>OY754958.1:159591084-169591084 GCA_963576555.1 Ferdinandea cuprea | reverse complement strand
GTGAACCGTATTTGAGCGCCGGACGCACAACTGCAGTGTAGAGCCTTCCTTTTAGTTTAGGGGACATTTTTCGGTCACAGAAGATGGCACTTCATCCACCCTAAGCTTACACGATGATTGATGTCGTCATCAACGGTTGCTTCGCTGTTGATCATTCATCCCAGATATTTGAACTTTTCACACTTGGGAACCAAATATATGTCCGGAATGGGTTGACTTGGGTCAGTGAATGGCAGTGTCTTTTTTGGCTAATAAGATACCCATTCCCCTCTGAAGCATCTACCCAAGCATCAAGTGCTCGTTGCAGGGAAGTCTGATCATCACTTATGATGGCTCCATCGTCAGCAAAGAATAACTGATGCACTTTAGGGTCCGTCACTTTTCAATTCAATTCAATTTATTCATATAAAAATAATATGGTACATTAAGATATACATCTTTTATAGTACTTAGTTATAATATTGAGCAGTTAAATTTAATTAATAATAATGCAAAAGAGGGTGATAAATATAACAAAGTTAGTAAAACACGTATGGAAATTTAAGGTAGGGAGGAGAAATGAAGGAGGACAGCATTTTTAAAGCGTGTGGCATTAGAAATTGTTCTTATACTTAGTGGCAGAGAGTTCCACAATTTAATTGCGTGAATAAAAAATAAACGGGATGAATTAAGATACCGACAGCGTGATGGTATAAGGGCACATGTTCTAGGGGAACGAGCAAAATTAAGTTTTTCATACAAATACGATGGAGTCTTATATATCATAATCTTATGCAGGAAAATACAATTTCTTGAGTCGATGTAGTGTTTGAGCGAACATCCGAGTAATGTTTTTGAATACTGTGATACATGGTCATATCTCCGCAGGCCATAAATATATCTAACTGAGTCATTAAATGCCACTTGTAGCTTACGTAGGGAGAGAGAATCAATATTACTGTAAACAGCTTCAGCATAAGTAATAAGTGGCAAAATTAGGGTTGTAACAAGTTTTCGTCTAACATTAGTTGGAGTAAAACTTGCTGTTATCCAAAGCTTGCGAAGACAACCATATATTCGTCTTATAACAGTGTTAATATGGTCGTACCCTGACAACTTTTGGTTAATAACGAATCCGAGGTTTATTGCAGTTTCAACAATTGAAAGTTTATTGGAAGAGAGCATGACATCCGGGAAGCAGTTAAGGGCTATCATTTTGCTGGATATGGGAATAACCTGAGACTTTTTCGGCTTTAGATGTAATCCATTAGTAACAGACCTTTTCCCTCAAGCAGATAATCTAGGACTGTAATAAAGAGGAAAGGACTTAAGACACTTCCCTGGTGAACACCGGCTTTTATAGGAAATTCATCGGTGACTCCTGCGGGACATCTGACTTTTGTCTTCGCTCCCTCGTACATGTCCATGATCATCTGTACTTTGGTTTCAGAAACTCCTCGTTGTCTTAGCGCTACTCATATCAGATCTCTTGGTTGTCTATTGAATGCTTTTTCAAAATCAACCAGTATCATATGCAGATCCTTTAAGGAATCGCGATGCTTTTCCATTATGATGGATTGCATCTGTGGTTGATTTACTCGCGACAAACCCGCGCCGGTCGTCAGACTGCCGTATTATTCTTAGGCCGCCATCTAATACCCGCTCAACGATCTTCATGGTGTATGACATCAACTTGATTGAACAGTAATTATTACAGTTTCGCGTATCTCCCTTGTGCAAAAAAAGAAGATAACTTTCCCTCCACTGGTTGGGCATTGGATCACCTCTCATGAGTTTGGAGATAAGAATCATGAGCCATCTGAGCCCAATGTCTCCCATCTTTTTCCAGAACTCACTGGGTATCTCATCCGGCCCAACCGGTTTTCTCTTCTTGGAGTTCTTGACCGCTTTTACAACTTTTTCGACTGTTATGTCGGTCACTTCTTCGTTGTTGGGGACGGCTCCTGGAAAATATAACTGGGGAAACTTTTCGTTTAAAAGTTGCTCGCAATACACGTACTCACTATGAACCATAAAATCTATCACCAGGTAGTACTCGTTTTTTCGTGCATGACAGTTATTTCTGTATTTTTATGTGGCGATTCAAGCGATTCTACGAAAACATTGAGTTTTTTCCGAGACGGAGTCGCTTTCAATTAATTTAACTGTTCTATTGAAGAGTGCTGCCTACATAAAATAATTCAAATGGTCAATGGTACAAAAATGTTTGAAATATATTTATTTCGCGGAAGCGAGTTTTGGAGTAGCCATGCAAATTTTTGGTATTCGACATCGACTGAATCGCAAAATTGTTTAAATTTCACCACTCCCACACTTAAGAAATAGAAAACGTGAATATATTTCACGACATATTCGACGTCGAAGGGCACTTGGTCGCAGGCTTAAAATGGTAAAATGCAGATGAAGAGTTATAAAGTAAAAAGACGGTTTAATTTTTTTCTTTTTCTTTTTCTTGTGAATTTATCCTGCTGAGATTCTTTGTATGGACGCTTAGCTTCGGTACACCGGTACAGATGGTTACTTTAGTCATGACATATCATCAATCCGTAATGTGCAACCTTCCATTATGTGTTTGTATTCTGTATATTAAAAAAGCAAGACCGGCTTCGTAGTATAATTGTTAAATTCCGATAGAAACATTTACCCAAGCTCGCCACTCGAACTCTTTTTCTCTCACACAAAAAAATTGTTGTTCGTAAGAACATTTTTCCCTATCAAAACGGTTTATTTAAGTAATAAATTTTACAGAAGCTTGTAGAACGGTGATAAGTAGCAATAGGTTTACCGGGATCAAGCAAACTGAAGCTGTAGACGGTCGAACTGCCAGTCAAATTGGGGTATGCTTTACACATGCACATTCTCCGAGGGGCAAACGTCGAACAATTGAAGCCGCAAACTGCTCAGAAGCAGAATTTCGACGTTGTTCGCCTTAGGATGAACTCTCGAGTGCATTCACCTACAACTGCATTCTCCCATGCAAACAAACAGTGACAAAACATTACCAAAAAGGTCTCCGAAACCACTTTATAGAGAGGGATAGAGAGAGAGAGAGAGAGAGAGAGAGAGAGAGAGAGAGAGAGAGAGAGAGAGAGAGAGAGAGAGAGAGAGAGAGAGAAATAGCCAGAGTGATCTCAGGGCATAAAGTTCAAAGCGTTTACCCGGAAAAAGATGACAGAAGATGCGCACATCAGAACGCTGGAAGCAAGGAATGCAAGGCCAGCGAAAGGAGACGGAGAGTACTGAGCCAGGAGAATGTCGTAGGAGAGTATATAGAGTAGCGGAGTACTTAGAAAGAAAAGAGACTTATTGCGCAGTCCACCAGCTCAAAGAGGTCAGAGCGTCTCAAGATCGAAACAAAATCCGCAGGTTTTATAAGAAGTTGTTGCTGGCTCTGAGTCCGGAACTCAGGATATTAGAAAAAGCGAAGGCAACGTAGTCACCGCAGCAGGGAATAGCCGATGTATTTTAGCAGGATTTTCAAAAGCTGAGAGCAATAGGGCAACAAGAATTCCCACTTCTAGTCTATAATTGAAGAACCAATCTCCTCCCACATTAAAGAAAAGTTTGCCTTCTATATAAAATAACAAGCCTTACCAGCTGGACCTTCAGCTCAATAAATGTATGTCTTTCAAAACCTATCACGACATATCCCTGCTAAATGTGGCAACTAGATCACATCCAACCCGTCTGAATGACAAGTAAGTTCGATCACCAACCATCACCTTACAAGCGCTGTTGTTGAAGACACGTAAGCCATACCATGCGCCACTCCTCATCCACTGTTGATTTTGTTTACCTCACAAGTCACAATCAGTCGCCAATCATTTGTATCCACTTCACATCCCATAAGACGTCATTACGGCAAACGTTGCCACATCCTAAATAATCATTAGCAAAATAGTGTCCTGATAAAGAACATCACACATTCTACGTATCTCATGCGAGTGCACGCGAGTCTCAAACCAGTATCTCTGTCCGATTAAGTAAAATTAATTTTATTTGCATAAAAATGGAAACATCACCTCACGATGATGTGACGACGCGACGCAGACAATGAGGACGATAATATCGTTGTCCACGTCAGTGCTTGTTGCGATGCGACTTCGCCCTTGCACAATCTTATCGCGACCGACATTCAATAAAGGCGATTACTACCCATGTTCCAATTGTGATTACCCAGCCGAGAACTCCGTATGTTCCACATACTACTAGCGCGCTCTTTTGTCCGCGCGTTATCTTACACAGTTCTGTTGTAAGCTACCTTCGATTCTTGGGTTCAACATGCGAAGGCAAATCCAAACAACAACAATAACGATAACAGCCCGTATAGTCTGGACCGTATAATTATCTCTCAGATACTTTATTCGGTCCATTACCATTTTGTGGTACTACATCCACACGGTCGCGTCGTCGCTAGGGTTTCTGTGCGACACAAGGAGAACGAATATCAGTTGGGGGCATCATATATGATATTTGTCGAGATTTCAGATTTGAGATACATGCCTTTGGTAGAGGTGGGCGGAGGGGTACAATCGGAAGATGGAAATATCACTGGCGATCGTCGTTTATGGCCTCAACAGAAACAACAATTTATGATAAGTAAATGTTATGTCCAATTTTAAATTGGAAGCACAGGGCAAATGGTTATGTATTACTGTTTCAGATATTTGGAGTTGCACTATGTATGCGGACTTTAGAAGAGGTTATTTAGAATACTTTGGTACTAACATGCATGCGGTCTTTAAACTGAGAGATCAAATTGGGAGTCCTGTTCCAAAAAAATGTCTCCTGTTCCAAGGAAAAATGAAGCCGCCATTTTGTTGTCAACAGGGTTTTATACGATACCGATCCGAACGATACCAAAATCAAATCTTAAATTACAATGTTGACCAAATGCTCCCGGGATATTCCTGCAAACGTAGGACCAATCGATGGTTATTTCAAACAGTGTACAAGACAAACACTCTATCGAGGCCGAGCAGGCTATGTAACCGCCTCCTAAACAGTTGCCCATTCTAAGGTAAGACTTTAACGTGGGACTTTTTCTGAACACGAGACGTGCAAAACTTAAGATATTGCGTCTATTTATATTCCTCCAAGGGAAAATCTAGTGAAAACTGATTTTAGAAGTATCTTTGACTCATTTGATAAAAATTTCGTTATACATAGTGTTTTTTTTAGAGGCATATAACTTCGAATTGAAATAAAGCACAAGAAAATTGAATTAATGTCCATCCATTTGGCTTTATTGGAAGGATAATTTTATGCCATTAATGTTTCAATATGATTTCGGGCATGTGGCAGTCGCGGCTGATTCGAATATAGACAAGTCTAGAGGACCAATTTACAACCACTTTTTCAAGCATTTGGGGTGGCAATAACGCCACGAATGTTGGCTTCCAAGTCCCCTAACGTTTCTGGTTTATTGGCGTAGCCGAGCGACTTCACATATCCCCAAAGAAAATAATCCAATGGTGTCGAATCACACGATCTTGGTGGCCAATTGACAGGTCCATTCCGCGAAATTATGCGCTCATCGAATGTTTCTTTCAATAAATCGATTGCCACGTGCGCAGTGTGGCATGTAGCGCTGTCTTGTTGGAACCACATCTCATCTACAGTCATGCCATCCAATTCGGGAACAAAATAGTCGGTTATCATGGCCGCTCTCCATTAAAGGTAACTGACTCTCCAGCATCATTTCGGAAGAAGTATGGCCCAATGACTCCACCAGCCCATAGAGCACACTAAACTGTCAGTTTTAGTAGATGTAATGGCGTTTCAAGGGTCTCATGTAGATTCTCTTCACTCCAAATGCGGCAATTTTGCTTGTTGACGTAGCCATTCAACCCAAAATGAGCTTGCGGTAAACTTCGCGAACTGAACAATTATTTTTCGAAATAAATTTGCCCGACTTGCAAGCATTGTTCATTGGTCAACCTGTTCACGATGGAATGGCAAACCAAACTGAACATAAGTGACATTAGAGTTGCCAGATTTGACCACAAAATGTAATTTTTATCTATATTCGAAAAACCAACCTCTAAAAAAAACACCCTGTATATGTAGGTGGCGATTTTAATGCAAAACACACCTTCTGGGGTTCTAGATGTACACAAAAGGTAGATTCCTATACGAAGCCGGCATGGAATTCGGGGTAGACTTTTTCTTGACAGGTAAACCAATGTATTGGCCGTCGGATTCGTCGAAAACTCCAGACCTTATAGATTTTTATATCGCAAAGAGTGTGTCTGACACTTCTGTTAAAGTTGGAAAAGCTTCGATCCCTCCTCTGACCACTCGCCAGTCAATCTGACTATAAGCGGCTGCCTACGGGAAAAGGACATCCAGACTAACTAGTTTAAAAGCTAACTGGGGCTTTTTTAGAAAAGACTTCGCAAATAAAATCGATCTTAATGTATCTCTTCAAACGCCATATGATCTTGAAAACGAAGTCGATAAAATAATCGGAGTCATACAAAGCTCTGCCTGGATTAATGCTCCCTTCAAAAGGATAACAAAATCAAAAAGGTCGATAAAATATTTTCGGGAAATAACCGAATTAGTAAAAGAGAAAAGAAAAGCGCGTACAAATTGGCAACAATCTCGGGCTCCGCAGCCTAAAACGATCTTAAATAATCTAAAGAAAACGATTAGTCTTTTTATATATTGATGATCTCGCAGCTGATAAGAGTTCGAAGTACTCACACTGGAAAGCATTAAAAATCCAAAAACGCAAGTGCATCCTATCGGAAAAGATAATGGCGAATGGGGGAAAGGAGACAAAGAAAAAGCCGACATATTTGCCGAGCATTTAGTAGAAATATTTAAGCCCTTTGACGGTCAAGAGCGAATTTAAGACACTGCCTTAGCCGGGATTCTATGACAAGAAATCGTATAGACCAATTTCGCTTGTACCAATAATATCAAAGGTATTCGAAAAAATGTTATTGAAGCGATTACATCCGATTATGGAAGAGCGCCGATTAATAGCTGACCATCAACTCGGGTACAGAATCAAGCACTTCGCAATCGACCAGGAGGTTTATAGAATAACTAATGAAATAGAAAAAGGAATCCAGTTTTTCTTGACGTCTCCCAGGCTTTTGATAAAGTATGGCATACGGGATTGAAACATAAGCTTAAATTGGCCTTTCCAATGCAGTTATATGAGATAATAAGTTCTTTTCTAGCGGACAGACTATTCCTTGTAAAGCACGGAAACGAATATTCCGAATTTAAAATAAAAATCGCGGCACAAGGAAGTGTTCTCGGTCCGATTTTATTTTTAATCTATACACAAGGCACAACTGTAGCTACTTTTGCGGATAATACAGCCATATTAGTTGTGAGTAATACGGTTGAATCAGCAACGAACGAGCTGCAACTGGCTATTGACAGCGTTTTTAAGTGGACAAAAACTTGGCGTATTGCGCTTAATGAAACCAAATTCACGTACGTTAATTTTACTTACATAAATGTAAATACGCTACCCATATTTAAAGACTCCGTACAAACTCCGTACTGTAATGAACTACTGGGGAGACTGGGAGGTAGATGCGGTGTGCACGCCTAGCGGTGCTCTGATGCCAGCTCGTCGTATGGGGGGGGTTCTTGCATCCTTTCGCCGATCTCACATTACAATAATTAATTATTGCGTGCACTCGTTAAATGACAAAAAAAAATTAAACTACTTAAATGGGAAGAAAAAAAAACCAAAAGTAACCCGAATAACTATAAAAAAAAAACAAAACAATAGCAATGATGAACCAAACTTTAAGTTGAGAACGCTGATGTAACTGGTTCTCAAGCCTAGCCCTCCCAACCATGTGCTTAAACGTATAGTAGCACCCTTTTATTGTCACCCCACTACACTCAAACTTGAACCATTTGCTCCGACCAAATCAAACACTAAATTTTATCGCATATCAGCGTTATACATTATTTATTAACGAACTCAATTTTACGTTAAACTTTGTTATCAAAATTCAAAAGGAAATAAGGAAACATTATATATATATATAATATGATGGCAATTCATTTCACCATTTGTTAGTTTTAAAATTTATCATTTAAGTTATAGCGGATCTAAGGTTAATAATAGTAATTCAGAAATAAGAAATAAGTATATAGATTTAAGTGAATAGTAATATAAGTAAATAACCAAAAAAATAGTCTTACGCTCGGCAGGCCTGACGATGACGTTGATTTCAATCCAAATCGATGATGAACAGAATTCCCTGAACTAGCTGTAAACCTTAGGTACACTATGTTATACACTTCAGTATATATGTATGTAAATGACTTCTTCATAAATTTGATTCTTTTTACACTTCAATATATATATATTTATGCTTTTACAAAACTAATTAAATACAAATATGAATAATGTTAACTTAAGGTAATTTAAATGAAATTGAGTAACACACTTAACAATGAAAACAATATACAGAAAAAAATAACACGATGTAGCGGACCCGCCGAAGACACTGGAACTGAGGAATTATGCAATGTTGCTAAGATGACGATATGTGTCAGCATGAAAGATTTGCGGAGCAAATCAATAGCGGGATAATACTTGAGTGGCAAATGCTTCGCTCTCTGCCCCATTTGATGATTAATATGAGCGTACCGGTAAATCAAATTGCTGGTATGTGATATATTAATGGTCGATGGCTTTTTCTGGACCACTGCGTTCTGATCAGATCATTATAGAGTATTTTTTTCTGGTTTCGTTTTTTTTCTTTTAGGATTTTATGAATACACTTTTTCTTTTAATTAAACCGTTTTAGTATTCGGTTCAATTTTAATTAAATCACTTTTAATGTAAGGTTGTCAAGGAACTAAGCTTTTATTATATATGGTTTAAAGTTGTAAGTTAAAAGGTAAACGTTTTAGGCAGCTACAAGTATTTTTTTTAAATATCTCCTTTGACGACACAGTTGATGTTGTTTGGTCCGAGGTTAAATCAGAAGAGACAGAGTCAAGAAAATTGCAAAAGGGGAAACCTTCACGCTTCTCAAAGAAATATGGCGAAACTATTTCCGGGTACACAGAACTGTGGTTTTTGGAGAGTTGGTTAGTGTTCTATGCTTGGGTTTTCTTCAATTTTTAATTTTTTTTTTTTGGTAACACCATCACAGTACGCAAATGAAGCTAACTATTTGGGAATGACAGTAGATGCGAAACTTAAACAGTAATCGCGTGTCTTTTTTTTGAGGTTGGGTTTTCGAATAGAGATAAAACTGACACTTTGTGGTCAAATCTGGCTACTCTAATGTCACTTATGTTCAGTTTGGTTTGCCATTTCATCATGATCAGGTTGACCAATGAACTAAGCCTGCAAATCGTGCAAATTTATTTTGAAAATAATGGTTCAGTCCGCGAAGTTTACCGCAAGCAACTCAAGTTTTGCGCAAAGAACTCTTCTTACGACCTTACAAGATCCAGCTTCTGCAAAAATTAAAGCCGCTTGACCATGCAATGCGTCGTGGTTTTGGTGTATGGGCCGAAAATGAGATTGATATCGATGCTGATTTTGTTCAGTGATGAGGCTCATTTTGGGTTAAATGGCTACGTCAGCAAGCAAAATTGCCGCATTTACATCCACAAAAACTGACTGTTTGGTGTGCTCTATGGGCTGCTGGAGTCATTGGGCCATAGTTCTTCTGAAATGATGCTGGAAAGTCAATAACCGTTAATGGAAACCGGTATAGAGCCCAACAAGACGGCGCTACATACCACACAGCGTACGTCACAATCGATTTATTGAAGGAAACATTCGATGAGCGCATAATTTCACGGAATGGACCTGTCAATTGGCTACCAAGATCGTGTGATTTGACACCATTGGATTATTTTCTTTGGGGATATGTGAAGTCGCTCGCCTACGCCAATAAACCAGAAATGTTAGGGGACCTGGAAGCCAACATTCGTGGCGTTATTTCTGACATACAGCCCCAAATGTTTGAAAAAGTGGTTTTAAATTGAACCTCTAGACTTGTCTTTATTCGAACCGAATATGCCCGAAATCATATCTAAACATTAATGGCATCAAATTATCCTTTTATAACGCTAAATTGATGGACATTAAAACTATTTTCTTGTGTTTTATTTCAATTCGAAGTTCTATACCTCTAAAAAAAACACCCTGTATAAAGTAATTTGAAGGGAGGTGTTTTTAGTGACTAAGAATCTCACAATATTATGAGCACGTGCGGTCGGTCCGTATAGTGTCTTATGGAAAATCAAGACTTAAAAACAGATCTATCGATTTGACTCCATTTTTCGAGATGGAGATTGTCCTCCTAAAATGGTCATACATACATAAATAATTTTTCTGAAAATTCATTCCTTTAACCGATCTCACCAAATGATCTATTTAAATAAATATATCTGTATTGCTCATTGGCGACAGTTCTCGAGCCAGAGATCCTCTTATCAGTTCCCACATTTAACCTGTTTCAAAGATTGGGATGTCAACAGAAAGAAAAAGAACCTTGAAGCAGAGATGACCACTTTTTGGCATAGCATATATGCAAATTTATAGAATTGTAGGCTCACATTCGAACTATCTCATGACAGCTTTTCATAATTATGACTCCTTCGATCTATAATCCAAGACCCCACGCAGGTGATTGCGTATATCTCGTATTACCTTTTTTTCATCACCTCCAACGATTTTTTTGAGAAGTGTATGCCAGAATCAAGATATCCACAGTTTCTTCACCTAGAGGGCAGACGTGGCAAGAAAAACAAACAATCCCAAACAAATTAAGTCCCGAATTCAATTTCACGACTCTAGCCACGGGGGAATCCTGCCTAATAAATAAGAACAAAAAAAAAATGCCTTGCACAGCGCGAATCGCCGCATGCTCCGCGCCGCACTCCGTCAAAACGGTGCGAATTTAACCCGCCAGCAATCGAACCAATCAACTCAAACTAACTTGCTCCGCTTCCACACCGACCGAAGAAGGATGAATATCAAGACAACACACCGAGCTATCGAGCTCCAGAAATCGTATTTAAGATCACAGCAGGTAATATTGACAGGTGATCGCGAATATTTCATTAAATCTTATTTCGGTCACAGAGAGGAGCGCGTGTAGGTCGATCGTTTAGTTCCCCCCCGAGAGGCGACCGGCGCGCAAATGACCATTTGACCATCATCAAAGGGGCCAACATGCGTGAAGGGTGAGGGCGTGTTTAAGTTATGGCCAATTCGAGAAACATTACCGCCATTATGAGCTCTGTTGGCATATTTCTATTGGTTTTATTCGCTTGGATTGGACCCAGGCAGCCAGGTATCATGCACGTTAGCTATACCTACCCAAAGATTTGATGTTTCGTGCTTTTGTTGGACTTTTTATTGCGTGATCCTTGTCGTCCCCGGTCTCCATGCAATATATGGATACCTACCATACCTACGTGTATGGATGTGTGTTTGAGAATTATTGCCTGGCAATAAAACGACTCATATTGGAAATTTATTTTTACGATTGCCAGTCGCTTGCATTGTTTCTGTTATTTTTTTTTTTTTATTATTTTTTTTTTGCGAATGTTGATTATTCGCCAAGTCGGCGGTGGTGGTGGTGGTGGTGGTGGTAGAGGTTTTCGGGGGGATGAGATTTGCAAAAGTTTATTACTTCCCTTCCCAGGGCAGCAGCGCGCATGGTAATTATAAAATTTGCAATAGAAAAACAGACCCTGGGTGCTGGCGGGAGAAGAAGTTTATTGATTGCTTTGCAAACATGCTCACTGGAGCAACTTTGTTGCGGATGCTAATCGTTTTATATATGCTCGGTTGGTTGGATGGATGTTGTTTGGATTGAGTTTCCGAACAAACAGATACATCATCCTACAATGCACTCGGATGTATGGTAATGTTCATGACTTCAAAATGGAATATTGCCATTTTTTATTGTTTTTTTTTTTTTTTTCAGTTTTTCGTTAATTAAAATTCCTGTACGGTATATAAGATGGCGGATTGGATGGATGCTGGTTCCTATAATGTTTGCTAGTTTTATCGCCGATTTGCATTACTATATAATTGTGTATTGCAAAAAAAAAAAACAGCATTCGTTAAAATGTATCCTAAGAGAGCAGTCCGTTACAAAGGAGAATTTAAATGAATGGATGGACGCGGACGGACGTTTTGCGGCAGCTAGTTGGGATGCACATATATCCACGATGAATGATGGATTTACGAGCCAATTAACTGTCAGTAATATGTATTGATATGATTCAAATCAAAATTTAATGGATTTAATTTTTAATGAGTTTTTTTTTTGGGTTATCCTTAATAAGCTGTGATTTTTTAATTACGTATTTCTATGATATGAGCGAGTATTTAGTCAAGAGTTAAGGATTTCAATAGATACCGGGTGATTTTTTAAGAGACTTAGAACTTTTTTTAAAAAAAAAACACAAAAAATTCGAAAAAATGAATGAAATATTTATTTGAATCGATAGTTTGAACCTTGCAATTTAATGTTTAAAGATAATTTCATGCAAATGTTGACCGCGGCTGCGTCTCAGGTAGCCCATCCGCTGAGTCCAATTTTGGCATACTCTTTCACACATATCGGCCGGTATCTCACGAATGAATGCATGGATGTTGGCTTCCAGTGCGTCAATCGAAGCGGGCTTGTCCCTATACACATTAGCCTTGGCATACCCCCACAAAAAATAATCTAATGGTGTCAAATCGCACGATCTAGGCGGCCAATTGACCGGCCCGAAACGTGAAATTAACTGTTCACCAAACTCGCCTCGCAATTGCGCCATTGTTTCGCGTGCTGTGTGGCATGTGGCACCGTCTTGTTGAAACCACATATCATGCAAGTCAAGAACTTCCATTTCGGGTAAAAAAAAGTTTGTTATCATCGCTCGGTAGCGTTCACCATTGACAGTAACGCTGCGATTCGCATCATCTTTGAAGAAATATGGCCCAATAATGCCGCCGGCCCATAAACCGCACCAAACAGTGGCTTTTTCGGGATGCATTGGTAGCTGTTGCAATGCTTCTGGCTGATCTTCACTCCAAATGCGGCAATTTTGCTTATTTACGTACCCATTCAACCAAAAATGAGCCTCATCGCTGAACACAATTTTTCGATAAAAAAGCGGATCCTCGGCCAGCTTTCCAAGAGCCCATTCACCAAAAATTCGGCGTTGTGGTAGGTCGCCTGGCTTTAGTTCTTGCACCAGCTGTATCTTAAAAGGCTTTACGCCCAAATCCTTCCGCAAAATTTTCCACGTAGTGCTGTAACAAAGGCCTAACTGCTGGGAACGGCGCCGAATCGACATTTCGCGGTCTTCTGTCACACTAGCTGATACGGCCGCAATATTTTCTTCAATACGCACAGTACGTAAACGTGTTGGAGTTTAATGTCCAACAAAGTAATTTTCACAATCTTCCGAATAGACTGCTCAGAAGGTCGAGAATGCCGATCATAAAATGGAAGCAGCGCGCGATGAACATTTCGAACCGAGCACGAATTTTGATAGTAAAATTCAATAATTTGCAAGCGTTGTTCATTTGTAAGACGATCCATGGTTAAATTGCAAACCAAACTGAAGCTGTTTGACAGTGACACAAGCTACTAAACACACGTCAGCTGTCAAAACCAGTGTTGCCAAAACCAAACCAGCTAAAAAATCACCCTTTAGATCGACTACCTTTTCAGAGAGCGGCACTTCCAGCTTCATCAAGAGCGAAGCCAATTTTACAAAACATACAAGTGAGCCTAGCAGAACTAGGAGTGCAGCACTCCGTACAAGCGCAATACTGAAGTACATAGATCATTGATATCTTAAAATATAGAATTAAATGCAGAAGCATCGACGCGTTGAACATAAATTGCGGAATGGTTGCAGGACTTACAATCCCTGGATCGTACTCCGGAAACAGTTTGCACTAGAACAAGACTTAAATTTCACTAGGCACAGTTGAACAGTTGATCTCAGAGTATTTTAAGATCTTGAATTTCAAAAACCTGTCTTTCAGTTCGGCGGTCCCAATGCAAACGCTTTCAAACACGAACTGGTTCTTTTTATGAAAAAATACAAGGCAACGCAATTTATGTAACGAAAATTCCCTTTCGGACAGAGCGAAGTATCGGGGCGTTATTAAAGAATTAAGAAAGAAGTGGGTGGGGAGGGGGGGAACTTGGGGCTTAAAACTTGCTATGGTGCACTAGCTATGTAGGGTGGTGTGGTGGCGAGGCGTAGAAAGCAACTAAAAGGAATAGGGTTTACAGAAAATTAACAGCAGTCGAAAGAACGGCTACGCAACATTACGGGTGCACTATGTAGCACTGGATACTTTTCTGCACCCAACACTGCTTGATTTACAGATCAAACAACTTGCGGGCAACAGTGCGATACTACTCACTAATTTGGAGCGAGGCTACTGTCAGGCAATCCAATTATGGCAGATAAAGTCCCTTCCTTTCTTTACTTCGTCATTCCGTATGATATCCGGAATCCGGAGAGGTTTGGCAAAGAAATGCAATAATCAGATCGAACGAAATTGCGAGTTTCACAGATGGTTCAAAATAGTGGAAGGGACAGGTTCTGATATTTTATCAGATGATCCAGAACTGAGAGTGTCAATAAGACTACCGGACACAAGTAATTTCTTTCAATGAGAGGTTCTGGCTGTCCGCAGGATGGCTGAGCTAATGTAGATGAGATCGGTATCCGTAAGAAATATCACCAACTAAATAAGATGCACTACTGAGGTAAATAGATTAGGCATGCCAACCTAAGGTGACCAAGATGGGCATCTAAGGCTCTATGGCCACTTTTTGGGACTTAAAGAACTAGAATAAAAATCACATTAAGCACGGATAAGCAACAAGGACAATAAAAGAAAGCCTGACAGGACACTATCTTAGATTATTAGATACGGATATCTGCAGATTTTGCGGCGGCCTGTCAAAGAAAATTTTAGAGGAGATTTCTTTTCTGAAACCTTAGAGGAAATATAGGGTGTTTCATCGTTTGATTTTCAATTGGCTTTTTTTGACATATCACGTGACTCCTATCGAATGCTTTGTCATTTTTGTTGAGTATCCACAACAGCGACTCCAAATTGTTCAGCTTTATTAAGAAAATCAGCGTTCTGTGAGAACTTACGGTACGCATAATCGACCTACTGAAACCACTATTCCCGCAATACCATTCGTACATTTGAGACCCAGTTTACATTAGTGGATGATACTCGACCAGTTAGACCGCATCCAGCACGCAGTTGTGAGACTGAAGACCGTGCAGAATCAATTCGTCGTCGTTCTTAGCAGCGTGGCTTGTAGTATTCTCTGGCAAGAGTTCTTCGAGATCTCAACATAAATAAATCCGCTGGTCCAAATGGTATTTCCCCTATCGTTCTGAAGAGGTGTTCTTCCACGCTGGCAAAACCAATGCGTAAGCTTTTCTATCTGTCCTGTTCTTTAGGGCTGTTTCCGAGAAGATGGAAAACAGCATTTGTCCAGCCCGTCCCAAAAAGGGTGAATCTTCCGCTCCCTTCTCTTATCGAACAATTGCACTTACGTCCCTTTTTGCCAAGGTAATGGAAACACTCATAAACCGTCAGCTTATGAAATATCTCGAATCCCGAAACCTTCTTAATGACCGGCAGTACGGTTTTCGCAGCAACAGATCCACTGGTGATTTGATGACATATCTAACCGAAAAGTGGAACCAATCTATTCACCATGGTGGTGAAAGCAAGGTCGTTGCGCTTGATATTTCAAAAGCATTTGACAGAGTTTGGCATCGAGCTCTCTTGTCGAAAATGCGTGCATTTGGAGTCGATGATACCTTTTCTCAAAGGCTTAGAAATTACCTTTCGGACCGTTCAATTGAAGTCATTTTGGACGGTTTCAGGTCTGCAACCCACCAAATAAATGCTGGTGTCCCTCAAGGCTCTGTTTTGTCTCCGACTCTCTTTCTCATTTTTATCAATGACCTCCTGTCTGTCACTTCTAATCCATTCCTTCGCTGTTTACAGTACCCTCAGCTTTCCATACTCATTTCCTGGGCAACCCCCTTTATCTTATCTGTCTGCTGTCATTGAAGCGAACACCTAATTCTTTGCCATTATCCATGAATGGCACTTGCATCGCTGAAACCAAACGACTTTCCATTCTCGGTATGTGTGTTAATGACAACCTTCGTTGGAAAGACCACATATTTGATGTCGCCAAGAACGCTGCGAAATGTCTAGGCTTCCTTAAGCGATGCAAGAAACATTTCACCCCTTCTGATCTGGCTAGAATCTACAAGGCGTTTATTAGCTCCAAACTGGGGTATAATGCTCATATCTGGTCCGGTGCTCCAATTACATATTTGGAGTTACTTAAAAGAATTCAAAAACGCGCGGTAAAACTTATTGGCGATCGAGACATCGCGAAATCACTTGACTCTCTTAGTCATCGTCGTAATGTATCCTGCCTATCTTTGTTTTATCGCTACTTCCACCACAAGTGCTTATCACATCAGTTTACCCTTAAGCCTGTTTTCGGACGTACTGTGAAATATGAAGATTCCTTTCTCAAACGTACAATACGAATGTGGAATGCTCTACCACGCATTGTCTTTCCTCTGCATTATAGTTTACAAACATTTAAAAGCAACGTGCATCGGTTTCTCCCTTTCTCTAATCCTTCATTTCCCTGTGTCACTTCATTATAAGGGTATCCAAAGTCCCTTTAGTGCGCGTACGTTATAAAAAAAAATTCGACAACTTGGCGTGACGATTTTGGCTTAATAGCGTACAAAATGCAACTTGTGCATGAATTGAAGCCAGGCGACTTAAATTTGCGTTATATTTTCAGTGAGTAGGCTCTGGAAAAACTCAATGAAAATCCGGTGAAATTATGGTTCAGTGATAAAGACCATTTATGGCTCAATGGATTCGTTAATATAAACAAAATTGCCGTATTTAGGCTGATGAGCAGCCCGAAGAGTACCAAGAGCTACCATTACATCCATTGGAATCAATGGTCCATTGCTCTTCAAAAATAAATCAAATCAGAATGTTAGCATGCTTCCTGAACTTCAAGCCCACGGTCTCGGAGAGCTCTGGTTTCAACAAGATGGCGCTACGAGCCTTACAGCGCGTGAAATAATGGACTTGTTGAGAAATTATTTTGGTGAGCACTTAATTTCACGTTTTGCTACGGTAAATTGGCCGCGCCTAGATCGTGCTAGATCACACCTTTGGACTATTTTCTCTGGGTATATGTAAAATATCAGGTCCTCAGGAATAAGCCAGCTACGATTGACGCTTAGGACGTCAACATTACACGTGTTACTCGCGAGATACCAGTCGCTATGCTCGAACGAGTCGCCCAAAATTGAACCTTCCGAATGGTCCACCTTAGACGTAGTCGTGGCCAACATTTACATAATATCGTTTTCTAAAAGTAAATGTCTTGAATTGTTCTTTATTTTATGTGTTTTATTTTACATTATAAATCAAACCTCACGATGAATCTTTATATGATAAAATCTTCAGAGGCCTTCTGAGCTTTTGCAAAAAAATTTTTTGTTTTACAAGGGTTAGTCTAAGTTTTTCTGCTTTTTTCAGCCGTTTTTGCCGCCTAGTGTTATGTGATGACTTTTTAATCACACCCATTGGTTAACCTAACCAAGTTCAGCGGGTTTAATTGAGTTCAATAAGACCCACACCTTATATAAACAGCTGGGCAAAAAAATAGGTGTGTGAGAACATTTTTTTGAAAAAACTAAAATTTTTTCATATTTTTTCAATTGGTTTCTTGTTCGTACAATTTTAGTAATAAAATTTGCCTTTTTTAAAATATATGTGAAATAGTTGTCTGTTCATTTTTCGAATAACTTAAAAAAAAAAAAAAACAAAAACTTTTTAAGTTCTGTTTAAGTTCAGCTTGGACAACAAAATAGGTGTGTTCCTTAAAAAAATTATATTTAGATTTTCTTAAATTTTTTAACTTACTGTATTAACCCTTTGTTGCCCGAATTATTGTTTCTTCTTATTTAAAAAAAACAAACAATAAAAATAGATTCATGGAACCTTGTTTATTTTGTATTAACCAAGGAATAAATTTATGTTATCTTATTTTGTAGTATTATTAACATTTTGTCGTTGGTTTCTCTGAGAAACCACTAGGCGTTCACTGAAATTTTGGTCTTTGGTAGGTCTTTGACTACTCGCGCACCCAAATTCTTTTCAGCAGTATCAGAGATTCGGTCTGTGTATATTTGGAACTCTGAGATGTATCCATATTCATTGGCACGGACCCACACTTTATATTCACGCTTGATGGGCTTCATTGGCATGTACTGGCGGAAACTGCTACGTCCCTTGAACTTAATCATTGACTCATCCACCGATTATTCTTTTGACGGCTTATAGGACGATATATATGTTCTAGACAGTGTTTCTATCATTGGACGAATTTTATAAAGCTTGTCAAAATTTGCGCTACCCCTCAAAGGTTGTTGCGTATTGTCGTTCAAATGAATGTTTCCCAGAAGCCATATGAATCTGTTCCTGCTCATCAAGGAGCTCAAATATTGGTCGCGTAATTCGGGCTTGGTTGACCAGTAGTGTAGTAGTAGGATACATACTCAAAAAGATATCGGTTGGTGTCTCTAAATCATCAGAAATGGTTGGTCCAGTCTCCTCTACAAACTCTTTTATGAGTGTCTCACAAAAGGCATTATCTCGTGTCCAAACTGTAAAGCACTCCCGTTGTCTAGCTCTTATGAGGTATAGTGGAATTTCGTCTTCAGACTCCCAATCAGATTCATTAGAGTTAACACCATCAGAAGCAATATTGCCTCATCTTGATCATCTTCCTCATCAACATCTCCAATATCAGACTCCGGGTCCGATGGAATATCCTCCAAGATATCGATAATGTCATCATTCGTCAATGGGCGTGAATTACCCGTCCGCGTTCCAGCTAAGAAAACAAAAATAACGATCTGTTAGGTCCCGGTGGTTTCTTAGAGTAACCACACATATATAATACACGATTTCCTAGTATCCTCCATTATTTTCCAAAAGTTTTTCTAGTCGACGTGGCATTAATCGTCCCAATTTCTGACACGTTGCGGGAGAAATGGAATACATTCCTTTCGCACGGCTTCGCACAGTTGATTCCCATTTCTGAAGAACTGACCCCTCAATTTTCTTTTCAGTTCATCCCACAAGTTCTCAATGGGATTGAGATCTGGAGATTAACTTGGCCATGAAACTACGGAGATGTTTTGATCACGTAACCAATCTTTCACAATACCAGCACAATACCAATGTTTTGGATCATTGTCCTGCTGCAAATTCCAACGGACGGGCATGTTTTCCTCGGATGACCCTATATCCATATTTTGTCATGATGTTGTGGACACGAAATATAGGACCAACACTATACCATTATGTTTCCTCCACCATGTTTAATGTTCTTTAGTGTATAGCGAGGATGGTATTCTTTTCCTTTTGGTCGCCTTGCGTTACGCCCACATTCCGAGAAGAAAAAATTTATTTTTGTTTCATCACTCCACAGAATATTCCGCCATTTTTTCACTCCTTCAGGTCCATTCCAACTTCTATGGCTTAAGGAAAATTTTTTTCGCGGCCTTACGTTCTTAGCTCTTAGGAGTGGAACTTTTCTGGCGACTCTTCCTGGGAGGTTGAAGTTCTATAGTCTCCTGCGGATTGACCGTGTACTGATCCATCCCCAATTTGTGCGCCTATAGTCCTTGACGAAACAAACGGTCAAATCACTATAAATAAAATGCGGCGGTCAGTAGTAGCTGTGGTTTTTTCCGGCCTTCTTCTATTTTCCACCTCCAATGTTCGCTTAAAAGCATTGGTCACGAAGTTTTGTGACCTTCCTAGGGCATCTGCAATAAATTTATAGGTTTTCCCCTGACCCCTTAACCGTTGAACTATTTGCCTTTCTTTAGCAGAGAAATGGACTTTTCGACCCATCTTAAATTATAACTTAACAAAAACCGTAAACAAAAATTGGGATAAAGTGATTAAAAAACAAACAAACCTTTATAAAGTTAATCACTTTTTAAGAACAATTTTGCAAAAAATCGCAATATTTCAGCAATTAATTAAGCACACCTAGAGGTGGTACTCCAGGAACAATATTCGGAAGTTTTACCAAAAGGTAAAAAGAACGTGTCAACCCAACTTTACCCGAGCAGATAACTGTAGAGACGAACAAGGAAACCTAGTAGTGGAAATACAGTCGGTGCTGAGGATATGGAAAAACCATTTCTGCAGACTGTTAAACGGCGATGACGACACAAATTCCGCTATCAGGCAGAATGAACCATTCAACATGGGTGATGAAAGCCAAGACTCCCGCCCACCTGACCAAAATGAAGTGAGGATAAGAATATCCAAACTGAAATCCAACAAGGCTGCTGAACCGGACGGCTTAACTGCCGAACTTTTCAAGGCAGCGGGAGATGATTTGGTAGAGAGCATACAGCAACTCGTCTCCAAGATTTGGTCAGAGGAAAGTATGCCTGATGAATGGAACCTCAGCATTGTTTGCCCGATCCACAAGAAAGGAGACCCTCTTAACTGCGCCAACTATAGAGGTATAAGTCTCCTCAACATCGCATATAAGATCCTGTCTGCCGTGCTGTGTGCACGCCTGAAACCATTCGTCAACGAACTGATTGGACCCTATCAGTGCGGTTTTAGGCCCAGTAAGTCCACAACTGACCAGATTTTCACACTTCGGCAGATCCTGGAAAAAAACCCAAGAAGTAAAGATCGATACTCACCATCTTTTTATCGATTTTAAGGCCGCATATGACAGCGTTTATAGAGACGAGCTGTATAGAGCCATGTCTAGTTTTGGCAGTTCAGCCATGCCAGTTTTTTTCCGATTGTGCAGAATGACGATGGAGAACTCTTGCTGCTCCATTAAGGTCGGAAACAACCTCACCAAGGCCTTTGATGTCAAAAAAGGATTTAGACAAGGCGATGCGCTGTCATGTAACTTCTTCAACATCATACTTGAGAGAATTGTGCGAAACTCGCAAGCCAACACCTGGGGCACAATTTTCCAAAAGTCTGTGCAACTACTTGCTTACGCCGACGACATCGACAGCATTGGCAAAACACAGCGAGCTGTTACTGGTGCGTTTGCAAGTATCAGTACAGAGGCGGCAAAAATTTAGAAGTGAATGAGGGCAAAACGAAATATATGCTGTCAACAAGAAGGGACGCACAACATCGACGAATCGGACAGAACGTCACGATAGAGAGCTATAACTTCGAGGTAGTTCGGGACTTTATCTACCTCGGCTCCGCTATTAACTCTGACAGTGACATATCGTCAGAAATCAAGCGAAGAATTACACTTGCCAATCGCTGTTACTTTGGCCTAAGGAGGCAATTGATTAGTAAGGCTTTGTCGAGAAACACCAAGGAGAGTCTATATAAGACCCTCTACATCCTGCTGTATGGCGCAGAAGCATGGACGTTATCAAAGGCGGATGAAGATCTCCTTGGTCGTTTCGAATGCAAAATTCTTCGAGTGATTTTCGGTCCCGTTTGCGTTGACGGGCTTTGGAGGAGGAGATTTAACAGCGAACTCTACGAGCTGTACAGCGACATCGGCCTGGTCAGAAAAATACGGATTAGTCGTCTAAGATGGCTGGGACATGTAGAGCGAATGGACACCAACGCTCCGGCCCGAAGAGTCTTCGAATCCAACTCGGAGGGACAACGCAGTAGAGGAAGACCTCGCCTAAGATGGCGCGCGCAAGTGGTAGGGGACCTCAGTAGGAGTTAGGTCGATTGAGACTGGGAATTCTGCGTTAGAGTGAGAGGGAAGATGTGAGTTTTGAATGGGGGTTGATTATTGTTGTCGTTGCATTCGGTTTGGTTTGTGTCGTCATATTTTTTTTATTTTTTCTTGTTGCTTTGTTGTGTGGTTGGCTAGTGAGTATCTTTTATTTTTTCTCGTTGCCTTGTGTTTTATTTTTTCTTGTTACTTTGTTGTGTGGGTGGCTGATATGTTTGTTTTATTTTTGTTTTTGCTTTGTTGCGTCCGTGGTCAGATATGAGTTTTGAATGAAGTTGAGTGTCGTCATATTAGATATCAGTTTAGTGTATTTTTTGTTTTTGGTTTCTTTCATACTGTGTGATTAGTGTGTATGTGTTGTGGGGGATTCTGTTGAGATGCGTCAGTGAGCGGTGTGTGTGTTAATAGCGATTTGGATTTTTTAATTGCGCTAAGTAGGAGTTAGGTCGATTGAGACTGGGAATTCTGCGTTAGAGTGAGAGGGAAGATGTGAGTTTTGAATGGGGGTTGATTATTGTTGTCGTTGCATTCGGTTTGGTTTGTGTCGTCATATTTTTTTTATTTTTTCTTGTTGCTTTGTTGTGTGGTTGGCTAGTGAGTATCTTTTATTTTTTCTCGTTGCCTTGTGTTTTATTTTTTCTTGTTACTTTGTTGTGTGGGTGGCTGATATGTTTGTTTTATTTTTGTTTTTGCTTTGTTGCGTCCGTGGTCAGATATGAGTTTTGAATGAAGTTGAGTGTCGTCATATTAGATATCAGTTTAGTGTATTTTTTGTTTTTGGTTTCTTTCATACTGTGTGATTAGTGTGTATGTGTTGTGGGGGATTCTGTTGAGATGCGTCAGTGAGCGGTGTGTGTGTTAATAGCGATTTGGATTTTTTAATTGCGCTAAGTAGGAGTTAGGTCGATTGAGACTGGGAATTCTGCGTTAGAGTGAGAGGGAAGATGTGAGTTTTGAATGGGGGTTGATTATTGTTGTCGTTGCATTCGGTTTGGTTTGTGTCGTCATATTTTTTTTATTTTTTCTTCTTGCTTTGTTGTGTGGTTGGCTAGTGAGTATCTTTTATTTTTTCTCGTTGCCTTGTGTTTTATTTTTTCTTGTTACTTTGTTGTGTGGGTGGCTGATATGTTTGTTTTATTTTTTGTTTTTGCTTTGTTGCGTCCGTGGTCAGATATGAGTTTTGAATGAAGTTGAGTGTCGTCATATTAGATATCAGTTTAGTGTATTTTTTGTTTTTGGTTTCTTTCATACTGTGTGATTAGTGTGTGTGTGTTGTGGGGGATTCTGTTGAGATGCGTCAGTGAGCGGTGTGTGTGTTAATAGCGATTTGGATTTTTTAATTGCGCTAAGTAGGAGTTAGGTCGATTGAGACTGGGAATTCTGCGTTAGAGTGAGAGGGAAGATGTGAGTTTTGAATGGGGTATGATTGTTGTTGTCGTTGCATTCGGTTTGGTTTGTGTCGTCATATTTGTTTTATTTTTTGTTTTTGCATGATAAGTTAAATGTATGGTTGCTATGGATTATACATTTTTTATCCATCGGCCATCCCATGGCACCCAAGCTGCAGCGTCAGCCAAATGACCAGACCCTTAGCGAGTCCAGTATCTGGCCCATGCCCTTGAAATCCAACGGCACAGCACAATCGTCGTTCCCACACCAGTCCATCGTCCGTCCCAAGCAGCCAAGCTGCAGCGTCAGCCAAATGACCAGACCCCCCAGCGAGTCCAGTATCTGGGACCATGCCCATGCCCTTGAAATCCAACGGCACATTGTATGTGAGGGTGGTCTTTTGAGGTCTATATCTTATATAAATAAACAAAAAACAAATGAGTCTCTGATATGCGACACATTGTTGTTTGTTATGATTTCGACACATTATGGTGTGTGATGGTTGAACTGACTACGTTAGCGTTACTTTGTTGTTCATGAATTGAGTAAATAGCCCCAAAGGAAGCCTTGTTGTGGCATATTGGGTTGGGTACCGAATAGGATTGCTCTTATTTTAACGACCAATCTGTTTATTGGGATCTAAGTTGCAGCGTCAGTCAAATGATCAGACTTCCAGCGGTCATGCCCATGCCCCTGAAATCCAACAGAACTGCACAATCGTCGTTCCGACGCTAGCCACAACGATGATTGAGTCTCTGGTATGCGACACATTGTTGTTTGTTATGATTTCGACATATTATGGTGTCTGATGGTTGATTGGGATTGGTTGAATAGCCCATGGAAGGGCACATGAGTTTTATAGGATTCCTGTCTTATCGCGTTGAGCATATTGTCGCGTATTTCTTTTTTTATTGAATACAAACTGTGAAATTTTAGGAGGGGATTCCTTGTATAAAGGCCAAGCGTAAGAATTAGGAAGTATCAGTTTATCTTGAAGCTAAAGTGAAGAAAGTTTAAAATAAAATGGAATTTTTGAACCAGCTGGGAGCCGTCAAGCCATTGGAGAGTCTGAAGACTTTAAAACTGAAGACAAAGTACCGAATCCTGAAAGGTACGCGATGCCAGACCAAATATGGGTCCAGGATTTTATTGGAGCTGGAAAATAGTAAGGTGTTCCTACCGGCGCGGTTTGACACCATGGATGAGGACACTTTGAAGCTGCTCTCCTCAAGCCAGATGGAGGTGATCCAGCCTAATGGAAACTCTTTTGAACTGGCTTTCCATGCCTCATCAGCAGCGGAAGCAGAAGAAGAAGAGGTGGAGTTTTTACTTTCCCAGCCATTTTTGTAAATTTATTTAAGAAAAAATAATAAAATAAAAAATTTACTTATTGAAAATTATTTGGTGTTTTTTTTTTTATTTGTCTGTTTAGCGTTTTGAGGTAGTCAAGGATCAGGCAACATTCGTCAAGCGATTCAACTTGCGTGGTCGAAGGATTGAATTCCGCATTAAGGATGTGGCAGACAACGCTGAACCAACAAATTGGGTCCAAAACGCAGTGAAGGGTATGTTTGAGCGTATTGCTGCAGATCTGGATTCTTCAGATATGGTGGGGATAACGTTTACAGGCACGAATTTCGAACATCGTGGTCCTGGTTGGATGGGTTTTAAGAAGGCGTCCGAATTAAATTGGAGTGATGTCTGGGAATTAATCACGAAAATATTCCAGAGCAATTCCGAAGGCATAAGTACGGATACTTTTCGGATAAATGTCACATCGGTAAGGCTTCCTACCGGGCAAGGAAATGAACGAAGGCAAAAATATAATTCTTTCGATGAAGAATCTGCAAGAAGGAGAGGAATAATTGCTATATCAAACAAGGACAACCTATGCTTACCTCGTGCATTGGTTGTAGCAATTGCTCACGTAAACAAAGATTCTGATTACGTGAAAATCCGACGAAATACCGGAAAACTTCAGGATGTTCAAACTGCTAATTTAATAAGCATGAGCGGTGTAAATATACCGACTGAAGGTTGTGGTATTCCAGAGCTTCGCAGTTTTCAAGATCATTTGTCGGAATATAAGATCACCGTCTACGAGTATGCCCGAAAAGGACGGTCAGTACTATTTGAAGATGTCACCAATAATAGTAGTAAAAGACTAAATTTACTATATTTCAATGCTCACTTTAATGTCATATCATCTTTGACGGCAGCCTTCTGCTGTGTTTACTTTTGTGAAAATTGCAACATACCGTACAATACAAAAGCCGATCATAGATGTGTAAAGGCATGTCCACAATGTCAACAAGCACCTAGATGTCCGACGAACCTTCCCGAAATTCTATGCAAAGAGTGCAACAGAAGTTTTAGAGGACAGGATTGTTTTGACAAACACAAGGCTTCAGGATCAACCGGAAACCGAGCGATTTGTGAAACTGTTAAAAGATGTGCTGATTGCCTTAAAACATATGGAGCAAATAGAGAACATACTTGTGGGGAGTTCTATTGCAATAAATGCGATCAACACGTCTCTCAAGAACACTTGTGTTACATTCAGCCAGACACTAGAAACCCAAAATTAAAAGATGTTCTCTACGTATTCTATGATTTGGAGAGTCGTCAAGAGAAGGTTATTGGTGAGAAGGTGATAAACGATTATGCCGATTCAATTAAACTTCACGAGCCAAATTTGTGTGTTTTCCAGCAAAGATGTGACCATTGTTTGAGTGAAAATGACCTACAATTTTGCCAAAAATGTAAATTCAGACTTAATGTGAGAAAAGGTCCGAATGTTATAGCCGAGTTCCTACAACACCTTCTTAATGTTCGCAAATCTTTTAAAAAGGTTATTGTTATAGCGCATAACGGTCAGGCGTACGATCATCAATTCATTCTAAACTACATCCTACAAAATACCAGATTTCAACCGGCATTGATTATGAGAGGAACTAAAATAATACTCATGGAATTGGAAAATGTGAAATTCATCGATTCACTGAATTATTTTCCAATGGCTTTAGCAGTTCTTCCGCGTGCTTTCGATCTAAAACAATCGCTAAAAAAGGGTTATTTTCCGCATTTCTTCAATACCAAAGAAAATGAAAATTATAATGGTCCATTGCCGCCCCTAGAGTATTACAATCCGGATGCTATGAAAAGTAATGATCGAACTGTATTCTTGAAGTGGTATGAAGAAAATAAGCATATCGAATTTAATATGCAACGTGACCTTCTTGAATACTGCATCAGCGATGTACAGATCCTATCTGAAGCGTGTATTAAATTCAGAAATTTGTTCCTTGATCAGTGCAATGTGGAACCGTTTCTAGAGTCTGTAACTATAGCATCGGCATGTAACCTGGTATATCGCCGTAATTTTCTACAGCCAAACACTATTGGCTTAATACCTAGAAATGGATACAGACAAGCTGATAATCAATCACGCCAGGCAATTGAGTGGCTCATTTGGGAAGAAAAGAGGCGAAATTGTGTCATTCAGTATGCAGCCAAGCAACGAGAAGCGAACGTAGTAGCTGGCGTAAGTGTTGACGGTTTTTGTAATGAAACCAAACAGGTGTTTGAGTTTCATGGCTGCTATTATCATGGGCACACTTGTTTAAAAAATAATCGTGATAAGTCCTTAAGCAATGACCAGTACGACACTTTAAATTCACGCTATGAAAAAATCAATGCTAAATTGACTCGGCTAAGGCAGTTCGGTTACGAGGTAATTGAAAAATGGGCTTGTGAATTTGAAAAACAGTTGAGTGATGAAGATGTCAAATATTTAAAAGCACATCCAATAACACAATATGCTCCATTAAATCCTCGCGATGCATTTTACGGAGGCCGTACAGGCAACACATACAACTATTACAAATGTAAAGAGGGGGAAAAAATCAAATACATAGATGTATGTTCTCTATACCCTTGGGTTTGTAAATACGGGAAATTTCCATTGAATCACCCCAAAGTTCACACCACCACCACCACCACCGATTGGTCTCAAGTGAATTTACAGAGCATCAATGGAGTTATAAAATGTAAAATAATTCCTCCAGAGCAATTGCTGCATCCGGTATTACCTGTAAAGCAAAATAATAAATTAATGTTTACATTGTGTATGACATGCAGTGAACAATTATCTCAAGAAGAGCAATGCGCCCACGATGATGATGAAAGAGCTCTGCACGGAACATGGATTATTGATGAAGTTTTGAAAGCAATAGAGAAAGGGTATAAGCTAGTAGATATTTTCGAAATATGGGAGTATTCGATGATGCAATATGATAAAATTGCGAAATCAGATGGCCTCTTCACTCAAATGATGAATAAATTCATTAAAATAAAACAGGAAGCATCAGGATGGCCGAATAAATGTGCAACAGAGGAAGATAAAAACAAATATATAGCTGATTTCCTAAACAATGAAGATGTCAAACTAGATTTTGAAGAAATTTGCAACAACCCTGGAAAAAGATCTTTTGCTAAACTGATACTGAATTCGTTTTGGGGTAAATTCGGACAAAGAGAAAACCAGCAGAAAACATCAATAGTTAATAGTCCGTCTGAGTTATATCAGATGCTTACGAATCCAACCGTACTAGTCTGTCATATTCTCCCTATAAATGAGGAAAATATCGTAGTAAGTTGGCTGTATAAAGAAGAAGCAGCAGATACACTATCAACTGTAAATGTGTGTATTGCAGCTTATACAACCACGCAAGCTCGTCTAAAATTGTACAGTTACCTGGAACAGTTAGAAGATAGAGTACTATATTATGATACTGATTCCGTAATCTACATAAGTCGCGAAGGAGAACCTGACCCACCGACCGGTGAATTCATAGGCGATATGACTGACGAATTAGAGTGCTATGGTCAAGGAAGTTATATTACTGAATTTGTAAGTGGCGGACCGAAAAATTATGCTTACAAAGTCTACAGTACAAGAGATGACATCGAACAAATTGTGTGTAAAGTAAAAGGAATAAATCTAAATTATTCAGCATCGAAGAAGGTCAATTTTGAGACGATTAAGGAAGCTGTACTTAATGCTTCGAACACAGATGATATAAAGATTATTTCGAGTAATATCCGTCGGACGCGAGAACATCAAATAATTACTGTTGCGGAAACAAAAACCTACAAACCCAAAGCAGAAAAACGTAGATTTCTTGGTGATCACAGTTCCCTGCCATATGGCTATAAAAGACTCAAATAAAAAACACCAATTTCATATTTCATTAAAAGAATCAAAAATGTTTTTTATTTTATTTTCACTTAGTTTCCACTTATAAATTTGTTTAACAGGTAAACATTTTGCAGGGCGCAGCATTTACCGTGAAATGAACATTTTTTCTCATTGGGATAGAGACGCTTTAGTTCTTTAAATTTCGGACAGCCAATATCTTCAATGTCCATCACTTCAACATTTTCATCTTGTAGTATTTCCTTCATCCATTGAGCTTTTTCAGTTCCTTTGACGTACAAAAGAGTATTCCGGATTTTCTCCTGAAGATATTTTCTTACTGTTCGGAATTCTGTGAATCCTCCATCCCAAACTAAGCCGTGATGGTTTTCATACAACCAATTGGCTTGTCTTCTTAATGAGGGTGTTAACTGGTCAGAGCTGAATGGCGGCTTTACGATGAAATGATAATGATGACCACTGTGCAGTACTGCTATTTCCTTTGCAATAAACTGGTTGTTTGGTCCTTTGAATCCCTGCAGGTCGATAACAAAATACATTTTTACGAATGCGTACGCGTGTATTTACGGTAAAAAAATAGAAAAAAAAAAAAAGGACGTGTGTTTGCGATAAAAGCCAGCATTAAACTAAACTTATATTTCTCGTAAAACTGTCTGACTCAATGGATTGTAGTTTATAATGCGATCGTGTAACATTAAACAGTAGGCAGATGTATTAGCAGGTATTATTTTTGTTGTTGCTGTTTTGATTTCAATACGAATATCAATTGGGCCGTTTTTGATTATTTCGTTCTGGTGCCGGCAATCAATTACGAAAATTGTTGCTTGAGATTTAAAAGCATCTCTTGATAAGAGTGGTTCAGCAAAAAGGCGATTATAGTAGGTTTTTTGAAAATCACAATACATACTATATAATAAACTATAGTTATTTTTATCAAATGCCAAATTTAGATCTTCACATGGATAAGCATCGGAATTTAGATAAGCCTTTATATTTAAAATATCACAATGATCAAAATTAGTTACATTTCCTTTCAGTAAATTACGTTTGTTGGTTTGCAGAGCAAGTATAATGTAGCGTGGCTTCTCCATTTGAGAGGTTGTCTTTACATTCCAAATATGATGACTGACGCTGGGTAATGCAGGATATTCGTATAGATCCCAGTTGCGAAAAGCCAGCTTCATAGTTTGTCCATTATTAATATGTTTGTATAGTTTTAATTTGTAAGTATCAGAGAGTGTTATATGTGGAATTTTCCATTGTACTTTAAGCAAGTTTATCTTTGCTTTCTCATCCTCGTCAGCAATTAATGAATTATCATCTGTGCGTGCACGTGTTAGAATCAAATCATGACGGCCATTTGGTATAATTTTCTTATAGTCTTCAGCAAATCCCAGTAATTTATTTAGTGGCATGCAAAAATTAAAATAGATTCCATTAACATTGATTGAAGAATTAGGTGACCAGGATGCATTCAAAAGCATATCACTTTCATTTTTATTTAAAGAGAGATAGTTTTTAATTGTTGACGTAATGCCGACACTTCGATTACTATCAATTTCCACACCATTTAATTCATAACGAATTTCATCGAATAAGAAAGCTACTCCATTATTTACAAGTTTTGTTTTCGCAACGGCTGATCCATCAGTTTTCGACACAGTACCCTCAATATAAATGTAACTTTCTGAAGGCAAAATATTAAGATTTTGATGTTGGACACAAATTTGAATGATGTCATTTTTGTCGAAATTATTTAAATATGGCGAGTACGTATGATATTCCAACTTTGAGATACTCTCCTCAAATTTCGGTTCTTCAAAAATATTCAGCATGTCTTGTAGGTGTTTTGGCTTAGATTTTTAATCTGTAACCTAGTGATAATAGAAATTGCCGATTTTGTACAGCTAGTACTGATGTTTTCCTATCAGAACCGGATAGTATATTGAGAGGTTTAGTAATATCACCTACTCTTTTATAAGTTGAGGGGTACGATGGGTTATCATATAGTATCATTGTTGTGGTTTTAGATGCAATCGAATTGTTATCGTTTCGCTTCGAAAGTTTATAAGATTTCCGTCCTGATCTAAGAGATTCAATGTTATAGAACTTATCCTCTTAGCGCTCACTGGCAGATAGATGACATTGTGAGGAACTTCAACTATTTTATATCCCGGGCTTACATTAATAGAAAATTCATGCAGTATATGAGCAGGTCGATTGTTTATATATGTTTTATCAATTAAATTACATTCAATTCGCACAATATTCACTCTATTAATGTCAACATATAGGTCAGATTCATGCATAATATTGGGAACAAGTTTCTTCTTACTGAATCCCAAGAGCGAACCAATACTACGATGATGAGAAAAATCTATTTCCATATTGCTGTAAACTTCACATTTCAAAGTATTATTATTGGCTCTTAATTTAATTATAATTTTTTCAGCTCTATCCTCGTTGTGTAGCTTCAGAACCTCTTGAATTACATTATTAATATCCTCAATTTCGTAAGAACCTACTGGAAAAGTGATTTCATTGTTATCACCAAAATGAAACGAGTTATTAAATACATCCACATTAGGTATAGAATTGTAGGTCTGGAAGTCAACTAAACCGCAAACGTAATCAGTATTTAGGATTATTGGAGGAAAGTAATCGGCGGTGAGCGTAGAATTGTTTCCACTCAATGTAAGTGTTAACGACATTGCTATTGGAATAGAAATGAAACATATTTTGATTTTGTAGTATTTATTTATTTACATTTTGATCGAATAGGAACTTCAAACATAAATGACCACATATAAATGTATTAAAATTTTGACAATTATTATAATTGTACTGAATATTTTCACCCAAATATTTTACAACCTCTATAGGCGGTCTTAAATTACCAAAACTGTCAAAGTATTTTACAATATTTTTATTCTTAATATATGCTACCCAATGTGTCCCTGGTCCACGCTCATTGTCCAAGTTAATTACACCACATTCTCTATCAAGCGATCTTATAGGTAATTTATCTCTCATATAAACACCACGAAAATAGGGTATATTGACTTTTCCGAATTTAATAATATCAATATTGGAGAGCGGATGATTGGGTAGCAAATTTAAAAGTTTTTTGAATCGTTCGGTTTGAGAAAAAGTCCAAATCCTTTTTTGTATGGTTGTAGATAAAGTCCCTTGCCCTTCTGAATTTGAACCCCTTCCATAGCTTGGTTGTGGCGTTTGTTCTCCTCCAACTGTTGCTTGGCTACCTTTGAAGCATTGATTGCCTTAACTAGTCCTGCAGCTCCCCCAGTTAGGGAACCAACCGCTGATAATCCAGCTAAGATCGGTAATAATGGTAGGAAACCTCCAATTTTTGGTAGCGGTATGACTCGGGGAATGGAAATGCTCTTCCGTTTATTTTTAGTAACCTTTTTAGCTGCTTGTAAAGCAGATATTGCAATTTCGTTTGGATCTTTACTTTTTGGATTTCTAATAGCGTTTCTAGCCTCCATAATGGCTATTTTAAATAATTTTTTATTCATTTTAAGTTTTTGTTTCCTTGCTCTGCTATGTTTAGATTTGCAACCCATACCGAATTTTGTTTTAGCTTTCATCATATTCGTAACCAATATGCTACTTAATTTCTCTGCTATTGATGAGTCTTTCGCTTTTACTCTATGCCAAGCCTTTTCAGTTAGAATTTTATCAGCAATATGTCGATCAGACAGGTTATTGTTTTTATTTGCATATACAATATCGTGTTCGCGACACGCTTCATCCAATAGATTCACTCCTCGATCTCCTCTAGCAAGACGTTCTTTCAGTTTAGTTCCAGGTCCACAGAAATTATACGAGGGAAGATGCAATTCAAAGGGTAACTTATCGATTAAGGAATTTACTAATCCACACCCCTTGAATGAATGTTTTGAAGTGATGGCTTTCACACTATAATCAATCATTTTATATCACTTTCTTGTTACACACATTGAGCATTTATGAATCTTTTGACAATAAAACATCACCTTTTATTATTATTAGCTTCATTCGGTAGTGGAATGAGGTTCATAAAACAACAACAAGGTAGTATTAAAGTTAAGAACTTTGATACTAAAATTAAAGAAAATGGAAAACATGGACAATTATTTCCTAATAGTATTCGTGGAATAATTGTGGGTCCATCAAACTGTGGAAAAACTAATGTTATGTTCAGTATTTTGCTTGACCCCAACGGTTTAAAGTTTGAAAACCTTTACATATATTCAAAGTCTTTGCATCAACCAAAGTATACCTACTTGAGAAAATTAATAAAGTCAATCAAGGGAATGGGGTACAATGAATTTTCGAATAATTCTGAAATAATCGCACCTTCTAAAGCAAAGCGAAATTCAATATTTATATTTGATGATGTAGCTTGTGATAAACAAAACAACATTCGAGAATATTTCTGCATGGGACGACATAACGATGTAGATAGTTTCTACCTGTGTCAATCTTATACGCATATACCAAAACATTTGATTCGAGACAATGCAAACTATATCATTGTTTTTAAGCAAGATGAACTTAATCTGAAACATATATACAACGATCATATAAATTCAAATATGACTTTCAAACAATTCAGAGATTTATGTACAACATGTTGGAGAGATGCATATGGTTTCTTGGCTATTAATAAAGACTTGAGTACAGATAAAGGACAATATAATAAATCATTTAAGGAAATTGCATCTATATAAAGCTACTCAGTCATTAATCAACCGCTTATATGATCATATCCAGATTGGAACAGCCCCAGTTTGTAACCGACCCTGTTTATAACTGATCCTGTTTGTAATCGATCCAGTTCGTAACTGATCCTGTTTAAAACCGCTGTTTAAAGTTATTAAATATGGATGTTAATGAAAATATTCTTAAAGATCTTATAAAAACTAAAAGAGATTTGAGGAAAAAATATATGTTTCTCAAGACCGGGCAAATTATAAAAGAAAAGGAAATTGAAACTACTTTTAAACCAATAGTTGAACCCTTAAAAGAGATTGTTAAAAATGTCAAAAGTGTTTATAGTCGAAACACTGCTGCTGCTGCTGCTGTTGGTACTGAAATTGATAAAACAAAGCATCGACTACGACGACGTTTGCAGCTCTCAAGTTCTCCAGAAACAATCAAACCCTCTCCAAAGGAAAGTTTTGACCTTTCATCTGCAGAATCAATTCAACTAACGGACAAAGATGTTTCATTTAGAACGCCTACGAATTTTAATACCGACGACCCCGATCAAAGTACTCCATTCAAACGATCATCGCCATCAGATTCGAATCTAGATAAGATCTATGGGCCATATTTTGATGTGCAGTCAAATTCAACAAAATTGGGTACATCAAGTTTTACAATTAATGAAAAGAGGAATTTCATCATTGGTGATGATGGTGAAATCTTCTCTGGAACGGATGGTCTTTATGAATTAATTTTTCGGAAAATCCCCCGAAAAGATCGATATAGCAAAGAAGATTTGGATGAATATCTTAAGATATTACAAAAAACAAAAGCCCATTTAAAAAATTATGATAGTAACTCTCAAGTTAAAGGAAATAGAGGTTATAAGTATAAACATATTATTCAACCCTTACTTCAGAATGTTACAAACAAAATTGGGAAATCATACAACAATAACTTACCTGACATGACTTATTCTAATAATTCGATCGATTATGTGCACTGGGATAGCCCCAATGAGCTCGTCGATAGATTAAGACTTTTAATTGCATCTCAAAGGGCAGGAAACAATAATCTTCAAAATGAGATAAATTCAATCATAGAAGAACTACGCGAAGCAAACATCATATATTAACAGCAATCCTAAGCAGAGAATTCGTTAAAAGCAAAATGAACGTCGACAAGTTCGGAAGGAGTTTCAATCGAATTCACAATTCAACAACAACAACTGGTCCTCGAGGACCTCCTGGAGAAGGATTTAAGCTATCATCTGCTGGTGATTTTGATATAGAGGGAAAATGTCTGAATAATGTTGCAATGCCTAAAACATCACACCAAGCAGCCAACAAAGAATATGTAGATGATAATATTGATTTCCAAAATAAGACAACAATTATTCTTCAACAATATGTTGATAATAATTTTAAATCTCTCATGAGCGCGATAAATGATGAAACTGAAATGGGTCTCAGGTTACACTCAGATGGCTACTATGATGTGAAACATAAAGCCTTGAAGAATATAAATAATCCTACCAATGCAAATGATGGTGCAACAAAAAACTATGTTGATAATCGTGTGCATGAACAATTTAAGAGCTCTCTCATTGGTATGGATGAAAAACTTGAAAAACATGACAAAATGTTGCGCACCTACATTGATGAACAAAGCTTAAATACACTCGAAATTGTGAACAAGCTTAGAAACTATTTCCTCGATATATTAGAGAAATATAATGAGAACATTGTAGACCTTAAAGAGAACGGTGTGAAATTTACTAGAAACGGAAATAACTTTCCACCAATTTAAAAGACATTTGAAATTCAGTTTGAAACTACATGTCAAGCATGAATACTCCTTTTATCTCGAAAGAAATTTTAAATTTCTTACTGAACAACAAACACAATATACTTGAGGAACATTACGAAGAGATCTTAAGATGTATTTCCTTTCTAAGCAAATTTGAAAACGTGGCTTGTGTGGAATCTATTTATGGTAATCATTACTTGAATTGCTCTTGGTCTTCGAATAAATGTACATTAGGCCCCGATACATGCTCATGTCATAGAATAGAATGGATGACGAATCGAATAAAAGCCCTACTAGTGTTCTATAAACGACTCAAATAAACAAAAAAATAAATAGTTACAGTTTGCAATTCAATTGAAAAGCATGTCCAATGTGAATAGTTGCACGATTTTCGGTGAAATCCTAATATTTTTAAAAACCTATCAACACATTCTACTTGCTGAACACTACAATGAGATACTTGAGTGCATTTCTTTTTTAAAAAACTTTGAGAACATATCCCGCACCACATCTAATAATGGATGTCATTTCGTCGCATGTCCCTGGTCATCAAATATCTGTAAAAATGGACCAGACACCTGTATTTGCTATATGATTGAAATTAAAATGAATAGAATTAAGAAATTAATGTCATTGTATGAAAGATTACAAACAAAGATAAAAAAATAAAAAAAAAGGAAATAAGAATCTGTAGTTTCATTTTGCTTTGATGTTTGTATCTGATTCTATTTGGTATGATACCGGTTCTGTAAAGATGAATTTCATCATAATGCGTAAGAATATAAAAATGCTGAGCTAATCATTTACTTTGTATATAATGTATTCACTGCTCGAGACAGCATATTAGTTTCGATTAATAAGCAAACAGATTAAGAGTGGATCAGACAGACGAAATGGATCGCAATCAAACAAATACACATAACATAAATCCAAAGGATAGTTTTTTAAAAAAAATTGAGTATGCTCTTAAAAGCAATCCATTTAAATTTGCATCATCATCAACATCATCCTCATCATCATCATCATCATTGGAACCTAAGCAGAGAGAGCAATCTTCTGTTAAGTATCAAAAGTTGAAAGAGGAAATGTAGGGCTCGAATTATTAAAGAATAAAAATAAAAACAGATTATAAAAGAAGAAAAAGTTTTATTTCTTAATTCATTAGTATATAGGATGAGTAAACGGGCTGTTGTTGAGGAATTGCACAAAACTGCTCGAAGACACTTCGTCAGACGTCGAGTTGTCATTAGAGGATTCGATGACTTGTGGCAAGCAGATTTAGTAGAAATGATACCCTATAACAGCGATAACAATATGTATAACTATTTACTGACTGTAATTGATACCTTTTCAAAGTATGCATGGGCAGTTCCTTTGAAGAATAAGACTTCGAAATGCACTACAGAAGCTATGAAATCAATTTTCAATAGTTCCCAGCGAGTACCAAAAAATCTGCAAACTGATGATGGTAAGGAGTTTTTTAATAAAATCTTCCAAGATTTGATGAGACAGTACAAAATTAATCACTATTCAACGTATAGTTCATTGAAAGCATCAATTGTTGAACGATTCAATAGAACTCTCAAGGAGAAAATGTGGAAAGAATTCAGTTTTAATGGTAACTATAAATGGCTACCCATTCTAAAAGGATTGCTCCACGCATACAATAACTCTACTCATAGAACAATAAAAATGAGACCAGTTGATGTGAATAAGAAAAATGCTGATAAACTTCTATCATCAGTTTACACTCACATTAAAGTTGCTCCACGGAGAAAATTCAAATTTGGTGATCAAGTTCGAATAAGCAAGTTTAAACATGCATTTGAGAAAGGTTACACACCCAACTGGTCAACCGAAGTATTCACAATTAGAAAAGTTAACCTGACTAATCCTGCCACATATTTATTGAAAGACTTTCAAGGGCAATCCATCCAAGGTTGTTTCTACGAAATGGAACTACAAAAAACCATCCACTCCGATGTATTTCTAGTGGAAAATGTATTAAAAACTAAGGGTGATCAAGTGTATGTAAAGTGGCTTGGACTCTCAAACGATCATAATTCATGGATAAATAAAAGTCAGCTGTTAAAATAAAACAGTACCGAGCCTCTGATACAAAATCACTAACAACAACAAAGAAAAGCAAAAAAAATAAAAATATTTAGTAATAAATAAAACAGCATGTTTAAAAAAAAGTTCCATTGTTTTTTATTTATTTATATAAGATATAGACCTCAAAAGACCACCCTCACATACAATGTGCCGTTGGATTTCAAGGGCATGGGCATGGTCCCAGATACTGGACTCGCTGGGGGGTCTGGTCATTTGGCTGACGCTGCAGCTTGGCTGCTTGGGACGGACGATGGACTGGTGTGGGAACGACGATTGTGCTGTGCCGTTGGATTTCAAGGGCATGGGCCAGATACTGGACTCGCTAAGGGTCTGGTCATTTGGCTGACGCTGCAGCTTGGGTGCCATGGGATGGCCGATGGATAAAAAATGTATAATCCATAGCAACCATACAATTAACTTATCATGCAAAAACAAAAAATAAAACAAATATGACGACACAAACCAAACCGAATGCAACGACAACAACAATCAACCCCCATTCAAAACTCACATCTTCCCTCTCACTCTAACGCAGAATTCCCAGTCTCAATCGACCTAACTCCTACTTAGCGCAATTAAAAAATCCAAATCACTATTAACACACACACCGCTCACTGACGCATCTCAACAGAATCCCCCACAACACACACACACTAATCACACAGTATGAAAGAAACCAAAAACAAAAAAATACACTAAACTGATATCTAATATGACGACACTCAACTTCATTCAAAACTCATATCTGACCACGGACGCAACAAAGCAAAAACAAAAAATAAAACAAACATATCAGCCACCCACACAACAAAGTAACAAGAAAAAATAAAACACAAGGCAACAAGAAAAAATAAAAGATACTCACTAGCCAACCACACAACAAAGCAAGAAGAAAAAATAAAAAAAATATGACGACACAAACCAAACCGAATGCAACGACAACAACAATCATACCCCATTCAAAACTCACATCTTCCCTCTCACTCTAACGCAGAATTCCCAGTCTCAATCGACCTAACTCCTACTGACCTCAACCAACTTGGAGTGCGCAACTGGAGGCAGTTAGCCAAAGATCGTGCTAACTAGAGAGGCGTATTGGTTGAGGCCCAGGTCCACCCCGGACTGTAGCGCCACCTAAGTAAGTAAGTAAGTATTTTTATGTCCAACTCTTAAAACGCGCAAAATAATATTGCAACGAAAATTAATAAAATAATATAAATAATATATATAAAAACGGAACTAAGCATTTCTTAATAAAAACGTATATTGCCGCAAGTCTTGTTGGCAGAACAAGTGTTATTTAGCAACAAGAACAAATCAACTATTTAGTAACAAAGCACTTCGCACCTATTTTTTTGACCAGCTGTGTACATACTTAACGCACTTCCAACCCGCGAAGAGTCCTTGTCTGAGACACTGTAGCCTTCCATTTCATGCAATCGTAAGTACGCGCGCCGCCTCCTGTTATCAAGATCAAGCGCTATGGTCTGTTCGAACCTGTGGGCTGTCCAATAGATCATCGAATTCGTGTGCTCCCTAAAGTCATCTATGACTGTTAACACGAATTGGATAGGTTCTCCAAAGCAGTACAAAACCGAGAAAAATTCCATCTTACCTTAAGATTTCATTGTTGCTAATGATGGGAATTGATGTCTTTCATTACCAATATAGATTCCAGATTGACGCTTCGCTATCTGGCGAAGAGAACAAATGAAATTCGTCCCGTCCTCGACCTTGATGCTTCGCTCCACTTTATTTATGAAATGCTAAAATCGGTTCACCTATATGATTGTGTACCCTCTCATCTGCCGCCAGTCGTAACTCTGATTTTACAGAGAAAAACGAGATTCAACGCCAGAAAATATATATCTAGTTGTCGGCTGAGATTCGGCAGCAAAAGTGCAGCGGCCTGCTCCATTCCCATAACTGCCTCTCAAATTTAATGAACGTTCTTCGAAGGCGAAATCCCTTTTTTTTGTTTTGCTGTCCTCGTCCAGTTGACATCTCTAGACATAGACGCATGAGCTCCAGCACCAGCACCAGCACCAGCACCAGCACCAGCACCAGCATCAGCTCTTCTGTGAAATCTGTATCAATATTTTATTCATCCGTTTCGGCCACATAATTCAATACGTGCGCGCATCGGCTAACTATCCCAGACAGAATCTTTGAATTGTTATTATGCCATACCTCCTCGAAGGGCTCTAGCTGAAAGCGGTGCCTTTTTTTCCTCTCTGTCAGACATGGCCTATTCTGGGCATATATGCTGCGGTGCCTTTCAGTTATTTCACCTGCTGTCAAAATATTCACAGTGCTTTCGAAGAATGGACAAACAATTAAATTGACAGGCTGTGACAGTTGTTGTTGTGTTGTTGCCAGGAGGGACGCTTGATTGTGCGCGAGTTCTGTTTATTTTTAGATCTCTCCGGATGACGTGCCATGGAATTACATTTATCCAGCCAGAATTAGATGCATCTGAGGGCAGCATCAATAATTTACAATGAAAACCTAATTAGATTTGAAGTATTCTTTTATTTACGACCACTAAGACGGGACTCTTGTTGGTCAATTTACATTGTTAAGTAGTTAATTACGGACACGAAGGAGGACGGACGCTCGGCCGGCCAGCCTATGGTGGTAGGTTTTTAATTGCCGGCTTTGTATATTTCTTAATCAAGCCAACAACATATTAATGCGGTCTGATTGATTAGTTTATGGTTGTTTTTTGAATAGTTAAGCAGCTCTGGAGGCTGTTAAAATTTGAATTAGGTATCAAAATTATTTTACTATATTATACGAGTTTGGGTATCAGGTGTCTGGTCTGGGGCTATTTAGACTTTAACCAAATACTGTAAGCGCAATGGACATAAATTTGATTAGTTCGATAGATAAGTAGAGACATTTGTCTTTGCATAATCCCGACAAATGACTGCATGAGGTAGGAAGAGTTATGGGATTTTTTTTAATTGCAGGAACTGTGGCCATATGATAGTTTTGGTGATAACTTGGCTTATTATGTGGAATAGAGATGAATACTTGGAAAGCGAAAAGAGTTATGTTACGAACTGTGCGTTAGAAAACAACGTTGTGCATTGTACAAGGTGTTCTTGGTAGAGGTATAGAACTTCGAATTGAAATAAAACACCAAAAAATCTTATTAATGTCCATTAATTTGGCCTTATTGGAAGGATAATTTTATGCCATTTATGTTTGAATATGATTTCGGGCATATTCGGTTCGAATAAAGACAAGTCTAGAGGTTCAATTTAAAACCACTTTCAAACATTTGGGGCTGTATGTCGGCTATAACGCCTCGAATGTTGACTTCCAAGTCCCCTAACATTTCTGGTTTATTGGCGTAGGCGAGTGACTTCACATATCCCCAAAGAAAATAATCCAATGGTGTCAAATAACACGATCTTGGTGGCCAATTGACAGGTCCATTCCGCGAAATTATGCGCTCATCGAATGTTTCCTTCAATAAATCGATTGTGACGTGCGCTGTGTGGCATATAGCGCCGTCTTGTTGGAACCACATCTCATCCACATTCATGTCATCCAATTCGGGAACAAAATAGTCAGTTATCATGGCTCTTTACCGGTCTCCATTAACGGTAACTGACCCTCCAGCATCATTTCAGAAGAACTATGGCCCAATGACTCCAGCAGCCCATAGAGCACACCAAACAGTCAGTTTTTGTGGATGTAAATGCGGCAATTTTGCTTGCTGACGTAGCCATTTAACCCAAAATGAGCCTCATCACTGAACAAAATCAGCATCGATATCAATCTCATTTTCGGCCCATACACCAAAACCACGACGCATTGCATGGTCAAGCGGCTTTAATTTTTGCAGAAGCTGGATCTTGTAAAGTCGTAAGAAGAGTTCTTTGCGCAAAACTTGAGTTGCTTGCGGTAAACTTCGCGGACTGAACCATTATTTTCGAAATAAATTTGCACGATTTGCAGGCTTAGTTCATTGGTCAACCTGTTCATGATGAAATGGCAAACCAAACTGAACATAAGTGACATTAGAGTAGCCAGATTTGACCACAAAATATCAGTTTTATCTCTATTCGAAAACCCATTGTTTCGCATCTACTGTCATTCCCAAATATTTAGCTTCATTTGCGTACGGAGTTTGTACGGAGTCTATAAATATGGGTAGCGTACTTACATTTCTGTAAGTAAAATTAACGTGCGTGAATTTGGTTTCATTAAGCGCAATACGCCAAGTTTTTGTCCGCTCAAGAACGCTGTCAATAGCCAGTCGCAGCTCCTTCGTTGCTGATTCAACCATATTACTCGCAGCTAATATAGCTGTATCATCCGCAAAAGTAGCTACAGTTGTGCCTTGTGTATAGATTAAAAATAAAATCGGACCGAGAACACTTCCTTGTGGAACTCCTGCCGCGATTTTTATTTTAAATTCGGAATATTTGTTTCCGTGCTTAAGAAGGAAGAGTTTGTCCGCTAGAAAAGACCTTATTATCTCATATAACTGCATTGGAAAGGCCAATTTAAGCTTATGTTTCAATCCCGCATACTTTATCAAAAGCCTGGGAGACGTCAAGAAAAATTGTATTCCTTTTTCTATTTCATTAGTTATTCTATAAACCTCCTGGTCGATTGCGAAGTGCTTGATTCTGTACTCGAGTTGATGGTCAGGTATTAATCGGCGCTCTTCCATAATCGGATGTAATCGCTTAAATAAAACGTTTTCGAATACCTTTGATATTATTGGTACACGCGAAATTGGTCTATACGATTTCTTGTCATAGAATCCCGGCTAAGGCCGTGTCTTAAATTCGCTCTTGACCGTCAAAGGGCTTAAATATTTTTACTAAATGCTCGGCAAATATGTCGGCTTTTTCTTTGTCTCCTTTCCCCCATTCGCCATTATCTTTTCTGATAGGAGGCACTTGCGTTTTTAGATTTTTATTGCTTTCCAGAGCGAGTACTTCGAACTCTTATCAGCAGTGAGATCTTCAAGATATAAAGAGACTTTTACTAATTCGGTATTTTCCCGAAAATATTTAATCGACCTTTTTGATTTTGTTATCCTTTTGAAGGGAGCATTAATCCAGGCAGAGCTTTGTATGACTCCGATTATTTTATCGACTTCGTTTTCAAGATCATATGGCGTTTGAAGAGATACATTAAGATCGATTTTATTTGCGAAGTCTTTTCTAAAAGAGAGTTTTTAAATTAGTTAGTCTGGATGGACCGTCCTTTTCCCGTAGGCAGCCGCTTATAGTCACATTGACTGGCGAGTGGTCAGAGGAGGGATCGAAGCTTTTCCAACTTTAACAGAAGTGTCAGACACACTCTTTGCGATATAAAAATCTATAAGGTTTGGAGTTTTCGACGAATCCGACGGCCAATACATTGGTTTACCTGTCAAGAAAAAGTCTACCCCGTAATCCATGCCGGCTTCGTATAGAAATCTACCTTTTGACGTAATACATCAAGAACCCCAGAACGCCACATACATATAAAGGGTGTTTTTTTTTAGAGGTTGGTTTTTCGAATAGAGATAGAACTGACACTTTGTGGTTAAATCTGGCAACTCTAATGTCATCCATTCCATTTCGTCATAAACAGGTCGACAAATAAACAACGCTTGCAAATCGTGCAAATTTATTTCGAAAAATAATTGCTTAGTTCGCGAAGTTTACCGCAAGCTCATTTTGGGTTGAATGGCTACGTCAATAAGCAAAATTGCCGCAGTGGAGTTCACATGAGTCCCTTGAAACGCCATTACATCGATAAAAACCGACTGTTTGGTGTGCTCTATGGGCTGGTGGAGTCATCGGGCCATACTTCTTCCGAAATGATGCTGGAGAGTCAGTTACCTTTAATGGAGAGCGGCCATGATAACCGACTATTTTGTTCCCGAATTGGATGACATGAATGTGGATGAGATGTGGTTCCAACAAGACGGCGCTACATGCCACACAGCGCAGGTCACAATCGATTAATTGAAAGAAACATTCGATGAGCGCATAATTTCGCGGAATGGACCTGTCAATTGGCCACCAAGATCGTGTGTTTTGACACCATTGGATTTTTTTATTTTTTGATATGTGAAGTCGATCGCCCACGCCAACAAACCAGAAACGTTAGGGGACTTGGAAGCCAACATTCGTGGCGTTATTTCCGACATACAGCCCCAAATGTTTGAAAAAGTGGTTGAAAATTGAACCTCTAGACTTGTCTTTATTCGAACCGAATATGCCCGAAATCATATTCAAACATTAATGGCATAAAATTATCCTTCCAATAAAGCCAAATTGATGGAGATTAATACGATTTTATTGTGTTTTATTTCAATCCGAAGTTCTGTACCTCAAAGAAAAACACCCTGTATTATTCTTCGCAAAAATAAAACTTCGCTCACACTGTGTGATTGGAGTTATCGAAACTATGGTTTTTTGCAGGAAAAATAAAAGTTTCCAGTAAGCAGCAAGTCACCCGAAGTCTCAGTTGCAATTTCCGTTTTTATCCTTCTTGTTTGTTTACACACTTTTCAGCTTAGAATAGGACTTAAAGTTAAACTTAAATCCGCAAAGTAGATGCCTTCCCATACACCTGGTGCACACAATACCTTAAAATTTTGCGGTCCTCTGGTCAAAATCGTTTATGGTTATAAGACTTCGTGTCTGAACATGCATTATTGAAATGCATTAGGCAAATAAAGTGCCCGTTCCGTTTCTCCTCAGTCTTGTAGTTGGAAAAAAAAACACCTTCCATCAGGAATACCTTGATACGAATTAATTTAATTTCCATGAGCCAAGAATAACCTTTATGGCATTACAAGTAGCAGCTCATCAATTCTAGAACATGTTTGTTGTACCTACCTACTGCTGCTGCAAATATGTGTGCAAAACCGACTTGGCCTATGTTATTAGACAAATGTTCTGTCTGGCCATGCCAACCATTTGATTATATTAATCGAATTGACAAAGCTGAAATGCATTATGTATTAAAATATATCCAAAGAACTAACAATGCGTTCTGTGATAAGCCCACCGCCGCCCGGCATCTAGTCGGTTGAGCTGTCCCATATAACTGAGAGCGAAAAAGAGGGAGAGCTTCGGAGCTTCAGCATCAATTCTCAAGACAATTATTAAATTGACTAAAACAATTCATTGTGAAATTCTATCGAAGCGAGCACATAATGCATGTACCACATGCAGATTCACGTCCTGGGCTATGGGGGTCTTATGTTATCCGATTGTGCCGAGGACAATAATGGCAAAGGACCAATAATACATGAACAACACAGAAAGTGCATGCCGGCGACTATGATGGAAGGGAATTCTATGTGAGAACAACAGACGGGATTTTGAGATAGCAAAAACCTCTGGCATTCTGCATAACAAAGTCCATGTCGCATATGCAAGAAGCCACATTACAGTGTGGCTCGGAAGGGAAATTTATAGGCAGGAAGGTTTATATTAACAAATTTGGCGTCTTTCAGAATCTCCCAACGGATACAGATAAAATTGTTTGAATGACATATGGTTATGGGAGGTATAGGATCTAGGGGTCACAAGTTCAAATTCGCCCCAACCACACGCGAAAGTCTCACATCCAATAGTAAGATCTGTAGAATTTCTTCTGAATTTTCGGGACGCGAGTACTCTTACTGCCCTAGTACCTACTCCTCGAAATGCAGCATTGCACCCCCTCCCAGCAGCTGACATCCTAACAATTCCCTGCGTTTCGGTGGCTATGTTCCAATCACTTTCTCAACGAGCCTGTATAAGACTTGTAAAACACATAGTAAGACATCTAAATGTTGCTTTGATCGCAGTACACTGCGACGCTGATTTTCTCCTCCTTTCTCATGGCTCGATACATTTTGGGCAAGAATTAAAAAAGTCAGGCATTTTATTAGCAAGGCTAGGTTAGGACGAATCAACCAAGTTACGAGTGAGTGAGTGAATTGCTCTTATATTTGATGTCGATGATAGACCCTCTTCCTGCCTTCCGGAACGTATCTGTTGCATCTTTGTTGGTCAGAATTACATCCAATCCTGCGAAGGATTCAAGGAGAGCTCACCTCTTACGTCTGTGGTTGCACTTCCCCAATAAGTTGTCCAAGCTTTAAAATCCAATAATAACTAGCTATTTCCCTCCTGCGTCAGCTACAATTTCGCTTCCGCTTCGAGCTTCCTATAGTCCGCCAGCGATAAACTGGGAGGCGGCCTATCGCGACCTTTTTTGTGTTGTCCTCTGTCCAGCTGCTGCCGTCTATGTGTTTATACGGTTCGCTTATCTTTTCTCCCTTACTGTTTGTGCCAGAAGGTCCTGCGCGGCTATGCAGTGATTTAGATTTATGCTTTCTTGAGTACCGCGCACTTGCTGCTACCAGCGACGTGTCCAGCGTTTTCTGGCGTAACCATCTTACACCAGAAGTAATGTAATGCGTACATTTTGCATTCTTTGCCAATGTGACCTTCTTCTCCACAGTTTCTGCACTGCTTGGATCGGTCATGCTTGGTCTTGCATGGCGCGCTGTATGGCCAAACTCGAGGTACCTGAAGCATGTGACCTTCTTCTCCGCAGTTTCTGCACTGCTTGCATCGGTCATGCTTGGTCAAAGTCGAGGTACCTGAAGCATTTAATGAGGGCCTTTCGAACACGAAAACGGCTATTTACCCAGCCGACTATGAGTTTCCGGATTCCAGTAATTTGTTCGCCATCTCTGCCGGTAGGCCGACTGTCACGATCTGCGTGCCATCGTAGTACTTTCTAAGGCTGAGCACATTTCCTTCCAGATCCAAATGTCTCTCCTGGTGGTAACTTCATCGAGGTCTTTGATTTCTATTTGGTCTTTGATTGCTCAGTTGGCCTAGGGATGGTCATCAGTGGAGTAGCACCACACAAGATTGTCAAGCCTCACTCACCTCGAACTTCGCAGATAGCAGGAAAGCCTTTGTTTTGAAGTGCCTGGCTGCCTCAGCCGAACAAGTTGTAGTATGCAGATCCGAAGTTTCATATTCCTGCCAAGGCAGACTTATAAATCTGAATTGAATTTTATGCGTCCTTTCGTTAATTGCTCCACCAAGTGCTTTCCTATATATTTTCTTGTCGACCAGACTTTAAATCTGAACCACGAGACATTCTGGACAAGTAGGCCTCTTCTCGGCCACTTTGGAATGGATGGCCGATACGACCAGGATTTGCTTTCAACATCCGACCACAATAGAAAATACAACTATACCCGCCTTACCAGTGGTCCAAGACCGCATCTCAATACACCATCGTGTACAACCCATTCCAATATTGAAGTGCATCTTTTCCCCCAAGGAGATTGTTTGTCTGAGAAGCAGCGGCATATAGTAAATTTGAAACGTACATACATACATAGCACAAGGATATGAACATTCAATGATGTGATGGCCGAATGAAATTTTGATTATCCTTTTCCATTTCGAATTCATGAAAGGACATTAGAACGGATGAAGCAATCATCTTTGTCCAGAGCTAAAACCATTCCGAAACAGGACTCATCCTCCATCGCGCCACGCCATTAATATACGATATTTCAAAGTGAAATGCTTTGCTTGGCAATGGAATTCCTAAAGGATGAATGAAAGTCCTGGTTGGGTGGATGCCTGAACGCTTGTGTTGGAGAGAGCGAAACTCATTTTCATTGTGCTCTTGTATCGTTATTATTGTTATGGAAACAGATTCGCTTCATGAGCATTCTTCTCTGCAGATTGTCGACACATTATCGGTGTATACTACTTCCATTTCTTGCCACTTACGCGCATGGTGTCCTCAAGACTGACAACCCACGGATGGATGGCTTTTGTGAGGAAGCTATCATCATCATCATTATCATCATCATCATCCTCGACATCGTCGACATCGTCGACATCTTCGTGTTGGTATTATCGTCAGTCCGGAACGGAAAGTCTTAAAATAAATTGATAAAGTTTCATCCATAACGTTGTGGAAGGAGGCGGAGGTGTACCTAGCTGGCCGTCATTTTTATTTTTATTTTTTTTGTTGGTCCTCGAATAAAAGCAAAAGAAAAACCTTTTCTAATCAAAAGGAATCGCTGTGAAAGCTGTTGCTGTATCCCCCCCCCCCTCCAGCAGCTCATCTGGTGTTATTACTTTTTGGCCATATAAAAACCGCCATAAAAGTGTACATAAATATGACCAGGACCACGGACTGAAAAACGGTTTCTCGGTCTGTTTGCGGTCGGTCCCTCTCTGATCAAATAAAAATATATCTCCTTATGTGTTTGCTTTTGTGGTGGCAGAAATCCTGAAACCACTCTTGGCGTGCTGTGTATATTTAACTTCTTCCCCATCAATTACTCCGATGCCCCGAAATTAAAGGCGCCAGTCTCCTGCATTTTGTTTTTTTTTTTTGTTTCTAACTAAACATAACCCCTAAAACGGAGGTCGTCTAAATACGGGACTTGTCCTGCACCTTGGCACATAATATTTCATGGTCGAGTTTGTATGTTTCACTTCACTCAACGAAAAAGTTTTTTAATAAATTTCCATTCGCCCTCCTTAAGCGACAGGGACACACAGGATGCCCACATTTGCATTAAAAGGATGCAGAGAGAGGAAAATATTTTTTTTTTTTTTATTTCTGGTTTTTTGGTGAAATGCTTTCAGGGAAGATTCGCTACGGAATGTTGCAAAGGGGAAAGGGGAAACTTTTAACTTTTCATCCCTTTAATTAGAGCTGTATTTTAAGGCTCCCAGGACAAACAAAAACATGAAAATCAAAAAGGATAAAAGGGAACTTCAACTCACTCATTCGACTGTCGAGTTCCACTTGATTCTCTGGGGAGAATCTTTGTTGAATGTATATGCTGCGCTGTATTTCTGGGAGTTTGACGTAAGAAAAAAGTCATAAAGTTTGCCCGGAATTCAGAGCCAGGATATGCGAATGAAAGCGAAAGAAAGAAAACAAAAACGAAAATGTGTCCAAAGAACGAGTGATTAATTTTTTTATGTTTATTGTTTTTGTTTTTGTTTTTTTTTCTTTTGCATTTCTCTTCGCTTTGGCTGATGCTTGCTGCCTCCCAAGATGGGGGAGGGACAATAATTTCGACGATTTGCGGTTCAAAGGATTTTTCATTCGTCTTTTTTTCGGTGGTAACTGCAAAACGCAAGCTATTGAATGATGATTTGGCGAACAGTGCTTTTCGGTGGAGTGCGATGAAAATTAAAATGAGCTCTTGCATTGCGCGTTTAAAAAGCATCGATGGGAGATGTTTTGTGTTTCTTTTTGTGAAGTTTCATTTGGTGAAGTTTTTACTGTGTTTGAAAATATTTGTGAAGAATCATCAGATGGCGGCGTGTCTGGGTTTTTGAATATATCTTTCTCAGGGGAGGCTCTTTTAGGTCTACGAATATCAGAAGCTGAAGTTTCCAGACAGGCTTTTAGTTTACAACTCCATTGGAAATGTTTTTAATTGAAATAAATTGTCTCCCGGGCACGTGATGGTGCGCTTTTATTTTTGGAGGACATTTTTCATGAATTCGTGTTGAATAGAGTGATGAGGGATGAGGGTTTATGTCAATTTACAGTATATACATGCCTTGTGCACAATCGCTTGAGTTGGCACTGTAAAAGCTGCTGGAAACGGTCTCTGAATATTACAGATGTATTTCATAAAAAGTTACCCTGGAACAGTACAGTATTTAGATATACATACGTGGGAGCAGCGGAGCTTAGACAGCGTCTGAAATTATTAGACTAGAGGATGTTCACAAACTGCAGAAAAAAATAGGTAAGGGTCGTGGAATCCCTTAGTGATATGATAAAGAAATTGCTGCCACACTGCGGGAATCAACACTAACTACGATAGTTCTATTCAAAAAGATGTGAGAAATAGAGCATAGCGGTGAAAGGGATGGGACGCGGCTTCTCCGTTAGATATACAACTGAAGCTTTAGCATGGTCAGAACGAAACAAAGTGCTAAGACTTGCGACTCACTGTACCCCTGCATGCCTAACGGAAGCAGGAACGTATTCTTAGAGCTGAGTACATACCTTCTCCATGTCATGGCCAAGTCCTGGCTGACAAGACAAGAAAATAATGCACAGGAGGCTTAATGTTCTGTATGAACGCGCCTCAAACTTTTTTACAACAAATCAATCAGCACTTGCCAGTGTAGCACCTACGTAGCAGCATATCCGTCCAGCTACTGGGATAAGTGTACGAAATTGACATTATCGGACGCTCCTATCGAGCCGTGATGGCAAGTTCTGCTTCACGCTTAGAGGAGCAGATTATAAAACCGCAAGCTCTGTAAGCTTAGTTACAGCTAGATGGCTGGGCCAGATCTAGGGAATTGTTAATAGTGCTCCAGCCAAAGGGACCGTCGAATCCCAGCCGTCAAGTTGAAGGCCACAATAAAGACCGAACCTCGATTTCAAAGACCAAGCCATCGCAGATGAAAGAAAGTTGCTTTGTCTTAGACAGAGACTAAGTAAGTCAAGTCGAAGGATGTGACATTTTCCTTTTAATTTTACTACAAACGAGTCGGACATGATTGTAATGCTCTGATCGTGTCAAGTTTTGATGTGACCGGAAATGCTGGTTCCTCGTGAAAAAAAAACATTAGAAACGTCGATCCCTACTCTTGTTCACAATGACATTCCTGATGTAAGCTCTTTGCACAAAGCCAATTTGCTCATTTCGCAGCAATTTCAACGCTTCCTGATTGCAATTTGTCTCCACTGAGCGTCTTTTAAGAGCGTAGAATATTCAATGGGACAAATCCAATTCCGCACTCGCACGGTTGCACTCAAGGATCCTCACGTACATGGATCTTAATCCGCTGGTCCAGATGGTATTTTTCCAATAATTCTGCAGAGGTGTTCTTTTAACGCCGGCCATAAGCAAATTGATCGATACTACTCTTCATGGTCACTTTCCGAGTAGAAGGAAAACAGCTTTTATCGAACTCGTTCCTAAAAAAGTAGTGTCATTTTCTCCCTCCAACTAACGACCGATTGGACTTATGTCCCTTCTTTCCAAGTTGAAATGGCCGGTAGTATGGTTTTCGCAGCGGGAGGTGCACTGCTGCGAAACTGAAAAGTGAAACCAATCTATCCACCAGTTACTAAGAGTGTTGCCCTTGAAATTTGAAAGGTATTGCACTTCATATATCTATCATAAGAGCCAAACCTTTATGGTCCGTCATTATCCAAATGAATAACATTTGCATCGATCAAACCGAAAGACTTTTCATACTCGATATGTGTGTTAATGAAAACCTTCATTGGAACGACAACGTATTCGATGTCGCTAAGAATGCCGCGAAATGTCTTGGATTCCTTTGCTGGTGTAAGAAGATCGGTACCCCTTCTGATCTGGCTACGATTTAAAAAAATGCATACGCTCCAAACGTGAGTAAAATTGTCATATCTGGTCGGGTGCACCCACAAAACGAACATTGAGTCAATTATTCAAAGTGTCCTTTTTGGTGCACCTCAATGTTTCGTTTTGCGGGTAGTTCTGTTCAACTTATACCTCTCGATTCGCAACGATGTAGCGAAGTTTTTTTAAAAATCGAATAAAGCACTCAAATTTGCATCAAATATATAAAATTTTTATTGTAATCGATAAATGGGCCTTTGCCATTTACGTTTTAAGGACAACTTCATGTAAATGTTGTCCGCGGCTCCGTTTCAAATGGTCCATTCGGAAGGTCCAATTTTGCGTCAATTTTTCGAGCATTTCGGTCTGTTTTCCACGAATTACGCGTGTTATTTTATCCTGTAAGGCTTCAATCGTGTTCGGCTTGGCCACATAGACTAAAGACTTTACATAACCCCAAAAGAAATAATCAAGAGGCGTGATCTTGGCGGCCAACTAATTTCGAGAGCTGCTCACCAAATTCATCCTTCAGCAGTTTCATTGTTTCACGCGCTGTGTGGCATGTGACGCCGTCTTGATGAAACCACATGTCAACTTAGTTCAACTCAGCCAACTGGGGTAAAAAAGAGTTACGTATCATGGCTCGATATCGTTCGTCGTTGACGGTAACGATTCTTCCACGGTCGTCTTTGAAGAAAAATGGACCGATGATGCCACCAGCTCATAAACTACACCAAACTGTCGTTTTTTCGGGATGCATCGGCAATTCTTGTATGGAATGTAGCTCTTCATTACTCCAGATGCGACAGTTTTGCATATTTACGAATCCGTTGATCCAGAAATAAGCCTCATCGCTAAACACAATTTTTCAATAAAACAGCGGATTTTCACATTTTTCACAGAGCTCGAATTTTGATAATAAATTTCAATAATTTGCAATCGTTGCTCGTTTGTAAGTCTTTCCATGATCAAATGGCAGAGTATACTAAAAACTTTTCACTTTGAAAGATGACGTTTGGACGCCATTACTAATCAGTGCTGCCAAATCTTTAAAAACAACCCTTTATATTTAGGGCTACCAACAGGAACATTTTGGCCCGATTTGGTTCTATCTCCGGGCTCCGGGACTTGCCGAAATATAGCTTAGCTTAGCCCAAGGAATAATGGTATATCCTCATAGAATGCCATATCAAAGCCATATCAAAGCCATATATGGCCATAAAGCCATATCAAAGCCTTATATGGCCATAAAGCCATATCAAACCAAAATCAGAAATCGATTACCATCAAGTCAGTCATGACAAGAAATAATAAGTTTTGGTTCGAGTATTATCAGCTCTAGATTTAAACAAGTTCGGAAACAGTTCGAAAAAAGCGATAAGGGATACATATATCGAAAAAATAAGACCTATCAAAGAATAATTGTCAAGAAGCCTCTTTCCACTACTTTCAATATTTGTCGTAGACCTCAAAAAGCTTATATAAAGGGTGATTTTTTAGCTGGTTTGGTTTTGGCAACACTGGTTTTGACAGCTGACGTGTGTTTAGTACCTTGTGTCACTGACAAACAGCTTCAGTTTGGTTTGCAATTTAACCATGGATCGTCTTACAAATAAACAACGCTTGCAAATTATTGAATTTTACTATCAAAATTCGTGCTCGGTTCGAAATGTTCATCGCGCGCTGCTTCCATTTTATGATCGGCATTCTCGACCTTCTGAGCAGTCTATTCGGAAGATTGTGACCAAATTTCGCACCAAATTTACTTTGTTGGACATTAAACCACCAACACGTTTACGTACTGTGCGTATTGAAGAAAATATTGCGGCCGTATCAGCTAGTGTGACAGAAGACCGCGAAATGTCGATTCGGCGCCGTTCCCAGCAGTTAGGCCTTTGTTACAGCACTACGTGGAAAATTTTGCGGAAGGATTTGGGCGTAAAGCCTTTTAAGATACAGCTGGTGCAAGAACTAAAGCCAGCCGACCTACCACAACGCCGAATTTTTGGTGAATGGGCTCTTGGAAAGCTGGCCGAGGATCCGCTTTTTTATCGAAAAATTGTGTTCAGCGATGAGGCTCATTTTTGGTTGAATGGGTACGTAAATAAGCAAAATTGCCGCATTTGGAGTGAAGATCAGCCAGAAGCATTGCAACAGCTACCAATGCATCCCGAAAAAGCCACTGTTTGGTGCGGTTTATCGGCCGGCGGCATTATTGGGCCATATTTCTTCAAAGATGATGCGAATCGCAGCGTTACTGTCAATGGTGAACGCTACCGAGCGATGATAACAAACTTTTTTTTGCCCGAAATGGAAGTTCTTGACTTGCATGATATGTGGTTTCAACAAGACGGTGCCACATGCCACACAGCACGCGAAACAATGGCGCAATTGCGAGGCGAGTTTGGTGAACAGTTAATTTCACGTTTCGGGCCGGTCAATTGGCCGCCTAGATCGTGCGATTTGACACCATTAGATTATTTTTTGTGGGGGTATGCCAAGGCTAATGTGTATAGGGACAAGCCCGCTTCGATTGACGCACTGGAAGCCAACATCCATGCATTCATTCGTGAGATACCGGCCGATATGTGTGAAAGAGTATGCCAAAATTGGACTCAGCGGATGGGCTACCTGAGACGCAGCCGCGGTCAACATTTGCATGAAATTATCTTTAAACATTAAATTGCAAGGTTCAAACTATCGATTCAAATAAATATTTCATTCATTTTTTCGAATTTTTTGTGTTTTTTTTTTTAAAAAAAGTTCTAAACCTCTTAAAAAATCACACTTTATTTCTGATCAACGTCAAATGTTATAACGATTTAGCAATGTCCATCCGGCCTTCATTGTCTTTAAGGCCTGAAAATTTTTGATCTAAAAAGCAGAAATTCGGAACAAATACTCTCCAGTGGTAGAAATGTTTAAGTGTAAGCATTTTAAGTAGCCCAATGCCACTCATAGAATTTAGAAAAATAAAACAATCTGACAAGTTAACGGGGAAAGGTTAAGATATTTAGAAAATCTGGCCTCCATTACAGGTGTGACATAATCTGCGTTTTTTAAAAAATTTTTTAGCATATGTATCACACGTCTCAATGCTTCATATTTTATTCCACTGATCGAAGGGTCTCAAGGCTAAGTCCTTCTAAATCACCTTTCTAACATATATATCCAAGAGTATAACTTAACATGACAAGTTTCTTAAATTTTCCATTAGCAGTTTTAATTATTTGTGCAATTTGTTGATGACAGTTATTAAGGATTTTAAAAATCGTGCGATAGGTTCTTACCTTGAAAGTCTAACAGCGAAAAAAGATTCCAATTATTCACTTTGGAAAGCTGTAAAAGGCGCCAAAAGGCCTAAAATCCCCGCGCCGCCAATAAAAATAAATCAAAATGAATGGGCAAGGGAAGACAAAGAAAAAGCGGACGTTTTTGCAGCCCATCTCGAAGAAACCTTTAAACCGTATGATGGTCGAGCGGCTCACGACAGTACCAATAGTGGGACGGAATTACTATTTGACGAATTTACACTCACGAATGCAACACTAAGGGAACTAAAACGTGAAATCAAAACTCTAAAACCTAAGAAAGCTCCTGGTTATGATTTGATCACCGGAGAAGTTTCTCAAAGGTCTGCCTAGAAAAGCATTAATTAAGCTTCTATATATTATAAATGCTGCGCTCAGATTAAAACACGTGCCGAGCCAATGGAAAGTTGCGGAAGTCATTATGGTTTTAAAACCAGGAAAACCGCCAAATGAAGTAAAATCGTATAGACCAATTTCGCTTCTCCCAGTCATATCCAAAGTTTTCGAGAGGATATTACTAAGGCGTCTACAACCGGTTATAGAAGATAATAATCTCATCCCTGACCACCAGTTTGGGTTCAGAACCAAGCATTCGACAATTGACCAAGTGCATAGAATTACTGACGTAATCGAGAAAGCATTTGAGGAAAAAAAGATATGCTTAAGCGTATTCCTTGACGTCTCACAAGCCTTTGATAAGGTGTGGCACGACGGCTTAAAATTTAAATTACGACAAGTTCTCCCCGTTCGGCTATATGATATTTTAGAATCATATCTCGAGAATAGACTCTTCCGTGTTAGGCATGGAAGCGAATACTCGGAGCTTAAAGAAATTTCGGCTGGCGTACCACAAGGAAGCGTCCTTGGGCCGCTTCTCTATCTGTTATATACTCGCGATATACCAAGAGAAGATTGCACTACCCTCGCTACGTTCGCCGACGACACCGCTATCCTTGCAGTCGGTAATACTATCGAAGAAACGACTGCAAAACTGCAAACCGCACTGAATAAAGTAAATGAATGGACGAAGGACTGGCGGATCGCCCTCAACGAAACTAAATCTGTTCACGTGAATTTCACGTATAAGAAAACTAATGACTTGCCAATTTTTCTAAACATGACCCCTTGGAACACCCTTTGCAAATGATGCCAAATACTTGGGAATGACACTCGACGCAAAGCTGAAATGGAATTCGCACGTGAAAATGAAACGTAAAGAACTCGATATCAAATATAGAGAAATGTACTGGTTACTCGGAAAACATTCCCAGCTCATTCCCAGAGAATAAACTGCTTTTATACAAGCAAGTGCTAAAGCCGGTGTGGACCTACGGTGTACAACTTTGGGGTTGTACCAAGAAAACAAATGCCAATATTTTACAAACTTGGCAAACTTGGCTCCGTGGTATATTAGAAACGACGATATCCACAGGGATCTCGGAATTCCTACAATCGAAGCTGAAACTAGAAGCATCGCGCGAAAGCATAGAAACCGACTAATCGGACATATCAATAATACAGTCCGACACATTTTGGATGAGAATAATTTATTGCGCCGACTACAAAGAACGAAACCTTTCGACTTGGCAAGATAAGGATATACGGCGTCCTAATTGCGGAACATGCAGGATCTTTCAGTGGAAAGTAACCTGTCAAATGTTTTTTATTTCGCGATAGAAAAATTGCTTGATAAGTTATATCTCAGTTGCAGTATCTAACATTCTATAGAAGGGTGGTGTTTTTAGTCAGTAAAAATCTGACTCTACTATGAGCACGCGCTTGCTATCCTCATAGTGTCTTTGGAAGATTTTCACCTACCCTCGGGGAAAAAAAAAAAAAAAAAAAAAATTAGCAGTCGGTTTTTAATTGTAGGGCTCTGTGATTTGAGACTAAAATAAAGCTTCAAACACACTTTTGATGGATAATAGGCTATAGGCCCCTCTCAACCAAAAGCAAATCAAAGCATTCAAAGTTTTTCGCATCTTCCAAGTTTAACATTTATGGCAACCATGTACTCGGTGCTGAAACCCTTTGCACGCAGTAGTGGCCTTTCAATCGGACGTATCCAAAACAAAACCTTACTGCTGCACTAACTCACTTCAAAAATGGGTCACATCAAGCTACCCATCGGATGGTGCTCCAATTACAATGGGACCACTTGGCCCAGTGCTGTGTGAGAATTTTTTTTCTCCATAACAAATCAAAACTTACCACTTCATCAAAATTGTTTAGATACCACGATTCCCGATTTCGTGACCCATCAATCAAGTTAATTTTCACGGCATTGTTGAGCAGCACAGTCTACCGATGACATTTTTACACGTGTCAGCGCAGTGGTCCCCCCCCCCCCCCGCATTGAAGTCCGAAGAGAAGCCTAGCCTGCGGCACATATCACCGTATCGCTGTCTTCAATTCATTAATTAAGCTCATTGATAGGACAACATCGCGCAGGCAGATACTCACGATTATAACGCGTCTAGCTGACCCCACGTGACACGTGGTGGTGCAGTGCATAATGGAAATCTGTTATGTTGACCGACCCCCTTCTCCACAGGGTTTTTCATCTGTCAACGCTAATTAATTGCGCTGTCAATTGACAGGCGGGTGCTGCGCGAGCGCAGTAGTATTCGGCAGCTAATGATGATTTATCGGTCATTGATGCGCACCGTCGCTTCAGATTTCCGAGTGGGAAAAGAAAAGACATGGTGTGTCAACATGCCATTTGAGACAATGCGTCTGAGAGGCCTTTTGTGTGGTGCATCCGGGGAACAATGAGACAACATCCATCTGCGAATCTGTATGACAACATTCCAAACAAAGTTATGATCACACCTGTCACGATAAATTAATTTGGAAAATCCATAAAGATGTTGTGGTCAAGGGGTGAGGGGAAACCTGCCGATCCCATCGAAGCAGACGATCCATGTCAACTTGGATGGTTGGTTATTTTTTCCACTCCACAGTCCACACCGTGGAATGCTATTAATGATGCCATTTGCAAGGAACGACGTGATCGGAAAGCAGAAAACCTTGTCAACATGGACCCAAGTGGAAATGACAAAACCGCAGATAATTTTTCGGCAATGTGTTGTTTTTTTGTTTTTCTTGACGTGGAACAATGTTGCAAGGTCTGCTGCAGCATCAGAAGGTGGGCTTTTTCATCTCAAAAGGGTATCGTTTTGGTGTAAGGTCTGTTCAGATTACCTACACGATTTTAAAGGAGTAGGTATCCAATTTCCGTCCATGCAAAGAGACGCAGGAACGCACATGAAATTTCGTTCGAATGCTGTTTGTTGATTAATTGAATTTACAGGTAAAGCTGTAGAACAAAAAAAAAAACTACAACTACACCTTTGTTAATGGCTTGTGATTGTGACAAATGTAGCTTTGGTCATTTTCAATGAGGTAATTGACCTTCAAAGTTATGGTTGGGCAACGTTCTTGAAATGGGTTTTTTTTTTATAATTTGCACGTGCAAAAGGGATTGTTAGCACCCTTATAATGTTATAAATAGTAACACAGCACGAGCGTTAAGGAAATGAGGGATTAGACGAAAGGATGAGAAACCGATGCACATAGATTTTAAATGTTTGCAAATTGTAGTGGTCAGGAAAAGCAGAGTTAGGTAGAGCATTCCACATTCGCGTTGTACGGCAGAGGAATAAATCCTTAAATTTCACATTGATTAGCATTCCTGGTATTACGGTTGAAGTGTTGAAGGGGAGAAATGCAACTGGCTATTTCGTTTAAGCACTTGTGGTGGAAATACCGATAAAACAGGCAGGATACATGACTACGAGAGTCAAGTGATTTCGCGATGTCTCGATCGCCAATAAGTTTAACCGCACATTTCTGAATCCTGTCAAGTAGCTCCGAATATGTTATTGGTGCACCGGACTAGATATGAGCATTTTACTCAAGTTTTGGGCGAATAAACGTTTTATAAATGTTTGCCAGATCAGAAGGAGTGAAATATTTCTGCATCGCTTAAGGACGCCTAGACATTTCGCAGCGTTCTTGGCGACATCGAATATGTGGTCATTCCAACGAAGTTTGTCATTAACACACATACCGAGAATGTAAAGTCGTTCGGTTCCTTCGGCAGCGATGCAAGTGCCATCCATGGATAATGGCAGAGATTAGGGTTTCGCTTCAATGAAAGCAGACAGCATTGCGTTTTGGAAGCATTAAATTCCACTCTGTTGGTTTTACCCCATTTAAGTATGCTGTCAAGATCGGAATTCAATGAGCTTAACATACGTTGCCGTTCCAGTTCAACGCCCGAAGATGAGGGGCGTTGCCCAGAATACGAATATGTAAAGCTGAGGGTACTGTCATCAGCAAAGGAATGGATTGGATTAGAAGTGACAGACAGGAGGTCATTGATAAAAATGAGAAAGAGAGTCGGAGACAAAACAGAGCCTTGAGGGACACCAGCATTTATTTGGTAAGTTGCAGACTTGAAACCGTCCAAAACAACTTGAATTGAACGGTCCGAAAGGTAATTTCTAATCCATTGAAGAAGGGTAACATCGATCCCAAATGCACGCATTTTCGAGAAAAGAGCCTGATGCCAAACTCTGTCAATATCAAGCGCAACGACCTTGCTTTCACCACCATGGTGAATAGATTAGTTCCACTTTTCGGTTAGATAAGTCATCAAATCACCAGTGGATCTGTTGCTGCGAAAACCGTACTACCGGTCATTAAGAAGTTTTCGGGATTCGAGATATTTCATAAGCTGACGATTTATCAGCGTTTCCATGACCTTGGAAAGAAGAGACGTAAGTGCAATTGGTCGGTAAGAGGAGGGAGAGGAAGATTCGCCCTTTTTGGGACGGGCTGGACAAATGCTGTTTTCCATCTTCTCGGAAAGAGTCCTGAAGAATGAGACAGATAGAAAAGCTTACGCATTGGTTTTGCCAGCGTGGAAGAACACCTCTTCAGAACGATAGGGGAAATACCATCTGGACCAGCGGATTTATGTACGTTGAGATCTCGAAGAACTCTTGCCACTGTAAGAGTGCGAAAATGAATGGGTCCCATAGAATATTCTACGCGCTCGAGTACAGGGGGAGACAAAGTACAATCTGGCAGCGTTGAGCTAGCTGCAAAATGGGCAGCGAGCAGATTGGCTTTATCCGAAGAGCTGACAGCTGGGGTGTCATTGCAAATGAGTGTCGGGATAGATGACGAGGCCGAATTTTGAATATTCTTAACAAACGTCCAAAAGTTTTTACTACCGGTGGGACTTTGTAGTATTTTCTGCCTCAACTTTTGGTCGTAGGAGAATTTGACACGATTAATGTGGGCATTGCAGTCATTTCTGGCTCGTCTGAACTTTTTTCGGTTTTCCTCAGTTGGATTGGCCTTAAATGACCGAAAACTTACCTCTTTAGCCCTGATAGCTTCTTTACAGCTGAAGTCACACCACGCGTTTTCCTTAGGTCTGATACACTTTATCCTGTTAGGGATAGAGTATATCAGACATTCCTTCCTTCGGGTGTTGTCTGTCCAGAATGTCGAAGCCAACTTGAATTGTGTATATTGAAATCGCCCGCAATGACGATTTCAGTACGAGGATAATGGGTTACAATTCTGGTGATGGAATCAGACAGTGCATCAAACTCATTATAAGTTGAATGCCTTTCCTGGTTAGGGCTTCTGTAAATAAAACAGTAGTGAATTAATTGCCTACGGACATGGAATTTTAGCTAAATAAAATTAAATTCCGGATTAGAAAATTGGCCATATTGAGGTAGCAGTTAGTAAGCTACATCACTGCGTATATAAACGGCGATACCACGATGGGAAAAGAAGTATTGTTCGTGAGTCATTTTTAAAATTCGAATTTCAGGATTAATGAACTGGATTGTTGTGAGAAAAACATGTTTTCTGTGCAATTCGACTGTTGCGTCCGTACAATAAATATGTTAAGTATGGTTTTTGGTTGCAAATTCTTGAATTTAGTTGAAGAGATTTATGGCTATGCAAAACAAGTACAAAACAATTTGAAGTTGAAATCTTGTGTTAAATGAATGGTTCTATAGACGGTTTAAATTGGTTAAATGTCTCCTTGCAATTAGTAGTGGGTGCATTGTTTTTTCATTTTATGGTAAGGTGTTAAGAATTACGAATTTAGGCTTATATTAAAAATTCAAAGGAGAATTGAAGATGTACCAACTATCTCCAATTCTAGAAGTATTTAAAAGTTAAGGAATTCGTTTTTATTTCATTCGGTGGGTAATTGCGAAAAGTAGCCTATGAAAGAAGAAAATAAAATTAATTGTATATTAATATGCCTAGCAACAATTAAGGTGCACCGAAAACTATGAAAAAGTGTTAAGTGAAAAAGGTCAAGCGAATATAAAACGTAACTATCAATTTCTACATAACAAAATATAGGTCTTGATAGTAACACCAGCAGCAATAAATCTGTGGCATTGAAATCCAGGACAAAAGAAAAACAAACTAGCTGAATGTAATGTCATGTAATGCAGTTAAAAACAGGATATTCCTACCGCCACCTCCAAAAAACGTCAACCTCGATCTGAGACCTAGGCAAAACTAGTCTTTATTTCCAAACACGTACACCACTCAACAGTACACCGGTCGATGATACTCGCAATGCGTACACACTTTATGAAATTTACCCACCCTTATATCTGTGGTCACAAGCCATAACCGCCTAAGTCGGTTTCTTGTACTTTTCAGGAGAACAGTTTTAAGATTAAATTTAATGCTACCAATTAGAAAATAATTTTTTTAGTATAATTGTTTCACAAAATTAAAGGTATTATAAGCCTTCGTAAACTGGATTTCAACATTATGTCTCAAAATTGCCTATTCAATAGTTATTTACAAAAAGAACACTTAAGCTATTATGCCTTATTCAATTTTATAAATTCCAAAAACCTAAGTCAACATAGGCGGTTATTCCTTTCGATTAAAATGAAACACAAATATACTAACTTAACTTAGGTTGTTTTGCCCTGTATATAATTTTAAAAATATAACTCCTATGTTGAGTTAGGTCGTTATTCCTAACCGAATTTTTTTTTTCTGAAATACGTTTTGACTTAGGTTTTTATCTACCATTTTAATAACTACCATGTTTAACAAAAAAATTATCTGTATGAATGGTAAAATGTTAATTTTAAAAATACTATGTACTTATGCACTATAACGGAATTGAATTGTGTCGTTTCATTCTAAGTTGACCGGTGATCCTGTCCTGAGCGATATTTTTTTTTGATTTCATCTACTAAAAATAATCAAGGTCTTGGTTAATTATTCTTCCAAATGCAATAAAAATGTATGAATTTAAGGTTATTTAGTTCAGCTCTAGAATTAAAAATAATAGAAAGGAAAACGCAGCATATCAAAGTTTAGAACATAGAAACCATTTTAATTGGAATTTAATAGAAAAGAAATTAATATGTTAATACAAATTCGGAAGTTTAATGTATAGCCAGTAGTAAAATTAAAATCACATTCGCTTTTATTCTGAGCTTCACCAAGATCTAAACATCTTCTTCGTTATCCGTTTCTGTCAAATCAGGGTGAGTATTCAGTTCATCCATATTGGTGCGAAGGTTGTCGTAGAAAGTATGGAACTCGGGGTTTATGAACTGCTTCAGGAAAACTAAATCTCTTTTCTTTTCCTGCGAGATACACGGAACTTCATCAATTTTTTTAATTTCGGATTCGGGAATAGAGGAAACGCTTCTTTTTCCTATCTTAAGGATCTTAAAAGGAGCACTACTATCCAAAGACGTTTTGTAAAATACCTTATTAAGACATTTTGTGTAGCGTAGCCATCTTACGTTATTCCACATGAACCTTTCACCGTCTTCATTAAAACGTTTCCAATTAAATTTTTGTTTGGACAGGTCAGAAAAATTAAGAAAATCATCCGATTTCATTTCTACAACTTCAATGTTATGGCCCACCGTGTTAACGAATTGGTAACAGTCTCTCGGCACTTGGATTTCCACATTTGTTTTTTTTTTTTTCCCTTCAATTAATGCATGGTCACTGTCACATTCCATGTGTGTGTGTCCTGGCTCGAGAAATTTATGGTCAATGTAGTCCAGATTTTGAGTGTTGAATACCTTAGCTAGAAACATAGCAGCGACAATTGAATTCTTGTTCTGGCCATAGCACGAATCGCTATAAAAAGTAATTCGGTTTGTATCTGCAGATATCGTGTTTAGAAGTTTATACAGACAGGACGATATTTCGTTTCCACCCCGACGAGCCATAGCCTCATGACACATAAAACATTGAGCTTCATTAGTTTCTAGATCGTGGGCGGTCAAATTAACGGTCCATAGTTGTATTTTATAGAAACTAATAGAGTTTCTTAAGAACGGGGTTGGTAAGCATTGCTGCAAATCGAAAGCAAACACCTTCATATCTCTTGAAGACATGGCTTCCATTTTGTCATCTCTCTTAGCTGCATAAGCCATTTCAGTCTTGTCTTATCCATGAAAACAGTCTTTTCTTCTTTACTTTGTGATACTTTAATTTAAGGAAAAATCCATCACAAGTACTACATGTATCCACTTTTGGGGCCATAAATTTAATACCCATAGTCTTAAATATTTGCGAGTATTTTGAAAGGCTTAATGGATTGTCGAATTTTTCTTTATACAATGCGTGCATAGAAGACAGACTAAGGCTAGCATGTAAATATTTTTTTGATGTTTTGCGTCGGCTGTAATGGCCTTCGTAGGCAGGGAATTCTAAAATATGTAGCTTAACCTCTTCTTCTTTTTTTGAGCAGGTTTTATTAATAGGAGTGTGTTCACCTCGATGATCTCTGAATGACACAGCGTATCTTTTTACGTATAACTGATTTAGCAAAACTATCGGTCTCATTGAAACACTGTAAGATATGTTTTCTGCATACACCTATAACTTTACCGTCAAATTCTAATGTATACTTCGTAGTACTTTCTCTTTTTCGTTTTCGCTCATTAGAGTTAACCAGGGTATCACATTTCTTACTTTCCACTCTTATTAGAGACCCGATATAAAAAATTCGTCTATCATAAGACCCTAGGGACCAATAGTGCTCAAAAAGTGACAGAATTTTATCAAATCCAATTTTTTCTTTGCATTTGTTTCTGCACATGCCAAACGGTGTACATTTTCTTGGGTTAATCTTCTTGCCAGATATCGTATCATAGGACTTTCCATTATTTCGTAACTTAGACCGAAGTAACTTATTATTTTTTTTCGGTGTGACCAGTGTGTTCTCTGTTTGAGTTCCTAGTCGATTAATTTCCTCATTTTCAAGAGAAACATTTAACTAAGTCTGACTATCATTATCACTGCTCACATCTTTAACAGAATCGTCAGAGTTTTCCCATTCAGGCTGTTCATAGAAATTCTCTGCAGATTCACCAATTTCTTCAATTAATTTTGGCTCAACTGGAAAACCCAAATTTATTACACCTGGACCTAAAACGTTAAAATATTATGTTGAGATTTGGTTTACATACGTAAAAGATTAAAAATCAACATTACTTTTAAGAAATTTGGGATCAGAGTAACTTGTTTGTACACTAGGCTCATAATTATTTGTCAATATATCATATGGATGACAGTCTTCTTTCAACTCAATATTACTTGTGTTATTTTTTTCTCCATTGTTGATGTTAGCTTAATATAAGTTAAGTTTTAATTAGAAACAGCATTGCCAAATACTTAAAAGAAATTTCTTACAGGTATCAATGTTTTCATTTTGAGTCGGTTCTGTTTCATAACCCCTGACATTTTCTAGAATAACGTAAAAATTGAGGTTTAAATGTTTTTTGTTTTTGTAAAATTAATAAATTAAACATTTATTTTATTTGCAGTAGAATTTATCTATAATGGAAACGCAATAACTCCTTCCTTTTAAAGGAAAAAAAATATATTTTATGAAATTAAGTTATTTGAAATATTTTATTTTATTTTTTTATTTTTAAATTTCTTTATTTCTTTCCAAAAAACTAATATAAGGGTTACAATAATTCTTTTGTTTTTTACTTACATAAAAACTACTTTAAGAAGACCATTTTAGTTTTTTAGCAAGAAATAGCATAGTACGTTCTGTTGTCAAAATGACAAGAGGCGAAAGTACTTTTATTTAAAAAAAAGGAAAAGTAATAAACTATTGATGGGGAAGCAAATTATATAACTTGGAATTATAAACAAATCAAAAGAAAATTAAAAGATATACATCGAGTAGACAATAATATTTTATATTCATATACTATATTATACCATTGGAATCAAAAGAGAATCTAATTGAGAATAGTTACAGGAAAAAAGCCATGTTTTGGTCATGTTTAAAAATACTGATTTTATTCTCTCACACCTAAGGTTTTCAGGTAGTATATTAAACAAACGAGGCGCGGTTACATAATAAAAACGAGAGAAGTGTGTTTTGTGGATTGTTGGTACAGTAACGAAATTTCTGCTGTTGACTCGTAAATTATAATTTTCATGAAATCTAACATCATATAAAACCGGAATTTTCAAAGAATATTTTTAAAACTTTATAACAATAAAGATGTCTCAAAGGAAGTATCTCGAGATATTTGAACAATTCAAAACTGGGTGTTCTACGATTGACTTTACAAATAATCCTAATTGCATGCTTTTGTTTGATTAATAGCGGTTCTATTTTACTGAAATATGTTCCGCCCCAACACGAAATTCCATATTGCAATTTTGATTTCATTAAACCGTTGTAAACCAACTTTAGAATTGGTAAATTACAGTAGAGACTGAGATGATATAGCTGCCTTACAACCATATTCAAATATTGTTTTAAGTAAAGCGTATGATTAGTCCAGCTGAGTTTATGGTCCAATATGACACCTAAATACTTAAAATATTCAACACGCTCAATTTTAAAACAATTGCTATGGCAACTTACGTGTTCATTAAAAGTTTTAGCACCATTGGAATGGGCATCCACTAGACAAAATCGTAAGCAATCTGGTGAGTGATAAAAAAGAGGCAATTCGTCACATATCACACCCTTAATATTAAATATCATAAACTTTGTTTTATCACTCATTATTAATTTATGTTGCTTGAACCATCTCCGTAGTATGTCTAAGTCATTATTTACATCCGAGAATAAACTAATATAACTCTTGCTCGAATAGGAAAGGGCAGTATCGTCAGCAAATGCTGTAATTTTGCCCTTAAAACGTTGAATAAACAGTGAATTAACATATATCAGAAACAGGATCGGACCCATGACAGAACCTTGAGGAACACCTACATTTATCTGATTTTGGGAGCTAATAACATTTTTTACTTTTACTACCTGCTTACGGTTACTTAAGTAAGAAGCAAACCAGTCGTAAATAAAGCCTCTGAAACCCGCATTAAATAATTTATTTAGTAGTAAGGTATGATTTACCATATCAAAAGCCTTTGTGATGTCAATAAAGAGGGTCGAAGGAATATGGGAAGAATTTAGACTACTATATATTTCCCCAATCAGCTTTAACAATGCACTCTCAGTAGATAGACCACTTCTAAAACCAAACTGAAATTCACTGAAAAAACTAGTTCTATCAAGGAAAGATAATATCCTACACTTCATACCCCTTTCAAAAACTTTGGAAAAAACTGATAAAAGGGAAATAGGACGGTAATTATTTAATACCATAGTATCACCCTTTTTGTGAAGTGGTATAACTACTGCTGTTTTCAGAGTTTCTGGAAAAACACCTTCACGTACACAAAAATTAAAAATAAAACATAAAACGTCTGAAATTTGAAAAGAAATGTTTTTCAATACCTGACTTGAAATATTATCCAAAGAGGAAGAATTAGACGTTTTTAGTGACATTATAATTTTATGGATTTCTAGTGAATTAAACTCCTCAAAGTAAAAACTTGACATTTGAAAATCTTCTTCACGTAAACTGCTGTCACAATGAAAGGTAGAATTGAGGTGATTATTATGTGAAAATCCTATGTTAGAAAAAAAATTATTGAATAAATTCCCAACTTCCAAAGGATCAGATGTAGTCGAGTTGCCATTGTTTATAATAATATCAAAGTTAGGTTTGTTTTTATTAAGTATTTCGTTAACAACCTGCCATTCCTTTTTAGAGTTACCCACGTTTTGAACTAATTTATTTCTATAATACGAATTTCTACAAAGCGGTATTTCAGTTTTTACCTCTCGACATATCTTTTCATAAAATTTCTTTAGCCTAACGTTGTTGGGATGTTTTCTCACCAGTAAACAGAGCTGTTTTTTCTTTTTAATTTTTCGTAATAACCCAATAGTCATCCAAGGCTTAAGACATTTTGATTTGTTGTTATTTTTATAAATTCTCTGTTTACAATTCATTATATAAAATTGTAACTTGTTAAGAAACAAATCAAACGCTAATGATGGATCAACTGCGGTATATACATCATCCCAGAACTCTAAATTTAAGTAAGATCGTAAAGCAACAAAATCAATTTTTTGAAAAACTTTCACATCAGGTTGTTTTATTCTGGAAACATTACAATTAAGTTGAATACCTGTCATACTATGGTCAGTTATTTGTATATCATATACCATTGTTTTATAGCCTAAAGGATTGTTCCTGTGAAGCCTTATAAATAAATGATCCAAACAAGAATGAAATCGAGTAGGTTGATTTAACACAGACTCAAAACCAAAGGTAGACAATGTAGATAGAAAATTATCAACATCGGGTGAATCACTCAGTATGTTTATATTAAAATCACCTAACAGTACCACATTTTTACACTTTTGATTGACCAAATATTCCGAGAATTCATCCAAAAACTGTTTAACTGAACACTTATGCAATCTATAAACACAGATAAAACAATAGTAAACACCAGAAATTTCGCAATTGACACTGATAATATCAGCACTTTCCACATTATACTTATTAATTTCACACCCTATAATATTACTTCTATAGAATACCGCAACGCCACCGGCTGCATAAGAATCATTACAAGATGCTTCAAGTTTAAAATCCGGAATTAAATCAAATTCAGACGTCTCATCACTAAATATCCAAATTTCAGAAAGGAAAATTATGTCTGGTAAATGATCCAAAGGTGTAAGGTGAGATAAAAAAGTATTAAAATTTGATCGCATACTACGAACATTTTGATGAATGATTGAAAACCCAGAAGAATGCTCATTACTAGGATGGTCTACACATAAACATTTAATATTATCAGAATTTATTGAAGAAAAACTATTATAAAAACTTGAATCATTTAGAGGATTATTTATACAAGTATTATTCATGAATTAAACAAAACAAAAACTATATAATTACTTAAAGTTCAAGTTTAGTAATGTCCTCAAATGATTTAATTTTAATAACTCTGTCACCTTCTTTTTTCCTGATGAGAACATTTGAATCTCGAACCCAGACAAATTTGCATTTGTTTTTGAGTTTAAGATCATTTGCCTTTTTCAATAACGATCTTGTGTAGCCAGTGAGACAGTCATTGATGTAGATCTTATTGCTGCTACTGCTGATGTTGTTGCTGTTGCCATCATTATTGTTGTTGTTAAGTGAGCACTGAACATATTAGAAGTAATACTTTTTTTATTTTCACGCATCTTCTTCATCACATCCTTCTTCCTAAACTCAGTTGAGAACTTCAGGCATACGATGTTAGGAGCAAGCCGTTTGTTTTTGTTGATCGTGTTAATACTCTTAACATAACACGAAACAATTTCGTTGGCATCAATTTCATGACCAATGACAGTTTTCAGCAGTTTATTCACTTTTACTCTTACATTTGCATTGTTTACATCGGGAATGCCAATAATATCCACTGCACTCAGTTTCTCTTTCTGCTCCAGTGCATTAAGCTTCATCTCCAATACATCAACTCGTTTGTTTAAAGAGGCATTACATACTTCAAGAGCTTTGATCTTAGTTAGGGCCTCTGTATTGACTTGCTTTAATTCAATGATCTCAGCGTACAGCATTTGGAGTGTTACTGTCCGTTGACCCACATTGATGTCGTCATGGGTAGCGAGAGAAGAGATTAAAGCCGCTGTAGTTGTTGTAGTGTTGTTGCTGCCAAAACTGCCAGTAGCAGTACCAGATGTCTGTTGACCCACATTGACGTCGTCATGGGTAGCGAGAGAAGAGATTGAAGCTGCTGAAGTTGTTGTGGTGTTGTTACCAATACCAGATGTATTACTCTTAGAAAAAACAAAGTTCGAAGAGTTAATAGGAGAATCAATCAATATTGACTTTCTCCGCTGAGTAATACAGCTATTGCACTTAAAGCCTTGATCACTCTTCTCACAGAAATCGATGTCTCTTTTTTCTAATTTCGCGCATTTTCCGTGGTAATATTCTTTACAATTTATGCACTGAATCTTGAGATCATGTCTATCGACTTTTAAATAACATAAACCGCACTTCATTTTTCCACTATTAGTACTTAATAGACAAATGGAATTAACACAATAAAATAAAAACAATAAAACTTAGATTTTATGTGATTTAAAGTGTAATTTGGGAGGAGTAATTCCCTATGCGTGTGTCCCCATCAACACTCAAAGAGAAGAATGAATAATGAAATTAGACTAAACCAGAAATTTGTAAGAGAATCTGAAAACTGAAACAGAAGCATTGTCGTAGAAGCACCTCTATTATTTTGAAACATGACATTTCACTAGAGCCTTAGATGTGTACCTATATGTATAACGATCATTTTAGAGTAATACATTTAATTAAGGCACAGAGTTTTCAATTGTTAAAAAAAATGTATATCTTATATGTATTATGTTAATTTGTGAGCTTGCAATATATTTTTTTGCTTTGGATTTCTTTATTGTTATAAAAACGAATATAAAATAATAATATTAACAAACCTTTGGCTTTTGCGCGTTCTGTTAAGATTTTGGCCAATTTTAAAATTTGTTCAGCACGAGACGACATTTTTATCACTTTAGCTTCACTTCACTTTATTTCACTTGCAACTACACACAACGGCCAAACTGAAGTTATGAGCCAGCTTTTCCAATATTTTTTCTGCAATTAATTTAAGAATAACAACCTTTAGTCGACTTTGGCAGTCAAATTTCATTATTTACATTCGGAATAAAAGCCTAACTGCAAATAAGTAGTTCGGATTTAATTTTTCAAATTTGAAACTAGGACCTAACTCGACTTAAGATGGTCGTCAAATAAAACGTAATTTTGGAATAACAGCCTAAGTCGAGTTATAATAAAATAAAACGTAATTTTGGAATAACAGCCTAAGTCGAGTTGGGAAAATTAAAAAAATTGATTTTGATATGGAATAACAACCAAACTTAACTTTGCTTTTTTGAAATAAATTTAGATTTTGATATTCTTCTCAATAAAAATTCCTTATGTCGACTTAGGCTGTTATTCCAAACTAAAAATTTTAAAAATAGAAAATGAAGAGCAGCCAAACTCAAGTTAGGAAATTAACGTTAGAAAATTCTAAAATTTACTCGAGTTAGGCTGTTATGGAAAAATTAAGCTGAAGTAAGAGTGACTTAGGGTGTTAGGTTTTTAGTGGATAACGTCTTTAATAAGCATAATAAAAATATGAAAAAAATTTTACTAGTACACTTAAGCATGCTTAACACGTTGGTATAAATAACTCAAAATCGTCCTAACTCGAGTTTAGCGGTTATGGTTTGTGGCCACAGATATATTTCCATTTCCTTAAGGTAAGATCGTATCGCGTGCGCTCGCGAGCCCAAAAATCACGCACGCGAATGAGACTTTTCGTCAACGTACATTGGTGTGCGTCCATAGGGTGGGTCCTTGTGAAACGTGCGTGAGACGATATAAAAATTTAGGTTGCGAACATCTCACGAACGCGTGCGCTTTTCTAATTTCTCATTTAAAAGCGCACGCTCGCGAACTGCTTGTGAGCGTGCGTTTTCGTACCCTGTTTTAAGAACGCTTAAAGACCGTGCTCATTTATCTCCGGTTTCATTTATCTCCTTGCTTATCGAACCAAAAAAAAGTGTTGTTTCATCATCTATATGAAGATTCTAAGTAAGTTGTTGGGAGTGGACGTACTGAAGCAGCTTTTCCATATACTCTACGGGGCCTTAAAACCGATTCAATATTCTGATTATGAAATTAATTAACTTGTCTGTTTTTGCCAATTAAAATCCTGACTTGTGGCAGATAGTTCTATCAAACAAAATCAAAGTAAAGTTAACCTAAGCGAGCGACATCACAGATTCCCACAGGTGAAACTTTTTCAAATGAACTATCACACACTCATTACTGCAGCCATCAAAGGTCCTATATAACTTATTGCAAGCCATCACCAATCCTTATGCAACCTTCGCTCATACAAATAATAACCTTTGAGTGACTTTTAAAGAGCATGGACATTCCATAAATCTCAATTTCCTGTTACGGTAACTTTTGGAATATCACTGAAGTACCTTAAAAAGTCCATTCCAGTACTTTGCCATAAACTTGAATGGCTGACATTTCAAACCCTTGCACAGCACATATATGTATCTACTTGCACCTCAGAAATGCATACATTTTGACTTTTTCTGTTTTTTTCTCCATCGATTGCACTTGGTCGTGCGATTTCTTTTCGAAGCAAAATACAACTTTCCTCGGGCGATGGTAGCGATGCTTCTTGAATTTCGTGTTTCTTTGCCTCACTTCGAAACCATCGGGGAAATCTTTCAAAACATGAAAATTGTGGATCCTTATGCAATGTAACATGGAAATTGAAAAAGGAGTAGGAGGAGGTACCTACATATATTCTGTCGTTGACCATCGTTTACAATCCGCACACGAACAGTCGCTGCTGGAGTAGAAGTACACAGATTGTGCACATATCCCCGGACTAAGCACAAAATCGCAATATCAAGGACTAACAAACAAGAAACCGAATGTGCATTTTGCAACATAAAGGAAGTCTGCCTGCTGTTCTATGGTTGGTTTGCCATACCGAATTGAATTCACAAGGATATTCGTGCGAAGAGGGAACAGCCTCCTTCTTACGACGACGACGACGACGACGAAGTATATACTTTCTGTGGTCATTGGTCTCATAAAGTACACGCAGACACTCAAGACCAGAAAATATCATCTGCTTTCAACAAAAAAAAAAACACGATTACAAACAGACAAAAAAAAGAAAACAATGATCAAATACATTGCAGAAGAATAGTCGAAGGACATTGCATCCCGAAAAGTTTTTCTTTTGGTGCACAAGTACTTTCGGCTGAAGTACCTTGATATATAATATATTTTTCATCCTTGCAACAGAGACTCACTCTGACCATCGTAGTGGACTTATTTATTCCCATTTTGCAAAGTTTTAATGGTTTGTTGGTCCTGAATGGACTCGCCCAGAAGCCAGCTTTCGTCTTTCGCACCCGCACCCGCACCCGTTTTCTAATATTGCACATTTTGTCTGTCCATTCAGCAGGCCACCAATAAAGATATGTATGTTCCTGAGTGCCAGGAGGTACCAGGAGGTGCCGCCGTCTTATCACTTTTCCTTGAACAAAATAGCGGAGCATCCCCCCGATGGAAAGTGCCTAGCACACATGTATTCCTCATGTACGTGGTTTATTATCCTGACAAGTAATTGCCATGGGAAACAATCTTTGTACAAATCCACCCACACATGTTGTAATAGATGCTACATGTTGCATGGATTTTAATTGGTTTCGATTGGAAGATGAAGTGGATTCGACATTGGACACTTATTATGGAAGAACAAGTCCTGATGGACTTTAATTTTTTTTTTTTTCATTTCTTTAGAGAAACTTTTTCAATTAAATTCTACATTTATTTTCTTTGCAAGGACAATGGCTGCAGGAATTTCGCTTAACGAAAATTTTATTCTCCTTCTTATCTTCTGAGTTTTTTGTTTCAATTTTTGTTTTTTTTTTTTTTTCTTTTACACGAAGACGACATGTCCTTAAAGTAAAAGCCAATGTTGTTTCTCACCTTCGCAATCTCCATTAAATCTTCATCAAGGATAAATTATGAGCATAAAACGAAAATAGATACGAAGTAATGGACAAAAAGAGTATTTACCTTGCAAAAGAGGCGGAGCACGGCTATCGGTTGGAGGGGGTTGCACTTGGGTTAAGGATGATGAAAGCTTAGCGGTGTTTGGCTTTGCTTACGCCATTTTTTTTTCTTGGTGTGCGGATATTGATGTCGGAAAGAGTCAGTCTACAATGAATGGGTTAGGAAGTGTACGGTATGAGAGTACGTCAGAGTTCAGGACAATTATATTGCGTGGAATGCAGATTCCAGTTCAACTTCAGATTATTCCTAAAATAACATAAATTAGGACTTTTCAACAAATGAGACTGTTTAAAATTATTGACAAACTCCCCAAGAGTATTTGTATTTCTTACGATTCATAGTTTGAACATAGATGTAGAATTGTTTAATTTAGAATATTGAACTTAAGTAAAGGGTCCGCCTACTAACGTTTTTTTTTTTCAACTAGTGCTTATTTCGCGAATGGTAACACTTAGCTCATGTCTGATTTGACAGATAATTAGTTTTATCCTTCTGCTGAACGAATATGGTTGTGTATACGCTTGATCAACGCTGGGAAATATTGCGACATTTCTTTGAAAATCATGGTAATGTTGCAGAATGTGTTCGAAAACTGCGTGCGGATTTTGGAAGAAGAGAAGCACCGTCAGCTCCGTATGTTCGTTATCTTGTGAAAAAAGTGAAAGAAACTGGCATCCTCATCGATAAACCAAAGCGTGAAAAGCCAAAAACATTGCGTACACCCGAGAAAATTGCTGCTGTGGCAGAAAGTGTGCGTGAAGCGCCATCAACATCAATTCACCGTCGTTCTCAACAATTGAACATTTCGGAGACATCATTGAGACGAATTTTGCATAAAGACCTTGGTATGACGCCATACAAAGTCCAATTGGTTCAGGAGTTGAAGCCAACTGACCATCCAATGCGTTTTCGCTTCGCTAAGTGGGCCTGCGATCGACTTAGAGAAGATGCCGATTTTGCCAAAAAAATCATCTTTTCAGATGAAGCTCATTTTGATCTTGGCGGGTATGTAAACAAGCAAAATTGTCGCATTTGGGGCACAGGAAACCCCCACGCACACATTGAAAAGCCGATATACCCAAAACGAGTTTGATGCGGATTTTGGTCCAGAGGCATAATTGGGTCATTTTTCTTCGAAAATGAGCAAGGAGTGGCCGTTACAGTCAATGGCGATCGTTATCAGGCCATGTTGAACGATTTTTTGTTCACAAAAATTGAAGAGGAGGATATTGGCAACATTAGGTTTCAACAGGACGGCGCTACGTGCCACACATCCGATGCTACACTCGATGTTTTGCGCCCTGTTTTTGAAGATCGCATTATCAGCCGCAGAGCTGATGTCGTTGTCCACGGCTGAGCTGCGATTTGACACCGTTGGACTATTATTTGTGGGGTGCCGTAATAGATAAGTGCTACGCCGACATGCCAGAGACAATTGACGCTTTAAAGGACAATATTCGTGAAGCCATTGGTGAAATACAGCTGCACACAATCGATAATGTGCTTAAAAATTGGACCGATCGTGTAGGCTACTGCATGGCCAGCCGAGGCAGCCATTTGAATGAAATTATTTTCCATTATTAACCGCAAGGATTGTACTTTCAAATAAAAAAAGAAATTTGAGAAAATATTCAGTAGTTTTTTTTTTATAGCATTTTCAAAAAAAAAAAGTTATTTGGCAAACCCTATATATATTTTTATTGACTTTGGAACCAAAACTTTAAATCAAAATTTTAATATTAGAAACATATTATATTTACCATTGCACATTATACTTATACATACATATACGACACAACACTTAAAATAATTTTGTTTTACTTGTTCCAAGTTCCGTATAAAGATTTTGATTTTTTGAATCACAGATTTTCTCTAACTTTTTGTTTTCCTTCTATTTTTTCACATGCCAAATTTTAAGGAGGCATTATATGCATAAATTGGAATGTCTCGCTACACTACTTTTTATTTTTACATTTAATTAAAATTAATAAAAAACATAAAAAAATATTGGCATAATATATTGCTAAACATTTTTTTCGATTTCTATGAAAATTTTCGAAGAAAACAGCATTTTAGTGAAAAACGCCCACAAAAAGTAGGCGTGGCAAAAACTTTGTATTACAAATTAATAAAGGTGGGCAGTATCTACATATCTTGTGAAGGTTGTACAACTTTATTTCTCTAACTGAAGCCTTAAAACGGTTTTTTCTTAATTGTGAGCGTGGCAGTGGGCGTCTTTTGAAAATTTTAATACTTTACCATTTCGGAACCCTAGGGAGTATATGTTCCAAATTTCAGCTTCCTAGCATAACTTTAAAGGCCTCAAAAGTTGATACGGACGGACGGACGGACATTGCTAAATAGTCTTAGGATTTGGTCCTGATCATAAATATATATACTTTTATGGGTCTGCGACGAATATTAAGGGGTGTTACAAACTATGTGTCAAAATTAATATACCCTTAGGATAGGGTATAATGAATAGAAATAACTTAAGGCAGCTATTTAAAAGTAAAGAATAGAAGAAGAAAGTGCATGCAAAGAAGAATAGAAGAGTATCATGTTCGTGAAATTAGTGTTATGTTAAGAGAGAAACAGAGAAGAGTCGAAAGTTGTAAAGCCTAAGCCACGTAATTAAGATCGCTAAGCAAAATCAAATTGTCAAACTTTAGTTCCTATTTGAGTTACCTAATTTGAACTTACATACTATTTACATTTATTTAATAAACATTCCTTATACCTACTTAAAAGTTGTTAGACTTATCATTTCTTTACCAGTCTTCCGTGTCGAATATTCCCCTAAAGCACCTCCCGAAATCCTACATAGATATTCCCTGAAATATTGCGCGGGTCTTAAACTGAAAGACACAAACACACACACGAACCTTTAGTTGCGGTTTGATTACAATGCATGTCCTTGAGGAGAACACTTTTATCTTCGTTTATCTCAAGATAGTCGAACGGCCAACCATAGTGACAAAGGCTCGTATCTATCAAGCGCATACATTCCGAGAGGCAAACGTCTACTTTGACAAGGGATGCAGCGCAAAACAAGAGAATCGATGTATGGAGTCAAGAAAAGGGACTGCACAGAAGAAAGAAGAGCGCATAAGCAGTCTCCTAGAACTAGTGCAAAGGAAACGAAGAGTTCAGCCATCGAAACAATATTCGAATTTTCTACAGGAAAGCCTAGCAACTGGCGGCTGGCTTAAAGCCCGAAGCGCTTTGAGACTTTGATATAAAGGTAGGGCAATGAAGAGTCAAAGTATAAGAAATGCCGTCTCCCAGTTTGAAAGAGGTTGTTACGGCAGAGGTTGTTAAAGCAGAAAACAACAAGTCCGCTGGTTATGATGGCCTGCCAGTGAAACGCTTTAAACATTTTGTTTTCGATTTATTGAGGTACATGGACCAAATCATCAACCAAGTATAGGTAAAGGATATCATGCCAAAAAACCTTAGGATAAAGGGTAATGGGTATGTGTACTCAGATCCACTTGGTGGAATTGAGAAAGGCTATGATATCATTGAGACCCATGTCCGAGATGTCTGAGAGTTTGTCAAGGAATGGTTTTCCAAACGCTCTGCGCCTAGCCTTAGCCAAAGCCGGGGAGTTGCATAGGAGGTAAAAACTATTTCACTCTCATTGCAGCTATGGCAATGGGTATGTATTATGGGGCATGCCGAGCCTGGCAGCGTGGGCGCCCACTGCCCAGTGGCCTGTCCTTAAAGCCACCAGTCTAGCGACATCCACCCGCATTCTGTTTATGTGGTTTTTGGGTTCTAGATTTGTTATATTTGGACCACGGCCGGATGTAGCCAGAGGTGGCTAGGCATCGTCCATGAGAGACTTGCCTATGTAAGGAAAACATAAACAGCTAACAAACGTAGCAAACCTGGGATATCCTCCTCGGCACTTTTATCGGATATTGAACTGACTAACATCGGAAATTTTCGGAAATAGCATAGGCACTAATATTAGTTCTACCCTACAAATCGTTACAGTTTGCCTGCAACTGGGAATCGTTCCAGATAGCTAGAAAAAAGTGCGGGTGCAATTTGTTCCCAAAGCGAGCAAATAAGGATTACAGTTCAACAAGCCTTTTATAACTTCTACTGAAAATCCTAGAGGAAATGGAAATGCGCACATTTCAATGAAAGATCTGTGAAAACAGCGCTGCAGTAAGTAACCAGAACAACTGAGAAATCCCTTAACAATAAAGAATCTACATTGGCTTCTTTTCTGAGTTTACTTTTGTCGCAAGAATTTGACTCCCAAAATCCAATTCTGCAAAACAAAGATTGGTAAACGCTTTCCAAAGAGAAAGATGCCAAAATTGCACTCGAAAATCCAATTCTATTTTCTATGGAATATGAAGTCTAATGAAGAATTTTGCGACATAAGCCAATGGAAAATTTTAGCCACAACGAATATAATGATACAAGCAATCCTCAGATATTTTTAATGAGATTTTGTATGGATAAAACATAAATTAAACCTAAGGAAAATTAAAAACATTACTGCTAGCCGGCGTCACTTAACAAAGAAAAAGAACGTCATTTCCCAATAGTTTCGAGCAGCCAAGAACTTGATGCACGTAGAAGGGAGAAAGAGACGGTGAACACCTTTATTCCTGCACTTAATTTGCAACGCGAATATACGGCGAAATGAAAGCTGGCTGAAATTAAAAACCGAGTTCTTCATGCACTTTTAAGTTCTTGGGTACTCGAACCTCTGGTGGTCAAAAGGATGGTGATTGCGATTGTATGAGAACACAAGCGTTCCACTTTAGCATAACACCATCAACTCCTACTTCTCATCTCCTCCCGAGGTAACTGCTGGGTGCCAACTGAAGAAGGGGTAACCAACACCGTGGCGAGAGAGAGGGGGAGAAGTGCCAGCTCACTAAGGCACTTATCCAGTTTCCGGACGGCGGCGGACGAATTCTACGGATGGATCAACGGCGGTGTCCACAGTTGCAGTTAGGTGGAACAATTGATCTCGCTTTATGAACTGCTCATTTGATGCCCAGGTCTATAGGGATATCCAACACTAAGCCAGGGCGTTGGAAAACAGTTGGTGGCGGATGAGCCCTTGATGGGTTAACGGCAGTACTCACATCCCCGAAGTAGGTTACTGGCCTACCGGAATTACCGGCCTACTGTCCTAGGGTCAAGAACAGGGCCTGGCCCTCCAGGTTGGGGGTAACTTCCCGACCACATCAAAAACATCTAGTTATGGGAGAGAGTATGGCAGCCGCGGATATAAACGAACCTCAAAGGCAAAGTAGACCCGGAACGTTAACGGACATGCGAGTGTGTACCTGGAATGTGCGGACACTCTACACACTAGGTGCTAATCAAAAACTTGAGTCTGTCCTCTCGCGGTACAAGGCCGACATTACCGCGATCCAGGAGATGCGACGAATAGGAGCAGGAACTATGAAAAGACAAAATTGGGACATTTATTACAGTTGTAACAAAAGATTGCGTGTTATCTAGTTTCGCATGATACTAGATAACACGCGATGCAATGTGCAGTTTGGCAGCAGCTCATCTGAACTCTTTCAAACGTGCACGGGATTTCAGCTAGGAGATGCCCTGTCGTGCGATTTCTTCAAGGTCAGGTGTCAACACGGAAGGCACTATCTTCAAGAGATCAGTCCAACTGCTGAGGTACGATATAGATATCATCGGTCGATCCCAGCGTGCCATGATAGAGGCTTTCACGGCTTAACTAGTTGGCCTTGAGGTGAATGAGGACAAGACTAAATTTATGCTATCAACAAACAAACAATCATCGAGGAGTTCATCTACCACGGGGTAAACATCAACTCCACAAATGACATCTTAGTGGAGATCCGTCTAGAAAACTGCTGCTACTTCGGTTTGGCAAAAAAAAAAATGGGTTCAAAACTCCTTACTCGAAGGACAAAGTGCATGCTCTACAGAACCCTTATCCTGTCAGTTCTGCTATACGGCGCCGAGTGCTGGACGATAAGCAGGAACGGAGAGTTAATGCTGGGATCCTTTGAAAGAAAAATCCTTCGACGGATATTTGGTCCTGTGTGCGAGGAGGCCGAATGGAGGAAAAGATACAACCGCGAACTCTATGAGCTGTACCAAGATGTGGATGTAGTCCGAAAAGCCAAAATTCGTCGACTACATTGCCTCGGCCACATCGAGTGAATGGATAACAACGCTCCAGCTCCTCTTGGCGAATCCCAGCCCCCAGGTTCGAGACGATAAGGAAGACCGAACCTCCGCTTTAAAGACCAAGCCATCGCGGATGCCAGAGCGCTTGGTCTGGACAACTGGAAGCAGCGTGCTCGGGATCGCAGAGGGTGGAAGGCTGCCGTATCGTTACTCGTCCCTCTAAAAAAAAATTATGCAGATTAAAAACGAAAGGCTGTCGATGACATTTAGCTTTCAACAATCTGAAAACAGGTTCCTTTTCTGCTTCTCTGCTACCTCCACACTAAAGGTTTATCATATTTTCTGACAAAATTGGTAAAGCAATGCTTAATAGGAGAGTTGTTAACAGCAGTCTCAGGTAAGTCCCTTGCTGTAACATTTAACTCCAAACTGGACCGAATAAAGTTTTTGGGAAGAAATAAGGGTTTACAGCCCTGGTTGCACACCGAGATTGAGCGATTCATTCTAACCTATGTTTTAGTTATTTGTTGACGGACTGCTTTTATGAGTCTAAAAAAGAAGGATGGGTTGGTTGCCTGGGTAAAACAGTTTCGAAAAAATTCACAAATACAGTTTACAAGAAAGCCGTCAAAGCGTTAATACCTGACCGACGGCCAGCCATCCCCCATTCCTGCTGTCTCAGATTACGAAGACTGGCTGAGACTAAGAAGACCGGCCGTTGATTTGGACTTGACTGAATGCCGTTACTACCCGCTTTCAACACAGCAAAGAGCTTCATTGACGTTGTCACGATAAGTTTGGCTACTAATAGCCCATAGCTTGCAGCCCGTCGCTATCAAGAGATCAAAGAACCTGTAGGGTCCGCCAAATAACTTTTTTTTTTTTTGAAATAGGGCGAAAAACATCGAGTGTAGCTTCGGCTGTGTGGCACGTAGCGCCGTCCTGTTGAAACGAAATGTTGCCAATATCCTCCTCTTCAATTTTTGTGAACAAAAATTCGTTCAACATGGCCCGATAACGATCGCCATTGACTGTAACGGTCACTCCTTGTTGTTGTTGTTCGTTGTTGGTCGTTGTTCAAGCGTATACACAACCATATTCGTTCAGCGGAAAGATAAAACTAATTATCTGTCAAATCAGACATTCGCGAAAAGTTGAAAAAAAAAACATTAAATGGCGGACCCTATAGTTTCCTCATTTTCGAACACTGCCTCATTGAACCCATAGCTTTAAGACTATGAGTTTTTATGCAGAAGTCCGAGCGGTCATGCCGCACATTCAAGACGCCTCATCGTAACTTCTTAGAGATGGGAAAAGCATTAACAAAGTTCCGTTGACCCGAACCTATAGTTCATAGCCCCCATAGCTAACCAAAAAGAAAAAAAATAAAAGAACCACATCAATGCTGGAGAAACAAATAATTAAACGTCTAGCAAATGCCAAGTCATTCAGACTTCACCCAACGGTATTCCACAATCACACATAAATACTTCGAGCTAAATAGTATTAAATCCGCTCCAAGTAACCGAGTGTCAGCGAAACTAATCCCTTTCATGTAACCGTCATCACTTTGCTCATTCACCAATTAAAAAGAAATGATTTCCATTTGACTGATCCCTGAATTTGGTTTTTAAGACAGAGAATGAAAAAAAAAACAAAAAAACAGAACAAACCAACTCAAAGCCACCAAATGCACATACCCTGCCATTAAAAAGCGTTTTGCTATGGCCAAAAAAGACAAACTAAATTTTAAGGGGAATCATCTCACTCGTCGAATCGCCTGCCTCATCCAAAGGACGACAGAGACCAGGATGAAGCTGATGCTGATGATGATGATGAACACAATACGAGTAGGTATACCCTTCGTGTGCAGCTGATTAAATGGGACATCATCAGAGCAGCGGTAAGTTCTTGGACCCGACCCGCATCACACAAAAACAAAAAAAAAAAACATACAGTCAACTCTACTCAGTCGAAAGTCCCCCGGTACCGTATGGCTATGTGGCCCAAAATGGTCGAATGGGCGAGACCTGGCAATTCGCTTTGTTCGATTCACATGACCGACTTGGTTCCTTTTCCCATCGGCACTTTGTGGTAATTTCTTTCCATTGAAGCCGTCAGAGTCGTACCATCAGAATCAGAATCAGAATCAGAAACTCAGTGGCCGACTACGCGACGTCGTCGCAAAGGATGGAAATGAAATAAATTAAAACTTTCTCCTGTCCGAAAATAACAAAAAAAAAACCCTTCAAAAGGACCAAGTGCAAAGTCAATATACACGCACACACCAACCCATGCTTGGAGAAGGAGCACCCAAGTGCGAGCTGGAGAAAGTTTTAATAGAATTCCAAGTGCACACGCAGACCAAATAGCATGATGGCGATGGCTTTATGGTTCTTTAAAAGTTGAATGTCCTTTCGATGGAGAATCGGACATAAAATAGAAAAAACACACACAGTTAAAGTGGCGCTTTTCATCGAAAGGAAGGCAGTAGCAGCCAAACGTCGTAATAAACTTGCCCAGAACATACCAACGCGGGGATGTCAGCGAGTGTCGCATGCAACACGGAATACCATAAACTAGGCGAATTATTGCGGATGGTACATGCGGTGCGTTAATTTACGAGCGATCCTCGCTCCCTCCCCATGCCAACCCGTTCGCGCGGCAATTACAAAAGTTTATGGGTCCAGTCGGCGGGCAGGAAAGGACGCTTATCAAGCCGAGGTGCGTTCGATTTGATCTCTAATTGGGGGCACAACTCTCCCCCAAGTCGGCCGCTCCATCAGTTGATGATCATGTCAATTTGCAGCCATCATCAAATCATCGTTTTACTGCTCCGCGCTGGCTAAACAAATTAAATGGGCTCGTTGGTAGCGTGTTTCTGTTCGCGGTTAGGGGGGCTACTTAATGAGTGGAACCCATCGCTGCTCGGAGGAGTCCCATCTATTAGTTCGTCGCGGTAATGTGCTGGAACGCAATTTAGTTGGTTATTTATTTCAAGGGGCTTAATTAAGCGCGCACCTTCACGCTAGGTGGAGAGGCGGAGGAGAGAAGCTTTCCACCGTCCGGTGATAATGGTGTAGTCATCTTTTACAGACGGTGTTCGGCAGATACCTACAGATGATCTGTTGTGTCAAAAACTCACTCAGCATCGATAAATTGCAACACTTTACGAGGATTATTTGTGCGCGCTTGTTCCACGATGATAATCTTTCGCGAAATGAACTGTTGAGAGGTGAATATTTGCATATTAAGTTGGTCTGCGGCGGAGGAGGTTGTGAAGGAAAATAAAATGGATGGCAATGAGTTTTGGAGAAATGAAAATTTACTGAAACTCGATTTAAGGGTCCACTCCATTGGTGGTTGGAAATTTTTCACATTCATATTCACATTACCTGTGTGTGAGCTGATTACGCGACTTAATGTGTGTTGGAAGGTAGGCATTTCATTTGGGACGTCACCATTCAACGTTTGCTTAATTTAAAGACTGATTTACTTTTTTTTTTTTAATACCATCACAGAGCAAAACACAAAACACTATGTTCTCTAAGTGTAAGCTCTCAGTATCGCTTTACGCAACGGTTGTTTGTTGCGCGACTAAGCTTCATCTACCGATCTTCATCTTATAGACTATTTCAAGTAATTACAAATATAATTAATTTAAAGTTAATGCATTAATGGACTTTTTAAAATCTGCTCGCGACAAGCAAAAATCAATTTCGTTGCAGAATTCATTAAATGTGCTTATGCACCTTGTAAAGGGTGATTTTTTAAGAGGTTTAGAACTTTTTTTAAAAAAAAAACACAAAAAATTCGAAAAAATGAATGAAATATTTATTTGAATCGATAGTTTGAACCTTGCAATTTAATGTTTAAAGATAATTTCATGCAAATGTTGACCGCGGCTGCGTCTCAGGTAGCCCATCCGCTGAGTCCATCCTGAGTGGATGTTGGCTTCCAGTGCGTCAATCGAAGCGGGCTTGTCCCTATACACATTAGCCTTGGCATACCCCCACAAAAAATAATCTAATGGTGTCAAATCGCACGATCTAGGCGGCCAATTGACCGGCCCGAAACGTGAAATTAACTGTTCACCAAACTCGCCTCGCAATTGCGCCATTGTTTCGCGTGCTGTGTGGCATGTGGCACCGTCTTGTTGAAACCACATATCATGCAAGTCAAGAACTTCCATTTCGGGCAAAAAAAAGTTTGTTATCATCGCTCGGTAGCTTTCACCATTGACAGTAACGCTGCGATTCGCATCATCTTTGAAGAAATATGGCCCAATAATGCCGCCGGCCCATAAACCGCACCAAACAGTGGCTTTTTCGGGATGCATTGGTAGCTGTTGCAATGCTTCTGGCTGATCTTCACTCCAAATGCGGCAATTTTGCTTATTTACGTACCCATTCAACCAAAAATGAGCCTCATCGCTGAACACAATTTTTCGATAAAAAAGCGGATCCTCGGCCAGCTTTCCAAGAGCCCATTCACCAAAAATTCGGCGTTGTGGTAGGTCGCCTGGCTTTAGTTCTTGCACCAGCTGTATCTTAAAAGGCTTTACGCCCAAATCCTTCCGCAAAATTTTCCACGTAGTGCTGTAACAAAGGCCTAACTGCTGGAAACGGCGCCGAATCGACATTTCGCGGTCTTCTGTCACACTAGCTGATACGGCCGCAATATTTTCTTCAATACGCACAGTACATAAACGTGTTGGTGGTTTAATGTCCAACAAAGTAAATTTGGTGCGAAATTTGGTCACAATCTTCCGAATAGACTGCTCAGAAGGTCGAGAATGCCGATCATAAAATGGAAGCAGCGCGCGATGAACATTTCGAACCGAGCACGAATTTTGATAGTAAAATTCAATAATTTGCAAGCGTTGTTCATTTGTAAGACGATCCATGGTTAAATTGCAAACCAAACTGAAGCTGTTTGACAGTGAAACAAGGTACTAAACACACGTCAGCTGTCAAAACCAGTGTTGCCAAAACCAAACCAGCTAAAAAATCACCCTTTATAAACCTTAGGAAAGCCTGTGGTATTTCTTTTCGAATTAATGTAATTCCAAAACGATTTGCTATTACGCTTCACCGACGATTCTACAGACAAGATATATTGCCTGTATAAAAACCGATTTAAAAATTCATATTCTTTCCTGAATCTCAAAAAAAGTTCACGGTTAGAATTAGTTTTATTTGATATATAACGAGAATAAGCTTTCCTTTTTACGTTACGTAAATTAACTAATCTTTTATTTGACCAATTCAAAACCAGATTTGATCTTATCCAAAAATATATCATAGTTACCTTTTAAATTGGGGGATTTCAGCAGTTCATCCCAATCAAAACCACTCAAATATTCCTGTAAAGCAACGAAATTGGTTTTCGAAAAGTTATAAGACAACGCGGAATTAATATTATTTAAATCACTGGAGTAATTAAGAAAATTAATCTCCAAAAGTAAGGCTTGGTGATGCATTTTATTGGAATCTATAAGATCCAGAGCTTCACTTATAGTATAATTAATTTCATTATTAAGAAAAACTAAGTCCAATATTCTATTAATAGAGTTCGGAAAATGGTTTACTTGAAATAAATCCAAAGAAAGAAGACCATCGTAAACTATTTGTTCAACCTCATGGTTGACGTTAAATGGTATTAAATTCTTATCACCATCCACATTCCTCCAATATACATTACCAATATTGAAGTCACCCAATACACAAGGTATTTGAGTGGCAGCAAGATTACTAACGACACTACTTATGTTTTGAATGTGTTTTTCATACACATTGGCAACACTGTTTGGTGGAACGTAGGAGACAAAAATAAATAACTGATAACGCACATCATTAACGAAATCAATACACACACACATCTGTTCCACTTCAACCGAACAATGTTCCAATGTCATTTGCCTACTATGAAAACGAGAAGAGACAGCTATTAAAACTCCCCCACCTCGCTCGCTGCTTGTTCGGCAACGATCATTTCGGTAAACGACATATGTTGAATCGACGATCTCCGTAGAAAAAATGTGTGGGTGCAGCCATGTCTCCGTTAAAACAATGACATCATATTGATGGTCAGAGAGCGCAACAAAAATCTCTTTTGTTTTCGTTCTCATACCACCCATATTTTGATAATAAAGCGAATAATTTATAACGGAGGTGCATTGCTGTTGCAGCTGATCAGTGTTTATGTTTTGACTTCTGCGATGGGCAATGCAACTCCGTTTTTTGGCAAACATTTTTTTTTTACACGAATTCCCGACGGCCATACCGAAGAATTTAATGCGCGCGCGAAGAATTCTTGCGGCAATTTAATTTTAAAATTAATAAAATTTAATTTGGTCAAGTCAGCAGTTGACTTGACTAATTTATTACAATTAACACGGCCATCCGGTATGGCTAACTTAGTTGAAATGTAATTTGTCAGTGCCTTTTCCGTCGTGTCAACGCGAAAACCAGCGGCATGCAGTTCAGCTGGAGGAGCTGCAACAAAATCGAGCGCGGAGTTATTATTGCACTTGTAGCAAAGTCCCTCACTTGTCTTCATGAGCTGGAGGGCTGCTCCGGAAAGCATCACACAATGGGTGTGGAATTTCCTGGAACATATCCCTCCGCAGCTAACGAAGTCACCAGACATTATGCCAGTATTGCATTCACCACAATTTTCAACCATTTTTAGCAATAAGACAAAATTAAAATTGAAATCAAAAAATAACTACGGTAGTTAACAATTCACACGTCAATGCGGAGCAAAGGTTACGGTAGAACGAGACAGCTTATCTGTGGGTTGCATGTACGGTCGTGAGAAACCTACCAGTGAGTCTCCAAATTCGTAGAATAACCTCTTAAGTTAAATACGTGTTTATATCTACTGCGGTAAACCAGACCAAAAGTCGTCTTGGTTAGCATTTTAGAAATGTCCGGCTGAAGACTTCGTAAAAGGCCTTAATACAGTGCCGGGCCATCACTGTTAATATATTAACAGAAATGACTATCATAGTGAACGCTTCTATAGTCGTGGGGTCCATTGGACCCAACTGTTTTAAAATATGATTAAAATAAAAGTATTAATTTTTTTAAATATTTTTTTTTATTAAACTTTAAACTAAACAACTAAAAATGTAATTTTTAAAAATTAGCGACAGGAACAGTCGGTTTTACTTCAAATTTGCACTTTTATTGAACATGTAATTTATAAAAATATATATAAAATACAAAACAAGAGTATTTAAATAAAGAAAAACATTTTTCTTCAACTCTAAAACTTACTTTTTAAAACTATGTTAACAAAAACTAAAAATATTCCCCTTGAAAAATGTTGACATTGGTCAAAGTGAGCTGCTTTATAAGCATGAGAGGCACACTTGTTTTGAACAAGCCAAGCAAATGGGCAGCTTGCACGAAGCACAAAGGTGCACAGTCTTAGCTTTTTTATTAGGCGGGCACAGAGAACACCTTTTCCTTTTATTCCTTTCCAGTTTTAGAGCTTCTTCATCATTTGGAGCTGCATCTGCTTCAAGTCTAAGGATATTACGAAGGCCAGTCTTCAATTGCACAGGAAGTCTTTGGGTATAAAATCTCGCCTTCATGCGGGGTTCACACAAAATTTTTGCAAGCCCTTTTATAAATACCAACCTTGTCATCTTCGATGCTGATTCATGGCTCTGCTGGATGATATAAGCATTTAGTGCACTCATGTCCAATAGCCTATATAAAACAGCCATCGGCCAACGACGAGTTCTGCGACTGCATGAATACACTGAACACATTTGATCTACAGAGTCAACACCACCTTTTGTGCTATTATAATGAAGGATAGTTTCAGGTTTATTGATAGACTGATCTACAAAGTTATCATGGTGCATGGATGACATGAGGATGACAGATTTGTTTTTTTTTTTCGGGACGTAACTCACAATTGTTGTATCCTTTGTAAATCCGAACAGTGATGATCCGACTTGTCTATCTTCGTGAGGCAAAAACGATTTTGGAATTTCCTTCTTATTTTTCTTCGAGGTACCGACGACAGTTAGACCTCTTGATTTTATCACATTTATAAGGTCCATCGAAGTTTACCAGTTGTCTGTCGTGATGTTGCGATTCGAGTTAAAAATTGGTTTGCATGATCGCAGACACGCTTGCGTTGGTATTGGGTACTTTTTCTCTTCCTCTGTTAATGTAAGAGCCTCTGTATTTTTGCCGCAGTAAAGATACGTATTAAATGCGTAGTGCGTTTTTGAATCCGCGAGGCATTGCATTTTTAGCTTGTATTTGTTCGGTTTACTCGGAATATACATTTTAAATTTGCAACGGCCACGAAAAGCAACAAATCTATAGTAGCAGTAGCACCGATTGAGTAATTTTCTTGAGCGTTTTTATTAAAAAATTTTATAATTTCTGTCACAATGCAACCTGGATCTGCTTTTTTTCGTTCATTTCTATTATTTGGATTATCAAAACGAAGACATAATAGGAGTGTATAGGATCGCAATGCGGACATGCATAGTCGGAAAATGTCTAGACCTGTTCCATTGTTAGCAAATAAAGATATAACGGATTCATGATTGGACTTAAACACAGCTGAGTAAAGCAATAGGCCCAAAAATGCATCTAGCTCTTGTGGAGTACATTCCTTTAGTTCGGGGACTTGTATTTTAATCTAAACATTGCCAGTTTCACGTTTGTTCTTTATATTCGAATCAAATATTTTGTCCAAAGCTTCTTTTGGATCAAACGGGTCAACAGGCCTTGATCGAGATGTTGTGTAAGGCAATCTAATAATGTTGTGGCTCCTGACTCGAGCGTTTCTTGCAGGTGGTGCTTGAGCTCACTTGAACCGTTTTTTTCCGTAAAGGTACCCACTGCTAGAAACCTCTTCAACTACATCAGCTTTATCTTGATGAGTATCTTCGCCATCAGAATCAGACAATTGGGAGTTGGATTCATGGTCACTTGGTATTATAAATTCTTCATCACTGTCCGAAAAAATCATTATCAGAATGAGTATTACCCTGCAATGGTCTTAAATTCGAACCATTTTCGTCTTCATCGCCGGACAATTCATTCAACCATTGCTCAATTATAAAATCTTGATTGCCACTGACACTTGCCATTGTAAATACCTGAAATAAAACAAAAAACCTTGTTGACTACATAAACAAATAAATCCCGTATCTATAGTCGTGGGTCCAGGGGACCCATGTTGATACTGAAACTAACCTTTATTGAAGCGAGTGAAGTGTGTCCTTCTCACTGAGCACTCGTTAACTTACTGTAGCAAGGTACTGAAAAGTAGAAACAGCTGCGGTAACTGTTGCGCTTTTTACACACGTTTAAAGTTTGAACATGGGTCCACTGGACCCACAACATCAGTTAAGGCTTAAGATTGTAAAGTGATCCTAAGGAAGACTTACGGCCAGTAATACCGTCTTTTATCAGAAAAGGGTAGTATTGAAGATATGGTAGGTGGGTACCGAACATATTTTTGGAATTGTATAAACTTTTCACCCGAGCTAATGGAGAAGATCATTGAGTGCCAAGGACGTAGATAACGGTGGATTTTGAGTGATCAAAGCCCGACATTGGTAGAGAAATAAATTAAATAAAAATAAGCATCAATATCTTGCTTAAGCTCAAACTCCCGACTATTAGTCCTTTTATTTAGTTTACTGTCATTTCTGAAGCAAATTTTAACTGGAAAAAGATTTTCAAAAAACATAGGGGTGTGGCTAGAAGTAACAGAACAAAAAGTAGTAACAGAAGTAAAGTAACAAAATTTATAAGGCGTTTATTCGCCCCAAACTTGAGTATAACGCTCATATATGGTCCGGTGCTCCAATTACATATTTGGAGCTACTTGAAAGGATTCAAAAATGTGCGGTAAAACTTATTGGCGATCGAGACATCGCGAAATCACTTGACTCTCTTAGTCATCGTCGTAATGTCTCCTGCCTGTCTGCGTTTTATCGGTATTTCCACCACAAGTGCTGAAATGAAATAGCCAGTTGCATTCCACCCCTACAACAATTCAACCGCAATACTCACCATGCCAGGAATGCACATCAGTTTACCCTTAAGCCTGTATTCGGACGTACAGTGAAATACAAGGATTCGTTTCTTAACCGTACTACGCGAATGTGGAATGCTCTACCACGCTCTGTTTTTCAATCACATTACAGTTTACAACCATTTAAAACGAACATGCATCGGTATCTCTCTTTTTCCTAATCCTTCACTTTCCTAATGCCCACACTGTGTTACTTCATTATAAGGGTATCCAAAATCCCTCTAGTGCGCGTATATTATAAAAAAAACAGGGCTGCTCTTAACAGAGTTAAGAATCGCGTTCGTCTTCTGCATATCCACCCGCGTAACTACATAAGTTGTAGATTGGACGTCAATAAAAGACTTTATACAGTAGGAACCAAAAAGCAGTGCCAAAAAAAGTGTTTTGTTTGTAACTTTTTTACTTTTTATAACCTATCCTAAGGGTATATTAATTTTGACACATAGTTTGTAACACCCCTTAATATTCGTCGTAGACCCATAAAAGTATATGTATTTATGTCCGTCCGTCCGTACGCAATTTTTAGGCCTTTAAAATTAAGCTAGGGAGCTGAACCACATATTCCCACAATTTAGAAAAAACCTCTTTAAAGCTAGAGAGATAGAGTGTTACAACCTTCAGAAGATATGTAGGCACTACCCTCCTTTATAAGTTTGTCATATAAAGTTTTTTTGCCACGCCTACTGTTTGTGTGCGTTTTACACTAAAATGCTGTTTTCTTCGAAAATTTTCATAGAAACCGACAACAAATGTTTAACAAGATATTTAGCCAATACTTTTGCCAATGTATCGCCCATAAAAACTTTTTTTGGGGGCGTTTTTTCAACAACTATTCTTTTTTTTAAATTTAATAGAATTAAATAAAAAGCTATCCATCATCTTCTTAATGCTTTTTTTCTTTGGGGCATATAGGGATATGGATTGGGTATCATAGTGTTCGCCCCAAGCGGACTGTAGCCTTTCCTTATTAATTTTTTTTTTATTAATAAAGTAATTTCGTATATAACGGGTGATCCAAGTAGAGATACTTTTTTCAATAGCCTTTTTTGACAGATCACGTGTGAGTCGTGTCATGCTGTCATGTTATTTTTGTTTAGTATTGTTTGGCATTTCATAATGGAAAGACTTACGCGTGAACAACGTTTACAAATTGTTCAACTTTATTATGAAAATTCACGTTCTGTGAGGAATGTGTTTCGTGCACTTCGCTCAACTTATGGTCAACATAATCGGCCTACTGAGCGTACTATTCGCAACACCATCACCCATTTTGAGACCCAGCATTCATTATTGGATAATATTCGACCGAATAGACCACGTCCAACACGAAGACCGTAGAGAGTCGATTCGGCGCCGTTCGCAGCAACTCGGACTGACGTATGGAACGACTTGGCGCATTTTACGTCAAGATCTTAAATTGAAAGCGTACAAAATACAGCTTGTGCAACAACTGAAGCCGCTCGACCTTCCCAAGCGACATCGCTTCGCTCAATGGGCTCTTGAAAAGTTCCAATAAGATCCAACGTTTTCGAGGCAAATTTTGTTTAGCGATGAGGCCCATTTCTGGCTCAATGGGTATGTAAACAAACAAAATTGCCGCATTTGGGACGAAGAGCAACCTGAAGAGATTGAAGAACTGCCACTTCATAAAAGAAAAAACAACGGTTTGGTGTGGTTTGTGGGCCGGTGGAATCATCGGTCCATATTTCTTTAAAAATTATGCCGGTGCGAACGTAACCGTCAATGGCTACCGTTATCGTGCCATGATAACCGCCTATTTGATGCCTGAAATTGAAGCTCGTGATCTCGGCGACATTTGGTTTCAGCAAGACGGCACATTTCGGTGAGCACATAATTTCACATTTTGGGCCGGTCGATTGGCCACCAAGATCGTGTGATATCACATCGTTAGACTTTTTCCTGTGGGGATATGTAAAGTCAAGAGCTTATGCCGACAAACCCGCTTCGATTCAGGCCTTGGAGGAAAACATCACGCGTGTCATTCGCCAGTTACCAGTCGAAATGCTCGAACGAGTGATCGAAAATTGGACTCAACGGATGGACCATCTGCGACGTAGCAACGGCCAACATTTGATAGACATAATCTTCAAAAAATAAATGCCAAAAAATGTTCTTTCAAATGATAATAAACATTCTCCATTAAATTTGAATTTTCTGTGTTTTTTCTTTAAAAAAGTAGGGAACCTCGAAATGGATCACCCTTTATAATTCCATATAAATCAATCGTTCAAAATTTAGGATTTGTTTTCAATAAAACGTATTATGGAGGTCTAAGGCGTTTATGGCAAATCTCTTTATATTTACCAAAGAATATTAGACTGACATTGGTCAAGACTCTGTTGGCACCAATTATTACATATGATGCGCCTATATACGATGAAATGGACTCAATCAGTAAACAAAAATTAAATGTAGTTTTCAATTCATGCATTCATTTTGTTCATTCTTTGAGAAGGTTTGATCATGTGTCTCATTTAACAATTTAATGTCTCATTTCATAGTTGAAATGTGTAAGTTTCTTTTTAAATTGATCCAGCATAGAACACCGTCTTATTTATTTGAAAGGATACGTTTTTCCATTTCAACTCGAACTAAAATATAATAACAGCAACATTCCCACAATTTCAACTTTGCAAACTAGCAGGTCTTTCTTCGTTTTGAGTGCCAGAACATGGAATAGTTTACCTACTTAAATTATGACTAATTTGAATGATTTTCTCTGCTCTATAAAGAATCATCTCCTAAACCCTAACGTAGCTGTGCATTTTCACTCCATTTTTACTCCAAATTAGTTTTAATTGTTTATTGTTGGATTATTTTTGTAATTAATTAATGAATATTGATATAAATTTGTAATTTTATCTGTTTATTTTAAGATTCCATTAATGAGATTCCCTTCTCAAGGATTCTATTAAAGGGTGATTTTTTAAGAGGTTTAGAACTTTTTTTTAAAAAAAAAACACAAAAAATTCGAAAAAATGAATGAAATATTTATTTGAATCGATAGTTTGAACCTTGCAATTTAATGTTTAAAGATAATTTCATGCAAATGTTGACCGCGGCTGCGTCTCAGGTAGCCCATCCGCTGAGTCCAATTTTGGCATACTCTTTCACACATATCGGCCGGTATCTCACGAATGAATGCATGGATGTTGGCTTCCAGTGCGTCAATCGAAGCGGGCTTGTCCCTATACACATTAGCCTTGGCATACCCCCACAAAAAATAATCTAATGGTATCAAATCGCACGATCTAGGCGGCCAATTGACCGGCCCGAAACGTGAAATTAACTGTTCACCAAACTCGCCTCGCAATTGCGCCATTGTTTCGCGTGCTGTGTGGCATGTGGCACCGTCTTGTTGAAACTACATATCATGCAAGTCAAGAACTTCCATTTCGGGCAAAAAAAAGTTTGTTATCATCGCTCGGTAGCGTTCACCATTGACAGTAACGCTGCGATTCGCATCATCTTTGAAGAAATATGGCCCAATAATGCCGCCGGCCCATAAACCGCACCAAACAGTGGCTTTTTCGGGATGCATTGGTAGCTGTTGCAATGCTTCTGGCTGATCTTCACTCCAAATGCGGCAATTTTGCTTATTTACGTACCCATTCAACCAAAAATGAGCCTCATCGCTGAACACAATTTTTCGATAAAAAAGCGGATCCTCGGCCAGCTTTCCAAGAGCCCATTCACCAAAAATTCGGCGTTGTGGTAGGTCGGCTGGCTTTAGTTCTTGCACCAGCTGTATCTTAAAAGGCTTTACGCCCAAATCCTTCCGCAAAATTTTCCACGTAGTGCTGTAACAAAGGCCTAACTGCTGGGAACGGCGCCGAATCGACATTTCGCGGTCTTCTGTCACACTAGCTGATACGGCCGCAATATTTTCTTCAATACGCACAGTACGTAAACGTGTTGGTGGTTTAATGTCCAACAAAGTAAATTTGGTGCGAAATTTGGTCACAATCTTCCGAATAGACTGCTCAGAAGGTCGAGAATGCCGATCATAAAATGGAAGCAGCGCGCGATGAACATTTCGAACCGAGCACGAATTTTGATAGTAAAATTCAATAATTTGCAAGCGTTGTTCATTTGTAAGACGATCCATGGTTAAATTGCAAACCAAACTGAAGCTGTTTGACAGTGACACAAGGTACTAAACACACGTCAGCTGTCAAAACCAGTGTTGTCAAAACCAAACCAGCTAAAAAATCACACTTTATTTATAAATAAATTGAATTGAACTTATAAGTATCTACCTACTACCGACGTATCCCTCGTCTACCTAAGCTTTATGTTACAATCAAAACGCCGTTTGCGACCAGACGAAATACTTGTGTAAATATAAGTAGAACGAATCCGGTCTATAACGGAATGAACACGTAATCGGCCCAGAATGCGATAATACAATCATTAAATGTGATCATACAAAAAAATAGCGTCACCCTGGTGTAGCGAATTCTCACAGTGTCGAAACGATTATACCGAGGCGTACCTACATCCGATTCATGTTGTGGCAGCTCCCATGTATAGGTAGTTTCGCAATAATTAAATTGGAAACGGTCGCAAGATATTGAAAAGCATATTTCTTCGGCAGAAATTGACTCACTCTTCGTATGGCTTGGAAAAATCTTTTCGGCTCTCATGCCTACCAACCGCAAAAGCATCGAACAACACATTCGTTTATTTCTTAATTATTGCGATCTTCAATCCGCCTCCAACATCAAACAGCTGCAGATACACATAACAATTATTCACTGTCTACTTTTAAGGCTACAATAGCCGAAAAATTCTTTGAACAAAGTTCACTCATTCTGACAACTCCACACGATACTCATGACCTCCGACATCGGCATCATTTTATCACAGTCATTCGAAGGTCGTCCGATCTCCACAGTCACTTTACTTTTAACAAATCGCTAGAGAAACCACAGACAATATTTTTTGGTGTACCCACGCTAAACAAAAATGCTAGCAGTTCAAACGTACACACACCCCGATCACCCCTAAAAGCCAATTCAAAGCCAATTCAAAGTGATCCAACCCGCCCATATCGGAGTCAAAAAATCATCGGAATTAAAATTTCACAATCGGCAAATTCGCACCTCCACTTCAATTACTCGTTCCAAATGAGGTAATTATCGCCACAGCACTCTTCGCGCGGTTGGTTTTTATTTTGTTGGCCGAAAGCGCACTCCACTTCCCTTGGCCCAGACTTGAATAATAAATTCTCACCTCTTTGACTCCAATCAAGCAGCCCGTAGTGATAACCTTTTGCCAGCCCATATGTTTCCAAAGTCTCGGCACAGCCGTTTAGGCCAAGTCTCTTGGACTCGACTCTATACGTAAGTGTTGCGCGCTTGCGCAATCAACAGCCAGTAGTGCAGCAGCGGCAGCCGTGCACAACATGGAGCTATAAAGTCGGAAATAAATCAACTTATAGAGAGTGTGGTGAATATTACGCGCCTTAGCCTTACATTAGAATCCAAGTCGCGCATCCAACATGGAGCGGTGGTGCCTCGTCGCCGAATCAATTTTGGAAAATCTCACGTTTTACAATTATGTATTGCCATTAATGTGGAGGCAAGGCACGGAGACAGATGTTACCGAGTAAGAGTCAGACTCAGATTTAGAGTTACTGTGCGCGGAATTGTGGGAGAATGATTGTTGTTGCTGTCTCACCTTCTCCGCATCGACAGAAGTTTTCCGACACAGAAAATAATCATGACACTGTGCTGTGACACCGATTGATTAACTTGTCGCTTTGGCAGTTGTTTGCATTGCAAACGATTCGTAGTGTCGGTTGCAATAAATGCCAAAATCAGAAACGGATAAATGTGTCAATAATGATGATGATGTTTTATGATACTCGAATAATAATCATGAGCATGACACAATGGCTCCTTGAGCGTGGATGATTCTTTTGTTTATATAAAATAAATCGTTTGGATTAATAGAGTTTGGTTTGCATGACAGTTAAGTAGGCACATTATTCTATTGTTTTTGTTGTTGCAATGCCATCGTAACTAAGGTAAGAAAAAAAATTGTCATCGAGCGGTCAAGAGGCTGAACTTAGACCCTAAAGGCGGACAAAAGTTTATTGACTAAAAGCCTAACAGCAGACTCAAGACTTGATTTAATGAGCTACTAATTGTAAAGCTTGCACGAGAAGCCGACAAATCTCTCAGCTTAGCCTTGATAACATGGTCTAAAACGGCCTTAAGTTAGGTTAGGTTAGAGGGGTTGCCAAGGATGCTTCGTTTAGGTCTTTGTGGTTCCATTGTGATCCCCTTTCAGTGGGGGATACGCTGGTGGCGGTGGCTTCCCGTCCTTACAATTTTCCTTCATTATGCATTATCTAAATAATTTTAGCTTAGGTGCAACTGGTTTTATTCCTACATGAGCTGCTGCTTATCCCAGAATCCCAGATCCCCCGTCTTTTTGAATCTCAAACACAAGTCTATGGTGTTGGATAAGACGGCAGCACTCACATCCCCGAAGCGGGTTACTAGCTTCGGAATATCCGCCTGCATAGAATGCAAACGTGCGTTCCGGATTGAGGGTCGTGCGTGGGGTTAACTGGCCAACCGTTTACAAAAATAGTTGCTAGGAACCGACGGAAAGAGGAAAAACAAATTCAGATAAAATTAATGAATGTTCGGAGCAAAACGCGCATGGTTTTCTTACGTCGATATTTATAAGGGAACGTGGCGATCAACTGATCAGCATACCATCATCCAAATTATAACATGTTGCGATCGACATAAGGCACTCGTACAGTCTTTTAGATATCCAAACCTTACCTATTTGCAGCCAAAATATGTATACGAGTATCTCAGAGGATACAATAACAGAGTGCCATTGTATAGACCTTTAATGAAGCCACAGTCGGTTCTTATAATGTGGAAAAACCACTTCTGCAGACTTCTAAATGATGAAAGCGATACAAATTACACTGTCAGATAGAGCAAAGCACCGTTAATGATGACAGTTAGGAATTCCGCCGACCCGATAAAAATGAAGTGAGAATAGCAATAATTATGCTTAACAAGGGTTTTGTGCCTGACGAGTGGCCACAGCATCGTTTGCCCGGTTCAGATACAACGAGGCCCTCAAAAATGTGCCACTATATAGATAAAGAGGTATCAGTCTCTTAAGCATCGCGTGTAAGATCTTGTCCGCCGTATTGTGCGAGCTTCTTAAACCACTTGTCAACGATCCCGCTCGACCCTATGTTTCAAAGGGATTAAAGCTAGGTGACGCGCTGCAAACTAACATCATAGCGGGCAAAACAAGGCTTTTTTTAAGGATATCCTTAATCTCTTAGGGGGGAAATTCTTCTTTAAATATTGATTCCATTTGGTTTCACGGGTTCTGGAGAAGACGATTCAACGACTAACTTTACGAGCTTTCCAGTGACATTAAAATGGGCAGAAAAATCCGCAATGGGCATTGAGATAGCTGGTATAAGAAGAGCATAAGAACACCAACTCTTGCACGTGAGTAAATGTACCTGTGCACTGTTGGGCGTCGCTGGTCAAATCCCTTCAACTGAAAGTTTTTATTCGCTTCCCCACCTTTTGCAAACGTCTGACAGACATCCAAGAGTAACAACTGTCATGAGTAGCTTCTCAAAAATGAATTGCCGTTCGGAATCGGCTTAAGCTTCCATTTGTGTAAAAAAACATATCTTCGCACATACAGTGTTTGGAGAAGTCCTGAATGCGCCGTTTCCTGTTAGGAAAATGAAGTGGTTGTCTAAAAAATTTCTTTTATTTTAAAGGGCTTCTGGAGCCCCAAAGACTCTTAGGTGGGCTTGGAGACAGTCAGTCATTTTTGTATAACTTCAAATGCGCCTTACTTGTACTTACTTGTCTAATCTGCCATGAAACCTAAACAACGTTTTTGAACTTTTCGTGTAAGATATTTAAGTTTTTTCTAGCAATCCAACAAGATCGATTATGTTGAAAGATCTTGAACTTTTATGGGAAGTCCTGGGAGCAGTATAGTTTATTCTTCAATTTAAACTTTAAATATCACAAGATGCCTTAAAAACAGAGAGCTTTAAGGGATAAACAACATATTGAATTCGATATTCAATTGATCTGTTACGGCGGAACAGATCTCCTCGTTTGACTTCACTTCGTCTATATGTTTACATTCTACCAAAAAACTCTGAGTGGGGGACCAAACGTTACCGTTTCCTCCCAAGGCTTCCTGAATTTGTTCCTTCTAGAGTGCAGTTGTAGGATTTGCAACTTTATTAAACGACTCACATTCGTTGCTACTTCCTTAAGTGAAGGATCCGCCATTTAATTCCCGGAGTAGGTCCGCGTACAATAGATCGCCCGTCTATTTAATGACTATCGCAAACGGACGCTGTGGTTTTTTGGCATCTTTGGTATGCTTCTTTTTGACAACCTTCACCCATTCTTGCGTCGACTTCTCTTCTAGATTTCGGCGTACTCTTCTTGCCTGTTTGTTTCCGCTGCTCTGAAACATGCTTAGACGAAGCTATGACATTGTTGCCGGTATTGTCCTTCGGCGAACTTATCTGCGTTTTTTTTTGGAGCAGGAGCTTTAGATGGTTGCTCCTCGGAATGGTTAGCATTTAAATCTACCTCCCTTTTTCTTTTAACAGATCAGAGATGCGATCTGCTCTTATCGATCGATGGTATTTCCTTATTTCGGCTCGTGTTTCTTTCGCTCTGGATTTTATCCGCCTGCGAGGATACTGTCGCTTGAGATTTTTTTGCACTAACAGATATCTCATTTCGTAAATCGGCAACCTCGGATTCTGCCTCCCGGAAAACGGACTTTATGAGTTTGCCCATTTTCTTAATTTCTCCATGAACGTTATGCTTGTATCTGTAAAAATCAATTTGACCGGTTTGCTTGCAAGTAGGAAAATAAACTGTTCCATTGGTCAAAGCTCAGCAGAGCGTCGGTAACCAGAGGAACACCCCAGGGGGAGTCATATCACCACTCCTGTGGGTGCTGGTTATAAATAACGTTCTCGAAAACCTGAGGACAATGCGTATTAATGCCACGGCATATGCAGATGACGTGGTCAAAATAGTGCAGGGAAAATTTATAAAAATCAATTAGACCGTCAATTTACATGCCAAGTTGTAGCATTTTGGTCCTCTCATGTTTATCGCTGCTATTCTGGATGCTTTGAGCAATGGTATTCGCTTTTGTCGCATCAGTTTTTATCGATGACGTCGATTCTGAATGCGAACGCGTATTCGAAAATTCAAATATTGTCAAAAATTGTATTCCCTTCATTGAAGTCTTTCCTTGTAACTTTTCTGTCTACAGCATCCAAGTTCACCAATACTGTAGCAGGTGTACTAGCACTATCATTACCTATTATTCTGCAGTCGTTGTATCTCAACGACTCTGAGCCTGCCTTCGCACCCTCCGCCGCCGGTACTGGGGATCCGACTTCCTGCATCGTAACTTCATTTGCCTTCTTAGTCTCTTCCATGTTACATATTAAGAGAGTATCCTTCTTCTCTCAGTTTTTTTGGTCCACGGGTAGTATCGGCTATTTCCACCAACCCTGCGAGTGTCCATTCTTACGCCACCTGGGGACGCGGCGAATGACTAGGGAGAATTGACTAAACTCCACACGGGAGTAATAAGCACAATGTTATTAACTGCGCAGGAACATACGTCCCGAAGTCATAAGTCCCAAATTCATTTTTCGGGACTTATGTCCCACTGCGCCGTAATTAACGTTCTTTGTCATTGAGCTTGGAGTCTCGAATGTATTTATTTTTCTAAGCCAAACTTCCCAAGGAGCAATGATTTTTTAGAGAGTCATTTGTTGATTTCAGCTTATTTGAACTGTTTTACTATCTCAAAGTGTCTGCCCTAAACAGATTGCCGCCGGTGAACAGATTTTTTGATTGTTTTTCGAAAGCATGAACTCGGTTAAAAACCCTCATGCGATTAATGAAAAAATAAGTTGTTTCTGCTCCTAAATATCAGTAAAAGTAAGATGTGAATGTACGACAAGTATAATAAGGGACAGAGTTATGTGTAAAAAAGACCTTCCTATACCGTTTCCGGACGCTAATTTTGAGAAGCTTCACATCCAGGAAGCACCTAATACCCATCACCCAAAGATGCATCCGATTACAATGAAGATAAGTACAGAACAGGTTTCATAGCCATTAAATTAAATCTTTTGCGGAGAAATTAAAAAGCGTTAGCAACATCCAGGTATTTGCAATTTTTCTAAGTCCTCCCCCGCTTTTACTGAGAGAAAAATTAAAAGAAGATCCTCTCAGAGCCAAACACATACGCACCATGATTTTCTCTTTATTTAATTAATTCTCCATCTAATCTCAGATAATTTTGATGACCACTTTAAATCTCTGTTCCATATCACCTCGATTTAATTAATTTGTTTTTTTTTCCCTAAGATGCACCACCCATGTCTCATACAAGTCTCCCACCCAGCTTGGCATGAACTTATGTACGTATGCAGGTAACTGCATCGCATCAGCATTACCACTGATCCATACCCAAGGAGCTGTAAAATTAATTAAGGGATGTCACATAAAACTGAAATGACATCGTTTTGAGAGGACACCCAGCAAACTGTTGTTGGTACTGGTCCTGGTGCAAAAGGTTTTGTTTCCCGTTCGAAAGAGATTATACTCCCAGCAATTAGCTAATTGATTTTAATCGTCGCTGAAGTAAAGTCGCATCTCTTCTCCTCATGGCCATGTCCAATGTCCAATGTCCATCTGCGTAACGAGAACATGACCATTTGCCAAGTTTTAAGTCAGATTTACATTGGCTGCTGGTTTCCGTTGCTCAATGGATACCTACCTACCTCCGAATGATTGATGGATTTTGCATAAGAAATCAAAAGTCACATCACATCCCCGTTCATGCTGCAGCAGAGGAAGGATCTCTGTGTGAGAGAACATGACAACAACGACTGTGAAACTGTGATGATGGACATCACACCAAAATGCGGACATAAATGTAAATCCACGCTGTGACTGTGATTGCCTTGCTCTCTCTCTCTCTCTTGAGGCTACCCATTGTATTCAAATTTCATGTGCGGATAAGTTCTTGAGTAATGGTCGCTTTGTCATCATCATCAGCTTCAGCATCTTCGTTGTTGTCGTCGTCTTCTTGATTTCTTTTGGCCGTTCCACTTGTCCGCTCATTTGACATGAACGCTCATTTTGTGTGGAGAATTACCCGGAATGGGATCGTGTATCTGTGAACCTTTGAAGTTACCCGCCAATATGACAGTTGCGCATTCGCACTTTAGTGGCATTGCGAATGCGCGCGAATTCCTTGAGGCAACAACGGCGACGATTCCGAAGTGTGTTGTCCGAAATTGAGGCTTATTTTTCTCTTTTACATATGATAATGACGAGTGGAAGAGGGAAATTAAGAAATAAGATTTTATGGGCCCGGAACGAAAGGATATACCACACACTGAGTGGTGGAGAAGCGTAGCCGAATGGGCAATCTAAATGTGAGTTCTGTGGGAAATTTGATGTGGTGGTTTTAAGATGATAGAAATATAAACAGTTTTTCAAGGAGAATGGGGAACTTGAAAAATAAAATTTCTGGGGAACTGATGAAGTGCATTCCTTGCAGACTTGTAAGGTGTCCATTGGGTAGCGTTTGTAGATCCATTTCGAAGTTAGGTAGGTTAGACGTGGTGATGGATCAGTTCAGGTTGACAACTTTACAGGAAGTTTAAAATATTTTAAAGTCTTTAATTTCATACCTCAAGGGCTAAGATACTAACAACTGACATCTTTATCGATCGTAAAATTTTAGGAGAAGTGACATACATAAGTATCTACTGAAAAAAATTGTCTCAGCTCTGTTTTTTGCAAAATTTGAACCTGAAGCGACAATTGATGATTTCATCAAACTGGAGGCAAACAAAAAATTGTATGAATGAAGTGCAGGGCAAAGCAACAATAGAATGTAACCCTGCAATATTCAAAACAATACAGTAATGCTTCGAACAAGGTATTGTTCATTTGAATCTAAATGAAAGGAAAAAGAAACTACAGAGATTTTGCACATTCTAGTGTAAAATAGTCCCCGATTTTGTCGCTCAACATAAAGGGTGTCAAACTCATATTTAAGTGTCATGACCAAGCATGACATAAGGCACAACGGGAACATAAACTTCTCTCTCTCCGAAGTTGAGATAGGTGTTCTTATAAATAGGGAAAAAGTACGGTGGGAAATCCAGTCCTTTAAGCCGTATAAATCTTCCGGTCCGCATGGTATTTTACAGATCATGCTTCAAAAGGCACCGGAAGTAGCAATACGAAATATAATGGAAATTTTTAAACATAGTCTAAAAATCGCGTATATACCTTTAGCTTGGAGAGAAGTTAAAGTGTTTTTTATACCCAAAGCGGAGAAACGGGGACAGCCAAAGACTTCAGACCATCTTTCATGCTGAAAACCCTAGAGGGTTTATTTAGGACAAAATGCAACCGAGTCACAACATGCATACATGAAGGGAAAATCTGTTGAAACCGCTCTTCACAAGGTCGTGGGAAAATAGAAAACAGTTTGCACCTCGGTGAGTTTGCTATGGCGGCCTTTCTGACATGGAAGGAGCCTTCAATAATGTGGAGAGCAGCGGCATTAGAAACACTCTAGCGGAAGCAAATATGGAACAGGGCATTATAAGTTGGGTTTGCAACATGCTTGCAAGTAGGAAAATAAACTGTTCCATTGGTCAAAGGTCATTCAGAGCGTCGGTAACCAGAGGAACACCCCAGGGGGAGTCATATCACCACTCCTGTGGGTGCTGGTTATAAATAACGTTCTCAAAAAGCTTAGGACAATGTGTATTAATGCCACGGCATATGCAGATGACGTGGTCATAATAGTGCAGGGAAAATTTGTAAACACCTTAAGTGAGGTTATGGAGGTGACCTTGAAGACGATCAGCAAGTGGGCAAGAAGCTGTGGTCTCAATGCAAACCCTTCCAAAACGGAACTGGTTCTTTTTACCAGAAAAAATAAGACACCGCAATTCAAACTTCCAAAACTCAATGGAGTAGAATTATCCCTTTCGGATAGTGCGAAGTATCTGGGCGTAATTCTAGATATAAAATTGAACTGGAATCTTAATGTTACGGAAAGAATTAAAAAGGCTTATAATGCTATTTTTATCTGCAAAAGAACAGTGGGAAGAACCTGGGGCTTAAGACCTGCAATTGTTCACTGGCAGTATACGGTGCTGGTCAGGCCCATACTGACATATGGTGCACTAGTATGAAGGAAAGCAACAGAAAAGAAAACAATATGCGTCAAACTAGAAGAAGGTCCATAAACTTGGCAACAATGTTGTTTAAACGCGTTTTTCTCGAAACTGCGTTTGTCAAAAGTTCCGATATTGATGAAATTTTACACAGGTCTTCGAGATACAATTCACGAGCACGAGTTGGACGAAGGATTTTTTTCAATCACAACTATTTAAAAAAAAAATGTTGAGCATGATTAAATGCATTTCGACGAATTGTAGTCGTGAACTTTTAATTTCATTTGAAAATTTCTTCCGTATTTTCGTCACAACACCAGAATTATTACCGCACAAACTGTGTCAAAGAACATTCTTTGGCATTTATATTTTGAAGATTATGTCTATCAAATGTTGACCGTTGCTACGTCGCAGATGGTCCATCCGTTGAGTCCAATTTTCGATCACTCGTTCGAGCATTTCGACTGGTAACTGGCGAATGATACGCGTGATGTTTTCCTCCATGTTGATGTTTGTCGGCATAAGCTTTTGACTTTACATATCCCCACAGGAAAAAGTCTAACGGTGTGATATCACACGATCTTGGTGGCCAATCGACCGGCCCAAAACGTGAAATTATGTGCTCACCGAAATATTCTCTCAATAAGTCCATTGATTGATGTCGCCGAGATCACGAGCTTCAATTTCAGGCATCAAATAGTCGGTTATCATGGCACGATAACGGTCGCCATTGACGGTTACGTTCGCACCGGCATAATTTTTAAAGAAATATGGACCGATGATTCCACCTGCACACAAACCACACCAAACCGTTGTTTTTTCTGGATGAAGTGGCAGTTCTTCAATCTCTTCAGGTTGCTCTTCGTCCCAAATGCGGCAATTTTGTTTGTTTACATACCCATTGAGCCAGAAATGGGCCTCATCGCTAAACAAAATTTGCCTCGAAAACGTCGGATCTTCTTGGAACTTTTCAAGAGCCCATAGAGCGAAGCGATGTCGCTTGGGAAGGTCGAGCGGCTTCAGTTGTTGCACAAGCTGTATTTTGTACGTCAGTCAGTCCGAGTTGCTGCGAACGGCGCCGAATCGACTCTCTACGGTCTTCGTGTACACTCTCAGCTACGGCCGCTATATTTTCTTCACAGCGTGCTGGACGTGGTCTATTCGGTCGAATATTATCCAATAATGAATGCTGGGTCTCAAAATGGGTGATGGTGTTGCGAATAGTACGCTGAGCGAAGTGCACGAAACACATTCCTCACAGAACGTGAATTTTCATAATAAAGTTGAACAATTTGTAAACGTTGTTCACGCGTAAGTCTTTCCATTATGAAATGCCAAACAATACTAAACAAAAATAACATGACAGCATGACACGACTCACACGTGATCTGTCAAAAAAGGCTATTGAAAAAAGGATCTCTACTTGGATCACCCGTTACTACGCAGCAAATTAACAGAAGCGCTCCCAAGTAAACCGTTTTGAAAATATTTGTTGTTGCATTTTAACACTTTTTTGTTTTAGCATTTTTTTTTTGTTATTAACCCTGTGAACATGTCGAGGAAGTGTAACAATGATCCTAACTGTTTTTGTTATGTTTGCGGAGAACTGACATTCAAAAACCAAAGACGAAACTTTACAAATCTTGTATTGGAGTGTTATCACCAATGTTTTGGTTTTTCTGTCGCCCATCAAGATAAATCCTGGGCTCCTCATGTCTGTTGCATAACGTGTGTGAAAAATTTAACCGACTGGAAGAAAGGCGCACGACCTATGCCGTTTGCAGTACCCATGATATGGTCTGAACAGCGAGATCTCGTTTCGGATTGCCTATTTGGGCTCACTGACATAAACGGTATAAATTACAAGAAAAAAAATACAGTCATTTACCCTAACTTATCTTCGGCTATAAGACCAGTCTCTGATTGTAAAAAATTGCCAGAACTATTACCAGTTGCAACTACGTCTGTCCACTTCAGGTAAATGTGTTGACGAGGACGATGACTTTTAGTTTGAAGGAATTGCAAACGAGCCACATTTCATAACTCAAGGAGACTTAAATGATTTAGTTCGGGATCTAAATTTGTCCAAAAAACAATCAAAACTATTAGGATCTCGTCTAAAAGAATGGAATTTGCTACACAGTAACACAAAAGTTAGCTACTTTCGAAACCGTGATCAGCACTTCAGAACATATTTTTCTCAGGATGGAGATTTGGTATTTTGCAATAACATAAATGAGATTATGAAAATGTTAGACATCGATTTTGATCGCTCTCAGTGGCGTTTATTCAGTGTTATTGCATAATGGAAATATCCTTCCGTCTGTGCCTCTAGCCCATGCTGCAAATATGAAAGAAACCTATGAAAATATGAAACTTTTACTTGAAAAAATAAATTACGGTACATATTCATATTACTTGGACTTCAGCTGGGTTACACAAAGTTTTGCTGCTTTTTATGTGAATGGGATAGCCGAGACAGAACTATATAAAAAAAACATGGCCAACGCGTGCATCGTTAGTTCCTGGGCAAAAAAACGTAAAGTATTTACCCCTTGTTCAGCCAAATAATGTGCTTCTACTACCATTGCATATCAAATTAGGATTCATAAAAAATTTTGTTAAGGCAATGGATCGCGATGGAAGTGGATTTTTGTATCTGAAAAAAAAATTCCCTAAAATAAGTGATGCAAAGATAAAAAGAGCGTATTTTTGTTGGCCCTCAAATAAGGGAGTTAATAAAAGATACAAGATTTGAAGAAAAACTAAGCGATTTAGAAAAATCTGCATGGAAGGCTTTTAAAAATGTTGTTGCAAATTTTTTGGGTAACCACAAGAGTGACAGCTACAGGGAGCTGGTTAGCGAGCTGTTAATGACATATAAAGCTTTGGGTTGCAACATGTCACTTAAGATCCACTTTTTAGACTCGCACCTGGATTTTTTTCCTGCAATTTAGGGGCTGTTAGCGACGAGCACGGTGAGAGGTTCCATCAGGACATTTTGAATATGGAAAAGTGGTACCAGGGCAAATGGAACTCAAATATATTAGCGGATTACTGCTGGACAATTAAAAGGGACCAACCAGAAGTGAAACATGCAAGAAAATATTAGATTTATTAAGATCTGTGTTATTTCGCAATATTTTAAATTACTCAATAAAATAAAATCTTTGGCCAACAAATTTTTTTTAACTATTTATTTTTTCTTATGATCACCAACTAAAGCAAAAAATATCAAAAAACTCCGTGTGGCACAAAAAAGTTAAAATTTTGTTGACCAGTGTTATCAATGTGACATACTCGGTATTCAATATGATGACTATGAAAGAAAATACTTCATATTAACAGCCGTGATTGTCAATACAACAACCGAGTTCGTCAATGTGAACATGTTCTACACTGCTTCGTTTTTAATTTTTCATTTACCGTCTGTTGTTTTCGTTAAAATACAAGACTTTTCATGCAAATTGATTCATCATTTGGAGCACAAAAAGTCGACAAGTTCATATTGACTATTCGGCTGTTAAATGCCGTTTGAGTTTTCAAAATATGTTCATCGATCTTGAATAACATTGATAATTTCCTCATTAAGGTGACTCGAAGGCACGTTGCGAGGGCGAAGACCAACGATAAAAGCCTGATCTTCGGGGCATACCTACCCCGATGAAGCGCATATGGAGAGAACGCTCCGATCTGGGTTTGTTCCGTCAGAGGCTTTTCTCCATATTGATAAAAAAGGGCTGGTACAGACGAGGGATGATATCCCGGTACTATACCACCGCTACCGCAGAGCGACTGATAAGCGGTCCACCTTCGACGGGGACGTCGGTAATGCTTCCGAGCTGCTTCGTTTTGGTACCGCGATAGGGGGAAGGGACCAAATTGATACGGACGCGCAATTCACAGAATATTGATGGCTTGCGGAGGGAATAAGGGAAGAGGTAGACATACCTTTCCAGGTCGGCGCGTTACCTTAATGTAACTACTCTTAGTTTTAAGTAGTTTTAAGTTTGGTAAGTAGGTTTGCTTGTGCTGGCATGTCGGCTGCAAGGTGTGGTGTTCCTGAGAGTCGACCGACGCATTTCGTTTCGGTCAGTTGGCCCTTAGTGGCGTATGTGCGCTGTGTTGGCGGCTCCTGGGTGCTGCTAACGGTGCCTCTATAGAAGAGGCGGCGAGTATAATTAGTAATATAATTAGTAATAGTTTTTTGTAATTTTAAGTTACATTAGTTTTAAGTTTTAAGTATTAGTTTTTAAGGCCGAAAGGTAATAGTAATAAGTGATATAGTTAAGCTTAGAGCATCCGCATGAGGACCATTAATCGGGTATAGGTATCCTATTAATTTTAAGTTAGATTTAATCATTTTTGTCTAAAATGAATTTAAAATTAAATTTGTTCATCGATATGTCAATTTCCAGTTAATAACCGCCGATTGTCAACATGACAACCAATTATTTTTTTCAGTGTGCCCTTAATTGATAGCATCTGTTATCTAAGCTGACTAAGCTTCCGAGGAGAAGTTTAGGGTTTGATTGGTTCCACTTCAATTGTATCAGTCACATCGGTCTTCTATCTCTTCACGGATTTCGGGAGTACTTGATGTTCGCTTTTTACAGTCACTTCTTTCTGCCGTCATCCCAATTACCAACCAACAGACAAAGTAAATGTTCTTTTCTTCAGGCGCCTATGTCCACTGTTTTTGTAATACATGTGTCCCGCTAAGCAGCGCAGCTCCATTTAAAATCGATGCTCTGCTATCAGCTTTACCTACCGCAGAAAATCGACTGCAAAATTAGATTGACATGATTTTCATTTCGTTTGCACAAAGAATCGACTTCTTCACTATATTAACATAAATTATTAGCCCATTTAGTCTAAAGTACCATCATTCCATCAAATTGGCTCTTCATGTGTCACTTGGTCTGTTTACCCAAACCTACCACTCACTAATGGTCTGGACTTACTTAAACATAGGAAATTAGGTTACAATTTCGAAAAACCATTCAAAATTCTCATCCATTAATATTGGCCAACAAAACATTCGAGTTTTGTAAACAAGATTATGCAAATGGCCCAAATGGCGAGTTCTCATCAATCAATTTCGCATAATTCGCCTATCCACGCAAGAAGAACAAGAAAATCAAGTTCTCCTCTCCCTGCGCACTTCGCACTTCACCTGACTAGCGGAGTACCGGAGTAGCGGCACACATAATAAATTATAAATTCGTCGAAATTCAACAAAACAAACCGCTAATTTCAATTAAATTAAGTAATAGAAAAGTCTATCAACACAATGGGAAATTCGCGCTCGTTTGAGTTGAGTTGCTGTTGCTGTTGCCCATAAAATATTCAGCAGCAGCATTAATCATGAATCGCACCACAAAAGACAACAAATTGTCGGGCTGAGTTTACACTGCTGAACAAAAGCCAAAAAGACGCAAGCTGCCGTCTGTCACTTGGTGTTGGTGTTCATATTTTATTCAGAATTTGAGTCATCAAAGCCATCGTCCCAGACGAATCTGGATCTGGAGCAACAGCGTCGGCTGATGCCTACAACATCTACGTCAGTCGGTCGTAATTAAAAATTTGCAAAAAATGTAGGTAGGTATTCAACAGGGCAGCGAGTGAGATGCGAATTCGTATTTAAATTCTTGTCGTAAATAAGTTTTCAACACCTTCAACAAGGGGAACCTTTTTTCTTGGACACAATAAACCCGTCCCAAACCAATAGGAGGTGGGGTTATTTATGGGAAATTATAGCGCGCCGCGATTATAACTGAATTTCGCTCAGAAGGTGTTATTTGATCTTATCGCCAGCATCATCGGATGGACCGGCCCGCGCCTCGCCAAAGTATCGGGTAGGAGAATGTGTCATGTCCGCAGATGACAGTTCTTTTTAAACGTATATGCAAATTAGGGACATTTCCTGTGTCGTTTTTGTGGTCATAAAACGGGGCGGTTCATTTCACGACTAAAAATGGCTTTCGTTTTGTTCGGAGAAGATACGCGAGTACGGCTGCTGTTGCTGGTCATTGGAAGAGAGATAAATTGCAATTTGCCGGAGATTATCTTTCTTTTATGGGTTGATGGAGGTGTTATTCGTTGTTTGTTGCCAGATAAATAAATTGACGATGATCGTTTGTTGTGTGACAATCGAACAAGGAGAAGATGCCAATCATTCGAATAAGCACGGAACGAACGGCGATCTAATTGGCTATTAAAAGATACTGTAAAACAATTAAGACAGATAATAGCTTGGTTTGACCAAGAAGAATGCCTTAATCAAGCGAGTGCAGATCCGTTTTGTGTCACCTACCAAACAGGTAGACGTTTGGTTTGGTTGGTCGATTGAAGTGGCTATAATAGGACATAAACCCGAATAGTGTTGCTGTTTAACGGCCCTACACACCTATGATAATTTTGTATAAGAGTTTTGTGAAACTCTTGAGGAATCATTTGTAATGCCTTCAAATAAATGGTCAAGCGGTACTTTATCATACGCATCAGTAGGTTGATGTTTGTGGCTTTCTCGCAAATACGTCACGGCTCATTTCTCTCCAACGAACGGTATGTTTAGGTTGCATTGGGGCTTTTTGTAGCACACACGCATCTGCTCTAAGTGCGCTGACATTATGGAAGGAACTCTAAAGAAGATTCTACAACCTTTGTTAAACCCTATCGAATGGATATGCTATAACTTTGGAGGTCCGACTTCTATAAATTTTAAAAATTGACTTTCCTTAAGTTCATAAATGGTTTCGTCAATATCTCAAGCAGGGCAGAGATGTTATAATTTTCACGGATGATTCCAAAGCCTATCAGGCAGGATTCATGGTACTTTTGTGGAATGTAACAAGGCTTTTTTCTAGTAAGGTATATATGCATAGGTCTGCCAAGCGGAGATGATCTATGCTATTCTTTTTAATTCTAATGACAGCTAAGTTTGTGCTGAACTTGGTCGGACGACTGAACACGCTGAGTCTTGTTTTGGTCTCAGGTTATATGGGTCATCTCGGGACATCGCGGAAAATAAGATATCCGAAAGAGTTTTTTCAGGACCTAAAACTGTGTTGGGTCGGCCGATATCCCTAGCTCCTACTACGGATGACTAGGTCTTCTATAGACATGGTATTCGATGACACGATTCTTCGGGCTGAGAATCTGCAGCATTTTTGCTATCGCTAGCGAGAAAAGACTGTGATAGCCTAGTAAGAAGATCCTGTGTGGAAATGAGAAATGAATAAAAAGAAGCAGTTACGGAAGCAAAGAAGAATTTGCAAACCTAGTAGCAGATAGAGCTAAAAATGAAAATACTAAAAGCATTTGGAAAAGTTAAATATTTGAGAGGAAAATATGGAAAATAAACAAAATCAATCAAAGATGGAGACCCGCTGGTCATAGAAAAGAAAAAGTGCTTTATACTTGGCGGAATTATTTAAGGAAAAATATAAAAAAGATGAAACCATACCTAATGTGGACGGAATCGTATATGGACCATTCCTAGAAGTTAAAGACGAAACAACAGAAGGACCAGTTAGAGAAGAAGAGGTTGAGTATGTCATACAGACAATAACAAAAGGCGCCGGACCAGATGAAATAGCCCTGGAACTCATTAAATATGGTGGTCCAGAGATCCAAAAGTACTTAACTGTACTGTTTCAAAAAACAAAGATTGGGAACTGGAGACTTCAACCCATCTACCTGGAACTCGTATTATATGCGGATTATATCCGGAAAGGCTACGCAACGCATTAGAGAAGTGGGCCAATGATCTTAGAAGAAAGGGAATGGAGGTTAATATAACCAAGATCAATGTGGGTCTTTAAAGAGGTTAGGTCGACAGAGAATCTGCATACAACATGCAATGGCAGAGGATAAGAGAGAGAGTATGAACACCTCAGAACCATTGTTAGCTGTAAGGTAAAAATAGAGCAAGAAGTGCTAAGCCGGACAAATAAAGCAGTCACAGCCTTCTATCAGAGAATTGACACAATAGTGCTTAAACGAGAGATAGGCATAGTACCAATAGGACTGTATCGCATTCGCATGAGGGGCAGAACCCTGGCAGCTATGAAAAGAAAGAGATGGGACTGACTCAACTGGAGAAATTGGATATCCCGAGGTTACCCCGACACCTAACAGCAAATCGGGACCGAAGAAGAAGAAGAAGAACATTTTCTGCCGATGTTATGATAAGGAATGAGAGATCATGATTTTCCTAATTTTATTGCATCCTACTGGTTAGCTTACATGGTTTGCCGGTTCAACAGGCTTCCCGGTTCCGGAGAAATCACTGTGGCCATTCAAAGGCTTGTGCTTATTGAAAATAACTTTAACGCTTATAGCACTTGCGCATTAGAAGTCCAACACAACATTTCCCTAGTGAAGGTACATTTATGTTGAAATGCACTCAGTTAAAAATAACTTGGAACCTGCTCTTCTTGTTGAAATTTTAAAATGTGTACAGATAGAAGGACCGCCCAGATTCTTCAAAATTTTTTGTCGCATGTCGAATTGTTAGAGGTTGTCGCTCTTTTTCTCATTCCAAATAAAACCCATTCTCTCTGCAGCTTAGTTTAACCTTTTAGTATCACCTTTTACCTCCTCCGAATGATCATGTGTGTTCTGCATGTGTTACCGGAGAAGGTAATATATTTATTTGTTTTATCCACTTTTGTTTAGCAATATTAGCGCGGCTCCTTTTTCTCTGTGCGGCAATTTTAAAAATTGTTGTTCCCTTGTTCTTGTTTTGTCGAAGATCGTGGGTTACCATAGCTGAAATTTGGGCACACTTTTCCTTCGCGATACTTTTGCAACGTCTGTATTCCACTTCAAGACGAGCTTTTCCAACTATTTATATTTGACCAAGCTTTGAAAGCCACTTTCTTTTCCTTTATTGCTGCTTGAATTTCCTTTGTCCACCACCAAGATTCCTTTCCGTGCTGGTAGTGACCCTTCGAAGCTCCAAGCAGTACTTTAGCTTTCCTCAACTTCGTTGGTGTTTCCTCCGTAAAAACACCAACGAAGTGGAGGATAAAGAGTGCAGCGCACAAGATATGTGGGATTCCGTATAACGAGCCTGCTTAGGGAAAGCTAAAGTACTGCTTGGAGCATCGAAGGGTCACTACCAGCACGGAAAGGAATCTTGGTGGTGGACAAAGGAAATTCAAGCAGCAATAAAGGAAAAGAAAGTTTTCTTTGTCCAGGTTGTACCAATTGATTTTCGCATAAAACTTTATTTGTTTATTTTTGTTCTTCTTCTCCATGAATATTTCTGTCAGAAGGAGACGTTGTGGTCGTGGCCTCTTCCAAGATCACTTTGCAATCTTTAACTCTAGGCTTCATGAAACTTGCCACCAAATGGTAGTCAATCTGGGTTTTATTTCCGCCACTGCTATAAGTGACCAAGCATTTTGTTGTATTTAAAACGATCAGACCGTATAACTTGCACATGCTTAGGATGTCTTCACCAGAAGAATTCCTGTCCTCCATGGCAGTCTTCATAGTCTTCGTTAGACTTCCCGACATGTCCATTTAAATCTCCGCCAACAAACAAAAACTCATCCTTTGGGATATACTTCATGAGGTTGTGGAAATCAAGCCAGAATGCATCTTTTTCCCTCTGCTCGCACCCGATTTGGGGTGCATATGTACTGACAATATTTCACACCTCGCATTGAATCACCAGTTTGAGAGACATCAAACGGTCACTGGATTTTGAAATGGTCAATACATTGCAAAGCAACTCTGCCGCAAGAATGATACCGATACCATTCTTATCCTGTTCTTTGCCGTAGTAGAACATCTTGTATGCTTTTGTCTTAACGTCCAAGAAACGGGCCCGATTTCCGGTGTTTCGCCATTTCGTTTCTTGGACACACAAGATGTCGAATTGCCTTCTTACCATCATCTCTTCCAGTTCGTAGCTGCGCCCACTCATACTTCCAACTCGCGACCCTTAGGTTTCTCCTAAGTCTTTGCGTTGTTTTGCTATCCCCCGGAAACCGAATAGCTTTGACCCGTGCATTTCTGCTCGTCCCAGGATCACAACCATGCGTAACATTAGAGGTGCCTGGCGGCGTAGTGTTTCTTTGAACGTAGATTTCCATAATGCTAGGTTAAGCGAGTTTGTTTGTTCAAGAAGTACATGCTCCTGATATAAGTTCTTGATTGATCTTACTTTTATGACACCGGTGATCTCCAGTCGTGTCAACCAACGGATTCACATGCGCACTTGTGGGGCAGTTTAAAGGTGTTAAATATGTTGCTGGGCTCACCTGGATGTTTCAATTGCCTAGATGTGATTCCTCCGCCTTTGTAGCCTTTAACGACAAGCAGTGGCGGGCGCTGCAGGGATATTCTACTAATAAGAAATTGTGTTTAGCAATTTAATACCAGATTAGTACTAAAAAGAGTACTAAAAACTAAGTGTTCTACAATGTTCTTCTTTAATCCAACTCTACAGAGCTTCTCTGAGTTCAAATAAAGTATGGGGCAATTGATATGGTTATTAATTAAATCCCGAATAAACATAAGCGAAAAAAATTATCTACATTTGAAATGACAAATAGTTCGCATCTTGTCTCATACGTAGGCAATTCAATATTCCAGCAGAGTTTCCGAAATGAAACCCTAGTAAAACGTTTTTGGATCTTTTCAATTCTAATAGAATGTACCTCATAACAAGGATTCAATACTATACTACAATATTCGAGATTAGACCTGACAAATGCAAAGAACAGACATTTAAAAGTATGAGGATCCTGAAAGTCCTTAGAATTCCGCAATATAAAACCCAATATTGAATTGCCTTTAGCAACCAAAAAGTCAATATGCTTACAGAAATCAAGTTTCTTGTCAAATATTACTTCCAGGTCTTTTTTTTGAGGAGATAATGGATAGGAGAGTTATTGATCACGTACGTAAATGAAACTGGGGAGTGGTTGCGATAAAACGAAAGGCTTTGACACTTAGAAACATTGAGTCGAAGGTCATTATTCTGACACCACATAAAAAGTCATCCAAGATGTTCCTGTAAAAGGATGCAATCATATTCACACTGAATAGGTCGGAACACTTTTAAATCATCGACATACAGTAAACAATGGGAGTTCACAAATAGATCAGGAATTTAATTAATAAACAGAAGAAAAAGCAAAGGACCCAGATGACTTCCCTGTGGGACTCCAGACTAAACATGCACTGGTGATAACAGTGTATCCTTAATGCGAACATATTGAATACGATTCAAGGAAATGATTCATTGGAATGAAATCCAAGCCTAATAAGTTTGGAAATTAGTAAGAAGCGGCTTATACTGTCGAAAGCCTTAGCAAAATCTGTATAAATTACGTCACACTGTAACCCTTTCTCAGGGACATTCACGACCGTGTGACAAAATATTGAGATCTTCCAGCCAGAAATCCATGTTGAAACGGAGAGGAGTTTTTTTTGTCACGACCGTGTGACAAAATATTGAGATCTTCCAGCCAGAAATCCATGTTGAAACGGAGAGGAGTTTTTTTTTTAAGAGAGGAGTAAGTTTCTTATAAATCAGTTTTTCAAACAGCTTTGGTATGGTCGAAATTTTGGAAATTGGACGATAATTAGAAATTTCATGTCTCCATCCGGATTTAAAAATAGGTGTTAAAAATGAATTCTTCCAAACCTTCAAAAACTGACCAGTCTGCAGTGACAAATTAAACAGTAAACAAAGAGGCACAGAAAAGGCATAGGAACACTTTTGAAGTAAAATTGGTGGGATTTTTTTTGGTTAGGTGATGATTTTCCGGGGAGTACTGGTGGCACGCTAGTGGTCGCACGGCGACAGCTCGTCGGATGGGGGGATCTTTGTACTCCCAAACCTACCCACAAAATAAATATTCGTGCCGGAACAAAGTTTAAATTTGAATGATGAATGGGCCTAACGGGTGTAATGCGACCTTGAACACCAATTATTATTGCATACCCTTAAGGCATGGCAAGGAAGTTAGCAAGAGAGAGAGAAGGATAGAAATAAATAAAATCAAAGTTTAAGAGAAATTACCAGAAGAAGGAAAGTAAAATCAAACGAAGGAAAGTCAGGTGTCTTTGACTTGAATAGAAGATATATGTACTTCTACATGAGGCTAGCCCGCCCTTAAGTATGACCGAAGCCATAACTCCGTGAGTATCTTTAGCCTGTCTTTGTATTTATAAGATACTCCCTAATTGGTTCTTCATGAGTTCTCACACCCTACCCTCCATTCCCCTTCGCTCCACCGTCACTCGTTCCGCCAAAGAAAATCACTTACTTCCTCATAATCAAAGAAATCGAATTTAATTTATATATATCAATTGCATTTATTGGTACATCCATTAAAAGTTTAAACTCAGCTCTCTGAGTTGAGATATTTAGAGATAAGAAAATAATTTATAAACGTCATCAAATACAGAAATGAGAATTAAAATCTAACGTTTAATTAACTTAGAATGATAGTATCAATGTATCAATGTATATCAAATCATATGACACCGTGTTCATGTAATGTATGTATATGATCTAGCTTTCTTAGCTTATTCAGATTTCAAAATTTTAGTATTAGAAGTATAATTTTTTAACTGTTTAGGTGTAGCAATATTACGTTATTAAAATTTTAGGTAAATTCAGGACAAAAGTAGCAAATTCAATTCAAAGAATTACTTAGCAAAATGTGCATGATAGATTTAAGTTGATGTGTAGATTTCTTTTCTATTTCTCTTACTTTTCTTGCATGTACATGATATGCAGAAGGCATTTCAAATTAGCAAATCATGTTGCTTATAAGTCACAAAAGTCTTTATGAATGACATAATTTTTTTTTCATTTCATTTCATTTCATTTATTTGTTCAGAGAGAGCTTTGAGATAGGAGTCTCATTGATAGCTCTTAAAATATACAAAAATAAATCTTAACATATCTTATCCGTTAAAAAGAGAGATGGTTAACAAGAAAAGTATTTAAATTAAAAGTAATTCAAAAAATAGTATAATGTTATTCATAAAATCAATTAATAAAAATGGAGTGAAAATGCAAAGCGATATCTGGGTTCTGTAGATATGTTTTTAAAGAACTTACAAATTCATTTAAATTTGGTATGTTTTTAATTTGAGTTGGTAATTTGTTCCAAAATCTGGTACATAAAGGGAAAAATGATCTGCGAGTTTGCAATGCTGAAGTTCTGGTGATATTGATATTACATGTTCTTGATGATGAGGAAAAATGTATCTTTTCGAATAGATAAGTTGGAGTTCGATTGTGTATTAACTTAAAAAGAAACTTGCAAAAATGCTAAAAATACAGTTAGATAAATTTGATACATGATCGAACCTTTTTAAGGAATGAACAAACCGAATGCAAGAGTTAAATGCTACATTTAATTTTTGTTTGCTTATTGAGTCCATTCCACCGTACAGTGGAGCACCGTAAGTTATAATTGGCGATATGAGTGTTTTAATCAGAGTCAATCTTGTAGATTTTGGCAGATACAAAGATATTTTCCACAAACGTCTTAGACCACCATAAATTCCACCAATCACCTTATTTACATGATCGTCCCATGTTAGCGTTTTGTTGAAAACAAAGCCTAAATTATTGACAGTCACACTGTAGGCGACCACATGTTTATTTAAAATTATTTTAGGAAAATAAGATTCGTCAAGACAATATCTTGGCCTACATCCTTACAAGATTAAATTGACGCAAGAACTGAAGAAGCTTGACCACCAGAAGCGTCGTATGTTCGTGAATTGGGCTGAGCAACAACTTGAAAATGATTCGGCTGAATGGCTTCGTCAATAAACAAACGACGATTGATGAACTTCGAACGAATATCGAAAGTGAAATTGTAGCAGTATCGGCCGATTTATGCCTGAAAACCGTCGAAAATTGGGTTCAGGGTCTGGACTTCTGCAAGCGTGCCCGTGGTGGCCATGCAAAAGAAATCGATTTCCATACATTATGGCATCGAATGTACTTTCACAGGAATAAAGAATTTCATTGATATCCAAAACCGTGTTTGTTTAATTAAAAAAAACTTTTGTAGCGCTCTTATTGAAAAACCCGATACTTTGCGACTTTTTGGGTTAAGAGTTAATTTGTTCTGTATAATCCAATTATATATACTACACAGATCATCATGAATCCTTACGAATCCATTCGCATAGAGATGATATGAACTATATTGAACGCCGGTAAAGTAAACGTCAAGTAAATTTAGGATTCTTACCTTATCTTCATCCATAGCAATTCGAATATCATCGTGAACTTTCAAAATTGCTGATACACAACTATGCTTTTTACGAAGTCCTGACTGCAGTGGCAATAATAAATTGTAAGATTCCAGAAACTGCATTAACTGATTGAACATCAGCTTTTCAAGTCACTTGGAAAGAAATGGTAAAATGCTTATGGGTCGGCAATTTGAAAGATCGGTTTTTTCCAGCTTTCTTCGGAAAGGGAATAACTTTAGCAATCTTCCAGACGTTAGGAAAGTAGGACTGTGTTATACAATCATTATAAATATTATTTATACTTGGAATGCTTACTGGAAGAAGTAATTTAATACATTTAGGTGATATATCATCTAGAGCGATAGCATTTGATGTAACACAATCAAATGAGAATGGTTGACAAAAATTTTTTTTAAACTGTTTGTGATAGTAAGATCATTAATATCTCCTAAATTCGGTTTACCGAAAGCGCCTATCTTTTTTAAATTGCTCCAAAATATTTTAGTGGAGTTTTTGAAAGCATCTAGCTGAGTGCAGTAGAATTGTTTTCTGACATTCCTGGTTTCTTTAACAACATTATTCCGACAAATTTTGTAACATTCCCAGTCAATATTTAATCTCGTATTTTTGAAGACACTATATAACTAACGTGCACGACTGCGTCATACGAAACTTTCTCGGCACATGAGATGCGTTTTTGAGTCGCAAAATGAATCGTAAATTAATGGTGAGAAATTAATATAAATCACTTTTTAGGGTTTTAAAAATTTGATTTTCTCAAAAATGGCACCAACGATTTTGATGTAATTTCTCACATTGGACACTTTTAATATAATTGTTCGAAATACAAAAAATTATCAAAATGCAGAATATTTGACCCCATCCTTAAATTCCTTATTACAAAAAAATGACCGAAATCCTTGGAAAAATAGCGATAAGTGATTTTCACCAAAAAATTTGTATGGCAGGTACCGTTATTTTAAAAGATAAAGCAAAACATAAAAAGATGCCCTGAGATGTAACCTCAAGAACCTTAGGTACGAACTTTGAAGCAAATCCGTCGAACCGTTTCGCAATACGGCACCCGGACAGACAGACAGACAGACAGACAGACAGACCGACGAACGGTATTGGCGGACCCACTTTCGACACGATCGACTTTCGACTTTTGCACGATCAAAAATTAAAAATTTCGTTCGCATATTAGTTGTTGGATGCTACTCGTTAACCAGGGGTAGTTGTTCGTATGCATAGATCTTTTAATGGGAACATACTTATCATATAAATAGTTTAATAAGTATGTACATATATTCAACTTTCATTTCAATAGAGTTCGTATTTCTAGATTGCAGCCGGTCTATATCTGAAACTTCCAATCACAGTTCGTTAAAATTTATATTTTTAAAATCACGAAAAAAGTAAAAATTGCTTCGATCCTCATATTTAACATGAGTATCCAGTATTAAGTATGTTAAGTCATGGTCTCCCACACCATGAGTTTGGTTAAAAAATTAAACCCTATTTGTGTTTGTTAGGAAAATAGCTAACAATATTTAAACCATGACAATCAAATACATTTTTAAGGTGATTTGATGAGCTTGAAGACACTCCAACATCAACATTCAGGTCCCCACATAAGACGATGTTCTCATAAGGAGCGCTGTGCTTAGATAGAAGAGATTCGAAATCATTAAATGGAAAACTACCCGGGTGCCTATATACACCATTAAGCAACACCTTTTCGTACGGTAAATTGATCTCAATAAGCAGACACTGTAGATCTCTATGGTTTAAAAAATCTATACACCTTGCAGGTATACCTGTACGAACATAAATTATAACACCACAAGATCGAACTTCACCATCTAATCGACAGATACGATAGCCTTTAATTTCTAGCATTAAATTATCAATGCTCTCATTCAACCAGGTTTCCGATAAGCAAATTATATCCGTTGTTACAGATCGGAACATAAATCTAAGTTCGTCAATTTTAGGCAAAATACTACGTACATTCATATGACAAACCTTCAAACCAGTTGATCGAGACGAAAAAACGTTCAGCATTGCGTGTCTCAGATGATCCACATTTGGGAACAGATAACTGTTAGACAGACTCATTCACAAAAAAATTGAGAAAAAAAATATATAATAAGAAATTCAATAAAACGCATTGACAGACAGAACAAGATATACACTTTCACTAAATTTATAATAATATTATTAATATTTACATGCATACATGAAAAAGAGAGGTAGTTTATAATTAGTTTAATAATGTTTATGTTGCTATTTCTTGTTAAATATGTTGACATCTGTAGCAATGATGTTTGCAGCAGCGGGTATGGTGGTTAATTGTTCTATACAATTGATCTTCATGTAATTATCATCGGGTTTTATTTTGATCATTACAAATCCGTTGAAAGATTGCACTGAGTGAATTATTTTGCTTTCCTTCAGCTTCATTGCGGCTTTCCTGATGTGGAGTGAATTGGAAGAAAGACATTCAAATGCACCAATAGCTCTGTTTGAGGAAAATCCAATTTTTTCCAATGTGGCAGGGGCAGTGGCAAAAAATTGTTTCAGGAAAATGTGGCGTTCACCTTGGAAATGTAGTTTCACAATTATTGGAGCGGTAAATCGCTTAGTAGCTGGAAGCGCATTGTTATTGTTGTGTTTGTTTTGCCTTGTATTTTTTAGGCGAAAAATATCGAAAGACTTCGCAGTGTAATTTATTAAAGAGCAAATTTTGGCAAATGTTTCTTTAAGATTTTCGTTTTTAGTTTCAGGTATTCCAGTTAAAATAATGTCACTTTTGCGAAGATAATTTTCAAGTCCATTTAATTTTAAACTGAGAATCTTTGACTGTTCATAATACTGATCTATCGACATTTTGTCCTTGACTTTGTCCTCAAGGACACTTAATTCCCTTTTAAAATTATTCACAAAATTATCCACTTTTTTGTTAATTTGAGTAAAATTATTGTTAATTTGGGTCTTGAAATCAATCATTTCCTTTTTTAAACCAATCATCTGGCTGTCCACTGACAATTGCAGTTTGTTAATCATTTTAGCTAGATCTTCATTTGATGTAGCCATTGCTTTAGCTATATGTTAGGAAACTGAATTGGTTTAATTAACTGAAAAATCGATATATAACTTAACAACTTCAAAAAATGTTTATATTAATTTTTGTGGAGTATCTCGGAGCACGAAATTTGTAATATATACATCAATTAAATAAATTAAAATATGCAAATTTCCCGGAGCTTTAAACACACGTGTACTACTCACAAATTGACATTTCGTTATATTCATAACATAATATGAATGTACATAATGTAAAAAAAAAAATATTTAGCCAAAAGATTACTCACTGTTCTAGGTTATTGTTGTTTCCCTTTTTGTTGTTGTTATGTTGTCAGCAGACTAGTTGTGCGCACATCTGGGTCTGAAGCTGGTTTTATGTTTTATGTTAACTGTTAAGATTACAAGGTATGAAATATAGGCAAATAGAAATTTGTACACAGAAATCTAAGTTAATCTTTTGGCGATTCTTACCTTTGTATTATGCATTTGTTTTATATATATACTTAATGTTAAATCTATTATGCTTACAGGTTTTTTTTTTTTTTTTTTTTTTTAAGATTATTTACTTTACAGTAATGTGTGTGTTAAATGTTGAATGCAATTGGGTATCGGTTATGTAGGTGATTCACTTGGTGTATGTCAAAGGGTTTTGGTTTGCCTTTTAGTTTTATAGATATATGTGCAGGACAATTTGATGATCGGTGCAATAGATTCAAGTATTTGCTTGATTGGTTAGACAATTGTAGTTCCCTTTTGTTTGTTTGTTTTTTTTTTTTATAGCACGAGTGATCTTCCGTTGACGATTTGCGGCAACAGGTCGTCTGATCTAACAAAGAACCGATTTGCCTCGTGTAATGTGAAAATTACTGTAAATCACACGTGCGCGTTTAATGAAAATATTCCTGCGATTGGGGAGGAAATTGTAAAAAAAAACTTTTCACACCATTTAATATATAGATTACGCTTACCGTATCTAATTTTTTGATTTATTTGATCCACGTGATCAGTTTAGTTTCCTTGACTAAGTCTAGTGCTTAGTTTCGCAGATGCTCTATTTTTTTCCCGCAATTTAGAGAATTTACTTTAGTAACCACTGATTACTTAAAATAATTTATTCAATTTATCTAAGAAAATAATTTTTTTATTTTACTTTTTCATGTTTAAATTTTTTTTTTCGTAGATGATGAATGACTTACTTTTAGGCTAAATAATTACCACTTGCAATTTAGACTTAGATGATTAGTGCACGACCAGTGGCTTATTATGAAAGGGCTGTCACATTGGTAAGATGCATTATATATATGCACTTGGCGGAAGTGCGTATGCGCAGTGTGGTGAAAAGTGCGTATGCCAATGTATACAGCGGTTGTAGCAAGTTTAGTCATTACCATCTGTGTATTTTTATTAGGCAACACAACTTCAAAATCGACAACAATCAGTATAATAGAAAATAGTATTTTCACGGCGTACGCTACAACAGACTGGAATATATTATAAATGGTTAAATGGTCGGAGGACGATACATTATTATGACGCATACAACTAGCAATACTATTCGATTGGTTTTTGCTATTGATTAAGCTCCAAAAACGCTTACTGTTGGTTTTTAATTTTAATTCCACAGAAAGAACATCCTGTTTATACAGAAATTTATTCAATACATCAAATTCTTTTTGTAGTCTACTATAAACTATCAAAAGTTCAGGATCGTTCCTTTTTCGGAACAGCATACATCTTATTCTTCCTATTGTTTAAATTGTTGATACGCTTGCCCGACTAGAACCAGACCCACTCGTTACCAAAATGATATATCTGCCTCAGATCTAGCTGGGCAAGCGTATCAACAATTTCCCCCTCATAGTCTGAATTAACATTAAAAGGGAACAGTCTGGCCTCTTCATAGTCAAAACACCAAATTATATTAGGCAAGTTAAAATCACCTAGTAGGATGACATGATCATCCAAATTATTTAAAATTAAAGAATGCGCTTTATAAAGGGTCCGCCATCTAACGTTTTTTATTCAACTAGTGCTTATTTCGCGAACGGTAACACTTAGCTCATCTCTGATTTGACAGAAAATCAGTTTTATCCTTCCGCTGAAGGAATATGGTTGAGTATACGCTGGAACAACGCTGGGAAATATTGCGACATTACTTTGAAAATCTTGGTAATGTTGCAGAATGTGTGCGAAAACTGCGTACGGATTTTGGAAGAAGAGAAGCACCGTATGTTCGTTATCTTGTGAAAAATGTGAAAGAAACTGGCATCCTCATCGAGAAACCAAAGCGTGAAAAGCCAAAAACACTGCGTACACCCGAGAAAATTGCTGCTGTGGCAGAAAGTGTGCGTGAAGCGCCATCAACATCAATTCACCGTCGTTGTCAACAATTGAACATTTCGGAGACATCATTGAGACGAATTTTGCATAAAGACCTTGGTATGACGCCATACAAAGTCCAATTGGTTCAGGAGTTGAAGCCAACTGACCATCCAATGCGTTTTCGCTTCGCTAAGTGGGCCTGCGATCGACTTAGAGAAGATGCCGATTTTGCCAAAAAAAATCATTTTTTCAGATGAAGCTCATTTTGATCTTGGCGGGTATGTAAACAAGCAAAATTGTCGCATTTGGGGCCCAGAAAACCCGCACGCATACATTGAAAAGCCCGATATACCCAAAACGAGTCACTGTGTGGTGCGGATTTTGGTCCAGAGGCATAATTGGACCATTTTTCTTCGAAAATGAGCAAGGAGTGGCCGTTACAGTCAATGGCGATCGTTATCGGGCCATGTTGAACGAATTTTTGTTCACAAAAATTGAAGAGGAGGATATTGGCAACATTTGGTTTCAACAGGACGGCGCTACGTGCCACACAGCCGAAGCTACACTCGATGTTTTGCGCCCTGTTTTTGAAGATCGCATTATCAGCCGCAGAGCTGATGTCGTTTGGCCACCGCGGAGCTGCGATTTGACACCGTTGGACTATTAATTGTGGGGTGCGGTAAAAGATAAGTGTTACGCCGACATGCCAGAAACAATTGACGCTTTAAAGGACAATATACGTGAAGCCATTGGTGAAATACAGCTGCACACAATCGATAATATGTTTAAAAATCGATGAGGCAGGCATTTGAATGAAATTATTTTCCATTAATAACCGGAAGGATTGTAGTTTTCAGTAGTTTTTTTTATAGCATTTTCAAAAAAAAAAAAAGTTATTTGGTGCCTTCTTGCTGCTAGGCCTGTTCACAAATTCCTTCACAAGCATATCCTTCGGCCAAAAGCTGAGATCAACTAGGAATTTTCCAGTTGGAAGAGGCGATAGCAGTTAAAAAGATGAAGTTAGACGACCTTGCAGGTTATTCGATACCTTTGGTAGCAATATAATCCATAACATCGCTAGTTTTGAAACCATATTCTAGCCTTGACAAAATGTTATTCCGTCTCTGCCTTCCTTGCCGCAGTTTCAGACCAACAATAATTCACAAAATAATATTATAATAAAATGGACTTTAATTGAAATCAGCAAAACGCATCTCTTTAACAACGTATGTATCTAAATATTTCAACATTTTCATTTGGCAGATATCCTTCGCATCTATTTTTGCTTTTCTTTATCTTTATTTTTGTATCTATCTTAATGTAGCATCTGTTGCTCATCAATCATGCCATCCAGACGCCAGACACACTGGCCTTTGTATATTAATTCCAAGGAATAATATTATGTCGCTCAATTAAATGATCGGGGTCACTCAATTAAATTCATCTGATTGCCCAAATAATTCCTCTTCGCGTTGACTGTTCAAAAATAACAACTCACAATCTGAATAAAGAAATGTGTTTCTGAATATAACAAGAGCCGACCAGAACCAGACCCACATCTTTGCTAATCGGTTCGGTAGCAGTGGTGGTCTCCATTTTGGGACCGGGATATGACTACATATAGTATAGATACTTCTCTTCCTTCTAGCAGCGACTAATAATTCCCATCGTGTCGTAAGCCATAAATTAAGTGAAAAACACTCATAACTCTCCAGCTTCACATGTTCCCAATTAATCACCCGAATTTAACAAGGCACTTTGCGAACACACTCTTGCATTATATGGGAGAGTGTGTGTGTGTGTGTGTGAGTAGAGTAGTACGCTGGCCTGAGCTTACTTTCGCATTCATTTGGTTAATAATTTCGATGCGCTAATTATTATATCCCACTTGAGTGCCACAAGAACTCCCTCTCGTGCGGGGATTTCATTTTCCATTTCAAACTCGGGCTGGAGTGATGACAATGAAGCAATCTCGGGGACGCTGGAATAAAAGGCAACAACAACGAAAATAAACAGATAGGAAAAATTTGAAGACAAACATTGTGCTGTTTTGTTTTTTTTTTTTTTGGTTTTCATTCTTTGCAAATTGGGAAGGCTTCCTTCGTCCCATCCATAAGCAATGGGTGCGGAGAAGACTTATACAGTCAGTGGAAGGACGAGTTTTTCGCAATGTCACACAGTTGGAGATTTAGTTGCACTAAGCGGCGGAGGAGCAGCAGCCGGTCTGCTGCTGGTGCAGCATCCAAGCAGGGGGGCATAGTGTCACAAGCAAAAGATGAATTTATCACCAGCAAAAGTCGACAGCAGTGACAACACAGAAACTGTGCAAGGAAATCCAACAAAAATTCCAAGCGAGCAAGCAGTATAGTATTCTCTTATCCGGTTGCGAGCCTTTTGATGACTGTTGTTAGAGTTGGTGGGGCGGGGGCGGTGGGGCGTTGGTTGGGTGGAAGAAAATGCCCTTAAATTGAATGTGACTGTTGAAAGAGTAGGACTGTAGGACTGAACGGACTGCAACATTGCTGCTGCTGCAATTATTATTTCTGTGAAAGGAAGTGCGTGGGTGGTGGGGGAATAGTGAGAGTGGACACAGCGCAAAACATTGCCAAGCTGTGTACCACTGCAAAACGATGATTGTGTGTTTTTCTAGTCCATGATTACTTTTCAAGGTCCATGCATTTATTTTATATCTGTGCGAGAGAAGTCCGTTCTCAAGAGTTGAGAGATACATAATATACGGAGAGGGACTTTAAAGAAATATGTAGCTGTGTGGATGAGACCTTTAAAGCTTAAAGTTTGCTATAAAATTTAGTTAAAGTGAATTCGAAGGGATTTACATCGAAGACTTAAAGAGTCAAGTGATGTCGTGATGACTCGATATCCAATAAGTTTTTTGTCACACGTTCTCGAATCTTTTAAAGAAGTTACTGGTGTACAGCACCATTCTGAAGATGTTTGTATTTTGTAGCCAAATACTCCAATATTCTTTGCATCGATCAAGTACGATATTTCGCTACATACATTTTTGCAGGGACGAGAAGTGGTGGTCACTTACGCACACACCGAGAATGGAAGGATTTCCGATTTCAGCGATAAGAATGCCACTAATGTATTTGAATGACAAAAGAACACGTTGAGTTTTAAAGGTTAAGCACGCCGTCAAAGTCAGAACTGACGTTAACCGACAAGAACGCGCACTAAAGGGACTTTGGATACCCTTATAATGAAGTGACACAGTGCGGGCATTAGGGAAATGAAGGATTAGGAAAAGGGAGATACCGATGCATGTTCGTTTTAAATGGTTGTAAACTGTAATGTGAGGGAAGAACAGAGCGTGGTAGAGCATTCCACATTCGTATTGTACGGTTGAGAAAGGAATCTTTATATTTCACTGTACGTCCGAATACAGGCTTAAGGGTAAGCTGATGTGTATTCCTCGCAAGGCGAGTATTGCGGTTGAATTGCTGTAGGGGTGGAATGCAACTGGCTATTTCATTTGAGCACTTGTGGTGGAAATACCGATAAAACAATGACAGGCAGGAGACATTACGACGATGACTAAGAGAGTCAAGTGATTTCGCGATGTCTCGATCGCCAATAAGTTTTACCGCACATTTTTGGATCCTGTCAAGTAGCTCCAAATATGTTATTGGTGCACCAGACCAGATATGAGCGTTGTACTCAAGTTTTGGGCGAATAAACGCCTTGCAGATTCTAGCCAGATCAGAAGCGGTGAAATATTTCTTGCATCGCTTAAGAAAGCCTAGACATTTCGCAGCGTTCTTGGCGACATCGACTATATGGTCATTCCAACTAAGGTTGTCATTAACACACATACCGAGAATGGAAAGTCTTTCGGTTTCAGCGATGCAAGTGCCATTCATGGATAATGGCAGAGAATTAGGGGTTCGCTTCAATGACAGCAGACAGCATTGCGTTTTGGAAGCATTAAATTCCACTCTGTTGGTTTTACCCCATTTAAGAATGCTGTCAAGATCGGAATTCAATGAGCTTAACATACGTTGCCGTTCCAGTTCAACGCCCGAGGCGTTGCCTAGGAAATGAATATGTAAAGCTGAGGGTACTGTCATCAGCAAAGGAATGGATTGGATTAGAAGTGACAGACAGAAGGTCATTGATAAAAATGAGAAAGAGAGTCGGAGACAAAACAGAGCCTTGAGGGACACCAGCATCTATCTGGTGAGTTGCAGACTTGTAACCGTCCTAAACAACTTGCATTGAACGGTCCGAAAGGTAATTTCTAATCCATTGGAGAAGGGTATCATCGACTCCAAATGCACGCATTTTCGACAAGAGAGCTTGATGCCAAACTCTGTCAAATGCTTTTGAAATATCAAGCGCAACTACCTTGCTTTCACCACCATGGTGTATAGATTAGTTCCACTTTTCGGTTAGATATGTCATCAAATCACCAGTGGACCTGTTGCTGCGAAAACCGTACTGCCGGTCATTAAGAAGTTTTCGGGATTCGAGATATTTCATAAGCTGACGGTTTATCAGCGTTTCCATGACCTTGGAAAGAAGGGACGTAAGTGCAATTGTTCGGAGAGGAGGAGTTCGCCCTCCTCTTACCGAACAATTGCACTTACGTCCCTTCTTTCCAAGGTCATGGAAACGCTGATAAACCGTCAGCTTATGAAATATCTCGCCTTTTTTTGGGACGGGCTGGACAAATGCTGTTTTCAATCTTCTCGGAAAGAGCCCTGAAGAATAGGACAGATAGAAAAGCTTACGCAGTGGTTTTGCCAGCTTGGAAGAACAGCTCTTCAGAACGATAGGGGAAATACCATCTGGACCAGCGGATTTATGTATGTTGAGATCTTGAAGAACTCTTGCCACTGTACGGGTGCGAAAATGAATTGGTCCCATAGTATATTGTACGCGGTAGAGTACAGGGGGAGTTAAAGCACAATCTGGCAGCGTTGAGCTAGCTGCAAAATGAGCAGCAAGCAGATTGGCTTTATCCGAAGAGCTGACAGCAGGAGTGCCATTGTAAATGAGTGTCGGGATAGATGACGAGGCCGAATTTTTAATATTCTTAACAAACGTCCAAAAGTTTTTACTACCGGAGGAACTTTGTAGTATTTTTTGCCTCAACTTTTGGTCGTAGGAGAATTTGACACGATTTATATGGGCATTGCAGTCATTTCTGGCTCGTTTGAACTTTTTTCGGTTTTCCTCAGTTGGGTTGGCCTTAAATGACCGAAAAGTCATTGCCTATTTAGCCCTGATAGCTTCTTTACAGCTCAAGTCACACCACGCGTTTTCCTTAGGTCTGATACACTTTATCCTGTTAGGATAAATTTGTAATCATTTCGGCAGCGGCATCCACGTCGTTGTTGGGGAAGTATAGCGACCAGTTAAAACTCCTAAAGAAACCGTTTAAAGCTTCCCAATTGGCTTTCTTGTATTGCCGTACGGTTCTTTTAGGAGCTTGTTCTTTAACTGTGTGGCTGGAGTACGAGAAATTCGCCGATATGATACAATGGTCTGACGAACCTAGAGGCGATAATACATTTAAAGTGGTTCCCAGGTGGAAAAAACTACGAAAATAAAATACGCTGTATTGCACAGTTATGTTAAATTTTTGAAACTAAATACAATACCTAAAATATTTGAGTCAGAAATAGAGTCAACGCAAAGTGGAAAGCTTATGAAATAAATTAGATAGGTAACGGGTGATCCAAGTAGAGATACTTTTTTCAATAGCCTTTTTTGACAGATCACGTGTGAGTCGTGTCATACTGTCATGTTATTTTTGTTTAGTATTGTTTGGCATTTCATAATGGAAAGACTTACGCGTGAACAACGTTTACAAATTGTTCAACTTTATTATGAAAATTCACGTTCTGTGAGGAATGTGTTTCGTGCACTTCGCTCAACTTATGGTCAACATAATCCGCCTACTGAGCGTACTATTCGCGCTGTGAAGAAAATATAGCGGCCGTAGCTGAGAGTGTACAGGAAGACCGTAGAGAGTCGATTCGGCGCCGTTCGCAGCAACTCGGACTGACGTATGGAACGACTTGGCGCATTTTACGTCAAGATCTTAAATTGAAAGCGTACAAAATACAGCTTGTGCAACAACTGAAGCCGCTCGACCTTCCCAAGCGACATCGCTTCGCTCTATGGGCTCTTGAAAAGTTCCAAGAAGATCCGACGTTTTCGAGGCAAATTTTGTTTAGCGACGAGGCCCATTTCTGGCTCAATGGGTATGTAAACAAACAAAATTGCCGCATTTGAAGAGCAACCTGAAGAGATTGAAGAACTGCCACTTCATCCAGAAAAAACAACGGTTTGGTGTGGTTTGTGGGCCGGTGGAATCATCGGTCCATATTTCTTTAAAAATTATGCCGGTGCGAACGTAACCAGCAATGGCGACCGTTATCGTGCCATGATAACCGACTATTTGATGCCTGAAATTGAAGCTCGTGATCTCGGCGACATTTGGTTTCAGCAAGACGGCGCCACTTCCCACACATCGCATCAATCAATGGACTTATTGAGAGAACATTTCGGTGAGCACATAATTTCACGTTTTGGGCCGGTCGATTGGCCACCAAGATCGTGTGATATCACACCGTTAGACTTTTTCCTGTGGGGATATGTAAAGTCAAAAGCTTATGCCGACAAACCCGCTTCGATTCAGGCCTTGGAGGAAAACATCACGCGTGTCATTCGCCAGTTACCAGTCGAAATGCTCGAACGAGTGATCGAAAATTGGTAGGTTTTATTGGAAAGTTCGGTATGATTTTTTTCGTGAGTGGCAACCGTGGGCGTGGGTAATACAAAAGCAAGAGCGAGTATTTGCCTGATTTCGTCGAATCTCGAATAGGTTTTTGTGCGTTAAGATTATGTGTGCGTGTCATTTCCGATGTTTTCTTTCAGGTCTGTACATTATATGCACATACATATGTATGTGTGTCTGTCTATCCCGTTCTAGCAAAATCCTCATAATGTGCAAATCCTCATAATGTGCAGCTGCAGAAGTGCAGGCATTCGTGTCCGCATGTCGTGTGCACAGATCAGATGAGGTGCAATGAGATAGTGAAACTCTTATGACTCTGAGTCTGAATGTGACCTCACTTAAACAAAATGGCCTCTTGCACCACCTAACTTCATGTTCAAATATTAGTACTTAAGGAATAGGGATTTAAGAGAGAAAATTAAGTATAAAATATTTCGCACTTTTGAGGGGACTTGGAATTGCAAAGGTACTGCATGTTGAGCCTCTATCTCATTTTCTCTCAGCTTGTGATCCCATTTGTGTCATTCAGTTGGCAATTGAATGTAAATATTTCATCGAAGTAGCTATAGTAAATTTTTAGCAATCATGACTAAGCGTCGTTTCACTGTGACAATATAAAGAAATCCCAGAGACAGATACTTAATATTGCGGGTGTGGATCTTGATAATGTGTATTATTCTCACAGTCGGTTGTACTTTCGGTTAAGTTCGACGCTGAGAGTACGACAAAAAATGGTATGAACCGGGAGGCACTACAATAAAAGACAATAGAGTAAATACAAAATCAATCAACCAAAACCTCGTATGGGTAAGTGCCAGGCAGGCGAAACAAGGCAAGCACCGACCAGTGTTACCTTCGTTGACTCTTTAGAGACATTTTGACTCTTTTTGAACGTCCGGACTCCGTGACTCATATTTATGAAAATCAACGAAATTGGACTCCTTTTAAAAATAAATATAGGACGCTTTTTTCTAAATTCGACTATACAATTTTAAATTGTCTGGAGTTTATACTGCATTCGTCCAATACTGGCAAAAATTCTTTGGATTTCACTCTTTTCAATGAATTACCTTATTCAACTCTTTATAAAAACATTTACCTTGTTCACAAGTAAACATAGTGAATATAGAACTGGAATTGGAAACTGAATTCATGTTGGTTTTCTGTCTCTGTGACATGTTTTGTCGTTGTGCTGTGGTGTAGTGCACTGTGCGTTGAATTATTGTCGGCGGCGTAGATTAGTGCTATTTTTTCAAACAATCGGTGACTTCACGAATTAATGTCAACGATAAGAAGATTTCAGTGCCTAAGATTCAAATGATTTTAAAATGCCGACAGATTTTAGCAAACGGATATTGTTTTTTAGAGATATACAACTTCGAATTGAAATAAAATACAAGAAAATCGTTTTAATGTCCATCAGTTTGGCTTTATTGGTTCGAATAAAGACAAGTCTAGAGGTCCAATTTGCAACCGCTTCCAAGTCCCCTAACGTTTCTGGTTTGTTGGCGCAGGCGCACGACTGCACATATCCCCAAAGAAAATAATCCAATGGTGTCAAAACACACGATCTTGGTGGCCAATTGACAGGTCCATTCCGCGAAATTATGCGCTCATCGAATGTTTCCTTCAATAAATCGATTGTGACGTGCGCTGTGTGGCATGTAGCGCCGTCTTGTTGGAACCACATCTCATCCACATCCCTTTAATGCCATCCAATTCGGCAACAAAATAGTCGGTTATCATGGCTCTATACCGGTCTCCATTAACGGTAACTGACTCTCCAGCATCATTTCGGAAGAAGTATGGCCCAATGACTCCACCAGCCCACAGAGCACACCAAACAGTCTTTGGATTGAATGGCGTTTCAAGGGTCTCTCTCAAGGATTCTCTTCTCTCCAAATGCGGCAATTTTGCTTGTTGACGTATCCATTCAACCCAAAATGAGCCTCATCACTGAACAACATTTTGCGATGAAAATCAGCATCGATATCAATCTCATTTTCGGCCCATACACCAAAATCACGACGCATTGCATGGTCTCGCGGCTTTAATTCTTGCACAAGCTGGATCTTGTAAGGTCGTAAGAAGAGATCTTTATCGCAAAATCTTCTGTAAAGTTTGTGGACAAAGCTCCAATTGCTGTGCACGGTGGCGAATCGATTCATTCGGGTCCTCTTCAACACTCTGCTCTACAGCGGCAATTGTGTCTTCGGTGCGCACTGATCGACGTCTCTGCGGATGCGTATTATCACATAGAGTAAACGTAGTGCGAAAACGAGTTATGGTTAACCGAATTAATTGCACTGATGGACGATTATGTCGACCATAAAATGAACGGAGCTTGCGGTAAACTTCGCGAACTGAAACATTATTTTCGCAATAAATTTGCACGATTTGCAAGTGTTGGTCATTCGTCCACCTGTTCATGATGAAATGGCAAACCAAACTGAACATAAATGACATTAGAGTTGCCAGATTGGACCCCAAAATTTCAGTTTTATCGCTATTCAAAAAACCAACCTCTAAAAAGAACACACTTTATTTTTCTTTATTTCGAAGAAGTTATCGTATTGTAAATTACAAATTACCAGAAATGAAAGCGCAAACATTGAATTTTAATTTTAAATTATGTTGATGTTCAAGACACTGAAAGATTTTGATTCGTGGTGGGCAATTTTAAAAACCATTTGGAAGAGTATTTGTTTCAACATTTATACAATTTCGTCATTAAAATCTTAACATTGTCCCAAAGTAGCGGGTGCACAGAGAGAAGTTTTCTAAATAAGCTTTTACAAAAATAAACTAACCAACCTACTAGAGGTGGATTTTTTTTGTCAAGATTCTCTGCACTGAATTTACTAGATTACTAGTAAGACTGAGACTCGAATTTAATTCAGACCTGATTTTTGTTAAATATATATCATAATTTACCTATATTTATTTATTTCTTGTTTATCCTATAAATAATGGTGTTTCTTTTTTAAGTTTTTTTCGGATTCCTTTTTTTACGACGGGACTCTTTTTTTTTGGACTCTTTCTGAAAATTTTCAGAGGTAACACTGACACGGACCAGCTAGTAGCCTATAATATGAAGATCGGTAGATGAAGTCGCACAGCAACCAACCCACAGATGAGAAATTAACCAGATAGTCAACTCTGCAATCCCTTATCACTTTCAACCCGCAAAAAATATTTAATAAAGGCCGCAAAATCCTCTCTCAATTTTCTTATCTGTGAATACGTGTGAGCCAGACACATAAAGTTAGATTTAATTTACTAGATTACCCGCCGAAAATAATTGTGGGGAGTTTTGCAACATATCCAAATCGCAACAAGAAAACAGCTAGTCACGGCGGATGTGTTGGGAAATAGGAAATTCTGCGAAGTGTTGAGTTTATGTGATTCAACTTTTTATTTTATTTTAATATAAATGTTTATAAAGAAACAAAAAATTAGTTACTCAATTAAGTTGTTACAATTTAGTTGGAATATTTTTTGCGGTTATAAGGAATAGTTCTCTATTTTTTATCTGCCTTAAATTAATATTCTTGGGTTGTTGTACTTTTCCATTTTGGTTAATAAAATGAGACTTTATTGTATTATTGCATAAATATTACTAAATTAGTAACGTTTGGGTGTAAAATATTTGTAGTAAATAGTTTGCAATGGTTTTTTATATATATATTAAATTCTTTGATTGTTTTTATTCAACACATGAAAGTTAAATGAATATATGTACATATTCGGGTTCCGTGCATGGATAAAAAAAAGTGAAAAAGAAGTATTTTTAATCCTTTTTAAATTATGTTGTGTTACAAGATTTGTGCGTTTAGTCAATCAATTTTCTTAGCTGTTTCTTTTTTAAGGCGGTTTTGAAATTTTTTATATAAGTTAATATGCTTTATTTTAAAATTTATAGTAAGTGATAGACAGAAGAAGGAGGACAGAAGGTAGCTGGAATGCACTGCATAAATATATTGGGGGTGCTTTTTTTTTATCGAAAATGCTTGGTAGTTGAGTACATATCATAAATAAGCATGCACATTATGTTACATATAAAGGGTGATTTTTTAGCTGGTTTGGTTTTGGCAACACTGGTTTTGACAGCTGACGTGTGTTTAGTAGCTTGTGTCACTGTCAAACAGCTTCAGTTTGGTTTGCAATTTAACCATGGATCGTCTTACAAATGAACAACGCTTGCAAATTATTGAATTTTACTATCAAAATTCGTGCTCGGTTCGAAATGTTCATCGCGCGCTGCTTCCATTTTATGATCGGCATTCTCGACCTTCTGAGCAGTCTATTCGGAAGATTGTGAAAATTACTTTGTTGGACATTAAACCACCAACACGTTTACGTACTGTGCGTATTGAAGAAAATATTGCAGCCGTATCAGCTAGTGTGACAGAAGACCGCGAAATGTCGATTCGGCGCCGTTCCCAGCAGTTAGGCCTTTGTTACAGCACTACGTGGAAAATTTTGCGGAAGGATTTGGGCGTAAAGCCTTTTAAGATACAGCTGGTGCAAGAACTAAAGCCAGCCGACCTACCACAACGCCGAATTTTTGGTGAATGGGCTCTTGGAAAGCTGGCCGAGGATCCGCTTTTTTATCGAAAAATTGTGTTCAGCGATGAGGCTCATTTTTGGTTGAATGGGTACGTAAATAAGCAAAATTGCCGCATTTGGAGTGAAGATCAGCCAGAAGCATTGCAACAGCTACCAATGCATCCCGAAAAAGCCACTGTTTGGTGCGGTTTATGGGCCGGCGGCATTATTGGGCCATATTTCTTCAAAGATGATGCGAATCGCAGCGTTACTGTCAATGGTGAACGCTACCGAGCGATGATAACAAACTTTTTTTTGCCCGAAATGGAAGTTCTTGACTTGCATGATGTGTGGTTTCAACAAGACGGTGCCACATGCCACACAGCACGCGAAACAATGGCGCAATTGCGAGGCGAGTTTGGTGAACAGTTAATTTCACGTTTCGGGCCGGTCAATTGGCCGCCTAGATCGTGCGATTTGACACCATTAGATTATTTTTTGTGGGGGTATGCCAAGGCTAATGTGTATAGGGACAAGCCCGCTTCGATTGACGCACTGGAAGCCAACATCCATGCATTGATTCGTGAGATACCGGCCGATATGTGTGAAAGAGTATGCCAAAATTGTACTCAGCGGATGGGCTACCTGAGACGCAGCCGCGGTCAACATTTGCATGAAATTATCTTTAAACATTAAATTGCAAGGTTCAAACTATCGATTCAAATAAATATTTCATTCATTTTTTCGAATTTTTTTTGTTTTTTTTTTTAAAAAAAGTTCTAAACCTATTAAAAAATCACCCTTTATATTGAATTAATTAGCCACTCTTTTTAACAGAGGACTTTTTTTTTCTAGTTATAATGTTTTGTAATTTTTTTGTATGAAAATCAACAGAACAATTTACTACTGCAACTACTAGTAAGTGATTACAAATGTTGCTAAAATAGGGTTTTCACATACCAAAAATAATATTTGTAAGAATTTGGATCACGTTATATTAAAAAGCGTTTTAAACCGGGCCCAATTGTGTAATGCAACGTTTCCATCGAGCACTAAACAGCGATTAAGGTCATTCTGTCCTTAATCCACTTTAAATCTGAAGATTTACCATTCAAATTTTATTCTGCTAAACACAAGATTAAAAATAAGTCTAGGCAATAAACTTCGTTTGAAGGAAAATTCAGGTTGCGAACACAATCTATACGACTCACTACTTCCCTACTCTCAACATGTCTCATATCTTTCCTTGAATTGCAATTTTGATCCATCTAGCTACCCCAATATTCATTAAGCACTGACGGCGGTGTTTTTTGTATATGCGAAATTGGTGTGAAGAATAAAATGATGTGCTAATAATATTTTCATTCTTTTTCCTCTCATTAAACTATAGCAACCAATTTTAATTTTATATTCGCTTCGTTTGAATGTCAAGAAAAAACATCTGTTCTCTTCAGAAATATCAAATACGTTCTCAATTTTAAAGCAGAATTGCGATAAAGGGAGCCAAACGTCAGAATAATCTATTTTCTTCGGTGGAAACGCTGAAAGATTAATTTTCAATTTTTTGTGCTTAATCCAGTTTATTTTTTGGTGGAAACGTGGCATAAAAGTACTTAAATGCTTCAATATAACCATCCACAACAAAATCCGTTTTTGTAAAGTTATACTTAAATTTATTGTCAACCGAAAATGTATGATGAACTTACTTATTGTAACGGGTGATCCAAGTAGAGATACTTTTTTCAATAGCCTTTTTTGACAGATCACGTGTGAGTCGTGTCATGCTGTCATGTTATTTTTGTTTAGTATTGTTTGGCATTTCATAATGGAAAGACTTACGCGTGAACAACGTTTACAAATTGTTCCACTTTATTATGAAAATTCACGTTCTGTGAGGAATGTGTTTCGTGCACTTTGCTCAACTTATGGTCAACATAATCGGCCTACCGAGCGTACTATTCGCAACACCATCACCCACTTTGAGACCCAGCATTCATTATTGGATAATATTCGACCGAATAGACCACGTCCAGCACGCTGTGAAGAAAATATAGCGGCCGTAGCTGAGAGTGTACACGAAGACCGTAGAGAGTCGATTCGGCGCCGTTCGCAGCAACTCGGACTGACGTATGGAACGACTTGGCGCATTTTACGTCAAGATCTTAAATTGAAAGCGTACAAAATACAGCTTGTGCAATAACTGAAGCCGCTCGACCTTCCCAAGCGACATCGCTTCGCTCTATGGGCTCTTGAAAAGTTCCAAGAAGATCCGACGTTTTCGAGGCAAATTTTGTTTAGCGATGAGGCCCATTTCTGGCTCAATGGGTATGTAAACAAACAAAATTGCCGCATTTGGGACGAAGAGCAACCTGAAGAGATTGAAGAACTGCCACTTCATCCAGAAAAAACAACGGTTTGGTGTGGTTTGTGGGCCGGTGGAATCATCGGTCCATATTTCTTTAAAAATTATGCCGGTGCGAACGTAACCGTCAATGGCGACCGTTATCGTGCCATGATAACCGACTATTTGATGCCTGAAATTGAAGCTCGTCATTTTGGCGACATTTGGTTTCAGCAAGACGGCGCCACTTCCCACACATCGCATCAATCAATGGACTTATTGAGAGAACATTTCGGTGAGCACATAATTTCACGTTTTGGGCCGGTCGATTGGCCACCAAGATCGTGTGATATCACACCGTTAGACTTTTTCCTGTGGGGATATGTAAAGTCAAAAGCTTATGCCGACAAACCCGCTTCGATTCAGGCCTTGGAGGAAAACATCACGCGTGTCATTCGGCAGTGATGTCCAGTCGAAATGCTCGAACGAGTGATCGAAAATTGGACTCAACGGATGGACCATCTGCGACGTAGCAACGGCAAACATTTGATAGATATAATCTTCAAAAAATAAATGCCAAAGAATGTTCTTTTAAATGATAATAAACATTCTCCATTAAATTTGAATTTTCTGTGTTTTTTTCTTTAAAAAAGTAGGGAACCTCGAAATGGATCACCCTTTATATTAGTCACGTTAATCAATATTATTTTGATTATTTTTCATTTAAAAATTAAAATAAATTAGTTACAACACAGCTTTATTCTTAATATTATAATATTTTATTATGTTATTAGTTGTGTGGTAAGTATGTTTTCACCGCATATTGTCCATGTTTATTTTACACACCCAAATTGTGAGTTGTAATCTGCTGAAATTCATCAACTGTTCCCAACTTCTTGCTATAAAAAATTACATTTCATGGGCGCGGCCATTAGCCCCATATAATTCGATTTATATGTGCGTGGTTCCCATTTGATTTGCACGTAAAAGCCCATTAAAGTGGAAATTATGTCGCTATCGAGTTGACTATCTGGTTAATTCCTCATCTGTGAACCAACCGTTGCGTAAAGCGGTACTGAGAGCTTACACTTAGAGAACGTAATGTTTTTTGTGTTTTGCTCTGTGGTGCTTCTTATGAAAAAAAAAGGATTTCTTAAAGATAATGCTGATGAGTTCTGTTTTTTATTGCATCTCATCGAATCGCAACAAATTAACTAAACATTAGTTGGCATAGTAAATAAACCTTACGAGACTTCTGTAAATTAAAACAGAATACTTAAAGTTTTTAAAATTGGAATACCCTACTTTACACACTTAGAGCTTTTCCCAGCGAAGTGCTTTCCTAAGAATTCCATAGAGGATATGCTACTGCTACTGCTACTCCTATCTTTGCGTCATTTGTCATCCTTTTGGAAAATAGTTAACTGCGTACAAACTCTTAAGCACGGTTTGACCTCATTCCAGAAGTGATGAGAAGAATGCACTTTTGTTATTTTTTTTTAAATCCTTCTCATGTGCATCTGACAAATTAGTCGTTTAGTATTTTGCGCTCCCTCCGGTAGTCGTTATAATTCCTTGCGAGTACTTTAGTAGAATTGGCCACAAATTCACTCAGCACGAACTACAGTTATAGTATTATACTGCCAGCAGCAGGATGATGGCGATGGGAATGGTGCTACAAAAACTTTTTCCCCTAATATCGTTCACAGTTATGCTAAAAGGAAACTAAAAAATAGTCCCCATACTGCGTTGGGTATTTTGGTGCCAATATCCTTTTTGTATGTCACACACAAACACTTAAAGAAACTATAACACCCCCTGCGAGTTTGGCAAATGGGTGAAGCTTTTCCATATACTCACTTCCACCTGCCACGCCCATGTTTACATCTTTGCTTCTTCACGTTCGTAAACTTTTACGAGCGAATCCTGCAAACGCATTCCGCAGACACAACGACGACGCTAGTCCCCCAGAATCATCTGAATCGGAAAAGGACCCCCTCATTCGGCCTGAAGCGAATATTTACTTATACGCTGTCGATTTTCCCTCCGCTCAAAAGTTCCTGAAGAAATGATGACGATTCCGTGTTCCATTATGCGTCGTCGTCGTTTGTTGTCTGCTGTTTCGAAGAGTGGTGGCGGCGCGCGGTGGCGGCGGTTGTAAGTATCTACGCTTCTTGAAAGCATATGGAACAAGAACTTATACGGCGGCAATGTCCTTAATCTATTTTTTGTAACTTTTTTGGCGTCGTGCACAGAGCACGGTCGTGGGGGTCCAGAGGGGGTAGGTACTCTTCTTCGCTGTCAAAGTGCATCCACCACGCGCGCGAATGGCAGAGGAAGCTAAATATGATTTTCCTTTTCCATTTTATTCTCAAAGGAATCTTTTCGTCGACGACGATGACGACGACGACGACGTCGCCACACTGAATTATCTTCTCTTTCGTTTTTAATTACAATTTCATTTTCAATGCCCAATTAACCTAATTCCTTCCAGTAGTAGCTGGGAAGTCAGGGTTTTGTGCCTTAGTTGTATGTGACATCAACAGGGTGCTTTGTAGCACACCATATAACCAAAGACCACATTAGGGTTGAATGTATGGTTCTTGGCATAGCTTGGCATGGCTTGGCATGGCACAATGGAAGAATCTTTGAGGGAATTCCTGTTCATTTTGTTTCACTTCTTTTTTAATGAAACAGAAAAAAAATAATTTAATATTCGGGAGAGGGACCTTTTTGTTGATGTGAAGAGTTCCTTGTATTTTTTTGTTGGATTTAGTTTTTAATTGGAATTCACGAGATGGGGTGCACTGTTTGATGTTATCTTGTGTTTTTAGTTGTTCCTGCTTGTCACATGCCCCAGGTGTTCTGACAAGTGCAGGCTTAACCCAAGCTTTGCATGCTCAGTAGTTTTTGGTAGTCAGATAAAAATATGTCATTATTTGGACGGTGGCTTTTAGGGAGATGCAACCTGTTATCGCCTTGAATCTTACGTGTAGAGGAACGATGATGGCAACAGGTACGGATCCCAAGCAATTAAATCGACACATAAACCGATATTCGCACAATTTAAGGCAAGCCCAGTTATAGAAGAAAATAGTTTTGTTCTTTTGAGTCAATTAAACTTAAACTTTATCCCAATATCTGGCTCAAAATGTGGCCAAATACGTCATACTAGCGAATGACGAATACAATTCTAGACAGGTGGCAGCTTTTAAGCGAATAATTTCCACGCTTATATTTACTTTCCAGGTGCCAGTCTCAACTATGAAAAGTTTAAGGGGTTACATGGGTTTATTCAGGAAAAAAAAAATCAATTTTTAACAATTTTTTTTTTATATAAAAAATAAAATATTTTATTCAAACTTTTTATTGTCTTAAAGATACACATTTGAGAAAGAATTTCTGAAATTTTCAAAGGAAAATATTCAAAACTCCGTCATTGTGACGTCATTTCCGGAGATCCCTCAAAAAATAGGTGCATCAGCGTTGACAGTAGAACTCGTGACAGGATCATCAGAAGTGAAAAAAAAATTGTATTTTAGTTAAGACCATCAACTAGAATGTGGACGAAGGGAAATAAAAAAAAGTGAAAATTGGATTTTTGGCAGACCTTTTTACAAAAAAATGCTACTTTTGGTAAAATTTGCTCAACTTTTTTGTGATTGAAAAAAAAATCCTTGGCCCAAGTCATCGTGAATTATATCTCGTAAACCTGTGTAAAATTTCATCAATATCGGTTGAGTGGTTTTCAAGAATATTTGACAACCGACTTTGAACAGTTTCGAGAAAAATGCGTTTAAAGTTTGGATTACCCCAAATAAACTTCGTGATTCAACTGAGTGCGCACCTTCCCAAGGCTGTATCTCCGAAAATTTTATTCGGAATGACTTGAAAATTTAGGATAATATTCTCGAGATATTGTAGAAATTAATAAAACAATAAAAAAAATCGATTTTTTAAAGCTGTGAAACCAATGTAACCCCTTAAGATGGTAGGAAAAAGACAGATGTTAGGTATGGCCAGAGTTTTGACAAAAGATGGAAGAATTCGAGTAGAGATGGCTCGTAATTATCAACTCCAATTTTATGAGAGTTGATTCAATGCCTAGTCAGTGGATGGAAAGTTATGTAACTCATTTGCAAAACAGTGTGGGTACAGCGCCATTTTACTATGGTTGGGTAGTGATATAGGCTTGTACCACCTCAAGTAGAGTTCAACGTTCAAATTCAACAAAAGTCTGACAAAGAGGAAGAATTGTTGCTGGAATCTGCCTGAAAAAAATTGACGTTCGGAATCGTCATTAATCCGTAGGTCCCTTCCATTTGTGTCAAAAAATAATTATCTTCGTACCAAAATGGTTGGAGAAGCTAGTCTTCAGCTATAATCAGCTGATGTCACAACCATCGGGAGCATTGAGCGGATATTAGCCATTCGAATGAGGAATAGTACGGCTGTTTGATGACAAGCGCGGTTTTTTCGCGGGTAATTATACACCTGTGGTATCCATAAAAAAGCATGCGATGGACAACCAAAACTTTGATAATGGACATATACGAGAGAGCAAAGACAAAAATTAAATGCCTCTCTGGAATCTTCGAAAAGTTCTCGATGAAAGTCGATGTGCACTAAAGAAGCATAGAGTCTTTATTGCTGGTCTAAGGTACACAAGCTCTTCTTCTTCTTATAACAATCGAGTCATCACAAGCGAAAATGAAGCTTCCCTGCAACGAGCGCCTGATGTTTGGGTGGAATTTTTGGAGGACTGTATCTTATTAACTCGAAAAAGACAGGATATCTTTATTGCCCTTTCTCTCACCCATTTGACACGTATTTCATTTCATTTATTTGTTTGGAGATAGTTTTAAGTTAGGATTTTTATATTTTAATGGAGAAGTCAATGAAGAGGGACTCTACAAATCTTGGCAAAAGGATGTCATGTGTAATGTCAATCCTATACAGAGGTAGGACAAGCATTTGATTTTTAAGTTCAACCCGGGGAACGTCACAGATGGGCCAGTAGAGATGCAGTAAAGAAGAAGATGGACATCATAGCAAAATAAATGGTGTTCACTCGTTAAATAGTTCAAAGTGACGAATTTCTCTAATCGCAACGTTAAAAGCTTTTTTTTAGCTTATCCTGTAACGAAAGAGCTATTAATCTGTCATATCAAAATGACCATTTCTACATTATTTTGGCAGAGCAGAGATGGGATTTCTCAAAAGATTACTAAATCTAGACAGCAGTGTTCTTAAGTCGTGGGAAATTTACCTTTTTGTGGGAATTTTGATGGTAAACAACCATCTCTTGGGAAAAAGTAGTTCGAATTTTGTGGGAAATTCCAAGTGCCGAAATAAAACGGGCAGTATTTATGGCCGAACATAGCCTTGCATTATATGCACTGGTACATTGATCTGTAAAAAAACTAGTTCCGGATTAAAAAATTATTCCGAATTTATGTTAAAGACAAAATAATTTAAAATGTTAAAACAAGAATTGAAACGGTCAAGTTAGTAAACGATTTAACAGTTTGAATCAAACACAAAAAAACATCATCAAACACCCTGAGCTGATGGAGCTGCCCGAACTTGACATGATCTGCGCGGTCACAGATCGCCAATAAAAAACACAATGCTTCAACAAAGAATTCTCCGCGGAGATCATTAGCAAAGCAGTATGGGTTAGCAATAACCCAACAAATTGCCTAAATATGTTATTTAGTGAAATACGAAATATATACGCTGGTATGGGAGGGGTATATTCAGTCTTACAAAATTGGGAACACAACCAGTGTATCTTACATTGGGAAAACATCCCAAGCCTAATACACCGAGGATATAAATAATTCTTCTGCTTATATTTAGTATCATCGGATATATCAGGAAAATAGAGGCGCTACTTACCTGCGCAAAACTTTGAAACCAAGCACAAAACATCTTTTAGGTCGAATATTGGAGTTGTTTGACAATCCATCGACTTAACTCGGCGTGAAGTGCACTTTTTCATGCCCTGCCAATATGTTTCTGTGTGCCAATCTTAAAGCCCTTCCCACCGCAAACAAACTAAAACAGAGATTTCCACAAAAGAATTTGGAAACCTCGATGAAGCATTCACTCGGAAAGAGTTAGAATTAACAATTAGCGCGATCAAGTTGTAAGCTAAGAATTCATGTGATCATCGTTCAGCCAATCGGGAGTTGACTTTACGGTGACTCGCAGTAGAGTTGTAAAAAAATTGAAAATCTATGTTAAATGTTGGGGGATACTTGTAGAATATTTAAAAATGTGTCTCTGCTTCGATAACTTGATTTTTAAGAAACCAAACCTAACAAAACCACGATGTTTCGAAAACTGAAAATTCTATGTAGAACTTCTGTTTCCGATGAATGTTTTGGGCACTCATTAAAAAAATACATTATTATCCGAAGAACTTTCCATTCTTGTAAAATTGTGAGTTGAAAATTGCTGCCCCAACAAAAATTTCTTTATAATCAAATTCTCTGTTTAAAAATAAAGTTTTAACAATGAAAAATGTAAATGATTTGTCTGACAGTCTGCTTTCAAGAACTAGTTCTTGGGTCAACAAAAAAATTTTATTTGTAAAAAGTTTCGTGTTACCTACTTAAATTCTTGTAGTTACTGTTGCTCCATCTTCAACAATAAAAATTATTGGCGCAAGTATTGTATGTAAAGGGTGAACCATGTCGAAGTTTCCTACTTTTTTAAAGAAAAAAAAACACAGAAAATTCAAATTTTATGGAGAATGTTTATTATCATTTGAAAGAACATTCTTTGGCATTTATTTTTTGAGGATTATGTCTATCAAATGTTGGCCGTTGCTACGTCGCAGATGGTCCATTCTTTGAGTCCAATTTTCGATCACTCGTTCGAGCATTTCGACTGGTAACTGGCCTGAATCGAAGCGGGTTTGTCGGCATAATCTTTTGACTTTACATATCCCCACAGGAAAAAGTCTAACGGTGTGATATCACACGATCTTGGTGGCCAATCGACCGGCCCAAAACGTGAAATTATGTGCTCAATAAGTCCATTGATTGATGCGATGTGTGGGAAGTGGCGCCGTCTTGCTGAAACCAAATGTCGCCGAGATCACGAGCTTCAATTTCAGGCATCAAATAGTCGGTTATCATGGCACGATAACGGTCGCCATTGACGGTTACGTTCGCACCGTCATAATTTTTAAAGAAATATGGACCGATGATTCCACCGGCCCACAAACCACACCAAATCGTGGCAGTTCTTCAATCTCTTCAGGTTGCTCTTCGTCCCAAATGCTGCAATTTTTTTTGTTTACATACCCATTGAGCCAGAAATGGGCCTCATCGCTAAACAAAATTTGCCTCGAAAACATCGGATCTTCTTGGAACTTTTCAAGAGCCCATAGAGCGAAGCGATGTCGCTTGGGAAGGTCGAGCGGCTTCAGTTGTTGCACCAGCTGTATTTTGTACGCTTTCAATTTAAGATCTTGACGCAAGTCGTTCCATACGTCAGTCCGAGTTGCTGCGAACGGCGCCGAATCGACTCTCTACGGTCTTCGTGTACACTCTCAGCTAAGGCCGCTATATTTTCTTCACAGCGAGCTGGAAGTGGTCTATTCGGTCGAATATTATCCAGTAATGAATGCTGGGTCTCAAAATGGGTGATGGATGGAATAGTACGCTCAGTAGGCTCTTATCACGATAATAATCTTAAAATGTGTCCAAAAACTATTGATCAAATGGCTAAGGAAATCGTAAAAGTATTAGACTTGTGTAAGTAAATCACTGTCACTTTAAACTGTTCTGAAGAAGTTGTTCGATTTTAGTTCGCACTTTTGTAATAAATTTAAGATATTTTTAAGAAATGCTGATATGAATAAAAAACATTTATTTCGTTAAACTGCAATTTGTTGTACCTTTTTTCTGATGAAGAAACAGTTTATCGATTACTCAAACAATGGTTATTTCCAAGCTAAGTTTAAGGACTGCAAATTTTATTTTTTAACAAAATTACAATTTGACAGAATAAGTCAATGTATATAAAATATGCAATCATTAAAATAATACTTAATAATTATGGGGGTTTTCGTTTCAGATAATAGATATACTTTTTAAAGACGCTACAACAATTTATATTTTTCAATTTTTGACACATTTTGTTCTTGAGCCAACAATTTACTTTTTTAATTTTTGTTTAAAACGCATTCTTGTCGCCACAATTTTCGCTCTTAAATTTTTACTATTTTCGTTTTTGCCTTAACTATTGTTATTTGTGAGCTTTTTTAACTACCCGTTCTTGGGATAACAATTTAAATTCTTAATGGTTTGACATTTTGTATTTTGATTTTAAGAACACAAATTCTTGCTTTACAGATAACACTTCCATTCTTAAGTTAAGAACTTGAAATACTAGGGTTCATTTTAACCCACGAAAATTGTTGCATTGTTTTTATGGAAAAACTTATGTTTTGTTTCCATTTGAACAGGGATTAAGTTCTTGTAGGGTTTGCCTTGGCTAGCATAATGCGAAGCACAAATGCGTTTTCCAATAAATCTCACTGAACTCTACAACTGTCAACAGAAACAACTCTGTTCGGGCTAAACAACCTTCACAGCCAACAAACTTCTCATACCAAAAATTTTTTAACTGACTTTGAAATCATGAATGAATATCATGAGCCACTAGATGAATTGTCACCTAATGATAGCTGTTAGGTCATTCAACACCACCAAATTGCACTTCGTGATTTCGAGCATCGTCATAGCATGATGCATCGATGCGACGACGCTCTCTTCCCAGATATGCAATCCACATTCGGCTCTGTTCAGTCTCAATATCATGGCCAGCAGCAAACAACAGAAAAAAAAATCGCCTAACTCAATCGTAATCACTTCCAGAATCCAACCAACATGCAGCATGAAACCGAGCACATGCAAACATTAGAGCGCAAACCTCTGTCTCAGTGGCAATGGAAGATGCTCCGCCGCCGCCGCGCGTTGCTGCGGCTCTTGTATATGATAGCAGGAACACGTGTACCACTTAAAAGTCGTGCGAATGCAATCTATTCAGGATCATGTATTAATTGCACGACTTTATTGTGCAATGCACTCGGTTCGCCACACATACACTACTCGGATGCGGAACCACCTCCCGTGATATGAGATGAGCTCGATCAGTTCCAGTTGATCCAGCCAGCCAGCTAGCCAGTGCCGACTGCGCGTTCAGGACCCAGATGCATGCCGTGGCCTAAGTGGAATGTAATTCCCAAGTGCTGAGGAATCCTTTCCATAGCAGACGACGAGGAGGTTGCCAGAAATTTAGTCCTCACACTCGTGTGGCTATGGATGATGACGATGACTGTGACTGTTACTGTGACTTTGGAGGCTGGTGATGGTGAGTGTACCTCCGCCGCCGCCGAACGACAACGACGACAGAGTGAATTGCAATTTTTGCACTGAGATCGCCTTTTTTGTCGCCGTCATGGTCTTTCCGTCGGCCCCAGCTACAGCTCCGCCACAGCTCCAGCTCTATCGTCGCGGAATTTCGTGAGCACCTCTTGTTGGCTGTATACCTACTCTGTGTGCGCTGTAGCAGGTTCAGGTGTTTTGCAACGAGGAATGTTTACATAAATTTCCAGATTAAGAAGACAATGTTTTCGTTCGTTCGTTCTTCTTGTTCTTCTTCTTTTGGTGGTGCTGGTGGACGAATGTTGGACGTGGGGCGGCCATGGCGGCAGTGTGGCTTTCGGTGTTCCCAGTTGAGAAGACAGCACAGCACATTCTCTGTGTGACGCTCGCGCGTCGCGATGCGGAATCGCTTTTTATTGCAATGTGATTGCCGCGCACGGATATGAGTGCACGTGAGCATACAGCGTGATATCGTTGCGGGTGCTCAGCTCAGCTCAGCTTAGCTCAGTCTGTATTTATTTTTGTTTTATCGAAAAGGTGACTCTTATAAATGTGGATCATTTTTCATGGGAACGAGATGTCATACTGAGTTAGTTACTGGCGCGCAGCACATGCACAAAGATTTTCGAGATTGACAATGAATTTTGGCAGAAAAATTGCCTGATCTTAAGAAGAAGATAGAGAGGAACGGTGCTCGGATTTGAGTTATGTATGTGCTCTTTGGGTGACGGCAAGGCGCTGAGGAATGCGGTTCTGGCACTTTGAATAAAGTGATACATGTTTTGGATATTGGGGCTCCGATTCAAGGAGGTCCACTAATAATCAATAAATTGCCATAATTGAATACAATGTACTCCCTCTTATCAAGCATTAAACATTAAATCATTAATCATCCACACCGGCGCGGTGAACTTTGAAGGGACATTTTTTTACAAGGACATCACCAAAGGCCGACAACTTTGTTTGTACTGCCGCCCAAGGCAGTGCTGCGCTCCTACTCGCGAATCCCAGATCAATTTGTCACAGAGCAAAAAATGTGCGACCTTCCTGTGTCAGTGATTTAGCCTAGCCACCAGCCACCAGCCACCACCAGTATAGAGGTAAGATCGCGAGGGCTCCAGAAGCATGCAACTTCCATCGACCAGAAGCAACACGAACTGAATACGCAATTTGTTGGGCAATTTATTAATATTCCATTAACATACCTGCTCTGAAGAGTTCTCTCTACTATATACACAGCTCTGGTCTATGAGAGTGCAGCACCATCACCTCATCTTAGGATGCACCCCGTAGGCAAGATCGGTGCCTGTGTGTGTGCATTAGTGGAGCGGTTGCCTACAGAAAACAGCCATGATATGATTTATTTGATTGGGCCAGATTTGAATCAAGAAAGGGCGAGAGAGGGAGAACATTCGTATACATTGGGAATGAGCACACGGCGATAAGTTATTATCCTGTCTGTTGAGTCCCCATCAGTGATTAGTTTCTTGTGATGCATGTCTTTGAATCTAGTTTGCAATTGCAATTGATGAATTGTTATTTCTCAGAACTTCCTACTCTGTTTCTACGCCTGAAAGAGATGAAGCGGTGGTGACGTTAGACTGCATATTTTGAGGGAGAAAAGTATGCCTTAGGATACGACTGCTGGCGACTGTCGAGTATTGACCAGGGACTTAAGCAATCACGGGGGAAGATTTGTCAAAGTTGTGGTGCCACGTCTAGGTTCCTGATTCACGCAATTAGAAACAGATCGGCGTCGCGCAGATTGAAATTTTATTAATTCTTGGATGGAAATTTTCTTTAAGCATATTGATTTCAGTACCCTGACCTATCGACAATTGGCTGGAGAAAGTATTTCATTTCCAGAGAAGGTAACATACACCTTCATAACCCCATGAATTTGGTCTGGGTCCCAGGTCACACTGACATTGAGTGAAAAGAGATCTCCGATGAGCTTAGAAGTTTTAGAGGAAGTTTTCTCGGGACTCGAACCTTCGTTGGGTTTCTGTATTCATGTTTCCCATTGATACTTGGGTTTGACCGTGATGCATTTGCAAAAATTCGTCTATATCTCAGGAGAATCTACTGTGAGCTGCTTGTGGGCGTTATTTTGGGCCCAAAAGCTTTTGCTAAATACTTAAATGTGTTGAGCTTGAGAAACACCATCACCTGTGCTGTTTGGGGTCAGGAAGATGACACAGCGGACTACTAGGTAGTTGTCCTGTCTTCGATCGTCCAAAGACGTCAAATCGCAGCTCCGCAGCAGCCAATTGACATCCCCAAGACGGCTGATAAAACGATTTGGGAATTTGGTGCGCAAAAGATTGATCGTGTTATGGACCGAGGTCTTCCAAATCCATGTCTTTAATTTCAGTAAAAAAGGAAGTCGGTTAGCATGGCTCTGAAATGCATACCGTTGACCGAAACGCTGTTCTCAGTTCTCAGTTCCAACTACGCCACTACATCACAATACGCACAATCTCAGCTACAGCAGCCACATAACAGTACGAGACTGTTGTCTTCAGTCACACGAATTTTTGCACATACTTGCATACAACATTTCGGCCAAACATCCTTTTCAAAAAACGCACTGTTTTTTCTACTTTACAAAAAAAGCTTTCAATGTTTCCCAAAGTTGTTCAAGCGTAACGCAACTTATTTCGTTCCGCGGAAGTATGTACTGACTTTCTGTCAAAATTTCGAGAGGGAAACAGCTGTCAGTGTCAGAATAATCTTCGATTTAAAAACAAACCCCTAGATGGCCCACCCGTTATATGTATATAATTTGTCTAGGCACAGCTTTTGTCCAAGCCCACTTTTAGGGGCGGGTGTTAAACTACTAAGGCTTTACTTCGGATTTCATTGTCTTTAAAGCCTATGCAACCTTAATGCAGTGAAGGAAGGCTGTACCACTTTATAGCAGTTTGTCCCATTTTTCCACAACAACTTCAACACGTGAGGTAATAATTGCATATTAGGTTTTCCCTTGAACTCATACTACTTACATACTTAACGGGCTCCTGACCCGTGAAGAGTCCGTGCCTGAGATACGGCAGCCTTCCACCCTCTGCGATCCCGGGCACGCTGCTTCCAGTTGTCCAGACCAAGCGCTCTGGCTTCCGCGATGGCTTGGTCTTTAAAACGGAGGTTCGGTCTTCCTTGTCGTCTCGAACCTGGGGGCTGAGATTCGAAGAACCTCTTGGCTGGAGCGTTGTTGTCCATTCGCTCGCTGTGGCCGAGTCAATGTAGTCGACGAGTTTTGGCTTTTCGGACTACATCCACATCTTGGTACAGCTCATAGAGTTTTTTTTTTTGGTTGTATCTTCTCCTCCATTAGCTTTCCTCGAACACAGGACTAAATATCCGTCGAAGGATTTTTCTTTCGAAGGATCCCAGTATCAACTCTCCTTTCCTGCTTATCGTCAAGCACTCGGCGCCGTATAGCAGAACTGGCGGGATAAGGGTTTTGTAGAGCATGCACTTTGTCCTTCGAGTTAGTGATATGAGATGAGCTCGATCAGTTCCAGTTGATCCAGCCAGCCAGCTAGCCAGTGCCGACTGCGCGTTCAGGACCCAGATGCATGCCGTGGCCTAAGTGGAATGTAATTCCCAAGTGCTGAGGAATCCTTTCCATAGCAGACGACGAGGAGGTTGCCAGAAATTTAGTCCTCACACTCGTGTGGCTATGGATGATGACGATGACTGTGACTGTTACTGTGACTTTGGAGGCTGGTGATGGTGAGTGTACCTCCGCCGCCGCCGAACGACAACGACGACAGAGTGAATTGCAATTTTTGCACTGAGATCGCCTTTTTTGTCGCCGTCATGGTCTTTCCGTCGGCCCCAGCTACAGCTCCGCCACAGCTCCAGCTCTATCGTCGCGGAATTTCGTGAGCACCTCTTGTTGGCTGTATACCTACTCTGTGTGCGCTGTAGCAGGTTCAGGTGTTTTGCAACGAGGAATGTTTACATAAATTTCCAGATTAAGAAGACAATGTTTTCGTTCGTTCGTTCTTCTTGTTCTTCTTCTTTTGGTGGTGCTGGTGGACGAATGTTGGACGTGGGGCGGCCATGGCGGCAGTGTGGCTTTCGGTGTTCCCAGTTGAGAAGACAGCACAGCACATTCTCTGTGTGACGCTCGCGCGTCGCGATGCGGAATCGCTTTTTATTGCAATGTGATTGCCGCGCACGGATATGAGTGCACGTGAGCATACAGCGTGATATCGTTGCGGGTGCTCAGCTCAGCTCAGCTTAGCTCAGTCTGTATTTATTTTTGTTTTATCGAAAAGGTGACTCTTATAAATGTGGATCATTTTTCATGGGAACGAGATGTCATACTGAGTTAGTTACTGGCGCGCAGCACATGCACAAAGATTTTCGAGATTGACAATGAATTTTGGCAGAAAAATTGCCTGATCTTAAGAAGAAGATAGAGAGGAACGGTGCTCGGATTTGAGTTATGTATGTGCTCTTTGGGTGACGGCAAGGCGCTGAGGAATGCGGTTCTGGCACTTTGAATAAAGTGATACATGTTTTGGATATTGGGGCTCCGATTCAAGGAGGTCCACTAATAATCAATAAATTGCCATAATTGAATACAATGTACTCCCTCTTATCAAGCATTAAACATTAAATCATTAATCATCCACACCGGCGCGGTGAACTTTGAAGGGACATTTTTTTACAAGGACATCACCAAAGGCCGACAACTTTGTTTGTACTGCCGCCCAAGGCAGTGCTGCGCTCCTACTCGCGAATCCCAGATCAATTTGTCACAGAGCAAAAAATGTGCGACCTTCCTGTGTCAGTGATTTAGCCTAGCCACCAGCCACCAGCCACCACCAGTATAGAGGTAAGATCGCGAGGGCTCCAGAAGCATGCAACTTCCATCGACCAGAAGCAACACGAACTGAATACGCAATTTGTTGGGCAATTTATTAATATTCCATTAACATACCTGCTCTGAAGAGTTCTCTCTACTATATACACAGCTCTGGTCTATGAGAGTGCAGCACCATCACCTCATCTTAGGATGCACCCCGTAGGCAAGATCGGTGCCTGTGTGTGTGCATTAGTGGAGCGGTTGCCTACAGAAAACAGCCATGATATGATTTATTTGATTGGGCCAGATTTGAATCAAGAAAGGGCGAGAGAGGGAGAACATTCGTATACATTGGGAATGAGCACACGGCGATAAGTTATTATCCTGTCTGTTGAGTCCCCATCAGTGATTAGTTTCTTGTGATGCATGTCTTTGAATCTAGTTTGCAATTGCAATTGATGAATTGTTATTTCTCAGAACTTCCTACTCTGTTTCTACGCCTGAAAGAGATGAAGCGGTGGTGACGTTAGACTGCATATTTTGAGGGAGAAAAGTATGCCTTAGGATACGACTGCTGGCGACTGTCGAGTATTGACCAGGGACTTAAGCAATCACGGGGGAAGATTTGTCAAAGTTGTGGTGCCACGTCTAGGTTCCTGATTCACGCAATTAGAAACAGATCGGCGTCGCGCAGATTGAAATTTTATTAATTCTTGGATGGAAATTTTCTTTAAGCATATTGATTTCAGTACCCTGACCTATCGACAATTGGCTGGAGAAAGTATTTCATTTCCAGAGAAGGTAACATACACCTTCATAACCCCATGAATTTGGTCTGGGTCCCAGGTCACACTGACATTGAGTGAAAAGAGATCTCCGATGAGCTTAGAAGTTTTAGAGGAAGTTTTCTCGGGACTCGAACCTTCGTTGGGTTTCTGTATTCATGTTTCCCATTGATACTTGGGTTTGACCGTGATGCATTTGCAAAAATTCGTCTATATCTCAGGAGAATCTACTGTGAGCTGCTTGTGGGCGTTATTTTGGGCCCAAAAGCTTTTGCTAAATACTTAAATGTGTTGAGCTTGAGAAACACCATCACCTGTGCTGTTTGGGGTCAGGAAGATGACACAGCGGACTACTAGGTAGTTGTCCTGTCTTCGATCGTCCAAAGACGTCAAATCGCAGCTCCGCAGCAGCCAATTGACATCCCCAAGACGGCTGATAAAACGATTTGGGAATTTGGTGCGCAAAAGATTGATCGTGTTATGGACCGAGGTCTTCCAAATCCATGTCTTTAATTTCAGTAAAAAAGGAAGTCGGTTAGCATGGCTCTGAAATGCATACCGTTGACCGAAACGCTGTTCTCAGTTCTCAGTTCCAACTACGCCACTACATCACAATACGCACAATCTCAGCTACAGCAGCCACATAACAGTACGAGACTGTTGTCTTCAGTCACACGAATTTTTGCACATACTTGCATACAACATTTCGGCCAAACATCCTTTTCAAAAAACGCACTGTTTTTTCTACTTTACAAAAAAAGCTTTCAATGTTTCCCAAAGTTGTTCAAGCGTAACGCAACTTATTTCGTTCCGCGGAAGTATGTACTGACTTTCTGTCAAAATTTCGAGAGGGAAACAGCTGTCAGTGTCAGAATAATCTTCGATTTAAAAACAAACCCCTAGATGGCCCACCCGTTATATGTATATAATTTGTCTAGGCACAGCTTTTGTCCAAGCCCACTTTTAGGGGCGGGTGTTAAACTGCTAAGGCTTTACTTCGGATTTCATTGTCTTCAAGCCTATGCAACCTTAATGCAGTGAAGGGAGGCTATACCTTTTTATAGCAGTTTGTCCCATTTTTCCACAACAACTTCAACACGTGAGGTAATAATTGCATATTAGGTTTTTCCTTAACCTCATACTACTTACATACTTAATGGGCTCCGGACTCGTGAAGAGTCCCTGCCTGAGATACGGCAGCCTTCCACCCTCTGCGATCCCGAGCTCCCTGCTTCCAGTTGTCCAGACCAGGCGCTCTGGCATCCGCGATGGCTTGGTCCTTAAAACGGAGGTTCGGTCTTCCTTGTCGTCTCGAACCTGGGGGCTAGGATTCGAAGATCCTCTTGGCTGGAGCGTTGTTGCCCATTCGCTCGATGTGGCCGAGCCAATGTAGTCGACGAGTTTTGGCTTTTCGGACTACTTCCACATCTTGGTACAGCTGATAGAGTTCGCGGTTGTATCTTCTCCTACATTCGCCTTCCTCGAACACAGGACCAAATATCCGTCGAAGGATTTTTCTTTCAAAGGATCCCAGTATTAACTCTCCTTTTCTGCTTATAGTCCAGCACTCAGCGCTGTATAGCGGAACTGGCAGGATTGTCCTCGGAGTTTTGAACCCCTTTGTTTTGCCAACCCGAAGTAGCAGCGGTTTCCTAGAGTAATTCTTCGAAGGATCTCCACTAAGATGCCATTTGTGGAGTTGATGTTTACCCCGAGGTAGATGAACTCCTCGAAGATTGTTTGTTTGTTGATAGTATAAATTTAGTCTTGTCCTCATTCACTTCAATGCCAACTAGTTTCGCCTATTCTTCAATAGCCGTGAAAGCCTCTATCACTGCACGCTGGGATCGACCGATGATATCTATATCGTGCGCATACCCCAGCAGCTTAACTGATCTGTTGAAGATAGTGCCTTCCGTGTTCACACCTGCCCTGCGCACTATCTGCTCAAGAACAAGATTGAAGAAATCACACGACAGCGCATCTCCTCGCCGAAATCCGGTGCATATTTGAAAGAGTTCAGATGAGCTGCTGCCAACTGCACATTGCATCGCGTGTTATCTAGTGTCATGCGACACATCTGGATCACAAAAAGCTCCTGACGATGAGTGCTGTCATATGCGGCTTTAAAGTCGATGAAGAGATGGTGTGTCTCGGCTTGAAACTCGTTGGTCTTTTCCAGGATTTGCCTTAGTGTGAAGATTTGATCTACAGTTGATCTGCCTGGCCGGAAGCCACACTGGTACGTGCCGATTAGTGTGTTGCAGAAAGGTTTGAGACGTTCACACAGTACGTTGGATAGGATCTTATATGCGACATTAAGCAGGGATATGCCTCGATAGTTCTTGCCAGACATCGGATCGCCTTTCTTAAACTTTCTTACGAAAGGGTAGACGCGTTCTTGCAATTTTAGTGGTTTTTAATAAAAGTATGAAAAAAAATGGTGAAGAAGTGCAAATTGTAATCGAAATGGAGGCTAAAATCTTCGACCTTTATCAAAATTGAAATATTGCGAGAAATGAGAATGTCCAATCTGAACGGAAAAATCGACGAAATATTTAATAAAAGCTATCTTCTATCCAACAAAGTATAACCTTAAGTACTTGCTGCATTTTTGTAGGTCTATTTTATTTTACTGTACATTTAATATGAATTGGTATCATGCTCTGCAAATGACCAAACTCTTACAATGCTTTCAAGTTGCACTACGTCTGAAAAACTACAACCAAAATGCTGTAATCCAGGGATTTTGCCATCGAAAAAAATTTCTGGAATTTTATAAAAGCACGCAATCTAATGAAATAGGAACAGGTAAATTTATTTATTTGTGAAATTTAAAGCTTTTAAATAAGCTTACAGATTCAAGAAATTATTATTTTCAAACTTGCTTCATACATTGATACTTCCTCTCAGAATCAACGGAAAATGTAAGCCGGCAAGTACTGATGGCCAAGACGACATGAAAATCTACTCGGTGAGTTTGAACAAACTCAAACAAAAAGAAGATAAGCTTAAGGGTCTTGCAGTATTGGAAACATCAAAGCTACAGCTTAAAATGTTTGAATCTATTGGAGATTCGAATACTCTTTTTCATGCTATAGACTAAATAATAAAAAATTGCTTTCTTTTTAACTTAAAATACTCTCAAAGAGAGAGAGAGTGTGGCTGTTTTTGAGAATATACAGGGTTTTTCAACAGGGACGCTACAAAAGTAGAGCGACAGGGACAGCAAACGACGCCATATTTCTTGTCGCTCTTTTGACATTTCTCTTCAGTAAGGTTTGCCATTTCATGATGGAAAGATATACGAGCCAACAACGGGCCGAAATTATGAAAATTTACTACCGAAATTCGGAGTCAGTGACCTCAACGTTAAGAGCGCTACGTCCAATTTATGGTCGTCATAATCGTCCTAGCAGGTCGACAATTAAGCGTCTAGTGGAAAAATTTGAATCCACAGGCACAGTACAAAATGTTCCCGTGCCAGTGAGACAAAGAAGTGCCCGTAGTGTCGAGAATATTGCTGCCGCTAAGGCTTCAGTTGAAGAAAGCCCAAACGTGTCTCTCACACGTCGTTCTCAAGCGTTGGGCATCTCTGTGACGTCGTTGTGGCAAATTTTGCGAAAAGATCTTGACCTACATCCTTACAAGATTAAATTGACGCAAGAACTGAAGCCGCTTGACCACCAGAAGCGTCGTATGTTCGTGAATTGGGCTGAGCAACAACTTTCATCGAAAAATCATCTTCAGCGATGAGGCTAATTTCTGGCTGAATGGCTTCGTCAATAAACAAAATATGCGGTATTGGTCAGGCAGCAATCTACACGTACTCCATGAGTCATCATTGCATCCCAAAAAAATTACGGTTTGGTGTGGTTTATGGGCCCGGCGGCGTCATTGGGGTGTACTTCTTCCGTGATGATGAAGACCGGCACGTTACTGTGAATGGGATTCGCTACCGTTAAATGATAACCGAATATTTTTAGCCCCAACAGGACGGCGCCACAAGCCACACAGCGAATGTCACAATCAATTTATTGGAAACCAAGTTTGGAGAACGTGTTATCTCACGAAATGATCCAGTCGCTTGGTCGGTCGTGCGATTTGACGCCGTTAGACTATTTCCTGTGGGGCTACGTCAAGTCTATGGTCTATGCCAACAAGCCAGCGACGATTGATGAACTTCGTACGAATATCGAAAGTGAAATTGCAGCAGTATCGGCCGATTTAAGCTTGAAAACCGTCGAAACTGGGGTTCAGCGTCTAAACTTCTGCAAGCGTGCCCGTGGTGGCCAAGCAAATGAAATAGAGTTCCATATATAATGGCATCGAACGTACTTTCACAGGAATAACGAATTTCATTGATATCCAAAACCGTTTTTTGTTTTATTTAAAACAAAAAAATTTTGTAGCGCTCTTATTGAAAAACCCGATATTTTTGAGATTTGTTCGGATGAAAAAGTTCAAAAAATACAGAACATAATTATTAAATGCGAGAATGCTACTAATTTCAGCTCACATATTTGCTCTATTTGTGAGGGTACATTCCAGCTTTTAAAAGATTTATTTCAACTTCTCAAATGTCAACATAAAACTCCGGCGCATTATCAATATTTGTGTAGATTTAATCCTCGCTTTCAAAACATATATAAATCCCAAAAAAAATGTTTTAAAAGATAAATGTGGATAACACAAAATGTAATGCTGAAAATAAAGTTAATGGAAGACCCGAAGTAAATATGTGATAAAGATATAGAAATATATAGAGTCCGCCATCTAACGTTTTTTTTTTTAAACAAGTGCCTTTTTCGCGAATGGTAACACTTAGCTCATGTCTTGATTTGACAGATAATTCGTTTTATCCTTCCGCTGAAGGAATATGGTTGAGTATACGCTTGAACAACGCTGGGAAATATTGCGACATTACTTTGAAAATCTTGGTAATGTTGCAGAATGTGTGCGAAAATTGCGTACGGATTTTGGAAGAAGAGAAGCACCGTATGTTCGTTATCTTGTGAAAAAAGTGAAAGAAACTGGCATCCTCATCGAGAAATCAAAGCGTGAAAAGCCAAAAACAGTGCGTACATCCGAGAAAATTGCTGCTGTGGCAGAAAGTGTGCGTGAAGCGCCATCAACATCAATTCACCGTCGTTCTCAACAGTTTACCATTTCGGAGACATCATTGAGACGAATTTTGCATAAAGACCTTGGTATGACGCCATACAAAGTCCAATTGGTTCAGGAGTTGAAGCCAACTGACCATCCAATGCGTTTTCGCTTCGCTAAGTGGGCCTGCGATCGACTTAGAGAAGATGCCGATTTTGCCAAAAAAAACATCTTTTCAGATGAAGCTCATTTTGATCTTGGCGGTTATGTAAACAAGCAAAATTGTCGCATTTGGGGCACCGAAAACCCGCACGCATACATTGAAAAGCCGATATACCCAAAACGAGTCACTGTTTGGTGCGGATTTTGGTCCAGAGGCATAATTGGGCCATTTTTCTTCGAAAATGAGCAAGGAGTGGCCGTTACAGTCAATGGCGATCGTTTCAGGCCATGTTGAACGAATTTTTGTTCACAAAAATTGAAGAGGAGGATATTGGCAACATTTGGTTTCAACAGGACGGCGCTACGTGCCACACAGCCGAAGCTACACTCGATGTTTTGCGCCCTGTTTTTGAAGATCGCATTATCAGCCGCAGAGCTGATGTCGTTTGGCCACCGCGGAGCTGTGATTTTACACTGTTGGACTTATTTGTGGTTGAGTGTTACGCCGATATGCCACAGACAATCGACGCTTTAGAGGACAATATTCGTGAAGCCATTGGTGAAATACAGCTGCACACAATCGATAATGTGCTTAAAAATTGGACCAATCGTGTAGGCTACTGCATGGCCAGCCGAGGCAGCCATTTGAATGAAATTATTTTCCATTAATAACCGGAAGGATTGTACGTTCAAATAAAAAAAGAAATTTGAGAAAATATTCAGTAGTTTTTTTTTATAGCATTTTCAAAAAAAAAAGTTATTTGGCGGACCCTTTATAATTAAAAAAAGAAAAACAATTTTTAACTTTTAATTAGAAATATAAATTTGAAGTTTCAACCCTAAGAATTTTTCAGGTTTGTTTTGTTTTTCAGTGAACCTTTTTTAAAGCCCTCAATTATAGTTATTTTTCAATGGTAAGCCATCGACGCAACAGATACCTTGATTCTCATGGCATGAATTTTAGTTCTTAAAATATTAGTTTTAATCGACAACTTTAATTTTTGGGGGCCACAATTTTGTTTTAGACTTATCAACAACATCTTTCCTTAATTTAATAATTTAGGTTCTTATTCACTCTCTTAAATCAAGAATAATAGTTGTTGGGCAGATTTTAACCAACTTATATTTTTTTTGTTGGAATTACTAACATTTTTCTTATACATTAAACTTTTTTATTTAAGTTCTTCACACGAAATGGGAGGAAGTTGCAAAATCATAAGACGAATGTTTAACAAGCCAGACATCTCCGAGCAATATATTTTAAGGCACAGATACTCCTCTTGTAGAATAATGGCATACCTATAGTAAGGATATAAAAATTAAATGTTTACACTTCACACTACAACTCGATTGTCACCACTCCAATTAGTGTGACTACACAAAAAATAAAAACCATCACCCGCCGCCGGGAGGAGTTACCCGAAACCGCAATGAATTCCACTTGAAAATTCCGTTTGCCACACGTCCTTGTCCACATAAAAATCAAGTTGTTTACAAGAGCCCAATTAAATTCAAGCCAAACAAACAAAAACCCAAATATAATACATAGGAACGTTAAAATAAATCCCTTACCCTTGGTACCTCAAACGGCCATGTCCTTTATAAAGCTACATAGCTCTTCATGTAAAACTCTTCGCACTAAACAATTGTCTGGCACCTGAGGCGTAATTGTCTCCGTCTATATGTATAGCATGTCCTTGTCGTGCACTGTTCCCTGCTCTAATTGTTAACGTCCTGTGATTTCATTGTATCCAAGTGACAAAAGACTCTCGCTCACACATAAATGCGCACCTTCTACTATACTATACTAGTGTATAGCCCGTCGCCCGAAACAAAGCAACAAAAATTAGCATCAACTTTTTCACAGTTTATAGCGCACTATGCAAAACTAAAAACAGAATCCAGGGCAAACGAGCATCCTGAGATAAAAATTTAAAAAAAACCGAATAAAGCACAAAAAATCTACGCTTGCGGAAGAAAAAACAAAAAAAGAGAATTTCAAATTCATTGCGAAAGTCCTTCCGAGTGTGAGATCGCATAATGCTTCATTATGAAATCGGATTTCACTTCTCACACCGCGTCTCCTTTGTTTAGGCGCACCAACTGCATGCGCGTGTGGATGTGCAACAGGATAGATGCACAGCACATATAGAAGTGCACATGAGTATGCCTCAAGGACCTTCTATACTGCTGCTGCAACTGCTACGCGTGAATGTGTCGTCTTTGGCCTGACTAGATTGAAAGCAAGCGGTGCACCTGTGGTGGTGTGAAAACGCTCCTTAAAAAAAAAACACCTTTGAAAGCCATTTCATCGCCGAACGAACAGCGACTTCTCCCAGAAGGGTGCAAAAGACACGACGAGGTGTTCACAAAAGCGAAGCACACACAAAACAAGAAGAAAAAAAAATTAAAATTAAACTGCGTTTACGACCAAAGGTCCTTGTAATACTTACAAGGAAATTATCTCGCTTCTTGTGTCCTTAACATTCACCCATGGAATTTTGTATACTTCTCGGCGGGATGGGGTGGAGTGCCGGAGTGCCAGAGCACTTTATAAATCCTCTTTTGTTTTTATGGCCAGGCATTAAAGCACGTCCTGGTAAATAGGTTCAGCATGTATAGAATACATACGAATACGAGCATAAATTAATTCTCAGTGTTTGCTTAGCATACACATAAACAACAACACTAAGCTGGAGGCAAAGAAAACGCCAGACACAGGACGAATTTTCTAATCTGACAAGGAGTGGACTGTTATAAGAAGTATGCGCAATAATCAGATTGCGGTTTGTCAGTGGGGGTGGGGAGGGAGGCGCTGGATGTGGTGTCCTTTTGGGCTCTGCGCGATGTAATGAGAACACGCATGCAATAGACAAACAAAGAAACGGAAAAATTGAGTACTCATATGATAAAGCACGTCACTTGTGAGGCTGTTTGTTGTATGAACAAACATGAACAACTACGATGACTACGACCGACCGACCCACCGACCGACTGACGTGGCCAAAGTTTATTGGAAAAAGAAAGAAAATATAATAATTAGTTTACCCTTGTGTAGTAAGGACAAGGAAATTTTGTTTTATGGGATATTGGTTAGGATGTGGGGGGAAATTTCATTAACCTAAGAGAATCATTAAAGGATTTTGCGTGGATTTTCTTGACAAGCGCTAACAAGAGCATCCTTTTGCGGGCATGTAAACATCTTTAATGTCAATTCTCCTTGAAATGTAATCATATACAACGAACGTGTATGTATATGTTTGGTGCTCGTATGAAGTTTGTCATCGTCGTCCTTCAGGCGCAATGGCCTTTTATGTTCGTCCTTATGCTTACCGCCAATGTCGCCGTCCTTCGTGGTGATACTTTGTGGTTCGTCCTTCGATTTTAATTGGATGTTGAACGAGGCGATGAGTATGTTGTCAGTGTGGTTGTGGTAGCTTGCTGGCACAGTTATTGACACTACCACACGGATGGAAACTTAGTATATCTATGATGTAATGTCAATGTAGCGAAGATTTCCTTTGACGAGTAATTTTGTGCGGTTGAAAAGGACAAGAATCTTATTAAAGGTGACAAGGCGACTGAATGTGGCTTCTGATGGGTTGAGTTTGTGGAAGGAAATCATTGAGATTTATACAAATTTGTGCCGTTGTCATGGCGAGAAGTTGCAAAGTGTTTAGTATGTTGAACTACTGAGCGAGGGGTTACATCTTACCGTGCCATCTGATGCTTTTTGTTGACTCACCACTTGTGAAGTTTGATAAACATCCATCTAAAATTATGTTCCTTTCATTTAAGGCTCCCTTTATGAGAATTTAGCTTTCATCATTGGCTCTACACGCAAAGGAACATTGGGTGCTTTGGTCAAGGGAACAAGCTTCGAACAAAGGTCTGTAGGGATGAACAATACAAAACAAACCTTTTAATATCGACTAAGACTAAAATTAAGTCACTTACTTACTTAGGCAGCTCTACAGTCCGGGTTGGACCTGTTGCGCACTCCAAGTTGTTTGAGGTCACACATTCTGTTTTTTTTTCTTTTGTTTATTTATTTATTTTTGTTGTCTGTCAAACGTCATTCAACTGGAGGTAAAAAAAAAATTTAATAAACTTATGGAATATAGTACCCCAACAGTTTGATAGGCGTTGTTAAAACGAATTTTAAAAAGAGCAGGACGTTAGGGTTTTTAAAAAGGGTAGCACGATCTCAGTAGCGGATGCTTAAAAAAACGGGTACGGAATGACCAAGCATTTTTTTTTGGGAGAGTGGTAGGGGGACTAAAGGGGCAGTATTTCGGACATAAAGTATATATATGGTGAATTCAGTTTTTTTTAAATTATTTTTTTTTTATTATTTTCCTTTTTAGTTTAATTTAATGTAATAAAATAACAACAATAGAGTCAGTGTATGTGTTCTTTCTTTTGTTAAAACTTTTATAATTGGTGAGTTTCAAATTTTTCTTATATTTTATGATAGTGTTTTAAAATTGTAAAACCCTTGAATAGGTAACGTCCATCGTGGGACAAAGGGGTCAATCGACGGTCAAAGGCAAATTTCAACGAAAATTTAATCAAAATGAAAGCCTTGGCCGCCGCATACATTTCCACAATTTGAAAAATCTACATAATTTACAACATTTACCCAATTTGAACAAATTACAAAATTTACAAAAGTTACAAAAATTGCACAATTTACCCGAATTAAAATTTAGCAGCTTTGAACAAAAGGTTTCCGCCGTAATAAAAAAAAACAAAAAAAATATAACTGTTACCTATCCATATAAATTAGTTAATTCAAACAAAGGACCGAAACATACATATAGATACAAAAAAATAATATTGCCTATTAGATTTAAGTATATTTTATTAACAACATTTTTTTTTGAGTATTTAATTTTTTTTATGTGGATTTTTGTTTTTTTATATGTAATAAGTTTAGTTTCCTTTCGGTTTTTTTTTATATTTATATCGCGTTTAGTGTACTATGTCCCCTATAGAGAGCTCGTTATAGGTAGTATTTTCGTGTTAAATGTATGATTTAGTTTATTTAGTTGCGTGACAGGTTAAAAAGGATTTCGCGGGGAAACAAAATTTATATAATTTTTTTTTAGTGTATTTTATGTTAAATTGCCTTTTTTTATTTGTTTTTCTTGTAAAAATTCAATTTAAAGAAAATTAAAATTAAACAACCCACACAAATGATACAAAAGGAACTGTGTTGATTTTTTTGTTCAGGCCTAAAGGCATTATGGAGGCCTAATTTTATTTTCAGGGGGTGGACTAAGGTGCGCTAAAACATTTTCGGTAGATGGTTTGAGCAGTCCGAGGCATCCGCCTCTAAGTGGAAGTCCAAGGCCAAGGAGCTTCCAGGCTGAGTGGGTAATGGCCGCGTTGAATTCCACCTACAGCGCCCTCTCAATGTGGTAACGTCCGTCTGAATTATTGCAAAACAAAAAGAGTAAGTTTCGGCACGATTTATGTTTTTGTGTATAGGTACCGTTGCTGTGCAAGGACAAGAACCCTCCCATTCCGGCGAGCTCGGTCGAGCAAAGCAAGCGTGCCACGCTCCTTGCACACAACACATCCCTTTCCATCACTCTTTCATTTCCAGCATTTCCTTCCTCATCCGGTTTCCTGTCACTTCAAAAATCCAACAGTCCTAATTCCTACAAACCTGACCTATCACAACATACGGGACTCAATATCTTACGAAGAATTTTTCTCTCAAAACAACAAAGAGTATCTTCATCCGCTTTAAAGAGAGTCCATGCTTCGGAACCATAGAGCAGGACTGGGATTCTATATAGAGTCTCCTTAGTTGTTCGGGAGAGGTCTTTACTACGTAGTTGCCTTCTCAGCCCAAGAAACAGCGATTGGAAAGTCTTGCGTTTCATTTAACTCGCTATACGGTTTCGCCACTTTATCGTTTCGTTGGTTCAATCAAGATTGAAGTCCTTTCGCTTAGAAAAAGTCGCAGTTTCCATCCGTTTTTGCAATCGGTCAAATTCAGACAACCAGGACCTTCCTACCTTCAGTCGAGGTCAAATAGAGGTCTCGAGGTTGGCGGTCGAAAAAATATTCGAACGTTCGAACGACCGTGAAAGCACGGTTGAGGTTGACCAAGTCCCTTAATACCTGAAAGGTTTAGCTGTCGATTGTGACATTGCCCGATTCGTCTATGTTGGCTAGCCCTTCTTGTTGACAGCATATACTCTGTTTGGCCCTCGTTCACCGCTAAACCAATTTTTGGAGCTTCGGTTCCTATACTCGCAAATGCACCAGTGACAGCTGGCTGTGTTCTACCAGTGATATCAATATCGTCGGCGCAAGCGGTTATTTAAACTGATTTTTGAACGAACGTATCTCTTATGTTGGCGTGATAGTTATTTCCAATTCTATCAAGTATGATGTCAAAGAAGTCAGATGGCAGCGTGTCGCATTGTCCGAATTATTTTTTGACACCAAATGCTTCAGTTAGGTCTTTACCGATCTTTATGCTCTCTATAAGTCATCTCCTGCTGCCTTAAATGGTTCGGAAGGCAGCAGTTCGAATGTTGACCTCCAACTTATACTTTTAATTTTCAAAAAAAAAAAATGCTATCAAAGGCGAACGCTTAGAGCCTTGACTTTTATAAAGCGTTATAGTCAGCTTAATTTAACTCAAAGAATGTTTTTATTTGGGCTCCTTAAAGCAAGGTATGAAATGAATGCTCAAGATGCATACGCATTTTATTTTGCAGTCCATTATTTCGTTTAAACACCAAAATAATAAAGACTGTTTTTTTTTAGAGGTATAGAACTTTTAACTAGAATTAAACAAAGATGATTTTTTTAAATTGACATGAAATTGATTTCTGGCATATGACCGCCACGGCTGTCTCGGACGTAGTCTAATCTGGAGGTCCAATTTTCGATGAAGCACGAGCTTGGAGACCAATTCACGAGTCCGTAACGTGAAACAATGCAGTTACCAATCGTTTGTTTCAATAAATCAATTGTGGCACGAGCTGTGTGACATGTTGCGCTGTTGTGTTGAAACCACAGCTCCTGCACATCGTGGTTGTTCAATTGAGGAACGAAAAAGTCAGTATTCATTGCCCTTTAGCTGTCACCATTGACTGTAACGTTCTGGCCAGCATCGTTTTTAAAGAAGTACGGACCAATTGTACCACCAACTGAAGCACTCCAAATAGTCAGTTTTTGGGGATGTAACGGTGTCTCAACATGCACTTGAGGATTATCATCACTCCAAATACAGCAGTTTTATTGGTTTTTGTGGTTGCATCTCGGGGCATCTTTTTATTTTTTGATTTATTGTTTGAAATAACGGTAGCTGCAATACAATTTTTTTTTTGTGAAAATCACTTATCACTATTTTTCTAGAAAATTTTTCCAAGGATTTTGGTCTTGCTCTGTACTAAGGATACTTTTGGGATGGGGCCAAAAATACTGCATACTCAGTTTTTGGAAAATAAATGGATAAAATTTAATATATAAAACCGCCAATATCTCGAAAACTAACAAAGGGAACTCCAAAAAATTTGAATACTTCTACTTTTAAAATAAATTTTTTTTAAATTTGTTTTTCCTTTAACGATTTTCTTAGCTTTAAGTCTCAAAAACGACTTCAACCATTTTGATAATTTTTTGTACTTTGAACAATTTTATTAAAATCGTCCAAGTTGCGAAATTACATCAAAATCGTAGTTAGCGTTTTTGACAAAATCTGATTTTTCAAAGTGATTTAAATAAATTGTTTAGCATTCATTTTCGATTCATTTTGCGATTCAAAAACGCATCTCATGTACCAAGAAAGTTTCGTGTCCTGATTTATTTCAACGTCATAATCAGCTTTGGTGGATTCGTCAACGAAAGAACGTTTCCTTGATATTTAGAATCCTCAAAGCAATATTATATCTAAACGATTTGACAAGCCAAAAATAAGTCCTCTTTAAAGTTTATAATTAAAAACCCTTGGATCTTACAGACAATGAGTAGCATAAGTTACAATTTATTGAGTATATGTTTTTTTAAATTCTGAACATTGTATTGAGAAATCCCATTCATCATCATCATCATTAGCATTATAGAAATTATAATATGAAACACATCTATTAATGGGACAATTTAGACCATAGTTTGTGCAAGTTCTATTTTGAAAAAGAATACTGCGGGATTTTAAAGGAACTTCCGAAGCATATATTCCAAAGATAGAAAGCAATTCAGGGCAATTTATTTCACTACTTAAAACATCTCTCAAAAACATTAAACAACTTAATTTGCTTCTATTTGTAAGAGAGGGAAGGCTGATAAGCTTACAACTAGCTTCATATGAAGGAAAAGCCGACCAGTTAAATATTTGTACTGCAAATCTTGTAAAATTTCGTTGCACCTGTTCTAATCTTTTTTTATGCAATTCGACTCGTATAAATAGATTTAAGGGTGTATGGGTCTTTGAAATCTGAACAGTTTCTCTTAGTAAAACCATACTTTGAATTTGCTTTTGATATTATATAATCCATATGAAATTTAAATGACAATCCGGACTCAAACATAACAACTAAGTCTTTAACCTCGTTAGCATTGAAAATAGCATTATTGTTTAAAAAATAATTGCCTTGGATAGGATGAGCAATTTTATGAATTTTGAAAATTTTACATGTAGATATCTTAAGCTTCACGGAATTAGTCTCACACCATTGGCCAAAATTACTAATATCTTCTTGACAATTCGAAGTATCTTGCAATTTTTTTACTTTTAAAACTTGACAATTCGAAGCATCTTGCAATTTTTTTACTTTTAAAAAGATTTTCATATCATCAGCATAAGGATGGCACTTACTATATTTGAAATTTGTTGAAACATCATTAACAAATAGAATAAACAATATTGGACCCAAATGGCTACCTTGAGGTACACCAGAATGAATATCAAAAGGTCATGAGAAATGATTCCCTTCTCTGACAATTTGCGTCCTATTAGTCAAACAATATGATAACCATGTCAATAATGAATTGTTCATACCAATTGCCTTCAATTTAAGTAGTAACAAATCATGATGACTTACTTACTTAACGGGCTCCCGAAGAGTCCCTGCCTGAGATACGGCAGCCTTCCACCCTCTGCGATTACGAGTACGCTGCTTCCAGTTGTCCAGACCAAGCGCTCTGGCATCCGCGATGACTTGGTTTTTAAAACGGAGGTTCGGTCTTCCTTGTCGTCTCGAACCTAGGGGCTGGGATTCGAAGATCCTCTTGGCTGGAGCGTTGTTATCCATTCACTCGATGTGGCCGAGCCAATGTAGTCGATGAATTTTGGCTTTTCGGACTACATCCCCATCTTGGTACAGCTGATTGAGTTCGCGGTTGTATCTTCTCCTACATTCGCCTTCCTCGATCACAGGACCAAATATCCGTCGAAGGATTATTCTTTCAAAGGATCCCAGTATTAACTCTCCTTTCCTGCTTATCGTCCAGCACTCGGCGCCGTGTAGCAGAACTATCAGGATAAGGGTTCTGTTGGGCATGCACTTTGTCCCTCGAGTTTGGAGTTTTGAACCTATTTGTTTTGCCAACCCGAAGTAGCAGCGGTTTCCTAGGGTTATTCTTCGACGGATCTCCACTAAGATGTCATTTGTGGAGTTGATGTTTACCCCGAGGTAGATGAACAGTGACATTTTGTCCTAGTCGGTGGACAGATGATTGTTTGTTTGTTGATAACATATATTTTGTCTTGTTCTCGTTCACTTCAAGGCCAACTAGTTTAGCTTGTTCTTTAATAGCCGTGAAAGCCTCTATCACGGCACGCTGGTGACTGGCACACTCATGATATCTATATCGTCCGCATACCCCAGCAGTTGGACTGATCTGTTGAAGATAGTGCCTTCTGTGTTGACACCTGTCCTGCGCACTAACTGCTCCAGAACAAGATTGAAGAAATCACACGACAGCGCATCTCCTTGCCGAAATCCGGTGCATGTTTGAAAGAGTTCAGATGAGCTGCTGCCAACTGCACATTGCATCGCGTGTTATCTAGTGTCATGCGATACATCTGGATCAGTTTTGACGGGATCCCGAATTCGGCCATCGCCACAAAAAGCTCCTGACGATGAATGCTACATATGACATGGCTTTAAAGTCGATGAAGAGATGGTGTGTCTCGACTTGAAATTCGTTGGTCTTTTCCAGGATTTGCCTTAGTGTGAAGATTTGATCTACAGTTGATCTGCCTGGCCGGAAGCCACACTGGTACGTGCCGATTAGTGTGTTGCAGAACGGTTTGAGACGTTGACACAGTACATTGGATACGATCTTATATGCGACATTAAGCAGGGATATGCCTCGATAGTTCTTGCAAGACATAGGATCGCCTTTCTTGTTAGAAAACTTGCTGGTATTAAGTCAAAACCAGGAGGTTTAGAGATTTACAGATTGCGAATCGCATCTAAAATGTCGTTAATAGAAATAAACATGGGACAACTGTCACTAAAGATTTCAGACAAATGTTTGTATCTGTTATCAGAAGACGAAAAACTATTCAGATTTTCTATAGACTTAAAAAATTTAGCAAAAAGTTCGCATGATTCACTTATATTAGATGAAATTTCATTAATCTAATGAAAAGCTGCTACGAAAATTAAATTAAAAGAAAATTACAACTTCTAGTTCTTTTGATTATCTAAGAAGAGTTTGAATTTATTTGTTCCCTAAGGATGCATCTTAGTTTTCTGAGGAGCTTCATTGAATGCAAGTCAAGACTCTGGAAAAAGATTGCTTCAAAAGTTTAAGGTAACTCTAAGGAAGTCCTTGACTATTTAACCTTAAACATGTGAGCCAAAGGGAGGTGGAAAGGTAGTAAGTTGGTTTATTTTTCAATATCTGTTCTCGGGACATGTTCTTGGCTGGGCTGACTCAAGGCGAGAGGCAGTGGCATTCAAGCCTTGGTCTCTAGGAAAAGATTGTAGCATTAGCAGAAAAAAACATTTGTATTAATAAAAAAGCACTCACCAACTTTTAGGATATATTGTATTAAATAAAAGGCACACTCTGTTTTCTTCCTCCCTAAGCAGCCCGACTTAAAATTTGTCTCTCTTGAACGTACAAAAACTAAAAGTAAGTCAACGCTATAAACATATCCTAGAGCTCCTAACAACTTTTACTATTTTTTTTTATGGCAGATTTATCACCATGGCCAGAAATGGCAACAAAACAAAAAAAACACACACACACAAACCAGCTAAAACACTCGTTCTAACATTCAGGGCGATTGCTCAATTTTTTTCTATCCTCATCTATGACCATTTCTTTCTTCAAGGGTCGCTCTTCAACAACACAATCTGACACTATAAATTGAAAATCACGTTCAATAAATTCGTCCAGTCCCGTCAACGGCAAAAAAAAAATCTTCAGACAGATGAAGAAAAAATAAACTTTAACATTTCCACAACCATTAATCGTTCAAAACATTTCTCCTGGAGACACAGAGCCACCCCAACACCACTCCCCATGACAACGACGAATTCCACTACACACATACACCGAATATGCTGAGAATTTCCTTTTCCATACAAGTCTAGCTGGTGTGAAAGGACTAAACACGCCACATCGAATTGATTCACGCTTTTGTTGTTCACCCGTTCCCGTGTGATAAGATCCAGAAAAAAAGGATATACATTTTCACGTTCTATTCCTCCTGTTTCGCAATCTCGTACTTTTGATAGCACGAGGAGGACAATAAAAACACAAAAACGGATTACATTACTCTTTAACTAAAATAAGACGTCGACAAGAAGAGAAGAGATGAGGGCGGCAACGGAGAAAAGCAGTTCAAAGGGCTAAATTGCAAAGGAGTCGATTTCAGTGTGTTTTTGTGTGTTTCCATTTGGACGTGTCCCTTTTAATTCACTTCATATCGCACTTAAAGCGCTGTAGCACGTCCCCTACCCTTCCTAACCCGTGCGTCGTCGTTTCGTTGCAAAATTAAAATAATAGAAAGCAATCCAATTCTCCATTTGGTCCTGGTAAGCTCCTTAACCCATACTTTGGCCAGCAGACACGGGGCGAAGAAGAAAACCCAAAATAGAATTCAGCTGACACATACATAGAACACCCCATTGACTACTGTCAATTTGAATGTCTAGCAATATCCTGTTTTGCAAAACTAGGAGAAAAAGTGACAGAATTCCATTGAAGCGTAACTATACCACCCATTTTGCAGTCCCAGTCCCAGTTCCAGAGTGAGCCATCCTTTCATCAGAATCGAATGATGCTCGTCCTTGTAGTCGGTCAGGGTATCCGATTAAATCCGGTTAAATTGCGTCCTTTGGACAAAGGTAAGGAATGAGCAAGAGCAAGGTTGCTCCACTGAAGCAGAGCAGAGCATTCTCCTCCTTCTACTCGACAAACAAATAGAGAAAAGTAAAACGAAACGAAACGAAACGAAAATCCGAAGAAGCAGCACAATCGCACACCATGGACATGGACGTCTACTACGACGACTCTAGCATTCAGTAATCCGATCCTGGAGACTCGCAAAATGTTGGGAAAAATAAAATTAACAAAAAAAAAAAAAGCAAAACATAAAGAGAACTATGAAGACAAAACGTTAAACCCGAAAGGAATTATCCTTCAGATAGAAGATAGATGAAGGCAACAGCACTAGCAGCACCAGCAGCACCAATTATTTATGGTCTGCTGCCCTTGAAGGAGACATAAATTGACAAATAATTGGAGGTCTATTCCGAAGTATGATTTATTCGGTTCAGTAATGGCCGTAACTATGCACAAAGTAGGTACCCATTCGCCCCGAGGCGTCTCTCCACTAAATAGGAGCATGAGTTGTACTTCAAATGACTGGGAAGGTGGTGGTTTCCGACGACGCAACGGAACCAGGATGCATGCAATAACAATAATCATAATCAACGCCTAGGGGGCCAAGCGGGCTGTTGCCATGGCCAAGTGGATCTGCCCCACCACCACCACGACCACGACCACCACAGCCAACATAAGGAACACCACTCACTTGGACACAGCTATCGATAGCTGAGAATCTCTTATCGCAAACCGTAGATCTCTGCGTAACAATCGGCCAGACCATAAAATTACCACATAATAATTTTCCTGGCTACAAAGGGAGGGTGGAGGGTTGATTGCCGACCAGGAATGGGGAGACACTGTACACCAATGTGCGGTGGTATCGCTGTGAGTAAGCGAGTTAGACTCTGTAATTATACAGATGCGATGAACAGGTACACACTCAAACACAGTGATAACGAATGCCAACGGAATTCGATTGATGAGCAATTAGTTCAATTGCGAGAAATTGATATTTTAGTAGATTATTGTTCTCGGTATGTATCTCGTGGATGTGAATGGATTGCTGGGAGCGGAATGATGACATGTAATGTGAGATTTATTGGAACGTAAATAGTTCTAGCACCGCACCGAGGAAATGCTAGGACAATTCAAGTAAGGCTATTATTTTACAAATAGTTCTGCAATTGATGATATTGCATGTGGAATCGTCCTTAAGTGCTAGTTGCTATGCGACTAAACTTCACAGATGCACTAGCAAGTTCGATATGTTCATATTCCAAAGGATGATATTATCAGGGAAATTAGATTCTTTGGTTTATACTTTATAGGACTATTCTCGTCTTAAATTTGATTAGTTATTAATTTATCAGTTAATTTGGAGTTGGAATTTTATTGCCAACAGGTTTTAGCTGTGTAGTAAAAAAGGTAAAATATAGAAAGGCTAGTGCAGTTCATTTCAATTAAAGTGAGACTCGTTTAAAAGACCTAATACGTTTTGCACAGACAGTTTTTGGGTTTTCTAATATTTTTCTAGCAAATTCAAGTAAACGTTGTTTTGGAGCGATCTCTCAAAAGATCACTCACTGGATCTACACAGCAATGAGCAAATGACCGCCATCGTCAAACTAAACATGATACATTATCTCGCGGGTATTGGTATCTCCGGAGCGCTGCGAAAATGTCCCTCGGCGACTATAGAAGCTTTAATACGACTTACAGTGTCAATATGCAGCACAGCAAGTTTGAATCAAATGAAAGAGCAAACTATCAGAAAACACCCTGAGCTGATGGAATTGCTAACAGAACTCCTCGAACTTGACAGGATCTGTCCGGCCACAGACCGCCAATTAAAATCTCTTTACTTCAACAAAGGACTCTCCACGGAGATCACAAGCAGAGGAGCGTTGGTTAGCAATAACTAAACCAAACTGGCTAAGCGGCTTAAAGTGGACTCTGGCCTGGGGTCCGGTATCCATGGACCAAACAAAAATGTCTCGATACCTATCCAGGCAGAGCTCCATGCCATTAAATAATGCACAAACCCAGTTTACAACTCAGTAATCAAAGGAGCTGACATCCATATATTCACGGATAGTCAAGCAGCTACAAATTGACTAAAATAAGTACTATTCTGTTTTGATACACTTCAAACACTAAGTGTCAAAACCAAAACAAAAATATGGTGGCTTCCTAGACACGAGGGAATTGTAGGGAACGAAATAGCCAACAAACTTGTCAGAAAATGCTCGGAAACTCCTTTTATAGGGCCCGAACCATTCTGTTCATTGGGCTTTCCCAATCCCAGGTCTTAGACAGATCAAACATGTCACTCAGCCTTTGATGCCAATAAATTATTCAATTTACCAAGGCACGATATAAAAAATCTAATTGGTAACCTAACCAGAGGTCTTCATAGACGGCGATATCACCTTCATAAACCGGAGTGTCGATTTTGCCTTGAGGGAGACGAAACTGCTGAGCACATAATGTGTGAATGCCCCGTGCCTGTAAGCAACGACGATATAAAAAATTCTTCTGCTGTGAGTAACATCGGCTACATTTTATTTTTTATTTTTATTTATTTTTTTATTTATTTAATTTCTTTATTTCATTTATAACTTTAATTTATATAAAAGTTTAAAACAAATTCAAGGATATATTTACAAGAAAGTAGGGCATTTAAGTTATAAACTGAAATAGTTATGTACATTCTGTTGTCAGATTTTGACAAGAGGCGAATGTACAGTACATACTTAATAAAATTCAGATTTAATTATCGATGGGGATGCGATAAAATATAAGTATAAATTCAAATATAAAAAAAATAAAAAATAAAACAAAAAAGAAATCATACCAAAGGGTTCAGTAAATTACCAATTACAGCCAGCGTTTAACATTTTTAAGATATACGGATTTAACTCGCTCACATCTCAGACTTGAAGGAATTTTATTGCACAAACGAGGCGCAGTAACATTATAAATATAAGAAGGCTTCTCACTCTTGCCAAACTTTCCTGCGGCGGTCTATACAATTGCCGCGGATTTGTGCCCAAATTGTTGCGTATGTGTGTTATGTCGTCAGCGTCAAGCCGCGAGACCGATTGACTTTATATTCATGACATAATGTTAATAAGGTTGAGAGAAAGGTTTAAAATATTGCGTGGTACCGGTAGATGGTGCTGCTATCTATGTTTAAAAACAAGCTATGCCTGGCTATGTCAAAACAAGGTTTCTTTTAGCTTTTGACTCGCGCGCCGGTGCGATAATTAAATTATGCACGTCGATCTAGAAGATCTTTTGTGTTTAGTGTCAGAGTTGTGCTTAAGTAAGTAGTGCCTATACTTTTCTAATTTAATTTTTGAGTTTTGGGATGAAGTATACAGAGCAGAGGATCCATCTACTGCCTTTGATCTGTTTCTTAATAAGCTACAATTGCATTTATCTCGCGCAAGTTTACACATCAAAAAAACCAACAAGTTGAAACCTCTTAAGCCGTGGATGACTGGTACTCTGTTTACTAAAATCAGAAAGAAAAATCATCTGTTTAAGTGTTTAAAAAAACATCCCAACAACTTAAGACTGAAAGGGTGTTATGATAAGGTGTGTCGGGAGCTGAAAACTGAAATACCTCTTCAAAGAGCTACTTATTTTAGTAATAAGTTAGCGCAAAATTTAGGTAATTCCAAAAAAGAATGGCAGGTTGTCAACGAAATCTTGAACAAAAACAAACCTAATTCTGATATTGCCGTCACTATAAATAATACGACTCTATCTGAGCCCTTAGAAGTTGCCACTGTGTTCAATGACTATTTTTCCAATATTACAAAGGCTATTCGGGAATCCGCAATACATAATAATTCCAACTGTCAATGTGATAATAATAACTTTTCTGTGTATGACACTTTCCAAAGACAAAGCTTTTTCTTTGAATTTTTTTCACCAGTTGAAGTTCTTAAAATTATACAATCCCTAAAAGCGTCAAATTCAATGTCATGCGATCAAATCTCAAGTAATATCTTAAAAAGAATATCGCTCCTTGTTTCTGATCTTTTATGTCATATTTTCAATTTAAGTATACAAAAGGGTATTTTTCCGGAAATACTTTTTACATAAAAAAGGTGATACCATGTCTTTAAACAATTACCGCCCTATATCCCTGTTATCTGTTTTTTCCAAAGTCTTTGAAAAAGGGGTCAAATCTAGAGTGCTGTCTTTCTTAGACAAAACTAATTTCTTTAGTATTTCGCAATTTGGCTTTCGAAGTGGCAAATCTACTGAAGATACCTTGTTGAAGTTATGCGGTGAAATTTATAGTAGTTTAAATGTTTCTGATATCCCTGCTACCTTATTCATTGACATCACTAAAGCATTTAACATGGTAGACCACAAGATATTGCTTAAAAAACTTTATAACGCGGGTTTCAGAGGTTTTATCCATGACTGGTTCACTTCCTATCTTGAAAACCGTAGTCAGAGAGTTAAGATTCAAAATAGTTTAAGTGAGAAAAATCTCATTAACATAGGTGTTCCACAAGGCTCTGTTTTGGGTCCTATTTTGTTTTTAATTTTTGTAAATTCGCTTTTTCTTCAATCTCTTAGGGGTAAACTCACAGCTTTTGCTGATGATACTGCTTTGTGTTATCATGGTAAATGTTATTTTAATTTATATATGGATTTGAACTATGATCTGGATATACTGCGGAAATGGTTTAAACTTCATAAATTGGTCATAAGTGACAAAACGAAATTCATGATTTTTAACATTATGGGTAAAATCTGTAATGATACAGATACAGTACCATTCGCCGAATTGCAATAGATTCCTTTTTATTAATCCTTGTACACACAATCATAATTCACCCACTTTTGATTCACATGCCTACTGCTCCGCTGACTGCTTTGTAATTGAACGTGTCGACAGCTTTAAGTACTTAGGTGTTACTCTGGACTATAAGCTCTGTTGGTTGGGGCATACTATGTACTTAAAAAAATATCTAAACAATGTTGTTAGACAGATTTACAATCTCAGTCAATACTGTGATTTGCCAATTTTAAAGTTAGTCTATAATGGTCTTTTCAAATCTAAACTTCAGTATGGTATAGCTTGTTGGGGTGGTACACATTATAATAAATTAGAGCCTTTGCTAATTAAAAAAAACACGCTGTTCGTATTTTGTGTAAAGTTAACCGTCGTACTCCTAGTTTTGGATTGTTCAAAAGTCTTGGATTTCTTCCATTGAGGCATTTGTACTTCTATAAAGTTTTAAAAATATTTTTTGAAAAGTCCGGGTACAACTCTCCTAGGGTTTATGAAAACCGTAATTTGCGCGTCAACACTAGTAATCTCGTCAATGTACCCACAATTAATAAATCGCATTTTTCCACCTTCTACCGGGTGATTTTTTAAGAGGTTTAGAACTTTTTTTTAAAAAAAAAACACAAAAAATTCGAAAAAATGAATGAAATATTTATTTGAATCGATAGTTTGAACCTTGCAATTTAATGTTTAAAGATAATTTCATGCAAATGTTGACCGCGGCTGCGTCTCAGGTAGCCCATCCGCTGAGTCCAATTTTGGCATACTCTTTCACACATATCGGCCGGTATCTCACGAATGAATGCATGGATGTTGGCTTCCAGTGCGTCAATCGAAGCGGGCTTGTCCCTATACACATTAGCCTTGGCATACCGCCACAAAAAATAATCTAATGGTGTCAAATCGCACGATCTAGGCGGCCAATTGACCGGCCCGAAACGTGAAATTAACTGTTCACCAAACTCGCCTCGCAATTGCGCCATTGTTTCGCGTGCTGTGTGGCATGTGGCACCGTCTTGTTGAAACCACATATCATGCAAGTCAAGAACTTCCATTTCGGGCAAAAAAAAGTTTGTTATCATCGCTCGGTAGCGTTCACCATTGACAGTAACGCTGCGATTCGCATCATCTTTGAAGAAATATGGCCCAATAATGCCGCCGGCCCATAAACCGCACCAAACAATGGCTTTTTCGGTATGCATTGGTAGCTGTTGCAATGCTTCTGGCTGATCTTCACTCCAAATGCGGCAATTTTGCTTATTTACGTACCCATTCAACCAAAAATGAGCCTCATCGCTGAACACAATTTTTCGATAAAAAAGCGGATCCTCGGCCAGCTTTCCAAGAGCCCATTCACCAAAAATTCGGCGTTGTGGTAGGTCGGCTGGCTTTAGTTCTTGCACCAGCTGTATCTTAAAAGGCTTTACGCCCAAATCCTTCCGCAAAATTTCCACGTAGTGCTGTAACAAAGGCCTAACTGCTGGGAACGGCGCCGAATCGACATTTCGCGGTCTTCTGTCACACTAGCTGATACGGCCGCAATATTTTCTTCAATACGCACAGTACGTAAACGTGTTGGTGGTTTAATGTCCAACAAAGTAAATTTGGTGCGAAATTTGGTCACAATCTTCCGAATAGACTGCTCAGAAGGTCGAGAATGCCGATCATAAAATGGAAGCAGCGCGCGATGAACATTTCGAACCGAGCACGAATTTTGATAGTAAAATTCAATAATTTGCAAGCGTTGTTCATTTGTAAGACGATCCATGGTTTAATTGCAAACCAAACTGAAGCTGTTTGACAGTGACACAAGGTACTAAGCACACGTCAGCTGTCAAAACCAGTGTTGCCAAAACCAAACCAGCTAAAAAATCACCCTTTATATACATATAAAAAGGTTTCCTGAAAAACTGACAGACTAACTCATCAGCGTACTGCTTATGGTAGAGTAAGGGAACTTAAAAATATGTTGCCTTCTCAGCGCCGTTTTTAGTAAGATTGCGAAACACGATCCGTTAGTCAAATTGATTTAAAATATTGTTGACAGAGCAAAACAAATTTTTTGGCAAGTATTTCAGCATTTTTTTCCCGGGACAAGCTTGCCCTTTAATGATACGGATAAACAATTCACCGACTATTGGTGGGTTGCGGAAAGTGTGGAAGAGGTGGGTATGCCTATCTAGGTCGGTGTGTTACCTAAGGTAACTCATCCTATTCTTAAGTAGTTTTATTTGTAAGTTAGTTAGTTTGTGCTCTGCATGTCGGCTGCAAGGTGTGGTGTTTCTGAGAGTCGACTGACACATTTCAGTGTCAGTGGACTTTCGGTGGCGCATGTGTGCTATGTTGGTGGCTGCTGGGTGCTGCTAATGGTGTTGGGGGGTGGGCACTCGTTGCCTCTGTAGATGAGGCGGCGAGTGCACATCACCCCCGATTATACTTAGTATTAGTTTGGTAATTTTAAGTAGCGTTAGTTAGATTCTAAGTTTTTAATGTAAAGTCGTAAGTTGTTTTAGTTTTTTAGTTTTAAATAAAAATAAAACTAATAAAGGAGTCAAGTTTTTAAAATAAATTTTCTTGTAAAAAAAATGATATTTAAATAATAAAAATGTATTATTAATTAAGGCCGAAAGGTAATAGTATTAAGTGATGTAGTTAAGTTTAGAGCGTCCGCATAAGGTCCAGTAACCTAGAATAAGTATCCTGTTAATTTTAAAAATAAAACAAAAAAATAAAAAATAAATATTAGGCGTAAACGGCCCATGGAGGACCTAAAGCCTAGCTTCTCCAACCATTGTGTGTGCGATGTTATATTTTTGACACGAATGGACGGCAATTTATTTTTGAGAAGCTTCTCATGACATTTCATACTCTTGGATGTTTGTCAGACGTTCGCAAGAGGTGGGGCAGCGAATAAAAACTTTCAGGTAGTATAGGTCGGGATTTGAACCACCGACCTCTCGCTTAGTGGCCCAACACACTTAACCACTAAGCCACTGCACCCACCCTGTTAATTTTATGTTAGATTTAATCATTTCTATCTTCTAGTTTGTAAGCTTTATTGTAAGAAAATAATAAATGGATTTAAAATTGAAACAAAAAATTTCACACTTGCGGGGGGTTATATAAAAGTATGCATATATTTCAAGCATACTTTTACTGCAATCATAGATAATTTTACGTGCTGCTTGAAAATGAAAGATAATTAAACATTGCAGTATATTTAGATTTTGTCCGTTTAAATCTTGATGCACAAGTAAAAATACTTTATAATAAAAATAATGAGACACTTATATTTGCATTTAGACAAAGTGGACCATTGAGTTGTTTCTCCCGGTGGCGTATATGGAAATGCTACTTCAGTACGTCCCCTTCACACAAATAGGTATTGACTTAATTAACATCTGCATTGGCATACTCGATTAGCATTCTTCACACAGAATGGCAATGCCTTTGGCAACATTATTTCATTATTTTGGTGGATCGCTGTACGGGATTTCAGGTTTTCAACTCTCTTTCTTCAGGTTTCGCTTATGCAACTTCGCTGCTCCGCTCGGGGTATGTGCTTTTCGCCAGCCAGGCGCCTATGGAATCATTATTTTGGTTGCACGCCTGACTGAATGTATGAACTGAACATACATGTATAGATTCATACGGAGTTTCATTTCCCTCTTTGCTTATCGAACTCAAAAGAAAATGTTGTATCGACCCCTGTATGAAGATGGGAGGGGACGAAGTAAATTAGCTTTTCCATATTCGCCTCCCGATTTTGTATCACTTCGTTTACTGAGACCAACCAAATGCAGGTTTGTGACTCACAAGTTTTGAGCTTTGCCTAATTTTAGCGTTTGTTTAGGAATATTGATTGACATTCTCTTTTTTATGGAATTCGTAGGGTCCCTTATTTGAACAAGACAGTCTTAACTAAGAAATTTGTTTGATTGGGTTGGATAAATTTGTCTAAATTGCGTCCACCGACTAGGTGGACATTTCATTGTTGATGGCAGCAACTAAGATATAAATAGTTAACTAATCATCTCTTATAATAGTCCAATTCAAGCAAACAGATTAAAAACTCTTGACTCGAAGGAAAAAACGCATTCACTGCAGAACCGTTTGCATACCAATTCTTCAACACGCCGCCGAGTGGTCGGTGGAATGGTAATATTTGACACGTTCACTGATCCCTATAATCTGTACTAAGATGTGAATGCCGTTCAAAAAGTCAAAATACGCCAAATACATTGAATCCGTCACATGTATTGAATGGAAAATGGTGTTCCAATCAGGGACCTTCGAATCCCAGCCCCCAAGTTTGAGACTGCAAGAACAATTCTAAACGCTTTCATACCTTCTTAAGGGAAAACCTGGTGCAGCTCACGATGGTGTGAACTTCTGCTATAAACACAACGGGATGCGCTCCTATTGGAAATGATTCCCTGATATAAGTACAGTAATTTGGATCCAAATTGAATTCTATATTTTATTCATAGATGCTCCAAATCACACTTTTAGGTCTCAGTGTCGGTCCGATATGTCTACCTGAGATCGTCCTACACAAAAGTACGCCGAAACCTATAACTGCCCAGAGGTGGTTGATTGGTATCGATTTGGGGATGCCCAGTGATGTAGCGGTAACCACTGCACAGTAGTCTTGTCCCACTCGCTAAACCTATCAACAAGAGTGTTGAAAAAGAAGAAAATAGCAACACTATAATCCTCTGTGTAAGATGACTGGTTGATGAATCTCAGAAGTCTATATGACCACCTCAGAGATAGGATGAACGGCAGATGAATGCACTTGGTAATGTCGGTAATGTCAGATACCTTTCTTCGACATATTGGAGCTGAGTTCAGTAAGGAATAAGGATCAGTCAGGGTTCTGGAAAAGAGGTGGTGGTGGATGAGCTCTTCATAGGTTAACTGCAGCTCTCACATCCCCGAAGTGGGTTACTGGCAAAGGAATTACCAGCCTGCTGTCCTACGCTCAAAGCCAGTACCTGCCTCTTCAGGTTGGGGGCTGTGTCGTTTAAACGGTTCAAAGACAAGTCGAGTCTCCGATGCAGGATTCAACACAATCAACTAAATTATCTTTAACAGATCAGTCCAGCTACTGGGGTAGAAGAAGACCAGGCGAAATTAGTTGGCCTTTAGGTAAATGAGGACAAGAAAAAACATATAAACACATGAAACAGTAATTTATCCATCGACTAGGACATAACTCCGCTACACTTAGTGGACATTCAGGGAATAATTACCCTGGGAAGACGCTGTTTCCTTGTTCTGGCAAAGCAAATGTGTTCCAAGCTCTTGACTCGAAGGACAAAGTGCATGCTTATTCTGACAGTTTTGCTATATGCCGCCGAGTGCTGGACGATAAGCAGGAAAAGATAATTAATACTGGGATCCTTCGAAAGAAAAATTCAATGAAGGAGAGGATACAACCGCGAACTCTATGAGCTGTGCCAAGATGTAGTCCAAAAAGTCCCGACACGTCTACTACATTGCCTCGGCCACATCGAACCAAAGGAAAATAGAGCTCCAGTCCAGAGGATCATCGAATCCCAGCCCATAGATTGGAGCCGATAAGGAAGACTGAACCTCAGTTTCAAAGACCAAGCTTGTTATGGAAAATTGGAAGGCGAGGATCGAAGGCTGCCTTGTCTTAGGTAAAAATTCTTCACTGGTCGGGAGCCCGTTACCCAAGAAGGAAAGTAAGATTGTCCAGATTTGCACATATGAGATCAAACATTTCGGAAACCTGTTCTTTATAAAAGGATTTTCGACTTTAAAAATTATAAAAAATACATAAAGAGGTTCGCCTATTTCAAGTAAAGGGTGATCCATTTCGAGGTTGCCTACTTTTTTAAAGGAAAAAAACACAGAAAATTCAAATTTAATGGAGAATGTTTTTTATCATTTTAAAGAACATTCTTTGGCATTTATTTTTTGAAGATTATGTCTATCAAATGTTGGCCGTTGCTACGTCGCACAGATGGTCCATCCGTTGAGTCCAATTTTCGATCACTCGTTCGAGCATTTCGACTGGTAACTGGCGAATGACACGCGTGATGTTTTCCTCCAAGGCCTGAATCGAAGCGGGTTTGTCGGCATAAGCTTTTGACTTAACATATCCCCACAGGAAAAAGTCTAACGGTGTGATATCACACGATCTTGGTGGCCAATCGACCGGCCCAAAACGTGAAATTATGTGCTCAATAAGTCCATTGATTGATGCGATGTGTGGGAAGTGGCGCCGTCTTGCTGAAACCAAATGTCGCCGAGATCACGAGCTTCAATTTCAGGCATCAAATAGTCGGTTATCATGGCACGATAACGGTCGCCATTGACGGCTTCGTTCGCTAGGGCATAATTTTTAAAGAAATATGGACCAATGATTCCACCGGCCCACAAACAACACCAAACCGTTGTTTTTTCTGGAGAAGTGGCAGTTCTTCAATCTCTTCAGGTTGCTCTTCGTCCCAAATGCGGCAATTTTGTTTGTTTACATACCCATTGAGCCAGAAATGGGCCTCATCGCTAAACAAAATTTGCCTCGAAAACGTCGGATCTTCTTGGAACTTTTCAAGAGCCCATAGAGCGAAGCGATGTCGCTTGGGAAGGTCGAGCGGCTTCAGTTGTTGCACAAGCTGTATTTTGTACGCTTTCAATTTAAGATCTTGACTTAAAATGCGCCAAGTCGTTCCATACGTCAGTCCGAGTTTCTGCGAACGGCGCCGAATCGACTCTCTACGGTCTTCGGCCGCTATATTTTCTTCACAGCGTGCTGGACGTGGTCTATTCGGTCGAATATTATCCAATAATGAATGCTTGGTCTCAAAATGGGTGATGGTGTTGCGAATAGTACGCTCAGTAGGCCGATTATGTTGACCATAAGTTGAGCGAAGTGCACGAAACACATTCCTCACAGAACGTGAATTTTCATAATAAAGTGGAACAATTTGTAAACGTTGTTCACGTGTAAGTCTTTCCATTATGAAATGCCAAACAATACTAAACAAAAATAACATGACAGCATGACACGACTCACACGTGATCTGTCAAAAAGGCTATTGAAAAAAGTATCTCCACTTGGATCACCCGTTATAAGAAAATTCAACGGAAAAGCCACGAACATTTCAAGTTTACACAAAAATAAATAAATGAAAATAAATAAAATTTGAATTCATGCATCATCAGCCGCACAAATTAGTCAAACTTCCGCTGGAACAAGCGATGACAAGCAAATCACTCTTGAAAGGCCACATGAGTGGCAGATGGTTCTTGTCGAATCACTTTGCAAACAGTTCTTTAGCTTAAGTCAAATCACTGCCACAGAACCTCGGTTAAACCCTAATATGACATCTGGCAGTCAACGCCATGAAACTGTATACGCGTGCACTCGTTGAATCACTTCTTTCGCTCCTAAAACACACTGTCACCACATAAGTGTACACATGTACATGTGTCGGCTGCAATTATTAATTATATAACCAGAAATGACAAATTATCGCGTCGCTTAAGTCGTCCAACTCAACCAACCAAGACAAAACTGCTCTGGAGGTAGGTAGGTACTCGCTCCCGAAACGGCAAAGACGCTGATGTCCATACTCACTCCTTACTTCCCAACGTCCAACGATGCTTTCATCGCGTACATGCGCCTGTCAGACTTGATTAATTAGGAAATAATTATAAATTATAAAAACGAACAACAGCACAAATTAATTAAACAAAAATAACAACAAAGAGTTGTTCCAGATATCCACTTGGGATGCATGCCGTGGCGCTGCTTCCATTCGGAATGAAAAAAAAAAAAAACTGATCCCAAACCAGCTAGCATCCTATGAGGATTGGATGGCGTTGACATTAAAATAAATTGCTAGCATAAAAATGTCACTCTGTCCCGGTTCCCATTGGAATCACATGTGTATCACAATTTCAATGCATTATCGTTATTGATTTGAGGGGCGAGGGTTTTATTGTCGATTTATGTTTCTTAAATAGCTCATGTAGGATGCATCCACCCATAGTGATTGTTCCGTTGCCATCTATCCATCCATTCAACACACACACACACACACACACACACACATATCAACAAAGAGATATAAAATTAGTCTCTAGTAATATGTCGGCGATTTTCCAGTTGACCGGACTCGAATGTCGAAATGTCGCGGAAGCATTTTGCGGCTCATCACAGCCCGCATTGATAAAGTGCTTTTGTGCGGCAAAAAGTGAACGGAGAGAGGAGCCTTTGCATTGTTGGCGCAGTAGCTATATACATACGTATGTAGCTGCAGCAGAGGCCTTAGCTCAGATTATAATCGATGATTGGCCAAATGGTCAGCTAGGTCAGTTTAAAATTGAAATTGATTGCCTACTTTGGTCGGCTCGGTTGGCTGGCTGGCTGGCTGGCAACTGTAAGCAGCGTTTTGATCGTCCATTTCGCCTTTTGTTGGAACTAAATTTCATGGGCTGGATGATGGGTTCTTTTGTCGGATGGCTGGCATCATCTGCAGTTGTAGGTTGGGAACATTTGGCAATGGAATTACGACTCATCTCTATTTTTTGCGATGACAAACTTGTGGCACGAACGAAATGAACCAAACTTGAAACAATTTTTCTTTCAAATTTCTATTGAAAACTTAAAGACAAAATTAGTTGTACATCGTGTGCATGTCTGGCTACATCCAACGGCCTTCAAACTTATCTTAACTGCTTTTTGAACGTCGTTTCCCACTCTAAGCCTTACATCACGTCATGTAACTATTATCAGAGCCATTAAGATGTACAAACATTACAAGAGCCCTAATAAAATATCGATTACCAAATGACCGCTTACGGCCGCAACTAGCCGCAACTGGCCGCAACTTTATGTATTCATTAAGATCGTAAAAATTCCTAACCTTACCTAGGTATCAGTGGGGATATTGCCATGAGCAAGAGCCACAAGACTGTGCATGTGCATGTGTATTTCTATGTGTTTTCTATGTGTGCGAGGCCACCAGTGAGTCGCGCCAGTCCGGGATTGGACCCAAATTGAAATTCTTGCTGCGCTAATGATGTTCGCAATTACACATTGCGACAGCAGCGCGCGCTCATGAATCGCGAATCTCCCATAAAGTAATTCCGAGGCAGAAAATTGCCATAATTTCATCATCATCTCCATCTCCATCTCCATCATAATCATCATCAGCTGCATCATCGCGGGCCAGGAGTTTATATTGCCATCGTGAATTATAATAATTCCATATGCCCCGCATGACTCTGGAGCATACTCTCGGCGCACGGCACGCACGTAGAGAACGCGAAGGCCGAATGAAAATTAATAACAAAGGGGGAATCCGAATCTGAATCTTTTGGCGAGGAGAGCCTATCGCAAAACCCACAGATGCTATACGCGCAACAAAAGCAGAGCACTTTCTGAGCAGCATACACGTATACGTATGTACATCGTCGCCGCTGCTTCCCATGATCACGCTTGGAACACTGAAGATCCCAGTTGCAGCAGTCCATATGCGAATCTCTCTGAATATGGGACGCAAGCAATTTATGATTGGAATCAAAGGCGAAGCGCGCGCATATACAATCAGCGGCGGTGCGGCTGCGCGCATGCAACTAATCTCTGCCGCTTCGTTCTGATAATAAATTATAGATGCGGACCAAAGTTTGCGTTCCTTTTTTTCTGCGTTTCGTTCACTAATTTGATAGATTGAATCTTCTTTCGGGGGAATCTATTTGCTTCTCTGATTGCTTGCTGGCGTTTTTGTGCGCCAGTGGGTTGGTTGGTTGGTTGGTTGGTGGCTGGCTAAGTCGGTGAGCTCGCATGGATGCTGTTTGGGTTCCTTGTAGGTGGATGCAATTAGCGGGAAGCGCTCATGAGCTGAATGAACGTCTTTTACGGCGCAATCGTGTACATCCACGTTCATTAAGTGACTCTGAATTAGATTTTTTTTTTGTGCTTTGTTTTGTTTTGTTTTCGCTGGGATGACACTCAATGAATTTAAAATTGCGCCGCGCCATAGGCGAGTCCGTGTAGTGCTAGTGATTCGGTTCGGAGTAGGTTCATTGAAAATGCAGTAAAAACTGTAGTGCTGGATGATGAGGAACGAGGCAGATATATAAAACTTAATGGATACTTAAAATATTCGAAAGTATGGTATATTATTGGTTCTTAGGAGTTTAGGTTGTAGAGAGAGGAAACTGCAACTTGTTGTGGGCTGCAATTTTAACGTTCACCACACGATTTGGAGGAGGAGAAACGAGATGATGCATTTTTATGTAAAACTTCTTAAGCAGTCTAACCTAGGAATTTGCAACCCTCTAGAAGCCTTTTAATGTCGTATCAGTGCGTGTGAAAGCAAATAGGCAATCTATACCTATTTATACCCTAATTTAAAATTAAGCTGGGTTCAATGTTTTTGCTTAAACATATTTTAAGGACTGATTTAGGGAGGAACTTATTGCAAAGGTTACATATATCCTGAAGCAAGTTGTTTGTATTTCCTTGATTCACCGAGATACTGAATATTGGAGAACGGGTTACCTTAAGCTACACTGGCGTACGTTAGATTGTGCAGCTCCAATTCAACTTGTTTGCTTTGAATCTAACGAGGTAGTTTCAGTTCTTTTTGTATGATATCCGCTCTACTAAATTTGGGTAAAGTCAAAAGTATCAAAATCAAAAGTAGAAAAGACATAGAGAGTAACATAAAGAAATGGAATGTAGAAACATAAAAGCCGAAAACAAAATGTGACCCAAAGACTTCATCAATACTAACTCTCTCGAGAGAGAAAGGTAAAAAGACATTAGAAAACTTATCCAACCTTAGACTACTCCAGTTTGAACGAACCTGTCCTAAGTCCAGCCTCTAAGTTTGGAAATGCTTCTGAACTTGGAGAGGGCATATGTTGGTTGCCAATGTAAGGCCACCCACTCTTATTTATTTCGACATAAACATAGGTATCACTATGGGTGATGTAAGGAATGATTGAACCTCATTCATATCAGTCAAAACGAGTATTCCTTTCCCACTGAACTTAAATTAGAAACTATACTAATGCTAGCCAAATATAAGGGCAGCGATTTCATGACGGCCAAAATTCACAGACCCGTGCTAACAAGTTTTGACAGATCTGCCGAAAAGCCCTTGATTACTGTTCCGCTATTAATTGGTATTTCCACCTTCGGGCATGCCTACCTCGGGTATATTCTAACTGCTACTGTCACAAGAGGCGACTATACCTATACCGAGTTGTAGCGTGTACAAAATATGCAATGGACAAAACAAAAGATTTAATACCAAATGTGGCAGCCCTGTTTTACTGGAAAATCCACACTCTTCGGAGGCAGGCTCTACGAATTCTGTAGGTAACCATTTTTTTGCAATTAATTGAAGCTTTGAAGCTTTTGGAATAGTAAAAGTGTTACTAGGTAGCACGCGAAATAGATCGGAATACAAAAAGGCGACCAAACAATAAAAGAGAAGTCGCTAAAGATTGCTAGTGGGGCAATCGAGATCTCGGAAGAAATAAAGCTTTAAAAATAAATAAACCTACGAAAATCTTTATACACCTTCCGCCTCCAATAAATGGTTTAGTATTGTTTGGCATTTCATAATGGAAAGACTTACGCGTGAACAACGTTTACAAATTGTTCAACTTTATTATGAAAATTCACGGTCTGTGAGGAATGTGTTTCGTGCACTTCGCTCAACTTATGGTCAACATAATCGGCCTACTGAGCGTACTATTCGCAACACCATCACCCATTTTGAGACCCAGCATTCATTATTGGATAATATTCGACCGAATAGACCACGTCCAGCACGCTGTGAAGAAAATATAGCGGCCGTAGCTGAGAGTGTACACGAAGACCGTAGAGAGTCGGTTCGCAGCAACTCGGACTGACGTATGGAACGACTTGGCGCATTTTACGTCAAGATCTTAAATTGAAAGCGTACAAAATACAGCTTGAACAACAACTGAAGCCGCTCGACCTTCCCAAGCGACATCGCTTCGCTCTATGGGCTCTTGAAAAGTTCTAAGAAGATCCGACGTTTTCGAGGCAAATTTTGTTTAGCGATGAGGCCCATTTCTGGCTCAATGGGTAGGCAAACAAACAAAATTGCCGCATTTGGGACGAAGAGCAACCTGAAGAGATTGAAGAACTGCCACTTCATCCAGAAAAAACAACGGTTTGGTGTGGCTACAGTCCGGGGTGGACCTGGGCCTCAACCAATACGCCTCTCCAGTTAGCACGATCTTTGGCTAACTGCCTCCAGTTGCGCACTCCAAGTTGGTTGAGGTCCCCTTCCACTTGCGCGCGCCACCGTAGGCGAGGTCTTCCTCTACTGCGTTGTCCCTCCGGGTTGGATTCGAAGACTCTTCGGGCCGGAGCGTTGGTGTCCATTCGCTCTACATGTCCCAGCCATCTTAGACGACTAATCCGTATTTTTCTGACCAGGTCGATGTCGCTGTACAGCTCGTAGAGTTCGCTGTTAAATCTCCTCCTCCAAAGCCCGTCAACGCAAACGGGACCGAAAATCACTCGAAGAATTTTGCGTTCGAAACGACCAAGGAGATCTTCATCCGCCTTTGATAACGTCCATGCTTCTGCGCCATACGGCAGGACTGGGATGATGAGGGTCTTATATAGAGTCTCCTTGGTGTTTCTCGACAAGGCCTTACTAATCAATTGCCTCCTTAGGCCAAAGAAACAGCGGTTGGCAAGTGTAATTCTTCGCTTGATTTCTGACGATATATCATTGTCAGAGTTAATAGCGGAGCCGAGGTAGATAAAGTCCCGAACTACCTCGAAGTTATAGCTCTCTATCGTGACGTTCTGTCCGATTCGTCGATGTTGTGCGTCCCTTCTTGTTGACAGCATATATTTCGTTTTGCCCTCATTCACTTCTAAACCCATTTTTGCCGCCTCTGTACTGATACTTGCAAACGCACCAGTGACAGCTCGCTGTGTTTTGCCAATGATGTCGATGTCGTCGGCGTAAGCAAGTAGTTGCACAGACTTTTGGAAAATTGTGCCCCAGGTGTTGGCTTGCGAGTTTCGCACAATTCTCTCAAGTATGATGTTGAAGAAGTTACATGACAGCGCATCGCCTTTACTAAATCCTTTTTTGACATCAAAGGTCTCGGTGAGATTGTTTCCGACCTTAATGGAGCAGCGAGAGTTCTCCATTGTCATCCTGCACAATCTGACGAGTTTGGCAGGTATGCCAAAACTAGACATGGCTCTATATAGCTCTTCTCTATAAATGCTGTCATATGCGGCCTTAAAATCGATAAAAAGATGGTGAGTATCGATCTGGACTTCTTGGGGTTTTTCCAGGATCTGCCGAAGTGTGAAAATCTGGTCAGTTGTGGACTTACTGGGCCTAAAACCGCACTGATAGGGTCCAATCAGTTCGTTGACGAATGGTTTCAGGCGTTCACACAGCACGGCAGACAGGATCTTGTATGCGATGTTGAGGAGACTTATACCTCTATAGTTGGCGCAGTTAAGAGGGTCTCATTTCTTGTGGATCGGGCAAACAATGCTGAGGTTCCATTCATCAGGCATACTTTCCTCTGACCAAATCTTGGAGACGAGCTGGTGCATGCTCTCTACCAAATCATCTCCCGCTGCCTTGAAAAGTTCGGCAGTTAAGCCGTCCGGCCCGGCAGCCTTGTTGGATTTCAGTTTGGATATTGCTATCCTCACTTCATTTTGGTCAGGTGGGCGGGAGTCTTGGCTTTCATCACCCATGTTGAATGGTTCATTCTGCCTGACAGCGGAATTTGTGTCATCATCGCCGTTTAACAGTCTGCAGAAATGGTTTTTCCATATCCTCAGCACCGACTGTGTTTCCACTACTAGGCTTCCTTATTCGTCTCAAGATGATTCGGTGGAATCATCGGTCCATATTTCTTTAAAAATTATGCCGGTGCGAACGTAACCGTCAATGGCGACCGTTATCGTGCCATGATAACCGACTATTTGATGCCTGAAATTGAAGGCCGTGATCTCGGCGACATTTGGTTTCAGCAAGACGGCGCCACTTCCCACACATCGCATCAATCAATGGACTTATTGAGAGAACATTTCGGTGAGCACATAATTTCACGTTTTGGGCCGGTCGATTGGCCACCAAGATCGTGTGATATCACACCGTTCGACTTTTTCCTGTGGGGATATGTAAAGTCAAAAGCTTATGCCGACAAACCCGCCTTGGAGGAAAACATCACGCTCGAACGAGTGATCGAAAATTGGACTCAACGGATGGACCATCTGCGACGTAGCAACGGCCAACATTTGATAGACATAATCTTCAAAAAATAAATGCCAAAGAATGTTCTTTCAAATGATAATAAACATTCTCCACTAAATTTGAATTTTCTGTGTTTTTTTCTTTAAAAAAGTAGGGAACCTCGAAATGGATCACCCTTTATAAAACCTTCCCTCTGCCAATCTAAGGTGGTCAAGTCTTGGGGGACGGTGTCAAAAGATCTATGGCTATTTCTCGACTGTAAGAATTCCAGGAAGTTTATTAAACTTAGCAGGTGAAGGCTTAAAATATTAGTAAGCATCCCGACAGGGAATTGCCTCTTGCGAAAACATGCAGACTCGGACTATCACATACCGACTGTGCTAATCTGAAGGCCGTTAAGGATATACCGCACATATTGTGTGATTGCGAGGCAATTTCACGTAGTCGTCGAAAATTCTTTGGGCGACACTTCTTCGAATTTTTAGAGGATATAGGCGGTAAAAACTTCAAAGGCCTTAAAAGAGAAGGTGCTTATTTTTTTGTCTACCGTTTGAGTACAAATTTAACCGGTAACCCGCAATAGGTCCGCTCAGTTTACGCAGAAATATATTACGCATTTCTGATTCTACATATATAGCGTTAATGTCGCATGCATAAAATGGATTTGTTGCCTTCCTTACTACTCCATTAACATTAAACTTCCTTCCAAGGATACTCATCTTAACAATATGATTTTGTAAACAACCTCAACCTTGTCTGTGCCGTATGCCACTCAAGTCCAGCGCGCTTTTGCGGGGCGCAGTTTGAAGCTTCGAATTGCTTATATTTTTAACCATTTTACAGTCTTCTTAACACATTGACTGCCAAATCAAATCTGGTAAAATTGCATGGTGCGCCAACACAAATTTTTATGTTATTTTTTTTTTTTTTTTTTTTTATAATGTACGCGCACTAAAGGGACTTTGGATACCCTTATAATGAAGTGACACAGTGCGGGCATGAGGGAAATGAAGGATTAGAGAAAGGGAGAAACCGATGCACGTTGGTTTTAAATGTTTGTAAATTATAATGCAAAGAAAAAACAGAGCGTGGTAGAACATTCCACATTCGTATTGTACGGTTGAGAAAGGAATCTTTATATTTCACAGTACGTCCGAAAACAGGCTTAAGGGTAAACTGATGTGCATTCCTCGCAAGGCAAGTATTGCGGTTGAATTGCTGTAGGGGTGGAATGCAACTGGCTATTTCATTTGAGCACTTGGGGTGGAAATACCGATAAAACAATGACAGGCAGGAGACATGACTACGAGAGTCAAGTGATTTCGCTATGTCTCGATTGACAATAAGTTTTACCGCACGTTTTTGGATCCTGGCAAGTAGCTCCAACTATGTTATTGGTGCACCAGACCAGATATGAGCGTTGTACTCAAGTTTTGGGCAAATAAACGCCTTGCAGATTCTAGCCAGATCAGAAGGGGTGAAATATTTCTTGCATCGCTTAAGGAAGCCTAGATATTTCGCAGCGTTCTTGGCGACATCGAATATGTGGTCATTCCAACGAAGGTTGTCGTTAACGCACATACCGAGAATGGAAAGTCGTTCGGTTTCAGCGATGCAAGTACCATACATGGATAATGGCAGAGAATTAGGGTTTCGCTTCAATGACAGCAGACCACATTGCGTTTTGGAAGCATTAAATTCCACTCTGTTGGTTTTACCCCATTTAAGTATGCTGTCAAGATCGGAATTCAATGAGCTTAACATACGTTGCCATTCCAGTTCGAAGCCCGAAGATGAGTGGCGTTGACCAGAAAACGAATATGTAAAGCTGAGGGTACTGTCATCAGCAAAGGAATGGATTGGATTAGAAGTGACAGACAGGAGGTCATTGATAAAAATGAGAAAGAGAGTCGGAGACAGAACAGAGCCTTGAGGGACACCAGCATTTATTTGGTGAGTTGCAGACTTGAAACCGTCCAAAACAACTTGTATTGAACGGTCCGAAAGGTAATTTCTAATCCATTGAATAAAGGTAACATCGATCCCAAATGCACGCATTTTCGACAAGAGAGCTTGATGCCAAACTCAGTCAAATGCCTTTGAAATATCAAGCGCAACGACCTTGCTTTCACCACCATGGTGAATAGATTGGTTCCACTTTTCGGTTAGATAAGTCATCAAATCACCAGTGGACCTGTTGCTGCGAAAACCGTACTGCCGGTCATTAAGAAGTTTTCGGTTTTCAAGATATTTCATAAGCTGACGATTTATCAGCGTTTCCATGACCTTGGAAAGAAGGGACGTAAGTGCAATTGGTCGGTAAGAGGAAGGAAAGGAAGATTCGCCTTTTTTTTGGGACGGGCTGGACAAATGCTGTTTTCCACCTTCCCTGAAAGAGCCCTGAAGAATAGGACAGATAGAAAAGCTTACGCATTGGTTTTGCCAGCGTGGAAGAACACCTCTTCAGAACGATAGGGGAAATACCATCTGGACCAGCGGATTTATGTATGCTGAGATCTTGAAGAACTCTTGCCACTGTACGAGTGCGAAAATGAATGGGTCCCATAGAAAATTCTACGCGCTCGAGTACAGGGGGAGATGAAGCAGATAAAGTTTTTTTTTTTACTTTTCAGGTTTGAATTACATGCGTAATTTCTATGCTTACCTATATTATACATTGTTTTGAGTTTAAACAGTTCAATAAAGTTTACCAGTAGTAAAGGGTGATCCATTTCGAGGTTCCCTACTTTTTTAAAGAAAAAAAACACAGAAAATTCAAATTTAATGGAGAATGTTTATTATCATTTGAAAGAACATTCTTTGGCATTTATTTTTTGAAGATTATGTCTATCAAATGTTGGCCGTTGCTACGTCGCAGATGGTCCATCCGTTGAGTCCAATTTTCGATCACTCGTTCGAGCATTTTGACTGGTAACTGGCTTATGACACGCGTGATGTTTTCCTCCAAGGCCTGAATCGAAGCGGGTATGTCGGCATAAGCTCTTGACTTTACATATCCCCACAGGAAAAAGTCTAACGGTGTGATATCACACGATCTTGGTGGCCAATCGACCGGCCCAAAACGTGAAATTATGTGCTCACCGAAATGTTCTCTCAATAAGTCCATTGATTGATGCGATGTGTGGGAAGTGGCGCCGTCTTGCTGAAACCAAATGTCGCCGAGATCACGAGCTTCAATTTCAGGCATCAAATAGTCGGTTATCATGGCACGATAACGGTCGCCATTGACGGTTACGTTCGCACCGGCATAATTTTGAAAGAAAGATGGACCGATGATTCCACCGGCCCACAAACCACACCAAACCGTTGTTTTTTCTGGATGAAGTGGCAGTTCTTCAATCTCTTCAGGTTGCTCTTCGTCCCAAATGCGGCAATTTTGTTTGTTTACATACCCGCTGAGCCAGAAATGGGCCTCATCGCTAAACAAAATTTGCCTCGAAAACGTCGGATCTTCTTGGAACTTTTCAAGAGCCCATAGAGCGAAGCGATGTCGCTTGGGAAGGTCGAGCGGCTTCAGTTGTTGCACAAGCTGTATTTTGTACGCTTCCAATTTAAGATCTTGACGCAAGTCGTTCCATACGTCAGTCCGAGTTGCTGCGAACGGCGCCGAATCGACTCTCTACGGTCTTCGTGTACACTCTCAGCTACGGCCGCTATATTTTCTTCACAGCGCGAATAGTACGCTCAGTAGGCGGATTATGTTGACCATAAGTTGAGCGAAGTGCACGAAACACATTCCTCACAGAACGTGAATTTTCATAATAAAGTTGAACAATTTGTAAACGTTGTTCACGCGTAAGTCTTTCCATTATGAAATGCCAAACAATACTAAACAAAAATAACATGACAGCATGACACGACTCACACGTGATCTGTCAAAAAAGGCTATTGAAAAAAGTATCTCTACTTAGATCACCCGTTATAATAATACCTAATGAGTAAAAGGAGACTAACAGTTGAAGAAATTAAAGCAATGACCGCTGCTTCGGATAGCGAATCTGATTTTGGCTCGGATGACTCTGAAGCTGACCCAGCATGGTATCCTGATGATTTGGGTTATGACGATGATGTTGATGAGTCTGAGGCGGACAACGTGTCGGACGTCATTGAAGCTATGGCAATGGCGGAAGAACACGAGGACTTCTTGATACTGAGGAGGAAAATATAGAAGATATTCCCGAGGGAACACCTAAGTGGACAGAATACAGGGGAAGACACAAACACTTTGAATTTGTCGGTAAGCATGGTTTGCAGGTAGAAATTTCACCTGATATGACGCCTCTTCAGATTTATACTAAAATTGTTGACCAAGAGGTTTTCAATATAATATCAACTGAAACCAATCGATACGCACAACAGTATACTACAGCCGAACCACAGATCAAAATACAGCCAAATGAATCGATGGAGTGACACAAATCCCGAAGAAATAAAAAATTTTTTTGGATTGATGATGTGGATGGGACTTTTGCCACTTGGGCTCATTTTTCCCCGGGAGAAGACTTTGTCATCGACGAAACGCTCGTGCCATGGAGAGGTCGGCTTATTTTCAGGCAATACATCCCTAACAAGACACATCGCTATGGAGTTAAGCTTTTCAAACTATGCTCAATAGATGGGTATACGTGGGCTCTAAAAATATATGCTGGAAAGTCAGCTACAGCTACGGGTGTACGCGAGGTTGGACTTGCCAAAAATGTTTGCATGGAACTGTCTAAAGAACTTCTGAACGAGGGTAGATGCTTATACGTAGACAACATCTATACGAGCTACGAATTGGCCCAGGAATTGTTGCAAAAACAGACCCATGTCGTTGGCACTTTGAGGGCAAACAAAAAAAATATACCCAAAGACGTTCTACTTGCTAAATTGGCCAGAGGAGAAGTGGTGTCTCGGGAAGATGAGGATGGCATTGTAATCTTAAAATGGAAGGACACTCGCGACGTGCGAATGCTATCCACCAAACATGCTCTTGAACTGAAACCCGTTACACGGCCAATCAACCATCTACCAGTACAAATCCACCTTTAGTCTCAATGCCAAAACGACGAGGAGCTACGTTCAAACCAGCTGCTATACTTGCGTACAACAAGGGAAAATCTGGAATAGATCTATCGGATCAGATGGGTTTATATGCCACTACCCTAAGAAAATGAATAAAGTGGTATCGGAAACTTGGCGTCGAGCTCTTATTAGGAGTTGGAGTTGTTATGTAAAAAAAACAAAAATTCAGATCCGCAAATTCAGGGAAATGTTAGTTGCTGATCTTCTGGAGAAAAAACTAAGAAGAAAATCCACCATCTGCTACACTAGGGTAACCAAAAATAAAGGACGTGAAGCAGCCCGCAAAGAAGCTAAGCAAGTTTTCACCTTCTGTGATAGTTCACCTTCCCGATAAGCCTCAAATGTGTAGCGAATGCTTGTGAATTATTATTATTTTTTTTTTTAAATTAAGGTTTACAAAATGAATTACATACTATCTTATACTATAATAAGTGTAGTGTAGATGAAACTTTGGTGTTGTGGATTAAAGCAATGCTAATATACAACACGTTGGTAGCGGATGCAGACTGTGGCAAGTGCGTCATAACAGGGGTAAATAGGGGCTGCCCTCAAGGTGGTGTTCTGTCTCCCCTCCTATGGTGTATGGTGGTAGACTCTCTGCTTACGGCTCTCAACTTTCCTGGAAACTAAACTCAAGCTTATGCGGATGATGTCGCCGTTCTTACTGTCGGTTAAAACTTAGGGGCTGTTGCCCTAGATTTAGTCGGTGTTGATAAAGTCAAATATCTGGGAGAAATCCTCGATAATATACTTCTATGGTCCAAACATGTCGAATCGAAACTTCTGGCAGTGCAAAGGCGCTTTTGGTAAGACATGGGGCTTGTCACCAAAACGGGTCCTTTGGATCTTTACGGCCATGATTAGACCGCTACTCTCATACGCATCAGTTGTTTGGTGGAACAGGCTTTCGCGGAAACGTGTAACTGCTTCTTTTGCAAACTCTCTAGATGCTTTGATGAATCTTCCTCCCCTTGATTTGTATATCATGGGATGTACGCTAAAAACCATCTTTCGCTTAAGGAGAGGTGGTTTTTGGTACCATGCGCACTGGAATTTTGAAAAACTTGCTCGAGAATTATCCTTTGACCCCCGACTTATGGATACAATGACACCAGAAATCCTTCTGCGAAAAAACTACCACGTCAACTTTCCACAGGTAACGGAATGGCTTCGGTCAGACTCTGAACCATGGAATGAATGCCATCGTATTTTCACGGATGTCTCCAAAACCGAACAGGGGTCTGGTGCTGGTGTCTTTGTGGAACGTGATGATATAACGGGTGATTTTTTAAGAGGTTTAGAACTTTTTTTAAAAAAAATACACAAAAAATTCGAAAAAATGAATGAAATATTTATTTGAATCGATAGTTTGAACCTTGCAATTTAATGTTTAAAGATAATTTCATGCAAATGTTGACCGCGGCTGCGTCTCAGGTAGCCCATCCGCTGAGTACAATTTTGGCATACTCTTTCACACATATCGGCCGGTATCTCACGAATGAATGCATGGATGTTGGCTTCCAGTGCGTCAATCGAAGCGGGCTTGTCCCTATACACATTAGCCTTGGCATACCCCCACAAAAAATAATCTAATGGTGTCAAATCGCACGATCTAGGCGGCCAATTGACCGGCCCGAAACGTGAAATTAACTGTTCACCAAACTCGCCTCGCAATTGCGCCATTGTTTCGCGTGCTGTGTGGCATGTGGCACCGTCTTGTTGAAACCACATATCATGCAAGTCAAGAACTTCCATTTCGGGCAAAAAAAAGTTTGTTATCATCGCTCGGTAGCGTTCACCATTGACAGTAACGCTGCGATTCGCATCATCTTTGAAGAAATATGGCCCAATAATGCCGCCGGCCCATAAACCGCACCAAACAGTGGCTTTTTTGGGATGCATTGGTAGCTGTTGCAATGCTTCTGGCTGATCTTCACTCCAAATGCGGCAATTTTGCTTATTTACGTACCCATTCAACCAAAAATGAGCCTCATCGCTGAACACAATTTTTCGATAAAAAAGCGGATCCTCGGCCAGCTTTCCAAGAGCCCAATTCCCAATTCACCAAAAATTCGGCGTTGTGGTAGGTCGGCTGGCTTTAGTTCTTGCACCAGTTGTATCTTAAAAGGCTTTACGCCCAAATCCTTCCGCAAAATTTTCCACGTAGTGCTGTAACAAAGGCCTAACTGCTGGGAACGGCGCCGAATCGACATTTCGCGGTCTTCTGTCACACTAGCTGATACGGCCGCAATATTTTCTTCAATACGCACAGTACGTAAACGTGTTGGTGGTTTAATGTCCAACAAAGTAAATTTGGTGCGACATTTGGTCACAATCTTCCGAATAGACTGCTCAGAAGGTCGAGAATGCCGATCATAAAATAGAAGCAGCGCGCGATGAACATTTCGAACCGAGCACGAATTTTGATAGTAAAATTCAATAATTTGCAAGCGTTGTTCATTTGTAAGACGATCCATGGTTAAATTGCAAACCAAACTGAAGCTGTTTGGCAGTGACACAAGGTACTAAACACACGTCAGCTGTCAAAACCAGTGTTGCCAAAACCAAACCAGCTAAAAAATCACCCTTTATATTTATTTTTTTCCTTCAAAAGTGGTCATAAAACATTAAGTTTATACGATATCCTCAAACCAAAAACATCTATCTCATCGTATGGTGCCAAGGAATTCAAGTTATATTGGATTTGTTCGTACTTCGTCAGAGCCAGTAGTGAAACTATACCTGGCTATCATATTTTATAGCCATGGCGCCTTCGGAACTATCATTGTCTATCACATATGATAGCCATGGCAGTCAATGTGTTAAGTCGTCGCTTTCTTACTGGAGTTTTTAAATAAAAATGCTATCAAACTCCGCTTAGCTACAAAACTCCTCATAATCTCCTGCGGATAACAATAAAAACATTCCTTAATTTAATAATTCCAAAATGCGTAGTGTGTGTACATAGGCAGTTCATGAAAATTAAAAAAAAAACAAAAATCCCTTTTTTAAGCAACTAATTTCATCGGATTAAGTGCTCACTTATAAAAGGCACTTTTACAAAAATAGTTTTTATGTAAATAATCAATTGGCCTACTGCACTGCGTACTTGCTCCTTTATCACATAATTAACCTCATTAGTGAACGTAAATGGAGGATTATTAGCTATTTACAAATATGTGCGATTATGAAAAGGAAAAGTAAAAAAAAATGAAACCAATTCACATGAAAACGGAAAATAAAGAAGTAATTTCAATGAATGAAAAATTAAAAAAATATTTTTTTTCATGCAGAAATTCAATGGTGTTGGTGTGTTGGATTTAAGAGGACTTAACTGTCATGAGAACATTTTCGCTTTTTAAAATTGGCTGCCAAAAATGCCAACCTTTATTGTAAAATATTTATTTATTATTTTTGCATGTAAAAACATTTGCATTTGCTCCAAACTAGTTGATCCTTAAATTGCTTGTTTGAATAATTTAACCTCAGCATTTCAGGGCGAGCTGCCTATTTTGACATCGTTTCATGCAGGTTCAGTAAGTACTTTCTAATTTGAAATTGTTTTTGGCCGTTTATCACAGTTCAACTTGTATTTGCATTACGTTTAATTACACCCAGTAAACAGGACTCAAATAAATCATTAAATCATCAAATGTCTCCTATACGACGGCGATGCCACACCACCTCCTTCCATCGGCAATGTCATCGTCAACGTGCCAGTAATTGTGTGTGTCCCTCACAACGCCCCTCCATCGGAAAGTCGACGATACGATACTAGTTTACTGCATGTAATTAGCGAAGGATTAATCGACCAAAACAGAATCAATATTGATTGCTCTGTTCTGTTTCCTGTTTCGTAATTATGATGGATTATTTAGAATTAATTGTCTCTCTCTCTCTCTCTCTTTCAATACATATATCTCTGTCTGATTTCAGTGCTAGTAACAGCAGCGTCAGCATTAGCGGCAGCGGCGGCGTCGTGCTACTCAATTAATACAGGATTAGACTATAATACCGTGTGCGTTTGTCTTATTTACATTATTACGAGGCGACAACACAGAATTTACAGTCTCATCAAACGGCCATTTTTGTTGAGACACTCAGCCGGTGGGAGGGAGCCCACTATCAAAGCAAAAGGTTCAACTGGATGACTAACGATTACGTCTGCAATAAGTTCACCTTCCATGCTCCAACTGAATGTCGGTTGTCGAATAGAAATGACTGACCCTTGCCACCAGCACAACAACAGAAGTCGATCAGACGACCATTATACTTCTTGGGACAAGTCAATTTAACCTCCCCTGCCGATACAGCCGCCACACAGCTACGACAAAGTACAATCATCATTACCATCATGGACGTCGTCGTATCCATCGTCGTCATCATTGTCGTAGTCGTTGTCGTAGTCGTCATCAGCAGATAAATGAGATGTAATTTCGATTCAATGGCCAACTAATGCAATTCGACAGCTCGTTCAGTATCAGAGACCGCAATGTGCTGGTGTAGGGATCTAGCACCCGGCTAAAGTCGGTATTCCATTCCATTCCATTGTCATTGTCGAGTTCCTATCTTCACTGGCTGGTTCCACTATGTTTGGAAGAAATACTCCTTCACCATTTCGCTGCACTATTATTCGCTGCCGAGGAATGTAAATAAGAATGCCAGATAGATGGGGATACTTCACTTAGTCACTCACTCACTCACTCAGTCAGTCAGTCAGTCACTTTGTCTTGCTATAGACTGACTCTGGATGGATTCCGAATTCGAGTAAGCAAACCACACACACCCATCGGTCTGACTGAATACAATTTAATTCGAGCGACGAATGAAAAATGATGAGAGCGGGGGTGGACTCCAAGAAGGAGATAAATAAAGAGTTGAATTCAATGATGATGCAGAGCTTGGTGGTCGGGGAACCGAACTAATGCGATGGCTATGTCAACCGCATATGTGAGGGTATTTTAGTTTTTTTTTTTTTGTGCCTCGAGAAGTGGGAAGTGGAAAGACGACGTGGGGTAAGTTAAAAAAAAAATGACACAAAATACTAAGGGGATGCGAGATCATTCTGCTGGAATGGAAGCTAGTTTACTTCAAGTTGGGAGCCAATTTGCAATTTCACTAAATGGAAATTGACAAGGTTAATTTCGGGGGGCCAATGACTTGGGAGAGAATGCATCATGGCAATCGTAGGGTACTTTCAAGGCCCGTTCTCGGTTGAACGTTTTTTGAGTGGGAAATAAACAAATTAATTTATGACTTTGCGCAATAGAGGCAATTGAAAGAGTCAGTGGATTTTTAATTTGGAAAATGCCCAGGCCTTGAACTTTTTATAAGCATTCTCAAGTTGAAGGCAAATGAGTTGGCTTCGATACAGGGTTAGTTGATTGGTTGCGGATTAAGAAGATGAGCCAGTTTTATTTGCTCTTCGCTGAAGTATATGACAGAAACTACAAAAAGTTAGGTTAAGCAGGGGACTATTAAATCATAAAATCATCTTGATGATGAAGACCAAAAGAGGGCGCCAGAGACAAGAACGTCATGAGAAGCCTTTCGGAATCGGCATTAAACTACACACTCCTACCACTCGTTTCAGAAAAATATATCTTCGAACACAAATTGGTTGGAGGAGTTAGGATCTAGGTCCTGTGTTAACCGTTTATGGTTAATATTTCTATTTATAAATTTTTCCTTTTAGAGAATAGAAACGAAACCATTAGGCTTAAAAAAGAAGAAGAAGTGGAAATAGGTGCCATCTGCAGAAGCGCATTTGGACGTGATCATATAGGTCCTAGCACGTGATGTAGTACGGGACGTGTAAATCCGCATAAGAATCGCTAGAAAATCTGTGGATCACTAAGGTGATTTGTAGGCACGGGTCTGTAAACTCTGATCGTGTTGAAGCATTTTCATAGAAACTTGCTGTCTTGGCATTTTACTAACCTAAGAACCTAGTTGCGGTTGAGAGGAAAAGGGCATGTTCGAACACTCGCCACATTACCTACAGCCACAGCTATGTTTATGCCGAAATATACAAATAAGCGTGGGTTAGCTAACACTGCTTCGCACCAAAGTCATTCTAAAGTCATTCAACAACATGGGTATGTTCACGGTTTTGCCTTCGTGTAAAAGTTTGGGCTAAAAGTTTGGGCTACGGTTGACCTGCCGGCCGGAAGGACACACTGATGTGCCGAATAGTGTATTGGAAAAGGGATTCAGACGTTCACACATTTCGTTAGATAGAATCTGATATGCAATGTTTAGAAGGGGTATGGGCTGATGCTTACCAGCGATATGCGCTGGAAGACCACCAGAGCCAGTGTTCTTGTTGACAAAACTAGCAAGAAGAAATTGGCTTAACTATAAAACTAGCCGTGGTTTCTCTACAAGACCACACAAGTTTCAAGGAGCCTGCGTTCCGGGATCTACTTGAGCTAGAAAACTGCTTACTCTCTTTTCTTTCTACGCAGGATCTTCTTCTCTATTCTTTTCCATTCGCCTGGCTTCTGCTTTGCTACTCCCTTCTGGTCATTTTGTGAGAACAATTCTTCGTAAGACAATTGCTCCCGTTTTTATTGACGGGTTGTGGAGAACACAATTCACCGATAAAAATTACGAGATATACAGCAACCAAGGTTGCCACTTTAATATGACATTTATCAACCGATCGCATGTTTTTGAAACGTTATGTCAGTTCAGTACAATCTTAATAATGGATCGCTTCACACCGAAACAACGCGCCGAAGTACTGACGCTGTACATTGAAGATAGTCGTTCAGTAGGGTTAACTCAACGTGCACATCTTCAAAAATATCGTGGCCAACAAGTGTCAAATTTTATTGAGCTCCGGACAGTGGGAGATCATTGAAATGCCGATGACGCCCACGACGTTTCAATGAAGTGGCTGAAGCGGTAAGAGAAAATGTTGTCGCGAACCCACGCATCATCACCGCGCTCAGTATTTTGTCGCCAATGGTTTTGATTCCATATAAAGTGCAATTAACTCAAGCTAAATTTCCGAGAGACTCAGTCACTGGAATGGTTGACACTGAACCAAATTTTGATAAATGACAGGGCCCTTTTCACGCCCTCACGCAATGTTAACAAGCAATTTGGGCCCACATTTGGGGAACGGATAATCCATACTAGATTCATGAAGGACCAAAACGTGACTGTTTGGGCCGGTGTTTGCACCAAAACCTTTAGCTTTAGAGTTGTAACGTCGTTAAATCACCTACCAAAACTGATAAATCCTACCAAGTTTTGTAGGATTCTACCAAAACGGCCACCGCGACAGCAACATCAAAATATAAAAAAAACGCATAGGGCATTTTGACAGCTATATATGCAGAACGCTCCAGCCCGTAGAATCTTCGATTAGATTGGACCCCACTATTTGAAGATGCTTTTTGGTTGAGGTACGGACTGTAGCGCCGCGTAAGTAAGTAGACATACAAATCATACCGCAGGCTCTTTCTCTGCGGTGGTATTGGTTTTGATGATGTCCTGAAACTGTATCTGACTGATCTGGTTGTCTGACTGACGTCTATGGTAGATGAACTTCGAATTTCTTCTTCTGGTCAGTTGCAGCTGCTTCAGGTTGTTTTGCGCATCCCTGCCCCTGGAATCCTAATTCTTCTTATCACCGTATTGCAAGCTGGTGGTAAGAAATCAATCATATTTGTTGACCATCGACATTAAAACTTATGCTGAGCTTTAAAGTCTTTAGTCCATAACCAGACCAGTAAAATTTACCGCAGCGAAACGTCTTTAGACCCACAAACAAAACCTAGACTTAAATAACTCCTTTCGGATCGACCACCTTCGTCCACAAACACTATTATACGAAGTGACCAGTAAAATTTACCGCAGCGAAACGTCTTTAGACCTACAAACAAAACCTAGACTTAAATAACTCCTTTCGGATCGACCATCTTCGTCCACAAACACTATTATTCGAAGTGACTGCCAGCATCGTTAAATCACAACATTGTTGCCTGCTTTAAGCACAATCACCAACCTTTCTCCGATGACTCAGTTCAATCTTGCCTTGGCAATAGTGTCTGCAACGCCACCACCAATCCAATTGATAAATTCGTACATCGATAAAATTTTGTGTCGGGGGCCCCCTGATCTGTGCCGAAAATAAATGCCCAACCGATCTAGACAGGCCAACTCTAGGCGACTTGCAGCGCGAACTCATTAAACGCTTAACTGCCAATGTTGCTGGAAATGTAATTAAATTGTTAACAGGCAAAACGAAAGAGCACACCAACAACAACTCGAATCTATTTCCAACTGCGATTTGATTAATTCGCAACATGGTGTACCGCGGCAGGTTGAGATTATTCACAGGCTTCCCGTCGTCCCGTTCATTGCCTGAATTGCAACATGATGCAAACGAAGGCGCATCGAACTCTGCGCCTCCTCGTCGTCGTCGTCATCGTAGTCGTCGTTCGGATGAAATGTCGAGATAAATGTGGCAAAACGATTCGCGCAACATTCGCACCACCAGAGATCCAAAAACGAAGGCTAACAGGTTACTGACTGCGCTGTTATTGATGGAGCATGCTGCTGCAATTAAAATTGCATAAAGAGGAATGCAATGCAATAGGATCCTCGCTCGCGGTCAGTAATCCAATTCACCTGCAGTGATGGTACGAGATCAATCAATGGGCCAGCCAGTGCGCTGCGCATGAGTAATCCTCGGTGTCTTTCGTTCATTGTTGTTGTATGACGACGGCTACCCCCTCACAACAATAAATATTTGGGCATCGATTATTACTGCTCCGAGGAGGAGGTGTGAAGCCGCGCAGTATTCTGCATCGACTAATCGCCCCCAAACATCTCACTCCGGTGCAACAGTCAATGATGCATTAGCATTTGCTGGCGGTGGTGGTCGAGCCCAGGAAATCCTCTGACTCCGATTATGAGACGAACAGAGTGCTCGATGCAAAAGTCGTGATGGAGCCTTCACAGTTTTGCCTATGAGATCGCGCGGATACTTACTTCAACGACGACGGGATGGAGTGCAGTTTTGATTGAACTTATGGGTGGCCTTTTGCCTGAGGCCATCCCAGGCTGCGCCGACCGGCCGCACCTCTTCTCTTTCTGCGATACATTGAGTCGATAAAGCGCGAGTGATGAGTTGTACCTACTCGACTCATAGAGTGATCTCCCCTTCTGGGCCGATGATTATATTTTAATTACTTCACGAGCAAGTGATAGGTATAGCAAAAGGAATAGGACTCTAGGTGAAGTGAACACGACCTGCTTTACATGAGCCTTAGTTCGGTAGTTCCCTAAACGGAATACCTGGTTTTAATTGCTAATTTTGCTAAGTGCACTCGACAATGTTTTTCTCCGGCCTGGAGGAGAAACTTTTCCCGATTGACCCCGCCGATATGTAATTGAATCGAATGCTAAAGGATGTTGAATTAGAATTTCGGGGCTGTGGCAGCAGCGGAAACTTTTCTTATGATGAACTTTCAATGACGGGTTTTGGCAAAAGTTACGACAACTGGTTCTAGGATGTATACATTTTTTTGTTTGTTTTTCTTTCATTTTTGTTCTGTCCTCACTCCGTGTGGTACGTAACTGGAATACGCAATGTAATTTAGTTGAAGGACTGCCTTGCCTGCCTGTCAGTAGACTACGCCATGGCTTTGTGTCTATTTAACATGATTACTATGCGAGCAAACATTGCCTTGGTATTCACATTCGCAATTCGCATCTTTTGCTAGGGTGCTGCTCTGGTTTGGTTCGGTTTGGCTCTTCTCAGTGCTGGTTAATTGGGTTCGTTCGAGGGTGGGGCATGGGGCTTCGAGGAGGAAGTCGTCTGAATTGTGAAGTTTGCGTTGCCTCATGAAAATTAGATGAGTGTATTTATGATGATGGAATTTCGAAAGGTGGGTTCGAGCGTGCTTGCGGTTGGTCTTGGTCTTGGTCTTGGTCTAAGAAGTAAATTGAGACGTTATGTTTTTTTTTTTTTTTTGTTGGAGGGGGTATCTATCGACTTCATTAGAGCGGTTGCTTGTCTGGGGATGAAAAATGAGTTGAGTGCTAGGAAATAAACTTTTGCCAACCATCAAGCAGAGGGTGACTACGGCAGATCGATGAGATTTGAAATATTATAATTAAATTGCTTGTTTGTGGCGGGCTATCTACCAGCAGGAGATTTGCCCAAAATTGGGTCATATGATAGTTTTAGAGAAGCTTTAATCTCAAGAAAATTTAAATCGAAGAATTGTTTAATATATTTTTGTTAGAAATGTTTCTCTCTGTCTGATGCTTTCTACTCAACGAAGCGGTAAATTATTTTTTTCTTACACGAAACTGAAGTAGTTGTTGACTGTTATTTTTCCGTAGATTCAATTCGATTGTTCGGTCGGTTATATTTATTATTTATTTATTTATGTCTTTGGCTGACATAATCAAGATAGTTGTTGCACTTTAGATTATTGAAAAAAAAAGAGAAACGCGAGACAAACTACTAAAGAAAATATTTACCGGCGGAATAAACGAAACGTAAATAGAAACAAACTGCGGCCGCCACCGCCCGAAAGTCAAATCCGATTGTCACACTCCACAGATCAGATACAACGAAAGCAAAGATCTTGCTAATTCCCGGCAGCTGAGTGGAAGGTGTGGGTTCGTTCACTAGGAGACTTAGGCAAAGGTATCAGAAGAATTTGTTTCGACTGAAAATCGAAATGGGCGCCACACAATTTTTTTTTTTTTTTTTGGGAAATTGTGAAACCTTGAAGTCACGAATTATCCGAATGCAACGAAGGAAACTGAAAATCGAAAGAAAAGAAAAGTGTAAAATGAAACGACCGTTTTAACACGTTATAATTCTCCGTTGGAGTACGGTCTTTTATTTGAAGATTTGCGGTACAGCGCAAGTTCTTTACATAAACCGTTGGGATGACCCGCTATCACTTATCCCGAAATTTAAGCAAAGCAACAGATTCACTGGGGTCGCGTGTCCCGTCTTTTCTCGGGAATTCTCGAAAGCAAAGCCCAACCAAACCCAAAATTTTGCAATTAAAAAGAAAACGATTTATTTCACTCTACTTATCCTTCTTGTTCCCTTCTCCTCCTCCTCAATGTATGTCCCTCTCGTCCTTTAATCGTCCCGTACCTTTTTTTTTGTTCTCTTTTTTTTTGTTTTTAAAAAAACTTATTTTTTTTCTATTCTTTTTCTATTTTTCCTTTTTCTCTTTTTTTTTCTTTTAACTATTCACAAAAACTTTTCACAGAAATTTCCTATAAGAACTTCGTCTGGCTAGTTCGCTGGTCAACCAAGAAGTGGTTTTCCAGGTTCCTTTGTTCAAAGTCGGTCAAAGTTGGACATTCACACTCACATACATACATTGGCAGTGGAATCTCACGTATGGCGTGCCATGGACTTCCCCCTCTGTGTGGGTGGTTGTCCGCCATATATTCCACTACCCACACATTCAAACTAGCGAACCAACGGGCGGCACTTTCCAGCTACTCCAAAGCAATTTTTGCAGTGGTGTGCCAATGCTCTCCGTTACCCCTTCGCTTTCAACTTCCACTCGCTCTTATATTACCATTCACCGCAACTGGAAAGTCCGGTTGCAGTGAATACTCTGACCAACCTGGAACAACCTTTCCAATCCATTCCGATTGGCTTACCCGATTCATGAAAACAAAGCGCTAAGGAAACTTCCCTGAAAAGATAGCTACGCGTTAATGTCCCCACTGGACGAAGTTATATTTGTAACCACACACCCACTAAGTGGAGGAAAAACCCCGAAACATTCTGACGAGGACGATTAACCCTTGCCCACCCAACGTGATGAGTCATACCCCAGCTACGAGAGGAGGACAAGGAACCAAGTATAGTAAACAACGCGTAACTTACGGTTTGGTGGAATTTTGCGCAGATTTGGGGAATGGGGAATTGCCGATAGCGTGTCATACCTTACATGTAGGAAAATATATATATGTTGGGCTCTCGGCCTTACTGGATAGATTATTTCTTGGAACGGTGTCCACTTGACGGCCACTCGTGTTCGTTCGTTGGCCAAACTTGGCGTATGACAGCTGGGGCCGGTGGTGTGTGTCCCCGCTTTGTTCTGACCCCATTTGACAGTTGGGGCCGGTGGTGCGTTAAGTGTCACGCATTTCAGCTTTTTGGTAATATGAGTGTGCGCAATGTTTCGGCCGTCCGCCCGCACTCCTCTGCTGCTCCTCCGGTGCTCCCCATAGTGGAGTTGGACTGAAGGGATCGTCTCCCCTTCCCTCATCGAACCTGACTCCCTACCGTTTTGGTGGTAGTTCTTTGGCAATTTTCGTTGGAGCTTATTTACTCTGGGCCGTCCGCCCGTGCTCCACAATTGCTAATGTGTGCCTTTGGGGCGTTATAAAATGTGTTAGGGTGGTTTGATGACAAGGGCCGTCCGCCCCCACCCTTTAACACGCGTTGGAGTGCTTTGGCTTTGCACCCAGACCGTCCGTCTTGCCTCTTGTTGTGCCTTGTTGGGTGGCACTCGACCGTTGCGGACCGTCCGTCCGATTAGACTCGCTGATCCGTTGGGAGTCTCCAGGCCGTCCGCCCGGCTCACCTTCGGATAGGCTCCATCACTTTATTTAGGCCAGTAGACCGTCCGTCTTTCCTGGGCCGTCCTGAGTCCCCCGGGTTCACCTGTGGTGGTTGCTCTCCCCTGGTTCGAACGAAGTGGGCCATTGGTTGATGAGGCCATGGCTGCCCTTCCACTTCTTACGGCCTTGGGGCGCGAACCGATAAAGAGAGGGATAAGGGTCGGGAAAAGAAAGGGACCGAAGGGTGCTTCTTGTCGTGGTAAATTTTACCGCGACATAGTCGTGGGCTGGATTTCCCGTTAAAATAATTTAAGAAAAACTATAACATTCCGACGTCCAGCAGCTTACAACAAGAGGACAAAGAGGGGTTGTTTTGAGGAGTATCAAGAAAATTTACAATGAAACCTCCGAAAGGAGTTCACTTAAGGGGTTACATGGGTTTATTCGGGGAAAAAAAATCGATTTTCAAAAATTATAATTGTTTTGTTTTCGTAATTCCTTTTACCGCGAGAGGACAGACTCAAGTTTTTGAGTAGCGCCTGGAGTGTAGAGTATCCGCACATTCCAGGTACATACTCGCATGTCCGTTAACGTTCCGGGTCTGGTTGCCGTTTGAGGGAAATTGTTATCCGAGGCTATCCCTGTCCCTCTCATAACTATATTTTTTCACATGGTGGGGAAGTTACCCCGAAGGCATTGCCACCAACCTGGAGGGCCAGGCTCCAGTTTTGACCCGAGGGGAGCAGACCGGTAATTCCGGTGCCAGTAACCCATCTTAGTGCTGCCGTTGGCCCATCAAGGGCTCATCCGCCACCAACTCTTAAGTAGCTAATATAGGGAGATCACTTGTTCCAACTAATTGGAACTGTGGACGGCGCCGTTGATCCATCCGTACAATTCGTCCGCCGCCGTCCGGAAACAGGGAAAGTGCCTTAGTGAGCTGGCACTCCTCCCCCCCTCTCTCGTAAGCTGCCACCAACGACCTTCCACATGGATTAGTTACCACATCTCCAGTCGAGGTACTAGGCACCCAGCAGTCACCACGCGGAGCTGAGAAGTAGAAGTTGATGGTGTTATGCTAAAGTGAGAACGCTTGTGTTCTCATATAATCGCATTCACCATCCCTTTGACCATCCCTTTGAATTTACAAGCGCGCTGGAGCGCAAAACAAGAGTATCGAACCTGGATGAGGGACGAAAAGAAAACCCTGTGAAGAAAGAGAATAATTACCCTAGAAAACTGCTCCTATATCGGTTTGGAAAAACGCCAGTTGCGCTCCATGGTCCTGATTGCTGGATGATAAGAAGGAGAAAAGAAGATACACATTTGAAAAAGAATTTCTGAAATTTTCAAAGGAAAATATTCAAAACTCCGTCATTGCGACGTCATTTCCGGTGATCCCTCGGAAAGAAGGTGCGTGAAAAAAGTGCATGTTTTAGTTAAGATCATAAACTAGAATTTGGACGAAGGGGAAAAATGTGAAAATTGGATTTTTGGCAGACCTTTTCACAAAAAAATTGTAATATTGGTAAAATTTGCTCAACATTTTGTTTTTAAATAGTTGTGATTGAAAAATATAAAATCCTTCGACCACGTCCTCGTGAATTATATCTCGATGACCTATGGACAATTTCATCAAGATCGGTTGAGTGGTTTTCGAGAACTTTTGACAACCCGTTTGAAAACACAGTTTCGATAAAAACGCGTTTAAAGTTTGGGTAACCTCAAATAAACCTCGTGATTCAATTGAGTGCGCACCTTCCCAAGGCTGTATCTCCGAAACTTTTATTCGGAATTACTTGAAAATTCAGGATGATATTCTCGTCATGTTGTAGAAATTAATAAGACATTAAAAAAAATCCATTTTTTGAAGCTGTAAAACCCATGTAACCCCTTAAAAAGGGAAAGAATTCAGCAATGGAAATAGTTCCTTCAGCAGCGCGAACAACATGTCCCTATAAGAAGCTCCATATTTAAATCTAAAACAAAAGTTATTCGACCGGAAATTTAATTGTTAACGATGGAAATATTATAAATAATTATTAGGTGTAAATAGTTCATATAAATATGACCTATCTTCGCCATCCATGCGAAGATTAATATTTTTGACATGAATGAAAGGACCTTTAGTTTAATGCCAATTCCGTGAGGGAAATGATTTTTGGGATTTTGGCGTCTCATTGCAGTTCTTACTCTTGGATGTTTTTAAAACTTTCGCGAGAATTGGGGCAGCGTATTAAAATGTAACGTAACTAGGACCTCCAACGCACTTAACCACTAAGGCACTACACCCACAACGATGGATGGCTTACTTTATTAAAAAATTTCGGAGTCCGTTTTCATAAGACCTTCAAAAAGTCTCTGCCAGAAATAATTGAGCCGCATCAACTTTCTCTGGACGCAGTTTCTAATGGATGATAGGAACCCCTTATTTCTGTAGCAGGCTCTAAGTCATAAGGATCCTACAAAATTTATGACGTTTATTATCGGCAAGACCAGCGCATACTAAGTTTTCTTGGATAACCGCCTATTTTTTTAAGGATTGGCCTTTAAGTTACTTTGTTCCAGAGGTATGTTCGAAAAGCCATTTTTTAATTTTATGAACCTACCTAGAAGAGCTCTTCGTTTGCTGGACAATGTACCGAGCCATCAACTAACGAAAAATTTGGTAAAATATACAGACGAACCTGTGCCTGTTTTCTGTTACTCTGTCGAGAACTTCTCGCATCGAGAACATGTAAGGCGCATGAGTAGGTCGTACGAAACTTTTACGTGGTTCTTAAATCGCATCGATATTTGAAAAATATTACACATCCTAGATATCGGCGTCTATGGTTTTGTACAGTTTTTGTACTTTAGAGATGTGAAATGTGTGACATTTCCTAAATATAAACGGAGTTAACCCAGATGTATACTTAACATTTTATCGATGAGAGAAAGTTTTAGAACATGGTCACTGGTTCAACAAATGGATCAAAATGCGATCCGATTAAACTAATAACTCCTACTTCTCACCTCCCCGTGGTGACTGCTGGGTGCCTAGTACCTCGACTGGAGACGTGGTAACCAACCCCTTTGGAAGGTCGTTGGTGGTAGCTGTCGTGAGAGGGGGGAGGGGGGGGGGGAAGAGTGCCGGCTCACTAAGGCACTTCTCCTGTTTCCGGACGAATTCTACGGATGGATCATCGGCGGCGTCCACAGTTCCAGTTAGGTGGAACAAGTGATCTCCCTATATGAGCTGCTTTGACTTATTTGAAGCCCAGGTAGGGGATATAGGGATATCCAACACTAAGCCAGGGTGTTGGAAAAGAGTTGGTGGCAGATGAGCCCTTGATGGGTCAACGGCAGCACTCACATCCCCGAAGTGGGTTACTGACACCGGAATTACGGGCCTACTATCTTAGAGTCAAGAACAGGGCCAGGCCCTCTAGGTTGGGGGTTTTACCGTCGGGGTAACTTCCCGACCACGTCAAAAACATTTAGTTATGGGAGAGACTATGGCACACGAGACACACCATCTCTTCATCTACTTTAAAGCCGCTTATGCAGGCATTCATCGTCAGGAGATTTTTGTGGCGATGGCCGAATTCGGGATCCCGCCAAAACTGATCCAGATGTGTCGCATGACACTAGATAACACGCGATGCAATGTGCAGTTTGGCAGCAGGTCATCTGAACTCTTTCAAACATGCACCGGATTTCGGCAAGGAGATGCGCTGTCGTGTGAATTCTTCAATCTTGTTCTGGAGCAGATAGTGCGCAGGGCAGGTGTCAACACGGAAGGAACTATCTTCAACAGATCAGTCCAACTGCTGGGGTATGCGGACGATATAGATATCATCGGTCGATTCCAGCGCGCCGTGATAGAGGTTTCGAAGTGAATGAGGACAAAACAAAATATATGCTATCAACAAACAAACAATCATCTGTCCACCGACTAGGACCAAATGTCAATGTTGATAGCAGGAACTGCGAGGTAGTTTAGGAGTTCATCTACCTCGGGGTAAACATCAACTCCACAAATGGCATCTTAGTGAAGATCCGTCGAAGATTAACCTTAGGAAACCGCGGATTTCAGAGCGCTTGGTCTGTACAACGGGAAGCAGCGTGCTCGGGATCGCAGAGGCTGGAAGGCTGCCGTATCTTAGGCAGGGACTTTTCACGGGTCGGGAGCCCGTTAAGTAAGTAAGTAAATATGTGGTAGAACCAAGAGAAATTTTTAATTCATAAATACGGTTAAATTGATTTGCAATTCGCACTCATGTAAATAGTCCTTTAGGATAGAGTATAAAAAATACCAAAAAAAAAAACAACATTTGGTTCCATCCAGGATCGAACTGGAGACCTTCTGCGTGTAAAGCAGACGTGATAACCGCTACACTATGGAACCACATAACATTTTAGAAGTTTTAAATCTTAAATTTTAAAACTTGCGCAATGATGGTTAAAATTTTAAACGCAAAACTACCAATTTTCGTTCTTGTGGTATCAGACCTAATGCTTGCACTTGCACGATTTCACGTAGGCAATTTTTTATTCACGCCATTCGACTCTTCAATCAACTTCCCCTTAGTATAAGAACTAAAGTCAAGCCGAGGAATTTTTTGTCTTAAGTTTTTTCATATTTCATTACACTTCATTGATGTTTTTTTTATTTCATCGTAATTTAACTTAACTTAAATTTATAATAATAATGATGTATAAATAATCTTATTAATAATTTTATTTATTGGTTTTTAGTTTTTATTAAATTTTTCCCTTATATTTAGTTTTATAGTTCATTTATTTTGATTTTTCTTTTCTTTTTTGTAAACTTAAAAATATGTTCGAATGTATATCCCCATGTTAACCCATGTGCATTTTTAAAGAATATAGTTCTTATTGTACAGAAAATTTTATAAATAAATAAATAATTGTGCATAACTTAATATATACATAATTTTTGTTTAATTCAAGTAAAAGCCCATAATCTTGGAAAAAATATTTACCCATCTCGAATAATATAAAACAGAGTGAAATTCCTTTGCAAGGACCCGCACATCAAACGGCCGAATGGATTGAATGAAATGCGAGAAAACTTCGGATGGATTTATTTGTTTTGATTTTTATTAAAAAAAAAACTTTATTACAAACTTAATCAAAATTAATTTGAAAACAAAATTATATGAAATGACAGATAATGTTAAATAAAAAAATAAAAAAAAAACTACCAGCTAACAATAAGTCAAATAACATAAATGAGTATGTAGAGCATTACCAGATTACTATCATGGGGCACGGTAGTGCCCAGAACTTTGGCACTACACCCTTATTTACACGAACCAACTCAGGCCATTCTGACCCACCCTCTAACTCCGCTTACAACAAAGCTAGAGACATCAAGGAATTCTTAGGACGCACAAGCTCCATACAAAATTTCAACTGTTTAACATGAGCGGATCCTAATATAATCCTAATAATACGGCCTTATGGCCCCAAAATTTGCAAAAACCGTAACCACTGACTCAATGACAGATCATCAAAACAATGGAGCACTTCCAATCATCGTAGAACCTTGAAATTTGCCACATTAATCGGGTTTGTCTAAAAAAATCTAACATAAAGGGTGATTTTTTAGCTGGTTTGGTTTTGGCAACACTGGTTTTGACAGCTGACGTGTGTTTAGTACCTTGTGTCACTGTCAAACAGCTTCAGTTTGGTTTGCAATTTAACCATGGATCGTCTTACAAATGAACAACGCTTGCAAATTATTGAATTTTACTATCAAAATTCGTGCTCGGTTCGAAATGTTCATCGCGCGCTGCTTCCATTTTATGATCGGCATTCTCGACCTTCTGAGCAGTCTATTCGGAAGATTGTGACCAAGTTTCGCACCAAATTTACTTTGTTGGACATTAAACCACCAACACGTTTACGTACTGTGCGTATTGAAGAAAATTTTGCGGCCGTATCAGCTAGTGTGACAGAAGACCGCGAAATGTCGATTCGGCGCCGTTCCCAGCAGTTAGGCCTTTGTTACAGCACTACGTGGAAAATTTTGCGGAAGGATTTGGGCGTAAAGCCTTTTAAGATACAGCTGGTGCAAGAACTAAAGCCAGCCGACCTACCACAACGCCGAATTTTTGGTGAATGGGCTCTTGGAAAGCTGGCCGAGGATCCGCTTTTTTATCGAAAAATTGTGTTCAGCGATGAGGCTCATTTTTGGTTGAATGGGTACGTAAATAAGCAAAATTGCCGCATTTGGAGTGAAGATCAGCCAGAAGCATTGCAACAGCTACCAATGCATCCCGAAAAAGCCACTGTTTGGTGCGGTTTATGGGCCGGCGGCATTATTGGGCCATATTTCTTCAAAGATGATGCGAATCGCAGCGTTACTGTCAATGGTGAACGCCACCGAGCGATGATAACAAACTTTTTTTTGCCCGAAATGGAAGTTCTTGACTTGCATGATATGTGGTTTCAACAAGACGGTGCCACATGCCACACAGCACGCGAAACAATGGCGCAATTGCGAGGCGAGTTTGGTGAACAGTTAATTTCACGTTTCGGGCCGGTCAATTGGCCGCCTAGATCGTGCGATTTGACACCATTAGATTATTTTTTGTGGGGGTATGCCAAGGCTAATGTGTATAGGGACAAGCCCGCTTCGATTGACGCACTGGAAGCCAACATCCATGCATTCATTCGTGAGATACCGGCCGATATGTGTGAAAGAGTATGCCAAAATTGGACTCAGCGGATGGGCTACCTGAGACGCAGCCGCGGTCAACATTTGCATGAAATTATCTTTAAACATTAAATTGCAAGGTTCAAACTATCGATTCAAATAAATATTTCATTCATTTTTTCGAATTTTTTGTGTTTTTTTTTTAAAAAAAAGTTATAAACCTCTTAAAAAATCACCCGGTATGTGATTTTCCATCCAGGGGGCGTGGCAACCGCCCACTTCTCTAAACGCAGCCCCCAAAAGACCAATAATTATTATTTTTTTACATGAGGGTTGGATTTTAAGAACAATCAAGGGAAAAAAATAAAATATTGTTTATTTTCCATTTAGGGGGAGTGCTAGCCGCCCCTTTTCATTAAGTTCGCACCCAAAAGACTAAGAGCTATGAAATTATACTTGGGGGAAGGATTTGAAGAATAGACACAAACTTTGTGTATATCCAAAAAAAAGGCGTGGCAACTGCCCATATATCGAACTTATTCTATAGTTATTAAATCTTACATGTCGGTAATTCTTTTAAGGCCAAACAAGGAAAGTTATGAAACAAATTGTATTTTGGTCGAAAGAGGGCGCCTACCTTCGGTCGAATTCCCTAAAATTTTTAAATTTTGCAAAATTTCCATGTATAAGAAAATCTTTGCAAAAAGTATTGAAATCACACCAAAAACATAAATGTTAAAAAATAGCCAAGTTCTTTTATACAAAAATCGCTTTTGCCTTACAAAAGTCATCCACAAAAAGGATTCAGATCTAAAAAAGAACGCCAAGTTTGTATTGTTATTATTAAAAACCTTATGGCCCCAAAATTTGCAAAAACCGTAACCACTGACTCAATGACAGATCATCAAAACAATGGAGCACTTCCAATCATCGTAGAACCTTGAAATTTGCCACATTAATCGGGTTTGTCTAAAAAAATCTAACATAAAGGGTGATTTTTTAGCTGGTTTGGTTTTGGCAACACTGGTTTTGACAGCTGACGTGTGTTTAGTACCTTGTGTCACTGTCAAACAGCTTCAGTTTGGTTTGCAATTTAACCATGGATCGTCTTACAAATGAACAACGCTTGCAAATTATTGAATTTTACTATCAAAATTCGTGCTCGGTTCGAAATGTTCATCGCGCGCTGCTTCCATTTTATGATCGGCATTCTCGACCTTCTGAGCAGTCTATTCGGAAGATTGTGACCAAGTTTCGCACCAAATTTACTTTGTTGGACATTAAACCACCAACACGTTTACGTACTGTGCGTATTGAAGAAAATTTTGCGGCCGTATCAGCTAGTGTGACAGAAGACCGCGAAATGTCGATTCGGCGCCGTTCCCAGCAGTTAGGCCTTTGTTACAGCACTACGTGGAAAATTTTGCGGAAGGATTTGGGCGTAAAGCCTTTTAAGATACAGCTGGTGCAAGAACTAAAGCCAGCCGACCTACCACAACGCCGAATTTTTGGTGAATGGGCTCTTGGAAAGCTGGCCGAGGATCCGCTTTTTTATCGAAAAATTGTGTTCAGCGATGAGGCTCATTTTTGGTTGAATGGGTACGTAAATAAGCAAAATTGCCGCATTTGGAGTGAAGATCAGCCAGAAGCATTGCAACAGCTACCAATGCATCCCGAAAAAGCCACTGTTTGGTGCGGTTTATGGGCCGGCGGCATTATTGGGCCATATTTCTTCAAAGATGATGCGAATCGCAGCGTTACTGTCAATGGTGAACGCCACCGAGCGATGATAACAAACTTTTTTTTGCCCGAAATGGAAGTTCTTGACTTGCATGATATGTGGTTTCAACAAGACGGTGCCACATGCCACACAGCACGCGAAACAATGGCGCAATTGCGAGGCGAGTTTGGTGAACAGTTAATTTCACGTTTCGGGCCTGTCAATTGGCCGCCTAGATCGTGCGATTTGACACCATTAGATTATTTTTTGTGGGGGTATGCCAAGGCTAATGTGTATAGGGACAAGCCCGCTTCGATTGACGCACTGGAAGCCAACATCCATGCATTCATTCGTGAGATACCGGCCGATATGTGTGAAAGAGTATGCCAAAATTGGACTCAGCGGATGGGCTACCTGAGACGCAGCCGCGGTCAACATTTGCATGAAATTATCTTTAAACATTAAATTGCAAGGTTCAAACTATCGATTCAAATAAATATTTCATTCATTTTTTCGAATTTTTTGTGTTTTTTTTTTAAAAAAAAGTTATAAACCTCTTAAAAAATCACCCGGTATGTGATTTTCCATCCAGGGGGCGTGGCAACCGCCCACTTCTCTAAACGCAGCCCCCAAAAGACCAATAATTATTATTTTTTTACATGAGGGTTGGATTTTAAGAACAATCAAGGGAAAAAAATAAAATATTGTTTATTTTCCATTTAGGGGGAGTGCTAGCCGCCCCTTTTCATTAAGTTCGCACCCAAAAGACTAAGAGCTATGAAATTATACTTGGGGGAAGGATTTGAAGAATAGACACAAACTTTGTGTATATCCAAAAAAAAGGCGTGGCAACTGCCCATATATCGAACTTATTCTATAGTTATTAAATCTTACATGTCGGTAATTCTTTTAAGGCCAAACAAGGAAAGTTATGAAACAAATTGTATTTTGGTCGAAAGAGGGCGCCTACCTTCGGTCGAATTCCCTAAAATTTTTAAATTTTGCAAAATTTCCATGTATAAGAAAATCTTTGCAAAAAGTATTGAAATCACACCAAAAACATAAATGTTAAAAAATAGCCAAGTTCTTTTATACAAAAATCGCTTTTGCCTTACAAAAGTCATCCACAAAAAGGATTCAGATCTAAAAAAGAACGCCAAGTTTGTATTGTTATTATTAAAAACTTCACAAATTGTATTTAGGTATTGTATTTTTATACTTGGCAAGTTTTTAAAATTGTGAAAGTTGGGGCTCTATACACATGTGTTTTATATAAATATGTATATATCTTTAAAATTTTAAATTGGAAAACTTGCCATGTATAAAAATGTACTATTTGTGAAATTTTTAATAATAACAATACAAACTTGGCGTTCTTTTGTAGATCTCAATCCTTTTTGTGGATGACTTGTAAGGCGTTTTATTGAATTTGTTATTATATATATATATATATTTTTCAATTTGTAAATGAGTCTTTCTAACAGTTATCAGTTCCCAAATGTGGGTGATCTAAGACACGCAATGCTGAAGGTTTTTTCGTCTCGATCAACTGGTTTGAAGGTTTGTCATATGAATGTATGTAGTATTTTGCCTAAAATTGACGAACTTAGATTTATGTTCCGATCTGTAACAACGGATATAATTTGCTTATCGGAAACCTGGTTGAATGAGAGCATTGATAATTTAATGCTAGAAAATAAAGGCTATCGTATCTGTCGATTAGATGGTGAAGTTCGATCTTGTGGTGTTATAATTTATGTTCGTACAGGTATACCTGCAAGGTGTATAGATTTTTTAAACCATAGAGATCTACAGTGTCAATTTACCGTACGAAAAGGTGTTGCTTAATGGTGTATATAGGCACCCGGGTAGTTTTCCATTTAATGATTTCGAATCTCTTCTATCTAAGTACAGCGCTCGTTATGAGAACATCGTCTTATGTGGGGACCTGAATGTTGATGTTGGAGTGTCTTCAAGCTCATCAAATCACCTTAAAAATGTATTTGATTGTCATGGTTTAAATATTGTTAGCTATTTTCCTAACAAACACAAATAGGGTTTAATTTTTTAACTAAACTCATGGTGTGGGAGACCATGACTTAACATACTTAATACTGGATGCTCATGTTAAATATGAGGATCAAAGCAATTTTTACTTTTTTCGTGATTTTAAAAATATAAATTTTAACGAACTGTGATTGGAAGTTTCAGATATAGACTGGCTGCAATCTAGAAATACGAACTCTATTGAAATGAAAGTTGAATTAAAATATTTATATGATAAGTATGTTCCCATTAAAAGATGTATGCATACGAACAACTGCCCCTGGTTAACGTGTAGCATCCAACAACTAATATGCGAACGAAATTTTTAACTTTAGTATACTAAAGACAAAGTTATTGCGATCGTGCGGAAATTTCGACCTCAAACTGAGTATGAGGGATGATATTATGACAATAGAGAATTCCAAAAAAGTGGGTCCGCCAATACCGTTCGTCGGTCTGTCTGTCTGTCTGTCTGTCTGTCTGTCCGGGTGCCGTATTGCGAAACGGTTCGACGGATTTGCTTCAAAGTTCGTACCTAAGGTTCTTGGGGTTAAATCTCGGGGCATCTTTTTATTTTTTGCTTTATCTTTTGAAACAACGGTACCTGCCATACAAATTTTTTTGTGAAAATCACTTATCACTATTTTTCTCGAAAGTGGTTCCAAGGATTTCGGTCATTTTTTTGTACTAAGGATGTTAAGGATGGAGTCAAAAACTCTGCATACTCAGTTTTTGGGCAAAAAAAATCGACTAACGGTAATTTATAAAATGGGCATTATTTCGAAAACTAAAAAAGGCAACTTCAAAAAAATTTACATTTTTTCTTATACTATAAACTCAAATAAATATGCATACTTAGATTTTTTAAATAATTTTTTTAATTTTTTTTTTTCATGTAACGATTTTCTTAAATTTAAATTAAATTCGTTTGCTCAAAAACGGCTCTAACGATTTTGATAATTTTTTGTATTTCGAACAATTATATTAAAAGTGTCCAATGTGCGAAATTACATCAAAATCGCTGGTGCCGTTTTTGAGAAAATCAAATTTTTTAAATCTAAAAATTGATTTAAATAAATTTCTCGCCATTAATTTACGATTCATTTTGCGACTCAAAAACGCATCTCATGTACCGTGAAAGTTTCGTATGACGCAGTCGTGCACTTTAGTTATATAGTGTCTTCAAAAATACGAGATTAAATATTGACTGGGAACGTTACAAAATTTGTCGGAATAATGTTGTTAAAGAAACCAGGAATGTCAGAAAACAATTCTACTGCACTCAGCTAAATACTCCACTAAAATATTTTGGAGCAATTTAAAAAAGATAGGCGCTTTTTTGTCCCCTCAAACTCGAGCTTCGAATTCTTTGGAAAATACGAGCCACCTTGAAAATTTAAACGGATCATTCTCATTTGATTGTGTTACATCAAATGCTATCGCTCTTCCAGTAAGCATTCCAAGTATAAATAATATTTATAATGATTGTATAACACAGTCCTACTTTCTTGCTAAAGTTATTCCCTTACCGAAGAAAGCTGGAAAAAACCGATCTTTCAAATTGCCGACCCATAAGCATTTTACCATTTCTTTCCAAGTGACTTGAAAAGCTGATGTTCAATCAGTAAATGCAGTTTCTGGAATCTTACAATTTATTATTGCCACTGCAGTCAGGACTTCGTAAAAAGCATAGTTGTGTATCAGCAATTTTGAAAGTTCACGATGATATTCGAATTGCTATGGATGAAGATAAGGTAACCATCCTAAATTAACTTGACTTTTCCAACGCGTTTAGCTCTGTTGACCACTCTATTGTTCTTTAAAAATTAAAGACTCAGTTTGACTTTTCTTCTTTTTTTTTTTTATAATGTACGCGCACTAAAGGGACTTTGGATACCCTTATAATGGAGTGACACCGTGCGGGCATTAGGGAAATGAAGGATTAGAGAAAGAGAGAAACCGATGAACGCTGGTTTTAAATGTTTGTAAACTATAATGCAGAGGAAAGACAGAGCGTGGTAGAACATTCCACATTCGTATTGTATGGTTGAGCAAGGAATCTTTATATTTCAAAGTACGTCCTAAAACAGGCTTAAGGGTAAACTGATGTGATGAACACTTGTGGTGGAAGTAGCGATAAAACAAAGATAGGCAGGATACATTGCGACGATGACTAAGAAAGTTAAGTGATTTCGCGATGTCTCGATCGCCAATAAGTTTTACCGCACGTTTTTGAATCCTGTCAAGTAGCTCCAAATATGTAATTGGTGCACCAGACCAGATATGAGCGTTGTACTCAAGTTTTGGGTGAATAAACGCCTTGTAGATTCTAGCCAGATCAGAAGCGGTGAAATATTTCATGCATCGCTTAAGGAAGCCTAGACATTTCGCAGCGTTTTTGGCGACATCAAATATGTGGTCATTCCAACGAAGGTTGTCATTAACACACATACCGAGAATAGAAAGTCTTTCGGTTTAAGCAGTGCAAGTCCCATCCATGGATAATGGCATAGAATTAGGGGTTCGCTTCAATGACAGCAGACAGCATTGCGTTTTGGAAGCATTAAATTCCACTCTGTTGGTTTTACCCCATTTAAGAATACTGTCAAGATCGGAATTCAATGAGCTTAACATACGTTGCCGTTCCAGTTCAACGCCCGAAGATGAGGGGCGTTGCCCAGGAAACGAATATGTAAAGCTGAGGGCATTGTCATCAGCAAAGGAATGGATTGGATTAGAAGTGACAGACAGGAGGTCATTGATGAAAATGAGAAAGAGAGTCGGAGACTCTTTCTTCTTTTGTGCGATCAAAATGATTAATAGCTTTCTGTGCAATGGCAAGCAACCAGTTGCTGCTGCTTGTTTGGTATCTGAGTTTGTTTAACTTAAAACGGGCGTTGCACAGGGTTCACTATTAGGTCCATTACTTTTCAGCATATTTATCAACGACATTGTGGATGTAGTCCAGTTCATATCATCTCTATGCGAATGGATTCGTAAGGATTCATGATGATCTGTGTAGTATATATAATTGGATTATACAGAACAAATTAACTCTTAACCCAAAAAGTCGCAAAGTATCGGGTTTTTCAATAAGAGCGCTACAAAAGTTTTTTTAATTAAACAAACACGGTTTTGGATATCAATGAAATTCTTTATTCCTGTGAAAGTACATTCGATGCCATAATGTATGGAAATCGATTTCTTTTGCATGGCCACCACGGGCACGCTTGCAGAAGTCCAGACCCTGAACCCAATTTTCGACGGTTTTCAGGCATAAATCGGCCGATACTGCTACAATTTCACTTTCGATATTCGTTCGAAGTTCATCAATCGTCGTTTGTTTATTGACGAAGCCATTCAGCCGAATCATTTTCAAGTTGTTGCTCAGCCCAATTCACGAACATACGACGCTTCTGGTGGTCAAGCTTCTTCAGTTCTTGCGTCAATTTAATCTTGTAAGGATGTAGGCCAAGATATTGTCTTGACGAATCTTATTTTCCTAAAATAATTTTAAATAAACATGTGGTCCCCTACAGTGTGACTGTCAATTATTTAGGCTTTGTTTTCAACAAAACGCTAACATGGGACGATCATGTAAATAAGGTGATTGGTGGAATTTATGGTGGTCTAAGACGTTTGTGGAAAATATCTTTGTATCTGCCAAAATCTACAAGATTGACTCTGATTAAAACACTCATATCGCCAATTATAACTAACGGTGCTCCACTGTACGGTGGAATGGACTCAATAAGCAAACAAAAATTAAATGTAGCATTTAACTCTTGCATTCGGTTTGTTCATTCCTTAAAAAGGTTCGATCATGTATCAAATTTATCTAACTGTTTTTTTTGGCATTTCCTTAATATCTCATTTCGTTGTCGAAATGTGCAAGTTTCTTTTTAAGCTAATACACAATCGAACTCCAACTTATCTATTCGAAAAGATACATTTTTCCTCATCATCAAGAACATGTAATTGATACATTCAGCATTGCAAACTCGCAGATAGTTTTTCCCTTTATGTACCAGATTTTGGAACAAATTACCAACTCAAATTAAAAACATACCAAATTTAAGGGAATATTTAATTTCTTTAAAAACCCATCTACAGAACCCAGATATCGCTTTGCATTTTCACTCCATTTTTATTAATTGATTTTATGAATAACATTATACTATTTTTTGAATTACTTTTAATTTAAATACTTTTCTTGTTAACCTGCCCTCTTTTTAACGGATAAGATATGTTAAGATTTATTTTTGTATATTTTAAGAGCTATTAATGACACTCCTATCTCAAAGCTCTCTCTGAACAAATAAATGAAATGAATTGAAATGAAAATGACTTGTAAGGCAAAAGCGATTTTTGTGTAAAAGAACTTGGCTATTCTTTAACATTTATTTTTTGGTGTGATTTAAATTACAGTATTTCGTGCAAACAAAGAGCGAGAAACAATTTTTTACAAATAAGGTTAAGTGACGTAAGGCAATACAACCAAAAAAAAGGCTTTGTTTCATTCTCAAAGCGAGACGAAAATTACCTACAATTTGGTGTGATCCGAGAACTGAGTCATATGTCGACATAAGCCGTTTTTCAATATTAAAATGTTATGAGGATATACAAGGCACAGGCACAGAGCGTTAAGCTCGCTAGAAAGTGAGCAGCAAGCAGATCTGCTTTATCTAAATATCTGACAGCTGGAATGTCATTGCAAATGAGTGTCGGAACAGATGACGAGGCCGAATTCTTAATAATTTTTAACAAAAGTCATAAAGCTTTTACTTCCTGAGGAACTTTGTAGTATAGGGTCCGCCAAATAACTTTTCTTTTTTTTTTGTGAAAATGCTATAAAAAAAAACTACTGAATATTTTCTCAAATTTTTTTTTTATTTGAAAGTACAATCCTTCCGGTTAATAATGGAAAATAATTTCATTCAAATGGCTGCCTCGGCTGGCCATGCAGTAGCCTACACGATCGGTCCAATTTTTAAGCACATTATCGATTGTGTGCAGCTGTATTTCACCAATGGCTTCACGAATTTTGTCCTTTAAAGCGTCAATTGTCTCTGGCATGTCGGCGTAACACTTATCATTTACGGCACCCCACAAATCGCAGCTCCGCGGTGGCCAAACGACATCAGATCTGCGGCTGATAATACGATCTTCAAAAACAGGGCGCAAAACATCGAGTGTAGCTTCGGCTGTGTGGCACGTAGCGCCGTCCTGTTGAAACCAAAATCCGCACCAAACAGTGACTCGTTTTGGGTATATCGGCTTTTCAATGTATGGTTTTCTGTGCCCCAAATGCGAAATACCCGCCAAGATCAAAATGAGCTTCATCTGAAAAGATGATTTTTTTTGGCAAAATCTGCATATTCTCTATGTCGCTATGTCGCAATATTTCCCAGCGTTGTTCAAGCGTGTACACAACCATATACACCATTCGCGAAATAAGCACTAGTTGAGAGAAAAAAACGTTAAATGGCGGACCCCCTATATTTTTGGCCTCAACTTTTGATCGTAGGAAAATTTGACACCATTAATTTGAGAATTATAGTTGTTTTTGGATCATTTGAACTTTTTTCGGTTATCCTTAGATGTTGGCCTTATATAACATAAAGCTTACTTCTTTAGCCCTGATAACCTTCTTTACAGCTCGAGTCACAATACGCGTTTATCTTGCATTTGATTCTGTAGGGATAGAGTAGAGCGATTCATATTCAGGTGAATTATAATTATTTTATAATTATTTTAATCGTCTCCACATCGCTATCAAGGAAGCATAGCGCCCAATTAAAACTCCTAAAGAAACTGTTCAATTCTTTATATTTGGCTTTCTCGTATTGCCATACGGTCCCCGTTGGAGTTTGTTCTTTAACTTTGTGGGTGGATAGGAGTAAGAGAAATTCGCCAATGTGACACAATAGTCTGGTGAACAAAAAGGCGCATATATACATTTATGGTGTCAAGATGGGGGGTGAGAAACAAGTCTAGCGTATTAGCGGTTTGACTAATAATGTCCGAAGTTCTGGTCGGCTCATTTTAAAGCTGTGTCACATACATGCCTTCAGGTGATGTCTGAAGCGTGACAATTCGCGCTCAAATGCAGCTCATCAAACTGGTTAAAAGTAAAATGACGGTCCAACTTTGGGCTTATGTATACGAAACAGTAGCGGATTAATTGCCTACGGACACCACGGATACTAATTGCCAACTACACTTGAGGTTGTAGTTGGTAGGCTACATCTCTAAGTACATAAATGGCGAGACCACGATGGGGAATGAAGAATGGCACTAAGTTGTAACCATGTAGACTAAATTCCGATAAATCAGAATCAAAGCTCACCTTAGTTTCACTTGATGCCAAAACAGCTGGTTTATTTTTTGTGAAAACAGAAGTAAAGGTCAGCGTTTCAACTAAAAAAAATCGAACGCCAACTTTTCGTTGGCCCAACTGTTCTATGTTAAAATCAAAGAATCCAAAGTTATAAACTTGTTTTTATATCTTCGTATCCCGCTTAGAACTTTGCAAATATTTCAGGTTGCTGAACTTCCGCTGAGCGATGAGCTGGGCGAGGAATTCGCTTTCGGCAAAAAGACAGTTTCGGGATTCTGAACTATTCATAGATCCTCTTCCATAATAGGTAGATAGTGATAATTATGATTTGATGGGTATAAGAATTTCTGTAATGATAGAAGAATTAAGGGTTTCTTTTAGGGTATTGATATGTTCAATATTCTTGACACTGATATCGTGCACGAAATCCAGATTAGGTTTGATCCTTTTGCTGGATACGTTGGCCAGAACAGCAGGAATTGCTTGTAGACTTGTGGCAGACCCACCAAAGTATGCCTGCTCTTTGATGTTGACCGTGTCATTGTCCAGTTGGATGAGATAAGTACCTTATAGAGGAATAGAAGAATTTTTAGATAAAATTGAAACTTTAAAATTTGTCACGAAGATCGTATTTTCCCCAACAAGTTGTATGACCTCTTAATTGGTGCTATTGAAGTCGCACGCTGCGATACCGCCCTTAAGGATCCTGGGTAGGCATGTGTCTTCCACTAATTTCTTTTAAACGCTGCTCTCGCATACTGATGTATTCCCTATATGGAAGCAGTCACTCTAAAGTCCGTAAGTCAAAGTACAAGTGATTAACTAGTAGTTTCGTATAGTCTAGGACAATTTGTCTTCCAACCTTGATCGCAGCACGAACGTTTATTAAATGGAAAATGTTGGTCCCAAACTTAGGGCTAGCTAGGACATACAACAGAAGGGTTCTATTGCTGTATACAGAGGGTCGTCCATAGTCCACTGCCTCCACGAATTTCTGGTTAAGTAGGGTTTCCAGTTCATTTATGATAGCGTTAGTCTCCTATCTCAAACGCTACCTAAGCCAAGCCGTTAAGTGTACATTTCGCATTAGATTTCCAAAAATAAATCACCGAAATTGTTCATTTTTTATTTATTTTAATTATTTTTATTCTTCTTCTTATTCTCCCCATTTAACGACGAAATTATGATCAGGACTACAGGGATCATAACCCTCCCACTTCCCTGCATTCCTACTGGTCCGCCTGTGGGGTTCGCCGGTTCGACCTCAAAAGATATCTGCAGGCATCCCGATTTTGGATCACTTCATCATTGAGGCCAATCAAATGCTGATGTTGCTGCATTTTAGTGATCCAGGAGGTTTTAGGCCTGCCTCTCTTACGCGATTGTAAGGGAACGTTGATTGCCATTGCCTTTTTGTCGGGGTTCGTAGGATCTCTCCTTTGAACATGACAATACCAACTGAGTCGGTCGTGCTCCAATTTTTTCGAGTTGGGTTCTTTGACTTGAAGGCTTTCTCGGATTTTGGAACTTTTAATTCGATCAAGCTTTGTTAGGCCTGCTGTCATGCGAAGCATCTTCATCTCAGTTTCTGTCAACTTGCCCTCAAACTTTTTGTACACTCTCCGCGCCGGACGTACAACTGCGGTGTAGAACCTTCTCTTTAGCTTAGGAGACATTTTTCGGTCACAGAAGATGTTAGAGATTTCCTGCCACTTCATCAACCCTACGCTTACACGATGACTGAATTCGTCATCAACGGTTGCTACACAATTCACAATTGGAAAACGCTACACCATTTGCCTCTAAAGCATCTACCCAAACATCAAGTGCTCGTTGCACGGAAGTCTGATCATCACTTATGATGGCTCCAGCGACAGCAAAGAATAACTAATGCACGTCAGGGTCCGCCACTTTTCCCTCAAGTAGATAATCTAGGACCGTAATAAAGAACAAAGGACTTAAGACACTTCCCTGGTGAACACCGACTTTTATTGGAAATTCATCGATGACTTCTGCGGGACATCTGACTTTTGTCTTCGCTCCCTAGTACACGTCCATGATCATCTGCACGTAGAAATCAACCAGAATCATATGCGGATCTTTTAAGGAATCACTATGCTTTTCCATTATGATCCTTATACTTTGGATTGCATCTGTGGTTGATTTACCCCGACAGCCGTATTATTTGTCCTAGGCGACCATCTAATACTCACATACTACTAATTGTAAGACTCAAGACACATTATATAACGTCCTTTGGTGAGTCGCAAGCCGCCGTAATGCCGCACCCACTATCCACCCCGCTGAACCTTAATGTAAGAGCAGGGTCTTAAGTTTGAATCCTATCCTTTATTTGCTTAAGGTCATCTTATGACTGCTATCCTTATCAAACGTAAACGCTGAATTACAGCTTCAGCTAGGCATACTAGTGACTTGTACTACCATCTGTGCCTATCATCGACTGTTGGTAGGCAAAAAAAAGAATGAAAATAGAGAGAATAATCGCGTTTTTGACTTTAACATTGGCATCCAGATGGGGTTTGTACAAAAATCTCCGCTTAAATAGATAAATTTGAAGGGATGAACGAAAAGTACACTAATTACTGTTCCACAAGCTAATATCCACTTACCACTCTTCTAAGAGTATGAACCTATAATGAATACAGCTTTCAAATGCAGAAGGTCACTTTTATAAAGTTTTACCATCAAAATCTCCCCATTTAACCTTTTCTCAAAACATATTTTGGCTAAATTGAAAAAAAAAACACAAAAATGTCTGCTTAAAAACATCATCGAAAACAGAACAACAAACTTGCACTTTCTCTTGCTCGAAGATAAAAGATAAATGCCAAATTTGGCGCTTCTTCCTCCACAATCGAGACACCACACTTCAGCAAGATAACCGCAAACAAAGATCCTTGTAAAACTTTATGTCAAAAAAAAACCGGAATCCATCCTCTTCGTCGACTCGGGTGCAACGCAAACACAATTTCTAAAATTATGTTTCCACAATACAATTTTGCTTGCCAAGCATCAGATACATATATATATAGATACAATCTCCCGCCACAGAGGAACACCGCTCTTCGTAAGACCGACCAGACAATCTAGTCTGTGTTCTGATAGACAAAGTTTTCGTGGCAACTTTCTTTCAAGGACTAAGCAGTAAGCATAAGCAAACTACGCCAGACAACTTCGCAGAGAAGCGGAGTCGAACGGAAGAGCGTTCGTTCAAATTAAAATGATGCAACGCATCATTCGAGCAGGGCCCAGCATTTTAACATATTCCCCGACCACTGTCAATCAGTTGGAGTCCATTTGACGCAAATGTTGCGAAAGCGACAGTACGATGCTGGGAAACCGCTCCCAGGGTCGTGGAAATTGATATGACTGTGCGATGCAATTCCAAACATACATTATATCCGCCGAGACCGTTGTCTATGACGATGTGGATGACGATGACGATGACGACGAAGACGACCAAAATGGATGACAGGGATGTCAAACAGTCAGTCTCAACAGGCAATTACGTTTAAAGCTATCATCGGATGAAATGAAGGAATTAAAAGCATGCATCAGCTCAGTGGAACGGATCTGACGAAGACGATTTCCAGACACTGCTGCTGCCCCATTGAATGGGTGCTTTTGCTATTCATGTGGATTTGCTGCTGCAGCAGTGGTTAAGCAAAAAATAGTTGAAGTTGTCAGTTTTAATGGGATCTTCATGTTGTTCTATGCCTTGCTATGTGTTTTGTATATTTTTTATTTTTTTTTGCTGCTTAACCCTCCTTGTGTGAGAGAGAGATTTCCTTTGTGTGAAGGAGCCCGGATTAGTTAGACTCCTACTGACACAGCATAGTTTCTTTGGTTATACATATTTTGTACGTCTAGTCTGGGTGTTGGGTAAGGACACCGGTAGCCAGAAGGGTACAGAGGAATTACTGAGTGGAATGGCTATTTAGAACAAAAGTACTCTGAATTGCGATGGTAAATTGAGGTAAAGTAAGCAGGTGCGGTACGAAATTAAAAAATATCTGCCCAAATTTGGGAATAAAGTATCGACTTCAAATGAGCGCAGCATTATCGTCAGCAAGGTACTAAAGTAATTACAGACAGTTCAGTTACCGGATGGAAGTTCGCATAACAGGTGAAGAGCAGATTCTATTTCCTCAACACCTACAGCTTCTATTCTTACTCCTACCATAAGGACTTTCAAAACTGTGTGAATTTCTGATCTCCTTTTGTCTACCACTTGCTACATCTTTTTTGTGTGCCGGCAGGTCTCCAGATTGGTCTATAATAGTGTCATTCCATTAGTAGACTCAGTGCTAACATTTTGAAAATTCAAAATACTGCAGAAGTTTTAGGAAAATCCGCTCTAAATCCGCTATCATGCCAAGTTTCGTGACTATAGGTAGAACTCAACTAGCGAAGAGACCTTGGGTCTCCCGCTTGATACCAATCTCTCAGGTAACAGTATTGAACTAAACATCTCTATAATACACCACCAGTTGTATCCAAATCATCGCAGAAGGTATTGATAGATCCCATAAGTCAAACTAGGCGTTTAGCAGTCTACACGGGACCAAGACAGCTGATGGCACGGGATCGGGAATTTACTCAAACTGCCAAAAGCTTAAAGACGCCCTGCGGGTGCCGGACCACTGTATACAAAAATAGAGGCTATCTGAGAAGCAGCTTGTAGAGTACATAAAATATATAAACTTAGATCTTATCTGGTAAAGCAATTCATGGAATCTCTCCTCCATAAATTTGTACGAACAGGTTGAAAATTGATTGCATTAGCCATCTCAGCTGACTCCGTTCAGGCGATCTTTGCGGTTTCATGAGCTCGTATTCATAAGGAAAAGGGTGTATGAAGGAAATCCTTCTGCTTGTATTCATAAGAACTTTATAATTTTCGAAGAGAAGCATAATCCTCTTACTCATATAAAAGCGAATGGGTATTTATAAACTCGACATTTTACCTTAATTAAAAAGCAAAACCTTCAAAAAGTCTGAGTTTGGTCAGTAGCAGACTCATTTCGGTATCCATTGCTTTATCCGATAAAGGATGTTGTGCATTTGAGGGATGCTAAATATTACAAGCTCCGCGTATCTACACATGTTTTAAGGAGAAAAGTTTACTGGGGCTCGTGGACAGATTTTTTGGTACGAATAAGGAAACTCGTGGAGTAGCCTTGTCAACTGCCAATAGAATGTAGGTATGTTTGCAATATCTTAGTGATCCTGGATATGAGAAATGTATCGGTAAACAGCTAGGCTTTGGGAAACGCTACTCCCAATCCAACAATTTTATTGTTTTATACCCAGTCTTTTGTCACGTCCGTTTTCTTCTTCAAGCTTCTCTTCATATTGTTGATTTTTTTAGCAAACCTTAAGCATCATCGGGCCTATCAACGTTGGTTACGTATTTAGTGCTCCTATTGCTTCCTTTATTTATTTGTTTGGTACTTGAGATTTTTTCAATATTACGGGGTGTTGGAGACTCTGACGTCACCAAATCATCAAAATGAACACTACCAAAACACGATCCGCATCTAAACTGTCAAAAATGTCACAAGTATTTATAAAGGGTGATTTATTAGCTGGTTTGGTTTTGGCAACACAGGTTTTGACAGCTGACGTGTGTTTAGTACCTTGTGTCACTGTCAAACAGCTTCAGTTTGGTTTGCAATTTAACCATGGATCGTCTTACAAATGAACAACGCTTGCAAATTATTGAATTTTACTATCAAAATTCGTGCTCGGTTCGAAATGTTCATCGCGCGCTGCTTCCATTTTATGATCGGCATTCTCGACCTTCTGAGCAGTCTATTCGGAAGATTGTGACCAAATTTCGCACCAAATTTACTTTGTTGGACATTAAACCACCAACACGTTTACGTACTGTGCGTATTGAAGAAAATATTGCGGCCGTATCAGCTAGTGTGACAGAAGACCGCGAAATGTCGATTCGGCGCCGTTCCCAGCAGTTAGGCCTTTGTTACAGCACTACGTGGAAAATTTTGCGGAAGGATTTGGGCGTAAAGCCTTTTAAGATACAACTGGTGCAAGAACTAAAGCCAGCCGACCTACCACAACGCCGAATTTTTGGTGAATGGGCTCTTGGAAAGCTGGCCGAGGATCCGCTTTTTTATCGAAAAATTGTGTTCAGCGATGAGGCTCATTTTTGGTTGAATGGGTACGTAAATAAGCAAAATTGCCGCATTTGGAGTGAAGATCAGCCAGAAGCATTGCAACAGCTACCAATGCATCCCGAAAAAGCCACTGTTTGGTGCGGTTTATGGGCCGGCGGCATTATTGGGCCATATTTCTTCAAAGATGATGCGAATCGCAGCGTTACTGTCAATGGTGAACGCTACCGAGCGATGATAACAAACTTTTTTTTGCCCGAAATGGAAGTTCTTGACTTGCATGATATGTGGTTTCAACAAGACGGTGCCACATGCCACACAGCACGCGAAACAATGGCGCAATTGCGAGGCGAGTTTGGTGAACAGTTAATTTCACGTTTCGGGCCGGTCAATTGGCCGCCTAGATCGTGCGATTTGACACCATTAGATTATTTTTTGTGGGGGTATGCCAAGGCTAATGTGTATAGGGACAAGCCCGCTTCGATTGACGCACTGGAAGCCAACATCCATGCATTCATTCGTGAGATACCGGCCGATATGTGTGAAAGAGTATGCCAAAATTGGACTCAGCGGATGGGCTACCTGAGACGCAGCCGCGGTCAACATTTGCATGAAATTATCTTTAAACATTAAATTGCAAGGTTCAAACTATCGATTCAAATAAATATTTCATTCATTTTTTCGAATTTTTTGTGTTTTTTTTTTAAAAAAAGTTCTAAACCTCTTAAAAAATCACCCATTATTTGTAACGCACATGGACATTTTTCGAGAGATAAGAAATAGGACTTTAATGGCTCAAATAATTTTAACACACGTTCGATGGCGGGCAGCAGGGCTATCTATTATATTCGACGTGCGCATCACAGAAAAATTCTTTTAATTTTTCTACTCTAACAGTGTATATATAAAAATGAGAGTATATTTTCACAATAATGTTTTCTATATCCACCGGAAGCAAATCAGTTGCGGTTTGAACCGCATTGTGAATAATATGTGCCGAGCAACCTACACCAATTATGGTTTGTTTAAGTTCTCCATTTAGGCGACTAAAAACATTGTTGCTTCCCCTTCGTGATAAGCCGCCAAAGTTAGTGTTTGCATTATCTGCACAAAATCCTACCACCTTATCCAACAAATCTGCTTTTCTTAAAATTTGTAAAATGGACTCACTTATAATTTCGGACGTTTCACCAGGTAATGACACCAATTCTAATAGCCGCAGTTTAAGGCCCTCTTTGCAATCAAAATATCTCACCAATGTGGGAAAAAGCTTTATGTCTTTTTTGTTTGATGCATCCGAAAAAATTGACACAAAACTGATTTTCATTAACTCTTCTTGTTGCTCGTTTATGGCAAAGGGGGCCAACACATTTGTGACAAGCAAACTTGGAATCGAAGAGTTTTTGTAGAATCTTAGAAGTGCAATCCATCGACCGGAAGCTCTAATTGTGACAAATTGTATGAAAAGCCATTACGGCTTCAGATGTTGCCAATTTTTTTCCACCTTCACCAAAATCAGCCTTCCGAATCGTTCCTTCGACTTTTACTTTATATTTATCGGATTTAATATGTCGGGTTATATAATTTTTTCCTCCAGAAGCAATTGAAAATTCGCTGCCACAAATATTACATCTAACAAACGAATCTCTGTTGGTCGGCTTAATGAAAGGGTATTCTTTTTGCATCTCAGCAGTGAGTTTACACTCTCTTTTCGGCTTTTTGTTTGCCCTTGATGTTGACGCCATTCTAAAAAAATAAGCAAATAGGAATAATAGTTCAACTTCTTATTGGACCAATAATATTGGTACTTCATCTTCTCATTCTGAAAGAAAATACTTACTGGAGCATAGAAAACAAGAACTTATACACTGAAAAAAGGAAAAACAGATATTTAATTTTGCTTTGACAGCTACGTCAAAACAAATGACAATAATATTTCGTAAAGCACTGTTCACATGCGCATTATTTTAAAGCACTTTGTAATTGAGAGTTTTCATGTGATACATTTTAGTACTAAATATATTTGAAATGAAATTGAAATGAATTTTGCGGGACTTTGCGGGACAAATCTGTAAATGAGGGACATTTTTCAGGCAGTTTATGATGCGGGACAGCCATGTGAAATGCGGGACGTCTGGTCACTATAACAAAGAGTGACTGTTTGGTGCAGTTTATGGGCTGATGGCATCATTGAGCCGTACTTCTTCGAAAATAAGTTCGGACTAGTAGTTATCGTGAATGGTGTTATCTATCGCGTAATCATAACGGACTTCTTGTGGCCAGGTATGCTACTGAAGCGACAGCGAGCATTTGGCCGATATTTTGTTTCACACATAATTTTCATAGATCCTCCCTTCATAGTAAAAAATATTAAGATAATTCTCTGAGAACATTTTGTTTTATTTACAATTAACATCGTGCGTTTTCGTCGGATCACCCTTTAATTCTACCTTATGCTTAAGAGGATATCCTTCGTTTTGTATGAATACTGCTCATTGTATCAATGAACCCACTCTTCTCTCCTAACAAGTTTTGGTAGTGATCTAAGTGTACCTTGGCTCTGTGCTAGGACAGCCATCTTACCTAACCTTGCTTAAGAATTGTAACTATTATCATTTAAAAGAAAAACTAAAATTTATATTTTTTCACAGTTTTGCAATAATTACTTCGCAAGTAAAACAAGTAGGACAAATCAACCACCGCATATTCCGTATCCGTCCTTCCCAATTCAACCCAAAATATCCGTTGAGGCTCTGAGTGACGTGAAATAACGCCAACCGAAATAAAGCCAAATTCTAAAAATTTAGCAGTATTTCCATTCCAAAATCGAACTGGCTGCGGAAAGAGGATTGATATCCCTTAATCCGGCGTAGCGAGTCGCTCAGGTACTGTTGCCAAAGCCGCCTTATTTAAAATTTGGCATTATTTCGTTTGGCGTTACCGAGGCTTTGCGCAGATTTGCAACAAGAAATATAAACTTTTCTTTGGCTATCCAACTAGTAAGAAGTATTTCATTTGATTACAGTATCTGGCTGTAGTAATCAGATAGCACGAATATGGCTACTGCACTCCTTTGGACTGGTGACACTGTGAAGCGCACAGTCTTAAAAGTTTGGCTATAGCGAGGGGAACTTAACTTTTCCAAATCACCTGTGTATGTACGATAGGAAAAATGCATGGAAAATTTCAATGCTAATCGACGCCAGATGCCAACTGACAACTCCGTGATCTTTCCATTCAAGATTGTCACAGCAAGCCAAGTGAGTGCCAAAAAAATTGATACAAAAGACAACCTCAACTAGAAGCTCTGCCGCAGCATGTAGGGTAGGGCTTCGAAATAACATAAGCAGATAGGACGCCCAGATAGATAGCGCTCTGCCACCCTATGTAGGTACCTACGATCCTGCTCAGCATGTAATAGAACTCATCCCTTCATTTAATGCATTCCCCCATACCTAAACTACTAACCTTTGAAAAAAAATTAAACAACAATCACATACGAACCCTTAAAAAGTTCTCCATCAAACAGAATCCCTCAATCAATAATCCAAATCTTTGTAGGTACACAAGTTATTATGCCAAAATTAAAATTCCACTTACGATTCAATCTGCGGGTTTAATTGCATTCCACTCGATCCTTCGTCGTACAACATTCCACAATCGAAGCCGACAATCTAATTTAATTGAAGAACGTTTCGGCGGCGCGGTCTTTCTTTACGCAAAAAAAAAAAAACAACAACAACAGAAAATAAGTGTTTTTGGCGTTCCCCCATCCTCATCTGCAGTAAAAGAATGCAAATAATCGCGCAGCACAAATGAAATTATCCTTCTACTCAACTCGATGGTCATAAAGGATTCCATTACCACTACCTCCTTTTGCGGTGTAGGTATAACTGTGCTGCACCGGCAGGCTTATCGAGATCACAGATATTAACGTCGCGTTAAGAAAATCCACAAACGCATGTACCCAGCGCGTCATAATGGCCTCCCTAATACGCTCATTTCGCGCCTTTATTCCAAACTTTGGGGTGTTAATTCCTCGCATATATGCGGCCCGAACACGCCACGCATAAAACAAATGGAGAACAAAGAGCCCCCAACACGTGAATCAGCAATCAGCGTTGCATCTTCTCAAGTGGGAAACAAATGAACTGTGAGGCGAACACCAAGTCCGCCTTTAATTACCCGTCAAGATAAAAAGGGTCACTGGGCGAGGATGGCCGGCCGACTGGGTTCGCATCGGCCGGGTGTCGGATTTTGTTGCACTTCCATTTTCACAAATCGCAAAATCGATTGCTTGATTTGGTCGTGACTCCATTATTCTTTTGGCTGGAGGAGTTTCACAGGATTCCACACCGGAATCGTTCTACGGGCCGGTTCACTGAATGTCCGCCTTAAAAGATCGCTCTAGCCGATGACGGCGAATTATTTTATTACAAATCGAAATTGTTCGAAGGAGGCGGAGCCGAAGGATGTTTTAATCCGCGTTTGTTCAGTCATTCAATAAATTCCAATTTTAATCATAATTACTTTTTGGTTTTAGCCAATTGTACCTATAATGTGTTGTGGTGGAACAGTTGCCGATCGGTTGCGTTTTGCTTTTTGGTTTTTCTTTTTTGTTCTCATTTCATGGGCAGAGGTGTGTAAAGATTTGATTTTATGAGGTGACTCTGTTCTGCAACAGCTATTATAGTTTTGCAGCTCAATTAAGGAGCACGGATTGTAGGAGATTCATAGATGCATATAGGTGAGGTGGCTTGATTACAAGTGGGTGTCGTTGGAAGTTCATAAATATGGGAGAAATATTTTCAGGCTTTTGCAGGAGAGGTTCTAAATTAAATTATTAGATTGGTCTACTTGCAACCTGTTCATATAAACGTTTGTCATTGAATGAAATTCCGTTCGAGTGAAATACATAACTATAAACTAATTTGCACAGAGGCCAGCAATTAAATGCAGAGGAGGATGTAAATTGTGATGATAACACGATTGGTCGATGAGTTGGTTTTATGGCATAGCACAAAGGGTGTTTTTTTTTATTGTTTTAATGTTATAGTAACACAGCACGGGCATTAGGGAAATGAAGGATAAGAGTAAGGGAGAAACCGATGCACGTTGGTTTTAAATGTTTGTAAATTATAATGCAAAGGAAAAACAGAGCGTGGTACAGCATTCCACATTCGTATTGTACGGTTGAGAAAGGAATCTTTATATTTCACAGTACGTCCGAAAACAGGCTTAAGGGTAAACTGATGTGCATTCCTAGCATGGCAAGTATTGCGGTTGAATTGCTGTAGGGGTGGAATGCAACTGGCTATTTCATTTGAAATACCGATAAAACAATGACAGGCAGGAGACATTACGACGATGACTAAGAGAGTCAAGTGATTTCGCGATGTCTCGATCGCCAATAAGTTTTACCGCACGTTTTTGAATCCTGTCAAGTAGGTCCAAATATGTAATTGGTGCACCAGACCAGATATGAGCGTTGTACTCAAGTTTTGGGTGAATAAACGCCTTGTAGATTCTAGCCAGATCAGAAGGGGTGAAATATTTCTTGCATCGCTTAAGGAAGCCTAGACATTTCGCAGCGTTCTTGGCGACATCAAATATGTGGTAATTCCAACGAAGGTTGTCATTAACACACATACCGAGAATGGAAAGTCTTTCGGATTCAGGGATGCAAGTGCCATTCATAGATAATGGCAAAGTATTGAGATTTCGCTTTAGTGACAGAAGACAACATTGTGTTTTGGAAGCATTAAATTCCACTCTATTGGTTTTACCCCACTCAAGAATGCTGTCAAGATCGGAATTTAATGAGCTTAACATACGTTGCCGTTCTAGTTCAACGCCCGAAGATGAGGGGCGTTGCCCAGGAAACGAATATGTAAAGCTGGGGGTACTGTCATCGGCGAAGGAATGATTAGAAGTAACAGAGAGTAGATCATTTATAAAAATGAGAAAGAGAGTCGGAGACAAAACGGAGCCTTGGGGAACACCAGCATTTATTTGGTAAGTTGCAGACTTGAAACCGTCCAAAACAACTTGAATTGAACGGTCCGAAAGGTAATTTCTAATCCATTGGATAAAGGTATCATCGATTCCAAATGCACGCATTTTCGACAAAAGAGCTTGGTGCCAAACTCTGTCAAATGCCTTTGAAATATCAAGCGCAACGACCTTGCTTTCACCACCATGGTGAATAGATTGGTTCCACTTTTCGGTTAGATATGTCATCAAATCACCAGTGGACCTGCTGCTGCGAAAACCGTACTGCCGGTCATTAAGAAGTTTTCGGGATTCGAGATATTTCATAAGCTGACGATTTATCAGCGTGTCCATGACCTTGGGAAGAAGGGACGCAAGTGCAAATGGTCAGTAAGAGGAGGGAAAGGAAGATTCGCCTTTTTTTTGGGACGGGCTGGACAAATGCTGTTTTCCACCTTCCCTGAAAGAGCCCTGAAGAATAGGACAGATAGAAAAGCTTACGCATTGGTTTTGCCAGCGTGGAAGAACACCTCTTCAGAACGATAGGGGAAATACCATCTGGACCAGCGAATTTATGTATGTTGAGATCTTGAAGAACCCTTCCCACTGTACGGGTGCGAAAACGAATGGGTCCCATAGAATATTCTACGCGCTTGAGTACTGGGGGAGATAAAACACAATCTGGCAGCGTTGAGCTAGCTGCAAAATGAGCAGCAAGCAGATTCGCTTTATCCGAAGAGCTGACAGCTGGGATGTCATTGCAAATGAGTGTCGGGATAGATGACGAGGCCGAATTTTTAATATTCTTAACAAACGACCAAAAGTTTGTACTGCCGGTGGGACTTTGTAGTATTTTCTGCCTCAACTTTTGAGGTGATTTGACACGATTAATGTGGGTATTGCAGTCATTTCTGGCTCGTTTAAACTTTGTTCGGTTTTCCTCAGTTGGGTTGGCCTTATAAGACCGAAAGCTCACCTCTTTTAACATGATAGCCTCTTTGCAGCTCAAGTCACACCATGCCTTCACCTTGGGTTTGATACTTTTAATCCTATTAGGAATAAAATGTTTCATACCCAAGTGAATTATGTTTGTTATCATATCGGCAGCAGCATCCACATCGCCATCGAATGGTATGGTTCTTCGAATAGAGATAAAACTGACATTTTGTGGTCAAATCTGGCAACTCTAATGTCATTTATGTTCAGTTTGGTTTGCCATTTCATCATGAACAGGTTGACAAATGAACAACGCTTGCAAATCTTGCAAATTTATTTCGAAAATAATTGTTCAGTTCGCGAAGATTACCGCAAGCTCATTTTGGGTTGAATGGCTACGTCAACAAGCAAAATTGCCGCATTTGGAGTGAAGAGAATCCACATGAGACCCTTGAAACGCCATTACATCCACAAAAACTGACTGTTTGGTGTGCTCTATGGGCTGGTTTGGCTGCTTATTGGGCCATACTTCTTCCGAAATGATGCTGGAGTGCCAGTTACCGTTAATGGAGACCGTTATAGAGCCAGGATAACCGACTATTTTGTTCCCGAATTAAATGTCATGAATTTGGATGAGATGTGGTTCCAACAAGAAGGCGCTACATGCCACACAGCGCACGTCACAATCGATTTATTGAAGGAAACATTCGATGAGCGCATAATTTCGCGGAATGGACCACCAAGATCATGTGATTTGACAACATTGGATTATTTTCTTTGGGGATATGTGAAGTCGCTCGCCTACGCCAACAAACCAGCAACGTTAGGGGACTTGGAAGCTAACATTCGTGGCGTTACTGCCGACATATAGCCCCAAATGCTTGAAAAAGTGGTTGAAAATTGAACCTCTAAAATTGGACAGCCACGGCAGCCACATGCCCGAAATCATATTAAAACATTAAAGGCATAAAATTATCCTTCCAATAAAGCCAAATTGATGGACATTAAAACGATTTCCTTGTGTTTTATTTCAATTCGAAGTTCTATACCTCAAAAAAAAAATCCTTCACTTGTATAGAGTTAGTCCAAAGAAGTTATAGGGGTCCCTCGGTAAAGTATTTGGGACTGCTTGCATAAATTCGGTAAGGATCCTCAGTAAAAAACTTAAGGTGGCATCGTGGAAATGATTCCGTAAGTTCAGTCAAAATCAAGAAGGTAAAAATTGTTTTTTGTAGACGAAAACCTGAAATCTACGATTTCACACTTCAAATACCTCAAAGGGTGTAAAACAGATCCTCGTCCTCTGCGACACATTTTTTGTTCAATGAATAAAGGATGGATTTTTAATAAAATAGTAGCACTGAATACACATCAAATATTTTAGATTCACTAGCTTATTTTTAGGCCACGGAACTGCATTTAAATATTTCACCATTCGAGATTTGAATAATCTGGACTAGCAAAGGACTTTGTTATGTTCCACTTGTGGGCGACTCGAGATGCCGAAAACCAGCCGACTCAATGGAAATGCTCGTGGGGGCATGATGGTATATTGACCCAAAGGGATTTGAATCAGCGGCCAAAATTGCTCCTTTTAAAGAATTGCGACTTTCAAAAAGGTTTGCGTTTCCTATAACAGAAGAAAAATAAGGCGACGCTGTGGCTATTTTCAACTAAGATACAGTAATTTCAATTCAGACTATAAAGAAGTCCAAGAACGTCCACCAATGCCGTCCGTCGGTCTGTGTGTCTGTCTGCCTGTCCGGGTGAAGTTTGGCGAAACAGTTCAACGGATTTGCTTTAACGTTCGCGGATAACAAACATCTCGCGGCGCTTTTAAGTTTTGATTTATCATTTAAAATAACGCTACCTCCCACATAATGTTTTTTTGAAAAAACCACTTATCACTAATTTTTTTCAAAAATGGTTACAAAGATTTTTGTCTTTCTTTGTACTTTAAAAACTGGAGATGACGCCAAAAATACTGCGTACTCGGCTTTTAAAAAAAAAAATAATCAGAAAAGGGTAATTTATAAAATCGACAATATCTCAAAACGGAACAAAACGAATTCCTTAAAATTTTGCTAATTTTTTTAATGATATAAAGTTTAGCAATTAATTTTTTTTCTTTTTTCTTTTCATTTCACGATTTTCTTAGAATTAAATTAAATTCGTTTTCTCAAAAACGGCTCTAAGGATTTTAATCTTTTTTTTTGTATTTTGAACAATTAAATGTGTCCAATACGCAAAATTACATCAAAATCGTTAGAGCAATTTTTGAGAAAACTAGAAAAGTGATTTAAATAAATTTGGTACCTATGTGAACAAATGTTTCCTTTCTTGTTAAGGCGATTGAAAAATGCATCTCATGTAGTAGGAAGGTTTTGCATGACGTAGTCGTGCACTTTATTATTAATAGTTAAATAACCCAATCTAGTATTTGACCCTCAAAAAACCAATTCACTTTCGAAAGCTCTGGTAGGATTGTGAAAAGCATCGCAACGCTGCCACCCTTTTGTTTAGACTTAGGTGCCATATACCAGGGTTTCCCCAATTGTGCATACCGGCGATGGTACGCATAGGATATTTCCTTAGTTTAAGCTCTAGCAGCATTTACATAGTATAGCTTTTAATGCCCACAGAGTAAAGTACGTAGAGTCCAATCATCCTTGTTTACATAATTTCACCCAGTTTTGTGGTTTACCTCTCATGCACACTGCCACTGTCTATTCCTTGTGCGGTAGGGGATGTGAAATAAATTTGGCGGTTTTGAACCTTAACACTCGGGTCAGAGATCTAATGCACTACCATTTGACCACTGTCCTCCTTTAATAGATACTAGCAAACATTAAGCCAGGATTGTCAAGTGAAAATTTGAAACATCACTGAGACCTATTGATTGACGCTTCAAGCCAATCTCACAGTGATTAAAATCATGTGCTATTGCTTCTAAGCTGGATGATTCTAATTTAGGCATTATGGGCTTAACCCCGTTTTAGTATTAATTTTTCTCGTTTACCGGGGCATAGCAACATAAAGTAAGTTCGGGGAAGAACTAGCACTACTGAAAATGCCAGTAAAAAAACTCGGAAGTTTGTATGTTGTCAAATCTGAAGAGTATCACATTCAAAGGTGACCCTATACTTGAGTGAAACTGTCTTACTAGAGTAAACAAAAAAAAAAATTACAGGACTTCGCATCTAGGCAGATCTCAGTATAGAATGCTGGCGGCCTGACCTAACTTAGATTCTTAGAGACAAGTGTATATATTCGAAAATTACTTTGTTTTTATTTTCTCGACAGAACAAAATTGACAAAATTTACTTCATCCAAATCGCTTGTCATTTCAGTACTTATGGTTGCGGACCATAAAATACGTCACGTGAGTTACGGTAGCCCCCTGCACTCCCGCTGCATCCTAAACCAGACACCTCTACCCCTGATACCTCTGCAAAACAGTTGACCATCATCTCATCGACCAGGAACGACCCCGAACCCATCGTAAAGCTTATCAAAATTATTGTTTAATTAGTTACAACATTGTATTTCTACATTCAGTATATTTCTTTGTTTTGTAAATTGCGAAAGGGCAAAGATAGCGGCATACAAATTCGTATAAAAATTAATAAAACTCCAAGGATTCTATGGGAAATTCTAAGTGAACATGCACGCGACTATTCTATGAATGGAGGCTTTAATTTCTTGTCTTCAAATCTTTTCCGCGGGCATCTTCGTTCCTCCGTTTGAAAAATAAAAATACTCCAGGCCCGTACTACCTAAAAGTGGTTGGTCGCTGCCCTACATCATGCGAAAGTCTGACAAACATTCAAGAGTAAGAACTGTCATGGGAAGTTTCTAAAAATTAAATTGACGTTCGGAAACTGTGAGTCCCTTCCAAGATTTATTTCAGTTTAAATATAAGGTGAAGGGCTACAGTCACACTCACACAACACAAGTATTCATTTTTAAATGGAACCAGTGTGTTTGGGAATATTTTGTATTCTTTATCCTAGAAATTGAGTATAAATTAGTATTGGATTATAGACCTAACGGGTGATCCACGTAGAGATACTTTTTTCAATAGCCTTTTTTGACAGATCACGTGTGAGTCGTGTCATGCTGTCATGTTATTTTTGCTTAGTATTGTTTGGCATTTCATAATGGAAAGACTTGCGTGAACAACGTTTACAAATTGTTCAACTTTATTATGAAAATTCACGCTCTGTAAGGAATGTGTTTCGTCCACTTCGCTCAACTTACGGTCAACATAATCGGCCTACTGAGCGTACTATTCGCAACACCATCACTCATTTTGAGACCCAGCATTCATTATTGGATAATATTCGACCGAATAGACCACGTCCAACACGAAGACCGTACAGAGTCGATTCGGCGCCGTTCGCAGCAACTCGGACTGACGTATGGAACGACTTGGCGCATTTTACGTCAAGATCTTAAATTGAAAGCGTACAAAATACAGCTTGTGCAACAACTGAAGCCGCTCGACCTTCCCAAGCGACATCGCTTCGCTCTATGGGCTCTTGAAAAGTTCCAAGAAGATCCGACGTTTTCGAGGCAAATTTTGTTTAGCGATGAGGCCCATTTCTGGCTCAATGGGTATGTAAACAAACAAAATTGCCGCATTTGGGACGAAGAGCAACCTGAAGAGATTGAAGAACTGCCACTTCATCCAGAAAAAACAACGGTTTGGTGTGGTTTGTGGGCCGGTGGAATCATCGGTCCATATTTCTTTAAAAATTATGCCGGTGCGAACGTAACCATCAATGGCGACCGTTATCGTGCCATGATAACCGACTATTTGATGCCTGAAATTGAAGCTCGTGATCTCGGCGACATTTGGTTTCAGCAAGACGGCGCCACTTCCCACACATCGCATCAATCAATGGACTTATTGAGAGAACATTTCGGTGAGCACATAATTTCACGTTTTGGGCCGGTCGATTGGCCACCAAGATCGTGTGATATCACACCGTTAGACTTTTTCCTGTGGGGATATGTAAAGTCAAAAGCTTATGCCGACAAACCCGCTTCGATTCAGGCGTTGGAGGAAAACATCACGCGTGTCATTCGCCAGTTACCAGTCGAAATGCTCGAACGAGTGATCGAAAATTGGACTCAACGGATGGACCATCTGCGACGTAGCAACGGCCAACATTTGATAGACATAATCTTCAAAAAATAAATGCCAACGAATGTTCTTTCAAATGATAAAAAACATTCTCCATTAAATTTGAATTTTCTATGTTTTTTTCTTAAAAAAAGTAGGGAACCTCGAAATGGATCACCCTTTATATCTCTTAACCCTAATGGTGAAGCCAGCTCGTTAAAGGCTTTTGATGAATTAATACCACTTAGTATGTGGATACCTTGAAATAATATTTCTTGCATAGGGTGGATGAAGTGGGAGGAAAACTCTGCCATTTTCTGTGACCCAAAAATGTCCCCTAAGCTGAGGAAGGCTCTACACCGCAGTTGTGTTTCCGGCGCTCATATACGGTTCATATTTCTGGACAATGTACAAGAAGTATGAGGGCAAATTGACAGCAGCTGAGATGAAGACGCTTCGCATGACAGCAGGAGTAACAAAGTTTGATCGAATTAGAAGTTTCAAAATCCGAGAAAGCCTTCACGTTAAAGAACCCATCTCGAACAAATTGGAGCACGATCGACTCAGTTGGTATTGTCATGTTCAAAGGAGGTATCCTACGAACCCCGTCAAGAAGGTAATGGCAAACAATGTTCCCCTTTTTTTTTTTTTTTTTTTGTCGGAGGTTGCTGCTATCCGATGGAGCGCTCAGACACAACTACAGGTCCATTGTACTACCATTCAGACACCTTACATTAATGTACTTAGTTTTCCCGTCTTTCGAAGAAAAATGAGAAGGAGCTTCAGTGATAAAGAGCTAAGATGTTCGGCTCTCACCACGTCAGCCCCGAAGATCCGCCACCTGATGCGAGCATAGGCCGGACAACTGCAGAGAAAGTGTTCTGCTGTGTCATCCTCCTCACCGCAAGCAGGACAGATAGTGGTGTCGCTTAAGCCCAACACATTTAAGTGTTTAGCAAAAGCTTGGTGGCCCGAAAGAACGCCTACAAGCAGCCTACAGTCGATTCTCCTCAGAGATAGAAGAAAAGATGCTGACCTTTTGCAAATGTCCGGGCGCAGTAGTTTGGTCTGTCTACATCCACCGCAATCGCGCCACCGAATGTTCCCTTACAATCGCGTAAAAGAGGCATCTCCTGGATCACACAAATGCAGAAACACCAGCAGTTGATTGGCCTCAATGATGAAGTGATCCAAAACCGGGATGCCTGCATTGAGATGAAAATCGGCGAACCCCACAGGCAGACCATAAGGAATGCAGTGAAGTGGGAAGGGTTGTGATGCCTATAATTCTGATCATAACCTCGTCGTTTAAATGGAGTGAGGAAGAAGATATAATAGAATACAATAGAACAATTACAAAGACATTTTATTGTCAACTTCCCCACTCTGATGCACCTGTCAAAATTGCGTCGAATTTTAAATTCTTGAGCTTTTCATAGCTCAACTAAAATCAAATATTTGAAACTGCTAATAAAAACATCTCTGGCGACTTATACCTCTCGACCCATTTATTTTCTCTTAATCCGCAGCCAGACGTTGTTAAATGTTAGACAAAACGCTACGACAACAGTCAATTAAACAGTTTTAGATCACATCTACATAATCCGTTCTCGCCTTATAAAAACCTACACAAAGTTTCCTTTTATTTCTTAGCAATCTATATCTATTTCTATTTCCATCCGACTGACTGATTAATGATCTTTTTTTTTTTTAACAACACAATTTATTCATCGACCATTTATAAACTTTTCGACATTAAAAAAATAAAAAAAAAAAAATATCTTTACAACACTATTTTGAGCCCTAAAACATTTTACAACTTAAACAAAATAAAATGACAAATTTAAGACCTCTCTGGCTACCTTAGAAGCTGCACGCTCTTTAGCATCTAATCAATATGCCTAATTTCACCGATGCACGATTTACGATCACTTCCCACAACGGCGCAGGATTCATGACAGTTTTACGAGTAAATTGTATTCGAACAAAAAAAAACAAAACCTGACAATTAAAACGTCAAAGCCAAATGCAAATGCCAATGAATGAAACCCTATCCACGACACAGCACATCAAAAACTGTCATAAATTTTATTACACCCGAACACACAGAACGGGTAAAAGGTGGTACGTCAAACTGTGGACCCAGTCAACGGGTGCTGGTGGTGGAAATGTCATCCCAAAAAACATTGCACCATTGATTGGCCCCCGTATAAACCGTAAATTAGATGGAATGCAATAAAAATTCGGAGAAAAAAAAATATAGGAGAATCTGTCGAAACGGTCGACGAGCTATAAAATCGTTGAACAATTTTATTGTTCGTCGATTTTTTGTCATAAAAATGCATAGCATACCTAGATATTCGGGGGGAGGGCGACACACACATGGATATGGTTCATGCTACTCTGTTGTGTATGGCTCTAGTGATGCGGCAAATATTTATAGCGCGACAATCGGTCGGCGATCGTAAATCTAATTTCGGTCCAACCTGACTGTTTATGGTATTTGTGTTTTTTCTTTTTGTTTTCAGGCGGATACAAGTATTGAGGGATGTTGGCACCTTCCTGCTTGGAGGTGTTGGTCATTTCATGAATTCGGGGATTCATTTCAGTCAACGGAGGGTTGGCCAGGTTTATTGGGTTATATATTCTTGTTTTATAGTAAATTGGAATTTAGTAAAGTATTTGAGCGGATTATGAGTCATTTTAAAGAGTTCATTCTGATAAAACAGACAATTTTTTAGAGCAAATAAATAAGTGCCATTCTGCCACCATTTTTTTGTAATCGCTCCGCGGTCAGTTGTCGCACAAAATAAACTAACAAAAACTACTAACACTCCCTATCGTTTGCTGCTGCTTTGCTTGGCTATAGCGAGTGTCGTGTATTTATGCGTACACTGGCTATGGCTGGGTAAAGCATCATTTGGCGAATAGCGGGTCGCGTTGTGCAGATTTTTTTGGTAGACCAAAGCAATTCATTGTATGGGCAGTTTCATTGTACCTGCAGTGATTTGTTTTGGAAAGCTGACGTCAGAATCTACACGGTAGGGGAGGGTAGTGTACCTTGGACCAAGTGTACCTCGGACCAATAGCTACAACGTGCGCTTACCCTTTTAAAATCACTACTCCCGCCAAAACTATACTTGACATGTTGTTTCATGTCAGCTCAGTTAGTCGCCGCCTTCTCTTCGCAGTAGTTGGACAGAAATTCCCAAGAACTGTTTTCGTGAATGAAAAGTATTTTTTTCAGGAATTTCAGGAAGTGTGCTACTCGTGTATGAGCCGCTGGAATGCGCGACTGTTGTTTTTTTTTAAATTACAATTGATATTTTTTGTATAGCTGTGAAGTCGGTGAGTTACATTTATTGTATCTAAACAAATTAGAGCCACTTGTATAAAAAAAGAGTCTGTGGTGTACCTTGGTCCATTTTTTTCTGTGTACCATGGACCGGTCCAAGGTACACGAATGCACTTTTTTCTGGTTTGATTTTATTTGAGGTACCTACATAATGCTTTTCCTTTCTGAGCACCTGCTATGTTGTTTTAAATTTTTATTTAAATAAATGCCTCGAAGCAAATCTGGTCAATCGCGACCAAAAGTAAATGTTATATCTTTGGAGGGTGCTATAGCAGATATGATCAATAGAAAGGAAAGTATCAGCAGTGCAGCGATTTCTCACAATGTCTCTTAGACAACTTTACTCCGCCATCTTGCGCTGCACCAAAAGTCTGGGAATAGTTCATTCACATACTGCTCGAACATAGCCCATAAGCAAATATTTTTCCACAAAGAAGAACTCTTGTTGGTAAATTATCTATCTGCGGCCGCTAAACTACACTATAGACTATCCAAAGCCGAAACAATGAAATTAGCTTTTCGTTATGGACAAGTCAACAACAAACCTATTCCCCCTTCTTGGTTGAACAAAGAAGCAGCAGGAATAGACTGGATGAATGGATTTTTGAAACGTCATCCCGTTTTATCGCTGAGAAAACCAGAAGCGACCAGCCTTTCAAGGTCAACCAGCTTCAACATGACAAATGTGCAAGCCTTTTTCAATAACCTGAAGGACTGCATTTCTCGTTTCACAATTTGTCCGGACAAAATACATAACCTTGAAGAGACAGGAAATTCGACAGTTCATGTTCCAACAAAAGTGTTGGCGACCTTAGGTGAAAAACAGGTTGGAAGCATGACCTCAGGAGAGCGTGGCATTAATGTAGCTGTGAGCGCTATAGGCAGTCACGTTCCACAGATGCTAATATTTCCTAGAGTTCACTTCAAAGAACATATGCTAAGCGAAGCCCCAACAGGTTGTATTGGTGGCGCGAATCCATCGGGTTGGTCAAACGAACAACTTTTCGTTCAATATTTGAAGCACTTCATTGCTCATGTAAAACCATATTCAGAGGAAAAAGTGTTACTGATTATGGATAATCATGATACGCACATATCAGTCTCGGCCATTAATCTGGCAAGAGAATCTGGAGTCGTGCTTCTGACTTTGCCACCACATTGCTCGCATAAAATGCAGCCATCGGACAGGACAGTGTTTGGTCCATATAAAACATTTTTCAACAAGGCTGCCAGCGAATGGATGCTTATGAACCCAGGTAAGCCCATGTCAATCTACAACATTGCTTCAATAGTCGGGAAAGCTTATTCAAAAGCTTTTAACCAGCACAACATTATAAAAGGGTTTGAAGTTACTGGGATATGGCCTGTGGACGAGCACATATTTCAAGAAAACGAATTTTTGGGTAGCTATGTTACGGATCGACCATGCCCTGATGATACAAACGCTGAATTATCTGCGAATGTTGATCCATTAAATGTTGTCTCACTAAATACCCATAGCCCTTCGCCCGAAATATCTCACACACAGGCTATTACATCGAATTATAAATTCAAGTCACCGGAGTTAATAAAACCATTTCCAAAGGCCCCTCCACGAAAATACCAGGCCAAACGTGGAAGAAAAAAGGGGAAAACAAGGATTCTCACCGATACCCCGGAAAAAGATGAGGTTGAGGCTAGCACATCAAAAAAATGCAACGGCAGGGCTCGAAAGGCCGTGAAGAAGAAAGTGTTAGATGAATCATCTGAAAGTGACGATACCAATGAGCTGTCATTAAAGCCCCGAACACCAAAACCACGAAAAGTGAACCAAATAAAAAAACCTGTGGAACAAAATGATGACAGCAGCGAAGCAGACTTTAGCGGAGAAGATGACATGACCATTGACGAAATTTTTAGGCTGGCCAAAGCCAAACATTAAGACCATTCAATACGTTTTCTTTATTGTAGCCTGTTAAATTGTTTTCTAGTTTGGTTTGAATAAAGTTTTGTTTAATTTTGCTTAAGATTGCATATTTACTGTGAGCAGTCCAAGGTACACACTGGCTTGGTTCATGGTACACTTACTATGTGTACCTTGGAACATCGAGATGCATTTTTCTTAAACTGCATTTAAACATGAGATGAACATTCTAGATAAAATCTGAAATGTGTTTTTGCTATGAAAATATTCCAAGTTTTGGTGCGTAGCCTTTTTAAACTGATAAAGCAATCAAACAAAAAGAAAAAAATTCTTATATAAAATTTGGTCCAAGGTACACTATCCTCCCCTACGGCCTAGCTTAGTCAGCGTCGGAGTTGAGTTTTTTGTGTTTGTTTTTTGTTATGCGTAGGAATTTTAGAGTGGACGTGAGTAATATTCGTGGGTTGAGATCGAATTTTTTTTCATTGTACGCCCATGCGATTCACAATAAACCAGCTGGTTTGGCACTAGGTGAAACACAGGTCAGCATTGATTCTGATCTATCGGAGTTTAGGCTGCCTGGATATTACTTAGTGCAATTATTCTTTTCCCATCGTGGTATCGCCGTTTATATACGCAGTGATGTAGCCTACCAACTTCTACCTCAATTCCATGTCCGTAGGCAATTAATTCACTACTGTTTTATGTACAGAAGCCCTAACCAGGCCAGGCATTCAACTTATAATGAGTTTGATGCACTGTCTGATTCCATCACCAGAATTGTAACCCATTATCCTCGTACTGAAATCGTCATTGCGGGCGATTTCAATATACACAATTCAAGTTGGCTTCGACATTCTGGACAGACAACACCCGACGGAAGGTATGTTGAGATCTTTGCTGAGGTTAATCATTTAACCCAGATTGTAAATGAGCCGACACGGATACCGGACATTAGCGGTCAAAACGCCAACACTCTGGACTTGTTTCTTACCTCTCACCCTGATAAATACATTTTAAATGTATTATCGCCTCTAGGTTCGTCAGACCATTGTATCATATCGGCGAATTTCTCGTACTCCAGCCACACAGTTAAAGAACCGTATGGCAATACGAGAAAGCCAATTGGGAAGCTTTAAGCGGTTTCTTTAGGAGTTTTAACTGGTCGTTGTGCTTCCTCAACAACGACGTGGATGCCGCTGCCGAAATAATTACAAATTTAATTCACCTGGGTATGAAACGCTTTATCCATAACAGGATAAAGTGCATCAGACCTAAGGAAAACGCGTGGTGCGACTTGAGCTGTAAAGAAGCTATCAGGGCTAAAGAGGTAGGTTTTCGGTCATTTAAGGCCAATCCAACTGAGGAAAACCGAAAAAAGTTCAAACGAGCCAGAAATGACTGAAATGCCCACATTAATCGTGCCAAATTCTCCTACGACCAAAAGTTGAGGCAAAAAATACTACAAAGTCCCTCCGGTAGTAAAAACTTTTGGTCGTTTGTTAAGAATATTTAAAATTCGGCCTCGCCATCTATCCCGACACTCATTTACAATGGCACTCCAGCTGTCAGCTCTTCGGATAAAGACAATCTGCTCGTTTTGCAGCCAGCTCAACGCTGCCAGATTGTGCTTTATCTCCCCCAGTACTCGAGCGCTTAGAACACTCCATGGGACAAATCCACTTTCGCACCTGTACAGTGGCAAGAGTACTTCAAGATCTCAACATTCACAAATCCGCTGGCCCAGATGGTATTTCCCCTATAGTTCTCAAGAGGTGTTTTTCCACGCTGGCAAAACCACTGCGTAAGCTCTTCTATCTGTCCTATTCTTCAGGGCTGTTTCCTAGAAGGTGGAAAACAGCATTTGTCCAGCTCGTCCCAAAAAAAGGCGAATCTTCCTTTCCTTCCTCTTACCGACCAATTGCACTTACGTTCCTTCTTTCCAAGGTCATGGAAACGCTGATAAATCGTCAGCTTATGAAATATCTCGAATCAAGAAAACTTCTTAATGACCGGCAGTACGGTTTTCGCAGCAACAGATCCACTGGTGATTTTAAGACTTATCTAACCGAAAAGTGGAACCAATCTATTCACCAATGCTGGTGAAAGCAAGGTCGTTGCGCTTGATATTTCAAAGGCATTTGACAGAGTTTGGCATCAAGCTCTCTTGTCGAAAATGCGTGCATTTGGGATCGATGTTACCTTTATTCAATGGATTAGAAATTACCTTTCGGACCGTTCAATACAAGTTGTTTTGAACGGTTTCAAGTCTGCAACTCACCAAATAAATGCTGGTGTCCCTCAAGGCTCTGTTTTGTCTCCGACTCTCTTTCTCATTTTTATCAATGACCTCCTGTCTGTTACTTCTAATCCTATTCATTCCTTCGCTGATGGCAGTACCCTCAGCTTAACATATTCGTTTCCTGGGCAACGCCCCTCATCTTCGGGCGTTGAACTGGAACGGCAACGTATGTTAAGCTCATTGAATTCCGATCTCCACAGCATACTTAAATGGGGTAAAACCAACAGAGTGGAATTTAATGCTTCCAAAAACGCAATGCTGTCTGCTGTCATTGAAGCGAACCCCTAATTCTCTGCCATTATCCATTCTCTGCCATGGCACTTGCATCGCTGAAACCAAACGACTTTCCATTCGCGGTATATGTGTTAATGACAACCTTCGTTGGACTGACCACATATTTGATGTCGCCAAGAACGCTGCGAAATGTCTAGGCGTGCTTAAGCGATGCAGAAATATTTCACTCCTTCTGATCTGGCAAACATTTATAAAACGTTTATTCGCCCAAAACTTGAGTAAAATGCTCATATCTAGTCCGGTGCACCAATAACATATTCGGAGCTACTTGACAGGATTCAGAAATGTGCGGTTAAACTTATTGGCGATCGAGACATCGCGAAATCACTTAACGTTCTTAGTCATCGTCGCAATGTATCCTGCCTATCTTGTTATCGCTACTTCCACCACAAGTGCTCATCATATCAGTTTACCCTTAAGCCTGTTTTCGGACGTACTGTGAAATATAAAGATTCCTTTCTCAACCATACAATACGAATGTGGAATGTTCTACCACGCTCTGTCTTTCCTCTGCATTATAGTTTACAAACATTTAAAACCAGCGTTCATCGGTTTCTCTCTTTCTCTAATCCTTCATTTCCCAAATGCCCGCACGGTGTCACTTCATTATAAGGGTATCCAAAGTCCCTTTAGTGCGCGTACATTATAAAAAAAAAAAGAAGAAAAGTCAAACTGAGTCTTTAATTTTTAAAGAACAATAGAGTGGTCAACAGAGCTAAACGCGTTGGAAAAGTCAAGTTAATTTAGGATGGTTACCTTATCTTCATCCATAGCAATTCGAATATCATCGTGAACTTTCAAAATTGCTGATACACAACTATGCTTTTTACGATATCGTGTAGGATTCCAGAAAATGAGTTAACTGATTGAACATCAGCTTTTCAAGTCCTGGTAAAAATGCTTATGGCTCGGTAATTTGAAAGATCGGTTTTTTCCAGCTTTCTTCGGTAAGGGAATAACTTTAGCAAGAAAGTAGGACTGTGTTATACAATCATTATAAATATTATTTATACTTGGAATGCTTACTGGAAGAGCGATAGCATTTGATGTAACACAATCAAATGAGAATGATCCGTTTAAATTTTCAAGGTGGCTCGTATTTTCCAAAGAATTCGAAGCTCGAGTTTGAGGGGACAAAAAAGCGCCTATCTTTTTTAAATTGCTCCAAAATATTTTAGTGGAGTATTTAGCTGAGTGCAGTAGAATTGTTTTCTGACATTCCTGGTTTCTTTAACAACATTATTCCGACAAATTTTGTAACGTTCCCAGTCAATATTTAATCTCGTATTTTTGAAGACACTATATAACTAAAGTGCACGACTGCTTCATACCAAACATTCTCGGTACATGAGATGCGTTTTTGGATCGCAAAATGAATCGTGAGAAATGGTGAGAAACTTATTTAAATCAATTTTTAGATTTAAAAAATTTGATTTTCTCAAAAACGGCACTAGCGATTTTGATGTAATTTCGCACATTGGACACTTTTAATATAATTGTTCGAAATACAAAAAATTATCAAAATCGTTAGAGCCGTTTTTGAGCAAACGAATTTAATTTAAATTTAAGAAAATCGTTACATGAAAAAAAAAAATTAAAAAATCTAAGTATGCATATTTATTTGAGTTTATAGTATAAAATAAGTTGTAAATTTTTTTGAAGTTGCCTTTATTGGTTTTCGAAATAATGCCCATTTTATAAATTACCGTTAGTCGATTTTTTTCTCCAAAAACTGAGTATGCAGAATTTTTGACTCCATCCTTAACATCCTTAGTACAAAAAAGACCGAAATTGTTGGAACCGCTTTCGAGAAAAATTATGATTTTCAAAAAAAATTTGTATGGCAGGTACCGTTATTTCGGAAGATAAAGCAAAAAATAAAAAAAATGCCCCGAGATGTAACCCCAAGAACCTTAGATACGAACTTTCAAGCAAATCCATCGCACCGTTTCGCCATGCGGCGCCCGTACAGACAGACAGACAGACCGACGGACGGTATTGGCGGACCCACTTTTTTGGAATTCTCTATTGTCATAATATCATCCCTCATACTCAGTTTGAGGTCGAAATTTCCGCACGATCGCAATAACTTTGTCTTTATACCCTATCCTAAGGGTATATTAATTTTGACACATAGTTTGTAACACCCCTTAATATTCGCCGTAGACCCATAAAAGTATATATATTTATGATCAGGACCAAATCCTAAGACTATCTAGCAATGTCCGTCCGTCCGTACGCAATTTTTAGGCCTTTAAAATTAAGCTAGGAAGCTGAAATTTGGACCACATATTCCCTAGCGCTCCGAAATGGTTAAGTGTAAAAATTGTTTGAATACGCCCACTGCCACGCCCACAATTTAGAAAAAACCGTTTTAAAGCTAAAGTTAGAGAGATAGAGTGCTACAACCTTCACAAGATATGTAGGCACTGCCCTCCTTTATAAGTTTGTCATATAAAGTTTTTTGACACGCCTACTTTTTGTGGGCGTTTTTGACTAAAATGCTGTTTTCTTCGAAAAAAACTGTTTAACAAAATATTTACCCAATATTTTTTCCAACATATCGCCCATACAAAGTTTTTGGCCACGCCCACTTTTTGGGGGCGTTTTTTCAAAAAAACTTTTGTTTTTTTTTAATTAATAGAACTAAATAAAATGCTATCCATCATATTCTTAATGCTTTTTTTTTGGAGCATATAGGGATATGGATAGGGTATCATACTGTTCGCCTCAAGCGGACTGTAGCCTTTCCTTATGTTTAGTATACTAAAGTTAAAAATTTCGTTCGCATATTAGTTGTTGGATGCTTCTCGGAACATACTTATCATATAAATATTTTAATAGGTATGTAAGAAATTCAACTTTCATTTCAATAGAGTTCGCATTTCTAAATTGCAGCCAGTCTATATCTGAAACTTCGACGGACATTTCGTTAAAATTTATATTTTTAAAATCACGAGAAAAGTAAAAAAAATGCTTTGATCCTCATATTCAACATGAGTATCCAGTATTAAGTATGTTAAGTCATGGTCTCCCACACCATGGGTTTGGTTAAACAATTAAACCCTATTTGTGTTTGTTAGGAAAATAGCTAACAATATTTAAACCATGACAATCAAATACATTTTTAAGGTGATTTGATGAGCTTGAAGACACTCCAACATCAACATTCAGGTCCCCACATAAGACAATGTTCTCATTACAAGCGCTGTGCTTAGACAGAAGAGATTCGAAATCATTAAATGCTTTCTGCAAAAGTGTCCGTTATCATAAGCCAAAAGTTGTAGGAAGCTCCTTCGACTATATTGCGGATCTCCCTCGTACTACTTATGGTACCATATGGTGCTCTTAATTGTTCGATATTGTTCAATCTGAGAAAAGTACTTAAATTTCTTAAGATCCCCAAACATATAACGGCCAACTTGTTCCCAACCTATCTTTCGGATAAGTATTTCTTATGAACTCTCTCTCTCTTGCTTGCCTAATTAGACTTCTTCAGGTGCACTCCAAAATGTACGTGTATATGTATCTGCAAAATTTCATATCTTTACCAATTGAGTTTATATGGCAAATTCATATGCAGTCATCTTCTGAACATTTTAATCACCCAAATTGAAAATAATTATTTTGAATTACTCATTGCGGTATCCCAGCACAGCATCGAAGGAATTCCTTCTTTCTCCTCTTGCTCTCGCATTTTTGGCATAGCATTTGTTGCTCTCTGTTATTCTGTCTGTTTCTCATTAGATTTTGATAAATTGGCCAAAGCAAGATGTTCCACCTTTCGAGAGTTGATACGAAGATTTGTTTTTTTTTTTTTTTGTTGGCCAGAATGACCCCATGATTGATGGGTTTTTATAGGTGGGCCCCACCATTCCAGACACGGTACTACACGAATCAATTTAAAGGCCAACTGGCGGTTTTTCGCAAATACACATACACACACACTTACACACTCATCTGAAAGCGATGAGGAGCCGATGATGTATGCGCGCCGGCAATGCGTGTTCTCCGAAATGAGATGTTTTGTTTTACACGTCTCTCTCAATTACTTTTGACAAGGATAATTCGGGAGGCTGGACCCCCACCGAACCCGAACTGTATGCAGCAGCAATCTGTTATTTTGGGGAATTATTTTGTTCCAATGTTTGCTTAACGGCAAATTAATAAAATCCGATAAAGGCAGACGAAACGGAACGTAAAATACATTTATGTTGGACGAAGCGACCGACCGACGTGTAATGGTCGTGAATTTATTGGACTTTGCTTTGCTGCACCGCACCGCTTTGATTGCTGTGCTACTCGTTGATAAAAGAGAAATTATATTTCTTCATTTCGCCCTGAAGGCAGATCGATTTCAAGCCACTTGGCAACAATGTAATATATAAGTTCGAGTGTCGGTACTGGGGACTTGGTGGGGGGTGTTTTTATTCGTGATTTTGCATTCGAATGAACTCTCTTTGCCTTGTTAGACGCGACTGCTGTAATTAATATTCCGTTCCTGTTGTGCTCATGAATGTCCACCCTGACAACGCCAGCTCCGACTATAGTGTATTATGTCATAATCCTTTCGTGTCAAGGACTTGGAAAATTGCAAATTCGATAATTGCATTAAATTTAACGACTAACAGAATGGGAATGATTTGTTTGAGTGCGAAATGTCACGTAGCTTAGGTTGCAAAAATGTTTGGAAAATCGAATGTTTTCTGAATGTAGACCAAAATTTTGGAAAAAATATTAAAACAAAATATTCTTCTTTGGAGCTATTTATTTCAATTGTAAGAATGGCAGCTGAGATATTAACAGAACTGTTATATGAGCCGAATTGTAATCTGCTTGATTCCCTCCTTCTCATCTGGTAGAAAATATTCGAATACTCCTTAGAAAAATTTGAGTCTGAAACGCACAAAAAAAGGGACACAGCAACAAAGATTGACGTTAACTCAAATACATCATTTATACATACATAAAGGACTCAACTGAGTTGTGTAACTATAGCAAAAAGGGCAATCTGGAATGAGGTTGGTAAGATAAGGAAGGATTGCATTGGCAATAGTGAGGGAAACAGCCAAGGTAGGTAAGGGTTAAGAAACGCAGCGCCAATCTCACCTAGATGCATGAGTCTGCCAAATTTAGACGGTTACCCGCAGCGATGACACTCTCTTAAAAGGAAAGAATAGTCAGTTAAATTTGGCCCCTCAGCATAAGCGGTTAGCTTTCGCATGTATTCTCGCGACAGCTTGGTGCTCGGCGTGGAAATATATATACATATATTCCTGTTCTCGCAGCGAAATTAAATTTCCTAAGAAAACGCGCGTGTTTTAATCAAGCCCATTTTTCCCGAGAGAAAAAAAAATGGGAAAAAGGGAAAAAAATCAGAAACATGTCTCCGAGTGCGAAAACGCCAGGCATGAGAAGTGGGATAAGACCATTGACCACGTTGCCTACAATGTCCATACGCCTGCTTCTCGGGGACGAATCCACCTGCATAAAGTACCAATCCTAACGAGTGATATCCCCAAGTGATAATATCGCAAGTCACGGCTCGGCTACAGCATTGCGTAATAGGTGCTACCGCGTAAGCCATCACGCGTGACCAAGCCGCAATCCCAAGACCAATAGTCAGCGCAAAGCTATCAAATGAACCACGATTGCGCCACCGTATAACCCCGTGAACCCAAACACCGGTGATACCATTGGGACTGAGTATGGAGAGACACGTAAAGCCCCGCATTAGTGTCTTCGCATCTTCTGGACGCATGCAAGAAGCTCTTGACACAAGGTACAGTTTTAAACTCCAGTTCGGATCCCCCCAAGTCGGATGCATAAAATAAAAAATAAAAACCTTCATCCCCACCCCACCACCACATTGTGGAGAAAAATACCAACCCATAATTATAACCCCCTTCGCCCAGTGGTTATCAGCAGCAGAGTCAATAGCAGCCGTAGTTTTAATTTATTTTCATTTTATGTGCTAGCTATAGTGTTAGTTTTCTTTCTATATGCTTATATCTATATATTTTTATCCCGAATTTGTGCAAGTGAGCGGAAGATTAACTAGAGGTTTTTTTGTACTCTGGGCCTTCATTTCCACCCGCAACGTTTTAGTTATGCTTTTTTTGAACAGCTTCACCAAGGAATCCTATCTGGCAGGCTTGACGCGGCGGATCACCAGGTAAGACAAGCCCATTACAAATATTCATAAAAATATTTATTTTTTTACTTTCTCGCGTTTACACACAAATTTACACAGAGTGGCCAACTATTCTTCATATGTCTCCAACTCAAATTTCCATGAAATACATTATAGGACCCGCCAAATAACTTTTTTTTTTTGAAACAGGGCGCAAAACATCGAGTGTAGCTTCGGCTGTGTGGCACGTAGCGCCGTCCTGTTGAAACCAAATGTTGCCAATATCCTCCTGAACAAAAGTTCGTTCAACATGGCCCGATAACGATCGCCATTTACTGTAACGGCCACTCCTTGCTCATTTTCGAAGAAAATTGGGCCAATTATGCCTCTGGACCAAAATCCGCATCAAACAGTGACTCGTTTTGGGTATATTGGCTTTTCAATGTATGCGTGGGGGTTTCCTGTGCCCCAAATGCGACAATTTTGCTTGTTTACATACCCGCCAAGATCAAAATGAGCTTCATCTGAAAAGATAATTTTTTTTTTTGGCAAAATCGGCATCTTCTCTAAGTCGATCGCAAACCCATTTAGCGAAGCGAAAACGCATTGGATGGTCAGTTGGCTTCAACTCCTGAACCAATTGGACTTTGTATGGCGTCATACCAAGGTCTTTATGCAAAATTCGTCTCAATGATGTCTCCGAAATGTTCAATTGTTGAGAACGACGGTGAATTGATGTTGATGGCGCTTCACGCACACTTTCTGCCACAGCAGCAATTTTCTCGGGTGTACGCACTGTTTTTGGCTTTTCACGCTTTGGCTTATCGATGAAGATGCCAGTTCCTTTCACTTTTTTCACAAGATAACGAACATACGGAGCTGACGGTGCTTCTCTTCTTCCAACATCCGTACGCAATTTTCACACACATTCTGCAACATTACCATGATTTTCGAAGTAATGTCGCAATATTTTCCAGCATTGTTCAAGCGTATACACAACCATATTCGTTCAGCGGTATAGCGGTATATTATTTGTCAAATCAGACATGAGCTAAGTGTTACCATTCGCGAAATAAGCACTAGTTGAAAAAAAAGTCAGATGGTGGAAATTATATGAAATAAAAATTATCTTAATAAATAAAGTTAGTAAATAGCATGTTCTACTAAGACTAAAGCGGACTTTTGTTTTCAGCGGTACTTGCGCATGGAAGGGTGGGTACAGATCGTACAGATCCGCTGGGAGGTCGAATAACACCAGTTCGTCATGTGGTAATGCGGGCCTACTTGTTTTTATTTTTTTTTTTTTTCGTATCGTACGCATGGAATACTTTTTGTAGTGGTGAATAGTTTGGCAATCTCGGGAGCAAGAATCCACCCTCCGACGAGCTACAGCTGAGACCAGCAGGGCATGCAATCCGCGTCCAAGCACCGACTACCTTGTTTTCCTCTTCCCCTCCTTTTCCTCTATCCCATATCCTAATGTCCTTCCTCTAATTGTAAGTCTTATCCCGTCTCGTAAGAGATGCTGCACCCATTCTCCTCATCAGCACCACCACCGGTACAAATTTTTCTATCATTGCTTATTGGAACGATCAAAATACTGCGACCACCGGCGCGCGTGTGTTTGCCATTCTCTACATCTATGTGACACAAGTGAATACAAAAAATTACCTATTAGAATTAAAAAGGGTTCTCGCAAGTTAATAGTTAATTGTTTCTATTTTCACTTAGGAAGCCCAAAACAATTTACGAATTCAAAGAATGGTGTGATATGTGGGAATCTAAAACCACTAAATTCAACGAATGTCGGTATCGCGATGTTTGACACTTACTGGCTGAACGCAATTATGCTGTCAAAGCAATACATAGTTGCAGACATACGAGCTGTCAAACATGGTTTCAATGAGAACGAACTGTAAAGAGAATTTTCCAAACGCTGGTGATTTATCAGCTGTTCTGAGACTTTTAAAAGAAGGGACGTATTCCACGGGGAAAAAGCACAAACTAGGATCCTTGAAGCTAGTTGTTAAGTGAGCAGCAAACAGATTTGGCTTATCTTAGGAGCTCACAGCTGGGATTTCATTGCAAATGACTGTCGAAATGAAGTGTCTAAATTTGTAGTCGTTGTTTGTTCGTTCGTTAGGTGGCGCTACAGTCCGGGGTGGACCTGGGCCTCAACCAATACGCCTCTCTAGTTAGCACGATCTTTGGCTAACTGCCTCCAGTTGCGCACTCCAAGTTGGTTGAGGTCCCCTTCCACTTGCGCGCGCCACCTTAGGCGAGGTCTTCCTCTAATACGTTGTCCCTCCGAGTTGGATTCGAAGACTCTTCGGGCCGGAGCGTTGGTGTCCATTCGCTCTACATGTCCCAGCCATCTTAGACGACTAATCCGTATTTTTCTGACCAGGTCGATGTCGCTGTACAGCTCGTAGAGTTCGCCGTTAAATGTCCTCCTCCAAAGCCCGTCAACGCAAACGGAACCGAAAATCACTCGAAGAATTTTGCGTTCGAAACGACCAAGGAGATCTTCATCCGCCTTTGATAACGTCCATGCTTCTGCACCATACAGCAGGACTGGGATGATGAGGGTCTTATATAGAGTCTCCTTGGTGTTTCTCGACAAGGCCTTACTAATCAATTGCCTCCTTAGGCCAAAGTAACAGTGGTTGGCAAGTGTAATTCTTCGCTTGATTTCTGACGATATGTCATTGTCAGAGTTAATAGCAGAGCCGAGGTAGATAAAGTCCCTAACTAAAGGGTGATTTTTTAAGAGGTTTAGAACTTTTTTTTAAAAAAAAAACACAAAAAATTCGAAAAAATGAATGAAATATGGATGTTGGCTTCCAGTGCGTCAATCGAAGCGGGCTTGTCCCTATACACATTAGCCTTGGCATACCCCCACAAAAAATAATCTAATGGTGTCAAATCGCACGATCTAGGCGGCCAATTGACCGGCCCGAAACGTGAAATTAACTGTTCACCAAACTCGCCTCGCAATTGCGCCATTGTTTCGCGTGCTGTGTGGCATGTGGCACCGTCTTGTTGAAACCACATATCATGCAAGTCAAGAACTTCCATTTCGGGCAAAAAAAAGTTTGTTATCATCGCTCGGTAGCGTTCACCATTGACAGTAACGCTGCGATTCGCATCATCTTTGAAGAAATATGGCCCAATAATGCCGCCGGCCCATAAACCGCACCAAACAGTGGCTTTTTCGGGATGCATTGGTAGCTGTTGCAATGCTTCTGGCTGATCTTCACTCCAAATGCGGCAATTTTGCTTATTTACGTACCCATTCAACCAAAAATGAGCCTCATCGCTGAACACAATTTTTCGATAAAAAAGCGGATCCTCGGCCAGCTTTCCAAGAGCCCATTCACCAAAAATTCGGCGTTGTGGTAGGTCGGCTGGCTTTAGTTCTTGCACCAGCTGTATCTTAAAAGGCTTTACGCCCAAATCCTTCCGCAAAATTTTCCACGTAGTGCTGTAACAAAGGCCTAACTGCTGGGAACGGCGCCGAATCGACATTTCGCGGTCTTCTGTCACACTAGCTGATACGGCCGCAATATTTTCTTCAATACGCACAGTACGTAAACGTGTTGGTGGTTTAATGTCCAACAAAGTAAATTTGGTGCGAAATTTGGTCACAATCTTCCGAATAGACTGCTCAGAAGGTCGAGAATGCCGATCATAAAATGGAAGCAGCGCGCGATGAACATTTCGAACCGAGCACGAATTTTGATAGTAAAATTCAATAATTTGCAAGCGTTGTTCATTTGTAAGACGATCCATGGTTAAATTGCAAACCAAACTGAAGCTGTTTGACAGTGACACGAGGTACTAAACACACGTCAGCTGTCAAAACCAGTGTTGCCAAAACCAAACCAGCTAAAAAATCACCCTTTACCTCAAAATTATAGCTGTCTGTCGTGACGTTCTGTCCGATTCGTCGATGTTGTGCGATGTTGACAGCATATATTTGGTTTTGCCCTCATTCACTTCTAAATTTTTGCCGCCTCTGTACTGATACTTGCAAACGCACCAGTGACAGCTCGCTGTGTTCTGCCAATGATGTCGATGTCGTCGGCGTAAGCAAGTAGTTGCACAGGCTTTTGGAAAATTGTGCCCCTGGTGTTGGCTTGCGAGTTTCGCACAATTCTCTCAAGTATGATGTTGAAGAAGTTACATGACAGCGCATCGCCTTTACTAAATCCTTTTTTGACATCAAAGGTCTCGGTGAGATTGTTTCCGACCTTAATGGAGCAGCGAGAGTTCTCCATTGTCGTCCTGCACAATCTGACGAGTTTGGCAGGTATGCCAAAACTAGACATGGCTCTGTATAGCTCGTCTCTATAAATGCTGTCATATGCGGCCTTAAAATCGATAAAAAGATGGTGAGTATCGATCTGGACTTCTTGGGTTTTTTCCAGGATCTGCCGAAGTGTGAAAATCTGGTCAGTTGTGGACTTACTGGGCCTAAAACCGCACTGATAGGGTCCAATCAGTTCGTTGACGAATGGTTTCAGGCGTTCGCACAGCACGGCAGACAGGATCTTGTATGCGATGTTGAGGAGACTTATACCTCTATAGTTGGCGCAGTTAAGAGGGTCTCCTTTCTTGTAGTCGTTGTAGTCGAACTTAAAACTGTAAGATATGTGCTTTTTTGTTCGATAATTTTTTTTCGGTATTCCGCAGTTGCGCTGGACTTATATGACCAAAAGATAATTTTTGGCTCTACGGTAGCCACAACACGCGTTTACCTTTTTTTTGGAATTCCTTTTAGTTTGTTTTAGTTTCATATCAGCAACAGCATCAACATACGAATGTATTGCGACCAGCTAAAATCTGAGATCCAAACGGCTGAAAGTAGCTGCTATTAGCTTAATGTCAACCTTCTGAGAGTTATTAAGTTACTTATCACTCCAGAGGGTTCTTCTCAAAACATTTCGTATTGTCCGACAGTTCTCGACGAAAAGCTTTCGTTCTTATAAAGATAAATTATTTTCGACGGCTTCTGTTGCACTACGGACAAATTTTAGAAATAATATTCTCACACTCCAATGTCTGTTATAACAATACCATTGCCATGATTCTGTTCCTATAATTAAAAAATGACTACCACCCGCTGGAAACCATAATCGGAACCGCAATAAATTTTACTTTAAAATCTGTTTTGCTACATTTCCTACAAAAAATCAATCAATCCATTTCAAAGAGTAATGCAGTCGAAAAGCCTGCTACCATTCCCCTTCAGCGATATCAGTGATTGACAATTTAAAGCGCCGACCATAGATTTATGCAACACAAATGTATTTAGTCAACATCACACCTATAAAACCCCTTAAACCCTTTTAAGTTGCAAACTCTTTTATCGCCAAAATTCATTGTACAAACGAAATTAACTTTGCAAAAACAATTTCCGATCCACCCCACAACCAATATGTGTGCTTTAAAAACATCGATTGCCATTCTGTTTGGATGTTACATCGACCCAGTCCAAAATGGCAAATACACCTAAAATAAACTTCCGCAACTAGATAGAGTCCCACGCAGCTGAAAAAAAAAAACATCACCAACTGTATGAAATTCAATTTTCTTTGCAATTCTAAAACTCATTTTCTTCCTGCTCCCTTCTCCCGCAACAGTAACGTGCTCTATTCCCACATTGAAATTCGCTCAAAAGTTGTTCTCTTTAAATGAAATTGGACTCGGTCAACCTTACCCCTCGTATCACCACCCACAAGCAGTGCCTGCAATGCGCTTTGCTACTTTTCCGTCAAAGGAATTCAACTAATCCAACCGTAATACTCGTAACCCCATCATTCTATATGTATAGCTCCCACTATCCCTTTCCAATGAAAATTAAAAAAAAAAATTCCTCTTTATCCTTTTATATAATTTTTTTTTTTTATTTGCAATTCCTATCTCGGTTTAAAGCCGAAACGAGAATAAAAAAAAAGTTAACACGAAGGATGGACATGGGATGCCTGTTGCGGTGTATTTAGCAATAATGGCAGTACCACCTCCTGTGATTTTAATCACCGGTAGACCGTAAATTATCGGTTAATAAAGCTGCGCGATATTAAAACCAATAAACGATATAATCGATCGGTGCGACTGATAAATGTCGATCGTTTTATGAAAGACTGGTCACATGTGGTGTGGCAAATGGGATCCGTGGGATGTTTTTTTTTTGTTTCTTTTGTTATGTGGTGTTGTGGTGCCAGGAGATGAGCTTAAGGATGAAAATTAAATTATATTTTGCTTAACAAGAAACAAAATCCGGGAAGTGGTCTGATACAAAGTTGATCGCATCTGTAGAAAGTCGATTAAGTGGTTTTTCAAGACCTTAAGTGTAACAAAGACTGGTCATTAAAATCTTAGACGGCAGGAGAGCCAGTGCGTTGGCAGTCATCGGCTTACTAAAATTGTCTTATAATATTTCCTCACCGGGCTTAACACACTCAACTATCTACATATCCAATGAAAGGCACGACAATTTATCATGGAGAGTTGTAGAGTGTGAGTAAGTGTAGATGTAGACAAGGGCGTATGCAGGATTTTTATCAGGGGGGGGGGGGGGGGTGTAAACTCATTCATGTGCCAATGCGAAGGTTGAATACGTACAAGGTGGCGCAAAAGTAATCCTCCTATCAGAAAATGCTATAAATTTTGCGATTGGCCTCTAATGTCAGTTCTGTTTTGACATTTGTGTAGTAAACACATGCGAAATACACGTTAGTAAACAATGTTACGCTACACTGCTCCAGAACGCGGAATATTGGTGACTATTTATTTGAGCAATAATCGGTCGGTGACTTTGGCACAACGTGAATTTCGTCGCAGATTTCCTAGCCGTCCAACGCCTACTGGTGAAACACTGCGACGTTTAGCCGCTCGCCTCGAAGAGACTGGCAAAACATGAGATGCTGCCCGGCGTGGCAGACCCCGGAGTAGCCGTTCTGCAAAGAATATTGCTGCTGTAGCCGAAGATGTCATGGAAGCGCCGACGACATCGACCAGACGACGTGCCACTCAAATGGGTATCAGTCGACGGTCTTTACAGCGAATTTTGGTACAAGATTTGAAGATGTTTCCGTACAAAGTCCAGAAGGTGCATCAGCTGTTAGCTGCTGACCGCCAATCGCGTCTAACATACGCTCAAGCCATCTTTAATCACCACCAAGAGGTAGATGATTTTTCATCAAAAATAATAATGAGTGATGAGGCCCATTTCCATCTTAGCGGGTACGTAAATAAGCAAAATTTACGCTTCTGGGGCACTGAAAATCCGCGTGTAACGCCATTACACCCGCTCAAAGTCACTGTATGGTGTGCTGTTTTCGCTGGAGGAGTCATCGGACCTTTTTTCTTCGAAGACGTCGCGGGCCAAAGGGTTACTGTGAATGGTGAGCGCCACAGAGCAATGATCAACGAGTTCTTTTTGCCGCAACTTGATGAATTGGGATTGGAAAACATGTGGTTCCAACAGGACGGTGCAACGGCACACACTGCACGTGCCACAACCGATATGCTGAAGGATGCATTTCCCGGGCGCCTAATCTCCCGTTTTGGCAATTTGCACTGGCCTATCAAGATCGCCTGATTTGACCGCTCCAGTGTGGGGCTTTTTGAAGTCGCGGGTTTATGCCTCAGACTCTTGCAGCTCTGAAAGACAATATCCGTCAAGAATGTGAGGACCTATCGCCGGAAGTTTTGGCAAAAGTGATGGAAAGTGCCATAAAAAGGGCTCAAATGACAATCAACTGTGGCGGCGGCCATTTACATGACATCATATTCTCGACTTGATGTAAAAAAAAATTAAAAGACCAAATAAAAATAATCCACAAGAAGAATCAAAGTTTTTCATTTTTTTTTTAATTACAGCCAAAAAACATCGGAAGGTTATTTCTGCGCCACCTTGTAAATGAAGTACTGCTGTAGTACTAAAAAAAATCAACCTTTCAAGCAAATCTGTGTTGCGATGACATTTGGGTTGTTTAAATAATTATTTATGTGTTCAAAATTATTTAAATTATTATTATCTATTATCTATTAATGTGTTTAAAAGTATTTTTTGAGTCATTTTGACAATATATATTTAATTAAAAGTGTAACAGCAAAGCTGAGAAAAAAATGCCCAAATGTCGTTTCAAAATGTTAAATATTTCAATGCCTCACGTATGCTTTCCAGGAAAAAAGCAGTGTTGCAAAGCATTAAAAAACAACCTTAGATAAGTATGATGCGCTTTTTGTGATATTACGTGATCATAGAAATCTTACCTTAAGTGCAGTTTGAAATAGATTTACTTAATTTGAAAATTTTCTTAATAATGTAATTTTTAATTTCAATGTACATTATAGTTTTTTTCTTGTTCCCGTATTTTATTTATTATGAAAGTGCGTTTCAAAATAAATAAAGTGCACGACTGCGTCATACGAAACTTTCTCGGTACATGAAATGCGATTTTGAACTGCAAAATGAATCGAAAATGTATTTAAATCACTTTTTAGGTTTTGGAAAATTAGATTTTCTCAAAAACGGCACATACGATTTTGATGTAATTTCGCACATTGGACACGTTTAATATAATTGTTCGAAATACAAAAAATTATCATAACCTTTAGAGCCATTTTTAAGAAAAAGAATTTAATTTAAATTTAAGAAAATCGTTACATGAAAAAAAAAAATTTAAAAAAATTATTTAAAAAATCTAAGTATGCATATTTATTTGAGTTTATAGTATAAAATAAATTGTAAATTTTTTTGAAGTTGCCTTTATTAGTTTTCGAAATAATGACCATTTTATAAATTACCGTTAGTCGATTTTTTTTTGTCCAAAAACTGAGTATGCACAATTTTTGACCAAATCCTAAACATCCTTAGTACAAAAAAAGACTGCAATCCTTGGAACCACTTTTGAGAAAAATCGTGATAAGTGATTTTCACAAAAAAAATTGTATAGCAGGTACCGTTATTTCAAAAGATAAAGCAAAAAAAAAGATGCCCCGAGATGTAACCCCAAGAACCTTATATGCGAACTTTAAAGCAAATCCGTCGAACCGTTTCGCCATACGGAGCCCGGACAGACAGACAGACGGACTCAGTTGAGTACTCAGTTTGAGTTCGAAATTTCCTCACGATCGCAATAACTTTCTCTTTAGTATACTAATGTCTACGAGAAAGTTAAAAACAGACCACAATCGTTAGTATCGTTTCTGAGAAAACGAATTTAATTCATTCTCGAGAAATAGACGTTCGCAAAAAATTCAAATTCAAATTCAATGCCTGGTTTGCTACTTTCCACAGCTGCGAGAGTTGCCCCGTTATCAACTGACAACCGTTACGATAAGACTAAGAAAAAAAACAAATCACAATATTAAAACCTACAAGAAATGCATGGGAGGCGTTGATATCCACGATCTATAGGACAGTAATAAGCTGCTCCCAATACTGAGATCCAAAATATGGACATTGGTTGTTTTTATGAGTTTCATGCAATCACCTATTACTAAAGTCACTATTTTATAGTACAATACATGTAGCAGCGTTGATCGCATCAGGCGAAAAAAAGGAAAATCATCCCCTCAAATCTCACGTGACAAAGTAATAAATCTTCGGCTTAAGGTGTAAGTCTGCTAACTCCTGAAATGAAAATTTTACAGGAAATAATCTGCACCAAAATACTTCTTGTCTCTTTGATATATTTATAATCGAAAAAATGGTCGTATTATATTTTTCTAAGCAATACAAAAAATTAAATAGTCTTCAACCTTTTTACCTTAAATTTTTTGTATAGGCCCTCCCTAGTTTTATTATGTAAGTAGTTTAGTTTGAAAATTGAGGACTCAACTGTTACTTATTATCATGCGATTTGGAAAACTTTTACTTCGAATTGAATTTATCAGATCTTTATATCAGACGATGCGTCTTTATTGAACCTGTCTAATGGCGGTACAACCTCAAATATTATAAAAATGGAGTTACAGTGTTTACTCGCTAAGCCGACGAAATTATAATGTCATCGGCTGTAAGCCGTCTAAATGCATTTTATTAAAAAAATAATTTCTACCAAAATAAATTCAGTTTGAAGTAGAAGTAGGCCAAATCAAATGATGAGTAGACAGTTGAGGCCTTAATTTTTAAAGTGATCTGATCATACACAATAACTTTATGCAAAATGGCTAAAGAATATTACATTTTTTGTATTGTTTAGAAAAAAAATAACGTAGGTATGACAACTCAAAAAATATATTTTGAATTTTTTTACAAAGAAAGAAAAACTAGGTACTTTTATCTAGGTTTTTTCTTCTCCCAAAAATTTGTTATAAAGGGTGATTTTTTAAGAGGTTTAGAACGTTTTTTAAAAAAAAAACACAAAAAATTCGAAAAAATGAATGAAATATTTATTTGAATCGATAGTTTGAACCTTGCAATTTAATGTTTAAAGATAATTTCATGCAAATGTTGAGCGCGGCTGCGTCTCAGGTAGCCCATCAGCTGAGTCCAATTTTGGCATACTCTTTCACACATATGGGCCGGTGTCTCACGAATGAATGCATGGATGTTGGCTTCCAGTGCGTCAATCGAAGCGGGCTTGTCCCTATACACATTAGCCTTGGCATACCCCCACAAAAAATAATCGAATGGTGTCAAATCGCACGATCAAGGCGGCCAATTGACCGGCCCGAAACGTGAAATTAACTGTTCACCAAACTCGCCTCACAATTGCGTCATTGTTTCGCGTGCTGTGTGGCATGTGGCACCGTCTTGTTGAAACCACATATCATGCAAGTCAAGAACTTCCATTTCGGGCAAAAAAAAGTTTGTCATCATCGCTCGGTAGCGTTCACCATTGACAGTAACGCTGCGATTCGCATCATCTTTGAAGAAATATGGCCCAATAATGCCGCCGGCCCATAAACCGCACCAAACAGTGGCTTTTTCGGGATGCATTGGTAGCTGTTGCAATGCTTCTGGCTGATCTTCACTCCAAATGCGGCAATTTTGCTTATTTACGTACCCATTCAACCAAAAATGAGCCTCATCGCTGAACACAATTTTTCGATAAAAAAGCGGATCCTCGGCCAGCTTTCCAAGAGCCCATTCACCAAAAATTCGGCGTTGTGGTAGGTCGGCTGGCTTTAGTTCTTGCACCAGCTGTATCTTAAAAGGCTTTACGCCCAAATCCTTCCGCAAAATTTTCCACGTAGTGCTGTAACAAAGGCCTAACTGCTGGGAACGGCGCCGAATCGACATTTCGCGGTCTTCTGTCACACTAGCTGATACGGCCGCAATATTTTCTTCAATACGCACAGTACGTAAACGTGTTGGTGGTTTAATGTCCAACAAAGTAAATTTGGTGCGAAATTTGGTCACAATCTTCCGAATAGACTGCTCAGAAGGTCGAGAATGCCGATCATAAAATGGAAGCAGCGCGCGATGAACATTTCGAACCGAGCACAAATTTTGATAGTAAAATTCAATAATTTGCAAGCGTTGTTCATTTGTAAGACGATCCATGGTTAAATTGCAAACCAAACTGAAGCTGTTTGACAGTGACACAAGGTACTAAACACACGTCAGCTGTCAAAACCAGTGTTGCCAAAACCAAACCAGCTAAAAAATCACCCTTTATATGGAGTTAGGGTCGTGGGAACAGTCGCCCAAACCCGAAAAATGAATAATCGCCTAAAAAACATTCGAACCGAATCTTGTAGTTTTAAATTACATGAATGAATATACAATGGAAGCAATGGATCTGCCGCATGCGAAAGGCGAGTTGAAATCCCTTGATAGCGCGTAGCGGGCCACCTTTGTATAGGACTGGACTTAGAGGGCCAGGGCCCCTAGACACTTCCTCGAATTTGGAACACTCTCCCCCATATTGAAATCATTCTATTTTATTTAAGCAAATATAAGTAGAGAACAAATAAATTTCAATTGAGTTTCATACTTTAAAAAGCAACAGAATTACGGAGTCTATCTAATCTATTTAATAGAATCATACCGCAACCGTTCTTCTGAGCAAAATCACGAAAAGTGTTATCATAGTCAATTGACTGCATTACTTTTGACTCTATGCTCATTACAGAGAGTGAATTTTTAGTCTGTTCTTTTCTACGGTAGATCTTATAAAAAACTTTACTTTCTTCAGCGCTGAAAACGAACGTTCTGTTGAGCAGTTTGACGCTGGTGTATTGGTACACAATAGTATTACGAGGGCGATTCTTACGTTTAAATAAATATCCAAAATGCCGTTTTCTAATAAATATTTGTACAGGTTTAGTGAAGTTAGGTCTATAACTTCTTTATTGGATGACAAATGAGCTCGCAGGTGCAGACACTTGTTTTCCAAAGTCCTATCCAAATGCTCTGAATATCTGGAGAAAAAGCTATTAGGGTTCCTGGCTCCTTTAGCGAGTTGCTGATGTGGGTATTTTCCATGCGATTTAGTCTGTCCTTGCCAGAGAGTTTAGACTCGTTTCGCTTGACTTCGTCGTACTGGACTTTGCGCTTACGTTTTCTCTCCTGTCATATGCATAGTTATTTTCACATGATTTTTCAGCAGCTTCGACTCATTAAGATCAAGGCTACTGGGTTTCCATAAGTTTTCTAAATACGTTGCCAAAAATTGATAAAAAGTTCGGCGATAGTACCCAAAGTATGGAAACGTTGCAGTCTAAATCCTTTGCCGAATACTTTCTGAGCAAATGTATTCTAATGATATGTACCACCGTACCTTAGATGGCGTTTGTTTGTTTGACAATTTGGTAGACAAGTGCAAATCTAAAACCACCAACTTTTAAATAGCTCGAATGAGTTATATCGTTACGAGACCTTTTAAAAATATTTTCGATACAGTTTTTTGATATGGCAAGCCAGGCTTTTGAGCTTGTGTTTAGGACCCACTGGAACTGGGGCCCCTAAACCGGGGCCTTGTAGGCATAAGTGAAAATCTAGGTGCTGCTTGCGGATATAAAGTTGAAATCATTTTCGGATTTGAGAGCTGATCCAAATATTTGGGCGAATATATTCGTGTTTTCTTTTTGGCGATCCTTCATTATGAATAACTGCCCCATATTCTTGGGCACAGTGGCTAAGTGGTTAAGTGCGTGTGAGAGGTCGCTGGTTCAAATCCTGACCTGTACCACCTGAAAGTTTTTATTCGTCGACTCACTTCTTGCGAACATCTGACAAACATCCAAGAATAAGAACTCTCATTAGGAGCTTCTCGATTCCTTTGGAATCAGGAATAAACTGTATGTCTCTTCCATTCATGTGAAAAAATATATCTTCGTACAAACAGTAGTTGGAGGAGCTAGGCTTTGGGTTCTGTATGGGCCGTTTACTCCTAATAAATATAGTCAATCATTCTTGGGCGGTTATTCATTTTTTGGTTTTGGGCGATTGTTCACACATTCATGCAGTCAGCAGGTTTACACTCTAAGCCGAGGATATGCGGATTTGATTCACATTTCTAAACTTTTGGAAGTAAAGGATGATCCATTTCGAGGTTCCCTACTTTTTTGAAGAAAAAAACACAGCAAATTCAAATTTAATGGAGAATGTTTTTTATCATTTGAAAGAACATTGTTTGGCATTTATTTTTTGAAGATTATGTCTATCAAATGTTGGCCGTTGCTACGTCGCAGATGGTCCATCCGTTGAGTCCAATTTTCGATCACTCGTTCGAGCATTTCGATTGGTAACTGGCGAATGACACGCGTGATGTTTTCCTCCAAGGCCTGAATCGAAGCGGGTTTGTCGGCATAAGCTTTTGACTTTACATATCCCCATAGGAAAAAGTCTAACTTTGTGATATCACACGATCTTGGTGGCCAATCGACCGGCCCAAAACGTGAAATTATGTGCTCAATAAGTCCATTGATTGATGCGATGTGTGGGAAGTGGCGCCGTCTTGCTGAAACCAAATGTCGCCGAGATCACGAGCTTCAATTTCAGGCATCAAATAGTCGGTTATCATGGCACGATAACGGTCGCCATTGATGGTTACGTTCGCACCGGCATAATTTTTAAAGAAATATGGACCGATGATTCCAGCGGCCCACAAACCACACCAAACAGTTGTTTTTTCTTTTATGAAGTGGCAGTTCTTCAATCTCTTCAGGTTGCTCTTCGTCCCAAATGCGGCAATTTTGTTTGTTAACATACCCATTGAGCCAGAAATGGGCCTCATCGCTAAACAAAATTTGCCTCGAAAACGTCGGATCTTCTTGGAACTTTTCAAGAGCCCATAGAGCGAAGCGATGTCGCTTGGGAAGGTCGAGCGGCTTCAGTTGCTGCACAAGCTGTATTTTGTACGCTTTCAATTTAAGATCTTGACGTAAAATGCGCCAAGTCATTCCATACGTCAGTCCGAGTTGCTGCGAACGGCGCCGAATCGACTCTCTACGGTCTTCGTGTACACTCTCAGCTACGGCCGCTATATTTTCTTCACAGCGTGCTGGACGTGGTGGGTGCTGGGTCTCAAAATGGGTGATGGTGTTGCGAATAGTACGCTCAGTAGGCCGATTATGTTGACCATAAGTTGAGCGAAGTGCACGAAACACATTCCTCACAGAACGTGAATTTTCATAATAAACTTGAAAAATTTGTAAACGTTGTTCACGCGTAAGTCTTTCCATTATGAAATGCCAAACAATACTAAACAAAAGTAACGTGACAGCATGACACGACTCACACGTGATCTGTCAAAAAAGGCTATTGGAAAAAGTATCTCTACTTGGATCACCCGTTACAAGGTGACCAAAAAGTCACTCTTTTGGAAGATGCTATAATTTTCATACATGGGCGATAATGTTAATTCTACTTTGGCCTTCGTTAAAAATATACACGTCAACAAGAAGTTAGATACCTATTAATTGCAGAGAGTTCTGCTAAAAGTGAAGGAAACTGTCATCAATCGATTTCAATTTCTTTCGCGGAGGCCGCTTAGCCGATATCATTTTCTAGACTTACTGGAAAAAAGTTAAAGACATCAATAATAACCCAAGACCAGAACTAAACTTTTCCATTGATAAAAAAAAATTATAATCAAATAACAAATTTTGCGACACCTTGTTTCAACCGTTCAAAGAAAAGAACCGTTGCACACAGGCGGATTTTCCCAAAAACATGGTCAAAATTATTTTTTCGCTTTTGATACCAACAGAGAGATAGTTTTGAATAAAAAATGTATTTTCTTGTAAATTTACATTTTTTATTAATATTAATAGATATATAGTCCTAAATAAAATTTTATTGTATTATAGGTAATAGAAAAATTACAAAAAAATACAGAATTGATAAAGCCTTGCCTGCAGTATACGGAAATATATCTTTGTCTAATTTCTTGTAAGCTTTTTGCTATCTTTCCGAGCAAGTGGGAGTTGAAAAAAACTATATTTTTAATCACATTTGCAGAATCTAACTTTCCTTGTTCCCGAAGTTGCATTTGAGCATTTAAACTCGGGTTGAAATTCGGAATGTAGCCTTTCGGTTTTTCTCCGTTTTGATCTTTCACTTAGCTCTACAAAATCCGGTTGCGGCCGACCAACAAATCCATGGGATCGGCACGGAAATGCAGTTTCAAATTCCAGCCAAGTTTTGTTGTTACTTTGAAAAGCTTTTTGATTGCTTGAGCAGGCTAACCATCAACTTTTATATTCATATGTAAACTTAATTAACTTTGGTTTTATGAAGGTTTTAATGCATTAATTTTTGTTAAGTCTTCTACTTTTTCTGCCAAAAAATTATATTTTGCTTTAAATTCAGTTAGCTGATTTCTTGACAAGAAAATATAACTTGATTGTGAGCCTGTAGCAACATAGGAAAAACAAAAATTTAACAAAACTTTTTACATTCAATTTTTTTTTTTTTATAATATACGCGCACTAAAGGGATTTTGGATACCCTTATAATGAAGTAACACAGTGCGGGCATTAGGATAGTGAAGGATTAGGAAAAGGGAGATACCGATGCACGTTGGTTTTAAATGTCTGTAAACTGTAGTGTGAGGGAAAAACAGAGCGTGGTAGAGCATTCCACACTCGCGTTGTAGGTTAAGAAACGAGTCCATGTATTTCACTGTACGTCCGAATACAGGCTTAAGGGTAAATTGATGTGCATTCCTAGCATGGCGATTATTGCGGTTGAATTGCTGTAGGGGTGGAATGCAATTGGCTATTTCATTTGAGCACTTGTGGTGTTATTCAAATCAGCGATATCTGAGAAGATCGAAAAATATCGCACCTTTTTATGATGGTCTCTTAGAAAGCAAATACTAAGGTAAATTTTAAAGCTAATTAATATAACAGGACTCCGCCGGAAACTTAAACTTTTCTTTATTAAACTAAAAAGTATGATATTTTTCTCTGTTCCAAAAATACTTGATTTCAACATATTAAAAACCTTCATAAAACTAAAATCTGCTACAAAATGTTGTATCGAAACTAATCTACTTACCACCAGCAACACATTCCATATTATATTATTTTTATAATTTCACACAGAAAATTTAAAAAAATAAAGAAAATCGATATCTTATAAAACACTTAACTTCTTAATGCACGAGATTCACAAAAGCGATATCGATACAAAAGTTGTTTTTAAATAAAACAAAAACGGTTTTGGATATCAATGAAATTCTTTATTCCTGTGAAAGTACGTTCGATGCCATTATGTGTGGAACTCGATTTCATTTGCATGGCCACCACGGGCACGCTTGCAGATGTCCAGACGCTGAAACCAATTTTCGACGGTTTTGAAGCATAAATCGGCCGATACTGCTGCAATTTCACTTTCGATATTCGTACGAAGTTCATCAATCGTCGCTGGCTTGTTGGCATAGACCATAGACTTGACGTAGCCCCACAGGAAATAGTCTAACGGCGTCAAATCGCACGACCGAGGCGGCCAAGCGACTGGACCTTTTCGTGAGATAACACGTTCTCCAAACTTGGTTTCCAATAAATTGATTGTGACATTCGCTGTGTGGCTTGTGGCGCCGTCCTTTTGGGGCTAAAAATATTCGGTTATCATTGAACGGTAGCGATTCCCATTCACAGTAACGTGCCGGTCTTGATCATCACGGAAGAAGTACGGCCCAATGACGCCGCCGGCCCATAAACCACACCAAACCGTAATTTTTTCGGGATGCAATGATGACTCATGGAGTACGTGTGGATTGCTGCCTGACCAATACCGCATATTTTGTTTATTGACGAAGCCATTCAGCCAGAAATGAGCCTCATCGCTGAAGATGATTTTCGATTAAAGTTGTTGCTCAGCCCAATTCACGAACATACGACGCTTCTGGTGGTCAAGCGGCTTCAGTTCTTGCGTCAATTTAATCTTGTAAGGATGTAGGCCAAGATCTTTTCGCAAAATTCGCCACAACGACGTCACAGAGATGCCCAACGCTTGAGAACGACGTGTGAGAGACACATTTGGGCTTTCTTCAACTGAAGCCTCAGCGGCAGCAATATTCTCGACACTACGGGCACTTCTTTGTCTCACTGGCCTGTGGATTCAAATTTTTTCACTAGACGCTCAATTGTTGATCTGCTAGGACGATTATGACGACCATAAATTGGACGTAGCGCCATTAACGTTGAGGCCACTGACTCCGAATTTCGGTAGTAAATTTTCATAATTTCGGCCCGTTGTTGGCTCGTATATCTTTCCATCATGAAATGGCAAACCTTACTGAAGAGAAATGTCAAAAGAGCGACAAGAAATATGGCGTCGTTTGCTGTCCCTGTCGCTCTACTTTTGTAGCGTCCCTGTTGAAAAACCCTGTACTTCAAACTTATTAGCTGAAATGATTGCAAATTAAATAGCGGGACTGATGAAATAATGTGCTCTTGTTATAAACAAACTTGGCATTAGCGGAAAATAAAAAAACTATACATTTTCTTTTTATAGTTTTGACCATGTTTTTAGGAAAATCCGCGTTTGTGCGATGGAGACGGAATGATCGACATGACCTTTGATGCTATTAACTTTTGGGAGTTCGGTCTTCCAAAATTGAAAGCAGTAAGATGTACGAAATCAAGACAACTTCTCTGTTCGGATCCCCTTTTACATATTTAATTATCATAATAACTAAGCTCCATAGCTTGTCATAGCTGTTTATTTCTTAACTGACAGCTTGTTTGGTAGTATTGCAATGCAGTATCTTAGATTGAATTCAAAAACATTTTATGTAGTGCAGCCACTGCGTCCGACCAATCCAATCTAACAAATGTTTGTTCGGTTCAGTACCAATTTGTCTTTAGTCATAAAATGGGTCATACCGCTACTACATGTTAACTTTCCAAAAGCAGCATGCCTTTCCCTTCTCTGTTTTCATTACATATGTAGGAACTTATTCTTAATTTAAAGAACAACTTCCTCTGACTCATCATCATCATCATCATCACATCAATCCAAGTCAATGAATTCCTTTGGCTTTGACTTCAATTTGCGTAGCACAGAATGCAATTTCCCCCAAAATTTGCCAGAAATGTGTTATTTCATTTCACACAGCCATTAATTCGCACTTCAACTGCGAATGCAATCAACTGCATCAATGACCTCGTTAATCACTCAGTTATCTTGCTTACTGAACATTCATTTCATTTCGAGATATCATCTGATTGCCCTTTCACAAGTCCACACATCCATTTTGGCCAATTCCTACATTCTGTCGGCTGCGCTGTATTAGTAGGTACCAGTGCCCCCTACTTGTTCCCACATATATGGTGAGAACAACAACAATTGGCGAATAACCTTTCGCTGTGAAAGTCTTCTGATCGCACCTTTTCAAGTTGCAGTTGCAGTGAATTTATCCCTCACCCCAGCTACTTTCCTTTTGATATGTCCTCAGACAAAGCCGTCGCGTCGTGTCGTCAATTTGAATCGATTTTCAGAGCCACCAAACCAAGGCCCATTAATTTATGAGCTTCGCTGCACAATGAGGTGAAATATAAAACGCATTCGAACAGCTAAACAATCAAACCTGGTGCTTGCTGAAATGGCTGGTACTCGTGCCACCGTCGACGGTCGGTCGATCGGTCGGTCGTCTAATGGAGCGCAACATTTTACTGCTGCTCCTCTTCTGGACTGAAGTTGCCTCTGATTCTTTCTCCTGCCAGTCGTCGTCGATAAATTTCACGGCTCGTTAGCGTACAATTTATGCGGTCAGGAGTTATCCCGAAGTCTGTGTGTTGAGACAAAAGTAAAAGTACATAATGCAGCGCGGTTATGACTCGCGCGAAGAATCCACGGAGAAATGTCTTCCTGCCGCAGCGGCTGGCTAGTGGCGGGCGGCAATCAGCGAATAACTCATATGCGGATTTGTCGGTTCTCACAATTAACCACGCTGTAATTGTGTGTTCCATTGCGGTCTAATTTCCTGAAAGGCACTTACTTCGTGGACTTTGCTCTTAGCGGGAGAGCTGTCTATTTTTGTGTGGTTTTTCCTTCGTTTTTTTTTTGTGGAGTCGCAGCAATTTTCTGGTTGGATTGTGAATTTGAAATTCATTCGCCATCCTAGCGGAGAGCCGCCACGCCATGCTACGCCACGCCGCTGCCGCTGCCGCTGCAATGCAGATTAGTGCAGACATTTACATAATAACATACTGCAGTCAAGTTACAAGCTAATAACACTTCGCGAACATGTGCCGTGAATTTATAATTTCTCCGGTCCGGAACAGTTGGTTTACCTACCATCCAAGGTGTAAAAAGGTGTAAAATTGCAGCCAAAGACGAAGGAATGTCTTGAGAAGAGAGATGCATTAGCTGCATTCAAGGGTTAAGTCTACAATTAATTAGCATAAAAATTTAACCGATGGATGTGAAGGAATGTTGCATGTGACCTCAAATGGTGGTGCCAACGGGACACACCCTCTATCTTCTTATAGTTTATTTAATATAGCTTGATGGGCATGAAGGGAAGGCCTTTTTAAATTTGGGTCATTTATGGAAATGCAGGTCTGTCCAGAGCACTACCTGTTAACTTTACCACCTATTGCCAACCGAAAGCTACATGTACTACGCTCAATTGCTGTATTTTGCAATTTTGTTGAACTTTCCATTGTTTGTATATGCTTGCAGGAGTAACGCTTTATTATAAAGGTTAATAAGAGGGCCGACGAACTGGCTCTGGTCTTCATGCATCACTTTCGGAAGAAGTCTATCCCCTGTTCGGTTAGGTGAAGAGAAAAATATTTTCATAAAATATTTTCATATGACGACTTGCGTCATATCTTCATACCCCAGGAAGATGTGGGCCACTTACAATAAATCTAGAACTCAAAAACAAATACATAGGATGCATGCAGTCGTCCCTAAGCTGAACGAGTCACTGGTCGATAGGTACGCACGCGGCTAAGCTTGGCTGAGAGCGGGACCATATTTTATCATCTCTGTGGGTGTTGGCTTAAGCGAGGGTCAGATATTTTACCGTAGACAAGCGATTCCTTGATGACATCGGAAACGTCTCCGGGCATAAAATTCCAATGGCTGGTTTCAAGCTATACTCCCACTTTCCCAGTATTCAATTTTCAAGAAGCAAACACTTAACCTAAATGTCTAAGGTTTGATTAAAATCTTGGATTGCAGTCTTTAATTTTTCCAATAAGCTGGAGGAAGTTCATGCTTCCAATCGTTTATCACCATTAAAGCAGTAGTCCAATTGACTCTGCAATAATTCATCCGCAGAATCCAGTCTCAGGACATCTTTAATCCAGTATACAAGGCTCCAGTTTTAGAGCGGATGTAGCAGATGTCTTTTTAATAAAAATGTTTATCGGTGAGAGCCAAACACTAGCTTTAAGTGCTGCAGGTAATTCTCTGAAGTTTCTACCGTTGTCCGTTCTAGAACTTTCGGCCACCATATGCTGTCCGCAAACGTGATCATCGGTGTGACCATCATATGACCTACAACCAATGTAAATGTATCATATTTGGGCTCAGACCTCAAATGCGCCTCGCAACTGCTTCTGTGGCAGACTATGAATTCCTAGGTTCACTAGTCTTTTCCTAGTGAAAGTTACGTGAACAGTTTTAGAAGGGATGATGCGGAATCCTTAATTTTTGCAACGTTCTATAACATGAAATAAGGCACTCTGCATTACACATTTGATGGTCATGCTGTGACGCTCGACGGAGATCTGTCTGACTTTTTGAAAAATTTATCTTTTTCTTTGGGAAAATGTACCAAATGTATCTTTATTTCAGATTGTTAAATGTATCAGTTGCATCAAAACAGAAAAATCATTTTTTTAAATTTTTTAGTTGATTTTTTTGGTTTGTAGTTTTTTTGTAGGAAGGCTGACGACTCAATCCAATTATTTATTTTGAAATATAATAATGCTTGAAGGTTTTAAAATATAAATCCATACCACGCTTCAAAGGGGTGTGATGTAAGAGTTATCACACACAACACTAGGCACCGAAGCGGACCTATTGCGATCCCTGGGGAACCGGTGAAATTTGTTCTCAAACGGTAGACAAAACATTTTAACACTTTCCCTTTGAAGGCCTTTGATGTTTTTACCACCTTACTTGACTTGACCACCTTAGGTTGGCAGTCCTTAAAGTTATTTCCCCTGATTATGTAGAGGGGATGTAGTATGTCAACAACCTCACGACTGAGTAACATTCCTATTGTTGCACCCAGCATAGTCTCATTCGGTCCTGATTGCATTTCCTGATATTTGTATATTTTATATTTGTTGAATCCATTGCCTAAAATGCGGCCTGGCTGTCGATGTAGATAGCAATATCTCTTCCGGATATCGATTTCATCTACATTTGCTCAGCCGGCTCGAGGACAGCCCGAACCTCTGATTGAAAGACGCTGCTTGTGCCCGGTAGAATTATAGACACACTTAGTTCTGGGTCTTTTGAGAAGATCCCAGACCCTGTTTCCTCTTTTGTTTTTGATCAATCTGTAAAAATTGCGGGTCAAGTTTTGGATGTGACAAATCCACCAAAAGACTATAAAAGTCCCTAGTCCATATTAGAATTTTAAAAATAAGTTGGTATTTATTCTTAAAATTGTAAAAGAAAATTTAAAATAGCAAAACACAAACTACCACCAATCTATGGCAACTTTTTAATAGTAACATACAGAGCAACTTCATTCAGGTCGTACATGTACAATACAAAATCGTTTCAGAATATTGAGTTAGGAAGTAAACAACGATATAAGGACAGCTCGAAATAGATACTTCTACTCTAATGTCCGTAACGCACTTGGTAATCCAAGAAAGGAATGGAAGGCTATAAATAGTATCATTGATAGCAACTCTCCCAATATCTCCAAAGCTATATGTCTATGTAATGATGGTGTTATTATTGATGACCCTACAACAGTATCAAACATATTAAATGATTACTTTTCTTCGGTTGGTCTGATGTCTTTTTCAAGTGAGTCTCCCACATATTGTAATAGCTGCGTTAGGTCCCATTTAGTCAACGACTTTGCTATAAATAATATCTTCTTTTATGAAGAAATAACAGGCTTAGAATTGTATAAAATTATCTGTTCCCTTAACAGCTTAAGATCTTGTGGTTGTGATGGAATTTCCAACCCTACCCTCAAGAGCATAGCACTTAATGTTGTAAACATATTAGCTTATGTTTTTAACTTAAGTATTTCAACCGGCGTCTTCCCAGACAAATTAAAATGTGCTAATATGATCCCTCTTTACAAAAAAGGTAGTAAGAGTGACAAAAACAATTACAGGCCAATTTCTTTATTGTCATCAGTCTCTAAAGTCTTTGAAAAAGCCATTAAGAATAGAGTTTTGAGATACCTGGCAAAAGCTAATTTCCTAAGTCCTGCTCAGTTCGGTTTTCGGGAAGGCCTTTCTACAGAAGATGCCCTCTTGGAATTCTGCTCCTTTATTTATAAAGCTCTGGGTGATAAAAAATGTTGCGCCGGGCTTTTTGTAGACATTACCAAAGCTTTTGACATGGTCAAACCACAGAGTTCTACTTAACAAACTGCACTATGCAGGATTTCGTGGATTTATGCACAACTGGTTTGAGTCCTACCTAAAGGATAGAACTCAAAAAGTTGTAATAGGTAACTTTGTTAGCAGACCAACAAACTATGAACTTAGGTGTACCCCAGGGATCAGTCCTTGGTCCAATACTGTTTCTTATTTACATCAACTCATTATTTAGTCAACCGTTTAAAGGGAATGTTACAGCTTTTGCAGATGATCTGGGCATTGCATACCGCTCGGATAGTCCTCTTAACTTAAGCGCGGACATAAACCATGATGTTCACCTCCTGGGATGGTGGTGGTTTTCGGAACACAAACTAGTTGTCAGCAAGAAAACAAAATTACTTCACTTCAGTCTTAATGTGCAAGAGTCCCTAAGCTTCGAAATTTTCTTTCATGCAAACAATTGCGAATGGTCAAATGCGTCAAATTGTGTCTGTACTGAAGAAGCCACTAGGACAATGTTGTTTGAGCAGGCATCTTGTAACACATGCTGTTTTAAAATTGAAACAATTAATCAGTTTAAATATTTAGGCATCACTTTTGAACAATATATAAGTTGGTCCAAACATATTTCGATTCTGAAACAATATTTACGATCTTCAGTACGAAGCTTTTATCGCCTTAGACAATTCTGTGACAAAAATACTTTGAAAACAGTATATTATGGAATATTTCAATCAAAACTACAATACGGAATAAGTTGCTGGGGTGGCGCTTACCAAACGAAGATTGAACGATAGATTGTTTTGCAAAAATGTGCTATAAGAAAAGTATGTGAAGTAAATCGTTTAGCTCCTTCTATAGTTTGGTTCAGAGCATTGAAAATTCTGCCACTAAAACATTTGTACTATTTCAAAGTTTCAAAAATTTTTTTTATGAGAGGTGGCTATTTACAGAGCCCTATTTCAAACAATCGCAATTTGCGAAGCAATTCAACTAATGCTGTCATTATTCCTCCTTTCCGTACTACTCTATTCAAAAACTTTTACTCCATCGTGTCGTGCAAACTATTTAATCAACTTCCTATAAATATCCGAGGAATAAGATCATTGTCCCTATTCCTAAAATACGTAAAGATATGGCTTCTTCTATTGCTGTTTTATGTACAAATTAATGTTCTTTTAAATTTACGTTTTCTTTTTTTTTTATTTTTAATTTTCTGTAAAAATATGTATAAATTCATAAAATGTTTTTCTTTTAAAATTAATTAATCAATTCACCCCACACTTCCAAGCTATTTTTTCTGAAGTGACATTATCACTATTTGTTAATACACAAATACAAATGTCAATACCTATTCTTGTACTTAATATTGTTATGGTAGATTAACCCATATGTAACGGCTCGAAAACTGTCCATTCAAAATTGTTGAAACTTTGTGTGCGAGCCAATTTTGGGTCAGAATACCCGCAAAAAAAAAATTGGAGTCGTACCTGACCAGGTGTACCGTGGAGGTGGTGGTCGAGATCTCGACCAATAGTACCATACGATATACAAAAATGCAAAAGTGAACCAAAAATTCAGAAATTATTTTTTTAATATTTTATTAAATAAATAAATTCGATTATAGAATAAATAAATAAATATGGTAATGGAAAATCGTTATTTTATATGCTGTGGAATGAATTAAAACATTTTGTGTGTAATGCAACATCGCATTTGCTGCACTTGAATGAGGCATGTTTGTGGCAGACACGACAAGAAAGTTTTTTTGCGCTGTGAATGATTCCATGGTCGGTTCTATCGCGGCGAATATCGTTCAACGCGACCTTTTCGCTTATTTTGGTTGCATTCGGAGTCTTCGGGATTCCACTTCTATCTTGGCGCAGCAAGCATTCGGTTACGTAAACACGGAAATCTAGTTGGCTCATGATGACACATTTTTTCTTCTTCGTGTCTTGATTTATGTGTGAATGAATTTTCCATGCATTTACCATTGCTGCATCAAATGCATTGGTCAACAATGGCCAGTACCATTTCTTGCCACGAACGCGGATGCGATAATTATTCATTGCAATGTCGAAAAGATTGACACCACCCATGCGCTTGTTGTACGCCTTGAGAACATGAGGCATTTCCACGGTCGTCATTTTTCGAGTTTTTCGGTTCCAACGCTTTACTCTTTGCATTGGCTCGATCGCTTCGGGGTTGGATGCGACAGTGACGACAGAGTTGTCGTTCCATCGAGCCATCAAAATCTCATTCGTCTTATCGAAGGAGTAGTCCAATGAACCGCGGTTTTTCATTTTCATTGTTCGAACTTCCATAAGTGTGGGACCGTTGGTTCGATTTTCCCGAATAGTACCGGTGACGAAATAATGAAGCGAAGACAGCCGACACATCAATTTATGCGATGTGAAAAAATTGTCGAATGCAACGCAATGTTGCAATGGATTCGCCGCATTGCTCATCAGCTTCCGAACGACGGTTTCTCCCAATCCACAGTCTGCATATTCTGGATCTACAGACGCCGTGGCACCGCCGTATGGCAAACCCTTTTCTTGTATGAAATAGGCAATAAAGCAAAACAATAGCTAATGACGCCGCACCGTAACATATACTTATCTGTTGACACAGCTGCAGCTAACGCGTAAAAATTATCTTAGGATACTTATTTGAATTGACCTGATGTTGTTTGTCTTACAAGTGTCCCTATGATTTGGAGGGGGTTTCGTGGCATCAACCATCGGAAGCTGAAATAGCGGAAATGTCTTGGCTATAAAGTTCGATCCGATTACAAACCGAAATAAATTTACAGTGCATTTTTGTATATCGCATAGTACTATTGGTCGATATCTCGACCAGCTACCTTCTCCGCCCAACTAGCCCATGACGAAAGATCGCGATTCGTGCCCAAACATTTTTTTTTGTAAAACAGGCATGGAATAGCTATTGTTTGCGGGCGGTCATTCCGCTGCTGTAATTTTCCTATTTTTCCGGAATATTTCTTTTTATTGTCCAAAAAGGTGTTTTGCAGTTTTCCGTAAAAGACCACGCAAAAATCTAAATCGAGAAAAACGCAAAAACAGGTCGATTAGATATTAAACCAAACTATCGAAACTCATATTCTACCAGGTAGATCGATTTTCCCCCTCGCCTACGGAAAATGACAAAATTGCTGCCGTTACATATGGGTTAAATAAATACAAAGTTTGTTAAGTCAAGAATCATGAAAAATAAATAAATAATAAAATAAATAAATAACATGAAATATTCTGACTTTTATGAAAACGAACAATTGATACTGGCAGATTTAAAAATTTATTTGAAAAAATTCAAAATATATGACAAAAGATAGAATTTGCAGATTTTTGGTAAAAATTTAAAAACGTATCAAATCGAAGAAAAATCGAAAAAAAAGTATCTATGTATCAAATGTTTGCACAAAAGCAAAAATGTATCCAAATTGATACGCTTGTATCTTTGTGGCAACGCTGATTAGAGGCCTGTCGATTACAAGCGATCACAAAAGAGGAGAAAGTATTCCTTAGAAAAGCACCCAGAGGCTGGTCTCCCCTATTACTGATTGCTCTCGATATCATATTCTGAATTTTCCAACGCGCCCTCGACGTCTAGAAAGGCACAAAGAGCTATTTTCTTAGTATATTTTTCATACAACATTCCTACAATATTTTTAGCGAAGAGCACCTTCCGTAGATTTGACTATGTAAGCACACCTACTGATCGAGTGCAGTGGGGTGAATATATCTAATCTTCTTTATTTTATACCCTATCCTAAGGGTGTATTTATTTTGACACATATTTTGTAACTCCCCTTAATATTCACCGAAGACCCCTAAAAGTATATATATTTATGATCAGGACCAAAGCCTAAGACTATTTAGCAATGTCCGTCCGTCATCAATTTTTAGACCTTTAAATTAAAGCTGAAATTTGAAACATACACTCCCTAGGGTCCCGAAATGGTAGAGTGTTACATTTTTTTAATACGCCCTCTGCCACGCCCACAATTTAGAAAAAAAACGTTTTAAAGCTAATGTTAGAGAGATAAAGTGTTACAATCTTTATAAAGTTTATATTTCATAAAGCATATATTTCACTGTGCGTCCGAATATTGGTTTAAGGATGAACTGATGAGCATTCCTAGCATGGCGGGTATTGCAATTGAATTGTTCAAGGGGTGGATGGATATATTGATAAAACAATGTCAGGCAGGAGACATTACGACGATGACTAAGAGAGTCAAGTGATTTCGCGATGTCTCGATCGCCAATAAGTTTCACAACACGTTTTTGAATTCCGTCAAGTAGCTCCAAATATTGTATGGGTGCAGCAGAGCAGATACGAGCGTTAAAATAATATGGACATCAATGATTCGTCTTATGAGAACAACTAATGTTAGACTAATTGAATCATTTATTTTTAAAACGTGACATGTCCACATGTTTCCAAAAATCGTTTTATATTTTTTTCCTGCAAAGCAGACATGTCGTCGCTGTTTAAGAAAACCGGCATAACTCAAAAAATACGAACTTTGAGTTAATAATGCCACTCGAATGAGAAAAAAATTCTCTATCTTTCTGTAAAATCGGCATAACTGTAGCTCTTCAAAATCTCGCTAGATGGATATAGTGTCAATTTTGTTTCACTTCTTTTCTCTCCTATTTTATGTGCAATAAAGGTAAACTCAGTAGCGTGCAGATGTTCAAAGTGGTTGGACCAGTGTTTTGTGTGGAAAAGAGATATATTTTGAGTTGTGCGTGTTGATTTGCTTCAAAGTTTAGAGAAAAACGGACTTTTTTTTGTTAGACTGATATTCAAGAAAAAGTAAGTATGATTTTAATCTTTTTTTTCTGCACTAAAACGAATTGTCCCACTTTTCCTGAAATAATCTAAACTTTTGTTTTCTGCAGTGACACTTTAATGATTTATGTCATTTTTCCATAAAATAATTTTTCACAATTCTTAGAGAAATAATTTTTGATAATTTTTATTTTTGAGTTAAATCGATTTTCCATATAAAACTTTGGTTAAAACCTATTAACTCTTTTTCGGCTTTTGAATTAGACCATTTGAACACTTTTGTGCACCTACATCTATGATCTTAGTATGTATGATTTTCGACCGTTTACTCATAACGATTCAGTTATAATGTAGATACATAAGCTAAAGTCATGTCACAGCGTACGCAGCTACTACTTAAATTAGCAAGAGAAAAGGACAAGGAAAACAAGGCAAATAAAGAAACGACTTGTCCGAAAAAAAAATGGTTTAAGGTCATTTGTGATAACGATCCCCTAATCGGTAAGCTTTGCTGCCCTATTTTGTTTTGTTTTATTTTGTATATTAATGCGTATTTTTTGTTCAATATACAAAGAAATTGGTGCGCCGAATATTTGTGTATCTGATGCTGCCGATTCGGCAGAAGATCCTTCTCAGGGCTCCAAAATAGACACATTGCAAAATGAGGATACGCCTGCTGCACATTGTTCTAGAGCTGCAGATTTGGAGAATGAGACGTCGTCGAATACATCGGGAGACTTCTCAGCAGACGATTGTGAAACCGATCCCAACTACGTTGAGGAACATTTAGCGAGCAGCTCAAGCTCTAATGAGGATGTGCCAGTATCATATCCAGATATATCTGCAGATGTTTTGGTTTCCAAGAAAAAAAGGCGAATTGCTAATCCGAGCCAATGGAGAAAAAACCTGGCAAAAAGCTTAAGAAATTCCGGTAAGTCTTATACGTCTACTTCAAAGTCACAGAAAATTGTTCAGGCAAAACAAATTGGCCCTCCCTGTGGCAATAAATGCAGACTACGATGTTCCGAAAAAATTACTGAAGACCACAGAGCATCAATTTTCTCAGCTTACTGGGGTGTGGGAGACCTTCAAAAATAACGAGAATTTCTCGCTCGTAGTATGAAACCCTTATCATCAAAATACAGATACCAAAGCGAGTACCGCGAAAGAAAAACCAGTGCTTCTTTTTTAAGGTTGTAGATAAAGAAATTCGGGTTTGCAAATTGTTTTTCCAAAATACACTGGCGGTGACGGCGCGTGCAATACGAACTGTTGTAGAAAAAATTGACACAGTACTGGTTGGGGGCATATTTGGACTTGAAAAACGGGGTAAATATCCTAATCACACTCAGATAGATGATGAAGTCAAGCACAGTGTCCAAGATCACATTGCCAATATACCTAGAATTGAATGCCATTATTGCCGTCAAAACTCAACACTTGAGTACATTGAAGGTTCCAAAAGCCTTGCTGATTTACATCGTGACTACTGCTTATATAATGAAACTCAAAACCGTCCATTCGCAAATTACCAACTCTACCGAAAGATCTTCAAAAAGGTGCATAATATTTAATTTTTCCGGCCCAAAAAGGACCAATGTGAGGATTGTGTGGCATTCGACAATGGAGACTCTCAAGCTAAAGAGATTCTGCGGGAAAAATACGACGCTCATTTACTAGAAAAAGATTAGTCAAGAAAAGAAAAAGATGCAGATAAAAAAACAGTCGCGGATAATATTTTCGTTGGAGCATATGACCTTCAAGCCGTTTTGCCGTGTCCCAAGGGAGATGTTTCTGGTTTCTATTACACGTCTAAGCTCTCGGTGTACGATTTTACCATTTGCAACCTTAAAGACAAAAATGATGTGCGTTGCTTTGTTTGGTTTGAAGGTGATGGGCAACGTGGTGTAAATGAAATTGGAACTTGTGTTTTGAAAAAAATAGAGGAGTTGGAAGAATTATCGGTCAGGTGTGGCAAGCCTATTGACGTTATTTTCTATACCGATAACTGTTGTGGGCAGAATAAAAACCAATTCATGTTTGCACTATACCGATATGTAGTACATTATTATAGCTTCATAAACAGCATAACCCATAAGTTTTTTGTCAAGGGCCACACTCAAAATGAAGGTGATTCTGTTTACTCTGTAATCGAGAGGCACATAAGTCGTTCACTGCGAGGCGGGCCAATTTACAAGCCAGAACATTATTACGCACTTATTCGTAGTGCTAAGAAAAGTGGACGACCATATAACGTCACTGAAATGTGCTTCAAGGACTTTCTCAACATAAAAAAATAGAATCAGACACAATTTTTGGCAAACATAAATACTATTTTTTTTAAAAAAACTTTTGCGGAGGAGAACTTTTCTAGAATTGAAGTAAGACCTTCTAGAAAAAACAAGAATGTCAACGAAAGCCTGACTGGATTATATAAGTCTAAATTGCCAATTAGCGATAAAAAAAAGAAGGGGTTGATGATGCTACTTGAAAAAAAATTAATTCCGCAATACTACAGTCCGTTTTATAAGAATTTGTAGCTTTAAGCATGGCTCTAAAATTTTTCTTTTTATATTTTAAGTCTGAACAAGAAATGTGAATTTTTATTTTTAGGCTAAGAAACGCAATCTAATTGTTTTAAACTGATGTTACCAGAAAGTACAAAAAAGCAACGACTGTGAACTATTAAGCTTACTTATAAAATATTTTTGATTCACTTCCAAAGTTTTAAGAATAAAATCGGATAGTTTTTCAACTTTTTAATAGTATATCTATGTAATACCTTTTTTTTTTAGAATAAATTATGATTTTATTTCGTTTTAACGTTTCGTTTGTGTTCTTGTTTTTCTTTGTCCGATCCAAGATGAACTAAATACAATTCAATAAAAAAGTTCACTATATACAAACATTTTTTTCGGGAAAAGTGACCTAAATTGGAAAGGGATGCAAAAACGCTAAAATGTTTATATCTAATATATATATTATTTCAACTTTTTTTTTAGTTTCCATTAGATAAAATAATGGAGCTGGCCATATCAAATGAAGTTTTTAAAAAGAAAATTGATAGCCACTTGAAAAATTTAAAAGTGTGAAAATTTCTGCAACTCAGAAACTTTAAACAGCTCTCCTGAAAAATCAAGTTTTTTGAGTTATGCCGGTTTTCTTGAACAGCGACGATATCTGCGTTGACACATGAAACTTTATAAGTCTAATTGTAACACATAATTTTTAATAGAGACGCATATATATACTTATATTTATAACCCAAGAAAACCGAAATTAATCAGCTTTTTTCGTCTTCGAACAAATTTTCAAATGTGGACATGTCACGTTTTGAAAATAAGCGATTCAATCGGTCTATAAGATTTACGTATTTCAGTGGGCCTGTTGTCTTATTTGGGGATACATTAATTAAGTTCACCTGTCTCATAGTCAACTGGACGTATTCCCATTTATAGCCGGATCTGAATAAAGAAACAATTTTCGATTGAATCAGATCAAGTAACCGGGTCTTGAACGGTTTGAATGAACCAATTGCCCCATTTAACCTTAGCGGGGCTGAACATTTTGCCGAATACCTCAGCAATTTACTCTACTGGCACTATAGAGTTTGTGCTTGTTGCGCAGGTGATGAAAAACCTGAAAAACAAACCTGCAGAAAGGTTTTGAGTGTATCCGTACCGTCCGACGTTTAGGGAACATCAAGCAGTTTTAGCAACCCTACACATTTTAAGCGATCTTTAGCAAGTGCTTTACGGAAACCTGTCGCTACTGGCATATAAGCAATGTTTTCACAGTATTTGCTCCATGAAGCAAGTTAAGATCGTTTCAACTCTGAGTTGTTTGGCCTGAAACCTATTGGATTGTTTAGATTGGGTTTAACCTTCTTTTTGAGCCCAGCAAATTTGTCACTCCACCAGGTTGACAACCAGGTTGTTTTTAATGACAGCAAGTCTCCGATACACATTCCAGTCCGTCGGCTTGTGATTGTATCTATTCAAAGCTTGCAACAGCTTCCGGGGAATATACAAAATGATACGCTGAAAATCTGACAGCGAGACTTCATCTTAGACATGCCAATTTACAATGCAAAATATAAATGTACTAGAAAGTCAAGAACCTCTTCGCGAAAAGATTAGCTTATTTAATCCGTCTATTTGACAACCAAACAAAATAATATCTTAAAGATATATCTTATCAGTAGATGCTTTCCTGACAGTAGGGAATTAAATAGTTGTTGTTGTTGCCAGAAAAATACGCCAAAGTGCACACGATGTTGTGCATGCCTTTCTCAGTGGGGCATTCTACCAGTAGGGTCACTAGGTTTTTTGTAACAAATTCTGGCATGGGAGAAACACTCATATTTATGTCGATTAAGCGGCCCGCCCTTGGCACATTCTCTCTGTACATAAAAATTAACTTCCTTGCAGTTTTCCTTAGAGCTCTTATTTATATATGCAATAAATGCTGATGATGCTTGGCAACTAAGGTTAGAAATTAATGCTTGTGACTACTAACCAGGGCCTGACATTAAGATCCCAATAGAACCACCTAAAGTTTTTGACTAATCAAACCTTTTCGAAATTCGCACTTAAATTAACCAAATTTTTTGTGGAAAAATATAGCTCCGCAAACACAAATACTTGGAGAATGTAGATTCAAACATGGTTTTTCTTCTCTTTTTTAGCCGCAACAACTCCAAGGTTGGCTTGGCTATCTATAATAGTGAGTATCCAATCTTTTCCTCAAAAAGATATTTGCAGGGCAGCGGTTATATTTTCTCATCTACTACGCGTTAAATGTTCTGATTCGACTACTTTTAACCTAGACTACGTTCCCGTTTCACCACTTTGCCACACATTGACACAATTCAATTCAGTTCAATCCATTTCTGGTCAAAACATTTGAATTTGCATACCTTAGCCATTTCGTCACGCCTCCCCTTTGAATGACTTCATCCACAATCTTCATCTTCTTCTTTTAGCTGGAGAAATTTCATTACAAACCAGATTAGAAACAATCTATTTTCGAATTCAATTCAAATGTGTGTTCGCCCAAATCTATCGGCAAAGTCATCAGTAAACAATCCCAATCTCATCATCTGCGATTGCGAACAGATTTACTCATTTAGGGTAAACACAGCTGAGGATTCATCTGGCGCGGGAAGCAATAAAAGTCGAAGTATCTCTCACAATTCGTGTCAATGGCAGCGCGCAGTGCGACAAAAAGCCCATACCCCACCCTTCGAGAAAGCAATCACTGAAAGAAGTATGGAAACAAAAACTATAAAAGTTTACTTTTTTATTGTTATTGAGGGGACATTACTTGGAGTTTGCCTTTGGAGAAGAAGAGGTCGCCCTTCGACCGACGAAAATAAATTGTCTTAAACTTTTGACGTCGTAATTAAGTGTCCCGTAAATGGGTATGTAAATGTTGGGCCAACGCGCAAGGGGGGGCCCTTTCGAGTGTAGTTCAAACTACAATTTATCAGAGCTTCAGTGGTGTTATTTGATTTGAATGATTCTTGAATGGAACCGCTAATGAAGATGATTGCCTTAAATACACGCAATTGGATGACAGTTTTTGACTTTACAATGACTTTTGAAGCAGTTAATTTATGTGTATGTGTGTGTTTGTTTGTTTGTTTGTTTGGAGCAATACTTGAGCATTTCATTGGAAATTAATGAGTGCGAGGATGGGGTTTGGGAGGGCAACAAAGTTGTGTTTTATGGATATCGAGCTATAAAGTTTAGTTGTTGCTGACCTTTGTGTACGAAACAGGCACAATCATAGGAGATGATTTGAGAGGGGATTAATTTTTAATTGTTCTTCGAAATGTGTGATTTGTAAGTTTATCTATGCAAGTAGATTCACTTCGACTTTAGTGCTTAATAAAGAGACACAAACGATTTGTAGTTTCTTCGTCCACTTTACCCGGAAGAAGAGTTCTGCTACGAAGTTCAATAAAACATTACTGAATCTGGCACTACTAATAACTACAACGAATGATTTTAATCCTGGGATGAGCTGCAATGGACATGTTGCATATTGAAAAAACGAGATGGAGAAGAAGGCGAGATTGTTCAATAGTTCAAAACTACAAGATGTTTTACTGCGGAAAGAGATTTTCTGAGATTTTCAAAGTGACCCTTGCCGTAAGGTGTGGAATATTGTCAGTGCGTTCGCTCCCCAGGTTATGCTAGATCTTCACTATTACCCCAAGAACATCACAAAGGAAGGGCTAGCCGTGATTTGAACGAGCATGTCTGTAAGTGTAGCGAAGACTATAAGACTATATAGGGCCTAAATAGATCTGAGGCTGAGGTCTAATCGTAGAAGATCGTGGAAATAAGATTTTTTGTCAAACAAAGCTGGCCCTTACGTGACTTACACAAAGCAGTTGCAGTAATGAATTTGTGTAATAAATTGGATGCCATTTTGGAACTTATTTTGTTAAAAGCGAACACCCGGCAACAAAGGTTTCGGAGAAAAGCAATTTGTACCACCTGGCCAAAGATTGCACTGGATGGGACTTTGGGACTCCATACAGAGCTGACTGAAAGCAATAAGCTTCAAAAGGACACTACCAATAAGGGGCGAAGTAAAAGGTTAGATGAGTTGGCATGAAAGAATACTGTCTTCCTGCCACACTTAAGTTCTTGTGGACCCATTGTGATGCCCTTCATTGGCGGATATGCCATCGTTGTGGTCTTCTTTAAGGTTCTTTCCCTCCGCTCGTGGTTACTGAATTTTATCAAGCCTACCCGATGTCTCCAGAAACCTGCAAAGGTTAGAGATTGAGACATCTGACAATTCCTGAATGTCTTGGAAGAAGAAACTTCGAAGTGTTCTGTTATTCAAGTGACATAGACCCGGGCAGTGACAGAGATAGTGAGAGTTGTCCTCGTGGCGCTCTCCATCGCCGCGGACTCTACAAATGTCGTCATTCGTACGGTAGAAGTTTTTTGATTCAGTTTTTAGTATATTATGGCCATAGTTCCCGTGATATATCACAGGTGGTTAGAGATTTCCACCTATTGTTGGCTCTCGTGCTGATCTTGTATCCACTCGTTCTCATAGGTTGCAAAGTGGTGGTTTGATCGACTGAAGTGCCAGGTCATGATCCATTTCGGATCCTTTTCTTGCTAGCTCCTCGGCCAACTCATTGTCTGTTTTTTTCCTGTGTCCAGAAACCGAAGTAAAATCATGGTTGTGGACAGAGAAAGCTAAAGTAATGAGAAGTTAACAGAAAGGGACTTTCAAAGCTTGGTCTCCTAATATGAATGTAATAAATGTCGTCTTCATTTGTTTATACAAACGTTGCAATAGTTTCGCGAAGTTGAAGTGCGTTCAAATGTAAGCAAAGTGTATGAAAAGTCTAAAACGCAAAACTGTGACAATCACTGTTCTAAAAAGCTGGTGTCGCATACTCCTACCATTAAAATCATTGAGCGGGTATAGGACAGCGGATTGCGGCAAACTTATTTCCTGCTGACGGAGTAGCCATTAAATAATTGAGGATCAAACACCCTTATATCGAGGACTTAATTCAATTTACTCGCATTAGCCCAGGACGATACTAGATAGAGTCCATTCTCTGGCCGACTCCGAAATATTACAGATTTTATTTTCAATTGAAAAGTGATTCCCAATTGTGAAGAGTTCAGATATCTGGGATATATGATAAACAACGAAGCAATATAAATCATCGTGTAACGTTGAAGCAGCAGGAATACTCTGGAATCTTCCAAGCTGTTTGTGAGCACCGAAGTTTGACGTCCAGCTCTCACATGCAGCTAATATGAAGATGCTGTGCATCTCAGAAGGCGTACGTACGAATTGGAAGTTTAAAGAACAGCGAAAGCCTTCACGTCAAAGAACCCACCTCTTAAAAATTGAAGCACGACCGGTCACAAACCACCGTGAAAGAGAGACATGTAGGACACAAATGAAACATAAATAAAACAACACCAGGGTAGGCGCAGGCCCTGACAGGATTGCGTCAGACGAATTTCTGTTAAAGGCAGGCGACTAAGTCTTTCAAACTCTTATTAAGAATGCTCCAGTGCTGTGCTACTCAAAACACTTGAACGCAGCCTTATCAGATCGCCCTTATGCAATTATCAACATGCATATCTCAGAGGTAGGTCCACGGAGACAACACTGCACGAGGTATTGCGTCCATCAAATACCATCAAAATACGCTAACCACGTTCCAAGTTAAAGGAGGTGCTTTTAATGATGTCCATACTGAAGCCATCCACGTATGTCTTATCGAGTCAGGTGTAGAGGAGTTCATTGGAACATGGATAGTCTCCATGCTAAGAACAAGGATTATTCAAGCAAAACTAGGTTAAATCCTCTTAACCAAATTGGTCAGAAGGGGTACACCTGAAGGAGGGGTTATCTTGCTTCTGCTGTGGATTATGGTTCTCAATAAAATTCTGTTGAATTTAGGCAGCGATGGCATTAAAGTGTTGTGCATGCGAATGACGTTGTTGGACTGGGAATGTTCCCATACGTGATTAGTGAAATCATGGAAAGAGTCCTGGGTATGATTAGCGTTTGGGCCACAACGTGTGGTATGGGCGTTTACCCAAGCAAAACATAACTGCTGCTCTTCACCACTTAAACCAAAATACTAACCTTCAAATTACCCCGTCTAAATAGTGCTAGTTACTTGGGTGTCATTGTAGACCCCAAGCTCAGCTGTAAATTGAATATCGAACACCGGATTGGGAAAGCCATTCTACGCATGCAGCAAAACTTTCGGTAAAAAGAGGGGACTCAAACCAAAGATGGTTCTTTGGATGTACTCGGCGGTGGTACGTCCAATTCTCGCTTATTGGTCCCTGGTATGGTGACCCGCCCTAAGCAAAGCTTACAACATCACCAAGCAGGGCAGAGTCCAGAGAAAGGCTGCAATCGGAAGCACGAGAGCCCCACGGTAGAGTCCGACGGAGACACTCAATGTGATTCTAGTCATCCTTCCTCTGGACCTGCATATCAAATCAATCACTTCCTGTAGCGCAGTAAGATTGCATGTAGCTGGTTGTTGGTTTGCAAGACCCTACGGGCACTGCAATATTGTCGATTTATTAACGATGAATTAAGGCGTTAATCTCAACCAGGACTACGTCTAAGCTCGTCAAGGAGTGCTGGGAGCAAGAGTGAGTCGTCGGTTTAGAATCTCTCTCGACTTGGTTCCTGCTCACAGAAAACAAAGGGGGAAAGGGGGAAATCTCCTCACACTTCAAGACGAAGGCAGATTAAAGGTGGAGGAATCTGACATATCGCGTCACTACTAGGAAGACTTGGCCCATAACAATTTTAGAACCCAAAACCTCATAAACAGAACGCGTATAGATGTCACTAAACTGGTAGCTGTAAGTACAGGCCACTGGGCGGGAGCTGTCAGGCTCGACATACCCTACAACACCCATCGCCGTTACGCCAATGAGAGTGAAACAGTTTTTCAACTTCTATGCCCGGCTCTGGCTAAGACTACCTTTCCAATATCTCAGACAATGATAATTGTATTCATAATCGCTCTCATCTGAGAGGATCTGAGTACACTTATCTAATACACCTTACCCTAAGGTGCTCATGAGTGGTGGCATTAAAACGCCGCTACTGCGCTATTTGCGTACTTTTTCATGTGGTCATGAAAATCGGCCACTCCACATACCTACCTAGCAATGCAGTGAAGTCGAATGGTTATGATCCCTTTAATTCTGATCATTGAAGTTGCACGAAATGAGGGAAGAGGAAGACATAAACAAAAGTTCGAAGCAAAGCCTTCGTTCTGGTTAGCATAAGCGCTTTACCAAACCTTGTCCTCCTTCAGTGGAAGCTTCTGTGATGGCACTCCCCAATGAAATACTCCCTATTGACACTTCCTCAATGGTTAGCAAAGCATTTTCTCTTGTTACCACCTGACTCCTATAGTAAAGTTAAGATATATTGGTCTTCAACTAGTCTTCGGTATAATCCATCTCTACTCTACTATATACTTTGTACCTACCTACAAAGTTTTAAGGCTGTAAAAGTCTGGATTTGCAACACTCATTGTTTAGCTTTTGATTCCAAGCCATTAACTGCTTTCATTTTAAAGGAAAAACCCCATCACAAGGATAAAATATATTAGAATTTAGCATAAATTGTTCAATGTGTTGCTCTCTTCGGAGCAATGAAAAAGTAAAAACAAAACATAACAGCAAATTATTTCCAATTGAAACACACACGTTGGATTTTTTTTTTTTGTTGTGAAAATTTCAAATCCATGTTTCTTCATGTTGAACGAACCAAAACTTCCAATCAATGTAACAATCCCATTGTAGCTAGCTCTGTCTAATTTCCGAAGCTGTGCTGCATAAACCACTTTTAGGCTGCCAAACTCAACGAGCAAATATGCAGTTCTAGACACACATCCACACACACGCACACACACAACGTGCTGTTATAGCATCATCATCTGTGAAAAGTTTCCCCCAAAAACAAACTGCATATTCAAATATTTACATCGCTCTAGCCAATGGCCAGTGTGTAATCATTCCAAAGAATTTCAAAACTCATATCTATGGCCAAATTGGCATTCCCAGTTACTCCAATCTCGCATGTGTTACAGCCCGATGGCTATATATCGCGCAATATTTGCACAACGAATTCTAGGTGAACTAGTTGCGTTCCGAAACCACCACTTATTGGATCAGTTCCATGCTGCTGCTGCTGCTGCAGTGGATGGATACGTTACCTACTAGGTTCATGAATCCTGAATTGGGGCGCGCGCAAAAACCAATGTTTGAGAACAAACTTCAAATTAAATTGTTCTATTCGGGCTGAAACAAAACCCAAAGCAACCATCCGCGATTTGGGTCACAGCGTAGCGAGAAGAACTACCAAACAGTTTTACCATTTAACAATCGACGACCACACCACTCACCACCCACTAACCACCACAATCCAAATTGCGCGCCTCCTGCATCAAGCCACAAAAGTAGATTACATGGAATAGGAATTCTCTATTATCTGAATGCAGCCGCCGCACGTTAATCGCATAACTTCTGGGTAATCAGGTGCCTACGCACAAGCTTTGCACACGAATGGAATACCTACGTTACGTAAGTACGCACTTAAGCGCTTAAAAGTGTCACCTTTGCTTACTCTTCAGCGCCCTGTTCGTGGGCTCTTCCCAACCCAATCATGCAAGAAGCAGCTCGATAGATTTTATTTTTAAGGCATTCCTGGGAGGGGGAGAAAAAAGTACTTCTTCTCTGTCTCTTCTTCTGTGTTGGTGGAAATTCTATCGTGCGAGTAACACAAATCGAATTAAGGAGTCATTAAGTTGGCTGCCATTTCTAGTGCTACTGCTGCTCCTGTCACAACAACAAAGAGCAGTGCATTCTGTCGACGACATACCTGTACAGAAAAAGTAGGTCTTTACGCATTTGGGCGGACATAATTCAACTTGTCAACGAATTGGGTTCAATTCCGGTCGGTTGCGGTGCGAAGCTGATTGTCATGGCAGGAGGAGTCACAGGTAATATAATCTTTGCGTGGGGTGACACCACCGAACGACTTGTAATCCGTATAGAAAATGGAATGTCTACATGTTCATATAACATGTTGAGGTAGACCTAGTGTGAGGGAAACGATGCAAGTGGATTTTAAATATAATTGTGTCTATCTAGCTAAGGGGTTTGGCTGAGATTACGAAGGTTAATCGACCAGGCCTGTTATAAAGTTCACAAATAACCTCGACAGTAAATTCTTAAGAAAAGTGACAAATAGACGTTCGCGCCGCGAGCTAAACAGAGTTTTTAAGGTAGCCGAAGCTATGGTATCTATTTATCATGCTGATTCTTCCTGATATTTGTTTGACTAAAATCAGTTAAATGTGTCTTTGGTTATCTGCTAGCAATGTTTCTTAAGGGGTAACATGGGTTTATTCGGAGAAAAAATTTTGTATTTTCAAAAATAAAACTTTTTACTGTCTTAAGATATAAAGGGTGATCCAAGCAGAGATACTTTTTCCAATAGCCTTTTTTGACAGATCACGTGTGAGTCGTGTCATGCTGTCATGTTATTTTTGTTTAGTATTGTTTGGCATTTCATAATGGAAAGACTTACGCGTGAACAACGTTTACAAATTGTTCAACTTTATTATGAAAATTCACGTTCTGTGAGGAATGTGTTTCGTGCACTTCGCTCAACTTATGGTCAACATAATCGGCCTACTGAGCGTACTATTCGCAACACCATCACCCATTTTGAGACCCAGCATTCATTATTGGATAATATTCGACCGAATAGACTACGTCCAGCACGCTGTGAAGAAAATATAGCGGCCATAGCTGAGAGTGTACACGAAGACCGTAGAGAGTCGATTCGGCGCCGTTCGCAGCAACTCGGACTGACGTATGGAACGACTTGGCGCATTTTACGTCAAGATCTTAAATTGAAAGCGTACAAAATACAGCTTGTGCAACAACTGAAGCCGCTCGACCTTCCCAAGCGACATCGCTTCGCTCTATGGGCTCTTGAAAAGTTCCAAGAAGATCCGACGTTTTCGAGGCAAATTTTGTTTAGCGATGAGGCCCATTTCTGGCTCAATGGGTATGTTAACAAACAAAATTGCCGCATTTGGGACGAAGAGCAACCTGAAGAGATTGAAGAACTGCCACTTCATAAAAGAAAAAACAACTGTTTGGTGTGGTTTGTGGGCCGCTGGAATCATCGGTCCATATTTCTTTAAAAATTATGCCGGTGCGAACGTAATCGTCAATCGCGACCGTTATCGTGCCATGATAACCGACTATTTGATGCCTGAAATTGAAGCTCGTGATCTCGGCGACATTTGGTTTCAGCAAGACGGCGCCACTTCCCACACATCGCATCAATCAATGGACTTATTGAGAGAAAATTTCGGTGAGCACATAATTTCACGTTTTGGGCCGGTCGATTGGCCACCAAGATCGTGTGATATCACACGGTTAGACTTTTTCCTGTGGGGATATGTAAAAGCAAAAGCTTATGCCGACAAACCCGCTTCGATTCAGGCCTTGGAGGAAAACTTCACGCGTGTCATTCGCCAGTTACCAGTCGAAATGCTCGAACGAGTGATCGAAAATTGGACTCAACGGATGGACCATCTGCGACGTAGCAACGGCCAACATTTGATTGATAGACATAATCTTCAAAAAATAAATGCCAAAGAATGTTCTTTCAAATGATAATAAACATTCTCAGTAGAACTCGTGAGAGGATCGTCAGAAGTGACAAAAAAAAAATTGGTTTTAGTTAAGACTAAAAAAACATTGATAAAATTTGCTCAACATTTTCATCCTTCATCCAAGTCCTCGTGAAGTGTACCTCGAAGACCTGTGTAAAATTTCATCAACATCGGTTAAGTGGTTTTCGAGAACTTTTGACAACCGACTTTGAAAACACAGTTTCGAGAAAAACGCGTTTAAAGTTTGGATAACCTCAAATAAACCTCGCGATTTAATGCGCACCTTCCCAAGGCTGTATCTAGATTTAGATTTTTTGAAGCTGTGAAACCCATGTAACCTCTTAAGACTAGGTTTACAAATGAATTATTTTTCTTTTTTCTTCGGCCACGATGGAAGCGTACTTGGCATGCTTGCAGCAAGTCTCAACTAAGCTCGTCGGATAAGGGTGGATCTTTGCTTCCATCATCTTTGCCATACGCAACAAAACAAACGAAAATTACTCATGCCAAGGATTTAACTACGGACAAACAGACACTCTGCACATTGGTACATATATAGACTTGTCGCACTTCAGATGGCGGAAGCTGGCGTGGATGCACTTCGCTATATGCCATGACAACTTATTATTTTCTTATTTTGACACAAAGTTTGTAACACCCCTTAATATTCGTCGCAGATTCCTAAAAGTATATATATTTATGATCAGGACCAAAATCTTAGACTATTTAGCAATGTCCGTCCGTCCGCCCGTATCAACTTTTGAGGCCTGTAAAGTTATGCTAGAACATATACTCCCTAGGGTCCCGAAGTGGTAAAGAAATGGTAAAGTGCCACGCCCAAAATTTATAAAAAAACGGTTTAAGGCTTCAGTTAGAGATATAAAGTTGTACAACCTTCACAAGATATGTAGATACTGCCCACCTTTATTAATGTGTAATATAAAGTTTTTTGCCACGCCTACTTTTTGTGGCCGTTTTTCACTAAAATGCTGTTTTCTTCGAAAATTTTCATAGAAATCGAAAAAAAAATGTTTAACAATATATAAAGCCAATATTTTTCTCAATATATCGCCCATACAAAGTTTTTGGCCAAGCCCACTTTTTGGGGGCGTTTTATAAAAACAAATGATTTTTTTTCTATAAATTTCATAGAATGAAATAAAATGCTATCCATCATCTTCCTAATGCTTTCTTTCTTTGGGGTACATAGCGATAAGGATAGGGTATCATACTGTTCGCTCCAAGCGGACTGTAGCCTTTCCTTATGTTTTTTATTAATTTTAATTAAATGTAAAAACAAAAAGTAGTGTAGCGAGACATTACAATTTATGCATATAATGCCTCTTTAAAATTTGGCATGTGAAAAAAGAAACAAAAAAAAAGAAAAAAAAAGTTAGAGAAAATCTGTGATTCACTGTACCTACTTTAAAATCAAAATCTTTATACGGGACTTAGAACAAGCAAAACAAAATTGTTATAAGTGTTGTGTGGTATATGTATGTATAAGTATAATGTGCTATGGTAAATATAATATGTTTCTAATATTAAAATTTTGATTTAAAGTTTTGGTTCCAAAGTCAATAAAAATATATATAGGGTCCGCCAAATAACTTTTTTTTTTGAAAATGCTATAAAAAAAAAACTACTGAATATTTTCTCAAATTTCTTTTTTTATTTGAAAGTACAATCCTTGCGGTTAATAATGGAAAATAACTTCATTCAAACGGCTGCCTCGGCTGGCCATGCAGCAGCCTAGACGATCGGTCCAATTTTTAAGCACATTATCGATTGTGTGCAGCTGTATTTCACCAATGGCTTCACGAATATTGTCCTTTAAAGCGTCAATTGTTTCTGGCATGTCGGCGTAACACTTATCTATTACGGCACCCCACAAATGAAAGTCCAACGGTGTCAAATCGCAGCTCAGCGGTGGACAACGACATCAGCTCTGCGGCTGATAATGCGATCTTCAAAAACAGGGCGCAAAACATCGAGTGTAGCATCGGATGTGTGGCACGTAGCGCCGTCCTGTTGAAACCTAATGTTGCCAATATCCTCCTCTTCAATTTTTGTGAACAAAAAATCGTTCAACATGGCCCGATAACGATCGCCATTGACTGTAACGGCCACTCCTTGCTCATTTTCGAAGACAAATGGCCCAATCCGCACCAAACAGTGACTCGTTTTGGGTATATCGGCTTTTCAATGTATGCGTGCGGGTTTTCGGTGCCCCAAATGCGACAATTTTGCTTGTTTACATAACCGCCAAGATCAAAATGAGCTTCATCTGAAAAGATAATTTTTTTTTGGCAAAATCGGCATCTTCTCTAAGTCGATCGCAGGGCCACTTAGCGAAGCGAAAACGCATTGGATGGTCAGTTGGCTTCAACTCCTGAACCAATTGGACTTTGTATGGCGTCATACCAAGGTCTTTATGCAAAATTCGTCTCAATGATGTCTCCGAAATGTTCAATTGTTGAGAACGACGGTGAATTGATGTTGATGGCGCTTCACGCACACTTTCTGTCACAGCAGCAATTTTCTCGGGTGTACGCACTGTTTTTGGCTTTTCACGCTTTGGTTTCTCGATGAGGATGCCAGTTTCTTTCACTATTTTTCACAAGATAACGAACATACGGAGCTGACGGTGGTTCTCTTCTTCCAAAATCCGTACGCAATTTTTGCACACATTCTGCAGCATTACCATGATTTTCAAAGTAATGTCGCAATATTTCCCAGCATTGTTCAAGCGTATACACAACCATATTCGTTCAGCGGAAGGATAAAACTAATTATCTGTCAAATCAGACATGAGCTAAGTGTTACCATTCGCGAAATAAGCACTAGTTGAAAAAAAACGTTAAATGGCGGACCCTATACATATGTGTTGGTAACTTACTTGAAATCACGTGGGTAAGTAAGAATGTATGTTGTTCGTTGTTCTCATCCAGAGATTGTGCGCACAATATCCGTTGGTTTTGGTATTTTGTTGTTGCATGCTGTTTTAAATGCAATTGCTATATAACCTTTTTTACATAAGTAAATTATTTTTATAGACTTATTTTTTTGTTACCAGAATTGCGTTTCTAGCTAAATTATTTTTTTCCTATTTTCTCCTATTTTCGGTTTTATCTAATTTTTTTTCCTTTTTTTTTGTTACAATTTTTGTTACGCACGTTTGGAATAGATAGATATGTAAGAAATCAAATTTTCACTCTATTCACTGTTAGAATTTATATATTAGGACTTTTAGAATTTAATGGATTTGAGGCAATAAAAAAAACTAAAAAAAAGAAAAGAAAACCATTCATGATGCTGGGCTTGCCGTTGCACACCGCTGGATCGGTAGACTTCCTGGCTCGCGCAACAAGTGTTATTATAACTTTTGTTTTTGCTTTTGTATTTCCAATGTGTTTGTTTGCGAGTGCTGAGGGCTCAAACTGTTTTGTCCAGGTTGAGGGCGGACCCTTTATTTTTTTGTGGAGTTGATCGTGGTGGATCGGGGCCTTGCAAGTATGTATGCATGCATATAATTGCCAACAGGAGTATAATCATCTAAATACACCATCATGTATGTATTTAGCTAAAATACTTAACTTACCGATAACCAAAACTTATAATAAGCTCAAATGTTCCATGTACGAATAAATCTTATTCACCCACATCTGCGGTGCAAATAATTTTTTTTCTATATTTTTCATCTTTTTTTTTTCTAATTCTTTTGTTCGGTTTTTTTAATATATGTGACAATCAATATATTGAACTAGGGATAAAAAATGCGATTTACGATTGAGAAAAAAAAAATTCTATGTTACCTCAGAAAGAAGACTTTTTAATTTAAAAAAATATTTTTTTTTCTTTTTAGCGTTTAACTCTATAATCGCTGCGAGTTAAAATAGAAAAGAATGTAAAAAATGCTTAAGATTTAGCTTAAGATTTCCTTGCAATACCACTATGGCAATGGTCTAATTTGAGCACAATCGGGAGTGTGATCACAATGAATTGAAAGCCAGTAATGTAGCTCGAAGTGCTACCAAGTACAACCAAGGAATAGGAGTGATAATGGTTAGTGCTAACAGTTTCGTAACAGTAGCTCTTCTAATTCTTAAGCAATATACTGTCGGGCATTCACAGGGAAAATATCCCGGAGACATACTCTTCCACATAGATCTCACACTTCTTTTGGCTAAGCTAAAGTCTTTGGGTTTTCATTCATCAATGCTAAAATGGTTTCGTAATTACCTGACTAATAGAAGGCAAATGGTTAAAGTCGATGGTTTGACTTCTCGCGTTATAGAAGTTACTTCCGGTGTTCCACAGGGCAGTCACTTGGGCCCGTTGCTATTTATATTATTTATAAATGATGTTCATGCAATATTTCAATTTTGTAAGGTTTAAACTTTTGAAATTATTTTCTCGGATAAAAAATGTATCTGATTGCATTCGTTTTCTATCAGATATTAATAGATTGTCGGAGTGGTGCAATCGTAATGCTTTGGAACTTAACATTTCTAAATGTAAATTTTTTTCGGCATATCGTATTAGTACTACAATTTTGCATAATTATTTTATAAATGATCTTAGACTTCAGCGTTTTGATGAAGTGAAAGATCTTGGTGTCATATTTGACAATAAGTTAAGTTTCTTTTTTCATTATGATTATGTCATTGCCAAGTCTAACTCATTGTTAGGCTTCCTTAAACGTAATAGTAAAGACTTTAGAGATATAAATAGCCTTAAAATTATTTATTGCTCGTTAGTCAGACCTTATTTAGAATATTGTTCCGTAATTTGGGATTTGCCATATGTAGTTCACGAACTTAGATTCGAAAGAGTCCAAAAAAAACTTCACGAGGTACGCGGTTCGTAAATTAAATATGTTTGATGAGCTTCCTAATTATGGCAGAAGGTGCAATTTAATTGGTCTGCAAACCTTAAGTTTCAGACGCGATGCAACTTCCGTCATGTTTATTCGCGATATTCTTAATTATCATATTAATTCACCAGAATTGATCTTTCTTTTAAATATAAAGGGTGATTTTTTAGCTGGTTTGGTTTTGGCAACACTGGTTTTGACAGCTGACGTGTGTTTAGTACCTTGTGTCACTGTCAAACAGCTTCAGTTTGGTTTGCAATTTAACCATGGATCGTCTTACAAATGAACAACGCTTGCAATTTATTGAATTTTACTACCAAAATTAGTGCTCGGTTCGAAATGTTCATCGCGCGCTGCTTCCATTTTATGATCGGCATTCTCGACCTTCTGAGCAGTCTATTCGGAAGATTGTGACCAAATTTCGCACCAAATTTACTTTGTTGGACATTAAACCACCAACACGTTTACGTACTGTGCGTATTGAAGAAAATATTGCGGCCGTATCAGCTAGTGTGACAGAAGACCGCGAAATGTCGATTCGGCGCCGTTCCCAGCAGTTAGGCCTTTGTTACAGCACTACGTGGAAAATTTTGCGGAAGGATTTGGGCGTAAAGCCTTTTAAGATACAGCTGGTGCAAGAACTAAAGCCAGCCGACCTACCACAACGCCGAATTTTTGGTGAATGGGCTCTTGGAAAGCTGGCCGAGGATCCGCTTTTTTATCGAAAAATTGTGTTCAGCGATGAGGCTCATTTTTGGTTGAATGGGTACGTAAATAAGCAAAATTGCCGCATTTGGAGTGAAGATCAGCCAGAAGCATTGCAACAGCTACCAATGCATCCCGAAAAAGCCACTGTTTGGTGCGGTTTATGGGCCGGCGGCATTATTGGGCCATATTTCTTCAAAGATGATGCGAATCGCAGCGTTACTGTCAATGGTGAACGCTACCGAGCGATGATAACAAACTTTTTTTTGCCCGAAATGGAAGTTCTTGACTTGCATGATATGTGGTTTCAACAAGACGGTGCCACATGCCACACAGCACGCGAAACAATGGCGCAATTGCGAGGCGAGTTTGGTGAACAGTTAATTTCACGTTTCGGGCCGGTCAATTGGCCGCCTAGATCGTGCGATTTGACACCATTAGATTATTTTTTGTTGGGGTATGCCAAGGCTAATGTGTATAGGGACAAGCCCGCTTCGATTGACGCACTGGAAGCCAACATCCATATATACCGGCCGATATGTGTGAAAGAGTATGCCAAAATTGGACTCAGCGGATGGGCTACCTGAGACGCAGCCGCGGTCAACATTTGCATGAAATTATCTTTAAACATTAAATTGCAAGGTTCAAACTATCGATTCAAATAAATATTTCATTCATTTTTTCGAATTTTTTATGTTTTTTTTTTTAAAAAAGTTCTAAACCTCTTAAAAAATCACCCTTTATATGCTCCCCAAAGGTCACTGCGGGTTAGAAGCTTATTTTATACAGATAGGCATAGAACCAATTACGGTAATAATGAGCCTATTACAAGGTGCATAATCACATTTAATGAATTCTGCAACGAAATTGATTTTTGCTTGTCGCGAGCAGATTTTAAAAAATCCATTAATGCATTAACTTTAAATTAATTATATTTGTAATTACTTGAAATAGTCTATAAGATGAAGATCGGAAGATGAAGCTTAGTCGCGCAACAAACAACCGTTGCGTAAAGCGATACTGAGAGCTTACACTTAGAGAACGTAGTGTTTTGTGTTTTGCTCTGTGATGGTATTAAAAAAAAAAGACATTCCGTCTCCAGGCACAAGATCTATTTCTTCTTAGACTGTTCACTCACTTTCTTCGACGATATAAATAAGGATTATAGGAAGATAACCCTCCAACTTTACTGCATCCCCGTAGGGCATACTGTAGGGCTCGCCGTTCTACATCAAACAAATTTTTTCAGGGCTCCCGGTTTCGTATCATTTCGTCATTAAATTTCGTTTTAAAATTGTGTTATCCAGAAGATTTTAGGGCTACCTGCTCTTGCCTTTGCATATAATATACGATCATTGATTGGCATTCCCATTGTGATAGGGTTCGTAGAGATCCTCCCATGAACATGGCAATAACAACTAAAACGAACGTGATTGCTTTTTTTCGAGATGCTTTTTTCGAGTTAAAGGCTTCCTCGAATCTTTAAACTTCTAATTCGATCGAGCTTCGTAACTACTGATATTATGCGAAGCCTCTACAAGTGGGCTGCTGTCAATTTGCACTCAAACATTTTGTACATTGTCTGATGGTTTGAACGTCAGGCGAACAACTACAGTGTAGTCGGCCACAGAAGATAGCAGCACTTTCCTGTCACTTCTCAACGCAACTGGGAATGACTTTTCAATTCAAATAAATGCTTGTAATAGGTTGGTGTGGGTCAGAGAATTGGTAGTACAGAAGATACAGCGCCTTTTTTGGATTAATACAATTTCCATTCTCTTCCAAATCGTCCACCCAAACTTGTGATAGTTCCCGTTGTCAGAAAATAATAACTAATGTACTCTAGGGTCCGTCACTTTTCCTTTAAGTACATGATTAGAGATCAAAAAAAATAAAAATACGAAGATGCTTACCTAAGTTTGATTATGAACTCTTCAGTGACTCTAGAGACATCTGACATCTGACTTTAAACTTTGCATGGTTTTTCAGGTCTTTAGTTTTCTAGCTCTCAAGTTATCCAATATTTATGATCTAGCATTACAACGAAATGAATACTAATTCATGGCTAAACACCTATGACCTAAGCTCCCGGTGGGGCCACTAGCCCAAAGCGGTCAAGTTTTTGTCATCAGACCATAATGACTAGATGGCCGGCACTGCTTAAGATGTGCAACATCAATACATTACCCTTTAAAGATAGTCAAGTAGCGATTAAAGCCCTGGAATATGCAACGTTAGGATTTAAGGTGGTTTGGCGACGCAGGAAATACCTGAACGAGATTGCCTTAAGATACAAAATCTCCAACTGCATAGCGAATGAACTAACTTAAGAATTTAACTGCAGCTTGCTCTTAATGCAACTAGCTAATCTCCATAAGCTAGGAGCATGTCATCAAAAGGAGTACCGACTAACCGACTTTTGGAATAGGAAACCACCGCGAACTTTTTGTGTAACTGACCCGGACTTGCTATATTTAAGATTCAACTACATTCTTCTCCGCTCCTAACCTTTGAGAGTGCTTCGAGGTGGGATAGCTTCAGTCCTTTCTGAGATTTGATCTCTTTAATTGCTCTACTTGGCTCCCATCCCAATCTACAACAAGTGGACAACCTATAGATATAGATCACATTCATGAAGGATATAATTTTCTTCTTCTGCCTTTCTTTTATCGATGAGAGCTCAGACACATCTACTGATCCATTGTGCTACCATACAGACGCCTTCCCGTCTTTCGAAGAAAAATGAGAAGGAGCTAACATGTTCGGCACCCACCACGTCAGCCCCAAAAATTCGCCATTTGATGCAAGCTTAGGCCGGACAACTGCAGAGAAAGAGTTCTGCGGTATCAGCTTCCTCACCGCAAGCAGGACAGGTGGTGGTGTCGCTCTAGCTCAAAACACATTTAAATGTTTAGCAAAAGCTGGGTGGCCCGATTCTCCTGAGAGTTAGAAGAAAACACGCAGACTTTTTGCAAATGTCCGGGCGCAGTTGTTTGGTCTATTTGCATGCATCGCAGTCGCGCAACTGCATCTCGAGAAACCCGAGCGTCAATGGAAGACATGACTGCAGATGCAGGCAGACCCAGCACAGGTTCGGGTCCTGAGAAAACTTATTCTGAACCTTGCCCAGCCAGCTCATCGGAGATTTAATTTCCCTTGAAGCCAAACAAGATTCACTGTCACGAGCACTAACTTGTACGAGGTAAGATAGTTGCGCAGCGCTTTTAATGCAAATGCTCCTAGCCCACCACCTGGGCATTCACAATATAGCGCATAGCCATTAGGATGGCGAAAACCCGCCGCTTTTAAAACAGACGCATGCTTATGGGATTAAAGGGGCAGTGAATGTTAATATTATCTCACTCCCCAAAGACTCCAGCACCAGACCGCTGTTCGCTTTTGGAACTATCTTTAAAAATACGATCGCATTTATTCCATAGTCTGACCGAAGCCATTTCGCAACCTGACGTGGTAGTCTTGTCGCAGAAGGATTTATGGTGTCATTGTCATCGGACGGCATATCCATAAGATAGGTGTCAAAGGACAATTCTGAAGAAAGTTCTTCAAAATTTCAGTGCACATGGTACCAAAAGCCAAGCCAAGCCAAGACCCCTGATATCTACGGTCCCATGCTAAAAAAAGACTAAATGCAGATATTTCATTGGACATAAATGTTGCGAAAAAGACACTACTCGGCTTCATTGACTCATAAACCTCGCCTAAACACACCTAAGGGAATAAGTCACAATCTCTTGAGAAAAAAAATAAATACCAATTTACCACTTAAGTTTTGGTCTCTCAAAAATTCAAACTCAGCCCCTTAACCATCCTACATCGGTCATCAAATTATATAATAAATGCAGGATTGATTGATCTTCCTCTTTAGGAACATCTCAAAATTGAGATATCAACACAACTTCAAGTCGGTCTAAAGGGCCCAGCCACTGCCCGGACACGCTCACAAATTGATTGATGACCACACCTGACCACAACCAACTATTATCTCCTCACCACTAATCTCCAAACTCAAGGTGCATGCACAAAAACTCCTTCTCCTTCTCCTTCTTTGCAGGAACATCTCTAATCAATGCTAAAGCGACACGATAATTGGAACACACATTAAATGCACTCCACAACAAACAATATCACCAGGGATTATCGCAAATGCCCTTTATCCTGTGTTGTTTTCTAAACCACCAACGCAGCGTGGGTGGTTAAGTGACAGAAATAGGCGGCTTGCAAGACTTCCCGCTGTTAATTATTTAAATCAATCCACCGTCAGTTTAAGAGCTGCCCCACCAAGTTAACTAACACCTTCCTCTGCTCACACGAGTCTGTGTGTATGTTCTTTGAATATTTTCATAGGAAAATCGATTGCATATGGGAAAAATCACACATGACTCTTTGGCACGACCCTTAATGCCGCCTCTGCCATTACCACTGCCACGCTACGCCACGTCATCTGGGAGACAGCGAAAAGAAAAGTGAGCTTTTGCTTTAGCGTGTCGCTCTTTTGAATCCTGATGTTTTTATTCTTGTCTACAGTTACAGCGAAATAAAAAAAAAAAACAAAAACAATGGAAACACGCGCAGTGGGAATTAGAAGTCTAAGGATAAACATAATTGAATTTCACCCCAAATGTAAGTAGCTAGGTACATATGTGTATTAGGTGTGGCACCACCCATTCCACACGTAGATCGATGAAAAGAAAGCGATTTTCGTCACATGGGAACGCGGAATATAAATTCCTTTTCCTTGCGCAAATCAAGGTTAATCTGGTTGAGAAGGCAATTTCATTTTGCAAAATCCAGACAGTCACATCTCGTTCTGTTTTTTTTTTTTTATCCTTGCAGATTAAAAGGACTGACATGACAATCGAAATGAAAGTGCTCATCTCTCTCTCACATCTCATAGCGAACGCGGGTGCAGATAACATCTTTCAATTTTCTCCATGTGCCTTGCCGTTGTCGTTGCCGGTGCGCCGCGCACTATATGGACTGAGGAGACTGACTTCAATTATCTAAGGATATTCAACGGGTAGACAACGGCGACAACGGCGAATGACAAGAACACACTGGGCCAGATTAGATCTTGCAATTTTGCCGGCAAAAAAACACAGAAATAATACAAAGGGATATCATTTTCATTTGATTAAATTCCAGTCGGGCTTTTGTTTTCAGAGCCCCGAGATGATGATTGTTTCCTTTCAAATGAAATCGCTTATATTCGCATTTGCAGAGAAGCTGAGGGGGCAGGTCCACAATTCACAATTCACAAAAACACACGCAACGCATGTCCTTCAACCAAAACGATATGGTTTTTGATTTAGAAAACAAAGCCAGCGGGCTTGTTTAACGAGAACAATCGAGTTAAAAACGGCACCAAAGAAAAGAATTTAAATAAAGAGGTCCTTGAATCAGGTTTTATACATCCGTGATTATGTTTAATGTGTGGAAATCAGACGGTCGTATATGTCAAAAGCAAGGGCTTGTGTTGTATCCTCTTGGTCACAATTCATAGTACCCGCCAGTCAGCGCCACTATTACGCACAGCGAGTTTATTTTACCGCAGTTTTGAATTGCGTATCCTTTTCGTTGATATCAAATTACGATGTCGCCATTGTTGTCGGTAGTTTTTGATGTTGGGTAGGTTTTTTTTTGTTGTTTTTAATTAGCTCAAGTAGCTCAAGTATAATACACCACCACCACCATCACCCTAAATAGGTAAGAGGGAGTTATATGTAAAGCCATGCCTGGTGAGTGCGGCGCAGTGTGAAAACAAAGGATTCATGTTAATTTTAGAAAACGAGGGCAGGAATAATTATTTTGACCTTGAAAATGGCAAAACAAAAAAAAACAAGAATAAAGTAAGAGGGAATTAGGTATTATGATATGAAAGGCTCAGCGGGTTAAGCGGTCAATTTGTGGAGTAGTATTCAACGTCAAAAGGGTTGACAATCACAAAAGACATTCATGCATGTGTTTAAAAGGAACTGAAGTGAATGGAAAAAAATACGTAGGGGAAAAGTCTCAGTGCCAGAAGAGGATAGCGCCAGATAAAGATGCCTTAGTCTTCGTCATTGCCTTAGTAGGACATATTGTCACCCTCAGAAGGAATATTGTTATTGCATTTTGGGGTTTCTACTTAAAAAGAATTTTTAGTGAATGATTAAAATTTGAATTAAGTTAAATTTACAACTTGGTGCGCATCTGTAGGCGCACCAACTACGGATTATCCGCCCTCGACATTCGCATTCGACAGAGAATTCAATACCAGAAGGAAGCGAATGGGGCGATAAGTCAGTTGCAAAAGATGATGAGATCGCCATATACACCGACGATTCCGAAATGGATGTCGGCACAGGCGCGGGCATCTTCTGTGAATCCCTAGGATTTATTCATTTATTCATTTATTCATCTACAGTGTTGCGTTAAAAAAAAACTCCACAAAACGCCACCACGCCTCCCATACCCAATGCACTTTTTGCGCCCTATCCTCTCATTTTTATTTGCGTCACCCTGCTGGGAGATTGGTTAACTGGCCGCCTCTGATTGACCTTTAATCCCAATCAGGCTGGCACGTTTCCATGAGACCCGGAGGATGACAAAAGCAGGTATCGATCCCAACGGCGTGTTGGCATCTCGACAACGATGGGTGGGGGAGGACGATCCGTTAGCACACCCCAGCGTGATTCCAAACGGGTCACGATGAAGACCCCGTTAGAGCCAGACAGACTGTTTGTCTGTACAACAATGGGTTGGGGAAGATGAGAAAGAATGATCTCTCCCCCAACGAAACAAATCGGTCGGGCATATAGGCCAAAACCACAAAACATTAATATATTTATATAAGATGGTTAGTTCCGTGATTTGTTTTTTTTTTTCTTTTTTGGTTTAGTAGAACATGCTATTTACTAACTTTATTTATTAAGATAATTTTTATATCATATAAAGGGTCCACCATCTGACGTTTTTTTTCGACTAGCGCTTATTTCGCGAATGGTAACACTTATGTCTGATTTGACAGATAATATACCGCTATACCGCTGAACGAATATGGCTGGAACAACGCTGGGAAATATTGCGACATTACTTTGAAAATCATGGTAATGTTGCAGAATGTGTGCGAAAATTGCGTACGGATTTTGGAACAAGTGAAGCACCGTCAGCTCCGTATGTTCGTTATCTTGTAAAAAAAAATGAAAGAAACTGGCATCCTCATCGATAAACTAAAGCGTGAAAACTCAAAAACAGTGCGTACACCCGAAAAAATTGCTGCTGTGGCAGACTCTGTGCGTGAAGCGCTATCAACATCAATTCACCGTCGTTCTCAACAATTGAACATTTCGGAGACATCATTGAGACGAATATTTGCATAAAGACCTTGGTATGACGCCATACAAAGTCCAATTGGTTCAGGAGTTGAAGCCAACTGACCATCCAATGCGTTTTCGCTTCGCTAAGTGGGCCTGCGATCGACTTAGAGAAGATGCCGATTTTGCCAAAAAAAATCATCTTTTCAGATGAAGCTCATTTTGATCTTGGCGGTTATGTAAACAAGCAAAATTGTCGCATTTGGGGTACAGAAAACCGGCACGCATACATTGAAAAGCCGATATACCCAAAACGAGTCACTGTTTGGAGAGGATTTTGGTCCAGAGGCATAATTGGGCCATTTGTCTTCGAAAATGAGCCAGGAGTGGCCGTCAATGGAGTTCGTTATCGGGCCATGGTGAATGAATTTTTGTTCACAGAAATTGAAGAGGAGTATATTGGCAACATTTGGTTTCAACAGGACGGTGCTATGTGCCACACAGCCGAAGCTACACTCGATGTTTTGCGCCCTGTTTAAAAAAAAAAAGTTATTTGGCGGACCCTATATTTTAGTACAAATAATTAATGGCAACCACAAATAAAACATATCAACACTGCAAATTGCAACAATCATCATAGTTGGCAACAGTATTAAACATAGTAACGTCGTTACTACTCAAATTTTACAAATGTTTTCAAATAGACACTAAGTCGTTTATAAATAAACTGAATAAAATCGGACTCAAATGACTTCCTTGTGGAACTCCAAAATTAACTGTAAAATAATTCGATGGAAAACCTATATAATGGTTGATTGCACAAGATCTGTTTAGTAAAAATGAATCAAGCTAAGGTAAAAAACTTAAACAGAACTATATTTTTTTTTAACTTTAAAAGTAAGACGCAATTGGAAAGTTTATCAAACGCTTTGCTGAAGTCTGTTAGAACGTAATACGTTTGTTTTATTTTGAGCTTCAATGAGTCAACCATCAAGCAATAGGGTGCTCGTAGAACGAACCTTGCAACATCCGTGTTGATTTCAAGCAACAATTGATTTTATGTAAAAATGCAGTTTTCCAATTTGAAGTTTTGAAGATATATATATATATATATATATATATATATATAAAACACATATGTGTAGAGCCCCAATCACAGATGAGGAATTAACCAGATAGTCAACTCTGCAATTCCCTATCACTTTCAACTCGCAAAAAATATTTAATAACGGCCGCAAAATCCTCTCTCAATTTTCTTATCTGTGAATACGTGTGAGCCAGACACATAAAGTTAGATCTAATTTACTAGATTACCCGCCGAAAATAATTGTGAGGAGTTTTGCAACATATCCAAATCGCAACAAGAAAACAGCTAGTCACGGCGGATGTGTTGGGAAATAGGAAATGCTGCGAAGTGTTGAGTTTATGTGATTCAACTTTTATAGCTATTTTAATATAAATGTTTATAAAGAAAAAAAAAATTAGTTACTCAATTAAGTTGTTACAATTTAGTTGGAATATTTTTTCCGGTTATAAGAAATAGTTCTCTATTTTTTATCTGCCTTAAAATAAACATTCTTGGGTTGTTGTACTTTTCCATTTTGGTTAATAAAATGAGATAAAATGCATATTTTATTGTATTATTGAATAAATATTACTAAATTAGTAATGTTTGGGTGTAAAATATTTGTAGTAAATAGTTTGCAATGGTGTTTTGTACATATATTAAATTCTTTGATTGTTTTATTATTTATTTATTATTTGATTGTTTTTATTCAACATATGAAAGTTTAATGAATATATGTACGTATTCGGATTCCATGCATCGATAAAAAAAAAGTGAAAAAGAATTATTTTTAATCCTTTTTAAATTATTCTGTGTTACAAAATTTGTACGTTTAGTCAATCAATTTTCTTAACTGCTTCTCTTTTAAGGCGGTTTTGAAATTTTTTATATAAGTTAATATGCTTTATTTTAAAATTTATAGTAAGTGATAGACAGAAGAAGGAGAACAGAAGGTAGCTGTAGAATGCACTGCATAAATATATAGGGGGTGCATTTTTTTATCGAAAATGCTTGGTAGTTGAGTACATATCATAAATAAGCATGCACATTGTGTTACATCTATATTGAATTAATTAGCCACTCTTTTTAAGAGCCGACTTTAATTGTCAAGTTATAATGTTTTGTAATTTTTTTTTTTTTGAAAACAAACAAAACAATTTACTACTACTACTGCTACTAGGAAGTAATTGCAAATTTTGTTAAAAAAGTGTTTTGATGTACCAAAAATAATATTTGTAAGAATTTGGATTACGTTTTATTAAAAAGCATTTTAAACCAGTGTTCAATTGTGTAGAGTTACTTAACTGCTTCAATATAACCATCCATAATCTACGAAATCCTTGCTAGTATAGTCATACTTAATTTTATTGTCAACCGAAAATGTATGATGAACTTACTTATTATATATTAGTCACGTTAATCAATATTATTTTGATTATTTTTCATTAAAAATAGGAATAAATTAGTTTAAACACAGCTTTATTCTTAATATTATAATATTTTATTATGTTATTAGTTGTGTGGTAAGTATGTTTTTATAAATCCATATTCACCGCATATTGTCCATGTTTATTTTACACACCCAAATTGTGACGTGTACTCTGTTGAAATTCATCAACTGTTCCCAACTTCTTGCTATAAAAAATGACATTTCATGGCTGCGGCCATTAGCCCCATATAATTCCATTTATGTGGGGCTTATCAGTTCGACTTAGCTTGTAGGCAAGGTGAGAGATTCGCTCTCGAGTTGACTATCTGGTTAATTCCTTATCTGTGATTTGGTTTCAACAGGACGGCGCTACGTGCCACACAGCCAAAGCTACACTCGATGTTTTGCGCCGTGTTTTTTAAGATCGCATTATCAGCGGCAGAGCTGATGTCGTTTGGCCACCGCGGAGCTGCGATTTGACACCGTTGGACTATTATTTGTGGGGTGCCGTAATAGATAAGTGTTACGCCAACATGCCAGAGACAATTGACGCTTTAAAGGACAATATTCGTGAAGCCATTGGTGAAATACAGCTGCACACAATCGATAATGTGCTTAAAAATTGGACCGATCTTGTAGGCTACTGCATGGCCAGCCATTTGAATGAAATTATTTTCCATTATTAACCGGAAGGATTGTACTTTCAAATAAAAAAAGAAATTTGAGAAAATATTCAATATTTTTTTTTTATAGCATTTTCAAAAAAAAAAGGTTTTTTGGCGGACCCTTTACCTATATATTCTGTATTTCATCCTTCGGCTTTCATTTGTGGGCTTATACTTGGCTGCACAAGTCATGTAGCCCTCCTGTATGCAAATAAAATTGGCAATATTTATGCTGCTAGCCAATTTATTGAATCTTTTTAATTCTGTTACTGGAGTTTGGTTGTTTAATGTAAAATAGTTTTTCAGGAACATTTTTATTTCTGCTTCTTCCTTTGTATTTCCGAGTAGGTAACGATCAAAAGTGAGGTATCATAATTTTCTATGATTGGAATTCCGCTTTATACTGTTGTAAATAATCTTTGTATATACCTAACATCGCACCTACTCCAAAGTTAACAACGAAACCATGCAGGAGGTTTGTAGGTTGTATGGGCGCAGAATGCCCTTCGAATTTGGCAGCCGCGGGATTTTAAGAAGCGGGATGTTGTACCCAACACCTTTCTACCAGTCCCCGTGTGTGGTTATTTGGGGCAAATAAAAAGCTATTGGTGTTATTTTTGTGTGATCTTATGGTGTCTTAAAGCAATGAAAGCATTTAGAATTTTCATCATTATTAAATGTCAGTCTTATTTGGCTTTGATCTTTTTTATCCAGTTCAACATAACATTCATGCACATGGTGCTCACTTTCAACAAGCATTCTATAAGAGTGGAACGCATACGTAGAGTCATTTTGTCCACCCTAGAAATGTTGGTGCCACACGCCACTGGTGTTGTGGTGGGAGGACCAGACTTGAGAAATAAAGTGATTTAGTGATGTAGGGTTTGGAGAATTCTTTTGACTAACGTTTTACAAACCCAAGCGAAGTATTGGCCTTGTTTATAATTTTATCGAGCGGAAACTTCGCATTCCTCCTTTGGTCCAGTCACCTCTTCCGCTGTTTCCCCTGCTGGCTGCTGCAAGTGTTGTGGTCCTCATAATTTCATGGGCCTTCGTTAGCTGGGCCGTATCTTTTTCTGTGTAGAAACTGGGGTCACGTTTTTTAAGCCTATTGATCAGCCGACTTGCACTTCTGCGCATCTTGAGCTGATCATCCTGGTTGTTTTTTGTAGCAGTAAAGGATCATTCACATGAGGGCGAACTACGAACAAGCGAATATTAGTAAATTTTATATAGCTTTTGTTGTTGAAGCAATCGAAATTTTCTATTCATAAATACATTAAAATTGAATAGAAAGTCATTCGGTCAAGTCCAAACACTCAGTGTCCTTTGGCTTATCTGGCTTATCGACAACAGTCGCTACACTGTCGCTACAAGGTCGAGTCTGCCTCTCCCGGTGAAATATTTTTGTCCGGCTTCTTTTGCAGGCTTAGATTCAACAGACCCGTGCCCCGATAGGGTTAGGCATATCACAGGCAGTGGTCGTCGCATAAGATCTCCCTCGGGCGAGTCTTCTGGAGAGCCTGATGACGATGTGGAATTTAGATGAGCTGGCAATGGATCGATTGTCATCGTCATCGAGAATGAGCTTCTCGAGTCTGAGGTCAAAAGCCCCTTATCGCAGATAAATCGCTCAAGAACGTGACGAAGGGGACGCACACGTCATGAATGAAATAACATCTAGAGGGACGGGTATCGGAATCGCTTACGAGAAAAAGTGATCGATTGAAACTTAACATTGAGCTCTAAACATTCACAAATCCGCTGTCCCAGATGGTATTTGCCCTATAGTTCTGAAGAGGTGTTCTTCCACGCTGGTAAAACCACTGCGTAAGCTTTTCTATCTGTCCTATTCTTCAGGGCTCTTTCCGAGAAGATGGAAAACAGCATTTGTACAGCCCGTCCCAAAAAAAGGCGAATCTTCCTCTCCCTCCTCTTACCGAACAATTGCACTTACGTCCCTTCTTTCCAAGGTCATGGACACGCTGATAAATCGTCAGCTTATGAAATATCTCGAATCCCGAAAACTTCTTAATGACCGGCAGTACGGTTTTCGCATATATTCTGTAACAGAAGCAACAGATCCACTGGTGATTTGATGACATATCTAACCGGAAAGTGGAACCAATCTATTCACCATGGTGGTGAAAGCAAGGTCGTTGCGCTTTATATTTCAAAGGCATTTGACTGAGTTTGGCATCAAGTTTTCGACTCTCTTGTCGAAAATGCGTGCATTTGGGATCGATGTTACCCTTCTTCAATGGATTAGAAATTTCCTTTCGGAACGTGCAATTCAAGCTGTTTTGGACGGTTTCAAGTCTGCAACTTACCAAATAAATGCTGGTGTCCCTCAAGGCTCCGTTTTGTCTCCGACTCTCTTTCTCATTTTTATCAATGACCTCCTGTCTGTCACTTCTAATCCAATCCATTCATTTGCTGATGACAGTACCCTCAGCTTTACATATTCGTTTCCTGGGCAACGCCCCTCATCTTCGGGCGTTGAACTGGAACGGCAACGTATGTTAAGCTCATTGAATTCCGATCTTGACAGCATTCTTAAATGGGGTAAAACCAACAGAGTGGAATTTAATGCTTCCAAAACGCAATGCTGTCTGCTGTCATTAAAGCGAACCCCTAATTCTCTGCCATTATCCATGAATGGCACTTGCATCGCTGAAACCGAAAGACTTTTCATTCTCGGTATGTGTGTTAATGACAACCTTCGTTGGAATTACCACATATTCGATGTCGCCAAGAACGCTGCGAAATGTCTAGGCTTCCTTAAGCGATGGAAGAAATACTTCACCTCTTCTGATCTGGCAAACATTTATAAGGTGTTTATTCGCTCCAAACTTGAGTACAACGCTCACATCTGGTCCGGTGCTCCAATTACGTATTTGGAGCTACTTGACAGGATTCAAAAACGTGCGGTCCTATGATTCTACAAATACACCCTTGACAGGGAGGGATTGCCTTCTCCGATAAGCTAAGGCATAGACTTTGTGAATGTCTAGGTTTACATTTTTAATAAAATGATTTCTTTCGGAAGTCCGAAATCTTTCAAAGGGACCTAAATATCAGGACTTCCGCACGATTTATATTGATTGTTGACTGTAAGTAAGCCCAATTCAAACAAAAACTCGCTCTCTGTAGGTAAGTACCTCATTTAATACTTGCCCTTAAAAAAAAGTTGAGAAATTATATTCAAAACAAGTCAACCACAAGCTTTGAGTAACTTTCACACACCCCCTAGCTGTCAGCGATTGTGTGCAACACACCCCATAACTTTTGTTCGAGATAAGCTATCGACAACTGCGCAACGAAAGTGTTGTTCCTTTATCCTCCCACTTTTTAGCAGGCCCCCCTTTTCCTTTACTTTTTGCTCCTGCAGAATAACGAATGAATTATGCAAAGTTTCCTCCGCTAGAGGTTCCTACCATTATGTATACGGGCACTAGTTCACCCGACCAAACTACAAAGCGTTAGGTAAGCGAACGAAACTGCAACACAAAAAAATGTAATTTATTTTCTGAGACGTCAACTTCTTTACGAGTGCACTGTATATGGTTATGCAGCAGCACTAGTTTCAGTTCCAGCTCCAGCACCGGCAGCAGCAGCGAACTGAATGCATAGAAAGCGTCTTAGCTGCTCCAATGCCTCCACTGTGTCTGTTGGCAGCAGTGGCGCTATCAAATGGTTGAGGGTGAGGATGAGGAACAAATCAAAAAAAAAAAAAAATGTAGAAGAAAAAAAATTAAGGGTGTTGCAATAAATCGTGAAACTTTATTCCGCTCTTTCTCCGCTTTATGTTCGTCCTCATTGCAGCAGTTTGGAAAGAAAAGGGCATCCCGATGCCTCCAAGGTCCTCGCACCCATCCTTTGCTGCCTCAATATCGATGCACATGTGCATGTGCATAGAGGAGTTTCGAGTTTTTGTAGTCGAGTTCGGGTTCGGGTTCGGGAGCATTTTGGATGAGAATAGATTTTGCGGAGCGTGGAATGCGTTATCGATTTCCTGCACGGACGACTACGATGACGACGACGACGACGACGAAGTGGAAGCAGACGATGAATTGTGTTGCAACACACAAAAAAAGTTTTTATGTGTTGCGCCATTTATCAAACGACCGGGCGGATAAACGGGAGAGGTGGTGCACCAGTATCTGACCGATATTTATACCAGCGAATCCTCCCATTCGATTTGCACATTTGTATTGAGTTTCCCTCAATTTTGATGACACCAATGGATCGACATTTCGTCGCCTGGATTTTATTTCTTAAAGCTCGAGTCGGAATGGGGACAGCCATTGCAAGGACTTTCATAAAGAATGCCAGGAGTAATTGAGCAAATCCGATGGAGGATAATAAAAAAAAAAAAACAAAAATGTTTACCAGCAAAGACATATCAATATTGCCTTGCGAAAGAAGATAGGTAGATCTAATGGCTTTGTATTCCTGTTTTGAGGGGGCCAAAGTATCCAAGAAATCAATTTGAACTTTAGATCATTCAGTTTTGGTGACATTGCGGGGGAAAATTTTGCTGTCAGCTGCTGAAGGACATTTTATATTAACGAACATATGTCTTTAATTTGTAGGCTTTTTCCTCGAAGTTCATTAAATTTCGTGTCAATTTTAAGGACAAATATGTATTTTATAAATATCTTTTATTTATTAAGAAATGAAAATTTCAAATGTCGTACACGTGCATATAACTGTCAAGGGCGTACATAGGTAGACATGATAATTGAATCAAAAGATTGAAGGGGAGAGTTGTTTCGGTTTCGCCGTCGGTGGAACTCCCTGACTATAGCAAAAGCATTTAAAAAAATTTTGAAAAGGACAAAATTAGCCTCTGTTATTAATTTCCTTCAAACAGTTAACAAACCCGGAACGTGAACAATTAATGAATGAGAGTAAGAACCTTGAATGTGCGGACAGTGTACACCTCAGGTGCTACTTGAGAGGTTGAGTCTGTCCTCATGCGACACTTGGTGTAAGGCAGACATTACCGTGATCAAACAGATACTACGAATAGGATCAATTGGCATCATTATGGAACGACAGAATTACGATTTTTATTACAGCTGTCAAGAGTTATTGACATCGAGCCGAATATTGATCGACTGGCTGTGATCCGCATCAGAGCTACATTCGAAAATATCATGCTACTTTACGTATGCGCATACGCTCTTACCGACGATGATGAAGACCTTAGCAAGTCGAGTTATATGAACTTTTGGACGGAACCTACTGAGCCTGATGACAATTTGATGACAAAATTGCGCTCGGGACTTCAATGCTCAAGTCGAAAGAAAAGTTAAACATCAGCGGAAGTCCAGCAATAGAATAGTACCAAGCAGCTTAAGGGGAGGAGAAGAAAATCCTTTTGTTAAGGCGCACGCAACAAACCATCAAGTTTCAGTAGAGTAAATCATTCCCGATGATAGGATACCCAGTTCTATATCCCCCTTCTGCAAAAGATGATGAAGTAGATATCGAGGCATATCCCTGCTAAATGTCGCATAGAAGATCCTATCCAAGTAAGAACGAAACCGTCCTGCAACAGGGCGTGTGGCCTGCACAAACGAATGTGGTCTGGCAAAGCTTGGAAAGACCATTGAATTTTGAGTCGAGACACATGCAAAACCAGTTGGCCTTAAAGTCAAGACGAAATATATGCTTTCAACAAATGACGAAACATTTGTCCTGTCGGTGCCAAAATAGGTAACGACAAAGGTAGTTTCTTAAGTCGCTGTTGGATAAAAAATCAAAGGCCGGGAGACGACTAAGAATCTAGTACAAAGAGACGTTTGCATTTTTATCTGACCTTTATCGACTGAAAATGGTAAGCATAAACACATTTTTGAAGAGCCGTGTGTTTTTTGAGTCGGAAACAACGACGGTAATCGGGGTGATTAACTCTATGAATGATATCTTTTTTTTTTATATAATGTACGCGCACTAAAGGGATTTTGGATACCCTTATAATGAAGTAACACAGTGCGGGCATTAGGGAAGTGAAGGATTAGAAAAAAGGAGATACCGATGCACGTTGGTTTTAAATGTCTGTAAACTATAATGCGTAGGAAAAACAGAGCGGGGTAGGGCATTCCACATTCGTATTGTACGGTTAAAAAACGAATCATTGTATTTCAAGCCGAATACAGGCTTGAGGGTAAACTGATGTGCATTCCTAGCATCGCGAGTATTGCGGTTAAATTGCTGTAGGGGTGAAATGCAACTGGCTATTTCATATGAGCACTTGTGGTGGAAGTACCGATAAAACAATGACAATGAAGATCCAACGAAGAATTACCACAGTAAACCGTTGCTACTTCAGTTTGGCAAGACAAGTAGCACATGGTCATTTGCATGCTCTACAGAACTCTTATCCTGCCAGTTCAGCTATACGGCGTCGAGTGCTGGACGAAAAAAAGCGGTGTAGAAATCTTGGAAATACACCGCACGCGATATTTTGCAATTGTTTGGCACTTCAACACACGTAGAAGAAATGACGTCTGCCATCCTTCAAACATCACCCCTAATCGTTATTTTTAATACTTAAAAGTATGTTATATGGAACCGCCTACTTAGCAGTTGCCATCATTTTAGAGCCGTGAATCACTCGTTTAATGTTATCTTTTTAATCTTCTACATCGTAGTTAACCAATTCTATGGGATTTAATCTCCTAACTTGATTATTGTTGTTAAGAAGTTCATCTACTTCTACATTAAAGTGGTTGAGCAGTCTAACACCAGTCTTCGTGCAACCCTTTCGAACTATTTCAACTTTTCCATCTCTATGTAGATCAGCTGGTGGTACTCTGTTTTGAAAGCATTGAATTATTTGCAAGTTTATTTTTCTTGCAAGTTGAATTTTGTTGAACATTTGATCTGTAAACATGTAGAATATACTGTGGCTGACATAAATCTATGTACACTTACTTTAAATGGAAGTATCCTTTACGAGGGAAATCAATGGAAATCCAACGAAAATAAAATTTTATGTTAGTGGGGTCTACCATCACCCCAACGCAATTTATATTCAGTTAAAGTGAAAATGTCCGATTTTCGATAGATAGATAGAGATTATGGTGCAGTAGCTCAATGGTTGGTACTTTGAATAACTAAGACAGGTGGTCGCATGTTAAAGCCCATCTCAGTTTCACCTTTATTTTTATTTTCTGTCCATTTTTTTTCTAAAACAATCTCAGAGTAATTGCTGTAACGGAAACTTTCCAAATCTTTGAAGCTTCGGTTGGAATCGGCAGATCCCTTCTATTCATGGCAAAAATATATATTTGCGCATACGCGTTGTTTAAAGCTATAAGCTTTGGGTCCTGTATGAGCTATTTAAGTCTAATTAGAGAGCTGTTTTATGACACCGTAGAAAACAAAATTATCGCAGGAACAACATAAGGTTTTATTTTCAGCTATGATCTATGGATGAGAGCATTTGCGGAGGCAGTCGGTGGTGGTCGAGCCATGACCCATGAGCACTGAAGAAGCTCAGATAAAGCTAAGCCAAGCTATGCGCTTCCAAGGGGTGGATTTAGGAATATGGAAAAGAAAGTAAATAGCAATAGTCCTTTTATGAAGAGGGAGAACAATTCATTGTTCTGTGCTTTCAGCTGTATATTTAGGACTTAAATTACTTTGTTTAAAGTTGGTCGTTTGTAAAGGTTATTTTAGAGGTATAGAACTTCGAATTGAAATAAAACTCAAGAAAATCGTTTTAATGTCCATCAATTTGTCTTTATTGAAAGGATAATCTTATGCCATTAATGCTTCCATATGACCTCGAGCATGTGGCCGCCGCGGTTGGGTCGAATAAAGACAAGTCTAGAGGTACAATTTTCAAACACTTTTTCAAGCATTTGGGGCTGTACGTCCGCAATAATGCCACGAATGTTGGCTTCCAAGTCCCCTAACGTTTCTAGTTTGTTGTCGTAGGCGAGCGATTGCACATATTCCCACAGAAAATAATCCAATGGTGTCAAATCACACGATCTTGGTGGACAATTGACAGGTCAATATCCCAAAATTATGCGCTCATCGAATGTTTCCTTAAAAAATCGATTGTGACGTGCGCTGTGTGGCATGTAGCTCCATCTTGTTGGAACCACAACTCATCCACATTCATGCTATCCAATACGGAAACAAAATAGTCGGTTATCATAGCTCTATACCGGTCTCCATTAAAGGTAACTGACTCTCCAGCATCATTTCGGATGAAGTATGGCCCAATGACTCCACCAGCCCATAGAGCACACCAAACAGTCAGTTTTTATGGAAGTAATGGCGTTTAAAGGGTCTCATGTGGATTCTCTTCACTCCAAATGCGTCAATTTTGCTTGTTGACGTAGCCATTCAACCCCAAAATAAGCCACATGAGCTTGCGGTAAACTTCGCGAACTGAACCATTATTTTCGAAATAAATTTGCACGATTTGCAAGCGTTGTTCATTTGCCAACCTGTTCATGATGAAATGGCAAACCAAACTAAACGCAAATGACACAAGAGTTGCCAGATTTGACCACAAAATGTCAGTTTTATCACTATTCGAAAAACCAACCTTTAAAAACAAACACCCTTTTTTTAACTTCGGAAAACTTTGGCATATTGCCACTGTGTACCTATATAAATATAATCTACAAATGTAGCCACAGTACTTTCGTTACTTTCTGCCAGATCGTTGGTGCCAAATAGGAACAAGACAGTTCTTAACACACTACCGTGCGGAACGCCAGCTTTTAAATTTTTTTATTTGGAGTACTCATCCTCTTGTTTTTTTTAAACATCCGCTGAGATATGCAAGACTCTAGTAATGCATATACGTTTTTAGCTTATGAACACACTTTATGAAATGCCTTTGTTACATCAATGGTAATGGTAGAGTAAATTTTTCTTTATTCTATTGCTTTTTCTATTTTGTCAGTTATTTGGGGTACTTGTGTCCATGTTCATAACTTTCCCGCATCGATAATATGTAAAGTGTAAGTCTGGGTTATACGAAAGTTTTCCGTGGTTCTTAAGCTGCGTCTATATTTCAGAAATGGTCGCACATTCCACATCTCCCAAGTACAAAAACTGACCAAAACCGTAGATGCCAGTATCTGTGACGCGTGACATTTTCCAAATATTGATGCGGCTTAAGAACCAGATAAATGCAATCCAATCAAAACCTTCTAAATAATTAGATAAATTCATGAAGTTAGTTTTAGCAAAATTATACCTAAAATTAAGATTAGTAACACAGGGACTCGGTCTACAATACTCATAAAACTCAAATTCCATAGATAAAGCTACATGAAAGATAGAATTAGGAAAAAGTGGAATCATAGAGTTGCCGATACTAATACTAAGCTCAGAATCTACAAAAACCAAATCAAGAACATGATTAAACTCATTAGCAAAATGATTGATCTGCCTTAGATCTAGCTGGGCAAGCGTATCAACAACTTCACGCTCATAGTCTAAATTTACATTAAAAGGGAAAAGTCTGGACTCTTCATAATCAAAAGACCAAATTAAATTAGGCAAATTAAAATCACCAAGCAGGATGACATGCTGATGATCCTCCAAATTATTTAAGATTAAAGTACAATTGTGGGTATGCGCTTTATACAAAAGATAGGAACTCCTAGGTGGTATATAACTTACAATAACAATAATTTCATTACCTAGAATACATTTGATTTTTACTGCTACTTGGTCCACATCAAGAGTTATAGGGGGTATAACTACTTCGACACTGTGCAAAGATTTCCTCACTGAAACCAAAACACCTCCACCCCTTTCACAGTTGGTAAGAACAGGACAGCGGTTTTTGCGGTAAACTTCGTACTGGTCCTTGCTGAACATTTCTTCATTATGATGTTCATAAGTGAGCCAGGTTTCAGTAAAAACAATGACATCATATTGACAAGACGAGGAGAAAAGTAAGACATCTCGCAGTTTTGGACGGAGACCACCAGTATTTTGATAATACAGGCTGAAGGTAGAAGGATTTACATCTGAAGCTCTCAGTTTTTTGGAAGGTTTTTTGGTGCCTTCTTGATGCTAGGCCTGTTGACAAATTCCTTTACAAGCATATCTTTCGGCCAAAAGCTGGGATCAACCAGCAATTTTCCAGTTGGAAGAGGCGATTGCAGTTTGAAAGACGAACAAAGACGACCTTGCAGGTTATCCGGTGTCAAGCAGTGGCATTTTATGTTACTGGTATCTATGCCTTTGGTAGCAATGTAATCCATAACATCGCTGGTTTTGGTACCATATTCCAGCCTTGACAAAAATACCGCAAAAGGTGGTGCTACTACTTTCAGAGAGCAGTTCTTACCAGGAATACCATTCAAGAGCTGGCGTGATTTAACACCGTCCTTACTGGTAGAGGGGTTATCATTTTGAAATGAATCGCTTACACGCGCAACCACTTCAACATCGTCGATTTCACGGATCGCAAAATTCCCTGACGGAGAAGAACCACTTGATTTTTCACGCGTTTTTGAACGGAGACCTCTTTTCGTCTGAGGAACTTGAAGTAGATGGACACCTTCCTCCACATCCAGAATAGAAGTAAGATAGTTCGGTTCCGCATCACTAATTGGATTGGTAGCACTAAGATCATTCGAACTACAAGCATGAGGATTGATTTGAGTTTGCTGAACTGGTTCAACACAAGGTGAAGATCGCCGTTGTTGTTGCTCCAGTTGCAGTTGTCGTTGTGGATATGTTCGTTGCTGTTGTTGTTGTTGTTGTTGTTTTTGTTGATGCTGTTGTTGTTGTTTTTGTTCTTGTTTATCAGCAGTATGATGGGGGTTTCTTTGCAGTAGCTGCTCGATGTTCGTGAAGCCTTCCATCATTGTATCCATACTAGATATGTCAAAGGCAAAGATATCTTGTACTTCACCAACTACTGAAGATAGTTTTGTAAATAACTTTTGTAACTTAACGATTTTCCAGTGTAAAATCTCCGGTGAAATACTCCGGTGTTTCTCGCAGTAAAAGCAGAGTCCAGGAGTTGAGATGATTTTGTCGACATCTTTTCCTTTAATGCCAATGCATTTTGCATAATAAGCTCATCACAGAAAGATCGTGTTTTCTTTATTTAATCCCTAACAAAGGTTATGGGCCCAGTCGCGCGAAAAGTATAACGCGTACGTTTTATAAAATTGTCAAATTCCGAAATAAAGTAAAAGCTATGAGTTCCGGGTTATATCAGATTGATAAACTGGATGATGAGAATTATGACGGATGGAAAGTTCAAATGCGATCTGTTTTAGTCCATAGCGAGTTATGGGCATACGTTTCTGGTATGGCAACTAAACCAGAAACAGATGCGAATGCAATCGCGGCGTGGTCATCGAAGGATGAAAAAGCTTTGGCAATGATTTTGCTATGCGTAAAATCATCCCAGCTCCTACATATTAAACAATGTAAAACTTCATCCGATGCTTGGAAAAAACTTGAGGAAATTCACCGTCCGGGGACCCGCAAGAAAGGTGACATTATTTAAACAATTGCTAAATTTAAAAATGTCAGAAAATACATCAATGTCAAGTCATATGAATAATTTTTTCGACGTCTTCGAAAAACTAACAGAAATTGACATTAAAATTCAAGATGAGTTGTTAGCTATTTTAATATTGTCAAGTCTCCCGAAAAGTTATGAGAACTTTGTAGTAGCAATAGAGTCGCGAGATTAATTACCCAAGGTGAGCACTTTGAAAACGAAGCTGTTAGAAGAGGGGCGAAGACGAGAGGCAGATATCACGCGAGATAACGACACAGCGGCGGTAGCGTTTTTTTCAAAGCAACGGAACAAACCACAGAAGAAATTATTTACCGGTAAATGCTTTAAGTGTGGCAAGAAAGGCCATATAGCTTCAGAGTGCCGGTCGAATGTTTCAGCAACAAAAGCTGAGGGCAATAGAGTGACTTCTTCATTTGCTATGCTCAACGGAACCAATGTATCAGCACTTAAAAAATACATGTGGGTATTCGATAGCGGATCTACATGTCATATGTGGTGTGACAAATCTCTCTTTACAAAAATTAGCGAGCATAGAGAGAACATAGAATTAGCGGCTCACAACATCATACAGTCAGACGGAATTGGTGAAGTTGTTATCAAAACAAATCATAGTGAAATTAAACTCCGCGATGTTCTTTATGTAAAAAATTTAAAAATAAATTTTATTTCGGTTAGCAAAGCCACGGATCATGACAATTGTGTTATATTCGAAAGCAAAAGTGCTATTATAAAAACATTAGATGGAACTGTATTGCTGCGTGCAAATAAAATAGGGAATTTATTTGTATTTCAAGCGGGAGGAGAGAAACTCTTTCATTTAGGCTCCGCCAACAATTTGTTTATTAAATGGCATGAACGATTCGGACATTTAAATGCAAAAAGTCTTAGTTTCTTATTAAAAAGCAATATGGTCAGAGGAATCGATACGAATAAAGTAGTAGGCGAGAATATAAAATATGAAACATGTCTGAAGGGAAAAATGACATCTATTCCATTTCCGAAGTGCTCAACATATGGCAGTAATGATATATTAGAATTAGTCCATAGTGACATCTGCGGTCCAATGCGAACGAATTCAATCGGCGGTGCCCGTTATTTCGCGTTGTTTGTGGATGATTTCAGCAGGAAAATGTTTGTGTTTTTCTTAAAACAAAAGAGTGAGGTGTTGCAGGCATTTAAGAGTTTTAAATCTGCGGTGGAATTAGAGACTTCACGGAAAATAAAATCAATACGAACAGATAATGGCTGCGAATATTTAAGTAAGGAATTTGATAGTTTTCTTAATGAGGCTGGGATAAAGCGTCAGTTGACTGCGCCGTATACCCCTCAGCAGAACGGAGTAGCTGAGCGTGCTAACCGGACAATTGTTGAAATGGCCAGGTGTATGCTTTTGCATGCTACCGTTCCTGAGTATCTTTGAGCTGAGGCAGTTAATACTGCTGTTTATATACGCAACCGGTGTCCCACTAAAATTTTAAATCACATTACGCCTTATGAAGCCTGGTGTGGTACAAAGCCTTCTGTTTCTCACTTTAAAATCTTCGGATGCAAGGCGTTTATGCTTGAAAAGCGGCATGGAAAATCTAAGTTTAAACCAAAAGCGACGGAATGTGTTATGATCGGTTATTCACCACAATCCTACACAAGCCTACCGGGTTTATGAGCCGAAGTCAGGGAAGATTTTTAAAAGCCGAGATGTAGAATTCCTGGAAGACGTTGGAGTTAGTTCTGACAAAAATCTTTGTGATGTTGCCATTTTAGAAAGTGAGCCAATCAAAAAGGAAAGCACTAAACTGTCGACAGTAAAACACGATAAATTTGATTCTAATATCAACATTTCTAATACCGAGCTGTCTAATGCTGAACTAAGTGAAGAAGAAACGTTTATTGATGCGGAAGATGAGCGTGCTGTTGCTGTTGTGGAGAATGCTGCCAATGTTGTTGAAGAAATAAATAGAGACCGCTGCTATTGCGGCAGATAGGGAGAATAATTCTGAAACACTTCGAGCGGATGAAAATATTGGATGGTCTCAGCGTTTACGCCCGCGAATGGATAACAAGTTCTTCTACTGTAACAATCCGATTGGGAATCCGGTGACAGTACAAGATGCCTTAAGCCGGGAAGATGGTGATAAATGGTTACACTCGATGAAGGAAGAGTATGACTCATTATTATCCAATGGCACATGGGAACTGGCCGTCTTACCTTGTAACCGTAGAGCTATAAAATCCAAGTGGGTCTTCAACATAAAACGTAATAAGCATGGAGAAGTGGAGCGGTATAAGTCGAGACTCGTGGCAAAGGGCTGCAGTCAAAAATTCGGTATCGATTACAAGGAAACATTTTCTCCGGTCGTCCGATACTCATCGATTCGGTTAATTTTGGCATTATCTGCTGAGTTCAATTTATTCGTTCATTCGTGATTTCAGCTTATCTCAACGGTGTGCTCCAAGAAGAGGTCTATATGCAGCAACCGGAGGGTTTTGTCGACAAGAATAAACCTAATCTGGTATGCAAACTGAAGAAAACCATATACGGATTAAAGCAATCTGGACGAGAGTGGAACTTCGAAATAGACAGTGCATTAAGAAGAATTGGATTTACTAAATGCAGTGGGGATTCATGTGTTTATACTAAAAACCAAGGTCAAAGTATAAATATAATTGCTGTGTATGTTGACGACATTTTGTTGGCGTGTTCGAGTCTACAATCACTTGAAAATATTAAGCATCAGATCAGTCTTCAATTCGATGTCGTGGACAAAGGTCCGGCCGAACATTTCCTAGGGATGGAAATAATGAGAGAAGGAAAAACAGTAACAATTTCTTCGAAACAGTTCATCAAAAATGTACTCCAAGATATGAAAATGGAACAATGCAAGACGTGTTCTACTCCTCTGGACCCTGGGAGCAAATTTAAAAAATGTATTGACTGTACCAATTGTAAAACAGTCGATCCGAAGCAGTACCAGTCGATCATCGGCTCGTTGATGTATTTGAGCGTTTCAACTCGTCCAGACATTATGCATTCAGTGTGCAAACTTGCACAATTTAATGTCAATCCTCATGTGGAGCATTTGAACGCTGCAAAACACATCGTAAGGTATTTGAAAACTACATTAAATTTAAAATTAACGTATTTTCAGAGTGGGGACAACCTTAAAGCATTCGCAGATGCCGACTGGGCTGGCAGTTGCGACGATAGAAAATCATTTACCGGATATGCGTTCTTTTTGGCGGGCGCAGCTATTAACTGGGAAAGCAGAAAACAAAAATCGGTCGCTCTAAGCAGCACTGAAGCCGAATATGTTGCACTTTCATCTGCGTCGAAGGAAGTCATCCATCTGAAAACCCTTTTGCAAGATTTGGGCTTTTCGAATTTAGTGAGGGGCCCTATAGAACTTTTTGGCGATAACTTAAGTGCACAACAAATCATCAAGAACCCTGTGCACCACTCTAGGACCAAGCACATAGACATCAAGTTTCATCATATTCGCGATCTCTCGGAGAAGGATGTCATTGCAGTTAAATACGTTCCTACTGGTGACATGGTTGCAGATATCTTCACTAAGAATCTTATGAAAATCAAGCATTGTAAATTTGTTAAGAAATTAGGTCTTGTTTGACTTACACATAATTTTTGATTCATTTAATTTAACTTAAAAGATATGTATAGTTTTGAGGGCAAGTGTTGGTAATAGTGCAATAACATAATATACTTATAACATATATCAGTTCTCATATTGTTCAAACCAATACATCCCTTTTTTTCCTTAGTATACTGTACGCATATACCCCTTGCGCCAACACTTCTATATGTAATGAATTATGTAATGGAATTGAAATATGAACTAGTCTAACAACCTTTGTATTTGCTTTTGCACTCAGTTGTTCAGTTGTAATAATAAGCTCATCACAGAAAGATCGTGTTTTCTTTATTTAATCCCTAACAGTTTTCTCTTCTATGCTAGGATGGAGATGCTTCAGAATGAAGTTGACCAATTTCTACTACTTACGTCATAACTTTTTTTCCGAGCTTATAAAATTACACGAGGTTTTTAACCTTGATTACGTTATAAAATTAGGCCTACAAAATGTATGAATAGGTTTTTGTAGATATATCTAATATTTCTTGATATAACTTGATTTGATTGACACAGAATAGCCCTTGTAAGAGATGGAGCATATGGAGCATATGGAGCTGATTGTCCAGTGATGGTATACCATCAGAGCTGGTGGCTTTTCTGTTCTTAAGCTTTTCTTATAGCTCAGCCAACCTCTTCCATACTTGGGTGGCGCGACTGATTCTTCATTGTCTGGACGTGGATCAATGATGGAATTGTAATCAATTCGAAGGGTCCATTGTTAAGGTACCTTTATTGAAATCATCACAATGGCATTTCTAAGGCACTACGACCTGCTCCATGCGATTGCTCTTAATCAACTTCAATTTCACACCTCTCGAATGCAGCCGACATTCTCCATTGACTATCACTACCACCCCAATGCTAACCTAAAACTTGAACTTCGACCACGATAAAAATCCAATCCCATTATTTTTGAGCCAATCCTTTTCTTTCAAATTTGCGCACAAACTTTTCCCAAAAAGTCAACCGGGAAGAATCTTTATTTATAGGGCACGAACTTTCCCTACGTATATAGGTACCGCAAAGTACGGCACTCTTCATTAAGTGCCGGCGCGCGAATGGATAATTCCTCATTCATCGACAGTCGAAACAAATTCAAAATCTGGGCGTGTTGCTAGAAGCACAAATCCTCCAGAGAACCACACAACACACTGGGTGTCCACACCTGGAAAAACGTCAAAGCGACCAGCCAGCCGTTCGCTCGTTGCACGCCAGAGTACCATTCGCGTGCTATCATCCAAGCGAGTATTCTGCCAAAGAAAGCACTCATAATTCGATGGTACTCCATCGACGCCATCCCCTCCATCGAATTGTTCGCTCGATCGTAATTACAAACCTCCAAATCAAATTAACTTGTGCCCTTTAATGGAATCACGATCCAGACTCGGCGACGCGGTCCAGCATCATAACACAGCTGTGCCGCATACTATTTTAGCTGGCAGTAATAAGCCCATTGAAGCGAAGAGAAAATGCGCGCAAAGGTGCGCCACGCCACATCGGGCGATGATGATTGTCAACAACAATGCATGACAGACGCGATCACAATGTTTTGATTGTCGCAATTATGTTCGCCGCTAATCTGTGCGCGAACCCTGGTAAGAACCCTCGGCGCATGTGGGTGCGCGATTGCGCACATTAGTTTGGGCGGCCTGCACATGGCATATGTGAATTCGGAGGGCTTGGCATTTGGAGTTCAAGAGGATGAGAGTAAGTCTTCTCCTCCACTCCCTCGCGAGTGCATATTATCTTGGATTTAGATTTTGGCCTCAGCCAGCGCAGCGCAAGAATTAGCGTTACAATTAATCGAGGGGAAATTATTTAATAATGGTGTGGCGTGTGCTTCGGTGGCTGCCGACCAATTTGTCATAAGCAGCCCGTTGCGGTTGATGTGTCATTTGTAACAGACCGAGTTAGTTTCGTCATTCGTGGTGGGTATTAAGTTGGATGCAACCGGATGTTGGTTTTTGGGGTAATTAATGGAATACGATATGTCATATGCGATTGATGCAACATGGTGTGGCGCAAAGGCGTAGTACGTGGATAGTAAAGAAATAATAATTTTGAATTGATTCCCGGAAATATAATATGTATGTATCTCGCTACATTGCAGAAGTAAATTGTAATTGATTTTTTTTGGGTAAGTGACTCACTGGATCTAACCAGATATGAGCAGGTAAATCTGGCTCAGGTGTAAAGGTCGGAAGGTCAGTCGGCATCATGGTTTCGTACGCACCGTGGGAAAGTTTTGAGCGTGTGTACACTCATTTGGACCTTAAGCCACCAACCAGACAGAGATGGGTGAAAATGAAGAAAACATTGCTGCCGTAGTGGCCAATATCGTAGAAGACCCAAAATATCGATTTGGCACCCATCAGCTGGATATGGGCCTATGTCAGTATAAAATTGGACAATAACTGAAGCCGGGCGACCATACACAACGCCATAGAATTAGTTAATTCTGCGCTGGATTCTGGCCAAACAATTATGTTCCCGGACGTCCATTTTTGACTAGGATACAACTCAGGTATGACAACATTTATGTATATATTGTAGCTATGACTTGCCGACTGGGTCTTCTCACGGCGAGTGTTTATCAATTGGCTGCCGCGGTTATGCGACTATACCATTCGACCAGGTCATGACACCACTACTCCGGGGCTAGGTCATATCTTTAGGCTTACCACTAGTGTTAAACGAGTTTCATTAAAAGGATTTCCTTTTTAAACCCGACTGTAGGCCAGGAGAAATCGAAACGTTATCTCGGTGAATGTCCTTGAAAACGGAGATAATTGCTTAACGCAGCTCGGTACTGTGAGCGAAACTAAAGTGCCCGCCATCTAACATTTTTTTTTCCAACTAGTGCTTATTTCGCGAATTGCAACACTTAGCTCATGTCTGATTTGACAGATAATTAGTTTTATCCTTCCGCTGAACGAATATGGTTGTGTATACGCTGGAACAACGCTGGGATATATTGCGACATTACTTTGAAAATCTTGGTAATGTTGCAGAATGTGTGCGAAAATTGCGTACGGATTTTGGAAGAAGAGAAGCACCGTCAGCTCTGTATGTTCGTTATCTTGTGAAAAAAGTGAAAGAAACTGGCATCCTCATCGATAAACCGAAGCGCGAATAGCCAAAAACAGTGCGTGAAGCGCCATCAACATCAATTCACCGTCGTTGTCAACAATTGAACATTTCGGAGACATCATTGAGACGAATTTTGCATAAAGACCTTGGTATGACGCCATACAAAGTCCAATTGGTTCAGGAGTTGAAGCCAACTGACCATCCAATGCGTTTTCGCTTCGCTAAGTGGGCCTGCGATCGACTTAGAGAAGATGCCGATTTTGCCAAAAAAAATCATCTCATCCGATATACCCAAAACGAGTCACTGTTTGGTGCGGATTTTGGTCCAGAGGCATAATTGGGTCATTTTTCTTCGAAAATAAGCAAGGAGTGGCCGTTACAGTCAATGGCGATCGTTATCGGGCCATGTTGAACGAATTTTTGTTCACAAAAATTGAAGAGGAGGATATTTGCAACATTTGGTTTCAACAGGACGGGCCTACGTGCCACACAGCCGAAGCTACTGTTGCGGCTTCTGTACTACTCTGGTTTACTTGCACGGATCATCACTTGGCATGCTTGCATAAGCGCGGCTAGGAACGTCGGATGGGAGTGGTTCTTGATCCGCAAGTTCCAGACACAACAAAAAAGAAAAAAAAGTATTTTCATGCCAAGATTAACCTGTCAAAACCGGACGGACACTACTTCCTCACCTACACCTCTTCCATACAGTTCGCGGGCAACTAGGTGTTATGTTGCCTAGAGTACATTTGACCCACCCCTTTTGCACTGAAGTGCACCATGGCAGCTCCGGTACTCGGTCTGTGTAGAGCTGCCCCTAAATTAATATTCGATCGATTTACTTAATCTCACATCCCGACGATGTTTGGAAAACCACCACAATCCACCCCATAATTAAAATAAACTCACTGCATTTTAGTTATACTATGAATGTTTTAATACTTAAAAACTTTCCCTACCAAGTATCATTTTAGTTAAGATTCAATTTAGATTTAATTTCATTAATTTATCTTAGTTTTGTAGGTTTAACATAAGTAAGTTATTAGCATTTAGCAAATTTAAAATTTAAGGAAAAGTAGATATTGTTTGTTTTTTTATAAATATATTTAAATGTGGTAGGAAATCATCAAACTACCATTAAGAAAAATGAAAAAAACTCACCCTTATTCGTCTGGAAATTGTGCACAATGTCCCACGTGGTTGCGGTATCCAATTCTGTACCAAAATTACTCACTTTTTGATAATTTGACAATTATATTTATAAAACAAACTCACTATAACAAACTAAATTAATTTAGGAAGCAAAATTTTGATTTAAATTTTTAAACAAAGTATGAAAATTTAATTTTAGAATTTAGGTAGGTAGCAACTGATATTTTTTTGGTTTTTTTATTTCAGGATTTTTTAATTTCTTTAAAATTTTCTTTAGAACACTTAAATATTAGAATAGTTTTCTTTCTTCTTTTTTTCCACTTAAGTATGCAAATCACACGTTTTGACCCAGTTAAGTGTGCAAATCACCGTTCTGCGTGGCACTTACTGCACCGTATATACCGGTATTCTCACTTGCGCAAAAAAAACACTTGCGCAAAGACTTGTTTTGCGGGTACACTCCCCCGAACTTAACCACACCACCCGACTCACCTATGACCAACGACTTCGTGTATGTCCAGCTCCCGATCGATGAATGACTGCATCGATAGGGCAATGATCATAGATTTGGATGTCGCAATTGGTATATGCGTTAGAGTGCGGGTAAGGTGGTAAGTCTCCAAAGGGTTTGGAAGGTTTTTTTTTTTTTTTCGGTCAGCGTTTGATACTCTGTGAAACTGTATGTTTAATAGTAAAGGGTGATTTTTTAGCTGGTTTGGTTTTGGCAACACTGGTTTTGACAGCTGACGTGTGTTTAGTACCTTGTGTCACTGTCAAACAGCTTCAGTTTGGTTTGCAATTTAACCATGGATCGTCTTACAAATGAACAACGCTTGCAAATTATTGAATTTTACTATCAAAATTCGTGCTCGGTTCGAAATGTTCATCGCGCGCTGCTTCCATTTTATGATCGGAATTCTCGACCTTCTGAGCAGTCTATTCGGAAGATTGTGACCAAATTTCGCACCAAATTTACTTTGTTGGACATTAAACCACCAACACGTTTACGTACTGTGCGTATTGAAGAAAATATTGCGGCCGTATCAGCTAGTGTGACAGAAGACCGCGAAATGTCGATTCGGCGCCGTTCTCAGCAGTTAGGTTAGGTTACAGCACTACGTGGAAAATTTTGCGGAAGGATTTGGGCGTAAAGCCTTTTAAGATACAGCTGGTGCAAGAACTAAAGCCAGGCGACCTACCACAACGCCGAATTTTTGGTGAATGGGCTCTTGGAAAGCTGGCCGAGGATCCGCTTTTTTATCGAAAAATTGTGTTCAGCGATGAGGCTCAGTTTTGGTTGAATGGGTACGTAAATAAGCAAAATTGCCGCATTTGGAGTGAAGATCAGCCAGAAGCATTGCAACAGCTACCAATGCATCCCGAAAAAGCCACTGTTTGGTGCGGTTTATGGGGCGGCGGCATTATTGGGCCATATTTCTTCAAAGATGATGCGAATCGCAGCGTTACTGTCAATGGTGAACGCTACCGAGCGATGATAACAAACTTTTTTTTGCCCGAAATGGAAGTTCTTGACTTGCATGATATGTGGTTTCAACAAGACGGTGCCACATGCCACACAGCACGCGAAACAATGGCGCAATTGCGAGGCGAGTTTGGTGAACAGTTAATTTCACGTTTCGGGCCGGTCAATTGGCCGCCTAGATCGTGCGATTTGACACCATTAGATTATTTTTTGTGGGGGTATGCCAAGGCTAATGTGTATAGGGACAAGCCCGCTTCGATTGACGCACTGGAAGCCAACATCCATGCATTCATTCGTGAGATACCGGCCGATATGTGTGAAAGAGTATGCCAAAATTGTACTCAGCGGATGGGCTACCTGAGACGCAGCCGCGGTCAACATTTGCATGAAATTATCTTTAAACATTAAATTGCAAGGTTCAAACTATCGATTCAAATAAATATTTCATTCATTTTTTCGAATTTTTTGTGTGTTTTTTTTTAAAAAAAGTTCTAAACCTCTTAAAAAATCACCCTTTAGTATAAGTGGGTGTACTTAACAAAATTATATGTTATCAAGACTTACGGTGATTTAGCTGGTTAATAAAATTGTCTCTTTGATACGATGTGGACTTAGGGGTCGCCGAAAAACATAAAGTGTTGGGTTTTTTTTTTGTTTGATATCTGAAGACCTATATTCGGAATTAGTTACGAACATAGGGTGGTAGTTTGCAAAAAAAAAACTAATTACCTGTCCTTTAGGATTCAGCCAGTATAGAAAAAAACCAATCGGTTTTTATACTTTTAAATTTGAAATAAATTATTTTAATTTTTACTTTTTGCTGTTTTATCGATCTTCAGTGGTCTTATGTAATGTGGCTCAATTGAAAATGGCCAAAGTAAAAACCCAAGAGATGTGTCTCCTCTTAAAGTCGTTCACAAAAAGAAAGTTAAAGCGAGGAGATGGAGCTAGGAAGCATAGACTGCGTGTCTACATGCGTTACGCATACACTGAACGAGGAATAAACAAAATACGGGTTCCGCTGGTCAAAATGTCTGTCAAATTTGAAAGCTTTGAAATACGCACAAAAATAGGGTGACACGAATGAGAAATAAAAAATATAAATTTTTTTTTTTTTTCCTTTTTTTGTATAATATTTTTTTTTATTCGTATCCGTAACACTACACTCGATGTTTTGCGCCCTGTTTTTGAAGATCGCATTATCAGCCGCAGAGCTGATGTCGTTTGGCCACCGCGGAGCTGCGATTTGACACCGTTGGACTATTATTTGTGGTTGAGTGTTACGCCGACATGCCAGAGACAATTGACGCTTTAAAGGACAATATTCGTGAAGCCATTGGTGGAATACAGCTGCACACAATCGATAATGTGCTTAAAAATTCGACCAATCGTGTAGGCTACAGCATGGCCAGCCGAGACAGCCATTTGAATGAAATTATTTTCCATTATTAACCGGAAGGATTGGACTTTTAAATCAAAAAAAAAAGTTGAGAAAATATTCAGTAGTTTTTTTTTTATAGCATTTTCACAAAAAAAAAAAAAAGAGTTATTTGGCCGACCCTATAGTTTGAATGGCGATTCGATCGAGGAAGCCGCGTAGAACGGGCGCAGTACCGAGTTCGCTACTAAAGGAGCGGTTTAACACTTAATTCGAATTGTTTTGTTTTCACTAGGTTACGTTAGGTTAGGAGGCTTGTTTTGCACCTTTTACAAACTTATCTTAGAAGACATGAAGGCACAATTTGAATAGCCTAGTTGTACATGTAAGAACATGTGACTAACAAAATCACTTTGATCTGCTGAGGACCAATTTTATGTCTGCTAGAGGTAACCCACCCACGTTGTCCAAGCTATCAAAGAACCGTGCTCGCATGTAGGTTAAGTGTGGCATAGGAAATTCGTTTCACAGACTCTATTTCCTCTTCATCTCGGCAGAATTCCTTTGCAGAGCCTCCTTTTAGATATGTTTCCAATTATTGAACTCAAGTTAAATACAGATTGTACCTCTCTTTTAGGGTGAATATGTAACAAGTTTTACCCCTAATGTATTAGAAACCAAAGGGCCATACGAGAACATTGACATCCTCCTTCCAGTTGACCTGCAAATATAATATTCCTGCCTTCGTTGTGACACTTTACAGGTAACCCCTCACAACTTTGTCCAACTGTAACTCGGAATGTAAGCATATGTAGTTATAACGGGGGCTAGTTCTTCCTTTATAATCTCCTGAGTCTTATTCCTGATAATCAGTGTTTAAACGAGAAAGCCGGCGCACTGGTGACCCCGCTCTTTGTAATTCATCCGCAAAAGAAGTCAGTCAAGTTCCTACTGAGATTCTTAAAGGAAACGAGTTTCTGGGGTTTTATCTTAAGGTCGTCGTATTTCCTTACTAACAGCGTCATTTCCAAGAAATATTGGTCTAAATTCAATATATCTAAAACTAGTCCCTATACTCCCAATCCATATACTTACTGCAATTAGTACTGCCTCCGGGCCAATCAGACACGCACTAGCCTAGCCTAATATCTCCTTAAACAATCACGGTCATATTAAACGGACTAGAATGGGTCAGAAACTTTCCTCTTCCTCTTTCTGTTTGTGTTTGTCCACGCAGTAATGGAAATATTGGTACTCGGCACGTTTTGTAAGCCTTATATTAGCGGCTTGCACTGCGCGTTACTGAATCTGTCAGGCACGAACAAAATTTTTGTATAGCAAAGAGAGAACTGGAATCAATAAAGTAGTCAAACCGATGATTTTGAATTCAGAAAAAGTTGTGTAGGTAACTTAAGTAAATTTTCGAAAAGCACTACTCTGAGTGGAGGAACTAAGTTGCGTGAGAGGTACATGCCGTTTGCGGAAGGAAATCTGAAACTTTCCTTTATTTCCACACAGTGGTACATCTAGACTGTTTGCTTCGACACTTTTTTAACTGTTTCAGGTAAATGTAAAATGTTTTTTTTAACTCGTTGAACATTGCTGAAACACGGAGTAAATGTATCCCGCTTAGAATTTTCGACCCTCAGAAGCTTTCTAAGTTATAAATGTGATTAACAAGGCGCTGTTTTCTTCGTGTTCATGAATAAGAAGTTACAGGTAGGTAGACCGAGGCCACATTGATGACCAATTGCGATTGCTGGAATTTCTCAAAGTATACTCAAACGAACTGAGGAAAGCCAGGCGACCTCCTATAACTAAGGTAGCAAAAGAAAGTTTTCTAAGTTCCAAGTCATGGAATTCTATTTATACAGATATTTGGATTAAATTTTTCATGATTTAAACCCGCAAACAAATTAAAAAAATGGCGGCCTTTATCACTCAAATGTCTTCTCTGTGAATACGTGTGAACCAGAAAGGCTGCTTTTGTGTTTGAATCCCAGTCATGCATTAATGCGTACTTCAAGGCATTTATTCCAAAAGGAATGTCTTAAAGCAGTGCTGGTATTGGGTGGTTTATATAATTTGCATGCAATTACGTATATATGTAGATCCAATTTTGCTCTATTCAGGGAGTGCGATTGCGAAGAACAAACTATTTTGGGAGCTTCAAGCCATTTTAATCAACGAAAAAAAGATTCGCATTATATAGATTCTGCATTATACCAGAAAATCTTCGGTCCACTTGGAATGTCATCCTGCCAGTGCTACCGCTTACCCTGAAGTGTTGCTTGAATCTGGTTCACATTCCGCAGCTTGTAAAGATGGGAAGGAGGTTTTCAAACTTAAAATTAGTAAAAACTATTATGTATGTCCAAAAGATCTCTCACCAATAAGTCTATCATCATTCATCCACTTAAAATTTTTGATTTTTTAAAACTTTTATTTGTTAAAAAAAAGACAAAACTTTTTAAAATGTTTATTTGAGTTGAAAAATCAATGCTTGGTTTTAGTGTTTAAAGATGATTTCATTTTATAAGTCACTTTTTGAGCATATTGCCTGGCATCTCGCTGGTCTTTCAAGGCGGTGATTGATCCGGGTTTATCGGTATAGGCGAGTGATTTGACTTATCCCCATAATAGTCTATAAAAGCGTCAAATCTCACGATCCATAGCTGGTCAATTAACTAGTATTTACAAAACGAGAGATAAATAGCTTACCGAACTCATTTCTCAATTAGTCCATTGATTCGCGTGCTGTGTGGCATGTAAAGCCTTCTTGCTGGAACTATATGTTCACCAAGTTCAGCTCGTGCTTTTTGGGCAGACAAAATTCGAAGTCATTGAATGGTAGCGGGTGTCATTAACGTTGTTCTTCTCGTTATCTATAAAAATATGGCTGCTTATCGAACCAAATATGGCAATTTTGTTTAATCGACCAAAAATGAGTTCCGTCGCTGAAAAAACTTTCCAGAGCACGAATTTTGATATGTACAAATCAATAATCTGTTAGCCCGAATGGGTGTTAGATTTTTTTATGAAATGACAAAACTGACGGAAAAGCGGTTAACAACCTCGCCGACAATCAGCGTTGCCGCTGACTTTTTGAAAAATGTATCTTTTTCTTGTGAAAAATGTATCAAATGTATCTTTATTTTAGATTGTTAAATGTATCGACTGTATCAAAACAGATAAATCAATTTTTTTAATTTTTTAGTTGACTTTTTTAAGTTTGTAGTTTCTTGTATGAATAAGGCTTACTCGAGTTTACTTGGATTTCTTGCAGTAAATTTAAAAGGGTTTTTGGAATTACCATTTCAATCCAATTATTTGTTTTAAAATATAATAACGCACTCACGCTTCACAGGGGTGTGATATAAGAGTCATCACACACAACACTAGATACCGAAGCGGACCTATTGGCATCCTTGGAGAACCGGTTAAATTTGTATTCAAACGGTTGACAAAAATCCTAAACACACGAAGAAGTGTCTCGCTAAGAATTTCCTGCGACTACCTGAAATTGCCTCGCATTCACTCAATATGTAAGGTATATACTTAACAGCGTGCAGATCACCACAGAATCTGGAGATGTCTGTATCTGACAGTCCGAGTCTCTTTGTATGTTTTCGCAAGAGGCAATGCCCTGTCAGGATTCTAATCCTAATATTCTAAGCTTATAAATACCTGTTAACTTTTATAAAGTCGAGAAATAGCCATAAAGCTTTTGACACTGTGTGTCCCCCAAGACTTGACCACCTTAGGTTGGCAGTCCTTAGCGTTATTTCGTCAATAGAACCCCTGATTAGTCAGATGGGTGGCTTTATGTTAAAAACCTCACCACTATTGAATAGCCCCCCTATTGTTGCAAGCGCATCCGTCTGTCTGCTCAGTGCCCTGGAACGCAGCGCGGTCTCACTCGGTTCTGATTACATTTCCTGACTTTATCAGTATTGATGTTTTTTTGATTCCATAGCCATAAGTGCGGCCTGACTGTCGATGTAGATAGCGATATCTCTTTCGGATATCGATCTCATCTGGATTTGCTCTTCCGGTGACCGGTAGTCTTACAGACACTCTTAGTTTGTGATCTTTTGAGAAGATCCCAGTCTCGGATCCCTCTGTTGTTTTCGAGCCATTTGTAAAAATTGCAATTCCTTTTGATCATCATCACTTTTGAAAAACTATAGTTTCCTTGGTGGTTGGAGGATCTGGATATTATCCGATTCAAGTTATGGATATGACAAATCCACCAAATGACTTTTATTTAATAGAATTAGAATTTTAAAATTTTTACTAACATACCATTAAAATTGTAAAATTGTAAAACCATCACCAATCTATGACAACTTGTTAATAGTAACATACAGAGCAACTTCACTCAGTGTCGTACATGAACAAAACGAACAATTGATACTGCAAGATTAAAAAATTTATTTTAAAAAATTAAAAACATACATATGACAAAAGATACAATGTGCAGATTTTTTATGAAAATTTAAAAATGTATCGAATGAAAAACCGAAAAAAAAGTATCTACAGGTGGCGCAAAAGTAATCCTCCTATCAGAAAATGCTATAAATTTTGCGATTGGCCCCTAATGTCAGTTCTGTTTTGACATTTGTGTAGTAAACACATGCGAAATACACGTTAATAAACAATGTTACGCTACCCTGCTCCAGAACGCGGAATATTGGTGACTATTTATTTGAGCAATAATCGGTCGGTGACTTTGGCACAACGTGAATTTCGTCGGAGATTTCCTAGCCGTCCAACGCCTACTGGTGAAACACTGCGACGTTTAGCCGCTCGCTTCGAAGAGACTGGCACAACACTAGATGCTGCCAGGCGTGGCAGACCCCGGAGTAGCCGTTCTGCAGAGAATATTGCTGCTGTAGCCGAAGATGTCATGGAAGCGCCGTCGACGTCAACCAGACGACGTGCCACGCAAATGGGTATCAGTCGACAGTCTTTACAGCGAATTTTGGTACAAGATTTGAAGATGTTTCCGTACAAAGTCCAGACGGTGCATCAGCTGTTACCTGCTGACCGCCAATCGCGTCTAACATACGCTCAAGCCATCCTTAATCACCACCAAGAGGAAGATGATTTTTCATCACAAATAATCATGAGTGATGAGGCCCATTTCCATCTTAGCGGGTACGTAAATAAGCAAAATTTACGCTTCTGGGGCACTGAAAATCCGCGTGTAACGCCATTACACCCGCTCAAAGTCACTGTATGGTGTGCTGTTTTCGCTGGAGGAGTCATCGGACCTTTTTTCTTCGAAGACGTCGCGGGCCAAACGGTTACTGTGAATGGTGAGCGCTACAGAGCAATGATCAACGAGTTCTTTTTGCCGCAACTTGATGAATTGGGATTGGAAAACATGTGGATCCAACAGGACGGTGCAACGGCACACACTGCACGTGCCACAACCGATATGCTGAAGGATGCATTTCCCGGGCGCCTAATCTCCCGTTTCGGCGATTTGCACTGGCCTAGCAAGATCGCATGATTTGACCGCTCCAGACTTCTTTTTGTGGGGCTTTTTGAAGTCGCGGGTTTATGTCAACAAGTCTCAGACTCTTGCAGCTCTTAAAGACAATATCCGTCAAGAATGTGTGGACCTATCGCCGGAAGTTTTGGCCAAAGTGATGGAAAATGCCATAAAATGGGCTCAAATGACAATCAACTGTGGCGGCGGCCATTTACATGACATCATATTGTCGACTTGATGTAAAAAAAATTAAAAGACCAAATAAAAATAATCCACAAGAAGGATCAAAGTTTTTCATTTTTTTTTTTAAATTACAGCCAAAAAACATCGGAAGGTTATTTTTGCGCCAACTTGTATGTATCACTTAGCTATATAGACTTAGACTTAAACCCTATATTAGGAGACAGACTTGTAAATGGGAACAACAAATTAGAATTTGCAGTTTTTAACATTAATTAGAAGCCTCATAAACTGAAACACCATGCACATTTAAAAATAAATAAGTAACACTTCCTAAGTACCTAAACGTCCAGGGACAACACATGTCTTTCCATGTACAAGCACTCATAAAAATAAAAGTCCTGATTACTCGCAAATTTGATGACCCACAAAAAAATACCAGACATTCCATTTTACTCCATGTAGGATGCACATAATTAACGTCCAACTGTCGCTGCTCCTTCCCAGTGCCACAAATCAAATCAAAAGAATAAAAAAAGCAAAACCTACAAGCCGCAGCATCCATCGGGGTTGACCGAGAGTCATAATCGAATAAAAATAACCATAAAACAAAAGCGTCCGGTCGTCCGTTGTTTGAATCATTGGAATCATTGTCATTGGCCAAACTGAAAGAGATGCCACAGTCGTGAGACGTGCTAGTCCCCCGACCAGACCACGACCACTAGAGTGCACTCTCCACAAATAACAAACCGAGACTGAGGGTGGCTACTGGCAGAGCCACAGTCAATAAAAAGATGACGATGCGGCGATGGTCAAATTCATTGTCATCCCATTGAACGGTTCTCTTTTGCACAAAAAAAAAACAGAAAAACAACAACAACAAGAACGGCATGCAAAAGTGAAATATGGCATTCGGCATGCACATAGCTGCGTGGCTTCTTGGACACCGTCAGCGTCTTCGTACGAACGAGCGTCCACTCGTTCCGCTATTCTGGACTTTATGACTCCTGGCGAACTGACTCATATGCGCGATCCATAATTTTGGAACCCATTCAATGGATGTCAGTGGTTTATTGTCGCAGTGACTTTAATCGCACATTGACTTGTGACTCTCGTGAGCCCGGCAGCGGCGGGGCACAGTCAGCAGCAAGCAGGCCACGGGGCCACTCGTTTAAGCTACGGTTCCGATGAAATAGGCACCAAGGAAACGTGCCCAGCATCTTGCTCGGTCTTGCTTAAGCAATGTGTGTCTCTATGTCGTCAATATAGAGGAACCTATTATACTCGTACAGTCATCGTCCAGCGAAATTTATTGAGCGCTTAATTACGAATGCCAAGCATATCGCTGGGGAAGAGCAGTGCAGTCGCTCGTTCAATGATTTTTGCTCCGCGCAAAGTCGTGATTTCTACGAAAGCAATAATCGGCGAAATAAATTTCAATTCCACATCCATTACTGGCGGGAACTCTAGCAAGGACAACGGCATAAATTCAAAGCATCACCCATGGTTCCAGCAACCAGTAACCGGCAGCGGCCCAAACAGCTTTCCAAGTGGACAGATATTTGCCGGGGTGATTAATTGCACGTGCTATTGAGTACGAGTGCATATGTATTTGAGCAAGTTTTCGTTGGGAGGTGACCCCGCCGTACATCCTTCGGCTGAGAATTTATGGGGTTAAGGAAGCATTTTGATCGTATGGTAATGAATGGCGGTCATGGAAAAATTGGTCTATTTAAATGCATTCAGCGCAAGCAATGTGCTTCTATTTGGCCCAGCTCTGACGCATGAGATATGCACTAACTGAAGGTTAGAAAAATCAATTAATCAAAAGCCGCCTTCGCAACCCACTCAATCCAGATTTTAACGCGCTGTCCTAAACCTGACATTACCTTCGGATGGAATCTTCATCATCCTCGTCGTAATTACTCAGACTTTGAATGGAATTACCAATCTATGTGCGTCCCGAAAATTTAATCCATTTAATCCCGGTCGTCCGCCACCCCCGTCATCGGTTGTCCCACTCAACCCTTTCATCACTTCATTAGCGCGAAAACGAGCGAACAGTTTCCAAAGAACATCCACCACCCGACAACCCCACCGACAACACAGACAAAGTACTTACAGGCGAAAGTAAACAAAAGTCCTCTATTCTGTGTAATGAAGGAGGCTCATGAGAGGATTAAGCACAGCATAATCCTCCCTTTCTGATGGGGAGAAGCAAATATATATATTAGCATTCTAGTCGCTGAGGCCGAGAATTAGAAAATTCCATTCGGAGAATCATCAACAGACAAATTAGATTTACTCGAAAGAAAACTTTCTCGTTTCTCATATTTCCTGCGTCTTCGTTCTCCCTCACATGGCATTGGCGCACATACAAGTTGGGCTGGGGCGATTCATCTCTTTGCAAACAAAATAAAAGAATTATTTGACTTAACCCACAGAGAGATATCTTAGCAACGGTTTGACACAAATTCTATTCATGATCAGAACAAGGATGATGCTGGACAACAACAAAAATAAAGCGAATTGCTATGGAGACTGGAGAGTGTTGCAAGGCTCATGGAGCAACTTACAAAATAAATACTTTCAGATGATTTATATTAGCTGAGAGTGAAAATGGCGAAAGTTTGAAGGACAATTTTTGTTTACATGTTGTTTCCTACTTAAAAGAAAGTGGTGGCCTAACGCCTTTTTAGGCCCGGGGTGGCATCACGAAATTGGCTCCTTGTTGTAGAAACAATGATTTAAAATTTTATTAAAATGGCATAATAAGGTGTAACGTATAACTTTTTCAAAGAACAGGTTTTCGAGATGTAATATTACTCAAGCCGTTAATTACCTTGTCAAAGCCTAATGCCTTTGTGCCTTTTCTCGATTGATACATTAACCAGTCCCTGCTCTGTCATGTTGGATCGTAAAAATAATTTTTGAGTAGTATGTCAGTATAAGCGATCACTGTGCTTGTGTTTTCTCGGTAAGAGCGAACCCTGTTGCGGCATTGTTTGCCCGAAAGTGCCGTCGAAATCTCATTATTTCTTGCATCGGACAGCGAAATACGAAACTCCTATAGGTACAGGCAAAATGACTAACAGCAGAGCATTAGATAGCGATTGTTGTTTTGAACCTAAAGATTTTTTGTATTATCAAAATAAAATGATAGAAAACCGAAAGCCGAAAATGGGTTCCTCCTCTCCGTAGCCCGCCACTCATATTCGGAGAAAATAATAGTTGTACGATTAAGGTGTATCTCATTTGAATGAATAATTCCTAAAATTTTAAGCAAAGCCTTCCTCTGGTATATCCTGAGCTATGTCAAAATAAATATCCTTTTTAATAAAGGGTCCGCCATACAACCTTTTTTTTTAAACAAGTGCCTTTTTCGCGAATGGTAACACTTAGCTCATGTCTTGATTTGACAGATAATTAGTTTTATCCTTCCGCTGAACGAATATGGTTGTGTATACGCTTGACCAACGCTGGGAAATATTGCGACATTACTTTGAAAATCATGGTAATGTTGCAGAATGTGTGCGAAAATTGAGTACGGATTTTGGAAGAAGAGAAGCACCGTCAGCTCCGTATGTTCGTTATCTTGTGAAAAAAGTGAAAGAAACTGGCATCCTCATCGATAAACCAAAGCGTGAAAAGCCAAAAACTGTGCATACACCCGAGAAAATTGCTGCTGTGGCAGAAAGTGTGCGTGAAGCGCCATCAACATCAATTCACCGTCGTTCTCAACAATTGAACATTTCGGAGACATCATTGAGACGAATTTTGCATAAAGACCTTGGTATGACGCCATACAAAGTCCAATTGGTTCAGGAGTTGAAGCCAACTGACCATCCAATGCGTTTTCGCTTCGCTAAGTGGGCCTGCGATCGACTTAGAGAAGATGCCGATTTTGCCAAAAAAATCATCTTTTCAAATGAAGCTCATTTTGATCTTGGCGGGTATGTAACCAAGCAAAATTGTCGCATTTGGGGCACAGAAAACCCGCACGCATACATTGAAAAGCCGATATAGCCAAAACGAGTCACTGTTTGGTGCGGATTTTGGTCCAGAGGCATAATTGGGCCATTTTTCTTCGAAAATGAGCAAGGAGTGGCCGTTACAGTCAATGACGATCGTTATCGGGCCATGTTGAACGAACTTTTGTTCACAAAGATTGAAGAAGAGGATATTGGCAACATTTGGTTTCAACGGGACGGCGCTACGTGCCACACAGCCGAAGCTACACTCGATGTTTTGCGCCCTGTTTTTGAAGATCGCATTATCAGCCGCAGAGCTGATGTCGTTTGGCCACTGCGGAGCTGCGATTTGACACCGTTGGACTATCATTTGTGGGGTGCCGTAATAGATAAGTGTTACGCCGACATGCCAGAAACAATTGACGCTTTAAAGGACAATATTCGTGAAGCCATTGGTGAAATACAGCTGCACACAATCGATAATGTGCTTAAAAATTGGACCGATCGTGTAGGCTACTGCATGGCCAGCCGAGGCAGCCATTTGAATGAAATTATTTTCCATTGTTAACCGGAAGGATTGTACTTTCAAATAAAAAAAGAAATTTGAGAAAATTCACAAAAAAAAAGTTATTTGGCGGACCCTATATTTAGAAGAATGCGAATGTGAACTCGTTATTTGCGCGGAAGCCGCATGGTGACACGATTCACCGGATTTGCTTCAAAGTTCGTATATAGAGTTTTTTGTGTAACATATCGCGGCTTTTTGTTATTTGATTTGATTAATCATTTTAAATAACGGTACCTGCCATAAAATGCAGTAGGTGGAAGCACTTTCTATTTAGACAAAAGCGTTTTCTAGTTAAAGTTAAAGATATGACAGGTCGGAACAGAACCCCAACAAAATATTGTACCCTCTGCGATCCCGAGCACGCTTGTTCCAGTTGTCCAGACCAAGCGCTCTGGCATCCGCGATGGCTTGGTCTTTAAAACGGAGGTTCGGTCTTCCTTGTCGTCTCGAACCTGGGGGCTGGGATTAGAAGATCCTCTTGGCTGGAGCGTTGTTGTCCATTCGCTCGCTGTGGCCGAGTCAATGTAGTCGACGATTTTCCTTTCCTGGTTATCGTCCAGCACTCGGCGCCGTTTAGCAGAACTGGCAGGGTAAGGGTTCTGTAGAGCATGTACTTTGTCCTTCGAGTTAGGAATTTTGAACCCATTTGTTTTGCCAAACTGAAGTAGCAGCGGTTTCCTAGTGTAATTCTTCGACGGATCTCCACTAAGATATCATTTGTGGAGTTGATGTTTACCCCGAGGTAGATGAACTCCTTAACTACCTCGAAGTTGCTGCTATCAGCAGTGACATTTTGTCCTAGTCGGTGGACAGAGGAAGCCACACTGGTACGTCCCGATTAGTGTGTTGCAGAATGGTTTGAGACGTTCGCACAGTACTTTGGATAGGATCTTATATGCGACATTAAGCAGCCTCGATAGTTCTTGCAAGACATGGGATCGCCTTTCTTGTAGATGGGACATATGGAGCTGATGGTCCAGTCATCGGGCATGCTTTCCTCCACCCAAACTTGGTTGATGATTTGGTGCATGCGCCCTACCATAACATCACCTCCGTATTTGAAAAGCTCTGCAGGTAGACCATCAGAGTCGGCGGCCTTGTTGTTCTTTAGCTTTTTTTTAGCTAAGCCAACCTCTTCTATACTGTGCGGAGGGACTGGTTCTTCATTAAACGTTCCGGGTCTATTTTGCCTTTGAGGTTCGTTTATATCCGAGGCTGCCATAGTCTCTCCCATAACTAAATGTTTTTGACGTGGTCGGGAAGTTACCCCGACGGCACAAACTCCAACCTGGAGGGCCAGGCCCTGTTTTTGACCCTAGGACAGTAGGCCGGTAATTTATTTAATGCTTAACTTAAATAATGCAACTGAACGGGTCTTCGTATTACTAACAACTGATGCCCTTCTGTACACCAATTGATCCTTTCTTGCCTCTAACCTATTTGCATATTCTCTTTAATGTCGTTTTCGTTTGGTAATCCGGAACACTTCCGGACTCTTCTGAAACTGTTCGTTTGGTACTAAAATGACAGTTCCTCTCCTGGCACACATAAATGATCTACGAATGCAGCTGAAAGGATCCCTGTTTGCATTGGCTTGCCTGAAGTATAAGTCTTCAAGCTGTGTACAAAAACAAGTGTACCACGCTATTGTCGAGTCACGACTGAGATACGGCATACTAGCGTGGGGAGGTGCAGCAGATACACATATTTCTAAGCTTCAGAATATACAAGACAGAGCGATTAAATTGCTGTCGGGAAGAAACAGCGTAGACGGTAGAGTGAAAGTTCTCACAGTGAAGCAGATATATAACATGACAGCAGCGTTGGAGTACTATGACGATGAAAGGTTTCGAACTCCAATCAATCACGGCTTCAACACCAGAAGACGAGCAGAAGGGCTTTACCAACTCCCATCCTTCAACAAAGTGTACGGCAAGCGTCAGCTGATGTACACCATACCAAACATCCTAAATAATCTTCCTAATAATTTGCGTAATTTAAATAATGTGAACGTAAGAAAGAAGAGATTAAAGCAATATTTCCTAGAAAGTATAACGTAATGTTTATGTAATTACCGTTCATAGCTGTCTTTTTAAAATGTTTATGAATGTTTTTAAAAACTTTTTTTAATCAAAAATATTACAATCAAATTTATGTTAATGCACTTAACTAAAATTACCAATCTTTTTGATGATACCAGAAATATTAACTGAATCTGAAAAATAACCTCCTGCAGATAAGCTATCTGGCTTCGCAGGTAAGAGAACAAAATATTGTACTAGATTTAAGATGCATGAAATAAAATTGAAATTGAAATTGAAAATTGAAAATTGAAAATTGAAAGAAGAGAAATTCGCTTCTGACTTTGAATTCGGAATCCAAACCAGAAGCACTAACACATTCCGATGCACCAACAACACAATCGACAAGTGTTATATTTGTTGCTGATGCATTTAATAATTACTCCAAAGTTATATTCATATTGGGTGTAATTAAATATATTACAATGACTAATACTATTTGTCTACTATACCCTTTATCTTCATTAGATTGGCAGTGAGGCGGTTGGAAATACATATACAACGACAAATGCACCTCAAATTCAAATGAAATATGTTTGCTTGTTCGATTGGTACCCTGGATCGGAGAGCTCTTCCGGATTACCAAACGAAAACGACATACATAAGTGTACTCTTAAGCGTTGGCCTGCTATAATATGTAGGTGCCCTCTTTTCCTCCAATATTTAATTTGTTGGCCACGCCCACTTTTTGTGGGATTCTTGCAAATATTTTTCCCTAAAATTTTCATAAAAAAAAATTAAAAATTAAATAAAATATCATTAACCAAGACAGAATTAATTACAATTTTTTACTCTTTTTTTTAAAAAAATTTCGTTTAATAATGTCTATTGTCGGTAGGTATGTTAACTGAGAATTACGAGGTTGTAGGTGAATAAGTACATTCCTGTCAAATTCGAAGCTTTAAAAACTAGGGAAGTTTTGTCATCTACTTTTAGTTTTGGAGAAAAAATGGGTCTGTGTTCATATGTTGCCTTTTATCATCAAGCATGGGACTTGGATACCCTTATAATGAAGTGACACAGTGCGGGCATTAGTGAAATGGAGGATTAAAGAAATGGAGCAAACGATGCACGTTGGTTTTAAATGTCTGTTAACTATAATGTGAAGGAAAAACAGAGCATGATAGAGCATTCCACATTCGTATAGTACGGATAAGAAACAGTGCGTCCGAATAAAGGCTTAGGGGTGAACTGATGTGCATTATAAAAAAAAACATCAGAGTGCATCTGTTGCAAAACTACAACGGGATACAACACGAAAACTAAGGCTCTGTTGGCACAACGCACAAAATGTCGCAGTATACCATAAAAGGAATAGCAAAACTCTGGCCGCTTTCATTATTTTTTAACATAGTTTGTTTAGCATATTCCAAAAGTGAAGTCCAAAAAAGTGGGTCCGCCAGTGCGGTCCATCAGTCTGTCTGTCCCTCCACTTTGTCTATCTGTCTGTCCGTGCATCGTATGGCGAAACGGTTTGATGGGTTTGCTTCAAAGTTTGTATTTAAGGATCTTGGGGTCACATCTCGGGGCATCTTTTTAGATTTTGCTTTATTTTTTTAAATAACGGTAGCTGCCATAAAATTTTAATTTTTGTTTTTTTTGAAAATCACTTATCACTATTTTTTTCGAAAGTGGTTCGAAAGATTTCGGTCTTTCTTTGTACTAAGGATATTTGGGATGGAGACAAAAATTCTGCATACTCAGTTTTTCGAAAAAAAAAAACAATTAACGGTAATTTATAAAATTGCCAATATCTCAAAAACTAATAAAGGGAATCAAAAAAAAAATTACAGTTTTTTTATACTATAAACTCGGACAAATCTGCATACTTAGATTTTTAATATATTTTTTTTTTAAATTGTTTTTTAAAAAAATTTTTTAATTTTAAACGCCTCTGACGATTTTGATAATTTTTTTGTACTTCGAACAATTATGTTCGAACATGTCGTGTCCAATGTGATTACATTAAAATCGTAAATGCCGTTTTTGAGAAAATCAATTTTTTTAAAACCTAAAAAGCGATTTAAATAAATTTCTCACCATTAATTTTCGATTCATTTTGCGACTCAAAAACGCATCTCATGTATCGAGAAATTTTCGTATGATGAAGTCGTGCACTTTATTTCTGTATTGAATTGCATTTTTTCCTAGTAACTTATGTTCTACTTATTTCGTTATAATATAGAATAAAAACACGAATAAATAAATATTCCTTTTTTGTTAACATTTTTGTTGAATACTGTATAAAACTCATAGGAAAGGTTAAGCTACACCGGCGTCTACAGCGACAAGGAGAAGATTGAAAAATTCCATGCTTTTTTAATTTTGGTCATGTTTCTCCATGGCGATACTCCTCTGTGCGACATCGAATATGTCGTCATTCCAACGAAGTTTGTAGTTAACGAACATAGCTACCGAGGATGGACAGCCTTTCGATTTCAGTGATGCAAGTATCATTCATAGATAATGGCAGAGTATTAAGTATTTCGCTTTAATGGCAGAAGAGCATAGGACAGATAGAAAAATTTTCGCACTGGTTTTGCAAGCGAGGAAGAACGCCTATTCAGAACGATAGGGAAAATACGATCTGGACCAGCGGATCTGTGTATATTAAGATCTTGAGGTACTCTTGCCAGTTTACGAGTGCGAAAATGGATTGATCACATAGAGAATTATACACGCTCGAGTAAGCGCAGGGTCATAAGTCCACAGTCCATAAGTCCACAATGGACTTTTGACCCACCTAGGTGGGTTATAAGTCAACAAATCAATTGTGGATGCAAATAAACATATTGAGCAAATTCGCGTTAATTGTTCAAAACAGCTTTAAAAATTTTTCCAAAAACCATTTATATTAAAAAATTTACAAAGTTATTTTGAAAAATTCATGCGAACTTTTTGAAAAACTTTTCGTGTTTAAATAAAATATTATAAATGCTACTTTATGCATCCGTTTATCAATTATAGGTTTATCCTTTTCTCTTCATACTTATGAGTAAGAAGTCTGAAAACGCGTATAAGCATGCTTTTCAATACATTGAAGCATATTTATTTAAATTTTGTGGTGCTTCATTTACTTTGGATTTTGAGCAAGCTTCAAGAAAGGGGTTAAGGAAAGTTTTCCCAGCTTCCGAAATACGAGGTTGCTGGTTTCACTACTGCCGTGCTTTAAAGAGAAAGGCTTCGAAAATTCCCAACTTCTTACAAATTTTGCGAAAAGAGAAAAAGTTTAACAACATTTTCAATAAGTTTTTAGTCCTCCCACGTGTGAATCCCGAGGGATATGAAATAATCAATAAGGAGACCACCGGGCTTTCGTTCTTTAAAAAAATTTTGGAATATTTTCAAAAGCAGTGGATTTCAAAGGTGAAATACGTAGTTTTTTTAAGATGATTTTTCATAAATTTTTATTTTTTAAGGATGTTTCGAAGCAGTTCTCGGTCTATAAAAAAAGCTTTTGAACCACGAGTATGATCGAAGTTTATGGGAGTTTCGATGAGGAGTTTAGTTTAACAGTCGATTTGGAATCTTCAATGGATGGTGCAACATGGGAAATGTTTGAACGTCCAAAATCAAAGTTTCATTATCGAAACCAATTGATTCAGAGTGTTACAATAAAATTTTAAAATGACAAAATTACCCTTACCGAAATGATTAATCAATTGGCAGCGATTTATAGCAATGGGCAAACATTTATTGAAGAAGACGACCATTTAACGGATAAAGAAGATGACGAAAAGGACAACGAGGCTGAAAGCGAAGCTCAAAATTCTAGTAATGTCCTCATTTGTGGTGTTTGCCTCCAAAACCCACGAGACACACTTCTCCAGCCTTGCAATCATTTTAAGATTTGCGAATATTGTTTCGAAAAAGTAGTAGAGCAAGCGAAACGAAATAGAAATGAGATTTTATGTCCTTTTTGTAGGCAAATTGTTGTTACAGCACAAAAGTGTTTTCGTGATTTATAGTTTGTTTATTTTCTGCACTGAGTGTTGCAATATTAAATAACACCATCCATTGTCCATTGTGTCCATTGTGGACTTATGCCTGTGGACTTATGACCCTGCGCCGCTCGAGTACAGGCGGAGATAAAGCACAATCTGGGAGCGTTGCGCTAGCCGAAAAATAAGCAGCAAAGAGACTGACTTTATCTGAAAAGCTGACAGTATAAGCTTTTTTCGTTTTTTCTCAATTGGGTTGGCCTTAAATGACCGAAAATTACGTCTTGCCCACGGACATGGAATTTTAGCAAAACAAAACTTTAATTCCGGATTGAAACATTGGCCGTATTGAGGTAGAAGTTGGTAGGCTACATCATCATAGGCTGCATATAAATATATACGGCTATACCACGATGGAAAATGGAATATTCTTGCTGAATACATTCTGTCCTGTGGTTCACTAAGGGCCAATACAGCTGGCTTGTTGTGATTCGGGAATACCAGAAATGCAGTGATTTATCCGAAACCGAATATTGCGACCACTAATTCCTGAACATCGCATCGCCGGCAGCATTCACAAAGAACTCACTTGGTTCACCAGCGCCACAAGCAAGTCCTTTTTTAATTGTGATGGAGTATTGCCAAAGTTGTGCCTCACTTTAGCGTTATATGGTAACTCTGTCCAGCCAGCCCGACGTAGCAGATGCATCAAAATATCACGGCACTCTTCCTAGCCGCAACGTCTTCAGATATACATATATGACGAGCATTAAGAATTCAACTCGATCCCCTAGGTTGCGAAGGGGTGCCTGTTCTTGGTTATTTTCATTCCAATTTCCCCATTCGTTGCTAAAGTAGCTAAGAGCCTTGAGTTCTAGGTGACATCAATGAATAAGTTTGGACCTCATTCCGTTCTCATTCATTTACCATCATAGAGATATTACCTCTTCCATGAATGCTTGGAAGACACTACAATGATTAGGGCGCCTAATAGAGGAAAAGTTCCCCTGAGAACAGTCCTCGACCTGTTCTGAGCAGATATATATCGACCATGGATAATGTTTTCTTAAAATCAAAGAATGGAGGCATGTGACCAGCAACAGCATTATTTCTTAGATTTATTCAGGATCCGTGCATGTCCCAGAAGACTTGGGATTCAGCTGTTGCAGTATACAACCATAAAATTATTTTGGGATTAGCTCTAAATTTTCTGGCGAAGGTCCGTCTGCTTGCATTTGCTTTAAGTTTCCAACAAATTTTTCTGTTATATTGAAATATTTCGTATTCTCCGCCACTTTCAACTTTCACATTTATTTGTGAGTAACAAAAAAAAGGTGTCTGTAGTTAGGTTTCTAAAATTTTGTTAATTTGATAAACTGATTTAAGGCAAGAAGTCAGTTAGCTGTACATAGTCTTGGAATTGAATGCCGATCGAGTGAGACAACGCACGGGTCAAAGTACCGAAAAGATGGTAGCCTTAAATGCTTCAGAACAAAACGAGTTAAATCACTCGATTCCGGCATCAAATTTTGCGTGAAGATCTTGGCCTTCTCACTTTTCAGTTGGGCTCCGCAAAAGCTTAAATAAAATCCTGAATTTCCTCGACAAATTGTATTCAGGAACTGAGTGATTTATCCAAAACTAGGAGGTCTGCCTAAACATTTTGAGGTCGAACAGACGAACCAGTATAGGGAAACAGTAAAAGAAGAAAGTTATATTTCTCCAAATCTGATCATAAGCGTCACTTCTTCGGCAATGGAAAGAACATGATCATTTCTTTCGGCCCTAATCTCGTACTCTATCCTTTCAACGATCTTTTCTGAGCACCGTTAAAATTTATATACTTCTCATTAAGTCTTGACTAAGACCCTAACTGGTCAATCATTCTAATCATATCGAAACCTTTGCGGCAGACCTATGCAAACACTTGGGAATGACAATCCCCATAAATAGACCCATTGCAATTTGATTGCATTTTTATATCGGGGTAGGGCAACTTTTTTATAGGAACATTTGCAGATATCCTTCCTTATGGTGCTTCCCCTTACCGAATTCCGTCCCGTGAAATGTAACTCACGCATACTTGTTCGAGTGAAACAATTCCATGCAATAAAACTGCTCTGTCAAGAAGTGCGGCATAATACCCCACGCAGTTTATCCTGCGAAGCAATGCTGCAACAATGTTGTAGCACATCTCACCAGACTGTGCGCTTTGTTTGCCTTTTCCCAAAGCAAATTAATACTTAAATTCCAATTAAGGGGTTCCAATAAATAATTACACGCAGATTGCGGATTGGGTCTCGGATCTTGGCGATGCTCTGCGCGCTGTTGCTGTAGTTGTAGTTAGTTGCTGCTTGGTGAATGCAGAAACGCGCGAAGACAAAAGAGGACCACTTTTGCATCTTTGCCACAACCAACCATCTTGGCGGCCACCTTGGGTTTGGGTACTCTCCACTGTTTTGTTTTTCCTTCTTTCTGCATTTTTTGTTTATTTTTCTGGCTTTTGGTGGAGCATTCGCTGCTGGGCGATATAAAATTTTATGAAGCAAAACGTTTCCATGTTTATTCATGGCGTGCTGGAAGTATGCCATATGCGCCAGAAGGATCTCACTCACTCTAAAGATGGTGTTTACTTTGTTTCCAGCTCAGGTGCCATACTCTGTGTTTCATTGCAGAAGAAAAATATGCAACTTGTTTCAGCTAGGCTTAGGATAATTTTACGATTTGTTTTGAATTTAATTGGGCTTCGTGCGGTGTAGAGGAGAAGAGTGATGGTACTGGGCTGGGAAAATGAAATGCCTCAAGGAAGCGGAATAGCGATATTGCACTGTGGTTAGTTTATGAATTAATTTGAAATTGAGCCCGCGGATTGGTACTGTTTTATGATGGCTGGACATGCGGAGAGTAGCAATGAATTCTATGCTGGAGCGTGTTTTACTACTTTGCTGGTGAGCTGTTAAAAAAAAGAAAGCCTTACAAAGTTGCGTCCCTCTGGAAGGAAGATTGGGTTTTGGCTAGTGAGTTTCTTTTTTTTGTGAGGTGAAAAATGAAATTTAAGGATGCCGAAAGCTAAATTGTTTGTAAAAGTTGCGGCGAGTACAGTGCTCAAGCAATGTCGCCGAATTATATCGAATATGGTGATCCTGCATCCTTGCGGAGCTCGTAAGTTTCATCGAAAAATGTCAAGTCAATCTTATTACATGGAAATGATCTCTAATATCAAACAGATTCAGAAACTAACTGTGCAGAACTGTATTAAGGTTGCCTTTATGACTTTTTGAGGCCTTAAGTCTTTAGAAGTCTACTGGCGAAACTTGGGGGCCGTACAGACCCCTCTTTCCCAGTGGGCACTTTGGGCAAGTGCCCAGGGCCCCGCGATCGATAGGGGCTCCCTCACATCAACAAAGTCAATAGTTCCTGTCAGATCACCAAACGATAACCAATATTTATTACCAAAAAAACTTATATAATTCGAAGAAATCGAACCTAAATTACTGACTACAAACCAACTTACTAGCTTTTACATGCGCGAAGTTATTCTCCTCTCACCCAAAAGTTAGGCTTTCCGACTGCAGCATGCTTAGATAAATTTAAATATTATAATGGTATACTAAGCGCACACACATTTTAAAGAAATATCATCAGTAGTACACTCATAAGTCATAAGTGTGTCTCGCTCCATTTAAATTAAGCGAACGAAACGAAGCATGAAGCTCCAAGTTGAACGTGACCGAAAGTGAACGACTCGGCGGTCGGGAATTCCCCTGAATTTGTATGTGGTGTTGTGACGTTTGTTGTGTTTGTAGTTGTTATTGATTGTGTTCTGAGGTACCTATTCTTTAATTAAATCATCGTTTACTTGTTTCCTTTTGTGTTAGCGACTATTTTCGGTGTAAAAATAAATACCTGCTGAATTATAGTATAATGTCGAAACGCATATATCCTAGTGGATCTGAAAAACGGAAAAAAACTGTACATCAGAAGGAAGTAATTGAAAAGTTACCAAAATTAACATCATATTTTGCTACTACTACTGGAGGAACTTCTGTAAGTAGCAACCAAATCAAAAATCTTCCAAATGATGAGTCGTGTCGTTCACAAATTGAGGAAATTTCTGAATCCTCATCTTCAACAATTTCCACCAGCTTTGGAAAAGACAAAGAAAGCGACGAAAGAGCAACAAATTCGGTGATTTCACAAATAGCTACAACTGTGTCAGTAGAACAACAACAGTTTTCCAACCCGGAAGAAATATCACACGATCTCGCCGATTATTTTCACGAAAATTTTACAGAAAAAAATCGCGAAATATTGATTCGTAAGGGATCTGCATATTTTCAAAATAAAGATTCTGACTTTTCCGATACATCCAGAGCCTACAAAGATGGTAATAAATCGATAACAAGGTATTTCAACAAAGCATTATTTATTCGCAAATTGAAGAACAATGAAAGCGTCGAAAGAAAATGGTTGTTGTACTCGCCATCCAAAAAGTCTGTATTTTGTTTTTCATGCTCTTTGTTTAACCCATCTGATGTAAATCTATGCTCTTCGAGTGGATGTAATGATTGGAAGCACATTAATCACATAATTTTAGCACATGAAAATAGCCCAGCACATAGGCAATCTATGATGACTTATCTAGCACGAAGTAAAGCGGTTGGTAGAGTAGATGTTGACTTGTTATCTCAACATCAAAAAGAAGTGGATTATTGGAGAAATGTACTTAAACGGATTGTAGCTGTTGTAAAATTTTTGGCATCGAGAGGGCTTTCGTTTCGCGGTGACAATGAAATCCTAGGATCTCCTAATAATGGAAATTATTTGGGATGTGTGGAATTATTGAGTGAATTCGATCCATTTATAGCAGATCACTTAAAAAAATTTGGGAATCCTGGAAAAGGTAACATTTCTTATTTATCAGCGAATATTTGTAACGAGTTTATTGACGTAATGGGAAAACAGGTTCTAAAGAAAATTATAAATGAGGTTAAATTAGCAAAATATTTTTCCATTAGCGTTGATAGTACGCCCGATCTGTCCCATGTTGACCAGCTAACTTTTATAATTCGATACGTGAATGGCAGTGTTCCTGTTGAAAGGTTTCTGAAGTTTATACCTATTATAGAGCATAAATCTTGAATTTTTTAGATAACCATGATATTCCCATAAAAGATTGCAGAGGACAAAGCTACGACAATGCTTCAAATATGTCGGGGAAGTATACTGGTCTCCAAGTAAGAATCAAGGAGAAATGTGAATTTGCCACTTTTGTACCATGTGCGGGACATTCATTAAACTTAGTAGGTGTACATGCTGCTTTTTTGAAATGGTTCAGAAAGGTTACAATTTTTTTTCGGGCTCTACTCGTCGGTGGAATATATTGACAGAACATTTAGGTTCAAAAAAAGTTGTTAAAAGTCTTTCACAAACCAGATGGTCAGCCCGAGCAGATGCAGTAAGCGCCTTGCATGAAGGTCATGAACAAGTTATAGAAGCTTTGATATCCATCGCAAAAGATACAGAACAGGCACGAGAAACTAGAGACGAAGCCCTTAGTCTGTCCAGAAAAATGGGGAAACTAGAATATATTATACTAACGGAAATTTGGAACTGTATATTGGAAAGAATAGACAAAATAAGTAATTATCTTCAGAAAGAAACAATAACACTGGACGTTGCAACTAATATGTTTACTTCACTTGATGGTTTTATTATTAATCTCAGGGATAAATTTGATTACTTCGAATCGTCTGCCAAAGAAAGAAACCCGGAATCTGACTACAAGGACCTATCTCAAAGAATAAAACGCAGAAGTTCTCGCCAGAGTTTTTTTGATGGCTCTGCGCCGTCAGTCCAACTGAATGGAAGAGAGAAATTTAAAATAGAAACCTTTCTTCCCATAATTGATACCCTCAGCGTTCATTTAAAACAGCGATTAAGTTCGTATAAGAATATCAGTAAACGTTTTGATTTATTTTTTTGCTTGGAAACTCTGAGTTCTGAAGAGTTGAGACAAAGTTGCAAAGAATTTGCTGAATTTTATTATGAAGATATTAATGAGAAAGAGTTAGAAATAGAATGTTTGCATTTAACAGAATACTTGAAAATTGTTGACAGTGAAAATAAGGATTGTATATTAAAAATATATCAACTTTTGAATGAAAACAACATTGAAGACACATTTCCAAATGTAGAAATCGCATTGAGAATCTTTTTAAGCATGATGGTAACTAACTGCAGTGGGGAACGTTCCTTCTCCAAATTAAAAAGAATTAAAAATGAATTGAGAAGTACGATGCTTCAAGAAAGATTAACCAGTTTGTCGCTGATGTCCATAGAATCTGATATGCTTAAAAGCATAGATTTTGAAGAAGTGATTAACGATTTTGCCCATCTGAAATCTAGAAGGGTTCCTCTTCAAATAACATAGATTTTTAAACACTAACCTGTAAATGCTAAAAGAGTTGCTTTTGTGGACTATATTACATTTATATCTATTCGTTTCATGTGATTGTTAATAAAAATAAATACTTAAACTTGTTTATCTACTTTCTTTGTCTATTCTAACAAAATAGTGTTCTGTCAAAGTCATAGGGGCCCCATTATCCTAATATGCTCAGGGCCTCCAATAGGTTAAAGACGGCCCTGGGGCCGTAAGACCTCTTCTTTCTAAGTTGTCTACCATTCTGGAGGCATGATGGTGGGGATATGAACTAAGATTAGACTATATGCCATGTCGTCAAAGGTAAGACCATCAATAACTAAAGTATTATTCATTGAAATGACCAAAGATTCCTTAAATTATTAGAAGACTGTATCTTTTAGTCGTTTTTAAAAAATGGTGCTTTAAGCTCTGCCGGTCGTTTCGGATAGGGTAAACTTTACAACTGTCACAACTATTATAATTCGTTTGCAAACATTTTGTTTTAAAAAATCCAGTCTCCAATCTAGGTCGCTGCTTAAAGTAAAACTAAGAAAAAATATTTATATATATCAAAGGCTTTATATTTTCCGACTAATATTGGGTCGGAAAGAAACGTCATATACAAACAACTTACTTGGTTAGTATTATGGAGGATTATTTAGTTGGCGATTCAATTTATTTGATTTATCTTATATATTTTTATGTCCTATTCCTATTTACTTTTAGTGAACAGACAATTGCATTTAGTTTGTGTTTGAGTAAATGTGTGATCGTCATATCAACATTTCACGAGATTCCTTGCGGAGGTTTGAGGAGAAGCGAAGACTTTAATTAAGTTGCGATTGGCAAAAATTGTGTGTGCGTTTAGCTGGATAGAGTAGTCAATGCCTGGTGACCTGGCAAAACACGCAATTAGCATACTTGCCTCTATTTTGTAAATGACACTTCTCATGAGACCTGGAAGTGAAAAGATAAATGAATATTAGTTTACTGCAAACACAATTCTTGAGTACCTCAACAAATCGAGTGATTATTTTCTTTTGTTCTATTTTCAGGTATATTCGTATTTTTCTTGACTATCTTTCGAATATTCTAGGAAAGCAGGTCTGGTCGGCGAGTAGAAAAGATGCTCTTAACAGTAAGGTTGTTGCGACGCACAGTAAGGGGTTTCTCATACTAATCCTTAATCTTAATACCGGCAGTGAAGTTAAAACTCGCTGCAAAATATTGGTATGCTGTCAATTGTCTTCTGGAGTTTTAAGTCTTTATATCGCATCTTAAGCTGTCTCTTCGATGTTTTTAACTCGCTGAAAACAGCGGGATAAATAAAACTCGTGAGTTTCAATGCATTTGTATTCCTTTGGCGCTAAATATGTATGCTCATGAGGTGTCCTCCATCAACCCCTATATTTACTACATATTTTTTTAGTGCTTACACACTTGTTTACATTACATTATTGGTTACATATCTATAAAACTACAGGGTGTTTTTTTTTTAGAGGTATACAACTTCGAATTGCGATAAAACACAAGGAAATCGTTTTAATGTCCATCAATTTGGCTTTATTGGAAGGATAATTTTATGACATTATTTAAATATAATAATTTCGGGCATGTGGCCGCCGCGGCTGGTTCGAATAAAGACAAGTCCAGAGGTCCAATTATCGACCACTTTTTCAAGCATTTGGGGGCTGTATGTCGGCAATAACGCCACGAATGTTTGCGCTCATAGAATGTTTCCTTCAATAAATCGATTGTGACGTGCGCTGTGTGGCATGTAGCGCGGTTTTGTTGGAACCACATCTCATCCACATTCATGCCATCCAATTCGGGAACAAAACAGTCGGTTATCATTGCTCTATAACGGTCTCCATTAACGGTAACTGACTCTCCCTTATCATTTCGGAAGGAGTATGGCTCAATGACTCCACCAGCCCATAAAGCACACCAAACAGTCAGTTTTTGTGGATGTAAATGCGGCAATTTTGCTTGTTGACGTAGCCATTTAACCCAAAATGAGCCTCATCACTGAACAAAATCAGACTCGATATCAATCTCATTTTCGGACCATACACCAAAACCACGACGCATTGCATGGTCTCGCGGCTTAAATTTTTGCAGAAGCTGGATCTTGTTAGGTCGTAAGAAGAGATCTTTATCGCAAAATCTTTCATAAAGTTGGTGGACAAAGCTCCAATTGCTGTGCACGGTGGCGAATCGATTCACTCGGGTCCTATTCAACACTTTGCTGTACAGCGGCAATTGTTTCTTCGGTGCGCACTGTTCGACGTCTCTGCGGATGCGTATTATCACATAGAGTAAACGTAGCGCGAAAACGATCCATGGTTAACCGAATTAATTGCTCTGATGGACGATTATGTCGACCATAAAATGAACGGAGCTTGCGGTAAACTTCGCGAACTGCCAGATTTGACCACAAAATGTCAGTTTGATCTTTAATGGAAAAACCAACCTCTATTTAAAATAGTGAAAGCCGTTCATAGATGTTACGCCAGTGAGATATATATTTATAAGTATTTAACATATATCGGAACGATCTTTCAGGAACATTGAAAAAGAGACGAGACAAAAGGTACATCGATTCAATTTGGCCTTTTTAATTAATTTAAAAGCTGAAACAAAGATATAAACGTCTACTATTAAGGCTAGGTAAATCAATAAGCTGAAGTCGATTTATAAAAAAAGTAAGGGTATAGGGGTCTTCCCAACCTAATCCTCTCAATGCAAATCTTAAAAATCTTTTCTGAACTTGTTCGATGCAACCAATGTTACATTTGTAGTGTGGTGGCCATACTTGGCATGCATATTCAATTATTGGCCTCCCTTTTAATGCAACCGAGTATGGAATTCGCTTTACTGCAAATTGAGGCTATTTGCATTTTAAACTCGAGCTTACGATCTAATAAAACACCGAGAACGAACACATTGTCAACGTTAGAGAGCAACTCTCCATTTTAGTTGTAACCACAGAGCAAGCACTATTGAACTATTTCGTGTAAAATTTATAATTTTGCGCGTCAATATATTTAAATACAAATAATTATTTACACAGCACAAATTGTAACAATCATCATAGTTGGCAACAGTCTTAAACATAAAGGGTGATTTTTTAAGAGGTTTAGAACTTTTTTTAAAAAAAAAAACACAAAAAATTCGAAAAAATGAATGAAATATTTATTTGAATCGATAGTTTGAACCTTGCAATTTAATGTTTAAAGATAATTTCATGCAAATGTTGACCGCGGCTGCGTCTCAGGTAGCCCATCCGCTGAGTCCAATTTTGGCATACTCTTTCACACATATCGGCCGGTATCTCACGAATGAATGCATGGATGTTGGCTTCCAGTGCGTCAATCGAAGCGGGCATTAGCCTTGGCATACCCCCACAAAAAATAATCTAATCGTGTCAAATCGCACGATCTAGGCGGCCAATTGACCGGCCCGAAACGTGAAATTAACTGTTCACCAAACTCGCCTCGCAATTGCGCCATTGTTTCGCGTGCTGTGTGGCATGTGGCACCGTCTTGTTGAAACCACATATCATGCAAGTCAAGAACTTCCATTTCGGGCAAAAAAAAGTTTGTTATCATCGCTCGGTAGCGTTCACCATTGACAGTAACGCTGCGATTCGCATCATCTTTGAAGAAATATGGCCCAATAATGCCGCCGGCCCATAAACCGCACCAAACAGTGGCTTTTTCGGGATGCATTGGTAGCTGTTGCAATGCTTCTGGCTGAACTTCACTCCAAATGCGGCAATTTTGCTTATTTACGTACCCATTCAACCAAAAATGAGTCTCATCGCTGAACACAATTTTTCGATAAAAAGCGGATCCTCGGCCAGCTTTCCAAGAGCCCATTCACCAAAAATTCGGCGTTGTGGTAGGTCGGCTGGCTTTAGTTCTTGCACCAGCTGTATCTTAAAAGGCACGCCCAAATCCTTCCGCAAAATTTTCCACGTAGTGCTGTAACAAAGGCCTAACTGCTGGGAACGGCGCCGAATCGACATTTCGCGGTCTTCTGTCACACTAGCTGATACGGCCGCAATATTTTCTTCAATACGCACAGTACGTAAACGTGTTGGTGGTTTAATGTCCAACAAAGTAAATTTGGTGCGAAATTTGGTCACAATCTTCCGAATAGACTGCTCAGAAGGTCGAGAATGCCGATCATAAAATGGAAGCAGCGCGCGATGAACATTTCGAACCGAGCACGAATTTTGATAGTAAAATTCAATAATTTGCAAGCGTTGTTCATTTGTAAGACGATCCATGGTTAAATTGCAAACCAAACTGAAGCTGTTTGACAGTGACACAAGGTACTAAACACACGTCAGCTGTCAAAACCAGTGTTGCCAAAACCAAACCAGCTAAAAAATCACCCTTTAGTAACGTCGTCAGCATGCATATGTAGTTTTGTTTGTTGACTCAGGGATAAGAAGACTGATCCCATTAGGATTAGCTTGGATTCTTTGTAAATGCACTGTAGAACTATAAACGGATTGGCTTAACCTTCGTGTCAATACGAAATTAGTACACGGTTAGTCAGCGCGACGGGTACCCGGGTACCCCCATACATTTTATATGTGCTGGCATAAAAAGATGACGAATAATGTAGATAAAGTATTATAAAAGTAGTCAAGAGTAAATTAAACTCAGTTTAGAATCTATATTTAAAAAATTATTGTTTCGCTGATTAGGCAAGAATCACATTTGTTTATGGTTGTGTTATGCTGGTCGCATATAGGCTTTTCGCAGAAGTTGCAGCATTTTCTGGTTTTCCGCCTGGGCATGCGTTGCTCCGAGCAAACATGACATGATCCTTGTATTTTAAGATGTCCATCGGGGCCCCTTGGTATTATCCGTGATGTTGATGGATCATTTGAGTTGCGCGAACGCATGTTATCCCCAAGCATAGCTTCAATGCCATTTCTGGTGTTGAAGTTTCTGTAAATAAGTGGATTTTCGGATCTTTCCAGAATATTTGGCATGCACAACTGCTTTCCCAAATCTTGCAGGAATTTTCGGCGGTTATCCTTTTTTATTACCGCTCCTTTGTTGTGCTCAGTATAAATAACATAGGCCGCGAATCCACAAACGTCGAGAATATTATAAAACATCGCAACTGGCCATCGTCTAGTAGTTCGTTTTGTTGTAAAATGACTTACCATTTTGTCCATCGCCTTTTGTACTATTTTAGTATTTTATGATGTCAGGCTTATTTTTATCATCCGATATGGCATTGTTGTGGTGCATTGTAGACAAAAGTATAACGGCCTTATCCTTTTTCGGAACGTAGGAAACGATTGTCTTATTCTCCATGGACCCAAATAGAGACATTTCTTTTGGGATGCAAGCACGTAATGTTCCAACCAACGTGAGATTTTTGCTCAAGAGATAATCGGCGAGATCCATAGAAGTGAAAAAGTTGTCCATTGTAATATTACTGCCGGACCCTTCGTAATGACGAACTAACCTTTTGACTACCTTTTCCCCAACTTGTGTTTCACGTTGGCCATTACTCGGTTTTCCGGTATATATTTCCCCTTTTACAGGATAGAACGTCTTTGAATCACAAGCCCACCACACCTTCATACCATATTTGGCTGGCTTCGATGGTATGTGTTGCGTGAATTGTGTTCTACCTCTGTAGGGGAAAAGTTGCTCATCGATTGTTAGGTTTTCTGATGGCATATAAATAATTCTTCTTGAGACTAGCATTCATTATGTCATATTCATTATGATTTATGGCCCAAAATCTATTGATGCTCATTGTAGCTCGGTAATAATGGCAAGGCTGTAACCTTCCAGAGCTCTACAGAATGTTCATTATTGGAATGATGGGCACCAGCTGTTATAAGTTTTCCAAGATTGCCATTAAGCTCCTGAATTGTAAGTTATTTCCAAACTTTAGGCTCTCGCAAAGGATTATTTGCGTTCATACTAGCATAAATACTGGCAGCCTTCCGGTTAGTTTCACGAACTAAAGGGTGATTTTTTAGCTGGTTTGGTTTTGGCAACACTGGTTTTGACAGCTGACGTGTGTTTAGTACCTTGTGTCACTGTCAAACAGCTTCAGTTTGGTTTGCAATTTAACCATGGATCGTCTTACAAATGAACAACGCTTGCAAATTATTGAATTTTACTATCAAAATTCGTGCTCGGTTCGAAATGTTCATCGCGCGCTGCTTCCATTTTATGATCGGCATTCTCGACCTTCTGAGCAGTCTATTCGGAAGATTGTGACCAAATTTCGCACCAAATTTACTTTGTTGGACAGTAAACCACCAACACGTTTACGTACTGTGCGTATTGAAGAAAATATTGCGGCCGTATCAGCTAGTGTGACAGAAGACCGCGAAATGTCGATTCGGCGCCGTTCCCAGCAGTTAGGCCTTTGTTACAGCACTACGTGGAAAATTTTGCGGAAGGATTTGGGCGTAAAGCCTTTTAAGATACAGCTGGTGCAAGAACTAAAGCCAGCCGACCTACCACAACGCTGAATTTTTGGTGAATGGGCTCTTGGAAAGCTGGCCGAGGATCCGCTTTTTTATCGAAAAATTGTGTTCAGCGATGAGGCTAATTTTTGGTTGAATGGGTACGTAAATAAGCAAAATTGCCGCATTTGGAGTGAAGATCAGCCAGAAGCATTGCAACAGCTACCAATGCATCCCGAAAAAGTCACTGTTTGGTGCGGTTTATGGGCCGGCGGCATTATTGGGCCATATTTCTTTAAAGATGATGCGAATCGCAGCGTTACTGTCAATGGTGAACGCTACCGAGCGATGATAACAAACTTTTTTTTGCCCGAAATGGAAGTTCTTGACTTGCATGATATGTGGTTTCAACAAGACGGTGCCACATGCCACACAGCACGCGAAACAATGGCGCAATTGCGAGGCGAGTTTGGTGAACAGTTAATTTCACGTTTCGGGCCGGTCAATTGGCCGCCTAGATCGTGCGATTTGACACCATTAGATTATTTTTTGTGGGGGTATGCCAAGGCTTATGTGTATAGGGACAAGCCCGCTTCGATTGACGCACTGGAAGCCAACATCCATGCATTCATTCGTGAGATACCGGCCGATATGTGTGAAAGAGTATGCCAAAATTGGACTCAGCGGATGGGCTACCTGAGACGCAGCCGCGGTCAACATTTGCATGAAATTATCTTTAAACATTAAATTGCAAGGTTCAAACTATCGATTCAAATAAATATTTCATTCATTTTTTCGAATTTTTTGTGTTTTTTTTTTAAAAAAGTTCTAAACCTCTTAAAAAATCACCCTTTAGAACTAGGTTGTGACCAAGGAATTATTGTCACCATAACAACAGTATTGCAATAGTTTCGCTATTTTCGCAAAATCAGTAGTAAACTTGTGGGTCTTAATGATATCTCCACCTCCGTCCAAGCCCACCAATCTTTTTTAGCCATTGTAACGTATCGAAGCGAAAATGTCATTCACATAGGCAGCGCCACGAAGTCAAAAGAAAAAGTTTTAGTTTTAGTTTTAAAAAACAATATTTTATGGTGCCGTGAACTAATTTGGCCCAACTTAACATTTGGAAACTAAGAAGAAAACCTTTTTTTTTGTCAAGTTTAGCAAAATGAAACAAGGCCAACTTAGTAGATTTTTTCAAAAACGAAATATAATGTCATCCCTCACGTGCTTAACGCCTTTTTCATGGGGGCATATGGATAGGTCAATAGCGCACTCTAGCCATCGCTTATATTTTTTCTAATGCATTTTCTAAAAACTTTGCTGATCGAAAAGAGCAATGGTCTGTAGTTCCTATCATTTCTGCTTACTTTTTTTTTTAAAAAAAAAAGAGGAATAAAAATGTTACATTTTTAGTAATCCAGAAAACTTAATATCCTGTTAGGAATTGACATTGAAGAACATTTTGATTAGCAGAGCAGCAGGATTAGGAGTTGCTTCAGGAATGAGTCCTAGTCTTACAAATCTCAAATTCTGATTTTTCTTTAATAATGAAACTATTGCTTCCGTAACAATATCCTGGGAGTTTCGGGTCAATTTTAATTAACAATTACTTTGGTTTAAACTAAATCCTTAAGGAGACTTTTGGTCACCTCCTTTTGTTTGCTACTTCAGCTGGTCCCAAAGTATTAGCGCTTCTTTTTTTTCAACACTATTTTGTTGGACATTTCGATTAATGATTCAATTGACTCTCACATCTGCCTTCACATACATCCAAATCATGCAAATCTCATAGAAAAACTTTAGCTTCACCTGCTGAATACGAATTATCTGTATTTGAACAAAAACTTATAGGCAAAAACGGACCACCCTGTATATTTGTTGGTATCAGGAAATCCTTTCGCAATTATTTTAGGTCCAATCGCAACACCCTACAAGTTGGCCATTATAGCAATCATACCTTCCTCTTCGGCATTGGAGAAGAATATTAACTTTCGTTTTCATAAAATTGGCACCGTTTAATCTTCAAAAACTTGTCAGAAAAATTGTGTTTGCCATTTTAAAATGTGTCATATAATTATTCTCAGTAGAGACAAAAGTTCTTATTCGCAACCTAACGTACGTCTTGCGAAAGCCTGAAAAATATCTAAGAGTAAGAACGCTCACGAAAAGCTTCTGAAATTTGATGTTCGGAATCGGACAACCTGACGCGTTCCCGAGAGTTGTAGGGTTTTGTTATTCTAATGAGTCGCTCCTAAGTTCTTGTCGATTGAATTCTCCAAAACTAATGTCTTAATGCAAACACAAACAACTTGACGTAGACGTAGACAACTTTAAGGACGTTTGTTCACTAGTGGATAAACAAAACCGTTGACTCCTACTATCAAAAATAAATAGTAAATATTGGGTGTTAACAGCCACTTCGGGACTGAAGGTGTTCGTCCTGTGGACCTTTAATTTAATGCCGATTCCAAATAGCGGCGAAAATTTTAAAATTGAACCTGGAAGCCCTAGCTTCCGCAAACACTCCACACTCAGCACTCATTTCATTTGTAACTTTACTACCTAAGCCAGAAGAGCATCTTGATCGTTCAAACATCTACCGCACAAGTCTTTTTCTGCCGGACACAATGTAATTCCAATCCCAAGAAACTCCCACCAACGACTGACTGTCCTATCTACAATTGCGCTCATGGGACACATTTGTATATGATCTTTGTTCGCTGTTATAGCGATGGCGACAAGCAGACAATACGACAGCCTCCTCCATGTCGTCGTATGCCACATGCAAGCATTGTATCGGCATCAACACTCTATCACGGTTGAATGAAACATTTAATTGGATGAAAATGTATCACAGAAGACAAACGGCGAAAGTGTCCTCAGCCTCACCCAAGAAATTAAGTTGTGCAACACTGTAAGCTGCTCCTCCGGAAAATCTCTGTTCAACTACAACACCTGTTTACGGAAACCTCCAGAAGTTTTCATCATTCTTCGTTTTTTTTTTTTTTTTCTTTTTTACGGCCCGGCACTCACTCTTGAGCGTGGAAACTTTGCGGCTAAGATGGCAACAGTGTAGCAAAGGCTACGAAAAGTTCGCCGTCAAATGCCACCGCATGTTGACAGCGACAACGACAGTAGCAGCTGCGGAGCGACACACGTCGGCATCGTCGTACACAGCTTTTGTGGGTCCAACCTAAACCTACACCTTCAGCTAAAGTAGTAGCAATTTGAAAGTTTTAAGCAGATTTCAGAAACATCTCAGCACTGCCACTAAGCCCACCCCATCCAAACCCGAACGACTACGGAGACAGAGTGGGATTCTATTTGCATAGAGCAGCAGGAGGAAGTGTGCTTTCAGGCTTAACATTTAATCAAAGACTTTTGCTTGTAATTTTAATATTTAATTATTATTTAAATTAAGGGATTGGAAAGTGAGCAAAACATCCCTCAAAGAGGAAGACCAACCAAGTGTGGTGTGTTTGGGATGGACCAAGGGGGGAATTGTCGTAGTTTCGAGTACATAGTCCCTTCTTAGAGATTATACACTAATTTTGACTGACATTCGAGTGGAGACAAACGTAAATGTCAGTTGTGGTCGTGGAATGTCTGCTATTTTCAAAATCGACATACTGTGCTGAGTAGTTGGAGGTTTTTGAAATGACAAATTACGTGGTTTGTCGGCACGTGGAATGGGGATACTCTTATTTCGGGACAAAAGATGCGTAGGACTTTGCGAAAGGGTTCTGTTTTGTGGTTAACGTTGTTGTGTCTGGAGACAGTTGCGGTTTTGTGGGGGTGGATGCGATTTGGCCGGATTAAAGGAGAAGAAGCAGTCAAATGAAATCGAAAGTGTGTTGGACTCCTGGCTTTGGGGGAATACAAATTAATCTACTTGGTTGGACATTTTGAGGGTCCGTCTGCAGACGTTAGGCGCATTGCAACTGACATGTCAATAAAGTCATGCATCAGGAGGTTTTGACTTGACTGCAGATTTATAATCTAAAGCTAAATTTGAGGAAGCTGCTTATTCCCTAGGAAACAAGAGAATAATACAGAAATCTTGAAACTCGTGAACAAGTTAATGAGGAAGTTTAGTAATGGGGGCATAATTCAACACTACATTTTATCCCCTAATTTCTTTTCCTGAATCGAGGATAGGTACAATAAATATTTTCCTTTTTTCTCTTTGGTAACTGAAGCAAGAAGAAAGAATGTGCCAAGTGTAAAGGAACATTCCTGTATAGAACTTACTTATTTGCTTTAAGCGTTCTCGACTGAGACACAGCTGTCTTCCATTCTATTCCCGTTAATTCTTTAGAGCGCAGCAGAACTGGTAGGATCAACGGTTTAAAAATGATTACACTTCTTCACCTCCAAGTTTCTGCAAACAACAGTTACGTTTTGCCCAGGTAGGGGGACAGATGTATGCTTTTTTGTTTTTTCCTCGCTATTACAAGATCAACAAAAATTCGCCTGTTCTTCAATAGCGGTAAAGGCCTTTATGACGTGTTACGGCGCAGTGGATTAGCTAAAAAGAAAAAAAAAAGAAAATACATTAGACACAGCTGATCAGGTATTCCACTGACCTATATTTACCCACCATGTATTTCCATGTCCCATCTCTTTTCTCTCCACCCATCACCAGTACCTGTAATTGAAAGAATGAAATAATAACCAAAACAAAAACAAATGTAAACAAATTTTCGCTAAAGTTTGCAAGCCGGACTCTGTATGTAATACACGATTCCGACTTCCAAAACCCAGCAAAACAAACGAACACACTCACCTTGTCTAATTCCTAAATCATCGTCCTAAAAAAATAACCAACAATTAATATTTTGATTTCATTTTATTAACACAAAAATACTAACCTGCCACTCCATCCAATTTCCCAGCGATCGTTTGACAGCTGTGTTTATACCCTATCCTAAGGGTATATTAATTTTGACCTAATTTTGGCTCCGAAATGGTTAAGTGTGAAATGTTTTTGAATACACCCACTGCCACGCTCGCAATTTAGAAAAAACCGTTTTAAAGCTAAAATTAGAGAGATAGAGCGTTATAACCTTCAGAAGATATGTACGCACTGCCCTCCTTTATAAGTTTGTCATATAAAGTTGTTTGCCACGCCTACTTTTTGTGGGCGTTTTTCACTAAAATGCTGTTTTCTTCGAAATTTTTCATAGAAAGCGAAAAAAAATGTTTAACAAGATATTTACCCAATATTTTTTCCAACATATCGCCCATACAAAGTTTTTGGGGGCGTTTTTTCAAAAAAACTTTTTTTTTTTTTTAATTAATAGAATGAAATAAAATCTTCTTAATGGTTTTTTCTTTGGGGCATATAGGGATAATATGGATAGGGTATCATACTGTTCCCCCCCAGCGGACTGTAGCCTTTCCTTATGTTTTTTTTTTTTTTTACACTTTATCACTTTCTCCCATCCTTCTTCTATCTATTTCTTCCCAAAATTTCCCTATACCAACTGAACTCCAACAGAGACTCGAACCACTTTTTTAAAAAGGTGTTCGTTTATGTATTTTATTAGTTATGTGATTTATAGGTTTATGTATTATTTTAGGATTGTTTTTAGTTATTTATTAGTGTTATTTATTCATTTACGTATTGTTATACTTCTACGACTGGAAGAAGGGATCTTTTACTTCTTCCAATATTAGTAGTCGCTGAATGTAGAAGGGAAATTAGAAAAGGATGAGAAAGAAAGCAATAGAAGTAGGGATAGGTGAAAATGAGTAGAAAAAAAAAAACAAAGGAAGGGGTAATTTTGACGAAAGCAACAAAGTCGATTGTGTGGTCAATGGTCATATTGATTTTTGTGCTTTCGTCGTCAGCTGACGCAGTTAAAAGTAAAAATCACAGTGGTGAATTTTTGAAAAAAAAAGAAGAAAACGAAAAATAGAGGATTTTAATATCAAACAAAAATCCTGGGTGAGTCAGTTTTATTTGGAAATTTTATAAAATATTTAAACGCTCTGTCATTAGGTAGGAATATATATACATACATACAAGTATATATAAGTATCCAAGTGGGAGAATCTGTTAGAAAGTCGCAGCAGAGTAGAGGTATGTCTGGGTGATATATGCCATAGGCAAATTTAAATTATGAGCCTTTTCATTTAGGTCTTGGGGCTTGAATTTTGGCTTCCACTGGTTGGCAGCACCCAAACCTCTGCCGCCTTTTGGTGCCTTGCCCGAGAGGGTTCTCGTGTGGTGTGTAACCGTATTAACGGACAGGTGGAGGTTGTACGGCCAAGAGCCGCAACCCACCTAAATACAAGGACAACCACAAACAACAACAATAGTGAACGTGCTTACAGTGGTGCGCGAGTGTTTTGGCCCCAAGTAAATTTTGCTGTGACAACAGTTTTCCTCTGGCCTTAAAAACAGTGGCCTTTAAAAAACCGTTTTTTTTAATTTTTTTTCTTCTTTTTTGAATTTGATTTTGAAGATTTTTTTTAACGTAAGATCTTTAGAATTTTTTTTCGTTTGTGAAGAGTTCTGCTCTTATTTTTTTTTTTTGTGTGCGCGGTAAGGCCGAATTGGCCCAACATTCATCGGACCTCTTTAGTGCTGGTACCAGGACTTCGGGGGACGTTAAAAACCGAGAGTAGTGTTAGTTTTTTGGTATTTTTATTTTTGAATTTTGGGTTTTTTAATTAAGTGCAGAATTTTATTTTTTTTTCATTCTCCTTTATTGTATTTATATTTATTTTTTTTGAATTTTGGTTTCCTTTTTTTTGATAGTTTTAAGTTTTTTTTAAATAAATTGGATATGCCCTTATGGCAAAATTAATTCATTTGGTTTTTGAATTGTGCATATGAATATGCGCGGCTAATTTATTCCTTTTCGCGTACGGTGTGTGGACGGCTGTGAAGGCCGCCTTTCTGTAGATGGACGTGACGTGACAGAACTTAACTGACTATGACGACAGAACGTGACGACCAACTTTTGGCGGCAATCATTTAAAATGATTGTGACTGGGGGGTCGCCGAGGGGCTATCACTCATAACATCGGCCAGAGTGATAGCTATGGTTGTGTCGAAAGACATAAGGGTGGACTGGCTAACCCTTGCCAATAACATCTGGCATGCCTAAGGTTCATAACGAATCGGTATCTAAGATTGATATAGGGAAAGAACATTTCGTATAGGGTAAGATAGATTTAGGATAGAATTAAATTAGAGTAGGTGTAGCTAGGGGCTAGCTCTACCATTTAGTTTAGTTTAGAGTAAGCTTAGGTTAGTTAGGTTAGTTCCGCGATGTCTTTCCCTTCTCTTTCTTGGGTATTGGCCTAAGTCCGTGGACATTTTCATCTTCAATGCTTTTACTTCCTCTTATTTTTTCACTTTCCTATCTCTTTAGTCCGTCCGAGGTTGACGTAGAGTAACTTTTTTCTCTATTGTTTATTTTCTTTTTATAATCACTACTTGGCATGGATAAAACTTTGTTGACAGGTGGTATAAAGTGAGGGGACAAGAAACACCCCAGTCCGACGAGCTGAGCCGAGCAACCACAAGCATGCCGCGCTCCCCTCACCTATACCGAAGTTGCCCCTGTGGCTCGACCCTGGTGCACAACAGACGGCACGATAAGTGCGGCAGATGATGTCGATGTCGTCCGCATGCCTTAGTAATTTTGTAAATCTGTTGATGATAGTGTCTCCTGGTTTTACGTCTGCTCTTCGCGCTCGACACAGAGTAAAAGCAAAGTAATTACACGGTAGCCCATCTCTGTTCTGAAATGCAGCACCTTTTTTTGAACACTTCATATGACCTGCTGCCGAACTTCATATTGCCTCGCGCATTCTCTGCCACCCCGAGACAGATTCCCCAATTCTGCCAAACTAGTCTGTATCGATTAGTGTTTTGAAAACCGGCTTAAGTGGATCACACATTATGTTAGATAGGTTTAGGATAATATAGAAGCAACATTTAGCAAGGATATGCCTCGATATTATTAATTCTTTTCGATGGGCAATATAGAGCTGTAAGTCCAGTCCTCGGTGGCTTTCCATCACTACTTCAAAGTGCGCTCCAAGCTTAAGCCAGCTTTGATTTCTTCTAAAACATGCGGATACCATTTTGATGGCGCGAGTCTTTCATTTTCCTGAGTTAAAAAATGATTAATACCACTGATATTTGTCCTTAGGACGTTAGTAACTTACTTACATGGGGTTTCTTGTTAACGTATACTCCTCATCATGTGTGCTGGTTTAATATGCTTGGTACTAGCATTTTATCGAAAGCGCGTCTTCGCTTTTGTTCCACCGTCTGGAGAATGACATATTTGTGCACTCATGGTCTTGGAACCCTTACTACATGAGCTGCTGTAAATCCTATTAGCCGGAATTCTCGAGTACTATTTCTTTTGGAATTTTACTCTGGACAGAGACTGTAGGCGCCCTTAGGAGCTAATAAAACTCATCCTCGTCTTCAGCTTATGATTGGAGATAACCAACGTGTCTTGAATGCGCTTAGAGCAAGGCTTATCAATGTTAAATCAATACCTTTTGATTATAGAGGACGAATCCACATCCTAATATTTGCATTCTCTTATGGAAACTTCAATGGAAGGTTTTTTTTATTATTTATTTCAAATTATAGGTAAATATATAAGTATCCCGGTAATATTTGTTTTAATTTTTGAGCAGCACGCTTGGAGAAGTGGTGCCATGTTTTCGCATTTCATTCATTGGGATCTGCTATTCCCTGTTTGTTGTTGTAAAATCTGGAATGATTTATTAAACAATTGAGTGAGAGTGAGAGACTAAACGATTTCTTCAACGGTTTTGGAGCTAAAAAATGAAATAATAACAAAATCGGCAATTGATGCAAGTGAGAAAAATCATCTTAAAGAAAGTGTCAAATATATTTCAAAGTCGGTGAATGAAATTAAAAACGAAATGAAAAAAAATACAAAAAGTGTGACAGAATGTGATGGAAAGAGACAGAATGCTAAACTATTCTCAGAAGTTCTGAAGAAGAGCGAACCTTCTGTTCTTGTCTATCCCAAAAAGAATCAGGAATCAAAAGAAACAAGAAAAGAAATAAAATCTAACATAGATCCGACAAATATAAATGTAAACAGCATGATCAATAAAAATAAAGGAGGCATTGCAATTCGGTGTAATGACAAAGACTCGTCAGTGAAATTAAAATCCGAGATTGAAAACAAACTGAATGACATTTACAATGACATGACCAGATCTTAAAAAAGGTGAAAGCTCAAAATCCTGAACTGAGTGATTGTGAAATGAAAGTAGTAAGAACATTCATCAATAAAAACAAATGGAGAAATTTAAATGTTGTTATTGAAGTTGATAGTGAATGTTATAAAAAAATACTCCAATTAGGCAAAATCAAAGTTGGATGGGTGAAATGTTTCGTGAGAGAATTCTTCAACGTAATAAGATGCTTTAATTGCCAGGGATTTAACCATAAGGCAGATAAGTGTAAAAATAAAATTGCTTGTATTAAATGTGGTGAAGAACGTAGTGTAAAAGAATGCAAAAATAGTGTGATAAAATGTATTAATTGTTTAAAGCATAATGAATTGTTAGGATTAGATTCAAATTGTGAGCATGAAGCTACAGATAAATCATGTCCAGTATTCATTAGAAAGTTAAAAGTGTTTAAAGAGACAATAGATTATTAGCAACTAAAGTTCTGGTGCTTCAATGCCCAGGGTTTAATTAATAACTTTAACCAGTTTGAAGCTATCCTTAAAGACAATGAATTCGATTTAATAGCTATTTCAGAAACACATGTAACGAATGATGTACAAAATAGTGAAATAAATTTACCAAATTATGTGCCAATCCGATGTAATAGTACAAGCAGTTATACTGGCGGGTAAGTTTTTTATCTTAAGAACAATTTTCGCTACAAGATAATAAATAAAATGCATATTCAGATGAAAGTATGGGGCTTATGTATCCAAATATTGTCCAAGGGTGTAAATGAAACTGTGGCGGTTTTTTATAGATCACCCAGTGGTTCGGAAAGCGAGTTCTGCTCATATTTTTCCGAATGGATCGATCAGATATTACTTATGACAACAAATATAATAGTTGTTGGTGACTTTAATATAAATTTGTTAACAAAAAATACATATGAAACAAGGATAAACGAAATATTAACGAATAATAACTGCAAACAAATAATAAATAAACCGACAAGAATAAGCGCGACTTCATGTACGTTAGTTGACTTCGTTATTACCGTTTCCGAAATGGAAGTCTGGGCTGACACAATCCCAGATCTGAAAATCAGTGACCATGAATCCATTATTGTAAATGTTCCTACCAAAAAAAAGGAAATGCCTAGTAAAATGAATTACATGGACGTTTTCATATATAAAAAAACAGAATTCAAGTCTTTAATTCGGGATAAATGCCTAAACCTAAGTACTCTTAGTGATTTAAATGAGTTATCAGAGGGTTTGCTAAAAGTACTTAGCGATTCCATCGGTGAACTTACTATAAAAAAACCTATCTTTTCGTGCAATAATACGTGGTTTACTCATGAGCTTGAGTTACTCAAAAAACATAAAGTGACGTGCTACAACAAGTCAATTCGATTTAATAGGCCAGAGGACTGGGATGAATATAGAAGATTAAGAAACCTGTACAAATATAAATTACAAGTTGCGAAGAAGAATTATATGTGCAATAAAATTGATAAATGCTCTAGTCAGAAGGATATGTGGTCAGCTATTAAAATGTTAGTGTTAAAGAAGGAAAAAGAAGATATAAATGAAGTGCAATTTTTGGACGGGAAAGAAAGTAATAAACAGATTATTGCTAATAAGTTTAATTTTTATTTTATAGACAGTATAAATATTATAAGCAATTCGATTTTAGTCAATAATACGAACTGCAGTTATATTATCGAGCTACCTACAGTTTTCAAATTCACACAAATAAATATAAATGAATTATTAGTCATATGCAAACAAATTAATAAAAAACGTGATGCAATGAACTTAAATATAAAAATGGTGTTAGATTGCTATGATATAATAGGTCCATTACTTATAAAAATTATAAACAAATCATTCATTCAAGGTGAAGGAGAGTGGTACAACAAATTGTGATACATTTAGGCCCATAAATATGCTTCCAATAATAGAAAAAATTATCGAAAAAGCCGCGTACGATCAATTTTATAAATACGTGAAAAACAATAAACTCCTAGTGGAAAATCAATCGGGTTTTAGACCGGGTCACTCATGTGAAACGTCATTAAATTGGTTGATTATGACACTAAAAGAACAAAGGCATGAGAGAAACAAAATAATCGCGATATTTTTAGACTTTAAAAGAGCGTTTGAAACAATAGACCGTAAACTGCTAGTAGAAAAATTGTAAAAATACGGTATAAAAAATATAGAACTTGAATGGTTTAAATCATACTTAAGTGAGAGAAGCCAGCGAACTAAGATAAAAACATGTATATCAGATAGCCAACAAACAACTTTTGGCGTTCCACAGGGCACCATTCTTGGTCCTCTGCTATTTTTAATTTATATAAATGATATAAGCAAAGTGATGAAATACAGCAAAATTTCTTTGTTCGCCGATGATGCCCTTATGTTCGTGTGCGGTAAAGACATCGACGTATTACGGGACAATATAAATAGTGATTTAAACGATCTTTGTTCATGGCTAAGTGTAAATAAACTAAAACTTAATATTAATAAATCAAAGTGCATGGTAATAAATGATAAAGTAAATGTAAACTTGATAACAAACAATGAACTGATCGAGCAAGTCCAAGAAGTAAAGTATCTCGGGGTGGTATTGGATAATGAACTAAATTTTAATAGCCATTTAAATTACATTACCAAAAAAATATCTAAAAAAATTGGATTTCTAAATAGAATTCGAAGAAATATTTCAACAATGTGTGCAATTAACATTTACAACACGATTATAAAACCCCATTTCGAATTCTGCTCTACAATTTTATACATGGGAAATATAACAAATATGAACCGGCTCCAGCTCCTACAAAACAGGGCTATGAGGATAATACTGAAGTGCAGCTTTTATACGCCGATACAGTGGAAGCTATCATGCTTGCAGTGGTTAAGTGTTAAGCAGAGAATCACCTACAATGCAATATTATTTGTTTTTAAAATAAAGTTTAAAATCGTTCCTAGTTACCTATATTCAAATTTGCAATTCATTCAAGATGTTCAACCATATAATTTAAGATCAAATACAAATTTTAGATTGCAATTATATAGAGACCAAAGAACTCAAAATATGCTTATGTATAAAGGACTCAAACTATTCAATGAATTACCTAATGAAATTAAAAATGAGTCAGTCTTGAGAAGGTTTAAACAATTACTTTCAAATTATGTAAGATCTCATATTTAAATTACCTTTTTTCTTTTTCTTTTATTAGTATCTTATTAATTTAACTTAGTTAAATTTTAAATACATGTAATTAATAGTATTATATGCTAAATAAATAAACAAACCAACCAAACCAACGAGGTAACAAATCTGTAGTAAATTTTATTAAGCAAAACCTAATGTTAAATACTTGCACACAGAATTCAGGCTATCACGATATTCGCCAAAATAGTTGGACACCCTATCACCTGCGCTATCTTTTGTATACATAGCTCTTGCAGATTCAAAACTTAACCACCTTAAACTTGAATGCTATGAAACTTGGGTTATGTCGGAATGGAAAATACTTTTCGACGGTCTAGATTTAAAAAAAAAAAAAATATATATATGTATTAGCCGTCCCATACAAGATCTGAGGTCTAGCTTCCCTAACCATTGTGTGTGCGAAGGAATTTTAACAAGCAATGAATTTTAAACACGATCCGGATCGACAATTTATTTTTCTGAGTCTGCTCGTGACAGTTCTTTTTCTTGGATATTTTGCAAGAGCGAAATTTTTGCAGAAACTTTAAAGACCTCCTCAAATGGACGCGAAACGCATTAACGAATTTGGCGCCGTATGATTATGGGAGCGGGATCTACTATCCATTCATACTTCAGCGGGACTGGGAAAGAACCTTATTATGTGTGTCTTTAGTTTCAAAGTACCCATGTACCATGCATTCCTCCTCGGATAAAGAAGAAGTTATTATTGTGGTGGCATTAGAAGAAGAAAAAAAACAGGTATTTAGTCTTTCATACTATTGTAAGCATCTGACACTTAAATGTTACTTTTTTAACATAATATAAAATAAAGTGCACGACTGCGTCATACGACTGGAAAATTAGATTTTCTCAAAAACGATTTAACACATTGAACACTTTTAACATAATTGTTCGAATTAAAAAAATTTATCAAAACCGTTGGAGCCTTTTTTGAGAAAACGAATTTAATTTAAATTTAACAAAATCGTTATATGCAAAAAATATGTAAAAAAATATATTTTAAAAATCAAAGTAAGCAAATTTGTTCGACTTAGTATAGTATAAAAAAATTCGTAAAATTTTTTGAAATTCCCTTTGTTAGTTTTTGAGATATTGCCAGTTTTGAAAATTACCGTTAATCGTTTTTTTGTTTTCCAAAAACTGAGTATGCAGAATTTTTGACCCCATCCTAAACATCCTTAGTACAAAAAAATCCCTTGGAACCACTTTCGAGAAAAATACTGATAAGTGATTTTCACAAAAAGAAATAAATTGCATGGCAGGAAAGCTAACGTCAGGATCTGCACGGTACGGCCCAGCTTAGTCAGCGTCGGAGTTGAGTTTTTTGTGTTTGTTGTTTGTTATGCGTAGGAATTTTAGAGTGGACGTGAGTAATATTCGTGGGTTGAGATCGAATTTTTTTTCATTGTACGCCCATGCGATTCACAATAAACCAGCTGGTTTGGCACTAAGTGAAACACAGGTCAGCATTGATTCCGATTTAACGGAGTTTAGTCTGCCTGGATATAACTTAGTGCCATTATTCTTTTCTCATCGCGGTCTCGCCGTCTATATACGTAGTGATGTAGCCTACCAACTTCTACCTCAATATGGCCAATGTTCCAATCCGGAATTTAACTATATTTGGCTAAAATTCCATGTCCGTAGGCAATTAATCCACTACTGTTTTATTTACAGAAGCCCTTACCAAGACAGGCATTCAACTTATAATGAGTTTGTTGCACTGTCTGATTCCATAACCAGAATTGTTACCCTTTATCCTCATACTGAAATCGTCATTGCGGGCGATTTTAATATACACAATTCAAGTTGGCTTCGACATTCTGGAATGACAACACCCGAAGGAAGGTATGTTGAGATCTTTGCTGAGGTTAATAATTTAACCCAGATTGTAAATGAGCCGACACGGATACCGGACATTAGCGGTCAAAACGCCAACACTCTGGACTTGTTGCTTACCTCTCACCCTGATAAATACACTTTAAACGTATTATCGCCTCTATGTTCATCAGACCATTGTCGGCTAATTTCTCGTACTCCAGCCAAACAGTTAAAGAACAAGCTCCTAAAAGAACCGTATGGTAATACGAGAAAGCCAATTGGGAAGCTTTAAACGGTTTCTTTCAACAACGACTTGGATGGCACTGCCGAAATAATTACAAATTTAATTCACCTGGGTATGAAACGCTTTATCCCTAACAGGATAAAGTGTATCAGACCTAAGGAAAACGCGTGGTGTGACTTGATCTGTAAAGAAGCTATCAGGGCTAAAGAGGTAACTTTTTGGTCATTTAAGGCCAACCCAACTGAGGAAAACCGAAAAAAGTTCAAGCGAGCCAGAAATGACTGTAATGCCCACATTAATCGTGCCAAATTCTCCTACGACCAAAAGTTGAGGCAAAAAATACCACAAAGTCCCTCCGGTAGTAAAAACTTTTGGTCGTTTGTCAAGAATATTAAAAATTCGGCCTCGTCATCTATCCCGACACTCATTTGCAATGACATCCCAGCTGTCAGCTCTTCGGATAAAGCCAATCTGCTTGCTGCTCATTTTGCAGCGATTGTGCTTTGTCTCCCCCTGTACTCGAGCGCGTAGAATATTCTATGGGACCGATCCATTTTCGCACTCGTTCAGTGGCAAGAGCTCTTCGAGATCTCAATATACATAAATCCGCTGGTCCAGATGGTATTTCCCCTATAGTTCTGAAGAGGTGTTCTTCCACGCTGGCAAAACCACTGCGTAAGCTTTTCTATCTGTCCTATTCTTCAGGGCTCTTTCCGAGAAGATGGAAAACAGCATTTGTCCAGCCCGTCCCCAAAAAAGGCGAATCTTCCTCTCCCTCCTCTTACCGACCAATTCCACTTACGTCCCTTCTTTCCAAGGTCATGGAAACGCTGATAAACCGTCAGCTCATGAAATATCTCGAATCCCGAAAACTTCTTAATGACCGGCAGTACGGTTTTCGCAGCAACAGGTCCACTGGTGATTTGATGACTTATCTAATCGAAAAGTGGATCCAATCTATTCACCATGGTGGTGAAAGCAAGGTCGTTGCGCTTGATATTTCAAAGGCATTTGACAGAGTTTGGCATCAAGCTCTCTTGTCGAAAATGCGTGCATTTGGGATCGATGTTACCCTTCTTCAATGGATTAGAAATTACCTTTCGGACCGTTCAATACAAGTTGTTTTGGACGGTTTCAAGTCTGCAACTCACCAAATAAATGCTGGTGTCCCTCAAGGCTCTGTTTTGTCTCCGACTCTCTTTCTCATTTTTATCAATGACCTCCTGTCTGTCACTTCTAATCCAATCCATTCCTTTGCTGATGACAGTACCCTCAGCTTTACATATTCGTTTCCTGGGCAACGCCCCAACGCGTTGAACTGGAACGGCAACGTATGTAAGCTCATTGAATTCCGAACTTGACAGTATTCTTAAATGGGGTAAGACCAACCGAGTGAAATTTAATGCTTCCAAAACGCAATGCGGTCTGCTATCATTGAAGCGAAACCCTAATTCTCTGCCATTATCCATGAATGGCACTTGCATCGCTGAAACCGAAAGACTTTGCATTCTCGGTATGTGTGTTAACGACAAACTTCGTTGGAATGACCACATATTTGATGTCGCTAAGAACGTTGCGAAATGTCTAGGCTTCCTAAAGCGATTCAAGAAATATTTTACCCCTTCTGATCTGGCTAGAATCTACAAGGCGTTTATTCGCCCAAAACTTGAGTACATCGCTCATATCTGGTCTGGTGCACCAATGACATATTTGGAGCTACTTGACAGGATTCAAAAACGTGCGGTAAAATTTATTGGCCAATCGAGAAATCACGAAATCATTTGATCTGTCATTGTTTTATCGGTACTTCCACCACAAGTGCTGAAATGAAATAGCCAGTTGCATTCCACCCCTACAGCAATTCAACCGCAATACTCGCCATGCTAGGAATGCACATCAGTTTACCCTCAAGCCTGTATTCGGACGTACAGTGAAATACAAGGATTCGTTTCTCAACCGTACAATACGAATGTGGAATGCTCTACCACACTCTGTTTTTCCTTTGCATTATAATTTACAAACATTTAAAACCAACGTGCATCTTTTTCTCCCTTTCTCTAATCCTTCATTTCCCTAATGCCCGCACTGTGTCACTTCATTAGAAGGGTATCCAAAGTACCTTTAGTGCGCGTACATTATAAAAAAAAAAAAAGGTACCGTTATTTCAAACGATAAAACAAAACATAAAAAGATGCCCCGAGATGTAACCCCAAGAACCTTATATACGAACTTTGAAGCAAATCTGTCAAATCGTTTCGCCATACGACGCCCGGACAGACAGACAGACAGACCGACAAACCGCATTGGCGGACCCACTTTCTTGGACTTCTCTATAGTCGTAATATCATCCCTCATACTCAGTTTGAGTTCGAAATTTCCGCACGATCGCAATACCTTTCTCGTTAATATACTAATGTATTAAAGTTAAAGTTAGAAAATGTTAAAAAATGGACAAACATGATATTTTTAACAGATTTCATGATATAAACGATATAATGAAAGAGTTCAAACACGATTTTTCTTGCAATATAGATGATTGGCAATTTTCGCAAGGTGAATAACTTGATGGACTTGGTATACCAAAGGTCATGTTGGCTTTTTGCATTTACGTTTTAGCTTGCTTTTTAGCTGAAAAAGTCTTGATAGTTTCAGCATAGCCCAAACAAATTTTCCACTCATAATTGACTCAGTAGCGTCCGTATCCCGTTGTATTTATTTGTTTTTTCCAAAAATACTTCTAAACTGCATTTATTCATGTTCTCATGGTTTTTGTATGTGTAAAAGCCGTTGTTGTGCAGTTTTTGTTGTCGATGCAAAAGGATCTTCTACCGATGTTGTAATTATTCTGACGATGATGCTGGAACATCTAACGTTTCTAAAACTTCCACTTGTTCATATTCATCGAGTTTATTTAGCGAAACATCTAAGGTTATATCTTTAATATTTAATCTTTTTCTGCAAATGCCATCTCAGATATTTAGGATATGTATTTCGAAGATTTTTCAATTTCTTTTTAACTACAATTATGGTCTAATGGAAAAATTATATATAAATTATTAAATTAGTCACAGCTATCGCGTAGGGTTTTCAACAGTTGGGCATATAGTTAAAGAAGTTTGCAAAGCACTATGCAAGCGAATTCAAGACCTGTATTTGCCCAAACCTTCTAAAAAAGTGTGGGAGAAGTCTGCACAAGGATTTGAAGATTTATGGAAGTTTCAAATTTGCATCGGAGTGATTGATGAAAAACATGTTCAACAATGAACGGCTCTAATCATTTCTGCTACCTCTGTAAATTTTCAATTCTAAATAAGGGATTTTTGGCCCCGACTATCAATTTCTTGGTGTAGACATTGGCGGATATGGAATAAACAGTGATCATAAGATCTTTGAACCTTCAATAATGAGTAGAAAATTTGAGCATGGTCTGATGAATAAACCAGAATTAAGCGTCAGCTTATCATCATGTTTAAATAGGAGACAAAGCTTTTGCTCTGACGCATTTGTATGGAGACCATTACCTTATAGACAATCAAGAACCAACAACCATAAGAAAACGTAATGTAAGGCTTTCCAGAGCAAGGCGAGTAGCTTAAAATGCCTTGGGAATTTAGCCAACAAATGGAGAATATACCATAGACCTACTGAAGCTAATGTAAAAATTGCATGTAAGGATGTCTTATAGTATCTTACTTAAATTTATAAGAACACAACAATGCGATGTAGCGGAGGTTAATGTGGGAGCACTCACGAACTGTACTTATGACCCAAAAAGAGGAAATTAAATCTAATAATACTAAACCCAGTTCCAGCTCGCCTTAAAACCCTTTCGAGACGCACGGTACACATGTGTACCAGTCAAAGTTCAAACATCCCTAAAATTTCACACAGCTCCCATATTCATACCAAATTTGTACCTACTCGTCCGTGAGTATTTTGAGAACAAAATATAACCGTATTTATGACAATTCAGTAACTGTAAATTATTTTATTCCAAAGTTTTTACTCGCACGTGAACTCAGAATTTCGAGCTTGTGTTCTTTTTTTGTAGTTTAGTGTATAAAAAATATATATTTTCGGAAAAAACAGTGAATACATACATCATAAATTTATAAAGTGTGATAATATTATAAAAGGTAAGTGATTTGGATCAAAATGGAATAATAATCAACAAATAAACGTGGATGGTACAATAGTGTACCATTCGTCCTGTATGTTGGTACTTATAAGTACCGCTCGTAATTTTTCTTTCGTTCTTAGATTTCAATGGACCACGAAGAAATTGAAAGATTGTTGAATGATGAAGGAGAAAATTCAAGTGGAGCAGACTTTTCTTCTGGTAGTGACGATTCGTTTCGACCAGATCCAAGTGATGAATCCGAAACAGAAGACGACCAGGACTCAAGCTCTGGAGCAGATTCAGATGAAGAGATGACTGTTCCTGAAATTGGTAATAACAATCTTCGTGAAGCCGGTTCTACAGGTGATACACAAGCTGAAAATGTAATTTGGACTACGGTCACCGGTGTATTTGTTCCAAAAAAAAACAGTTTTTCCTTCACGACCTTGCAATATATCACAGACCATTCACCGATCGTCCTCAATCGTTCAAATTTTCCACAAACTTTGGCCAAGATCTGTCTATATATATATTGCACAGTGCACGAACGAACGCTTGGATATTCATCGCAGATCATCACAAAATAAACGCTGCAAGACTATGGATCCAACTAACGCGGATGAAATAGAAGTAATCATTGGTTGTATGTTCACAATGTGCTACAATCGGGTGCCAAGCCTAAAGGATTATTGGTCATCACATTCATCGCTGGGAAACCAAGCAGTGAAAAATGCAATAACTCGCGATCGGTTCCTTATGGTTACATCAAAAATGTATTTCTCCCCACCCGAAAAGCCAGCTGACTGTTGTAAGACGTACTACGTGAACGATCTGGTTGAATGCTTGAAAAAAACGTTTCAAAACTGCAGACAAGATAGTGTTTATCAGAGCATCGACGAGTCAATGACCAAATTCAAAGGGCGCTGTAACCACAAACAGTACATGACTCTAAAGCCTGTAAAACGTGGAATCAAAATGTGGCTTCGATGTGATGCCCTAACTGGGTACACGTATGATTTCAACCTTTACAGCGGAAAAGAATTAGAGGCACTTGAAGGAACTTTGGGCGAAAGAGTCGTTAATAAATTGGCTAGCACGATAAAAGAGATAGATGTAAACCTATGTTTCGACCGTTTCTTCACATCAGTCAAATTATTGGAATCTATTGGATATCCATCGGTGGGAACTATAATGTCCAATCGCAAAAACGTTCCCAAATTTGGAAGAAAATTGCAGAGGGGAGAAGCTGAGTTCAAAGGATCCTCAGGTGGACTTTTATGCGTGAAATGGCAAGATACCAAAGAGGTTCTAGTGCTAAGCAACTGCCATAGCAATAACATGGAAGTCGTTACAAAAACCTTGAAGACCGGTGAAAAAATTCAAGTTCCTTGCCCGCAAATGATTAAGTTTTATCGAGAGATAATGGGCGGCGTTGATCTGGCAGACCAAATGAGCGGCCTCTATGAATACGACCGAAAGTCAGATAAATGGTGGAAGAAGATTTTTTACAGGCTGATAATGATGTCAGCAGTGAACGCATGGGTCATTCACTCTGAAATGAATCGACAAAAATTGCCATTCAAAACGTTTTTGGTAAATTTATCAGAGGGCTTGGTTGCTCAAGGACTCGAAAAAAACAGCTGTACGGAGATCGATTTATCGAGGTCGTCAGCCAGTGAGAGAAGTAGGGTCTCGACATTTGCCAATCGAGGGCACTTCCCGACGCCGTTGCGTAAATTGTGCGAAGTCTAAAAAACAAATGCGCACCAAAACAATATGCAAGGAATGCGAAATTCCATTATGTAAACATTGTTTTGCACCATATCACACTTCCTAAATATATTTATGTACAATATTATCTTATGTAAAATAATCAACAGTATTTATGTTTTTGTTATCTTACTTTTAGAAAAAGAATAAAGTTTATGTTTTCGTTGCCTAAACTACGACTGTATTGTATTTTGTGTACCAACGCCCTCCGGACACGCCCATACAAAATGTCTTCTTTTTTATATGAATTACACTAATGAAAAGCTCCTTAACTAATTCTAAAATGAAAAATGTCTATAACTTCATCACCTGAATTGCGTCCCGAAAGGGTTAAATTTAAGCGGCCTATGTCTTCAATTTATTTCTCCACACCAAAGATAAATGTTCGCTAAATTTGATGTCAACGCAGAAGTGTTAGAGTTTACAAAAAAACTCCGCCAATTTTTATTTGCCCTCGTCGAAAAATCTTGTTTTTTTTTTCTTATTTGTTTTTAACTCTTTTACGATTCCATTTATTTTTTACAGAATTATTATTTCAAAACGATAATTTTTTTGCCTCTTTAATATACCACATAATTTATTTTTCGAGTTAAAAAAGTGTAGACTTTAAATGAAACGTTTAAGCGGCCGATATAAATAACAGTTTTGTGTGACTCATCTACCTGAATTTAAGAATTACCTACCGTCTTGTTTTTTGATAGATAGATAGATTTTTATTTCGTTTTTAGAATTACAAAGGTAAGCCACCACACAATTTACAATATAGAAATATAATATATAGGATATCTTACAACTGAAATATTCTTAACAATTTTTAATAATAAACACGTGGAAATCGTATCACAAAAGTAAATAGTTAATGATAGGATTATCAGGGATATTACATCTAATAGAAAAAGACTCAAGAAGTTGTTACGGCAGTGGATTGCCTGAAAAAAAAAACAGATTATTACAGCTGATCACAATGCATGACCTACATTTTACATACCGTCCCACTTGTTTTCTCCGTCCTGCCATCCCCCGTGTAACTGTAAAGAAAAAAAAAAGAACAAAATTAAATAAAGGCAAAACACAGATGGAAACAAGTAATTCCACTGGGGATTGCATGCCGAAATTTGTTGAAAGTATGGGGCTCGGCGGGCAAACTCCAGCGGAATAACGATCGCCTTACCTGTTTCACTTCCTGGATCCATTATCCTGCAAGTAATATTAAATTTTTAATATTTAATTTCACCAATCCACTCCTTTCCTTGGCGATCGTTTGACAGATGTCGAGTTTTTTTTTTTTTTTTGTTGTGTTCGTCATCCAAATTCTTCATATCCTCTCCCGTTTTCCAATGAACACTTCCAAAGACTTGATAATTACACTCTTGTATTAAATTTTCTTATGGGTGACTCTGCACAGGTGTTTAATAAGTTATGTATTTTTTTTATTTGTATATAAAAACATTTCATAGGTAATTTTTTTGTTTGTTTAATTTTTCTATGACTAGAGGCAGATTTTTTATCATTGTGACGACTGGCAGGATGAAGATTCTCTTCGCCTACTATAAATACATAGAGAGAGAGAGAGTTCTAGTGCAGGTTTGGGCCGCAGTTTGAGCTACCACTTTGAGGCTGGGGTCCCCAAAACCTCAACCTTACACCTTTTTGGGAGCAGTATCAGGGGAAGATACCACCCGTTGAAGATTGCCTAATCCGCTAAAACGGTCAGGGTTTTGTTGTACGGCCAGGAGCCGGAACACCCAACAATAACAATAAAGACAATCAAGAACAGTGAACAACAAAAGTGTACATATCGACAAGTGAAAACAAAAAGTTATTTGCGATTAACATACGCATATATACATAACGGGTGATCCAAGTAGAGATACTTTTTTCAATAGCCTTTTTTGACAGATCACGTGTGAGTCGTGTCATGCTGTCATGTTATTTTTGTTTAGTATTGTTTGGCATTTCATAATGGAAAGACTTACGCGTGAACAACGTTTACAAATTGTTCAACTTTATTATGAAAATTCACGTTCTGTAAGGAATGTGTTTCGTCCACTTCGCTCAACTTACGGTCAACATAATCGGCCTACTGAGCGTACTATTCGCAACACCATCACCCATTTTGAGACCCAGCATTCATTATTGGATAATATTCGACCGAATAGACCACGTCCAACACGAAGACCGTAGAGAGTCGATTCGGCGCCGTTCGCAGCAACTCGGACTGACGTATGGAACGACTTGGCGCATTTTACGTCCAGATCTTAAATTGAAAGCGTACAAAATACAGCTTGTGCAATAACTGAAGCCGCTCGACCTTCCCAAGCGACATCGCTTCGCTCTATGGGCTCTTGAAAAGTTCCAAGAAGATCCGACGTTTTCGAGGCAAATTTTGTTTAGCGATGAGGCCCATTTCTGGCTCAATGGGTAGGCAAACAAACAAAATTGCCGCATTTGGGACGAAGAGCAACCTGAAGAGATTGAAGAACTGCCACTTCATCCAGAAAAAACAACGCTTTGGTGTGGTTTGTGGGCCGGTGGAATCATCGGTCCATATTTCTTTAAAAATTATGCCGGTGCGAATGTAACCGTCAATGGCGACCGTTATCGTGCCATGATAACCGACTATTTGATGCCTGAAATCTCGGCGACATTTGGTTTCAGCAAGACGGCGCCACTTCCCACACATCGCATCAATCAATGGACTTATTGAGCACATAATTTCACGTTTTGGGCCGGTCGATTGGTAGCCAAGATCGTGTGATATCACACCGTTAGACTTTTTCCTGTGGGGATATGTAAAGTCAAAAGCTTATGCCGACAAACCCGCTTCGATTCAGGCCTTGGAGGAAAACATCACGCGTGTCATTCGCCAGTTACCAGTCGAAATGCTCGAACAAGTGATCGAAAATTGGACTCAACGGACGGACCATCTGCGACGTAGCAACGGCCAACATTTGATAGACATAATCTTCAAAAAATAAATGCCAAAGAATGTTCTTTCAAATGATAATAAACATTCTCCATTAAATTTGAATTTTCTGTGTTTTTTTCTTTAAAAAAGTAGGGAACCTCGAAATGGATCACCTTTTACATATATATACAGTGGTCAGTTTATATGACAAAATATATCTCCCCTATACAAAACAGTGCTGCCTGCAACCTTTTCTTATGAAATAAACAATTTTTTTTTTGAGTTTAAATCAATGGATTATATTTAGAATTAGTGCTTACTTGGTGTTTTTTTTGGTGTTTTTATTTTTTTTTTTATTCTTAAGATTAAAAATTTTGAATTTCCCATTCACTTAATTCGCGAATGTAAAGTTCTGCTCTTAGTTTATTTTGTTATGTCTGCGCGTTAAGGCCAAATTGGTCCATCAATATTCGTCGCTTCGTGTGCTGGCGCCAGAACAACGGGGGACGTAAAACCGTAAGTAGTTTAAGTTTAGATAATAGTTTTTTTGGAATTTTCCTTTCTTTAGTTTTCAATAGTTTTAAGTTTTCTTTTGCTAATACTTTGTATAAATATTAATAATTTATTATCAATTGTTAATAAAGAGTTACTATTAATAAAAGGATATAGCATCTTAATTGCGATACCAATTTTATTAAATGACTGGGCCGCTTTTTCTTTAATTGATAATTTATTGTCTAGTTATAGCCTAAATATTTAACCACTGCCTCCCAGTGTATGTTATTGCCATTAATTACTAATTGATTAGGCGGTAAGAAGCAAGACTTTCGTTTTTAACTCTTTTACGATTTCTAATCCGCATTTACTTTTATTTTCCATTTACTATAATATCTTCTTAATATTTCTGCCACATTTTGTAGACTCCTCTCAATTGAGACCGAATTCAGGCGATGTGTATATTGCAGTGTCATCGGAATATATCGCAATTTCACATCCTGGCAACAATGGTACACTTGGAGTATACAGGTTGTACAAAATCGGTCAAAGAACTGAGCCCTCGGGAACACCGGAGGTAACATTTAACAAATTGGATCGACTATCGTTGACGTGCAACAACGTAACAACGATGAGTTTAACTCAAGTATTTTGTATAGAAGACCATTATGCCAAAACGTATCGAAAGCCTTCTCAATATCGAGAAGTAACAAGTAACTTTCCACCATGTCTTTATAGAATTGCAAATTCTCATAATTTCTTGCCATCAAATTATAAGAATTTCTGTAATGTCGCATTTTGTAGACTCCTCCCAATATTGAGACCGAATTCATGCGATGAGTATATTGCAGTGGCATCGGAATATATCGCAATTTCACATTTTGGCAACAATGGTACAGTTGAAGTATACAGGTTGTACAAAACGGTCCCAGAACTGAGCCCTCGGGAACACCGTAGGTAACATTAAACAATTTGGATCGACTGTCGTTGACGTACATTTTGTAACAACGACCTTTAAACTCAAGCCAAAACGTATCGAAAGCCTTCTCAATATCGAGAAGTAACAAGTAACTTTCCACCATGTGGAATATAGAATTGCAAATTCTCATAATTTCTTGCCATCAAATTATAAGAATTTCTATGATGTCGTCTAAAACCAAATTGTTCATTAGGAAAAATATTTCGTTTGTTTGTTTGTGAGTTCCAACGATGAATCAGCGCGATTAACACGTCCAGTCTAGTCTAGTTGACCACCCCAAACGCTGAAACCACAAAATAAATGCACATACACCACTTGTTGCCAAATTATCAAACTTCAAATTTATTGAGTGCGAAGTGATAACTTATAAAATAGTTTTTGTAAATCCATATTAAATAGACATTTGATATTTCTTGTGTTTCTCTTTCGCTATATTCCGCTGCAATAAATAAACATGTCGAATGCTCAAACTCAGAGTAATAAGAGATTAAAACCGTGTACCCCATGCCTGACCCCGACCTCTAGTCGTTAACTGTGGCACTATTGGAAGAGCGCCTAGAAAAATTTTACGGCAAGTTAAGTTCCGATATAAATGGTATACGAAACGATCTCTCAGCTAAAATGGACACACTGGAGCGAACATGGAACTAACGGTTTGATGATATCCAGAAACAAATAAAAAACATCTCCGATAGAGTTGATGTTGCTGAAAAAATGTCAAATGAATCTCCTAATGTAAAGTGTGAAGTAAACGCATTGCAACAACGAGTTGATCAAATGGAAAGAAAGGAGCTTGCCGCTGATGCTGTTTTGTTTGGGGTACCAGTACTACCAGACGAAAATCTAAATGATTTGTTTAGCCTACTGTGCCTCAAAATTAACACTAATGCTCCTCCTTTAAGAGACATTTTCCGCCCTAAACACCCGAGACCTGATAATGCACCCATCATCATTAAATTCAACTCGTCTCAAGAGAGAAATTCCATATTGAAGGCAGCATCTCTCTTCCGCAATGCAAGAAAAAAATCCTTTTTATTAAAAGACATTCTACCTAATTCTAATTCAACAATAAAAATCGTTCTCTTCTAAAACAAGCAGTTCAATTAAAGAAACAACAAAAATTGTTCTCAGTGTTTACGATTTCTGGCTCTCTTTACGTCAAAAGAAATGCAACTGAAAGAGGAATGAAAATAGAGACAGTCGAAAGTTTATATGCTGCAGCTGCTACGCCCATGACGACAACAAGTACCTGATCATCACTCATCATCAACTCATTTTATCCTGGTTCTTATTGATTTTGATTGATTTATTTTAAATTATTTTCTTTTATTTTGATATATTATTGTTACATACTTATTTTTTTTTTTTTTTTATTTTTATTTTTCTTTTTCTTTTATTCTACTTTATTATTTCTATCTAAATGTTTGTTTTATTTTATTCTTTAATTTCTTTATTGTTTATTGTTTATTATTTTCTTATTGCTAATTCTCTTTTTGACTATTTTTTCCTGGGCTTGATTTCGTTCTTTTTTTCTTTAATGTGTTATGAACAGTACCTCTAACAATGGAAATTCGAATGGTAGGAGTGAAAGTTTGCGCACGATGCTAAATATTTTGTGCAAACAGAGCACTGGTCTTCACATATGTCATTTTAATGGCCAAAGCATAGTGAGAAATATTGATGAACTTAGGTTTTTATTTGAGAACGGGAAAATGGACATTATATGTATATCAAAAACTTGGCTGAATTCAAGTCTAACCAGTGCATATTTTGCGCTTGTTAGCTATAACTTATTTAGGTCTGATCGCCATAATCGAGTTGGTGGAGGGGTTGCAATATATAAAGGGTGATTTTTTAAGAGGTTTAGAACTTTTTTTTTAAAAAAAAAACACAAAAAATTCAAAAAAATGAATGAAATATTTATTTGAATCGATAGTTTGAACCTTGCAATTTAATGTTTAAAGATAATTTCATGCAAATGTTGACCGCGGCTGCGTCTCAGGTAGCCCATCCGCTGAGTCCAATTTTGGCATACTCTTTCACACATATTGGCCGGTATCTCACGAATGAATGCATGGATGTTGGCTTCCAGTGCGTCAATCGAAGCGGGCTTGTCCCTATACACATTAGCCTTGGCATACCCCCACAAAAAATAATCTAATGGTGTCAAATCGCACGATCTAGGCGGCCAATTGACCGGCCCGAAACGTGAAATTAACTGTTCACCAAACTCGCCTCGCAATTGCGCCATTGTTTCGCGTGCTGTGTGGCATGTGGCACCGTCTTGTTGAAACCACATATCATGCAAGTCAAGAACTTCCATTTCGGGCAAAAAAAAGTTTGTTATCATCGCTCGGTAGCGTTCACCATTGACAATAACGCTGCGATTCGCATCATCTTTGAAGAAATATGGCCCAATAATGCCGCCGGCCCATAAACCGCACCAAACAGTGGCTTTTTCGGGATGCATTGGTAGCTGTTGCAATGCTTCTGGCTGATCTTCACTCCAAATGCGGCAATTTTGCTTATTTACGTACCCATTCAACCAAAAATGAGCCTCATCGCTGAACACAATTTTTCGATAAAAAAGCGGATCCTCGGCCAGCTTTCCAAGAGCCCATTCACCAAAAATTCGGCGTTGTGGTAGGTCGCCTGGCTTTAGTTCTTGCACCAGCTGTATCTTAAAAGGCTTTACGCCCAAATCCTTCCGCAAAATTTTCCACGTAGTGCTGTAACAAAGGCCTAACTGCTGGGAACGGCGCCGAATCGACATTTCGCGGTCTTCTGTCACACTAGCTGATACGGCCGCAATATTTTCTTCAATACGCACAGTACGTAAACGTGTTGGTGGTTTAATGTCCAACAAAGTAAATTTGGTGCGAAATTTGGTCACAATCTTCCGAATAGACTGCTCAGAAGGTCGAGAATGCCGATCATAAAATGGAAGCAGCGCGCGATGAACATTTCGAACCGAGCACGAATTTTGATAGTAAAATTCAATAATTTGCAAGCGTTGTTCATTTGTAAGACGATCCATGGTTAAATTGCAAACCAAACTGAAGCTGTTTGACAGTGACACAAGGTACTAAACACACGTCAGCTGTCAAAACCAGTGTTGCCAAAACCAAACCAGCTAAAAAATCACCCTTTATAAAAAAGAATTTGAAAGCCAAAATTGTAAGGTGTTCCTTGTCGTCTGACAAATTTGAATATATATTCTTGGAAGTTTTAACTGGTATAAATAGATGCATAATCGGATCAATTTATATCCCACCTAATGTTGCTCACCACAGTATAGTTAGTGTTTTATTAGATGATATATGTTCGCTTGCTCCTAAATGTATTATTTGTGGTGACATAAATATAAATCTCCTTAATAATGTTTCGCGACCGACTTTAATGGAAATTGTCTCATGCAACCCATTATATGCCTAACAAAGTCCCCTCGTTGATAGATGTTTTACTAGTAAGTGATGCTAATATGCTAAAACATTATTCTCAGTTGTCTTTTCCTGTTTTTTCCCATCATGACCTTGTATTTGCCACTCTTGACATACCAATTAACCTCACCAATAATCAAGAAACCACACAGTTTTATGATTTTAAAAGAATTGATACTGTGGCCCTTTTAAGTGAATGTATGTCTCTCAATTGGGACTGTGTCTTTCGTTCAGCAGATGTTAACAACCAAGTTGAGATCCTAAATAAATGTATCACCTATCTGTTTTCTAAGTATGTACCCATTAAATCGTTTTTTTCAAAACAAAGTCCGTGTCCTTGGCTTTCTGTGGCGTTGGAGACGATTTCAAATGCCTCAAATATTTGCCGATTTTAAAAGGATGAGAAATAAAGTAAATTTAATGATTAAAACAGCTAAGGCATTGTATTATAACAACAAATTTAATTTAAACCATTCTTCGTCTTTTCTGTGGAAACAGATTAAAAAAATTGGGGTGTGCAATAACAACAATATGCAATCCAATAGTGATATCGATATTGAAGAACTTAATAGGACGTTTACTAAAATGCCACTGTTACCTAATATACCCGCTTCTCCATCTGAAAATGTTATTGAGAATACATCTGACAACGCTTTTCTGTTTGATATAGTTGATTCATTTAGCGTTAGTAAGGCGATTCTGTCTATAAAATCTGACAGCATGGGCACGGAGAACATTCACCCAAAATTCCTCAAAATAAATCTACCCTATATCGTTAAATATATTACGTTTATTTTCAACACCATTCTTATGTCTTTCACCTACCCGCAGCTTTGGAAACAAGCTAAAGTAATTCCAATTCCCAAAAATAAAAAAAAAAACAGAATATCGACCCATTGCAATCCTACCTTTTCTATCTAAAGCATTTGAATCAATAATTAGTGCTCAAATTAAAGCTTATATTGAGTCTAAAAAACTGTTATCTCCTATGCAGTCCGGTTTCCGTTCTGGTCATAGCTGTGTAACTGCTTTACTTAAAGTCACTGATGACATACGGGAAGCTATTGACCAGGACGAAGTAACTCTCTTAACCTTAGTCGATTTCTCAAAAGCATTTGATTCCGTTCGTCCTGATATACTTTGTAATAAACTTGTGTCTTATTTCAATTTTTCACACTAAAAGAGTCCAATCCGTCTTTCACAATCAGTCCCTATCGTCTGCCTTACCTGTTCATTGTGGTGTGCCCCAAGGCTCAATAATCGGTCCTTTGTTATTCTCCATGTTCATTAATGACCTATCACTTGTGATACATAATTGCCGATTTCATATCTATGCTGACGATGTACAAATTTATATTAATTTTCCCATTGGTTTGATGGACGACGCTGTTGAAAGAATGAATGAGGACCTCGCTTCAATCGCTAGGTGGTCTTATGATAATAGACTTCTCATTAATACTTCAAAAACAAAAGCCATCCAAATTTACAAACACTTATTATCATCTCACCTTTCTCCAATTTTATTAAATGGTGTTCAGGTAGATATGGTGTCTAGGATAAAAAACCTAGGTATTATTATCAACAATAATCTCACTTGGAGTGGCCACATTAACTCTGTGATATCCAAAATCTATGGTGCTTTGCGGGGTCTGTCAGTATGTCGCGACACGTTACCTACTACGGTTAAATTAAAACTGGTAAAGGCTTTGATCGTACCATTAATCATGTATGGATGTGAGTTGTTCGCAAGCACAGATACCAACTCCAAGCGTAAGCTGAATGTAGCCTTCAACTCAACCGCAAGATTCGTATACAATCTACGTAGATACGATCATGTGTCGAGCCACTCTCGACAAATACTAGGATGCACTCTGGAGCAATTTTTAGATTTTAAAACTTGCGCAATGATGGTTAAAATTTTAAACGCAAATCTACCAATTTATCTATATAGTAAAGTAATTTTCTCCCAGTCTCTTCGTTCTTATTGTATCAGACCTAATGTTTATACTTGCACGATTTCACGTAGGCAATTTTTCATTCACGCCATTCGACTCTTTAATCAACTTCCCCTTAGTATAAGAACCAAAGTCAAGCACAGCAATTTTTTGTCTTTAGTCTTTACATATTTCAGTGCTCTCCATTGATGTTTATTTTCATCGTAATTTAACTTAACTTAAATTTATAATAATAATAATGTTAAAATAATATCATTCATAATTTCATTTATTTGTTTTTACTTTTCAATCAATTTTTCCTTATAGTTTTATAGTTTTTATATTTTGTTCTTCTCTTTTCTTTTTTTTATAAACTTCAAATATGTTCGAATGTATATCCCCATGTTAACTGTGCATTTTGAAAGAATGTAGTTCTTATTGTACAGCAAATTTTTATAAATAAATAAATACAAATACAAAATACATAATTCATCATCATTTTTTTATTCTGGATGTGAAAAATTATAAAACACCGGATATTTTTTTACAATTCCAATTTTCCAATTTTCCACAACGGAGCAGCGATAAAATAGTGCATGCAGCGAACCAGCGTGTACATGGTCCCATATTCCGCCATGCTTAGTCAACGTACTTGACCGCTTATCCACTGCACCCACAGATGAGAAAAAATTTATATTTGAACTTTAATAGCTCAATAAGAACCTTTTTTAAAATCAGCTACTTCTAGTCTACTAAAATAAGGAAGCCTTAGTCAGTCGAACCTTAAAGAAACTAAATGTTAGCTACTAAAGCTAAAGGGTGATCCATTTCGAGGTTCCCTACTTTTTTAAAGAAAAAAACACAGAAAACTCAAATTTAATGGAGAATGTTTATTATCATTTGAAAGAACATTCTTTGGCATTTATTTGTTGAAGATTATGTCTATCAAATGTTGGCCGTTGCTACGTCGCAGATGGTCCATCCGTTGAGTCCAATTTTCGATCACTCGTTCGAGCATTTCGACTGGTAACTGGCGAATGACACGCGTGATGTTTTCCTCCAAGGCCTGAATCGAAGCGGGTTTGTCGGCATAAGCTTTTGACTTTACATATCCCCACAGGAAAAAGTCTAACGGTGTGATATCACACGATCTTGGTGGCCAATCGACCGGCCCAAAACGTGAAATTATGTGCTCACCGAAATGTTCTCTCAATAAGTCCATTGATTGATGCGATGTGTGGGAAGTGGCGCCGTCTTGCTGAAACCAAATGTCGCCGAGATCACGAGCTTCAATTTCAGGCATCAAATAGTCGGTTATCATGGCACGATAACGGTCGCCATTGACGGTTACGTTCGCACCGGCATAATTTTTAAAGAAATATGGACCGATGATTCCACCGGCCCACAAACCACACCAAACCGTTGTTTTTTTCTGAATGAAGTGGCAGTTCTTCAATCTCTTCAGGTTGCTCTTCGTCCCAAATGCGGCAATTTTGTTTGTTTAAATACCCATTGAGCCAGAAATGGGCCTCATCGCTAAACAAAATTTGCCTCGAAAACGTCGGATCTTCTTGGAACTTTTCAAGAGCCCATAGAGCGAAGCGATGTCGCTTGGGATAGGTCGAGCGGCTTCAGTTGTTGCACAAGCTGCATTTTGTACGCTTTCAATTTAAGATCTTGACGCAAGTCGTTCCATACGTCAGTCCGAGTTGGTGCGAACGGCGCCGAATCGACTCTCTACGGTCTTCGTTTACACTCTCAGCTACGGCCGCTATATTTTCTTCACAGCGTGCTGGAAGTGGTCTATTCGGTCGAATATTATCCAATAATGTTGTTGCGAATAGTACGCTCAGTAGGCCGATTATGTTGACCATAAGTTGAGCGAAGTGCACGAAACACATTCCTCACAGAACGTGAATTTTCATAATAAAGTTGAACAATTTGTAAACGTTGTTCACGCGTAAGTCTTTCCATTATGAAATGCCAAACAATACTAAACAAAAGTAACGTGACAGCATGACACGACTCACACGTGATCTGTCAAAAAAGGCTATTGAAAAAAGTATCTCTACTTGGATCACCCGTTACTTCTATCACATTTCTATAGCTACATAAATTTCGTTTTGTTTTTGGCTAAAATTAAGGGTGCTTGCTTCTACAGATTTCACGATGTCTCATTGTTATGATCACTTTCAATTGATTTCATAGAGGGAATTATAGCCTTAGGCACCAGAAGCACTCAAATGTGAGTAGACATTATGTGTCACAGTCACCCACATTCGCGAGCACTTCAATTGCCTCATTTGTACAGATAGACTCGTTATAACTACTGGTCGAATTCCTTCCCAATAACATACCAGTTTACTATTGTTTCGTAAGCCATAATATCCACTCCAATTGGCTTATCTTAAAGTCATTTCCAAACACGTTTTCACAACGCGACCACAGAACAGCAAGGCACTCCACATTATTAAGATCAATTTAATAAGATTAGTGCCGCACTTCAGCCCACCATGTGACGATCTAATAATCCCTCAAACAAATTGGGGACAAAATACCCAGCAATCAAGTGCATCCCACTCAGTATAAATCCTCTTAAGCCGCAATATTTGAATAATTCCAATTATAAGTACGCGAACCGATCTTGCGTAAAGATGATAACAATGCCGATCAAGATCAGTATGCACACCTTCGTTTTTTCCCCAAATTAATTCGATGGTGGTCCCATGTGGCATGGTGTATGGTATACACCTTGTCACCACACCTCCCAACGAAAGACTATTAATCGTGGATTATAACCGCATGATCATTACTCAATATTGACAAGATCGTCATATACGAACTGATGATTCACAACTAGATACGTGGGCTGTAATATTTGTCAAATAAAACACTCCTCTTTAAGTGTATGGCCTTGAGGGTGGTGCAGCTGCGATGCAACTTATCACAATTTAATCAAGCTAATGGCACCAATTCCGCCTTATCAGGGCCGAGATATTGATCTGTCGAAATGATAAAAGCCCAATTAACCGATATCGGCATTCTCAAAGATGTTTCGACAAACGGTGGTGATCGTTGTTGCGACGGTTCTGTGCGGTGGCGTCTGTGTGCCATTAGTTGCGGGAGGCAGCCTTCTAACACCGCGTATTATTGGTGGCACGGCTGCGGTGAATGTAAGCCTGCCTTGGATGGCGTCAATTTCAAATGTTGGCGAACATATTTGCGGCGGATCCATTATCAATAAGCGGACAATCCTGACTGCTGCCCATTGTGTTAAGTTAGCTGATCCGTTGAAGCTGAAAGTGCGAGTTGGCTCAAAGGTCAAGTCTTTGGGTGGTGAGCTATTTGCTGTGGAAAGCTTCAAGTTCCATGAGAAGTTTGGAGCTGCGAATGTGGAAACAAGTGACTATGACATCGGTGTTGTACGTCTGAGCAGGGATATCGAGTTTACGGACTACATTCAACCGATTGAACTGCCCCGGGCAGGTGCGACGTTAGCTGACAACACCGCCGCTCTTGTCAGCGGCTGGGGATATCAGAGTTTGTTTGGTGGCGAAACGGAATACCTGCAATACACTGTTATATCAATTATAAATCAGGAGACGTGCAAGAGCCTCTACAAGTACGGCATTACGGATCGCATGATGTGTGCCGGATTGCTAGCGGGTGGTCGCGATGCATGTATCCTGGACTCTGGTGGACCGCTGGTTGCGGGCCGAAAGCTTGTGGGAATCGTGTCGTGGGGCATCTGGTGTGGTCTGCCAAATAAGCCGGGGGTGTATACAAGGGTCTCGGAGCTAGTTCCGTGGGTGGCTAACTATCTGAAACAGTTTGGTGAGACGTTATAATAAAAGTTGTGCGATACTATATGATTGTGCGTTGTTTGTTGGTGGGTGACACGATCGGCATTTCCTGCCGAACTTGGCAAAAATGCCGAATTTTAATTGACTGTCTTGGGATACTTCTTTCATGCGCCTTTCCGATCCGATACTGTATGCGATCTACTGTACCTCAATGGATCCCTAAGATTTTAGATCGTTGTGGTACTACCTTTTTCGATCCGAAGGGGCTTGTCGCTGGTTTGTACCTTCAGTTGTGTCAATTGTACTTTCAGAGAGGTAACTGCTATTACTATGGTAATGTGTATATTCGGACTCGAGAAGGCTTGAAGAAGGCTTGAAGAAGAGCCTTGAAAATGCGTCAATAGTTTCCAAGCCAGTCGTCAATGGAAGCCTCCATTTCCCAGCACAAGCTCTCATGTATCCGAATTCCTTCATAAAGCGGAGCATCAACGCTAATTACTCATCACCTGTTTATGCACATTTCACAAAACATTTCTATACCCAATGGGGTCTTAATGGTGGCCTTGAGATATATCTCTGATATGCAGCTATCTTCTTGCTCGTATCTCATTGTTGTCACTTGTTAAAACTAAACAAGTTAATGGCAATTACTCAGTTGTCTTATCAGTTCCGCTCCAAATTCGAAGCTACAAAAGCTCAACTATATCATTTAGACACTCACAGATACTATGTTGTCCCAAGTGGTGGTTATTTTTGTCAGTTTGTTCGGTTTGTTATTGGCGCCTCACCATACGAATGGAAGTACTATTACGGGCCGTATTGTTGGTGGAATAACGGCAGCCGATATAAACCTGCCTTGGATGGTGTCAATTTCGACCTATGGGCGCCACATGTGTGGAGGATCAATTATCAACAAGCGGACCATTTTGACCGCCGCCCATTGCGTCAGATACATCAATATAGAATCTGTTTATTTGGTTAAAGTACGCGTTGGCACCAAGACGAAATCCTCAGGTGGGCAACTAATCTCAGTGGACAGCTTCAAGTTCCATGAAAAGTTCGAAGGGTCCACAATGGACTATGACATCGCAGCTATCCGCCTCTCAAGGGATTTGGAATTTTCAGACACAATTCAACCGATTGAACTGCCAAAGTATCGCGAACAGATTGTAGCTGGTTCGGATGCCATTATCAGCGGTTGGGGCTATTACACAGCACTTGGTCCTGTAGCCGAATTCCTGCAATATGCCGTTGTGCCAATTATCAACCAGGCCACCTGCAATAGGTTGATGAAGTACGGCATTACCGATCGCATGGTCTGCGCCGGAATACTTGCGGGCGGAATCGATGCCTGCCAAATGGACTCCGGCGGACCGATGGTTGTGGGTGGAAAACTCGTGGGCATTGTGTCATGGGGTATCAGTTGTGCGCTCCCCAACAAGCCGGGTGTGTACACAAGGGTCGCCGAGCTTGTGCCATGGGTGGATGACTACCTAAAGCAGTTCAGTGAGACGTTGTAATAAAGATTCAATTGGAAGCATAACGCTGTTGTATTGTGTTTGTTTTAGTGAGTGTAAGTGAGTGTGTGTGTGTTTGTGTTTGTGTGGTTCCTTGGAACTTGCAATTAAAATGGACATTTCGCGAATGAGAGGACAATGGTCGGTGGTCGGCATTTGCGTTTCCCTCGACCGTACATGGGTGCTCGGTTGATGTCTTCATTGGATTTGTAGCAGCAGCAGCAGCAGCAGCAGTACAGTTTTTCTCAATATGGAATGCAACGCACCTGGTTCTGTCCGTTTGTGTTGCTATACAAGTCATTGTGTGTGCGGCTGCTACTGCTGCCTCTATGTGTATTTTCCGCTGCACTAATTAAGACATTCGGACAGCGGAATTGTTTAGTCAGGTTAACTGTTGGAATTTGCATTTATCGTGGGTGCTGCGCTGTTTCCATTCCAGTGGCATACACTGCATCTTTGAAGTGGTGAGTGGGTGCAGAACGGACCGTTCAAATGCTAGGATCAAAAGAATACGGTACAATTATGTACATACGGGCAACTTGATTACCAGCTTCCATTAATTTGCAGCATTTGCTTGGGAAAAGGGTTTGTTTAGCACATGGCTGAATATGGTCATGTTATTGAAACGGAAGACTTTTTAGCTGATAGTGATTGTACTTTAATATTTGAAGTAATATTAAGTAATCTTCTCTTGCACAGATTTTTGTTACATAAAGCTTTCGAAACTGATAACCGAAAGATAATTGAAATCAAAAAAAACAGAGCGACTTCACTTCGAAAGGCGTTTTATCTGATGTTTTTTTGGGATTGTCAGTAAATTTGTACATACTATGCAAATTCACTTACTATGACCTCTGGAAAATATTTTCCAGAGACACTGCACGCTTTAATTCTTTCTCTTTTTTTGGACTAAGCGCCAAGAGCAATGGCAGCCGCGATCGTTTGTTTCTAAAGGTGCGATCAGACGGTCATCCGAACGTGTCACCAAGGTGACATGCTGACATTAAAGAACATGTGTAATCCGGTTGTCATCTGCATGCCATCTCCGATTGTCATACATTAGGTCATTCGAGTGTTAGTGTTTGCACATGAACTTTCAACGATGCAAACGTGTCATACGATGTTAGATGACTCTGTGGAGAATCGTGCGAAGTCATCCATTGGACCTTGTCATTCGAATGACAGGCGATCACACTGGATGACAACTTTAATATATGAATGTCATCCGGATGACAAATTTGGAGGAAAGTGTGATGGCAACTTAAGACTTAATTTCTACCTTCTTTTTTGTCACGAAACTGATGCGACAGGTGCGACTGCAGAGAAGTTTACTTGTTTGTTGCTCAGTTTTGTCCTCGTTAACTTAAAAAAAAAAACCATGCTGTCATTCAGCCGCCGCAAAAGAGTGAATGATTTGACACAAAATTATTTTAACTGAAAAGCTGGCAAACAAATACATTATATACATATAGTTTAATGTAGCTCAACCACGTTGGCGCTATTTATTTGAATCTTCGAAATGAATTTAGCGTGCGATCAAACGGTCATCCAAACTAGTCATCCAGATGACATCCTGTCACCACTATGACTTGGATTTATCCAAAAGTGGTCATCCTGTCTGAATAAAACAAGTTTTCTGACGTCGAATGTCATCCGTATGACATGTTTGGATGACCGTCTGATCGCACCTTTAGCCTTTTATATTTTAAGACGAAAAATTTCTTCTTCAAATAAGGTGACAAATAAAAACTTCCTTCTCGAGATGTATGAAGTAGGGAACCTTGTCTACTGAAGATTCAGAAGTGCAAATTTTAGGGCATGTTGCCCTTTCGTTTTTGCCAAAACCAGGAGACTTAGGTTCAAATAGGTTTACTTACGCAAACCGTCAGCTACACGGTCACGCTATTTTAATTGGAGCAGTCCCACAAAACTAGGCTGACTAGGCTCGTAGGGTTGATGTTGATTAAGCCATATTTGAATTAACTTTTAACGATACAGAGCATAAATCTGAGGAAAAAGAATTCAGTTCAGTTTTGTTTTCTTCTTCTTAAGCCTAAGTGAACGATGTTTATTTATATTTGGAAGACCAACTTGATGATCGTTGGAAAACGCCTTTATAATTTGTTTGACAGTCTTATTGTTGTGTGTTTTCGGCAATTCAGTTAATTGGGATAATCAAATTAAACTCTATTCAATGTAGGTTAAACGGCGAAGGGAGTAATATGTAGACGTAGCCAGCGGTGACACTTTTAATACTATAGTAGTAAAATTGCTACTATTTCAACTGCTATACTACCTACTATCACATTGGCTTACTTACTACTATTCCAATTATCTATCATTTATTTATAATTATAGAGCAAGATGGTTTTCTAGAAAAAAATGAAGATACCACAAAAAAAAAACTCTGAATGATCTTATAAATTTTGCAATTTAGTACTATAATTTGGCTAACATTTTAAGCATAACGACCTGCTTCGGCTGCTTTTAACGTTTGTGAATGCAGTATTCTTAGATCTCTGGGAGATTTGAATTCCTTGAGTTCACTATACGAATACTCGCGTCGTTATTCGAAAACTTCTGAAGAATATTCGTTAACGATTTATGTCGTCTAAAGAAGATGAGATGATGTCGTTGAAATAAAAATAAAATGTTAATTCCTGAAATAATTGCACTGCTAATTAAAAGAACAATTGAGAATGGATACCGATGGTTGATACAAGGGTAGTAGAGAATATTGGTATTGAAATACTTTTTTCAACGGGAGAAAAAAAAAACTATTTAAAAAATGACTTGCGCAAGCTCCTCTCCTTATAAGAAACTTTTTTGATTGCTGCGATTTCAACTGTTGACATAGGTAATATATTAAATGAATTAAATTCTAAAGGGTGATTTTTTAGCTGGTTTGGTTTTGGCAACACTGGTTTTGACAGCTGACGTGTGTTTAGTACCTTGTGTCACTGTCAAACAGCTTCAGTTTGGTTTGCAATTTAACCATGGATCGTCTTACAAATGAACAACGCTTGCAAATTATTGAATTTTACTATCAAAATTCGTGCTCGGTTCGAAATGTTCATCGCGCGCTGGTTCCATTTTATGATCGGCATTCTCGACCTTCTGAGCAGTCTATTCGGAAGATTGTGACCAAATTTCGCACCAAATTTACTTTGTTGGACATTAAACCACCAACACGTTTACGTACTGTGCGTATTGAAGAAAATATTGCGGCCGTATCAGCTAGTGTGACAGAAGACCGCGAAATGTCGATTCGGCGCCGTTCCCAGCAGTTAGGCCTTTGTTACAGCACTACGTGGAAAATTTTGCGGAAGGATTTGGGCGTAAAGCCTTTTAAGATACAGCTGGTGCGACCTACCACAACGCCGAATTTTTGGTGAATGGGCTCTTGGAAAGCTGGCCGAGGATCCGCTTTTTTATCGAAAAATTGTGTTCAGCGATGAGGCTCATTTTTGGTTGAATGGGTACGTAAATAAGCAAAATTGCCGCATTTGGAGTGAAGATCAGCCAAAAGCATTGCAACAGCTACCAATGCATCCCGAAAAAGCCACTGTTTGGTGCGGTTTATGGGCCGGCGGCATTATTGGGCCATATTTCTTCAAAGATGATGCGAATCGCAGCGTTACTGTCAATGGTGAACGCTACCGAGCGATGATAACAAACTTTTTTTTGCCCGAAATGGAAGTTCTTGACTTGCATGATATGTGGTTTCAACAAGACGGTGCCACATGCCACACAGCACGCGAAACAATGGCGCAATTGCGAGGCGAGTTTGGTGAACAGTTAATTTCACGTTTCGGGCCGGTCAATTGGCCGCCTAGATCGTGCGATTTGACACCATTAGATTATTTTTTGTGGGGGTATGCCAAGGCTAATGTGTATAGGGACAAGCCCGCTTCGATTGACGCACTGGAAGCCAACATCCATGCATTCATTCGTGAGATACCGGCCGATATGTGTGAAAGAGTATGCCAAAATTGGACTCAGCGGATGGGCTACCTGAGACGCAGCCGCGGTCAACATTTGCATGAAATTATCTTTAAACATTAAATTGCAAGGTTCAAACTATCGATTCAAATAAATATTTCATTCATTTTTTCGAATTTTTTGTGTTTTTTTTTTAAAAAAAGTTCTAAACCTCTTAAAAAATCACCCTTTATATACACCTTTTATATTTTCTACCCCCCTCATCACACTTGTATACCTACAAACGATAGAACGAATCCCTCAACAATTGATTTATTTTTTAACAAATATGCCAGAACGTTTTAGTTAGCCTCTTGTAATTAATGATTTGACAACATGTGACAACATGGTTTCAGATTTCAAAAATGCTAGGTAGATCAGGTTCAAAAAGGAGATGAGTAATAAAATAAGAAAATTACCAGTAAAACAAGGTGGCGCAAAAATAACCTTCCGATGTTTCTTGGCTGTAATTTAAAAAAAAATGAAAAACTTTGATTCTTCTTGTGGATTATTTTTATTTGGTCTTTTAATTTTTTTTACATCAAGTCGAGCATATGATGTCATGTAAATGGCCGCCGCCACAGTTGATTGTCATTTGAGCCCTTTTTATGGCATTTTCCATCACTTTGGCCAAAACTTCCGGCGATAGGTCCTCACATTCTTGACGGATATTGTCTTTAAGAGCTGCAAGAGTCTGAGGCTTGTTGACATAAACCCGCGACTTAAAAAAGCCCCACACTGGAGCGGTCAAATCAGGCGATCTTGCTAGGCCAGTGCAAATCGCCGAAACGGGAGATTAGGCGCCCGGGAAATGCATCCTTCAGCATATCGGTTGTGGCACGTGCAGTGTGTGCCGTTGCACCGTCCTGTTGGAACCACATGTTTTCCAATCCCAATTCATCAAGTTGCGGCAAAAATAACTCGTTGATCATTGCTCTGTAGCGCTCACCATTCACAGTAACCGTTTGGCCCGCGACGTCTTCGAAGAAAAAAGGTCCGATGACTCCTCCAGAGAAAACAGCACACCATACAGGGACTTTGAGCGGGTGTAATGGCTCTTCGTGGGTTACACGCGGATTTTCAGTGCCCCAGATGAAAATGGGCCTCATCACTCATGATTATTTTTGATGAAAAATCATCTTCCTCTTGGTGGTGATTAAGGATGGCTTGAGCGTATGTTAGACGCGATTGGCGGTCAGCAGCTAACAGCTGATGCACAGTCTGGACTTTGTACGGAAACATCTTCAAATCTTGTACCAAAATTCGCTGTAAAGACCGCTGTAAAGATACCCATTTGCGTGGCACGTCGTCTGGTCGATGTCGACGGCGCTTCCATGACATCTTCGACTACAGCAGCAATATTCTCTCAGAACGGCTACTCCGGGGTCTGCCACGCCTGGCAGCATCTCGTGTTGTGCTAGTCTCTTCGAGGCGAGCGGCTAAACGTCGCAGTGTTTTACCAGTAGGCGTTGGACGGCTAGGAAATCTGCGACGAAATTCACGTTGTGCCAAAGTCACCGACCGATTATTGCTCAAATAAATAGTCACCAATATTACGCGTTCTGGAGCAGTGTAGCGTAACATTGTTTATTAACGTGTGTTTCGCATGTGTTTACTACACAAATGTCAAAACAGAACTGACATTAGGGGCCAATCGCAAAATTTATAGCATTTTCTGATAGGAGGATTACTTTTGCGCCAACTTGTAGATCTCAATGAAGTTAATTGCAATCAAATTGATGAAGCCATTGGTGGTTTTCTTCTTGTGGATTATTGGAGATTGTAAAAGTAAAATAAATGCTGGAAAGACTAGAGCCGTCTTTTTTTCGAGGAAAATGAAAGCTTTTTTTCTGCCCAGCGACATGCTCCAAATAAATTGCATACCGTCAAAATGGAAGTACAGTGCTAAGTAACGGGTGATCCTAGTAGAGATACTTTTTTCAATAGCCTTTTTTGACAGATCACGTGTGAGTCGTGTTATGCTGTCATGTTATTTTTGTTTAGTATTGTTTGGCATTTCATAATGGAAAGACTTACGCGTGAACAACGTTTACAAATTGTTCAACTTTATTATGAAAATTCACGTTCTGTGAGGAATGTGTTTCGTGCACTTCGCTCAACTTATGGTCAACATAATCGGCCTACTGAGCGTACTATTGGCAACACCATCACCCATTTTGAGACCCAGCATTCATTATTGGATAATATTCGACCGAATAGACCTCGGTCCATATTTCTTTAAAAATTATGCCGGTGCGAACGTAACCGTCAATGGGGACCGTTATCGTGCCATGATAACCGACTATTTGATGCCTGAAATTGAAGCTCGTGATCTCGGTGACATTTGGTTTCAGCAAGACGGCGCCACTTCCCACACATCGCATCAATCAATGGACTTATTGAGAGAACATTTCGGTGAGCACATAATTTCACGTTTTGGGCCGGTCGATTGGCCACCAAGATCGTGTGATATCACACCGTTAGACTTTTTCCTGTGGGGATATGTAAAGTCAAAAGCTTATGCCGACAAACCCGCTTCGATTCAGGCCTTGGAGGAAAACATCACGCGTGTCATTCGCCAGTTACCAGTCGAAATGCTCGAACAAGTGATCGAAAATTGGACTCAACGGATAGACCATCTGCGACGTAGCAACGGCCAACATTTGATAGACATAATCTTCAAAAAATAAATGCCAAAGAATGTTCTTTCAAATGATAATAAACATTGTCCATTAAATTTGAATTTTCTGTGTTTTTTTTCTTTAAAAAAGTAGGGAACCTCGAAATGGATCACCCTTTATATTACACTTTCATGTGTTCAATAAAATCATAATAAAACAACCAAAGAATTTAATACACATGAAAAACTATTCCAAAACTATTAACTATAAATATTTTACACCCAAACCGTACTAATTAGGAAAATTCATGCAATAATAAAATAATATATACATTTTATCTCACATTATTAACCAAAATGGAAAAAATATAACAACCCAAGTATGTTTATTTTAAGGCAGATAAAAAATTAAGAATTATTTCTTATAAATTATATACCTAACTTATTATATACCCAACTTTTTTTTTATAAACATTTCAATTAAAATATTTATTAAACTTGAACTACGTTAACTCAATACTTCGCAGCACTTCCCCAACACATCCGATATAATCAGCTGTTTTTTTTTGTCATATGGGATTCTTGCAAAACTGATCGCGCTATGACATATTTTTGACACATCAACGCCTCCGTACTTTATTTGGCTGGCTCACACGTATTCACAGATAGAACATTTGAGAGAGGATTTTTTCTCTATTTTTAGGAATTTGTTGCGGGTTCAAAGGAACAGAGGTATACTGAGTCGACCATCTGTATAATTACTCATCTGTGGTAATACCTAAGTCGAGCATAAATAAGCTTATTTCTAGGCTGCGATTTGCTTGTTTGATAATTTTCATACAAAAATGTTTACCTTAAGTCGGATAAGGCAATTTTACACACTATTTTTCTCTTGGTATTGAAGCGGCATCAATGTGTTGCGCATCTTCATTGGATTTTCTGCAGTGGGGCCAAAGTTTTTCGCATATTGTTGCCGTTTCCGAATAAGCCCAAAGATTGCCATCATTAACCACGCCCATTTTTTCAAAAATCTTGTTCTTATTTTTTTTTTTTGCGACAATCAACTGCCATCCATATGAAGTTGTTTTCAACGCCTTTTTCCAGGGAAACGGATTTTAAATATATTTAGTTTCCTTTTTTATATAATAAAATTAAATATAATATTTTAGTAAATTAATCGATTTATATTCAGAGATAAAATACATTATGTGAAGTAAAAGAAGGTTCCTTGCATGATTCCATGGTCTCATCACTTAGATGCAGAAATACCAAACAGAGGACATGTGTGGGTGTGTGTTTGTGTAAAATCCTCACGCACGTTAACATTCAAAATCCACTTAAGTTGGAAATTGGAATAAATATGCTATTCCCTGATCCTCTTAAAGATATAAAGCTCGCTGAACCCACCACCTACACATGCACGTACACATACTCGTAATCTAACGAAAATGATTCAAAAGAAAAAAATGAACAAGGCTTGAAAATATTGACCCAAAAGCTTATTTGTGGTAGAAAAATGCTTCGTTAGGCCTTTCATCCCCAGCTAAATATACATACGTAGATATATCCGAAAAATTTTACGACTCGAAGGCAAAGCGTGTTAAAAATTGCGCGTAGGCATGACACATTATGGATCAATGTGTGTACTACCTCGTCGTATTATACCCTGTCCCTTGATTGCTGCACTCTCCTCCACCCACGCTCGGCCGTCGTAAATTCAAGGAGCAAGCAAATAAACATGCATATAACATTTACATCCGTATACGTATAGCGTAGATGTGGGCTGGAATACCGACTAGCATAGCCGCTTTGCTTAATTCTGTATTAAAGGACACACAACAACTTTTTTATGGACGACTGAGTTTTATGTCGCAGGATCACAAACTTAAATGAACAGAAAAGTTATGACGTTGACACTTTTTTTTTCGGGGCTTTTGCCTTCTCGATGGTTTCGTTGAGTGTGTGTGTGGGTGTGTGTGTGTGTTTTTTTTTTTGTCGGATCAACCAAGTTGCTGACAATATGACAGAAAGAACGTGTAATAAAGTTGCTTAACAAGCGGAATTATATTAGAATTTTCGGGCTGGTGGGGGAGCGAAAGGGTCACAGGGATTGAGCTAATGCGGAGGGTTCGAGAAAAGTTCACTTGCGAGACGACTACATGCAAACATACTTCACATAGCTTCATACATATATGACTTTCAGAGAACGTCCCCAGTTGGTGTTTCATTTTTGCATTAACCTAGAACCAATTTTATTTTATTATCCTTATATAGTTGATGGGGATGCTGTGCGCTGCAAAGGGTTGCTTTTCGATCTCTCTTTCCGCAGTCGAGTCGACAGAACCCACCTTGGTGTTTATTTTCTTTTCCAATTGAGGATGGAATAATAATAGGGTGCTGCATATGCAGATATGGCTGGCTGTCAGTCTGGGGATAAATGCGAAGTGGCAGCACATTACACATACCCAGAGAACTCCATCCACGGAATGATGTACGTAGGTAGGGATGGAGGTATTTTATGCGTTCTTCCAGGGAACACAGTTACACATGGAACCAATTCGATTTGCTAACATGTTTTGAAGTTTCTTTTCTTTCTCGTCTTCGCTCTACGGTCGGTGTCGATGTCGATGTCGATGTCGATGTCGATGTCGATGTCGTTTTTTGCATCCTGAATGAGATACAGCCTGCCGGGTCAGGGCACCGATGCGATGCTGGGGCGGGGCGGTGTATTCGATTGGAGTTTACTTATTCAAATGGGAATACGTTTCTGTTGTCTCTGTCGATTGTTGCTTTAGCTAATTTTCAAGAGTTGCATGTATCTCTACTCGTGCATGATAGAAGTTCCTGGACCGGAATTTCCCTTGCTGGGTTTGAAGAGGTTATTTTTTTCAGCTCTGACTTGAATCTGAAGTAAGAAGGATGGGATTGGCAGTTGACTACCCTAAAGGTCGTTTGGAAACTGAGCAATTTCTTTGAATGGTTTGTTGTTTTTATGGAAATGACCAGGGCTCGGCAAAGGGTTACTAATGGTCTTTCGAGAAACCATCTATCAACTTGGGAAACAATGGCAAAATTGTTTGTTTGTAAAAAAAGCTTCGCAGGGAGAGAACGTTCTGAGATATTTTTTGACACAAAAAACGCTGGGTCTATGCATGCCCTCATTTCAGTGGAGTACCTACCATCACGCGAAATATTCCGCAGATATCTATTGCTTTTTGCGACACGCGACAACCCTTAGAAACAGTAAATTGATTTTATGTGGAAAAAAAAACGAAAAAAACTCGAATCGAACAAACTAAACGGAATGTCCCCTGCCGAACCATGGATACACCAACCAACCCCTTTTTTTGTACATAGCCATTCTCGAACTTCCTCGGTGCAATTCAAATTGACAAACTACAACCGGAAGTTCATCGAGTCAATGGCGTGGGTTCCACAGTACCACGAATCGGCCTGGTACGGACAAAAAGGACACACACACCCACAAACAACAAAACTCATTCACCAAAAGAATCGCAGTAAAACTTGTGAACATTCGGTGATCGCATCTATATCTCCACATCTATAGCTACATACATACTTTTGGAATTGTTTCAAAAACACACAAGCGCGACACAAAATTATACACCAGCAATTTTTGCACACTCCATTGACAGTAGATTGGTGTCCTTTGGTTCTTTCTACATGCAAAGTCCAAAACAAACCTTGTCATGTGCATTATGCTAAACAGGACAAGGCTTTCGGCTGGATAGCGCTGAGTTGGCTACTCAACTCGCCTCGGCCAATGAGGAAATTGGAGTTATCATTTACCATGGACTTCCGAAATGAATGAATGAGCTTCCAAACATGTTACGAAGGTATATCGAGCACAGTCTAAAAGGGATGCAGGACTAATATTCAATTGAGGCAATAAATTTCAGTAAGTGCGGATACCATTATAGCGGAGCACTACTTGTTCACTACTTTTATTACATTTATTATTATTGCGAAAGCGCAATATTTATGGCTCAGTGGTTTTGGGGTGAACGAAAAAGCAAAAGCAAAGGCATAAAGCTAATGAGCTCTGGAAATGCTTCTGGTAGAAGTAATGGCTCAGTTGTCGAAGTATCTGCAATTCTATGGACCTACATGTAGATGTATGATTGGTAGATGTATATTTGAAATTCTGCATTCGGCACTCATCAATCTGTCTGGATGTCTTCTTAAACTACAGTATTCGAGGGTTAGTTGTAGAATGTGATGTAAGTGTGGAATGGTATGGTATGGCAGGGAAAGCATTTTTTTTTCTGACATCAACATACGTACAGATAAATTATTAAGATACAAAGTTGGTTCTGTTGGATGGATGTATCTTCTTTCCTTTTATGATGACAATTATATCCTCCCACTCCATTGCATCCCTACTGGTACTAGTACGTCGTGGTAGTTTCGGGATCAACTTTGGTATGATTAAAGAATGTCCAGCGTTGCCACTTAAAATCGAAGCGAGGTATGTATGTCTGTATATTTTATTAAAATATATAGTATATTTTAAGACAAATATTCTTCAAATAGTCAAGTACATCTAGAATTGGAGATAATGGGAGGATAGAGAGCACCAAAAATGAGCTGATCTCAAATATGCTTTACAAATAACGAAGAAAAATAAATAGATGAAATATATGATTAACATATTAACAAATAAATAAATAAACAAATGAATAAGTAAAGGGTGATCCATTTCGAGGTTCCCTACGTTTTTAAAGAAAAAAACACAGAAAATTCAAATTTAATGGAGAATGTTTATTATCATTTGAAAGAACATTTTTTGGCATTTATTTTTTGAAGATTATCTCTATCAAATATTGGCCGTTGCTACGTCGCAGATGGTCCATCCGTTGAGTCCAATTTTCGATCACTCGTTCGAGCATTTCGACTGGTAACTGGCGAATGACACGCGTGATGTTTTCCTCCAAGGCCTGAATCGAAGCGGGTTTGTCGGCATAAGCTTTTGACTTTACAAATCCCCACAGGAAAAAGTCTAACGGTGTGATATCACACGATCTTGGTGGCCAATCGACCGGCCCAAAACGTGAAATTATGTGCTCACCGAAATGTTCTCTCAATAATGCGATGTGTGGGAAGTGGCGCCGTCTTGCTGAAACCAAATGTCGCCGAGATCGCGAGCTTCAATTGCAGGCATCAAATAGTCGGTTATCATGGCACGATAACGGTCGCTATTGACGGTTACGTTCGCACCGGCATAATTTTTAAAGAAATATGGACCGATGATTCCACCGGCCCACAAACCACACCAAATCGTGGCAGTTCTTCAATCTCTTCAGGTTGCTCTTCGTCCCAAATGCGGCAATTTTGTTTGTTTACATACCCATTGAGCCATAAATGGGCCTCATCGCTAAACAAAATTTGCCTCGAAAACGTCGGATCTTCATGGAACTTTTCAAGAGCCCATAGAGCGAAGCGATGTCGCTTGGGAAGGTCGAGCGGCTTCAGTTGTTGCACAAGCTGTATTTTGTACGCTTTCAATTTAAGATCTTGACGTAAAATGCGCCAAGTCGTTCCATACGTCAGTCCGAGTTGCTGCGAACGGCGCCGAATCGACTCTCTACGGCCTTCGTGCACACTGTCAGCTACGGCCGCTTTACTTTCTTCACAGCGTGCTGGACGTGGTCTATTCGGTCGAATATTATCCAACGCTGGGTCTGAATGCTGAATGCTGGGTCTCAAAATGGGTGATGGTGTTGCGAATAGTACGCTCAGTAGGCCGATTATGTTGACCATAAGTTGAGCGAAGTGCACGAAACACATTCCTCATAGAACGTGAATTTTCATAATAAAGTTGAACAATTTGTGAAATGCCAAACAATACTAAACAAAAATAACATGACAGCATCACACGTGATCTGTCAAAAAAGGCTATTGAAAAAAGTATCTCTACTAGGATCACCCGTTATTTATATACATATTCGGAACGTTCATAGGAGTGCGAGCGAGCGAATTGACAAACTGCGACTAAATCACTTTAAATGCATTTTAAAACACAAAATGTGGACTAGACTATTCCAATTCCAAGATAATAACATTATTAAATTAATAACGTTATTATCTTTGAATTGGAATAGTGAATAGCGGTGAATAAAATAGAAGTGAATTTATGAAATACTATGTTAAATTATTGAAATTTAATTTAACTAATCACGCGTTACTCATTCATTTTATTCATTGAGCTTTTATTTATTTTACCTACAATTTTAGTGATTTTATGGAATATTTCATTTATTCACTGCTGAAATATTTATCGCACCTTCAATTTAACAATTATTTAATTTTAATTATTAAATTAGTTTAATTCCCTGCAAACAAATTATGAAAATTCTTATTTTATGCTTAACTTGCGCAACTATCAAAATGTTTGCAAATCTGCCTAAAACTGTTTACCCAAAAAATATGTTTGTGAGGTAAAACTAAAATAATACATAATAATTGAAAACAATCAACTTAATTTTATTCTTTTGCAAATTCACCATAAATTGTCGCATGTTATTACGTTATTATTGGACACAGCCCAGTTTTGACTTTTAATATGTCAACATGAGATCTTTTCCAAAATGGATTATTAGGCAAAGAACTGCTATTGTGTGCGTGAGCTGGCTCAATTTGATTTGCATGGAAAAACATGTCCTACGCTTTTTTGAAGCAAATAAAAAAGGGAGGGCGGGAGAGACAAAAGTCCTCTCAGTCGACTATCTGTATAATTACTCATCTGTGGTATTAGGTAATAAGAAGGAATGGTAACTTTACTTTAGTACTAAGCTGATATTGCAAGCCAATTTAAGAATTACTTTAGATCTAGGTAATCTCTTCTTCGTTTATAAGACTGAGACTATAAGACTAAAATTGCATACAAACTAGCGTGATGTTCCAATGCGAATAGCTTTGAACCATATATTCACTGTGTAGAATTGCCTTAGTACCACAGATGAGTAATTATAAAAATAGTCAACTGAGAGGATTTTTGGCCCTCTCGCCCTCCCTTTTTGATTTGCTATAAAAAGGCGTAGAACTGTCTGTTTACGTTTTTGCATGCAAATCAAATTGAACCAGCTCACGCACACAATAGCAATACTGCGTCAAAGAATCCATTTTTTGAAAAATGTCATGTCAAATCAACAGCACCCTCTATGGTTCATACGTATTAACAGATAGAAAATTTAAGAAATGATTCATGAATTCAAGGGGACAGCATCTGTGCTTAGTACTAAAGTAAATACTGATCAAGTGCTTCTGGGGAGCACTCAAAACTCACTAGCGGTACAATATTTTTTAAATAAAAAATAAATGAAACAAGTTTCTGTTGGGTGTTGACCCTGTAAAACATCACAATAAAACATACTGTCCTCTACGCCATCAAAAATTCAGATTTTGTGAAGTGATCGAAAAACAAGTAAAATCACCTTAATTCCTTAGTTTCACCTTAATTCCTTAACTAGGCTTAATATATTCCATTACTGAACCAAAAAGGTACATAAATACAAGGAAAAAGTTCTTTGCGGCTACGTTATTTTCTTTAAAATTCAGCCGATGAATATGTTCTTTGAAACAAAGAATCATCGTTCATTCATTAAAGAATGTGTTTATTAAGTAATGAATATTGTTCGTAATTTGATGTTTTCTGTTCATTGAGTCAACGTATTTTGTTCATAAGACTATGTACTTTATTCATTTAATCAAAGAACGTTGTTCATTATTCCATGAATTCAATTCTTTGAATTAACGTAATTTGTTCCTTGAAACCCACGAATTCTCTTTATTTTTTTTTTTTTTAGTTAAAAAGCTTTTTAGCAATCTTATTATCTGTAATTTAAATTATTGAAAAAAAAATATGCAGTCATTTGTTTATTGCTGTTTTTATTTAAACAAAGGGATATACTGTACATTGTGTGTACAATTTTTACTAGACGTTATGCAGCAACTTGGGTACCTTTTGTAGTTTTTTTCCAATGCATGAAGACGGAATCTGTGCTCTCTAGAATAAAACAATAAAAAATTTGGAGTATTAAGTTGTTCCTATCTTCTATCTAAGAATTCCTGACAATTGCTGTATATATGATTCTTCTGAATCTAAATAAAATTATATCCGTTTTATTATTTATTTAATATTTTTGAAGCGACAAAATACCGGGTGATTTTTTAAGAGGTTTAGAACTTTTTTTAAAAAAAAAACACAAAAAATTCGAAAAAATGAATGAAATATTTATTTGAATCGATAGTTTGAACCTTGCAATTTAATGTTTAAAGATAATTTCATGCAAATGTTGACCGCGGCTGCGTCTCAGGTAGCCCATCCGCTGAGTCCAATTTTGGCATACTCTTTCAAACATATCGGCCGGTATCTCACGAATGAATGCATGGATGTTGGCTTCCAGTGCGTCAATCGAAGCGGGCTTGTCCCTATACACATTAGCCTTGGCATACCCCCACAAAAAATAATCTAATGGTGTCAAATCGCACGATCTAGGCGGCCAATTGACCGGCCCGAAACGTGAAATTAACTGTTCACCAAACTCGCCTCGCAATTGCGCCATTGTTTCGCGTGCTGTGTGGCATGTGGCACAGTCTTGTTAAAACCACATATCATGCAAGTCAAGAACTTCCATTTCGGGCAAAAAAAAGTTTGTTATCATCGCTCGGTAGCGTTCACCATTGACAGTAACGCTGCGATTCGCATCATCTTTGAAGAAATATGGCCCAATAATGCCGCCGGCCCATAAACCGCACCAAACAGTGGCTTTTTCGGGATGCATTGGTAGCTGTTGCAATGCTTCTGGCTGATCTTCACTCCAAATGCGGCAATTTTGCTTATTTACGTACCCATTCAACCAAAAATGAGCCTCATCGCTGAACACAATTTTTCGATAAAAAAGCGGATCCTCGGCCAGCTTTCCAAGAGCCCATTCACCAAAAATTCGGCGTTGTGGTAGGTCGGCTGGCTTTAGTTCTTGCACCAGCTGTATCTTAAAAGGCTTTACGCCCAAATCCTTCCGCAAAATTTTCCACGTAGTGCTGTAACAAAGGCCTAACTGCTGGGAACGGCGCCGAATCGACATTTCGCGGTCTTTTGTCACACTAGCTGATACGGCCGCAATATTTTCTTCAATACGCACAGTACGTAAACGTGTTGGTGGTTTAATGTCCAACAAAGTAAATTTGGTGCGGAATTTGGTCACAATCTTCCGAATAGACTGCTCAGAAGGTCGAGAATGCCGATCATAAAATGGAAGCAGCGCGCGATGAACATTTCGAACCGAGCACGAATTTTGATAGTAAAATTCAATAATTTGCAAGCGTTGTTCATTTGTAAGACGATCCATGGTTAAATTGCAAACCAAACTGAAGCTGTTTGACAGTGACACAAGGTACTAAACACACGTCAGCTGTCAAAACCAGTGTTGCCAAAACCAAACCAGCTAAAAAATCACCCTTTATAATTAAAACATGATGAACTTACCTCTAAACTTTATCCGTTGCGTTTTTGTGTAGGGGTTACTTTTTATTTGTTCAAATTTTTAAATTTACTTTAAACTTTTAATTCCCTTCTATTATTTTCATTCTTTATTAGTTGAAATTTACTTAAGAATGAGAATAATATTCAGTACTAACTGGTATTCATTATTTAACGAAAACCATTCCCTGATTCAATGTATCGTACATTAAGTTATGAATGACATTAATTATTCAATGACACCATTCTTTGTCTCAATGAGATGTACATTAAATATGTTAATCAGTCAAGATAGATAAATGTTTTTAATTGATTAAAGCATAAACCCGTTCATTAAAATTAGGAAGGCGTTTTTGTGCAAAGGGAAAACGTTAATGAACATTCATTCATTGGATCAACGAATTTTTCATTAAATAACAATTTCTTTTAATGAATTTTTACATTAAGGCAAAGTCAATTTCAGTGTAGTTTCTAGGTTTAATGTATTCCTTTTATCATCGTTTCTAGGGTAATTCGTCGAGAATAAGTTAACTTTTCCTAGTCGATAAAGTTCTTCATTTAAAAAGTAGGATTCAACCTTAGTCTTACCAAGAACTAAGCTGATTTTAGGGAACCTGATTTAACTCATCGATTTACGGCAAATTACTTTAGAAATAAGGAGGTTAAAATTTGCCTTAGGCTTTAGGTGGCTTACAAAGTTATACCGCGATTTTGATTTTACACAGGTGTTTCTCTGGGTGAAGCTTACCAGTGAACCAAAATATTTACATTATAAAATTGGGCCATGGTTGATAGAGCATCAGCCGTGCAGTGATGCGTAGCGGAATTCCCCTTTGTTATGGTGTTAAACATATTTTGAAAAAGCGTATCTCTCAATTCCGTGAAATTAACCTATTAAATGGTTTTTCTAAATTATGGGCGAAACAGTTGGCGTACTTACTCTATCAACAAACCGGCCTGGAGATTTTTTGTACCCTTTTTTTTTAAACTGACAAAAAAGTATTGCAAGTTTAATTGCGCACATCATGTGTTTTTGTCTTAATTAATTTGTCGGGGATAGAAAAGCACAGCAGCCTCAGCAAAATTAACAGATAACTGAAAACTGCCAGATATTGGCGTATCCCGTCCGTATGTTTTATGACTATCCTAACCTAATATTTATTCAAACACTACCAGGGATTTGTTTGACGTATCAGTCAGCCATCGAAAACTAAAACCTAATAAAATAATATTGCGTTTGAGTTGCAAGTGCACTGTAAGTCCATTATAAGCTAACAATCCCTTTATCCTCATATAGTTCGCGTGATCATCGGTCAAAAAATCGGTAAGCTAACATGCATAGACACGTAACACAGTTGAAAATCTGTCAACCGCTTGTAAACTGCTTTCTGGAACTTGTAGTATGTGTTAAAAGGTGAATTTGCTTCTGTGGAAAGCTCCTGACTTTGATGGAGGTTTCAGAAGATTTTGCAAAACCTCAGATTTCAATGCGGTATGAAAATAGTATTAGCTTTGGTTAAATAAGACCTAATGCGCCCTTTGCCATTTTGTTCTTTACACATTTGCCGAACTATATATCACTGTCAACGAATACTTACAAATTTTCAATGGCTGTAAACGATTTTAAGGTTTAAAGAAATCATAAACATTTAAAACCTGGCGGCCCGGAGAAATTTCGGCTAGGCCCAGGCCAAAATAGCCCTGTTGGTAACCCTAATATGTTCCAAATTTCCCAAAATCTGATTTATTGACATGATTGCTGATCACAAATATATATAAGACGAACACTTAAGGCTGTAACGAGCTTTATGTCAAAACAAATATACCCTTAAGATTTGGTACAATAACTTTGAAAATTCGCTGTCAGCAGTGCTTGGGTGGCACTTTTTGTGGGGTTTAAGTATTTAAACTCTCTTTCTGCAAGCTACAGTTATCTTAAATAACCTGACAACGTGAAATAACACCAAGATAGGTTATAGTGGGTGTAGTGGCTTAGTGGTTAAGTATGTTGGACCAACAAGCGAGGGGTCGCTGGTTTAAATCCTGGCCTGTACCACCCTAAAGTTTTTATTCGCTGCTCCACCTCTTGTGAACGTCTGACAAACATCCAGCCATGAGAAGCTTCTCAAAAATAAATTTCCGTTCGGAATCGGCATTAAACAGTGGGTTCCTCCATTCGTGTCAAAAATATAACTTCGCACACACCGTCTAATAGCAGTCCAGTAGGCGGGCCAGAGTTGAAATCCCATTTTCCCGCGAGGCATTACACCCAGCAACTGCAATTAAGTCAATTTGCTCTTATTTCAAATCATAATTCGGTGTACTTTGCTTTATCAAAATGAAGTAAGACCAAATTTTTGACGTTGATCCAATTTCACTTGGTCTTATTTCAAGGCACGTACAGGCGCCTGACTGTAGAAAAACACCTACCCAGAGTTGCATGAGTGGTACATGCAGCCTGCAGGTAGACAGTTTAAAAGTTGTAACTTTAGCATTGCATGCAAAGCTGCAAACTTCGGTCCAATAAAAAAGGGGTTTAAATTAAAATCGCCCAAAACTCAATTTTCGGCAAATATTAATTAAATATATTTCTTAATTTTTAAGGGGTCTAAAGTAAAAATTAAGAAACTTACATGTTTTTTGGGCAATTATTAATTTTTTTTTGGTTTTGGGCGAGTGAAACTTGGGCGTATTATTTGCGTAGCCGCTATCTGAATTTGATACAGTTGTGCTCAAATCAATTGTTCAACGATCGTTTGCGTAGATTGAAAGAAAAAACATAAAACAAAGTGAATAGTCTGCTCAGTCGACCATTGGACAAGTTATTTGAGCAGGAATATAAAAGGACTAGCGCATAATACGTACTTGAGCTGATGTTACTATCGGTCTATGCGACTTATGTTACAAAGGAAACGAAACATAATTTTTTTTCCTTTTAAATTTTTAGTAAAATAGTACTTGGATGTTTTAGTACTATTTTTTTGGTTTTTTTTTTTTTTGATTTACAATATAATTGAGAAAAATCGATTTCCATCAGTGACCAGCGTTAACCCTTGGTGATACTGCAAGGTTCTGTACAACATTTTTACATTCGTCAAACAATTTGGAGCCTCTAGCGAAGCGAAGAGACTTCTAATTCCAACTTTAGTAAAGGTACTTAGTTGTTCCTGGAAGAGAAGGTCCCAAGAACTGGGATTTTTTTTTGGAAGCGAGAAGAACATGTGAAATAGGAGGTCAAGAATAATTTCCCACTTATGCTTCGCGCATACTTGCCTATAAGACAGTTTACAGTAATGTAGTACTAATGTGGCGTGTGCTGGCTGTTTCGCGTTATAAAACCATAAAACCTTTCCAAAAATTTGTACAAGGTTGGGCAAATTGAATCAGCCTAACGTCAGTTATGATTTTTCCAAATGGCGTCGTTCGTCAATCATATTTGACAGTTGCAGTATACAAACAAACAATGCCTACTGACCGTCAGTTGATTGAGACACGACACGTACAAAATTGGATTCCGAGGTGAAATTTATAACTGGTTTTCGTCATAATTGGCAGGAAGAAGTCAACGGGTAAAACTTGGCGGCACATACAGTGATTCCGCTGCAGTGAATATTGGTGTACCCCAAGGATCAGTTTTGGGACCGGTTTTGTTTTTGGTTTATGTTAATTCAGTGTTCAAACAAAACTTTAATAGTAAAGTCACTGCTTTTGCCGATGATATGGCATTTTCGTATGCAAGTAACAGCCTATTTGATTGTATTGTAAAACTTCAAAACGATCTGCAAATATTACGACAATGGTTCGCGGTGCATGAACTGCTTATAAGCGAAAAAACCAAATTAATGGTCTGTAACCTAAAAAGTACCTGTCTGCCTAACTGTGATATTATTTTTCATTCTGCTTCATGTTCTAAATTGTGCTTATGTGCTCACTACTGTGGTAGAAAAAATTATTTTGATTCTTTGTCGTGTAGTCCCAATTGTTTTACAATTGAAAGTGTTGAGAGTTTTAAGTATCTTGGTGTTCTTATAGATAAAAACCTAAATTGGAAGGCCCATGTGGATGAACTAAAGAAATATATGTTATCTGTTACTCGTAAAATGTATCTGTTGCAACCACATTGTTCCAGAAAAAAAAATACCATGATTTACTATGGCCTGGCACACTCCAAATTACAATATGGTATTGCAACTTGGGGTGAGACCTATAATAGCACCATCCAAACTTTAAAAACATCACAAAAACATCTTATAAGAATTATTTGTAAAGTTAATAGACTAACTCCTAGCTGGCCTCTTTTTTGTAATCTTAATATATTGCCAATAAATCATTTATATGTATTCAAGGTCCTTAAAGTGTTCTTTCTACGTAGCGGCTACAGTTCTACTCTCAGGAGTTCAATTATTTTCTAGATTAAGAGTAAATACCATGGAACTTGTTACCATTCCAGTTTCAAACAAAACCCACTTCTCAAATTTTTTTACTGCGACAGCGCCTAAGCTTTTTAATAAATTACCTCGTAATATAAAAATTGTAAGAGTCATTGCTATATTTTTGGTCAAAGTAAAAAGTTGGCTATTTAGCCTAGATAGTCATGCAGTCAAATTATTACTTAATTCTGGCTAGTTCATATAAAAGCATAATTTTTGTTAAAACTATTTGTCTTGTTCACTAAACTACTTGAAATTGCAATTGCATCATAGTTCATTCATGAAGTTCATACCGATAAAAATTTATTTTACTCTGTACTACCCCACACATCAAATTTGTATGTAATTATTTTGTAAAGGATCATTCGCCTCTAGCCACTTTGTGCTACAGAATGATGCCTATTTATTCTTTTTTAAATTCAAAAATTATTATATGTACTTGAAATTTACTTATTTTAAATATTTATGTATAATCTATTTTAATTGAAGAGAATAAACACTTTAAAAAAAAAAAAGTCGCGTGTGGATTACTATCAATCCGCATTTTCAACAACGAAGAGGACGATTTGTTGTCGAAAACAATAATGAGCGACGAGGCGGATTTCCATTTGAGCGGTTAGGTCTGTTAGCATAATCTACGTTTTTGGGGCGCTGAATATAAGCGTCTGACGCACGAAGACCCATAACAGCCACTCAAAGCTACTGTGTGGTGCGGCGTTCACGCGGGAGGAGTGATTGAGCTAGAATTTTGATGTGGACGCTATTGGCAATATGGACACTGTTACTGATGAACGCGACAGGGCCTTATTAATGACTTCCAACTGCCGGAATTGGATGAGCGGGGCTTGGTCTTTCAACAAGACGGTGCAACCGCACACACAATGAATATGGTGAAAGGAGAGTTTCCTTAACGCGTAATCTTCCGTTTTGATGGTTCAGGATAGCCAGCAAGATCGCCCGATTTAACTCTTTCGTAGGGTTTCTTTCTTGAAGCCGCGGGCTTATGCCAATAAGCCTCACACAATTGCACCCCTTAAGGAGAATATTCGGCAGGAATGCGAACAGTTATCACCGGAATTTTTGTGGAAAGTCATTAAGTATACGACAAAACGGATATAAATGTGTGTAACACAGGCGGCAGGCAATTTACGAATATCACCTTCTCCACTTAGCCCCTAGTTCGTCTTGAAATTTAGTTAAATACATTTTTTTAATATTTTCAAAGTTTAGTCCTTGAAAAACAAGCCTGCAAAAGACGCGACTCCAAACATTAAACTTCTTTTCATCGGAAGTAGAAGTGGACCGAAAAAAAATAACAGCTGCTACTGTGGACCTTTCAGCAGTTACCTCTTACACGACGCTCGAAGTATGTACTTATTGCCAGAAAGGCGCCTGCTGCGCATACTTAAATATGTGGAACAATGGCTCAAGCATGAAGCGCCATTCTGTTCATCTTCTGTTAAATTTAAAGCAATCCTTACTCTACCAGCTTTAATGAGTAACGTATTACCGCAACAAAATGTTCGCCCATCAGACTGGCTAATGTGTCCTAGTCTGCGCCACCCACTCCTCGCACAGTATTGACAACACAAAATCAAATGCAAAATCCATTCCGCAACATCATTAACATCAATAGAATGTCCTTACAAAGGATTGCGCCAATAGCAGCAACTGTAATTGCAAGCTTTTTTAATATGCACACATCGTCCGCTCAACTGTCAATTAAACAATCACAATTAAACATATTTTCAATTAACGGGACGACATTTTTAATGAACTGCCATAACATCGGAGTGGAAACGGAAAGACAGCGCAGCAGCTCACACACACAAACACACACCTCATTATGCGGTCCGACAGTCACGTAAATCTGATAAATCAGCAATTTAGCAAACAGGACACGTTTCGATTAGCTTTATTGAACCATGGATATCTGTCGGTGGCGCACCGATGACACCCCAACTTGCTTTGAAAAATTAAATTATACCCAACTGCATTATAAGATCAAACGAAGGCTGTCACTCATGCGAGATGCTGTGACGAGTGTAATGTACGCATATCCCCTCCCCCCCCCCCAAACCCATTGATTGCAAACGAAATATCAGTTTATATTTATTTTTCAGTTCTCCAGCATCCTGCTTGCGGAACTGCGGAGCAATAACACCGGAAGAATGAAAAAAAAGGGACAAATCAGGACATAAAATAAATACCTATGCTCGTACACCCTCGTGTATGTGAATGGTATCCGTATAATACCTGCATTAATATTTATACAAAATAAACTGCACATCCTTTCTCGGAGGGAAAAAAAAACGTACCTACCTACACACGACATCGCATTCATTACGATAATCATAATTCCATCCTGGAAATGGCTGCGATGCTGCTCCTGGCTGCTACTACTGCTGGTGGAGCCATTCGAATGGTACGTGCTACCTACCAAGGCAGCCAGTCTACCCTGCCATACCTACTGCATCCGGAAGTTGGACGTAAATATAATAAAATTTATGTGACTAGCTGTTAAACCCTAATCCTGGCATTGCGCGCCATACTAAAGGATACACAATCCGAATTTCATAGCCATCATTCAGGCAGCTCCCCTTCTTGCTTGCCGCCATTGCCGTGCTTGAACAGTGCAAAAACCCCATAAATAGAGAAAAGCTTCGCTCGGAATCCTACTTAACACCTGTAAAAGTGTTTTCTTGTGCCACCCACTGTGCTGTAGATAGTTCCGGAACCGGGAGTGCCTCTACCTTCTTACCCTCCTCCTGCCATCGCTTAAATGCCCGGGGATTGACTGAATTGCTCGCATAAAAATCCCATTGTCGAGGCGCATTAAAAGTGTCAAAAAATGGAGAGCGAGTCGCGAGAAGCTTACCTACGAACAAATAAAAGGCTCCGCGCCGCGCCCGTACAACCAACATGACGTGCGAATATGATTTATGCGGGCGATCATTAATCATTGGGGGGTTGATTGTAGTACCTCTAGTGTTTGGATAGAGGGTTAATTACACACAGTGTCCGAAATTGTTGAAAAATAAAAACGAACGAACGATACTGCTGTTGTTACTGCCGGGACGCGCCGGCCACACAGCCAGAACACGACACAATACGAACAAGCGAACGTCAAAAAGCTATACAACACTGAACACGGCGCGAAAAAGTCCTGCAGGATAGTGTGTAACCGAAGCCTTTTGCAAGGAAATGAATGCTACTTTTATCGGTGTTTGGAGAAGGCATGTTTGGGTTAATGATGGCGTTGCTCGGCTTGGGCTGTAAAAGGACGACACTGTGATGTGGAGCGGCGTTGTAAAGACTGACTGAATGAGAGGGGTGTGAAAAGGATGTAATGGATAAACTCTATAGCGGCTGGTACTTTTATTGTCTTTTGTTCGAAAGGGATTTTCGGTTCTTTTTTTCTTTTTTTTGTGTTAAATTTCGAGTTGCGGATACCGAACTTGCGGAACAATTTGGTGGAAATTAAGTGCGGAATGATGATTGGATTTTGTTTTGTTTGTCTGGCTCCGGATGACGACAAGGGATCTTTAAAAATGAATCCATATTTTTTATTTACACGAATTTTAGTTTGTTAAATCGTGTGATGCGACTAGGGGAAGTTGGTTCGGTGAATAAGTGTGAAGCATTAGGGTGTTACCGTTATAGTGAGGAGCAGTCCGAATTTTCAAAAAATTGTGTTTATGTATTTGCTCAAAAAAGTCAAACGAATCCGATGAAAATTTTTCGCGTTATTCAACAAGGCCTACTTTCTGATGCTCGAAAGCATCGAGTCAAACTTTAAACGAGTTTTTCTCAAAACTTTGTTTTTAAGGTCGGTGCCTAACTTTACTCAAAAACCGCTTGGTGGATTTGAATGAAATTTTTACACCTTTTTTGAAATATATTAAACTAGTGCCTGATCGAAGGATTTTCAAGTTTTTGAAATATTCGATTTTTAAGAAACAATTTAATTCAGTAAATTGCCTAAGGTCGCCATTTTGTTTATTTTAAAAGAGATTTTAGATTAAGCTGCAACATGACAAGATGATCTAGTATTGTTAGTTAGTTAAGCACACCACCGTTGGTTCTATTCCCTTGCAATCTTTTTGGATATGAGGGGGAATTTGACAACCCCACGTTCTGCATAATTGAGGCTGCATTGAGATCAAAAGTAGACAAATAACAGCTGCTTTCGGCAACTGCGTCAGAACTGTGCGAACTGTCAAAGGGCTTACGCAGGGCGGTGGGCTCTCCGCCACTTTGTGGAATCTTCTTGTCGACTCCTTATTAATTAGACTTGACAGGGATGATACGTTGGCGATGTCTGCATTGTTGTCAGCGGAAGTAACTTACAGAACCTCTGTGAACGCATGACATTGGCGCTGAACACAGTTGGGAACTGGTGCTGCGAAGACTGAGATGATGCTGTTTACAACAAGAAGAAGTATACCTGACAGTAGTTGGCCAGCTTTCTTGTGCACTGAGTTTATCTTATCTAGCAAAGTGAAATCTTTAGGTATTATCCTTGACCCAATACTATATATGGCTCTATTGTTTGGTGGCCAAGAGCTACCACTCTCAGAAGACATCTAACTAAGCTACAACACCTTGCTTGTGTATGCATTACAGGTGCAATGAGAGGAACTCCAACCGCTGCTATGGAGGTTGTGCTCTGCTTACCTCCCGTGCAGTTCTTTGCTGTAAGTGAAGTCCGAACAGCCATGTACCGCATGTATGTGCTCATTGGAAGGAGGAAGGAGGTTTAGACCGCTTCTGGGTGATTTACCTGGCCACAGGGCAGGAGCACTCGACTCCATGTGCTCAAAACATATTTTTGAGCGCCGCCTGACCTCTAGGAACGAAGCTGTGATGGGTGAATCAGTTTTAGGCCGAGCGATACCGTCATGTACACAGATTCAATCATGAACGATCTCTGCGGTGCCGGAGTGGCCATAGAGCTTTTAACGATTTTGACGAACTTTTGCGGGTTGAGAATATAATATTAATAATTTTTTAATGGTTAATTTGTTTTAAACCGCAATTGAGGCAGGCTGATATCCTTATATAAACATATATGAATAGGTTTAGTATCGTACCATATCCATCATATCTCCAACTCGTAATCAAGATCGTCTTCACTGCTTCCAAGCACACACGCTACTAAATACGCCGTCTCCGCAATTTTCACCATCATCGCAAAAGTTCTTTTGGACATTTTTTTGAATAATTAAAAAAATCGTACTAAATGAAAATAGCTATATTTTTGTCATTGGTCATTAAAGGTGACATTTGTCATTTTGATAAGGCATGTCATTGCGTGTGATCGCCATTTTTTCACCAACGACAATGACAAATCGTAGCTTCAATGTCGCTCTAGTGCGTCATTTTTCCCTGACGTAACAATGTCATTTAAATGACTCGGAAAAATGGACGTGCAACCGTACCTTTAGTCTTTTCGGTAAAATATAATATTCAACAATATCTACAGTATTGTGCAAAACATAAGCAACTTTTCCTACTCTCATGTAAAAAGTTGTCTCCCACTTTTAAAAATACTTCCCGGTAAACTGTAAATATATTTATTTACATATTTGCATGTGTCCTCAAAATCACACAAACAAAATTTTTAATTTTCATTTATTAACAGTAAATAAAAACAATAAATCAAAATCAGTTCAAAAAACAGCTGTGCAAAACCTAAGCAACTTCGAGTTTGCTAAAACAGTTCTTGTTATTACCACAAATTTAACGGCATTTTTAAAGTGGGTTTTTTCCATGATTAATTTTGCTCAATTGTGGGTAGAGATTGCGATCGGGTAGTCATTCACAGTCATTTTCAATATGGAGCGCGCTAAATATGATAAAACCTTAAAATTAAAAATAATTAACCTATATAAACAAAGTGTATCACAGTCAAAAATTGCAAAAATATTCGGAATTAATAAATCTATAGTTTGACGTTTGATTAAAAAATATAAAGTTACCGGTAGCTTAGAAAATAATAATGTAGGAGGAAGGCCGCGTAAAACAACTGTTCGGGAGGATAGGAAAGTAACGAGCTATGGCCATCGAGAAAGCTTAGTAGTTGGATGTGTTTTTTAATTCTTCTTAAATTAAATCAGTTTTGTTGCCTTTTTTTAAAAGTGTATATATATTTGAAGTACAGATTCACACAAATAATAAGACATTAACTGTTTTTAAACAAGTTTGAAAGCATAAAAGTGTTTTAATTCTGTTTTATTAATTCAAATTGTATTTGATTTTATATATATATTTCTATTGCCCTTGTCATCTGTTCGTGCAACATGTTTGAGTGTGGTCATTGCAACGAAAAACTTCCCGTTGATGGCGATTTCGCTGTGTGCATGATGTGCAACCGCAAGCTCCATTTCGAGTGCACTACGGTCACTGAGAGATCTTGGAGAAACATGGGAGCAAGAAGGGATGCTTGGAGGTGTCAGACGTGCAGAAACCCCGCAAACGACCAAAATGCTGCTGGATCTGGTAATGTGGTAGTGTCTGCAGCAGCTGCTGTGCAAGAAATTCCATCGGCAAAAAGAGTGCGAACGGTAAACAGCCCAGTCAAAACAAAAGAAGGCACGGTTGATAACAGCTCAGCTGTTCTGTCTGAGATTCGTCAAATGAGAGCTGAAGTGAAGGAAATAACAGCAAGTTGCGATTTCCTAGCAGCAAAATACGACGAAATCAACACACACATGAAAAAAAACAACAGCCTCATGGAAAGCATCACAAAAGAAATCCATGAACTAAAGGAAAACAACAAAAAGAAAGACGAAATAATCGAAAATATGCAGTCACAAATAAACAACATGGAACAACAACTAATTAAAAACAATGTTGACATCAAAAATATTCCTCCAACTCCGCACGAAAATTTATTGGAAATTGTAAAAGGAATAGGCAAAACAATTGAACATGAAATAAAGGACACTGACATCACTGACATTTTCCGCACAAAAAATAAAAATCCAGAAAAGTCTGTAATTGTTGCCACTTTTGCTTCAAACATTGATAAAACCAACTTTGTTAGGCGCGCAAGAGCAACTCGACCCATCAAACTGAGCTCTATAATGAAGAATGCAAACAATAACAACGCAGGCTCAACTGCCATAGCGACCGATAACACGGTGTATATTAACAACCAGCTGACGAAACAAAACAGACAGCTGCTGTGGATGGCAAAAGAAAAGGCAAAACAAGAAAATTGGAAATTTGTGTGGGAGAGTGCGGGAAAGGTTTTGGCAAGAAGAATCGAGAGCGCACAAGCAATAATGATAAACACTGTAAATGATGTTGGTAAAATTACACGTATACAATAATAAATAGTTGGATTTATAAGAATATAGACAAAAGAAATGCGAAAACAATATTGTTAAAATGGATAGCACAAATAATGTAATAGATGAACTACTTGTCAACCTCGATTGTAGGGTAATACAAGGATTTAGCGGCATAAATGCTAACGATTTAAAAAATAAAAGAATTGCTTGTTTATGTTTTAATATAAGATCATTGCGCAAGAACTGGAATAATTTTGTTCTAAATGTAAGTCATATCATTAATGTTTTAAAAATAATAGTCCTCGTGGAAACAAATATTAAAGATGAAGAAAAGAATTTTTATAAAATAGAAGGCTTTGTAGCAGAATTTTCAAATCGAAATAATCGCAGAGGTGGCGGAGTTTTAATGTTTATTAGAAAAGAAATAGACCATACGCCACTTTCATCAGAGACGATTTCGTATGAAAGTTTAAAAGTCAGTTTCAAAGAGGGAAATAAAACTATATATACATTCTGGGAATTTATAGACCACCTGGTTTTAGTAAAAACGCATTTATTAAGGAAGTCGAAAACAATTTGGGTCGGCTGAGGAAAAATGAAGAAATTATAGTGATGGGTGATATAAATATAAATGTCCGTGATTTAAGATCTAACTACGTAAAAGATTATTTGGAAATGCTAGCATCGTTAGGACTCATGAACATCATCACCGAATTTACAAGAATAGATCCAGAAAATGGAACTAAAACAGCAATAGATCATATCCTTGTCAGCAGAACAGATGGCCAAATAAGCTCTGCAGTAATAGAGAGTGGGTTAACTGATCATTACCCAATTTTATACTATACTGGTGATACAACAAACCTTGTTAAGAAGACAGACAGTGCTAAGTATACGATAAGTAATGCGAAAGTTAACCAGCTCATCCGTGAAGAAATTTGGGAAGATGTTCTGACGGAGGATGATGCCGAAAACATATACCAAAAGCTAAATCACAAGATGCAACATATATATAAAACATCAACTCTCACGATAATGCAAAATAAAAGAAAGCCTAGTACCTGGATGACCCAGAGTTTAATTGTGAGTTGCAAGCGAAGGGATGAACTATACAGACGTTGGAAAAACAATAGGTTTAACAAAAGTTATGAGACCGAATACAAAAGTTTTAGAAACAAAATAAATAAAGAAATTACAAAACAAAAATCGTATTACTATAAAAATCAGTTCAATTTATTCAGAGCTGATCCTCGCAAAACATGGGGACTAATAAACGAGCTTTTGGGAAGGAAAAAGTCAAATATCGACGAGACCATGATAGCCAATTTTCCAACGGATGTTGCAATATTAACTAATAAATGTGCAAACAACTTTTTATCACAAACGAGTAATATAATCCATCACTGCAATGCGATAACGTCAACTCATACAAATAAAACCATAGCGAATTCAATATTCGCCAAGGCTACTACCATTGATGAGGTAAATAAAATCATAAACAATCTGGGTGTAAATAAGTCGCCAGGTATAGATGAAATTCGAGCAGTTGACATAAAAAAACATGCAAATATATTTGCTCCTATCCTCTGCAAATTTATTAACCTCAGCTTGGCACAATCAAAAATTCCGATAGCCCTCAAAACTGCAGTAGTAAGGCCAATCTACAAAGGAGGAGTAAGAAACGAAATCAGTAATTATAGACCAATTTCGATTCTCCCAGTTATTGAAAAATGTATGGAAGGCGTAATTATGGAACGATTGCAGAATTTTATATCCAAGCACTCTTTAATACACAATAGACAATACGGGTTTCAAAAAAGCAAAAACACTGGCAAACTCCTAGCTGAATTTGCAAACCTGGTCAACAATAGTCTGAACAGAAGCCACCATGTCTTAGTAGTATTCATGGACTTCAGTAAAGCATTCGACACATTGAACCATTCAAAATTATTAGAAGCTCTACGACGCATTGGCATAAGAGGAATAATGGCGGACTGGCTACGGGAGTATCTACATGACAGGCTGTATTGTGTGAAAATTAAGAATGCGATGAGTGAGAGGAAAAAGGTTGAATATGGGGTCCCCCAGGGATCAAAACTTGGTCCAATCCTATTCATTCTCTACACAAATGAGCTATTAAACGTTTTTAAGAAGGGCACCCCCTATGCTTTTGCCGATGATACAGCGATTGTGGTGCATCACAGATCTTTGGAAATGGCGACATCAATATTGCAGGAAGAATTAGATGTTGCTGTAAAGTGGTGCCACGATAATGGTTTGGTTATCAACGCTAAGAAGACAAAAATCATGCACATACGCAACCCAAGTTACAAATCAACGCAAATACCAATATTTATTAAAAATGATGAATGCCCTAGTACCGCAAGTGAGGTTATTGAACTAGTAGAGAGCTACAAATATCTTGGAGTTGTAATTGACAGCCATTTTCTCTGGGACAAGCACATCAATAAATTGCGTATGGATCTAAGGAAGGCTTTATACGCACTAACTCATTTAAAATACCACGCAACATCACCGGTTTTGAAACAGGTGTATTACGCTCTCATTGAATCCAAGCTTCGATGCGGTGTACTTGCCTGGGGCGATGCAGCGAACACCCACATTCAAAAGCTGCAAAAAATACAAAATGCGGCGTTAAGGCAAATAAACGGCAACAATCTACATCAATGCGAACAAGATTTCAAGGTGCTTAATGTAAAACAGCTATTCAAGATGGCGATAGTTTTGCAGTTCTCGAATGACAACCGCTTTACCAGACCAATCGATCACGACCGGAATACAAGACGACGTGCCCAAGGTATGCTGCAAGTACCAAGGAGTTACAACTGCTATGGGAGAAGACAACTACAATTCAGCGTTCCATCTATCATCAATGAACTACCTCAAGAACTTTCAAATATAACAAATTACAAAACAAGAAAAAAATATCTCAAAAATATCTTTTTAAATGTCAACATCTAGAACTATACAATTTTAAATTAGTAAATTGTACAAACGCAATTTTCTCCTACTGAAAAAAAAAAAAAAAAAAAAAAAAAAAAAATAAAAAAAAAAAAAAAAAAAAAAAACAGGGAATTAAAATCACTAATATAATTATATTATGTACTTTAACAGATTTAAAAAACATACTAAGCTAAATATTTGTCAAAATTAAAATTCTTGTCACATAATCTTCTGCAGAAAAGCCTCGGCTTCGCAGAAACCATTGTTTAAACTTTTGAAACCTTTTATGCTTAATAAAACGTAATAAAAAAAAAAAGATTAATCAAATCAAATCCCTTTATTTCCTCTCGGGAAATATTGTCGACTTTGAATTTGAACGTTGACTGGAGTCAACTGGAGTACGGTTCGTAGACGGGCTCTTGAAGCTGATCTTAAAAGTTATTCAGTGTTGAAGAAACCTATGCTTACGAAGAAGCATGTACAGAAAAGGTTTATTGATAAAATTTTTTTTTTGAATTGAAATAATCTTTTCTTTAAAACACTTTATAGGTTAAATTTTGCTAAAAAATATATTAATTGGTCAGTCGGCAAGTGGAAAAGTGTGTTATTCAGTGATGAATGTAAATTTAACCTGTGGATGGCATACAATACGTTAGGCGTACGCCCAAGCAAAGACTTAATCCACGCTTCTGTAAAAGTACACTGAAGCATAGGGGTGGAAGTGTTATGATATGGACATGCTTTTCTGGTTATGGTGTTGGTCCTCTTCATGAAATAGCGGGCATAATGGATCGTTTTGTTTACAAGGATATTTTGGAAAATGTGATGCTGCCGTATGCCGAATGGAATATTTCACTTTCTTGGGTATTCCAACATGACAACGACCCGAAGCATACTTCAAAAATGGTCAAGGAGTGGCTAACAGACCATCGGATTGAAGTTCTTGATTTGCCTGCACAGTCGCCGGATTTGAATCCGATTGAAAATTTATTCGGGATTCTTAAACGTCACGTTGGAACAATACGGTGCAAAAACCAAATGGAGTTGATAAATTTATTGAAAATACAGTGGGAAAACATACCAGCAACTATTATTTCTAATTTAATTGAGTCGATGCCTCGTAGATGTGCTGAAGTCATAAAAAATAACGGATATTGTACAAAATATTAAAAGAGTTGCTTAGGTTTTGCACAGCTGTTTTTTGAACTGATTTTTATTTATTTTTTTTATTTACTGTTAATAAATGCAAATTAAAAACTTTGTTTGTGTGATTTTGAGGACACATGCAAATATATAAATAAATATATTTACAGTTTACCGGGAAGTATTTTTAAAAGTGGGAGACAACTTTTTACATGAGAGTAGGAAAAGTTGCTTAGGTTCTGCACAATACTGTATATGAATATCAGCATCTAGCATTGAGTCACAACATCCGGTAGTCGAGGTGCCGTTGGTACCTATTAGAGAGCTGCATGAATGGCAAAAATACCATGTTCAAATGAACAATGCCAAAAATGAGTTGAATGAAATAGAATGCGAAGCAGAATATGTTTTGAATGAGTGGGAATGCCTTGGAATAAGAGGTTGCGTTTCGAATGGATTCGAATGACATAACGGGTTTTTGTACCGTTATCTTGTCGCGCATAAAGAAAAAGAAGAAAGGAAAAAAAGACAGTCTAGCGCTTGCGTCTCACGAAATGAATGCACCCAAAAACTCGAGTAATTCGGGTGTCCGTGGCTATGCCAAATTTTTTATTCCGCTTTACGCTTCATTTATTCTCATTTATTCTCATTTTGCTGATTGCCGTCTGGTGTGAGACACAACACGCACTCCCATTGCTACTCATTCGTTTCATTGTGTGCTTCGCACTGACTCAATTCAATTCAATTCGAGTCCATTCAATTTAACGTATGTTGTGAGTGAATCCATGCAGCTCTCTAGTACCTATGCCATCATAACATGAAATGGTTTTTCATTACGCAATCTTAGTAACCAATTCGGTAGTTGCATTTTCATTTGAAAAAAAAAACAAATCTGCCAGACTTTTTCGAACAGTTTTTGGTGCTTCCAGCTTTTCGGCTAGTTTCCTCCAATTCGGATTAATTAAACTTCTGAGAAAACTGTGAGCTTTGAACTCATATTCACTTTTGCTGTAATTCAATTGAATTTCCTTTCGACTTCCGCACAGATGCCGACCACAACAAATTCACCAGAAAAACAAATCAGCGATCACCTGATAAAATGAAAAGTTCTTCAAAGACCACTTCAAAGGCACTTTTAATGGCAAACCATTTACTTGATTAATTTATGTCGTTTATCCCAAGTGCATTTGCGTCACAGTCCCATACTATAATGAGTATCAAAATGAATGCCAGAAGAGATAAAAAAGTATTTTTTTTTTCCAAAACAAACGACACCGAATCCCCTTTGCAAGGGGAACGAACAACTCCATAACTGATAAGAAATTAATTATTTTCGATGGCAAACGCCATAGACACAAGACACTCTAAACTGAAGTCCGGATTCGACAGTCGACTCTCTAAAGATACGGCAAAGCAAGTCGCAAACCCCTTAAAAGAAAACATTTTCATTTAATTTAATTGCAGTTCAAACACACAACCAGAGAAAACACCCACACCAACATCGATTCACTCATACACTGAGACAAATCAATGCGATATTATAGTGTGAGGGAATAGTGAAGCCAAAGTCATCCCCTAGTGCGGGTGAAATGTTCACCCTTAATAACGAACGACTTACACTCTCCCGCTAGAAAGTATTTAATTTTGTTAATTACTCTCGTTCGATTGGAAGCCGCCACTTGAGTTATCTTCAAAGTGTCCGGAGGATTTTTTTTTTTTTTATATTTCCTTTTAATTAAACTATATCGAGCGGGCAAATGTGGCAATTAAAACGCAACCCTCTGACGTTGCCACACTCAAAACGGGTGTGTTTGGTCTGAGGCAAAAAAAGGGAGACAAAAGAATCGTATCCAAATGATAAGAGTCCGAATGGGTGCAATAACTGATGAACGCGACGAGTTCGTGTCCGAACGTTGTTATTCCAAATTTTTTTTTTCATTTTTGTTCGAGTATTTCATTCCGCTTTTAATTGACTTCCAAATGAGTCCATTAAAAGTTCCAAAGCAAAGCCATGTTGTAAGTTGGATGCGCGTGTTTAATGATTGTCGTCGTCCCGTCACAGTCGGTCATGTGCCAACTGGATCATAACCATTTTGATGGCTTATTACGAGGATAAGACTCATCATCATCATCAGCATCGTTTCTCCACTTTAACTAAGCTGAGATTTTAATATTGTTGCTTCTCCATCATCAGTGACAACGCTGCTCATGGTGTTGGGTGGTTAGGGCAGAAGCCAATAAAATAAGAATGATGCTGATGATGATGGTGATGGCGATGACGATGACGATTCCAGGAATACAGTGGCCTCCTTCCTCAACTCACATTCAACCTCATCAAAGTGACCCGTTAGCTGTGCAGGGTTTATGTGTTACACATCTTGAAGATGGATCTTTTATGGCCGAACCAAAAGGGTCTCATTTCCTGACATCGATGTTAATAAATGATAAGAAGTCGTGCGTATAGCATGACGAGTATGGAGATTAGGTAATGATGAAGAGACGAGTATTTAATGCAAGGCATCTGTACCTATGTATCTCTGCACGGTCATAGGTAGGTAAAATGACTATCAAAACTATTTCGACCTTATCAAGATGTTGTAACGAGTGTTTTGTATATTTTTTGGTTGAGATGTCTAATCGAGGAATGGCACACTTTGTGGTGCTTCCACGTTGGAGTGGGTTGGGGAATGGGAGAAGGCATCTAAGGAAGAGGAATATTTCTGACTTAATAAAGATTTTATCGTTGTGGGGCGCTGTGTACCTATCAGTAGGAAGTGCGTCGGACTTGTGACTGAAGTTCAGATCGCCTCAGTTTGTTCTTAAAACCCAAATTAATTGGTCGGAGTTTGTATAAAATTGAGAGTTTCTCACAGAATCGCTTTCATTTATCTTGTTTTTCCATTCCCAGTAAAAGAACATTTTGTTTACCTGCAATCAATTGGAGCTTACAGTGAACAACGAAATAATAGCTGTGGCGAATGAAGCTCTTTGGATGAGCCATGTCCCAGCGTATCATTCGCCTTCTTATTTTCTTCTTAATCGTCAAGCATCAAAGGCGTCTATAGCTAAAAATAAGACAGAGTGAATTCATATACAAAGTTCAATCCATCTTGTGGCAGAAAACCTCCTGAATTTTTTTTTTTTAATCTTCCATAACTGTTTGTGATGATTGAAAGCCTTCTGAAGACCAGGCTGCCTTTTTACATAATTAAAACTCTTTCAATACCTGTTAGGTCATTCTGTAGGTCAATAACAGTTAAATTAAAACTTTGTGCAGCGCTAGAAGTGTCAAGGGATATTTGTCGATAATAAATGGTGTCCCAAAATTCTCGCAAGATTTGATTTTTTAAGAGTTAAGTTTTTCATGTTGGCAGCACTGGTTAGTGATGGCGTCCGAACGTCATCTGTCAAAGTGAAATGTTTTCAGTATATATATTTGATCATGGAAAGACCTACAAACGAGCAAAGATTGCAAATTATTGAAATTTATTATCAAAATTCGTGAAAAATTTCCAAATCAGCTGTTTTATCGAAAACTTGTGTTCAGCGATGAGGCTAATTTCTGGCTCAACAGATTCGTAAATAAGCACCTGTCGCCACATGCCATACAAGAATTGCCGATGGATCCCGAATAAACGACAGTTATGGGCTGGTGGCATTATCAGTCCATTTGTCTTCAAAGACCAACGTGGAAGAAACGTTACCGTCATTTGCGAACGATATCGAGCTTTAATTATATATAATATAATTTTTTGCCCAACAACTCAGCCGAACTTTGTTGACATGTAGTTTCATCAAGACGTTGCCACATGCCACACAGCTCGTGAAACAATGGATCCGCCAAGATCGTACGATTTAACGCCTCTTGATTATTTCTTGTGGTGTTATGTAAAGTCGTTAGTCTATGTGGACAAGCCCAGCACGATTGAAGCTTTACAGGATAACATAACACGCGTAATTCGTGGAATACAGGCCGAAATGTGACTCAAATTGGACCTTCCGAATGAACCATTTGAAACGGAGCCAAGGACAACATTTACATGAAGTTGTATTTAAAATGTAAATAGCAAATGCCTATTTATCGATAACAATAAACATTTTAAATATTTGATGCGAATTTGAGTGTTTTGGATTTTAAAAAAAACTAAGCTTAAAAACACCCTTTATTTGTGCAGTAAAGTGATACAAAAAAAAAGACATTTAAAAAAAAACATGTGCGAACAACACGTTTCTATGAAAATAAGCGAAAGGGTGAAAGTGTAAATTTCTTGGAAAGTTTCATAAATGTTATCATCACGTTGGATGAGTACAAAATACACTCGCCCAGTTCAATATTACATTGAAAATTATGTATATTGAGAATCCTACAGCTACACAATTTGTGTACCCCATCCTAAAGGTACAATAGATAAGTTAGAGCTAGGGGATCTAAATTTGGAAATACTCAATGTGTCTTAACTCCGCCCACTGCCAAGCCACAAATTAGGAAAACCTATCAGAAAATTTGTAGATAATCTCAGACCTTACAAATTGTTGCTTACCGCACACACATTTTGGGGCTTATCTTACTCAAATATTTTTTTTCCATAATTTGTGTTAAAATAAGAATTATAATACCTTACGAAGTCATAGGAAATTCGTAGGGAGACACTTCTTCAAAGCTTTGGAGCAAATAGACGGTACAAACTTGAAAGGCCTTCTTGGCTTTAAAAGGGAGAGTGTTTAGGTTTTTGTCTACCGTTTGAGTATATATTTAACCGGTTCCCCAGGGATCGCGATGGGCCCGCTTCGGTGCCTAGTGCTGTGTGGTGAATCTAACATCACACCTCAGTCTTAGCCTAGCCTAACCTATTCATACTATGAACAAATCCCTGATGCCACACACACCTTGTTAAGCTATTGACCAATCCGCCAGAGTGAAGTGTGTCATTTTTAGTTTCGGCCAACCGGACTTGACTTACTTACCTGCCCTGCTGAAATTATAAATAACCAGCATCCCTACAACTATTTTGAAGATAACTGGCTGTTTAAGTCTCAGAGGCCAATATGAACACCTCAGACAGCTAACGTACGTCGGATAAATTCTGGACCAAGGGCGTCGTCAACTTTCATGATCTTACCTTACAAGAGTAAGAAAAGGACATAATTTGTAGTTGAGGTCTGAGGTAAATTGTTGGCACCAAACTTACCGGCCAGTCCTTAGAACAAAGAGAGGGTCAGGCCGTTAAGGTTTGTTGCAGAGCAATCAGTGTAACTTCCTGATCACGCTGTTCTGCACATTTTGTGGTTTTGTTGACTTGCTCCTTTTATATATATTTTATTACTAGATACCACGCAGATACACAAATTCGTTTCATATACACACAACTCAATTTATCTTCAAAAGAACTTTAGCTTGCCTAGGTAAAAGCCTTGAAAAAGATCGATAGTACAAAAAATGTAAATAATGGCATCAACTGTGGAACGTACTTATAACCATCCAAGTTATCTACCCCAAAGCAAACACGGAAACAACATGTCATAGAAAAAATAAAATAAAATATAAAACGAAAAACATTTCAAACCATCATCATCATCATCATCAGAGGTGTTGACAAGTCCCCCGCTGATATCTAGATGGAAAATTACAAGCTTGTTTCAGCTACCTCTTCTGTGCAGCAGCAGCGGCAATCACCAAAATAAGAAGTTCTCCTCTAGCACAACAAGTCAGTGCTAGGCATGTACTATTGGCTGTCCCGCGATAGTCGTGACAGATTATTCCTTGGTTTTATAAATAAATAGAAATAGGAACAACGAGTGTACATATACAGGTGACATAACGTGGCTTGGCTCCCAACTGACTGATATCTGCACACATCACTAGGGCAATGCAAATTAAACGAAAATTATGGCCAACCATGAACAGTCAGAGAGATCTTGACTTAATTGCGGATCGCGGACACACACACACACAGAAACATTACATCAGGAGTGGCAAACATGACTTCCAGGTTTTTTTTTTGTTGTGTGGTATTTTTCCTCCTCTTTAGTGAAAAAAAATAAAAAAAAAACACAAACACTACCCTTCCGATCGACGATCGACGATTTTCCCATCAGGCGTCGCCTCTGGGACAGGCTATAAAAATATCTGCCATTCGTTTTAATTGATTTTCATGTTGTTTAAGGTTTTATGGTGGTCGATAAAAAATTATGGCATTTTTATGGCAACGTTCGATTTTGTTTTACGTGTTGTTGGTCCTATGTCCTGCTGGTGTGTGTTTTTTTCTTCATTTTTTTGATTGGGCACAGATCGTCGTATGTCATTTTATCACGATGGAAGTAAAATTTTTTGACTTGAGAATCAGTTGTTTTTTTTATTGATTCGAATAAATCAGACAGCCACCGCGCCGCCGCTGGACACTTATGCAAATCAGTCGGCCCAAGTGGTGAGTAATGTGTTGTCGTCGGATTGTTTGTCCTTCTCTCCCTCAGCCTGTTGTTTTACTGACGATATGTGGTGCTGGTGACTGGTGACTAAAGAGTAAACTAAAAAATCCAATCAATTTTGATTGCAGCCGATGCTCATAATAATTATTCAAATCTATGGTATGTGGTGGGTTGGAGTGTTGCATAACTGCATAGGAGATGTTGAATTAATGGCCATTAATGGGATTAGTCGATCGATTTACACAACATTATCGAGAGGGGATAGAAGATTTACATAAGATTACGAGTAACTTTGGTTGGTAAGCTAAACAATATGTGGTACCTAGTTGGAGGATGGAATGCAATTTAGTACTTGCTTTCTTGAATACAAATTTTATTGCCCTTTTTCGTATAGAATAAAGTACTAACTACTAAGGCAGGAAGTCTATTTAAAGTTACAGCTGACTTTCAATTCATTTTACTGCTTGCTTGTTGGCAATGACATGTTTTGCCACATAATGAGTGCTAAATATTTACTACGAGAAGCAGTAAAAGTAAGGAGGAGTGCTGGATTTAAATAAGTCCAATTCTGAGCACAATGCAATGGAGAAATACCTACTTTAGTTTTAACCACAGAGGTTTTCGGATAACTGGATCCCCTTCTCGTAGAAAATATTTTACATGAAAAAGTTGCTTTAAACAACACACTTCAGCTTCGTTATCGCAAAAATGTTTAGCCGGCGGCATTTGTCTTTCTCAGAAGTGTCTTCACACTTATTAGATTAGTTTAGATTAGTTTGGGGGGGTTGGGGGTGGTGTATTATATTCCAGATCACTGCGGTCTCACTGCCTATTATAATATCCTCCATTTAGAGCTTATCCATGATGCCGCAGTTAGTTAAAAAAGCGACTATCTCTTTGGGTGAGCTCTTGGAGGTCCGCTACTTCAAGGTAAAATTTTTTCTAAATAACATTGACGAGCTTTTATTAAGCAGTTGCAGTCACATAGTATGTGCTCCGCTGTTGCTTCGTGTTCTTTGCGCAATCTGCAGATATTTTCATGTACTATTGCCATAGCCCCATGAGGAAGCCCGTTGAATCTGACTTCTACTAAGTTGAAGTTGGTCTTGACATGATGAATTGGGATGCGGATCATGTTCTGGCTAGTTCGCCTGCTTTTTCATTGCCTTCATATCCCCTATGATCTGGCACCCAGATCAAATGTACTTTGTTGGTGGTCGCCAGTATTAGGAGGAGTTGAAGACAATCCCAGACTAGTTTTCATGTTAATCTCAAAGGCGTATATTGCAAGTAGAGCTGCTTTGCTGTCATAGAGAATGTAAATGATTTTATTTGTTGTGAATCTGTTTAAATTCTCTCGAATGCAGAGTTCTATCGCCTAAAATACGGAGCTACATATATCCGTACTAGTATATAGGTTAGTATTGGTGCGAGGACCGCACTGTCCGTATACCATGTATAGGAATCTTTGACAAATGTTGGTTCGTGCTGCTCCCAGTTTAAGCGTTCTGGCAATGTTACCTTGAAGTTGTGTTGGAAGTTGCAACGTGGCAAGTATTTGTTAGATGTATTTCAAGTAGTTCGTGTTTTTTGAGTTCCTATTCTTTCATGAGTTCTAGATGAACTGGTGGAATGTTTAGGATGATCCCAAGCGCAGCACTCGGCGTTTCCTTCATTGCACCGGTAGTACATGCACAGGCTATTCTTTGTATTTTATTTAGCTTAGTCTGTGCAGACCTCTGCATAGCTTTATACCACCAAGTGGCGGCTGTGTACGTGACAATAGGTGTAGTTATTGCCTTATGCATCTATAATGTCATTTTGGGGTTGAGTCCTCAGATTTTATCAAGTAGACTTTTGCTGGTCATCAGTGAGATCTTGGCTTTGTCGATAGTTTTGATAAGGTGAGAGTTCCATGTAAGTTTTTCATTCAGTGTGATTTCTAGCTATTAAACTTCCGACGAAAACTCTATTGATTCACCAAAGAGTGTTGTAAAAGATTTTACATTAAAAAAGCAACACTTTCTTCTTTTGGTGAATGCAACTATGGTGGTTTTCTTGGGTTTGATCAGCCACTAGGTTTAGAGCCCTCTGGAAGTGGTTCGAGATTGTGTCTTTGAATTTGCCTCTGATTAAGATAGCTATGTCATCTGCGTATCCTTGGACATAAAAACCGTCGTTACTGAGAACAATCACTAGTTCGCTTACTGCGATGGACCATAGTAGAGAAGAGAGGACTCCCTCTGTGGGCAACCTTTAGTAGCAAAAACACTGAGTTTGTTGCTGCCTTGTGAGGTTTTTATTGTTTTATCCTCTAGCGTGCATTTTATCCACCTGCAGGTGGATAGGAGTGGATTATCTACTCCTATGTTTCAAATATCTCTGTATTCACACTTATTAACTGAATGGATGGCGAAAATTCGACTTACAGAGTACGGATTTTGGCAAGCTTTCGAATTATAAGATACGTAAAGTTAAAAATTTGTTGTTCGAATTGTTGCACTTAATTTCGGGGGGGTTAGAAAAAAAAATTAACCGAGTTAAAACGCGAAAAAAAGAAAATAAAACGCGAGAAGATTACGGCCGCCGCCGCGCCGGTGGTAAACAATCGAATACTGGCGGATAGGGAAACGTCAACAGGAATTCGCCGAAAGAGAAGTGCAACAGGTAGCCTGTTGAATGCTACCGTCCCGGTTGCTTAGCTGGGGTGGGTTCGGAGATGGAAATAATTTTAGGGAAGGAGAAAATTCTGAAACGAAAAGGTATGACGAAAAGGTAAAGTGATGGTGGGTAAAACGGACGCCACACAATGTTTGAAAAAAAGGAATTGTGAAACCTTTTTACGAAGAAGTCGATGATTGATTGCTAAAAAAAGGGAATTAAATAAAAAAAGGCAAGGTTTTCAAAACGTTACAAAGCTCGAATGAGCAACGGTCAATTTATTGAAGTGACGTTAGATTGCGGAACAACAAAAGAAAATATCGCCGATTGAAATAGCCCGCTATCGCTATTTCCCGAAAGTTAATAAAAACAAAATGAAGGGGGCGCGTGTCCCGTGATTTCCGGGATTTTACTGTGACAAAAGCCTACCGGGTTATTAAAATAAAATGCCTAACTAAACGAAACTTTTTTTTTTTTTTCACCAAAGCACTATACTTAGCTTTTACAAAAAAATCTGCTCCTCTATGAATCCTGATAATTGTACCCCTGGGAATCAGCTGCCTGTCCTGCCGCTATATCCTTTGTCGGCCGTCTTCTTTCTTTTTCTCCTCTTTTTATACCCTATCCTAAGGGTATATTAATTTTGACACATAGTTTGTAACACCCCTTAATATTCGTCGTAGACCCATAAAAGTATATATATTTATGATCAGGACCAAATCCTAAGACTATCTAGCAATGTCCGTCCGTCCGTCCGTCCGTCCGTCCGTCCGTCCGTACGCAATTTTTAGGCCTTTAAATTCAAGCTAGAAAGCTGAAATTTGGACCACATACTCCCTAGGGCTCCGAAATGGTTAAGTGTAAAATTTTTTGGAATACGCCCACTGCCACGCCCACAATTTAGAAAAAACCGATTTAAAGCTACAGATGGACAGATAGAGGGTTATAACCTTCACAAGATATGTAGGCACTGCCCTCCTTTATAAGTTTGTCATATAAAGTTTTTTGCCACGCCTACTTTTTGTGGGCGTTTTTCACTAAAATGCTGTTTTCTTCGATAATTTTCATAGAAACCGAAAAAAAGTGTTTAACAAGATATTTAGCCAATATTTTTTCCAATATATCGCCCATACAAAGTTTTTGGCCACGCCCACTTTTTGGGGGCGTTTTTTCAAAAAATGTTTTTTTTTTTTCTAAATTTTATAGAATGAAATAAAATGCTATCCATCATCTTCTTAAGGTTTTTTTTGGGGCATATAGGGATAGGGATAGGGTATCATACTGTTCGCTCCAAGCGGACTGTAGCCTTTCCTTATGTTTTTGTATTGGATTCTGATCTCGCGCAAAACTATATTAAAAAAAAAAAAAAAACTTCCTCGTTTCTTTTCAAAACTACCACAACCTTTGATGGTCAACCAAGAAGTGTCGGTTTGTCCACTTCCAGGTTTCTTTTGTCCGTGATGGACCATTCACTCTCTCTTTCAGCAATTACCCACACATTCAGCAATTACGGAATCCACTGCGGCTTTTTCTAGCATGCACTCTGTCACTTTACTGGAGTGTGCCACCGCCTCCGTCTCATACTCTCTTTCGAATTCGCTGCAACTCTGGGGCTGAGCGAATCGATGACCACATTCACACAAGTTTCCCCAAGAGGACGTGTTCACAAACACTTAAACAATTCGACAAGATAAAAGGTTGAAAGAATCGAGAAATGTTTGAAACGCGAAAATGTCCCCAACGAATAAAAGTTAATAGCAAAACAATACCGAAGTAAACCAAAAATGAAAAAGAAAGAAGAAACGAAGACGGATTTTAGTTTTGGGACAATATTTGCTGGTGTCCCAATTTAGTACAACCCCAGGAGTCTTTGAGGAGGAGTGTAAAATCAATGACCGAAAAACTATTTTAACCCGGTGGACTTTCGCGCAGATTTGGGGGAAGGGGAATCTGTATAGCGTGCTATTTCTTACATACATGTTTAATTGTTGGGCTCTTGGCCATGGAAGTCTTCGTTAGGTTTTCTTATGTGAGTGGTTGGTGAATGTTGTTGTATAGGCAAACAGTCTGTCTGGCTCTAACGGGGTTTTCATCCCGACCCGTTTGGAATCACGTTGGGGTGTGCTAAGGGATCGTCCTCCCCCACCCATCGTTGTCGACAACACGCCGTTGGGCTCCATACCTGCTTTTGTCATCCTCCGGGTCTCATGGAAACGAGCCAGCTTGATTGGGATTAAAGGTCAATCAGAGGCGGCCAGTTAACCATTCTCCCAGCAGGATGACGGAAATAAAAATGAGAGGATAGGGCGCAAAAGTGGATTGGCTATGGGAGTGGAAGGGTTGGAGGGGAAACAAATTTTTGTGGCGTTTTTTAACGCAACAGAATTAGTCGAGCGTTCGAATTATAGAGTGTTCGAATGAGCGAGGTTGTACTTCACCTGCAATGATATGGAAACAATAGACATTTAAGGCACTAGATAGAGGAGTCAGAAATGAAAAATAGCAACACGAGAATTATAATTATGGGTACAGAGCAGATAATAAATCGTAGTTCCTTGTATAGCATTTATATTTCACTGTTCTACTACGGACCCCTGCTATGTAGTTATTTTCAACATATAGCCAATTATAATACAAAACCGTGCTCCAGTTATATTTTGTCCGATTAAGAGAGAGCGAAACTCTTCTGGGGTTATACAATTTTATGTCCGCGCCCGGTTATTAGGGAGTCCGCTTATGGAAGACATCTTTCTATAACAAAAACTCACATTTTTGCCCGTTATGAATATGTACTACCTGTCTTCAATTCAAATTATATTTTTAACTTTCTCGTATACATTAGTATACTAACGAGAAAGTTGTTGCGATTGTGCGGAAATTTCGAACTCAAACTGAGTATGAGGGATGATATTACGACTATAGGGAAGTCCAAAAAAATGGTTCCGCCAATGCCGACCGTCGGTTAGTCTGTCTGTCCGGGCGCCGAATGGCGAAACGGTAATACGAAATTGCTTCAAAGTTCGTATATAAAGTTTTTGGGGTCACATCTCGGGGTATCTTTTCATTTTTTGCTTTATCTTTTGAAATAACGGTACCTACCTTACAATTTTTTTTTGTGAAAATCACTTAACACTATTTTCCTTCTTTTTTTGTACTAAGGATTTGGGATGGGGTCAAAATTTCTGCATACTCAGTTTTTGGAAAAAAAATTGATTAACGGTAATTTATAAAACCAGCAATATCTCGAAAACTAAAAAAAAATGTGCAGTTTTTTTATACTATAAAGTCGAACAAATTTCCATACTTTTTTTTTCTGAAATTTTAATTAAATTCGTTTTCTCAAAAACGGCTCTAACGATTTTGATAATTTATTGTATTTCGAACAATTATGTTAAAAGTGTCCAATGTGCGAAATGGCATCAAAATCGTATGTGCCGTTTTTGAGAAAATATAATTTTTCAGAACCTAAAAATTGATTTAAATACATTTTCGATTCTTTTTGAGAAACCGATGCACATTGATTTTAAATGTTTGTAAATTGTAATGATCAGGAAAAACAGAGTGAAGCAGAGCATTGCACATTCGTGTTGTACGCAGAGGAACGAATCCTTAAATTTCACAGTTCTACCGATTATAGGCTTTAGGGTGAACTGATGAGCCACTGGTGTGACGAGTATTACGGTTGAAGTGTTGAAGGGGAGGAATGCAACTGGCTATTTCGTTTAAGCACTTGTGATGGTAGTATCGATAGAACACCGAGGGTCAAGCGAATTCGCAATATCTCGGTCGCCAATAAGTTTTATCGCGCGTTTTTGAATTCTGTTAAGTAGCTCCAAATATGTAATTGGTGTAACGGACCAGATATGACCGTTGTACTCAAGTTTTGGGCGAATAAACGCCTTGTAGATTCTAGCCAGATCAGAAGGGGTAAAATATTTCTTGCATCGCTTTAGGCAGCCTAGGCACTTCGTAGCGTTCTTGTCGACGTCGAATATGTGGTCATTCCAACGAAGGTTGTCATAAACACACATACCGAGAATGGAAAGTCGTTCGGTTTCAGCGATGCAAGTGCCATTCATGGATAATGGCAGAGTATTGAGGTTTCGCTTTAGTGACAGAAGACAGCATTGTGTTTCGGAAGCATTAAATTCCACTCTATTGGTTTTACCCCACTCAAGAATGCTGTCAAGATCGGAATTTAATGAGCTTAACATACGTTGCCGTTCCAGTTCGACGCCCGAAGATGAGGGGCGTTGCCCAGAAAAGGAATATGTAAAGCTGAGGGTACTGTCATCGGCGAAGGTATGAATAGGATCTGCGTTCGCAGAGGGGGTTGCTTAGGTGACTTGCGCTCTCTTTGTAACGAGGTTGGTAAGCAAAAATGCCATTTTGTTTTTTCAATTGTCAATACCATATTCCAACATGCATTCGGATCCGGGCAGGCTCCATGTGTTAGAACACATTACAAGCCTTCCATTGGTGGTGTATGTATTCTGTGCTGACATGTAACGCGTTGTAAATTTTTTTTGTATTACATAAGCCATTTTTGTATGTTATTTTTCAGTAGAAAAGTTTTGAGTGATTTTTATGGCATCACATTTTTTTTATACACCTAATGTTTCAAAGATACACCTTTTTTTAACATCTTAGAATTTTAGATAAAAACAACCTAAAGCAGGTGTACAAGTTAACCATTAAATACAATTTATAGTCTATGTAAATCAAGGCTCAAAACTTATTGTACATTCAATGGATGTGATCTAGCCAATATAGTCGTCATGTTTAGCATTTTCGAACTGTTGGTATAGCTCATAAAATTTCCTATTATACCTTGTCCTACAATCACCATTTTCCCAAATATGCATCAAAAAATGTCTCCCTTTCTCGCTTATAGCAGAGCTTTTGAGATACTGACGCTGCATAAAATGCATTTCGGCAAATCATTCAAAAGTAACATTCTTTGTATTGTGTGTAAATATTTTTTGTTGACACAAGTAGGCCCAGTAAGTCCACAATTGACCAAATATTTACACTATGGCAGATCCTTGAGTCAACCCAAGAAGTCCAGATCGACGCCCACCACCTTTTCATCGATTTTAAAGCAGCTTATGACACCATCTATAGAGACGAGCTATACAGAGACATGTCTTGTTTTGACATCGCTGTCAAACTCGTCCGTCTGTGCAGGATGACGATGGAGAAAGCTCGTTGCTGCATCAAGGTCGGTAAAGACCTAACCGAGACCTTTGATGTGAAAAAACGATTCAGGCAAGATGACTCGCTGTCATATGATTTCTTTAACATACTCAAAAGAATTGTGCAAAAGCCAACACAAGAGGTACGATCGAGATGGCAGGGACATGTAGATCGAATGAACACCATCGCTGCAGCCAGCAGAATATTCGACTCCAATCCAGAGGGCCAACGCAGTAGAGGAGGATCTCGGTGGAAGTCGTTCCGAAGTGGATTTCAGAAGTACACACATTACGGTGGAAACGTATAACATACGACTGTAGCTGACCTGGCGAACTTTGTTCCTCCCAAATTCATTAATTTATGGTGGAAATGTGGTCAATTAAATTTATTTATTTTATTTAAAAATTATACTAAATACAATGGAATTAACTGATATTTGATATGTTTCCATCAAACCTAATTGATAATGATGAACATTTCGCTGTTTCACTGAAGTGAAACCTTTTATTTTTAGGCGCCTACACGTACAGATCGGGAGGTATGCACCAAATCGTTTACACGAAAATTCAAGGTTTATTCCACAAAGATCTTTTGATTGTCCTTGGGACTTATAAATCGTCATAGTGAAAGGGAGCCCACGGGATATTGAAAAAGCTTAAATACGAATGCCAAATCTTTTGGAACAAGCGGAATCAGCGGAATGAGAACAAATCTATAACTGAGCCAACTTTCAGTTTGAAATTGTTTGGCAGCAAGCCCGAAACTTCGAAAGAACTCAAAAATTCCGTGGGATATTTGGTGGCTTCGCTTTCATCCATCACGGTGTCAACAGATTTGTATCAATGTAACTCTCCGATTAACATCCTTGTTTTTCGCAGCCACAATCTTTTGTGCACTCAGCCAATGATGGTCAACATAATTCTGCGATATTTGGGAAAAAAAATTGTGATGAGCTCTCCGGCATAAATTCGATGGACATTCAATCAAGCCGGAGACTAAGTCTTAGCTTACGCCAACAATTGCGTGGAAAACTCAAACATGGCCGTAAAGCAACTCGGATGTTCGTTTTGAAATGCAATTTCTACAGATATCATCGCCTTCGTCTTCAGGCAAACATTCAATTCATCTCCCATAGATCTTGGAATGATGGGCAGCGTTTGATGAAAATCGCCTGGCAGCCACCGAAGTGCGCTTCAGGGCGTTTGTGAGCCATTGTGCACTCATCCCAAAAGATAATCTTAAACTGCTGCAATACTCTCGCCATCGCAGAGTTCTTTGAAATGTTGCATTTAAGTTCTTCATCCACCTCTAGATTCAATGACAATTTCAATGCAGAATGAGCGATTCGAGCAACAAAGAAGTCGCTATCGCAGAAGAGGCGATTGCCAAAGCAATCTCAGATCTCGAATGAATCGTTTCCAAAATCAGTGAAATTGTTTTCGAACAAATTTAGATACAAATAAATAGATACTGGGATTTTCTTCCTGAACGCAACGTTTTCGAGTTATGGGTGCACACACATTATACTTATAGATAACGGGTGATCCAAGTAGAGATACTTTTTTCAATAGCCTTTTTTGACAGATCACGTGTCAGTCGTGTCATGCTGTCATGTTATTTTTGTTTAGTATTGTTTGGCATTTCATAATGGAACGACTTACGCGTGAACAACGTTTACAAATTGTTCAACTTTATTATGAAAATTCACGTTCTGTGAGGAATGTGTTTCGTGCACTTCGCTCAACTTATGGTCAACATAATCGGCCTACTGAGCGTACTATTCGCAACACCATCACCCATTTTGAGACCCAGCATTCATTATTGGATAATATTCGACCGAATAGAGCACGTCCAGCACGCTGTGAAGAAAATATAGCGGCCGTAGCTGAGAGTGTACACGAAGACCGTAGAGAGTCGATTCGGCGCCGTTCGCACCAACTCGGACTGACGTATGGAACGACTTGGCGCATTTTACGTCAAGATCTTAAATTGAAAGTGTACAAAATACAGCTTGTGCAATAACTGAAGCCGCTCGACCTGCCCAAGCGACATCGCTTCGCTCTATGGGCTCTTGAAAAGTACCAAGAAGATCCGACGTTTTCGAGGCAAATTTTGTTTAGCGATGAGGCCCATTTCTGGTTCAATGGGTATGTAAACAAACAAAATTGCCGCATTTGGGACGAAGAGCAACCTGAAGAGATTGAAGAACTGCCACTTCATCCAGAAAAAACAACGGTTTGGTGTGGTTTGTGGGCCGGTGGAATCATCGGTCCATATTTCTTTAAAAATTATGCCGGTGCGAACGTAACCGTCAATGGCGACTGTTTTCGTGCCATGATAAACGACTATTTGATGCCTGAAATTAAAGCTCGAGATCTCGGCGACATTTGGTTTCAGCAAGACGGCCACTTCCCACACATCGCATCAATCAATGGACTTATTGAGAGAGCACATAATTTCACGTTTTGGACCGGTCGATTGGCCACCAAGAACGTGTGATATCACACCGTTAGACTTTTTCCTGTGGGGATATGTAAAGTCAAAAGCTTATGCCGAAAAACCCGCTTCGATTCGGGCCTTGGAGGAAAACATCACGCGTGTCATTCGCCAGTTACCAGTCGAAATGCTCGAACGAGTGATCGAAAATTGGACTCAACAGATGGACCATCTGCGACGTAGCAACGGCCAACATTTGATAGACATAATCTTCAAAAAATAAATGCCAAAGAATGTTCTTTCAAATGATAATAAACATTCTCCATTAAATTTGAATTTTCTGTGTTTTTTCCTTTAAAAAAGTAGGGAACCTCGAAATGGATCACCCTTTAGACACGACGTTTAGCAGGGATATGCCTCGATGGTTAATGCAATACTATGCATCGCCTGAATCAGGGCTTGAGGACCTGATGTTCCAGTTATCGGGCTACTGTTTCCCTCCACCCAAACTGTTTTGATGATTTGGTGCATGCGCCCTACCAAAACATCACCTTTGTATTTGAAGAGCTCTGCTGGTTGACCATCAGAGCCGGTGGAGTTGTTGTTTTTTAGGTTTTTTTTATAGCTAAGCCAGTCTCTTCTATACTGGGTGGCGGGACGGGTTCATTATTGACTTGACCTGGGTTTTCTTCCTCTCTCTAAATGCTGCTAAAATGCATCTACTGTTCCACGCGCGTCGGTGACGATGAATGCATAATTTAGAGTTTCTCACACAGGCGCTATTTGTAGACCCTGGCTACTCCAGGGCAGGGGTGCTAAGATCTTCTTCAATTTCTTCTTCTGATTCTTGATTGCCACAGTGTCTATTTGATGGCAGATCACGCGAGACTCCTATCAAACTGCATTGTCATTTTTGTTCAGTATCATTTGGCAAGTCTCTAGTGGCTGATACTCGATCGGTTAGTCCACACCCAGCACGTTGTTGTGAGACTATTGCAGCTGTAGCTGAGAGTGTACGCGGAGCCGGTGACGAATCGATTTGTCGTCGTTCTCAGCATCGTGGCTTGTCGTATTCGACAACTTTGGCGTATTTTAGGTGAGGATCTTTGCCTAAGAGCGTACAAAGTTCGAATTGTGCATGAATTGAAGCCAGGCAACTTCAATTTGCGTCATATTTTCAGTGAATGGGCTCTGGAAAAACACAATGAAAATCCGGTTTTTTTTTATCGTGAAATTTTGTTCAGTGATGAAGCTCATTTATTGGCTCAATGAATACGTTAACGAACAAAATTGCCAAGAACTTCGATTACACCCATTAAAAACAGCGGTATGGTGTGGTTTATGGGCTGGTTGATTCACTGGTCCATATTTCTGCAAAAATGAGGCAAATCAGAATGTTACCGTCAATGATAACCATGTTAGGGGACTATGTGCTTCCTGAAAATCAGACCCGTGGTCTCTGTGAGTTCTGGTTTCAACAAGACGGCGCTACGAGGCATACAGCGCGTGAAACAATAAACTTGTTGAGAGATCATTTTGGTGAGCACTTAATTTCACGTAGGCCGCCTAAATCATGCGATATCGCACCTTTGGAATGGTACGATTTCGTTGGTGCCAAACAACAGCTACGAGATTGGGCTAACCTATTAAACTCAGCAACTTTTCAAGAAGATGTATCCAACGAGCTTACTTCAAACGGAATAAATTGGTGCTTCTCACCCCCCACGCACCACATTTCGGCGGTTTATGGGAGGTTGGAGTCAAAACTACCAAGTTTCATCTACGCAGAGTGTTAGGCCAGGCATCTCTAACCTACGAGGAGTTCTCGACCGTTTTGTGCCAAATCGAAGCATGTGCTAACTCCCGTCCATTGTGCACCCGCTTCGAAGGGGACGTGGATCCGATAACGCGACTGTACCTGATCCAAGCATCTTAACTATGGGTACATCGCTGCGAGATAGACGGCAGTATCTTCAACGGTTGGTCCAGGGATTTTGGCAAAAATGGTCTCAAGACTACCTGGCTCAACTTCGGAAGCGCCCGAAACGGTTGGAAAGGTCAAAGAACATTCAACACAACGATGTAGTCGTCCTGAAGGTCGAAAATCAGCCACCCTGTCGATGGCTCATTGGCAGATTTACCAAAACGTACCCTGGACGGGATGGTCTAACACGCGTTGCATCAGTCACTACAACAATGGGGGAGTTCAAACGCCCTATAATGAAGCTCTGTCCACTACTCTTCGATACAAGTTGAAAGAAGCTTTCAACGGCAGGAGTATGTTCGCTGACGCATCACCCTAAGCCTTGAGTGTCCACCTTCAGTGGTCACTTGTGCGCTGAACTAATGTCTGTAAGATGGTTGTAATATTGTTGTCGCTTTCTATTCATCCTCTCGCTCTTTTTCCGTTTTAAATAAAATGAAGTTGGTTTTTGTAATCTCAGGACGAACGGAAATTTTTGATTACAGAATTCCCTTTAGCCTGGAAATAACGCCTTAACTATTACAGCTGAAGTTCCAGCAACGCGAACGAATCAACATATTACGGATAAATATTTTCTCGGGGATATGTAAAGTCTCAGGTCTTCAGGAATAAGGCGGTCACCATCGACGCTTTGGAAGACAACATTAGAGTCACCCAAAATTGGACTTTCCGAATGGACCACCTCAGTCGTGACATGATATCATTTTCAAAAAGTAAATGCCATGAATTGTTCTTCCAACCAATAATACAAATTTTAAGTTGACTTTCAAATTTAAGTGTTTTATTTAACATTATAAGTCAAACCTATTAAACTTTGTTAAATTTTGCTTCAAATTAATGCATCTCAAGTCCATCTTCTTTTAAAAACCTTCCTTTAACATAAAACTCCGTAAAACCAACCTGCATGACTTTAAAAATGTTGCTCCCCTAACCGTCTGCGATAGCACAACAAGTATACTTCAACAAATCCCAATTTGCGCTACGCAACTTGTCACAAACAAAAACGCCAAACTTCCTTCCCGAGGGATCAGGATTAACAAAAATATATACATACATATCTACCTAAATACAGCCAACATAAATGTCCTTGGGGCATTTTAAATTAATAATGCAATTACACAAAATAACCACCACCAACAAAAAAAAAAAAAAAAAAAAAAAAAACCAAACATAATCACTCGTAGGCAAAGAATACCCGTCGAGATTACTTTTTGCACAAAATGTGTCCTAATTAGGATGAACCACCTCCGGCGAACGAAGATACACTAAGACGGAATCTCATCGTGCAATAAGAAGGCTTTATCTTCTTCTTCTTCTTCTTCGTCGGCGTTGTGTTTTTTTTATTTGTATTTTTTTCTATCAAAAATAGAATCATAATAATTATCACCCCAAGGACACTGTAAATGAATAGCGAGAAAGGAATTTTCTAATGAATCTCAATGATTTTCCTCTCGTCATCGTCGTTAGATATCCTGACTTATATCCTTCGACCCTAACCATTCAAATTTGGAAATCAACCGATTTCGACAGCCATTTCTTCACATCGCCTCCGACTGTCGCTGATTTACATAAATTAAGATTTCATTGCAAGTCGTCGACGACGGCGGCCGGAAATTTATTCAGTAGGCCCCCTCCTACGATTCATAAAAATGCTTAGTTCGCTTCCTGTTCCTGTTCCTGTCTCATTTTTCCGTTATTAAGATGAATTGCCAATGTTTCCTTAATTTTGACGTGGGACGACGACGGATGTTTTAAGGCAAGCTTGCGTGTAATTTCATTTTAATTGGCGATAGTAGGGGCGGTCGGCGTGCCTGAAGGCGTGGCGGCGTTGGAATGTACACTGACCAACACAAATGCGGGTGTGAATTCCTCGAATGTCCTGTATGAAAGGAGATCCTTATTTTTCCCTCGAAATAAATTCAATAAAAACTCATTAAAATATTATCGATATCGAAGTGAGCTGCCATAAATGTCATGAAAAGAATAAAGGACTCTGCAAAATAGTTGCTGCACAGCTTTGTACGCGCTGTACAGCGAGTTCGTTAGCCAGAATCGCTAGCTACGCGTTAATTCGGCCTTTGTATTGCTCAGTTCCAGTAGCAGGAGCATGGGTCTGGTACTGCCCTTTCTGGATGTGAGTGTTCGCATTTTATTGAATTCTCGCACTGATGCGGATGTAAATGTTATGGAAAATATAATTTATCGCGCTGAAAGGATAACGCGCCCCACTGATCGATGCGTTCGCATTAACTTTTATACCAACGCGGCTATTATTTCGTTTGGGTCCTTTAAGGGGTTTGCAAATAAATTTCCATGGACGGACGAGGACAAAAAACTGAGTAAAAGAGTGGAAAAATGAAAATTGATATTTTTCAGCGAATTTTTCGAGGAAATACTTTTTTTGTTGTTGTCTATTTTAGTCGTTTGGCTGTTCTCGGATACCGTTGGGAAATGTGTCAGCGTGAATCGTGTATAGAGGAGGATGCTCCACCACTGCCGATGATTTTTTCGTTTTCATAGGAATTTGGTGAACCACAAAATAACTGCAGCAGCATGTTTGAATGGAAATGGACCTCCGGAAATGAGGTTTCATGGACTCGGTCACTAGAGACTTATCTCTAGATTTAGTGCAGTATTTGAGCATCGAGAGGATGATGATGACCGGACTCTCCTGGTTGATTTGATAAGTTTTGTGGTACAAATTTGTTTTTACAAAGACAAAAAAAAAAGTTGACTACAAATGTTTGTCCCATGAAATAGGTTGGTGGCGGCCTTGTTACTGTGTTGTGTAATTTGTATTAAATACCAAGGGAAAATGTTTTTCGAAAAATAGTAAACATTACCCTGATGGCTGTGTAGGGCAGTAGTGAGATAAATATTTGCAAATGTGTCATAAACCGATGGATCGTAATTCAGGGATTCCGAAAATAGGAAAACTTGGTCACTGACTTGCTTGGACTGTTATTGTATCTGTGATTGGTGACTACCAGACTTTGGCCTGAAATAAACTTTTTTCCGCCTTACAAACTGCTGTGAAACTCAGTCAAAAAATGTTACCTACATCTACTATGTATATACACGAGATACGGTATTAACACACAAGCTTAAACTGGCATTTCTAAGGGTGATTTTTTAAGAGTTGAGTTTTTCAGGTTGGCAGCACTGGTTAGTAATGGCGTCCAAACGTCATCTGTCAAAGTGAAAAGTTTTCCGTATACTCTGCGATTTAATCATGGAAGGACTTGGAAACGCAAATTATTGAAATTTATTATCAAAATTCGTGCTCTTTGAAAAATTTCCAAATCAGCTGTTTTTTATTGTGTTCAGCTCATTTCTGGCTCAACAGATTCGTAAATAAGCAAAACTGTCGTATCAGTCGCATCAGTCGCCACATGCCGTACAAGAATTACCCATGGATGCCGAAAAAACGTCAGTTTGGTGTGGCTTATCGGTCCATTTTTCTTCAAAGACCACCGTGGAAGAAACGTTATCGTCAACGACGAACGATATCAAGTCATGATACGCGACTTGATACCCCAGTTGGCTGAGTTGAACTTGGTTGACATGTGGTTTCATAAAATCTGCGTCACATGCCACACAGCTCGTGAAACAATGAAAATATTGAACGATGAATTTGATGAGCAACTTATCTCTCTCAAAATGGCCCTGTGAGTTGTCCGCCAAGATCGTACGATTTAACGCCTCTTGATTATTTCTTGTGGGGATATGTAAAGTCATTAGTATCTGTGGACAAGCCGAGCACGATTGAAGCCTTACAGGAAAACATAACACGCGTAATTCGTGCAATACAGACCGAAATGCTCGAAAAAGTGACGCAAAATTGAACCTTCCGAATAGACCATTTGAAACGGAGCCGCGTACAATATTTACATGAAGTTGGCCTATTTATCGATTATAATAAAAATTTTGAATATTTGCTACAAAACGCTTAAAAAATCACCCTTTATGAGATACTCAGTTCTTATCTAGAGAACAGACTTTTTCAAGTTAAGCACGGAAACGAATATACCGAGTTCAAAGAAATCCGGGCAGGATTTCCAGAAGGAACCGTTTCGGGTCCGACTACCGCAAGAAGGAAGCCTTGAGTAATACGGTTGAATCAGTAACGAACAAGCTCCAACGGGTTATTGACAGCGTTTTTGAGTGGACAAAAACTTAGCGTATTGTCCTCAATGAAACAAAATCTACGCACGTTGATTTTACTTACAGATATGCAAATACGCTACCTATTTTTATAGACTCAGTACAAATTCCTTGGAAAATGAGGCTAAATATATTGGAACGAAGTTAGATGCGAAACTAAAATGGAAATCGCATGTTAAGAAAAAAAGGCGAGGAGCTCGTTGTCAGATACAATCAATTGCATTGGCTGATTGGAAAATTCTCCAACCTCAGTAATATTAGAGAAAATAGAAAATAGATGATTTTCTACCTACCCTTTGCATAAATAAATGTTACCCTTCACTTTCTTCTTAGATCCACAATTAAAACACCATCAAATGTATTAACCATTCTTATCAAACGCAAGCAAATGCGTTTAAGATATCACCCTAGCGTTCAAAACATTGCTAGGTCAGACACGTTATTACGGCTAGGCCATCTAGTGGTTTCTTTTTGAATTATAGGTTGATTTGACACTGACAGCTGTTGCCCGCTCGAAATCTTGACAGAAATTCAGTATCATACCTCCGCGGAACAAAATAAGCGCTTAACGCTTGAACAACGTTGAGAAATATTGAAAACTTATTTCCAAAGTGAGTACTGTGCTGAAAATAAGTTTTGACTGAATTGAAGCACCCAACGCGCCTGCTGTACGCAAGTTTTTGCAAAAGTTCGAGAGACTGATATGCTAGTGAGAGCCGAGAGCTTAAGACTCAGTTCACGAACATCAACTCGCCCACGATCTCAACAGTTCAACATTTCACGCACTAGCCTGAGGAGAATTCTGCACAAATATTTCGGATTATTCGCTTGCAGGGTCTAATAGACTCAGCAATTGAAAGCGCACGGCCAACCTGCTTCGTTATCGCTTCGCAGTACGCGCTTTAGGTTCATGCAGAATGGTGCGCCATGCCATACAGCCCATGCCACAATCGATCTTTTGCTCGCTAACATAGCCGTCTTGGCGAAGTCAATTTGACGCCTCGGAGCTTGACCCCTTTGGACTTTTTTTTATAGGGAACCGCGAAGGACCGAAGGAACGATTTAAGCATTTATGGGCAATATCATATCCAATATAAGCAATCCGTGAGCTTCAATCTCATGGTCAGATTCAATATCATCTCAATAATTGGGTCGACCCAATTTTTGATTTCGTTGACATCCAAATTCACTGCATAGTGCATAGTGCATAGTTTCTGCAACTTTTTTTAAGGGCGTCTTGCTCTAAAGAACTGACGATATGGTTAAACAAATTTAGGTTTCTCGACAAAGTAATTGTGCCAAACATTCTTCTGATCATCGGTGGTAACGAAATTAAATGACTTAGCCCACAAAGAATGGCTATGTTGAGTATGTAACTTGGATTAATGATGCCGGTTTTCTGATGCTGCTAGATGTTGGATAATCTCTTTTAACTACAATCGTGGATGGAGAAGCCGTTATTCACGACCCGGCATTTAATTAGGCGAATAATCGCCCGAATAAATGCCCAAAACCAAAAAATTAATAATCGCTTAAGAATATGGGGCAGTTATTCATAATGAAGGATCGCCCAAAAATGAAACGACTTATCGCCCAAAAAATTATGAATGTTGCAATAAACAATCGCCCAAACATTTGGATCTGTTGTCAAGACGAAATCGCCCGAAATCCGAAAATGAACAATCGCCCAAACCATTTTTCTTTCTGCAAGCGGCTGGCAAAGTCGAAGGACGCCTTTGGCAACAAGCAGTAATTTTGTAATTATTTTTATTTATGTAAGTCCACAAAGTCCTTACTGTTTGGTTTCACTGTCAGATTTGGAGTAGGTGCGAGGTTTAGTATATGCATTTTGCGTACACAATAAGCAAAATTTGCAAAGACCCTAACTCGCGACTACTTCAAATCTTACAGTGAAACCATGAAACTAAGCAGAGGGTTGCCGCATATATTCAATGTTTATGCATTCATGTAATTCAAAGCTTGCAAATTTGGGTCCAAATTGTTAGTTTTATAAATTTAAACAATTGGCCAAAACTCAATTTTGGGCGAAATTTTGCACAGCCGTGTGGCTTATACAATGCAATAGATGCTGGAATTCTGTTGGTTTTATTTTAAGTCAAGTGAACTTGTGCGATATTTTTCTTACGTTCCTAGAGCTTTAATATTTTTTGGACTAATATTTTGATTCCGATTTTATGGCTGTGTACCTCGATCTGGCGAAAAATATTTTCCCAAACTCTTCTCCAAGAGAATGACAACATAAAAAATATCAAAATATACCTTTTATTTGATGAAGTGGGTCCAGCGGCTTAGTGTTTAAGTGCGTTGAACCACTAAGCGAGAGGTCGCTTGTAAATACATATCTCGAACTGAAAGTTTTTATTCGCTGCCTTACCTCTTGCGAACGTCTGACAAACATCCAAGAGTCAGAAATGTCATGAGAAGCTTCTCAAAACTAAAATTGCCGTTCGGAATCGGCATTAAACTGTAGGTCCCTTCCATTCATATCAAAAATACAACGTCGCACAAACAGTAGGCTTTGGGTCCTATATGGGCCGTTTACGCCTAATATTTATTTGTTTTATTGATAAAGTTTTTTAACTAGTTTTTAATTTTTAAATTTAAAAATACTCAACTTACAATTTCACCTAAAAACACAAAATTACATTATCTTGGCGCAAGATTTAAGGTACTAGAGTTTTCCTAGTACAATCACAAAGTGCGTTCGATACGTAATGCTACGTATTTATAACATAATCCCAATAATCCTTATTCCATAGTTCAGTAAAGTATGGGGAAGATATTTACTCGCTCACTAATATCGTAATTCGGCCCTTGAATTGCTTTTACTACAAATCATCCAGGCTCTCTGAAATTACGCAAAAAAGTGTTTTGGACAAATTCCCAAAAATTAGAAAGGAAAATACACCAGAAAGTTAGGAAAAAGAGCCAATAAGTAAAATGGAAATTACGCCAGAAAAAGCTCTATTTTTTGGCGTGATTTCCAAATTTAATATGTGGAAATTGAGCCTTAGTCTCGTTTTTAGAATAAATTACCTGCACCGATAGGGTACAACTTTTTTGGGTTTTTTCCTTTGAAAGAAACACCAAAAAATATTTTGGGGGTTTTTTCCTAGCAAGGTATGGAGGTTTTTGACCGTTTTTTCCATATAAATTTTTGGGTGTAATTTCCTATGGCGTAATTTTAGGGAGCCAATTGTCCATCTAAATTTAATATCGCTAGATATTTTTGACAAGCATTATACTACCATTCAGACACCTCACATTAATGTACTTAGTTTTCCCGTCTTTCGAAGAAAAACGAAAAGGAGCTTCAGTGATAAAGAGCTTAGATGTTCAGCACTCACCACGTCAGCCCCGAAGATCCGCCACCTGATGCGAGCATAGGCCGGACAACTGCAGAGAAAGTGTTCTGCTATATCATCTTCCTCACCGCAAGCAGGACAGGTAGTGGTGTCGCTTAAGCCCAACACATTTAAGTGTTTAGCAAAAGCTTGGTGGCCCGAAAGAACGCCTACAAGCAGCCTGCAGTCGATTCTCCTCAGAGTTGGAGAAAAGATGCTGACCTTTTGCAAATGTCCGGGCGCAGTAGTTTGGTCTGTCTACATCTACCGCAATCGCCCCATCGAAACTTCTGTTTACAAAAAACCCAAGAATCGATAGAAGACATGACTAAAGATGTAGGCAGACCCAACACAGGTTCGGGTCCTGAGAAAACTTCTTCTGAACCTTGCCTAGTAAGCTCATCCGAAATCACATTTTCCTGGATGCCAGTGTGACCTGGTACCCAGACAAGATTCACTGTGTTCAGTCTTCCGACCAAATTCAGAGAAAGGTTGAGTTCTAGCACTAACTTGGACGAGGTAAGAGGGTTTAGAAGCGTTTTTATTGCAGCTTGGCTATCACTGCAGATGCAAATGCCTCTAACGCTCCACCTGTTGTTTACAATATAGCGCATAGCCATTAGCATTCATCGCATTCCACAAAGACTCCAGCACCATACCCCTGTCCGGTTTTGAAGCCTTCCGTGAAAATAAGATGGCATTCAATCCATGGTTCAGAGTCTGACCGAAGCCATTCCATAACCTGTGGAAAGTTGACGTGGTAGTTTTTTCGCAGAAGGATTTCTGGTGTCATTGCATCAGACGGCATATCCCTAAGTCGGGGGTCAAAGGATAATTCTCGAGCAAGTTTTTCAAAATTCCAGTGCGCATGGTACCAAAAACCACCTCTCCTTAAGCGAAAGATGGTTTTAGCGTACACCCCCATGATATATAAATCAAGGGGAGGAAGATTCATCAAAGCATCTAGAGCAGAGCCCGGGTGCTAGGGAAGGCCCCTGTGCAGCCGAGACAAGCCGTTCTTTGGAGTTTGGCAAAAGAAGCAGTAACACGTTTCCGCGAAAGCCTGTTCCACCAAACAACTGATGCGTATGAGAGTAGCGGTCTAATCATGGCCGTAAAGATCCAAAGGACCCGTTTTGGAGACAAGCCCCATGTCTTACCAAAAGCGCCTTTGCACTGCCAGAAGTTTCGATTCGACATGTTTGGACCATAGAAGTATATTATCGAGGATTTCTCCCAGATATTTGACTTTATCAACACCGACTAAATCTAGGCAACCCCTAAGTTTTAACCGACAGTAAGAACGGCGACATCATCCGCATAAGCTTGAGTTTAGTTTCCAGGAAAGTTGAGAGCCGTAAGCAGAGAGTCTACCACCATACACCATAGGAGGGGAGACAGAACACCACCTTGAGGGCAGCCCCTATTTACCCCTGTAATGACGCACTTGCCACAATCTGCATCCGCTACCAACGTCCTGTACATTAGCATTGCTTTAATCCACAACACCAAAGTTTCATCTACACCATGCTGTCAGGCTGAGTTACACAAAGGTCTCATTATGAAAAGCACCCTCAATATCGACGAAAATGCCCAACGCGTACTCCTTCCGGTCAAGAGCACTATCAATCCTACCAACAAGGTTTTGAACCGATAGGCATGTTGCATCTCAGAGAGAGGATGTGATCTAAGAGCAACTTTGCGCACATTCAGCTCAACCAGTCTTTCAAAACTTTTCAGTAAGAAGGAAGACAGACTTATGGATCTAAAGCTTTTGGCTAGAGTGACAGTTTACTGCGAAAATCATTATAGTGTCTCAATTCAAGAGCAGCCGAAAGACTGAATACGCTAAGCAACAAGTAAGGAAGACTATTTTGCAAAATTTTGAAGGTAATCCTGAGTGAGTGAATGACTAGGGCCCAAATATAATTCTGCGTTAAGCAAACAACGGAAGCACCTTCGTGTTTACCACTCACAGGGACGTTTTGCACTGCCCACTCCTTGCATTACAATGCCATCGTCTATTATCTCCATCCAAAAGTCGCGGATATGCGCGTTCTATAATAGATATAATTAATTACATACGACTGTCTAGCAGAAGCAGAATTGCATGTTCAACTCTCTACTTGCAGAAGTTGACGCACGCCAAACGCAATCATTTTTGATCCGCCATAACAAATGATCATCGCCTGCGACATGGCGACATTTTAATCCAGAAGCCAACAACCTGCCACAATCGTTCATTACATGAATGAAATTCTATTTTAAGTCGTCCACAGGCGTCGTCGTCTCCTAATGCATGAAATGCACGCCCGAAAACAACAAACACAAGGAGGACTCCGATGGCTGCTTTTGCTTATTGTGACGCTCCGACTTATGAATGCGAGCGAACGAGCGATCTATTCTATTTTTGGGGGGCTTATGATGGGGAGTCAAGCCAAGTCATTGTGCCATGCCAACACTGCTCCGGTTGATGGAATTTTAATGATGAATTTATTGCGATCTCTTTAATTCGCAACGAATTAGGATCGCGCACATCAGTGACAGAAATAGATGCACAATAACCAAAACCACCCATTTGTATGTTTGTCCTGAGCTGGTGCGTGCTTCATGCAATTGTGTCCCGTGTCTGCGTGCACCGCAGCGGGAGACTTTGTTCTCTCGCATAAAGATGTTATTCTCTGTAGAACTGTGGCGGCTTAAATTTATTATTTAATTAATATTTTTCGAAATTCATAAATGTTTGCTGCCAAATGTAGGTGTAGCGCTGCTTCGGCACAAAAATATTGCCTGTTGGTTGGGGTGTCCTGCAGCAGCAAACCATAATTAATCGCTGGTCGTGGAATGCATTAATTGGGATGTTTTATACCTCGACAGAGGACCCAGCGTTTTGTTTATTGAAACGAATGAATGTATTTCTGGATAGGATACCCGCTGGGGTATTAAATTGAGGAATCATCTGAATGTATATATCTGTAGCAAGGACTATTTTTATCGCACCCGGCATCTGGAGAAACCTCTTCTGGAAGCTCTCCACAATTAATCAGTATCTATTTGTCACGTGTTCGTTGGCCTAATTTAAAATTGACTAAAATTATCGGGTGCGCATTTTTCAATCTATTTCTGGTCGCTGACATTCTTCAATTTATTAAAAATAAAAAACCGACATTCAAATTTGAAAGCGTTTTAGAGCAGCTCAAGTGTTCTCCAATAAATAAGGCGAAAAGCCCCAATTAATAAAGTTGTATTTTATTTGTCCCGTTAGGACGCAAAAGCTTCCCACTTCTCACTTCACACTTTGCGCTGTAGAGCACGCCCTACGGCCACTTAAAAATAGACATAAATGCAAAGAAATTAATGAGGACGACAAATTTACGACACATAAACCCCAGCAGAAGGTGGATGGGACTTTAATGGATTTGTCAATTTCAAAGCGAAACGACCGCGAACAAAAATTAAATTCAAATCTTGGAGCCACGACACGCATCGAAATCGAAAACGAAATTGCCCAACCCGGAGAGCACTAAAATGACAGCTCTCATTAGCTAAAGTGACAGCTGGCGAGTGGGCGTAAATTTAAAAGGGGCACACAAGTCACACACACACACACACACACACATTTTAATTGATATGTATTTTTACGAATTGACGATGGAGTGACATTCGGGAAACCCATTCCAAGTGTCCCGGATGAATTATTGACATTTAATTGAAAACGCGAGCAAGTCCGGTGGAAAGTGTATGCTGCCAAAGCTGTCATCTGCATCATGGAAAAATTTCCTTTAAAAATGAACTTTAACCGTCTGCCAAGCTCCCAAAGTGAATAGGAATCGTCTCAGAGGAAACAATTCCACTTTTAGTTCCAGACGACATCCAATTGAAATGCACATCTTTTTCACGAAAAGAAAAAAAAAATAATAATAATAAATAGGAAAAGAGTGCCACAGATAAGAAGCGGTTCCAGACATAAGGCAAAGAAGAAGGAAAACGTTTTTCCAAAGGATAAAGTTGGAGGAATCCATACAAAAAGTGGGAGAAAAGTTGGACTTGATAAAAATACGAAAATAATTCGTCTGTGTATAAAAGATTATTGTATTATGAGTCATAGAATCAATCCGATGAGGTTGCGCTCCAAAGTCGCAAGGGCCAACCAACCACCATGAGCGGATTATGAGGGTGGTTGCCTATGGTGATAGTGGCGGAGGAGCATTTTTCTGGTCCAACGCAGCGGATAATAATCGACAACGAAAGATCGTAGAGAGGCTACCGGAGGAGAGTAGCAATGACCTGTGGTAGTGACTGGAATAGTAATTTACTCCACATCGAAAAGAACTAACGCAATGTTATCGTCGGTGTTTATTCAGCTTCTTTAAAAGTCAACTCAAGTTGATTTCTCTTTTCGTTTAATTTATTGGCACATTTATTCCACTGTAAAGGAACTTTTAAGTGATTTTTTTTTTTTTTTTAATAAACACTTACAGACTAGACAAAAATGATTAAATCTAACTTAAAATTAACAGGATACTTATTCTAGGTTACTGGTCCTCATGCGGACGCTCTAAACTTAACTATATCACTTAATACTATTACATTTCGGCCTTAATTAATAATACATATTATTTTTTTTTCCAATATATATTTTTTTTTAACAAGAAAATTTTTAAAAAAACTTGACATCTTTATTTTATTTTTAATTTTTGAATTAAAACTAAGAACTAAAAACTACTAAAGACTATACATTCAAAACTTAAAATCTAACTAATACTACTTAAAATTACCAAACTAATACTACGTATAGTCGGAGGTTATGTGCACTCGCCGCCTCATCTACAGAGGCAACGGTGCCCATCCCCCAACACCATTAGCAGCACCCAGCAGCCGCCAACCTAGCGCACATGCGTCACCGAGAGTCCACTGGCACCGAAATGTGTCAGTCGCCTCTCAGCAACACCACACCTTGCCACCGATATGCAGAGCACAACCAACCAACTTAAACTTACTACTACTTAAAATTAAGAGGCAACGCACCGACCTGGAAAGGCATACCCACCTCTTCCATTCTCTCCGCAAGCCACCAATAGTCGGTGAATTGCTTAACCGTATCAATATGATCCCTCCCCCCCTATCGCGGTACTAAACCGAAGGAGCTCGGGAGCATTAGCGACGTCCCCGTCGTAGGTGAGCCGCTTATCAGTCGCTCTGCGGTAGCGGTGGTATAGTACCGGGATACCATCCCTCGTCTATACCAGCCCTTTTTTATCAATATGGAGAAAAGCCTCTGGCGGAACAAAGCCAGATCGAAGCGTTCTCTCCATGTGTGCTTCATTGGGGTAGTATGCCCCGAAGATCAGGCTATTATCGTTGGTCATCGCCCTCGCAACATGCCTTCGAGTCACCTTAATGAGGAAATTGTCAATCCTATTCAAGTGAGCCCCATCATATAATACCGTGTTGGGATAATATTTTATGTACTCAGATTCAGGTGTTCGAAACAACCCGAGACATGTCCTAAGACATTGTCTCTCGAAAACCCGAATCCTTTCCATATACGATGGCGCTATATTGAACCACAATGGACAGCCATAAGCGATGATGGGCCTTATTAGGGCCACGTAGCATATGACCTTTACCCTAGAAGCAAGTTGACTGCTATGAAACAGTCTTCTTGTCAGAGAAAAGGCCATCTTAGCTCCAGCAAGACAAGCATCTATATGTTTGTTAAAATACAGATACTGGTCGAGCCAGATTCCAAGATACCTGACCACGTTTTTCACCGCCAATGCCTGCCCATTCTGTCCAATAATGGCCAATTTTTTCCAGTTTTTTCTGGTATCCCTAGTGGCATTAGCCAATGGGGTTCTGAACAGGATTGTTTCCGTCTTCTGGAAATTGATTTTCAACTTCCAGTCGTCGCAATATCCTTTAATTTGCTCGAAGTCACGCTGCAGAAGGATGTTGATGACCTCGATCTTAGGACCTGATCTGTATGCGACCAAATCGTCGGCATACGCTATAGCATGACTGAGTGAACGTACCAGATCACTCGTGTAAATATTAAACAGGATCGGAGAATTCACCGCACCCTGTTGCAAACCGTTTTTGATATTATAGACTCTGCTCGAAGTTACGTTGCCACATTTGATCACGAACTTCTTTTCCATAAGCATATTATAAATTATATATAGCAAGGGTTTGTGCATTCCCAGTCTGATCAACTTGTAGAAAAGCCCCTCTAACCATACGATGTCGAAGGCCTTTTCAAAGTCAACCAGACAAGCACCCGTGCATTGGTTCTTGCATTTATTCCATTGAATGTCGGAAACCAGTTTTGACGCGGCATGAATAGTGTCATGCCTCGCCCTGAAACCAAATTGGTTGTCCGGGATTATTTTGTTGTCCTCGACCCATTTCAGCAGAGCTCTATTAACAACCTTCTCAAACACCTTGCTAATATTCGGAAGCAAACTAATTGACCGAAGATTAGCAGGGTTAGTATTATCCTTTCCCTTTTTCGGGATTGGATGTACCACTGCCATTTTCCAATGCGCCGGATAATATGCATTATTCAGCGCATTGTTGAACAGCGTTGTGAAAATCTCAACAGCCTCTAGGGGCAGGTGCCTCAATACGACATTTGGGATACCATCAACTCCCGCCGATTTTTTGTTCTTAAGAGAATCAAGGATCCCCAAGAGATCATCTGTCGTAACGAACAAATGAGGTGGTTCTCGCATATTGGCGACAACGGCATTCGCAGAACTTTTAATTGACTTTAAGTTAATGTGACTGGGTGGGTGGGTGCAGTGGCTTAGTGCATAAATCGGTGAAAGGTTTAAGGGGGGAGCGTATCGGAATCCCGCTTTTTAAAATCCTGCTTGTTCAAAATCTCGATCTATTATAATCCCGCTTTTTTAAATCGCGCCAAATCCCGCTGATCCCGTTTTTTTTAAAACATTCTTATCAAAAAAATACATGTTGGTTACATGCGCTCTTTTATTATATTAATATATATTTTTAAAAATTTTAAAAATACTCGACCAAAAAGAAAATGCATTTGAATTTTTTTAGTTTATATTGTTTTTACGCATTGCGAAAATAGTAAAGGGTCCGCCATATAACGTTTTTTTTCAACTAGTGCTTATTTCGCGAATGGTAACACTTAGCTCATATCTGATTTGACAGACAATTAGTTTTATCGTTCCGCTGAACGAATATGGTTGTGTATACGCTTGACCAACGCTGGGAAATATTGCGACATAGCGACATAGAGAAGATGCCGATTTTGCCAAAAAAAGTCATCTTTTCAGATGAAGCTCATTTTGATCTTGGCGGGTAAGTAAACAAGCGAAATTGTCGCATTTGGGGCACAGAAAACACGCACGCATACATTGAAAAGCCGATATACCCAAAACGAGTCACTGTTTGGTGCGGATTGGGCCATTTGTCATCCAAAATGAGCAAGGAGTGGCCGTTACAGTCAATGGCGATCGTTATCGGGCCATGTTGAACGAATTTTTGTTCACAAAAATTGAAGAGGAGGATATTGGCAACATTTGGTTTCAACAGCCCTGTTTTTGAAGATCGCATTATCAGCCGCATAGCTGATGTCGTTTGGCCACCGAGGATCTGCGATTTGACACCGTTGGACTATTATTTGTGGGGTGCCGTAAAAGATAAGTGTTACGCCGACATGCCAGAGACAATTGACGCTTTAAAGGACAATATTCGTGAAGCCATTGGTGAAATACAGCTGCACACAATCGAAAATGTGCTTAAAAATTGGACCGATCGTCTAGGCTACTGCATGGCCAGCAGAGGCAGCCATTTTAGTAGTTTTTTTATAGCATTTTCAAAAAAAAAAAGAAGTTATTTGGCGGAACCTTTATATAACTCACATAAAAACCTACCTCTTGCGAACGGTTTTGCCGTTATCATTTACTGCTGTAGCAAAAATTGGAGTTTGCGCCAATTTATATTGTGTAGTATTGGATTGTGTGCGCACGCAGAACTATTGACTGCGATCAGTTCTATTAAAGGGTGATTTTTTAAGAGGTTTAGAACTTTTTTTAAAAAAAAAACACAAAAAATTCGAAAAAATGAATGAAATATTTATTTGAATCGATAGTCTGAACCTTGCAATTTAATGTTTAAAGATAATTTCATGCAAATGTTGACCGCGGCTGCGTCTCAGGTAGCCCATCCGCTGAGTCCAATTTTGGCATACTCTTTCACACATATCGGCCGGTATCTCACGAATGAATGCATGGATGTTGGCTTCCAGTGCGTCAATCGAAGCGGGCTTGTCCCTATACACATTAGCCTTGGCATACCCCCACAAAAAATAATCTAATGGTGTCAAATCGCACGATCTAGGCGGCCAATAACCCGGCCCGAAACGTGAAATTAACTGTTCACCAAACTCGCCTCGCAATTGCGCCATTGTTTCGCGTGCTGTGTGGCATGTGGCACCGTCTTGTTGAAACCACATATCATGCAAGTCAAGAACTTCCATTTCGGGCAAAAAAAAGTTTGTTATCATCGCTCGGTAGCGTTCACCATTGACAGTAACGCTGCGATTCGCATCATCTTTGAAGAAATATGGCCCAATAATGCCGCCGGCCCATAAACCGCACCAAACAGTGGCTTTTTCGGGATGCATTGGTAGCTGTTGCAATGCTTCTGGCTGATCTTCACTCCAAATGCGGCAATTTTGCTTATTTACGTACCCATTCAACCAAAAATGAGCCTCATCGCTGAACACAATTTTTCGATAAAAAAGCGGATCCTCGGCCAGCTTTCCAAGAGCCCATTCACCAAAAATTCGGCGTTGTGGTAGGTCGCCTGGCTTTAGTTCTTGCACCAGCTGTATCTTAAAAGGCTTTACGCCCAAATCCTTCCGCAAAATTTTCCACGTAGTGCTGTAACAAAGGCCTAACTGCTGGGAACGGCGCCGAATCGACATTTCGCGGTCTTCTGTCACACTAGCTGATACGGCCGCAATATTTTCTTCAATACGCACAGTACGTAAACGTGTTGGTGGTTTAATGTCCAACAAAGTAAATTTGGTGCGAAATTTGGTCACAATCTTCCGAATAGACTGCTCAGAAGGTCGAGAATGCCGATCATAAAATGGAAGCAGCGCGCGATGAACATTTCGAACCGAGCACGAATTTTGATAGTAAAATTCAATAATTTGCAAGCGTTGTTCATTTGTAAGACGATCCATGGTTAAATTGCAAACCAAACTGAAGCTGTTTGACAGTGACACAAGGTACTAAACACAGGTCAGCTGTCAAAACCAGTGTTGCCAAAACCAAACCAGCTAAAAAATCACCCTTTATAAGTGAAGTAAAGGCAAACAAAGGTGGCAAAACATTAAAAGTTACGATTATCACCTTGAAAAACATGTAGGTGCAGTTTTCCGATGGTGCTGTTCGCAGCGAAAAAAATAGATTTTGCAAGGGAGGAGTCAATACAACTTTAAAAGACGGAGCAACATAAAAAAACCTACAGAATCACTGTGTTTTAATCCATCGCAGATTATACGTGATAGTGAGACCATGCTTGCCATCTTCTTCTGCCCAAAAGCAAATAATATCTCGTGTTTGAGCGTCTTCGATTAAGGAACCTCAAAGTGTAAATGATATTAATAAACCAGAAGATTTGACGCATCTTGATGGCGAATTATTAGATTTGTCCGAGAAGGAACGCAGCGGCAGCAAAATTATTTTGTTAGGAACAATGTCAAGTCTAGTTCTCCTAAAAAGAGCAAGATATTGGTTGATGGACGGTACATTTTATGTCGTTCCCACTGCCATGGGTCAATTGTTTATGGTGCACGGTCAGATTGAGAAAAGTGTTGTCCCACTTATTTTCTGTTTTATGTCAAAAAAGACAATCGGCCTTACTAATAAACAAATACTGTTGCACTTTATTTCGGGGTGGGTTAGAAAAAAAATTAACCGAGTTTAAACGCGCAAAAAGAAAATAAAACGCGAGAAGATTACGGCCGCCGCTGCGCCGGTGGTAAACAATCGAATACTGGCGGATAGGGAAACGTCAACAGGAATTCGCCGAAAGAGAAGTGCAACAGGTAGCCTGTTGAATGCTACCGTCCCGGTTGCTCAGCTGGGGTGGGTTCGGAGATTGAAATAATTTTAGGGAAGGAGAAAATTCTGAAACGAAAAGGAATGAAGAAAAGGTAAAGTGATGGTGGGTAAAACGGGCGCCACACAATCTTTGAAAAAAAGGAATTGTGAAACCTTTTTAAGAAGAAGTCTATGATTGATTGCTAAAAAAAGGGAATTAAATAAAAAAATGCAAGGTTTTCAAAACGTTATAAAGCTCGAATGAGCAACGGTCAATTTCTTGAAGTGACGTTAGATTGCCGAACAACAAAAGAAAATATCGCCGTTTGAAATAGCCCGCTATCGCTATTTCCCGAAATTTAAAAAAAAAAAACAAAATGAAGGGGGCGCGTGTCCCGTGATTTCCGGGATTTTACCGTGACAAAAGCCTACCGGGTTCTTAAAATAAAATGCCTAACTAAACGAAACTTTTTTTTCTTTTTTTTTCACCAAAGCACTATACTTAGCTTTTACAAAAAAATCTGCTCCTCTAGGAATCCTGATATTTGTACCCCTGGGAATCAGCTGCCTGTCCTGCCGCTATATCCTTTGTCGGCCGTCTTCTTTCTTTTTCTCCTCTTTTTTTTTGTGTGGGATTCTGATCTCGATCAGAAATCCCAGATAAAAATATATATATAAAATCAAACAAGCGCAGACCGCAAAACTATATTAAAAAAAAACTTCCTCGATTCTCTCCAAAACTACTACAACCTTTGATGGTCAACCAAGAAGTGTCGGTTTGTCCACTTCCAGGTTTCTTTGTCCGTGATGGACTATTCACTCTCTCTTTCATACCCCCACATTCAGCAATTACGGAATCCACTGCGGCTTTTTCTAGCATGCACTCTGTTACTTTACTGGAGTGTGCCACCGCCTCCGTCTCATACTCTCTTTCGAATTCGCTGCAACTCTGGGGCTGAGCGAATCGATGACCACATTCACACAAGTTTCCCCAAGAGGACGTGTTCACATACACTTAAACAATTCGACAAGATAAAAGATTGAAACAATCGAGAAATGTTTAAAACGCGAAAATGTCCCCAACGAATAAAAGTTAATAGCAAAACAATACCGAAGTAAACCAAAAATTAAAAAGAAAGAAGAAACAAAGACGGATCTTAGTTTTGGGACAATATTTGCTGGTGTCCCAATTTAGTACAACCCCAGGAGTCTTTGAGGAGGAGTGTAAAATCAATGACCGAAAAACTATTCTAACCCGGTGGACTTTCGCTCAGATTTGGGGGCAGGGGAATCTGTATAGCGTGCTATTTCTTACATACATGTTTAATTGTTGGGCTCTTGGCCATGAAGGTCTTCGTTAGGTTTTCTTATGTGAGTGGTTGGTGAATGTTGTTGTTGAATGTGTGGGCCATCTGCCAGATCGATTTGTTTCGTTGGGGGGAGAGATCATTATTTCTCATCTTCCCCCACCCATCGTTGTATAGGCAAACAGTCTGTCTGGCTCTAACGGGGTCTTCATCCCGACCCGTTTGGAATCACGTTGGGGTGTGCTAAGGGATCGTCCTCCCCCACCCATCGTTGTCGAGATGCCAACACGCCGTTGGGCTCCATACCTGCTTTTGTCATCCTCCGGGTCTCATGGAAACGAGCCAGCTTGATTGGGATTAAAGGTCAATCAGAGGCGGCCAGTTAACCAATCTCCCAGCAGGGTGACGGAAATAAAAATGAGAGGATAGGGCGCAAAAGTGGATTGGGTATGAGAGTGGAAGGGTTGGAGGGGAAACAAATTTTTGTGGCGTTTTTTTTAACGCAATGTCGACTATTAGTTGACTGCCAGTTTAAATTAAAATGTACAGCATATTTGAAATGGTACCAATAAATAATTTGACCTCCACCTTTACTAGTGCGAGGAATTTTTTTTGAATCTATTACATTTGCTGTCAAATCTATTTGTCAAAACATCTGATATTGTTTTCAAATAGAGGTTCTTTGAAAATAAGGTGAAGAAATTAAGTAATTAAACATGAATTCAAGTCGGGACGAAGATATTTTTATGGATCTGATGCTAGTTGATGAATCGGTAACCTCTCGAAAAGGGAAAAGTTATAAAAAACCAATTGAAACATTTTTAAAATATGACGATCAGGAGTTCCTTGAGCACTATAGGTTTGTTTATTTTTGTTGGTGTATAGTAATCGGTAAACAGTTTAAAATTATTAATAGATTTAACGAACCGACAGTCGGCTATATTGTGGAAATCGTTCGAAAAGGACTTAGGGGAAAGGATCATATCCAAGCGATGTTGGTGAGCATACATAATTTACTAATAAAAAGGTAACATATGTGAGTTAAATATGTGTTAAATTCAGATACAAACAAAAACATAACCGGTAAAGTCAACAGACGATAAGAAATGATGCAACAAATCGGTTCTGTGTGTCAGGATTTGAGTTTTTCAATGTGACTTTGTTGCCATTGTGCTTTAAGAGAAATAATTTTGTTCATACCTTTTAGTGCTTTTAGTTTTTTTCGAAATATATGTTATTGAAGATTATTATTTTTTGAATTTGGACACTACTGTCAACTCGCAATACACTACTCTAAAAACTCTTATTATTCTCTTATTACTCTCTTATACTCCTATTTACTTTATGAATTGTTAAAACTGTACAACACTAATTCTTTGCTTTACATACTTAACAATAAAACAGTTGCTTGTTACACTCAGTTGAGATCGAATGTGTCAATTTTTCTTAACAAAGGTTATGGGCCCAGGTCCGCATAAAGTAATAAAATAATTTGTACATAGTTTTTTTTTTTGCAATCGGTAGTCTTCGGTATTAGTCGAATGGGTTCACTATACCAAATTGACAAACTAAATGAAGAGAACTACGATGGATGGAAGGTACAGATGAAAGCTGTTTTAGTGCACAGCGATCTGTGGGGTTATGTGTCAGGAGCTATTCTAAAACCCGAGGCAAATACAACCAATGTGTCAAACGTGGCAGAATGGATAAGCAAGGATGAAAAGGCGCTGTCGACAATTTTACTAAGTGTAAAATCTTCACAACTAATCCACATCAAAAAATGCACATCATCAAGAAACGCATGGGCAACGTTAGAGGAAATTCACCAGCCGAGTGGTCCGGCAAGGAAGATAACTCTATTTAAACAACTTCTGTCATTGAGGATGGCGGAAAATGAATCAATGTGTAGTCATTTGAACAAATTTTTTGATATATCCGAAAAATTGATTGAGATTAACATTAAAATGCAGGATGAGTTAGTAGTTATAATTCTTTTGTCAAGTTTGCCTAGAGAGTATGAAAATTTCGTGGTAGCTATCGAGTCGAGGGATTTGCTGCCAACAATTAGCGCCATAAAGACAAAGCTTTTAGAAGAGGGGAAACGGAGAGAAGAAAATAGTGTGGAGACTGGTGAATCTGCATTTTTTAGTCGTCATCAAAATAAAGCTTCACATTCAAAAACTAAGCCGCGCGTAAAGGGGAAGTGTTATAACTGTCAGAAGAAAGGCCACTTCGCTTCTGAGTGCCGATCTCCAAAAAGCTCATTAGCAAAAAATAATACGACGTCATCGTTTGCTATGTTGAATACCCACACCAATTCGTCAACACTCGATAAAAATGTGTGGGTGCTTGATAGCGGATCGACCTGTCACATGTGTTGTGACAAAAGCTTTTTTACAAATTTAGAGCCACATTACGAGAAGATTCAATTAGCAGGCAATCATTTCATTAATTCAACGGGTGTCGGAGTTGTAAAAATATGTACGAATTACAGCAATGTTGAACTGCTTAACGTTTTATTTGTGCCAGAATTAAAGACGAATTTTATTTCAGTGAGCAAGGCAGTAGAAAATAATCATTCTGTTTTATTTGGTGAAAAGGAGGCAAGAATTTTCGATAACAACAAAAATCTAGTTCTGAATGCGATTAAATGTGGTGATTTGTTTGCGCATGAAAACAAAACAAGAAATATTTTGTGTAGCATGAATAATAAATTAGATGATGCATTACTGTGGCATGCACGTTTAGGCCACCTTAATATAAAAAGCATGAATCAATTATTTAATCAGTACCTATATGGTAAAAGGAGCCATGCTTAAAAACATTCCAAATGTGTTGGATTGTGATATTTGCTTCAAAGGCAAAATCTGTAGTTCATCGTTTCAAACAAATAAAGAAATCATGTCAGAAGGATTACTAGAGGTCATTCACTCCGATGTATGTGGGCCTATGAAAACTAGATCATTGGGAGGTGCGAAGTATTTCGTATTATTTATAGACGATTTTAGTCGCAAAATATTTGTTTATTTTTTGAAAGCTAAGAGCGAAGTATTTCGTGCTTTTAAAGAATTCAAAGCGGAAGTAGAACGGGAAACGGCATGCACGATAAAAGTATTAAGGAGCGACAATGGTGGAGAATATTTGAATTCAGAATTTTCCAAATTTCTTTCTGAGCAAGGTATAAAGCGACAACTGACGGTTGATTATACACCTCAGCAAAATGGAGTTTCGGAACGAGCAAATAGGACTTTGGTGGAGATGGCGAGATGCTTACTACTGAGTTCGAAATTGCCCGAATCATTATGGGCTGAGGCATTAAACACATCAGTGTATATTCGAAACCGATCTCCTACTAAGCTTCTAAAAAACCAAACCCCCTATGAAGTATGGTGTTGACGAAAGCCGTATATAGGACATTTAAAAATATTCGGGTCAAAGGCTGTTATGCTCGACAAACGACCAAAGAAGTCCAAATTCGATTCACGGGGAATAGACTGTTTTATGGTAGGTTATTCCAAGGAATCGAAGGCATATAGATTGTATGAGCCCATCGGGAGAAGAGTCTTGAAAAGCCGTGATGTAAAATTCAAAGAAGTTTCGTGGAATAGTATCAATAGTATCAACAGCGAAGGGATGAGATGGGATGAGTCAAACGAAATTCCATATATCAAAGTGGAGAAAAGTTCTCCCAAAACAGAAATAGAAGAAACGTTTATTGATGAAGAGACGGGAGCTGATGGTACTTATGGTGAGGAAGCATACAACAGAGGTAGTGATGACGGGAACGCTACTTGAGATCATGACGAAGGTGACGTTTTTATTGGAGAAAATGAGTCAAGGATTGATGACGATGCTGACGTTGACCCCGACGTGATGGATGGTGAAACCAATAACCGCGATCAAATAGATGGAGACGATCCTGCTCGGTTCAATATGAAGTTGAGGCCAAGAAATCGAAAAATTATATTCTTTATGGAAAGTAAAGCGCATTTATTAAAAACAAATCCACTGTCGGTAAGTGAGGCGTTAGGCCGACCTGATTCCAATTTGTGGCTTGAGTCAATGCAAAGCGAGTACGACTCTCTAAAATCGAATGGCACTTGGGAATTAGTTGACCTTCCCCCTAATCGGCATGCAATAAAGTCAAAATGGGTTTTTAACATAAAGCATGATAAACATGGGAAGCCGATCCGATATAAATCGAGGCTTGTTGCGAAGGGCTGTAGCCAAAAACTAGGGATCGATTATAATGAGACGTTTTCGCCGGTTGTGAGATATTCAACCATTAGATTAATTTTGGCCTTGGCAGTGGAGTTTGATCTGCTAGTTCACCAAGTAGATGTCTCATGTGCTTATCTAAATGGTGACATAAAGGAGGAAATTTATATGCATCAACCTGAGCACTTCGTGGACCCGTCAAACAAAGGAAATGCAAACTGGTATGCAAACTGAGAAAGTCGCTATATGGTCTGAAGCAAGCAGGGAGGGAGTGGAACAGTAAACTAGATTCCACTTTAAAGGAAATTGGTTTCTCTCGCTGTGATGCAGACTCGTGTGTCTATACGAGAAACAAATGGGATGACTTAAACATCGTCGCAGTGTATGTCGACGACATTATTATCGCTTGCAAAAATGAACGCTCTGTTTTTGGGATAAAGGAAGCACTTGCAGCCGCTTTCGATTTGGTGGATAAGGGACCGATAGATTTTTTCTTAGGCATTGAAATCAACCGTAATAAAGATACAGGATCAATTACATTATCCCATGAACAGTACATTCGAAACCTTTTGTCAAAATACGGCATGACTTCAACTAGGAAATGTAACACTCCCCTGGATTCAGGTGAACAACTAAGGAAATGTTCGAAAACTGCATGTACTAAGGTAGATCCTAAGGATTATCAATCGTTGGTTGGATCCATGATGTATCTCGCTATCACTACAAGGCCAGATATTATGCATGCTGTTAGCAAATTATCTCAGTTTAATATTGAGCCACATAAGGAACACATGACTGCAGCTAAACATTTGTTAAGGTATTTGAATACTACTTCTAATCTCAAACTTTCTTTTAAGAAAACTAGAAAGCTTCTAAATGGATATGCGGATGCTGATTGGGCTGGTAGCTGTGAGGACCGAAAATCGTATACTGGTTACACATTTTTCTTAGCTGGAGGGGCTGTGTCTTGGGAGTCACGTAAACAGTCTACAGTGGCGTTGAGCAGTACCGAAGCAGAGTATATGGCATTGGTAGCGGCAACTAAAGAAGCGGTTTATTTGCGAAGGCTACTAACTGAAATTGGATTTGGATGTGTCGTAAAAGAACCAACTGAACTGTGCGGAGACAATCTGAGCGCACAACACTTAGTAAAGAACCCTGTATTTCATTCAAGATCTAAACACATAGATATAAAATACCACTATATCCGTGAAATTTACAATAAATCATTAATTACTTTAAAATATGTACCTACGTCTGAAATGACTGCAGATATTTTGACTAAAATTTTAAATAAAGCAAAGCATTTAAAATTATCTGAGAAACTAGGATTATCAGTTTGAATTTGTTTTGAAAGATATTGTTTTTGAGTATTGAGAGGTAGTATTGAAGATTATTATTTTTTGAATTTGGACACTACTGTCAACTCGCAATACACTACTCTAAAAACTCTTATTATTCTCTTATTACTCTCTTATACTCCTATTTACTTTATGAATTGTTAAAACTGTACAACACTAATTCTTTGCTTTACATACTTAACAATAAAACAGTTGCTTGTTACACTCAGTTGAGATCGAATGTGTCAATTTTTCTTAACATATGTAACACTGTGCTTGGTTTTGTGTAGAAAACAAATGTTGCAACATATGCGGAAGGCCTACCAGAAGTTCTGATCGCATTAAGTATGTTAAGAAATATCTTGGAAAATTTGGAACCCATTCGGAACGGAAAATGTACCTATTCTAAAGTAAATGAACACACTTCGAATTTCTTCTAAACACTAATTTGTAACAACAATTTGTATCCTTTTCCTGTGCTAATTGGACTATTTCGTCATGCTTTGTATTTTTCATAACATTTTTATTTGATAAAGCCGAACAACAAAAATCGTACCTAATTGCGTCGACTAACACTATTTACTCCAAAATATATAACTATATATATATAATATTCCGTTGCAGAATGAATTATGACAGAATGAAAATTAGAGTTAATGTCAGACATAAACATGGCTTTCTGACCATTAACATTTAACCCTACAGTTAATGACTATCCAACAACTAAATTTGGACAAGGATTTAAGAAAGTGTACAGACTTTAAGTTAACTGCCAGACTAAATTTGATTAATATAGGGTGATTTTTTAAGAGGTTTAGAACTTTTTTTTAAAAAAAAAACACAAAAAATTCGAAAAAATGAATGAAATATTTATTTGAATCGATAGTTTGAACCTTGCAATTTAATGTTTAAAGATAATTTCATGCAAATGTTGACCGCGGCTGCGTCTCAGGTAGCCCATCCGCTGAGTCCAATTTTGGCATGCTCTTTCACACATATCGGCCGGTATCTCACGAATGAATGCATGGATGTTGGCTTCCAGTGCGTCAATCGAAGCGGGCTTGTCCCTATACACATTAGCCTTGGCATACCCCCACAAAAAATAATCTAATGGTGTCAAATCGCACGATCTAGGCGGCCAATTGACCGGCCCGAAACGTGAAATTAACTGTTCACCAAACTCGCCTCGCAATTGCGCCATTGTTTCGCGTGCTGTGTGGCATGTGGCACCGTCTTGTTGAAACCACATATCATGCAAGTTAAGAACTTCCATTTCGGGCAAAAAAAAGTTTGTTATCATCGCTCGGTAGCGTTCACCATTGACAGTAACGCTGCGATTCGCATCATCTTTGAAGAAATATGGCCCAATAATGCCGCCGGCCCATAAACCGCACCAAACAGTGGCTTTTTCGGGATGCATTGGTAGCTGTTGCAATGCTTCTGGCTGATCTTCACTCCAAATGCGGCAATTTTGCTTATTTACGTACCCATTCAACCAAAAATGAGCCTCATCGCTGAACACAATTTTTCGATAAAAAAGCGGATCCTCGGCCAGCTTTCCAAGAGCCCATTCACCAAAAATTCGGCGTTGTGGTAGGTCGGCTGGCTTTAGTTCTTGCACCAGCTGTATCTTAAAAGGCTTTACGCAAAATTTTCCACGTAGTGCTGTAACAAAGGCCTAACTGCTGGGAACGGCGCCGAATCGACATTTCGCGGTCTTCTGTCACACTAGCTGATACGGCCGCAATATTTTCTTCAATACGCACAGTACGTAAACGTGTTGGTGGTTTAATGTCCAACAAAGTAAATTTGGTGCGAAATTTGGTCACAATCTTCCGAATAGACTGCTCAGAAGGTCGAGAATGCCGATCATAAAATGGAAGCAGCGCGCGATGAACATTTCGAACCGAGCACGAATTTTGATAGTAAAATTCAATAATTTGCAAGCGTTGTTCATTTGTAAGACGATCCATGGTTAAATTGCAAACCAAACTGAAGCTGTTTGACAGTGACACAAGGTACTAAACACACGTCAGCTGTCAAAACCAGTGTTGCCAAAACCAAACCAGCTAAAAAATCACCCTTTAGTACGGCCGAATGATGTGTTACGAGCTACTTTTTCCGAATTGTTGAGAGTTGCATCTGCATTCAAAATTGAGTTACAACCCGAAAGAATAATTCGAAAAGGCAATAGTTTCGGTTGCGAAAGTGTTTTTTGCGCTCTCAGATTTTAGAGGATTTTTGTTTCACTTTGGACAAATCATTTGGCGAAGAGTACAACAAAAAGGATTTGCGACCAAATATGGTAACTGTAACGAGTTTGCATTAAAAATAAAAATGGTCAAAAGTTTAGCATTTGTACCACCGGAAGAAGTCTCTTTCTATTTTGACTCTTTGAAAAATTGTTTGAAAGATGACGAAGACGCACTTAGTTTTGTAGATTGGTTTAAAATTAAATACATTCGTAATGGAAGTAGACAAGTGCAGTACTCTCCTAACTTTTGGTCTGTGTATGACAGTGCAGAAAAACAATTCCCGAGAAGACTGAAAGTTTTGGTTAGACGAAAAAGTGCTGGCTTGTATAAACTCATTGCAGATTTAAGAAAGGAAGCAATTTTGGTATAAACTGAAATGGAAAAATTACAAAATGGACAAGAAAAATTATAGAATAAAACCAATGTTATAAAGTCACGCGCTGTAAAAAAAATTAATGAGCAATAGGAAATATATGAGTAAAACAGGTTTTTTTTGGCGTCGCATTGCTTATAATATACACTTGTCCTAATAAAATAAAAAAAATGTTGTTAATGGTTTGATGTTTTTTTTGTTCCCTTTTGCAAAATAGTATATAACATTACTTTATATTTTGTTTGTTAAATTATTGAAGATTGTCATATTTATTACTTAAAAATTTATTTCGTTATTATTTATTTCTTATTTTGTTACTTCCTCTAAAAGTGGATATAAATAATAAACTCCATTTCAAAAAAAAAACACTCATCGCTTAATTTATTTTAATTTTCTTATTAAAGTAACACTCCCGCTTTTACAAAAAATCGTGCAATTTTTTTAAAATAAAACAACTACATTTGATTTCCAGAATCGGTATTATAAAAAGCGAGATATCGAACCCAACCCATTTAAGGGATTTCTTCCATGGATCCATGATATTTATATTTATTTAGTATCCATTTGAAGCAGACATAGTGTCCGTGGGCCTGTCATCCCGCCTTGTTTTTCATATTTATTTTTTTGGGCCATTTTTCGTTCTGTTTGGGCCCATTTTTAAATTTCTCGTATACATTAGTATCCTAAGAGAAAGTTATTGCGATCGTGCGGAAATTTTGAACTCAAACTGAGTATGAGGGATGATATTACGACTATAGAGAAGTCCAAAAAAGTGGGTTCGCCAATGCCGTCGGACGGACGGTCTGTCTGTCTGTCGAAATAACGGTACCTGCCATATAATTTTTTTAGGGAAAATCACTTCTCACTGATTTCCTCCAAGACGGTTCCAAGAATTTCGGTCTTCTTTAGTACTAAGTATACTTGGGATAGGGTCAAAAATACAACATACTCAGTTTTTGGAAAAAAAATCGCCAAATCTCAAAATCTAACAAAGAGATCTTCAAAAAATTTTACTTACTTTTTATACGATTAAGTCGAACAAACTTGCGTACTTAGATTTTTGAAATAATTTTTTTTTCTTATAACGATTTTCTTAAATTTAAATTAAATTCGTTTTCTCAAAAACGGCGATTTTGATAATTTTTTATATTCTGAACAATTATGTTAAAAGTGTCCAATGCGCAAAATTACAACAAAATCATTAGTGCCGTTTTTGAGAAAATCTAATTTTTCAAAACCTAAAATGTGATTTTTAATAAATTTTCGACCATTTATTTTGCGATTCAAAAATGCATCTCACGTGCACTTTATTTATTTTGAAAAATAGATCGAATTTTTTGGGGCAATCTTGCGAATGCCTTACTAAGTGTATGAACAGTGCTGAGAAACTTTTTAAAAAATAAATTGCTGTTCGAAATCGATAAATAACTATAGGTCCTTTCCATTCGTGTCAGAAAAATAAATAAATAAATCCTCGAAAACACCTAAGTACGAGAAGCTTGGCTTTAGGTCCTGTAGGGGCAGTTTACGCCTAGTATTTATTTTATTTTTTAAATTTTACTGTTGATAGCAATTTAAGTTAGTTGAATGGGAAGTAAACTCTTTACAAATGGCTTGGCTTGCATTGCAACTTCATTTATGCCTTTCAGATAAATTCGTTAAAGCTTTAAAACGTAATCATATTCGTAGCTTCGTTAGGTGTAGTTATCGAAAGCAAAAAAAGTTACATTTTCATTTCAGCAATTGAAATTGCTTTATAATTAGTAACTGGCAACTGATACACTTAACGGTCCATGAGATTTCGAATAATATCCTTGTTCTCCTTTAAAATGTCGAAATTCCTACTTTCATTGGCGCAATTGGGTTTCATCATTCATCGCAAAGACTTGTTGAAATTCGACGCAGTAGTGATTTTTTCTCTACGAAATTACTACTTTTTGTTCTCAGCATGAATTTTATTCCAGCAAATACCACGGATTTTTTTATGGACTGACTAAGGGATCAATAACTGTTCTTTTTTTTGTAAAGGGTGTTTTTTTTAGAGGTTGGTTTTTCGAATAGAGATAAATTTGACATTTTGTGGCCAAATCTGGCAACTCCAATTCGAAGTTTCATCGCAAAATTTTGTTCAGTGATGAGACTCATTTTGGGTTCAATGGCTACGTCAACAAGCAAAATCGCCGCATTTGGAGTGCAGAGAATCCAAATGAGACCCTTGAAACGCCATTACATCTACAAAAACTGACTGTTTGTTGTGCTCTGTGGGCTGGTGGTGTCATTGAGCCGTACTTCTTGCGAAATGATGCTGGAGAGTCAGTTACCGTTAATGGAGACCGTTATAGAGCCAGGATAACCGACTATTTTGTTCCCGAATTGGATGACAGGAATGTGGATGAGATGTGGTTCCAACAAGGCGGCGCTACATGCCACACAGCGAACGTCACAATCGATTTATTGAAGGAAACATTCGATGAGCGCATTATTTGGCGGAATGGACCTGTCAATTGGCCACCAAGATCGTGTGATTGGACACTATTGGATCATTTTCTTTGGGGATATGTGAAGTCGCTCGCCTGCGCCAACAAACCAGAAACGTAAGGGGACTTGTAAGCCAACATTCGTGGCGTTATTGCCGACATACTGCCCCAAATGCTTAAAAAAGTGGTTGAAAATGGGACCTCTGGACTTGTCTTTATTCGAACCAACTGCAATCCTTCCAATAAAGCCAAATTGATGGAAATTAATTGTTTTTTACATTCTTGTGTTTTATTTCAATTAGAAGTTCTATACCCCTAAAAAACCCCCCTTTATTAATGATTTCCTACAACATATGGCGACACTGTAAGACCAGGAGACATATCCAGGTAGAAGTCCAGGCTCAAGAACTATCACCAATACCTGCAAATTAGCGGTTTACTGACACCGATTTTAGTGTGGCCTGAAGGTCGGGACCACCATGTCGTCGTCGGTCCAATGTCATCCAATGAAATGGATCTACTAATTCATGCGTGGGAATTATCATTAGATTTACGTCCTGGACAGGATGAATACCTTCAACGTGATTTGTGGCAGAACATTTTTGGAAATATCACTGTAAAATTACGGTGTATTGACATTGCAGCCAAACTGTATTGGATGACCATCACATCATATAGTAGTAGTTCCAGTAACATCAATACAGCATTGCAACTCAACCTGACAAAGCTGTTGTCTGCAAGTCCTAGAAACTCTTCAAAGCCGCTTCGAAGTTTTGACTTTTTAATTGTGTTAAAACACTCATCAAGTCTGTAGGTGCATCACTAGATCGGCAAAAGTTGAGTTACCCGCTGACATGCCAAAGATTTGTTTGCAGTTAAAGGTGGCATCCCTAAGCTGTAGGAAGTCATTTTCTTTTTTAAAAAACAACGTCTTACGAAACTGATTGTTTCTTATAACACAATTCCTCGGGCTTTTTCTACGATGTCGTAAGAACTTCGAACGAATAAAATCAATGTGATATGATTGAATTCATCGTACACCTAAAAGTAGATGATGGTACATCTTGTTGATAATGAAATCGCCCATAGGGTTGGTTTGAGCCTTAGTTAAAAGTAAGCTTTGCCGTATTACTAAATTATTTTGTAGACCCAATTTAACTACACAAACAATTTCAGTAGGATCGTTTGATTTTAGCAGCCCAACAAAATTAAGTAAAAACTACCTTTTTGAGCTTTTTTTTGCAAATGCCTTTTTCTCAAAACATCTATCGGATATTTTCAATTTTTCTGGATATACCGTGCGTTGGAGTAATAGTTGGCTCCAAGTCAATACTGCGATATTCTTATGTGACTTATACGAATATATAAGGGAGGATAGTTCAATTTAAAATCAGTGTATGTCGATTTTAGCGGCTAAATATATAATAAAGAAGCATAAATAAGTATTGAGCCCTTCGTGTGATTTGGCTTTTAACTCAAGAGCTCGAAAGTCTAGTGCTTACATTTTTTAATCAAAATTCATTTTCATGCCTTTGTTGCACTCAGGCATTGAAACTTTTATCTCTACCACATTCAGTTTATCAAAACGTGAAGCCGATTTATGGCAAGACATGTTGGACATGATTTAAGGTGAAGATTAAAGGCTGGATCCTACACGCCTTGGTTTATGTGAAGCGCTAGCTTTTGTTTTTTTTTACATTGTTCGCAACCAAAGCTCTTAGATGTATTGAATGCCCGTCAGGCACTAGTAAGTTCAACTCAGCGCGGCCTCAGGTCAGACTAACTGCTATCTCCGCTGTGTCCACCCAAACCCAGTAGAATTTCAAATTGTCCTGATAAAGGATAAAGGCAGCAAACACAAGCAAATCATTTTAATGTCCATAAATTTTGCTTTATTGGAAGGATAATTATGTTTAAATGTTAAATGTTTAAATATGAATACGGGCATGTGGCCGCCGCGGCGGGTTCGAAGAAAGACAAGTCTAGAGGTCCAATTTTCAAACACTTTTTCAAGCATTTGGGGCTGTATGTCCGAAATAAGGCCACGAATGTTGGCTTCCAAGTCCCCTAACGTTTCAGGTTTGTTGGCGTAGGCGAGCGACTTCACATATCCCCAAAGAAAATTATGCAATGGTGTCAAATTGCACGATCTTGGTGGCCAATTGACAGGTCCATTCCGCGAAATTATGCGCTCATCGAATGTTTCCTTCAATAAATCGATTGTGACGTGCGCTGTGTGGCATGTAGCGCTGTCTTGTCGGAACCACATCTTATTTACATTCATGCCATCCAATTCGGGAACAAAATAGCCGGTTATCATGGCCCTATACCGGTCTCCATAAACGGTAACTGACTCTCCAGTATGCCCCAATGACTCCACCAGCCCATAGAGCACACCAAAACAGTCAGTTTTTGTGGATGTAATGGCGTTTCAAGGGTGTCATGTGGATTCTCTTCACTCCAAATGCGGCAATTTTGCTTGTTGACGTAGCCATTCAACACAAAATGAGCTTGCGGTAATCTTCGCGAACTGAACAATTATTTTCGAAATAAATTTGCCCGATTTGCAAGCGTTGTTCATATTTCAACCTGTTAATGATGAAATGACAAACCAAACTGAACATAAATGACATAAGAGTTGCAATATTTGACCACAAAAAAACACCCTTTACGATTTTGGACTACACGCAGTGGTTAGTTCCATTAGTGTTAATTCCACTGCATCGGTCTGCGCTGTATATCTAGGCATCTGACTTTACTAAATCGCATGTCACCACTTGATAAATACTGTAGTAAACCGTCAGTCGAATGTTTCTTCTAAGCCAAGCTGTTGGATATTTTTCCGGTATTGGATTCCCTCGCTGACGAAACCCATTTATGTGCGCACATAGGACAGGAATGTCAATTTTGGCTGGAATCTCGGAATCGAGAATCTTGTACAATGCAGTAGAAAATCACGGTTCAAGCTATTTGCACAGCAATTTTCTCTGGTACCTCTCCATGCCCTAATCGTTTAGTTTTATGAAAGTTTTCTTCACTTCGATATAGGAATCCAGGTTCTGCTGCTACAGCTTCTGATGACACAATATCGGCCCGATACGACTAAAATGATTATTTATGACCTGGCACACATGTTTCTCACGTGGCTGGATACTTCGCCAATCACAATCTCCGAATCTGTCTTAGAAAAATGCTGACTTCAACCCTTTTTTTCTATTCAAACACATTTTCCAGAAGCGGTACCTTCAATTAAACAACTCGGTATAAAAAAAAACTTGTTAAGCCAGTTTCGCAACAAGTTAATTATTCATCACTCCCCACCTATCCGATGAGTAAGTCATTAATCCATATCAACAGGTCCTGCGTGAAGATTTTCGCCTTCACATGATTGGTCCCATTTTTTCCGACAATAAGTTACGCAGTCACTTGGGGTCGCAGCAGCGCAACCCATCTCACACTACTGCCAGACTACTGCCAGCGCTTTGATGATGTCCGAATTATTGTGTGAAAAATTTGAAGCTCTGACCCTCAAAATAAAAAAAAAATAATAATAATCTAATCGGCCCAAGTTTGTTAGTTAACTTAAAAATGTTGGTTTGTAAAATATTTATTTATATGCTTTGATAACGCATCATTCCCACCAATCTTTAGTCCTAAAAGCCAACATTAAATGCGATGACATTTGCCACATTGTCTCTACCATTAAGTACCATTACCACAAGCCGAATCCATTTCAATGTGCTTTCCCTTCTTGTGTCTCTTCCTTCTAGTCATCATCCATTGCGATATCATAGAGTGCACTTAGTTTTGACATTTAGCGATTATCACTGTCCACCTTCATGTCAGCGGCGGCGCTCAAGGTCTCCCCCCAGCGTCAATGACCACCATCATAGTCGTCGTCATAGTCATCACCATCAAGAAACAGGGGTAATGAAATCCTTTCACCTCGCTATCACTAACCTTCGAAGACTTCTCAGGATAAATCAATTTTTCCGACTGATAACCCACAGTGACATCACTCAGCGTCAGCAGTAAATAATTGAATCGCACCTAGGATGGAACGCGACGCGGCTCTTGCCGAACATTAATCTCAGTGCACGTCGAACCGTGTTGCCGGGGAGATGAACTCCGGGACTTGAATGCTTTTAAAATGTTTGTTCTCTTTCGTAGCTGACAATGACACCGCCCAATAAAATGGCAATTATGATATCAGAGCTCTAGCTCTGACCGGTACTGCCATCTCAGTTGGCCACCACATAACTATATATGCGAGACAAGACAACTCTGACCCTAATGGACTCACAGGTTTTTTGTACTTCTGCCTCGTCCAGCGTCCAGCGTCCGTCGTCCGTCGTCGTCTATGGTCATTGTTCCGTGATAAATGACCAAATGATGTGAGCGAGTCCATCGTTCGTCGTCCGCCTCCTGCTTCTGGGTGTTGTAAGATTGTTGTGCACATCTCTTGCGACTTGGCCCAAAAGTCATTTGCTTGGGTTGCCTCTCGAATCTCGATGATATTATCCTTCGCTTGGGGAAAAATAGTTTCGACACAGGGCGGCAGAGTGGATTGGCTTGACTCTCCACTCAAGATATCACCAGCAGCAGCAGCACCACCACCACTACTTCCATCGAGTGCAGCAAGTCATTCGTCTTTCATTGCTGCTGACATTATCCTTTTATGGGCTATTAACACAGTGTGGACTATATGTCGCCGCCCAGGCAATAAATTTGTCCATTTGTGAAGCTGTTTTACGCTTGTTTGCTGAAAGTTTTTCTTCTTTGTTCCTCTAGAAGTGCTGGGGCCTGTCTTTATCGATGGCTCATAGCGCACTTGGTCGGTCGCTGGAATTGGATGACGAGGAGGAGGAGGAGGAGGAGGAGGGTTGGCTGATATCTATATGTCAAGATCGTCCATGAGAGTACCTACCTGGGGACTTACCTACCTACAAGCAAAGTCGATACAATGTGATACTTTGCTATTGCTATTGCTTACGGCGTTGACGGTAAGTTTCTGGGATAAATTGATTAGTGTCTCTTGGTACGGTATTGACCAGCAGTATTGTAGCAATGAGAAAAGCCCAGCAGATCGATTTGGAAAAGGTTGTTGTTGTCGGATGGATGGATATGGAATATTCTGGTCGAAGATGGTCAGAAGCCACTAAAAGTAAATTTCATTGACAGGTGCAGTAGGGGACTTGTCTTTGGGGTGAAATGTGACTCAGGTGGCTGTGTAGTAATGCGGTGATTCGGGGTCATTGCACTGCATGTGGCAGGAAATTGAGATTTGCTTATTGCAAAGGCTAATGTACTTCGAGTTGGTTTGAAATAAGAAGAAGGCAGAACTTTAATTAAAGTTCGCTTAAAATTGTTCGACAGAACTACTAACGTCAATCGAGGACTCTAAATAACAAACCATTTGTGAAAATTGGATTTACTTTGAATTTTATAGGGATTGAAATATTTCATTGGAGAGGAGAAAGTGTCATTCCACGATCTACGCTTTTCTTGATTAAAGTCTTGCGGGTTGCTGCTGGTTGGTCAGAAAATGTGCCGAACCAAGCTTCCTAAGGGGGAAGGAATGATTTCTGTGCTAAGATTTCTTTATCTTGAAAAGTTGTCAACGTAAATTATTAATGACTAAAATATATCTCAATTGTTCAATTGTACCAGCGACATATGCGTGTTGCATGCGTTGCACTTAACTTTTGACAACAGTGACAGTGAGAGGCCGAGTGTTCACAAAAAATATAATGTACCCAATTATTTTTGTGGCATCACTATCATCATCATCATCGTCATCACTAATAATTTAAATCAAAGTTGAACTTCTTTTCACTGGACCTACACAGCGAACGGCTGAACGGATTTTTTGATGATTTGGTATTAACAAGTAGCAGGTTCGTGCATTTAAAAATATTTGATTTTGAGTTCGAAAGGTCAAGTAATTCAATAATTAGACTTTGAACCAATAAATGCGAACTTCTCTTTCGCCTAATTTAGTGAAATTAATTTCAGTCTTCAGAGCTTTGAAATACGCATATTTCAAGTCCTAATGCTTAGCAATTTTAGTAACATCTTTGCAAAACTCCTTTTTTATATATAAAGCGTGGTTTGTTTAGAGGTTGGTTTTTTGAAAAGAGATAAAACTGACATTTTGTGGTCAAATATGGCAACTCTAATGTCACTTATGTTCAGTTTGGTTTGCCATTTCATCATGAACAGGTTGACAAATGAACAACGCTTGCAAATCGTGCCAATTTATATCTGATTTTCATCGCAAAATTTTGTTCAGCGATGAGGCTCATTTTGGGTTGAATGGCTACGTCAACAAGCAAAATTGCCGCATTTGGAGTGAAGAGCATCCACATGAGACCGTTGAAACGCCATTATATCCACAAAAACTGACTGTTTGGTGTACTCTATGGGCTGGTGGAGTCATTGGGCCATACTTCTTCCGAAATGATGCTGGAGATTCAGTTACCGTTAATGGAGACCGGTATAGAGCCATGATAACCGACTATTTTGTTCCCAAATCGGTGGCTTGAATGTGCATGAGATGTGGTTCCAACAAGGCGGCGCTACATGCCACACAGCACACGTCACAATCGATTTATTGAAGGAAACATTCGAGAAACCAGAAACGTTAGGGGACTTGGAAGCCAACATTCGTGGCGTTATTGCCGACATATAGCCCCAAATGCTTGAAAAAGTGGTTGAAAATTGGACCACTACACTTGTCTATCACTTGAACCAGTCGCGGCGGCCACATGCCCGAAGTCATATTTAAACATTAAAGGCATAAAATTATCCTTCCAATAAAGCCAAATTGATGGACATTAAAACGATTTTCTTGCGTTTTATTTTAATTCGAAGTTCTATACCTCTGAAGAAAACACTCTGTCACTGCCGCTGATCTGAATAGGTTCAACTTTTTGTTCACCTTACTGTTAACCTCTCTTCATATATATTGCAATGACACATATATGTTATACTATTAATGAAAGAGCATTATTATACGCTTGGTTTGAGGGGAAAAATGTTGTCATAAATCTTACCGTTATTCTTACACGCTAGCTTTACCAAGTGCATTCATAAGAACAAAGAAATTGTTTGGCTCATCTGAATAGGTTCAACGAATGAAATATAATAAAACAAGAATATTAATTGTAATTTAATGATTTATTTTGCACTTTTGTATAGGTAGGATTATAACAACGATAATTAATAATGAGTATTGCCGCCTTTTTTTATTAGAGTCTCGTAAATTCGATTTGGTATAGAACCATACAATTTTTCCAGGTATTGAAGCGAAATTTCGTTCCAGGCTTTTTTAATTGCTTCGATTAATGACTTTTTGTCTTCGAATTGCCTCCCTGACTCGTATACTTTACGTGAAAGAAGTCCCCACACATTCTCTATGATATTCAGGTCAGGGTAGTATGGAGGCCACTCCAGCATCTTAACATTTTGGCTCTCAATCCACTGTTTTACCGTCCTCGCTGTGTGGATAGGAGCGTTATCATGTTGGAATGTCCACGGTGTTGATCCAAACAGGTCAAAAATCTGTGGGAAAGCCTTTTCTAGTACACCTTTATAAGAATTGGCAATCATTCTCGATGTAAGGAATTGAAGTTCGAAGGTTCCGTAGATGGAAATAGCTCCCCACACCATGACACTGCCTTCACAGCTATGCAGACGGCTTAAATAATGTTCCTCTTTTCGAAGGTCATGATAATAATAATTATAGCCGTCAGGGCCCTCTAAATTAAACTTTCTTTCATCTGAAAAAATCACTTTTTGCCACTATGACTTCCACGACATGTATTTTTTTACAAAATTGGAGACGTATTTCTTTTCTTGTTTTATTAAGTGGTGGTGTTTTCTTTATTTTTTTTCTTTTCAAATGTTCAGCACTTTTAATAACGCGTTTTACTGTCGCCAAACTACATTTTACACCTGTTTTTACTCTGATTTTTGAAGCGGAATCATGAGAATTGGAAGCTGTTCTGATGATTGCACGCCTATCGGCTCTTGATGTGGCCCTATAACTTCCACCTTTCATATTTTTCCCATAATGTTCGACATTCCTCAAATAACTGCTTACTACATTTTGGCTTCTATTTATTTTTTTCGCGATGCACCGTTGGCTTAGGCCTATTTCTCGAAATGCTTTTATTTTGCCCCTTTCTTCCTCGCTCAAAGAATTTCCGCGACCCATTTTCGTCGTTAACAGGTAAATTAAATAAGGTTTATTAGCAAAAAAAAACAGAGTTGAATTGACCGACACAACTAGACGTAAACTTAAGTTTCACTATTGAACCTATTCAGATGAGCTAAAAAATGTGTTTGTTTTTATGAATGCATTTGGTCAAGCTAGCGTGTGCGAATAACGGTAAGCTTTAAGACAGCAATTTTTCTCTCAAACTAACCGCATAATGATGCTCTTTCATTACATGTACAACATATATGTATCATTGCAATATATATGAAGAGAGGCTAACAGTTAGGTGAACAAAATGTTGAACCTATTCAGATGAGCGGCAGTGTATGTATGCGTAAAATGTATGTGCCTGTGTAACCACTCTAAGCCCGCGTTTCCATTTGAAAGTAAACTCGCGGAAGTCTTGCAAAATTTTCTTGCAATTTCTTCTGCAATAAATATCGTGCAAGAAGCTCGCGCATCATTTTGTCGCAATTTATTGCGGAGGTGTTTACACAGGAGAGCCATTAATGTCGCAATAAATTTTGTTATTTTACTGTTTTCAAGTTATTGACGAAATTACAGAGACTAGCATGCATAGGGACAACTGGGGCATTAAGAACAACACCAGCCGCTGGTTTGGAAGTGATTCTAAATTTGCTACCCTTGGATCTATACTTGCACGAATCAGCTGCAAAGAGCGCCTTGAGGATCCGCCAAACAGTCAGCTGGAATCCAGGTCTCGTAGGGCACGCACAGATTCTGAGAATGTATGTAGGAGATAACTTTAGCTCCGGCTACATATTACCCTACATGTACCTTGTTTGAGAGACCATACTCCTGCACCTTACCGAGCAGGGAAGAATGGAATACGAATGAACCGCCGAAAATTATACCTATCTATTCTCAGAGGAATTTAGTATACACAACTCCATCAGACTCCCTGATCATAGTTCTGGAAATCGTGGAAGCGGCCCGTACTGTATCAATGTCGGCAATTAAGGCTGTTAATGCTATTGAAATCAAATCCAATCTAGTTCCCCGCTGTCGCATAGAACTTAAGGCTCTTGGCTCACAGCACAAGGTATGTCTTTGCTGGGTTCTTGAAATCAGGGACGTGACCGGAAATGATATGGGCGACGAGCTAGCAAGAAAGGATCCGAAATGGATCATGACCGAGCTTATTAGTTAACGGCAGTATGCATGCATCAGGTTGACTGTTTGATAATTCACGAACTCTTTTTGCACTAATTTTTTAGTAAAAAACAAAGACGTCAACCATCCGCGAGCGCAATATATACGAAACTATATCGATAAACAGCAAGAAATAATTGCTGTAGCTATCGAACTTGATTCGCAGTTTCCACTTGAAAGTCACTGTTGTAATGGTTCGCTTTCCACCCCAAGCCGAGATGTCACGTGTATATCTCTTTATTTACACAGTTTACATATATTATGTAACTATACTGTCTTATATATTTAATAATTGTGTTAACACGATTTTCACCACACCATCATCTCATTGGGAGACATACGAGCGGGATTGGTTCCACACTCACAAGCGGTAGGAGAAAACGGCGTTTTCCTCGCTGGCTCTGGTCTGCAGAAGAAATATGAACATGTAAATATTATATAACAAGATAACATATGCTATCCAAGCCAGATAGCGAACCGATTCCTTGTGTTCCAAGCCTGCTCGTGGGTTTCCTAAGGGGGTGATGGTACGACGGAGTAGAGATGGCGATGCTGACTTTTATAAACTAAAAATCCGCTTAACGCTTTCTATTAGGTGGGTGGCGGGAGGATCACGCTACGGGATAGTGTGGGGGATTTATACGGTTACCCGCGGCGATGACACTCTCTAAATTGGAACGAATAGCCAGTTGAATTTGGCCAGTCAGCGTAAGCGGTTGGCATTCCGGTATTCCTTCGACAGCTTCGTGCTCGGCGTGGAAATATATATATTCATTTTCCCGTTTTCGCAGTGAAATTAAATTTTCCTAAGAAAACGCGCGTGGTTTTACCCAATCAATCAAGCGCATTTTTCCAAAGAAAAAAGAAGAAAACAAAAAAAAAAGAAACCGGTTTTAAATACTCTATACATCGTGTACAGTGTGACGAGTGCGAAAACGCCAGGCATAAAAATTGGGTAATACCATTGACCACGTTGCCTACAATGTCCTTACGCCTGCTTCTCGGGGACGATTCCACCTAAATAAAGTGCCAATCCCAACGAGTGATATCCCCAAGTGATACTATCGCAAGCCACGGCTCGGCTATAGCATTGCGTCATAAGTGCGACCGTGTAAGCCATCCCGCGTGACCAAGCCACAATCCCAATACCAATCGTCAGCGCAAAGCTATCAAATAAACCGCGACTGTGCCACCATATAACCCCGTGAACCCAAACACCGGTGCTACCATTGTGAAACAGTATAGAGAGACACGTAAAGCCTCGCATTAGTGTCCCCGCATCTTCCGGACGCGTGCAAGAGGCTCTGGACTCAAGGTACAATCTTAAACTCCAGTTCAGATCCCCACCCGTCGGATGCATAAAACAAAAAAATAAACACCTTCCTCCCCATCCCACCACCTCATTGTGCAGAACAATACCAACACGTAACTATAACCCCCTTCGCCCAGTGGTTAACAGCAGCGGAGTCACCAGCAGCCGTAGTTTTGATTTATTTTTTTTTATATACTAGGTATAGTGTTAGTTATAGTGTTAGTTTTCTTTTGCTATATGCTTATATATATTTATTTTTATCCCGAGTTTGTGCAAGTGAGAGAAAGATTATCTAGAGGTTTTTTTTTTGTACTCTGGGTCTTAATTTCCACCCGCTACGTTGTTAGTTATACTTGTTTTTTTTGAACAGCTTCACCAAGGAATCCTATCCGGCAGGCCTGACGCGGCGGATCACCAGGTAAGACAAATTCATATAAATATTTATTTTGGTTACTTTCTCACGCTTACGCACAACTTTACACAGAGATTCCAACTAGTCTTCATATTTCTCCAACTTAAGTTTCAAATATGTATATTACATTGTTAATCAGCTAAATATTTGTTTTTTTTTTTTGTTGCCTATTAAGGGAAATAAAACTTATCTAAATAAATACAGTTTGTAAATAGCGTGTTCTACTAAGAAATAAAAACAAAAAAACAAATCACGAACCTAACTATCTTATAAATAACTATGATACTACATTTTTATGAAAGTAAGCATTCGCTTTTTTTTTGTTTATGCAACTCTTATTCTAGTTTTAATATACAATAAATGAAATAATAATGAATTTTTAAGGATGTAAAAATTTAGTGTCTCATTTTGAGGGCAGAGTTGTGGTAGGGTTCGTAGAGGAAGCATAGGGCTTTCTCTTAAATGGGTGCAAGTTTTTTTTCAGCGGTACTTGCGCATGGAAGGGTGGGTACAGATCGTACGGATCCGCTGTGAGGATGAATAACACCAGTTCCTCGTGTGGTAATGCGGGCCTCCTTATTTTTATTATTTTCTTTTTATCAAACGCATGCAATACTTTTTGTAGTGGTGAACAGTTTGGTAATCTCGGGAGCAAGAATCCACCCTCCGACGAGCTACAGCTGAGACCAGCAAGGCATGCAACCCGCGTCCGAGAACCGACTACCTTGTTTTCCTCTTCCCCTCTTTTTCCTCTATCCCATATCCTAATGTCCCTCCTTTAGATTTTATCCCGTCTCGTAAGAGATACTACACCCATTCTCCTCATCAGCACCACCTCCGCTACACTGTCGGACAAACTGTCAGACATTTCTTGCAAAAGGAAACGCGGCCTAGCAAAAGTTATAGGCCATACAAACTCCGTTGATACAAAGCCTCATAAGAAAGCGATTATTTCTAGGTGAAAAACTGTTTCAACCGTGCAGCTGCAGAAGTGCAGGGATGCATGTTCACAGATGAGTTGTTCCCCCAACCAGCTTTATGTAGATAGGTTAAAATGAAATGGGAAAGCCAACACACATAACTTCATATATTTCAGTGTGGCTCAAGGGGCGCATAAGTTTTTGGCTTAAAGTGCACCTGAACATGGGCGAAGCTACGTTTGTTGTTAATTTAGGGGCAGTTGTTTAGTTGTTAAGTTTCAGAATAAGCCGCCGCGGTTTTGTTCAGAAATGTTCATCACAAACATTTCTGAACATAGATTGGTAAAATGAAATATTTTTAAATGCTTTATTCCAACAACGAGATTAAAGCGCAGCGACCATATATACATTTTTATGGCCAATTTCGGGATTTGGGATAGTTTAATTTTATTCTAGAAAAGAATAATTAGAAAAATAGTAAAATTCGTATCATAACAAGGTGCACAAGCACAATTACATACAAAATTTTCTCGGCACATGAGATGCGTTTTTCAATCGCAAAATAAATCGAAAATGAATGGTGACAAATTTATTTAAAAAATTGAGAAAATCAAATTTTTTAAAACCTAAAAAAAAATTTGATTTTCTCAAAAGCGGCACATACGATTTTGATATAATTTCGCACATTGCATACTTTTAACATAACTGTTCGAAATACAAAAAATTATCAAAATCTTTTTAGCCGTTTTTGAGTAAACGAATTTAATTTAAATTTAAGAAAATCGTTATATGAACAAAAAATTTAAAAAAAACTTATTTGAAAAATCAAAGTAAGCAAATTTATTCGACTTAATTTTATAAAAAAAACAGTTAAATTTTTTGAAATTCCCTTTTGTTAGTTTTCGAGATATTGCCGGTTTTAAAAACTACCGTTAATCAATTTTTTTTTCCAAAAACTGAGTATGCAGAATTTTTCATTCTATCCCAAATATCGTAAGTGCAAAAAATTACGGAAATCCTTGGAACCACTTTCGAGAAAAATAGTGATAAGTGATTTTCACCAAAAAAATTGTATGGCAGGTACCGTTATTTCAAAAGATAAAGCAAAAACTAAAAAGATGCCCCGAGATGTAACCCCAAAGACCATATATACGAACTTTGAAGCAAATCCGTCGAACCGTTTCGCGGCGTTAAACGGGCAGGGGACCTAGAAGTTAACTATCTCATTCTACCTCATCCGTCGAGTGCGGAAATAGTCAAATAGCTCATGAGTTGAGCTGCACTGAAATAGTCAAACTCGGATGACTCTGAATCTGTACCGAAATTGCTTTCACTTCAAAATTGCGCTTCTTGCACCACACAACTTTATGTGCAAATGTAAGATCTTCATGGATAAGGATTTAAGAGACAAAATTAAGTGTAAAATATTTTGCGCCTTTGAGGGGCCAGTTGAGTGCCTGGGGACTTTGAATGTTACTGGAGTCTCAATCTCATTGTAACTAACATCTGTGATCTGATTTGTCTCATTCATATCGAAGTATAGTCAATAATTAGCGAATATGAGTAAGCGATCAGAGAAGTGACACAGTTCCTTAACTTCAATAGCTTACAGTTTCATGTTAAACAGAGTTCTTAAACAAATCCCAGAGACAGGCACTTAATATTGCTTGCGTGAATCTTGAGAATGTGTGTTTTTCGCGCGGTCGGTTATACTTTGCATTGTCTCAGGTAAGTTCGACAAAAAATGTTGGTTAAAGGGAAGTACTAGATACATTAAAAGACAAAAAGTAAATAAAAAATCGATCCACTATCTCATAAATGTGGTAGAAAGGCGCACTAAGGCGAGCACGGTTTTAATGCCAAGTGAATTATTCTGAAAAGGTACTTTTACCCAAATTCTGTAAAAAAAGATGTTCATTTTTCGGCTTCCTTTTTTCTTTTTAATTATTTACAATTTTATTGGTATACCTAATCATGAAGTAACTGCAACATATTTTTATTATTTTATTTATTTATTTATTCTTTATTTCTTTCTTTTAAAAACGTTATAAATAAATATGTTACCTGCGAAGCTCAAGGCTTATCTGCAGGTGATTGCGTTTAAAATATTTTCATGTTTGGAAGTATTACAATAAAAGTTGAGTTTAAATGTTAATACTGTTTTAAAAATCTAAAATTGTATGTTAAAGTATTAATTATTTAATACAAAAATTAATTAGAGTTAAGGAAATATACTTTAAGATCTTTTTTGCGTTTTTTGAAATTAACTATATTTTTTAGGTTAGCTGGTAGTGAGTTCATCAATGTTGGAATACTGTGAGCTAATTGTCTTCGTCCATATTTGTTAAATACTCCCGGTATTTCGAGAAGTTGTTGTGCACGTCTTCTAGTGTTCTGATTATGACGAATGGGTTGTTGGAAACGTGAGTCATTGTAGTACTCCAGAGCTGCCGTCATCTTAAATATTCTCTTGACGTTTAGAAATTGAAATGGGTTATTGTTATTTTCTATAATTTTTACCAGACGTCGTTGGAGGTTATGTATTTTGTCCAAGTGCGTTTTCGATGCATTTCCCCAAGCCAAAATGCCGTACCGAATTCTCGATTCAGCCAGTGAGTAGTACACTTGCCTTTGGACATCTGTTGTTGTGTACTTTTTCAGATAAACCATCGCAAAAACAGCACTTTTTAACTGCAAACGCAAACGCTGAATGTGTTCGTGCCAAATGAAATGCTCATCGATGATTATACCTAAATACTTGATTGATGTGACGGCCTCAATTGCTTCGCTCCTATGTGTGGTTGGACAGCTTTCATTTTGATGAAAGATATTTATATCTGCCGTTCTTTGATTCGGTGTGCGTATGTGCATCAGCTTTGTCTTCTCCGAGTTTATCACCAAGTTGTGATCGTGGCACCATCTTGACACTTTGTCGAATTCCTTCTGCATTATTGCAATCGCCGTTTCGAGTTGTTGATGTTTGACCACTATAGCAATGTCATCTGCGTATGCAAATGCAGTCGATTGCTCAAAAACACGAAGAAGTTCGTTTGTAAACAGAACAAACAATATAGGGCCCAGTTTGGACCCTTGTGGAACGCCATAGATGCTCTTCTTCTCCTCGCTGACTATGTTTGCAATCTTCACCCTAAATGTTCTATCAGATAAATAGTTATTTAGCCACTTTTCTACCTTTCCTCTAATTCCGATCTGACTTAGGCAATCTAGCAGCTTGTCGTGCACCAGCGTTTCAAAGGCTTTACTGAAGTCCACAAACATAACTAGTACGTGGTGGTTTTTATTCAAGCCGGTGGTAATAACGTTCGACATCTCTCCCAATAGGTTTGGTTGCAAAACATTGTGTTTACTTATAAATTTCTTTAAGCGATCAACAAAAATCTCCTCCATACATTTTTCGATCACAGGTAAGATCGAAATTGGTCTGTAGTTTACAATTTCTGTCTTAACTCCTCCTTTGTAAATAGGCCGTAGAATTGCTGTTTTAAGCGCCTTTGGTATGAAACCCTGATCAAAACTTTGATTAATGATTTGCTTCACAATCGGAGTCAGAGTTAGAGCGTTACATGTCAGGTCAATTTGTCTAATATTGTCTGCTCCAGGACCTTTATTCGGTTTTAGACAACACAACATGCTATACACTTCCTCTTCACTTGCTTCCTAGAGCAAATGCTTGTTTGTTGGTGTCAGGTGATTGTTCACAAACACAACTGCATCGCCCTGTGTCTCTCTGCTTACCTCATTGTTCTGCAAGTTTTCTCTTACCCTGGACAGTTGGACTCTTCTTTGCAATTTCGCTTTTTTTATGAAATTCGCCTTTCGTGCATAACTTGTAAATGAGACAATAATCGAAGATTTTATTGCATTTCTTTTGTTTGTTCTATAGATGTCTGCTATGTCGGTTGCTTCTATCACGCAGTTAATAGTTTTACTTATAGCTTGGATAACTTCAGTTAAATTTTCGTTTGTTGTCGGTGGAATATTCTTGACTTCAATGTTGTTTTTCAGCAGTTGTTGTTCCAGTGTGTTAACTTTAGATTCCATAAGTAAAATTTGCTGATCTTTACGTGCATTACTTTCTTTAAGTTCCTTTATCTCGTCTGAAAGCTTCTTGAGAAGATCATTATTGTTCAACATGTGTTGATTGATTTGCTCGTATTTATGAGCTACAAATTCGCAACTTGATTTAATGTCAGCCATCTCGTTACGGAGTGTCTTCATCTCATATAGCACGGCAGTGTTGTTGTCATTATTTACTGGTGCTGCTACGGGTACGATTCCCTTTGGAGAGATTGGACTTCTTAATCTTTTCGGGGCAGGCTGAGTAGGGGATGCAACATTTTGGTTTTCCTTTCTGCACATCCCGCAACGCCATTCCTGCTTTTTGGCTAGGGTCATCTTCCTATAGGATCTCTCCGAAATAGTAGTGCAACCAAAATGCATTTTACGATCGCACCTATAGCAAGTCACGAAATCCCCCTCGGCAGGAAGGTGGGCAGAGCATTCGCCACATGAAAACATTGTTATTAATTTAAGAGAGGAGATGAAACAACTGAAAAATCTGGTTGAAGAGAAACAAATACTGTTTAAAATATCAAGTTTGCTTTAAATCGATTTCGGTGAATTCCACAATTTTGATTTTAATGTCAGTATTTTATGCGTATTACACAAAAATAGCACTTATATTCAAGTCTCTGTCTTTACACTCACTATGCAATACCATATATCGCTTTATAAATTGTTTTTAAAAGCTTTTTAAGAAATTTCCTTGGAGTCGACTGTAAAACACAACTGATTACTTCCAAATCTCGATAACGATGTTTGCAGTTATACAAAACAGTACCAAGTCAGTTGGGCTTGTGATGCTAAGCTCCAGCGACTATGCCGTCCACAATTTTAATCCATGTTAGGCTGTACAAGACCTATTTCCCATACAACAAAAGCGAAGCCGATTGGCGTCGCCCTAATCTTTTCGAAACATTTGCATCGTTAGGCAACAAGCGCTAAAAATATTTTCATAAAGCAAGCAAGATCAATCATAGATCAAGCTTACTAGGTAGCTTCATAGGACACAAAACAGGGTAATGAGTAAGAAAGATCATGGAGCACAATAAGTCAGGTCATTGATTCAATAGAACTTTGCAAATAGGGAGAATAAGGAGAATAGAGCCTAAGATGCTTACCAATCCCGCGAAATGATACCTACTGCAGTCCCGAAAGCCAAGGAAGCGATCAGAAAAACCAACTTTTTGCAAATCTCCCACTGGTTACGAAACGCCCAAGATTTTAAGAAGAGGCATAATCATAACTGTGCCGGAGACAACAAAGCTGATTTAGAAAGATACACTGATTAAAACTGTACACCCAGCAACGAATCTACAACGAGCCTTTAAATAGTAAAAAAAACATAAGGAAAGGCTACAATCCGCCTGGGGTGAACAGTATGATCCCCCATCCATATCCCTATATGTCCCAAAGAAAAAATCATGGATAGCATTTTATTTCATTCTATTAAAATTAAAAACAATTTTTTTTTTTAAAAAATCGCCCCAAAAAATGGGCATGGCCAAAAACTTTGTAGGGGCGATATGTTGGAAAAAATATAGGGTACGTATCTTGTTAAACACTTTTTTTCGCTTTCTATGAACATTTTCGAAGAAAACAGCATTTTAGTGAAAACCGCCCACCAAAAATTAGGCGTGGCAAAAAACTTTATATGGCAGACTTATAAAGCAGGGCAGTGCCTATATATTTTGTGAAGATTGTAACACTCTAACTCTCTAACTTTAGCTTTAAAACGTTTTTTTCTAAATTGTGGGCGTGGCAGTTGGAAGACGTCGATAAGGACTCAATGGCAAATGGCGGAATGGCATAACCGCGACCCTTAGTTCTTTTCGTCGATCGCATTCGGATGCGATCATTTATAGACAATCATTGCAAAAGCAGTGAAGATTTAGGGGGGAGTGGTGTAGTGCGATTCAATGCAGGCACACGAATTACGAAAAACCGTTACGTTACATTGTATCGCCCCAGATACCCGAAAGTGTCAAGTAGCATTCGATCGATATCGATTTGCCTCCCTTACTGCGAGCTGCGCTTAAACAGCATAAAAGAGCGTGCTACGCTTAAATAGCTTAGGGCGGTAGACTCCGAAATGGCGACCTTTACAGTGGCATCTACAAAAAAACCATAATGATAATATAGAGAAAGAAACAGGACATCATCTTTATCAGTGAGCCGTATTCAAGTCTTGGTAGCTAAATTTTAAATTGCTCCTTATTGATTTTATGATTTTTAAGGGAAATGCTGAATGACTTATTGGCCTGCAACTTTTGGCATTCACCAAGTTTCCCCACTTTAAAGATACCACTTCCAATTTGCTTTTTCTAAAATATATCTGGAATTAATCCCAGTTTAAGGCAATCTACGAAAGGTGGGTAAAGCTTGAATACCGCTGATTTGTACGGGTGGAGAATTTGTTATGTCCAAGCCTTTCTGTCTTAGCTAGTATTTAAAATTTCGAATTGCAGTCAGTTCTTCGCCCCGATGTAAAGAGGGGGTTACCGCCAAAGATGTTCCTCTCCGCACCGCTGGAAGTGGGTTCCAATGAGCACATCTAGAGTCTGTCTGACTTCCCGACATAGATAACCCACGGAGCAAGGGTTCTAGCCAGAATCATAAGAAATCAATGAGAAATCGCCAAAACGAATTTGAAGTTCTTAGCTGACTTTATCACACTTTCTAACTTGAAAGTCCCTCTGTACCATAAATAGACAATGTACCTCCATCGAATCCAACAGAAACTTTCCAAAACTATCACGAAATAAATAAAAACCCCAACCAACCCTTCACATTCATCATAACTAAATACAAGAGTACAACTACACAAATGCATAAATATCATCAGTCACAGTCATTAGGCACGCAATTATGTACAAAAGTCCCTTATTAAATAAATTTAATTATCCCAGCCGAAAGTCGAGTCGTCGACTTTAACTAAATGTCACGTCGCACTGTGTAACGACTAAGTAACATTCCTATCGACTGATCCCGAATCCGACAACATGTACAGAATCAAACATTTGAACTCATTACGTTGCGTTCGTATCCCTTTCGTTTCTATCTTTCTATCCCCACAGCAAAGGAACGCCGGGGTGAGGAAATTATGACTACAAAGTCAGTTCATCGTGCAAACTGCTGTAGCAATGCTGCCCCAGTCATGTTTTAATTAGTTTTGGATTTCGCTTTGATCTTCTCGCATCTAACAGTAATCAAAACATTCTGACACCTCCTCATGAAATATCGAACATGTATCTGTATCGTGTATTGCGTTCCCTCCTAACGCCGCGCCACCAACACCGATTCATGTTCTGAAATTCGGGATATAAATTGAAAAGTCACGTTTCTAATGCTGTTGGTGTCTGATTGGAAGCTGAGTGGAAGGGGGCACAGCGCCTATGTTCTTGGTCTCTCTATCTCTAATAAAACCCAAAACATAAGTAATTAAATATGTATGCTAAGATCCCGTTAATTATTGTGCCCGGTCCAACTCAGTATACAAACGCAGCGGCCAGCGCGGCGTGGCGTGGCATTGAGTTTGAGGAGTTTCACAGCGTGATTTATAGCCGCGATGATAGTGACGTGTCCTTGTAAAGCAGACGTTGCAGCGTGGATATAGATTTGGAAAACGAAAAATGAACACGACACACGAATGCGAGAGAGAAACTCTCTGGTCATTTATCATCTTCGGAGGCGAGCAATTCGGTAGGCATGACATCATATAAGAGATGTCCATGTGTCAGATGAACACAATAGAACGGTGAATGAGTGTTTTGACCCACAAAACAAAAGCACGAATCGGAGGAAACGAACCGGAAAAAAAAAAACATAACAAAAAAATCGTGTGTCTCTGGGTGTGACCATCAATCATTTCTCTGCGCTCATCTCTGTCGAGGATTCCCTCGATGGGTACTAATTTATTGGTTCTTTCCTATCGCACATGGAGTTGTGGCATTGGTTCCCCAAAAGAAGATTTTATGGTAGCACGATACGATACCGCATATGAGTGTAGTTTCTTGGAATATACTGGGTTTGGTGTAACACCCACTGCGGGATGCAGCATTAACTCCCACGCGAGGAGCTGACACGACCAGACAAAAGGTCGGAAATTGAAAGTTTTACTCAAAGGAATCAAAAACAAATTCGATTTCATCGCAAGTGGTGGATCTCTTGGCAGAGATTTGGGAGACGCATCCGCATAAATCGTAATCTGATTGAAATTAGTTCTCGGAAGGTCAAGTCAAATTGTGTTGTGCATGTGCTGTGGTGTGGTATAAGCAAATCAATAGATTGCAAATAAAGAGAGGGAATAGAAGAGAATGAGTTTATTGCTTTGTTTATAATTTAAGCAGTGAATTTAATGTCTGGCTTTGCGATTTACGTACTTCGAATAATAAAATTGAATATTATAAAGGGTGATTTTTTAAGAGGTTTAGAACTTTTTTTAAAAAAAAAAAACACAAAAAATTCGAAAAAATGAATGAAATATTTATTTAAATCGATAGTTTGAACCTTGCAATTTAATGTTTAAAGATAATTTCATGCAAATGTTGACCGCGGCTGCGTCTCAGGTAGCCCATCCGCTGAGTCCAATTTTGGCATACTCTTTCACACATATCGGCCGGTATCTCACGAATGAATGCATGGATGTTGGCTTCCAGTGCGTCAATCGAAGCGGGCTTGTCCCTATACACACTAGCCTTGGCATACCCCCACAAAAAATAATCGAATGGTGTCAAATCGCACGATCTAGGCGGCCAATTGACCGGCCCGAAACGTGAAATTAACTGTTCACCAAACTCGCCTCGCAATTGCACCATTGTTTCGCGTGCTGTGTGGCATGTGGCACCGTCTTGTTGAAACCACATATCATGCAAGTCAAGAACTTCCATTTCGGACAAAAAAAAAGTTTGTTATCATCGCTCGGTAGCGTTCACCATTGACAGTAACGCTGCGATTCGCATCATCTTTGAAGAAATATGGCCCAATAATGCCGCCGGCCCATAAACCGCACCAAACAGTGGCTTTTTCGGGATGCATTGGTAGCTGTTGCAATGCTTCTGGCTGATCTTCACTCCAAATGCTGAACACAATTTTTCGATAAAAAAGCGGATCCTCGGCCAGCTTTCCAAGAGCCCATTCACCAAAAATTCGGCGTTGTGGTAGGTCGGCTGGCTTTAGTTCTTGCACCAGCTGTATCTTAAAAGGCTTTACGCCCAAATCCTTCCGCAAAATTTTCCACGTAGTGCTGTAACAAAGGCCTAACTGCTGGGAACGGCGCCGAATCGACATTTCGCGGTCTTCTGTCACACTAGCCGATACGGCCGCAATATTTTCTTCAATACGCACAGTACGTAAACGTGTTGGTGGTTTAATGTCCAACAAAGTAAATTTGGTGCGAAATTTGGTCACAATCTTCCGAATAGACTGCTCAGAAGGTCGAGAATGCCGATCATAAAATGGAAGCAGCGCGCGATGAACATTTCGAACCGAGCACGAATTTTGAGTGTAAAATTCAATAATTTGCAAGCGTTGTTCCATGGTTAAATTGCAAACCAAACTGAAGGTGTTTGACAGTGACACAAGGTACTAAACACACGTCAGCTGTCAAAACCAGTGTTGCCAAAACCAAACCAGCTAAAAAATCACCCTTTATATATATCGGGTTTTTCAATAAGAGCGCTACAAAAGTTTTTTTTTAAATAAAACAAAAACGGTTTTGGATATCAATGAAATTTTTTATTCCTGTGCAAGTGCGTTCGATGCCATTATGTATGCTTGCAGATGTCCAGACGCTGAACCCAATTTTCGACGGTTTTCAAGCTTAAATAGGCTGATACTGCTGCAATTTCACGTTCGATATTCGTACGAAGTTCATCAATCGTCGCTGGCTTGTAGGCATAGACCATAGAATTGACGTAGCCCCACAGGAAATAGTCTAACGGCGTCAAATCGCACGACGGAGGCGGCCAAGCGACTGGACCATTTCGTGAGATAACACGTTCTCCAAACTTGGTTTCCAATAAATTGATTATGACATTCGCTGTGTGGCTTGTGGCGCCGTCCTGTTGGGGCTAAAAATATTCGGTTATCATTGAGCGGTAGCGATTCCCATTCACAGAAACGTGGCGGTCTTGATCATCACGGAAGAAGTACGGCCCACAGGATGCAATGATGACTCATGGAGTACGTGTGGATTGCTGCCTGACCAATACCGCATATTTTATTTATTGACGAAGCCATTTAGCCAGAAATGAGCCTCATCGCTGAAGATGATTTTTCGATGAAAATCAGAATCATTTTCAAGTTGTTGCTCAGCCCAATTCACGAACTTACGACGCTTCTGGTGGTCAAGCGGCTTCAGTTCTTGCGTCAATTTAATCTTGTAAGGATGTAGGCCAAGATCTTTTCGCAAAATTTGCCACAACGACGTCCCAGAGATGCCCAACGCTTGAGAACGACGTGTGAGAGACACATTTGGGCTTTCTTCAACTGAAGCCTCAGCGGCAGCAATGCACTCGATACTACAGTCACTTCTCTGTCTCACTGGCACGGGAACATTTTGTACTGTGCCTGTGGATTCAAATTTCTACAATTTTCCACTAGACGCACATGACGACCATAAATTGGACGTAGCGCTGTTAACGTTGAGGCCACTGAATCCGAATTTCGGTAGTAAATTTTAATAATTTCGACTCGTTGTTGGCTCGTATTTCTTTCCATCATGAAATGGCAAACCTAACTGAAGAGAAATGTCAAAAGAGTGGCAAGAAATATAGCGTCGTTTGCTGTCCCTGTCGCTCTACTTTTGTAGCGTCCCTGTTTAAAAACCCTGTATTTAGAACCCATTCGAGGTCTAAAGACTTACATTTTAATTCTGTGTGTAAAAAACTATATTTTTGGACATAGGTATACCTTTGGTAAAGAAGATTTTCGAAATCGATTAAATATTTAGAAAGGTCCTTATGGTAAACGAGAGTGTATATCGACAAATTTTTCTGGAAAGTTTTGAACATTTTTTATAATCTTTTTAATATCTGATCCCCGATAGCAGTGTTGGTTTTTTTAATTGTTATGTTTCAGCAGCTGTCAAAGTTCCCAATGACATAAAGCTGTCAAAATATTCAGAAAGGTTTGCCATTTCATTTGAATTGTTTGAAAATCATGAAAATTTGGTCGTGAGATCGGTCGTCACCATGCCTACAGTGCGCAGGCCCTAAGCTACCAACCAGATAGATAGCCATTATCGAATAAGGCACTGGAAATGAGAGGAACGTTACCATCAATGGTCTTAGGTATATAGCGATGTTAACCGACTGTCTATGGCGCTACAACATATAAAGGGTGATCCATTTCGAGGTGCTTAGTGGTCCAAAGTACTTAACCATTGTCTTTATTTTAATTATTTTGTTGCACTTAATATATTAGTTGACGAAACTTTAAGACCGCTGACGATTCTAATTGCGTAAAAAAGGAAAAAGCGTCTAAAATTCTTATTTGGAAATTACGAAAATGATTTACATGGTACGTTAAATAAAACCTTGCCAATTTTGGGGCGGAGGACAACCTTGAAATACCATACGGTTCATAAATAACGAATGAATCTGTAGAGTTAAAAGGGGCGCGTTAATTACCTGTTCTCTTTACTGAACAATGGAAGCAAAAGACGAAACGAAAGCTAACTCGATCAGTTTTTCACCATAAAATAGACCGATGTAAAATAAACTAAACCTTGATACAATTCACTCTATTTATCTGGTTATCCTTCCTCTATAACGGGGTAGCTTCCTGCCAACGATAATGTCCTGGAGATGGGGATGAAAAAAAAAATTTTCGCCGCAATCACCAGCGATCAAACACCTTTTTTTTCACTCTTAATTTTTCTTAATTTCGAAATTGAAAAAAATTATTATTATTTTTTTTCTTTTATTTTGCAAAACCTCTTTTATTCACAATTGGGTGTCAATTCGCTGGTGTCATTGGGCCGTGTTTTCTTGTCGTTGTTGAGAGTTACCGTCGCGTTACAGTCAATGGGGATCTAAGGACGTGTTGGAACGTTATTAATTTGGTTAATTGAATGGACTTAATCATAGACTTATCATTATAATAGTTCCGACAAGATAGATCCTCAAGCCACAGAGAAATTTTGCTACGCTAAATCATTGGTCTATGCCGGAGACGTTACAGGACTCAGATCCACCAATATTTGACGACAAATAGCGGCCGTTTCCTTCGAAAGGTGTGACCGGTTCATTTAAAATTGGGTTCAACGAAACAACCGATGCAAATGTGCCACAAAAATTTACAATTCAATTTTAAATTTGCAATTTAGACTCTCGCTCAAAGGTAGTACAAAATTCTTGTTGGAGCAATTGTTGAAGGATTCAAACATGCCGAGGATTTGAACCTGCGAATAAATTCAGTGAGCGCAGTCCCACAAGAACCTTTAAAACTATTCACAGTGTTGGCAAAGTTTTGAATGATGAAAGTCGGATATCTCAGCAATGAATTAATGTAGGAAGACCAAATCGAAGCTTAGTAAACGGGCTAACATTGGTTAGCTTAAAAGGAATTCACCTATACTACTTACTTACTTACTTAGGTGGCGCTACAGTCCGGGGTGGACCTGGGCCTCAACCAATACTCCTCTCCAGTTAGCACGATCTTTGGCTAACTGCCTCCAGTTGCGCACTCCAAGTTGGTTGAGGTCCCCTTCCACTTGCGCGCGCCACCTTAGGCGAGGTCTTCCTCTACGGCGTTGTCCCTCCGGGTTGGATTCGAAGACTCTTCGGGCCGGAGCGTTGGTGTCCATTATTATTTTTCTGACCAGGTCGATGTCGCTGTACAGCTCGTAGAGTTCGCTGTTAAATCTCCTCCTCCAAAGCCCGTCAACGCAAACGGGACCGAAAATCACTCGAAGAATTTTGCGTTCGAAACCACCAAGGAGATCTTCATCCGCCTTTGATAACGTCCATGCTTCTGCGCCATACAGCAGGACTGGGATGATGAGGGTCTTATATAGAGTCTCCTTGGTGTTTCTTGACAAGGCCTTACTAATCAATTGCCTCCTTAGGCCAAAGTAACAGCGGTTGGCAAGTGTAACTCTTCGCTTGATTTCTGACGATATTTCATTGTCAGAGTTAATAGCGGAGCCGAGGTAGATAAAGTCCCAAACTACCTCGAAGTTATAGCTCTCTATCGTGACGTTCTGTCCGATTCGTCGATGTTGTGCGTCCCTTCTTGTTGACAGCATATATTTCGTTTTGGCCTCATTCACTTCTAAACCCATTTTTGCCGCCTCTGTACTGATACTTGCAAACGCACCAGTGACAGCTCGCTGTGTTCTGCCAATGATGTCGATGTCGTCGGCGTAAGCAAGTAGTTGCACAGACTTTTGGAAAATTGTGCCCCTGGTGTTGGCTTGCGAGTTTCGCACAATTCTCTCAAGTATGATGTTGAAGAAGTTACATGACAGCGCATCGCCTTGTCTAAATCCTTTTTTGACATCAAAGGTCTCCGTGAGATTGTTTCCGACCTTAATGGAGCAGCGAGAGTTCTCCATCGTCATCCTGCACAATGTGACGAGTTTGGCAGGTATGCCAAAACTGAACATGGCTCTGTATAGCTCGTCTCTATAAATGCTGTCATATGCGGCCTTAAAATCGATAAAAAGATGGTGAGTATCGATCTGGACTTCTTGGGTTTTTTCCAGGATCTGCCGAAGTGTGAAAATCTGGTCAGTTGTGGACTTACTGGGCCTAAAACCGCACTGATAGGGTCCAATCAGTTCGTTGACGAATGGTTTCAGGCGTTCACACAGCACGTCAGACAGGATCTTGTATGCGATGTTGTGGAGACTTATACCTCTATAGTTGGCGCAGTTAAGAGGGTCTCCTTTCTTGTGGAATTCACCTATATCCACCTCTAATTTCTTAAGATTGCATCCAAACAATCACTCTTCAAAATGTTTTGCCAAAAGACCTTAGGACTTAAGGCTTGGAGCTTAAAAATATCTTGGTGCATCAGTTTGGAGCAGTTCCTTTCATTGTTTTGAGAAGTTTAAAAAAACCTCTCCCGCGCCATCCAATAAAAATAACCAAACAACCTTCTTATTGCGACACAGGCTCCCTTAAATAGACAGATTTAAAGCGCAAACAAACAAAGTCCTGCGAGAAATCAGCAGAATTTAATCGAGGAAAAACTTTTCAATCTGCACTCTTCCAAAAATTCGTTTCAAATCTATTAAACACCACTTTTTGCCTTATTAGCACCACATTAGGGATCCCAGAAAGTTTTAAGCGTCTATTAAAACCTTGCCTCCGGTCCTAACGACACGACCCGCTCTACTTGACCCTTGAAATGCTCCTTGTTTAATTGTATGAACAACGTTCAAAAACACAAGTTGCAACGCAACGTTACACCAACCGACCAATAACCAGCAACCAGCGAATCCACCTTCGGGCAAGACATAACAACGTTCTCCAAAAATTATTATTCACACATGCAAGCAATTAGTTCTCATTTCATTTATGCACCCACCCTCTTGTAACCCGGAGGTCATTCGGATTCCGGTGACCACAAACCACGCCATGACCGACCAGCTTCGCCCCCCCGACTCCATTTGCGGAGCGGTACGACTGACCCTTTCGACCATTTGCACATATTAAAACTATATTTGCAACATTACGCTTGCTTACCCTTAATTGAACAGCCATGTACCTACACAGGCATCCGGGAACAGAAGCATCCTTAAAAATTGCTCTACGATACCCCACCAAACTCCATCTACATATATGAGAAGAGAAACCCAGCACAGAACTCATTAAGCTGGAGGAGAGAATGCAGACAGAGTAGCAAGAGCTCATCCGACCACTTCCTTAGCAGCAGTGAAGAGCGAACCCATTATAACTCCACATGGGCACATGCATAAGCACATATCGAAGCAGCAGTACTACCGGGTTGCCCGCAGTGTTATCAGTTGATCATGGGTGCCATATAGACTTTGCTCTGGTTGCCATCATTGCTCCAAAAGAGTAAAAATACAATCAAAACCATCTGTGAAGCAAATGCGGTGTAGCCCCGCAGCTGTTGATGATGCTCGATCCCTTGTTCCAGAGAGGACCACCACATTTTTCGACAGTAGTTACATTTAAATTGTTTGTCTAGTCCCTCAACCACATCCTGGCTGGAAAAGGAGCTCCAACTCGGACATCATGGACATACTCCTGCAATAATGGCGAATAATCAAACAGAACAGATATAATTTTGTCCACACATCAGTTGTTCGCCAGCTCTATTTGGGAGGCGCTCACTGGCCTCCGGTAGCAATCCACAGATGCACATTTAGATTCCACCTCTCTGCATCGAGTATTTGCATGCCAGACTAGTTTCAGCAGCAGCAGCAGCAGCAGCTCCTGCTGAACACAAAGGAGAGAGAAAACGGAAGGATTCGAATCGTTCGCCAGTTGACTTAAATAACTTTTCTTTTCTATTTTTTGTTTTTTTTTTTTTTTTTTTTTGGGGTCGAAGTGAAGGGTGGCACTATCAATAGTTGTTTGTTCGAGTTGTTGGTGATGGCTTGGTGGAGTGCATTTGACGGCACTGCTTTCCAGGCCCATACCGAATGTGTATGTATGGAGGATAGGAATGGAATGTGTTCACGAAGACAAAGTTTTCGCATTAGAAAACATACAGCGACGACGACGATGGGAACATACACAATTGTCAATTTTGGAACCCGAGGGGTTGAACTGAGTGCTGTAGACACAGAACAGAATACATAGCTAGACATCGTTTTCAGCTGAAAAGGATGTTCATTTTTGATGTCTGGATTTTCGTATACTTCGAAAGGATAGTGGCAACGATTTAACTGTCGACAGCTTTTAAACAAGGCAAAGTTTATCTGTGCTTAGAAATAGATTCGATATCTACCTACACAAAGAATGTTAGAAATAACTTTGAACTGCCATAAAAGATATGATTTGCTGAAAAATGTTCGTTGGTCTTATAGTTGTTGCAGGCTGTGGAATATGAAGCAAAAATCACCTTCATTGAGTTTAATCCCGTAGGGGTTTTTTGTACACCCGAGGTGAGCATGTCGCAAGAGGAGAATAAAATTCACGCTCCGTGTACTAAGGGTGACAGTTCAATTTAACTTAAAAATTTAAACACTTTGGAGGGAGGCTCTGCGGATTCAGGGGAGAGTCATTTGTTGTAATTATTCAAACTTTTTAGAACTATTAAAAGGGGTTACTAGATTACCACAAAAAATGTCCTTTGGCTTCAAAAGATTCTGCGCACGCGAGAAATGTATGAGCTTCGAGGAGAAAAAATTTGAACTCTACAGTTAGTAAAATCAAACAACTCTACCTAGAGCTAAAAGGACAAATAGAACCAGCTCAAAGTCGAAGAACAAGGGGCAGAAGTGTTCTTCTTATTGCAAAGGAGATGTTTCTTTCAGGACCATAAATAGAATGTTTTCAAATTTGTTGATGCAGTTCACCTTCTCAAAAAGAACTATTAAAACGTATAAATTGACTTATGGAACCATCTTAAGATGCGATCAGACGCTAATCCAAACTAGTCATTCGATGACATCCTGACGTCACTACGACGTACAATTTGTATTAATGTGGTCATCCTGTGTGATCGCATGTCATTGAATTTGACAACCGGATGACATACCAGATGACACGATTTTTATTTCATTTTATATGGCTGATTTGATAAATCGTTTGATCACTTTTCATCGCTATTGGGACGATATCAAGCGATGACCAAATTTGTTTGACAGTACGTCATCCGAATGAGAAGTTCTCAAAAATTTCGAAGCAGTTCATCTTCTCAAAAAGAACTATTAAAACGTATTGATCGACTTACGGAAACATCTTCAGGTGCGATCAGACGCTAATCCAAACTAGTCATTCGATGACATTCTGACGTCACTACGACGTACAATTTGTATTAATGTGGTCATCCTGTGTGATCGCATGTCATTGAATTTGACAACCGGATGACATACCAGATGACACGATTTTTATTTCATTTTATATGGCTGATTTGATAAATCGTTTGATCACTTTTCATCGCTATTGGGACGATATCAAGCGATGACCAAATTTGTTTGACAGTACGTCATCCGAATGAGAAGTTCTCAAAAATTTCGAAGCAGTTCATCTTCTCAAAAAGAACTATTAAAACGTATTGATCGACTTACGGAAACATCTTCAGGTGCGATCAGACGCTAATCCAAACTAGTCATTCGATGACATTCTGACGTCACTACGACGTACAATTTGTATTAATGTGGTCATCCTGTGTGATCGCATGTCATTGAATTTGACAACCGGATGACATACCAGATGACACGATTTTTATTTCATTTTATATGGCTGATTTGATAAATCGTTTGATCACTTTTCATCGCTATTGGGACGATATCAAGCGATGACCAAATTTGTTTGACAGTACGTCATCCGAATGAGAAGTTCTCAAAAATTTCGAAGCAGTTCATCTTCTCAAAAAGAACTATTAAAACGTATTGATCGACTTACGGAAACATCTTCAGGTGCGATCAGACGCTAATCCAAACTAGTCATTCGATGACATTCTGACGTCACTACGACGTACAATTTGTATTAATGTGGTCATCCTGTGTGATCGCATGTCATTGAATTTGACAACCGGATGACATACCAGATGACACGATTTTTATTTCATTTTATATGGCTGATTTGATAAATCCTTTGATCACTTTTCATCGCTATTGGGACGATATCAAGCGATGACCAAATTTGTTTGACAGTACGTCATCCGAATGAGAAGTTCTCAAAAATTTCGAAGCAGTTCATCTTCTCAAAAAGAACTATTAAAACGTATTGATCGACTTACGGAAACATCTTCAGGTGCGATCAGACGCTAATCCAAACTAGTCATTCGATGACATTCTGACGTCACTACGACGTACAATTTGTATTAATGTGGTCATCCTGTGTGATCGCATGTCATTGAATTTGACAACCGGATGACATACCAGATGACACGATTTTTATTTCATTTTATATGGCTGATTTGATAAATCCTTTGATCACTTTTCATCGCTATTGGGACGATATCAAGCGATGACCAAATTTGTTTGACGGTACGTCATCCGAATGAGAAGGTTCCATGGATGACACGTTTGCATCATTGAAAATTCATGTGAAAAAACTTACACTCGAATGACCTAACGGGTGACACTGTGTGATCGGGTTTCTTATATCTTTTTTTTAATATATTCGCTTAGTTACTTTGCCCTGGAGCTCTAATCGCCTTTAACATGAACGTCGGCCTAAACCGACCGGACGTAGCTGATGTTGTTGCTTCCTCAGCACACTCAGTTCAATATTGACCCATTACGATGCCTATAAGAGGGCACATTGCTTGTTGATCAGCTACTTGTTACACTGTGTGTCCTCGGACACAGACATCCTTATCTCTTCGTTTGCGACACCGTTTTACACGTTTAGACTTAGCCTGCCTATCAGTGAACGCAAATTTGGCAGCCTCGCCCACTGCCAATATTTCTTTCAGCGAGACACCGCTGAGATTAGAAATATCCTATTTTATTTAGCCTTAGTGTTTCGGATAAACTCCAGCTCCAACGCCTGTGTTTATTTTTAAGCCACCTGTGTAGAAAGATAGGTTTAATGGTAGCAGATGGAGGAATATGTTCAGCCCCGCTATTGTGGAGGCGATTCTCATTGCACTAGTCGTGCCAGCACACTATATCCTTTCTAATTTGGTCATGATTTCGGGGTGGATTATCCTTCCATTTCTACCTCTATATGCGGTTACCTTGAGATGTGCATGTCCTCCTGCCAGCACATCCTTACGTACCAGCATTTCAAACTACGGAGTTACATCTCATTGGTAAAATACCGTCAATCTCGGTAGTCCCTCAGTAGCGTTTCCACAAAGAAAAAAAATTGGGGGGCTTTGAGGGCCATTTGTTAAAAATAAGAGCCACTTTTCGTTCAAAGTTTAAATTATTTCTTTTTATTTGAAGTTGGAAAATTTCGTAAATAAAAACAATAATTCATTTCGCCACCATTTCTTTATAAAAACTTAATCGGAAATTGGAAAACGCATACCAAACCGACCTTACTTGCTTACTTAAGTGGCGATATGGTTCGGGGTGGACCTGTGCCTCAACAAATAGGCCTCCCCAGTCTTTGGCTAATATCTGCAAGTTGTGAACTTAACGTTAGTTGAGGTCGCTTTCATTAATACGCCCCCCTAAAGCAAGGCTTTCCCCTGCTATGTTGTCCCTTCGGATTAGAGTCGAAAACTCTCGTTTAAATGTTCCCGCCAACGCAAACATCCAAGGAGCATTTTTTTCTGCCAACGCTGGTGCATTTCAGAGGGTCTCCTTTCTTGTAAAACGGTCAAACGATGCAGGGGCTCTATTCATGAGGCATATATTCTTCCAACCAAATCTTGGATATAAGTCAATGTATGCTCTCTTTCGAGTCATCTCCTGCTGCCTGAAATAGTTCGGCGGATCCAAGTTATAGACAGTGCGGGTCAGCAGCCTTGTAAGACTTCAATTTAGATATTGCCATCCGCACTTCATTTGGTCGGGTGGTTTGAAGTCACCAAGCCGAACGCCTTCACATAAAAACTGTCTATGCAACCTAGGCTACTCATCGTATATGTTTTATAAGCTAACCTTATATATTTCTCAAAATAAGGCTTTTTAAGAAGAAAAAAATAAAACGATATTTGAGAGCCATTTCTCGCTGGACCATTTTCAAGACCAAAACGCAAGTGGCCTTCGGACACTTTTAGGCAACGCTGTCTATCAGTTAATTTAAGCTAGAAGAGGCTCACTCTCAAGGCTTTCAGTTTATCCTTAAAGTTATGTAGATGCCTTTCCTTGTCCTCTAAGAGGACAGCTGGCCGAAAATGACTTTATTGTAAAATTCAATTTAATTTCAATTTACAAAATCCTTGAGACGCCGAGAACTCTAAAACCATCCTTGACGAATTGATTAACCATAACCTTTTATAACCTAATTTAAATAGAGCATGGGTGGCAAAATGTTCTTAACCACTCAAATTATCAAAAATAATTCCCTCAAAATCTATTCAAGTCAAGACTTAAATTACCTATGCCAAAAGTGATTTTAAAGCAAAAGTAACTGCCATGTCCTCCCACCATCTCTCATGACATTGATGAATTAATGCGAGAGATTAAGAGGAGTATCGAGGAGATACGGTAGGTACGTCAGACCAATTTGCATGACAATTAAAAATTATAAAATTACCTACCCTTAATTTAACGTCCATCAACAACAAGACACTATATCCATAGTACCTTTGGCCCAAGCAAATAAGCAAAATGCAATCAAATTGTATAGACACCGGCTTTTCGGGGATTAATTGAATGACTGATTGCAGGGCGTTTAAAGCCGTTCAAAGGCCAAACGGATGTCTCACTTAATCCTCCCAGTTCTCCTTTAAGCTCGATTTTCTACGAAACTTATTAACATCCCATTCAGATAGAGAGACGCAAAAGCAACAAAAAAAAAAAAAAAAACAAAAACGTGGCGGTAAAGGCGGGCGGCAATGATGATGATGATGGTAGCGTCAGCAATGGTGGTGTACCTCATCGTGGTATGAATAATTTATAAGAGAGAAGAGCGGAAAAAAAATGTTTTTTTTTTTTTTTGAAGGAATTTGTTCCTTCGAATAAACTTCGAGGAATAGAAGATGATAGAAAGTCGGAGAGGCGAGGCGCAGTACCAAAATGACTAGGAACAGATAATAAAGTCACCCTAAAGGAATTTGGATTGTTCGTCATTTTCCTTTCTCTTTGGGATTCGTTTTATTCTTCGTTTTTGTTCTTCAGTTATTTTGGAAAAGCATTCAGCACAGCATAGCTACCACCCTTCTCGCACGAAAGAGGCAAAAAATAAAATCTTCGAGAAACGAAATGACTAGATGGTGGAAGGTACATACATAGCTACATACAGTCGTCTTTTCCGCCCTCTTTATGGTAATGAACAATCATATTTCGTGAGTACAAAGGAATACCTGTCATATTTTTTTTTCGCTGGTTTGAGTTTCGGCCGCTGGCTGAAATCAAGCAGCGGAATAGGGATTCTATAATGGTGGAGTAGGTAGATGAAATTCCACCACTAACCGTTTGAGCTTTCTCCCCCGGGACTTTATCAGAGAGTTGTAATTTTGTTTTCTTTTTCTGTTAAGTTACGGTTGAGACTGGGAACTTCCTACACGATTTACTGCGAAAATGTCAAAATCTTATTTAAAGTTGAAAATATTTTCAGATTACGAAACTTGGTGCGAAAGATGGTGCAATTCGAGTTGGTGCATGTTATGCCGTGATCTTTGTTATAGGTTGTTGATTCGTTTTATTACGAAAACTAAAACTACCACAGAAGAAGCCAATATGATTCTCGATCTCTTACTTAACTCTCTAAGACGAAGTCCAATAAACTATAAGACCTGGAAGCTAAACAAATCAAATTAAATTGTTATTTTAAGCTCACAAAGTAATTGACTTTGCAGCAGCTTGTAATACGGTGATAAGTAGCACTAGGTTTCCGCGACTAAGGAGCCACACAGCAACCTGGCGCTCTCCAGGCGGTCGAACTGTCAACCAAATCGACCATGTGCTAATCGCTGCGGGGCACGCATCCAACATCTTGAACGTGCACACTTACCGAGGGGCAAACGTCGACTCTGACCATTTTCTTGTTGCAGCTAGATTCAGAGCTCGACTGTCCAACGAGAAGAAGCTGCGAACTGCCCAAAAGAAGAAATTCGATGTTGGACGCCTTGGCACATCTGGAGTCGCCAGAGCCTACAAAGAGCACCTGAGTGAGAAACTCCCCACCGTGCATTCAACTACCAAAGACGCCAACAACCAGTGGTCTCAGTATCGCGACATCATCAAGGAGGTAGCCGAAACCACCCTAGGATACCAGCCACCCTAGAGAAAAAGCCCGTGGTATGATGATGTATACATATACCGGAAAAAGGTGACAGAAAATGCACACTTAGAACGCTGCAGAGGAAAACAAGGGCAGCAAGGGATGAGTAGCGAGCCAGGAGACGGGAGGAGAAGAAAGTCCTGCGTAGAAAAAAAAGTGAGCACGCAGTCTCCTAGCTCAAGGAGATCGAAAAGTCCCGCGGCCGAAACAATATCCAAAAGTTTTATAAGAAAGCCAAGCAACTGGCTGCTGGCTTTAAGACTGGAACGCAGGCTCTTCGCAACAGCGATGGAAACCTAGTCACCGACGCGCAGGGAATAGTAGATGTATTTAAGCAGCATTTCCAGCTGCTAAACGGACAAAATGGACGGAAGTGATGTTATGGTAGGACGCATGCACCAAATCATCAACCAAGTTTGGGTGGAGGAAAGCATGCCCGATGACTGGACCATCAGCTCTATATGTCCCATATACAAGAAAGGCGATCCTATGTCTTGCAAGAACTATCGAGGCATATCCCTGCTTAATGTCGCATATATGATCCTATCCAACGTACTGTGTGAACGTCTAAAACCTTTCTGCAACACACTAATCGGCACGTACCAGTGTGACACTAAGGCAAATCCTAGAAAAGACCAACGAGATTCAAGTCGAGACTCACTATCTCTTCATCGACTTTAAATCCGCATATGACAGCATTCATCGTCAGGAGCTTTTTGTGGCGATGGCCGAATTCGGGATCCCGTCAAAACTGATCCGGATGTGTCGCATGACACTAGATAACGATATAGATATCATCGGTCGATCGCAGCGTGCCGTTTCACGGCTATTGAAGAACAGGCGAAACTAGTTGGCCTTGAAGTGAATGAGGACAAGACAAAATATATGCTGTCAATCATCTGTCCACCGAATAGGACAAAATGTCACTGTTGATAGCAGCAACTTCGAGGTAGTTAAGGAGTTCATCTACCTCGGAGTAAACATCAACTCCACAAATGACATCTTAGTGGAGATCCGTCGAAGAATTACCCTAGGAAACCACTGCTACTTCGGTTTGGCAAAATAAATGGGTTCAAAACTCCTAACTCGAAGGACAAAGTGCATGCTCTACAGAACGCTTATCCTGCCAGTTCTGCTATACAGCGCCGAGTGCTGGACTATATGCAGGAAAGTAGAGTTAATACTGGGATCCTTTGAAAGAAAAACCCTTCGACGGATATTTGGTCCTGTGTGCGAGAAGGGCAAATGGAGGAGAAGATACAACCGCGAACTCTATGAGCTGTGCCAAGATGTGGATGTAGTCCGAAAAGCTAAAACTCGTCGACTACATTGGCTCGGCCACATCGAGTGAATGGACAACAACGCTCCAGCCAAGAGGATCTTCGAATCCCAGCCCCCAGGTTCGCGACGACAAGGAAGACCGAACCTCCGTTTTAAAGACCAAGCCATCGCGGATGCCAGAGCGCTTGGTCTGGACAACTGGAAGCAGCGTGCACGGGTCGGGTGCCTGTTAAGTAAGTAAAGTAAGTTTAAGCTCACAAAAAGACATTTTCTGGTCATCTTCGTTTGGAAAAAGAGGTTGTAAAGTTTATTTTTCGGAAGCAACCTTTTACTTGTGCTTTATTTTTAATTCAATTCAATTTAATTTATTTGGCGAGGTACAAATAAGACCAACAATTTTTTATATTACATGAAGGCTCATATCAAAATATTTAAAAACATTAAATTAATTTATGAAAAAGGAATACACTTGGAACATTTAAGAAGGGAAGAAGAAATTCGAGGAGAAAAGAGAAAATTTTAACTGAAAGACGAGATAAAAAACATAAGGAAAGGCTACAGTCCGCTTGGGGCGAACAGTATGATACCCTATCCTTATCCCTATATGCCCCAAAGAAAAAAGCATTAAGAATATGATGGATAGCATTTTATTTAGTTCTATTAATTAAAAAGAAAAATTTTTTTTAAAAAAACGCCCCCAAAAAGTGGGCGTAGCCAAAAACTTTGTATGGGCGATATGTTGGAAAAAATATTGGGTAAATATTTTGTTAAACAGTTTTTTTCGCTTTCTGTGAAAATTTTCGAAGAAAACAGCATTTTCATCAAAAACGCCCACAAAAAGTAGGCGTGGCAAAAAACTTTATATGACAAACTTATAAAGGAGGGCAGTGCCTACATATCTTGTGAAGATTATAACACTCTATCTCTCTAACTTAAGCTTTAAAACGGTTTTTTCTAAATTGTGGGCGTGGCAGTGGGCGTATTCAAAAAAATTTTACACTTAACCATTTCGGAGCCCTAGGGAATATGTGGTCCAAATTTCAGCTTCCTAGCTTAATTTTAAAGGCCTAAAAATTGCGTACGGACGGAAGGACGGACATTGCTAGATAGCCTTAGGATTTGGTCCTGATCATAAATATATATACTTTTATGGGTCTACGGCGAATATTAAGGGGTGTTACAAACTATGTGTCAAAATTAATATACCCTTAGGATAGGGTATAAAAAAGAGGCGAATATATTAGAATGTATTTAGACTGTATTCCAAAGTCTGGCAACATGAACAAGAAAGAGGTGGGACGAGTTCAAATATTTAGAAGAGGGCATGATAAAATTAAAAAATTTTGGCGACTGAAGAAGTCTTAATTTTTCAAATAAATAGGGTGGTGATTGATTATGTATTAATTTATGTCCAGCATCTTATATACATAAATATTTACAGAGCATCTTATATCTCAAAAGTTAGGCAATGAATACCCAAGGACATGCTTATGGTAATGAGATATTGAATCGCATCGTCTTATACCAAAGGCGTATCGAACAATATCATTAAGAGCTAAAAGTAATTTGTGCTGGGTCTAATTTGCGGTACATCATGATATTATGATGATTTGAGAAAAATGGACTCCCGAACCCTGAAGAGACCCTGCCTGAGTCACAGGAGCCTTCCATCCTCTGCGATCCCGGGCTCGCTACTTCCAGTTATCCATACTAAGCGCTGTGGCATCCGCGATGACTTGGTCCTTAAAACGGCGATTCTTGGACTACATCCATATCTTGGTACGGCTCATAGAGTTCGTGGTTGTATATTTCTGCTCCTTTCGCTCTCCTCGCACACATGATCAAATATCCGCCGAAGAATTTCTGTTTCGAAAGAGCCCAGTATTAGCTCGTCGAGCACTCGGCACCGCATAGCAAAACTGGCAGAATTAGGGTTTTGTAGTGTTCTGAGTTTTGAACCTGGGTTTCCTAGGGTAATTCTTTGACGGATCTCCAGCAAGATGTCATACGTAGAGTTGATGGTTAGACCGAGGTAGATGAACTCCTTAACTACCTCAAAGTTGCTGCTATCAACATTGGCATTTTGTCCTGGTCGGTGGACAGGTGTTTGTTTGTTTGTTGATGTGATGTATTTAGTCTTGTCCTCATTTACTTCAAGACTAACTAACTTCGCTTGTTCTTCAATAGCCGTGAAGCCTCTACCACGGCACGTTTTGAGCGTCCGATGATGTCGATATCGGCCGCTTATCCCAGTAGCTGGACGGATCTGTTGAAGATAGTGCCTTCCGTGCTGACGCCTGCCCTGCGCACTATCTTCTCAAAAACAAGATTGAAAAAGTAACATGATAGCGCATCACCTTGTCGAAATCCGATGCATGTTTGGAAGACTTCAGATGGACTTTTGACAAACTGGACATTGCACCGCGTTTTCTCCTGTGTCACACGACCCAATTGGATAAGTTTTGCCGGTCGATAAAGAGGCGCTGTTTCTCGACTTGAAATTCGTTGGTCTTTTCCAGGAATTGCACTATTCACTAATCCTCTGAACACTATTAGTTAGATAATTTATAATCAAACACATTCGATACATCACTCAAACCAAAGTAAAGCCTTAGTTTTGTGCACAGAATCGCATGACTGACCATGTCGAAGGCCTTCGAGAAGTCTAGTAAGCTGAGATGTGAAATCTTATTGGATTCTAATACCGTCAAATACTTTGATTATAGCTGTAGAAGAACTATGACTAGGCCGGAATCCTGACGGGAAAGGCGATAATAAATGAAAACGGCTGAGGTGAATGGCGATTTGTTTTGGAGGAATTTTTTTCATAATCATAGAATTTTGGACATAAGTCGGTGACTAATTGGGAGTTTATATTCTTGGGCATAGGGATGACACTTGCTTTTTTTCAACAATCCCGAAAAGTTGGAAAGGTAGAGCAGAAATTAAGCAAATGTGAAGTAATATTTTTATTAAACGCAATTCTATTCCGTCTTTTGTAATCGCGTTAGATTGAGGGGCACGGATCTGTAGGATCGCATACAATTCAGATACTACTTCAAATTCCATCTTTGGTGATCTTAATCAAAAATAAATCCATTTTCCTGTGGAATAATCCCTCATAGCTAAGTTGAAGAGCACGGCGAAGTAAAGAGCTATTCTCTTTGGTGGTGGTGTGCGCGGAGGCTGTGCTATTCTAAATCATTGAAAAGGATAAGATATTTTTGAAAAGCAAGTCAATCTTCCCAATTATTGATGGACTTAAATAATTTAACGTCGTCTGCATACATACTTATCCACCTAAAGTTTGTTTCTCCCATAGCAGTCATCGTAAGCGATAATTTACAAGCAGGGAATGGTATACCTACTTCCCCTTTATTAGGTGAGTGTGGTATCGTGGTTCCCAATTTGGGGAGCTCTTCAGACCTACAGTTCCCAGGAATGTCCCTGTACCCCGGCACCCAGCAAAGGTATATATTGATCTGGTTCGACATCTCCTGTAGAATCTCCTGTGGGGGCAGTGCCCAGCCAAGTTTTTTTATCAACTTTGGCTCTACATCCTTATTTACACGAACCAACTCAAGCCATTTTGAGAGAGTTCACAGAGACTGATTCTATTGACTATTGATAGTCGCTTGAGTGTCCGAGAAAATTCCGATATCTTTCGAGGATTCCGCGGCTCTTTTTAAACAAGATAAGACTTCTTTATCAATGATCAGGAAGATGGAAATAGAGACTAAGATTTAGTTCGGCAAAGAAAACACCACACCTCTGGAGGGGATGGAATGGTGCCATGGAAGGATTTTTCGGGTTGAAGTTGGGGAATGGTGTAATGTATATTTTATTAAGGATGGACATATGGCCACTAGCGTTGTCGGTCCACTGTGACGTAGCTTTAAAACGAACAGCTGTGTTGGCTGCCGTCTGTCTGCTAAAAATGTCGACGGGTGTCAGGTGAAACGAAATGTCTAAAGCAGCGGAGGGGGTCGTGCGTAACGCCTCTCTAATGTATCCTTAACTTATGTTATTTTATTGCGATTAGTCACTTTATCCAAAGCAGTCCACCACAGACAACCATTCCCAACGTATGTATCGGTCTTATGACCCAAATGTATACCCAGCGAGTTTTGTGAGGTTGATGGTTGCATTTGTTCTTTTTGTTTTCTCTCCTGGATATTCGGTTTCCAGCTCAACTTTTTTCTATGATCAAACCCAGATATTTTGCTCCTTTAGAGAAAGTTAAGTTTTTGCGGTTTAAAGAGGAAGAATTTTATAATTTTGAGAATTTTATAATTTTTTGAGAGGAGGAATAGTTCAGATCTGCGAGGGTATACAGTCAGACCACACCAAACTACCCAACCAGCTTACTTTTTAAAAGCATTTTGAAGTAGATCTTTTATAGTACTAAGGTGCTTGCCTAAACCGGCAATAGCAATGTCATCAACATAAGCGATCACTTTGCAACCCTCTGCTTCCAGGCATGTTCGTAGTTCGTTCATCAACATGTATCAGGGAATGGGGGACATAATACCATCCTATGGAGTTCCTTTACTGATAGCCCTTCTCGCAGATGATCCAGCCAGTTTTAAGTTGATAATCAGCTCCCCGATTGCTTCATCAACCTACGGGGCCGACAGTGCATTTCCGTTCGCTGATGTTTCGACATTATTAAAAGCTCCTTCTATTCCTAGCAAGGCAACCACATTGTACTAAAATACTGAGTCTGTTAACCAATAAGAACTAATTTTTACCCAAAGACAATCCATTGATGACACTACCCCAGCACACCTGGATAAAAGTTCTGACATTTTCCATATGAATTAAGGGAAGGGTAAGGTACAACTTGTTTCTGTTTCATTTCAACCATGAACTATAAATCAATACAGTAAGCACCCTTATTCGTATAGATTGATCCAACACAATCTTCTTGTTTGTTAAGTAACACTTTGTGAAGAAGTTGTTTGAAGATGCTAAAATACTTGCAGCAGTAGCAACAGAATGATGGTAATAAAATCGAATTTACTTAACCTTAATCTCACTCGTAAATCATTGCAAATGCACACTAAATCGCACTAGATATGGGACACGCAAAGCGATTTTTTACAGCGCGTCCCCTTTTAGACGGCTTAATCCGAAGCAAAGAAAGCAATCGGAATTTAACACACATACCTCCATTGTATAGGTACATGGCCAACAAACGCCCTTTTCCTGGGAAGGGGGAGGCACAATCAAGAAAAATGAATGCAATAATCTTTCGCATCGGTTGCAAGAGGGGGTTTTGATTAGATGACGGAAGAGTGGATCGCTTTATGCACTCAATTTGGCCTTTACTGACTTTTTGTGTGAGTGTGTGAAGTTTTTTTTTTTCTGTTGGTAAGATATATCTTCCACCCTCTCACGAGAAGAAAAAAAAAAGAAGAAATAAACAGTAAAAATCAACGCACCCAGCAAATACTTCTTGCATGACAAATACGATGGATAAAAGTATTTCCAACACCGTAATTGCGTTTTCACCCCTCTTGCACCGGAAGCGAAGAAAAAACGAAAAGCTTGTGGAAAATTGATCCCCTGATTCGGTGATTTGGGACATTCCATCTATAGGTATAGTGTTTGCGTTGTCGTCTGAAATTCAACCCCCATCAAATCGTCGGCTACATCCCTTTTGCGCTTGGGGTTCAGTCGGTTCAATCGCACACATGACACGGAGATCAAAAATTCGCCTGCGATTTAATCGAATTTCAGCGAATAGCACAGTTCCCCATCACAACAGCCACTTGCGAGGATATTTGTGGCCCACACAACCCGCTTATAATTCCTTCGGTAATCAATCAATAAAAGAATTTTAATTACAATCGGAGGCAGCCACAGCGCCATTAAATTGATCGACCATTTTCACACCGTTAAGCCGCGAGACGCAAAAAAGTCTGTCGCGTCGCATCGGTTTGTCATAATTTTCACGCGATTTTCATATTTAATCAATTCTGAAATGGAATTTCCGATTGTAGTTCCGTCGTCACGGTAAAGTGTCTGTCAATTTGTCAATTCGCAATAAAAACGAGCATCAGCTGCGTTGCTGCGATGTCCTGTGTCCTGTGGAATCGTGTGGAAGAGCCACCGAAAATAGGTGGCTTTTAGTGCGGGGCGGATTGTGTTCATTTGCTGCTGATGTCGCAATTATTTTGATTAAATTCGGATATGAAAGCACCCAACACACAATAGAGCGGCCATTGTATGCGGAATTTCGTTATTAATTATGAAGGCACGATAAATAAGCGTAGGCTATGCGTAGCGGAATGTCAAAAAGTAGTGTTCTATATGATTGTCATTATGGAAATCAATATAATATTTGGAATGGATTTATGCGACACATGAGACCTTAAGGGCTTGACCAAAAAGGTGATGGACTTGTTTTGGGAAATGCTTCTTTCACTTGCATTCCACTGCTATTCATTAGTAGAAGTATGTAATAGCAATCAATTTTTTTTATACTTTTCAATATAAAATTATTAACAACTTTTAAACATGTATCTGTTGGAAATACAGGCTTCACGCTTTGTTAGTTGTTAAGTTGGATTCTTGTAAATAACAATAACTTACACGCGTACCTTTCAGTTTCGGAGATAATCATTTTGAAATAGCGCAATCCATTTACTAAAGGGTGATTTTTTAGCTGGTTTGGTTTTGGCAACACTGGTTTTGACAGCTGACGTGTGTTTAGTACCTTGTGTCACTGTTTGGTTTGCAATTTAACCATGGATCGTCTTACAAATGAACAACGCTTGGAAATTATTGAATTTTACACTCAAAATTCGTGCTCGGTTCGAAATGTTCATCGCGCGCTGCTTCCATTTTATGATCGGCATTCTCGACCTTCTGAGCAGTCTATTCGGAAGATTGTGACCAAATTTCGCACCAAATTTACTTTGTTGGACATTAAACCACCAACACGTTTACGTACTGTGCGTATTGAAGAAAATATTGCGGCCGTATCAGCTAGTGTGACGGAAGACCGCGAAATGTCGATTCGGCGCCGTTCCCAGCAGTTAGGCCTTTGTTACAGCACTACGTGGAAAATTTTGCGGAAGGATTTGGGCGTAAAGCCTTTTAAGATACAGCTGGTGCAAGAACTAAAGCCAGGCGACCTACCACAACGCCGAATTTTTGGTGAATGGGCTCTTGGAAAGCTGGCCGAGGATCCGCTTTTTTATTGAAAAATTGTGTTCAGCGATGAGGCTCATTTTTGGTTGAATGGGTACGTAAATAAGCAAAATTGCCGCATTTGGAGTGAAGATCAGCCAGAAGCATTGCAACAGCTACCAATGCATCCCGAAAAAGCCACTGTTTGGTGCGGTTTATGGGCCGGCGGCATTATTGGGCCATATTTCTTCAAAGATGATGCGAATCGCAGCGTTACTGTCAATGGTGAACGCTACCGAGCGATGATAACAAACTTTTTTTTGCCCGAAATGGAAGTTCTTGACTTGCATGATGTGTGGTTTCAACAAGACGGTGGCACATGCCACACAGCACGCGAAACAATGGCGCAATTGCGAGGCGAGTTTGGTGAACAGTTAATTTCACGTTTCGGGCCGGTCAATTGGCCGCCTAGATCGTGCGATTTGACACCATTAGATTATTTTTTGTGGGGGTATGCCAAGGCTAATGTGTATAGGGACAAGCCCGCTTCGATTGACGCACTGGAAGCCAACATCCATGCATTCATTCGTGAGATACCGGCCGATATGTGTGAAAGAGTATGCCAAAATTGGACTCAGCGGATGGGCTACCTGAGACGCAGCCGCGGTCAACATTTGCATGAAATTATCTTTAAACATTAAATTGCAAGGTTCAAACTATCGATTCAAATAAATATTTCATTCATTTTTTCGAATTTTTTGTGTTTTTTTTTTAAAAAAAAAGTTCTAAACCTCTTAAAAAATCACCCTTTATAACAGTCATATCTTCTTCAGTTTAAAATAAAAATTGAGAGGTTAAAAGGTTGTTAAAAATGTCTCGAATGTCATTTTACGGAGTGGTGCAATCCTAATGCTTTGGAACTTAATATTTCGATATATAAAGGTTTTTGTGGCGATGGCCGAATTCGGGATCCCGTCAAAACTGATCCAGATGTGTCGCATGACACGAGATAACACGCGATGCAATGTGCAGTTTGGCAGCAGCTCATCTGAACTCTTTCAAATATGCACCGGATTTCGGCAAGGAGATGAGCTGTCGTGTGATTTCTTCAATCTTTTTCTTCAGCAGATAGTGCGCAGGGCAGGTGTCAACATGGAAGGCACTATCTTCAACAGATCAGTCCAACTGCTGGGGTATGTCACTGTTGATAGCAGCAACTTCGAGGTAGTTAAGGAGTTCATCTACCTCGGGGTAAACATCAACTCCACAAATAACATCTTATTGGAGATCCGTCGAAGAATTACCTTAGGTAATTCTACTACTACTTTGGTTTGGCAAAATAAATGAGTTCAAAACTCCTAACTGGAAGGACAAAGCTAATACTGGGCTCCTTCGAAAGAAAAATTCTTCGGCGGATATTTGGTCCTGTGTGCCAGGCGAAGATTTAGAACTCTATGAGCTGTACCAAGATGTGGATGTAGTCCGAAAAGTAAAAGACGGCCACATCAAGCGAATGGCCAACAATGCTCCGGCCAAGGGGATCTTCAAATCCCAGCCCCCAGGTTCGAGACGACAAGGAAGACCGAAGCTCCGTTTTAAACACCAAGCCATGCCACACCGCTTGATCTGGACAACTGGAAGCAGCGTACCCGGGATCGCAGAGAATGCAAGGCTGCCGTGTCTCAAGCAGGAACTCTTTACGGGTCGGGAGCCCGTAAAGTAAGTAAATTCAGTATGTCGTATTAGTACCTCAATTTTGCATTATTATTTTATAAATTATCTTAGACCTTAACGTTTTGATGAAGTCCAAGATCTGGGTGTAATATTTGATAATAAGTTATGTTTCTTTTTGCATCATTGCCAAGTCTAACTCATTGTTAGGCTTGGTAAAGGCCAATTGCAAAGACTTTCTAGACATAAATGGCCTTAAAATTATTTGTCGCTCGTTAGTCAGACCTTATTTAGAATAATGTTCTATAATTTGGGATTCGCCATATGCAGTTCACGAACTTAGACCCGAAAGAGTCCGAAAAAAAACTTCAAGAGGTATGCGGTTTATAAATTTAGTATGTTTGATGAGCTTCGTAATTATGGCAAAAGGTGCAATTTAGTTTGTCTGCCATACTTTCAAACAAGATGCAATTAGCAAATTAATGCACAAGAAACGATCTCTATTTTATGTATATGCTCCCAACGGGTCACTGCGTAAAGCGATACTGAGAGCTTCCACTTAGAGAACGTAGTTCATTCATCACGATCTGTGATGGTATTTAAAATAAAATGAAAAAAAAAAAAATTAAGAAAAGGAAGGTCTACAGTCCTCTAGGGGCAAACAGTATGATATCCCTATATGCCGTATTAAAAATAGGTTTAAGATCGTGACGGATAGCATATTGTTTCATTCTATGAAATTCATAAAAAAAGATATTCCTGCAAAAAACTTTGTATGGGTGACATACTAGAAAAACTATTGGCTAAATATCTTGTTGTATAAATTTTTTCGTTTTCTATAGTAATTTTCCATTAAAACCACATATTGTTAAAAATCGTCTTCAAAAAGTAGGCGCAGTATAAAGGAGTTCAATGTCTACATATTTTGTTATGGTTCTAATCCTTCATCAATTCAACTACTACTTTTTGTTGTGGAAGAGGGCGTAATTAAAAAATTTCCTAGCACAAATTAAAGGCCTCAAAGGCTTATACGGACGGATGGACATTACTAAATAGTCTTAGGTTTTGGTCCTGACCATAAATATATATACTTTTAGGGGGTCTACGACGAATTTGAATGGAGTCTGAAATGGAAAGCAAGAGAAACTCGAAACAATTAAACAAGCGGATCAAAGATTAAACAAGTTGGATCTGTTGGATATTGAGAAATGGATTTTGTCGTAGCGACACTTTGGATTTGCTTAATTATGGTGCAAAGAAGAATCAATGTCCGTACCCAATATGTTATTAGTCAGTTGTGAGTTGTTACCATATCTTCTCTAAAATACTAAAGGATCCTCCAAATAACTTTTTTTTTTTAAATGCTATAAAAAACACTACTGAATATTTTCTCAAATTTCTTTTCTTATTTGAAAGTACAATCCTTCCGGTTAATAATGGAAAATAATTTAATTCAAATGGCTGCCTCGGCTGGCCATGCGGTAGCCTACACGATCGGTGCAATTTTTAAGCACATTAACGATTGTGTGCAGCTGTATTTCACCAATGGCTTCACAAATATTGTCCTTTAAAGCGTCAATTGTCTCTGGCATGTCGGCGTAACACTTATCTATTACGGCATCCCACAAATAATAGTCCAACGGTGTCAAATCGCAGCACCGCGGTGGACAAACGACATCAGCTCTGCGGCTGATAATGCGATCTTCAAAACATCGAGTGTAGCTTCGGCTGTGTGGCACGTAGCGCCGTCCTGTTGAAACCAACTGTTGCCAATATCCTCCTCTTCAATTTTTGTGAACAAAAATTCGTTCAACGTGGCCCGATAACGATCGCCATTGACTGTAACGGCTACTCCTTGCTCATTTTCGAAGAAAAATGGCCCAATTATGCCTCTGGACCAAAATCCGCACCAAACAGTGACTCTTGGGTATATCGGCTTTTCAATGTATGCGTGCGGGTTTTCTGTGTCCCAAATGCGACAATTTTGCTTGTTTACATACCCGCCATGAGTGAATTAGCTTCATCTGATAAGATGATTTTGTTAAGTCGATCGCAGGCCCACTTAGCGAAGCGAAAACGCATTGGATGGTCAGTTGGCTTCAACTCCTAAACCAATTGGACTTTGTATGGCGTCATACCAAGGACTTTATGCAATGATGTCTCCGAAATTTTCAATTGTTGAGAACGACGGTGAATTGATGTTGATGGCGCTTCACGCACACTTTCTGCCACAGCAGCAATTTTCTCTTCTTCCAAAATCCGTACGCAATTTTCGCACACATTCTGCAACATTACCATGATTTTCAAAGTAATGTCGCAATATTTCCCAGCGTTGTTCAAGCGTTTATAAATATAACCATATTCGTTCAGCGGAAGGATAAAACTAATTATCTGTCAAATCAGACATGAGGTAAGTGTTACCGTTCGCGAAATAAGCAGTAGTTAAAAAAAACGTTAGATGGCGGACCCTTTTCTTGTAGCCTACTTTTACTTAGAGCGATTTTACAATGCTTACAATCATAAAAAAGTTCACAGTCACACATAAATAAAAGAATAAAAATAATTTTTGGCTAGTACTAACCTTGCCCTCAGTGGTGTAAATTTTTTCAATGGTGCACAAAGTTCGAAAAACGCAATAAGCCCTCCTCACTATCAAATTTATATAGTCACTTAAAAATTCAATATTTTTTTTAAAGATTCCACGTCCTTGGCACCGCTTTCGATAAGGCCGAAGGGATAACTACCTTGTGTTATGCTTTTTGCGTGCTCATTTAAATTCATTAGAAAAAAATAATAAAGACGATTTCATAAACTTATACGAACTGCTCTAAGGCTAGCGATAGTCGATTCAGAACTTATTGTTAACTTTTTCGCATACGTTAGTATACTAATGAAAAAGTTATTTTTCATTCGAAATCTTCACTGCTCAATCTGAAGTACCTGAAAGGAGTCACTTAGGCCCGTGATATGAAAACTTAAAAATCTATCAATAACCAGGCTGACATAAATAGTTTTTAAAGCGATATTAATAAGTTCGCTAGTTAATGTGCTACAAACGGTTTGATTCTGATTTTATCTAACAGATTAGATTTTCAAAAAAGCGTATTCCTTCCAGCTTATAATATTCGTTATCTTGATACTTGAACTAAAACAATTATTGTTCAGTAATAGAATGCCATACGGACTTCTTAAGTGTAATATTATTTATTTATTTATTTATTATAATTAATATAATAAGAGATTTTTTAAATCTACGAAAGTTAACATCCGGGGTCAAAAAATAAAAATAAAACAACAATTATAATAAAGGGTATTTTTTTGTAGAGGTTGGTTTTTCGAATAGAGATAAAACTGACATTTTGTGGTCAAATCTGGCAACTCTTATGTCATTTGTGTTCAGTTTGGTTTGCCATTTCATCATGAACAGGTTGACAAATGAACAACGCTTGCAAATCGTGCAAGTTTATTTCGAAAATAATGGTTCAGTTCGCGAAGTTTAGCGCAAGCTCATTTTGGGTTGAATGGCTACGTTAGCAAGCAAAATTGCCGCATTTGGAGTGAAGAGAATCCACATGAGACCGTTGAAATGCCATTACATCCACAAAAACTTACTGTTTAGTATGCTCTATGGGCTGGTGGAGTCATTGGGCCTTACTTCTTCCGAAATGATGCTGGAGAGTCAGTTACCATCAATGGAGACCGGTATAGAGCCATGATAACCGACTATTTTGTTGCCAAATTGGATGGCAGGAATGTGGATGAGATGTGGTTCCAACAAGACGGCGCTACATGCCACACAGCGCACGTCACAATCGATTTATTGAAGAAAACATTCGATGAGCGCATAATTTCGCGGAATGGACCTGCCAATTGGCCACCAATATCATGTGATTTGACACCATTGGATTATTTTCTTTGGGGATATGTGAAGTCACTCGCCTACGCCAACAAACCAGAAACGTAAGGGGACTTGGAATCCAAAATTCGTGGCGTTATTGCCGACATACAGCCCCAAATGCTTGAAAAAATGGTCGGAAATTGGTCCTCTAGACTTGTCTTTATTCGAACCAGCCGTGGCGGTCACATGCCCAAAATCATATTTAAACATTAATGGCATAAAATTGTCCTTCCAATAAAGCCAAATTGATGAACATTAAAACGATTATCTTGTATTTTATTTCAATTCGAAGTTCTATAACTCTACCTAAACTCTAAACACCCTGTATACATGGACCTACAAATTTAAGTAAGATCAAAATAGTAATGATATTTAACTAATAAAAATTGTATTATTAATTAAGGCCGAAAGGTAATAGTATTAAGTGATATAGTTAAGTTTAGAGCGTTCGCATAAGGACCAGTAATCTAGAATAGGTATCCATTTAATTTTAAGTTGATTTAATCATTTTTGTCTAGTTTGTAAGCCTTATTGAAAGAAAATAAAAAATGGATTTAAAATCGAAGATAAAAATAGTTTTTTTAGCAAATATTTGCATAAATAAAAATTGAAATCAATATAATTAGATATCAGATTAGTTTCTCTGACACAACGAGTTACTGGTTTATTAAAGTCCTAATTTACCCTATGTTCGTTCTCTCGAAATAAACAACATACTCGTAATAGTCGCGATGGAGCACACAAATCAATCCAGGACAAAAGAGAAGGGCACTTAATATGATATCACTTATGAACATAGACGAAAACATTCTTCGTCTATTTTCCAGCGATTCAATTACAAGTAATTGACATCAAGTAGAATACGTTGGAGTTTCAATGTTTCAATACCTTATAAACTTTCGGCGTTGTAAAATGATGGAGACCATGTAACCATGAATTGCTTAAGAATATTCTTAAAGTCACCTAACGTACGAACTGTACAGCGATTTAAGGGTAAATAGATCCTTATAGTCCTTCTAATTTCGTTCAATGAGAAACAACATTGCTTTAGCTTTCGATACCATAAATTCAATGTGTCAAACAAAATTGAGTAAAGGATCAAAAAAAAAAATACCAAGTTTGTTTTATCTTTTCAAATACTCTTTCAAGCACTTGGTTGTCAATATTGCGATAAAAGAAAAGACACTGACATTTAGAAACGTCTAACGATAATTTGTTAACAGTACACCATTCAGTTAGTTTTTTTAAGGTTCTCTTATGGAAGAATATAACCCTGTTTAATGCATCTAAAATTTTTTAAATCGTCTGCAAATGAAAGTCGTTCAGAATTTAAGAAAATATCAGGCATGTATAAAAGTAGGAAATAAAAGGGGACCAATATGGTTTCCTTGGGAGACACCGGCTGTCACCATAGCACGGCTCGATAGAACTTGGTCAATGGATACAAGTTGTAAGCGACCTTTAAGGTAGGACATCAACCATTTCAACATATCAGAATGAAACCTAAATAGTGCAAGTTTATTTAAAAAAATAGAGTTGAAAACACTATTGGAGGCTTTCGCAAAATCAGTGATAACAACATCAATTTGTTTTCCTCCATCGATATTGTTAGAAATAAAATTTGAAAAGATTGCAATGGTAGTGGTTGTTGATCTTCCAGTGACAAAGCCATGTTGAAAAGTCAGCTTATCATAAACAATTTTTTCAAAGAGTTTTCGAAAGATTAAAGATCGGACGCTAGTTAGAAATTTCCTGTTTAGGACTGTTTTATAAATAGGAGTTAGGAATGACTTTATCCACTCAAAATATCCACAGAAAATATTCAGCACTCCTAAGGGAGCTATTTAAAATATAAAGAAGGGGCTCAGACAGAGCTGCTGCACAATTTTTAAGAACGATTGGTGGAATTTCATCAGGACCAGGATTATTATCGCTATACAACTTCAACAAACCTTGACCAATTATTAAGAATTGAAATGAATTCCTGTAAATAAATTTTGGAAAGAATTTGCTTTCAGATAAAAGAATATCAATAGAAAGATCAGATGATCCATCTTAAACATAAAATATCTCCACTATTTCACTTTGCTGATTTATCAGCTGCGGGAAGAGGAAATAATAATTTCCCTTTTCTGCTCAAAATTAAGCTGAGCTATCAGTTAAATTTCTATTTAAGTTTCTTCAGTCCTCATCTATGTGCGGTGAAATTTTCATGATGCCTAAGCAGCCTATGAATAGCGAATCCACTTGAATCAGTCTGAATCAGTCCAAATCAATCCCCCGCTGTGTAAAACAAATCAAAACAACACAGCACAGTGTCCAAATGGCATCGCAACCCCCTCATAAATTCGACTCGATAGAGAAAAAACGACACGAAATGGGAACCGTCACTTTATCTTGGTATTCAGCGTGCGATAATATAGCCCCCAAGCCACCATTATTTACCATTCACCATTTCCATGTGAGTAATTTATTTCCCTTATATTTGACGAGAAAATTGTTGTTATTGCTGAATTTTCAAAATGGCCAACCACGCCATCCACCCCTACTGCCAGTCACATTAATATAGCTGCTGCTGCTGCGTGGGGTTGCGATGCGATGCAGCGCAGCGATGGGGTGATTTATTGCAACTCTGCAACTTGTATCTTCATTGCTTTGTTTTTCTACTACCGCTGTGGGCAGAGCGTCAAGCTGTTGCCATCCCAATAAATACACGGCGACTGTATATCAAGTTGACACCTAAAAACTAATTCAGCCTCCACACTGTGCTGGGTATTTTATCCCGCCGACGACGACGACATATTGTCATCCAAATGGATGGGTCGTTGTGAGTATTTGAAGGGATGCAAATTTAAGCCAACAAATAATCGAAGCTGGCAGTAAACCATTCGAAATGGGTTTTAAATTGCCAGATGCCTCACATTTATGAAGTCGACAATGACAATGATGCCAGGCGGCAAAACGGAGTAAGCAGATTTATGAGGGTTTTTCGTTTTTTTTAAGGGAGTCGCGCGGGTACCTAACCTAGCAGGGTGCGAATTTTATATTTTATTACTTTATTACATGCCAACGAAATTGAAGGCAATAAACTTTATAGACATTCCAATGCGACAAAATGTTTTTAATGAAACATTATTCTGAAAGTCGCTTATTGTGTCTAATTGGGACATCTTGGAACACTTGAGGATGGTCTAAGTGTATTTTAGTATTTCAACAAAAGTTTTAGCATAATTTCGCATCTGGCATTGGTTTTCTATTCAAGGAACTGACTTTCAATGGAGTGAAGACATTTCGAGGAAATAGGGCGACTGGAGACGGAAACTATCAAGCAATATCGTGATAAAAGTTTCGGCGAAAATTGCTCCCGGTTCATTGGAACCATAATTGTTTGGTTTCCCTTTTTCTATTGAAATATTTCCTCGAGCTTGGGCGTAGATACGTAAGTAGGATTCTAATGTTAATTTTGTTAGTATAAAAAGCTATCTAGGTATTTTGCGGATGAATAGGCTTTTTTGGGAAACATATGTCAATGAGAAAGTGAACGGGTTTTTATTTGAACGGAGATAGAGACCGGACTTCCAACTCTGAGAACGTATAACTTATAAGTTCGAAGTAAGAAATAAAATCGTTACGGGCAGATCTATTTTTGGTCATGTATTGCATACTCTGTTTTGCGTTTTAGCCCTTGGCCCTGGGCCACTTGCACATGGCCCTCAAATATGTAGTTTCATTGCCTCCTATAAAGCCCCATTTTGACAAATTATTAAGGTTTTCTTATAAAACATATACCTACGATGTTGCATAGTTAATTTAATTTTTTTGTGAAGGCGGTTGGTTTGTTGAATTCCGTCCACCCAACGAAAATTAAGTGAGGACAGCAATAATATAAACTGAAGATGGGTCGGACGGTCTGTCCGCCAAACTATTCGAGGCAACAGGAGATGACTCGAAAAACAGCATTCACCAATTCCTCATGATTGAAACCTAAACATGGTTTGACCGTTCCATAAAAAATAAGCCTTTCTAAACTGCGACAACCATTTGGTATCAGTCTCCTAAACATCGCATATAAGATATTGTATGGCGGATTGTGTGAGCGCCTGAAACCATTTGTCAACGATCTGATTGGACATTATCAGTGCGGTTTGGCCCGGTCCTAAAACAAACCTAACAACATCAAATCGGCGATACTCACCTCCTTTTTGTCGATTTTAAAGCCACATATAACAGCACAGTAAGGGAATTTGTCTACCTCTTCTCGTCCGAATAACGTCCAATCGCTTTTTTTTTTGTTTCTGAGAAGGTGACTTTGTAGTCTCACGAACAAATAAGGAAACTCTTAATAAGACCCTTTAATCCCAGTCCTGCTCTATGGATCCGAAGTATAGATGCTTTTTTAAGCACATATTCTTTGTCGTTTTGAAAGTATTTTTCGTAATATATTTGGTCCCGAATGCGTTGACGGGTAGTGGAGAAGACGATTCAATGATTCACTCTACGCGTGCTGTACAGCGATATTGACCTGGTCAAAAAACTGTCCTTCGGACGTTTAAAATTTAAAGCGAATGAACACCAAAGCTCCACCCGGAGAGATAACGAAGTCGAGGAAAGCACGGCGGAATTAAATTACATTTAAAATATACGGTTTAGTTTCCTTCCAATTTCGGACAAAAAGACAGCATGAATTTAAACTTTCAACGTAAAGTTTCCCTTACTCTTCGCAAATGGCCCTCAAAAAGGCCACCAATATTTGTTTCCTCATGGTCTGGTGAAGAGTGAAAGTAGCATTTTATGTGCCAACGTTACTCCATTTAAGAATAAGTTAAGAGTGCGTTGGTTAAGGATGAAACATGTTGACAGTTAAATTTCAATTGCATTCAATCTTTGTCTCTACAGTCCAGATATTTGATGAAAGCGATAAGCAATATGTAGCTGTTTTAAAGCGTTCGGTGGAAAAATGGGATTATACGGTTAATATTTCCGAAAAGTCATATGCGTCATATTCGAATATTTTGAAAGAGTGGCCAAAATTATTGGGCTCTAGAGCCGATGACCTAGTAAGTTCAGTTCAAGTCCAACCTAAAGGTAAATAATGCATTAGGTAAAAATATTATATATATTTTAATCCGACTGACTAATATTTTAAGAGCTCTTGAAACCAATAAGTTTCAAGACAAAACATTTCTTTAAAAAGCATCTGTAGCAGATGTCCAAGAATGTTTTGTTATTCATCTCCATTCAGTTAAATTAATTAGAAAAATTAATTGCAGTTCGGCTAACTCCATTAAATTTGAGTGATTTTTTTTTTGTTATAATATACGCGCACTAAAGGGACTTTGGATACCCTTATAATGAAGTGACACAGTGCGGGCATTAGGTAAATGAAGGATTAGAGAAAGGGAGAAACCGATGCACGTTGGTTTTATATGTTTGTTAATTATAATACAAAGGAAAAACAGAGCGTGGTAGAGCATTCCACATTCGTATTGTACGGTTGAGAAAGGAATCCTTGTATTTCACTGTACGTCCGAAAACAGGCTTGAGGGTAAACTGATGTACATTCCTAGCATGGCGAGTATTGCGGTTGAATTGCTGTAGGGGTGGATTGCAGCTGGCAATTTCATTTGAGCACTTGTGGTGGAAATACCGATAAAACAATGACAGATCAAATGATTTCGTGATTTCTCGATGGCCAATAAATTTTACCGCACGTTTTTGAATTCTGTCAAGTAGCTCCAAATATGTTATTGGTGCACCAGACCAGATATGAGCGTTATACCCCAGTTTGGGGCGAAAGAATGCCTCATAAATTTTTGCCAGATCAGAAGGAGTGAAATATTTCTTGGATCGCTTTGAAGCCTAGACATTTCGCAGCGTTCTTGGCGACATCGAATATGTGGTCATTCCAACGAAGGTTGTCATTAACACACATACCGAGAATGGAAAGTCTTTCGGTTTCAGCGATGCAAGTGCCATACATGGATAATGGCAGAGAATTAGGGTTTCGCATCAATGACAGCAGACCGCATTGCGTTTTGGAAGCATTAAATTTCACTCTGTTGGTTTTACCCCATTTAAGTATGCTGTCAAGATCGGAATTTAATGAGCTTAACATACGTTGCCGTTCCAGTTCAACGCCCGAAGATGAGGGGCGTTGTCCAGAAAACGAATTTGTAAAGCTGAGGGTACTGTCATCAGCAAAGGAATGGATTGAGGTCATTGAGGTCAATGGAGGTCAATGACCTCCTGTCTGTCACTTCTAATCCAATCCATTCCTTTGCTGATGACAATGAGAAAGAGAGTCGGAGACAAAACAGAGCCTTGAGGGACACCAGCATTTATTTGGTGAGTTGCAGACTTGAAACCGTCCAAAACAACTTGTATTGAACGGTCCGAAAGGAAATTTCTAATCTATTGAAGAAGGGTAACATCGATCCCAAATGCACGCATTTTCGACAAGAGAGCTTGATGCCAAACTCTGTCAAATGCCTTTGAAATATCAAGCGCAACTACCTTGCTTTCACCACCATGGTGAATAGATTGGTTACACTTTTCGGTTAGATAAGTCATCCGAATCACCAGTGCACCTGTTGCTGCGAAAACCGTACTGTCGGTCATTAAGAAGTTTTCGGGATTCCAGATATTTCATAAGCTGAAGGTTTATCGGCGTTTCCATGACCTTGGAGAAGGGATGTAAGTGCAATTGTTCGATAGGAGGAGGGAGAGGAAAATTCGCCTTTTTTGGGGACGGGCTGGACAAATGCTGTTTTCCATCTTCTCGGAAAGAGCGCTGAAGAATAGGACAGTAAGTAAGTAGATTTTTTAGACTCCGCATTATAAAGAACAAATTCATTTATTAAGTTTACAGGTCCAGTCTTCGGGTACAGTTATGAGAGGTCAGTATATCTGTGGCAATAAGTTAAAGTAGCCTAAGTCAATTTTTGTCACTTTTCAGTATAAGCAAAACAAGTTTGGTTTACCCTTTTTTACACATGTTTCATTTAATAAAAAATAACCTTAAGGGCTAGGCACATGCATTTTTTTTTTAGTAGAGACAGTAACAATGTTCACAAAGCCTTATATTTATTTTATTTATATCTCAGTCCAATTTTCCGCAAAAAAAATAAAAGTTTATGCACTCACTTAAGTGACATAAGATGTGTCAATAAAATCGTATTAAATATTTTATGGGCTTAGGTCAACTTAAGATAGCTTAAACTGATAAAACGAATCATGCTCTTACATAAGTTCTAAGGCCTAAAAAAATTATAGTTTTTAAAACTTCAATTCTAATAAATTAACACAAAAATTTCCATGCAGGCTTGAAAAAAAATATGTTGAACAATGCCAAATTCTTTGGTAAAGCGCTGCCATTTAACATTTAACCAGTTGAATTTGCTTTTGTCGTCAGCAATATTTCGCCAAATGAATTTTTCTTTCGATGTTTTGGCAAAGTCTAGGAAGTATTTTTGAGTCATTTCCTGAACAATGAACGGCTTTTTACCAATGGATCTTATTAACTGGTACCAATCCCTAGGATGGTGAATTTTTACGGTAGATGTTTTCTTCTTTCTTTCAATAGCCGCGTGGTCAGAATCACACTCCATATGAGTGTGACCAGATACCAGAAATTTATGGTCAATCACTTCAATATTGGAATTGTTACTGAAAACCTCAAACATTGTAGCAACATATCCATTTTTGTTTTGACCTACGCAACAATCACTGTAAAAATTGAGAGGCTTTACATTTTGTGGAATTGTTTGGAGGTGCTTGAAGACGCAAGATTTCTCATTTCCTCCACGGTTTGCCACAGATTCATCCCTCATGTAACAATAAGCTTGATTAGTAACACAATCGTGAAGGGTTAAGTTGTACGTCCATAGTTGCCTTTTCTAAAACGACACGTTTGTTCTTAAAAACGGTGTGGGCAGACATTGTTGCAAGTCGAATGCATAAAATTTAACTGAATCCATTGTCCTAGCATATTCTTTGTCTTTGTTCTTGGACTTGTATGCTAGATCGGAAGACTTGTGGTGTTTTTCTTGCTCTTGTTTGAAGATAAGCTTTTCTTCTCCAGTTCCCATTTCAACTTTCGACTTCAATATTTCACATTTGTGGCAAGTATGGAGTTTAGGTTTTTTAAATTTAATATTCATAGTTTTAAATATTTTTGAGAAAGTAGAAATTGAAGCCACTATCTCGTATTTTTCGCAATACAAGTTGTACAAATAAGAGAGTGTTAAGTCACTGTGAAAGTATTTTTGGCTGCTGTCTCTTCGGGTATAGTGCGATTCGTACGCTGGGAAACTGTTAATGTGATCTCGGATCTCGTTTTCTTGTTGAAAACCTATCCTATTGGACACCCCACGCCCTCGTTTGTCAGGGTCTGTTGTTGTCCCCGATGAATTGATCTTCTTCTTTACAACAGTTTTGATAAATTGCTCCGTTTCGGATAAAGTAGCACGAAAACATTTTTGGCAAACTGAAGTTCTTTTTCCATGGGCTTCTAAGAAGTAATAGTTCGAAAAATTTCTATTTCTTGGTCTAGTAAGATGTTTCGACGTCCGCTTAAACTTAGTTTCCGCAACAACGTGTCGCAGGTTGTAAATAGTTGCCCAGTGCCCAAAACTTTTCAAATAAATTTTTTTGATCCTCAGTAGTAATTTTTGATCTACAATTTTTGCGACAAATCCCTAGCGGCTTAAACTCCCTGGCTTTCACAGTTTTTCCGGTAGGCGTTATATAAGCCTTTCCAGTGTTTCTTTTCACTTTCTTGGTAGCTCTATTTTCATTTGCTTCTTTAACACAGCCATTGGATGTTATCACTTCACTATCACTATTACTCACCATATGCGCCTGATATTCAGATAAATTTCTTTCCAAAAGGGCTCCAGCCCGCCTTGTGTTCTCACTGATGACTCTTTCTTCACTATCACTGTCTGCACTGGGAAGAAAATCAGGATCCTTTACGCTGTCATCATCACCATTAACTTCAAAAAGAGGAAAATGTTGGGAAACCTTCTCAACATCGAAGTTAACTCCATAGTTATACGATGATGCAGTTTCGTTTAAAACTGGACTTTCAAAAACATCGGTATCTTCAAAACTAGCCCCTTTTAAGACATAAAAAAAATTACAAATTTTAATCGTTTTGAAAACTTTTAATAAGTTAAATGTTACTCACTATCTTTACTGCATCCGCTGTCGTTAGATCCACGCTCATCTTTACCCGATGAGGCTTTTTTTAATGCCATAGACAGTATTTTTCTTGATCGATTCATATTAACTCACTTAATAAGCCTTGCGTAATACAATTTTGAGTTTTTGCGACCACTAGAAAAAAAATGTATCCTATATTTAGTATAATTCTTCGTTAAGAAATAGCTCGGTTGAAATAGCTTAACAATATCTTGAATAGCACTTACCTGTTCGAAGAACTTTTCAGAAATGAAGATATTTTTATATTCACTTAACTCACGTAAAGGAATTTATTTGCATGAAGGAAAATAGCTTATGTTTAAAAAATTGGGTTTTATTAAAAAGAAAGTTTTTTAACATAGCTTAAGTCGACATAAGAACAAATTTGCTGCAATTTAACATTGGATAAAAATAGCTTATGTCGACTTAAGTGATAAACTTATTATGTTTTCATAAGTCATGATAACTTATGTCATGACTTAAGTTATTTTAAAAAAATACATATTTTCCAAGATTTCATAATTTTTTTCTCGATCTAGACTTAAGCTATTATAAAAATGCAATTGTGTATCAAAAAAACTTGAGACCCAGACTAAAAGAAAACATAAAAAAGGAGAACATAGTGAACCAAAAAGCACGATTTTCGCTTAACCCATATGTAACGGCTCGAAAACTGTCCATTCAAAATTGTTGAAACTTTGTGTGCGAGCCAATTTTGGGTCAGAATACCCGCAAAAAAAAAAAATTGGAGTCGTACCTGACCAGGGGTACCGTGCAGGTGGTGGTCGAGATCTCGACCAATAGTACCATACGATATACAAAAATGCAAAAGTGAACCAAAAATTCAGAAATAATTTTTTTAATATTTTATTAGATAAATAGATTCGATTATAGAATAAATAAATAAATATGGTAATGGAAAATCGTTATTTTATATGCTGTGGAATGAATTAAAACATTTTGTGTGTAATGCAACATCGCATTTGCTGCACTTGAATGAGGCATGTTTGTGGCAGACACGACAACGAAGTTTTTTTGCGCTGTGAATGATTCCATGGTCGGTTCTATCGCGGCGAATATCGTTCAACGCGACCTTTTCGCTTATTTTGGTTGCATTCGGAGTCTTCGGGATTCCACTTCTCTCTTGGCGCAGCAAGCATTCGGTTACGTAAACACGGAAGTCTAGTTGGCTCATGATGACTCATTTTTTCTTCTTCGTGTCTTGATTTATGTGGTCTTCGTGTCTGCGCAGCATACAATGAATTTTCCATGCATTTACCATTGCTGCATCAAATGCATTGGTCAACAATGGCCAGTACCATTTCTTGCCACGAACGCGGATGCGATAATTATTCATTGCATTGTCGAAAAGATCGACAAAGATCGTTGTATGCCTTGAGAATTTGAGGCATTTCCACGGTCGTCATTTTTCGAGTTTTTCGGTCCCAACGCTTTACTTTTTGCATTGGCTCGATCGCTTCGTGGTTGGATGCGACAGTGACGACAGAATTGTCGTTCCATCGAGCCATCAAAATCTCATTCGTCTTATCGAAGGAGTAGTCCAATGAACCGCGGTATTTCTTTTTCATTGTTCAAGCTTCCCTAAGTGTGGCACCGTTGGTTCGATTTTCCCGAATAGTACCGGTGGCGAAATAATGAAGCGAAGACAGCCGACACATCAATTTATGCGATGTGAAAAAATTGTCGATTGCAACGCAATGTTGCAATGGATTCGCCACATTGCTCATCAGCTTCAGAACCACGGTTTCTCCCAATCCACAGTCTGCATATTCCGGATCTACAGACGCCGTGGCACCGCCGTATGGCATGAATGCGTACAAATACCCGTCCGAAGAGCACAAATTCCAATATTTAAATCCAAAGCGAATCGGCTTTCCCTTGATGAACATTTTGCACGAATGACGACCATAGTATGCAATCATCTGCTCATCAATAGATAGATTGTGCGTAAGCACACCAAACTGCATACATTTCTTATTCAGCAAATTGTTTGCAAATTTGTCGTTGATGTCCAATTTAAGATTGTCGCACACGTGCAAATGACGTTTTAGGCGGAGGAAGCGATCGCGAGGCATCGTGGCACAAACCAATGGAAATTGCAAGGTTACGTTCGATGACCAATAGTTGCAGACTTTCGGACGGGTATTGTATCCGGTGGCGAACAGAATTCCGAGGAATCGACGAATCTCTGCACTGAGAAATAGCGGAAAAGTCTTGGCTATAAAGTTTGATCCGATTACAAACCGAAATAAATTTACAGTGCATTTTTGTATATCGAATAGTACTATTGGTCGATATCTCGACCAGCTACCTTCACCGCCCAACTAGCCCATGACGAAAGATCGCGATTCGTGCCCAAACATTTTGTTTGCAAAACAGGCATGGAATAGCTATTGTTTGCGGGCGGTCATTCCGCTGCTGTAATTTTCCTATTTTTCCGGAATATTTCTTTTTATTGTCCAAAAAGGTGTTTTGCAGTTTTCCGTAAAAGACCACGAAAAAATCTAAATCGAGAAAAACGCAAAAACAGGTCGATTAGATATTAAACCAAACTATCGAAACTCATATTCTACAAGGTAGATCGATTTTCCCCCTTGCCTACGGAAAATGACAAAATTGCTGGTCGATATATCGACCAGCCGTTACATATGGGTTAAGTCGACATAAGCTACTCTAACTTATTACCACAGATATAAAGAACGTACTTCTTCAATCAAAAATGCTATATAATCGTAATAAAAAATAGGATAGGGTATATTAATGATCGTAGTATCCGTATTAAAAAAAAAAGTGCAAAATTATTCCATGTTGATGATCAGAAATCATATTTTGAATGTCAGAATGGATGACGGTATTTATTACTGTAGGAGAATAAGCAGATTTTAAAAAAAGAAGCAAACTATTTGCATAAAGTTTCTTTGAGTTAATGAACTTGCAGAAATATTTGCTGTTCACCTTTAGACTTGTTTATGCTTAAAATCTGTAAGACTGTTAGTTAGTAGAACTAATTCAAAGTATTAAGTTCCCTTCCACTGCGGAGATACAATGACTTTAACTTTAATGAATGAAAAACACATTCAAAACATAAGTAGTGTCGTTAGTAATCTTGCTGCCACTCAAATACCTTGTGTATTGGGTGACTTCAATATTGGTAATGTATACTTGAGGAATGTGGATGGTGATAAGAATTTAATACCATTTAACGTCAACCATGAGGTTGAACAAATAGTTGTCGATGGTCTTCTTTCTTTGGATTTATTTCAAGTAAACCATTTTCCGAACTCTATTAATAGAATATTGGACTTAGTTTTTCTTAATAATGAAATTAATTATACTATAAGTGAAGCTCTGGATCTCATAGATTCCAATAAAATGCATCACCAAGCCTTACTTTTGAAGATTCATTTTCTTAATTACTCCAGTGATTTAAATAATATTAATTCCGCGTTGTCTTATAACTTTTCGAAAACCAATTTCGTTGCTTTACAGGAATATTTGAGTGGTTTTGATTGGGATGAACTGCTGAAATCCCCCAATTTAAAAGGTAACTATGATATATTTTTGGATAAGATCAAATCTGGTTTTGAATTATTTGTACCAAAAACGCGTCTTAACAAAAGGTTTAAAATTCCTTGGTCAAATAAAAGATTAGTTAATTTACGTAACGTAAAAAGGAAAGCTTATTCTCTTTATATATCAAATAAAACTAATTCTAACCGTGAACTTTTTTTGAGATTCAGGAAAGAATATGAATTTTTAAATCGGTTTTTATACAGGCAAGCGGTGAAGCGTAATAGCAAATCCTTTTGGAATTACATTAATTCGAAAAGAAATACCACAGGCTTTCCTAAGGTAATGGAATTCGAAAATGTAAGTTCAACAGATTTGAAAAGTACGTGTAATTTGTTCGCTGATTTCTTTGAGTCAGTGTACAATAAGTCGCATGTGCAGGTAACGGGAAATCATAACATTATGATTCCTGAAGTTCTGGACATCGGTGTGTTGCAATTCTCGGATGACGATTTAATAAACGCGTTAGAAAAACTAAATTTAAATAGCAACCCTGGCCCAGATAGGATTCCTGTGGTAATATTAAAAAAATGTTTATCATCCGTTTTTCATCCACTTAAAATTATTTTTAACCAGTCTCTTGTAACTGGGAACTTCTTAAATGAATGGAAATATTCGTTCATAACACCTATTTATAAAAGCGGTTTAAGGCAAAAAGTAGTAAACTATCGGCCTATATCAAAGCTTTCTGCAATACCAAAATTGTTTAAAAGTATTGTTAAGGACAAACTCTTTGTCGCGGTAAAAGAAATTATTTCAAATAGTCAGCATGGCTTTGTTCGTGGTAGATCATGTGCTACTAATTTAGCTTTGTTGACTAATAATATATTTAATAGTTTTGATGAACGATTACAAGTTGATGTACTTTATACTGACTTTACGAAAGCGTTTGACAGGGTGCATCACACACTTCTTTTGGCTAAGCTAAAGTCTTTGGGTTTTCATTCATCAATGCTAAAATGGTTTCGTAATTACCCGCCTAACAGATGGCAAATGGTTAAAGTCGATGGTTTGACTTCTCGCGTTATAGAAGTTACTTCCGGTGTTCCACAGGGCAGTCACTTGGGCCCGTTGCTATTTATATTATTTATAAATGATGTTCATGCAATATTTCAATTTTGTAATGTTTTGACTTTCGCCGATGATTTGAAATTATTTTCGCGGATAAAAAATGTATCTGATTACATTCGTTTTCAGTCAGATATTAATAGATTGTCGGAGTGGTGCAATCGTAATGCTTTGGAACTTAACATTTCTAAATGTAAAGTTTTTTCGGCATATCGTATTAGTATTACAATTTTGCATAATTATTTTACAAATGATCTTAGACTTCAGCGTTTTGATGAAGTGAAAGATCTTGGTGTCATATTTGACAATAAGTTAAGTTTCTTTTTTCATTATGATTATGTCATTGCCAAGTCTAACTCATTGTTAGGCTTCCTTAAACGTAATAGTAAAGAATTTAGAGATATAAATAGCCTTAAAATTATTTATTGCTCGTTAGTCAGACCTTATTTAGAATATTGTTCCGTAATTTGGGATTCGCCATATGCAGTTCACGAACTTAGATTCGAAAGAGTCCAAAAAAACTTCACGAGGTACGCGGTTCGTAAATTAAATATGTTTGATGAGCTTCCTAATTATGGCAGAAGGTGCAATTTAATTGGTCTGCAAACCTTAAGTTCCAGACGCGATGCAACTTCCGTCATGTTTATTCGCGATATTCTTAATTATCATATTAATTCACCAGAATTGATCTTTCTTTTAAATATATATGCTCCCCAAAGGTCACTGCGGGTTAGAAGCTTATTTTATACAGATAGGCATAGAACCAATTATGGTAATAATGAGCCTATTACAAGGTGCATAAGCACATTTAATAATTCTGCAACGACATTGATTTTTGCTTGTCGCGAGCAGATTTTAAAAAGTCCATTAATGCATTAACTTTAAATTAATTATATTTGTAATTACTTGAAATAGTCTATAAGATGAAAATCGGTAGATGAAGCTTAGTCGCGCAACAAACAACCGTTGCGTAAAGCGATACTGAGAGCTTACACTTAGAGAACGTAGTGTTTTGTGTTTTGCTCTGTGATGGTATTAAAAAAAAAAAAATAAAAAAAAAAAAAAAAACTCCAGATTTGCTTTATTTAATCTGTAGCGTTAATAAGCTTTTTCTTTTTGCTTTTAAGATTAATCTTAAGTTAAACAAAAATCAGCTTTATCAGAGTTAAGTCTCTGATATTGAAGAATTAAAAATTTAACAGCCATTATAGCAGTATGATGCAACGAATTGTTAAAAATGCGAGAAACAGGAACATCAATTTTAATAACAAACTCCTTTGCCAACAAATACCATTAGGACTTCTTGTAAAATTATTAATTTGGATAAAATAATTGTGACTGAAAAAGTCGGTAGATAATATTTCAATATCTATTGATACATTAAGAGGTACTAGATGGTTACCATCAACATCAAAATTTCAGGTAATGTTACCCATGTTAGAGTCACCGCTAAAAACAAAGTGCTGAGAGTCTGTTAAGTTATGACTACCAATTTTTCTCAGAATCAAACTTACTCTTCATCTCCAACTGTCATTCATGGTTCAACCTTTATTAAATCTGTTCTGGTAATCAAACTATCGATATCCGCTCATCAGCCATGATCCGTCATTGACTTAGCACCACAAATCCAATCTTAAATCCCATCACCCATTCAAAGTTAAACCCTTTTTTCTTTATCATAATTCGATTCTTGTGGCGTAAACATAATCCAATAACCTAGAAAAAAAAAATAATAATAAAAAAAATCAGGGCCGTCGAGCGTCCATGATTCGCCTTCGCTTGAGAAACACAAGGAAACACTCATCAGCGCCACTAAGCGCCCTCAACACTTTCCCAAAATGCAATTACACAACATCGAAAGCTTTTAATTTATAACCCTTTCCGGTTGTTTAATGGATTTTTTTTTTTGTTTTTGAGCTTGCCCTGCCCCTGATATCCGGTTAAGACCTTGGAACAGCCAACGCGCTGGGAAACTTGGACTGCATCGCATTCTTTCCTCCCACTCTCTCAACTGTACCGTATGCACTCTCAAAGGATTTATAACGAGATTCCAATTAAAAACTTTTGATTTGGTTATTTGCATTTATGAGCGGAAACTTTTTCTTGCCTGTTGGGTGGGGGTCGCGTGGGTTTCGGGTGAACAAGATATGATCCTTCGTTGGACAGACAGCCTCCCTTTTGCGTTCGGTTTTAAAACAATTCCCAGCATCAATTGCAGTATTGTTGTTTTCCCTTTAAGGTGGTGGATGAGGCTAAGGGAGAAATAAACAAAAAAAAAAAAATTAAGAGGAAGAAATTACGAAAAATTCTGTTTTTTTTTTCGAAACATTTTGAGATTTACTTAAGCTTTGGCGAAGTACACCAGGACATTGAGAAATTCTAAGAGAAGGAATTTTTGCCTAAAGAACGGTTAAGATATTTTTCGATTAAAAGTTTTTTTCGCTTTTTTTTTTGTCCCAGTCTAGTCGCAGGATTATGGAAAACAGCTTAAGCCCTTAAATAAACAGTCGATTGCTTTCTTCTACTTTGTCAAGGGTGGATGTAAAATGCAATTTCGTTGAAAATTTTTCGTTCTTTGTTGGCAACAAAGTAGTTCTTAGGTGAAAGTAAATTCGTGAATTTTTCTTTGAACAAAGCATGCATGGGGGAAAATGCGTTTTATGAAATGATTTCGATCGAAGAAAGGATGACTTTGGTAAGAAAAAAATATTTCTACTCTCACGACAAGACCGTGCAACTAAGCAGGAGTCATAAAATCGGTACCCTGGTGGAACTTCGAACTGCAGTGTCTTCGTAAAGAAACTAGGAAGCTGCTAAATCCGTCTTTAAAAACCAACTTAGTGGAAGACTGGAATCTTTATCTATCGAAGCAAAAAGTTTTTAAGAGACTTATTCGCAAGTCGAAAAATGACTCCTATAAAAAGTTTTGTGAAGAGGTCGAATCTCTAAGTGCAACAAGTAGGTTTGCTAAAGTCCTCCATCCTGATGGCACGTACATTGAGACAAAGGCGGAGACTTTCAGTCTTCTACTTGAGACTCACTTTCCGGGAAATCAGGTTACTACGTGTTCTTCAGCCCTTCAAATGACGGTGGCTACATTTGAACCGACTAATACCATCAAATATGCCATTGCATCTTTTGAGAGTTTCAAGTCATCTGGTCCGGATGGATTTTATCCAGTTTTGCTAAAACAAGGTTTAAATCAGGTTTTGCCAATGTTGAAAAGAATTTTCACCGCGAGCTTGGCCTTGGCCTTGGCCTTGGCCTATATACCTTCCCCATGGCGAATGGTTAAAGTGGTTTTTATACCAAAAATTGGTAAGTCTGACTACACTCTAGCCAAAAGCTTTAGACCCATAAGTCTGTCTTCCTTCTTACTGAAAAGTTTGGAAAGACTGGTTGAGCTGCATGTGCGCAAAGTTGCTCTTCGATTACATCCTCTCTCTGAGATGCAACATGCCTATCAGCGCGGAAAATCCTGCGAGACTGCGCTTCAAAACCTTGTTGGTAGGATTGATAGTGCCCTTGACCGGAAGGAGTACGCGTTGGGCATTTTCGTCGATATTGAGGGTACTTTTGATAATGCGACCTTTGTGTAACTCAGCCAGACAGCATGGTGTAGATGAAACTTTGGTGTTGTGGATTAAAGCAATGGTAATGTACAGGACGTTGGTAGCGGATGTAGATTGTGGCCAGTGCGTCATAACAAGGGTAAGTAGGGGCTGCCCTCAAGGTGGTGTTCTGTCTCCCCTCCTATGGAGTATGGTGGTAGACTCTCTGCTTACGGCTCTCAATTTTCCTGGAAACTACACTCAAGCTTATGCGGATGATGTCGCCGTTCCTTCTGTCGGTTTAAATCTAGGGGCTGCCTGCTCTCAAGCGCAAAGATCCCTGGATTTGATCGATATCTGGTGCACTAGTAATGGGCTTTCAGTGAATCCTCTTAAAACCACGGTTGTTCTCTTTACGAGAAGGAGAATCGTCACTGGTCTGTCCCATCTCGTGCGTAAAGGGTGGGAAGGGGGGGGCAATGACACCAGAAATCCTTCTGCGAAAAAACTACCACGTCAACTTTCCACAGGTAACGGAATGGCTTCGGTCAGACTCTGAACCATGGATTGAATTCCATCGTATTTTCGCGGATGGCTCTAAGACCGGGCAGGGGTCTGGTACTGGAGTCTTTGTGAAATGGGATGATATACGACTTTACTACCTCTTGGGGAAACATGCATCTGTTTTCCAAGCGGAGATTTTTGCCATCCTAATGGCTATGCGCTATATTGTGAACAACAGGTGGAGGGCTAGAGGCATTTGCATCTGCAGTGATAGCCAAGCTGCATTAAAAGCGCTTCTTAACCCTCATACCTCGTCCAACTTAGTGCTAGAACTCAAGCTTTCTCTGAATTTGGTCGGAAGACTGAACAAAGTGAATCTTGTCTGGGTACCAGGTCACACTGGCATCCAGAGAAATGAGAAATCGGATGAGCTTACTAGGCAAGGTTCAGAAGAAGTTTTCTCAGGACCCGAACCTGTGTTGGGTCTGCCTGCATCTTTAGTCATATCTTCTATCGATTATTGGGTGTCTCGTGAACACAAGATTCGGTGGCGCGATTGCGGTGGATGTAGACAGACCAAACTACTGCGCCCGGACATTTGCAAAAGGTCAGCATCTTTTCTTCTATCTCTGAGGAGAATCGACTATAGGCTGCTTGTAGGCGTTCTTTCGGGCCACCAAGCTTTTGCTAAACACACAAGCCGGATTTGGCTTCTATTAAGAGAGACTAGAGACTTTGGTCTTTTGGTGTCAATAATGAGCCAAAGACATCGGGCGCTATGGCGTAACCGCCGCTAGTGTGATTCCTTAGCAAAAAATGTGGTTACACCGTCGATGAAACTCTTAGTGGTACTACACTTATCCGTCCTGATGGTAGTGGGCTCTAATAAGATCCGTATCTGGCAAGTTGTCCTCCAATATGTTCAGAAACCCCGCAGTAAAATTGAGTGATGGCATATGGCCTTGGGTTTCAAGAGGCAATATGTGTCTCAGTTCACTCTTACAAGGTTGGAACCGATTGTTTTAAGTGCTACTTGACTGTCCACACGGATGGTAATATACATTGATATCCATCCAGGATGGCCTGTGCTGATTTCTTAACCGCATAGATTGAAAGACACTGCAGTGATAAATCAGTGGATAGGACTGCTTAATATCAAGTGACTCTGAAAAGACGCCATCTGTGCACATTTCTCTGTCTTTCAACCATCGGTGTACATAGTTGATAATCCTGTCTTTCGGATACAGTGACTTTGAAATTTTTCTCGAAGCCATACCTTGGTTTCTTTTTAATCAGTAAGGAACAAAAGTCTCTTCCGGTTAAGGATTTCAAGTATGCTTGAGTTTTTTCGGAATTTTTTTCTAAATTTTGTCCTTTCTTTGTCTGAGAGCGGCTTCGTGAAGAAATCAATGGCTTGCATGCCCAATAGGGTTTCGAACACCTAGTTGCGGTGTGGATTAAATTTATCTTTTTATACCCAGATAAGCAATTCGCTGCATTTCGTTTAGATATGATTTGGTATTAACTGCCTACAGCTAAACTAAGAATGGATCTCACAATCTTGGTGCACAATGTTCGGTTGTAAGCCCTATTTCTTCCCAAAACGTTTTCCTTCAAACGTAAAAGCCATTAAGTGCTTTCTCCATTATTTCTTCGGTATTCCGTTTCCACTTTAAATTGAAAAGAAATATCATGCGCATGCATACTTTGCTTCGGTATAAAGCCTTAGGCGGACATTTTTAAGCTTCGGTGGGTCCCATTTCTGGACCTCAAATATCCTGGTAAACAGAAAGAGTTCGGTATTTTTCGGATTAATCGTTTCAATCTGTCCATTTATATAGTTTTAATAGCACAGGTTCCCTAATGTCTCTAATGGTGCAAATGTTCTTTACTGATTTTTTTACAACTATGTCATCCGCATAAGCGACTTTCTTAATACCTCTGCTGACAAGTGATTTAAAAATTTTGTTAATTGAGATGTTCCACAGAATAGGAGAGAGAACTCCACCTTGCGGTGGTCCACAATTTGCGTTTTTCATAACACGGAATCTCCAAGACTGCTGTTAATATTTTAAAAACGGTTGTTTTTCTCTCAATTTCCATTGAGCAAGTTATGTTTGGTTAAAATAATTGGTTTACTTCGTTTGATTGGACTAATGAAGTTATTTGCTTAAGCCTTAATGCTCCTTTCAAAGGAATCGTTGACGCTGCGTTAAAATTGTATGTGCCAATAACACGCAAGAAAAACCTTTCACAGTCTCCCTGGTTATACAGGGGACGGTGCTCAACGGGTTTCTTTATAAAAATTTTATCATGGATAGTAAGCTATTAACAGATAGTAAAAGTTTTTGGAATTTCATTAAAAATGGGCTAGAAACGTATGGTTTTCCTGAATTAATGAATCCCAAAAACACGGAATCGATCTATATTGAATTTTCTTGTGAGTTGTTTGCTAAATTTTTCAAATCTGTTTATGTGAAATGTGTACAAGTTCAGTTACCAATACGTCAGTTACCAATACATTTTGGCTTAAACGCCCCATACAGGACCTAAAGCGTAGCTTCTCCGAATATTGTGTGTGATAACCATTTTTACACGAATTGAGACCCCTACAGTTGAAAGCCGATCCGAACTTTTCTTACTCTCAGATTTTTGTCAGACATTCGCAAAAGGTGCGGCAGCAAATAAAAACTTTAAGGTGGTACGGGCCGGAATTTGAATCAGTGACACCTCGGCAATTACCAATAAAGATCCAAAAGTGAATTTGTATGACATCACTCTGTCTGAAACGATCGCCTAATGCAGGAATGGAAGAAATTCCTGGAATTGTTTTAGCTGGTTATAAGGATAGCAAAAGGTTACCGTCTAATGCAAATTTTTAATGCCTCACTTAATTTTTTTTTTTTTTTTATTTGCAATTTTCAAAGCTGGCTTCAAAACTGACGTCAAGAACTACAGGCGAATATGTAAACTATCTGCCATTGCAAATCTTTTTGAATGTATTGTCAAAAGCAAACTCGAATTTTTCGTCAAAGGCCATACTTCAGTATATCACAACGGATTTGTCTTAGTGTGATCATCTCTACACTTAATTCATTCGAAAGGAGCTGTTATCTATTACATCGATTCGTAGCTATCAATATACATCGCTTTCGTGAAAAAACGCCAAACGAAGTAAGACCAATTTGGCTTTATTTCTCTATGCAATACGAACTAATGGCAAAAAATTAATGGAAATAAAGCCAAAGATATTAAAAAATTTGTATTACTTCATTTGGGATCTAGGAAATAAGGCACTAAGAAATAAAGCCCAAAAAAAAAAAATGGCCCAATTTGGGCTTTATTTCATATTGACATAAAGTTCCAACCAAATATCAATATAAAGCAGAGCTCTAATACAACCTTTATGGAAAAATAATAACAAAAGTATGGTATTATTTCCACATCAACATAAAAATAAGGCCACTTTTTTCCATTGAAAATTATTTTAATTATTAAGAATCGTCGAATGGAATAGTAAAGGGTGATCCGATTCGAGGTTCCCTACTTTTTTAAAGAAAAAAAACACAGAAAATTCAAATTTAATGGAGAATGTTCATTATCATTTGAAGGAACATTCTTTGGCATTTATTTTTTGAAGATTATGTCTATCAAATGTTGGACGTTGCTACGTCGCAGATGGTCCATACGTTGAGTCCAATTTTCGATCACTCGTTCGAGCATTTCGACTGGTAACTGGCGAATGACACGCGTGATGTTTTCCTCCAAGGCCTGAATCGAAGCGGGTTTGTCGGCATAAGCTTTTGACTTTACATATCCCCACATGAAAAAGTCTAACGGTGTGATATCACACGATCTTGGTGGCCAATCGACCGGCCCAAAACGTGAAATTATGTGCTCACCGAAATGTTCTCTCAATAAGTCCATTGATTGATGCGATGTGTGGGAAGTGGCGCCGTCTTGCTGAAACCAAATGTCGCCGAGATCAAATTCAGGCATCAAATAGTCGGTTATCATGGCACGATAACGGTCGCCATTGACGGTTACGTTCGCACCGGCATAATTTTTAAAGAAATATGGACCGATGATTCCACCGGCCCACAAACCACACCAAACCGTTGTTTTTTTCTGGATGAAGTGGCAGTTCTTCAATCTCTTCAGGTTGCTCTTCGTCCCAAATGCGGCAATTTTGTTTGTTTACATACCCATTGAGCCAGAAATGGGCCTCATCGCTAAACAAAATTTGCCTCGAAAACGTCGGATCTTCTTGGAACTTTTCAAGAGCCCATAGAGCGAAGCGATGTCGCTTGGGAAGGTCGAGCGGCTTCAGTTGTTGCACAAGCTGTATTTTGTACGCTTTCAATTTAAGATCTTGACGTCAAATGCGCCAAGTCGTTCCATACGTCAGTCCGAGTTGCTGCGAACTGCGCCGAATCGACTCTCTACGGTCTTCGTGTACACTCTCAGCTACGGCCGCTATATTTTCTTCACAGCGTGCTGGACGTGGTCTATTCGGTCGAATATTATCCAATAATGAATGCTGGGTCTCAAAATGGGTGATGGTGTTGCGAATAGTATGCTCAGTAGGCCGTGAATTTTCAGCACAGAACGTGAATTTTCATAACAAAGTTGAACCATTTGTAAACGTTGTTCACGCGTAAGTCTTTCCATTATGAAATGCCAAACAATACTAAACAAAAATAACATGACAGCATGACACGACTCACACGTGATCTGTCAAAAAAGGCTCTCTACTTGGATCACCCGTTAGTTACTATAATTTTGACCAATTTTCTGATATACACAAGTGACAAGTTCATCACATCACCGATGTTAAACCACTTGAAAGCATCTACAGCATCACTTCCGATTTTCAGCAGTTCTTTTAAGGAATCTTCTGTGGTTCTATCCTTTTGCTGGAACACTCGCATATTCATATTCAATTGAATGGTTTTCATGTATCGCCACAAGTACGATTATTTTAGACAGGCGCGTAGTTCATCCACCGCTGTTGATTTCGGAAACGCAGAAAGTGTTTGCCGGAAGACGTCAGCCAATACTATCGTCACGCCACCAAAATGACGATTATTGCTGCCCAACTCTTTCAATGTTCGATCGAGTCCTTCTAATGATCGTTTGTCCACGGTGCCGGAAGAATTTTTTAATGAAAAATGAGATGTGCGCCACCTGTTGAGATTTTTCTGAGAATGTGAAACAATAGCGCTGGTTCTTCCGACACAGGCGGTGACAAGTCTTAATAGTATGATCCATCATTTGACTCTCGATTATCGACAATGAGTGCCGAACAATATGTCAACTGAGCAAGGATGACTGACTTATTGGCCGACCTTTCGCTTTGTCACTGAAGTTCTTTATGGTGCATAACCTTTTTCTTTCAATTTTCAGGTGCGCACGCGTACAAAGCGGGAGGTTTGGCGACACGTGAGAATCCCACATACAATTTACCATATGAGAAACATGAAAATTCAAGATTGTACCACAAACATCCAGTGATTGTCCTTCAGACTTATTAATTGCCATAGCGAAAGCGAGGCGCACGGTAAATAGAAGAAGCTTAAATACGAATGCCAGATATGTCGGACTAGGCGGAATCCTCGGAATGAGAACAAAATTATAACTAAGCCGACTTTCATTCTCTAATTATGCGGCAGCAATCCATCACGAAGTCGACGGATTTGCATCAATGTAACTCGCCGATTTACATCCCTGCGTTTCGCAGCCAAAATCGCTTGTGCACTCAGCCAATCATGGTCAACATAGCTCTGAGCGATATCCGGGAAAACATATGTTTTGAGCTCTCCGGCGGCGTAGTAATAAAGTGCAAAAAATCGGTGGAAATTCCATCAGGCCGTCGACTAAGTTTATGGAAGTGGAAACTCGCCACTGCCCATCGCCAACATTTGCGTGGAAAACTCTAATGTGGGCTGTTTGCTTCGCAAAGCTACTCGGATGTTCGTTTTAAAATGCAATTTCTTCAGGCATCAACGCCATCGCCTTCAGGCAAACTTTCAAATAATCTGCCCTGGATCTTGGAATGACAGGCAGCGTTTGATGAAAATCGCCCGAAAGCCACCGAAACATCGTTCATTATTTCGTAAATCTTTCAACGTGCGATTCAGGGCGTTTGTGAGCCATCTTGATGAAAATGTTACATTACTGAGAGCAGGCAGCCATCACAAAGTTCTTTGAAATGTTGCATTTAAGTTCATCATCCACCTGTAGATTCAATGACAATTTCAGTGCAGACTGAGCGATTCCATCAACAACGTAGTCGCTATCGCAGAAGAGGCGAGTACCAAACCAATATCAGATCTCGCACGAATCGTATCCAAAATCAGTTAAACTGTTTTCGACCAAATTTAAATATTAAATATCGGGATTTTCCTCCATAATGTTCTTCCTTGATCTAATACGAATCCATCAAGCCCAAAGTCATGAAATTGAGCAAACCGTTTTCGAATTGTGCCACGGACCACAGTCTCTTTTATATAAAGGGTTTTTTTTAGAGGTTCGTTCGTCGGTAAAACTGACATTTTGTGGTCAAATCTAGCAACTCTAATGTGATTTATGTTCAGTTTGATTTGTCATTTCAGTATGAAGAGGTTGACAAATGAACAACGCTTGCAAATCGTGCAAATTTATTTCGAAAATAATGGTTCAGTTCGCGAAGTTTACAGCAAGCTCCGTTCATTTTATGGTCGACATATGGTCATCCATCAGAGCAATTAATTCGGTTAACCCTGGATCGTTTTCGCACTACGTTTACTCTATATGATAATACGCATCCGCAGAGACGTCGAACAGTGTGCACCGAAGAAACAATTGCCGCTGTACAGCAATGTGTTGAAGAGGACCTGAATGAATCGATTCGCCACCGTGCACAGCAATTGGAGCTTTGTCCAGCAACTTTATGCAAGATTTTGCGCGAAGATCTCTTCTTACGACCTTACAAGATCCAGCTTGTGCAAGACTTAAAGCCGCGAGACTATGCGTCGTGATTTTGGTGTATGGGCCGAAAATTAGATTGATATCGATGCTGATTTTCATCGCAAAATTTTGTTCAGCGATGAGGCTCATTTTGTGTTGAATGGCTACGTCAACAAGCAAAATTGCCGCATTTGGAGTGAAGAGAATCCACATGAGACCCTTGAAACGCCATTAAATCCACAAAAACTGACTGTTTGGTGTGCTCTATGGGTTGGTGGAGTCACTGGGCCGTACTTCTTCCGAAATGATGCTGGAGAGTCAGTTACCATTAATGGAGACCGGTATAGAGCCATGATAATCGATAACCGCCTATTTTGTTCCCGAATTGGATGGCATGAATGTGAATGAGATGTAGTTCCAACAAGACGGCGCTACATGCCACACAGCGCACGTCACAATCGATTTATTGAAGGAAACATTCGATGAGCGCATAATTTCGCGGAATGGACCTGTCAATTGGCCACCAAGATCGTGTGATTTGACACCATTGGATTATTTTCTTTGGGAATATGTGAAGTCGGTCGCCTACGCCAAAAAACCAGAAACGTTAGGGGACTTGGAAGCCTACATTCGTGGCGTTATTGCCGACATACAGCGCCAAATGCTTGAAAAAGTGGTTGAAAATTGGACCTCTAGACTTGTCTTTATTCAAACTAGCCGCGGCGGCCACATGCCCGAAATCATATTTGAACATGGCATAAAATTACCCTTCTTGTGTTTTAGTTCAATTCGAAGTTCTATACCTCAAAAAAAAAACATTCTGTATTTTGATATCTGAGATGTCAAATTTACAAAGTACCTATTTTTTGCTGTGTCTCTTTATTATATAATTTAAGTATGTCGCCCTGAACACGTTTCTGTTCTGGTCTATGCAGTATTATGAAAGAAAAACGAAACTCATCTGTTGAAGAAGGAAAGAACTGTCATTGCACCAAACCAATAGCCAGATCCGTCCTATGAATCCGTAGGAAAAGAACGACTCATAAAAGAAACGGCAGCAATAGATACGCTGCTGGTCCATCCGCCACTGTCGTATCACATCGCAAGCAGCTCTCAAGGAATCTGCCAACTACGGATGCCCATCAAAGCGCCTTAAATAAGGCCGCAACGGCCGCAGTGTCATCTGTCAATGAATTTGTTTTGGCTTAAGAAAGGCAAACACAAACACGTGAACCGTGCAGGGAATATACCTACTGGAGTACCTCCAACCCAACCACCATCACAACTGCCTGTCATTGGACACAATAGCGTTATTGTTGTTTTAAGTTTTTTTTTTCCTTTCACCTTTTTTTGCTTCCGAAGGAAGGAAGTTCAGTTTCATTTGGATTTGTTATTGTTGTTGTTGTTGTCTGCCTTTGCGAAGACTCATTGTTGGTCTTCCTTTGACTGCTGCTGCCATTGATGGCTTTGTTTTCCTAAGGTGGCACTTTCAGCTGATTGCAATAATGAGGCAGCAGCGATGATGATGACATTTCTCAACCATCCTTCGCTTATACCTATTGTGAATTGGAAACCTGACATTTTTCCTGCCGATGAATTGAGGAAAAGAAACAAATACCCAGGCCCACCTCCTTTCACTTGTTCATCATCATCGAAGATACTAAACAAATGTTGATTCGTCGACGTCGTCGTCGCTGTCACTTGGTTTGTTTTGCTGCGTCTTTTATATCAGCTCTGGAGTACGGAGGAGGTCCAGCGCCCTGGAAACAATGAGGTGACGCTGTTTATTTGGGGAAAAAATAACTGCCTGTTGGTGTTTTTATTTTTTATAACACGCTGGCTTCGGCATTCAAGCGGGAAGGTCGTGACAAAGCACTTGTGCCGTTGTGCGTAACTGATATCGAATTGGATCCGCGAACGATGTCAAGTGGACGACTCGTCTGAGCTAAAATCATCTTCAGATTCGTTTCGGTGGCAAAGATAATAAGTTTTTTTTTTTTATTATTATTATTTTCTTGTTCTTATTTCTTGAAGACGAGAATAAAAGTTCGTTCGATCCTGATTGTGGAATCGTGTAAGTGATTAATCATCACCAACATTATGGAAGTTTTTTATAAATTCGCCTCACTTTTTGGTCATAAAGTAGCAAATGACAAATTGTGGCGAATGCTTGTCTTAGATATAGTTTTTTCTTCTAGATTTATGGCAGTATTTTGCAGACATTAGGAAACAAATGATCTATTTGTGAGGAGATTAACTAAGAAGAAAAAATGAAAACACTTCCATTAGGAGTGAGAGCTGAGAGGAGCAAGAATTTCTCACAGACAAATTTGATAAATGGTTTCCTACTTAAAATGTTATGAAAATTGATGGGCAATTAAGTTGGAATTTCGATAAATCAATTATGTAAATCTATTCGATTATTTTTGAACGTTCAGCATTTGTGCAAAAGAATCTTAGGAGTAAGTTTACTCATTTACCGTGGAATGACCTAACATTGACCACTTTTGAGTTTTGAAACGTTATAAAAATATAATGGTTAGTTCTAACGATTATCTGTAAAAAGCATATATTGGGGACTGCTGAGTTCATAATCATTTTTCTGTAAGAAGTTATGGTAAAAATAGTAAGTGGTCAATGTTAGGCTTCGGTAGCCCTTACATTGACCAGATACAATTTTACATTTTTTTCAAATGATAAAAGCAATACCAACAAATACCAATATAATTTTACAACTTTATTATTATCGTTATTTGAAAAATAAAAAGGAACATAAATAACTCTATGATATGTATGTGTGTAGGTACACAAATAGTCACGCTTCAAAATAATAAATAACGGGTGATCCAAGTAGAGATACTTTTTTCAATAGCCTTTTTTGACAGATCACGTGTGAGTCGTGTCATGCTGTCATGTTATTTTTGTTTAGTATTGTTTGGCATTTCATAATGGAAAGACTTACGCGTGAACAACGTTTACAAATTGTTCAACTTTATTATGAGAATTCACGTTCTGTGAGGAATGTGTTTCGTGCACTTCGCTCAACTTATGGTCAACATTATCGGCCTACTGAGCGTACTATTCGCAACACCATCACCCATTTTGAGACCCAGCATTCATTATTGGATAATATTCGACCGAATAGACCACGTCCAGCACGCTGTGAAGAAAATATAGCGGCCGTAGCTGAGAGTGTACACGAAGACCGTAGAGAGTCGATTCGGCGCCGTTCGCAGCAACTCGACTTAACGCATTTTACGTCAAGATCTTAAATTGAAAGCGTACAAAATACAGCTTGTGCAACAACTGAAGCCGCTCGACCTTCCCAAGCGACATCGCTTCGCTCTATGGGCTCTTGAAAAGTTCCAAGAAGATCCGACGTTTTCGAGGCAAATTTTGTTTAGCGATGAGGCCCATTTCTGGCTCAATGGGTATGTAAACAAACAAAATTGCCGCATTTGGGACGAAGAGCAACCTGAAGAGATTGAAGAACTGCCACTTCATCCAGAAAAAAACAACGGTTTGGTGTGGTTTGTGGGCCGGTGGAATCATCGGTCCATATTTCTTTAAAAATTATGCCGGTGCGAACGTAACCGTCAATGGCGACCGTTATCGTGCCATGATAACCGACTATTTGATGCCTGAATTTGATCTCGGCGACATTTGGTTTCAGCAAGACGGCGCCACTTCCCACACATCGCATCAATCAATGGACTTATTGAGAGAACATTTCGGTGAGCACATAATTTCACGTTTTGGGCCGGTCGATTGGCCACCAAGATCGTGTGATATCACACCGTTAGACTTTTTCCTGTGGGGATATGTAAAGTCAAAAGCTTATGCCGACAAACCCGCTTCGATTCAGGCTTTGGAGGAAAACATCACGCGTGTCATTCGCCAGTTACCAGTCGAAATGCTCGAACGAGTGATCGAAAATTGGACTCAACAGATGGACCATCTGCGACGTAGCAACGGCCAACATTTGATAGACATAATCTTCAAAAAATAAATGCCAAAGAATGTTCTTTCAAATGATAATAAACATTCTCCATTAAATTTGAATTTTCTGTGTTTTTTTCTTTAAAAAAGTAGGGAACCTCGAAATGGATCACCCTTTACGATTGAAATGTTTTGAATTTTAATAAAATTCCGGGAGAATTGCGTTCTTATAAATCGCTTGACGGCGTTGAAATCTTAGACGAAGTCGTCAATTTCCAAATGAATTACTAGATTCGAATCCATAGATTTATGCTAAGAAATATTCATGTCCTCATACTGTACAAAACCCGACTGATTGTGACGCCTACGAGAGCTGCAAGGAAAAGGAAAAGAAGACTTCAATCGATCTGCAGTTCCAATTCAAACGCATTCAGTTCGGCACAAATTTGAAAATGTGATGTTCTTCATTGTTATTGTTCTTTATAGATTTCAATAAAACGAATAGAATTTAATGATATTAATATTTGATGTTTTTTCTATTTTCGCCAAATAATTGGACGCGACGAGTCCGTTGAGTGTGTTAAGGACTGTTCACATTAGTACGAATTTCGAATAGGCGAATCGCGAACAAATCAATTTAAAAAAAATTCTATTCCTTCTACCACAAAAGCATTATATTTAATTGATCTAACATCCTACCTGAAAAAAAAACTGAGCGTAAATTGATTTAAATAGCAATATTTATTTACTATTTAATACAGACGCGATCCACAAATCCGCGAATGAAAAATTCGTTCGAACATAACCTCAAAATTCATACATCTTGCTAACATTTCATATTCGCGGGTAACTGCGACCATTAAAAGTATTCATGTGAATGAAATGTCAGAATTTACGAATATTCGCTGGTTCGCAGTTCGCCATTCGCTTTCATGTGAACAGTCATTTAGTCATTTAAAAATGTATTTTGATTTACAGCACAAAATAAATTGAAGATAGAAACTAACAGACACAAATTATATCCACAAATTCCTATTGGCCACTGACAGAAGCTAAGTCAGTTCAGTTTCGGGTTGAGCAGTATAACACTGCTATTCCAGTACTTACGGCAGCGCTGATCAGACTTAAGCCTCCAAAACATATGTGTCATAATACAATTGATTCCAGTGTTATGTCTTAACCTGTTCATCAGCGCATTGGAAGAATGTTGATACAACGTCTTCAAGTATAACCCTTATCGGTATAACCGTATACGCTCAGTTCGTACCATTAGAACAAAGAAACGGGAGATTCCCGACGAATTCAAAATATCCAATCTTTATCAGTAGGCACGTCAAAGTTTAACTGCGGTGGATGTTTGACAAACTGAAGCCTCTAAGATGGTTTACTCAGTACTCAGCTGACAATACTATGGATGACGAAAAGACTGGATGCTCCTACTTTACCTAGGAATGTCACAATATACTTCTATTTCACTATTTCAAAGCTATAAACTGACCTCTAAAACTGAATGCGTTTAATTTTAACTTCATTATTCTCAAAAAACTCACTTTCTGTGGCTGGAAGATGAACATAGACCAGCGGTACTGTCGGAAAATATGCACTACGCCTTCCGGTTCGTACAAGTCTATTGCCGTAAAACCGTGGTAGTGAAATCTCACTTGAGCTTTTACATTTATATTCAGAATTGAAACACAACAAGCAATGGAGCGATACACACTTAAAAAACTGGGAATCATTGATACTTCCTAGTTGACCAATTTGGGTTTCAACATAGTTTTCTTTCTGCACCATGTTTAGTTGAAAGTCTTACGCATATTGGGTTCGTTAAAGACATCGCCAGAGTTGGCGACATCTACTCGGCGACTACTAATTTTGATAAAAACCTTAGCTAGGAAGAGCAGGCACAACAATGCTAAGAGTTTCATTGGCGGTGTCAATACATTTGGCTAAGGAATAATGGATCAAAATTAGTGGATGCGCCGTAACCAAAAGTCTGCCGTCCACTATTGACATCAAGAGATCAAAGACACCTACTTTTTTGCGAAAGCTGTAGAAATTAATACGAAAAAGATTCGGTAGAGCACGGTACGGCTATCAGACCTCATTAGATTTACAAACAGACGTAGGAGCTTTTACTAGTCACTTTTCTTTATATGATCAATTAGGGTGTTCACTCTAAGCCTAGTCAATATTTTATAAATAAACGCTCTGCAAAAATAATTGATCCATCTAATCGCCGATCGCGGGTGCATTGTCTTAGTGGTTAGTGGTTGACCTAAAAATTGTTCCTTAATTTGTTGATAAGCTGTAATAAGTCCTAACTGATCCCTGTACCAAGCCAACTGTCAATAAAAAATGGTATTATCAAATTTCTCGAAACAAATGCGCATGGAACCACTTCCGGAATATCACTGCTTAGGTCGAGGAAGTTCGAGAAACGGAAACAGACGAAACAGCTATGCACACAATTTAGCATCAGCAGACGTTCTTTGCGTCAAATTTCGGTGAAAGACCTGAAGATGTTCCCTAAAAAAGTTCAAGCCGTTCGTTCATTACCGTCTGACCGTCAGATTAACTTCGCATGCTCCGTTCAAACTAGCGTATTTAAAATCAAAATGAGCGTCGAAACTCTTTTTACTTAAGTGGTTATATAAATAAAGAAGATTGGAAGTTAAAGACGACCGGTTCGATAAGCAATCAGGCAACGCCAGACCGTCCGAGAAAATCGCCGCTATCCGTGAATGTAGGTCGATTCCTCGCCGCACAAAAGAACTCGGCTTTTCGCAGACTTCAACCATAAAAAACCCGGACAAGCCGTTTGTTCGATAAATGGAGCTGGGGCATTTACGACGAGGTACCAAGTAAAATTACTATATATGGGACAACGCTAACCGACATGGCGCTCACTAAGGTTCACGACAATGCATCCACATAAATTTATTGTTTTGGCGGCGGTAATGGTGAGGCCACAACCATCAACGGCGAGCGCCACAAATATATGATAACCATTTTTTTTTTACCCGAATTGAACGATATGGGAGTGAACGACATGCGGGTTTAGCTGGACGGGCGGCACGGCGTCAATTACAGCCAAGAAGAGTCAATGCCACAAGGCTAACAAAATCGTCGCAGGTCTATGCCAGTAAGCCGCAATCGACTGATAACCTTAAGTCAACATAACCCAGGCTACCGCTCAAATTCAGAAGGCAGAGTCATTGCCGTGTAATTTTTTTGTGGAAAACAAAAGGAAAGATGCCTTTTTTTTTTTTTTTTTTTTTATAATGTACGCGCACTAAAGGGACTTATAGTGAAGTGACACAGTGCGGGCATTAGGGAAATGAAGGATTAGAGAAAGGGAGAAACCGATGCACGTTGGTTTTAAATGTTTGTAAATTATAATGCAAAGGAAAAACATAAGGAAAGGCTACAGTCCGCTTGGAGCGAACAGTATGATACCCTATCCCTATCCCTATATGCCCCAAAAAAACCTTAAGAAGGTGATGGATAGCATTTTATTTCATTCTATAAACTTTAGAAAAAAAAAAACATTTTTTGAAAAAACGCCCCCAAAAAGTGGGCGTGGCCAAAAACTTTGTATGGGCGATATATTGGAAAAAATATTGTTAAACACTTTTTTTCGGTTTCTATGAAAATTATCGAAGAAAACAGCATTTTAGTGAAAAACGCCCACAAAAAGTAGGCGTGGCAAAAAACTTCATATGACAAACTTATAAAGGAGGGCAGTGCCTACATATCTTGTGAAGGTTATAACCCTCTATCTGTCCATCTGTAGCTTTAAATTGGTTTTTCCTAAATTGTGGGCGTGGCAGTGGGCGTATTCCAAAAAATTTTACACTTAACCATTTCGGAGCCCTAGGGAGTATGTGGTCCAAATTTCAGCTTTCTAGCTTGAATTTAAAGGCCTAAAAATTGCGTACGGACGGACGGACATTGCTAAATAGTCTTAGGATTTGGTCCTGATCATAAATATATATACTTTTATGGGTCTACGACGAATATTAAGGGGTGTTACAAACTATGTGTCAAAATTAATATACCCTTAGGATAGGGTATAAACAGAGCGTGGTAGAGCATTCCACAATCGTATTGTACGGTTGAGAAACGAATCCTTGTATTTCACTGTACGTCCAAAAACAGGCTTAAGGGTAAACTGATGTGCATTCCTAGCATGGCGAGTATTGCGGTTGAATTGCTGTAGGGGTGGAATGCAACTGGCTATTTCATTTGAGCACTTGTGGTGGAAATACCGATAAAACAATGACAGGCAGGAGACATTACGACGATGACTAAGAGAGTCAAGTGATTTCGCAATGTCTCGACCGCCAATAAGTTTTACAGCACGTTTTTGGATCCTGTCAAGTAGCTCCAAATATGTTATTGGTGCACCAGACCAGATATGAGCGTTGTACTCAAGTTTTGGGCGAATAAACGCCTTGTAGATTCTAGCCAGATCAGAAGGGGTGAAATATTTCTTGCATCGCTTTAGGAAGCCTAGACATTTCGCAGCGTTCTTGGCGACATCGAATATGTGGTCATTCCAACGAAGGTTGTCATTAACACACATACCGAGAATGGAAAGTCTTTCGGTTTCAGCGATGCAAGTGCCATTCATGGATAATGAATGGCACTTGCATTAGGGGTTCGCTTTAATGACAGCAGACAGCATTGCGTTTTGGAAGCATTAAATTCCACTCTGTTGGTTTTACCCCATTTAAGAATGCTGTCAAGATCGGAATTCAATGAGCTTAACATACGTTGCCGTTCCAGTTCAACGCCCGAAGATGAGGGGCGTTGCCCAGGAAACGAATATGTAAAGCTGAGGGTACTGTCATCAGCAAAGGAATGGATTGGATTAGAAGTGACAGACAGGAGGTCATTGATAAAAATGAGAAAGAGAGTCGGAGACAAAACAGAGCCTTGAGGGACACCAGCATTTATTTGGTGAGTTGCAGACTTGAAACCGTCCAAAACAACTTGTATTGAACGGTCCGAAAGGTAATTTCTAATCCATTGAAGAAGGGTAACATCGATCCCAAATGCACGCATTTTCGACAAGAGAGCTTGATGCCAAACTCTGTCAAATGCCTTTGAAATATCAAGCGCAACGACCTTGCTTTCACCAGCATTGGTGAATAGATTGGTTCCACTTTTCGGTTAGATATGTCATCAAATCACCAGTGGATCTGTTGCTGCGAAAACCGTACTGCCGGTCATTAAGAAGTTTTCGGGATTCGAGATATTTCATAAGCTGACGATTTATCAGCGTTTCCATGACCTTGGAAAGAAGGGACGTAAGTGCAATTGGTCGGTAAGAGGAGGGAGAGGAAGTTTCGCCTTTTTTTGGGACGGGCTGGACAAATGCTGTTTTCCATCTTCTCGGAAAAAGCCCTGAAGAATAGGACAGATAGAAAAGCTTCCGCAGTGGTTTTGCCAGCGTGGAAGAACACCTCTTCAGAACTATAGGGGAAATACCATCTGGGCCAGCGGATTTGTGAATGTTGAGATCTTGAAGTACTCTTGCCACAGTACGGGTGCGAAAGTGGATTTGTCCCATGGAGTGTTCTATGCGCTCGAGTACTGCGGGAGATAAAGCACAATCTGGGAGCGTTGAGCTAGCTGCAAAATGAGCAGCAAGCAGATTGGCTTTATCCGAAGAGCTGACAGCTGGAGTGCCATTGTAAATGAGTGTCGGGATAGATGACGAGGCCGAATTTTTAATATTCTTAACAAACGTCCAAAAGTTTTTACTACCGGAGGAACTTTGTAGTATTTTTTGCCTCAACTTTTGGTCGTAGGAGAATTTGACACGATTAATATGGGCATTGCAGTCATTTCTGGCTCGTTTGTACTTTTTTCGGTTTTCCTCAGTTGGGTTGGCCTTAAATGACCGAAAAGTTGCCTCGTTAGCCCTGATAGCTTCTTTACAGCTCAAGTCACACCAAGCGTTTTCCTTAGGTCTGATACACTTTATCCTGTTAGGATAAATTTGTAATCATTTCGGCAGCGGCATCTACGTCGTTGTTGGGGAAGTATAGCGACCAGTTGAAACTCCTAAAGAAACCGTTTAAAGCTTCCCAATTGGCTTTCTCGTATTGCCATACGGTTCTTTTAGGAGCTTGTTCTTTAACTGTGTGGCTGGAGTACGAGAAATTCGCCGATATGATACAATGGTCTGACGAACCTAGAGGCGATAATACATTTAAAGTGTATTTATCAGGGTAAGAGGTAAGAAACAAGTCCAGAGTGTTGGCGTTTTGACCGCTAATGTCCGGTATCCGTGTCGGCTCATTTACAATCTGGGTTAAACTATTAACCTCAGCAAATATCTCAACATACCTTCCTTCGGGTGTTGTCATTCCAGAATGTCGAAGCCAACTTGAATTGTGTATATTAAAATCGCCCGCAATGACGATTTCAGTATGAGGATAAAGGGTAACAATTCTGGTTATGGAATCAGACAGTGCAACAAACTCATTATAAGTTGAATGCCTGTCTTGGTTAGGGCTTCTGTAAATAAAACAGTAGTGGATTAATTGCCTACGGACATGGAATTTTAGCCAAATATAGTTAAATTCCGGATTGGAACATTGGCCATATTGAGGTAGAAGTTGGTAGGCTACATCACTACGTATATAGACGGCGAGACCGCGATTAGAAAAGAATAATGGCACTAAGTTATATCCAGGCAGACTAAACTCCGTTAAATCGGAATCAATGCTGACCTTTGTTTCACTTAGCTGGTTTATTGTGAATCGCATGGGCGTACAATGGAAAAAAATTGGATCTCAACCCACGAATGTTACTCACGTCCACTCTAAAATCCCCACGCATAACAAAAAACAAACACAAAAAACTCAACTCCGACGCAGACTAAGCTAGGCCGCACCGTGTAGATCCTGACGTCAGCTTTCCAAAACAAATCACTGCAGGTGTTATGCCCATACAATGAATTGCTTTGGTCTGCCAACAAAATCTACACAACGCGACCCGCTATTCGCCAAATGATACTCTACCCAGCCATAGCAAGTGCACGCAAAAACATACGGCACTTGCTATAGCCAAGCAAAGCAGCAGCAAACGATAGGGAGTGAGACCAGATGGAGTGCCCAAACACAATACACTTTTTTTTTCACTGCACTGTACACTGCACTGTTTTTGTTTTTGCACAGCGCGCGCGCGATTAGCGTTTTATTTTTTTTTTGTCTTTATGCTTTTGCACACTTGTTTGTTGTTGTTTTTTTTTTTTGTGTGTGCAAACTGACCGCGGAGCGATTTTAAAAAGTGTGTGCACGCGTCGGGTGGCAGATCGGCACTTTCAAGTCTATCATCCTTCGTTAATCTGTGTCAAGTCGATTTACACCCACAAAATAACTGACACAATCCAACTGTAGCCTAAGACTCATTTTCAGGTGGAGTTCTACTTCTAGGTCGACATAATTTGAACTAAAATTTTTCACAAAAATCCATTTCCTCCCTTTTTATTGCATCATCCATTGCACACTCTATTGTTCAATTTGCAGTCGCCACTTATTTCTGACACCAATAACTTAAGTTGAGACTTTGGTTCCGAAAACTTTCCCCAAAATGGTTCCATTAGTTGAACAAAAAAAAAAATAGAAGAAGAGAAAACACAAGTCAAGAAGACAACTTCTCGACTAAGTGGATAAGATCGCGAGTTTCTGAGGGCACGCAACCCCCACCAAAATGTAGAAGTTCCACTTGAAAGTTTTCCACATCAAAGGACTTACGAGAGCAATGCCACTGCACGAACCGAGAGTAAAGTTTCCCGACAGCGATGATGACAGGGTCCTCAAATTTGTTGAATCTCTATAGAAATTTGTCGAAAATTATGTGCATCAACACCAGGCGCCCAAGAAGGAACTTTTGCTGCACACACCTAACCCAATCACCGTATCGGAATGGAACAAGAAAATTGCGTGATTGTTGTTCGATATTTCAATAGCATCTTCCGTCACTCAAACCTGTGTGCGCTATACACCTATTAAGTTCAACTACCTAGCATACTTGAAGTACAACTACAATAAGCTTGGATAATTATTTCTATACAACCAGCTAACACATGGTATAGTCGCTCGCTCGGTAGTAGGTCATTGAAAAGTAGGTGTGCAGCGTGCAATTCCCAGTGACGTCTAATGTCTGGCGAACTTCCTGGCTGCCACTTCAGGGATACATACATTTCTGTGCATTTTTTTTTCTTTCCTTGTAAAGAACTTTGATTGGCCACTTGAGTGAGTGATTTGTTAATAAAGTCATTACATGAGCTGGAAGCGGTACATGAACCTGGCATAGGTGTGCATGAACAGGCCATGAACGCGCGCAATAGGGAAGCGATGCCGGAAGGTGAGACCGGAAACTGGCTGAAAGAAATCACTTTGAGTAACGTTACTTCCGCGCGACGCTTAATGATATAATATTCGCTATTAATCGCGTGACGGTGATTGCTAACGCCAGAAGTTTGTATAAGAGCGCGCGAAAGCTATAGAACTTCACAAAATGACTTAATTTGCGAGCGAGAGAAAATTACACCCTTTTGAAGTTTTGCGATAAAGTTTAATGAAGTTGAGACTTCATTAGATCCAATTCACTGCAAATCAACACTTGCACTTCGTGAATCACGAATATGGTGCAAAATTCCCAAAGGAAAAACTGGGTCAGCCTCAGTGGTCTCTAAGGACGAGCGAGGAGAGCTCGAAATTACGTTTGCTGCTTTGTGAACGGAAGGGATGTGGGTTAATATGTAGCAACAGCTGCAGTTTACAGAATAATTCAAATTGAATTTGAAACCTGTTGCAGTTCAAAAGGAACTTCTTGAATTCTAATCCAAGCTTCATCTTCATTAGTGAGGGTTCGGATGTGACTTTCATAAGGCTTAAGTTGCTGGCAAAAGCAAATTCAGATACAGTGTCGCAAAAGGTTTTAATTAATCTCAAAATAACTCAACTTATTTTGGAAAAATATATACAGCAGAGGTGTTATCAGCAGGATGTTTTAAATCATATTAAGAAGCTGACGTGTGTTTAGTACCTTGTGTCACTGTCAAACAGCTTCAGTTTGGTTTGCAATTTAACCATGGATCGTCTTACAAATGAACAACGCTTGCAAATTATTGAATTTTACTATCAAAATTCGTGCTCGGTTCGAAATGTTCATCGCGCGCTGCTTCCATTTTATGATCGGCATTCTCGACCTTCTGAGCAGTCTATTCGGAAGATTGTGACCAAATTTCGCACCAAATTTACTTTGTTGGACATTAAACCACCAACACGTTTACGTACTGTGCGTATTGAAGAAAATATTGCGGCCGTATCAGCTAGTGTGACAGAAGACCGCGAAATGTCGATTCGGCGCCGTTCCCAGCAGTTAGGCCTTTGTTACAGCACTACGTGAAAAATTTTGCGGAAGGATTTGGGCGTAAAGCCTTTTAAGATACAGCTGGTGCAAGAACTAAAGCCAGCCGACCTACCACAACGCCGAATTTTTGCTGAATGGGCTCTTGGAAAGCTGGCCGAGGATCCGCTTTTTTATCGAAAAATTGTGTTCAGCGATGAGGCTCATTTTTGGTTGAATGGGTACGTAAATAAGCAAAATTGCCGCATTTGGAGTGAAGATCAGCCAGAAGCATTGCAACAGCTACCAATGCATCCCGAAAAAGCCACTGTTTGGTGCGGTTTATGGGCCGGCGGCATTATTGGGCCATATTTCTTCAAAGATGATGCGAATCGCAGCGTTATTGTCAATGGTGAACGCTACCGAGCGATGATAACAAACTTTTTTTTGCCCGAAATGGAAGTTCTTGACTTGCATGATATGTGGTTTCAACAAGACGGTGCCACATGCCACACAGCACGCGAAACAATGGCGCAATTGCGAGGCGAGTTTGGTGAACAGTTAATTTCACGTTTCGGGCCGGTCAATTGGCCGCCTAGATCGTGCGATTTGACACCATTAGATTATTTTTTGTGGGGGTATGCCAAGGCTAATGTGTATAGGGACAAGCCCGCTTCGATTGACGCACTGGAAGCCAACATCCATGCATTCATTCGTGAGATACCGGCCAATATGTGTGAAAGAGTATGCCAAAATTGGACTCAGCGGATGGGCTACCTGAGACGCAGCCGCGGTCAACATTTGCATGAAATTATCTTTAAACATTAAATTGCAAGGTTCAAACTATCGATTCAAATAAATATTTCATTCATTTTTTCGAATTTTTTGTGTTTTTTTTTAAAAAAAAGTTCTAAACCTCTTAAAAAATCACCCGTTATTACCGTAATCGTTTTGATTTTGCCAGAGGAAACCTAAGAAGCGAATGGAAAATAGTAAATAATTTACTTAATAATTCTCTTTCCTCTAAAAAACCCTCTTCTTTGCGTATCAATAACTGTTTAGTCTCTGACTTATACATAAATATTGCCAGTAGTCTACAACCATGTCAAGTCAATTCATCTTGTGCTCTTTGTCGATGTGCTGATCCATTTCAAAGGAATAGCTTTGTCTATAAACCCATAACAACTCTTGGATGGACTCTTCAATGGCTGCGTTTTTGCAGGGGTTTTTCCTGAAGATCTCAAGTGTGCTGATGTTATTCCTTTGTTCAAAAAAGGTTCTGCTGTAGAACTGTGTAACTACAGGCCTATTTCTTTCCTCCCTGTTCTAAGTAAAATCTATGAAAAGCTTATGAAAGACAGAATAGTGCATATTTTAGACATCTACAATTATTTTAGTCCTAAACAGTTTGGATTTCGGAAAGGCTACAGCAGTTTTGTGCGCAAACAATGTCTAATCTTGATGATAGGAAGTGTACAGCTGGCTTGTTCATTGATAATACCAAAGCCTTTGACATGGTCAATCACAATATCTTCGAAAACTAGAAAACTAGAAAAAGCTGGATTTCGTGGTTTTATGCTTGATTGGTTCAAGGCTTACTTAAAAAATAGGGCACAAAGTGTGAAAATAGATGAAATGAGGAGCGAAGTAAAATTGTTTAACCTGGGTGTACCCCAAGGCTCTGTCTTGGGTCCAATTCTTTTTCTGATCTACATTCACTCACTTTTTGCTCTTGACTTTAAAGGCACACCAACGGCTTTCGCGGATGACATAGGTTTTTCATATGGTCAGAATAGTCCTTTGGAACTCGTTGCTGAGCAGTTTATGGCCAAATATATACTATCATGCGCCTGAGTGTTTCAAATTCAGATTAACCAATTACAATTGTACGCAAAAGCCTACTACTTCCACTTTTTGTAGTACTGTTAGTTGCAATGATCATAGTTTTCTTATCGAGACAGTAGTTGAATTTAAATATCTAGGGCTTGTTATCGATTCTAATATGAGCTTTTCGACCACACGAAATCCTTGAAAAATTTTTTACGTTGCACTTTGAGATACGTTTATTATTTGCGAAATATTTGCTCTACAGCGCTTTTAATAAAAATCTACTATGGTATTTTTCACTATAAAGTGCAATATAAAGTGCAATATCCTGTTAGATATCCAAGCTTTCCTTTGTTCTGCGACCTAAAAATCCTCCCTGTCCGTCATCCATTCAGGCATTAAAGTTATTCTTTATGAAATCTGGTAATCGAAATTTTCGATTAATTTCTAATTACAATTTATGTGAAAACTTTTTATACTTGGTACCTGTTCCATTTGCTCGTACTACTGCATACTGTTTTATTCTGTTTTGTCATTTCGCCTATTTATTAAACTTCCACATTCTATCAAAGCAATAACAACATCTGGAATGTTTTTAAAATGTGTAAAAAAATGGCTTCTCAGCCTAAACTACGCTAGCTTAGAATCTGTTACTTTCGACATTTTGATTTAACTTTTGCTTAAATTTGTTTGTTCTCTTTATTTGTTGTTTTGATGTTAGCTAATTGAGTTGTTTGTTATTCCTTCATCCTGTTACTTTTGTTAATTGATTATTTATTTTTTGTACCATGAATTACCATTTGTTGTTTATGGCCACCCCATGAAAAATTTTAATTCAAATTTTAATAATAACTGAAGTGGCATTCAATACTATTTTCACTGCTTCTGTTAGTAAAATACTCAATGTCACAACTTTTCATATAATTTTCAATCTGTTTAATTTTCCATGAATTGTATACTATATGAAATAAAACTATTGAGCTCGCATCTCCCAAAAATAATTACACGAAGTTTAATGAGGTTTTCGCTGGAGTAACAAATAAGTATGTTTTATTGCGATCCGCCGTCCAGACGTTGAGCTCTATTTTTTTTTTATAATTTGCACTTAAGGTGCGATTACACGGCCATTTTTGCGAGTCATTTAAATGACGCTCTGACGTAAAAATCATCTCACAAAGCAGTCATTTAAATGACGCTCGTGTGATCGCCATTTTTGGGCAGACATTTTCGCTGTCATTTAAATGACTAGGAAAATGGCGGACCAAATGACATGAATTTTGTGCCATTTAAATGACGGAAACAAATGGCCGTGTGATCGCTCTTTAATGACGCCTAGGACAAATGACTAAACTTTCTGGCTGTTCTGTCATTTAAATGGCAGCCTCTAAAATATGACAAGGCACGAAATTTCAGCTATGCCATTTTCCTACGTAAATGACAAATGACAGAGCATTTAATATGATATCTGTGATTTTATTTGGATTTTTGTCTCGTGGCGAAAGGACATAATAATTTATAAACTGCTTTCTTATTGCTGTGGTTGTGTTGTTATGTGACGTCATCATCAATTGCAAATGGTGGAATACTTTTTGCTCCCCACACATAATATGGGCATTAAATAAAATGTTTTGAAGAGTAAAACAAGCAAATATTGACATTCTTGAGAAATCTCCTTTTTAAAGGATTCAAGTACCTTTTCCGAGGACTCATGAGTAAAAATTCTTAGCAACAAAAATTTGATACGTGATTTTATAGGCATTTACAAAAAAGATCCTTTTTAAGGATTCAAGGACCTTTTTAGATGTTCCAAGGACCTCCGAGTGTACGTCACATAGATCCGTTTTAAAGGATTCAAGGACCTTTTTAGATGTTCCAAGGACCTCCGAGTGTACGTCAAACCCTTTCACTTAAGGCCCATTTCATACGGGTTGAGAAGAAAATATTAATAATTTCTTAATGGCTTTTTTTTTTTACACCACAATTGAGGCAGGCTGATATCCTTATATTTATAAACATAGGTTTAGAAACTATCAGTTAACATTAGGATTACATCTCTAGCTCGTAATCAAGAACGTCTTCACTGCTTTCCAGCACACACGCTGCTAAATACGCCGTCTCCGCAATTTCCACCATCATCGCAAAAGTTTTTTTTTTGACATTTTTTATATTTAATTTTTATTTCATTAAAAAAGTCGTATTAAATGACAATAGCTATATTTTCGTCATTGGTCATTAAAGGTGACATTTGTCATTTTGATAAGGCACGTCATTACCATCTGAACGCCATTTTTCGCTCGTCATTTAATGGCACCTCAACGGAAAATTTTAAATGACTCGTAGCGTCCGTCATTTGATTTTGGACAAAAATGACAATGTTAGTCAATGACAATGATCGTGTAATCGCAATTTTTTCTCCAATGACCAATGACGAATCGTAGCTTCAATGTCGCTCTAGTGCGCCACTTTTTCCTGACGTCACAGTGTCATTTCAATGACTTCCAAAAATGGCCGTGTAATCGCACCTTATGGTAGAGTATTCCACATTCGTGTTGTGCGGCAGAGCAACGAATTTTATAGTACGTCCGAATAAAGGCTTTAGGTTGAACTGATGAACATCCTGGCATTGCGGGTATTGCGGTTAAAGTGTTGAAGGGGACGAATGCAGCTGGCTATTTAATTCGAGTACTTACGATGAAAGAATCGATAAAACAACGACCGACATGAGACATTACAACGATGACTAATAGGGCTAAGCGGTTTCGCAATATCTCAGTTGCTAATAAGTTTTATAGCACATTTTTCAATCCTGTGAAGTTGCTCCAAATATATAATTGGAGCACCGTACCAGATATGAGCTTTATACTCGAGTTTGAGGCGAATAAACAGCTTGTAAATTCTAGACAGATCAGAAGGGGTACATTATTTCTTGCATTGCTTGAGGAAGCCTAGACATTTCGCAGCGTTCTTGGCGACGTCGAATATGTGATCATTCCAAATATGGTTGTCATTTACGCCCATACCGAGGATAGAAAGACTTTCGGGTTTAGCAATTCAAATGCCGTTCATGGCTAAAGCCAGAGTATTGGGGTTTCGCTTTAATGACAGAATACAGCATTGTGTTTTGGAAGCATTAAATTATACTCTGTTGGTTGTACCCCACTTAAGCATTCTGTCAAAAGCAGAATTTAATATGCTTAAAATACTTTGCCATTCCAGGTCCACGCCCGAAGATAAGGGACGTGAACCTGGCAACGAATATAAGAAGCTGGGGATACTGTCATCAGCGAAGGAATGAATTGGATTACAAATGACAGACAGAAGATCATTGATGAAAATAAGAAAGAGTGTCGGAGACAGAACAGAGCCTTGGGGAACACCAGCATTTATTTGGTGGATTGCAGACTTGTACAACTTGAATTGAACGGTCCGGTATCCGGTATTACTGATACCAAAAGCATGCATTTTCGGCAACAGAGCTTGATGCCAAACTCTGCCAAACTCTAGCAGAACCCGCGTGAAAAACTGGTTCAATATATGTATGTAATGCTAGTTCGCCTGGCAAATGTTGGTCAGGCCTTTCTGGTAGGTGGCACTATTACAGTGAAACCTCTCTTGAACGGACAGGAACAATAATGGAAAATTTGTCCGTTGAAGTCAATGCATACATATGCATATTTGTTATGCTATTTTTAACCCATATGTAACGGCTCGAAAACTGTCCATTCAAAATTGTTGAAACTTTGTGTGCGAGCCAATTTTGGGTCAGAATACCCGCAAAAAAAAAAAATTGGAGTCGTACCTGACCAGGGGTACCGTGCAGGTGGTGGTCGAGATCTCGACCAATAGTACCATACGATATACAAAAATGCAAAAGTGAACCAAAAATTCAGAAATAATTTTTTTAATATTTTATTAGATAAATAGATTCGATTATAGAATAAATAAATAAATATGGTAATGGAAAATCGTTATTTTATATGCTGTGGAATGAATTAAAACATTTTGTGTGTAATGCAACATCGCATTTGCTGCACTTGAATAAGGCATGTTTGTGGCAGACACAACAACGAAGTTTTTTTGCGCTGTGAATGATTCCATGGTCGGTTCTATCGCGGCGAATATCGTTCAACGCGACCTTTTCGCTTATTTTGGTTGCATTCGGAGTCTGCGGGATTCCACTTCTCTATTGGCGCAGCAAGCATTCGGTTACGTAAACACGGAAGTCTAGTTGGCTCATGATGACACATTTTTTCTTCTTCGTGTCTTGATTTATGTGGTCTTCGTGTCTGCGCAGCATACAATTAATTTTCCATGCATTTACCATTGCTGCATCAAATGCATTGGTCAACAATGGCCAGTACCATTTCTCGCCACGAACGCGGATGCGATAATTATTCATTGCATTGTCGAAAAGATCGACAAAGATCGTTGTATGCCTTGAGAATTTGAAGCATTTCCACGGTCGTCATTTTTCGAGTTTTTCGGTCCCCACGCTTTACTTTTTGCATTGGCTCGATCGCTTCGTGGTTGGATGAGTTTATGACCTAAACCCTTTTCTTGTATGAAATAGGCAATAAAGCAAAACAATAGCTAATGACGCCGCGCCGTAACATATACTTATCTGTTGACACAGCTGCAGCTAACGCGTAAAAATTATCTTAGGATACTTATTTGAATTGACCTGATGTTGCTTGTCTTACAAGTGTCCCTATGATTTGGAGGGGGTTTCGTGGCATCAACCATCGGAAGCTGAAATAGCGGAAATGTCTTGGCTATAAAGTTTGATCCGATTACAAACCGAAATAAATTTGCAGTGCATTTTTGTATATCGCATAGTACTATTGGTCGATATCTCGACCAGCTACCTTCTCCGCCCAACTAGCCCATGACCAAAGATTCGATTCGTGCCCAAACATTTTGTTTGCAAAACAGGCATGGAATAGCTATTGTTTGCGGGCGGTCATTCCGCTGCTGTAATTTTCCTATTTTTCCGGAATATTTCTTTTTATTGTCCAAAAAGGTGTTTTGCAGTTTTCCGTAAAAGACCACGAAAAAATCTAAATCGAGAAAAACGCAAAAACAGGTCGATTAGATATTAAACCAAACTATCGAAACTCATATTCTACAAGGTAGATCCATTTTCCCCCTTGCCTACGGAAAATGACAAAATTGCTGGTCGATATATCGACCAGCCGTTACATATGGGTTAATGCGTAGTATCTATTTAGTAATAGATATGCAACTTGAGTTTTTCATATTGCAAATTCTCCTGCAAGTGCTCGCCCACTGCGCGATTTTTTGTTCGCACAATTTAAGACATTGAACATTTTCTCTTAAATTTTAAACAAGCCTTTTGTTTGACTTTTCTTTCTCTTTAGCCCTCACACGTTCTTTATTAACCAGGGTTAATATGAGCATTTTTATTCTGTCATATCTTGGACCCTTTTTACCCAAATATTTTTCTATCGGGAGCGAGCCTAAATATTTGATACAAAAAATAAATAAAACAAAATATTTTCCCATGGTTATCACACTAATGGGGATTCTCCATACTAATTGAGACATACAAACACAAATGGAATAATAATATTAACCTGGGTTAATAAGGTAGTGATTAAGGGGCAAGAATTGTCGCCAAATCAAATCAGACTGCGAAGGACGCCGGACATACTGTGAAATATAAAGATTCCTTTCTCAACCGTACAATACGAATGTGGAATGCTCTACCGCGCTCTGTTTTTCCTGCACATTATAATTTACAAACATTTGAGACCAACGTGCATCGGTATCTCCTTTTTTCTAATCCTGAAAAATACAGTTCTACCATTTTATTTGCAGCACCTGTTTTAATTTAATCATCTTCTGTATCTCACGTCTAAAGTATATGCCGAAGCTACAGCTGCTTCCATTAGGACGACCCTAACGATTCCATAAGAACTAGTACTAAATTCGACGATCATAGGTTTATTGTCCAACAAGGAAGGTGTCCGTTCATGGGAGGTGTCCGTTATGGGAGGTTTCGCTGTATTTCAGGAACACAACTTAAACATTTCACAACTTTTTTACGGAACGACTTAATAAAACTAATAATAAATTTAAGCCGGCAATAAGTTATATATTTCCCTCTTCACAGCCTTAAGATATTGTGAATTAAAAATGATGTTCTTCCCAACGGACAGGGGGCTCCAAAGAGTTATTAAATTAATGTACATATCTGACATTACAAAGTTCGTTTTAGAGATCTAAGCGGTTAAACGAAAAGCTAATTTTTAAAAAAAATGTATAAAGAAGACTATACATAGATGTAGGACGAAATATTAGAAAGCAAAATAAGTTCACGAAAAATTTAGGGAGGCATTGTATAATTTTTTAAAATTTTTTTTTTTGGTTTTGGGAATCTGTTATTGCCATGCTTTGACATACTTTCAAGTTCCCAAAACCTCGAGATGTAAGAAAAATAAATATTAAGGCGTCAAAAGCGTGTATAGGCTTTAGCCTTAGAGACGGGACCTACAATTTTATTACGATTTCGAAAGGCAGATTGTTGAGAAGCTTCTCAACGAATAAAACCTTCAGGGTGGACCTCGGAGGATTTGAATCACTTACATCACTCGCTCAGTAGTCCAAGATTATCAAAACGCCAAAAAATGCATAGTTTTGTGCGGTCGAAACATATTGCTTTCAAAAATGAGGCTAATCAGCCTTCCCCCCGTTGAATGACATGAATGGAAGAATGTAGAGCCTACATGCCACTCAGCAAACGAAACAATCAACATATTAAGAGAAACATTTGATGAACTTCTGGTGCCTCTTGATTCATTGGGAACACGTTAAACCGCTAGTCTACGCTGACAATTCAACAACAATCTACAATATTATTCGAGCTATTGAGATACGCCCACAAATACTCAAAGAAGTGGTGGAAAACTTTGGCTCTGTTATGGCATTTATTAGATCCACCCATTGTGGGCAGATGCCCGCAAATGAAAACCCTTAAGACATGTTTACAGATTTGACTTCTATCGCAACCACTTCTGTCGAAGCATTATCTCGACTACCTCGAAAATGTCCGCATGGCTGACATAACCTTTTTCATTTACAAAAGCAATTAGTTTAAGTTGCAGCCAATCCCCCGAAGGCATCACAATTGACCTATCGTGGGATAAGTGTTCCTCATCAAAGGCCACTTCAAACCAGCCAACCATGTAAATCCTTCAATCGATACCAACTAATGTTATCATCATTATCTCCTCAATTGCTGGACCTACGGCCAAACACAATTAAAACTTTAAAGGCTCCAATGATCCGGTCCGGCAGCTCTCCAAGTGGGTTATCGGTACAATGGATAAGCTGCAACTTCAACCACTTTAAAAGTTGATCAACTTTGCAACGATTACACAGTTGTTGCACAGTCGGAGTCGGAGTCGTTATCCCTCTTAAGAAACCTCATTACCATCATCCAGCTTTTCCTAAGCAGTTCAGTGTCGTAATCGATTTATGGATAGCTCGCAACCACTCGGCCTGCCTGTACTTTCTGTGCATCATTTGCTATCGCTTCGCATGAAATGTTGACCGCAAACACTGACCCGATTTCGCTCTAAAACCGCAAAACTTATCTTCACCACACAAGTTGACCACTAACCGCAAAGTTACGCATTCAAATGCGACTTGTACTGTTCAATCGCAGTTCTACTCCCCCTCCTGCCATAAGCATATGGCAAGGACACTATATTAAAGAATGAGAAAACTTGAGTGTTTCACAAACACTCGTGGAGGGTACTTTACTCCCTCAATCACCAGGCGCGCAGTTGTTGCTTAGGAAAGTTTGCAAGCACAAACACACACACACACACACTTGAACGGATATAGAAGCGAAAGAACACCAAGAAAGGAAAACAAAAGGAATAAACCTCTCACTAGCGCCATTATCCAAAGAACTCTCCACGCACCTATTAAGCAACCCTCCTCTCGAGGACGATTGCTGCTAGATGATGACATGTTATGTCATACAAGAGGAATGAAAATCACTTCGCGCAACATACAAAGTGTGGGTGGGAGGACGATTATCAACTCCATTGTCGCGCCCTCATCGAAGACACCACTCCAAGGATAATGAAGACAGCCATGCGGCGGATATGTGCGAAAGATGACAGAACTCATTGTAACCATTTCCTTTGACAAATGCGAGGAAATAATCAAGAGGATGGAAAATAAATAATAATGCCACACTGAAGTAGAATGGAAGTCCTTTTGCAACACTGTGTGTGACAAATTATTGAAATACGAAAGGGTTTAGCTTTGTCTTTCTTCCTCTCAGGCACTTCTGAGTTAGACTGGGTTTGTGTATTGGCAAAAAAAAAAAAAATACAAAAATAGGTATAAAGTAAAAAAAGGACACTCATATCTCGCCAGACACACACACTCACACACATCCATTGTGTGTGCCTAATGAAGGAGCAAGCAAAAGAATGGGAAATGATTGCTCTTCGAATTAGAAATGGGCTTTAAAAAGCCATGCGGCGGACACATTGTATCTGCTCGTATAGAAAATAGAATAGAAAGGGCTGCAATGAACTGGAAAATATTCCATCCTTCGACAGGATGGCAAGGGCGACAATTTCCTCCTTTGGTGACACTGTCGTCTTTGCCTGCGTCATCATTGCTTCATTGTTCTGCTCTGACGCGTTATGGAAATTTGTCGCTTCACTGAGTGGCAGACAAATGATGTTTTCATTTCAGATTTGTGGAGCGCTCACGATGTCACATTTGCGTGTGGGTGCTGCTTGCTGCTGATGCTGGCAGACGTATATTAAGCGTGAAAAGCTTGCATATGCACTGCACACTGCTGCTGCGGAACACATCAGGCAATTCCGCGGCAATGAGGTCGAAAATTGAATTTTTCCAACGTAGTGGATTGAAACAGTGTAAAACAGCAGCGAAAACAAATGGAATTTTATATAGGAGAATCCTTTTGCAGGATATGATGCTCTGGCTGTGTGGAGGGAGTTGGCTGATTTGTTGGTTGACTCTTTGACAAATGCAAATTCATGTAAAAAGTTACTTAGTAGGTGCCAGTGTGTCGGTATCCAGCTATGTACGGATCAAATTTTTGAGGTAAATTCCGCGTTTTACGGGACATTAATTCAAACACAGTGATAGTGTATCAGGTGTGCTGGCACGCGGAAGGCTAGTCAAATTCAAAGTCGTGCAAATAATGCATCGAATTACCTACGTCTGCGATAAAGGAGTTATACGACGTCTGTAATGGATGGCAATTTCAATGTGTAGCTTTGAAAGACTTTGACAAAGATAGGGAAACTGAAACAAAGTATAGCAGATGAAGTCGACGACGACTACAAGAGTTTTTAGTCAGATTCTGCTAAATGTAGGTCTTAGGGCTACCAACCGCTGTAAAGGCTAGGCCCGGAGATTTCAACAAATTAATTTCGCCCTTATCTCAAAAATAAATAAGAAATAAACAGAAAATAAGAAGCAAAAACGCCAAGTTCTTATACTATGTCCAACATAAATTGGCAGTACACGTCTTATGGGGAAGTTTTTTAAAAATCAGTAGCGTGCCATATTTTTCTACCATACTAAATTGAAAGAAGCCCCCATAAAGTGTTTACCCTCCAGTGAATTTCCAATTGCATCTGACGTACACTCACGTCTTATTCAACGCACATCTGCTATTCACGCTGAAGCTGCTATTCACGGCTATTTAATTCAATTAATTGATGTGAATTCAGAGTTACCAATCTGCATTTGGTAACTCGTTCGGTTTTTTTTCTTTGGCTTTCTGTTGAGTAGCTTTTGGCTTAAGAGCTTTAAAAACAAGTTCCTAATGGTAAGTGTTCGTGGTATCGTGGCGATCTTGATTTGATACGTTAAAATGCAGTTACAAAATTGTAAGCTGTTTTCTTTAAGGAAAAATATTATTTGCGTAGGTTTTCGTAGCGCGTGGTCAGTTTTTTTATTAAAAGAATAAACCTCTTTCAACTATATTTTTAATTTAATTCATCTTTCCATCACCTTCTCGAAGTAGTCATTATTTCAATTTTCATTTTCAGCTTCTTAATATATTCTATTTCTCTCGTCCATCGTCCTTGATTTAATTCTTTTGATTTCTACAGGTTTTTTTTAAACAAGTAAAAGCTTACATTATGTTCTATCTAATCTTAATCTTAGTGTTAGAAATGGATTCAAAATAATCCAAGGACTTAAGTGCTGAAAAATGAAATTGTTGACGCGACAAAAAAAATTCATGAAAATTTAAAAAATAAAACAGAAGCTGTGAAGCAAGTAGTTGATATTTTTTTCTGTGGGTAAACGAACAGTTTACAGAGTTCTTAACGAAAACAGTATTAGAGGCCACAACTCTCCACCAAAGAAGAAAATCCATACTGGTCTCAAAAGTTAAGTGGATGATCTTACAATCAGGCAAATTCTGTATACATTTTTTTTTCAAGTAATGAACTTCCGACGCTGGATAAAATACTGCATGAGGTAGGATGCAATGCAAACATCAGCAAAATTAGCAGGTCTTCTCTGCATACGGTTTTAACAAAAAAACTAGGTTTTAAGTTTGCCCATCGTCAGCGAAAGAGTGTACTTTTGGAAAGAAGTGACATCATAACATGGAGAAGGCGATACTTACGCGAAATTAAGAAACTAAGAGGACAAAACCGAAAAATCTACTTTAATAATGAGACTTGGCTCAACGAAAGACAAACAAGAGACAAAATTTGGATGGACCCAGCTATATTAACACCACGGCAAGCGTTCAACGAGGGATTGTCAACAGGACTGCGTGCACCATCGTTTAAGGGCAAGAGGCTTATAATAACGCACATAGGAAGCTCAACAGGTTTCGTAGATGGCGGACTCTTATGTTTCGTTTCTGGTAGCAGTGGTTTAAGGAAACACTTTCGCGCCTGGATCCCAACTCTGTTATCGTATTGGATAACGCATCATATCATTCACGAAAGAAGAACAACGCTCCATCAACTGCAACTAAAAAACTCCGGTCAAACAATATTTCTTTCGAGGATGATATGGTTAAAGCCGAGTTGCTGAGCATCGTAAAGCGTCATAAAACCCACTTCGAAGCCTACGTCATTGACGATATTGCCCAAGCTGCTGGACAGAAAGTAAAGGGTGATCCATTTCGAGGTTCCCTACTTTTTTAAAGAAAAAAACACAGAAAATTCAAATTTAATGGAGAATGTTTATTATCATTTGAAAGAACATTCTTTGGCATTTATCAAATGTTGGCCGTTGCTACGTCGCAGATGGTCCATCCGTTGAGTCCAATTTTCGATCACTCGTTCGAGCATTTCGACTGGTAACTGGCGAATGACACGCGTGATGTTTTCCTCCAAGGCCTGAATCGAAGCGGGTTTGTCGGCATAAGCTTTTGACTTTACATATCCCCACAGGAAAAAGTCTAACGGTGTGATATCACACGATCTTGGTGGCCAATCGACCGAAGGTCGAGCGGCTTCAGTTGTTGCACAAGCTGTATTTTGTACGCTTTCAATTTAAGATCTTGACGTAAAATGCGCCAAGTCGTTCCATACGTCAGTCCGAGTTGCTGCGAACTGCGCCGAATCGACTCTCTACGGTCTTCGTGTACACTCTCAGCTACGGCCGCTATAATTTCTGCACAGCGTGCTGGACGTGGTCTATTCGGTCGAATATTATCCAATAATGAATGCTGGGTCTCAAAATGGGTAATGGTGTTGCGAATAGTACGCTCAGTAGGTCGATTATGTTGACCATAAGTTGAGCGAAGTGCACGACACACATTCCTCACAGAACGTGAATTTTCATAATAAAGTTGAACAATTTGTAAACGTTGTTCACGCGTAAGTCTTTCCATTATGAAATGCCAAACAATACTAAACAAAAATAACATGACAGCATGACAGGACTCACGCGTGATCTGTCAAAAACGGCTATTGAAAAAAGTATCTCTACTTGGATCACCCGTTATTATATATAAACGGGTTCCCGACGTTGATAGTCTTAGCCTGTGACAGAAAAGACTTCCATTGCCTACGGTTCCGAGAAGGCTGCAATTCCATCTAGACCTTAATTGATCCTTAAAATTAAGGTGCTGGCTGAGGTTCGAAGATCATCTTGACTAGACCAATCGATTTAGCTAAGCCAATTTAGTCGATAGTTTCTAGTTTTTGTTACGCATCCAAATTTTATTTCAGCTTATAGATCTCGTGGTTGCATCTTTTCGCCTTCCTCGCAAACAGCAACACACACTATTCTGAATAATTCCCCTATCCTGCTTAACTTTCAGCAGTCAGCACCATAGAGCAGAGAAGTGTTGCAGGATCCAGTGTTTTATAGAGCTAATATTTCTCATTAGCTAAGTCAATGTTGTCAAAGTTCTTGCTATTAACCGTAGACAGAGATTTCTTACAAAATCTTTTTATTTTTCGTTCTTTAAAACACAGTTTAAAATGTACAGGGTGCCCACCGGGAAGGTATACTACTTTGTTTGTTTATAATTTTTGATTAAATAAAAGAGAATGGATCTTATATTGATAAATTTTTTATTTATTGTCAGGTATCAGGTATCAGGTAAATGTCCTCCTCTGTTAGTCTCACAAATGTGAGCCCCTTTGAGCACATTTTTCATTACATTCTCACACATTTCACGCGGTATTTCATTAATTTCATCACGAATATTTTGTTTGAGAAGCTCAAGCGTTTCTGATTTGTTGGCATAAACCTTGCTTTACAGATATCCCCACAAAAAGAAGTCCGGAGAAGTCAAATCAGGCGACCGTTGAGGCCAATCAACATCATCAATTTTTCTTGAAATAACTTGTTGTGGAAAGAGGTCTCGCAATAATTCCATTGTAATTGCGATGTGGCACCACATGTTAATCAAGCCCAAAGCATGAAGTTGAGGTGTTAAAAAGTTTTCAATCATATCACGATATCGTACCACATTCACGGTTACCGTTACGCCGTTTTCATTTTTAAAGAAGTAAGGTCCAATGATTCCTCCTGACCAAATTCCACACCAGACTGTAACTTTTAATGGATGCAAAGGTGACTGATGAATAATTTGAGGGCTTTCCATTGCCCAGAAAATCGGGGTTGTCATGGGCTGGCTGTAACATCCTATTGGCATATGTACGGCGGCGTAAATGGCCTTGTGGAAGAGTCTCTTGGGTCAACTGGATCTTAAATGGAAACAAATGCAAACCTTGTGCAAAACTGTCGCCAAAGTTATTCTTTGAAGACCAAGCTCCAGACCACGGCGTCGAATTGAGGTTGATGGATTATTTTGAACACTTCCTTGAGCAGCAGTCAGCTCTTTGGATAAAGCCAATCTGCTTGCTGCTCATTTTGCAGCTAGCTCAACGCTTCCAGATTGTGCCTTATCACCCCCGTACTCGAGCGCGTAGAACACTTCATGGGACAAATCCACTTCCGCACCCGTACTGTGGCAAGAGTACTTCAAGATCTCAACATTCACAAATCCGCTGGCCCAGATGGTATTTCCCCTATAGTTCTGAAGAGGTGTTCTTCCACGCTGGCAATACCACTGCGTAAGCTTAGCTATCTGTCCTATTCTTCAGGGCTCTTTCCGAGAAGATAGAAAACAGCATTTGTTCAGCCCGTCCCCAAAAAAGGCGAATCTTCCTCTCCCTCCTCCTACCGATCAATTGCACTTACGTCCCTTCTTTCCAAGGTCATGGAAACGCTGATAAACCGTCAGCTTATGCAATATCTCGAATCCCGAAAACTTCTTAATGACTGGTGATTTGATGACATATCTAACCGAAAAGTGGAACCAATCTATTCACCATGGTAGTGAAAGTAAGGTCGTTGCGCTTGATATTTCACAGGCATTTGACAGAGTTTGGCATTAAGCTCTCTTGTCGAAAATGCGTGCATTTGGGATCGATGTTACCCTTCTTCAATGGATTAGAAATTACCTTTCGGACCGTTGTTGACCAAGTTGTTTTGGACGGTTTCAAGTCTGCAACTCACCAAATAAATGCTGGTGTCCCTCAAGGCTCTGTTTTGTCTCCGACTCTCTTTCTCATTTTTATCAATGACCTCCTGTGTGTCACTTCTAATCCACTCCATTCCTTTGCTGATGACAGTACCCTCAGCTTTACACATTCGCTACCTGGGCAACGCCCCTTAAGCTCATTGAATTCCGATCTTGACAGCATACTTAAATGGGGTAACACCAATAGAGTGGAATTTAATGCATCCAAAACACAATGCTGTCTTCTGTCATTAAAGCGAAACCCCAATACTTTGCCATCATCGATGGATGGCACTTGCATCGCTGAAACCAAACGACTCTCCATTCTCGGTATGTGCGTTAACGACAAACTTCGTTGGAATGACCACATATTCGATGTCGCTAAGAACGCTGCGAAATGTCTAGGCTTCCTTAAGCGATGCAAGAAATATTTCACCCCTTCTGATCTGGCTAGAATCTACAAGGCGTTTATTCGCCCAAAACTTGAGTACAACGCTCATATCTGGTCCGGTGCTCCAATTACATATTTGGAGGTACTTGACGGGATCCAAAAACGTGCGGTAAAACTTATTGGCGATCGAGACATCGCGAAATCACTTGACTCTCTTAGTCATCGTCGCAATGTCTCCTGCTTGTCATTGTTTTATCGGTATTTCCACCACAAGTGCTCAAATGAAATTGCTAGTTGCATTCCACCCCTACAGCAATGCAACCGCAATACTCGCCATGCTAGGAATGCACATCAGTTCACCCTTAAGCCTGTATTCGGACGTACAGTGAAATATAAAGATTCCTTTCTCAACCGTACAATACGAATGTGGAATGTTCTACCACGCTCTGTTTTTCCTTTGCATTATAATTTACAAACATTTAAAACCAAAGTGCATCGGTTTCTCCCTTTCTCTTATCCTTCATTTCCCTAATGCCCGCACTGTGTCACTTCATTATAAGGGTATCCAAAGTCCCTTTAGTGCGCGTACATTATAAAAAAAAAGTAATTTTTTCAGCCGATTTTGCAGTACGTTGTGGTCCATGCTTGGGCCTATCGAAATCATTCACTACACGATAAATGATAGATTTTGATAAAATGTTTTAATGATTAAACCACGTTGGTTTATCGAATATTTTTCCATAATAAATTTTGCCACGTGTCTACTTCACGACTGCCAAATATGAACTGTCAAGACTAATGTTTACCAAAATGGCGGCCAAACAAAGTAGTATACCTTCCCGGCGGACACCCTGTATAAAATAAAATAAAATATTCTATAGCACCCTAAAGCAAAAGTTAAACAAATTCCTATAGCATATCAGAATATTTATATATTAAAAAGTTATTGGGCCACAAAGCCCTTACTTACAACTTACCCTAACCACATTTAATTTAAAAAAACAACTAGGTACAAGCGCAAAATTACAACCAAAAATCATTTCAACATAAAATTATGTTGCAATTTCCCACGCACTTACTCGTCGCATCCCCATCAGCATTGCCTTAAAATGCCAACAATTACCGCGCAAAATGCGCGTCACTACATTTCAAATCTGTAAATGTCATCATTCATCCTCGTCCCTGTCAGATGATTTTGCAAGGACATCCAACAAAAGCGCTATCTCGCACCAATAGTCTCCGAAATTACACATTGTCCATAAATTGAAAGTTTAATCGGTCGGCGGAGCTCCACCATTGTAATCGTAAATTGTGCGTTCAAATGGCGCGCGCCCATCCCTTGGCTCTTACAATTCATGCATTCAGAAACGAAATAATCAAAATAGTGCACTCGATTCCGATGCAGCGCAGTCGAGTGCGTCATTGCAATGTTGCATCGGAACACCATTGTGTGTGCGTGTGTGTGCGTGTGTGTGCGTTGCAACGATGAAACTATAATACTAAACCTACCTACCTCCCGAAAACATGCTGTAGGGCTTAAATCAAGTTAACAACCCCCTCCAGCAGCAGCAGCAGCAATGTTGTAATTATGAGCGAAATCTCTAACCCCAAATCTCGTTCCATTGATGCTTCGATAGTGGAATTGGGACAAATTTCATGCATCCTTCCTCGGTGTGCCGGAATAGCCGTGCTCTTTTTGACATTTACATCCTTCTGTGATTGATTTCATTGTCAGTGGGTTGGGTTGGGTTGGGTTGGGTTGCGTTTGACCAGCTTCAGCTGCACTCGTCTACCCGCGCCCACATAGTGCTTGCGGTGCGATTTAATGCATAAAATATCAATTTTGTAAATACAACACCTGAACGCATTAACGAGGCTCATGGCCGATGGCCAACACAACGAAGCACAACGGGCGACGACGCACGGTCTAAGGTCCGTTCTCGGGGCCAATTTCAATAAATTACAACTGTGCCCCGTACGCTACGACTATACGTCTAGGCGCTACCAGTATCTGTGCGGCGTTCATTTGTTTTTGCCTTGCAATAGTGTGCGTAGAAGCTAGGGTTATGGTATTGCACTGTTTGGGATGGAATGGGCTTGGATTATCCGTCTGCCGGGCTGAATTATTTAAATCGAACGATTAAATGTTTGCCCAAAACCCAGAGTCCTTTATCCGAATATTCAATTATCGGCGTGCGGTGGCCTGAGAAACATCCACATACATGCACGTCGTGGTGTGGTAACTGAGGTGAATGCAATTCAAGTATTTACCACTTTGAATCTGTTGTGTATTCTAATGTGGTTTTAAAATGTTCACTGTTGCATTAATTTAGTTAGCCCGCACCACCCTCACACAGTTATGCTTAAGGGCGGTCGCGGCAGTCGACTAACCTCACATTATTTCGGTGGTGCCACCATGCATGCAGCGCTCACACAAACGTACACTCGCGCCGGGTGGAGATGCCACTTAAGTATACGTTTTAAATTATTTATGCGTTGGGGACGGCCGTCGCGCAGGGGGTTGCACCGGGCTCGTGTGCGCGGGTGTGCTTAAATAACTCCAACCCAAAATTAGTATTTAAGTTATGTTTTCGAGAATAAATTGAATTTGGTCAAATATTTGCCCAAGTAGTCAATAAATTATTATGTTCCGTTTAATGGTCGAGCCGAGTTGTAGCAATGCTGGGGCTCTTCTATATGCAGTATGTAGATACCTGCTGCAGCAGAAAGTCGTTGGGGTTTGTGCTGAATAAACGCGTAGTCATGCATACGTATTGAAGCAGCAGTATTTGCGGCAGTTACAGTCGGAGATTGAATTGATGATGATGAAAGTGTAATTGAGAGTGGGGGCGAACGTTGATTGAAATCGATTTTGAAGGCGAAATGCATGTTTTGTTGGAGAGTTTGGAGAAATTAACTCGTGACTTTCATTTTAAGCAAAATTGCAGTAATTGTTTTGTTGGTTTTGAATAAAAATCGCCACTTTCTAGAGCTTTTGGTTCTTAACAATAAACGTGAATTCAATATAGTTACAGTACGGGGCATTCCAGCTGAGGGCCTTAGCCCAGAAATGTATTAAATGCTCTTTTCTAACCAACAGCTAAAGTCAAGCAAACGACAACAATTATTTCAGCTTTTGTAGGCTTTGATCTTTCTTGTGGTTGGTTGTTCTTGAGAACTTAAATAGTGTGTTCTCCAAAACGGGCTACGAGCAAAGGTTTAAGATCGATTGTCTGGTTATATTCCACATCCAATGAAGGTACACGTTATAACTTGAGCAATTAACACGAGCTGAGTAGGAGCGAATTGATGCGAGGCATCCACTTGAGAACTAATACTCCACTCTTTCATACCTACCTCTCTCGATGGCAAACGTTGACATGGATCACATTATTCTCGAGTCTTTTTTTAAATACTTTTTTAATGAAAAATGACCCCAAAATTTATATGAGCAACAAGAACATGAAAATGTATGTGATTTGGGGACATTTTTCATATTTTTGGGGCCATTTTTTAGTTTGGGGCCAAAATTCATTATGAAAAATGACCTCAAACTTTGAAAAAAACATAAGGAAAGGCTACAGTCCGCTTGGAGCGAACAGTATGATACCCTATCCCTATCCCTATATGCCCCAAAAAAAACCTTAAGAAGATGATGGACAGCATTTTATTTCATTCTATAAAATTTAGAAAAAAAAAAAATATTTTTTGAAAAAACGCCCCCAAAAAGTGGGCGTGGCCAAAAACTTTGTATGGACGATATGTTGGAAAAAATATTGGCTAAATATCTTGTTAAACATTTTTTTTCGCTTTCTATGAAAATTTTCGAAGAAAACAGCATTTTAGTCAAAAACGCCCACAAAAAGTAGGCGTGGCAAAAAACTTTATATGACAAACTTATAAAGGAGGGCAGTGCCTACATATCTTGTGAAGGTTGTAACACTCTATCTCTCTAAGCTTTAAAACGGTTTTTTCTAAATTGTGGGCGTGGCAGTGGGCGTATTCATAAAAATCTTACACTTAACCATTTCGGAGCCCTAGGGAATATGTGGTCCAAATTTCAGCTTCCTAGCTTAATTTTAAAGGCCTAAAAATTGCATACGGACGGAAGGACGGACATTGCTATATAGTCTTAGGATTTGGTCCTGATCATAAATATATATACTTTTATGGGTCTACGGCGAATATTAAGGGGTGTTACAAACTATGTGTCAAAATTAATATACCCTTAGGATAGGGTATAATAATAAAGCTTGCAGTAGTTAGTCATATACGATTTTCATTGGAAATTGACACATTTGGGGGCCATTTTTCATTTTGAAAAATAATTTTAAATTTTGGGGCCATTGTTCATTTGGGGCCAAGATTAATGTAGCCCTTATGTTCTCTTAAATCAAGGAGCACGGTAGTGCCCAGGCAAGTTCTTTACCAACTTTGGCACTACACCCTTATTTACACGAGCCAACTCAGGCCATTTTGCCCCCCTCTAACTCCACTTACAACAAAGCTAGAGATATCACACATTCAGGATTTATTGGGACATACAGCAGCAGGCTCCATACCAAATTTTATAAGTTATAAGGCCCCAAAATTAGCAAAAACGGTAACCACTGACTCATTGACAAATCATCAAAACAATGGAGCACATCTAATCATCGTAGAACCTTGAAATTTGGCACAGTAATAGGGTTTGCGGAGAAACGTTCGAAATGAAATGTTCGTGTTCGTGAAATGTTCGTGTTCGTGAAATGTTCGTGTTTTTCCATCCAGGGGGCGTGGCAACCTCTCTCTCAACGCAGCTCCCAAAAGACAGGCACAGATTTTAAGAACAATGAAGGGAAACAAATAAAATATTATTTATATTCCATGCTAGCCGCCCCTTTTCTTTAACTTTGCATGTAAACGACTTAGAGCTATGAAATTATACTTGGAGGAAGGATTTGAAGAACAGAGGCACACTTTGTGTATATTCCAAAAAAGAGGCGTGGCAACAGCCCTTATATCGAACTCATTCTATAGTTTTGAATGTCGGTAATTCTTTTAAAGGCAAACAAGGAAAGTTATAAAACAAATTGTATTTTTCTCGAAAGATGGCGTTTACGTTTGGTCGAAATCCCTACAAGTTTTTAAAATTGTGAAAATTGGGGCTCTATGTGTGTTTTATATATAGAGTCCGCCATTTAACGTTTTTTTTTTCCAACTCGTGCTTATTTCGCAAATGGTAACACTTCGCTCATATCTGATTTGACAGATAATTAGTTTTGTCGTTCCGCTGAACGAATATGGTTGTGTATACGCTTGAACAACGCTGGGAAATATTACGACATAGCGACATAGAGAAGATGCCGGTCTTGCCAAAAAAAATCATCTTTTCAGATGAAGCTCATTTTGATCTTGGCGGGTATGTAAACAAGCAAAATTCTCGCATTTGGGGCACAGAAAATCCGCACGCATACATTGAAAAGCCTATATACCCAAAACGAGTCACTGTTTGTAGTGGATTTTGGTCCAGAGGCATAATTGGGCCATTTTTCTTCGAAGATGAGCAAAATGGCGATCGTTATCGGGCCATGTGGAACGAATTTTTGTTCACAATAATTGAAGAGGAGGATATTGGCAACATTTGGTTTCAACAGGACGGCGCTACATGCCACACAGCCGAAGCTACACTCGATGTTTTGCGCCCTGTTTTTGAAGATCGCATTATCAGCCACAGAGCTGATGTCGTTTGGCCACCGCGGAGCTGTGTCCGATTTGACACAGTTGGACTATTATTTGTGGGGTGCCGTAAAAGATAAGTGTTACGCCGACAGCCCATAGACAATTGACGCCTTAAAGGACTATATTCGTGAAGCCATTGGTGAAATACAGCTGCACACAATCGATAATGTGCTTAAAAATTAGACCGACCAGCCGAGGCAGCCATTTAAATGAAATTATTTTCCATTATTAACCGGAAGGATTGTACTTTCAAATAAAAAAAGAAATTTGAGAAAATATTCAGTAGTTTTTGATGGCATTTTCAAAAAAAAAAGTTATTTAGCGGGTCCTATATATATATATGTACAGTGGGAAGCAAAACTGTCCGGATGTTTTGCATTTCTCTGGTTATGTTAACAAATTTAGTAATGTAATAGAAATATAACATATATTTGTAATTTTTTTTATTTAATTAAACGTTTTTCTTAAAATTAAATAACAATAAGTAATATTCAGAACAAAAATAAACAAAAATAACAGAATTCTTTATTTGGACGCTTTTGCACATTAGTGATTTCTTAGTATTGCTCTCTAATCGCCATCAGTTTAATACTTTGTCCAAAGCCCTTTGTTCTTTAACACACTTTTAATTCTTTTAGGCATACTCTCCACCAATTTTTGGATGATTTTGTGGTCAATATTCTGCCATTCCCTTTCTATTCTTTCCCAAAGTTCATCTATGGTTTTTGGTGGATTTTCATACGCACCCAGCCTCCTTTTAACAATAGCCCATACATTTTCTATTGGATTTAGATCCGGGCTTTATGCAGGCCATTGCATCAACTGAAAATTCTGATTTTGGAGCCAATTTTGAACAATTTTAGCTGTATGCTTCGGATCTCCGTCTAGCTGGAAGACGACTTCTTCAGCGGGATATGTGCACTCATATACAAAATCAGGAAGATTGGTTTGGAGAATGTTCAAATAGTCTTCTTTCTTCATAATACCTCGGATTCTCACCAATGGATAGACGTGCCACCAAGTAAAACAGCCCCAAACCATTATTCCCCCACCACCGTGTTTCGTAGTTTCCTTTACCTGGTGCTTTTGGATACGCTCGTGAGGTCGATGCCAGTAGTACTCCTTGCCATCTGATTGGTAACGGTTAACTTTTGTTTCATCGCTCCAAATGACACGTTTCCAGTCATCTATGGTCCAGTTTTTGTGCTCCTTACAGAACTTTAAGCGTCGTTGAACATTTTTATTTGAAAGAGATGGCTTCTTTTTTTTTACGCTGGCTACCAACCCTACTCTTTTAAGCGCACGTCTAGCTGTCCATGTACTAACATTTTTGTTAATTGCTTTTGCAGCATTTTTGGGTGTCCGAATGTCCTTATTATGGAGCAACCGCTCCATCAACTGAGCTTCGGCATCAGAAATGAGTCTTGGTCGGCCCCCATACCGCTTGAACAAACCACATTTCATCGTTTTTTAATATCACTAACCGTGGTTTTACCTAATTTCAACTGTTTAGCTATTTTACGGCACGAATAATTCTTTTGCAATAAATTGATCACACTATTTTCAAGATCAATTGGAATTTTCTTCATTTTCTACTCTTTTCTTTTTTGTTTAAAAACCAAAAGCACAGCACAACGACAAATTATATACTGAGGTCAAGGAACTGCATAAATATCAAAAAGCTAAATTCTTACGGTACAAAAAAACAGTACAATATGGTATTATCTGATTACAACACTAATGTGCAAAAGTGTCCGAATAATGAATTCTGTTATTTTTGTATATTTTTGTTCTGAATATTACTTTATTTTATTACTTATTGTTATTTAATTTGAAGAAAAACGTTTAATTAAATAAAAAAATGACAAATATATGTTATATTTCTATTACATTACTAATTTTGTTAACATAACCAGAGAAATGCAAAACATCCGGACAGTTTTGCTTCCCACTGTATATATCTTCAAAACTGCAAATTGGAAAACTTGCCATGTATAAAAATGTACCTAAATACTATTTGTAAAATTTTTATTAACTACAACACAAAATTTGCGTTCTTTTTAAGATCTCAGTACTTTTTGTGGCTGACTTGGAAGGCAAAGGTGATTTTTGTATAAAAGAACTTGGGTATTCTTAAACATTTATGTTTTTGGTCAGAGCATTCCACATTCGTATTGTACGGTTAAAAAATGGATCCTTGTATTTCACTGTACGTCCGAATACAGGCTTGAGGGTAAACTGATGTGCATTCCTAGCATGGCGAGTATTGCTGTAGGGGTGGAATGCAACTGGCTATTTCATTTGAGCACTTGTGGTGGAAGTACCGATAAAACAATGAAAGATCAAATGATTTCGTGATGTCTCGATGGCCAATAAATTTTACCGCACGTTTTTGAATCCTGTCAAGTAGCTCCAAATATGTAATTGGTGCACCAGACCAGATATGAGCGATGTACTCAAGTTTTGGGCGAATGAACGCCTTGTAGATTCTAGCCAGATCAGAAGGGGTGAAATATTTCTTGCATCGCTTTAGGAAGCCTAGACATTTCGCAGCGTTCTTGGCGACATCGAATATGTGGTCATTCCAACGAAGGTTGTCATTAACACACGAGGATGGAAAGTCTTTCGGTTTCGGCGATGCAAGTTCCATCCATGGATAATGGCATAGTATTGGGTTTTCGCTTTAATGACAGAAGACAGCATTGTGTTTTAGAAGCATTAAAATCTACTCTGGTGGTTGTACTCCACATAAGAATGCTTCTAGCTCCACGCTCAAAGATGAGGGACGTTGCCCAGAAAACGAATATGTAAAGCTGAGTGTACTGTCATCAGCAAAGGAATGGAGTGGATTAGAAGTGACAGACAGGAGGTCATTGATAAAAATGAGAAAGAGAGTCGTAGACAAAACAGAGCCTTGTGGGACACCAGCATTTATTTTTGTGAGTTGCAGACTTGAAACCGTTCAAAACAACTTGACTTGAACGGTCCGAAAGATAATTTCTAATCCATTGAAGAAGGGTATCATCGATCCAAAATGCACGCATTTTCGACAAAAGAGCTTGATGCCAACCTCTGTCAAATGCCTTTGAAATATTAAGCGCAACGACCTTGCTTTAACCACCATGGTGCATAGATTGGTTCCACTTTTCGGTTAGATATGTCATAAAATCACCAGTGGATCTGTTGCTGCGAAAACGTACTGCCGGTCACTAAAGTTTTCGGGATTCAAGATATTTCATAAGCTGACGATTTATCAGCATTTCCATTACCTTGGAAAGAAGGGACGTTAGTGCAATTGGTCGGTAGTGCGTTTGACTACTAGGCAAGGGGTCTCCGAGTACAAATCCGACCCGTACACCTGAAAGTTTTTACTCGTTTTGTAGGCTCGAACTAAATTAAAGCTATTGTATCATTATAGAACTCATAAAAGGTAAAAACGTTCTTCTTTTTCTATCCTTTTATTGATTATGAGAATTATTGGGTACCGCCTGTGGGATTCGCTGGCTTGACTTCATAAAATATTTGCAATATCGAATCAAACGCACGTTGGTGTTGCTGCATCTGCATATGGAAGTTTTATGCGTGCCTCTTTTACTGGCTTGTCCATTGAACATTGGCTGAGATTGGCTTTTTGACGGTTTCGTATCTTTCAGTAGTGCTCAATTTTTTTGGAGACGGGTGAAGTCTTCCTCGAATTTTGGAACTTTTAAATGGTGGACTCACATATTTGCGATAAATTATTTATTTCACAGTTGGGAATCGAATTGCTAAAAACGAAACTTTCGCCAGCTGGGATAATGTGATCAAATAAAAGAAGTTTAGCGCCACAAAATTTGTGTCCAATTCGCTCCAAAATACTAAGGTTGCGCGCTCATTAAAGCGAGAAAGCGATATGATGCGAGAAGCGTGTGTATGCGATAAAACTGTTTACATGTTTTCTTTTGGACGTCGCTTTCTCATTTTACTGCGTAATTACTACACAGAAAATGTATTAGACAAAATTGACCCACAAATACCATGTGGGTATTTTTTTTAGAAGCAGGGGACCAATTGACATGAGCTTTTTTTTGGCGTTTGTCAGTATTTAATATAAAGAAATGTTTTTGATTGCCAATCGTTGATGCAATTTTAAATGTATGTATCAATTTCACATTAATTGACAAGAACATCATGCAGCGTCAATTCCCGCGCAATATCTCGTGGTAAATGATGATGTTTTCTTACACATGAACCGATTTAGGACAACTCGACCACAAATTATAAGAAATTCGGTGGCTTACGACGTGCTTCATCACCAAAAGTCGAATCGAGTTTTCCGACACACTGATGTTTAGTCGAAAAAAACAAAGCTGTCAGATTAGACGTATCTCAAAATTCCTTTTTTTTACTATCAATATTTCGCATAAAGCCTCAATCCCTTAAATTTTTATTATAAACTTTTTCTGTAATTAAGTACACCATGCTAAACTTACAATTAGATATGTAGCGGATATCCTGTTAGTATCCGTTATCCGGCCTTTTTCTCTATCCGGCGCATGCTTCATAGTCTTGTGGTACCCGACTCGTTACCGGATAGTCATTTAGAATATAAAAATAAGAAAAAGAAGAAAAGAAATTTCCAAAAACATGGGGTAGAAATTTAATTTTTTTGTTTTGTTAAAAAAGAGCAATTTAATACTTTAAGTTTACTAAAGGTAAATTGTGATAGGTAAAAACAAGTTTTTCTGCGTTTAACGGTAATAAGCGATTACGTTTCTTTTCGGAAGCTACGCCTACTTCCGAAAAATTTCTCTCGCTGTAATACGCTTCTGCACGGAGAAGAAAGATAAATCTTGACATATTTGTATAAAATTGGGAACTTTTTATTGTTAGCTGACCTGGGCTAGCTAGCCCAGCGATCACTATTCTGTTCAATCCGAACAGTTCTAAAATAAATGTCCTGCTCATTGGCGCATTCGATAGCTTTATGAATGAAGTTATTTTTGATACTTTTTATGCAGGATAAGACACGAATTTATGTGTCATCTCTGCTGATATTGTACACAATTCTTTTTTTTGTTTCTTATTTTAAGAGAAATTGGCGTTATTTTCTAAGCGAGCTATATTTTCGCGAAAAACTTCGTATGCCATGTCTAAATATGTGTTGCTTCAGTGACGGAACATTAAAATGCACATCTCCCGTACCTATACTATTTCCATTTCTAAGTACTTCCTTCAACTCTGTTTGAAATGGTTCAATGAACGTTTTACCTCCCCCACAAACTATTTGCAACACGAGATCAGCTAAATTCATTAACCCTGCGACTTTGCAATTCGTGTCTAAGTGCTTTCTCACACCCCGATGACTGAGCGGCATTTTTGTTGCAGGATTTCGCAAATTAATTGCCAGAAACAAGGAAACATCTGCAGCTGCAAACATCGCTACCCACAGAAAACGCACAATGACGCCGGCCGTGTGTCACTCAAATAAAATCACCCGCATGCATGACCGACTACCACCCCGAGAGGGTCGGGGTTTAGATAGGAATAAGAATAATCTGTGGCGCCCTCTCAAATACACTCCAGTTCGTAATTTCGTAATTGAATGCAATCTGCTCTGGTCACAGAAAAACCATCCAAGAAAGAAACAAGTGAACATTTAGGTAGTTGCAAAGGATTCCTACTCTCACTGGACAAATGTAATTTTCTACATGACCACGCTTCCACTTTTAATTGACCCCGAGAAAGAAATTCCCTTTTTTTGTTCACCCCCTAAACGAGTACATATCTACATTTAACGCCAACCCCCTCATCAAGGGAATAAATTCGATGCGACACTTTCTTGTGCTTAATTTTATTAGTCCTTTGTCCACACTGATTGCATAAGCAACCAGAGATGACCCCTTGTTGTTCGTCTTCGTGGTGGGGGTGGAGACTGCAATTAATTGGCCTCCTTAACCTCATGCAGGCAATTTCATCGACAACAACTACACCGCCTCCGCGTATCAATCAACTTGCCAGGCTCTGCTAACCTGTCAATTACACAGCAGCACAACACCGCAAGGATTCAATTACACCGAGGACAATGGCGGCGTCTCTGCGAGCTGTGAGCTCGAATGTCGTCGTCGTCGCCGTCGCTCAGCTAGAATCAATTTTCAATTGAGGGGCTGAACTACAACACAGCTCGATTGAGGTTATATCGCCGCCGAAAATGAAATGTATAGAATATACGTCCTCCATATACACTTCCTTCGCGATCCTTAATGGAATAAGTAATGGGTGTGTATAGTGTACACGCTGCTGTATGGAGCCAGTGAGGTGCTCAAAATTGAATTTCTTTCCATAGTGAACGGATTTTTTTTTTCTTAGTCGTTTTCTATACTCGAATCTTATTCTTCAACGATGCTGCCGCAGTTTGGAGCTGCTATGCATTAGAATCACAAAGGAGCACAATTTTACTTGAGGCGTTGTCGGCTAACACCAGCACCCAGCACCCATCATTGCCACCCTACAATAGCAGCCCCATCAGCGTCGTCGTAGCCGTCATCATCATCATCATCATTCGCCCTCCTCTTTATTGTTAAAACCTCTATCGTTGCCGTTCGAGTGAAAAGTAAATATGCAAAGGAGGTTCTGCTGATATGTGAGAGCGTTCGATTGGTAAGCAATCCTGTTGCGAGGGGCGAACGGCGAACGGCGAACAGCAGAGCATACACATTTTTGGCAGCACCCTAGCTATAATGAGAAATGTATTGGTGGTACTCCAACTTCATAGTCGCGGCGGGAGGAATCTACTTCTTTGAAAGCGGATCTTTGTTCCGCGTGTCGATGGTGGGGCGGCTGGGAGGTCCTGGCGAATGTAGAATGTACTTACCGTCAATTACAATGCGGTACACGAAGTAATATGGTGGCTTTTATGATGTCGTTCGAGTACCTATCTAAATTGTCGCGGTGCTGTTTTTGATTGCATGTTGTTATGAGTGGATGCAGAGGATATGGGTGATATGGTTGGTGATGTGTTTGCGGGAAACCTATTATCAGATTTGTAATTTTTTTTTTTTTTTTGCTTTTTTTGCTCCACCTACAGCGACAACAAACTGATGTCATAAATTATGGGTGACACAATTTTATTGGGTTAACATACTTTTTCCATCTCGTTTTTTTTTTTTGGTTAAGTGATGATTGATGATGCTGCTGCTGCTGCGTGGGTGAGTGTGTTTATGTCTCTAGTGAAGCTGGTAATGTTGTGACTTAGGCACGCGAGTAGGGGGTGACGGTGAGGCTGAGGCTGAGGTCAACGTAAATCATTTCTAAGAGAGGAAATCTCCATTTTCCAAAAATTTTGAACGGAAATTTGTCGATTTAATGGTTTCGAAGTGAGGCGTGAGCGTGGAATCACTTAAATGAACATGTCAGCAGCGATTATTTGAAAGAATTATGCATGAAGGGATGTAAATTATATGACTTCGTGTTAACTGGAGTGAGTGTAATGGATTCGGATGTGAAATATTAACTCGACTTCGTATGCGTATTGTCGTCATGTACCTAAGTCACAAAGACGTTGGAATTGTGATAAATTTGAATAAAATAAACTGACGTCTCCATCGTATCATTGGCATCATATAGCGAAAGGACAACAAACGGCATGACAAGGTACAGGGATACCAGTTTAAACGTATATTCTTGGCTGATGATGATACAATTAATTCAAAAAGCAAACGTTCTGCTGTTTCAGATATGTTGAATTCTTGGCGGCATGAAACCCTCAGACCCTTCACCATTCAAGCTTAAGTCTCTGAGCCTACGAAGCCAATAAGTCATTTCTTTTCAACCACAGAAACATTACATCTTCTGTCGAGGAATCCGCGATGGCTTGCTCTTTGAAGTGTGGATTTAGTCTTCCTTGGCATTTAAAACTTGGGAGATTCAAAAATCCTCTTGCCCGAAGTAGTTTTATATATTCGCTCGATATAGTCGGTCTAATTTAGTTGAAGTAGGAGCGGTTTTCTAGAGAATTTTTTCTTTGAATCTCCACTAAGGTATAATTTTCAAATTGTTACGGAATATTTTCGCGCAACAAAAACCACCTTCTATTCCTATCTTTTCCCGACCCAATCCCTTCTTTTCTTGGGAGGTACCTCCAAGGTCATAGGGAAGTGGAGGGCAACCAGGGTCCCATCAACCTTAGGGCCACTTCCCACGAACCTTGAGGGAACCCCCCCCACAGGTATACATCACCACTCAACCCGAAATATCGAGGGATTACCCCAATTGTGAGCCACCCGGATGAGTGCCCCGCTGACGGACGGAGGGTTCCGCTCTAGTCATTAGTACGTACGTTGCGAACAGAGATGTCCATCGAAAGCCACCCGGACGAGGGTTCCGCTCTAGAATCGAATCCTGGTCGGCGGCAAAAGCAGTGACCTAGTACGGAGCCCACAACCACCGGGCCGTACAACAGTTGCGTCAGGGCGTAGGCGGACGGCCGGAAAACAATTAAACGCCCCAGCAAATTAAACACCGCCTGCAGAACATTGCGCCAGGGGCAGGTGTCCAGCAATTGAGGAGCACGGGTGGACGGCCCAAAATCAAAAGCTCCAAGTAAACAGTTGCGAAAGAACTACCACAGTCCCGGTAGGGAGAAATGTTCGATGGGGGAGGAGGTGACGATCTCTTTCGCTACTCCGTCGGGGGAGCACCGGAGGAGCCACAGAGGAGTGTGGGCGGACCGCCTCGTGAAACACCCTCACAATGAAATCACGCTGCATAATACGACAACAACAACACCAACGCGAAATGCGACACAAATCAGCGGATGACAACACAAACACTATAGAGAAAAAAGGAAAAGCGTTTTGTAAGGAATGACCTGCTTTCGGCAAGATCCCCCACCACAAAATCCGAACGAAATCCCACCAGACAGGTTAAAGACCGCGAATTTTAATTACACTGATACAACACTTGGCTTGGCCAATTTGAATGGGGTTTAGATCTCCAAGAGGAGATGAACTACAATCTGCCGATTTAAGGTTTCTCCTAATAATTAGTAATATCGCGCGCGATAATAATAATGTATTCGTAAACACTTGTTTACGTTTTGATATTATTTGGTTTCGCAACGATTGTTGCAAAACTAAATGATCAGAAAAATATAAGGAAAGGCTACAGTCCGCTTGGGGCGAACAGTATGATACCCTATCCTATCCTTATCCCTATGTACCCCAAAGAAAAAATTCATAAGGAAGATGATAGATAGCATTTTATTTCATTCTATGAAATTTATAGAAAAAAAAAATATTTTTTGAAAAAACACCCCCAAAAAGTGGGCGTGGCTAAAAACTTTGTATGGGCGATATATTGGAAAAAATATTTGCTAAATATATTGTTAAACATTTTTTTTTCGATTTCTATGAAAATTTTCAAAGAAAACAGCATTTTAGTGAAAAACGCCCCCAAAAAGTAGACGTGGCAAAAAACTTTATATGACAAATTTATAAAGGTAGGCAGTACCTACATATCTTGTGAAGGTTTTACAACTTTATCTCTCTAACTTAAGCCTTAAAACGGTTTTTTCTAAATTGTGGGCGTGGCAGTGGGCGGATTTAAAAACTCTTAACACTTTACCATTTCGGGACCCTAGGGAGTATATGCTCCAAATTTCTTTAAAGGCCTCCTAGCATGACTTTAAAGGCCTCAAAAGTTGATACGGACGGACGGACGGACGGACGGACATTGCTAAATAGTCTTAGGATTTGGTCCTGATCATAAATATATATACTTTTATGGGTCTACGACGAATATTAAGGGGTGTTACAAACTATGTGTCAAAATTAATATACCCTTAGGATAGGGTATAAAAAGAATACCTTAGCTAATGTTTTGTTCCAGGTCGGACGAGGTTTGAACACTCAACCTTAACCTGGCTTTCCAGTAACGGAAAGCTCAAGTGTTTGGGGTATAAGAGTGAAATGTGTGAGAGAGAAACGGCGAAAGGGTAACAGTGAGACACTTTACAAGGCTAAGTAAAGTGTAGTGTCAGTGTCTTTTTTGATTGACGTAGTGAGTGAACGGTTGTGCTAGGAAATTTTGGGAAAGATAGGTCTGGTTGGGTTTCGACCGTGAATTCTCCCGAGAAAAGACGGCACTCGCGACCCCTTGTAAATCTCATTAAAAGTTCGGGAAAACGCGAAAGCGGGTCACGCCGGTGGTCATAATTCGCAAAAATAATTCATAAAAATAGTTAATCTATTCGCTTGGGAAAAAAAAAATAAAATTTTAACGTTAATACCTTTTCTAGAATAAAGTGACCAGCTCCACCGGAGCCGTTATAACGTGGTAGAAAAAAACGTTGTTCTGTGTCTTTATTCTTTCCATACAGCGGAACGGTACCAATTGTGTGGCGCCCACCTCGGTTTTATATCTGAGTTCAGCTTTAATTTACAATTTAAAATTTTTCGTGGTTTTGACTTTTACATTTTTTTTTCCCCGCTTTCGGTTGCATGTACTTTATCTTTTCAGCGGACGACATTGGAAACATCAGCGTAAGCTAACGAACGAGTTAGGTTTTCCCATCGAACGCGACCCTCGACTGGACTGCCGGCAGAATAGCCACTCTGGTTGTTCTTGTTGGAAATTTCTGACAGTTCGCGAATGTTTTTTTTCCGGCGATAGCGATCGCATTGTTTTGATTTAAAAGTTTAGGTTTATTTCCTTTTTTTGTGTTAATTAATAAAATTTCGCGGCGGGAAAATATTCAACAAAATGTATCACTCTTTGGTCCTTACAAGTTTCTGGAGGCGTCCGGATGGCTTGACGGAATTGAATAGCCAACGCCAGCTTATTCCCCACTGAATGTTATCAGAATTCGTCCACAGTGACCTAAGGTGGCAAGGAATTGATTGATCTTCCTAGTCAACCCAATTAACCTTACCTAAGGTGTTGTTTATGGAATTGGTGGTAATGTAGAAATATGCGAACTCCTTTACTACCTCGAAGTTTCTGCTATCAATAGTAATGTTTTGTGGACAGTTGTTTGCTTGCTTATTTAAAGCATGTAAAGGGTGATTTTTTAGCTAGTTTGGTTTTGGCAACACTGGTTTTGACAGCTGACGTGTGTTTAGTACCTTGTGTCACTGTCAAACAGCTTCAGTTTGGTTTGCAATTTAACCATGGATCGTCTTACAAATGAACAACGCTTGCAAATTATTGAATTTTACTATCAAAATTCGTGCTCGGTTCGAAATGTTCATCGCGCGCTGCTTCCATTTTATGATCGGCATTCTCGACCTTCTGAGCAGTCTATTCGGAAGATTGTGACCAAATTTCGCACCAAATTTACTTTGTTGGACATTAAACCACCAACACGTTTACGTACTGTGCTTATTGAAGAAAATATTGCGGCCGTATCAGCTAGTGTGACAGAAGACCGCGAAATGTCGATTCGGCGCCGTTCGATTATTTTTTGTGGGGGTATGCCAAGGCTAATGTGTATAGGGACAAGCCCGCTTCGATTGACGCACTGGAAGCCAACATCCATGCATTCATTCGTGAGATACCGGCCGATATGTGTGAAAGAGTATGCCAAAATTGGACTCAGCGGATGGGCTACCTGAGACGCAGCCGCGATCAACATTTGCATGAAATTATCTTTAAACATTAAATTGCAAGGTTCAAACTATCGATTCAAATAAATATTTCATTCATTTTTTCGAATTTTTTGTGTTTTTTTTTTTTAAAAAAAAGTTCTAAACCTCTTAAAAAATCACCCTTTATTTGCTTTTGTTCTCGTTGTTCTTCAACTGCCGCTCTTCAACTGATTTATCACGACAGGTTTTTTTTTTTAATATTTCTTTGCTCAATTGGCTGACACTGCCAACTTCAAGATCTATTGCATCAAGAAAGAGGTGTGGTCCTAAGTGACGGGTGATTTGATTGGTGAAAATCACCACAGATTTTTTGAAGTCTACAGGTAAACGAAGCTCTTTTTAACTAGTGAAGAGTGGGACATTCGTAAAGGATGTGTTCTGTTCAGAGGTTTCGTCATCCTCTCTGCATAACTTGCAGTCAACATCCGGCTACAGATTCATTTTGTTAAGATGATATCCGAAGCCACAGTGGCCTTTGGGGCTTCCAGCTTCCTAAAATTATCTGTAATAAGTAACAGAATTTGCTTACAAGGAGTAAGGCTTGATTAATCTTTTTATTTTTTTCTTAACCCGGAATACTTTTCTCTACATGATGTTGAAATGAATTTTGAATATTGAAAACAACACATCGCCAGGATTTTTAAAGAATTCTTCTGTCAGACTATCAGAGGCAGCGGAATTTTTTTTTTATAGCTTTTTGATTGCCGAACTCTTCCGTTTAAAACTTCCGAGACAAAACTTTTTCTTCATTGACTAAACGCGGGTTCTCTTGGCATGATGCCCATTTATCAGTCAAAATGCTGTCTGAACATGTCTTCAATTCGATGCACTTGGGTGATAAGCTTTTCATCACAACTACGAAAAGCCTGCGTTCCGGGCTTGAAGCTAGCGTTTCTTAGATTAGATCATCCGGAGCTGGGAGACTAGCATATGCTATATTCTTTTTACTCAGGATTTTCTTTTCTTCCCTACTCCGGGCCTTGCGCTACAGCGCTTGTAGATTTCCCCATTCTGTCGCCATTTTCCAGTGAACGCACTATCATCGACAACCGGGGTGGTTGTTTCGTTTATAATATTGCGATCCTTGTGTTTGCATTCTCTCGAGTGCACAGGGGAGAGTTTTTCTCTCGGGCGCTCTCTGTAGGTTCTGGCTATTTCAACAGTGCTCAAGTTGAATTTTCTGATATGAGATTCGTTAGTTGCACTGATTAGCTCTTGGTCGATTTGGTTGGCGGTTCGATCATCCTGAGAGCGTGTGCACATGGACCACAAGTGCTCTACTGTCAACATATTTAGGACGCATTTACAGTCCTCCTGCACCTCTTACACCTTCAATTCCACAGAATAAACGTTACAATGCATTTAATATAGAGAGACTGGATGCTGATCTGCGAGGCCCTATGGTAATAGTAATATTCAGCGTTCTCAAGAAAACTACAACCACCCTTAAAGGACCACATTGCACCCGAAATGCTTTTCACAAAACTTTCTAAAGTAATCCCTACAAGATCAGAATAGCGAGATGTATCTCAGGTATTCTCTCACTCTCTGAATATCTCAAATCCCATAAGCTTTGTTGTCTCAGAAAGTCTTGTGTCTTTAGAAAGATGTTGCCAAACTACTACAATTTGGAGTGTCGAAATTTAAAAAAAACAATCTCAGTCCCTGCTCCTGTGCGGCACTAGCTAATATTTCTCGACTCCTTCGATGAAGTTTTTAAGAACGGTACCAAAGAACCGTTGTACTATTCTACAAGTTCAGCTTACTGGTCAAATGAGTTGTGGCAATAAAAGACCGCATACCGCTTTTTGGGCTTTTCCGAACTGCTCTCAATTTTCACTATTTCAGAGGAAGCTTTTGAGCCACATTGGGAACAATTTTTCACTATTTGAGCAACAAACAAGGACAAATCTGAAGAAGAGGCTCTGCATTCGCTAGTGCGTTCCATCGAATAAACACTTCACCACAAGAGTACAGAATGAAAGAATTCTTGGATATAGAAATCGCTTTAGATGCACTTTTGGATCTTAGGTTGAATGCTTCACTTAGTAAGTTGAAAAATCGACTGCTCACATTAAGAAGTGTTTATTCAAGACTGGGTGTGATATTTCGCAGGTCATCTGTAAGGAGCTGTACGAATTTCTAGAAGGCTGGGGTCGGGGAGTCCGGCGAAAACAAACAAAAATTCTGACAAATCAAGTCATATCACACCTCTTCTAGAATTTAGTGTTGAAAGAGTTGCTGATCAACATAGAAGGGGAATGTTGCAGAGTCATTGCTTATGCTTATGCAGTCCACATTGCTATAGCTGTCTCAAGAAAGCATCCTTATAATTTAAAGAACTCCTACAGGAACAGCCAAAAATTGGAAAGACCGCTGTGAGTTAAACCCCGAAAACTGAATTCGTCCTCTTCACAGTTCATGAAAACTCCGGAAGGGCGGCGCTTTCCTGGAAGATGAAACCATCCACTTCGAATGGAATAGGCTTTTAGTCTCTCTTTTCGACTTCCAAATCACTGCAATCTGCTACTGGCAGACGTTGTGGCGACAAAAAGGTCTTGCTTTGGCTTCAGGGAAACGTGATATCAGCCAGAGATATTGGTATTTTGTCACTCTCAGTGGAGTCACTTTCCATAAACTAAATGATAGCCATAGAGCCTGGACTGTCGGCGACATCTTCTGTGGAGATGTCGAAGTACTTCAATATTTACCTCTATTGAGTGCCGGGGTATAGGAATATTCTATGTAGCTGTGAGCCTCATTCTTCTCATATCATCCGATATGTCACCTCAATAGCATCTAAACTAGCTAACTATTTAACTAGGCATTACAAACGCCACATTCAAGGTCATGTTAAGATTTGATGCTATTGAGAAGTCTGAACTTAGGACAAATGTAAGAACATGTCTAGCGGCAAAGCAGATGTGGCCCAAGCTTGATCTGAAATGCTCTATGTGTCTGATCTCTCTAAAAAGATTGCACTGGGCACTGTCTCGTAGACAAGCATGCAACAAGGCTCAGTGTATACTCAAACGCTTTCTGTAGATTGTCGAGTAAAAGTACTTTCACTGCACATGTCCTGCTCTATCTCTAATAATCGAGATATCCAGCTATGATCTTGATAGGCATTAAAAGTCTTTAACGCTATATACATATGTATATATAGCTCATACTGGATCAACCAGTTGAATGGGAACCCTTCCAGATTTTGTAGTATCACAATAGACCTTATTTTGGTCCAAATTAAATCGGCCCTATGCAGCTTCCACTTTAACTAGAGGACGCATTTCTTAACATTTAAATACTTCTAGAACTGGAGATGGTTGGTACATCTTTAAGTTTTCCTTCGAATTTTCAATATAAGCCATCTGAAGGTCTAAATTCGTAATTCTTAACACCTTACTTTATAACTAAAAAACAATGCACCTACTTTCGCCTATAAAACCATTGATTTAGTACAAGATTTCAACTTCAAGTTGTTTTGCACAGCCATCAATCTCTCCAACTGAATTGAAAAATTTGCAAACACACATAACATTTCTATTGCCCTGCCGCACCTCAACACTCCAATTACACAGAAAACATGTTTTTCTTACACCAATCCAGTTTCTCAATCCTGAAATTCGAATTTCAAAAACGACTCATGAACATTACTCACGTCTCACGTGCGCACGCGAGCGGACATTTTCTGTTTTTGCCAAACCTCACTCACGTGAGCGGGCGGTAGGAAAAATATAAATCGACTCATGCACGCGCACTCGAGTAAAAACTGAGACGTGAGCTGTTTGCAAGCGCACGCGGGCATAATTTTTTCTAACATTTATAAAAATTGTCACTTTTTTTGAAAACCAAAAACAATAACTTTAAAGAATAAACCAACTGAAACATCAAAACAATCCCCAAATGAGCTTTTAACTTCCTTTGTTGATGTGTGTGATGACAATACACAATGTGCAAAGGACCAATGGGCTTTCGAATTTTATTTACTTTTAAGAACGTGCGTCTATGTCAGCTTCACCTGTTACCATATCGCCTTTCATTACTCCCTGCTACATATGAAAGATTAATGTGCCATTTCGTGCGGAACCATAAAAAGGTATCCCGTTCCTTATGCTGTAATGATGATTTCTGACTCATGGCACAACTTGAAGTTATTACCTATACATCTTCACTTTAAAAGTTCAACCGAAACACCACACACACTTGTCGCCGGGTCGGAGGGATGAACTTCAATTAATTTCCATTAAAATACGCTGAATGGAATTTAATTTCTTTTCTCAACATTAAGAGGGTGGCGGCGTCGACGACGACGACGAAGACGACGACGATGGTCGACGAGCTCTATTTTTTTATTATTTTAATTTTTCTTCTTAGACAAATGGATGTAAGTGATGTTGATTGCTCCCCCATACACGTACTAGGTATACACAGTCATCCAATGTACAAATATTTTCATCCCCTTAAGGGATGGAGTTCGTCGTGTTTATCTTTTTTTTTGTGTCGTTTTTGTACATCTTGAAAAGGTCGATAGCATGCAAACAATGAAAAAAAAACTGAAAAGATATGCACAGGACCAGCTAACATTGTCTGGGATGAAAATTGGAATTGATGATGGTAGTATTTGCCGCGCTTCGTTACACCAGTCGAACTGCAAAGGCAGGTCCCAAGTGCACGGCATTCTCAAACCCAACTACACACCAGGACTTTATCTGCGCTGCTTGCTATGTTGTGCTTCTAAAACAATGAATAAATTTCACGTGGGGTACGGTGGGGGGCGGGGGGTCGACTTTAGACGAAGACGAAGGTTGGCTTCAATATTTCATCCCTGATGCTCTTGTCCCAAAGACGATGGCGGCGGCTCTTGAATGTTATAATTTACTATTCATGAGATAAGGATAAACGGTTGGGCTGAAAGGACGTCCGGTATTCGTTTTGACAGAGCAATTTTCCGAAAACATGTGTAGGAAGGAGTATCTATATTGCGGACGTCGCGTCGCTCTTGCCGCCATTACAACGGATTCAATGATAAATGATCATGTACTCAGCTTTTTTTTCGCCTTTCAAATGCCGAAAAAAACATAATTTTAATTGGACTCTTAGCTTCATCCTTTTAGCACACTAGTCCTTCGGAAATGGTTATGTGGCCACACACGTTGAATGTTTTACGGTCGTCATTGGAAAAGTTTTCGCTTTTAATATGAGAGTTGTTTTGGCAGTTTCTCTCCCCCCCAAACCGACAATGTTTGCATTTGTCCTCCTTAGTGCTGCCAAACTTTTTGCCCGGACAAATTGGTATAAATTCATCGTAGGCACAAGTGTCCATAAAATATAGTTTGCCACATGGACAATTAATCCGAATTTAAGTGTCATTAAGTCTGTAGGCGAATTGCGTCAGTAAGGACAGTATTTTGGGGGAGTTTATGCGATTTTGGGCATTTTAATGAATGTTTGCTAAATAAATCAAAATTCTTGTCATAAATAATTAGATGTTGCAGGAGATGGTTTTGATTGCCTTTGGGGGTGGTTAATTTTGATTGCAACCCAATAAAGCGGTAATCACTTCATTATAGCTGAATTTTGTTTTATGTTAGAAAACTATTTCTCTTTACTGCGTGAAGAAATGTATTCTATAGTTTGAACTGCTGATACGGCTTCATCACAAAAGTATTAGTAACAGTGGCGTGGATAGCTTCTTAAGAAGTGGAGGGATACGACTCAGTGCTAAATTCTGTAAAATTATTATAAATGAATTCTTTACAATAGTTTTTTCTATTCATATTAAACAATATTAAAATGCACAGCAAACGGTTGAACCGATTTCAAATTTAATCTCAGTTCGTTGATTAGATATTCAGCAGGAGCAAGCTCCTCTAAAGAAAAATATTTTATTGTGAGTGTAAAAAATCAAGAAAATGAATAATATTGTTTCCGTTACGTCTACTGAAACAAAATTATAGGTGAATATTTTTGTCTGTCTGTCTGTCCGGGCACCGTATGGCGAAACGGTTCAATGGATTTGCTTCAAAGTTCGTATGTAAGGTCCTTGGGATTACATCTCGAGGCATCTTTTTAGATTTTGCGTTACCTTTTGAAATAACGGTACCTGACATACAATTATTATACCCTATTCTAAGGGTATATTAATTTGGACACATACACTGCCGCTCATCTGAATAGGTTCAACATTTTGTTCACCTAACTGTTAGCCTCTCTTCATATATATATAAAGAGCATCATTATGCGGTTAGTTTGAGAGAAAAATTGCTGTCTTAAAGCTTACCGTTATTCGCACACGCTAGCTTGACCAAATGCATTCATAAAAACAAACACATTTTTTGGCTCATCTGAATAGGTTCAATAGTGAAACTTAAACTTACGTCTAGTTGTGTCGGTCAATTCAACTCTGATTTTTTTTGCTAATAAACCTTATTTAATTTACCTGTTAACGACGAAAATGGGTCGCGGAAATTCTTTGAGCGAGGAAGAAAGGGGCAAAATAAAAGCATTTCGAGAAATGGGCCTAAGCCAACGGTGCATCGCGAAAAAAATAAATAGAAGCCAAAATGTAGTAAGCAGTTATTTGAGGAATGTCGAACATTATGGGAAAAATATGAAAAGTGGAAGTTATAGGGCCACATCAAGAGCCGATAGGCGTGCAATCATCAGAACAGCTTCCAATTCTCATGATTCCGCTTCAAAAATCAGAGTAAAAACAGGTGTAAAATGTAGTTTGGCGACAGTAAAACGCGTTATTAAAAGTGCTGAACATTTGAAAAGAAAAAAAATAAAGAAAAAACCACCACTTAATAAAACAAGAAAAGAAATACGTCTCCAATTTTGTAAAAAATACATGTCGTGGAAGTCAGAGTGGCAAAAAGTGATTTTTTCAGATGAAAAAAAGTTTAATTTAGAGGGCCCTGACGGCTATAATTATTATTTTCATGACCTTCGAAAAGAGGAACATTATTTAAGCCGTCTGCATAGCTGTGAAGGCAGTGTCATGGTGTGGGGAGCTATTTCCATCTACGGAACCTTCGAACTCCAATTCCTTACATCGAGAATGATTGCCAATTCTTATAAAGGTGTACTAGAAAAGGCTTTCCCACAGATTTTTGACCTGTTTGGCTCAACACCGTGGACATTCCATCATGATAACGCTCCTATCCACACAGCGAGGACGGTAAAACAGTGGATTGAGAGCCAAAATCTTAAGATGCTGGAGTGGCCTCCATACTACCCTGACCTGAATATCATAGAGAATGTGTGGGGACTTCTTTCACGTAAAGTATACGAGTCAGGGAGGCAATTCGAAGACAAAAAGTCATTAATCGAAGCAATTAAAAAAGCCTGGAACGAAATTTCGCTTCAATACCTGGAAAAATTGTATGGTTCTATACCAAATCGAATTTACGAGACTCTAATAAAAAAAGGCGGCAATACTCATTATTAATTATCGTTCTTATAATCCTACCTATACAAAAGTGCAAAATAAATCATTAAATTACAATTAATATTCTTGTTTTATTATATTTCATTCGTTGAACCTATTCAGATGAGCCAAACAATTTCTTTGTTTTTATGAATGCACTTGGTAAAGCTAGCGTGTAAGAATAACGGTAAGATTTATGACAACATTTTTCCCCTCAAACGAAGCGTATAATAATGCTCTTTCATTAATAGTATCACATATATGTGTCATTGCAATATATATGAAGAGAGGTTAACAGTAAGGTGAACAAAAAGTTGAACCTATTCAGATGAGCGGCAGTGTAGTTTGTAACACCCCTTAATATTCGTCGTAGACCCATAAAAGTATATATATTTATGATCAGGACCAAATCCTAAGACTATCTAGCAATGTCCGTCCGTCCGTCCGTACGCAATTTTTAGGCCTTTAAAATTAAGCTAGAAAGCTGAAATTTGGACCACATATTCCCTAGGGCTCCGAAATGGTTAAGTGTAAAAATTTTGTATATACGCCCACTGCCACGCCCACAATTTAAAACAAAAAATCGTTTTAAAGCTAAAGTTAGAGAGATAGAGTAGATAGAGTGTTACAACCTTCACAAGATATGTAGGCACTGCCCTGCTTTATAAGTTTGTCATATAAAGTTTTTTGCTCTTTTCTTCGAAAATTTTCATAGAAAGCGAAAAAAAATGTTTAACAATATATTTACCCAAAATTTTTTCCAACATATCGCCCAACAAAGTTTTTGGCCACGCCCACTTTTTGGGGGCATTTTTTCAAAAAAAACTTTTGTTTTTTAATTAATAGAATGAAATAAAATGCTAACCATCATCTTCTTAGTGCTTTTTTCTTTGGAGCATATAGGGATATGGATAGGGTATCATACTCTTCGCCCCAAGCGGACTGTAGCCTTTCCTTATGTTTTTGCACTAAGGATGTTTAGGATGGGGTCAAATTAACTGTAATTTTTAAAACCGGCAATATCTCAAGAACTAACAAAGGGAATTAAAAAAAAATTTTACTGATTTTTTTATACTATAAAGTCAAACAAATTTCCGTACTTTCATTTTTGAATTAATTTTTTTTAAATTTATTTTTCATATATCGATTTTCTTAAATTTAAATTAAATTTGTTTTTGAGAAAATCAAATTTTTTGAAACCTAAAAAGTGATTTAAATAAATTTCTCACCATTAATTTTCGATTAATTTTGCGACTCAAAAACGCATCTCATGTACCGAGAAAGTTTCGTATGACGCAGTCGTGTACTTTATTTCATTAAAACTGCATCTACAGTGGCGGTCTATGGGACTTCAGCGAATTGATTCGAAACATATCTACCTAGCTATCTATGATCTTACAGTACATTTTGACTAGTTGTGCATCTATTGCTTCTTGCGAGAGAAGTTTCTTAAAACTTTAATTAATCAAAAATTATTTACGATCCACCATGACAGACGACTGACTGGTTAGTCCTGCAGATTTATGAATCGAGAGAAAAGCTTAACAATACAAATGTTATGTCGTTTTAATAGAACTATACAAATTTTATTTATTGTTTCTACATTTTCCTTTCCGAAAAAAGGGCCCCCTTACGTAATGCCGCCCTGGGCCCCAAAAGTAGTTGGTCCGCCACTGTATTGCTCAGTTGAGTATATCAAAATGATTGCTTTTTTACCTTTAAGGTTTCTATGTCGACCGACACATTGTTGCATTCCAAATATTTTATCCGTTTATATTTATATATTTAGATTTTAGCGGAAAGAACGGTGGTTGGTGTATCACACAGGAGACGGAACAGTTAGGCCGATTTTTTTAAAATTCTTTGAGCATTATATTAATAATATTAATAATTCACGGGAGCAGAGCCGTAGATACAGATAATTTTTGACTTCTGACTGTGACTTCTGTGTGAGCGGTCATACAATACCAAACAATAGACATAAGAAAAATTAATGTTTTCCATTTTTGCACTAAACATAAAATAATCAGAAGGCGCAACAACATATTCACTCCTTTTGTCGTGTTCCTTTGAATCGTAGACGTTGATACCGCCCGTAGAGCTAATGTCCTTAACAACAAATTGATATTTCGGTAGCTTCCTTCTGGACAATCATGCAACGTTTAAAACAAATTTTTAGTCTTGATATCCCCTCTACGGATTAAGTATCTCTTTTTCGTTTTCAACTCAACGAGACCAGACAGTTCTGATAAATTTTTCAGCTGCTGAATATTCCCTTCAAGAGCCCTTAATTCAGATAAATAGAACGTATACTTTTTTCTCAAAGTTTCCAAGAACACTTTCATCAGACTGAGTTAAAGTTCATGCAGCAATGCAGCAGACTGATTATAATTTTCGCAAAATCAGTCAGTGACTGCTTGCCGTATAACAGAAAAGTAGTTGACCTGGGAATTTAATACTATTTTTTCCAGTATCTATCTAGTTTTGTCAGTTGCCTAAACGATCCAGCAATTTAAGGGTATAGGTGTTCTTGATTTTTCTGAACTTATCGAAGAAAGCCAAAACTTGAAGGCTATTCGGAGACAAGCAGACTACTTGACGATTTCCATGCAGCGAGCGTTCTCCATCGTCATCCTGCTTAAGCGAATGAGTTCTTCAGGACTATCAAACCTAGAAATTGGGTAAAATGGGAGGTTTTAAATACTATAAAACGGTTTTGTGTATCGATTTATTATTTTTTTGGGATTTCTCCAGGATTTAGCCTTGTGTTGAGATTTGGTCCACCTTTAATTTCACAGGCCTAAGTCGCACTCAGAATTCCCAATCAGCTCGTCGACATAATTTGGTTTTAGTATTATACCTGGCAATTTATTTAGGCGATTATGAAAACCCCACAAGAAATAATCAAGAGGTGTTAAATCGCATGATCTTGTATCCTTCAACATTTCCATTGTTTCACGAGCTGTGGGCATGTAGCACCGTCTTGATGAAATCACATGTCAACCAAGTTCAACTCAGCCAAAAACGCGTGTCATGGCACGATATCGTTCGCCGTTGACGGTCGTCTTTGAATGAAAATAGACAGATGATGCCACCAGCCCATAAACCACATCAAACTGTCGATTCTTCGGGATGTATCGGTAATTCTTGTATGGCATGTGGTTGTTCATTACTCCAGATGCGACAGTTTTGCTTATTTACGTATCTGCTGAGCCAGAAATGATTGATAATAGATTTACAATAATTTGCAATCGTTGCTCCTTTTGTAAGTCCTTCCATCTTTAAATAGCAGACTATATTGAAAACTTTTCACTTTGACAGATGACGTTTGGACGCCATTACTAACCAGTGCTGCTAACCTGAAAAACTTAACTTTTAAAAAATCACCCTTTATTAACACTAGTGTTCATCAATTTTGTCGAGTCTATATATACGGAGTTTTTGCCAATCCCAAAGATTAACCAAAAACACGGGCTTGCATCTAGTGCGATCTGTTCAACAAAAAGGCTTCAACCTTGAACTCATCCCACTACAACCTAAATCTAATAAAAAGGTGTTACTTCCACATGCTTTGCTTCCCACCGACATGACTTCCCTTCCTCCCATTCGACTTGAACATCACTCACACCTCACTTACACGAATCACCCTTTAATCGAACTAATATTTGTCCAAACAACACAACAAACAACATGTTGCTGTCAGCTAGTCAGTACAATACACATACACACTCTGAACTGAGCCCAACCGCTGTTGCTCCGATTCCGTGTATACAACAAACTTTAACACCGATTCTGCTTAATAATTCATAATGCCAGGAAAGTTGACTTTGGAAAATGTTTTCATACCCTATTTTTTGTTTTTGGCCCTAAAACAACACACAACATCGTCGCATATCGGTATTCAGTTCGAGTTGATTGGTGTACACTTTGTGAGGGGGTAAATGTTGAGAAAAGTTTCTCACTTCCGCCAACCCCGTTCCACAGCCACGAATAAGCTTTTCTGCATAGGTAAACCTCTCAACTTTGATTTGAATACATTTGCCAATCAACGCCATGCCACTGCTTCAGCTTACTTTACATTCTGCATCGTAGTCGTGTCGGGCTGAAGTGGTGTATGGGAGCGCTGCTGGCTGGCTGCTTGAAAGTTTGCTTACAAATGAAGCCACTTAACCCTTCCGCTTGACCCGACTCACCGAACAACAAAAAGAAAACAAAACTGTTTCCTTCGAACTTAAGATTGAGTTTACGGTTGTTCGTTGGCGTTGGCGTTGGCATTGGCGGTTTCTGGAAATGCTAAACGACAAAGGCCAGTTGTGGGAGTTGGATTTTTCTTTCTTCGCCGCTCTCTTCTTTAAAACTCAATTTGCGGTTGAACACAGAACCAGAACCAGAACCATCAGAGGCAGTGGGAGCGAGAGCTCCAAAGAAGTACTCAGTGGTCAGGGAATTTAGCTGGGCAATTGATTCGTTTGCTTCCTCGCAACCCACTCGTAACCCACAACCACACTTGTCCATAAATCGGTTAGTGGACGACGATGTTTGAAGCCTTCAATTAAGGATACTATATATACTTCTCGAAATGGTTTTTCTTTCATTTCGAAAGTAAACGAAAGGAGAAAGGAGGAGCAAAATATAAGAAATCCAACCAAAGGCAATGGTAGAAGTTCGCTTTCAAAGCGACAGCAACGAATCTGGTGTCCAGACGTAGCCGCAATATTCCAAGCCTAAGAATAAGTCCCCCAGCAAGTACACACACACACACATTGTCCAAATGGCAATTATGGGAGCGCCCGGTTAAAGGTCCATAAATTTTCGATTTCCATTCGTCGCTAGTCGAGAGGAAAATTTGTGTGCCTTTCAAGACGCCATAAAGAGTTGAGTTTATGACAATTTATTCCGCACCGAGGATGAGCAGTTTCGCTTATGAATTTCAATGAGCCTTTGTGGTTTTGGCCCAGTCCACCAGTGGGGTGGGCTGCCGGTCGGTCATTGGGACTGGGTCAAATAAAGGGGACACATGCCATAACCGCTTCTGAATTTGACATTTTTATCTCTTGATTATCTATGTAGGTTGTAGGCAAAGTTTCTTTGAAGGGAGACAAAAAAAAACAAAAAAGAAGAAAGGAACTATTAAGAAGTTTTGGTGACCACAATGGATTCAAAGAAAATGGTGGCCAACGACTAGAAGGTAGTTATTGACAATTTACCGAAGACATTATGTGACTATGCATTTTATTCGGTGCTTTTTGTACCCATCGGAATTAATGAAGTAAAAGCGTATTTTTGTTTTTTTTCCGTATGTATATGCAGAAAGAGAAGATGCATAAATTCGAAGAAGCAAAGGAGTGAGGCTTGAAGTGAGTTAGAAATATTGCTTAATAATATTTTCCATGGAACATTGTGTTTAGCAGCATTTACAATCCATGTACTTCACAGTTAGGAGAGTATTACATGCAGATCCAGAGTGCACGACTGCGTCATACGAAACTTTCTCGATACATGAGATGCGCTTTTGAATCGAAAATGAATGGTGACAAATTTATTTAAATCAATTTGTAGGTTTTGAAAAATTAGATTTTGTCAAAAACGGCACTTACGATTTTTATGTAACACTTTGGACACTTTTAACATAGTTATTCGATATACAAAATATTATCAAAATCGTTTAAGCCGTTTTTGAGGAAACGAATTTATTTTAAATTTATGAAAATTGTTACACGAAAAAAAAATATAAAAAAAATTATTTAAAAAATCTAAGTATGCAGATTTGTTTGAGTTTCTGGTATAAAAAAGTCTAAATTTTTTTGAAGTTCTCTTTATTAGTGTTTGAGATATTGCCCGTTTTATAAATTACATTGAGTCGATCCAAAAATCCTGCGAGAGACTGCGCTTCAAAACCTTGTTGGTAGGATTGATAGTGCCCTTGACCGGAAGGAGTACGCGTTGGGCATTTTCGTCGATATTGAGGGTGCTTTTGATAATGCGACCTTTGACAGTATATACAACTTAGCCAGACAGGTGTAGATGAAACTTTGGTGTTGTGGATTAAAGCAATGCTAATGTACAGGACGTTGGTAGCGGATGCAGATTGTGGAAAGTGCGCCATAACAGGGTTAAAAAGGGGATGCCCTTAAGGTGGTGTTCTGTCTCCCCTCCTATGGTGTATGGTGGTAGACTCTCTGCTTACGGCTCTCAATTTTCCTGGAAACTACACTCAAGCTTATGCGGATGATGTCGCCGTTCTTTCTGTCGGTTCAAATCTAGGGGCTGTCTGCTCTCAAGCGCAGAGATCGCTGGATTTGATCGATGTCTGGTGCACTAGTAATGTGCTTTCAGTGAATCCTCTTAAAACCACGGTTGTTCTCTTTACGAGAAGGAGAATCATCACTGGCCTGTCCCACCTCGTGCTTAAAGGTGTCACCATCCCTATATCCGATGAAGTCAAATATCTGGGTGCAATCCTCGATAAAAAACTTCTGTGGTCCAAACATGTCGAATCGAAAACCGATAAAGCGCTGTCGACCTTCTGGCAGTGCAAAGGCGCTTTTGGTAAGACATGGGGCTTGTCTCCGAAACGGGTCCTTTGGATCTATACGGCCATGATTAGACCGCTACTCTCATACGCATCAGTTGTTTGGTGGAACAGGCTTTCGCGGAAACGTGTTACTGCTTCTTTTGCCAAACTCCAAAGAACGGCTTGTCTCGGCTGCACAGGGGCCTTCCCTAGCACCCCGGGCTCTGCTCTAGATGCTTTGATGAATCTCCCTCCCCTTGATTTATATATCATGGGATATACGCTAAAAACCATCTTTCGTTTAAAGAGAGGTGGTTTTTGGTACCATGCGCACTGGAATTTTGAAGAACTTGCTCGAGAATTATCCTTTGACCCCTGTCTTATGGATATGCCGTCTGATGCAATGACACCAGAAATCCTTCTGCGAAAAAACTACCACGTCAACTTTCCACAGGTAACGGAATGGCTTCGGTCAGACTCTGAACCATGGATTGAATGCCATCTTATTTTAACGGAAGGCTTCAAAACCGGACAGGGGTCTGGTGCTGGAGTCTTTGTGGAACGCAATGATATAAGACTTTACTTCCCCTTCCATTTTCCAAGCGGAGATTTTTGCCATCCTAATGGCTATGCGCTATATTGGGAACAACAGGTGGAGGGCTAGAGGCATTTGCATCTGCAGTGATAGCCAAGCTGCATTAAAAGCGCTTCTAAACCCTCTTACCTCGTCCAAGTCAGTGCTAGAACTTAAGCTTTCTCTGAATTTGGTCGGAAGACTGAACACAGTGAATCTTGTCTGGGTACCAGGTCACACTGGCATCCAGGGAAATGAGATCTCGGATGAGCTTGCTAGGCAAGGTTCAGAAGAAGTTTTCTCAGGACCCGAAGATGTGTTGAATCTGCCTGCATCTTTAGTCATCTCTTCTATTGATTCTTGGGTTTCTCGTGAACACTAGTTTTGGTGGCGCGATTGCGGTGGATGTAGACAGACCAAACTACTGCGCCCGGACATTTGCAAATGGTCAGCATCTTTTCTTCTATCTCTGAGGAGAATCGACTGTAGGCTGCTCGTAGGCGTTCTTTCGGGCCACCAAGCTTTTACTAAACACTTAAATGTGTTGGGCTTAAGCGACACCACTACCTGTCCTGCTTGCGGTGAGGAGGATGATATAGCAGAACACTTTCTCTGCAGTTGTCCGGCCTATGCTCGCATCAGGTGGCGGATCTTCGGGGCTGACGTGGTGAGTGCCGAACATCTTAGCTCTTTATCACTGAAGCTCCTTCTCGTTTTTCTTCGAAAGACGGGAAAACTAAGTACATTAATGTAAGGTGTCTGAATGGTAGTACAATGGACCTGTGGTTGTGTCTGAGCACTCCATCGGATAGTAGCAACCTCCGACAAAAAAAAAAAAAAAAAAAAAAATCATCCTTAGTACAAAAAAAGACCAAAATCCTTGGAAACTCTTTCGAGAAAAATAGTGATAAGTGATTTTCACAAAAAAATTTGTATGACAGGTACCGTTATTTCAAAAGATAGAGCAAAAAATAAAAAGATGCCCCGAAATGTAACCCCAAGAACCTTATATACGAACTTTGAAGCAAATCCGTCGAACCGTTTTGCCATACGGCGCCCGAACAGACCGGCGCCCGGATGGACGGCATTGGAGGACCCACTTGTTTGGACTTCTTTATAGCCGTAATATTATCCCTAATACTCAGTTTGAGTTCCAAATTTCCGCACGATCGCAATAGATAACTTTCTCTTTAGTATACTAGTATACGAGAAACCTTGATCCAAATGATCTAAATGTAACTTTTACCCCTCTTCCTGTTCCTGTTAGTGATCCTCTGTTTTGTGAAACTCCTCAAATTAATTCTCGTAGTGCTATTTTCCCACCTAGTTTTAGTTTTACTTCTGTTGATTGGGCGGATGTTCTACAAAGTTTGGATTTGATCAAATTCACCCGGTTTTTGCTAAAGCTATCCTTCCTTACATCCTCAAATCTATTACACACTTATTTAATACTATCCTGATGCATGGAGTATTTCCTTCTACCTGGAAGCGTGGGAAAATTATACATGTCCCCAAAAATCAAAATGAATTCCGACCGATTGCTATTTTATCGTTCGTTTCGAAGGTGTTGGAAAAAATTGTAAACTCCCAAATTCAAACTTATTTAAAAAAAACATAAGGAAAGGCTACAGTCCGCTGGGGGCGAACAGTATGATACCCTATCCATATCTCTATATGCCCCAACGAAAATAGCATTAAGAAGATTTCATTTCATTCTATTAATTAAAAAAAATGTTTTTTTGAAAAAAAACGCCCCCAAAAACTGGACATAGCCAAAAACTTTGTATGGGCGATATGTTGGAAAAAATATAGGGTAAATATCTTGTTAAACATTTTTTTTCGCTTTCTATGAAAATTTTCGAAGAAAACAGCATTTCAGTAAAAAACGCCCAGATGGTGATGATGATGACAAAGTTACATTTCTAATCTAATTAGATTTCTCAAAGGCATTTGACACTGTGAACCATAATATCAGAGAGAGTTCAATTTTTCATCTTCCTCACTGAGTCTTGTTTCATCTTACTTAAACGACAGATAGCAAGCAGTTGAGTTGAACAATTGTGTATCCTCATTTTTGCCTTTGTGGAGAGGCGTTCCTCAAGGATAACTTTTGGGTCCACTATTTTTTACAATGTACATAAACGACCTCCCCTCGTGTACTTCAAGCTCTTTGGTTGACTTGTATGCTGATGACGTTCAGGTACGAATAAGCTTTTCTTTGGGTCTTTTGGGGAATGCAGCGTATGAAGTAAATGAAGATCTTAATCGTAGTTCACTGCTGGTCGCGATCGAATGGCTTCTGCATAAATCCTTCTAAGTCAAAATGTTTGGAAGGTCTATTGACACGTCTTACTTTCCTAAGATATCTATGGATAACTTACCAAATCGATTGGTTGATTCAGCAAAAAATCTTGGCATAACGTTCAACAAGACGCTTTCTTGGAATAAGGGTTTATGGCAGCCTTCGAATGCTATGGGCTAGCCAAAACTTTACACCTATCAAAACGAGAATAATTCTTGCTAAATCTTTAATATAATACCTATAATGCTATACCGTTATGAAATATTCATCAACTGCTACTATGAACACAAAAGAAAGTTAAACCTAGCCTATAATTTTATAGTGCGGTATGTCTACGGATTGAGAAAATATGTGGCCATTTCTCTAAGAAAATTAGTGACCTTACGCTCGACCACCTCTATAAGTTTAGAACATTAATACTGCTCCACTCATCAACCATCGATTTGTCGACCGCACTCCATTAGATCGGGTAACCTTGTACCAAACCGCTATAAATACTTAGTGTCTAACCCACAATTTTTTTTGTATGCTGTCCGGTTGTGGACTTTCCTCCCGCTTTCCGTCCGATTGATAAGTTGTACGACCCTGTTCAGGGCGAGGCTCAGGCAGTATTTAGAAACACTTCGATGATGATAATTAGATATATTTAATTGTTTCCGTTTCTGTTAATTTTTAAAATACGATTTTGATTGATTATGTTACTTTTTAGTTCCTATTTTCAATGAATTAATAAATAATTCAATATTTAAAATTTTAAATTAAATTTTTTATTTTTTTTATAATGTACGCGCACTAAAGGGACTTATAGTGAAGTGACACAGTGCGGGCATTAGGGAAATGAAGGATTAGAGAAAGGGAGAAACCGATGCACGTTGGTTTTAAATGTTTGTAAATTATAATGCAAAGGAAAAACAGAGCGTGGTAGAGCATTCCACATTCGTATTGTACGGTTGAGAAACGAATCCTTGTATTTCACTGTACGTCCGAATACAGGCTTGAGGGTAAACTGATGTGCATTCCTAGCATGGCGAGTATTGCGGTTGAATTGCTGTAGGGGTGGAATGCAACTGGCTATTTCATTTCAGCACTTGTGGTGGAAGTACCGATAAAACAATGACAGATCAAATGATTTCGTGATTTCTCGATGGCCAATAAATTTTACCGCACGTTTTTGAATCCTGTCAAGTAGCTCCAAATATGTCATTGGTGCACCAGACCAGATATGAGCGATGTACTCAAGTTTTGGGCGAATAAACGCCTTGTAGATTCTAGCCAGATCAGAAGGGGTGAAATATTTCTTGCATCGCTTTAGGAAGCCTAGACATTTCGCAGCGTTCTTGGCGACATCAAATATGTGGTCATTCCAACGAAGGTTGTCATTAACACACATACCGAGAATGGAAAGTCTTTCGGTTTCGTCGATGCAAGTGCCATCCATGGATAATGGCAGAGTATTGGGGTTTCGCTTCAATGACAGCAGACAGCATTGCGTGTTGGAAGCATTAAATTCCACTCTGTTGGTTTTACCCCATTTAAGAATGCTGTCAAGATCGGAATTCAATGAGCTTAACATACGTTGCCGTTCCAGTTCGACGCCCGAAGATGAGAGGCGTTGCCCAGGAAACGAATGGAAAGCTGTGGGTACTGTCATCGGCGAAGGAATGAATAGGATTAGAAGTAACAGAGAGGAGATCATTTATAAGAATGAGAAAGAGAGTCGGAGACAAAACGGAGCCTTGGGGAACACCAGCATTTATTTGGTAAGTTGCAAACTTGTCGAAAACAACTTGAATTGAACAGTCCGAAAGGTAATTTCTAATCCATTGAAGAAGGGTAATATCGATGCCAAACTCTGTCAAATGCCTTTGAAATATCAAGCGCAACGACCTTACTTTCACCACCACGGTGAATAGATTGGTTCCACTTTTCGGTGCAATTGGTCGGTAGGAGGAGGGAGAAGAAGATTCGGCTTTTTTGGACGGGTTGTTTTCCATGTTCTCGAAAAGAGCCCTGAAGAATAGGACAGATAGAAAAGCTTACGCATTGGTTTTGCCAGCGTGGAAGAACACCTCTTCAGAACGATAGGGGAAATACCATCTGGACCAGCGGATTTATGTATGTTGAGATCTCGAAGAACTCTTGCCACTGTACGAGTGCGAATAGGATCGGTCCCAAATGAAAATAATAATTACTGTAAATCTTTACCACTCAACTTAATGCATACAATTTTAATTTCTAATCAAACTTACGCTAGTTTATAAGATTTTTGTATCTTAATGTGTAAGGCTATTGCTAAAATAAAATAAATAAATAAAGTTAACAAGAAAGTTAAAAATGTAGTCCCACATTCCTACATCTTTGCCTCTGAATGTTTTGGGCGCTGATTTTACAGTGCTCAGATATCAAAGCGACCATAATCGTCTTTGAATGCCGCAATAAGGTGACATTGGTGTTGAGAATAATACATGGTATATGGCACCTCGCTGAGGTACTGAATCTTTGGTCAGCGTTATCTAAAAATGATGTACATACTATTCTATGGCGTTAAAATAGATGTTCATTAGTAGTTTTCCATATGTTATCAGGGCAAAGGATGTTCGATTTTTTAGGCTAATATCCTTGGCATTGGTGTGAATAGATTTCCCTACCTCAAGAATAAAGGCAGCCTTCACTTCACTCTAGGCTTTTAAAATGTATCCGAATTCATAGCTGTCAATGGAGATAATTTTGAGGGCCGACAGTGTCAAATACTTGGTTGGTCATTTTAGATCCTTAGCTAAACGGGAAACTGATTATCGAACAACGAGAGCAAAAATCTTATATCGATTTCTATGCAAAACTTATGGTAAAGAGTGGGAACCCAAACCTTAAATGGTTCTTTGGTTGTACCCATCTGTGGTACGCCAAATTTTCACTTATGTGTGGCCCGCAATAAGTAAAGCTTATAACATAAGTATGGCTATTAAAAAGCTGAAAAACAACAAGTCTGCTGGTTCTGATGACCTGCCAGCGGAACTCTTCAAACTTGGTGGTGATGCTTTAGTAGGGTGCATGCACCAAATAATCAAGCAAGTATGGGTGCAAGAAACCATGCCCGACGACCGGCCTATCAGCTCCATATGCCCCATATACAAGAAAGGTGATTCTATGTCTTGCAAGAACTATCGAGGCATGTCCTAACTTAATGTCGCGTATAAGATCCTATCCAACGTACTGTGCGAACGACTTAAGCCGTTTTGCAGCACACTAATCGGCAAGTATCAGTGTGGCTTCCGGCCCGGCAAAACGACAATTGACCAAATTTTCAAACTAAGACAAATTCTGGAAAAGACCAACGAATTTCAAATCGAAACACATCATTTTTTCATCGACTCCAAAGCTGCATATGATAGCATTCATCGACAGGAGCTATACGTGGCTATGACCGAATTTGGGATCCCGGCAAAACTGATCCAATTGTACCGTGTGACGGCTAGGACAAAACGGAACTGTTGAAAGCAGAAACTTCGAGGTGGCTAGGAAGTTTACATATCTCGGTAAACTCCCTCGAACTCTATGAGCTGTACCAAGATGTGGATGTAGTCCAAAAAGCCAAGAAACGTCGATTGGATTGGCTCGGCCACATCAAGCGAATGGACAACACCGCTCCAGCCAAGAGGATCTTCGAGTCCCAGCCCCCAGGTTCGAGACGACAAGGAAGACCGAACATTCTTATCAAAGACCAAGCCATAACGGATGCCAGAGCGCTTGGTCTGGATAACTGGAAGCAGCGTGCCCGGGACTGTAGAGGATGGAAGGCTGCTCTCTCTCAGGTAGAGACTCTTCACAGATCGGAAGCCCGTTAAGTGTATAACATCACTAAGATAAGCAGAGTCAGGATAACGAATACAATCAATACCACGGGAGCAGTACGGTCAAGCCCGACCGAGGCACTCATTGTGATTCTGGGGATCCTACCGCTGGATCTGCATATCAAATCAATTGCTTCATGTATCGCAGTAACATTGCAAGTAGCAAGTAGGCTGTTGGTCCGAATGACTCCAGGGGCATTGCAATTTCCTTGATTCACTACCCAGGAGCGGAGGATCAAAAACTACTGACATCGTTCCAGAAAATATTCCGTCCAGATCTGTCATTAAAGATTTCGCTAGAACCATATTTACTGATTGTGGAGTGGGTACGGGCGTCATTTCGAACTACAAACGTCCGTATCCTTTCCGTCTTCCGAATCCATCCAGCGTCTTCCAGGCGGACGTCATGGCGATTGGGAAAGCAGGCAAGATTCTTTTAAATAGTACGTCAACCAAAATCAACACAGCTATCTTCGTCGTCAACCAGGTTGCGACAAGGGCCTTCATATCAGCCAAGACAACGTCCAAGCTCGTGGAGGAGTGAAGAGAGTAAGAATCACTCTCGGGGTTCAAGGGAATAAGAACATAGATGGGTATGACAGAGCTGGCGAGCTGGAAAGACACAGCTTCCAAAATGCTGCGCGGAGGGAACTAATAACCGCTTAAGTTTTGCGAAGAGGATAATCTGCTACATGGAGAAATTTGACGAATTACGTCCTTTCTAGGAAAATTTGTCCCAAATACAAGAAACCTAAGACCCTAAACCTCAGACACAGAACGCGGGCAGATGTCGCTAGGCGCCGTAAGTACGGGTATCTGGCCAATAGGCCAGTATTCATTGCCATGACGCTAATGAGAGTGAAATTGTTTTCGCCTGGCCAGTGCTAGACACCATTCTTAGACGACCTTTCTGAAATCTCAGATACCGGTCTCAATGATGTCAACATATTCCAATCGGGTGGATCTGTGTTTATTGGTGCACTTCAACTTCCTATTCAAAGATCTCATCAGTGGTGGTATCAAAACGGCGCTTTAGTGCTGCTTGTGTGTACTGGCTAACGCCAGGCAACGACCACTTTGCTACTATGACTCGGGGTGCATTCCAGTATCAGGGAACAGGCGTTGCCGCAGACTTTTTGGAAAATGTATCTTTACTTCAGATTGTTAAAAGTATCAACTTAGTTGACTAGCTGACTTTTTTAAGTTTGTTGTTTTTTGCATGAATTCTGAGGTCTCGTGGCGGCTAAGATGTATAATAAGGTTTACTAGAGTTTCTTGCAGTGAATATAAAAGGGTTCTTAGAACCACCATTTTAATACAATTATTTGTTTTAAAATAAAAAAACGCACTAACGCTTCACAGGGTTGTGATGTAAGATTCATCAAACACAACACTGGGCAACGAAGCGGACCTATTGCGATTCCTGGGGAACCGTTTATATTTGTACTTAAACCGTAGACAAAAAGCCTAAGCACTTTCTCGTTTAAGGCACTTTAAGTTTTTACCGTCTATTCGAGTCTGCATGTTTTCGCAAGACACTGTTTGTCCTCCAAGACTTAACCACCTTAGATTGACGTCCCTAGGGTTATTTCGTCAATAAAACCCCTGATTATGCAGAGGGGGGGTTTAATGTCAACAACCTCACTACTAATGAGTAGCCCTCCTATTGTTGCAAGCTCATCCGCCTGCTCATTGCCTTCAATATCGCAGTGTCCTGGATTTCCTGCATTTCCTGACTATATCAGAATTGATGTTTGTTGATTCCATTGCCTTAACTGCGGCCTGGCTGTCCATGTAGATAGCAATCTATTCCGGATATCGATCTCATCTGCATTTGCTCACCCGCCTCGAGGATCTTTTGAGAAGATCTTTTGAGAAAATCCCAGTCCTTGTTCCCTCTATTTGTTTTCGAGCCATCTGTAAAAATTTTAATTTCGTTTGATTTGAAATAAGCATCGTAACTATCATCACTTTTGAAACTATAGTTTCGTTGGCGGTTGGAGGATCCGGATATTATCCGGGTCAAGTTATGCATATGACAAATCCACCGAATGACTTTTATTTGATAGTCCATTTTTAAATTTTAAAAATTATAGTAACATACCAACTTATTCTTAAAATTGTAAAAGAATTTTAAAATAGCAAAATCCAAACCACCACCAATCAATGACAACTTATTAATAACGGGTGATCCAAGTAGAGATACTTTTTTCAATAGCCTTTTTTGACAGATCACGTGTGAGTCGTGTCATGCTGTCATGTTATTTTTGTTTAGTATTGTTTGGCATTTCATAATGGAAAGACTTACGCGTGAACAACGTGTCGACAAACCCGCTTCGATTCAGGCCTTGGAGGAAAACATCACGCGTGTCATTCGCCAGTTACCAGTCGAAATGCTCGAACGAGTGATCGAAAATTGGACTCAACGGATGGACCATCTGCGACGTAGCAACGGCCAACATTTGATAGACATAATCTTCAAAAAATAAATGCCAAAGAATGTTCTTTCAAATGATAATAAACATTCTCCATTAAATTTGAATTTTCTGTGTTTTTTTCTTTAAAAAAGTAGGGAACCTCGAAATGGATCACCCTAGTAACATACAGAGCAACTTTAGTCAGGTCGTACATGAACAATACGGGAAATGTTCTGAGTGTGATAAAAACGAACAATTGCCAGATTTCAAAATTTGTTTGCAAAAATTCAAAATATATGACAAAAGATAGAATTTGCAGACTTTTGGTGAAAATTTAAAAACGAATCAAATCGAAGAAAAAACGAAAAAATAGTATCTATGTATCAAATGTTTGCACGAAAGCAAAAATGTATACAAATTGATACAATTGTTTTTTTGTGGCAACGCTGGCAATAACACACTTGAACCTGCGTTGGTTATTCATTCCAATCTAATTGGGAGTTTAAGGCTTTTGCAGCATTGAAAGAGCCTTTTCCTTAACTTCTTATCTGAAACAGACTTTTGGTCAACCAAAGTTGGCGTCGCATCCTAAGATTAAGTTCCATTTCCCATGCACAGCCTTTCTGACCTCCGAACTGATAAGCTCTGACTACATGTGTGTTGCCGCAAGTATCAGCAATCACTTCCCCTATCATGCAAATTTAACCACGATTTATTCCACGTTGCTGTAACCAGGTATTACTTGTGGTCTCGGAATAAATCCTAACAAAACGCCATGGTCATTTCATTTATCTGGAGAAAGCTAATTATGGTTGGCCATTTAAAATATAACCCTGGTCTGCGACATTTTGTAGTTATCTCCTAATCTAATACTCCTTATTTAAGAACTATTTACGGTCCATTTGAAAATACAATTTTTCTTATAGATATATTATATATGGTCTTCGATTTAGATACTCGCCTTACAATAGAAATAAACTCACAATGTATCCCACCCAAATTGATTTCATCTCCTTACGAAATCTGATCCTTTATCTATTTGACATACCTTTTTCCGCGTCTCATTATGCAATAATTGCATACTTTCACAGTTGATAAAGAACTAACTAACATATCAGCTACATAAATTGCAATGTTTTGTCATTCCTCGAGCCATCCCGCCTTCTATCTAGTCGATCCAGTTGCACCGCAATAATAACAATGAAGTCCTTCCGCCGCACATACACAATCCGATCCACATAAAAACATTTACATGATCGCCGAGATAGAACGATTTATGACCTCCAACTAACACGAAAGAAACGCGCACCACAACAAAGTAACATCCTCCACCGAAATGCTGAACTCAAAAGGCGAAGTCCACTGAATCATACACATACACGCGGCTGATTACATTCATCTCGGGACGACGACAAACTCCAGCTAGATATTCAGTTCCGAAAATATTCCATCCAGCTAGCATTCTATGGCCATAAATCAGTGCGCCTGGCAACAAAGCGGACGACAAGCAAACGAACACAACAGATTAACCATTGTTACAGAGTGGTCGTCGTTATTCCTTCCTCGCTAAATATAGTTATTAAGTAAACCTCGGTTGCATTCAAATCTGGCGGGCGCATCCCGCCACATTGCTCCACAAAGGAGGCCGCTCGCTCTGGTTTATTATTGTCCTCTTCATAGAGGCATCGTCAACTTCTTAGCTCGCGACCAGCAATTCAATTTACGAAATGACAGCTACAATGCAGCAGGACCGGGGCGGGATGGATGTTGATGGGATCGCTTCTTCTTCTTCTGGACGTCGCGTCGTCGTCGTCATTTGTAATTGTGATGCACACGCAACACTAATTGATTGATTCAAGTCCAAGTTGTTTGGTTTTTGTTATCGTGACTCGTCGTGACTCGTCGTGGGGAAAAGGGGAAGCTAATTTCCTATTACAACTTGGACTTGGTGTCACCAGATCCCACTTAGGAAGTAAACATACCTTACCTACCATCATCTGCGTCGTGTGTTAATTGCGTGCTACGTCTCGCAAGATTAAGTGCCCTAACGTTGACGCCTCGAGTGTCGTCAGTGATTGACAGAACGGCATTCAGTTGCACCGCCACCGACCGATTTCCAATTATAGTCGAATTCCTGGCTAGTTTAAGACGTGATTCCGCTGTAGCCTCTCCAATTAATTGAAAGTTCCAATCCAATCATGTACTATCGTATTTACGAGTATGAGCCCACGTCAGAGCAAGGACCCTTTGCCATATTTTTTCTGGTCCTGGGTAAGCCATTAATTGTCATTAGCTAATTGACATTTATGCGGCGCATGAAATTCACCAACTGAAGGGAAGGAGAGATCTCTGCCGCGCACAAATGGCCAATGTCAAGGCGGCCGTTCAGTGCATGAAACAACAAGCACAACCCGCCACCCGACGAAGCAATGCTGTTGGGTAGTTCAGTACTCTTGGGGATTCTTTTGCTCATAATTTAATAAAAAAAAAAAAAAAACTCCACCAAGTCCCTTCGACTCAGAATCCTTGCGATTGTGAGCTACATAGCTGCTGGGCTGGGCCTGCCTGGAGAGGACGATGCTCATTAAAAATGATTCTCCCGGCAAAAGGAAGCGAAAGAAAAGTAAATTTGAAACCTCGCATCGTGCAACGGGAATGTGACAAATGACCGAGATTTATACCGAGTGAGGGTGGATATGGAATGTCAGTCTATGGCAATAATTAAAGTAGGATAAAGGCGACAAAATTGTGGCAGTAACGAAGCAGTTAGTTATTTTAAATTGACTTCGTATCTTGGAGTTGAAAACGGTGGTTGATAATTAACAATGAGTTCGGCTAGAAGGGATGATGACAGTGGAAGCATTGGAAAAAGAAATCCTAAGGTTTTATTCTGATTTTTGGGAACGAACACTATGTATTTGCTAATATAACTAGAGAGTTGAAGGGCAGATTGGTCAACTTGATTAAAGACTTATGAAGGGTGTTTTTAGTTAGAGGTATACAACTTCGAATTGAAATAAAACACAAGAAAATCGTTTTAATGTCCATCAATTTGCCTTTATTGGAAGGACAATTTTATGCCATTAATGTTTAAATATGATTTCGGGCATGTGGCCGCCGCGAATGGTTCGAATAAAGACAAGTCTAGAGGTCCAATTTTTAACCACTTTTTCAAGCATTTGGGGCTGTATGTCGGCAATAACGCCACGAATGTTGGCTTCCAAGTCCCCTAACGTTTCTGGTTTGTTGGCGTAGGCGAGCGACTTCACATATCCCCAAAGAAAATAATCCAATGGTGTCGAATCACACGATCTTGGTGACCAATTGACAGGTCCAGTCCGCGGAATTATGCGCTCATCGAATGTTTTCTTCAATAAATCGATTGTGACGTGCGCTGTGTGGCATGTAGCGCCGTCTTGTTGGAACCACATCTCATCCACATTCATGCTATCCAATTCGGGAAGAAAATAGCCGGTGATCATGTCTCTATACCGGTCTCCATTAACGGTAACTGAATCTCCAGCATAATTTGGGAAGAAGTATGACTCCACCAGCCCATAGAGTACACCAAACAGTCAGTTTTTGTGGATGAAATGGCGTTTCAAGGGTCTCATGTGGATTCTCTTCACTCCAAATGCGGCAATTTTGCTTGTTGACATTTGTTGGCATTAAAAACCAAATGAGCCTCATCACTGAACAAAATTTTGCGACGAAAATCAGAAATAAATGTGCGCGATTTGCAAGCCTTGTTCATTTGTCAACCTGTTCATGAAATGGCGAACCATACTGAGATTTATCTCTATTCAAAAAACCAACCTCTAAAAATATTACCCTTTATTAGTCTCATTTTAAACTGTTGTTCAACTTGTCAGTCTCCAAAAAGGCATACGCAACTTGGATTAGTATAGGAAACTACAACTTCGCAGGGTAAAGAATTATCAATGTTTTAAGCTTAAAGAGCATAACCCAATACCCAATAATGCAACTCTCATATGTACGGCTACGATTCGAAGAAATTTAAAAGCATTACATGCACAATTTTCCACCAATCAAAATGGTTTGACTTGTTAATGTGATAAATAGGACGAATTTGGTCGACAGTGGCCGTCAACATACGCTTAAGGGTCATCTTCCGTAAGCCATCGTGTATTTAATATTTCACTCATTAAAAACGACGTGGTAATGGCTATTATGGGATAAGTCCTTAACTGACAAGAACCGAATAAGAAACATGAACAAATATTTCAATTACAACTGCTTTCCCATGTCAAAACCTTAAAAACAATTGACTCTTAGCTCGAAAAGGAAAACTTACGTCCTCGTGGCTTAAATTTAGGGAAATTCTCCTCTGATCTGTTTTCACTGCAAACTGACAGTTACAAAGTTGCACATCTTTTGGCGGCAATTAGATTTTATTTTGTATTTCCGTCGAGCCTTAGAGCGTGGCTTCCGCTTGTACAAAGATGCTTTGGATATTATCTCAGTTTGAAAGAAAGTGAAAAACGAAAAATCGGTAACTTTGTAAGAAATTTTTACGATTTTTTAAGTCGAATTTATTTTGAATACTTTTTTGTTGTGGATAGATACAGATCTTGACAGGAGAATAAGTGATGTACCTTCCAGAAGTGCTCCGATGTTGTGAAAAATTATACATCAAAGAGGTAGCCTAAAGGGGTTTCCGTTACGCTTACCACTCATCCCAGAAATATTGGAACATTGAAGAAAATCCTGCTTGGAAAAAAGAGAGATGACTCCTTAATTCCAGGAGATAGAAAATCAGCAGGCTCTTCAAAACGGCGCAGATAACATAGACTCCAAAGCCCAACCATAGGTGCATTAAGGGGTTACATGGGTTTCACAGCTTAAAAAAATTGATTTCTTGACTTTGAAACAAAAAATGTTGAGCAAATTTTACCAAAATTAGCATTTTTTTGCAAAAATGTCTGCCAAAAATCCAATTTTCACTTTTTAACTTTCTCGTATACATTAGTATACTAAAGATAAAGTAATTTCGATCGTGCAAAAATTTCGAACTTAAACTAAGTATGAGGGATGATATTACGACTATAGAGAAGTCCAAAAAAGTGGGTCCGCCAAAGCCGTCCTTCGGTATGTCTGTCTCTCCGGGCGCCGTATGGCGAAACGGTTCGACGGATTTGCTACAAAACTCGTATGTAGGTTAGGTTGAAGTGGCAGTCGGATAGAAGTCCGACTCACTTAGACCTATATAAGGTCCATTGTGATACCACATGTTCCTGCCTACACGTTGAACCATTTTGAGGTGCTAATAAAGCGTGAGAGACATTTTGGGTCGGTTGAGTTTAGATCATTATAGAAGAAGGCCCCCATATGGAGGTTTCGCTTTCGAGAGAGAGTAGGGCATGCGCAGAGAAGGTGTAGAGTAGTCTCCTCCTCCTCCTCATCCAAACAGCTCCTACAGAAGTCGTTGGAATAGGCACCAAGCCTTGTTGCATGCCTGCCTAACAAACAGTGTCCAGTTATGACACCAATTGTAGCACCAATGTGCGACCGATTAAGGGTAATCAAGCTCTTTGAGCGTTTTAGATCCAGCCTAGGCCAAATCTGCTTCGTTGTCAAACAAGTAATACCATTTGTCCATCTGTGGTTAGTTTTTTCTAATGCATCCAGTTTAAACAAGAGCTTGCACGTGGAAACTGGTATGCCTAAGGAGCCCTTTTTAGGCAAGATTGAGAGGGTAGTTCCAAGTTTGGCGAGTTCGTCGGCCTTGCAGTTACCCGGAATGTCCCTATGCCCCGGCACCCAGCAAAGGTGAATGTTGAACTGCTCAGCCATCTCCTTTAGAGATGATCGGCAATCTAGGGCTACTAAAGAGTTAGAGACAGAGTCCAGACACTTGATGGCGGCCTGACTTTCCGAAAAGATTCGAATATCCTTTAGGGATACCACATTCTTTTTTAGACAAGACTTCCTTTATCACCATAATTTCCGCCTGGAAAATACTACAATGATTAGGAAGACGGAAGGAGAGACTGAGCTTGAGTCTGTCTGAGAAGACACCTCCACCCACTCCATCATTTGGTTTTGAACCGTCCGTGTAAAAATGGATTGATTCTTCTTCCGGCAAGGCATCCTCCCAAAAGGATCTAGGGGGGATGGATATCTGGAAGTTTTTGTCGAACAGCAGTTGGGGTGTGGTGTAGTCTATATTCCTAGTCCTAGAAGGGATTCTGAGTATATTCAGAATTGCAGAGTGGCCAATTTCACTATCGGCCCATTGAGAAGTTGCTTTGAGGCGAGTGGCCGTGGTAGCAGCCGTCTGTCTGCTAAAGATGTCAAGGGGTATCAAATGGAACAGAATGTCGAGTGCAGCTGAGGGAGTGGTGCGAAGCGCTCCGCCTATGCATAAACATGCTGATCTCTGGACTCTGCCTAGTTTATCGCGATTTATCGCTTTCTCTAAGGCAGTCCACCAGACAATTGTTCCATACGTTAGCATCGGTCTTACAACCGAGATATATAGCCAGAGAGTAATTCGGGGTTGTAGTCCCCACTTGTTTCCAATAGCTTTTTTTCAAGAAAAGAGTGCCACCGTAGCTTTCCGGACTCTTTCTTGTATATTAGATTTCCAGTTGAGCTTCCTATCTAGGATGAGACCTAGGTATTTGGCCTCGTCTGAGAAGACTAAGCTGATACCCCTGATTGAAGGGGGGTCGACTCGTGGGATTTTGTATTTCCTAGTAAAGAGGACATGTTCGGTTTTGTGGGGATTGACGCCTAGACCACAACTGTCAGCCCATCTTATGAGCTTGTTAAGAGCATTTTGTAGGAGTTCTTTTAAGGTGTTAAGGTGCTTCCCCAATACGGCAATAGCAACGTCATCTGCATAGGCAATCACTTTGCAGCCCTCTCCTTCCAGGATAACAAGCAGTTTGTTCACCACAAGATTCCAAAGAAGTGGGGATAGGACTCCTCCTTGCGGGGTTCCCCTGCTGACAGATCTTCTGGCGGAGGTCATACCCAGCTTTGAGTTAATAATCCTACTGGTTAGTAGTTGATTAATGAACTCGCCAAGTGTGTCATCCACTTTTAGATCCGACAGTGCAGTTGAGATCGCGGATGTGTTGACGTTGTTAAAGGCGCCTTCTATATCGAGGAAGGTTACCATTGTATACTCCTTATGGTGAAGGAAATATGCAATTGAACGTACTAACGTGTGTAGGGCTGTTTCTACAGATCTGCCTTTGCAATAAGCATATTGGGAGGTAGACAGCAGCCTTTTGTCAATGTTGGTACGAATATGGATATCTATCAATCTTTCTAGAGTTTTTAGGAGAAATGATGATAGACTGATGGGATCTTTCGGAGTGACATGGGAATATTTGCCAGCTTTGGGTATGAAAACCACTTTCACTTCTCTCCATAACAGCGTAATGTGGACCAGTTCAATACAACTTTTCAGAATTATCTCCAACACCGGTAGAATAATATCTGATGTTTTTTGTAATTCGGCTGGTATAATGCCGTCTGGTCCCGCCGATTTATATGGTTTGAAGCTGTGTAGCGCTCAAAGTAGCCTATCCCTGGTAATTAGATCGTGAATGTTGGTTATGTGAGTCCTTACCCTGTTTGGGTTCGTACTACTTATAACATGGGAGCTACCTGGGAAGTGGGTATCTAATAGCAGATTAAGCGATTCCTCGCTAGACGTAGTCCAAGAGCCATCCGATTTTTTGAGACAGCTGGGCATCGTTGGATTTGTAGAGAGGATCTTTCTTAGCCTAGAAGCTTCGGAGGTATCCTCTATTTTGCTACAGAAGAGTCCCCACGATGTTCTTTTGGCTTTCCTCAATTTTTTTTTATAGGATTTGAGGGATACTTTGTAGGCATCCCAGTCGGAATCTGTTCGTGTGGCCTTGGCTTTATTGAACAGTTTCCTGCAGACATTTCTAAGTGGGCTCAATTCCGATGTCCACCAAGTTCGTATATAAGGTTCTTGGGGATACATCTTGGGGTATCTTTTAACTTTTTGCTTTATCTTTTGAAATAGTGGTACCTGCCATACAATTTTTTGTGAAAATCACTTACCACTATTTTTCTCAAAAGTGGTTCCAAGGATTCCGGTCTTTTTTTGTAAAATGATATTTGGGATAGTGTCAAAAATTCTGCATACTCAGTTTTTGGAAAAAAAATCGATTAACGGTAATTTATAATACTGGCAATATCTCGAAAACTAATAAAGGGAATTTAACAAAAATTACAGTTTTTTTTACTATGAAGTCGATTAAATTTTTTAAATAATTTTTTTTAAATTTTTTTTTTTCATAGAACGATTTTCTTAAATTTAAATTAAATTCGTTTTCTCCAAAACGGCCTTAACGATTTTTATAATATTTTGTATTTCGAACAATTATGTTAAACGTGTCCAATGTGCGAAATTACATCAAAATCGTAGGTGCCGCTTTTGAGAAAGTCAAATTTTTCAAAACCTAAAAAGTTTTTTAAATAGATTTGTCATTGATTCAAAAACGCATCTGATGTATCGAGAAAGTTTCGTATGACGCAGTCGTGCACTTTATTTTTATTCCCCTTCGTTCAAAATCTAGTTTATGGTCTTAACTAAAACACGAATTTTTTTTTTCACTTCTGATGATCATGTCACGAATTCTACTGTCAACGCGGACGCACCCTTTTCCGAGGGATCACCGGAAATGACGTCACAATGACGGAGTTTTGAATACTTTCCTTTTATAATTTCAGAAATTTCTTTTTCAAATGTATATATTTAAGACAGTAAAAAGTTTGAATAAAATTATTCAAATAAACCCATGTAACCCCTTTAAGTCGGATTTTTGGCAGCTGTTAAATGAGCAGCAATAGAACTCACGCCACCCCAATAAAGAACCATTAACATTGTACAGGAAAACTGCTTCTAGTTGCCTAGACCAAGTGCTCTGTCATATGAGTTAATATCTATATTTTCTAACTTCTAACTTATAACATTTTCTAACTCATTCCATACATACTGGTCATTGGGTTTACGGTGGAACCTCCTCCAATCGACCTTTTCTTAAATGTATCTTTCGAAATGGCCCAGCATTAATGCTCTGTTACAGCTTTTCGTTCAGTGCTCTACACCGTGAGCAAAGAAACTGAGAACATGTATTTTGTCCATTGAGTCAGAAACTAGAAAACGACTCCAAAAACTTCAGGACTTTTACCAATAGCAAAAGAAAATCTACTAGTTTGCCCAACCAAATTTGTTGAGTCTTTGTACCAAACGCCCAATGCCCATAGCCCATAGTTATGTTCTAACTGCACACTGCCGCATTGGTATTGGTATCATTCAACTAAGTCTTCACGACAGTACCTTGGCCAATATCTAGTCCCGGACCCGATGGTATTCCTGTGATTTTTTTTAAAATGCTTTCTCTAGCAATTTGCCATCCCCTTCTTAAAATTTTCAATCTTAAGAACGGAACTCATATTTTCTTATTCTAATCTTTAAATCTGGATCTAATAATGATACTAAAAATTATAGAGGAATTTGCAAATTATCAGCTTTGCCTAAGCTTTCTGAAACCATTGTAAAATTAAATCTCGAACTTGTAATAAAATAATTTATTTCTGATATGCAGTATGGCTTTGTATTCGGCAGAGCCACTACCACTTATCTGATTTTCTTATGACATTATGCCAAAAATGCTATCGAAAGCGGTTACCAAGTTTACACTGACTTTAGTAAAGCATTTGACTGCGACAAACATCATATTTTACAAAAAGTGGTTAGGATCTTATCTGATTTTCTCCTCTTCTTCTTCTTCATGCCCCGTATGCTGTTGGGCGTCGGGATAGCCTCGGATCATTCATTCCTTCCACTGCCACCGGTCCCGGAAACCTCTCCTCTTTTCCGGAGGTGCTTACCCCTCTTTCTTAATATCACTTGGATCTGGTCATCACAAGTGTTAAGTGCAGTTCCTTAAACATTTACATCAGTTATTTGTTTTTCTTTTCTTCACTCATCCCAGCGTTGCACATATCCAAACCATTTCAGTTGTCTTTCCACTATTATCTTATTTTGTCTCTTCTAGTTTTGCAGATTGGCAGGATTCAAAGGGTCAAAAAAGATGATTACTTCTCACTATTTTTTGTGTTCGGAGTGTAACAGTGTTGTCATTTGGTTTCGCTACTCTTTATTATTTTTGTAAATGACATGTCGTTGCTATTGAAATACTGCTATTGATCTAAATCCCAAGGTGATCTAAGAAACCCAATTGTTTAGTGCGTCAATAAGGTTAAATATTAGAAAATGCTTAACTATATAATTTTTTAGAAGCTCTTCTCGTTTTGAATTTCAATACGAAATCAGCAATATTACTCTAAACAAAGTCGGAGAAAGTAAAGAACTCATTCGAGTTTCTTGCATCTCATGTTGACCACATTGTTGCTAAAGCTAATACACTTTCTGGTTTTATAAAAAGGAATAGGAATGAATTTTAGGACTTTCATACCTTTATTTCACTTTTTATTGCATTAATTAGGTCTCTGATAAAATATGCGAATGGCATATGGTTACCAAACTCACTCAAAACGCATTGAAAAAGTCCATAGGTGCTTCACAGAATACATTTTTAGGAAAATGGGTTGGGACTTTGATATCCTTACAGAACTCGATGTCAATTGTTAGGCATTTCAACTTTAAGCTGAAGAAGAAAGGCATAACATCATATTTGTAAGGGACTGGTTCTGCTATCACCTTAAATGTCCATGAAAGACACTCAATTGGTTCCACTCCAGATTGGATGTGAATGCCATTCCTGTTTCTGAACTCCTCAAAGAAATGAAGGAAATGTTTGGTGATCAGTCCTGCTGAATATCACTAAAACGAGGGGTTGATTCTTGAAGATTTGTTTGAATGCTTGATCGAAGGCATTCCTGATCCGTATTTGTGTTCTAAGGCATGGATGCAGTGTTTCCGTAGCGAACATCAGCTGCTTTAGACGTTTAGTAAAATACACCTGCCGAAGAGGATTGCGTCTCCAAGTCCAATGCGAAAATAGCGAAAACAACAAGCGCAAAGTATCACGGGAGAGATTCTGAGTAAGCTACTGTTTGGGGTCGGACAAAGGGGTGTGGTGATGGATCATTTAAAGGAAAGCTTGAATGAGTGTAGGGATCTAGAAAGAGTGAGAGCGAAGGTGTCGGATAAAATTATTATAAGTCCAAACCGCAACAAGATGGCAAAAGATCGTAACAGAACTAACACAAAGTAGAAAACTGGAGATTAAATGGAGGTAAATAACTGTGAGAGCACAGCAAGGGTGTCTAGGAATATCATCCCCAAATTTAACGGGTCGATTACAATAAGGAAGGTTTTACCGAACGGCAGATATCTGCTGAAGGAAGTAAAGGGTTTCCAATAAGGTGGGGAATCATATGAGGGGATATGGGAAGTGGCAAATATGAAATTTTGGGTTTCTGATGGTAAAAGCGCGTATCAGTGGAATCGGGACGATTTGGGGTCAGGACGGTTCACTCATATTAAAAAAAAATTAAGTAGGTGTCTGACAGTAATAGGTGCGAGCGCATTTCATCAGGAACACTCAACGATATTCATAGTATCTTATAGTTTCATAAGCTTAGTCATTATCAGAGTATCTCGTGCCTTCCCTTCCTTTGTGGATAGGCGGAAGACTTGTAGATTAATGGAACCTCGAACTCAAAACTCCCATTTCATACAAAATGTTTCCAAATACACATTGAGCTCTCTAGGAATAATATGGCAGGCAATGTGCTTTTGAACTAGACAAAAAACAAACTTTGGTATCTTTGTGACGGGCTCCCGACCCGTGAAGTGTCCCTGCCTGAGATACGGCTGCCTTCCACCCTCCACGATCCCGAGCACGCTGCTTCCAGTTGTCCAGACCAAGCGCTCTGGCATCCGCGATGGCTTGGTCTTTAAAACGGAGGTTCGGTCTTCCTTGTCGTCTCGAACCTGGAGCTTTGTTGTCCATTCGCTCGGTGTGGCCGAGCCAATGTAGTTGACAAGTTTTAGCTTTTCGGACTACATCCACATCTTGGTACAGCTCATAGAATTCGCGGTTGTATGTACTCCTCCATTCGCCCTCCTCGCACACAGTACCAAATATCCGTCGAAGGATTTTTCTTTCAAAGGATCCCAGTATTAACTCCTTTCCTGCTTATCATCCAGCACTCGGCGCCGTATAGCAGAACTGGCTGGATAAGCTTTCTGTAGAGCAAGCACTTTGTCCTTCGAGTTAGGAGTTTTGAACCCATTTGTTTTGCTAAACCGAAGTAGCAGCGGTTTCCTAGGGTAATTCTTCGACGGATCTCCACTAAGATGTCATATGTGGAGTTGATGTTTACCCCGAGGTAGATGAACTCCTTAACTATCTCGAAGTTGCTGCTATCAACAGTGACATTTTGTCCTAGTCGGTGGACAGATGATTGTTTGTTTATTGATAGCATATATTTATTTAGTTTAGTTTTTCTCATTCACTTCCAGGCCAACTAGTTTCGCCTTTTCTTCAATAGCCATGAAAACCTCTATCATGGCACGCTGGGATCGACCGATGATATCTATATCGTCCGCATACCCCATCAGTTGGGCTGATCTGTTGAAGATAGTGCCTTCCGTGTTGACACCTGCCCTGCGCACTATCTGCTCAAGAACAAGATTGAAGAAATCACACGACAGCTCATCTCCTTGCCGAAATCCGGTGCATATTTGAAAGAGTTCAGATGAGCTGCTGCCAAACTGCACATTGCATCGCGTGTTATCTAGTATCATGCGACACATCTGGATCAGTTTTGACGGGATCCCGAATTCGGCCATCGCCACAAAAAGCTCCTGACGATGAATGCTGTCTGCTGGTATCTTTGTGACACTCGAGCATAATTTAAATATTCAATCAGTGAGGCCTAACGCCACTCACCGACTATGAAAATACAATGCGAGCACCTTGAAAGAAACCTTGAAAGTTAACGAGGTCTAGGCACAATTGGATTTTAAATAGCACTTTCCACTCTAAAAACGGTAAAATACAAAGAAGGGAAGGGGTCAGTTTTCTTGTTTCATGCATTTACCTAGCTGAGAACTTTGTGCGTTTTAGGATCGAGAAGCTGCAGCAATTAGAAAAAACAAAATTTGTAGATGCTTTCTTATTTCCCCTACACGGCAATTTGGGCGACTAAGCAAAACGATAGTAATTTATCTGAATAATTTTTTCATAGGTTTCTGGGTGATAATTGCATCAAGACATTCAGACTTTGTTGACTTCTTCAAAGTCCAATGTGGGATACTATTGAAATGTGTCGGGGTCTTAAATACTAATCGAAAGTCTTAAACCAATCGCAGCTTGTTTCATAGATTCAACTCTTGGTGTTGCCACAGTGTTTAGTCCGCTTATGTGAGCTTCCACGTATAGCAAAAATTCGCTCCTCAAAGCAAAAAAATATCCAAAACTGACGTTGTATGCTCACGAACTAAATTCAACCGATTTAAGTTGACAACTGCCCTCTCAATATTTATGTAACTTTAACGTTCATCCCTCGCCTATTCAGTCTGAGTAATTAAGTCCCCGCTCCGCATCGCACTTAGTAAGCCCTAAACTATGCGAAAATGTTAAAACTCGCTGGATAAATTTTCGAATCCCACCTGAAACAACCAACCACAGTCTCTCCTGGATATTCTCTCCACCGACCGATGTCGATTATTTGCTGAATTAAATGAAACCCACCTATTTTGGTCATGTCCTTCGTCCACACCAAACATACATATATAGAGCAGCACTGCTCCCCTCCAGTAATGTAATTAGTTTAAAACCCCCCATTGGTTTGACAAAAGTTGTTCGTCCTTAGAAACTTTGCTTTTCGAACACCTCCTGGTCGTGGTCCTTGTCCGATCCCAATCCTCGGGTAGTAATTCTAATTTAATTTATTTTTCTTGGTTCGTCCTGATGTGATGTGCACATCATCCTACATCCCGCTCTGTCCGAATCTCTTTAATGTCCACCTGACACCGCAGCCACAATCGCCCATTGACCGTCTTTAAATCTCCATCAAGTGGATACACGAGGTTGTTCCGTGTTTAGCTCCACAGGATGACACGTTCAGCAGCACCACCTACCCATACCTTTCGTCATGTTTACTTCGATTCAGAATAATCATTCTCAAAAAAGGACTCTTTTTTCTCTCTCTCCCTTACTTGCTATGGTAATTGAGGCATCCAGAGCCACACCAAACACACACACACACACAGTGGCACAGGAAAAACTTTGAACAGAGGATATTTCCCTTTTGGCAGTTGATTCTGGTGGGACAGCACCATATGGGAAAACATGGACAATTTCGTCTGATACCAAGAAACAAAAACATTGCTGTATAGCCAGCAAAAAGAAAGGACCAAAAAACAAAAAATGGAAAAAGAGCGACCACGCTACCGATAGGAGGACCCGAAAACCGAAGGCATCCTCTGAAAACATAGAACATTTGCATACCAGTCGCCTGAGAGGTTATGTGCTTCTTGGGTTTAGCCGTATAGCGAGTTGGGTGGGTGAATGTATGACATGAAGTCGTATTGTCGCCTGCCAGTCTGTCAGTTCAGTCAGTCACCGCCACCATCGTCTTCATCGTACAGCATCAGCATCAGCATCAGCATCAGAAGCACGAAGAGGACCGGAATGCTTTGACATTTGCATAAAATGTTTCCAAAGCTCCGCAGGGAATTTCCTCTGACTCGGCCATGTGTTGTGTGACTCGACTGCTGCTGCAACAACATTCGTAGGAGAGAGTGTTGGCATATGTTCACCTCTTACAAATCAAGGGAAGTCCTGGCTACCCCCTACCCCCAAAAATTCGCCTTTGCGATTATAAATTCAAATTTCCTACATCCTGACCCGTCGCTTCGGTCGATGGACGAAATCGTGTCATAGACCTGCAGAATGGGAACGAAAACGAGCCTGATGATGGGTCTCCGTTCTGACGATGTTGATGGCTAAAGCGAAGCAAAGCAAAGCAAAGCGACGCGACGTCTCGGGGCGTTGCGCATTTTGGGGAATTTTAATTTGTTCTGGCATTAGTATCCTCATGGGACTGTCGCAAGGAGCTTGGAAGGGTATTCTGAGTTTTTTTTTTGTTTGCAGAAATCGAGTATGTGGGCCTTTTGGAATGAAAAGGCATCACTATAAAGACTGACATACGTTTCTTTGGTGAGCTTTTGGATACTTTGCATGCATACTGTGTGCTTATTTTGATAGCCACTTGGGAGCGGAGGAGTTTAAATTAAGTTGGACAGAATTATTATGGTTTCAAGTAGACAGGAGTGACGTTGTCATTGGTTTCCTTAAAAGGGTTATGTAACTTCATTCATATATTTAATAGGTTATCATTTGTGGGTGATTGTGGCATTCAAATGTCTTGAAAATATTGTATTTAGGTTCAAGAAGGGTATATAGGATATGGAATAGGATGCCATCTTTTACGAATAAATTGCTTATTGATGGCATAGTGATTTATTATAAATTAAAGAATACTTTGAGAATCAGGGTAACTGAAAAGCGTGGTCGAATACTTTTGCTTTGCTTTAGAAAACTGAGGAAATAACATTTTAACTAGGTGGATAAAGATTTATCTTCCCCTTACACGCAACTTCTGAAAAATTCGTTTGAAAATGAGCCAAGCTCTTTTGTATCCTTGCACAGAGTTCAGTAACAACACCTATTGTAGTGCGAATATTCAAAATGATTACAGAATTAAAATCCTTAAGGCGTACTTGGTCCAGATTTAGCTAGATCTGGTTAGTCGCTAGATATATTATTCCAATTATCCATCTAAGGTTTCTTTTCTCTGTGGTAGACAACTTTAGCATTAGTTTAAAAGTAGATATTGATATACATATCTTAGTCACATTTTTCAGCTAAGAGGTCCTAATTTCCGTGGAATGTCCATGTTCCCTGGTAACCAATAAAGGCGCATGTTGAACTATCTGCATAAAAGACTATGTAAAGATTAGGCGTAGAACACAGTGCAGCGGCCAGGAAGATGTAAGTAGCTACTATGGTTAAGTCTGTTAGAGAAGACAACTCCACCTACTAATTTGTTTTGGATTAATATGTCTGACGTGAAGTCCTCTGAGAATGACTTGAAGGTCGAATGAAATGTATTGACGAAAGGATTTATCATAATTGCGATTCCTTCAGAATGGAAGCATGCCCCACTGATTTATTGGTCCACTATGAGTTAAATTGAAAACAGAAAGCCTCGCTAGGGTTGTAGAATGAATATTAGCGTGGAGCGTCAATGTATGACGAAAGCTGATGCATCAGTTTCTAATAGCCTTTATATTTTGCATTTTGATGAGTAGAATAATTTAACATTAAACAATTTTTTTGTGGGATGCAGACTATAGCCCTCTAACGGTTCTAAATGGACTGTGGAGTTGGTGCCGGCGTTTTCTCAACTCAACTGGATATATACAAATCTTTTCGCCTCCCACACCGTTTCTAGTTTCTTTCGGACAGAAGTCCTTGCTATTAGGGAGGCGGGAAAGGTACTTTTAAATTCATCAACAACTACAGGTTATTGTTTTTAGAGGTATACAACTTCGTATTGAAATAAAGCACAAGAAAATCGTTTTAATGTCCATCATTGGCTTTATTAGAAGGACAATTTTATGCCATTTGGGGCATTTGGCCGCCGCGGCTGGTTCGAATAAGGACAAGTCTAGAGGTCCAATTTTCAACCACTTTTTCAAGCATTTCGGGCGGTATGTTGGCAATAACGCCAGGAATGTTGGCTTCCAAGTCTCCTAACATTTCTGGTTTGTTGGCGTAGGCGAGCGACTTCACATATCCCCAAAGAAAATTATCCAATGGTGTCAAATGGAGCGCGAAATTATGCGCTCCTCGAATGCTTCCTTCAATAAATCGATTGTGACGTGCGCTGTGTGGCATGTAGCGCCGTCTTGTTGGAACCACATCTTATCCACATTCATGCCATTCAATTCGGGAACAAAATAGTCGGTTATCACGGCTCTATACCAGTCTCCATTAATGGTAACTGAATCTCCAGCATAATTTGGGAAGAAGTATGACTCCACCAGCCCATAGAGTACACCAAACAGTCAGTTTTTGTGGATGTAATGGCGTTTCAAGGGTCTCAGGTGGATTCTCTTCACTCCAAATGCGTCAATTTTGCTTGTTGACGTTGCCATTCAACCCGAAATGAGCCTCATCACTGAACAAAATTTTGAAAATTTTGAAAAAATAAATAAAAAAATTTGAACCATTGTTTTCGAAATAAATTTTTCACAATTTGCAAGCGTTGTTTATATGTCAACCTGTTCAAGATGAAATGGCAAACCAAACTGAACATAAACGACAGTGGAGTGGCCAGATTTGAGCACAAAATGTCAGTTTTATCTCTATTCGAAAAACCAACCTTTAAAAATAAACCCTTTATAAAAACAGCGGATATATTCATCGACAGTCAGGCTACGATTAAGGCTCTGGATTCAACCGTGAATACGTCCAAGCTTGTTGGGGACTATAGGAAGACACTGGGCCAATCTACCCGCCGGGTAATATGAGTTCCTGGCCAGAAACATAGAGGCTTTGTTCTGAATGTATCACTGGCCGAGGAAGTCAATCTACCTCTAGGATACCTAAATAGAGATATATGTTTCCAAATTTTTCTTCACTAGCTGAGTCTAGGTGGTCGACCTTGCCAAACTGTGTCATATCAAGAAAGATGTGGCCCACTTACAACAAATCAAGAACACAGAACCTTACACGTACAACGCATGTCAACGTCTCTAGACTGGCGGTCATATGTATAGGTCACTGGCCGATATTTACGCACGTGGCCAAACTTGGAATCCCTCATAATACCTTATCTGGGTATAAACGAGAGTGAAGCAGTGTCTCATCTACTTTGAATATTACGGCTTCAGCGAAATCCAGTGAAACCCAGAAAACGTTGCGCAAGCAATTCTTTGATTATGCAGCGGACATTTTCTTTCCTAAATCCACAGGTTGGTTTTGAGTTATACCTTCAATCTACATTGCTTTATTTCACAGGTAACGTGAGTGATGGCAACGAAACGCCGCCTAAACGCTTATTGCTCTTCCCTTTTACTGGGCATTAGGAAGCAACCATTTTACCTACTTACCTACCTACAGTAATTGAACCTTCGGTCACCATCTTCTCACAGTGCTCAACAGCCTGAGTGTGACAAGGGCAGTTTGGAAATGGCTTTTCAATTGAAGCTTTGTTTGTGGTAGAAGTTCTTGCAATTCCTCATCACTCATTCTGTCTAAAATGAGGGGTGATGTGACTTGTGATTCGTTACAGATTATTAAGTCAAGATAATCATTATGGGAGTTTAAAGATTATAACTGAACCCTCAAGCTTTTGATTGTTTCTATCTGAGATGATAGAATATATCGTAATATAGGTTCTAATGTGACGTAGTGACAATTCGTAAGCATATAATTGACATATGCACCATTGCAATGGTCTCCCCAACTTCAATCAGTGTTTGTATCTGTATTGCCGCATCCAACAACAAATAATTTTCTTAAGTCTAGCTGTCTATCCGAAAGAATGGAGTTTATCGGTTCCGCTTCAGTTTCCCCTGTCCCGGTTAATACTTTTAGATGTCCCTAGATAATATGAACCTACCCCTGTGAGTAGAGAAATATGCTCCTTTACTTTGGTTACAATGTGAACTCGTTGACTTCGACAAACCAATGTCTTGTCCATTTTTTCCATCGAAATAAATGCTTTCAATGGTCCTTAGGCATTCTTCCGTTTGGAGAACTTTACATTGCCGTTTTCCGACCCTACGGACTTTTTTTTCGATTTATGATGTTTCTCAATATTCTCTGTGGTTACCAAGCCAACATCTCCTAACACTGCATTCGCCACTGCTGCTGCTAATCGATCTGAAATGCCGTACTGATCACAAACTCATACTAAAGTTGGAAGATGCAATTGATATCTCTAACAACTCTTCTCTTTACATTTTGAAGTACTCGGCTGGGGATCAGTATCAGTGCTATGAGTAATTAAAGACGAAAAACAAGGAGGATTACATTGAGATCTAAAGAGTCGTGAGAAGTGTTCCTCTAATGCACAAACTCGATCGAGTTTGCAATTTGTCAAATTGAATTAATTTTTAACAGGTAAGTAGGTGTAAGACCTAAATTTTGGGGAACTGTCCCATACTTCTCTTATTTCATATTCCGTATTTTGGAGCCTCCGCCTTAGAATGCATTAAGTCTATTTATGGCTTTTCCCAAGCACCCGCATCTTCGTCTTTAAAAGTTATTCTCAGAGTACTGAGACTTGTTGACTTAGTCTATGCTCTGTTTAATTTTAAGAAGCATCATCCCGGCAATGCCATTCAATAGGTATACTTCGGTTCGAAACATGCTATGACGGTTATTGTTAGCTCACTGATTTCGACATGAAAAACGCACAATTTAAAATCTGCGGCTGACCGCCACATGAACGGCTTGAACACTACTAAGCATGAACACCTTCTATACTATTGATCTGAGTTCTGTAATTATGAACCTCGCACCGCACCACAGATAAGAAATGAACAATATGGTCAGCTGATCTTAAGACGTTTTAGGCACAGATATGTAAGTTTAGCAAAGCAAGCTAATCCTACCCATATCGAAGACTTCAAACCGACTATTCTTACCATGCTCATATAAGGTCTCCAAGAAACCCAAATCAAACCACCATTTCAGCAGTTCACAAATCCAGCTTTCGGGCCATCCATCGTTGAGTTTTGTGTCTTTTTGACTTCTCGAATGCCTTTTACAGCGTAAATCATGATGTCCTCTCTTGGAAGCTGAAGAATCTCTTTGGTTTTAGTGATAGGGCCTCTCAACTTTTCCGTGCCTTCCCTTCAGAGAAGTAGCAACGAGTGATAAACTCTCTGCTTTTAAGCCTGTCAATCATGGTGTACCTCATGGTTCGATTTTAGGGCCTATTATGTTTGCTTATTTATTAATGACCTGCCGTCTGTTTATGAACATGCAGCTGTGCACCTCTATGCTGACGATGTTCAGCTTCATTTTGATCTAGCAATTAAAGTTGTAATTCAACTTGTTTCTCAGATCAATGAGGATCTTAAGCAACTCTACATTTGGTATCGGATTCAACCCATCCTAGTTGCAGTTCTTTTCGATTTCGAATAAATCCTTTGAAGTCAACATTTATTGGCTATCGAACAGTTAACTAAATATCCGCTCTAGTCTATTGTACATGATCATCGTAATGATTGGTCGAATTTTCGGATGTCCTTGTAAGCCTTGGCTATAGAACTAGCCTTACGCCCACTGAAACTCGACGACCTACACCCGGAAGCAGTTTATTTCATCCTTGATTACTTATATAACGGTAAATATGAAATTTAGTTAGAAAATGTTCGGCCCGATATTTGTAAATCCTTACTTCAGCTATTGCAATAGTATCTAGTGTCTTAGTTGCAATGGCCTTCTTCGACTACGACCATCCGATTCTTCACTTTCTACAATATCCCTTTTTAGAATTAGGATGATACCCTTCTTCCCAGTACCACTCATACTGTACTGTCCGAGACGACCCCTTTGACCTTCTCGTCCACGGCTCAACATTTACAATTGTAAAATTTTATTAAATAATTCAGCCGCCATAGTGAAGCAGAAAATAGTACGGATACGGAACCATTTCTTAACAGTTTAATCACAAAATCCTCACGGAATCCCTTGTGTAAAGTAAGCCCTCTCTTCTTTATTCCGCTCAAAGCAATGGCGCGTGGAAAATTCACCCAATCTTCAACAATCCTTAAAGCGCATCTCTGCTATAGTCCTGTGCTGGCAGCGGAAAGGAAACAATTCAAGGCCTTTTCCATATTGCCATCTCCAGCCATTACCCAATAGTCAACCACTTCACGTTTTGTCTGGGAGAAATCATCCAGGACTCTGATCCTATTCTCTACCACGGTAGGTATGAGGGGATCTAAGTGTGAGCATAAATAAAACGTTTGCGAATCTTATGATCCCTTTGGGATTGCACTGCATTGTATTTCACGTTGGTACATGTACCTACTACATAGTATAGTTTTCCCTTGAGTAGACACGCGAAACAGTGGAAGGAGTGGGGAGTTTGGGGTGGATGCCAATGCCAAAGGGATGCAAAGGTATGTCGGTCGTCTACTTTCTTCATCTCGTTTGCGTACCGTAATAAAAGCAAACATCCAAAGTTGTTTGTTTTGTATGTAGGTAGGTAGTATGCGTAGCGTAGTGCTATCAACCCGTTAAACATTTTAGATGTTTGCTACGTTTTCTCCACAGCCATAGCCCTCTTTTTTCCGCTGCTGCTGCTGCTGTACCTATGGCAACCCTTAAGCGAGAGAATAAACCTAATTTCTGGAGCAGAAGAGAAACAAAAAAATGCTGTATCCTGGCGCATCAGTTGGACCCCAATCTCTCCTTTAGAACGAAACGTAATGGAATAAAATTTATGAGATCCTGAAGGAATTCTCCTTGAAAGACAAACAATATTTATTTAATTTTATCTTTTTCTCTGTTTCTCTGTTATTCTTGTTTTTGTTCGTCGTCGTCATCTTCATCGTCATCGTCATCGTCGTCGTCGTCGTCGTCGTAGTTGTTTCGTTTTCTCATCTGAGATTAGTGATGGTATTCTTCTGGTGGTGCAACTATACTTCAACCCCATCCTAGTTCGAGTGTTTTCTTTTTTACGATCTTGTGTACGTAACGTTGTTCGCTCTTGGCGCGCATAGACTTTGTGTGCATTTTCAACCATGGATAACAATGTGTTTTCGTAAACGATAATAATGCACACAAACATTCTTGCTCAACCACTGCAAGGGAATTGCCTCATTCCCCGCCTTGATTCTGGCTGGCTTTCAGATATCGGTTCAGTTCGGTTTGGTACGACCGGTGACGGAAAAGCATGCCTTCGTCGACGACTACATTGCAGATAATGACAAGTTTTTATGATCCCGGAAATTGTTTGAAGAATAACGAAGCAAAAAGTAATAAAATCCTTTTTTAAGTGTGTTTTCTTTCTCCTTTGTGTGGGTAATGGGAATATTTATTCCCCAACCCCCTTTGCTATGTGTTCGTAAAAGGACAATGAGATGAAATTTTGAACATTTTATTACTCGGATTTTGAAGATACACACGTTTCTGTAACGAAATGCACACACAGCTTCGCCATTATATAATATTTACAAACTTACACATGCACATAGACTCACACACATACACAGATACAATTTGACAACCGCGAAAAGTTATAAACTCATATGGAGGAGAAAATTTTAATGCCTGCGGTTACTATGGGAATTTTAATTTCGGTTTTATTGCCGCCCCCCAGAAATGTTAAGTTTGTTAACTTTTCTGCCAAAAATTCAAGTTGAAGCAGGGAGGGGGGGTAGGAAGCAGTGCACGAGTGCCGAACGCCGAACGCCGAACGCCGAGCTCGTGTGTGTACTTGCATATCTGTATATAGTTTTGCGAGTCTGGTACTCTCTGGGCCTGGTTAGTGGTGATGACGCGCAGTGTGGTGGAGCTGCGGCGGTGGCTCGAGATTCTGCAGTTCATGTGCTTGGGGAGCTGCTTTTTTGTGCGGAATTAAAGGTTCGTTAAATTTCTTAATTAGTTTTCCACAGTTTTGAGAAATGTTCAGGATACAAAGTTTCTTTTTGAATACAATTGGCGGGCGAAAGACGCACTAGTCATGATTGATGGTAGATTCAGAAGATGGGGAAAATTAACGGTGAAGTGAAAAGGCTTTGAGAAGGTGCCAGTAGAAGATAATTAAACGAAGGGGTGAGTGAGGCTAGCCGGTAACGAGGGCAAAACGAAGTGTGTGTGCTAACAACCAGAAGGGACACCACACATTGACGAATCGGATAAGGCGTCACTGTCCCTCAAGTAGTAAGGAACTTTGTCACCGACCAGCGTTAACAATTGCTTCTTTGGACGTATTTGGCATTTTATGATACCTCTGAAGAGCCAACCCTTGTCATAAGGTCACGAATGACATCGAAATTTTTGAAAGGCAGTTGCGCATGATTTTGGTATTCATATTATTGCACACGTTGATTGTTAGAAGCGTTTTAGTTAAAGTCAGTAACTTGGTCAGCCAAAATGGTAATCTACCCCTTTAAACCACAGAGTCTGAGGGGTAGTTCGCCAACAAATATCCGGGAAAGCAATAGTGGGGCTTATTTAATATTCCAATTTAATATTCTGATCCAAGTCAACCCATTCCGGACATTTATTTGAATTGGGTGGTGGTTCCCAAGCGTGAAAAGTTCAAATATCTGGGATCAATGATCAACAGCGAAGCAACAGTTGATGACGACATCAATCATCGTGTAAGCGTAGGGTGGATGAAGTGGCAGGAAAACTCTGCCATCTTCTGTGAACGAAAACTGTCCCCTAAGCTGAAAGGAATTCTCTACACCGCAGTTGTGCGTCCGGCGCTCACATACGGTTCGCAATGCTGGACAATGTACAAAAAGTATGAAGGCAGCTGAGATGAAGATGCTTCGCATGACAGCAGGAGTAACAAAGCTGTATCGAATGAGAAGTTCCAGAATTCTAGGAGCCTTCACGTTAAAGAATCCATTTCATTGGAGCACGACCGACTCAGTTGGTATTGTCATGTTCAAAGGAGGGATCCTACGAACCCCGTCAAAATGGCAATGACAATCAACGTTCCCTTACAATCGCGTAATGGAGGCAGGCCTAAAAACTCCTGGATCACACAAATGCAGAAACACCAGCACTTGATTGGCCTCAATGATGAAGTGATCCAAAATCATCGAGATGCCTGCAGATATCTTTTAAGACCACAGACCAGTAAAGTGAGGCGGTTATGATCCCTGTAATCCTGATCATAATCTCGCCGTTAAATGAAGAGAGGAAGATTTAATGTACCAAGCTAAATGGGCAGTAAATCATTGAGGATCGCATAAAAAATTTAATACGTGGGGCTTTTGACAGTTAAACGGCTTAAACTCTAACATATGGCGCTACAGTCCGGTATGGACCTGGGCCTCAACCAATACGCCTCTCCACTTAGCGCGATCTTTGGCTATTTGCCTCCAGTTGCCCACTCCAAGTTGGTTGAGGTCTTGCGCGCGCTACTTCAGGCAAGGTGGAGTCGAAGACTCTTCGGGCCGGAGCGTTGGTGCCCATTCGCTCTACATGTCCTAGCCATCTTAGTCGACTGATTCGGACTTTCCTGACCAGGTCAATGTCGCTGTACAGCTCGTAGAGTTCGCTGTTAAATCTCCTCCTCCAAAGCCCGTCAACGCAAACGGAACCAAAAATCACTTGAAGAATTTTGCGTTCGAAACGACCAAGGAGATCTTCATCCGCCTTTGATAAAGTACATTCTTCTGCGCCATAGAGTAGTACTGGGATGATTAGGGTCTTATATAGAGTCTGCTTAGTGATTCTTGAAAAGGCAGTGGTATGGTGCAAAGCTTAATAACATAACAAGTCAATCACAATAACATGTTTCAAGTCTTACCGAAATCCAGAGGACATTTTACATCGAGATAACGGGGTCTCTACGAAAAACTCGCACAGTGCCACAGCAACAAGGCGGAAAAAACTGCAATCATTGTTAAAGCGGCTGATTTGTTGTCATCCAATTCGTTTGGCCATGCAACCATTGTCCCACAAGGGACCGCTCCCAAAGATACATCGAATACTGACTACCTTCCTTCCTTTACAAAGAATATTCACTTCTTCCTAACTGAAATGGCAAGGCGACTAATGTAGGCACAGAAGAGGAAGAGATAGCCCATTATACCGATGGTTCCAATGTTGGCATTGGCACTGGTGCTTGCATCCACTGTGAAACTCTGGGAGTTAGAAAATCTTTAAAGATAAGGGATGGCTGCAGTGTCTTTCAAGCTAAGATAGCCGCCATAACCCTATACTATGCTTGCGAGAAAGGTGCCGGAGCTGCATATATCTCTGACCCTAACATCTAATCGAACTCTGCCTAACACACTCACACGGAAGGTCGATCGATATTGGGTCTACAAGCTTAATAAATTCGCGATGGACCGATCGTAAAACCTTCTGGTACGCAAAAGAGTTGTGGCAAGTGTTTAAGCTCCAAATTCTAATGGTAAAACACGTCATGACAAGGCATTCCAAATTCGTGTTGCACAGGTGTGGTATGGATTTTTACATATCGTTTGAGGGTGATCACATTTTGCGGTTGATATGTTATAATGGAGCCATGCAGCAGGCCTTTTTGATTTGTAATTGCAATTTTGTTTTTTATTTAAAAACGACTTTGTTTGAGCACTTATTTTGGAGATACCCTAGGAGGATACCCTAGGTCAGTTCCAGTAATTAGGGTTATTAGGTACCTAGCAGTCAGGTCATACAAAGAACCCTGCGCAGCCTAAGTGAGACACTCTCAACAGTGCATTCACCTATAGCCGTTGGTTACCAGCCACCACAGAGGGAGGAGGGAGAAGAAAAAGGGTATGCGTAGAAAGAAAAGAAAGTTTGCAGTCTGTTTTAAGGAGATAGAGTAGTCTCGCAATCGAAATAACATACCAAAACACTGGCTGCTGGCTTTAAGACAGGAATTTAGGTTCTTCGAAACATCGCAGGAAACATAGTCACCAGCGAATAGTAGCTATAATTAAGCAGCATTTCGTTTAGCTACTAAACGGGCTTAAAAAAAGGGGGAGGGCAACAAGAGAGTCCATGTCCATTCAATGAAGAAACAGTTCTGACACCTGTGGCGAACACCTGAAACAAAAAAAAAATAAATAAATAAAAAAACAAAGAAACAAAAACAACATATTATTGTTTATAATTTTCGTTAAGTTTCAAATCCAACGTTTGACTCCCCATATGTATGATTCAAGCCGGACATATAACCAACGCACCCCATAAGGTAAAGTGAATTCTTTATTTTCGCCACTGAACTATAGCCTAGCAAAAGATACCGACTTCACAATTTCCGATCGCCACGCACTTTCTTTAGCGTGTAGACCGTGACCGTGGTAAGGTGTCTTTTCTTTTCTTTAACTAATCCTCAATCTTCCAAGACCTGAGAAAAGCATTTGGAATCAATCAATAGGTGGAAGGTAAGAAACCTTAAGATTTGTTTTTATCTGATCATTTAAATTAAAATTTTAAATAAAGATTTATAGGGAGGCCTCATTTCGAGAGAGTAAATAGACAAAAACAAAAAAATACCACTTAAAAATCAGACACATAGTCTAAGCAATTATACGCTCCATCCATGTATGTACACAGTCGTCGACTTAATTAAGTTATGCTAACCTATCTCATTTGTGTCCACAGAACTTGCGGACGCCTCCAATTAAAAGCTCCCTTACTCAACTTTATTATGAAAATTCACGTTCTGTGAGGAATGTGTTTCGTACACTTCGCTCAACTTATGGTCAACATAATCGGCCTACTGAGCGTACTATTCGCAACACCATCACCCATTTTGAGACCCAGCATTCATTATTGGATAATATTCGACCGAATAGACCACGTCCAGCACGCTGTGAAGAAAATATAGCGGCCGTAGCTGAGAGTGTACACGAAGACCGTAGAGAGTCGATTCGGCGCCGTTCGCAGCAACTCGGACTGACGTATGGAACTACTTGGCGCATTTTACGTCAAGATCTTGTCAAGAGCTTGTGCAACAACTGAAGCCGCTCGACCTTCCCAAGCGACATCGCTTCGCTCTATGGGCTGTTGAAAAGTTCCAAGAAGATCCGACGTTTTCGAGGCAAATTTTGTTTAGCGATGAGGCCCATTTCTGGCTCAATGGGTATGTAAACAAACAAAATTGCCGCATTTGGGACGACGAGCAACCTGAAGAGATTGAAGAACTGCCACTTCATCCGGAAAAAACTACGGTTTGGTGTGGTTTGTGGGCCGGTGGAATCATCGGTCCATATTTCTTTAAAAATTATGCCGGTGCGAACGTAACCGTCAATGGCGACCGTTATCGTGCCATGATAACCGACTATTTGATGCCTGAAATTGAAGCTCGTGATCTCGGCGACATTTGGTTTCAGCAAGACGGCGCCACTTCCCACACATCGCATTCATCAATCGACTTATTGAGAGAACATTTCGGTGAGCACATAATTTCACGTTTTGGACCGGTTGATTGACCACCAAGAACGTGTGATATCACACCGTTAGACTTTTTCGTGTGGGGATATGTAAAGTCAAAAGCTTATGCCGACAAACCCGCTTCGATTCAGGCCTTGAAGGAAAACATCACGCGTGTCATTCGCCAGTTACCAGTCGAAATGCTAGCAACGGCCAACATTTGATAGACATAATCTTCAAAAAATAAATGCCAAAGAATGTTCTTTTAAATGATAATAAACATTCTCCATTAAATTTAAATTTTCTGTGTTTTTTTCTTTAAAAAAGTAGGGAACCTCGAAATGGATCACCCTTTACTTACATAAACTAAATCTCTTTCTATCTTAAAGTTGTTGTACTTGCCTTAGAAATTGCCTTTTTTTTACGCTAAGTGCTATAGAAAAAGAAAAAAAGTCTAGCACATCATAATCATCGTCTTCAAACGGAAACTTGTGGCCACAAATTTCAGCGACACGGGAAAACTGTAAGTACAATTGTACCACACAATAATTTCTTTGGCAAAATATATATTTTTTTGTTTTTTTACATTTTTAAAATAAAAATATTAAATAACTTTATAAACAATTTATAAACGAGTGTAAATACATATAATAACCTAAATGCTACATTTACTACTCAAATATCTAAAAACAAAAAATTACTTAAACCTAATTTTGCTATTTGCACATACAATTACGTTTAATAATTTTGTAAATAAAGTTCTCGCATTAAGTACTAAGGCTTTATGCTTAAGAATTATAGTTCCCTATTCATAATCATTGAATAACAATAATAGTGATAATAAAAATAAACATGAATTTTTGTAGATGAATTAATTATGCATTTCTTTTGCGACTAAAATTTGCCGCTTTCAAGGTCAGGATCGACTAAATACGCGCAAGGGTATAGTTAGGGACTATCCCTTAAGATAAGCATGGACCAGGGATAGTCACGGTGCATCCGGTTGTCACCGAGTGCAAAAGGGGAGGGCAAGTCCATGTGTTTCTCAACATCCGAAACAACATCAACAATGTTCGCGTTCATATAACACTTTTCCTTTGCAATTTTCAAATAGTTCTCTCTTGAACACTCCTCTCTTTATCTTTTCTCTCTGTACCCCCTTTTTTCGTAAACGTTAATATAAATAGAAACAGGCACGAAAATCATGTGTGAATAGGAAGGCAGCAAGATCCCACCCCACCTTCGAGCTAACGCCGTGCGATCGCAAGCGTGCCTACTGCTGCCAAGGGATTCCGGTCAATCACCATCCCGAATTTTTATTTCCCACGTAGCTATTCTACCATACACCTAGTATAGAATTGATTGGCTAACTGGCACTAGCAGACCATTGAGGCGAAGTACCACCGCGGACACTATGAGCTGTACCCAGATATGTATCAAGATATGAATGTAGACCAAAAAGCCAGAAGAGGACACGTCGGCTACATTGGCTCAGCTACATCCAGCAAATGCTAAAAAAAAGCCAAGACCAAGACGGGGTTCGAGAGGACCGCCATGTCAAAGACCAAGCCTTCGCAAAAGCCAGAGCACTTGTTCTAAGTAACTGGTGCAGCGCGCATGAAACCATAGATGATAGAAGATTGTCGTATCTCAGGCAGGGACTTTGCATGAGTCGGGAGCGCGATAAGTAAGGAAATAGCTCCAAATATGTAACTGGTGTACAGTACCAGATATGAGTGTTTCTATTCGTAAGTTTAGAGTCAATGTTGCTGATTAAAATTGCAGCTCTCTTGGAGAATTTGTACCTATTCCGTCTTCATTCGCTTGCCATGTACAGCTCGTAGAACGCAAAATGCGAATTTGAGCTGACAACAATGAAAAACCATGCATTTTAAGCCGAATATCTGTTTTAAATGTTACTCTACAAGACAATGCTGGTGGTTACTGGTTTCGTAAAAGGGAAATAATCAAAAAATTGTTATAACAGCAATAAGTGCAAGAAATGGTAGATTTGAGTACCCCTGCATCACACATAAGTAAAAAAAATAAGTTTTTTGAGCTTAATAAGGCAGACTAATAGGACTTCAATAAAAGTGGAAAAGTTATGATTCTTGATCACAACCGCGTCGAAAACAGGGAAGATCGGATTTTGCATCAGAAATATTCTAGTCGAATTCGGAGGGAGGGACAGTGCAATAAAGACGTCCATATAAGTAGAAGGGCACCTATGTTCAACAGAATTGAGGTAAAGTCACCTCCTGCAATGAACGAAACAGCATTTTCCTCAAAAAAGTACTGTGGGCGAGGGCGGTTCTGTATAGCAACCCAAAGCCCCGGAATATCTCCGGAAATCCAAGCACTCCCATTAGGTTTTTTTTTTGCGCTTGAATTGAGTTTAATCATCTCAAAGGATTTCAATACTTTTATTGAGGCATAACATCGTCGGATAATCCTTCTGCGACATGGTCATAACGTAACATCGTAACCTTCTGTTTCTTCTGTTTGTGATGATCCCCAATATGTTCCTCCCACATGCTCGCATTAGTCGATCCATCGCTATGCTCTTTTCCATAAGGATATTCAAAAACAATATCCCTTCAGACATTACGGAGCTAGCATTACCAATTCCAGTTCTATTAAATACTTTCGCAAAGGAGGAAATCAACCATCATCCGGCCTTAAAAGTAATAATCCTTCCGGATATACGGACAGTTTAATCTTTACCGTTTCGTATTGCTCTCGATGTAGGTGCCTACCTACCTACCTACCTACTCCTTTTGGGCCTCCGCATAAGACTTTCCGTTTTATGAACCAATTCGACATATGGACTGTAAATAGCCTCATTTCGACAACAGCCATGCTTCTCCACACTGGTTGGTTGGTTCGTTCGTTCGCAAGCAAATTCGTATTTAAATGATTAAATTTTATCGGATACGCGCCATATTCAACGGAAGGAAATCCTTTACGCTATCCTACATGGTATCGATCCGTTCCTTTCACACAGCAACAACAACAACAGCAGCAGCAGCAACGAGAATTCAGCAATCGAATGGAAACAATGAATAATTCCACATAATCCCGCAACCGCAGGACTACACACACAACACAAGTCCCATGTCTAATCCTTTTTCAGGGATTAAATTCTTTTCCACTAAAGCAATGGATGTTTTCCGGCACCCCATCCATGCGGCTCCTTCTCTCCTCTGGTGCATCTTGTGCAGTTCAATGTTTACTTTTACGATTGCGTGCAACCCTCATTTGTACTGTTGTACAATTTACAACCGACGACTACGACGACGACGACGCGACGGACGACAAGGATAGACCACCGGGCTGGCCAGCCACCCAGCAGTTATGTCCTGCTATTGTTGCTACACACCACTTTGCACTTCTGTTTGCAGTCCTCAAACAGACAGAGACACTCCATGTCCACTGTTGATGACAAATTTAATTTCATCGCCTCGCCGTCAATGGGGGTTGATTATTATGTGCACTCGCACTGTGCTTTGCTTTGCCTCTTGTGCGACAGCAGAAGCAGAGCTTGCTGTACAGCACCCTTCTTCCAGTAGAATGGGTCGCCTGTGTGTACCTGTGTAGTAAGTCGCCCGTCCTTAACCAACCGCTACCAACGAAGAGCCAAGGGAAGGGTACGTCCTGTCCTGGTGGTCATAACTGAAAAACAGGATAAATATTAAAATTAAACATCAACGGGAATATTTGCAATGCCAACAGAGGGCTATTTGCATTCTGCATCCTTTATTTTGTTTGGGCGTTTGAGTGTTTGTACTGGTTTGTGCCACATACATACATACAAAGTCGAACAACGGTATCTAGGGCTTGAGGTGTGTGCTGCTGCTGAACCATCCAGCCGTTGAGATCCTGCGTTGTGCAAATATCCTCTTGGTTTATTTATTTTTTTTTTTGCCGGTCGCCCCTTGGTTTTCAATTCTTCGCTCCGGGATAGTTAATTCCATCTGGGTGGATGCCTTTGTACGAATGCGGTGTGCAGTGTGTAGAGGAGGATGCGTTTGGCATTGCTCGAACTCGATACTGAGCTTGAGAGTGTAACGAACAAAGTGCATGCATACGGACAGCAGGACATGGACAGGACACACACTTTGTGGCGAGGAGAGTTCTTTGAGCGCGAAACGCTATGTTAACATCCAATAATTGGAATACCTGGTGGCTCCGGGTCTCGGGTGGTGCGTAGCGTATGCTGTGCTCGCTTCGTTGGGAGAGATTCTAATTCAGATTCAGATTCTCCCCAACCGAACCGGGGCGGGTTTTAATTTTATTCTTACTCATCGAGGTCTAATTTCTCGGATATATCTAGAGAGGTACACGTGCATATTGCTGGCGCGCACCTTTGATGCATCACCGAGAACAGGAACAGACCTAACCCGGACATCCTCATCATTAAGCAAGTGAATGCTACTCCTGTTCTGCGGACGAAAATCACTTTGTAGTGGATTACTTTGAGCAAAAAATAAAAATTGGAAAAACACGACGTTAGCTCGAGTCGTCGTCGTTTGTTAGACAAGGGATGAAGTGGTGAACAATTTGTTAATGGATCAAGTGGAGAGGTTTACATTACTATTTTTTTTTGTATGTGTGTTAAAAGGACGGAGTCAGCGTATGTTGGTGGATTGAAGTGTTTGTTTGAAGTAGCAATGGGCTTAGATTGTTGAAAAAGGGTCTTTTTTAACCTTCGCTGATTTGTTAGCAACTTTGTTTCAATTTCGAACTTGTGCTGAAGTCGATCTGATGAAGTGGACTCTACAATACGGTCCGAGGAAATTAAAAACGATTGGCTAAAATATTTGAAAAGCGCACGCATTATTGCTTCCAGGCTTAAGCAGGTTAAAGTGGGGCTAAGAACTTACTAGTTTACACGGCTATTTTGTACGTATGTTGACAGTCGTCGAAGTGAAGTGAAAGATTTTTCAATAAAGACATAAAATGATTGTATTTTAATGTGGCAGCCGCGAGCACAAATTTTACCCCACTCTTTCACAGTTATCGTCCAGATCGATTATTGAAAATTTTGCGTTTGTTATTCTCCTCTCTAATGATGAACGAAATTCTGAGTTGCATGATGCATCACTTTGTTAGAACCATATCTAACTAATGTCGAACCCATCTAAAGGGTGATTTTTTAGCTGGTTTGGTTTTGGCAACACTGGTTTTGACAGCCGACGTGTATTTAGTACCTTGTGTCACTGTCAAACAGCTTCAGTTTGGTTTGCAATTTAACCATGGATCGTCTTACAAATGAACAACGCTTGCAAATTATTGAATTTTACTATCAAAATTCGTGCTCGGTTCGAAATGTTCATCGCGCGCTGCTTCCATTTTATGATCGGCATTCTCGACCTTCTGAGCAGTCTATTCGGAAGATTGTGACCAAATTTCGCACCAAATTTACTTTGTTGGACATTAAACCACCAACACGTTTACGTACTGTGCGTATTGAAGAAAATATTGCGGCCGTATCAGCTAGTGTGACAGAAGACCGCGAAATGTCGATTCGGCGCCGTTCCCAGCAGTTAGGCCTTTGTTACAGCACTACGTGGAAAATTTTGCGGAAGGATTTGGGCGTAAAGCCTTTTAAGATACAGCTGGTGCAAGAACTAAAGCCAGCCGACCTACCACAACGCCGAATTTTTGGTGAATGGGCTCTTGGAAAGCTGGCCGAGGATCCGCTTTTTTATCGAAAAATTGTGTTCAGCGATGAGGCTCATTTTTGGTTGAATGGGTACGTAAATAATCAAAATTGCCGCATTTGGAGTGAAGATCAGCCAGAAGCATTGCAACAGCTACCAATGCATCCCGAAAAAGCCACTGTTTGGTGCGGTTTATGGGCCGGCGGCATTATTGGGCCATATTTCTTCAAAGATGATGCGAATCGCAGCGTTACTGTCAATGGTGAACGCTACCGAGCGATGATAACAAACTTTTTTTTTGCCCGAAATAGAAGTTCTTGACTTGCATGATATGTGGTTTCAACAAGACGGTGCCACATGCCACACAGCACGCGAAACAATGGCGCAATTGCGAGGCGAGTTTGGTGAACAGTTAATTTCACGTTTCGGGCCGGTCAATTGGCCGCCTAGATCGTGCGATTTGACACCATTAGATTATTTTTTGTGGAGGTATGCCAAGGCTAATGTGTATAGGGACAAGCCCGCTTCGATTGACGCACTGGAAGCCAACATCCATGCATTCATTCGTGAGATACCGGCCGATATGTGTGAAAGAGTATGCCAAAATTGGACTCAGCGGATGGGCTACCTGAGACGCAGCCGCGGTCAACATTTGCATGAAATTATCTTTACACATTAAATTGCAAGGTTCAAACTATCGATTCAAATAAATATTTCATTCATTTTTTCGAATTTTTTGCGTTTTTTTTTTAAAAATGTTCTAAACCTCTTAAAAAATCACCCCTTAATTATGCCCAAAAATATACCCCAACTAGCACTATCGAGAACTCCATTGAACGTAACATGGCGATAGTTTTCGAAAAATTACGATTCCAAACACAGCTTTGCCATTAAATCCACACCACACGATCAGTTTGCAGAAAGCAATGAAGTTTCAAAACTGAAATCCGTCCCCCCATGACAAACATACAATGTAGCCGGATATGCACATATATTTGCATTAATTTAATATAGATATCGGACCATGGGACTTGACACCTTTTGGACCGTTGTAAGATTCATTCAGTTTGATAATGCAAGTACGCGTACTAAAAGTTCCGAAAGAAATAAGGAACCACCAATCAAATACCTTCGGATGCAAACATGATTTAGCAAAGATATTGATGAAAGATTACAGTTTTCCAACACCGGCGACGATGGAAAAGAAACGAAAATTCATATTACTGCGAATACAGTAATGTGTTGGTGCGAGTAACACGTCTAGTTAAGTTGTCCAGCTTATAATTAAATTTTTCGAGTTAATCATTGACCAATTATAACCAAACCGAAAATAATAAACTCAAGACATCACTTGCTTTCGTCTATAACTTAACTTTTAATAAATTTCATTCGTGCTAAGTGTTAAATCGGAATATTATTTGTGAAATAACTTGTGCAAATTCTCTCTGTTTCTCATTGTTCCTGTCTAAATCATGTCAAACGCGAAAAATCAGAGTAATAAGAGACCTAAGCCAAGTACCCCAAATCTGACCCCGACCTCAAGCCGCTGCCCCCGAATTCTCACAGTGCCATTGCTTGAAGAACGCCTAGAAAAATTCTACGTCAAGCTAAGTACCGAAATCACTGGGATTCGCAGCGATATTTCTGCAAATATTGACGAACTGGAGCGAACATGGACCGAGCGGCTTGATATTCTCCAAAAAGAGATAGATGATATCTCTGAAAGAATGGATGTCGTTGAAGCAAGTAAAGGGTGATTTTTTAAGAGGTTTAGAACTTTTTTTAAAAAAAAAACACAAAAAATTCGAAAAAATGAATGAAATATTTATTTGAATCGATAGTTTGAACCTTGCAATTTAATGTTTAAAGATAATTTCATGCAAATGTTGACCGCGGCTGCGTCTCAGGTAGCCCATCCGCTGAGTCCAATTTTGGCATACTCTTTCACACATATCGGCCGGTATCTCACGAATGAATGCATGGATGTTGGCTTCCAGTGCGTCAATCGAAGCGGGCTTGTCCCTATACACATTAGCCTTGGCATACCTCCACAAAAAATAATCTAATGGTGTCAAATCGCACGATCTAGGCGGCCAATTGACCGGCCCGAAACGTGAAATTAACTGTTCACCAAACTCGCCTCGCAATTGCGCCATTGTTTCGCGTGCTGTGTGGCATGTGGCACCGTCTTGTTGAAACCACATATCATGCAAGTCAAGAACTTCTATTTCGGGCAAAAAAAAAGTTTGTTATCATCGCTCGGTAGCGTTCACCATTGACAGTAACGCTGCGATTCGCATCATCTTTGAAGAAATATGGCCCAATAATGCCGCCGGCCCATAAACCGCACCAAACAGTGGCTTTTTCGGGATGCATTGGTAGCTGTTGCAATGCTTCTGGCTGATCTTCACTCCAAATGCGGCAATTTTGATTATTTACGTACCCATTCAACCAAAAATGAGCCTCATCGCTGAACACAATTTTTCGATAAAAAAGCGGATCCTCGGCCAGCTTTCCAAGAGCCCATTCACCAAAAATTCGGCGTTGTGGTAGGTCGGCTGGCTTTAGTTCTTGCACCAGCTGTATCTTAAAAGGCTTTACGCCCAAATCCTTCCGCAAAATTTTCCACGTAGTGCTGTAACAAAGGCCTAACTGCTGGGAACGGCGCCGAATCGACATTTCGCGGTCTTCTGTCACACTAGCTGATACGGCCGCAATATTTTCTTCAATACGCACAGTACGTAAACGTGTTGGTGGTTTAATGTCCAACAAAGTAAATTTGGTGCGAAATTTGGTCACAATCTTCCGAATAGACTGCTCAGAAGGTCGAGAATGCCGATCATAAAATGGAAGCAGCGCGCGATGAACATTTCGAACCGAGCACGAATTTTGATAGTAAAATTCAATAATTTGCAAGCGTTGTTCATTTGTAAGACGATCCATGGTTAAATTGCAAACCAAACTGAAGCTGTTTGACAGTGACACAAGGTACTAAATACACGTCGGCTGTCAAAACCAGTGTTGCCAAAACCAAACCAGCTAAAAAATCACCCTTTACAAACCAACTGCCAAACGTCAAGTCCGATGTTAACGCTCTACAACAACGAATTGATACAATGGAACGAAAGGAACTTGCTGCTGATGCCGTATTATTTGGGATTCCTGCTTTACCAGATTGAAGTTTGAAGGAGATATTTAACCATATTTGTCATCCAGTCAACATAGACTCCAATGCAGTCAGGCTTTCGTTAAGGTCACAGTTGAATAACTGCCCTGATTAAAGTCACGGTTAACATACGGGTAGCTATTGACAGAGATGAAGTCTTTGGATTTTTCTAAGGCTTTCGACTCTGTCCGTCCTGATATTCTCTGTAACAAGCTTGTACCTTACTTCAATTTTTCTCATCTTTCCGTGAAGTTAATCTCGTCTTATCTTACAAATAGATCTCAGGATGTCTTTTGCAATCAATCCTATTCGTTGCTTTGAAATGTTAATTGTGGTGTGCCTCAAGGTTCAATAATTGGTCCTATGTTATTCTCTATGTTCATTAATGATTTACCACTTGTTATACATAATTGTCTTTTTCATATTTATGCTGACGATGTACAAATTTATTTTCATTTTCCTGTTGGATTGATGGACGATGCTGTTGAAAAAATGAACGAGGATCTAACTTCAATAGTTAAATGGTCGTCAGAAAACCAGCTTCTTTTAAATCCTTTTAAGACTGTCCCGTCTGCCTCCTATTTTATTATGTGGAGTTGAAGTTGAAATGGTTTCTAAAATAAAAAATCTTGGTATTGTTATTAATAGTAACCTCACTTGGAGCGATCGCATTAATTCGGTGGTTTCTAAAATCTATGGAGCTTTGCGGGGTCTTTCAGTATGCCAAGACACTTTACCAATTGCCGTTAAACTGAAATTGGCAAAGGCTCTGATCGTACCCTTAATAATGTATGGCTGTGAGTTATTTGCCTGCACTGATGCAATCTCAAGGCGTAAACTAAACGTTGCATTCAATTCTGTGGCTAGATTTGTGTTTAACTTGCGTAGATATGATCATGTTTCGAGCTATTCTCGCCAAATACTGGGATGCAGTCTGGACCAATTTCTTAACTATAGAGCTTGCGCTTCATTTTCCAAAATTTTAAGTAATAGACAACCTGTTTATCTTTATAGTAAAATAGTTTTTTAACACTCGCTTCGTTCTTACGGTATCAGACCCTTCGTTTACACTTGTACGGTATCACGTTGGCAATTTTTCCTTTTTGTCATTCGCCTTTATAACCAACTTCCCCTCAGTATAAGAACTATGGTCGAGCACCGACGTTTTTTGTCGTTAGTTTTTTCCCATTTTAGTACGCGTCATTGTCAGTGTCAAGTTCGACTACAACGACTACAAATTTCATTTCGACAGTCATTTGCAATGAAATCCCAGCTGTGAGCTCCTAAGATAAGCCCAATCTGTTTGCTGCTCACTTAACAACTAGCTTCAAGGATCCTAGTTTGTGCTTTTTCCCCGTGGAATACGTCCCTTCTTTTAAAAGTCTCAGAACAGCTGATAAATCACCAGCGTTTGGAAAATTCTCTTTACAGTTCGTTCTCATTGAAACCATGTTTGACAGCTCGTATGTCTGCAACTATGTATTGCTTTGACAGCATATTTGCGTTCAGCCAGTAAGTGTCAAACATCGCGATACCGACATTCGTTGAATTTAGTGGTTTTAGATTCCCACATATCACACCATTCTTTGAATTCGTAAATTGTTTTGGGCTTCCTAAGTGAAAATTACAACAATTAACTATTAACTTTTTAATTCTAATAGGTAATTTTTTGTATTCACTTGTGTCACATAGATGTAGAGAATGGCAAACACACGTGCGCCGGTGGTCGCATTATTTTGATCGTTTACAATATGCAATGATACAAAAATTTGTAGCAGTGGTGGTGCTGATGAGGAGAATGGGTGCAGCATCTCTTACGAGACGGGATAAGACTTACAATTAGAGGAGGGACATTAGGATATGGGATAGAGGAAAAGGAGGGGAAGAAGAAAACAAGGTAGTCGGTTCTCGGACGCAGATTGCATGCCTTGCTGGGTGAAAGAAACTGGCATCCTCATCGATAAACCGAAGCGCGAATAGCCAAAAACAGTGCGTACACCCGAGAAAATTGCTGCTGTGGCAGAAAGTGTGCGTGAAGCGCCATCAACATCAATTCTCGTTCTCAACAATTGAACATTTCGGAGACATCATTGAGACGAATTTTGCATAAAGACCTTAGTGTGACGCCATGCAAAGTTCAATTGGTTCAGGAGTTGAAGCCAACTGACCATCCAATGCGTTTTCGCTTCGCTAAGTGGGCCTGCGATCGACTTAGAGAAGATGCAGATTTTGCCAAAAAAATCAGATGAAGCTCATTTTGATCTTGGCGAGTATGTAAACAAGCAAAATTGTCGCATTTGGGGCACAGAAAACCCGCACGCATACATTGAAAAGCCGATATACCCAAAACGAGTCACTGTTTGGTGCGGATTTTGGTCCAGAGGCATAATTGGCCCATTTTTCTTCGAAAATGAGCAAGGATTGGCCGTTACAGTCAATGGCGATCGTTATCGGGCCATGTTGAACGAATTTTTGTTCACAAAAATTGAAGAGGAGGATATTGGCAATATTTGGTTTCAACAGGACGGGGCTACGTGCCACACAGCCGAAGCTACACTCGATGTTTTGCGCCCTGTTTTTGAAGATCGCATTATCAGCCGCAGAGCTGATGTCGTTTGGCCACCGTGGAGCTGCGATTTGACACCGTTGGACTATTATTTGTGAGGTGCCGTAAAAGATAAGTGTTACGCCGACATGCCAGAGACAATTGACGCTTTAAAGGACAATAATCGTGAAGCCATTGGTGAAATACAGCTGCACACAATCGATAATGTGCTTAAAAATTGGACCGATCGTGTAGGCTACTGCATGACCAGCCGAGGCAGCCATTTGAATGAAATTATTTTCCATTATTAACCGGAAGGATTGTACTTTCAAATAAAAAAAGAAATTTGAGAAAATATTTAGTAGTTTTTTTTACAGCATTTTCGAAAAAAGAAAAAGTTATTTGGCGAGCTCTATATTATGTACCTATACTGTCTTATATATTTAATAATTGTGTTTATACGATATTCACAAGCTCACAAGCGGTGGGAGAAAACGGCGTTTTCCTTGCTGGCTCTGGTCATGAACATGTAAATAACAAGATAACATATTCTATCCAAGCCAGAGGATCACGCTATGGGATAGTGTCGAGGATTTAGACGGTTACCCGCAGCGCTGACACTATCTAAATTGAAGAAAATAGCCAGTTAAATTTGGCCCGTCAGCATAAGCGGTTATATACATATATTCCCGTTCTCGCAGCGAAATTAAATTTTCTAAGAAAACGCACGTGTTTAAATCAAGCCCATTTTTCCCGAGAGAAAAAAAAAGTGGGAAAAAGGAAAAAAAATCGGAAACATGTCTCCGAGTGCGAAAACGCCAGGCATGAGAAGTGGGATAAGACCATTGACCACGTTGCCTACAATGTCCATACGCCTGCTTCTCGGGGACGAATCCACCTGCATAAAGTGCCAATCCTAACGAGTAATATCCCCAAGTGATAATATCGCAAGCCACGGCTCGGCTACAGCATTGCGTAATAGGTGCTACCGTGTAAGCCATCACGCGTGAGCAAGTCGCAATCTCAAGACCAATAGCCAGCGCAAAGCTATCACATTAATCGCGAGTGCGCCACCGTATAACCCCGTGAACCCAAACACCGGTGCTACCATTGTGACTGAGTATGGTGAAACCCGTAAAGCCCCGCATTAGTGTCTTCGCATCTTCTGGACGCGTGCAGTTCGGATCCCCCCAAGTCGGATGCATAAAATAAAAAATGTAAAACCTTCATCCCCACCCCACCACCACATTCTGGAGAAAAATACCAACCCATAATTATAACCCCCTTCGCCTAGTGGTTATCAGCAGCAGAGTCAATAGCAGCCGTAGTTTTAATTTATTTTCATTTTATGTGCTAGCTATAGTGTTAGTTTTCTTTCTATATGCTTATATCTATATATTTTTATCCCGAATTTGTGCAAGTGAGCGGAAGATTAACTAGAGGTTTTTTTGTACTCTGGGCCTTCATTTCCACCCGCAACGTTTTAGTTATGCTTTTTTTGAACAGCTTCACCAAGGAATCCTATCTGGCAGGCTTGACGCGGCGGATCACCAGGTAAGACAAGCCCATTACAAATATTCATAAAAATATTTATTTTTTTACTTTCTCGCGTTTACACACAAATTTACACAGAGTGGCCAACTATTCTTCATATGTCTCCAACTCAAATTTCCATGAAATACATTATAGGACCCGCCAAATAACTTTTTTTTTTGAAACAGGGCGCAAAACATCGAGTGTAGCTTCGGCTGTGTGGCACGTAGCGCCGTCCTGTTGAAACCAAATGTTGCCAATATCCTCCTCAACAAAAATTCGTTTTACATGGCCCGATAACGATCGCCATTGACTGTAACGGCCACTCCTTGCTCATTTTCGAAGAAAAATGGCCCAATTATGCCTCTGGACCAAAATCCGCACCAAACAGTGACTCGTTTTGGGTATATCGGCTTTTCAATGTATGCGTGCCGGTTTTCTGTGCCCCAAATGCGACAATTTTGCTTGTTTACATACCCGCCAAGATCGAAATGAGCTTCATCTGAAAAGATGATTTTTTTGGCAAAATCGGCATCTTCTCTAAGTCGATCGCAGGCCAGCGTTTCCCAGCGTTGTTCAAGCGTATACACAACCATATTCGTTAAGCGGAAAGATAAAACTAATTATCTGTCAAATCAGACATGAGCTAAGTGTTACCATTCGCGAAACAAGCACTAATTGAAAAAAAAAACCTTATTTGGCGGGCCTTATGTATGCAAACCGTGTAAATAAAGAGACATACACGAGACACCTCTGCTGGGGTGGAAACCGAACCATTACAAATTTTGGCAGACTCATGCATCTAGGTGAGATTGGCGCTGCGTTTCTTAACCCTTACCTACCTTGGCTGTTTCCCTCACTATTGCCTATGCAATCCTTCCTTATCTTACCAACCTCATTCCAGATTGCCCTTTTTGCTATGGTTACACAACTCAGTTGGGTCCTTTATGCATGTATAAATGATGTATTTGAGTTAACGCACCGCTTTGTTGCTGTGTCCCTTTTTTTGTGCGTTTCAGACTCAAATTTATCTAAGGAGTATTCGAATCTTTTCTACCAGATGAGAAGGAGGGAATCAAGCAGATTACAATTCGGCTCATATAACAGTTCTGTTAATATCTCAGCTGCCATTCTTACAATTGAAATAAATAGCTCCAAAGAAGAATATTTTGTTTTAATGTTTTTTTTCAAAATTTTGGTCTACATTCAGAAAACGTTTGATTTTCCAAAATTTTAAGTAATAGACAACCTGTTTATCATTATAGTAAAATAGTTTTTTAACACTCGCTTCGTTCTTACGGTATCAGACCCTTCGTATACACTTGTACGGTATCACGTTGGCAATTTTTCCTTTTTGTCATTCGCCTTTATAACCAACTTCCCCTCAGTATAAGAACTATGGTCGAGCACAGACGTTTTTTGTCGTTAGTTTTCTCCCATTTTAGTACGCGTCATTGATGTTAGCCCAATTTACTTTTAATTTTATTTATAATTAAGAGTTTACAAAACTTAATTTAATCGTGTTTTTTTATTTTCTTTTGCTGTTACTGAATGTTTTATTATTTTTATTATTTTAAAAACCTTATTTAAACTGTGCACTCTTAAAGAATTTATTTTCTTATTGTACAGAAAATTGTAAAAATAAACACAAATACAAATACAAATCACCTAAATTTCGTAAAACGTCCGATTCATTTCCAAGAATTCGACTTTTTGCAGAACGCTACTTCTTTTTTCTTTCTATTTTCCGATGCGGCTATGGTCAGAATTTAGGGATCAATTTAATTGAGCTTTCCAATTTTACTGCATTCCTGCTGGTTCATCTGTGGGATTCTCCGGTTTGACCTGAAACAAAATTTCAGCAGGCCCTCAGTTTCAAAACAATCACTGAGCTCAATCAATGGTTGTATGATCCCGCGATTTTTTGACTCCGGTCATTTTGTTTGATATTTCTTCTAACAATAAGACACCGATGATCTCTTCAATCGAGCCCAGTGATCGTACATGTAGCGAATAATCCCTATATGTAGGGATTTTTTATTCATAAAAAATTTATATTTTCCGAAAAAAGAAACTACATTGCGCCTTAATATTTCTCAAAATGAAATTCGCTATCAATAAGTCTTTCTGTTTTTCGCCTGCGCTTGGTATACTTACCTAAATCACAAAAAAGACCCTTTTTTGATATTGCATTTCCGAATTTTAAATTTCATTCGAAACGACATGACATGATTTGCCGAGTCAACAAGAATAAATAAAGTGCACGACTGCGTCATACGAAACTTTCTCGATACATGAGATGCGTTTTTTCAATCGCAAAATGAATTTAAATCAATTTTTAGGTTTAGAAGGCTTCGATTTTCTCAAAAACGACGCTTGCGATTTCGATATAATTTCACACATTGCACGCTTTTAACAAAATTATTCGAAATACAAAAAAATATCAAAATCGTTGAGCCGTTTTTAAGAAAACGAATTTAATTTAAATTTAAGAAAATCGTTATATGAAAAATAAATTTAAAAAAAATTATTTCAAAATCAAAGTATGCAAATTTGTTCGATTTCATGGTATAAAAAAATCAGTAAAGTTTTTTGAAATTCCCTTTGTTAGTTTTTTGAGATGCTGATTTTATAAATTACCGTTAATCGATTTTTTTCCAAAAACTGAGTATGCAGAATTTTTCCCCCCATCCCAAATATCGTTCGTACAAAAAATGACGGATTGAAACCACTGACGAGAAAAATAGTGATATGTGATTTTCACAAAACAAAATTGTATGCCATGTACCGTTACTTCAAAAGATAAAGCAAAAACTAAAAAAAAAAACAAGAGATATAACCCTAAGAACATTATAGACGAACTTTGAAATAAATCCGTCGAACCGTTTCGCCATACGGCTCCCGGACAGACAGACAGACATACCGAAGGACGGCATTGGCGGACCCACTTTTTTTGACTTCTCTATAGTCGTAATATCATCCCTCATACTCAGTTTGAGTTCAAAATTTCCGCACGTGTATGAGAAGTTTAATTAGATTTATTTTATTCGTGTACGGATCATAAAATGGTTATGGGAAGGGAAAACTTTTCGACGGTGTAGGAAAAAAATAGGGATATTTTGTTTTTTTATGCACTATCACTAGTCGTGCAATCCTACGCACTCGAATGCACACTTGCGGTGAAGCAGAATGTCACACTGTGTTATTATGTACCAAAATAGTAAAAGGCGCAAATGTTGCTGTCAAAAGTTCCGTTATACCAAAGTTGTGCCTGCCACGCGAATTGCAAAAACCGCACTTGATATTACGCTAAAAGACAACATACAAAAATATAAAGTGTTGTGGTTCGTTACGAATTGGATGGCGGTAGTAAAAGCATTCAGCTGACGTAAAGGCAAAATGGTCAACATTGTGCAATCGTGAGATCTCCAGTTCTCAAATCCCCAAATAATGGTTTTCCTTTTATTTTTTAAAATGTCCTTTTGCATTTTTATAGACCAAGTAGAGCAAAGCATACGAAGAATAATGATCGTAAGAGAAATAATTCGATTCCAAGATCTCTAATCGAATGGGTGCGAACTGAGGAATTTTACAATGACTCGAAAACAATAAAAGAGGAAGTGGAAGAAATTAGATACCGTCCATCAGTAAGCGGTAAAATTAAACGTTTTTATTCCTATAAATTAACAAATTAAGAGCGGTTACCCTTAGCGTGAGATTAGGCTGGATTTGTCTGTGAACAAAAGGATAGTGGCTGAGTTTTTTTAATTTTCATCGAGGTGATCTCCAAACAAAAGGATAAACAGAAAATTTAGCTGAGGTTTTTCCTTCTCCTGCAAGAAGTTCTTCTATTTACAACTTGTACGTGGTTACATGTTTGGGTGACCGTCTGATCGTGCCTTAAGCTCTCGGCTTGAGAAGTGAGAGTTTCCTGGTTCGAGTCACAGTATTTAGTTATTTTTAATTATTGTCCTTTTTGGTTGGTACTCTACCAATATAATTGTTATATTAGTTTCAATTCTTTTTTTTCAATATTTTTGAGGTTCATTTTGGTAATCATTTGCGCACGAACGTGTAGCCGTGTGGGCAAAGTTGTAAAAAAGGGCGTCAACGTTGTGGCGCTTTTGGGAGGGCGGTTTAATACCCTGTATTGGAAGAGGAATCATTTTTTTTAATTATTTTCATTTTTTATTTTGGTGATTTTAATTTTGGTTTTCCAACGGTCGCGATTCAGGAAGCAAGGAAGCACTTAGAGCTCATAACAAAAGAGTGCAATGTGGTAGGGTTTTTTTTTAAAAAAGTTTTGAAATATTTATCTGCGCTCAACACTGATTTACAAGGAAATGGGAAATTAATATGGCGTGTCTGATTTGCGAAACTACTTTGCGTTGCAAGCTGGAAATGTTTGCAAGACAAGACATGAATTTATTGATTTCCCAACAGTTCTTGCAGAACTCTGACATTGAAGTATTTTTGAGATTTTTATCCGATCTTAGAAATGAATCTGTACAAGTGATTGAAGTGCCTTCAAAGTTGTTCAGTCTTTCAAAGCTTGCACTTCAAATGGAAATAACTGACTTGTAAATGTATAACCCTTTTGTTCCGGATGTGTAAAGAGACCAATAAAACTTCTTTCTTAGGCTGCCTTATTCAGAAAAAAATGAGTTAAAACTATTTCCAGTCCAAAATTTAAAATTATATATCAACGGGTGGTGGCTCCGGATTGGCGCGTAAACAGTATTCTACCGATCTACTTGTCATATATTTTAAAATATGTTAGGCATAGGTTTGAGGGTTTGAAGTGTAGATACTTTATTTTCTTCTTTTCCTTATTGTTATTTGGCACGAGTATTTTTTTTTTTGTTTTTGTGAGAGCGGACTGCAGCAAGATCCGCGACCATTCGGCGAGATAAGCCGTGCCTTGACAGCGTGCCAATCTGCTGCGTCTCAGTTTTCACCTCGCTCAGCCCTCGTGACTCTTACAAAAAAAAATTAAATTTTTGAAGAATAAATATCGTTCGAGATATTTGAACCACCTTGATGACCTGAGTTAATATCAATTAGAGAATTTACTTTAAATGCAATTAATTAAATCCCTATTGATCAGGCTATAGGATTCGCCGGTTCGATCTAAGAAAAATCTGCAGGTTTCGTAACACTTCGTCACTGAGACCAATTAATTGTTGGTGTTTTAAGTTGTTATATCCAGGAATTTGCTGTCAATTTTCCCTCATACTTTTTGTACAGGGCCTGAAGAGTTGGAGTTGGGATCGCCCCAATTATTGTCGTTATGGACTGCTTTAATTCAGTTAAATTCCTGGGCTTCGTTTTATACACCTCTTGCTTGACATAACCCCATAAAAAGAAGTCTGGTGCAGTCAGGTCAGGTAACCTTGGGGGCCAGCGAAGAGTGGAGTTCCTAGAAATTAATTTGTTTGCGAATTTTTTTGTTTAGCTCCGCCATAACTGGTCTGGCTATATGTGCAGTTGCTCCATCTTGCTGAAACCAAACGCTGTTGAATGGTATACGTCTTCGGCGCAGTTCTGGGTAAAAAAACTCCTTCAACATCTTTAAATAACGGTCCCCATTGACAGTAACGGTTACACCGTTTTCTTCAAAGAAGTACGGCCCGACAATACACCTTGATGAAACTGCGCACCACAAAGTGACTCGTTCTGGGTGCAGTTCCGTCTCATGGAGCATTTCTGGATAAGACTCATTCCATATACGGCAATTTTGCTTGTTTACATTGCCGTTAAGATCAAAATGGGCCTCATCAGACATGAACAAACAATTGATCAATGTGTTGTCTTCTTCGGCCATTTATATCATTTTTTGGCAAAATTCCAGGCGAACAGGCAAATCCTGAGGGTTTAACTTGCTAGTAATTTGGACTTTGTACGGAAACAAGTTTAAATCGTCATGAAGTATCCGTTGTAATGACCGTCTACTAATTCCAATTTGCCCCGATAAGTTTCGGGTCGAAACGTTCGGATTGTCCTGTATTGCAGATGCTACTGCTGCGATTGTATCCTGAACCCGAACATTGGCATCTCGATGGTACGGCCTTCGTGCGATGCTTCCAGATTCGGCAAACATGTTTACAAACCTCATAATGGTCCATCTACTCGGGGGATTACCGCCAAACTCCCGCCTAAATTCCCTTTGGACGGAAATGACGGACTGCAAAGCATGGTACCGTTGCACTATCCAAATTCTTTTCTCCGTATCCCAAGCATCCATTTTTATAAATCTAAATAGTAACCTACAAAATAAAAAAAAAAATAAGACGATTACTCACACAGAAAAAAAGTTATTACGTTTTATTTTTGTAGCACGATTCGTGCGCCACCCTGTACATCGTCTAGACATTACAAATTCTATGTGAGCTCCGGAAAAACAATTGCTCTGTACAAGCTTTCATGTCGGCTTAGTTCGCTTTTCTCGGTCAAAGAAGATAGGAAAGATTTCCTGCCATTTCATCCATCCTACGCTTACACGATGACTGATGTCGTCATCCGCGGTAGTTTCGCTGTTGGACATTTTACTCCTCTTTATCTCTTGAATTGTTCTTGGTTTATTGAAGTAAAGATTTTCTTTTAATAATCCCCAAAGAAAGAAGTCAAACGGTGTCAAAACACTTGATCGCGGCCATTGAAATTCTCGCGCAAAAAAAAAAATTGTTTCGTCAGCTGTGTGGCAAGTGGCACCATCCTGTTGGAAGCACATATCGTCCAGGTCCATATCCTCAATTTCTGTTCAAATTCAGATCTTTATTTTCAAAATTCGCATCTGTGATGTTCGTAAGATATTCAGTTGTTGGGCACGACGACTAGTCGAGATCAGATCTTGGTCGTCTAACGAATGCTTTTTCAAAATCTACCAAATTCTTTTATGACGTTGCAAACAACTTTGTATCAGCGAACTGTTAATAAGCGAGTTGTCGGCATATTTAGTGAAGCTCATACCGTCATATCACTTAAATGTTTTAACACAGCATAAAGATCGTATCCAACGTAAATTGTATATTTTTATTCGCTCTTTCACTCTTATCTCTCGCATTATCTCTAGATCAGAAATACGAATATAACTTATAGAAAGCTCGAAATACAGTGTATTGAAGTGGCACGTTGCAATCCATAGGTATAGCTACAGGTTGATGTGTAGAATAAAAACAATTCTTATCAATAAAAAGCTCCAACGTCCAGATGGTGCCTCGAAGCGTATCATTCACTTGTACTATTGAAATACTTGGAATTAGTGTCTTGCGCCGATTCAGTAAGCAAACTTGCTGCATCATGTGTCCGTGTACATTGGTACTTTTTGTACTCGCCGTGATTAGCGGATTGCTTTATTTATACCTTTCGTGGAACTTTAATTTCTGGAAGAAGCGAGGCGTCAAAGGTCCAGAACCAAGCGTAATCTATGGCAATGTACCAAGTGTTATAAGTCAGAATCGTCATATGGCATTTGATATACAAGACATCTACGAGTGAGTGCTTGAGATTGAGTGTTGGGGGTTCTTTTTGACGTAAAATTTATTCCTCATGTAGAGAATGGAAGAAATCTGGTGAGCGTTTCGTTGGCATATTTATCACAAGAAAACCACAGATTCTGGTAATAGATTCGAAATTGGCGCGCGAAATTTTGGTCACCAACTTTAAGGGCTTCCGCAATAATGAGTCATCATTGTGGGTAAGATACTTATTTATTTATTTATTTATTTATTTCATCAAATGAGAACATTCACTGTTCTCGTTAGATTACCTAATTACAAAATTTTAATACTTAAGTACTAACACCAAGGCCTAATGCCAAAAAAAGTTTATTTTTAAACGAGTCCCTGGTAAGATCAAACTCAAGTAGGCTGCTAAACTTATTACACTCTTTTAGGCACCTCGAAATTGGTTCATTACAACCATAATTAACCCTATGATAAGGAACATAAAATAGTAAACGATTTCTAAGAACTCTTGAAGGAGCATAAAAACCAATTAACGATAGAATCGATATGATTATTTATTAAATCCCGAATAAACATAACCGAAAAGTATTGTCTACGTTTAAAAAGAGGTAAGATGCCAAATAGTTTGCATCTTGTCATATACGTAGACATTTCAATATTCCAGCGTAGTTTCTGAAATGCAACCCTAGTAAAACGTTTTTGGATCTTTTCAATTCTAATAGAATGTACCTCATAACAAGGATTCCATACAATACTACAATATTCAAGATTAGTCCTGACAAATGCAAAGAACAGGCATTTAAGTGTATGAGGATCCCGAAAGTCCTTAGAATTCCGTAATATAAAACCCAACATTGAATTACCTTTAGCAACCAAGAAGTCAATATGCTTACAGAAATCAAGTTTTTTGTCAAATATGACTCCCAGGTCTTTTTTTGAGGGAATAATGGATAAAGGTGAGTTATTAATCGCGTACGTAAATGAAACAGGGGAGAGGTTGCGACAAAAGGAAAGGCTTTGACACTTTGAAACATTTAGCCGAAGATCATTATTTTGACACCACACATATAGTCTTTCAAGATCTTCCTGTAAAAGGATGCAATCATAGTCAGACTGAATAGTTCGGAACACTTTCAAATCATCGGCAAACATTAAGCAATGGGAGTTCATAAATAAATCAGGAATTTCATTAATAAACAGAAGAAAAAGCAAAGGACCTAGGTGGCTCCCCTGTGGGACTCCAGACGTAACATACACTGGTGATGAAAGTACGTCATTAATGCGAACATATTGAATACGATCGGTCAGATATGAGCGAATCCACTCAAGAACATTGGAATGAAATCCAAACCTTTTAAGTTTGGAAATTAGTAAGACGTGGTTTACACTGTCAAAAGCCTTAGCAAAATCCGTATAAATTACGTCACACTGTAACCCTTTCTCAAGGCCTTTCAAAACCGTGTTACAAAATATTGAGAGATTAGTGGTGGTAGATCTACCAGCCACAAATCCATGTTGAAACGGAGAGATGTATCTTTTTAAGAGAGGAGTAAATTTCTCATAAATAATTTTTTCAAACAACTTTGGTATGGTCGAAATTTTGCAAATTGGACGATAGTTACAAATTTCATGCCTTGATCCGGATTTAAAAATAGGTGTTAAAAATGAATTGTTCCAAACCTTCAAAAACTGACCAGTCTGCAGAGAAAAATTAAACACTAAACATAGAGGCACAGAAAAGGCATGTGAACACTTTTGAAGTAAAATTGGTGGGATGCCCTCAAAGTCAGGATTTTTATCTAAATTCAATAAAGAAAGAGCAATTTGAACTTCCTGGATGGAGCACTCTAGGATACCGACGTTTAAAAAATTGTTTGGCACAAAGTTTTCAATTGCATTTAAGGGTGGGGAAGAACCGCTTGAATAAACAGATTGAAAGTGGTTAGCAAACATATTACAAATGGTTAAAAGGTCGGAAGACGATACATTATTATGACGCATGCAACTAGGAATACCGTTAGATTGTTTTTTGCTATTGATAAAGCTCCAAAAACGTTTACTGTTGGTTTTTAAATTTGATTCCACAGAAAGAACATACTGTTTATATAGAAATTTGTTTAAAACGTCAAATTCTTTTTGCAGCCTTCTATAAGCTAACAAAAGTTCAGGATCGTTCCTTTTTCGGAACAGCTTATACATCTTATTCTTCCTATTATTTAGATTAACGATCCTATTGTTAAACCAAATAGGTTTACCTGACGATGCAATCTTATCTTTAGGCGTAAACATATCGATTGCCACTTTGACTGTTTTAATAAATACATTAAAAGAATAATTCAGATTGCCGTTATTAAAAAGGGCAATCCAATCAATACCTTCTAAATAATTAGATAAATTCATGAAGTTAGTTTTAGCAAAATTATACCTAAAATTAAGATTAGTAACACAGGGACTCGGTCTACAATATTCATAAAACTCAAATTCCATAGATAAAGCTACATGAAAGATAGAATTAGGAAAAAGTGGAATCATAGAGTTGCCGATACTAATACTAAGCTCAGAATCTACAAAAACCAAATCAAGAACATGATTAAACTCATTAGCAAAATGATTGATCTGCCTTAGATCTAGCTGGGCAAGCGTATCAACAACTTCACGCTCATAGTCTAAATTTACATTAAAAGGGAAAAGTCTGGACTCTTCATAATCAAAAGACCAAATTAAATTAGGCAAATTAAAATCACCAAGCAGGATGACATGCTGATGATCCTCCAAATTATTTAAGATTAAAGTACAATTGTGGATATGCGCTTTATACAAAAGATAGGAACTCCTAGGTGGTATATAACTTACAATAACAATAATTTCATTACCTAGAATACATTTGATTTTTCTAGACAACATTCGAATGATGTCTTAAATTTTCAACCTGAATGACATTCTTCACGTTTTTCTTAGGTAAATAGAAAAGTTGAGCAAATGGCAATAAGGAATCCTTTCTTTACCACACCTGAGCAATGGAAGGAACGACGATCCGATGTGTCGGGCGGTATCAGTGTCAATAGAATAAGATTGGCTTACCCCATTGTACAGCAGTCCTGCCAGAATATGTCCAACTTTGTGAGGACAGCTTCTGATAAGGTTATTGATTGCAAAACCGTAAGTTTTACCAGAAACTCTATTATTCAATTTTTATATATTTTTTTGGTCTATACTTTACAGCTTTGTTACAAGTACACAACTGAAGTTGTAACTGATTTCATTTGGGGAATTAATACGGACGCGTTCAATTCAGAAGATAAGTCAAACACCATAATGCAAATGTCTAAGTATTTCTTGGAGTATTCGTTCGCCACAGTTGGATTTTATTACTTTTCCGGATTGTTTCCATCCATCTTTAATAAATTCTATAAGAAACGATTATTCGCAGATGTAACTGATAAGTTCTTCTCGCAAGTTCAGAAAGACGCTTTGGCGTTGCGTCTTCGCAATAAAACCGACCGGCCGGATTTCTTAAATTACTTGCTGCAGCTGCAAGAGAAAAAGAATATTAACCTTCCTGATATGGTTGGTTATAGCTTGACACTGCTATTGGATGGCCTTGAAACATCGGGATCTGTTACGTATCACGCTTTGTACTATGTATGTAAGGAAATGTGGTGAGGCTGTGAAGTTGTAATGGAATTTTTGGAATATTTTCAGTTGGCCGGCAATCAAAGTGCCCAAAAGAAATTACGAGAAGAAATCTATGAAAATTTGGATGCTGATGGTGAAATTAGCTATGACAAGCTGGTTGCACTTCCATACTTGGATCAGTGTATAAATGGTAAGATTTATCAAAGTCAAATTTTACTATAAGTGGAATCAAATGGAATTTGAATATGTACCTATTTATTATCGCCTAAGAAGTCTGTTATTGAAAACACATAATATAGTTATAAGAATCTGTTACTTGTTGGTTGACTTAGATAGCAGGGTACGGAAACACACGCTCCTGTGCGCACGCAAACAGCTCACGACTCAATTTTTACTCGCGTGCGCGTGCGTGAGTCGATTTATATTTTTCCACGTGCACGTGGGTGAGTTTTGGCAAAAACAGAAAATATCCGCTCGCATGCGCACGTGAGACGTGAGTATTGTTCGTGAGTAATTTTTAAAATTCGAATTTCAGGATTAATAAACTGGATTGGTTTGTTGAATTTAGTTGGTGAGATTTATGGCTATGGAAAACAAATACAAAACAATTTGAAGTTGAAAACTTGTAGGTATTAAATGGTTACATAAGCGGTAATTGGGTAAATGTCTCCTTAAAATCAGTAGTTGGTGCGTTGTTTTTTTTAATTTTAGGGTAAGGTGTTAAAAATTACGAATTGACTCTTCAGAGGGCTTAAAATGAAAATTCTAAGGAGAACTTGAAGATGTACACCATCTCAAGTTCTAGAAGTATTTTAAGTTAAGGAATTCGTTTATTACACTTTTATCTTCGCGAACAAACTACTTTTATTAATTTCTTTTTTAGTTGGCGGAACAAACGAATTAAAAAAGAAACAAACAAAATTTGCGGCCGCCACCGCCCGTAAGGAAAGTCGAATTGAAATGTCAACAAGATCGCGAAAATGTAATGGCAGCACACAGGGATGCTGCTTTCCTGGCTGCTCAGCTAGGGTCGGGTTCAGTAGGTGATTATAATACCTAAGTACTTAGGTGAAAATAAACGAAATGGATTGAAGTTGTATTGGGTTTAGAAAATTTGTGAGGAATGCCTTTTTTTTGTACTTGAGATAGAATTCCTGATATTTCTAGTGAACTATGGGCGCCATACAATTTTTCTTTGGGGAAATTGTGAAACCTTGGGGAAAAAGAAAACCGATAGAGAGAATAAAAAAACTAAAAAAAATCTGAAAAAAAAATTTAGAATAGTCGACCCGATGACAGAATCTGAAGCACAGGAAAAAAAAAGACCTTTTTTCTTTGTTTTCACGTTATAAATGCCCCGTTGGGGCACGGCAGAATTTATTGACCGTTGTAAGAACGGTTTTCTGTTCTATTTATGACAAGATATATGGAAAAGAAATATGAATGCCGTTTGAAATAGCCCAGGATCCTGCTATCCCGAAAGTTGAAAATCTTCAATTAACTAGGGGTTCCATTCCAGGGATTTTGCGGGACGCAAGCCTACCGAGATCTACTTTCTTTCACTTTAAAATCCTAGCTACACACAAGAAACTCTACTTATCTTTTTTTCTGGTTTTCCTGTCCTACCCACTTGTCCCTTGGGTTTTGGTCCGCCTGACTTATACCTTCCTCCTCGAGATGTGATCTTCCCTTTTTCTTTATTGCTCTCGCTTCTTCCCTTCTCGATGCTTCCTTTCTTTCTTTTTTTTTTTTCTTTTTTTTTTAAATATATATATATATTACTCCGCTTTAAAACTTTTTTGTTAATGTCGCACAAAATCTATACTTTAGGCTAGTCAACCAAGAAGTGGTTTCCAACAAAATATGCCTTTGTCCATTCGACCGGCCGGTTTTTTTTTTTTCCTCTTTTTACACACACATACTCAGGCATTGCAGGGGAGGCAGAACCAACTACAGCTCCACATGACGATTAAGCTTATGTGCTTAAATTGTCAGCCGTAATCTGCTCCCCTACACTCACTCATACATGGGTGATAGGATAACAGTTCCAACTCGATAATTCAGCTGTCGCTCTGAGATTATCAACTGTCACCTACACCCCTCACATTCACGCAATTAGCTGGGTCATATCATTTTCAGCTACTCAAGTGTGCTGACATGATCCCGCTAATGTTCTCTCATTTTCCAATCTTCGGATTCGCCCATTGTTGGAAGTGACCAATCAATGACGACCCTCCGGCCGACCCTGGACTTATCTCAATGTTTTACCCGTCTGACAGTTCGCGAAAAAGAAAAAAAGAAAACAAATCGAGAATGGACAATTCTCCATTTAATTAAAAGTTTTTGCCCCGTGTTTGGGGCAAAATTAACAAAGTCCCCACACGTTACCACAACTGAAGATCACACCTGGAGGGGTAAGATTACGAAAACCCCTAGGACCAGGCACCAAGCAACTAGTAGGAGGGCCAGTCAACCCACCAGAGGAGGCAAGTAAATTCATTTTTTTTTATCGTGTTACTTTTCCCTAGCTTTCTCGGTAGACTTCCGCGCAGAATTGGGGGGTAAGGGATGAATAGATCCTGCGCTATTCCTTACAGTGTGTTATTAAGTCACTGGTTTCACATTGGGCTCCGTATCTATAGGAGTTGCGTTCCTTTTGCCCTGGTGTTATTTGTACATCTTCGGCTTCCGAGTTTTGATGAAGTTATTGAAGTTTTCGTTTGACTCGGTATACTTCGTGTTAGTGTTGTCGGCTTCCGCTTCGGTCTTCGTACCACCTGTTTAAGGTTGGTGATTCGGGTTCTGGTGTGAGTACCGTGGTTATACATTTATAAAGTTGTTCGGTGTTATGAGGTGCGTATGTGTGGCCGTCCGCCCGCAATCCTCTGCTGCTCCTCCGGTGCTCCCCATGGTGGAGTTGGACAAAAGGGATCGTCGCCCCTTCCCTCATCGAACGTGACTCCCTACCGTGTTGGTGGTAGTTCTGGTGCAATTGTCGTCGGAGCTTTTCTTTTACTCTGGGCCGTCCACCCGTGCTCCCTAATTGCTAGTATGTGCCTCTCGGGTCTTTTTAAGTAGGTAACGGTGTTTTATTTATGACTCGGGCCGTCCGCCCACACCCGTTACTGTTATTGTGGAGTGTTTTGTTTTACACTCTACCATTTAGAACGTCCGTCCTCCTTTGTAACTTGCCTTGGGTGGCTTTTGGTCGTTGCGGACGGTCCGTCCGATTTGACTCGCTGGTCCGTTGGGAGTCTCCAGGCCGTCCGCCCGGCTCACCTTCGGATAGGCTGCATCTCTTCACTAGGGAGTAGACCGTCCGTCTATCCCGGTTACACCCTGTTTCACCTTCAGTGGTTGCTGCCCCAAGGTTCTAATGAAGTGGGCCGTTGGCTGATGAGACCATGGCTGCCCTTCCACTTCTTAAGAACTTGAGCGCGCGGACCAAAAGAGAGAGAGGGAAAAAGGTCGGGGGAAGAGAGGACCGAAGGGTGCTTCTTGTCGCCGTAAATTTTACCGCGACACGTTCTTATTTCATTAGGTGGGTAATTGCGAAAAGTAGCCTACGAAAGTAGAAAATTAAATTAATTAAGTGAAAATACGCCTTACAATAATTAAGGTGCACCGGAAACTATCGCGAACAGCTCGTGAGCGTGCATTTTCGTACCCTGCTAGATTGTCCATTGGAATAAACACAATTTTTAGCTTGCAATACCTTAACCCATTTCTGGATAACTTTGCGAAAACGCAACGCCGTAAGTGTGGGCGTCTAGTACTTTACTGGTGATAAATTTAAGGGGTTACATGGGTTTATTCCGGGAAAAAAATTATATTTTTAAAAAAATAAAATATTTTATCCATCCCTTTTATTGTCTTTAAGATACACATTTGAAAAAGAATTTCTGAAATTTTCAAAGGAAAATATTCAAAACTCCGCCATTGTGACATTATTTCTGGTGATCCCTCGGAAAAAAGGTGCGTCCGCGTTGACAGTAGAACTAGTGACAGGATCATCAGTAGTGAACAAAAAAAAAAATCGTGCTTTAGTTAAGACCATAAACTGGAATTTGGACGAAGGGGAAAAACGTTAAAATTGGACTTTTCACAAAAAAATGCCAATTTTGGTAAAATTTGCTCAACATTTTTTTTTTAAATAGTTGTGATTGAAAAAAAAATCCTTCGTCCAAGTCCTCGTGAATTGTAGCTCGATAAGCTGTGTAAAATTTCATCAAGATCGCTTGAGTAGTTTTCGAGAACTTTTGACAACCGACTATGAAAACACAGTTTCGAGAAAAACGCGTTTAAAGTTTCGATAACCTCAAACAAACCTCGTCATTTAATTGAGTACGCACCTTCCCGAGGCTGTATCTCTGAAACTTTGATTCGGAAAATTTAGGATAATATTCTTAAGATGTTGCAAAAATTGATCACACAATCAAAATTGTTTTTTTGAAGCTGTGAAACCCATCTAACCTCTTACAATGAATACAAATGAAGGGTTGTAAGTCTAAAGGGTCTAAGTGCCAATTATATTATTTCGAGATATAACAAAAAAACACAATAAAATTAACAACTCAATTACAAAAATGTTTATTTTTATTTAAATAAATTAAATACATATAGTTGAACTATAGGAAGTCGAAAAAAAAATAAAACAATAGGAATTCAAGGAAATAATACCAAATAAACATTCAATATGTAAGAATGTTTTAAGTGCCTTATAAAGAAATATTGAAAATGGGCTAAGTGCCTTTATAAAAAATATTAAAAACGTTTTCAAGCTACGGTTTGATTTACTAAATGTTCGTAGAATGCTTTATTTTCGGTGGGAATGTATGGTAGCATGTCCTTCAGTTCTTTCAATTTTTCTTTTGAAATATTATTTCGAGCTTCTAACGCTGGTAAAGTGTAGTTTTTTAATTGGTTTGGAGACCTGCCTTTTTTGAAAATGTTTACACTATCCCACGGTACTGAGTCATTGTGGGATTCCATTAAATCAACACGAGGTATCTTATCTTTTTTGATGCGGATCCAAGAAATAGTTGATATTTATAACTTTGTAGTATTGATGATGTCTTTCTAGCTCAATAACATATTTCTTTTTATCATTTCCTTCCGAGCCTTTTACTTTTGCGTGCAACAAATCACACTTTTGACAAGTATCAGTTCTAGGACGTCCAAACTTCAAATTAGGAAACTTAACTTTAAAGGTTAAATAGTAAAATCCGTAGTTAACAGGAGAATCGGGGTATTTTTCTTTAAATGCTATGAATAAACGATTAATATTCAAGTCAGGGCTTAGATAGAGCTTTTGGGTATCAAGTCGACTGTAATGGCTTTCCTGATAAGGAAATGATTTTATATGCTCTATTATAAGATTTCCAATATCTGGAGTAAATTTTCTCGGCTTGTTTCCTGATCCACGGTTATCTTTATAAATAAATTCCCCACTTTTCTTTTTCTCCAACAACGTTTGTACTTTTTTGTGGGTTATTGCAAATACGGCTTCAAACGTTTTTCTGCATACCTGAACATGCTTCCCGGTGCCATCAGGCAACGTATAGGCTACAGATGTCTGTCTGCGACTTTCCTTTTGATCTTCATATGTTCCATGACGTCTTCGACCTACAGGTGTTATTTGAATCAGGTCTAGTAAATAAGAACCTGAAATAAAATATAAGGTAGCACAGTATGAGTTAATTTTTAAGTTTTTTTTCCTTTAAAATTAGTTATGAAGTATTTTGTAAATTTTATCTACCTTGCTTTATGGAGTCTCCTATATTATAATATTCTTTAAAAATCTCTTCTCTTCTGCGGCGGGAGAGAAGCTTACATAGAAATTTGCACTTGCAATTCACCTGAAACACAGCAATACTCTTTTTATAAGGAAAGGCCTTTAAAATATGATAATATGAGTGCGATAGAACAAGCAAATCAAAATAATAATAACAAACTTACCTCTTTTAAGGTTTTTTTTTGCGACTGTGAGCTTTTTAGATGTTTTGTACTCATTTCCATGTAAACGGCGCTTCTTTTGTTCGACCTTAAAATTTGGTTTATTGCGTCACTAAATGCACTTAAACAATAACACCACGCAACAATAACAGTCACCAACATACGCAATAACGCCCCGCACATACACGAGCACAGACCCTTTTGACCGAAAGTTGGGTGGCACATAGACCCCGTTACAACTTTGTTTGTATGTGGGTACACTTTTAAAAGAAACAGGCACTGGGATCCATTTGGATATTATTAGGCTTGGCACTTAGATCGTATTTTCGTAAAAATATGAAATTTTTATTTTTTGGCACTTCGATCCTTTAGATTTTCAACCCTTCAAATGTCTAATCGGACTTTTTTGGACTTTTTCTGAAATTTTATTTTCATGTCTTTTAAGCATTTTCAAAAGCCGACAATTTGAAAATGTTGATGTTAAATTTTTGGCATATCTAAAAGTTTCTTAAATATTATAATTATTTTTCAATAATATTAACTGCATGCAAGGAAAATGTTGGAATTGTATTTTAAAAAAATGTTGGCGCAATTTAAATGATTTGCCTCCCTTACTGGTGAGATGAAAGCAAGTTCGCCAAATGTTGTAGCATTTGAACATACAAGAAATTTTTTTATTAGTTGCGTTTTCAACTCAAAATTAACGGTTTTTTTGTAGTGAAATTGTGTGTATATGTTTATAATGTACCAATTTTTTTAAAACAGGATAGGTACATATTCTAGTTCGGAGAAAAAAAATCTATTCATTCAAAACCCTTTGTCATCCACGCGACTTCTCAGAAATAATTAGAAAATACATTTTGCGGATAGGAAACCTCTAACCTACCATTTTTATTATGGGAGTAGCCCTGATCAGGAACTTTACTATATTTAAGTACGGTAACGGAAGTTAATATTTTATTAACGATGATAAAAAGAAACCAATTCAAGCAATCCGAAAGAAATGGTGCTGGTCGCTTTTATCAAAAGCAGCGTTGGTAAATGCATTGAAGATACATTCCATTTGCACAACAAAAAAAAAAAAGGTATAACTGGAATTTCGAACGTTTGTTGAAGATTCCTTGTTGCGATTGAAGTTAACTATTCAATCCATGCTTCAAACGCTTCAAAACGGCCCCTACGAAGTTTATTCCTGCAATAAATAAATTTCCTCAAATAAAGTTGATTTAGAAATTATTAAATTTTTCGATTTTGTTTTTACATCGGATAACTGCTCCTTTAATCAAACGTTTTTTTTATCAATTACTACACATTTCACGATTTAAATAAAATTAATTTAAAAAAATTTGGACACTCCATTCCAAAAATGTTGGTTTTAACTGAAACTGTTAGAGGCCGTAAATGGATTAAAGCTTTGATACTTAAAAGAAATTTATGTATTTCGACACTATAGAGAAGAAAACTGGAAGAGACTAACATACATAAAACTAATTTAACTATCTTAAAGCTAAATTAAGCCAGTTTTGTGTTATTGCACTTTGCTGAAGTTATATAAGGCCAAACTTAAAAAATTGGCTTTAGTTTACTTTTTAAATATAAAACAAGGCCAACAAAGACAAGGACAAAATTCCCTTGAACCTGTGAAGCGTGCCACGCATGTTGTCAAAAAAAATGTTGAGATTGTTGATATTGTACCTAAACATAGAACAATAAGGTTTTCTGTTTTCGAATAGGAATTAAGAGGGACAGTTAATAGAAGATGAAAATTTTGTGTTTAGTAAAAATCAGCCTACAAAATTTATTTTGATTTTTTTGTTTTGATGGTAATTTTTCAAAAGCTATTGGTGGAATTAACTGAATTTAAAAACAAATATGAAAGAATCAGTTCTTGGCTTTCTATTGCAATTTTTTGTAAGTGTTGCCCTTGTTTTTTAATACACTGTTTTCAATTTTAAGTAATTTTTTTCCAAATTTCCCCTCCCGCGTAAACAGGGCATATAAAAAATGCTTATTTGTCAAAGTTATCGTCTTCGCGCCAGAAAATCGAATAATGGTTATTTATAAAACAGCTAATATATCAGAAACTAATACAGGGTGTTCCAAACAATTTTTGTTTACACTAAATAAATAAATATTTTTTTTTAATTTCTTTTTCATAAAACGATTTTTATAAATTTAGATTCGTAATTTAAATTATATTTAAGTTCGTACACTCAAAAACGGCTTCAACGATTTTGATAATTTTTTGCATTTTGAGCATGTAAAAAATGTCCAATGTGCAAAATTACATCAAAATCGTTGGAGCCGATTTCAAGAAAATCAAATTTTTCAAAACATAAAAAGTTCCATTTGATATGTGATCAAATGTTACCATTCTTATTGATTCAGTTGTCCACTTTATTTATTCCTCATAACAGTATAAATTTTTTTGAAATATGCCTATGTTCTTTTAATAAGCCCCCCAAAGGGTAAAGGGCACTCTTAATTTTTTTTTTGTCAGCTTTCAAAATTTTTACGACTCATCAGTAAATAACGAAATAGTATGGGAATCGGTCTTAATTTGTTGCAATTTGGAAGAAAAACTTTCGACCTTTCCTCTTAAAAAAAAAAAAATGTTTAAACATTTTATAATTCCATTTGCCCTTCATTCCACTTTCACAGAAACCATTCGCTTGATATCCCCAATACCGGTATTCTCAAGAATGTGTACGGATCCAACATATTTAGAAAATGGCAGCGGTAAAAGTATTAAAATCGAACCAGGAACGATGTTCCACATTCCAACGTATGCCCTCCATCATGACGGGGACACCTTTCCTAACCCTAAAGAGTACATTCCAGAACGTTTCGCTGAAGGCCGAGCAAAAGATTTACAACAAGAAGGACGATTCTTTCCATTCGGCGATGGACCGAGAATTTGCGTTGGTGAGTTTCTTGAATGTACAATTTTTTCGCCCTTAAATTCTAATTTTAAACATTTTAAACTTTTTTTAAGGAATGAAATTGGGTCAGTTGGAATGCAAAGCCGGCGTTTGTGAAATAATTAAGTCTTTTCATCTCAAAACCTTCAAAGAAAGGATAGATGACAAAGTTAACGCGACGGCCTTCATAATTGGCTTATCTGGAGATTTACTTCTTGAGTTTGAACCAGTGGAAAAATAAACAAACTGATTAAAATAAAATTACTCCTTTTAAATGTAAAATCAATTTTTTAGGTCAAAGTTAAACCAAAACTGAAATTTATGACTGGAAAATAAATTCGTGTAAAAAATGTGTATATACAACAATCGCACTTGAGGTCATTAATAGGCTCTCAACCATACAGATCTTCATTAGAAGACAGCTGCAACTCAAATATAAATTCAATCCGTTAGACCATTTGGGTCATCTAAGAATTCAAAAAGAAATCCCAAACATGGACATGTTTTACTGTATCCCTGATATTATGGTTAGGGAGTACAAGTTTAGGAATCTATTTCGAGGTTGAAATCCTAGACTGCTCTAAATGGACAAATACTGTTCCGACGGTAGATCCGAGAAGTCTGATATGGTACACCGAAGGATCAAAAATGGAATCTGGAGTTGGACCCACGGAAATCCATGCCATTTAGATCTGCGCTAATTCGATTTCTCGAAAGGGATTTAAAGGTGTCAGAATTCACTTTTTAACTTTAATTTCTGTAATTTACGCGCACGAAAGGGATTTTGAATACCCCAATTATAAAGTGACACAGTGCAGGCATTAAGCAAGTGGAGTCTTAGAGAAAGGGAGATATCGATGCACGTCGGTTTTAAATGTCTGTGAACTGAACCCCGGACCAGATATGAGCGTTGTACTCAAGTTTTGGGCGAATAAACGCTTTAAAAATTCTAGCCTGATCTAGCTTGTATCGCTTGAGGAAGCTTAGACATTTCGCAGCGTTCTTGGCGACGTCGAATATATGGTCATTCTAACGAAGTTTGTCGTTAACACACATACCGAGGATGGAAAGCCTTTCGGTTTCAGCGATGCAAGTGTCATTCATGGATAATAGCAGAGTATTGGGGTTTCGCTTTAATGACAGAAGATAGTTTTGGAAGTATTAAATTCTACTCTATTGGTTTTATACCACTTAAGAATGCTGTCAAGGTCAGAATTAAATGAGCTTAACATACGTTGCAATTCTAGCTCAACCCCCGAAGCTGAGGGACGTGAATCATAAAACAAATATAGGTATCATCAGCGAATGAATGGATTGGATTAGAAGTAATAGACAAGAGATCATTGATAAAAATGGGAAAGAGAGTCGGAGACATAACGGAGCCTTGAGGGACACCAGCATTTATTTGGTGAGTTGTAGACTTGAAACCGTCCAAAACGACTTAAATTGAACGGTCCGAAGGTAATTTCTAATCCATTGGAGAAAGATATAAAGCGCAACGACCTTACTTTTACCACCAAGGTGAATAGAATGGTTCCACTTTTCGGTTAGACATGTCGTCAAATCACAAGTGGATCTGTTGCTGTGAAAACCGTACTGCCAGTCGTTAAGAAGTTTTCGGAAATCAAGATATTTCATGAGATTACGATTTATCAGCATTTCCATGACCTTGGCAAGAAGGGACGTAAGTGCAATTTGTCAGTAAGAGGAGGGAGGGGAAGATTTGCCTTTAATGCTACGGGTTGGACAAATGCTGTTTTTCATCTTCTCGGAAAGAGCCCCGAATAATAGGACATATGCCAAAGCATACGTTTTGCCCACGTGGAAGAACGCCTCTTCAGAACGATAGGGAAAGTACCAACTGAACCAGTGGTTTTATGTATATACGTTGAGATCTTAAAGTACTCTCGCCACTCTTCGGAAGTCCGGAAGTGAATTTGTCCCATTGAATATTATACGCGCTCGTATACAGAGGAAGTCAAAGTACAATCTGGGAGCGTTGGGCTAGCCCCAAAATGAGCACCAAGCACATTGGCTTTGTTTGAAGAGCTGACAGCTGGATAGTCATGCAGCACTACAGGCACTATCATCGAACACTGTAAATTCTGTGACAGTTAAGTGCTGCTGCGATGCCTTGCAAAACATAGCCAAACACAACAAAGTCAAACTTGGATTGGAACCTGGTCACCAAGGTATTGCAGGCAACGAACTGGCTAGAGCTGGATCAGAATCTGCGTTCGTAGGACCAGAACCCTACAGCAGAGTCAATTAGTCTGCTGCTTTAAGGCTTATTAACGATTGGGAACAACAACTCAGCCTAAACCATTGGGAAAGTGTCCCGGGTTTATGACAATCCAAAAGATTAATTAAGCCCTACTTCCACAAGTAAGTAGGGAGAATATAATGAAGCTGGTGGGCTTCCTCAGAGGCCATTACAGCTTGAGATATCATCTAAACAAAATTAACTTTTACTCAGAGACTGAATGTAAGTTATTTCTAGAGGATGAGGAAATTTCAGATATATTCTCTGCGAAAGTCCGTCTCTTCATTGGTTAAGACGACACGGATCTTTCAAAACGACTTCCGTACATTTGCAGAATTTAGAAACTCTGCAACTCTGTGATATTTAATAGAGAAGTCACTCGCCTCTTGGGTTGCATTTTCAGAGCGCAACACTTTTGCACCATTGAACAGATGGCACCATTTATGTCGAACGACACCTTTAAACTCCTTTCTTCTGCATCTAGGTACTAAATATATACAGTACTATGGATAATTTGCTTTTGAGAGGACACTGCTCTTCTCATCAGTTGCGTAAAACATGTGCTTTTACCAACCATTATAAACCATACTAAATTATTTCTTCCCTTAGCGCTAACCCATTTACACCCGGTGACCCCATTCAGGTCCATCTCGTTTAGCACGTGCTTATTTTCACCGTTAAATTTTTTATTTTTTATGAATGCAAATTCTACACAGGAAAGAAAGTGACTTCGAAGTGGTAATTTGTTTTTTGTGATCAACGCTTCAAAATAATTGATATTGGTAGTTTTATTTAGTGCATCGATTAACAAAAGGTAAGTCATTAGTTTTAATTCTCTCGTATAAATTAGTATACTAACGAGAAAGTTATTGCGATCGTGCGGAAATTTCGAACTCAAACTGAGTATTAGGGATGATATTAAGTCCAAGGAAAAAAGTGGGTCCTACAATGCCTTCCGTCGGTCTGTCTGTATGTCTGTCCGGGCGCCGTATGGCGAAATGGTTCGACGGATTTGCTTCAAAGTTCGCACATGTAAAGGGTCTTGGGGTTGCATCTCGGGGCATCTTTTATTTTTTGCTTTATCATTTTCAAATAACGGTACCTGCCATACAAATTTTTTTGTGAAAATCACTTATCACTATTTTTCTCGAAAGTGGTTCCAAAGATTTCGGTCTTTATTTGTACTAAGGATGTTTGGGATGTTTTTGGAAAAAACTTCGATTAACGGTAATTTTTAAGACCGGCAATATCTCAAGAACTAACAAAAATTTCAAAATTTTACTGATTTTTGCATATATTGATTTTTGAAATAATTTTTTTTAAATTTTATTTCATAAAACGATTTTTTTAAATTTAAATTAAATTCGTTTTCTCGAAAACGGTTCTTACGATTTTGATAATTTTTTGTATTTCGAACAATTATGTTAAAAGTGTCCAATGTGCGAAATTACATCAAAATTGTAGGTGCCGTTTTTGAGAAAATGAAATTTTTTAAAACCTAAAAAGTGATTTAAATAAATTTCTTACCATTAATTTTCGATTAATTTTGCGACTCAAAAACGCATCTCATGTACCGATAAAGTTTCATATGACGCAGTCGTGCACTTTATTTTTTATATGTACATCAGAAGGTTTTACAACTTATTAGTATTTTTCACTTGCCTATAGTTTTTACTAGTGAATAATACTTTTATATTATATATTTTCTAAGAATTAACCGAAAGGGATTTTAATTGTATGTCCCCAAATGGGTAAAATGGGCTAATTGCACGTGTTTTTTAGTTTGTTTAACATGGCCTTTGTTTTGGAGTAAATAATGGCGAAGCGAATATTCAATTTTACAAATGACTATCGAGCACTCGAGGAAGCCCTTGAAAGCATTTTAAATGAAGAGGATGAGTGGAAAAGTCGAAGTGTTTGAGTCCAGGAATGACGATGAATGGGATAGTATAGTGATGATGAACCAATACAAAAGTGTAGAAGAGTTGAAGCCCAGGAAATGCGTTGGCGTAAATGTGACGATTTCTACGTTGACTTACCCTCAACGGCGAAAAATGTTCAGAATCGAAATGCAAATGTTAAAAACGAGCTCAAAGACCAAACGCCAGTCAATATTTTTGAAAACCTTTTTGATGACGAGGTTTTTGACATGATCGTCCTGAACACAATTCCAATGAGCATAAGGTATATTTTGACAACTTCTTTACCAGTCTCGGTCTGCTGCGAGACCTACGTGTAGCTGGATATCGTGCAACTGGCACTGTAAGGGAAAATAGGACAAAAAAATGTCCGCTACTATCTGTCAAGGAAATGAAGAGGAAAAATAGAGCAGAATAAAATTTGGTTTGTGCGTTGGCTTGACAATAGCGTTTTCACCATGGGTACAAACTATGACTTTGTTTATCCTCTGGGCAAGGTTAAAAGATGGAGCTCTGCAGAACAAAAAAAGGTGGACGTAGACATCCCTTTTGTTTTCCAAAACTACAACAAAGGCATGGGTGGAGTCGATCAAGCTGATCAGTCAATCGCAGTACACAGATCAGCTATACGAGGAAAAAAATGGTGTTGGGTCCTTTTTACCTACATGTTAGATCTGGCTGTAGCTAATGCTTGGCGTCTTCATGTTCTGGCCGCGAAAGATAAATTAGACCAGCTCCAGTTTCGCAGAATTATCGCCCGTTTTTACTTGAGCCGTTTACGACCTGAAAGACCCGATGGAAGACGGCGTAAGCCTTCCTCCTCAGTGCCTAATATGAATTGAGATGGCGTTGGACACTTCCCTGAGAAACTGCAAAACTGCAAGCTGCGGTGCGTCAAATGCTACATGAAAGCACGCTGGCAATGCAAAAGATGCATCAAAACATTATGCATAGAAAAAGGATGTTTTGAAAAATATCACACATAAGCCCATTGGCCCCAATTGAGGACGGCTTATTTTTACAGAAATAAATATAAGTAGCCTCGAATTGTACGTTAATAAAGTTTTTTTTTCAAAATGTTTTTAATAGTTTGCGTTTGGGTCGAATAGTGTTAAGAACTTTCCAATTCCAGTGTTAGGAATTTACCAGCATACACCAAAGGGAGAGAGGATTTTGTGTAACTTTTTTCGCTTGTCGACGATCGAATTTTTGTGGATTTGCTTTAAAAAAAAAATTAATTATAGATTGCAGCAGTCTAGCCATAATTTGTTGCTCTGAGATAATAAAAAAACCGAGATGCGAAAACCGAGATAGCTCAGCAAGATTAATAGGTTGCGATTAAAATGTTGACATAAATTGAGAAACTCCTATCGACTTTTAACCTCGCATCAGTCAAGCCATTCACCTATTAAGGAAGCGTCTTCTGGAGAAATGGCTTGACAGTTTAAGTTCGGAATTTAGCATGAGAAAGTTAAAAACAGAAGGCCTCAACACTCAATAGAATACAGTAAACTGTTAAGGTTTCAGTGAAGAGGTTAAGGTTGTTCCTAATGTGACTGGCTTTGGTTAATGACTTTTAAGGTTGAAGTCTAGGGTTTTGAAGACTGCTTAACCAAACCTAATATTCCATAACGTCCACACTCCATTCCAGAGATACCTCACAGCTGAAGGATTCCGTGGGATCTTACGATATGTACGTTAAGTTGAGCTTTGGTTCAAAAACTGCCAGTAGTCTTGTTGAGTGCGCCTGTTATCGATGAAAGTTAAAAAACAATATGAACCCCTTAAAAGTACATCATCACTTAGTTCTAGTTATAATTTAATTTATTTCAAGAAGCTCTTCAAAACGAAGGTAGATTCCTCCTTTTAGGTTTAAAATAAAGCCTTTCGGCTCTAGAGAATTATCCGCAATAGTTCTCGTTTCATCGACACTAACACGAAAGTTCTTAATAACCTCTGCTACAGCTGACTTCGCTTGGGCCGATCCAAACTTCATACCTAAAATATACAAATTTTACTTCTAGTTCACTTCGCAAAGCTTTGACCTGACCAAAACACATTCTAGGCCCATCACCGAATGGAAGATAGACTCCAAGGTCCTTGTATTTCTTTATTCCTCCATTTTCTTCACTAAATCGTTCGGGGATGAATTTCTCCGGCTCAGGATAATACTCCTCGTCATGGTGATGTGAGTAAATGGAGAGCAAAATAATTTCATCTTTTTGAACTTGAAGCTTAGACCCATCCGTGTTGGTAAATTCACATGGTTCGGTACATATCTTGGCCATAAATGGCATTGGAACAAAGATTCTTAGGGTTTCTGTAAAAGGATATTACTCTGTAGCTAATCGAACAATTATTCAAAACTTCTACCATTGATAACTTGATCCAGATAGGGAAGTTTCAGCAAATGTTCAAAGGAACAGTTTGAGTTTTCCTTCAGTTCCTGCCGGAGTTTGTCTTGGGCGTCTGGATTTCTAGATAACTTCAAACAAGGATTAGATACGCTTGAGGGCGCGAAACACTTACCAGAAGCAAACAATGACTTATAAGTCCAGCAGTGTTCTCGAAACCAGCGAACAAGAATGTCAAATTATGCGCCACCACGTCGGTGGTGGAAAGGTTCTTTTTCTCCTGAAGCTGCAGAAGATGTCCCAAGAAATCAAGTCTATCCTCTCGATTTCTGCGAAGCTTGATCGATATCTCGGTCAACTTGGTAAAGAACTTATCCGTGACAACTGGGAAAAACCGAACGCTGTAGAGTCGTCGCGCAAAGGGAAAGATTCCGAACAGGAAATAGTAGGCAAACGCGTTGAAGCTCTGATTAATTAGCTTTTTGGCCATGTTAACGAAGGTGCTGTCTGCCTTCTGAAAGGCGTTGGCCTCAATGCCCCAAATTATATTAGCTACCACCTCCCCAGTGCACTTAAGAGCCAGCTAAGGAAACAAAGAGAGGTTCAAAAGAATTCGAATTTTTCTTTACAATAACAAGCAAAACTAACACTTTTGGTCTCTATCCCAGCGGAAGCGTCCTTTGGATTTTCCTTCAAGTACTGGACGACTTTCTTGGCGGCCTCTTCCACAACCGGATACATCGCTTTAGTCTTTGAGGAAAAAAAAATTTAAGATGAGTCTCATTGAATTCTTCAACACCTACCCTCGACATGGTGAGTCCAGAAACAATTTCAGACCGCTTTTCCTTCCATTCGGTGCCTCGTAGAAAGAAAGGATTCGAACCAGATATCGGTTCATGGTCCTTATTCATCTAAACAAAAAAAAATAAACCTTTATTTCAGTCAACAATTAATCATCTCCGTGGTCCTCACCCACTGCGAGGATTCATTGTCCATGAAGTTCCTGAATTTGTTCACAAGAACATCCCTTGCCAGTTCGGGATCGATTATCATGATCTGTGGATTCCTTGTTACAAATACGCCCACAAATCTAGCTTTATTCTTAAATTGTCTACAAAAAAAAGAAAGAAAAGCGCATTAAATGAAGTTTGTCTCCTCTACCAACTCACCGATAGATGTCATCCTGATCGCATACAAAATTCCTCTTTCCAGTTATGGTACTGGGAAATGTTCCAAGGAGTGGCGTTGGTCTCGGACCCGGAACTCCACGCTTCTTCCAGTAGTTAAAGTGCGCCGTCAAGTAGAAATATAGGGCAGCGCAAAGTAAGGCCGCCAGGGTCACGGGAAATACGAGAAACTGCAGCATTTTTTTAATGCAATCGACTGAAACAAGCGCTTCAAAGATACTAATGAAGAAACACAATATACAGTTTGCAACACAATTTCATTTTGTTTTGGGGCGGCTGTTGACTTACTTTTTTGTTTTATTTTAAAGATAAGAGCAAAATAATTGTTTACTTTTTAAATTCGCTTTGTCTGGCTTATCGCCGGAGAGAGTTGCGTTGTTTGTATTTCACCAAAGACGAAATTTTATTAAAAATAGCTTAAAATGCTTAAATAGCGGAACACGTATTTTATTTAAGTATCTGGTCGCCGCCTCCATCCATCTGGGTCAGCTGTATGAAAATAAAACAAAGAATTGTGGTGAATCGCAGATAATGAGTGACCTTGATTATGAGATTGACATCTTGTTGATAAAGTTTTCGCAGAGAAAGGGGGCGCAATTTTCTTTTTCGATAAAAATTAAGTATGAATCAGGCGTAGTGGGTGTAAAGAACTCTATGTATGCAAATGTCAACAATCGAATGATGACGTGATAAACAAAAATAAAGTCCCCTTTGTATACTGTGACAAACATTTGAAGTAGGAAATTCCGAGAGATCATTTGATTGGCATGATGACAATCAAGGTTACTCATGTAGATTTCTTCTTACTAAATCGTTATCTGTGATTACCCATAATTGTGGATTGAAATGTGTGTTCCAGCAGAGAGAGTTGAATCTATGTGTATATACAATTCTGTGGGCATTATTTCTTGTTTTGTTGCATAGTTTTTGGCGTTAATATTTTTTTTTTTTTTTGCGGTTAATTGATAAGGTCGTTTGTGTGTTTGTTTAACCTCTTGTGACATCTAACATCGAAAAATCAGCCAGATCGTCATAATTGAAAGCTTTTTCTTTGAGGTAGTAAAAGATTTTGTCTGACAAGGAAACACTGTGGCAATAATCTCTTAATAAATCAACTCTTTGACCCTCCGATGAGCGGTGACATATTAGGAGGTAAATGGATCATAAAGGGTCTGCCCAGACCCATACATATTAAATGCGTATATTTCCGGACAGGGAACGGAAGATGACCAGAAATGTACAAATGTTTTGTTGTGTGTTACTAAAGGGTGATCCATTTCGAGGTTCCCTACTTTTTTAAAGAAAAAAACACAGAAAATTCAAATTTAATGGAGAATGTTTATTATCATTTGAAAGAACATTCTTTGGCATTTATTTTTTTTTTGTAGATTATGTCTATCAAATGTTGGCCGTTGCTACGTCGCAGATGGTCCATCCGTTGAGTCCAATTTTCGATCACTCGTTCGAGCATTTCGACTGGTAACTGGCGAATGACACGCGTGATGTTTTCCTCCAAGGCCTGAATCGAAGCGGGTTTGTCGGCATAAGCTTTTGACTTTACATATCCCCACAGGAAAAAGTCTAACGGTGTGATATCACACGATCTTGGTGGCCAATCGACCGGCCCAAAACGTGAAATTATGTGCTCACCGAAATGTTCTCTCAATAAGTCCATTGATTGATGCGATGTGTGGGAAGTGGCGCCGTCATGCTGAAACCAAATGTCGCCGAGATCACGAGCTTCAATTTCAGGCATCAAATGGTCGCCATTGACGGTTACGATCGCACCGGCATAATTTTTAAAGAAATATGGACCGATGATTCCACCGGCCCACAAACCACACCAAACCGTTGTTTTTTCTGGACGAAGTGGCTGTTCTTCAATCTCTTCATGTTGCTCTTCGTCCCAAATGCGGCAATTTTGTTTGTTTACATACCCATTGAGCCAGAAATGGGCCTCATCGCTAAACAAAATTTGCCTCGAAAACGTCGGATCTTCTTGGAACTTTTCAAGAGCCCATAGAGCGAAGCGATGTCGCTTGGGAAGGTCGAGCGGCTTCAGTTGTTGCACAAGCTGTATTTTGTACGCTTTCAATTTAAGATCTTGACGTAAAATGCGCCAAGTCGTTCCATACGTTAGTCCGAGTTGCTGCGAACGGCGCCGAATCGATTCTCTACGGTCTTCGTGTACGCTCTCAGCTACGGCCGCTATATTTTCTTCACAGCGTGCTGGACGTAGTCTATTCGGTCGAATATTATCCAATAATGAATGCTGGGTCTCAAAATGGGTGATGGTGTTGCGAATAGTACGCTCAGTAGGCCGATTATGTTGACCATAAGTTGAGCGAAGTGCACGAAACACATTCCTCACATTTCATAATAAAGTTGAACAATTTGTAAACGTTGTTCACTCGTAAGTCTTTCCATTATGAAATGCCAAACAATACTAAACAAAAATAACATGACACGACTCACACGTGATCTGTCAAAAAAGGCTATTGAAAAAAGTATCTCTACTTGGATCACCCGTTAGTAGTTATTCACTTTGACTTTATATAACTTGAGTTGGGGTGATGATAGACCCGTCTACTGTACCACATTTTCGTTTCTGATCTTCAGAAATATCTTCTATATGAGTATTTTTATACAGGCCTTTAAATTTATGCTAGGAAGCTGAAATTTAAACTAGGGTCCCGAAATGGTAAAGTGTTAAAAGTTTTTAAATCTGCCCATTACCACGCCCACAATTTAGAAAAAGCCCTTTTAAGGCTAAAGTTAGAGAGATAGCGCGTTAGAACATTCATAAGATATGTAGGCACTGCACTCTTTTATAAGTCTGTTATATAAACTGTTTTTCCCACGCCCACTTTTTGTGGGCTTTTTTCACTAAAATGCTGTTTTCAGCGAACATAGAAACTGAAAAAAAAATGTTTTACAAGATATTCAGCAAATAATTTTTTGCAATATATCGCCCATACACAGTTTATGGCCACGCCCACTTTTTGGGGGGGTTTTTTCAAAAAAATTTTTTTTTTAAAAATTTCATAGAATGAAATAATGCTTTTTCCAATCAACTATGGAACATGTTATTGATGATGAAAATTAACAATCTCTCCTTCGATGTCATTTTGTTGACATATACCCGATGAATCGATTTATTGTTTTAAGTGCGAGGAAGGCATAACTTTATGAGCGACTAATGTAAATGAATATACAGAGGCTGCATTGTCAGTGCCACAAAATTCAAATTTATCTCCCCAGATCGGAGGTTCCCACTTCTAGGTTGTTGAAATTTGACCAGTAATACGCACATTTTCTCCGTCTTATTTGATACATGGAACGCCGACTACCTATTCGTTCGTATAAGTCGTATGATCTTACTGCCCAGATACATTTGTGCAGAACAAAAGTCCATCTGAACCTACAAGCAAACCTAACATTTTTATCATCACTCACAACATAACATTATAGAAGTAAGAATCAGCGTTGCCGGTGACTTTTTAAAAAATGTATCTTTTTCTGTTGAAAAATGTATCAAACGTATCTTTATTTCAGATTGTTAAATGTATCAACTGTATCAAGTTTGTAGTTTTTTTTATAAAGGCTGACGTCTCGTGGCGCTTAAGATGGATAATAAGGTTAACTATAGTTTTTGCAGTAAATTCAAAAGAGTTCTCGGAACCACTATTTCAATCTAATTATTTGTTTTGAAATATAATATCGCACTCACGCTTCATAGGGGTGTGATATAAGAGTGATCACACATAACCCTAGGCACCGAAGCTCACCTATTGCAATCCCTGGAGAACCGGTTAAATTTGTACTCAAACGGTAGACAAAAAACTAAACATTTTCCCTTTTAAGGCCTTTGAAGTTTTTACTTACCGTCTATTTGTTCCAAAGAATCGAAGAAGTGTCTCCCTAAGAATTTTCTACGACTTCGTGAAATTGCTTCGCCCTCACACAATATGTGCGGTATATCCTTAACAGCCCGCAGACAGATCACCACAGAATATGCAGATGTCTGTATCTGACAGTCCGACTCCATTTGCGTGTTTTCGCAAGAGGCAATGCCCTGACAGGATTCCTACTAATATTCTAAGCTTATACCTGCTAAGTTTTGTAAACTTCCTGGAAATCTTACAGTCGAGAAGTAGCCATAGAGCTTTTAACACCGTGTGTCTGCCAAGCCTTGACCACCTTAGGTTGGTACCACTGAGCGTTGTTTCATCAATAGAACCCCTGATTATTCAGATGGAGGGTTTTATCTCAACAACCTCACCACTATTGAGTAGCTCTCCTATTGTTGCAAGCTCATTCGCCTGCTCAGTGTCCTGGCAGCCAGCACAGTATTAAAATCGAAGAAAAATCGAAGAAATAGTATCTATGTATCAAATGTTTGCACGAAAGCAAAAAAAATGAAAAAAAAAATGTACATGTACTTGATACAACTGTATCTTTGTGGGTACCAATTCAACTAAATGATGTATCAATACCAAGATTTAACTCCAATACGCTTTCGAAAGACATTTTAATTCGAAATTCTTACCTAAAAGTCTATATAATCTCTGCCAGGGGTAACATTTCAACAAATTTCTTTTGACTTTGCATTTCTAAAGAAAACCCAGTAAATCCAAAATGCATGCCCCACATTCGTTTAAACTTTTCAGTTGAAATATTTGGTAACAAAGTCAAACCCTAACCGAGTTTAAATTAATAATCAAAGTTGCGCCCCTAAAAACTTCCAATTGCAGTCACGACACACTAATGCACTGCAAATATCCATCAGAATCACCTTCTCACCATAGAGAAATGCAAAATGTTCCTCGCCAATTCTAAATTTGCTGTCAAACAACAGAGCGTTGTGTACCTGGATGTGTGCAATTTTTTGGCCAACTCCACTGCCACTGCCACTGCCACTGCCACTGCCACTGCCACTTCCAACGAGTCTGCCTGTTGTACACATTCACATTTCTCGCCGCCACCCGAGAAACTTCTTCTAGTGAAAAGTGCAATAGAAAGTTTTGTTCATTTAAAGTTTAACCCGTTTTGTGAGATTGTCGTAAATACAAAGTCGAGCCAACCAACTGCGTCCCACCCGGTTCGTACTGCTGCGTTATTTGTTTCGTTTTGTTGAATGCATATTGCACAAGCTGCAGCAGCGCAGGTGAGATAGTACCTACCATTCTCGTTGCCGTTCTCCTTCTCATTCTATTTGGCAAAATTCCCAACGCCCATTTACACTCCCACTTGCTGACGAAAAGAGCACTTAAGGCTTAGTGGTTCGGGTTCCAGCACCCAGGGTGCGGCACTTAACAGCTCGCCCGTTCGCCCGTCCGCCCGCTCGAAGTGCAATGAAATGAGCACTTTACTGGAGCAACACATTACGAGTGGCAGCGCATTCAGCGACGGAGAAATTCACCTCTGATTGCATTAAGAAGTTCCTGGTGGCACAAGAGAATCGTCTCGAAGTCGTATTTATTTAGCGTAATTTCATTCCTGGCTCAGGAGAAGGACTCACGAGTCTCCTTTCGCTGGCAGTTGGGCAAACAACAGCACCGGCAAAATAGCAACGTCAATAACTTGGCGAAAAATAGAACTTAACAAGAAGATGCACGTGGACGCCGCAGAGCTAGAGGGAGCAAAACTTATGACAATCTCAAAAGTGTGTTGCAAAAATATTCAACAGAAGTTTTCCCGAGTATATAGTGCGCACTCAAGTCTATACCCAGACGTCTGGAGTTAATTTGGAGCAGAGATTTTAGTAAAAAATTCCACGAATGCATTCGACGAGGAAGATGCCGCCGACGAAATTAATTCGACTTTGCAATTCAGACAATAATTATAGTTCTTCTGAGTAGAAGGGGCAGCATTTGGATTTGGAGTTGTGTGGAAACTTTAGACTACACATGCTTATGCAAAATATTTGAAATGCACATGTGGTTTTAATATTTAAATACGGACTTAAAATATTTTCACCAGAAAAAGCCTTAATGTATTTCATCAGCAAAAAAACAAGCATCGGGGTTCCCCAACTAGGACAACATCGTAGTGGAAATTCGATGAAGAATTAACTTGGCAAAACAATGGAGTTCAAAATTCCAGGCTTTTTGACATGGCAGTTCTGTTATATGACCCCGAATGCTGGACGGTCCACGAGAAGTGTGCGAGGAGGGTCAACGAGGGCAAATAAAAAACCGCGAACTACATATATGATTTTTACCATCAAGATGTGGATTGAGCCAAAAAACCATAACAAGAAGATTGGTTACAGTTAGTTATTTAGACTATTTTATTTCAGTAAAAAATATAAATAAAAAATAAATTAAAAAAAATACAATTTCTTTGTCTTTAATTTACTGATTTTTAAATATCTATAATACATTTTTATTTATTTTATTAATTCAAATTTTACATAAAATAAAGTGCATGACTGCGTCATAAAAAAAACTTTCTCGGTACATGAAATGCGTTTTTGAATCGCAGAATGAATCAAAAATGAATGAAGACAAATTTATTTAAATCAATTTTTAGGTTTTAAAAAATTTGATTTTCACAAAACTGGAACCTACATATTTGATGTAATTTCACACATTGCACACTTTTAATATAATTGTTCAAAATGAGGAAAATTATGAAAACCTTTAGAGTCGGTTTTGAGAAAACGAATTTTATTTTAATTTAGGAAAATCGTTATATGAAAAAAAATTATTTCAAAAATCGAAGTATGCAAATTTATTCGACTTTATAAATAGTATAAAAAAACAGTAAACTTTTTTAGAGTTCGCTTTTTTAGTTTTCGAGATATTGGTGGTATGCAATATTTTTGGCCCCATCCCAAGTATCCTTAGTACAAAAAACAACTAAAATCCTTGGAACCATTTTCTAGAAAAAAAGTGATAAGTGATTTTCACCAAAAAAAATTGTATGGCAGGTACCGTTATTTCAAACTATAAAGAAAAAAATAAAAATATGCCCCGAGATGTAACCCCAAAAACCTTATATTCGAACTTTGGCGCCCAGACAGATAGACCGACGGACGATCGCAATAACTTTCTCTTTAGTATATTAATGTATACGAGTATGTCAAAAAAAATTTATAGAGTATGCGGAGAACACCTGCGCACATTTGAATAAACGTCACTGTTGTACTTATATTCTTTTACATCTTCAGTTTGATTACATCTTCCTCTTCGGCAGTGCCTGCCCCCGCCGTCTCTCAAAATCGTTACAAATGATATTCCCCTGTATTTACTGGGGTTATCAAAGCCGCCTTTTGGCATATAACGGGTATATTATAGCTTTTCTAAAACTGCCTGGGTTAAATCTGGTTAAATTCCGAAGTTAGTGCTGTTAAATAGATATTCCACAGTACAATTATTGTATAATTGGTTAGGCACACGGTCCTTACCTAATGTCTATGTCTCGCTGGTTGTATTCTGGTTGAGAGGTAAAGGTTTTTAATGCCTTTTTGCTGTCGCGTATAGAGACGGATATTGTGAAACGCAGTAATCTAAGGACTGAAAAAGAGGCTTTATTTGCTCGCCTGCAGTCTCTATCAAACCCTTTTTGTTTGTTAACTCTGCTAATTCCTTCGATTTGTGCACTCTTCGGGATAGCTCTTTTAAGGTGTCGTGAAATGAAGGCTGGCGGACTTTATTTCTATCATAGCTTTGAAATAAAACGACATTCAACCATGGCAATAAAACCTATACGTTATTTCACGGACCTTATTCCCAAGTAGTAATTGTAATAAGACCACATGGCCGTATGTGGTCTTATTTCGTTGGATGCTATTTCACGTCACCTCCTTTTATAATTCCATTAGTAGCTTAGTCGTAAATTCATTTAAACGAAATAGCTTCGAATTTAGACTCTCTTGGTACGAATCTCGAATCTCATCCTTCCATAGCAACTTCGGCAAAAGTCCTAAAGGCGACGAATTTGCAGACATAGAATATTACATTTGCTTTGTGACACCGTGCGAATGAACGAAATTTCAGACAAGACTGAACGTTTCGAACAGTAATTCTTCGCGAATGATAAAGTGTTTGAATTGCCAGTGGACAAGAAATTCAGTGGCAAGAGTTCTTCGAGATCTCAACATACATAAATCCGCTGGTCCAGATGGTATTTCATCTATCGTTCTGAAGAGGTGTTCTTCCACGCTGGCAAAACCACTGCGTAAGCTTTTCTATCTGTCCTATTCTTCAGGGCTCTTTCCGAGAAGGTGGAAAACAGCATTTGTCCAGCCCGTCCCAAAAAAAGGCCAATCTTCATCTCCCTCCTCCTATCGAACAATTGCACTAACGACCCTTCTTTCCAAGGTCATGGAAACGCTGAGAAATCGTCAGCTTATGAAATATCTTGAATCCCGAAAACTTCTTAACAACTGGCAGTACGGTTTTCGCAGCAACAGATCCACTGGTGATTTGATGACATATCTAACCGAAAAGTGGAACCAATCTATTCACCGTGGTGGTGAAAGTAAGGTCGTTGCGCTTGATATTTCAAAGGCATTTGACAGAGTTTGGCATCAAGCTCTCTTTTCGAAAATGCGTGCATTTGGAGTCGATGTTACCCTTCTTCAATGGATTAGAAATTACGAAACTTCGTTGGAATGACCACATATTCGATGTCGCCAAGAACGCTGCGAAATGTCTAGGCTTCCTTAAGCGATGCAAGAAATATTTCACCCCTTCTGATCTGGCTAGAATCTACAAGGCGTTTATTCGCCCAAAACTTGAGTACAACGCTCATATCTGGTCTGGTGCACCAATAACATATTTGGAGCTACTTGACAGGATCCAAAAACGTGCGGTGAAACTTATTGGCGATCGAGACATCGCGAAATCACTTGACTCTCTTAGTCATCGTCGTAATGTCTCCTGTCCGTCATTGTTTTATCGGTACTTCCACCACAAGTGCTCAAATGAAATAGCCAGTTGCATTCCACCCCTACAGCAATTCAACCGCAATACTCGCCATGCTAGGAATGCACATCAGTTAACCCTCAAGCCTGTATTCGGACGTACAGTGAAATACAAGGATTCGTTTCTTAACCGTACAATACGAATGTGGAATGCTCTACCACGCTCTGTTTTTCCCTCACATTATAGTTTACAGACATTTAAAACCAACGTGCATCGGTATCTCCTTTTTTCTAATCCTTCACTTCCCTAATGCCCGCACTGTGTTACTTCATTATAAGGGCATCCAAAATCCCTTTAGTACGCGTACATTATAAAAAAAAAAAAGGACACGAAGATCGTTGTTCAAAGAAAGTCAGGGAATTTTGAAAGCAATGCAGGAACATTTTTGCCCATACCTGCAAAACCAAGTATGATATGACGTTCCTCTGTACCCATATCAATACGCAAAAGCTGACAGCAGTAGTCAAAAGCAACATAGGCTACTTCAGATATGCTGATGACCTAGTGACCATTATTAGGGGCAAATATGGGACAACACTAACTCAATCTAGGTTTACCAGGTAGTAATTCACATCCAAAAAGGTGTATTTGTTCTGGATTTTAGGACGAAGGCATCATTGGTCAGTACTTCTTCGAAGACGACGTTATAGACGGCCATCACCGTCAATGGCAAACGCTATAGATAAAAAATAGCCAATTTGAAAGATATGGTGGTGAGCCACATGTGGTTTCAGTTACAATGGACAATGGGTATTCTGCATGTTTTGAAGATAAGGTTATTATTTTTATTTTTTATTTATTTCAAAATTCATTTTTATTATTTTTGTTTAATAAAAACTTATCACTCAATACTATTACATTTCGGCCTTATTTAATAACACTTCTTTATTTTGGAAATATGTTTTGATTTTTGCAAGAAAAAAATATTTTTTTTAAAAAACGTGCTCTCTTTATAATTTTTTTTTTCTTAAAATACTTAAAAACTACTACTTAAAGCTATACATCCAAACAAACAACTTAAAACTTAAAACTAATGATAAATACTTAAAATTACCAAACTATTACCAATTATAATCGGGGGTTATGTGCACACGCCGCCTCTTCTACAGAGGCACCGAGTGCCCACCCCCCAACACCGTTAGCAGCACCCAGCAGCCGCCAACACAGCGCACATGCGCCACTGAGGGCCGACCGACACCGAAATGCGTCGGTCGGCCCTCAGTAACACCACACCATGCAGCCGACATGCAGAGCACAAACCAACCTACTTATGCAACTTAAAAACTAAGAGGAGTTACCTTAAGGTAACGCACCGACCTGGATAGGTATGTCTACCTCTTCCAATGTTCCCTCCGCAAGCCACCAGTATTCGGTGAATTGTGTGTCCGTATCAATTTGATTCCTCCCCCCTATCACGGTACTAAAACGAAGGAGCTGGGGAGCATTAGCGACGTCCCCGTCGTAGTTGAGCCGCTTAGCAGTCGCTCTGCGGTAGCGGTGGTATAGTACCGGGATACCATCCCTCGTCTGTACCAGCCCTTTTTTATCAATATGGAGAAAAGCCTCTGGCGGAACAAAGCCAGATCGGAGCGTTCTCTCCATGTGTGCTTCATTGGGGTAGTATGCCCCGAAGATAAGGCTATTATCGTTAGTCATCGCCCTCGCAACGTGCCATCGAGTCACCTTAATGAGGAAATTGTCAATCCTATTCAAATGAGGAAGATAAGGTTATCTGTGGCGAAGGTGACGTGAATTGGCCACCAAGTTCATGCCTTCATCCTTCTAGTGGGGTGTTGCGAAGTCGCGTGCCCAACCGCAGCCGAATCTTTACAAATTGGACCATAATCTATACAAAATTACTTACATTTATGGGAAAAAACTCCAAGGGCCTTTCGAATAAAGAAATTCATTTCAACATGGAGCCGACCTTATTGGAAAGTCATTTATATAAGAACCCCCTTCTACACAACAGATGTTACTCATCTACAATATTCTTCGTTTTATGATACAAAAAAAACTGCATTGGTTCATTAGTCAACTGATTCTGAGCAATCACTCGACCTTGTGAAATGTTTGCACAAAAACTTTCAAAAACATGTCAAAAATGTATTCTTCTTCCTTCGGTTTATCGTGAATCGTAAAGTGCAATTCAACTGTGTAAGAAATCGATTCGAATAGTTATTGTTCCGCCAGAAATGTAGGACATGTCGTTGTTCCACTGAATGTTTGCACCTTGCGCTGTAAATTGAAGATAAATAACGGGTGATCCAAGTAGAGATACTTTTTTCAATAGCCTTTTTTGACAGATCACGTGTGAGTCGTGTCATGCTGTCATGTTATTTTTCTTTAGTATTGTTTGGCATTTCATAATGGAAAGACTTACGCGTGAACAACGTTTACAAATTGTTCAACTTTATTATGAAAATTCACGTTCTGTGAGGAATGTGTTTCGTGCACTTCGCTCAACTTATGGTCAACATAATCGGCCTACCGATACTACCGGTACTACCCATTTTGAGACCCAGCAATCATTATTGTGAAGAAAATATAGCGGCCGTAGCTGAGAGTGTACACGAAGACGGTAGAGAGTCGATTCGGCGCCGTTCGCAGCAACTCGACTTAACGCATTTTACGTCAAGATCTTAAATTGAAAGCGTACAAAATACAGCTTGTGCAACAACTGAAGCCGCTCGACCTTCCCAAGCGACATCGCTTCGCTCTATGGGCTCTTGAAAAGTTCCAAGAAGATCCGACGTTTTCGAGGCAAATTTTGTTTAGCGATGAGGCCCATTTCTGGCCCAATGGGTATGTAAACAAACAAAATTGCCGCATTTGGGACGAAGAGCAACCTGAAGAGATTGAAGAACTGCCTCTTCATCCAGAAAAAACAACGGTTTGGTGTGGTGTGTGGGCCGGTGGAATCATCGGTCCATATTTCTTTAAAAATTATGCCGGTGCGAACGTAACCGTCAATGGCGACCGTTATCGTGCCATGATAACCGACTATTTGATGCCTGAAATTGAAGCTCGTGATCTCGGCGACATTTGGTTTCAGCAAGACGGCGCCACTTCCCACACATCGCATCAATGGACTTATTGAGAGAACATTTCGGTGAGCACATAATTTCACGTTTTGGACCGGTCGATTGGCCACCAAGATCATGTGATATCACACCGTTAGACTTTTTCCAGTGGGGATATGTAAAGTCAAAAGCTTATGCCGACAAACCCGCTTCGATTCAGGCCTTGGAGGAAAACATCACGCGTGTCATTCGCCAGTTCCCAGTCGAAATGCTCGAACGAGTGATCGAAAATTGGACTCAACGGATGGACCATCTGCGACGTAGCAACGGCCAACATTTGATAGACATAATCTTCAAAAAATAAATGCCAAAGAATGTTCTTTCAAATGATAATAAACATTCTCCATTAAATATGAATTTTCTGTGTTTTGTTCTTTAAAAAAGTAGGGAACCTCAAAATGGATCACCCTTTATTATCTCCCTCTCCCTCTATTTGTAAGAATTAAGAAAATGTAGCATTAAAAAGTGCACTTATTGTTGGCCCTCTATAACCAGAGAAGATTCAAACAATGGCACATCTCCATTCTGACAAAGTATGTGTCATGTTTGCTTTGGCAACATAAAACGTTTTACTAATAACAAAGTAGATATAACTACTTACTAACGTATCTAGCAAAAGGGGTTGCATATGTACAATTTGCCCCATGCCACGGGCGGGAAGATGAGGGGTGGCCACAAAAATAACGACACCCTCACTAGAAAAGCACATTTTATGTTAATGCAATTTTCCACATCGAGAATTCCCACTTACTTCGTCGTCGTCGTCGTCGTCGTAGTCGTCATTCTGCTTATCTTTGGCGCGCCTCTTATTTTTCCTACTGCTCGTATCTTTTCTTGAAATGAATTCGTTTTGACTTACTTCCATGCACACACCTTTGGGTCACCCCCATCTCCAATCTCCCATCATGCGTTGATGGAAAATTATTTTTATTTGCCCCCATTTCGTGGGCGTGTGTGTGTGTGTGTGTGTGCCTATGTGTGTCGGGAAAGACAGAGTTTTTATCATTATTTACTCGAAATTACTTCTTTTCTTTACGCCCTGGCATTGGGTACGTTTTGGTTCATTGTTGCGGGAGAAACAACCATTACAATCGTGACTGACACCTCCACTCACTTTCCCGCCTCTACACCTTCCTTCATCTGTTTCACCTATCATCCTTGGTGGAGGGAGGAATTTTGTTAAATTTTTTCCACCGACATCATCACTTTTATCATTTTATTTGTGTCTTTCGTATCTAATAAGAAGTTACAACACGTTATTGTTTCCACCCCACTAAGAGGACGAGGACAAGGACGACGGGTAGTATATTCTATCACCCCACCCCCTACCATCATTCAACATTTTTCTATTCTAACGAAAAACACACAGCAGCAGCAGCAGCAGCAAAAATATAACAACAATGAAATGAGCAACGTTCCTTATTCAATTGTGTTGTGTTGGCGTTGGCGATGGCCCATTCCACGAAGGGGCTGGGAAGATATATTCCATCATAATTCTTGTATACGTGCAGTAATAAGGTGTCTGGGACTTGGGAGAAGACGCAGCCCTAACGAACTGCTCATGTAACAAATGTTCCATCTCTTCTGAAGGATATCTACGTGTGGCAACATCTGGAGGAACGATGACAAAACTGCATTTCAACTACCCCTGTTTTGTTGGGAAACAAATACGGAAATTAGCACACTCCCCACGACTTGAGGGGTTCGGTATCATCCTGGCGTGCACAACACACACACGTGTCAGGGATTTGCTAACAGCGAGTTTCACACTTCTTCTTCTTCTTCTTTTTGTGTTAATAACTTTTGGATGAGTGACAGAAGCCAATTGCTGCGAATTGTGCAAAGGGTTGATTCAGCTTGCAACTTCCTGCTGGTGTTAAATCCCAACGTTTTGTCCGTGAGATGATTTTGTGGCCAACCCCCATGGATTGATGCGCGGTACCCCATGTTATTGAGTCGTAAATTATGATAAAAATTTAATGAACAGTAAATTAAAGCGATAAATTACGGTTTTTTTTTTTTTCTTTTTTCGTGGGCTAGGTATACCTGCCTACTATTATTGTATGGCGTTGTTTTTTTTTTTAAATTAAACTTTTTAAGCTGGAGGGGGTGGTAGAGATGGTGATGTGCTTTTATTGCCGAAACATTTCGGAGTTAATTTGATTGTTCACGCTCGTAAAAGTAATACTATTCAAAATAAGGACCGCATCGCTTCCTTAACACACAAAACTTTAACGACATTTCGGCGCACAAATGTCCGGAAGTAATGGTCCATTTGAGTTATGACTTGGTAACTGGTGATTAGTGTTATATCTGCATTTTGTTGTTTTTGTTTTTTTTTTTTTAACTAGTTGCTAGGTGGAAGTAAATTGGAAAGGTAGTAAAGTTTTGCCAGTCGAATGGGTTTCATTTTAGTTTAAAAATTTATGACAAATGTGAGGCAGATTCGGGGAACATTCGAAATTGCTCTTTGGTTATCCAATGAAATATTAAAAACAGTTGATGATCTTATTCTCAAAATATTTATCAATTAACTCAACATCTGCTACGTAAAAGTGATATCGGCTTAGTGGCCGCCGCAAGAATGCATAACCAATCGTATCCGATTTGTGGCATTTTCTATCACTTTTGCCAGAACTTTTGCCGATAGTTCCTCGAGAGTCTGAGATTTGAGGACTGAAAAACACAAAAAAGAAAGATTAGCCGACCCTCAAAATTTTAGTTGTGGCTCATGCAGTATAAGCATGAGATTAGATGTGTTTGAGACAATCCACTGATAATCCTACACCACCACATCTGGGTGAAACGCCTTTGAAACAATAGGTCGCTAAATCATTTTAAGGAAAAATTCGTTCAGCATGTTTCTGTAGCGCTCGCCGTCCATAGTAGTCGTTTCGCCCGCGGCGCTTCCAAAAACAGAAGGCCGGATGACGGGTAAACAGCTCACAATGCAGTAATTTTGAGCGGATGTAATGGCTCTTTGTGGGTTATACGCGGATTTTCGCTGTGAAATTGGCGTCGTTTCTTGTGTTGATTTTCTATAAAGACTTGTCTCCCTCGTGGTCGAGATCATGGGTGGCTCAACTTGTCTGTACTTTCTGAGAAAACATCTTCAAGTTTTTGACACAAAATTCGCTTTGTAAAGACCGTCGATTGATTCCCTATTTCGGGGCACGTCGTCTGGTCCATACTGCGGGGTCCTCTGCAACATATTCAGACACACCTGCGATACTCTCAGCAGAACGTCTTTTTCTTCTGAGCTAATTAAAAAGTAATAAGCTGCATTTGGGAATATTCCTATATAGGAAATTAAGTTAGACTCTCATAGCCGCACTGAAACTACACCTACTGATTTTTTTTACAAGGATCCACTGCAAAAGTATCTACTTTTCGGCTAAGCCAAACTAGGAGTTGGAAAACTAGTCGATGGGCGATTTCTACAAAAGTTTACGGACGGGAATGTACGCATAAACTAAAAAATTCACTTTTTACTTTGCTTACTATATCTTTCGTCACTTCTTTTTATAGTAGGGACCAATGAACCAATAACCAAACACCAAATACCACCAGGAGCAACACAGGTTGCTTCAAGATAAATACTGACGGTGGTGCATATTTTCTTCAGGGCTTCTTCAATCAGAGCATTGACCTGGCGGTGACAGAAGGTTCTAAACAGTTTTAGACAGTTGAGAATACAACAGCCAAGCAGCAATAAATTACAATAAATTATAGAAATAAAATTAAAGCTTTTGTAGTTTCCCGTGGAAGAGATTAGATTTCTTAGCACGCAACACAATATAAATCTCTGCTAGGTTCTCGATTAACCTTTCCAACCTGACGAAACAGTAAAAATTCCACTCTGTAATAAAAAACAGAAGATCGCGAAAGGTGTTAGGAGAAAGGAGACCGCTGTTCGGTGTTTATCGGTTCGCGATGAAATTGTTAATTATTTCAGCGAAATGCATTTCTGCCGCATTGCGTTGACTGCTGTTGTTCCGCCCCGATTCTCTAGAGTAAAAAATAACTCATATTGTGTTTGAGATATGAAATTTATATTTTTAACTTTCTCGTATACATAAGTATACTTAAGAGGCAGTTATTGCAATCCTACGGAAATTTCGAACTCAAACTGAGTATGAGGGATGATATTACGACTATAGAAAAGTCCAAAAAAGTGGGTCCGCCAATGCCGTCCGTCGGTCGGTCTGTCTGTCTGTCTGTCCGGGCGCCGTGTGGAGAAACGGTTGGACGGATTTACTTCAAAGTTCGAAATAACGTTTAAAATAACGGTACCTGCCATACAATTTATTTATTTTTTGTGACAATTACTTATCACTATTTTTCTCGAAAGTGGTTCCCAGGATTTCGGTCTTTATTTGTACTAAGAATGTTTAGGGTGGGGTCAAAAATTCTGTATACTCAGTTTTTGGAAAAAAAAATCAATTAATGGTAATTTATAAAATGGGAAATATCTCGAAAACTAATAAAGGGAACTTCAAAATAATATACAGTTTTTCGTATTCCATAATCTCAAGCAAATCAGCATACTTAGATTTTTTAAATAATTTTGTTTCATATAAAGATTTTCTTAAATTTAAATTAAATTCGTTTTCTCAAAAATGGCCCTAACGATTTTGATAATTTTTTGTTAAAAGTGTCCAATGTGCGAAATTACATCAAAATCGTAGGTACCGTTTTTGAGAAAATAAATTTCTTTAAAACCTAAAAAGTGTTTTAAACAAATTTCTCACCATTAATTTTGGATTCATTTGGCCACTCAAAAACTTCGTATGACGCAGTCGTGCACTTTATTTTCCTCGAATAAATGTCATTCAATAAGTTCTTGCCCACTCCACTCAACTCAAGATCATGAAAATGTGCCTTAAATGAAGAACAGGACCGTGAAATCCTTTATGTGTCGAATTTTTAAGTAAATCCCACCAAAAAATATGTTTCCCTGTGTAATTTTGGGATAAGCGACATTGGAGCATGATAAAAATCAAAAGAAGGTCATAATGCTATTTTCAAATTAAATTTTATTTCAAGGCCAATGTAAAACTAAACTGGAGGTTATTATAAAAGGTTCGCCATCTAAGGTTTTTTTTCAACTAGTGCTGACAGATAATTAGTTTTATCCTTCCGCTGAACGAATATGGTTGTGTATACGCTTGAACAACGCTGGGAAGTGGGCCTGCGATCGACTTAGAGAAGATGCCGATTTTGCCAAAAGTCATCTTTTCAGATGAAGCTCATTTTGATCTTGGCGAGTATGTAAACAAGCAAAATTGTCGCATTTGGGGCACAGGAAACCCGCACGCATACATTGAAAAGCCGATATACCCAAAACGAGTCACTGTTTGGTGCGGATTTTGGTCCAGAGGCATAATTGGCCCATTTTTCTTCGAAAATGAGCAAGGAGTGGCCGTTACAGTCAATGGCGATCGTTATCGGGCCATGTTGAACGAATTTTTGTTCACAAAAATTGAAGAGGAGGATATTGGGAATATTTGGTTTCAACAGGACGGGGCTACGTGCCACACAGCCGAAGCTACACTCGATGTTTTGCGCCCTGTTTTTGAAGATCGTATTATCAGCCGCAGAGCTGATGTCGTTTGGCCACCGCGGAGCTGCGATTTGACACAGTTGGACTAATATTCGTGGGGTGCCGTGAAAGATAAGTGTTACGCCGACATGCCAGAGACAATTGACGCTTTAAAGGACAATATTCGTGAAGCCATTAGTGAAATACAGCTGCACACAATCGATAATGTGCTTAAAAATTGGACCGATCGTGTAGGCTACTGCATGGCCAGCCGATGCAGCCATTTGAATGAAATTATTTTCCATTATTAACCGGAAGGATTGTACTTTCAAATAAAAAACGAAATTTGAGAAAATATTCAGTAGTTTTTTTTATAGCGGACACTTTATTTGTAATGTATTTAGAAAAGTTTTTATCCGAAGACAACAAGCACTTAGACCATTACTTTAGCAAGGCTAAGACTTTTAACAATTATTCACATCAGAGCTTAAAATATTGAACCAGACAGTTCTTTTGGCAAAACGAAGAAGTTTTGCAAGCTCAATTTTATTGAGATCATTAACCTTTTAAAGGAAGTGTTCGCAAAGAACAGACAGTCTGGTTCTGGTAAACCTGCGCAAAATGTTCAGATTGCTTATGACCCTCCCCACTATTTTTGAGGTAACTGTAGCAGCAGAGTATTCAGAGATTCATATCCGATTTGACTCCGGCCTCAGAGAGACCGTTTATAAGGGTACAATCTGTATCTACATTAAATGGTATCACTCGCACTAAAGCTGATCCACCCATAGCCGTGCAAATTCCAGGCGATCAGGAAGGAGGACCCGAAAGCAGTGCCCAAGAATTTGTATTGAACACATGGAACCGAGTGCCCCTCCACTATGACCAGGCATGTCATCAAGCACCTCTGGTCCCGTCGCCGATATTAATATGCCGTTCAAGTATCACAAACATGCAATGCAGCATTTTTCTGGATTCAATAACAGCAAGAGCGGGTAACAGCCGTGGGAGTTCCTATCATTGCACCTGTAATGCGTAAAATGCAATACCCGATAACAATACCCCTACAGCGGTGGCCAATATAAAAGAGGAACTTTTCTTACTATACATAATATTTAACTGTAAGCCAGGGCTCTCCAGTTATAAAAACTACTTAAGTTATGCTCAACTTATTTACGTTGCTGGGTGTTCAAGAAAACTGGAAACCTTTTTTAGGTATGCTTTTTCTCTCCGTCACCGTCTTCGACGGGTTGACTGACAAAACTTGAGGTTAGACTGAAACAATGTGTTGCTGCTGCTAATAATATTTGCATATCGGAGATAGTGCAACTAAACCAGTCACATGTAACTGGGAACTTCTTAAATGAATGGAAATATTCTTTCATAACATCTACAAGGAGGCGCAAAAGTAATCCTCCTATCAGAAAATGCTATAAATTTTGCGATTGGCCCCTAATGTCAGTTCTGTTTTGACATTTGTGTAGTAAACACATGCGAAATACACGTTAATAAACAATGTTACGCTACACTGCTCCAGAACGCGGAATATTGGTGACTATTTATTTAAGCAATAATCGTTCGGTGACTTTGGCACAACGTGAATTTCGTCGCAGATTTCCTAGCCGTCCAACGCCTACTGGTGAAACACTGCGACGTTTAGCCGCTCGCCTCGAAGAGACTGGCACAACACGAGATGCTGCCAGGCGTGGCAGACCCCGGAGTAGCCGTTCTGCAGAGAATATTGCTGCTGTAGCCGAAGATGTCATGGAAGCGCCGTCGACATCGACCAGACGACGTGCCACGCATATGGGTATCAGTCGACGGTCTTTACATCGAATATTGGTACAAGATTTGAAGATGTTTCCGTCAAAAATAATCATGAGTGATGAGGCCCATTTCCATCTTAGCGGGTACGTAAATAAGCAAAATTTACGCTTCTGGGGTTCTGAAAATCCGCGTGTAACCCACGAAGAGCCATTACACCCGCTCAAAGTATGGTGTATGGTGTGCTGTTTTCGCTGGAGGAGTCATCGGACCTTTTTTCTTCGAAGACGTCGCGGGCCAAACGGTTACTGTGAATGGTGAGCGCTACAGAGCATTGATCAACGAGTTATTTTCGCCGCAACTTGATGAATTGGGATTGGAAAACATGTGGTTCCATCAGGACGGTGCAACGGCACACACTGCACGTGCCACAACCGATATGCTGAAGGATGCATTTCCCGGGCGCCTAATCTCCCGTTTTGGCGATTTGCACTGGCCTAGCAAGATCGCATGATTTGCCGCTCCAGACTTCTTTTTGTGGGGCTTTTTGAAGTCGCGGGTTTATGTCAACAAGCCTCAGACTCTTGCAGCTCTTAAAGACAATATCTGTCAAGAATGTGAGGACCTATCGCCGGAAGTTTTGGCTAAAGTGTTGGAAAATGCCATAAAAAGGGCTCAAATGACAATCAACTGTGGCGGCGGCCATTTACATGACATCATATTCTCGACTTGATGTAAAAAAAATTAAAAGACCAAATAAAAATAATCCACAAGAAGAATCAAAGTTTTTCATTTTCTATTAAATTACAGCCAAAAAACATCGGAAGGTTATTTTTGTGCCACCTTGTATTTATAAAAGCGGTTTAAGGTAAAAAGTAGTAAACTATCGGCCTTTTGGTTATTGCTTTCTGCAATACCAAAATTGTTTGAATGTATTGTTAAGGACAAACTCTTTTTCGCGGTAAAATATATTATTTCAATTAGTCAGCATGGCCTTGTTCGTGGCAGATCTTGTGCTACTAATTTAGCTTTGTTGACTAATTATATATTTAATAGTTTGTAATCGTTCAAGTTGATGTACTTTACACTGACTTTACACAAGCGTTTGACAGGGTGCATCACACGCCTTTTTTGGCTAAGCTAAGGTCTTGGGTTTTCATTCTTCAATGGTTTAGTAATTACCTGACTAATAGAAGGCAAATGGTTAAAGTCGATGGTTTGACTTCTCGCGTTAGTTACTTCGGGTGTTCCACAGGGCGGTCATTTGGGCCCGTTGCTATTTATATTATTTATAAGTGATGTTCATGAAATATTTCAATTTTGTAAGGTTTTGACTTTCGCCGATGATTTGAAATTATTTTCTCGGATAAAAAATGTATCTGATTGCATTCGTTTTCAAGCAGATATTAATAGATTGTCGGAGTGGTGCAATCGTAATGCTTTGGAACTTAACATTTCTAAATGTCAATTTTTTTCGCCATATCGAATTGGTAATACAATTTCGCATTATTATTTTATAAATGATCTTAGACTTCAGCGTTTTGATGAAGTGAAAGATCTTTGATAATAAGTTAAGTTTCTTTTTTCATTTGAATCTTTTCTTTTCTAAGTTCGATAAAAGAAACGGCATCGATATCTCTCTCAAGAGGTACATCCAACATTTTGAATTAAATTCCCAAATGAAACGGATATCTACTTTTCTGTTACCCTATTCCTATATTTTACCCCTTCTCGAAGTCCTTATTAAATGCAATATAAGCAAACTCTGCGAACTCTGATTTCTTGTCTACTCAAATTGCTAAGGCCTTTAAGGGGGTAACTGTTTTAACAAAAAAAAAACACGTTGCACTCAAGCGTAGATATAGATCACTACCTTGGGAATATCTCATGCAAGGATAACCTTTATAAAGTCAGGTTAGTCGAGGGGGTTTGTTATTATGTACAAACTTTAGGTCGTTGTGTTTTGACTGACAATGGACACTCAAAGAAAAAATGTGCTAATTTGGTTTTATATTTCCCTTGGGTCATTGTATTGTATCTTTTGGGGGTTGCAACAAAATCGTTGGTAAGTTATTTTAAGACAGAAAAACAGGAAATAAAATGCTTTGAATGCACAAAGGGAGGACAGATAAAAATAATTTATCATAGGTTAGCTATTTGAAAAGCAATTTTTGAGTGGGGAGAACAATACTGGTAAATGGTAAGAACTTAAAGGTATAATAGGCATTGAGGATTCTTACATTTGCCTGTCTGAATTGAGGATGAACTGTAGGTCTTTACAATTAGTGACGAAAGTGTGAAATATTGTAGTTATCGTTTCCTAAGATATGCGAGGCTTCGATCAAAATATCAAATTATATTTTTACAGATTGTTCACAAGAAATGGCTGGATACATGATGTTTTTCACCTAAAGTTGAAATTTATGGATAAACAAATGTACGACTAAAATGCGGGTAAATCTTCCTTAAAACAAAGGTTTTTGCCGCTTAAAGATGCAGTGGGGACAAAATAAGAATATACCAAAATTTTAAATTCAAATTTTTAGCGGCTTCGAAAATATGGGCCCTTGAGAAATATGCATGTTTTTTATATAAGCCCAGCCCCCTCTTAATAGTGCCGACAGATGCCCTATGAAAACCATTCTCAACCAAATGTGCCAATCATTAGGCCTAACGGGTATTGGTTATCGAGTCTTCCCAAATTATATTAAGAGGCTCCTCAAAGGAGCAGGAGAGGTCAGTTCCGAGTAAATGTGGGTGCAGTGGCTTAGTAGTTATGTGCGTTGGACCACTAAGCGAGGGGTCGCTGGTTCCAAACTTGACCCGTACCACCTTAAAATTCGTATTAGCTGCCCCACCTCTTGCGAACTTCTGACAAACATCCAAGAGTAAGAAATGTCAGGAGAAGATTCTCAAAAATAAACTGCCGTTCGGAATTGGCATCAAACTGTAGGTCCCTCCATTCGTGTGAAATTCGCACACACAATGATTGGAGAAGCTAGGCTTTATGTTCTGTATGGACCGTTTTAGCCGAATATTTATTTTTTTACTGCTGAGTCAGTTTTAGTTTTAAACTGTTAGAATCGTTTTTTAGAAACCCCAATTAAAAATATATTCGGTATTTGATCAAATGTTTCCATTTTGTTTGAGGCGATTAAAAATGAATTTCATGTCGCGAGGAAATTTCGTATGACGCTGTCGCGCACTTTATTTTGCCTTGAAGCATGACTTTGCAAAACAAATTGCGTCTAAGCAAGATCCACTTAAGCGATTCTTTTTTTTTTTGACGCTCAGCATTAGCATTTGAGTGTGGATATGTGAGGACGTATCCTGCAACTAGGCTTAGATTCGAAAACAGCAAATGTCCATCAAAATCTTTTATTTCTCCTACTTTTTTCTAAAATTTTTCTTGGTAATAGATTCAATTTGATTTTGTTCTACCAAGCAGTAGATTCCCATTTTCTCCTTTCACTGAATTTTAAAATCTAGCAAACTACCCACAAGCATTCAGTAAAACTAGTTTGTCTGACTGCACCCCGAAGAATCGTACCGTCGAATATTGTGCCTATGGGATAACCAATCATCAATGGAACCAGTCATCTGGGGATGCGGGCAGATTTAAAAACGGTTCAGGTGAAAAAAAAATTTAATTCACGTGATTTCGGTATGATTCCGAACCTAGCCAAGGACTTTCAGTCTTTAGCACTAATTTATAACTCCTTCAAGGATTAAAACCGGCCTTAGGTCACGGCTGGACTGGACATGTTTATTAATTTCCTGCCTGTAGATATCCAGGTGTAGTAACAAGCGGTAATAGTGCGCGTGCCTCACAAACTTTTGGCTGTTCAAAAACAGTGAACCCGGTCCTCTCGTCCATTCTAAATACTCTCAATACGAGGTTTCAAATTAATTCAGATGAAATTCTGTCAAAGTTACACATTGAATCATTACAATCACTACTGTATCCTAACAGAGATGAATGGAAAATATTTCTGACATTGATTCGGGTAAACTGTCGGCGGCAGATATTCTGCGGAGGAAGATCCAAAATTATTATTACGGCCTCCAAATGACTGCACCATCTTCTAATTGGAGGTTAATGTTGGAATTAAAACTGAGTAATTACTACTCATAGAACTGGAATCCGACAACGATATCACCATTTATATCGACAGTCAGGCCACCCTCAAGTGTTATCAGATCTGAGCTGATCTTGGAGAACTGTGTTAGACCCTGCTGGGTGCCTAGGCATTGCGATATAAAAGGTAAAGAGCTCGCGGATGAGTTGACAATATATATAACAATGTAAAGGCCATCTAACGTCTTTTTTCTTCAACTAGCTCATTTTGATCTTGGCGGGTATGTAAACAAGCAAAATTGTCGCATTTGGGGCACAGAAAACCCGCACGCATACATTGAAAAGCCGATATACCCAAAACGAGTCACTGTTTGGTGCGGATTTTGGTCCAGAGGCCAAATTGGGCCATTTTTCTTCGAAATTCTTCTCCTTTACAGTCAATGGCGATCGTTATCGGGCCAAGTTGAACGAATTTTTGTTCACAAAAATTGAAGAGGAGGATATTGGGAATATTTGGTTTCAACAGGACGGGGCTACGTGCCACACAGCCGAAGCTACACTCGATGTTTTGCTCCCTGTTTTTGAAGATTGCATTATCAGCCGCAGATCCGCATGTCGTTTGGCCACCGCGGAGCTGTGTCCGATTTGACACCGTTGGACTATTATTTGTGGGGTGCCGTAAAAGATAGGTGTTACGCCGACATGCCAGACACAATTGACGCTTTAAAGGACAATATTCGTGAAGCCATTGGTGAAATACAGCTGCACACAATCGATAATGTGCTTAAAAATTGGACCGATCGTATAGGCTACTGCATGGCCTGCCGAGGCAGCCATTTGAATGAAATTATTTTCCATTATTAACCGGAAGGATTGTACTTTCAAATAAAAAAAGAAATTTGAGAAAATATTCAGTAGTTTTTTTTATAGCATTTTCAAAAAAAAACATAAAGAAAGGCTACGGTCCGCTTGGAGCGAACAGTATGATACCCTATCCCTATCCCTATATGCCCCAAAAAAAACCTTAAGAAGATGATGGATAGCATTTTATTTCATTTTATAAAATTTAGAAAAAAAAAAAAACATTTTTTGAAAAAACGCCCCCAAAAAGTGGGCATGGCCAAAAACTTTGTATGGGCGATATATTGGAAAAAATATTGGCTAAATATCTTGTTAAAAATTTTTTTTCGGTTTCTAGGAAAATTATCGAAGAAAACAGCATTTTAGTGAAAAACGCCCACAAAAAGTAGGCGTGGCAAAAAACTTTATATGACAAACTTATAAAGGAGGGCATTGCCTACATATCTTGTGAAGGTTGTAATACTCTATCTCTCTAACTTTAGCTTTAAAACGGTTTTTTCTAAATTGTGGGCGTGGCAGTGGGCGTATTCAAAAAAATTTTACACTTAACCATTTCGGAGCGCTAGGGAATATGTGGTCCAAATTTCAGCTTCCTAGCTTAATTTTAAAGGCCTAAAAATTGCGTACGGACGGACGGACGGACGGACGGACATTGCTAGATAGTCTTAGGATTTGGTCCTGATCATAAATATATATACTTTTATGGCTCTACGGCGAATATTAAGGGGTGTTACAAACTATGTGTCAAAATTAATATACCCTTAGGATAGGGTATAAAAAAGAAGTTATTAGGCAGACCCCATATAAAGGGTGATCCATTTCGAGGTTCCCTACTTTTTTAAAGAAAAAATCACAGAAAATTAAAATTTAATGGAGAATGTTTATTATCATTTGAAAGAACATTCTTTGGCATTTATTTTTTGAAGATTATGTCTATCAATCAAATGTTGGCCGTTGCTACGTCGCAGATGGTCCATCCGTTGAGTCCAATTTTCGATCACTCGTTCGAGCATTTCGACTGGTAACTGGCGAATGACACGCGTGATGTTTTCCTCCAAGGCCTGAATCGAAGCGGGTTTGTCGGCATAAGCTTTTGACTTTACATATCCCCACAGGAAAAAGTCTAACGGTGTGATATCACACGATCTTGGTGGCCAATCGACCGGCCCAAAACGTGAAATTATGTGCTCACCGAAATGTTCTCTCAATAAGTCCATTGATTGATGCGATGTGTGGGAAGTGGCGCCGTCTTGCTGAAACCAAATGTCGCCGAGATCACGAGCTTCAATTTCAGGCATCAAATAGTCGGTTATCATGGCACGATAACGGTCGCCATTGACGGTTACGTTCGCACCGGCATAATTTTTAAAGAAATATGGACCGATGATTCCACCGGCCCACAAACCACACCAAACCGTTGTTTTTTCTGAATGAAGTGGCAGTTCTTCAATCTCTTCAGGTTGCTCTTTGTCCCAAATGCGGCAATTTTGTTTGTTTACATACCCATTGAGCCGGAAATGGGCCTCATCGCTAAACAAAATTTGCCTCGAAAACGTCGGATCTTCTTGGAACTTTTCTTGGGAAGGTCGATCGGCTTCAGTTGTTGCACAAGCTGTATTTTGTACGCTTTCAATTTAAGATCTTGACGTAAAATGCGCCAAGTCGTTCCATACGTCAGTCCGAGTTGCTGCGAACGGCGCCGAATCGACTCTCTACGGTCTTCGTGAACACTCTCAGCTATGGCCGCTATATTTTCTTCACAGCGTGCTGGACGTAGTCTTCATTATATCCAATAATGAATGCTGGGCCTCAAGATGGGTGATGGTGTTGCCAATAGTACGCTCAGTAGGCCGATTATATTGACCATAAGTTGAGCGAAGTGCACGAAACACATTCCTCACGGAACGTGAATTTTCATAACAAAGTTGAACAATTTGTAAACGTTGTTCACGCGTAAGTATTTCCATTATGAAATGCCAAACAATACTAAACAAAAATAACATGACAGCATGACACGACTCACACGTGATCTGTCAAAAAAGGCTATTGAAAAAAGTATCTCTACTTGGATCACCCGTTATATCATTTGAGTGTTTTATTCGATTTTTTAAAAAACTACGCTTAAATCACCATTTAGTTCTCAAATTAAATTCATTAAAATAATGAACTGTTTTCTTATCTTTCACAGAAAAAAAATTCTGCTTATTTTCCCAGTACCGATGTTTTCGGGAAAGTGTTCGGATCAAACATATTTGGAAAATAGTGCAGGCAAACGTGTGCACATAGACCCCGTAATGATGTTGCACATCCCGACATATGCCTTCCACCATGATCCGGACATTTTTCCGCTCTAGAAAAGTACATCCCGGAGCGGTTCGCCGAAAATTGAGTAAAAGAATAGCAACAAGATGGGCGCTTTCTTAATTTCGGTTATGGGCGTCCGATATGTGTTGGTGGGTTGATGAACATGTATTCCAAAATACCATACCAAATGCCCTAAATCATTTGAACTATGAGATTTGGAAATCTGAAGAGCAAGCCCAATGTTTTTGAAATAATTAAAACCTTCCGATTGAGTATTGGCAAAACTGCTCCGACAATTGATCCTGCGGCATTTATCATTGGCTTATTCTGCGCTCTTATACTTCAACATATAATAAATAAACCAATTAATAAATAAAATATATGACTTTGAGGACACACTATGGCCGCCAGCCAGTGGATGAAAATATAGTATGTATATGAGAGCTACGAAGTTCTGCTGCGAAAATTTAAAAATACCACTTCCGCTGATCAAATTCCATCACATGAGATGATTTTCAGCAGCCTGTTCACCTTAAAATCTAAAAGATCCTTCGAACTCATTAAAATTCTGTGGGTGCCTGCATAATTAGAGCTACAGAAAATGACAGAGAAAAATGAGTGCACTTCTCTAAGTCAACAAAGTGACACAAACAACCAACTCAACACTGCTGTCCAGTTGCATAGCCATAGCTCCGTCACCCTTCATAACCGACTATTACAACAGCAGCAGGAGCAGCAACGACGAGGGGACGTCGGGACGTCAGGACGTCGGGTTAGGAACATTAATTACAAATTTTCCATTTTTAATCAGCGTCGACTTTTATGGGAAAAGTGGATTCATAAAGAACTCTCCCTAGCTGCCGCTTTCCATCGTCTCCTCTGCTCGCACCGATATGGCTTCATTCAAAGTTTGTCCTTTTGAGCGATTAAAAATGGGGAGGGATATAGCGAGCCACAAAGCTTTCCGCTGTTCAGCGTTCCGTAGGTCATAGCGGTTACGCTTCCTTTTTTTACGATTATGAACTTATACGGCTTAAAAAGCAACCCCTGCCACCCAGCCTTCCTGGTGTATATTTATGCACAGTTAGAAATGGGACTCCCTTCCGCCACCGCGCCACCATCTCGCTGCTGCATCAGGCAAGCTACTATTATGCAATTATTATAATGGCGATAGTTGAAACGACAGCTTCTGCTGGACGTCTGTTATACACATATACATTTTATACTGGGTAGCGTCGGCTTTTGTGTCCTCGTTACGGTTATTTTGCGTTCGTGCATTCACGGGTCACAGGATATTTACACATTTTTTATCCCTCTGTGTTGCCGCCTGCTGTTGCGTTGAATGCGATTAGACTGACATGCGAAATGAATCTAAAATGGTCAAAGTTTTTATGAAGTAATTTACGCTGTGATTTATGGGCGGACAGTTAGCGATATGCCAGACCGGACTGCTTGGACTTTGTTGTACAAGGGGCGAATTAGTAGTAGTAACCAACTACATAGTCCTTTGTCTAACTAGACTATTATTTTGGCGCTAATAGAGAGAATAATTCCGAAAAAAAAGCTGTTAATTGCTCGGATAGATAGTATTTAACTTAGATTGGCGCATGGATATAATTAGCGTCAATCAATGCAGAGGGAAATTAAATGATTTCGATTTAGATTTAAGAAATTAAACAGTTCAGCAAGCTAATCAACCTTAGGATTGGTTTGAAATGAGAATTTCTATCTTAGACGATTTCTTCCGATTTCCGTTCTAAGAGAACAAACCTTCGATGGACAAGTGCAACCAAACAACCGACCAAATAGATCTGCCCAATCTGAAATGCTCGAAGGTGCTTAAGTTAAAGAGATAAAAGGTTAGAAGTGTAACGAAATATATCGAAACTGTCTACCTTTAAACCACGCCAACTTTTTGGGACACAAAAGCAATTTGCAGAGAAAAGGAAATAAAGTGCAGGACTGCGTCATACGAAACTTTCTCGGTACATGAAATGCGTTTTTGAACCGCAAAATTAATCGAAAATGTACTTAAATCACTTTTTAGGTTTTGGAAAATTAGATTTTCTCAAAAACGGTACCTACGATTTTAATGTAATTTCGCACATTGGACACTTTTAACATAATTGTTCGCAATAAAAAAAATTATCAATATCGTTTGAGCCGTTTTTGAGAAAACGAATTTAATTTAAATTCAACAAAATCGTTATATATAAAAAAAAATTAAAAAAAATTATTTCAAAAATCGATGTACGCAAATTTCTTCTTCTTTATAGTAAAAAAATAACTGTAAATTTTTTTTAAATTCCCTTTATTAGTTTTCGAGATATTGCCAGTTTTATAAATTACCGTTAATCGATTTTTTTTCAAAAACTGAGTATGCATAATTTTTGACGCCATTCTAAATATCCTTAGTACAAAAAAAGACTGAAATCCTTGAAACCACTTTTGAGAAAAATCGTGATAAGTGATTTTTTTAAAAAAAAATTGTATGACAGGTACCGTTATTTCAAACGATAAAGCAAAAAATAAAAACATGCCCCGAGATGTGACCTCAAGAACCTTGCATACGAACTTTGAAGCAAATCCGTCGAACCGTTTCGCCATACGACGCCCGGACAGACAGACAGAGCAACGGACGGCATTGGCGGCCCCCACTTTTTTGGACTTCTCTATAGTCGTAATACCATCCCTCATACTCAGTTTGAGTTCGAAATTTCCACACGATCGCAATAACTTTCTCTTTAGTATACTAATGTATACGAGGAAGTTAAAAAAATTATAACAAAATATCCAGCCAACATGTTTCTAATATATCACGAATACAACGTTTTTGGACATGCCAAAATGTCACAATGTCTTCCTCCCTTAGGAAGACCAGAAGATCCTTCGACGCACACTTTAAGAGCTGGAGATTCGTCTGTATGACCTTCAGCGTCGTATTTATAGATCACTAGGTCCTCCAAAAGCTTGTTGGCTGAGACGATGTCATCCGTATCTTCTTCGGGACAAGTTGATCGGAAGAACTTCAGTTGGCAAACTTTGTGCCAAACCTGAATTTGAAGTGAGCTTCTTCAAGTGTGCCCAGGCACTTCTCATAAATAAGAAGCTGGAAAGAAAGACTGTTTTTTGTGGATCTTCCGCATTAATTGTGCGTTTCTGCAGTTGAAGGTTTTAAGGGTGACCAATTGCGGGCCCTAGGTTTTGTGCGGGAATTTCCTTGCTGGGATGAGCTTAAGCCTTAAGCCCTCCCAGGCATCACAAACACCAGGGATACACGAGACAAGGAAACCCCTTCTTATTTTCGCGTATTAAGAATCACGGTCTTTCAACATCTGGTGAGAAGGAATTTGCTAATTAAGAAATTGCAACTCGGCTTGTTGAGAAGATAGACGACCTCATATGAAATGAAAGACGCACGCAAAGCAAGGTGGTGGGAGCCTATTTAATTTTTCTTGGTGTTTTTTTTAGAGGTATAGACCTTTGAAATGGAATAAAACAAAGATGGCATGAAATTTACTTTATTCGAAAGATAACCTTCTGCCATTATAATTTAAATACGATTTCTGGCATGTAACCGCCATGGCTAGTTTGGACATAGTCTTATCTGGAGGTCCAATTTTCGATGACGTTTTCCAACATTTGTGGCCGTTTATCGGCAATAACGCGGCGAATGTTGTCCTCCAAGTTGTCAATCGTTTCGGGCTTATCGTAGGGTAGACTAGCAGCTTCACCTATCCCCACAGAAAATAGTCAAGCGGCGTTAAATCGCTCAATCTTTGATGCCAATTCACGGGTACGTATTGTGAAACTATGCGGTTACTAAACGCACCGTCTTGTTAAAACCACAGCTCCTGCACATCATGTTTGTTCAATTGATGAACCAAAAAGTCTGTAATCATGGCTCTAAAGCGGTCCTCATTGACTGTAACGTTCTGGCCAGCATCGTTTTTAAAAAAGTACGGCCCAATTATTCTACCAACCCATAAAGCAGAAACAGTCACTTTTTGAATTTTGTAAGCAAAAGTAGATGGACCATGAAGTGGATGGACACGTATCCAATTCCTGTGCAGGTCCCAAGACCTGTGCGGATAGACTGATTCGGGTCTTGCTCTACGCTACGATCTACAGCAGCAATTACTTCTTCTGTACGCACTGTACGACGTCTCTGTGGATTCATTTTATCATTAAATGTAAACGTGGTGCGAAAACGTTCCATAGGTAATCGAATTAATTGCTCTGATGGACGATTATGTTGACCATAAAATGGCCGCAGTGCGCGATACCTATTTCGAACAGAACCATGATTTTCAAAATAATTTTGCACAATTTGGAAGCGTTGTTCAGGCGTCAGTCTATTAATTTTGAAATGCTAAACCAACAAAAATAAATCATTTGACAGCTGACAATATGGCCGCCAGTTAAAATAGTGTTACCAACATCAAGTTTTATACCTCTGAAAAAACACTCTTAATAAAAAGCTGTCAAACTCTTTACAATTACAGTCGGAACTCATTTTAATTAAAAGTTCTGCTTCCAACGTTTCAATGGACAAGCTGTTTCTTTCGCACTTAGGATTTGAAACATTCAACGAAAACGCAGTTTATAAAATATGAAATTCTTCGGTCTGCTGTCTGCTTTTGAGCATATTTGTCAAGAATAGCTAATTTTTCAAAGATCATATAAATATTGTGAGCGTCTTCAATGTTGAAGTTATCAAATTTTTTTTGTTATTTCGTTAGGCTTCGAAGCTTAATGGTTAAAGTGACCCTTAATATGGCACTGGTACTGCCAGGAACCAACTCAAAATAATTAAAACTTTGTTAAACGAATGTTTTCCAACTTCCCTGCCATGCTGCCACTTTAAAAATATTTCTTGATACAAGCGCCACCGTTTGCGCCGGTCTGCACTTGAAATTGAATTATTTGACATTGCGAAATTCCAAGTCGTAGAACAAACGTTGTTCAGAAACGCGAGTTTTGTAACATTACTTGTTTTGAGCACAGAAAAATAAGTGAGGCTATTACGTGTTGAATTTGTTATTGTACAAGATGGCGCAAAAGTAATCCTCCTATCAGAAAATGCTATAAATTTTGCGATTGGCCCCTAATGTCAGTTCTGTTTTGACATTTGTGTAGTAAACACATGCGAAATACACGTTAATAAACAATGTTACGCTACACTGCTCCAGAACGCGGAATATTGGTGACTATTTATTTAAGCAATAATCGTTCGGTGACTTTGGCACAACGTGAATTTCGTCGCAGATTTCCTAGCCGTCCAACGCCAACTGGTGAAACACTGTGACGTTTAGCTGCTCGCCTCGAAGAAACTGGCACAACACGAGATGCTGCCAGGCGTGGCAGACCCCGGAGTAGCCGTTCTGCAGAGAATATTGCTGCTGTAGCCGAAGATGTCATGGAAGCGCCGTCGACATCGACCAGACGACGTGCCACGCAAATGGGTATCAGTCGACGGTCTTTACAGCAAATTTTGGTACAAGATTTGAAGATGTTTCCGTACAAAGTCCAGACGGTGCATCAGCTGTTAGCTGCTGACCGCCAATCGCGTCTAACATACGCTCAAGCCATCCTTAATCACCACCAAGAGGAAGATGATTTTTCATCAAAAATAATCATGAGTGATTATGGCCCATTTCCATCTTAGCAAAATTTACGCTTCTGGGGCACTGAAAATCTGCGTGTAACCCACGAAGAGCCATTACACCCGCTCAAAGTCACTGTATGGTGTGCTGTTTTCGCTGGAGGAGTCATCGGACCTTTTTTCTTCGAAGACGTCGCGGGCCAAACGGTTACTATGAATGGTGAGCGCTACAGAGCATTGATCAACGAGTTATTTTTGCCGCAACTTGATGAATTGGGATTGGAAAACATGTGGTTCCAACAGGACGGTGCAACGGACACACTGCACGTGCCACAACCGATATGCTGAAGGATGCATTTCCCGGGCGCCTAATCTCCCGTTTTGGCGATTTGCACTGGCCAGCAAGATCGCCTGATTTGCCGCTCCAGACTTCTTTTTGTGGGGCTTTTTGAAGTCGCGGGTTTATGTCAACAAGCCTCAGAATCTTGCAGCTCTTAAAGACAATATCCGTCAAGAATGTGAGGACCTATCGGAAGTTTTGGCCAAAGTGTTGGAAAATGCCATAAAAAGGGCTCAAATGACAATCAACTGTGGCGGCGGCCATTTACATGACATCATATTCTCGACTTGATGTAAAAAAAATTAAAAGACCAAATAAAAACAATCCACAAGAAGAATCAAAGTTTTTCATTTTCTTTTAAAGAAAGAAGAATGATCTTTGGAAGAACTACAAGGTGGCGCAAAAATAACCTTCCGATGTTTTTTGGCTGTACAAAAAACATCGGAAGGTTATTTTTGCGCCACCTTGTAGTTCTTCCAACTATTTTATCCTCACGTTTGCAAACGGCCTGCAATGCAATACCGCCATAACACTGCTCTTCGAGCTAAGATTTAAGTGAGAAGTTAATATTGTTCAGTAATCTACATTATATCCAATACTATTGAATAGGTGGATTCTAATTGAGTGACTGAATTGTGAAAAATAGTGCCCACATTCAATAAAAAGCCGAACATAACTTCTGGATTTTTTTAAAAAGTTTCAAAAGCCTTTAAATTGCTGGAACTAAGGCATCCATTTTGTATGAACATGTCACAAGAGTTCGCTCCATTGCTCTTCTCCGCACCAAGGCACAAGACCAGAGAGAATAATTCTTCTTCTGTTGCAGATTGGTCCTATCTGATAGAGCGCTCAGACACACCTACTGGTCCTTTGTGCTACCATGCAGGCACCTTACATTAATCTACTTAGTTTCCCCGTCTTGAATGAAGAGCTTAAATGTTCCGCACTTACCACTTCAGCCCCAAAGATCCGCCTTATTATGCGCTAGCAAAGGAAAGGAAAAGACGACTGCAGAGGAAGTGTTCTGCTGTGTCATCCTCCTCATCGCAAGCAGGACGGGTGTGGGCAGGGCCGGACCAACCATATGTTCAGGATGTGCAAATGCACAGAGCGCAGAATTCTGGAGGCGCATTCTCTAGAACAAGGAAATTTGATTTGATTTCTATTTTAAATAATCACAAAAAAAAATCCATCGCAACACCGCGCTGTTATTTCTTGCACACTAATTTCCATTATTTCCATTGTTGCTTTCTTATTATAAAAAATCCCACCAGGCCTTTGCAAGTTCATAATCTTAATCGGAAAGTATTCCACCCCATTTGTGCTCATTACAACAACAGAAAAAATTCTTAAAACACAGAAAACATTCACCATCAGTGCGAGTTTTATTTCTTGCACACTAGGTCCCAAAATTTACATTTGAAGGAATGAAAAAAATGTACCGAAATGCATGGGCTTGACGGTGCAGTTTTTTTACTATGCACCGTACCTATGTGCGAATGAGAATACCCAATACTAAAGGGTAGCTATTCTCATTCGTATCGCGCATTTTACGTCAAGATCTTAAATTGAAAGCGTACAAAATACAGCTTGTGCAACAACTGAAGCCGCTCGACCTTCCCAAGCGACATCGCTTCGCTCTTGAAAAGTTCCAAGAAGATCCGACGTTTTCGAGGCAAATTTTGTTTAGCGATGAGGCCCATTTCTGGCTCAATGGGTATGTAAACAAACAAAATTGCCGCATTTGGGACGAAGAGCAACCTGAAGAGATTGAAGAACTGCCACTTCATCCAGAAAAAACAACGGTTTGGTGTGGTTTGTGGGCCGGTGGAATCATCGGTCCATATTTCTTTAAAAATTATGCCGGTGCGAACGTAACCGTCAATGGCGACAGTTGTCGTGCCATGATAACCGACTATTTGATGCCTGAAATTGAAGCTCGTAATCTCGGCGACATTTGGTTTCAGCAAGACGGCGCCACTTCCCACACATCGCATCAATCAATGGACTTATTGAGCACATAATTTCACGTTTTGGGCCGGTCGATTGGCCACCAAGATCGTGTGATATCACACCTTACACTTTTTCCTGTGGGGATATGTAAAGTCAAAAGCTTACGCCGACAAACCCGCTTCGATTCAGGCCTTGGATGAACACATCACGCGTGTCATTCGCCAGTTACCAGTCGAAATGCTCGAACGAGTGATCGAAAATTGGACTCAACGGATGGACCATCTGCGACGTAGCAATGGCCAACATTTGATAGACATAATCTTCAAAAAATAAATGCCAAAGAATGTTCTTTCAAATGATAATAAACATTCTCCATTAAATTTGAATTTTCTGTGTTTTTTTCTTTAAGAAAGTAGGGATCACCCTTTATGTTTTGCGTTGCGTTGGCTAGTTCTATTTGTCACACATTGAACCGCAAAAAATATGTAAACATAAATCTTATTCATATAAAGTCATTTTGGGTTAGAGCGTGCGAGTTTTTCAATATGCACTGCCTAGTAAAATTAATGGGTGTTCTCATCTAAGTTACATACATCAAATCTAAAAATTGTGTTGTCTTTTCAACTTTCAGAAGACGGAAACAATCTTGTTTAGAACCCCATTGGCTAATGCCACTAGAGATACCAGAAAAAACTGGAAAATTGGCCATTATTGGACAGAATGGGCAGGCATTGGCGGTGAAAAACGTGGTCAGGTATCTTCGAATCTGGCTCCACCAGTATCCGTATTTTAATAAACATATAGATGCTTGCCTTGCTGGAGCTAAGAAGGCTTTTGCTCTGACAAGAAGACTGTTTCATAGCAGTCAACTTGCTTCTAGAGTTAAGGTCATATGCTACGTGGCCCTAATAAGGCCCATCATCGCTTATGGCTGTCCATTGTGGTTCAATATAGCGCCGTCGTATATGGAAAGGATTCGGGTTTTCTACAGACAATGTCTTAGGTCATGTCTCCGGTTGTTTCGAACACCTGAATCTAAGTACATAAAATATTATCCCAACACGGCATTACATGATGGGGCTCACTTGAATAGGGTTGACAATTTCCTCATTAAGGTGCCTCGAAGGCACGTTGCGAGGGCGATGACCAACGATAATAGCCTGATCTTCGGGGCATACTACTCTAATGAAGCGCACATGGAGAGAACGCTCCGATCTGGCTTTGTTCCGCCAGAGGCTTTTCTCCACATTGATAAAAAAGGGCTGGTACAGACGAGGGATGGTATCCCGGTACTATACCACCGCTACCGCAGAGCGACTGATAAGCGGCTCTCCTTCGACGGGGACGTCGCTAATGCTCCCGAGCTCCTTCGCTTTAGTACCGCGATAGGGGGAGGGATCAAATTGATACAGATAAACAATTCACCGACTATTGGTGGCTTGCGGAGGAAATATTGGAAGAGGTAGGAATGGCTTTCCAGGTCGGTGCGTTGCTTTAGGTAACTCCTCTTAATTTTAAGTAGTAAAGGGTGATTTTTTAAGAGGTTTAGAACTTTTTTTTAAAAAAATAACACAAAAAATTCGAAAAAATGAATGAAATATTTATTTGAATCGATAGTTTGAACTTTGCAATTTAATGTTTAAAGATAATTTCATGCAAATGTTGACCGCGGCTGCGTCTCAGGTAGCCCATCCGCTGAGTCCAATTTTGGCATACTCTTTCACACATATCGGCCGGTATCTCACGAATGAATGCATGGATGTTGGCTTCCAGTGCGTCAATCGAAGCGGGCTTGTCCCTATACACATTAGCCTTGGCATACCCCCACAAAAAATAATCTAATGGTGTCAAATCGCACGATCTAGGCGGCCAATTGACCGGCCCGAAACGTGAAATTAACTGTTCACCAAACTCGCCTCGCAATTGCGCCATTGTTTCGCGTGCTGTGTGGCATGTGGCACCGTCTTGTTGAAACCACATATCATGCAAGTCAAGAACTTCCATTTCGGGCAAAAAAAAGTTTGTCATCATCGCTCGGTAGCGTTCACCATTGACAGTAACGCTGCGATTCGCATCATCTTTGAAGAAATATGGCCCAATAATGCCGCCGGCCCATAAACCGCACCAAACAGTGGCTTTTTCGGGATGCATTGGTAGCTGTTGCAATGCTTCTGGCTGATCTTCACTCCAAATGCGGCAATTTTGCTTATTTACGTACCCATTCAACCAAAAATGAGCCTCATCGCTGAACACAATTTTTCGATAAAAAAGCGGATCCTCGGCCAGCTTTCCAAGAGCCCATTCACCAAAAAATCGGCGTTGTGGTAGGTCGGCTGGCTTTAGTTCTTGCACCAGCTGTATCTTAAAAGGCTTTACGCCCAAATCCTTCCGCAAAATTAACGACGTAGTGCTGTAACAAAGGCCTAACTGCTGGGAACGGCGCCGAATCGACATTTCGCAATCTTCTGTCACACTAGCTGATACGGCCGCAATATTTTCTTCAATACGCACAGTACGTAAACGTGTTGGTTGTTTAATGTGCAACAAAGTAAATTTGGTGCGAAATTTGGTCACAATCTTCCGAATAGACTGCTCAGAAGGTCGAGAATGCCGATCATAAAATGGAAGCAGCGCGCGATGAACATTTCGAACCGAGCACGAATTTTGATAGTAAAATTCAATAATTTGCAAGCGTTGTTCATTTGTAAGACGATCCATGGTTAAACCAAACTGAAGCTGTTTGACAGTGACACAAGGTACTAAACACACGTCAGCTGTCAAAACCAGTGTTGCCAAAACCAAACCAGCTAAAAAATCACCCTTTATTAAGTGGTTTAAGTTGGTTGGCTGTGCTCTGCATGTCGGCGGCAAGGTGTGGTGTTTCTAAGAGACGACTGACACATTTTGTGCGCTAGGTTGGCGGCTGCTGGGTGCTGCTAATGGTGTTGGGGGTGGGCACCGTCGCCTCTGTAGATGAGGCGGCGAGTGCACATAACCTCCGATTATACTTAGTATTAGTTTGTTAATTTTAAGTAGCATTAGCTAGATTTTAAGTTTTTAATGTATTGTCTTAAGTAGTTTTTAGTTTTTAGTTTTAATCAAAAATTAAATAAATAAAGATGTCAAGTTTTTAAAAAAATTTTCTTGTAAAAAAAATAAATATTGAAAAAATAAAAAGTATTATTAATTAAGGCCGAAAGGTAATAGTATTAAGTGATGTAGTTAAGTTCAGAGCGTCCGCATAAGGACCAGTAAGCTAGAAAAAGTATCCCGTTAATTTTAAGTTAGATTTAATCATTTTTGTCCAGTATGTAAGATCTTTTGGAAAAAATAAAAAAATGAATTTAAAACTTAAAACTTTTGTTGCCTTTTCTGACGTAGGCGGGTAAGTGCGAAGTGGAATTTTCGTCGTTCGTTATGCGTCGGTATGAGTGTGCTATGCTTGGGTATCAATATCAGTACCCAATATTGTACATTTTCGTTGTATGAGATGCGTCTATATGACATATGTACATATGCATTTGCGCAAATATAAAAAGGGCGCTTTCTAAGAATCTTGCACAGGGCGCAATTTTGACTGGCGCCGGCCCTGGGAGTGGGTGTTGCACAAGCCTCAACAATAATCCTGGTGTCAACCAAAACCTGAATGGATGCATTTGTTGCATCGGTTAGCTCCAAAATGAATTGCCTCATGCTATTATCATTGACTGCTTTCTCAATGCGAACTGCTAAAGAGGAGATAGCAGGTGCGAGTTAGGGCACCTTAGCTATATTGCGTTCAACACGAGGCCTTTTTGATGCATCTACAAAGTTTCCGTCCACTAGTTCTGCACCCTGTACTGTTCACAGCACCAGCATCATCCTCGGCTCATACTTGTGAATGTTGGGACCTCCAGAATCCGAGCCCCAGCTGCAGTCGAAAAGACCACTGATCGATTTTGCCAGTTGCGAGTACCATAAGTAGAATTTTTTTTTGAGTTGAAACTACAGCTCCTGTAGGTTAAGAGTACACTAGCACTAGTGAAAAGCCGTTGTCCGAAACACCTCCTCCTTTATTCGGGCTTGATACCAACATGCTTACTAGCGGAACAAGGCGGAGCAGTCGAGCTTCCTCCACACACTATTCAAGCAGACAGCGCAAATGGTGAACGTACTCAAATTCAGTGAACTAAAATCTCTAGTTAGTATCTGCTGCAAAACTCCATCATCATTTCACACATCTTGCTCCTTGTCTAAACCTCGATTGGATGAAAACTCATTCTGTTGAATTAACTTTGATACATTCCAATTCCTCGTACTCCGTATATCAGCAAACATCAGGAAGAATGTAACTTTTAATTGGAAAATACAACTCGAGCCAATCTTTGTCGACGCGTCCAATTCCGCAGCCCCTCCTTAAGTAACAAGTCCTCTGAAGTAACTTTATCTTCATTAAAATTATAACAAAAGTCCAAATGGTAATAAAACTACAAAAGCGGAATGCATTGAATGAGCTAATAAAAGTGACTACTCTCCGTTAGCCGTAGTCGCTGTGTCCTTTTCTCGTGCTCGTATTCACACCAACCACCCCCTATGAGAAGAACAATGAGGTGTAATAAAATCCACTCTGGGTCTACCGATGAAAAGCAAGAGCCGAGAGCCAGAGCAATAAGCAATACAACCAGACTCAGTATCACAGCAGCATCCCTTCGCGTTCAAATTGGCGTCATTATCATTAAAAAGCAGAGAAATTCCTTATCTCGCACACCGGAGTCTCTCTCTCCTCTCTCTCTTTCCCTTTCTATGTTTCGATCAGGGTCCGCCGCGCCGGGTGTGACTATGATAAATTTTATTGCCGACTTTAGCTCGGGGAATGCAAGAGATTCGATGGGGAACACCCTTGCGCTAACGTCCCTGTGTGGGTTGTCATTGATGCATGATGGTTTGCTTTTGAGTTCAGCAGTGGCGAAAACGAAATATCCTCCTCGAATTGAATGGAATTCGTTGTTTTTAAATTAAATTCATTTTATTTACGGCCGTGATAAATTGACACCATAAAGGAAGATGATCTTAATTCGTCTTTGTGGGGGGAGGGGAGTCCTGGAATGGCTTCTTCATTGAGCATGGATAAAGATATAGAGACTCGAATTAAAATCTACATGAAAATGAGAGAGAGAGAGAGCAAGGTCATGAACTTCAAGAAATACCTTCCTAAAGCTTCCTTGTGTCAAAGTTTCCTATCTTCCCCGGGCCCGGCTGGCTGGCTAGTGGGACCAACTTTCCGGCAATTTGAGCAGGGTGGTGGAGTTGGATGAGCCCCTCGCTCTCTCTCTCTATCTGACAGATGAATTATGGTTCAATTGTGTAGGTACTCGATGGTGGTGGTGGCGGCAGCGGCTTATCCGCACCGCAACGACAGCAGCCCATGCGCGAGCTCGTGCCGTGGACAATGTTCATTTAGAAATTGGGAAATCGTGCTTCGTTTGCATGTAGTACTCGTTTACGTTTGTTCCGCTTTTGTTGCCGGCTCTGCTCATTGTTGTCGTTTGTCTTGTTCTGCGTTGGTCGGCAACGGCACTGGCACCTAAAATCTTCTTCATCCCTCTGGCATGGCATCTACTCTACATCCTTGTACAGCAGCGTTGTGGGTTGTGGTTCTTTTGGTGTAGCGGAACTGTTGTAGTTTTCAGCAGAGCTCTCGTTCTTTTGTTCGAACATGCATTAAGCAGTCACCGTCAGTATATCGCCGGCCGGCCAAAGCCTTTAAGGGATCTGCCAGTCAGGGTACGGTACGGGTGGGAGGATGGTAGTTGGTGTTTCCCTTTTGAATCGGTGGTGAATAACTGTGAGACACAGGTAAATAGAGAGATTTTATACACTCGAGGTGATACGGAGATTCACAGAGGAGTTGTTTGGTAGCAACAATGTCAAATGTCTGAGGGTGATTACATGGTGCTCAAACATGAATGGGGCAGTTGCATTGGTAATTCTTATTGTTCGTTTGCAGCGCATCTCAGAGCGGGATAAATAGCTTTTAAGTCTTAGTTAACTGAGGAGGGGAACAATACACGGATTTGATTGCATTGCTGGTCTAATTCAATGCAAGATTTAAGGAATTTGATGTGTTAGTAGGCCTTTCAATGTGTATAGTTGGAGCCTCTGTCTTTTAACAATAGCAGAATTGCTTGTCAGCTAAAAGTTGGATGGTACGTTAGGATCACAAATATTGGAACTTTCAATTTCAGTTGTAAAATTTAAAATATTCTCTTTTAATAGATCCTACGAACTCCTTCGATATCCATCAGCGTTCCTATAAAAGGGCGAAAAAGATGCCACTCCAAGAGGCATCCAGGTTTACCGCAGTAATGACCGTTTGCCAGGGTAAAGTGGAACTCTCCGGGTGTCTTCTTTCTTGGAACGGGTGATAGTCCGACGTCTGGAGATTCGGATGAAGGTGGTACCCTCGAAGTTCAGGGAAAGTAGCTACCCGTGAAAAGAAGGGATTGGGTATGAATAATAGGAATAGAAGCTGGCCCTTGTTGCGAAAAATTAGTGCACAAGTATTGCACAACAAAACAACAGAGCTAGCAGCATAGCTGGAATGTAGGACTGTAAGTGTTAATGTTTTCTATAGAATCTCTTGTGTTTCTTCATAGTTTACATTAGTAAAGGCACCGGCGGCGTTAGGTAATTTAAATATAACTCTCAAAAAGTCTTCACGTGAAGAATGAACATAGTGCCAAAAAAAAAACAAATAAAAACAACGTAATAACCCTCCAAAAATGTTAAAGGGTTATTAAGGCTTTTGCAAAATTTGGGAGATATTTCTGATCTCTGTTTTAAATGGACTTTGTTGTCGATACCTTTAGAATTATCAGTTCAGACATCCCATTATTTTTCTGTGTGCTGGAATTAATGGCTCTTACTTAGCATTCTGCTTGCTGTACCTATAGAACGATAGCTAAAAATATATTCATTACAATTAACTGTGTAACAATATCGTTCTGAAAAAGAAAAGAGTATTAAGTCCTAACAATAAGCAGCCACTTTTCTAAGATTAAAACTTACAATGTTTTCTAAAAGTCCTGAGAGGAAGACGAGTTAAGCGCTTTTGAACTTGTTCAACCCCAGATTACACAATAGTAAGCACTATAATTAGTTATTATAACAGATTAGTAGTGAGTCAAATGCCGCATTTCCGCCAAAGGAGATAAACCAAGATTATATGATTAAACAAAAAAACTTTGAGCGTTTCCGCTCCCAAATTTGCACACAAAATGTCCAGCAGCTGGTAGTCCAATAACTTCTTCGCTCTCAAGTCTTAGCAACCTAAGTCATTTCTAGCATTTCAAATTATGTGGTGAGTTTGAGTTTGAGTTTGAGTCTGCAAGAGTTCCCAACCAAATTGAGGAAACAAGAAACTGTCGTTGAAAATTAGGGCTCTATACACATATGTTTTATATATATATGTATATATCTTCAAAACTTCAAATTGGAAAATTTGTCAAGTATAAAAATGTACCTAATAATTACAATACAAACTTGGCGTTCATTTTTAGATCTCAGTACTTTTTGTGGCTGACTTGTAAGGCAATACTTTTTGCAAAGATTTTTTCATGCATGGAAATTTTGTAAAATTTTAAAATTGTAGGGATTTCGACCAAACGTAAACGCCATCTTTCGATAAAAATACAATTTGTTTTATAACTTTCCTTGTATGCCTTCAAAAGAATTACCGACATTTATAACTACAGAATGAGTTCGATGTAAGGGCGGTTGCCACGCCTCTTTTTTGGAATATACACAAAGTTTGTCTCTGTTCTTCAAATCCTTCCTCAAAGTATAATTTCATAGCTCTAAGTCGTTTACGTGCAAAGTTAAAGAAAAGAGGCGGCTACCACGCCCCTAAATGGAATATAAATAATAATTTATTTTTTTCCGAGTTTGTAAAAAATAATAATTAGGTCTTTTGGATGCTGCGTTTAGAGAAGTGGGCGTTTGCCACGCCCCCTGGATGAAAAATCACATATGTTAGATTTTTCCCTGTGGTTTCTCCGCAAACCCTATTACTGTGTCAAATTTCAAGGTTCCACAAATACTGGAAGTGCTCCATAGTTTTGGTGATCTGCCAGTGAGTCAGTGGTTACGGTTTTTGCTAATTTTGGGGCCTTATAACTCAGGAACCGATAATTAACATAAAAACTCCCAATAAATCCTGAAAATTTGATATCTCTAGCTTTGTTGTAAGCGGAGTTAGAGGGGGGGGGGGTCAAAATGGCCTGAGTTGGTTCGTGTAAATAAGGATGTAGTGCCAAAGTTGCTAAAGAACTTGGCTGGGCACTACCGTGCCCCTTGATTCGTTAAAGCCGTTTAATACTTAGTATCATAAGAAAATATTAAAATTTGTTGGAATTCCCTTTATAAGTTTTTGAGATATTAGCGGTTTTATAAATAACCGTTCTTCGATTTACTATTTTTTTTTGCAAAAAGCTGAGCATGCAGTATTTTTGGCACATCCCAAGTATCCTTAGTGCAACAAAAGATCGAAATCCTTGAAACCATTTTCGAGAAAATTAGTGATAAGTGAGCAAAAAATAAAAAGATGAACCGAGATGTAACCCCAAAAACCTGATATACGAAATTTGAAGCAAATCCGTCGAACCGTTTCGCCATATGGCGCCCAGACAGACAGACGGATGCCATTGGCGGGCCCACTTTTTTGGACTTCTCTATTGACGTAATATTGTCTCTTATTCTCAGTTTGAGTTCAAAATGTCCGCACGATCGCATTAACTTTCTCTTTAGTATAACTTTAGTATACTTGTTTGGATCGATCTACACTATTAGTTGCCTCGAATGAATGACTTATGAGGTAGGCGAATAAATCTTCAAAAACACTTACTTACACTTACTTGGAGTTCATCAGGGTTTTAACCCGCAGAATAAAATCCCATTTTGAAGTTAATGTGTTGAGATACCCGTGCCTAGAACTGTATGGCAGAAGTAGATAAAGAACTGATCGCGAACGGTCGCCTCCGATGCTCAGACAAGATCGGTTTTATAAGCGCCTTATCCCGGGAAGTCGGCTCTTCCGGGACAGATCATCCCTTACGCACAAACGCATGTCTGGAAAGCCAAGGGACGACATCTCTTCTATGTCTAATTATATAGGTAGATGAAGCGTGGTACCTCCTGTTGCCAGAGGTTGAGGTACCGCAATCCACGGAGCCAATAACAAACCGGGTCCGAGTGGATTGCAATCCAGTTATGCTCAGATATAAAGAAGAGAGGAGTTTGCTCAAAAAGAATGCGGTCTTCCGAAGACGCACCTAAGACGCCGAAGAAAGCTAAAATGAGTGCGACGACCATGGGAAACCTTAAAGAACTGACCATGAGTGACCGGGGTGGCCGATACAGCGAGGTGACGAGGAATTCGCTACAGCTAGCTTTATTTGACACCAAGAAACAGAGCGGACAGTATACTTAGGAATGTAGCAAGAAGATAGAGCAAGCCTTTGGAAGCCTGCCCATCCTATATGCACAAAAATTCTTACGAAATAAACGATATTTTTAGCTTTTCAGTTTGTTAGTTGATTCAGAAGTAGCTGCATTTGTTCTAGTACCAGTTGATTAAGGTGATTTTAAATCAGTCGGCAAAACAAACATACTTCCAATATATAAGACACTAACTGAATTTAAATCAAAAGTAGGACTACCCACCACATGTCTTCGAAAATAAAAAAATTTATAAATATATATAAATATTATATACGAAAATTAAATGAAGCCAGTCTGAAACAAAAACTATGAAAAAATAGGTGAATTCCCTTTTTAAAACAATTTGGAAAATAAGTGCTACCAAATTTGCATTAAATTTGGAAAGAAATCGAGTTCTTAGGAATTAAGTTCCACCTTTACGGTTGTGAAAAAATAAGTACAGGGATGTCGAATGTAGCACTTGGCAATACTGAATGCATCTTGATAATTGATTGATGTTGCATATTCAGTCATGCAACACTGAATGCATGTGTAGATGTTTTTTGAAACTTAGGATAGCGCTATAGTGCTAGATAAGTTCGTAGAAAAATGTTAAAAAAAAAACTTTTCCATTCTATGAAAAAAGGTTAGCTTAGGTCAGATTGGACAAAATGCACACGCAATGCGCTTACTGCCAATTTATTCTTTTACAGAAATCCCCTAACTCACGAGCTAACTATGTGATGGAATAAGACTTAACTCACCAGTTAAAATTTCTTATTACTAAAAAATTCTGACGTTCAGTAATAAAATTACCAAAATCTATTACTCTTTTGTTACAATCAAACCAATTTTCTTTGGCTATAGAGCACTTTTCAAATTCCAAATAAATTTTTTTGGATTTAAAAGTGTAATGTGGACAATAAAAATGGAGAATCGTACAAAAATAAAACGAAAGGGAAGTGAGATATTTCTGTAGGAATGACATAAAAAAAACGTTTTCGTTTGCCTGCCAAACCATCGTTAAACCACCTTCGACGGTGAGTTCAGTTAACTCACAGTTGAAAAACGTCAGTTAGTGTCAAATTTGTTTTATTAATAACATTTTACACATAACTCATGACTTAAGGGTAACTCACCGCTAACTCGTGTTTATTAAAACGGGTGTTAATAATTAATTCTGGCAAACCTTTTAACACATTAACCGAGTGCTGCCAAACTCTCAATCGCATCAAACTATTTTTTTGCATAAAGTTTTCGCAAAAATGCACATCTTTAGGCTTAAACATTATCCGAGTGCTGCCAAACTCTCAATCGCAGCAAACTATTTTTTTGCATAAAGTTTTCGCAAAACTGCACATCTTTAAGCTTAAACATTAACCGAGTGCTGCCAAAGTCTCAATCGCAGCAAACTATTTTTTTGCATAAAGTTTTCGCAAAAATGCACATCTTTAAGCTTAAACATTAACCGAGTGCTGCCAAAGTCTCAATGGCAGCAAACTATTTTTTTGCATAAAGTTTTCGCAAAAATGCACATCTTCAGGCTTAAACATTAACCGAGTGCTGCCAAAGTCTCAATCGCAGCAAACTATTTTTTTGCATAAAGTTTTCGCAAAAATGCACATCTTTAAGCTTAAACATTAACCGAGTGCTGCCAAAGTCTCAATGGCAGCAAACTATTTTTTTGCATAAAGTTTTCGCAAAAATGCACATCTTCAGGCTTAAACATTATCCGAGTGCTGCCAAACTCTCAATCGCAGCAAACTATTTTTTTGCATAAAGTTTTCGCAAAAATGCACATCTTTAAGCTTAAACATTAACCGAGTGCTGCCAAACTCTCAATCGCAGCAAACTATTTTTTTGCATAAAGTTTTCGCAAAAATGCACATCTTTAGGCTTCCTGCCTTGCACAATCCTTTCAAAACCTCTCTAGAAAATTCTGCGCAACAAATGAAATCGCTACATTCGAATGCATAATTGAAATATGAAATCAGCCAGTTACTGAGACTTTCTATATGTTGTGGCTACTTTTTTCTAAAAAAAACCTGAACCTGGAACTATTCGCTTAGCAGTCCGACAGCCTTAATCACTAAGGCCCTACTCTCAAGATCATCGGATCTTTTAGAACTAAGAATTCTAAATCGATCGCAGCATCTTCATTTCGGCTGCTATCAATTTGCGCTAATACTTTTTATACATAGTCCAACATTGCGAACCTTATATCATCAAAGCCTTCCTTTCAGCTTAGGCGCCATTTTGGGTCACAAAAGATAGCAGCAGAGTTTTTTTATTCAAATAAATATCTGGAATAGGGCGGAGTGTGTTCGAAAATGGGCAGTGCAAATTCTATTGCAGGGAAGTTTGATCCTCGCATATGATGGCTACATATGTGATATCACCATTAGGAACCTTATAATTTGGATTGCATTTGAAGTGTGACACCATAACCTTTGCTGAGTTCTTCTTCGCGAGACCTTTGAAACATTTCCATTCCTACTCAAGGCGGGCTTTACCATCTTCCTATATAATTAGAGGGGCACTTTGACCAAGCTTCACCCGTGCCGTTTAAAAGCTGTAGGCTACTATTTCCCACATAAAAATCTCTAAGGCGATGATATTGATGCAAACAAGCCCTGATTATTCTGGTTTTGAATTTAAAAAAATTCGATTTTCTAAATAACAAGAAATTACCATTCAAAATAAAACTGTTCCCTTTCGGATATGCAATATGCCCATTAGTCGCGTCGCTGACTGCCTTTAACTATCGCCAGTGGTAAATCCATCAGAGGCACTCCGACCCGACATGAGGTACACAAACGTTAGCCCATTGTTTCAGAAAGCCCAACAAGAAAGTTCCGCCAGCCTAAAAAGTTAGCTAACAACACATCATATGCAAAAAGAGAAAGACACATTCACAGTGAGTGAGTGAGTGAGAGGGAGAGAGACTCGTAGCGCGCGTCGAATGATTTGTGATCCCTTCGCCATATTCGCGTATAGATATATGTAAGTGTATGTATCTTCTGTGTCGCCAATGTAAACCGAATGTCACTTATTCTCTCCATGTCCATTAAATACCTTTCAACAATTTTAAATTTACTGCCTGAACGCCGAACGGTTCGAATGGGTGGTGGTGGTCTCGCATGGCGAGAGGTGTGCAGCGTACAACGAACAGCGAACAGCACAGGATCAAGATGACCGCCGCCGCCCGATGACTGTGAGAGGCGGCCTCAAAACATTGCGCGCAAAAATATTAAAAGATATCGGTTTCTCGTTCAGTTGTCGCACATTGCAAGCGGTGGCTAGTTGTCTCCGGTTGTCTGTTCCATATTCGCCCCAAAGAACGATAAAGGATTCCCATAGGATTCCCTGTCTCTTGAAATTCCAGGTTGACAGCCACCACCAACTAGCAGCAGCAGCAGCAGCCGCCGCCGAATGGATTACATTTCGTTCATGAGACTCTGAGACTGAGACCACTCTGGATCGTATATAGATGGTGGGGGTCTGGGGGCAAGTATGGTAGGTATATGGACGGCATGCATTCCTTGCATTCAAGGTGGCTAAAGTCGACAATCGGACGGACAGCTCTAAGATATATGTTTTAGGCTGAGGTTGTCTCTTTGTTGGTGAAAATTTATGACCCTTCCAGGTTGTGCCAGTGCACATCTTTGCTCTGCTCCGCAACGATGCCATACACTGCTGCTACTTTATGCTCTATTATGTTTCTTGTGCATAGAGATGTGGATGAGAGAGTGCACACACAATTCATTTCCAGTTGCTCCTTGTTCCTTGTTCCAATTTCATTTCGAGTTCGAGCTCGGGACAGTGTTGCATTCAAGCAACGACGGCGGCATGCAGATGAAAACATTACTAGTGTGGCTGACTTTCCTGACACCACCCACCATCAGCGTCGACGATGGTCGCTCGTCGCTCGTCGCAAGTGTTGCCAGGGGACAATGTTATGGAAATTTTATTCAAGTGCTGCCGATCCGCAACAACTGAGTGACGTCTTTGATTATTCATAACTTTGGATTATTTGTCAAAGTCTCTTTTAGAGTCACATCTAGATGCCGCTAACCTTTGCCGGTGAAGATAGTGTTTGTGAAAGATTTCTATCGGAATCGGAATCGGAATCGCCTTCAGATTCCGACGAATTTAATTTATTGTTTCGTCGTCGATGCGACCGACGGTTGGTGTGGTTCGTTTTAATGATCTCGAATGAGATGAATTCAGATGGCCGCATTGTGTATGCATCAATCAGCAAAGATAACGGCATTAGGGAGTAGTCGCATCCGATGGAAAGTAGCGGCAGGAGTAAGAAGAATGGCATTCAATTAAGGTGGACGCAGATTAATTGTTGTCTTGAATTTGATTCTTAATTTCCTTGAAAAGGGGAGATAAGGGATAATTTCCCCTTGTAGACTAGGATAGCAAATCTTAGGTAAGAGGGTAAAGTTTTCGAAAAACTTTTCCCTCACGTACCTACATTTGAGGGTAGTTGATGAAATGTCGCAGTTAATTGTGTAATGCAAATGTTTGGGTTTCATTTGGTGTTGGGTTAAGAAACAGGCTAGACTGAGCTGGAAAAAGAAATGTCTGATTAGGTTGATTGGACTGGTAAGCAAAGACGACGTGACAAATAGTGACCAGAGGGGGTGGTTAGATGAAAGTTTCATTCGAAAAATTTGAAGGGTCTCTGCAGTCTGTCTTTCCTTTTTCTTGTACTTGGGCAAACGTAAGAGTTGACTATTCACATAAGAAGAGAGTGAGTTCAAACAGAGTTTAGTGGTTCGCAATGTTCTGAGGCAGAACTTTGGAAAAAAATACAATAAAATGGACGTCACGTTTTACTTTAGCTATAAAGTCTATTATTTGAAGTTGGTTCTTTACATTTCAATACATTGGTCGACGTCTGCAAGTGAACTGAGCTAAAATTAATTTTGTTAAAAGGTAATACTTGCTGCGTGTTTATGAAGTTCGACCCTAGATTCAATCACGTTTGACAGGAAACAACCCAGCGGAAGCACCTGCTTTACCAACAACAACGTATGGTTACATCTTATAGTGCTAATTCAAAGGGCTTTATTCTTGTAGTCAGCGTACAAGATTTTTCTGCTCTAGAAGTTCTAATACAGCGTCGTCCAAGCTTTCGAAAAACCATGCTCCCATTCGGGATAGGCGGCGTTCTTGTAGAGCTGGGCAGTAGCATAGGAGTTGTACCACGGATTCTATTTCCTCCTCGTCTCTGCAGCTTCTGCAGAAGTCATTTGCAAAGAGCCCTAGCCTATAGGCCATGTTTCCGATGATGCACTGTCTGGTTAATACCCGACGAGCATCCGGATTTGACCTCTGTTAAGAGAGACTAGGGATTTTGATCTTTTGATGTCGACAACAGGCCACAGGCTTCGGGTTATAACGCAACCGCTGATGTTGCTCCATTGTTCCTTAGCCAGCTGTAGGATGATGTCGTCGATAAAAGTGGGTTCAGATCAGAGTCGTATCTGGCCAGTTCATCCGCTTTTTCATTCTCTTCAACACCCACGTGTCCTGGGACCCAGCAGAGTAGAACCGAGTGATGACGTATAGCCCACAGTGCCAAGAGGCAATCTGTTACGCACTTCGCGTTTACAAGGTTATAGCCGATTGCTTTAAGTGCTGCTTGACTATCCACGCAGATGGTTATTTCCATGGCTGGTAATAGTCTGTGGGATAGTCTGTACTGCTTTCTTAACCGCAAAGACCTTAGCTTGAAAGACACTGCAGTGATGGCTCAGTCGCAAAGAATCGTTAATGGCAAGTGCCTCCGAGAAGACACCGGCTCCTGTACCTTTATCTGTTTTAGAACCATCCGTGTAGTAGACGGGTATACCTTTAATAATGGTACTGGGTGAGTCCCTGTCCTGTCTTTTGGGTATAGTGATTCTGAAATCCTTCTCGATGACATACATGGGTTTCTCGTAATCAGTACAGGACATGAGACCCTTCCTATCAAATGTTTCAAGTATGCTCGAGTGTCCGCAATATCGAACCCTTCAAAGTTTGTTGTCTCTTAATCTGAGAGCGGCTCTGGCTGCCATGTTCTTAGTGAATAGCTCAATGGGCTGCAGGTACAATAAAGTCTCCAGACCTAGTTGTGGTGTGGATTTAATTGCGCCTGTTATGCCCAGACAAGCAATTCTATGCACCTTGTTCAAGTTTTTGAGGTAAGATTTGGTCTAAACCGCTTTCCACCAGACAACTGAACCGTAGGTCAGAATGGGTCTTACAATCGCGGTGTACAACCAGTGCACAATGTTCGGTTGTAAGTCCCATTTTTTTCCAAAAGTTTTTCTACAAGCATAAAAGGCATTAAGTCCTTTCTTCATTCTTTCCTAAATGGGTAGATTGCTTACATTCCTGTAAGTAAAATTTACGTGCTTGGATATTGTCTCGTACGCCAAGTTTTTGTCCACACGCATATTTTGCAGATAGCTCGTTGAAGCTTATTTGTCGCCCTACAGCTAATATGGCTGTATCATCCGCGAAGGTCGATAATTGGATGTAATCGCTTTAATATGAGTTCTTCAAATATCTTCGACATAATTGGTAAAAGAGATACTGGTCTATCCGATTTTTTATCATTTGGAGGTTTTCCTGGCTTAGGAACCATTATAACTTCAGCTTTTTTCGACTGTCGGCGGACGTACAAAAGCCTTACAAACAAACTTAATTAGTGCTTTTCTGGGCAATTCTTTGAGTACCTGTGCCGCAATAACTTCATAACCAGGGCCTTTTCCTTGCACCCTTTCGCCCAATACCCATTACTTTTCCGGATGGGTGACGCTTGCATCTTTGGCCTTTCATTGCTTTCTAAAGCGAAATTTGAAAATAAGTTCACGTATGTTGATGTGAAGCTATTTCCCGCCTATAATCTAAGAATTTTCGAATCCAACTGAAAAACAAGTTTTTGAACGGAAATTACTCTTTATAGCAGGGACCCCAGGATTTAGCCGGGTACCCGTTACCTATTAGATTCCCATATCAATGGGGTCATGTAGAAATTTTAATAATTTTTTTATTAATTAGACCTTGGTAAAATTAAAAATCCTACACACTCATGTTTGGTAATAAATAAACACAATTATGTACAATAATTTGTTTTACGCAACACAATAAGTTATAAAGCCTCTCTAAACGGGTATTGGCTACTTTATAAATTACCGTTATTCGAAATTACTTTCAAAAAAAACGGAGATCTCGGGCCAACCCAAATCACAAAAACAAACCAAAGTCCTTAGAACAATTTTGAAGTAAATTAGTGATAAGTGATTTAAACCATTTCGGGCCTATTTCCGAAAACGCATCGTCAGAAGTGTAGGCGTACGGATCTTTAATGATGATAAATTTTAATGAACTAAATATTCATTTAAATATTTACAGTTATCTAATCGACCTGTTTTGGATTTCTTTCTGAAATTGTATTTTCATGTTTTTTTTTAGCATTTTCAAGTAGCATTGTTCGCCTATTGGAAAATTTCCTAAAACTAATAATTTTTCAAAATAATATAAACTGCAGGTAAGAAAGAGGTTCACATTTTATTTAAAGAAAAAGATGACGCAATTTTTTTAATTTTTAATTTCCAAAAAAAAAAAATTTCAATTCCAAAATAAGTGCATTGGAAATCCGCTTACCATCCACGTGACTTTATACTTTATACTTAGAAAGAAAGAATAAGAAATAATTAAAAAGTACCTTTTGGGTACATCAAACCTTAAAGCCTGTCATTTTTCTTATGGGCGTAGTCCCTATAAGGAACTTTTATATAGTTAGGTAGCGTTGGCAAATGCATGGAATCCATGTGCTAAAAAAAGGAAACTTAAATGCCGTAACTAGGTAACAAAGGTAAGTAAACCCCAATGAAGTGTTTCATTTCAATGAGGTCATGCACACAGCCTTCAAATCGGAAAAGCGTCTTCGAAGCCGGAAGTATTCCAGCCCGACCGTTTATTCCTGCAAGAAATATAATATCCCGTTTTATTTAAAAAAAATCAATCTATACCAAACAAAAACAAATTTCTTTGTAAATGTCTAGATATATAATAGATATACACTTTTATATAAACTTTAAAGCAAATCCGTCAAACCGTTTCGCCATGCGCTCGTGACGGCATTGGTGGACCCAGTTTTTTGGACTATAGTCTTCATATCATTATCGGTGAGGACGACTCACATAGACCGAAAAAGAGATCCGTTGTGATACCACCTGGATCTAAAGTTTTACTACTCTACTCATTAAACCATTTGGTGCTCTGGTTACAGCGAAAGAGAACTTGAACTTCAGTAGTTGACAGATCTTCAAGATTGTCATGGAAGAAGGCACCAAGATGGAGCCTACGTTTATGGGAGGGAGCAGAACAATAAAGTGTAGGATTGTCTCCTCTTCCTCCTCGTTTATACAGCTTCTGCAAAAGACATTTGAGTACATTCCAAGCCTATAGTTGCACGCCTGCCTATAAGACAGTGTCCAATGATGACTCCTATCGTAGACCTGACATGCAGTCTTTTTAGAGAGACCAAATACTTAGAGCGTTTCAGATCCACCTAAGGTCAAATTCGTTTTGTCATTAAACAAGTTGTTGCCACTTGTGCAGCTAAGGTTGCTAATTGGAGTTCGTAGGCCTTGCAGCCGCTTGGCTGTCAGGGAATATTCGGTTTTCAGCCAAGATAAGGCTTCTTAAATCGTCATGACGTCCGCCTGAAACACACTGCAATGATTGCGTAAACAAAACGAGAGACTAAGATTTAGTCTGTCAGTGAAAACGCCACCACCAACCAGTGTTGTCACTTCGGAACTTAAAAATGTGGTACTCTGGTTAGATTTTTTTTTAAATTGCTTTACATTTTCGAAACTTTTTCGATTAAGCCCTAATAATTTCTGCCAAAACCGTTTAAGACGTTGCAGATACACAGGCTTCTTGTAAATCATTCCTGGCCACCAAATTGCATAGTTCGGTTACAAGATGGAAAGGTGCCTCCACGTACAAAATTGAACTTTGGCGACGTAAATGAGGGATTATATTTATTATCACTGATAAGAATTCCAAAAAAAAGAGATGGCCGCAATTCCGTCTGTCCAGAAACCGTAGCGTGGTTCGACGGATTCGTTTTAAAGTTTGTATTTAGAGTTTTTGGGCAAAAACCTGCTGCGTTTTTGCTTGCTGTTTTATTTTAGGGACCAGAGATGGGTTTTACGAAATTACGTACTCACAGTTTCTTCAAAACATATACTTCATGAAAATACTTATATAGGGTCCACCAAATAACTTTTTTTTTTTTGAAACAGGGCGCAAAACATGGAGTGTAGCTTCGGCTGTGTGGCACGTAGCGCCGTCCTCTTGAAAACAAATGTTGCCAATATCCTCCTCTTCAATTTTTGTTAACAAAAATTCGTTCAACATGGCCCGATAACGATCACCATTGACTGTAACGGCCACTCCTTGCTCATTTTCGAAGAAAAATGGCGCAATTATGCCGCAATATTTCCCAGCGTTGTTCAAGCGTATACACAACCATATTCGTTCAGCGGAAGGATAAAACTAATTATCTGTCAAATCAGACATGAGCTAAGTGTTACCATTCACGAAATAAGCACTAGTTGAAAAAAAACGTTAGATGACGGACCCTTTATCTCAGAATTAAGCGAAGTGATTTTATACTCCATTCTACAAACTTACCTCGCTTTTGCTTATTTTAAAAGGCTGGCGATGAACTGAAGAATAATCTTCGCAACCCAAATTTTCTGAAAATTTGTAACACGGAAAATTCAACGACGTCGGATCGACAAATCAGGATTTTCATGCACTCATTGAGCTACAGAAACAATAAATTCGCAGGAATTGAAGGACTTCTCATTATTAAGTTATTTCAAAAATTCGATATTTTGATTGAACTTTAAAAATTTCTAAACAAAAAGGTGCTTAACGAAGGCTGAAAAACTTTTATCAATACGCCATGTTTCAGGGAAATCTGAACTTGTACTGCGAATAGCGACTAAAATCAGAGAGGGTTTGTGCTTAATTTCCGTATGTGGATTGAGAAGCATGGACAAAGCTGTTTAAAGCAGAATAATAAATAGTGGTCGAAGTTTCAAGCTCAGTCTTAGATATTGTAGATTCGAAAAATATTTTCGATATATCTGTGGCAACAAGAAATAATATCATAAGTCGACTTATGTCGAAATTGAGATTTTTACACAATCTGATGCCCTATACGCGATTCTAACTGTCATATTTAAACAGTTTATTAAATACACTCAAAAGAAAAATTACATAAGTCTATGTCTACACAGCTTACAGTCTTTACAAACGCGAACTCTAGGAGCTGTACCAAGATGTGGATGTAGTCCGAAAAGCTAAAACTCGTCGACTAGATTGGCTCGGCCACATCGAGCGAATGGAGAACAATGCTTCAGCCCGCAGGTTTGAGACGACAAGGAAGACCGAACTTCCGTTTTAAAGACCAAGCCATTGCGGATGCCGGAGCGCTTTGTCTGAACAACTGGAAGCAGCGTGCTCGGGATCGCAGAGGGTGGAAGGCTGCCGTATCTCAGACAGGGACTCTTCACGGGTCGGGAGCCCGTTAAGTAAAGTAAGTAAGTACACAGCTTGCACAAGGAAAAATAGCATAAGTACAATCCTCTAATTTGTATTTCCTACTAAAGCTCTTATGCTAAAGCAAAAACCCTAATTAACACAAGTTCACCTATGCTCTTTTTCCAAAACTAAACAATATTATTTCGCGATCATAAGATTACTTGTTGGACCGAGAATTAACTAAATGTTTAAAAAAGTAAAAACGACATAAGTCATATTTTTATCAAAATCAACTATGAATGGACAAAAAAGTTATTATTAAAGGGTGATCCATTTCGAGGTTCCCTACTTTTTTAAAGAAAAAAACACAGAAAATTCAAATTTAATGGAGAATGTTTATTATCGTTTGAAAGAACATTCTTTGGCATTTATTTTTTGAAGATTATGTCTATCAAATGCTGGCCGTTGCTACGTCGCAGATGGTCCATCCGTTGAGTCCAATTTTCGATCACTCGTTCGCGCATTTCGACTGGTAACTGGCGAATGACACGCGTGATGTTTTCCTCCAAGGCCTGAACCGAAGCGGGTTTGTCGGCATAAGCTTTTGACTTTACATATCCCCACAGGAAAAAGTCTAACGGTGTGATATCACACGGTCTTGGTGGCCAATCGACCGGCCCAAAACGTGAAATTATGTGCTCACCGAAATGTTCTCTCAATAAGTCCATTGATTGATGCGATGTGTGGGAAGTGGCGCCGTTTTGCTGAAACCAAATGTCGCCGAGATCACGAGCTTCAATTTCAGGCATCAAATAGTCGGTTATCATGGCACGATAACGGTCGCCATTGACGGTTACGTTCGCACCGGCATAATTTTTAAAGAAATATGGACCGATGATTCCACCGGCCCACAAACCACACCAAACCGTTGTTTTTTCTGGATGAAGTGGCAGTTCTTCAATCTCTTCAGGTTGCTCTTCGTCCCAAATGCGGCAATTTTGTTTGTTTACATACCCATTGAGCCAGAAATGGGCCTCATCGCTAAACAAAATTTGCCTCGAAAACGTCGGATCTTCTTGGAACTTTTCAAGAGCCCATAGGACGAAGCGATGTCGCTTGGGAAGGTCGAGCGGCTTCAGTTGTTGCACAAGCTATATTTTGTACGCTTTCAATTTAAGATCTTGACGTAAAATGCGCCAAGTCGTTCCATACGTCAGTCCGAGTTGCTGCGAACGACTCTCTACGGTCTTCGTGTACACTCTCAGCTACGGCCGCTATATTTTCTTCACAGCGTGCTGGACGTGGTCTATTCGGTCGAATATTATCCAATAATGAATGCTGGGTCTCAAAATGGGTGATGGTGTTGCGAATAGTACGCTCAGTAGGCCGATTATGTTGACCATAAGTTGAGCGAAGTGCACGAAACACATTCCTCACAGAACGTGAATTTTCATAATAAAGTTGAACAATTTGTAAACGTTGTTCACGCGTAAGTCTTTCCATTATGAAATGCCAAACAATACTAAAGAAAAATAACATGACAGCATGACACGACTCACACGTGATCTGTCAAAAAAGGCTATTGAAAAAAGTATCTCTACTTGGATCACCCGTTATTAAATAAAAAATAAAATCTTCCAGTAATATTCTTTATTTTTGCGTTTACACTTCGTCCATAAATTTTATTCTTGATTTGTAAACGCAAGCCAAACATTTAAATTGCTCTCTTGTAAAGTTGCAAAAACTGACTTATGTCGTTATTCCTTGTTGTCACAGATAATATTGTCAAACTGTAATCCATGTTTCTAGGAAGGGTCTTAAATAGATTTAAAATATCAGTTGCTGTGGAAATAAGAAAATAGCTTCCTTTGACCGCCATGCAAAGAAAATCGTAGCCCCAAGTTACGTATATTTAAGTTATGCACCCATATGTACCTACAAATTATTTTGTAATCCCCATCACCATGTGAAATTTCAGATTATTATATTCAGTGGTTTGAGTATTTTAGTTAAAGACGTGTTTTTTATAGAAAAAAGTGTTGGTAACCGTGAACAATATTAACGTGAAATGTTTCAACTGAACTTGACCAACGGGTCGCGAGTTATAGGGTTTTCCAAATAAGCCAAAATGCCATTCCCGAAAATCCCATCTCAAATTGCATCTTCAGAGTTAAGCGAATAATCTCTGCAAGTTTCACATCTCTGCCAATTTGATAGGAATAGATTAAACATAGTCGGCTGACTACCTCCCGATTACTCCTTAAAAAAAAAACAAAACGAGTAAAAGCATATTTCCCTAACTACCAGAATAAATTTTCTATTTAAATAGTTTTGTCAAAATCCGATTTTTCTCCTTTACTAATAGAAGCCTTTAAACCCTTGAGTTTTAAATTTAATTTTGCATCCCAAACGACATCCCCCCAGAAAAAGCTAGGGTTCGAATTTGTTTATGGATACAATTCTGGTTCAATTTATCATAAGACGTGTGCTAAGCCAGTCGGCTGTCGGCTGTCTTCTATCCCTCAAAAGAAAACCACAATATGCCTAGACACACACATACATATAAGTGAGATCTTCATAATATCGCATTTGGCACGTATCGGCAAGACCACAGCATACCAATGAATTCCATTTGAAAGGAGCAAAATTCTCCTATTACGGTGTTGTGTGTTGGAAGTACATACACAGATATGCGTACATCTCAATGACTGATTCATTAGCATTTTGCCAATGTGTGTGGGTGCAGGATGTGTGGAAATATCCTGCGGCCAAAATTCCTTTGTACCAACACCCATCACTGATGTGTCTTCGATTTCAGTTTCTCCCAAAATGTACAACAAAAGTAAACATTAATTCGACGATAGTTGTTGGCAGGAATTGCAAATCCTTCAAAATTTAACAAAATATCCTTCCCCATTTGCTGACGCACAAAGCTATATACATAGGTGGGTTTGATTGTCATGAATGTCATCGAGACTGCCAGAGAACAACAATAAAAAAAAATGAAAGAAGGAAATAACCGAAATAATCCTTAATAATGTAATCCTACAGGAGAATTCCATACCTACAGCTACAACACCTACAGAATGAAATCGAAAGGAGTCGTCAGCCACCGTATAGCAAATGAAAAAAAAAAAATCCACACACTCGTGCATACTACTTCCACCTACCAACCAGGAGTGTGTAATAAATAATTTTATTCCTGGCGCGTTCCGTTTTCGTCTTCTTTCTCATAACGCGTGGCTCACATATTAAATGCGCGCATGAAATTGGAATCCTTCCCTGCATCGCAGAAAGAAAAAAAAATATATATTCCAAATGGAGCTCTGACAACTTTATTCCAGAGTCAGCCCACCACCCACCCAACAACACTAATTTTCCAAGAATCTTGCAATCGGAAATTCAGGACACGTTCGGGTGACGAACCTTTTAAATTTGGCAGTTCCGTGTGTTATATTAGTCGACATTTCAAAGGGATTAAGATGACGACGATGGTGACGGCCGCGACGAGGTGAGTTCAGTTCAGTTCAGTTCAGTTCAGATCAGAAGTGTGGGTCGCCACGTACCGGGCTTGTTTGCCTAGAAAAAGTTTTTCCCGGCTGCCTGCATTAACTCGAACATCACAATAGACTGACTCACTCTAGACTACCTACTACACAATTTTGGACCCATACTTCTTCTTTGGTGGAACGAAATCCGAGGGGATTTTCTTTCGGCTGCTGCAGGCTCATTATTATTATTTAGCTACTTTGTGTGTGACATGGTTTGCTAAGAAGTCACCACCGGCACAAGCACAAGCACAAGCACAAGCACAGTGTAGGAAAAGCAACATTAAAAGGATGTGGCAGGTTACTGCCTTGCATTCGCAAATTGTTCACAGTCACAGTGCTACGGCCCATCTCTGACATTTATAATGGCCGATCATAAGCATTCATAACGGCGACGATGAATGCGTTTCATAGAGTCCTTTCTCCCCATTTGATAGTACATCCGAAACGAATGCGATTTCATTTTCATTTCACGGATCGGGTGACAGGAATTTTGTTGCCGGATGCAGACAATATAGGGCGGGGTGGAGATTTGCCGATATTAACTTTATTTTTTTTCGACTTAATCGATTACGCGGTGCATAGCACATGCAAGGCTACCCCGAAGGGTGGTAGATTGATGTTGGAGGGTGCACGGAGCTGAACTGAATGTGCACTGCCTTAATCGTTCGAATGGAAAATGGTTTGATTGGAGGGTGAGTTTAATGGGTCGTCCCATTGAGCTGACTTGTATTGACTATATCTTTGGCACAGTGGTGATTTAGGAAATCCAAATGATATCATGATTTGCCAAACTAGCGGGGGCTATGTAGAAAGTAACACCGAAAGGGAGTCTGAAAATTTATTTAAAGCAGAAAAAGGTTAACAAACTATTCGATGTGGCAATAATCGTAAAAGCTTTTCAAGAACATTTCGACTTAAAATCGATGGTAGCTTTAATGGTTCAGACCAATGGGGTTATTGTACTTAAAAATGATTACGGATTATCGATTTTTTAAAAATTTCTTTTGAGTTTTTTTTTTGTTTTTTGTTTTTAATATACGCGCACTAAAGGGATTTTGGATACCCTTATAATGAAGTAACACAGTGCGGGCATTAGGAAAGTGAAGGATTAGTAAAAAGGAGATACTGATGCACGTTGGTTTTAAATGTCTGTAAACTGTAATGTGAGGGAAAAACAGAGCGTGGTAGAGCATTCCACATTCGCGTTGTACGATTAAGACACGAATCCTTGTATTTCACTGCACGTCCGAATACAGGCTTGAGGGTAAACTGATGTGCATTCCTAGCATGGCGAGTATTGCGGTTGAATTGCTGTAGGGGTGGAATGCAACTGGCTACTTCATTTGAGCACTTGTGGTGGAAATACCGATAAAACAATGACAGGCAGGAGACATTACGACGATGACTAAGAGAGTCAAGTGATTTCGCGATGTCTCGATCGCCAATAAGTTTTACCGCACGTTTTTGGATCCTGTAAAGTAGCTCCAAATATGTTATTGGTTCACCAGACCAGATATGAGCGTTGTACTCAAGTTTTGGGTCAATAAACGCCTTGTAGATTCTAGCCAGATTAGAAGGGGTGAAATATTTCTTGCATCGCTTAAGGAAGCTTAGACATTTCGCAGCGTTCTTGGCGACATCGAATATATGGTCATTCCAACGAAGGTTGTCGTTAACACACATACCCAGAATGGAAAGTCTTTCGGATTCAGCGATGCAAGTGCCATTCATGGATAATGGCAAAGTATTGAGGTTTCGCTTTAGTGACAGAAGACAACATTGTGTTTTGGAAGCATTAAATTCCACTCTATTGGTTTTACCCCACTCAAGAATGCTGTCAAGATCGGAATTTAATGAGCTTAACATACGTTGCCATTCCAGTTCGACGCCCGAAGATGAGGGGCGTTGCCCAGGAAACGAATATGTAAAGCTGTGGGTACTGTCATCGGCGAAGGAATGAATAGGATTAGAAGTAACAGAGACGAGATCATTTATAAAAATGAGAAAGATAGTCGGAGACAAAACAGAGCCTTGGGGAACACCAGCATTTATTTGGTAAGTTGCAAACTTGTCGAAAACAACTTGTATTGAACGGTCCGAAAGGTAATTTCTAATCCATTGAAGAAAGGTATCATCGATCCCAAATGCACGCATTTGCGACAAAAGAGCCTGATGCCAAACTCTGTCAAATGCCTTTGAAATATCAAGCGCAACGAGCTTACTTTCACCACCACGGTGAATAGATTGGTACCACTTTTCGGTTAGATATGTCATCAAATCACCAGTGGACCTGTTGCCGCGAAAACCGTACTGCCGGTCATTAAGAAGTTTCCGAAATTCAAGATATTGCATAAGCTGACGATTTATCAGCGTTTCCATGACCTTGGAAAGAAGGGACGTAAGTGCAATTGGTCGGTAAGAGGAGGGAGAGGAAGATTCGCCTTTTTTTTGGGACAGGCTGTTTTCCATGTTCTCGGAAAGAGCCCTGAAGAATAGGACAGATAGAAAAGCTTACGCAGTGGTTTTGCCAGCGTGGAAGAACACCTCTTCAGAACTATAGGGGAAATACCATCTGGACCAGCGGATTTATGTATGTTGAGATCCTGAAGTACTCTTGCCACAGTACGGGTGCGGAAGTGGATTTGTCCCATGGAGTGTTCTACGCGCTCGAGTACTGGAGGAGATAAGGCACAATCTGGGAGCGTTGAGCTAGCTGCAAAATGAGCAGCGAGCAAATTGGCTTTATCCGAAGAGCTTACAGCTGGAGCATCATTGCAAATGTATGTCCGGATAGATGTCGAGGCCGAATATTTAATATTCTTGACAAACGACCAAACTACCGGAGGGACTTTGTGGTATTTTTTGCCTCAACTTTTGGTCGTAGGAGAATTTGACACGATTAATGTGGGCATTGCAGTCATTTCTGGCTCGTTTGAACTTTTTTCGGTTTTTCTCAGTTGGATTGGCCTTAAATGACCGAAAACTTACCTCTATAGTACGAGGAATTCGCTGATATGATACAATGGTCTGACGAACCTAGAGGCGATAATACATTTAAAGTGTATTTATCAGGGTGAGAGGTAAGAAACAAGTCCAGAGTGTTGGCGTTTTGACCGCGAATGTCCGGTATCCGTGTCGGCTCATTTACGATTGGGTTAAATTATTAACCTCAACAAAGATCTCGACATACCTTCCTTCGGGTGTTGTCATTCCAGAATGACGAACAAGAAAGATAAATAAAGATCTCAGTACGAGGAAAGTGGGTAACATTTCTGGTGATGGAATCAGACGGTGCATCAAACTCATTATAAGTTTAATGCATGTCCTGGTTAGGGCTTTTTTCAATAAAACAGTAGTGGATTAATTGCCTACGGACATGGAATTTTAGCCAAATATAATTAAATTCCGGATTGGAACATTGGCCATATTGAGGTAGAAGTTGTTAGGCTACATCACTACGTATATAGACGGCGAGACCGCGATGAGAAAAGAATAATGGCACTAAGTTATATCCAGGCAGGCTAAACTCCGTTAGATCAGAATCAATGCTGACCTTAACTAGTGCCAAAATTGCTGGTTCATTGAGATTCGTGTGGGCGTACTAAGCTAGGCCGTACCGTGTAGATTCTGACGTCAGCTTTCTAAATCACTGCAGGTGTTATGCCCGTACAATGAATTGCTTTGGTCTACCAACAAAATCTACACAACGCGACCCGCTATTCGCCAAATGATGCTTGACCCAGCCATAGCCAATGCACGCATAAATGTACGACACTCGCTATAGCCAAGCAAAGTAGCAGCAAACGATAGGGAGTGGGACCAGAAGGAATGCCCCAACACCATACACTTTTTTGTCACTATCACTGCACTGTAAACTTGTTTATTTTTGCTTTTTTAACAGGGCGCGCGCTATTAGCGTTTTTTTTAGTTTATTTTGTGCGAAAACTGACCGCGGAGCGATTACAAAAATAAATGGGTGGCAGATCGGCACTGATTATTTATTGGTTGCCATTATTTCATGAAAATCTTGACCACGACTATGAATTAAGTAGTCCATGCCGTTAGTTCAATTTTGAATAATTTTTTTCGAAAATATTGGCTTCAAATCACACAATCTATACTCTGACCAACATAAATTGGTAGTACAGGGAAGGTACTTCGCCCTCTTTTGTTTTCCGTAAAGTGCTATTCTAACAAAAACTCTTACAGTGTTGCCGTACTAAGGAATTTAAATCTGCAAAAACAATGTCGGGCTACCATTTTTTTTTTAGATTCAAATTTTCATTTAAATTATTTTATTAATTTTATTTTCTACATGTACTGAAGTCAGTTCTATCCAAAAGAACACTCTTTCGCTGACGATGGTAAATTTAAAACCTAGTTTTTTTGTTAGAACCGTTTTCAGAGAAGAGCTGCTAATTTTAGTGATGTTTGAATTGCGTCCTACATCATGCAGTATTTTATCTACCGTCAGAAGTTCGTTATTTGAGAAAAACTGATGCGGAATTTGCCTGATTGCACACTTATCGAAATCATCTGCTTTTCTTTTAAATCAGTTTGGTTTTTCTTCTTTGGTGGCGAGTTGTGGCCCTTGGTACTATTTTCTTTAAGATGTCTGTAAACTGTTCGTTTAGACACAGAAAAATATCACCTACTTTATTCGCAGTTAAGGACTGTTCACATGGGAGCGAACTGCGAATAGGCGAATCGTGAACAAGTCAATTTTAATGTATTTATGAATAGAAATATCTATTGCTTCTACCACAAAAGCTTGATATTTAATTGATCTTACATCCTATCTAAAAAAAATCTGAGTCTAAATTGATTGAAATAGCAATATCTAAAATTAAAAAAAAAATTCTTGCCGCGAACTGTCACTCTTTATTCGCAATTCACTTAATACAGACGCGATCCACAAATCCGCGAATGAAAAATTCGTTCGAACATAACCTTCAAATTGAGGAATCTTGCTGCTAACATTTACAAATCAGATTCGCGGGTACCTGCGACCCAAAAATGTTCTCATGTGAAAGAAATGTCAGAATTTAAGAATATTCGCCATTTCGCAGTTCGCGGTTCGCTCCTTTACTGAATGAATGATCCTTTACTGTTTTATTTTTCAAATTTTGATGAATTTTTTTGGTTGCGTTAACAATTTCCTTTTTTTCGGCACTTAAGTCTTTGGATGAATTAAAAGCCATTTCTAACAAACAAAACAAACGCAACTAATATTATTCCTTAAATAAAACAGCTTACAACTTTGTTACTGTATTTTAACGTATTTTCCACACATTAAAAGAAATGTTAAAGATTAAACCAAGACCTCCACGATAACACTTATCATTAAGAACTTTTTTCAAAGCTCTAAAACCTAAGGCTCCTCAACAGAAACCCAAAGAAAAACTTTGAACGCGTTATCAAACGGACATTGGTAACTCTGAATGCACATCAATTAAATGGGCGTTGAATAGCAGCAGCCACATACCGATAGCCGATCAGTGCACACTCACCACATGTGTTCTGAATAAGACGTGGCAGATTTACGACAGATTCAATTGGAAATTCACTGATGCAATTGGCTTATTCACCGGTCCAAAACGAAAGAAAAAATACTTACCGAACTGTAATCCCAATTGGTGCATTGAATCGCGTGCTGTGTGGCAGGTAGCACGGCAAAAAATGTTCGAAATCACTGAACGATAGCGAGCTCCATTGACAGTAACGTTGTTCATCTTTGAAAAATAGGGAAAAAAAATATTAAGGCCGCCGGACCATATACCGCCCAATTAGTGGATTCGGTTGAGTGCATTGCCAGATCTTGTATTGCTTGAGCTTGCTCATCGGCCCAAATACGGTAGTTTTGTGTATAAATATGCCCATTTAACCAGAAACGAATTTTTATAATAAAACTGAATAGCATGTAGGCGGGTATTAGTCTTTCTTTAAAGAAGTGGCAATGCTCAATTTCGTACGACAGTCGGCATTTTGCTTGCACACTGTCTTCTCAAGAATGGTAGAAGACATGGGTTCTGCGGAAACTATGTTAATGGCTACAACTTCTCTGCTCTCAAGCATTTTATAAAAGGATAGCTATCATACCACCTCGCAACCAAACTTAACTCATGTTCTTAGAAACAAGAGTAGCCTAGGTACGTAATCTACCAATGACCAATTGTCTAGCCTTTCTAAAATTGTGTATCACAGTGCTCGCTGAAGGACTTTATTAGCAGCACTGCTGCAACTGCGACCCTCCATTTTCTTCTCTGCTTGGAACGTGGGGGCTGGAACTCGAAAATCTGCTTGGCTGGAGCCTTAATTTCCATTCACTCAAGGTGGACTGCCCTGTCCTGCCTTCTTGGACTAATTCAACTTCTTGGTACAGCTTATAGAGTTTGCAGTTGAATCGAAGGAGCCCATTCTTTTTTGATTACCATCCAGCACTCGGACCCGTGTAGTAGAACTGGCAGGACAAGGATTCCCTAGAGCAAGTATTTTGTTCGTCGAGTTAAGAGTTTTTAACTTTGCCAAACCGAAGTGACAGCAGTTATGTAATGCAATTCTTAGCCAGATCTTCACTGTTGTCGTGTTTGTAGTAGTCATTGATGCTAGCACCGAGACTCCAGATAACATATCTTGCATCTTCTTCATCTCGTTGCCGGAATCCGGAGGTATGTTAAGAATTGTTCAGATGAGCTGCTGCCGAACTGCACCCCGTGTTCTCCAGCGTAATGCGACACAGTTGAATCAGTTTTTTCGAGATTCCGAATTCGGCCATCGCCATGTAGAGGTCATAACGATAAATTCTATCATATACCGCTATAAAGTCGATGAAAAGATGGTGTGTCCCTACTTGAAATTCGTTAGTCTTTTCCAGGATTTGTTTTAGTGTGAAAATTTGGTCTTTTGGCGGCTCAGAAGTTCCACGTTCCGATTGCAAAATTGCTTGACTTGGTTGATGATGATTGCACCCTATTTAGGTGGGACCTGTGACCATAATCCAATTGTGTCCCGTACAGTTATGTCCCTGTGTCTTTGTATTTTGGAGTTTAGAGTGGGCGAAAATTCCATGGACATACTCTCAAGTCCGTTGATTTCAAAAAGTTAGTAACCGCGTCTCTATCGAAATTGTAAGCTTTTGACGTGATCTGGAATTAACTGTGACATCATACAATCCCCTGTAAGGAGGGCCAGGGTAAAGCTTTAACGTTGTCAAGTATCAGGTATCCTTAGAAAAGGATTGAATTCCGGTCTAGGGCACACAAAGTCACTTAGATCGTTCACATTTTTTCGGTTGTGATAACCTTCAGTGGGAAATAAACCAGTTTTGTGGCCTCCCTTGTGGTTACTTCCTTCTTTCAAGCCATACCGATCTCCCTAGAAAGCTCTAAAGATTAAAGAGTGATACATCTAATAATTCTTGAATATCCTGGAAGAAAACGCGTTCAAGTTGTCTCTTCCTTAAGTGTCCGAAATAAGAAGGTGTGTACTCGTGGGACTCCTCGTCGCCGCTGCTTCTACAAATGTTATCATCCTTAAGATTTAATTTCACTGAGTGATTTCTTAGAAAATATTGGCCAGCTAAAGCATCTACACTCGCTCTGTAAGATTGCAGAGTGGCTGTTTGATCGACTGGAGTGCCCGGTCTTAATCAATTTCGGATCTTTTCGTTGCCGTTAATGGGAATGCTCAGGAAAATAATCTACCAAAATCCATGTGGGGTGACTTTTAGACGGAGCTAACGTTGCCTCCTTCATATATTATCAGAAAATGTGCATGTCCTCAAGACCTTGCTTCCAGCTGATTAACTTTTTTAAGATTGTTTGATTTATCTGTGACTTGCTACCAGACTATACTGCCATATGTGAGTATTTGTCAACTTTTTGCTAAGGACGCCCCATGCATCGGCTGTCTTCCATTCCCGTTCATTGACATTCATCTTCCAGTAAAGTTTTCTATCAAGGATGAAACCTAGATACTTCGCACTCTCCGCCAACTTTAAAGGGATACCCTCGATAGCTGATGGTTCAAATTGTGGTATGCTCCTTTTATAAGTGAACAACACAAGCTCGGTCTATTAATCTAATAATCTCTTTAGTGAGAGTACTATCAGCCTTGGAATCTTGTAATCTTCTTTTCATTTCTTAAACGGTTCAGTTTACCGATATGATCCGCGTGAATGTGAAAATGTTAACGAGAACCGAAAGCAATTAGTATGCAAAAAGCCCTATTAGGACGAGTTTCAAAACCTGCCATGCAATTTTGTATAAATTTAAACTTTAAAATAAGTGTTTCATTGAAAAGGGAAGGCGTAGTTTCGGCCTAACTACTGCGAAGTTAGTTGCGCTTTTAATTGGAAACGAGGGAGAAGAACGAAGAAGCGTTTTAACTCAAACATACTATACCAATACGTTTTGATGGTTTCTTTGCAAACAAAGTACCATAATTCTGAATTTTATAAAACCAAGACTTGTCTTGAAATCCGGCTTTTCAGACCCACCACTTGCAACCACGGCAAAACCATTACAAGGTCTTAGCAAAACAATGCCAGCCGTCTTTACCCCATTTCCCCGGCTTTGAATCGCATTCACGTATAGAAACTTGTGAAAGTGCTTTATCTTCCCAACACAGCAGCAAGGACAAACACTCCCGAAACAATGTCCCAATTTAACAAAAAAAACCTCACCAGCACAGTTTCCAAAGGAATCGCATTGAAGTGAAGTGTCCAACTTGAGTGGTTACGAAATTGTTTGTCGCGGCTGAATTTTTCTTTCTTTCCTTTCCTTTAACTCTTCCATCGTCTGCATCCCATTCCGCAGCCCTCCTGGCAGAAAGCGCAACGAAATGCGAAAATATGTGGGCACAAAGGATATACACTTTGACACAAAGCAACTTCAACACCATTAACATGCAACAGTGGAACTTATTTTTATCCATTTCTTTTCCCCCAGCCCACCGCAACATGCTACTGCTACATTCTTTGCTTTTGTTTTTGTTTTTGTTTCACTTTCTTTTCCTTTCGTTTTCAGTTATTTGTTTTTCTCATTTTTCATTTACTCCACAAAAGCCCGTTCTAACAAAAACAAACAACAAACAAACAAGCCGAGCGACCGCCGCGCCGCGCCGAAGGAATGAAATTAAAAGGGAGTTTCGTTTCGCTATAATACGCTGTTGTAACAGTCTGCAAGGACCTGAATTATTTATGAGATATTGCCTCTGTGTTGCATTTACATTTGGCCGTGATTTATCTGACAGAACGATGCTGTTCACCTGTCTCTATTAATCTTGGAGCCGTTACGGTATTCGCGACGGTGTGTTTGTCACGCGGACTTTGAGAACCGTGGACAGGATGGCGAACGAGCGAGCGTTCGAATTCAAATAAAAAAAAAATTAAATAAATTGTCTCATCCTTCTTCGCGAGGATGTCAATAATAATAGCTTACAATAATCCAGCGTTGCCGTGTCATTTGCAGATACATATCGGACGTGTGGTGGCAATGTTCGATTTGTATCTTATCTGTTCCATGCGGATAAATTCTAGGCGAATCGCAACTTAACGGCCGCAGACATCTTAATTTGTCAAAGTTATTATTATTCGATGTTAAGGGTAAGGCTGCGCGCATCGATCATTAATTTTACGCGCGGGTATCCCACAGTGCGCGGTCAGTGTATGTCCAGCAGCGCAAAGGCAGAGGCAGAGGCAGAAGTAGCGGCAGCGCGCACGAGAAATAAATTTGTCGAATTTAGTGCAGCGACGCTCCAATTAATTACGCTTGAGCCCACACCTTGCTGCGAGCGGCGGAGGAGCAAGCAAAACATGACCAATTCATTATATTCACTTTGCCTTGGACAAAGTGCCACTTGTCTTCTATGTCTGTGTGTGTGTGTGTGTTGGAAGAATGCAAGCGCCATCCTACCACTGCTCTGGAAATCAGAGCAACTTTTACTAGCCACGTTCCGTACCACGTTGCAATAAATCATGGGGTAGGTCCTCCCCATCTCTTTTTTGCTCGCCAAGAAGTCAAGCAGTCCTATGTTGCACTCTAGCTACACCATGTAGAAGGTAAAACAACAAAAAAAAAAATAGTAATGCATCTTGATGGGTTAATTTATGCAACGTCTTGTATCCTGTGACGTATTTATGCTATTGCATCGAAATAGTTAAGGTAATGGCTTCTAAAATGTTATAAAATGTTCTAAAGTTTAAATTCATGTTGTAGTCGTCCTCGTAATCAGCCATTCAACTCATTCATCGGACATTCGGAGAGTGAACTTCTATGCCCGGCCGTCGGAACGCAATCCAATGCATCATGATTGTAGCTGCGATATGCAAATGTGCTGTTCACACATAATGTGGGCAGGAGGTGTGATAAGGCTTGACCACGTATCACGTTGAAAGTGATTCTCTTCAGATAGGTAAGTGAAAATTTGCAAATGAATAGGTATCTAGATGTCGTACAAAAGGATGGACAGGTTTTCGGACTCTGTCTGTTGTGTGTGCGTGCGTGCGTGGAATGAATGCGGCATTAGGCAGGCGAATGGGTATTTAGTTGGTAGAAAGCTTGATGATGGCCAGAGATAAGTATTCTTTATCATTTAATTGGACCGACTTTGTTTTTTGTGTGCTCTGCATGGTCATTTCCACATTTTCCCTTGAGTCAAAGAGAAGACATCAGGACATGGGTACCTGTCGCCGCACAAACTAATTAGATGCATGATTTCAGCGATTTCTAACTAGCTGTCAGTCTCCTCAGGAATTATTTCCAACGAACATTTTGCAGTTTTCAAATCAAATCAAATTCCCTCACAGTTCATTATCAATTCAAGACTTGAGAACAAGAACCAACTTGAGCAGATTGGTATAGTCGGCGATATCTGGAACGGGGCAAAAGTTTTGAATTCACCACCTCAAACCGAGGAATGGAGTACAATGTACATGCGACGACAGATTGGCATTAAATATTTAAGGCTAGCATTTCATTTTTGTCCTTGGGAATATTAATGGTGAGATCATAATAATTGATAGATACTTCGCAGTGAATGGTTAAACATATTAGAAATGCTGAAGCAATATATGAAGAGTTTTTTAAATACCTAAAGGCAAATATAGGGTCTTAACCTTTAAGAGTTCTACATATGTCTTTTGAGGGCTGAGAAATAAGCGGCTACCACGCCCAAGATTGGTGATAGGAACTGCTCCATAGTTTTGATGATCTGTCAGTGAGTAACTATTTGGGGCCCGATGTTACTTTGATATGCAGTCTGCTGCTGTGCGTCTCAGCTTTATTTTTAGCAACGATTGTGGGCGTTGTTGAGCTGGGTACGATACCTGCTTCAGCCATTCTCTTGCGCTCGGTGATCTAAAAGATACAGCGATACTCAAACTGGTCAAGATGCTGAACAAAGAGTTGGGCTTGGAGCCACCAGAAGATCGGACGAAGGAATACAGGAATGACTTTGCTTGCTTTCAAGACGTAGGAGGAAATATCAGTCTGGTATATGTATGCTGGTCAGAGTCTTAATGAAAACAATGACCAACAGCTGAATGTTGGAGAGTGCGAACGCATCAATTGTTCAACTATCTGGCGGAAGGTGGCCTTACCTGAGGTAAATGAACCAGATGCAAGGAAAGATATGTTTGGAAACAACTGGTACATACAAATTCATACCTCAACGAAATCTAGAAACATGGCTGAACCCAGGTACAAACCATCTCAGAGTATTCTAAGCATAGATGTACACCTTCAAAGGGCAGTGCCTTTCTGGCAATTGGAAAAGAGTAATAGAATTCATCATTAAGCAGCACTTTAAGCGCTTAAATGGCGCTCAGACTAATCAGCTTTAGTATTTATAATACCCAGCAACACTCTGCTAGGACCAAGGAATTAAAATTTCCTAAACAGTTCCTCTATATGTCCCATCACCTCAATGGTGCATGTGACTCTTGAAGTAAAAAGACGTTTGAGTAACTAAATAGCTTATGCTAAAACTGGCGATGAGTACGAGGCCGATAAAGAAGTCCAAGCGAAACCAGGAAACTATGTACTGCTGTCAAGTTATATTGTCGCAGCTAAGGAAGAGGCTCTCCAATAGGGAACAGGCGGATGTGTCGTTATGCTTTCCGAAGTTCGAGGTGCTACCGCGAAGATTCAGAAGGAAGCTAAAAACGCTGTAAGGACACCGAGCTACAGCCATAAACTGAATACCTCCATTTCGTGAAGTACCGAAGTATCCGCTCGTCAAAACGCTGTGGGAGTTATGAAGGAGGTAATTTGTTTCTTCAAATCTCATCCAAAGCGAGAAGCCTTCTCCATGAGCACTCATATCGCTTTGTGAGACCATGTGGGTAGAGCGACTCCCATTATCTGTAGACCTTTTCATGATTGTGGAAATCTAGACACGAGTTCGCAGTGGCCTGAGCCGAGCTCAGCTGTCAAGTCTTCTTCACTTGTTACAACTTTATGAAACCACAGTTCATTGTATCAGTATTGCCTTTAAGTGATGTATTATCTCTAGCCCAGATTCTGAGAAAATGGTTACAAATAACAAAGACAGCGTTCGATCTAATTTCTAGCGCTATGTAAAGGGTGATCCATTTCGAGGTTTCCTACTTTTTTAAAGAAAAAAACACAGAAAATTCAAATTTAATGGAGAATGTTTATTATCATTTGAAAGAACATTCTTTGGCATTTATTTTATGAAGATTATGTCTATCAAATGTTGGCCGTTGCTACGTCGCAGATGGTCCATCCGTTGAGTCCAATTTTCGATCACTCGTTCGAGCATTTCGACTGGTAACTGGCGAATGACACGCGTGATGTGTTCCTCCAAGGCCTGAATCGAAGAGGGTTTGTCGGCATAAGCTTTTGACTTTACATATCCCCACAGGAAAAAGTCTAACGGTGTGATATCACACAATCTTGGTGGCCAATCAACCGAAGGTCGAGCGGCTTCAGTTGTTGCACAAGCTGTATTTTGTACGCTTTCAATTTAAGATCTTGACGTAAAATGCGTCAAGTCGTTCCATACGTCAGTCCGAGTTGCTGCGAACGGCGCCGAATCGACTCTCTACGGTCTTCGTGTACACTCTCAGCTACGGCCGCTATATTTTTTTCACAGCGTGCTGGACGAATAGACCACATTCGGTCGAATATTATCCAATAATGAATGTTGGGTCTCAAAATGGGTGATGGTGTTGCGAATAGTACGCTCAGTAGGCCGATTATGTTGACCATAAGTTGAGCGAAGTGCACGAAACACATTCCTCACAGAACGTGAATTTTCATAATAAAGATGAACAATTTGTAAACGTTGTTCACGCGTAAGTCTTTCCATTATGAAATGCCAAACAATACTAAACAAAAATAATATGACAGCATGACACGACTCACACGTGATCTGTCAAAAAAGGCTATTGAAAAAAGTATCTCTACTTCGATCACCCGTTATGACAAGGTCTGGCAACGTGCCAAAAATTTAGCTGATGAATTGGATGTTGAGCTTAAAATGGAAGTCCTGTTTGTGAGGCGTTCACAAGATGTAGGGCAGCGAATAAAAACTTTCAGGTGGTACAGGTCGGGATATGAACCATCCACCTCTCGCTTAACCACTAAGCCACTGCGCCCGCATTTAGTAAAATGCACAGTTTTATACTCATCCTTTCAACGCTTCCTGCGAAAAATTCATCTGCGGAGAGGTATTTCACTTTGTTGCGGCGCGTTAAAATGTTTTTATGGTCGAGAATGACTAAAAAGCACCTCTGTGGTCTAGCTCTGTTGCATCTTTTTGTGTCAGTACCCAATACCTTTATCGTCCAAATCAGAAGATAGCCCATTCAATTTCCAGTTATTGAAACCTCGTGATTTTCTTTGTCGTCAAAGTCATATAGTTGTCGAGGCAAACACTCATTTTAAAGCATTCTACAAGTTCCACATGAGTTCATGAGTTCACTGTTCTACAGTTTCCACTGAGAAAAAAGTTAACAGATTCCCAGCTCCTTTACAAATCTATTTTGATTTACCTCAAAGTCAACTCTCCATATAAGGTATTCATAATCGTCATATCCGGCCGATTACCAAACCCTTACCTTATACGACAATAATTAGTTCAAAGATATTCATGCGTTGGTGGAATAAAGCGAATCACGCAAATACGTCACTGATAATCTCTTTATACAAAGGCTATACCGGGCCCTTTCTTAGCATGCACGCCTCTACTCTAAATGCTTTGATGAATCTGGATGATGATGGAATAACCTTCGAAGCCGATGTTGAAGTGTCGTGGATTGTGACAACAAAACGCTATTCTTCTCATCTTTATATGCAGCGTTCTTCCAAGCGCTTTTCTTATGGCACGCATTGTGTTGTGATGAACAAATTGATGGGTCGAAGTATAGATATGTTTCTGTGTCTTAGTCCGGGTTCGAGGTTCAGATTCATACTGGTATCACGGGAAATAACATCTCCGAAGAACTTGGTCGTCAAAGTTCGGAGGAAGTTTTCTCGATATGTGAAAATGTGTTGGGTCTGCCGGCATCCCTAGAAAGGACTTCAATTGACACTTCAATATTCTATGGCATGATACTTCCGGTTATAGACATATATAACTAGCTTGAGAGAAAGTATTTAAGAAGTCTCCGCCAGCAGGCTCCTAGTAGGTATTCTTAAAAATGTGCTAGACTTAAGTAATACGACCATGTGCGATGCTTAAGAAGAATGCGACCAACACCGTGGAATATTTCTTATGTGGCTTTCCTCGAATCAGGATGCTATAGGTGCGGATATGGTGAGTGCTTCAGATTCAAGCCTATGATCACTGAAGTGCGTATGAGGAACGGCCGCACGTGCTCATCACAGTGTGAAATTCTTACTCACTAAAAATATCTCCCATTACAGTCTTTTATACTACTTATACGCGTTTGGCAGTCAACCTCCCAGCGGAAGTACATACTAATACTACAAATTGATCGCCTTTAGATACTATTTTTTAGTTCAAACGGGTTTATCCGCTTTGCATCATAGCTTAATTGAAATGACCATGGCTTTCGGGCAAATAATGGTAGCTATAACTTATAGTCTTGGTGGATATCACCGTTTCGGATATACCACGGGAGTTAACAATTCATCTTACCATTTTATTTGAAAAGTTTATAAAATATTTATGTTACTTGTTTTGGCACAACCCCAAAGTTGTATACCACACGTCCAAACTGATTTAAGAACTTGCTTGCAAAAGGTATTTTTTTTAGAGGTTGATTTTTCGAATAGAGATAAAACTGACATTTTGTGGTCAAATCGGGCAACTCTTATGTCATTTATGTTCAGTTTGGCTTGCCATTTCATCATGAGCAGGTTGACAAATGAACAACGCTTGCAAATCGTGCAAATTTATTTCGAAAATAATTGTTCAGTTCGCGAAGTGTACCGCAAGTTCATTTGGGTTGAATGGCTACGCATTTTGGAGTGAAGAGAATCATTAGACTCTTGAAACGCCAATACATCCACAAAAACTGACTGTTTGGTGTGCTCTATGGGCTGGTGGAGTCATTGGGCCATACTTCTTCAGAAATGATGCTGGAGAGTCAGTTACCGTTAGAGAGAGACCGGTATAGAGCCATGATACCCGACTATTATGTTCCTGAATTGGATGGCATGAATGTGGATGAGATGTGGTCCCAACAAGACGGCGCTACATGCCACACAGCGCACGTCACAATTGATTTATTGATGGAAACATTCGATGAGCGCATAATTTAGCGGAATGGACCACCAAGATCTTGTGATTTGACACCATTGGATTATTTTCTTTGGGGGTATGTAAAGCCGCTCGTCTATGCCAACAAACCAGAAACGTGAGGGGACTTGGAAGCCAACATTCGTGGCGTTATTGCCGACACAGCCCCAAATGCTTCATAAAGTGGTTGAAAATTGGACCTCTAGCGGCCACATGCCCGAAATCATATTGATGGGCCTTAAAATGATTTCCTTGTGTTTTATTTCAATTTGAAGTTCTATACCTCTAAAAGAAAACATTTATCATTTATACAAGCAGCTTGTGTTGCATGCTGAGTTTGGCAAACCGACCAAGCAGCCAATACATTTGATTATATTTAATAACGAGCTCTTACCGTTTCTTTTTTCGTGCGATTTCCACTTAAGTTTCGCATCTAATGTCGTTCCCAAATATTTAGTCTCATTTTCGTACGGATTTTGTAGCGAGTTTATAAAAATGGGAAGCATATTTACATTTTTGAAAGTAAAATAAACGTGCGTGGATTTGGTTTCATTAATGATAATACGCCAAGTTGTTGTCCACTCAAAAACGCTATCAATGGCCCGTTGGAGCTTGTTCGTTGCTAATTCAACTGTACTACTCATGGCTAACACATTTGTATCATCCCGAAACGTAGGTACAGTTGTGCCTTCGTATGGCGGAATATCTCGAGTATAGATTATGAATAGAATCTGACCCAGAACCCTTCCTTGTGGAACTCCTGCCGCGATTTCTATGACTTCACGATATTCATTTCCATGTTTAACAAGGCTAGGTAAGAACTAAGTATGCCATACTTTATCTAGATCAAGTTTTTCTTATTTCATTAGTTATTCTATAAACCTGGTCGATTGTGGAGTGCTTGATTGTGAACCCGAATTCGTTGCCAGGTATTAGGTTAGGTTAGGTTGAAGTGGCAGTCAGATAGAAGTCCGACTCACTTAGACCAATATAGGTCCATTGTGATACCACGTGGATCTGAAGTTTCTGCCTACACGTTGAACCATTTTGAGGAGCTAATAAAGCGTGAGAGACATTTTGGGTCGGTTGAGTTTAGATCATTAAGATCATTATAGAAGAAGGCCCCCATATGGAGGTTTCGCTTTCGAGAGAGAGCAGGGCATGCGCAGAGAAGGTGTAGAGTAGTCTCCTCCTCCTCCTCATCCAAACAGCTCCTACAGAAGTCGTTGGAATAGGCACCAAGCCTTGCTGCATGCCTGCCTAACAAACAGTGTCCAGTTATGACACCGATTGTAGCACCAATGTGCGATCGATTAAGGGTAATCAAGCTCCTTGAACGTCTTAGATCCAGCCTAGGCCAAATCTGCTTCGTTGTCAGACAAGTAGTACCATTTGTCCATCTGTGGTTAGTTTTTTCTAATGCATCCAGTTTAAACAAGAGCTTACACGTGGAAACTGGTGTGCCTAAGGAGCCCTTTTCAGGCAAGATTGAGAGGGTAGTTCCAAGTTTGGCGAGTTCGTCGGCCTTGCAGTTACCCGGAATGTCCCTATGCCCCGGCACCCAACAAAGGTGAATGTTGAACTGCTCAGCCATCTCCTTTAGAGATGAACGGCAATCTAGGGCTACTAAAGAGTTAATAGAGACAGAGTCCAGACACTTGATGGCGGCCTGACTGTCCGAAAAGATTCGAATATCCTTTACGGATACCACATTCTTTCTTAGCCAGGACAAGACTTCCTTTATCGCCATAACTTCCGCCTGGAAAACACTACAATGATTAGGAAGACGGAAGGAGAGACTGAGATTGAGCCTGTCTGAGAAGACACATCCACCCACTCCATCATTTGTTTTTGAACCGTCCGTGTAAAAATGGATTGATTCTTCTTCCGGCAAGGCATCCTCCCAAAAGGATCTAGGGGGGATGGATATCTGGAAGTTTTTGTCGAACAGCAGTTGGGGTGTGGTGTAGTCTATATTCCTAGAAGGGATTCTGAGTATGTTCAGAATTGCAGAGTGGCCAATTTCACTATCGGCCCATTGAGAAGTTGCTTTGAGGCGAGTGGCCGTGGTAGCAGCCGTCTGTCTGCTAAAGATGTCAAGGGGTATCAAATGGAACAGAATGTCGAGTGCAGCTGAGGGAGTGGTGCGAAGCGCTCCGCCTATGCATAAACATGCTGATCTCTGGACTCTGCCTAGTTTATCGCGATTTATCGCTTTCTCTAAGGCAGTCCACCAGACAATTGTTCCATACGTTAGCATCGGTCTTACAACCGAGATATATAGCCAGTGAGTAATTCACTTTGCAGCCCTCTCCTTCCAGGATAACAAGCAGTTTGTTCATTGCCAGGTATTAATCGGCGCTCTTCGTCAATCGGATATAATTGTTTAAATATAATTGTTTTGCGATTTTTTGCCATAGAGGCTTTCCGGCCTTTGGAACCATAAACAGTCGTAGAACGTACAATCGCCTAATTAAAGCATTTGCTAGTTAAACGAGCATGATTAGTGCTTTCCTACGGAACTCTTTAGGGACCTGCCCCGTAATCAAATCGTATCCAGGAGCCTTGTTTTATTTTAGTTTTTGTATAACGCAGTTCAGCCAGTGAAACAGTTTTTATTTTAAAATTTTTAGGTATTCCGGCTACGACCGTGTCGTCAGCCTTTGACCGTCTAAGGGCTTAAACGTTTCTTCTTAATGCTCGGCAAATATGTCGGCTTTTTCTTTGTCTCCTGGCCAAATCGCCATTATCTTTTATAATAGATGAAAGGTTAATGCTTTTCATAGCTTCCCAGAGCCAGTATTTCGAACTCTAATAGTAAGTATCTATCTGAAAGTATAATAGACCAATTTCTGAATCAAAGATACTTGTCTAACCTCACCTCATAAACTATAAACTTGAATTTATTTTAAATTCCATTATATCGTGGGCTTTTACCACCTTGTGGAGCGATACCTACATATATCTGAAGACCAATATCAAACAGTCCAACCGCGTCTATTTCATTCTAAAACTTTATGTCCTTGTAACCCAATGGATATGCATTAAATTGACAGCCAAATTAACGAAGCAGACGAATGCAATTATCTCCGGTATAGCTCTTCAACTCAAATGCATTGTTCTTTATCATTGGTAAACGTAGCCGTCAACTTTCTAATGTTGCAAAATACATGAAAGGTACACGTCCAGTCGGGGAGAGGTTTTACAACAACCAAGCAGGACGTTTGGAAAATCCATCAAAAGATAAATGCAGGAAACTTCCGACTGATTGCGTGCGTATAAATTCAAAAACTATCCAAATTCCTGTTGCCGTCGAGGAAGGTATTCCATCTGAGCGCATCCACCAAAGTGGGAATTTCCGATGTTACATTTAGTACACTTCAGCATCAGCATCATGGCCATAGGTTCTAGGTTTGCACATCATCCTTTCAACGCACCATCGAAATTTGAAACGTATCCTGAATTTTTAGTGCGCACTCCATCCATCCATCGCACTATAATACGACCGACGACGATGACGACCGAAAAACCCAGTGATGATGGAATAAAATGCGAATGTGTGTGCGCTTTTCTACTCCCGTGAGACAAACACGATGGCGACCATGTGGCGTTGGAGTTTCACGAAATTGATTTTCCATTTTGTCCAGCCAAAGGACATTGGCTTTGTTCCCTTTCGCTATCCCCGTCTATTTTGGGCGAATTTTTGGTCATTTTGCCGGCTCTTCATTGCAGAAACGCTTCGCTGGTTGGCTGGGTACTTGAATTTTGTACAGTGGCGGCAGCTTTCCGGGTATAGAGCGAGTTTTTGTTTTGCCCATTCACCTGAATGGGCGCGAGTACCTAATATAGAGGCGCACATTTGAAGAGGTTCGTCTAGAGAACCCAACCACATGTGTAGAGCATCTAAAAAGCGGTTTTAAATACCAATTAGGCGGCGAAATTTCGCATTCGCACGCTATTAGCAATTTATTCGTTTGGCGTAAACTTCGATGAACTTTCGAGTGCACTTGAACCCGCGCCTAGAAATGTTGCTCAGTTGCAGCAAAGTCGTAAACATTGATTGATGATCGGTTGTTAAATCTGAGTAAATGCAACTCTGGTCTATTCGAAAACAAAATCGCAGAGGTGCGATCCTTTTATTTGCATCGCATGGACTCATGAATGTGCGGTCATAGCTCATGAACGTAACACAGCAGCGCTAATTTATATCTCTTGGGTAGGCGGATTGTACAGCCTCAAGTGCAAATTTCTGACTGATAACCACTTACATTAGCTGTGGCAGTTAGCGGCTCGATATGTGTGTCGAATCGGACGAAATTGAATGTGAGCTGCTGCCGCCGTCGCCGGCCGGTTGATATGACGCCATAGGGGTCAAGTTTAACATTGGCCAGTAAATCTTAGACAAATCTTAATGGCAGACTTGAAACATGTTCAAGTGAAAGGAATACCACGAAGTGCAGTATTAGTAGGTAGGTACCTATACGTTAAGTAGTAGATCAAATTGATTGGACAGATTCTGATAGTTTGGTGGCTGGCTTGTTGGATGTGTCAGCCAGAGAAGTGGATATTGATTTATATTAAACAGAAGGCTTATTGCTTTCGGAATTTATATAGTGGGATAGCAATTAGATAATCTTACAAAGCTGAGCTAAACATTTTGGAAGCCAAGTTAATGAAAACTGTCATCTCGACAGTCTTTTATCAGGTACACTGGCGAGCTTAAGGTAAAATGAGCTGGAAAAGATGGTGACTAGAAGGTGATTGGACATCTAATAGGGAAGCATTGGAAATCGGGCGCGTTTCTTGGAGCTTAGCACAAGAGCTTATAAAGAGTTTTACTACAGAAAATAATAGCATAAGAACGGAATTGGTATCATCCTTGAGGCAGAGATTTTAAGCCCATTGACCATTTGATGTCTCTCAAACTTGTGATACCACGTGAGGTAAGGAATATTGTCAGTTCGTGTGCTCCCCAGGTTGAATGCGAGCAATCTGCGAAAATTAATTGATCCAATCTGCACTTAGGGCTTATTAGGCATAGCTATGTAAGACTGTCTTCGAAAAAACAACGAGTCACAGTTAGGGATCTACAGTCCACAATGTATGTGGATCTCTCTACAGCGACCTTTCTGAAAAAGGGTTGTTTAATTTTTATTTTTATTTTTGTCGGAGGGTGCTGCTATCCGATGGAGCGCCTAGCAAGCTCATCCGAGATCTCATTTCCCTGGAAGACAGTGTGACGTGGTACCCAGACAGGATTCACTGTGTTTAGTTTTCCGACCAAATTCAGAGAAAACTTGGTTTCTAGCACTAGCTTGGACGAGGTAAGAGGGTTTAGAAGCGGTTTTAATGCAGCTTGGCTATCACTGCAGATGCAAACGCCTCTAGCCCTCCACCTGTTGTTCACAATATAGCGCATAGCCATTAGGATGGCAAAAATCTCCGCTTGGAAAATAGATGCATGTTTACCCAAGGGGTAGTAAAGTCGCATTCCACAAAGACACCAGCACCAGACCCCTGTCCGGTTTTGAAGCCTTCCGTGAAAATAAGATGGCATTCAATCCATGGTTCAGAGTCTGACCGAAGCCATTCCATTACCTGTGGAAAGTTGACGTGGTAGTTTTTTCGCAGAAGGATTTCTGGTGTCATTGCATCAGACGGCATATCCATAAGTCGGTGGTCAAAGGATAATTCTCGAGCAAGTTTTTCAAAATTCCAGTGCGCATGGTACCAAAAACCACCTCTCTTTAAGCGAAAGATGGTTTTTAGCGTATATCCCATGATATATAAGTCAAGGGGAGGAAGATTCATCAAAGCATATAGAGCAGAGCCCGGGGTGCTAGGGAAGGCCCCGGTGCAGCCGAGACAAGCCGTTCTTTGGAGTTTGGCAAAAGAAGCAGTAACACGTTTCCGCGAAAGCCTGTTCCACCAAACAACTGATGCGTATGAGAGTAGCGGTCTAATCATGGCCGTATAGATCCAAAGGACCCGTTTTGGAGACAAGCCCCATGTCTTACCAAAAGCGCCTTTGCACTGCCAGAAGGTCGACAGCGCTTTATCGGTTTTCGATTCGACATGTTTGGACCACAGAAGTTTTTTATCAAGGATTACACCCAGATATTTGATTTTTTCGGATATAGGGATGGTGACACCTTTAAGCACGAGATGGGACAGGCCAGTGATGATTCTCCTTCTCGTAAAGAGAATAACTGTGGTTTTAAGAGGATTCACTGAAAGCCCATTACTAGTTCACCAAACATCGATCAAATCCAGGGATCTCTGCGCTTGAGAGCAGACAGCCCCTAGATTTGAACCGACAGAAAGAACGGCGACATCATCCGCATAAGCATGAGTGTAGTTTCCAGGAAAGTTGAGAGCCATAAGCAGAGAGTCTACCACCATACACCATAGGAGGGGAGACAGAACACCACCTTGAGGGCAGCCCCTATTTACCCCTGTTATGACGCACTTGCCACAATCTGCATCCGCTACCAACGTCCTGTAGATTAGCATTGCTTTAATCCACAACACCAAAGTTTCATCTACACCATGCTGTCTGGCTAAGTTGTATATACTGTCAAAGGTCGCATTATCAAAAGCACCCTCAATAACAAGGTTTTGAAGCGCAGTCTCACAGGATTTTCCGCGCTGATAGCCATGTTGCATCTTAGAGAGAGGATGTAATCGAAGAGCAACTTTGCGCACATGCAGCTCAACCAGTCTTTCCAAACTTTTCAGTAAGAAGGAAGACAGACTTATGGGTCTAAAGCTTTTGGCTAGATTGTAGTCAGACTTACTAATTTTTGGTATGAAAACCACTTTAACCATTCGCCATGGGGATGGTATATAGGCCAAGGCCAAGCTCGCGGTGAAAATTCTTTTCAACATTGGCAAAACCTGACTTAAACCTTGTTTCAGCAAAACTGGATAAAATCCATCCGGACCAGGTGACTTGAAACTCTCAAAAGATGCAATGGCATATTTGATAGCAACATCAGTCACCACTCCCGATGCAAAATACCAGCTGTGCCGCGTGATATTAGTCGGTTCAAATGTAGCCACGGTCGTTTGAAGGGCTGAAGAACACGTAGTAACCTGATTTCCCGGAAAGTGAGTCTCAAGTAGAAGACTGAAAGTCTCCGCCTTTGTCTCAGGGTAAGTGCCATCAGGTTTAAGGATTGCATCCAGTTTACTTGGTCTGTTCCTTTGGAGGACTTTAGCAAACCTACTAGTTGCACTTAGAGATTCGACCTCTGCACAAAACTTTTTATAGGAGTAATTTTTCGACTTGCGAATAAGTCTCTTAAAAACTTTTTGCTTCGATCGATAACGATTCCAGCCTTCCACTAAGTTGGTTTTTAAAGACCAATTTAGCAGCTTCCTAGTTTCTTTACGAAGACACTGCAGTTCGGAGTTCCACCAGGGTACCGATTTTCTGCGGGGGGTTTTAGAAACAGGGCACGTAAGTTCAAAGCAGCGGGTGAAAACGTTGTTCAGATCCTGAGCAGACCTCTCCACTTCCTGTCTTGATCTAAGTTTGAGTGGAACTTTGACAGAGTTGGCAAGCTCCTCTCTAAACCGTGGCCAGTTCGTTAAGGGTTAAGAAAGAGTTATACGAATATAATATATAATGAAGACAGCTTTTAAAGCTTGGTCAAAGTACCACTCGAATAATAGAGATGAGGTTGAATTCACAGCCTACCCACCAGCTACGATAAAACAAATTGAACAAGTCCCACAACTTTAAGATAGCCGAGCGGAGATGTTGAAATGCTCAGGAAATTCTTTTGCTGAAGGAATTCCTTCATAAACAATGCCCGAGGCCAATGAGAGGGACTTTGAAACGAATAGTTTCTCTAGCTATTCTTACCGGAGCCAATTCTATCTGTAAGAAATTAACCGACACTACAGTCGAAGAGCGGTCACATACTCCAAAAGCAAAAGTCGGTAGGGCCGGACGACGCTATGAGTTTTGATAAAAAATGGAAGAAGACATTGGGTCCAACCGATGGGAATAATTCTAATCTCCAAACTCAGAAACTCAATCCAACGCCCAATGAGTAGGGGGAAGGTTATCCCCTTCCTTTACAAATGGAAAGAGAGTCACAAAATATTGAGCAATCAATCGGTGTGACCCAAGAAAGCGTCTTGTCGTTTGGTTTTGATTGCTCTCTTCAATTACTTGCTTGAAGGAAAAGTTACAGAACCTTAAGAGCATCAATTGGTTCCATCATAAGCTCGGATCCCTGCAACAAGCACTTGTTGTTTATGTGGATGTTCTGAAGGGAAATGGGTATTGTATAAGCCTTCGTATTTGTTTTTTGTTATGTGTAGGAATTTCCGAGTTGACTTGAGCAATTTTCGTGGGTTAAGGCCCAATCTTTTCTCATTGTACGCCCACGCGAATCTCAACAAACCAGCTGTTTTGGCAATTAGTGAAACACAGGTCAGCACTCATTCCGATTTAACGGAGTTTAGTCTGCCTGGGTACAACTGGCGCCATTATTCTTTTCCCATCGTGGTATCGCCGTGTATAAATGTAGTGATGTAGCCTAGAACAAGCTCCTAAAAGAACGGTATAGCAAGACGAGAAAGCCAATTGGGAAGCTTTAAACGGTTTCTTTAGGAGTTTTAACTGGTCGCTGTGCTTCCTCGACAACGTGGATTCAGCTGCCGATTTGATTACAAACATAATTCACCTAGCTTTATACAGGATAAAGAGTATCATGCGTGGTGTGACTTGAGCTGTAAAGAAGCTATCAGGGCTAAAGAGGTAACATTTCGGTCAGGACTAAAGAGGTAACATTTCGATCAAACGAGCCAGAAATGACTGCAATGCCCACATTAATCGTGTCAAATTCTCCTACGACCAAAAGTTGAGGCAAAAAATACTAGAAAGTCCCACCGGTAGTACAAAACTTTTGATCGTTTATCAAGAACATACAAAATTCGGGCTCGTCATCTATACCGACACTCATTAGCAATGGCATCCCAGCTGTCAGCTCGTCAGACAAAGCCAATTTGCTTGCTACTCATTTTGCGGCTAGCTCAACGCTCCCAGATTGTGCTTTGACTCCCCCCTGTACTCGAGCGCGTAGATCATTCAATGGGACACATCCACTTTCACCTATTATCGCTTCTGTGACCGAAAAGTGTCTCCTAAGCAGGAATGTAAGGCTCCACAACGCAGTTGTTCAAATCAGGGACCCTATGAACCCTGTCAAAAAGGCAATACCAATCAACTTTCTTATACAGCGAGAGAGAAAGCCAGGCCTAAAAACTCATGGATCACCAAAATGCAACACCACCAGCATTTCATTGGCCTTGGTGACGAAACCAGGAAGGCTGCAGATATATGAGCTCTTTACCAGGTAGAAGGGCTATGATTCCTGTAATTCTGATCAAAACTGTGTTTTTTGGAAAATATATGCTTGAAGGAAGTTGTGAAGGATGCCTTCTTGTAGTTGTCTATGGCTTGCTACTTTTTATAGTTAATTCTCCCAGGGATTCCGATGAGCCCATTTTGGTGCCCAGGGTCATAACCTTTCATAGCCTAACCGGACTCAATATTTTCAAGATTTTGTCAAAATGGCGCCAACTAGTCAAGCTCCGAATGTTGTCACAAAGGTAAAAGCTAAGTATCTATGCAATAGCTGTAGAGCGGTGACCCTTCTTCGCTAGCAATGTTCAAGGTTTTTGCCTAAGGAAACGCACTTAATCCTTCTTGGTAGGTACACTTGGAAGCATTTTATTGTACAATATCCAATAAGAAATGATTTAATCATCTTTAGATGAATCTTAAGTCGATAGGCCGGGTTTATCCTACCTTCCATTAGTTTAGCGTCTCCCAAATACCGTTACAGTTATTTATTACCACCTAATTGAATGCAATTGCATTGTTATGACCGGCAATTTTTATTTACTTACTCTTCTTGTAATTTATTATCCCGCACTTTTCGCTGGCAGACCAGATTAACCGCAACGGCATAAATCAGTCACTTAGATAGCATTTAAACCAATTAACCATACCCCAGCAATCAGTAATCGCACATCACAATCGAATCAAAAATACATAACTTGAAATGGACGACCGACAAACTAAATTGCAAAATGTATGCCTTCGCGCATTGTCAAGCGATGCTCCTATACGGAATCGGATACATTCTTCTGCGTTGCGGTCTCCGAAAATTAAATCACGAGCCGCATCATTACCGAAAATGTTGTGCCTTCTGTGTTTGGGGTGCGCAATTTCTACGCAGCTACTGCGCGCTGCAAAAATCGCTGTTCGCCGATAACCATAAATCATCGAGCTATTTTCATTATTTATGAATCGCAAATCGCAAATCCAAAAAAAAAAAAAAAAAATAAGAATGCCCGGATTTGTTTTTATCAACTCGGATAATCGATAAATCTCCAAGGAGTAGTCAAGCAGCTCGCCGGAATTGGATTGTCGACTGCGGACTTGTGGCGGGACGTACACACGTACACACGAACACACTCACACATATGTAGTGCGCTCTAAGCTGGGGCTGGACGCGACGCAACGCGACGTGCAGACATCTCTCATCCCGAAACGTCGAACGTAATGAAATATAAAAATAAAATTTCCACAATAATTTACGTTCTGTGAAGTTGGTATTGGCAGGGAGGAGGCTGCGCCAATGGGCCTGCCTGGATGGGAACAGAACAGAACAGAAGCATCAGCAGTAGCAGTAGCAGCAATTTTGGAAAATTGAAAATCGTATATAAATTGCATTCGGTCAAATTGAATCTGCTCTGGAAATGGCCATCGTCGCCGATGGTATGGTAGTAGGTACGAAGCCGTGGACTTGCCATATACCTAAATTATCCCGGTTGCGGAGGACAAGGGGAGGACAAGTGAGGAGATCAGCCAGCAACTTGACTCTTTGGCGGTTAACTACAAAAGACTTTGAAGTGGTGGCGGTGGAGAAGGCCATCGGCGGCACACAACAATGGCCAAGCAGATAACAGGTAACAGAAAACAACGACGATCACGAGGACCGGACAGCATTGACTTGGACTTGGACTTGGACTAAGACTTGAATTTGGACCTGTGTATGTGATTGTAGATGAGAATGAGGATGCGAGGACAAGGACAACGACGCACATAACGCTGGACACTCGAGTGATGTGCTGGACGAACGACGGCAGCAGGAGCACACTAATGCTGTGCCGACAAACGCAGTAGCATCATCCATCGGCAGAAGTCGTCTGTCCGGCCATGTCGACCTGTGACGAGGTCAGCCATCACCGGACTGGACGACTCGCAGAGAGGAGTTGTTTTTGACTTTGTGTTTTCTCCTCCTCGCTGTTTGCTAGGGCCACTTCCATTCTGACAGAATCCTTCAATTAGCGGACATCGCCTGTCAGTCAGTTCCATTGTCTGAAATGTTTATTTGAGAGTGTTTTCGGTTTTGATTACAGGCTCTCTAATGTCATTCGAGATGGATGGATGGATGGAGGCAGGATGAATATGTATCCCTTAAGTAATTTCGCATCCAAATCGATGTCGTGTTTGCATCTTGGTTTCTGGTGCGGCGATGATGATGATGATGATGGCGATGATGCTGCTTATTATGCACCCCAGGAGCAGCGAAAGACAATGACGACGGTTCGCTTGGAATGTAATTTACTTTGGAATCAGTTCAGCAATCCCTGAAGAAGACCTTTAAAATGAAATCGTATCAATTTTGTGATTCCTTTGATCTGGATTTGCAGAGAGAGGTGCGGGCGAAAAAAGGACTCAGATCAGTTTGAATATTTAATGAGGTTCAGTTGCTGTTGCTTTCTGGTATGAAAATTTGCTTCTATAAAGTTATGATTGCCTTTCAGGAGGAGGTCTATCCAACATAATGAGGAACAACAAAGCCAAATTCAAGCCTGAAAGGAAGGACGATGTAGAAGAAAAAAAAAATGACAACAATCCCGCGTGTCCCCAGATATTTAAAACTAATTTAAGCCACCTTTGCAAGATCTTAATATTCTCGAGGCTTCTGGTCCTCAAACTTTGGAAGATTTAGCCAAAGAAAGGTGGGAGGAAGATAAATGGAATCACAATGTTAAAGAGAAGCCAAGTTCTCTTCTTACAAAAATGGCTTTTGCCTTACAAGTCTGCCCAAAAAGTACTAACAATAAGACGCCAAGTTTTGCGCTGGTTCCTGTAAATAAGGGTGTAGTGTGAGAGTTGCCAAAGAACTTGGCTGGGCACTGAATCGTTAAAAATTGCATATCAATTAACTTCAAACGATGATCATTCTTATGCGTCTACGTTGGACTGCTGCAATTATTTGAATGTGAATTTGATAATGACGAACTAAAACTTGCCTGGCATATTTGAGTCTTACATAAGTAACCAAGAGTACACTTACTTACTTACTTTTCTTTTCGTGGGGTGACAGCCAACCACCAAGTCCCACCATCCAGCTTGGTCCCTCGCTAGTTGTCTCCAGTTACGCACACGAAGTTGGGTTGAGACCTTTCCGTTGTCTCTCATCGGTGGATTCGAAGACTCGTCGTGCTGGTGCGTTGTTCTCCATACGCTCCCAGCCATCTCAACCGTTGTATTTTTAACTTTTTGACCAACTTGTATAATTCGTCGTTCAATCTTCTTCTCCACACTCCATCGCCATAAACTGGACCGATTATCACCCGACGAATCCATCTTCCAAAGCATCCCATACAGTTTTTATTTGCTTTTGACAGGGTCCATGCCTCTGCACCATACAGCAGGACCGGGATGATTTAGTTAGGTAAGGTTAACTCAGGGGCCTGATGTAAAACCATCACACAGCACTAGGCACCGAGGTGGGCCCATCGCGATTCCTGGGGAACCGGCTGAATTTTAAAAATCGAAACGGTACACAAAAAACGAACAGGAAAAAACCTAAACATTTTCCCTAAAACACGACACTTACCCTACAAAAGCTAGGAAAGCCTTTGAGGGCCCAAAGAAACAGCGATTGGGAAAAGTGATTCTTCGTTTGATCTCTGCGCCGATGTCATTTTGCGAAGCGATAGTGGAGCCCGGGTAGACAAAGTATTTAACTACTTTGAAATTGTATCTGTCCACCCAGAAGTTTTGTCCGAGTACCAAAAGAAAAGAGTCCTCTCCCGTGAACAGCATATACCAAGCGTAGATTAAGAACGGTTAATTATGATGTTGAGGGTACTTATTCATCTCCAATGAAGTATGTTGTATTACTTTTGTGGCATCCGCTTACAGGAGTACGTTATTGATTGGCAATTTCTGACAAGAATTAATCTATTTCGGGACTGTATGTGATTGCATCTGTATCGATATCGAGGAACGCACACAACATGTACTCCCTCTGATGAATCGTGTTTTCTATCACCGACAGGACATTGTGAAGTGCCGTTTCGACGAATCTACTTTTCCATAGTACATATGCTATAATGGTATACATATAGACCATTCACGAAGTTCGAGCGTTGGACAAGACGAATCTTGTGCGCCGACTACAAGGTACAAACCCGCTCGATTAAGTGCAGTAAGGGTAAGCCGCATGTAATGAAGATTTTAGTATGTCAATTCTTATTACATAGTTGCCATTGGACTGTAAAGTCAGGGAACGAAAGATTGGTCAGGGAATGTCAGGGAAAGTTAGGGAATTTTGAAAGCGGTCAGGGACAAGTTTGATTTTTGATTTTGAAGAATTGATTTTTTTCACAATGAAATAAATTTGCCCACACTTTTGCCCGTTTTTAATTATCAGAAATGATCTTGAATGTAAAGGGTGATCCATTTCGAGGTTCCCTACTTTTTTAAAGAAAAAAACACAGAAAATTCAGATTTAATGGAGAATGTTTATTATCATTTGAAAGAACATTCTTTGGCATTTATTTTTTGAAGATTATGTCTATCAAATGTTGGCCATTGCTACGTCGCTGATGGTCCATCCGTTGAGTCCAATTTACCGATCACTCGTTCGAGCATTTCGACTGGTAACTGGCGAATGACACGCGTGATGTTTTCCTCCAAGGCTTGAATCGAAGCGGATTTGTCGGCATAAGCTTTTGACTTTACATATCCCCACAGGAAAAAGTCTAACGGTGTGATATCACACGATCTTGGTGGCCAATCGACCGGCCCAAAACGTGAAATTATGTGCTCACCGAAATGTTCTCTCAATAAGTCCATTGATTGATGCGATGTGTGGGAAGTGGCGCCGTCTTGCTGAAACCAAATGTCGCCGAGATCACGAGCTTCAATTTCAGGCATCAAATAGTCGGTTATCATGGCACGATAACGGTCGCCATTGACACACCGTTGTTTTTTCTGGATGAAGTGGCAGTTCTTCAATCTCTTCAGGTTGCTCTTCGTCTCAAATGCGGCAATTTTGTTTGTTTACATACCCATTGAGCCAGAAATGGGCCTCATCGCTAAACAAAATTTGCCTCGAAAACGTCGGATCTTCTTGGAACTTTTCAAGAGCCCATAGAGCGAAGCGAAGTCGCTTGGGAAGGTCGAGCGGCTTCAGTTGTTGCACAAGCTGTATTTTGTACGCTTTCAATTTAAGATCTTGACGTAAAATGCGCCAAGTCGTTCCATACGTCAGTCCGAGTTGCTGCGAACGGCGCCGAATCGACTCTCTACGGTCTTCGTGTACACTCTCAGCTACGGCCGCTATATTTTCTTCACAGCGTGCTGGACGTGGTCTATTCGATCGAATATTATCCAATAATGAATGCTGGGTGTCAAAATGGGTGATGGTGTTGCGAATAGTACGCTCAGTAGGCCGATTATGTTGACCATAAGTTGAGCGAAGTGCACGAAACACATTCCTCACAGAACGTGAATTTTCATAATAAAGTTGAACAATTTGTAAACGTTGTTCACGCGTAAGTCTTTCCATTATGAAATGCCAAACAATACTAAACAAAAATAACATGACAGCATGACACGACTCACACGTGATCTGTCAAAAAAGGCTATTGAAAAAAGTATCTCTAAATGGATCACCCATTATTATGCATTTCCTTCAACAAATACACATTTTGGTGATGTGAAATATTGACAAATGAAATAAATATTTCTTCGGGCACTTTTTTAAAACAGCTGTTTGTCACTCAAATTTTTTTTTGTTTAAGATAATAATAATTAATAAGCAAAATGGAACAGAAATTGATTTATTTAAATATGGAATGTTTTCCTAAGACATTTCACATTTGATATTACTTTAGTTATTTACTAAAAAGAGTCATGTTTGCGAAAATGATATATGATTATTCGTCCAATACGTCTAAATATAATAGCTTTTTCTATGACTCTAACTTCCTAATCCTTCACAAAATCTTTAGCCCCATCGCATTGACTGCAAACACGTATGATGCTGCATTCATGTAGTCACACTATTCAAACACAAGCAATGAGTGAGCAATTCCATCCGACGAGCTCGCATTCTGGAGGCCTCAACGCTCATTCAACGCACAAGCGACTCTTGTGGCTATATGTCCGACTCACTCGGCAAACTGAGCAAGAGGTTGCTACTTACTACACCGCTGCTGACGGTTTGATCCAGGATATCCCTAGATGGCTGAAGCTCACTGCTCTTGTGTGCTTGTGTTTTTACCAGCAAGGAAAGTAGTACTGACGGAAGGAAATTGGATGTCGTGGACTTATTCACGAGTATGAGCCGAGTACCCCGAAATGTTGTTGCCAGTGCACTTGTAATGAATGATGCAGGTGCTGTAACCAATATCGGGCGGAACACCCGTAGACAGAGCTTTGACGATGCCGACGTCTCCGGTATGTGTGCGTCAAAAATACCTCGAATTGAACGCAGTTCAGCTAAGGTACGAGGTAAGAACTCGCCTTACAAATCCCCAAAGATGCAAGCCCTTCAAACCATAAGAAAACGTAATGGTAGTTTGGTAACTACAACTTACTACAAAAGCGTTCCTTTCCTTTTTCGTAGCTTGCATTTTCTGAGCGAATTTGAACGAATTTATTCTCACTTTTCTAAATTTAGGAAGTTACTTGAAGTTACTTGAAAAAGTGAAGGAACAGACTTAATATGTACCAATATGACAGATTGTGTCCCCCTGTACTCCAGCGCGTTATGAGACCAATTCATTTTCGCACTCGTACAGTGGCAAGAGTTTTTCTAGATCTCAACGTACGTAAATCCGCCGGTCCAGATGGTATTTCCCCTTTCGATCTGAAGAGGTGTTCTTCCACGCTGGCAAAACCACTGCGTAAGTTTTTCTATCTGTCCTATTCTTCAGGGCTCTTCCCGAGAAGATGGAAAACAGCATTTGTCCAGCCTGTCCAAAAAAAAGGGGGAATCTTCCTCTCCCTCCTCCTACCGACCAATTCCACTTATGTCCCTTCTTCACAAGGTCATGGAAACGCTGATAAATCGTCAGCTTATGACATATATTGAATCGCTTAAACTTCTAAATGACCGGAAGTACGGTTTTCGCGGCAACAGGTCCACTGGTGATTTGATTATATATCTAACCGAAAAGTGGAACCAATCTATTCACCGTAGTGGTGAAAGTAAGGTCGTTGCGCTTGATATTTCAAAGGCATTTGACAGAGTTTGGCATCAGGCTCTTTTGTCGCAAATTCAAATCGGATTAGAAATTGATTAGAAATTACCTTTCGGACCATTCAATTCAAGTTGTTTTGGACGAAAGTCTTTCAATTCTGGGTATGTGTGTTAATGACAACCTTCGTTGGAATGACCACATATTCGACGTCGCCAAGAACGCTGTGAAATGTCTAGGCTTCCTTAAGCGACGCCAGAAATATTTCACCCCTTCTGATCTGGCTAGAATCTACAAGACGTGTATTCGCCAAAAACTTGAGTACAACGCTCACATCTGGTCCGGTGCGCCAATAACATATTTGGAGCTACTTAACAGAATTCAAAAGCGCGCGATAAAACTTATTGGCGACCGAGATATTGCGAATTCGCTTGACCTTCTTAGTCATCGTCGTAAAGTCTCCTGCCTATCGTTGTTCTATCGATACTACCATCACAAGTGCGCAAACGAAATAGCCAGTTGCATTCCTCCCCTTCAACACTTCAACCGTAATACTCGCCATGCCAGGAATGCTCATCAGTTCACCCTAAAGCCTATATTCGATCGAACTGTGAAATTTAAGGATTCGTTCCTCTGCCGTACAACACGAATGTGGAATGCTCTGCCTCACTCTGTTTTTCCTGACCATTACAATTTACAAACATTTAAAATCAACGTGCATCGGTTTCTCATCCTTTCGTCTAATCCCTCATTTCCTTAACGCCCGTGCTGTGATACTATAATATTATAATCCCTTTTGCATTTGGTCAAGGAAAACTTTCAAATAAGACAGGGAAATTTATTTTGAAAAATAGTTGCAACTATGTTATAGTGCCTCTCTGAGGGTAATTCTGAGCAGGTAGGCCACGTTGACTGACTTAGTCAGGACCAGGATCATAGATGAGGACAATGAGATAGTCAACCTTTGGCGACTCTCTTTATTTGCCCTCAATTTGAAAATCCACCTAACTTTCTGGGTATAAATGATTTCCAAATGAAATCGATTAGAAGGCTCACACACACTATCCTATATCAAATTGCGCCGCCATTTTTATTGTTGAATTACGTCATTACGTTCAGTTTACAATTTTAAATGTTAGAAGATTCTTGGGTAAAAAATGTTTAAAGGGGGTAATGGACCTTAAATCATTGTCAGGGTTATGAACGGGACAAAATCAATGGTGCCGGTCATTGGCATCTTTAGAAGATTCCTTCATCCCACGCCTTGAAAAAATTTGTTCACTTATTAACGTAACTTCAATCAAACAAGCGTACGAACCCTGAACCGGGTTGAACAAAAAAAAAAGTTGTCCAAATTTATTAGCTCATTATCGGCACCTCACCTCGTGTCACAGTGGGTGTCCTAATCGTTTGGCCCATTTATCACCGTCCTCTTCCCTTATCACAGCAAGCAACATCATCAGAGCAGATTGTTTTTACAGAGAAAGCACTTCCGCTGACTCAGAGCGTTCTCCGGAATTCGAGACAAATGTCTCCAATTATTGGCGGAACGTTCGACTGATGCCAGCCGAGACACAGACGATTAGTTAATGTTTCACAAGATTTGCTCCTTCAAATTGCGATGGGGGAGTTGAGTTTATATATTATTATTTATTTATCGCATTTCGGCAAATGTCTGTTTCATATTCGTCAATGTCCTTGCGAACAATGCGAGGCATTTGTTTGATTTCATGTTGCCACCCATCTAAGCCCTACATACATGTACTAGAATGTATGTATGGAGGTACTACTACTACACAGTACACTGACACTGCGACTCACTCAATCTGTTTTCGCAGCCATGCGAACGAAGGTGAGGTGGGGAGCTTAGTTTGGATTCAACAACAAAGCGCGCTCCTCGCGCAAAATTGGAAGCCAAGAGCCAGCACACATCCTCAACGGCGACGGCGACGACGACGACTATGACGACGACAACAACATGCCTTCTTCTATTGCAATCCACTTAAGCTAATCCGATTTTGTGTGCGCCATTATTGTATTTGCGCGACATATCAAGGATGTGAGTCCTTGTTGTGTTGTGATTGCGTTCTTTCGTCGTTTCATTCTTTGCCGAGGTATGCGATGGAATGCGGCGAGACGAGACGATGGCGCTTTTAGGGGATGGAAAAGGTTGCCAACTACACAAAAGGACCTCAATCGTGCACAACAAACGTATGACTTCCTTGCTTCTGCTGTCAGTGACAGTGCTAAGATTCTCTCTGTCACATTGTTGTGCACTCTCATGTTGGTGGGTTGCTTGGTGTGCTGGCGGATTCCGTGTGTCAGTGTCATGTCTTTGCGGAAAAGAAGGAGGTGGAGGAGGAGAAGGATTCGGTTAAATTGAATATACATATACGAATATTGTATATGAGGAGGAGCTGTGCAGTGAAATAATAAAAAAAAAAAACACATCACTCGTAGGGCATTTTTCATTCGAAGTTTTACACAAAAATGGAAGCACAACAGGACCCAAGGATTGCCAACATGACGTATGTCATTCGTCGACTGACATTTAATTCAGTTTCACCAGCTGAGGATGGCGAAATAAATAGGCTCTCGCGGAATTTCCCCGAATTGCCAGCGCCGCCGTTTCTCACTGTCAGTCGGAAGAGTTTTTTTTGGAGGGTGGTGGGGAATCCTAGCTATCTCTACCATAGTAGTACGCCCACCTTTCAGCAGTGGAATTTAAATGGAAATCGTGTTGCTGGAACGTTATCGACTGCTTCACATCAGTCATGACCCGCACCAGTGAACGCCTCGCAAGCATATTAAATGGAAATCGCGCTCTCGTGAAATCCCCGCTGACTTATGCATGGGCATTTGTATTCTACATGGAGAAGGAGGATACCGAAAGGCAGGTGTACGAGCTGCACTCGCGATGTAATAAATCGAGACATCGAGAGCGTTCCGAAATAAGCGCTTCGCGAACGCTAAGTGGTAGAATGGGGGGGGGGGTTGCTCTCTCGCTTTATTCACGTTTTTGTGTAAAACTGGATCGTGTATCCGTTGTAAACACGGGAATGTGCCACTGCACCCGCACCCCATCAACCGAGCGGGGATTGTGAATAGTGGAATAATTCACACCTTGCAGGTGCTTCTGTTTTAATTTTCACATGGAATTAGGTTAACATCATGAATAATGAAAATCAATTGGAGAAGCAGGCTAGGACTGTTGTGTTTATTGGTTTGGTGGTACTTCTATGAGTATCTACACGAAGATGTAAGGTTGAGCATTCGAAATGACAAAGAAAAAACCGCTACCCTTAAGAAGTAATGAAGGTTTAAGCACTCAAAAAAAAAAACCTAATTAGAGTAGCAAACCTTTAGTATAATTAAAATACCTTCCTGAGGGCATCGTCCAGATGTTTGGCTCACCATCATTATTCAGAGGGAGATGTCCTTACAAAGTAAACAATAAATTTACAGCATTTCCCACACAGTTTCGAACATATCCCAGGATTAATTTTGCTAAATAATTGTCCACCACAGGCAGTTCGACCAAAGCAAGACGAAGGCATAACATACAAATACAACCCTCCTATGTACATGTGTGTCTACGGCTTATGACATGGCCAAATTGTTCGTCGTCGACAGTAGAGACAGAGCTTCCGAATAATAGTCCCGCAGGATATACAGAGTCCTTTCACATACATACTATAACTATTCGCACAAAGTGCTGCCCTATCGGACCGCAATTGAATTCGTGCTTTTGCAATTTACTTCTAGCTGTAGTAGATTCAAGTAAATTTTCCCCAAAATTGTGGTTGTGGAGGATAACTTGGCGTATTATACCGATTCATAATTCCAGCAGCACCTACCTACGCCCAAAAACGTTCAAGGAGGCTATTCCTTAATTGATTTTCTTCCTTTTCAAACAGAAGCCGGAAGTCAATTGACAAGCTATTATTACAAGCACACAAACACACACCCATACACACACACACAATATATATAAATGACAAGGAGGAGACGGTAGATATGTGGTAGCTATATTGGCTGGCCGAAGGCTACTTACGAAATATTCGATTTAATAGGCTGCCTTGAAATTTAATATGCCATTATTATTTGCATCGCTCAAGTTAAAGGTTACTACTCCTAATCCTGTAATGCAATGCAAATAGGAAGGAAGGATCAGTTGAGGTTACAATCGAAGCATGTAATGTGCCAAAATTGAAATGGCTGTTTTGGTCAGTTGGGTGTCTGGTCAGGAAATTGGCTCGCTTATTCATCATGATGGGTGGGTGCTTTGCGAATGCCTGGCATAAATATCCTAAGGAATAGTTTAGTCCTTTTGATAGGTACGCTTTCTGTTATGATAAATTATGAATTAAACTGAGATCTGTCTGTGTGTGGGTGTTTTGTTTGTTTGGGCAACGTCTGTAGAATTTTTGTGTACAACTGATCGATAATCTTTAATGATCACAGATTAGTCCTGTCGTAAGACATTTTAACAAACCGAATTGATCGAGTTAGCTTCTCTTCTTTTGTCGATGAAGATTTTTTTGTCGACTTTTATCATATTACTGGTCCGTCTGTAGGGTTCACTATTTTTTAGGCCTATCTCTCTTTTTCGCTTGTATATAGAAACATTCCCTGTTTCCTTTTTGCAAAGTAGAACCCCTCCCATGAAATTTGATATAAACATCATGAGTACCATCTGTACCCGATGTCTTACATCGGCTTCCATAACTCTGAGGGCATCTCGTTCGGCCCAACCGCTTTTTACTTTATTTACGTGTTTGTCCGCTTTTCTTCCTTCTTGGACTCCAATGTCAGTATAACCGCGGCAACTTTTCGTTTCAAAGTCTCTGACAATACTGCAGCCACCTTTGTAGAATTTTGTTGTTATCTGTATTTGTTCGCCTTGAGCGAACCGGCGAAGAAGAAACCTATTCATGATGTAATGGCAAACCAAACTGAACATAAAACTCTAATGTCACTTATGTTCAGTTTGGTTTGCCATTACATCATGAATAGGTTGACAAATGATCAACGCTTGCAAATCGTGCAAATTTATTTCGAAAATAATGGTTCAGTTCGCGAAGTGCACCGCAAGAAATTTTGTTCAGTGATGAGGCTCATTTTGGGTTGAATGGCTATGTCAACAAGCAAAATTGCCGCATTTGGAGTGAAGAGAATCCTCATGAGACCCTTGAAACGCCATTCCATCCACAAAAACTGACTGTTTGGTGGGATCTATGGGCTGGTGGAGTCATTGGGCCATACTTCTTCCGAAATGATGCTGGAGAGGCAGTTACCGTTAATGGAGACCGGTATAGTGCCATGATAACCGACTATTTTGTTCCCAAATTGGATGTCCTGAAAGTGGATGAGATGTGGTTCCAACAAGACGACGCTACATGCCACACAGCGCACGTCACAATCGATTTATTGAAGGAAACATTCGATTGTCAATTGGCCACCAATATCGTGTGATTTGACACCATTGGATTATTTTCTTTGGGGATATGTGAAGTCGCTTGCCTGCGCCAACAAACCAGAAACGTTAGGTAACTTGGAAGCCAACATTCGTGGCGTTATTGCCGACACAGCCCCAAATGCTTGAAAAAGTGGTTGAAAATTGGACCTCTAGACTTGTCTTTACTCGAACCAGCCGCGGCGGCCACATACCCGAAATCATATTTTAACATAAATGGCATCAAATTATCCAATAAAGCCAAATTGATGGACATTAAAACGATTATGTTGTGGTTTATTTCAATTCGAAGATTATATATCTCTAAAAAAACACCCTTTATAAAGGCTTACCATCACTTTTCCCTGAATTTTTTCACTTCTTCTTCCCGAGACCTTTGCAACTTTTGTATTCCAAATTGAGACAAACTTTATCATTTGTATTATGAGAGGGGCAGTATCGACAACGTCTCTTCGCTGAATTAAGTTAAATCAGCCAGTAGCGCAACCGCTTGCCGGTATGTATGAATCAGAAGTATGGTAGTTTTTTTTTTTTTTTTGCTTATAAAGGGTGATCCATTTAGGGGTTCCCTACTTTTTTAAAGAAAAAAACACAGAAAATTCAAATTTAATGGAGAATGTTTATTATCATTTGAAAGAACATTCTTTGGCATTTATTTTTTGAAGAATATGTCTATCAAATGTTGGCCGTTGCTACGTCGCAGATGGTCCATCCGTTGAGTCCAATTTTTGATCACTCGTTCGAGCATTTCGACTGGTAACTTGCGAATGACACGCGTGATGTTTTCCTCCAAGGCCTGAATCGAAGCGGGTTTGTCGGCATAAGCTTTTCACTTTACATATCCCCACAGGAAAAAGTCTAACGGTGTGATATCACACGATCTTGGTGGCCAATCGACCGGCCCAAAACGTGAAATTATGTGCTCACCGAAATGTTCTCTCAATAAGTCCATTGATTGATGCGATGTGTGGGAAGTGGCGCCGTCTTGCTGAAACCAAATGTCGCCGAGATCACGAGCTTTAATTTCAGGCATGAAATAGTCGGTTATCATGGCACGATAACGGTCGCCATTGACGGTTACGTTCGCACCGGCATAATTTTTAATGAAATTTGGACCGATGTTTCCACCGGCCCACAAACCACACCAAACCGTTGTTTTTTCTGGATGAAGTGGCAGTTCTTCAATCTCTTCAGGTTGCTCTTCGTCCCAAATGCGGCAATTTTGTTTGTTTACATACCCATTGAGCCAGAAATGGGCCTCATCGCTAAACAAAATTTGCCTCGAAAACGTCGGATCTTCTTGGAACTTTTCAAGAGCCCTTCAAGAGCGGCTTCAGTTGTTGCACAAGCTGTATTTTGTACGCTTTCAATTTAAGATCTTGACGTAAAATGCGCCAAGTCGTTCCATACGTCAGTCCGAGTTGCTGCGAACGGCGCCGAATCGACTCTCTACGGTCTTCGTGTACACTCTCAGCTACGGCCGCTATATTTTCTTCACAGCGTGCTGGACGTGGTCTATTCGGTCGAATATTATCCAATAATGAATGCTGGGTCTCAAAATGGGTGATGATGTTGCGAATAGTACGCTCAGTAGGCCGTTTAGTTTGACCATAAGTTGAGCGAAGTGCACGAAACACATTCCTCACAGAACGTGAAATTTCATAATAAAGTTGAACAATTTGTAAACGTTGTTCACGCGTAAGTCTTTCCATTATGAAATGCCAAAAAATACTAAACAAAAACGACATGACAGCATGACACTACTCACACGTGATCGGTCAAGAATAACAAGTAAAATGAAATATTAAATATTAAAACTTAAATAATAATAACTAAATTGCCTTTCGAAGTAAAGTAAATTGAATGTTAAAATATATAAAATATTCTAAAAGTGCTACACACTAGTTATAAATACTAAGCCATTAAATAGATCTAATGATTGTGACCCGAAGAGGTTTTTGTGCACATCAACGTCGAGGAAAATTAGAAGATTTTCAGTAATTTTGTTAGTGTTTATGAAACGGGGAATACTAAATATTAGTAAAATTAATTAACTTCAATTTTGAATTCGTGAAGCCTTATATAAAATCGAATAAATGCTACGATGTTTATCAAGATGAAGATTATTTTGTGTAATACATGCATTGCAAATTGGTTCGTAATGTGTTAAAGGAGTGAAATTGAAAGGTGAGATCGGTGAAATATAAAGGAGGTTGAAACGCGGATAGGTTAAGGGGTCATCAACAAGTTCTCTAGTTTTGTTTATCGGAAAGTTGATGGCAAGGTGTGATACTATTAGACGTGTCATACTGGGCGGTTATTTCGAAGCGATGGACATAACAGCTACGCCATTGCAACTATAGGATGTATTTGCAAGAACTGAGGATATGAAACTTTTTGTAATTCTTTAGTCATTTTATGAAAGTATTCTTAGCATTTTTAAAACCCTGTTCTTCAAATGCAAAGCATATTTTTTTTTTGTTCAGTCTACTGTGCACTTAAGGTGTACCTATTTTTCCTCTTTCTTTTTTTTTTGGCACGAATATATAATAAATTTGTTTTGTGGGGGCGAGATATGCAGCAAGATCCCCGACCAATACGGCGAGCTAAGCCGAGCGTATGCCAGCTCGCCAACCAGCTGCTACATCAAATGGAGTAACCATCGCTATGCCAGAGCATAGATCTCCAATGGCTTTTGTCACATGTGCTCTGCGATCTTCATTCTCAACCTTTGAGAGATATGAAACGATCACTGGATTTTGAAGTGGTCAATACGTTCTTACCCTGTTCCTGCTCGTAGCAAAAAATCTTGTAGGCTTTGGTGTTTTAGACACGCGCCCGTTTTTTTTTTCAGTTTCGCCATTTCGTTTCTTGAACTAACAATTGAATAGCAATTGCCTTCTTGTCATCATCTTTCCAGCTCGTGGCTTCGAACGCTCATACTTCCAACGTTTCCACTCTCGACTTTTGCTTTCAAATCCAACAGACAATCTTGCATTGCATGAGTAGTGCCTGGCAGGGTAATGCCTCTGCTTCGTGTATAATTTTCCATAATGTTCTTTGCACTCTGCTCAGTTTGGTAATGTTGTAGACCATGCTTAAGACGGGCCACATAACCAGGGACCAATTTAACTTGAAATCCCTACTTTTTTCCGTAAGCAGTGATCTGTGATTCTTCCTGTTTAGCTTAGAGTCTACAGTGCACCTAAGTAGTTGGAATGATAACGAGAGTTGTTGGATGCTTTGGCGGAGAAGGTTCTAGATCTAGTTTATTTTCCACCTCAATGTAAAAATCAGCTCTATTTTGGCTTCAAAATTCCTGATTCGAAGGACAAAATTCAAGCTCCAGACCTTTATTCTGCCAGTTTTGCTATACGACGCCAAGTTCTAGACGATAGAAAAATTCCTCCGCGGATATTTGCCGGCAACCTTATGAGTGAGCTGTACCAAGATGTGGCTCGCCAACATCGACCCAAGAGGATATTTTAATCCGGCACTTGTCTTCACTGACAGAGAGCTTTCAAGCAGAAGCTAAAGCGTGATGGATGCAATCAGCTGTCAAAATCAGTTTTGATCTAAAATCGTAGCGAAGGTGTACAAGATTATTGGAAATATGGCAATCAACTGATGATCCTATTGCACCACATCTGGGTAAACCGCATTTCAAGCAATAGCTCGCTAAATTATTTTATTGATATAAAGAAACTGTTTCAAATAGTACATAATTTATCAAATTGTAACAGTTGATGACGAGTTTTAAACCTTCTCAGTAGCACCCAAGGTCTTAATCACCGGCAAACATCTTGCGAAAGTCTAACAAGCACCAAGAATAAGGAAATGTGATGAGAAGCTTCTCAAGTGTGTGAAGGGGTGGGAGGTCAACCTTCAAGGTTGGACTTATTAAAAATTTGTTTCAAAAATCCTAAAATATTTGAAAGCGTTAAGGCCATAGATAGATGGATAGATTGAACGTCGGGAGAACCTACATGGGGCTCTGGCACTGCGGCTCCAAACAGAGCCTGGACGGGTCCTAGAGCAATGGTTTAACTCCGGAGGAAGTCAGGAAGACAAGAATCTTCTCTGGGTGATCCCCACCTCACCGATGATGTTCGAAAGAGAGCCGGACAGTCCATGAGTATGAGTAGAAGAGAGGATTCGTCACTCTCTAAACATGGTTTACTGGGAAGGGTCCGTTTAGAGGGTAATGCGTTAAAGGTGTTTTCTCAGGAGACAATGACCACTGAATATTCCTGTCAGGATTTTTAGACTATTCCTGTCCAGGTTAGTTAGGAATTTGGATTTCCCGGGATGGAATTTGGGGAAGAAATGTTAAATACAGTTCTGGCCATGAGATTTGAGCCAGACTTCATGGATTCGATCAGGGATAAGCTTTTAACGTAGTTTCTGAAATGATTTTAGCTAACACGACAAAAGGGATCAGGGCTATAGCCAGTGATTCAGCCGCTTCGTTACCAGCAAAACCCCTGTGGGCTGGGATCCAGTGAAAAATGGCAAAGTTTTTCGTAGCAAGTTCATAGATGGCCATGAAGGTTTCCAGAACAAGCTTTGACTTAATGACAGATAAGTCAAGAGCTTTAATGGCTGCTTACTACTTACTTAGGTGGCGCTACAGTCCGGGGTGGACCTGGGCCTCAACCAATACGCCTCTCCAGTTAGCTCGATCTTTAACTAACTGCCTCCAGTTGCGCACTCCAAGATGGTTGAGGTCCCCCTTCCACTTGCGCGCGCCACCTTAGGCGAAGTATTCCTCTACTGCGTTGTCCCTGCGGGTTGGATTCGAAGTCTCTTCGGGCCGGAGCGTTGGTGTCCATTCGCTCTACATGTCCCAGCCATCTTAGACGACTTATCCGTATTTTTCTGACCAGGTCGATGTCCCTGTACAGCTCGCTGTTAAATCTCCTCCTCCAAAGCCCGTCAACGCAAGCGGGACCGAAAATCACTCGAAGAATTTTGCGTTCGAAACGATCAAGGAGATCTTCATCCGCCTTTAATAACGTCCATGCTTCTGCGCCATACAGCAGGACTGGGATGATGAGGGTCTTATATAGAGTCTCCTTGGTGTTTCTCGACAAGGCCTTACTAATCAATTCAAGCCATTCAAGTGTAATTTTTCGCTTGAATGGCTTGAATGGCTGCTTGGCTGTTTGAAAAGACAAATATATATATGTAGTTTTACTTCGTGTGTTAGAACTTTAGTTAATTCTAGCGCACTGGTTAATGGCAAAGGCATTTGCTTGGAGTATGGATGAGCTTTTGCCAAGGCTGACTGAAAAGTTCGCTTAAGGCGACTCTCCATAAATTCCAGATCCAGTCACTGATTCCATCTTGGATCCGTCCGTATATTAGACGAAATCATGTTGTGATGTTTTAGGTTTACAGTTTACCCAGTCCTCCCTTGAGGGGACTACGATAGAGAAGTTTTTTTCGAAGCCGTATTTCGTTAGCATGCCGTCTAGGACCATGCTAAATGCGCTTTCAGGCTCCAGAGTCTAGCAGAGATAGATCACCTCCACGGTAGGAGTATGGGTCAATATTTTTCGAATGGAACAGTCGATGAATACTTAGTCTTGCCTCCATTTGAATGTGTGTTTATATGACTGTTAGACCAAATATGCTATGGTATGGGTGGAACGAATACAGCCTGTCATACAGTTTCCAGCTGTACGTACTCGTTCCAGCTTTTTGACTGTAGTGACTTCGTTAGTAGCAGCATAGGCCATCGCAGGTCGGAGCACGAGCCAATAGAGCCAGTATATCATCTTGGGTCTAAGACCCCAGTTATTACCGCAGACTCGACGGCATATTCATAAGCATCTAGTTTACGGTACGTTCTATTTGAGGATTCCAGGACAATTCCCAGGTACTTGGCTTTCCGTGAGAATTCGATCGTCTCGCCATATCAAGTGCGACGAATGAGGAGGTCTAGTTTCCTCCTCTTTGCAAAAGGGACGATAGTCATCTTTTTTTGGATTTACAGAGAGGCCTTCTTTGTTACACCATCTGTGTATTGAAGCACTTCTGAAACGGTGCTTTCAGATATTCCACTGACAATGATTGCTACGGCATCGGCGTAACCTATGGCACCAATCCCTTGAGGTTAAGGCCATCATTTTTATTTTTTATTTGCATCTCAAGTTGGCATCTAAAACTCATCTCAGCTCGTTTGCTCAGTCTCCGAAGGGATTGAGAAATACATTGACGCATTTAAAACTCAAAGTCAATTGATCAAAAATACCTACCACAGCTGCTAAAGACCCACAAATGTAAGCTCATTCTAAGAAAATGTACAGACTAATGACAACACTTGTAAGCCAACTACATAGGTAGACTTCTCTCTACGTACAGTTACTTACCGCAATGTTCAGTCCCATTCATCATGACAGTAAGTTATAGCCCATGCTACTTGTCAAAATATGTACAAGCTAAGAGCTGTCACGAGCATTTGATTTTTATTGCCGATAAACGCATAAACGACACGAACCTGGAATGAATTTTAATTTCAAAAAATTTTGCGGACTTGCCAAAGTCCGGTCTTTTAACAATCACCTGCACCTAAGCCCAATCGGAGCCCCAAACATTTCATATTTCGTTAATTGCGTAATTATCGCGCGTAAATTATTTCTAAATCCAGACAGGGCTTCTGTCTGTTGTCCGTCTAAGGTGGAGTGATATACTGCCGGCTTGACCAGCGCATTTGATTTACCCATGCATTGTGGTGAGAGGAGAGCGCCAAACCGGAGCTGTAAATTATTCTGGCGCGACTTGGGTTATCACAAATATTTCAATTCAATTGGATTAAGTCGTTCGGTCCGTTGAGCATACGAGAATGTAAATGAGATCTCGAGGGGAAACGCAAAAACAGAAAATCTATCTAAACACGAACGGTCCATGCTCTCTGGCGAGCGGCATTCATGACAAATCAACTTAAACCAGCAAAATAGCCTTAGCCATTGAGTCGGCGCGGCGTATGTATGCCAAGTATGCCAACAACAAGCGCGCATGTTAAGCTGGTGCCAGATAAGTAATAGGATCGCATTCACCTATAACACGAGGCACCTGCAGCACCACTGCGCTGGTTGTCACAGACGGCAGATAAGTAAAAGTCGGACAGTTGGTCTTGGAGTTGTACTGGACTGGACTTCCTTCCTCTGTTCGTTTGTTCGTTCGTTTGCTGGCATTGGCAACGCAACGGTTGCAATTAAACACAAATTGAATGATTTGCTGCATAAATGAATCCGTTAAGTCGTCGTGTGTCATCTGAGGATAATCGATGCACATCCAAAGCCAGTTCTTTCGATAGGATAGCGTGCCAGTGCGTGCTCCAGTTCCATACACAAAGAACCAGTTCCAGTTCCAATTCCAGTTCGCTCTGATTGCATTGCACATAAAACCATGACAAGGTGTCGCTTAGGCTTCGATTTGTGTTCTGTATGTTGTTAGTGCAGAGGGAATTTTTGTAAGATTGGATGGGATGGCTTCTCCCATCTGCCCACTGCCGAAACCGTCCTAAATAAATGCCAGAGGCTATGTGTGAGATAGAGAGGCACTTGAGTACGAAAATCCTTTTGAAAGCCGTAATGATTGTTTGCTTGTTTATGTTTGGTTAAAATCCTTCTCGGATGGGGCCAGGGATCAAACAACAATATTTTGTTGGTTGTTTTTTTTTTTTTCCTCGTTCCCTTTATTTTGGGTCAAGTACCTAGTTGAGGTGGATTCAGGGGCGCTCTTTGTGTGGCACACACAAGGGTTATAATTGCCAATTTATGTGGATTACACTCTATTCTCCGAGAGATGAACACAGAACACAGAAAACACACACACTTGGGGCATTGGTATGGCATTGGTCTGTCTGGGGATGAGTTTTGAAGTGCCGCCTGGAGAGGGTATTTTTGAAAAATCAAGGATCGATGAAAGGTTAGTGATTGTTTTTGATTTTAATCCATATCTGGGGAAGAAGTAATTTTATGAGAAAGAAGAGTGCTTCGTCTTCTTCTTCTTCTTCAACTTATTACTTTGATGTGATTGAATTTTTATTGGTAATAACCAAGCACCCTTGCGGCATTAGAGGATACCGAAAGAGGTGGAAAGCTTAAGTAATTGAGGAAGATTACTAAGATTAAGATTTTGGTTTTCAATGAGTGGTAGAGGTAGCGGAAGGGTGAGTGTGAGTAACCTCTTGAGGAGAGTTAGCACTTGAGTTTATTGTTCGAGGACACATGCGGGGACGATTTTGTAAAAGTAATTCCTAGATATCTGCAAATAAACTTGAAAACATTTTTGTTGTGACAAATTTTGCTCCTTGTTTCCGTGCTTTAAATAGGAGGGTTGTGGAAAGAGATTGTAAAAAAAAAACATTCGTTCTACAAATCCTTTGAAAGTTCTCAAGAACCAGATTCTCATGCAATTTAAGCGGTTTTCATGGATAATTGGGCAGTTCCACGAGTTTAATTCGTCTCTTTAGAGAAAGATGTGCTCTTTGACCACTTACTATAGACGACGGGCCATAACTGGCATGGTTTGTCCATAATTCCTTAGCCGAGCTCTTCGTGACACCGTCAATGATGTCTCTGCGATATCGAAGGCATGCCAGCCAGCTGCAAATCCGATTCAGAGCCCGATCTGATGTCTCGTTTCCTTTCATACCAACGTATCCGAACCGAGCAGAGAAGTAAGTGATGACCAAAGTGTACCAAAAGGCATGCCTTCGCGTTTTAGAGTTGATCGCTTTGTTTTCCGCCTGAATGCCTACGCCACACAAATAGTTACTTCAATCTACAGTCTGGGTAGCCCTTTTAAAAGCGTAGATATTAGACATGGATGATAGGTACTGCTGTAATTCGTTGGTCGGTAAAACTTTTTGAAACACAATTCTACGGAGAAAACTCCTGCTCCTCCTCTTGTTCCTGTTTCATTCTCTATCTTCGAAGTCAAAAGCGGTACATCTTTGAGGTATTAAAATTATAAAGCTTTCGTCAAAGTGATACTTATATTTCGCATAATTGGTTAGTGGGGCATCTAACGTTTCATTCTCTCTCAGTCTGAGGGCACCTTTTAAGTTCTTCACAAAGAGCTTAATAGGTTATAAATTTCCAGACAAGTAATCAGATTCGTAAGATAAGATTTAGCGGTAACAATTAATCGGTCTCACAATCGCGGTTCGAATCTTCGGTACACAATCTTCGGCCGTATGGCCCAATTCTTCCGCAAACAATTTCCTGACGGCGTATATAAAGCTGACAGCACTTTTTCCCTTTTCCATTTTCTGTATTCCGAATGTAAATTCAGTTTGAAGTTGAATATTAAATCAAGGTTCTTGGGCTCGGTTGAAAACTTGAGGCAAACAATTTTAAAGTTTAGGCGGGTCCCATTTCAGGGCCTTATATTTCTTAAGAACAACAGAAGATCCGAATTTTTGGACTTAGCTTATGCAAGACTGTTGATATCCATCCACTTTGATAGTTATGATAGCGCTGATTCCATGACTTCACTGAAGGGACGCCAATATTACACTACTATCGGTATAACTATGAATTAAGAATGCCTTCCGGCACTCCTCTATTTATTTGTTTTTTTTTGCTTTTGTCGAGCTATTCCCAATAGCTCTGTTACTAACTCTGTTATTAAGCCTTGCATTAACCCAATTTGACAGAAAATCTGCCGGCAAGCACCTTTTACATCTATAAAACCAACAAACGTGAATGGCTAAGGGATTTCTGAATTATACTTGTCTGTTCCCACACTTATTCAAGTAACTTCCTAATTTTCGAGGAGTTGGGATGGAGACTTGATAGAAATAATAATAACTAAATATGCGATTGACAGAAGAACATAAATATTTCCATTTTCTTATAGTTTGCAGGGGCGGCGAAGTTTTCTGCAAGAAAGCTTAGGTAACTGGGCCAAAGGTGATATGAAACTTCCTCCCGCCCTAAGTAGATCATAACCCGGAAAAGCTGGTGCCAGCCCAGCTAAGGTCCCGTCCTGCTAGTTTTAATTAAATTCCCATTTTCTGTATACAGGGGGTAAGTACAGAACGACATCTTATTCGCCCTTACACGTGGGTCCAAAAGTGTCTTAACTATTTAAAATATATTAAAATCAATCTTTGGACATAGACGAACCCTCTGGTAAGACTCTATTAAAGTACAGAACTCTTGAAAGTTTCTTACTCTTCCAAGAATAGTCAGATGTCTTACCAATCTTTACAGCGACATTTGGCGACATCAGCATGGCTTGATAGAATGATCGAATGAGATTGATTGAGTAACCACGAGCGGAAAGAAGAAACCACAAAGGAGGCGTATCTCCCACCGAAGGGTGTCACAATGGGTCCACAAGGAACTATGTATGCGAGGAATCCTTTTCCCAACGATAACTTAACTTGTTTGATTCGCACACATGACTCTTCTCAGAAAAGTAAATTTATTATACAAGGATCCCTGCGTGTGAAAATTTCACTTCCAATTGGTTTAACAATATCGTATAGTCTTAAATGTGAAATGTATTTATAGAGCACTAGATATTTAAGCAGCTTTATCAAAAAAGTGAACGAAGAAATTTCTTGAGCAGAATTTAGTAATCTCTCGTTCTCACTCGTTTTTACTAAATTTATGAGTTGTGGAACAGCTTTAAGCAGTAACTTTGCAAGCTCGAAGGTTGCATCCTATGCATGTCGGCAAAAACCTTACTCTGGCACGACTGCTTTATTTTTTGGTCAAAATATGTATGACTCCAGATCAATAAGCAGCGAGTTTATATTAAAGAAAAGCATCCCTTGGCAAAAATTCTCATTGCGCTGTTAATAGCTAAAAGATAAGTCAAAAGGATAGATATCGGTTAAATTGCCTATATACTCCCAAAACCTCCTTGTTCTTGAATCTTTGTTGGACCTCAAACCCGAAAACTAATGCGTATCGTGGAATTCGTGAACAACTTATATGGAATCAAAATACGAACCTCGGAGAGCCTTTTTGTACCTACGATGGCACCAACATGCTGCAATGTCCATAAAATTTAAATGTCTTCACTCAAATTTGAACTTCCTTTCGGATAATCAGTGACAAATCACAATTATTGTAGAATGGTTTTTCATTGTTTTTAGACTTCGGTACTTGCATTTTAGGCAAACCCGATTTTTAAGTAAGAAAACTGGTGTATTACTTTTTATTCAAGGATCAAAGTGGCCAATAACTCAACCGAAACCATTTTATAAATATATTACCGTTCCATACAACCCATACGGCCAAGCTCCTCCACACATTTTGGGCCCCACAAATGAAAAAGGCCTACAATTTCACGCCGATTCCGAGAGGCATGTTTGAGAAGCTTTAATTCTTACCTTTGGATGTTTGTCAGACTTTCGCAAGAGGTGGGGCATTGAAAAACTTAAGCTGGTATTGGAGAGGACTTGAACCTGGGGCCTTTTTCCCAATATTCCGACACACTTACCTCTGAGGCACTGACTCGAAGTCAGGATGGCGACCCTTTGGTGAAAAATCGACTGTACTAATAAGTACAACTGTGCCTTCCATGCATAAGTGGCCCTAAAACCTAACTTCTTTGGCCGATTCCTTAATAAAATTTTACTTAATGGGTTCGGTATTCTATAAAAGCTCACCTCATGGCTTTCTATTGGACTGTCTAAGAAGCCTTTAAAATCTTCTGTCAACGAATAAAAAAAAATGTTGGTTGCATACAATCACAAGGACATATTTTTTGCCCAAAACACTTTAAAGCACTTTGGTCTTTACCGTCGTACGGCATTGTTGCTTCGATTCTCTCTCTCTCTCTCTCTCTCTCTTCCAAAACCAAACCTCCTCCAACTCTGAAGAAGATTTTAATTTGGTCCATTCTCTGATTGATTTGGTCCATGAGGGCGGCAGTATCGTATCTGAAATAAACACACACTACTTCCTAATCCCGCCAATGATGATGATGCCGCTGATGGGAGCTGCTGTGGGGTTGAGCTGCCCGCTATATCCTTATTCAATTTCAAAAGAAAACAAAAATCAATCATCGGCAACTGTGGTATTCCGCTCTATTGCTTCTTTTACGCTTTTCTTTCAGTTTTTTGCTTACATTTTTTTTTCTTGCGTCCTCGAATCTAGAAACACCAAAATTAAATCACGAAAGAATAACAATCTTAAGGACAATAATGCGAATTGAATTTCGTTTCAGTGTTACTCCACTGCGGCCGTCGCGTCGCGACCCGCCCGGGCCCACGCACCGCAATCAATCGAAGGATGGTTGTTTTAGCAGGCAGCGAAACGTGCACATATCACCCGAATCCACATCTACGCGCTCAGTCTTCGGGGAGAAAAGCAATAACTTTCATCCCCTAATTCGAAGCTTATTGACACCCTTCAATGTTTATTCATGAATGAATCGTCAATAAAACCGAATAAGGAATCAGTACATTCGCTCCGGCACCATTACCACCCTTTTGTGCGCGGGAGAGCAAGTAAAATCCCTAAGCTCTTACTGCCGGATGGTGGGTGCGACGACTAGATCGATTCCTATTCTGATGCTAAAGTAGAATCCTCCGCTGCAGCAAGCAAGTGATTTTATGGAATTGGGAGCTGCGAAGCTGGGGTTGGGGGCGGTGCGTAATAACAATAATAATGTAACGTTACAACAATCAGGGGATGGTTTAATGCTGAATTCATTTTTTAGGATTCATTTATTCTATGGCGATGTATAGCGGCGCGCTGGAGGTGGCACAATTACTGGGAAACGTCTGCAGAGGGTGTCGCACCAAGAAGGTGAGTGCGAACATTAATACGTCTACATCTGTCTAAGTCAGTGGAAATTACCAGTAAGACGTCGTCATCGTCGTCGTTGCTCTCGGTAGATTTGATAAATTGAATTGTTATTGAGTTTTTGTTATTACATCTTGGCAAATTGATGACGGCCAATAAAGTGGGCTTTGTCGCAATAATAGTACGCGCCTTGGGTTCGTGGATTTGGCGCCAAGGGGCTCGTTTTGATTCTTATTAAAGACTATGGCCAGAGAAGACGAAGTGAAAGTGATTTTAATGCACACTAGCTTAAGAAGTGAACAGATGAATGAGATGAAACCAAGTTTTCGAATTGGTAATTCTTAAATGGCAGACGTATTTCTTAACACAGTCCATAGTAAGCTCTTTTCAATACGGTAATCTCGCTGATGACTATCAACTCCAAACGGCTTAATTAAAAAGGGGATCCGGTATCTTTGAGTATCTACTTCCAGAATACGACTCAGTGTTGTAGAAAATAGCCCTGCTTCTGGTCATCCTCTTTCAGTTTAGCCCAAAAATCGTTAGTAAAAATAATAGGAGAAGAATTATGGCCCAAATCAGGAAACACTTTATACTAGAACACGTTAGCGGTACCTAGAAAAACTATACTTTGCAGAAACAGATATTATATCTGGTTGTCGCATTCAAGAGTTCACGACAATGATACCATATGCGCATTGGGGTCGACTTCATGAGTGGGGCTGTCATGATTGACCAATTGGACATGTTCGATGATTGGTGTATCAAGAGAAATGGACTCTTGGTGAATACTCTTAAAACCAAGCTTGTTTTTTTACGACAACAAGCAAATTAACGGGTTTGTCCCAACTAGTACATTGCGTCCAATTGGTGTAGCTGCGAAGGAAAGATTAATATCTCGATAGGAAGCCCTTTTGACTAAGCATGCGAGATGAAGACATCCAAGGCCATTGCCGGCTTTCTTGCTTTATATACTCGAATGATCCTTTATAATACCAAATGTCTACTCTTAAATTTTGTAATTGAATTTCCCAGCTTTGCTACATGAACGGGCCCCTAATACAGTCTTACGCGATGCTGTCGGTATATTGGTCCCAGCGAGATAAAGTAGCACACAACCATGTATTCTGAAGCATTCCTCGGACGGCATAACTCTCCCTATCCCATAGCATATCCTTTTTACAATAACATGTCCGCAAAAGAAAGCAATATACGTTTTGTCGTAGACATTTTATCAGAAAAAAAAGGATTTTTTTCAAAAAACCATTGCTTCCAATTTCCAGCAATGTCTCTGTGCTCCGGCACCCAATAAATGTTAAACTGCTCCGACGGCTCATGAAGAAACGATCGACCGGCGGTCCAGAGCCGTTTATTGAGACCGTTTCCAAGGACTTAATTGCTGATAATGTTGGATATCAGGTTTCGGAACAGGATACAGCTGGTCAGAAAGAGGGACAATTAGAATAAGTGTGAGAGGGCACCTTCCCCTACCCTATCATTAGTTTTTCGATCCATTCCATCCCATTCCAGCAAGGAGATCCTTCAAAATAAAACTTCCCGCTTGGTATTTTACCTGCATATATACAGATGGAAGATGTAGAGGCTTGTCCAGCACCAACATTGGCAGATGCTAACTTAAACTCTTATACAGGTTGGATTTTCTGGCCAATAACTCAGAACGGAACTTCGCGAAAGCCGAAGTTGAGAAGAACGCCTCCTTACATATGTTACTGAACTATCTTCCACATATGTATGTTACGAACGCGTCATTACGGTAACAGAAAATTTTCCAACTGACCCTTTTTACCGAAAACGTTACTTAAACCGCTACTATTGGTCGTTGTTCTGAATGAACAGTCAAACTTTGCAGTCAGTCATAAGCAGGCACCAATCTACAAAGCGAAATTAATAGACTACACTATTAGACAAAGAATTTAATCATCACGTTTAATTTGTAATTGGCAACGGCCCAATGAACTCCCAGGAACCAGGAACATTATAGAGAGCTGTAAGGTATCCCCTATCCCCTATCATTCTGAAGAGTTGGTTTTCTACGCTGGCAAAACCACTGCGAAAGCTTTTCTATCTGTCCTATTCTTCAAGGCTCTTTCCGAGAACATGGAAAACAGCATTTGTCCAGCCCGTCCCAATAAAAGGCGAATCTTCCTCTCCCTCCTCTTACCGACCAATTGCACTTACGTCCCTTCTTTCCAAGGTCATGGAAACGCTGATAAATCGTCAGCTTATGAAATATCTCGAATCCCGAAAACTTCTTAATGACCGGCAGTACGGTTTTCGCAGCAACAGATCCACTGGTGATTTGATGACATATCTAACCGAAAAGTGGAACCAATCTATTCACCATGGTGGTGAAAGCAATGTCGTTGCGCTTGATATTTCAAAGGCATTTGACAGAGTTTGGCATCAAGCTCTCTTGTCGAAAATGCGCGCATTTGGGATCGATGTTACCCTTTTTCAATGGATTAGAAATTACCTTTCGGACCGTTCAATACAAGTTGTTTTGGACGGTTTCAAGTCTGCAACTCACCAAATAAATGCTGGTGTCCCTCAAGGCTCTGTTTTATCTCCGACTCTCTTTCTCATTTTTATCAATCACCTCCTGTCTGTCACTTCTAATCCAATCCATTCCTTTGCTGATGACAGTACCCTCAGCTTTTCATATTCGTTTCCTGGGCAACGCCCCTCATCTTCGGGCGTTGAACTGGAACGGCAACGTATGTTAAGCTCATTGAATTCCGATCTTGACAGCATACTTAAATGGGGTAAAACCAACAGAGTGGAATTTAATGCTTCCAAAACGCAATGCTGTCTGCTGTCATTGAAGCGAACCCCAATACTCTGCCATTATCCATGGATGGCACTTGCATCGACGAAACCGAAAGACTTTCCATCCTCGGTATGTGCGTTAATGACAAACTTCGTTGGAATGACCACATATACAATGTCGCCAAAAACGCTGCGAAATGTCTAGGCTTCCTTAAGCGATGCAAGAAATATTTCACCCCTTCTGATCTGGCTAGAATCTACAAGGCGTTTATTCGCCCAAAACTTGAGTACAACGCTCATATCTGGTCTGGTGCACCAATAACATATTTGGAGCTACTTGACAGGATCCAAAAACGTGCGGTAAAACTTATTGGTGATCGAGACATCGCGAAATCACTTGACTCTCTTAGTCATCGTCGTAATGTCTCCTGCCTGTCATTGTTTTATCGGTATTTCCACGACAAGTGCTCAAATGAAGTAGCCAGTTGCATTCCACCCCTACAGCATTTCAACCGCAATACTCGCCATGCTAGGAATGCACATCAGTTTACCGTTAAGCCTGTTTTCGGACGTTCTGTGAAATATAAAGATTCCTTTCTCAACTGTACATTACGAATGTGGAATGCTCTACCACGCTCTGTTTATACCCTATCCTAAGGGTATATTAATTTTGACACATAGTTTGTAACACCCCTTAATATTCGCCGTAGACCCATAAAAGTATATATATTTATGATCAGGACCAAATCCTAAGACTATCTAGCAATGTCCGTCCGTCCGTACGCAATTTTTAGGCCTTTAAAATTAAGCTAGGAAGCTGAAATTTGGACCACATATTCCCTAGGGCTCCGAAATGGTTAAATATAATTTTTTTTGAATACGCCTACTGCCACGCCCACAATTTAGAAAAAACCATTTTAAAGCTAAAGTTAGAGAGACAGAGTGTTACAACCTTCACAAGATATGTAGGCACTGCACTGCTTTATAAGATTGTCATGTAAAGTTGTTTGCCACGCCTACTTTTTGTGGGTGTTTTTCACTTAAATGCTGTTTTCTTCGAAAATTTTCATAGAAAGCGAAAAAAATGTTTTACAAGATATTTAGCCAATATTTTTTCCAACTTGTCACCCATACAAAGTTTTTGGCCGCGCCCACTTTTTAAGGGCGTTTTTTCAAAAATGCTTTTTTTTTTTAATTAATAGAATAAAAGTCCGCTTGGGGCGAACAGTATGATACCCTATCCATATCCCTATATACCCCAAAGAAAAAAGCATTAAGAAGATAATGGATAGCATTTTATTTCATTTTTTTTGGAAAAACACCCCCAAAAAGTGGGCGTGGCCAAAAACTTTGTATGGACGATATGTTGGAAAAAATATTGGCTAAATATCTTGTTAAACATTTTTTTTCGCTTTCTATGAAAATTTTCGAAGCAAACAGCATTTTAGTGAAAAACACACACAAAAAGTAGACGTGGCAAACAACTTTATATGACAAACGCATAAAGGTGGGCAGTTCCTACATATCTTGTGAAGGTTGGAAAACTTTATCTTTCTTAGGTTTAAAATGGGTTTTTCTAAATTATGGGCGTGGCAATGGGCGCACTTTGAAAATTTTTACACTTTACCATTTCGGAACCCTAGGGAGTATTTCAAAGTATGTTCGAAATTTCAACTTCCTAGCATAAATTTAAAGGCGTCAAAAGTTGGACGGACATTGCTTGATAGTCTTAGGATTTGGTCCTGATCATAAATATATATACTTTTGTGGGTCTATGACGAATATTAAGGGGTGTTACAAACTATGTGTCACTGCACGTTTTCAGCAGTGAATCTCAGCCGCGAACTCGACTCTAAGCCTCAGAAAGTTTTTACTAGTAAATATTCAAGTTGGTTTCTACGAAGTTGAAAAATTCATGTTTTACTACCAATATTCATCCAACATTAGTAATTACTTTGTCTTATAGTAAAGACCTAATTTCAAGCACTTAAGTTGATTTTATGCATATCACCCAAGAAGACTCAACCTTTTGAACGTTAGAGTATTACACACTTCTTGATACCATCAAAAAAGCATTCAATATGTGAAGAATGAATTAAATAATAGTCAAACTGAAAAATATTGAACTCGCCAAAATATTAATAAAGCAAATTCGAAAGGGGAAAGCTAATTCTTTTCTCAATTTCACGACAATGCTTGACCATAAAATTTCAAATACCTCCCGTTGTCGCATGCAATTTTGAAATTTTAAAATCGACCAAGCGATATCTCTCAGTCGGTCAACGTTTTGCATTCATTAATAAAATAAATGCCAAAACTTCTGATCTTCGCTTTAGGGACATAATAGTTAACCGAAAATGGAATTGCTAAAATGCATTTTCCAAAAATCAAAACCCCATCAAGTATTTTGTGGCAAACAAATATGCCTAACTACATACAGAGAGGAGATCAAATGGAAATCGTACTGCATCTCAACGAGTGGAGCGGCTGCGACGACAGCGCATCCAGGACACAAATTCTGTGCCTGGTCCATTGGGACGAGATAAGAAGTCCAGTATCAATTTGGATTTGTCTCTTAATTAATGCAATGGGCAACGAGCAAAGCGAAAAACCGGAACATTTATTTCTTTGTCCTGATTCCTCTGCATCTGCATGCATGTCTCTGAGTGGGGAATTGCCAGCATTGATTATAGGAACCATCGGGTGATGATGATGCTCGAGCTGATGGTACATGCAATCGAAGTGATTTGTAAATATTTTCCTTTCTCTCTCGCTCGCTCTCTCTCTGGGTAGATATCCTGTAAAGCTTTATCTTTCCATTTCCATATGTTTGGAGTTCTCGAGCATTATCCTTCCACATGAATCCAGTGCGTTAGCAGCCACTTGTGTTGGGACATATTTCGCAGGATCCTACAATATCCATCTCATCCGAGTTGTTGTACTCTGTCTAATGGAATTCCTAATCGGATGTCGAAGGGAACATGGAGTACATGGAAGTTCGGCGAGAACAACAACAATAACAACTGATTTCCGGTCTCATTGGGAATTTTCTGTCCCTATTCGCATGGCTGGCAAAACTTAAACTGAAGCACTTAGCCGATGCAAGAGTCTGGCAAAATTCGCATCGCGCATCGCGCGCAAAATTTGCATATCACGCGAGCGATCGCGAATATATCATCCTAATGGGGATACCTAGCTACGGATTATAATGGTTCGGGTTGGGTAATAGAGCCAATAAATCCAAAACTGCACCAAATCGCTCTGCACAATCTGACATAACAATTCCGATGATTTTATTCTTATCGTTGGGGTTTTTCCACTTGTTCTTCTTTGCTGGAAATTACTCACAATTCACCGGCAAATTAACGATGCGCGATGCTTTGCATAATTATCCTGCTGGTACAAGTAAAACGGGCGGCCGACCTACCGTCCTCGTCAAGTGCTTCATGGTGTTTTCTTTTGCTTTGTTTCGTTTTCGCTGATGTGATGGATGGAGCGGGTAGTTGAATAGGAACTACTTAACTCATATTGAGATTTTTTTTTCCTGATATGATAATGGAATTCTTGGGAGCGGGACGTGAAAAAGGTTCACGTCTAGCAATTACGTTCCTTTTAAAAAATAATGTGACGAATAGTCTGCGATACGTTTTGCCTTGCGGAGAATGTGTAATGAAACGTATCAGAATTAGATTTGAGATACGATTACACGGTCAACGGAATGCGTCTCCGACATAGTGTCAACTGCGAATGCTTAAAATGCTGATGCTGCCCAAAAATGCGATGACTTGGTGAAATCTATGTCAAAGGAATTTCCTATATCGGTGTGTCAAGTCACAAGACTTGATTACCTCGAAGACGCACAAATTCTATTATATTCCTTTTATTTCTTATATATAATTCCTGAAACAGAAGAGCAGCAGGACTGCACGCAGAGCGGCATGCAGACTCGCACTTTAGACACATGTTCAGCAAATTTCTAAATTACAAGTTGTCTCCGCTTCTCCGCATAATCTCTCGCTCACAGTGGGAATACTTAAAGGCAAAAAGGCTTCTCCGGATTCTGGAACTTCGAATTCGATCAAGCTTTATTACTCACAGCTGCTGTAAACTTGCCCTCATGCTTTTTGTACATTGTCCAGCATTGAGAACCATATGTGAGCAACGGACGCATAACTGCGGTGTAGAGCCTTCCTTTCAGATTAGGGGACATTTTTCGGTCACAGAAGATGGCAGAGTTTTCCACTTCATCCACCCTGCGATGACACGATGATAGATGCCACTATCCACAAGAGGCCAGACATGCTTATGGAAATATTTCAAAAATGTCTTCAAAAAGGAGTTTTCCAGGATGCTTGTCCTGCTTCCAAAGGGAAACAAGCCACCTGGGGAACCGTCCTCGTATCGTCCAATATGCCTTCTAGACACAATGGGAAAGATACTGGAACGGATAATATATGCTAGATTGCTCGCGGTAGCAGAAGAGAGAGGAGCTCTATCAGACTATCACTTTGGGTTTAGAAAATCGCGGTCTACTGTTCAAGCCGTAAAAACCGTGGTCGACATTGCGGCCGAAGCAATACAAAGAGAAAGAAAAATAATGTGTAGTGGTGACGTTGGACATCAAAAATGTCTTTAACTCGGCAAACTGGGCGTTCATCAGAAGATTACTAGCCAGGATGGATACGCCGTATTACTCGCTGAGGATAGTAGAAAACTACTTTACCAGCAGAAAACTGAGGTATGAAACTGATGAAGGGTTGAAATACTACAGGGTTTCAGCTGGGGTTCCACAAGGATCAGTACTCGGCCCACTCCTATGGAACATTATGTATGACGGAGTGTTAAGGCTTATGTTGCTGCAAGGTTTTCAAGTAGTCGGATTTGAAAATAAAATAGATAGAGTCAGCTACAAATGAAGCAATTATTCGCATTAAAGAGTGGTTAGTATCCACCGGGCTAGAATTAGCGGACCACCAGTAGAAAAGTTGTGGAATACGCCAATATACGGGTGGGACATCAAATAGTCCGATCGAAAGAATCGATCAAATACCTGGGAGTAGTACTTGATAACAGATTACATTTCAAAGCGCATATAGTGTACTCCAGTAATAAGGCTCTAATGCTGCAAGGAGCACTTTCGAGGAAACTACCAAACATTGGTGGACCTGGATATGCTAGGAGGATTCTCCTATCTAGAGTAGTCAGCTCAGTCCTCTTATACGCTGCTCCGGTTTGGGCGGGGCACTCGCCATAAAAGTAAATAAGAGAAAACTGTCGTCCGCATACAGACTCAGCGCATTAAGAGCGATCTGTGGATTTCGAACAATCTCGGATGAAGCAGCCGCGGACGAGATGTTGAGAATTTATAATAGAAGAACCCCAGGGCGACAGGATACAGGTGAAATTACGAGAATAAAAGGAGAGGAGCGAGCGGCTTCAGCAGCCCCCTGGCAAGCCATGTGGGATAATAGTACAAAAGGCAGATGTACCTAATATCGGGACTTGGACAAAACGAGCACATGGGAATAACAACTACCACCTTACGCAGTTCCTGTCTGGTCACGGCGGCTATCGCAAATACTTGCACCGATTTTGACACGATAGCTCCCATTTGTGCCCAGAATGCTCAAACGAGGAGGACGATACGGAGCACACCATATTTCATTGCCGGCGTTTTTCGCAGTGGAGAATTAATCTGCCCAATCCTCCAATCATAGACCGAATGTTGCAATCGGAGGAAAATTGGATGGAAATCGGCACACTTGTGATAATTGTACAAAACGAGCTTAGAAGAATAGAAAGAATTAGACGAGCTGAAGAAGTAAGTACAAAAAAAATAGCATAAATTTCTAACCAGCCCTAATGGCAGTCCCGTGGGGAGAGTGGTTGAAGGACGTAGTGGTGTGGATTAGTACGTAGGCGCACTCCTGGCATCAAATATTCGGGCAACCAAGAAAAATTAAAGATGTCGTCATCAACGGTTGCTTCGCTGTTGATCATTGATCCCAGATATTTGAACTTTTCACACTTGGGAACCAACACCCCATTCAAATAGATGTCCGGAATGGGTTGACTTAGTTCAGAGAATCTGCAGTACAGATAATCTGACTTTTTTTTGACTAATACGATACCCATACCCTTCTAAAACATCTACCCAAACATTAGTTGCAGCGAAGTCTGATCATCACTTATGATGGCTCCAGCGTCAGCAAAGAATAACTGATGTACTTTAGGGTCCATCACTTTTCCTTCAAGCAGATAATCTAGAACTGCAATAAAGAGCAAAGGACTTTAGGCACTTCCCTGGTGAACACCGACTTTAATTGGTAATTCATCGGTGACCCCTTCAGGACATCTGACTTTTGTCTTCGCTCCCGCGTACATGTCCATGATCATCTGCACGTAGGTTTCAGGAACTCCTCGTTGTCTTAGCGGCACCCATATCAGATCGCTTTTTGTCTATCGAATGCTTTTTCAAAATCAAGCAGAATCATATGCAAATCCCTAAAGGAATCACGATGCTTTTCCATTATGATCCTTATACTTTGGATTGCATCTGTGATTGATTTATCCACGACAAGCCCGCACTGGTCGTCAGACAGCCGTATTATTTGTCTTAGGCGGCCATCTAATACCCGCTCAACAATCTTCATGATGTGTGACAGCAACATGATTGAACGGTACTTATCACAGTTTTCCTTTTCTTTGTGCAAAAGAAGATAACTTTCCCTCCACTGGTTGGGCATTGGATCGCCTCTCATGTGTTTGGAGATAAGAATCATGAGCCATCTGAGCATGATGTCTCCAATCTTTTTCCAGAACTCACAGGGTATCTCATCCGGCCCAACCGCTTTTCTCTTTTTGGAGTTCTTGAACGCTTTCCCAACTTCTTCATTGTTGGGGGCGGCTCATGGAAAATATAGCCGGGGAAACTATCGTTTAAAAGTTGCTCGCAATACTCTAGCTACCTGTGTAAAATTTTTTCGTCGTCCACAATTAGCTGGCCTTGAGCATTGTTAATAAACTTCGGCGAACGAATTTCCTGATCATTTCTTCTTCTCTGTGCGGCAATCTTAAAAATTGTTGTTCACTTTTCTCTTGACAAAGCTCATGGGTTATCTGGTTCCTGTCAGCAGGCGAAGAAGATACCTCCTGCAACTCCTTATGCAGGCTCTCCATACACTTAGCTTGAATTTGGGCACACTTTTTCATCGTACATATATATCTGAAAACATATTTAAATTTCAAATAAATTTATCTTCCACCAAATTAATGATTGATAACAGCGCCTCTGTTTTTGGGAATAGTAATTTAATTGGATTTATATATAGGGTTGTTTTTGTAGGTAGGTTGGTACAGAGAATTTAGAAATAGAGACAGCTTGCAGCACGTGTCGCCAGCAATGTGTCATATTCCATACAAAATCAGTTTGCTGCATGGATTTCGCTGCACATCTGTTTCAGGCATAAGGGTGATTTTCAAAGCAATACTAAAGGCCCAGACCCATAGAATCCGTCCGAACTTTAACAATTGCCATTTTGTTTTGTTCTTTTATTTGTCAAGTTGGCTGTCAAACCGATTGTCAATTTAGAAACCGTCAATGAAATTTTTACTGAATATTGCTTGCAATTTTATCGTGTTGTGTATGTCAACGCCTCAACAACGTTACCAACTTTTAGAAATTAAGTTACAAAATGTTGGCTCTGTGCGACGAACTTATAAGGGAACTTTTATCAAAAATCGTATTCAGTGACGAGGGTCATTTAAAGCTCAATGGGTATGTCAATAAGCTAAGTTGTTGCATTTGGAAAGAAGATAATCCGCGTTCCGAAAAGTGTACAGTTTGATTATGTCATTGGGCTAGTGAAGTCATCGGACCAAATTTATTCCGAAAATGTGATGAATCAACGTAAGACGGTCAATGGTATACTCTATAGAGAAAGACTAGCATTAGTAGCATACATTTGGAAGAATTGCTATTTCAGCAAAATGGTGTAAAGTGGCATGCAGCAAACTTAACAATCAACTTATTGAAGGAAATATTCCATGAACGTCTTCAAAGATCTTGTGATCTTGGGCACGTAAAATTAGTCTAGGATTACAAACCAACAAGAGTCGACACATTTGAAGCCAAAATTATCATGTTAGTGAGGACATTCGGTCAAAAATGCATGATAAGAGGTCGGAAATGTTGTCCGAATGATGAAATACATATTTATTAGGCTGAAGTTGTGTTTTATAACTGAGAGCCTTTTAAGCGTGATAATGGCGTTTGGAACGTGTCTGGAATTGTTTCAAACACATGAATTCAACTACACAAAATACTGTCAAAAACGTAGGACGGCATTCTGTCCAAACACGACACGATGATGATGCTTAGTTGAATGGGATTGACAAGTTCAAAACTAAGCAGACTTGTTCAATGCACATTGCAAGAGCATTGACGAACGATACTAGTCTGATCTTAAGTTCTTGTTGTCCTAATGAAATTTTCATGGAAAGAACGCTGTTGTCCAACAGAGATGTTTCTTCACTTTGTTATCTCAAAGAGCTGATGGAGACGTAGGACGACATTCCGGTACTGTACCACAGCTACCGCATCCCGAGACTAACGACGGTTCGTGAGGAGTGTACGATATATCTTCCCAGGTTGGTACGTTACTTTAAGGCAGCTCTTCATACTTTTATATTATTTTAAGGTTTTTCCGGGCTAGTTATACCGGCAAAAATAATTATTGTTTGAAGAATGCGTCTTCAATAATTAAAATGACTTGGCAAGGTGAGCCCACTTCTGTGGTACCAAGGAAAACTTATTTTGCTCAAAATGAAACTCGGTCTTCGGACCGTTTTAAAAATGTATTCTTTATAGCTTATTGAGGAGATACTGCGAATGCGCTAAATTTCTTCCACGGACCAACCTCGTATTTTCGGTTATATATCGCGATCAGCTGGACTTCATACAGAACATAAATAGTCATTGAGCCTAAGATACATTTCATATTTTACATTAAATTCGAGGACTAATATTATGACAATTTTGACTGCTCTTAGAGTGAGATAGCCCCATTCTGGTGCAATATTGCATTCTATCCTCTGGTCATCGTGCCCTTGGGTAAGGTGACCAAGACTATGTGTGAAGAAGTGTGCCTGATCTTCGACGATCTGTTTGTTGTTGATCATCGTGTGGTGTGTCCGATATCAGGGAGTGTCTTTGAAGTTATCTTCAACCGAAATATACGGTTTCCTGATTTGTGAATTGTCTTTAACGCCAGTTGCGGGGCGAGTTACTTTTTTAATGTCCATTCCAGCAACTAGCTCAATACACACTCACGTCTTTCACCCTTGTCGCGTGTGAGGATTCTTCGATCCTCTTCATTACCCTACGTGTGTTCGAGTGTTTATGTATTTAAACTAGTTAAGGAGTTTTTTTTCTTGCAATCAATCTCGAACCACTCTCGAAACTTTGAAGTGAAGAAGAGTGGAGGGACTGATAGACAATGAACACTCAAACTTCTCTTTTTGGAGCGGAGTCGGCTGACATAACCTGACGCAATCATTCTCCGAGTACTTTTAAAAATTTATGGAAATACAGGGTTTTTCAACAGGGACGCTACATAAGTAGAGCGACTGGGACAGCAAACGACGCCATATTTCTTGCCGCTCTTTTGACATTTCTCTTCAGTAAGGTTTGCCATTTCATGATGGAAAGAAATACGAGCCAACAACGAGTCGAAATTATTAAAACTTACTACCGAAATTCGGAGTCAGTGGCCTCAACCTTAAGAGCGCTACGTTCAGTTTATGGCCGTCATAATCGTCCTAGCAGATCAACAATTGAGCGTCTAGTGGCAAAATTTGAATCCAAAGGCACAGTACAAAATGTTCCCGTGCCAGTGAGACAAAGAAGTGCCCGTAGTGTCGAGAATATTGCTGCCGCTGAGGCTTTGAAGAAAGCCCAAATGTGTCTCTCACACGTCGTTCTCAAGAGTTGGGCATCTCTGTCACATCGTTGTGGCGAATTATGCGAAAAGATCTTGGCCTACATCCTTACAAGATTAAATTGACGCAAGAACTGAAGCCGATTGACCACCAGAAGCGTCGTATGTTCGTGAATTGGGCTGAGCAACAACTTGAAAATGATACGGATTTTCATGGAAAAAACATCTTCAATGATGATGCTCATTTCTGGCTGAATGGCTTCGTCAATAAACAAAATATGCGGTATTGGTCAGGCAGCAATCAACACGTACTCCATGAGTCATCATTGCATCCCGAAAAAATTACGGTTTGGTGTGGTTTATGGGCCGGCGGCGTCATTGGGCCGTACTTCTTCCGTGATGATCAAGACCCGCACGTTACTGTGAATGGAAATCGCTACCGTTCAATGGTAACCGAATATTTTTGGCCCCAATTGGATGATAAGGACTTGGAGGACATGTGGTTCCAACAGGACTACGCCACAAGCCACACAGCGAATGTCACAATCAATTTATTATTGGCCGCCTCGGTCGTGCGATTTGACGCCGTTAGACTATTTCCTGTGGGCCTACGTCAAGTCTATGGTCTATGCCAACATGCCAGCGACGGTTGATGAACTTCGTACGAATATCGAACGTGAAATTGCAGCAGTATCAGCCTATTTATGCTTGAAAACCGTCGAAAATTGGGTTCAGCGTCTGGACATCTGCAAGCGTGCCTGTGGTGGCCATGCAAAAGAAATCGAGTTCCATACATAATGGCATCGAACGTACTTTCACAGGACTAAAGAAGTTCATTGATATCCAAAACCGTTTTTGCTTTATTTAAAAAAAACGTTTGTCTTATTGAAAAACCCGATGGAAGAAAGGTGTGAATGATGCAATAAAACCCCAAACAACTGTCGAATAAGTCCATGCAAACCATTTGGATTTAATAATGAATTCGATGATGCCGCAAATACCAATTTTGCTCAGATCATTAAGAACTTCAAAAAAGTATTCACCTAAAAAGTACTTCCGGGGCAGTAACACAGAAAGTGTTTTGTGGTTTCCTCTTACTTCACGTTTCTGCAGCTTCTACAGAAGTAGTAAGATGGTACTACCGTTCTGGACTAGTCCTGATAATGTACATGTGCCGATTTCATTCCACCGATCATTAGCTGCTTTAGGCGTAGTCACGGATAGATTGAATTTGATAATTCGCATGGCAGCTGACGGTACCTTCCTGTTATCAGATAGATGACAGCAGACTTTATCCCTATTCAATTCGAGAGTTTCAAGCATGGAGTTGGGCTCGTTGAGTTTTCCGAATTTGTTAAGAATTCAACGAAATTTTAATGGAATAAGACACGATTACGCGAACTTTCTTGAGAAAAAATTCAAGCGGATATGTAACGCCGCTTTAGTGCGATTAACGTGCATTAGGATAGTTGCACAATTTAATTATCACAAAAAATAACTACTCTCCTTTAATCCACATACACAGCTTTATTCGGTCTGCACCGTACTAAAGTTTAAAGCTATACCTCCATCCAAGCTAAGCAGAAAACTATTGGGGGCCACTCGATGATCAAGTCTGGTTGCTTCGCTCACAGCAATGTCAAAATTACGTACGACTTCTGCTACAGCGACTTTGGTTTCCAATAAGCCAAGCTTCATGCCTAAAATTTTAGAGTATGAAAATGGTTTCTAGCTCTATTCCTAAAGAAAACACTCACCTAAACATATTCGGGGGCCATCGCCAAATGGCAGAAACACTCCCATATCGCGGTATTTCTTATATCCGCCAACATCCGCGTCAAACCGTTCCGGAATGAAACTTTCAGGACTGTCGAAAATGTCTCCATCTCGATGAAAAGAGTATGACGATATGTAGACGCTGTCGCCGGGTTTAAGAAGGACCCTTCTCCCATCAAAGTTCTCAAGTGTTGTCGGTTCGGTACAAAGCTTGGATAACAATGAAAGTGGTGGGAAGATTCGAAGAGTTTCTGGGATAAACGGTAAGTCTCTTCTTTTTATGGATGTAAAGACTCTACTTTACTTTACTTACCCTGAATACATTGGTCCAGATATGGCAGATCATTTAGCCGATCAAAGGTAAGACTTCCCTCATTGTCGATGTTGTCCAGTATTTCCTTGCGCAACTTCTCCTGAACGGGCTTATTTTTTCCAAGCTAAAAAATAGAGTTGAGTTTGTAAGTTTGAATGCTTAGATGACCACTCCTACCAGCAACAGACAATGAGCTATCACATTGGAAGCTGTTTCGAAGCCATCAATCAGGACCGTTGTTGAGTGTCCCGTCAATTGGATATCTGTCAACCCTTTCTTGTCACCGAGTTGCAGAAGATAGTTTAGAATATCGGAGCGTTCAATAGGATTTGCCAAACGATGAGCTATGGAACTTGTAGTGAGATGCGTGAAGAATTTGTCTGATGATTCCGGGAAGAAACGCTCCGGTTTCCATCTTCTCAGCCATGGCCAAGCGGCAGTTCGTCCATAGTAGCCAACACATATGAGAGCTTGATTAACCATTTCAACTGCGATCTTATGAATGGGACTTGGGGCATTGGTTTTCAAGGCTTCCGCTTTGATGCCCCAAATGAAGTCTGATATTAGCTCAATTGTGAATCTGCTTGAGAGCTGTTATAGAGGTTATAGTTATCCTTTTGTTACTCCTTAAAGGCTTACAGCTTACCTCTTTAGCGTCAACATTGTTTTGATGGGTTGCAATGAAGCTGCTCAGTTTGCTTGCAGCGCCTTGCATGACCGGATAAAAGGACCGCAACTGAAAGTTTAAAGTTATTAAGTTCAATCAGTTTGCTTTTAAAAGGCGACGTTACCCTGCTAGTGGTCAAAGCCGGAACTACTTCTGAGCGCTTCTCTTTCCAAGCATCACCCACGGAAACAAAAGGACTTCCACATCGAAGAGGTTCAGCTTTAGGTCGTGACTAGATGTGAGAGGAAAATAAATAATTCAATGCTGCAAGTTAGTCCAAAGAGACCATGTTTACAGGTGGATTGCTGCCTCAACCTTTTACTTACCCATTTCGATGACTCATTGTCGTGAAAATTGCTAAAATTTGTCGTCAGTATTTGCAGCGCCAATGATGGATCCAGAATAAACAATCGCGGAGATCTCGCCACATAGACCCCAACGAACTTTTCCTTCGATTTGTAGTTTCTTAAAAAAAAAAAAAACAATTAAACTTACAGTGTTGCCATTGCTATCGACTATCAACCACCGCACTAACTTACAAATAGATTTCATGCAGTTCCTCGATAATGTTGCACTCTCCGCGATAAGCTTTCTCGAAATTTCCTTTTAAAATCCTTGGCTTGGGCCCGCGTACTTTTCTCGTTTGCCAGTAGTTAAAATTCCATGTAAGATAGATGTACGACAGTGCCAAAGCAACACTGATCACAGAAATCGCAACGTCAAACATTATTAAGACTTATGTATTTAGTTTTTAAGTATATTTAGCTACACTGTCGTGTGGCATCTCTCAAGTACGTTTAAAGTGCTAATTAGAGCTTTTTCTCTGATAAGATTTGGTGGTCGAACAGAGCGATGTGAAAATAAAAATAAAGGGGAAATAATACATCGGCTACCTGATAAGAACGTTATGCTTTTTATCAGCAACGCAAGTAAATATGAAAACCTAATCAGTTAGGCAAATAAAAAAAAATTATTAATCGCATAAGGTCTGGCTACGTATTGCTTGAATAAAGATTTGATTAGAACTGCTAATAAGCTTATATTTTTTTTTTTTGGGCGATAACAGGTAGGGGCTTTGGGGTTCAAAACGATTTGCCACTGCCAGTTATCAGATTTCTTTTTGTGGTGCCGAAACTTCAATCGGCGTACTGGGGATACCTGATAGTCCTAATAGTGTTTTGGATTGAGATAATAGTCTAAAGCAATTGCACCTGAACCACACAACCCTTTAGAGGGGAGAAGAAGAAGAAGAAATTGACGATATAAATAGAAGCAGTTTTGACACTGAAAAATTTCAAAAAGGGGCTTAAAATGGGGCGTCCACAGAAAATATTAATAAAGCAAAAAACAATAAACAGCAGCAAAAACGTTACACGACGATAAACAAAACCGATACACATTGATATTAAATGTTTGTAAATTGTAATGGTTAGGAAAAAACAGAGTGAGGTAAAGCATTCCACATTCGCGTTGTACAGCAGAGGAACGAATCCTTAAATTTCACAGTTCGACCGAATATAGGCTTTAGGGTGAACTGATGAGCATTCCTGTCATGGCGGGTATTACGGTTGAAGTGTTGACGGGGAGGAATGCAACTGGCTATTTCGTTTGAGCACTTGTGATGGTAGTATCAATAGAACAACGATAAGCAAATAAGTTTTATCGCACGTTTTTGAATTCTGTCCTTCTGTCCTGAGGCTTAAAAAAGGGAAATGTTGCCCCTTAAGATGCCAAACGGCAACGCTGAAGAGAAGGTACAATAGATCACACCCTGTTCCTTAATTAATTAGAGGGGTGTCTGCTGCAATAAAATCCCAGACTTCTAATCAGACCTCAAAAAACACTTCCGAAATAGACGATATGCATCATTTGAACTTAATGATTAATTCGCTGCTCAGCTAACACAAATCATAGAAAAATCATTCATAATATTTCTTACGCAAGTGCAGGGCAGTTGCAGAGTGCGTGTTGTAGCCTTCTCTTCGTCTGACGTCTCTAAAGCTCCTTAAGAAGACCTTAGATGGTTTTCCCATTCAGATGGCGGTAACACTTGCTCTTTCGCTGATAGTTTCTTTGTTCTTAATAAAGACATTTTAAAGTCTTAATAAAGACTTTTAGCCTATTAGCCATATTTCAAATGATATACTTAGTATCCACGAGCATCCGGATATGGGTTCTATTAAGAGGGACTACGGACTTTGATCTTTAGATGTTAATAATGGGCCACAGATTTCGAATTATGGCGCAACTACTAGTGTTGTTTCATTTTTCATTAATGTTTCATTCTTAAGCTCTTTGGCTGTTAGTGGGTTCACAATGGTATGTCCTACTCGTAACTTACTTACTTATTTATCCGGCTCCCGACCCGTGAAGAGTCCCTGCCTGGGCCACGGCTGCTTTCCATTCTCTACGGTCCCGGGCACGCTGCTTCCAATTTCAGTGGCTTGGTCTGTGAAACGGAGGTTCGGTCTTACTTGTCGTCTCAAACCTGGGGGCTGGGATTCAAGATTCTCTTGGCTGGAGCATTGTTGTCCATTCGAGCCAATGTAGTCGACGGTTTTTGGCTTTTCGAACTACATTCACATCTTGGTACAGCTCATAGAGTTCGCGGTTATATCTTCTGTCCATTTGCCCTCCTCGCACACAGAACCAAATATCTATTGAAGAATTTTTCTTTCGAAGGAGGCCAGTATTAGCTCCCCTTCCCTGCTTATCGTCCAACACTCGGCGCTGATAGCAGAACTGGCAGAACCAGGTTTTCTGAATAGCATGCACTTTGTCTAACTCGTAACTACCAAGAGGCAATCTGTTACATATTTGGCGTTAACGACTGCTTCAAGTGCAACTTGAAGTTATGTTTAATTAAGGTAAGAAATGCTCTTTGGCGGGTTACGAACGTTGTCTCAATATTGATTTCTAAATGTGAACAGGAATCTATCAACATGCTAGAATACATCGCTTATCGCAACTTCTCGGTTAGGGACCGGAAAGAGATTGAACAGGCATTCGAAGGTGAGCGCGAAGGCTTTTCTTGTCCGGCCACTTTTTTCTTTGGTGGTCGTTCAAGTGGCTGCCTCGGCTGGCCTCGCAGTAGCTCATTCTATCGCTCCAAAAACCTTGCTGACCTTGCTGATGGCCCATGTCTTTAATTTAAGTAAACAAAAAAGTCGGTTAACATGGCTCTGTAACGCCCACCGTTGACTGAAATGTTCTTCCCAGCCGCATTTTCGAAGAAAATTGGTCTAATGATGCCACCACTCCACACAATCCGCATACTCTTGCCCACATGATTGTTGACCATGATTGTTGTCCACAAGCATACCGCTCTCCGTGCTTCATTTCGGCCTAAACTTCTTTTCAAAAAACCCACTGCTTCGGCTACACAGCACTGACTTTTGAAATAAGTTTGCAATACGTTGCTCAAGCGCAAAGCGACCTCAAATCGTTCTGTGGAGATATGATACCGACTTTCTGTCAAGATTTCGAGCGGGAAACAGCTGTCAGTGTCGAAATAATCCATGATTAAAAAAGAAACCACTAGATGGCCCACCCTTTATAGGCGAACCAAAAATCGGTTGTGTTTATAAATAGATTGTAGGATTGATTTCGCAAGTAAATCCTTGACATGAGTAAGTGAAATGTTGTGTTTATTTCGAAGGACAAATAACCACTCCATACCCGGCGAGCTTAGCTCAGCCATGTCGCCAGTATGTCAAGGTATGCCCCAAGATAACTAAACAGTGATAGAAGCAGCAAACTGCTCTGCAAATTTGCACAAAACATTTTATATTTTCGAATTTAGACCAACCTTGTAGTCCTAATATTACTAGGACTTGAATATGCAGTAGACCCAGATATAATATACTTTTTTTATACCTAAAACTCGTGTGTTTTCCAAGGTCTTTTCAGCGAGAGGTCCTCCAACCTTAAAAAATGGTCCTAAAAATCATGTCTTGAAAATTTCTTTAGAATATATTGAGCAATGCGTGATTATCAAGAATCAGTTTTGCATTTTTATAGCAAGAAACCCATTTAACGTAAAAACATTCCTCAACTTACACTCTCTTAAAACATATGTATCTACGTAGCATTTATGGATTTCAGCTAATAAATGATATTCAAATCTAATTTTCAGCTTAATAGGAGTCCTCGAGCGTCACCGCGTTATTGCAAGTTAGTTAAGCCTTTGCACGTCCCGACATTCCGCGAAACACACAAACACTTAATCCAAGGACATGCAAATTGTCCTTTTACCCTTCAGCTAAAAACGCAATCAACATTATGGATACACTTCAATTAATCAATTTTATTTCATCACAACACAAACACAACAAGGACATTGTTGATCTGCGCCTCAGCAAATCGTTTCACATCACTTTTCCCCTGAAGCAGAGAGATAAGCAATTATTAGCTTTCAACAATTTCCCCACACACACTTGCACACTGAAAGGAATTCTATAACATTTTCCACTCAATTAAATAACAAAACATCTCCCAGATGTTCCACACCCCCCCTCAAAATCCCATTCGAAAATTATTCCATTTGCAATTAATCACATGACATTGCCTGAAGGCGATAAATAGTGTTGCTGAGGTCAAATCCCGTTGCTGGCGCACCGTCCAAATTTACGACGTTATCTTGACTGTTATATTAAAATGTTGGAGTACGATGCAAAATCACCCAGGAACTCTCTCCTTTTTTGGTCCGAAAAAGAAAAGTAGCTGCATGCGAGACATCATGCATATTCATGAAGCAACACAGCACAAGGATACTACTTTCCCAACAAAAGAATTCCTTGCTCGAAAAAGCAAAACAAATGCACATGCAACACACACACCGCTCTTCTGAAACAGGACAAAACATTGGAACGGGAACGGGAACGGGTGCATTATAATAATTTTCTATGTCTAACGGGCCAACTGGGAATCTCGATTCGATGATCAACATGCAAACACACGTACCAACATCTGTTTTACCCGGGGCGAGCAAAAAGGGATAATGGCTATAACGTGAAAGAATATCTCTCTGGCCCCATCCCTCTTTAGCATTGGAAAATATATAGTAGGTATTGCGTACCGAGTGTTTGGCATGATGATGGCGAACGGAACGATACGCGCTGCGATACGAGGCATCCTCTGTGACCCATTCAGCATAGTATAAACGAAGTGTAACCCTTTTCATTCGCCTCCTCCCCCCTTCGACGTACAACGTACAGACAACCCGAGTGGTTAGTTAATGCAAATATTGATCTTTAATAAACATGCAAAGTTCCTTTTCCTTGGAGGATTTTACTTTCTCTCGGTCTCGATGGATCCCCCTTCCACTGTCCATCAGCCACCACCCCACGGAATAGCCTCCTGATGGAACAAGGGAAATAATAGAGAGCATACACTATTGAGATATATGTATGTGTGTTCTGGTAAACATACACATCCACACAGATATATTGATGATGGAAATTCAATTTCTGTTTTTATGGCAGCGACGACAGAACTGTGAGGACAGTGCAGGACTTTCTCTAACACACTGATGTACCTACCTACCTACCTATCTGCGAGAAGAGAAAGCAATGTTTATAGATTCAAACATTGCGGCAACATATAACAAAACTCAAATATCCTCGAGCGCTCCGCGCGATTTATGAGGGACAATATTAGTTATTGCTATCCTTGGAAGGATATTCCGCATGTGAGAGTGGGTCCCGCGTCGTCATCGTGCCATTTACTCGTTTGTTGATTGTTTGTTGGTTTCTTAGTGCCTGTCTACATGGTACTTTTTTACGGTTTGAAAACTGATTTTATAGTATGCGAGAGGGTTAGTTATTTTAGAATTTACATTACATTTAGATTTGTTTGTTTTAACGGCGGAGTGCGGAGACCTAGAGCTATAGTTCCAGCTACCACTCTGTTCGAAGTGATAACTCGGGCTCACACTTCCATGGAAACTCGGGCATTTATTCACATCGTAGAACTTAGTTGTAAGATACAATAAGAGTGCTTAGTGCGAAATTCTGAGCAAGAACTGTCAAAATAGCTGCCAAAATAAAACATATCTGCGTAAATTCTTTTCAATCCTTACTAGAGTGTTGAACTTGACGAGTTGTAGGGGCTGAGTATGGTCGAAAATTCTTTAGAAACCTTCTCTAGATGAGTCCTGAAACTAAAGAACACTCTTCAAATCCTCTCACCTCCTATTTCTGCACCCTTTTTCGCTCATTCTCTGTCCCTCCCATCTTCCAACCACTGGGCCAGATTTAAGGTGTTATACGAACTGAGCCGAGATATCAACCTGGTTTGGAGCCCGGTAACTCAATCGTGAATGGAGTATTCGGATACCTGGCGACCTCCGGATTAGCTAGCCTTATCTGCATATTGCGGATCTCTGTGCAGACGGACTTTTGTTAGGAATCGAATCAATTTTAAAAATGGAAAACAAAAACAAAAGGCAATCCCCATCCACGAAGAGTCAGAGGTGTAAGTGAAGGCGTCCCTCCTGGTAAGGGCATTGGAGGAGGGGCCGGTATAAACCAACGATAGTGAGGAGTTCGAAAAAACTCTTACTAACGAAAAATATTTCACTAAGGTGATGCTAAGGGTAACATGGTCGAAGGGGTAGCCAAGGCAACTTAACACCCGTTGTTGAGTCTATTTCCAAGACTCAAAAAAATAAGGGCATTGCCACAGTGAGGGGAAAAGTGAAAAAAGCTGGCACAAAAAGTTAAAACAAGATGGAAAAGGTTTTGCTACGCAGCGCTAAGCATAAAGTAGCTAAATATGAAGGGCGTGATGACCTCAGTTAATGGGAAAAGCCACCTTTGGGAGAGCGGAGGCCATTTTGGCCAAAAAAAAAGCTTACCCGGTAGCACTGCTGTAAGAGGAGTGGAAGCCGTGTTTTACAAACTGGGTTTGCAACATGCTTGCAAGTAGGAAAATAAACTGTTCCATTGGACAAGGCTCAGTCAGAATGTCTGTAATCAGAGGAACCCCACAGGGGGAGTCATATCACCACTCCTGTGGGTGCTAGTTATTAATAGCATCTTCAAAAAGCTTTAGGCAATAAGTACCACGACATATGCAGATGACGTGGTCAGAATAGTGCAGGGAAAATATTTAAATACCTTAAGTGATGTCATGGAGGTAGCCCTGAGGACGATTGGAACTTCTGCAGAGAGCTGCGGTCTCGGGGCAAACCCTTCAAAAACGGAACTGTTTCTTTTTACCAGAAAATACCACAATTCACTGGCTGTATACGGCGGTGGTGGGACCCATACTGACATATGACTCACTTTTTTGGGTCACTTTTAGAGTAGTAGCTTCGGACCGTACTACCAGGAAATCCAATCGAAAGCTCTAACTCCAATATCACCAATTTTGCTTTTTGATATAGCCGCAGAGCCTTACTGGGCCTCGTCCAAAAAGATGATAAATTTTTTGGCCAAAATCCGTATCGCGTTGTCTATGGTCATCTGGCTTTAATTTTATTAGGATGTAAACATAAGACCGGTTGATTTGCTGGCGATGCCCGATCCAGCTGATCTTTGTTCGTCGCAATTCGGCTACACTTTCTCGATCGCTCTTTCGATACAATCTGTAGTCCTTATTTCATGTCTCCTGTGCTTCCTCGGTTAACATTTCTACCGCTAGTATCGCAGCCGAAATAATGGTGGTAGGATATTGTGCACTGCATTAGGCATCTTATACCAACTATATAAGCCTACGTATAATGTCCAAATTTATTGAAAGCACTGTTGATAGTGTCGAGGAAAATTCGGAGGCGGTGAATCAGATCTGGAAATGGTCCATAGTTATATAATTAGAACACTTACAAGTTCGAAAAACAAAGGAGGAAAAAATCAAATTGCTTTGGGGAGAGGCATAGTAAGATTTCCATCTAATGACAGACTAAAACAGAGCAGACTTTTCAATTGCTGTAATAAGTGTTAATATTTCTCCATTCTATCGAAATGTGTTATTCAACTTTGTGTTTCAAAAAATTTCAAAATTTTGATTTTTTTGGCCCATTAAAGCCGGCTCAGATTTCTTTTTCGCACCAATTTCTGTCTGGTTTGGTAGCTTAATGTCAAAAAGTGCTCAAATTTTCTCCTTTCCTTCCTTACGGGCTCAGGGCCCGTGAAGAGTCTCTGCCTGAGACAGAACAGCTTTCCTTCCTTACGGGCTCCCGGCCCGTGAAGAGTTTCTACCTGAGACAGAACAGCTTTTCATCTCCTACGACCCCGGGCACGCTGCTTCCAGTTATCTAGACGAAGCGCTCTAGCACCCGCGATATCTTGGTCTTTGAAACGAAGGTTCGGTCTTTCGTGTCGCCTCGAATCTGGGGTCTGGGATTCGAAGATCCTCTTGGCATACATCCATGTCTTGGTTCAGCTCATAGAGTTCGCGATTGTATCTTCTCCACCATTCGCCCTCCTCGCACACCGGGCCAGAAAGCCATCAACTTTTTCACAGTGCGATAAATTGCCTGCGCACTAAGGCCAGGTAAGCCTGAAAGGTTAAACCCTACTGAATATTTTGACAGCTGAATGCCATTGGGAACCTTGACAGCTGCTGAAACATAAGAATTGGAGAAACTATTATTGCTGATCAGCCTACCCTATGAAAAAAAGGCTCATGGCCCCCTAGAGCTTTGGTTGACAGCCTCATAATTCTGTAATCTGTTCTTAAGATTGAAGAGAAAACAAGTCTTAATGTGAATGATAAAAAAGTACGATAGACATTTCGCAACTTGCTAACGATATGCAAGAGTGTTGTATTTCTAACTAGGTTTAGGCAATAAAATATTAGACATTTCCAAATAGGATGTTTCTACTTTTACAAGAAGAAATCAGGAAAATAAACGACTGGAAAAAATAACTGAATGTAATTTTATTCTTAATATCTGATTATTGACGCATTCCTTTTCCTTCTGCTCCTTGTTCCTTTTCCTATTTTTCCTATATCGATATAACATGTATATTGTGTAGCCGAAAAGCCACGAAAAGAAAAAACCATGAAGACAGCCACTTATGCAAGATTTTTCAAAGTTAGAGGTGGATAAAACAGATCAGCAATGAGCAATTCAAAATTCAATCAGGATCACTCTCAATTGGTTGGAAATCTCATTAATTAATTACAGTTACTTATAGGTCTTTCCCTTCATTTATTGACCCAAAAATTAACATTTCATCATCTGCTTAAAACAATTGCCCAATCTATTCATGGTAAGAAACTCCTTCGACCGTTCTCACCTTTAACTTGTTTAAAATTGTTTTAAAACTGCCGCCGCCTTCCCCTGTGTAATGCTTCGATTCTCTGCTCACTTATCGATTGGCCATTAAAAAATCGGAAAAAAACCGAAGTTTTAATCCATCTTTCGCTCTCTGTGCTAGAAAAATTGGCAATTTAAACCCAAAGACTGATTAACTTAATCAGATTATCTTTTCCATTGTTAATCATTCTTCACCACCCGAAGAACCAAACCCGTCCTCATAAAAGAAAAGAACCGAAAACTTTGTCTTTGTTGCGGAAACCTTTTTAATTGCCTTTTTGGGCGGGCGTAAGTATTGGTTTCATTAAAAGTTTCTTTTATGGAGTATGTGGTAGTAGGTGGACGTTTTCATCGTTTCGCAAATACATAAGTATTTAGGCGTTGGGAAGGGGTCTTTTCAGGGACCTTTCAATTACTTAAAGCTGATGTGACTGATATCAGTTAAGTTTTTTAAACTTTGAATCATAAGAGTTCTCCTGGGTCCCGGTTTAACATCAAATAAGACTTAAAACCGTGGGGAATTCGTACTATATAGGGAGCGAATCCCTATAGTGTAGACGATAGATTTTTTAGTTTGTTAGAGTTAGGAAAGTGACGAAGTAATAGGAAACCAGTAAGCCTGTCGATGGTACTGCCTGCAATTTACAAGGACCAAGTACAGTATTTTTTTTTATTTTGTAAAAGAAGTGCTCATATGATGAAGTTACGGCAACGGAGTATACTAGAGTATTGCGTACACCTAAGTTTGGAGCCACTAAGGTAAGAATCTTTGCAGTTCACACTCAAAGTAAGTCTGAAAATTTGCAAATGGTAAACTGAGGAACATTCCTGGCAATGGTGATTGATGACATATCTTACCGAAAAGTGGAACCAATCTATTCACCGTGGTGGTGAAAGTAAGGTCGTTGCGCTTGATATTCCAAAGGTATTTGACAGAGGTTGGCATCAAGCTCTTTTGTCGAAAATGCGTGCATTTGGGATCGATGATACCCTTCTTCAATGGATTAGAAATTATCTTTCGGACCGTTCAAGTCAAGTTGTTTTGAACGGTTTCAAGTCTGCAACTCACAAAAATAAATGCTGGTGTCCAACAAGGCTCTGTTCTGTCTACGACTCTCTTTCTTATTTTTATCAATGACCTCCTGTCTGTCACTTGTAATCCAATCCACTCCTTTGCTGATGACAGTACCTTTTGCTTCGCATATTCGTTTTATGATTCACGTCCCTCATCTTCGGGCGTAGAGCTTGAACGCCAACGTATGTTAAGCTCATTTAATTCTGACCTTGAGACAGCATTGTTAAGTGGGGTAAAACCAAAAGAGTAGAATTTAATGCTTCAAAAACACAATGCTGTCTTCTGTCATTAAAGCGAACCCCAATACTCTGCCATTATCCATGGATGGCACTTACATCGACGAAACCGAAAGACTTTCCACCCTCGGTATGTGCGTTAACGACAAACTTCGTTGGAATGACCACATATTCAATGTCGCCAAGAACGCTGCGAAATATCTAGGCTTCCTTAACCGATGCAAGAAATATTCCTCCCTTTCTGATCTGGCTAGAATCTACAAGGCGTTCATTCGCCCAAAACTTGAGTACAACGCTCATATCTGGTCTGGTGCACCAATGACATATTTGGAGCTACTTGACAGGACTTAAAAACGTGCGGTAAAACTTATTGGTGATCGAGACATCGCGAAATCACTTGACCCTCTTAGTCATCGTCGTAATGTCTCCTGCCTGTCATTGTTTTATCGGTTTTTTCCACCACAAGTGTTCAAATGAAATTGTCAGTTGCATTCCACCCCTACAGCAATTCAACCGCAATACTCGCCATGCTAGGATATACATCAGTTTACCCTTAAGCCTGTATTCGGACGTACAGAGAAATACAAAGATTTGTTTCTTAACCGTACAATACGAATGTGGAATGCTCTACCACGCTCTGTTTTGCCTGCAAATTATAATTTTCTTTTTTCTAATCCTTCACTTCCCTAATGCCCGCACTGTGTTAAAAAAATCATTATTAGGACGTAGGCAAGAACTACCGAGGCATATTTCTAATTTTCCTATGCAAGATTTTATTCAACTATAACAAGCTTAGGGCAATGGGTATAAGTGCCACGGCATACAAATGCAGATGACGTGGTCGTAATAGTGCAGGGAAAATATAAATACATGAAGTGAGGTTATTGAGGTTGCTCTGAAGACGATCAGCACCTGTGCAAAAAGCTGTAGTCTCAATGCAAACACTTCCAAAGCGGAACTGGCTCTTTTTACCAGGAAATAAAAGATATCACAATTTAAGCTCACGAAACTCAACGAAATTGTAATTGTCCCTTTCGGACAGTCCGAAGCATAGTTTCTGGTTAAGAAATTAAATTGGAAAAAAAGCTAATAATGCTGTTTTAATCTGCAAAAGAACGGTGAGAAATACTTGGCGGATAAAACCTGCTATCGTGTACCTATACGCTGGTGGTAAGGTCCATACTAACGTATGGCGCTCTAATATGATGGAAAGCAATAAAAAAGAAAACGATATACGGAAAATTAACGGCGGCTCAGAGATCGGCCAGTGTAGCCATTACGGGGGCGCTCCGAACCACCCCAAAGGCAGCTCTGGACACCCTTGCGTACCTTAAATCGCTCGATTTACAGATTAAAAAAACTTATTGACAACAGTGCGCTATGACTCACTTATTTGTAACTCTTCAAGAAGTTTCGGACATGGATGGTATGGTGCTAGCGAAGCTACTCCCAGGCAATCAAATTATAACGGCTAAAATCCCTTCCTTTATCGACTTTGACATTCTATACAACTACCGAACACAAGCAGTGTCTTATAACCAAAATTTCTGGCTTTCCTCAGTGCGGCTGAGCTAATGCAGATGAGATCGGTATCTGGAAAGGATATCGCCATCTACATTGATAGCCAGGCCGCACTCAATGGAATGGAACCAACATCAATTCTGATACAGTTAGGAACTGTCAGACAATACTTACAGCATTATGCAGTCAGAACCGAGTGAGACTGTGCTGGGTGCCACGACACTGCGGTATTGAGGGAACTAAGCCGGTGGATGAGTTTGAAAGAATAGAAGGGGTGAGGTTGCCGACATCAAAATAGCTATATAGTCACTTTTCGATAGTCAAAGATCTATGGAGTTAATAAAATTGAGCAGGGATAACCTTAGAACAATAATAGTAACTCTGACGGAGCACTGTCTCCTGCGGTAACACGCAAAGAGGCTCAGATTATTGGACTCATTTACCTGCAAATACTGCGGAGACTTCGAGGGGCTTCTGGATTTTCTCAGCAAAATTGGTTGCCCCACCAGGGAAAATGCTTAAAATTTTTCTGCCTTTTAAATGTGAGTTCAGCTGGTTCACCAGCGATCGCGATGGGCCCTTGTTGGTGCCTAATATGGTGCGATGATTTCGTTTTCACCACACCCTGGTTTAACCTAATCTATTCCGCCACACACTAATTGGCACGTACCAGTGAAGTTTCCGGCCCAGCATGGCGAATACAGGAAAAGACAAACAGTTTGAAAATACTCAAAGCCGTGAACATAGAAGAAAGAAGACAATGTCCAGTAATAGAACCTGTCGTAAAATGAATATAAAATCAAAACAACGGGTTCTTACGAAAGTGACACTTCCAAATTTTGATTGGCTTCAGTGACGAATAATCCGCAAATAGGATGCCTCGCTAAACTTTTTGAGGTCGAACCGGCGAAATTCACAGGCGAACCAGTAGAAACGCAATTAAAGTGGGAAAGTAACGATTCCTGGTCATAATCGCAATCATTACTTTCCCACTTTCTATCTTTTTTCAACCAGGTTATGACCATTACTTACTTAACGGGCTCCCGACCCGTGAAAAGTCCCTGCCTGAGATACGGCAGCCTTCCATCCTCTGCGATCCCGAGCACGCTGCTTCCAGTTGTCCAGACCAAGCGCTCTGGCATCCGCGATGGCTTGATCTTTAAAACGGAGGTTCGGTCTTCCTTGTCGTCTCGAACCTGGGGGCTGGGATTCGAATATTGGTTGTTATCCATTCGCTCGATGTGGCCGAGCCAATGTAGTCGACGAGTTTTAGCTTTTCGGACTACATCCACATCTTGTTACAGCTCATAGAGTTCGCGGTTGTATCTTCTCCTCCACTCGCCCTCCTCGCACACAGGACCAAATATCCGTCAAAGGATTTTTCTTTCAAAGGATCCCAGTACGAACTCTCCCTTCTTGCTTATCGTCCAGCACTCGGCGCCGTATAACAGAACTGGCAGGATAAGGGTTCTGTAGAGCATGCACTTTGTCCTTCGAGTTAGGAGTTTTGAACCTTTTTGTTTTGCCAAACCGAAGTAGCACCGGTTTCCTAGGGTAATTCTTAGATGGATCTCCACTAGATGTTATTTGTGGAGTTCATGTTTACCCCGAGTTAGATGAACTCCTTAACTACCTCGAAGTTTGTCCTAGTCTTGTCCTCATTCACTTCAAGGCCAACTAGTTTCACCTGTTCTTTAATAGCCGTGAAAGCCTCTATCACGGCACGCTGGGATCGACCGATGACGTCTATATCGTCCGCATACCCCAGCAGTTAGACTGATCTGTTGAAGATAGTACCTTCCGTGTTGACACCTGCCCTGCGCACTATCTGCTGAAGAACAAGATTGAACAACATGAACATTGCATTGCGTGTTATCTATCGCAACAAAAAGCTCCTGACGATAAATGCTGTCATATGCGGCATGGTTTCCTCCACCCAAACTTGGTTTATAATTTGGTGCATGCGCCCTACCATAGCATCACCTCCGTATTTGAAAAGCTCTGCATGTAGACCATCAGAGCCGGCGGCCTTGTTGTTCTTTTGCTTTTTTATAGCTAAGCCAAAATCTTCTATACTGGGCGGAGGGACTGGTTCTTCATTGAAGTTATGACCATTACTTTCCCATTATTTCCCTATTGGTTCGCCGGTTCGACCTCAAAAATGTCGGAATATATTTTCCATCTTTCAAACAAAAGTTAGATACATTCTCTACCTTGAGAACGACCGGTTAATAGCATGCTCCAGTTTCTCGAACTTTAAACGAAAGAAGACCAAAAGCAAACGCCTTATAACATACCAAGGCAATTATTGCATAAACACTTCTCACCCAACTGCGCCTAAATATAGTCCTCTGCACCTCATGCTAGAATTATTTTTTTTCTCTCGCTCCTCGTTTGCCTAAGATAGAACGTCAAAATAACCGTAATTGACATACAAATTAAAACCCGCTGACCACTCAGAAAAACAAAACACAAATCTAACATCCAATTGCCCCAATAATCCCGACAGTAACACATGATAAGTAGGTAGCCAAGTCATCACCCGCCGCCGTTCCATCCTCGTGGTTAGCTACAGCGCCATTCGCAACGCAGAATACAAGTAGCTGCCGATGTTCTCTGTCCCCCGTTTGCAGCTACAAAATGTCGTTCGTTCGCACGCTATGCTCCTATTTCACACATAATCACGGGTCATTACATAAATTTCTACTTCTCTACTCTACCTCTTCTCATGTGGAGGAAATTTATCAGCTAATGACCAAGGATTCGCCGCTTAAAAACAAAAAAAAAACCTTCTAGCTACCTTCTCCTTCTTACACCTTGCATCAAGGCTATTAGTCGGCGAGGCGCGTAGCGATATCGAAGTATAACTTCCTCGTACCACATCTCGGTTGCACTAAATAATTTTCCGATCAATATTTCATTGCTTCTATACCATGCGGCGGGAGCGTAGTATGAGGAGTGCGAGCACCCCACTCACTATCGGAGGATCTCAGACGATGAGGAAGAAAAACACAAGAAAACGTGCCTCCAACACGTTACCGGTAGTCACCTTAGAGACACCTCCAACACCGTAACACCTCTACACCGGCCTGCTGCTACCGATCACCACTCCACCACAGCACTGTGCTGCACAGACATAAGCTACAGCGGGAGGGCAAATCGATCGGGACAACATGCATTTTCAGGTGATCTTTATCAATTTTACGCGATCATCGCGTTCGTAACGTAACACGGAACAGTGCTGGTGGTGTTCCGACTCCCGCGTGCACATTACCACCAACACCAACGCTGCTAGGTGCAGGGTATAGGCCATTTCGCGCCGTCATCGTATAGTCGTGTGTAAAACAATCCATTGGAGCGATCTTAAATGCATGTTCACAAGCGATCAATATCCCCGCAAGTTCAGAGGAGAGGACGCAGCAACTTTTCGGGCCGAATAGTTCAAAATCGCCAGAGATCACGCGACAACGCGACGGCGACGCGAGGACGGCGACTATGCCAACGATTGCGCTTCTAAAAGAGGACACACCATGCGATCACTGAGATCAATAGAAGTACTAGATACTTTATTAAATCACCGAGCCACAGTGTCACATTAGAACGGCAAAAAAAACATACACACACACATTAGGTATCCGCAACCAGACCATTGAGATATTAATTTATGGCCAACGTGACTGTAAATTACTCATTTAGCTCTTCGGATTCAGCAATTAAAGTTTAATATGATCAGACGGTAATTATAAGTCCGCCTGTTCGTTCGCACAGCAGGACAAGGAGCTGCTCGATGGAGCCATGCCAGCTGGGCTGCGCGCCTGCTGGAATGTAACCACAGTTGCAGCAGACCCGCAGATGGTGTCGCCGATTAAATGGGCGGCGATGATGCTACTACCATGCACATCCAGCGTTATGCCTATCGATGGAAATCACGAATGTGCGCGGTTCTGCGAAACAGAGATATCTGTCAATTTGGGATTTTAGTGTTCTGTTCATATAAATGACGACTAACGACAACGACGATGCGTCGCAGGAATGCCATTGCCATCCTGATTAATTCGAAAAATGAGACACAAATGCAATGTCGACTGTCGTATGTCTCCGACGATGATGAGTCTTTCATTGGCATGCATCCATCTGTGCGCCCATGCCAAATGGATGGCATGTCAATACACATTTAGCCTTTAGCCGGGCGGAACAAGAGAAACGCAAAAACCACAGTCAATAGATAGTCGTCAGTTAACCTCTCGAATGCAAGAAAAATAAAAAAACTTAAAATTATAATTACCGCGTGTCCGAACTGTGTAAATAATCCGCAGCCGGGCTCGGGAGTCCTTGCATCTCTCATCTCTCATATGAGATCTCATTTAAAATGCTATTATCGCGGTGGTGGGAGGAAGGAGAAGAGGCAGGAATTCGTTAAAATTTTGACGGTGCGTATTTTCTGTTCGAATGATTTCGTAAACGAGACAATTTTTTAATGGGCCCACACGCAGCCAGACATTGCCTTGCCTTGGCCACAGGAAAATAAAATTTTGTATTTTATATGTTGTTGAAATTTTAAATGAATTTTCTACGTAACTCGAGTGCAGAGTAAATGGAAAAATTTAAATTGAAGTCTTGGGTCATCCAACAGGAGGTTTCATTTTAAATTACGCACTCATTGTTGAACTGTCAACATGCGACTATAATTTTCATTACTTTCCAGCAAGGTTTGTTAGGTTAGGTTACGAGGGCAGTTTTGCACCAGATGCATTGTGAGTACCCTGTTTGTACATGTGGCTAACAAAACCACTTCGAACTGTTGAGGGATAATTTTAGAGTCCTGTAGAGCTGCTCAGTGGTATAGAAGATGTTCCACGGACTCCATTTCCTCTTCGTCTCTGCAGCTTCTGCAAAAGTCATTTGCAAAGAGCCCTAGCCTATAAGCCATGTTTCCGATGATGCACTGTCAGGTTAATACCCGACGAGCATTCGGATTTGACTTCTGTTAAGAGAGCCTAGGGACTAGGGACACTGGAAGATATTAGGGTATGGTGTACCACAAGGATCTAAGCTTGGCCCAATTTTATTCATTTTGCTAAAAATATTCAAAGAAAACTAGTGCATTTGGATATGCAGAGGACACGGCAATTGTCGTTATGTATTTGGATGCAGCAACATCGATGAAGCTGTAAAATGCTGCCGTGATATGAGTCTGGTAATAAATGCAAAAAACACCAAGCTAATGCACAACTGTGGAACGCATAAATTAATAGCATTATGTAAAGTTTAACTTAAAAGCACACTTAGATGCACAACCACCTGCAGATAAGCTCTAAGCTTTGCGGGTAAAGAAATAAAAATATTGTTAACTTTTATTGCATGGAAAATAAACTTCAAAAACTCCAACGTGCACAAGAGGCAATCTGTGACGCACTTCGCATTTACAAGCTTGGGGCCGATTACTTTAAGTGCTGTTTGACTGTCCACAGAGATGGTTATTTTCATTGCTGGTAGTTCCATCGATACAATAGTCTGTGCTGCTTTCTTAACCACGTAGATCTCAGCTTGAAAGACACTGCAGTGATCTGTCAGTCGAAACGACCGGTTAATAGCAAGTGTTTCTGAGAAGACACTAGCTTCTGTACCTTTTACTGTTTTTGAACCATCCGTATAGACGGATATGCATTTAATGATGGTGCTGGGTGAGTCCCTCGAAGTCAAGCCTGGGTTTAAAGGAGGAAAATTAGTTTAACGGTCAAAAAAGATATTAAATGGGAAAACGATAAAAATATAAATTGTTGGGCTTATTTTCAACAATTGGGCTGTGCCTATTTTAGGGCAAGAAGCATGTTGAATTGAAATAGTGAAAATTCACTTAAAAATTATCAAAATATCGGGGAAACATTTAGTCAAGTTCGTACTACTTTGAGCTATCATCAACTGTCTTTTGGCACAGCTACTGTGAATTTAATCGATAAATAAATTCGAACGCTTTGGATGTAAAAGCTCATCTCTCTCATGAGCAATTCAGCTTAAAATATTTTGGGCTCGAAAACGCCAAGAGAAATATTGGAAAAACCTTTCCATCGGAAACATGTGACAGTTTGTCAAAAAATGATGCTGGTGCTTGCGGTTGAGTAAACGTAAATGACGTTTGAGTGACGATGAGAGTACTACATTCTGCATAGCTAAAGAAACAGTCGCTCATTTACATGACAAATTTCCTGGGCGTGTAATTTTAGAATCACATCCGGCGTTCAATGGATACGTGGATAGTGCTTTACCAACGAGTATAAAATAACATTACAGAGGCGTAATTCGCGAAATATAGTCAGAACTATGAGAAAATGCGTCAAGGTGGAACATATCAATTTCTGTTTCAAAGTTTTTATACTTTACATTAAGATATCTTCACTTTTCATAAAACTATTGCGATTTTCTATTTTTTTCAATTACACCTCTTGTTGGATGACCCTTTTCATAAGGCATTCTGTTGCGAGACAATCTCTTTAGCAAACTATACTATCATTTTGTCGGTCGGTGGTAGTTTTGTCCGACTACCTTAAAAAAAAACCTACAAAAGAAAGTTTTATTCATGCCAAAAGGTCTTATAACCTTTGACAAAAAAACACAAAAGAAAATACAGGAGGGAAAACTACTCCATGTAGATCAAGGATAACAAAATATGGTATAGTGTACATTTCAACCATTTGACAGATGTATCCCAAGCTAAAAAAAAAACTATGTACTAATCTCGAATGGACCATCAGCTCTATATGCCCCATCTATAAGAAAGGAGATCCTATGTCTTGCAAGAACTATCGAGGCATATCCCTGCTTAATGTCGCGTGTGAACGTCTAAAAACCTTTCTGCAACACACTAATCGACACGTACCAGTGTGGCTTCCGGCCCGGCAGATCAACTGTAGACCAAATCTTCACACTAAGGAAAATCCTGAAAAAGACCAACGAATTTCAAGTCGAGACACACCATCTCTTCATCGACTTTAAAGCCGCATATGTCAGCATTCATCGTCAGGAGCTTTTTGTGGCGATGGCCGAATTCGGGATCCCGTCAAAACTGATCCAGATGTGTCGCATAACACTAGATAACACCCGATGCAATGTGCAGTTTGGCAGCAGCTCATCTGAACTCTTTCAAAGATGCGCCGGATTTCGGCAAGGAGATGCACTGTCGTGTGATTTCTTTAATCTTGTTCTTGAGCAGATAGTGCGCAAGGCAGGTGTCAACACGGAAGGCACTATCTTCAACAGATCAGTCCAACTGCTGGGGTATGCGGACGAAATAGATATCATCGGTCGATCCCAGCGTGCCGTGATAGAGGCTTTCACGGCTATTGAAGAACAGGCGAAACTAGTTGGCCTTGAAGTGAATAAGGACAAAACAAAATATATGCTATCAACAAACAAACAACCATCTGTCCACCGACTAGGACAAAATCTCACTGTTGATAGCAGCAACTTCGAGGTAGTTAAGGAGTTCATCTACCTCGGGGTAGACATCAACTCCACAAATAACATCTTAGTGGAGATCCGTCGAAGAATTACCCTACGAAACCGCTGCTACTTCGGTTTGGCAAAACAAATGGGTTCAAAACTCATAACTCGAAGGACAAAGTGCATGCTCTACAGAACCCTTATCCTGCCAGTTCTGCTATACGGCGCCGAGTGCTGGACGATAAGCAGGAAAGGAGAGTTCATACTGGGATCCTTGGAATGAAAAATCCTTCGATGGATATTTGGTCCTGTGTGCGAGGAGGGCGAATGGAGGAGAAGATACAACCGCGAACTCTATGAGCTGTACCAAGATGTGGATGTAGTCCGAAAAGGGTTAAAAAGAGAAATATTAAAAAAAAATTCAAAAAACTCAAGTGAGAAAAGAAAAGGAAGGCGAAACTAACGGAACTAGTCTGAGCTTTTAAAAATAATCCTTAAGATTTACTTAAAATAATTTAAACTTTCCTCAGTACCGATGCATAAAAAAGGGAATGTATGTATGAATTCTAGTCACTTCCATCACTGTAATTTTTATCACTGCTCTAGACAGCCGTCGGATGTGATGAAATCAAGGGCTGTGAATCAATGAAGGAAGTCGTTGGGCGAGATATCATCCAGCAACACAGTAAACACGAAATTTTATTCTTGAGTAGAACTAACCAACGCTGGACACAACTCGATACAAAAAACCAAACCAAAAATCATGATCAAGCTACGCCTTAAGAATATACGAGTACTTACGGGAGCCCCGAGCAATGGTCAACATATTCTGCAGAAGCAAAGGCGAGCTAAAAGACTTTTTTAGATTTGTATACAATTGGGGATGGTTCTAATAGAGGGACACTTTTACGTTTTGTATATTTTCTAGTGTTTTTGTTTAAGAAAGGTACCCAAATTGCTAGTCTAAGTGAGAAACGACTACTGCCATCCACTAACATACTTACCTACCTGTTCCTCTATACATGTACCTCCTATAACGCTCTACAAACCACATACAAATCTAAGGTTTCCTGAACATTCCCGAAACATCCATCGAAATCAAACGATTTCACATACATTTAACAGATTTAGAAATCTTGTTTTTTTGAGAGATTTTAATTAAACTTCCTCAAAACCTATATGGAGAACCAAACTCATACACCTTTTAAATCATGTAATCCCTATTACGAATGTCGATCAGCGAACGATTCGATAAAAGTCTATTGCGTCGACAAATTTTACGTTTGTGAATAAAATTTGGTGTTAGTGTGAATAAAAATACTGTTTATTGTGAATAGAGCCTACTTTCAATTTATTATTTGTAGTGTTTATTTTTGTGTAAATAAAATTAAAACAAGATAAAATATCTTCAATTGAATTATTTTTTGTCGGTTTGGAAGAAGTAAACATGCACAGAGACTTTTTAGAGATGGCCAGGAATAGGAGGCGATTAATAGATGTTCCGATTACATCTTCGTTCTTGAAAAATGCATTTTTTCAGCCACACAACGCACAATCGGAAAGAAAAATGTGGACGATAAATATCGTCTGTCAAAACGAAAAATATCGTTCAAAATCGACATTCGCAATACCGAAGTTCATGACTAACAATTGTCTATCGATAATAGTTGTCTATCGATTAATAATCGACAATCGACAAGACTCTAAGAAGAAGTACTTAGTTAATGCTTCTCTGTTAGTAAAGGGTGTTTTTTTCGAGGTTGGTTTTTCGAATAGAGATAAAACTAAAATTTTGTGGTCAAATCTGGTAACTCTAATGACATTTATATTCAGTTTGGTTTGCCATTTCATCATGAATAGGTTGACAAATGAACAACGCTTGCAAATCGTGCAAATTTATTTCGAAAATAATAGTTCAGTTCGCAGAGTTTGTCGCAAGCTCCGTTCATTTTATGGTCGACATATGGTCGTCCATCAGAGCAATTAATTCGGTTAACCATGGATCGTTTTCGCACTACGTTTACTCTATGTGATAATACGCATCCGCAGAGACGTCGAAAAGTGCGCACCGAAGAAACAATAGCCGCTGTAGAGCAAAGTGTTGAAGAGGGCCCGAATAAATCGATTCGCCACCGTGCAAAGCAATTGGAGCTTCGTCCATCAACTTTATGGATTACGATTTTGCGCAAAGATCTCTTCTTACGACCTTACAAGATCCAGCTTGTGCAAGAATTAAAGCCGCGAGACCATGCAATGCGTCGTGATTTTGATGTATGGGCCGAAAATGAGATTAATGTCGATGCTGATTTTCATCGTAAAATTATGTTCAGTGATGAGGTTCAATGGCTACGTCAACAAGCAAAATTGCCACATTTGGAGTGAAGAGAATCCACATGAGACCCTTGAAACGCCATTACATCCACAAAAACTGTCCGTGCTCTATGGGCTAGTGGGGTCATTGGGCCATACTTCTTCCGAAATTATGCTGGAGAGTCAGATACCGTTAATGGAGACCGGTATAGAGCCATGATAATCGGCTATTTTGTTCCCGAATTGGATGACATGAATGTGAATGAGATGTGGTTCCAACAAGACGGCGCAACATGCCACACAGCACACGTCACGATCGATTTATTGAAGAAAACATTCGATAAGCGCATAATTTCGCGGAATGGACCTGCCAATTGGCCACCAAGATTTGACACCATCGGATTATTTTCTTTGGGGATATGTGAAGTCGCTCGTCTATGCCAGAAACGTTAGGCGAAGTGGAAGCCAACATTCGTGGCGTTATTGCCGACACAGCCCGAAATGCTAGAAAAAGTGGTTGAAAATTGGACCTCTAGACTTGTCTTTATTCGAACCATTCGCGGCCGCCACATGCCCGAAGTCATATTTAAACATTAATGGCATAAAATTATCCTTCCAATAAAGCTAAATTGATGGACATTAAAAGGATTTCCTTGTGCTTTATTTCAATTCGATAAAGACAGTATTCTGATTGTGTTCGGTCACGGATAGAAGCGACTCGTGCCTGAAACAAGTATATTATTGATATTAAACTAATACTATCTTACATGAATCAAGAATAACAATAGCGATGAACTAAAGTTGCACATCATACTGCTACAGCCTTCATTGTATCTATATCTAGACAATCTATTGACAATAATCCATTGATTTATTTTCTGAATGAGGTTATTGCCTCGTAAAGCACTGAAGCATGTTTGATTTCATAATTCCTACCTCACAAGTGCAGGTGTCTAAGAAAAGCAATTGCAACATAAGCCTTAGCCTCATTTCTTTCCTTGGCTTAGTCGTGACTATTATTGCTTCCTACCTTAATGCACTTGGCAAATACGGTTAAAATTATTGCCACTTCCAGACCAAGGACACTCTTCACGTCCCCATTTCAATTAGCTCTTAACCATTCAATGGAACACACTCACAAGTGTCAATCGAATTCATGTTCCTCAGAGGACAATAGGCTGCCACATCTGATTAGGTACAAGGATTACGAAACAGACCAGAGAGAACAAGAAAAAACAAATATGAATTCGCGTTGGCGTTGGCGTACCTAGCAATTCCACTCATACACTCCCACACAAGATGCATATGCATCGTGATACCGATATCGCTCTCCGGAACGACTCCATAATGATGTGAGGCAATTTTGCGCGACAAAAAGTCATCCAGTCACCGTCAACCGCAGCAGCGCAGCATCACCACTTGCACACGTATGCCAGCACCGTCACAGATAATCGGCACTTAGGCGGGAATATTACCATGAATTATGTCTCAATCGGTTCCTCGGACAACGGACGAAGCCCCAACTTGACAAACTGAGCCGCATTGGTGATGGTGTCCGGCGTTGGTCGCATCGCAACGTTCCTAGCTGTGCAAATACCAGATTGCTCCGATGAGCCTTACCTACCTGCTCGGGCGTTATTGTAAAAGGCTTTTAAGTCATTTGCACGTAGATGCATTTATTTGCGATTAGCCGTGCGGTGGACAAGACGAGACAGTCAGATGAACATACACACTAGATGGACAAGTGAATAGACAACTTGGTTGCATGGTGGCTGTTGGGACACGTCTGTGTGGGCCAAGCCATCCCATGGGATATGGTAAAGAACTGTGACGGCAATAGCGATGCTTGGGATGAATAGTCAAAGCTGTTTCAGTCTGTGCGCATTTAGTGTTTAGCAGCAACGTAAACCAGTAATTCTTGAACACAATTCGATCGATCGCTATGGCAACTGATTAATCAAATTCGCGGAAAACTCTGAAGTTAAATACGTCGATTGGAATGGTGTATTCCATACTGGAATTGACGGAAACTTGAAGGTTGCATATGTATCTTTAATTGGAATTAGTAATTCTGAGCTATTGAAAGGGAATAGTGGTATTACACAAGGAATATAGTTTTGCGAGTGGGAACAGTTTTTTACTGCGAACAACATTATAGGTTTTATAAAAAAACCCAAGAAACTGGCTGCTGACTTAAAGACTAGTCACCCGAGAGCAGGAAAGTTGCAGCAGTCTTTCATAACGAAGCCTTCCGCCGACTTCCCATAAACATTCAGTTCTACTATTTTGGTGTGTCGGAAACCCGAATACTGTCACAACGTATCTGCCGGTTCAATGATTTAATGGTTACGGAATATGGCAATTAGGACCCCATTTTGGGGCCTTATTTCGCTTTTATTTTGGGGCTTTATTTCGTGGGGCCTTATTTCCTAGAGCCGCCTCATTGTGACCATATTCAGTGCGGTGAAAAATAGAACAAATTTAATACTGTAAGAGAAGGACAATAAATATAGCCCATTAATAGCTGATGAGTGAAATGGTGAAGAGATCGTAAACTGATCAGAGTAAGTCCAATACGAAGTGTAAAGCGAATGACCCTACTTAGCAAATATCCGCAAGATATAGACTTCGTAATAAGGGACCTGACATACGTTTTGACAAAACCGAGCGCGGAGTTGGCTCTGACTGTTATCAATGTGGGTATGGAAATTGAGTTCCCTATCGCAAAGAGCAAGATGGCAAGTACTACAGTATGGTAAGTTAAGACGTTTAGGGAAGTATGTGATGGCTTGTTACTTACTAATGTCAAGCTTCAAAAACTTCTTTTGACACCATATTGAGATAAGGCAAAATTCTTTGAAAGAAGATATTTGTCTCGAGATTTCATATCGTCAGCATAGAAATACCTACAGATAAAAGTTTTTGGGGATGCGCTGTTATGATCCACTTCCGCGATGTAAAACTTGAGAGCCGACCGACCCAAGGAGATGGTCGTGGGATAAAAATGGTAAATGGGCGAAGGAATCCTTAGGAATCGCGACCGTCGGAAAGGATTCGCGTGCAGATATCGAAGAAAAAAAATTTTATGTGGATACACAATTTATTTTGTATAAAAAGAGTGATTTTTGAAGAGTTAAGTTTTTCAGCTTGGCAGCACTGGTTAGTAATAGTGTCCAAACGTCATCTGTCAGATTGAAAAGTTTTCAGTATACTCTACCATTTAATCATGGAAAGACTTACAAACGAGCAACGATTGCAAATTATTGAAATTTATTATCCAAATTCGTGCTCTGTGAAAAATGTAGAAATCCTCTGTTTTATCGAAAAATTGTGTTCAGCGATGAAGCTCATTTCAGCCTCAACGGATACGTAAATAAGCAAAACTGTCGGATCTGGAGTAATGAACAGCCACATGCGATCCAGGAATTACCGATGCATCCCAATAAAACGACAGTTTGGTGTGGTTTATGGGCTGGTGGCATCATTGGTCCAATTTTTTTCAAAGACGATATCGAGCCATAATACGAGATTTTTTTTTTGCCCAGTTGAGTTGAACTTTGCTGACATGTGGTTTCATCAATACGGTGCCACATGCCACACAGCTCGTAAAACAATGGAAATGTTGAAGGATGAATTTGGTGAGTAACTTATCTCTCTGTGAGTTGTCCGCTAAGATCGTACGATTTTGCGCCTCTTGATTATTTCTTGTGGGGTTATGGAAAGTCGTTAGTCTATGTGGATAAGCCGAACACGATTGAAGCCTTACAGGATAACATAACACGCGAAATTCGTGGAATACAGGGCGAAATTCACGAAAAAGTGACGCAAAATTGGACCTTCCGAATGGACCATTTGAAACGGAACCAGTCCCCAGTCCCTCCGCCCAGTATAGAAGAGGTTGGCTTAGCTATAAAAAAGCTAAAGAACAACAAGGCCGCCGGCTCTGATGGTCTACCTGCAGAGCTTTTCAAATACGGAGGTGATGTTATAGTAGGGCGCATGCACCAAATCATCAACCAAGTTTGGGTGGAGGAACGCATGCCCGATGTCTGGACCATCAGCTCCATATGTCCCATCTATAAGAAAGGCGATCCTATGTCTTGCAAGAACTATCGAGGCATATCCCTGCTTAATGTCGCATATAAGATCCTATCCAGCGTACTGTGTGAACGTCTCAAACCTTTCTGCAACACACTAATCGGCACGTACCAGTGTGGCTTCCGGCCCGGCAGATCAACTGTAGACCAAATCTTCACACTAAGGCAAATCCTGGAAAAGACCTACGAGTTTCAAGTCGAGACACACCATCTCTTCATCGACTTTAAAGCCATGTCTTATGTAGCATTCATCGTCAGGAGCTTTTTGTGGCGATGGCCGAATTCGGGATCCCGTCAAAACTGATCCAGATGTGTCGCATGACACTAGATAACACGCGATGCAATGTGCAGTTTGGCAGCAGCTCATCTAAACTCTTTCAAACATGCACCGGATTTCGGCAAGGAGATGCGCTGTCGTGTGATTTCTTCAATCTTGTTCTTGAGCAGATAGTGCGTAGGGCAGGTGTCAACACGGAAGGCACTATCTTCAACAGATCAGTTCAAATGCTGGGGTATGCGGACGATATAGATATCATCGGTCGATCCCAGAAGAAAAATCCTGCGACGGATATTTGGTCCTTTGTGCGAGGAGGGCGAATGGAGGAGAAGATACAACCGCAAACTCTATGAGCTGTACCAAGATGTGGATGTAGTCCGAAAAGCTAAAACTCGTTCGCCACATCGAGCGAATGGACAACAACGCTCCAGCCAAGAGGATATTCGAATCCCAGCCCCCAGGTTCGAGACGACAAGGAAAACCGAACCTCCGTTTTAAAGACTAAGCCATCGCGGATGCTAGAGCGCTTGGTCTGGACAACTGGAAGCAGCGTGCTCGGGATAGCAGAGGGTGGAAGGCAGCCGTATCTCAGGCAGGGACTCTTCACGGGTCGGGAGACCGTTAAGTAAGTAAGTAAGTCAAAGGCCTATTCATCGATTAAAATATAAAAATTTAAGAATTAAAGCAAATTTGAGTGTTTTATTCGATTTTTAAAAAAGCTAAGCTTAAAAAATCATCTTTTAGTTTACAAAAAAAAAAAAATTGAAAATAAAGGAAAATAATAAAAAATGAAAACCAACTCTTCCTATACTGGATATAGAACACCTCCCAAAAGCTCCGCAACGTTGTCACACTTTTGTTTATAGCTTAGCCAAAACATGGATAAACGCAAATGAATTCCCTAATGGACTTAAACAATAATGAAAACAAAAAAATGAACTTCTTCCAGGAGAAGTAAAAACTTCTAAGTCGATGAAAATAAAAAAAAAATAGAACACTATTTTTTTATTCACAGACAAATCAAACCTTACCTTAGACTGAGGGAAACCGCTCTTAATTTTTCAATTTAGACAAATAGAAACGTTTAAATTCATTCGTGGTATCTAATTTCTTCCACGACCACTTTTATTTTTTCGATCACTCAAAACTTCTTCAACTCACACCCACTCTATTGGCGATATTGGGATCAAATGATTTCTCTTACGAATAGATAAAAACATCATTTGGAAACAACCACGAAATAAGTCCCGATTGACAACCAAGCCCTGCTAAAAAGAACTTTGCATTGGGCGTTTGAAATGGGGGGACAAGAAGAACGAATGAACGCAAACATGCCGGCACGCAGAATCTTCGGCTCTAATATTCGGGTGTGTCAATGCAGTACAGAAAGCCTTATCAAGCTTTCATTTGTTGAAGAGGACCTCAACCAACTTGGAATGCGCAACTTATTGGAGAGCCTTATTGGTTAAGACCTAGGTCCATGCCGGACTGAATCGGCGCATAATTAAAAAAAAATAGTAAGGGCTCCCAATCATCAACAAAAGCCCCTTAATTACTCAGGCACTGAGAAAACTTCCTCCGAGTAAGTTCGTCAAATATCTCATTTTGACGTGTTCAGTCGTTGAGTTCAAAGAGTTCTTGAGATGAAGGACTGCCTACCTTCGAAGTGATTCGAAACTTACCGATGCAGGATCGGGATAAGAAGAAACCCGCAGCTAGTTGTAAGAGGCAACTAAAGACAAGACAGATATAGTTTTCAATTTGTACCTAAATCATTTCTAATTTGGAATTAGTGAAATAAGTAGCTTTGGATATTAACCGGGACATGATTGAAGATACTTCGATCCACCATCAACCAATCAATTCAAAGTTCTCTAAAGCAAAAATGATCTGTATTAAAACCTATACCCTTTGAGCCTTAGTCCTCAGTTAAATTAAGAAAACTGATTCTCATTAATTCACTGTAGCGCGGTCTAGCCATCAGCTTAAAAGCCCCCCACACAATGTTGTTGATAATCAATTTTAATCCACGATTAAACCTCCTTCACGATCTAACCCTCCTTGAGGAGGATAATAAAATCTAATAATCACAGGCGAGGCGCCTCAACTCAAAATTTCTTCCGCTTTCCCATCCATACACGTCCACCTTCTGCTTGTTCTGTTTGTTATCCTTTGACATGATCGGTCGGCTGGCAAGAATCCCCCATCAATTGATGCTTCTATCATGTTTCGCCAAAGTTCCACACCACATCACGATCGTATTTAAAGCGCAATACCTATATATCCACTCCACGATCATCCTTCGCTCATATTCATCTCGGGACATCATCCATCGCTCCATAATGGCCATAAAGATAAAGAACAATGTTAGAGAAGCACTTAAAATAGCCCGCAGACGAGACGTCCACATCAGCCGGTGGGCAACTCATTAGCACCACTTTTGCTGGCTGGTGTGGTGTCAGCTTAGCTGCACTCCACTCCATTCCACTTCAACCATTGTTATTCGCTGCGGCCGGTGTGTGCCTTCCCTACGGAAGTCAATGCTGGGGTTGGCATCTTTATTGGCATGTCGGACATTTATTGAAATCTCACGATATCGCGATCGGAAAATTATGACATTTATGCGCGTGGCCACTGCCGCCACGACACGGCCTTTGGAGCCTGGCCAAAGCAGATGATGATGATGATGATGATGATGAGAATGATAACGATGACGACGGCCTGGATGATCATGATGGCGTTTATGAGGGCTTTGCACGATCCTCCGTTGCTTTGGTTTTGGCATGGGTGGTATTGAATTTTTATAGCATGTCGTTAGAGATAAGGCCGCGTTCATAATGTTGCTCCTGTTGTTGCTGCCGTGTTGGGGAATGGTGTTTACTGTTATACGACTGATCAACAGTTTTGCTCTACTTAGCAGACGTTTGAATTCGAACAAAGCTTGAGAAAGTTTGTTTACACAAAGCGAACGGTTGCTGTGCCTCTACGAGAAGTCATGGCTGCGAGGTGACTATTTGGTTGGTAATAAATATTTAATGACTCTGAAGAGAGTCGCAGTAAAAGGTTGGGATCTTGATACGATACTGTGGAGCTATGGGATTAAGGCATTTTTTGTAGGATTGGTGATGATTGCGGTTGCTATTGGGTTATAGCAGCTCAGGGTCGTAGTTTCCCCATAAACTCTGAAAGGCAAGCTATGAGAAAATGGAGAAATAAAGGGTATTTTTTTAGAGGTTGGTTTTTCGAATAGAAATAAAACTAAAATTTTGTGGTCAAATCTGGCAACTCTGAAGGCATTTAGGTTCAGTTTGGTTTGCCATTTCATCACGAAGAGGTTGAGAAATGAACAACGCTTGCAAATCGTGCAAATTTATTTCGCAAGTAATGGTTAAACAATTTTTTTTTTTTTTTCAAAATTTTCAAAATTTTGTTCAGTGATGAAGCTCATTTCGGGTTGAATGGCTACGTCAACAAGCAAAATTGCCGCATTTGGAGTGCAGAGAATCCACATGAGACCCTTGAAACGCCATTACATCCATAAAAACTGATTGTTTGGTGTGTTCTATGGGCTGGTGGAGTCATTGGGTCATACTTTTTACGAAATGATGCTGGAGAGTCAGTTACCGTTAATGGAGACCGGTACAGTGCCATGATAACCGACTTTTTTGTTCCCAAATTGGATGGCCTGAAAGTGGATGAGATGTGGTTCCAACAAGACGACGCTACATGCCACACAGCGCACGTCACAATCGATTTATTGAAGGAAACGTTCGATAAGCGCATAATTTCGCGGAATGGACCTGCCAATTGGCCACCAAGATCGTGTGATTTGACACCATTGGATTATTTTCTTTGGGGATATGTGAAGTCGCTCGCCTATGCCAGAAACGTTAGGGGAAGTGGAAGCCAACATTCGTGGCGTTATTGCCGACACAGCCCGAAATGCTAGAAAAGTGGTTGAAAATTGGACCTCTAGACTTGTCTTTATTCGAACCAGCCAAATGCCCGAAATCATATTTAAACATTAAATTATTCTTCCAATAAATTTGATGGACATAAAAACGACTTTCTTGTGTTTTATTTCAATTCGAAGTTCTATACCTCTAAAAAAAAAAACATGTATATATATTAGCTGCAAATATGGTGACCCTAAGGCTGCGCGACGGGGTAATTGGGCTAACGAGTGGATAAGCTTTTGTGAAAGGCGTCGGAGATTCACGCTTCTCTGTAAGAATTCCACTTAGACTTAGCCGAAATTAAGTCCACGTATAATAAGAATGAACATACGATAAATCATTCTCAAGACTTGATACAAGAAAAAAGCTGTACAAAGTGACAGGAAAAAAGAGAACAAAACTGTTGATCGGATTAAACCGCAGGGGTATTCGCATACTAAATAAAGTCTTTACAGGACATTGTATGAAATAAATAACGACAACTGCAAGAGCTACAGTCACATCGCAAGAATAAATGCATCATCCTTTCCAGTCCTTAAAAACATTAGAATAACTATCCTCGATAGTTTCGTTTGAAAAGTTGGTTGGACGTAAGAAGAGCTATATAAATTGTGGTCTTAATATAACACATTCGAAAATACGTGGTTGGAGTTGTATACAATAGTCTTAGTTGACAGCTAAAATTAAGTCATGTTTGGAGGAAGTATTACTGCAGACCCGATAGATATTTTGTCACAAAATATCCGGGATTTCGCTAAAGCTCTTAAAGTCGTCATCGAAATCCAAAACATTTCCCATACATTTTGCGGATTTCGAAATCTTGTTTTCCTGAGAGACTTTGATAAAAATCTGCAAAAATACAAATGCACACCTTTTGAAGCATTCTACATCGACATATGAGCGAAAGAGAAAGTTATCATCAGCTAGCAGGCTCTGCGCAATCAGAGTGATCAGCGGCTTTCGAACAATCTCCGATGATACGGCCTGCGTTTTAGCGGCGATGATCTCAAACGACAGCCTCGCGTATGAGATGTAGAGGCAAGAGGCAAAAATAATAAAGGAAGAAGAAAGTGCAGCATTCGCAATGCTGTGGCAAACTAGCTGGGACCGCTCTATAAAAGGCAGGTGGACCCACAAGCAATTCCCAGAATAAAATCATGGACAAAGAGAGCGTTGGGGAACTGCAACTACCAAATTACACAGTACCTGTCTGGACATCCTGAAATACATCAATAGATTTGGATTCGATAGTTAGCCAAATATCCAAATGAGGAAGAGTATGCGGAGCATGCATTGTTCTACTGTAGACGCTTTGCAGAAGACAGAGTAAATCTGCTGCGTCCCGATAACACCATAAATCAAATGACCACATATGAGGTAGCTTGGGATCATCAGTAGATAGCCACATACACATCTAATCCATACGCACTTTTCTTCTCGGTTCTTTGCTGAGTATAATCAAAACTTGAAGCAAGTGTGAATTAAGAATGCCCACAAAATCTTCACTGTGGAACGTTTGCCCAGGGCTCTGGCTCTGGCTAAGAATTAATCCAAAAACGCTGTTAATAATCGTCATCAACTATTACTTCCAATTGACGTAGAAAGATGTTACCACGCAGATATTCAATCCTATTACTGTGCCATAATCCAAGATCGCGATAGCTGCAAACTGTTTGAATTTTAAGAAGAGACTGAAGAGAAACTTCAACACAGAGTAAATGCAGAAATAATTGGAAAAAAAAGAGACTTTGTCTATAAAATTTGTTTTCTTGAGGGCGGGACTGGAGCTTAGCTATTTACGAAAATATAACTTTTAACCCTCTACTGCATAAAACTTCCCGAATAGAAAAAAAAATTAATAATCGATTGTTTTAGATTTATTCTGCTATTCTCAAACAATTTTTATTCAAAAAACTTAAAAAAATTATTTTGTTTAAAAAATAAAAAACTAAGCCATATATGGCTTCGTATGCATTAAGGGTTACATTGATTAACTGAAAATACGAATATTAAGACTTCATTAGTATCATTTTTTGGCACCTTCGATGATTGAAAACATGCATCATATTACATAACATTAAATAAAAAACAAAAACGCAATAGCTCATTTTATAATTATAAAGAAAAAAGTTCTGAAAAAAGAAATTAAAGAAAAAATTAAAGCTATTCGAAAGCATAATAAATTAAAAAAAAGTAGGTACACAAAAACAACTCAATTCAATTAAATATCACATAAAAAATATTAAAAACAAAAACAACATAATTCATAATATCACATAAAAAATAAAAAATTGCAAAAAAAAAGAAAGACTCTTTGTCTATTTTAGATGGAACTGAGTAAAACAGTTTCTTTTTTCGTTGTAACATAAATATAAAGGGTGATTTTTTAAGAGGTTTAGAACTTTTTTTAAAAAAAAAAACACAAAAAATTCGAAAAAATGAATGAAATATTTATTTGAATCGATAGTTTGAACCTTGCAATTTAATGTTTAAAGATAATTTCATGCAAATGTTGACCGCGGCTGCGTCTCAGGTAGCCCATCCGCTGAGTCCAATTTTGGCATACTCTTTCACACATATCGGCCGGTATCTCACGAATGAATGCATGGATGTTGGCTTCCAGTGCGTCAATCGAAGCGGGCTTGTCCCTATACACATTAGCCTTGGCATACCCCCACAAAAAATAATCTAATGGTGTCAAATCGCACGGTCTAGGCGGCCAATTGACCGGCCCGAAACGTGAAATTAACTGTTCACCAAACTCGCCTCGCAATAGCGCCATTGTTTCGCGTGCTGTGTGGCATGTGGCACCGTCTTGTTGAAACCACATATCATGCAAGTCAAGAACTTCCATTTCGGGCAAAAAAAAGTTTGTTATCATCGCTCGGTAGCGTTCACCATTGACAGTAACGCTGCGATTCCCATCTTCTTTGAAGAAATATGGCCCAATAATGCCGCCGGCCCATAAACCGCACCAAACAGTGGCTTTTTCGGGATGCATTGGTAGCTGTTGCAATGCTTCTGGTTGATCTTCACTCCAAATGCGGCAATTTTGCTTATTTACGTACCCATTCAACCAAAAATGAGCCTCATCGCTGAACACAATTTTTCGATAAAAAAGCGGATCCTCGGCCAGCTTTCCAAGAGCCCATTCACCAAAAATTCAGCGTTGTGGTAGGTCGGCTGGCTTTAGTTCTTGCACCAGCTGTATCTTAAAAGGCTTTACGCCCAAATCCTTCCGCAAAATTTTCCACGTAGTGCTGTAACAAAGGCCTAACTGCTGGGAAAGGCGCCGAATCGACATTTCGCGGTCTTCTGTCACACTAGCTGATACGGCCGCAATATTTTCTTCAATACGCACAGTACGTAAACGTGTTGGTGGTTTAATGTCCAACAAAGTAAATTTGGTGCGAAATTTGGTCACAATCTTCCGAATAGACTGCTCAGAAGGTCGAGAATGCCGATCATAAAATGGAAGCAGCGCGCGATGAACATTTCGAACCGAGCACGAATTTTGATAGTAAAATTCAATAATTTGCAAGCGTTGTTCATTTGTAAGACGATCCATGGTTAAATTGCAAACCAAACTGAAGCTGTTTGACAGTGACACAAGGTACTAAACACACGTCAGCTGTCAAAACCAGTGTTGCCAAAACCAAACCAGCTAAAAAATCACCCTTTACTTCACATTTCACACAGAAAGTATATGATCGAAATGGACAATTATTTTGGCATATTTGCTGATTCTTCTGCCATTTGGGAAAATGGCCCAAATTATCCGTTCTTACGGATTGCAGGGGAAGATCTTGATGTCTTGCGGGACGCTTTCGTTTTGGCGTACTAATCGATTCCGTATCCGTTCGATCGTATTTGCTCGATCGGATCTACTGCAGACTGATGTTGGCGTTCCTGTAATAGATCCAGTAGGTGGCCGTCCACGTTTTCTAGGTGCTTTGTCTGCTTTGCGTAAATGCTCAGATATTGCCAATTTGAAGTCATAGAGTGGCATATGGAAATCGTTCTCGCGGCGCCAAAGAATCCAAGCGTTTATTACACACAGATCTATCATATGGAAAAATATCCTTTTGTACCATTTTTTAGATCTCAGTGGGATTCTATACAGTCCAAGCATCGAATCCAGTAAATCCACACCACCCATATATTAATTGTAGATTTCTACAGCTGGGGGAGCAGGAACTGTTTTATATTGCTTATCCTTTCTGAAGTATCGGCGTTTGCTGGTAACTGGTTCACTTCCAACATAAGGCGACAGCATGTTTACAAGTTTGTTGTCAAACCAAGTTACCAAACTAAGTTTAACACCCTCGACGGTTGCCACTTTTTCAGTCATACTTCCCCGTCCCTGTTTCTTTTCATTTCCTTTTCTGATGGCATTTTAGAATTGGGAACTCGATTGAGCCTAACTGTACCCAAAGGTAGCAGTCCATTTTTAAATAGATGGACTTCTAAATTTGGACTATTATACCAATTATCAAAAAATATTTTATGGCTTACATTATGGTTTACATATGAGGCTTGGCTGGATTGTATTTCTAAAGTTCGTGGCGGCACTTAGTGGGTATTATTTGTTCATCCACGGCTAGGAACTCCTCCTTTGGAATGAGCAGCATCCGTTCCCTTAATTTGTCCAAAAGGGGTCTTACCTTAAAAATTTTGTCATATCCCTCTGTCCCAAATGGCTTAAAATCGTTATTGTTTTTGAGATGAAGGAATCTTTTAATGGTTTCCCATCTATTGCATGTCATCGTCTCGAAAACATTCCGCTGACCAACAGCCTTGCCCCAGTGATACCTCGATGAAGGTAGCTGGACACATGACATATAAATTACAACGCCGATAAATTGCTCCATTTCGATTTATTTTAATATTTACAGGCTTATTTATGTCGTCTTGAAGTGCTTTAATATTTGATTGCTCTACAATAAATGTAATCACATCATCAGTAAAGAAGAACGAAAAAAAATTTGCTGGTGTCTTCAAGGATAGAAATTAATAGAAAGAAACAGCCACCAATGCATACGAAGCCATATATGGCGTTAGTAATGAAAACGCTCACAAATATATTTTTTTCTTTCAAAATGCATTTGTAACAATCAGAACTGAACACTTTTCACAAAATGTATTTCTTTATACAATTTACTTACCAATTAATCACTCTAACTAGCACTTAAAATAATAATTATTCCTGCACTCTATTGCAAGCACTCGATCGGTAGACTGAATTGCAAACACGAATAGTCCTGTCGTCGTTGTTTGGCAGCTACCTAGAATATTTATCGTTGTGTGTGATAGATAGGTTACGCTAACAAATCGCGTTGCAACTTGTTCATTTCGAATTACAGGGGAAGTAAAGATACGCCACGAAGATGCAAAGCCATAAATGGCTTCGTATGCGGTAGAGGGTTTTAAACTAAAATAATTCGGCTCCTGATTTCCTTTTTAAAACCATTTTTAATTTTAATTTATCTGCTTCGTGATAGTGTATGGTGCACTAGATGCACACAAGTTCTATTTTTTTCATCTTTTTTACCTTCGCCCACTTTGAACAGTGCCGGCGTCGATTCGACGAAGCATGTCCTTTGTGAACAAAAAAAAGCATGTACTTCCAGGATTATATCTAGATTTTAAAATTTATCGCAAAGAGATGAAGTGAAGAGCACTTTAATGCGTCAATTAACATGTTGTTACGCAGGGCAAACATTTTCCGCTATTTTAAAGGCCAGTCGAGAAACATTCGGAGTTATTTCCTTTTCCTTAAAAATTGCCATTATTGGAGATAGCTGATTAGTTAAATAAACCTACGATTTAAGTTTTATTTAATATTTTTCAAAGTCGACATTGCCACCTATATCCCCAACGCCTATTTGATCCTCTGTCAAGTCTGTATATTCCCTTCCTTTTTTAATGAAACAATTCCAAAAATGGTTACCCTTTTCGTTGCAAATCCAAATCAAACAAAAAAAAAACACGCGGAAGCCGTATTCCCGTTATAAACACAAAAATACGTACTATTTATTTATATACTCCTTTGAGCCGCTCAAACAATGACCAACTACAAAGTTAAATCGTCAATCAAGCGGTCACACGATAACACAGCAACCAACAATTCCTCAGCAATGCAGCACATTCAAGTGCCTTTCAGGAGACAACTTCAATCCATAAATTTCCCACATTTCACCACCGATTATCCCTAACAGCGAGCATCAAAATCGAGCCGAACAAAACCAAGGAAAAAAAAACGAAAACGGAAAAACTTACCAAAAATAAATTCCTCCTATCACCACACAATTCAAGCCAAAAAAACAAAAAAAATAATCGAGGAAAAAACCAATCCAGAATCCATCATCTCATCTCAGTCTGTACATCATCCTGCTGTCCCTCATGGAGCCGCAGCAGCTAAAAAAATAAACGAATATTTTCCACATAAAATAAAATTATAACTGTTGACAGCAAAAAACAATCAGGAAATGCGACGCGAACGCACACTCAAAGCAGAAAAACGAAAAAACAAAATACCCCACAATTGGTCTGGTTTGAGGCTCATTTTTTTTTATTTGCAACGCGCCTTGATTTGGCGGCGGTACCGGCAAAAGCTTTTTTCATATTTCATGACATTTCTTAATCATTATTTAATCCACTTTTTTTTTCTTTTTCTTTTTTTATATCCACGCATTCAAGCAAAGCGAATTGGACGCGCGAGCACAAAGCGTATCCCCGATATACACGCCCGATTCCCTATCAAGATGCAGCCGCAAGATATCCCGTAGCGGAGGGACACATCGAGACCAGAAATCCACTTTTTCATCGTTGAATTCCGCTTAGCAGAGAACACTGGGACACCTAGAATTGGTTGAAGCGGTGTTGCTGGTTTTTTTTTCCTGTTGTATCTCGTTTCTCTTTGGGGCAGGTACGATAGCAGTGCAGTGCAACATGGAACCGAAAAAAAGGCAGTGAAGGAAAAATAACAAGGACCAAGGTGGAAAATCAATGCGGTTCCTTTTGTGTGCACGTCGCGTCGTCGTCGTCGTCTTCTTCTCCGTCATCGTTGTCAGCGTAAGGTTGGAAGCCATCGTCATTGTATTCTGGCGACGGATTTGGATAAGCCAGACCCTAAAAAGGCGCTCGACAGCGTACTACAGGTGCACCAGAGGAGATCGTGCACTCAAAACACGTGACAATATTGAACAATTTCACGGGCGGGGAATTGGCAAAACCTCATCGTCAATTGACACTCTAATCAGATGGAAGGAATGGGAGGAGGTGTTTGTATCGAAAGCGGGCAATTTCGACTTTGACTGTTCAGCTATGGAAGAGTGTGTACGGAATTTAAATCAAGGACGATAAGGCAACTAAGCAAGGCCTTTCAAGGTGGTTGTTTTGATTAATTTATTGTCGAGCGACACGTAGGACGAATAGTATCAACAAACAGTTGGGGATTTCGCTTCAAATGCGAGGCCATTATGACTGGATAGAGAAAGGTCTCGGATGTGGAAGTGCTATATAGTTATAGATTCACGGTTGGGGAACACTCCCACAACCTTTAACGGGGACACTATTTTAGTTGGAAGAGTTATGCTTTTGATAGTCGGCTATTTGCTGTTTGTGTACAAGTTCAGTGAATTACTTCCATTTAATGTAATCCCCATCAAAATTAGGCGAAGATATTTTTGGCAAATTAATTTTCTTGTGCGTAGGAAATGATGGAAGCGCTTCATGAGTTGTCGGCTGATTTTGGCTTGAAACTTCATTCAATTTGGCTTGTAGAATCCTGGACTTCATCCTCCAGTTGAAAATATTCCGCCAGGTTGTATCCAAGCTTAGTTGGGTCTTCGGATAGCTCGTAGATCAACCGATGAGCTTCTTCCACTTCCGCCCAATGCTTATGAAGTGTGGTGAGTCTCTGCAGCAGGTTTGAGTCCATGCTTCTGAACTCATGTCTCTCAGATTTAACAACAATTGCTGTAGTGACCTTACAGTTCCGTTTTGTCTCCGGAACACTCTGATTAGTTCCATGTCTTGTTTGTCTTTTACGAATTCTTCCGCGTCCAAATTTTCCACTGTCTGTCTGGGTATTTTTGGTTTGGTACCAATTTCTGGCTGCTTTGCGCCACGAACTTCTCCTAGAGGTTCTACTTCTTCTTCAGGGAGAATAGTTTGAAGAGTCTGCCTTATTTTGTTGCATAATTTTTACATAAGTGTTTGATTGATCATTGGGCGACATGAACATAAATATAAAAGATAGTGCAAATAATCATGTACTCAGCTATCAGGAAATGCTGGCTTCAAATGGTCTTCGTAACGTCATTAAAGAAGCAACCAGAATAGATTTAAATATAGGCAGCTGCACATTGATTGACCACATATTGGTTAATTTATCGGTGGTAAAAATATTTTCGGCTATAGTTGAAAGCAACATCTCAGATCACTATAGCACTATTTATGGTATCTATGATGTGTGTGCGACAGAAAATGCCCAAACATTGCGATCGCACATTATAACTAGAAAAGTGAATGATATGATTAGAGCTACCGACTGGAATTCGATATTAGCAGAAACGGACACCGAAACTATTTTTGATTCACTTGTTCAAAAAAATGGGCGATATATACACAAACTCGACAGTCATCTGTAAGGAGAAAACCCTGAGAAAAAATACCGATTGGATTACAATGGACATCATAGAGACCTGCAAGGAGAGGGACCGATTGTATCGCAGGTGGAAAAATAATCGAACCAATGTATCATATGAAACTGATTACAAAAGATTTCGCAACCGAGTAAATAAAAAAATTTGTAAAAGCCGGGAACAATACTACAAAATTAAATTTGAGGAAGTGAAGTGTGATCCAAAAAAAACGTGGGCACTCATCAATGAAGTACTGGGAAGAAGGAAGCCTTCATTAGATGAAACAATTGTGAAAAACTTTCCACCCAATACAAATATTGCTGGATTGGCTAATACATTTTCAAATTTATTTTCCCAACAAGCAGCATCAATAATCCACGTATATTATATTACAACAACTTCAAGCCATCAAACTATATGTTTACGGGACACAATTTATTTGGGAGATACAGACTCTGTAGAGGTATAAGATTTCCTACCTCTACAGCTCGCTTAAATATCCAAAAGGCACCTGGGACAGATGGTATTAGAGCAATAGACATAAAATCCAACGCTCATATATTTGCGCCCATAATTACGAATTTTATCAATATGAGTTTTAATACGTCCACTGTGCAAAAAAGAGGCACTTGTTAGACCTATCTACAAGGGAGGAGCCAAACATGAGATAGCTAACTATCGTCCGATCGCAATATTGCCGGTGATAGAAAAGATCTTAGAGCAAATCGTAGCAGATCGAATATGGAAATTTATTGATAAGCATAAGCTAATAAGCAAGCATCAGTACGGGTTCCAGAAGGGAAAAAGCACCAACCAGCTTCTCGGTGATTTCGCAAATTTAGTTAACACCAGTCTTAACAAAAATCACCACGTGTTAGTACTTTTCCTAGATTTTAGCAAAGCATTCGATACCCTGGACCCCAACAAACTCATCGATGCATTGGAGAGAATAGGAATTAGAGGAAAACTGGCAGATTGGCTGAGAGACTACCTCAGAATAAGGACTTTTCGCGTGGGAATCAAAAGCAACTGCAGTAAAGCCAATACAGTGCAGTATGGAGTCCCACAAGGCTCTAAACTTGGTCCCCTCTTATTCATTCTATACACCAATGAATTATTAAAATCCTTTAAGATGAGCTATCCCTTCGCATATGCAGACGACACAATTGTCGTTTGCCACAGATCAATCGTAGAAGCAACGAGGATGATGCAAGCAGAGTTCGACGAAGCAGGAAAATGGTGTCATGATAATGGGATCGTAGTAAATGCGGCAAAAACAAAATTATTACATATTCGTAGCCCACAGTACCCAGAGTCACAAATAAACATTAAATCATACAACTGCACCAATCCAAGCAACTGCCAGGTTATAGATGTCGTAGATAAGTACAAATATCTGGGTGTAACGATCGACAGCCATTTTCTATGGGAATCACACATAAATGATCTACGAATAAAGCTGAAAGGATCCCTGTTTGCATTGGCTTGCCTGAAGTATAAGTCTTCAAGCTGTGTACAAAAACAAGTGTACCACGCTATTGTCGAGTCACGACTGAGATACGGCATACTAGCGTGGGGAGGTGCAGCAGATACACATATTTCTAAGCTTCAGAATATACAAGACAGAGCGATTAAATTGCTGTCGGGAAGAAACAACGTAGACGGTAGAGTGAAAGTTCTCACAGTGAAGCAGATATATAACATGACAGCAGCGTTGGAGTACTATGACGATGAAAGGTTTCGAACTCCAATCAATCACGGCTTCAACACCAGAAGACGAGCAGAAGGGCTTTACCAACTCCCATCCTTCAACAATGTGTACGGCAAGCGTCAGCTGATGTACACCATACCAAACATCCTAAATAATCTTCCTAATAATTTGCGTAATTTAAATAATGTGAACGTAAGAAAGAAGAGATTAAAGCAATATTTCCTAGAAAGTATAACGTAATGTTTATGTAATTACCGTTCATAGCTGTCTTTTTAAAATGTTTATGAATGTTTTTAAAAACTTTTTTTAATCAAAAATATTACAATCAAATTTATGTTAATGCACTTAATTGAAATTACCAATCTTTTTGATGATACCAGAAATATTAACTGAATCTGAAAAATAACCTCCTGCAGATAAGCTATCTGGCTTCGCAGGTAAGAGAACAAAATATTGTACTAGATTTGAGATGCATGAAATAAAATTGAAATTGAAATAAAATTGAAATTGAAATTAAAATTGAAATTGCACATATGGCCTATCTGCCTTCACGACACTCTTGATGCTTTCGTGGTTACTGTGGAATTCTAACCACAAAGCTTCCAATGCCTGCAACTTCTTCTTCGTGTATTCGATCGGAACCGTCCTTTTTTATGTTCACCTTTAGTTTAAGAAGCATCGTTACTAGCTTTATGTCTGGTTACGATGCTGAACACCTTGAGTTCGTCAATTGTGGTGATGTGAAGGTGCTGTTGACTTGCCGGAAACGGAGAAGGAGAAGTACTTCACACTAATGTGGTTTTAGTATTTATTGTGTTCTACCAGTGTTTGAAAGCCCCGGTAATGCTTTTTTCACTTGAATTGTGTTTGTATTGTTAACCAGTGTTAGTGTCCTGGCCGGGGTCACCAAAAAATGTACGATTTCTGTCGTACTTTGTCGACCGGAGATGACGACAGGAGATGATTCAAGCAAAGCACCAAAATATCTCCAAGTATGACTCCAAATCGGAACTTAAAGAACAATCATCAGCCAAAGTTTGAACTGTGAATGTTAATACTTTATTTCTTACGATACTATTTATACAAAAAAAAATGCTTATAATGCTGTCAAGTTGGCCACCTGCCGCAGTTGGCCGATATATAGTAGCACCAAAAATCTGTCTACCTTGGAACTTGGCCGCACATTTTCATATATTATTACATCTTTCGTACTAAATAACCTGCGAAAGTTGGGTTCCGACATAGTCGTCTGCTGGTCATCCATGGTGACGTTTGCATTTTTGTGTGTGTGTTGCAAATGCACTGAACAAAATGTGCAGACATGCATAGCGGTAAAATAACGTTCGTGTTGAATCTATAGTTGGAATGTACCCACATACATATATGACATCATTCCTGTAGTTTGTGAATGACTTCAGTGTTGCTCTGACTTTCGTGTATAATTAGGAAAAAACAAGAACAGTCACAATTTTAAGGATTGATTTAGCATAACGTAAGAGAAACCCATGGATATTTAAAACATACTAAAAGTCTTGTTTCAGACATAGTTGAGCTTCCGTAGGGATTAGAAAGCAGAGCATCACAAAGGACTTTGGCAATAAAATTTGGAATCTCGAAGTCAACTGTTGGCAACATAAAGGCCCATTAGAAAACAATTTTAGATGCACTAGAGAATAATGTATCCAATGAAAGGACGCGAAAGTTGAGGAAAACAAATTTCGAAGACACAAACCTTGGGGCTCTCTTAATTTTTCAGAAATGCAGGTCAAAAAACAACATCCCAGTGAGATGTCCATTACTGCAAGATAAAGCCAAACTAATAGCGGATAAACTGCAAATTGAAGACTTCCATGCTAGCAATGGGTGGTTGGAAAGCTTTCGCAAGAGAAATAATATACAGTTTCGAGTATTACCCGGCGAGAGAGCTAATGTTGACCATCAAGCTGCAACCAGTTGGAAAAGCAGCCTTGCCACATCTTTTAAAGGAATTTTCACCGCCATTTAATGCAGATGAAACTGATATGTTTTACCGCCAGCTTCCAACAAAAATTCTTGTTGCTAAAGGCAAAGGCGGAAAGATGGCAAAAGAAAGGCTTTGCGTTCTTTTTTGCTGTAGTGCAACAGGAGAAAAATTAAAGCCTCTCATTATCGGAAATGCTGCCAAGCCAAGAGTTTTTCGCCAAAATAAAATTGATGTCAATAACTTTATCGTCACGATAAAACACAATAAAAAATCTTGGATGACAACAGTAATTTTCAACGATTGACTTTGCTCCATTAATAGACAAATGAAACTGAAAAAAGGCGAATCATCCTCCTCGTGGATAACGCAACAAGTCATACTATTCTGAACGAATATTCGAATTTCGTCGCCTAAGTATTTGACGCCAAACCTTACATGGGGAATTCAGCCCTCGGATCAGGGAATTATCCAAAATGTAAAAACTACATTTGATGGATACAATCATGCATTAAACGCGCTGGCCACTGACGGCCCAACCGAAGATCTTCAAATAGCTCAGACATTAACAAGCTTACCTAAAAATATAAGGGCAGAGTTGATGCCGGCAAATCAGGAAGGTTTGGCTTGGCTGTACACGAGATTATGGGCTATGGATTATGGGCTATGGATTATGGGATTATGAGAAAGTGAAATATTTGAACAGGTTTTAAGAGAAGTTCGAAATGATACAGAAGATTTAAGTGAAAAATCTGAAGAAGATGAAGACGTTGACTACCAACTCATTTACCCCCGATGATGCTCTAAATAATGTTAAAATGCTCCTTGTATTTGCCTCTATGAACCAACCAGACCTTCAGCATTTCCGAATATTAAATCAAAAATTGAGGAGCATAAGGGAAAATCAAAAATCATAAACCAAACAACTTTGAATAAATATTTTCAAATATAATTTTGTTTCGTTTTTAATAAGTTCATATGGCTTTTTTTTAAATACTATGTATTAAAAACGTTGATTTATTATTAATTACTTGATTTTAATAAACGCACAATATGAAAAAAAACAAACATGTGTTGAAAAAAAATAGGCACCCTGTCTAAGTTAGCCAAAAAATCTTGCACCACATCAAAATAAATATGCACATGTCTCCAAATTATATTAGGCCAGATAGGCTTGTGTTTCAATTTAATTTAAGAACAAAACTATATTGCTGACAAATGAGTATGGCTAATAATTGGGATATGGGAAATAATTTTGTGACTTGAAAGTAAAGGTAATGAATGAAAAAGAATACAGTGAAGCTGGTTATGAAATAATTAAACCGGTGAAACTTTTAAAGAACTTCCGTTTATGTTACAGTTACCCAGTAGTCTTGGACTACTAAACGAGGCCAAGCGTTGGACTACTAAGCGAGAGGTCTCCACTTGAAATTTATCGGACACGTACCACCTGAAAGTTTTTATTCGCTGCCCCACATCCTGCGAACGTCGGACAAACATCCAAGAGTAAGAAATGTCATGAGTAGCTTCTCAAAAAAAAATTGCCAACTTCCATTCGTGTCAAACAATGGTTGGAGAAGCTACGCTTAAGGTCCTGTATGGGGCATTTACACGTAACTAGCACACCAACTAACCATTTTGAAGCCTTACGGACGAGCACCAAATACGAAGCACAGCAAACAAATCGGACCGAAGAATGCTGTGCGAACAGCTAAAGGCGGAGAGTATTACCGATTTAAACATCTAAGCCTTTACATAGCCACAATTAATGGATATACCTAACAGATGACCGAAGCGTCTAGGCCCAATCACTAAGCAGAAACATTGACCAGGAAAAGCTATAAGATGAAAGGAGTCTGTTTCGGATAAGCAATTTCGAAAAGTGTCAATCAAAACAAATCGTTTTTCTAATTTTAACACAAAGGGGAACCAAGCACGAATTTTAAAATCAAAGCGCTACCCAGAAAGCTCGAATGCGAGTCCGTGGATTGACACAAGTCCAAACTAGAGCCGGACAGGCAGTAAGTAGTGAAAGTGATTTTTTTGTTCATTCGGAAGGGTTGTTTTTGTGTTGCTGCTGTTAGGCCACATCTTTCTGGGGTTGGCTTTCGTTAGGAATAGATTTTCTCCTTAACTGATCGCAGGGAAATATGAACTGGTTCCGCAAGTGAGCAGTCTAAAGCTGTGCCGTGCTTAGCGAACGTAACCTTTAGTAGCTTATCAAGTGAGACCAGCTCCACTCGGCTTTTTAGCATTTATTTTGAGGTTAAATTGAAAGTTGTTCGGCTCTCGCAGTATCCGGAAGCCTATAGGATATTAATCTCCAATTTTCGAACCGTCTGCATTGATTGATTGTTAGATCATTCGATTCCCTATAGTCCACTGCCCATTTTGCCATCTTAATCTTAAAGGGAATGTAACATCAGCAGGTTTAATTAGTCTCAGCAATGAATTGTCAGAAACATTAACTTTCCTGTGAACGGACTAGTAAAACAAAAATATGTTAAAAATACAAAAGTTTTATTGTGTGTTTCGTTGTTGATCTCGCCAAACCACATCCTCCACGTTTCATCAGTTCTTACGTTTTGTTTTTTTACTTTTTAAATAAGATTAGGTTAGGCTTTCTCATCCTTTCACCGTCTATGGAACGGACTCTATTCGAATGGTAGCGTAAGGTTATGGGAAAATTAAATTCCAAATAGAAAAAATAAAGCTAGTTTTCTTAGTCGTATGAGGCTTGATCGTTGGCACAGACTGTGGTGTCTTGTTTTTCTTCATCACCCATCTCAGTTTATTCATAAGAAGTCTTTTCCATCTACATATGTTTATTTATGGGCTTTATGGGGTAAAGCTTTTTCATAGTCGCCACACCTTCTTGGGCGTTTTTCAGGTCAGGCCCTTTAAGATCGCATAAGCTAAGTTTGGCAGACTAGTTAAATAGAAGACCACTTTCTTACGTTCGTTCGTCTCCGTTTTTGTTATTATATTTTATTTTGTTCAATGTATCGAACTTTAAACCGGTCCAGACACCGCTTAAGAAACATAGATTTGATTTTGACAGCGAAGATTGCTTTAATTGCTGCCTTGCAAGTAATAAAAATGGTGACATATATTGCTGAGCAAAATTAGCATAAAAGACCTGGTCATAGTTCGAAGGATTTTTTTCCTAATCCACCATAAGTATTTTTTTGGTAGAAGTAAGCCTTGATTAGTCTCTTGTATTAATTGAACCCGAAAATAACTTTCCCAGTAGGTTAAGCGAAGTTGATGCTTCCAATTGTTTGTCAGCCATAAAATAGCAGTCCAATCGACTCTGCAACATGGTTCTGGTAGTAAGAACGCGGATTCTGAACCAGATTTTGCTAAATCATACGCAGATGCGTTGCATGCAATTCCATTGTTACCAGTGGGTAGTTTGACCCTTTTAAGTCTGTCAAGAGAAGCATCATTATTCTGTTGGGCAACAATCCTATATATTTATTTTGTCGCCTTTGATACATTTTTAAAGGCTTTATTTAGCGCAGACTTTTATGTCATGGATTTCAGCCTGGAATACAGTGGGACATCTTCACATTGGTATGGAGACCTTCTTTGATCAATCGGTGTACGAGACCAGATCTCTGGAGTCCAAGACACCATTGACCCAGTTTCCACGGTTTTATATCTCTACTTCAAACAATCTTCCAAAACGAAACAGTATTTTATGACCTTGGTGTCTGGGATTGTACAAAACAAGTCTTTATTTTGAAAATGTGTTTCAGGTCATCCGGTTCAAACTTGTTTTCTAGCTGCAGTTTAAGGGCGCATCTAGCAGCTGCCTTTCTAATAAAGTAAGACCCCAGCAAGAACATTGGGCACCCAAACAATGGCCGCCTACGCGAAAATGGTGGTTCTGACTTTCTTATATCTTAAGTTATTTAATCTGACTAGAGTACATCGAGGAAGACGTGTTAGATTCACAAGCCTTTTCTTAGTGAAAAGTATTAGAAAATAAAGTAAAGCATCATGCGGGGGATACTTGTGATGGTCATACTGGGCTTAATGAAAAATGGCCCCAAATCCACAGAGGGTGCTGTTGATTGTCAAAAATGTACCTACATGAAATTTTTTCCAAAATGGATTCCTTGGTGCAGTACTGCAATAGTGCGTGTGTTGTCTCACTTTGCATTGCAGGCAAAAATATAGAACAGTCATAGTTCTACGCCTTTTTGAAGCAAAAGCAAAAAGAGACGGCTAGAGAGCCAAAAATTTCTCTCTCAGTTAACTATCTGTATACCTAATTACTAATCTGTGCTTACCACTAATCGCATACTAGCGATATAGCCTAATTAATGGAGATTGACTCGAAGGCTGTTGATTACTAGCGACCAGAGATGTCAGGAATGACACTTTCTTGGAATAATAATGTAACAAAAATGTACGTAGCGCTGGCTGTCAAAATGTAGTTAAATGAAATATGTCAGTTGAATCAAACAACAAATTAACAATTTTTTCCGCTAAAATATATCGCATTATTTTTGTTAATTAGAAATGTATTCAGAATTGTTGAAAGTAAAGATATGTTTCTTTGTATCGCTTTTATAGCAGCACATACCTTGTACCTAAAGTATCTTGGCAGACATTTAACTTCAGAACAGTAAAACCAAGTGACTGCAATTAATTGAGTTGTTCTCAGCTTGGAGCTAAATGCCTATAAGTAACGACATAATCTATTGAAGATCTAGAAATATTTGCTGCATTAAATAAACATGATTATGAAACTTTGTTGCCCAAGACATACCGAAGTTCAATGTCCAGGTATTACTCATGTAATACGTTTCCCCAGTAACCTATCATCAAATACGATAATGGAATTCCTTTTTTCCCCTTGTTAATTCGTGCATGCCAAAAGTCTTAACATATTTCTTCCATTGTGACTTAACCATAGTACACTGAAAATAATATTATTCATAATCTTATGAATTTTTGTTTATTAAGTAAGATTCATGGGTTCAATGAACAAACTACATTTCGTTAATTTAAAGAATGTGTGTTCTTAAATATTTTAGCATAGTTCAAACGTTACTTCTTATTTTTAATGAACAGTTTTTTTTTCTTTAAAGAACTGTACATTAACCTCCGCCATCAAATATATTAATATTTCTATTCTTCTATTCCTTCTTAGGAATTTATATGAGCTTCTTTTCTATGCTTTAAAGACATCTTATCGGACACTTGAACTTATAATTTTTTTTTTTCATTAAAAGCAATGCAGACAAAGTATTATTTTGAGGTCGTTTTTTGCATCATTTATGTTCGTAACTTAACGTACGATACATTGAATAATGAGCACTACCCATATTATAACTTTAATTAATTGTATTTTTGTCGCATCAACAAGGTTGGCAGTAAAATTTTATTTATATTTTATGCTGACAACCGAAAAGATTTGTCAGTCTTCAGGTAAATTTCAACTATTGATGAGGGTAGCCGAGAAATTTAAGTAAATTTAATAATAAAGTGATATTTTTAAAAACGTGGAAAATAAAAAAAGTTGTTTAAAAAAGGAAAACTGACAAACAATAGAAAGGATAAAGGTAAGTCTATTTTTTTTACGTATACAATACATACTTTAATATCTATGTATGTGTTCATCTTACTAGCTCAAAAATTAAAACCTGAACTTCAGTGACGAAAGGATTTATTCACCTAATATATGGCTGGTAGCTCATGTTCCCCTCTTAATGACTATAGTTAGTATAAAAAGGATTAGCATTTTAGTGCAATTATGTGCACGTTTTTCCTGCTGCCATTTCATAAAAAAAAACACTTTTATATAATAATTTCTTTTCTTTTCTCTTCTATTTTTAATATTTTATTGTTTATTATTTTATTATTAATTTTTCTATTATTATTTCTATTCATTATGTTATTATATTCTCAGTTTTATTTTATTTATTATTGTATATGTTATTATTAAATTGATTAAATGTTATATAGATTATTGTTAACAGAATTACCAGAATCAATAAATATTATAAAACTATTTTGAAGTTATTTTCTGGTATTTTTAATGGGTAAATTATTTAACATTGCAGGTGTTAAACAACAACAAACTTTGCAATTAAATTAAAAAAAGTACGTTTTTTTTTATGAACTGTTTACGTTGAATTAATGAACGCAATACATTGAGTCAACGAACACAATAGGTTGGCTAAATAAACAAAATTCTTTGTTTCAATTAACAATATTCATTGACACAAAGTACAAAGTTCATTGATTTAATTTTTGGAGTGCGTTGATTAATGAATGAAATACATAAATCAATGAACTGATTTTCATTAATAACAGGAATAATTCATTATTTAATGCACGGGTTCACTTATTGATGAACGACCATTCTTTGACTCAAGGAAAACGTTCATCGGCTGAATTTTAATGAAAAATTCTTTCATATAAAGAGCTTTTTCTTTAGGTTTATATAGGGACGGCCAAATAACTGTTTTTTTAAATGCTATAAAAAAAAACCACTGAATATTTTCTCAAATTTCTGTTTTTATTTGAAAGTACAATGCTTCCGGTTAATAATGGAAAATAATTTCATTCAAATGGCTGCCTCGGCTGGCCATGCAGTAGCCTACACGATCGGTCCAATTTTTAAGCACATTATCAATTGTGTGCAGCTGTATTTCACCAATGGCTTCACCAAATATTGTCCTTTAAAGCGTCAATTATCTATGGGATGTCGGCGTAACACTTATCTTTTACGGCACCCCACAAATAATAGTCCAACGGTGTCAAATCGCTCCTTGCTCATTTTCGAAGAAAAAAGGCCCAATTATGGCTCTGGACCAAAATCCGCGCCAAACAGTGACTCGTTTTGGGTATATCGGCTTTTCAATGTATGCGTGCGGGTTTTCTGTGCCCCAAATGCGACAATTTTGCTTGTTTACATACCCGCCAAGATCAAAATGAGCTTCATCTGAAAAGATGATTTTTTTGGCAAAATCGGCATCTTCTCTATGTCGCTATGTCGCAATATTTCCCAGCGTTGTTCAAGCGTATACACAATTATATTCGTTCAGCAGAAGGACTAATTACCTGTCAAATCAGACAAGAGCTAAGTGTTACCATTCGCGAAATAAGTACTAGTTGAGAAAAAACGTTAAATGGCGTACTCTATATTTAAGTACCTTTTTGGTTCAGTGTATATGTTATAGATTAGAGAATTTGCGTTTAGGTTTTTAGAAGTGTTTTATTAGACGTTTATTTATTTTAAAATCTATTTGAAATTTTATTTTTTCTAAAGGGTAAGTTTTTAGAGATATAGAACTTCGAATTGAAATAAAGCACAAAGAAATCCTTTTAATGTCCATCAATTTGGCTTTATTGGAAGGATAATTTTATGCCATTAATGTTTAAATATGATATCGGGCATGTGGCCGCCGCGGCTGGTTCGAATAAGGACAGGTCTAGAGATCCAATTTTCAACAACTTTTTCAAGCATTTGGGGCTGTTTGTCGGCTATAACGCCTTCACCTTCCAAGTCCCCTAAAGTTTCTGGTTTGTTGGCGTAGACAAGCGACTTCACATATTCCCAAAGAAAATAATCCAATGGTGTCAAATCGCACGATCTTGGTGGCCAATTGGCAGGTCCATTCCGCGAAATTATGCGCTTATCGAATGTTTTCTTCAATAAATCGATTGTGACGTGTGCTGTGTGGCATGTAGCGCCGTCTTGTTGGAACCACATCTCATCCACATTTATGCCATCCAATTCGGGAACAAAATAGTCGGTTATCGTGGCTCTATAGCGGTCTCCATTAACGGTAACTGACTCTCCAGCATCATTTCGGAAGAAGTATGGCCCAATGACTCCACCAGCCCATGGAGCACACCAAACAGTCAGTTTTTGTGGATGTAATGGCGTTTCAAGGGTCTCACGTGGATTCTCTTCACTCCAAATGCGGCAATTTTGCTTGTTGACGTAGCCTTTCAACCCAAAATGAGCCTCATTACTGAACAAAATTTTGCGGTAAACTTCGCGAACTGAACCATTATTTTCGAAATAAATTTGCACGATTTGCAAGCGTTGTTCATTTGTCAACTTGTTCATGATGAAATGGCAAACCAAACTGAACATAAATGACATTAGAGTTGCCAGATTTCACCACAAAATGTCAGTTTTATCTCTATTCGAAAAACCAACCTCTAAAAAAAAACCTTTTACATGTAACAGGTAGTAAATGAAACAAATAAGATGCGTAGCTTATTACCTCACGTAAACTACTCTGCCATCTCTGCTAGTAAACACAAGAGAGAAGAAAGTACTCCTTCTTGAGGGAAGCCTTCTACTGTCATTAAAATCATAATTCGACGTTCCATCAAGGCTGGAATCCAGTGCTTGGTCGAATCTTGGTTACCTATATTACTGATTACTTTCACCATCAAGTCGTATACAGTATACTCGAAAGTTCTCTCGACTTCTAGAAAGCCACCCAGGGCTATTTACTTTGAGGACTGCGGCTCTTCAATCTTTTCACCAAACAAGTACACATGCATGCATGCAACCATAGAGTGATCCTAGGGTACGGACCGCAGTTTTTCCGAAATGTGCAGACTATTATTAACATTGCAAACACGGAAGTCAGATCGGAAGTCCAAAACTGACCGCGTTCAGTCAAATATATCACCATGATCTGGCATTCAATCCTGTCAGACACTTCTTAATGTAGCCGGTAAGGTTACACAATTGTTAAGGTTTTTCGAAAAAGTTTTAAAAATACTTTAAAAGCTGGATGGGATTGAGAAATTTTAATTCTAAATATTCACCTTTTAAGCGAGTGCAAAAGTCCCTTAAATAGATCCAAGACCGTTCGCCCAACAGTCCCGATGTACACCATTAATGAACGAAAATTAAAAGTCATAGAGTGAACCAGCAGAACAAATCAACCCTCGTGTAAGAGTGAACAACCTCTGTCTCTGAATGTGTATACAATGCGACTGCCTCCCGGGACACGAGCTGTTGGTGCAGAAACCTCCTGAGTGCTGATGTCCGTAACTGAACCACCATAAACCACCTTGAGGCCCATTAAACAACTCTCTCAGTTCCGTTTACTTGGTTCCAAAAAGATAAATCCGCATCTGACCCATAAAGTGTCAACCGGTATGAAAGGATAATGATAATGACACACAAGCAAGGATACTCCAGCATCCACCGTCATTATACCACCCAACATGCAATTAGGGCCATAATCGATTTTTGGCATAAGGACGAAGGCTGTTTTTCTCTTCGCAGCCGCATCCCTGTCCTATTTATTCCGACTCATATACATACGTTACGTCGCACACCTAGGTATAGGCGAATGAACTTGAGTAGGTAACGGAGACGACGATGGATAGCATTCGTATGTACGATATGTGTTACCACCACCAAGGATGCAGAGCCCATGAAGAACGACTGAGGTAATCACTTCACCTTGCTCCTTGTTCGCAAAAGAAGGAGCTTGTCTCCGGGTCAATAACAAGGTGAGCGTGGGCTTTTCTTCATTCCATTCCAATGTACCCATCTCCCTCTCTCAATCACACTACTTTTCCCATTCAATGACATTTAATGACATTCTAGATGCCTTTGAGGTTACTACGTCAACGCAGGTGCCCTCTGCACTTTTCCGAATCTCGTTATCAGATGATTGAATTGAATTGCGAAATTAAATTCCTAGAAAATTAAATAGCCGTTCGCTGCCGAAGGAAACGAAGGAGGAACACAAACACAAACACAAGCACTGCCATGCTCTACAAATGCACTCATTCGAGAAGCACATTGCGCCTCGAAAACGGGAGGAGACATGGCAAAAGAAAAACTGGAGCACCTCGCTTTCTTCCGTTCCAAAGTTAATTGTGGAAAATCGTTTCTGGAGGCCGGACTCCCAGTTATCGTCTTTTCTTTGTTGTAGCAGTCCACAAGATTCAAGAAGCCCAAACAGCAAAAAAAAAAGAAGCAGCCAACGTACAATCAACAATCGGCTCAATTAAAGATGAAATCAAAGAAAACTGGGACGCGGAATTCTATAATTAAAATATCTCTTCAGAGCGCAGTTGTATCTTGAATCTGGGTATACATGAATGATGCCGAAGATGGATGCATCAACAGAGACAATAGAATGACCTTGTTAGATGATTGATTGTGCAGGTTGATGCTGCCAATTTGTGTGATTCGCAAAAAAAAAAAAATACACTGCCAGCAATCGCTGTGCTACAGTTTCTGCAACTGAAATAAAATCAATGACGACGAGATATATAATGGGATTGTTGGCACACTTGCTGTTAACCACAATTAGATAGATACTAGGTACTTTTACGAATTGTGCCATGGGCGTTGTGCTCATTGTTTTGATGAAACTAAGGAGTGTGAGGTTGCTGCGATTAGCTCGTCGATAGTTATTTCCCCTTCACCGTTTAGGTACCACTTGCTCAAGAAAATTGTATCTATGTCAAGATAAAAATGAAAGGAAGAGACTATAGTTTTGCAGGTTCAGACAAATAAGACGGACATACATTTGTAGGAAAGTACGAGAGAAAAAAAAGAGAGCGAAAAGTGGACCAATATACAGGATGTCATGGGAAAATCGGCTAAACATACTCCTGATCGGTGGAGAATCGCAGCAATTTTCCATCATCTACGGTCCAAGCTAGGGCACGATGCTTTCAAACAACCGCTAATAACCACTATGGCCTCAAACGGGGTTCCTTGTGGTTTTGAACATGGGGCTCTGGGACCTTCAAATCCTCTAGACATGTCTCCAGATTATGCATCCACATGCATTCATAAGATTCCATACCACCAAATTTTGGTATGACTTCTATAACCTTCAATGACTTCAATTCTGACTTGCGAATAAATACGCAAAAAATATACATATAAAATACAATCATATTTTCAATAAATGAAAAGATTAAAAAGAATGCATTCATTAAGTCACTTTGAAGTCATTCATTCATTTAATGCTTTTTCCATTAAAGTCGTATTTAGGTAAGTAACATCACTGACTGGCTGGGGTTATTTAAAGTAAATGCATTCAGTTACTGAATGCTTCCATTGAATGCATTCAATAAAATTTCTAAGACTTAAAATAATTAAATGGAATTTAGTGAATGCTACTGACTTTAAAAATAATGTAATGAATGCAATAAAATGAAAAGATTAAAAAGAATGCATTCATTAAGTCACTTTGAAGTCATTCATTCATTAAATGCATTTTCCATTAAAGTCGTATTTAGGTAAGTAACATCACTGACTGGCTGAGGTTATTTAAAGTGAATGCATTCAGTTACTGAATGCTTCCATTGATTGCATTCAATAAAATTTCTAAGACTTAAAATAATTAAATGGAATTTAGTGAATGCTACTGACTTTAAAAATAATGTAATGAATGCAATAAAATGAAAAGATTAAAAAGAATGCATTCATTAAGTCACTTTGAAGTCATTCATTCATTAAATGCATTTTCCATTAAAGTCGTATTTAGGTAAGTAACATCACTGACTGGCTGGGGTTATTTAAAGTAAATGCATTCAGTTACTGAATGCTTCCATTGAATGCATTCAATAAAATTTCTAAGACTTAAAATAATTAAATGGAATTTAGTGAATGCTACTGACTTTAAAAATAATGTAATGAATGCAATAAAATGAAAAGATTAAAAAGAATGCATTCATTAAGTCACTTTGAAGTCATTCATTCATTAAATGCATTTTCCATTAAAGTCGTATTTAGGTAAGTAACATCACTGACTGGCTGAGGTTATTTAAAGTGAATGCATTCAGTTACTGAATGCTTCCATTGATTGCATTCAATAAAATTTCTAAGACTTAAAATAATTAAATGAATTTACTGAATGCTACTGACTTTAAAAATAGTATAATGAATGGAATTAAATGAAAAGATTAAAAATAATGCATTCATTAAGTCACTTTGAAGTCATTCATTCATTAAATGCATTTTCCATTAAAGTCGTATTTAGGTAAGTAACATCACTGACTGGCTGAGGTTATTTAAAGTGAATGCATTCAGTTACTGAATGCTTCCATTGATTGCATTCAATAAAATTTCTAAGACTTAAAATAATTAAATGAATTTACTGAATGCTACTGACTTTAAAAATAGTATAATGAATGGAATTAAATGAAAAGATTAAAAATAATGCATTCATTATGTCACTTTGAAGTCATTCATTCATTTAATGCATTTTCCATTAAAGTCGTATTTAGGTAGGTAACATCACTGACTGGCTGAGGTTATTTAAAGTGAATGCATTCAGTTACTGAAGGCTTCAATTGAATGCATTCAATAAAATGTCTAAGACTTAAAATAATTAAATGAATTTACTGAATGCTACTGACTTTAAAAATAGTATAATGAATGGAATTAAATGAAAAGATTAAAAAGAATGCATTCATTAAGTCACTTTGAAGTCATTCATTCATTTAATGCTTTTTCCATTAAAGTCGTATTTAGGTAAGTAACATCACTGACTGGCTGGGGTTATTTAAAGTAAATGCATTCAGTTACTGAATGCTTCCATTGAATGCATTCAATAAAATTTCTAAGACTTAAAATAATTAAATGGAATTTAGTGAATGCTACTGACTTTAAAAATAATGTAATGAATGCAATAAAATGAAAAGATTAAAAAGAATGCATTCATTAAGTCACTTTGAAGTCATTCATTCATTAAATGCATTTTCCATTAAAGTCGTATTTAGGTAAGTAACATCACTGACTGGCTGAGGTTATTTAAAGTGAATGCATTCAGTTACTGAATGCTTCCATTGATTGCATTCAATAAAATTTCTAAGACTTAAAATAATTAAATGAATTTACTGAATGCTACTGACTTTAAAAATAGTATAATGAATGGAATTAAATGAAAAGATTAAAAATAATGCATTCATTATGTCACTTTGAAGTCATTCATTCATTTAATGCATTTTCCATTAAAGTCGTATTTAGGTAGGTAACATCACTGACTGGCTGAGGTTATTTAAAGTGAATGCATTCAGTTACTGAAGGCTTCAATTGAATGCATTCAATAATTTCAAAGACTTAAAATAATTAAATGGAATTTAGTGAATGCTAATGACTTTAAAAATAGTGTAATGAATGCAATTAAATGAAAAGATTAAAAAGAATGCATTCATTAAGTCACTTTGAAGTCATTCATTCATTAAATGCATTTTTCATTAAAGTCGTATTTAGGTAGGTAACATCACTGACTGGCTGGGGTTATTTAAAGTGAATGCATTCAGTTACTGAAGGTTTCAATTGAATGCATTCAATAAAATTTCTAAGACTTAAAATAATTAAATGAATTTAGTGAATGCTACTGACTTTAAAAATAATGTAATGAATGCAATAAAATGAAAAGATTAAAAAGAATGCATTCATTAAGTCACTTTGAAGTCATTCATTCATTTAATGCATTTTCCATTAAAGTCGTATTTAGGTAGGTAACATCACTGACTGGCTGAGGTTATTTAAAGTGAATGCATTCAGTTACTGAAGGCTTCAATTGAATGCATTCAATAAAATTTATAAGACTTAAAATAATTAAATGAATTTACTGAATGCTACTGACTTTAAAAATAGTATAATGAATGGAATTAAATGAAAAGATTAAAAAGAATGCATTCATTATGTCACTTTGAAGTCATTCATTCATTTAGTGCATTTTCCATTAAAGTCGTATTTAGGTAGGTAACATCACTGACTGGCTGAGGTTATTTAAAGTGAATGCATTCAGTTACTAAAGGCTTCAATTGAACGCATTCAATAAAATTTCTAAGACTTAAAATAATTAAATGAATTTAGTGAATGCTAATGACTTTAAAAATAGTGTAATGAATGCAATTAAATGAAAAGATTAAAAAGAATGCATTCATTAAGTCACTTTGAAGTCATTCATTCATTAAATGCATTTTTCATTAAAGTCGTATTTAGGTAGGTAACATCACTGACTGGCTGGGGTTATTTAAAGTGAATGCATTCAGTTACTGAAGGTTTCAATTGAATGCATTCAATAAAATTTCTAAGACTTAAAATAATTAAATGAATTTAGTGAATGCTAATGACTTTAAAAATAGTGTAATGAATGCAATTAAATGAAAAGATTAAAAAGAATGCATTCATTAAGTCACTTTGAAGTCATTCATTCATTAAGTGCATTTTCAACTAAAGTCGTATTTAGGTAAGTAACATCACTGACTGGCTGAGGTTATTTAAAGTGAATGCATTCAGTTACTGAAGGCTTCAATTGAATGCATTCAATAAAATTTCTAAGACTTAAAATAATTAAATGAATTTAGTGAATGCTAATGACTTTAAAAATAGTGTAATGAATGCAATTAAATGAAAAGATTAAAAAGAATGCATTCATTAAGTCACTTTGAAGTCATTCATTCATTAAATGCATTTTCCATTAAAGTCGTATTTAGGTAAGTAATATCACTGACTGGCTGAGGTTATTTAAAGTGAATGCATTCAGTTACTGAAGGCTTCAATTGAACGCATTCAATAATTTCAAAGACTTAAAATAATTAAATGGAATTTAGTGAATGCTAATGACTTTAAAAATAGTGTAATGAATGCAATTAAATGAAAAGATTAAAAAGAATGCATTCATTAAGTCACTTTGAAGTCATTCATTCATTAAATGCATTTTTCATTAAAGTCGTATTTAGGTAGGTAACATCACTGACTGGCTGGGGTTATTTAAAGTGAATGCATTCAGTTACTGAAGGTTTCAATTGAATGCATTCAATAAAATTTCTAAGACTTAAAATAATTAAATGAATTTAGTGAATGCTAATGACTTTAAAAATAGTGTAATGAATGCAATTAAATGAAAAGATTAAAAAGAATGCATTCATTAAGTCACTTTGAAGTCATTCATTCATTAAGTGCATTTTCAACTAAAGTCGTATTTAGGTAAGTAACATCACTGACTGGCTGAGGTTATTTAAAGTGAATGCATTCAGTTACTGAAGGCTTCAATTGAATGCATTCAATAAAATTTCTAAGACTTAAAATAATTAAATGAATTTAGTGAATGCTAATGACTTTAAAAATAGTGTAATGAATGCAATTAAATGAAAAGATTAAAAAGAATGCATTCATTAAGTCACTTTGAAGTCATTCATTCATTAAATGCATTTTTCATTAAAGTCGTATTTAGGTAGGTAACATCACTGACTGGCTGGGGTTATTTAAAGTGAATGCATTCAGTTACTGAAGGTTTCAATTGAATGCATTCAATAAAATTTCTAAGACTTAAAATAATTAAATGAATTTAGTGAATGCTAATGACTTTAAAAATAGTGTAATGAATGCAATTAAATGAAAAGATTAAAAAGAATGCATTCATTAAGTCACTTTGAAGTCATTCATTCATTAAGTGCATTTTCAACTAAAGTCGTATTTAGGTAAGTAACATCACTGACTGGCTGAGGTTATTTAAAGTGAATGCATTCAGTTACTGAATGCTTCCATTGATTGCATTCAATAAAATTTCTAAGACTTAAAATAATTAAATGAATTTACTGAATGCTACTGACTTTAAAAATAGTATAATGAATGGAATTAAATGAAAAGATTAAAAATAATGCATTCATTATGTCACTTTGAAGTCATTCATTCATTTAATGCATTTTCCATTAAAGTCGTATTTAGGTAGGTAACATCACTGACTGGCTGAGGTTATTTAAAGTGAATGCATTCAGTTACTGAAGGCTTCAATTGAATGCATTCAATAATTTCAAAGACTTAAAATAATTAAATGGAATTTAGTGAATGCTAATGACTTTAAAAATAATGTAATGAATGCAATAAAATGAAAAGATTAAAAAGAATGCATTCATTAAGTCACTTTGAAGTCATTCATTCATTAAATGCATTTTCCATTAAAGTCGTATTTAGGTAAGTAACATCACTGACTGGCTGGGGTTATTTAAAGTAAATGCATTCAGTTACTGAATGCTTCCATTGAATGCATTCAATAAAATTTCTAAGACTTAAAATAATTAAATGGAATTTAGTGAATGCTACTGACTTTAAAAATAATGTAATGAATGCAATAAAATGAAAAGATTAAAAAGAATGCATTCATTAAGTCACTTTGAAGTCATTCATTCATTTAATGCATTTTCCATTAAAGTCGTATTTAGGTAGGTAACATCACTGACTGGCTGAGGTTATTTAAAGTGAATGCATTCAGTTACTGAAGGCTTCAATTGAATGCATTCAATAAAATTTATAAGACTTAAAATAATTAAATGAATTTACTGAATGCTACTGACTTTAAAAATAGTATAATGAATGGAATTAAATGAAAAGATTAAAAAGAATGCATTCATTATGTCACTTTGAAGTCATTCATTCATTTAGTGCATTTTCCATTAAAGTCGTATTTAGGTAGGTAACATCACTGACTGGCTGAGGTTATTTAAAGTGAATGCATTCAGTTACTAAAGGCTTCAATTGAACGCATTCAATAAAATTTCTAAGACTTAAAATAATTAAATGAATTTAGTGAATGCTAATGACTTTAAAAATAGTGTAATGAATGCAATTAAATGAAAAGATTAAAAAGAATGCATTCATTAAGTCACTTTGAAGTCATTCATTCATTAAATGCATTTTTCATTAAAGTCGTATTTAGGTAGGTAACATCACTGACTGGCTGGGGTTATTTAAAGTGAATGCATTCAGTTACTGAAGGTTTCAATTGAATGCATTCAATAAAATTTCTAAGACTTAAAATAATTAAATGAATTTAGTGAATGCTAATGACTTTAAAAATAGTGTAATGAATGCAATTAAATGAAAAGATTAAAAAGAATGCATTCATTAAGTCACTTTGAAGTCATTCATTCATTAAGTGCATTTTCAACTAAAGTCGTATTTAGGTAAGTAACATCACTGACTGGCTGAGGTTATTTAAAGTGAATGCATTCAGTTACTGAAGGCTTCAATTGAATGCATTCAATAAAATTTCTAAGACTTAAAATAATTAAATGAATTTAGTGAATGCTAATGACTTTAAAAATAGTGTAATGAATGCAATTAAATGAAAAGATTAAAAAGAATGCATTCATTAAGTCACTTTGAAGTCATTCATTCATTAAATGCATTTTCCATTAAAGTCGTATTTAGGTAAGTAATATCACTGACTGGCTGAGGTTATTTAAAGTGAATGCATTCAGTTACTGAAGGCTTCAATTGAACGCATTCAATAATTTCAAAGACTTAAAATAATTAAATGGAATTTAGTGAATGCTAATGACTTTAAAAATAGTGTAATGAATGCAATTAAATGAAAAGATTAAAAAGAATGCATTCATTAAGTCACTTTGAAGTCATTCATTCATTAAATGCATTTTTCATTAAAGTCGTATTTAGGTAGGTAACATCACTGACTGGCTGGGGTTATTTAAAGTGAATGCATTCAGTTACTGAAGGTTTCAATTGAATGCATTCAATAAAATTTCTAAGACTTAAAATAATTAAATGAATTTAGTGAATGCTAATGACTTTAAAAATAGTGTAATGAATGCAATTAAATGAAAAGATTAAAAAGAATGCATTCATTAAGTCACTTTGAAGTCATTCATTCATTAAGTGCATTTTCAACTAAAGTCGTATTTAGGTAAGTAACATCACTGACTGGCTGAGGTTATTTAAAGTGAATGCATTCAGTTACTGAAGGCTTCAATTGAATGCATTCAATAAAATTTCAAAGACTTAAAATAATTAAATGAATTTAGTGAATGCTAATGACTTTAAAAATAGTGTAATGAATGCAATTAAATGAAAAGATTAAAAAGAATGCATTCATTAAGTCACTTTGAAGTCATTCATTCATTAAATGCATTTTCCATTAAAGTCGTATTTAGGTAAGTAATATCACTGACTGGCTGAGGTTATTTAAAGTGAATGCATTCAGTTACTGAAGGCTTCAATTGAACGCATTCAATAATTTCAAAGACTTAAAATAATTAAATGGAATTTAGTGAATGCTAATGACTTTAAAAATAGTGTAATGAATGCAATAAAATGAAAAGATAAAAAAGAATGCATTCATTAAGTCACTTTGAAGTCATTCATTCATTAAATGCATTTTCCATTAAAGTCGTATTTAGGTAAGTAATATCACTGACTGGCTGAGGTTATTTAAAGTGAATGCATTCAGTTACTGAAGGCTTCAATTGAACGCATTCAATAATTTCAAAGACTTAAAATAATTAAATGAATTAAGTGAATGCTAATGACTTTAAAAATAGTGTAATGAATGCAATAAAATGAAAAGATAAAAAAGAATGCATTCATTAAGTCACTTTGAAGTTATTCATTCATTAAATGCATTTTCCATTAAAGTCGTATTTAGGTAAGTAACATCACTGACTGGCTGAGGTTATTTAAAGTGAATGCATTCAGTTACTGAAGGCTTCAATTGAATGCATTCAATAAAATTTCTAAGACTTAAAATAATTAAATGAATTTAGTGAATGCTAATGACTTTAAAAATAGTGTAATGAATGCAATTAAATGAAAAGATTAAAAAGAATGCATTCATTAAGTCACTTTGAAGTCATTCATTCATTAAATGCATTTTCCATTAAAGTCGTATTTAGGTAAGTAATATCACTGACTGGCTGAGGTTATTTAAAGTGAATGCATTCAGTTACTGAAGGCTTCAATTGAATGCATTCAATAAAATTTCTAAGACTTAAAATAATTAAATGAATTTAGTGAATGCTACTGACTTTAAAAATTGTTTAATGAATGCAATAAAATGAAAAGATTAAAAAAAATGCATTCATTAAGTCACTTTGAAGTCATTCATTCATTAAGTGCATTTTCAACTAAAGTCGTATTTAGGTAAGTAACATCACTGACTGGCTGAGGTTATTTAAAGTGAATGCATTCAGTTACTGAAGGCTTCAATTGAATGCATTCAATAAAATTTCTAAGACTTAAAATAATTAAATGAATTTAGTGAATGCTAATGACTTTAAAAATAGTGTAATGAATGCAATTAGTCCATTAGTTGTTTGTTGCTTTGCTCGTGAAGATGACTAAATTTGAATTTTTTTTTTTTGGTCTCTTATGATTTGCTTAGTATAAAGATTTTGTCTTCTGCCAGGCGGGAAGACACATGGGATGGATCTTATATGCGAAATTTAACAGGTATATGTCCCAATTTTTCTTGCAAGACATTCTTGTAGGTGGGACATATCGTCGAGTCATCGGGCATGATTTCCTCTAACCAAACTTGGTTACATCTGGTAAATGTAAGTAGATCATCGAAGCCGACGGACTTGTTGTTCTTAAGCTTTTTAACTGGCTTTTTATTGACTTTACGACTGATCACTACTTGCCCTATCATCGGACGACTAAGTTTACTTTGATGCTTCAAAAACTCTGCGTTCCGGCCTCAAACCTAATGATCTTGTTTAGAGGTTCTGTTATAGCATTCGGTTAGCCAGGTTTGCCAGGCTCTTTGATCTTGAACTGGGAGACTGCGTACTGTCTTTTCTCTCCACGCATAATCTTCTTCTCATCCCTTCTCCTTCCTCGGTACTCTTCCTTTGCTCTCCTTGATTTTCGCTGCAGCGTCTACATGAGTGCGTCTAAAATCATCTTTTTGCGGGTGGGTGGCAACGGCATAGTAATTGAATGATGCAGATAGTCGCCTGAGAGAATTTTTTTCTGCTCCACGTCATTTTGGAAAAAATGTCATGTAGGTATCATTAATGTCAAACTGAGCTTTAAACACCTCATATTTGGCAGTCCACAACACTCTCTTTGGTTCACACGTATTCACAGATATGAAATTTATGGATTACTCTCCGCCATTTTTAACAAAACTCGTTGTAGGATAAATAACCTGCACCGATAGGGTAAAACTTTTTTGGGTGTTTTTTCTTAGGAAAAAATTACACAATTTTGTATGACGTATTTTGGGCTCTTTTTCCATTTTAATTTTTTTATACCCTATCCTAAGGGTATATTAATTTTGACACATAGTTTGTAACACCCCTTAATATTCGTCGTAGACCCATAAAAGTACATATATTTATGATCAGGACCAAATCCTAAGACTATTTAGCAATGTCCGTCCGTCCGTATCAACTTTTGAGGCCTTTAAAGTTATGATAGGAGGCTGAAATTTGGCGCATATACTCCCTAGTGTCCCGAAATGGTAAAGTGTTAAAAGTTTTTAAATCCGCCCACTGCCACGCCCACAATTTAGAAAAAACCGTTTTAAGGCTTAAGTTAGAGAGATAAAGTTGTAAAACCTTCACAAGATATGTAGGTACTGCCTACCTTTATAAATTTGTCATATGAAGTTTTTTGCCACGCCTACTTTTTGTGGGCGTTTTTCACTAAAATGCTGTTTTCTTTGAAAATTTTCATAGAAATGGAAAAAAAATGTTTAACAAGATATTTAGCCAATATTTTTTCCAATATATTGCCCATACAAAGTTTTTGGCCACGCCCACTTTTTGGGGACGTTTTTTCAAAAAAAAAATGTTTTCTTTAAATTTCATAGAATAAAATAAAATTCTATCCATCATCTTCCTAATGCTTTTTTTCTTTCGGGTACATAGGGATAAGGATAGGGTATCATACTGTTCGCCCCAAGCGGACTGTAGCCTTTCCTTATGTTTTGACGTAATTTGGGGTTGTCAATTCGGAAGATCGAATTTTGGGTCACTCGTTCGGTATCTCGCGAATAACAAGAGTAATGTTAGCTTCCAAAGCGTCAATCGTAGCTGGCTTATTCCTGAAGACCTGAGACTTTTTATATCCCTAGAGAAAATAGTCCAAAGGTGTGATTTCGCACGATCTAGGTGGACAACAATGGACAACAAGTCCATTGTTTCACGCGCTGTACGGCTCGTAGCGCCGTCTTGTTGAAACCAGAGCTCACCGAGACAATGTATTTGAATTTCCGGAAGTACATAGTCCATTAACATGGCGTGGTGGTACGGCTACCGTTGACTGTTACCGTCTGGCTTGCCTCATTTTTGAAGAAATATGGACCAATGATTCCACTCTCAGCTACAGCTGCTGAAGTTTTACCACTCCATGATGGATGTGTACTAACCGGTACACTAATGTAAACTGGAACTCAAATTTGTGAATGGTTTTGACAATATTAGTTTCAGTAGGTCGATTATGCGCACCGTAAATTTCTCGAATCTCACAGAGCGCTGATTTTCGTAATACAGCTGAACAATTAGGAGACGCTGTTGTGGTGTGAGTCTTTCCATGATGAATCACCTTATGTATGCCTTTCCGTCTCAAACTAATTGCTTGAAGCAAGAATGTCGAAATACCTAATTTACCCTGATATTTGCTGATTAAGAAACCACCATAAAATGATCCGATATTTTGCGATCTTCTCAGATATCAACGATATTAATAATAACATTGAAGTTAAAAATGTTTTTCAATTGTTTTTTTTATTTTCCTATTTTGCTAACGGAATTCTTAAGAAGCTGTTGATGCTCAATTTATAGAAATATATGACTTTTTGGCAGGAAAGGTAAAGGCCTTGACTAAAATTTATGCCTCAGATGATCCCGAAAATTCTTGAACACAAATGTGTTAACTGTGGCGCAGGGATATAAGTCCCCGGCACATAAGACAACTTTTTTTTTGTCGACTGTTTTGTCGAAGATGGGACATAAGTCTGAGAGATAATATATAGCAAAACGTTCTGAACTTTCATTAGGCCTCCAACACTTTTAACGCTATACCAGCCATTGTTCATAATAATTTTAAAAATTTAAATTTATTTGAGAGATAATAACGGGTGATCCAAGTAGAGATACTTTTTTCAATAGCCTTTTTTGATAGATCACGTGTGAGTCGTGTCATGCTGTCATGTTATTTTTGTTTAGTATTGTTTGGCATTTCATAATGGAAAGACTTACGCGTTAACAACGTTTACAAATTGTTCACGTTCTGTGAGGAATGTGTTTCGTGCACTTCGATCAACTTATGGTCAACATAATCGGCCTACTGAGCGTACTATTCGCAACACCATCACCCATTTTGAGATCCAGCATTCATTATTGGAAAATATTCGACCGAATAGACCACGTCCAGCACGCGGACGTAGCTGAGAGTGTACACGAAGACCGTAGAGAGTCGATTCGGCGCCATTCGCAGCAACTCGGACTGACGTATGGAACGACTTGGCGCATTTTACGTCAAGATCTTAAATTGAAAGCGTACAAAATACAGCTTGTGCAACAACTGAAGCCGCTCGACCTTCCCAAGCGACATCGCTTCGCTCTATGGGCTCTTGAAAAGTTCCAAGAAGATCCGACGTTTTCGAGGCAAATTTTATTTAGCGATGAGGCCCATTTCTGGCTCAATGGGTATGTAAACAAACAAAATTGCCGCATTTGGGATGAAGAGCAACCTGAAGAGATTGAAGAACTGCCACTTCATCCAGAAAAAACAACGGTTTGGTGTGGTTTGTGGGCCGGTGGAATCATCGGTCCATATTTCTTTAAAAATTATGCCGGTGCGAACGTAACCGTCAATGGCGACCGTTATCGTGCCATGATAACCGACTATTTGATGCCTGAAATTAAAGCTCATGATCTCGGCGACATTTGGTTTCAGCAAGACGTCGCCACTTCCCACACATCGCATCAATCAATGGACTTATTGAGAGAACATTTCGGTGAGCACATAATTTCACGTTTTGGGCCGGTCGATTGGCCACCAAGATCGTGTGATATCACACCGTTAGATTTTCGAGTGGGGGATATGTAAAGTCAAAAGCTTACGCTGACAAACTTGCTTCGATTCAGGCCTTGGAGGAAAACATCACGCGTGTCATTCGCCAGTTACCAGTCGAAATGCTCGAACGAGTGATTTTACAATAATAATATTTATTTATTATTTCATATAACAAAAACAGAACAATTAAAATATTTCAATATAATCTAACCAAATATTTAACAAATAAAAAACAAAAAATTCTTATTTGAATGATTACTGCGAAATAAAGGCCGCCAAGCTTTATTTCGTTTTTGAAATTCTTAATGATTTCGTGATGGGCATAGGGTCATGCTGCCCCCCTGCAACCCTACCGCTTAGTTTCACTGTTAGATTTGGAGTAGACGCGACGTTGGGTGTATGCAAGCTTTATACCCAACAAATCCTTCCATATACAACCTCACATCCAACCTACTCCTAATCGAACAGTGAAACCAAGCAGGGTGGTTGCGGTTGCAGGGAGCAGCATGCCCCCCCCCCCCATATTACAATCGTCGATTCTTCTCACTTAAGTGGGACATAACTCCAATATCGAATTTGGGGCACTAAAATATAAAAGATATTTTTTATAATCTTTTGGTTTCTTCTACATCAGAAAAACTTAAACCTAAAAAAAATGAAATCGTATCCCACTGAAGTTTTACAGTTTTTAAAGGAACCAGTAGTTTTTTTATAGCCTTGATGGAAACCTAGTGCTACTTATCGCATTACCTATTGTCGCTGAGTGCATGCTGTGCTTACCAATCAACCCTCCAAAGATTTTTTTCTTTCCGACTTAAGCCATGAAATCCCAGAACACAATTCGACATCGTACTGTGTAGTTCATAAGGTCTTAGAACTCCTCCTTGATAGTAAAGTATCCATTCCGGATCTGGGTACCATTTGAGGGCAAATTACCGATCGAGAAATTACCCCGACTCAATGGCACAACCTCCAACGGTAGGCCGGTAATTCCAATAACCTACTTCAGGGATGCGAGAGCTGCTTTCTGCCCACGAGTAGCTCATCCTCCATGATCTCTTTTTACAATAATTGAAGTGTAGATCGCCAAGTTGATTTACCATATCGTTTAAGGCAGGCAAAAAGGGGTCTGAGCTTCATGTATTAATATAGGGTTTTTTTTTTAGAGGTATAGAACTTCGAATTGAAATCAAACACAATGTTTTAATGTCCATCAATTTGGCTTTATTGGAAGGATAATTTTATGCCATTAATGTTTAAATATAATTTCGGGGATGTGACCGCCGGGGCTGGTTCGAATAAAGCCAAGTCTAGAGGTCCAATTTTCAACCACATTTTCTAGCATTTCGGGCTGTGTCGGCAATAACGCCACGAATGTTGGCTTCCACTTCGCCTAACGTTTCTGGCATAGACGAGCGACTTCACATATCCCCAAAGAAAATAATCCAATGGTGTCAAATCGCACGATCTTGGTGGCCAATTGGCAGGTCCATTCCGCGAAATTATGCGCTTATCGAATGTTTTCTTCAATAAATCGATTGTGACGTGTGCTGTGTGGCATGTAGCGCCGTCTTGTTGGAACCACATCTCATCCACATTTATGCCATCCAATTCGGGAACAAAATACTCGGTTATCGTGGCTCTATAGCGGTCTCCATTAACGGTAACTGACTCTCCAGCATCATTTCGGAAGAAGTATAGCCCAATGACTCCACCAGCCCATGGAGCACACCAAACAGTCAGTTTTTGTGGATGTAATGGCGTTTCAAGGGTCTCATGTGGATTCTCTTCAATCCAAATGCGGCAATTTTGCTTGTTGATGAAGCCATTTAACCCAAAATGAGCCTCATGAGCCACTGAACAAAATTTTGCGATGAAAATCAGCATCGATATCAATCTCATTTTCGGCCCATACACCAAAATCACGACGCATTGTATGGTCTTGCGGCTTTACTTCTTGCACAAGCTGGATCTTGTAAGGTCGTAGGAAGATTTCTTTGCGCAAAATCTTCCATAAAGTTGATGGACAAAGCTCCAACTGCTGTTCATGTTGAAATGGCAAACCAAACTGAACATAAATGACATTAGAGTTGCCAGATTTGACCACAAAATCTTAGTTTTATCTCTATTCGAAAAACCAACCTCAAACACCCTTTATAATAATTCCATGGTCTAATTTGTGAGAGGAATATGGCTTCCATTTAAAGAGAGTGAGTGTAGGTAGATGCCTTATTCTTTCAGTTTCGTAGCTCTTAGATAAAAGCCTTAAAAGTTTTAAGGAACGAACAAGGCGAATTTTAGAAACCAACCAATGTTGAACGATGTTACGAAATGTGTAAAAATGTTCGTAGCACTCCACTGTACCAAAGAGGTAAGCAGATAAGCAAACGCACATTCAGTTTATTAATTTATGGACTTTTTATTGGTTTAGGAATTACTTGTTTAAATCAACAAGCTATGTTTTTTTAATTCAATAAACAAGTTCATTTGGTGATATAATCCAAAATTGTGTACACCTAGGTATGTTCATTTTAATTTTCAACTCAAAACTAAGCGATCTATTAAAACTTTGTTTGCTAATGCCGACGTACCTATTTAATAGAAAACATTATTCGGATTGACGCGCCACGGACATCATCATACTCCCTGTTCAAACATTCCTCTAATTCAAAATCGAAAACAATTTAAATAGTAATTCGCATTGTTAAAGCCCTAAAACACTCGCACCCAACGGAGACTCCAACGCCATTCCATACTGAACGGAATCTATGTAATTCAAAAGCTTTCCGATGTCACTTAAAAAGAGCGAATGCGAGCAGTAAATTTAATTGCAACATTTATGACAATTTAACCAACCATATCCCACATTCAGCCATTCACAGAGGCGAAAGATATGTCACGACCCCCCTTGCCCACGCTGAGCGGCGATTATTTTCGCACCCCAAACATTACCGAAACCTACGGGCGGTCGCACCGAAAATAAACTCTGCCAGTGAGTTTGCCGTCACGACATGTGCAACATAATTTACCACAAACATGACGGATCGTCAGACAGCAAACCAAACCGGACAGTAGACCGTAGACCAAGGAACGGACGACGCACTGCGAAAACCGCCGTAATTAATTAAATGCAATATTTATGGCTATCCATGCAAAATGTCATTTTTGTGCGCCGCCTTTCGCCCATTCCGATACTTGATACCGTCGTGTCGTATACACAGCACACACACATGTCCCACATGCCCCACATGCCCCACATGCCCACAGGAAGCAACTGCGACAAACTGGAACATTATGTGTCCTCCTGGCTCGTTCTGTATATGTGCATGACTGCGATATGAGTTCCACGTACGACGATCATAAACCACGTGTACGATGTCAGAAATGTCCACCACATTTCTCTTCATAATGTGTAACGCAACTGTTGTGTGTTGTGTAAAGCTACCCTTGGCCGAAGCCGCTCTGTTAAACTTATTACACCACCAGCAGTTGCTCCACGAAGAAGATGAGTGTGCTTCCTGCATGAACATGGGATTGGATATGGTCTTGGACTTGGACACATGTCCATGTGTGTGTATGTGTGTGTGAGTCTCTCAAAAAAAAAACAAGGAAGACAATCTACCAGCAAGCGGATTTTACGAGCACTTTCCTCAAATGGAAGGACCCCCCATTCCTCACTCAGCCATGCATCCAAAACACGACACTATGTACTCACACGCCCAAGAGGCTCTCTGCTCTACACCGCTGTCGCCGCCATGTTGTTGTTGACGAAACGAATGGAAATCCGTTTCCTGGATTTATGTTGAGTGGACATCGGAGGTCACATCCTGTAATGCGTTTTGAAATGCGTCCACCCACCCAATATCGACCATCCGACGAAAAAGGACTCCATTAGGGGTTGTTTGGGTGCTTCAGAACTGAACTATATGTGTGCCTGTCCCGAATGCACATAAAAGTGTTTACGAAAACTCTTCCCTTTCTGCGCCTTAAGTGGATATTTATGGTTTGGCCTTCACTTCTTCTTCCGAGTTAAATCCCTCGGGGACTTTCGTCTACTATTCCTCTCGTAGGTTCGTTAAAAATGAAAGCGCCCCTTAATTTTACGAACGAATCCACTTCAAACCGAATTCGCTTCGTCCGGGAGTGAGCAAATTTTATTACTTCGCCCTGAAAATGCGAGATTTTATGGACGTCTAATAAAAGTATATGTATATTCGGGGAAGGATAAAAGGAATCTTTTTGGTTCTTCTATTCAACCCAAATTCACCCTCCGTATTTAATCGTAGCCAAACACCGAGGATGAAACTCCAATAAAGTTGAAAGAGTTTGGTTTTTAGCAGCCACGAACTGAACATTCAACTGAATGAATGAACGAGGTGACTGACCTGGCTCTAAGGCACTGCATAGGTAGAAGGGTCCTCCTAACCCGCCGCGCATAACCAGAACCAGCCGAATCACAAATAAACTAAAAGCGAAACAATGCTAACGCCGAACGCTCCTGAACGGAGGCCACCCTAAGGCCGTTTCTCGTGTTGTACATGTGCATTGTCAACATCACGTGGTTGGTTGCGGTGTTGCCGTGTGATGCAAATCCTTGCGAGCTCCTTCGACTGGAAAAACTGTTGACGTTGATTTTTGTGGGCCTGGCTTTTGCACAGTGGTATTCGAGGGGCAACGGAGGACGATGACGACGGGTTTCTCTTTGTTTTTGCAAATTTTTGTCCTGCTCGAATCCGAATCCTGATTTGTTCAAGTGTGCGGTGGGTATACTCGAAAATGATTCCGACGGCAATAAGCAAGCACCCTTTCGAAAAGAAATGCCTTCGGAATGGTTTTGATGAATAGGACTTTTGTTCCTTTTGGGTTACCATCACCATACACCGATGATTGTGATGGTCCTTGCGACTTTTTGCTGTTTGTGTCCTTTTTTTTTGGAAGAACTTTGCAATACCTTTTTTCGTGAATGAGGCGATGTTGTTTCCGTCTTTTCAATTCTAGTATTTTTTTTTTTTGTTTTTTTGCTGCCATTTTTGTTGTGGAATTATACGTTTTATTTTTATTCCATGCCAAGAGGCCTTTTGATAACAGTGCCTGAGGAGAAGCTGTGGATTCGTAGTTTAAAGTTAGGCCCTGCCAGAGTCATTGTTCCGGTAAATAAAGAGTTTTTGATTTTTGTATATGTATGTGTGTGTGTTTGGGGGAGAGGGGTGGAGAAGGTAGGGTCATGCAGTGCAGGACTACTGGTGAAGGTATTGTAAGGAGGCGCAAGAAAAGCCGATGAGAAATTTCACTCTTCTGTGAAGTTTTTCACTGTTTTGGGTGGTGGTAAGAAACTTGGTCCTAATGTTGCAGGGCGTTGGTCAAAAGAAAGGTTTTCAGTTTCGCTGAGCATGGCAGAAATCTGTAGGTGACGCTTGATAATGCCGAGTGCCACAATTGAAATTGAAATTGAAAGAAGAAAGCAAAAGAAAGGAACAATGGCAGGAAGTCGGTGACTTAAGGAGTTCATAAACACGAATTTATTTACTTTTGTTTAATTCGAAAAGCTTTAAGAAGTGTATTGTAGAAGTGGCGGGAGGGAATGAGTGCATTTCTTTCTCAACAAGCCATAAGTACGAGTATATTAGTCATTAATGTGCTGCCAGTTTTGATTTATATAAAGATTCTTGATGTACCATATTTAAAAAAAAAAAATTGAGTCAGTATCTCCTAACTTTTCTTGTTCCGTTTCTCAAGCGCTGGCACTATGTTGTCTAATAAATTGTCTCGTACAAATCCTGCAGTCTTTTTAGTAACTTTTAACAGCAACACTTCCAACTTTGTAATGACCCAACCATTGCGCGTTGGGCAACATGTTAAAGCTTAACCCTAGAAAGACAACCATATTCGTCGGTTATCTACCTAAGACTTAGCGCATTTTCAGCAAATGACTCTGACCCCCCACTAATCTTAACACTATCTGTTAAGTTAAATTTTATTGCTTAATTGAAAAATGTAAGCCAAGGCAATTTCCACCCAAATTTTTTTAAAAAAATTTATCCGGGAATTTTTGTCTACTTTGGCGCACATTTTTAATAACATTTTAACCTGTTACACATTCCGGACATTCTGGAATGCCTTCACAAAAAATCCTGTTTCCAAAATCTCGGCCAGAGCTAGTATCGTCCGATTTCTATTCTTCCATTTATTTTAAAGGTATTTGAAGAGTTGATGAGTGAACAAGGCTACTACAAGGCTACTATTCCAATCAGGGTCCCGATAACAACGTAGTTGTACTACGGCTTTTCTAAACCTAGATGACGAGTTTCGTTCGGCAATGGACAAGAATATTGTAACTTTTTTGGTTCTGGACTTCTCGAAAGCCTTTGACACCGTTCCCCATGAAATCCTCATCGAGAAACTGGAGTTCTACCTTGTCTCTAATGAAGCCGTACTAAAACTACCTAGCATCACACATGCAGCATTTTCCAACGGGAAATGTATTTCTTGAGTGCAAGGCAGATGTACCTCAGGGTTCGATAATTGGGCCGCAGCTCTTTCACGCCAAAGTTAGTTGAAGACGCAACAGCAAGAATCTAAAATTAATCGTCCGCTGCTCTGAAATTATAAAGATCAAACTAAACTTAAAAATAATGCCAGACTACCGTTATTAGTCGAAATATTGTAAATATTGTAGAAACATCCTTCTTCCCACTTTTTAAATTAAGTGGAGCAAATGTCGCCTATGCAGCTGAGGACAAAAATGTAAGGCTACTACTTTTACATAACGAAAAATGTTCATTACTGCGCGATCACATTACTGTGACTGTAGAAAAGGTGTATGGTTCGCTACGTTCCCTATATCAAACTGCGTCAAGTGACATTGGTAAAATCTCTAAGACTCTGTTGTTGTTGTTATTTTGTTTTTTCTTAAATTTACTTTGTTCAAAGGTTTTGAGAAAATTGATTTTAAACGCGAAGCCAAAAAACCGAATTTTGTTTAATTTAAAAAAATGGTAGCTGGTACCTACCAGGCCACCTACTCATATAGGCCAATATCTTTACTTCCCTTGACTTCAAAATTATTTGAAAGAAGAAAGCATTCGGTGGGCATGGGACGTCAACAACGCCTGCGCGCCATCTTGTTCGGAGTTCTGCACCGCGTTTCAGCTCTCTCCAACTCATTCCTAAAGAGCTCGATTCCTCTCGAATGTTCTGCGCCACGTATACCTAGGGCAGCCTGCTGTTCTGCCAGCCTGGGTGAGCGGATTCCACTGCATGGCGTAGTTCACAATGGAATTGTCTTCGTGCCGTAGGGTGTATTCAATCCACTGCCACTTTCTTGCCCGTATTGTAATTTTTATAGGTTCTCGGGCAGTACTCTGATAAAGCTGTTCGTTGGAGATACGGTTCGGCCAAAAAGGATGTTTCTTAAACATATATACGAAGACTTGGAGGTTGCCATCTTCCAGGTACTGCACCGATACAACTATGGAGTGGAACAGTCGCTTGGTTTCTTAAGCCTGGTTTCTTCTAACGAACGCAGCTTTAGCCTTCCTGATTCTGCTGCCCATATCAAGTTCGGTGCCACCGCGGTTAGCCGAGATCACACTTCCTAGATAAAGAAAGTACTGCACCGATACAACTATGGAGCGGAACAGTCGCTTGGTTTCTTAAGCCTGGTTTCTTCTAACGAACGCAGCTTTAGCCTTCCTGATTCTGCTGCCCATATCCAGTTCGGTGCCACCGCGGTTAGCCGAGATTACACTTCCTAGATAAAGAAAGTACTGCACCGATACAACTATGGAGCGGAACAGTCGCTTGGTTTCTTAAGCCTGCCCATATCAAGTTCGGTGCCACCGCGGTTAGCCGAGATCACACTTCCTAGATAAAGAAAGTACTGCACCGATACAACTATGGAGTGGAACAGTCGCTTGCTTTCTTAAGCCTGGTTTCTTCTAACGAACGCAGCTTTAGCCTTCCTGATTCTGTTGCCCATATCCAGTTCGGTGCCACCGCGGTTAGCCGAGATCACACTTCCTAGATAAAGGAAGTACTGCACCGATACAACTATGGAGCGGAACAGTCGCTTGCTTTCTTAAGCCTGGTTTCTTCTAACGAACGCAGCTTTAGCCTTCCTGATTCTGTTGCCCATATCCAGTTCGGTGCCACCGCGGTTAGCCGAGATCACACTTCCTAGATAAAGAAAGTACTGCACCGATACAACTATGGAGCGGAACAGTCGCTTGGTTTCTTAAGCCTGGTTTCTTCTAAAGAACGCAGCTTTAGCCTTCCTGATTCTGCTGCCCATATCCAGTTCGGTGCCTCCGCGGTTAGCCGAGATCACACTTCCTAGATAAAGAAAGTACTGCACCGATACAACTATGGAGCGGAACAGTCGCTTGGTTTCTTAAGCCTGGTTTCTTCTAACGAACGCAGCTTTAGCCTTCCTGATTCTGCTGCCCATATCCAGTTCGGTGCCACCGCGGTTAGCCGAGATTACACTTCCTAGATAAAGAAAGTACTGCACCGATACAACTATGGAGCGGAACAGTCGCTTGGTTTCTTAAGCCTGCCCATATCAAGTTCGGTGCCACCGCGGTTAGCCGAGATCACACTTCCTAGATAAAGAAAGTACTGCACCGATACAACTATGGAGTGGAACAGTCGCTTGGTTTCTTAAGCCTGGTTTCTTCTAACGAACGCAGCTTTAGCCTTCCTGATTCTGCTGCCCATATCAAGTTCGGTGCCACCGCGGTTAGCCGAGATCACACTTCCTAGATAAAGAAATTCTTCAACTTTCTCGACCTCCTGTCCGGCACATTCAAAGTAAGTTGAAGACTTTCTTTATCTAGAAAGTGAGGTCTCGGCTAACCGCGGTGGCACCGAACTGAATGTGTGCAGCAGAATTTGAGTTCAGCGCGGCTGATAGAAGTACATATATCTTTGCATATACCACCATACCCCACTACGCACCTACTCCAAATCTAACAGTGAAATCAAGCAGAGGGTTGCAGGGGGTCAATCGATATTGATTTCGTTTTTTTGGCTTTATTTCCATTCATTTCTTGACATTATTTCGTTTTGCATAGTGAAATAAAGACAAATTGGTCTTCGTTTCTGAAAGTGAAATAATGCCAAATTTTGAATTTCGCTTTATTTTGTTTGACGTTACTTCATGTCACCAAGTACTTAGGGCTTTGTTGTCTGCCTCAGCTTCTATGTATTTAAAGTGATACACTCCCCTTCTTGGAGCACTTCAGTCAATCTGCTGTGATTTTCAAATTAAACAAAACTATCTACAATACACATAAATATAAGTGAATATATTAAATGGCTAAGTGAATTCAGGACGATACATTTTCGAAGTTTCCATATGCACAGCTGAAACATCCGTTTAATATAATCTTAAAGATACTCGACACCTTCTAAAATGGAGTCGCACACACTATCTCGGCATAAACTATTGAACAACTTAACCCTTTCACCATTATTCCATTAATATCTTATCTAAGCATGTAAGTCATTAATGACAAAGCCCTAATGCTAACCACCCGCATTCTGTATAGTATCGCTGCGCCGTCCATACCCATATGCAACTAACCACAGATACTCTGTTTCTAATCTCCTTTTGCAATTAAATGGCTCATAACGCCTCATTACGGTTGCATTATGTGCTGGAATCGCCTCGGAAGCCTATACCATCGCCGCCACTCTGACATTTAGGGTGGATGGTCGGTGGCGCCTGTATCTATACTCCAAATGGGTAGATGCAGCAAAGTCAATCGATGCGTTGTTGATGCCCCTTCACACTGGTATTTGTACCGGACTAATGCAATTGCAGCTACATTATAATGGGGCTTTGCCGATTTTCGTATTATCCTTCTGGATCAGCCTAAAATGTCTTAGGAAGCTTAATTGGATTCAAAAGTGGGCATTTCACGTTTCACTAAACAGAATGGACGCACACAGAGAGATGGAGAACTGTTTAAATTTGTGACCACCATCAAAGTCATCAACACCACCAGAGTGTCAGTGCATCCGTAATCTGGGATAACCTCTTGGTGGTCCTGTATGCTAGCCAAACATCGGCAAGGGATACGACTTGTCGACCCAACTTAAAGATATTGCGCGCAGCTTTAATTAAGACAAACTAAGATGTGTTTTGTCCCATCGTCCGATGATCTACTGCAGAGCAGACAGGGTAAAGAACAAAAAAAAAAGCGATGGCGACATTATCCCAGCAATCCATCTACATGTACCCACTCGAGATATATATAGGTAGGTAGGTAGGTAGGTTGGTATTTCAAGGAGCCGAAGAAGACGAAGCAGCAGAAGAAGAAGAAGAAGAAGAATTTCTACACGAAACGTGAGGTAAATCCGAAACGTTTTTCTCAGGAGTAATTATGGACTTACGAGGTATGACAGTTGATTAACATAAACGTCCCCGAAGATTTGCCCTTAGGATACGTTCGAGCTGGAGCAATGCCCTTCCGCCGATCTCCGGCTAATCCCTTGTTTTGTACCTAAGCTCTTGATGTTCGTCACAGTGTTGTCGTGTCTTTTCGTATCTCACGCGGATCACTCAGTCAGCTAACTCTAGCAGAAGTTTCGTCTCTCTCGCTCTCTTTTTCTCTAGTTGTGGAATGAAATTTATGGCTAAGACTTGGGATAGCAAAACATTCAGATTACAAATGACGGTCGGTTCCTGCAACCTGCCTCCGTTGCACTGAACTGATTATAAGGTTCCCTGTCTTGTTTGCGAAATTATGCTTAAAAAACATGTACTCCTAATAGCTGAAGATGCTATCGGGCAGCCATAGAAGAACGACGAGGCTTAGATGTCGATGCTGATGACGATAATGACGACAATGATGAGGACGACTTCGACTACGACTACAACTACAAAGGGGACAATGACGACGATGACCATGTTAAGAAGAGTCCCTCTGATGATGATGATGACGATGATGTACGGTGGTGTGGCGCGGCGGGATTTTTCGGCTCACCTACTTGCCGTATTGTTTGAAAGTCAAAGATGGTGGTATCTCGTTATTAATCCTCGACCGCTTCGCTCTGAATTAAAATGAAAATTTTCCCCAACCCAGGTTGGTATGGATAATTATGGAGATTCCGTGCTGATTACGGATAATAAATGACATGTAATTGGAGCGAACTGGGTGTGGGATGGACGGCGGCGGTGGCGGTGGCGGTGGCGGTGGCGGTGGCGTTGGCCGTGGCAATGGTGGTTGTGGTGGTGAAGCCTGCAACAGCGCTAACGCAAGTGATGATTAAAGAGCAACTATAATTTGCAGGTGGAGAAAAGATAGTGGTTAACCTCGTTTGAGGAATTAGTGTGGAAAGATTGTATCCTTAATGATGAAGGCAGAGAAACGTGGCATAGGGAAGGAATATTCAATTTGCTGGTCATCGCAGAATTGCATACCTAAGTCTTGATTTGCTTATTTGTATTCATATTTCGGGGTCCCTTTGCTTGCGTGGGTCAGGATTGGGCTTTCTTAGGTAGGTAAAAGAAGTAAGAATAAGAGGAAATTTTAATGATGCAAGGAGCAGTGCGAGTTAATATAAAATTTGCATTACATTGCTTTCGCAAAGAGTGGAAAAATGGATGTTTCTACATTTATATTTTTGGATAGAAATAGATTCTAAAAGGCTGTGATCAACATAATGGTTAACTTCCGCAAAATCGAAATTATCCTTTTTTTTTTAGGAAATACGAAATCCAGCCTAATCTTCTCCGAAAATATCAGCTGAAAATATAGAATTTGGCTGTCAGTGCATCTGCGCTGAAAGATATAGAGAGGAGAGCGGATCATGTGCGCCAGTGTGCTCACAGGGATGTGTTCGAGGTAAATGCGTCAAGCCAAATAAGTGCGACTGTTTCTTTGGATATACAGTGTAGTCTACAGTGTCAGTGCAATGGGCCTTCGGACTGTGAAGGACCCTGTAAAGAGTGTCACAACAATACAATGGGTGCTCAGTGTGAAAAGTGTCAGCCGCTGTTTGTTGGAAACCCCAAAGAGGGAAAGAACTGTGTACCTTGCTTGGATTATTACAACGGACATACCGATGTGTGCGTTAATGCGGATTTGGATTCGGTAGTGTATAACATGACTAGATCCGATTTGGAGAACATATTACCACAGGGTCCAGAGGCGAACGCCACATGTCTTCGGTGTATTAACTTTACAGATGGAAGCCGTTGCAACACTTGTATAAATGGCTTTTCCGTGGAACTGATGACTTACACAAAGAGTGCAGACCTTGCCAGATAAACCTTCCATTCATGATATTTAGGTCAATGTACATCGTTTTTTTTTTTTTTCTTGAGGTATAGAACTTCGAATTGAAATAAACCACAAGAAAATTGTTTTAATGGCCATCAATTTGGCTTTATTGGAAGGATAATTTAATGCAATTAATGTTTAAATATGACTTCGAGCATATGGCCGCCGCGGATGGTTAGAATAAAGACAAGTCTAGAGGTCCAGTTTTCAACCACTTTTTCAAGCATTTGGGGCGGTATGTCGGCAATAATGCCACGAATGTTGGCTTCCAAGTCCCCTAACGTTCCTGGTTTTTCTGCGTAGGCGAGCGACTTCACATATCCCCAAAATAAAATAATCCAATGGTGTCAAATCACACGATCTTGGTGGCCAATTGACAGGTCCATTCCGCGAAATTATGCGCTCATCGAATGTTTCCTTCAATAAATCGATTGTGACGTGCACTGTGTGACATGTAGCGCCGTCTTGTTGGAACCACATCTTATCCACATTCATGCCATCCAATTCGGGAACAAAATAGTCGGTTATAATGGCTCTATACAGGTCTCCATTAACGGTAACTGCCTCTCCAGCATAATTTCGGAAGAAGTATGGCCCAATGACTCCACCAGCCCATAGAGCACACCAAACAGTCAGTTTTTGTGGATGTAATGGCGTTTCAAGGGTCTCATTTGGATTCTCTTCACTCCAAATACGGCAATTTTGCTTGTTGACGTAGCCATTCAACCCAAAATGAGTCTCAACACTGAAGAAAAGTTTGCGATGAAAATCAGCATCGATATCAGTCTCATTTTCGGCCCATACACCAAAATCACAATGCATTGCATGGTCTCGCGGCCTTTATTCTTGCACATGCTGGATCTTTTAAGGTCGTAAGAAGAGATTTTTGCGCAAAATCTTCCATAAAGTTGATGGTCAAAGCTCCAATTGCTGTTCATAATGAAATGACAAACCAAACTGAACATAAATTACTTTAGAGTTGCCAGATTTGAACACAAAATGTCAGTTTTATCTCTATTCGAAAAACCAACCAACCAACCTCTAAAAAACACCCTTTAGATCATTTGTGGTGTCCTAAGAATGATAACCTCCATAACTAAGGTTTATTAGTCTCTTCTTGCCATCGCCGCGCCAGGGACCCTTATGAACCCATTGTGAGATCTTTAGTGGGGAATTATCCTATTTGTGATAGTGGTCTCCTAGTGGTTTTTCCTACCTACTCGCGATTACTCACCTCACGATTACAACCTGTAAAGATTAGCAAGTGAAACTTCCAATAGTGCTTCTCTGTTCTGTTCTGTTCCTCAAGTAACGGAGATCGCCATTACAAATGTCATCCTTGAGATTTAGTTTCGTTACTTGGTTTCTTTGAAAATTCAGGAACGCTGAAGCGATCTTAATGGAATGTAAATACGCTAGATGAAGACCTTTTAAGCTTCGTTTTCATTGAAGCGATAATTGAAGCCAGTAATGCAGTTGAATTCGTAACCCAGGTATCACGGCGCGTAATACATTAATGTCCAGATGTGAAAACAGAAAAGTACCGACCTCCAGTATATTTTGTGGACCCCTGAGATCTCGGAACTCAGATCTTTGTGTCACCGTACGCCAAGAATTTACCAACTTTTCCAGACTCTAAAGCTATTAAGTCTAGCAAGCGTCTGTGTTTGAGGAATCACGGCGAAGAACTAAACAACGACGTCTGGGGTAAAGCTTACCAAATCGTATCGATGAGTCTTAAAGGTCAGCGTATGAAATCAGCGACGTGCCCAATGTTGTTCCGACTAATAGGTGAATAGTTCACGAAATTGCACAAAAGTACGCGATAGAAAGGCTGCGGTACTAGACTGTAACCCAAATAGAGCTCCTAAAATTAAAACACGACCCGACTTCGTTGTCGAAATGCGCGTCTTCAAGAGAGCATTTTCCCTGAGCCTTGGAAGCGCCAACGGCTTGTCCTTCTGCCAAATGGCAAAGGGAATCCGCACGAAGCATCGTCTTATTTGTTTAATAGACACGATTGGAAAGATCACCGAGCGGATCGTAATGAGGGTCAAATCAATTAAAAGATACAAAAGTTAACTTATATATACGTAGTAGGTACTTGTGCACTTAAATAGTAATTGAAAGTTTGATGAACGACAACATTTTTAAGCACGCGTCGGCACTGACCTTAGATATTATTTCTACTGCAGAAAATGGCTTTTATTATCTGCTATAATATAAAGGTTGTTTTTTTTAGAGGTTGGTTTTTCGAATAGAGATAAAATTGACATTTTGTGGTCAAATATGGCAACTCTAATGTCATTTATGTTATGCTTGCAAATCGTGCAAATTTATTTCGAAAATAATGGTTCAGTTCGCGAAGTTTACCACCAAATTTTGTTCAGTAATGAGGCTCATTTTGGGTTGAATGGCTACGTCAACAAGCTAAATTGCCGCATTTGGAAGTGAAGAGAATCCACATGAGACCCTTGAAACGCCATTACACAAAAACTGACTGTTTGGTGTGCTCTATGGGCTGGTGGAGTCATACTTCTTCCAAAAATGATGCTGGAGAGTCAGTTACCGTTAATGGAGACCGCTATAGAGCCATGATAACCGACTAATTGGATGGCATAAATGTGGATGAGATGTGGTTCCAACAAGACGGCGCTACATGTCACACAGTGCACGTCACAATCGATTTATTGAAGGAAACATTCGATGAGCGCATAATTTCGCGGAATGGACCTGTCAATTGGCCACCAAGATCGTGTGATTTGACACCATTGGATTATTTTATTTTGGGGATATGTGAAGTCGCTCGCCTACGCAGAAAAACCAGGAACGTTAGGGGACTTGGAAGCCAACATTCGAGGCGTTATTGCCGACATACAGACTCTCTAGACTTGTCTTTATTCGAACCAGCCCCGGCGGTCACATCCCCGAAATTATATTTAAACATTAATGGCATAAAATTATCCTTCCAATAAAGCCAAATCGATGGACATTAAAGCGATTTTCTTGTGTTTTATTTCATTTCGAAATTCTATGCCTCTAAAAGAGAACACTCTTGATAATATTTATATTCTTGCCAACTTTGCAACCTGTTTAACAGTTTCTTTCACTCTCAGGATAGTCCGAGGACTTTTGAATATAATCATGTACCAACGTCAGTATCCATCTAGGAGCCATCTGTGTATAGGGGTATGGTTGGTTCCTTGTTTGGCTTGCTGTTTTTGCCTTTATTCATCGTTACGAGGAAGGGAAGTAACGAATAATCTAGTAAAGTTCAAACAGGGGATTTTTTTAGTCGGTCTACATTTTACGTAGGATCCCTGCGTGTATCTCTACAGACCGGGCTTTTAATTCCAAGTTTTACTTTATGACAAAATCAAGCGTTTTAACCACAGATGAGGAATTAACCAGATAGTCAACTCGAGAGCGAATCTCTCACGTTGCCTACAAGCTAAGTCGAACTGATAAGCCCCACATAATTTGCACTTATATGGACTTTTACGTGCAAATCAAATGGGAATCACGCACACATAAATCGAATTATATGGGGCTAATGGCCGCGCCCATGAAATGTCATTTTTTATAGCAAGAAGTAGGGAACAGTTGATGAATTTCAGCAGATTACAACTCACAATTTGGGTGTGTAAAATAAACATGGTCAATATGCGGTGAATATGGATTGATAAAAACATACTTACCACACAACTAATAATATAATAAAATATTATAATATTAAGAATAAAGCTGCGTTTTAACTAATTTATTCAAAATAATATTGATTAACGTGACTAATATATAATAAGTAAGTTCATCATACATTTTCAGTTGACAATAAATTTAAGTATAACTATACTAGCAAGGATTTCGTAGAGTATGGATAGTTATATTAAAGCAGTTAAGTAACTCTATACAATTGAACACTGGCTTTAATAAAACGTAATCCAAATTCTTACAAATAACATTTTTGGTACATCAAAACACTTTTTTAACAAAATTTGCAATTACTTCCTAGTAGTAGTAGTAGTAGTAAATTGTTTTGTTTATTTTCATATAAAATAAAATTGCAAAACATTATAACTTGACAAATAAAGTCAGCTGTTAAAAAAAGTGGCTAATTAATTCAATATACATGTAACATAATGTGCATGCGTTTTTATGTTATGTTCTCAAATACCAAGCATTTTCGTGATGTACTCAACTACCAAGCATTTTCGATAAAAAAATGCACCCTCAATATACTTATGCAGTGCATTCCAGCTACCTTTTTTCTCCTTCTTCCGTCTATCGCTTACTTTAAATTTTAAAATAAAGCATATTAACTTATATAAGAAATTTCAAACCCGCCTTAGAAAAGAAACAGCTAAAAAAATTGACTAAACGTACAAATCTTGTAACACAACATAATTTAAAAAGGATTACAAATACTTCTTTTTCACTTTTTTTTATCCATGCACGGAACCCGATTATGTACATATATTCATTAAACTTTCATATGTTGAATAAAAACAATCAAATAATAAATAAGTAATAAAACAATAAAAGAATTTAATATATATATAAAAAACCACTGCAAACTATTTACTACAAATATTTTACACCCAAACATTACTAATTTAGTAATATTTATGCAATAATACAATAAAATATGCATTTTATCTTATTTTATTAACCAAAATGGAAAAGTACAAAAACCCAAGAATGTTTATTTTTAGGCAGATAAAAAATAGAGAACTATTTCTTATAACCGCAAAAAATATTCCAACTAAATTGTAACAACTTTATTGGGTAACTAATTTTTTGCTTCTTTATAAACATTTACATTAAAATAGCTGTAAAAGTTGAATCACATAAACTCAACACTTCGCAGAATTTCCTATTTCCCAACACATCCGCCGTGACCAGCTGTTTTGTTGTTAAGATTTGGATATATTGCAAAACTCCCCACAATTATTTTTGGCGGGTAATCTAGTAAATTAGATCTAACTTCATGTGTCTGGCTCACACGTATTCACAGATGGGAAAATTGAGAGAGGATTTTGCGGCTGTCATTAAATATTTTTTGCGGGTTGAAAGTGATAGGGGATTGCAGAGTTGACTATCTGGTTAATTCCTCATCTGTGGTTTTAACCGTCTACCGCATACAAAGCCATGTATGACGTTTAATTTTTGTATTAAATTTTCGGAAGAAATAAACTGTTCTAAGAACCAACGGTTTTCTGTTGCATTCGATGAATAGTTGTAGCTTTTAAACCGGCCTATGTTTAAGAAATTTTGTTTCACAAATAACTTTAAAAAAGTGTATAAAAAGTAAGCCCGACAATTTTTATTTTTTTTTTCAAGTGGGTCATAATTCATGCAGTAGAGGGTTAAGATGAGTATGGCTTCCTACCCGGCCGTGGAAGTGGTTCTCATTGCAGTACCCGTGCAGGCCATTCATTGAATTTTTTTGATCGTCCTAAGCTTTGTCCATGTTGTTTGCCACCATATTGTATCGGTTTTACTAGCGCTGAAATCGAAATTTAGTAATCATAAAAATATATTAGAAGGTACTCTTCAAGTATACTTCTATCGTAATTAACAAAGCAGCTGATAAATTTATTAAAACTCTCGCTCGAGTTTTAACAAAAAAATACTTGCGGCCGGCCCAGTTCTTCGATGCGAAAACTCAACTAAGTGATCGTGAATGCACTGGATAATTGCCCATAAGAAAATTTCCCAATTATGAAAATGTCAATGATTTCGAAGTGAAGATTGCGTAGGTCAGAGAAGAAAAGTGCAAATGGATTAGATGTGTTTGTGGCAATCCACTGATGTTCCTACACCACCACACCTGGGTGAAATGCCTTCGAAGCAATAGATCGGTCACATTAGTATACTAAAGAGAAAGTTATTGCGAGCGTGCGGAAATTTGGAACTCAAATTGAGTATGAGGGATGCTATTACGACTATAGAAAAGTCCAAAAAATTGGTTCCGCCAATGCCGTCTGCCGGTCTGTATGTCTGTCCGGGCGGTGTATGGCGAAACGCTTTGACGGATTTTCTTCAAAGTTCGTATATAAGGTTCTTGGGGTTACATCTCGGGGCATCTTTTTATTTTTTGCTTTATCTTTTGAAATAACAGTACCTGCCATACAATTTTTTTTGTAAAAAACACTTAACACTAATTTGCTCTATTGGTGTCTATAGCCTTAAACGGTTTACAACAGGGTGCGGTGAATTCTCCGATCCTGTTTAATATTTACACAAGTGATCTGGTATGTTCACTCAGACATGCTATAGCGTATGCCGACGATTTGGTAGCATACAGATCAGGTCCTAAGATCGAGGTCATCATCATCCTTCTGCAGCGTGACTTCGAGCAAATTAAGGAATATTGCGACGACTGGAAGTTGAAAATCAACTTCCAGAAGACGGAACCAATCCTGTTCAGGACCCCATTGGCCGGTGCCACTAGAGATACCGGAAAAAACTGGGAAAAATTGGCCATTATTGGACAGAATGGGCAGGCATTGGCGGTGAAAAACGTGGTCAGGTATCTTGGAATCGTGCTCGATCAGTATCTGTATTTTAAAAAACATATAGATGCTTGTCTTGCTGGAGCTAAGAAGGCTTTTGCTCTGACAAGAAGACTGTTTCATAGCAGTCAACTTGCTTCTAGAGTAAAGGTCATATGCTACGTGGCCCGAATTAGGCCCATCATCGCTTATGGCTGTCCATTGTGGTTTAATATAGCGTCATCGTATATGGAAAGGATTCGGGTTTTCGAGAGACAATGTCTTAGGACATGTCTCGGGTTGTTTCGAACACCTGAATCTGAGTACATAAAATATTATCCCAACACAGTATTATATGATGGGGCTCACTTGAATAGGGTTGACAATTTCCTTATTAAGGTGCCTCGAAGGCACGATGCGAGGGCGATGACCAACGATAATAGCCTGATCTTCGGGCCATACTACCCCAATGAAGCACACATGAAGAGAACGCTTCGATCTGGCTTTGTTCCGCCAGAGGCTTTTCTCCACATTGATAAAAAAGGGCTGGTACAGACGAGGAATGGTATCCCGGTACTATACCACCGCTACCGCAGAGCGACTGATAAGCGGCTTACCTACGACGGGGACGTCGCTAATGCTCCCGAGCTCCTTCGTTTTTGTACCGCGATAGGGCGGTGGGATCAAATTGATACAGATAAACAATTCACCAACTTTTGGTGGCTTGCGGAAAGAGTGGAAGAGGTGGGTATGCCCTTCCAGGTCGGTGTGTTACCTTAGGTAACTCCTCCTAGTCTTAAGTAGTTTTAAGCGATAAGTTGATTAGTTGGAGCTCTGCAGGTCGGCTGCAAGGTGTGGTGTTTCTGAGAGTCGACTGACGCATTTCGGTGTCAGTGGACTCTCGGTGGCGCATGCGCACTATGTTGGCGGCTGCTGGGTGCTGCTAATGGAGTTGGGGGCACATCACCCCCGAATTATACTTAGTATTAGTTTGGTAATTTTAAGTAGCATTAGTTAGATTTTATGTTTTTAATGTATAGTCGTAAGTAGTTTTAGTTTTTTAGTTTTAAATAAAAATAAACTAATAAAGGAGTCAAGATTTTAAAATACATTTTCTTGTAAAAAAAATTATATTTAAAAAATAAAAATTGTATTATTAATTAAGGCCGCAAGGTAATAGTATTAAGTGATATAGTTAAGTTTAGAGCGTCCGCATAAGGACCAGTAATCTAGAATAAGTATCCTGTTAATTTTAAGTTAGATTTAATCATTTTTGTCTAGTTTGTAAGCTTTATTGAAAAAAAAGTGGACTTAAAATTGAATTGCTCGAAAGTGGTTCCAAAGATTTGGGATGGGGTTAAAAATTCTGCACACTCAGTTTTTGGAAAAAAAAATCGATTAACGGTAATTTATAAAACGGGCAATATCTCGAAAATTAATATTATTTACTGTTTTTTTTTATGCTATAAACTCAAACAAATCTGCATACTTAGATTTTTTAAATAATTTTTTTTTTTATATAACGATTTTCATGATTTTAAATTAAATTCGTTTTCTCAAAAACGGCTCTAACGATTTTGATAATTGTTTGTGTTTCGAACAGATTTGTTTAAATTGTCCAATGTGCAAAATTACATCAAAATTGTGGGTGCTGTTTTTCAGAAAATCAAATTTTTTAAAACCTAAAAAGTGATTTAAATAAATTTCCCACCATTAATTTTGGATTCATTTGGGGACTCAAAAACGCATCTCATGCACCGAGAAAGTTTCGTAAGGCGCAGTCGTGCACTTTATGTTTTTTTTTTCTTGAAAAGAATAAAAACGATTCAAAGGAGCACGGCCAAAGATGTGAGTTTTGTATGTCACTTCTGATTATCTGACTTTCAGTGTGGAATAGAGAAATTAAATTTTTACAATTTTTTTTGTTATTGGAATGCTGTTTGAATTTTGGGGCTGAAAAAAAAAACAAATCTAAAAAAAAACATGAAAACTCTTTTCTTCCGTAATTTTTTGGAATTTTTGAATGAAATGCTAGCCGACCAACATGGCTTTACGCGAATATTCATGGAATAACCGAGAAAAAATTAAGTTTGCATCCATTCCTGAAAAATATAATCCACCATCGTGAATTGCTCAAAATATATTTTTTGAAGTTAGTTCCAAATACATCAGTTTTTTTTTAACAATTGTCCACCAATGTCTTATTTGCTGTACCGCAGAAGTTTCGGTACTTCAAATGATCCAGAGACTTCAGTTCTTGACCTTCTTTCAATTTCTTCAGATCTTGACTGAGCTTCGCCCATATATATACATTTGTACGACTTTTGGTATTTAAATTTAAATTGCCCGAGTATGGTATAACATTTTTGACCTCTTGAGAAAGTCTGGGAAACGTTAAAAGCTTAAGAAGAAGAGGAACGTCTTAAATTTGCTTTTCGAAATCGCAATAAATTGATGGAAACTCTTACAAAACTGCCAAAAGTACGAATTCACACAAGAGTTAGGGGTAAGGTTCATTTACGTAAAAAGTGTACCGCCTTACTATGAGCTAAGTCACACATAAATAGTTTAAACAGTGCAATTATAGGTTGGTCTGGAGTAAGAGATGTATCACACGGCAGGTTACCAAAAAAACGACATCGTTCCTACCTACATCACAAGGTTTTAGATTCGGGTTTGATTATTTCATAATAGGCCCCCTGTGTCTGTCTTTATGGCGCCATTACATCCAAAGTCCGACGGCACCACCTACAAGCACAATATATTCGACAAAGCCATCTAACTGCCATATCGAGCGTCCCATGGAGCTTTTGCTAATGCAAAATGCATTCAACCAAAAACATCTGGGTAAGGGTATACCTATACAATAGGACGTGCAAGTGCAAGTCCATTCAAAACTCGTTAAGGGACTTGCAATTTAGACTTTGTGTATGTCATAAAACGTCAAATAGTAAAGCGAATGCAATTTCATATTACGCTTCAACTTGCATCAGGGCGACTCCGAATCTCATTTGGTTGGGTCTCCAGCTCCACCCGTTCGCTCCGATATGAAAGCGCGCGTTATCCTTATGGCTCTCTGTGAATGTCTGTCATAATCGAAGGATAACGTTTCATGGATGAGTTCGACCATTGACTGCTGATGGCCGATATGATGGCGTTGCTGGAGTCTATGCAAAAGTTTGCAGCATCTCTCCATGATGCACTCTAACAAAAAATAGGCTGGCATTTGATCGTAGCTCTTGAAAAAACGTTCCCTCTACTCTCTACCGCCGTCACCGCCGCCGCCGCCGACCCATAGATCAGATAGCAGGCACATAGGTCTAGTTCGAAGCCCATGGATATCGATGGCAATTAACGTGGCACTCTAGGTGTAATAAATTCATTGTATCCGGGCTTTCCCTGATGTTACGTACTTCTATTTAGTGTTCGAGTATGACGGTCGGTGCGGTGCTTATCGTTTAATGGATTATTATGGTCTTCTCTGCTGAGTCTAATAACAAAATTTTTAGGGAGGGGGACGACTTCCATCCCCTCACTATGGCTAGCCATTGAAATGGAAATTATTATATTTGATTATGTGATTTACTGGGAATTTTTGTGTGAATAATGTGAGGTTAGTTCTGAATTTATTTAGTTTGTCGGTGAGTGCGACACATGGGATACAGTTATGCCGTGCTGTTTGGTTAGTGCCAAGAGGCCACAGGAATGGAGCAAGCATAAAGTGACTTGCAATGTGAAATACGTTCGATTGTTGTGGTCTTGGCTGGCTGGCCTTGTTTGGGATGGAGAATATTTTTGCGTTTACTGTCGGAGGGTTAAAGGCCAAGCAACTATGCAGGCTTCAGCAATTGTTGTGCATGGTATTTTGAAGTTTATGTGCCTTCAATTAATGTTTCATTTGTAATGTCAGTCCTAATCAGTGGTTTATTTTGAAATGCAGTGCAGGTGGTGTAGGAGGTGTTTGTTTCGGGCATACTGCCGCACGGTTTAAGTGTATCACACCAAAAACATAAATGTTAAAGAATAGCCAAGTTCTTTTATACAGAAATCGCTTTTGCCTTACAAGTTACCCACAAAAAGTACTGAGCTCTAAAAAAGAACGCTAAGTTTGTACTGTAATTATAAAAAAATTTACAAATAAAGGGAGATCCATTTCGAGGTTCCCTACTTTTTTAAGAAAAAAACGCAGAAAATTCAAATTTAATGGAGAATGTTTATTATAAAAGAACATTCTTTGGCATTTATTTTTTGAAGATTATGTTTATCAAATGTTGGCCGTTGCTACGTCGCAGATGGTCCATCCGTTGAGTCCAATTTTCGATCACTTCCAGTTCGAGCATTTCGATTGGTAACTGGCGAATGACACGCGTGATGTTTTCCTCCAAGGCCTGAATCGAAGCGGGTTTGTCGGCATAAGCTTTTGACTTTACATATCCCCACAGGAAAAAGTCTAACGGTGTGATATCACACGATTTTGGTGGCCAATCGACCGGCCCAAAACGTGAAATTATGTGCTCACCGAAATGGTCTCTCAAAAAGTCCATTGATTGATGCGTTGTGTGGGAAGTGGCGCCGTCTTGCTGAAACCAAATGTCGCCGAGATCACGAGCTTCAATTTCAGGCATCAAATAGTCGGTTATCATGGCACGATAACGGTCGCCATTGACGGTTACGTTCGCACCGGCATCATTTTTAAAGAAATATGGACCGATGATTCCACCGGCCCACAAACCACACCAAACCATTGTTTTTTTCTGGATGAAGTGGCAGTTCTTCAATCTCTTCAGGTTGCTCTTCGTCCCAAATGCGGCAATTTTGTTTGTTTACATACCCATTGAGCCAGAAATGGGCCTCATCGCTAAACAAAATTTGCCTCGAAAACGTCAGATCTTCTTGGAACTTTTCAAGAGCCCATAGAGCGAAGCGATGTCGCTTGGGAAGGTCGAGCGGCTTCAGTTGTTGCACAAGCTGTATTTTGTACGCTTTCAATTTAAGATCTTGACGTGAAATGCGCCAAGTCGTTCCATACGTCAGTCCGAGTTGCTGCGAACGGCGCCGAATCGACTCTCTACGGTCTTCGTGTACACTCTCAGCTACGGCCGCTATATTTTCTTCACAGCGTGCTGGACGTGGTCTATTCGGTCGAATATTATCCAATAATGAATGCTGGGTCTCAAAATGGGTGATGGTGTTGCGAATAGTATGCTCAGTAGGCCGATTATGTTGACCATTAGTTGAGCGAAGTGCACGAAACACATTCCTCACAGAACGTGAATTTTCATAATAAAGTTGAACAATTTGTAAACGTTGTTCACGCGTAAGTCTTTCCATTATGAAATGCCAAACAGCATGACACGACTCACACGTGATCTGTCAAAAAAGGCTATTGAAAAAAGTATCGCTACTTGGATCACCCGTTAGTATTTACGTACATTTTTATTTTTTGTCTTTGGTGTGATTTCAATACTTTTTTGCAAAGATTTTCTTACTGCTTATTTCGTGAATGGTAACACTTAGCTCATGTCTGATTTGACAGATAATTAGTTTTATCCTTCCGCTGAACGAATATGGTTGTGTGTACGCTGGAAAATATTGCGACATAGCGACATAGAGAAGATGCCGATTTTGCCATAAAAATCATCTTTTCAGATAAAGCTCATTTTGATCTTGGCGGGTATGTAAACAAGCAAAATTGTCGCATTTGGGGCACAGAAAACCCGCACGCATACATTGCAAAGCCGATATAGCCAAAACGAGTCACTGTTTGGTGCGGATTTTGGTCCAGAGGCATAATTGGGCCATTTTTCGAAAATGAGCAAGGAGTGGCCGTTACAGTCAATGGCGATCGTTATCGGGCCATTTTGGACGAATTTTTGTTCACAAAAATTGAAGAGGAGGATATTGGCAACATTTGGTTTCAACAGGACGGCGCTACATGCCACACAGCCGAAGCTACACTCGATGTTTTGCGCCCTGTTTTTGAAGATCGCATTATCAGCCACAGAGCTGATGTCGTTTGGCCACCGCGGAGCTGTGTCCGATTTGACACAGTTGGACTATTATTTGTGGAGTGCCGTAATAGATAAGTGTTACGCCGACATGCCAGAGATAATTGACGACAATATTCGTGAAGCCATTGGTGAAATACAGCTGCACACAATCGATAATGTGCTTAAAAATTGGACCGATCGTATAGGCTACTGCATGGCCTGCCGAGGCAGCCATTTGAATGAATTTATTTTCCATTATTAACCGGAAGGATTGTACTTTCAAATAAAAAAAGAAATTTGCGAAAATATTCAGTAGTTTTTTTTTATAGCATTTTCAAAAAAAAAGTTATTTGGCGGACCCTATACATTGAAATTTTGCAAAATTTTAAAATTTGAATGGCTTCGTCAATAAACAAAATATGCGGTATTGGTCAGGCAGCAATCCACACGTACTCCATGAGTCATCATTGCATCCCGAAAAAATTACGGTTTGGTGTGGTTTATGGGCCGGCGACGTCATTGAGCCGTTCTTCTTTCGTGATGATCAAGACCGACACGTTACTGTGAATGGGAATCACTACCGTTCAATGATAACCGAATATTTTTGGCCCTATTTGGATGATATGGACTTGGAGGACATGTGGTTCCAACAGGACGGCGCCACCGGCCACACAGCGAGTGTCACAATCAATTTATTGGAAACCAAGTTTGGAGAACGTGTTATCTCATGAAATGGTCCAGTCGTTTGGACGCCTCGGTCGTGCGATTTGACGCCGTTAGACTATTTCCTGTGGGGCTACGTCAAGTCTATGGTCTATGCCAACAAGCCAGCGACGATTGATGAACTTCGTACGAATATCGAACGTGAAATTCAAGCAGTATCCGATTTATGCCGATTTATGCTTGAAAACCGTCGAAAATTGGGTTCAGCATCTGGACTTCTGCAAGCGTGCCCGTGGTGGCCATTCAAAAGAAATCGAGTTCCATACATAATGGCATCGAACGTACTTTCACAGGAATTAAGAATTTCATTGATATCCAAACCCGTTTTTGTTTTATTTAAAAAAAAACTTTTGTAGCGCTCTTATTGAAAAACCCGATATATGTGTTTTATTTCATTTTTTCCCATTCGCTTGTTTTATTCTATTTTTTTATGCAACAGGTTTTTGCATTTCTTAAACACACTTTATACCGGTTCCTTATTCTTTTATATTCATTCTAATTTTCATTACTGTTGTTAAGTTTAGTTATTTCATATTTTGTAATTTGTTCAAGTTGTAGGACTTTCAGTTCAGTTGTGTACCATTTATTTGTTAGATTATCCGTTTTTACATTTTTCTTGACAATAAATTCTCGTGAGGTCTGTCTAAATCAATCCTCTCCCCATTTTCATGTACACTGGTTCTGCTATTGTATGATGTGTCGAATTACCTAAGTTTTTGTGTAAAGATGTCTTTCCTGAACTGTGGCGCAAAATAAATCCTCCTATCAGAAAATGCTATAAATTTTGCGATTGGCCGCTAATGTCAGTTCTGTTTTGACATTTGTGTAGTAAACACATGCGAAATACACGTTAATAAACAATGTTACGCTACACTGCTCCAGAACGCGGAATATTGGTGACTATTTATTTAAGCAATAATCGGTCGGTGACTTTGGCACAAGGTGAATTTCGTCGCAGATTTCCTAGCCGTCCAACGCCTACTGGTGAAACACTGCGACGTTTAGCCGCTCGCCTCGAAGAGACTGGCGCAACACGAGATGCTGCCAGGCGTGGCAGACCCCGGAGTAGCCGTTCTGCAGAGAATATTGCTGCTGTAGCCGAAGATGTCATGGAAGCGCCATCGACATCGACCAGACGACGTGCCACGCAAATGGGTATCAGTCGACGGTCTTTACAGCAAATTTTGGTACAAGATTTGAAGATGTTTCCGTACAAAGTCCAGACGGTGCATCAGCTGTTAGCTGCTGACCGCCAATCGCGTCTAACATACGCTCAAGCCATCCTTAATCACCACCAAGAGGAAGATGATTTTTCATCAAAAATAATCATGAGTGATGAGGCCCATTTCCATCTGGGGCACTGAAAATCCGCGTGTAACCCACGAAGAGCTATTACACCCGCTCAAAGTCACTGTATGGTGTGCTGTTTTCGCTGGAGGAGTCATCGGACCTTTTTTCTTCGAAGACGTCGCGGGCCAAACGGTTAGATACTGTGAATGGTGAGCGCTACAGAGCAATGATCAACGAGTTCTTTTTGCCGCAACTTGATGAATTGGGATTGGAAAACATGTGGTTCCAACAGGACGGTGCAACGGACACACTGCACGTGCCACAAGCGATATGCTGAAGGATGCATTTCCCGGGCGCCTAATCTCTCGTTTTGGCGATTTGCACTGGCCAGCAATTTCGATTTGACCGCTCCAGACTTCTTTTTGTGGGGCTTTTTGAAGTGGCCAAAGTGTTGGAAAATGCCATAAAAAGGGCTCAAATGACAATCAACTGTGGCGGCGGCCATTTACATGACATCATATTCTCGACTTGATGTAAAAAAAATTAAAAGACCAAATAAAAATAATCCACAAGAAGAATCAAAGTTTTTCCTTTTTTTTTATATTACAGCCAAAAAACATCGGAAGGTTATTTTTTCGCCACCTTGTATATTTCTATTGTATTTTTATCAGCTTGTTTGTTTTTGGTTTCATTTATGAATATTATCAACACTCTCATGATCTGAAATCTTATTATAAAGGGTGATTTTTTAGCTGGTTTGGTTTTGGCAACACTGGTTTTGACAGCTGACGTGTGTACTAATTGTGTCACTGTCAAACAGCTTCAGTTTGGTTTGAAATTTAACCATGGATCGTCTTACAAATGAACAACGCTTGCAAATTATTGAATTTTACTATCAAAATTCGTGCTCGGTTCGAAATGTTCATCGCGCGCTGCTTCCATTTTATGATCAGCATTCTCGACCTTCTGAGCAGTCTATTCGGAAGATTGTGACCAAATTTCGCACCAAATTTACTTTGTTGGACATTAAACCACCAACACGTTTACGTACTGTGCGTATTGAAGAAAATATTGCGGCCGTATCAGCTAGTGTGACAGAAGACCGCGAAATGTCGATTCGGCGCCGTTCCCAGCAGTTAGGCCTTTGTTACAGCACTACGTGGAAAATTTTGCGGAAGGATTTGGGCGTAAAGCCTTTTAAGATACAGCTGGTGCAAGAACTAAAGCCAGCCGACCTACCACAACGCTGAATTTTTGGTGAATGGGCTCTTGGAAAGCTGGCCGAGGATCCGCTTTTTTATCGAAAAATTGTGTTCAGCGATGAGGCTCATTTTTGGTTGAATGGGTACGTAAATAAGCAAAATTGCCGCATTTGGAGTGAAGATCAGCCAGAAGCATTGCAACAGCTACCAATGCATCCCGAAAAAGCCACTGTTTGGTGCGGTTTATGGGCCGGCGGCATTATTGGGCCATATTTCTTCAAAGATGATGCGAATCGCAGCGTTACTGTCAATGGTGAACGCTACCGAGCGATGATAACAAACTTTTTTTTGCCCGAAATGGAAGTTCTTGAATGCATGATATATGGCTTCAACAAGACGGTGCCACATGCCACACAGCACGCGAAACAATGGCGCAATTGCGAGGCAAGTTTGGTGAACAGTTAATTTCACGTTTTGGGCCGGTCAATTGGCCGCCTAGATCGTGCGATTTGACACCATTAGATTATTTTTTGTGGGGGTATGCCAAGGCTAATGTGTATAGGGACAAGCCCGCTTCGATTGACGCACTGGAAGCCAACATCCATGCATTCATTCGTGAGATACCGGCCGATATGTGTGAAAGAGTATGCCAAAATTGGACTCAGCGGATGGGCTACCTGAGACGCAGCCGCGGTCAACATTTGCATGAAATTATCTTTAAACATTAAATTGCAAGGTTCAAACTATCGATTCAAATAAATATTTCATTAATTTTTTCGAATTTTTTGTGCTTTTTTTTTTAAAAAAGTTCTAAACCTCTTAAAAAATCACCCGGTATAAAACTGATTAAAAAAATACGATTTTTTGCCATAGGCGTCTTCCTAAGTTGCCAACCGATTGCAGAAAGAAAGTTGAAAATGCAAGAAAAATGGTTTGGGCGATTGTTCATTTTCGGATTTCGGTCAACTTTGTATTGGCAATATATCCAAATATTTGGCCGATTATAAATTTGTTAGTTTTATTATACTATTTGCATTTGCAGCAACTCTTCTTAGAACCACAGTTGCTGTTCAATTTAAAGATGAGGTAATGATCTGACAACAAAGAATGCATTACTTTCACAAGAACATATATATCGAAATATCCACACAACTATCATCGCAACGTATAAACAATTTCAATCTACTTCACATTCCAGCACCACCTGCCTGAAACTCCCCTCCAGCGGTAACGCAAAATTAAATCTGAGAAATTGAAAACTTCGCCCGAGAAAACTTCACACACTCCAAACGAAAACTTATACTTTTCATCCAATTTCAGGGGACAGCTCATTACTCCGCCAGAAAGCATAAATCCAAATGCCAACTATACATCCCGTACCGTACGGTGTGCACTCAATTTTGCATCTCATCGCTTCGTAGAACATAAATATAAATTGCCCATCCGGGACGAGAATCACAGAATCCATTCAAGATCCCCAGTGCGCAGTCCAAAGTGTCTACGCTAGAGAATTCCAACATGGAACTTGGCTCGAGGAGGTGCTGAGACTGAGACTGAGACTGAGATCCCTCTGCTTGCGCGCTTAGTCAACATATTCCTACTGCAATTACCCCGGCTCACATAAATCCGGTAGGAGTATAGTAATTTTGCTGCGCTAACTAACTTCCAGCCTCGTTACCGGCAAGTGGAAGTCATTGCCGTACATCTGTGTACAGATCGTTTATTTGGAGCAATCTGTGCAAGTCCGCACATTCGATAAATAGTGTGAACTTTGTGGCTGATGGTTGGTATGAGAGCGCCTTCCGGCGGCGCCGCAGCGATGATTATTCCAGACCTGAGATTCTGTTATGACTTGAAGACGAGTTAATTGCTGCTGCGAACTGCGATCTCTTGAAATCGAATCGACAATGCTTGCGGGCAAGTGTACTAAATGCCAGAGTGTCCTATGGACAGCAGGTTTGTTGTTTCTATTGCGAAAGTCACGCGTCAAAGTGATCTGTTTGTGACTTTTTCACTGAAAGGATGCAGACATTTCACACTAGGAATATTTTCGTTTTCCGTTGAACCGCGATGACCCCAGCGCAACATACACTGCGATTGCCCTCTTCCAGGTATTCAAAGCCAAAAGAGACGAGTCGGTACATACCCCGATGAGCGAGAGGATTCCGAGGTGGCCACGCCAAAAGTCCATTCGCGTTAGAATGGCTACGGGGACCGCGGGAGTCGCGTTCGGTATGTATGTCAATTTTGTTTTATTCTTTTCGCCGCTACAAATGTGCAACTGCGACAATCGTAGATGTGGCGCGGGCCGGCGTTTTGTTGGTTGGTACTCCAGTTGGACAAAGGCAAATCGTAGATCGCAGCAGCAGAACTCTGGCATCGCTCGCTATCCTCGAGAAGGAGATTTATTTGCCTTTTGGCTTCGGTGTTTTGTTGGAATTCTACTCCTCCTCCTTCGAATGCTCCTCTTATGGTTGGATCGGGGACTTGTAGTGCGGAACCGCACATGTGTCACCCGACGTATGTTTATCTCTGTTGTTTCGGTTAGTATAGAAATGAGTATAATAGCTGCACTAAGAGAGTGGAAGTAGGTGCAATAGTGCGGAGTATGTGAACTTGCAGTTGCTCACCCGAATGTTTGTGATGTCGGACCGACACGACCGACAACGACGCGGAAGACCTTCTGCTGTTCTAGGAATCACTAGTATGGGGCTTGTTGTTATGTATTTGACTTTGCAGTGAGTTTTTTGTTCCTATGCCTTATTTGGATAAGGGTGGTGGATGGATATTTATTTCGCTAAAGAATTATGTTGAATGGTTAAAGTTTCGTGCTTTCAGCTGTGCAAAACTAGCTTTGCATTAGTCAATGCCCTAACGCCTCGAGTTAACATACTTAATTATTTCATCAATCAGAGAACAATCTATCACACTACTTAATAACAATATTATTAGGAATAAGGAATTATTAGGAACTTAAAAACATAAAGATTAAGAATAAGTTTTTTAAAAGTATTTTTGGAGTAAACTTCAAAAAAGTCTATCGTATTGCAAACAAAAGTTAGCTTCTCTGATCCAACGTGACATAGATTTATTGCGAGCATAGACAATGCGGTGAAATTGGCAACGTAAGAAACATTATTTCCTAAGATTTTCCAAGGGGTTTAAGGGGCTACATAGGTTAGCCGGGAAAAAAAATTATATTTTTCAAACATTTTTTTTATATACAAATAAAATATTTTATTCCAATTTTTTACTGTCTTAAAGATATACAATTTTCAAAGGAAAATGTTCAAAACTCCGTAATTGTGACGTCATTTCCGGTGATCCCTTGAAAAAAAGGCGCGTCGGCTTTGATAGTAGAACTCGTGACAGGATCATCAGAAGTGAAAAAAAATCGTGTTTTAGTTCAGACCATAAACTAGAATTTGGACGAAGGGAGAAAAAAGTGAAATTTGGAGTTTTGGCAGACCTCCTTACAAAAAAATGCTAATTTTGGTAAAACTTGCTCAACATTTTTTTAAATAGTTGTGATTGAAAAAAAAAATTCTCCATCTAATTGTAACTCCTCGTCCTCGTGAAGACCTGGGTTAAATTTCATCAAGATCGGCTGAGTGGTTTTCGAGAACTTTCGAGAACCGACTTTGAAAACACAGTTTCGGGAAAAAACGCCTTAAAGTTTGGATAACCTCAAATAAACCTCGTGATTCAATTGAGTGCGCACCTTCCCAAGGCTGTATCTCTGAAACTTTTATTCGGAATAAATTCAAAATTTAGGATAATATACTCGAGATGTTGTAGAAATTAATAAGACAATACAAACCCTTAATTTTTTTTTTTTTTTTTTTTATAATGTACGCGCACTAAAGGGATTTTGGATACCCTTATAATGAAGTAACACAGTGCGGGCATTAGGGAAGTGAAGGATTAGAAAAAAGGAGATACCGATGCACGTTGGTTTTAAATGTCTTTAAACTATAATGTGAGGGAAAAACAGAGCGGGGTAGAGCATTCCACATTCGTATTGTACGGTTAAGAAACGAATCCTTGTATTTCACTGTACGTCCGAATACAGGCTTGAGCGTAAACTGATGTGTACTTCTAGCATGGCGAGTATTGCGGTTGAATTGCTGTAGGGGTGGAATGCAACTGGCAATTTCATTTGAGCACTTGTGGTGGAAGTACCGATAAAACAATAACAAGCAGGAGACATCACGACGATGACTAAGAGAGTCAACTGATTTCGTGATGTCTCGATCGCCAATTAATTTTACCGCACGTTTTTGAATTCGGTCAAGTAGCTCCAAATATGTTATTGGTGCACCAGACCAGATATGAGCGTTGTACTCAAGTTTTGGGCGAATAAACGCCTTGTAGATTCTAGCCAGATCAGAAGGGGTGAAATATTTCTTGGATCGGTTAAGGAGGCCTAGACATTTCGCAGCGTTCTTGGCGACATCGAATATGTGGTCATTCGAACGAAGTTTGTCGTTAACGTACATACCGGGAATGGAAAGTCTTTCGGTTTCGTCGATGCAAGTGCCATCCATGGATAATGGCAGAGTATTGGAGTTTCGCTTTAATGACAGAAGACTGCATTGTGTTTTGGAAGCATTAAATTCCACTCTATTGGTTTTACCCCACTCAAGAATTCAGTTCAACGCCCGAAGATGAGAGGCGTTGCCCAGGAAACGAATATGTAAAGCTGAGGGTACTGTCATCGGCAAAGGAATGAATAGGATTATAAGTAACAGAGAGGAGGTCATTGATAAAAATAAGAAAGAGAGTCGTAGACAAAACAGAGCCTTGTGGGACACCAGCATTTATTTGGTGAGTTGCAGACTTGAAACCGTCCAAAACAACTTGTATTGAACGGTCCGAAAGGTAATTTCTAATCCATTGAAGAAGGGTAACATCGATCCCAAATGCACGCATTTTCGACAAGAGAGCTTGATGCCAAACTCTGTCAAATGCCTTTGAAATATCAAGCGCAACGACCTTGCTTTCACCACTATGGTGAATAGATTGGTTCCACTTTTCGGTTAGATATGTCATCAAATCACCAGTGGATCTGTTGCTGCGAAAACCGTACTGCCGTTCATTAAGAAGTTTTCGGGATTCGAGATATTTCATAAGCTGACGGTTTATCAGCGTTTCCATGACCTTGGAAAGAAGGGACGTTAGTGCAATTGGTCAGTAGGAGGAGGGAGAGGAAGATTCGCCTTTTTTGGGAACGGGCTGGACAAATGCTGGTTTTCATCTTTTCGGAAAGAGCCCTGAAGAATAGGACAGATAGAAAAGCTTACGCAGTGGTTTTGCAAGCGTGGAAGAATACCTCTTTAGAACGATAGGGGAAATACCATCTGGACCAGCGGATTTATGTATGTTGAGATCTTGAAGAACTCTTGCCACTGAACGAGTGCGAAAATGAATGGGTCCCATAGAATATTCTACGCGCTCGAGTACAGGGGGAGACAAAGCACAATCTGGCAGCGTTGAGCTAGCTGCAAAATGAGCAGCAAGCAGATTGGCTTTATCCGAAGAGCTGACAGCTGGGGTTTCATTGTAAATGAGAGTCGACCAAACGACCAAAAGTTTTTACTACCGGAGGGACTTTGTAGTATTTTCTGCCTCAACTTTTGGTCGTAGGAGAATTTGACACGATTAATGTGGGCATTGCAGTCATTAATACCAAATAAAAAACAGCAACAATCATCAAACAATAAAGAACAGCATAATACGATGGGACATCTATACGGCAATTTAGCTTGTGATTAAATATCTTGTCTTCTTCTTTGAACTTGTTCAATTCTCATACATAAGTTTTTGTAAAACAGATTCCAAACTGGACTACAATACTCAAGTATGGAACGAACGAGGGAATATACAGAGAATTCGTTGGTGTTTCTTTTAATGAAACCCAGCATTTAATTAGCTTTAATGACCATATAATCAATATGAGTCAAGTAGGAAAGTTTAATATACAAAATTACACCCAGGTCCTTTTTCTGATACACACGCAATCTGAATTCTAGATTCTACCTTAGAGATATTTAAATGCAGAAAGTTAATCCAACACCATTCCGTCAATCTTAACAAATCAGCACAAAGCAGATGGCAATCTGTTAAGCATCTAATAACGGGTGATCCAAGTAGAGATAATTTTTTCAATAGCCTTTTTTGACAGATCACGTGTGAGTCGTGTCATGCTGTCATGTTATTTATGTTTAGTATTGTTTGGCATTTCATAATGGAAAGACTTACGCGTGAACAACGTTTACAAATTGTTCAACTTTATTATGAAAATTCACGTTCTGTGAGGAATGTGTTTCGTGCACTTCGCTCAACTTATGGTCAACATAATCGGCCTACTGAGCGTACTATTCGCAACACCATCACCCATTTTGAGACCCAGCATTCATTATTGGATAATATTCGACCGAATAGACCACGTCCAGCACACTGTGAAGAAAATATAGCGGCCGTAGCTGAGAGTGTACACGAAGACCGTAGAGAGTCGATTCGGCGCGGTTCGCAGCAACTCGGACTGACGTATGGAACGACTTGGCGCATTTTACGTCAAGGTCTTAAATTGAAAGCGTACAAAATACAGCTTGTGCAACAACTGAAGCCGCTCGACCTTTCCAAGCGACACCGCTTCGCTCTATGGGCTCTTGAAAAGTTCCAAGAAGATCCGACGTTTTCGAGGCAAATTTTGTTTAGCGATGAGGCCCATTTCTGGCTCAATACGTATGTAAACAAACAAAATTTCCGCATTTGGGACGATGAGCAACCTGAAGAGATTGAAGAACTGCCACTTCATCCAGAAAAAACAACGGTTTGGTGTGGTTTGTGGGCCGGCGGAATCATCGGTCCATATTTCTTTAAAAATTATGCCGGTGCGACCGTTATCGTGCCATGATAACCGACTATTTGATGCCTGAAATTGAAGCTCGTGATCTCGGCGACATTTGGTTTCAGCAACACGGCGCCACTTCCCACACATCGCATCAATCAATGGACTTATTGAGAGAACATTTCGGTGAGCACATAATTTCACGTTTTAGGCCGGTCGATTGGCCACCAAGATCGTGTGATATCACACCGTTAGATTTTCGAGTGGGGGATATGTAAAGTCAAAAGCTTACGCCGACAAACTCGCTTCGATTCAGGCCTTGGAGGAAAACATCACGCGTGTCATTCGCCAGTTACCAGTCGAAATTCTCGAACGAGTGATCGAAAATTGGACTCAACGGATGGACCATCTGCGACGTAGCAACGGCCAACATTTGATAGACATAATCTTCAAAAAATAAATGCCAAAGAATGTTCTTTCAAATGATAATAAACATTCTCCATTAAATTTGAATTTTTTGTGTTTTTTTCTTTATAAAAGTAGGAAACCTCGAAATGGATCACCCTTTACAACTTCAGGTCGACCGCAAAAGGAAGACAAAGGGAATGTGAAAAGATATTTAGAATGTCATTAATAAATAAAGGAATAATAAAGGTGCAAAATGGCTACCCCGTTGGACATCAGATTGAACATATACAGATATTCTTGGAAAAACAGCCATCAATTTTGACAATTTTAATTCTATTTAATATGATTTCAGCCAACTTAAAGTTTTGGAGTGAAAACTAAGGACAGAAAATTTGTGCAAGAGAACCTTGTGACTTACACGGTGATGACCTTTCGTAAAATTAGTAAAAATAATATCAGTTTGAAGATGGCTTTCAATATTATTGATAATATAATTAGTCATAAGACACAAATTAGTTGTTGTTGAATTTCCGGATACAAATCCATGTCGATAGGCTATATGACATTTAGTTTACACATAAGCTTATCCTAAAATATTTTTTCAAATGGCTTCGGCAATTGGGACCATTTACATATAGGTCAGACTTAAAGTTCAGGGTTAAAAATGAAAGTTTCCAACCATCTAAAAATTTGCCAGTTGATAAAGAAAGATTACAAATATATGTGAGAGGCTTAGCTTATGAGGCAACACATCTTAACAGAAGAATTGGACGAATGCCATCTGGACCTTCTGACTTATCTGAAGTTAAAGTTAGACTTCTTCAACCTCAAAGATCTGCAATCTTAAAGATTAAACGTCGAAAACTTCCACTACGTAAGGTAAATCCTGATCAGGCATAAAGCTGCATAAACTAACTCAAAATATGAAACGAATAGATTGCAAATTGAATTAACATCACTACTTGATGAATACAAATACCCACTCGTTTTCCGCTTGGAATTGATGAATTCCCAAAAACATTTACTACTACTTTTGATAGAGGATTCCATAGAAATCACATATGATCGATTCAAATATTCTCTTTGAATTTTGTTATAACAGTCTCGAAGCTTAAGATTTTCACGGTTTTTCCACGATGTATTTATGTATTCCAAAGTGGCAAATTTTATGAGTAGTATTTATTTGCTCTATAACCACCGAAAATAAAATGGAACTAAACGCTAAGATTTAGTAGTTGATTTAGTCCTTTTATAATACTTGACCTAACCAATTAAGTTAGGTTTATTGCTAAGTTAGTTTTTTTACTGGGTACTAAATCTCAGTCTCTCCTTCCGTCTTCCTAATCATTGTAGTGTTTTCCAGGCGGAAATTATGGCGATAAAGGAATTCTTGTCCTGGCTAAAAAAGAATGTGGTATCCGTAAAGGGTATTCGAATCTTTTCGGACAGTCAGGCCGCCATCAAGTGTCTGGACTCTGTCTCTATTAACTCTTTAGTAGCCCTAGATTGCCGATCATCTCTAAAGGAGATGGCTGAGCAGTTCAACATTCACCTTTGCTGGGTGCCGGGGCATAGAGACCTTCCGGGTAATTGCAAGGTCGACGAACTCGCCAAACCCTCTCAATCTTGCTCCTTAGGCATACCAGTTTCCACGTGCAAGCTCTTGTTTAAACTGGATGCATTAGAAAAAACTAACCACAGATGGACAAATGGTACTACTTGTCTGACAACGAAGCAGATTTGGCCTAGGCTGGATCTAAGACGCTCAAGGAGCTTGATTACCCTTAATCGGTCGCACATTGGTGCTACAATTGGTGTCATAACTGGACACTGTTTGTTAGGCAGGCATGCAGCAAGGCGTGGTGCCTATTCCAACTACTTCTGTAGGAGCTGTTTGGATGAGGAGGAGGAGGAGACTACTCTACACCTTCTCTGCGCATGCCCTGCTCTCTCCCGAAAGCGAAACCTCCATATTCTATATGGCCTTCTTCTATAATGATCTTAATGATCTAAACTCAACCGACCCAAAATGTCTCTCACGCTTTATTAGCACCTAAAAATGGTTCAACGTGTAGGCAGGAACTTCAGATCCACGTGGTATCACAATGGACCTTATATAGGTCTAAGTGAGTCGGACTTCTATCCGACTGCCACTTCAACCTAACCTAACCTAACCTACTGGGTTAACTAAGCTAGTTTGTACCCGACATCGCCCGGGTGAATTTTATAGCTCTATCTCTAATATTTTAGACTGTTCTGATGGGTCAGTCAGTTCGTCGAGAAGCTTAAGAGAGTCCTTCTTTAAATTCGAGTTTTTCCGTAAAGTCAAGTTAAGAGTTTTTGGTAAGATTTTATTTATTTTGTTTTTTTTTAATACCATCACAGAGCAAAACACAAAACACTACGTTCTCTAAGTGTAAGCTCTCAGTATCGCTTTACGCAACGGTTGTTTGTTGCGCGACTAAGCTTCATCTACCGATCTTCATCTTATAGACTATTTCAAGTAATTACAAATATAATTAATTTAAAGTTAATGCATTAATGGACTTTTTAAAATCTGCTCGCGACAAGCAAAAATCAATTTCGTTGCAGAATTATTAAACGTGCTTATGCACCTTGTAATAGGCTCATTATTACCATAATTGGTTCTATGCCTATCTGTATGAAATAAGCTTCTAACCCGCAGTGACCTTTGGGGAGCATATATATTTAAAAGATAGATCAATTCTGGTGAATTAATATGATAATTAAGAATATCGCGAATAAACATGACGGAGTTGCATCGCGTCTGAAACTTAAGGTTTGCAGACCAATTAAATTGCACCTTCTGCCATAATTAGGAAGCTCATCAAACATATTTAATTTACGACCCGCGTACCTCGTGAAGTTTTTTGGACTCTTTCGAATCTAAGATCGTGAACTGCATATGCCGAATCCCAAATTACGGAACAATATTCTAAATAAGGTCTGACTTACGAGCAATAAATAATTTTAAGGCTATTTATATCTCTAAAGTCTTTACTATTACGTTTAAGGAAGCCTAACAATGAGTTAGACTTGGCAATGACATAATCATAATGAAAAAAGAAACTTAACTTATTGTCAAAGATCTTTCACTTCATCAAAACGCTGAAGTCTAAGATCATTTATAAAATAATCATGCGAAATTGTAGTACCAATTCGATATGCCGAAAAAACTTTACATTTAGAAATGTTAAGTTCCAAAGCATTACGATTGCACCACTCCGACAATCTATTAATATCTGCTTGAAAACTAATGCAATCAGATACATTTTTTATCCGCGAAAATAATTTCAAATCATCGGGGAAAGTCAAAACATTACAAAATTGAAATATTTCATGAACATCATTTATAAATAATATAAATAGCAACGGGCCCAAATGACTGCCCTGTGGAACACCGGAAGTAACTTCTATAACGCGAGAAGTCAAACCATCGACTTTAACCATTTGCCTTCTATTAGTCAGGTAATTACGAAACCATTTTAGCATTGATAAACGAAAACCCAAAGACTTTAGCTTAGCCAAAAGAAGTGTGTGATGCACCCTGTCAAACGCTTTCGTAAAGTCAGTATAAAGTACATCAACTTGTAACCGTTCATCAAAACTATTAAATATATTATAAGTCAACAAAGCTAAATTAGTAGCACATGATCTACCACGAACAAAGACATGCTGACTATTTGAAATAATTTCTTTTACCGCGAAAAAGAGTTTGTCCTTAACAATACTTTCAAACAATTTTGGTATTGCAGAAAGCTTTGATATAGGCCGATAGTTTACTACTTTTTGCCTTAAACCGCTTTTATAAATAGGTGTTATGAACGAATATTTCCATTCATTTAAGAAGTTCCCAGTTACAAGAGACTGGTTAAAAATAATTTTAAGTGGATGAAAAACGGATGATAAACATATTTTTAATATTACCACAGGAATCCCATCTGGGCCAGGGTTGCTATTTAAATTTAGTTTTTCTAACGCGTTTATTAAATCGTCATCCGAGAATTGCAACACACCGATGTCCAGAACTTCAGGAAACATAATGTTATGATTTCCCGTTACCTGCACATGCGACTTATTGTACACTGACTCAAAGAAATCAGCGAACAAATTACACGTAATTTTCAAATCTGTTGAACTTACATCTTCGAATTCCATTACCTTAGGAAAGCCTGTGGTATATTATTTTGCTATTACGCTTCACCGACGAATAATCGAATAAAAAATTGCTCTTATCCCCAAACTTATTAGATGCCTAATCAGTGAATGGGAAGTAATCTCCTTCTATTGCAAAAAAAAAAAACGAAAAGAAAGTTCTATCGAGGTGGGGACGATCAAATAATAAGGCTATCTGATGATCAGTGTTGGCTTGTCGCGTGTATACATCAACCACACATCCAATACCTGTCTTGACGATTTTCCAAGTGGGAGAAGGCTAAGTAACTTGTCCGGGTAGGAACTCTGTACCAATACCCATGTCATGAGTAGGACATCTTCACATATTTCAGCTACCCTGACACATCATCTTAGTAGAGTCCCATCGTAGGCTCCACTTATATTCTATTCTTGTTTTCGCACTACCCACTACCTACTACCAACAACATTGCAACCATTCTCCCAATCAGCCTCGCGTACGAAGTACCTAGGCACAGCTATTTTTAACAGCTTTATCAGAACGGATCTCCTTACCGCAAAACTTCTTGTTTGCCCCCAACGGACCTCGCATTTTGGTAAGTTGTCGTACGATGCCTTCTCAGCCTTCCCTTTTTGCGACTAGTCTGCCTTATCTGCATTTCTTACTTAACCTGTTTCATTGATCGAGATTAACAGAGACACTGCCTCTGAAATGCTCTATCAAGCCTAGCTTTCTAAGTCGTTTTACCTATGTTTACTGTGCACCTACATCACTTTACAAGTGAAGATCGGTAGAGTTTCTGTCTTCTTCCATTTTCCCTTTCGAAAATTATTTGGTAGACGCACCAACCTATTTCGCCTTGTTTAGTGTCGCCCCAGTGGATTCGAGTTTAGCGGATTTTCAGCCTACAACCTAATTCTCCTTCCGAGTTGACACCATTCCTCCTCACATATGCCTGTGCTCGCTTCAGTGAGTGACTATCGCTTAGCCAAAAGCATATCTTCCTCCCTGAAGACTGTTGCCGGACAGAACGTCAAAGACTGGCACAATGACAGCATTTCATCTTCAGCCTTCCATGACTAAGGATAGGTCACAAAAGTCTAAGCTAAATGGAAAAATGTCGATCTTTTCGAAATATCCCCAAATTTTAGTGAAAACCATATCTAATGTTGATAATAGACATATCATCGCGTTGATTAGCCAAGATTTTAAGATGGGAATCATTTCTTTATTGGTAGCATACCAAATATATAGAACGGATTTTTGACGGTGCAGAAAAGTACGATTTCAATATACAGCACACCAAATTTAAGATAATTGCAAAAGGAATCGGATGTGTAAAATTGTCGAAAGAAAGCAAACATGGAATCCATTTTAAAAATGAATCTAATTTGACAGATTTCCCCCAACCATCACTCAACTCGAATACCATACGTATATATGTAAAATAATGACTTATTCGTTTTCGAGGATCACAACTTCACACAAACTACTTCCAAACCTTTTGTGTTACTTTATGTCTCTTGCTCTCAGTCGGGAGATAATGTCCATAGTATAACGAATGCATAAAGTGGAAATCAATGTCCTTCCAAACCCAAAAGAAGCATATCTCCTTGAATTAAAGGATTTTCTACCACTGAATACACGCACCTAGAAGGACCCTGCATTTGTTAACCGGTAATGGGTTTCCTACCCCTAATAGCTGGTCACACAATTGCAGATCCTATATCTCTTTCGTATAGTATAGATTTTATAAATGGCTTGGCTTTGCACTCAAGTGCTCCTAGAAGAACGAAGCAAAATGCAGAACTTGAGACAGAGGTGTCGATGTAAGAAACCAACCAAACCAAACTAAAACCTAAACTCCCAGACGACATTTTGGTGAAATTGAATTTATTTTGCATTTTCCTTTGTGCGATGTCCTTTCTCTTTTTTTTAGAAATTTACATTTCAAGTGTTTTGTCGTTTTGTTGTTTCTTTTTTTTTTATCAACAGCAATATCCTGCGTGTGCGATAATGCAAACGCCTTGCCTGTGCGAATCAAGAGTCACACATAAACTTTTATGAGAATTGATGAAATTCAAATTGGTCCTCATTTTGGGATCCTTTTCATTCCAAAATCTGTTTGTTTACGTTTTTTTTTTTTTTTGTCTCCTCTATTCTTGGAATAATTCTATTCGCATCGCACCTGCTTCTCCGAATGGAAAAAAAGGAAGATAAAAAATCCATTTCATCTTCAAAGGAAATTCTTAAAGATGTTGCTGGCGTCTTTACTTGGTCCTGTGTCATTGTCTATTCTTTTTCATCTAATTTAAATTTTATAACAGACATTTTCGGAGTGAAGTTGGGTAAGGAAGGATCATCTTTTTCATTAACTTTCAGAGGAGTTCGACTCTACTCTTTAATTTCACAACCGAGTGAATTGCATTTTTATGTATGGCCATGGCGTGTCGTTTGGATATTACATATAGCTACTCGTATCTATGCGAAATCCTGCGGAGAAATTAAGCGTAATTGCTGGCGTCGATTCGTGATGCGTTGCTAATGAAATTATGACAGTTGCTAGCTTTTTGAACCTTTAATGTTGGGTTGGCTCGCTTTGTGCGGTTAGCAATTAATTAATTTTATAATGTCAATTGCTCGTTTTGGGTTGGGTGTGGCGGGAACCGAGTTAATCGGTGGAGTCAGTTGAAAACCGATTAAATTCCTCTGATGGGGCTTTGGTATCACAATGTTTTAATGAAAGGGAATTAAAACGTTGGCAAAGCGGCACTAATTGCAAAACAAAATAAGGTAGGTATGTGTTCAACAATGTTTATGGAACTTGAGAGGGATGAGGTTAAGGAAGATGATTTCGAAAGTCATATTAATTTCTTGGGAGTAGGAGGGAAATGGTGGCACAACATTTTCGGTAATCTGTTGGAAATTTACAAATCTCTTAATAAAAGGGGCGATTGTGAGTTTTATGAATAGGGATGGGCCCTTGGTGATGTCCATTTGTCGATATATATTATGCAATCATAATTATGCATATTTTAGCTCCCCGTGTTAAACATTGGATACTGTTCCATACACGCGAGTGTTGAGCACAAAAAATAGCAACACTATAATGCTCTGTGGGAATTGAATGTCTTCTTGAGTCTCATCAGAAGTCTGACATGAGCAACTTCCCTTCCACGGAGAAAAATAAGGCCGCGTGTAGCCAAACAATTAGTGAAGACCCGGAATAGGTACAAAGCGGATATAACGATGGAGAAGGTACAGGAAATAACTGTGACATTTACTACTGCGACTTAAGCAGAGAATAAAGTCAGTATTTATTTGGATGCAGATTTGTGATCAGAGAAAGACTTTGGCAAGAAATCTTGGGCTTTCGCAATTTAAGCGTGCTTCTGGTTACATCAGAGCCAAATTTAAAAACAACGATGATTAGTGCCGACGCGTTTGCAGAGAAGATAAATGACACAGGCAAGGAAGCATTCTACAATCTTCTAGAGAAGACGTATGATTAATGCCCTAAGTACGACTTCGGGATTATTCTTAGCTCTACGGCTAGGAAAGGACAGCTTGCACAGCAACACTTCTGGAAAAGTTCTCAGGTTAATCGACTTTGAGGCTTGGTGAAATGTCGTCATCATTGCCAGCATACGTTTCCCGCATCGTTACATACATAAGGACATTTGGCGGTCTTCAGTTCAACAAACCTTGCATTCGACGCAAGACATGCTTCCAGTACCTTGGATGTCCGAACGTTCCATTACTTTGCAATGGTCACAGCACTGAGCGGATACTGTTCAAGGAATTGTCGTCGCAAGGCTACTATAGCAAGCGACCGCCTAAAACTTAGCTGACCGCGTCTTACTTAACCTCCTAACTAGCATATGGTCAGCTACGCCAGTGCAAAACAAAGTGCAAAAGAACCATTGGCAACGTTGTCAGCGTGCCTATAGCGATGTACTACTGCATGGATACAAGGTCCGAAGGGAAGCCGGAAATAACTCTGGAATTTCATAACGATACAGACTACCTTTTTTATCGACTTTGAAGTCGCCTGTTACAGCGAATATAGGGATGAGCTATACAAAAACACGTCAAGTTGCGGCATCCCTGCCTAGCTCGTTTTATCTGCGTACCATGACGATGGAGAAATCTCGCTGGTTCGTTAAAATCGACAAGAGCCTTTTGATGTCGAAAAAGGTTTGATACAAGGCGACGCGCTATTGTGCAAGTTCCTTGTGTTAAGGAAGCAATGTAAGCCTTGAAGTAATTCTACGAATATCCGGTTAGCAATCCCAGAGTCAGAAGCATGCAATTAGTGCTTAAGCGCCGTTTTGTAACCAAAATCACGTGACCTAAAAAGAAGAGCAGGGAAGAGGAAAGATTGAGTAAAATCTCAAAAACAAACCTGGATCGAAAAGGATGTTAAAGAATGGTTTACCCAGTATGTGTAGTATAGTTTTAAGTGAAGCCGAGCAACCGCATAGTAGATAAGACGGAACACAGTTTCCTTTTCTCCCATAATCCCAGTGGATGGGTGGCAAGCATGCGTTTAAAACAGAGCATTAGTCGTATTTTTGTATTTATTTGATATTAAGTCTACCATTTATTAAAATTGCGTAAAAAAATCGAACTCTTTATTAAATAAATATTTAGGCATATTTCTTACTAGAAATAGAGTATATTTAATATCAGAACTAAAACTTATGCCTACCTTGTAAATGTCTTTCTGTAAGCTGTCACTGAGTTACGGCCCTTAAATTTGGTATATATACACCCTAGATGACCGAGAGTGTATTTAAAGTTTTGAAGATTTGTTTACTTAAACCCTTAAAAGATCTTCTTAGAACTCACAACTTACAAAATTCCGTTTTAGCGATAAAGTTGAGGTAGTGAGGGCCTTCACAGAATGCTTTATTTGTTTGTTTCCCCATAAAAAGTGTTTTTTATGCTCCCTTATTTAATTTAAAATATTAAATAGTTTATTTAAATAAAAAAAACAATAAAAGGCGTTAGAATAAAGACGAAGACTCAATGCTATGCCCCAATTTGGGTGATAGGAATATTAATAGAGAATTCAACTGCTCGCCTTTGTTAATGTGTCGGGTTTTCACTTTTGTAGTAAATTGACAATCTTTACCTTACTCGGCTTTACACCGTTGTAACAATCCGCAGAGAGATCATTATCATCATTAAAAATGACAAGTTCAGAACCAACCCACAGCCCGTTTCATATTTTTAAAATATTTTTGTGTATTTCAAAAACGAATTGAATAAGACTAGAAAGTACTGTGCGCCCCAGTCGTGCACTAAGTTTCATTTCGGGTTCGCTGTATTATCTCTGTTTTTTGAAAATTTCTTCGCGGCAATATTATAACAGAAAAACATCTAGGTATACCTACATCCGATTGTTTACAGGTGCATCAAGAGCAGGAACAGGATTCAGTCTTTTTAGGGGATGCATTTACTTACCTATATTATTTTTTCTGTTGTATTTCAGAGATAGATGGAGGAGCGTTCTTAGCGTGGATGATTCAGAGCACAAACTGTGGGTAGGTATGCAAATCATCGACTTTAGTTAAACTTATTGATGAGGTGCATTATGGTTGAGTGGAGTTGTTATACATTCGCTGTTTTCTTCATCTGGAGCTGAATTACCGCATCACCTAACAACCAATACTGAAGAAAAAGTGTTGCTTGTTGCTGGGTTATTTTAATTGTCTATGTTAATAGAAAATAAAATAAAGTCTCGTTCAAAGGACTCTTATTCTATACAAATTTCTTACGTAGGTATACGGATTTGTAGCCATCGCGGATGCCACAGCGCTTGGTCTGGATAACTCAAAGCAGCGTTCCCCGGACCGTAGAGGATGGAAGGCTGCTGTGTATTAGGCAGAGACTTTCAACGGATCGGGTGCTCATTTTCAAGCAGATATATTTTTAACTTTCTCGTATACATTAGTTTACTAACGAGAAAGTTATTGCAATCGTGCGGAAATTTCGAACTCAAACTGAGTTTGAGGGATGATATTACGACTATAGAGAAATCCAAAAAAAGTGGATCCGCCAATGCCGTCCGTCTGTCCTTTTCTTAAAAATATCTCTAACGATTTTGATAATATTTTGTATTTCGAACAGTTATGTTAAAAGTGTCCAATGTGCGAAATTACATCAAAATCGTAGGTGCTGTTTTTGAGGAAATCTAATTTTTCAAAACATAAGAAAGTGATTTAAATCCATTTTCGATTAATTTTGCGGTTCAAAAACGCATTTCATGTACCGAGAAAGTTTCGTATGACGCAGTCGTGTACTTTATTTAATAGCGATTTTAGTATTTTTGTTTGATTTTATGTATTTAGATTAGATTGGCATTCGCAGTGGCCGAACGAAGTCCGTTTGAAGCTTAGATTTGGCATGCTGTCACGTGGGCTAACCATCGAGATTATTTGTGTTGGCTAAAGATATCGTACACTCAATTCGAAATTAATATTTAATTTTTCTACTTTACGATAGTAAATGTATTACTTTTTTGGCTTGAAAACTTTTAAAAGATCAAACAATGAATATGTCAGTTACGTAATTAAGTACATTAAATTGAGAAATAAAGCGCTCCATTCGTCTTTCCGCCATAGATCCCATTTTAATTTTTTTTTTTAATTTTCAACTCATTTTTATTATTCTTTTCAATAAAATCTTACAAACTAGACAAAAATGATTAAATCTAACTTAAAATTAACAGGTAATTATTCTAGATTACTGCCGCTTATGCGGACGCTCTAAACTTAACTATTACCTTTCGGCCTTAATTAATAATACTTTTTTATTTTGTAAATAGGGTTAAGTTTTGCGAGACATTTTTTTTGTAAGACTTGCACTCTTTATAATGTTTTTCTTAAACTACTTAAGAACTACAACTTTAAACTATACATATATACAAACGACTTAAAACTTAAATCTAAAGATACTTAAAATAATTACCAAAAACTATTACTAATTATAATCGGGGGTGATGTGTACACACGCCGCCTCTTCTACAGGGGCACCGAGTGCCCACCCCCCAACACCGTTAGCAGCACCCAGCAGCCGCCAACACAGCGCACATGCGCCACTGACACCGAAATGTGTCGGTCGGATCTCAGGAACACCATACCCTGCAGCCGACATGCAGAGCACAAACCAACCTACTTAATCAACTTAAAAACTAAGAGGAGTTACCTTAAGGTAACGAACCTACCAGGAAAGGTATGTCAACCTCTTCCAATGTTCCCTACGCAAGCCACCAGTATTCGGTAAATTGCGTGTGCGTATCGATTAATCCCATTTTAATCTTCATCAAAGAATGGACTGTCATCATACTTGTGCTCGGGAAGACCATTTTCCCACGGCGCAACGCCAAACACCGTAAAACCTTCACGTATTTGATGGATTTCCAAGTGGAATCTATAGCCAATAAGTTGTATCCACTTTCGTCGTTCTTGAGGCAACGGCCCTGGTGCAGCTGCAACCGATAATGTATGAAAAATTTCTACACGAGAACTGCGACACACAACAAGAGCATAATTTCAGTTTAAAATTTAATATTTCATTTTCGATTTGTACGTACTTCGGATTTCTTTGGGATCTCCGCCTGGGTGTCAAAACGACCCGCCATGAAATGCTTGATTGCACCGAATTTTTCTTCTCAATAGAACACAATTGTCACGAACTTTTCATGTTTGTTTATCGAATGACAATGCGCACCGTCATTGCCGGCAGCATAAACAAACAAACTTTCGTTCAAATTTTTCTAATTTATCGATAAACGATCGTTTTATTTTATCGATCACATTCGATCAATTTTATCGACCGTTAAACATTCAAACAGACTTACAATACATTCGTTATTTTTTATTTAACAAATAAAAACTGAACTAGAAATAATTTATTTGGCAGAACAATGTTTGCCGGCTCAGCTAGTATATTTTACTTCTGCAACAATTTGCCAGCTAATAAATGAGTTTAATAACAACACCACATCGACCAGTAACAATTCGCTAGACAAATTTGTCTCCGCACAACAACTGACGTGATTCCGACAGGGGCACATTAAAGTTCAAGGTCCCACACTTTATGTGAAATATTCCAAATCAGAAATCCTGCCTCACCTAAAATCGCTGGGTTCGTAGTTATATATGTACGTACAGGCAATCCCAGTTAGATTGCATGTCCTTCAATTTGCAATTCACGGACAAAACGAAAAAATTTGCATTTATTTTCTCCCCTACCCTATGCGAGCCTTAAAAACAAAAAACCGTCTTGTAAACCAAAAAATATGCAAAGTTTCCCGGTTAGATATGTTGGTGCATTGCATATGCATGTCCAAACAAACTGGCGTTTTATAACGACCAAGGCTACAGAAGGACAACACTCAGCTACGAATGCTGCAATCTCCAATTAACTGTGGCCCGCATAGTGTGATGATTACTGATTTTAATTTTAGATAAAACGGTATAAATAAATACAGGACGATGTGTGTCTCCCACGATTGAAAAGATGTTTGCGTTTCGCATTCGTCTTGGAAAGTTGGATGGCATTATGTGTACTGGCTTATCGCCTAAAAGCCACTAAATAGTAATAAGCGGCCGCTAAATCTGGCTTTGAAAACGAGAGATAAATGTTGTTTGAAGGTCGCTATCGCATTCGTCAGGTTTTGAGTAAAAAAAGGGATGAAATTTTTAATTTATTTTTGTATCCATTGTGGGAGCAAAAACGTTTTCTCCCTATCTGCATGTGTGTGTTGCGTATGCATATGCATATGCATGTGCGCCTATAATTTTTGTGGGCTAAAAATTCTGCGGCGAGTTGCTAGGAAAATTCCTACCAAAATAATTGGGGTGAAGTATATGGTAGCTCTTTTTTTGCTCCATCTTTTTGTGAATGGAAATAACCTGGAATTCCTTTGAGGTAAGCGTTCTATATGAGTTCCTTTTTTCTGGACTGTGAGCAACATTTTTTAACAATTTCTCCATATGAGTTGAGGAGTCAAACGTGGTTGTTTGGTCATACCTTCCTCAGATGCCATATGGTCAATGGTTACAATGTGAGGTTATTTTTCTGAAGCTTAAACATTTTTTTTTCTCAAAGAAGAGGAATGTGTTAAAGGTGTGCGAAAGACTGCATTCCAGGAGCTGTTCATTGAATATGGAATGGCATCTGTGTATTTGGAATACCGTCAATATGCTTCTTCAAGGGGTTGAAGGATGTTTAGGTAAGAAAAAACTGAATGTTGGCAGTCGATGGAGGCAAGAGTGATGTTACTCGAATAGATTATTTGTTACGTGTTACTGGACTGGGTAATTCTTAATATTTGTGGAGGTTGGCAGCACTTTTTTCTATGACAGCCGATTTGACAGTTATCGGTCGTTTTGAGGGTAGTTCATTTTGGCAATTCTTCATCAATGGACTTTATTTTGAGAAATATGGCTCATCGACCTTTTATGGTGCTCGTAATCGTCCATAAAAACGAATAATTCGCGAAACTTTGAATCATTTTCGCAAAACGTTTACCGTAAATGATACAAATTCGTTATCGTGGTCAGCAATAAAACTTGTGACCATCAACTTTATGGATAATTTGCCGAAATATCTTGAGTTCCGTGCTTACAAGATTCAACTTGTACAGGAATTGAAGGCGCATGATCGTCGTTCGCGTCATACATTTGGCGAATGGGACGAAGGAAATATGTTTTGGTTTTGATCCACATATTCATTTTTCGCAATGATAATCAAAAAGGTATTGTCGAAACGCTTTTTAACAAATCTCGTCTGGATGTGGGGAAATCGTTGATAAATATGTGAGTGGCACAGAGACATGATAACTAACTTTTTCGGGCCTCAATTGGAAGACATTTATCTTGCAGACAAGTGGTTTTCGCCGGCTGGTGCCATATGCCACTCAGCGCGTGATACAATTAGTTTACTGAAAACAATATTTGACCAATGATTAAACGAAATGGACCTCGTTGGTGTGAATTGATGCCATTACATGGCTGTGCGAACAATCGCACAAGTAACAATCCCCCAAAATCTAAAATTAATAATCGCCCAAGAATATGGGGCAGAAAGGATCGCCCAAAAAAAAACAATAATAAATTATTAAAATTTACGCAAAAGTGGAAATGAACTGAAATGAAATTATGTTTTCAAGACGGAATCGCCGAAAATGAACAATCGCCAAACCTTTTGCTTCAACTTTCTTTGTTCAAATTCGGAGAGCCCCTCTGGCAACAGTATTTTTGTCATAAGTTTTAGATTAAACAAAATTTGCATACACCCAACCTTGCGCCTACTCCAAATTTAACAGTGTAAACAACCAAGGGGGTTGCAGGGGCACAGTATGGCATTTGCCACTGCTTATGCATTCATGTAATTCAAGGCTTCAAACATTGGTCCAAATTTATAGATTTTTCATAATGAACAACTGCCCGAAATTGCAGTGCGAACAATTGCCCAAAGTAAAAATTAACATTCGCCGATTATTGTGTTTTTCTGGGCGATTATTAATATTTTGTTTTGAGCGACCCATTGCATTAGTTTCCTTGGGCATATGTAAAGTCACATCAGCTACTGAAGTCCGCCTGGGTCCGTATGATACCCTATCCATAACCATATTTGCGTCCAGAAAAAGGCTTTGAGAACATGGCAAATTAAAAAAAAAAATCAAAATGTGGGCGTGGCCATGGGTTATGTATTACAAATAAAGTGCACGACTGCGTCATACGAAACTTTCTCGGTACATTAAATGCGTTTTTGAACCGCAAAATTAATCGAAAATGGATTTAAATCACTTTTTAGGTTATGAAAAATTAGATTTTCTCAAAAATCGCACCTACAATTTAGATGTGATTTCGCAAAAAATAAAAAGACGCCCCCAAAATGTAACCCAAAAAACCCTTTGTACGTACTTTAAAGTAAATCCGTCGAACGATTTCGCCAAACGGTGCCCGGACAGACAAACCGACGGACGGCATTGGCGGACGCATTGGCGGACGCACTTTTTTGGACTGTTCTATAGTCGTAATATCATCCCTCACTTTGAGTTCGAAATTTCCTAGATAGGGACACCCTAATGACTTAGTGGTATGAAAAATACATAAAGACCTATTCGCATTATACACAAAAAATTTCATTAAAATCGGTCGAGCTATTTCGGAGGACCACAAACAACGTGACACGAGTTCAACTATGTAGCTGAATACCTGCTTTTCTGCCGAAATATTAACTTTTTTCAATCTCCAAATAAGTGTCAATTGTCCCATTTAATGCTTCTGTTGATCTAACAAATATGTGTCTGAATATTTCTATTGTAGAGTAAATTTTTTAAGTTTAAAGGAAATCCAATATAAAACAATTTTTCTCACTGCCTTTAGGGGTTTTTTTTTTAAATAAATGTCCTTTGATTTTCTATGATAAATTCTTATCAGAATGTAAAATTTTAGATTATTATTTTCGGCGGTTTTTATACCCTATCCTAAGGGTATATTAATTTTGACACATAGTTTGTAACACCCCTTAATATTCGTCGCAGACCCCTAAAAGTATATATATTTATGATCAGGACCAAAATCTAAGACTATTTAGCAATGTCCGTCCGTCCGTCCGTCCGTCCGTATCAACTTTTGAGGCCTTTAAAATTATGCTAGGAAGCTAAAATTTGGAACATATACTCGCTAGGGTTCCGAAATGGTAAAGTGTTAAAAGTTCTTGAATCCGCCCACTGCCACGCCCACAATTTAGAAAAAACCGTTTTAGGGCTAAAGTTAGAGAGATAGAGTGTTAGAACCTTCACAAGATATGTAGGCTCTGCCCCCCTTTATAAGTCTGTCATATAAAGTTTTTTGCCACGCCTACTTTTTGTGGGCGTTTTTCACTAAAATGCTGTTTTCTTCGAAAATTTTCATAGAAATCGAAAAAAAATGTTTAACAATATATTATGCCAATATTTTTCTCAATATATCGCCCATACAAAATTTTTTGCCACGCCCACTTTTTGGGGGCGTTTTTTGAAAAAAAAAATTTTTTTTTCTATAAATTTCATAGAATGAAATAAAGTGCTATCCATCATCTTCCTAATGCTTTTTTTCTTTGGGGTACATAGGGATAAGGATAGGGTATCATACTGTTCGCCCCAAGCGGACTGTAGCCTTTCCTTATGTTTTAAATTTGGAGTTAGAATAGAAATAATAGTCTAAAATAGAATAATGAAATGTATTACTGCTTGTATTTAAAGTTCACCTTTCACTTAAGGGATATTTAAAAAAAAAACCAGTGAAATTGTTGGTTCTTGTGTACTTGTTCCAGGGGTACACCTTGCCCTTTTAAAGAAGGATGAATATAAATGATTAAATACATTCTTCATTCCTTTTATCGACGAGGCACTTCACTGCATGCTCACTGGTCCCTTGTGCGCCGCCGCTTTGAAATCTTGAAATAAATATGTGCCAAACTCCTTGTCTCGCATCACTTTGCCACTGAGGCCAAAGTGATCTACATTGCTTTTTGACGGGGCTCGTTGGGTCCCTGTTTTGAACATGGCAACACCAACTGAGCCGATGATGCTCCAAATTTTTCAAGATGTATTCTTTGATGTAAAGTCTTCGTTCATCAATCTTCGTTACTCTTGATGCCATGCTTTTACGATAATTGATTTCGTCACCTGCAGTTGCTTCGCTACTGATCATAGATCCCCGATAATTGAACTTTCTACACTTAGGCACCACTTTTCCGTTGCTTATGTTTTCTTCATCATTAGCTGAGAATAACTTATGTATGAACTCTGATACTGTTCCTTCGATGCTTCCCTGGGCACTCCGACTCTGATTGGGAACTCTTTCGTGACTCCTGAGTGGCGTCTTAGTTTTTCAATTTTAAATGCAAATTCTTCGTTGTTCGTACATGTCCATGATCATCTGTTCGTAGGTTTCAAGAACACCTCGTTGTCTTAGCCCCACCCATACCTCACTGAATGACTATCAATTTCAAAAGCAACCAACACCATATGTAATTCCTTTAAGGTATCACCCGCACAAGCCACTAGATGTCTAAAAAATTTGTCGCAATAAGCCTTCTAATACACACTAAACGATCTTCGTAGTGGGTGACATCAGCTTTATAGAACTTTGCTTTCCATTTCCTTTGGAAGATGTACATGGAAGAAGATAAATTTCCCTCCACTGATTACGATCACATTCCATAAGTTTGGAGATATCGACAATGAGACATCTGGACTCATCTTTTTACAAAACTCAGAAGGCACCTCATTGTCATCTCATTGTTTATAGAAATGTCACTAAACTAGCTTTCTCTGCTCATCACCATGTTTCTTTGTTGTTTTAAAGCTCGCAACAGTGATTTAGGTCATATCTTGTGCACAAAATTGGTCTCGTTCTTAGCAAAATTCGTGGTTCAGTATCCTAGTCCTCCATGGAATCAAGGATGCTCCCAGGACCATCGTTACCTTGTTTCTTTCGGTAGTAGAACATGTTGCAGGCCTTTGTCCAAACATCACAATCATGAGTAGCAATAGTATTTAGTTGTCTCTTTCGGGTTACTGCTTCTTCTTCATTTGAGCTTAAGCTATTTTGTTTTATACGTTCATGCGCCTGTTATTTTTCCTCGGGCACCCGTAATCTACAATCATTTCAACCCACGGATTGGCATCCACACCTGCAGGACTGTTTTAAGATGTTATTTGTTGCTTTTTAGTGTTTTTTTGTTTAGCTAAGCCAACTATTTCGACAAGCGCAATTAATGGAGGTTATGCTCGCCCTGCACGAAGGACCTGCCTAAATGTACCTACAACTGCTTCTAAATTTGAAAGGTCTTGTAACTTTTTGAGTCTTAAAATCTTCGGCTTAAGATCGTTGATGATAGCAGAAGGTGGAGGGCGACTAAAAAAGTTCACAGTCCAAGCAGTTCGACGAAGAATTATCCCTATGCTGCCTATCACTCGCAGTTGGGAACGAATAGGGACCGCTCAGCCAACTGTCTTTCTGATATTCCAATATTAAAATCAATTCATTCTTGGAACTCCCAAAGAATCGTTAAATCAAATACATCAATAATTTTCAAAACATTCAAGGAAACGAATAAGCAAACTCAACTCCACCATCTTTAGCACTCAGTCAGCTGTTTAAAATATAAACACTCACAAAATCCTTCGTGGTTATCGCTGTTTTGCCATTCTTTCAGCAAAGTTTAACATCTCAGAGTTTATTCTTATTGCTCACTAAACTCAAATAGACTTCCATCTACCGTATCTTATGGATCACATTTTGAAAACTAGAGCATAAACTCTTAATCCCCATGATGATCCTTTCTTGTGTGCAACTCAAGTTCCGCCTGCTCGCCCACTCCACTGCCAGTTTCAAAACTCACATCAAATTGAATGAACTCGAGCAAATAAAACGAAATACCACAATTCCACCCACAGACAAAGAGAGTAGGAGAGAGACAGAGAGACACACCAGAGACCAGAGTCCATGAAAATAATTTCAAAAATCCACTCCACTGTCTAAAATTTAATTGAATACCGATGCAAGACTCTGGGTCACAGAATTACCCTCGTCTATTCCTCCGCAGAGAGAGAGAGAAATATACAAATCCGATATCATCAGAAAAATTAAATAAAATTCAATATAAAGCCTGGGGGCTACAAATTCCACTCGAAAAGCATTTCGTCTTCAAAGGAAATTCTAGAAATCAATACGGCGGCAGCATCCAACCTTCCCAAGGGAGCAGCGGGACGGGTGGATGGATGGACGAATCGTTTGTTGTTGTTGCTGTCCACCTTTTGCAGAACTTTATACCTACCAATTCGAAGGACAACTGAGATGATGGGTCGGTCGACGGCCGGCGCACGGTAGGAGTCCTCCCAAAGAATAATTTCAGAATATTACAACATTTTTACAAGCCCAGCAGAACAACGAATACAATAAAAACCAAAACAGGATCAAAACACACAAATCTCTGAGCGCACATTTCCGATTCTCCTTAACCCCTTACGTAATGCTAAATGCTCTGCCAACCTTTGGGGTCGACACAACACATCAGGAAGTGACTGAACAGCGAGTGGGGAGAAAGGGAGCGGTTATATCTGGGCCATTTGCTTTCTTAGGAACACAACTTTGTACATACCGTAACATTCGAAGAGGACACAACTACACACACATACACACATGCACTGTGACTGGGAATATATTTTGGAAACAAAAACAAAGAAATAATTCACTCACAGTCTGTCCGCTTATGTGCACGCCTCCTGTCCCATGTTTGTCTCCGTTCTAACCTAAGACCTTGGTCTCCTACTCCATCCATCCCCAAGTCCTATGCCAGCAAACCATAATATATGCTGTCGGAATTTCACTTCAACCATAAAGCCCATAAAACTGACTCACACAGCAAATGCAGGTTTTGTACGGCTCACCTTGGGTTATGTGTATGGAGGACGACATTCGAAGCTGAGGTAGGTAGCATTTATATATAGGTACAGCTAAGGAATACCCTGCCTGCCTAAGCATCCTTGGAAGACACTGCGAGAAATACACTAAGCCCACATTAGGAGTGCGAGTGACAGTGGCAGTGGGAGTGTGAGTGTGAGTGGTAGGGCGTGAGACACAGACCCATAAACTCTGGTCAACCCTTCTTTTAATGCTTAAGTAATGTGAAAACTTGCTTGCTCGGAAAATATTAATTATCCTGCAAGCATGAGGCGGAGGGTGGCTGCCAGCTAAGAGTGCGGGAAAGTGCCTTTTTAAGGAATTTACTTTGGCAAATGTGGACATTTGTTAAACAATTTTGACTCTGCATTCTATGTTTTTGGTTTACATCATAACTTCTTGGCTAATAAATATTTTTTTGGTTAATTTAAGATTTTCGATGCTCTGCTAAAAAATGTGGATCCTTACAGGAGAAACTTGTTTTGTATTTAGGGCATGGAGTTAATTGCCTCTAAAAATTCTGTGACATTGCGTTTGTGACGCGCAGAGGAAAAAAATTATTTTAGAAATCTGCGCATTCAAACTGCAAGTTCATAGCGAATCCTTTATGTTAACTAACTGATTGATCTAAGCACTCACATTACAAGGTTACGAATGGATTCAGGTATGTAAATGGTGATTTTGATACTGTTTGAGTTTTCAGTGTTCTATTTTTGACAGCTCAGGTGAGATTCGTGTCAAAGTCAAAAATTCTCAGTCAACATTTCATCACGGAAAGACACACTATTGAGTTAGGGTAAGCCACCCAATAGCCAGCCCTCAACCAGTTGTCGTCCATATCTTGTACTTTTTGTCTCCGAATAGTTGTATATGCAAAAAAATTCAGTTCAATTTATTGCAGTTTACAAAGTAGTCGGCCTCCCTTAAAAGTTGTTGCCTACAGGAGGCTGAGTTCTGGTAATCCCTTCTCCAGTAGTCAGCCACACAATGTTTTGGGCCAGACTATTGGTATTTCAAGCGGATTTTTGATAAATTAAGCGGTTTTGTTAGTAAAGAAACTTTCTAAATATTAATTTGTTGGTTTGGACAGATATGTAAAGGGTGGTCCAATTGAGAGTCACACCTTAACGTCTAGTTTTTTGCCCAACTTTGACATTTCTTTGTTTCAGTGTTTGACAAATTCAACCATGGAGAGGCACATAATTGAGCAGCGCGTTAAGATTGTTAAAGCCTTTTACGAAAATGACCTTGACGATATGTGCTTCCAACAGGATGGTGCCACTTGCCACACAGCCAACGAAACAATGGCTCTTTGTTAATAGCGATGTTAATTGCCCGACACGATCATGTAATTTTACACCGTCAGACTTCTTTCTTTAAGAATATTTAAAAAGTGTACGTCAATAATCCAAGAATAAGTCAAGAGCTAAAGGATGCGATAATTCGGCACACTAACGACATTGAACCTCAATTATGTGTCAGAGTCATTGAAAATATGGACCATCGGAGATCGGCATAGATTTTTTTATTATAAAAAAAAATATCAAGATGAATCTCTGAAAACTTTTTGTTTTATTTACAATGAACATCGTGCGTTTTCGTTGGACCACCCTTTACTTACTTTAAAATCTGTTTAGATACATAAACACATCATAACAAATTTTCTATAAATTTTAGGTAAGAAAATCATTTGAAGGGAGCAAGGGTTTTAAGAATAATTGAATTGAGAAGCCTAAAAACGCTGCGATTTTTAGAGCTATGTAACTTTTTGTTGGGTAAATAAAGTCATGGGTGCAGTGGGTTAGCCGGTTCAAATCCTGACCTGTACCATCTGAATGTTTTTATTCGCTGCCCCACCTCTTGCGAACGTCTGACAAACATCCAAGAGTAAGAAATGTCATGAGAAGCTTCTCAAAAATATATTGTCGTTCGAAATCGGCATTAAACTGCAGGTCCCTCCATTCGTGTCAAAAAATATAACTTCGCACACACAATGGTTGGAGAAGCTAGGCTTTAGGTCCTGTATGGGCGGTTCACGCCTAATATTTATTTTTTTTTTAAATAAAATCATCTAAAATTCTTATTAGAATTCGGTCACAAAATGTTATAAACTGTTTAGTAGCTATGTCTAATACAAGATGGAGCAAAAGTAATCCTCCTATCAGAAAATGCTATAAATTTTGCGAAGAGACTGGCACAACACGAGATGCTGCCAGGCGTGGCAGACACCGGAGTAGCCGTTCTGCAGAGAATATTGCTGCTGTAGCCGAAGATGTCATGGAAGCGCCATCGACATCGACCAGACGACGTACCACGCAAATGGGTATCAGTCGACGGTCTTTACAGCGAATTTTGGTACAAGATTTGAAGATGTTTCCGTACAAAGTGCAGACGGTGCATCAGCTGTTAGCTGCTGACCGCCAATCGCGTCTAAAATACGCTCAAGCCATCCTTAATCACCACCAAGAGGAAGATGATTTTTTATCAAAAATAATCATGAGTGATGAGGCCCATTTCCATCTTAGCGGGTACGTAAATAAGCAAAATTTACGCTTCTGGGGCACTGAAAATCCGCGTGTAACCCACGAAGAGCCATTACACCCGCTCAAAGTATGGTGTATGGTGTGCTGTTTTCGCTGGAGGAGTCATCGGACCTTCTTTCTTCGAAGACGTCGCGGGCCAAACGGTTACTGTGAATGGTGAGCGCTACAGAGCAATGATCAACGAGTTCTTTTTGCCGCAACTTGATGAATTGGGATTGGAAAACATGTGGTTCCAATAGGACGGTGCAACGGCACACACTGCACGTGCCACAACCGATATGCTGAAGGATGCATTTCCCGGGCGCCTAATCTCCCGTTTTGGCGATTTGCACTGGCCAGCAATTTCGATTTGACCGCTCCAGACTTCTTTTTGTGGGGCTTTTTGAAGTCGCGGGTTTATGTCAACAAGCCTCAGACACTTGCAGCTCTTAAAGACAATATCCGTCAAGAATGTGAGGACCTATCGCCGGAAGTTTTGGCCAAAGTGATGGAAAATGCCATAAAAAGGGCTCAAATGACAATCAACTGTGGCGGCGGCCATTTACATGACATCATATTCTCGACTTGATGTAAAAAAAATTAAAAGACCAAATAAAAATAATCCACAAGAAGAATCAAAGTTTTTCATTTTTTTTTTAAATTACAGCCAAAAACATCGGAAGGTTATTTTTGCGCCACCTTGTAGTTCCAAATTTATATCAGTTAGAGTAGTTACACCTGAAAATTGAAAATGTTCCATTTTATTGGATATAACTTCCATTGGGGTGATAGTAGACCCCACAACCATACCAGTTTGTTTTTATCCGATTTCCATACATATTGCCTTGGGAGACATTTAGGTAGGGGCTTAGGAAAATTTCATACTGAAAGCGATTTGTTGATAGAAAACCATGATCGACTCTTTATATATTAGTTAAGGTATTAAGTACATCTACCATTGTAAAAAAAAACACTTGAAACAATAAAGAAATCTAAAAAGCCAACATGTTTGACTACTTTAATCAATCGATTTTAAAAGAACAACAAGAAAGATTCACAGATTTGAGGCTTAAAACATCGGGTGCGACGGTTAAGCGCTATGGCTTCACCTTAAAAGCACCGATATTGTTGGAAGAATGTATGAGCAAGTCCAAGACCTTCCCTCTTTATAAAAATGTTCTGAAAAGGCTGACTACTGGCTAGTGACTCATTTTAAAATTTTATTTATTTTAACCAAAGGAGTAAAGGTTGTGTTTATGTTACTTTTTTTTACTTTAAAGTTTATTACAAAAATAATTAAAATTTTGTGTTCCCGTTATATAAAATAAGTACAATTCTTCAAAGTCAGAAATAGCACTAAAAGGCTGACTAATGGGTAGGTTAACCTATATGTATTATCAAAATTCGTGCTCGAGAATTATGGTCAGGTCATTTCTGGTTGAATGCTGATCTTGACTAACAACCGAGTGAAATAGAACCCGCCGGATTTGAGAGTCGGAGTTGGACATTTTTGGTTGCAGAAAAACTAATAGCAAAACAAAGTAATTCAAAGAAGTTTGTGGGCACAACTTCATACAACACGGAAAGAAAAGAGTTCGAACTAATCAATTTAGTCCATCAAATCTTAGTTCATCAGTGTCGGATTCCAAGGGACCTTCAATGAATAGTCAACGGCCCAGAACAATCGACATTCGTTTTCAGCCCAAATGAACTGGTTTTTGATTTTAAGTTGACATCATTCAGAATTTCCTGATTGCCGCAATGACGACGATTCAGAAATTGAATATTTGAAGTACAAGTAAAAAATGAGAGACCGATTCATGGGTGATGATATACCGGAGATTCAGGTTGTAGCACATTGGTACATAGGTCTTGCTCAGTATTTTCCTCAGACAAAATAATGTTCTGATCCGACTCCCACGAGCATGATCTTCAATTTTTAAAACATCAATATTAAAATTAGCTGGGTCCTTTTCGAGAAGTATCAACCTTTCAAAAAAGAATCTCTTCAAGATAATGGAAGTCTATCAAATCGAGTCTTCCTCTGTCGCTTTTAAATATCTTCTTATTGGTGGCACTATTTCAATATCCTCCAAGAGAAAGAAATCTTCATCAATATTGTAATCGAACGAAATTTATTTTGGTTTAATTATCATCGAATGCAGTCACAAATCATTTCTTTATTGCAATGACAGCTTTCACGAGTTTCTAAGCTCCGTTATCGTTACACAATTCTTTGCAGAGACCGCAACTAAATATAAATAGTTTACAAATCATAGCTTACCCGTTGCAACGAAATCAACACCGCAACGAAGGAATGGACGACACGTTTCGCCTCTAGGCTTAGAAAGGTCGCCCTTCAGAGTGAATGATTTGGCAGCGCAGGATTCGAAGTTTCGGTGCACAAATTCCTGCCGGCAATTATCCAAAATCTTCCTTGTAGGATGGCAAGCATCGTCGAAAGGCTTTCAACAGATGGAAGCACCATAGGTTGCCTTTTGTAGGGGTGAAGCGATGTTTTCTGCAGCCGCCTGCCCACCCTTAGAACGCCGTATTCATCCCAAATTCGTTGTGCTGCCTCAACAACGACGTGGATGCCGCTGCCGATATGATTACAAATTTAATTCACCTGGGTATGAAACGCTTTATCCCTAACAGGATAAAGTGTATCAGATCTAAGGAAAACGCGTGGTGTGACTTGAGCTGTAAAGAAGCTATCGGGGCTAGGGAGGTAAGTTTTCGGTCATTTAAGGCCAACCAAACTGAGGAAAACCGAAAAAAGTTCAAACGAGCCAGAAATGACTGCAAAGCCCACATTAATCGTGTCAAATATTTCTAAGACCAAAAGTTGAGGCAGAAAATACTACAAAGTCCCACCGGTAGTAAAAACTTTTGGTCATTTGTTAAGAATATTCAAAATTCGGCCTCGTCATCTATCCCGACACTCATTTGCAATGACACCCCAACTGTCAGCTCTTCGGATAAACCAATCTGCTCGCTGCTCATTTTGCAGCTTGCTCAGCGCTGCCAGATTGTACTTTGTCTCCCCCTGTACTCGAGCGCGTAGAATCTTCTATGAGACCGATCTATTTTCGCACTCGTTCAGTGGCAAGAGTTCTTCAAAATCTCAACATAAATCCGCTGGTCCAGATGGTATTTCCCCTATCGTTTTGAAGAGGTGTTCTTCCACGCTGGCAAAACCACTGCGTAAGCTTTTCTATCTGTCCTATTCTTCAGGGCTCTTTCCGAGAAGATGGAAAATAGCATTTGTCCAGCCTGTCCCAAAAAAAGGCGAATCTTCCTCTCCCTCCTCCTACCGACCAATTGCACTTACTTCCCTTCTTTCCAAGGTCATGGAAACGCTGATAAACCGTCAGCATAGGAAATATTTTGAATCCTTCTTCTTAATGACCGGCAGTACGGTTTTCGCAGCAACAGGTCCACTGGTGATTTGATGACATATCTAACCGAAAAGAGGAACCAATCTTTTCACCGTGGTGGTGAAAGTAAGGTCGTTGCGCTTGATATTTCAAAGGCATTTGACAGAGTTTGGCATCAAGCTCTCTTGTCGAAAATGCGTGCATTTGGGATCGATGTTACCTTTATTCAATGGATTAGAAATCACCTTTCGGACCGTTCAATACAAGTTGTTTTGGACGGTTGTTTTGTGAAGGCCAAATCATTTCCTTGTTGGCATAACCAAGCTTGACACTTGCGCCACTCCCTCATCAGCATTGGACATTCTGTTCCATTTAATAGCCCTTGATATTTTTAGCAGCTTAGACAGACAGCTGCATCCATGGCCGTAAGCGTCAAAAGCAATCAGTGTACCGAAAATAAAACGGGCCACTTTGTTATCGTGAATACACTCAGGATCCTTCCGAGAAATATAAACTACACCATACCCCAACAGCAGTTTGATAAAAACATCCAGCTAACCATCCTCCCTCCTCCCGCCCCCAGATCCTTTAGGAAGGATGGTGCATTGCTGGAGGAAGAACCGATCCATTTCCACACCGACGGGTCAAAAACTATTTATGGGGTGGGTGGATGCGTCTTCTCAGACAGACTAAATCTCAGTCTCCCTGACGAACTCACCAAGCTTGAAACTACCCTCTCAATCTTACCTGAAAAAGATTCCCTAAACATGCCCGCTTCTAGGTACATGCAAGCTCATATTAACATGGATCTAATAGATCGCACATTAGTGCCATCACTGGGCACTTTCTGATAGGCAGGCATTCAACCAGGCTTGGCGCTTATTTAAAGGAAGAGACGGAGAGACAACTCTCCACCTTTCTTCTCTCTCACAGAAACGAAAACTCCATCTAGGAGCTTACTTCTACAATGATCTTAACGATCTGAACTTGACCGACCCAAAATATCTCTAACGGTTTATAAGCAGCTCAAAATAGTTCAACGAGTAGACAGAAAGTTTAGATCCACGTGGCATAACAATGTACCATACATAGGTCTAAGTGCGTCGGACCCATATCCAACAGCCAAGGCTCCCATGTTAAAAATTCCTTATACCCAAGGAAATTAGAAAGTCATAATTTAACATTAAACTGTACTTATGAGTATTCAACGAAAACCAACTACAAAGAACACAACCTTCAGACGCTACTAAGCTACCCAAACCAATTCCTGTCCACTGATGCAATATTAAATTGTTTTTATTATTTACCCGAAATAAATGTAATCGTCTTGAAAAGAGACAACTATAGCATACCTTACAAAGAATCAAGTAGATATGAAAATGAAAACATTTATCTGAATTTGAATGGTACATCTGAGATACCTAGTTGATGTCCTTCTAATTCGAATCATCCTTAGCCTTTTCATTAAACCAATTCAAAATCTTATAAAAGATGTATCCTTACTTAAGTATTCATGTGGAAATCAATTTAAATTTACTGAACAGAACAGCCCTACGTAATATAGTTTTCAAGACAATTTAAAATATCTTAACCAAGTCGTACTTGCTTGGTTCAAGGACTCCTTCTCCTTGGAAATTATTAAGAAAATATCTATCAAATAGAAATAGAAAATCCATTGGAATTCGGTCGGGTTAAGAATGCGAACGAAGACTCAATTTGGTCTATTAAATTTTGTTATAAATTGATTTCCATGCATCTCTCGTCCTCTTCACTCAATTACGAATAGATACATTACTCCGTCTCGTTGCATACAACAAACATACACAAATATCAATATCCCTAAGTGGTCGCTGGGACGCACATACAAATGTATGGCACTCGTACGCCCTTGTCTCCCAAAAATTTTGATTTGGTTCATCCTTAAAATGAAATTTACGTAATACCACTAATGCGTCCCCGTATAGAAGAGGAATGTAGGTCAGGTTATATTTACCGGAGTCTTACTCTCGGAGAATGTCGTGCGATGGGTTGGGTGGTCTCGAGTAACTTTGAACTTCTCAATGGCAAATGGCCGGTTAATCGTTTTATATTTTTAGTTGAGGAGCTTATTTAACAGATTTCGGATACATGGTACGAGTAGTGTCGGGTTTTTTTTTAGAATTTTCTTCCCTTTCTTTTGTGTGCGTTTTTCTCCTATCGAGCCCCACTCGAGTCAACCTTCGAGCAATGCCATGCCAATGCCACCCATTTAGCTATTGTTTCATCGATTTTTTTGTACACCCAAGAAGAGTCGAAGAACAAGAAAGAACACAACTCGCTCTGCAGATGAGTAGTGGTTGGTCTGTTGGTTTGGGTGGAGTGAAACTCGGACTCGCGAGTGTTTTTAGCTGCACAATGTCATGCAGAATATGAAGAGAAGGAAAAAAATTGGAACGTATTCGCTCCTGACTGTAAACGGCAGAAACACTCTTAACGAAGAGATTTGCAGATAATTGAGGGGAAACGTTAAAGGGGACTCACTCTGCAGATTTGCAGAATATGCAAATTAGGAAATTATTTTGCAGAATGAGTGGATATGCGGGGTTTATGTTTTGAATCTGCACTTGTTATGAGTGAATATTTTTGAGTGGTTATGGTAGAGCAGTAGCTCTCAAACTGTTTTGGGGTTCTTTTTTTGTTTAAGTTTTAGTTGCTTAGAATTTTTTTTTTAGAATGTGAAAGTAGAGTGCTGGCGTTCTGTTGTCATTTTGGGTAGCCTTGCTGGAGTACAATGAACCGTAAAGTCTAAGAGCTAACTCCAAATACAATGCAATAGAATACAGGGCTAGCGTAGACTCCCTGTACTCTATTCATAGTTCAACCGTCCGTAAAGTGTAAAGTGTCTAAGATTTATTCAATGTTGCTTGACAGCTTTTATCTCAAATTTAAGAATTTCTTATAGTAGGCCAAACTAAACAGATTGTTTTATTGTTACATCGTACAAAAATTGTCCTTTTAAAAGCCGAGGTAAGGTATTTTGTTAGTCTTTTTGCCAACGCCTTGAACTTCCATTATGAATTTATTATTTACGATATGTACCCTTTTTGTTTGTCGCAAACTTAAAAGAAAAGGATGGCGTTATGAAAACAAACCCTAACAGACTTGTTAACATTTTTAGTATGAGGTTCTAAAGGGTGATCCATTTCGAGGTTCCCTACCTTTTTAAAGAAAAAAACACAGAAAATTCAATTTTAATGGAGAATGTTTATTATCATTTGAAAGAACATTCTTTGGCATTTATTTTTTGAAGATTATGTCTATCAAATGTTGGCCGTTGCTACGTCGCAGATGGTCCATCCGTTGAGTCCAATTTTCGATCACTCGTTCGAGCATTTCGACTGGTAACTGGCGAATGACACGCGTGATGTTTTCCTCCAAGGCCTGAATCGAAGCGGGTTTGTCGGCATAAGCTTTTGACTTTACATATCCCCACAGGAAAAAGTCTAACGGTGTGATATCACACGATCTTGGTGGCCAATCGACCGGCCCAAAACGTGAAATTATGTGCTCACCGAAATGTTCTCTCAATAAGTCCATTGATTGATGCGATGTGTGGGAAGTGGCGCCGTCTTGCTGAAACCAAATGTCGCCGAGATCACGAGCTTCAATTTAAGGCATCAAATAGTCGGTTATCATGGCACGATAACGGTCGCCATTGACGGTTACGTTCGCACCGGCATAATTTTTAAAGAAATATGGACCGATGATTCCACCGGCCCACAAACCACACCAACCGTTGTTTTTTCTGGATGAAGTGGCAGTCTCTTCAATCTCTTCAGGTTGCTCTTCGTCCCAAATGCGGCAATTTTGTTTGTTTACATACCCATTGAGCCAGAAATGGGCCTCATCGCTAAACAAAATTTGCCTCGAAAACGTCGGATCTTCTTGGAACTTTTCAAGAGCCCATAGAGCGAAGCGATGTCGCTTGGGAAGGTCGAGCGGCTTCAGTTGTTGCACAAGCTATATTTTGTACGCTTTCAATTTAAGATCTTGACGTAAAATGCGCCAAGTCGTTCCATACGTCAGTCCGAGTTGCTGCGAATGGTGCCGAATCGACTCTCTACGGTCTTCGTGTACACTCTCAGCTACGGCCGCTATATTTTCTTCACAGCGTGCTGGACGTGGTCTATTCGGTCGAATATTATCCAATAATGAATGCTGGGTCTCAAAATGGGTGATGGTGTTGCGAATAGTACGCTCAGTAGGCCGATTATGTTGACCATAAGTTGAGCGAAGTGCACGAAACACATTCCTCACAGAACGTGAATTTTCATAATAAAGTTGAACAATTTGTAAACGTTGTTCACGCGTAAGTCTTTCCATTATGAAATGCCAAACAATACTAAACAAAAATAACATGACAGCATGACACGACTCACACGTGATCTGACAAAAAAGGCTATTGAAAAAAGTATCTCTACTTGGATCACCCAGTATTAACAGTTCAATGCGAACAGTTGAAGCAAGATATTTGACATTGCTTATTGACGATCAAATTTTACGACTCAAGGCGCTCTATCTTTACTTCACTCCTGGTAGTCGACAAACTTTTCAAAACTGGAGAAGGAGGGCCCCATAATGTGCGCTTATGCTGGGAAAATTAGATGAGTTTAAGTCCTAGATCTTGAGATAGGTATAGCCATCAAAGCCGGTAATCTTCATTATTACGAGGAAAATGGTACCTGCATTTGAAACCATCGAGTTAATCTACAAATTTCCGGGACAGCAATATAGATTCCAAGTTTAATTGGAAGGAGAACATTGAGGATCTCATGAAAAGGGCATACTTATGCCTGAAGAAAATGATTTGGGTGTTATTGTTATTTATTATTTATTGTAAGGGACAGGTTGCATTGGGATAACTAAGCCCACACCCACAGCAGCTATGGAGGTAATGATAAACCTCTCCACTCTGGACATACAGTGCATCAGGCGTTCATACAAAGAGGCTAGGAGAGTCCGGACTGTGATCATCCAAACCCAATGACCATGAGGAGAGCCATACTGCATAACGACTACTTCAGAAACTTCAGGGAAGTTTTAGCAGACGGACGACCCTTGACAGTTACTTGTTTGTTGAAGTGGAGGATCTGGCAAATGTAGAGCTTAGTAAACTCCTAAGATTCATACATAAATCTTTGTGGTTCTAATAGAAAACGAAACTGTTTAAGAGCTGTAGTAAAAAGGTTATATTTTATACTCAACGAGTTCGTAACGGACCCAGCGGATGGCCTAAGTTTGGCCCTGAGCACCAATTTACCTATCTAATCTATCTACTCATATCTTAATCGCATATTTTTCATGCAAGTGTCTTACTTCGGTTTTAAGCAAACATTCAGCTTATTAATTTTAGACATATCAATCAATAACTTTTACCTTAATGCTAAAATTTGAGTACCTACGCTAATGCTGATTTCACAACATATCTACCATAGGAAGTATCACGAGGCTGTTACGACCGGAGTATACTTCACACCAAAATAGCGTTTTCCGAGGCTCTAACAGAATCTAATGGCGACAGTTGTTTCTTCCCTGTCCAATTTGTTGACTGTTGAAGCTGCTAACGCTAGCGTATTAAAAGTAAACAAAGTGAAGGGAAAGTGAGAATCAAACCATGCCGAGCCAAGCCAGATGATCTAGGCTGGGTTATGTTGAAATGGATCTACACCCTTAGACCAATATGGATCGATTGTTATACCGAAGGAATCTACGCCCTTCTCTCCTTAGCTTTTTATGACAATATTTGTAGGAACTTAAATCTTCGTATAAAAGGCTCCGAGATGGAGATTTATATTTCTAGAGAGAGCAGGGTATGTAAAAAGTAGACTGAGAATGCACCAAACCTACGAGCGTGTAGCTTAAAGCAGATAAAATCTTCGTAACAGCAAACTGGTAACCAGTTCTAATTCCGCAGTAGCTTTCTTTACAAGCTTAATGCACCCTATGAAGCACTCAGACCACAAATTCGTCCATTGTACCATTTATTAATTCACCCGACATTTTCACATAGCCGAGAAAGCACTTCAGTAATAAGAACCTTGGATGCTCAGCACTCAGCACTTAAGCCTGGAGACTGCTTCGAGCAACGGTAGGATATTTACTACAAGGCTCCCGCAGTTTTATCTCGGTATTGATAGAAAAAATGTCGCAGTACAGCAAGTTTGTCGGAGATCTGACAAGGATCACAAACAAGACTCAAATGCGTTCAAAGAGTTCTTGAGTTGAAGCACTTACTTAGAAGTGGTTAAAAGATGGGTAAAGGACTTATGTGCAGCTTATAAATATAATATATATTATCATTAGAAAAACAAAGATCTGCGCTTACAAGACCGATGCATGGCTTACAGGACCTAACGAGGACAAAAGCTCTACAACGTCACATATCACGAAAGCACGAAAGTATAGACACGTAGGACTCTTTTGGGCGACAAACTCCATGTTTTGCAAACGAGCTGACTATGATATAAATATTACTTCAAGATATTAAGCTTCCCTTAAAATGTGAAGCCTTTTAGTAAAAGATGAGACGAAGAACCTCAGTTTTTAGAGGACTCACCGAAAACACATTTATAGTACACCCATCATCGATCATGTCCAACCTCGCCTGCGCTTTCGCACAAACAATCGCTATTCGGTTGTCATCTGCATGCCGTCTGCGACTGTGTCATCTGCTAGATGACACCCGATCACACAGTGTATTGAGTATTGAACTTTTAACGATGCAAACGTATGATACGATGGTAGATGACACTGTGGGAAATCGAGCGACGTCATCCGTTGGACCTTGTCATTCGTTGGGCCCTGATCAGACGGTCATCCGAACATGTCACCCAGATGACATTCTAACATTCTGACGTCAGATAACTTGTGTAATTTGGTTGTCATCTGCATGCCATATGCGAGCGTGTCAATTACCAGATGACACTCGATCACACAGTGTCATACGTTAGGTCATCCGAGTGGAAGTGTTGAACTTTTAACGACGCAAACGCGTGATACGATGTTATCACTGATAACACTGTGGAAAATCGAGCGATTTTATCCGGTGGACCTTGTCATTCGGATGACACGTTCAATCACATGCGATACGGCGATCACTCTGGATGACAACTTTAGCACAAATTCTGCGAGCGTGTCATTTACCAGATGACACCCGATCACACAGTGTCATACGAGCGGAAGTGTTGAACTTTGACAAGTTTGGCTGACCGTCTGATCGCACATTAAGTATGCGTTGAGCATGGGCAGCAGAGATGACCACCATCCTACGTAATAGGGGCGACAGAACGAGGCCATTTCCCCCTGCCACCAAAATTCATGGGATTCATGCCACAAATGATTCTTCTATACACCATGTATTCTAATAGAGTCGTCTCGCTTGGTGTTCACTATGCAAACTTTCACTGTACTGCCGCAGGGTATTGCATTGGGACCCCGTGAAATAAAAACTATTTCTAGCATCAAATAGTATTTATAAGTATATAGCTCCATTGCCAACTCTCGATTACAGTGATATAACTGGTCCATCGAGTTAGAAGTTATATAGGTTATTTGCAATACATTTTTTAGGAAGTTCTATCCCTCCAGAGTAGTCTTTTGGATTAACTCCGTCTGTTCTTGATTGTATTGTGGTTTTAACTTTAGCTATTCTTCTGTACTCTTGGTGGGTTCACCTTGTTTTAAAAACTCTAGGTTAAAGGACCGTTTCTTAAGGCTTTATTAAATCTGTTTCAGAGGCTTCTATTCACAGCGAATTTTTGCCAACGCATCTAACCAAAACATGCAATCAAGGATTTGGGAACTGATCCTTGTCAACACGATTAGTGTCGTTTGCCCTGCAACTGCAGCGGTCCACCTTGGTGGACAACATTTAACAAAAAAAACCGACTCTCGTCTTCCCTTCCAACTCAACCCTTTGCGTGTGTAAAGAATTCGCCTTTCTCAAACGACATGTCGAATATGTATTCCCTGTTGCATTAGATGGAACCTCCAGACCACCACGCCTGGAATCTACCAACGATAATTATAAGCTAATTAAGACATGCGTTCAACGAAGTCACCAGCGAGAGTGAACAGCGCCAACTATTAGACCAACAAACACGATAGCCAAACCATAGGCGGCAAAGACCACGACGACGATGACGACGAAATAACCCAAAAGAGACGTTGAATGCTTCCTCGCTTCGCTGGTCGTGCCTGCCTGCCTGTGATCGTTTTTATTTCCCTCTGCGTTTGGCTTAAGTTTCCCAGATCGGAATAGATCTTGCCATAACAACTTACTGTTGCACACGCAGTCTTGCTTGTTCAGCAACGTCGTTGTTGTCTGCCGTTTTATCGTTGCTGCGGTCCACGGAATCTTGATTGTTATGGGATCTGTGCAGATGAAATTATCGCATCGTGGAACAAAAAGATGTCTTGAGCCTCTGCTCCATGGGCCGAAGAAGATGTCGTCTTTGTGGCACATTGTGGTATGGCGCGTCGGCAATTATCATTTTTATTCGGAGCAATTTAATTAATAAGGCGTTAGATCCTGTGCTCTCGGGATAAGATTAAATTGTAAATCATGGATAGTCGGGATTTTTGCGAGGCTCTTCACGCGACGTCATCCGATGAAGAGATTTCATTGAAATGAGGAGAATGCGTAACGAGGTAAGTACGTAAGTGGACGTGAGAACTCTGCGATATCATCATTGAGATCAAGTCGAGTCAAATGACAGGAAATTCCATCCAAAACTTTTACTATCATTCAAATCGCCTTATAGGGCTTAAGTTTTCTTTTTTATGACAGTGACATTGGTATTAATTTCGTCGACAAACTTAATGAAAACATTTTCGCACAGAGCTCGTTTCGTAAATAGAGAGGCACCTTCTGCGTTCGTTGTTCCCTCAAAGGCTGGCACCAACAAAATCGCAATAAAAACCCCGGCCCACCCGCTGAGAGGATTTGCAATTAATTTGCTTGTTACACTCAATTACGTCAGACATCGATTCGCAATTTTCCTCTTTCAAATGGCATTCAGCCCACAACCTAAGGACTGATAATGATTTGAAGGAATCGTACGTAACCAACTCTATCCAACAAGTTGACGATGCCGACGACGACGACGACGACAGCGATGACGACGCAAAATAAACGACGAACTGAAAAATAGAAAATAAGAATAAATCAACAAAACTTTACTCATCGTCTTTTTCCTGGGATTTCCATGCACATCCCATGGCCTTTGGGTAACTCTACCAAGCACATTCCTTCGATTTGATACAAAATCGTAGCAGGCACGCTTTTCTCGTTTACACAATTCGTTAGAGTAACACGTACAGAAAAAAGGTTCATTAATTAGCCGCTAAATCCCCGTCCCTATTACAATTCCCAACTCCAGCAAGGACACACCATGAAGAAGGAACCCGCTTACTCGCGAATGCCACCAGAAGGATTCGAGTTTTTATTAAATTAGACTTCTGGTGATTTATTTATCCTGCTGGAAGTTGAAACTTTTCCCAACATACATATATCTATCTACTCGGCTTCCTTCAACCGGTGAAGTACATATGTATGTTCGGGATTAGAAAATTAACCCACCCCCCTTGCAGGAGTTGGACAAATTTCCACCACGCTATGGTTTCGAGTTCTGGACTATCTTTCGACAGCCAGTAGTACAACGGTGAGTAGTGAGTGATAAAGCATTCCAACACCCATCAGGGATAACGAACCTAATACCCATCGTCTCGTCTTCTTATAGAAGATATTCGACGAAAGTTTGAAAGGATATTCGGTAGCCACCCTCTCCGTTCAGCAGCAAGCCCGTGTGTCTGTCATGATAAAATAGGTACAACATAGATTTATGACCTCCTTACAAACGGGTTTCATGTTACTTTCCTGAAGACGATGAATAAGAAGAAGACCTGAGCACGTGTGTGTGGTGCTATAGTTCGCGCCATGCAATTCCATTGATAAGCTAAACTTCTGCATCAGGAAGGTTTGTGGTTTTTGGGTGGGGGATGATGCCCTGAGGCCTACCATGACTATGAGGATTTCCGTCCTCATCTAGTCTACGACATCATAAATGAGCATTTATCACTTCTATTCTATTGCAGGGTGGTGGTGGTGGTGGTATGCTACCTACCTTTCTGTTTGTACCTCTTGAGAAAACACTTTGTTGCCAACCAACCAACAATGGGGCCCGCTTTATGATGTTCTTCCGCAGCGCATGACGTGTAATCATAATTTATATCTGCACCGAGGATTCGGATTCGATTTTTCATATTTTTATCCTTTACTCTGGGGGACGACTTCGCTTTTTGTTCGGCATCAGGCGAGATAATAAGCTGTGGAGAGGTCGAAGCTCCCGCCGTTAAATCAGGGCTATTCCGGGAGGGGGTTGGCACGATGAAAATGATTGATTTGTGGTGCAGACGTTTTTATAGTTCTACATATATGGACGTGTGAATTGGATTCGGGGATGAAAGGTCGTTGTGTGATCAATTGTTTTGGGAAGAACTCATGGGGATTGGTGGTGCTTTGTGCACGTATGGGAACAACAATATACAAAAATAGAATCAAAAAGGCAGTGCGGTGCACATTGGATAAAATACATTTTATTTGTGTATAATAAAAATAAATTCCAAATTACGCTTGAAAGGTAAAAGTTATGGCCAAAGTCCCTGGGCGGTTTGACTAATGGTTCAGGGATAGAATTGTCTATGGTTGATTGGTATATGGTGGAAATGGTTTGCACAATGATGTGTTCCTCATGGAGGTGACCCATATGATTGAATGAGGTTTTTGTTTGATGGAAAACATTTGCTTTAATACTGAGGCTAACAACTTTAAGCGCGAACTTTGAAATTTAGGGTGAATTCGAAAACGTCAACAAAATTCTCACGTCAATTTGAAATTCTGTTGATAGTTTTTTACGGTGACATTTGCGCAAACTTTACAGAGGTGAATGCAACACCTTTCCAGTGGTGCTAACTGTTTGCTTTGTGAATGTCTGTAACTGTTGAGAAAGCTCCTTAAGTGCCACAATTTGTTTTAATAAATTTTGCCTTTTTAAAATTCGAGACTTGGTAGTTGAAAGCTGAAATTTAGGGATTAGAGGACAGGACGGGATGTCCATGCACATTGGTTTTGAATGTCTGTTAACGGAAATGTGTATGAAAAACGGAGCGTTCTAGAACGGTACGGTAATGGAAGTTGTATTAGTTCACAAAAAGTACGTCCGAATATTGGCTTAGGGATACACTGTTGGGCATTCCTGGTAAGCAATGCGCCAAACGATTAATGAGTGTTGTAATCCAGTTTGATTAACACAAGTACTAATAATAGAACGCCTTTCGGTTTCAGCGAGTGGCACCTGTCACTCATGAAAAATTGCTGACAGAAGATAGGATTATTTACCTTCAAGTCTGGTCGCCATTTCAGCGAAGTCATCACTATCCAGAATCGACGGCATTCAACGTCGTTTTCTTCGATTTGCTCTTCGAGCTTTACCCTGGAATGACTCTATATCTTTCGTTTTTAACGCACCTCTTATGGCTCCAACAACGAATCAATCTCCCTACGCTGAGATAGCTTAACACAAAGCTCGATCTCCTTCCCAATTTTTCCCGTACAAATCCTACTTTGTAAGTAGTTTTCAAGTAATAATGGGCCTAATAAATGGGAGAGTTCGACTCCACAAAAATTAAAAATTTAAATATTGGAAACTCTATTATTTTTATCTCTCAAATAGCATAAACCACGAAACGAAGATAAATACAGGGATGCGCCTATTGCAATAAAAGCCTGCTATGGGGATTAAGCAGGCGCCAATGAGATTTTGTGTGTTTTTTTTTTTTATTTTTGGACATAATATCAAAATAAATGATATAGACATAAGGTCCATTTGGTTGTGCACCTTATGACCAATTAAGGAGTGAGGGTCAGTAGGAATTTTAAAAAATTGCATTTGCTCAAAGTATAATACCTTGAAAACGTTCTCTGAAAATTTCAAAAGAATCCGACGAATACTTTTCGAGTTATTTAAAACACATACAACTAATGCCAGATCGAAACATTTTTTTTTTGTTCAAAATATCTCACGCTCTTTTTTGTCGCTCCCTCCCCTTTTTGACGGGGATCTAATTCCATCAAGCTTTGTTGCTGTCATATGATGCATCTTCATCTCAGCTGCTGTCCACGTGCCCTCATACTTTTTGTACATTGTCCAGCATTGTCCGCGCCGGACGCACAACATCGTTGTAGAGCCTTCCTTTAAGCTTAGGTGGCATTTTTCGGTCACAGAAGATGGATGATTTTTCATCCACCCTACGCTTACACGAACATTGATGTCGTCATCAACGGTTGCTTCGCTGTTGATCATTGGTCCCAGATAATTGCATCTTTTGGTTGGAGAAGTTAGGCTTAAGGGCCGATATGTTACGTTCATAAGAAGTGTTTGTTATACATTTTTGGGGAAAGTCAAAACTTTGCAAAGCAAGCAAAACGCAACTGACCCATTGGTAGTAAAAACTTTTGGTCGTTTGTTAAGAATATTAAAAATTCGGCCTCGTCATCTATCCCGACACTTATTTGCAATGACACCCCAGCTGTCAGCTCTTCGGATAAAGCCAATCTGCTCGCTGCTCATTTTGCAGCTAGCTCAACGCTGCCAGTATTGTACTTTGTCTCCCCCTGTACTCGAGCGCGTAGAATCTTCTATGGGACCGATCCATTTTCGCAATCGTACAGTGGCAAGAGTTCTTCGAGATCTCAATATACATAAATCCGCTGGTCCAGATGGTATTGGTATTGGTTTGCCTATCTTCTTCCACGCTAGCAAACAAATGCGTAAGCTTTTCTATCTGTCCTATTCTTCAGGGCACTTTCCGAGAAGATGGAAAACAGCATTTGTCCAGCCCGTACCAAAAACAGGCGAATCTTCCTCTGTCTCCTCCTACCGACCAACTGCACTAACATCCCTTCTTTCCAAAGTCATGGAAACACTGATAAATCGTCAGCTTATGGAATATCTCGAATCCCAAAAACTTCTTAATGACCGGCAGTACGATTTTTGCAGCAACAGATCCACTGGTGATTTGATGACATATCTAACCGAAAAGTGGAACCAATCTATTCACCATGGTGGTGAAAGCAAGGTCGTTGCGCTTGATATTTCAAAGGCATTTGACAGAGTTTGGCATCAAGCTCTCTTGTCGAAAATGCGTGCATTTGGAATCGATTATACCTTTCTTCAATGGATTAGAAATTACCTTTCAGACCGCTCAATTCAATTCGTTTTGGCGGTCTCAAGTCTGCAACTCACCAAGTAAATGCTGGTGTCCCCCAAGGCTCCGTTCTGTCTCCGACTCTCTTCTTAATTTTTGTCAATGATCTCCTGTCTGTTACTTCTAATCCCATTCATTCCTTTGCCGATGACAGTACCCTCAGCTTTACATATTCGTTTTCTGGGCAACGCCCCTCATCTTCGGGCGTCGAACTGGAACGGCAACGTATGTTAAGCTCATTCAATTCCGATCTTGACAACATACTTAAATGGTGAAAAACCAACGGAGTGGAATTTAATGCTTCCAAAACACAATGCTGTCTTCTGTCATTAAAGCGAAACTCCAATACTCTGCCATTATCCATGGATGGCACTTGCATCGACGAAACCGAAAGACTTTCCATCCTCGGTATGTGCGTTAACGACAAACTTCGTTGGAATGACCACATATTCGATGTCGCCAAGAACGCTGTGAAATGTCTAGGCTTCCTTAAGCGACGCCAGAAATATTTCACCCCTTCTGATCTGGCTAGAATCTACAAGGCGTTCATTCGCCCAAAACTTGAGTACAACGCTCATATCTGGTCTGGTGCACCAATGATATATTTGGAGCTACTTGACCGAATTCAAAAACGTGCGGTAAAATTTATTGGCGATCGAGACATCACGAAATCAGTTGAATCTCTTAGTCATCGTCGTGATGTCTCCTGCTTGTCATTGTTTTATCGGTACTTCCACCACAAGTGCTCAAATGAAATAGCCAGGTGCATTCCACCCCTACAGCAATTCAACCGCAATACTCGCCATGCTAGGAATGCACATCAATTCACCCTTAAACCTGTACTCGGACGTACAGTGAAATACAAGGTTTCGTTTCTTAACCGTACAATACGAATGTGGAATGCTCTACCCCGCTCTGTTTTTCCTACTCATTATAGTTTACAGACATTTAAAACCAACGTGCATCGGTATCTCCTTTTTTCTAATCCTTCACTTCCCTAATGCCCGCACTGTGTTACTTCATTATAAGGGTATCCAAAATCCCTTTAGTGCGCGTACATTATAAAAAAAAAAATTTAGTGTTGGCATTACTTGGCGCAAAATGCTCAAATTATATAAACTCCAAAAAATAAAAATTAAAATACGCCATAAAGTTAGGAAATTACACCAAAATTTTAGGAAGAAGAGCCAAAAACTTAAATGGAAATTGAGCCCAAAACTCGTTGTACAATAAATTACCTGCACCGATAGGGTAAAAACTTTTGGCATTTTGTTCCATATCAATTTCTTGGCGTAATTTGAGGGAGCCATCTCGGTGTCGGTCTTACATAGGCATAGGGGGACTATGCGCGGGTATAGAAGGATTAAGGACCAATAGAAATGAATAAGATAGTCAACTCAGCATACCCCTGTTCACTTGATCCCGTAGCACATTTTTTAAAATTTATTTTTCCTATTTTTCATCTTCATACCTTATCCTAAGGGTATATAAATTTTGACACATAGTTTGTAACACCTCTTAATATTCGCGGTAGACTCCTAAAAGTCGTTGATCAGGACCAAAACCTAAGACTATCTAGCAATGTCCGTCCGTACGCAATTTTTAGGCCTTTAAAATTAAGCTAGGAAGCTGAAATTTGGACCACATGTTCCCAAGGACTCCGAAATGGCTAAGTGTAATATTTTTTTTAATTCGCCCACTGCCACGCCCACAATTTAGAAAAAACCGTTTTAAAGCTAAAGTTGGAGAGATAGAGTGTTACAACCTTCACAAGATATGTTGGCGCAAGTTTGTCATATAAAGTTTTTTGCCACGCCTACTTTTTGTGGGCGTTTTTCACTAAAATGGTGTTTTCTGCGAAAATTTTCATAGCAAGCGAAAAAAAATGTTTAGCAAGATATTTAGCCAATATTTTTTCGAACATATCGCCCATACAAAGTTTTTTGGACATGCCCACTTTTTGAGGGCGTTTTTTTAAAAAAAAAAAAACATATTCTTTTTTAATAATAGACTGAAAAAAAAGCTATTCATCATCTTCTTAATGCTTTTTTCTTTGGGGCATATAGAGATATGGATAGGGTATCACACTGTTCGCCCCAAGCGGTTTGCTGGGGATGCCCATTTAAATCCATATAAAGTTTCATATAGGTGAGTATGCAAGCTTCGCATTTTATATGGGTAAAATCAGCTGAGTTTAAGTTTGGGGGCAAATTGGGAAACTCTCTCGGGATTGATCACCTATTTTTCAAAAACCAAGCCATCGAAATGAACGATGAGTTCTGTAGATTCTGCGAGAAATACCTACTCTCATGACTACCAACTCAATGCGAATAATATATTTAAATTACAAGGAAAACATTTCCATCGCGATAATAGGATTGCCAAAATGTTAGCTATCCTTTTAGCATAGCGGTGTGACTTTCATTACCTCTGAATCTTTCTTTCACACGATCGGCATAAAACACATTACGCGCGTAATCCAATGATGTTCACCTTAGGTACACATCTAAGAGCCTACCCCAGTGATGCTATTAATGGCGACAACGATCCAAATCCATACAAGACCGTGCAACACAAGGCCTAGCTACTTCCACAACTCCTTTCCATTCCTTTCTTTATAAGGGTCATCTCCATCTACGTACGTATATCACAATATCGCAATACCAGCCATGTCCATCCGACTGCTCTCGATCGCATGACAATCGTACAGAGTGCGGCGAAAATGAGAATACCGCAATTGGGTGCATCCGCCCAGACTCCCAGCACAAGGAATCGAATACTATATGCGATTCCTGTTCCTGCTTCAATTTACAACTCAATTTACCTTTGCAGAATCGTGACAAAACCCGACTAACTTCTGGCGGCGCGCGGCATTTGAGACTGAGGCGAGACAACGAAAGATGAAAGCGATCTGCATAAAGGCATAAAGGTGCAGAAGCAACTTCTTTAGCCATCGCATTCGCATCGGACGAGAGACGACACGCGCAGGATGGACTTGTGCTGCCAACAATGGACAACCGAAGCCCTTTTGTGCGATTTGTTTGGGTTCGCTTCTGCCGCCTGCTATTTGTTTTATTCCGATGCATGGGGATATTACCGCTTTTGGAGATCCTTGTGCTTTGCCTACACGAAGCTTCGTTCGTTTCCGTGTTCGGTTTCTTCCTTTTGGAGTTTTGCGTGCACTTCGGGCACTACGCGATTAGAATGGTAAAGTCGCGTGTGTGTGTGTGACAGACACAATGGTCAATGTGGATGCACTAAGTAAGAGATGGCCAGTGTGCAGCTGGCAACGAGCTTCAACTGTCCAGGCTAATTATTTGGATGGCATCTTCTTGCGGCGGTTTCTTGAATATGCAAATACTTGGCTAATTAGACAGTAGCAGCATTTCGATGTGGAAGAAGTTCACTCTGATTGTGGTGGATTGCGTGCGAGTAATTTACTACCTAAGTTGTGGGTTCGGGGTCGGGTCCTCATTTGCCCGAATGGGTATGCGAATGAATGGGGAACTATTTAAATGAAGATATCTTTTGAATTAGATAGTTTTTGCGAGTAAGGATATTCCCATCATCATTTACTAGGAAACGTCTTAAAGTTAATTGATCACGTTTTTCGTTGTCCTGTAAAAACTATCTTCTATCTTCAACGAACATATTACCTTCTTAACATGTGTCGAAGACCAACATTCGTCTCATTATACCATGTGTCAAATGACTTGCCTATGCCGACACATCATCATCATCTTCTTCCGGAAGTTATTTATCACATATCGTTCCATTTGCACTACAAGAGTGCCCCACCACTCCACACACATGTCCGTGTACTTTTATGGCTTTCCTTCAGATATCCGGAACCATAAAGCGGAATGAAATGTTCGCTGTGTACTTTTCCTGCTTCGTCATAAATTTGGCCATAAAAAACGCTTTGAGCCCTAAATTCCTTTTCCGGCAAATATAGATGTGTGTGTGTGTGTGTGCGCGCGCCTTAGCTATGTGCGAAAGGACTTGATTCGTATTTTTATGCGACTTTTGCCGCCTCCCCTAAATTTCGTGAAGAATCTTCAGAATTAACTTTCGTGGCGAAATATGAAACATTTTTCAGTCGCCATGTGATACATGAGCGGCGGGCGCGCTAATAAAACTGACGATAGTGGTGATGGGGCGGCAGGATGCTAGCACAGATAGATAACATAAGAGTCCCTAGGAGATCCAATACAAACCAATACGCACGCACGAGCACGCATAATCATTTTACATTTACTCGAGCGACTCGAGCTCGACAAAATCCTATGTTGTCCTTCCCTCAACCTTGTGTCGAACAATTTGTTTCACTTAAATGCGGTCTATGAAGCGTTCCACGCTTCTACCCACCAACACTGCTGCGAAACGAGCAACTAATGAAAATGAAATTTTATTTGCACATGCTTTTACGCGTGGCCATTTTTCCTTGTTTCGCGAACAAAACGATATCTAAAAGACTAGACAAAAGGATAATTTGATTTTATGTGTGCGTCGTGTCGTGCCTTGGCACATTCCAAGCCGAAGCGATACGATGCTCCTTTTTATGTGCTCTTTCAAGATCAGATGGATATGTTATGTTATATTATCTTGGCAGATGGCAGCACATACATGTACATAAGTATGTAGGTACCTTGCGTATACTGGCAATTTGAAAGGGAAAGGATGCTTGATTTCAGTAACACAAAAGAGCATACGGAATTTGATTATCAATAACTTAGGTTGTAACTCTTTCAGAAAGGACATATTTACGCATAGATAACGAATATAAAAACAACAAAAATGGCTGCAGTTAAATACAACTAACGAATGCGTGCGGACTTTTATATTAAGCACTGGGGAATAAAATTGCGGGTTATATGGTTTAAAAATTGAGTTTAATTTAAACAAACATAATTTTGTAAACTGATACTAAATTCTTTTATCGAATAGATACGTAAAATATGTATCATACAAAATCGATATTTCTCCTTAAACATTGAAAACATTTTGTTCTAAAGGGTGATCCATTTCGAGGTTCCCTACCTTTTTAAAGAAAAAAACACAGAAAATTCAAATTTAATGGAGAATGTTTATTATCATTTGAAAGAACATTCTTTGGCATTTATTTTTTGAAGATTATGTCTATCAAATGGTGGCCGTTGCTACGTCGCAGATGGTCCATCCGTTGAGTCCAATTTTCGATCACTCGTTCGAGCATTTCGACTGGTAACCTTGCGAATGACACGCGTGATGTTTTCCTCCAAGGCCTGAATCGAAGCGGGTTTGTCGGCATAAGCTTTTGACTTTACATATCCCCACAGGAAAAAGTCTAACGGTGTGATATCACACGATCTTGGTGGCCAATCGACCGGCCCAAAACGTGAAATTATGTGCTCACCGAAATGTTCTCTCAATAAGTCCATTGATTGATGCGATGTGTGGGAAGTGGCGCCGTCTTGCTGAAACCAAATGTCGCCGAGATCACGAGCTTCAATTTCAGGCATCAAATAGTCGGTTATCATGGCACCAAAATGCGCCAAGTCGTTCCATACGTCAGTCCGAGTTGCTGCGAACGGCGCCGAATCGACTCTCTACGGTCTTCGTGTACACTCTCAGCTACGGCCGCTATATTTTCTTCACAGCGTGCTGGACGTGGTCTATTCGGTCGAATATTATCCAATGATGAATGCTGGGTCTCAAAATGGGTGATGGTGTTTCGAATAGTACGGTCAGTAGGCCGATTATGTTGACCATAAGTTGAGCGAAGTGCACGAAACACATTCCTCACAGAACGTGAATTTTCATAATAAAGTTGAAAAATTTGTAAACGTTGTTCACGCGTAAGTCTTTCCATTATGAAATGCCAAACAATACTAAACAAAAATAACATGACAGCATGACACGACTCACAAGTGATCTGTCAAAAAAGGCTATTGAAAAAAGTATCTCTACTTGGATAACCCGGTATTAACAACAATTATGCCGACTTGAGAGCTGCTCTCAGAATTTCGAAGTCTCGACAGTAAGAATTTAACCTTCTGCGACATGCAGCTATCCCTTGCTAAATTGCCCGACACAGTAACCACTGAGCCACTACGCCTACAATAGATTAGAGCTGAGACAATCGTTCGTATTAAAAGCCCCAATCGTTCCAATATCGTTCAATTTGTTATCATATATTTTAAGTATCCGTGTTTACTTAAAAAAATATTCGTTTTTACTACTGATTTAATTAATCGATCGCATAAATAGCAAGACATTTTTTTTTTAAATCCTCGATGTAATATGAGCCAATTCAATTTTCTGTCCTTTGTACGGCGTTTTTGTCTGACCCAAAATAACTCGGAAACTGTTAGATGAATTTGGAATACAGGGCGCGAAAATATAAATATTGTTCTTAGTTTCAAGGATGATAAGTAGCCTTTAGTAGCACTTTCAGTTTACAGCGCCATCTAGATTGATGAATCAATTACACAAGCATCATAATATTTGTAACATAAATCAAAGATACACATTAACTATAGCGCCATCTATATTAGAATAGATGATGGTTGATACATAATTCAGTACTCCAAACGTACTTATACAGAAGAATCGAGGCTTAATGTAGCAACAAGGATATTATCGTCTCGGATTGACACAGCTGTTTAATGAATACAAACAAAACTCCAATTTCTATTAATCCTTAATACTACGTACCAAGGATTTATTTTCAGTGTGACCGAGAGCAACGTCATCAAGCGTGAATCTAGTGGATGGCGACGTTGTATAGGTCGTCGTGTCATATTGTGACTCAATAGGTGCAGGTTCAATACCCAACAGGGAACAACTATTGCAACGAAAAGAGAATTGTGATTGGCAGCGTTATGGACCATTACCGAATTTGAGTTCTTCAAGGATATTAATTTCGTGAAGCGAGAAGAATTTTCTTTTAGAGTAAGTTTATAGCTGGCAGTGCGGAACATTCTAGAAATTGGTTCAAAATGTCAATAATAGTTGCGGTGGGTTGTTAAACGGAACAAAGGTATAGTATAGAAGCTGAAAGTCTTTTTGTGATTGAAGAGAACGTACGCAACATTCCGGCGTTTTTCAGAGTTTGCATATCAATCAGTTTCAAGCAATGATATGGAGGTAATATTAAGGGGTTTGTCCAGCCAAGACCATAAAGGACTGCTTTAATTCTTTGAATGTCGATTTGGTGATAAAGATACCAAACTTGGCTGGCATATTGAAGAAGAGGTCCTACAAAGGAAATATAAAGAGCTTTGGTAACGTGGGGTCAGCGAATTCTTTGGACCATCGTTTAACGAAGAGTACAGTTCGCACGGTAAATTATGTTATTAAAACGTATACGAAAATTGAGTTCACTATCGAATAAGACATGCAAGTCACGAATATTGGTTGTTAATGGTACTCATTTGGTACATTCATGGAAGTTGACCGGCATTTACCGACATTAAGGTCAAAAAGGTTTGTTATTCTTCTTATTTATTTATTATTTTTATACTCTTATAAATTTTCATATCTTCGGCGAAGGAAGATAAATCTGAATCCTTTAAAACTATAGTTATATCATTTATGCTGAGAATAAAGATAATAGCTCCAAGACTACTACCTTGAGTAACCCCGGCGGTTGCTTTGATTGGATCAGAAACTGAGGATCTAAAAAGGACACCACGGTATTATGATTCGTCTGAAAACCTCGGATCACAACAAATGTAACAAAACCAGCGTATGTTTGCCTCAATAACTTTTACGAAACTGAAAGGCATTTCGAAACTTGTTGAGGTCGAACAGGGCCAATTCAGTAAACGCGAGAGAGTTACAATCCTTTATTTCTGTTCAAAACCTCGCAAAGTTTGTCTGCCTTTTACCATGCGATCCAGCTGATATTTGAATTTTTCACTCTATGCAATCACATTCTTTCAAATAAATTAAAATGGTTGTATTGTATTGTATTTTGGTAGGGGTTGTGCGAAGACAACAAGCACTTAGACCAGTGGCAAAAAGTACTTAAGGAAAGGCTGCCCAAAGAACTGTAAGTTCACAACGGGTTGCCCAACCTACCAGTGCTTTTGGCTAGTTGAATTTGATTTAGATCATCTTCACGGAGGAAGTGTTTGTCAAGGATAGCTAGTCTGGTTTTCCTGTCGATTTTACACTCACAAAGTCCCAAGTTTCTAACTCTGATAGTTTTGAGATGCTCTTTAAGAGGACCTAAACTCTTGACAAGGCCGGTTAACCATCGTAAGTCACTTCTTTTCAGTCGTAGTAGATATTAAGATCCGCTGGGTTTTTAAACGTCGATCAATAGCTTAGAACGTCTGCATGATGTGAGATGAAGCCAGTATTCGGTAGGCTGTAGACGGCTGACAATGAGCCTTTTCTGGCAAAAGCGGCATTACCCTAAATACTAGTATGACCGGGAACCCAGATAAGATCATGTTTCAATAGCAGCTTGGCTATCAGAGCATATGCCTAAGGTAAGGCCTTTAACTCTTTTCGTTAAGATAATATTTGCAGCAGTCTTAGCATCCACCTAAGGTTTCAGATAATTTGATCCGATAAGCTCTAGAGAGACTTCTAGAAGGGAACCATCTCATCAATCAATGTTTAATTCAAGGGAATAAGAAGGGAGGGCTCAAAAGCATAGCAGTGAAAGATAATGTAGGACTACAACTGGGACTACTGGGAATGTACTTAAAACGCTCACGATTGTGATTGGGATCTTTTCGAGTCTTCGGTGACTCCAGTGAGACATCTCTCTTTATTCATCATTATTGGAAGCTGCGGTAGCGAATCTTGTCATTGTTTCCTTGATTGATAACTTTCTTTCCCAGCTGGAACTTGCGATAGTGAAGAATTTCTGCAGCATTGTTCACATTTTGCACCCCATTTTAATGGACACTCTCATTTGCATCGTATTTATCCCGCACAATTTAAACACAATCTTGACCTCCTTCCTGCTCAAAAATTATCTTCAGTTTGACAGATGATGGGACTAGCTCCAAACAACGCAAATTGGTTTCGCCACTGTGGTTAGATGGGTTTTAGTGCAGCCAACGGTTAACTTCACGACTGCCTTGCAGTGCTCAGAACATTTTCTCGATGAAATCAAAGAATTCACTTAGTTTTGGAAAGCCCGTAGAAATTCCGTTTGATTGTTGATATGGCCTCCTTGAGTCAAGGTCAAGATTCGGTACTCAACAATTGCATATCTAAAGGATCCCATGAACTCACATCAACTCCCAAGTTGTTGAAGCTATACAAAACTTCCCTTTACGTGTCCATGATGTTTTTTCAAGTTAAACGCTCTTTCTTTCCGCACAATGTCAGTATGTAGCTATTGACTAATGCTGCTGAATTTTGGAAACGCTTCTTGAGTAGTTCAACTGCCGTGGGATAGTTTGTGAATGTTGGCGATAAATGGCTCAAAATTCTTGCTGCTCCTCTGCTGGTTGCCCTTCAAGTTTTCTATCCGTTCCTCAAGTTTTGTATCCGTTCCTACGTCGTTTAGAGATTCATTTTGGGGCACTAGTTTAAAATGGTGTTCAATCCACATACCTTCCGCTGAATATCACTATGATAATGGTTAGAACTTTGATGTTTATTTATTGAGGTGATCAGTGGTGTTACAGCACCCGAAGGTTGTTCACAGTTCACTGATGAGGCATTAGATCAGCTCACATGAGCTTAAAACTAAGAACTAAATATAAGCCATCTTAACCTGATGTCTCTCATATTCACAGAGCGTATATTGTCCGGTCCACCAGCTTCGACCGCCATGTTGACTAACTGGGTGTGAGTCTTACAATAGAAGCCCGCCTCATTTAATAATCCTTCACAATAATGCCGAAGCCTGTGTCTAATTTGTTTGTCATCCACCAAAAAATGGCCGGGAAGTAACCCCGGTTAGATTTTTATCCATTGCATCTCCACCCGTTTGGAAATACCATAATCGCTTAACTACACTTTTCCTTAACGATTTAAACCTTTCTGTGAATTCACCTTAGCGCCTTAAAATGAATTGCAATTCATATTCGTTCACGTTTTGGCCATAACAATTACTATCACACAAAAGCTTAACAAATCCAACACCTAAAAACGTCCGACTCACGACTAAGCTTTGAGTCAGCAACGTTCGAAATAACGTAACTTTCAATTAAAGCCAAAAGAAGAAGTTAGGACTTAAAATAATTCCCAATGAACAGTTACTGAAACGGTGTTTGAAATGGAATTGCATCTAGGTTCTCATTACAAACACCACTTGCTAATTTCTATTTGCCTAATCGCGCTGCCGATCACCTAGCGAACTTCCGAACATGTAAAGAAGTACTCATTCGGGCGCTGCTTTTCGTTGCAATGCGGCAAAGCAAAGTGCCTCAGCAGACGCGATTCGTTGCAATTGATTCCGCGTGGTAATTTTGCGCACGACTTCAACACACTGTACCCTCCGTCACCGCCACCCCCACCCAATTGCAATTTGACTTTGCAATACAATAAAACTAATGTCACCCTGTGGCTTACAGTTTAATTGCACTGGCGACAAACTCGCGGAATACCCATTAAAGTGTAGGTCCGATCTCGGCGCGCGAAGCGAACATTGGAAATAAATTCCAATTGTGTCGCCGTAGTTTTCACGCTCCGCACCATAAAGCCATGTTACCACCATGCCGATTTCCGGCGGAGAAGGGGTATGTAGGGGCGCAAAGTCGTCTACTTTATGCACACACGATTCAGCACCGAAGATTCCGTTCATTCATTGTGTTGTTGCAGTTGTAAATTGCTGCACGAGTGTTTTTTTTTTTTGTCGTCCTAGACGGAGACGGAGTACAATTGAATACAAAACTGGACATGGTCAGGAAAAGAAATCCCATATGCGGCCAGAGTTGAAGAAGAGCATTGGAAATTCCGAGTGTTTACCAGAAATGTGATCTTATCAGAAAGCAACTGACTGCAGTGCAGTTCGTGCCCAGGTTATGAGAGTTCACGGAAGCTCCACGGTTTAGTGTGATTGGTTGGAGAGTGCAAACTTATTTAAGTTAGAACGCAAGTTTAGTCTGGCTTAAGTAAATATCTGTCAGAGTTTTATTTAAACTTGAAAAACGCGTTGTTTGGATTATTTTGGAAATATCAATTATGCGTTGCGGAAAAGAACTAATCTCAAAAATATTAAATATCCGTTATCCGTTGAATCTTAAATGTGAATTTCAGCAATTTGACTTACATATAAGAAAACTGACTGGGAACCGTGCAATACGACTCACTTCTTGGGTAACTTTAAGCGAAATAGCTTCGCAAATGGTACGGCCCCTTCGAAGCTACTAGTGGGTAATCCAATCATAACGGATGAAATCCCCCCCTTAGTAGACTTTTACATTCCGTATGATGTATCGGGAAAGGGAGGATTGGCAAATCAAACGAAATTGCAATGTTTACGGATTCGTCGTTTTCAGCGACAGAGGGAACAAGGTCTGGGAACTTCTCAACAGATCTAGAACTAAGAGAGTCCATAAGACTATCGGGAATAAGCAGCATCTTTCAATCAGAGATTCTTTATGTCCGCAAGGCGCCTGAGCAAATGCAGATGAGATCGATATCCGGAAGAGATACTGCACAAACATCAATTCTGATATAGTCTATATATATAATATGCTCAAGTCATTATGCAATTAGAACCGAGTGAGACTGTGCTGGGTGCCAGGACACTGCGGTATTGAAGGCAATGAACAGGCGGATGAGCTTGACAGAATAGGAGGGCTAGTCAATAGTTGTAAGGTTGCTGACATAAGACCTTTCCTCGATTGAGGAAATAACACTAAGGACTACCAACATAAAGCTCCATGGCCACTTCTCGACTGTAAGAGTTCCAGGAAGTTTATAAAACTTAGCAGGGATAAACTAAGAATACTAGTAGGAATCCTGTCAGGGCATTGCCTCTTGCGAAAACATGCAACGGGAACCGGACTTTCAGATACAGACATCTGCAGATTCTGTGGTGATCTCGAGGCTGTTGATGATATATCGCACTGCAGTGCATATTGTGTGAATGTAAGACCATCTCACGTAGTGAGAATTCTTAAGGAGATACTACTTCGAAGCTTTGGACGAAATAGACGTTCTTCAAAGGTCTTCTTGGCTTTTGTAGGGTAATTGGTTGTTTTAAAAGGGAAAGTGTTTAGGTTTTTTTGTCTCTACCATTTTGAGTACAAAATTTAGTTGGTTCCCCAAGAATCGCGATGGGCCCACTTTGTTGGCTAGTGTTGTGTAATGACTCTTGCATCAAAGAAAAGATGCAACCTATAATAACCCAAAATAGAGCTCTTGAGTGACACTATCTTTATCCGTTTGAGGTATATAATTTGTGTTCAAGGTGTTGAAAATTGGATCACTTTCATACTTACTATCCCAATATAAAAAATACAAATATTAGGAAATGATTAGTATGTATAAGGACAACGAGTGTGATGAAAACGATTCCTTGTTGTACTTGGCTAGGTTCCTCAATGCATCTTCGCAGGACTTTGCTGTCATGAAATTTAGTATACGAGATTATAGTCTCTGTAGTGCTGCTTGACTATCCGAGAAGATAGTGTGTATTCTGGCACCTTTAATTCCTTTTCGAGAAATCAAAGTTTGCGTAGATATCTATGGCATGAATTTCCGCCTGAAATTCTAAGGGACTTTCCGCATAGGTAACAAGACTTTGGGGTTGGGTCCAAAGACACTAGATTCCATTTTCGATCCGTTGGTGTTCCAGATCGGACTTTTCGGATCAAGTATTGGAACACCATTTAAGCATTTAGAGCGGTCTAGTATTTCAACCTTAATATCGGGGATGCAAAAAAACATATCCATCTTTGGGATTTCTTTAAATTTATATTCGAGATGCAACTTTATAGCGCATTTATTAGCTGTAATGTCGATGGCGACGTGAAATAGCACCCTACGAAATAAGACCGCAAATAGCCTTATTTCCAATGGTGGTCGCTATTTCAAGTCACCAATGTCGAGTCGTGCTTATGCAGCTTGTTTGCCATTGTCTGTTGAAGTACTATTGCCTACCAGACGACAGCCGCATACGAGATGATATTGTATTGTCATTGTATTGTAAAAAAAACAAATGTATCATTATGGGACTAAGACCCCAAGTTATACCATGCAAGCTTCGTGTCGGACTTGATGGCAGAGTTCCAGTAGAGTTTTTTATCTAGACTAATTCAAACATGCTTGACTTCATTGGAGAAACTCTTTAGGTTATAATTGGTTTGTTGAATCTCGTATTCGGTGTCATCAAAAGCGGCCTCAACTTATAGGAAAGCATTTGACGTAAGTGGTTATTCCATCTTTCTCACAAGTTAGTGAAGAGAACCTTCAGTCCCTTTCTGTATGCAAATTTACTTGATGGTTACTTGAAGCTAAGTATTCTAGATTGGTTATATTTGGGTCAAGTCTTTCTTGAGATGCCTTTCCAACATTTTCGCCCATACAAAGTTTTTGGCCATGCCCACTTTTTGGGGGCGTTTTTTCAAAAAAACTTTTTTATTTTTTATAATTAATAGAATGAAATAAAATCTTCTTAATGCTTTTGTCTTTGGGGCATATAGGGATATGGATAGGGTATCATACTGTTCGCCCCCAGCGAACTGTAGCCTTTCCTTATGTTTTTTTTTTAACGATTGATCCTTCATAAGCGTGAATCAGATTTTTCTGAGATGAGCGCTTGATGTTTAGGTGAATTTCCTTGAGAGGAATGGATGACGTATTAGCCCAGAGAAGAAAGAATATTTGTACTGCCCATTTTCCTGTCCATTGAAAAGTCATGTTCGAAGTTACAAAATTTCAAGAATCTGGAATGATCAATCGCGAAGCTTGCGTAGACATCAGTCTTTATGTAAGCGTGGTTTGGGTGAAGTGGCAGAAAAACTGTGCTATCTTCTGTGACTAAAAACTGCCCTTTAGAATAAAGTGAAGCTATACACCGCAGTTGTTCATTCATTGGTTATGTACGGTTCGCAATGTTAGACAATGACCAACAAATGTAAAGGTTTATTGACAACAGCCGAGATAAAGATGTTTCGCAAAACGACTCAGTCGGTATTGCCATGTTCAAAGTAAAATAAAATAAATGTAAGCCCATACATGATCTAAATCCTAATTTCTTCAACCATTGTGAGTGCGAAAATATATTTTGTGACACAAAAGGAGGGACCTACAGTTTAATACCGGTTCCGACCGCCAAATAAAAATAAAGCTCTACATGAAGTTTCTGGTGCAACTATAAACAGAATTATTTGCATTAATGTGGGTCAGGGTTCACCAAAATGGGGCTTTCTTTAAATGTTCGGTAACAAGGCAAGTGAACTGCTTAAACCATACAGACCTATCAGTCTAACATATTTCGTTCTTAAAACTATGGAAAGACTAATAGATGTTCATATAAGATATCAGGAAGAGTCTGACGAGGCATTTCAAGAAAGACCAATTTCAAGATATAACCAATCTAGAATACTTGGCTTTATACACAGAACGCGCGCAGACGTCGCCAGACTGGTGGCCGTTAGCACGGACAATGGGTAGTTAGTGTACATGATGGAAAGCTTGGAATACCCCATAACATCCACTGCCGCAGTTGTTATGACGTTAATGAAGGAGAAGCAGTGCTGCACCTCCTATGCGGGTGCCCTGCTCTGGCCAGGGCTAGACATCGAGCGCTTGTGAAACCTTTCTTTAACGACCTTTCAAACATCTCAGATATCGGCCCCCACGATATCATCACCTCAACTCAACTCCACTGGGTAGAGTCACCCTCACACTCATATCTATAGTTTCCCATGATTGAAACATCGACTACTTTACCTACCTAGATACCTTAAGGTCCATTACTTTCCATAATAGAAGGCGCAATGTTGGAGCACACCGAATTAAATTGGGACTTGTGCGGTGACCCTAGAGCTTTTTCATGGTAATTTTTTGCCGGATCTCCGTTGGGCTCTCATGCATGGTGTTGATTTTTACTCCGAGGAAGAGTCGTAGTTCTCACCTACGTCGAAATAGCTGCAAAATTTGAATTGTAATAAATTTGCACTACTACTTACCACTACTAGTACTGACCAATAAAAGTGGTAATGTCACGAGCACTGAAAACATGCCTATTAAGTCTTAGTAAGACTTTTATCTGCTGAAGGGTTTCAGCCAGAGTGAACATTTAAGTGAAATTCCAGCTCCAACAAGAAATCAGAGTTTCAAAATTTCTTACAAAAAAAAAACAATCGCATCGTGAGCTACCGTATTGTCCCCATTACGCCGGCCGGACCTCATGACCTCAACATGCGTGAATGCAATTCACTGCATCCTTCACTTTAACATTTTTGTTTTTACCAAATAAGGTGACAGCCACATTGTCCTAGCGACAAGCAAAATTATCCAATACTTTTAGCATGGAAATTAAAATTCAACAACTTTTTGTGATAAACCGAAAATTGTTTGCAATTTGTTGGGTCGCAACGACAAACGAAAAATCTTCAATTTGGCCCAAACCAAACCGTGTGTTGTTAACAAACAATCGTGCCTGGGTCTTGTACCCAAATAGCATCCAAAAGCTAATTACCATTGCGAAGCAAATTCTGCATTCCAACATGCATCCCAGTCGCAGCGATGACAACAAGAACAACAACAAGGAACCCTGGTTCGTGCATATATGGATCCTTTTGCAAATCCCATTCGAGTTGGTCGCATTCGACTGGACACAACCGAAGTTCAGCGTGTGTATCGTCGCGTCGCGTCGTTGTCGTAATTATCCCAATCCCAATCCCAATTCCAACAAAGACGAGGGCCACAAATCTCTTCGTTGGAATCTGCAGTTTCTTCATAAATTAATCCGCAAATCCGTTGACCGAAATGGACATAAAGTACCCGAATTGTGTCACATGCAGCAGGGAGGAGACTTGGAGGAGTGCATCAGTGGCCAAATGGCAATAATTGCCACAAAGTATCCGTGTCTTTTTGTGTTGAAAGGGACAACGTTGAATTTTGACCCGTAATCAAGGTTTCGATTGCTTCGATGTATAGGAACACGGAAATGTGCGTGCAGACATTTTTGTCGACTCTTATGTGACCAAACGGGGATAATTGCACATGGTGATCGTTGGTTTATAGTTCAATGGCCAAGCAAAGTCTACTGGGATTGGACATGGAGCATGGAGGTCCCATTTGGCTTGGCATTGACATAAATGCGGGAATTATATTGCAATAGCAGAGATGATTAACCTTAAGAATTGTGCTCACCTCACTTTTGCCGCCATTTTCTACGTGATTGTATAACACTTTCTAAAAATTAAAAATACAGACGGTCTAGCTGCTGCTATTAATTTCACTCTCGAATGTACCCGAATAAAAGAGCCCCGAAGGGCAGACTTTTTCTTGGCGAAGCTTCCCCGCCATCTTTCTTCGATTGTCTACGACAAGAGTTTCGCGAAGAAGAAAACCGTATTCACCCCTAAAGGCGAGGAATATAAAGAAAACTCAGAATTCCTTAGACATTAGCCCAACCTCTCGCGTAAATACTAATTCTTAGCGTAAGAACAAGAAGAAACCCAAAAGAAACACACACCACCAAGAAGTCAGCCATGGTTTCAAGTCTTCAGGGCTTTTGACTGTTGCCGACGACTGGACCAGAGTTCTCGTTCCTTCAAAACTAGTGAATCAGACCAATTAATATATTCAACCGAGGTCGGTACGGTATCTGATGCCAGCCAACGCAATCTCTCCTGCAGTTGTCCCTGGCAATCGTAATGGTAATGGTAATGGCAATGGCAATGGCAGTGGCGTAACATACATCATCATAGAGTCGTCATTGGTGGTGTCCCGTCCCTGTTCGCTTCCACAATTTACTTTTGATTACAATGGGATGGAATATGCCGCCGGCGGCTGTACGCGCGTACTCGGCGCATTCTGTGTGGTTTATGGGCAACTTTTGTATTTAATTTTCATCTGCTTTGTTGAATTTTAATTTGAATCCATCCAACCAAGAGTTTCCGGTGGTGGTGGTGGTGGTGGTGCTGGTAGTATCCCTGCACTTCTCCTAGTCGAACTGCAAGTGGAAGTGGAAGTGAATCATCAGTCCGATCCAGGAAAGTAGGAAAAGCTAGGTAGTATCTCTCACTTGCTGGAAAAGCCATTATAAATCTATAATTATGCAGAAGCAAGGGCTTCAAATAGAGTTCCCCGTTTTTTTCTTCATTTTTTTTTTATTTCGAAATAATACTAAATGCATGGTTGATTACATTTTAAAAGGGAAGGCTTTGAATGCACTAAAGTAACCATCCATCCACCCACCCACCGGGATGGGATGGAACTATACCGAGTCGAAGTAGTACAGCAACGTGTTCAGCGACGCCTGAGCTCTAAGGGAATTCATTTTCTATGCGAACCCATCGACATGGTTCGTTTGCTTGCAAACTTGCAAATCGAGACGGGTGAGGTGGCTTCTACATACAGCTACAGATGCAATTAAAATATCAATTAATATTTCATGTTTGGAGACCCGGCTGAGAGAGTCGAGCTCTACACGTTGCGGGTTAATATGAGACTCGGGGATTGGCTTAATATCCGCGAGGATTTATATTGCCGTAATGGGGATTCCTTCTCTGTACCTAGGGTTTGTATTTATTTTTTTGTGAAATCACTGTTTGCATCCGTATAGATAGATGATATTGACATTAATGGCTGCTGAATGAGGTAACACTGCAATGTATCTTTTACAACCACATGAGGTTTATGTACCAATTTATTGCGGATTTAATGAGAGAGAATGAATTTTTGCTCTTCGATTGTCTGCAATCGTTTCAAATGGCTTAAAGTACGGGAGGCTTGGCGAAGCTGGGAAAATGCAATCAAAAGCGATTTGTTCAGCATATTTATTTGAAATTTGTTCACTAAAGCTAGCGGTTTATGCCTAGCACAGACGGTACTTGAGGACAATTTGTTCAATCAAAGTCTAACTTTAAAGTACATATGTAAGACTTATCCATGTGTAGATGCTAAGTGTGCCACAGTATTTTATAGAATACTGTTTACATGACACTATCATATTTATATTTCGCTATTAACGTTAGGTCATCTGACCTGTAGAACACTCGCAGAATTCCAGTGACTCGCCATTGAAATATTTTTTATATATTATCGTGCGGAAATTTCGAACTCAAACTGATGAGGGAGGACATTAGGACTATATTACGACTATAGAGAAGAAGTCCAAAAAAGTGGGTCCGCCAATGACGTCCGTCGGTCTGTCTGTCTGTCTGTCCGGGCACCGTATGGCGAAACGGTTCGACGGAGTTGCTTCAAAGTTCGTATATAAGGTTTTTGGAGCTACATCTCTTGGCATCTTTTTATTTTTTGCCTTATCGTTTGAAATAACGGTACCAGCCACAATGGTTTTGGTGTAAATCACTTATCACTAGTTTTCTAGAAAATGTTTCCAAGGATTTTGTTTTTTTTTTGTACTTAGGATACATGAGATAGGATACTGCATACACAATATTTGGAAAAAAAATCGATTAACGGTAATTTATAAAACCGGAAATATCTCGAAAACTAACGAAGCGAACTCCAAAAGTCGAACAAATTTGCATTCTTCGATTTTTTAAACTTTTAAACAATTTTCTTCAATTTAAAATAAATTCGTTTTCTCAAAAACGACTCTAACGATTTTGATAGTTTTTTGTATTTCGAACAATTATGTTAGAAGTGTCCAATTTTCGAAATTACATCAAAATCGTAGGTGCCGTTTTTGTGAAAATTTAATTTTTCAAAACCTAAAAATTTGTCACCATTTTGCGATTTAAAAGTGCGTCTCATGTACCGAGAAAGTTTCGTATGACGCATTCGTGACCTTTATTTTGGGATTTTCAATTAGCACTTCCTCCTACGACACGCCAATTGTTCCATTTCATAACTTGTTACAGACTTCAATTCTTTCATATAATTAAAATGTCCTAAAAATTATTAAAACTCTCGTTTTTACTTAAGCCCTAGCAGCTAAGGAAGTAAAAATACTTTGTTTTACCCAGAAACACTTAACCATATGCTTAGACACCTAAGTGGCTATAAGGCTATGGTCTCAGTTGTGCTCAAGGATAGAGCGCTGAAACAGTGCAAGGAAGCGACATAGAAACACAAAAACGGTGACTTTTGCTGGCTGCCGAGCTATGCCAACATTCAGGGTATAGCATGACGGTGGATGAGCTTGAGAGGAGAGAGCCAAGGTGAACTGATCGGAGATTTACAAATCTCTAACCCAAACAACTATGACAACTCCACTTAGTACACTTACAGCGGAAGGTATAGGTGTGCTCCTCCAGCGTTTTCAACGATTGTAGGCGACATCACGCTGCCGCATGAGTCTGCGGATATGGTAGGAGAGCCAAGGTAAACAGAATGTTCTTAGTTCTTTTAGGAACATGACTATTATAAAGGTGCTCAAAGTTATTGTTAAGGAACTCCACTTTTTCGTTAGGAGGCGTTTAAGGGTTAATTGTGTCCCAATCAATACTACTATACTATGTGCAACATAAATTGGCAGTAGACGTTTTATGGGGAAGCTTTTTTTAAATCAGTAGTCTGCCATATTTTTTTGGGCCATAATAAATTGAAAGAAACCGCTCACAAAAAGTGTTTACCCGCCAGTGAATTTCCAATTACATCTGTCGAAGATCCAAAATCTTTTGTTCAGCGCACATCTCATTGGCTGCTGCTACTCAACGCCCATTTAATTGTATGCATTCAGAGTTGCCAATGTCCGTTTAATAACTCGTTCAGCTTTTTTTCTTGGGATTAAAAAAAAGTTTTTAATGGTAAGTGGTATCCTGAGGTTCTTGCTTGATCTTTTGCAATTCTTTTAATGTGTGGAAAATACGTTAAAATGGAGTTTCTAAGGAAAAAGATTATTTACGTGGGTTTTTGTAGCGCGCGTTCTGTTTTTAATTTTATATCTAGTTTTGTGCCATTTGTGTTTTTAACTGGTGTATTTTGTGCTTGAATTGTAAGATAGTGGTTAGAAATGGCTTTAAAATCATCCAAAGACTTAAGTGCCGAAAAAAAAGAAGCAATTTTTGATTATTATTTCAAAGATGAATTTATATTTACTAAGCTAAATTAATCTTAATGAATAAATTTATTTATTTTTGTTTGGTTTTCATTTAAAAGCGATCAGGCCTACTGGGGATACCCTTCAAAAACACCGCTCTTATTTGTTTGTTTTATATTTTATGAGGAAAAAAAAAATTTTAATTTTAAAAAAAGCATGGTAACCCTGCATATTATACTTTCAGGTTTTTGCTGATTTAAAATCATTACTTCGTTAACCCTGTAAGAACTTTTGTTAGAATAGCACCTTAAGGAAAACAAAAGAGTGCAACTGAAAGGCAAACATCCCTAGAGTGTAGTGAAGATAATGTTGAAATCTCAAGTTAAACGTTTGATAAAGAAAGATGGTGCCGACAGCTTGTCATATAAGAGGACTTGTTTGCTACGACTTACTAAAACAATGTCCAGCCACGAAGAAGACTGATCAGAATACAGAGTAGTAGAATATGAACAGTAGTGTAGACAGAAAACAGTTTTAAACTAAACAGTAGAAAGCTTACCTCTGCCTTTGTTCCTTTGTCCATCGTGTCCATTATCATCATGTACGCATAGTTCAGGATTTTTTTTTTAATATGTACGCACTCTCAAGGGATTCTGGATACCCTTATTAGGAAGTAACACAGTGCGCGCATTAGGAAAGTGAAGGATTAGGAAAAATGAGATACCGATGCACTTTGGCTTTAAATGTATGTAAACTATAATGTGTAGAAAAAACAGATCGCTGTAGAACATTCCACATTCGTATTTTACGATTATGAAACGAATCCTTGTATTTCACTGTCCGTTCGAATATAGGTTTAAGGGTGAACTGATGAGCATTCCTAGCATGGCGAGTATTGCGGTTGAACTTCTGTAGGAGGTGGAATGCAACTGGTTGGAAGCCGCGTTGTATAAGCGCCACCCATATCAGATCACTTGGTTGTCTATCTTATCTTATTCTTCGCATTAAGAGATCGATAACGAAGAAAATAACTTTTCCTATACTGATTATACATCGATTGAAATGCCTCTCATGAGATTTGAAAAAAAGACGCATGAGCCATCTTCTTTGTACACTTGGATGAGGCTAATGGAAAGTAGAGTTCGGGAAACTGTTTGTTTAAACAACACTGCCGCCACCTTTGTAGAATTGTGTCGTTATCCACAAGGAGAGTTGATTTTTAATTCACTTTGCTAAGAGCTTTACAGAAGCTTTAAAAATGCATTGATCTGCCGAAATTTAAAGTGAAATTGAAATGATGGGGGTGATAGATATTGAGCATGCTCATCCCCTACAACGACTTTAAGGTTTGGTTAGGTTGAAATAACTGTCGGCACAAGAACCGATACACGATACACACAGGGATCTAGGACAAAGCACCAATTGGTGCTTCTAACGAAGCTCGGAATGGAGGCTAATTTCCTCCATGGGCGATTAGCATCCTTCATACAGAATGTCGATAAAACATTTATCTCTATTTGGTTTAATTTTATGTGATTTTCGCAGTTCCAGGTATGTGCTTTTCACCACTCAGGCGCCTATGAAAACATAACCTTGGCTGCACGCTACTCTGGATGTATTTACATACATGTTCATTTCCATTTCGCTCCTCGCTTTTCGAACCAAACAGCAATGTTGTTTCGATATTGTATAAAGATGCTAATTGAGTCCTTGGGAGAAGACGTACTGAAGTAGCTTTTCCATATACGCGACCGGGTTTCTTTAAAAGATAGAATTTAATCTCTATTAATATGAAATGAGTATTTTATGTGGTCCATTGAACTTTTTGTATTATTATCTTTAAGAGGAAAAAATTATTAATAAATATATATCATTTACCGACTAATTGCACTTACGACCCTTCTTTACAAGTTCATGGCAACGCTGATAAATCATCAGCTTAAGAAATATCTTGAATCACGAAAACTTCTTAATGACCGCTGGTACGGTTGTCGTAACAACAGTTCCATTTTTGATTTGATGACATATCTAACCGAAAAGCGGAACCAATCTATTCACCGTGGTGTTGAAAATAAGGTCGTTACGCTTGATATTTCAAAGGCATTTGACAGAGCTTGGCATCAAGCTCTTTTGTCGACAATGCGTGGATTTGGAATCGATGATACCCTTCTTTAATGGATTGGCAATTACCTTCGGGACCGTTCAATACATGTTGTTTTGGACGGTTTCAAGTCTGCAACTCACCAAATAAATGGTGGTGTCCCCCAAGGCTCTGCTTTTTCTCCGACTCTCTTTATTATTTTTATCAATGACCTCCTGTCTGTCACTTCTAATGCAATCCATTCCTTTGCTGATGACAGTACCCTTAGCTTCACATATTCGTTTTATGATTCACGTGCCTCATCTTCGGGCTTGAACGCCAACGTATGTTAAGCTCATTTAATTCTGACCTTGAGACAGCATTCTTAAGTGGGGTAAAACCAAAAGAGTAGAATTCATTGCTTCAAAAACATAATGTTGACTTTTGTCATTAAAGCGAAACTCCAACACTCTGCCATTACCATGGATGGCACTTGCATCGCCGAAACCGAACGACTTTCCATTCTCGATATGTGTGTGACAACCATCGTTGGAATGACCACATATTCGATGTCGCCAAGAACGCTGCGAAATGTCTAGGCTTCCTTAAGCGATGCAAGAAATATGTCACCCGTTCTGATCTGGCTAGAATTTATAAGGCGTTTACTCGCCCCAAACTCGAGTACAACGCTCATATCTCATATCATATTATATCTGGTCTGGTGCATCAAATACTTGGAGCTACTTGACAGGAGTCAAAAACGTGCGGTAAAACTAATTGGAGATCGAGACATCGCGAAATCACTTGACTATCTTAGTCAACGTGGTAATGTCTCCTGCCTATCGTTGTTTTATCGTTTTTTCCACCATAAGTGCTCTAACGAAATAGCCAGTTGCATTCCACCTCTATAGCAGTTCAACCGCAGTACTGAGGAATGCACATCAGTTCACCCTTAAGCCTGTATTCGAACGTACAGTGAAATAAAAAGATTCATTTCTTAACCGTACAACGCGAATGTGGAATGCTCTACCACGCTCTGTTTTTCCTTTGTACATATTATAATTTACAAACATTTAAAACCAACGTGCATCAGTTTCTCCCTTTCTCTAATCCTTCATTTCCTTAATGGTCGCACTGTGTGAATTCATTATAAGGGTATCCAAGTCCCTTTAGTGCGCGTATATTATAAGAAAAAAAAAGTAAGCTTGACGATATCAATGACACCTAACGCTGTTGGCCTAAGCGGAGGACGGCAGATCTTTCAATCATTGATGAACTTCACATCCCTGTACATGTGAGAGCATTAGTCCTTTGCCTTGGTCTAAAAGTTACAGCAAACAAGTTAACAAGCACACTTGCCGAACTTTCCCAACTTATTTTGCTCAGTGTCAATTACTGCGGCACAAGTACCTCCACAAGTCTCCAAAAGCGCAACTATCCTTTCCGGAATTATTTTCGAAAACCAGTTCAAATTAAGCTGTACTTACTCAGACAGGGATTCGTCAAAAGTTTTATGTAGTACACATGAAGTGCAAGTACACACAAGTCGTATATCTTATTTTTTTCACAAAATCTATAATCTCCAAAGGTTCCTTTTCAAATATTTGTCAGACATTTAAATCCCTAAAAAAAAAACCCCCCCTCAAAGACCATCAAAACTGATGTCTCTTCTGCATTAACTCACTTTGTATAGCACTTTCATGTGGAAAACAATATTAGTCTCAGTCTCTCGCTCCTTCCGAAAATCATGTAATTAACTTAATTAAACATTATAGTCGCGCAAAAGCGCCTTTGGCTCATATCCCTTCAGTCCTTCCTGGATAACTTACCTTAACATTCATGCCATCCGCTCTCTACTGCGATTACTGCTGCCTGCCTGACTGCTTGTCTGCCTGCCTGCCGAGTTTCAAGAGAGCACTAAAATAAATTTATAGCAACATTTTTTTTTTTATATTTTTGAGCCTTTATGCAACAAGGAATGGGAAAAATGTTCATGTATATAGTAGATACCCGACTATCACTACGGCGGTGAAGTAGGTACTACCGGATGCACATAGTCTATATGCACGTACATATGTCCCGTACTGCTGCACTAGGCCATAGCTTGCAGAGAGGTATTCTTCTAGAAACTGAAACTTTGTCCTGGATCTGGATATGCATGCACACTGAAGGCAGAATGTTTGGGCTCTTTGCCAATTTATATAAATATATAGTTTTTCTTTTCGTTTTTTTTTTATAAAACACATTTCGACAATACGTATACGTTTTGGTGGCACCACCAACGATGGTGCATGAAATGCAGGGATCCATACCTTCAAACATGAGTTATGTATTCTTTGGATTTTTTTTTAATACCAAAAAAAAACATGTGAACAAGGAGGGATCACTGAAATTTCTACCTGTCAAAGGAAGATGAAATTAATTCCACTAATCGCCTAAAGGTAGATCAGGTCGATGGAATGTTTGCAGTTTTTTTTTTTATTGCATAGCTTTTTGACAAGCGAATATAATTTTTGTTTAAAATGCATTTGACTTGTTGAATAACCTTTGAGAGACATTCATAGCAAAAAAACGAGACAAAGTGTTCATATAGAGAGGAGAGTAGAACTTAGGTGGTGGACCTTAACCAATTTGGCTAACTGCATCTTGGTTTGCATTCCCCAGTTGGTTGAGGTTGTTCCTTCGGATTAGAGTAAGCCATTCGGTCAAACCCAAGTCGAAGCCATAATCTCGAAAGGCAAGAAGACGAGCTGGAAAAATCTTTCAAGACCCTTACTAAACGCAGGTCTAGACAAAGGGAAGAGGAGGAAGTTCGTGAACTGAATGGAGTTATTACCAGCTGTTTATCTTATCTGGTCAGAAACACCTCTCACACAAAGCAGGTTCCACGATGGAACGACAATACGTCATTTCACAGATCGAACTTAGAGTAGTTAAAGAATTAAACGAGTTTTTAAGTGCATCTTTGCTGTCATTTAACTTCTGTTCTTTACAATAAAACGTATAGCCATTAAGAAAGTAAGCGAAGATCATTTAATGCATTTCAATCGAATTTTGTGATTATCTGCTGCGTTAACCTCAAAGCTAGGTTGAGTTAGGTTAGGTTAGGTTAAATTTTAATTGGCAGTCGCTGAGGGCGACTCACTTAGACTAAAACGAGGTCCGTCGTGATACCACGTTAGACCCACTTTTACTCCTCTACTCCTTAAGCCATTTGTATCAGTAGTAGAAAGATCTTCAAGATCGTCATGGAAGAAGGCTTCTAGATGGCCCTTAAGTTTTAAGAAGAGATCAGGGCATTGTACCTTTGTAGAGCCGATGTGCAGTATTTTTAGAGAGATAGGGCGTTTCAAATCCGCCATTTTGCTAAACAGGTTGTCCACCTAGGATTCGGTTTCTTAATAGCTTCCAATTTTAGAATTAGTTTGCCTGTGGCAATTGGAATGCCTAAGGAACCTTTATTAGGTGAAGTATCAGACAGTGTAGTTTCATGGTTTACGAGTTCGTCGGCCTTGCAATTCCCTGGAATATTTTTATGCCCCGGCACCCAGCAGAGGTGCTTCGGCATCTCCTTAAGAAAGGATCGGCATTCTGCGGCCACCATAAGGTTTGGAAAAGTGAGTCTAGTGATTTTAAGGCTAGCACAGAGATTGGCAATATACAGACTCAGTTCGCGACTGAGTTAGTTTTTTAGACTGGGCACCTAGCCTAGCAGTTTTTCGACACGGATCATATGACACCTTAGTCCGACCCGAGGAAAAGGGGATTGGATGGTAGAAAGCAAAGGAAAAAATTATGAGAAAGGGAAGGGAGGAGCGTCTATTAGATTCAGGACTCATCTAGAGAAGATTTCTTAAAAAGCGTGGCCCTTACTCTGCTCCTATAACTTTTTTTAAAAAAAATATAGTCACATTGTTACTGAAAAAATGAGTTCGACAAAATTTTGTTGATTTATTTAAAAATAGAAATATATTTCAAATATTCCTAAAGCTCAAGCAACAAAAGTGGGGTCTACCATCACCCCAAATCAAGTTATGTAGATCTATTTAAAGTGAATATTCCTAATTCGAAAATACTCCAAATGTTATTACTTCAGAAATATTACATTTCGTTTAAAAAACCGCTTAATAAATTTTGTAGATTCTGATTGCACAGAAATTGTTAAAAGAAAAATGTGACTTTATTTACTCAACAAAAAGTTACATGGCTCTAAGCTAATCGATTGAAGATTGCAAATTGTATGGTGTGAAGGGCCGGCTAGCTCTTTTGGTCAGTTGGCAGCTATATCCGCTGCTTCAGAAGTTCAAGAAGTTTTTCCTTTTTTTTTTGAGGAAACTGTTTGGCATGAATTTTTTGGACTGTCTATTTCCTTCGGATTCCCTTCAGAAATGTAGCTTTCTTCCTTCCAGCTAGATTTTAATACAGAATTTGACAGTGCTTATTGTTAGCCCGCAGAGTGGTCTTGGCATCATGAATCGGTATGCGGAACCTTTTCTGGCTAATTCATTGCCTTTCATACCCATTGCATCTGTTTCCTGGCACCCAAATCAAATGGACTTTGATTGTAGTGGCCAGTAGTTTAAGGAGTTATAGACAATCCCAGAACAGTTTTGATACTATCTCAAAGGCGTTAGTTGCTATCAGAGAAAATGTAAATGTTCTTGTTTGTTGTGAAGCTGTTTATACTCTCTCGGGTGCAAACCTCTATTGCATGGATTTCCACACTGGACAGGAACCTGGAACCATGTGCAAACAGTCCTAAGCTAATACAATAAAATTATGTATGTTTTTTTTTTGGCTTCTCAATTAAAATCGTTTTTCTCTTGTAACGTGCAGCTGCAATACTAAGTGAACAAGTGTACCTCAGCTTTAAAACACTATTCAATTTCAAAATAATTGCATTGTCACCCTGTACTTCCTACTGCGTTCATAGAGACAATGTTTTCGTTAAATATTTCATGTAGTTTCACGCGCGTAGAGGTCCATAGTGATGGTAAATCCCGCTGCAACATGTAAGCTATTTCCGCGTTTCTTTACTTTCTTTTCTTTATACACTTCGAACGAGCGTGACATCTTTACACGGTAACACCAACGTGTTAAACGATTTAGTTAATATATATATATAAATAATATAATTTTTACTAGCGATAATAAGTTCGGATATCCCTGTGAGAACACTGTGTTAACGCGGAACACAATAAATTCTAGAGAAAAAGAATTGCATAAACCAGGTAATACCTTCTTAAATTCACTTTAAGTATAATTGATCGTGGCTGATGATATAAAATTAAATAGTTTCAGACATAGATAGACGTGTTCTCTAACGGGTGCAAATACACGGTGAAGGGCAAATAAAGTTGACAATCTCCCAAACTGATTTTGGTTGTTAACGAATACCCTTCCTATTGCCTCGCTCGAAAGTTGACATTCATACCGACACTAATCTGCCTGCAAGATGGACATAACAGCTACGCCATCGCATCTATAGGAGGATGTATTTGCAAGAACTGAGGATAAGAACCTTTTTGCAATTCTTTAATCATTTTATGCAAGTATTCCTAGCATTTTTAATACCTGGTTCTTCAAATGCAAAGCATATTTTTTTTGGTCAGTCTACTGTGCACTTAAGGTATACCTATTATTCCTCTTTCTTTTTCTTTGGCACGAATATATAATAAATTTGTTTTGTGGGGGCGAGATATGCAGCAAGATCCCCGACCAATACGGCGAGCTAAGCCGAGCGTATGCCAGCGTGCCAACCAGCTGCTACATCAAATGGAGTAACCATCGCTATGCCTGAGCATAGATCTCCCAGGCTCTCCTCACACTCTATACCTATACTGCCTACAAATGATTTTCTTACTTAAAATTTATAGAAAGTTTATCGAAGATAGAATTATATGCGTTTAAACAATGTCAATATATCATGTCTCTAGGAAAGAAGGCTCAAGAAATAAAGCCCCCAATTAAAAATGAAATAAGGCCCTAAAATTGGGTATTTATTTCATTATGACATAAAGTTCCAACAAAAATATCAATATAAAGCAGAGCCCTAAAACAATATTTATGAAAAATGAAAAACAAAAGTATGGTATAACGAAATAATTAATTAGGAGTATCAAAGACGAAATAAAGCCCGGCGGCCATGAACCGACACATACGTTGTGACTGTATTATAAAGAAATGCACTGAAATAAAATAAAGTGTACGACTGCGTCATACGAAACTTTCTCGATACTGCAAAATGAATCGAAAATGAATGGTCACAAATTTATTTAAATCAATTTTAAGGTTTTAAAAATATTAGATTTTCTCAAAAACGGCTCCTGCGATTTTCATGTAATTTCGCACATTGTACACTTTTAACATAATTGTTCGAAATACAAAAAATTATCAAAATCGTTATAGCCGTTTTTGAGAAAACGAATTTAATTTAACTTTAAGAAAATCGTTATATGAAATTTGTTAGTTTTTTGATATATTGCCGGTTTTAAAAATTACCGTTAATCGATTTTTTTTCCAAAAACTGAGTATGCAGAATATTTCACCTCCTTCCAAATATCGTTAGTACAAAAAAATACCAAAATCCTTGGAACCACTTTTGAGAAAAATAGTAATAAGTGATTTTCACAAAAAAATGTGTATGGTAAGTACCGTTATTTCAAAAGATATAGCAAAAAATTAAAAGATTCCCCGAGATGTAACCCCAAGAACCTTATATACGAACTTTGAAGCAAATCCGGCGAACCGTTTCGCCATACGGAGCCCGGACAGACCGACATACGGCATTGGCGGAACAACTTTTTTGGACTTCTCTATAGTCTTTATATCATCCTTCATACTCAGTTTGAGTTCGAAATTTCCGCACGATCGCAATAACTTTCTCTTTAATATACTAATGTATACGAGAAACTTAAAAAGGATTCGAATACAAAAACAAAATAAGTCCCCAAAAAAAAATAAAACCGCATTTTTTTTAAAAAACAAAGTCGTTGTTGTTTCGCCTTTATATTTTTGGGGTCTTATTTCATTATTAAAGTGCCCCTATATTTCCTAGAGCCATATCTCATATGAGATTTGAGATATTACATTTTACTTTCCTCAAAAAAGGTGTAGTAAATCATATAATTGTGTTGCTCTATTTAATGAACCTAAAAAAAAAAAACAAATAACAATTCAATTTTATAAAAATATCTTCGTGATATTTTCATGAAATTGTAGTACTGTACGTTCACTTCTCTAAAATATTCGTGTTGACTCATTTTAAACTTTCGATTTGGCTCCAAAATTAAAAAAAAAATTTCAATTTAAAAATAATATAAACTCTAAGCTGTTTGTCTGCTTTCGAATGTAGAACCAACAAGTAATCATTTAACAGTGTGTGATTTTCTATTTTCATCTTGAATTTCGGGTTTATTACGTTTGCTTACTTTTGCATCACTAGTCCCAATATTTGCAAGTAATCTGCAAATCATACTAATTGGCAGTGACTTAGCAAATTTTATGTTTTGTTTTGACTTACTTTAGTCATTCGGTATCTCTTGACATTGAACTTGAACAGCGGCAACACGCACTCAATAAATAAGTTCATACGTACATACATAGAACTATTTAATTTTTTTTTAGGAAATTCCTCAATCTAACTTGAGAGAATACTTTTGTTTGCTTACCTTTTGTAGTGGGTCAGTCAAGTTGACGTAATTCATGACTTGTATTTATAAAATTAAAATAATTTCGAAGGTCAAAACGTAGCCTAATAGACGAATCGCATCATTAGCAACAAACAATTAACACTATCTACGTGTTGCGTTAGATTAACTATTCGGTAGTAATGATCTGTTGTTTTTGTTTACCAATTGGGCATGGGCAGTGACCTAAGTGGGCCTTAACTATTTAATACTATGTGATTAGGTGGTAAGGTTCATTCTGTAAACACTTTCGCATTTAATTTTGTATTGCCTAAAATTTAAGCTAGGTCTTGGGTTATATTGTTAACACTTTGTTGTCTTCACTTTTACCAAATTTCTGACGATACAATTTTTAGTTCAACATGATCATTTTAGGAAGCTTTATAGAAATAAATTTTGAATTCGTTCGGTCAAATGAAAACAAAATATATTTGGACTCCGAATCGAATATTTTAGGTTTAGCGAAATACGACCTAAGATAAACTTAGATAAAGCTTACATTCCGAAATGAAGTTCAATATTTCTTCTACGGATCTATATATTGATTAGTTATTTCCTTTGGGGCCCTTGCAATGGAAGTTCTAAAGGGTGATCCATTTCGAGGTTCCCTACTTTTTTAAAGAAAAAAACACAGAAAACTCAAATTTAATGGAGAATGTTTATTATCATTTGAAAGAACATTCTTTGGCATTTATTTTTTGAAGATTATGTTTATCAAATGTTGGCCGTTGCTACGTCGCAGATGGTCCATCCGTTGAGTCCAATTTTCGATCACTCGTTCGAGCATTTCGACTGGTAACTGGCGAATGACACGCGTGATGTTTTCCTCCAAGGCCTGATTCGAAGCGGGTTTGTCGGCATAAGCTTTTGACTTTACATATCCCCACAGGAAAAAGTCTAACGGTGTGATATCACACGATCTTGGTGGCCAATCGACCGGCCCAAAACGTGAAATTATGTGCTCACCGAAATGTTCTCTCAATAAGTCCATTGATTGATGCGATGTGTGGGAAGTGGCGCCGTCTTGCTGAAACCAAATGTCGCCGAGATCACGAGCTTCAATTTCAGGCATCAAATAGTCGGTTATCATGGCACGATAACGGTCGCCATTGACGGTTACGTTCGCACCGGCATAATTTTTAAAGAAATATGGACCGATGATTCCACCGGCCCACAAACCACACCAAACCGTTGTTTTTTCTGGATGAAGTGGCAGTTCTTCAATCTCTTCAGGTTGCTCTTCATCCCAAATGCGGCAATTTTGTTTGTTTACATACCCATTGAGCCAGAAATGGGCCTCATCGTTAAACAAAATTTGCCTCGAAAACGTCGAATCTTCTTGGAACTTTTCAAGAGCCCATAGAGCGAAGCGATGTCGCTTGGGAAGGTCGAGCGGCTTCAGTTGTTGCACAAGCTGTATTTTGTACGCTTTCAATTTAAGATCTTGACGTAAAATGCGCCAAGTCGTTCCATACGTCAGTCCGAGTTGCTGCGAACGACTCTCTACGGTCTTCGTGCACACTCTCAGCTACGGCCGCTATATTTTCTTCACAGCGTGCTGGACGTGGTCTATTCAGTCGAATATTATCCAATAATGAATGCTGGGTCTCAAAATGGGTGATGGTGTTGCGAATAGTACGCTCAGTAGGCCGATTATGTTGACCATAAGTTGAGCGAAGTGCACGAAACACATTCCTCACAGAACGTGAATTTTCATAATAAAGTTAACCAATTTGTAAACGTTGTTCACGCGTAAGTCTTTCCATTATGAAATGCCAAACAATACTAAACAAAAATAACATGACAGCATGACACGACTCACACGTGATCTGTCAAAAAATGGCTATTGAAAAAAGTATCTCTACTTGGATCACCCGTTACAAAAAGTGTATTACATTGTAAGCGATTAATAATAAAGTGTTTATTCTGAGATAACTTGCTCTGTAAATTTACACAAAAGAGGCGTCATCATTAAAAATGTTGTTTTACTATATTGTCGATGTTTAAATTTTCGCACAGTAGAATCAACTTAAAATTCCACGGTCACCAATCCGCAATAAATCAAAGATTTGTTCATTATTTGTTTAATCTTTAAATTTCCTGGTAAAATTTTAACTCGCAGTCTCTACTTCTGTATAATCAAAATACTTTAAGAAACATACTAAAATTATCCAGAAAATAATAAATTTGTGCAAAAACCAATCGGAAAAGACCATCCTTTGCCAATTTTGCACTCGCGATTACAGAGGATGAGAGGCTGCCTTAGCAGCATTCAACCAGTTTTTTTTATAAAATCTCTAAGTTTATTTTAATTTATAATTCGGCTTTTACATATTATCCACCTTTAGTCAGATTCGATGGATGAGAGCAGTGGCTTAGCGGTTAAGAAAGCGAGGGTCGCTGCTTCGAATACCGCACCTTGGTCCGTAACACCTCAAAGTTATAAACTGCCATGAGAATCTTCTCAAAAAAATATTTCCGGTCGGAATCGGCATTAAAGTGTAGGTCCCTTCATCTGTGGTGTAGAAAAATATATCTTCCCATACACAATGGTTGGAAAAGGTAGGCTTTAGGTCCAGTGTGGTCAGACTCAAAGCTTTCCATTGAATTTTTTGACAGCCATTTTTACTAGGAAATGCTAATCTGTTGACCTCTTTTATTATACTATATCCTTAGGGTATATTAATTTTGACACATAGTTTGTAACACCCCTTAATATTCGTCGTAGACCCAGAAAAGTATATATATTTATGATCAGGACCAAATCTTAAGACTATCTAGCAATGTCCGTCCGTACGCAATTTTTACCACATATTCCCTAGGGCTCCGAAATGGTTAAGTGTAAATTTTTTTTGAATACGCGCGCTGCCACGCCCACAATTTAGAAAAAAACATTTTAAAGCTAAAGTTAGAGAGATAGAGTGTTACATCCTTCACAAGATATGTAGGCACTGCCCCTCTTTATAAGTTTGTCATATAAAGTTGTTTGCCATGCCTAGAAAGCGAAAAAAAATGTTTAACAAGATATTTACCATATATTTTTTCCATCATATCGCCCATACAAAGTTTTTGGCCACGCCCACCTTTTGGGGGCGTTTTAACAAAAAAAACTTTAATTTAATAAAATTAAATAATTAAATAAAATCTTCTTAATGCTTTTTTCTTTGGGGCATAGAGGGATATGGATAGGGTATCATACTGTTCGCCCCCAGCGGACTGTAGCCTTTCCTTATGTTTTTCCTTAAAATTTAGGTGAAAAGTTTGAGCTCTTTTTATGAATGCCTTATGTATTCTATTAATTAAATAATATTGGTGAGAGTAATTTCAATGGAAATTAATAAATGTTATATACTTATATATTTCATAAGCTTGTTAAATTTTCACAAAAGCTACACTTTGACATTTTTACCAATATACGGTTTTTAATAACAATTATCCTAGGTATCTTGACATATGGGCGGGGTATTTATAACATATTAGATTGGTGTAACAATAAGGACAACATGAGATATGATCAATGACAGATGACAAATAGCATGTGACAAGTGACAGCTGGTAGGTGACAGATGACAGATGACTTGAATCGTCACACTATAGAGGGTTTCTAATAATCAAGGTTTTGATTTGTGTTGCACCAAAAAGTAAACTAATATATGTATACGGAGATTAGTTATCGGTTGACGTTTCATACATATATACATACCTTGTCATTGTCTATTGCAAAACCTCGAGCGATCTTTACACCCAATTTACACACAGCTAATTTTTTGAGTCGCACCCTTTTGAAGACCTATAATTTTGTCCGGTACAGGGTTCGTGCATGCAGCTTTAGGTCACGTAGTCGCAGTGCTGATTGCTAACTTTTGCAAGTTCATAGAGAAATCTTTGCTTTGTCTATGGTCATTTTGATGTGAGAACTCGAAGTAAGTTTTCAATCAAGAGTTACTTACTTACTTACTTAGGTGGTGCAACAATCCGGGGTGGACCTGGGCCTCAACCAATACGCCTCTCCAGTTAGCACGATCTTTGGCTAACTGCCTCCAGTTGCGCACTCCAAGTTGGTTGAGGTCCCCTTCCACTTGCGCGCGCCACCTAAGGCGAGGTCTTCCTCTACTGCGTTGTCCCTCCGGGTTGGATTCGAAGACTCTTCGGGCCGGAGTGTTGGTATCCATTCGCTCTATATGTCCCAGCCATCTTAGACGACTAATCCGTATTTTTCTGACTAGGTCGATGTCGCTGTACAGCTCGTAGAGTTCGCTGTTAAATCTCCTCCTCCAAAGCCCGTCAACGCAAACGGGACCGAAAATCACTCGAAGAATTTTGCGTTCGAAACGACCAAGGAGATCTTCATCCGCCTTTGATAACGTCCATGCTTCTGCGCCATACAGCAGGACTGGGATGATGAGGGTCTTATATAGAGTCTCCTTGGTGTTGCTCGACAAAGCCTTACTAATCAATTGCCCCCTTAGGCCTAAGTAACAGCGGTTGGCAAGTGTAATTCTTCGCTTGATTTCTGACGATATATCATTGTCAGAGTTAATATCGGAGCCGAGGTAGATAAAGTCCCGAACTACCTCGAAGTTATAGCTGTCTATCGTGACGTTCTGTCCGATTCGTCGATGTTGTGCGTCCCTTCTTGTTGACAGCATATATTTCGTTTTGCCCTCATTCACTTCTAAACCCATTTTTGCCGCCTCTGTACTGATACTTGCAAACGCACCAGTGACAGCTCGCTGTGTTCTGCCAATGATGTCGATGTCGTCGGCGTAAGCAAGTAGTTGCACAGACTTTTTGAAAATTGTGCCCCAGGTGTTGGCTTGCGAGTTTCGCACAATTCTCTCAAGTATGATGTTGAAGAAGTTACATGACAGCGCATCGCCTTGTCTAAATCCTTTTTTGACATCAAAGGTCTCGGTGAGATTGTTTCCGACCTTAATGGAGCAGCGAGAGTTCTCCATCGTCATCCTGCACAATCTGACGAGTTTGACAGGTATGCCAAAACTAGACATGGCTCTGTATAGCTCGTCTCTATAAATGCTGTCATATGCGGCCTTAAAATCGATAAAAAGATGGTGAGTATCGATCTGGACTTCTTGGGTTTTTTCCGGGATCTGCCGAAGTGTGAAAATCTGGTCAGTTGTGGACTTACTGGGCCTAAAACCGCACTGATAGGGTCCAATCAGTTCGTTGACGAATGGTTTCAGGCGTTCACACAGCACGGCAGGCAGGATCTTGTATGCGATGTTGAAGAGACTTATACCTCTATAGTTGGCGCAGTTAAGAGGGTCTCCTTTCTTGTGGATCGGGCAAATAATCAAGAGTTACACCTACATTATTTACTTCCCTAAAAAACTATTTAATTTAAATAATAAATATTAGGCGTAAACGACCCATACAGGACCCAAAGCCTAGCTTCTCCAACGACTGTGTGTGCGAAGATATATTTGTTGACACGAATGGATGGGACCTACAGTTTAATGCTGATTCCGAACGGCAAATATTTTTTGAGAAGCTTCTCATGACAGTTCTTACTCTTGGATGTTTGTCAGACATTCGCAAGAGGTGGGGCAGCGAATAAAAACATTCAGGTGGTACAGGTCGGGATTTGAACCAGCGACCTCTCGCTTAGTGGTACAACGCACTTAACCACTAAGCCACTGCACCGACGAAAAAAAGAAAAAGAAATGTTTGGGCTTCTGGGTAAATCTATATTTTTTTCTTTTTCTGTTAGCTACGATGATATTTTTTAAAGTAAACATTGTCAATCTGTTTGTAAAGCGTTACCTTGAATTAAGGAATATTTGTCACCACGTTAGACAAACATTTCGTTAACTGCGATATAGGGGAGAGGGTACTTCACCCTGTGGGTTTCAGCTGTGACTGTTGAGTTATTAACGTTTACAAAATATTATGTATATCAAAAGGCTAACGAAGGAACTTCTTTACTTCACTAATTATTGCGTCCGAAAAAATGCTTGAGAGTGTACTGTACCTATGTGGGGAATGCAACTGTCAATTTCGTTTGAGATTTTATTATGAACACATCCTATACACGAAGACAGGAACGAGATATTGCGAAGGTGACTAAAAAATTCGAGCCCATTCCTTATAAATTATGACCAGATCAGACGCGATGACATATATCTTGCGAAAGCTTAGGCATTTTCGCTGCGTACTTAGAGACATTGAATATATGATCATTCTATAGAAGGTTTCATTTCAAGGCAGAACATTGGAGTTTCGCTTCAATTCGATTCCATTGGTTTTAGCCCACTAGGCATGACTTCTTACAAAAACAATATGAGCTAAGTAGGTAGGAACGTACTGTGTGCTATTTCGATACCACAACTCATTTGACCTTGTTTTTGAATTATGTTTTGTGGGAAGTATTTAAATCCAACCTGGAATGGAATACTTAATACTTCTCCTTGTAGATTTCCTCTAGGGAGTCCAACAAAATATTTTCCTAATGCTCTTGTTCTAGCCTTAGCTGATACCGGACAAGCGTTTAAGTAGTTGATGAAAGTGTCTTTCAAGTCGCCAGTGACCCGGATAATCGATGTTATTCTGGCGATAATATTTCGCGTTCAGTTTGGTAAGTCGGTTGTGTTCGTCTTGCTGTAATTTAGCTACATCGTTTGGGAAATGACTCAATTCGTTATTCTTTCGCATCCGAGGTTGGGTTACGTTAGGAATTCTATGTGAAATGTGAACGCGAGTGAAGCAGTTCAGAGTATGATCGTCACTGTGCCCTGAAACCCAAATCAGGATAAGCTGATTTGGGTTTCAGGGCACATTCTCATATTGACAGAGCCAATCGCCTTGATGGCAGCCTACTTGTCAATGAGTATGGCTATATTTTGCTTAGGGTCCCTGTTGTGTATTTGATAGAGGTCTTTAGCGAAAGTCTATATAATTTCGGGATTTATAGAGACTAACAGAACACCTCCGCACCTTCTCCGCTGTCCATCTCCGAACCCTCCGTATAGATTTTTAGTTTAAAGTTCCCAGTCACCTGTCTGTCCTGCTTCTCTAATCTTGTACGGAATTTTACTTCCAAATGTTTTGTGAAAAGTATTTTGGGGTAATGTGGTCCGTTGAGGGTGGTAGCGACTCTTTTGATATAGAACTATGGCCATAGAGTCTTGTCATAGACTCTCTGAGTCTGATCGCGTTATATGGTTATGTGAAGCTAGAAAGACAAAAGGTGCAAGAGAACTGTAAGGGCATTTAGTTTTATTCAACGTAGAGTGCATGTAGTCCCTATGTACGCAGTTCTTTAAACCAGTTCTACGGTCACCATACCTTTTATCCATAAGTGGGAATTGGTCGTACCACGGCTTGGTACTACGAATACAAACAATCCCAATAAGTATTACATCATTACAATCAAATTACTAAATAAATCTGCCTAAGTTGTCCCGTTTTCGTCGTACCTACATTTAAATAGAACGATACTTTAGGGCAAAACATTTTAAGTGAAATTGTTGGCCACAGCTCTCGCCCAGCCCTCCCTCAACCCACGTAGCTTAAAAACAAATTAAAATTGACAACTCAACGAAAGGTAGAATTTAATTTCTCAAATAAATCGGTCAATAAAACCAAACCCATGCCCCAACCCCCTTGACCAGTTTCATAATCCCAACTTGTCATCAATATTGCTTGCAACTTGTCAAACCGATTAAAGTATCGGCTTTTGTGATGATTTTAAAATGTTTTCTTCTCCTCCTCTGTTAGAGAGTTTATACTTTGTTGCTGTTGTTGTTGTTGTTTCATTTTCAATCACAAAGGCAAAAGTGATGAAAAATCATAAATTTTCATCAACGGCTTTGATCGTTCTACACTGCAGCCCTGGCCACAAAATGGTGGTCAAAGGCAAAAAAAAACGAAATAGAAGAACAAAATCTATATAAATCTCTAGCTATAGAGTTTATCCCTTTTTTGTCTCTCTCTTTCTTACTTATGCTATTCATGCCTATCCGCAAAACCCAAACAATCAAAATCATTTTTTATGACTACAACGACGACGACGACGACGACGACGATGATGATGATGATGACGACGATGATGATGGCTATGATAAAAGTTTGTAAAACACAAGATTCAATTTCACTATCCCCATGAATGGATGGAGTACCCCATCCCATCGGCAACCATTGAATCTGACCCAACCGACTATTTTGCTTTGTATCCAGTCGAAAACTCAGAGAGTTGCTACCAGCTACCCCAAAGGAACGAACGAACAAATAACAATTTGCACAGTGAAGTGCAAAAAATGTAATAAGTTACGGTTTAGTGATCAAAGTGACGTAGGATAACCTCCAAAATCATCGCTCAGGCATTCGTTTTGTATACATTTTGTTTAGCTCCTTGCTTCTCCTTCCGTATGTGGTGGAATGTTTTTCGAAACAACAACGTCCAGAGAAGGGTCGAGGGCTCTGGCTAGTTACATTTGAGAAATTCTGTGCTTCCATCAAATTTGCACTAAAAATTTTGCAAAACTTTGAACTATTAAAGTAGAATCATGTTGTTTGTTGGAGCAAAAGCGATATGGCATTTCCGTATGAGATAATTGATAAAAGTTATTTAACTATCTATTTTTATTTATGAGCGCAGTTTCTGTTCGAAAATGCACAGTCATCGATACAACAAAGGTATAGGCGCAGGGTAATCGAACAATGATGAGTTGTTAGTTAAGATTTTTATTGGTGAATTCATATCGGATTGTGATGGCAGTCGATATAAATTAAAAACACAATACTATTAGAAATTGCTTCTATCAGTGTTCAGATAAAGCGTGCAGAAACAGTGATTTTTGCTTATCTTCAGTTATATATGACGAATCGCTGCGGTTCAATTTTTTTTTTTAATAACCCACCCTTTTTGTTTGAACCTCAGAAACGATTATATTTTACGAAAACTGTTGTTAAGCTGGTCGTGTAGGTGTAAAGTTATCTTTTGTGGCAGTCCCAATAAAATTTTATGAGGCTTTTAAGTTAATTTTGGATAAAAATATCCCTTAGTCAAATCGGTTTAATAGATAAATTTGTGGCGGATGAAAATCCACATGCGGAACCAAACCTCAGCTAGGTACCTGAACGAGAGTCTGTCGATATAATATGTCATTTGTGTTGAAAGAAAGAGACGAAAAGAGATCCTTGTGATATGCGTCAGTTCAGTTTTGATCTTGTACCCGTCTACGTCGGTGGTATGCTCGGTCCAGTAATATCCCCTTTATATAAAAATCAACCTTTTAACAAAGCTAAAACCAAAAAATTCGTGCGGCCAGGGATCAATAAAAATTGTCGCAATTGGGCCGAATCCTGCATAGCCTGCCAGAAATCCAAAATCTCTAAACATGTCCATTAGGGTCTTTTGATTCTGTTTCTGAACGATTCGATGAAATCCGCATTGTTCTAATAGGCCCTCTCTCGCCTTCGGAAGGTTTTCGATACCTACTTACTCTGATCGCACCTATCGATCACCTCGATGGCCAGCAGCGATTCCAATAGCTAACATAAAGGCGGAAACAGTGGCAAACGCCCTGTTTACCATCTGGTTTTCTCGTTATGGAAGACCGTCGATTATTGTCTCTGATCAAGGATCACAGTTTGAGTCCAGCTTATTTAAAGAACTATGCCAATGGCTTGGTATTCGAAACCACCGCACAACGGCCTACAACCCTAAAGCACATGGTTTTCTTAAACGCTGGCATCGTACTCTCAAGGCTGCTCTGAAATGCCATAATGATTTCAATGGTCAGAAGTCAGAACTATTATTTGGGCATAACATTCGCTTACCTTCGAAAATGATAAATGTGGGAATCGGACATATGTAGATACGAGACGACATCTGCACTAACAGATTAGAGGGCAAAACTTGTACGTACACCAAACACCAACGACGATGTAGGTACATTCAACCGGAACGCAAACAAGTAGCGACCAGTGATAAAGATTACAGGCAGCGTTGCCGGAATGGTCTCCTTTGCTGTCCACTGACTCTCCAAAAACTAAATATGTGTATACCTATTTATAAAAACTCCTTAACTCACTTCTAACTCATGAGCTACATAAGCGATGGAATAAGAGTTAACTCACGAGTTAAAATTTCATATTAATAAAAAAAATGTATGGAATAACTATTCCGGCATTCACTTTGCGAAAATCTATTACTATTTTATAACAATCAGTAAAATGTGCTATGGGCCTTACCAATAACAAATAAAATATAAATTTTAGATTCGTGGTCCTGTTCTCTCAAATTTTCTTTTGCATAAGTGCGTAAGGGACGACAAAATTAAGCCCTAAATAAAGTTTGTTATTGGTACCGTGCTATGTAGACAATTGAACGTTCTTTCGTTTTAAAAGTGGAAAAGTAGACAATAAAAATGGAGAATTATTCAAAAAACATAAGGAAAGGCTACAGTCCGCTTGGGGCGAACAGTATGATACCCTATCCTTATCCCTATGTACCCCAAAGAAAAAAAGCATTAGGAAGATGATGGATAGCATTTTATTTCATTCTATGAAATTTATAAAAAAAAAAATATTTTTTTTCAAAAAACGCCCCCAAAAAGTGGGCGTGGCCAAAAACTTTGTATGGGCGATATATTGAAAAAAATATTGGCATAATATATTGTTAAACATTTTTTTTCGATTTCTATGAAAATTTTCGGAGAAAACAGCATTTTAGTGAAAAACGCCCACAAAAAGTAGGCGTGGCAAAAAACTTTATATGACAAATTAATAAAGGTGGGCAGTATCTACATATCTTGTGAAGGTTGTACAACTTTATCTCTCTAACTAAAGCCTTAAAACGGTTTTTTCTAAATTGTGGGCGTGGCAGTGGGTGTATTTTGAAAATTTTAACACTTTACCATTTCGGAACCCTAGGGAGTATATGTTCCAAATTTCAGCTTCCTAGCATAATTTTAAAGGCCTCAAAAGTTGATACGGACGGACGGACGGACGGACATTGCTAAATAGTCTTAGGTTGTGGTCCTGATCATAAATATATATACTTTTAGGGATCTGCGACGAATATTAAGGGGTGTTACAAACTATGTGTCAAAATTCATATACCCTTAGGATAGGGTATAAAGAACGCAAGAGAAGTGAGACATTTTTGAAGGTATAAAAAAAACCAAATTTTTACATCTGCCAGCCATCTAAGTTGACAATCGTCAATTAGCCTCAAATTTTTAGATTAGTAAGTTGTTTGACGATTTTTATTTATTCGTAGATCGTTAGCTATGCTGCAATCAGTATGTTTATTTAATATTTCTACTTTTTACTTTATCTGTGGATCTTCTTTTACCGAAATGGCTATTCAAAATCTTCCAATGGGCTCCTTTTTGAAATTTAAAAACGACAGCACTGATGACGAACATTGACGACTGTAGGCAGTCGATCCTTACCCACAAACGCGAATAGATAATACTATCCGGAATTCTTATTTTCACTTTCACATAAAGTTTATTGAAAAACTAAATACATTCTGTGTCTATTCATTTATCTGAATTCCACTTAAATTTTTGGAAAAAAAACCACAACTCCAAGACCGCTGAAAATAAAAATATGATATTTGATTACCGTTGTCGTTTTCGACTCAAAAATATATACGAATCTTCCAAACTCGTATTATGCTTGTCGTTTTTAGCCGACAAAGGTCGAACATTCGAATCCTCACTTTCTTTCCCAACAACATGATTTTCCTCATCAAAGGACTTCAATTGTAATCTTTTCTTTGAGCATTCTTTAATTGTTTTTGATTTTAACACACAAAGTTTAGTGATGCGAGTCGTTCTGAGCGATTTCACAATGAATTTGAGTTGTGTGCGTGTCGTGTCGTATCCGATACGTCGCAAGATCCGACATAAGTCGTTTCCGACAGCCGTCAACTGTAATCGAGGAGATAGACTTTGCGATACAAATAATGAGACTCATATCTTTTCCAAAATTTTACCGACGACGGAGGGTTTCAAGTACCCCTTCCTCATTTAAGGAACATTTTCATGATTCAATTTCTTTAAGGGACACCCCTTACCCTTCTTGGGAGGGGCAAAGAAGCACTTATTTTTGAATTTTCCCTATTTGTGGTGATTTTAAAAAATGAGATTAAAAAAGAAGTTACTAAATGGGACTGGAATTGATTATTTAAAAAAATTCCACAATTTTAATTAAAAAAATTGTCCGTGGCGAAGCACGAGTATTGAGAAAATGAAAGACATTGCTTTAAAGACAGGACCTACTTAAGTGTCGTACCTACATTATGGGCTTTGTTGTTTCTTATGGAGTTCATATACACTACACATACCCGGTGCCAGCTTAAGGAAGATCAAAGAGTTTCGCAATCGCAACAACATCCAGACGATTTATAAGAAATTCAAGCAACAGCGAATGAAACCTTTTCTAAAAAAAGCAGCTGCTTAATGTGCATCATGAAGGGAGAGCGAGAGGGAAAGAAATGAACACACGTCCAGTCAATGAAGAATCAGCCTGGTCACCCAGTATAGAAGAGGTTGGTTTTGCCATACAAAAAAAAAAAAAAAAAATCAGAACAACAAGCTCTCCAAATACCGATTGGTGTATTTGTAGAACGTATCAATCAAGTTGTGTGGAGCAAAGCATGCAAATCATGAATAAACTTGACTATCAGCTCCATATGCCTCATCTATAAGATAGTCTTACAAGAACTATATGGGCATATCCCTAATAAACGTCAAGGACAAGACAAAATATATGTTAATAACAAACCAACAAACAAACTATAACAATATTTTACTGTTGAAAGCAGCCACTTCGATGTATTTAAGGAATGCGACTACATGGTATAAACATCAACTTCACGAAGGACAACTTAGTGGAGATCCGGTGGAGGAAACCGCGGGAAAACAAATGGGTTCAAAACTCCTGACTCGAATTAAGGAATTCTGTTATACAGCAACTGAGTCCGATCTCCAGATATCTTCGCCTCCAAATACCAGGAATCGAACCTTATGCACTGTAGCAGGGCAACGATTAAGAGTGTGCGAAGAGGAGGAAGCATATATGTAAAGGATATACCGGTGCACAGGAAGGCAAAGTCCTAATTAAGTATTTGATAAAGCATATGAAAACGATTTCGTTGTGCTCCTTTTTTTTCGAATTTACCGAGATAACGATCGACGGAATAAGTATCAGTTGAAAACAAGGCCACTACAGTACCTTAAAAGAAACTGCTACAATTCCTTCTTATAACTTTAAGTTTGCTACAAAAGTGTAAAGTAGAGCAGAGTATATGTTAAAAATGTCAGCTTCTTAGCATAAATTTAAAGGCCAATGTTGACACGGACGGACATTTCTTAGTAGTCTTAGGATTTATGTGTCAAAATAATAAACACTTAGGATAGGGTGTAAGCAAAACTATTTCCTCTGCACCTGCAGGAAAACCGCATTTGAATCCGTTTGCTGGTTTTATTAATTTGAATTAAAATATGTATCTACGTAAAACTAGACTAACTACGCAGAAAATGTTAATAATTCCATGTGATTTTATTTACCCAACTATATTAACTGGTTTATGCACCTCTATCTAATTTTTGAATGTTACATTAACTAGAGTAGTTAAGGTGCGATTAGACGATCATCCATAATTGTCATCCGGATGACATGCTGACGTCGGAAAACTTGTTTATTTCACACAGGATGACGTCATAGTGACGTTAGAATTTCATCCGAATGACAAGTTTGGATAACCACTTTTGGATCGCACCTTTATACCTTAACTAGTATTTGGGTTGCGGCAAAAGTAGGCCCTTCCATTGTACTATATTTATTTCGTTAGAAACCCAGGTGTATCGTCATATTTTACTTTAAATTTTTATTAGGACGCCCTGATGAACAAGTTTGCCTTATGTTTAGGGATATTGCTCACTGGAAAACAACGAAAATATATTTATTTGACAGTGCTCCCTCCCACTCAAAGACGAACTCCGGTCCGAAAAAAATAAAACAGCAGAATATGCGACGCGATCATTGTAATCAAAAATTTTGTCAAGAAGGTCGCTGGATGTGCAACAGAAGTTATGAGGTTATCTTTCCAATATTGTGTTTCTCCTATTGATTAAAACAAAAATCAAATTTGCATTTTTTAGAGGAGCAACCCAATCTAATCAAGCCTGTCAATAGCAATATATTATCGAAATTTCATTGGCAATTCTAACTAACTATAAGTACAACACTTCGAAATTTCAATACGCCTAGAACTCAATTTAAACCAACAAATCATTAACCGGTCTGAAGAGATTGGATTTTATGATTCTTTTTCCAGAACACACGAAAGAAATCCATGATAACCGCTATCGTTTATAGCACAAAAACAAACATATAAACAAACAAACAGCACAAATCCAATACACATGGGACAATTAAACTTTAATTTGAGGGAGCACCAACATCTCGCATACACGCATATCAACAACAAACAAAAATGTGCGCCTAATTGTTTGTATTTGTATTTCGCAAGTGATAATCAACTCGAGTATACACAGCCATACAGCACTTGTAGGCACCATTTAATGCTGAAAACCTTGTAAAAACCCAAAAAAGTTAGCCCGCCAAGTGAAGCTCTTCTCTATGCTGATCCGACGTCATAAATTGTGATTGTGACTAACACAACCGATCGCACACGCATGCCGCAGCCAAGTAGATACTTTTTTTCCGCTTTATCTGCGTTACATAATATCAATTGGGTTTATTCTCCGCTGGTAAATATTTTCAGTAGAACATAGTCAGTCTCGTGTTTCAGTCGTAGCTAGCCGGCAGCAATTTCAAGATGAGCATTGTAAACAACAGCGGTATCCAAGTTCCCGAATATCTGGATATAAAATTCTTCAAAGACACCCTCGAAGATGGATTTCGCGAATCTGGTGTTGAGCTAAGCCAAGTTAGCATCGAAATGGGCAGCAATGCTGGTGATAACTACTGCAGCAGTATCTATCGGGTGAGCATTAACTTCCAGCGTCGCTACAGTTCCAGCCCCGAGGACATATCGCTGATTGTCAAGACAATTCCGATAACCAGTGGCACTCAATTTTTGGATGATGTTGGTGTGTTTATGAAAGAGAAATCGGTGTACCTTGACGTGTTGCCGCGGTTGGAGACTCTCTTGGATAATGTCAAACTAGGAGCAAAGTAAGTGATTGTTTTGTTATTCCGTGGGCGTATGCGTAACCAAACCTTGTAGATTCTACTATGCAGTCAAGGAGCCAATTCAGACAATTGTTTTCGACGATCTGAAAGTGCATGGATACACCACCGCCGTCCGTCAAAATGGCCTCGACTTTAATCACTGCAAGATTATTCTCGAAAGACTTGGACAATTGCATGGCAGTTCCATGGTTTTGGCCAAAAAGGTAAAGCGCTTTACCTACAAATATCTAGAAATTTAGTTGATTTTTTTTCCATTTTAGGATCCGTCTATTGTGCCAAAATTCCATGAAGGAATGCTGTCCAAGTCGACCATCGAAAAATCGGAAACTTTCGATATTATGTTCGGCGGTAACCTGGCTCAATTGGCTACTCTTGTATCAACATGGCCAGGATTTGAAAAAATTGCCGAAAAGCTTAAGAAATATCGAGCCAACTTCAAAGCGAATACTGTGGCTGTGGGGCGGCCGAAACCTGGCGAAATTTCAGTTCTTAATCATGGTGACTTGTGGACCAGCAACTTTATGTATTCCTACGACAAAGAGGATCCCACAAAGCCAGTTGATGCTATATTTGTAAGTATTAGCATGTGTAAAATCGGAAGGGGCTTAATTCAATCTCTATTTTAGATTGATTTCCAATTGAGCTACTTCTGCAGTCCGGGATGCGACCTTAACTTCTTCTTCAACACCAGCGTTGAGTACGACGTTTTAGTTAATCAAAAGGATGAACTTGTTGACATCTACTACAAGTCCTTTGCGGGGACATTAAAGTCGCTAAATTATCCAGACATTCCAACGCTGAAAGACATTCATAGGGAACTTCGAGAACGCGAAAGCTATGGGCTTTTTGGTCTGTACGGCTTCCTGCCGATCATACGATTGGGCAAGGAACACTCAGAAGGCAGCAACATTGATGCGCTGACCACTGAGGGTGGTGGTGGTGATAACAGATTGGAGAAAGTCTTCTCCAACGAAAAGGTGCACAGATATTTCCGATATGGGTTGAAGCGGTTCGATGAATTGGGCGTGTTGGATGAGTTCAACAATTAAAATTGAAGGGCGGTGTTAAATTATTTTTTTCTATGAAGAAGTGCCAAAATTGATAATAAAGTGCTCATTGATGCGGATTTCGATACATTTATGTGTTGTTTCTGATAATTTACATACAAACACACAAAACGAATTAATTTTTAAGAGTGAGTTCGAATTCGTTGAAATAAATATAGAGATAGAGTGGACAATATGTAGTGCTTTTGACCCTTGAAAGGTTTCTGCCAACAGGCTTTCATCGTCTACTATTCCGCCCGGGAACTAGGCTTCAAGTCGTCTAGACCAAGTGCTCTGGAGTTTCTTTCGCTGCTGTTTATCTCATAAGATTTTTGTGTTAACGTGCAAATATATTAAACCACCTGAAGAGGACAGATTCAAAACAAGAGATTAGACTAATAATAAACTCCTGATTAAAATTCAGCCGATGAACATGTTCTTTAATAGATTGAATCATCGTTTAATATTTAATTATTGAACGTGTTCTGTTCAAACTGTAATGAATAAAATTACCGATTAGCTATCTGCGCCGGATTTGCAAGACAATTAATTCCAAAACGATAACTAACAGCAAGAGCGCATTTGTACATGTGTTGAATAAAAATTGCGTTCAAAACGAACACAAATTTGAATGCTTCTCTGCGACTAATGACCCGAAGCTCGGTGTCAAATTTTTGAGGTATAACCGGTGAATGCAAAAGTCGAAAAGTCATCGAACATTCGGCTTCGGCTGCGGCTACATTCGGCTAAATTCTTCAGCGACAATAGGCCGAAGGTTAAGCCGAAGCCAAATATTAAATTGGCTGTTGAAAGTGTTTGTTTGGTTTCTGTTGCGGAAGTTGCATCGGAATGAATGTTAATTTGCATTTGTAGTTATTCATAGGCAATCAAACGGATTCATTTACAGGTTATTTTGTAAAATACATTTTTTTATGATTATGAGTTATTTTATGTAGTAAATTGTATAGGAGACAAATTAATTGAAAGGATGGTTGATTTTAGGTTCCTTGGAATTTCGGGTTGCACTACAATCGGCTTTGGCTTCGGCCGAAAAATTTACCTTCGCTCGGACTCTAATGTTATGATCCTATAATGATGTTGCTGATAGTTTCAAAAGATCAATAATTTTCGCATTACATAAAAAAGGTGACTATGATGATCCAAGGAATTACAGGGGCATCTCTTTCTTATATACATCGGCTAAGCTGGTTGGATCCACTTTGTTTAAAATGCCCCATTCTCTGACAAGAAAGTTCTTCGAGGATTTCAAGCCGGGTTTTGAAAGAAATTCACAACAATTGATCAAATTAATTTGCTTATTAACAAAAGACAGACATAAGAAGTTGTATGCCTATGCTGTCGATTTCCGTGCAGCCTTTGAGTCAATACCACATGAGGCACTGTTTTACAAACTCTAGTATGACAGTAATTTAGCATACATCTGGGATGGCGAATTTATTTCTGATGAAAAAAAATCGCGTATCATTGCTCGATATCGTTCGCCGTTGACGGTCGCGTTTCTTCCACGATCCTCTTTGAAGAAAAATGGACCGATAATGCCACCAGCCCATAAACCACACCAAACTGTCGTTTTTTCGGGATGCATCGATAATTCTTGTATGGAATATGACTGTTCATCACTCTAGATGCGACAGTTTTGCTTATTTACGTACCCGTTGAGCCAGGAATGAGCCTCATCGCTGAACACAATTTTTCGATAAAAGAGCGGATTTTCACATTTTTCACAGAGCACGAATTTTGATAATAAATTTCAATAATTTGCAATACATTTGAAAAAGAATTTCTAAAATATTCAAAACTCCGTCATTGTGATGTCATTTCCAATGATCCCTCGGAAAAAAGCTGCGTCCGCGTTGACAGTAGAACTGGTGACAGGATCATCAGAAGTGAAAAAAAATAAATTGTGTTTTAGGTAAGATCATAAACTAGAATTTGGACGAAGTGAAAAAAAATGAGAATTGTGTTTTTGGCAGACCTTTTTACAAAAAAATGCTAATTTTGGTAAAATTTGGTCAACATATTTTTTTTAAATAGTTGTGATTGAAAAAAACAAAATCCTTAATCCAAGGTCCCGTGAATTGTATCTCGAAGACCTGTGTAAAATTTCTTCAAGATCGGTTGAGTGGTTTTCGAGAACTTTTGACAACCGGCTTTGAAAACACAGTTTCGAGAAAAAAAAACCTCGTGATTCAATCTAGTGCGCACCTTCCCAAGGATTTATCTGCGAAACTTTTATTCGGAATGACTTGAAAATTTAGGATAATATTCTCGAGATGTTGTAGAAATTAATAAGACAATAAAAAAAAATCGATTTTTTAAAGCTGTGAAATCCATATAATCCCTTAACACAAATAGATAAATGCTCACTATTGGTGCTCACTGTATATATTTCCTTATTGTGTAATTCCAATTTCGTTAAACTCAGGATTTTCAAAATGATCATGGTCATCAAATAGCTCAATCATGTATTTTGCGGCAATGTCCCGTTCATCTGCTTGGAAAATTTTGTTTCTAATCCAAGTTTCCAAAATTCTTTTCAAAAAATTTGCCTTTCTAGCTGAATCTAGCTGATTCCAAAATAAATTTGCTGATAAAAAAAATATTTTCAAGTGGAGTGTGGATGAATAAATTAAATAAAACAAAAAATAAATTGTGTTTTGAGTATTGAGCAAAATTGAGCAGACAACTAAATTCGGAGCAAAGTTTAACCCGAGTTCGTACGAGTGTCTATTATTCAGCTCAGTCCAGCCTACTTCCCTGTCTTATCTGTTTAGATTTATGAACCACAACATATTGGATTGCACTTCGGTTAGAGGCTGGAAGTAGAAGTTCTCTGAAATAGCTTTCAGGTAAATCTATTAATGGCAGAACTGTTTTATTAATTTTTGAATAGAGTGTTGTTGAGTGCCTACTTGCCAATAATTTGGAAGTAAAGTAATTTTATTATATCAAGATCTGTGTTAATTGTGTTTAACCACAAAGCGAGGGGTGTATGGTTCAAATCTAGGCCAAATATTAAATGATCAAAGCCCTTGTGATAACCCAAAAACCGCAAAGTGAAGCTCTTCTCCATAGTGAACCGACGATCGTCTTAAATTCTGATTGTGACTAACACAACCGAATGCACACCCATGCGAAAAACAAGTAGATAGATAGAGATACTCTCTTTGTTCTAGCGTTATCTCCGTTACCTAACATCAATCGGATTAATTCTCTGAGAGTAAATATTTTTAGTAGAACATAGTCAGTCTCGTGTTTCAGTCGTAGCTAGCCGGCAGCAATTTCAAGATGAGTATTGTAAACAACAGCGGTATCCAAGTTCCCGAGTATCTGGATAGGAAATTCTTCAAAGACACACTCGAAGATGGATTTCGCGAATCTGGTGTTGAGCTAAACCAAGTTAGCATTGAAATGGGTAGCAATGTTGGCGACAACTACTGCAGCAGAATCTATCGGGTGAGCATTAACTTCCAGCGTCGCTACAGTTCTAAATCCGAAGACATATCGCTGATTGTCAAAAGTATTCCGATAACTAGTGGCACTCAATTTTTGGATGACGTTGGTGTATTTATGAAAGAAAAATTGGTGTATCTTGACGTGTTGCCGAGGTTGGAGACTCTCTTGGATAATGTCAAACTAGGAGCAAGGTAAGTGATTGTTTTGTTATTTCGTGGGCGTATGCGTAACCAAACCTTGTAGATTCTACCATGCAGTCAAGGAGCCAATTCAGACAATTGTTTTCGAAGATCTGAAAGTGCATGGCTACACCACCGCTGTTCGTCAAAATGGCCTCGACTTTAATCACTGCAAGATTATTCTCGAAAGACTTGGACAATTGCATGGCAGTTCAATAGTTTTGGCCAAGAAGGTTAGTAACCATATTCCTCCGTCAAAAACTTATTTGAATTTTCAAAATCGTAGGATCCATCTATTGTGCCGAAATTCCATGAAGGACTGCTGTCTAAATCGACCATCGAAAAATCGGAGACTTTCGATATTATGTTTGGTGGAAACCTGACACAATTAGCTAGCCTTGTGTCAAAATGGCCAGGATTTGAAAAAATTGCCGAAAAGTTAATAAAATACAGAGCCAACTTCAAAGCCAATACTGTGGCTGCAGGACGACAAAGACCTGGGGAAATTTCCGTTCTGAATCATGGCGATTTGTATACAACAAACTTTATGTATGCCTACGATAAGGAGGATCCCACAAAGCCAATTGACGCTATTTTTGTACGTAATCGCTTTCGGCAAATTGAAAATGGTCTAACTCAGTCTCAATTTAGATTGATTTCCAATTGAGCTACTTCTGTAGTCCCGGGTGTGACCTTAACTTCATCTTCAACACCAGCGTTCACTACGACGTTTTAGTTAATCAAAAGGACGAGCTTATTGACATCTACTATAAGTCCTTTGCGGGGACATTAAAGTCGTTGAATTATCCAGACATTCCAACGATGGAGGACATTTATAAGGAACTTCGAGCACGCGAAAGTTATGGGTTTTTTGGCCTCTTCGGTTTCCTTCCAACTATAAAATTGGGCAAGCAACACTCAGAAGGCAACAACATTGATTCGCTTGCCACTGAGGGCGGTGGCGATAGGAGATCAAACGTCTTCGCAAACGAAAGGTTATACAGGTATTTCAGATATGGTTTGAAGCGGTTTGATGAATTGGGCGTATTGGATGGGGTCAACAGTTAGTTTTTTTTTGCTAACTAAGCTGTGTTTCGATAAATGGCATGAGATGAAAGAGATTATCTTTCGCAGATTTTGACTTTGCGGTAAAAATAAACCTGATTTCACTTTTAAAAAATACCTATTATTGCTAAAAGTATTCTATTAATGCTTTTCCCCATCGCCATATTAAATTTCAGATCGATAAGTTCGCGACGTTAAGGGCCCTTAAACATAAAGAAAACACGCGTACAATTTTCCTTTCTTTTTTATACGTCTTTGGTTCATCTTTTTCTATAGGATTGTGTAGGAAACCACAGTATGTGTGGAGTAATATAAATCCAAAGTATCATGAATACCTTAAGCGGTTTGGGCTTGATGTCGATCAGTCAGGTTTGTACCTATTGAAGATAGATATAAATATTAAACCACACTTCACAATGATTCTATATTAAATTGATCGGTTAGAAAAATACAACATACCTACGCACCTTACCTGCCTAGTTCCTACTTATAAGTGATACACAATGCATTTGGTATTCATGATTTGCAACAGTTATCTATCTGTGGCCGCCCAACCCGATCGTGGTGATGGGTTTTGATGTCGAATGTCGGTCAAGTTACATAACACCAAAAACAAGTTCTCTTATACAAAAATTGTTTTTGCTTTACAAGTCGAACACAAAAAGTACTGTGATCTAAAACAGAACGCCTAGTTCGTAGTGTTTGTTAAAAATCTCACAAATAGCATTTATGTTATGTGATCTGTCATTGAGTTACTTTTTTTGCTAATTTTGGGGCTTTGCAAACCAGAAACTTTCATGTTAAACAATTTGGTAGGAAGCCTGCTGCTATGCGTCCCAATAAAAGTTTAAAAAGAGTTATGTCTCTTGCTTTGTTATAGGCAAAGTTAGAGGGGGTGAGTTGGGTCCTATTCCCGTTTCCCTTAATATCAATGCGCTTGCAACTTATTAAGTTGGATACAAAATATGATGCCGCAAGAAACCTAAACGAAAATGCTATCAAAATTAATATAATCATGAAGAATACGGCAGCTTAATTTATCACCAAAAGAAGTAGTAGAAATGAAAAAAATAGGTGGTTCAACAACGAACTTAGAACTCCAAAAAAATGATGATATCAAAAAGCCAAAATACTTAACAACAATGAAAGCTGGCGAGATTACATACTAATACGAAACAGATACAAGGTTAAATTAAATACAGCAAAAAACATATATATAAACAACAAAATTGCCCAATCCAATGGACAGAAAGGGATGTGGATGCAAATAAAAACATTAGTATTGAATAAAACATAAAAGCAACATAAAAAATGTAATATTCGAAAATGAAGAATATAATGATGGAACAATAATAGCTAACAAATTCAACAAATATTTTATAGAAAGTGTAAAAGAAATTAGTAAATCAATTGAAAATACTATAGAAATTACTTCACGTCAAAGAACCCATCTTGAAAAAATTGGAGCACGACCGACTCAGTTGGTATTGTCATGTTCAAAGAAGGGATGCTTTGAAACCTGACAAAAAGGAAATGGCAATCAACGTTCCCTAACAATCGCTTAAGAGAGGCAGGCCTAAAAACTTCTAGATCACACAAATGCAGAAACAGCATCATTTGATTGGCCTCAATGATGAAGTGACCCAAAATCAGGATGCCTGCAGATATCTTTTGAGGTCGAACCGGCGAACCCCACAGGCGGACCAGTAGGAATGCAGTGAAGTGAGAGGGTTATGATACCTGTAATCCTCATCATAACCTCGTCGTTAAATGGAGAGAAGAAGAAGAAAATAAATCACTTAGATCAACACGATAGCGAATTCGAAATTCACCGAATATCGTTACAAGATTTAAGAACAATATGCAAATCATTAAGCAGTAAAACTGATTGCGATAAAGTAAGCCCTATAATGATACTAGACAACTGGAATAATTTAAGTAACACCATTCTACAATTAATAAATAAATCACTTTTAACTGGTAAATTTTTGGAGAGATTCAATTATGACCCCGGTTGAAAAAAATTACCATCACCAATAAATGTGAAGAATTTAGACCCAAAAATACTTTAAGGACAATTGAAATAAACTGAACGACTGCGTCATACGAAACTTTATCAATGCATGAGATTCGTTTTTGAATCGCAAAATGAATCGAAAATGAATGGTGAGAAATCTATTTAAATCACTTTTTAAGTTTTGAAAAATTAGATTTTCTCAAAAACGGTACTTACGTTTTTAGGAAAACGAATTTAATTTAAATTTAAGAAAATTGTTATTATGAAAAAAGAAAAATTTTAAAAATCGAAGTATGCAAATCGATTTTTTTTTTCTAAAATCTGAGTATGCCGTATTTTTGGCCCCCTCACAAGTATCCTTAGTACAAAACGGAACAAAATCTTTGGAACCATTTTCTAGAAATGTAGTGATATGTAAATTTCACCAAAAAATTGTATGGCAGGTACCGTTATTTCAAACGATAAAGCTAACAATAAAAAGATGCAAAGATGAAACCAAATCCGTCGAACCGTTTCGCCATACGGTGCCCGGACAGACAGACCGATGGCGGACCCACTTTTTTGGACTTCTCTATAGTAGTATTATCATCCCTCATTCTCAGTTCTCAAATTTCCGCACGATCGCAATAACTTTCCCTTTAGTAATGTATACGAGAAAGTTAAAAATATTAGAGGCAATAGTTAAAAAAACAACTAATGGAATATATTGAACAAAATAATATTTTATAGTATTCATGTTTGGACCTATATTTAAGGCAAAATATTCTGTTCGTTTTTTAAAAAGTCGTTCTTCAGCGTATGATTCAGTGGAGCGATTGTCTTAGTTTTTTTATTTGTTTAAAAAATAAAGGCTCCCTTAAATTAGAGTAAGAGCCAAAAAGTGAAATGTAAATTTCGCCAGAAAAGGCTATTCTTTTTGGCATAATTTCCAAATTTAATACGGAAATTGAGCCCAAAACTTGTTGTAAAATAAATAACCTGCACCGATAGGGTAAAACTTCGATGAAATTATTTTAAAATTTCCCCTGTAATTAAATCAAACCCTGGGGCCTTTTTTATGTTCTCTTCTCTAATTTCCTTGGCAAGTTCTTTAACTGTTACCGTTCGAATAGGTCTGTACGATTTTTGGGCGATTTTTCAGTTTTCTTAAGTGCAATAAATAAATTTTAAAAATAGGCCAAAATTCTTGGCAATTGTGCCCAAATTTAAATGAAGATTTTTGGACTCTTTTTCAATTTTAATTTTTGGGCGTAATTTCATTTAGGCATAAACGACCCATACAGGACCTTAAGCTTAGCTTCTGTAACCATTATATGTGCGAAGATATTACTTTTGACACGAATGGATGGACCTACACTTGAATACCGATTCCGAATGGCAATTTTATTTTTGAAAACCTGCTCATTACATATCTTACTCCTGGGTGGTGTTTTGCAGACGTTCGCATGGGCTGGGGCACCGAATAAAAACTATCGGGTGGAACGGGCCGGGATTCGAACGAACGCCCCTCGCTTAGTGGTCAAACACACTTAACCACAAAGCCAATGCACCACTATTTTTATAGGTTTGTACTTTCTAAAAGCCAAGAAAATAAAAAAAATCTAACATTAAAAACTTGCGATGGAAGTTGAAGATAAGATTTTATCTCCAGCCGATAGACCAGCTCGGAGACCTGCCTGATATTATATTATTATCATTATTATTTATTAAAAGGTAATAATAAAGCACTAGCTAATTTGGCCTTCGGCTAACTTAAGATGAATAAAAGGTCCTGCGCTAAGCAGAAATGAGCCCGAGCATCTTTCGCGTGGATCAGTTTTCAAAGATTCGTGCATCAGTTTTTGCCCAAAGCTACAAGCATGATGAACAGTCATTCGTTTTTATTGTATAATTCTCGCGTTATCTCCATTAACCAACATTAATCGGATTAATTCTCTGCGGGAAAATATTTTCAGTAGAACAGTCAGAGACAGTCAGTCTCGTGTTTCAGTCGTAGCTAGTCGGCAGCAATTTTAAGATGAGCATTGTAAACAACAGCGGTATCAAAGTTCCCGAGTATCTGGATAGGAAGTTCTTCAAAGACACACTCGAAGATGGATTTCGCGAATCTGGTGTTGAGCTAAACCAAGTTAGCATCGAAATGGGCAGCAATGCTGGTGATAACTACTGCAGCAGTATCTATCGGGTGAGCATTAACTTCCAGCGTCGCTACAGTTCCAGCCCCGAGGACATATCGCTGATTGTCAAAAGTATTCCGATAACTAGTGGCAATCAATTTTTGGATGACGTTGGTGCGTTTATGAAAGAAAAGTTGGTGTATCTTGACGTGTTGCCGAGGTTGGAGACTCTCTTGGATAATGTCAAACTAGGAGCAAAGTAAGTGATTGTTTTGTTATTTCGTGGGCGTATGCGTAACCAAACCTTGTAGATTCTACCATGCAGTCAAGGAGCCAATTCAGACAATTGTTTTCGAAGATCTGAAAGTGCATGGCTACACCACCGCTGTTCGTCAAAATGGCCTCGACTTTAATCACTGCAAGATTATTCTCGAAAGACTTGGACAATTGCATGGCAGTTCCATGGTTTTGGCCAAGAAGGTAAGTAACCATTTTCCTCTGTCAAAAACTTATTTGAATTTTCAAAATGGTAGGATCCATCTATTGTGCCAAAATTCCATGAAGGAATGCTGTCTAAGTCGACCATCGAAAAATCGGAGACTTTCGATATTATATTTGGTGGAAATCTGACACAATTGGCTACACTTGTATCAACATGGTCAGGATTTGAAAAAATTTCCGAAAAGCTTAAGAAATATAGAGCCAACTTCAAAGCGAATACTGTGGCTGTGGGGCGGCCGAAACCCGGCGAAATTTCAGTTCTGAATCATGGAGACTTGTGGACCAGTAACTTTATGTATTCCTACGACAAAGAGGATCCCACAAACCCAGTTGATGCTATATTTGTAAGTATTCGCTTGTGTAAAATCGGAAGGGGTTTAATTTAATATAATTTTAGATTGATTTCCAATTGAGCTACTTCTGCAGTCCCGGATGCGACCTTAACTTCTTCTTCAACACCAGCGTTCACTACGACGTTTTAGTTAATCAAAAGGATGAACTTGTTGACATCTACTACAATTCCTTTGCGGGGACATTAAAGTCGCTAAATTATCCAGACATTCCAACGCTGAAAGACATTCATAGGGAACTTCGAGAACGCGAAAGCTATGGGTTTTTTAGTCTGTACGGCTTCCTGCCGATCATACGATTGGGCAAGGAACACTCGGAAGGCAGCAACATTGATTCGCTGATCACTGAGGGTGATGGCGATAGGAGATCAAACGTCTTCGCAAACGAAAGGTTGTACAGGTATTTCAGATATGGTTTAAAGCGGTTTGATGAATTGGGCGTGTTGGATGAGGTCAATAATTAGCGCTGGAGGGTGGCGGTAAATCACTTTTTTCCATGTAAAAGGGCAAAATTGACAATAAAGTGCTTATTAAGCTGTGTTTCGATATTTGGTTCATCTTCTTGAATAGGATCGTGTAGCAAACCACAATATGTGTACTTGCTTACTTAACGTGAAGTGTCTCTGCCTGAGACAGAGCAGCCTTCCACCCTCTACGGTCCCGGGCACGCTGTTATCCAGAACAAGCGCTCTGGTATCCGCGATGGCTTGGTCTTTGAAGCGGAGGTTCGGTCTTCCTTGTCGTCTCGAAATTGGCAACTGGGAATCGAAGATCCTCTTGGATGGAGCATTATTGTCCATTCGCTCGATGTGGCCGCGCCAATGTAGTCGGCGTGCTTTGGCTTTTTCGACTACATCCACATCTTGGTATAGCTCACAGAGTTCGGGATTGTATCTTCTCCTCCATTCGCCCTCCTCCTAAAAGAATTAAGTATCTGCTCCCCTTTCCTGCTTATTGTCCAGCACTCAGCACCATAGAGCAGAACTGGCAGGATCAGGGTTTTGTATAGCTTACACTCCTTCGTCCTTTGAGTTAGGAATTTTGAACCCATTTGTTTTGCCAAACAAAATTAGCAACGGTTTCCTAGGGTAATTTTTCGTCGAATCTCAACTAAGGTGTCGTTTGCGGGGTTAATGTTAACCTCGACGTAGATAAACTCCCTAACCTTCTCGAAGTTTCAGCTTTCAGCGGTTACGTTTCGTCCTAGCTGGTGGACAGCTGTTTTCTTTGTTTGTTGAAAGCATGTACTTGGTTTGAACTTCGCCAACTAAGCGCGCCTGTTCTTCAATTGCCGTAAAAACCTCTATCACAGCACGTTGGGAGCAGCCAGTGATGTCGACTTCTTCCGCATTCCCCAGTAGATGCACAGATCTCTTAAAGATAGTGCCTTCCATGTTTACACCTGAGAGTTAACTTTGCAAAGTTTACAATCTCTTAAGTATTGACACAATCGCCTATAATTCAGCTATCAACTAGATCATTATCACGATCAATTAGAAAAAAAAATCCTCAATATCAACTACATATAACAGCAAGAGGTACGTGAAATTAATTTTTCTTTTTAATAAGTGCAATTAATTTTTTATATTTTTAAATTACTTAAATACATATATTTAAAAAATCGCGTGTTAAGCAGATTTTTCCGATTAAAAACTATTTTTCGAATTTATAAAATCAAAAAAAAAAAAACAGATTCGCTAAACCGTGACCCTGTGTCACGTGTTTTTCGCTGTTCTGTTTTTTAATTGCATAATGATTGGGCTCGATGATTTTGCGCTTGCTACCGACCGTGCGACACCGAAACCTTTTACGGCGATTGTTTGTCTTGGCCATCTTTTCGAGATTTATTCACGGCGATTAACATTAATCACCCAAAGTTATGTGCTGTTCAAAAACTATTTCATTTACGTTCTAAAACCAAAGGGGAAGTACATTTTCACTTACCTCTGACAATTTCGATTTGGCTTGGAATGCTCACCTCACAACAACCAACTGAAAACACTTTTTAATCTGCCGAGCATCATTGTTGATTCTGGTTAACCATTTTAAAAGGCTTCAAAACTTTTAAAGCTCCCACAAAATGGTGGGATCCAATTCCAGTGTGCCTTCCTGAAAAGACACTTTCCATTTGGGAACAGTCGATTCAAAAGCCGCGCGATCTCCCGTATTGGGCAGAAATGGATTCATTTCTCACCAAGAACTATCAGATCTTGAAATCCGTATCTGATATACGGGATACTAATTGTAAAGCTCTGAAAATAATACAAAATCAGCAACAACATCGTACCTTTCATACTAAAACCCAGATTTTTACTTGTCGTTTATGTAAAGATTCTCATCCTCTTCGACTGTGTTTTGAAATTTGTATAACTCTCTATTCCCAATAGGATTTCAAAAATAATAATGTTCAATTATTGTGGAAACTTTATCTTTCATCAACACATGTTGCGAGATTGATTGCCAAAGTCAGTTTACTTGCAAGTTGTGTCGCAAACAACATCACACACTCTTGCATAATCCCGATCACGTAGCGACGCATCAAACTTCAACATTTTCCAATTCCAATATACCACATTCCAGTTCTTCACAACAAGTTTCCAGTCTGCAAGTTCAATCATTCTTTTGCAAAAACTCTGAACGTGTATATTTATATTTCTCATTTTGGAAACAATTTTAGCCTGCAAGTACTACTCGATCCCGGATTGGAGGCTTGTTCTATCTCTGAAGATGCACAGAGAACGTCTTCCTGTAAAGCCCATACAAGCTTTAATTTCAGGCCTGAGCGCAATTGTCACTACCACATCTTCAAAATTATGTTTCCTCCTTTCTTCTACCAAAGCTCCAATATCCATTTTATTATTGGGCCAGATTTATATCCTTCGATCATTACTGATGGTGTTAAACCGAATGTTTATCTGATCCTTTATCACCAGGACATGTTTACAGCTTCAATACCATCCTTTCATAATATTCTGAAGTTTCTTTGGATAAACAGGTTTCCAGATTCTGGGACCTTGAGGAAATCCCCCAACATAAAGCTGTTGCCAAAGAAGACGAGTACTGCGAAAGACACTATTCGGAAACAACTTCTCGCGACATTAACGGTCGGTATGTGGTACGTCTTCCTTTTAAAGATAATGTTCCACGGTTGGGAGATTCAAGAGCGAAAGCCTTTTAACAGTTTCTGCGAAAGTTATCCAAAAACATCGATCTTTATTCGAGATTTAATGATGTGCTAGAAGAATATCTAACCCTGGGACATATGAAGGAAGTTGAAATATCTGAACATAATAAAAGGCAGAAAGCATCCATTTATTACTTGCCTCATCACCCGGTGATAAAACCTAAAAGCCTAACCACTAGACTCAGACTGGTATTCAATACTTCAAGTTCCTCAAGCAACGGCGTTAATCTTAATAACATTCTTCATGTTGGTCCAGTCAATTGCGCACAATACCTTGCTATCCGCACCTTAAAACAACTGGCTCTCGACGTCAGTCTTAGATTCCGCAGGTTTGTCGTTAAGGAAGTGGACATCCAATAGTGTCGAATTAATTAAAACCGTCATATTACAAAAGCGAGAAAGCATACTTACTCTGTTCTGTTGTCAGCGGAAAAAACAACTCACGCACGCACTCTTAACAGCTACAACAGTCTTAGATATTTACAAGTAGCGAAAAAAATGGATAGTTTAAATGCGCGCCTTTCAGCACATTCAAATTAACGGACATGTTATTTTTCTTTTTCGCCTTAAGGTATGCAAGAAAAAATATCACTTTTCGAAGCCAAATCAAATAAAATCCTCCTAAATGTATCTGAGGCGCGTGACACAATGTCTATCCATCGACCATTCCAGTCGATCAGCATTACAACGAATTTCGAATGGCAATTTCATTGAACTCCTAACGTCGGCTTTGAAGGCTATGTCGTATTGAATTTAAAATCCATCCAACCGCCAACCGATATGCACCTCCAGGCTTTATTACTTCAACCCATAATAGCCCAGTAGCTAGCTTTACCTTTCTCTGAGATGATTGTTGCCCACCACACGAAATTTATTGGCATCAGTGCCACATGAAACCGTCCGCATTGTTAGTGTAAGTGTAATTGCAAAAAGCCAACCATATTATCCATCCCCACAGAGCACATATCACAGAGGGAGCATTAATAAAATTAAATTTCCATCTAGATTTTGCAGCGGGGCGCATGCATGACTTCTATTTGTAAATAAGTACCCACATTCGCAGCAGCTGATGGCTCTTAAGTCCTAATGTAATTGAAGTTTCAAACGAATATTCTTGTACCTAAGTGAGTTGAAGGCAGCGATAGGTTGGTTATCCTTGCAATCGAAATTTGTTTCGTCCTTTCTCATTGCGGTATTGTTTTGTGGAATTGATGCCCCCCGGAAATCCTATGGTAGATGACAAGATACTACCAGTACTTCAAATCCAAAGCATTCAAACCACAACCATTACATAACGGGAGACAGGACACGCCAAGTAGGCACAAGCCTGCAAGGAATGAAAAAGAACTTTTATTTGAATTCTCGGAATTCTGGGTCAGTAATGTCGTTTGTTGCAGTGGGCGCTTGTATGTTCCAAACAATAATTTTAGTGTGTTTCGGTGAAACGCGCTATGAGATCTGATTTGTGTGGCTCCAGCTGAGTCTTGGAAGGATAATTGTAACGACACGATGTGATTCAGGGCGTATCACAAAAACTCTATCTAATTATGTATGACAGCAGATAAAAAAAAGAATTGTAAGGCGTTGGACTATAGGTTGACATCCGCCCCAGTACCACTTAAGTTAGCTTAGGTTAGCGAGCTGTGAAAAGAGTAAACCCTTCTTTGCCACACTTAGCCCATTGTTATACCCTTTGCTGAGAAATAGGAAATGGCTCAATTTTGCGTCTTTTCTAATCATGGTCACACAATGTTGTTCAGCCAGCCCGACGTCCTTAATTGGAAATAGAGACATCGGAAAGTTTTTCTATAACTAGGACATGGCATAGTAACTGGCAAAGGCTTAGGCAGTGTCAGAAAAAAAAGTGTATCCTCGTGAGTCTCTTGGTCACCATCTACAGATATCGTCATCCTTGAGGTTTAGTTTGATTGCATGGCTTCTCAGAAGGCTATGGCAAGTCAAAGCGCCGGCATCACGCCTTAGAAGATTGTTGGTGCGGCTTTTCTCACACTTTTGCCAAAGCCTCCTTCATTCAAAATCTGAATTCCACGCTTTCTTGCCAGTTTTTTTCGAGCCGGTATGTCTCTGTGCCCAACAACTGAGATATTTGTCCTATGGCATGAGCCAAGACTCAAGAGCCTAAAATTCTAGGCGTACAAGCAGGAACTTATTTTCTGCAGCAGATACTGCCTTAATTGCGGCCTCGCTGGTTTAATAATTTCTTGGTATTGTCATCATTGACATAATGCTTGCTACTTTCGTGATTGCTAGAACTTTCTCTTGGAGACCGGGGAGCCTAAAGGTGCTGCGAATGTGGGTCAGACGGTCATCCAAACTTGTCATCCGGATGACATCCTGACGTCACTATGACGTAGAATTTGTACTAGACGACAACTTTTGCACAAATTTTACGTCATAGTGACGCCAGGATGACAAGTTTTGATGACCGTCTGATCGCACCTTTATAAAGCTTATTATGTTGCCTTACTATCATTTTTACGACCAGCTCCTTCCGCACTTCCTTTATTTTTTGTTGCCGCCATAAGCTTCAGCTTACATCGCGTAGCGTAACTTAAAGTTATAAATACTTGCGGGCTAAGGAATATTAGTTTGGGTTCGATACCTTCCACAGGTAGGTATGGTTCTTTGATGTGTAAGTAGCTCTTCCCATGTCCATCCCTAATTCGGAGTTTAATAGGCTTCCATTGATATTTGGTTTTACCATTGTCGACAATTGCGACCTCACTCGAAATGAGTAAAAAGGGCATTCGCCTTTCTTCTGGATCGCTTCTGCAGAGGTTTGAGCCCGAGTCGCTTATTCCCTGTTTTACTCAGAGGATGTAACTTTTTAGGTAAACTGGTTCATGCCCGTAAAAACATGTCTAGTACTGGGCTGCACCAGAGTGTCTCGTCGGGCCCTATCCTGACGTCAGCTTCATCTTTCATAAATGTATAAGTGTCAAGGTTCCTAAAACTGCTTTGCAAGTCGCTGCTCATTTTTCCGTTCCCATAGGATGTTTGTTGTTACCATCTTTTTGTTGTCTTCTCCCAGGTTTGCTTGGTGACAGGTTATATCCGAAGATTCTCTGTTTCTTGGCTCAGTCGACTTTTCAACAACAGTACCTACACTATGCATGGTCTGGTGCGCCTCTAGCGATGGAGGGTTTTCAGCTTCTTTGTCGAAGACGTATGAAAAAGACCCTTGGCCCGATGAGATATGTCTCTTTGCAGGCATTATCGGTTCCATAAATGCACTCTCATTCATTAGTTCTATAGGACCTGACCTTGGTACCGTCTAAGCATGGTCTTCACATAAATCCAATGCGTTTTGAAGATTGTTCGGCCTGTGATCTTCTCGGTCTGTGACGAAAGAAAACTATCTAAAGTTTTATGAATTGCCTCACCCCTTGCGAAAATCTGGCAAACATCCGAGAGTAAAAAATTGTCATGAGAAGCTTCCCTAACTTACCAATCGGCATCGGCTAATTAGCTGGAGTTCGAACAGAACAGCTGGTGCCTAACTAAAAGGGATCAATGAACCACAATAGAAATATAAACTGTTGAGTTTTGTCAAAAATGTATTGAAAATGCGGAAGAGATATTTGATTCGTCAGTTTGCTTATCTAACCGAAACAGATTGATGAAAAAACATGTTCGAAATAACTGATTTTCAAAATTCTTTAAAAATAACATATTATTAGTTTTCAAATAAAAAGACAGAGTCAATTGAATCGCAGCTCTTAATCTAAGACCCCAAGCTCGTCAAATCGTTGCAGCACATAACGTAACGTCCTGAGAGTTCTCGTATTCGTAGTGAACATAAGCTCTATTTTTTTAGCTGCGATCTCCGAATCTTGCATTCCCTCAAGGGTGTTGTCACTAGAATCTTCTTTGTTCATCGACATCATCGGAAAGAATGCAAAAGACACAAAGAAACCATATCCCTCTTTGTTTCGTACTTCAGTTTGTATATCCTCCAGACTAGGCACGTATTCATGTTGCAACTCCTGCAAAGTATGCACCAGCGATTGGTGATAGTTTCTAATCAGATCATCTCGTTTCGAGGCAAGCACATCCAACTGGAGACTAGTGTATAGAAAGTAGTTCAGGTCAAAGCCTGGGCTGCCACAGAAACTGAATTGGAAATCAATCTAAAAAACAGAAAGATATGATTTGAAAGTCAACGCTCTGACATTGATTGCATTCTCATACCATTCGCATGTCGATGGGTCCACTCTTGTCCTTGCCATGCTTGAATAGCAAATTATTGACCCACAAATCTCCGTGATTGAGGACGGTCACATGGCCCTCCAAGGGAAGAACCGCTTTCAAAACATTCTCCGAGAAGTTCGTATGGTAATTGAAGAGTTTTTGGGAAATATTTTCAAAACCCTCCCACTTGGCGGAAATTGTTGCCAACTTCAGCAGTTGAGCTCCAAAAAGTTGTAGAAATGGGGCCGAACTTATAGCCTCTTCGTGAAGTAAGCCCTTGTGGAATTTCTGCCTGATTGTTGGATCCTATAATGGGATGACGGCTTCTAATTAACTTCTTGCTTCTACATATATGTGAAATACGAGCTCACCTTCTCCATAAGAACCATCGACAGAGCATGAAATTGTCCAAGTTTGGTTAGGGCCATCGAAAAGTGTTCCTCATCCAGCCCCAGTTGTCGACTTTGTAGCTGAAATCCATGACTGGTTAGATCTTCTAGGACAATCGTCTGCACAGGTTCAGTTGTTGAATAAAAATGTCTAGTACGAAAAATGGAAAAACTACTTAAACAATTTGATTGAATTTAAAAGCCACAAACTTTGCTCCTAAGATGAGACTTTGCTTTGGTAGAACTTCCATGCGATGCATGATGTCCATGTAGAACACCTTCTCCTTGGCGTACACTTGAAGACGTTCCAAAAATCCATAATTTACATTCGGCATGCTTTTCAAAATCAAGGAGATTGTTTCCTGCGTCCCATTGGTACCCCGCTGAAAGTCGACTTTTGCTCGATAGATGGTGCTGCAGTAGTTATCGCCACCAATTCCAGCATCCACTACTTCGACAATATTGATGAGAATCCCAAGCTCACGAAATCCTTCCTCTAAGACTTTGTGAAAGAAATTCGAATCCAAATACGCCGACATAGTATCCACGACAAATGCTAGTGCACTTCAAGATGGTCAAGTAAAAAATGATTGATGTAGGTGGGTACGTCGCTAAGAGCTGCACTGAGATTTTTATTCTTTTTTTAATTGAAAACTCCCAGTTGTCAATTGCTCATGAAATGAAAAGGGGTGAAAATAATTGACCCTATGGGGGCAGCGGCATTTGTTTTATATTTTAGCATTCGATGCAAAAAGTAAATGTATCTTTGAAGGGATTTTCTAGAGCATAAATCCTCATCGACACCCCATGATTGGTCGTGTACCACTGAAAAGTGTAGATCTTTGCCTCAATTCGGTTAATTAAGGTAAATTGTCGTTCTATTTTTGAGTTTAAACTGAAAGTCGGCTGATGTTTGTGGGTCAGTTAGGCATGGGACTAATGCGAGTGGATAATAATGATGAATGGCAGCTTTTCACTGTGAACTCGCTTTTGTGGTGCTTAAGCAATTAAGATGATTGATGCTTTTTTTATGACAATAAATTATAGCCATTGTGAAAGCGTTTTAGTAAATTTTCGCCAGCTTCTTCTTGATGGTCTTCTTTGGAGCCCACGCACACTGCATTCTCTGTTTGTTAAAAAGTAATGAATAGCACAGTGGCCCTAAGTTATGGCCATCCAATATTTACTGAACAACGATAATGAGCCTAATTTTATCACAAGGCAGAGTAATTGAGGTCACAGTTTAGTTAATTTACGTGAATTTTTCAGTAAGCCAAGAAGGCACGAGCTTAGATTATTCAGCACTCACCACGTCAGCACCTAAAGCCTGGAGCATGGTTTAAACAAAGGCAGAGAATTCAAACGAGTTTACCTTCTCCACAAGCGCAGATAGTTGTATCGCTTAACCTTAGCACAGTGGAGGCCCGTCAGAGTGCCTACTAGGCGGCTACAGTATTTTCACGCTATTTTGGTCTTTCTGTGGCCCGAAGAATCATGTCATCGAATATTGGACCTATAGAAGGCCCAGTCATAAATAGAGGACCTTACCAGGGATGTTCAAGTTCAAGACAAGACTCAGAGAGTTCAGTCTTCCGACCGAATTTACAGAGTTTTTAAGATTTAACACTAACTTAGAAGTCGTTTAAGTATTGACAGCATCGATAGAGACGAGCTATATAAGGCCACGTCTAGTTTCTAGTGCAGGATGACGATGCAGAACTCACAGAACACAAGAGGTGCTATCTTTCAAAAGCGAACTCTCCAGACTCTTCGACTCCAATCCGTAGGGACAACAGAGTAAAGGAAGGCTTCGCCTAAGGTAGCACGCACAAGTGGGACCAACCAACTTGGACCTGGAGGCAGTTAGCCAAAGACCGCGCTAATTGGAGAGGCTTATTGGTTAAGGCCCAGGTCCACCCCGAATTCTAGCGCCACCTAAGTAAATACGTAGGTTAAGGGCAGCTTAGTTGTCACTACAGACACAAAGATTTCGACTTCTCAACCTTCACAACATTATGCATAGCCATTAGGAAGATCTCCACTTGGAAGACCGAAGCATATATGCCCTACGTGGAGAAAATCATTATGTTGTCACATTCCAAGAAGGCGCGGAGACCTGAACCTTGACAAATGATAAAACCATCCGTGAAAATGCGATTAAACCGCTTCCCTGGCTCAGATCCTGGCCGAAACCATTTTTGAACTTAAAGAAAGTCTTGGTACTTTAAAATTTTAACGAAGCCGAAGTTCCGGTATCATTGCATCAGATGAGGTCGTAGGATAGTTTTCGCACAGTGTCATCGAAACTTCAGTAAGAGTTGTAACAAAAACGACTTCTTTTTCAAACAGAAATGGCTATCAGTATTGTTCAAATGAAAAAATTAGAAGGTGCATGAAAGCATCTAGAGCAGCGCCAAGTGTGAGAGGGAAGGCCCTAATGCAACCTTAATATACTGCTCTTTGGAGTTTGGCAATGCTTGGAAGCTTCTTCCAAACAACCTATTCCCATTATAAGATTGACCATTGCACTCTTTTAGGCGACGAAATGCCATATTTTCCCAAAGGCTAGAAAACCGACAATGACTTAGATGTTATTCGTCCTGATGTCCAAAGGAGCTTGTTATCTAGAATTTTTTAGGAGAAAAGAGATCCCATTGGTAGTACACTAATCGATCATACCGCCTGAGCCTGAGCTTTGGCGCAAACATTCCCTAGGCCTGGTCCGACAGAAAGAACAGCTAAATCCTCAGCATAAGCCTTTGTGTAGCGACCAGAAGCATTGAGTGCGGTCAGCAGAGAATAGTTCAGCATGCACCATGACAATGGAGAAATAACGTCTTTAACCCTGAAAGGAGATTCCTCTACTACTACACAGCGACATCTAGCGGAATCGCACATGTTGTCAAAAGCTGCGCTGTCAAATGCACTTCTTTGTAAATAAAAATCTCGATCCTTCTAAAATGGTCCCGAAGCGCCATCTCGCCGGGAAAGTGAAAGCAGCTAAACATTTCCTTCCATTTTTTTTCAATAGGAAGGATGTTAGACTTATTGGCCTGAGGTTTTTAGCGATTAAGTAGGAGTGTTGTGGTATTCCTATTACTGACTTTTGATATGAATACCCTCTAACCATTCAGTGTCAGGAGTCTTATAGACCTCAAAAGATGCGGTTGTACCCATGGATAAAGTTGGTGGAGTCTTTTGGGTCCAAGTGGAAAATGAGCACACCAAACAACGATAGTATGCCACTCGCAACAACCATTACCTGACAAACAAACTTTGTCCAAGTAAGCTGCTAAGAGAGATTTTGGCACATTTAGACAGTTTCTACCACTTCTACCACTGTGCTTGAAAATTCTGCCACTATTTATCAAGCCGCTTTAAACAGCTTTGTCCATGCTTCTCAATCTTTTAAGCACAAAGCCTTTTTGATGTCTGAATGCATTTTTTTATCAACTATTTGTATCATTCATCAGCCTAAGATACAATTTTGTAAAGAAAAAAAGTGCAAGACTGCATCATACGAAACTTGCTCGGTACATAAAATGCGTTTTTGAATCGCAAAATGAATCGAAAATGAATGGTGACACTTAAATCACTTAAATCACTTTTTAAGTTTTGAAAAATTAGATTTTCTCAACAACAGCACCTACGATTTTGATGTAATTTCGCAAATTGGAAACTTCTAACATAATTGCTCGAAATACAAAAAATTATCAAAGTCGTTAAAGCCGTTTTTGAGAAAACGAACTATTTAAGAAAATCTTTATATGAAAATAAAATTTAAAAAAAATAATTTCAGAACTCCATACTTTCAAGTTTAAGTTTGTTTAACTTTATAGTATAAAAAACTGTAATTTTTTTGAAGTTCCCTTTATTAATTTTCGAGATATTGCCGGTTTTATAAATTACCGTTAATCGATTTTTGTTCCAAAAACTGAGTATGCAGAATTTTTGACCCCATCCCAAATATCCCTAATACACAAAATGACCGAAACCCTTGAAACCACTTTCGAGCAAAATAGTGTTAAGTGATTTTCACAAAAAAATTGTATGGCAGGTACTGTTATTTCAAAAGATAAAGCAAAAAATAAAAAGATGCCCCGAGATGTAACCCCAAGAACCTTATATACGAACTTGTTGCGTTAAAAAAAACGCCACAAAAATTTGTTTCCCCTCCAACCCTTCCACTCCCATACCCAATCCACTTTTGCGCCCTATCCTCTCATTTTTATTTCCGTCACCCTGCTGGGAGATTGGTTAACTGGCCGCCTCTGATTGACCTTTAATCCCAATCAAGCTGGCTCGTTTCCATGAGACCCGGAGGATGACAAAAGCAGATATGGAGCCCAACGGCGTGTTGGCATCTCAACAACGATGGGTGGGGGAGGACGATCCCTTAGCACACCCCAACGTGATTCCAAACGGGTCGGGATGAAGACCCCGTTAGAGCCAGACAGACTGTTTGACTATACAACGATGGGTGGGGGAAGATGAGAAATAATGATCTCTCCCCCAACGAAACAAATCGATCTGGCAGATGGCCCACACATTAACATCAACACCAAAACCACAAAACCAACAAAACATTAATATACAACACTATAACTGAGGGCAGGAGCCCAAATACAAAACACACTGCAACAACTTAGAATAGTTTTTCGGTCATTGATTTTACACTCCTCCTCAAAGACTCCTGGGGTTGTACTAAATTGGGACACCAGCAAAAATTGTCACAAATCTAAAGTCCGTCTTCGTTTCTTCTTTCTTTTTCATTTTTGGTTTACTTCGGTATTGTTTTGCTATTAACTTTTATTCGTTGGGGACATTTTCGCGTTTCAAACATTTCTCGATTCTTTCAACCTTTTATTTTGTCGAATTGTTTAAGTGTTTGTGAACACGTCCTCTTGGGGAAACTTGTGTGAATGTGGTCAACGATTCGCTTAGCCCCAAAGTTGCAGCGAATTCGAAAGAGAGTATGAGACGGAGGCGGTGGCGGTGGCATACTCCAGTAAAGTGACAGAGTGCATGCTAGAAAAAGCCGCAGTGGATTCCGTAATTGCTGAATGTGCGGGTATGAAAGAGAGAGTGAATGGTCCATCACGGACAAAGAAACCTGGAAGTGGACGAACCGACACTTCTTGGTTGACCATCAAAGGTTGTAGTAGTCTTGGAGAGAATCGAGGAAGTTTTTTTAATATAGTTTTACGGATTGCGCTTGTTTTGTTGTATATATATTTTTATCTGGGATTTCTGATCGAGATCAGAATCCCACACAAAAAAAAGAAAGAAGACGGCCGGCAAAGGATATAGTGGCAGGACAGGCAGCCAGGGGTACAAATATCAGGATTCCTAGAGGAGCAAATTTTTTTTGTAAAAGCTAAGTATAGTGCTTTGGTGTTTAAAAAAAAAACCCGGTAGGCTTTTGTCACGGTAAAATCCCGGAAATCACGGGACACGCGCCCCCTTCATTTTGTTTTTTTTTTATTAACTTTCGGGAAATAGCGATAGCGGGCTATTTCAAACGGCGATATTTTCTTTTGTTGTTCCGCAATCTAACGTCACTTCAATAAATTGACCGTTGCTCATTCGAGCTTTATAACGTTAACGTTTTGAAAACCTTGCCTTTTTTTATTTAATTCCTTTTTTTTAGCAATCAATCATCGACTTCTTCTTAAAAAGGTTTCACAATTCCTTTTTTTTCAAAGATTGTGTGGCGCCCGTTTTACCCACCATCACTTTACCTTTTCGTTTCAGAATTTTCTCCTTCCCTAAAATTATTTCCATCTCCGAACCCACCCCAGCTGAGCAACTGGGACGGTAGCATTCAACAGGCTACCTGTTGCACTTCTCTTTCGGCGAATTCCTGTTGACGTTTCCCTCCCTATCCGCCAGTATTCGATTGTTTACCACCGGCGCGGCGGCGGCTGTAATCTTCATGCGTTTTATTTTTTTGCGCATTTAAAATCGGTTATTTTTTTTACTAACCCACCCCCGAAATAAAGTGCAACAAACTTTGAAGCATATCCGTCGAAAAGTTTCGCCATAAGGCGCCCGTACAGACAGACAGACAGATAGACAGATCGACGGACGGCATTGCCGGACCCACTTTTTTGGACTTCTCTATAGTCGTAATATCATCCCTCATACTCAGTTTGAGTTCGAAATTTCCGCACGATCGCACGAACTTTTGTCTTTAGTATACTAATGTATACGAGAAAGTTAAAAAACTCTACTTTTGTGTGTGTTGGAATTTTAATCACTATTCAGTACAATATTAGAAATTTCTCTGAACATGGGTGTGTTGACAAAATTTTCTCAGCACCTTTTGTTCATAACTCGTTAAAATTGAATCAAAATATTGAATTTTTAGGACCAGTTAATAATGTGAAGAACTTCAATTCCCGCAAATATATTGCTTCTGTAGCGCATTGAGTGCTTGAAAATCCAGTTCTGTCGACTGAGAAGTCCAAAAAGTGGGTCTGCCAATGCCGTCCGTCGGTCTGTCTGTCCGGGCGCCGTATGGCGAAACGGTTCGACAGATTTACTTCAAAGTTCGTATATAAGGTTTCTCGGGTAACATCTCGGAGTATCTTTTTATTTTTTGCTTTATCTTTTGAAATAACAGTACCTGCCATACAATTTTTTTGTGAAAATCACTTAACACTATTTTGCTCGAAAGTGGTTCCAAGGATTTCGGTCATTTTTTGTAGTAAGGATATTTGGGATGGGGTTAAAAATTCTGCATACTCAGTTTTTGGAACAAAAATCGATTAACGGAAATTTTTAAAACCGGCAATATATCAAAAACCAACAAAGGGAATTTCAAAAAATTTTACTGATTTTTTTATATTATAAATTCGAACAAATTTGCATACTTTGATTCTTGTAATAATTTGTTTTTAAATTTTTTTTTCATATAACGATTTTCTTAAAGTTAAATTAAATTCGTTTTCTCAAAAACGGCTCTAACGATTTTGATAATTTTTTGTATTTCGAACAATTATGTTAAAAGTGTCCAATGTGCGAAATTACATCAAAATCGTAGGTGGCGTTTTTGAGAAAATCAAATTTTTTAAAACCTAAAAAGTGATAAAAATAGATTTCTCACCATTAATTTTCGATTCATTTTGCGACTCAAAAACGAACCTCATGTATCGAGAAAGTTTCGTATGATGCAGTGGTGCACTTTATTTTTGTTAATCTACCACAGTTTTATGTTCTGAAGTGACAACACTGGCGCTAGCTCCTAGAGAAGTGACATAATGTTCTGAACTGTAAGTGAATTTCAACAAATTCATGGTGAAGGTAATTGTTGTTCGTTCAAAAATTGAAATTAATTTATTTAATTATTAGATTCTTTTGAGTGGCGATAAAATTGATAGTTCGTTAGATTGTGCTCATGTGAATGGTACTTGAGTCCATTTGGTCTTCCTCGTAAACTGCCAAGCTATCAATTAATATTTTTAGATGCTCAACAATAATAAACAAAAACAAAATCAATTCAAATCACTGTCATAGATCAATCGTTGCCGCTGTGATCCACACGCTTCATGTAAATACGTCAAGTATACCGCATACAGTCGCGCTACCTCGGAAGTAATGATAATTATAGATGTCAACCACAATAATTGAGTTGCAGTCGTCGTAAATTCTCAACCAGAGCTCCAGATGTTTCAATTTCAATGCCTTGGCACAACAAGTTGTCTTCTTCAATTGATAAACAACACCCATAGACTGCAACCGAGTAGAATACTTTGTTATCGCGAACTTAAAACTCATTCTCGTACTCGTCATGATCATTATCACAATTACGTAACGTGAGCAGATCACATGCTCCCTCCCATTGAGTCGACGCAGTTGAAGTGGTCCGTCGTGATATCAGCTCCTAGCTGCATTACTTTTGATCTGCACTCATTTCTAGTCTTCTACTTGCTACCGCAGAATGGGGATCATAGAGAAAAACGGTTTTAACATTCCCGAGCACCTTTCGGTGACGTTCTTTCGCAAGGCCCTCGAGATCGGGCTTAACTTGTCGTTTGTAGAAATCGAAGGAATCGCTTTTTCAATGGGCTGCTCGGGTGGTGATAACTACACGAGTCAAATTTACCGCGCTAAAGTGCGATACTCCACTGGTGCTGAGCCGGTGGTAGCCTCACTCATTGTGAAGTGCATTCCGGTCGAGGGTGATCGTGAGGTTTTCAAAATGATGGATGTCTACGGAAAGGAGGTGATAATGTACACTAAGGTGTTGCCCGCCATTGAGGGGATACTAGCTTCACAGAACATTACGGGACAAATTGTTCCAAGGTAAGATCGATTTGTTGTCAAACCAATGATCGGGTATTTAGAGAGCGGCTAATTGCAGGCTGATTTACTCACAGGAAAATCCGGTGAACACTATCGTGTTTCAGGACCTCAACGAACTTCGTCTCGTAATGGGGAATCGAAACCATGGCTTGGACGAAGATCACGCAAAGATGGTCTTGACGAAGATCGGCCAATTTCATGCAGCATCCATGATCCTCGCTAGGGATGTGAGTTTACTTCACCTGTGGTTATTTGGAATTTCATAGGTTTATTACAGCAACCAGAACTCATGCACCGATTCAACAAATCAATGTTCGACAAGAACGGTGACTGCAGTATTCGTGATGAGATCTTTCGGAAGAATATCGGTGACATGGCTGACTTGGTGGAGATGTGGTACGGGTTCGGGGACATCGCAAGAAAATTGCGCACCATTAAGGACGACTTCTATGACCGAGTGAGTGCATGCGTCTGCAAAGGTGAAGCGTTTAAGGTCTTAAATCATGGCGATCTTTGGGTGAACAATTGCATGTTTAAGCACGTGAATGGTTTTCCCGAGGACTTGTTGTTCGTAAGTTGGTCACATTCGGGAATAGGTGGGATTTTCGAGCAATCCTCTCTTCCTCAGATCGACTTTCAGATGAGCTATTATGCAAGTCCTGCTTTTGATCTGCACTACTTTCTCAACACCAGCGTGCAACTGAGTGTGTTAGTCTCAAAGCGATACCTTTTGCTAAGAACATACTACAGGGCTTTGCAGATGACATTGGAGGCTTTGGACTATGAGCACATTCCGAGGTGGGAAGATGTGAAAAATGAAATCAGAGCAAAAGAATTCATTGGCTTCTGGGCGTTTGAAGCGATGTTGCCACTCCTATCGATGGCTGGAGCGTCATCCAAGGACAACACTATCGAAAGTTTTAACAACGAAGCGGGAGCACGGCGGAAGCGACAGGTTATGTTCTCGTCGGAGAGGTTTTTGAGTACAATCAAATACTCCTTGGACCGATTCGATGAACTTGGTGTTTTGGATTAAGTATTTTAGGATTCGATGAACGTTCATGTGATTTGTTAGTTGTAATGAGAAAATAAATTCGTATGTCCTTATCAAGTAAAATTGACAAAGTTTACATCTTTTTAATTGCCGTCAGTTTTTATCGACCTTAATGAGCTCTCGAGTCCCGACCCCTGAAGAATACCATAGAAACTGTAAATTCCTCAAATGCAAGAGTAAAAGTCAAATGTCAATGATACGTGGAAAGATTTGGGGAAACTCTGCGTGACTTTTACCTAAAGTTTTCTAAGGTGCGATCATAGATTGTGAATTTGTGAATTATCTGAGCCATAAGCCGTGTAAATAAAACCAATGTATGGCTGTGTGTGTTGCTGCCAATCGCGAGAATCAATGGACTGAATACAATTGTCACTGTCATGATTTGGAATTTTCGGGAAAGGTTTAGGTGCATCAAGAATTATTCTATGGCTTATAGGAGTTGAGCATTAGAGGTGTAGCGGTGGGCAGCGGGCTTGCAGTATTTAATGGCTACAATGGCTTATTGAAAAGCACTAACTTAATAATAAGTAGGAACCCAACCCTTCTATGGTATAACGAGAACAGCTAGTTCTTGGTAAATATTTACAGGCACTCAGAATCTTATGTACATACAATGCTGAGAAGACCCCAAGTAAGGGCAGTGTAGAACATTTTCCCTTTCATGCGGCAAACAAAGCTGAAAGTAAGTTCGGCAGACATATGTTGAAACTTGAGTACTACTCTTATGTCTGGTCTGATGCATCAACTACATATAAAGAGCTACTTGACAGAATAAAAAAACGCACTATAAAACTGATTGGATTGGCTCTCTTAGTCATAGTTAGCTTCCTGCCTATTTTTATTTCATCGGTATTTCCCCATAAGTGCTTACGTGATATAGCCGCAGTTGTATTCCTCCTTTACATATTTTTAAATACAATACGGTATCATTAAGCACAGCTGATAAATACAATGGAAACTTCTAACGACTTTCTTAAATGGCCCGCACTTTGAAAATGCGCCTCTTGCACCACCTATCTTTATGTGTATCCTTAAAATCTATATATATAGTTTGAAGCTAACACACATAGTTGTAAATCCCCAGTCCCCTAAACCCGCTAAAAATGTTTAATAATGGCGGCAGAATTCTCTCTTAAATTTCGGATAAGTGAATATACGTGTGAACAACAGAGGGTGCTGTTGATTGTACCATGGTGTTTGAAGCCCAGCTTGACATTTATGATAGCGCAGTACTGTAATTGTGTGCGTGAACTGACTCGATTTAATTTGCGTGCAAGAACTTATACAGACACGGTTCAAGGCTTTTTCAAGCAGATAAAAATGGCTTGCCAGAGAGCCAAAATTCCTCTCAGTCGACTTTCTGTAAATTTACACATCTGTGGTGCAACTTACAACTTTTGTTTGTGATTCCTCATATTCATGGATATGGATTAGGGAAAGGTGGATTTCAGGGGTCATTGGACATAGACCCTTAAGGCTATATTCGGACGCATAGTTAAATATAGAGATTCTTACCTCAGCCGTGGAAAACGTGAGGTCCAATATAGTTTCCAGACATATAAAAAAATGTTTCTTTCTGTCCGCTACGCTCGTACTTTTTAAATTAGAAAACTGCTCTCTAAGAGTGCTCAACATTCCTTTAGTACGCGAAAATTATAAGCCCTAGGCTGCCGATCATCTCTAAAGGAAATTGGCGAAGCAGTTCATCATTTACGTGCGAAATTCTAGGTAATTGCAATACGAACTTCCAAACCTCGAACTACTCTCTCAAACTGAAAAGGGCTCCTAAGCAGTTTATACATGCCAGTACATGTTTAAGCTGGATGCAATAAAAAAACACCAACCTTAGATAGACAGGTGGTACCATTTGACTGGCAGCGAAGTAGATTTGGCCTAAGCTGGATCTGAAAAGCTCTAAGAGTTAGATCGGTAATTGAGGTGTCTGATAGACAGGCATGCAACCAGGCTATGCGCTTATTGCAATGACTTTTGTAGGACGAGGAAGAAATGTCTCGCCACCTTCTTTGCGCCATGCACTTCTCTCTCCCTCTCTCTCTCTCAGAAACGAAATCTTCGTCTAGGATCTTACTTCTACAATGGTCTCAACGATCTAAACATTACCGACGCTTTATAAGCAGGTCAAAATGGTTCAAAGAGTAGGCAGAAATTTCAGATTCACGTGCTATAACAATGGACCTTCCATAGGTCTGAGTGTATCGGACCTCTATCCGACTGCCATATCAACCTAACCTTTCATGAACTTCAAAGGTATTCACAATGTATGATTGCGATTATAACATATAACCTGACTAAGTCTAACATAAACAGTTGTCACACACCATTAAGAACGTTGAGCAAGTAATAGACGGAAGCACCGCTTAAGTAATCAAAAAATTTGTAACCAAAGTCGGCAGGTACCAGGGAAACGTTTTTAGTCCTGAGCTATTTATTTCTTTGAAAATGCCTCATACGTAAAGGATTCCTGGGATTTTGGAAATTCTTTTACGTTAGCCTTGCTGCTATGTAAGGCTTATCTCAGCTCCTGCCATTTTGCCCTTGTATGTTTGTGCCGGACGAATGACTTGCGATGTAGAACGTTTCTTTCTTCAACTTAGGGGGCATTGTTCATGTCAAAGAAGACAGCAGAGTCTCCTGCCATTTCATCCACCGCAATGCTTATGTACACGGTGGTTAATGTCTTCATCGACACGACAATAGCTTAGCTGTTTATCAAAGACCTTAGATATTGAAACTCTTCGCACTTGGGTATCACTTTTACTTACTTAATTAGGCAACGCTATAATCCGGGATGGATATGGGCCTAAAACAATAAACCTCTGCAATAAGTGCGGAATTTGACTAACTGCGTCCAGTTGCGCTCTAACAATAACTTACTATAAAACTGGAAGGGGACCTTCCACTGATCATGATTAATCCCTTCGGACAAGAGTCAAAGATTCTACGGGTCGCGTTCATTCGCTATAGATGGATTAAATAATTGAGGAATATCATTTGAAATCAAAAACGCATTGTGAAAAATTTTAAAAAGCTACCAAAATTGCCTAAAGTAAGTGGTCAAGGTAGTCCAAAATGTTTGTCATCGTTTATGTAATTCATTAGTGTGATGAACTCCCGATCATAACCACGACTATTAAAAAAATGAATGCAGGAAACTGTGACAATGTAAGGGACAATTAGTTACTTATATCATTTGTATACAATCTAATCTCTACTCTGCAGCCCAACAACACTGCACAACAATCTATTAATACCTCCTCCCTTGTACATACATATAATACTCTCACGTTTTAGTGGCAATATAATTCAATTAAATCAGTATGACTTGAAATAATATTAATTTAAATATAAATATTTACAAAGCACTCATTCGTACACTTCAATGCAATGAATTCGACGGACTTAAAAAAAAAAGAATCCAAAAATAACTCAAATTCAAGGGTGCTCTCAATAGAATTATATCTCTCAAACCTAGATAACAGCCAATTACTCCAAATTGAGTTCGCACTAAAATTAAATTAATAAAATACACGCAAAATCCGTGTATAGGTTAGTAATTTTGAATAATATTGTATTATTTATTTTGCACATTCACAGAGTTGATAATGTATCTGTACTCATATTCATTTAAAATTTTATTATACTTTTAGGAGGTTTGTCGAAAATTTGAGTGTGTTTCTCTTTGACTGTGTATGTTGGAGTTAAATTGCATCAATTTCATAAATCGTTGATTATGTTGAATTTCACAATAATGTGCAAAGTATTTCATAATTAATTTCAACGAATTTTGTAATGCAATATCTAAGAGTTTGGAAGTTAAGAATATTTGCATGGCTGTATTACTTAGTTTGTTTGTTTTTATTTATTTTGTAAAGTAAACCAAACTCCAACAAGTGGCTGTGGTCTGACTATAGCCAGTCAAGGTTACTGACATTATTTTTTTTGTTGTAAATGCAGTTTTCTGAGCATACCGATAATAAATGGTATGCATTGGAATTTCACTTTCGATCTGAGAATTGGTTCAGATCATTCAACCTATTAAAGAGACATATAATTTGGGTAGGGGTCGAAAGCACGAATTATATAGAGATAGCCCCCATATTCAAGTAGGTTGGGAAAGATGATCGAGGTTCAGGCATAAAGTGCTGCTGTTAAAGGTTTATTGGTATTTAAGAGCTGAGATGTGTGGCGAGTCAGTTGATAAAGAGACAAGAACATCCACCATAAATTATTAACACAACAAAAATAAAGCGCACGACTGCTTCATACGAAACATTCTCGATACATAAGACGCGTTTTTGAATCGCAAAATGAATCGAAAATGAATGGCGATAAATTTATTTAAATCACTTTTTAGGTTTTCAAAAATTAGATTTTCTCAAAAACGGCACCTACGATTTTGATGTAATTTCGCACATTGGACACTTCTAACATAATTGCTCGAAATAAAAAAAATTATCAAAATCGTTAGAGCCGTTTTTGAGAAAACGAATTTAATTTAACTTTAAGAAAATCGTTATATGAAAAAAAATTTAAAAACAAATTATTACAAGAATGAAAGTATGCAAATTTGTTCGAATTTATAATATAAAAAAATCAGTAAAATTTTTTGAAATTCCCTTTGTTGGTTTTTGATATATTGCCGGTTTTAAAAATTTCCGTTAATCGATTTTTGTTCCAAAAACTGAGTATGCAGAATTTTTAACCCCATCCCAAATATCCTTAGTACAAAAAATGACCGAAATCCTTGGAACCACTTTCGAGCAAAATAGTGTTAAGTGATTTTCACAAAAAAATTGTATGGCAGGTACTGTTATTTCAAAAGATAAAGCAAAAAATAAAAAGATACTCCGAGATGTTACCCGAGAAACCTTATAAAGGGTGATTTTTTAGCTGGTTTGGTTTTGGCAACACTGGTTTTGACAGCTGACGTGTGTTTAGTACCTTGTGTCACTGTCAAACAGCTTCAGTTTGGTTTGCAATTTAACCATGGATCGTCTTACAAATGAACAACGCTTGCAAATTATTGAAATTTATGATTAAAATTCGTGCTCTGTGAAAAATGTGAAAATCGGCTGTTTTATTGAAAAATTGTGTTCAGCGATGAGGCTCATTTTTGGTTGAATGGGTACGTAAATAAGCAAAATTGCCGCATTTGGAGTGAAGATCAGCCAGAAGCATTGCAACAGCTACCAATGCATCCCGAAAAAGCCACTGTTTGGTGCGGTTTATGGGCCGGCGGCATTATTGGGCCATATTTCTTCAAAGATGATGCGAATCGCAGCGTTACTGTCAATGGTGAACGCTACCGAGCGATGATAACAAACTTTTTTTTGCCCGAAATGGAAGTTCTTGACTTGCATGATATGTGGTTTAAACAAGACGGTGCCACATGCCACACAGCACGCGAAACAATGGCGCAATTGCGAGGCGAGTTTGGTGAACAGTTAATTTCACGTTTCGGGCCGGTCAATTGGCCGCCTAGATCGTGCGATTTGACACCATTAGATTATTTTTTGTGGGGGTATGCCAAGGCTAATGTGTATAGGGACAAGCCCGCTTCGATTGACGCACTGGAAGCCAACATCCATGCATTCATTCGTGAGATACCGGCCGATATGTGTGAAAGAGTATGCCAAAATTGGACTCAGCGGATGGGCTACCTGAGACGCAGCCGCGGTCAACATTTGCATGAAATTATCTTTAAACATTAAATTGCAAGGTTCAAACTATCGATTCAAATAAATATTTCATTCATTTTTTCGAATTTTTTGTGTTTTTTTTTTAAAAAAAGTTCTAAACCTCTTAAAAAATCACCCTTTATACGAATTTTAAAGCAAATCCGTCGAACCATTTCGCCATACGGCGCGCGGACAGACAGACAGACAGACCGACGGACGGCAGTGGCGGACCCACTTTTTTGGACTTCTTGATAGTCGTAATATCAGTCCTCATACTCAGTTTGAGTTCGAAATTTCCGCACGATCGCAATAACTTTCTCTTTCGTATACTAACGTATACGTGAAAGTTAAAAATGGAAATGGGGAAGGCATTGCATTTGTGTTGATTATAAACATAGGGGTCGGTCTGCTGTGTTGAAAGTTTAAAGTGTGTTGAAAACCGTTGGCCGAGAGGATCATCTAAAAAGTCGATCTGACACGATGAAAATGAATATGGAATAAAAGTGCGGTCCTATGACTGTGGGGGAATTTGTGCGATATTTTCTGTGAAAAGGTGATCTCAAGAGTGTCTCAAAATGCATGCATGATTTTAATAAAATTTTAATATTTTTTTGAATCATAAAACATATCATATATAGGTTGTTTTTTTTTTTAGAGGTATAGAGGTATTTGAAATTTAATAAAACAAAGATGATTTTTTTAATTTGACATGAAATTTACTTTATTCGAAAGATAATCAGCTGGCATTATAATTTAAATATGATTTCTGGAATATGACCGCCACGGCTGGCTCGGACGTTGTCTAATCTGGACGTCCAATGACTCGATGACTCTCTCCAACATTTATGGCCGTATATCGGCAATAACGTGGCGAATGTTGTCCTCCAAATGGTAAATCGTTTCGGGCTTATCGACGTAGACTAGCGACTTAACATATCCCCACAGAAAATAGTCAAGCGGCGTTAAATCGCACGGTCTTGCGGTCCGTAACGTGAAACTATGAGGTTACCAAACGTTGTCGTCAATAAATCAATTGTGGCACGAGCTGTGTAACATGTTGCGCCTTCTTGTTGAAACCACAGCTCCTGCACATCATGGTTGTTCAATTGATGAACAAAAAAGTCAGTAATCATGGTTCTATAGCGGTCACCATTGACTGTAACGCGCAGGTCAACATCGTTTATAAAAAAGGACGGACCAGTAAGATTTTCAACATTCACTTGAGGTTTATCATCATTCCAAATACGGCAGTTTTGTTTATTGACGTATCCATTCAAACAAAAGTGAGCTTCATCGCTAAACAAAATTCGTTTATGAAAATTGGGAATTCATAAAGTGGATGGGCACATGTCCAATTCCTGTGCCCGATGGCGGATATACTGATTCAGGTCTACTCTACGCTGCGCTCTACAGCAGCAATGACTTACTCTGTACGCACTGTGCGACATCTCTGTGGATGCATATTATCATCTAGAGTAAACTTGCTCTGATAGACGATTATGTGGACCGTAAAATGGAAGTACTACGCGATATGTATTTCGAACAGAACCATGATTTTTAAAATAAATTTGCACAATGTGGAAGCGTTTGTCAGGCATCAGTTTATTCATGTTGAAACGAAACTAAAAATTAATCACTGACAAAATGGCCTCCAGTTTAAATAGTGTTACAAACTTAATACCTCTAAAAAACACCCTTTATAACATTTATGGATGGCACAAAGGCCCCCATGTAGAGTTACCAATTTTGGCCCCAAGACTCCGGGATTTTGCTCCAATCTCCGTGCTCCGGTTCTAGCCTTTTCCGGAGTTGGTAATCCTGCCCCTACGGCTTTGATGACTGATTTCATAACTGATTGTCATTAAAACCCATTTAAACTTTAAAAGAAACCCAGTGGAGCAAATTCTGAGCACTGAAACGAGTCACATGTAGCAATTGATTTGTTTTACGCGCTGTATGGCATGTGGCATCGTCTTGTTGAAACCACATGGCATCCATGTCAACATCATTCAATTTAGGTAGAAATAACATGGTCATCATATATTGAGCACCAGTAACCGTCACTGCTTGCCCAAGCTCATTTTCCAGGAAGTATGGCCAATGATGCCTCCAGACCAAAATTCGCATCAAACGGTATAAAGCCGGTTAACGAAATTATCAAGATTAAAGTGCCTGTCATAATTTTGGATGATTTTGTTCGAAAAATCCGCATCCTTTTGTGGATGTCTAACGAAACTCTAGACCATGGACTGTTCTTTAAGCAATTGAACTTTGTTATCATAGAGACGCAGATGATTAGCGAGCCTAGCTGTAGAAAACTTCTTAAAATTTGCAATTCTTCTCAACGACGCCGAATTGATGTTGCCGGACTTTCAGCAACATTCTCACGCACTTCGATAAAAACATTCGAATGGCTTGTTGTACGGAAATCCGACGGGAATAACTGGTGTGTCCAAACTTGGGAATCACACTTCAGAATAAGCCTAACGAACGTAAAATAAATACACTTTGGGTTCGAGAATTCTAATGACCGACGCTTTACAAGTGCAGAATTGGTTCTGCTAACAATTTTGAGGACCGCAAATTAAGCCCCCCCTCCTGTCGCACGTTACCGCAAATCGTTTAGTTTGCAAGCTGCTGAAATGGATCTAACAAGGGAAAAAGAAGAAGAAGAATTGGGTTCCTCAAGCCCCGATTATGTACCTGCAGGAACTTTTTGTGGTAGAAACTGTCACAAGCGAACCCGTTGAGATGCAGCTTAAGTTGAAAGAGGATCACTCGTTCCTCATTTCCTCGAAAATAGAAAAGAAGAACGAAGAAGATAATTATGATCATAACTTCGTCGAGGAAAAGAAAAGAAGAAGAAGAGTTGTTAAGAGAAGAGGCGCAATATTGAATGTAAAAGATGAATGCATAGAATATCAACTATATATCTGCGTTTCTCGAGGGTATTCCAGTTAGTGAATCAACTTTAAATAGATTAAAAGAAAAAGGGTTCGTTGTACCTCAAATGCTGTGGAACTAGGGATATAGATCGGCCGTGAAGAAAACACATTTTGGGACATTCCAAGTAAGTCTCAAGGTGGTAGATTTATATTTTACGATGCTGTGCTGAAAGCATTAATTAAGACCGTAAATAATCAACTATTACAATTAAAACTTAAAATGCCTCATCACCGGCTTCGGCACACGCCCAAGTTGACCATTTTATTATACTAAAAATTTGGTGGTTTTTTGTTGTTAAATCATTTCAAATTAAACAATTTCACATATATATACGATCACCTAAACACAAATGCGCGACGGGTTTTGAAGGCATGCTGCTTACTACGTGAGTGGCATATCAATGCTCGAAGGCAACGACAATAGCGATTTTATTATTTTTGCCATTAAATGTTGGCATTATCTTGTTACTGCATTTACGTGAGCTGAAGTCATTTGACTGAAATAAGATGACAAACAGACATCATCGTCGTAATAAAAAGAACGAAACAACACAAATGGGGCTGAGCATACCACATATCGGAAACTGAAGAAAACAGATGGACAGAACTTTTAACCAAATACGATTCAACAAAATCAAGAAGACGTACAATAGTACGCCCGAGAAGAAGGTGGGTAAAATAGGAATGCTGTAGAAAATTAGCCCCAAAATCTACAACTTAATAAGCCCCCAAAATTTGGGATTGAATTTACTGTGAAATTATTTCTCAAATCAGCGATGAGGTATGTAAGTCCCCACAATAGTATTTCTATGATTTTATTACATTACTACTTAGGTAAATATATTCACTTTTTAATGTACATAATACATAGTCTTATGTATACAAATGCAGGAATAGACTCTTTAACCTCGCTTCTACAATAAGGGCAATTATCAACGATTGACTCCACCTGCAATTCTTTATTCAGAGCGAACCTTGAGATATCATTGCATCATTAAAAGAACTTTCGGCGTCAAGTCTTGGCAAGCGACGCATAGGTAGTGAGGCCTTTTAGCACCTGACGAATCTTTTTCCAATTCGTCAAAGAGAGCTCTTATTTATTATCATTTGTCTTGATTAAGAAAGGTCATCTAAGAAAGCTAATAATTTGATCATCATCACGTTATTTTCTGATACTTTCCTACATTTGTGGCCACTATGGTTCGTCGACCTTCGGACCTGCAATTGTAATTAGTTGTTGATTTTCTTAAAAATCAATACAGGGTGTTTCCGAGTTCGCCATCAATACTTTGAGAGATGATTTTTGTATACCCAAACCAAACAAAAAATCATTCCGCATTAAAAGTCTATCCCCAATTTGTACTTTACATATCGATTTCCTTATTTTTTAAACTTGTCTAATTTACAGAAATATTTAGATTTATGAATGCCTTGATAACAGAACAAAGAGGTACATACTTATAACAAACTTTTCTTAAAACTGACCGAATGGCGCTCATAACGTCATAATCCCCTAACACGGTATTGTATATTATTGAGGACTTTAAATTCGTCAAACATATTTTCACTTTCACCGTTCTAATGACGTCCACTAAACTAATTTGATATTTGCAAATTTAAATCTGCGCTAGTCCCACTTTAAGAGCCCCACCACTTGCGGAAGTTCGAGAAACATCGCAAAGTAAAGGTGCGATCAGACAGTCATCCGGATGCCATCCTGAAGTCACTACGACGTAGAATTTGTATTGGATGACAATTTTAGCACAAATTCTACGGAATCACAATTCTTGGTCCTTTCTGTCGTTTCAAAAATATAACTTCGCACACACAAGGTTGGAAAGGTAGAATTTAGGTCCTGTATTTTTTATTTTTATTGACAAAAAATGGAAATCTCCCAATTGTTCGTCGGTGATTCGTCACACGGCTATTTATATTAAGGAGATAGTAGAATTCCACACCCAAATTGATTCGATTTGAAAATAACTCCCCAAAAAACTTATAACGCCCAAAAATACGCAACGAAAAGGAATTAAAATCGAAAAAAACGTTGCAAACGCCTAAAACCTCACATTGCACATATTAGAAAATATTGGAAATATTTGCCAAACAAATTCCAAAGGGTATTATTGTTTGTAATATTTTGATGATATTCCATATTTGAGAGTTTTTTTAACTCCTGTTTTGAATTGTACATATCTGTGCCGGGATATAAGGTTAAGCGACATAAGGCCAAAACACTTGTTCGGCATAGTTTTGGGCGCTACTGCCAAATGTATATGTAAGTTATTTCCTAACGCCTATCAAATGACCTAAAATGATTGTGAATAACAAAGACAACGCCACGCTCTTTTTTTTTTTGCTAAGTTGGCTGCGGAACGTTTGGAAGAGGACACTAATTTTGGCCGAAAAAACAGTTTGAGCGACACGGTGCAATGCATCCACAAAAAGCAAATGCATCGTTCAGATTTTAGATCGGTAAAAAACGTTGGTGATCAATAATAACTAACCTATATTGCCCCGAATTGAACGATATAACGACATTTTGTTCCTGCCGGACAGCGGAACGTCACAATTCACATTTTGCATAAAAGATTTGTGGCAAAATTTTAACGATGTCACATTCCATTGATAATGGCATACATGGACCTATCCCTAAAAAAAAAAGAAATTCGTCACATAACGGTATTCTAAGTCTACGGAAAATCTTCTATTTCACAGCCAAAGACTACTAATTGGTTGTGTAGGGTCACTCATTTCGTGGTATTGCTGGCATTTGACACCTGTCAAGCTCAGCTGTCATTTGAAGTGTCACATTATTAGTTGAATGTTTGCCATTTACGATAATGAATCGCTTAACAATCGAACACCGACTTAAAATTATTAAAACTTACTACAAAAGTGGTGATTTAAACGTAGCCAGTCACTTTTAGCCCATTAAGCGAAGATTATGGTCGACATAATCGACCGACTACGCAAGCAATCGTTAAACAATTGTAAGTCTTTAACATTTCACACATTGCAGTGTGATACTTTTTTATTACTTCTTCATTGTGCTCCTTTAGCACATCTAGTTCGTCAGAGCTATACATTCAATTGGGAACATCGGAGCTAGGACCGCCACCCAACTAACAATTTACCTTCTATAAGGTCCAATTTTTTTAAAATTTGATAGCCTATTGCTTTTATTTTATTATACCCTATCCTAAGGGTATATTAATTTTGACACATAGTTTGTAACACCCCTTAATATTCGTCGTAGACCCATAAAAGTATATATATTTATGATCAGGACCAAATCCTAAGACTATTTAGCAATGTCCGTCCGTCCGTCCGTCCGTATCAACTTTTGAGGCCTTTAAAGTTATGCTAGGAGGCTGAAATTTGGAGCATATACTCCCTAGGGTCCCGAAATGGTAAAGTGTTAAAAGTTTTTAAATCCGCCCACTGCCACGCCCACAATTTAGAAAAAACCGTTTTAAGGCTTAAGTTAGAGAGATAAAGTTGTAAAACCTTCACAAGATATGTAGGTACTGCCTACCTTTATAAATTTATCATATAAAGTTTTTTGCCACGCCTACTTTTTGTGGGCGTTTTCCATTAAAATGCTGTTTTCTTTGAAAATTTTCATAGAAATCGAAAAAAAATGTTTAACAATATATTTAGCCAATATTTTTTCCAATATATTGCCCATACAAAGTTTTTGGCCACGCCCACTTTTTGGCGGCGTTTTTTCAAAAAAAAAATTTTTTTTTTTAAATTTCAAATAAAATTCTATCCATCATCTTCCTAATGCTTTTTTTCTTTCGGGTACATAGGGATAAGGATAGGGTATCATACTGTTCGCCCCAAGCGGACTGTAGCCTTTCCTTATGTTTGTCATAAGGCTTATTTACAGATGTTTACTATTTTTCAAGATAAAATTTCAGAAAATGTTTCTTTAAAGCTTTTGGGAAACAATTTCACAAGCTGTACAGAAGAGAGAGATATTCTTATTTAACGAGGTATCTATAAGGCCTTTTGAAGTTAGTTGGCTGAGTTCTGAAATGTAATAGCTTTTTTAAAACTTACTATTCCAAGTCAATAACAAGATTCTCTACAAGGCTTGTGAATAGAAGCATAACATACAATCAATATAGTGGAGATTTGAACATGGGTTTAGATATCATATAGATAGTTATTTAAGTAGAAGAAAATGAAAGGAAATAATTAATCATTATTAACTATTTGGGTATGTATTTCGTGGAACAGGGAAGGCTCTCTTAGGCTCAGATAAGATAAGATAAGACTATAAATAAGAATCCAAAAATATAACAAAAAGTTTGTTAATGATAATATTTTAATAGCCAAATAATATTGTATAGCTCCAGTGGTAGTTATTATAAACAATACCTATATCTACTTATTTCAATTTTTTACTAAAAAGACTACTAACAGACCTACTTTTTTTACATAAGATGAAATTATTGTCGACATCAAGGATGATGAAATAGTATCAACTTATCAATTTTTAATCTTCACTTTGTATTAATCACCTTGACCCAGTGGATGCATTTTGGGCTGATTGAGAAAGAAGAAATCAGTGGGAGGCGATGGAATATCGAACATTGTGCTTCGACATCTTCCTCTAGAAGCGGTGGAAATATACGCCATCCTGTTCAACAATGCACTGAATAATGCACATTATCCAGAGCACTGGAAGACAGCTGTGGTACACCCGATTCCCAAAAGGAAAAAGGACAATTCCAATCCGGCAAATCTCCGGTCGATAAGTCTCCTTCCAAACATCAGCAAGGTATTCGAAAAAGTCATTAACAGAGCCTTGATAAAGTGGGTTGAGGACAATAAAATAGTTCCGGATAACCAATTCGGCTTCAAGGCGGGGCATGATACAATACATGCCGCGTCTAAACTGGTGTCCGACATTCAGTGGTACAAAAGTAAAAAACAATGCACGGGTGCCTGCCTGATTGACTTGGAGAAGGCCTTTGATACCATATGGTTGGAAGGACTCTTTTACAAGTTAAGCAGGTTGGGCATAAGTAAACCACTACTGTACATGTTACTAAATATGCTTACCGGTAGAAAGTTCGTTGTAAAACATGGCAATGTGACGTCTACTGGGTGTTCGAAATTAAAAATGGTCTGCAACAGGGAGCGGTTAATTCGCCGATCCTTTTCAATATTTTCACAGCTGATCTGATAGGTTCTCTACAGCACGCGATTGCGTACGCGGACGATTTGATCGCGTACAGATCAGGTCCAAAGATCGACGTCATTGCAACTCTACTGCAGCGTGACTTCGATAAGATTCAGCGATATTGCGACGACTGGAAGTTGAAAATCAACTTTCAGAAGTCGGAAACTATTCTATTCAGAACCCCGTTGTCTATGGCCACTAGGGATACTAAAAAGAATTGGCGAAAGCTTTCTATTATTGGAACACACGGGCGTCCACTTGCGCACAAAAATGTTGTCAGATACCTTGGACTCTGGTTAGACCAATATCTATATTTTAACAAACATGTAGATGTTGCTCTCTCCAGAGCCCGAGGGGCTTTTGCCCTTACAAAGAGACTGTTTTACAGCAGCCAACTCGATGCAAGGGTGAAGGTAATCTGCTACACGGCTCTCATTCGGCCCATGCTAGCATATGGATGTCCCGTGTGGTTCAACATAGGGGCAAGTAGAATGGAAAAGATTAGGGTGTTTGAGAGGGCCTGCCTCCGGGCTTGCCTTCACCTATATAGAACACCAGAATCTCAGTACATAAAATTCTATTCCAATGAGGTCCTATACAGCGGGGCTAATCTGATTAGAGTGGACAATTTCCTGATCAAGATGACTCGAAGGCACATTGCGAGGGCAATGACCTCGATGAATAACCTGATCTTCGGGGCTTATTACCCCAATTATATGTATCATGAGAGGGTGCGTCTTAGCGGCTTTGTCCCCCCAGAAGCATTCCTCTACTTTGATCAGGCAGGTCTGATCCAGGATAGATCGGCGGTACCGTTAATCTTCCACGTTGCTCGGACAACTGTGGACAGGCGACTCAACTACAACAGAGACGTCACACAGAGCGCGGAGGAGCGTCTCCGGTTTAGTCGGTCGGTATCGGGGCTCGATAAGAAAGATGTAGAAAAACAGCACCAGCAATTTTGGTGGCTTTCAGAGAGAGCTCCATCGTCGATCCCTTTTGATCCGGGGTAGATCCGACAAAGTCGGCTTGGCATATATATTATATGAAATTGCCTTGGCCGGCGCTTACATAGTTTAAGTAGATGTTAAGTAGGTGTAAGCTTTAGGTGTAAGTTAGGAAGGCACACAGCACGTGGCTGTTAGGGGTATATAACAAAAAAAAAAAAAAAAAACAAAAAAAACAAACACGCACAGCACGCGGATTTAAAAAAAAAAAAAATGCATACAAAAACAAAACAAAAAGTCCGGTTACTAAGTTTTTTAATAAAATTTTCTTAGTTTAGTTATAAGTGTTATTTGTATTTATTTTAAATATCTAAAATGTAAGTTAGGTTAAGTCGAAAGACAATATTAATAATTTTTGTTTAACTTAGAGCGCCCGTATATGGCCAGTAAGTTAAAATTTAAGCAACATAATTAAGTTAGTTAAGCTAGTTTTAAGCATTTTTGTCTAGCATATAAGAATCAATGAATTACTAAATAAAAAGCATTCAAAACTGAAAAACTGAAACTGAACATTTTGGGCTGATACGCAAATGGTCTCGAGTTCGAATCCTGGACAAGGCTGAGTAATTTTTCAATTTAATTAATTATTTATTTCCTTTTCAGCAACTTAACGCTTTCAAATGTTGGAAAATATTAATACAAGCAAATCCAAATAATCAAAACGAAAAATATAGAGACCGCCATCTAACGTTTTTTTGCAACTAGTGCTTATTTCGCGATGGTAACACTTAGCTCATGTCTGATTTGACAGATAATTAGTTTTATCCTTCCGCTGAACGAATATAGTTGTGTATACGCTTGAACAACGAACAAAAACAACAACAATAACGCCAAATGCGCCAAATGGTTTTTCATAAGATCTCTTACAATTGTTATTGAAATAAGAAAATAGCTTTCCTTGGCCCTTATGGAAGCTAAATTGTTACTTGGGCAAACACACTCAATTGAAGATCATCAAAATCTACATTTTCTACTTGCTGTCCATCGTTGGCCACCAAAGCTCAATGATTACCTCCATGATTACCTTCCGTTCACCCTCAAAAAGGGGCTCAAAAGTCTCCCGTTTGCTTAGAAGTTCAATAAGTCCTTGAAAATACAATATATGCGTAGTAAAGATCGCAGTTTTACCTAAACATTAAATTAGCAAAATTATCGAAACTTCATGTTTATGTTTCCTTATAATAATCTTGCAACACGATCTGCCGTAACGTAACCCAACGCAGTAAGATTCTCAAAAACAAGACTATTGATTGGTTACTATTTTGGGAGTGCTAAACGTTTGCCAAAATTAAACATTTTCCGGAAGAATCTCAATTAAATTCTACTCAACTACTTCTACGGGGTACTTGAAAAGGTACTTGTACTTGGTGGTTTTCAAATACAAAGTACAGTACAGTACTAGTATTAGTATATGGTACTGGGTACTGGACTTGTACTGGTACTGTAAATTCTACAACTCTTTCAGGCTATTCTTTCCTTGAGGAAGAAATTGAGAATAATTAACAATCATATTGGATCTGCTGGCTTAATAAGTACTCACTATGAATGATATACTTTTTTGTGGCTTATCTTCTCGCTGGAATGTGAGCTGAGTATTGAGAGTTAAGTGTCGCCCTCGGAACAACCCAATAGAAAGGAGATTCGATTTATTTACATCCTAGCTTCGAGAAGGTCATTCTTTAGGACTTCCTGAAAGAATACGCAGTACAAGAAAGCCGGAGCGCCAACTGAGTTAGAATAATCAACGATCGTTTAAGCCCACTTCAGCTTTTTAATGAGAAAAATTGACGAATGCCATATGGAGAAATTGCTAAATAAAATATTAGGCGCAAACGGCCCATACAGGACCTAAAGCCGAGCTTCTCCAACCATTGTGTGTGCGAAGCTATATTTGTTGACACGAATGGATGGGACCTACAGTTTGATGCTTCTTTTGAGAAGCTTCTCATGACAGTTCTTACTCTTGGATGTTTGTCAGACGTTCGCAAGGTGGGGCCGCGAATAAAAACTTTCAGGTGGTACAGGTCGGGATTCGATTCAACGTACTTAACCACTTAGCCACTGCACCCAAATTGCTACACTTTCGGAAAAAAAACATCATTCTATCCATTAAGAGCTATTAATATGTACAGTCTATTGATTGTTTTTTGTCTAATTAGATTAGCGCTAGATGAAGATGCTGTCTAAGCATAATTTATTTTCACATTGAAGTATAGAATTTGTTCCAATCGGCCGTCCTTAGATACATAAAAGTTTGGACTATTAAATACTTTGTTTATTGTCTGCTTGTCTTCAAAATAACTTCACAATTTGGCAAAACAAATCAACATTAACCAGCAATCAAGTTCAATTTATGTATTAAAGCTTCCAGAATAAATAGTCTCCTTTCAATCTTGATTGCCTCTTGTTCAGAAGGACCAATTAAGGACGAGCTGCTCATATTCAAATCTATTTTTGTATTGAGAGTGAACGGTTATATATTTTTTTTACCTAATATCTATCAATCTACAGGTATAGATAGTAGGATACAGTAGGTATATACTAAAACAGATTGCTGACAGATGAAGATATGATAACAGAACAAACATAAATAGAAATTGAATTTTCATCAAGTAGCTGTACACGGCACAGCTACTGGCTCTCCAAGTGATTATAGATAAAACACTTTGATATTAATCTTGAGCTTGAAGCAAAGAATTATCAGATTTTGCAAGTTCACATATTTGCGTAAACAATTTTCACAAAAATAGATAATGGAAAAGGGAACTTTTCGGCTTACGGTGGCAACAAAAATGGAACCAACTACATTGAAAAGTGAGCAATTAAAATTATCCTAATATTCCTAATAAAGCATCTGACATTATCACTTTTACACAATCTCAGCATATTGTCTAGCAAAAGTACGCAAAAGTCTTTTTCTAAAATATCAGGCTCAAATGGGATAGGAACATCTCACATGAAATAATTAAGATGCTTTTTTCAATTGCTGCAATACAGTTTGGTTCTTCTCATACGGAAAAAGATTAATGAATTCGGCCTCATCATTTGTTCCGGCACTCATTTCTAATGGCACTCCAGATGTCAGCTCCTCAAATTAAGCCAATCTGTTTTCTGCTGTTTTATTTGCAACAAGCCCATTCTCCTGTACTGGAGCGCGTATAATACTCTAAGAGTATTTCTCAGATCTCAAGGTCTTATACGCTATCCAGTTGGTATTTCCCTTAGCATTCTGAAGAAGTATGCTTTCATGCTGGCAGAAACACAGCGTGAGCTTCTTTATTTGTCCTAATGCTTCAGGCCTATTTAAGATAAGCTAGAAAACAGCAATGAACAGCCCGTGATCCTTATTTTTATAAATAATCTTCTATCTGAAACTTCCAATGCCACACATTTCATCTCACATTCTTACTTCTGACGACCGTCTTTCATATTGGGGCGTGGAACTGAAGTTTTATGCTTCGAAAACAAAATGCTGTCTTCTGTCATTGAAGCGACAGAGATCTGCTCAAACGAGATAGCCGGCTACGTATCTTCGCCATTTTGAACATATCAACCGCAGTTGGACGTCTACTAAGATTCAGTATGTACAGTATGTAAAGGGTGATCCATTTCGAGGTTCCCTACTTTTTAAAAGGAAAAAACACAGAAAATTCAAATTCAATGGAGAATGTTTATTATCATTTAAAAGAACATTCTTTGGCATTTATTTTTTGAAGATTATGTCTATCAAATGTTGGCCGTTGCTACGTCGCAGATGGTCCATCCGTTGAGTCCAATTTTCGATCACTCGTTCGAGCATTTCGACTGGTAACTGGCGAATGATACGCGTGATGTTTTCCTCCAAGGCCTGAATCGAAGCGGGTTTGTCGGCATAAGCTTTTGACTTTACATATCCCCACAGGAAAAATTCGCCTAACGGTGTGATATCACACGATCTTGGTGGCCAATCGACCGGCCCAAAACGTGAAATTATGTGCTCACCGAAATGTTCTCTCAATAAGTCCATTGATTGATGCGATGTGTGGGAAGTGGCGCCGTCTTGCTGAAACCAAATGTCGCCGAGATCACGAGCTTCAATTTGAGGCATCAAGTAGTCGGTTATCATGGCACCAAAATGCGACAAGTCGTTCCATACGTCAGTCCGAGTTGCTGCGAACGGCGCTGAATCGACTCTCTACGGTTTTCGTGTACACTCTCAGCTACGGCCACTATATTTTCTTCACAGCGTGCTGGACGTGGTCTATTCAGTCGAATATTATCCAATAATGAATGCTGGGTCTCAAAATGGGTGATGGTATTGCGAATAGTACGTTCAGTAGGCCGATTATATTGACCATAAGTTGAGCGAAGTGCACGAAACACATTCCTCACAGAACGTGAATTTTCATAATAAAGTTGAACAATTTGTAAACGTTGTTCACGCGTAAGTCTTTCCATTATGAAATGCCAAACAAAACTAAACAAAAATAACATGACAGCATGACACGACTCACACGTGATCTGTCAAAAAAGGCTATTGAAAAAAGTATCTCTACTTGGATCACCCGTTACTATTATTTACATGTATTTAAGTATAAAAATTTTAACTAAGTAAATTTAAAGTTAATATGATATAATATAATAATAAGATACTAATAACAGAGAGAAAAAAAATAATAATTTAAATATGAGATTTTACATAATTAGAAAGTAATTGTTTAAATCTTCTTAAGACTGACTTATTTTTAATTTCAATAGTTTGAGTTCTTTGATCAAATTATATGGTTGAATATCTTGAATATATTGTAAATTCGAATACAGGTAACTAGGAACCATTTTAAACTTCATTTTAAATACAAATAATACTGCATTATAGGTTATTCTCTGCTTAATACTTAAACACTGCAAGCATGATAGCATCTACTGTATCGGCGTATAAAAACTGCATTTCAGTATTATCCCCATAGCCTTGTTTTGTAGGAGCTGATATTTCCCATGCATAAAATTGTAGAGCAGAATTCGAAATGGGGTATAATAATCGTGTCGTAAATGTTAATTGCACACATTGTTGAAATATTTCTTCGAATTTAGATATTTTTTTCGTAATGTAATTTAAATGGCTGTTAAAATTTAGTTCATTGTCCAATACCACCCCGAGATACTTTACTTCTTGGACTTGCTCGATCAGTTCATTGTTTGTTATCAAGTTTACATTTACTTCATCGTTTATTACCATGCACTTTGATTTATTAATATTAAGTTTTAGTTTATTAACACTTAGCCATGTACAAAGACCGTTTAAATCACTATTTATTTTGTCCCGTATTACGTCGATGTCTTTACCGCACACGAACATAAGTGCATCATCGGCGAACAAAGAAATTTTGCTATATTTCATAATCATGCTTATATCATTTATATAAATTAAAAACAGAAGGGGACCAAGAATGGTGCCCTGTGGAACGCCAAAAGTTGTTTGTTGGCTATCTGATATAAATGTTTTTATCTTAGTTCGCTGGCTTCTCTCACTTAAGTATGATTTAAACCAATCAAGTTCTATATTTTTTACACCATATTTATACAATTTTTCTACTAGCAGTTTACGATCTATTGTTTCTTTTTAAGTCTAAAAAAATCGCGATTATTTTGTTTCTCACATGCCTTTGTTCTTTTAATGTGATGATTAACCAATTTAATGACGTTTCACATGAATGACCCGGTCTAAAACCCGATTGATTTTCCACTAGGAGTTTATTGTTTATCACGTATTTATAAAATTGGTCGTACCCGGCTTTTTCGATGGCCTAAATGTATCACAATTTGTTGTACCACTCTCGTTTGTTTGTTCCGATCTTAGACTGTAAATATAAAAAGGCACGACTGCGTCATACGAAACTTTCTCGGTATATGAAATACAATTTTAAGTTCTCTCAAACAAAATGGAAACATACCAAATTTATTTAAAACAATTTTTTAGTTTTGAAAAATTAGATTTTCTCAAAAACCGCTCGACACATTTAACCTTATTCTACAAAAAATATAAGAAAAACCAATCAAAATTGTTAAAGCCGTTTAAGAGAAAACGAATTTAATTTAACACTACAAAAATCGTAAAACATAAAAAAAAATTATTTTAAGAATCGAAGTAGGCAGATTTGTTGAACTTAACGGTATAATAAAAATTTCTTGGGATCTCCTTTTATTATTTTTCGAGATATTGGCGGTATTATAAAGCACCGTTATTTGACTTAAAAAAAGAAGAGTATGATATATTCCCGGCCCCACTCCAAGTATTCAAAATACAAAAACAGGCCACAATCTTTGCAATAATTTTTGAGAAAATTAGTGATAAATGATTTTTGCACAAAAAAAATTGTATGACAGGTACCAATATTTAAAAATATAAAGCAAAACAGGAAAACACGCCGCGAGATGGTACCCCAAAATCTTCATAAGCGAGCTTTGAAGCAAATCCGTGGAATATGAAGAAATGAAGTCGATAATTGTCAGACGTACGTCGATAATCGTCAGTCGTAAGTCGATCTGGGCCCAGTTTGTGGTTTCTTTTGGTGTCTTCTCAGAAGATCCAGGGCTTAGAGTGTTCTATATCTGTACGCCTACCGGACACAAGCATTGTCTTTCAATCAGAGGTTCTGACTCTCCTCAGGCATCGGTATCCGGATTAGATATAGTCATATACAACTAGGGATGTGATCCGAAACGGTACGAAACTAGTACGAAATTCTGTCACTAAACCTCGGTACGAAAGTGGTACTAAACTTAACCTATTCAAATATGTATAAGGATATCAGCCTGCCTCAATTGCGGTGTAATAAAAAATCAGGAAATTATTAACATTGTCGATTGACATTTCTTTTCAAACCCGCATGATATGGGCCTTAAATGAAAGGGTTTGGCGAGAAGAACCCAATGCGATATGTAACTTCATGCACTCGAAGGTCCTTGGAACACCGAAAAAGGTCCTTAAATCTTTAAGAAGGGACATTTTTCGAAAATATCTGTAAAATCACGTAACAAATTGCTGTTGCTATGAATTTTCACTCGCAGGTCCTTAGAACATCGGAAAAGGTCCTTGGGACAAAAAGGACATTTCTCAAAAATGTAAATGTTTGTCTCTTCTACTCGTCAAAGCCTTTCATTTTTTGTCCATATTATGGGTGTGGGGAAGAAAAATCATTTCACCATTTTTAATTGACGATGACGTCATGATGACTAGTATTTTGTGATGCTTTTGTTTTCACCACACCCCTGTTCAACCTAACCCAACATGAAAGCATTGAAGAAGAATGAAGGTAAGGTTATTCGAAAAATTTTAGCCTATCAATTTTCTAATCTGTAATTCTTAGAACTTCCAAAAGTACAGATTCGATATTTTTTCATCCAAATTGTTCCGACGGCACAACAACGTTAAAATTTTCTTTTCTGATTAAGTGTCAGATGTTGATTGGCTTAATCAGCTACGAGCAGTAAAAACATTCTCGAAGTAACGATCTGCTGACTCATGCTGAATATTGTGCAATACATTTATTGAAGTGTATTAGTTAATATAAAATGTCCATTCATTTGTTTTCCCATTGTTGAGCGAAATTGTATTATTGCTCAACGGTGACGTATGCAACGGCTACATATCTACATCTACAACCATTAATAGAAATATCCACTCTAAGTAAATTTGTTCACTCAACATACAAAGTTGTAAACGCTCAACTCATGCCAACTTTACAATTCAAATACAAATACAATCAAATTGCCCGCTTAACCACGTGCGTTTTGACTAATATTATGCATCATTAAACTGCATAACGATAAAATCTAATAATAATTACAATGTTCTACTTTATCACATTTGGCTTTAATTAATAATCCGCTTATCTTATCATCGAAGTAAGCAGTTTCGGTTGCTTTTACATCAAAATTAGCATCTGCGACCATCTTATTAGGTATATAAGGCGCGAGTCTATTAAACTGCTAGTATCCATACACCGCACCGAACACGGCAGCAGTCGTTTATTCTATTCCCTCTCTCTTAGGGTGAGCTATAATAAAGAAACAGTTTCGCAAGAGAATCATAAATTCGTTGAACATTTGCAAATATAAAAGCTAAACGAGCGGAAAATAGCAAGCACAACTATTCTAGATCGCAATGAGTGTGGAATTCCTTAACTCGGTAGGGGCTCCAAGCTCCTTAGATGTAAAATTTTTTGAAGAAATTCTCGAAAATGCCCTTCTCGAGGCTTATGTCGAATTGAAGAATATCACCTTCGCGATGGCTTGCGCCGAAGGTGACAACTATTGCAGCAAAATCTACAGAGTAAAGCTCACCTTTCGTCGGGAGAGTGGAACAATAGAAAATATTTCAGTGATAGTCAAAGGCGTCATTGCTCCAGATTGTATAAATTTTTTGGACGATTTAAAGTTCTTCCTAAAGGAAAGAGTAGCCTACAGCAGTATTTTGCCACGACTAGAGATTCTCTTGGACAATGTTAAGTTCGGGCCAAAGTTATATCACTCGCAAAAGGAACCAATGAACACGCTTGTTTTTGAGGATCTCTCCGTCCTGGGATACGTGATGGCGGATCGGGTGAAGGGTCTCGATCTTGACCACTGCAAAGTTGTAATGCAAAAAATTGGACAGTTTCATGGAATCTCCATGATTATGGCAAAAAAGGTAAGTTGCAAATCTAACCCTAAGTTGCACCCATATAATGATCAATTTTTTAGGAACCCGCCTCTATGAATATGTTCCAACATGGTCTTCTGGCAGCAAAAGGTGTTAACAACTGCGACTACTATGAGAAGCATTTCGGAAACTGTGTAATAGGTCTGATTGAGCTCATGAGCAAATGGGAGGGCTTTGAGGCCATCACGGAAAAGGTGAAAAGATACAGGGCCAATTACAAAGCGAACCTTATCAAGAGTCAACAGGCCATTGATGGTGAAGTGAAGGTTCTTAATCACGGAGATTTGTGGGTGAACAATGTTCTTTTCAAGTACAAGGACGATGCTAAACAGAAGGTGGTGGACGATGCGGTTTTTGTTGATTTTCAATTGAGCATCTATGGAAGTCCAGCTTATGATATTCATTACTTCCTTTATACCTCGGCAAAATTGGAAGTGTTAAAGGAGAATAGGGACGAACTTTTAAGAACATACTACGCCGCAGTGGAGAAAACATTGAAGATGTACAACTATGAGGATATTCCAACCTTTGAAGACATTCTGACTGAAGTGCGAAGAAGGGAATTTTATGGCTTCTTTGCTTGCACTGGCATTTTACCCGGCGTATCCATGGAAAAGAGCGATTCGGGAGACAACAACCTGCAGAACTTCATGGACGAAAGCTATGCTCAACAATTTAGGAAGCTAATGTTCGCTTCGAAGAGGATGCAGGATACCATGCGATACGTTATGAAGAGATTCGATGAATTCGGTATTTTCGACTGAGTGGCAATTGCACAAATGCACATGTGATAAGTAATAAAATTAATTTTTAATATAAATTGTGTGGGATTCTAGTTCTTGTTTAAACTTTGGTATCTAAGACCTTGTCGCCTATAGCTAGGTACACTGCCCTGCGATCTTGAACTGATAACACGAGGAAAAAGATATAAAACAAGTTTTTCTGCGGAATTCATAAGTGAATTAATAAATTCAGCGTTCTTATCTTGTTTAATTTAATTCGAATTCTCATGATAAACATAAATGTTTATTTATCGCCTTTCGGTGGGAAAACATGAACACTTTTAAATTTCTCTTTACAATCAATAAATATCGCCACTGCTTCAGTGAATTATCTTTATTTCGGCGTACGATGTACATAATTCTCCAGATTCTCCTCAAACTTCTTATAAATTTCGTCAAATTTAATTTCTTTTGACATCTTAATAATGCGAAGAAGGTAGATACGCCTACTTCTCAGTTTTCTTGTTTGAGAAAACTATGCGTGGAACTGGTACGATTTAGATTTATTAGTTTCATCTGTGGATACACTGCATCCGTGTAATTGATTTGGCTAAATATACATTCGTGTTCTTAATATCCGGCGTAATTTTTTTTGTAGTCATTAAAATGACGCTGTGATGACAGAAAAATATGTCGCATTAGAGTGACATTCAAGCTACGATTCTTCATTGTTCATTTGGGAAAAAATGGCGATCACACGAAATGACTATGATCGTCATTTTAGTCCCGAAAATCAAACAACGGACACTGTGAGTCATTTAGAATTTTCCGTTGGGATGCCATTAAATGACGATCACATGGTAATGACTTGCTTCATCAAAATAACAAATACCACCTTTCCTATATTTTTTTTTAGAAAAAAAGACTGGGGCTAATTACCATTGCGGCCAAGAATAGATCTTCTGTGCTACCTATAAGATTAGTAAGAAGTTTGGTCTGGCGACAATCCTAGGTCTTTGATGAACCTTACGATTGTTGAGGCCGAAGATTTAGCAATATCTTTAGGTCCGGTTAGTCCTTTATTGAAGCAATGATCTAGGCAGAGTCTACACAGATCTGCAGACCTTTTACCCATTTTCATGCGATGATGGTTCAGGGCGCAGTGACCTGTTTTCCTCATATAGGGGATCTGAAGAACACTTTTCTTGTTGGCGAGACCAATTAATTTTTTAGCATGGCGTAATCCTTGGATGGAGTTCCATTGGGATGTTCGCAGTTGGTGTTCACATGTGTTGAGTTTCAATTTGATATTACCGGTGGGTAGTCCACAGAAGGGCTCTGAGCCAATGAAACTGGATGCAGAACCTTTTTGTTCTAGCTCATCGGCCTCTTCATTACCAAGAATTCCTTCGTGTCGTGGAACCCAGTAAAGACTCATTCTGTTGTAAGACGTGAATTGTTTTAGAATAGTTAGACAGTTCCAAACAAGTAAAGAGTTGAACTTGTATGAGTTAAGAGCTTTGAGTGCTGCTTGACTATCTGAGAGGATATATATATTTGATCTTCTGAGATTGCGTCATTCATCTGTTTTGCGATCAGACGGTAATGACCAATGAGAAAAAAATAGCCACTTTCATTTAGTGTTTCATGGCGACTTTTTTAATTTAAATAAAAGAAAAGAAAAAAACCTTTTAATAAATAAAAAATATCAAAAAGAACTTTTGCGACGACGGCGTATTCAGCTGGAAAGCAGTGAAGACGATCTTGATCTCGATCTTGACGCAACGCAAAGAAAGTGGAGTATTGGGCAAAAGAAGTGGTTGAGCCGTGTCGTTAGAAGAATGGATTTTGTGCTGCATTACTACTCGAATTTCACCTGAACTATATCGCAATGTCCTTCGTATGTCAGCCAAGCAATTCGATTATTTGTTGAGGTTAGTGAAGCCACATATCGGAAAACAGAACACAAATATTCAAGAGAGCGTTTCAGCGGAAGCACGACTGGTAATTACGCTGCGCTACCTGTCCACTGGTGAGAGTTTTCGATTTCTTTTCCGCGTATCGAAGCCAACGATAACGTGCATCATTCCGGAAGTTCTCGACGCTATTTACATGGTTTTTGTCGGTGAGTTTATTAAGGTGTGTGCTGTGTGCTATTTGCTAGTGAAGATTGAAATGCGACCAATTATTTATGTGTTGTTTTATTTTGTCGTTGGATTCCGAAAAACGAAGACGACTGGGAAGATCCTCTTCGTCGTTCCACGAATGGCCACATTTCACAACACTCACATTCACAACTGAGTGAATGAGTAAATTGTCGGCACTTGATGGCCCACGTTTCTTATTCCATTTCTTTCAATAGGTACCGAACAACACAACAACAACAAAAAATTAGAAACAGTTTTTTAATTATTACGTCCTTTCGCCTCGAAACAAAAATCCAAAAGAAAGCAAAGATGTCATATTAAATGCTGCGTCATTTTTCATTTGCGTAGAAAAATGCCATGGCTGGTATTTCGTGCCTTGTCATTTTTTGGAGGCTGCCGCAACAGCCAAAAAGTATAGTCATTTGTCATATGCGTCATTAAAGAGCGATCACACGGCCATTCTTTTCTCAAAATTCATTCCATTTGGTCCGCCATTTGCCTAGTCATTTAAATGACGCCGAAAATGGCGATCAATCAGAACGACATTAAAATGACTGTTTTGTGACGCAATTTTTATTGACACTGCGTCATTTAAGTGGCCGTGTAACCGTCCCTTTAGAATACGTATTTTAATTATTCGAACTTTAGATTCATGAATTTTGTTTTCATTGATTTTGTTTTCATAAATTTTCAATTTACTTTAACGTCACTGGGACCTTGAAAAAGGTCATTTGAGCCTTGACACTTTGACTGCCACGTCGCAGATTTTCGCGGCAACACTCGGTACTTCAGCACGGGCTATGTCATATTTCGGATCGTGTGGCCTCTATTGAACATTTTGGTCTAACTTACATTGCCTTAGGATATAATTGGCCTGGAGCGACCCGAAATGTCAAAACACAAACATCTAAGGAACGGACCACATAAAATATACCCACAAATAATTATTTATGTCCTCGCATATCCGTGTACAATACGGATCCATTTACAACACGGATATCCGACAACAGCAATTTCCATATTCTAAATATTTGGCATTATATCAATTTCAAAAGGCGAAATAAGGCCAAATTTATAATTAGGCTATATTTCTTTTCAAAAAATTCGATAGAATATCAAGCAATATTTTACAAACAGGCCATGAGCACAACGAACGAGCTTAAATATATTTCGCTGAAATAATACACATTTTTCCAATATTTCATATTATTTTGATTTCGAAAGCGAAGTCCAATATGACGTGTGTGTGCTCGCGCCCGCTGATAGGTAAAATGATAATTATTGCGGAAACACAATCTATTGTTGACAATAAATGATAACGCCTGTAGAAGTGTGGCGGATTATATTTATTTATGCACTGCCACTTTTAGCGTCTCGTACGTTATCGAATCTCTGCGAATCTGTATCGAAGCGAACGTTTTCCTCTATAGCAGTAAACCGGTACACAATAACATTTCGCAATATAAACGCCAACCAAGGGTAAAACACTTTCAGTTGCATTCGACTAACAGAAAGCAATGAGTGTAGAGTGCAGCAACTCGGTTGGAGCACCAGCGTATTTCGGCGTAAATTTTTTCCAGGATGTTCTTGAAAATGTCATTCTCGAGCCGAATGTTGAAATAAAGAAGATTGCATTCGAAATGGGCTGCGCTGCAGGGGAAAACTACTGCAGCAAGATCTACAGAGTAAAGCTTAGCTTTCAAAGTGAAAGTGGATCTCTTGGAAAGATCTCAGTGATACTGAAAAATATCTCAGTAACAGATAACACACAATTTCTGGAGGATTTGAAATTTTTCTTAAAAGAAAAAATCGCTTTCAACAGCATATTGCCGCGAATGGAAATACTTCTCGACAATGTTAAGTTGGTACCAAAATTGTATCACTCTCAAAAGGAACCCGTAAACACGCTTGTATTTGAGGATCTCTGTGCACTTGGTTATGTGATGGCGGATCGTGTGCAAGGATTGGACCTTAAACACTGCAAGATGGTTTTGGAAAAACTGGGACAATTCCATGCGGCATCCATGATCATGCATCAAAAGGTAAGTGAGTGAGCGTGTGCTACTTCAAAGTTACAGTCACTAATACAGACAATTTATTTTAAGGAGCCCGAATCAATGAAAATGTTTCAACATGGAATTCTATCCGAAAAAGGAGTAAACGGCTCTGATTTCTATGAGCTGCACTTTGGAAATTGTATTCAAGGTCTAATTGAGCTCATTGGCCAATGGGAAGGTTATGAATCAATAACGGAGAAGATAAGGAATTACAAAGCAAATTTGAAGGAAAAGCTTATCAGAAGTCAACAGCCAATTGCCGGCGAACTGATGGTCCTTAACCATGGCGATCTCTGGGTGAATAATGTTCTCTTCAAGTACAAGGATGATGGAAGACAGCAGCTGCTGGATGTTGTTTATGTTGACTTACAGCTTGGTATATATGGGAGTCCGGGCTACGATATCAACTATTTTTTATATAGCTCAGCCCAGCCCAGTGTGCTAAAGGATCGGAGGGATGAAGTCTTAACTACATATCACGCAGCAATGTGTGAGACATTAAAGGCACACAAGTACACGGATATGCCAACGTTTAATGATATTTTGACAGAAGTGCGACGAAGAGAGCTATTCGGCGTTTTTGCATGTTTCTGTATTTTGCCGGGAGTAGCACTTGATAAGAAGGAAGCCGGGGATACTAGCCTTGAGAAATTGATGGATGAAGAACTCGCGAAGAAATATAAGGCACTTATGTTCCAATCACAACGAATTAAAGATACAATGAGATTCACCTTAAAGAGGTTCGATGAGATGGGAGTTTTAGACTGAGGGGAAGTTGTGAGAACTAATTGTGATAGCCTTGTAAATAAATTTAATAAATTTATCTTTCATACTTAATTACTTTTATTTTCCAATTGGTTTAAAAAATTCCCTGATTCTAGTTATTATCTTCATATAAGGCAGTTGTAATATCCTGGCTCAAGCTGCGGGATCCGAAGGTTTTACTTCTGAACTTCTTAACTTTTTAAAGCGGAAGAACCTGATATAAATTACACTGGGACCCAATGAAAGACAACTTCTCTGCGGCATAAGGTATGCAAAAGTGTGTCCAAGTCCAAGTAGCATTATCGAAAAAATCCTGTGGTGCATTTGTAATATTTTAGGGGCTAAAGAAAACTTTTAAACGTACGAACGTTTTTTTGGCAAGGTGCAGTGCAATGTGAACTTAGCCTTGTGGCCAGCCCTCAGTTAGTTCGTTAACCATTTGAGGTTATATTATTGGAGCCTTGCCAATTTCTTTTTTTATGTAGTTGTCCATGTTACCATCCTAATCTTGTAGGGTTGGGTCAGGTAAGGTCGAAGTGGCTGTCGGAACTAGGCCGACACCCTTAGACCAATTTCCAGTTTTGACACTTATTGCAGTGCTAATGTGCCGTCTGCTAAGAGAGATAAAATATTGGAAGAGTTTCAGATCAGCGTTTTAGTTGTGCTTGGTATGTAGAACTATACATGTCACTGAACTGAAGGGAGAGTGTCAAAATTTGGCGAGGAATGGGGAAATAGATGATTTTGGTGGTAAAATTTCCATTTCAGAAAGAACTTCCCTAATTTCGGAAGAGAACTTATCACCATATTCCGCCCCGTCACAGAGCCACAGCAGAGTTGAAATAAGAGCTATCTCGGTCTCAGGAGTGGCACTTCTATTATACATCAAAAATGGTTGTCCCGTCCGGTGTTCTTCAATTGGTCAGGCCGATTGATCTGAAATCCTTAATGCTTTGATGAACACGACTACCCACTTTTAGAATGAAAACCACTCTTACTAGTATCCATCAGTGGTGAAAGTGGTTGTTAAATATACAGGAAAATTGTTTCTCTTTAAAAATTGATGTTATATTTTCCTAATTGCTGTATTACGAGTGTTGAGAGCTATAACTTTTCGTACTGTTATCGTTGTACCCTGGAATGTTGGGGTCGTCCATACTCAATCCGTCTTTCTCAGAAAAGATGGGTTGGAATGTTCTTGGATAGTATTAAGCTGAGTCTTGAAGACTCCTATTAAGAGTTTAAATTGGCTGTAATCTGTGCAGAACTTTTTCTTATCCACTCTAATAGGTTTCTTGTATATATTAAGGCAGGCTTGTATATATTGGTAAGGCTTTTAGAAAGAATGTGAAAGGTCTTTCCAGTATACTTTCTGAAATCAATGGACACGAGACTTAATATGCTTTGCTATAAGCTTTTATTCTTACGTCGAATTCTGGTGATTTAACGGAGATTTCACAAAATTTCTCGTTTCAAATTAAGCCAGTTCATATTTTTGGGATTTCTAAAGGTTTTTGAACTCTCGATCTCGACACCTACATTGAAGAGTATCCAATTGTGGTCCGAAAACGATTTTAGATTGCATACTGCGCAATTTTTTAAACTGTTATAATATTGTTGTTATTAAAAAGAATGATACCTCTAAAAACTTCCCAACTGTTGCAGCCCAGAAAAAGGTTGCGGTATTACCTATCTAGCGTTGGCATCGTATCCCATTAGCTTTAATTAAACACTCATCAACTTCATCTGCTAATTCTAGTCAGTTTTGTGTCATGTAGATGAATGGAATTATCCAGGGCCTCAGCTTATGATGGTTTTTGTTATTAAGGTTGTAAATATAGAGTCTGGCTGTCATTTAGGTGCTTTAAAATAGGGCTGTTTACCCAAGGCTCTTGAAAAAAATTCTAATGTCTGTTTTCTTTGAGAATAACCATTAGATATCGTACAGACCCCGTGCTTCACACTAATCTTAAGGACTTTCAGCTTTGAGGTTGGTTTTCAGTAATTTGGGCATGGGTTGTGAATTGTATGGTCTCGATCCTCATGTTCTCCAACAACTTGTTGCCGTCGTCGATCATCCAGGTTGTTATGAGCTTTTCCGATAATTTATTTTCAACCTTCAGTCTAAGCGTTGCTTTTTGTCCTGCCCGCGGTATAAATGACTCATCGACCAGTGCAACTTGAAGGTCAACTCTTAGAACACAAATGATTGTTCGATTAGGGTGTTGACACTGCTGGTGTTTTGGTCTGATGTCTGAACCTTGCTCATTTGAGAGTCAGAATTGAGTTCTTCTTGAAAGAAGTTGCGCTTAACTGCGTTTTACTTGCGTTCTTGACGTTGTGGTGCTTTGCGACTGTTCATATACTTATCGACAATCTGCTGGAACTTGAATTGTATCAACTGTGCCGGCCTCCTACCTACAATTAGGATGGATCTGTGGTACGTGCTTCTGTTGTATGGTTGCTGGCCGATTTGATAGGTTAACCCACGCACTTTTGGAGCACTAAGTCCAGTGTTATCCGCAGTAGGTGTAGAGGATGTTAATGATTAATAAAGCGCAGTCAATAAAAAAATTTAATATTTCTGTGTCTGGCCATCACTTTGTATTTCATGAAATAATTCTCATGAAACAAACGCATCATTGGAAAATAGTCAGGCTGTCATAGTTCTTTCAACCCAACTTTCGTCAGGAACATAATTTGACAACAAATATACCTCGCTTAATATACCACATACGTTTAACTAAATCACTACTAAGAATTAAGTGCATTGCACTACTAAGCGGGGGGTCTCAAGTTCAAATCCGACACGAACTGGCTGAAAGTTTTTATTTGCTGCCCCATCTTGCGAAAGTCTGACAAACAAACAAGAGTAATAACTGAAGCATCTCAAATATAAATTGCCATTTGGATTCGGTCCTAAACTGTAGGCACCTTCCATATATCTTCGGAAAAATAATTGTTGGGGAAGCTAAAGTTTAGATCCTGTATGGGCCGTTTACGCCTAATATCTATTTATTCTTTTGATGAATTTGGTAATTTTTTTTATATAGTTCCTAGTACCGTGATTTTTCATGTCAATTGTCGCAATTTTTAAATTTTTTTTGTCGCGTTTCCGGTTGCGCTGTTTTAAATTAAATAATTAGTTAAAAATAAATTCATTTCTTTTGTTTATTTGCCTAATTTGGCTTAAGAGAGTTAAAACAATTTATTCAAACTTGGGATAGACTATCTGTAGACTCAAGTGCATTGCTTAGAAATTGAGCTAAAATTTGAATCTATGAATTATATAATAATGAGGAAGTCTTTTAGCCAAAGTGTTTTTTGTTGTCGATTGGCTTAAAAAACGATTCTCCATTATGAATTTATTCTCAGCCAACATTTGACGATTTCACTCATTACCAAGTTTTAGTTTTATATATTTTTTATCAGTTTCTATGCAAGTTTTTCACTTAATTACATTACATTGGCTACTCATACAGATAACAGATAACTTTATACAGATAAAGCATCTAACTCGACTTATACAGATAAAACAGCTAGTAATTGGCACCACCCATATAAAAAGGAAAGCTTTCTATAATTTTCATTTAAAACCCCTTCGAAATGAGTGCAGTAAACAGCACCGGAGCGCCAGACTATCTCAACGGAGAGTTCTTCGACGAGGTTCTCGAAAATGGACTTCGAGAGGCTAGTGTGACGACAACAAGTATCTCTCTAAGCGCGGGCACTGCTGATGGAGAAAACTATTGCAGTCAAATTTATCGTGCAAAAGTTTACTTCAAGCGGAAAAAGAATAGCGAAATAGAGCAAACATCGTTGATGGTAAAAACCATTCCAATGACTGATCATTTGCAATTCCTGGAGGACATGCAGGTTTATCACAAGGAGAAAGTCTTCTACATGGACGTTTTGCCAAAGTTGGAAATTCTACTGAACAAAACAAAGTTTGCCCCGAGGTATGTAAGAAATAACTTTAATTAGATACTTTGTCAATCTGGACTGACTAAAATAATTCATATATGATATAACAGTAGACTAAAGCGCAATCACCCCCATTGGGTGAGCTTCTTGTAGAACACTGATGCTTTTACATGTTCACATGGCAGGCAATTAGACAAATTGTCACTGACACCAAACAACAGTTTTTGTAATTTCCCATAAATTGGGGATCGGATCGGTTTCTGTGGAAAAGTAAAACGAATAATTGGTTTTCACATTCGCTACAACACATTGCTTTTTTTTTTATTATTCAAAAACAAACTCGGCAAAAACTAGCGATTCTCGTTCAATAAGTGAAACAGTCGCGTGCGTCGTGTTGAACTCAGTACTGCACATCTTAGGAAGTTAATTTAATTTATTTATAAATATACGTTATGTGTTTTAAATTTTTGTGTTTCCTTTTCGGCTCGAAAACAAACTGTTCATCAAAATGTGTTTTTGACATTTGGTTTCACTTTTTCGTGGAACAAGATTCGGGATTGGATCGGAGCCACACAACCGAGGGCAGGATTATTGCCTGGTCGACATTAATTAATGGCGATGAATTAAATATACAAAATTACAGTCACTCATAGTCCGCCATGCTTGTTTATCACCCATCGAGTTTTCTGTCAAACCAGTAACGTCACTGGAGCATGTCAAGTGAAGAAATATTTCATTATTTTAATACAAATACATATTAGGTCCGTCCGCGTACTCACCTGCTTACTAAAATTTAGCATAAACTCGTTCGCGTGCTAAGAAAGTGCTAAAAGATATTAACGAAATTCGTACTTACGTTCATTTTGCTTGACATAATTTTGGCTGAAATGAAGCAAATGAAAACTGTCAAACGACTTTTCATTAAAATAAGACAATTCGCTTTTGTTCTTGTACTTTTAAATTTTCTTTAGAAAAAAGTACGCAAACAGATCTAAAAATAAAAAGTGTATTAAAGCAAAAGTGCAATCTTTCACTTTATATAATTCATTCAGTCTTGCGCACTCTTATGTGTATGATCTTTGTTTATTTTGTATATTTATTTATTTGATAAATGAATAGCTGCCGACCACCAACCAATTGAAAACGTAAACAGCCAAACAGAGCAAAGCGTCAGACTTTGAGATTAAATAATTTTTTTCACATAAGTATTTATATGGAGTGGGGTTCCGCGAAAACCCATTAAATGCAATTGCAACTTGTTCGCTTTTATCTTTGAGAATGTGCGGGATTGTGAAACATTCAATTCAATTGCGGTGCACTAAGTGATAATATTTATTATAAAATAGTTGCATTGGTTTGATGAATTATTAATTAAGTAAATGTCAGTGGTTTAATGTTAAGCTGTAAGATAAAGTAATATCTACCACTAAACTCACGAGCTAATTAAACCATGGAATAGTTAACTGAAGTTTAGTACGAAACTGGACTCAACTCTATTACTATTCCAATACAATAATTAAAATTCTCCTCGCTAGCTGAATTCGGTCCTTGTAAATTTAGACGCTAAGAAACTCTGAGTTTGTGAAAGTCATATTTAGTAGATGTTGGAAACATAATTTGACCTAGACAACTAATTGTAGAGAAACTATGGACTACTACTATACTACGATAACTTTGTTATACAATGTTCTGTTCAAATCGTGCTACAAAGAAAAATTTCAACTAATCTTATTTTTAAATTTTGTAAGATTTTTAATTTTTTTTTTATAATTTGAGCGTGCAAAAGGGATTGTTAGCACCCTTATAATGTTAGTAACACAGCACGGGCATTATGGGAATGGGGAATTAGATGAAAGGATGAGAAACCGAGGCACATTGATTTTAAATGTTTGTAAATTGTAATGGTTAAGAAAAACAAAGTGCGGCAGAGTATTCCACATTTGGGTTGTGCGGCAAAGAAAAGAATCCTTATATTTCACAGTACGTCCGAATACAGGCTTTTTGGTAAACTGATGGGCATTCCTGGCAAGACGGGTATTGCAGTTGAAATGTTGTATGATTGCAACTGGCTATTTCGTTCGAGCACTTATGGTGGAAATAACGGTAAAACAACGACAGGCAAGAGACATTATGATGATGACTATGAGAGTCAAGTGATTTCGCGATGTCTCGATCGCCAATAAGTTTTACTGCACGTTTTCGGATCCTGTCGAGTAGCTCCAAATATGTAATTGGTGCACCGGACCAGATATGAGCGTTGTACTCGAGTTTGGGGCGAATAAACGCCTTGTTGAAGGGGTGAAATATTTCTTTCAACGCTTAAGGAAGCCTAGACATTTCGCAGCGTTCTTGGCGACATCGAATATGTGGTCATTCCAACGAAGGTTGTCATTAACACACATACCGAGAATAGAAAGTCGTTCGGTTTCAGCGATGCAAGTGCCATTCATGGATAATGGCAGAGTATTGAGAACTCGCTTTAATGACAGAAGACAGCATTGTGTTTTGGAAGCATTAAATTTCACTCTATTGGTTTTAGCCCACTCAAGAATGCTGTCAAGATCGGAATTTAATGAGCTTAACATACGTTGCCATTCCAGTTCAACGCCCGAAGATGAGGGGCGTTGCCCAGGAAACGAATATGTAAAGCTGAGGGTGCTGTCATCGACAAAGGAATGAATGGGATTAGAAGTAACAGACAGGAGATCATTGACAAAAATTAAAAAGAGAGTCGGAGACAGAACGGAGCCTTCGGGGACACCAGCATTTACTTGGTGAGTTGCAGACTTGAGACCGCCAAAATGAATTGAATTGAGCGGTCTAAAAGGTAATTTCTAATCCATTGAAGAAAGGTATCATCAATTCCAAATGCACGCATTTTCGACAGAAGAGCTTGATACCAAACTCTGTCAAATGCCTTTGAAATATCAAGCGCAACTACCTTGCTTTTACCACCGTGGTGAATAGATTGGTTTCACTTTTCGGTTAGATATGTCATCAAATCACCAGAGGACCTGTTTCTGGATTTATCTTCAACTGAATTACATAAATAAGTGGAACTAGGTATCGGTATATATAAACCCTAATTTTTTCTGTGTGCCGGAAATAAAAACCAAATGCTTGTCTCTGAGCACTCTTTTTTCGGCATAGAACGGTAAAGTTAAACGAAGTTCAAGTAAAATGAGCTCTATTTGTGACAATGTCCATACACACAAAAGAGAGCATCTACCAATCTCCTTACAACGGGAGTATATAGCAGAGATGTGATCCGAAACTAAACTGATAGTTTCGTACCATTTCGTACCTAAGTTTCGTGATCCGAAACTATTTTCAATCGTAAAATTGCATCCCATTTCGTTGTGGATCACATCCTGGCTCAGAATTTCTATTAAATCTTCTTAGAACATGTACGGCTAAGTTTGTCAAAGTGTGAGGCATGTTCCTTTGCAAATATAATTTTTCTTTCAGGATTTTTTTGAATAGTTTTGGGATAACTAAAAGCTGGCTAATGGGCCTATAGTTTTCAACTACAAAATTCTCTGCTTTTAGTGTCGATTTCAACGATTAAACGATAAGTAATGGAACTTCACCTCATAGGATACATTTTTATAAAATTTATAACTATTCCAACGCGAACTTCAAAATTTCTACGGTTTTTTGTGTAAGAGGCTTTACTAAACGCTTCTTTGTCATTTTAGATGCTTCGACGCTAGAAAGAAGCCGGTCTGCACAATAACCTTTGAGGATATGAATCGTGCTGGATTTACTACGACAGATAGAGAAATCGGACTCGATCAGCGTCATACAAAGTTGGCGCTTAGAAAGCTTGGACGGTTCCATGCTGCTTCCATGGCTTATGCCAAGAAGGTTTGTTTCTATATTTAGAAAAAAAACTGAATGCATTTAAATTATATTTCCAGGAACCTGATATGCTGTCTCGAATTTCAGGTGGTATGCTCGATCCCAGGTCTATGAAACCAACCTCAGTACTCTATCAGCTGTTCTACAAATACCTCGACTATACGATTAAATTAGTCTCCGGATGGCAAGGCTACGAGGAGATCACAAAGAAACTCCAAGAATTTCTAAACGATTTCCAAAACCGTTTAATCGCTTGTCAAGCACCAAGGAAAGGTGAAATTAAGGTCCTCAATCATGGAGACTTTTGGAGCAGCAACATGATGTTCAAATATGAAAACGGCAAAGCTATAGACGTGGTGTTTGTCGACTTTCAAGTAACTTTCCTCGGCAGTCCGGGTATTGATTTGAATTACTTCCTCTACGGAAGTGTCCAGTTGGATGTTTTAAAAAATATGGACATATTGCTGCAAACGTATTACAATTCATTTAGGGTTACACTGGAAGAGTTGCAGTACGAAAATATACCCACTTACGATGACATTGTCAACGAATTTAGGAAGTCATCCCCCTATGGTATGTTCACACTTTTTGGGCCAATGCCAGTGATGAAAATGGACAAGACCACAAGCGAGGGGAATAGCTTTGCGAATCTAGCCGAGGGATCTGATGAAAAAATGGTAGCTACTTTCAAAAAGGTGTCTGAGCATTTGAGGTATTCCCTGAAGATCGTTGAGCAGGCAGGCGCTTTCGATAATTAAAAAACTTTTATAATTTATTAGAATAATAATAAATTGGATTTGCTGCATTATTATTTAATTAGCATTATAATATTTTTAAGGAGGCTACGCATAATATTTTCAATAAAGCATTCTGAACAAAATAACCCTTACCCAATAAATTGATTGTTAAAATGGAGTCGTTTTATTATCAAAAATATTCAAAACAAGTAACTTTAAATTTATTGTATGAAGCAAACAGTTCCTCAATCCTAGGTGACGGCTCGCGACTTGGATTTTAGTGATTTCGAATTTCTTTGTGCAGGCTGCAGGTACCGCTTGCGCAACTTTTTTAAACCGTTCAGGGAAGTTCAGACTTTCCGTCTGGAAACCTTTCTCTACCTACATGTCTGTTTCTAAGACTCCCTTGAAACACTTCTTGAGCGGGGTGTCCAGACTTGATGCCAACTGTAGACTTATAAGTCGAGATCAATCAAGACTTAACTTTTTAACTTTCTCGTATACATTAGTATACTAAAGAGAAAGTTATCGTGATCGTGCGGAAATTTCGAACTCAAACTGAGTATGAGGGATGATATTATGACTAAAGGGAAAAAGTGGGTCTGCCAATGCCGTTCGTCGGTCTGTCTGTCTGTCCGTCCGGACGCCGTATGGCGAAATGGTCCGACGGATTTGCTTCAAAGTTCGTATATAAGGTTCCTGGGGTCACATCTCGGGGCATCTTTTTTTATCTTATCTTTTGAAATAACGGTACCTGCCATACAATTTTTTTAGTGAAAATCACTTAACACTATTTTTCTCGAAAGTGGTTCCAAGGATTTCTGTCTTTTTTTGTACTAAGGATATTTGTGATGGGGCCAAATTCTGCATACTGAGTTTTTGAAAAAAAAATCGATTAACGGTAATTTATAACACCGGCAATATATCGAAAACTAATAAAGGGCACTTCAAAAAAATTCACAGTTTTTTTTATACTATAAAGTGGAACAAATTTGCAATCTTCGATTTTTGAAATAATTTTTTTTTTATTTTTTTTTTATATAACGATTTTCTTAAATTTAAATTGAATTCGTTTTCTCAAAAACGGCTTTAGCAATTTTGAATATATTTTCTATATCGAACTATTATGTTAAAAGTGTCCGATGTGCGAAATTAGATCAAAATCGTAGTTGCCGTTTTTGAGAAAATCTAAATTTTCAAAACCTAAAAAGTGATTTAAATAAATTTGTCACCATTCATTTTCGATTCATTTTGCGAATCAAAAACGCATCTATGTACCGAGAAAGTTTCGTATGACGCAGTCGTGCACTTCATTTCTTTTTATTTAAGTTCGGACATACCATTCATCCAAGGCCCAAGGCCAGGACTAACCATTCATCCGAGGCCCATTAAGGGTGATTTTTTAAGAGGTTTAGAACTTTTTTTAAAAAAAAAACAAAAAAAATTCGAAAAAATGAATGAAATATTTATTTGAATCGATAGTTTGAACCTTGCAATTTAATGTTTAAAGATAATTTCATGCAAATGTTGACCGCGGCTGCGTCTCAGGTAGCCCATCCGCTGAGTCCAATTTTGGCATACTCTTTCACACACATCGGCCGGTATCTCACGAATGAATGCATGGATGTTGGCTTCGAGTGCGTCAATCGAAGCGGGCTTGTCCCTATACACATTAGCCTTGGCATACCCCCACAAAAAATAATCTAATAGTGTCAAATCGCACGATCTAGGCGGCCAATTGACCGGCCCGAAACGTGAAATTAACTGTTCACCAAACTCGCCTCGCAATTGCGCCATTGTTTCGCGTGCTGTGTGGCATGTGGCACCGTCTTGTTGAAACCACATATCATGCAAGTCAAGAACTTCCATTTCGGGAAAAAAAAAATTTGTTATCATCGCTCGGTAGCGTTCACCATTGACAGTAACGCTGCGATTCGCATCATCTTTGAAGAAATATGGCCCAATAATGCCGCCGGCCCATAAACCGCACCAAACAGTGGCTTTTTCGGGATGCATTGGTAGCTGTTGCAATGCTTCTGGCTGATCTTCACTCCAATTGCGGCAATTTTGCTTATTTACGTACCCATTCAACCAAAAATGAGCCTCATCGCTGAACACAATTTTTCGATAAAAAAGCGGATCCTCGGCCAGCTTTCCAAGAGCCCATTCACCAAAAATTCGGCGTTGTGGTAGTTCGCCTGGCTTTAGTTCTTGCACCAGCTGTATCTTAAAAGGCTTTACGCCCAAATCCTTCCGCAAAATTTTCCACGTAGTGCTGTAACAAAGGCCTAACTGCTGGGAACGGCGCCGAATCGACATTTCGCGGTCTTCTGTCACACTAGCTGATACGGCCGCAATATTTTCTTCAATACGCACAGTACGTAAACGTGTTGGTGGTTTAATGCCCAACAAAGTAAATTTGGTGCGAAATTTGGTCACAATCTTCCGAATAGACTGCTCAGAAGGTCGAGAATGCCGATCATAAAATGGAAGCAGCGCGCGATGAACATTTCAAACCGAGCACGAATTTTGATAGTAAAATTTGCAAGCGTTGTTCATTTGTAAGACGATCCATGGTTAAATGGCAAACCAAACTGAAGCTGTTTGACAGTGACACAAGGTACTAAACACACGTCAGCTGTCAAAACCAGTGTTGCCAAAACCAAACCAGCTAAAAAATCACCCTTTACATAAAAAATAAAGTGCACGACTGCGTCATACGAAACTTTCTCGGTACATAGATGCGTTTTTGATTCGCAAAATGAATCAAAAATGAATGGTGACAAATTTATTTAAATCACTTTTTAGGTTTTGAAAATTTAGATTTTCTCAAAAACGGCACCTACGATTTTTATCTAATTTCGCACATCGGACACTTCTAACATAATTGTTCGAAATACAAAAAATTATCAAAATCGTTAGAGCCGTTTTTGAGAAAACGAATTTAATTTAACTTTAAGAAAATCGTAATATAAAAAAAAAATTATTTAAAAAATCTAAGTATGCAGATTTGTTTGAGTTTATAGTATAAAAAAAACAGTAAATAATATTAGTTTTCGAGATATTGCCAGTTTTATAAATTACCGTTAATCGATTTTTGTTCCAAAAACTGAGTATGCAGAATTTTTGACCCCATCCCAAATATCCTTAGTACAAAAAATGACCGAAATCCTTGGTCGCAAAATCCTTCGAGCAAAATAGTGATAAGTGATTTTGACCAAAAAAATTATATGGCAGGTACCGTTATTTCAAAAGCTAAAGCAAAAAATAAAAAGATGCCAAGAGATATAACCCCAAGAACCTTATATACGAATTTTGAAGCAAATCCGTCGAACCGTTTCGCCATACGACGTCCGGACAGACAGACAGACAGACAGACCGACGGACGGCATTGGCGGACCCACTTTTTTTGGATTTCTCTATAGTAGTAATATCATCCCTCATACTCAGTTTGAGTTCGAAATTTTCGCACGATAGCAATAACTTTCTCTTTAATATACTAATGTATACGAGAAAGTTAATACTGTACAATGAACCACACCGAAGCCAATTTTTCCATCAGACAATGTTCCTATACTAATGTGACGATGAGTCTGACTGTCTGACCCATTCATCGTTGAAACTTCGATACCTCACTCTTCCCTACTAATAAACTAGTGCGCAGTCATTTTGCAATCAACAATTGTGAATACGAGTCACTGGGTTGACATAACTGGAGTTCACCGGTGTCAGTGCAGTCAAAGGTCCTGATCATAACCTCTTTGGCAATTGGAAAGGACAAGTTGATATTCAAATCTGACTTTCAACAATTTTTTTTTAAATTATTAGCCAATTTATTTAACTGTTCTAACAAAACCTTCTATGAATAACAAATCAGAGATACAAAATTTAATTTACAAAACATATAATCACTTAGTCTAGAATACCCATTTCATCGAATCTTCTCAGATTGTACCTCATTGTATCCTGTACCCTCTTCGAGGAGAACATCATCTCCCTGATTTTTCTGCCGAAATCTTCGTCTATGAATTTATCAAGACTTGTGTCACCCGACTGCCTCTTGTCCAATGCAACACCCGGTAATGTGGCAGAGTTAGCAAAGAATCCGAAAAACTCTCTTCGTCGAACTTCTGTCAAAATATCACCAAAGCTGGGAATATCCTCGTAACTGTGAATCTGTAGTGTATCACTCAACGCCGTGTGATACGTTCTTAGAATTTCCTCTCTCTTATCCATCTGAACGTCGAGTTGCGCTGAACTGTACAGAAAATAGTTGAGATCATACCCCGGACTTCCATAGATGCCGAGTTGTAAATCAACGAAAACTGCATCAACCACCTCCTGTCTACTGTCGTCGTTGTACTTGAACAGAATATTGTTCACCCACAGATCGCCATGGTTAAGGACTTTCAACTCACCAGCTATTGGCTGTTGGCTCTTGATTAGATTTTCTTTGAAGTTGGCTCTATACCTTTTTACTTTTTCGGTTATCGCCTCAAAGCCCTCCCACTTGCTTATCAGTTCAATGAGTCCTTGAACACAGTTTCCAAAGTGCAATTCATAGAAATCGGAACCATTTACTCCTTTTTCAGATAGAATTCCATGCTGGAACAACTTCATAGATTCAGGCTCCTGGCAAATGGAAATTTTGTTCATATTATGCTGGGAGGACATTTTTAAAAAGACTTACCTTCTTCTGCATGATCATGGAGGTGGCATGAAATTGTCCGATTTTCTTCATAACCATCTTACAGTGGTCTATATCCAGTCCAACCACACGATCGGCCATCACGTAGCCCAATACGGATAGGTCTTCAAATACAAGGATATTGGTGGGCTCCTTTCGTGAGTAGTATAATTTTGGACCCAACTTAACTTCGTCCAGGAGAATTTCCATTCGCGGTAACATTACAGAGTATGCGATTTTTTCCTTTAGGAAAAATTTTAAATCCTCCAGAAATTGAATCGTTTCTGATGGGGCGATATTTTTTATAATCACTGATATATCACTCGGTGATTCGCCTTCACATTGAAAGGTGATTTTAGCTCTATAGATCTTGCTGCAGTAGTTCTCACCTCCAGGACAGCCCATTTCCAAGGAAACTGTTTTCAATTCGACATTTGCTTCGAGAAGTGCACCTTCGAGAACTTCCTCAAAGAACTCTATGTCTAAGGATGTTGGTGCACCAACTGAATTCGTATATTTCACGCCAACCACCATCTTTAGAAGATCTAAACGTTTCTTTGCAAAAGTGTAAGAGTAAGCTTAATTGGCTGCCTTCTTAGGGAAAATAAGCGTGCCTAACTGACTTGAAGAATTATATCGCCGTCTTATATACCATATTTTGCCGTAAAGATTATTAACTTACTAACACATGTCAAGACGATTCGTGTAGAAGCGAATCAAATTCAATAAGATAAGATAAGTTAAATTGGCGAAATTGTATTACTAACAAATGCAACAATATATGAAGTCCCCATTCAGAGGGAGTAGCCATTATCTAGAAATGATACAGCTAGTCATTATCTGAAGACGAATATGAGGTGCTAAATTGCTGGATGTGAGGGCTGAAATAACAGTGCCGCTTCACGGCTAGGCACAGCCGAGCTGATTGCAGCTTAAAAATTTAAGTGACAATCCATCGTTTGAAGAATTAATAATTTCTCTTCGTAGATTATCATTTTATGCGTTGGTGTATTTAATCGCCATGTACTAGAGTTCATTATAACGCAAGCATTTAATGACGATTTCTTTTCGCCATTTTTTAACAACACTGTACGGGAGAATGACATTTAATGAACTGAATAATGAATAATATGTCACTTGTGTAAAGGCGGCATTACAGTCTAAAGAACTATATTTTATAAGCTAAGACTATTTTATATCCTATATAATGGGTGATCCAAGTAGAGATACTTTTTTCAATAGCCTTTTTTGACAGATCACGTGTGAGTCGTGTCATGCTGTCATGTTATTTTTGTTTAGTATTGTTTGGCATTTCATAATGGAAAGACTTACGCGTGAACAACGTTTACAAATTGTTCAACTTTATTATGAAAATTCACGTTCTGTGAGGAATGTGTTTCGTGCACTTCGCTCAACTTATGGTCAACATAATCGGCCTACTGAGCGTACTATTCGCAACACCATCACCCATTTTGAGACCCAACATTCATTATTGGATAATATTCGACCGAATAGACCTCGTCCAGCACGCTGTGAAGAAAATATAGCGGCCGTAGCTGAGAGTGTACACCAAGACCGTAGAAAGTCGATTCGGCGCCGTTCGCAGCAACTCGGACTGACGTATGGAACGACTTGGCGCATTTTACGTCAAGATCTTAAATTGAAAGCGTACAAAATACAGCTTGTGCAACAACTGAAGCCGCTCGACCTTCCCAAGCGACATCGCTTCGCTCTATGGGCTCTTGAAAAGTTCCAAGAAGATCCGACGTTTTCGAGGCAAATTTTGTTTAGCGATGAGGCCCATTTCTGGCTCAATGGGTATGTAAACAAACAAAATTGCCGCATTTGGGACGAAGAGCAACCTGAAGAGATTGAAGAACTGCCACTTCATCCAGAAAAAAACAACGGTTTGGTGTGGTTTGTGGGCCGGTGGAATCATCGGTCCATATTTCTTTAAAAATTATGCCGGTGGGAACGTAACCGTCAATGGCGACCGTTATTGTGCCATGATAACCGACTATTTGATGCCTGAAATTGAAGCTCGTAATCTCGGCGACATTTGGTTTCAGCAAGACGGCCCCACTTCCCACACATCGCATCAATCAATGGACTTATTGAGAGAACATTTCGGTGAGCACATAATTTCACGTTTTGGGCCGGTCGATTGGCCACCAATATCGTGTGATATCACACCGTTAGACTTTTTCCTGTGGGGATATGTAAAGTCAAAAGCTTACGCCGACAAACCCGCTTCGATTCAGGCCTTGGAGGAAAACATCACGCGTGTCATTCGCCAGTTACCAGTCGAAATGCTCGAACGTGTGATCGAAAATTGGACTCAAAGGATGGACCATCTGCGACGTAGCAACGGCCAAAAGAATGTTCTTTCAAATGATAATAAACATTCTCCATTAAATTTGAATTTTCTGTGTTTTTTGCTTTAAAAAAGTAGGGAACCTCGAAATGGATCACCCTTTACTAACGTACTCCGTATATAGTGCAGCTAATCAAAATCGGAAATAGGTTTAGCTTTTAGTGAAATAGTATCTCTCTCGGAGAGGAGAAAACTCCTTAACACATTGATTAAAGACTCAATCGCAACCTTCACGAATCAAGTTTGGAATAGTAAACTACAATGCTTAGACAAATCAAGTAAATGTTTCTCGAACAGGTAATCAAAAGAAAAACCGGTTTTATTCCTGGATTTAATACAGATAACACAATAAAATTTTCGAACTACGAAAAGGCGCAGTGGAACAATCCATGAACTCTCTTCATCTTCACTATAAGCAGTGAAAGTCGCTCTTCAATATCTTAAAGCCACAAAATCACCGGGTTCTGACGGCATTAAAATCATATTTCTTAAAAACTTACCTGCCTCTAGTATTAAATTCCTGCGTAATAAATACAAGGTGGCGCAAAAATAACCTTTCGATGTTTTTTGGCTGTAAAAATGAAAAACTTTGATTCTTCTTGTGGATTATTTTTATTTGGTCTTTTAATTTTTTTTACATCAAGTCGAGAATATGATGTCATGTAAATGGCCGCCGCCACAGTTGATTGTCTTTTGAGCCCTTTTTATGGCATTTTCCATCACTTTGGCCAAAACTTCCGGCGATAGGTCCTCACATTCTTGACGGATATTGTCTTTAAGAGCTGCAAGAGTCTGCTTGTTGACATAAACCCGCGACTTCAAAAAGCCCCACAAAAAGAAGTCTAGAGCGGTCAAATCAGGCGATCTTGCTGGCCAGTGCAAATCGCCAAAACGGGAGATTAGGCGCCCGGAAAATGCATCCTTCAGCATATCGGTTGTGGCACGTGCAGTGTGTGCCGTTGCACCGTCCTGTTGGAACCACATGTTTTCCAATCCCAATTCATCAAGTTGCGGCAAAAAGAACTCGTTGATCATTGCTCTGTAGCGCTCACCATTCACAGTAACCGTTTGGCCCGCGACGTCTTCGAAGAAAAAAGATCCGATGACTCCTCCAGCGAAAACAGCACACCATACACCATACTTTGAGCGGGTGTAATGGCTCTTCGTGGGTTACACGCGGATTTTCAGTGCCCCAGAAGCGTATATTTTGCTTATTTACGTACCCGCTAAGATGGAAATGGGCCTCATCACTCATGATTATTTTTGATGAAAAATCATCTTCCTCTTGGTGGTAATTAAGGATGGCTTGAGCGTATGTTAGACGCGATTGGCGGTCAGCAGCTAACAGCTGATGCACCGTCTGCACTTTGTACGGAAACATCTTCAAATCTTGTACCAAAATTCGCTGTAAAGACCGTCGACTGATATCCATTTGCGTGGCACGTCGTCTGGTCGATGTCGACGGCGCTTCCATGACATCTTCGGCTACAGCAGCAATAGAACGGCTACTCCGGGGTCTGCCACGCCTGGCAGCATCTCGTGTTGTGCCAGTCTCTTCGAGGCGAGCGGCTAAACGTCGCACTGTTTCACCAGTAGGCGTTGGACGGCTAGGAAATCTGCGACGAAATTCACGTTGTGCCAAAGTCACCGACCGATTATTGCGCAAATAAATAGTCACCAATATTCTGCGTTCTGGAGCAGTGTAGCGTAACATTGTTTATTAACGTGTATTTCGCATATGTTTACTACACAAATGTCAAAACAGAACTGACATTAGGGGCCAATCGCAAAATTTATAGCATTTTCTGATAGGAGGATTACTTTTGCGCCACCTTGTATATCTAATGGCTGTATTAAACTGGGTAATTTTCCCAGGGCTTGGAAAGGAGCGAAAATAGTGCCGATCTTAAAGCCGGGTAAGAATACCAATATGTCTCTAAGTTTTAGACCAATTAGCCTACTAAGTGCGTTAAGCAAATGCTTAGAAAAATATAATAACATCCTGCCGCCAGAACAGTTTGGTTTCACGCAACATCATTATTCTGTCCATCGTAAAGTCATATTCCGAGCTATAATATTTTACGTGTCCCCCGTCGGGGGTAAATGTGCCAATATGCATATTGGAGGACTGCAAATAGCGCAAAATAAGTTGTTAAAACTAATATTAAACTTACCATGGTACTTCTCTACCGAAGAATTGCACCATATTGCTATAGTGGATAAAGTCATGCATCTCATCTGATAACAACCTGATCTCAAATTTACTTGACTAAATAAACACAAAATCATATTATTAAAATAAATGTGCACGGATCAAAATTAGTAAAACATATCTCCCTACTTTTCGCTTATTGTTAGTGTTCTACCTGAATATCTATAAGGCAGAAGATGTAGAAACATGTCCAGTGATGCCGTTGGTGTCGCGCGTAAAGCACCAGTGATAGCAACACTGACAGTTCTTTGTACCCGAGCCAGCTTGACCTTATCGTCGTATTTTGAATACCGATTTTGCATATTCTAGTAAATTGAACTAGTTCCGTTTTCTCTTGTTCATATCAGAAGTTAAGCCTTCAGTCTTTAGCATAGGCAGGGAGGTAGGTAAAGTGGCTGATTTCAATATATATACAACCAATACGCAATTAGCGCTGAAGTGCCGTTTTGATGCCACTATTCATGATGACCTAAGGGTAAAAGGTAATGGTTGTGTGTGCTCAGATCCACCTGGTAGAGTTGAGAAGGGTTATGATATCATTGAGACCCTTGGCCGAGATATCTGAGAGGTTGTCAAAGAGTGGTTTACCAAACGCCTTGCATCTAGTCTTGGCCAAAGCCGGGCAACTGCATAGCAGGTGAAAAACTATTTTACTCTCATTGGCGTCATTACAGCTGAGGCAATGCGTATTATAGGGTAGCAGCGTGGGTGCCTCCAGCCCGGTGGCCTGTACTTACAGCCACCAGTCTAGCGACATACGCCGCGTTCTGTTAATGAGGTTTTGGGTTCTAGGTTCGTTGTATTTGGGCCAAGCCTTCCTGGAAGTGACGCAGTTTGTCAGATTCTTCCACCTAAACTCTGCCCTCGTAAGGCGACGAAACCCAATGAGGGTAAAACTTCCACCACGCAGAATTCCGGAAGGGAGGAGCAAATTCTGGCCAGCTTGTCAGCTTTCTCATTTCCCTCTATGTTCCTGTGCCCGGGAACCGGAGTCGTTACCGTATTTCTTGAGAGTTTTAAAACTGACTTCCATAATTAGGAAATTTAATGGCGAATGGTGTTCGCATTTCTCCTCTCCTGCTCTGGGTCCTCTCCTGCTCGGGGATTATGGAAAATATCATCGATTAACAGATTAACATGGCTCCCACTTGGGCGGTGCCCTTGAATACCAATTTTCTGATTGAGCTGTTCCGTATTATTGAACATTTAGCTTTTCAAGACAGTTATTGACCACCAACCCTTCAACGAAAACTGCAACTGCAAGAACGATGATTAAGTATCTTTAAAATGAACGACAAAGTATTTTTGTTGTACTTCTAATTTGCTAAAAATATATTCTTTATTTATTAAACAAAACTAAATAAATAGAATCGATAACATAACATATACAATTCTCTAAGAAAAACAAAAGCCCCCTACACCATCTTCCGCAGTTATTTCTCTATTAAAGCTTTCATGCTTGTTCTTTGTCAAAAAAAATTACTATAACTAATCCAAAATACCCAAATCATCAAACCTTTTCAATGTGTACCTCATAGTTTCCTCTATCCTCTTTGATTTGAACATAATTTCGACTTGCTTCTTTGCAAAATCATCGTCCATGAAGTTCTCCAAAGTATTATCGCCCGAGTATTCCTTGTCCATGGCTATTGCTGGAAAGATCCCATAATTGGCGAAGAAACCGTACAACTCCCTTCGACGGACTTCGGTCAAAATGTCGTCAAACGTTGGAATATTCTTATGATTGTGAGCTTTTAACGTCTCACTCATGGCTGAATAATATGTCATGATTAACTCCTCCCTCTTATGCTTGAGGATATCCAATTGCACTGAGGTGAAGAGAAAGTAATTTAAATCGTAGCCGGGACTGCCAAAGATACTCATTTGAAAGTCAACGAAAACAACATCGTCCACTTGTTGCCTGCCACCCTTGTTCGTGTACTTAAACAAGAAGTTGTTCACCCAAAGATCGCCATGATTGAGGACTTTTAATTCACCAGCAATTGGCTGTTGGCTCTTGATTAGATTCTGCTTCAGGTTAGCCTCGTATTTTTCCACCTTTGCACAGATGGACTCAAAGCCCTTCCATTGTCGAATCGTATGAATGAGACCTCTCAGATTATTGCCAAAGAACGATTGGTAGATATCTGAGGTGTCAACACACTCCTTTTGCAGCATACCAGAGCGAAAGGAGTTCATCGAGGAAGGATCCTAAAAAAGATAGTCGTCGAATTAGGAAAGAACTTCCGCTGAATTAACTAAGTCTCACCTTTTTGTGTACAACCATTGAGATTCCATGGAACTGTCCAAGTTTCCTCATAACAACTTTACAGTGCGCCAAGTCCAGTCCCTTCTCACGATCCGCCATTACGTAGCCCAGTGATAATAGATCCTCAAACACAAGCGTATTGATTGGCTCCTTTAGGGTGTGATACAACTTTGGCCCGAACTTGACCTTATCCACCAGAATTTCCATTCGCGGCAGCATATTGTAGTAGACGATTTTTTCCTTTAGAAACACTCTTAAATCCTCCAGAAACTGAGTGCTGTCATTAATTGGCATACTTTTCACTATCACTGACACACTTTCGAGTGGTTCATTTTGCCGTTGAAAGGTCACGCGGACGCGGTAGATCTGACTGCAGTAGTTGTCACCACCACCGCTGCCCATTTCAAAGGAAATCTTAACAATTTTCACATAAGCCTCAAACAGTCCATTCTCGATGGTATCCTGGAAGAATTTTTCATCCAAATCCTTGGGCGCACTTATCAAATTACACACTTCCACACTCATATCTATCTGTATGTCTTTACCGGATAATTCTTTACAACTGGCAGTCTGATCGATCTGCTAAGCTTATAAATACGATGATGTTTCCAGAAAATTAACGGATCGAGAATGGTCTACAATCTTAACTGCAGTTGAAGTACCTTCCTTAATCAGGGGAATTGTTGTACAACATCTTGGGGTTATTATTATTCCGCATGTGTGTGATAGTATATCATTTCAGTGTGGCATCGCGTTAAATGATAACAACGACGACAATCATCGACGCACGCTACATTCGCGAGCGGTTTCGTGTCAGACATGCATTGTTTTGACTGTTGTTACAACCCCAAAGGTTAACAACTTTTTGAAAAATTACGTCATCCCTCTTTGGAAGGTATGTACTTATGATCGACGTCGTCGGTCGATGTAATTTTGTTTTGGTTTTTTTCTTTTCGTTTGTTAAGGTGTGGTTTCATTGATAGTCAGATATTTAAATTATTCTTACAATAAAGTTAATTTTAATGGTTGCGAAAAAATTGTGAGTTAGCATCTATCCATAATACAGCAGCAAAAATTATTGCGTGTCTGTTTGACAGATTGCAACCGCCACTTTATTTTTATTTAATTTGTTGAGGAAATTATCTTTTGAGCGAATGGAACTACTTTAGAAACGTTATTGCGCCTTTTAGTAAACGAACAAGCGATCGAGTCTAATATATATTTTTGAAGCATGATAATTGTTTAGTTCCGTCACGAAAGTCAATCTACGACTTATAACTATATGGCCATTCATAATTTGGCAGTATTCATTGAGGTATGACTTAAGGATCATTCACACGAGAGTGAACTGCGAATAGGCGAATCCCGAACAAATCAATTTTAATGTATTTATGAATAGAAAATTTCTATTGCTTCTACCACAAGACCTTGATATTTAATTGATCTAAGATATTATCTGAAAAAAACTGAGTCTAAATTGATTTAAATAGTAATATTTACAATTTTAAAAGAATTTCCCGCGAATTGAAAAATTCTTTCCGCGAACTGTCACTCTTTATTTACAATCCACATAATACAGACGCGATCCACAAATCCGCGAATGAAAAATTCGTTCGAACATAACCTCAAAATTGACAAATCTTGCTGCTAACATTTACAAATCAGATTCGCGGGTACCTGCGACCAAAAAAAGTTCTCATGTGAATGATCATTTAAAGCATCGCTATAGATTTTCACTTATTTAGACTGGTTTTAAGCTCTACCTTTTAAATTTGATGCCTGGAGTATTTGTCGCATATTTACTGCACTTACATAGTTGATAGGTGGAGTTGAATTCGGTTGAAATCCATCCCTGTATTACCTAAAGCTTTATTCGCTGCCCCAAAATTTATAGAAGTCTAACAAACATGTCAAAGTATGAAGATTGTTATACATTTTATTTCTCTCAATAAACCTCAACCTTGTCATCCATTGGCAGTGAAGTAGTCAAAACCTAGATGGCGCTGATACTACCCTTTTTAATATACTATTATGACGGATAGTAGATAATGCCCGCCGAATCTTCAAAAATCACTACTGCTCCGGAAAGTGTCAAGTTAAAAAAGAATTATTAAAATCGGAAGATTTCTCTCACTTGTATGTAACATCTCCTTCCTCCGCTCCGTCTTTTAAGAACCTAACATGTTGAAGGTGTCACAATGACAATGCTGAAAGAACTTTTAAACTCAGGTGAGTAGAAATCCTAAGAAGTTCTGATCTGTACTCACCACCTTTTTATCGATTTCAATGTCATATGGCAGCATTATACAGTAGTCCAGTTTTGGCATCACAAACAATGTCCACCTGTGCAGGAAGGCGTTGAAGAAAGATCGCTGCTGCATCAAGGTCTGTAACGACCTAACCGAGACCTATTATCTCAAAAAATGATAAAGGCCAGGCGACGTTGTCCGGTGAATTCTTTAACATCTCTTCAGAAATCGTTCGAAGAGTAATGCTTGCCGATCGCTGTTTCTTCTCTGAAAAAGGAAATGACATCTATGTTATGAGTCCCCCTCCGGAAATTGTGAACCATTTTACCATTCACTCATTTTAAAAGGTAGAAAATTTATTTTGATAAGACAATATAAAATGCCATCCACACGAAATTTGTCTCAATACTATTTATTTTGGGCGTATAGAGATACGAATAAGGTATTAATCAGTTTACCCCCAGTAGACTGTAGCTTTTTCTTATGTTTGTATTTCAGAAGCTTGTGAGAAAATTGATGGATTTACGAAAAGATAAGGGAAACAACAATTATGACAGGAAAAGATATACTCAACTTGTTTATTTTTTATGATTCATATCGAAAATCCGCTTGCAGATAACCAGTTGACCCTGAAAAAATGATATCAACATTTTCAGATAACCGTGTTTGTTTTCAGCGACATTTCGGTTTTGTTAAAATATAAAAATATTGTGCACTATAGTTATAGCACGCATTCATTTCAATGTGCAACATTGATGTCAAATGTTGCATTTTAGTTTAATTTAAGATATAAAGAACCCGTCACTTGGTAGAAGTCCGGCTCCTTCCTGAGCAGCAAAGAATGGAACATCAATGATCTCACAAGAAGGAAGTCTTGGGTTGAAGATGGGCCGTGGAACATGTGCTGGTCTCTTTACAGAGGAATTAAATGTGTATATACAGCTATGTCAGACAGAGCTGATCACAGCTGTATTTTACAAAAATGAGGTGCTGGCAATCGTGAAAGCGGAGCCTGGTACCGCCAAACTTAACGCTTTTGGCTCATACAGCACAAAGTATGCCTCTGCTGGGTTTCTCAACAAGAGGGCACTTTTTGCAATGAGATGGTTGACGAGCTACCAAAAAAGGATCACAACCGGATGGTTAGAATATAATAAAAACTGAACCAATAAGCTGTTGCAGTATGTATGACATGATGTATAACTGCCTGAAGGGTGCTTTAATTGGTCATCATTATCCATGAAACTATATTAGGTAGCCACGAGCAATAGTCAAGGGCCACAAGGAGGGCCAATACCCCCCCTCTAGCACCCTGAAGGATAATACAACATGATATGTAAAAAAGTGCAGCTTTCTTATGTACCTCGAATACCATAATGGAACTACTTCTTCCATAACATCGGAACGGAACATCTTTCCGACCATTATAATCTGCAATGTTTTTAATTAGTTGCGCGGTTCATTGCCCTCTGCTCCGTCAATTTGATATCTCTTGTCACTGCCGCTTTCACTCAAATTTCCATCTTTGTGCCATTGATGTACTTTGTATCTGCCGCTGGGAGATCAATTTATCAGTAGGGGTCAGTTCTGACACAATAAGTACAACTGTTTGATATGAGCTTACAACTCGTAAAGTTTCGTGGGTCTGCGCTGCAGTAATTTTGCTTTCTATATTTTTCTCGGCGCATTGCGTCGGGCAATACCACGCACTGTCTTTTCTTATGGTTTATAGAGGAATTTGTGTCCGCCTTTCTTTTTGTCACTAGGCCCGAATATTCAAGCACGATATTCAACCAGGAAGCTATTTGGAATACGTTCTAATACGTGGGTGTGGCGCCCACAATTTATAAAATACAGATGACCCTCTTTTTATAGGGTATATTAATTTTGACACATAGTTTGTAACACCCCTTAATATTCGTCGTAGACCCATAAAAGTATTTATATTTATGTTCAGGACCAAATTCAAATCCTAAGACTATTTAGCAATGTCCGTCCGTCCGTCCGTCCGTCCGTATCAACTTTTGAGGCCTTTAAAATTATGCTAGGAGGCTGAAATTTGGAACATATACTCCCTAGGGTCCCGAAATGGTAAAGTGTTAAAAGTTTTTAAATCCGCCCACTGCCACGCCCACAATTTAGAAAAAACCGTTTTAAGGCTTAAGTTAGAGAGATAAAGTTGTAAAACCTTCACAAGATATGTAGGTACTGCCTACCTTTATAAATTTGTCATATAAAGTTTTTTGCCACGCCTACTTTTTGTGGGCGTTTTCCACTAAAATGCTGTTTTCTTTGAAAATTTGCATAGAAATCGAAAAAAAATGTTTAACAATATATTTAGCCAATATTTTTTCCAATATATTGCCCATACAAAGTTTTTTCGTTTTTTCAAAAAAAAAATTTTTTTCTTTAAATTTCATAGAATAAAATAAAATTCTATCCATCATCTTCCTAATGCTTTTTTTCTTTCGGGTACATAGGGATAAGGATAGGGTATCATACTGTTCGCCCCAAGCGGACTGTAGCCTTTCCTTATGTTTTTAAGTAGTCGTTGAAGTTACCGTTAATTTCCCGAGCAGTTTAGCACATAATTTGTGTTTGAATCTGATAGAGGCACCTATTCAGTGCGCAGATAATCATTAAAATACGAAAGTTCGAAAAAAACAACACACGCTCTCCATTTAAACTATTCCCGAGAGATAACAATGAATTCCAAACGAATACCCTTTTGGTCTTTCTCGATTGTTCGCTGTCATTCACAAACACAGCAGAAAGTGCTTTGTTCGGTATTGCTCCTAATATCTATCACTTTTATTACAATCTATACTATTGTAAGTTTCTATTCATTCAGAAACTTCTCAAAATATTCATTCAGAACATTAGAAATATTACGGAAATTAGGTAAATACCTATTTCTTTCATCTTACTCGCCGTGCTTTATTGTGCGGATATCAGATAATTGCGTGAGAAGAAAATAACTAGGGTGCAACAAAATGTGATGAAAAATTGAAACCAATTTAAGAGTTAAGATAATTGAGCATTTAATTTAAGTGAATTTCATTTTCATTTCTTATGACTGAAGCTTTTCCAGATTGTTCAGCGATTGGAAGCGTTCGTGATAGATGCAATTGAGGCAACATCGTGTTATGATATGTTATGTGACATTGTATTTTCACACAAACCACACTAGGAAATAATTAATTCTTTAGTAGATTTATTATTATTATTCTACTCACTTAAAAAAAAACTTTTAACTTACTCAACGCACGACACTTCTTATTTAGAATACTTCGAAATAATAATAAATATTTTTACAGAGTTAAAAAAATTGTTATTCACATAAGACTTTAAGCTCACTCAATTGCTATCAAGCGCTCTAGTTACTTGTAAGTTACTTATAACAGAAAGACAAAAAGAGGACATTATTTTCAATCAAAATATATTTACTAGATTTAAATACCCTCACGTCTGTTGCGATTAATTTTAATCTTACCATACACTTCGGTAATGCATACTCCAATATCTTGCACATCACTCCCATGACCCAGACTCAATCAAAGCAAAGGCCTTTCAATGTTCAGCACACAGGCTGTAGCCGTCGTCTTCTTCTTGTGCCCGATAGGGCCATTTGGCCCTCTGTTTTGCGTTATGGCGCTTGGCCCTGGGCCACCTGGAAATGGCCCTCAGATTTCAAAATTCTACTAAATATGGATTTTCATAATTAGTAGAATTTGACAAATTACAAATTACTAAGCTTTTCTTATAAAACATGTAAAATGTTGGCGTTCATTTAGTTTAATTCTGTCTAACCGACCAAAATTAAGTGAGGACAGCAATATATAAACCAACGTCCAACATGGTGGCTGGGCTGGACGGTTTACGCGCGGAACTGTCAACAAGAGCGTGCACCCTCACTTCCCGACTTCCCCACTTGCACCCGTACTGTGGCAAGAGTACTTCAAGTTCTTCTTCTTCTCAAATCCGCTGGCCCAGATGGTATTTCCCCTATAGTTCTGAAGAGGTATTCTTCCACGCTTGCAAAACCACTGCGTAAGCTTTTCTATCTGTCCTATTCTTCAGGGCTCTTTCCGAAAAGATGGAAAACAGCATTTGTCCAGCCCGTTCCCAAAAAAGGCGAATCTTCCGCTCCCTCCTCCTACCGACCAATTGCACTAACGTCCCTTCTTTCCAAGGTCATGGAAACGCTGATAAACCGTCAGCTTATGAAATATCTCGAATCCCGAAAACTTCTTAATGATCGGCAGTACGGTTTTCGAAGCAACAGGTCCACTGGTGATTTGATGACATATCTAACCGAAAAGTGGAACCAATCTATTCACCATGGTGGTGAAAGCAATGTCGTTGCGCTTGATATTTCAAAGGCATTTGACAGAGTTTGGCATCAAGCTCTCTTGTCGAAAATGCGTGCATTTGGGATCGATGTTACCTTTATTCAATGGATTAGAAATTACCTTTCGGACCGTTCAATACAAGTTGTTTTGGACGGTATTAAGTCTGCAACTCACCAAGTAAATGCTGGTGTCCCCCAAGACTCCGTTCTGTCTCCGACTCTCTTTCTCATTTTTGTCAATGATCTCCTGTTTGTTACTGCTAATCCAATCCATTCCTTCGCTGGATTCCGACCCTAGCTTCGCATATTCGTTTTTGGACTAACGTCCCTCATCTTCGGGCGGGGAGCTAGAACAGCAAAGTATGTTAGGATCATTAAATTCTGACATTGAAAGCATTCTTAAGTGGGGTTGTACCAATAGAGTAGAATTTAATGCTTCCAAAACACAATGCTGTCTTCTGTTATTAAAGCGAAATCTTAATACTCTGCCATTATCTATGAATGGCACTTGCATCGCTGAAACCGAACGACTTTCCATTCTCGGTATGTATGTTAATGACAACCTTCGTTGGAATGACCACATATTCGATGTCGCCAAGAACGCTGCGAAATGTCTAGGCTTCCTTAAGCGATGCAAGAAATATTTCACCCCTTCTGATTTGACAAGGCGTTTATTCGCCCACAACTTGAGTACAGCGCTCATATCTGGTCTGGTCCACCAATAATATATTTGGAGCTTCTCGACAGGATCCAAAAACGTGCGGTAAAAGTTATTGACTCTCTTAGTCATCGTCGTATGTCTCCTGCCTGTCATTGTTTTATCGGTACTTCCACCACAAGTGCTCAAATGAAATAGCCAGGTGCATTCCACCCTTACAGCAATTCAACCGCAATACTCACCATGCTAGGAATGCACATCAGTTAACCCTTAAGCCTGTTTTCGGACGTACTGTGAAATATAAAGATTCCTTTCTCAACCGTACAATACGAATGTGGAATGCTCTACCACGCTCTGTTTTTCCTTTGCGTTATAGTTTACAAACATTTAAAACCAACGTGCATCGGTTTCTCCCTTTCTCTTATCCTTCATTTCCCTTATGCCCACACTGTGTCACTTCATTATAGAGTATCCAAAGTCCCTTAACAGCGCATATTAGATCTTGTCAGCCTTATTGTGCGAGCAGATCCTGAAGAAAACCCAAATACTTCAGATTAATACTCACCACTTTTATAGATTTTAAAGCCGCATATGACAGAACAGTGAGGAACTTTGTCTACGTCTTCACTTCTTATACGACATCTCTTTAGACATCAAACGAAGAATGACGCCCAATAGCTTAATTTTTGTGCTGAGTGCATAGTTGCCTTCTATGTAGTCTCCCGAATAAATAAGGAAACTAATAATCCCAAACCCAGATAAGACTCTTATAATCCCAGTCCTGCTCTATGGATCCGAAATAAAAACACTTTGTAAGGCGAATATTCTTCATCGTTTTGAGAGAATTTCTTTGTACGGTATTTAGTCCCGAATGCATTGACAAGTTATGGACATTGCGACACTTACCTGCTTCAAATTTCAGACAAAAAAACACCAGGAATTTAAACTGTTCATGTAAAGTGGCCCTTACTGTTACCAAATGGCCCTTAAAAAGGCCCCCCCCCCATATTTTTTTTTTTAGTGGCAACACTCTGGCTTAGTCTGAATTTATATAGGTTTGAGGGATAATGACTCGCACCGCACACAGGAGACAGGGCTGTCGTTTTTCAATTTCAAAGGGAACCCATTTGAAGATTTTGGGGAGCCACTTTAGTCAAAGAGGAGCCACCGAAAAAGTATCAAATATTTGGTGTATGGATTAACCCATGAAGATGTTATTTTCGGATCTTCTTTGGTCGTTTTGTATATTTCTTTTTTTTTTATTGTGAGGACAGCGCCGGCGTTGGTGTTATTTATTTAAATAAACAAATTTGTTGCAGGCTATCCGACGCTCTATGAAGAAATAAAAACCGTTAAGCAACTTACTTATCCATTTTAGCCAGACACAAACAAATTGTTCTTACGAAAACTGCATAACTGATGACCATTCGAAATTGAAACGTCATGAACCATATTTGACATTGACAATGGATTAGGGAATTGCATTTTATACTCGAAATAGAGATGTGCAAATTATGTATACAACGAATATTTGCAATCAAGTTATAATAGAAGGCAATTTTTTGGTATTCGATTTGAAGCAACATGAATGATTCCATTATCTAAATCACTCACCACAGGTTAAGACCTGTCTGTCTATTTGGATACTGAACAAACGTTTTTAGTTTCCATGTTTTCAGAAAATAATTGTTGAACTACATAGTTGTTGAAGATCAACGTCATTAGAAAGATGGCCCCGCCTTCTAGTAAAAAGTTATAAATTTGGTCTATTCCGGGCGACTTCTTCGACTTTATAAAAGAATTGCTAATAAATTTGAATTTGAAACTTACAGGTATTTATATCAAACAATAGTAATTTGTGATAGCCATCACGAAAACTTGTAACTAGAAAAAATCCTAAAATTAAATATGAAATGACTAAACTTTATCAGCACATGAGATCCATTTTTGAATCGCCTCAAAAAGAATGGTAACATATCATCACATGCCGAATTTATTTAAATAATTTTTAAGATTTTGAAAAAAAATTGATTTTCTCAAAAACGCCACCTACAATTTTTACCTTTTACATAATTGTTCAAAATACAAAAACTGATTAAAATCGTTAGACCTGTTATTGTAAAAACGAATTTTATTTAAATTCAAGTAAATTGTTATATGGAAAACAAAATTTAAAATAAATTATTTCAAAATCAATTTAAAAAGTGTGAAATTTTTTGGAACTATGGCAGGTACCGTTATTTAAAAATACTCCAAAAAACTTTATATATATACGTCGAACTGTTTCTCCATACCGCTCCCGGACAGACAACCAGACCGACGCACGGCATCGGCGGACCCACTTTTTTGGACTTCTCTATAGTCGTAATATGATCAGTTTGAGTTCGAAATTTTCAACCGATCGCAAGAACGTTCTCTTTGGTATACTAAACTAATGCATACGAGAATGTTAAAAATGCTAATCCGTCCATTCCATTAATAAACAACAAAAGTACCATTCAAATCAAACTGATCCGGCTTCGATGACGCAGGGCATGTGTTCTGGCTCCACGAGGTCGCTGATCTAGGATCGAATCCCGATGATTGCAAATTTTTTTTCGATTTTAGTGACTCAGACCAGCTCCTCACAAAGATATACTATGTATGTATGTAATTTCATTGTTGTTTCATTCAACTATTTTACACAAAAAAGTTTCAATGTACCTTTCGTTTTCCCGCGATTGTTATTCAAAACGTTCTATCTCGTTTTCGTTTTTGGAATTGTTTACTTTGCAAATTTGGAACAGATGTGAGTTAACAAATTTTACCAAGCCAATTTTAAGTGCACAAAGCAAAAGCATTGCCATATTCGCAACATTGGTCGCAGTGCAATCTTAAAATGGAAATGACATTGAGAATGCAATTTTTTTTTTGATATATCTTTATTTATCTCAGCGTATCTGACAATGAGACAAGAATATTTCACATAAATAGAGTGCCAAGATCAACGAATATTTGTTTGTGCATCTTAGTTGGAATTCCCGATTGGGGGAACCATGAAAAAAAAGTTCAGCACAAAATATAATACACTCGTAATCATTCCTTCATCGGTGCTGTCACTTGGGAATTTAAATATGTTTTATAATTAATTAAAGGTAGATTTTAAAAACAAAGAAAAGTAGATTTGAAGTTCAATAACCACATTACCTAAGCAAAACATTAAAATAAATCGTATACGACTGAATTAAGAATTATATATTTCTCAATTTGATCAATGGAGTGAAGCTGAAAAGGGGTAATAATCTTTTTATGAGTTAAACAAGGAATAACAAGATGTAAGGATTTTCGAATAATAATATCTAATAAAAAGATGGAAATGCGAAGACTTAGGGCCGTCTTATTCACTTTTTTTGTTCAACTTGCCGGAAACTCGAGGGTTGACTAGTATGAGAGTTGAACGGAAAGTTGGAAAATGGTTTTATTCACTATTTTAACCTCCGGACTGTAAGTTGAAAATCGAATGTTATCTAGTATGTTGTTTTGAAAAATTCCCTGGGATATTTGTGTCAGGTGAAACATAATAAATTATTCTCAATTCTCAATTCTCGGTTTGAATTTCATGTTTAATTTTTATTTGATTATTTAATTATTTTGCGCTAAGCTCGGGAAGTTGCAAAAATGTTGCAATAATTGTGTTTGTCCTGTTTTCAGTGATTGTGTAATTTTACACCACGTAAGCTTTTGGTCATACATATATCGAAACTCTCAAAGTATTTTTATGAAATCTATTTCCAGCTATGTAGGTGGCCTAATATGAACTGCACTCATCAGAGCAAGCAGCTAAAGTTTGACGAAGAATTTTGACTTCTGTGAATTTTTTTTTTAAATGAACAAACCAAACTTTTGATTACATGCTGTAATTTCGACCAGCACCTTATTAACTATCTCCAAAAGAATTCCAAGAATTGCAATATGCCTTGGCTAATGAGTAATAAGGGTACACATTTCTAAACAAAAGGATTTGTTAGGGGAATTCGGGCTTTACTCATTTACACCGAAAAGGGTTTTGGGTCATACATTTTTTTTTTGTTGTCCTACCGACGGTAGATCCTAATTAACCACATGTACATAACCGTGTTTTAAGGGAATATTTAAGATCGGTGGTGGTCCGCCCAAAAGGAGCTAACAGCATTGAGCGCCTTGGGTCTCGCTGCACTACCCTGCGAGATGTATTACCTCTCTTATGAAAGGAAGTACGTCCTTGGTGGCAGAGTTTTTAAACTCCGCTGGTGAACGCATTGCTTTATTGAAAATACCTCTGGTTAACCAAGGTACTACTGGACATTCGCAAAGAATATGTTTAGAGGATTCGTCCTCTTCCATTCACAACCTACTTTCTGTCTCCGGGCACATATTCATTTTATGCCAACAAGCTTTCATAAACTTTCCTTATCTAGCATAAGTATATCCTTGTATGAGTAAGGCTTGATGAGTCTTTTGGATTGTCTGAGCCCCGGAATATTTCCCCAGTTGGCCAGACGAAGTTGATCCTCCCAACAGTCGATCTGTCTTAAGGAAGCAGCTCAATTGACAATACCAAAAGGTTCTGGTTCAAAGAACACGGATTCTGAACCAGCTCTTGCCAGTTCGTCCGCCAATTCGTTGCCTGCAACTCCTTGGTAGCCGGTGACCCATTCAAGTGTGACTTTGTTGAGTCTTGCCAGGGATTACAGAGCATCGTAGCAGCATTTCACTGTCATCGAGTCCTGTATATTGGACGAGAGTGCTTGGAGAGCCGCTTGACTATATAAAAAGATATAGATTTGAGCACCTTTGATACCTTTAAATATAGCGCAGACCTCAATGGCATGGATGTCAGCTTCAAATACAGTGGGACACATTCCTATTGGTATATAAACTTTGGCGTTGGGTCCAAAGACGCTAGCTCCAACGCCAGCAACCATTTTTGATCCATCGGTGTACTAAACCAGACCTTTAGGGTCCATGTCAGGGACACCATTAATCCAGTTTTTACGGTTCAATATTTCTACCTTGAATAGACTATTAAAACAATATTTCCTAAGCATAGTGTCGGGGATTGTACTGAACATGTCTGTTTTCGAAAGAGAATGAAGTATTTTCAGATGTCCCACAAGCTCATCTTACTCAAACTTGTATTCTAGTTACAAATTTTAGTGCAATTCTAGCAGCTGTCTACCTAATAAAGATGTGTAGAGGCGACAGAGACCATTCGAAAGCCAGTGAGCCATCAGTACAATATGCTAGCCAGGAAATAGCTCATCTGCTGGTCAGATGGATCCAATTTCTATGGAAGATATTATAATCACAGTAATGATGATGTGCAAAGGACAGTCATTCACATCATCGATATGGATGCCGAATTTTCTATGAGCTGTGTACAAGCAGCCGGACTGCTTGGCAAATTTCCGAATGCAGCCTTAAACTGCAACTGATAAATTAAGGACAAGACACCACAACACAGAGTCAATGATGATCAAAGACAAAGACGTCTTTGATGACCATACTTGAGAGAGAGTAAATGCCTACTACTGTTCCTTATAAAACATTCATTAAATGCAAAAACAACTAGGTATAGGTACTTGTCCATTGCGAATTCAATATTATTCTGGGTAATAAATATCCCTTTTAAACACGATCCTGCACAATCGCTCAAAGTGAACGATTTATGAGCCGAAACTCTTTTCGGTGTAAGTGGGCAATATATTTATATTTAATTATATTTTAATTTTGCTATTCGCGAAGTTCTCCATGTTAGAAAGTCTTTGAATATGCGGGCTTTCGATAAATAAATATAAACTTATTCAGGGTTAAATTAGTTGAATTTTTTTTTCTGATTAAAATGAGCGGCTTTGAAAATAATTCAGATTAAGAGAGAAAACGTTTGGCGGCTGGTGAAGCACATAATTTTTACTTTTTACTGTTATGATTCAATGGAATCCAATATTTGAATCAATGCTTTATATTGTGTAGGTATCCGTCTCACAACTGAGAGGTGAAAGATCAGTTTCAGTATGTTGAAAGGCTATGAGTTTGTTTAAATTGAATTTATATATCATGGGTGCCCGGTTCTATTCATCTAGTTCACATTGTAAAATGTTCTGTTGCGTAATGTCTGTTTATACTAATCGCTGAAAAAAAAGTAAGCCTAAAAGATTCAATCCTGTAAAGACCCTCGGCGATAACTTGTTAGAAATTTTTTGTTTGTGTAACTCTGTTTGGGTGACTTTTGAAAATGAAAAAATTATCACAAAATCGATGAATCCCGAAAACCTCAAATGCCCATACAAAGTGACCGCATCCAACTTAGTTTAAACGAACTTAGTTTAATCCATGGTGCCCAAAAAACAATCCAGAATGATTAAAATAGATTCCGGAATGTATTTTACATCTCCCGAATGTTTTTTATACAATTCTTCAAAGTGGGAAACGTATGTAAATTAATTCCTCCTTTTATTCGCCTTTGAGTTCAGATAGCTTAATAAGTATAATAAATTCGATAATAGCTATCGGTGATGATAAAGAATAACCGAATAAAGCGCTTTGTGTGGTTTTTTACTCGGCTACAAGAATGCGGTTAACCTTTTATGATTTCGAAATGTTGAGGCCCTTACGAAAGATGCTGGCAGACTAAAAACAGTTTCAGGTTTCGAGAAAACTTCATCCGAATATTAACGAACAAGTTCGTCGAAATCTCATTTCCAATGATTCCAGTTTAAGTTGGACTTCAAACAAGACTTAGAGTGTTCAGTCTTCCGACCGAGTTTAACCCTAAAATGCATTCCGTACCATATATTGTACACGTCTTTAATTATACGTTCACACCAAAAGTACTGCACATCCCAAAAATAATTAATGCCCAATTCATGTTTAAGAAGCGATTTTACATTTGAGTGGGTTGGTCTCCATAATGGCTGCTGACCTCATACATTAAAGGGTTAAATAATTCTTGAATTGAATAACTAACTTAGAAGTGGTTAAGGATTAAGCAAGGTCTTATAAGTGCAGCTTGACTGTCACTACAGGCACATACTTTGACCTCTTCACATATTCTCTACAAGAAAGTCCATAGATTTCTGCTTGCAAGACCAGGAGGAGAAACGCCATACGTAAGCGCATTCCACCAGCATCTAAATCCCAAAAGGCTTTTTAACCCAGTGTAAAAATTCGGTTACATGCTTCCCCTGACTCGGATCCTGACCGGTACCAACCGTGAACTTAGGGAAAGTCGACTATGAAATTGCTACGCAGTCGAAATTCCAATATCATTGCATCAGATCTTTAGATAGTTTTCGCGCAATGTCATCGAAACTCCATTACGAGTTGTACCAAAAACATCTTCTCTTAAGACTATAAGTGGCCTTTAGCGTCATAGCTCAGATGATATAAATATAAAAAGTGGAAGGTTCATCAGAGCATCTAGAGCAGCGCCAAGTATGCTAAAGAAGGTCCCAATGTAACATTACGTGAGTCATTTTAGTACTAGTTGGGAAAAACCTATCAATTCCCTCCGTCTAGTAAAGAGAGCATTTTAAGTCTTAAGAAGATTCATCGAAGCATGTCCAAAACCTCCCGCACTTTTGCATAAATATTCGCTAGGCCTCATTAGAGAAGAAAAAAAGTGAAACAATATGTCTGCGAGTAGTGATCAGAAAATTTGAGCATGTGCAGCAGAGAGTCGACTATCATGCACTATAACAGGGGAGACAGAATGTTGTCTTGTGGGCAGCCCCTTTATATCTCAGTCGCAATCATCATCTGCAACCATCGTTCTTCTCCTTACCATTGCTCGGTTCCTCACGACACAAGTTATAACCTTGTTGTAGCTGCACACGCTGTCAAAAGTCGCATTGTCACACGCACCCTTTTTCCTCTTTTTCCTATGGAGCTGACTGTAGACCCTTCTAACAAGGTTATATCTGGAGGGCTGCCACGCAATTTCTCAGAATTTTCCTCGCTGTTAGGTATATCTCGTCTTCAAAGCCACATTGCGCATATGCAGCTCAGCCCAGTCTTTCCATGCTGCCGATCGAAATAGACTCTACCTTCAAACATTAGGGAATTTGTTTGCCTATGCTTCGCTGTTGTGGGTGCAGTGGCTTAGTGGTTAAGTGCATTGGACCACTAAGCGGGAGGTTGCTGGTTCGAAAACCGACCTGTACCACCTGAAAGATTTTATTCGCTGCCCCACCTCTTGGAAACGTCTGACAAGAGTAAGAAATGTCATGAGAAGCTTCTCAACAATAAATTGCCGTTCGGAATCGGCATTAAACTGTAGTTCTCTCCATTCGTGTCAAAAATAACTATAACTTTGCACACACAATGCACGCAAACGAAGTATTTCTGTTCTGCTTTCCCTTTCGTAAAAGGGCAATTAAGTACCTAAATATCCGAAATACATAAATAAAACCAACACATGTGGAATTGCTATTCGATTATTTATTCTTATTAAAATATTTATTATATAAGTGTATCACAATTTATTTGTCTAGTCCCCCAAAGCTATCCAGTGCCTTCAATGAATACTTCAAATGTTCGTTCAACCTTTTGGAGGAGAAGGCAATTTTCATTTTTTCATCGTCTTCGAGTAAGGTTTCGAAACTATTGTCACCGCATATTGCTTTGTCCATCGTCATCACTGGAAGCGGCCCTAAAATTGTAAACAGGCCAAAACGAGCCGCTCCCTGGTATTCATACAAAATGTCATCGTACGTTGGGATATCCTTATAGTGAAACCCTTGCAGAGTATCCTTTAGTGAATCATAGTACGTTCGAAGATAAATTTCCAAATTTTTTAACACATCCATCTGAACACTTGCGTGGAAAAAATAATTCAAGTCGAATCCTGGGCTACCATAGATACTTAGTTGAAAATCAATAAAGACCAATTCTTTTGGTGTGTTTTCTTCATACTTGAACAGCATGTTGTTGACCCAAAAATCACCATGATTAAGGACTTGAAATTTGCTCTGGTTAAATTTTTGGCATTCAGGCAGACGTGCTTGAAAGTTCCTTTGGAATTCCTGCAATTTCTTGGTAATCTCCTCGTAGCCCTCCCATTCTGATGCTTTTTTAATCTCACAGTCAAGGTATTTGTACAGCAGCTTGTATATTGTAGATGTTGGAGTTGCTACATTGGCATCGAGAAAACCAGTTGAAAATCGCGCTATCATCTCAGGTTCCTTGAATTATAAGAGAATAAAATTGTATCAAATTCTTTAGCAAATAAAGTGAAGAAAGACCTACCTTCTTAGCATAAACCATAGACACAGCATGGAATTGTGCAAGTTTTTTAAGTGCCAGCTTTGTGTGCTCCGCATTGAATCCGGCTTCTCTATCTGCCATGGTGTAGCCTGCGCTTGTCATATCCTCAAAAACAATTGTGTTAATAGGCTTATTTTTGGCAAAGTAACATCTATAAAATGAAAATCAGAAGTAATAAAAAAGATATTTTCGTTTAGGATGCACTTTTTATTTTACCTTGGAGCAAATGTGACGTTATCCAATAAAATCTCCAGCTTTGGCAGAACATTTAAGTAGAAAATTTTCTCCTTATTGAAAACCTCCATTTCTTGAAGGAACTGCAAGCTCGGATCATTTTCCATTGTCTTTACGATTACAGACACCTGCTCAGTTTCGGCACTCTTAGATCGCTTGAAATTAATTTTTACACGAAAGATTTTACTTAGATAGTTGTCGCCGGGGTTACTGCCAAGTGTAACTGCTATATCTGTTGTTTTCACTTGGGCTTCAAAGAGACCATTTTCAAGGACCTCCTCGAAGAATTCACCGTCAAGATATTCCGGGGCGTTAATGCTGTTCTCAATACGCATTGCGAAGCTGTTTGAATGAAATGTTACTTGACGACTTGCACAGTATTTATAGAGAAGCTTGCTGGTTGAGTTTTTATTAGTTTAATCTTAATAAGATTACACGTTGATTCATATTTATCTCAAACTGACGCGCGACAACAAGTAGAATAAAGTACACGAGTGCGTCGTAGAAAACGTTCTCTCTACACGTGATGAATTTTTAGATCCCATCAGAAAAATATTTATTTCAATAATTAAATTATGCAGATTTGTTCAGACCGTGCATATTTTTTTATCCCTATTTGATACTTTTTATCAAAAATAATCTTGTTATATAACATTCGTTTCAAGGACGGTTTCAAGTCTTGAGTACAAATGCTGGTGTTCCTCAAGGCTCCGTTTTGTCTCCGCCTCTCTTTCTCATTTTAATCAATGATCTCCTGTCTGTTACTGTTAATTCAATCCATTCCTTCGCTGATGACAGTACCCTTAGCTTCGCATATTCGTTTTATGATTCACATCCCTCATTTTCGGGCGGGGAGCTAGAACGGCAACGTATAACGTATGTTGAGCTCATTAAATTCTGATCCTGATAGCATTTTTAAGTGGGGTAACACAATAGAGTAGAATTTAATGCTGTCTTCTGTCATTAAAGCGAAACCCCAATACTCTGCCATTATCCATGAATGGAACTTGCATCGCTGAAACAGAACGACTTTCCATTCTCGGTATGTGTGTTAATGACAACATATTCGATGTCGCCAAGAACGCTGCGAAATGTCTAAGCCTCCAATAAACTTATTGGTAATAGAGACATCGCGAAGTAGCTTGACTCTCTTAGTCATCGTCGTAATGCCTCCTGCCTATCGTTGTTTTACCGCTATTTCCACCATAAGGGCTCTAACGAAATAGCCAGTTGCATTCCACCCCTACAGCAGTTCAACCGCAATACTCGCCATACTAGGAATGCACATCAGTTCACCCTAAGCCTGTATTCGGACTTACAGTGAAACACAAGTATTCGTTTCTTAACCGTACAGGCTCTATTTTTCCTGCACATTATAGTTTGCAGTCATTTACGTGCCAACGTGCATCGGTATCTACCTTTCTCTCTTCCTCCACTTTTTTAATGCCCGCACTGTGTCACAAAAGTTTGAGTTGCAAATGTCAGCACGATTGCAATAACCTTCTCCTTACTATACGAGAAAGATACCTACAAATAGAGCTACATAAATTTCAGTTGATATTATTCTATTGTTTTATTAGTTAGTCTAGTTTACCTATCTATCTCATACCAAATAATCATTGGAGAGAGGTTGTTAATTTATTTTATTAAACTACAGTCTCAAAGTTGATACAAACTATTCTTAATTATTTTTAAGTTGGTAGGTCTAATTATACTCGGATGTAAAGGGTGATCCATTTCGAGGTTCCCTACTTTTTTAAAGAAAAAAACACAGAAAATTCAAATTTAATGGAGAATGTTTATTATCATTTGAAAGAACATTCTTTGGCATTTATTTTTTGAAGATCTATCAAATGTTGGCCGTTGCTACGTCGCAGATGGTCCATCCGTTGAGTCCAATTTTCGATCACTCGTTCGAGCATTTCGACTGGTAACTGGCGAGTGACACGCGTGATGTTTTCCTCCAAGGCCTGAATCGAAACGGGTTTGTCGGCATAAGTTTTTGACTTTACATATCCCCACAGGAAAAAGTCTAATCACATGATCTTGGTGGCCAATCGACCGGCCCAAAACATGATATTATGTGCTCACCGAAATGTTCTCTCAATAAGTCCATTGATTGATGCGATGTGTGGGAAGTGGCGCCGTCTTGCTGAAACCAAATGTCGCCGAGATTACGAGCTTCAATTTCAGGCATCAAATAGTCGGTTATCATGGCACGATAACGGTCGCCATTGACGGTTACGTTCCCACCGGCATAATTTTTAAAGAAATATGGACCGATGATTCCACCGGCCCACAAACCACACCAAACCGTTGTTTTTTCTGGATGAAGTGGCAGTTCTTCAATCTCTTCAGGTTGCTCTTCGTCCCAAATGTGGCAATTTTGTTTGTTTACATACCCATTGAGCCAGAAATGGGCCTCATCGCTAAACAAAATTTGCCTCGAAAACGTCGGATCTTCTTGGAACTTTTCAAGAGCCCATAGAGCGAAGCGATGTCGCTTGGGAAGGTCGAGCGGCTTCAGTTGTTGCACAAGCTGTATTTTGTACGCTTTCAATTTAAGATCTTGACGTAAAATGCGCCAAGTCGCCGAATCGACTCTCTACGGTATTCGTGTACACTCTCAGATACGGCCTCTATATTTTCTTCACAGCGTGCTGGACGTGGTCTTTTCGGTCGAATATTATCCAATAATGAATACTGGGTCTCAAAATGGGTGATAGTGTTGCGAATAGTACGCTCAGTAGGCCGATTATGTTAACCATAAGTTGAGCGAAGTGCACGAAACACATTCCTCACAGAACGTGAATTTTCATAATAAAGTTGAACAATTTGTAAACGTTGTTCACGCGTAAGTCTTTCCATTATGAAATGCCAAACAATACTAAACAAAAATAACATGACAGCATGACACGACTCATACGTGATCTGTCAAAAAAGGCTATTGAAAAAAGTATCTCTACTTGGATCACCCGTTAGATGTCGATTTCGTTTGGTAATCCGGAAGAGCTTCCCTATCCATGACGCCAATCGAACAAGCAAACACATAAGATTTGAATTTGAAGTGTATATGTATTTCGAGACGGTTGCCCTGCCAATCTGATGACAATAGAGGGTATGGAAGAAAAACAAAATTAGGTATTGAAATAAGTTTATAAATTTGCAGCTAATTTCTTCAAAATTGAAGAATTATTGAATGCATCAGCAACAAATCTGACATTTATCGATTTTGACGTTTGTGATGTTTGGTTTGTATTAGTGATTATGGTTTTGATTCTGAAATTTAAGTCAAAAGCAAGTTTCTCTTTCTTCCAGAAGAGGAGAGGAGAGTTATTTAAGTACCTAACAAACACTTTCTGAAGAGTCCAGAAAACTTCCGGATTACCAAAGTTCAAAAGTTGTTGACCGAGTTGACTTTTCAAAGATTGAAATATTTATTACTAGATCCGCTGCCAGAAAGTAAAGTACTACTAAGAAAGCAAAATGCTCTTCCTCCGCCTTTATTAAGCGCAAGTTAGAAGACTATTGAAGTATTGCTCCCACACTGAATTTGGTCTTCCAAACATACTTTTAAACACTCGATTTACTTTAAAGTAAACAGGACCAAACATTTTACAAATATTATTTTCCAATGCAATGCTTTCGTTTTGTGCGTGGAGTGGCTAATTTAACTGTTGCAAATTTATGACAAACAACTGTCATGATTAGCTCCTTTAAAATAAATTGCCGTTTGGAATCGGCATTAGCTGTCGCTATCCATTCGTCCCTTTCATACCTTTGCACACACCATGGTTTGAGAAGCTAGGCACATACAGGATCAATTACCCCTAATGCATTATTTTTTTTTTTCTTTCGTTTTGTCAGCCTATATAGCGTGATTCATCACGCGTGACTTCCATAAAACTGCCCTGTCTTTTTTATTCGGTTTCATTTGGCAAGTCATCATGGAAAGACTCACAACACAAGAGCGCCTCCAAACTGTTCAGCTGTGTTACGAAAATCAGTTGTGAGAAATGTTTTTCGTGCTATTCTGTTCAGTAATGGTGCCCGTTTCAAGATGTGGGCTGTTGAGCAACCTGAAGAGTACAAAGAGCTACAATTATTACCGTCAATGGTAACATTCTGATAACATCATTTACTTCCTGAAATTCAAGCCCATGGTCTCGGTGAGCTCTGGTTTCAACAAGACGTTGCTACGAGCCATACATCGCGTAAAACTATGGACTTGTTGAGAAATCATTTTGGTGAGCACTTAATTTCACGTTTTGCTACGGTAAATTGCCTGCCTGGATCGTGCGATATCACACCTTTGGACTATTTTCTCTGCGGATATCTAAAGTCTCAGGTCTTCAGGAATAAGCCAGCTACAATTGTAATTCGCGAGATACCATTCGCTATGCTCGAACGAATCGCCCAAAATTGGACTTTCCGAATGAACCACCTCAGACGTAGTTGTTACATGATATCATTATCAAAAAGTAAATGCCATGAATTGTTCTTTTAATCGATAGTACAAATTTAAAGTTCACTAATGTGTTTTATTTTACTCATAAATCGAACCTCACGATGAATCACCCTTTACTTCGTTTTGCCCCTAGTGACTGCTAGATCCGTTTACAGGCTATGAAGGCGAGTCCGTTGTCAATGTACAGATAAAATGTTTTCATCTGCCCTTCGATGGTAACCCCTTAACTAATATTTTAATTTCCCCAATAATCGTCAAACGGCTTAATCGTTTCTTCTATTTTCTTTGGTAATATGCCGACTTTTTCTTTGTCTCCTTTAGCTCATTCTATATAATCTTTTCTGCATTTTTGGCTTTTAATTGAACTCTTATCTGTAATGAGACCCTTAAAATATGATAAATTTTCTTTAAAGTCTTAACCTTTTTTCTGAGAACACTACACAGATTATTTAATATCATTTTAGGCCACCGAGCATGAGATTGTTGGCAATTTTTCTGTGGTTTTCTTTTCTCTTTCAACAATTCAGTTATTTCTTGAAAATATTTATTTTCGCTTTTTGCGTTTGTCTTCATTAATTGATCGACTTCGTCTTCAGCTTCAAATGGACAAATGGAAGAGATACCTTAAGATCTCTTTAATTTAGTTAGTAAGTCTGGAATAACAAGGGCGGGTCGTACCTTTTAAATAAGCAGTCGTTAATTGTCAAAATGGCAGACGAGTAAGCTTCAACTTAAATATAGCTTTTGGATATCCCTTTTGCCAAATAAAAATCTATAAGGTCTGGAATTTGTCGCATTCGAATAAAAGTCTATCCCAAATTATATACCGGCTTCGCAAAGAATTTTGCCTATTGGTAAAATAAATCTTGAACTCTTGCTCGATATTTGTGCTTATTGAATGCTTGAAGAAGTCTTTTACGATGTAGCCAAATACAAGTTTCTTTTAAAGAGCAAACATTCCCATAAACTATGGGACACTACGTCGTTCTCGGATGGCTTCGCAGTAGCGCATTCTGTCACTCCAATTTTCCAAGACCTTGTTGATGGTTTCGGGCTGTAGCTCACGGATTGTTTGAACCGTTTCCGTATTGTTGGCATAACTTCGGTCCGTCATGGTTACTCACAAAAAAGTCCAAAGGGGTCAAATAGCAGGCCCGAGCTGGCCAATTGACATCCCCAAGACGGTTGATAACACGATTTGGGAATTTGGTGCGCAAAATATGGATTGTGGCATGGGCTATGTGGCATTGGGCGGCATTCGGTATATACATGTCCTTAATTTCACTGAAAAAAAAGTCGGTTAAAAAAGGACGGGGGCCATGAGTGTTGTACACTAGCATACCTACATATTTCACAAACTTTTTGCATAAACTTGCGTACATCAGGAGCGATGGGTACTTCATTTCGGCCAAAACCTCTTTTTAAAAAACACACTATTTGGGCTACACAGCACTCACTGTGGAAATAAGTTTTCAATATTTCCCAGCGTTTTTTAAGCGTAAAGCGACTCATTTCGTTTTGCGGAGGTATGAAACTGACTTTCTGTCAAGATTTCGAGCGGTAAAAGCTGTCAGTGTCGAAATAACCTGTGATTTGGAAAGAAACAACTAAACGCTCAACCTATAAACTTTTCCGAAGTGTGGTTTACGCGATAGGCTCCATATACTCGAATTTTTGTACTCGATTCCTTCGTCAGATGGGTTTCAGGTACAAATGATATGTGCTCGTCGATCTTTTGCAGATGTCCGTTCGCATTCCTCGACGTTTATGTCTAGTTTGTCTAATTTTTCAAACATGCGTTTATTTGACCAACCCTGTTCTTCCAGTCTTGCAAGAATTGCAAAAGCAACTATATCAAGCGTTTCATTATTTTGCTGCAAGTTTCATTAATTTTTTTTTCTTTCTCACTGCTGTTTGGACAACTACGTTGCCTTCAGTCCGCGATTCAACAACTTTTTTATAAACTTTCTTTGGGCAGTTGGAATATTCCTTAGACTTTTACCTTTGGTAAAATAGTTATTCTATACCTCTCATCGGTTTGACCATCGATTTGGTTGCAAATGGTAAAATCGATTTGGACGTTATTTCATTTCGCCAAAATCACTGCCCTGTCCCGTAAATGCTATGCAATTTTTGATATTTTCCAACAGTCAAAGTCACGGGATTTGTTCCAAAAATAAATTAAAGTAAATATAATATATAAACCTATCTAGACTTTTTACACTCTCACGGAAGTCATATATGAAAAATAATTTTATTTAAGCAAACTTTCCATGACATAGCATATTCGGTTCCCACCTAATAAGCATGCCTATTCAAGGTAATGCCGCTAAAATGAGTTAAATGAATAAACAAAACCCCCTTATATATTATCTAAGCGTTAAGTATTTTATTATGCTTGGCTGCTGACAATTTCAGCTCAGTCTTGAAATCACACTCGCACGCTGGACGTGTGCCGCTTGCAAGTTATGTACCCATAAAAGTTATCTCAGACAAAGAGCAAAAACAAATTCAAACTACTCACAGTGACTCTCTTATCTAAATGTTTTATTATTTATACATAAATATTTACATATATAACAGTTAATAACAAACTACAAATATTGTCTAATCTAAGGGATTTTTTTATTCTACATACTACGACTCTTTTACGATTCTCTAATAGTTATGATCGAAAATACCAAGATCATCAAAACGTCTTAAAGTGTGTCTTAGAGTGTCTGTGGTCCTTGGATTTGATGCAAACATTAATTCAACTTTTTTCTTGGCGAATTCTTGATCTTCGGCCATGGCCTCAATGCTGTTGTCGTAGGAGTCTTTCTTTTCCATTGCCACCATCGGCAAGAAGGCATATGACGAAAAGAATCCATAAAGTTCACGTTGTCGAATCTCATAGAGGATATCGTCTAGGGAAGGTATCTTCTCGTAGCGCATGTATTTGAGTGAACTTCTAAGTGATTCGTAGTAGGTCTTGATGAGGTATTCGCGTCTGTGGATGAGGACATCTAGCTGAACGCTGCTGTTAAGGAAGAAATTTATGTCACAACCAGGACTGCCAAAGAAACTTGTTTGGAAATCCACCTGAAAGGGAGAAGTTTAATGTTAGTTTAGAGCTGTTAGTTGTGAATGGGATGGGTTGCCTTACAAATATAGCATCAATTGGATTGTTCTCCTTGTCGTACTTGTACATGAAATTGTTCACCCATAGATCGCCATGGTTAAGGACTGTCAGTTCTCCAGTGATCGGTCTTCCGGTCATAACTAGATTTTCCACAATATGATCGCAGTGAATGTAAAGCTTGTCGGAAATTTTCTCGTAACCTTCCCACTTGGAGACGACTTTGGCTAGAGTTTTCAGTTGCAATATCATAAAGTCAATGAACCGCTGATTCGTGCGGATGTATGTTTCATCGAGCATTCCTGTGGTGAAGCTCTTTTTTACTGTAGGGTCCTGCAATTTGAAAGAAAATGATATGAGAAAAATAAATTTGGAAAGTGTTTCTGAAGAAGATATTTATTGCTTCACTGGGTAAGTTTAAGATTAGGAAATGGATGCATTTGGTTTTTTTTTTTTTGATACCTACTGAACTTCTTCAGTTTACAAAAATATCTTTTCTAACATCACTGAAACCACACACAAAATAATTTTTTCTTAAAGAGGAAGCGAGTGCCATAAGGAAGTGGCTTAAAGATAAGAGAGTTGTTATGCAAATATTTTATAGTACAATAGTCTGGGTACACATGCAATAAGTTTGCTTTTGTAAGTCGATATTCGTTGGAGCAAGCGCCTCAGGTCATAAACACAGCGAGTATCGTTGGTAAATACAATAAAGTTTAGATGTATTGCAAACAATTATAAGCATCGATCGTGTATTTAATTTACAGCCTTAAAGTGCTTCGTCATAGAGACCAACTGTATCCATACAATGTTTAGATAGGCATTTTCCTCCAGACCAAGCGATTGTAAGGTCTTCATTAGTTTGGCAATTGCATCCTCAATAAGTCCTAACTTACAGCTTAAGCACGAGTGAACATCGCCCTCATGATGAAAGAGTTAAAAAAGCAGGGAGATCATTAATGAATGAGAGGACCCAAAATAGATCCCTGTGGTACCCCAATTGAGTTCAGTCTAAAATTCGAAATTAAATCATTAACCACCATAGCTTGACTCCTTCCCGACTTAAAAGAACAATTTAATTTTGAGTCTGTAAATGAGAAGTTGAGTAAAAGACAAGAGTGGTTGACCGTGCCAAAAGCTTTGGAGTCGTCCAATAATGCTTGAATTTGTTCTTTTGCCCAGAATCATACAGGATGCAAGCCTGCTGTGTCTCAGGCAAAGGCTCTTTACGGTTTGAAGGCCCGTTAAGTGAAAATGTTAATCGAGGAAAAGAGCATCTACTTCGTCCACTTCAACTCGGAACGCACCATCAAAGAAAGTCATAAAATGAGAGAGATCAATGTAAGCTTCATTCCGATAACCAAAATGCATTATCAAAGAATAAATTCTGTCATTAAAATTACGAAATCAATTCTTATTAATAATGTGATCACCGTTATTGTTTATATATGAAATTCTAAAGAAAACCAATAAATTGACAACAGAAATAGTTCACGAGGTCCTGTCATAATCACAAAAAGCAATGTGCATTCTTATCTATGCCGAAACGATACTTAAATCTTAAATTTTTTTAAATATTTGAATGTCACCTTGATCAAATCAGTCGTCGACTGATGTGTAATATTTTTTTAAGGTTAAAGTCTGAAATTTTTTTAAGAACGACGTCAAAAACGTTCTAGAAAAATTCTGATAAAACCAGATTATGTATTCGGATTCTTAAAGATTGTAGGATACCAACGGACAGCGATGCTACTGGTCGTTTTTTTTTCGTCTGCTTATCTACCCATGTGGTACTTTGGTACATGTACATAGGTTCTAACTGCACGGAAAGAAAGAAAAAACAAGAAACACCTACACATAGTTTCCTTGCAAGAAATTTTAAAAGACGTCCAAGAGTAAACTTGTCAAGATTAAATTATCAATCCCAAAACTTTAGACAATTGGGTGATTTTTTATGCAAATCGTATATAGGTTTGTCGAAAGTATATTAATTATTACTCAAAGTCGACATATAGCTCATTCTTCTACGTGACTTCACTTGAAGTTACGCAATCTTTTGATTCATTTATGTTTAAAGAAAATGCACAGCCCAAAATGAAATATCTATTGTCATACGATCAAATAGGAGATGCTACCACACAAGTATGCATGCAAGTCTGCGGATTTTCACAACTGAAGATCACCCGTGTTGAAAAAAGGAGGTCTGCAGGTCTTAAAAGCCCTGGATGGCTTTCTATCCACACCAGCTTAAAAATGGCCTTATTAATTTATCCGAAAATGGCGATTGTAACAGTATTTTATCGTTAAAGTCAAGTGCAGCAGTTTTTTTTTAACCGTTTACATTTTGTACCATTGGCTTGACGAAATAAATTTGACACTATATGGCAAGAGCAGCACTGACAGCAGTTGGGGTAAACTTTGACAGTTGTGTGCCGTTTTATAAAAATTAGTTATTTAAAATCAGAATTTAGATCCTCTTTATTATTTAGCTGTAACTAACAAGGACGTAAATCACAAGGACGACCACTGTAAGCAGCCATGTTGGTCAACTGTGCGTTAGTTGCTCTTAGAGTTTTGAGTCTTTTAACTAAATGTGTTCTTTGATTTACCTAAGTCTGCTGAAAATATTACTTAGTGATAATTTAAGAATTCAATGATTGTGAATCCCATGCAATTTAAGATAAATAAATATTAGGCGTAAACGGCCCCAACTGTATTAAGACATAGCTTCTACATACATTGAGGATGCGAAGATATATTTTTTTGAAACGAGTGGACCTACATGTCCCTCCGAAGCCGACAGATTTGAACCAGGCTCATCTTCCATAGTAGTCCAACGCACTTAACCACAAAGCTACTGCGCACACAATTTATGACCCTTTTTAAATGAATATGAAAGCTATGCGATTAGAACTAACGAAGCTGGCGGGTTGCAAATAGTTTTTAATACAAGTGAAAATGTTTTAATTATAATCATAAGAAATTTAAAATACCTAAAACACACCTTTATTTATATGTTGCCAACAGTGCAATAAAGCTTAACTACTAGCTACAGTTTACTACTATTGTTAAATGAATAATATACTAAGCCATAAAAATGTGCGCTCAAATTTCCCACACAACTTAGTTTGGCTTATAACAATTCGTAAAACATAGAACAGTAAACAAAAACATATATATAATGATAAATACATACATTTTGCTCCACACAAAAATAGTTCTTAAGTCCTCCCGTCCTTCCATTTAATGTTTATTTTTTGTTAAAGGGTTTATAGTCAATCGAAGGAAACAAATGAAGTTGATGTAGCCTGTAAAGTTAACTCGAACAAATGTTTCTCTATCATAGTTCTGCGTCTTGTTAAAACTAAAGTACATACATATTAAGATTATTAAGATTTTTACCATCGAAGATCTAACACTGTTAAGACGCACTTAAATCCAGACATTTCGAGTACGTCTCGCCTACAATACGGCTTAAAGGCTGTCAATAAGAGAATTTGGAGCTGCCGCCTACTCTCCAATTCAATTTGAAAGTCACAAATTACATTTTCGGCAGCAATCATTGGTCTAAAAGTACATGAATATCGGGTATTCGATTTATAGAATCGAGTTTTAAAAACAACACTTTACCTAAAATACATTTTCATTTGATCGAAGGTGTTATGAATCTTTGCAACATCATACGAATCATAACCCTCCCACTTCACTGCATCACAATTAAAATAAAGAGTCACCTAGTAAAATCTTTGACCGATCGAACGATATAAAGAATGCATTCAGTCAGTCAGACCAGTTCTAATAAATTCATTCTGCCTTTGAAGCTAATTTGAGGTCGCAATGATGACATCGCTTATCAACAGACATTATTTGCTATAATTAATTTCGAACACCATTTTGGTTTTGAACAATAACTTTCTAATCATCGCCAACAAATATTTAGTGGGCGTTCGTTTGGTGCCGCCATTTAGGAGAAAATACGTCAACCTTATCGCTTTAGGAATTATAGAATTAAACGTGATTTCGAATTGTGGCAAAGACCAACAAAGCCAAAATAAATTTACTGATAATAGTTGACCCGATGACAACAATATTCTCTTCAAGATGTTTATTCTTAGCAACAGCAATTGAATAAAAAAAAATAACTCACCTTCTCTGCCAACAGCATCGATGCTGCATGGAACTTTCCCAATTTCTTCAATATCACGCAACAGTGTTCCTCGTCTAATCCTTGCTGCCTGCTCGCCAATTTATATCCATACTGAGTCAAATCATCAAACACAATCGTCTGAATGGGTTCCTTTGTCGTGTACAAGCATCTACCAAGAGACAACATCAGCATAATGTGAAAGCAAAAAAAAAAGCAAACACAACTTACTTTGCACCGAACTTGCATCCATTGCCAAGTAAAATTTCCAACCTTCCAAGGACATCGTAGTAAAAAATCTTCTCTCTCAAATAAACAGCCAATTCTTCGAGGAACTCTGTAGCTGGCGTTATGGCAATACTCTTCACAATCACAGCCAATTCCTCGTCCAATTGTTTTTTACTGCTGCGATACAGAGCTCGAGCCCGATAGATCTTGCTGCAATAGTTCTCACCGCCACCATTATCTTCTGCAAAAATAATCTTCTTTATGTCGACGCGCATCTCTCGAAGGCCATCTTCGAGTGCTGCCTTAAAGAAGCTCTCGTTCAAATAAGTCGGTGGTGGCTGGGATAGTTCTAGCTTCATATTTTGGCTTATTGATGCTGTATCTGCTCGTGGAGTGCGATTCGAAATAAACCTTCTTTCACGGTTTGTGGACGAAATGGGACTGAAGGCTAAGTGCACGATTGTTAGATGTTATGCATGGGCTGCGAGTTTATTTATTAATCTTTTCAAGTATATAGCGCGAGATTACTTCTTTATTTTCCATCTGACCTAAGGTATTTTGCTGAAATTTGGTCATGTCTTGGGAGGTGATAATGCAAAATGTGTGAGCACATTTTGAAACGCAAATTCTTTAACGAGCACATAAGATAAGTATATTAGTTGTTTACTAGTGAAGCTCGATTGATCTGATAGGAACGCCAATCGTCTAGCGTACAACTTTGTGTGGACATTTGTTAAAGTAGTGGCGCTATATCAAAATAAATATATACAATATTGACTAGACACAGACTAGTGAGAAAGCCATGGCAACATAAGCCTCGTGGAGGATGATGTTAAGTGTGACCTCTACAAAACGGATATGTCTAGTATATACGAGTATTCATATCGGCACCTGGCATTGTGCGGGGGCATGCCAAATACATGCATGGCAGTGTTAAAATTTTATGAAAATAAGTAATTTATATATTTGTGTTTTTGGCAAATGAGGAGGTTGGTAGTATATTCGTAACGCATTTTTGCAGAACACGTTTTTGGCACGGGTAATAGATTAATTTTAAACAACGTTTATATTTTTATCGAACTGTTCTCTTCGTATTTAGCGAACGCATCAAATACGTGGACATAAGTCCCATATGAGCCGGAATTATGGTTTAAAATGTAAATTTCAGAAAAATCGTCAGATTTTTCCTTCACAAGATAACACTTACGGTCGGTTCTGGATTTGTAACAGCACTGGTTATTTATCTAGAACACAATGGCTAAATATCTTTGTTAATAGCCTATCTCTGCTGTGCCCTGCATTTAATCGGAAGGCAGTGGGATTAAGGTCGCAGGATCGAAGGGCTCCGATACCAGTTTATTAAATCGACAGTCGGCATGCAACTGTTGTTAAAAGTTGTTATATCTAAATAAATTTTTCTGTTAATGAAATTCTTCCTCCAAAATTTTTAGATATACTTTAGTGGACCGAAAAATAAATAAAATCGGTTCATATTCAACTTCAGAAAATTTTGTATTCTTGAGCTAATATTTCTCTTCCTTAACTTGTCAATATTTAAATGTAATAGCTCAATTCGACTTTTACTCGAAAAAATAAAACATATAAAACATATCAAATCTAACATATTTTCGCGTTCCTCTTAATTTGCTACTTCGCACAGAATTTCGGCTGGTAAAAAATTGTAAATTGTCAAACTCTCTCAAGAAGAAAACACTTCTTTTTAAAACTTTAGTATGCCCAATTCAAAAAGTTGGGCGTTCAGGCGATTTGACAGATTGTATAGAAAAAACTGGTCCTTATGTGGTTAACCAGAATGTTAGGTTAAGGTTAGGTTAACCAGACCTCGGGCGCTTGTGTGTTTTTTAGATCTTAAATATCGTAAAGGCAACGCCGAAGTAGACCTCTACCATGGTCACTCGTTTGACAACTTTTAAAAGTTTGCTATTTCATTTAGTTGCGAACATGTTCGTATTGATATTTTGCATTTCTTGTCGTTATGGGTAAATTTTGCATTAAATTGTGCCCAACATAAGAAGCGAGTCAGTTTTACAAATTTTTTGTTCGCGCGACTTTCCGTATTGTACTCGGACAAAAAAAATTAATTAGGTGAATAATAGTTCAAGCTCAATTTAAGCGAATCTAGTTTGTTCTGACAGAATCAGCGGTTATGAAACTTGATGCGCAATTACCAGGGATTTTTGGATATGTCTTCCCGTTCTGCACCTTTAGTGAGTGGTTTGATGGAGAGGAAAAAATTATTTGTTTGGTGTTACATAATATACGATGGCAACACACCTCCAATTGCAAATGCTTCACCTGTTTCCATAGAACCTCAGTTGAGCTAATCCAAACCGCAAACTCCAACCAATACCAGTGACAACGAAACAGCAACATCGAGGGATATGATAGCGTCCGCAACACACCTCCAATTGCAAATGCTTCGACCCGCAAACTCCAACCAATACCAGTGACAACGAAACAGCAACATCGGGGGATATGATAGCGTCCGCCCAATCACCTTTAACGCCCATTTCCAGTGGTCAACAATCATCAAGATATGGAAGAACAATCAAGCCGGAACTGTGGAGGTATTAAATATCAACTTGAAAGGGAGGAGTGTTATATAATATACGATGGCAACACTCTTTAACAACTTGTCAGAAAAATCATCTGATATGAGAGTCAGGCAGCGAACATCACTTTTCCGGGGACTGGTAACAAACGTGGTTAGAGCTTGACATATTTAAAAAAGGATTGGAATAAAATTGAATTAGCCTCAAATTGTATTTTATTAACTTCCAATATTTTTTTTTAGTGACAGCCTTATCTTTCCTTTTTTTTGGGCCTAATGGGCCCTTAACTCTAAGACCACTAAAAATAATAATTTGAACGCCTCTATATTCGGGGAATATTTTACCCCGCTGCTCGGTGTTATGATCTTAAGTGTCCCAATTTCCTGCATCCTTATTAGTCTGCCTTTGGAATTTTCGTGTTCAACATCGAAAAAGCCTTCCAGTTATAATTGTGTTTTGTGATCTAGGGGTTCTTAAAACTGACACTATTCCGGGATTTTTACTCATCGATTCCATGTTTCCGCTAATTATATTGCTTGTTCGATCATTCCTTTCCTCGCGAAATATTCCCATTTTATGATTTCCACTCAAAATACTCCCATAAATCTGATCTCATGTAAGTTCTCCTACCCGACACTGGAGCCGATGAAATCTACTAAAATTTGCCTACTGTTTCCAGGTCGGATTACTTATTGGCTGACTAAGTCTTTCGTTCAACACCAGTAATGCTTCTGCCGTTTCAAAGTTGGAAGTCCATCTTGTCCTTGCCCTTAATAAGCTCCTTTTACGTGTATCCATTTCTTCAAGTCTCTGACTGACGATTTCTAAGCAAAATGACAGCGTTTTTACCATAAATCTTAATCACAGTGCAAAGAACGTAAATCTACAATAACATTCTATACTTATTCCTGATTTTATTTGTATACGTGCTAAACTTATATAACTTGAAACAAAAAAAAAAATAAACTTTTTTTGCCTTTCCATAAGTATTTATGCATTTTTGTTAAGCTTTTCGCTTAACATTTTTTATAATTGGCAAATGGTAAAAAATATTATTTGCGCAGCAAACAAAATACAAAGTATTATTGGATCTTCATTCAAACTGCGCTCTTCTCAAGACAGATTTGTAACCAATACTTCTTAATATTTAAGACATATATTTATTTGCTTATGTATAAAGGTTTACTACATTATTGTGTGAAATTTTGTTCTAGTACGAGTATATAAAACTACGATTGCGATTTGTAGAAAGCATTCGAAGGTTATCATTCCTTTTCCTCTACTCTTCAGAAATTGGTGTTTACCTTATTGCTTTAAAGATTACAACTTTGAGCATACAAAAATACGAGCGAAACAGAAACCTATTTATTGCTTTCACCAATTTCCCTTCAATTATTATAATACACATAATTTTAGACACATATTAGTATTTTTAAATAATTAACAGTGTATGCGTGCGTTACGCATTCTACGAGGATCATTGCTGAGCAGATTTATCTCTTATCAGCCTCAGTAAATTTTGGAACATCTTATGGGAATTATGTTTGTTGATTAGTACTTTTTCAAGTTGCTGGCCCCTGGATGGCAGAGTAGTAATTCAATTCATTCGATTTAATTAATCATCAATGAAGTCGTCCAGTAATTTTTAGTTGAGTTCACGTAAAATGTTTATGTTTCTATTTCCAGAAAAAAAGTGATGTTATATTTGGTAAATATTGCAAAGCCTATTTGACAGAAAACATTAAAGCAACTATTTTCGAGTCCATTGACTCTGATTGTTATGGTAACCTTTGGGATGCGTAATGCTGTGTAGTGAAAAGAAAAAAATAAATTGTTAAAACTCCAAGCAATGTTATAGACTATGGACTTCAACAATAATCAGACAAATATTGAAGCCAACTAAGAGTCACAAAGTCAAAACCGAATATAAAATATAGCAAAATGAATTAAAACTTTGGATTTTTCGGGCTTGTCGTCCCGCAAATTTGAAATTGATAGACGTGGCTCAGTTTTAATTTTGTTGCACAACCTTAATGCATCGAAACTTTGTAGCGGAACGCGTTTGATTGTGACGAATCTCAAAACAAATGGAGACTTTGAGAGGAAAATCTTCTTGTTTCGCGGTTGTTTATTCCGAAGGATTTACTATTCGTATTCAAATGTCATTTCCACGTGCATTTCGCTTTCGCTATGACAATTAATAGGTCGCAAGGAAAATCGCTGAATGTTTGTGACATCGATCTTGATTTTCCATGTGAGAAACATGATCAATTGTATGAGGGTGGTATGCGGGAAACCTCTCGCTTTGCATGTGTACGCGCCCGAGAATATAACCAAACATTCCATAAATGCATGGTTGCACAAATCTGACCAATGCATATAATTCATAATTGCAAACAGCAGTTGTCTCACTTTCATAAATGCATAATCACGATCATTTTCAGTGAAACTACGCAAATGTTTCGAATCACTTGCGCTTTCATATTTTTGTGAAGGGCATAGACAGACGATCGAAAGTCTGTTTATGTCTCTCCCTTTATTATAGTATAGTAATATTATCTGTCATTTCTGTGTTGTGAATTTTAGCGGCAAACTGAAAAGACGTAAAGGTAAATTAATTAATTTGTAGAATGAAGGAAGAAAAAAATGTCTGGACATGTTTGGGATGGAAAAGGAATTCACAAGGCAAAAAGAAGACAGATAATGCAGATGCTAAAAAAAATCCATGTTCATAAATGCAGGTTAAGGAACATGAGCAAATAATTTTGTTGACGTCAAACTGATTGCAACTGATCGCATGTAAACAAAGCTACCATGTATTTATGAAAGCACCCATTGTCAGGCTTGCCAGATTTCTGTAAAGAAATGTGCGTAGTTTTGAAAAAAATAATAGCGACCCTTTTTTTAGTACATAATTTTCCTAAATACATAATCTGTAATTAGTGCATTCTAAGTTACAAAAAAATACTTAAGCAAATAAGACGAAAAAAAATTCTGACAGTTGCGGGGTTACCATCACTCTAACTCAAGTAATATCAAGGTAATTTTTTAAGCGTAGTTTTTTTAAAAATCTAATAAAATACTCAAATTTGCATCAAATATTCAAAATTTTTATTGTATTCGACAAATAGGGCTTTGCCATTTACGGTTTAGAGACAACTTCATGTAAATGTTGTCCGCGGCTCCGTTTCAAATGGTCTATTCGGAATGTCCAATTTTGCGTCACTTTTTCGAGCATTTCGGCCTGTATTCCACGAATTATGCGTATTATGTTATCCTGTAAGGCTTCAATCGTGATCGGCTTGTCCACGCAGACTAACGACTTTACATAACCCCACAAAAAATAATCAAGAGGTGTTAAATCGCATGCTCTTGGCGACTAACTCACAGGAGCTGTTCTAAGGCCCATTCACCAAAAATTTTTCACAGAGCACGAATTTTAATAATAATTTTCAATAATAATTTGCAGTCGTTGCTCGATTGTGTGTCTTTCCATGATTAAATGGCAGAGTATACTGAAAACTTTTTACTTTAACAGATGACGTTTGAACGCCATTACTAACCAGTGCTGCCAACCTGAAAAACTTATCTCTTAAAAAATCACACTTTATAACTACTCTAAGTGATATAACTTCGAAAGAATTAGATGTACCTATGTATACGTAGCTAGCAAAATTACTTAATACACTTTGTGGACCTAATTTAATTACGCAAGAAATGTAAGTAGTCTTGCGTGATTTTATAAGCCCACGAAAAGGCCAAACATTAATTCATAGAGCTACGACCATACATTTCCTAAACTATTGGCAAAACGGCTGCAAGTAAGAGAGAAATTTTCCGATCTTATAAAATATCTGAAAAGATTTTAGCAGTGTGACACAAATTGGGAATTTGACATCTCATTATCGTAAAAGTTTATTAAATTATTTTTGGCTTTATTAAATATCAGATTTTGCATCACAAAACTTAACAAAATATAACACGTTTTGCGCTATATCGCACTATTTGGCAAGCCTGCCCATTGAGAATCTTCAGTAAAAAAGCGGCAGCTTGGCCGACACGTCAATGATCGCGGTTTGATTGAAATGCATCGACATTGTTGAACATATAATGTACATGTGCATGGGAATACTCGGATACTAATTATCATTTGTAATAGTGTTTGTGGATTTATTTAGTTTAATATAGTTTTCGTTCGTTTAATTTATTAATTTTATTTTTATATAGATTTAAAAAAAAATATTACCCCAATATTACCCAGTGGGTAATCGATACCTGTGGGGCATTATATACATATAATATGTGGGGCATTATATACATATACTATGTGGGGCATTATGTACATATATGTACAGTGGTCGACATAAATCTTCGTACACTTATTTTAATTTAAAGTATTTTTATATTTACGTATAAGTTGCATCAGAATATCTCAGCATTGGAAAAACTTTTTTAATGGAAATCACACGAAAATAAAATGGTATGGTAGTGGGGTCTACTATCACCCCAACGCATGTTATATCCAGCTAAAGTGAAAATTTTCTCTAAAATACTACAACAAAATGAGAAATATAACTAACTACATAACTATTAGATATAGTTACAAAGCCCACGTCATATATTTTGTTAGGCGAAGGAAATGGGTTCAAAACTCCTGACTCGAAGTACAAATGCATACTCTAAGAACCCTTATGCTGCCAGTTATTTAAGGCGGATATTTAAGGCTTGGCAACTGCTTTTTTTATTTTTATTCTTTATTGATAGCGGTTATGCCTTATTCCTTATATGTATGTAGATTCCAGCGTCGCTGATAATAGAAGCTAATATTTCCTGTTTGTCAAAAAATGCGTTACTTAAGCTTATGACGAGTTGCCTAGAAGTTGATATGCGCGACTCGAATGCTTTGCTTTTTGTTCCATAGTAAACATCTACTGATTATAATCGTCACTAAATTAATCCAGAGTCATTTAAAGTTCCCCTAGTGTTTTGTTTATATTTTGTATGTTTCGGAAAAAAAAAGTGATGTTACAATTGGTAAATATTGCAAAGCCCATCTTCATTCTGTTTTCGAGGCTAATAACACTAAATTCAAGTTCAAGGACGATTTTGTTGACAAATTGAGGGTTTCGTATGAATAAACATGTAGCAGTGCATTGACTTTTTTTTGATAGGGCAAAATAGGTGCGAAATAGAGTGGATGTGAGTCATTAAGACATTTTGTATTCAATTTCTTGTACTAGACTGTTGGTTTTGTGCATTTTGTATCCGGTCCTTTGGCATACTGGGCATCACCCTATGACATGTATATGTTGAGGGCCAACTAATGGACGATTAATAAAGAAAAATTCTTCGACGGATATTTGGTCCTGAGTGCGAGCAGGGCAAATGAAGGAGAAGATACAGCCAAGAACTCTATGAGCTTTACCAGGAGCGAACGTTGGTAGGGGTTTTGGGGTCTCCCCAAAGAGGATTAAAGCAAAATGTCTGAAGGAACCTCCAGAACCTCCTGAAAAAGGGGAAGAGTATAGTAACTCATAGAGAGTGCGCGGAAGGTTGGGCCCAAAGTGTGTTGTGGTTTTCTCTTCCTGCTCCTGACGAGGTCGTTAACAGAGAGTCATTTTAGTCTCGATAATGTACATGTGCCGGTTTCATTCTACCGATCGTACACATGCAAATTTTGAATACCACTGACAGTTTTTTTTTTTCAATATCATGAAAATTACCTTAAAAGTGGGAGGGGCTCTAGAAACCTCCTGTGTATCATTTTTTATTTTTTATAGTCCATATTCTAAGTTTTAAGTAAATCCGACAAAAAATATTTTCCCCCCTGCATCCCCTTTATGAGTTGCCCCTACCTAACACGAGCAATTGGGACAAAATCAAAATTTACTGAAACACAAATATTATTCATTCTCCATTAGCGCATTCCGGACTTTTGCGGTATGGAGTTAAGAGTCCCTTCAAAAGGGTACTCCTGACAATAAAAGTCTAAAACACCCTTTTTCCTAAAATGCAAGTGTCTTTTTAAATTCATGGTTTTCCAATATGGGCGGTCAATGAAGACAGTCTGTGGCGGCCATGTTGGTTTGGCGAAGGAATTTCAAATCAGTTCTGTCTTGCTTTCATTTTCAACATCGATTGATGATCCGATCAATCGATTTTGCAGTCAACCTTTGATGCCGATACTTTAGAAATCAAAGACCAATATCAAGGAGTGTCGAGAACTATGTATCGAAATATATACATACCCTTAAAATGGAGTACGAATTATTTTTAAACTTCAGCAGGCATCAGATTGTAGAAAATGTAACACGTCATATTTAGGGTAAAACACAAAATTTTTCTTCAAACTCCAAGGTTAACGTTGCTTATAGTTTCATTATTACAACCATCTGTTACTTTTAATAAATTATAAATAAGTTCTAGGCTCGTTTAGGGTTACACGCGATCCTATCCACACATTTAATTATATACATGTATTACAAGTTGATCAGCTTCGTACATCACCTCTTAAGTCAACTATTTCTTATCATCTCTTACAAATTAAAAAATTAATTGTAGGCTCATTTGAACCTTGACACTTTATACACGCGAGCATATGCTCTTAGCTTTGAAAATCATTGCCATGGCAATATTTCTAAAAACCTAAAATTAGAATGTAAAAATGAAAGTTAGTTGAGTTATTCTTATCAGTCTAAAAATTAAGTGGTTATTTAAGAATAGACTTTTATTTAAATTTTGCGTCTACATAGTTGTTGGGCCTTTATGTACTATATCGCACGTCAAGGCTAATGTTGATTGTGTTTGTCTGTCTTGAAACGCTATACGAATAGGTTGCAGGTATATGTGCATTATATTTTTGAAGAGAGCTTAGAAAGCTGATGAAATTCGGCGGAATTTTAAATCAGCCTTTTCAAGCGTGGTATTAACACATTTTATATTCAAGGTTAGTACATGACTCAGCAATTTTGTTATCCTTGAAAGTTTAACAAACGCAGCGGTGTAGGAGTGTACAAAATGAGACTCTAAAATGCTGTTAATATCTAACGTAATATTGATTGAAATGGAGGATGTTTTATATAAACTAGATTCCTTATTTTTGACAATTAAAACACAAACGCCTTTAAAATCACTCGTTACTACAGCAACAGGAAACAAGTAATAATTCATATTAGGGACTGCTAAATGAATAGCTTTCCTCTGCCGTGCACCGTGTCAATACGCGTATAGAAAGCCAAAACAACAGCTGTGCTAATATTGACAGCAGAAATTAAAAGCACTACCGCTGCAAATTCTTGACATAGAGGGTGACTTCGACAATATCCAGTATTGTGGCTTCATATTACCTACAATAAAATGAAATATGTTTGTCAAAGCTATGCTTGAAAATCGAATGGTTACTACTTCATCAGACATGGACATCGTTTAAGACATGGCAATCTTGCGGTATGCCTTATATGACATTTTATATGATTTAAATAGAAAAGAAAAATTATAAATTCCATAAAAAAATACAAGTTTGTACTGACAGCAACAAAAATTAAATTTAACTGCATTATCCTTTTGGCTTGATTAAAAGAAGCTATTTGCATAATTTAGAGCAACTCGGCTATTCATAATATTCTTGTAAGGGCAGAAAACTAAGTTGGAAGTATAAACGACAAATTTTCTGCAATATAGGACATTCCACAATAAAATGATAAGTATTTTCAACATCTCTTCTGTAATATAACTCACATAGTTGTGAAAAGTTGAGTTGAGCTCTAAAAACAGTTCTTAAAACTTCGGGTGAAAATGCGCTGCTAAAATGGTTAGTATCTGATAGTAGTTGCTAACTATTACAGGTGTCTGTAGATATTCCTGGCTGCAGACGAAGATGCTCTAGATACCATTCGTAAATATTAAAATCTGATAATGAAAGCATATTGCCATGAAATAAAGCAAGCTGGGTCCAATCCTTAAAAGGGACGTTATTAGTTCGTAGAAGACTTCTCTTGATGAAGACTATTGTTACTTTTTTTTCTTAACTGTCTTAATGTTGGCTGCAATAGCTTTCAGGTTCTGGCTGGATACGAGTCGCGTTAAAAACTTTATATTTTAAAACTAAGCTTCGCCCACATCATCTTTAAGGTTAGTTTAGCCTCAGCACTATTTTATTGGAGCATGCTGATTGAAATTTAAATAAGACTCCCAAATACTTAAACTCATATATAACTTCAGAACAGTTTTCCTCCGGTTGTAGGCCTTAAAAAATTAATATTTATAGTTTCTAATAGTTTTATGGATGTTAATGTTAAGTCCCCAAGTTTTGCAGTAAGGGTGGTCCTGTGAATTTGCCACTACAGCGTGGAGAGGTTCTCTAACATACTCAATGCCAAATCTTATTTTTGCAGTAATTAAGGGCATACAAAATATTAAAACTGTAGGGTACTAAAAAACTGGGAATTTAACTACTTATTTCCGTTGTGCGTTCACACGAATGTCTCGTCTGATTTTATGTTAAATTTTTCATAGCTTAGTGCACATTAAGTTTTAATAATTTTATAAATTATGATTTATAATTTTTTAAATTAATTAAATCGTTTACTTTTAAAATTATTTACAAAATGTATAGTGCGCTCATTTAATTGTCTACCACTGTTAAACAACCATTTTAACAACTTTGGTAAAAAAAGAGGTCCAGACATTTAAATACCTGTTCGCGGGTTGTCAAATGCATAGGGTTTAAATGCAGCAAGCTCGTATACTCTTAACCCCAAAACAGTACTGCTTTAACCTTTTTTTAGAAACTCAGCTCTAGGAACAAGAACAACTGAAAAATCCGAAAGGAATGAACAGACCAGAAAGGACTTTAAAACAATAAATCCTTTCTGCAATCAGAAATCAATTTAGCTATTAAAAACTATAACCATTAGAAATAAATACATCTCATATTGGGAAATCAGCATAAGCCTATGACAAGCCAAGCGTGCTACACAGCCCCTCAACAACATTGCCACTAAATGTAATCTTTAAGTCGGAATGAATCTATGGTAAAAGCAAGGTCGTGGCGCATGATATTTTAAAAGCATTTGGTAGATTTTGCCATCAAGTGCATCATTGATAGAGTCAGAATGAAATAGGTAGATTGTCCTTCTCTTTCTGGCTCACATAAAATCTACCGAGTCTCGTGCGACATGACTTTCATTCCCATGAACGTGTAGCCAGGCTCCAATAAAAAAAAGGGGAAATATTATAAACTTCCGTCTGTCTACTTCCCCTATGCAATTAGTATAGAGCAACTCTTGCAACTTGTTACCCTTGTTAACATTTTTATATGAAAGAAAAAGACGCGGCTTTTGTGAAAATTTATTACATTTGATAATGCGTAATTGTAACTAGAGTGGTTTTTGAGTCCTCAACATGTTTTTAAAGAGAGAATAGTGGAATCTCAAAATTCAGCTCTTGCTTTTACATTGATTGATAATTATTAGACACACATACATATTCTGTATTTATACATCCATTATCCTACGGCTTTAGTTTGGTAGTGTTGGTTTGGCTTGCGCCCGGTTGCATGAGGCTTGTATGGCCCTGAATGCAAAATAATTTATCAATATTCATGCTGCTGTTGAGCTGTTACTGTGGTTTTTATTTTATATACACGGATTTTTCAGGAGCTTTTGATTTTTTCAGCTTTATCTTCTATAATATCCGACGAAATATACAATATCCGGTTATATCCGACGCCACGATGTGGTGTACTTCTGTTCTAATTAGACAAACGTAACAGTAGTAGTAGTAGTAGTAGTATATATATTTATTTGTATTTTAAATAATTTATAATTTCATTTATAATTACAATTTTTCTACATAATTTCATTTTTACAGTTATTTTATTAAAAATTTCTTTTTACATGTTTGATACATTTAGTTTTAAAAATTCTAAAATTCTCTTCGGTTTTTATGTATGTTGGTAACATGTTAAACAGCCTGATCCCCTTGTATAGTATTGTCTTCTGTCCATCTGCTGACATTTGCAAATTCAGTCGGAAATCGTTCGCATTTCGTAGGTCCTTACGAGTCTAACTTCCCGTGTTAAATATGCTGGTGCTTCGCCATAATTTATTTTGAAAACCATCTCAGTGTACCCAACATTTGCCTTATAGGTGTAAATCGATTGCATTTCAAGATGCTTCTCTATCCTTATTTTGAAATCTTTCTATTTGACTTTGATTGAAACATGAAAACAATATTCAAAATGTGGTTTTATTATTACAGTGTTGTATACATTAACCGCTGTTATATAGTCCATTCTTTTTCGAATTCGTTTAAAAAATCCAATCTTTTTCCCTATTTTTTTTACATTAAAATAAAATCGACGTGCTGTTCCATTTTTAAATTTTTGTCTATTATTATTCCCAGATATTTTATGCTTTTAACATTTTCGATCGAATCCCCATTAATTTCAATAGTTAATTCACTATCTATGTTAATTGTCATCAACTTAGTTTTTTGTTCGTTAAGCTTCAGTTTATTCATTTTAATCTATGATACTAGATGTTTCACATCATTGTTTAGGTTCTACATTGTACAGTGTCATCTCCTTCAGCGTATATTAGAATATCATCCGCATATAACACGCTTTTGCAAAATTGTACATCGTATATATAAATTATAAATAGAAGCGCCCCTAAAATTAATCCTTGAGGAACCCCATGTTCTACTTTAATATATTCCGATATCGAATTATTAACATTTGTCCTCTGTGTTATAATATAACAAATGACCTGAACCAATTTAGTTCCTTATTCTGGATACCATATTTATACAATTTTTGTAATAAAATTTCCTGATCAATCGTTTCGAACGCTCTTTTAAAATCAAGAAAAAGTGCAATTATTTTCGTCCGCTTTGCACAAATTTTCCATTCAATTATTAAATGGTTTACTGCAGTCTCACATGAATACTTTTTTCGAAAACCGGATTGGTAATTGATAAAATATTATTTTGTTCAATATATTCCATTACTTGTTTTTTAACTATTGTCTCTAATATTTTTTCATTTGGCCTTTAAAGTATTTATTGGTCTAAATTCTTCACATTTGTTGGTGTTTGCAATTTTTTCGACCGGGGTGATCATTGAATCTTTCCATGAACTAGGAAATTCACCAGTTAAAAGTGATTTATTTATTAATTGCAGAATGGTGTTACTTAAATTATTCCAGTTGTCTAGTATCATTATAGGGCTTACTTTATCGAAATCAGCTTTAGTTTTTAATGATTTGCATATTGTTCTTAACTCTTGTAACGATATTCGGCGAAATTTGAATACGCTATCGTGTTGATCTAAGTGATTTCTATATATAGTATTTTCAATTGATTTACTTATTTCATTTTTACTTTCTATAAAATATTTGTTGAATTTGTTAGCTATTATTGTTTCATCATGATATTCTTCATTTTCGAATATTACATTTTTTATGTTGCTTTTATGTTTTATTCAATACTAATGTTTTTATTTGCATCCACATCCCTTTCTGTCCATTGGATTGGGCAATTTTGTTGTTTATATATATGTTTTTTGCGGTATTTAATTTAACCTTGTATCTGTTTCGTATTAGTATGTAATCTCGCCAGCTTTCGTTGTTGTTAAGTATTTTGGCTTTTTGATATCATAATTTTTTTGGAGTTCTAAGTTCGTTGTTGAACCACCTATTTTTTTCATTTCTACTACTTCTTTTGGTGATAAATTTAGCTGCCATATTCTTCATGATTATATTAATTTTAATATCAGATCCCTGGAGAAAAAGATATAAGAGCGAACTCTATGACCGGAACAGCGACCTTCACCTGGTCAGAAAAGTGCAGATGGCAAGGACATGTAGAGCGAATGGATAACAGTGCTCGGGCCCGAAGATTATTCGACTCCAACCCACAGTGACAACGCCGCAGAGGAAGACCTCGCCTTAGGTGGCGCGCACAAGTAGAAGGGCACCTCATCCAACTTGGAGTGCGCAACTGTAGGTAGTTAGCCAAAGACCGAGCTAACTGGAGAGGAGTAATGGTTAACGCACAGGTCCACCCCAGACTGTAGTGCCATCTAAAGGACCCGCCATCTAACGTTTTTTTTTTCAACTAGTGCTTATTTCGCGAATGGTAACACTTAGGTCATGTCTTATTTGACAGATAATTAGTTTTATCCTTCCGCTGAACGAATACGGTTGTGACGCTTGAACAACGCTGGGAAATATTGCGGCATAATTGGGCCATTTTTTCATTTTTTTTTAAATGAGCAAGGAGTGGCCGTTACAGTCATGCGATCGTTATCGGGCCATGTTGAACGAATTTTTGCCCCAAAAATTGAAGAGGAGGATATTGGCAATATTTGGTTTCAACAGGACGGCGCTAAGTGCCACACAGCCGAAGCTACACTCGATGTTTTGCGCCCTGTTTCAAAAAAAAAAGGTATTTGGCGGACCCTATATTGCAACTCAAACGATTTCAAATCCATTATTTTTACATTTACATGCTAGAAACCATCTTTGAAAATCTATTGATTTTTACACCCTATCCTAAGGGTATATTAATTTTGACACATAGTTTGTAACACCCCTTAATATTCGTCGTAGACCCATAAAAGTATATATATTTATGATCAGGACCAAATCCTAAGACTATTTAGCAATGTCCGTCCGTCCGTCCGTATCAACTTTTGAGGCCTTTAAAGTTATGCTAGGAAGCCGAAATTTGGAGCATATACTCCCTAGGGTCCCGAAATGGTAAAGTGTTAAAAGTTGTTAAATCCGCCCACTGCCACGCCCACAATTTAGAAAAACCCGTTTTAAGGCTTAAGTTAGAGAGATAAAGTTTTAAAACCTTCACAAGATATGTAGGTACTGCCTACCTTTATAAATTTGTCATATAAAGTTTTTTGCCACGCCTACTTTTTGTGGGCGTTTTTCACTAAAATGCTGTTTTCTTTGAAAATTTTCATAGAAATCGAAAAAAAATGTTTAACAATATATTTAGCCAATATTTTTCCCAATATATCGCCCATACAAAGTTTATGGCCACGCCCACTTTTTGGGGGCGTTTTTTCAAAAAAATATTTTTTTTTCTATAAATTTTATAGAATGAAATAAAATGCTATCTATCATCTTCCTTATGAATTTTTTCTTTGGGGTACATAGGGATAAGGATAGGGTATCATACTGTTCGCCCCAAGCGGACTGTAGCCTTTCCTTATGTTTTTGACTATGTTTGTTACGTTCCATTAATTTTAACATATTTTGTACTACCCCCAGTTCGTGTTGAATTAGAGAAACACTGTATATTTTTATATCCATTTATTATTATTTCATTTTCTTCAATATTCTCGGTGAGGTGTGTCTCTGACAGAATAATAAATTCGTATTGCTTGTTTTCTGCCAAAATTTCGAGTTCCTCAAAATTGTTTGTTAGCCCTTGGATATTAATATATACACTTTTGATTATATTTGATTGCTAGTACCCTATTCTCTTTTTTTTGCTTCTAGTTTGTTTAAGTATACTGGGCATGATCTACTTAAAGTAAGATGTTTATGTCCCAAATTCAGTCTTTCATTTGCTCTCATACAATTAATGCATTTTATTATTGCTTCTTCTTCGCATTCACTAGTTTTATGATTTTTTAAACATATTCAACTTAGGCCAATGAAAATCTATTATTCTGTTAATTTTTAAGGTATAAGAGTTTATAATACTGTCTTTATGCTATAGAATTTGCATGATTATTGTTAATTTAACTCGTTTGAGTTCCTTCTTTGTTTGATTCTTCTGTCAGGACAGCGTAACATATTGAGGATAGACAACATATGACACAGGATAACATAACATATTGAGGCACAGGAAATTACCCTAGAAATGTTGGTGCCGGACGTCACTGGTCTGTTGCTTCTTATCCTATTCATTCCTTCAACGAAGACAGTATCCTCACCTTTTCATATTCATCCAAAACAGAATGTTGACCGCTGTCATTGAAGCGAAATCCAAATGCTCTTCGAATATCCATGTTCCATCTTCGGTATGTGCGTTAATGACAAACATCTTTCGCATGACCACATATTTCACGTCGCCAAATAAAGTTGCAAAAAGTCTAGGTTTCCTCAAGTGATGTATAAAATATTTCATATTCCCCCATATCTGAGTATGACGCTCAGATTTGTTGCGGTGCACCATTAACAATACAGTATTCCAAAACTGGTGATTAAACTTATTGGCGATCATATTTTATATATTTTTTTTTTATTTATTCAAATTAGTAAAACACACAAGAGAAAAATCCGTACTTATAAAATACCTTTATCAACAAATCTATCTAAAGCAAACTTAAATGTCTCCTCCACCCTCTTGGTAGTGAACATCTTCTTCTTCTTTGCCATCCATATCTCATCATTTCTCATCGCATCAATATCACTTCCTGCCGCATCTTCCTTGGACAGTGTGAGCATTGGAAAAATTGTCAACATCACCCAGGCCCCCGAAAGCTCAGTTCTTCTCATTTCTTCTACAAAGTCATCCCAGGTAGGGATATCTTGAAAGCGTACAGCTTCAAGGGTTTCCCTGAATTCTCGAAAGTAAATTCGACAGAATTCATAGCGCTTGCTTTTAAGAATTTCCAAAGGGACACTCGTGTATAGAAAGTAGTTGATGTCCAAGCCAGGACTGTTGTAGTTCGATATTTGAAAATCGATCTAAAAAAAAATATATTCCTCTTAAAACTAATCCCGCTTAGCTAACTGACTGTGAACCTACAAAAATTGCTTCCTCATCCTTGAATAGAATATTATTTACCCACAAGTCTCCGTGATTGATCACATTGTAGGAACTTTTTTTTCGATCCAATACTTGCACAGTTTTATCGTCAAAGTCATCTCGAAAGGTATATAGTCTATCGGCAATAGACTCATAGCCATCCCAAGTAGCCACCTCGTCAGCGGCACTCGTTATCATACCAGTTATGTGATTGTGTAAGCTTGGAACAATTTTCGATCCAAACTCAAACATAGCCTCCTGGATTTCTTCTATTACCACTGGAAACTATAGTAAAAAGTTCTTTAAGGATTTTGAAACTTCGAGACTTGAACTTACATGTTTCGCATAGACCATCGATGCGGCGTGAAATTTTGCAATTTTCTTTAGAGTCAAAATACAATCGCGTTCCTCCAGGCCAACCTCCCTATTTTTAAGCGTATATCCCAGAGCGTTAAGATCTTGAAAAACGTAAACTTCATAGTCGCGTTTCACTTCTTTGAAGAGTCTGCAAACGAATTGCATTATATTCGGTCAAACTTGAGATGTAATGTATCTTAAATACTTCGGTCCAAAGGTAATATCATCTCCGAGAATGCTCTCTAAATTTGGTATCACCTTTCGATACATATCAGATTCTTTGGATCTTAAACCCAAACCGGCATCAACTTCTGCCTTCATAGATTTGATGATTAGATGGACTTCTTCTGGGCCGTCAGCGTCTTCCTCTTCGAATTCATAATTCACTTTCACACGATAAATATCACTGAAGTAATTTTCGCCACCAAAACTTGCCAAATTTACTTCGAAATTAAAAATCTTTACATCGTCCCGTTTAAAACCTTCAGCCAAAGCAGTTTTTAGAAATTCTTTACGCAGGTAATGTGGACCGGTTCCCATTGTGAATTGACATTTAATAAGTTAGAATATAAGTGCCGAAGATGGTTTTATAGTTTTCCCATCTTTGTAATTATTGGGGAGGACAGTTATTATTAGACACGTGGCGATGATATTTGGTGGTTTCATAATTTATCAGAATACAAAATTTTCACATAACAATTATACTTGAAACAATGTGGCGAGTGTAACGATTAGATCTCAGTAATACAGGGGGTTTCGTAGATGCGGTCGGTCAAATCTTTTTGACTTTCTCGTAGACATTAGAATTTAAAATTTTACAATCTACAATTTTAAGTTCTAGTTTTAAGTTTTTTAAATAATAAAATTTAAAACTTGACATAACAGGACGATTATACGTTCCTTTACTGTATTGACAGACTCGTGTGATTCCAGCTAGACCGGTTCGTCGAGCGCTAGGTAGGCAAAGTAGATGCTTCCTGAAAAAGTATTAATGGGAACCGCTTAAGCGCTATTTTGTTGTCTCGGCAATGGTGATAGCTAAGTGTCGGAGAATTTTATGTTGTGCTGACTAAACCTTGCACTTGCGTTTGTACTTCTTTCGTTGCTAAAAAAAGGGCCGGGTTTGAATACTTTGCTTATCGATCTGGATTTTTTAGTTATCTCCAAGGCCTGCCGTAGTGTGAGTTTTTATCAATTGCAGGGTTGGTTCTATTATTACCTTACGTCCCAGGCAGCCTTGTTTTACTTTTGTTCTATTTATTTTTTCTTTCACAAGATTACTTCTATTTGGACACCGAAAAACTAGAACCTCTCTGAATATAAAATTATTAGCTTTAGAAACACCCTTTAAAAGTTGATGTAGTTTAGGCAAGTTAAAAGTGAATTTATTTCAAGGCCACACTTAATTGTATTTCGTCACGCAAGTTTCTTTACAGAATATACACAAATACACTGCTTACCTATTTAAATAATCTGTGTGCGTTTTGCGTGATTTACAAAATTGGAGTTATGTTATATTTCAAGCTTTGCTTACCTATGTGTTTTTTTTTAGTTAGATTAGTTTTTGAATTGATGTGTGTATATACAAAAATTCAAGCAAACGTGGTTTGTGAATCAACTTACGATATTTAGTTTGCTAATGAAGTGTGTAGTACTCACCACTTTATTTGTTGAAGACACTTATAAAATGGGGCTTGATAGTTAGCATAAAGAAAATTTATGTTTATTAATAAGGATAATTATCAAACAGTCAATTTCTCTATCCGTGTGCCAGCTTAAACGTATGTTAAGGAGCGAATGGTGATTTCTTAATAATACTTAGTATGGTTAGTACTTCCCACTAAATCTGCATATCTGCTTAATCTACCACTGTCCTCGAAAATCCTAGCACTATTTATCCTTCCACTTAAGCAGCTTTTCCAATCCATGTTAGGTTAGGTTAGGTTAGAAGGGCTGTTTTGCACCAGAAGCAAATTTCACCCCGAGACCGTAAAGGTCCATTGTGAGTACCCTGTTTGTACATGCAAGGAAATGCAACTAACAAAACCACTTAGATCTGTTGAGGAAAAGTTTTAGGTCTGATAGAGAACCGTGCTCTCATGCAGGATAAGCGGCGTGCTTGTAGAGCTGGGCAGTGGCATAGGAGATGTTCCACGGGCTCTATTTCCTCCTCGTCTCTGCAGCTTTTACAGAAGTCTTTTGCAAAGAGCCCTAGCTTTTTAGCCATGTTTCCGATGACGCAGTGTCCGGTTAATATCCCGACGAGCATCCGGATTTAACCTCTATTAAGAGTGACTATGGATTTTGATCTTTTGATGTCGACAACAGGCCACAGGCTTCGGGTTATGACGCAACCGCTGGTGTTGCTCCATTGTTCCTTAGCCAGCTGTAGGATGATGTCGTCGATAAAAACGTGTCCTGTGACCCAGCAGAGTAGAACCGATTGATGACGAGGAGACCCCGGCTCCTGTACCTTTATCTGTTTTAGAACCATCCGTGTAGACGGATACACCTTTAATAATGGTACTGGGTGAGTCCCAGTCATGTCTTTTGGGTATAGTGATTCTGAAATCTTCCTCGAAGACATACCTGGGTTTCTCGTAATCAGTACATGACATGAGACCCTTCCTATCAAAGGTTTCAAGTATGCTCGAGTGTCCGCAATCCCCAGGCCTCCAAAGTTTGTTCTCTCTTAATCTGAGAGCGGCTTTGGCTGCCACGTTCTTAGTGAATAGCTCAATGGGCTGCAGGTACAATAAAGTCTCCAGACCTAGTTGTGGTGTGGATTTAATTGCGCCTGTTATGCCCAAACAAGCAATTCTCTGCACCTTGTTCAAGGTTTTGAGGTAAGATTTGGTTTTAATCACTTCCCACCAGACAACTAAACCGTAGGTCAGAATGGGTCTTGCAATCGCGGTGTATAGCCAGTGCACAATGTTCATTTTTTTCCGAATGTTTTTCTACAAGCATAGAAGGCATTAAGTCCTTTCTTCATTCCTTCTTCGGTGTTCCGTTTCCAGTTCAGTTTGGATGTGAACACCACATTAGGGTACTTAACCTCGGTTGAAAGATTTAGGCGCACACCTTTAAGCTTGGGTGGGTCCCAGTTAGGTACCTTATATTTCCTGGTGAACAGAATTAGTTCGGTCTTCTTTTGATTAACGGCAAGGCAGTTATGTTCCGTCCATTTGGTCCATGTTTCTTTATCTACATACGAAAATTAAACCCAAAGACCTTCTGAATGCATTATACTAACTATTTGCCACGTCAAGTTTTGGCTTTTAATAAAAATGGAACGTTACCTACTAAAGAAAACGTATTGAAATTGTAATTTATATAGACTACAATATAAAAATTAATTAATAATTTGATAAAATTTAAATTATTAATTATTAAATTATCACATTAACAAGCTTATAATGTAGAGATATACATACAATTCCCGCAAAAAGAACTTAAAATATTGATTCTCATCAATTTTAAAAACCCAGTGTTAGAATTTTGGCATATAACAAAACGTTCACAATGCTTGGGAAGGTATTTTTTTAACTTCTTTGTTGTCATTATATGATTGATACCTCATTTACTTCAGAACTTCTCCAAAAATTAATTCTGTGCGTTGAGTCATCTTCAAGTCTTGTTACCCGGAATATGGGCTCTATAACATTTCGTCCTAAAATACATGAACTATTTCCGAGTTGCCTCCGAGTTACTGTTTTGGGCAGAAGGTACCATTAGGCTTTCTTTTATTGAAAGGTTTTCGAAAATGTGCAGAGATGTTTACGCCGTCCGTCGGTCTGCCTGTCTGTCTGTCCGGTCTTTATCGGTACCTGCCATACAAATATGTTGGTGAAAATCACCTATCCTATCACTATTTTTCTAGAAAATGGTTTCAAGGATTTTGGTCTTATTTGTAGTAAAGATACTTGTGATGGGGCCAAAAATACGGCATACTCAGTTGCAGTCGGGCTATTAATATAAATTTACTGGAATATTGTACGTCTGATATTAGTGTTTAAGTTTTGGCAAAAATTGAACGTTTATAACCTTCCCAAGCATTGCGAACATTTTTTTATATTCCAAAATTCGTACACTGGGTTTTTAAAATAACGGTGATTTATAAAACCGCCAAAATTTACTATTTTTTGATGATGTTAAGTTGAACAAATCTGCGTACTTTTCCAATCTAATTAAACTGTCAATGGAGAAATTTGTAATTTAAGAAAAAGAACAGTCTGGGACTGATTCCCCAAACGGGTTAAGTTAACTATGATATGGTATGGTTAAAAACAATACATGCTTTGAATTTAAAGCGCCTATCGAACTTTTAAACAAATATATAGTTCTTTCATTAGCTACAAAGGTACCAAAAATATATACTATTTATTTTTATTTTTATGTCCTATTTATTGAATAATAGAATATTTAATATTTTTAATAGTTTGTCTTTTATTTTTAATAGTTTACTTTCTTCTTACGACAATGGAGAGATCTCTAGTGGTGACAACCCAATTGACATGGACAAGGACACACTTGCAGAGTAGCACTAAGATGTTATAATATGTTATAATATCTCCCCTTTCGTCACTCTTCGGTACATGATATGCGTTTTAGAATCATTTCAAACGGAGTGGTAACATTGGATCACAAGACAAATTAATGTAAATCACTTTTTAAGTTTTGAAAAATTATACATGTGAAACACAATGAAACATTAAAAAAAAAAAAAAGTGATTTCCAATAAAAAAAATTAGTACAATTTTTTGTAAATCCGTTAGTTAATTTTTTGAGATATTTGCGGTTTTATAAATTACCGTTATTACCCAAAAAATAAAATAATACGCATACTCATATTTAAAGTCTGGTGCACGTGCTGTTGCGTTCGATGCTCTAGTGGAAGAACCATGTTCATGTATGCGGCTTTTTTCGCCCCAACTGTAAGTCAAAAGTCGTCACAGTAGAATATATTCAAAATGATTAACAAAACGGCTTCCTGTAGCTAAATATATATATTCTTTGCATTGTTAATAAAATATATTAAGCCAATATTCAATTGAGCTTAATTTTACTTGATGTTTGCTAAGACAGAACGTTTTGCAGCTTTTTTAGAAAGTGCCCACAGAAATTTATTGGGCAAAAATTTGTAACGTTCTGAGTTGATGGAAAAAGGTGTGTTCTATCTTGTCTACATAATTTTACGAAATTTTTATGTTTGGAAATAAAGTAGCTTGAAGGTACTCAAAGATGTAAGATGTAATCCAACAGCCTGACATTAGCTTTCAACACATCCACTTAAGGATGTTTCACACTGGGCCAAAATTTTAAAATTTCAGTTATATAATACTGGAGGATGTGTTTTCTTTTAATACGAACTTAGTAAATACATTTTTCTAACATAAGTTTTTTCAGTTTAATCCAGCGCCCCCACGTCATTAAATCTATCTAATGCATACTTCAGTGTTTCCTGTGCTCGTTTTGCAGAAAACATTAATTTTTTCTTTGCGTCAAATGCAGCCTCATTCTTGAACGTATCAATATCTGTTCCTTTTGAACTTTCTTTATCAAGAACCATAAGCGGGAACATCGCCAGCAGAGGCCAAAGACCCGAGAACTCCATTCGTCTCATTTCGTATGTAAAATCTTCCCAATCGGGTATGTTCTTAAAATTAAGACTCTGAAGAGTCTCTTGAAATTGATTGAAATAAATTCGCAGCAATTCGTATCTTCTACTTTTCAATGTATTCAAAGGAACACTTGTGTAAAGGAAGTAGTTGACATCAATCGCAGGACTACCATAGAAAGCCAATTGTAGATCGATCTGGAAATCAAATCGTTAGTTGTTGGAAATGCAAAAAAAAACGGTTTAAAGGTTAACTTACAAATGCAACATCATTATCCTTTATTAAGAAATTATTCACCCATAAATCGCCATGATTGACCACCTTATAGCGATAATCAGATCGGTTGGCGCTTTCGATTGATTTTTCATGAAACACTGTAGCTATCCTGTCGATTTTCTGGGCAATGGATTCGTAACCCTTCCATTCCCGAATAAATTGTGCTGCACTTTGGAGCATGCCAGTCATATGAGTATGCATGAGGTCGGAACTTTTGGTGCCAAATTGAAATATGTGATCTTTGATTTTTTCGATTAGATCTGGGAACTAAAAGGTTGATGCATTATTTTGGGATATTTTTTTTTATAAATTTTAATGAGTTAACAAACCTTTTCAGATAACACCATTGATGCAGCATGGAATTTGCCTAGTTTCTTTAGCACATTTTCACAATCCTTATCATCAAGTCCAAGAACTCGGTCCTTTAGTTCGTAGCCTAAGGCATTAAGATCTTGAAATACGTACATTTCAGAGTCATATTTCCTGGCTGCAAACAGTCTGAAAGTTAGAAAGCAAAATACGTATGTTAAGTTTTATTTGTGTTTTTAACTTGGTCTCGGAAGCAAAAGAACTTGAGCGCCTGCCGTCCATAGTTGGCGCCACAGTTCGTAAATTTCGGAGAAAATATTGGCATAATATTGATTTAACTATGTCAACTGCAAAGAGAGTAATTGATAATTTGATGAAGAGTGCACCAGTGGTGGTTTTATACACACTAGCCGAATCATGTTAATATCAAAGCAGTGCGTTTGACGGTTTCTGAAAGTCCGCGAATATCAATTCGGCGTCGCGGACAGGAATTAAAAATATCAAACAGCACTTCTGCAGCGTATACTCCCGTAAGAGCTACGTCTTCATGCAACACAAAGTTCAATTGATACAAGAAATAAAGCCTAAGCACCACGCAAAGCGAAAAGACTGCGTGGAATGAATGACTGAATGCTGATTTTGCGAGGAAGATTATCCTAAGCTATGAAGCTCAACAGCTTCGATAATCTTCAAAATTGACATATTTGGAGATCAGACCCACATGCGATTGTCGAACAACCAATGAGTATGTAGCAATGAGTTGTGACTCATTCGACAGTAGCTCTTCGAAAATGAGGCTAGTCAGACTCAGTGACTATTACTGTTGCTCGATATCGCGACGTTATAAACAAGTTCTTTCTATCTAAATTGGATGATTTTGATTTGGACGACATGGGATTTCAACAAGAAGCCAGACTTGCTACACAGCCAACAGCCACTGGTCGTGTACTCTCTCTGTTTCGGTGATCATACTTGGCCCCCTAGATCATGTGATTTAACATGAGTGAAAAACGCTTGTTGCTTTCGGTTCTTTATGATATGGTTGAGAGCCATAAATGCTTTTCGATATTTAAAAAGATATTTTATGTTTGAGTAGGTTGACTTGGTTGTAAAAATATTTGCTCACTTTTAACGTCATTTTGGCCACATCCGGATTGTTACTTGACAGGGCATCGTCTTCGTATGTCACAACTTTCAGTCTATTTAGTAGGGATTACGCCTCCATGAAATGATAGCAGATAGCTGCTACCGACTAGATGATTTTGCAGCAGCATGTTAAACGATGATAAGTAGCAGTAGGTTTTTAAGGCTAAGAATCCACACAGCAGTATGGTGGTCGAACCCTCAACCCAAATACATCATCTGATATCCTGAACTTGCACACTTTCCGAGCGGCAAAAGACTACATTAAAGACGTAGCTGAAACCACCTTATGTTACTAGCTAATCCAGACATACCGAAAAAAGTGGCAGAAGATGCATACATGAAAACGCTGTAGTGGAAACAAGGAAAGTGTATAGAGCAAATAGAAGGGAGGAGGATATCCTGCGTAAAAAGAAAAGAGAGGACGCAGTCTCCCAACTCAAGAAGATCGAAGAGTCTCGCGGATCGAAAAACATCCGGAGGTGTTAATAAAAAGTCCAGCAACCAGCTGCTGACTTTAAGATCGGAACGCGGCATTTTTGAAACAGCGAAGAAAACCTAGTCACCGACGTGTAGCAAATAGTAGATGCATTTAAGCTGCATTTTTAGCAGCAGCTAAGCGGGAATTATGTAGAGAGAGTGACAGGGAAAGAAGCTAACACACATCCTGTTAACGGAGTATCAGCCTAGATCCCCAATATAGAAGAATTTGGCTTAGTATAGCATGCACCAAATCATCAACCAAGTCTTGCTGTATCTATCAAGGAATATTTGTGCTAAATGTTGCATATAAGATCCTATACAATGTACTGTGTGAACGTCTCAAACCATTATAATTGGCACGTTGCTTCCGGCCTAGATGATCTTCCATAGACCAAATCCTTACACTACGGCAAATTCTGGTAAAAGATGAATGAAAAGTTGAGACATTTTTTCATCGACTTTAAAGACACATATAATAACATTCAATCCTGGCAAAACTCAACCAGCTGAGGCGCGTGATGCGAGAAATCATGCGGTACAATATGCAGTTTGGCATCAGCGGTAAGGATGTGCCTGCTTCAGTCTTGTCCTCTACCAGATACTACGCAACGCACTATCTTTAACAAATCCGTCCAGCTACTGGCATATTTAGACGATATTGACAACATCGGACTTGCTGTGACAGAGCCTTTCATGGCTGTTGAAGAACATGCGAAAGTATTTCCTCTTAAAGTATAAAAGGATTAGGCTAACTAACTATATGCTTTCAATAAACAAACAAGCACAAACAAAATTTCACCATTGAAATTATTAACTACGAGGTCGATCTTGGTTTGCCAAAGCAAATGGGTTCAAAACTCCTAACTCGAAGGACAAAAGGCATGCCCTAGATAACCATAATCCTGCCAGTTCTCCTATACGGTAACGCATGCTAGATGATAAACAAGAAAGGGGAGGTTATATCAGGTTCTTTCGAGAGAAAAAAATTTTTGCGAATTTTGATCCAGAAAAGATGATTTTTCTCTAAACATCAAGCTGTCGTGAGTGCCACAGCTCTTGGATAACAGAAAAAGGATGGTGTCTGAGGCAAGGGCTCTTAACGGGTCAATAAGGAAAACTGTTCTGTCCGTTTTATTGAAATTTGAGTATACTATAATACTGTGCTGGACATAATTATCATCAAAACTCGCCTCACGTTAAACAATGTACAAAATGTATGAGAGCAGATAAACGTCATCATAATAACCACTCTCAAGATCTGAGGAAGCCTCCATGACAGTTAAAATTGTCATATTCAATTAAAAGATTCTACATGCGCGGGCAATAAGGCGATATCAATTAACATCCATGAACTGAAGTGGTCAATCTTCATTTCACAAACAATTGGAGCCATACTATCACTTGCGGAGTTCCATAATCTGCTTGCGATAAAAAATGATATCATCTCTGTTTTGAAAGTCAAACATTGAATAAGGTCGATAGGTGCATGACGACCACCCAAAGATAAAGCAAAATAGTGCACCAGTCGCACTGAGAACAATGAAATGCTATCGCATAAAATTCAGACACCGTCGCGTCGCATTCGTATCGCTGATAGTCAAAGTAAAAGGAAACAATAGAATTTTAATTGTCACGCGGACCGAAAAAGATACCTTAATGAAGCTTCAAAACAGGGTCAACACAATAGCAAAAGATAATTGGGCTTGACTTACCTTGGTGCCAATGATTCCTTTCCACCGAGAATCGTCTCCATTTCGGGAATAACCCGCTGGTACATAGTAGTTTCCTTTGATTTAACAGTCATTTCTTCTTCAACTTCCCTCTTCATGTCTTTTAATATCAAATGAATTTCCATTGGCGCAGTATCCGGCTCATCGTCATAAACATACTCGACTTTCACGCGATATATATCACTGCAATAGTTTTCGCCACCAAAAGTTGCCAACTTAAGATCATAGCTATTGACTTTCACGTCAGTTCTATTAAAACCTTCATCGAGGACACTTTTCAAAAAAGCTTCACTAAAACACTTTGGGCTCTTTGTTCCGTTCTCCATTACTGTTTTGTTCATATGAAAACAATTTCATCAATTTCGTTTATTTAAATAGCCCTCAGCCGATGACGACTTTAATCTTCATTTCATTGCGAATGTATGCATGTGATCTTATCTTCTTTTTTTTTGCAATTTATCGCTGGTCAAATTTGGGACGTGTATCTCCGGAGATATGGTATTCTGATAGAACTTGTTTTACAAATTTCAAAGATAGTTAGTTATCATCATTAGCAAACAAAATCTTACTAATCATAAACTTATAAAAGACAGTGATAGTTTGAATTATCTTCGCCTCGCGGAGAAACAAATTAAAATGTGTCCGTCACTCAATTGTAAATAAATAATAATAGCTGAGTTAATTGAGACTAATATAAATAAATTCCGCGCACGAACGATGACGGCGTAAAAATAAAATGTTGATATATTCAATTCTTGATTGCAAAATTGCGTGTATGTGTTTGCTTAACACGAACTAATGTTTGTGGTATCAGTTATTAGAGAATTAAATTAGACTGGCTTAAGATAAAACAATTTTTACTATCTTTACAACAAAAATGTTCATATAGTATCTTCACCCAGAATGTCTGTTCGCTTACTTTTGCGCGAAGAAAAATTAAGAGTGTCAAATATCCAAAATTAGTTTCGGTGAAAGAGCAAATACTTGTCGAATTCGGCTGATGAAAAATTAAAAATTTCAAAACATTTCCCAATTTTTGTAGTTCTGTGATGTGGAAAAAAAATATTAGGCGCAAACGGACCCAAAACCTAGCTTTTCCAACCACTGTGTGTGCAGAAGATATATTTTTGACACAAATGGATGGGACCTATTAATTTTTGAAAAGCTTCTTATGACAGTTTTTACTCTTGGATGTTTGTCAGACGTTCGCAAGAGGAGGGAAATACTTTTGATTTTTCTGCGCGTAAAATCACGCGAACTTATGGATCTTAGCGTAAGATCCATTCCTTTACTTAAAAATTTTGTTTTATTTTGAACTAATTTAAAACCAATTCTGTTCCCTACTTTAAATATTTCATGAAATGATATTTCCACTTAGTAACATTTATAAATGTGCATAATGTATGAGAATCAGCCACCCCAGCCCTGTCGCCTTAAACTCTTATATTTCCAATCTGTGAATAAGGGGTCACTGATCCAATTGTAGCGTTTTTGTTGCACACACAAAACAAGTTTACAATGTACAATAATTTCAGAAAATAAAAAATGTCAACAAGAACTATTGATATCGAACATTGTGTTTGGGCCTTTAAGTCGCTTAGATGTCATTTTTGACCCAACCACATCACTAATAGTCTACGCTGAGATGTTTTCTTACCATGAAACGACGCATTATACAGTCACTCACAAAGATGTGCGTTCAATTATTTTACTGAAGTATAAAACACATCAGAATTTCACATTCACATTTACACGCCTTAAGCAAAAATGTATCAGATTTTCTTTTCAAATGCATTTTTCTTTAAACTTGTACATAACTTTTACACACTACAAATTTCGACGTCTGTTCGGTGATATTTACGAAATTGTACGAGATCAGCTATTGAAAATAACATTTCATAGGGGTGGCTACTACAAGCCATATAAGTGGAATATATTTTCTGGACCAACTTTTGAGTGTGTGAGAAGAATAAACAACAGCATGGAACATGTTCAAAATAAACATCCTATTTTCATCAAATGGATTATGCTTACCTTAAAACCGGCAGGGTATGAAATACAAAATGTTCATATTTCTCAGCTGTTCGGAGGTTGCCAACATGTGCTTACTTCAGCTTTAAGTGAGTGTACACCAAAGAATAATTTCAGAAACATTTGTTAAGAAAAAACATTTCAGAAACTGCTTAAACATAGAAAGTGTTTTAAATATAAAATCCTGAATGCATCACAAAATCAACGAAAAATGTTTACCAATTCAAAATAGAATAAGGTACACGACTGCTTCACACGAAACTTTATCGGTACATGAGATGCGTTTTTGAATCGCCTCAAAAAGAATAGTAACATTTGATCATTACCAAAATTTATTTAAAAATGGCTACAATGATTTTGATGTGATTTTAACCTAATTGTTAAAAATTCAACAAAATAATTAGAGCCGTTTTTTTGGAAAACGAATTTAATTTAAATATTATAAGAAAATCGTTATATGAAAAAAAAAAATTATGTCAAAAATCAAAAAACTCAGATTTTTTTAGCTTAACTATAAAAAAAATTGAATTATAAAAAATTATAAAATTTAATTATAATTATAAAAAAAATTTAAATTTTTCGGAATTCCCTTAGTTTTGGAATTCCTATTACTTTTTGAGATAGTTGGAATTTTATAAATTATCGTTATTCAAAATTTAAAAAAAAACAAAGAAAGGCGTGGCAAAAACATGTGTAAGGCAAATTTATTCAGTGTCTATATATTCTATATTATATTATATCTATTCTATAGCTTTAAAACGGGTTTTTCTAAATAGTGGGTGTAGCAGTGGGCGTTTTTAAAAAGATGTTAACACTTAAACATTTCGGTACCCTAGGGAGGAAATGTTCCAAACTTTAGCTTCCTAGCATAAATTCAAAGGCTTCAAAAATTGATAGACGGACGGACTGACGGACATTGCTTAAAAAGTCTTAGATTTTGTTCCTGATCATAAATATGTATACTTTTAGTGGTCTACGACGAATATTAAGGGATGTTACAAACTATTTCTCAAAATGTATATACCCTTAGAATAGGGCATACGAGGCATACAAATTGAGTATGTAGTATTACTGGTTTCTTCTCAAGTATCCAAAGTACAAAACCAGACCAAAATCTTTAGAACCCTTTGTGAGTAAATTAGTGATAGGTGGATTTAAAAAAAAAACAAATGGTACCGTTTTTTAAAAAGATAAAGTTAACAGAAAAAAACGCCGCGAGATGTTACCCCAAAAACTTTATATGCCAAAAAAGACAGACCGACGGACAGCATTGGCGGAGTTTTTTTTGGGCATTATTATTACAGTCGACAGTCGTAATATCATCCCTTATATCATCCTCAGTTTGAGGTCGAATGGGTGAATTTCCGGACAATTGCAATGATTTTCCCTTTCGACAAAGTTTAAAATTGTAATTTACATAACAGAAAGGAAGTTTGTTTTAAATCGGTATTATATTCAAACATTTAACATAAACGTCGACCTAGCTTCTCTAATTATTGTAAGCAGAGTTATATTTTTGAAACAAATAAAAAAAAACCAGAAATTATTGTCATTTCCGAACGAGAAATAGTTTTGGTTGTACCAGATGAGAGACTAAGTCCGCCCGATAAGGCAAATAGTTAATCGTCGAAATAAAAACAAATGTTCTATCTGCAAATGCGGTGATTTCTTTTTGAACTTGTGTGATAAGCATGATAGCAAATGATTTCCCGAAATCGATTTAATTATTAATTAAATATCTATTTGGATTTGGTTGTAAAGGAACACTGAGGTCGAGGGATATTACACAAAAAAAATACGGAAAGGCTATAACCTGCTTAAACGCACTGTTTTTTACCCTAACCTTATTTGAATTGCAGAATATGCATTGAACTCTACAAGCTGCACATTTAATTCACCTAATCGATTTGGGGAGCCAATAGTAGATGTATCCGTATCAAATGAACTAGCCAAAAGTGTATTTATTTGTAAATCTTTCAGTATGGAGTTTTCTAAGTTTGTATGCATCAAGAAATATGTATTCAAGGATGTTCTAATCTAGATTTCAGTCATGGCAAAGGCAATTTTACATACATACTAATGGGCTAATAAAACATGAAACTTCATGCGTTGACATTTACTTTTTAAAATAATTTTAAGCTAATCCAAGTTGCTAAAAACTGCTTAAAACTGCTCCACAACAACAAATACTCAAAGAGTTTATGGGTGCGTTCTTTTACCTTTTTTGTACGAATTGTAAAGACTGGCTGTGGTGGGGATAAATTCACTTAAGAAAATTCAAACTTACAAAAAAGTTAGAGAATGCTTTTTTAGTAAAAAAATTGTGAAATCTCAAATATGACAGCCTTTTTTATGTATTGCAATGGTGACGCGTCAACGACAGCAATAAACAAGAAGAAATTGTTAATTACTATTTATTTATTAAATGGAACAACATTCGCACACAATGCAGTTACTATTTATCAAAGTAGCTTATTAACCAAGTATTTGCAGCTAGAAAAAACCAACGACCACATATTTGTCAGTCTTTCCACCCTAGACAACAAGAAATTTGTTGTGTAAAAATGCCTCAGCATAACATGAGCATGAGCTGTAAAGCGAGCCGTCCAGGGTTGAAATTCGCGCCTTACCACCTAAGATTTTATTCGCTGCCTCACTTCTTGCGAAAGTCTGACAACCATTTGTGCTAAAAATATATAAAAATATATCTTCGCACGCGCCATGGTTAGAGAAGCTAGGATTTATATTCTGTATGGGCCGACTATAAAAACAAGAAGCCAAAAACAAGAAAAGATCAAAGAAAAGGAAATGTTTCAATCTCTTACAGTATTATAATAATTTTTTTTTATTATTTCTGTCAAGTTGTATACAACAACTCCCTACAAAAGTGTTTACTTATACGAAACTTGAGCATTTTTGAGAGAATTTATCCCCATTCCTAGAAATTGCAACTAACATGGAAAAGTAAAGGATTCTAAATCACAATAACCTTTGATTTTCCATTAATTATTTTGTTTTAAAAAATACTTCGTGACATTTGACATAATTATTTGACAAGTTATATATCCTATATTTCCTATATGTCCGGCATCTAACGTTTTTTTTCCAACTAGTGCTTATTTCGCGAATGATAATACTTAACTCATATCTGATTGTTAATTCCTCATCTGTGGTCTGATTTGACAGATAATTAGTTTTATCCTTCCGAATATAGTTGTGTATACGCTTGAACAACGCTGGGAAATATTGCGACATAATTGGGCCATTTTTCTTCGGTAAACTAAATAGTAGGCTATATAAATTTTGGCCCCAATGAACAATGGCCCCAACCCAAAAATGAAAAACGGCCCCAAAAATGTATATTGGTAACAACAACACGAACATTTCTGTGATTTGGGGCCATTTTTAATATTTTTGGGGCAAAATAAATGATTTGGGGCCAATAAAATTAAAAATGGCCCCAAAAATGTGTCACTTTCCAATGAAAAATGCTGCAAACCTGCAGCATGCTTGGTTTCACTGTTAGATTTGAAGTAGACGCGAAGTTATTCTATTCGACTCTTCTTTATAGTTGAAATTACTTTCAATGGGAAAAGTGGTATTTTTTCCCAAAGTTTGGGGTAATTTTTCATAATGAATTATGGCCCCAAACTAAAAAATGGAAAATGTCCCTAAACAATATAAAATATGGCACCAAATCTCAGAAATTTTCGTGTTTTTTTTTCCATATACATTTTTGGGGCCATTGTTCATTTTTGGTTTGGGGCCATTGTCCATTGGGGCCTGAATTCATATAGCCTTCCTAGTAACGTATCATAAGTTCACCAAGAATAATAATTAATTTAAAATATTTAAAAAAGTTTTTTGAAAGTATTTACATTTTATTTGTGTTCTTACCACCCTCATTGCACAAGTGCTTTTATTAAAAAATCGTGTAATATGAATCCGTGTACTCAAAATCCGCGTAAGCAAGTCTTCTACTAATCTACTGCAAGTTAACCATTTTTGATATATCAAATATCTCACGCGATCTTGCCTGGACCTTGCAACTCGAAATGACGAATATCTTGGTCAGACATTTTTTGCTTTTCAGTTGGCCTTTCTCTTTTCAATACTTGAGCGGCATTTGAAAATCAAATGCAACCCAATGCGATCTTATACCTACTTGTCGAACATCCACTCTCAGCTCGTCAACGTAATAAAATATCATACAGCAATAATATTTGCACATTTTATTTACTACATAAATATATTTTCTTAATCTTCTAGCATATGTTCGTGTTCCAGCAAATGGTCATAATAAAGCTTTTGAGATTTGAAGGGCTCATTGCAATGTGGGCAATTCTGATCGATGGCATCGTGTACGTTAGCAACGTGTTCGCTTAGTTCAGCGACTGTAGCATATGGCGCATTACAGTATTCACAATTGTTTAGGTCGGAGATCACGTCATTATGATCACGTTGGCGATGCAATTTCAATGCCCGCTTCGTGTCAAATCCAATTTTGCAATCCTCACACTCGTGCAACTCCAAAGTGCCGACGTTATGGTTTCTCAAATGTCGGAGCAAGTTGCGTCTACAAGAAAAAATGTAAAGAAATAAATGAATGCATTTAAACCGAGCTAAAAAAATTTACTTGATGTGAAACGATTTAAAGCATTTCCCGCACTGGAACTGTTTCATTCGCTGGCCAGAGGCGGCGCTGGGTTTCTGTGGGCGGGCTTCGCTTTCATTACGAGATTGCTGTTCTTCTGCTGCCGGCACTGGGGATGACAATATAAGAATTTTATGTTCCCCTTGATCTAGAGCGGAGTTACTTTCTATTAAATCTTCCTTGCTGCTCTCTGCTTCCATCTCTGAACCAAAATCTAGATCTGGTTTCTTGTCGGGAGCCATATCCACATCTGTTTTCGAAGCATGCTTCCGCATGTGCACGCTTAGTGAGTATTTGGAAGACAAAATCCTGTCGCAAACGCAGCATATGTGTCGTTCTGGTGCTGTTGGCGCTCCACTGTGATACTTCTGGACATGATGCTGCAATAAATATTCAAAAAATTTAGCTCATTTGAAATAAGTATCGAACTGAAAACCATACTTTTAGTCCATCCTTTTGCCGAAAACTGATGCCACACTCTTCGCAGGTGAACGGTTTCTCTCCGGTATGTCTGCGCATGTGAAATATTAAGCTCTTGCTTTGCGTAAAGCCTCTCTGGCAAACGTCGCACACATGTGGTCGTTCCCCCGTATGGATGAACATATGCTGCTTGAGTGATCCGTTCTGGGTAAATCCCTTGCCGCATATTGTACACTGGTACGGCCTTACACCGTCGTGGGTGGTCATGTGTCGCATAAGGTTTGTCTTTGTGCTGAAATCTTTGTTGCACTTGATGCATATGTTTGACTTTCCTTCGAGCTTAGAAGCAGCGGTTTCGCCTTGTTGCTTCTTTGTGGAGCGGGGAGATCGTTTTTTGACTACCTTTTTATTGACGACTTTACTCTGCGAGTATTTCTCTTCGAATCCATCAATGCTGGATCCGTTCTCCTGTTGATCGACGACATTCTCCTCCAGTTCCTGATCTGGCAGCTCATCTTCGAACAATTCGCTGCCTTCTTCATACAAATGCAATTCCTCAGCCGAGTTTTCGTCTAGGTATATATTCGAATCACAGTTGTCCTCCTGAATTATCTCATGAAATTCTTCCATGTAGATCTCATGTTCAAAGACCTCCGTCTTCGTGGTGATATTATCTCGCACTTCCACCACTTCAAGTTCTTCAGCAACCGCAGTCAAGTCATTTTTAAAATTCTTCTGCTGAACAACAATCTGCTGATCGGAGCCTGCAGCTTGCTCAATTAAGATATGGACATCGTCCGAGTCCCCGTCGGCGTCGCCATCCCCATCCACATCGCCAACGACATCAGCATCGTCAATGAACGACGAACTTTCTTCATCTTGTGGTATAGTCTTTGCCACTTCCTGAAAATCGGCGCTGATTTTATGTAAAAACTTTCGCAAATGCTTCTCCGATGAGTTGGCCAAGCGACAGAACTCGTATGCAAGTTTTAGCTTAACTACGCATTTTTTGCATAAAATTGCTGGCATACTGTCCTCCTCTTTGACCTAAATAAATTTTTATTTAATTTTTAATTCCATTTTGAAAAGTTACAATTTCAACGCTTTTGGGAAATTATTTTGTATGCGATGATGTGGTACAATTTGTAGGGAGTCTGATCTATTCGCCATTTTATTACAAAATCAAAAAACTAAATCTACTATAATAGAGTACATTACATACGTACCTTGAGTTTTGTAGTGTAAACAAATTTCTCATGAAGGCCGCGGTCTTTAAACAGTGAGATACCATTTTCCGATTTCATGCACACACGACACACAGAAATATCGACTTTAAAATTCATGGTTTTTGCATTAAATTGATAAATTAATTCGGAAGAAGGCAGTCAAAAACGCTTGTTTGTGAGTTTTTTTTAATACATAAATGACATTTCGCGTTGTTGTTTTTGATGATTTGCCTGGAACTGTCACTGTCAAATTTTTGATAGCTGCGCTTGGCGTTATTGTGAATTGACCTTTTACATAGGTTATGTAAAAAATACGTTGTATTTAAAATTTTTAAAAATAAAAACTGCTGGATTGGATTTTACCAGATCACTTGCACGTAAAAAGTGATTTAATGAAGCATGTAATGTATATTAAAACGTTTCTCACGAGGCAGAGCTTTAAGTTGGATACTCCTGAAGCTTCACATAATTGGGTACGGGGGGAGAGATGTATTTTTACTCCAATTCAAGCCTGACAAACATTTTCGATTTATAGGAAATAACTACATACTTAAAGTGAAACTATTTAAAAGAAACAAAATTATTGCCCAACTCATCAATTTCATACTCAATTCGAATGTACAAGGCTATCTTTCAAGTTCAACCAACGCGTTGGTGATGGTTGAAAGTTGCTCAACGCATTGTTAAACAAGTGTACGAGTATTGGACGAGCTCGAGTTGCGCATCGGGTTGGACAACGATTTCAATAGAATGTGCTGCACATTGTGTATTCAACGCATTGCGTAACATTTTAATGATTATTCGTTGGTTTGCGATGAAATTACGCACGGTGACTAGTAAAAGAACCTGCCACTTATCTGACAGCCAAATGTGTGCTACAGTTCAGCTTACTTGCTGAGTGTGTTGAACAAAGTTTTGCGAACAACTCAATGCGAGAGATAATGAGGCTTAGCAACTCGAGCAACGGAGTTTCTTGCCAAATTTAAACCAGTTGATCAACTGGTTGTACGGGGTTGTTTAACAATTGAATGAGTTGATCAACTAGGTGATCGCAACGCATGCATCAATTCTACGCTCTATCTCACCGAAAATGAGGAAACAAATCGGAGCAACTAGCATTCAATTTTTTTTATATCTCTTTTTTACCAATTCTCTTCGTTATTAAAGCGGATTAATTTTCTTCATTCTGAACATTCAATTAATCTTATTGTGAACATGTTTAGTTTTTATTTACCCTTTCGAATCTCAAATTTATTTTTAATGTTGCATTTTAATATACTGTTTAACTACCGCTAAAACTGAGCTTGTATCATTTCAAAATATCAAGAACTGCTCGTAACAAAAGTATAACGAAATGCAAATACCTTATTCTTACACTGCCTGAAAATTCCATAATATTGCTGAAATAACAAGTCAAATCAGGTCAAGTTTAATCGACACGTAACTTTTACTGTTTCAGAAGACAAACTATGCCTTAAAATTTGTCCTACCGTTTAAGCGAATAAGAATAAGAATAAAAAGTACAAACGAGGAGCAAACTTATTTACACATACGTCCAATCAACAGAACACAAGTTCTATATGAAACCGCTAATCTTAACCCAACTTTCTACGAAAATGTCGAGCAATATCCTATCCCATCCGAATCTTTTAATTCATATAATTTTAGAGACTCCATCAGTACAGGATTACTATCCTCATGTCATGGCTTTGATCTAGGAGTAATACAAGAAGATTCATTTGAGGACTTCTAAGTGGACCTTTGCAGGAACGTGACACAACCGTGGTGGAAACTCTGCCATAAAGCAAATGTAGATGAAGACTCATCATCAAACATCAAAGAACTAAAAAGCAAACCAATGTCGCCTACTCACGCTGTTCAATAAACTAACAATTACGAAAGTAAAAATATTTTATAATCGAAGTGTGTCCTCGTAGGATTTCTGGTCGCCGCAGCCTCTGCAATTGTCGTCAACATTGAGAATTATTTTCATAGAAAATTATGACTTGTTAAGGCATCCACCAGCTTAGACGACGATTTCGAGCAGGCGTTATCGGTACATCACTGAGAACGGATAAGTCATCGGTAACACTTTGTTCAATGCATCTCAACTATATGTCATAAAATAAACACTGTCAATTTCTTTCAGGTTTATTTATTAATTGTTTTTATTTTGTTTATTACAATTACACAATAATAATAAATTTGCAGCGATAACCTTGTGAAGTGTAACTTCAAAACGGTAACTTGGCACGCTACAAGTATTCCTAATGTACTAAAAAATATATATATAAATTTTCTGTAAACGACAAAGAGACACGTGGGGAAGGATCTATTGAGTTCCTCATCCAACAAAAATGGAAACATACATGACATTCGGCATCAGTGTCTGGGTTTGGTTATAGATAATTTAGAATTGTAAATACTTAGCGATTCGCTGAAGTTTCTAGTCATCGCTCAAGAAGTCATCATCCAAGTTTACGTCTGTCGTGTCGATATTATCGTCTAGAGTGATGCCTTCGATTTCCAGATCGAGATCATCCAATACATCAGCGTCGGCTGTTTCAACATCGTCCGCTTCCTTTGAAGTGGCAGCAACGGTAGCAGCTGGTGTTGATGCATTCTCAAAGTCGTCGTTCTTTTTGTGATCGGTTATCCCGACTGCTGGCCGATTGCTTTCGAAAATTCCCTTCTCTTCGGCGGCTTTCATCTCTTCCAGTGGATTACGATCGATATTCAGCGGAACTTGGGGTGCCACATTCGCGGGTAGTATCTCCTGCTGTTCCTTCTGTAGGAATTCCTCCACACGAAGCGCATCGCCCAGGCCGGGGAATAGATTCTCGTATTTGCTGGGGTCGGCGAGAGACTGCCCGGCTTTTTCGTTGAATTTAGCCAATTCTTCGCGCCATAATTCCACTACGTACGGCATTTTGCTTGGAATGTAAGTACGAGCAAAGAATGCAGCCTCTGGCAAACGATTTGTGTCGATGAGAATGTTTAAGCAGCCGATGACGTCGCCACGCAAGAATGTCGAAAGGAATGCAATGTTGTGCTTGCCCTGGGCAGAGCCAGCTTCGCCCAAATCCTTAAGCATTTCAGCGTCTCCAGAACTGGTGGCCAGGAGTAGAAGACCACTAAAATCGTTCGCCTTCTGCATGCACTCTTTGACGAGGGCCATGTTGTTTTTGCGCGAAGCCACATCGGCCAGTTGCGACCACTTTTGTGGGTTTTCTGATTCGCGAGCCAGTTTCAAGGCAACTTCTAGTTCGCCGATTTGCAACGCCAAGTCGAACCTGTGGTCGGGATCTGTGGACACCTGAAGTGCCTGAGACTTGAATCCCTGCTTTTCGAGGAAGTGCGACACCCTGGTACGGTGTTCCTTGGGAATCGTAGGCAGAACTAAGTCGGCGCGCTCAAAATCTCTTCGCATGACCGCTGTCTGGTACTCCAGCACACTCAGTTGGAGGGAGAAGCTAATCACATTCAATTCCTTGTCGCCCAGGTAGAGTCTGTTGTCTTTGGGCACATACCCGAGAAGGTACATTGTCCGGTCCAAGTGGGAAATGGTCACAATCTCTCCTCCGACGTAGTAGTTGATGCGGTTCACTGAATTTGTGTAGATGAAGCAGTCACCCACCCACAAGCCGGTGCGCACCTGCTCGTTCACTTCGCCCAACACATCGAATGCCGACTCAATGCCGTCGTCCTCCAAGCCCTGCTTGGTTTCTATAGCTGTGGCAATGGCGCCAGTGTCCACGCTCAGAATAAAGTATGATTCGTCTGTGGCCAAGCAAACTAAAGTGCCGGCTTCGTTCCAAAACACGTTCCTTGGCTGCACCTCGATGCGGCGGACCAATTGCAGAGTTTCCCAGTCGTAGAAAGCCAAACCAGAGGATGTCTTCACGCCAAACAAGTATCCAGCGTAGATGTTCTCTGCGCCGTACTCCGGGGTGAAGCTCTTGCGCTCTTTGAAATTTCTAAACAGACGAACTGTGCCGTTGTTTTCCCGGATTGCGTACTCATTGCTTTCGATGGCCCAAACGAATTCTTGTGCAGACCCAAAGGCCTTGTTTCGCAAAGCCATGGATGTGTAGATTATGTATTCGCCGTCTCCGCAGACGACAACGAATCGCCCATTTGGATTGTGGGTGATTGTCTGTGGGTAGATTTCGCAAGCGCCCATGTCCTTAACAGCGACGGGCAAACGCTCGCCGTCCTTGACCTCAGTCTCATCCGACAAAGCCTTCAAATTCACCTGCTGCATTTCTGAGTGCTTGGCCCAGATTATCTTGCCGCCAATCACGTCCATCGACATAGCTGGCTCTTCGCGACCGACCTTAATAATGATGGAACCCTCGTCGTAGCCCAGCGCGACATTGTTGGTTCCCCTCATGCAGGCGATCGTCCAAACTCTTTCAAATCCATAGTTCAAACATGTCTCCAAGCGATACGTGCCGGAATGCCAGATACGCACAGTGCCGTCTTCAGAACCGGTCAACACAATCGGTAGCTCGGGATGGAAGCAAACGGCGGATATGTTCTGAGCGTGTCCCTCTAACGTCTGGACACATGTCTTGTTTTGGTAGTCCCAGATTTTTACCATTCTATCGTCGGCGCCGGAAATTAGATATGGCTTGTCGCCTCCATGGTAGTAATCGACGCAGTTGACGCCCTTTTCATGTCCCTCGAGTGTAAAGTTTGCAAAATTCGATCCCAACTGCCACACCTTCACCGTGCGGTCCAGAGAAGCCGACGCAAAGGTGTTATTATCCTTTGGATTGAACACTATTTGCATGACATAGTGCGTATGGCCTTCGAAGACGCGCTGACAAGCCCACAACTTTTCCCAGTTCCACAATTTAATCAGCATGTCATCTTTAAAGAAAGAAAAAATGACAATTAGAATGAAAAAAAAAACTTAAGCGAAAGAATGTTTATGAATTACCGCTGCTAGTTAAGACCAGCGGCTGAGTGGGATGCACTGCAATACACCGAATGTAATCCGAGTGTGCCTCGAACGAATGAACCTTCTCCAAGGTGTTGTAGTTGAAAATTCGTATTTGCATATCGTCTGAGCCGGTAATCAGCCAGTTTTTACGTGCGACAAAGCGCCCCGAACGCACCGGAACATCACAAACCTCGAAATCCTTTACACATTGTTGGTTTTCGTAGTTCATGATGTGTACGTGGCCATTGTACAGAGCGCACAACATCCATGGTTCCGCTGGATGTATATCGACGCATTTTACTCGATCGGAACGCGAAGTAAGTCTTCTTTTTATATCTAACTTAAGTGGCATGATGTAGACTTTGCTTTTAAATGGTTTTAAATCGAATTACTTATGAAACAACAATGATTTGTACACTATTTTTGAGGGAAATAAAACTGAAGAAAAAATTGCTCAGACTTCATGCAAAAGATGTCTGACTGTTTCGAAATGTCAAATGACGGATAGGTTGATAGGTTGGAACTTTTGACTGTCCGTTTGGAAAAAATGTACTAGATTTTTTTTAGGTAAGTGTTCAGCGAGTGAAAATTAGAAATCTTCAATATCTACTTAAGCCGCAGACAGGTACCTAAAATCATTTGTTTTGTAGTCGGCCAATTTCATGCAATTTTTTAATTTGTTATGAAAAATTATCCCCAACATGCCTAAGTGCGATTTATTGTTTTTAGGTAGGCCGTTATTTACACACTAAAATAATTATCTCTGTTGACTTACTTTAACATATTCTGTTGCAAATTATTCGAAACTAGATAAATGTTAACAGTTGATTACATACCAAATATATAAATATCATTTAAAAAAAATTACAACTGTACTCACGATTTTGTTATATTTGGTTTGTTTTTTTTATTTTCAATTTGAACAAATTTATTTGAAGAATCCGAAACACGAAAACAACAAAATATTTAGACCAAATTTTCAGAAAATCGTTTTTAATTCAAATAACTAAGTATTCATTCAGTATTGGATCTACCACAGAACAAAATCATTTAAGCTATTTTCAAGAAAATTAATTTTTAATAAACCAGGTACTGTTCTTTTTTTTACTCAAAAATTTCATAAATTTTTATTTAAAGTAAATACGTCAAATCGTCTCGTCATACTTCTGATCAGACCTCTGTCGGAATTGAGGGACTAAATATGCGGGAAAGTTAAAAACCGAAACCACAGCTTCATTCAGTGTTATTTTTTCACAAAACAAAATGTTGTTTATGGCGGTATACAACTACCTTTGAATGGAAAATAAATATTTTATTTTCTTTCAGCATCCAAAAACTAAGGTATAATAAATATTAAATATAAAGTGCTGTAGCAACTCAAATAATAAACTCACAGCAAGCAATTCCGTCGGTGAATGTAGTAGTTTTTGCAACAATTTATGTTAGTGATGCCATTTTAAAGCTAAATTTCTAGAGGAATCGTCGGTTATGAAAAACGTTTCAATATTAAAATAAGATAAGTGAACATAGGGCCCGGCCAAGTTTCTTACCTGTGTGCTATCTTACACATGAGTCAATGAGCGATTAGTGTTTTATTATCAATGGCTGTAGGTTTCATATCACTAAAACGAAGATACTACGAAATAAGACGGTTGTTTGAAGTTTAAAACTTTATATTTATATGATGGCGCGAACTGATACTGCTCATGACGATTTAAGTTTCACAGTTCTAACTGAATTTAAAAATCCTTTGAAATGGCACTTAGTCGAATTTATTTTATGGGGAAGGCATATTTAGCCATCAAGGGCCAAATACGCACTAAGAAAATGATGTTTTGTTATGAGAAAAACAGATTTTATTTAAAATTCAATTAATCGTTGACGTAGGAAATTAATATAGATTTGCACCAGAGATTAGGATGCGATCATATTTTTGCGATACTTGAAATATACTCACAAAAAATCATTGCAAGTGTGGAGGGTTACCGCAAACTACGCGATTTTTGTGTTTACCATACCTTCGTCAATGAAGTCAATTGGGTGTGTTCCTCTTTTAAACTCTGGTGTTACTATGCAGTACAAATTATACAATACAATTAATAAACTTAGTACACATTTCTTTTACAAAAATTATTTAATTTATTAAAAAAATTGTTCCATTTATTTGTACGCTTCCCTTCACCTATTCACTAATTAACAAGAGGACATAAAATAAAACACAATTCATATTACACCCTGGAAAAGAACTGATTTGAACTTAAAATAGGCTAAATTTAAATACCATCACGAAAAGTGCGCCATAAAATGCTCATCATATTGCCTCCTAGACTTAAAGTAACAACCACATTCATTGCATAGAATATCTACGTAATCGTGTTTGTCAAACAAATGCTCGTAATACGAGTTGGCATCGGGCGAAGATAATTTACATATATCGCAGTAGTTGAGGTCACTTATTACAGGCAGTTTGTGTTCTTCGTTCAAATGCAACTTCAGCTGTCTTGGATCAGAAAATGAAATGGGACACTGCGGACATGAATAAATCTGCATATCATACTGCACATATCCCAAAATGTGATTCAAAAACGTTTCTCTGAAATTGGCACAAAATATTAGAATATTGGATAATAGATAAGACAACTCGGCCTCACCTTGAAGTGTACTGTTTCTTGCAAAGGTAGCAGGAATAGCAGACAACATTCTCGGCCTCATGTACTTGCAGATGGTAGAGTAACCGAAATTTCTTATCAAATGTCTTCGAGCATAGGTCGCATTGGAATTTTCTACTAGACGCATGAGTGTCCTGATGCTTGCTATGTTCCCATTTGCTGGAAAAGGACATCTCACAGATGTTGCACGTGATTATACCTGGCAGATTGTGTTTCTCGAAGACATGACGTTGCAGCGTATATCGACAAGTGAACTTCTTTTTACAGATTTTACATTCAACCCCAGCTTCTTCGTCGTCATTTTGCTGCAGGCGATGGATATTCATGTGGGACTGCAGGGAATACTTGGAACAGAGAGTTTTCAGACAAACTTCACACTTGTAAGAAGGTTTTTCTTTCTGTGCATTAACATTCGTCTCAACTGGGTGATCCTTCATTGCATGACGCTAATTGGGGCGAACAAAAAAACTGTACAAATAAAGTTTTATATTCCAAATTGCATCGCTTACCGCTAAAGCCTCTTTGGTAACAAAATCGTTGTGACACAATTCACATTTATAGGGCTTCTCTCCAGTATGTAGACGCCGATGAATCCGTAGAACCGTATTCCTGGTAAAGGTTTTCTCACATAAATCACACTGAAATGGACGCTCTCCAGAATGTATCAGCATGTGGGTCTTAAGAGAGGCCGTGTTAGTAAATTCCACCGAGCAAATGCTGCACATCGGCTTAGATAATTTACCAAAATGTGGCTTTCGACCACGTTTGCCGCTAGTCTCATTCCCTTCCAAATGAATAGGCATGTGTCTCTTAAGAGAGGACTTGGTGGTAAATACTACCGCACAAATGTTACACGTTGGTTTTGTTTTAGGCACTAGATTTCGAACTCGTTTGCTTATCCGTTCATTTTGAACTTTTTCATTTGCAATTGTATCCGATTTTGGTATTTTATCTTTTGGAATATTAAAATTGTCCTCGCACTGCTCAGACAGAACATTAACTAAACTATTTGCTATTGAGGTATCCAAATCTGCGTCAGCAGAATCCAATGGACTAGATAGAATCTCATGTGAAGTATCTGCTATTAGGTCCTCCGTATTTCCCATTGGAATACTCGACAAAATGATGAAAGCAGTATCCTGTGGTACATCTTGTAGGTGGTCCGAGTCGGCAATTACAATGGAATTTGTGGTATCAATTTCTAGCTCGGGAGAAATTTCTGTTTCTATTGTCTCCGAGGCACCGATCAATACATCAGATCCGCTTATATAAGATATGTTCTCACGATTTAAGTTGGAGTCTTCATCTATAAAGCCAGACGAATTTTCAAATTCACACAGAATATCTCCCTGGTGGTGATGGTAGTCAGAGTCACCACCAGAGAAATCTTCTGTGGTTCCAAAAGCACCTTTATCACACATTATGTTTATTGGATGTGGTAAACATTAAATAAGATGTGTTATAAGCAAAATAGATTATTAAAAGGTGAATCAAAGCAAATCATGGCATTGTTCTCTGCGGTCTGAAATAAGAAAACAACAATATTTCACAAGAATTACTTTTTATTTTACTCATTATTTTATAGAATTGGTGTCAATAGCTCAGACACGGCCTACAGTTTGCTTTCTCAAGCAATTTGTTGGGTGCATTAGTAAAATTAAAGTGGTCCCTTACACTCTTCATGCAAAATAAAGTAAAGGAAGAGCACAGCTAATTTAAACACGAAATACAATTCGTTATATTTGAAATATACTAACTGACAGTTATATCTCGTTCAAATTAATTAAAATGTCTATTTCTATGGATTTCTTAATTTAATGCTTTGAGAGCGAACAAATGTCGAGATTGACTTCTCATTCCATTGTCCAAACATTTGCAGACGCATTATTTCTAACCCACACAAATGCATCACCTCGTTATTTAACTTATTTTTTTGTTTACCTTGCATACGTAGACAGTTTTATCTCTACCAGACAAAAGAAATAAGATGTGTATAGCAAGATCGTATAGTTCTCGGTAATAGTTCCTTATCTCCCACAAGCAACAAACCAATATCAAATGAATACAGCAAATAGTTTTCAAACAATGACTAGATTTTAGTAACATTAGAGTTTGTGCTTATTAGTTTAAGAAACAAAACAAATTGGCAGCACTGCAGTAGAAAAAAAGGTTTTTTGATCGTGTTTATTTTATCCTTAATTAATCTACTACAATTTGTTTGGAAAAGAAACGTCATACCTATCGACCTTGACCCAAATCACATATAGGAAGTGAACAATAAATCCTAATTAGACAAATTTCATTCAACAATTCATTCATTAATTCATTCGGTAATCAAAAGAAAACATTCCAATTTAACTCACGTATTAAGATGATCGTGTTTAGCATGTGTATAAACATTTGCCTCTCACACGTCAAAGGTTGATTAAAGCTGCCACATGATTTGGAATCACAATTAAACTTCCATAATAAACAATCACATAACACACCGCTACGATGAAAGGGAGCAACAAAATAAGAGGAAACAAAACAAAATTTTGGAATAAAGGAAGGCAAAGTGCACTCAATTGGGCTGAATCTTAAAACTAAAAGTAAATAAAAGTGATAACATGATAACGTAATGTCAAAAAAACTGACGTTTGCCCTTGTATTTGTGGAGTTGTATTGTGGAACTGGAATATAGCCCCACATGTTTAGGCTGTAAACACATGTGAAAGAAACTTAAAATGCGTAGGTATATCTTTTTTTTAGAAAATTTTAATCTTAAAATATAGTCGCGGTTTTTGGATATACATATTACCAATTAGATTATGTTCTGATCTCTTTGGGCTATGCCCAATAGATTTTTTTCTTAAAATAAAATAAAACTATTTACAAGTCCCGTCGCTACCGCAAAAGCAATTGAACTGATAACGATCTGTTACATGTAGTGTGTCAATATGTGCTTATCGAATGCTTTTCTCGAGTCGAAATACTTCTCGCATTCGTTGCATGTTTTGCTGATTGTGTCATGTATTTCGTGCATATGTTTGTAGTACTCGGCTGCGGTAAAATAGCTTTCGCCGCACAGATCGCAGGCATTAAGACCGCCCATAGTTACTTCGTGGGTATTAAGCATGTGCAGCTTCAGATCACGGGTATCGTATTGTCCGATATTGCAGTGCGGACACTGGAAGTCCATATTACGAGGATCCATATGTTGCAGCTTGATGTGTTGTATGAGATTTTCTCTGCAAAAAAAAAAAACAAATATTTAGTCATGAATTAAGAGGAGACAACATTGTTCTTACCTTATTGTGAATGTCTCGCCACACTTTTTGCATGGCAAGTCCTCGATTTTGTGCGTCTGTAAGTGGAAGAGCAGTTTGAATTTCTTCTCGAATGTGGCCTGACAAATGTCACATTGGAAGTTACGGTGCGAATCGTGCACCTCCATGTGCTGCGAGTAGTCTGATTTGTTGTCAAATGACTCAGTACAGGTGTTGCAAGAAAACTTGACCTCAGTCTCCGCGGTGGAGTACTGTTCGTGGAGCTTCATGTGGGCTTGAAGGGAGTACTTGGTGCCCATCGCTTTGTGACAGATGCCGCAAGTGAACTTGATTCGATCAGCTTCCCTGTCATCGTCGTGGTCTTTTGACATGTGGCGCTAAAATAATATTTTTTTTAATGTAATTAAGTTTGGTACTTAGCATTTACCGCTTACCATCAGAGCATCCTTCGTTACGCAGGCACTAGCACAGAGCGGACACTTGTAAGGCTTTTCGCCAGTGTGCAGCCGTCGATGGATGTTGAGAACGGTTTTTCGTGCAAAAGACTTGTCGCAATTGTCGCATTTGAATGGCCGCTCGCCCGAGTGCACCAGCATGTGCGTTTTAAGCGATGTCGGATGCGTGAATACTGCCTGGCAAATGTGGCATTCAATCTTGCTACTGGCTCGAAGTATCTTAAGGTTCTCGCGCTGTGCACGAGTTGTCCTTTTTTTCAGGGAGTTTTCTGCCGTCTTTGCAGGCTTGAAATCTTTGTCATCGTCGTCGTCCTCATTTTCTTCCTTTTCTGGTGCTTCATCTCCTTCATCGCTGTCGTTATTAACGATTTTTACTTTTCTTTTTCTCCGCTTTCGCGAGGAAAGCACTCTTTTCAATTTCTTCTCGACAACCGTTGGCTTTTGATCGTCTTTTTTCGGTGCAACACCTGCCTTAGTTTTTGCTGGTATTTCAGAGCTGGGTTTGACCTTTGCTTTTACAAGCTCATCGCCGCCATCGTGCGTCTGCAGGTGGTACAACAACTGGAACTTTTTTTCGAATGTTCGCTGACAGACGTCGCATTCGAAGGTCTTGTTCATGTCATGGGATTCGGCGTGCGTGCTAAGTTCCCATTTGTTAGGGAAGCCCTTCTGACAGACCTTACACGAGTACTTTAAAGGAACACGATTCGAAACGATACCATTACATCCGTCAGACTTTTCTTTTTTCCGCCGGACGACTTTCCGCCGCGATCTGGCATCATTTGTGTGCGTCTTCATGTGCGACGCGAGCGAATACTTGGAACAGCGTGACTTGTTGCAAATCGAGCATATATAGGAGACCTTATCCTTGCGGAAATTCACTCCCACTTCCTGTTCATGATCCTTTTGAAGATGACGCTGCAAAAGGAAATTAACGATATTGTTATGATTATGCAGAGGGCAACTTACCGTTAGAGCTTCTTTAGTTACATAGGCACTTGGACATAGGGAACATTTGTAGGGCTTTTCGCCGGTATGCAGCCGTCGATGAATGTTGAGGACAGTCTTTCTTGCGAACGCTTTGTCACAAAACTCGCATTTGAAAGGTTTCTCTCCCGAGTGCTTTAGGAGATGGGTCTTCAGCGAGTTCAAATGCGTGAAGATGCTACCACAGATATTGCACTCGATCTTCTCTCTGCGACCGGGTGTTTCTCGCTTAACCTTTGTTGGCTTGGATTTAAGATTTTCAGTCTTTGTTGTGTTTTCGGGCTCGATTTCAGTTGCAACTGCAACGACCTGGTTCAACTGATGATCGGTGGCGATTACCTGATCCTCGGGTCGTATTCCGTTGCTCTGCGAGGCGTATGGTGGGAACGGTGGTTGATACGCGAAGTCATAGCTCTCCGCAGCAGGAGCGGATTCGTGTGTTGGCAAAGACGCAGACTGTTGTTCGTATTGCAGATGCATCGGCATTTGCTGCTGGTACTGCTGCATGTGCGTAGTCGCACTGTAGGCCTCAAAGGTCTCGCCAACATTAGTAGTGCTGGCGCTGTAGTCGTATGTAGTCGGATCGTTTTTCAAAATTGGAAGAATTTCTAATTGCAAAGACCGATTTTGGTCCATGCGAATATCTTGAGTAGACTGCGTGGAGTAAGCACTCGGTGTCGCATACTGCGGAAGTGCATTCATATCCATATTTGGCACCACACTATTATTGCTTGTGGTGGATTGCGGTGAATCCATTGGCAACTGAACCATGGGTATTGAATTAACATACCCTGAATTTGCCGCCGAAGATGACACCAATGGCGGGGGAACGTTGGCAATTTCGATTTTAACTTGTTGCTTCTTTTGTTCGTGCTTTTCCTTGTCAAACGTGTCCATGCCAAGGACTTCCACCTGTTTGTCATTCTCACCCACACTCTCATCATCGTCGTAGAATCCCGAATTAGTCAAATCATCGGTATCGCCATCGCCTGCCTCTTCCACAGACTCCGTGTGTATTGCCAGCAACATGTCAATCTCAGCCATGTTCTCGTCCAGCTCATCTGTGCAGTTGCGATGCTCGTCTGAAATATTCGTAATCGTTTCATTCGCTTCCTTTTTTAACGATGGAAGGAATATGGTTTTTCGAAAATATTTCTCAGCATAGATTGCTTGGAAACGAAAATCGTAGGCAACCTTCAAATGGTCATTGCACTTCTTGCACAGCTTAGATGGAAGTCCATCGTTCACGGCGGCCTACATCAAGAAACTTATAATTATATATTATTTAATTGTTTTATAGGTCCTACCTCCAAAGAAGTGCAATAGCGAAATTGATCATCCTTGCCGCATCCATCAAAGATTGATATGTTGCCCGAGGAACTCAAACAAACGCGGCACACCGTATCATCCAGCTTGACAGACATCTTGCACTTCATTAGGTTGGTTTTTTATATATTCGCAGGGACTAACAACCGCATAATTTCTATTTATTTATTATTTCATAAGAAATTTTTAACATTAATAGACAGCAGAATGTGAGAAATGTAAATAACAAAATGGCTTCAACAAATTTTTATAAAATCTCCATATGACATTTGCCTGAAAGCTGTCATATTGGAATGGAAGATAGGGATGTGTAGAAAGAAAGTAAAAAGGTTCCCGTTGATGTTTTGAACTTAAATGTGCATTCCGTGTGTTTTTTGCACGACCGCTGATTATATGAAAGATATACTTAGGAAATTTGTTGATTTGTAAGCAACTACATAGCTTAGGAAGAATATGTTGGCTGCAGGAGACGTTGTATGGAGAAATTTCAAAAAAATATCTATCCAATAGGTAAGTTTAGGTAAGGCAAAAAACACATCAAATTCATCCAATTTTTGTAGTAATACAAAATATATGCGTTTTCGATTGGTAATCTGGAAGACTTCCGACTCTTCTGAAAATGTTCGTTTGGTGCTTAAATGGCAGTTCCTTTCCTGGGAAGAAGAGAAATTTGATTTTGACTTTGAATTCTGAATCACACACACATTCTAATGCCACAAACATCATAACCAATATGTGTCGATTTTGTTGCTGATGCATTTGATACGTCTTCAAGTCTGACGAGATAAGCTGAAAATTTTATTGAACAAATGAAGAAATAATACTACGTAAAAAGCAAGCATATAATATTATTTTCCTTCTAACCCCATCATCGACATCAGTTTGCCAGTGAAGCGGTTGGAAATACAGATATACAAATACAACGACAAATATACTTCAAATTCAAACGCAATGTGTTTTCTTGTTCGATTAGCATTCCGGATCGGAGTGCTCTGCCGAATTACCAATCGAAAACGTCAATAGTGTCATGGCCTGGAAGGTAAGCGTTCACAATCTTAGTGTATTTGAGTTGTATTGCAACAGCCTAGATTTCACAGTTAGAGACATGTCGAAAAATCGCTTACTTATGCCATTTAATTCTTAGGAACCAATATTTGTTTACTTATATTCTCGTCACTCGATTTGTGATGTGCGGTAAAAAAACATGGCGGCCCATGTGAAGTGATATTCTTGTAAATAATTTCGATTCATATTCTGTGGCTGCCAGCTTTTGAATGTATGTATTGTCCAATTCGAAGTTTTACTACACATCACTGCACATAAAGTTTTTATAACCTTTCCAGTAGAGTTCCCTGCCAAATGGTCATTACTCGAACTGTGTTTAGAAGTGATTGCCTAGGGCTTGAAGTTTCGTTTCAAGTCAAAGAGCAAATGTCTCTGATTTGATCAAAATTAGTTCAAACAACTTTTCGAAATATGCAACTTAATAAATAATAGCCCGGAAATAATGGATGAAGTGGCTAAGTGGTTAATGCACTGGTCGATCGATACTTGAATGGTTTTATATTCGATCAATTAAAGAGCAATTCATAACACTTCTTAACTTAACGTCTTTCATCATCGATAATTTCTCAAAGTCTCTATGATATTTGGGTAAGGGCTCTGTGTAGATATCAGCCACTCGTCACTTTCAAGTCACGTACTACCATTTCTCGTACTAGTCTCGTTGATTTGCTTATCATGACTTATCTTGGCTATTGGTCAAAGTTTTGCAATTACTTTAAATTTAAGATCAGCTTCTGCTGTAGACGATAGATAATTTTTTTTATCCAGTTCAGAGGAAAGCGTTCTTTATACCTTAATAAGCACAATGATGTAGCCGCACCTAAAAATATTTATTTGCCTGGAAATTCAGTGTTATTGACTACACTGGAAAGTTTTTATTTGATCTTTCCCATTTAGTGCCGCCATTGCTAAATTGTTGAAATGCACGCACACCATCGTATGAAGCCGTCAAAATCGACATTTTTCGTTTTCAACTTGACTCTGCAGGCAGGAATTCCTTTTGCATCTTTCTCTCCCCCTAAATACAATTTATTTTAAGTGTTTTTATTTGTTTCTTAAAAAGTAGTTAATTTATTATTTACATTAAGTACAATGTCTGAGGAGTTCAAATTGCCACGCCGTTCGCGAAAACGATTGCGAGAGGTGAAGAGGAAAGCTCGACCAGGTAATTGACACCAGCTTTGATGTCATATTTACATTCTTCTGCTGTTTAACCTAGAAACTTTAAAAATTCTCAGAACTGGGTGACAAAGAGGCTTGGACCGCCCTCCGTTACGTTGATCGCTTTGAACAGTTTACAAATTTTACCGACAATGTGGAGCGCATTGACGGCAAGGTGGTCGATTGCCAAACTTTCATCGATAGATTTGAGAAACCATATCTACCGGTTGTTGTTACGGAAGTTCAAAGCGATTGGAAGGCTCAGGAAAAGTGGACTATCAGTCGACTCGTCAAGAAGTACAGAAACCAAAAGTTCAAGTGCGGTGAAGATAATGAGGGGTACAGTGTCAAGATGAAAATGAAGTACTACGTGGAGTATATGAAGAGCACCAAGGACGACAGTCCGCTCTATATATTTGATAGTAGCTTTGGAGAGGTGAGTCTCTACTGTCGGAGCACTTTATTCAACTCAATATTGTATTCCAATTAAAGCATCATCGTCGGAAAAAACTTCTCGAGGACTATGCGATTCCAAAGTATTTTCAAGACGATCTCTTCAAGTATTCAGGGGAAGAGCGGCGTCCACCGTATCGGTGGTTTGTCATGGGACCAGCACGCTCAGGAACGGGAATTCACATAGATCCGCTGGGTACAAGCGCTTGGAATGCTCTAGTGTTTGGTCATAAGCGATGGTGCCTCTTCCCCACCAATACACCAAAGGAAATGTTAAAGGTGCCCGGAACTCTTGGCGGCAAGCAGCGCGACGAGGCAATTACATGGTTCAGTGTTATCTATCCAAAGACGAAAATGGCCGACTGGCCAAAAGAATATGCACCAGTAAGTTAAGAATTTATCATATCAGAAATCAATAATTGTAAATGCTTTACTCTGCAGATAGAGATTTTGCAAGGACCAGGTGAAACGGTATTTGTGCCCGGCGGCTGGTGGCATGTTGTGCTGAATCTAGACGATACGGTTGCTGTTACCCAGAACTTCTGCAGCAAGACCAATTTTCCCATAGTTTGGCATAAAACAGTGCGTGGCCGGCCAAAACTATCTCGCAAATGGCTTCGGGTACTTCGAGTTAGTATTTTTTTTTTTTTTTTTTTCATTTAATTGTGTCTGCCATTTTTCTTATTTTCGTTTCGTTTGTAGGAAAAAGAACCCGACCTTGCGAAAATTGCCGAAAGTATTAATATCGATCAGAGCACTGGATTCGCTTCGGACAGTTCAAGCAATTCAAGTTCATCGTCCTCGTCATCGTCGTCTAGTGACGATGACAGCGATAGTTGCTCCAACACGGACAGCGGGCAGGAGAGTTTAACTGCCAAAAAGAAAAAGAAGCGACGAATGGGCGCCTCTGGTGCCGGTAGAATGATGTCTTCGCGTTCCTGATCACCAATTTGATGTCGGAAGGCGCTCCTCCGAGCACTATCCACAATAATTTTCAAGTTCATACTAAGAAAAACTGTTGACATTTCCTAAATTTTATTTTCCATTTTATTTTGTTCTAACTTTATACGTTGAGCGCGATATGCTCGTAACAAATTGATTCTGTAATTATTTGATTTCCCACAAACTAGAAGATTGTTGAAGAATTGTAACTGTTTAATACGGAAGAATAAAATATATACTATGTAAACCAATTGTAAAGTCAAGTGTTTGATAAATTAAATGATGGAATGAAAGGTTTCCCTTGCTTTTGAATTTATCGCTAATGTAAATAAAAAAAGTTTAATGATGAAGAAAATTGCTAGTCAATTGCATAATCTTGAATGCCATGAAAAGGAACATTGATAATGTGACGTCAAAGATCTAAAATCTAAAAATACTTGAATCAAGGGACTGCCTTTGCCTTTGCCCTTGTACCTATTGAATACATACACGCTGCTTACAGTAATCCAGTTGGGATTCTAAAATATCCTGGGCTGGTCGAAGTGTTTTGGTTTTTTGGACTACATCTTGGTATATATTCTCCTCCTTTCGCCCTCAGTGCTATGAATAAGGATAAGGGTCTTGTAGGGTAAACTTTTTATGCTTTGTATGAAGAGTTTTGAACCGATTTGTTTTGCCAGCAGCGGTTTCCTAAGGTAATTCTTCGGCAGATCTTCACTAAATTGTCGTTGGTAGAGTTGGTGATTACACTAAAGTAAATTAAGTAACTAAATCACTGTTGCTGCTACCAATAGCGAAATTTGTTTATTTTATTTTTTATTTAGCATATAATACTATTAATTACATGTATTTAAAATTTAACTAAGTTAAATTTAACGTTAATATGATATAATGTAATAATAAGATACTAATAAAATAAAAATAAAAAAGGTAATTTAAATATGAGATCTAACATAATTTGAAAGTAATTGTTTAAACCTTCTCAAGACTGACTCATTTTTAATTTCATTAGGTAATTCATTGAATAGTTTGAGTCCTTTATACATAAGCATATTTTGAGTTCTTTGGTCTCTATATAATTGCAATCTAAAATTTGAATTTGATCTTAAATTATATGGTTGAACATCTTGAATGAATTGCAAATTTGAATATAGGTAACTAGGAACGATTTTAAACTTTATTTTAAATACAAATAATATTGCATTGTAGGTGATTCTCTGCTTAACACTTAACCACTGCAAGCATGATAGCATCCACTGTATCGGCGCATAAAAGCTGCACTTCAGTATTATCCTCATAGCCCTGTTTTGTAGGAGCTGGAGCCGGTTCATATTTGTTATATTTCCCATGTATAAAATTGTAGAGCAGAATTCGAAATGGGGTTTTATAATCGTGTTGTAAATGTTAATTGCACACATTGTTGAAATATTTCTTCGAATTCTATTTAGAAATCCAATTTTTTTAGATATTTTTTTGGTAATGTAATTTAAATGGCTGTTAAAATTTAGTTCATTATCCAATACCACCCCGAGATACTTTACTTCTTGGACTTGCTCGATCAGTTCATTGTTTGTTATCAAGTTTACATTTACTTTATCATTTATTACCATGCACTTTGATTTATTAATATTAAGTTTTAGTTTATTTACACTTAGCCATGAACAAAGATCGTTTAAATCACTATTTATATTGTCCCGTAATACGTCGATGTCTTTACCGCACACGAACATAAGAGCATCATCGGCGAACAAAGAAATTTTGCTGTATTTCATCACTTTGCTTATATCATTTATATAAATTAAAAATAGCAGAGGACCAATAATGGTGCCCTGTGGAACGCCAAAAGTTGTTTGTTGGCTATCTGATATACATGTTTTTATCTTAGTTCGCTGGCTTCTCTCACTTAAGTATGATTTAAACCATTCAAGTTCTATATTTTTTACACCGTATTTATACAATTTTTCTACTAGCAGTTTACGGTCTATTGTTTCAAACGCTCTTTTAAAGTCTAAAAATATCGCGATTATTTTGTTTCTCTCATGCCTTTGTTCTTTTAGTGTCATAATCAACCAATTTAATGACGTTTCACATGAGTGACCCGGTCTAAAACCCGATTGATTTTCCACTAGGAGTTTATTGTTTTTCACGTATTTATAAAATTGATCGTACGCCGCTTTTTCGATAATTTTTTCTATTATTGGAAGCATATTTATGGGCCTAAATGTATCACAATTTGTTGTACCACTCTCCATGTCAATTTTGTCCAAGACCAATTAACTTTGCGTGTTCTTCAATAGCGATCGTGGAAGCGATTGATGATTCGCATACCGCATATTCTAGTAGCTGCACGAATCTGTTGAAGAAAGAGCCTTTCGTGTTGACACCTGACCATGCGCACTTTGGGTCCAAGAACAAGTTTAAAAACGTCGCAAGATATAGCATTTCCTTGCGAAATTCGGCGCATGTTTGAGGGATGTTTTTTTTAAGTATTTATTGAAGTAGGTATTTTTTTTAAATAAACTGCTCGTGCAAAAAGTGATTATTCCGAATATTCAATTGGCGCAGCGGACCAGATATTAGCGCTATACTTAAGTTTGATGTGAGTGAACGCCTTAAACACAAATTGTAGCCATATTAGAAGAATTCGTTCATGTCCTCTGACCCAATACAGAGTCACTCGGTTGTGGGATATGAGTTGTTTTAGAGTAGTTAGATAGTTCCAAACAAGTAGAGAGTTGAACTTGTAGGAGTTACGAGCTTTGAATGCTGCTTGACTGTGTGAGAGAATGTAAATGATTGATTTTCTAAAATTTCGCTTAAAGCATTCTCATGTGGCCTAGAGGAGCTAACATTTTGCAGTTGGGTCCGCTGATACCTGCTCCTATAGCCGTTGGCATTTTTGAGCCACCTGTATACCATGAAAGTTCACTTTTATGGGCGTAAGGTCGGTGACTTGAATCAAAGGGCTATGTATAATCTTTGAGGAGTTTAAGATTCATAAGTTTCCGGTTTGATGATCCTGCTTCAATTTTTTTCACGAAGTGAAGTCTTATTGCTCTTGCTGCTGCACAATTCTTAATTCCTGCATGTGATGGTGGAAGTTCAATGAGTTCTCTAAAGCCGCGGATGTACAGGGCGTAGGGCACCCGTGATTCCTTTGGATGCTAGTCTTTGTATTCTTTGAAATGCGTTCTGGGCAAATATTTGGCTTACCTTTTTCCATCACACTAGAGCTGAATACGTGATGATTGGTAAGGCTATGGTTTGGTAGGTTCCGAAGTGTTTGGAGCGTACCCATAAGAGGGTAGTCGCTTTATTTAGGGTGCGTTCTAGGTAAGAATTTCAAGTAAGAGATATTTTATTTCCTTTGGGAACAATTTTTGTTTTATATTAGTTAACATTTAGACATTTGTCTTGACACTAGTTTCATCCTTTTGTTAAGGCGATTTCCATGAGACCTAGGGTAGGTACATGTTTGCCTCTTTTAATGATCACTAGTTCGGCGGCAAAGCCCTGTGTGCTTAACCCTGAATTTTTTAGGTCGTCTAGAAGTTCATCAATGACGATGGACCAGAGGGAGGGAGATAAAACGCCCCCTTGTGGACAAGCTTTGACGGCTTTGATTGTGATGGATCTTGGCCCAAGTTTGGCAGATATGTATGTGCTACTCAGGGTGCATTGTATCCATTTAATAGTTAGTTTGTCTATTCCTTTGTTAAGCAGGAGTATGCCTAGAATCGCCTTTCTCGAAAATTTGGCAAATAGAGATGACGGTCCGTTCATCGGGCATGGTTTCTTCCAAACGTGATTTTGTTGATGACATTCAGCAATATCACGACTATCACTCTTATTGCTTTTCGGCCTTTAAACAGCCAAACCAGACCACTTCTAAATTAGAAGTAAAATTTATTCTACATTTTCAATACATCTACATCTACCTGTGCTTCCGTAGGTATACCTATATATCAATTTATTTTAAACAGCATTTGTTTCGGGCTTAAAGCCAACCGCCAGTTACTTGTATTATACCGACGTGTTTAACATCTGGATATTGTTTCGATAACCTTGAGCCTTCTCACCTTCTTTCTACGCAGCAATTTCTGTACCGTTTTTTTGTGGACGCACTCATTCGACGGACTCTTTTGTTGGGCTGGGAGTTACATATTTAAAAATCGAGTGCTGCTTATCACTTCTGGATTATGCAGGCTGTAATTCATCATTTATAAATCCTAAACTCCTCACAGTTGTTGTTAAGCATGGTACATAGTCTATGAATCGATTCGCCTAAGACTGCTGAACTTTATACACAGAAAGACCATTTAACGTTTTTAAAACAAATTTATTGATACCAACTGTAAGCATAAACCTTTTTAACTTTACAAAGAGTTTATAACCTTTCTGCTTCGCATTTGTTCCATCCATTTGTTAAATTGATCCTCTGGTGTTTGTGGTTGGGGCAAGTAGTAATGCTTTGGCGGTTCACCCTCTTCTAATCGAACAAAATAATGAACATGTTTATACTCAACCATACCACTTCGTCCACGTGCATGACGACGCAATCCCTTAATGTAACGTCCTTTACCAACGAACGATTCGGCTAGAATTAAAACGCCGAGGTGTAATCAAAACATCAACAAAAAAAAATATAAAAACGTGACTCCACTTACAAATCCATAAATTGCTTTTAAACTCGACATTGTGCCTTTTGATAGCCATATCTTGTGCCTCCAGAATTGTTTGCTTAACGTATTGGCCACCCTTTTTGAGTACAAAACTAAGCTGCTTTACTGCTTCATCTACAGACAAACCACGAACCAATGATGCAATGTACCACATCTTGTCGGGACTGTATTTAATGTTTGTCGTCATGTGGCAGACATACTATAAAAGTGGATAATTTATTAGAACTATCTATTAAATGAAGTTTTCATTGAAATTACCGCCTTGCGAGGCTCTTCTTCAGGTGCTTGTGGGGGATAGACAACCTTGTTGCCCAACAGCCATTTCTGCGGTCCAGTGTTGTATTTATTCCATTTCCTATCCAAAGTATTTGTCGTGTGAAAAGAACTAGCCGGAATAAGTAATTTTGTTGTGCTAATAATTTGTTTATTCACACAGAGAACGGAAAATTGTTTAATTAACGAATTCATTTTTTTTATTTTTTCCGATCTTTCATAACCTGAGCGAAGAAGTCCACGGCAGTTTTTGACAGATTAAAATAGGGTTACCAAGAATCATTTTTAGTGGAAAAATTAATAGGAAAATAATTTTGTTTAATTTAATAAAAATTTTGGTTCTTATTGGTAGCTTTGCAATTGTATCTATATTATATTTTTCGTGGATACCAATCAAATAAAATGGACTGGATTATATCAACAACAAACCACACACTCTTGAAGCCCTAAAAGAGAATATCCGTCAGAACGCGATGACCTATTGCTGGAAATTCTGATAATAGTGATGAAAAATGACATAAATCAGGGTCAAATGATTTTCAATTCTGGAGGCGGCTGATTGCCAATAGCATTTTCTTGACTTAATGGAAATAATAGTACGATGAGACTGCTTGCCAAGTGATCATATAATTGCCACTTCTCATAGCTTTTGCTTGCAAAATATGGTCGTTTGACAGTGAAACGGTCATTTTTATTATTAGCATCCAATCCAAAAAATTCATGTTTGCTGATTTGCTTGTGTTGTACTTTATAAGAACCCTTTTCGCTAAAATTTAATATGTGCCGCAATGGTAACTCTTCCTCAAAATGTAAAGAATACATCAGCTGATGTGCAGAAAAGTTTTCAATTCCGTCATCCAGATGTCACTTGCCACAGCAGAGACAACAATAAGAATTTTCTTTCAAGAGCTCTCTTCTACTGACAGGATTTATCGCACACAACACAAACACAAAGTCGACGTTGCGTATACGGCGGTGGAAAAATCGAATTTTCTTCTTCCTCCGCAAAATACAACACTGGAAAATTTCAAACTAAAATAGTTACATATTTCCTTATTAACGCACAATTCATTTAATTTCGTTAATAATAATACACAGTAAATGCTGTAAAAGTGGTGCAATCATTATTGTTGTATAACAGTTTGCAAACGGTTTTTTTCTTCGCCTGTGAACTACACAAATGTATACATAAACTACTTGGCATACGCGGAGGGAAATGATTTGATTTCGGATTTCCAAATCAAAAGTTTATAAATAAAAGTGATTACCCATTCGTTTGCGCAAATATAACAAAAAACAGAGTCTAACGAAACGCATCATTTTCGGGGCAACATGACGAATGATGAAATTCAAAGTACAAACCCGGAAAATCCCGAAAAGAAAGATGCCAACCGACCAGAAAAGGTATTTCCAATTCAGATTTTTCCATTACAGGACTAAGAATACATGAGCAGCGGCTTGCCAATTTACATAACAGATAACACACATGTTTCCCGCAGTCATGAAGAGGATATTTCAAAGCAAAAACAAGAAAGAAACGAGACTTGTAATAGCATCGCGCTCTAATTGTTATTGATTTTTGCATTATGTTTCGGTTGTATCAATTTCATTTTCATTTTCTTATTTTGTGAATATATTCTCAAGATTCATCTTAACATTGTGTGTGTTTATTTTCGTGTATTTCCATGTAACAACATGTGCCGTGCCGTGCCGTACCGTGTACCGTCCCGATGTTGCAGTTTGTTATACATTTCCTAGCCAGCTTCCATGATATTTGTGTTGTAACCGCAATGCTTCCGCTGATCACATTGTTGTGTTGTTTTGTCTCCGCGTATGTCTTCCAAGCAGATGAGGTCCATGAAACACATTGCCGAGTGAGTACTTTAATTAGTATTAGTGCCAGTGACATACATATATGTACCTATAAAACTTTACTCATTCATATATTATCTGTGGGGTTGCTGGGTGATGGTGGGGTTTTTTTTTTTTTTTGCTTTTTTTAAGCGTATTTGTTATAGGGGGTTGATTTGTAATGGCAGCAGTCCCTACGAGCATAGCTAAGGGGAAGTGCAATTGCGCGCGAGCTATGATTAATTGAAATAGTCGGCTTGAGAATAATTGTCATCTATTGAATTGTGCAACTGAGCATTGACGTTGATGACTTGTGTAAGAGATGTTCATTTTGTTTTTGTAATAAACAGCTCAAGCGAAATGTGCGAGGTGAGCCGCACTAAAACGATGCAAAATTTGTGCGCTGTTGGATGGGTTGGCTTTTATTACAATCATACGCCCCATAATGTATGGGTTTAATATATAGTTGAATGTGATTTTCAAATCCCATTGCGTGATTGATTCACTGTCCCCTAACTTAAGGGCTGTTTTTACTTTGCTCATGCAATAAAAAGATTTTCGACTTACCTTTTTTTTCTCTATATGTAATTGATTCAATTGACAATCATTGATAATCATGTTAAAAGACAGTTGTAGTATTTCTGTTTGACAAAGTCTAAAGGTACAAAGTTTTAAAAATATTTAGGAGTATTAAAACAGATCGAAACTTGTGGGTTCGAAGGCCCGCTGGTCTAAGATCATATCCCAGCACTAGAAAGTGTGGAAGCAGTATAACAAATAGGAATCTGACGAGTGTACAGTTATGAGGGCAGAGAAAACTAGGTGCGTTACTTTACTTACGAATTCATAATAATTTGTACCAATTCTAACTAGGTCCGTTTCTTTACTTTCAAATTCGTAAAAGAGATCGCAAGATGTTACCCCTACACGGAGAAACTTACGAATTTTTACACAACAAATTTCTTGTAGTAAGAATGGTAAAACTGTCAAAACGTGGCCGTTGGCATGGCAGTTGATTTGAAATTCAAATTTGAGCAAAAAATTGTCTTTTCTGACGGGCCGCATTTTCATCTGGCGGCTACGTTAACAAACGAAACTGTCGTAATTGTCGAGAAGCCAATGCATCCACAGAGAGTGACAGTTTGTTGCGGATTGTGGATTGGTGGCATTATTGGACCATTTTTTTCAGAAATGAGGCTGGGAACAACGTTTCGGTCAACGGTGGGCGTTATAGAAGGATCGATATTATGCCAACAATCCGAAAACTATTCAAGCAGTTAAGGACAATATCATCCAAGCAATCCGTAAGCTAAAGCCCGAAACCATCAACAAGATCTTGGAGAATTGGAGTGACAGAATGCACTACTGCGAAGGCAGCCAAGGTAGCCACTTGAAAGTCGTTGTGTTCCATAATTAATGGAAATGTTTGCTCTGAATTACCAGAAACGGTTCCGCATTCATGGATGACATCTTGATGTTACTATGGCGTAGAAACTGTACTGGATGACTGGGTGACTTCACGATGTCATTCACCTTAAGCACAACATACCAAGATTAACTTTAGAAAGGTTGATGATATCCTGATGACACTATAAAGGGCCATTTGCTGATACATTTATGAGAAAGAAATATAACGGTATAAGGGTCAACGTTGCACTTAGAAAACACTAACAATTATGTTTTGCAATGAATTTTTGGGAATTTAAGTTGAACTTGGTAATGAAATAGATTTAAAAGAAGTATATGCCAACAGGCCTTAATGCTACAATTAAATAATAAGGATTCAATTAAAATGAATGGCTGAAGCTTCTAAGAGATCCTGAGACCATATCAAAAGACAGGAAGGCTGGATCAGTCGTTAAAGAAGAATTAAGAGGTAATCTTAAGAGTTTCTTAAAAAAAATTACGATGTAAACGGTTTGACTGGTCCTAAAAATAGGCAAGGCCATTTATGTTGGATTTGTAATGCAATAAAAACAAGCCATTTAGGCCGGATGAACTGAAATTTACCTTGTGAAATCTGGTTCCTTTTACTAGTGACGTAAGCAAGACTCCTCTAGCTTCTCAAGCCAGTGTAAGTAGGTAGGTTAAGTGGCTGACTTCCATGACTACAAGAAATACGCAATTAGGGCTGAAGTGCCGTTTTGATGGCATTACTCGTGATGGCCTTGGGGTATGGGGTAATGGGTGTGTGTGCTCAGATTCTTTCGGTGCAGTTAAGAAAGGTTATGATATTGTTGAGACCCATGTCCGAGATATCTGAGCGCACAACTTACTTTTCACTTTGCTATCTGCGACAAAAAAAAAATGTTCCAGTGAAGTCAAAATCGTGATCCTTAAATTCGTAGGTCTTCTTCATTCGATTTTTGGTTTATTCATTTCATTTGAAGATGATGTTGTACTAATAACAGTAAATGTAACTTTCCATGGAATCTGCAATATCAGAACTATCTAAGTGACAGAAAAAACGTTCTTGCGGTTAAACCGAAGAAGACTGAAATCATTCTGTTCACCAGGAAATATAAGGTCCCAAATGGATATGGTTTTCACCTCGAAATTAAACTGGAAACGGAATACCGAAGAAAGAATGAGGAATGGATTTGATGCATTGTACGCATGCAAAAAGGACTTTGGGAACTGCAACTAAATCTGAAAACACTATTGAACATGCAACCCATTGAGCTGTTTACAAAGGAGGGAAAGAAAACGCGGATTGATTGGCCAGATACAGCTCTGATCTGAACCCACTACTAGCCTTTCAATACCGCTAAGAGTTTCATCGACGGTGACCTTCACGTTTGACGGAAAACACTAGTAGTTGTGATATAACGCGAAGTGTGTGCCTTAATACTGGCATCAAAAGATCCAAGTTCGTAGTCTCTCTTGACAGAAACCATATTCAGATGCTCGTCGGGGTATCAACCGTAGATTAGGCTGGAGTCTTTAAAAACCATTTCTGCAGAACCTCTAGAGATGAAGAGGAAATAGAGTCGGTTGAACATCTCCTAGCTTAAGAGGAACGCCTTTTTCAATTTTCATATGGCGAGTTATTTTAAATAAATAAATTTATTTTAGAACTATATTTTAATGCTATTTTTGGAAATTTTGTTCTCTAATTTTTGCATTAAACTTTTGGATCTCGGCTGCTCAATCAGCTGAACAGAACAGACATATGTTATAAAAACGTTGAAATTAAAGCTTCTTTTCCGATGTCGCATAGCAAGTAACTTTAGGATATTCGTCCAATAGGACCTGCTTCGCACTACTTATTACTTTTTGCCTCTTGCTATTAAAGATAGGTAGACATATATTGCTCCGCCGAACAATCAAAGCATGTTATTAATAGTTTAAGCTGGCGTAGACTTATTCTAAACTTGACAGCATTAAATACCAGATTTTTGGGTCGTATTTATTATATCGAACATAAGATTGCACCAAATATTAAATGGAAGTGGTCCTTAATATTCAAAATTATTATACAACCATCTCTCCAAAGACTTAAAGAATAGGTTTTGTTTAAACTTTAATTATTTTTTCGGTTCCCAAACTAATTCGTCGGCCTTAGGACCGATATCGCCAGATAATTTTTTTTCATTATTTTCTCTTCTCATTTGTTAAGTTATAACCAATGGCATTTGTTCTTTATCACTACCCTACATAGGTATATAATATTATTCCATCGATAAGTGCAATTACTGGAGTAAGTCCGCAACGTTACTTTTGGAGAATCAGTATCGCCTTACACATAGGTCCCAGAATTCCTATAGCAGTTCTTTACCGCAACTATTATCGTAGTCTAATCAACAGACTTAAATCACCGGATGCAGTTAAAAAAGCAACACTTTTGACTCGTCTGGTTTTTTGGTTGAATGCAATCGAAGTTGCATCACTTGGTGGAGTAACTTACATTTCAAATCGGGAAAATTATCGTAAGGATAATTCTGCCTAATTGTCCCATCTTGTTGTATCGATATTTTGTTTTTAGCACTTCACGAGAAGATCTTTATTACCTTTATGACATGCTCACTGTGTCACATGTTGGCTACAATAAAACTGTATCGCCTCCTGCATGACGACGATAGCATCACAGAGAAACAACAGGACTCTCTAAAGTGGAAGAAGATTCTCTTTGTGATTTCCATCTTGAGTACGATTGGCCTCTTGATATTCTTTGCCAAACATCGATTTTATTGTCATGATTTGGGTAAGTCCAACGGATATACATATGTACGTGTCATTTTGAAAATGTTTTTACTTTTGTTTTCTTTCTTTCATTCAGCGTTTAGTTGGTTTGCCTTGTTCGAGTACATAATTGCTATTGCTAATATGTTTTTCCATTTCACAATAATCTGGGACTTTCCATCGCAGTACATGTTAATTGCGCAAGGACCGTTAAAATTGATCGAGGATCATTTGAGCAGCACCCCGTCGTCAATCGAAACAAAAAAGAGTGATTAAGTTGTGTGGTAGTAGTGAGATGTGTTTTGTGTGTGCGCGTTTTCATTCTTTATAACGATTCTTCCTAGCGATATTTTCTTTTTTTCTTTTTGTGAAAACTCAACAATGTGTGTGTGTGTGTGTGAGTGTGCAACAAAAGCTCTGTATAGGGAAGAGTTTGTTTCCATCAAGTGATCGATGACTTACGGTATTTTAATGCTGCATCCCACGCACATCTATCGGGATCCATATCCAACACACTCAAGACACGTTATAAGGTGCCTCAAGAGAAACTTCGATACAAAAAAAAAAAATATAAGAGATTTCATGTTGATTGTTTCTTAGAAATAGTAACGATATAACCACACCACGACTGGAGATGTCAAACCACGAACCGGTACGTACTCTGTAGATTTAAAAACAAAGAAATTTGTCACAAAGTTTGGACAAATGCAAAACGTATACATACTTTGAGTGTGCATTAGAATTAGTAGATATTTAAAAGTTTTTCCAGATATTCATTGTGCTATATAAAAAGAGTTAGTTTTTGTTTTTTTTTTTATTATTGACAGAGAAATGTGTCTAAAATTTGTCACACATAGTTTCTCTCATAACAAAGAAAAAGAAAAAAAAATAACTTCATAAGTCTAAAATGTAAATTATAAGCTTTGTATTGCAGCTATTTTTCTGCAAGTTTTCAATTATTTTCTTACCGTTGCAATTAGTTCAGAAATTGTATACATCAACAACAACAACAACAAAAAACACACTGCCGAATAAGTGCGGCTGCTTTCCACCTAAACTCGGATGATTACCTGTCTTCAGCTAATCAATTTTCTGGACATTATTATGCCTTATATAATATTTAAAGAAGAATTGAGTAAATTCGATAATACAACATTTGCTCCGATTTTAGCTCTACGATGGCCTTGGGGGAGTTATCTTTTTCATTTTTCAAATATCGTCAAATGACTGCCTGTAGAGATTGTCATGTTTTTAAGCAACCCAGTCTTATTCACTTGTAGGCTTTTAAACCATACTTTATAGAAGGTTAATAGCTCCAGGTATTGGCAGATTCCGTTTTACTTTAAAAAGGAGAAACAAATTTAAGGCAGCAGAAACAGTGCTTCGTAAGTGCAACCATTTTTGCACTTGTACATTGCCAGTAACACTTCTTTAGATTTTAACTAACTTAAATAAGCTGTATTTCCTACTTACTTCGTAGGCGACGCTACAGACCGAGGTGAAACTGGGTCTCAACCAAAAGCCCTCACCAATTAGCGCGGTTTTCGGCTAACAGCCTTCAGTTACGTACTCCAAGTTGGTTGAAGCCGCCTACTTGTGCGCACCACCGAGAGGTTCGTCTAATGCTTTGTGCTTCTGGATTAGAGTCAAAGATTCTGCGGGCTGAGAACCTTAGTATTCATTCGCTGTGCTTCATCCAGACATCTCAAACGCCCAATAAGCAGTTTTTTTTTATCAGGTCAAGAATTCCCCTAGAATTCATAGTTGAATCATCTGCTACAGAACCCGTCAACGCATATGGTCATAATGATTTTTTTTCTTAAAACCAAACAAACAGTCCGCGCTTCGGATCCATACACCAGGACTAGTATTGTTATGGTCTTATTTAGTTTCCTTACTTGTTCAGGAGAGGGCATTACCGCAATCCAAGCCAACAATTATTCAATTCGCAAAGAAAGAAAATGTCATCAAATCAATTTGTTCAAATATTCAACCGACAAGCTATTTCGAGTCTCATACGAAGGACCAATTTGAAAAGACTCCAACTGCGCAGTCAATGGCGAAATAGAAGCGAGTAGAACCTGTATGTTTTTGGCCAAACGAAAAAGGCTAATTTGGCTTTATTTCACTATGCAAAACGAACTAATGTCAAATGTCAACCAATGGAAATATGGCCAAAAAATGTTAAATCTAATATTATTTAATAATAATTTAAAATAATTTGAAATTATGCAAAAATGTATATTATTTCAGCGATCTATTTGCTTTACTATTCGATTTAGAAAAGTCGCTCTGTTCTGACTTAAGCTCTCTATGTACATATATTCTCTAGATACGATAAAGACTTGTAAATAGCATAAAGAACTCTCGAATTGCATCAAATTCAGTGATAACATTGTACCGGAAAGATAAACAGAAATAAAAAGTAACACTCTGAAAATGTTCCTCTGTAGAGGTTTAACCAAAAAAATCTTAATTTAGGGAATAAAAAACCCCGAATTGGCTTAAAATTTTGTTGGTTAAACCTGTAAAGAAATTTGTCAGGTCCAATGTTACACTGTGAATACTTATGCAATTAAATTTAATAATTGAATAACATACGAAACTAAATAAAGCCGAACTATGAACTTGGTCTTATTTTTATTTTGAAATGGAAATAATACCAAATTTTTCAAATTTTGGTTATATTTTGTTTGGCGTTATTTTACGTCACCGTTTTCGGCGTATACATAGATTGAAAAGATTCATCACTTGGTGGAGTAACTTACATTTCAAATCGGGAAAATTATCGTAAGTCTGATTCTACGTCACTGTCTATGCATTGTTCCATCTTGTTGTATCGATATTTTTCTTTAGCACTTCACGAGAAGATCTTTATTACCTTTATGACATGCTGACTGTGTCACATGTTGGCTACAATAAAACTGTATCGCCTCCTGCATGACGACGACAGCATCACAGAGAAACAACAGAATCTTCTTCCACTTTCATTCGCTAGAAGAAAACAAACGGAGTCCTTCCATCATTATCATGATTCATGAGGAACATTGTTGAAAACGTCGAATTTCGTGCAACGCATTTGGGCAAGTGTTCGAATGCCGTCCGGTAGTTGGTCAAGCTAATTGAGCCAATCTTCCATAGTTCATGTCTGTTTCTAACCGACTCTACAAAACTTGTGTTGCGTCCCTTTTTTTATGAACGATAAATTGACTTGTCACCTGCATTTTTCAAACAACTTTCTTTTTTCTTTACGTAAATTTACCACCCATACAAACCATATTCGGTGCATTGTCACTGACAACTAGAGATGTGATCCGAAACTAAACTAATAGTTTTTAAGGATTCAAGGACCTTTCTCGATGTTCCAACGACCTCCGTGTGTATGATAGCGATAGTCACATAGCGCATTTGGTTCTACTTGTCAAACCCTTTCATTTAAGGCCCATATTATGCTGGTTGAGAAGAAATTGACAGTCAACAATATTTTTAATTTATCAATGGTTAATTTTTTTACATCGCAATTAAGGCAGGCTGATATCCTTATATATTTATTCGATTATACAACGTTCGATGCATTGAATCGTTCATTTTTCAAAGCAGTTGTCGACTAGATTATTGCTTGTATCACGAAATTCTGCCATACAAGATTTAAAAAAAAATATTTTTGGTCTTCTAAAGTCCATTCATCGATCGGCAATGTCGTGTGACAGCAATCAATCAGTTGTTTCGCTGATCGATTTTGTCAAGAACTCTGTCCAACACACGTGGTGAATACGATGGACATAATGCTTGGAAGAATTTTTTGAAAATATTGAAATCGCATGAAACAAATGACACATTACAAATCATGTAGTTTCCGACCTTGAACGCTGTATTTTTACGTTAAAATAATCATTGCTTTAGTTTTTCATCACCTGTCCTATAATTTAGTGCTCTATTTTCGAGAATATTGGTCAAAAGGTGTCTGTCGAAAACGTTCCTATATAATCTGTTTTATCTTCGGTATCTTAAACCTTTTCATATTTAAATGGAATTCTTTTTTTGATGATGAAAGTCACACTCTTGTGTTTATTTCTACGGTCACGTCGCACATTTTGTGACGTGAAACTAAAACGGCGACTTTTGTTAAGTTTAATTAATTCGGACTTTGACAGTATACTTCAGTCGGGGCAAACAAATCAACAAATGCATTTCAATGGTTTCACTGCTATGCTTTCTTTGTTATTGAATTAAAACCTATACTTTGCTATTATCAATAAAACGCACATACATGTATCGGATAAAGTAAAGGATCAAACTACATCGCATCACCAATAAATATTTGAAGCCACTTGACAGCGCTGTAAACGGATGTAATTGCCAGTCGTGCACTACGTTCCACACTCGTCAATTTCATGTTCAACACATTCAATTCTAATGTTATGACTTTGTTCAACCATGCGTTGAAGATGGCTTATTACCGTTGCTCAACGCGTTGTTCACCAAGTGTGCGGGTAGTGGACGAGCTCGTGCTGCTGGTTAGAGAGAGTTGCTAAGTGGTTCAAAGTGAGCTACGGCTGTCTATTTCAGTTGCTGAGTGTGTTGAACAACGTTGCTCAAGGGTATCAACGCATACATCAACTCAATGCGCAACCTCATCGAAAATGTGTTTAAACAACTCGAGCAACGGAGTTTCTTGCCAAAATGAAACCATTTGATCAACTAAGTGTACGGAGTTATTCAACAATTGGATGAGTTGATGAACTAGGTGTGTACGCGTTGAGCACAATTTTTAACCGAATTGCGTTGCTCAACGCGAGCAGCGTGAGTTAATGCTCTAGGAGTCTAGAGTATGAGGCTATAAATATATTTGAGTTGAATAAAGAACTAGACAAAGTTGTTTGAATCAGTTGGGCACGTAGTGGACGACCGTCATTATTTCCGAACAACGATTTCGATTCATTGACTACAATAGTGACTTCAGTTTCAAGTTTCACTAATTGCATCAAGTTGCAAATATTTAAAGCAAATGCGCAACTTCTTTCTTTGATCCCTTTAAAACGAACAAAAAATTCGAACAAATAACTTTCCAAGGCCATGGTACTATTTTCTTTGTTCTTTCTCCACCTGCGACTTTAAAAATCAAAACTATCACTTCCAAACTTTTACATCTACAAAAATAACAAATATTGATAACAACAACAAACAAAAAAAAAACACTACAAACTTCGAGTGAATCTATTTCTTTATCATGTACCTTATACACAAAAATAAAAACAAAACAAAAAACTGTGTAAAAACAAAACAACTAATTGTATGATACACGATATTTTTTCTACATTTTCTACACTTGATTTTATAATTTTCAAATTTACTATAATAATGCTTATAACGAACAATATTATATTTCTTAAAAACAAAAAAAAAAAGTTTTAATTTAGAGTTTAGAAATATAACAACTAAATACAAAACAAAATAATAGTCACAGGTTAAAAGTTAAAAACAAAAAAAAAAATATATTACATATTTAAGAAACACTATATTCGACTCATGTATGTTTCTAAGCTCTTGTAACTAAATACCTAGTCTAGTCAATCGTGAAAATTCAGTATTTTTTTTATGGTAAAGTTGGAATATTTATTATTTATTTTTTTATTTAAATCAGCTCATCAGTCAAGGGTGAGTTATTTTATTTCGTTATTTATTTTTTAGTTTGTTTAATGTTAAATACTTCAATAAGATATTTATAGCATTTAGAGGTTAGAAGAAGCTTATTTAGTAAACATGACACCCATATTTTTTTTTAATTGCATTCTTATTGCAATCGCGCAATTGAATATTTTACTTGACAGGCATAAATTATTTATTTTATTTATGTAAAACTTTTATGTTTTTGAAATATTATTATAATAATGAAAAAGAAATGCATATTTATTAGGTTTTAAATGAACGAACAGTATTAGAATGTAGAATTTGCGGAGGCGTAAAATACATTATTGTTATTTGTGTGCTCTTGTGATGACCTTTAAAGTTGCAATGACTCGTGATTTTTTTTACAAATTTATTGCACACATCCTACACACTTTATTGTCTTCCTAGTAATATTCTTTTGTATTGTGTTTCATGTGTTTCATGACCAATTAGTCAGTGAGGCAAAATCAGGACAACCGATTGGAGATTGTTCACCTACGTCACGTGATGTCGTGTGAAGCGGGACCAAGACAATTCTTAATAAGTTTTCTCACCGATCTGGAAGGCAAGTTTGATTTTCCATCTAGAGCTCTGGACTGTTGTTAAAAATGTCTGGAACTCAATTTCGTAAGAAAACAAACAAAAAATATGAGCTCTGGCTTCACGGAACCTTCAAAAGAAATGATGACCTCGTGAGTTGATGCACATTTGTGCTCGTTTTACGATATTTTAACGCAAACCAAACCACTTCTGGCGCCAAATTTGTGATTTCTTCTTTTATGTTGGCTTTCAAAATTTGCAAGATTTGTGCATGATTTGTGCTGTGGTAAACTCAAGATTTCAAAAAGCTACCAAGGAAGAGAAGACTGGCGCTGTCAGATTGGGCGATCTAGCCAGTTCAAATCGCCAAAATGGGAGATTACGAAATGGGAATTGGTGATTTTGAACGACGACATGAGGACGAGGGAAACGGCAATGAAATTCAGGCTGCATTAAAACAGAACGAAAATTGTTCAAATACGCAGTAAAAATAATTTCACGTTCTTCAAGTGTTTATCGCGCCATTACTTCTTGTCAGTCTTAGTAATGGGCGCAATCCAATGATATAATAGATTCATGCAACATCTCGAGATATCTCCATTTATTGACCCAAATCATTTGAAAGGTTTTCCGAAAGCCGCGGAGTGATAACCAAAAACAAGCGCAAAGAATAAACAAAACAAATTGAGTAATTGAAAATTTTATTGTTTTTAAACGCAACCAATTCACTCTGTTCGACTATGCAGGTTTCCTACATACGTTGGAGTTGAAGGGAACAAAAAACGAATGGACTGGTCAGATACGGCTCTGATCTGATCCTTCCTTCTAGCGGACGAGAAGGTGTTACCGACCTTCAATACCGCTAAGAGAATCATCGACGGATTTACCACACATTTGGCTAAGGAAAAATGGAACAAAAATCCAAATCAGTATCGCTAAGAGGGTCTTTACCAATGAAGAACAGAAAATATTTCAAATAAGTTAAAAAAAGTGGAGTTAATTTTTCTATAGAATTCACATTCATTCTTCTAAATGCTCCTAAAAGAATGCTAATTTATTGACATCAAAATCAATGGTGATAGTATTTTTCAATCTGAAGTATTAAAATGAAGTCAAACGTCAAATCGTATGCATTCTTTTGCAGCTCTGCTCCTAACCTAATCTCGCAAACAAAAATCAATTTTCTAAAGCTGATTTGAGAAAGCAGAACTGAAAGCATTAAAACGGCACCTTAAAAATTTGACAAGGAGTAGAAAGGAGCGGTTTTCCCATGTGTAATTCTTTATGGAATCTTGACAAAGTGTCAGATAATCATATGTCACATTTCTATTAATTAAAATTTGACGTTTTGTCCCATTTTACCAATGCCAAACAAATTGAAATGTTCTTCAACTGATATGAAAGCGTCTATCAAAGCTCTATCCATACTGTATGCAGTTGCAACTTCTGTTGATGTTAGGCGCTTGTCGCAGAAGTTTAACGAATGTGTGCGATGGGCGCGTGCGTAATATTCTGCTATTTTGTAAATATCACAGATTATTTAGTTTTTCCGACGAGTAGAGCTTCTTCCGATGAATGCTAACAAATGTGGTCTTAAAGTCTATCAAAAGATGTTGACATTTGCTTGAAATCGTTCCAAGATTTAACTCAATGTCTGCGCTGATTTTTGAGTTAAAGAACCATTTGAGCCATTCACACAGTACTTTGGTTAAAATCCATTAAGCGACATAAATCGGTTGTTCTTGCAAGATATAGAATCGCTTTTCTTGTACATATATTTTAAATATGGACAATATATTTAAAATAACTATTTTCACGCGTCTAAAAAAACAAACTAATATTGTACACAAACAAAGTACCAAATACCTAGACTATACACCACTACTTCTTGCACCTTTATAGGTCAATATATGTCGATTTCGCTTATGTTGATATTATAATAATTAATTTATGTATTAATATATAATATATTTTTATTTATTTATGTATTAAATTAAAAAAAAAACACACACAATTTCAAGTTCGAGTTAGGATTGCATATCTTCGAAAAAGTTAAAAACTTAATATTAATACTAACTCACTCACATTATAATGATTTTGTTGTGTAAAAAATAAGATTAAAATTATATATAAAAAAACAAATTAAAGTTGTATTTACGCTTAGAATTTTAATATTTATGCATTTTGTAGAAGCCAAAGAGAAAAATAAAAAACCAAAGATTTGTAACACATCAGTGAACTTTCTCAGATTAGAATTAAAAAACAGAAAAAAATAAAAAAAATAAACAACAACACTATAGCAATAGAGTGATAAATAATGTAAAATGAATAACATTTGGGAAGCATAGTTTTGTTAAATGAAAAACATTAATAAATTAAAAGTTGTATGAACATGTAATCTCAGAATTTATTTTAAGAAAATGGAGAAAAAATAAACGAAACTATGTCAAAATAGTTACATCAATTAAGTATCAAAAAAAAAAAAAAACAAAACAAAAAGAAATGTATATAAAGGAAAATATTTAAATCAATTTTTATTTGTTCTTTTTGGTCAATCATTCGAAATTATTAATAAAAAATAATAAAAAAAAAAACACAACAATCAATCAATGAGGTGGCTGCATTTTTTGTGATTTTATTTCAGCCAAATTCAACTAAGTGTGGTTAACAGAAAAACGTACATGGTAATAAACGTAAGTTACTAGGCCCTCCATTTATACCAAAAATAATTGGGGAAAGCAAAGCGAACAACATGAAAACTCTTTTGTGGCAAAGTCGAAAAATCCTGTGAGCCATTCAACTAATCCAGTAATGCCCAGCTTTTTAAAGAAATCAAACGACTCCTGGACATTCGAAGATATCGAATCGCTTAATTTGCTACTACAGACCCACTTCCCAGGTAACTCCCAGGCTATCGGTAATACTAATAATATATCCCAAGATCTAATAACTAAAGACACGCAATCGTGGGCGCTGCATTCCGAATTTTCTAACCTTAGACATTATCCCACTAAAATTAGTGGTAATCATGAAGAGTTGTTTAGAACTAGTCCTTATTTCGCTGCTATGGAGCGAAATAAAAGTGATGAAAATCCAAAGCCGGGTAAAGTTTCCATGTAAGTCCTAAATACCTCAGTCGATCATCTGTCTTTTTGAAAACTGAAAAGATTGGTCCATATCCAATTCCATACTAACTTGGATACAGAACTTCTTTCTACAAAGGATACACAGCCCTGTACACGTTTGTACGCTCCATATACATTAAATAAAATTTTTCCTTCTTCACAAGGAGTATACAATGGTAACATTCCATGAAATGATCCCATGTAAATGCACATATTACGATGCTGATAATCGTAGTCAATCGATATCGATATCATCAAAACATGGATTTTAGACCTAGCTGCAATTCGCATTTAAAGCACATTTTGCAGCGTAAGCATAATACGTGCACACGCCCTAGTGAGGAATAAAAACTCCCTCGAGTACCTGTCCGGAGTACGATGTTTAAATCGGAGGTAGTCAGGGTCTTAAACTCTAAAATCAGAAAGAAGCTAAATAGGTAAGTACTTACGTAGGTAGGAACAGCCTCCAAGACACAACAAGACAACGACTTCAGGCTTAAAAACTTCGCACGGTTGCAACAGCACTCGGTTTTCAAGACTACGAATCCAGAAAGGAACCTGGCGTTCTTCAGATGGTCAACCAAAGTCAATAATTTCCTAGTCGACGCAAAGCACGACTCGCTTTGATATCTTGTCGTAATACAGGCTTTTACGACAGTGGAACAAAAATCTTACCATCTGGGACAAAATGTATCTTTTAAAAGCGGAGACTGTTAGGATGTTAAGGGTTTATTTAATTCTGGGCTAACATCAACTACCCAAATGATAACTTCAATGAGATATTATCATGGGAAACTTCCTCTATTCTGTTTTGCAAAAGAAATGGGTTAAAAACTCCTAAAGAGTAACCTCTATTAAACACTAATCCTGACAGTTCTGCTTTATGGTGGTTTACCATAAACAGAAAAGTGTAGCAGATACTACACAATCTTTTGAGAGAAAAATTCTTCGAAAAATATTCTCCTGTATGCGAGGAGGGCGAATAGAGGAAAATAAATGTACAACCGCGGACTCTATAAGCTATTCCAAACCTAGATATTGGATGTAGGTCATAAAAGCCAAACACGTCATTTCATAAATTAATTCTGATAGAGAAACTGAAATGTTTTTATGCCTCATAGCAGTTATTTCATTATTATTATCAATTCATAAAAAAAATTATGTAAAATTGAAAAACATAGACTTTTTTCTATTCTCGAACACTTGTTTCCCAAACCCGAACACAGAGTTTGCACATTTCGAACATAAACGGCCCTTATAGACCCTAAAGCCTAAGTTCTCCAACGCACTTAACTATAGGGTCCGCCATCTAAGTTTTTTTTTCAACTAGTGCTTATTTCGCGAATGGTAACACTTAGCTCATGTCTGATTTGACAGATAATTAGTTTTATCCTTCCGCTGAACGAATATGGTTGTGTATACGCTTGAACAACGAACAACAACAAGGAGTGGCCGTTACAGTCAATGGCGATCGTTATCGGGCCATGTTGAACGAATTTTTGTTCACAAAAATTGAAGAGGAGGATATTGGCAAAATTTGGTTTCAACAGGACGGAGCTACGTGCCCCACAGCCGAAGCTACACTCGATGTTTTGCGCCCTGTTTCAAAAAAAAATGTTTTTTGGCGGACCCTATACTTACCCACTGCCCCCACGATGGATGGTTAATCAAGCCAATTGTTTCTAATCTTAGAAATATACTAATGAAAAGCTTTGGTTTCACCACTTACACTGAAAACCAGGACAACCGTCAGAGTATTTGACCTGGTATAAATTCCGATACCCTTTTGGGCCAATAACGATCCCGGTTTTCAGTTCAGTTAGTTAGAATAGTTCGTTGTGGTGTTTCACGAAACCGTTGTACATTTTGTTCCCATTCCTTTCGTTTTTAAATGGCGTGTCTCATTGTTCTTCCTGCACGATTTTTTTGCACTGCATCTACCAACTTACTTGGTTTCTGCAGAAACTCACATTTCAGTTGCAGATTTAGGCCTTTGGAGCTTGTCAGGAACCCTCGTCCTATCATGAAGAGTTATGATCGGAAGCGCCCGAATTCTATACTCGCACCTGGAATACTCATCGCATCGGTTCTAATAAAGACTCGTCGTCCTATTTTCGAACGGCTTGGTGTTATGGTGGACATAAAAGTGTTCGAAAATAGGAATAGTAGTTTTGTTGGCAGTTTTGGTTACAAGTAATCCAAGACAGTATATTTTTCTTTAAACTCCTATAAAAATAAAAAAAATAAAAATTAAGCAGTTGCCTATTCCAGAACAAATCTTCGGAATAAGAAAATTCGAGAAAATGTTATTTCCTATTCTCAAGCACTAAAAAAACAAGCAAACTTTAATTGTTTTTGCAAATTTTCTTCAATTGTTAAAAACTAATGCATCTATATGCAAAATAAAAGAATTAGGTACGATCAGGCGGCCATCCGGATGACACCCTGACGTCACTATGACATAGAATTTAGTCTAAAGTGGTCATTCCTACTGAAATAATGACCGTCTGATCGTACCTTTACAAGTACTTACGTTAACATTTTCGTTCAACAATTTCTAGTTTCAAATTTGATGCAAATTTGAGTGTTTTATTAGATTTTTAAGAAACTATGCTTAAAAAATCACCCTCTATTTGTTTAGGTTTAAAGTTTTAACGATTTTTCCAAAAAGTGTTCGAAAACTGGGGACGTTCTTGAATAGGTGCCGCTACCTTAAATAAATAAATACATAAATAGGTAGGTAATACCGGAAAAAGAAAAGAACAATATAAATTCAAAGTAAAAACAAAAATATCCCAGCCTTCGTTTTTCGGAATTAGCTAGTTTCCCAATGGGCTGAAAGTTAAAACTATTGTTTCGCCACTTTGAGGAGCTTAAACTAACAAATTTACCTCAATCTTTGTCTTAGAATATAGTTTATAAGACGCTGAACAAATTTATCAAATAACATAAAGAAAGGCTACAGTCCGCTTGGGGCGAACAGTATGATACCCTATCCTTATCCCTATGTACCCCAAAGAAAAAATGCATTAGGAAGATGATGGATAGCATTTTATTTCATTCTATGAAATTTATAGAAAAAAAATAATTTTTTTGAAAAAAAACGCCCCAAAAAGGGGGCGTGGTCAAAAACTTTGTATGTGCGGTATATTGGAAAAAATATTGGCTAAATATATTGTTAAACATTTTTTTTCGATTTCTATGAAAATTTTCGAAGAAAACAGCATTTTAGTGAAAAACGCCCACAAAAAGTAGGCGTGGCAAACAACTTTATATTACAGATTTATAAAGATGGGCAGTACCTACATATCTTCTCTCTAACTTAAGCCTTAAAACGGTTCTTTCTAAATTGTGGGCGTGGCAGTGGGCGTATTCTGAAAATTTTAACACTTTACCATTTCGGAACCCTAGGGAGTATATGCTCCAAATTTCAGCTTCCTAGCATAACTTTAAAGGCCTCAAAAGTTGATACGGACGGACGGACATTGCTAAATAGTCTAAGATTTTGGTCCTGATCATAAATATATATACTGCGGGTCTGCGACGAATATTAAGGGGTGTTACAAACTATGTGTCAAAATTAATATACCCTTAGGATAGGGTATACAAATCACTCCTATTATAAGTAAGGCAACACTGAATTACTAAACTGTTCGAAGTTACTGCACTTCTTTATATTACAACCACCATCATACAGTGACTCAATCGTGTGACGTGTAATAGCAAACGCAACCAATCACTTTACCCAACCGAACTAGCCAAACAACTTAACGTAAAAAGCTCCACCACCGGCAACAACCGGACTCGCCAGCACCATCGCCACTGCTATCGCTCGCCACATACAGAGGCAAAGAATAATCAACTCGGTTTTGGTTTTGCGTTTTTTTTATTCCGACAAACAGCCAACAATCAGCCGGCTATAGGTTTTTCTTGGATAAATGGATTCGCGGTGTCTGGATTCCTTGTGCCATTCCGTACATTCCGTGAATGTAGTTGTTACCCCTTTAACCACCATCTGACTCGGTAGATGCAGAATCAACTTTATAAGATGCCACTTTTCTGTAGACAAAAACAAAGGCAACCAAGATATTTTTCGCAATAAAATCAAATTAAAAAAAAATAAAAAAAAATGCTATTCCTGCAAAACCGTAATTGCCAATAAATTGTTTCGTCGACGTCGTCGTCGTTGTCGTACCGTACGTCGCCATCCGTCTTTAGTTGGTCTGGTCTGGACGGGAATCGGTTGTGTTGCGTGTTGCTGCAGCTTTGTGTGTACGCTTTGTGTTGTTTCTCGGTTTTGTTGTGTATTTTTCGGGGTAAAAAATTCCCCAAGAGAATTCTTCGCGTTGCAGTGTGGTATTTTCTTTTATCCGCTTTTTGTGTCGATTTGGATTCCGTGTGTATTTGTTTTTAATTTATTTATAAAGTGAATTCGAGGCGAAAAAACCTAACAAAGTTACGGATTCAATCTGGAGGCTTTGCTTGCTGGTAAGTTGGATTTTTTTTATTGTTTTTATTGAAAGAAAAATGCGAAAACAAGTTGCAAACCAACATCAGTTCACCTCCATTTCCCTCCATCCATTAGACGAGACGTAAATTTGAGCGCAGAAATTACAAAAATTAAGGGGGAAGAGTGAGATGAATTCGCCGCAGTTGGAAGTCGTATTTGCATCTGTATGAAATGTCGTTTCCCCATGCAACATCTTGATTTGTACTTAATCTAACCATCTCTGTCTGACTCATTTCGTGGGCAGGCAGCGCTGAATTGAGCGAAATACGCGCGAGAATTTGGAATGTGGTGTTTTCGTCGTGTGAGGAATTTTCGCCGCAGATGCTTTCGAAGTTTTTGGAATTTTGGAATTATTGCGTACATAGTAAAAAACATAGCGTACATTTTTACGTTAGTCGAAATATTCTAAGACAGATGGCGTCGTCGTTGGTTGGTCATTTTTCTAAATATTGAAGCGCGAGTCAGTTTACTTTTGTTTGGTTCAGCAACAGAGTTACGTGAGTTGCCTCTACAAAAAAATTTATTCAATGAAATTCCTCATTATCTGGGTTGTGTTTACTTCCCGCTAGTCATTTACTATACATATATACACGTAGCTTAACTTTATACATGCTCTTCTCCTTCTCAATCAAACCAAAAAGATGATGAGACATGAGACTCTTCTTATTAGGTTAGGTATGTAGGTAGGTAGGTACATACAAATACAACATTTAATTTTTTCGTTTTGTTTTATAGTGGATAAAATACTGGAAGACTGTTGGTGCGACGTTGACTTGTAGATGGTAGATATGATTATGACGTGTTCAGAAGTGGGGTGGTCGATTTGGCGAATTGAAGTTCGTTATGGTGTAAGTGGATATTTTGTTTCTATGAATGTGTATCTACCTACTTTTTGATTGTTTGCGGTTTCCGTGGGTAAAGTAATGGTAATTGACTTGGCAATAAAAAAAAGTAAACCACAATTCAGTAAGGTACCTATAGTACGCACATTACTTGCTAAGTTGTGACTAACATTGGGTAAAAGCAAAGGTGTGAAGGGGGCTAATTGATTTTTGAGGTTTTTGACTCTTCAACCGGTGTGTTTACATTTTTTTTTTTTAATGTGTAGTAAGCACTATCATACAAGCTGCTACGGAGTGTTACCATACCTGCCCGACCCTAACATATTTTTTTGTTAAAAATGGAAATTTATAATATTATTAGTAAATATCATCGAAACGACAGGAAAGAACACAGAAGGGAGCCTTAATTCAGAGAATTTTTGAAAACTCAGTTTTAAAGATCTCGATGAACTCAATCGTGGAATCGGCCAAGGTGATAGTTGGGGGAGAGTGCGATAACGCCAAAAATTGAAAACTGTTTTTGGTAGAGGGGTTAAATGCAAGAATTTGTTTGTATGGGAGGGGGGGCAGTGCAAAAAAAAAAAGACTTAAAATGGAAAACAGTGTATTAAATAAAACACAATGGCAACATTTACAAAAAAGTGCAATAGCAGTTTTGAAAGCCAGGAATTCGTTGTTTCATATTTGTTTCTAAATTTAGTTATTTCGATCAATAGTTTTTGAAAAAATGACCACGAAACTCAAAATTTTGAAAAAAAAAAAAAATTTTAAATACATATTGTAGGCTGCCTTTTTAGAATTGGAAAAGCAAACACTAAATTTTCTTCTTGTATTTAATGCCCCTATCAATCCCTAATCGAACACAGAAATCCATATTGCTATGTCTTCTAGTTTTTGAGAAATTTGAACTTTACGAAACTGTATTTTTATTAAATTTGTAATTTTTGGCGTTGATAAAGTGAAATAATATCAAATTATGTTGGTAAATAAAACCAATTTGATCATATTTGTATTCAGTTGGCCTATATAACATGCAGCGGCTGCCTGATCATCTGCAAGTGAGGCCGGAGGCCACTCGATAGTAGTCGAGGAGACAGACTCGATTTGAAAACTCTTTTTTCGCGAGTGGACCACCCATTTTGAAATATTAAGTTTTTAATAGCACACAAACCTATGAGACGTAAGTAAAACTTTTAAACAAGAACACCTATAACCAAGGGCAGCCTACCTAGCGTCTACTCCAAATCTAACAGGGGAACTAAGCAGGGGGTTGCAGGGGGCACCAAGCCCCCACATATATATTGAACTGTTTATGCATGTGGACTAATATACATATGAAGAACTAATTTCACTTTGCGGAAGTAAATAAGCCCAACCTTTAAAAATTGGAAATTCCCTTGAACCTGCGAAGCGTGGCACACATGTTACTGTTGTCAATTAAAATGTTGATATATAAAGTGCCTAATATCGTTAACAGTTTTTTTTAATAAAAAAATAGTTTTCCTAAATTTTAATTTTCACAAAAACTAGAAGACCTAAAACTATATGGTTTTCTGTGTTCGATTACGAATAAATAGGAGCAGTAACTACTTAGTGCTTGGTTTTCCAATTTTGAAAAACCAGCCTTCAATATTTATTTTTAATTTTTCTTTCCAAAATTTTGTTTTTGATGGTAATTTTTTCAAAAACTGTTCATGGAAATAACTGAATTTAAAAACAAATATGAAAGGACGAATTCCTGGCTTTCAAAACTGCTATTGCACTTTTTTGTAAGTGTTGCCATTGTGTTTTAATACACTGTTTTCCATTTTAAGTCAATACATTGCCCCTCCCGGCTAAACGGGATAGACCCCCCCCTCCAATACAAAAAAATGCTTGTATTTAACCCCTCTACCTTTCAATTTTCTGCGCCAAAGTTATCGTACTCGTGCCGATAGTTGTTCGTTGCCAATCAAAATCATCACTTTTGCTCCATGTTCATAAGTTGATTGTCAAATTGAGAATCGCTTTTTTGATATCGATTTCGTGTGTCGGGTATTTAGGTGTCGCTTTCATGCATTTGGTACCATTTTGTTTGTCCCGGCATTTAACTTTACTAAAATTCGAATGTAAATAGTTAAAGAACAATAAATTATTGTTTTGAAATAGTCAATAAGTAAACAGTGAATATTTACAACAAAAAGTTTCATGGTGAGTTTTCCGATTACTTGTGCTAACCGCAAAGTGTGATCTTTACTACTTCAATATGTAGTTGAAGCAGAAATGAAATTTGTACAATAATTACCGAAATGTTTCTAAAATTTAAAAATCCAAATTAAAAATTTAGAATTTAATCTAACATCGGTTAATTTGATTGAAATGGCACTCTAAAATAACAAGAGATGCCAATCGTCAGCCACCATTTTGCGATCGCTTTACACAGAACAAAGAAAAGTTGATTATTAAAAACGACAGTCAACTAACAGCTAAACCACCCGCTAGTGAGCCCAAACAGGAGTCGGCCATTTCTTTTAATTTTGCCTCAGAACAGTTGTATATGCAAAAATTTCAATCCCAATTAAAATAGAGTCTCTACCTATCAACAATTTGAATAAAGTAAAATACACACTTTAAATCCAGTGAACATTTAAAAACAGTGTTGACGTGAATGTGTACAGATGTGAAGAACGCTCTCGTTTTTTACTAAACGTAGTGCTTACTCACCCAGTATTAGACCTCCTTAAAAAAATGTTGCTTACAGGAGGCTGTATTCTGGTAATCTTTGCCCAGAAGTCAGCCATATGATGTTTTTGGTTTAATTATTGGTATTTCTGGTGAATTTTAGATAAATTAGGCAGTTTTTTTTTTCTTAAATATTTATTTGTTCCTTGGACATGCAGGCAGACTGTTAAACGGCGATGACGACACAAATTCCGCTGTCAGGCAGAATGAACCATTCAACATGGGTGATGAAAGCCAAGACTCCCGCCCACCTGACCAAAATGAAGTGAGGATAGCAATATCCAAACTGAAATCCAACAAGGCTGCCGGGCCGGACGGCTTAACTGCCGAACTTTTCAAGGCAGCGGGAGATGATTTGGTAGAGAGCATACACCAGCTCGTCTCCAAGATTTGGTCAGAGAAAAGTATGCCTGATGAATGGAACTTCAGCATTGTTTGCCCGATCCACAAGAAAGGAGACCTTCTTAACTGCGCCAACTAAAGAGGTATAAGTCTCCTCAACATCGCATACAAGATCCTGTCTGCCGTGCTGTGTGAACGCCTGAAATCATTGGACCCTATCAGTGCGGTTTTAGGCCCAGTAAGTCCACAACTGACCAGATTTTCACACTTCGGCAGATCCTGGAAAAAACCCAAGAAGTCCAGATCGATACTCACCATCTTTTTATTGATTTTAAGGCCGCATATGACAGCATTTATAGAGACGAGCTATACAGAGCCATGTCTAGTTTTGGCATACCTGCCAAACTCGTCAGATTGTGCAGGATGACGATGGAGAACTCTCGCTGCTCCATTAAGGTCGGAAACAATCTCACCGAGACCTTTGATGTCAAAAAAGGATTTAGACAAGGCGATGCGCTGTCATGTAACTTCTTCAACATCATACTTGAGAGAATTGTGCGAAACTCGCAAGCCAACACCAGGGTCACAATTTTCCAAAAGTCTGTGCAACTACTTGCTTACGCCGACGACATCGACATCTTTGGCAGAACACAGCGAGCTGTCACTGGTGCGTTTGCAAGTATCAGTACAGAGGCGGCAAAAATGGGTTTAGAAGTGAATGAGGGCAAAACGAAATATATGCTGCAACAAGAAGGGACGCACAACATCGACGAATCAGACAGAACGATAGAGAGCTATATCTTCGAGGTAGTTCGGGACTTTATCTACCTCGGCTACGCTATTAACTCTGACAATTATATATCGTCAGAAATCAAGCGAAGAATTACACTTGCCAACCGCTGTTACTTTGGCCTAAGGAGGCAATTGATTAGTAAGGCCTTGTCGAGAAACACCAAGGAGACTCTATATAAGACCCTCATCATCCCAGTCCTGCTGTATGGCGCAGAAGCATGGACGTTATCAAAGGCGGATGAAGATCTCCTTGGTCGTTTCGAACGCAAAATTCTTCGAGTGATTTTCGGTACCGTTTGCGTTGACGGGCTTTGGAGGAGGAGATTTAACAGCGAACTCTACGAGCTGTACAGTGACATCGACCTGGTCAGAAAAATACGAATTAGTCGTCTAAGATGGCTGGGACATGTAGAGCGAATGGACACCAACGCTCCGGCCCGAAGAGTCTTCGAATCCAACCCGGAGGGACAACGCAGTAGAGGAAGACCTCGCCTAAGGTGGCGCGCGCAAGTGGAAGGGGACCTCAACCAACTTGGAGTGCGCAACTGGAGGCTGTTAGCCAAAGATCGTGCTAACTGGAGAGGCGTATTGGTTGAGGCCCAGGTCCACCCCGGACTGTAGCGCCACCTAAGTAAGCAAGTAAGTTCCTTGGACATATGCTAACTTTAGAATTTTCTAAAATAGGTACATCAACGCATTACAATAAATTGTCTATAAATTTTAAGTAAGAACATCATTTGAAGGGATTGATTTTAAATGAGAAGGAACAAAAGCACATTTTTTTTAAAATTCAAAAGAACTTTTTTTTGGGTAAATAAAATCACATGAAATTCTAACAATTATCTGTGCAATTCGGTCTACAAAATACGGTTATACGGTTATATATACGGTTTTTGTAGCTATGTGTAATAGTTGCGAAGTTATATTATTGCGTTGGGGTGATAATAGAACCCACTACCCTAACAGTTGCTATTCCTCGGATTTTCATAATGAAAGCGGCTTGTTGCATTTTTATTTTAAGCTACCTACTGTATGTTTTATGCAGTTTTCGTCTAAAACGAGGAATATTTACAAAACAACGAATTAAAAACCTTATTGGAAGGAGAAAAACAAACCGCTCGAAAACGATGATCGACTGCTTATATATTATTTAAGCTATTAAGTTAATCTTCTATCCTAAAAAACATAAAACAATGAAAAAATCTAAAAAGCGAAAATGTTTGAATGTAGGTTATTGGAGCAATACCACTTCAAGAATGGAGACAATTTTAAAAGAAAAAGAAAGAACAATAAGAAAGTCTATATTTTAACACGAAAATTGCGCAGATTTGAGGCTAAAAACATGAAACAAAAGATGCGACTATTGTGCGCTATGGCTTCAGCTTAAGTACACCGAATTTGTTGAAATTGTGTATGAGGAAGTCCGAAGCCTTCACTAGAATACATAATAGTACTTCCCATGTGAAAATGCTGACTTCTAATTCTGAAACGGCTGAATACTGGACAAAATTGACTTATTTTAAAAAAAAGTACAGGTCTTGAAAGTCAGGAATTGCACTAAAAGGCTGACTACTGGGTATGTAACCCTACTACCACGATGGGTACTACTAATGCAAAGCATGGTCAGAGCTATTTGGTTTCGGGTGAGAGTAAAATAATGCATGTCTCAGTCTTGCATTGATAACTTAGATAATTGAGTGACGTATTGCTTATTACTGATGCGGTAATTTGGTCCCCGAATGACTTACAGACATATTATGTGTTTAATAAACGAAATGGCGGAGATCTGGGGCGTTTCTTGGACATTAGGGCAAAAGCTTACAAAATGTTCTGATACGAAAAGTCCAGTGACAGTTTGATGGCTCTTTACTTGGTGAGGTGTGAAAAATTGTCATGCCATAAGCTACCCAGGTTCGGTACCAGCGAAGGGAAAATAATGCATTCTGGCTGTTTTCGAAGTCTTTTTGAAGACTGTCTGGGAGTACGAGGATTCGGCACCAGAAATGAAACCCAGATTGACACCTATTTAGTGGCCAGTTTTATGAAGCGAATCGTAAAAGATTACAAATTAATCTTGGGAGAAGCGATCACGTCCTCCAGTCAAATCCTCATACAAACAAAAGTGTCTGCGAAAATTAATTGATATTGCCAACATGCAATAAACAATTGACAATTCGACATCCGTCGAAGAAGTTGAGGATAAAGAAAAGAGAGCACAAGGTAGAACCACCTGCCAGGAGCTTAAAAAAGATGCTACCATCACGGCAAAGCAGATGTGAAAAAGTTTGGTCAAAGAAAAAGGGCGGCTAAATTCAGGCCATGTGTATGGAAAGTTTGAAGGCAGGATCATCTTCAAAATATCATTCATCATCATTGCTCAAGGGAAAGGGAAAACGCTAAGCTGTGATATTTGATGACCGCAGCATCTTGGATATGGTGTCGTTTGATTTTGAAAAAGCATTCGCTAAGACAATGGTAAGTTTCTGAAACCTGCGTGCAGATGATCGTGGACATTTTGGAAGGAGCAAAAACAAGAAATAAGATGACCTAGGAGGCATAAATATTTGGGTTGAGGTCAAACCAAGGAACTCCACAGGTGGATCGGTAAAGATACAGTCAAGTGATAGGTTTATAATCCCCTATAATTCAAACCATAGGCTCGAAGGCAATCTAAACATAAAACCGACTGGAAATCTTTTTTTTTAGTCAGACCTCACTTCGGTTTATTATTGGAACATTTTGACGACGATTTTAGTATTTACGAATTTATATGGAGTCGTTATTACCTTGAACGGATTCCTCCCTTATACGGACGCGGACACTACTTTAAAGAAAAACCAAATTTCCCTTAAAAGAAGGCAGCTGAACTTTGAAATATACTTTAAACATGAGATAGGGAAGATATTTATCAAAATAAGTACAAGCAAATTATGAATGGAATTGAATAAAATAGCGAAAAATACTTTCTTCTCCCTTCGCCGGAAACCTTAAACGATTAAAATTGTCAATCCTATTAGTGTCCGCTCAAGAGAGTTTTGACTGTAGAAGCAATTTAGGAAGTTTCGTTCATTCAATTTCAAAATTTAAGTATATCGACCAAACACATTCGATCCAGAAACCAAATCTTTCCTCTGTTCAAATTATGAGATCTTGAAATAGGCTGCTCAAAATAAGGAATTTGTGACGTTCCAAATTGATTAAACCTAAAACAATAAATCTGTTGGTACATTCCATCAACCTCAACCAAATTTCCAATTCAATTATAATATGCTGCGCAAAAAACTTCCATTTTGACTGTCCTACAACACATGACATACTTTTTTCAAACTGGTAACGACGCCAAAGATATATTAACCAGATAAACGAATGTACCTATCTAGTGGATTCTCCTCTTCATCGTCCATCTACATGTACACTACATCACATCGTGCCCTACCGCGCTACCGTTCCACTTGGTTCGTCAATGCTATTATTTTGTATGATATGCAAAATCATTCTCTCCGCACCCATCAACATTTTTTTTTTTCATTCTTTTTCGTCTCTTTTATTATTTATGTTTACCCGGGTCCTGCTCTTCATATCCCCTCGTTGTAAATGATGGTATATCCATGTGAACCAATCCAAAGTCACTCATCTCATGCTGAGGTGACAATAAGTGGATTCACTGATCCTTATTGTTCTCGCTCTCACCAAGTTCCAAGTTTATGGCTTATTTGCAATATAGCTGAGCATGTCCAACACCCATTAATGTCGGCAGTAATGTAACACACCTGTAGATACTCGCGATACCTACTTGTTATTGCGATGACAACGATGCAAGAAGCTTGAGCTTAGAAACCCCTGTAGATAGATAGATACACGTATAAATGGATTTGACCTATTCGATAATAGAGCCGAGCATGTGCGCCTTGCCCAGCCATCATCAGTCGTTCGTGTTTGGTGTAGCATACTTCGCCGTTCCACGACCACGAGAGTAAGAGAGACTGAGGAAAAACTGTTGCTTCAAATAAAAACCAAATTTTCCAATCCATTTCCTTCGAAATGAAGGAAAACCTTATCGAAGCAGCGGAACTCCTCTCTCTCTATTGAAGTGTGCGCAAGAGAAAGAGAAAGCCAAACAACTTCGTTTGGCGCTCCCAAAATAGCCCTGTTGAGGAGCGAGAATCTCTGTGTCAGCCTCAGCATGCGTACAAAATTCGAGAATCACCGATGTAAGTTCGCCTCGCCGTTCGCCACTTTTTTGGGCGATGATGATGATGACGATGAACTTAATCGTCCGATGGGTAATCGGGGTATTAATGGTAATCTGTGAAATGTGGCCATGTTATTAGCGAAATAGATAATTGATGGATTGAAGGCAGGCGGCGTACATGGTCAGAAATATGCGGGAATGAACGAACATACCTTTGGACATTAAATTAATGACTTGGATTGATGGCACGAAGATTGATGGTATAGAGAACTTATTTACCGAAATAAAATAACCTTTTTGCATGGTAACATTGATATCCTTCCCAACTTTACACACACACACATGTACAAGAGGTGGATAGCGCAATCAGGTTGTAATGTGGAACGTACACTTTTGTAAACCTGTGTGTCGTTTCGATAAATGCTTCCGATTTAAATTGAGTTGGCTTTTACTTATAGAGTTGCCATGCGCTTAACAACATATTAAGTGGAGTGGACAAAGTTAAATAAACTAATTGTTAGATTAACACTTTCAATTGTATGTTGCTCGATTTTATTTTCTGGAAGAGATGTAGGTACACGAATTCAATAAATTAAGTATTGCTTCATGTAATAAAAATTGAATCAAAGTCCTTTTGAGGTTTTTGCATTTTACTTTTAGACTTATTTTGAAATCGTTTTTAATGAGTTTAAAGTGAAAACTAAAAATTTATTTCAATAACGTAAGATCAACGTCAGTTCTAGTCTAGTTCTTTTCAAAATGCAAGATATTACAATTCAAAATTTAAAAGCTTAAAGCAGGAGAACAGAACTTTTCGGACAGTTGGAAATATATGATTATGACTATTTAGAATTTCTGACTACACAGATGGATCGAAAACAGAAGATAGCACTCTTATAGGATGGGATTCTTGTATTTTACTGCGGATCCAGAGCTTAACGTATCTGTACGACTTCCGGAACACAAGCAGTTTCGTTCAATCAAAAGTTCTGTCTGTTTTTAGGGTGGTAGAGCAAATGTGGATGGGATAGGAACGTTGTGCTTAAGGCAAAGATTTCGACAAGTGAGACCAAGTTGTGTACCAGGATACTGCGATATAGGAGGAAATGAGCGAGAGTCAGGGTTATTGTAAAATAAAGGACAAAGGCCAAACTACGATCTGAAAAAATTGAAAGAAATTCTTAAGTTAGGCAGAAAGGGACAGAGGGAACTGGACTGCATCTTAATTGCCTAATAAGAAGGCATAGCGAAAGACTCAGACTATGTGGGAATATCGCGTAAATGCAAAAAGTTTCTGGGAATACACTATTTTTATCATTTAAAAGAGAGAGCCAGCCTACAACGTATGTCTTCGTTTTCGTAACAAATTTTATAGTTTTTCGGAGGAATGTGTTTAAGTTTTTCCTTTGCTTGAATTTTTAGTCAAAAGCAGTTGAGTTTCTTACACCCTTCAAAATGAAGTAGCATCTTATATGTTGGTACTAGTTTGGGAAGTGTCCTTACTTACTAAAACACAAACCTCATTTAGCTAATACACAGAGGAAAATCGTTTATAAATCAGAATTTCTCTGAGGGGTTTTTTAAGGAAATCGAATTTCGGTTGTTAGCGATGTAATAAAATACTTTTAACACTGAAATATGTGAAGGTGATGTTGTGTTACTATTTTAATGCATTCCTTTATTTCACCTGCCAAACATCTCAAGACAGTGCGATCAGACACAAATAGTCTGGGTGCTTGACATCGAGGCCCTATGCTTATGGACAAATTCTGCTTTTCCATCACTCATACCACGGTATATGTTACCCGATCTATATTACTCACGAAAAGTTTTTCAATAAACTTTAAAACTACAGTTCTTCAAAAGATGAGAATAACAAGTTGAACGGGTAACTGGGAACTGAGACATAATAATCTAATCTATTCGCTTCCAAAATGGACTGTGGAGTAGATGCGGGTGTATAAATCAAACTACACAGAAGGCGAAAGATATTCATACTCATTAAAAAACAACACTTCTATATAGAATATGGCCCGGGCCAATATAACTTCAAAATAAGTACTAGAATACCGAAACAAATCCGGCTGATCTTAAAGCGATCCTGTGGGGCCATAACATGATCGGCTTAAAATCAGCCAGATTTGAAGTTCCCGCTGGCCAAGTAACCAGTTGATAAGAAGGATGTATTTCGAAAACTTCAACACCCAGATTAAAATGTAATTGGGCTTAAAAAAAAATCGAACAAACTTGCGTTCTGTGTTTTTGTTAAAAAGCACGATTCGTATAAAACTTAATTTTAAGCTGCCGTGCTGCCTATTGCATCGACGTTTTTAACTAAGTGACGGGTATGCTTCACCTGATTATGAAATAAAAGGTGACTCCTAAGATGATTATTTTTTTTCGAAATTCCAAAGCCAGACAAGTAGTTCTCTTATACTAGGTTTTTTTTTTTGAGGGTTAGGACTAAAAAACAACAACTGCATATGCCTTTATAATTCACGGCTGTCAAACTGGAAATAACGTCCATTATACTCAGTAAGACCAATCGTAAAAATCTGCATCAATCGTTCATACTGAATTATCTACAGTCTTAGCAGCTTGTGATTCGTCGTGTAGAAAATAAATTTCGAAACAAAAACATTTAGTCACATCATAGACTAAGGACAGCGCGTATTGGAGAAGCTATTTGTCGGTGACACCGGCCATCTCTTTACGGTCAAAGGCCAATGATATGAAGTAACTGATTTTTTTTCATTCCTCAATGGCCAGGAATTTGTTGAGAAATGTTGTGTTGTGAAAAGGCGGCGCTACTTGACACTCACAATCAGTGACATAACAATCAACTTGTTGAAATAAAATTTTGACAAAACGAAGATTTACGATTTAACCCCTCTTAATTATGCTCTTTAGGGGTATGTAAAGTCTTTGGTCTCTGCGAATAATCCAAAGACGTTAGACGCTTTGCTCAAAAATTTGGCTGATCACCTGACGTACCAGGTGTTTACCATATGAAGGGCAAGACAGTTTAAAGTATTTAACAATATTCTAATTTCAAAATGTCAAAACTTATATTTTAAAGTTTCTCCAATTAAGGATAATAGAAATTATTAAAAAATAAAAAAAACCCGACGTCTTCTATTATACGGGACTATTCTGATTGTCAAATGCGTAGACGCCAACATTTTCTTGGACGAAACGCACGCGAAGGATTCTTGCAAAAAAAAAAACGCCAATCTTCATGTAGATACTCGTACATGGCAACTCTATAAAAACACACACTACACCTGCACTTTGCATATAATTCTTTCTTATAATGTTCTGCATTCGCTTTTCATTTATTTATTACTTCTTGTTTTAGCTTCAAGTTTATTTATGACTGCCATTTCGTTCTTCCCGCGTTGTTGCTGCTTATGCCCGCCTCTTGGGCCAAAGGTATTGTTCTTCTTGTTGTTGTTGTTATTTTTTTTCTGTGTGTACTGATAGTGTGCACCGAAGATATTTTTATCTATTGCGAAATAAATTTCTCCAACGCGCATGCTACATAAATCATTCCACTCATTGTCATCGAATCTATATTTCCTCACCCAAAATTTGGAGTGAATAACTAAACGAAAAGAACTTGGTGAAGAGAGCTAGCAACTTGAGAGAATAAATGAAGTAAATAGACTACAATTTATTAATTGTAATTTTTTAATTAAACCCAAAAGATAAATTTAGTAATTACATAGAATTGAGATGACACTTTCAAGTTATTTGTTCTCACAAAGCTCACTCATATTCCATCACTACACATAACGAAATAAAAATACACTCATTTCATTTGTGTGAATTTGAGAGCGCACCCTCTTCTCATAATCTTTGGTAATGTGGGTGTGCGTGTTAAAATGTAGTTGTCTCAACAAAGGTGTATGGGTAGGGGGTTGTGTTGCGTGGAGTTGAATTAAATTGAAATTTCGGTTGATTTCGTTGTAAAGGTCATGTCATGATTTTGTGTGTTTTTTTTTTGTTGAGTGCTTTTGTTGTTGTCGTTTGCCCTTCTCCCTTCATTTGATCATCAGTTTATCTGCTTGTCCACATGTAGATTGTCTGTAGATACTGTTGCTCATGTAAATCATCCCTTATTGTTGCCGCTTTTCTCTTTTACTGAAACGAATCTTGCTTATTGCTCCTAGGGTTAGAGAAGGAGGAGGTGGGGGGAGGGTGTCAGCAAGTCGAATAGATGGGGTTTACAAATTATTATTGTCTCAGTGATTAAGATAATGTTCCGAAAGGGTGTTTATTGTTTATTGACAAAAGCTGGTGGCGCGGTGTTGTTGCTGTTAGAAATACAACCTATAAAAGGGGATGATTTCGGGTCCTTAAGATGTTTTTATTGTGTACTTTTTGTTTGCACATTTTCTTATATTTAGTAGGTACAAAAACACAGGCGATTGTGTGTAAATTTGAAGGAAAAATTGGCGTATAAAATAATGTTCACAAAAGAGGGCTAAGAAGCACGTAGTAACGACAACGAATTCAATGTCAAGAGGTCCATGGGGAGTTGTCAATAGATACGAAGGAAGTCGTTTTAGTTTTGAACATGGGTCTAGATTGATTATGTGATTTTAATATAAATATATTCGACGAGCTGTTGAATGTTAAGAAGGCAGCTAAATACTGTGGGAATATTTATTGTTTTAATTTAAAAAAAAAGCGGAAACTGGGAGCAGGATATTTTTTTTTATTGTAATATAATTTTCTTGGTCCAAGTAACTTTGTGCGTTATTAATTTATGAGTAATACAGAGTTAACCCTACTAAATTATTTTCCAATTGTCAGTTCTTTTAGCTCTATTCTATTCGTGGAGGAGTTAGATTACTATTTTTGTTAATCTAGAAATGAACCGAAGAATTCCAGGTTCAAGTTCTGAGGCTAATGCTTAAAATATTTGTTGGAGCAGGAGCAAGGAAACCATCTTCTGAACTTTATACTATCGTCTGATCTTATCATTAAAAATGTCGGCTCTGTACCTACTACCAGATGGTAAGAGGTGCTCTATCTTACCTTAACGAAATAGATAATAGACCAACTCCGACCAATGTTAATGGAATTTCAACTTCAATGAGAAACCAGAACGACGCCAGGGAGACGAAATCAAAAAAAAAAAAAATCTGAAAAATTAGAGATCGAGAAGTTTGATGAGGAAATAAATGGAGCCCTTGCCAGCTGGTTCCACGGTGGAACGACGACGTGTTTAAAATGCGAAAGAACATCAGAAGGCTTTTGAAAAAGTCACTCATGACCAATTAAGGGGATTACAGCAATTTCCAAACCAGATCGAATATAAGATACTTTTGCGGAAATTGAAAATCAAAGAATGCCTCATGCAGAGTTTTTTTGTGAAAAGATCAAAATCCTCAAGGGTGCTAGTAGATTTGTTGAAGTCTTAATTATCTTAATGATTCTTCCAGACTAAAAACACTTCAAAATATAGGCGGGGACTATCAGTTTCTACTCGCTCACAATTGGCTCTGCTAAATAGAACCTTGATAAGCAGAGACAGGCACCTAGATATAGCTGGGACATTTCTCGATTGCTGCTGCTTACGAAGCTATAAAATATGCTAACGCATTTTTTGAGGATTTCAAGTCACCTGTCACCGATGGCATTTATGCAGCATTGTTGCAACACGGTATAATGAAGCTGCTAATATCTTAAAAAGAATATTTTATGGCTAGATTTGCAAGCCAAACTATTCTATCGCTAAGATCTTCAGGCCTCTATAAAAAAAAGCATGGTAACCCGGGTTGAGCTGTAAATACGCAAAGTGACTAAGAAGGTCCGTCTACTTTCAGAAATGCCAAATTCCGTGAAAAGTTCTGAAAATCTAGAACATTGTTGGAATGCGAAACTCCAGGCGCCCTTGGAAATATGATTGACAATTGGTGTGTACTAGAGTGGAGCTTTCCTTAGGTTCACCTTAGATTAAAACAGGGGTATGATGTAAAACCATAACACAACACTAGGCACCGATGTGAGCCCATCGCGATCCCGGGGGAACCGGCTGAATCTTAAAAATCGAAACGGTACACAAAAACCCAAACATTTTCCCTAAAAAACACCAATTATCCTACAAATGCCAGAAAGGCCTTTGAAGTTTGAACCGTCTATTTCCTCTAAAGCTTCGTAGATGTATTTCCCTAAGAATTACCTACGATTCCGTGAAATTGCTTCGCATTCACACAACATGTACGGTATATCCTTAACAGCCTGAAGATCGCCACAGAATCTACAGATGTCTGTATCTGACAGCCCGAATCTGTTTGCATGTTTTCGCAAGAGGCAATGTCCTGTCAGGACTCCTACATGTATTCTTAGCTTATCCCTGCTAATTTTTATAAGCTTCCTGGACCTCTTACAGTCGAGAAGTGGCCATAGAGCTTTTGGCACCGTGTGTCCCTCAAGATTTTCCATCTTAGATTGGCAGACCTAATGGTTTATTCCTCAATCATGCCCTTTATTATGCAGAGGGGAGGTTTGATGTCTGCAACCTCACTGTCAACAAGTAGCCCTCCTATTCTTGCAAGCTCATCCGCCATTTCCCTCAAAGCTATCTTTAAACCGATATTGTACTCTTTACGAAAAGGAGGAATTTGACGGCGTTGTCTCAACTAAATATCTTAAAGTAATTCTCTATAGCATATTCGGCTTTCTGGCATTCCAAGGGTGGCTTTGGCATAACATAGGGTTTTTTGTGTCCCAAAGAGTCCTGTGGATCTGCACGACATCACGCAAATACTTCGTGGCTGATTTCACTTGACTCTAAAGAACGGTATGTTTAGGTTGCATTGGTGCTTTCCCTAGCAATCTGCTAGGAATCTGCCGGCTCTGCTCTAGGTGGTCTGATGAATTTTCCACCCCTTGATATTTTTATCACTGAACGTCATTTATAATTCAAAAAGAAGTCTTTTTTGGTACAATTCAGACTATAGTTTCGATAACACTGCCACTGGCTGCGTCAAAATGTCACAGTCGACTTTTCCCAAGTTCAAGAATGGTAACGGAAAGGAACTGAGTCAGGCGAAGTATTTAATCGCAATCTGAAAAATGGTTTAAAAACCTGTCAGGATTCGGGTGCTGGCACTTATATATACATATATCGGTCTTCCAAGCCAAGATTTATGCTGTTCTACTGGCTATGGAATATTCTGTAAAAAAAAGAAGGCGAGGAGTAGAAGTAAATGTGTCTTTAGTGACTGCCAAGGTCACTTTTTCACTCAATCCTTTACTCAAGAACTCTTTGTATTTGGGTTGTAGACAGAGGCAGAATTGAAGTCATCATATTTATTAGTGGAAAAATTGAAAGCCACAGCTTCTAAGGCCTTGTCCTAAGGGAATGAGTGAATTCAACGGTTGTTTTTTTTATTAGGAATACATATTCGGTATTAGCTCTTGGATTTTAGAAAAAGCTTACGGGTCGCAGTTCCTTTCTTGTGGTCTCGATTCCTATTCGTGATATCCTTAGAAACCGACATAAACCGACTCGTAACTTAGGCATCGGAAAGTTCTTAAATTTCTTCAAAATGTAGCTTCCAAGTGATATTTTCCTTAAGTAACAGTGATATAGCTTTTTCTGGTGTGTCCTCATAGACCTCATCGTTAGAGTTCGACGGAACATTCGGCTTCGGCTTCAACTGCATTCGGCCAAATACTCCACCTTCGGCTTCGACGAAAATGGCTGCAGGTTTAGCCGAAGCCGAATATTCAATTTTTCAACCGTTATTTTGAGAATATAGTTTCTATAGTCGAAGTTGCATCTGAATTAATGTTAGCTTGCATTTGTAGATATTCACAGGCAATCAAACGTCTGTTTTAGCTTTTATTTCTTTGTAAAATTCATTTTGTTATGATTGTGAGTTAGTTTATCTAATAAATAGTATACAGCTCAAATTAATTTAACGGATGATTTATTTTAGGTTCCTTTCGACTTTGGCTTCGGCCAAAACATTGACCTTTTTGGTCGGACTCTACTCATCGTTACCGCAAACTTTACGAATGTCATCGCTCCTTAAGTCAATACCGACCTTGCTTGCGTGACATTTGCCTGTGCTTCCTTTATTGCAATAAATGTCCTTATAAACTTTCCAATTCATTTAAATAAAACATCTATCCCAAGCTAAGCTAAGCTGACGGATCACACCTCGGAAGCAATTTTTTATCAATGGAAATACAGCTATCAATTTATGTTTTCAAATTAATTTTTATTTTATTAACCATTTTTTTTATGAGCCATTCACAAATAACTCATTCTAAAAATCATTTCCACATGCCTTTGTTCGAAAGTTCAACAAAGCGATTATCATTGTCTAACAAATGTTTCTACTTCATTGAATGTTTTCGACAAAGAAGAAGAAGAAGAAGAAGAAGACACCGAGTGAGAGTGGAACTAACATCGTTTAGCCAAAGCCCATTCAATAAAATTCAAATGAGAATCCGAAAGTGACCCATATTTGAATGGCTCTGCTGACCAGAATCTTGCTCGTGTATCTTTGCATAACATATTCCATCTCGGTCGAAGTTGTCAGGAATAATGTGCATGTATCTGACTATAACACACTCCCGGTCACCACATCGATTTTCAGTGAATGAAGCCAACCCATTGTTTCCCACCAGATGATGATGATGATGATGAGGCGGGGGGGCAAGGAGAAAAGGGAAACCAACGCTCGTCATAGTGAAGCACAGGCTAGGCTGTCATTATTATGAAATTACTGATAATCGAACTCTCTTCCCTTCTTCTAGTTTCATCTACCATTACAGGGTAAGACTGGGAAGGAATAAAAAATTAATAAAAGAATAGAACACAAGAGCGCTGAGTAAAAAAAAAAAACAGCAGAACGAAAAAAAATTTAAATGTCTCCTCGCTCATGAATAATTCACCAATTTGCTTCTTTTTTACCGTATGTACGAAATAAGAATTTAATAATGAACTCACCATTCAGAGGCATGTACGACAGACGTAAAGACAGAGCCGACAGCAACAACGCAACGACTACGATGACGACGGCTACAAAACGAATGAGCTACGATGAACCAACAAAGTCCACCAGGAGATTGAGCAGCAGCATAGTGTGGTGCATGCTGAAGGGTGGTGCGGGTTGCCCATGCGGCCCACACTCTTTCTTCAATCTCCACTCCAACCACCAGCACCAGCCAGGCTGGGTTAAATACGAATTTTCTTTTCTTTTGTCATTAAATATTAATTCTGCTCTTGGTTAACTTTTCCTTCGTTCCTATTCTGTTTTTGACTGTCGTGGCAGCGACTACGACGAGGTGAAGGAAGCATGTGTGTCAGTGTGTGCCGGTGGTGGAGCAAATTAAATGGACACAACGGGGTAAGTATAGAGAAAATCAGAGTTAATACATCCAAACGATTATGAAAGAAAGAAATGATTAAAGTAATTTGTTATAGTGTGTGCGCGAGCTGAGTTTTGCATGCGACTAGATTTTTTTGTATGGTTCTGCTGCTCCAGTGTTGCCAGGTAAATGTTTCTGTGGATGACAGGTGACAGATAAATGGTGAAATGAGGCTTCCGTAAGAAGAAGTAATGTTATTTATTTGATAATAAAGATATTAAGTTGAACGTTTTATACGCACCAAAATAAATAAAACTATAAAACCTAACAGACTAACCTCTGTCCATCAATACCTCGAAGACAATTTAACCCATTTTGTGATTTTTTTTTCGTTGATATTTAGATATGTTGTCAATTTAGGTTTCAAAGGGTATTAAGGAGCGGATAAGAGGGCGTTGGGAGAATTAAAGTGAGTAAGAATCCATTGGAAGGGATACAAGTGGGAGTGTTGTGAAGGTGTTTGGTGGGCGGGGGAGGGGGGGGGGCGTAGGTATAAACAGGGGTGGTATAAAAGTGGTTAAGATTACTTCTGGAACCACTGTGTCGATTTATAAAATTCTTCTAACGTAAAAATGGGTAAATAAGGGGGGGAAGGTTATCTTTTGAACTTATAAACCGATTTTAAAAATATCATTGTAATGCTGATACCCTCCTGCTAAGTAAAGGTTCCTTACTGATGTAAAAACTGTTAGGATATATCCCGATCCCTACAGACAGGACACTAGAGATGCAGTGAAGTTGCAGGCTTATTATCTGATCATGACCTTGTCCAATAAAAGGAACGATGGAAAAAAAAACGATTTTCAATGGTTGAGAGAGAAGATACAGGTAATCAGGTGTTAACTTCGTCAAAAAGCAATGTCATTAATACATGGGTAAAGTTGACCAACTAGAGAATTACAGAAAGAAAAGTTACTTTTTGGCTTGAACGTTGTTTGTTCCTGAACACTTGACAATTTCAACAACTGTCGCCCTGTCAAAGGGTTTAAGTTTTAGTGCTAAATGCTACCGGTGCTGCCACCCTTCGGATGATTGAGCGCAGTGTATTTATAAAAAAGGACAGTAGATTTCAATATAGCGGAGTAGGTCTTACAATATAATGAATTAAAAAACAAAGAAATGAATGATATTGGGTATAATGGCGTTATTTTGATTGAATGACTGTCAATGTTTTGCTTGGGCCAGGTCCTGTTACCAGGGGATTCTCGTTTTTATTTATTCCTTTTGCTCTATGCGCTTGCAACTGGCTGGAGCTAGGTGTGGTTCAACAGAGGTGAGGTGAAAAATAAATCATCAGACAACACTGGGCATCAAAATGGGCCCATTACGATCGTTCAGAAGTCAGAAAATCTTAACAATTTCCCTGGTAAACTACCAATTTCTTTGGAAATACCTAGACGGTCCTTGAAGACACCCTCTGTCCCTCAAGACTTGACCACCTTTGATTGGTAGACCTGCTGCTTTTTTCCTCAATAGTGTCCCTTATCTTGCAGAGGATTGATGTCTGCAACCTCACTATTAATAACAACCTCCTATTCTTGCAAGCTCATCCGCCTGCTCATTTCCCTCAATTTTACTTGAGTGCGGGCTGGCTATCGATGTAGATGGATGTCGATTGACTATTAAATTTCTTGCCAATCCTTCTGCTCGTGAAACAATGTTGAAGGATGTATTTGGTGAGCAGCTTATCTCTCGAAATGGCCCTGTGAGTTGGCCGGCAAGATCATGCGATTTAACGCCTCTTCATTATTTCTTGTGGGATTATGTCAAGTGGTTAGTCTATGTGGACAAGCCAAACACGATTGAAGCCTTACAGGATAACATAACACTCGAAATTCGTGGAATACAGGCTAAATGCTCGAAAAAGTGACGCAAAATTGGACCTTCCGAATGGACCATTTGAAACGGAGCCGCGGTCAACATTTACATGAAGTTGTCTTTAAACCGTAAATGGCAAAGACCTATTTATCGATTACAATACAAATTTTGAATATTTGATGCAAATTTGAGTGTTTTATTCGATTTAAAAAAAAAATACGCTTCAAAAATCACCCTTTATATCCAAAAAATTAGACCGAAAACATCGCATATTAGCCCGTTTAACGGAAGATCGGTGGAACGATCCAGTTTAGGTCTGAATCCTCGTAAACCGAGACAATTGGCAACGCGTATGTATCTAATTAAAGGAGGTATCTAGACACATAACAGGTAAATCCTTTTGGCCTTTTATTAATTTGAAAAGAAAATTGAGAAACAATGTATGTATGTACTACATAAGAGGGAACAATAAATATTTACCTATAAAATGTACCCTTATTTAAAAATTGCAATAATGTAATTTTGCCTCTGGATGTTGCTCGTTTTGTCACTCGTCGTCGTCGCCGTCGTCATCGTAATCGTTAGCAATATACATAATTTTAACATAATTTTTTTTGAACATTCACACAGCTTAAGATAAAAGATGAATATCAAAAGCTAGAGATACAACCAAAGGCAATGAGCCCAAACAAAAGAAAAATCAAAAGCACTCAACCACATGAACATGGGTATGGCATATGGGTATGGGTCACTTTTAATTTGTTCACTCAACAAAACACGCATTATGTGTTCTCCATTTTATACGAAAAGCACTCACTCTATTCCACTGAGTTAGGCTCTGAGTGATGTATCTATCTATCTATACTTGCAGGAAACGCAAATACGCATACACATATGAGAACTTTTCACTCAAAACGATTCAATTTCAGCCTGAGTGAGAGAGAGTCAAAGTGGGGGGCTACTTACTTGGCTCTCTTTCGTGCCCTCTCTATCTCACTTTTCTAACACATCTATCATCTATGTGTGTCTCTCTTTATAGGCATCTCGCGCGTTCGCGTTTGTGGAAAAACTCCAATTGTGTGCAGAGCACAGAACAGTCTGACTGAAAAACTGAATGCCCGCCCGCCGCCTGCCAACCAACCCAACCAGTCCGTATCCGTAGTTTTGTTTATACTGCCGTCGCGTCCATGAGAATTCACCGTTGCTAATACACACTTGCATCGTTGCCGTCGCCGCCGAAAGTGGGAAAAATTCTTAACAAAAAAAAAACAAAAAAATTTCCTTTCTTTGTTGTCATATTTCCCAGCAGCCAAGGAGGGTTACCAATTTTTCTTCGCGCTTTTTAAAGTTCGGTCTACCTGTGGGGGTGGATTGATATATGAATCGCTCGGATGCGATGATGTGACAAAGTGACAAAAGCAAATATTTATGTGTAGATACACAACACCAGTGTCAGTGTCATCCATCATCTGTCAATATCAAAAAAATGATGAATGTGAATAATTTACAGGTGTGCGCGCGATAAATCAAAAAATTATTTGTTAAGATACAAAAATGTACCATAAACAAGTGGATATTTTGTGATGATAATCTAAGGGCAAATAAAAGTGTTAAATCCATCTAAGTTGACAGAAAAAAAAAACGCAAGCAAATTGCAAAAACACAGTGCAGAGGAATAGTAGAGTAGAGTATCAATGCCAACGTCCCATGTTGACGATGATGGCCCGCCAGTCATTCACTGATAATCTAATTAAATTGATAGACAAGTGAGGAAGAATCAACCCGTCGTTGTTGTCGTCCGTCGTCGTCTTCGTCGTTGCCGTCGTACCTAGTTTGTGTGTCTTTGCGTGGATTTCTCACAACAATCAGTCGCATTTTGTGCAACTAAATCAAATAAAAAAATAAAAAAAAATTAAAATAAAATATTTATTCAATCAATTGATTGCCCTGTTGTTGTTGGTGTGTTTTTTTTTTTGTAGTTTTGTGTTTCAAGTTGCAAGTGTTGTTTCTTTTATTTAAACAGCCAATTGCTATTGTTTTTATCAGTGCGTTGTCGGTCGTGTATTTATTTTTTTTTTTTTGGTTTTATATTTTATAATTGTTGATTTTTTACTCATAACCGTGCTGAAAGAATTTATAGAAATAATTTCTTAAACAAACATCAGACCATCATCATCGTTGGTCTTTTAAGTTGTCATTTTCCAGCACAGATCAACATTTTCAACAGCAGCTAACAATGGATTGTGATTATTCGAAATTTCTTTACAAACGTAAGTACTTACCTCTATCTGTATCTATGCAGTGCCGGGCAGCTTTATCCATCTGACACTGACATACTGTGTTGCCTGTTGGTACTCAGTGTGTACATATTTAATTGCAGTATAATAGTTAGGTATCTCTCTTAATACGTCAACATTAATTTACACATTACATAGGTACCTACCTATCTACCTACCTTCCTACGTACATCAGACGGGAACAAACAATTTACGTAGCCAACATGCGGCTAATTGCGGCAAATTAATGTTTCTGTTTCTGTTTTTGTTTGGTTTGTTCGTGGTTTCTTCCATTTGTTGTTGTTCATTTTGGAATCATTGCGACATATCTTTTCTGCCCTACTTAATTTTTGTTTTTTTTTTCGATTTATGGATTTAGGCGCGAGTCGTGATTTATTGACCATCGTTGAGATTTTATTCGATTTATTCGACCCACCTAAGAATGTAGGTAGCTAGCCGAGAATAAATACTCTTTGAAAAAAAAATATGTGTTTCTCCGTCGGTAAAATTCTCATTGAATAATAAAATATAATATAGAATAGGGTAAACTTATGTAAACTGTTTTAGGAGCTCATTAATTTGCCAGTAATCGCGGATAGAACGCATAGCCGGTCGGAGATGTTCGATGTTATTTCAAACCTGTCAGCTGAAAATGGAAGTTACCTACACTTTGCTGGAGCATTACTGTCAGTTATCGATATGACCCACACCTTTGGTAAAGCTGATCGAATTAGCGGTTATACATTTTCAGCGAATCACGCTCCTCAACATTTATTCAGATATTCTTTCTGTCCAAAGCCTAGCATTCGAGACTTTCAACATATGGTTTCTATATAGCAGGCCATTGCTGAGTTCTCACCGTTGATCGATGCAAAAGAACAGATTCCAACTTAAACTAAGGTCGCAGTAGAAGAGCTAGGACGAAAGACCGGTGGTCAGCGTTGTCGTTTTTCAATTTCAAAAAGACGTCCATTTGAATATTTTGGGGAGCCATTGTAGTGAAAGAGTAGCCGCAGTAAAATTATCCCATGAAGATGTTGGTTTCGGATCTTTTTTGGTCGATGGTGTTATTCCTGTCTGCGCTGCTTCCCTCGGTTTTCTTATTTAATTTTTTTAATAAAAATATAAGCATGACTAACGCTCTACGAAGAAATAAAAATCGTTAGGCAACTTACTTATCCATTTTAGCCAGGCACAAACAAATTGTTCTTAGAAAAATTTGTTTACCTATGCCCAATGGAAATTCAGGCGGCATAATGGTTAGTTTGCACACAGCATTTTTAGTCGTTCTAACCTATAGGCACCATAGATTCTAGCTGTGAAACCTATTTCCTCAGTAAAGAATAGCGGTCTCTAATTACATACACCGAAGAAGCCTGATGTTCCAGAATAGATAGGAGGGGTAGTGCTTCCATTTTAAATAAAATCAGATAACTTCAGTGAATAAGGATGGTAGCTTATTATGGTGTTTCATTTGAGCAAGCAATGTAGAATAATTGAGATCACAGATCAAACAGTCTGAATTAAGCTGTTACCACGGAAATTAACATTACCGACCATAATACGTGTCTCGCATTTTTGCATTCCCTTCCTTCCAGTAGACTATTGCGCATCCAACTTATCCTCGGTGGTGTGACCATGTAAACCAACCATAAACAGTCTTCGAAAATGACAATGGTCGAAATAGAGATGTGCAAATTATGTATACAACGAATACATATTTGTTATCAAGTTTAAATAGAAGGCAAATATATTTTTGCATTAAGCATTAAAATTAACTTTACTTATTACTTTTATTTTTTATAAATCTAAAATTTTTAAGAATTTGGGGAGCCATTTTGATTTTTGGGGAGCCCAGTGCCCAGCAAAGGAGCCAGAAGCTTTTAAAGGAGCTATTCCGGCAGCGCTGCCGGTGATTAGAAGTCCCAAAGACCATAAGACGTTGTCACTTTTCAATAGAACATTTTTTGTTAGAAACAAATTTTTAGAGTTCGAATCGTGAATTCAGTTTCTGTTTACATCGCTCACTCAGTCCCGGAAAGCAATATGATGGTCGCAGCGAGGCCAAAAACAGTCAGTCACTCTGACATGCGACTTTACTTTTAAATAAAGATTGCATTAGTTTGTACATCTGCTGTGTCATTGGTTATTTTTTGCTCTTTCTATCGAACGTTTATTTTTAACATTTAAAAAATGCTCAACTTTTCGTGCACAACGCGTTCGGGAACTCTTTTGTAATTTTTTTTAATAGAAATTTAAGGAATGTTGTGTCCTTAAATTATTAAGACGAAAAGTCATCTATTCAAGAGATTATCTAAGCTAAGCTGATTCTTTAAACATTAAAAATTTTTTTTAAAGAAACCACAAATTTCTCTATCGTTGACTTGGATAATAAAGATCTTTCTTTCACGAACTTTCTGAAATTGTCCGGTCAGAACTTGGAGAAAAATGAAATCAACCCTGAAAATAAACCTTATCATTTTGTACACATAAAACGTTTGGCTGTGTTTGTTATTTTGATATGTGGGCTAATATCTTAACACGAAGAGCAATAAACCTTAAAAAGAAGGAGTTTATTCTAGTCATGGTTGGCCGTTTGAATTCTTTAACTACTTCTTAGTGATGATTTTTTCCAGAAGATGGACAGACGGTTCGCTGTTGGTGAAAAATCTGAAAAGTTATGCACTGCTCTGCTCCGAAAAATGTAATCAAAAAATGGCGAGTTAATTCAAAGTCGTAAGCTTTGGATTAGGCTACGGTTTCGAAGTAAGCGAATTTTACTTGGGCGAACTAAGAAAATTGGCGCGGATCGGTTGGTTTCAGTGCGATTTTAACGATATTTCACATTCTGTGTGCTTGCGCCCAGTAAAACTAAGAAATCAAATCTTTAAAAGTTCGACCCAAATCGCTTTATTCACGAAATTTCAACAGACCGAGTAAAACAAGTCCACTAAAACTACAACAAAGAGAACATATATTTGCCCGCTGTCACGAAAGCTTTAGCCTAGGGTCTATTTTTGAAAAAATTTGTTGGCTGCATTGGCTCAGTGGTTAGTGACCGAGGGGTCTCAAGTTCAAAACTTCCGCACTTCAGAATAAGGTTTTTTTCATTTCAGTTTGCATTGAAAATGAGTAACGATGCAAGAAGCTGTACGATGTGAGCATCTATACCAGAAGTGGTGCTAGAATTGATTTAGCTCGCACCTTGAAACTGTTCGGTGCTGTCTCTCACAAAGTGATCAGTTTTATTTCTAAAGTCCCAAGCTGGTTAGAGTGGAAAACTGCTCATATTAATTGTTATAAATCCATTGATCAATCCGTATCCACAGTAATCACAACAAAATAGTTGTGGAGAACAACAAAGAAGTGACATGAAGCTTCGTGACAGGCAGCATGTTGAAGGCTTCTAGAGTTATTTTTCCGATGGCGGAGTGAGAGTTTAGTTTTCTTGTCACATTTGGTTATAAAAATCTTTTTAACGTGTTCCAAATAGTCAAATATAGGTCCATTGCGAACACCAAGGTAGTTGAGCTCCTCTTCCACTTGTGCGCGTCCATTTAGGGGATGGCTGCTTTACTGAGTTGTCACGGGAACTTTTCTGGAACTTATCAGTTAAAAGTTAATTAACAAACAGAGGTAGCTTCCTGCGTGTTAATAGTAATATCGTCAGCCTATGCAGCTTAACGAACAGACGTTTAAAAGCTCGTGTCTGCCTCGTTAAAGTCTTGCAGCATTTCAAATATAGATGAAACTCATATCTACAAACATTTCGATAGCAATCTTCTACTTCTTACACGGATAGATATGTTAATAAATGGTAATTTCAGCATCTGTTCACTTGACTCAAAAAATTTAAAATAAGAACTCTCTTCGCCAATTTCAGCGGTTAATTTGTCAAATTTGCCCAAACTACAGGCAGTTTATGTATGTGACTGCTTATCAAGCTAGCAATGGAATCCCTCGTAGCTGTGGCTCTAGCTGTTGGTTGTGGGATAGAAACCATGCTATTTCGCTGCCGTCGGTTTTGTCGTCTTTTTGGTTCTCTCAGCCCCATCGGAAGTACAGGGTTTTTCAACAGGGACGCTACAAAAGTAGAGCGACAGCAACGGCAAACGACGCCATATTTCTTGCCGCTCTTTTGACATTTCTCTTCAGTAAAGTTTGCCATTTCATGATGGAAAGATATACGAGCCAACAACGAGTCGAAATTATTAAAATTTACTACGGAAATTCGGAGTCAGTCGCCTCAACTTTAAGAGCGCCACGTCCAATTTATGGTTGTCATAATCGTCCTAGCAGATCAACAATTGAACGTCTAGTAGGAAAATTTGAATCCACAGGCACAGTACAAAATGTTCCCGTGCCAGTGAGACAAAGAAGTGCCTGTAGTGTTGAAAATATTGCTGCCGCTGAGGCTTCAGTTGAAGTAAGCCCAAATGTGTCTCTCACACGTCGTTCATCTCTGTGACGTCGTTGTGACGATTTTCGCGAAAAGATCTTGACCTACATCCTTACAAGATTAAATTGACGCAAGAACTGAAGCCGCTTGACCACCAGAAGCGTCGTATGTTCGTGAATTGGGCTGAGCAACAACTTGGAAATGATTCGGATTTCCATCGAAAAATCATCTTCAGCGATGAGGCTCATTTCTGACTGAATGGCTTCGTCAATAAACAAAATATGCAGTATTGGTCAGGCAGCAATCCACACGTACTCCATAAGTCATCATTGCATCCCGAAAAAATTACGGTTTGGTGTGGTTTATGGGCCGGCGGCGTCATTTGGCCGTACTTCTTCCGTGATGGTCAAGACCGGCTCGTTATTGTGAATGAGAATCGCTACCGTTCAATGATAATCGAATATTTTTTGGCCCCAATTGGATGATATGGACTTGGAGGACATGTGGTTGCAACAGGACGGCGCCACAAGCCACACAGCGAATGTCACAATCAATTTATTGGAAACCAAGTTTGGAGAACGTGTTATCTCACGAAATGGTCCAGTCGCTTGGCCACCGCGGTCGTGCTATTTGACGCCGTTAGACTATTTCCTGTGGGCTACGTCAAGTCTATGGTCTATGCCAACAATCCAGCCACGATTGATGAATTTCGTACGAATATCGAACGTGAAATTGCAGCAGTATCGGCCGATTTATGCTTGAAAATTGGGTTCAACGTCTGGACTTCTGCAAGCGTGCCCGTGATGGCCATGCAAAAGAAATCGAGTTCCATACATAATGGCATCGAACGTTCTTTCTCAGGAATAAAGAATTTCATTGATATCCATAACCGTTTTTGTTTTATTTAAAAAAAACTTTTGTAGCGCTCTTATTGAAAAAACCCGATATAACTGATTTCGTGCTATGGAAGGTTTTCATGCAACCTCTGACAGAGATCCCTAGAATTCGGCGGCAAAGGTCTTGGGAGTGTGCCTTGCAAAAGGTATTCTTTTGTTGCAGACTGCGATTAAATTTAGCTAAGAAAATGAACTTGACCGCCCACACAAGATCTGAAGCCTAGCTTCTCCAATAACTCCATGTGCAAATATATATTTTCCATACAAATTCGAAAAACTTCTAACAACAGTTCTTAGACCTAGATGTTTGTCAAAGTTTCGCAACAAGTGGGACAGCGTATATAAACTTCACTACACCCACATTAGCTAATACATTGATCAAAAAAACTACATGAACTACGTCCAGATTCTGTTTATTTTTGACTATATTTATTTAATGCAAATTTACCCTCACATTTAATTTAATTGCATTAGCGATTAAATTTATTTCTAAGTCAAACATTACTTTAACTACCTTTTTTTTAAGTACGTAGGTTGTAGGTACATTCATCACAAAGATAAAAACTAAAAAAATTGTAGAAAAAAAAAATCACTTGATAAACATGCTGCTGATTTTATTTTATTTCCGTCAAAAATGTTCGCAACACATTAAACTGACTTAAGTCAATACAACTTACGCTGACGCTTTAAATACCTACACGGCAGCGGCGGCGCATACTTAAAATATTGTGAGTCATTAAAATTACCGGCAAAAACTTAATAAAAAAAATAAAAAAAAACAGCCATACAAGAAATATAAGAAAAATAGCAAACGAAGAAAGCTACGTTTTTTTTTGTATTTTGTCCGGAAATGTTATCATGCTTTTAATGGGTTTTTTTTATCGTTATTAGATGTCTTTTTTTTTTAAATGTATCTTGTGTCATGTGCTTTGCTGTTGAGGGCTTATTGTTGTTTTATTTTCATTTAAAAGTGACTTTTGAAGAGATCTGTCCTATGACATAAGACAAACAAATAATTAGAATGGAAAGGATAGAGTGATGATAAATATGGCTATGTCAGTTGAGTACTATAACTTTGGCGCCGAAAATTGGAATCTGTTTATGAAAGAGGGGTTATATATACAAGATGGGAGGGTAGGGAGTCTATTTATCCCCATTTAGGCGGGAGTTGCAATGTAAAAAAAATTACTTAAAGTGTAAAACAGTGTATTAGAATTCAATGGCAACACTTACTAATACAACACAAAAAGTGAAATAGTAGAAAGCCAAGAATTCGTTCTTTCATGTTTGTTTTTAAATTCAGTTATTTCCATCAAAAAATTTTTTGAAAAAATTACTATCAAACTGTATGTCGGCAATAACGCCACGAATGTTGGCTTTCAAGTCCCCTAACTTTTCTGGTTTGTTGGCGTAGGCGAGCGACTTCACATATCCCCAAAGAAAATAATCCAATGGTGTCAATTCAGACGATCTTGGTGGCCAATTGACAGGTCCATTCCGCGAAATTATGCGCTCATCGAATGTTTCCTGCAATAAATCGATTGTGACGTGCGCTGTGTGGCATGTAGCGCCGTCTTGTTGGAACCACATTCATGCCATCCAATTCGGGAACAAAGAAGTCGGTTATCATGGCTCTATACCGGCCTCCATTAACGGTAACTGACTCATTTTGGAAGAAGTATGGCCCAGTGACTCCACCAGCCCATAGAGCACACCAAACAGTCAGTTTTTGTGGATGTAATGGCGTTTTAAGGGTCTCATGTGGATTCTCTTCACTCCAAATGCGGTAATTTTGCTTGTTGACGTGGCCATTCAACCCAAAATGAGCCTCACCATTGAACAAAATTTTGCGATAAAAATCAGCATCGATATCGCGGAAAGGTCTCGCGGTTTTAATTCTTGCACCAGCTGGATCTTGTAAGGTCGTAAGAAGTGATCTTTGCGCAAAATCTTCCATAAAGTTGATGGACAAAGCTGCAATTGCTGTGCACGGTGGCGAATCGATTCATTCGTATCCTCTACAGATGCGGATGCGTATTATCACATAGAGTAAACGTAGTGCGAAGACAATCCATGGTTAACCGAATTAATTGCTCTGATGGACAATTATGTCGACCATAAAATGAACGGAGCTTGCAATAAACTTCGCGAACTGAACCATTATTTTCGAAATAAATTTGCACGATTTGCAAGCGTTGTTCATTTGTCAACCTGTTCATGGTGAAATGACAAACCAAACTGAACATAAATGACATTAGAGTTGCCAGATTTGACCACAAAATTTCAGTTTTATCTCTATTCGAAAAACCAACCTATAAAAAAAACACCCTTTATTATGTTTTAAAAAAGCTTAGCGTTTGGCGTATCTACAGCCGTATTCTAAGACTAAAAACAATTCGTATGAATCAAAGCGCAGGTGAAACAAATCGCATATATTTTTTATTTGATTGTGTTGAAGTAAAAACTTTAAGCGTGAATTCTACTTAACTTGAAAAAAAAATTACAAAAACGGAGAAAAATCTTCCCGTAAAAAAGGAGTCAATTTGATCTCTTTATCCAAAGACGCAAATATTTATAACAATTGCAAAATATTTAGTCATTCTGCTCGGACACGTCAACTAAACTAATCATCGTTTAATTTATTGAGAACTTTAAAGTCAAACACTAAACACTACGTTCTCTAAGTGTAAGCCCTCAGTATCGCTTAACGCAGTGTCGCTTGTTGCGCGACTAAGCTTTATCTTATCGACTATTTTAAATAAGCAAATATCAATAAAATAAACTTAATACCCGCAGTAATTCGTATGTATTTAAAAGAAAGCATCAATTCCGGTGAATTTGTATAATAATTAAGAATATCACGAATAAACATGACAGAAGTTGAATCGCGTCTGAAACTTACGGTTTGCAGACAACTAATTTGCATCCTTTTTTCATAATTAGAAAGCTCAATGAACCTATTTAATTTACTAACCGCGTACCTCGTGGAATTTTGTTGGACTCTTGCATAATATGGTGAATCCCAAAAAACAGAAAAATATTCTAAATTAGGTCTTACTATCGAGCATGTAGTCGTCCTTTCGGGCCACCAAGCTTATGCTAAAAACTTAAATGTGTTGGAGGAGAATGACACAGCAGAAAACTTTTTCTGCAGTTTTCCGGCGTTTGCACGCATCAGGTGGCGGAGTTTTGGGGCTGACGTGGTGAGTACCGATCATCTAAGTTCCTCCTCACTTAAGTTTCTCCTCAGCTTTCTTGCAAAGACGGGAAAACTAAGTACAGTAAATGTGCCTGAGCTCTCCATCGGCAATAAATTATTTTAAGGATATTTACATTTCGAAAGACTTTACTATTATGTTAAGGAATGCCCAACAATAAGTTCGACTCGGCAACGACATTATTATAATGCATTTCCTCGTTTGCTAATCCTTCCGTTTTGATTGATACTTCAACTACCACTGACTTTGAACATTTAGCAGCTATACTTGAGGTATATTTTACACCGCCTGCTGCTGAAATACTAATTCCATGCTTCTTATTCCCCACCTTCAATAGTTTCTGGGAAAAGAATACGTAAAATCACCGCCTCCGCACCCAGTTCAAAGGCGGAACGATTAAACCTTAGGAGTCTTCTTCATAACAGTAATGATGCTCCCAAGGATATTGTTGAACCTGTACAAAATTGTTGAACCAGTCAAATATGACAACAATCCCCCCCTATCATGGTATCCGTTTCGAAAGTAAAATTCTCCGATTTTATAAGAATTTTTTCTTAACAAATTAATTATTTAGGCAAAAACTTAGTGAAACGAAAATGTAATTTTTGTTAAAAATCCAACATATGTTTGAGAGATGAATCTGACAAATGTCAAATTACTGCGTTCAAGTACCTTCGCAAAACGGATACTGTGCATATAAATTAAGTCTCCGACTGTATTTGTGTTGAGGAGAAAATTCTTCTCCGAACGGATACCATGATAGGTGGGAATATCTTTCATTTCATAGAAACGTTAATTTTAAAGTTAATTTCCAAAACATTAAGCATTATTTTTATTATATATATAAATATGTTACATTATTCATTAGAGAAAATAATTTCAAATCATGCGCGAAAGTGAAAACCTTAAGAATTGAATGTTTTCATAAATTTGAATTAATTTTGATTGCCCACTTTAAGACATAACCTTAATTGTCATCTTGAATTTGCTACTGCACAAAGTTACTGCCTAGTTGTATATATTTTTTTTTCAGTATTCAAAGGTATTTCTTAATAATTGAAAAACAAAAATCATATCTTCTTCTTAAATATTAGGCATTAACGATCCTAAAAAAATGTATTTTACAACCATTTGCGTGTTTGAAGATATATTTTGGTCAACATTGAATGCGTTCCTGTTCGGAAAGGCAAATGAATGTTGCTATTTCCGAATACAACTGTTGAAAGTTTTGGTTTTGTTCCTGTCAATATCGATATTACTCTTACTGTTTTGATTTTTTTTTACTTCTATTTAAGCAAACGGATATTAAGCTCATGTATGAGCGAAAAAATGGCTCAGCGCCTGGATAAATGCTTCGATGATCTGTGTGGATCGGAAAGTCCAAAATCAACAAAATGGCCTTGGCATTTGAGATTGCTTTATAAAGGGTGATTGTTTTGCTTTTTGGTTTTTCAGTGATTCGTGGGAATGTGTCAAAATCAAACATGCTCAGTTGACATCCAAACAACGCTTACAAAAAATTGAATTTTATTATTAAAATTCGTGTTCTGTAAAAAATGTTTTCACGCATTTCTAACATTTTACTGTCTTCAGCGACGAAGCCCATTTCTAGATTAAATGGGTTTAATAAAACTAACGGTAGTTTTGTCCCTTAAAAACCTCAGGCAAAATGCACATGGTTTGGTTTCCTTGGCCCGTATTTTTTCAAAGATGATAGTGAGAAGAACGTTGCCGTTATCGTTCAATAATTTCGAAATTTTGTTTTGACCAAAATGCACGAGCATGTGGTTTCAGCAAGATCTCACCACATGCCACACAGCACGCGCGAATCTTTTGGTCCAATTGGAAAATAAGTTCGGTAACCAAATTATAGCTCGTTTAGGACTGGCAGCATAGAGCGATTTGACCACTTCAGGCTATTTTTTATGTGGATACATCTTCCAAAGGCCTGGCGATCAACCTAAAATCGCCGACACCCAGCCACATATACTGTGGAGGAGACCTCTACGCATTTCAAAACGGAAATTATATTTTGGTTTTAAGAACGAATTTTCTGTAAAAGACGCAAGACGAGTTAACGAGTTGAATAAAAAAATATGTCTAGCTTGACCCTCAAATCTATGCAGTTCAAATAGCCCGCTCGTGTAAATCCAGCTTTAGTTCAACAGTGCGATAAAACCAAAATTGAATATGTACCTACTTATAAATTTAACAAAAACTATTTTCGCTAAAACAACGCTCATCTAACAAAGTCCATGAAATGCTCTTAAGCAGGCATTACCGCCCTTAAAAAAGTTTAGCTTCTATGAAAATTATGGAGTTCTGTTTGGAATTATTTTAAAGCAAAATCTATTAAACATATCTTAGAAAAAATCGACCCAGTTTGATAGTTTTCTACCAAGTGAGAAGCATTAAAAAAAGCAACCAAACCATCGGCGACCTCAATTACATTCGAGGTATCCATCTTGGGTAAAAGAATAATTAAAATGCGGCGAAGCATTGATTGATCATGTGGGTTTTTTCTGCATCAAGTTCGTGTTTGTTTTTTTATTTGCTCTCGCCCTAGAAACTCAAATTTCAGCAACAAAAAATATAAATTGCTTACATTTTTTACATACTTCACTAAAAATCATAAACAAATTTCGCGTCCATGTCGGTGGTTATCGAAAATATTTTCGTAAAAGTTGTCACAAATGTCACTCAAAAATGCTGAAGGCAGGTTTGCGTTACATTATGTCGGAAAATTGTTCCGAACAACTCGAATATTTTTAATTTTCTTTCGTGTCGACCGATTTTATGTTATGTTTTAGCTTCTTGCTAAATCTTGATCCATTCATCTTTTCACTCTACGTTTCGTCGGTTCCTGCCTCTAGGGTATATTTTTATTTTATTCAAATCTATATAACCGAATATTACCACGAAACAAAAAACCATCCGGTTCGTAGAAAATGGCCGTTCCAGCGGATACCTTGCTAAAGCCGATTGATCTGGTTGGATTGAGAGGTGTTTCAGAAATTTCAAAGGTCATCCATTGCCTTTTCAAAGAAGGAGACAATTTATTTACGTAGACTATCACTTGAAACTTGGAATGTATACTCCAAAAATGATATAGTGAAACATGTATTTTTGCATTCCCCAAATTTTGACCAAAAGGGAAGCAGATATTCCTTTCGTTTTGAAAGGCAGGAAAGAAGAATAATGGTCGGAAGTTTTACCAAAAGGTAAAAAGAGCGTGTCAGTGTAACAAGACCCGAACAGAAACCTGTACAGATGAACAGAGAACATTGTCGGGGAGACACAGTCGGTGCTGAGGATATGGAAAAACCCTTTCGGTAGACTACTAAACGGCGAAGACGACAGAAATCCCGCTGTTAGGCAGAGCGAACCATTCAATATTGACGATAATGAAAGACAATAATTCCGTCCACCCGACCAAAATTAAGTGAGGATAGCAATATCTAAGCTAAAGCTGAACAAGGCTGCCAGCCGAAATATTTAAGGCAGCAGGAGATGACTTAGTAAAGAGCATATACCAACTTATTTCTGAAATTTGTTGAGATGAATGTATGCCTGATGAATGGAACCTCAGCATCGTTTGTCGGGTTCACAAGAACCCTCTAAACTCAGTCACGTAAGCATCGCATATAATATCTTGTCTGCCGTTTTGTGTAAGCGCCTGAAACCATTTGTAAATGAATCTGATTGGATCCTATCAGTGCGGTTTTAGGCCCGGTAAGTCCACAATTATGATCATATGTTCACACTGCGATACGATTTTGAAGCCACGTATAACAGCATCTATATATAGAAGAGCTATACAAGGCCATGTCTAGTTTTGGCATCCCTGCCAAACTCGTCCATCTCTGCAGGATGACGATGAAGAAAGCCCGCTGATGCATCAAGGTCGGTAAAGACCTAACCGAGACCTTTGATGTCAAAAAAGGATTCAGGCAAGAAGACGCGCTGTCATGTCACTTCTTTAACATCATACTCTAAAGATTTGTGTAGAACTCACAAGCCAACAGAAGAGGTACGATCTTTCAAAAGTCTATTCAATTACATTACATATGCCGACGATATTGATATCCTTGGTAGAACACAGCGAGCTGTCACTGTTGAATTTGCGAGTATAGGAACAGAAGCGGCAAAACAAATTATATGATGTCAACAAGAAGGGACATTCAACATCGACGAATCGGCCAGAATGTCACAATCGACAGCTATAACTTTGATAGAGTAAGTCTACCACGATTCTGCTATATCACATCTGAAAACCAAATCAAATCTCATCAGAAACATCATCCAACGAAGTATAACGCTTGCCAATCGCTGTTTCGTTGGCCTGATAAGGCAACTATGTATGTAGTAAAAAACTCTCTCGAACAACTAAGGAAACCCTCATAATCCCAGTCCTGCTCTTTGGGTCCGAAGAATTGACTCTGCGACATGTAGAGCGAATGAACACCAACGCCTGAGCCCGCAGAATCTTCGACTCTAATCCGGGGGACAAAGAAGGCCTCGTCTTAGGTGGCACGCACATGTGGTAGGGGACCTCAACCAACTTGGAATTCGCAACTGGAGGTAGTTAGCCAAAAGCGGCGCTAATTGGAGAGGCTTATTGGTTGGGGCCCAGGTCCACCCCGGACTGTAGCACCGCCTATGTAAGTAAGTAAGCAAGCTATAATCATATTTACGCGATTTTGGTTCCCAAACACTCACTTTTGTTGTTATTAATAAATTTTTCTGAAAATCGGAATAATCCTTGGAAAGTGTGCTTCAATATTTTTGTTTCAGCAAATTCCTTCATTTTAATCTCTTTTTTTACTGTCTATATAAAAGAGCTCTAAGAGTCATTAAAGTCAACAATTTTGGTGGATATTATTCCATCCCATGACTTCACTTACACTAATTGAAGTCCTTAAATCAGTGAAGTCATTTAAGATATGTAAAATTTTAAGGTGAAGATGAACGAATGCATTATGTGCTTTGAATTACTTCAGCAAATTGAACGATTTCACATTCTGAATGAATGCATTCAGCAAATGCTAAAACGTCTTGTAAAACAGATTCTAATGGAAAAGATCTGACTGCTGTGATCATGTCTTCCAAACGAATGACACATTAATGTCACAATCGTGCAAACTAAAACATATTAAAAATTAATTCCATTCTCTTACACCTTTACCCAGAGGGCTAATCGCAAGCCTTGATTCATTTTGAAATATGACACACCGCCCATTGCGTTGGCTTCAATTTAACAGGCTGTTATCGTGTCAGCTGCCCCATCCCCACTCTTGAATATTCAATTGATTTGATTAGGTTGATCCCTTTCCGCTTCAAAAAAAAAAAAAACTCCCACTGACAATAACTTTACTGACTCAGCAAGGCAGTTACTCATTAGCAAAATTACAAAAACAACCTAACCTAACCAAAGTCTAAATGTCATCACTTATCTATATTTACCACTTCTAATCTATAAAACCAGTTATCCATATATTAAAGGAATTATTAACAACCTTAACAAATTCACCGAAAAACAAAATGCCACTTGATTTGGGCGCCGGAAATAGTAAAATTAGATTCAAATGGCTATTCCCATGTGTGCGTGTACGTGTGCGTATGACTGATTGTGACAAACAAAGTGACAGAAGAAGAAGCCACGCGCTTATACTTCTTGTATCTACCACCTTTCCAGCACTTAATCGGGCAGAGCCAGAACCACTATACCACCAGTTTTACTGCGTCGCGTCGTATCGCCTTCGTCTTCGTCTTCATATTCATCTTCTCTTCTTTTTTTTTCGTCAACATAAAGCTAAGCCAGCGACTAGGTTACGAGGTCATCACTGTTTTTTTTTTCTCTTCTTCTCTTTTCCTTTTGTCTTTTCGCATTTATTTCGCACTGCATTTAAAGTTTTCTTCGTTAACATATCTTCAACTGTTTTATCCGCAAAAAAAAAAAAAATAAATTTAACAACACGAGGTACATGTACGAAAATGTATGCTGAAATACAAACCCAATTCATTCATTAAAGAAAAATTAACACTCATTTGTAGGAGAAGCACAGGTTAACAATGAAGATCCCATTCGAAATTATATAATCCGAGTTCAAAAGCGTAGAGTAGGTACGAAATGCGAAATGCGAAATCGAAGAGAAGCAATGGCAATTGTATATCTGCTGGAAAGTTCAATTGAAACATGTCTTGAGATGAAATGAATTGCATTAACTTCGTGACAAAAGGGATACAGATACACGTATACACAGACACACACACACACTAAAGAAGTACATGCAAAATGCGACAGAATACAAAAAAAAGAAAGAAAAAGAAAACACTACCCGATTAATTGATTAGATTAAAATCGGATTTGCATAATAAGAAAACTTAATTAAACCATTCTACTGGCGAACTGACAGATGGTTCAAGTGTGTCTCAAAAGTGTGCTTTTTTTTTTGGAAATACTTTTTCCCCTTTTATTTTGTGAACTTAAGGAGGGTGGCGGACGCCGGCGATGGCGATAGGCATTCTTTTTGTATAAAGAATGTAATCTTAAGTTAACCCTTACCCTTAGTCTTTGTAGCCTTAATTGTTATGAGGGACTTAATGAATTTGTCGCTAATTGGATTTAAATTTTTAGCTTTGGCGTAGTCGTTCAATAGTAAATTTATTTGTCAGCAGTTTTAAGTGGTATTGGAGTGAAATTTGTTAGTTATCGGTTTCCTGCATTTTATAGGAAACAAAGTAAAATTAACGAATTGCAGGGTTCGTAGAGTGTGTTGGGGTTTAACAATTAAACTGAAAACTACTTTTTCTTATAAAGTTCTATTCAGATCCCTTTTTAAGGTCTCAAAATTTAACATTATTGATTTCAAGGGAAAAGGGATTTTTGATGAATAGCACGAAAAATTTGTTTAAAAGAAATCGGGGTGGTGGTTCTGACATTTGGAAGTTGAGTACAGAACAAAAACAACTTTCAGGCTTTGGACTAAAACCCATTTCCTTGGTAACCATATTTCCACTTGCTCACGAATTGCCCCACTAACTGAAACTAAAAGAGAAAGAAAATACTTTGATTGTGGCTAGCTGTCTTTTGTCGCCTGGCACCGATTGAATTTATCCAGTTCCGCTTGTTGGAAGGATCGAGAGTGCTATCGATAGCAAACAGAACCCGCTGGGCATTTTCATTGATATTGAGGGTACCTTTGACAATACTACTTTTGACGACATGTGTAGATCCATGCAAATACATATTTCACTTAATTTTAAAGAGCAGTATGTTTAGGTTGCATTGGGGCCTCCCCTAGCACACCTGGTATTAAATGCTCTGATGAACCTTCCATCCTGAACATAATTTCTCTTCTTTAAAAAATGGCAGTGATACCGGAACTTTGGCTGTGTTAAACCTGAAAAATCGGCCACAGTTTCGCAAGCTCAAGAATGGTTTAGGCCATGATCTGAGCCAGTGAAAGCATTGCCAGGGTGCTGGTGCTTTTTTGTGGAATGTTAATGCGCATCGGCCTTCCAATTGGAGATCTATGCTATTCTATTCCTATGCATTATATTGTGAAGAATAGGTGGATGGTCAGAAAGATATGTATCTCCACGGAGAGCCAAGCTGCACTTAAAGTCTGGCTTAGTCCTATAACCACTTTAAAGTTAGTGCTTTCACTCAATAACACTGAAAGTAATACTGAAATCATGGTAAAAGAGATCTCCGGCAAACTTGCTCGGCAAAGTGTCCTGTCTTGGGTCTGCTGGCATACCTAGTAAACGCCTCCATTGATAACTGAGTCTCTATAGACGCAATATTCGACGACACGGTTCTTCGGGCAAGAGACCAAATTAGTTATATCTATGTGATGTCTGCGAAAAATACGGCATTAAACTGTAGGTCCCTTCCATTCGTGTCAAAAAATATATTTTCGCACACACAGTGGTTGGAGGAGCTAGGTTGAAGATTTCTGTCATTTTGGGTGTTGACAGGTTTAAAAATGTTGATGTCATCAGCGTATATCAAGATATTGCTGGTTTGTATACATGCTTTTACATCACTAATATCTAGAATGAACAAAATTGGGCCTAAGTGACTTCCCTGAGGAACTCCAGGAAATGATGCAGGCTCTAAATTTTGACGCGAAAGTCACTACTCTTAAGGTATGAGTTAATCCATTTTACAAAACCAAGTGTGAATCTATAAGCCTTGAGTTTAAAGTCAATCTCATTGGACAGCTGGTCGAAAGCCTTAGAGAAGTCAGTGTACATATAATCGACTTCATTATTATTTTCTAAGGAAACGCAAGAAACATAACAGATTTGTGACAGTGGAACTATTTCTAACAAACCCGTGAGAATAAACATATTACATATATTGCGACAGAGGAATATTATTTCTTAGAGTTACTAATGGACAATTCAAACAAATGCTTAAGAAAAGGAACAAGGGCTTAACTACATTTATTAAGGACAATTGGTGCAATGCCATCGGGTCCAGATGATGAGTAGTATTTATTCAAGAGGGAAACAAATTTTGAAATTGTTTCCAAATCGAACGAAAAATTGCTAACTGTTATTTGGGAACAGCTTAAATACCTTAAATACTGGGCATCAATCTGAAGAGGGGAGTCACTGAATGACTTACTAAAATAGTCAGCAAACATATAACAGCTATTATAAAAAAAATTATCTGGATAGCTATCTGATTTTTTCTTCGAGTTCACAAACCTCGACAACTTTTTTGGGTCGGTTCTTAAACAACGTTCTATTTTGCGTACATATTCACTGTAAAGGTTGAATGATTGTGTCCTGAAATCATTAAATAATGTTAGATATTGTTGAATAATAATGCACCAAACCTTGCTACGTCGGTTTCTTATCAAATTTTAACTCCTTAGTGCACCAGGGATGAGAATTGAGACCATTTCTAAATAATTTTACAGCAATCACTTTATTCAACTTAGCAAAAAGATTCTACTGCTTTATCAATATTTAAAATTAGGGACAAATTTGATCTTCATAAAGCCTTTAAAAATCAGTTTGAAGAAAGTCAAAAGAGTGCGATACGATATTTTCATATCGTTTTAAAAAACCCGTCTAGGGAATAAAAACTTCTATTTTAGTGATAGATTCCAGTCTGATTCCAAAACAACAGTGCTATCAAATTTAGAAGAGAAGACTAAATCGAGAATTAGATTTTTTTAAATTTTGTTTATACAACTTGCTTGTTGGTAGTCAAAGGATAACATATTTTCAAGTGGAGATAGCTCTTGTTTGGCAGAGTCCTATATTTTATCAAATTAAAATCGTCAAGTTATTAGATAGTACTGTCACAACAAGATGTATCAAATATATCATCCAGTGCCATAGATATAGTTCCGAGTACAACGGGCAGAGACGATTCGACGGAATGTTCGCATTAACAACACAAAAATATTTATTCCTAACGTTGATTTTTATATCCTCTTTCGCTTAACAACCGTTATTGTTTTCTATCTATTTTTCATCTCCCTATTCCTTAATAAATATATTTCAAAGCAAATACAAAGATATACGTACAGAATATATGTCCATAAAATATTTAAAACAGTGCACGGAAAACACTTGAACCTGTTAAATGTAAACAAAACTCAAGCGATGCCGTCGGTACAGTGTTAACTCAGATTTTGTAAGTGATGCCAAAATGTACGAAAACATATCCTCGCACAACTTGCGTCTACAAGTTTCTCGTTTGGCAACAAAAACAGATGCGCGACACGAAATGTTTCTATCCGATGTCAAACAAACTCATGAGAAAAATAAAAAAAAACATCTTATACGTTACTTTACGTCGCGCGAGCACTAAATGTGAAAACAACCTTCTGACAACAATTTCAAATTAATTTTTCGATTTTGTTGTTGTTGTTTTTTTGTTACAGTTTTCCTATAAGTAGTCTATTAAAATTAATTTTATCTTGTTTAATGAACTCGTGCAGCAGGGGGGATTTGTGCGGCAGTCTAAGTGACAGCGCCAAACAAATGACACCAAATGAGCATTTTAACAGAGAGCGACATTTTATTTAATTTAAAATTTTCATTAATTTTTTTTTTACGGATAAAGTTGCTAGGTTTTCGGAAAGTTATTATTTATTTTTTTCTATAAATTTAGATTCTGCAGATGTATGTATGTATGACAAAGCTAAACAATTCATGGTTTTGCCCGAGGAGTAAAACCCAACGAAATCTTCATTTGCGAAATCTAATATCTTAAAAATGAGTTGTCTTTTGTTTTTTGTTAAACAGTGTTTCTATATATTGTTTGCGCGAGAAACAGAAGACTTCACACGAAGAAATACAATGCCAAAAGTAGTATTCATAATGATATAGAAAGCGTTTAGCCTCGAATTTCGCGGTTCTGTTAAAATTACTAACGCGTAGGTGTCATACAGGTCCTTATGTTCATGAGCGCAAACGAGACTAAAGAATTTTTCTTTCGAAATAACCAATAATATTTGTGAAGTATCCGCTTTAGAAGGAGTCCGTACTTCGAGTCCATAGAATATTACTGGGATTAATAAGCTGTTAAATGGATTAAGGGCATTCTTAGTTGTTCTTAGTTTGAATTCAGAGGAGATGTAGTTTTCAGGTGTGGTAGCAGAGCCGTGGTAGGCAAATCCCCTTACTACCTCAAATTTATAGCTGTCATTTAGCTGTTGAAAACTAAAGGCACCTCATTCTCTCAACCGAAACCAAATACATGGGTGTTATATTAAATTCTAAACTGAATTGGAAACGGAGTACGGAGTTTGCTTTGTACGCCTGTAGAAAGCTTTTGGCAAAAAAAGAGGGGCTTACAACTAAAGATACATCGCGATTGTGAGTCTGATTCTTACATATGGAGCAGACAATTGGTAAGAGGCTGAAGGCATAGTTCTTCCTTATGAATTTGAACAGAGTACAAGTGGTTGCTTGTTTGGGTAATTAAGGTTTGATAAAATCTAAATCTCAATTTGGGTTGTTCAATTTTGTTCAACATCCAACCCAAGGAATAACGTGACAGCTTTCAGGTTCAGAAAGATCAAAATTTGGGAGCCTGGTTCTTCTAGACATTAGCGCATACTTGACATTCATTTACATGAGAATGACCTTTAGGCTTAATCCTGAGAGAGAATACTGAAATTATCGCGATACATTCCATTGCTATCTTTATGGGTGGTTCAAAGACGGGGATGGAGACAGGAGTAGGGGTCTTCTCCGATGCACTGGGTAAGATTGTCTTCCATGCTACGATCGACGCTGTTAAGAGGGCTGTTTAGACACTCATACATAAGACACTCGGAGGCTTTCTAAAAACTACCAGCGATGGCTACCAATGGCCTTCTTACCTTCAGATAAATACGCTAACAATCAGTACAACTTCCTGGGTTCCCAGTCACGTCGATGTGGTGGCGCTGCTTAATCATACATTAATGGCTTTACTACTCTGTTTGTCAGACTCTGAACCAGGGTCTGTCTTGACATGACATGAGTCTGGTGCTGGAGTCTTTGTTGAATGCGATAATAAATATAAGACTTCACTACCCCTTGGGTTAACATGAGTCTGTTTTCCAATGAGCGTTTTTCGCCGTCTTAATGGCTATGCGTTTTTTTGTCAACAATAGGTGGAGAGCTAGAAGCATTTGGATTTCCATTGACAGACGACAAGCTGCATTAGAAGCGCTGCTGAACCTTTTTACCTGATCTAAGTTAATGCTCAAACTCAAGCTTTCTTTGAATTTGGTCGGAAGGCTAAACACAGTGAATCTTGTCTGGGTCCCAGGTCACTCTGGCATAAAGGAAAATGAGATTTCCGATGAGCTTGCTACGCAAGTTCCAGAAGAAGTTTTCTCGAACCAGAACCTGTGTTGGGTCTGCATGAAATTGCAATCATGTCTTCCATTGATACTTGGGTTTCTCGTAAACATAATATTCGGTGGCACAACTGCGATTGATGCCGACAGACAAAACTGCTGCCAAGCATTTTCTTTTGCTAAATACTTAAATGTGTTGGGCTTGAGCGACATCATTATCTGTCCTTCTTTTGGTAAGGAGGATGACGCAGCAGAACACTTTCTCATCAGGTGGCGGATTTTCGGGGCTAAGTGCCGAACTTCTAAGCCGAAAATTAAGTACAATAATGTAAGGTCTGCATGGCATCACAAAGGACCAGTAGTTGCATAACCTCGCGTTAACAAATCGAAATAGTTTTTTTAGTCACATGTCCTTTCACGATCGGTCAATCTTGATTTCTGGGCAAACGATCAAATTAAACTTGACTGCTTACACTTAAGAAAAATAAGTATCGAGGAGCATATCTTGCACGTTAGCAATATTTAATAAACTCTACAAAGGCTTAGGGGTTAAATAAAAAAAAAACCTAGCAAGACTGTTTAAAAACACATTTTCCTTTTTTTTATTCCGCCGCCGACTACACCTCCCGCAAAGTACCTACTATCCCTCGATCAATTCATTACTGCACTACTTCTCTGATCTTTCGAAAATAAAATGCTGTTAAAAATAAATTGTCACCTCGTTAAATGTCTTAAACTGAAAACCAGAAAAGATAATATATTAATTCTATTTCGAATTGTGATTGGAAATTTTCTTCGTTTTGGGGTAATTTCTAAAATCGAAACACCGAATGCTGCCAAGTTTGTTCTATTTTTGGACAAAATAATAATAATAATAATTATAACTCTCTCGATTTATTCCCGCACTCTGCCGTCTCCCTCTCTCTTTCTTTTATTCAAATCTTGTTTGTTGGTTGATTCGCGCTTTTCTTCTTCCCTATGCGGGCATGATGATGCTGCGTGTGGATATACATATGTATATTTTTTGGATTTCATAAAATGTTCGTACAACTTCCTCCCTTCGCTCTTGAACCACTCCTTTGCGTGGTAAAATTTTGCAATAGCTCTCGCTCTTGAATTGAGATATACACAACACATACGTATATTTTATTTTTCATTTAATTTCGAAGAGATGGGGTGCAATTTTATTTCGAGTGTTCGCTACAACTCGCGGGAAATGTATTTTAATTGGAATGAAATTAAAGATGGGAATTCGCACAAACTCGAAATACCCTCAACTCTATGCTCGCATTTTCCCTTTCCCTGTCGGCTGTTAACATTCGAGAGGCAATATTTTATATCGGTGTTGATACTTTCACAGTTTTAACGAATCTCTCGCAATGTATTTCGACTTCCGTAAACGTTTCTGCAGAGCAAATACTATGTAGGTACATAGGTATGTAGTTTTGGTTTATCTCTATCAAATAATAAGAGTTTTACATGTAATTTGTTGTTCAAACTTAAAAGTGTTTGCATAGAATAACAGTACTGTGAAGAGTAGGTAAGTAAATTCGAATCAAGTGTCATACTCTTTTGTTTTTATTTGTAATTTGGTAAACTATCGAAATGGATCCTCTCGAAGAATGATGAATAACAAATTTCTACTGTCTATACCTACCTACTCTCCACCTGACAACTTATAAGACATGCCGAAGTGGTATCGATTTGATTCTCAAGTGACACCAAAGAAAAACACACCACACACTCTGTAAAGTGTGAACAAGTTCAAAAACGAAAACGAAAACATAAAATGCTAATTTTTGCTTTTTGGTCACCTTCCAAATGCAATTAGTTGAGTGTACGGATAAGTCGTTAAGATAAATTGAAATTTATAACCCAATTAGAGGAATCAAAAGAGCTAGATTTTTGTTTAATTAAATTTTAAGAGAAAACCCAAAAATTAAGTCTGTCGCTTATAATTTTTATTGGAAGGCGTGGTAGTTACCTACGCTTTTAGATCGATAGATGGAAATGGAATTGTCAGATTGCTTTCCGGTTGACATAACTTTGATATTCTTTTAATCAATTTAGTGGATATGTAAAAAATCTATTAAACAATCTGTCTTGTGGTGTTTGTTAATTAATTAAGCTTAATGTGAGGGAAGAGATGTTTAATTTTAATCTTGTTATTAAATATGAATATTTAATGAGAGAATATTGATAAATGTGATTTAGAAAATATGTCATATAATAAATTGAGTGATTATATTCTATGCATTTGCATGCATGGGATCGAAAGTATGCTAATGACTCTATCGTAGTCATAGTGATACAAAGGAAACGAGATCGTCATAACTATACTACTATCATGTAAGACAGCGGGCTATTGTCGGTCGTTTATGAATAGGTAAATATAGCTTCTATGTTTTTGGAATTTCAAATAAAATAACGTTCAATGAAGGGTGTTTTCTTTACCCAGTACAGTTATATCTGTCAACCCGATTTTCAGACTTCAAATGTTGGTGTAATTTTTACCAAATCCAATTATAGTGATCACGTTCAACCATCAACAGCGTTAGTGGATTTTAAAATTTTGGTTGAAAATAATGGTTCTGTGTTCCAAACTGATCGGGCACTTGCGTCATATTACATTCGACATAATCGACGCATCTGAGAGCGGTATTCCCCGTATTGATTTCGTTTGCATCGAGACGCATAGAAGAGTGTTGAAGAAGATCCAAATATATCAATTCGACGTCGTTGACAACAACTTGGTGGATGTATTTTAACCTTATATATTGGTTTGAAGGCTTACAAGTTTCGGCTCGTCTAAAAATTTAAGGCAAATGACCATCGTTTGCGTCGGCATTTCTGTGATTGGATGCAAAATCAATAGCCACTGTTTTTTTTTTTAAATTGTCAGTCAGTAAGTTAAATGGTCTTATTTCGAGGGAAAAAAAATATCGAAAGGCGGTAGCATCCACAAAAAATGCAGTTCCGTTAATTCGTTGAACGCATTATTTCGCGTAAGGGACCTGTAAATTTTTCTCTAAAATCTTTTGATTTGACTTTAGGGATACGAAAAGTTGATAGTCTATGCTGACAAAACTACCACAATCGACGTATTGATAGCTAACACAATTCCTATAGTATTGGCTTTCGACTGAAATAAAACGTTGAACCTCGTCGACTTGTTACTCGAATAGGGGGTCACCAAATAAAGGGTGATCTATTTCGAGGTTCCCTACTTTTTTAAAGAAAAAAACACAGAAAATTCAAATTTAATGGAGAATGTTTATTATCATTTGGAAGAACATTCTTTGGCATTTATTTTTTGAAGATTATGTCTATCAAATGTTGGCCGTTGCTACGTCGCAGATGGTCCATCCGTTGAGTCCAATTTTCGATCACTCGTTCGAGCATTTCGACTGGTAACTGGCGAATGACACGCGTGATGTTTTCCTCCGATGCCTGAATCGAAGCGGGTTTGTCGGCATAAGCTTTTTACTTTACATATTCCCACAGGAAAAAGTCTAACGGTGTGATATCACACGATCTTGGTGGCCAATCGACCGGCCCAAAACGTGAAATTATGTGCTCACCGAAATGTTCTCTCAATAAGTCCATTGATTGATGCGATGTGTGGGAAGTGGCGCCGTCTTGCTGAAACCAAATGTCGCCGAGATCACGAGCTTCAATTTAAGGCATCAAATAGTCGGTTATCATGGCACGATAACGGTCGCCATTGACGGTTACGTTCGCACCGCACAAGTTGAACAATTTGTAAACGTTGTTCACGCGTAAGTCTTTCCATTATGAAATGCCAAACAATACTAAACAAAAATAACATGACAGCATGACACGACTCACACGTGATCTGTCAAAAAAGGCTATTGAAGAAAGTATCTCTACTTGGATCACCCGTTATATGCCGAGAGAAACAGTGTTCAAGCCGTTTGACGAACGACCAGTGGTCGAAGATACCAATCCAATGCCAACACGGACACCGACAACTTTAAGACTTAAACCGTTTCGCTGTCTAAACTTCAAGAGACAATATGAAAGTAAATGAATAACAGAGCTTCAGGATATGTTTAAAGAATGACAACCCATTATTGTTCAAAGATGTTTGAACCCGGATCACCAATTGGGTTTTAGGGTTTAACATTCCACTTTCGATCAGGTTTATCGAACAACGATAGTGATCGAAAAGGCCTTTGAAGACCATATATATTTTATATACTTGCGATATGTCTTTGACAAGGTATGACACGAATGCCTGGAACAGGTATAAGCTTAAGCTCTTCCTATCGCAAGGTAGCGTTCTAGGTCCAATAATTTTCGTGCTGTTTCTAGAGACGTACCTCAAGATGATAAGCTTTATACAAAGTATGCGATTGGACAAAGATCTGGCGATTCGTTCTTTACGAGATCCAGTCAACTAATTGAATTTTACATACAAAAAGGTTTTCAATACTTTCCATCAACTCTGTGTTAATGCAGTGTGCAATCGAGGCAAAATATTTAGGAGTGACTAGACACGCTCGAAGTAGAGTTAAGAGAGATATATTGCCTTATGGGAAGCTATTTGAAGCTAAGCGTATGTAAATAAATAAGCAAGAGCTACAACTGTCCTGAAAGTACGGCTAAAAACTTTAGGGTCTACCAAACAAAGCAATTCATATATCAATATTACAGACATGTCAAAACGAAACACTAAGAGCAATTGTGAATGCTTCGTGGTACATGAGGAATAGGGATATACTGTGATCTTGTAATTGTAGCTGTAAGTGACAAAATTAGCTCTTAAGCTTCATTCTCGTCTTTACGTGCACTGCACGTGCATTAAATAGTCCGAATTTTGGAACAAAGGCGTTCGATCAAGCGTAGTTAGGGTAAACCACATTTTAAAAACTGGAATCACTGTTATACAGTCCGCTTAAAACGATAATTTAAAAGCATGAACTACTTTTTAAGGAAACTTTGTTGTTGTCATAGCAAATTAGGGGATGTTATATCATGCGGGTCCAACTCTCCATAGTGCCTCTTTGAGAGGTGAGGTTTAGCACGTAGTCGTATATTGGCTGACTTTGGGCGCTATCCTTGATAGATTTTGTTCAAAATCAAAACTGTAACTGGCTTAAAAAACCATCCTTTAGAGGGCATTCCGATGCTCAACCAAGTTTCCCTACAACGAACCAAATGCAAAAAGACGAATTAATTCGTTCAACTGTCAAAGTAATATGAAAGGCCATGCAATGTTTTCGTTATTTCAATACAACAAAAAAATGTTTTCAAACTACGAAGACGATTGGGCTGTTTTAGTCAAGTCTTAGTGGGCTGTGTTATCAGAAGCGCCTTGACCATATTTCGATTAGAAAAGGTCCAAAAAATTCCTTTAACAGGGTCGGCGTCCCGCAAGGGCAATGTCTTCTAACGCTCGGGGTGGCAGATATAGATAATGTACTTACCTCTAGATTGACATAATAACGTAAAGGAATAGCGTGAAGCCATTGAATAGAAAAATACTTCTCCAAACATTCTAGACAAGAAAGGGTGCTAATTAGGAAAATCGGATGTGTTTTTTTTTAAGTAACGTGTTTATGTTTCAGTAACGAGGGTGGATACAGTGACTTAGTAGTAAAATGCGTTGGACTTATAAGCGAGGAGTCACAGATTTAAATCCGACTCGTATCACCTAAAAGTTTCTATTCGCTGCCCTACCTCTTGCGAAAGTCTGACAAACACCCAAGACTAAGAACTGCATTTAGGAATCGGAATTTAACTGTAGGTCCCTATGTCCGCCGCGCACAATGGTCGGAGAAGCTAGTCTTTACGTCCTGTACGGCCCCACTCTGGTGCCTTCTGTTGTAGTGCATACCCCCCCTTAACCCAACCTAATCAGCACGGACTTTCGGAAGGTCTGCAATTCGTATTTCATCACAAAAACCTAGATTGCACTAATTTCCATTCTCTAAACATTTCTACAAAGAAATTCTGCATCACACTGCAAAAAAAAATATATAAAATCCATTTTCCCCATCACATGAATTCGATTGTGAAAGAATGCACTCCTCTTCATTTCAATGTGAACTCGATTACTTTGCTAAACTATCGCGTTAAGATTTATTTGCATCATCATCATCAACAAAGTGCAGGGCAAGACAAAACCAGCAATATCGTCATCACCATCATCATCTCTGGCATCATTATTGGCCTTCTTTTGAATGTTCTTGCGCTATTGTCTCCCAAAAAAAAAACAAGTCCAAAGGGGAGCAAGGATTATTTCAAAGATTTAAGATTAAAGAATTTTGCAAAAAAAAAACCGTTGGCACTTTGAATTATTGTTGCGAAATTTCGTTGAAATTAAATTGTTAAATATTCATTTTCATTATTCTGTGTGTGTGTATGTCATATCACTTTTGTCCAGATCTAGATGATGTAACTTTGGAACTGATACAAGCTCTTGTATTTATTTAATTCATTCATTCATTCATTCATTTTTTGTTTGTTTGATTGTTGGATTGCATAGTGCAATAATTTAAGTTTGCACACCTGAATGCACGTTTCGTTTATTTTCTGCATTATTGTTAAACAGCTTTTGCTTTTGTTGGTAACAAAGTTAAGTGTATGTAAAAATAAAGTGTTTGTTTTGTTTCTGTTTTAGCAACTGACTCAGTCGTGAAGTGAAATTAGATAGCTATACGGTGATATCATGTGACTTGGTGATAAACAAACTCTTTGAATATACTACACTTTGATAAGAAGTGCTTTTGTTAGACTGTTTGGTTATATTTAGACACGGGCTTTTGTAAAATAAAAAAAATATTAAAAAGGCGTATCGTCAGCTTTTTTGTTTTGTTAGTAAATTGAAGAGCATTGGAATTTTTGTTTCGTTTGTCTTCTAGTTTATACGAGGTAATTATGAAATTATTGTTTATGTCACTTGTAGGTGTATTTCCTGACTACCTTTGCTTATATTTATGGCCATAAAATACTTCTCGAAAATATTTGCATCTGACTTCTTTAATCCTGACATTGTGTTACTATTTTCGTGTATTCAATTATGTGTTACACTACTTTTGTAAGATATGTACAGAATGTTTTTTGTAGAGGCATAGAACTTCGAATTGAAATAAAACACAAGAAAATCGTTTTAATGTCCATCAATTTGGCTTTATTGGAAGGATAATTTTATGCTATTAATGTTTAAATATGATTTCGGGCATGTGTCTTTCACTTTTTCAAGCATTTGAGGCTGTATGTCGGCAATAACGCCACGAATGTTGGTTTCCAAGTCCCCCAACGTTTCTGGTTGGTTTGGCGTAGGCGAGCGACTTCACATATCTCCAAAGAAAATAATCCAATGGTTTCAAATCATATGGTGGCCAATTGACAGGTCCATTGTGCGAAATTATGCGGTCATCGAATGTTTCCTCCAATAAATCGATTGTGACGTGCGCTGTGTGGCATGTAGCGCCGTCTTGTTGGAACCACATCTCATCCACATTCATGGCATCCAATTCGAGAACAAAATGGCTCTATACCGGTCTCCATTAATGGTAAATGACTCTCCAGCATCATTTCGGAAGAAGTATGGCCCAACGACTCCACCAGCCCATAGAGCACACCAAACAGTCAGCTTTTGTGGATGTAATGGCGTTTCAAGGGCCTCATGTGAATTCTCTTCACTCCAAATGCGGCAATTTTGCCAAAATGAGCCTCACCATTGAACAAAATTTTGCGATAAAAATCAGCATCGATATCGCGGAAAGGTCTCGCGGCTTTAATTCTTGCACAAGCTGGATCTTGTAAGGTCGTAAGAAGAGATCTTTGCGCAAAATTTTCCATAAAGTTGATGGACAAAGCTCCAATTGCTGTGCACGGTGGCGAATCGATTCATTCGGGTCCTCTACAGCGGCAATTGTTTCTTCGGTGCGCACTGTTCGACGTCTCTGCGGATGCGTATTATCACATAGAGTAAACGTAGTGCGAAGACGATCCATGGTTAACCGAATTAATTGCTCTGATGGACGATTATGTCGACCATAAAATGAACGGAGTTTGCAATAAACTTCGCGAACTGAACCATTATTTTCGAAATCAATTTGCACGATTTGCAAGCGTTGTTCATTTGTCAACCTGTTCCTGATGAAATGGTTGTTGATTGTTGTTGGTTAGGAACGGACCTTACAAAAATATTCAAAATTCCGTTTTCAATATGTAATTCTTAGTTCAAAGCCTAGCTTCTCCAATCATTGTGTGTGCGAAGATATATTTTTTGACACGAATGGAAGAGACCTACAATTTAATGCCGATTCCGAATGGGCAATTCATTTTTGGGATGCCTCTTTGATGTTTGACAGGCGTTCGCAAGACGTGGGGCAGCGAATAAAAACTTTCAGGTGGTACACCTCTCGCTTAGTGGTCCAACGCAATTAACCACTAAACCACTGAACCCCGTTGGCTGATACTGTTTTTAAATCCGCCTCATAATTCATATAATCCCTTATATCTTCTAAGTGCCATTTAAGCACTTTATGCATTACTATTATTTTAAAAAATGTCGACTTAGTGCCATTTAAGGATTTTTGAAGGATTTTTAAATTGGAGTAAGTAGAACTTAGTTCTTTATGTGGAACTTAAATTGTTTTGAGTAGTATCAGCAAATGGGCCTTAGAGTAGGTACTTATACCCCAAAATCACGTAGACCCTTAACAACTTGGGTTAGGGTGAAAGTAGACCCAGCGCGTGAAATGTCCAAATGGCTGAATGGATAAAAATCTTATTTTTAGCTCTAGACTGAAAAGGATAAGCCACGAATTTCCAGGAACGGCACATTATCTTTTCACCGACGATAAAGCCGCGTATTATCTAATTTATCGCTTGTAGCTTTATATGGCGGCGGAAGAATTTGGGGTTTCACTGTGTCAGTTTGGTGGTTATTGTTCTTGAGAAGATAATGTGGTCAAAACAGAATAGATTCTTCAATTGATTCGAAATTACCTTTCGGACCGTTCAATTCAAGTCGTTTTGGACAGTTTCAAGTCTGCAACTGACCAAATAAATGCTGGTATCCCTCAAGGCTCCGTTTTGTCTCCGACTCTCTTTTTCATTTTTATCAATGACCTCCTGTCTGTCACTTCTAATCCAATCCATTCCTTTGCTGATGACAGTACCCTTAGCTTCGCTTATTCGTTCTACGATTCACGTCCCTCATCTTCAGGCGTGGAGCTAGAACGGCAACGTATATTAAGCTCATTAAATTTCGATCTTGACAGCATTCTTGAGTGGGTTAAAACCAATAGAGTGGAATTTAATGCTTCCAAAACACAATGCTGTCTTCTGTCATTAAAGTGAAATCTCAATACTCTGCCATTATCCATGAATGGCACTTGCATCGCTGAAACCGAATGACTTTCCATTCTCGGTATGTGTGTTAATGAACACCTTCGTTGGAATGACCACATATTCGATGTCGCCAAGAACGCTGCGAAATGTCTAGGCTTCCTTAAGCGACGCAAGAAATATTTTACCCCTACTACAAGGTGTTTATTCGCCCAAAACTTGAGTACAACGCTTATATCTGGTCTGGTCCACCAATAACATATTTGGAGCTTCTCGAAACGTGCGGTAAAACTTATTGGCGATCAAGACATCACGAAATCACTTGATTCTCTTAGTCATCATCGTAATAACTCCTGCCTGTTATAAGGGTATCCAAAATCCCTTTAGTGCGCGTACATTATAAAAAAAGGCTCTATATCAATAACTTCGTCTAGCTACTGGTGATCAATATTGTAATTCTGGTAATAAGAAGTTACACCCACAAACTCTATGAACTCTCAAAGCTACTGTCCTAAAGAGTACATTCCACGTCGATTACTTTGGCTCGCCCACATTCCGTGAATATTTGGCGTTATTTAGTGCATGAAAATCTGAGCCCTGCTTAGAAGTCACTTTCGGATGCGGCTTGTTGGTGTCACCCTATACGAAAGTTCTGGCAAATCATACCTCACATACCAGCGTACTTTTTTCTTGCAATCTTTGAATTTGAACATTCAATAAAGAAGTCAAGCTCTTAATTCACGATAAGATTCATTCATTATAGTCGCTTGCTACGTCAACCCCGTTTGGATCATTAGCAACCCCGCCCTATCAGCTGAAATCTTATCGGAAATGTTCAAACATTAATGACACGCCGATACCACATCAGAAGCAACAAGTGAATTTCAATTTCCCCCTAGATTAGGCTATAATCAAATCGGCGAGTAAATAATCTACCGTGTTTATCTTTGCCTCTATTGATAGTCCTTTGAAGTGTCAATTTATTCAGCAGCGTTACGCTAATTTAAAAAATAAAAATAAATTTAATGCAATAACAGCGAAAACATAATTAAATTAATAATTTGAAAAATTTAGTTCCTAATGAACATGTTCGTTGCTAGTTCTCATTTGCAATAGTCTTGTTTTTATTGTTAAAAAAAAAAAATAAAAAATTAGTAAGATAAGATATCCAACTCCGGCCGATGATGTAATATTTGTACCATTGGACTATGATGTGTTTGAACTTGAAATCTCGTCGTTAAAATCGTTAAAATGTTATGCCTCCGATACAAAAGTATCTATATTGTATTTCAAGAGGGTGATGTGCCAACCGAACAATTGTAAAACAGATTCACTTTTCTTGTTCGGTTAATTGTTGTTGTTTTTTTTTTTAACGGAATACAGTTTGTTTGATTTGGAGCACGTAGTCGACAAGTAGATAGTAAGATACTAAATTTTTTTTTCTTTGAAAATACGTGTTTAAGTTTCGGAAGAGACGTTCAGTTTGTTGCAAAGTTTCGGATTTCACGTTACGACAAAAGTCAAGCGTTTGGGGTTTTTTTTTTGGTTTACTTTTTTGCAATTTTAGTTCCGTGAGGTATTTAGATATTTACAAGCTATTTTGCACTAAATTTCGTTAGCTGTCTGTAAATTTAGCTAAACAACAAAATTGTCACGATGTTGTGTACGTCAAACGTGCAGATAGAACTGTAGTTAGCGAAAAATAATATTTTTTGTTAAAATGTTATGAATGCTTAAATTCAGTGAATTATTTCGTAGATACTTAAGAATATGTGCGACGACCTTCAATTATTGAACTCAATAAAAAGAATAAAAATAACGTAAACGACTCAAAATAGTGATAAGTTTGCTTTCTTGATGTTAAATTTGCTGGTTTGACAGAAGACTTGAGAATAACAAAAATGCAAGCTCTGACGTAATGGAAAATATGGCAGCAGTTTTTTTTTGTTTGCATTTCTGTTGCTGGGTAGACAACAAATTTAAAGAAGTTATCTTCGATTGATATCGTGCAACAATTAATTAAATCGAATTTAGCTTTTAGGGGTGATTGGAGTAGCTGTGAACACTTTTTCAGTGGAGCACCAGATGTTAACTACAGTTTGGTGTATTTTTGAGTGTTGTCACAGATTAACCTATGATTTTTTTTGTTACACATTAGGAAGTGGTTTCTCTGGCCATAGGCGGACGAGGGTAGGGGCTAGTATAGGCCAGCCCGCCCTTCCCTCCATAACATCTCTGGCGCACTCCGGAATTGAAGTGGAAACGTAATCTTTCAAAATCTTTTAATAGGATTTATGCTGTGATAAACAAAGCATGGTATAGTAGTTAGGTCTATATGCTTTTCCATTCAAAGCAGAAAATTACGATTTGGAGGAATGAGGACTTAATTTAAGTCCATAACTTCTGAACTATTATAGGTGCAAAAGGGCTCTGTATATATTGGAGTTATAATGTAATGGTGCAACATATTGCTGAATTATATTAATTTTAAATGATTTCCGGAACTATACAAATTGCGCGTGTGTATATTCTTGCTATTTTTGGCTTTGTTTTCGGCCTTAAGTTACTTTGACATGAGTAAAACTGACTTAAAATTCAGTTTAAGGTTTTTACTTTCTGCATTCTATTTCCTTCCATCGAAACACATATGTATGTGTAACGCTCCGTTTTTCCTCCACATTATAGTTTACAGCGATTTAAAATCAAAGTGCATCGGCGGAAATTAGGAAGAAATTAGAAGATTAAATTTTCTTAATACCCGCACTGCGTTCATAATAAGTTTCCCAAAATCTTTTTAGTACGAGTGGATTATAGAAACAAAAAAAAAAAACAAAAGTTGAAACCGTCTCCCAAATCTCTGATTCTGAAGAAATTTTGTATGAAACAATTTCGAGTACCATCCCTGTCTTTCTACTCAGACTTGAAAAGCCAACCCAGTGCGCCTATATTTATTGATAAAATGGCAGTATCTATATGAAATAAAGTCCAAAATTGTTTGCCTAGAACTCAAAGCTCTTGTCTCACATCATCAGATGAATCTTTGTAGCCAAGATATGATTAAAGCCGGACCAAAAAACTTTTGCTGTATGACAGAGTATCGCTGTCTAAGTTCATAATCTTCTGAGCCAAAGTGAGTCATGAGCATGGGCTTTCCCACACCAAAGGGTATCACAATGGTTCCATTCGGACGTAAGTGTGGCGAAGTAGGCTTTGCTCTGCTTCGACAGCCTAACCCTATTTGAAGCAAAAGCCTCCCAGGCAATCCTTTCTATAGATAAACTATACTATTTGGACGAATCGGAAATCGTTGCACCTTAAATAATACCGCGCTAATAGATGAACATTTATGGGGTTCGTTAAAGGTCCCTCCTCTGAACATGGCAATATGAACTAAACCAGCACTGCTACAATTTTAGGATACGAAAGGTATATGCTGAATTCCATGTTCGGCAATGTTAAATTCTACAAAGGCTTTAAGAAAACAGCGACTTCGAAATACGAAATGAGCTAGGTACTCAGATCTCTTGACAAGAGTTGACTTAACAAGTGGCAAAGTGGGATGGGCCCTATAAATTTAGCTCACACGAGCCCTAAAGCATGGCGTCTGTTAAAGAAATGAGTACGTAGAAATGCAGTCAGCCCAAGAAGCTTAAAGTCTTCTATATTCTATAAGAAGAAGAACCCAGGGACTTAGTGAAATTAAAATCAAAAGACAAAGTTATTGCTTTCGATAACTTCTAATACTTGATGCTCATTACAAAAGTAATGGAGACGATAAATCTACAACAGCAGTTAAACAAAAATAAAAATCGTCGTCATCCTAAAACCTAGAAAATCAAGTGACAGCCCTGAGTTTTCGTTTCATCGCACTTCAGTTCTTTCTATAATCTATTAGAACGAGTAGTTTTGAACAGAATTAATCCAACCATTTATATGGCTTCCGAACTGGAAGGAACCGGATGGACTTAGTACTGGCCATGGCGACGACAAGCTCCTAAAGATGATACCAGGACAGCTCACCTAGTCGACAATATGTTGTCTAACCGGATATTTCAAGTTTTCCTCAATGAGACATGAAGAAGCTTAACAAATGGCCTACTGCATGGATCAGTACTACCCTGCGTTGCCACGGAGAAATATTGGGGGTCTTTTTGACGGGGCATTTGCTTAAAGTAAGAACCACTTTTCGTTAAAAGTTCAAATTGATTCTAAATGGGGAAATTTCATAAATAATAATTGGAAACTTAACCGGAAAATCGGAATGTAATGTGCCTCTGCCTTCGTTGCTATGCTCGTTGACATATCACTCGCGTAGCAAACCGAGATCACTTGCTGTGAACCTGTGCCTCGACCAATAGGCCTCTCCATGTAGCGCGGTCTTTGGCTTATATATATCAGTTTCGTTCTCCAAGTTGGTTGAGGTTCATTCCACTTTGGCGAGGCTTTCCTCTTCTATGTTGTTTCTCTGGATTAGAATCGAAGATTGGTTTTCATCCGCTCTACATGTCCCAGCCAACTCAAACGCTTAAGCCGCAGTTTTATGTCCAGATCAGTGTCGCGGTATAGCTCGTAGAGTTCATCGCTAATTAGTCTCTTGGATAAACAATTGTGGACTTACCGGGCCTAAAACCGAATTGATATGGTCGGTCTGATAGGTGAATTAGGTCTTTGACAAATGGTTGCAGGCGCTCGCACAATAGGGCGGACAAGATCGTATATACGATGTTCAGTAGACTGATTTGGAAATGGACTTCTTGGACTTCAGTTCAGATATTGCTATCCTCACTTCTTTTTGGTCGGCGGGACAGAATTCAGCAAACTGAAAATCCTTAAGTCTCCATCTGTCTTTGTACCCTCACTGTTTTATAAGAAAGTCTTAAGAATTTGACTTGAAAGGGCCAAAACTTAAAACAGAGTGCCAAATAGGCCCATTGGGCACTTTTTGTCAACCCTGGTACTCGCGCCAACACTGAAACAACACAGAAAGTCCTCCAACGCAGACAACATATCCACAGCCACTTTACATTAGAACTGCAACCAAATGTACCTTGTACACCGATCTTACAGATCAAAAGACGTCATTCAATAGCGATTATGCTCAAGTATGTCAACGATTGAGGTTTTCTGTTTTTACTTTTACTCTAAACAGTCCTTCTATTTATAAACTGACGGCGACCTAAGGAAGGTACCCTGCTGAACCACAATCCAAATTAATGTACCTTGGAGTGACGCTCATTATGTTGCCGGTCGCACCTTGCAAAAACAGTACGAAAATTCAGAAAGAGGAATACGGGTACCACACGGGGGTGCTTCACTCTGCTCTGCCGCGATCGGACTTGTATACTCAGTGTTATAGTTTTTCCTATAATTGAAACATATTCAATTGGAATCCGTTGAGTTTTATATATAAAACTGAAGACAAAACATTCCTTCACGATTTGCTGCTTCCTTTCCTCTATGGTAACCTTAACTAAATATATTCTTTTCCCATTAGCAGGACCAAGACCGACGTGTGAATGACGAACTAGCTTGATACAGTTTTATTGTGCGTTAATGTGTTCCCAGGAACATTCTACTTCCCCCCTTCTTCTTCATTCATGGCTGCTAATTAAAACCGACGAAGAAATTTAAACCAGTTATTTAGTCGGTCCCCTCGGGGACTAGGAATCGGAATCGGAATCGTTTGTCCAATCACTGTATCAAATGCACAATGAGAAAAAAAATAATAACTCCTTCAACTCGCTGCATAAGATAGATAGCTGGATACTCTCGTTTTATGTTGCGAAACAACACATCACACACAAAAGGATAAACATCATTGTAGTAGGGGCGAAGATCAAACAACAACCCTCTAAATAACATGTTAATTGATCTTTGATCTTGCCACTTAAAGCCGATCGTTTCATGCGATCCTGTTCCACTGAAACTCTACACCCATGCGCAAGTATGCCAAAGATACTCAACTCGACGTAGTACAAGAAAATGCGGCAGTGAACGGAACGAACTGTCTTGTTAATTTAGCGCCCTATCTGTTACCGCAATCGAAAAATTCTCGGTCTTTCTCTCTAGCTTTTATCTGTGGTGCATCATACAATACGAACTTTCATGCAGCAATCTCCTTCTTGTTCTTCTTCTTCTGTATTTGACTGTGCGACTCTGTTACTGTGTTGATTGGCTGCGGTATGAGTATCGGGAAAAGCCTTATTAACTATCCACCACAGCTACATCAACTCGCATTGTTTGGCGTACGAATTTGGAATATTTTCGTCAGAAAATATTTGGGCACATCCGATAATGTTGAAAACGTTCGTTCGTTCGTTCGTTTAATGGATGGTGGATACCTACTCTGCAGAAGCAGCTAAATGATGCAACAGGGAGGAGGTAATTATTTTCCATGCCCTTGTAAAATTGCAAAAATATTTCTCCAAGTTATGCGGCTGTTCGGGGTCCAACCGACGGACCGACCGACCGACACGCCATGCAAGGAGTTTCATATACGCAGCGCAACTAGTTATCATTTTGCACACATCGAACAGAGATTGGGTTTTCAAAAGACTCACGCGCGATGAGGATGAAAAGTGGTGATGGTTGTGTGGCGAAAAAAAAAACAAGATGGATGCAGGATATTTACAAGAACACCATCCTCCACCACTATAGACTTCACTTCCTCCTCCTAGCGCACGGTTGTCATCAGAGTGCGCGAAATTATTTTCGTCACACACTCATGCCCAAAGGCGAGAGAAAGGGGTGGTTGGTATTGGTACGCCGAACAATCCATTTCCCTTCACGGTCAAGACGAAGATACATCTCTTGGTGCGTTTCCGAGATACACGAAAGATATAGAACACTTTGGCTGATGGGGAGCTAGCTATTCCAGGGGAACTACATATACAAACAGCAGTCGTTCGTTGTCCTCTCTGTCGGAAGCGAGGAATTCATGACAAATGCAAGTCTCTTGAATTCCATTGCATTGCAACATTCGGCATTCTGTTTTTTTTTTTTTTTATCTTCCGAAGTAGTACCTAAGTAGTCTTAGCAGTTCGCCTCTTGATTTTCTTCCGAGTCTTTGAAACCATTTTGGTTTTATTTTTATTTTTATTTTTATTTTTCTATATGCGTTTTTCGGAGACGAGAAGAGAAAATAATTTACGGAATGTCACGTTGCTTCATTCTTTCAGTGTTTGCTTTTGACTTTATATAAATTTATGTGCGTACAAGTATATAGATTCTTATCTATAGACGTATTAAATACATACATATATATATTTATATAAATATTTTAAAGAATTTTGTGCGAAGTAACCCTTTTGGAAGAAGAGATAAGCTGGCGGCAGAAACAAAGACAACTTCAAATACATTTATATAACAATTTATTTTCTGATGTATAAATATGTTAGCCCTTAAAAAATACCTCTAAGCTAAAACGAAAATTCCATGCTAAAATTCTGGAATTTTTTTTTTTATACTTTTGAAACACCAGCATCAAGTTTAAATTTTGAGATGTACATATATATTCTTTGAATGCGTTCATTGCTTTTGATAAAGTCTTTCAAAGGAATTAACCTATGAATGGAGGTTTTTTTACAACAGTTTTTTGTTAAAGTATGATTTGAATTTGCGCCCGAGAGTAGGTCTTTTTCGTTTTTCTCTGGCGGGATAATGGTCTGGGAATAAGAGGAATTATAACCCAATTAAGGGCCGCGTGTCGACTGTGCCTGCGGGGTTTAAGATTTGAATGTAGGACCGCCTACCACCTGGTTTGTGTGTGAAACCCAGTAAAAACCGTTGAAAAACATCGCATGCTGGCCTTGGGATAGTGTAGGCATCTATCTGTTATAATCTAGGCTAAAATTTTAATGTTACTACGCAAACTTACGGACAAACTCTTCCGTGTTAAGCTCGAAAACGATTACTCTGAATTTATAGAAATCGAGGCAGGAGTTCCCCAAGGAGGCGTTCTGTGTCCGATTCTTTTTTTAATTTATACTCAAGATATTCCGCAAGAAGATGGCACAACGTAAGTAATACGTTGAAGTAATACGCTAAAATCAGCAACGAACAAGCTCCAACTGCCTATCAACAGCGTTTTTGAGTGGACAAAGGCTTGCCGTATTGTCCTCAACGAAACAAAATCTACGCACGTTAATTTTACTTACAGAAATGTAAATACGCTACCCATTTTTATAGACTCAGTACAAATTCTGTACGCAAATGAAGCTAAATATTTGGGAATGACATTAGGTAGAAAATCTAAATCGAACAATACGGAAATACCTCGTTATTAAATATAGTAAAAAGCATTGTCTGCTTGATCGATTTCCCAAACTCAGCATGCAAGACAAGCAAGTTCTAAACCGGTTTGGGTGTATGGTATACAACTTAGGGGTTGTACCAAAACAAGTAATATACAAATCTTACAAACTTTTCAAAATAAAGTACTAAGAAGAATTGTTAACGCCCCGTGGTATATCCGAAACGGTGATATTCACCGAGGCTTAGGTATGGCTACCGTCGAAGACGAGGTAAAAACATTTGCCCGTAAGCAACGGACTCGGATTCATGGTCATTGCAATAACGCTATGCTACAAATTCTGCATAACATAGTTCTAGTAAAATTGATTTTGAAGGGAGGTGTTTTTAGTGAATAAAAATCCCTCACTACACTAATGAATACGTGGGGCCTGTCCTCATAGTGTCTCAGATAAAGATTTTCCACATACCATCAGAAAACCAAAACTACGCGAACTTCCTCAGTCAAAAAATGACCACACAATCATGTCTGAGTTTCTTACCTATCCTTAGAATAGGGTAAAAAAGATCTTTAACGAAATTTCTTGTCATGGTTCATAGGTTCTATCAGAAAGGTGTGTTGAGTTTATAGGCATAACTTGCAAGGGCAGTAATGACAGTAATTGGTTTTCTTACAGATACAGTCAAAAGCTCGCCATAAAGAGCTCCTGATGATGAATGTTCATATGCGATCAATAAGCAAGCAAACATCTGCCCATTGACTAGGACAAAACGTAACTGTCTAGAGCAGCAACTTTGATGCGTTTAGGGAGTTCATCTGGTAAAGAATTACTCTGGAAAACCGCTGATGCTACGGTTTGGCGAATTAAATGTGTTCAAAACTCCTGACTCGAAGAATAAAGTAGTGCTACAGAAAACTTTATCCTGTTAGTTCTGCTATACGACGTCGAGTGCTGGACTATAAGCAGTAAAGAAGAAATAATGTTGAGATCCTTAAAATTTCTTCGAAGGATATTTGGTCGTGTGTGCGAGGAGGGCGAAAGGAGGAGAATATATAGAACCGCGAACTCTATGATCTGTAACAAGATGTGGAAAAAATGTCAAAAACCTCAAAAAACTACGAGTGCGTTGGCTCGGTGGCTACATCGTATGGTACAGCCAAGATTATCTTCAAATTCTTTCGAATATCTCGAAGCAGCGTACCCCAGGATCGTTTTAGGATAGAAACAACTGTTTACGGGTCGGAAGCCCGTTAAGTAAGTAAGCATATGGAGTTGAAGGTCCATTAATGGCATGCTTTCCTCCACCTACCTTTTTGTTTACCTCTTCTAACGAACTTCTTTTATACCGTGAATGCAAGACTCGGGTTTTCTCTGCATGATGCCCATTGTGCAGTTGCTTAAATGCATCTACTATTCCCCGTGCGTAGGTAACCCGGTTTTTTCGTTTCCTGCGCAGGGTCTGCAAAGCCATCAAGCAGTTGCTTAATTTCCTTAAACCACTGAGTTTTGTTTCGATTGCGAAACTCTCCGATCTTCTTAATCTGAGAGACTGTGTACTCTCTTCTTGTGTACTATCGACTTATCCTCGATCCCGATTCGGCAACTTGGAAATGGCGCTCAAATCTCGAAATTCTACTAGATTCTGCCTCCTATAGAGCCTTACTTTGACAAATTATTGAGATTTTCTTAAAAATCATATACGATGTTGCAAAGACAGTTTTTTTTGTGAAGGCATTTGGTTTGTTGAATTATGTCTACCCGACCAAAATTAAGTGAGGAGAGCAATATATTAAAAAAAAAATCGAACAAGGCCGCTGGGCCAGGCGGTCTACCCGCCTAATTATTTGAGGCACCAGGAGATGACTCAAAAAAGAGCATACACCAACACACTTCCACCATTTGCCTGATGAATGGAACCTAGGCATCCGTTTGTTAATTTCAAAAGAAAGGCGTCCTTCTAATCTGTGACAATTATTAGGCATCAGTCTCCTAAACATCGCATATAAGATCTTGTCTGCCGTATTGGGCGAGCGCCTGATACCATTTTTCAACGATCTGATTGGACCCTATCAGTGCGATATTAGGCCTGGTAAGTTCACAGTTGAACAATTATTCACACTAAGGCAGATCCTAAAGAAAACACAAAAACTTCAGATCGATACTCACCACTTTTTATTGATTTTGAAGTCGCATATGACAGCACAGTAAGGAACTTTGGCTACCCTTTCTCTGCTAATACGACATCTCTTTAGACATCAATCGAAGAATATTGCTGTTTTTTGTGCTGAAAAGGCAACTACGTAGTCTCCCGAGTCTCCTCCCGGTTCTGGAGGAGACAATTCAAAGATTAACTCTACAAGCTGTGTAGCGACGTTGACCTGGTTAAAAAAAATTGTTCCCTGGGACGTTTGAGATGTAGGGCGAATGAACACCAACGCCCAACCAACGCTCCAGCCGGAGAGAGAACGAAGTAGAGGAAAGCTTCTCCTTAGATGGCGCTCACATATCAACGAGCACAGCAACGACGGCGGAATCACGTTAGATTTAAAATTTTCGGTTTAGTTCCCACAAATAATTCGTGGCGAAATGAATTATTGTTTTTATATATGAAATTCTCCAATTTCAGGTAAAAAGACAGCACGGTTTTAAACTTTTAACGTAAAGTTGAAATATATTTTTTCTTCGTGCCTACACTTCTGTTTTTCGCTGCAGCGTTTTCATACGTAAAGTAAATGTCTGGTCACCTTCTGTGGGTTCCTTTTAATGTCCAAAATAGATTTATTTAGAAATAGTAAAGCTTTAACGAGAAAATTGTCAGAGTCGACGGTTGCTCCTCAATAAATTCACACGTTTAGAATGCTAGATGAGTCCCTCGCATCGATAACCACTTGGTCAACCGCCATGTTGGTGTGTAAATCATTAGCATTCTAAACCTAGAGAGATATAAGTACTACAAGTTACCGCAAAATCATCAATTAGTCGAAAGCCTTCATCTGTTCATCTGCTGTTTTTTGAAGGATGTGCTTAATCCTTCCTGACTTTAGCATTTAAATTCACGAGCATAACTTTGAGAACGTAACCAGACAAAATTCGTAGACTCCGTTTAGGAAGTCACATATTGGGCCACTACAGTTAGTTAGTGAATTGATGACGAACGAACATGGATAAGTCGACATACATAGCTTTTATTGCTGATCAGATATAAAGGGTCCGCCATCTAACATTTTTTTTTCAACTAGTGCTTATTTCGCGAATGGTAACACTTAGCTCATGTCTGATTTGACAGATAATTAGTTTTATCCTTCCGCTGAACGAATATGGTTGTGTATACGCTTGAACAACGCTGGGAAATATTGCGACATTACTTTGAAAATCATGGTAATGTTGCAGAATGTGTGCGAAAATTGCGTACGGATTTTGGAAGAAGAGAATACCCGATATACCCAAAACGAGTCGATGTTTGGTGCGGATTTCGGTCCAGAGGCATAATTGGGCAATTTTTCTTTGAAAATGAGCAAGGAGTGGCCGTTACAGTCAATGTTGTTCACAAAAATTGAAGAGGAGGATATTGGCAACATTTGGTTTCAACAGGACGGCGCTACGTGCCACACAGCCGAAGCTACACTCGATGTTTTGCGCCCTGTTTTTGAAGATCGCATTATCAGCCGCAGAGCTGATGTTGTTTGGCCACCGCGGAGCTGCGATTTGACACCGTTGAACTATTATTTGTGGGGTGCCGTAAAAGATAAGTGTTACGCCGACATGCCAGAGACAATTGACGCTTTAAAGGACAATATTCGTGAAGCCATTGGTGAAATACAGCTGCACACAATCGATAATGTGCTTAAAAATTGGACCGATCGTGTAGGCTACTGCATGGCCAGCCGAGGCAGCCATTTGAATGAAATTATTTTCCATTATTAACCGGAAGGATTGTACTTTAAAATAAAAAAAGAAATTTCAGAAAATATTCAGTAGTTTTTTTATAGCTTTTTCAAAAAAAAAAAAAGTTATTTGGCGGACCCTTTATATGTACAGGGGTCTTCGACAAATATCAGGGGTGTTACAAACTATGTCTCAAAAGAGTAAAAAAACATTCATAGAAAGCATAGAAAGCCTGCAAGCTTGGCGGATTTAATTTAGCCTTCCCAAAAGCTTCTCCAACTATGATATATGTTAACATAGGGATTCAAAAACTTCTTTTTAAATTTCACGCCATTTTAATTCTTTCTTCTGTCGTTCGTGGATAATACCTTACCTGCTTGCAAGACTGTTTTTCATTGGATTTAACCTTGATTTTCCCTTCCGTAGAGTAGTTTTAACTTTGACTTTAATTCCTTTTATCGTTCGTCGTGTGTCGTGTTAATTTCACGAATCGAATTCTTCATTGCAACATTTGTCAGTACACGTTTTTTTTTCCAATACCATTGCTTATCTCTTTTTTAATTCTATTTTTATTTCTATTTTCAGGTAAGTTCCACACCATTGCACTAAGCGATTAACAATTAGAAAGTTCACCACCGCGCACTGTATATAACGATGAGTAAGTAGTTCTCGGTATAGAAAAAAAAACAAAGTTGTGGTGTCTTCTATTCGCTGGATTTCATCTGATGGCAATCCGTTTTCTAGGCAACTCAATTTGTATCTCTGGGGATTATTAAAAATCGATTTAGTCAAACCCATATATATTGTATATGCACGGCGACTGCGACGAAACTCTCTGGGTATATATTTACTTTCACTCAATCTCAATGCCATTCTCTCTCATCGACATCGTCGTCAATCTTAAAATCAAATTAACGATATTTTCTTTGTAGAGCTGCCTTCCATTAGAGCAGCTGGAATGGGCTTTGCTTTTCGGTTGTTGTCGTTGTCTAATGTTCCATTCAATTTATTGCACATTCATAAGCTGAACATCTAAAAAGGAGTTTGTACCTTGTTAAACAATTGCAGTGCAAACAGAGCAAGTCTACTAACATAAATGCATCTAGGCATTAACTACCTTTAGGTACGTTCTATGCTGCAAGAGCTCTCTATACAATGGCTTCAGACCCAACTGAATTGTTTGAGGCCGAATGTGGGTTTTAAAATGAATACACGTTGTTCCTGCGAGTTCGTATACCTTGTGGGCTGGTGATTGGTTTAAGTCATCTTTGACTGAACATGGTTATAAATATTGTTAATTATTTTACATTTAGGTCTGTCTGCAGATAAACCCATGTATTTTTAGTATTTCGGATTGAAATATTGCGCCACTTGAAAAATTTTGAATTTTGGTTAGTAAGTTTTGTGGTAACAGACAGAAAGAATGATGCATCTTGGAAACCACTTTATTTTATTCCAAATAAGTTTTAAATTTAATTTATTTTACTTAGGTTGCGCTACAGTACCTGGTGTACCTGGGCATCAAACGCATTCCCAATTAGCGATGTCTTTGGTTAACTTCCTAAAGTTTGCGCACTTTAAAATGGTTGAGGTCCTCTTCCACTTCTGCGTGTCACCTAAGGCGGGGCTCATCTGGTTGGTTTCAATGTACAACTCGTATTGTTCGTCGTTGAATCATGTCCTCCAAAACTCTTCAACACCAAGGGCATCAAATATCTTATGAAGAATTTTGCTCGCGGAACAACTAAGGATATCTTCATCCGACATATAGAAAGATAGAGTTTCATTAGTTTTTTAGTAGAGCGCCTGAATTGTTTCCTCAACCCAAAGCAACAGCGATTGGCAATTCTTTGTTTGATTTTTGAACAAATATCGTTTTCAGTTAAAAAAGCAGATCCGAGTTAGACAAAGTCTCTTACCTTTTCCCTTCTTGTTGGCAGTTTAAACATCATGCACATTGAACAGACTTTTGGAAGATCATCCCACGACGAAGATCAAGACGATGCTGATGATCTATTCATCAGGCATATTTTTTCCGACAAAATCTTCGAAATCAGTTGGTGTACGCTCTCTACCAAAGGCATCTTAAGGATTCATTTGCTGCCTTAAGTTGTTTAGCTGGAAGACTGTTCGACTCAGCAGCCTTGTTTGATTTTAGTTCAGACATTGCTATCCTCAGCTAATTTTGGTCCGGTGGACGGGATTCTCGGCTTTCATTTCAGCGGCGCATTGTAGGCATGTTGTTTTGCTGCATGGTCTTCACGGTACTTGCAGCGCTTCTGATGACTTCTAGGAATCTACGCCACTGCTGGCTGTAAATTACTATTTGAGAGGATAAAGGTCAATCGCGACAAAGTTTTTGGCGGCTTGTTGCAACCGTTCAACGTTAAATCCCCTCGCAGTTCATTTATTTTATGTTAGAAAACTCTGTGACTGCTACATTAATTGTACGTTCCAGACGTGTTGTCGGATGTAGGCTATGCAATGCTTTTCTATTGTGATAACAAAGATGTTCTGAATTTTCCTATATTGGAATTAAATTCACATAGGAAGTTTTTAACATCATACTTCGGACATTGTAAGTATGTTTTCTCGAGAAGCTCGTAAAATTTTTTTTTTTGTTTGTCGTCCTTTTTTCCTTGGGACATAAGAGCCAGTTGAAGTGTCAAAAGTTCGAGACTTTTCGCCTATGTCTGCCGCTTAAAACAAATCCGCAACTAAATAGACTCCTATGGCGCCGTACTTCCTGAATGGCTCTAAAGTCTGTGTTAAAAGGGTGTCCTTTGCACGCGGTATGTAAAGAGTCAGAAAAGTCCACGTGTAGATCCGAAAGTTCGACCTAATTATTACTGTGAACACCACCTCTTACTCCATCAAAGAATTCATCCGCTGTCTCCCGGAAACCAGTGTGCCACCTTGTAAAGGTCCCCATGAAAAGGTTAAGACTTTGTGTTTTTTATTTATGACGGGATTTTTAATATGCCGGATTAAGGGACTTCAACTTAAGTGCCGCAGCCGGAAGAGTCCTATCGCTCTTACAGGTTCTTTGCTTTGCTCGGAGTGCGGAGGTGCTTTTAGAAAAAAACTTAAAAAAAAAACTGATATTTGTTTTAATCAATTTTTTCTACAGCGAGGAATTTTGTGACTTAAGATTTTTTTCCAATTCTGGATCTAATATTGGAACCAATCCAATTCAGAATTCAGTGGTTAGTCAAAGGCAATATCCACTAAGGCCGATCCAAAGTAGAGGTATTGATGCGAATTGTTAATCTTATAGAAAGCCGCTCAATGTGGCATTCTGGCATTCTGCTGTTAGAGAGCTCTCTTCTAATGAGTAAAACCAGAAGCAGGTTAGGTTAAGACAGGATCTGATGTAAGAGTCACCACACAACACTAAGAACCGAAGCGGGCTTATCGCGATCCCTTTTGAACCGGTTGAATCTATACTCAAACGGTAGACAAAAAACCTTTCTCTTTCAAAGCATCCAACTACCCTACAAAAGCCAAGAAGGCCTTTAAAGTTTGTACCGTCTATTTCCTATAAAGCTTCGAAGAAGTATCCTACGACTACTACGTGAGATTGCCTCGCATTCACACCATTTGTGCTTAATCTGCAGTCTGAGTCTCTTTGCATGTTTTCACATGAGTCTTATCCCTGCTAAGTTTTTTAAACTTCCTGGAACTCTTACAGTAGCCATAGAGCTTTTGACACCATGTGCCATCCAGTTTTCTGATTTATAAATAAAGCGGTGTTAGTTCCAATGCTGCCGTAGGGTTGGTTCGGAGCACACCCGTGATGGCTATACAAGCCGTTCTTTTAACAATTCTACTCCGTTGAGGTTTGGGAGCTTGAATTTGTTTGTAAAAAGAACCAGTTCCATTTTTGAAGGATTTTCCCTGAGACCGCAGCTTTCTGCCCAAGTGCCGATCGTCTTCAGGTATTTAAATATTTTCCCTGCACTATTATGACCACGTTATCTGCATATGCCGTGGCACTTATACCCATTGTCCTAAGACTTTTGAGGATAATAACCCGAACCCACAAAAGTAGTAATATGACCGCTGTGGCTGAGCTTTTTCAAATGTTTATTTTCCTACTTGCAAGCATTTTGCAAACCCAGTTTGTAATGCCCTTTACAATGTTTGCCTCCATCAGAGCTCTTCTGATGGCGCTGCACTCCACGTTGTTGAAGGCTCCTTCTACGTCTTGAAAAGCCGCCATCGCAAACCTACTCGTGCATTTGCCCACTCATGTATGCGTGTTGCGACTCGGTCAAAAAACCATTGCCAAACCAGAAGCAAGATTCACATGAAATTTTGTGGCCTTCCTGAACTTTAGACTACTTGAATATGATTGATTTCTTCTAACGAAATTTGCAGTTCAAATAAGCTTTAACAAGATTTCTTTACTTTTATTGACGATTGTAGGCTGCGACATCCTCTACCTACAAGCCCTTTCCCTTTTACTTTTTCGTGGCATGATTGTCCGTCATAAATGAGGTTGAACCAAATTTGAGTTGCTTCATTTTGTGTATTTTCTACTTCATAAAATCAAGCATTATACAGCAGATACATTTTTTGTAAAAAGCTACAAAATGTATTTCCAATACTTTTGCATAAAATTCTTCATGAATTAAAAAGTATCCGAAATTACCTTCACATTCTCCGATCCACCATGAAAATGATAACCGGAAGGATAGTGAATATTATTTTTCATTCATTCGTGTGTGCCTATCCCTACACTCGGAATTGGGTGTGAATTCACAATATCTGTCCGCCTCCCACATATCCATCCATAAATTAATACCATGAAATGGATTGCAGATTGCAGGCATCCTAGAGGGCTATTCTCCGCTAAAGTGGTTGTTGGATTGGATGGATGAATGTTGCTTGCACCACCGAAACATTCTGGGAATTGGAATTCAAACGAAATTGTTAATTAACATGTATGCTGTGCGCCCCGCTCTGCAGGCTTTTCTAGGATCGGAATGAATTGTAGGATTTCGTTTTCGGTTGTTTTATTTTTGTTTTTTGCCGACCAACATATGCTATACAATATATTTTATGCGATGATGTCCGCTTCGAAAAGCCACTGCTTCCAGTTTCGGAAAATGGACAAGAATGGAATTTCATTCGTCCAGAGTGAGTGAAATATTTTCTGTACTGATACTAGTCCTGCTGCTCCTGGCGATGATGGTGGTTATGTGTTGCTACTGCTACTGCTGCTGATGATGATGTTGATGATTGCACTGCTCTATGGCTGATGGCAGATGGCTGATGGCTGATGGCTCCAATGGTCAGTCCAATGTATGGAATGCCAACAGGGAATGGGTAGCGTACAGGACACTGCAATGAAATTTATAACAACCTCATCTGTATTCACATTCCCCGTCTGGTTCTCGATTCGGGACCAAAAATAGCAGTAGCAGGCAAAAATCTCTACATTTTATTTTAAAATGAATGCGAGAGAGTGCAAATAAGTTTTGGGGCAGCAGATACAAATACTCGTAAAACACGTAATTCACCGAGTGGATGGGGGATGCAGTGGGCAATGTTTAATTTGCGACCATGACGAAATATTTGCTCTCCTAGCTCAGAGATGGACTCAACACAAACGTCACACTGAGGATGAATCCTGCGGTTGCATTAAAAATGCATTTTCCATTTTCGAATTGGCGGCCAGGAGTAAATCGCATGATAATCCATCCATCATCAAATCCCCCTGCGCTCTTCCCTTCCAAGCATGGAATGCAGCAGTAAGTCATCATCTTCCTAAATGAAAAATAATATCTTTTCATTATGCGATTACATCCAGGAGTCAACCAGCCGACAACTATGAGGCAAGCCCAAAAAACAAAAAAAAAACCCCAACAACACACCATGAGGGTTGGATTTTCCCACCCCCACTTATGGTAGTAAATTTGGGGGTTATTCATTACAATTCGCCATTCCGCCAATGATGCGCCTCAACCTATCGTCGCCCTTCCCTCTGGTAAGCGGAAAATATTTCAGGGTTGAATGAAAATTATTCATTTGGAAAAATTTTTGAGGATATTTTTATTAAGTGAAATTATTTTTGCAGTCTCGTTGTGTGGTGTTGCTTGCTTGTATTTATATGTATCTGATACAGATACAGATACTGCGAGTGAATTTTATTATGTTTTCTGGTGATGGTTTCATTTGTAATGATGTGTGATGATGATGGGGCGGGTGTTTTTCCTGCTCTATGCTATGCTCCATCATAAAAAAAAAAAATTATACATATATGGTCAGGGCTGGTGAGGAGACGGGGTGCTGTGCAATGCACATTCGAGTCGAGTTGGTGGTTATGCGTGTTCGGCACTAATGGATGGAGTTAAATATTTCAAAACTAAATGAATATTTGATGGCAAAGGGAGGGGTTATAAATATATGCAAAAAACAAAACAAACAAAAAACAAAATTTAACCCACACACATGCTGTGCTCGGCGCCGAACAACACTACTACACTTGGGAATCTTAATTAACTCGATGATGATAGTGGTTAAACATTTTTGTGTCCACTATGGGAAATTTTCTATCGCATATTTGAGAATTTCGATGTTAGAGGGGAGTTGGCAGGGATAAGGGATGACTGTGCTAATGTAGTAGCAGTGATCGTGATTGTTATGAGTTTTTTTTTTTCATTTGCTTAATAAAAATCGAGCTTTTAAGGTATTCAAGGGTTCATTAATATGTGGTTGGTTTTATTTATTGATTATGGAGGATTAGCTGTATTTCTTTATTATGGAGTTCTTTTTGCTGGCAATATCGCCACTTAGAATATACTTTGTACACCACTAAAGCCGGATTATAGGCGTCTTTTGTAGCAGATTCTCTTCGTCTCAAGACTTCATCTGCATTAACTAGACAACTTACTTCAAACAAGTGATTGTCTGGTGAGTAGTTGCTTGTTGATTTCGGGTGCTTCTCTTAAATAAAAAAAATAAATAGAAATTAGGAGTAAACGCCCCAACAGGACCCAAAGCCTAGCTTCTCCAACCATTGTGTGTGGTAAGATATACGGTTGAATGCCGATTCAGAAAGGCAATTCATTTTTGAGAAGCTTCTCATGGCAGTTCTTACTCTTGGATGTTTGTCAGACGTTCGCAAGAGGTCGGGCAGCGAATAAAAACTTTCAATTGGTACAGGTTGGGATTTGAACCAGCACCCACAGAAGCAACATTTCGAATAAAAGAGAGAACATTTTTAGTTCTGGAGTTCTTGTTTTTTTTTTGGAAAAACCAATGGCAAGGTTTACTCGGGTAGCTGTTTGATAAGATATCATAAAGTGGATAGTTTTGCATAGCAGAATTGCTAAGAAAGAGCAACATGTTTTGCTATGAAAATTGACCAACAAAAAACTGAAGAAACTGACAATGCGTTGGATGCAATGACGAATTGAACTTGCCTCGATTTCATCCAAACACATTAAACCTTTAGAAGTCTCTATGACCAAACGGTCTCTATAATTTATATAAATAAGAGTGAGCAAAACTTTTGTTTCAACGAATTTTGTTTAGGCATAAATTAATTAAAACAATTTTTGTGTATCTCTTCGTCTTTCTGAGAATAAAGACATACTAGACATTTGTTTTTTTTTTTTTTTTTAAAAAACCTCTTATTTTCTGTTAAGGAAGGTCTCCGTGTCGGAATCGTCGACAATAGGAATCCAGAATAAAGACTAACAAAAGATCAATAGATCTTCGAATACTGGATGCTGTCAATGACGCTTTCAATGTCATCTTTCTAGACAGCTAACTTTCAAAAGATCAACATATCTTACAATCCCCATGACAATGTGCGGACCTGCGAATCGTTGAAAGAAAACTTTGACAGCCAGTCTTACTTAACCTCACCGTTTCCAATAAAAATTACATTTTCAATGTATTTTGTGCAGAAAAAATAGTTTTCAAAACGTCGGCTGAAATTTAAAGGTCAGCTGTGACGTAAATTGTAGATTCCGTAGATAATACTCGATCGGTTTCGATTCTTCGTCGAACATCACAAGCTATACTTCATACAAAATTTCATAAATAGTTGGTTCATAAAGGTTCCTATAAATGATGCAAGAATTTATACCGGCGACCCGTCATCCGATAAACAATGAGGAACACTTTCATCTTCAGGCTATAAATTCGGGCGGCCAAATAGGATTCTTCGGATCGGACTCTTGTAATGCAGAGTTACCCAACGCGAGCATGAAGGAAAATTGGATTATCGACTCAGTTTCAGTTTCAGTTTTGAATGCTTTTTATTTAGTAATTCATTGATTCTTATATGCTTAAAACTAGCTTAACTAACTTAACTATGTTGCTTAAATTTTAACTTACTGGCCCTATACGGGCGCTCTAAGTTAAACAAAAATTATTAATATTGTCTTTCGACTTAACCTAACTTACATTTTAGATATTTAAAATAAATACAAATAACACTTATAACTAAACTAAGAAAATTTTATTAAAAAACTTAGTAACCGAATTGGATTGGATTATCGACTAAAGAGATACCGATGCGCATTGGTTTTCAATGTTTAAAAACACTAAAGCGGCTAGAAAAAAATAATGCCGAAAAGCACTTCACTTTGTGTTGTAGGGCTAAGGAAAGAAACTTTTATAGTTTAATTCGAAATCACGTTCGAGGTTGAAACGATGCGCTTTGATGGCACGAAGGGGTTTGCCCTTGAATTATTCAGGGGATAAGATGCAACTGGTTATCTCGTTTGAGCACTTGTAGTAAAAATATGTACTGATAAAACGACGATGTCCTGTCGAATCCTGTCAAGAGCTCCTAATATGTAATTGGAGTACCAAACCAAATATGAGCGTTGTGCTCAATTTCGAGGCAAATAAAACCCTTATGTAATATAAATGTAGCTGTAGATGAAAAGGGTTAAAATATTTCTTACATCGCTTAAGGAATCCACGGCATTTCGCGGTCTTCTAAGGGACATCGAGTATTTGGTTAGAATGGAAAGTCTTTCTGTGTCAGAGTCAGAGTATTGGGGTTTCGCTTCAATGACAGAAATTCCAACTCTATAAGTTCTATCCTCTAATATGCTGCCAAGATCGTTTAATAAACTTCACATATGTTGCCGTTCCAGTTCAACGCCCGAAGATGAAGATTTGAACTCTGTTAAATGCCTTTTTATTAAGCGCAACAATCTGGCTTTTACCACTACGGTGAAAAGATAATTCCACTTGCCTGTTAGTAACGCCATCAAATCACTAGTTGACCTGTTGATACAAAAACCGTAATGCCGATTATTAAGAAGTTTTCGAGAAACAATTTTTTTTAACACTAGTCTAGAGCTCCACCTTGAAGCATTGAGCTAGCTGGAAAAGGTTGACAGCCAGAGTATCATTGCAAACGAGTGGCCGACTGACTACTTTATGTTTTTCACAAACGATCGAGAGTTTTCACTGCCTGTAGGACTTTGCGCAATTCCGGCCACTCATTTTCAATGATACTTTCATAACAATAATAATAATGTAGGGTATAGTACATCACTGCGAACTTGTGGTTTATTGTGCCCCCTACTTATACCTTGGAGAGGTTTTTTTCTCTCTTCCAGAGCCCCCTCATGGCGTAATTCACCAGGAATTATGTGTGAATGTCTATGCTCTGATCTTAGCCTTGGCAAAGAAATCACACTTAGAGCACCTCATCCAGTCTCTGAGTGTGAGACTGAGTAGTGGATGCATGGTTTCTTGATCCTTATCTTAAATTTGATGTTTTCCAAATTGCTTAAACCTGTTTCGGTTTAAGCAGGATTTCAGTATATTATCTTGAGTTTTGGAGGCTTCATTGCAGAATCTGCAGAGACCTTCATGTCCGGTATTCAAATTGGATCAACTTCGATTCAATTTGCCTCATCAAAGATATCGGAAATTGTCGCTGGCAATGATAATTGCAGTACGAGTGAAAAGAGTCGTGTTTTTGGAATCTGAAAGCTCATCGGACTCATTGTAAGTCTATCCACATTACAAGGTTTTACTTTGGTATTTAAGCTTTTTTGGCCATTCACCTGGTATAACTCACCGCTAGGGTACATTCTAACCCCTCCACGAAAGAGGAGGCATCAGCAGGATTGATCATTATATCCTTGTAGTTGAGATTTCAATTTCGAACAAAACTTCCTCTTCTTTACTGGCGGGTTTATGATTTGACTTCTGTGACTTCCAAAAAAATCTGCATAACATCAACAAATTTTGTTTGTCAATTTCCATTTAATAACTATAGCGTTTGTTTGAAAGACAACCAGTTCTTTTTCCATGCTACATAGGTACTGCTGCTCAGTTTGCAATATTTTTATTTCATATTTTGCAATTTGAAGACCTTTTAAGCCCACCCTTTCAAAAACATATGAATAAAACATTTTTTCTCAACTACAAAATGAATCCATCGAACTGAATTGAAAGGGACTCCTGGAAAACACCTACATAATGTAGATACATTGTACATACATAAAGCAAGTCCAGCAGAATGGAAATGCAATCCTTTTATTACGAAAATATTTTTCCTCTCGACAGAACTCTGCTGAGTCACAGGCATTTTGCTACAAATGCCAGAATCAGAATCAGAATGAGAGTGGGAGCTGGGAGTGCGTCGTTCTCGTCGTCGTCGTCACAAAGATGAAAATTATTTTCATTCAGTTGAGTCTCTTTTTGTTCGTGTCCATTCAATTGCAACTAACAATGTATCAGGTCAGTTTTGAGTTTCTATTTTTATTCGATATTTCACATTATTTTGTACATAGTGACTCCTCCGATTTGCATTGTATAGATATGACGTATACGTACAGTTTGTTGCTAAGCTGCAGTCATATTTTTTTCCATTCAATTTGACTGCATTCAGGTCCACCTTCGACATGAACTTTCCGCTGACAGATTTATAGCTGTGACCTCAATTCTGTTTGAGTAGAAAAGATTGAATTTTTTTTTTGTTTTGATTCTTTTAATCTTAAATTGTGTGTGGAAAGTTAATAACTTATAGCACACATGTGGCTGTGACATTGGCTGGAAGTATTTTATTTTTTCTTTTAATTAAATTAATTGACATAGCAACTAGTGAGCTGTGAGCAATGCGCGTAATATAATTAGACAGTTGCACAATATAATTGCGATTGCGCGACTAAATGTTATAGTTGTTTCGAAGAAATGGGTTTTGTTTCATTTGTAAAACAGTCGAGTTTGTTCAGCGGGGCTAAGAGTAAATAAATGTCACAAGTGACTTCATCAAGGTAACTGACGGACAAGTGACACCAAACGAGAATGACAATAGATTTACTACTCACAACTAAGTTGTTCATTCTGTGATGAAGTGTGTTGTGTGCTGTTTGTCATTGAGTGTCATAAATTTACGTTGGGTCAGTGGGGAAACACTTAAGAATACGGGATAGTTTTTAGCTATTCATTTTAGACATCGAAGGAGCATTCAATATTGTCCGTTCTGATGTAAATTGCATGCTAAGGATTATACTGAACCTTCCAACTCTAGAAAGTATACATATAAAGGTGTCAGTCATCTCACCCTTTCTCTGGTTCTTGTAGCTAAGAAGTTTTTCTACAAATAAAGCGTCTACAAATGAATTAGAACTGCAGGCAGGAAATTCCACTTTTAAAGTGAACTAAGAGAAGTGTCTTATCCACGATTAATACCTGCAGCTTACTCTCTGATAACTTTATTGGGGTTGAATTCTATTCCTAGAGGAAGGGGTGTATTAACAGACTACACAATTCAGTGCTTGAAACCGTTCATTCGTCACATCATTTTCAAGTAGATAGAAGTGTAAACTAAATTAAAGCCTTCGGAGCAAGTTGTCCTCTCATCAGGCAGTATGTTATTCTGCAAAATCGTAGGCGTAAACGGCTAATACAAGACCTAAAGCCTAGCTTTTCCAACCACTGTGTGTGCGAAGTTATATTTTTGACACGAATGGAGGGACCTAAAGTTTAATGCCGATTCCGAACGGCAATTGATTGAATGCATTTTTGAGAAGCTTCTCATGACAGTTCTTACTCTTGGATGTTTGTCAGACGTAGGCAAGAGGTGTGGCAGTGAATAAAAAACGTTCAGGTGGTAAAGGTCGGGATTTGAACAACTGAACTCTCGCTTAGTGGTCTAACGCACTTAACCACTAAGCCACTGCACTCACAGGGAATATGAAGATTAGATCAATAAGGCTTGTAGATTTCAACATCAAAAATGACAACAGCTGCTTCGCAGTTTACAACCAGCGACAATAAAAGCGAGTTCTGATCGCATCTTGTACGTCCCTGTCATGAACCGCTTAAGATTAAGCTTCTCCAATAAAAATTACATTCTTTAACATAGATCTGTTTTGGTAATTTATTCAATGAGATACTTTCATCCTCTGCGATTCCGGGCTTATGGTTTCCAGATATCAAGACCAAGCGCTTGGTCTTTAAAATGGATGTTCGGCTATTAATAGAAGAAACTATTAGCTAGAGCACTATTTAAATTTTTAGAGAAGGCAGTCCCTGCCTAAGATACGGCAGCCTTCCAGTTGTCCAGTCCAAGCACTCTGGCATTCGCGATGGCTTGGTCTTTAAAACGGAGGTTCGGTCTTCCTTGTCGCCTCGAACCTGGGGGCTGGGATTCGAAGATCCTCTTGGCTGGAGCGTTGTTGTCCATTCGCTCGATGTGGCCGAGCCAATGCAGTCGACGAGTTTTAGCTTTTCGGACTACATCCACATCTTGGTAAAGCTCATAGAGTTTGCGGTTCGATATCCGTCGAAGGATTTTTCTTTCAAAGGATCCCAATATTAACTCTCCTTTCCTGCTTATCGTCCAGCACTCGGCGCCGTATAGCAGAACTGGCAGGATAAGCGTTCTGTAGAGCATGCACTTTGTCCTTCGAGTTAGGAGTTTTGAACTCATTTGTTTTGCCAAACCGATGTAGCAGCGGTTTCCTAGGGTAATTCTTCGACGGATCTCCACTAAGATGTCATTTGTGGAGTTGATGTTTACCCCGAGGTAGATGAACTCCTTAACTACCTCGAAGTTGCTGCTATCAACAGTGACATTTTGTCCTAGTCGGTGGACAGATGTTTGTTTGTTGATAGCATATATTTAGTATTGTCCTCATTCACTTGAAGGCCAACTAGTTTCGCCTGTTCTTCAATAGACGTGAAAGCCTTTATCACGGCACGCTGGGATCAACCGATGATATCTGTATCGTCCGCATACCCCAGCATTTGGACTGATCTGTTGAAGATAGTGCCTTCCGTGTTGACACCTGCCCTGCGCACTATCTGCTCAAGAACAAGATTGAAGAAATCACATGACAGCGCAGCTGTGCAAGGTATGCACCATAGAATCCAAATGCTAGCTATCGCCGTTTTACAGCCGGCTGCAAAATCTATTTCGATCCGCGATATTCCAAATAGGCTCCGACCAGGTGGTCTTAAAACTTCTCCTTTGTAGGATCCTTAACTCTGTCTTTTCAACAAAGCTGATCCTAGCCGTCGTATCTCTTGGCTTTGTACCGTGAGGACAGACTTAAGTTTTTAAGAATCACATGCGGTGTAGATTGTCCGCACATTCTAGGTACATATAAACCCATGTCCGCTGACGTTCCGGGTCTGGTTGAAGTTTGAAGAAAATTAGTATTTGATGTTATTCGTGCCTCTCCGAAAACTGTGTTAACTTTTCAGCAGTCAGAATGTCGAAGTCAAAAATAGTGCATTTCTTTCGAATGTTTTGCATGTTCAGAAGTCTTTGAACTCACTCAATTAGTTGAAGTCTTTTAAAGTCTTTAATTTTTCATTCATCAAGTAATATTACGAAGTTGTTCATCTTCTATCCGATCGTCGATTATTATCGACGGAGGGCTTAGGGTAGGGTCAAACATATTGGAAGACTTATTTCGTTTTCGTTTGGTAATCCGGAAGACTTTCGGACTCATCTGAAACTGTGAGTTTGGAAATAATGAAATAATATTGGATGTAATATTGCAACGGCTAATACTATTTGTCTTCCATCACCCCCCCCCCCCCCCCCCCCAGGATTGGCAGTGTGGCGGTTGGAAATGCATTCAAATGAAATATGTTTGCTTGTTTGATTGTTTGATTGGTACTCCGGATCGGAGAGCTCTTCCGGATTACCAAACGAAAACGACATTAAAACACTTCAAATGTCTTTTCCCTGTCAAAAACAGTCACGAACTTTAAATAATTGAACTAGGATTCTAATAAAAGTCAAGCATTCTAAGCGAATCAACCTATTCTTTTGATTGATGACTTAAAAATGAAATTATTCAATCTAAAACCAAAATTTAAGTCGTAAGTTTCCTAAAAATTTGTTAATACGATCGCAAGCACCAGAATGAGGGTGAGACTGTACTCCACATGTAAGATAATAACGATCTGAATGCTATGACATATACAGACATTAGAAGACTTTTACACATCTCAAAGATGGTCTTAGTGGTTTAAGGATTTGTCAAATTTTGACTGACATTGATTTGCTGACAGCTATCTAAAGTTCTGAAACTTTATTCATAGAGGTGTAAACGTATTATAAAAGCTAAACAAAATTATGAGAAACTTATACAGATTATAACTACACCGCAGCTAGGAGCCCCCCTTATATCTCTTCGCAGTTTGCACAGTTTCAAAATAATTAATAGTTTCATAAAGTTCTAAAGTTCGCCTGAACTTATTCTGTTTGAAACTCCCCCCCCCCCCCCTCTCCTTGACCATATTATAGTCCAGTTTAAAATTAAATCAAATCCATTCATCTCAATCTCACACTAGCGACGGTTACGACTTGTGTAACTTCACACACCGAAATACGAGTTGTCGCCGCCGCTCGCCCGGTTTCACTTAGAGCGGATTTTGATTGCCAAAGCAATAAAATAATCCGCACATAAAAAGGAGCAGATGGAGCACCACCGACATAAAGCACATACAGACCCCCCCTGATTGTCCCCTTTCAACTTAGTGAGACGAATGACTTCCTGCAGCAATGAACAGAAAATCGCACAAAAAGAAAAAAACAAAAAAAAACCACCAACAACGAATTGTTGCGCAATGTCCGTCTATTCCGTGGCCCAATAAATACATTGTCCTGGCATTCTCGCAAATGCACATGCATTTGTGGACAGACAAAACAGTGAGACACACACCAACAGTGATACACAGAGCAGAGATAGAGACAGATAGACAGAGGGACTTCCTCTGCGCTAAGCTGAAAAGCGGAAAACCAGAAATGTGTGGAAATCCGAGAAGTGCATTTTCCATTTTTTTTTTTCATTGACTGCCCGCCCAACCTCCGACCGTCCGCGGAACAACCACTACACCGACCATATGAATTGGGGTTATGCGCCCTCTCATAAATCGTGCGGTGTTGAATAGAGTCATCGCTTTGAGTGTGTTATACGGGGGAAGGGTTGGTTATTACCAAACTGCCGTCGAGTTCCTTTGTGAATGAACTTTTCGAGGGGGTGGTCGCCGGTCTGTCGGTCGGTCGGTTGGTGGCCCAAAGACTGAAAAAGAGAGATTATTTTCGAAAATTAAATCAAAGCCCAAAGTGAATTTTCCATCAGACTAAAAGTGAAACGTTAAACGCCTGGCTTCTTCCATTTTATTATTATTATTTTGTTTTTCGTTTTTCATTTCCCTATCCCCCCATCGAGAGCCACAAATAGCATTTACTTTTATGACCCTTTTATCATTTACACGCTGTTTGCGCCCCTCATCCCTAGATTTGTGTTGATTTAAATGTGCCTGTCGCACTGATAGGTGATGTAATGTTCCCTCGTGTCGTAAAGTGGAGGAGGGCGAATTTTTAACAAAACATACAACAACAACAATTGGTTTTTGATTTAAACCAACGCTGACTGTTTGGCTTTTTTCAATAATTTGTCTCATAAATCAGAACACGCATTAAGTAAACTTCTGAGGGACGAATGTGTTTCGGAAACAAATAAAAAAATACCCATGAGGTATGTTAATGCTCGCATAACAGAAACGCACGTAGCTATAACCATCCCACCGAAGGTATCAGCCGATTTACACTCTCCATAACACAACAAACGGTGAACACTCCATAAGCGAATTAAAAGCCGAAAAGTGTGATTTTGTATTCATCGCCTGTCGAATGGTAACCGAAAGGTTTTAACGCGCGTGCTTTTGTTTTTATTTATAATGCACGGAACGGGTATTTTTAGATTTCAGCGGAATATTGATTTGTTTACTAATGGGTTATATATTCTTTTTTTTTTTTTGTTGATTATTTTGTGTTAATTTGGAGTTTTTTTTTTTTTTAATTTTAATATTTGTGCAAAAATGGCGGAAAGTAAAAAAACAAATAGAATACACATCAACAGTCCCACCTTTCCAACTACATATTTGTATGTTTTAAGCAAATGTTTTTGGATGCAAAATGGAAGGTACTTGGATGTTAATTCGACTTTTGCAGGTGCTGTAATAGCAAAAACACTGCTTCTAGGGGTATTGAAACCATGTACTTAGTTCAACGCCTTTACCGCTTAGCCCACAAAATATATAAGGTGCTCTCCGATAGTCCTGGATTGGTTAAACCTACGACATGAGTAGGTCTTGTCTTTTAATTGAAGGGGAGTGCCGTCTCAAGGCCAGAGCGGTAAAAGATATGCATTTTTTTTATCTTTTGCTTTCCTATAAGGTTTGTAGCATATACTGATGTACTGATAATTGAAGGTGTTCCAGGCTTGATTCTTTCAACCAAGACTTTAAAATTAAAGGCAATTCAATTTTAATGACTGGCAGTACGGTTTTCGCGGCAACAGATGACATATCTAAGCGAAAAGTGGAACTAATCTAGTCACCACGGTGGTAAGATCGCTGCGCTTGGTATTTCAAAAGCATTTGACAGAGTTTGGCATCAAGCTCTTTTGTCGAAAATGCGTGCTTTGAAATCGATGATATCTTTCTTTAATGGATTAGAAATTAACTTTCGCACCGCTTAATTCAATTTGCTTTGAACTCGCCAAATAAATGCTGGTGTTCCCCAAGGCTCTGTTTTATCTCCGCCACTTTTTCTTATTTTTATCAATGATCTCCTGCCTATCACTACTCCAATCCATTCCTTCGCTGATGACAGCACCCGCAGCTTCTCATATTCGTTTCCAGGTTCAATGGACCGGCAAAGTATGTTAAGCTCATTAAATGCTGACTCTGACAGCATACTTCAGTGGGGTACAACCAACAGAGTAGAATTGAATGCTTCCAAAACACAATGCTGTCTTCTGTCATTGAAGCATAACCCCATTACCCCTTCTGATTTGGCTAAAATTTACAAGGCGCTTATTCGCTCAGAACTTGAGTACAATGCTAACACCTGGTCTGTTGCATCAATTACATATTTGTGATAAACCCTTTTGGCGATCGAGATATTGCTAATTCGCTTGAACCTCTTAGTCATCGTCGTAATGTCCCCTGCCTGTCGTTATTGTATCGATACTTCCATCGTAAGTGCTCGAACGAAACAGCCAATATAAGGATTCGTTCCTCTGCCGCACAGCACGTATGTGGAATGCTCTACCTCACTCTGTTTTTCCTGACCACTACAATTTGCAAACATTTAAAATTAATGTGCATCGGTTTCTCCTCCTTTCGTCTATTCCTTATTTCCTGAATGCCCGTGCTGTGGTAATATTAATTAATGAATGCATTCTTTGATGATTGCATTTTTGGCTTCAGAGAGCGGTTACATTATGCCCTTGCTTCTAATCCTGATGCCGACTACCTGTGGCTTTGGCTTGTGGCTAATAAAAAGCCATATACGTTTACTATGTCGGGGAACCAAGGTCAGGGTAACGGAGTTACACAACTTCCCAAAATGTTGCAGGTTAACGATAACCTCTAACCGCAACTTTGGAGATGATCATTATTTGATATCAGCTTACGCATCTGGGAGCACCTCCTTTCACTCCATTCCACATTCTCTTAGAGATCTAAAAACAAGTGTGTGGCTTCCAACTATCTCTAACAATTGTCTTGCAGTCAAACAAAAACCAAAAGGAGATTAACATGTGAGAATGCAACTTGCCTGCTTACAAGTCATCTCGTTTAAATAAAGTATACCCTAAGGAAAATCTGATCCCAGCTAATCTTCTGGCCAGCCTTCAGTCTCTGCCAAAGGAGTGAGTGATTTTTGACAAAAAGAAGTAAAGGGGCTCAAAGTGTCGCTCTCTTGAAACTATCCCGATTTGTACACAAATCTAAGAGGGTCTTTTAGTTCGACTTTGCTTAAATCCTCCAGCTCGTCATAGAAGTATCTGGACATTCGCGTAACAAGTAACGAACAGATTCAATTTGTGTAACGTTCCTGCAGCTTCTGCAGTAGTCGCTGCACAGCATGCCCAGCCGTTCCGCATGTAGACACACAGCGCAGTCCCCCGATCAGCCCGATTATAAATTTTGATCTCCGTCTGCTAACCGCTGGCCATAGCTCGTTGGTATGTCTGCACGTGTCGAATCGTTAGTTCTACTCAAGGACTCGAGTTCTATTTTTCGTACAATAACTAAGCGGTGTACTGATTGCTTCAATTGGCAGTGATGCGTTCCTCTCTGACCCCGTATCCATATCTATCAGAGGGCCCAAGCACCCAGCACAGGGTTAATGTGTTGTTAGATGACATCTCGTCTAAAGACTTCCTACCTTTATGGCCGTTTGATTGTCGCCAGAATAGATGGTGATGGTCCTGTTTGCAAAGCAGTGCCTTTTCATTTCCGCGGCAGCCTAGATAATGGCAGCTATTTCCGCCTGGAAAACGCTGTAGTCGTCGTTGGTTCTAAAAAATATGCTTAATCCTAGTGATTCGCAGAAGATCCGTGTTACAGACCCATGGTGTGTCTATAGAGGCGCACCGTTGGGACTTCACCGATGGGTAGCGTGAGATTAAGCAGTGGGTGTTGTCCTTAGGGGCTCTACTATACCCATGCAAGCCGCACTTTGAACTTTAGTGAGGTACCGCTGAACCGCTGTATACAGTCAGTGTACGATGTGTGGTCCCCATCTGCTTTTGAGTATTCTGCGATAGGCCTATATGGCAACGTATGACTGGACGCAGGTGTTTAAAAAAACCGCGGTAGGTCTACAAAACCCTAGGATTACACATATGTAAGAATACCAGCATTTTATTGGTCTTAGTAATTTATCGCAAACAGAGAGCCCTGGCGAGTCCGATCTCCACAAGCGCACCTAATCATAACCTCAGAAGAACCATAAATAAGAAGACCAGGCTTTATGTTTTCTCTTTAAGGCATATCTAGAGACAGGGGGTCCTCGTCATATCTATTGAGATTTCTAGGCGTAAGAGATTTACCTGTTGTAAGGTGGCCTTCAGTATGTGACTATTTGCAGTAAAGGAGTCTCACCACTATTTGGTGCTGCTGTAGCTTTACCAGTGACAGACTAATTTATTTAGGCTTCTGCATTTTATGTTACGGCCTAAATGGCTTAATTGACATAAATTTCCGTGCTGATCGATTACAAAAACACAAATTTGAAGGGATCTACGACCAATATTTAGGTTTATCAAAGTTAATAAAGTGTATAAAAATATTGAACGTACATTACTAGACGTAGCATTTACTAGAAGTATAACTCGGTCTTCATTATCAACTTCAAGTGCGGAGGAACCACTTCAATCTATCATCGTAGCCACTATGGCAGCATCTTCGCTATCACCATGACTCACACTCAATAGCAATAGCCACTCCAAGAAGCAACTAAGGCGCATAATCCCAATCGCATCGATCTTAACTGCCAAACAAACGCACGCAAATCACTTCCGATCTATCATATTCATAACGAGATACCGAGTGTGTTCCCAGTTGATCCCCCCTCGACGGGTATTGCTATTGGTATTGAAATTGGAATTGGATCTGGTACCTCGCTCTTTAGCTCAATCAATCTTTTGACAATAAATTGCATGCTACTTGCTGTGTTGATAAACATTTTTTTTGGTTCTTACATGCACGCAACAAGCCGCAATTATTGTGACATAAATATCAAACCGAATAAATGCGACACTAAAAGATACTTCAGATACTTAAGATCTCCTCGTTTGCTTGCTATTGCTGGCTGGCTGACTGTATAGTTGCTTGCGCTGCGTTGGTATCTTTTGCCTGCAATCGCACCTCTCTCTTCTTAACCGCCTGTCTATTCCACGCACTGCCGTCAAATAAATACATGCTGTGCTGTGTTAGATAGAGATGTATACTTATTCCATTTGTTGCCTATTTTTATGCATTGCGTAGTCCCGCGAGCGTCGTTTTTGTTGTACAAAACAAAAACAACACGACACAAGTGTATCTATGTAGGTATCTATGCTCTTGCCTGCATAGTATGTTGTAGTTTGTAATATTATGCAATTTAAAAACACACGCTACATGGAGGAATGGAATAAAATGAAAGGCAAAAGCAAAAGCAAAGGAACTGTTGCAATAATAATCTGGGCTTCTGAGACTTCAGCGGCATACAACACCTAATAAATAAAATGCAATTCAATTTGTGCATGTATCTGCGATTTGCCAAATAATGAACAAAAAAAAAAAAACCAAACAAGGGGAAACATTTTTAAGATACTTTTTCTTGTTTGCAACGACTCGAAGTCGAGTTGTGGTGGTGCTACTTTAAGGCGGTGCGCGATTGCTATATATTTGAATTTTAATTACAAATAAAGTCAGTCGCATGCAATAAATAAAAAAGTTAAAATCTGGAATTCTGCGTATTCCTGAAGACCTACCTTATGACTGTTCCAAGTTTTTGTTTTGCTATGGACGACGGTTCTCGAATTTTGCCAATTACATTTGAGTACCACCTACCTCTGTACCTACGGGTACTTGTTTCATTTGTAGCACGTGTTCAGTACGCATAAATTAAACTTAATTTGTGGGCCGTGTTTTTTTTCGCACACAAAATGAATGGGTTTTAACGCCGAAAGTAAAAGGCGCCAATCCCCCTCAAACCTAATTAGCTGGCTTGCGAATAGAGTGTGGATTGGATACACTTAATGTCAAAATCTTGATCAGATAAAAACGGTTTAAATCGACCTGAGAAAAAGAATATTGGTCTTGAGTTGAATAGAATCAGAAATTATATGTGTATGTGTGGGTGTGTGTTTTTTTTTTGGTAGATATTAATTAATTTCGAAATCTGCAAAAAACCATTAGCCTTGGTGAATGATGTGGTTATTGGTTTGAAGTTTAGATACTCCTAATGGAAAGCACTCGTATCGTTGCTATTTGAAAATACATTTTCTTCTTGTGGTAGGGGGAAAGTGAAAACAGGTCATGGGCGGCAAAACGAATATAGGTCAAGTTCAATCTTGTTATCGCCACTGGAACTTTTTTCCCCTTTTTTTTTTGTTTTTGTTTTCAGAGAGGGAGAGAGAGAGCGGTGATTTGATTTTTGTTGTAGTGGAAAACTCTTCGTTATTCAATTAGGTAGATATTCTTTGGAATAGTTAATGGGATACTTCGATAGCTTTCAACTGATTGAGTTGAGTTACTTTTCATTAAATTTTTTATTTGATGAAGGACAAAGTAAAAGACAAAAAATTGGAGATGGAGAAGAAAAGAAGTTTTAGTCTTTAAATCTGTAGATACTAAATGCAGCTTTTTTGCTATAATGCACCTATATGCACCTCTACCATAGTATTGTGAAAAACTTTTAATTCCCAAGACGGACGTCCGCACTCAGACGCACTCTATTCGAATATTGTCATTGATGAAGGCAGATTCTGGCTTTGCTAATTTAAAAACACTCAAACTATTTAAAGGCAGCTGGAAAGCCGCCACTAGACAAAGAAACGGGCATCACAAGCTGCAAAAACAGCTCTCATTCCAGCAATTCGAACCGAGCCAAACGATAGGAAATGGAGTGTGATTGGCTAATCAGTGTCAAATTGGATCACAGATTCCTGGTCATAGGCCAGCGCCAGTGGAGCCAGGGATTCCTCGTCGAATACTATTAAGACGCATTTATAGGATCCCCTTTGATCTTCCATTGTCGTGACTTTCCAGTAAGTCGGAAGAAACGCAATCACTAAACACTCAACTTTAGCATTGCACCCGGAGTGAGTTGCTTGTAAAAATTGAGAATGAACCTCATAAGCCATGAACTTGATGCGGCCTTGATCGTCTTGACCATCGAAGCTACACTCCTATCGATGACCGCGACATTTGTCTTGTCATTTCGAGCATCAGCAAAAGTCTTATGAGTTGTAGCAGTAGACGGGCTGAAGTAGCTTACCCTCGAGCGGTTTCTTCCACTGATTGCAGAGAATTGAACGGTTTTCTGCCCACTTAAAACCACTCGTCTACATCCAACAGCTTTTGACTCGTTTTACGTCACAATTCCAGGTTTATAAAAATTTGACATAAAAACAGAAAACTAAAGGCATCACAAGCTTTACTTATTCTGCTTTTAACGTCTAGGTCTGTTCCGCCATTAGATGATACAAACTTTTCACATAGCTCACCAGTTCGACCTCCTCAATTAGCGTCTGCTTCAGAATAATGCGCCCAAAATGGCGGCCTGTGGGTATTATTTTTGCATTTTTGCTGTTGTTTAATCTGCTGAGATTGCAACATCTCATCTAGCCTGCTCATGGTACTTTCCAGAAAACAGATATCATCTGGAAAGTCAAAATAACTTTGAATTTTGATGAATACACACACATACGTTTGGTGCGTTGAACATGCAAGTCCACTGTGCAATTTTTAGCCAGTTAAGCCTGATCTTACTTGATAATCATTCGACAAATCAGAGCAGCTTTAGGCCGCTCTCATAGTATTGGATTCGTGCGTTAGTAGATTCCGACAGAACTAATCACATTCCCGGTGTGCCTTAAAAAAGATATAAATTGTTATCTCTTGATAACTCTTGAAATAAAATAATTTGTTTCTATGGGAAAACCGCTTCTTTGATATATACAGTGATGTGCAAAATATTGGGGACAGCCACGGGAATTAGACATAAAACTTAAAACCTCTTTGTTTTCACGAGAAGTTTTTATTTTGTACTTGTTGGTTTGTATGTTAAATATATAAAAATGAAGATTATGGACTAAAATGTATACATAAAATAAACAAAGAAAGGAAAAACGTTTAGATACACGTAAATAGTCTGTCAAAAAAAAAAGGACAGCTACCAATTCTTATAGTTCTTAACTCCGAATGCTAACTGAAACAAAAAAATACAGGGAAATATTAAATAACAACTAAATTACTACTTTAATATTTCGTTGAAAAGCCCTTATTAATTATAACAGCCAAGCTACGTCGCGGCATTAAATCCTAGGTGGTATAGCTTTCCACGCAGCCTTAACCAATGTCCATAACTCATTACTTCTGAACGCTTTTACGTTCCTTAACGTCACTCTGTGACCTCTCGCCACAGGTTTTCTGGCCAGCATAAAACATTAAGGTGGTTTTCTAAGAACCATTCTTTTGCTCTCTTCGATGAGTGCTTAGGATAATTATCCTGTTGGAGCACCCATGGAAAAGGCATGGTAGCATAGTATTTCTCTATATGTCCACTTAGGATACTGCTGTCATATTGCCTACTATTACAGTAGGCCCTATTAGGTGGTCTACGCACGTGCGAACTGCAGCGATCTGAGTTAAAAAATTCACTTTGGTTTCATCAGTCCAAAGGATATTGCGCCACTTGAAATCAGGACAGTTGAAACGTTTCTCCGCAAATTCCAACCTTTTTAACATTTGTCTTCGTCAGCAGCGGTACTCTCTTTGCACTTCTAACTTTAAGGTTGCTTTGAATAAGCCTCCTGCGTGTAGTAGAAGTGTCGACGTCCAGGATTAACTCTTTTGTTTACTTCACTGGATGAAGCAAAATGTTTCTTTTACATAGTGCAAAATACTTTTTTTAAATATGGGTAATATTTTTTGTTTTCGCCCGCGAGTTTCTGGCTTAGATTGCCACTTTAAGCCATTTTCCTCCTCTTTGGGCATTCCAGAATGTCAGCAATCTGGCGGGAACTCATACCAGCATTATGAAGATTTTTGATATGCTTCCTCTCCTCAGCATTGTAATTTTCGAACCATTTTTAATTACTTTTAAAAACTAACCACAAATTGGAAATACATAATCAATATTTTGGTACAAATACTGTACTCTGTTTATCAAAGAGCAAAGCTTAGAATACTGTTCGTTTTTTTTCTTTGCATTGGCATTGAAATGTCCATATTATTTTGCACATCACTATATAGGTAGATACTGTTCCCTCATTATATGATGGGGCTCACTTGAATAGGATTGACAATTTCCACATTAAGGTGACTCGAAGGCACGTTGCGAGGGCGAAGACCAACGATAACAGCCTGATCTTCGGGGCATACTACCCTAATAAAGTACACATGGAGAGAACGCTCTGATCTGGCTTTGTTCCGCCAGAGGCTTTTCTCCATATTGAAAAAGGGCTGGTGCAGACGAGGGATGGTATCCCGGTACTATACCACCGCTTCCGCAGGGCGACTGATAAGCGGCTTACCTACGACGGGGACGTCGCTAATGCTCCCGACCTCCTTCGATTTAGTACCGCGATAGCGGGGAGGGATCAAATTGATACGGACACGCAATTCACCGAATATTGGTTGCTTGCGGAGGGAATAAGGAAAAAGGAGCAGTGCGTTACCTTACGGTAACTCCTCTTAGTTTTAAGTCGGCTGCAAGCTGTCGTGTTCCTGAGAGTCGACCGATGCATTTCGGTGTCAGTCGGCCCAGTGGCGCATGTGTGCTATGTTGGCGGCTGCTGGGTGCTGCTAACGGTGTTGGGGGGTGGGAACTCGGTGCCTCTGTAGAAGAGACAGCGAGTGCACATCACCCCCTATATAAAGATTGCAAGTTTTTAAAAATTTTCTTGCAAAAATCATATTAACAAAGTAAAAAGTAATAATAATTAAGGCCAAAAGGTAATAGCAATAAGTGATATAGTTAAGTTTAGAGTGTCCGCATGAGTACCATTAATCTTTTTTTTTTTTATAATGTACGCGCACTAAAGGGATTTTGGATACCCTTATAATAAAGTAACACAGTGCGGGCATTAGGGAAGTGAAGGATTAGAAAAAAGGAGATACCGATGCACGTTGGTTTTAAATGTCTGTAAACTATAATGCGTAGGAAAAACAGAGCGGGGTAGAGCATTCCACATTCGTATTGTACGGTTAAGAAACGAATCCTTGTATTTCACTGTACGTCCGAATACAGGCTTGAGGGTAAACTGATGTGCATTCCTAGCACGGCGAGTATTGCGGTTGAATTGCTGTAGGGGTGGAATGCAACTGGCTATTTCATTTGAGCACTTGTGGTGGAAATACCGATAAAACAATGACAGGCAGGAGACATTACGACGATGACTAAGAGAGTCAAGTGATTTCGCAATGTCTCGACCGCCAATAAGTTTTACCGCACGTTTTTGGATCCTGTTAAGAAGCTCCAAATATGTTATTGGTGCATCAGACTAGATATGAGCGTTGTACTCAAGTTTTGAGCGAATGAACGCCTTGTAGATTCTAGCCAGATCAGAAGGGGTGAAATATTTCTTGCATCGCTTAAGGAAGCCTAGACATTTCGCAGCGTTCTCGGCGACATCGAATATGTGGTCATTCCATATGACCGTTTGTCGTTAAAGCACATACCGAGGATGGAAAGTCTTTCGGTTTCGTCGATGCAAGTGCCATCCATGGATAATGGCAGAGTATTGGGGTTTCGCTTTAATAACAGAAGACAGCATTGTGTTTTGGAAGCATTAAATTCCACTCTGTTGGTTTTACCCCATTTAAGTATGCTGTCAAGATTGGAATTCAATGAGCTTAACATACGTTGCCGTTCCAGTTCAACGCCCGAAGATGAGGGACGTTGCTCAGGAAACGAATATGTTAAGCTGAGGGTACTGTCATCAGCAAAGGAATGGATTGGATTAGAAGTGACAGGCAGGAGGTCATTGATAAAAATGAGAAAGAGAGTCGGAGACAAAACAGAGCCTTGAGGGACACCAGCATTTATTTGGTGAGTTGCAGACTTGAAACCGTCCAAAACAACTTGTATTGAACGTGCCGAAAGGTAATTTCTAATCCATTGAAGAAGGGTAACATCGATCCCAAATGCACGCATTTTCGACAAGAGAGCTTGATGTCAAACTCTGTCAAATGCCTTTGGAATATCAAGCGCAATGACCTTACTTTCACCACCACGGTGAATAGATTGGTTCCACTTTTCGGTTAGATATGTCATCAAATCACCAGTGGATCTGTTTCTGCGAAAACCGTACTGCCGGTCATTAAGAAGTTTTCGGGATTCAAGATATTTCATAAGCTGACGATTTATCAGCGTTTCCATGACCTTGGAAAGAAGGGACGTTGGTGCAATTGGTCGGTAGGAGGAGACAGAGAAAGATTCGCCTTTTTTTGGGACGGGCTGGACAAATGCTGTTTTCCATCTTCTCGGAAAGAGCCCTGAAGAATAGGACAGATAGAAAAGCTTACGCATTGGTTTTGCCAGCGTGGAAGAACACCTCTTCAGAACGATAGGGGAAATACCATCTGGACCAGCGGATTTATGTATGTTGAGATCTCGAAGAACTCTTGCCACTGTACGAGTGCGAAAATGGATCGGTCCCATAGAAGATTCTACGCGCTCGAGTACAGGGGGAGACAAAGTACAATCTGGCAGCATTGAGCTAGCTGCAAAATGAGTAGCGAGCAAATTGGCTTTATCCGAAGAGCTGACAGCTGGGGTGTCATTGCAAATGAGTGTCGGGATAGATGACGAGGCCGAATTTTTAATATTCTTAACAAGCGACCAAAAGTTTTTACTACCGGTGGGAGTTTGTAGTATTTTCTGCCTCAACTTTTGGTGTTAGGAGAATTTGACACGATTAATGTGGGCATTGCAGTCATTTCTGGCTCGTTTGAACTTTTTCCGGTTTTCCTCAGTTGGGTTGGCCTTAAATGACCGAAAACTTACCTCTTTAGCCCTGATAGCTTCAAGTCACACCACGCGATTTCCTTAGGTCTGATACACTTTATCCTGTTAGGGATAAAGCGTTTCATACCCAGGTGAATTAGATTTGTAATCATATCGGCAGCGGCATCCACGTCGTTGTTGAGGAAGCACAACGACCAGTTAAAACTCCTAAAGAAACCGTTTAAAGCTTCCCAATTGGCTATCTCGTATTGCCATACGGTTCTTTTAGGAGCTTGTTCTTTAACGAGAAATTCGCCGATATCGATTTGCCGATAAATCTAGTATCTAGTATCTGTTAATTTTAAGTTAGATTTAATCATTTTTGTCTAGTATGTAAGATCTTTTGGAAATAATATAAATGAACTTACAGTTGAAAAATTGAGATACTGTTCCCTGTCACTAATTGCATCAACAAGTGAATTCTTTTTAAAACAAATGTTAATCCAAAGCAACACATCAACTACCATTCTATCATGATATTTTTATATAAATGATGCAATTTCAAAAATGTACATCTCTTTGCATTATGTATTATTATCGCAGACAATACGTGGGCAATTTTAATTTTAAAATTGCTGAATTCTCTAAGAAATTCTTCTCTCCAAAATCAAATGAATCAACTATCCCCATTGCATAACATCATCCGCGAATTTGTTTAAATTTCCACTTAAGTCATCATTAGACTCAATTAGAACATAGGAAATTAAAAAAAAAGCACACACACATTATACGAATGTACCAACATACATATAACCAAGCCAATGACACCAGAACAACCGGCAACATGGTACAGTCGCAATCTTCACGCGTTCAATCGTCACTAATTATTTATCGCTTGTTCCTCGGTTTTGTGCCTTGCCAAAAAGCAAAAGTGTCTTAACGTTAAATTTATGGACAGGAAATAAAGAAAAAAAAAAAGAAAACAACCAAACACATCATACAAAAAGAGTGAGTCTTCTCTCGAAAATTCCACGAATTTCAAGTTTAAAAGCAAAGAAGAAAATAAAAGAATGTTTAGTTAATCTAAAGAGGTTCTGTTCTGGAAAACCCCTCGTTTTCAGAAGTTTTACAAGAAGAAAGCAAAAAAAACAAAAAAACAATCCAACATTCACAAACATCGCGTTGGTGTGTTGTTGTCTATTTGTCTATCTATTTGTCCTATCCATGAAAATTAGTTTTGCTTTCGATTGGCAATGAGCCAAAACTCTATTTACGTTTACTCTTTGGCTTCTGCCAAATAAATGAATAGAAATAAAAGAAAAACGAACGAAACCCGGCAAGCAAAAGAGTGCACAACGCGAACATCATCAAAAGAGCGAAAGATTCATTTGAACTTTTTAAATTCACAAAAAAAAAAACGACGAAGCAAAACCAACATCCAATCCAAAAGAAAACGTTTCAGACGGCCGCCGCGCGTGGAAACTGACTGAATTCAGTACTATGCTCTATGCGCACATTGAAGCGGAAACAACATAAACAACACCACAAAAACCATCTCAGCATTTATTTTTTTTTTTTTGGCTATGTTGCGTCTAATCGAGAATTATCTCTGATGTTAGTTTTGCATGGCCTTTTGGTTTGAAAATCTATTGTGCATGTGATATTGACCTTTTGGCAATTTCTGACTTATTCGGGAAAAATACTGTCAATATTGTTTTGACTGCCAGGAATATATGTATGTACCTTCTTGAAACTATGATCTCGAAGACGAAATTTGGGTGTTTATCTGTCAATCATAGCTTTCGTTTGAAGAATGTTGTCGATTTATTGAGTTGTTCTCGGTAGCATTTGTCTCGTTTTAAGAAGATCTGACCCTTCAACGACCTTAAACCCAACTTCTGAGGAGATCTAATTTGTACTCTTTGAATGGTATACGCCATTTAACAAGGATTTAAGGACAGCCTTTGGTGTAGAATGACCCTAGTGAAAATGTTAAACCAGAGCCACCTAGGAGGGTCTTACGCAAACAAAAAATTGGGGATCGGATCACTGATGACGAATGACGGATGAAAGATTAATAAATAAATTCCTTATATCATACAAAAGTAGTTCGATAATTCAGAGCACGTTGGCAAACGCTACTCCTTAAAATATCATTAATAATCACTTAATATTTGTAAAATCAGAAAACTTTCTTGTAATAACAATCGACGAGTTTCCTGTACACTTGGAGAAAAGTCTGTGTAAAATTAGCCTTAATCGCGGTATAAATTAACATATAATCCTATGGCAGTTTTGAACCTGCTTATTCCTAAGGTAAATCAGGTTCCGTTAAATCAGCTTAGTTCTTGGCAAGCAACTACGCTGAATCCTAAAATTTAAAATACGGAACCTTATCGACTAAGTAAGGTTAACTTGTTCCCGACGAATTACTTTAAAAACTTAGTAAATGGAATATATTTTACCCATAATCTTACCTTATATCCTTACAAGCAATTTTACACAGTTTGCGAGCATTTCATATCTTCAGTATTGACTTAGGTTAAGTTAGGTTAGGTTAAAGTGGCAGTCGGTGGGGCCGACTTACTTAGACCAAACAGAGGTCCGTTGTGATATCACGTGAATATAAACTTTTACTGCTCTACTCGATAAACAAATTGGAGGTCGTGATATAGCGAAAACGGTCTTTAACGTCAGAAGTTTACAGATCTTTAAGATTGTCATGGAAGAAGGCACCTAGGTGGGCCTTACGTTTTTGGGAAAAGATCAGGTTGCAAAGGAGGTGTAGGTGTTCCATGCAGCTTTTGCACAGGTCATTTGAGTACATGCCAAGCCTAGTTGCATGCCAGTGTCTAGTGTTGACACCTATTGTAGAGCCGATGTGCAGTCTTTTTAGAGAGATCAAACACTTCGAGCGTTTCAGATTGAGCTCAGGCCAAATCCGCTTTGTGGCTAGACAAGTTGTCTGTTGGGACTTTGTCCATCTAAGTTTTCCAATTTAGCATTAGTTTGCATGTGGCAGTTGGAATGCCTAAGAAATCTATATCAGGTGAAATCAGTGTGGTTGTATGCTTTGCAAGTTCGTCGGCCTTGAAGTTCCCAAGAATAAGTCTATGCCCCGGCACTAGCAAATGTAAATGTTGAACAGCGTCGACATCTCCTTAAAAGAGGATCGGCATTCTATGTCCACTATAGAGCTTAGAGAAACTGAACCATGTCATTTTAAGCCGCTTGGCTGTCAGAGGAGATTAGAATATCTCTAGCGTACATCACGTTTCTTTTTAGCCAAGATAAGGCTTCTTTAATTGCCATGACTTCGGCCTGAAACAATTTTGGGTACACGAAACGAGAGACTCAGATTTAGTCAATCAGAGAAAACGCCACCACCAACCCCAATATTGACCTTAATACTAAAGCATTTTTAAGGCGCCTGTCTGTGTGTTGCCTCTAATCTCGAGAAGCATTGAACAAATTTCGATGTGGTTTTCACTGTTATAATTTGCATTCCTCGAGAAAGGTTTAAGTTACGTTAATCTCTTGAATAATATCGGACGGTGTCAATGTTCCGGCCAGTATACTTGGAAGAGTGATCAAATTGACTGTCATCGTATTCTAAAAGCCTTCAAATGAAATTTTGTGCTGGACCAAATTTCAAAAAGAAGAGCAGATACTACCATTCATTATTCGAGAGAAAATTTCTTCGAAGTATACTGTGGCGAATGGACGAGAACCCCAGCCCCCACCAAACATCCCGTCCATACCAAGAAAATATAGATTCTTTGGCGAAAACACGAGGTGATAAACTCCAAGAATGCCACCCGTGGTCTTATCGAAAGCACGCCCAGCAGGAAAGTCATGACAATGCAGATCTAGCATCCTGCGACTGATGTTGATTTTAATAGTAAGACCAATTATGTCAAACATACATGTATTATCACATACTAGTCTGGCAAAAAAACAAAAGAGATTCTTAGAAAAGTAGAAAGACTGGCGTGTCTGTGCATCACCTGGATAATGCGTATATCAATGCAGCAGATAAAACAATCTTAAGAATGGCAATGAAAGAACAAATCGGAAGGGAGAATGTATTGATTCGATAGAATAAAATACATTTTCTTGGAAAACGTCCGCTTCTGACAATTCCCTGAAGAAATGACCGTATCATTAAATTTAACTTAGAAAAGAGTGTCCTAACGTTGTAGACTTTTTTCTTATAAGTATTTAATGTAAACATTTTTACAAAGATGCTTTTCCCAATTATCATAAGATCTATGGAACATTATTTCATCTAAAGAAGTATTTTTTTTTCTTTACTAACACAAAAAAATCGTTTTAATGTCCATCTATTTGGATTTATTGGAAGGATAATTTTATGCCATTAATGTTTAAATATGATTTCGGGCATGTGGCCGCCGCGGCTGGTTCGAATAAAGACAAGTCTAGAGGTCCAATTTTCAACCACTTTTTCAAGCATTTGGGGCTGTATGTCGGCAATAACGCCACGAATGCTGGCTTCCAAGTCCCCTTACGTTTTTGGTTTGTTGGCGTAGGCGAGCGACTTCACATATCCCCAAAGAAAATAATCCAATGGTGTCAAATCACACGATCTTGGTGGTCAATTGACAGGTCCATTCCGCGAAATTATGCGCTCATTGAATGTTTCTTTCAATAAATCGATTGTGACGTGCGCTGTGTGGCATGTAGCGCCGTCTTGTTGGAATCAAATCTCATCCACATTCATGCCATCCAATTCGGGAACAAAATAGTCGGTTATCATGGCTCTATACCGGTCTTTATTAACTGACTCTCCAGCATCATTACGGAAGAAGTATGGCCAAATGACTCCACCAGCCCATAGATCACACCAAACAGTCAGTTTTTGTGGATGTAATGGCCTTTCAAGGGTCTCATGTGGATTCTCAGCATCGATATCAATCTCATTTTCGGCGCATACACCAAAATCACGACGCATCGCATGGTCTCGCAGCTTTAATTCTTGTAAGGTCGTAAGAAGAGATCGTTGCGCAAAATCTTCCATAAAGTTGATGGCCAAAGCTCCAACTGCTGTGCACGGTGGCGAATCGATTCATTCGGGTCCTCTTCAACACTTTGTTCTACAGCGGCAATTGTTTCTTCGGTGCGCACTGTTCGACGTCTCTGCGGATGCGTATTATCACATAGAGTAAACGTAGTGCAAAGACGATCCATGGTTAACCGAATTAATTGCTCTGATGGACGATTATGTCGACCATAAAATGAACGAAGCTTGCGGTAAACTTCGCGAACTGAACCATTATTTTCGAAATAAATTTGCACGATTGGCAAGCGTTGTTCATTTGTCAACCTGTTCATGATGAAATGGCAAACCAAACTGATCATAAATGACATTAGATTTGCCAGATTTGAACACAAAATTTCAGTTTTATCTGTATTCGAAAAACCAACCTCTAAAAAAAAAAACACCCTTTATAAGGTATTATTTTGAGAAAAGTTATCTGCAAGTCAAAAATTTCTATGAGTAAGAAAACCGCAAGTTGAGTACAAAAAGATATTGGTATAGTTAAAACGTAGCTACAAGGAACATTATTTCATCTAAAAATAAAGACCTTCATAAGGTATCTGATGGAACTATTAATTGAGTTAAATATATGCATTAAATTGAGTCGGGGTAAGTCTTTTCTTAAATCCTCGTGACTGAGGTAAACATTTCAGATATACGCCTACCCTGGAAAAAAAAATATATTTCTTAAAATATGTTGACCAATCACATCCCAAAGTATTGAACATTAATTCGGTAACATCATGTTTATGCTACCCAAAAGCCACTGCGGTTTTGAAGTTTATTTTAACCAATTATGGTAACAAGGAGTCAATTACTTATTATTCATTAACTTTTGTTCAACTAAATTTTTGCTAATTTGATGTAGTCTATAACATTTAAATCGGTAAATGAAGCTTAGTCGCGCCCAAACCATAAGCTGGGTAAATGGAAAGCGATCCTGAGAGCACACACTTATAGAAAGTAGGGGTTTTGATATGTTTTTCCACACATTAACAATTCGTTGGCTGGATTTCCACATACCATGTATTTGTATTGAAATGAACTAAAATTAAGTTAACTATTTGGCACCAGCAAAAGACAAAGGTGTATCACTTTCTGAACACCTCCTTTTAAAATGTAATAAAGTTCCAAAGACTTTCAGTAGTAAGTTAGAGATTTGCTGTCAGAGAAGAACAAAGTTTTAAAAAGAAATCAAGAGACCTACTATGAAGGTTAGAATTATTTAGTTCCTCGGTACATTGTCTTCTAAGCTTTAAAAAATATTTAATCCTTAATAACGGTTTGTCTGGCTGACTAACTAACTTAGCAGCGCATAGCTAAGTTATACCAACTAGACTGGTATACTTATAAATCTTGGAGAGTGTAATCCTCTAACTCCGTATGGATACAATTTAAGACGGAATTTTTTGATATAACCTCCGCTGCCCCTTGGATATGTGATTTTGCGTTATTTTGGAAAACGCAATAACTCATTTATACATTTTTTTTTCAGTAGTCTTTTCCTTACCCTTTTAAGGGGGATTATAAAGGGTGGTCCAAAGAAAACTCACGATGTTGATTGTAAATAAAACAACAAGTTTTTAGAGAATTATCTTAATATTTTTTTACTATGGAAGAAGGATCTATGACAATTATGTGGGGAACAAAATATCGGCCAAATGTTGAACAGGGCTTCGGTGGCATACCTACATCCGATGGTCCATATTTTCAATGACTCTGAGACATAATTGATGTTTCAATGTCGTTTATGTGCCGAATTATCTCATCCCTTAACTCTTGAATTGTTTTTGGTTTATTGACGTACAGCCATTGTTTCGTTGGCTGTGTGGCAAGTCGCACCATCCTGTTGGAAGCACATATCGTCCAGGTTAATATCCTCAATTTCTAGCCACAACAAGTCCGTTATTATCATCACCATTCACGGTAACTGATTGGCCGACCTCAAGAAGTACGGCCCGATGACGCCGCGCAGTCATCCCATAAACCGCCCCAAACAGTCACTCTTTGTGGATGCATCGGCTTTTCAACAATCACTCATCGATTCTCATTTGCCCAAATGCGTCAATTCTGCTTGTTAACGATCTACCGATTGTGCACACACATTTAGTCGATTATGTTGACCAAAAAAATCACGAAGTGCAAGAAATGCATTTTGATTTGAACGCCCATTTTCGTAAGAATCTTCAACAGTTTTAACGCGCTGCGCCATTGTGTACCTCTCCATGTCGAACTTTGTCAAACTGATACAGAGAAATGTCAGTGCGACTCACAATTAACATCGTGCTTTATGGTTGGACCACCCTTTATAATTTCTATTTTTTAAGCGTCCTTAATTCCAAAACCGCTGAACAGAAATTGTATTGAAATTGGAAATTTTAAATTTTGTCACAATTGACCAATTTAGGCCGGCAAAGAAAACCACTCTCTGCCGGATTTACTGCTATCAGTAGTATATATTGATTTAATACCTTGAACAGTTATTAGACAGGCGTTTAGATTTTTTTACGTTAAGGGGGACTTTCGTTGTGAAAGCCCATAAAAGGGATTAAACTGACGACGACATATGAAAATCGAAAAAAGTAACTAACTAACTCCTCCCATTCGTCAATAGTCCTATATAAAGTTTCTTTCTTTCTTTTGCAACTCAATAAGTTCATATTGGTTGGGGTGTGCACGGCATAAAAGGGATCGACACACTAGATATTTCTAGCGCGCCAAAATTGTAGGTTATCAATCCCTTTAACTACGCCAACAACTACCAAATTTTAACATATTTTATATTATAAGAGTGTGATAATTTCCAGGCTAGTTACAAATGGAGGGTAAAATCTCCATATACGAGTGTACTAAGGACATTAACAAGGCTTAATACGTGATATTTTAGAAAAAATATAATATCCCGAAGTAGTGACATATTATGACCTGCGATGTTAATCGAGGTATTACTGTATTTAATTTGGAATCATCGATTCTTCGCTAATCTTTCGAAAAGGTTTCCTCTTCTCACAGTGCTCCTAAGATCAGGGATAAAATTTCAGAACTGTCTGTGCTTAAAAATAAAACACACCTCTCACTTTTTCACCCTCATTGAAGTGAGTGCTTATAGCATATCCACTTACTCTGAATCCTTCAGCTTGGTTACTTCTTTACTCTCTGTACCTACCATCCACATCCATCCATTACCCAGTCACTCCACACAAACATTAATTAAACATTTTTCATTGCCATCATCAAGCATCGTCAATGTCATCGCTGTCATTGTTGTCATCATTATCACCGCATCAATATAGGATTTCTCATTCAGAGAGCGACGACGGCATACCGATGAAATAGCAGTAGCTAGCAAAAATGTTCACATTAAAATGGAATACCTGCCTCCTTCGTCATGTAAATAATATCAGCGGTTACCAAGGGTGGAGGGGGAGGGTACTATTTGCTCTCCCCCCCCCCCCCCCCCCTCAGGTAGGTACAACGCAAAATGACTCACACACATCAATGTTTATCCTGACAGCTTCTCAAAGACTTCAACTTCACCCGCCATCACCTTGTTCCATATTCTATATCTGAGAGTACTAGTTCTGTATATATTTTTTATTTTTATTTAATTTTTTTTTCTCCTCTTTTTTTTTTGTTTTTTGAGAAACAACAAAGTGAAATTCATGGAATTCCATTTGATATGAAATGAAAAATCATAAAAATGCGCCGCGGTTACGTTTCGCGTACAAAAGATGAATAAAACAATAAATGCGAGTCGTACGTACGTACGTTTACGTTTAGCCTCCTTATGCCATATATAACCCTATAGACGGGAGAGTAAATCTAATGTTTGTTGTTTTTTTGTTCACACAAATACACACATACATTGATACAGAAAAGAATACGTTCTTTTTGTATCTCTCTATTATTTAATTTCTTTAAAACAACTGCCACAGGTATGTCGAAGTCGATGCCAAACACTGAGCTGGAGTTTGCTCGTGCTTCGTCTCGTAAGGTAAAGTAAAGTAAAGGGAAAGAAAAAATAAAAACAATCCCGTTCTAGTCCAGCGAATTACATTTCATCTAGATACTTTGTGCTTTTGCTTACATTTTTAAGTTCATATAAGAATAAGAAATACAAAAAAATAGCAAACATTCTTTGAATACCATTCCCAGGTAGACGTGGACGGGTTGTGGTTGGCTTAGGTTTTAAATTTAATGTTTGTTCGTTGTTTTTTTTTTTATATTTTTTACGGGTTAGGTCCAGTTGTGGAATGGATTTACGAGGAATGGTTGGATAGAGCTTGCGTTTTCTTATGTTTTATGTTTGTCCTAAGGAGGGAGTCGGTACAAACATATTTTTGTTATCTTAGATTTTGCGGAAAGGCTAAGAGCACTATTCTGTCATTCCTTGCATAAATTTTATTAGGTAGCTTGGAATGATTGCTTCGTCTTAAAAAGAATTGTATTCCCACAGACTTTCTGTGGGTACATCTAGTTACCTTTGACCCTTCGGAGATGTTTTTTTCGCTGAAACGAGAATGTTATGAGATTTCTTCTTAGTTGGTACCTACCTACCTACCTACCTATATTGAAACAAGAATGACAAAACGCAATATTACAATCCGTAAATACAAATGTGAATTTAAATTTAACTGAGGAATGCACCATGCTAATTGCACCGCACCCCCTTTTTAGGTATAGACATAGTACTCCCATTATTTGAAGCGTTGCATGGAGAAGGGCATAAGCGATGTCAAATTCTTACTTACGATCTCAGGTCTATTGGCTTCAACATTTCATTGACGTACAGCTTAGGCTGCATTTTCTATCACGTTGGGTATTCATGATAGCCAGCATTTTGTTTACTACCCTTACAGTTCTTTACTGTAAGTGAAGCCATACTTGGGCGGCAGATCAATATCGGCGTAGGGATCGAAGTCCTCCTCCAGCCTTGAACGTAACAGAAATTGCCGATCTGTTGATTGCCAGTCCTTCAAGCAGGGATCTAAGCAAAAGGCGCTGCCAAATTTATATTAAAACTGGCATAATCTTGCATAACGAAGACATTCGGAGCTGTTGGTCGAAGGTTCGAAATTCAGCAGATCAAAATATCTTCTCGAACTGAGGAGACATGACTTCAGATCCCAAATTGGCCTTGGTTTCAGTCCTCTTAACAAGCATCTCCAAACCATAATGCTTTGAAGCTCGGGTCTTTGTGCTGCCAGTAAGGTGACGAAACACACTTTATCTGTGTTTGGCTTTAACAGCAACCAAACTGGCTGTCAATAGCAAAAACTTCCTTCATGAAGAAGATCTAAATCAAAATTTAACCTCCTTCGCGTTGATAAAAGCTCTGGCAGCTATAGTACTGTGAGATAGTGACCATCTGCAATGTTCCAAGAGGCATCACTTTCAGGTATGATTTTATTTGTCTTAGTTTCTGAAACTTCTTATTCAAACTTCAATTAGCTTCGCAGAAAAATGTGTACCAGGTCACACTGGCATCCAGGGAAATGAGATCTCGAATGAGCTTGCTAGGCAAGGTTCAGAAGAAGTTTTCTCAGGACCCGAACCTGTGTTGGGTCTGCCTGCATCTTTAGTCATGTCTGCTATCAATTATTGGGTTTTTCTTTTGAACACAAGATTCGGTGGCGCGATTGCGGTGGATATAGACAGACCAAACTACTGCGCCCGGACATTTGCAAAAGGTCATCATCTTTTCTTCTATCTCTGAGGAGAATCGACTGTAGGCTGCTTGTAGTCGCTCTTTCGGGCGACCAAGCTTTTGCTAAACACTTAAATGTGTTGGGCTTAAGCGACACCACTACCTGTCCTGCTTGCGGTGAGGAGGATGACACAGCAGAACACTTTCTCTGCAGTTGTGCGGCCTATGCTCGCATCAGGTGGCGGATTTTCGGGGCTGCCGTGGTGAGTGCCGAACATCTAAGCTCTTTATCACTGAAGCTCCTGCTCGTTTTTCTTCGAAAGACTGAGAATGGTAGTAAAATGGACCTGTAGTTGTTTCTGAGCGCTCCATCGGATAGTAGCAACCTCCGACAAAAAAAAAAACTTCTATTTCAAGCTTCCAAAAAAATAAACACCACTATTGCATCTTAGTTTGCTCTTATCTCCTAATATATGAGACTATCATCTACGCGTAAATGATAAAATCACGTCATCTTTAGTTTGATGCATAGGTAGGGGGATAGGTGTGGTGGATCTATTGATTAGAAACTTACGTAGCCACAATTAAGGGGTTACATGGGTTTCACAGTTTCAAAAAATTACACTTTTCTATTGTGTTATTAATTTCTACAACATCTCGAGAATATTATCCTAAATTTTCAAGTCATTCCAAATAAAATTTTCGGAGATACAGCCTTGGGAAGGTGCGCACTCAATTGCATCACGAGGTTTATTTGAGGTTATCCAAACTTTAAACGCGTTTTTCTCGAAACTGTGTTTTCAAAGCCGGTTGTCAAAAGTTCTCGAAAACCACTCAACCGATCTTGATGAATTTTATACAGGTCTTTGAGATACAATTCACGAGGACTTGGACGAAGGATTTTTTTTTCAATCACAACTATTTAAAAAAAAAATGTTGAGCAAATTTTACCAAAATTAGCATTTTTTTGTTAAAAGGTCTGTCAAAAATTCAATTTTCACTTTTATTTTTTTTCCTTCGTCCAAATTCTTGTTTATGGTCTTAACTGAAACACGATTTTTGTTTTTACTTCTGATGATCCTGTCACGAGTTCTACTGTCAACGCGTAAGAAAGTAAAAAGTTTAAATAAAATATTTTATTTTTTATATAAATTTTTTTTTTTTTATATATATAACTTTTTTCCCCGAATAAACCCATGTAACTCCTTAAGTAGTATGTCCTTCAACCGAAATAAATGTTATCTTGAACGGATCAAGAGAAATCAGTTTGATTCTTGAATGTTGTTAACTATTGACTGGCTATCGTCGCACACACAATGGTTGGGGAAGCTAGGCTTTGGATCCTGTATGGGCCTTACATATTTCTTAACTCTATGAGTTGTGCCAAGTCCGAAAAGCCAAAAGCACCTGATTCCCCAGCATTCCGGATAAAATTCCATTCCAGACATTTATTTAACGGGGGTGGTAGTTGCCAAGTTTGAAAAGTTCAAATATCTGGGGTCAATGATCAACAGCGAAGCAACCTTTGATGACGACATCAATCATAGTGTAAGCGTAGGGTGGATGAAGTGGCCGGAAAACTCTGCCATCTTCTGTGACCGAATAATGTCCCCTAGGCTGAAAGAAAGGCTCTTTCACCGCAGTTGTGGGTCCGGCCATCACATACGGTTCACAATGCTGGACAATGTACAAAACGTATGAGGGAAAGTTTACAGCAGCTGAGATTAAGATGCTTCGCATAACATCAGGAGTAACAAAGCTTGATCGAATTAGACGTTCCAGAATCCGAGGAAGCTTTCAGGTCAAAAAACCCATCTCGAATCCTCATCATCATCTGTTTCACGACCGACTCAGTTGGTATTGTCATGTTTAAAGGAGGGATCCTACGAACACCGTCAAAAACAACCTTACAACCGCATAAAAGAGGCGGGCCTAAAAACTCCTGGACCAAAGAAATGATTGGCCTCAATGATGAAGTGATTCGAAATCGGGAAGTCTGCAGATATTTTTTGAGGTCGAACCGGCGAAACCCACAGGCGGACCAGTAGGAATGTAGTGAAGTGGGAGGGATATGATCCCTATAATCCTGGTCATTACCTCGTCGTTAAATGGAGAGAAGAAGAAGAATTATATTACTAAAAAATTGGTCAAAATATGGCAATCTTTTGTAGGTTGTATCCTGAAAAATTAAAACCGATCAAGAACATATATTATTTGTCTTACTAACCCAGAGATATAAAAAAAAATATAACCTTGACTGATAGCAGCCTCTTGTAATAATTCAAAATTAACGACTGCAAAATAATGAAATAAATACATTTAAACAACACAACATCTAGACTTTTCGTCGCATATACTTAACACACTAATTTTTATTTCTTAAGTTAAAAATAAAAATAAAAATAAATCGCATTATCAAATATGATCATAAAATAAAAATAAAAATGAGAATTTTATTTCATGTCAAAATTTACTTTAAATAATTTTTTTGCCAAGCCAATATTCGCATCGCAACATCATCTCCATGAAAATCAATCAAATTGTCCAACTCGTATTTTTTGCATTTATTATTTTATTTTATTTTATTTTTTTTTTGAATGAAATATGCTAAATTAAAAATGGAGGGAAATTTATCTCGAGCAGCTGGCGCTGTGTAATAAGTATGGGGGTATCTGCTCTTTAAACATGTTGTCGATAGACCAGACAGACACATCAACAACAACAACAACTACTGCGAAACAACTGTATACGACTGTGATGTGATGTGATGATGATTGGGAATTTCCAAGGCGAACAAAATTTCTAAAATTAAAAGCTCATTTTCCTTGTTTTTTTTTTTCTCGCTGTTTATCTCGTATATTTTTCTTTAAATGTTGGAAAAATTCGCAGAAAATTAGCAGAGAAATACAAATTTTTGTTAAAAACTTGTACCCAAACGTGAAACCAGGCAAAAGTACATAATATAAATTAAATTTAAAAACTACACTTCCTTTCACAATTTCGAAGGCTATTTATGTCGAAGTGTGTTTTTTTCCGGTGTTGGTATTTTTTTGTTCCTTTTTAACATCAAAGAACAACCAGCAGCCAAAGCAACTTTGTTTATATTTTTAGTTTGGTTAGCGACTGCCTCACATGGTCGATTGAATCAGACAATTTTAATAAAAACGAATTATTTTAACTATGTACGATTGCATGGATTTTTTTTTGTATTTTGTTCAGTTAGTAAGGTCGTAATGGGGTAGAAATGACGCGATAGGAAACAATTTACTCACGTACCCTCATGTTTACGTTAGCTCAAGTGTTTTTAGCAAATACCCCGACATTAAGATAATAATTAACACTTGTAAATATTTACATGGCATATGGATGGCGGAATTTGTTTTTTTTTTCTTTCGTACTTTCCAAATGCGAGGTGATTAGAAATGTGCTAAACGCATATTGCAACAAATTTGGGAAATAACTTTTCGAAAATTTATCATATTTTTTTCCGGGCAACATTAAGACAATGTGCTTATTTTAATTTAACGTGTCAAGGCCAAGGATCGACAAAAGATATCTAACAAGTGCTAAACGCAAATCCACAGCATCTGCAAGGATCAGCCAAAGTCTACGCAACGTCTTTATATTGAAGAAAATAAGAGTGCAAATAACGCTTTCGGACATCGTTCTGTGACTCTAGAGAAGTCACTAATAGACAAAGAAGTGTATAGAAACGGTTTTCTCACTCATTTAAGGAGCATTCAACAATGTCATAACGTGTAAGGTGGAGACTGCACTTCAGAATTCTAGAGCTGGTCAAGCTCTTACTGCAGGTAGTCATCACTTAATACTTGGTGATGTTGTCGTAATAGTCATTGCTTCCAGAAGCACAGGGTGTAGTTTTCTCTTCCTTACCTTGCGTTCTTGCTATTAACTCAGGAAGTTTAAAAAAGAGTGTTCAAGGGACTTAGTCATGCAGACGATGTGTGGCAGGCGAATTCCTATTAACTACAGGGTATCCGCCGGGAAGGTATACTACTTTGTTTGTTTAAAATTTTTGATTTAATGAAAGAGAATGGATCTTATATTGATAAATGTTTTATTTGTTTATGTTGGCAATTATGTATGGAATATAATATCAGGTAATTGTCCGCCTCTGTTAATCTCACAAATGCGAGCCCTTTTGAGCAAATTTTTCATTACATTCTCACACCTTTCACGCGCTATTTCATTAATTTCATCACGAATATTTTGTTTGCTGTGCTCAAGCATTTCTGGTTTGTTTGCATAAACCTTGCTTTTCAGATATCCTCACAAAAAGAAGTCCGGGCAGTCAAATCAGGCGACCGTGGAGGCCAATCAACATCACCATTTCGTGAAATAGCTTGTTGTGGAAAGAGGTCTCGCAGTAATTCCATTGTAATCCTGGCTGTATGCGATGTGGCACCGTCTTGTTGATACCACATGTTAATCAAGCCCAAAGCATGAAGTTGTGGCGTTAAAAAGTTTTCAATCATATCACGATATCGCTCCCCATTCACAGTTACCGTTTCGACGGTTTCATTTTCAAAGAAGTAAGGTCCAATGATTCCTCCTGACCAAATTCCACACCGGACTGTAACTTTTAATGGGTGCAAAGGTGACTGATGAATAATTTGAGGGTTTTCCATTGCCCAGACGCGACTATTCTGTTTATTCACATATCCATTCAAATGAAAATGTGCCTCGTCACTCATTATGATTTTTTCATGAAATTCGGGGTTGTCATGGGCTAGCTGTAACATCTTATTGGCATATGTACGGCGGGGTAAATGGTCTTGTGGAAGAAGCTCTTGTGTCAACTGAATCTTAAATGGAAACAAATGCAAATCCTTTTGCAAAATTGTCACCAAAGTTGTTCTTTGAAGACCAAGCTCCTGAGCACGGCGTCGAATTGAGGTTGATGGATTGTTTTGAACACTTCCTTGAGCAGCAGTAATGTTTTCAGCCGATCTTGCAGTACGTTGTGGTTCATGCTTGGGCCTATCACCTACAGACCCTCTTCCTTCGTAATCATTCACTACACGATAAATAGCGCGTTTTGGTGGCACGTTGTTTCTCCCAAAAATTACACATAACTGTCTCATCGTCACAGTAATCGATAATTGATTTTGATAAAATGTTTTAACGATTACAACACGTTGGTTTATCGAATATTTTTCCATAATAAATTTGCCACGTGTCTACTTCACGATAGCCAAAAATGAACTGTCAAGACTAATGTTTACCAAAATGGCGGCAAAACAAAGCTGTATACCTTCCCGGCGGACAGCCTGTATAAGCGAACTGTTGGAAATCTTACATAACATAAACTTAACATGAAGACAAAACGTTTACAGCCTTATTAATAATAAAACTCAACTCGCTCATTTACTTATGTGTTAGATAGCACACTGCTAAAAAACATATCCGGTTGTTTACTTTTTTTATTAATAATGAATGGTTCTTCATAAAATAACTACCTGACCGTTTTCCTGAAAAATTAGCTTGAAAATGGCATCACTGACATAAATTGCACTAAAGTCTATTACATTCCGGCTGACAACTGACATATCCAAATAACAGATTCACAAATTTCTACAAAAAAAAATGTTTTCTTATTTGAAAATTTTAAATAAGGCGCCTTTGGCAACAGTACTTTGGTTACCCGCTACGCGGGATTAAGGGATTTCAACCCCCTTTCTGCCGGCGGCAGGTACCGCAGCATTATCTCAAATCTGATATAAAATAATTGAATGTTTTTAATTACTTTGTTCTATGTTGTTAGCAGCCATCACCTTTTCAATCAAAGGAATGCGCACGCCTTTTTTGTTCCCACCAATGTCTTCCCTTTGAGAGCTTGCATTGTTTTTTAAATGTAGCACATTCCAAATTTGTTATAGGATTTATTCTTGTTTATATGTTTTGACTGTTGCAGCACTAAAATTTGCACAAAACACTTATGTTTTGCAATCGAGCAATATAATTTAAAAGTTATCACTTGATAAACAACCTACATCACTGATTTAGTTACAAAGAGTAAGATATTTAGAGGCAAATTTAGTGTAACGCGAAGGACATCAAGAATGTAAGAATCGACTGACAAATGTTAATTGAGGATCAGCCAAAAAAATAGCTGAATTGTGAGTCTCCAAAGCCATTGACAGATTTCACTAAAATTTCGATCAGACGGTCATCCAGTAACGTCAGGATGTCATCCGGGTGACAAGTTTGAATGACCGACTGATTGCACCTTAAGACTTTGTCAGGTAGTTTTTTTTATCGTTTCAGAGGACATGGGGACTGGTGTTTAACTAAGAAATAAATACCATAAATACATGTCACTGTAATACTTCCCAAGCATAAGTCCTCAAAAATTACGGGATCATCAAGCATTTTGTCATAATGGCAATGCAAAGTGGTAATAGAAAAATATTAGGGCAAACCTGATAAACTATAATGACTAGCCTGTGCAATGTTTCTATTGAGCATTTCTCCCCTTCATCTGCATATACAGAAAGCGTTTACAAGCGCTTGGATTAGGCGAGCTGGCCAACAAATAATAAAAAAAAAATAACAAAATTATTACCTTTAGAGACTCTCACTATCAGTTCGCCAGAGATTTATAAATTTTCATAAAAAAAATTCGGCATCATTGATGAATAATAACGCGATCGCAGTAATAAGATTACAAAGTTCCACGGGTATTCGCGAGTTTGTCGACTACTTGAAGATGCAATGCTTCCTTTTCACACTCTTCGTCTGCTCTTCAACCACATGGAACGGCCGTTGATCAGTATACTACTGCTTTCGGGTTAATTCTTGAAAACTTTAAGGCTGAGGTATCTGATAAGCTCCTTCCAGAAATACTAGAAAAAGAAGGTTTGCGTGAATCGAACATCGTAAACAGCATTCCTTTGGTGGTGAAAGAGAAATGTATTGTGGAGAAATCACATCCGTGGTCTTGATAGCGTTTGTGGCGCCCCTATATTTTATGATGCGCGGTCCGAAAGGCGAAGGTTTATACTATTGTGTCGACATCCCTCTACCAACTGAAAAGTAAGACCATAGGCACCTAAGACCATAGGACTCCTGGTCCATTGAGCTACCATGCTGACCTTACATTAATGTACTTAGTTTTCCCGTCTTTCGAACAAAGGTAAAAAGGAGCTTAAATGATGAAGAGCTTAGATGTTCGGCGATCACCACGTCAGCCCCGAAAATTCGCCACCTGATGCGAGCAAAGGCCGGAGAAAGGCCAGAGGAAGTGTTTTGCCTCCTACTCAAGTCGCTCACGCCCAAAACACTGAAGTATTTAGCAAAAGCTTGGTGTCCCGAAATGACGCCTACAAGCAGTCTGCAGTCGATTCTTCTGAGAGATAGAAGGAAAGACGACGACTTTTTGCAAATTTCCGGGCGATTACTTATGTGACATATCAAGAAGTCTGTAGCCAAACTATGGTAAAACCTGTCCCAACAAACTTCTCCAGTCTGACATTACATTTTTAGCGCCTTAACTGGCCAAACCTTCTGAGAAGCCATGCAACGAAACTAAACATCTTAAATGACGATACCTGTAGAGGCTGCGATGACAAAAGGATTCAGAGCGACGTACCACATTTTCTCTTCTGTCACTTGAAGAACAGAATACTTGGAATCTACTATTTTTTTACCAAGGTGCAGTTTGTTAGAATTTTTCAAACTATAAACTGATGCACTGCGTCCTTAACACACAATTTGACTTGGATTTGCGTCACACTTTTAGCCGCAGGGGTTACATCGCGGGATTTTGTGCATTTTTTCGTAATTGTGAAGTGAACAAGTGCGGCACTAAAAATCAACCCTTTGTACTTTTTAAAAATGAATTCGTGGTTTTCGATATTGAGTGCGAGTGAGGGAGCATTTTTACAACCAGCTATTCGAAGTGTCTGTGGACTGCCCACCAGTAACATCGAATTAGAACTCAAAGCCTGAGAGTACCAAGGTTAACGCCACTTTAAAAAAATTTATTGGATTCGCCAGCAAAAAACTCGCTCTTCAAATCCTCTCTCTCTGAGCAAACGTTAAAGGACTTACCGAACCTCAGGATATTGTCAAATCATCGGCCTCAACAATAGAATAGTAAACAAATAGAATTGACCCCTGACCAAAACTCGTATTAACTCTCATTTGTAATAATTCGAAACGTCACCATCGATATGGAAGGCAACTTTTTTCACAAGAACTTTTAAATAAATTCCTAGTTGTTTTCGTTTGGTCTGATTTTAACAGAACAAACGAGTTCTCTGTCATTCGTGTCAAATTATTACTTCTATTTTGTTTTGACTTGTCATAAAGTATCAAAGCGCCGTTAAATACTACTCACAACTCTTCATAAAAAAACAAAAAAAAAAATTGTTACATTGTTTACTCATGTCATGTCACTTAGACGCATTCGAAAACAATTCATGTCATCAACGTGTTTACTCCACCTACATACATTTTCACATTTTCAAATATGCTAAAGCAACAAACAAATTATATCTGTGATAAGAGATATTTGACGTTTGCTCCATTCCTAATGCAGGCATTCTAGATTTGTGTACAAAAGCTTACAACTTGTTTATAGAACGATTAAGGGCTTTTTTCTGGAACTCCATACACTAAGCTAAAGTCTAGTACCATTAACCAACCAATCCTGATAATAAATTATAATTAAACCTTAAAGCGATAAGCGGCGCGCATTGTTGCTGCACCTTAATCGCACCAAAAATAATCACAAAAGAGGGCTTGTCATCTCGGTCTATGTTCTGTACTGTCATCGTCATTGTAGCACCAAATGATGATCCCTATCTGTGACTTGGGCTTAAATCTCAGATTTCCATCTCCGCGTGGTATTTAATTTACACGCTGAGTCGGATTCGAATTCGAATTCAGAGACGACCACGTCTGAGAACAATGAGTGACTGACTTTGTAATTATGCAAAGTACTTGTTGTTGTTATTGTAGGCTGATCATCAAACCGCACGTTGTTGCTTTGTTTGCTCATCTAAAATGCGTGTACTGAATTTGGCGGAGTGTACTGAATACCGGCAGACAAAGAAAAGGTGATGCACTGGCACTCATCTATCTCATCGCAGAAAGAAGAATAACTTGTCGACTTGTCACTCAGCAAATATCAACTCTTTGTGGTTGTTTCTCTTAGATTGTTAATTGATTTTTCTTAGCTTCAACAACTTCAACAACTTGTAAATTGTAAACCGAAACTAATGCTCTTTTCTGTTGTTTCTTTTCAGGTACGTATCCAAAGAATATGCATCCATCCGGATGCGCGGTTGGGGAGTATCTATATCGAACTAATTACCAATTCAGATTCTGACCGATGCGATGCGATGATTTAAAATACATTTTTCTTAATCAGCCGGCTGACTTCCGTGCACGGGTTAGTCGATCGACCGCCTTTGACAGTGATCGATCTTTCATTTTCAATTGGCTGGTGATTCCCACGAGTCCGCCGTGCTTGTTACATATTCATGAGTAGAGCCTCGAGGAAAACCTGAGAACACAAGAGCGTTCGAATACAGCGTTCGATTCGGAAAGAATTTGAAATTAAATTTCAGTCAATCAGAGGTCGTTGAAGATGGCAGCCCCCCCTATTCTAGGATTGAATTATTGAATGGCGGCGTGGCCTAGTGTGTCGGACTAACACCCAGGGGCGCCGATTAATTTACACTTAAATGGTACCATTATAGTTTTCTTCATCTCAGATGATGCCTATTGAGAATACTTCAGAGATCGTCTTGCTATAGCATTACATTATCTAGCTTCAGCAGCTGCTGCTGTCTTGGGATACGTTACATCTACATGAGTTCTGGATTATAGCTTTTTTATAAAGTATGGGGTTTTTTTTCTTCTCATTTTAGTGAGGTTCATTTGAGATTTAATTGAAGCGGGAATAAATACTTCGTGAGAGAATTGATTGGTTTCGCTATCGAGTCGAAGTAGAGAGAAGCAATTAGCTATTGTGTTATAGATGGAGCGTGCTGTGAGAGTTGGTGGACCTCTGTTAATTATATTGTGTTTTTTAAAACTTCGATAATGGCTGGTAGAAGTGGAACCACTTGACATTAACTTTAGGCACCGTAAGTTCATTTCCGGGAGGGGACAATGAAGAATTCGACTAAATTTTGTAAATTCACTTTTGGGTCGTCGCAAAGATTTCTATTTCCTATTACCATCTTTAATTGCATTTCGGTATGTTCAAAGCTAGCCTTATAAACTAGATGGCACTCCCTTGGACAGAAACAGAGAGCTTAAGCCATTTTTTCTCATTTCCAAGTTTAATAACAATTAAACTCCAAATGTTGGAAAAAATAGGACCGAATTTGTATGCTTCTCTTAAGTGAATCATTGAATTGTGTCCCCCTCCAACGGAGTATTACTTTACTTAACGGGCTCCCGATCGACCCCCTACCTAAGACACGTCAGCTGCGATCCCGCCCGAGTTTTTAGACCAAAAGACTAAATTCGGGATATCGTGGTCTTTTAAATGGAGGTTCGGTCTTCTTTTTCGTCTCCAACTTGTGGGCTGAGATTCGATGTGTTGACTATATCTTCCTGCGCCGTATTCTGTAGAGCGTTCAATTGTTCCTTTTGCTGACACCTACCCGGCGCACTATCTGCTAAAGAATGAGATTGAAGAAGTAATATAAAAGCGCATCACCTTTCCGAATACCTTTTCTATTTGAAAGAGTTCAGATAAGCTGCTGTCAAACTGCACATTGCACCAAGAGTTCTTTAGCGTTGCGTGACACAATTTGCCCAAATTCGGCTAGCGCCATGTTAATCTCCTGATGATGCATACTCCAAAGTCGATGATAAGATGATGTATTTCGCCTTAAAATTCGTTGGTCTTTCCCCGGATTTGCTTCGGTATACTTATTTCATAGCTAAGCCAACCTATTCTATATACTGGGTGGCGCAACTGGTTATTCATTGACTGGAGGTGCATTTTCTTTATGACCTACAACTCTGTATACATGACGCCCGTTTAGCAGCTGCTGCAAAAGCTGCCTAAATCCATTTAACATTACCTGGGCGACTGTGACTAGGCTTACTTTACTGTTTATTTTGCGCACAGAACCGCGTGAGACTGTATAGATGTCAAAAATAGAGGTGCAAATGCAAAATCAAGATAATAAAACCAACCATATCCTAGGTAAAGGGTAAGATACTTGAAAGCGGATATTTAGAGTTGGACCTACTTGGTTGGTCGCAAGGTATCAAAAGCCTTATGGCCAGGTTTGGATGAAAAAATATATATCTTAAGAGATTTTAAATCTAAGATAATTGAAAATCTTTCTGTGCCCTGTCTTCTCATGAAGCATGCTAGTACTGACTTCTGTAGGTTTTATGATGATTTATGCATTTCAATTGCTCGTTTCAGAAATTAACATTTTGACTTGATATGACTTCTTCAGTAACATAGAAAATTTAGCAGAGCAGCTGTTAAGTTGACTTTAATGTTTTTGTAGGGAAACAAAATGCCTTGGGAAAAGGGTGGAGTATGTACATATATTCTTGCGGTTAGTTTTTGTTGACGACATTTATAGATGGTTCTCCCAGGGATCGCTATGGGAACATTATGGTTAGTAGAATTTTATGGCAGCATAGTTGTCATATTCCTGCTTGACTAACATATTGAGTGGGCTTCCGCTTAATCCGATAGTAAGTTTAAGAGATCTTAGCTTGCAAACGAACATCGATTGTAATATATAGCAAAGTTACAATTTGAAATGATCTACATAGCTAACAGCTGAACAGATTTTGGTAATTAAACGATGAATAGGTATTTAGGAAACGAAATTCAACAATTAGACTTTAATCTCAAATAAATTCAACTAAAGTTACATCCAATGGATTGAAATTAAAGACAAGGAAGATAGGGTTCAGTTTGTGTTTGAATAAATTTGTTGTGTGTGACACAAGATACACACATAATGTTCTTTGGCGAGGGTTTGAAGGAGACGCAAAAAATATATTTAAAGGGACGAGGAATAACAACCCCATAAGTGTGTGAATGTTGGTTAACTGCAAGCATATTGCTGGAGCAAACCAGTAGACGAGGAATGATTATTTTATTTAGAGATGAATGCAAATTTAAGTTTTTCGTGGCTATTTTGTGAACACTCGAGCGAAGCCGACCAGCCCAGTCTCAATATATTATATGAAAGGTAATTTCAACCAATATTGACTGAGTTGAATGACACAGGGTTTTTCAACAGGGACGCTACAAAAGTAGAGCGACAGAGACGGCAAACGACGCCATATTTCTTGCCGCTCTTTTGACATTTCTCTTTTGTAAGGTTTGCCATTTCATGATGGAAAGATATACGAGCCAACAACGAGTCGAAATTATTAAAATTTACTACCGAAATTCGGAGTCAGTGGCTTCAACGTTAAGAGCGCTACGTCCAATTTATGGTCGTCATAATCGTCCTAGCAGATTAACAATTGAGCGTCTAGTAGGAAAATTTGAATCCACAGGCACAGTACAAAATGTTCCCGTGCCAGTGAGACAAAGAAGTGCCCGTAGTGTCGAGAATATTGCTGCCGCTGAGGCTTCTCTGTGACGTCGTTGTGGCGAATTTTGCGAAAAGATCTTGGCCTACATCCTTACAAGATTAAATTGACGCAAGAACTGAAGCCGCTTGACCACCAGAAGCGTCGTATGTTCGTGAATCGGGCTGAGCAACAACTTGAAAATGATTTTTATCGAAAAAAGGCGATGAGGCTCATTTCTGGCTGAATGGCTTCGTCAATAAACAAAATATGCGGTATTGGTCAGGCAGCAATCCACACGTACTCCATGAGTCATCATTGCATCCCGAAAAAATTACGGTTTGGTGTGGTTTAAGGGCCGGCGGCGTCATTGGGCCGTCATTGAGTTCCGTGATGATCAAGACCGGCACGTTACTGTGAATGGGAATCGCTACCGTTCAATGATAACCGAATATTTTTGGCCCCAGTTGGATGATATGGACTTGGAGGACATGTGGTTCCAACAGGACGGCGCCACAAGCCACACAGCGAATGTCACAATCAATTTATTCGAAACCAAGTTTGGTCGTGCGATTTGACGCCGTTAGACTATTTCCTGTGGGGCTACGTCAAGTCTATGGATGCATGCACAAGAAATCGAGTTCCATACATAATGGCATCGAACGTACTTTCACAGGAATAAAGAATTTCATTGATATCCAAAACCGTTTTAGTTTTATTTAAAAAAAACTTTTGTAGCGCTCTTATTGAAAAACCCGATATAAACTCAAATAGGATCACTCAATTGGTTGCTTTCTTGTTTTTTACTTGTTGATCGGTGTTGTCAGCTAAAAAAAATTAAGTAAGGTCTTCAAAACGTTATAAGAAAAACCACTACATCGATGTATGCGTTGATGTTTTGAAGCGATACTGATATTAAAAACGCGGGCTCTTGAGTTGTTTTATTTTCCTATCAACTCCAACCTATTTCAAATATTTATTCGAATGAAAACGAATGAAATTAAACTAAAGCGCAAACATGCATGTTACCCCTGAGGTCTATGATCAATTCCGCGGCGACATCTGATGTCGACATTAATCCTATGCGAAGGAGGAACGAAGTAGCAGCAGAATTCGCTATCTTCTATGACAAAAAAAATATTTTAAAGGCTTTGGAATATACGATATCTGTATTTGATCGGGCCCAGTCCTGAAATAATTCGAAGCCAGTAGATAGATAGATAGATGCCAAGTCGGGAGAATATACATGGGGCTCTGGTACTGCGGTTCCTTATACAGCCTATTGTGCCTTCCCTGGAGGGGTCCTATAGAGCAAATGTTTGACTCCGGAGGAGGTCAGGAAGACGAGAATCTTCGCTGGATGCAGGGTAGCAAGGTTTGTTGGTGATGTGATTTCCTCACCAAGGATGTCCTTCCTGAGTCGAAAGAGACTCCATGAGTATGTGAAGAGAGGATTCGTCACTCTCTAAACAACGCCTACATGTAGGGTCCGGTGACAGGCCAATGCGGTAAAGGTGTTTTTTCAGGAGACAGTAACCACTGAATATTCCTTGACCATGTGAATTGAGCCAGACTTCATTGGATTCGATCAGGGATAAGCTTTTAACAAAGTTCCTGAAGTGACTTTTGCTGACACCACAGAATAGTTCAGGGCCGACAAGTGGTGTTGTTGCGCCGGCTTTAGCAGCTTCGTTGCCAGCAAAACCACTGTGGGCTGGGATCCAGTGAAGAATGACTAAATTTTTCGTAGCAAGTTCATAGATGGCCATGAAGGTTTCCAGAACAAGCTTTGATTTTATGACCGATGAGTCAAGAGATGCTTGGCTATCTGAAAAGATAAATATAGTTTTACGTCGTGTGTTAGAACTTAAGTTAATTCTATCGCACTGGTTAATGGCAAAGACTTTTGCTTGGAATATGGATGAGTTCTTACTTACTTACTTCTTCTTAGGCTGACTGAGAAGTTCGCTTGAGGCGACTCTCCATGGATTCCAGATCCAGTGCCTGACTCCATCTTGGATCCGTCCGTATACCAGACGAGATCATGTTTTGATGGTTTAGGTTTATATTTTTCCCAGTCCTCTCTTGGCGGGACGACGATAGAGAAGTTTTTATGGAAGCCGTATAAAGCCTTCAGTTGTTTATGTGGTCGAATTAGCCTAGGGACTAACTCTAACCAAACAACAAAACTAAATTTGTTCCACTGTTCGTTTAAAATCCTTGCCTGTCTGCCATCCACTCTTCGTCCATGCCCACTAAAATCTTCTTTCACAAATTGACATTCAAATTATCCCAACACAAACTGTTTGAAATAAATCATACCGCACCAAACCCAACATCATCATGTCGTATCCAATCAGTAACTCAAAATATTCAATTAAATATGCAACACCATACTACAGAACACCAAAAGGCAACAAAAAGGCAACGTTACATAGGTCAAACGTTTCTTCAAACAGTGGTTAAGGCCTACATACAACATCTTTAACCTAAGTCGTAAAGCATGCCAAAGACCACAATCGATCTTTGTTTCTGTTGCTTTTTTATTCTCTTCAGTTGCTGCACCACGGAACGAATTAAGGAAGCAATGGTCTCGCACACAGTGCCGTTTTGCACAAACCACCACATCTGCAAGTTTTTCCAGCCGCCAACCAAACCTACACACAACGACTGCAGCGGCACCACCCTGGCTGCTGTCTGGTGCGTGTAAACTCGCAAGACCACAACATTACAATCGATGGTGCAGTCGTAACTAAAACCGTTAAGAATTGAAATTGAAAAATGAGGAAGAGACCAAAAATCATCGTCAGGAAACGAGGAAACGAGGAAACGTGAAAACCACGGCTCCACAAATCCCTGAAAGCCATTTCCAATCAAAGTCAGACCGAAATCAAGATGGAACAAAATTATGGTTACTGTGTCGTTCCACCATCAGAACCAATCTTGGGGTAAATGAACTTTTTATTTGCTGTCAGCACGATGCAGCACGATGGAAAATTTGCATGAAAGGTCCGCTTGCCAGCGCTCGCTCCTTGTGGTCGTGTGTGACCCTCATTTGCATAGCATGGCTTGTCGTAGTTGTAGTCGTCGCGTCTCAAGCGCGACCGAAAAACCAGTAGCACTCGAGCAATCTACGCCAATTCAGGGTAATCTCTTTCCAATAACCCTGTCGCCAACGTTCGAAGGAGAGCTATATGTCTGGCTGTATGTATGTGGGGTGCTGCTGCCTTCATCCAAACGATGTGGCAGCGTTGTAGTGTCATGACTAAGCGAAATGACAAACTGGTTTCCATCTCGATCATGATCTCGTTCTCCAGTTCTGGTGGTGAAAAGTTTCTTACTTCTCACTTGTCCACACGAAAAATATGGATTTTCTACAACAGCAGCCCAGATGATCGAAGTTGGAGATCAATGAGGTGCTTCGGCAAAAGGTTATGCCACTTACTTGCTGCGGCTAATTGGAGCGTAACCAATCAGGTGTCTTCTGCTGCTGCTGCTGCTGCTGCAATCGAGGTTAAGTTTAAACTTTTGTTAGCAGCTTGTTACGTAATGGAAGCGCACCGTGCACTAATACCATTCACTTTGGATTCGCTTCGAGGGACTCGCGTGTATTCGGCAAGATGCAGCAATAGCAGCAGCAATTTGACGCTAGTCTTTCTCCTCAATAGAGGAGAATGGCAATTGGGTGTTTCTCGTAGGTAGAGTGAGCGCACAATCTTCTGTAGCATGACCAGAAGTGATTTGGAAAGGTTATTGCTTTGATTTTTATAGTTCATTAGTCTTGATGATGGCTTTTAGAGCAAGCCATTGATTATTGGATTACCAAATGGATTGAAGATGAAAACATGCCTACTTAGTCTTTGGTTATAATGTTTGATAAGAGAAGAGGGGATTCCTATCTTAAGTTTTATGAGTCTGTAGGCCCTTATCTGCTACAGCTTTGGGCCTTTTCCTACCTTTTCAGCGCATCCAGGTGCATGAATTCCTTCGCAGCCGTGCACAGTCTTTTACTGCCTTGTTGGATCTTACTATGTCGGATTTGAGAAGCACTCTGAGGGCTGATGTATTTCTAGCGGCACTACAAGAATCCGAAAAATACAGCCGATGCCCTCGAAGGTCTAAATTACAGCCATAAATGTTTGTTCAGGACTAAAATTCTATCCAGATTCTCCATTCGAAAAGTTTCTTACTGCCGAAGTGCACAGGCAATTATGGATGCACGATAGTTGGCTTCTTCAGAAGCCCTTTGCAACCCACGGCTATTCTGTGACGTTCATGGACTTTTACATTTTAGTCAGAATGAGGACAAACTTAACTATGGTTTCTAGTGATTTCTGGAAAATGCGACCCGATCAGTCTTGGTTTCGTTATGACTTGTTCCTCCGTATATATGCGTCTGTGTTGCATCAACGTTAATCTAACTCTCAGGGTTATATATTTCTATAGGATGAGATTAAATAGGTAAGCTCATGGCAATCTGCTCCGCACCAAGATCAGTATCCAGTCTAATCCTGCACTTTCTTGATTGATTGGTGATCTATGTTTTCACTAATAGCAGTGAAGACGTAAAAAGTCTACAAAAATGTAGCAATAAACTCTCCTCGTTCTGATCTTGATTGGAGCTTACAAAATTCCTCAATATTATGGTTTAAGATCCCTAATCTAAATCTTGACCACTCACCGTTGACCACTGAAGTTTTGGATAAAAATGATATATATTAACGAAGATCTAAAGCCACTCTCCTGCAAAGTAGACATGGTTGTTAAACTATTGAAATTTCGTATCGTCATGAAAATTTTTCGAAGCCATTTTCTCACCCCAGGACTGTAGTCTTCTTCAAGAGGACCTTGGGAATTTTTCCTGGAATTGAAAATTACCAAAAGCCAAACCATAACCTTATCGCCGAAATGCACCCAATCTGTAAACGGTCAATCTAAGTCAATCGTTCAATCTCTTTGCGACCTGCGCCTTCTGTGTGAAGCTAAATTTACGTTCCCATATTAATAATGTATCAAATGCCTTAGTTATATTGAAACTATATTACCTTCGTTCGCTCGAGTACACTTTGCTCGAGCACGGTCGAGTATGCCAGTCATTTATCATGATCAAATCAAAACTCTGATTTTACGACTATTAACAACTCCATGACTGATTTGTAACTTGTACTAAGCCTAATAAAAAGGGGTTCGCTCCCTACTAGGGCTGCTATTTCAGCTGCTCTTAACCCGCAACAAGGTAAAGTCATTTTCAACTTGAATTATCACAATTTTTAAACCCAACTGTTTTCTTCCTGTTGCTCTTACTTTGTGCAAACAGTTTGCCCAGTATTTCTACTTTTTGATGGATTTTTCAACTGCGGTCTATGTTGGGTCTACTTTTTTATTCTTCCTGCTAGGCATCTGCTCGCGAAAGTCAAGTCGATATAAAAACTTGCTCTATTGTTGTTAAAGGTATATTTGTTCCCTGAATAAAGTAGCGGTTATATGAAAAGTTTCTAATTGATTTAGGTTTTAAAGGAGAGAGATGTGATAAAGCAGTTGGGCTTGATTGGCCATCTTTCGAACTACTCGCCCAACTTTTTAAAATCTTTCAACTTTACAATTCGTCATTGTATAGGTTACCCAATTATTTTATAACATGCAGAGCCATGGGCTTAGACTAGTCTTTTAAAATACTGTTGTACTATTTTATTCGACTGCCCAAGCATATAAAGACGTTCGCATTGTTTTCAGCGTAAAAAAAAGCCACCAGCTTTAGATCAAGCTTTCATAAAATATGTAGGTTTTGAAATTTTTTGTGAATTTTAACGTACCTTTAAAGTTATTGAAACTTTCCTTAACCTCAGGCCTTGCGCCAAGCTTATCATCCTTGGGTCGATATTCAGGCAAAACATCTGTTGAACCACATCTACCTGATGTAAAAAATTTTATATGATGCCGTGGCTTAATGATAAGTGTGGTGGACTAAATACAGGTTCAAAAGCGCCCCAAGCTTTTCACTGTCGTTAATCAGACAAACCTCCAAGAGTTGTAACTGTTATGAGAAACCTTCCATTCGGTTCCATTAAGGTTTATTCTAAGCTAACTACATGCATCTATTATTTGCAATTTTTCACCCACTTAGTGTACTTAACGAACATTGGTCATTTCTCCGCCATTTATAACAATTTTCAAACAGATTACCTTTCAAACGACCACGATTTGCGAGTACATTTCCTCCACAAAAATACTCGAGACATTATAAAGTCAATCAACGACAACGACAACAACTGCAATTTAATAAATCATTCATTGACATCAAGTCAATTCTGCGGAAGTGGATACACCATCCGATCGAAGCCAATCAGCCAGGTAAACCTTAAGTCAGTGCAACAAGCAGCAATCGAATGTTCTACATCTAAACTCGATACTAAATTATTTATTCCGATTATACTCGTCGTCGTGATAAGCTCATATCTACCTGAACCTGGTTAAATACAACCTAGTCTACCTTATCTGGGTTAAGTAATAAATTATTTGCATGTGGAATTGTGTTTTGCTTGACAGGTGCACGTGCTTTCCGCTCATTTTGCCGAACAACCTTCTCATCGGACGCTATCTCGTATTATCTTGAAAAATGTCATAACACGTGACACTGCGATTTGGATTATTAACAAAAGTGGCCACGTTTTGATGTCCACACACACAAGCACAGAACTTGTACTCGTATTTCTGCCAGTGAGCGCGCAACTATAGTAATGAGAACATGAAACAAAAGCCTCCGAGTGAGTGAGTGTGGGTTGCGTCTTCCCACAACCTACGCGCTTGCGCCATCAGAGAATGTCACTGGAATCACACACGAATCAAATTAATTCGCGTGGTACCGTCGCGTCGTCGTTCGTCAGTCCTTGGTGTATCTTTTGGATTCTTTTCTTTTTTCCATTCGCCTCTTAAGGTTTCCATCCATATATGGATTAGTGACAGGTTTATGAGAAGAGGTGCCGCACAGCTAACCTGCGGCACATCAAAATCTAAACACAAAAACCGAAAATCTCATTCAAGTGCAACGAATTGGCGTAGAAAATTGTAGTCCATTGTGATTTAGACACATGTGAAAATTAAATTGATGAAAATTATAATTTATTAGCAAATTTTTGATCTTTTGTGGGCAGTGGGGTGATATTTTCGAATGATCACGTTTAGGCGATCGCTCGAACGTGGTAATTTGCAATTTGTTGTAGTTTTTTGTTTTTCTCTCTCTGTTTACACTATGGAGAAGGCGAAACTATGATATAATGGTGCTCGGCCGGTCATGCCTGCAGTGCTTGAACTGGGTTACTCTTAAGGTTGAGTAAATAATAAATATGTTGAAGACTGCTTGTGTTCCCACTGATGATTAAATAGAGATTTAAATTTTTTACGTTATATATTTATTTATTTTATTTTTTTTTTGAAGGATATTCAATTCGTAGAGCAATCAACTTCTGTCATTGTCCATTGAGCTATCTTCTTTTTGGTATATGCGTTGGAGAAACTAGAAGGTTTGTTAATGGGTGACGTGCATGGTTGTTTGCCTTAGGAGATTGAACCTGTACCTCTCGAGTATAAAGCCAATACACTAACCTCTATACCGTCCGCAGCTTCTATGAAATATTAGCCAAAGCTATTTTGTAAATGGGCTGTATCTTGGGGGATGATTTCTTCTCCATTGATAAGTCTTGCGTTATTTTCTTGCCAATTTGCTCTACCTGGAATAATGTTCATTTACCAGTTGTCACATTTTTGTAATTTTTAATTTTTAATAGCCCTTATTGTGATTGTCGATTATTAATCGATAGATGACTTTTATCGATAGACAATCGTTGGTTATGAACTTCGATATTGCGAATGTCGATTGTGAACGATATTTTTCATTTTGACAGACGATGTTGAGAAAATTTATTTTTCAAGAACGAAGATGTGAATTATTTAAATTTTATCACTATTTTATACAAATTAACTTGAGTAGAGGTCAAAAGTTGTTAGCAACAAAAAACAAATGGAAAAACTGGTAAGCTTAATGGAAGCAAATCCCGATATTGCTAAGGGTATTTGGGCGAAGTCGCAGGCAAAAGCTAAATGGGAAAAGTTCACCCTCGAACTGAAAAGTTTAAGGCCTCCTGCTCCTTACTGGGATAAATGGTTAAAAGTAAATTTGAATTTACATACATATGAATCGTATAAGTGAACATAGGCTTTTATAACAGGTTTGGGCTGATTTAAAGTGCAACACAAGGAAAAAGAAATTTGAGAATAAAACTGAAATTCCGTTTCAAGAGGATTGGAAGCATCTCTTAATCACGCCCTATTCTTGGCCATCTTTTAAAAGTCTCTGTGCATATTTCCTTTTTCCAAAAGACTTTTTATCTTGTTTTAATTTTATTTACACAAAAATAAACACTACAAATAATCAATTAAAATGTAAAAAATTTTTTAAAGTATGCTCCATTCACAATAAATAGCATTTTTGTTCACAATAACACGAACCTTTGTCGATTGAGTTGTACAATACCAAACGTAAAAATTGTCGACGCAATCGACTTTTGTCAAATCGTTCGCTGATCGACATTCGCAATAGGGACCGATATCTTCTTTATACTGCTTAAGTACAGATTCAAGTACAGGAGTGTTCTTTCTGTACAAAAGTAGTTTTAACATTTTCGGATCGATCTTAACTTTAAACAGAACAATATTTGGTTTTAAAATAAATAAAATTAAACTCACATGAACAACTACATATTTCTCCAACTTCACTACACAGATTGTCGGTAAAGTTTGAAATTCTAAAATTAATATTTCCATGTAAATGTTTGTCATGTCGCTCACCAGTGCACAAAAATAATAAAACAGAATTGAAAGCTGAGTGACGCGACTCCTTTCTGCCGCAAAAAAAAAATTTCACTTGCCGCTCAGCGACTTCGTGGTCGCAACCATACAATTTCAGGTAACTTGCCACCATCGGCCTAAATAAGAAACAGGAAAGTGTTTACTTTTACTTTTTGGAGCTTAAATTAGGTATAAAACACGATGGCATATACATTCAAATTTATATAAACAACATCTCCACTTTCTTCAACGACTAAACGCTTGTAAATAAATGCCTTTGAAAAATGACAAGCACACACGTTTAAGGTTCAAAAAAGGAAACCCAATACTTTTAAATAGTTTTTGCCGCTTTCCCGCTCAGTGCGTGGCCTTAGCCTTAAAGGCATTGAGGATTTAACAAAAATTGTAACAACTAAGAAAATGATTTCCGCAGAGTTTGCAAAACTGCGTTATTAAGAAATCGATTTTTGAATTAACCCTTTAACGCCCAAATGACGCAATTTCGACATGTAATTGAGAATATTCTCTGACTAATTGTAAGACATTTTTATCATAACCAAATTCGTCAATTTTCGAAAAAAAAAAACATTCTGGCCTCCATTTCGGTTTACCAAAATTTTTTGACACAAAAATAACCAAACATAAATTTGTAGTCCAGACATCGATGTATCGATTTTAATTGAATTTAGACATAGATAGAGTACCCTCGAAAACATAGGAAAGAGTTGGTACCGACATTTTTTTTCATTCCACACATAAGGTTGAACTAAGGTTGAACTATAATTGTCGCGGATGCTTATTTCATAACCGAACGAAGAGTGACCTTAAGTTCTGTCAGGTGTTTAAGTTGCACATAATGCTCCGAACCATCTGAGATTATTGAGCTGTTTTTTTCCAATAATACACCCAAGATATTCTGCATATTCGGGTTTGAAATCGAATGGAAAAATCAACCTGCTGACAATTTGACAATATGACAATTAAAGTTTTTCCTTTTCTAACCAAGATGATAGGCGAGGAAAGGACAGAGTTTAGTGTTTGGTTATGAGATTTGTGAGGTAAACCAGCACTTTAGGCCGGCTTCCATGCTATAGAGAATTCCAAAACAGCTTTTTGGTGGATAACATTCTGAAAGCCACGGGATCAAACTGTTCTTAATTCTTTAGACTATTGGAAGCATTCGAAAAGCTGCTAAATAACTTTAGATTTTCTTTACTCACAGAGCATAAGCAATGCGTGGCTGTGGGAAAGCAATTGTTAACCCACCTTGGAGCAGCTAAAAGGATGCCGCAAAGATCCATTCTCGGACCGTTATTGTTTTCAATATTTCTAAACGAACTTCCACGAGTGGTCAAGTAAAAGAACTGTCAATAATTTTTCCAATCATGTCCATCTATACCTGCGATGTCTGTTATATAGAAATTGTTGTACAATTATAGGAAATATATACACATTTTTCGGCAAAAGGCTCTTAAACACAACTTACCTCTAAATCTTACAGTTAGTCCTGCACAGAATATGTTTACGTGGAAAAGATTCTGGGCTTTATCTTTCCATAACAATCTGACATCGATCGAAAATGTTTCCGGTTACAAATCTTACATATTGATGGTGTTAAAAAAAAACGATTGTATACGAGTTTCGGTAAATTTTGATTTGGTCGGAAAAGCATGTTTAAGGGAAGAATATTTTTATGCCAGATTAACTTGAAACGCATTTTTGCCCAGAACTTTTTATAACTGACATAAGGTTTGTTTCAACAGGAGCTTAAACTATCAGCAAACTGTCAGGAGCATGCGCAGTCTAGTTTTGCCGTTTCAACACGACACAAATGCAAACTCAAACTATCACAAGGCTGTTAGGCTGTTCCAACACGATTTCAAACAATCAGCAAACTTGTTTCTGATAGTCAGAACAGTCAGAGGATTTTTTGTGGACTAAAAATCAGAGACATGCGCAATTCGTAAAATTCTCTCTCAGTCTCAGTTGCCTTGCCTTTGCCTTGTCGTTTTCAGTTTAGTTTAGACATTAGTTCGTGCATTCGTTCTGTGGAGGCTTATGGTGCTTATGAATCGGAAATAAACAAAAGTGAAAGGTTTGTATGAAGTAATTTTAAGCATTTTGTTTACTATGATTTTTTTTGCCGCAAGGACATAATTCCCAATTTTTGTCTATTGGGACTTATGTATATAAATTATATATGGAAGTACATAAGATGTTTGTTTTTGGTTTTTGTACTTCTCTTGACCATTTAATTAAGGGAACTTAAACCTATGATGAAGCATTTACTAACGTCTCTCAGACTATAGACATATACTATATCGAATTATTGTTCGACTTATGGACAATTTATGGACATATTCTACAAAGAAAATCATTCTAAACTAGGGTCTACCTCCTTTAATACCTTCAGTATTGTATTCTTCGATGGCTACTTTAAGGTGTCTAGGACATTTCCCAAATATGTCATTGGAACTTTGAAAAGGACTTGTTACTAAAATTTCTTTTGATTCATTACGTTTCGAGTCTTCCAAATCTAAATCCATTTTCAGGACTTCAGCGTATGACTACACACGATTGGGTTGTAGCTTTCAACGTGAGTAACCCTCACTTAGTAGTCAGAGAACTACAAAAAGCTTTCCAACATGCAAACAAATTTGTGATTAGGTAATGTTCGAGCATGCGCAGTAAAAAATCACAAACTGAACAAACCGAATAGCAACTTATTCGAAGAAAGAAATGTAAATTATAATTCTTAGATATTATATTTCCTTCTTCAACTTTCGAAGCGTTGAACTTAGAGCAAGAAGGTACATTAACATTTGCCTTAAAAACCATTATAATGTTTTTTGGATTTAAGGGCAATAGGTTGCAATTTGGTATTTAAAAGATTCGGTTTCATATTTCCCTTTGTCTGCCACTGCAGCCTCAAAGTCTGGTTATTGTCTCTGCACGAAAACAACCTGTCATTTCCTTAACACTTCCCCCAACTGGCATTGTCATCTCTTTTCCCTCTTTTACGACTTTATATTCCCATATCTATGTATCTTTTGGTAATTTGCGCGCTAATTGAGGTTACCACCGATGGATAATTTGCGATTTTATCTTGTCCCAAACACATGCCCACATCCATATTTGCTTGTTGCTGCTGCTGCTGCTGCTCCGTTCCTTGTCTTCCAAATGACATCGCGCATTTGTCAATCTTGCTTTTGCTTTCTTTACTGCTGTCCGACATGGAATATCAACAATTCGCAAGGCGCATGCAATACAAGCCACCAAAGCATATTCAGTCGCATACGACTTACACGCTTAATAAATTTTCACTTAAAAAAAAAAAAAGTTGAATTTCTTTGTTGGGATTTTTATTTACTTTCCTGGATTATGCAATACTTTGCTGTCTATATGATGCAGCGCGCACCGCTTGAACTGAAGTTAGTTGTTTGAAGGAAAAACAGAAAAAAAGAGAAATATTAAATAAAAATTACGAAATTTGACACAGAGCAAAGAAAACAGCGTGAGAAAAACGCTTGAAATTGTTTTCCATGCCATATTGGGGCGGTATTTTTTTTATTTTTTTTTTTATTCTGCCCACGCGTAACCAACTTCAAAAGTAAAAACAAACTCAATGGTATTTGTTTTCAAATTATTCCGCACTCTTTACCAGTTTTTCAAAGAAATTGTCGACAATAGTTAGCTACGCTTTTAAATAATGAAGTATTGGTGGATACGGTTGCTGTGAATGACCATTGCTGCACGGCTGTTAACTCGATTCAATCGTGGGATGCTGCTTTGGGGCAGTGGTATGATAATGAATGGTCTTAAAGTTCAAATTGAAGGTGTTGTGGGTATGAGTATTTATGGCATGCCAGTAGAAGTTAGGCAAGGATACATCATTTGAATAATAATTGTTACCTACTTCTGTTGAGTCGAAATGTTGTATGCAGGAAAGAGTTTGGTGTTTCTTCAATTAGCTCAGACTTGGATATTACCTTAAATACAAATCGGCTTAGATAACTTGAAACCATTCAATGATTTAAGAAGAAACCCTTCACACTTAAGTTGTAATGCACGGCACTTTCTGTTACTGACTGCCAGCAAAAGCTATAGAAGAATCGATAATCTAGGAAAATTGAAAGCATTTACATGTGAGAGCCGCAAAAGGAATCTAACCTGCATAAATAGGAATATGTGGACATGAGGTTTTGCAATTGGGCATGGGACATTAATCGAGTTTAGTTTATACATGGGAGTTTTCTCCTCGTTCTTTTTGTTTTCTTCGCAAAGAAAATGCGTATCTGCAATACAACAGCACTGTTGGGCTCCCGCGCTTACAGAACTTTATCAGAAGACAGCTGTTAGATACGCTATTCCTTTCAACTTCATTATAGGATTTAGAAGACCCTGCGGTTCTGAAGACACTTCACTCAATCACAAACAAAGATATGCTTTACTACATCCCCGACTTTACGGTTATCGAAAATAGTAAAATTATTCGAGGTAAGAATTCTGGACTGTTCTAAATAGGCCAATGTTGTTCGCTAGAAGTCTGGGTCCGATAAGTCTGATACACCGACGGATCGAAAATGAATCCGAACTGGATTTGGTGTGGCTACTCCTTTGACCCAACAACAAAGTCTTGACACCTATGGGAATGTGTGCAGGCTGAAGTCCAAGCGGAAGTCCATGCCTTTCAGATCTGCGCTAATCTAATTTTTAAAAAGTCAATTAAAGTCGCCAAAATACATATTTTTTCAGAAAGTGAAACAGCAGTAGTGCTGTCATGCAAAATCTAGCTCAACGCAACAATATCGAACATGGATGGGTACCTGGCCACCAAGGTATTGCAGGCAAAGAATCTGCAGACGAATTTGCTAGAGCTGGATCAGAATCTGCGCTCTTGCGACTAGAACCCTTTTGCGTAGTTAATTGGTTTGTTGCTTCAAATCGAATTACCGATTAAGAACAAAAACTTTCGGGTTTGAGGCAATCCAAAGGATTAATTAGACTAGAGTCTCCCTAACTATATGTCGGGGCGGTATCCTGAGGGCGTGTGAGATGGGGGATGTGAAATAAATAGTGAATGATACTGAAATTAACGGAGCTTTTGTTTACACTTTCCACTGCCCCTTTACTTTGGATGAATCATCGGATCGATGAACCACTCTTTCATCAAAAGTTAGTAGGGACAAAGGCAGTATGTTCACCTTTCATATTCTTGTTTGCTAGAGCTAGACTTTTTTTAAATTTTTTTTAAAAATCACAGTCTGTGTCGCAGTATAAAATAGATTTTGAACCTTGAATTAAGCTATACTCCTACAAGGAAATCCTGTAATTTAATATGGAAAAAATTAGGGAGATGCTGGGCTTTCTTCAAGGCCACTATGGCTCGAGATATCTTCTAAACAAAATAATCAGAACGTAGGCATACTCTGGGAATACCCGCACACTTCACAAGTTCAGACGACGGACCTTTAAAAAAAAGATACGTTAATCGGTAGATCTATGCCACAAAAGCTGTAGTGGCCTCACTCATCTCTAAGAGTAACATATTTTTTGATACCATAGAATAGGTGGTTGGTACCCGGGCCTCTTGAGAGTATTATGTTTCAAATTTAAGCTCTCTAAGTTAAGGGCATCTGTCTGATACTAATACATTATTACTTTCAATCTGAGATTTATGTGGTTAAGAAAGAAGAATGAACAGTCCTTTCTATAAAATTACCAACAATGGAAATAACAATCTCTATAGACAGTCCAACAGCACTTAAAGCAATCGGCTCCAACCTTGTAAAAGCGAAGTGAAATATAACAGATTTCCTCTTGGCACTAAAGGCTATCATTCGGTTCTACTCTGCTTGTTTCCATTGGAGTTGAAGTTAAAAAACAAAGCGGATCAGATGAAGAGTTCAAATACGGCTCTGATCTGTACCCACCTTAATTACCGACTTTAAAAACTGCTGAGAGTTTCATCGACGGTGTCACTACACATTTGGCAAACTAATAATGGAACAACACTAGAACTCTGTAGCCCAATATTCACATAAAAAGATCAAAGCCCCTAGTCTCTCTTGATGGAAGCCACATCCGGATGCTTGCCGGGGTATTACCCGGAAACTGTATCATTGGCTAACAGACTTGGAAACTAAATACAAAGTCGGTAGAACATCTCCTATGTCATTGTCCACCCGATTACTCTGCATGGGAGCACTATTCTTTGACAGCTTGGCGGGGACCATTTTGTTTTTACTCACATGTTCTAACATGCAAAACTAGGGTATTAACAATAAGCCTTGTTTTTTTTCCCTGCCCCACCTCTTGCGAACGTCCGACATACATCAAAGAATAAAAACTGTCATCAAAAATTTAATTGCCGTTCGGAATCGGCATTAAACTGTAGGTCCCACCATTTGTGTCAAAAATATAACTTCGCACACACAATGGTTGGAGAAGCTAGGCTTTAGGTCCTGTATGGGCCGTTTACGCCTAATATTTATTTATTTTGAGTAGCTCTTCTGACGTAAACTAACCTATTTACTGGAGACTAAATAAAACAAACTTTTAACTCCGAATAGGCCTCCCACAAAACTTATTATCGGCAACAAGTCATTTTTTTTTATTTGACAACAGACGAAACGAAAAATGTGTGTGTTGAACTTGAACTTTACAATAAACTGAAGGTCTTAACGTTAATGTGAAATGAAATATAAAACAATCTCTCATTTAAACCATAAAATGGGTTCAAAGTTGCGGACATTAGAGCGTCTCACATCTGTTGCCAGATTTGTTTTACCAACATTAAACCATAGCCATGACATTGATTCGGATACAGCAATCGGTATGCTTAATTTACCTATATTCAATCTGTAGTTGAAAAGTTAATGTGTCATTGTTCGATGTTTTCGCGAGTTCATCAGCCTGTAATGTCGGGTCACGCAACAATAATGAACATTTCAGCTTTAGGTAAACATCTTTGAAACTCGTGTGACTAACGAGTTTCACTTTCTTATTATTTCTGTCCACAAAAACTTTACGTTACTTTTGTTTTTTTTTTGAATAATAACTTCTTCCAAAAGTGTAGATCATTCTCAAAATCTCGTTCAAGAGCCTTCACTACTATTTCTGTCTCGAAAACTTGATATCAAGTGTTGTCTCTTGAGTTCATCATTGTATATGGAAGTAGAGTGCGACTCTTGAATTTAAGCCGTGCTCTCGGATGCATGTCGACAACTTTCTTATGGTTTTGGGAGAAAGACTTCCTAATCCCTACTTACCTACATCACAAAGTTGAGGGGTTCTGCTGAAAAAATGAGTGCAGTTTAGCACGCTCTCGAGCATTAATTTTGATGAACTCTTTAAGGGAATATCTTAGTGTAAACCTAGTAGCGAATAAGTTTCATGTGCGAAAGTTGGTTCAATCATTTGAACAATATTAAAACCAAATTTCACTCCTTACTATTTATGAAGTAAAAAGTGTAAAAATATTTATACAAAAAAAAACTAAGGCCAAGGCTTCTTCAGAGCTTCTGTAAAGCTTTCAGCAGTAACAAAGTCTTTTTATACAACATTTTTAGCTTTAGAGAATTAAGATAAAATTTTGGAAAGTTACTAAATTCAAAGATTATTTACATGTCGAAAGTTACGACATCTAAAGAAGAAAAAGATGCAGTTTCAATTTAGCTTTGATGAAATATTGTTATTCCACTTTACCTGGATAAAACTTTAAAATACATTAATTTCATACAAAGTTGGCTTTAAAAAAGAATCAGGAACTCCTCCCGCATTTATCCCTCCCCCGTAATGTCTGTCTTATACCGCGTGAGGGCAGACGCAAGGTTTTGAGTAGCACCTGGGGTTTAGAGTGTCCGCATATTCCAAGTACATAGGTTGGTTGATAGATTCCCTTGTGACGGTAGACACGGCTGATTTAGACCATAAATTTGGGTCCATTGTATCCACCCAAATGGACCTTTTTGAACAAAAACACCTAAAAATATAAAAAAGAAGCATCTGTTAAAGGCTAAACCATCATGATTTGTACTTATCTAAGAAGGTCTTTTAGCTCAATTTTGCTTACATACTCCAGCCGATTATAGAAGTATCTGCCAATGGTCCTAAACCTTATACTATTTAAGAGCCGCATGTAGACACATAGCGCAGTGCCCCGTGAGGACTCTCTTTAGTACTCGGATATCCTTGCGGCTTAGCCTGATCATGATTTTTGATCTCCTTTTGCTAACCGCTGGCCATAGCTCTTTGGTATCTCTGCACGTGTTGAGTTGTGTCGTAGGTTCGTTCTACTCGCAAACTAATAAAACTAAGCGGTGTTCTTATTGCTTCAAGTGCCAGTGATGCGTTCATCTCTGACCCCAATCTTACAAGCTTGCCAGCTTCCTCTTTCCCGGTATATCTGTCTGCGCAGATATACAGCACAAGGTTATTGTTTTCTTAGATGATTTCTCGTGTAACGACTGCATGGCCTTTATGGGCCCTTGACTGTCAGAGTAGATGGTGATGTTCCTGTTTGCAAGGCAGTGCCTTTTTAATTCCGCGGCAGCGTGGATTATGGCATCTCCGTCTGAAAAAACGTTACAGTCATCATTGGTTCTAAAGGATTTGCTTAGTCCTAGAGATTCACAGAAAATGCCTGCGCCTGTGGCGACAAACCTTCAGTGTATCTATATGGCGATCTCAGCATCTCTTGGAGCTGTCTTCTCACCCCATTCGCTTCACTCCGGTGTTCTGGTATTGAATACTGTTGAAAGCGAGTGTCGTGTCGAGGGTTGATAATCCGTAGTTGGTGTGTCTACAGAGGCGCACCATTGGGACTCCACCGAGGCATGTCCGTATGGTCTTTGGGTCCAGAGTTCCCACTCTCTTAACCTGAAGGCCGTTTTGGTCGCCTTGCTGCTGGACTATATATCTAATAGCTTTATGTTAAGCAGTATCTACAAAGCTACAGCGGGTGTTGTCCATAGGGACCTTGTTATACCCATGCAAGCCACCCTTTGGACTTTAGTGAGGTAGGAGAGAAGGTTTAGGTTCTCATGTGCGGTTTAGGTTCCCAGCTGCTGTCTAATGTTCAGCGACAGGCAAATAGTGCCACGTACGCTCGTTTAATACGGTCTTCTATATTCCTGGTACATGCTCCCATGTCCGTTGACGATCCGGGTCAGGTTGCCATTGGAGGGAAGTTCGAATCCGAGGCTCGTCTTGTCTCTCTCAAAACTTAACGTTTTTGACACATTAGACAGCAGGTCGTTAATTTCGGTGGCAGTAACCCACTTCGGGGATGTGAGAGCTCCGTTGGCCCATGAAGAGCTCATCCGCCACTATATCTTTTCCAGAACCCTTTATCATAAAAGTGAATTCGTTTCACACTTGGTGAGAAGGTAGGATCTCACGTGGAGCAGATTACTACTGATGCACTTGTCTATTTTCTTTAACTATTCATTGGTGCCCCTGCTATATTTTTGGCACGATTGAAAGGTTTATATTATATGACTTTTGTCAAAAAATTGAACTACTTCTACATTAACTCAAATAGATAACCTTACAAGACACCAATGAATGTGTTGCCAATACATTGTCATCCATATTACTTAATTGATCCGCACACGCTTTTCCCACATCACTCCCAAAGATAAATTATGGCTGAAACCATAATATAAACCATCCACCTGGATCGCATTCGCATCATCCGACAAACACCTTAAGTTGATCCAGAAAAAAATAAATAATAAGACGCACGCATGTGTCTTTTGTGCTGGTTTTTTTTTCTGGTAAGCCGCGGATACTCGATAAATCCTCGTAAACTTATCTTACCTTAGTTGCAACGGAAACTAATGACATTTAAAAAAATAAACGAGTTTCCGATAACACTGTGATGTGACTGTCTCTGGAAGCAGAGGGAGGAGGGCAGGTAACAACAACAACAACAGCAACACTTTTTTAAAAGCAAACCGTGTATACACACAAGTAACGACGAATGTGACCTCACGAAGCACTCAATGTACCACGACGCAACTTCTTTAGCTTCCAGCATCCACTTAAGCTACTCCATTCAGCATCAGCATCAGCAGCAACAGCAACATCTGGTAGCACAAGCAGGCGCAGAACTACAACTGTACGTAATCGCTATCATCATTTATTATTGAGTGTAGTCGATCGAGTTGAACCCCATTGCGCGAGGTGGCCGTGTACTGCCAGATACTATGTATCTATAGCTATCTATATATCTGGCAGCAAACAACAACGACACAACCGCAAATCTATTCTTTTGCACCTGGAAATTGTTATGCCTTTGAGTTATTATTACCTCGTACAAATAGGTTTATTATTTGCTTTCCCCGCATGTATGGCCTAATCTCCAATCGATTGTAGATAAAATAATGCGAGAGCGAAACACTTGGTTCGAACCACTTGCGTTCGTTTTGCCATACTTGCCATACGCATAGGTAAAGTTTCCTGACTTGGACTTCCTTTCTCTTTTTTTTTTTTTTCTTTTTGTCTCCGTGTTGTTGCTCCTGTCTAGTTGAATATAGGAGGATGCAAAGTTAAGTTATTGATTATATTCAATAGAGGAGGCAATTTATGTTTAGAGGAGTTTTGCGATGATTGGTTCAGGGGATTCATTTTGAAAAGCAAAGCATAAATGGGCGGATGTTGGGTATTGGGTGTTTTATTTTAACTTGCGGCTAAGGCTGCCTGCGTACGAGGTTAGTTGTGTTTGTATCGCATAGTACGTTCTTGTATTCATAAGCGACAAAGGCTTAACGTATCCAGAGCTTAATAAGTGCTTCGACATGCTGTGGAATACCGCTTGCCGTAGTAATTAGAATCAAACTTCCGAATCCATAGTTCACAAAAGCTAAAAATTTCGTTTTCTCCTTCTTCTCTCACGGCTTGGTACGGTTCACGGCAACTTCTTAAACGTGCCGTCTTTCACATTACTTTATATCTTTTTGCAGATTCAAAATGACTTATGTCATGTTCGGCATTGCCAGGTTTGGACCTCAAGAGCCTGACCACAATTGACGCTTTGTAACGTTGTACTTAGGTTTTGGCATAATAGAATCTCTGGTCCTTTGTGATTGGGAAAAGACTATTATGTAAATCATATTAATAATTAGATGCGGGCTAAGGTTACGCAAAGGACCGCTATAATAGAACTCAAAAAGGTACAACATCTTACTTGTCTCACCCCTGCACTTTTATATAATCTAAGTGGCATTACACCTAGCTCTGAAAATCTTGCTAAATTAAAGAGATAAGTTTAGCGATCTTGAATGCTTTCTAAAATCCCAATGTTAAGACAAAGTTTTTTTTCATTAAGATTCCAAGAACCATGTCTTAGCAATAATAAATATAACAGTCGAAATGCCATAAAGTGTAAATGGAATCATGTATGGAAGCTTGTATATACGGACTAAACACAAACATTACAATAGCGATGGGAAAGCCTCACTTCCTTCCAGTACACAAGTTGCAAACATCCATATATTTTTACGGACAGTAAAGCAGCTGTGAATGCCTTTAGCTCACATTTCTTATACCATTGACTCTTAAATCAGTCATGCACTGCGCCAACAACTTCCAAAACTCTAGTAACAGGACGAACCTTAGTTAGCCAGTTTGAACATGCTGCATGAGAGTATACTGACCAGAAAGGGCTCTGAAAGTCTATTAAATGGACCTCAACCTTTATGCTGCGAGCTAAAATCAGCAGCTACTTAGCTTTTAAAAGCTGTACGTATTTAAAATGTATCTTTTATAAGCAGCCTAGTAATTTTTGGCCCATCTGCATAGACGTTGATTGGAGGAGGAGATACAACTACGAACTGTACGGGCTGTACAGCGACATCGACATGAAGAGCGAATGGACGTGAATGCTACGGCCCGGAAGATCTTCCAATCCACACCCGAGGAACGGCGCAGTAGAGGAAGACCGCGACTCAGGTGGTGCACGCAAGTGGAAGGGGACCTTAACCAACTTAGTATGCGAAACTTAAGACAACTGGCCAAATATCCTGCTGGCTGGAGACGCCTGTTGATTGAGGCCCGGGTCCACCCCGGACTGCAGCGCCACCTTAACAAAAACCTAGGCTTAAAATTGCTAAGCGAGTCATCCAGCTCTTTAGCAGCAATGCCATCTAAATCGTCAAGCTTCGAAGCCTTCTTCAGAGTTCTCCACGGTTAAAAATATAGACTCTCCGGTTGACATTATCTTGAAGAACATATTTTATTGTTCAGCTCTATATGGTATAAGACGGAAGATATTCTTCAGGGAACGGGGTACTGATAAATTAATAAATTCCATTGGTAACATTATGAACTTCATAAGGAAACTATAAAACTGACCAGTCTTACTGTACAGTACTGACAGCAATGCCACTATTCATTATACCTATTAAGATTAAGTAATTAGGAAACACTAGTCCACTAGCAGACTGGTACCGTGCACTGCGAAACGAGCTTAGACGCGGCATGAATTGTTTCATGTCCCGCCTTGAACCCGAACTGAGTATCTCGTATGATATTATTGCCCTATTGATATCTTTGTCAAATATTTTTCAGTATCACTTGGAAGAAAACTTTCGACTTTCGGGAGAGGATGTTCCATCGACCTGTTTGTTGAACAGTCTAGTTTCAATGAGTTGAATGGAAGATGAGCTTAACCCCAACCTCCCAAATTAGTAGTAAATTAGACCCATCACTAGTGTAATCACCATTGTGTAATGTCGTTTCAAGGGTAGAAGTCGTGAATCAGGTCTCTTTCCTTCAGGTCGTGGTTTGGGCGAATGCATTCGGGCCCCTTGTACACTTGATGAAAACCAGCCTCTACAGCTTCAATTTTCTCTTGCGGATCTTCGATTATTAAAAGGTCATCGTCGAAGAAGGCTTCCCCGGGATCTATTCCTGATGTCAGAAGTACGTCTCTGTTTTCTGTCCTACCCATTCCCATTTTTCACTTTAGTTCGCTCAATGAAGGTTTGTGTCTTTGCCGCGCATCCTTTTAACTTTTGGATGCACGAGTCGTTCTATTGTCTACTACTTCAATATGAAAAGCTCGGATTGTCTATAAATTTCATTACCTACACTTTCGCTGTACAGGTGATGAACAGAACTTTAAAGGCTTCATCACTTTTAGGATCAGCGCAGTTTCCTTTGTAAGCAAACTGATTTCGTTTCTAGAGGCTTCCAATTGGCACTGTGAATACAACAAGTATTCCGGCCTGCGCCGCTCATTGGGTGGATCAAGTTATAAGGCATACGTTGTAGCTCTCAACAGACCTAATGTCTGGTGCTAATGAAGATGATATAGGTACCGCATAAGATACAGAAGATGTCTTTGCTCGTTGCTGAACATCGATTAAGTTTGTTACATATTTTTATTGAGATAACTCAAAGCGTACGAAAACATAACGAAAACTTAGTTCACGTTGGTTCAGCCAACATTGTCTTTCTTCTTCTCTCACAGACATGATTCTGCCGGTCTATCGGAAGTGCAAAGTTTGATAACAACATGCTTGTTTCAATTCAAAAAAAAAAAAATTGTGCTTGACGCAGCAGGAGACTTTAGCAAGAAGTCATAGACAGTGCAGTCCTTCCTGCATTTCTCATTTAATCTTTTTATTGAATCGCTTTCAGAAGAGGCTTAGGAAAGTATTAATAAGGACTACAAGCACCGCAGGGTCCAACACTCCAGGCTGTGTTCCCAATCATGAAGTTGTTATAACCACAACATTTCAAGTCTCAGACCCCGGGGGTGTTCTAAGGCTCTAATACTTCGGCTTTTATAACTTATCGTTTAAGGTTAAACTTCTCATTTAAAATGTGTTTATTATATTTCGCTAACCCATAATGACGACATCAGGGGATGCAGTTGCGTGTTTTGCAAACACCAATTTCGTTTATTTATATCAAGTAATTTTGGCTTAGCTTCATCACATTATTATGTCATTTGAATTCGCTTTCCAATCCGATCCGATCATCCCTTTCTCCTTGCAACAATGTGGAGCTAAAATTTTTTTCCAATCTCGTTGTTTATGTTTTAAAATTTTAACAGAGGCGGTTACACACGTCGTCCTCGGTCTTCCTTCACCATGTGCAACATGCACCATTCGCTTCCATTTCCAAAGGGGTTTTTTTTTTAGCTAAAAACGATCACGCTCCTCCGTGTATAGTCAGTTTGCACCAGCAACAGCACCAGCAACAGCAGTGTAAACATCATCTTGCATGCTACAACGCCTACTTAAACAAAAACCTTTCAAAGTGTAAACGGACTCTTATTTTACCTTTTACCACCAGCTTCACCACCACCATCATCTCGAGCTCGCTAAAGATCCCCAAAGAAACAATGATGCGCGCTGTTTTGCCATTTGTGGCCGAGTTACAATCGCGCGCGTGAAGCGTGAATGGCAAGCAAAATGCACTTCGCTATTCCTGCTGATGATGATGATGGTGGTGTCCTAAAATAACGGCACACAGCAGCCTAGCCTGGCCCCATACATAGAAAACTGCAACTGCATAGAGGAAGAGATTTATTTATGCGAACACGACTTGTGCACAATCATCAGCGCGCCGCGATCGGTTTGTTTCATTTTGTCCGTTCTTTTTTTTGTTTCTTCTTTTCTGTGCTTCTGTTTTTGTTTTTCTGGCGTCACTGTCAGTTTATACAACAGGCATACAAAACACACCCAACTTATTGCAACTTTGGTGTTGCAGTTTTGCTCCATCGCATCGTTCTGGTAATCCCCTCGCCGCCGCCACGCCACTGTCGAACTTCTCTCTCATCGAATGATATTTATAAAATGCTTTTAATTGACGTCACTTTGACAAGTGGGACTGTGCGCGCGATTACAGTGGCACTAGCACTGACAGAGCGGGCGCGGCAACTAACTACCGCACTGCACGGCCGGCCGCGACCGATCGTCTGTACGAGCTGAATGCTGATCAGGCTTACTCATAGCTAGATACCTACGTCGAGTCGGTCGATCTTGACGGGTCGGGTTCGGGTATGTACTACGACAACGCAACTATGAAAGTTATTTCAATTGAATTTCTTCGCCTCTTCTGTCCTTCGGTCCGGTACGGTCTGTTCGTCGTCATTGTTGTTGTTGTTGTTGTTTTTCTTCGGTTATCTCATTCTGTGCTTTTAGTTCTTTTCTTGTTTCGTTCGATTATTTTTAGTTTTCGCTTAAATGTGCATACACTATCCGCGAGACTAGAATAACTCGTTAAAGCACACACAGAACAGAACAGAACGGAGTAGAAGATGTTGACGACGAGCGGGAGCGATCGTCGTGTGGTGAATTTTTAATTTAAATCGAATCGGCTCTGCTTTGAGACGAGAGTGAGTTCATTTGGGACTGGGACTTCGACTGGGACTGGGGCTGGGGCCTGGGGCACACGTATTTGCTCTACGACTACGATACGATATGATACGATGTACGAACGCTGAAAAAGGGGAGAAGTGTTTGTTTTTGTGTGCTCTTCCCTCTTCCTTGCCACACCGACGAAGCACCACAGTTTGACGGTCGCATCGCAGCCATATTTGTTTGGTTCGTTGGCTTTTAAGTATGAGAGTGAGATGAGTTGCACTGCAGAGATTCTCACTTCATATCCGATCGAGAATGAGTAAAATGCCGAATATAATGAATATCGGCGAAGCAACACGTTTTCTCGCTTTTGTACACCATCATGACAGTAATAATGTCAAATGGTCATCGCGGGCCAAGTGATGGTATGGATTTGAAACACCTTTAAGAATAGGTGATGCAAATATGTAATTTTGTGCTGCATATAGGTAATAGTTCTTTTATATCGACTTATTACTGGTCGAAAAGTTTTTATGTGTTTTGTGGTAGTACACTGATGATCTTTAACTAAGATGAAACGTTCAGTTGGAACTTAGGTCACACTTAGTTTGACACCGGTTGACTCCCAAGAAGTTGAATTGGAAAAAAAATTTATACCTATTGGTGAATTTCTAAGATTCATATAAAGCCAATCATTCCATTAACTGAACTACGGCGTACCTATGTCACCGAACCTCCTTTAACATAAATCATATGACGACTTTTCTTCTGATTCACACGTTTACACGGAAGCAAACCGTGCAAAGGCGAGAATTAAAAGACGGAATTGTAAAGACTAGAAGTTCACTTGGAAAAAAACAATCACAGTTCGAAACCTAATTACTAAAATAAGTCAAGGCATTTTGTTGGTGTCTAAATATAATTCTACTAAACTATGCTCGCGGGTTTACTCACGTGTAATAATATCCTTAATAACCTCTACTTATCCGGAGCTTATCATCATTTTAATTATAAATTTGACCTTATACATAGCTTCACAGATATAGCTCCCCATTCTATGCTAAACACCTCGAAAGGTGAACACATTACAACATTGAAGGAATTTTTAAACAACCGAGTAGTTCCTAACTGATCCCGATTGATCACTACAACACTTGAAAACATTTTTACAATCACGCATCTTCCCCTTATAATCCTCCTCTACAACCTTTGAAACCTTTGTTTTATAGTTATGGCAGAATAGACAGACAGACAGACATTGCATTTTATATATAGTGGAAGTCGCTTATTACGACGGTCAAGGGACCGACCAAATAAGTCGCTATAGCCGGCATGATTTATATTCTTATTTCTTTCTTATTAATAATTTTAAAGAAAAGCTTGTCGAAAACAGAGAATCGTATAATCTTTGTTTCAGGTAAAGAACAGCGGCCACTTTTACCTCCAAAGAACCCGACTGTTATCCAGGATTAGCGACACAAAATGTGGTGGCGGACTGCCCTTTAGTGCCGACGCCCGCTGACCACGATATACAGGAATGGGAAGTTTACCGGTGAAACTAAAAACTGAAAACAGCGCTAACTTTGTGCACACTGGTGTGGTAATAGTTCTTCGTCGTTACTAGGCTAAGTTAGGTTGGGTATGAAAACTTTGCAAAAGCCTATAAGCAGGCCTTTCCAGTTTGGGCCATCAATTTCCTCTAAGGTTTAAAAAAAGGATCAGTTGGTCTGTTACTAAAAAACATATCCTTATGAGAAATTGTTTGTTAAATCTAATAATATTGTCGGTAGCCCTAAAGTTTGTAGTTTGAATAGAAGATATCTTTCGATTAAGTTCATCTTTTTGAAAGCCAAAAAAAAAAGATAATACAACATGCGGTATCCATATTTGGTAGTAATAGCTCTAGCATGTGGGAATTGATGCATTTGTCTCCGCATTTGACCTTAGTCGTTGGGTTTTAGTTTGAAAGAGATACGCATGAAAAATGACACTCTCAGACGTCATTTTGTTTCTACCGCATGCGATAAATACAGATCCAGTATTTTTTTTGTAAAAAGGGCCTATCCTTCCTACTCCTGAAAATACCGAACAAATCAGGAGCTACACATATCCCGTCAAAACCATAACGCACCGTCTTTTAAAATTCAATATGTATCACTCACTGATGAGTCAAGATGCGGAAATCTGGCCAAAAATAATATGGTTTGCAGAATACTAATTTGCAGTGATACTTCGACGGTAATTTGCAAAGCACAGATAGTGGATATATGCAATAAACAAAAATAGGTATTAACGGCCCTAACGCCCTGGGCCCTAGCCTATATTTAACAATTTAATCCCAACTCCGTACGGAAAATTTGAAAAGCTTCCCATGACTAGTTATACTCTTGTATTCGCAATTTCCCCCGGTGAAAAACTGGGGAGGTTTCATTGTCGAGTCTAACTAGAACGGCCACCGATTTTTACTCGCAAAGCGGAATTAACTGGAAGTTTGCTCGGGTGCTTCCTAGCTTTTAAACTGCTTCTTATCTATTTATCCATTTGCCGATGATGTTACGATCAGAAATAAGGGTGTCTAACTTCTCCATTTTTACTGCATCCCTACTGGTTTGCCTGTGGGGCTCGCCAAGTTCGACAACCCTCCTGGACCCGAAAAAATCACTTAGGCTAATAAGATGCTGGTGTTGTTACATTTGTTTGATTTCGGGGTTTTTAGACCAGGCACTCTTTTTTACTCAACACGTGCATGCTCCTGTTATTTTGTTTGATCTTTCTTTTACAACACCGGTGATATCCAATTGTATTAACCACGGACGCGCATGCGCATTTAGATATGATGATGTGTTGCTAGGCTCACCGGGTTAATAAAATTGCCTAAATGTAAATTGTGTCCCCTTAAGTCGCCTTTTACGATAAGCACTATTTATTGAGGGGTGCGCTGCCGACTTATTCCTATCTATCCTATTCCGGAACTGCTTAAAAAACTAAAAACTTTAAAATTAAACTAAGTCCAAAACCTTTATTTTCTTCTCTTTATGTTCGTCTTTTATTAGCACTTTTTTTTGGGTTTAAATCGAGCTTTGCCGTTTCATACATTATCGCCCTTCCCCAAAAAATCTCAACCAATATTCAAATTCCATATTTCATATTCATCAATCTGGCAACAATATAAACAACGTAAATCTCCCATACCAATTTTGTTCACTGCTCCAAACACACTCAATTGAAAGTCTCCCTCTTTCTCGCTGTGTGTGGTGTGGTCCCATGTTTGAGTTGATTCACCCATTCCAACTCGAACAAATGATCGTGTTCGCTTTGCTTTTGTATCTGAGACTGAATGGCACTCCATTTCGATCAACTCTCAAAGAGAAACTGGGTATACCAACTGCGAGGTGACTTTGTGCACTGCCCTAATAGTGTGATACCGTACGCGCGCGTTACAAAAACGTCCCCCCGTTCTTTTAGCTACATATATACGATTTCTCGCGTTATTCAATTTTGTGGTTAGATACAAAAAAAAAAAATAATAAAAAAAATCTATCTAATTACAATAAATTTTCGTGTTCATTGCACTCCTTCTAGTCTGTGTTGTGGTCGCATCCGATTGCACGACTACACAACGTCCTAGTTAGTTTATCCATCGTCGTGTTTATTTTATTTTTTTCTTTCCAACAAGATACTGTATCTATCAAGTGTATACCAGTAGCGCGAGTTTTTTTTTTTGCAGCAGTCAGTATTGTAGATATTCAAAGTGAATCATAATTTTCAAGTGGAAAAAATAAAAGCAAAAAAAAGTAAAAAAATAAAAAAATTATATGTATCTTGAGTGAAGAGCGTGACGTGAGTGAGTGAAATTCATACGTATACGTGCTCTAGTGCGCTGTTTTTAGTTCGACTGCCAAAATATCGCAAAACTGCCCCAGGATAGCGGATATTCCGCAAAAACCAATTTCAATCATAACACAACATTTGGAAGGTAGGTTGTTGTGAGCTGTTTTAAACTATCTATCTATCTATTACTGTATCTAGATATCCATGTCGCTGTAGGTATAACTCTTAAGTATCTTTCTAATTCACCTGGTTTATGTGGTGCGCGCAACCAAACCGTGTGTGTGTGTTTTTCTTTTCTTTTTTTCGTTCTGTTAGTGGTGTCGCACGATCGGCCAGCAATATACAGGCTCAGCCTCAGTCAAGGCACCACCAACAAGAAGAAGTTGTCCTACCTGTTTTGCCACCTTCCGTACCGCGACCGAAACCTAAATCCAATCTGACTTACAAAACAAAAAAAAAACATGGACAAAAAGTGGTTTGTGTGTTGTGCTGTTGAGTTGAGTCTTATATTCCTCCATCACTCCGGGGCACCCCTTTCAATCCAATCTGCGCTGCTCTGACTGTTTGTTCTTGATCACTCCCTCTCTCTGTTCCTCAGCAGAAGCCGAAACCATTCACTTTTTTTTTTTCTGTTGCTGCTGCTGCTGTTTCCTTCTTCTGATTGTACTTGTAGTATCTACTTAGAGACATAATCTACCTATCGGATTTTGATATCTGATTGTGTGTATCTTTTTGCAATAGAACCCGAAAAAAAGTATCTATTACTAATGACGCAAGCAAATGAGTTATGGTGGTTACGATAAGCATCGCTTTACATTAACTCTTATGAATCTGTGCGGTGACCCGATACCTGAACTGAACCCTATTTTACCTGTCGATAATAATCATCGGATGGCGGCAAAGTTCTATTTACCCAACGTCGTCGAATTCATTCAAGTATCATCTATTGAGATACTTTACTTTGAATTTCAAACCAATTTCCGATGAACTAAAATAAAAAGGTTGATAACAAAAAACAATAGACGAAGAGCGCCTATATAGGAATAAAAAAAAAAAATTGCAAGAAAGAATAATAAAAAAAAGAAAAAAAAACACCAAAAACAAGGAAAAGATTTGAAGAAAAACTAGTTTTTCATTTGTCTCGCTTGTTCGTGTGTGCTTCTGTCAATTTACTCTCCCACTCTTTGTTTGCTGGTCTCTCTTTCCAGCTCATTCGTCATCATCATCATTGCTCAGCGCAGTGATTTTTCGCTTTAAAGTTTCTGAATGTTGGCAAAAGTGGAAACACCTGTGTGAGTCATCGGAAATAATTGGTTGGCTCGGTTCGGTTCGGTTTGGTTTGCTTGCTTGCTCGTTCGTTCGTTGGTTACTTTACTTTGGCTTTTGGCTAGTACTGCTAGAGTTGGTTGCTTATGTGGTCTTTCTGATCTTGTTTGAAGTTCTTTTTTTTCCTCATACTTCTACTTCTCTTTGTGTTGTTTATTATGTTCTCAAAACATGATTTCTATGTTGTTTTTTTGTATTCCTTCTTTTTGTTGTTGCCTTTTTGGTCTTTTCTTTTATAGGCTCGGTCGTTGTTGTTTTGTATTTATTATTGTCCGAGTATGTTCATTAGTTTTGTTCGATTATGGAACGAACAGAATGAAATGAATTCACCTGTCTGTGGTGAATTTTTTTCGTATTTCAGATAAAGCTGTAAGCATGTTGCTGTAGATACATTTTGTAGATAGCTGAGATTTGTGTAGAAATTTAAATACAAAAGAATTGAATGAATAACTGACCGATTGTTAGATGTTATACAATCGATTGGCGGGTAATTTTCTTAATGACTCTTGGAAAGGTATCTATAAATTGTAAAGATGGACATCGACATGTTAATGTGGATACATGTAGAGGGGGCCATTTAACGATGTGTTTCTTGTAGTGCCATGAGTCACTTCGTTAAATTATGCATCACCTATTGTAGTGGTCGAATTTTGCAAATAAAATTCATTGCCTTGCATACTTTTTATGTTCGGGGTCTTCAATAGGGGCAGATCAATTTAAGATTTACATAAAACAAAGAATTGTTGAGATATTAGGGTGAATTTTTTTGCTGTTGGAATACAAACGCTCATAGAAAGGGCTCCGCTAAAGCTGACAGCATAAATTGGCGTCTTTCTTGACATAGAGGCTGATTTCGAAGTGCATTGTTCTCTACAAAAAATATAGACCAATCTACTATAAACGTAGCTGGAAAGTCGAATGATTACTAAATAAAGAGGCATCACTCAGCCCAGCAAGTCCCAGCGATCACCTGTACCTAAGGACATTGCTCTCTGAAATCTCTGAACTTGAAATAAACTGCGGGGTAACAGACCGACTGCTTAGACGTAATGTTTGGAAAAAGGTTGCTCCACTGACAATCCAGTAGAAAAGCATGGTAAAGCAAACGGCAAACAGCCAAAATGACATAAACTTAAAAATTGGATCGGAAGTTGGGGCTGGTAAAAATACGGGCCAAAACTGAATCATAAAAAAAGCGAAGGGAAAAACGCTAAGAAACCAGACAGAACTCCTCGCCATTCAAGAATGCGCCAATCATATTTACAAATCTACATATTTCTACAGACAGTCAAGCAGCTATAACTGGCCTAAGCACGCAAACCATTTATAGGTATTTCATATCAGTCATGCACTACTTCAACACCCTGCAAAAACTTAGCACTAGGAACACTTAGTTTTAAATGTATCTCATATTGAGAAAAATCCAAGTTCTTAGAAAAGCCAGGCGAGCTATCCAGCCTTTAAACAAAAGTGCCTGTCGTACTAAGGGACTAGAAAACTAATCACAATTCTATGAGAAAAAAGACTAGAATGTGTAGAGATAACATGAATAGAACAACACCAAGTGCTGGGTTTGAAGGGACTTTCAATCTGCTGCTCCCGCTCACTTTCAAAGCCACTATTGTATGTCTTCGTACCAAAACTTTGAAAAACTAATCTATTGCTCGTTTCCGAGCAGCGAAGAATTCGATATTCACCCACAGCGGTCCCTCTGTATTCGAGTCTGCCAGACATCTGAAAGGCCTAATGTGCAGTTTTTTGGCTCGGTCGTTGTCGCTGTACACTGTGCATAGTTTCTACGCTCAGTAGTCCATGCCCAAGACACTAACTTTTTATATACCTAGCTCGTTTTACCACGGGAGGAACGATCCTTATATAAGAGGGTTTGTCTTTCTTGTGGACCGGGATAACAATGTTGAGGTTCAATTCATGAATCGTACCTTCTTCTGAACAAATGAAATGAGTTGATGTAAGTTCCTTACCAAATCATCTCTCGCTTTTTAAGTAGTTCGGTGAGACTTCACTGGTTGGATTATGTCAACGACTTTTCCGTTCTTCCCGCTCAGGCCCATACGAGTAATACCGGTGTTATACGCAGCAACAGTTCCCTCGTTAACCTTGTTTTCCATTAGTTTGTTCTCCTGCAGATAGGCATGTGCTTGATGTTATCTTCTTGGTTCAGTATTTGTCATCCCACCCCATTGTGCCTAATTTCCGAATCGTCGTTCTTCAGTTAGTAATATTTTTCCGTCTGAAATAGATTGATAATGCTTAGAGGACTAATTTCTTGGGCAGTTTCTTAGGTTGGTTCTGTTTTTGGTTCATATTTTGGTCCCACGAGTGTAGGTGAAGAGGGGTCCATCTACACTCAGCCTCTGTATGTAGATGAGACTAGTTAATCTGGAGGTCGCAATGTTTTCAAAACAAAATTTTAATCCAGCCCGCGAAGATATAGGGAAGGGCTTTGGATGAGAAGTGGTATTTTGGGATAGAGAGTGGCAGTTCTTAGTTAGTTGCTCCTCGGCAGGCTGTGTGGCATGGGAAGCCCTAAGACAGTTTGCCTGTTAAGTCATTGCCAAACGTAAGCCCCCGCCCCAAGCAGTCATACAGATGTCGACTTGGTGGTTGCATTTTCCCCAAGTCAGCAGTTTGTCACGACAATTTATACTTCTAGATGTTTGCCAAAGATTCGCATGAACAAGTTGTACAAAGTAAGATAATTCGAATCTGAAGCCACATAACTAAGTTAACATCGCTGATTCTGTCTAATTCCCTATCAAACATGACCTTTACGTGAACAACTTAAAGTTCAATCACCTTCGCCATTCTAAAATTTAAAAAAAAAAATCTAAAAATTTCCTCTTTCATTATTGCGAAATATCTGTGCAATTCCCATGACAATTCCAATCGGCAACTACTACTACAATTGTATTCCAAATATTCCCGCTGCCATTGACATAACCTTCTACTAATAAACAATTGTCAATCACAAGATATTTTATTTTTCAAATCGCACAACAAACAATAACAAAATACACGTGCTACATCAGCAGACAAAATGAACGTAATCAACAGCAGTGCCAATCTGCCAGATGGATTATTTCGAATTTGTTTAAACTTCGACCCGAATAGAGACTAAAGAACTTTACGACGACGAGCAATGCCATTCCTTGACCCGTTCAAATAATAGATTGACTAAAGGAACATCTGTCGCAAATTATTTAACCATTTGTCAATAGAGCTGTCTTATTTTTATACCCTATCCTAAGGGTATATTAATTTTGACACATAGTTTGTAACACCCCTTAATATTCGTCGTAGACACATAAAAGTATATATATTTATGATCAGGACCAAATCCTAAGACTATTTAGCAATGTCCGTCCGTCCGTCCGTCCGTCCGTCCGTCCGTCCGTCCGTCCGTCCGTATCAACTTTTGAGGCCTTTAAAGTCATGCTAGGAGGCTGAAATTTGGTGCGTATACTCCCTAGGGTCCCGAAATGGTAAAGTGTTAAAAGTTTTTAAATACGCCCACTGCCACGCCCACAATTTAGAAAAAACCGTTTTAAGGCTTAAGTTAGAGAGATAAAGTTGTAAAACCTTCACAAGATATGTAGGTACTGCCTACCTTTATAAATTTGTCATATAAAGTTTTTTGCCACGCCTACTTTTTGTGGGCATTTTTCACTAAAATGCTGTTTTCTTTGAAAATTTTCATAGAAATCGAAAAAAAAATGTTTAACAATATATTTAGCAAATATTTTTTCCAATATATCGCCCATACAAAGTTTTTGGCCACGCCCACTTTTTGGGGGGGTTTTTTCAAAAAAATATTTTTTTTTTTCTATAAATTTCATAGAATGAAATAAAATGCTATCTATCATCTTCCTTATGAATTTTTTCGTTGGGGTACATAGGGATAAGGATAGGATAGGGTATCATACTGTTCGCCCCAAGCGGACTGTAGCCTTTCCTTATGTTTTATTTCTAATTTTAACACAGGAAGTTTATTTGCCAATTTTCGATCGTTTCTTTTTTTTGTATTTGGATATTTTCGATTAAAGGTTCTTTTTTTTTTTTGTTGAAATAGTTAAATTCTTTTCCGTTTTTTTTGGCTCGGTGGTATGTATATATATTTGCAGGTTTTTGGGGGTGTGAAACATTTTTTTAAGTCGCGTCTAGCATTGTTGCAATACGATTGATTTATTTTTTTTTTTAATTAGTTGTGATTTGAAGGATACTTAAATAGGGAGTGTTGGTGAAGAAGGACATTTTAAGAAGTTGCCCTTAGCACAAACAAAAGTGAAATGATTGAAGTTCAAAACAGTATGTAGTAGTGTTATTTCTGTGTATTTTTGTACATTTTTCATATTTAAAGAAAAAAAGTGTGTTATTCAGTGCTGCCAAATCGCTTTAGTTGTCCTCATAACGATACGAGCATGGGAACGATCAGTGTTTTGCTAGTAAATTATTATTTAATCCTAAGAAATGTTTGAATGGAATTGAGGTTTTTTAAAGCTTTGCAAAAGTGGAGTAAGTAGTGTGTCCTTTAAAGCAGTGGTTCTTAACCTTTTAGTGATGGGACATTTGACAAAATTTCTGCCTAGCCTTGGCAACCAACTATTTAGAGTTAATATACAGTAAATGTTTCGTGGGTGCAGTGGCTTAGTGGTTAAGTGCGTTGGACCACTAAGCGAGCGGTCGCTGTTTCAAATCCCGACCTGTACCACCTGAAAGTTTTTATTCGCTGCCCCACCTCTTCCGAAAGTCTGACAAACATCCAAGAGTAAGAAATGTCATGGGAAGCTTCTCAAAAATAAACTGCCGTTCGGAATTGGCATTAAACTGTAGGTTCCTCCATTCGTGTCAAAAATAATAACTATAACCTTAGGTCTTAGGCTTTAGGTCCTGTATGGACCGTTTACGCCTAATATTACACAGTAAATTTTAATGAATAAAGGGTTGGTCTATCTGCAATTCCAAAAGCTTCAATTGCTCAAAGTCAACTGTATTTTAGATTTTTACGGCAATTTTTTATGATAGCGATAAATAATTTTTACAAACTTCTGAATTCTTGGATCAGTGTTACTTCAGGTCAAACGCATGTCGGCACTGGCATCAAACCGATTTCGGTGCTTCTCTTGCTCGATTTGTCGATAAATAAAAAGTAAGGCGACGTATAACAATTTCTCGAATCTTTGGGGAAAAAATTGCCAAACATCTTCAACATTATTTCATGTCTCCTTCACTTCTGCTTGACTTTCGTCAGGCACTTCAAAACAGCGTTACCAGATTATTTTTTAAAAAATTGCTAAAAGCAGGTCGAAAAACACCCGTTTTATAAAATGAATTATTTGTCGTTTTCCTATGTTAGCCAAGCAGAAAACTGTGGCATTTGTTCCCATTCCGCCTGGTATAATTGTTCGTTTTTCTATTTCATTTTAAAGCACACTCACTTGCAGTTGCTGTTACCATTTTTTTTTTTTCAAAAATATAATTTCCAATGACAGCAATATTAACAGAGTTGTCAGATAAATTTCGACCAAAAAGGCTATAAATCGATTTTGTCGATTTAAATTTTAATCCTAATTTTTACATCTTTTTCATTGCTGTTTTCATTGAGCTATCGAAATCCTAATTTCGAACGCACTCCAAAAACCTTTTTAAATTTGGAGTGGAAAATGTTGAAATTAATTTTTTTTTGCCATTTTTCGGTTTTTTTTTTAAACCTGACAACCCTGATTATAAATTAAACGCCAAACCGATGAACCTGATAACTTTCAAGTCACATCAGGTGATTTCGGACATTTCACAACTCAATAGTGCTTCATTTATGTCTTTGTTTTAGAAAAAAAAAATTCATTAAAGAATTCTTTATTGAAATTGGTAATAACTGCTGAAATTTCAAATCAATCAAATCCTGCTAAAATCGAAGGAGACTACTCAGAAGCAGTTCAGTTTCGGAATTCCTTTGTCCTCGCAGTCAGTAATTCGAGATAAATGCACTAATTTTATCTCCAAATGATAATATATTGCTAGCCTTGCAACTTCAAATTTTCTAACCCTGGCGATGAATAATGCAGTTTGTTGTAACTGCAGCTGAATTTTGTGTGTTTGTCAATACTGCAAGACCAGAGCGGGAACAAAACCCCGCAGATAAGTCCATGTTTCTCCATATATAGACCTATTACTTGTCATTTATTTTATATTTTTCGGATGATTTCGCGAAGCAATCGTGTGCTTCCAGGGACCACCGGTGAAGGACCTCTGCTTTAAAGTTTATCTTCAAGTCGGGAGCGAATTGAAGTTAATGTCATGGAAAGTAAAGTCCTCACATATTTAATTGAATACATATTAGCTATGCTAACTTATCTTGTCTGAAGCAGCTCTTTTGTCTTTGACCTCCAAATAACTTTAATAATAGGAAGCTGCTTCAATTTTGTACGTCTAGTGTTTTGATATCAAAACGTTAATCGACTAAAATGTTAGTCAAAGGAATGGCATATTATTGGCTATCCTAATCATTCTGGACATTGGTTCATTATGGCCTTAGTCAATGTAGCCAGGTAAAGCTGATAATCAACATAGTGATGTAAGTTATATCTATAAGCCCAATCGAGACCATGAAGGGCAAAGTAAGATACGGATTTCGTACCTAATAAGAAGATCTGGTTGGGTTTTTAAATGGCTACTCTAACATTTGACAAAACCAAAATTGGGGCTGGTACTTTTGGAGAGATCGCTGGCCTAGTTTTAGTTCGATACCCAATTTGAATGTTTTTCGAACGAGTCCATGAATATGGTTATCATCCCAAGTCAAAAAGCAGTTAAAGGTCACTCCGAGATTTGTTGCTGTTTCAACAAACTCGATTGGAGCATCGCTCAATACAATCTGCGAGAAATAAACAAGATCTAGAGATGCTCTCGATTTGACTAGAAATTTCGACTTTTGAGGGTTTAAAATAAGACCATTTGATTCCGACACAAAAAGCCCCATGCTCAATTAGGCCCAGCGGAAAACTTAAATACAACTGAAAGTCATCTGCGTTCATACGGGAGGAACACAGTTGGCAATCAAGGATGGAAATTCATTAACATAAAATAAAAACAAAAGGGTACCAAGAATGGAACCCTGAGTCACACCAACAGTGACATTCGGTAGAAAATTAGAAAATTAGGCTGCCTCCATAAATTAACAAAAACGTTACTTCATCTATGTTCAGTGCTTGCCTTAAGTCGTCAGTAATATTTAAAAGTGCTGTAATACAACTTTGTTTTTTACGAATTGAGAGATAAGCATTGAAATAGAGAACTTTAGATAAATGCAGTACGGAGATTGACCTTAATTCATCTCCTTTTGCATTTTTGGTAAGTGGTACGATTATAGCTACCTTCCATAACTCCGGATATAGTTCAGTAAGTTCTAAAGGTTGAGTGAGAGAAGCGCTCCGAAAAGCACGGCATATATCAGACTGGAAGCAACACTAGTGTTTTCAAAAGAAATAAAAAATGTAGAATCACTACTTGCACGCCTGTGTTTAGCCGGTTTAACCTAAAAAAATATATTAGCAGACTTTCCGACTACGTCAACTACGGCCCATCAAATGCTGGTGTTGTTGCATTTATGATCAAGGCCCTTTTAGGACTGGCTCTCTTTCGCCGATTGTGTAGGAACGTAGATTGATATTCCTCTTTTGACGGTGTTTGTTCTAATATTTTCGAGATCGGTTTTTCCACCTGAAGTCTCCCTCGGATTTTGGAACTTCTAATTCGATCAAACTTCGTTATTCCTGCTATCTTGCCTTCATACTTAAACCTCATAATTTTTATAAATTGCCAAGTTACACGATGATTAATGTCCTCAACCACGGTTCTTCGTTGTTGATAATAGATCGCACTTGGGAATGACTTTTTTTTTTCAAATAAATGTATGGAATAGATCGGAGTGGATTGAATTTGAACATAAGAATAGTTTACCCATTAAATTTGGGGTTGCTCACTTAACAGCCCGTTAGGGCACAAAATCATTTCAATTTCTTCAATATCCAAAAACACGTATCCAATTATTTTTCGTTATTCCTGAGCATAAAATTTCAGGTAAATGTGTTCAATGGTTTTGGAATTAAAGGGCGAAAAGATGCCTCCCCCAAAATTTTCCTCCTTAAAATGTGTCTAAAGAGTTCGAAGAATTAACCCATCAAGCTTCACTCTCCACTTGGTCAGTATAGTTAACTAGGGCTCGGTCAGGAAAATCTATTTTTTAGGAATGAGAAATGGCTAGTTTATGATTAAACCACCTAAATCTCTAAATGTAACATAATACGATCGAAGTCAAAAATTTAAATTCACACATAATACTTTTTTTTTAAATAAATTTGCAGTTCTCCGCAAATGCAGCCATAAAAAGATTTCAAGTGTGATGAAGTAGGCCCCCCAATTAACCCCACGCTTGCAAGCTGTCTCCAACGAGTTATAAATTATTCTCGTCGGGTTAAATGAATACATATACAATTTTATTGTTTTTAATCACAATTAATGTCTAGCATTTATATAAAAATTAATTTTTCGACAAAGATCTTTTTGTATACATTTTTTCGTCCCATTAAATTGTGTTCGCAATAAATTAGACAAAAATAAAATTGAAAAATACATTTTTATAAGTCTAGCAAAAATTTATACCTAACAACAAAGTGTCAAACAATAATAACAAAATAGAGAACAGAAAAGAAGAAAAAAATCAAATTGACCGAATTATGCCGAAAGTAAAATGTAAAACAAAAAAAAACACAACCCAGAAGTACATACCTACTCCTCTGCGCGCAACATCAATCCAATGTCAAGGTTAATGTCTCACGATGACACCAACGCGCTTTCTGTTTATATACATTTGGTGAATTGAACTGATTGTCAACAATAATTGTGAGTGTATGCGCTATAATAATGTGGTGTCGTTTAGCTGGCATGCAATTTGACAGGTGTTGTCGAGTACAAGTGAATGACAGATGAATATTATGTCAGAAGTAAAAATCTCGTAGGCGATATCAAGTTACGTTTGAAAAGTTATTGTACTGACACAGCAAATCGAACATCAATGTGTGGTAATGGATTTTATAATATTTAATTAATTGTTTTGACACGAAGTAGTACGAAGTCAAAATTTGTTTTGAAGGTTCGTATAAGTTCATTAGATTGAAGATATACATTTATCTTGCGCATGAATGGATCGATGAACAATCAAAGATTGAGAGTTTTTGTTAACGTCACGTGAAACAGGTGTCAAAAGGGGAACAACACGGACATGAATGCTGGGTAATAAAATAAACGTATATTAAATTGATATCAAGCTTGAAGAAGGAGATTGCAAGTAAGCAGTTACTGAGTATTCTCAGAACAATGTGCAAAACGACCCTCAAAAATCTGCGCGAAAAGAGTTTTTAAAACAAAACTTTGGCGCTGTCAAAATACTTTGAAGTCGCTAGTTGAGAACTTTTCACGGATGAGCAATAGCGTTTTTGAGCCCTAAACAACTTATGAGTAATATTAAAAGTCGTGAGTCGTGGGTGCATTTGTGAGTTCCCATTCTGATATGAGTGGCGCTAAGGCAACGAGGAGTTCCTGAAACAGATGACTAGAGTCGCTTCTACGTTCGCAGCTAAACCAGTCTGTGAACGACTAGACTGACGCCATTTCATCAAGCGATATGAAAAAACTGTGATTTATATTCACATATCGGCTAACGGCAAATCACCACACCATGCCAAGGAAGAAGGCATTAACTCGGGATCAGAAGACATCAATGTTGAAGAGTCAACTGGGGCAGGGCACACTCGTCTTCAGTTCTCCAGTATGATCGACTATCGTGAATGATATTCCTTGGATTAAAATATTTTGTAAAAATAAACGTTTATCCTCAGCTGCTAGATTTTGGTGTTTTGGATTAAGTCAGGTGGCTGGGATAGTGCTTTATAAATTCTTTGAGCAGTATGCTTTAAGCTTGAGTTTATTTGTCAAAATAGAGCACAATGATCAAATCATGCTGCAGGCATCCATATGGTAGATAAAATGTACCACCTTTTTCATGATTACCCAAAGAAGAAGGTAAGAATCGAATAACTCTCAACATTCGCTGAACTGATTGCTTTAGCTCGTTAAGTAAAAGGTCATGGATGAGAGGAGAGGTCAACAGCAACAGTTGAAGCGTTTGGTATGAAAAGGGGTTAACAAAGAGTAGAGAGAGTTCAGTACGCTCACCTTAAACAAGGCGGGTAAGAACATAACCTTGAAATGCATTACTAGGCGAGACGGTCAGTATGTTTTGATAGCAGGATTGTGCGAAACAATGTTCCACTCGATGATACAGTTGGAACCTATCACAAACCGTAGAAGACTACGAAACCGACTTCAACGCAAGTTATGAGCCGTCAATTTGCCAAGACAGCTCCGTGGCCAGAGGGTGAAAATGTAGCAAACCATTGTGTGTACCAAGAAATATTTTTGACACAAATGAAAGGGGTCTCCCATTTTAAGCCAAATTTGAGAAGCTTTTTATGATAGAGGTGGCGCAGCGAATAAAAACTTAAAACATAGTTCATGTACACTTCCACGACTGCGAAGCGAGATATGAATGTTGATTTTTTCTAAATGCAATCGAAACGTCAGATGGCTGCGGGCCTGTTTTTTTTTTTGCTACTCCCAGAAAGCCTCTCTCATTTTTCCAATCATGATACTATCGTATCAGAAACTTCACTTCACTAGTTCCAAATGTATGTCATTCTAAAATGTAAATCATTTTGAACTAAATACATCTCCCAATTTGCAATTAAATATAATTCTAAAATAAAATAAAACACAAAATTCGAAAGCTCTTTAACGAGTTTTTCGACTTAATTTCATCTTGTGTGTCCATTCTCGTGTCAGATCGAAGAATACAATAACGTGTGTCACTTTAATTTAATTTACATATCAGAGAAACTCAAGTTATCATCATCATCAAGGGACCACCGGACCGCAGTCGTTTTTTTTTTTTTTTTATTTTTTTTAAAGACAATCGAATTAAAATTTTATTCACAAAAAAAATAATGCTGTGTCCATCTTCTAATTTAATTGAGATACGTTTGTTAGATGACAGCACGCACATATAAAGTTCTATTTTGTTTTTTTTTTTTGACAGGCCTATGGATACAGATATGGATACCGAATTTTATGAGTTTTAATTTGCAACCCACAAGATGACGTACACGCGTCAGTAAAATTTCCACTTCTGGTTCTGATATAATAGTTTATAGTGTTTTTTTTTTGCACACTGACTCATACGTTTGTCAATAAAATCAACAAAAGTCTGGTTTATTGTCGAACATAAGAGATTAAGATTTATTCTAAAATAGAATTTCGTTGTTTCTCGTCTTAGACGATAGTTGATGTGTGGCAACAGGCCAACAGTTTTATATGAGCAACATATAGTCGTCGTATCAATCATCAGTCGTGTTTGTGGTGTTTTATGTTCTTTGAGGCGCGAGTGAACGAACTATATGTAGTTGTGTGAGGGTCGATTGAAATCTTCTGGTGCCTTTAAAAAAATGTATCAAGAGAGACTTGATTTTGAAGAGAATGAATTAATAGTTTTGAATTTAATTGCATTGACAGACGTTTGGGGTTAATTTTTATGATGAAAATTATTTTTTTTATTGGTAATAAAAAACAAAAAGGTTACGTATACGCCTAGTTTGGAATTTTTTTTTAATATTTTATGTATAAGGCGCATAAGAATTTGCAGGAGATTATCGAGTTTTGGTGGTGAATGGCTGCTTAGCTACTCAAAAGAGTGTAGTAACATAAGTGCTTATTGTTTTTGTTTTAACAGTTGGGTTGTTAAGTAGAATTACTTTTCTTTTGTTTATAGGCGAACTCGTTAATTTAAATGCCCCAGATGGTTTCACTAATTTGAAATTCAGTTGATGCAGTGCTTTACAGCAGAAAGTATTATTTTCATATGGAGTTCTATTGCTTAATTTAATGGATAGATAGAATAGATTCTATAGGGCTAAAATAGAATCACATGCTATAAAGTTTTCTTCATAAAATCGCAGTGCTTAGGCAGTGAACTGTAAAGCTACACAAATATGGAAGTAAGATATGTGTATGAAATTTGAAGTTTAAGATTTGAACTGGTTATTAAAAAAAGCACTAAAGTTTGAAATACATATAATTGCCAAATAGAATTTGTTTCGAATCATTAGTTGTTTACCAGTTCACTGAGCCCAATTAAAAGCTGGTGGCGTCGCTTTGGTGTGATCTTCAACCCGAAGTACATGCTGATTCTATTTGATTTCTTGGTTTGGTTTGCTCTTCCGTTTTACGACAGCGGTGGTCGGATCTATAAGTTGTGCAACATAGTCCAAAACTCGTAAAACATGACCAATGTTGGTTTTAAATGAAATAGAGCATCGTTTTGTGAGCCAAACATCAAAATTGATTAATGCTAGTCAAAAGCGTGGTGTGACTTCAACTTAAGGGCTAAAGAGGTAAGCTTTTGAAGAAAGCCGCTTGAAATGAGCCAGAAATTACTGTAATGCCCCTTTTCATTGTTTTACATTTGACCAAAGTGCTGCAAAGTTACACAAATAGCCAAAGCTTTTGGATGATTGTCAAGCACATAGAATAGTCTATGGGACAAATTCATTTTCGAACTCGTACAGTTGCAAAAACTCTTCGAGGTCTCAATAAACATAACTTCGATGATGCAGATGATATTTCCCCTATCGTTCTGAAGAAAATCCACCTATTTGTCTTGTTCCTTTAGTCTCTTTCCGAGAAGATCTAAAACAGCATTTGTCCAACCTATCCCGATCAATTGCCCTCACTACCCTTTCTTCCAAGATCATTGAAAAGCGGATATTATCAGGTTTATTAATTAACAGGTTCAAATCCGCTTAAAATGTTTTTATTCGTTGCCCCTCCTCCTATAAGTTCTTAATCCAAGACTAATAATTGTCACGAAAAGCTTTTTAAAAGTCAATTGCCATTCAGAATCGGAATTAAACTGTAGGTCCGTTCCATTGATGTCAAAAAATCTTAAATACTTTAAACTTCTCAGTGCCAGCTCTTTTTTTCGAAAATGCTTGCATTTGGGATCGATTGCAATTGGATATTATATTTCGTATTGTAAGTTGCCTTAGATGGTTTAAAAGTCAAAAAGTAAGTTGCTTTTGCTATACATATGTAACCCAAGGCTTCGCTTTGTCACCGACTTACGCCCTCATTATAATAAATCTAGCTAAATGCCCGGACTAGTCCGTGTTAACAGAAACTATCCAACTAAATATTAACTATTTTAGGTCAGAAAATATATATTCCTGTGGTTTACCTTACTAGACTCGAATTCAAATGACAGATTGCTTGCATTGCAAAGAAAGTAAAAATATTGCGTAGGAAGCTATATTTAAGATACATACTCTACTATTTTAGTAGATACTGAATCGCCTCACCCAAAAAAAGTTCGCTTATCGTCGATAAAAAAAGTATAGACACATTTTGTTTACGTTTGACTTTTATTTGAAGTGATATAAGGATACTTTCTGTAACTAATCTTTACTTATTAATTTGGCTTAATTTTCCTATCGAATATTATAACTATTTACTTGTAACCGAACATAATATATCCCCAAAGAAAATAATCCAATGGTGTCAAATAACACGATCTTGGTGGCCAATTGACAATACATTCCGCGAAATTATGCGCTCATCGAAAGTTTCCTTCAATAAATCGATTGTGACGGCGCTGTGTGGCATGTAGCGCCGTCTTGTTGCCATCCAATTCGGGAACAAAATAGTCGGTTATCATGGCTCTATACCGGTCTCCATTAATGGTAACTGACTCTCCAGCATCATTTCGGAAGAAGTATGGCCCAATGACTCCACCAGCCCAAACATTAATTTTTTGTGGATTTAATGGCGTTTCAAGGGACTCATGTGGATTATCTTTACTCCAAATGCGGCAATTTTGCTTGTTGACGTAGCCATTCAACCCAAAATGAGCCTCAACGAGCTTGCGGTAAACTTCACGAACTGAACCATTATTTTCGAAATAAATTTGCACGATTTGAAAGCATTGTTCATTTGTCAACCTGTTCATGATGAAATGGCAAACCAAACTGAACATAAATGACATTAGAGTTGCCAGATTTGACCACAAAATGTCAGTTTTATCTCTATTCGAAAAAAAAAACTCTTATCTACCACAAACTGATTTCACCACCATTTCGATTTGGTATTATAATTACGGGTGGAGTACTAAATCATCTATCAACTTTGATCTACTGCAGTCTATATGGCGCAATGTTTATGTCTTGTGTTATTATGATGATCCACTCTTCAATCTAGATGGCGCTGTAAAGTATATGTAAACAATAAGTAGAAGTCAGTCAGTAAATAGGCTTGCCTGTGATTTAGAGTTGTAAAAATGTGATTTGATTTATTATTTCAGTACTTTCACTTCAATATTGGATTTTTTTTAACTCGCTCTATGATTTCTGCATTCTTTGAAGTCTTTTTACATTCTTCGAATTCGTTAAGTCTTTTGAATGCATTCGATTTATTTAAATCTTGGATTTTAATCTAGAAAGACTTCAACCAGTCAAAAGAGTTATAATCCTACTTAACCTCGGAAGAAATACTCCATTCCGCTAGAGGTTGCGTATGCTGCACCTAAGTCACCTCGTACGAAAGGCGTGCATAACCTCAAAATCTTATGATCTCTAAAATAAATGAAAAAGTTATCAGATCATGTATTTGTCTTTAAAATTTGGTAAGGACGTCTAAGCAAAATTGCAACAAATTTAGCAATGCAAAAATTGGCATGCATACGCTAAATAACAGTTAACGGATTCGAAAACAAATTTAAAGGAAATTTGAGTTTTCAGAAAAAAGTTATGAGACTTTGGTTAGGTCCCCACTTCTTTCCACAGTCTTGATCTGTCCAGTCTAAAACAAAAACCAAAAGGAAATTTAATATTTTTGTAAGCATTTATCGAAGAATGTCACCAATTTGGGGTAGCTGCCTTAAAACTGAAAACCGTTGTGGTATATGACACATTTTTCTTGTTACAAAAAAAAGTGTACTCGCCATCAACTTAGCTCATTTCTACGGACAACTGCCAAATGTCAAATCTAAAATCAACACTTGACCCAACTTAACCTCAAATTATCAGAACTTTTCCCCAAGATTTGCAAAACTCACTCCCGTATAAATAACTGAAAGCGTGGTAACTAGTGGATAATGATTAATTTTCTACGCTTCATGGTTCTAAATCCCATATCTCATCTTTTCTTTTTTGAGATTTGTCTTGCTCGTTTTTTTTTTTGTTGTGCTTACTTTTTCTATAACAACAACAACTACAACATTAATTGTCATGTCGTGTTTATGAGAATGACGGGCAATTTTCACTTTTTTCTAAGTATTTTTTGTGCTTTGCGCGCATTTTCATTGTCCATTCTATAGTTGATTACATGCAATGGGCTGCTATGTGTTCCCCAGACGCGCAGCAAGCAAGCAAACGCTGCTCTAAAGTGCGATACGATCCAAACGATGAGACCAAATGAGCAACAGCGGGCCCCAGTGTTTATTATTTTTTTGTTGTTGTTTTTGTGGGTAGCGCACAAATCAAGTGCCCGAGTAAGCGGTTTATCTAAAGTTGGCTAAACTTCGGCTCATGTCTCTCTGTACCTGTCTAGGCGCGCGCGAAATAAAAAACAACAACTTCAGATAGTATAATGAGGGGTGGGTCAGTAATTTATTTTTCGTTTTTTTTTTGTATTTTATTTTGCCTGTTCTTCTATTTCTCTTGATTGTCTATGTTTTGAGTACAGAGATAGAGAGAGAGAGAGAGAGGAAAAATAAATATAAACACCGAGCCCACACTGCATGGTGTGAAGTTGTTAATTACAATTTTGCATTAATTAGTAGCAGTAGCTGGAAGTCTGAAATAAATTATCCAGACAGACTAAACGCCGGGAAAGGCGTTGACAAATTTTTAAAAGTCAAAGTTTATAGAAGGAAGTCATGCACATTTAACAAAAAAAAAAATTGCCTTGGATGGTAAAACAAACAATAATTATGAAGAGAACGAATTGCATGTGTCCGAAATGTTGACGTTGCGATTGTTTATGTCAGCGGCAAGAGCGTTTGAAATGTATGGAAATGATTATTTTTTAATAGTTATCTTGTAATCGTTTGGTAATTAGTTTGTATAATTAATATTAATGAATATAAAGGGTGATTTTTTAGCTGGTTTGGTTTTGGCAACACTGGTTTTGACAGCTGACGTGTGTTTAGTACCTTGTGTCACTGTCAAACAGCTTCAGTTTGGTTTGCAATTTAACCAAATGAACAACGCTTGCAAATTATTGAATTTTACTATCAAAATTCGTGCTCGGTTCGAAATGTTCATCGCGCGCTGCTTCCATTTTATGATCGGCATTCTCGACCTTCTGAGCAGTCTATTCGGAAGATTGTGACCAAATTTACTTTGTTGGACATTAAACCACCAACACGTTTACGTACTGTGCGTATTGAAGAAAATATTGCGGCCGTATCAGCTAGTGTGACAGAAAACCGCGAAATGTCGATTCGGCGCCGTTCCCAGCAGTTAGGCCTTTGTTACAGCACTACGTGGAAAATTTTGCGGAAGGATTTGGGCGTAAAGCCTTTTAAGATACAGCTGGTGCAAGAACTAAAGCCAGCCGACCTACCACAACGCCGAATTTTTGGTGAATGGGCTCTTGGAAAGCTGGCCGAGGATCCGCTTTTTTATCGAAAAATTGTGTTCAGCGATGAGGCTCATTTTTGGTTGAATGGGTACGTAAATAAGCAAAATTGCCGCATTTGGAGTGAAGATCAGCCAGAAGCATTGCAACAGCTACCAATGCATCCCGAAAAAGCCACTGTTTGGTGCGGTTTATGGGCCGGCGGCATTATTGGGCCATATTTCTTCAAAGATGATGCGAATCGCAGCGTTACTGTCAATGGTGAACGCTACCGAGCGATGATAACAAACTTTTTTTTGCCCGAAATGGAAGTTCTTGACTTGCATGATATGTGGTTTCAACAAGACGGTGCCACATGCCACACAGCACGCGAAACAATGGCGCAATTGCGAGGCGAGGTGAACAGTTAATTTCACGTTTCGGGCCGGTCAATTGACCGCCTAGATCGTGCGATTTGACACCATTAGATTATTTTTTGTGGGGGTATGCCAAGGCTAATGTGTTTAGGGACAAGCCCGCTTCGATTGACGCACTGGAAGCCAACATCCATGCATTCATTCGTGAGATACCGGCCGATATGTGTGAAAGAGTATGCCAAAATTGGACTCAGCGGATGGGCTACCTGAGACGCAGCCGCGGTCAACATTTGCATGAAATTATCTTTAAATATTAAATTGCAAGGTTCAAACTATCGATTCAAATAAATATTTCATTCATTTTTTCGAATTTTTTGTGTTTTTTTTTTTAAAAAAAGTTCTAAACCTCTTAAAAAATCACCCGTTAGTTGTTTGTTTAGTTTAATGCTTTAATTGTTTATTTTTTATTTTTCTATTTCTAGGTAAGTTCATCAACTTTGTTGATCAAAGGACGATTGGGGATTTTTTATTGCAAAAATACTGACTTTGCAGAAATGCAGTAATACTACGGTAATGTGAATAGAATCTAGATGTTACATACAATCTACAGTGACCCGAAACATAATTGGAACAAGTCCTTTATGAGTGTGGAATAGCCATCCAGATAGAGATCCTGGGACACCACCGCAAAGTCCTTTATTTTCACATGCGGAGCTAGATTTCCAATTTTTAGCATGTTAAAGAAGAGCTGGATATCGAAGAAAAAATGTTACCCCGGGATTTACGTATTTATTATTTATTTTTAGATTTTGTGTTTCCAAGATTTTGTCACCTCACTGATCCCAGGACAAAGCTATTTGTCCAATAGGAAGATTTGCAAGCGTTGACCGAGAAAGAATAAGATGGTCATTTGAGTTTACGGTTCATCAGCGGAAGCGCTGAAGGTGATTTTACAAATGGATTTCTCCGATTATCCCAAATGGATAAGCGCCGTAAACCAACACCACTCTGTTTATCAAAATAACATCAAAGCCAGTATTTACTACATTTTACATATAATCTTAGTCACAAAACACAAAACATGTGCAATGAACGGAATCTTCCACAAAACAGGAAGGACTAAACGGTTGGACCTAAGCAAGAAATTAGAATGAGTTTTTAAACCCCCAAAGTATCGGATAGGGAACGTGCACGGCAGGAAAACTCTTAATAAAAACATAACTTGTAGCTGAAATTAAGAGAGCGGGTGGTTCATCCCAGAGACAACACGGATTTAGTGTTGTCTTTCTGCAATCTTCTTCTTTTCTTTTATTGTAGTTGTGTTCAGGTTTAAACGGTTTTTAACCCAAACTCTACGCCGGTTTGACTTCGAAAAATATCTGCAGGTCTCCCGGTTTCGTATCACTTCTTCACTGAGGCCAATCAAATGCTGTTGTTGGTCCACCATCCAGAAGATTTTAGCCCTGCCTCTCTTTCGCGATTGTATAGGAACTTCTTTGATTGCAGATTGTCGGCAGATATTTCTATGATGAGATGGAGGAGATGGATGGAAGTCGATCTAAATGACCTTCTTAGATTTGTGTACAAATTAGGATTGGTTCTAAGAGAGCGAGACTTTGAGCCTCTAATAACGGCTTCCTTTTCTATATTTTCAACTGTTTTTGATACTGAATGGTTTCCAAATGGACACAATGGACCCAAATTGCTGATCTAAATGACCCGTGACTACCACCACAAAGGCATCCGGGCATCAGCATGTCATCCGGATGACATGTTTGGATGACCGTCTGATCGCACCTTTAGCTATGTAGGTAAAGTAGCCGATTTACATGAGTACAGAAATACGCAATTAGAGCTGAAGCGCAGTTTTGATACCACACGGTGGAGTTGAGAAAAGTGGAAGTCTTCTGAGGCGCCCGTCCTTCCATTGACTTAAAAACGTCATTGCCTTTATGTTATGCAAATATAAATTTTTGAACCGCCACCAGCCATGGTTCAGAATTTAGTCCGTAGGATTAGGGCATATCAAGGTACAACATCTTGCTATTCCATGGACATTTATTCTCTAGTTAAAATAGTTTTCCCCTTCCATCCGATATTCTATCGATTTCGAAACAAAAATACATCTGTGGTGCACTTTTAGTTAAAGAAAAACACTCGCACGGTGCACTAGAATGTACCGAAAATGTTACCAGTTGCATTCCATTACCTTAAATACCCAACAAATCTGGGTAAATCCTCTAAAAAAGAAACAACGTAATTAGCAACAATTTCAGCAAAAAAAAAAACTTCAGCTTAGCCCACACATTTTACCGTTAAAACTCAATCATTAAAACAGTTTGAACCTCCCAAAAACAACAACAATAATCCGCAAATGCAACTCACATAACTGTTTAATTTTTACCAAGTTCCCATCAATAATATTGGCTTAAGAAAAAAAAAAAGCAGCAAATAAACAGGCTTCCCAAAAAGCAAAATCCAAACACTCCATAGTGGTATATCTAAATTTAATCGGCCATTCAATGGCGATCAATTTAACAAAGTTAACTCGGCTAATGAATTCAATCAATAAAATTGACTACTTCCACAAAAAACCAGTTCTATCGGTACAGCGGCGGTGTTTCATGCTTCTCAACTTAAAATCAAGACCTCAACGCGCTGCGCTCTCCAAATGCACGACATGACCAACTTACATTAAATTGCTCTTAGGGACGCAGGGAGACGCAAGCAGCTTGGAACAGATGCAACCCAGACCCACTGAGTGTACAAAAAGTACTCAAACATGCAGAAAAAAAACTGAGATTCATCATCATCATGAAGCATCGTTGCTTTTGCTTGTGTGTTTTGTGTTTTCCCTCCATCTTCTCTAAGTTCATATTTCTCTCTCGCTCTCTCTCTCTGTCTCTCTTTACGTTGGTGAGTCATCATCTTGATCGTTTCGCGTTGCCCCCAATGGGTCACTAAACAGACTCCATCACCACCACCAATACCACGACAAATGCATATAGTTCTCACTCTATAACTATCTGATCAGCACGCTAACTTAAGTGATCCCCAAGCTAAATACTTATGCATGCTCGCGCGTAAATGTTCATTCGCCATGCTTTGTCATTTTACTTTTATTTCACCAAAAACCAGAGCAAAGCGAGCATTAACATGAATGCAGTACGAGTGTAGGTACTTACTTTACATGCATGATTGCGATCGTACATACATATGTAACAAAGGATGGGTAGAGTAGTACACTTAGTTTTTGTTTTTAATTTTAGTTATTCAATTGGTGAAATTGAATAATGCAAGCAGCAAAATAAAACATCAAACATTTGAGGAAGATTGTGTGATCAGAATGCTGATATTTGCAAAAAACGAAAACAAATCTGTTGTACGCGAAATACTATTTATTTATGGTAAAAGAAAAGTTTAGTAACTCGAGTCATTCGTTACTCGAATGGCAGTACTTGAAGTTGAAAAGTGAATCGTAGGCAGTTTAATGATACTATTAGCTGACACGGCCAATGAAATGAAAAAGATATGTAATGAAGAAAATAATACGGATGAATGGAGTATTCAAAGTGTTCGGTACAATGAGATGAACGAATTAAACAAATTCGAATTTCGAAATGAAAAAAATGCCAAAAATTTAGCTTTAAGAATACAAATAATTTGTATTGACAAATAAATCCAAGCAAAATTCTTTTAAATTCATCTGTCTTTCGACTAACGGAGTAGGTGGAAAATCGTCCATGAGACACTATAAAGACCGACCGCACGTGCTCATAACAGTGTGAGATTCTTACTTACTTTACTTACTTAACGGGCTATCGACCCGTGAAGGGTCCCTGCCTATGATACGGCAGCCCTCCACCCTATGCGATCCCGAGCACGCTGCTTCCAGTTGTCCAGACCAAGCGCTCTGGCATCTGCGATGGCTTGGTATTTAAAACGGAGGTTCGGTCTTCCTTGTCGTCTCGAACCTGGGGGCTGGGATTCGAAGATCCTCTTGGCTGGAGCGTTGTTGTCCATTCGCTCGATGTGGCCGAGCCAATGTAGTTGACGAGTTTTAGCTTTTCGGACTACATCCACATCTTGGTACAGCTCATAGAGTTCGCGGTTGTATCTTCTCCTCCATTCGCCCTCCTCGCACACAGGAACAAATATCCGTCGAAGGATTTTTCTTTCAAAGAATTGCAGTATTAACTCTCCTTTCCTGCTTATCGTCCAGCACTCGGCGCCGTATAGTAGAACTGGCAGGATAAGCGCTCTTTAGAGCATGCACTTTGTCCTTCGAGTTAGGAGTTTTGAACCCATTTGTTTTGCGGATCTCCACTAAGATGTCATTTGTGGAGTTGATGTTTACCCCGAGGTAGATGAACTCCTTAACTACCTCGAAGTTGCTTCTATCAACAGTGACATTTTGTCCTAGATTGTTTGTTTGTTGATAGCATATATTTAGTCTTGTCCTCATTTACTTGAAGGCCAACTAGTTTCGCCTGTTCTTCAATAGCCGTGAAAGCCTCTATCACGGCACGCTGGGATCGACCGATGATATCTATATTGTCCGCATACCCCAGCAGTTGGACTGATCTGTTGAAGATAGTGCCTTCCGTGTTGATACCTGCCCTGCGCACTATCTGCTCAAGAACAAGATTGAAGAAATCACACGACAGCGCATCTCCTTGCCAAAATCCGGTGCATGTTTGAAAGAGTTCAGATGAGCTGCTGCTAAACTTATCTAGTGTCATGCGACACATCTGGATCAGTTTTGACGGGATCCCGAATTCGGCCAACAAAAAGCACCTGACGATGAATGCTGTCATATGCGGCTTTAAAGTTGATGAAGAGATGGTATGTTTCGACTTGAAACTCGTTGGTTTTTTCCAGGATTTGCCTTAGTGTGAAGATTTGGTCTACAGTTGATCTGCCGGGCCGGAAGCCACACTGGTACGTGCCGATTAGAGTGTTGCAGAAAGGTTTTAGGCGTTCACACAATACGTTGGATAGGATCTTATATGCGACATTAAGCAGAGATATGCCTCGATAGTTCTTGCAAGACATGGGATCGCCTTTCTTGTAGATGGGACATATGGAGCTGATGGTCCAGTCATCGGACATGCTTTCCTCCACCCAAACTTAGTTGATGATTTGGTAGTGTGAGATTCTTGCTCACTAAAAACACCTCCCTTCAAATTCCTTTATACTTCAACTAGGTTATTTCCTATCTAATAGTTTAGATTTAATAAATTATATTCGCGTTTACCAGTCAGCTTCCCATAGGAGGTACCTGATTGTGCCGCCAAAAACCCTTGGTCAAATTTTATTTCGCTAATTGAAATGGTTTTAGCCGTTGAAGTCCTCGCACTAAATTTGTATCGTTCAAAATATATATTATTTCGTTATCGCAATGACCGCGAAGGCGAGTCCGTTGCTTACGGGCAAATGATTTTATTTCATCTTCGACGGTTGCCACATCCAAATCAATCTCTGTAGATATCACCATTTCGGATATACCACGGGGCGTTTACAATTCTTCTTAGCTCTTTGTTTTGAAAAGTTAGTAAACTATTGATGTTGTTTGTTTTGGTACAACCCCAAAGTTGTATATCATACATCCAAGCCAGTTTCGGAACTTGCTTGTAAAAAAACAGCTTGTTTTTCATGCTGAGTTTGGAAAATCCACCAAGCAGATAATGCATTTGATTATATTTAGTAACTAGCTCCTTCCTTCTTTACGTACGATTTCTATTTAAGTTTCGCATCTAATGTCATTCCCAAATATTTAGCTTCATTTGCGTACGGAACTTGTACGGAGTCTATAAAAATGGGTAGCGTATTTACATTTTTGTAAGTAAAATTAACGTGCGTAGATTTAGTTTCATTAAGGACAATACGCCATTGAAGCTTAGTCGTTGCTGATTCAACCGCATTACTCACGGCAATATAGCGGTAACATTCGCAAACGTAGCTACAATTGTGCCTTCTTCCTGCGGAATATCTGGAGTAAAGATTAAAAATAGAATCGGACCCAGGACACTTCCTTGTGGAACTCGTGCCGGGATTTCTTTGAATTCGGAATATTCGTTTTCGTGCTTAACGCGGAAAAGTCTGTCCGCTAAATAAGAACTTTATGTCTCATATATTTGCTTGGGAATGACTAATTTTAGCTTATGTTTCAATCCCGTATGCCATACTTTATTAAAAGCCCGGGAGACGTCAAGAAAAACACTAGAACATTTTTTTTCTCCTGACGGGCTTTTTAAATTTATTGGTTATTTGGTAAACCTGGTCGATTGTAGAGTGTTTACTTCTGAACCCGAATTGGTGATCAGGTATTAGTCGGCGCTCTTCAGAGATATTGAGTATAAATAATAGAAGACAAACATAAAATTGTTTTGGATCTCCATTATCACACTCATATATTACTTGGAACATTTTTAACTCGAAAGGGTTCAGTATTTGCTCTACTTTCCTACCTTTTATTCAGCTTTCATCCAAATGCAACAGAAGTAGCTGTGTTTATAAGCGTTGCTTTTTGAGATAGGAGTTATGAACCAGCTGAAGTAGCAGCTATTTCCAAGCGTAACTCTAGGCAAACTCCTTTGCTATAGTTGTCTCTAAATTTCTCATACCAACGATTACGGTTTTTCTCATCGAGGACAGATGTTTGTTTTATAAAAGCGTGATCGATGTTGTCCTTCCAAACCAAACCAACTAATTTTGCCTATTTTTCAATCGCCGTGAAAGCCTCCTATCAGTGCCTTCCGAGTTCTCTGCCTTGTTTCAAGACAGTATTTTCAATGGATTAAATAGTAATTAGTAGTATCATTAACAATTTTGACACAAAGCCTTCAAAATTGCTTATGTGTCTTTAATTAAAGATTGAGCCTTAACCAATAAGCCACTGTCGTCAACTCGATCTATAGCTAGCTGCTCGTCTCCTTGTCTAAGGCCTTTTCGGAGGTGTTGTGGTTATGCGCTGACTAACTCTTCCATTTCTCGAGAAAGCTTGTTTAAAAGCAAAGCAACATCTTAACAATCCGTCAATACAAATTTGTATTAAATTAGTTTATTAATTAGTGACTAACAAAACCGTAGTTTTCCCTTCCAAGTCGCCCAAGCTGTCAAATAACCGTGAAAGATAAGCTGCATTCTAGAAGACATGGGCAGTGGCATAAGATATGTTCCCCGACAAGCACACGGAGTTTGTCAATGAAAACTTGGGTTTACTCGATCTTTTACTTGTCGCTGGCAATGGCCGAACCCATCATGACACCTCGAATGAAGCTCCTTACTTTGTTGAAGCCACCTGCATATCATATCATTAACTACACTTCTGGTATTAAAAACCGTAATTGACATAATTGACGAATGGTCAATTTTCTCTTCGACACCTGTTAGACAAAAAATATGTGAAGACCTAAGGAAGTTTGAAAGCTTTTTGATTTGTATATGACTTCAATAAGAACTACAACTTGTTGATGGAAGTTAATGATTTATTTTAGCTGCGAAAAAGTCAATCCACTTATTGATAAACCCTTAACAGAATTTGAAATCTGGTTGAGAATTTCAAAATAAATTTGCAAGATTTGTCTCAATATTTAGATGGATGTTTTTATAATGAGTTATTTATATTATGTTTATATTTATATGTTATACGATGCAATATTTAGCTTATTAATGGTGGATTTCCCTTACTCTTTGCATTTTGTGTGAAAAAAGCATACATAATATTCACTTTCATAGTAATTAGTATTTGCGCACATTCCTATAATAAAGGTTGTTATATTATCTCTCTATAAGTATTTATTTAGTAAAATATCTGATTTTCCACTGTTCAATTATCAAAATCTAAAGCCACCTACAGATGCGAAATTTGACCGCCAGGGTTAAGCCTGTTCTCGATCGATAAGTTCTCAAAACATGGGTAATAAGACTAGTGAAGTTTCCTCAAAGCCAAATGGTTTGTTGATGTTTTTCTTTTTACATTCTGCGCCCTCTGAACTTTTTTAGTAAACTAAGAACGCTCGATTAAAATTTTTTTGAGACGCATCCAATGACAGTTCTTACTCTTGGATGTTTGTTAAACGTTCGCAACTGGTGGGGCAGCGAATAAAAACTTAAGGTCCGTAACCATAGTATGGTTTTCTATCCATTATTATCTAGAATTATTAGAGTATCTACTAAAATAGTAGAGTATTTCCTTAAAATATATCTAGTTTCCCATGCAATATATTATTTTCTGGATCTTAATAAAGTAAATATATTCTCTGACTTAAAATAGTTAATAAATATTAAGTTGAATAGTAAAAGATATTTCTATTTACACCGACTAGGCCGGTCATCTAGTTTCATTATAAAAGGATAATCTAAAAATTGTTCAATTATTTTGATGTGGTGCGGTTTTTATGACCGCTAGTGTAAACTTGTAACAATTTTTTTCTGATTCAATCACAATCGAACTTGCTTTCAAAGTGGACGTATCAGAATAATTAAGACCATTGTTTAAACATTTCATAATACAAGTTGTGAGTTTGACATTGACTTAAAAGACTTAGTTTAATGTCATTCGTTTAAACAAACAATTTACTTTAAGTAAATATTTATTAAATAAGTAAATATTTATAAAATAAAAAAAAAATTCATTTTAAGTAGTACTTCATCAGCGGCGTTTTTTCTGAGAGTTACTTTTATTTATAATTGTCGGAAGGAAGTAATTCGAAATTAAATAACGCTCAGTTAAATATGGCGTCTTGAAATATAAAGGGATTTACCAAGTTCGGACCGAAAGGAAACGAAATCAGAACAAGGTGAAACTGTTTGTTTACGGTGCAAAAATCATTTTCTTCTCTTCTCTTCTTCTGTCAAAAAAGAAGATGACAAATATCCTAGAAATATGCCGTGACCAAGGCTCATAGTTTTGCAAGGATCCGATATGTGACGATTTAGTCAAATTACTAATACACGTAACCTGTAAAAACGAAGGCGAAACAATTGTTATGTAACTTTTGGGACTTGGAAATGTCAGACCAAAGTCTGACAGGCTAACAAGTTATCAATAAATACTACTAACTTCTTACATGACTAATTTCTTTCGAATTTAATTGTTATCGCCACATTGTCCAAAGCTCACATGCATTCGGTTTTTTTTTAATCTTTTCGCAGTATCGCGTTGTGTTTCAACCGTTTTCCATGGAGTATAACAACTTAAATATCACAAAAACGTAGCATAAGTTTTCAACGCTTATTTTTTTTAGCTTAATTACCAAAAGCGTGCTGTAAAGTTTTCAACTTTGTAAACGTCTCTTGATTTTAAATTTAAACTTGGATTTATTATAAAACGTGTTCCTTTTGCTTTGACAACTAATCTCTTACTTCTCTAATGACAAAAGTGTTTACAAGTGATACACCTCTGAGACATTACCTTTTGGTGGTGCCAAATATTTAACTTAATTCTAGTTCATTACAACTTTTAACTTTAACTTTATAAAAATTGCGACATTGCTACTTTTTACGATGATTTTTAAAAGTTACATGAATATCATTATTGATGTTTATTAGAATAAAATATTATAAAACATTACATATATTATAAATCAGCCTGTGAACAGTATCATCAAGTGAACTATTGTGAACCAAGCCTCTTAAATGTCATTTGCATTTCAATAAACTTGGTTTTTCCTCCTGCTGAATTGGTTTGCTTTTCTCCTTATCTGCTTTCAGCGCTGCTTTTCATCACTTATAATAAGTAATTTATTTCAAATAAATTGTGCCAAATGCCAAGAATATGATCAAGTATCTTATATCTTATGCTTACATATTTTGTGCAAACGAAAGTCACTTCAATCATCTTTGTTTAGAAATGATGTGGTCGACAAAGCCTATGTTTGAAATAGAATTTCGAGAAAGATTTCAAAATTCCACACGGCACTGCCTGATTGTGCAACAAACTATGCGAAATTTTGCATATCTATGTATAGGTAAATGCCGCGCTCTCTCTCTCTCTCTCTCACCCTCAGGTCAATCATGCATTCTAACTTCCTGTCGTCGGGTATTGGTTTTTGTTCAATCTCTATGCAGGTTTTTGTTTTGTAAAGAAAACAGCAATCTCAACGGCAACATTCCGCAAATATGCCCTACTAAATCACCAAACTGCAACTATCTGCACATGGAGAGCGTACTTTATGAATAACTCCAATTATAATGCAACATTAATGCGTAACTTTGCAACTGCATTATAGAAATCAGCGTTCGCGAGGAAATACTCGAACCCAATGACTGACTACTTATGTTGAAAAGATGAGGCAAAGCCGCCTCGAATGTGCCTCGTAGCCGCGGTAAATTGCAAAAAATTAAAAGAAAAAAACCAACTTCACAACTTTGATTTCTACACCCGGCAGAGCCAATCCAAAACGAATTGCAGAGAGTGATTCGCAAATCGCTAACCATAGAGGAGCATACCAACCACCGCCGAAAGAACCGCGTATTTCTAATATTCAATTCGATTGTTACTCCTAAGTAGACCATGAGCTGAGTTGAGCAGTGCAGGCACATTCGCAGGCATAGGCAAAGGCATTGCGCATCGATTTGTGTTGCTGCATGTAATTTTTGAAATTGCCACGCTTGTAATTCCACCCAAAAAGGGGAGTGCAACACCGTGCAATGGCACTGAACAACACTGTTGCATTTGCATTCAATTCCCCACAAGGATTGCGATGATGAAGCGGCCGTAGTCGTCATCATCATCGTCGAAGCTTCGTTTGTTCAGCCAAGTGAGTTCCCTTCCCCTCTGCTGCGGCATAAAATTCATTAGAACGCGCGCATGTTGCGCATTGCAAAAAAATAAACACACAAAACAAATTTGAATTATTTAGCTTTACAGATATTTAATAGATAGATTCGGTGCACCGTTTCTAGATAATTAACCCGCCAGTCAGACTATGGAGTAGGTATTGTTGTGCAAAACCCTTTTACGCCGCCGCAACCGTTTTGCATGGAAAAGTGTTACACGCTTTCGCAAAAGTTATTAAACATTTAACAAGCGACTGGCATGTGCACTCTTAAATTGGAATTTAATTGGACTTCTGTGCAGCTGGTCGAAGGCCCACCGCCTGAGTGCAAAGTTGTTTTCATTATAATGCGCTCCGAGGAGTTAATTAGTGATGTGCTCTGCGCTGCGCTGTGCGCTTTCTGCCTGTTTGTAGCGGAAATGTTCCAAAAGCATTGAACATTCTTTTGGATTTGAATCGAGGTGAAGGTATTTGAATTGTATCCAGTCGCTTGTGAAATGCCTTGAAAGGCTAAGTTGAAAAACAAAATGGCATCGAGAAACTAAAACTTTGAGGCAGGTAAGTGTCGTTAATCGACATCGTCAAACATTAACAGGACCAGAGTTCAATTCTATTACACGGATTAAAGCAATTTTTCTGGACGTCGTTTGTTAATAGCGTAAACGGTAGTTGCTTATAACAACAGTCTGAAAGACCAAATTGTAATAAGACTATTTCCCGTCTAATTTTGCTTTGTCGGTGTGCTTTTGCATTAGGCAGTATTAGCATATAGTTGCTACGATATCGGTATAGCACACTGTCATAATCCAATTCTCTTCATCACTAATTAGCTGAGAGTTTAGTCATAATCATTACTTTTATGCCTTTTCTGTACATGAGTTCATTGTTGAGATTTTACATTTCTGTTCGGGAGTGTTATATCATCGATTTGGGTAGCACTGGACTAGTAAATTGTTAGAGTAAATTATTCTTAAAAGCAAATACTTAACGAGTGACGTTTTATTTATAAATTTGACTAAAGTTCTGAAGCAGTGACTTTTTGCCGCATTAATTCCCAATGAGTAGGAACCACCATTGTATTCTTGAGCTTATACTTTATCATATCTCTGGATAGGGATAGCCCCTTTATTCCTTCATCCCTCACAGACCCCATTCTAAGGTAACCTATACTTATCCGGAGGGTGTCAGTATTACAACGTTGGAAGAATTTTTAAAATCGGCTGAGTGTTTAGAGAGATAGCCCATTCCAGCTATACCCTCCCGACCCACTTTCCCAAAAAAGAGGACAAAAAGAAAGACTGACGTCGCATTTTATTTAGTAGTGGGTTTAAATGCTGTTTATGTGTCCTTTGTGGACTTGCGTGCGAACCATCAGACGGATAAGACGGAAAAGACTTTCGCCACCACGATACATGGAAAGCTTCGACTTTGCCATATAAGTCCATATTCCTATGGCCCGGAACCTACACGAGAATTATGTTGAATCGGCGGATAGCCCAAAGCTGATTCTTTATATTGCGAAGTTATTCGAGCTCGGTTCACCGCTGAGTATAGTAAAAATGGATTTTGACTGTTTTCCGTAGGGTTGCACCGAAAGTATCCAGATTCTTTAAAGCCTTACAGCCTTACGATACTAGGGTTGTGTTATGAAGATCCAACAGAAGAATGTTCAGAATCACTCTCTCACTCTCTCGAGAACTAGCTGTTTCCAGCTGTTTTGTTGGACTCTGCTCAATTTGGTGACTTTAATGGCTTTGCTTAGGGCATGCATTAGTGTTTTTCATCCAGGGAGCCCTAAACCAGCTGGTGGAACTTTGTAAAAAAATAATGTTGTTGAATTTGTGCTTGAAAGCTCACATTTTCCAATTAAGTTGTAGGTCTTAAGTTATTCTTTGCAATAAGTTTATTTAGGCGGCGACTTCTGAAGGTCGGTATTTTGTTGGTGAAAAGCATAAATTCAGTTCTGCTTGGATTCGATTACATTCATTCAAACAGGTTATATTGCCGATACCAGTACAACCACGTCTTCAACATATGCAACCATTTTAATTCCGTTACCTTCTTAGTCTAAGTCTTAACTGAATTTCGTTGAGAACCATAATCCATTGAAAACATAAGGAAAGGCTACACTCCGCTTGAGGCGAACAGTATGATACCCTATCCATATCCCTATATGCCCCAAAGAAAAAAGCATTAAGAAGATGATGGATAGCATTTTATTTGGTTCTATTAATTAAAAAAAAAGTGTTTTTGAAAAAACGCCCCCAAAAAGTGGACGTGGCCAAAAACTTTGTACGGGCGATATGTTGGAAAAAATATTGGGTAAATATTTTGTTGAACATTTTTTTTCGCTTTCTGTGAAAATTTTCGAAGAAAACAGCATTTTAGTAAAAAACGCCCACAAAGAGTAGGCGTGGCAAAAAAATTTATATGACAAACTTATAAAGGAGGGCAGTGCCTACATATCTTGTGAAGGTGGTGTGCTCCCTGAGGTGTGCACTGTATACTGATTTTTTTAACCTTTTTAATTTAAGGCTTCTTGCTTTTTTTATAGATTCAGTAAAAAAAAAAAAAGGCAGTTAGCTTACAATTTCGTAATGTAATAACCTCTCAATGGTGCGCACTTCTTCATAATCAGCTGTCTCCGTACCTTTAAAGTAGGCATGTTGAGTTCTGCATAAGGTGGACATAACCTACGTTCATGTGTATTGACCATAAATAAGCACACATTGCTTGTCGGAATCGTTTGTTGAACTTTTATTATAAAAATTACTCGAACATGCCTCCACGACTGAGGGACATGATTTGGAAGAATACAGCTTTTAAAAATGTCGATGAGACAAGGCTTTGCTGCAACCTTAAGCTCGTGCTTCTGAAATTATTCAATGATCAGAAAATTTTGACCTCGGTAATAGTTGAACTTCAACGCAATATTCCCTGCAGCCTATAAAGGGAGTGCAGAAGTGGATTTCGTCCACGTTCCATCCATTGCCTTTATGAAACGCGGATTGGAGGTATCTTCGATAGATTGGGAGTATTTTGAGCTTGTGATTTGGCCAATCAGATCATTAAAAATATTTCCTGTCAACAACTTTCAGATTGTAAGGTCCTTCAGGGTGGAAATTGTTTCCATTTGTAACTAACTGGCCATGATCCTTTAAAAGCTGTTTCCATAGCCATTTCTAAGAAATGAATCATTTTGTCTGTTAGATCCTTCCGATTTTATTCAAATTCAATAGAATCTACCCTGATTGGGAAGTTTTTGGAAAATAAAGGCCGGAGTGTGCCCAGAAACCATTTGTTGCACAAAACTTAAAAAAAAAAAAACTTTTAAGACTTCCGAGAACTGGATGTCGCATCCTCTTATTCGGTTTAGTATTATCTCGCAATTGGTTAGTAACAAAGTCTCCGCTTTCTATAGAACGCTTCTAATCCTTCTTTCCCTACAACTGCCAGAGAGTTTGTTGCATAAATACCAGCATGTAGGTAGGTACCTACTTTGTGGTTCTCCAAACAATAAATGTCCATCTCAATTTCCTTGGCTCTGTCCGTCGCTATCCGTAGGCCTTCTGTGAATCCATCGTCGTTCAATTGCAAACAGCAGACCAGAAATTTCCAAATTCCAGTAAAATCCAATCCCCACCCCTGATTTGATCATAAACCCAACAATCAATTGCCCTAGCAAACGACCACTCAACAATCCACTATTTAATTAAAACTCTGAAAGGACATCACCATTGTCGCGTCGGTTGGTAAATCATAAATGAATGAAATTAATGACAATGGTCAGAACAGAAGCAGAGAACAACATACACCCAACTATACGAATATCTGCATATTTTATTAATATAACAAGTCGTATCTCTGAAATGTCATCTTACATGGGCTTTCGAGTAGATAGATATACCGAAAATGGAAAATAGAAAATGACATGCCACCCCTTCTCGTATGGCAGTGGTAATCTATTACCGTTCCGCAATTAATAGTCATAGAATCCAATGAATCCTTTGAACCGAAGCGAGCACACAACACTATAATACTAAAAGCCTGAGCCAGACCAGTAAGGATCAGTCGAATGAGCGCCGTTACACACCTGCCTATTCTCGTGTGTATGTGTGTTTTTGTGTGTTTCGTTTCGTAGTCTCACTCGGGGAGGACAAACACAAAACACGAATATTCACCCCTAAAACTTAATTCATTCAAGGCTATTCTGAGCCTTTCGGTGTGTCCTTTCGCCAAAGGGAAATGCCAGAATGCATGCAGCACCAAATAATTCAGACACAAGAAACCAACAAACTATACCCGGTTAGAGAAAAAAAAACTACGACCCCATGCGCTGCCACTGCCACCTCTAACAAGGGTGCAAAAGCGGAACAACAATAACAAGAATTGTGCCCGTGCACTATGGATTCCATTCTCAGCAGCCCTCTTGGTGCACGACGAGTGAGTGCATTGCGTAACATCGGAATCGAAGTTAGTTTGGCATACTTACAACTACTCCTCGAGAATAACCGAACCGAAGTGAACCGTCCTACTGCTGCGCTACTGCTAGCTGCCATATCGGTTCGGTGGTTTTTCGTTTCAGGGTTTTCTGCGTTCTTACATCCTCAACAGCCCGAACCAACAGAAACAGAACCAGAACAACACCCCTTATCCATCCTTTATGAATGTTTTTTCGGAGGGTGGCAGGCAAATGTGAATGAATGAATATTATATTGAAATGTTGCGAAGAATTTCAAAAATGTATTTTCCGCCGTAACAACGGCACATGCTAGTGGTGTGCTACTTTGTTTGTGAGCGTTGAAAGGTATAAAGTGAGTTTTTGGAAGTTTTGTCTACGATACGATACAACATTCCAAGTTAGGGCAAAACCAGCAACAACAACAACAACAGCAACAAAAAATTAGAAGAAAAATAACGAAAAGGAAACGCTACACACTCGCACTCACACACAAACAGAAATGGAGGTGAAAAACAACCCTTTTTCTAAGGGAGAACTTTAGGAAAAGTTACCTTAACAGCGATGAGGTGGAGTGACTTACCTTTGAAGGTTACGAATAAATTTTTGCTTTAGTTTTAGGCAATGAGGAGGAATTCAAAAATTGATAAATTCATATTTTGTTGGACAGGAGGACGTCTACTGGTCTAGGTTGTTGTAAGAGAAGGACCTCTTTTATACCTATGTGGTTGGTTGGCCGAACTGTTTTCTCATTAATTTTTTTAACGATGCGCCCCTGCAATACTTGGCTTTGCGTTGGCAAGCAAGAATTTAGGGAAATATCTTTAAAATTAGCAAATTGTTGGCGGTATTTTTTGCGACGCAGGTTGTTGTAAGTGTTGTTATAAATTGAATGTAATGTAACGACGTATGTAGCTTCTCTAGCGCCCAGAGTTCGGTATCAGACGAAGAGGTACCAATAAAATGCGCCGTTGAATAGGGTTTTGAAAAAAAAGGGTCATTTGCTAATTTTCAAAAATTCACAGACGAAAACTCCGCTGTGTTTTCACCTTCTCTTCGCCTTATACCGCTAGTGATGGCAAAATTTTTTCAGACATTCGGTGGGGCCAGTTTGGTCAGTCTGAATCCCGAAGAATATCGCCATGGAATATTGTGTCTATAGAAGCCCTTTCTAGGGATGCCGGCGGACCCAACACCGACCCTAATAAAATTGGTGAAATCACATTTCGCGTGATTCCAGTATGACCTGGCACCCAAACAAGACTTAAGATGTAGGTCTTCGCTGGAAAGATCGATGCAAATATGCGCCTAACGAGGAGCAAAGCCTTATACGTTGTCACATTTTTGGAACCACCCGTGAACATGCTATTACATTTTTCCTTTGACTCAGTTCCTGGTCGCAATCATTTATTGACTTTCGGGAAAGTCGACTTCGAAATTTTGTGCGCGGCCTAGACAGGTATCATAGGATAGTTCTCTAGCAGTTGCATCCAAACCACTTCGCTTTGAAGAGCCTTTTTCTAGTACACCCATCGTCGATCATGTCTGATCTCATCATACTACGCCTGATCCGACAGAAAAAACAGCGGCGGCATCTTCATAAGCCTGCAAGTACAGGCCAGAAGCGTTGAGCTTTGTCAGCAAAGAGTCGGCCACCCGGCACTATAACTATGCGACAAGTGATTCCTCTCGTCTAGTGGACCTGCCCATGCTGTCAAAAGTTGAATTATTAAAAAAAGACCCGCTCAAACATCAATGAAACTGCCCAGCATGTGCGCTTTCCTATCGAGCGCACTCCGGACCTTTGCTGATAGGCATTTTGGCTTTTAAAAAAGTTTGGTGGTCCTTCAAAATAATTTTCGCGCGTGCGTTTCAACCAGTCTTTCCGTGCTTTTTTAGCAGAAAGGATGTTAAATTATTAGGCTTTAAGCTACTAGTAATGGAGTTATCCATAGTGTGATTTGTTAAGATTCCCTTGTCTTCCATCATATCTAATTGAACATAGCTAATTGAAGTCTATCGGTGCCAGGCCCAGGATTAACACACTCAAACATTTTTTATAGCGAAGAGTATTTTCTCTCCCATTGTAACATTTAGTGGAGCCATCTAGAAGCAAGTAGAAATATGGTTACCAGAGAACTGGGTCTTTAGTAGAAGCCTGAATGGAATCGTAGGGTTTTCACAATTCTTACTCTCAAGAAGATTTACTTTCCGGTTTATCTTGAATCATCAAGTTTATGTTTGACCTGACGATTGAGTTAATTCAATTTGGATTTAATGCTCAGTGAAAACGTTTAACTGCGTCCATTTCGCAATTTAGTGAAAATTAGGACCAGACACTGAGTGCTGCGGCCATTATCCCTCATCCAACACAACTGATCTTCAATCTCCCATCTACTGTGTTCAAATGCGAAGTGAACTTTCATCACCAGAGGTCAACCTCTTCTACCACTTGGATCAAAGTGACATCTGTCAAAAAACGTCTAATTAGACAAAAAACATTTCCATTTCTTCAGGGGATACCTGTTAAGATTTTTGTTTTGATATTGTATCCTATACAACTTAGGGTTCCCTCACACACACGCTACACGCACACATACACACTCATTCACACATTTCAACCACAAAAAGAATTTTTAAAATAGTTTTTGGGGTGCACACAAATTCCAAAGAATTTTCTCAAATTCCATTCGATCGTGCTGTGTCGATTATTATTATAAATATATTATATTTTTTTTCTGTATCTGTTTCGATCCCTTGCCTGAGGGTTGATTGTACTATTCCTAATGTTTTCTACTACCACCACCACTACCACCAGCAGCACCATCAGCGCCAACTACATCAATAAGGGCTGCTATTACAATAGACTACTGCTTATTGGGCGAATGTGAGCGAGAGTTCGTTGGCAGGATATACGACCCAGCTACACCATTCAAAACAGTTACGCTTGGGAATTCAAAAAGTGTAGTGCGTTTGAATGCCGTGCGTTTATCTGTCGGGGTTTTTATTTCTTTCAAAAATACAAATAAATATTTGTCCGTGGCTTCTTCTTATAAGATATGTGTCATTTGTGTTTTTAAATTATTGTTTTAAATTAATAAAAAAGGAAAGTGTTAAAGAAAATAGTGTCCATTCGCTGTGTTATTGATTTCATAGTCCCTTGACAAAGGTGCGCATTTCTGCATATTGCTGAGTAATTCATAACGCACGCAGCAGCTGCATTATTTTATGTTTGTCCAATTATTATTATTGTGGTAGTGTGTGCTATTGACGACCGACCAACGTCTGTGGCAGCAATTTTTCGATATAAATTTTATACAGAATAAATAAAAGAAAAAAGAATTGATATCAATACAGTGGTATTTGAGTGTTGTTTTTATGCCGTGTAGTTGTATTTGGAAAGCCAGTTGTAGCCAAAGCTGATCGAAAGGAGATTTATTTCTGAATTTTGTTGGATACTTTTTTACATTCATCATTATTTGTGGTAAGCAGTTTTGAATTTGTAGATTTTTTAAATGAATTTTGTTTTGAAACTTTTTAGTGTTTTAAGACCCTCGTTATGTGCCCTAACTTTATAGACTTAAGGATTATTTTACATGTTCGTAGACAAAGATACTAGGTACTTGTCTATCGTAGACTTCCTTATTAATTATCCTCTATTTTCTTGTCTGTATATTGAGATTTTAAACTTTGTTATAAGTAAAAAAAAACAGACTGTGGGCGACCATAGGGTAGGTCTTGTTGGTGGAAGCATCATATCGACTAAAGCGCTCAGGCGACGCATCATGTTGCTTTTAATGTATTGAACACTATTGAACACAGGAGAACTTGAGATCTGCAAACTTAAGCTTGACCCGCAAGTCGGCTTATTGACAATCAAACTGAATTCCTTGGGATTCAACAGTCGTCATGAAATCCTCAGACTCTTGAAGTCCTCAAAGCGAATGCATGGACCTTTTGCCTATCATCCATACTGGCGAGGCCAGAATTTTCATTCTCGACTTAATGGGGCAAACTTTAAGATATCAAATAAACATAATCCAAAAGCAGAATCAAAAATTCCAGACAAGGAACATCAGGTGTTACTCTTGTGCCACCTTGTACATTCGCTTGAGCTCATCAGCCAGAATGTCGATTGGCAGCTTGCTAGTTAGGAAGAAGAAGAACTGGTTCCTCTGAAACTATTCCAAGTAAAGTCTGTATTTTCTAGATATATTTCTTATTGTTTCCTTGGTCACTTCTTCAGATAATCCTCGAATGAGTTCTAAATGTGTAATATTATTATTTTTCGATGAACGTGGCCTTGAAAATATCTGTCTTTAATCTCTAAATTAAATATTTAACCACGCTTATCGTAGACAAAAATACTTCGATATACTTCAGGCAATAATTTAGGTTCTGTTTTACGTATCTGTCAAAATATAAATTATTTCAGCCGTATTAATAAAAATCCCTTAACTCACCTCTAACTCACGAGCTAACTAATTGTAAGTGATGGAATAAGACTTAACTCACGAGTTAAAATTTCTTATTAATAAAAATTCTGACGTTCAGTAATAACATTTACGCAAATCTATTACTTTTTTGTTACAATCAATCCAATTTTCTTTGGCTATAGAGCACTTTTCAAATTAAATGCAAACAAATAAATGTTTTTTAGACTTAAAAGTGCAATATGGACAAGAAAAGTGCAGAATCGACAAAAAAGGATAGATAGGTCAGAAATGTCCGTAGGAATAACGTTTGCCTGCTAAACCATCGTTTAACCACCTTTGACAGTGAGTTAAGTTAATCACAGTTGGAAAATGTCAGTTAGTCTGAAATTTGTTTTATTTAACATTTTACACATAGCTCATGACTTAAGGGTAACTCACCGTTAACTCGTGTTTATTAATACTGGTGTTAGAGAACAAAAGATTTGAGGAGTAAAAAAATAGTCAACATTTTTATCAAAAATGTTTGGCTAATTACTTGATTGCCATTTCAAATGGGTTAATGGGTTTAAAGGTAGTATCGGCACATCAATACACATAACCCTTTGCGAAATAGGCTTAAAATCTGCACAATTTGCATATTGTGATGTGTGGTGTTACAATGGCCGGCCATGACCAAATGCTTGGTAGTAAGTTGCCTCTAATTAATTTACTCTGATCAATAGTAACTTTTGTTTTTTGTTAAGTACTGATTATTGGATTTTAAAGTCCGATTGCAATCAGGCGATCACTTACTTTATGAGGCGCTTCAGACTGAATGTCTTCAATAATGCTTCTAACGTTGACTTTCAAAGCTATCTATAACTTTACTTATTGACCCCAAGCCAGTCAAGCTACAATTGTGGGTTAAGTCAAAATAGCCTCATCGCTAAACAAAATGTTGTCACTTAAACAGCGGATCTGCATGCAGTTGATTTTCGGCCCACAAACAAGAACTTTCAGCGAAAATGAAAGTCCGTCTCCTTCAATTTTTGAACTTAATAAATTTTGTAAGCGGCAAATTCGAATTTAAAAGCCAAAATCTACCTTCCGCATGCTTGCATTCACGAATAGCAGGGTAGTTATTAACAAATGTTTTAACTCTCCCATAAGTTTGGGAAATCTTGAATCTTTGCAGTTAACCACCTATGGAGAGACAGTCTGCATCGATCGATTACCTGAATTGTTCTTAAAAGTGCAATAGTTTTGTATGGAATTTTGCTAAACCACTCTTACATCGTCACCTTGTCTCATTCAAAACACCTCGACTTATTCATTCGATGCCATAAATTTTTTTAATAAATTCTCTTCTTACATTTTCAATCGTCGCGCTATTAAATTTAATTACCACCGTTACAATCCAGACTTGATTCTTACGCTTTACGAACAAACTTACTCTTATGAAATTGCCCAGCCCTCCATATGCAAGTACTTAACCCATTTAATATTCCAAACCATGCTTAGGATAATTTTTCTGGCAACAATATTACATATATATATATTTGTATTTTGTATTTTTTTAAATTCACTTGTCCACCTCGTCTATCCTCTAAAGCTTCACACTACTAAAAGAACCTCTTCCTAGACATGAGCCTACCAAGAGACGTGTCAAACATACAAATTGAGACTCGCCGGACCCAGTGAAATGCATGTGCGTGCATTAATTTAATGGTACAACCTCTTAGTTGTTATAAAGTTCACATAACTCATTCCGGGGGCTACAACGCATTCTACAGAGAACGTTTTGAATACGTGCCAGCGCGTCGCGTACGCATTAAATATCTATGCGTGTCCAGCAATAGTAAAAAAATTAGATTCGATTTGATGAACCCCTTTCCGAATCTAAGCGAATCCTTGTTGTTTACTTCTAATTTTTTTTTTTGTATATCTGAAGTACGTTTGCATTAAATGGTAAACTATTGAAGCGTGAATTCGAGTGGATTATCGCTCGTTACGTTACCCCTTGTCAGTCAATATGTGAGGAATGCATAAGAAGTCTTTTTCGGGAAAATCCCTTTGCCCTGTGAAAACAGACAACTGTTAGAGTGGCACTTGAAGTAGGTGCTTACCGCTCGCTGGCACTACTTGACGAAATTTTAATAAGCCAGTTGGCTTTCGTCCTTGCATTCTCGAAGCACGTCACATATCGGTGGAAATTCAATTGTCTTGTCACTATCCTTGTTCGCCTATATTATATATGTTATGTAACATCTTAGTAGTAGTGTAGGATGTATAGTGTCATTATAGTGAAGGATGAAAACTGACCGGGCCGCCGAATTCAAGTGTTCTTAGTACTCATTTGAATAGAGAGGTCACCCTTGAGATAATCTCTTCACAACAAATGATTATGTTTGTGCGAATGAAGCAGATTTCTTTCTTTTTTTTTATTCTCTGTCATTGAGTGTGTTAGTGTGAGTGTGAATAGGAAGCACAGGAGGAAAATTGTGCATCCCTTAGTTTAGCCGCGTGCCAAATTCAGTGATGCAAATACTAGAATAAGGGAGAGATAAATATGTCGTAATGATGATGATGGATCCAGCTGCAGGATGGGTGAATCAATTGCGAAAATTTATTTTAATTAAAATAAGTTGCTCATGTGAGATGAGGACAGTTGAAAAATGGATCTATGTTTTGGGTTTTTGTCAATTAGTGTTGAAAGTGAGAGTGTTCAAATGAAAAATGGAAAACAATTTTAGAGGGGTTTCAATACTTTTAATATTTGATGCCAGTTTGAATTAATGTTAAAAATTATCTGGATTCGCAGGATGATATGCAATTTAAATCCCTTGTCGGTCTTGATATTTTACTATTTGATTTCGCGTTTCAATTCCATATTCCCGAACTTTCACTTGAACAATTTGTTGTATTTTATCGGTCTTGAATCTGGAATATTTAGCTTTATCTACCAAGACCGCCCTCTACAGACTTAATTACACCCGAAATGCATAACGCAAAGCATTTCGAAGTTAAATTCCCTAAAAAAGTAGAATCACAAGATGCATAGGTGACTGAACCCGATCTAACAATCTGCACAAACAGATCGAAAATGAAGTCTCTTAGCATCTTAAAATACTTTAGACTTATAAGTACAGCCAGTGTGTCAAATCAAACTACAGAAAAACATGCACCCGAAGCAAACTATAAGGAATACTCATTCTCAGCGAGCTTTTCGTTTAGCAAACAGATATAACCTCAAAACTAGTGCTAGAATGCCTCGCTTGATCAGTTCAAAACGACCCTGATTTGGTTTACAGGGAATAGTAACGTTAATGAAAACAAACATGCAAGCTTTGAGGCCAGGAAAGGGTAAGCTCCAGCTTGCTCACTTGCGGAATCAGTTCACATTCCGATGGAACGAATTAAGGCAACAATCTCCTGAGAATTGCAAACGAAATAGCAAAATGAAAACAACCGACTCTCTCATTAGGAATCGATTTATCAGCGGTCACTGGCTTATAAAACACCATTCTTGCAAACCTTGTGCCATTTTACATATTGCGCTATGTCCTGGAGCGAACGCTCATTCACCACTAACGCACCTGTCCGGCACCAGCTAGGGCGAGACAAAGATCATTATAAAAACTCTATCCAAAACTTCCACAGCTTGGATCTAGTGTCCAACCAAACTTCAACATCCCGGTGAAATGAGCTGTGGCAGCAAGACGGCTCACACTGCTATAAAACCTACCTTTATCGAACTTGGTTATGCTTATATTCTATTTATATTCCAAATAAAACATAGAATTTGGAGTTTAATATTCGATATTTCAGATCTATTTTTGCCAAAATTGGGACAAGTATACTGAAGTCTTCATCGTTCGATTGCCGATGAGAAAGTGTACAGGAATGGGACATCAGAACTTTCCGATTTTTATTGCTTCCCTAACTAAAAAAATGTTCACCAGGCCTTTAAGTTTCGAAAAAATCATGGGGCCCAATCTAATGCTGGTGTTGTTACATTGTGTACGAATCAGAAATGTCAAATGTTCGTTCAAAACAACTATAAAGGGCTACAACTCGTAAAATCAGTTAAAGATATATAAAGGGTGCTTCTTTGAGGCATAGAACTTTTAAATGGAATAAAACAGAGATGATTTTTGTAAATTGGCATGAAATTTATTTTATTCGAAGGATAACCTCCTGGCATTATAATTTAAATATGATTTCTGGTATATGATCGCCACGGCTGGCTTAGACGTAGTCCAATCTGGAGGTCAAATTTTCGATGACTTTTTCCAACATTTGTGGTCGTATATCGGCAATAACGCGGCGAATGTTGTCCTCCAAGTGGTCAATCGTTTCGGGCTTATCGGTGTAGACTATAGCGACTTCACATATCTTCACAGAAAATAGTCAAGCGGCGTTAAATCGCACGATCTTGGAGGCCAATTCACGGGTCCGTAACGTGAAGCTATGCGGGTACCAAACGTTTCCTTCCATAAATTAATTGTGGCACGAGCTGTGTGACACTTTGAGCTGTTTTGTCGAAACCACAGCTCCTGCATATCATGATGAACGAAAAAGACAGTAATCATGGCTCTATAGCGGTCACCATTGCCTGTAACAATCGGGGCAGCATCGTTTTTAAAGAATTACGGAGCAATTATTCCACCGACCCATAAAGCACATCAAACAGTCAGTTTGTGTGGATGTAACGGTGTCTCTTTATCGCTAAACAAAATTCGCTTGGGAATATTCGCCTTGCTAGGCTGTACTTCAATTCTTGCACGAGTTGGATTTTGTAAGCACGCAAACCAAGATCTTTCCGCAACATCTTCCATAAAGTGGATGGTCACTTATCCAATTCCTGTGCACGATGGCGGATAGACTGCTTCGGGCATTCCTCTACGCTACGCTCTAGAGCATCAATGACTTCTTCTGTACGCACTGTACGACGTCTCTGTGGATTCATTTTTTTATCATTAAATGTAAACGTGGCGCGAAAACGATCCATAGCTAATCGAATTAATTGCTCTGATGGACGATTATGTTGACCGTAAAATGGACTTAGTGCGCGATTCGTATTTCGAACAGAACCATGATTTTCACAAATTGTAAGCGTTGGTCAGCCGTCAGTCTATTCACGTTGAAATGCCAAACCAAACTAAAAATAAATCACTTGACAGCTGACAAAATGGCCCCCAACTTTAAGTTCTATACTTCTAAAAAAAACACCCAATTCTTAATTGTTTGTGTCTGCCAAATTATATGGCACAAATGGAAGGAACATTTGAGAAATTCTCCTGAATATTTATCAAGAGTTTTATTGAAAAATGTTCTTCAAATACGTTTTGTGTAACAAGTGGATAAGTGGACAGCATTGGAATTGTTGAAACTAGTATACTTGCCTAAGATCATGCATCATTTATAAGTTTGGACTGGGCCAATTCAAGTTTGTTTTTGATTTTATGAGTTGTGAAGGGCCTAAAACTCTTAAATATCTTATCAGATGTCGGCTTTTCCCCAATATGTACCTCTAAGCCACAATCAACCCATTTATGTCACAATAAACGTTAAGTGCTTTGTCACATTAAATCGAATCCGAAAACCAGAATTGAAAAGAAACCAAATAACAGTTTCACTTTATCCGGTCTTCCAACTCTGCATTCGCATTCGAGGAACCGTACCAACAAATAGATGCACTTTAAGACACTGAAAAAAACGTTTCCAAACTCCACCACCATCAGTAGCAGCAAACTCTTTAGCTATCAAGTTGAGTAAATAATAAAATATAGGTAGTAGCTCATTACTCACATCTGTTGACTTTGTTTTTGTATTCAAAACAAAAAAGTACGAGGAACTTTATTTTTCCCTGTGCTGTGCTGCTATTGGCACACACCACCATGTCTCTCTGTCTGGCTGTCCTCCACGCAAACAACCAAGACCAAGTAATCAAGCATTGATGACTTTTACGCGACAGCGCAATTATAAACGCATTTCATATTCCCATATACGACAAACGACAAGTAAAATGGTGTATTACACCTGTAACGTTGTCGCGCTGTCAGCGAATGATGACGATGATGACGACAACCGACGCTAGGACTACCTAACTACGAGTAGTGAGTACCTACCTGAAGTAGACTCTTGAACTCACTCTCAGTCTAATGATCTCACCCAAATGAGGATGAAGTATCTATCTATCTACTCACTGTGCAAGTGTGGTCTGCTTTCCAAAAAGGTCATCATCATTGTCGGAGTCAAGGAGTCGGCCGTAATTAGTTGTCTATGGGAAGTGTTGTTGACTGCGTCGTCGTCGTCGTCGTAGTCGTTGTCGTCGGTCATAGTTTTGTAGCTCGTAGACACACGATCCTATCCTACTAAGAAAGGACAAGTACTCTAGGAGAAAATATGATGTTGTTGTCAAACAAGGAAGAGCTATATACATATAGAATTTTTATTTTTTTTTTTTTGCCCTGTTTCGCTTCATATAAGGAAAATGTTTACGATTACGAGTATATTTTCTAAGGTTCTACGTGCCATTTTTTTTTGTATTCTCGGCCGTTTTGTTCGTTTACCATTCTTTTGCGATTTGCAGAGGCGTCACTCGGTCGCTCACACCGAGAATCGCGGCGTAGAATCGTGGTACGCATACTGAATGACTAATGACGATTGTCGCGGTTGGTGGTAAGCAGTAGAAGAAGAAGAATAAGACGCGCACTATTGAGGAAGAGACAGTCACTTACTTACTAGATAGATACATTGTGGCTTAAGTAACGTGAAACCCTCTCGTTTTGGTATTGTTATGATTCGTCTAGATTAGATTTGGTCATGTGGTCTGAATGTGGGTACCTAATTGAATGGGAAAATCGTTCCATGATGGGAAAATGTAATGTAGGTGTTGAATGTTTTCATTATAAGCAGTATCTACAGAAAAATGCTAAATTGAATTCGAATGAAATAATCGTTTGAATGACTAGAGTCATCGATTGATTTATATCTACAAATTAACATGTAATAAGAATATGAAATAAACTAACTTGCAAAAGACACATGCAGTTTGTGCTCCGCTGTCATTCATGGCGTCCATACCTACGTTGTAGGTGTTCCACTCCCTTTAAATGTTATTTAATTCTTGTTGCGGTAACAGTTTTTCGAAATTCCTGGGTTTTTCGGTGAGAAACGGTCGGCATTGCCTGCTTTTGTTGCTGATCAAAGTTATAAAGGTACTTTAAGGTGCACAATTTTACACTCACGAGAAAGTACTTTTGGGTTTTCGCTGAAACCCGGGTATAATTTACAAAATTCAACCGAAAAACTAAAAGAAAGCTGTCCATCCCTCACTTGAATTTGAACCCTTTAAGCAAGAGTTGGAGGGCTACAATTTGGAACAATTGCTTCCTAGAGTTCGAAATTATCAAATGTAAATTTTTATATACGACCTCTGTAACGCACATTATTTAAAGTAAATATGTTTTGGTGCTTAAGTTGACGGAAGGCTGTGGCCTAAAAGTCAAGTCAGCCAATCCACCAGAAAATATAAAATACCATCCTTTAAAATACCGCAGTTGAACGGAATTGAATATTGGCATCAATACTCAGTAAAGACTGAAGAAGGTCTAAAACGCACTCTTCGCATGTAAGAGAGCAGAAGGGAGTACCGAATTTATACTACTACAGTCATACCCATTTCCTATAGAGCCATTGTCTGATAGGAAAACAATTCAATAAAAACGGGCGGCGGTACAAAGAACGGCAAAGTACAAATAACGGCAATTGTTGCTTGTCATGACTGGTGCTTTGGGCACAAAACTAAACAAACTTTCGTCGGTACTGGTCATGTTTCTACACCTTTTGCCTGTAGACGTTTAGGTAAAATCCCAAGCGCTGTGATCGTTCACTGAACATTATTATCCTGAAAATTCTCAATGTCAAATTACATATCAAAATCTTCTCAAAGTAAGACTTTGATACACTATATTCAATAGTGTACACTAATCCAGATGAACTCTCGCTAGTTGTGGATGGTTCTAAAACAGATCATAAAGTATCACTACGGCTTTAAAATAACTGAAGTATGTTCCAATCGAAAGTTTTAGCTGCACTTAGGGCCGCCGAAATTTATTTACTTAGGCCTACTGTCCCCTTAGCTTGTTTTACGCTTCCTTGCCGCTTACATGTAAACAAACGAAGCTCTGTCATCGGAGCGGCCAAGTTGCACAGCTGGTTACTAATTCCGTGACTCTAAAGTCGACAATAGACCGCGCGATAATAGTCAACAATTTGCTTCACGTAACTTTATCTCTATCGTGTCGTCCATAGTCTTTAAAGTAGCCTTCACTATCGAATCATAGATGGCGCTGCTACGACCATTTTACAAAGCTGCTTATATTTTTTAGAATTGATGAGATTAAAATACGGTTTTAGACATGTTAAACTATTTTTCTGATTTTAACTTTTCAAATCAGTTTTCTTTTTTATCATTCGTCCTTTGTGAGTACACACTGACCAGTGTGTAAAGAACCAACAACAAACCCACACAGCACCACAGCCGGATAAAATTTGTGTTTATTTCAATGCCACGGTTAATTTGCTTCAAATTGGAGGGAGAATTTGAATCAAAAAAGTTTTATATTTGTATTATAATGCATAGATAATATTCTGTAGCATTTGAAAATACTTTAATAATTATGGAAAGTGCTTAATTTAACTGCAAAATAGACCCTTTTATGCGAGACGATACCTCATTAGGTATCGCTCAAAAATCGCAATCGTTTTGACGATTATTGAGTTACGTGAAGCTAATATTGAATCGTCGAAACGCTATCATTCATAGAGATAGACGATTTTTAATTTTACGTACGGAATAAGTACCCTGCAGCTGGTCATTACTAAAGCGTATTGCAAGAAACATTGAAGTTAATTTTTTTTTAAATGGCCTTTTTTATGCAATACTAAAATACAAGATCGCCCTCTTATTGTGCACGACACCTAAGGTGGGGTCTTCCTCTGTAACGTTGTCACTCAGATGTTAACTCAAAGACTCGTCGGAGGTATACGCTCCATGTGCCCCAGCCATCTCATTCGATTTTGACCTATTCCATGCATGGTTTTATAAAAGAGCGGTTTACATCTTAGATGCCGTCTTAGCCCGAAAAAACAACAATTGACGATTTTGCGAAGTGATACTATAGCCCAGATAGGCAAAGACTTTAACTGGTTCGGACTTGTACTGTCCATTGTGACGTTTTGTACGAGCCGTAGATAATGAGAGCCCCTTTTCGTTGACAGCATATAATTCGTTTTGTCTTGCTTTACAGCCAGATCCATCTTGGCCGCCTCCGTTTCATTACTTCCAAATGTGCCACTGACAACTCGCTGCGATCTTCTGATAATGTCAATATCGACAAGCAGAACAGAATTTTGAAAAATTATGCCTTTGATGTTGGCTTGTGAGTTTTGTAAAATTGCTTCAAGGATTAATTTTAAAGATGTGAAGGAGAGGGAAAGACTTCAAGAAGAAGGCAGCCGTGTCTCGCAAAGTTATTCGGTCGATCTAGTTTGGCCTGTCTGCAATCTGAAGAATTGTGTCTATAGGAGACCTATTCATCAATAAGAGCCCTTAAACAAGGTTGACTCAAGTCTTAAAAAAAATTTCTCCGAACTTTGACGAGCAAGTTCGTCGTAGACCCCATTTGCCATGATTCCAGTAGGACACGAAACTCAAACAAGACTAAGGATGTTCACTATTCCGACTATTAAGTGTTTAAAGGATTAAATTAGACCCTAACATGGAAGACCAAAACATATATGTCCAACGGATAGAAAAGCCTGACATTCACATCATAGTCAATCACCGCCCTCTATTGATTACTGCAACTACCAGTGAAACACAAATAAAAGGTCCAGAAACATACAACAACAAGAAAAAAACCCGTCTGTCAACTCCTGTCATAATTTGACATCAGGCACTTGTACCGACACAGATTGAACGATCCGAACAACATGTAATTACAAATATTATGTCTAGTGCTACCGTTTAGTATTATTATCTCCTGGTTAACAAAGTCGACAAAGCACATAATCAAAGGCTTGTGTGTATTCCTTCATTGCTCATTAATGCTGCGGCATACTTGTCGAACACGGTCTAATAACTTTTATGGTTCGTTGACAACTCATGAATAAGTGATGCAGTAAAGCACTGACTAGACAATTAGGCAGACCGGGTGTCCTTTGATGGGGGGGGGGGGGGGGGGGATAAGCAACAAGTCATTGAACACCGGAAACTGTCAAATCACAAACTGGCTTCCTTCAATTACTGCAATACGTTCTTGTTTCTTTTTTACTCCTGCAGTTCTGTTTGCATCTGAAAGTGAATCACTCGCAAACTACATAAACTGAATTAACTATGCATATTCGAGTCACTTCGGCTTTGTAGCACATTCATCCGAGCAAATTGCCAAACGCAGTAAAAAAAAAAACAGACAGAAAAGGATTCACCCTCACGCCCACAGATAGAACGCAAAAGTTGCATGCAAAATGGCTACAAAAATGCACAACAGAGTGTTACAACAGTGAACGACTAGTATACTCGTTCGAAAAAAAATAAAAATGAGAATAGTGCGCGTGAAAACACTACAAAGTCACATTGGGATTGTGTGTATAATCGCTGACTGCATCAGTACCATCATCATGAACATGAACCATATATAGAGAGACTAGGAGTGAGCGTGAGAGAGAGAGAAGGATATGCAACAACATGCATCGCCGGAATAAAGTAAATAATCCACATAACCCACAAAAATGGCACACAGACCAGCCATCATCAATCTCGAATGTATCTAACGCTCTGCTTGTTGGTTGTAGGATGTAGGATGTAGCCAGCCCCTCCGCAGAGATATGGCTGGGTTTGGTTTAGATTCGATGCAAAATGCGAAAATCTCTGCTTTCCAAACTGCATGCGAGGAGTACACGAGAACAACTGCGAACTACTGCATATGTGTGGTTTTATCCTGGAAACCTCAAACTCCGGCACACACTCCACCAGCTTCACGGCTGGGTTGAGGACTAAATTTTTACCACCGCTTGCTTGCCATGGGGATGATGTGCTTGCTTGTCTCTGCTTTGACTGGGTGATGCTTTGAATAGTGCGGCAATAGAGCATAGCTCTGGGTTGCTGCTAGTGTGCGGACGTGAAGCATTTCAAATTACTCTAATTTCAATTCGGGGAATTCGTAGAGGTGTTGAAATTGAGTCGAGAGTTGAATAGTTTCCGCGTGTTTTTTTGTTTTTTTGTTCCTGTTTTTCTAGAATTTCTTTATCAGTTTGGCGTTTTGGTTTTGTTTCGCTGTGTTGCGGGTTCATTTGAAATGTGTTAGTGGCATGCGTGTGCGAAGTGGACCAGATCACTGTTAGATTTTCTGAATCGGATACAGATTTTCGAGTTAAGAGTACTTTGATTTATTTTTAAAATTGCGAAAATACGTTTTTATGCAGGCTTGAGTGGGATTGAGTTATTTTCAGTGAAGTGTGTCCATGGCCAATTGCACAGTGAATGTAGCATACCTTTTAGGGATGACAGATTCAGTGTACTCGAGTTTAATGTGTTCTTATCAGGAATGCCGTAACCACTTTTCTAATATTTTTTAGTTTTGAACTAAAAGGTGGCACATTGTAGCTATCTAGGGAAGGTGAACATAGTAAGCTCCTTTGAAACAAGCATGTCGCGCCGAAGACATATAAGGCATTGGCGGTTTTCTGGTACTATAGCGGTGTCCTTATCAAAAATGAGGTTTGTCACCCTAAAGAGTTTTATGCGACTTGGCATTTGCATTGGTTATAATTTCACTTAACTCCAAAGAACGGTATGTTTAGATTGCATAGGGACATTCTTTAGTATCTCTTTTTATACCCTATCCTAAGGGTATATTAATTTTGACACATAGTTTGTAACACCCCTTAATATTCGCCGTAGACCCATAAAAGTATATATATTTATGATCAGGACCAAATCCTAAGACTATCTAGCAATGTCCGTCCGTCCGTACGCAATTTTTAGGCCTTTAAAATTAAGCTAGGAAGCTGAAATTTGGACCACATATCCCCTAGGTCCGTATTTTTGAATACGCCCACTGCCACGCCCACAATTTAGAAAAAACCGAGATAGAGTGTTACAACCTTCACAAGATATGTAGGCACTGCCCTCCTTTATAAGTTTGCCATATAAAGTTTTTTGGCACGCCTACTTTTTGTGGGCGTTTTTGACTAAAATGCTGTTTTCTTCGAAAATTTTCACAGAAAGCGAAAAAAATTGTTTAACAAAATATTTACCCAATATTTTTTCCAACATATCGCCCATACAAAGTTTTTGGCCACGCCCACTTTTTGGGGGCGTTTTTTAAAAAAAAACTTTTTTTTTTAATTAATAGAACTAAATAAAATGCTATCCATCATCTTCTTAATGCTTTTTTCTTTGGGGCATATAGGGATATGGATAGGGTATCATACTGTTCGCCTCAAGCAGACTGTAGCCTTTCCTTATGTTTTTTTTTTTTTTGCTATAGGCGAAGATTTGCGCATGAAATGTTTCGCGAACACTGCCCTTACTACTGAGCCACAGCTTTTCAGTTTCACAGTTAGGCGGACATTGACTTTTATGAAGGGAACTTGGCATTACCTTCAATCTAAAACCCCTACCAAATTTTATAGTTCTTTCACTAAACCAATCTGGTTTGACACAAGAGTGCTGCATGTAGAAGTTTGTTTCGACTGACTGAATTAACAGCGTACAGTCGAAGCTGAGGATACACTCTATAACAGAAAAATTAAAAAATTCATTAAATTTAAGCCAAAAGTAAATGCAAGGGCATTTTTAACAGCTAAACGGCACACTATTCGGCCACATGCCTTATCTACGCCTCTCGTTAGGAAGGTCCATTATTTCGCAGATGTTATTTGGAGCCCTGCATTTGAAGGTTCACTCGACTAATTTAAAACAGACAGGACTAGGACTCTTGCCCTGATTAGAAAGACAGATAGCACATAACCAGATATGACTATTTTACTTTAGCTTAGAACCTATACATGGCTTGTAAATTGTAGCTATATCGTTCGTTCTTGGCGACATAGAATATTTGGTTTCACAGATGCAAGTACTGTTTAGGTTTTGCTTTAATGATAGAAGCCAGCATTGTGTTTAAGAGTTAATGCGGCTTAATACACCGCACAGTGCCTTCAAAGTCAGAACTCAATGAGTTTAACATACCTTGCCAGTCCTTTTTCAAGTACTGGACAACAAAGAATTTATTAAATGGAAAACAGTAGTAACCCAAAAATTTGGACACATTTAAAAAAAAAAAAAATGTGAGACGGTTATTAAATGGAATAAGTTTTGCAAATCTCAATGACCTGTGTAGCATCATCTAGTTGAAATCACATCGTGTCGTATGAATTACAAGTAACAATCACTGCTTGACCAGCCCAATCATGCCTTCGGCCCAAAATCCGTGGAAAATGTTTGTTTTTCTAAGATCATATGTAGGTTCTCCGGACCCCAAGTGCGGCAATTTTTAGAAATATCGAAGCCAACAAGGTTAAAATTACCCTTTTTTGATGTTCAAAAATCCATTCAACGAACCCTCCTCGAAGGGCATGGTCATTTGGCTTCAGTTTTTGTGTCAATCGAACTTTTTAGGCATGGAGACTTAGATCTTTACTGAGTATACGCTGTAGAGAGCTTCTTAAAATTTACAAAATTTTCTACGCCGAAAGTGGTTTTCGGAATTTCACCAACACTCTCACGCACAAACATCTCCAAGACGGCCTGTGGCGCCAATGGGATTAGTCGTCGTGGATTTTTCAATTACTCCCTTCACAGTAAACGTTTCGCCACTATTTTTTGTAATTTGGAAATTTAAGTATAGAAATTGTACGATTTGGGGCCACCAGGGACTAGACTATCTAGATTTTCCAATTTAAATAAGGCTTGCTATGGTGACCTCATTTAGTAAAACTTAAAACAGCATAATTTGCAAAGCTGAATATGAAAAAATTTGCTCAACAGTTCGCAATGACGTCGTTGTGCTGTTTTTTTTTTATTCAGAGACAGAGGCGCTAAAGCGATTGTGTCCTTAATAAGATGAAACGAATTAACTTGATTTTCTTACGCTAAACGTACAGTCAAGTTTTGTTGGCAATCAACTAGTTCCACTCCACGACGAGCCTGTTTCGAATAGGTTGTCACTTTCACTCACTGAATTTATTCACTGATCTGTGACTCACAATGTTCGTAGATCAGCATAAAACACGTGTTCGAAGGCAAACATTAGTTTAAAAACAACTACTTCTAACGTTGTCAAAATTAACCTGTTTGACAGCTTTAAAGTTAAAGAATGTTAATGTCGCTCACATTCAACTTGCATTATTTGACGTCCAAAATATAGTTCATGCTGAATGTTGTCAGACAACACTCAAACGAATCTGTCAGATAAACATTTTTGACTTGAGTACAAGTATCTGCTAAGTATGGGCGACTTAAGCCACATTCTGTTAAACATTCAAGCATATTGATCCAACCACCCACAGCTACGCTGGTGTGCGAGTGATTTATACGCGTTCAGTTCGCCATCCCTTCATTGTCATGATTTTGCTTTTTTTTATTTAAATAATGAAGCATTCATCAAATCGGCTTAAAGACAGATGAAAAAATTGCAAAAAAACATAACTTCATTCAAGCTGACATCGTCAATATATTATGAACTCCATCAACGCTCTCATATTGTATGTAGCTAGCTACCTACCTCAACCGCACACACAAAATTTCTTCTTCAAACTTCTGACAGACATATTCACTTGCGACACATCAAGTTGCACCTTGTGCACAATTTTTCATGACAGCGATAGTAGTAGAGGAGAAAAGTCCATTGGCAATGATGATGAACAACTTCAAGAGAACCAGTAGCAGCAAAATAACAAGAGGTAGAATAGCAATATATTAATAAAAGAACAGAACAAAAAAAACAAAAAAGAGCTGACGGACGGACAAACGCATACTCTGACAAAATACTGCATATATATGTATATCAGAAAGGAAAACTTTTTTTTTATTATTTACTGCATTTTCCAGTGTGTACTGTCATCGTGTACTGTAAACCAAGAAGAACCCCAGCACAGTACTCGTACTAGTACTGGGTACGTACTCGTCCGTCGTTCATACAAATTCCTCGAGGACATTTGATTTATGAGCATATGTAAGGAAGGTACTGTTGTTGGGGGCTCTAAATGATAAAATGAATTAAAACGCACGTCAAGCCCTGTTCTTATCCTACACGGTGGCATTATTTATTCATTAGACAGTGTAGAGTGTGTATAGAGGAGACAGTGGAGCAGACCATAAGTAAGACAGAGTGAAGCACACAGTTGAAGTGATAGAAAACAAAAGAAGAACAAGATGGAGAAATTTATATTTATTCGAGTAATATGCAGCGTTTTCTGTGAGCTGTTTGTTGTGTTGTGTGTCCGTGTGTCGTGTGTGATGTCTTTATGAAGTTGACGATGGATGGAGCAACAGCAGCAGCAGTAGAGTGGTCATCATCAACATCATGCCTTTTGGGCGTTCGGAGGACGGTTGACGGTTGATGGCCAACGTTGACGAAGGGCGAAAAACCATGAACAAAATTGACGATAATTCATTTCCATGGAATTTTACAATATTTTGCTGTGTGGTTAATTTATTTAAATTCAAATTGAGTAACATTGCAATGGGTGGGGAGAGACAAACTGGACTTTGATGTTGGAAATTAAATGAAGAATGGGACAGTGTAAATGTAAAATGCCTGCGCCTTAACACAGCATTGGAAATGAAAACGAAAAATTAAATAGGTACCTACATTGTTTTTTTTTAAGAACAATGCGATAAGCAATTGGATTTTATGCAAATAAGGTCATTATGCTGCACAAATGTAGGTTGAACTCTACTACATGCTCGACAAGTCAAGGCTTCTTTAGAGCTTCTGTAAAGCTTGCAGAAGATGCAAACTCTCATTCTTTCCCCTGCCGTTGATGAATCTAAAGATTCAAAGACAGCAAAGATTCATTTAGGAATATGTAAAATACAGTACAACTCTAAGCGATAGGGAAAACTAGCATCATTAAGAAAAATCTAATATATTAGGTTCGCACGATGAAATAAAAACAGGATGCAATGGAGCTCGCAAAAACTTTCATAGCGACTTAATTTGCTCAATATATAGGTTTCAGGCCTTATATACTCTCTATACATTGCCTTAGATTCGGTTAGGTTAGCGGCCTGGCGAAGCAGAACAAACCCTACATCGCGGCACTTAGGTCCTTATTGACCGATTGTAGTACTCTTTGGTTAGGAATTGCGGATATCGTGGCCCACTTGGGCATCTTTTCCGCTCATGTTGTTTAGCCAATCATCTGCCAACATCCGCAGAATCCGGACAATATTGGAAATAGAGACATCGGAATTTGCAATTGGTAAAATAGTGACAGAGACTCGGGCAGTAACAGAGAAAATGAGGTGGTACCGCTTGAATCTCTTCGTCACTGTAGTCATCTTTGAGTTTTAGTTTCATTCTATGGCTTCTTAGGAGATTATGGAATGTGATGGCGCCTACCACCCTAAACAGAGATACTCTTTTATACTGCAGAAGCTTGTTGGTGCCTTTTCTTGGTGATTTACAGACCTTTTTTTGTTGCCCAATTGCCAGTTCGTCGGCCCGACAACGTAAATTAGACGGTTTTTCTTTGTTAAACGTCTTTCTGCTTCAGTAATTTATCAATCAAGTTCATATTTTCTCAATCTTAACTGAAACACTTCATGAAGGTAGGAAGTCCATTCGCTCCATAGAAACTAAATTTTGTATTTCCGCGGTATGGAATGGATCGATTTACCCTTTAACAACGTAGTTACAATAAGTTACTTCCAAAGTGGATTCTGTGTTGCCGAAACAGTGCAAATTTTGAGAAGGAATTTTGGTCGAAATAATGCACCAACTGTAGATGGCGTACGTAAGTTTATAAAGAGAGCTATACGCTCAACGGAAATTATTGCAGCTGTTACCAAAAATGGATTCTGTGTTGACGAAACAGTGCAAATTTTAAGAAGGAATTTTGGTCGAAATAATGCACCAACTGTAGATGGCGTACGTAAGTTTGTAAAGAAAGCTGTACGCTCAACGGAAATTATTGCAGCTGTTACCAAAAATGCGCCGAAGATATCAGCAACTGAACATCAGTGACACTTACCTGAAAGACTTGAACACATTTTTCGGTCTTATAAATACTTGGGCAACCACCTTAAACGAAAATGATGACAAAAGTGTACATAATTTGTGTTACTATTTAGACAACTGTAATAAAAAAAGAATATTATTTTCCTAAATCAAATATATAGATTAATAAGGATGTTCGCCGCCTCAAAAACTTAAAAAAATGTTTATATGAATTTTACTTATTATTTACTTATAAAAAATGCAAAAGGACAAATTGATACTGTCATGACCACCTATACACTGACTGCAGACATCACCTAAAAATTGTTTTAAAGCATTCTTATGAGGTCTATATTAACACCATTAAACGAGACTTTAAAAAAAATCCTAAGATTTTCTGGAAATACATTAAATCAAAACAGAATTCTGCAAATTTTTCAGCAAATATGGAGTATAATAATCATGTACCAAGTAAATAAGATGAAATATGTAATATGTTTGCTGACTTCTTTCACAACAACATATTCAAGCCCTGAATTATTAACACCTAATTATATTTGCTTCAATTTGAAATCGTGCAATATATAAAGACCTTAGATGATAACTGTGTTCCTGGTCCTGATGGTGTTCCTGGAATTTTTGTCAAATCTTCCACAAATTTCATCTGTAAACCGTTAACTTATTTATTCAACTTGACGCTGTCCAGTGGAGTCTTTCCGTTATTGGGAAAATCGTCGTTCATTGTCCCTTTACACAAAAGTGGAATTACTTGAATTATATGGATTCCATAATGGATCATGAAATGGATTTAAGTTATTGGACGCAAAATAAGAAGTTTAAAAATTCTTTGTCAGAAAATATAGTTGTTTATTCTGGTGTCCCTTAAGGTAGTCACATTGGCCCACATTTGTTTCTGTTGTTTATTAATGACCTATTTCTTTGTGTTAGTTATTCTAAGATTCTACTTTTTGCCGATGATTGTAAGATGTTTTACTCATATAGCGCCCCACAAGGATATATCTTCTTGCAGCATGATGTTCCTTAATCTTAAGAAATGTAATTCCATGACATTCACGAGACGTTACAAACTTAATCAACCTACTTACATATTTTATTGATGGCGAAGTAGTTGAAAGTGTAGATCGCTTTAAAGATCTTGGAGTTATCTTAGACAAGAATCTTTACCTTAACTTTCATTTAGTTTTATAGTCAGCGAGGCATAAAGCCGATTAGGAGTCATAAAACGATTTTTAATAGAATTCAGAGACTTATGAAACAAAAAGCCTTTATTGTTCTCTTGTCCGCTTGTTTTAGAATACTGTAGTCCTGTGTGGTGTCCTGGGTATGAATCTTGGATATCAAGAATTGAAAGCATGCAGAAGTAGTTTCTTTTTTTTGCGTTGCGTAATTTACCCTGGAACCCAGAAATTCGACTTCCACCCTATACAAGCCGCTTTTAGTTACTTAATCTTCAAACTTTGGATAAAAGAAGAGAGATATCTAACGCTATTTTAGTGTTTTGTATTCTGACCGGTAGAATAAATTCCACCTATGTTCTTAACTCACTCAAAATTAACACAAGACCGAGAAAAACAAGGATCCCGGATTTTTTATACCAGAGTACGTCTAGTTGTAACTATGGTAGCAGCGGCCCCATAAACAACCTAACGAGGGATTTCAATATATATAATTATATACTGGATTTTAACCTTAATTGTAGCATATTTATAGTTGTTTTGAACTTAAAATGTCAATATTGAATAACTGGGATTGGTGGTTAGTTAAATAAATAAATGAGTATAGACTAGCTACATGCCACATTAACTGTCCAGAAACAGAAAAAGTCGAATGCTATATTTGTTTTGTGGCAGATCGCAAAGATCTGTTGATAGGATTGAACGTTCCAATACGGGCCACATCGACTTACTTAGGCCATAACGACGCGGTAGGCCTCTGCTCTTCATCTGTCGAAAAACATGTTTATTTTGTTGTTTTTTTGTCTTAGTTAATTTTTGATGGGAACTCAGATCAGAACATATATCCGCGATAGTCTTGTTCTATTTGGAATGTTTTTCAAAGATTACCTCTGTCCCGAAAATTATAACAAACTTTTCATTTCCAATCGGTTCTTGCACCCTTAATTAGTTTTGAATTAAGTAAATTTTCATCATACATTTAATTTAGAAAATGTCACAACATCCCAGAATTCAAGCGTTCAACCACAATGACTGCATTCCCGTCTCTAATTTATTTCAGAAGATGAATAAATGTATAACATTTTAATTACTAGGTAAAATCCTAACAGTTTCCCTGCAAACAAATTTCCAGGAAGCTCTTAAGTCGAAACATTTTACAAAATACTTACCATCTACCACTGAAAAATATATGTTTAACTTCCAACGGTATGCAGACAATGGCGATATGTCTTTGAACTGTTTGTCAAAGCGACTTTGATGTTTTGTATTTTACCCACTATTTCCGTCCTTTTGTCTGTCTAAGCTGTTGACTTGAGAATCCATCATCATCGTCATCGTCATCGTGCGTCGTTGTCATCGTTCCAACCAAAACGGTAGAATATTAATCACATTTAATATTCTACCACAGAGGGAGAAGAATCAGACTCTAAGAGAGAGAGAGAGTGAGAGAGTGATAGACAAAGATCCAAGGTGCTTCACTTTGTCTCTGCGAAATTCCCTGCATTTCCTGTGATGAAGGGAAAATTCTAATAGAAACTTTTAGCTTCGCAATATAGTTTTGTTTTGATTTGTATCGCGCCCCAAAAGCACCTACGCGCTGAACGTATATCTATGTAACTATGTATCTTTGAAGAATATCATTCGTTACATTACTCGTGGCGTGGCCATTGTCTTGGGTGAAAACAACAATACTTATCAACTTCGTATCTTTCATCTACTGTGTTGAAACCGCAACAGAACCGCCCCTTCCGTAGACGTAACAAAGGTAACCTCAAAGCAACGTTTCATCTCTTATATGTTTGGCAGATGGAAATAAATGGATGGTGAAATATACATTTGAGTTGGTTCGGGTTGCAAAGCGTACCCCACGTGACTGGGGTCCTTACTCAAATCCCTTTTCTAATGTCGTTTTACATTGGGCAAAAGGAAGCTTTCCCAATAAACAAAAACAAAAAATACTCTTCTAATAAAGAAGCACTAACTCAGATGTCAGTTCTTGTTTAATTAATTTTTCGTTTTTAAATGAAGAAGTGTCTAAAAGAAATCTGAATTGGTGGACAAGAAAGAAAGGTACATTATTGGAAAATACATCAAAGAAAATATGAAGCTTGCACAAACGGAGTAGGAGCAATCCGTTGGTTCTTATCCCTCGGTCAATCGCGTGGATATCGTTATAAATTAATTCGCATGGGTGAGCTATGACGCCTCTTACAGCAAAAAAAAAAAACTTTTCTTGTCATTTTGATTCCACTTTTCATGAGACAGACCTATGTATAGAAAAAGGTTAAACAGATGTAAAACTCAAAAACATTCAGTGGAATTAAGGAAAACAATGATATCGTTGGACCCGATGTCTGAGATTTCCGAAAACGAATTCAAGAATACGGTATGTATTCTCGGCTGTTTATGCCGAGCTTGACAGTGTTTCACCAGGCTAGCGACATCCGCACGCGTTCAATGGACGAAGTTAAGGGTTCTGTTGTTGTGGGTTTGGGCAAATCACTCTGTCGCAATTCGTAAGATTTCTGTCCTTCACAAAGCGGGGAATGGACTATATTCACAGGGGATGACAGGAACGACGTCTGGCAAGCTCATCGGTCTTCTTATCTCTATCTATGTATGTTCTTATGGCCGGTGAATGAGAGAGATTCTGAACTGGCGGCCCGTTTGAGTCAGATGTCTCTGTACTCCTCGGGAGTCTAGACGTTTTCTTCTCTGATATTAAAGTCTTTGGTGCGTCCTTATTGCCGGCAAGTAAAGCTTTGTTGTTTCTTTTGGATGTGACACTGTTTAAGATCAACTTACCTGCTTCCTTGATAAGCCGGACCTACGCCTCAAAAACGCTTGGTGAGTTCGGGAACCGGAAGGGCATGAATATGTTAAATTCGCCAAAAAAGACGTTCGCTAATTCTACACGGTTCATTTTTGTCCCGTCATTAAAGATAGCGAACTCTTTTGTGACAGTGTCTGCCTCGGCCTCCCAGTAAATTTGGATACTGAACCTATGCCCCTATGTAGTGAATCAATGATCTTGCAGTTTTGCAAACTAGTTGTCTACTACTTGTAATCTTGCTGTGCTGCTACCATTATTTCAATATGGAGATCTAGGGGTAGGATGCTTAGAATCACGGTAGTGCCTCGCAGCGATTTGACTGCATAGGAGGTTCTGTGCTTTTAGTTCCAGACGTTCTCTGGACTCTTAGTTTTGTGATTTTGCAGGCCTTAACGTGGGCCTTCATGAAAGAGACTCGAATAAGGATATTGAGGGACCCAAATTCCCAGCAGAGAACCCTTTTTGATTAAGGTCCCCACTTTTTGCTCTTTTTCTACGGGCGTAAAAATAAATGCTTGCTTTTCGCACTCATGTTTAACGTCCAGTGGAGCTAAGAGTTTAGAATGATAGGTACTTACATACGTATTTGGTACTTGAGAAAACTGCGAGTTTTCGGTTATTTAGACGAGGAAGTATGAAGGTTTTGTAGTGAAGAGCATCAATTCCGTTTTTTTAGCCTTCGTTGAGAGAATGTTACCTATTTACAGGTTTGACTAGCTCTGTAGATTCTTTTCGTATAAATATTCCTTATTTCAACGCCAACTATGCTGGGCTACTGTATTCATCCATGCAAGCAGTCTTAAACCTGTTGTTTTCAGATTTATCATTTCATAGGCACCCTCAAATTGTTTTAGGAACATATTTGAAGGCTTTATCACAATGTAAAATTACATTTTTAAATTACCTCAGTGCACTTTGCAATTCGACAACTTTTAAAACATGTTATCTTTTAATTTTTTACAGACGGTATTGTAGGAGCCGGCACCATAACGTCGCGGTGGACACCAGTAAGTGCCGGTCCCCCAGGTCCATTGGGACCGGCAGACACAAATGGCAGTATGGCTGACGCCAAAAATTTAGACGTCGGAGATATGAGTGACGTAAGTAGATTTATATATTTTTTGTTTTATTTACATTTAATAACACAAAATTACAAATAAACTTAGCCCACTTTTTAGCTTTTAAATTATATGTGTATGTATGTTGTGTTTGCACCAACTTGCTAATAAAAAAAATGCATAATACAATAACTTCTATAAGGCTTTTTTTTTGGACTACCTGTCTCACGATATAATCAGATTGACTCACACCTTAAGAGGAGGAATTATCTAGTCAAATTTAGAGGTTAATTACGTGAATTTATCAATCTAACTCTATTCTGGACTTTATAATGTTATGGTCCAATGAATTGGACAACCCGTTGTCTCTCAGTGACAGATGAAACACCATCATTTCATTCGTCACTAGCTAGAGTATGCTTCACAAGTTTGGACTCAGTACTCTCAAAATTTACTCAAAACGAATTGAAGGCACTCAACGTAACTTTGTGCGATTTTGTCTCAGCGATTGTTGGGACTTTATCACTTTGTCTGTGAACAACTTCTCTGCTGCTCCCAATACCACCTCTTCTAAAAGTCTCAGAAAAACTACAAATCTACAACAGCACAAGCTGTCATAATAAGGTTTTCAAGTTTTTCGTTGGGAGAAGCTTGGGTTTAGGTTATGAAGGACTTAGTATCTTGGGGAGTGGGACTTAAGAACGTATGATCCCTCCCCCTTAGTCACGCTATTTACCGGGAGCGCTAGAGTGACATTCCCTACCACACCCCTTGCATTATCGCACTTTAAAAAAATCTAACAAATACATACCTACATAATAGTTTCTGAAGTTCACGGGAACAAAATAGGATCAAGGCTAGGACTAAAACCATTTATTTAATTTTGTTGCAAAGAGCATCAATTTTTTACCATGTTTCTCTTCTTTCTCAATTTAAAAAACAAAAAAAAAATATTTAATTTAAATTTTTTGATTTTGCAGGACGAAAAAGATCTCTCATCTGCCGATGCCGAAGGTGTCTGGAGTCCTGACATCGAACAGAGTTTTCAAGAAGCCTTAACAATATACCCACCATGTGGCCGAAGAAAAATCATCCTGTCCGACGAGGGAAAGATGTACGGTAAGTGCTTCAAAGACTATCTCTATTTTTCTAAACAAGCAAAAGCCATCAGTGGCCAAATTGCCATTATTAGTTAACTGATAGGGTCGATGTGGTTGTGTAGGCGTTTCGCATCACGTGCCTATGCTCATTCATCCATCTATCCATCCATCCATCCATCCATCCATCCACTGGTATGGCAACTCTCACTTTAAAAGTCTGAAACTGAAAAGCAATTCCAGTAGCTGCTGATTCAGTATCTCCAAGTCTTGGCAAAGTAGTTGGTTGATATCCCAGCGCATCGTCGTAGTCGTCGTGACAAGCGATCGCAAGTCATAAATCATCATCACTATCATTCACCCGCGCTCATTCTCAATTGAAGCGAAGTTGGCAATTACTAAAACGATACAAGAGATTCCGTCATGCGGTTCCTGGTTATGCGATCGTCGAATGTAGGTGTCGCTGACTGCCGTCGTCGTCATAGATTATATGTGAGCTACTTTAAGGAGTCAGATAGCTAGCTGTTGGTTAGATACGAAAACGACGACGACGACTACGACGTAGTTCCATCGCTGGCTGTTCAGATCGTAACATAATTGGCTTGCCACGTTTTTTATTTTTTCTTAATATTTTGTTTGTGCTGCAGTTCCTTCATTGACTGAGCAAGACGCCTCCTCCTTGTATGCATGATGACTGTGCGGCGCGCGACGCCTACACATTTCCTCTGCGCCACGAGGAGTACTTAGATTTGCTTTGATTATTTTTCGTGCAACTTTTATCTGTGTAATATATTCTCACAGTTTGTGGAAAGACTGTTTTGCATTTGTTTTGTCTTTACTACGTCTCGAAAAAAAAGAGGGTTCAGACGTTGTCAGACACACAGCCACACAAATGGAGTGTAATTTGTTTAAACAAATTTGTCACGCAGGAAAGTCCTATTGTAGAATATTTTATTTGATGTGAATTGTGCCCACGCCAAGATGAAGATTAGAGATTAACACAACCCAACGCAAGCACAAGACACAGTGACTGAGTGGATTGTGGGTCAGTCATCGAATCGTGAATACGAAGACAAAACGCAAGTCATAAATTCTGAATACAAAACTGAATTTTCAAATTTTGCTTAGGCAGGAGAATTTTGCGTTCCTATTTGGGTTGTCTAAGGACGATTAAATGAAATGGGTGCGTGTAGACTATGAGTAATTGTATTGACAGACGTTTGAAAGATGGAATTTAACTTTAAGGACTAACTCCGTCCATAATTTTTTTGTTCAAAAGCTGCCATTACTAATATACAGATTGTAGAAGCCTTTAAATGGCATAATCCTACATCCATTGAAATGATTTAGTAGCTTCGAAGGATATTGCCTAGTAAATTTCCACAAACTCACGCCAAATAAGCTTTAGCATATGAGCTGTCATTAAAAAAACAAAAAACGAACAAGATTACCCTGCCCGTATTTTTTAAATTAAACGTCAATTCCGCATTAAAACAATAAAAAAAAAATCCGCTAATGTGACAAATTTAATTGTCTCTTTTATGCTCCACTGGAAATAGTAAACCCACAATTACACTGACGTAGCGTCGTTTTGGTGTAAACGAAATTAAAAAGGAAAGCGAACATATAAGAACCTTAATAAGGAAAACTTAAACTACGAAGAGACTTAAGTACATACTTAGTTTTCTTTAGGTCAAATGCCATAGGAAAATAGTTCCCTTTTCCACATTCTTAACCTTATGCGTGTATGTACAACAAAAAGAAGTTTTTCGATTCTTTCTTTGTATATTTTTTTTTCTTTAAACAAAATATCGTTTAAAAAACGAAACCACCCTAAGTGGATTTGTTATGCAGTTTTTATTCCACTTTTTCGTTCTTATTATTATTTGCTTTTGCAGTTGATCCAATAATATATTCGAAGCGAACTTTATGACAGAGCTTAAGGAGGGTGATGAGTACTTATTCATCATTACTGTCAGACAGCTGTCAGAAGTGACAAAGGAATGAAAGGAAAGAAAAATGGTTCAGAAATGAAAAAAGAAGATACATATTGGAAACATTTTTATTTTATGCAGGAATTAAATTTAGTCGACGTTTTAAGTTTTTATTTCTGTTGTGACATTTGTTAAACTCTTTGGAATGGAGGAAGCTTTTAACAGAGCACACAGAATGTGACACTTTGGTTGAAAATGCTTAAAATCTTAAATCAAACAAATATGTTAATAGCAAACACTTTTGCAAAAAACAACCAATGGCGAGAATCAGAAACTTATGTCATCATAAAAAAGCAATCAAATAAGCAGCTTGAAATGTGTTATTAGGCTTGTTTGTTGCAATCCCATATAAGATTGGACGAGAAATACAAATTTTAAAACATAATCACAAAACTTGGCAGCACTGTGAATCAACTTAATTATTAACTCTTTGTAGTCAATTTAAACTGTGACTTTTTTGGATTAAAAAATGAAAATGCGTCGACTACTAGCGACACGTCCATACCCTTCGTTTGGTAAATCAATTTTCGATAGCCCAACATTTTTTAGACCACGTTTTCCTAGGTTAGGTTAGGTTAGGTTGAAGTGGCAGTCAGATAGAAGTCTGACTCACTTAGACCAATATAGGTCCATTGTGATACCACGTGGATCTGAAGTTTCTGCCTACACGTTGAACCATTTTGAGGAGCTAATAAAGCGTGAGAGACATTTTGGGTCGGTTGAGTTTAGATCATTAAGATCATTATAGAAGAAGGCCCCCATATGGAGGTTTCGCTTTCGAGAGAGAGCAGGGCATGCGCAGAGAAGGTGTAGAGTAGTCTCCTCCTCTTCCTCGTCCAAACAGCTCCTACAGAAGTCGTAGTAATAGGCACCAAGCCTTGCTGCATGCCTGCCTAACAAACAGTGTCCAGTTATGACACCAATTGTAGCACCAATGTGCGATCGATTAAGGGTAATCAAGCTCTTTGAGCGTCTTGGATCCAGCCTAGGCCAAATCTGCTTCATTGTCAGACAAGTAGTACCATTTGTCCATCTGCGTTTTCCTATATATTGTTAAAAACAAACAAGAAAATCGTGTTTGGCAGCACTTTTTTATCTCGGCTAAAGGTTAAGCCCTAAAATTATCTGGGCTTAGCTTACAACAAATGGCGACAATCAGGAAACGTTATTTACTATTATATTTCGAAAAAAAAAAAAATAGTTTTTTCCTTAGGGGTTGGAGGGATGACATATCCCTTCGCATTTTTTATTTTGATAAATAAGTAAATCTAAAATTCATGTAAAAGCCGTTCTCTAACTCACGTCGACCAAAACCAGACATTTATATGAACAGAAAAGAGTTTTCAAGGTGAGAAGTTCAAATATCTTGTAGCTATGATCCACACCGAACCAACCGTCGAAGACGACATTAATCTTTGCGTAGGCATGGGTTGGCTGACTTGACTCTTATATATTCTGTAACCCAAAAATGTCTCCTTAACTGAAGGTAAAGCTATATATCGCACTCGTGCTCCCATACTTTTCGCAATACAAGTAGTGAGTGAGCAAACTGACAGCAAAGGGTCGCTTCGATCACGGTCGAATGGATCGCACAAGGGCCTGAATTTTAAATGCCCCACCCTTGATTGGCTTCACCGGCAGGCCTGCTGATATTTTTTAAGGTTAATGTGTGGCTGCAGTGGTTAAGTGCGTTGGACCACTAAGCGAGAGGTCGCTCAGATATCGGTTAAGATCTCGTCCCCTATCATCTTAATGTTTTTATTCGCTGCCCCACGTCTGACAAATATCCAAAAGTAGGAACTGTCATGAGAAGCTTCTTAAAAATTAACTGCCGTTCGGAATCGACATTAAACTGTAGGTCCCTTCCATTAGTGTAAAAAAATAGGATACTAATACTCTATAGTTAGCGTGGTTTAGGTAAACCGGGCAAACGATGCTGAGCTTCCATTCATCAGGTATATAGTCTTCCGACCAAATCTTGGAAATGAGTTGGTGTCTGCCCTCTACCATACCAAGTCATCTCCAAGGTCCAGAAACGGTTTAGTAAAATTTTTGAAAGTACTCACAATCCCCAAAATCAACTTTAAATCTTTTAGAGAATGCCTGCGTCATGCTATGAAAAAAGGACGTTTTCGGTAATTGTTATATCACAAAAATTTTAAAATAAATTCAGCTATACTGGATGAACGCGAAACGACTTGGCTCAGTTTAAAAGTCAGCAGATTTCCACCTTAACTAAATCCTGTAAATCTACTATTACGCTCTTGTTTCGTCTGGACATTTATTAACTGACTCACCTCTCAATCTTGTCTGAAAAAGGATTCTTAGGCATACCAGTTTCCACATGCAAACTCTTGTTAAAACTGAATGCAATCGAAAAAACGAACCACAGATGGACAGGTTCTACTACTTGTCTGAAGCAGATTTTGGCTACGCTGGGTCTAAGAAGCTCTAAGAGATTGATTACCCTCAATAGATCGCAACATTAGTGCTACAATTGTTGTCATCACTGGACACTGTCTGATAGGCAGGCATGCAACAAGGCTTGGCACTTATTCAAAAACTTTTGTTGGAGTTGCATAGATGAGGAGGAGGAAGAGACAACTCTACACCTTCTTTGGAAACGAAATCTCCATCTATGAGCTTACTTCTACAATGATCATAACGATTTAAGCTCGACTGACCTAAAATATCTCTCACGCTTTATAAGCAGATTAAAATGGTTCAACGAGTAGGCAGGAACTTCAGATCCACGTGGTATCACAATGGACCTAACATAGGTCTAAGTGTGTCGGACCTCTATCCTACTGCCACTTCAACCTATTGCAGATTTGGTTCCATATCAAAATAATTTCATCTTAAAAATGTTCTGTTGGGAATTATATCTGTCTATCCGACTATATAGGAACCTTTTTTAAGTAAATAACAGTTTTGTTTTACTAACATCTGCAAAAAGGTTTTTAATTTTTTGTATGAATTTGCAGCAATATTACCAGAAATACCTTTCTCTTGATCTCTCTTCTGAACCGAAAATATCATTTACCTGACCACAAAATATACACAAGCTTTGGAATTTTGCAACTAAGATATTGGAAATCGCTCCAGCACTATCCACCACTACCCGACGCCCACCGCCCACTTTTCCTTTACCATTCGTCTCAAATTCATTCAAGGAATTCCCAAAACTGTTTCATGCGCACACAAACACACACATACGCAGATATTTAATAAAATCAGCAAAATTATTACTTTCCCTCTGACATGGGAAATTAATCTAGAATAGCCACACGTAGGTACGATTCTTGTGTATCCTCCTCTGTCCATCCTTGCAAAGGCCATACAGAAGAACATCGCATATTTGCCTGCAAAATACTCAAACTAGACAATGCGGTCTCTCAGATTGCAAATCGCAAAAGGGTTGCATGCAGGAGCATTGTCATATGTATCTCTCTTTGGCAGCATTATCCTTGTCATTATTCTCAAGGGATGCATATATACGCAGTGAAAGGCCCACGTTTCATTGGTTTGTTCAGACAAGGAAAGGACAAAGGACGAGACGACGACAACACACCATCTTTGAAGAGGAAACAATTTTGGGGATACACTCAACAACAAAACAAAAGCTAAAAACTTTTTGGGAAATCCCTAAATTTTCATATATCCTTCGCCTCAACACTCAACAGTTTCAATTTTGAAAATTTAGACCAAAACAGCATGCCATCCGAAGCATAAATAGAAACAAAGCCAACATTCACTTCAATTCCATAGTCGCCTGGAGCGGGAACGGGAGCGGGAGCCCCGAACCAGCTACAGCTACAGCTACAGCTGGATGAAGGGAAAGAATATTCATAGCGATGAGGACGACGAAGAAGGCCAAGCATCTTTGTTGTCACATGGTGAAATTAATTACTTTCCAAAAAGCAGAGAAAACAATATCCTGGGAACATAAATTACAGGCCTGCTGGTCTTTGGCCTCCTCCTCGACAAAGCCAGTCAGCTACTATATGTGATTGTGATTGTGATCGGTGCTGGCTCTCTCCCTGACACCTTCCCCGCCTTCGCCGCCTTCGCTTTAAGCCAAATGCCTGTCGACATACGAAGCTTTTGTCTCTTGGCAGAGCACCAAACCTTGTGCTTAGCACTACGATTTGTCTGTGCAGTGTGCATGTGTCTGTGACCTGCAAGAACGAAGGACACGTTAACATTATTGTGAAACACTTGAAGGGGATGAATTTTATTTATTTGGCGGGATTTTCCCTAAAACCACCTCACCATCAACGACACTCTCTGGTAAGTAACAAGCTGCTCGTCGAGAGTAGTAACTCCTGAGGCGAAGGATTTACCGGGATTATCGCACAAATACTTTCCGCCGGCGCTGGTTAATAGTGGTGACGGCAACGAAATTTATTCATTCTCCCCGGGAGCAGGAGGTGTTTTCCTTGTCGTCTTTTCTTGAATTTGCCGATTTACGGTGGATGTTGGGTGTTTGGTGTTGGCTGGCATGGGGGGAATGTGCTGGCTGTTGATTCACTTTTCCCATGTACTCATTCGGTCGTGTTGTGTGGCTGTGCTTAGGGTCGATGGTGGTGGTCTCGATATGTGTGTTTAAAGGAAATTTTGATGACATATCTGTTGTTATGAGGAAAGGACAAGCGTTCTCTGTTGATTTGTTGAGTGTCATCGGTGAAAGGAAGTAGGTCACGAAAATTGTAATACTCTGAGGGGGGAATTATTTATGACGAAGTGTTATGCAGAGCTGTTGAGGGGAAGCCTTTTGACAGAATTGCGGAAAGGTCATGAGAGTTTACTGATCTTGTCAATGTCTGTCGAAATAGAGGAAAAGAATAACCACGTTCTTTCTGTGTGGGGGGATGGAGGTATCTATCAGATTCTTTCTATTTTTAGTCACAGAGCGGACAAAGATTCTTTTTAAAGTCTTGTAGTCAGAAAGAGACAAAAGCAGCAGTAAATTGTCACCAAGGTGAAAGCCATGTTTTGCTTGTAGGCAGTTCTGTCATGTGGCTAAGAGTTAATTTTAAAAAAGATTTATTTTTCTTAACCTAACTTTGAGATATAGTCGGGTAGATAAAAGCTAATTAAAGTATTGGCGTAACCTAATTTATTTTCCATTCAATAATTTACTACTTGCGTTTTACTTCACGGACTCCTGACAGTCAAAGAGAACACGGCAGCCATAAATCGGCACGCGGATTATCCAGACTTAGCGCTCTGGCTTTACGTTGCCGTATCGAATATGAATTTCTTTCAAAGAAGGCCAGTATTAATTCTCCTTTCCTGCTTATCGTTCAGCTCTCGGAGCCCTTTAGCAAGCCCTGGCAGGAAAAGGGTTTTGAAGAATATAAACTTTTGAGCCCATAGGTTAGGTTAGGTTAGGTTAAGCAGGGTTTTGTGAAAACGAAATCCACCACACAACAATAGGTAACCGAACGGGCCCATCGCGATCCCTGAGGGAACCAGCTGAATTTACAATTCCAAAGGTAAAGCAACTAATTTTCCTGCAGAGACCTAAAATGCCCTTGAAGTCCATGCCATATATTTCCTCTAAGTTTTCAAAGAAGTAAATAAATAATTATTAGGCGTAAACGGTCTATACATGACCTAAAGCCTAGCTTCTTTAGAGAAGTAAAAGAAGTATTTTCCCAAAAATGTTCTTCGACTGCGCGCTATTGCCTCACATTGACGCAGTACATGTGTTATGATGTCCTCAGCAGCATGCAGATCTTCGCAGTATTTGCAGATATCTGTATCCGATAACGCGAGCCTCTTTGCATGTTTCCGCAGGAGACAGTGCCCTGTCAAAATTCCTGTTAATGTTCTAAGCTTAGCCTTGCTTAGTTATATTAAATCTATAGATCTTTTACTATTGAAAAGTGGCCATAGACCTTTAGGTACCCTGCGTTCCTCAAGACTTTTCCACCTTAGATTGACAGACCTAATGGTTTTTTCCTCAACCATGCCGCAGAGTGGAGGTTTGATGTCTGCAACCTAACTAACAACAAGTAGCCCTACTATTCTTACAAGCTCATGCTCCAACTCATTTCTCTCAGTGTCCTGGCACCCAGCACATTGTGTGACGAACTAGCTTCGTCCGTTCTTCAATAGCCTTGAAAGCCTCTATCACCGCCCGCTGAGCGCGGCCAATGATGTCAATAACATCCGCAAATCGCATTATATACACACTCGTTTGTGTTGAAGACAGTACCTTCCGTGTTGGCAATTGCCCTACGAAATATCTGCTCAAGAAGAAGATTGAAAAATTCACATGATAAAGACTCGTCGATCTTCTTGACACACAGTCTACGAGGTGTGTTATCTCTTTTTTCTACACAGGATTTTTTGTCCTCATTTGCCCTCGCTTAATACCCATCCCTTGCTGACCTTGTTTTCCGCTGCAGCGTTTAAATGTGTGCGTCTTCCTCCATCTTCGGATATACGAATACAACATAGGCTCTTACACTAGGGTAGTCTCGAGATGTCGCGAAACTGGGACCACTGGTTGTTGGCGTCTGTGGTCAGTGAGTTTCTAATTAAGGCGTTCGCTGTAGTCTCTCGCTACAGTTCGCAGCTTTTTCTCGTTGGATAGTCGAAGTGTGCATAGATTAGCACTCCATAATTTCTAGAGTCGCCAAACGTTGCACTTTTTCTGAATATGGCTAATCGCCTACCATTTTTTTTCAGTTTCTGCCACCATTGTTTATGATCCAAGATTGTCCATGAAAATCTCACAATTTAGGGCTTGACCATATTCCTAAATGTTGTAAGTCTAAAGCCTAAATCTGAAAACTATATCTCTTCCTTCTCTTTTAATAAAAAAATACTTTATTTTGACACGTTCGCATCGCCAATACAATCCAACCATCTTTTCACTTTTCAAACAATTTACCTACTACAAACTGCAGCAGGGAAAGATGCCACCAAAGTGTTTTTAACGCCACCAATAACCGCACGTTTCTAAACTGCCACCTTTAAAACTATTTGACAAATGAAAAACAAAATGGGCGAAAAAATTGCATCCCCAACCACCACCTATTTACACGACCACATTGTCGGGAATTCCTCCTTCGAAAGAGCACAAAAAAACAAAAACCCTGCAATATTATGCAAAATATTTCCTGAAACATATTATAAAATTTTGATCCTTAATATTCCCCATTATATCCTTTACGCGGCGAACTGGTAAAAGTTTCTCCCTTCGTCGACTCGTAATTTACCAAACTATGAAAGGAATACAAGAACACATTTTTGAAATGTTCATCTTTTATCACTTTCGAAAATTTTGATTTTCCGCACATATAAACCCCTTTGACAAGGCGGAGTAGGTGTCAGCAGCGTACGTCAGATGGTGGAAAAAATTAACAAAAAAAAAAAAAAAAAAAAAACAAGAAAACCAAAAATGTCATCCCATCGCGTTTAATTGCACCATGCGCGAACTTTTCTACACGGACGTGGCTGATGATACTGCCTCTCAACTCATGCACTTTGTGTCATCGTTTTCAATCCACGATGATTTTTGTTTCTATTTTTTGTGTTGTGTGATCCTCTCTCTGTCTCGATATATTGCCAGCGCCACACACACAACTAGTTCTGTTCTGGGTCAAAGGGTTAATCATCTCCAATTTCTAGCGTTGCGCTCTAGGTACCTATCGGTGGTAGTATATATAGTAGTGGCGGGATTCTTTTTGTCCACACTATCACGTTCTCCCTGCTCTTCGACTCCTACTTCGCGCATCAACTCAAAGTGTGGTGATGTACGGTGCAGTGTGCGGTACTACGATGTATTCTGGTCGATGTTTTATGAGTCAACTTCAACATGTTAAGCCTCTAGATGGCTGGATGGATGGATGATGACGGTTGGTTAGTTGCTTGTTGGCTGCACATACATATATGAGGTTTCATGGATGGTTTCTGCTTCATATTGGAAAATTTAATTTATGTGGACAGATAGACGGCTTTATATAGGTATAGAGAGCGTGGTGAGTATTACGATGGCAAGCGGCTTACGTTGGGTGTTTTCATTTATTTATTTATTTTTTTTTTTTTTGTTGCAATGCCCAAACGGGGACTTTGGCTGTTAGGGGTGCCAATGGGGGTTATGGGTGGGGTTGTGCGCGAATATGAGCTTAAGAACGAATGAATGCTCTGATCATCTGCTAAAGGGTGGAAGGGTATTGAACGATTTTTTTGAGCTGTGCCAATTGGTACCGGAGAAAAAGTTTTTTTTTTAAAAAAAAGTTAAGCCTGGGAATAAGCTGATGATGGTCGAGTTGTTAAATAATAGGCAGCCACTTTAAGTGCAATTGGGCTATGAAATTAGACTAGCTCTACTAATAGTGAGATTTAAGGAGGTGTTTAAGAACCAACAATTTCTGAAACGTATTTCTCCGATTCGTTGGAAAGAGTCGAGGAATTCATTAAATTAACCGCTGTTGATGAAATGTTATTTTGCCTTCATCCAAACGGCTATATTTTTTTGGTTGCATCCACCATTTTACGGCAAACCTTTCACAGTTGACTCCCCAAATTTGGTGGCCAAATTCGAGACGACCATTTCAGTAAGCAATCAGCCTACTACCCTTACGTCAAGGGTTTGCCAATGTGAAAATGCACAGGAGAATCCAACTTGTCGAATTTTACGTCGGGACTCTACCCTGCGTAAAAAGATTTAACTGAGTAAGAAGCTCGAAATCAAAGACGACCATGCGTCAAGGCGCATTTTTGGATGAATGGCTATGCTATCAAGAAAAATTGCCTTATCTACACAAGGTCAGCCGGCAGCAACATTGGTACGTACTTCGTCGAACATTGGTGAAGGCATTTGGCGCCGAAAATTGAAAACAGTTTTTTGTAGATAAGCTAAATACAAGCATTTTTTTTTTGTATGGGAGGGGGTCTATCTTGCCCCGTGGATGGAAAATGGAAAACACAGTGGCAACACTTACAAAAAGCAAGTGCAATAGCAGTTTTGAAAGCCGGGAATTCGTTCTTTGATTTTTATTTTTAAATTCAGAAATTTCCATCAATAGTTTTTTAAAAAATTCCTATTAAACTCATAATTTTGAATTGGAAAACCAAGCACTAAATTTGCTGCTTGTATTTACTGCCCCTATTTATTCCCAAGCGAAGACAGAAAACGATATAATTTGAGGTCTTCTAGTTTTTGAGAAAATTGAAATTTACGAAAAATACTTTTTTATTAAGTTTTCAATTTTCGGCGCCAAAGTTATCGTACTCGTGCCATCTGAAGCACTTGCCATTGATCTATGGTAATCAATTTCTTTTGGGACGAATTGAACGATTTGTGGTTGCACAGTCTGCAACAGATATAACAGAACGATTTCAGTGTAGGGTTATCTCCCGCGAAGGTAAATTGAGTTGGCCACCACACAGTTGGCAGACCGTGCGATTTGAACCCGTTTTTCTTAATAGATTTTCTGAAGTCGCCGCTCGGTGCAAATTAGCCGCAATCGACCGATGCAGCAGAGTCATTTCGGACATGGAGGACATTTGAACGGTGTCATATTCCATGAACAATGGCATACTTGGGCCTTTCAAATAAAAGAAGGATTTCCGTTATACTTCACATAATTTATTTTTCTCGCCTTACACTTTAGCTTTACATTACACAAATAATTCTTAATCATTAGGTAGTACCTTAAAAACATTAAAGGGATTCTTAACCATCGCTCCCCTTAGTATTTTAAGCTATCAATTTTTAAAGCTTTTAGAGCTGTCTGACTTTGAGCTTGATCAGAGATGAGTAATTATAATTATACTGTAGTCAACCGAGAGGATTTTTGGCGCTCTAGCGCTCCCTTTTTTAATTGTTTCAACTGTATAAATTTTTGCATGCAAATCAAATTGAACCAGCTATAGCACACAATTACGGTACTGCGTCAAAGAATCCATTTTGGAAAAAATAACATGTAGGTATCATTAATGTCAAACTGGTCTTTAACACCATATTTTTGACAAGCAACAGCACCCTCTGTGGTTCACACGTATTCACAGATAGGTAATTTAAGAGATGATTATTCCGCGTTCACGGGGACTGGGGTAATCTGAGTTGACTATCTCGTTAATAACTCATCTGTGAGCTTGATCAAATCGAAAAATATCAGCAACTACAACATAGTAGATATGTGCTACAGTCACACTCACACAATTCACCGAGGATAAATCCCCATAAAAAATAGTCTAAAGGGTTCAAATTGCACGATCTGCATTTTGAGCTGAAAAAAAAAATCGAAATCATAACGATAGCGAGGGCAACCGTAACGTTGTAACAATTGTTTTTGAAAAAATACGGACGCATTGTCGCAGTTTTGTTTATTAACATAACTATTCAGTTTCGTCGGTGAAGAAAATGATTCTATAAAAAATTTGTTTCACAAAACACGAATTTGATTAGTAAAACTCAATAATATGTGTCAGTCTTTCCATGATGAAATAGCAAGCTAACCAACTGCTAAATAAAAATGTTTGATTTTGACACATGTCACGAATCACGGATGAACTGCCAAAGATAGAACACTGAAAAACCAAAAATCACCTTTCCACACCTGTCAAAACTACATCTTTGCAAACGAAAATAGTTAGTGAGCCATAATCTTATCTCGATGTACTCACAACAATGTTAAAGAAGTTTGACTTATTAATGCAACACCTATCCAAACAAAAAGTCACACCCGGACCTCTTTCCTAGCTTAAAGTACACTTTGGCATCAGCTCATGGTGCCCGCACCATTAGATTTGTTAATTGTTAAAGTCCATTTTATTTTCTAATTAAAAACTCGGTTCAGGTTGCAGTATTCACCACCACAACCCGCACCAAGAATTCAACCTAACATCTAAAGGATCGGGTCAATCTCACTATATGCACACATAACTTATACGTATGACTTTAGCAGCAGAAAAAAAAAACAATTAACCCCAAGCCCAAAGAGACGTAACGTAGAAAAAGAGTCCTTTGACTTTGGTTGCTGCTTTCTACCAAAAACTAAGTTCTAAACTATACTTTTCCAGGATACAAATGCAAACAAGCACACATAAATATAGAGAAAGCATCATCCCCTTCTCTAGCTAAGCGTGTTGTATGGAATGGGGGGTTTTGGGCGTTGGAGAGGGGTATTATTTTATTTATGCTTGCTTTCTGTATGCTAAAACGGAACGACACTGTGACTGCCACGACGACAGAGTGTATACCATCCGAAGGACGACGACAACGACAACGACGACAGCAAACTATACACAGAGCACTTGGAAATGTGTAAGACACACACAGAAAACACAAAAGAAGGGTGCAAAGTGGGTGGTGGATAACGTTCTCCGATTCAGATTCTCGAAGGATGGGGGCTACTGGTTTGGATTCGGTTAGAACTGAAACTATGCCAAGAATGTGCAATTAGTGAGTGTACGAAGCGTGTTTTAGAGCCGTAGGGTTGCTGGCAAAGCCGGCAGCAGTGGCAACTGGCTTTAGCTTTAGCTTCAGCTTTATCGTTGTCGTTCACGTTGTCGTCGTCGTCGTCCTTTGCACATAGTATAAAATATCAAACGTGCTTCTTCTTATATAATCGGGCAGCAGCAGCAGTAGCGATTACGTATACACTCTACACCCACTTAGATATAGAAATGTAAATAGAATTTATATTCAAAATCGTTCCACCCACACCCACTGCCACCGGTACTCCCACTTTTGACTTTAGCCTCTGCACTAGTGTCGAAACACAAAATAAAGAAGAAGATCCTTTCGGTGTTGGATGGATCTGACCAGAGCGCACCAGTCGTAGTTAGATTTAAATAAAAAAAATTAAACTTAGCCTTAGAGAGGTTTTTGTGTTGTTTTTTTTTTTTTTTTTTTTTTTTGTTGTTTTCGTCTGTTTGGAGGATACGTATATAATTGTGTGTCTCTAGATATAACCCGTCCTTCTCAGTGTCTCTGTATATCGTATCTGACAAAAGTTCTAACGCAAATTATATAATTCTCATTGTGCTATGAAGCATCTATATTTGCTTTCATCCTTCTCCGTTCACCTATACTTGGGCTCCTATGAAGGATTTGTTTTGTGTGAGGAATGTATGAAGTTTGTTGTGTTGCTCTGACTCTGACTCTGACTCCAATGTTATTCCTTTTTTTTTTGTAGTTCTTGCGGAATGGACCGAGTTCTTCTCTTTTGTTTCTATTTTATACTTTTATACTTTTTTTTTTCGTATTCATTATCCTGACTTGAGGGTATATCGTGGAACTCTCCTCTTCATCTGACTTTTGTGTGTTTGGGTTTTATTATAAATGAATTAATTTCTTTTCTTTTTTTTTAATATAGCTGATGGTGTTTTGTTTTGTTTCGTCTTCACACTTTTTATGTACAAGGATATGGGTGAAGGATGGAATTTGTTTATTTATTTGTAGGTATATTTCTTTTGTGTTATGGGTATACGTTCTTTTGTTTGACGCTGGAGTGCTATTGCTCCATTTGCTGTTAAATTGAAAATAAGTTTGCTTTGTTATTCACATTTGAACTTAGCTATAGAGATCAAGCAGGATGGTTGTGTTAAGGTCATTTTGGTGGTGGTTGAGTAGGTGGTATAGGGTACTGTTTGTATGCAGTTGATCCAATTAACGAGATGATTGTTGGAAGTCGCTGAAAACATATTTTTTTTTTAATTTGGGATCACTTGTGCAATGTGGGCCATGGAAAAATGTGTTTCTCGTTCAGTAAGTCGTTGCATCAAAGTCTGTAGGACCATACGTCCATACATGATTTGTTTGTAACGAAAGCTGTACGTACGACCATAATGACACTTTATACGCACGCTTTCGTCATTGCAACTTGTTGTATGCAGCTTTCTTGCAGCTAAACTTGACAGTTGCTTGTGTGTTTTGCTTTTGGAGGTTGCTTGATTTGTGGATACAGTGGCTTTAGTGGTTTAGTGCGTTGGACTTCTAATCAAGGGGTCTCCGGTTCAAATCCAACCAGTACCATCTTAAAGTTTTTATTCGCTGTCCAGCCACTTGCGCAAGTCTGACAAACAGCTAAGAGTAAGAACTGTCATAAGAAGCTACGCTTCACCCCCGCCGCTGCACTGGACATACTGTTTCATCCATCCAGCTTCAGTTTGAAAAATCATTTCATGTCACCATCCCCTCCCGGACTAATGATGGGGTGGGGTGTTGTATGGTTTTTACTCTAAAAGACAAAACCTTAGTCTCTCCTTCCGTCTACCTGACTAAAATAATGGCCATTAAAGAAGTGAAAAATGATATCCTCTTGCTGCTGATCGCCTCTTGAGCTATAACTCCGCTATAACTTCAATATTCACCTTTAGTTGGTAATTGTAAAGCTAAAACACTCGCTTAATTAAAATACACCTAATATAATCAGTGCCTTGGGCAAAGCTAGATATAAGGATTTAATCTCTCTAAGCAGACTGCTCATTAGCACTGCAATAGGTGTCATTACTGGATACTGCCTTATAGACAGGCGTCCAAGAAGGTTTGTCGCCTTTTCAAATGAATTTTGAAGAATTTATATGGATGAACGTGCACTTCCTTTGTGCATGCTCTGCGCTCTCCAGAAAAAGAAAGCTCCATCTCGTGATATAAAACGAGAGATCACATGGCCAGAAAATTTTACGACCAGCAGTACTCGACACAAAATTCAGTAATTCATGTGAAAAAAATAACTCGTTTGACATCTGTCTGTAGTACATCGGTGTCCTTAAAAAATCCTAAAATTGGTGAAATGAGCAGTGACAATAGCTTTGTTCAGAAAAAACTTGTGAAAAATGTCAGTTCAAAGGTAGAACAGAAAAATACAGCCATATGTTGGTTGTCAAAAGATGACAATTTCATTTTCGATTGTTGAATAATTATTTGAGTTTACAAGTTTAGTATAAATCGTGAATTAATGAACATTAATCATGTACTCATTATTACTTACTGTTACAACAACCGATTGGCCTTTATCAGAAGATATTCCGATTTGTTCCATTTAGTTAATAAACAAAAAAAATTTCACTTCGACGACAAAACAAAAAATTTGGCAAATAACAACTGACTTTGACGTTTCTCACAAATCTGTTCTACCTCAAAAGCAAGTGCAAAAATTCTGCTCGGAGCAGAGTCCAGGCAGAGTCATTGAACAAAAAGCAAGCATGAGCTGTACAGAAATTTTTCTCATTGAACACGAAAACCTGTAATTTACATGCTTTGCACTGGGCTGGACAGCCTCATTAAACAAATTTTATAATACCGCGTTCTTAAGTGTTATAAATTAATTCTTTAACTGACTCAAAGGTAGATGTCAAAGCACGATGACATTTGCAAAAATTATTCACAATATGACTTTACGTTTGGCTCATCTTGCGTTAAAAAATTATCTGACAATTTAGAAAATCAAATAATTCTGCATGCAAACTCAAAATATATGTGTAGACCTACTGATTTCGGACCACTTCGTTAACGAGGTCAATCAAATCCTGCTTTTGTCATTGCCATAAACTGTTGCTTCGCTGTTGTCCCTGAATCCCAGATACTTGTTTTCGCATTTCAGAATCAAGTTTTCATTCAAAAAATGGTTAACATAGTTCGAAGTGGGTTAGAGGAAGAGCAGTGAAAGAACATTTTTCGTTGGATTAATACGATACTCATGCTCCTCTGTAACATCAACCCGAATGGCAAGGTTTTCGCTTATGATGCTCCAAACTAAAGCCATTTTTTTAATACAGGTCAAATGTACCTAACACCCTCAAGCGTATAATTAATTGATTTTAGTGTGATCTGAGTTTGCACTCTTTTTAAGGATAACTTTTACATAGAAGGCTTTGATATCTAAAAAAGGGTATGCTATCAAAATGTTCTCTGACAACTTAACACGTCAAGACCTTTCATTTGACACCCATATAAAGTGGTTTCTTTAGAAAAAGTCAATTAAAGCATCTTGATGATTTGATTATACCTCACTTATACAAAGGCTTTTGCGTCAGGGATATCCTTTGGAACTGAGTAATTTTAGAAAACAGTTGATTTCTAGACCAGACCACTTCTTTCATGGTTGCTCTTTTCCATTCAATGAAGTGTACTCTCCTTCAATTCCTGACCTTTCGCAATTTTCACCAATAATATGTAGGTACACCGCAATCACTGTTGCATTTACATCTGATCCTTTAAATTTCAGCAAATTGCAACACTTCATCTTTATTAAAGTTCACACACTTCCTACCTACCTGTAGCGCTAGCTCGCTCAACAATATTCCAAAGCCTTTTATTATTTACAGATAATTAAATTTCCAAGGATTCTCCATTCTTCATTGTATGTATGTGTCATAAAAATAAAAAAAAAATAAAAAAATAGTGAAATCAAATAAAGTCAAATAAAAAGAATTTTATACAATTTCAAAAGAATATCACAGCGAGAAAATAAAACATGGATGACAGATAACAGACTAAAAAAAAACAAGAAAAGGGAAACCCATCGTCCTGAAAAACTCCCGCATACTTTTTTTCCCATCACATACATGGTATCCTGTACGCTCATTGTATGCTTTATTTGACTAAAAGTCTGCTGTTGTTGTTGGCTACTGTTCCTATGTCTTAAGGTTAAACGTGTTATAAAATGTCTCTTCCTCTCACCCAATCCACTTGAATCGTTCCTTATGCTTATCCTTCTTTGCTCCATTATTTTTCGCTTGTCCTTTTTTATTGTCCTTTTTAATAAAAAAAAAACCTAATACGAAGGATGGAAGGATAAAAACTTTCTCATTTTAATTTAAACTCTCTGTCGAACGACATGGCGCGCGCGGCAATGAAGCACCAGAAGATGGTAGTCCTAGTCAGAAGAGTCCCCCCACACTGACAGCTACAACAAGCGTATATTTTGTTCCGTCTACTCCTTGGGGGTCCTTTAGTCTTCCACCCGTTTTATTATCCTTTACACGTCATCACATCATCACTTTCAATTTCCTTCTACATCCTCTGTGCTGGTGCTGGTGCTGCTGCCGCTCGAGGAGGACAATTTCCCTTCTCTGCCGCTTCCTTCCTGGCCCTCTTCGGTTTTATTATTTTTTCTTAATTTGTTCCTTTTATTTGTGCTCGAGTTTTTATTACCAAGGGATCGTCGAATACAAGAAGGATATTCGCAGACAATGATTAAAGTTTGTCTTAAAGCTGTCCTATTCTATCTTCTTCGATCGATTTATAAAATTAATAACAGCACATGAAGCGTCAGTAAGAAGAAGAACAACAACAATGAAAAAAAGAAAAAAAAAATGTAATTAAATCCTCAATGTCCTTTGGAAACAATTTTTATTGCATTCCAGGATAATTGATTATATTCGAAGAAACCATATCCGCTGATGATAATTACTATTCACGTCCATATGACGACGACGTGTGTGCGTTGCGTATAATTGATAAGGACATCGAAAAGAATAGGCAACCACCACTCATTAATCTTCTTCTCAGGGTCCTGGGAAAAGACAATATCCTGTGATCCGCCTATTAGTATGTAGAGTGTATGATATCAGATTCCACCAAAGTAGTCCGCCGGCACACATGCAACAAAAGGACATTTCTCAAAATATGACCCCCAAGTTGATTTGTTCACACACAGCCACACTACACTCGGTGACTTTTCTCTCTTATAAGGAAGAAGGACGAAGAAAATGATTTAATGGTTGAGAATGATATACATATATTATTCTTCTCAAAGGACATCTATTGATTTCTCTTCGGCAGGATACAAGTAGTTGGGAGGCGGAGCTGATTTCCTTGTTTGATAATAAATCTTCTGTTTCTGTTGATGGCGTTTCATTTAGATACAAAAAAAAATACACATCCACACACACATAGTAAAAGAAAAGGTAAATTACATATCCTGTGACTGATGTAGGGTATTTGTTTTTTATTAGATGAAGGACATATAAATATGCACATGTCCATCCAAAAATTCATTTTAAATTCAAATAAAATTACTTATTTCCTTTTTTTTTTTTTGGTTTTTTCATTTTGCAAAACTAATTGAGTTTATTTCCCATACTCTTGTGTCTAATTGCAGGACGAAATGAACTCATAGCACGATACATAAAACTTCGCACAGGAAAAACGAGAACACGAAAACAAGTCAGCTCCCATATTCAGGTGCTGGCCAGACGGAAACTCCGGGAAATCCAGGCTAAACTCAAAGTTGTAAGTAATGTTAATTAAAATTCAAATAAAAAAGGGCGAATGTCTTCTCTTTCTAACTTTTACTTTTTAACGAGTAGTTGGAAATATAAACTGAAATTAAAAAACGAAAAAAAGGGATTTAGTTGAATTTGTTTGTTTCATGCTTTTCATTCATTTTTGTTTTTTTTTTTTTTAATTTTGAAAAAAGAATTCAGAAAATCTTTACTAAATCATTTTAATTCATCAACCAACCATCAACAACAAAATATTTATGTTTTATTTTCATTGTTATGTTTTGTTTATCTATCACGAGCAATCTTTGTTTTGTATTTTGTTTGTTTTTGTTAAGGGAAATTAAATTGTTAATAGGATCATCGTTGGTAAACTTGAAGCAAGGGGGGCGGGTAGGTTTATTGTTTTGTTGTGTGCAAATGATTTGACAACTTGGGGCAACAAGACTGTTCTTAGCTACATATTTAACGAGCTTTTGACTCGTGGAGAATCTCATCGATATCTTTCATCTGCGAATACGGACACGTTGCTTCCAGTTATATCTAAAGGGTGATTTTTTAAGAGGTTTAGAACTTTTTTTAAAAAAAAAAACACAAAAAATTCGAAAAAATGAATGAAATATTTATTTGAATCGATAGTTTGAACCTTGCAATTAAATGTTTAAAGATAATTTCATGCAAATGTTGACCGCGGCTGCGTCTCAGGTAGCCCATTCGCTGAGTCCAATTTTGGCATACTCTTTCACACATATCGGCCGGTATCTCACGAATGAATGCATGGATGTTGGCTTCCAGTGCGTCAATCGAAGCGGGCTTGTCCCTATACACATTAGCCCCCACAAAAAATAATCTAATGGTGTCAAATCGCACGATCTAGGCGGCCAATTGACCGGCCCGAAACGTGAAATTAACTGTTCACCAAACTCGCCTCGCAATTGCGCCATTGTTTCGCGTGCTGTGTGGCATGTGGCACCATCTTGTTGAAACCACATATCATGCAAGTCAAGAACTTCCATTTCGGGCAAAAAAAAGTTTGTTATCATCGCTCGGTAGCGTTCACCATCGACAGTAACGCTGCGATTCGCATCATCTTTGAAGAAATATGGCCCAATAATGCCGCCGGCCCATAAACCGCACCAAACAGTGGCTTTTTCGGGATGCATTGGTAGCTGTTGCAATGCTTCTGGCTGATCTTCACTCCAAATGCGGCAATTTTGCTTATTTACGTACCCATTCAACTAAAAATGAGCCTCATCGCTGAACACAATTTTTCGATAAAAAAGCGGATCCTCGGCCAGCTTTCCAAGAGCCCATTCACCAAAAATTCGGCGTTGTGGTAGGTCGGCTGGCTTTAGTTCTTGCACCAGCTGTATCTTAAAAGGCTTTACGCCCAAATCCTTCCGCAAAATTTTCCACGTAGTGCTGTAACAAAGGCCTAACTGCTGGGAACGGCGCCGAATTGACATTTCGCGGTTTTCTGTCACACTAGCTGATACGGCCGCAATATTTTCTTCAATACGCACAGTACGTAAACGTGTTGGTGGTTTAATGTCCAACAAAGTAAATTTGGTGCGAAATTTGGTCACAATCTTCCGAATAGACTGCTCAGAAGGTCGAGAATGCCGATCATAAAATGGAAGCAGCGCGCGATGAACATTTCGAACCGAGCACGAATTTTGATAGTAAAATTCAATAATTTGCAAGCGTTGTTCATTTGTAAGACGATCCATGGTTAAATTGCAAACCAAACTGAAGCTGTTTGACAGTGACACAAGGTACTAAACACACGTCAGCTGTCAAAACCAGTGTTGCCAAAACCAAACCAGCTAAAAAATCACCCTTTACATACAGCCAAAGTTCTGAAACGCCAGTATAATCGGCGGGCTTTGCCTTGTTGCACCAAATCTATCTTGCTAAAGTTCATAGCATTCGCGATTTTATCTTTTAAAGAATTTCTATTTTAAAGGAGTTCAGTGTCAATATTTCTGTCCCACTTATTTCCCAGCAATTTCTGTCGAATATCGGGACCAGTGGGGAGTGTTTTAAAGGATTCGTATCTTTTTTTTCGGATTCATAGTGGTAAAACCAATTTGTTTACCCAATCTCCACTAAGGTAATTGAACAGATATGTTGAAGATCCCTTCACTATTGCTCTGCTGTAGAACGAAATAAATAAGACGTTTCACAGCACATTTTCAACCGTCAATACTTAACTTATCATTTTGACATATTTTTTTAAATGTAATTTTAATTAAAATAAACACATCCTCTTGATAAGTGTAGGAACTGCTTAAAATGATTTTTATTATGAAACTAACTTTTCGTTATCTTTGTCTTCTTTATAAAAAAATTATATTGCTGTTTTTATGCCGACTATTTTAATGACATTTTGTTTGGTGGTGCTGTTCAAAACACAGCACAGCCTAAAGCCTTGGCCCTATAATCATAAAATTGGTTGTATACTCAAGTCATACATAATCACGGGTCTGTTTCGGTTTAAACTTTGAGTAGTAGACTATTTCGGAGTAGTAATTTCAGAGATAGCCCCCTCCATTTATCCTTCCCCGTAGTTTGAAAATCGGTCTAGTAGTTCGAGAGATAGACCGTCGCGGTTTTCCTGTTTTTCACACTCCTCCTCAGATGATTCTAAGAAAAATTTTACAAGAAATGCACTTTCTGGACACATCCATAAAAACAATCACACTTTCAACAAAACTGTAAGGAACATTCTAGCAAGAAACACTTGTTCAGTCACCTTAAGTTAGTCGTTTTTGACAACTAGAAAAACTAAACTACAACACAAATTTGTTCATGATCATGATTATCCTATTGAATTTATATTATACACTATTTCAAACAAAAGTGTATTGTCTAACAAAGAGTCTGACACAGGATCTGCGAATTATTCGTAAAAAATTGTCTGCCAAATATCGCGTATTTGACAGCCTTCCGACAATAAAATTGGGAAAAAAATCTTTAAATAAAGTGAACTGACAATTTAACTTTGGAAGTAGTTTATCATTGTTCAATTTGTCGGAACATATCTAAAGTAATGTTAAAAATAAATAAAATAAATATTAGGCGTTAACGGCCCATACAGGCCCTAAAGTTTAGCTTCTCCAACCATTGTGTGTGCGAAGTTATATTTTGGCACGAATGGAGGGGCCTACAGTTTAGTGCCGATTCCGAACGGCAATTTATTTTTGAGAAGCTTCTCATGACATTTCTTACTCTTGGATGTTTGTCAGACGTTCGCAAGACAAACAAGAGGTGGGGCAGCGAATAAAAGCTTTCAGGTGGTACATGCCGGGAATTGAACCAGCGACCTCTCGCTTAGTTGGCCAATGCACTTAACCACTAAGCCACTGCACCCACATAAAGTAATGTTACTCAGTCGAAAACTTTCGACTTTTTATTTTTTTATGTCTTTGCGCTGTAAAATGTTGAAAAAGGTAAAATCTTTTACATACAGAAATACAAACTCAAAAAAAAAATACTTTCATAACTCCGCCAAATATGACTTAACAAAATACTGTTAACTTTGAATTTGTTAGTTATTTTTAAATTAATACCTTAAACTATTTTAGCTCTATTGTCCAACTTTCTATGTCTGTCGTTTAAAGAAATCTCTATAATTACAAATATCTTTATTTTTGTTGTAAATTTGTCCCAACCTCCCAAAGTAACTTTACAACAAGTTTTTTTTTTTTCTTCCTTTGTTTTGCCTTCTCTTTTGTACACAGTATTTCCACTCACTTTCTCATAAACAAAAGGAAACATTCTCCGAGAACTAACCCCACTTTTGCTAGTACATAATTCAAATACAAAAAAAAACTATTCGCAAACCACAATATTGCACCAGTCAGTACTTGCACATGAACTCGAAAAAAAGTGGTTAACAATGAGAAATGTGCTCTCTCTTTCTGTCTCACTCACTTTCTCGGTACATTCGAAACAATCAAAGAAAATTCCTTTGAACGCCATTTGAGGTTCCATTTCGTTCTAACCAACTTCTGGTAAAAAATAAATAAAAACAACAACAACAAAAGCCCCAAAAAAAAGAAAAAAAAAACAAAATTCTCAAAGCAACCTTTGAGCCAGTTTTCGCTGTTTGGCAGTTTTTATCCTTAGCCCGAGTCCATTTATAGTCAATGTTTGCGTTCCTAAAACCTATTGCCTTCGAAATCAAAACTTCAAACTAAAAGTTCAAATGCAATCAGTTTTGTTGGGTAACAGAAAACGATAAAATAACTTTAACTTCGTATTAACGAAAAGAGAAACTGTTTACATGAAGGACACAACTTTTCATGTTCTCAAAGTAAAAATATGTACTATGACACATTTTGATTTTCTCTATGATAAATGTGCACAAATAGACAACGTCTGTAGTTTGTACGTTTTATTTAAAGTTCTGTTTCCTTGCACAAATCGAATATTTTTATTACTTTGATGAATATCATAGTTGTGTACCTATTAAATGTCTTCCGTCATCGAGCATACCTACATTTTGAATAATTGCAAATCAATGGCATGAAGCGTGGAAGTTTACCCCTTTTTTTTCATTTTTGCGAAACTCGAATTCCCACCAATTTCCCACGTTACTGTTTATGACAAAATTATGTGGAAACATAATCATTTTGCTGCATTTTGTATGAGAAATTCCAGTTTGATTTCAATAAATTCTGAATATCGCAGGACTGATTTAATATTTCGAAATAAAATCTTAATATTGAGCCTTACGTTTACGTTTATCGGTAATTGGTAACCCTATCACCAATCCGTAATCCTTTCGTAATTCCGCCCAGGTAATGTCGCGTTAAACTATTCTGCACCTTTAGTCAGATTGAATTTTGGCACCCCTTTCTTACAGCCATATTTCTGACTAATTTGATTGTAAGTTAAAGGCATGTAATGGTAATATATTTTAAATGAAATAATGTTGATCTATTTCATTCATCTTAAAGTTTTGTTAAGCTGATTCAACTTTATTTACTTTATATGAACGAAGTAAAAGAAATTTTACTGGAAGTTAATAATTTTTATATATTTTGTGTGCTCGTTTAAATTCGCACAAAAACTTTGCTTTTCCCATTTTCCGAAGAAAAACCTTTTTAACATCCAAAATCCCAAAAAAGGGAGAATTTTAATTTAAAATTTAACTACACTGGTTGCAAGTGACAGCAGTACCTATGAGATACATAAGATCTGTTTCCTTACTCTTTTCGAGTAACTTTTTCTTTAAGTCGGTTTTAGTTTATTGTCTTGGTTTAGTCTACAGTTTTAATTTAGTTAAAATTTGTTAAAATTTTGTAAAATGTCCAGGGTTTTAAATCTTTTTCCGCAACCATCCTACGATAACCGTTGCCCGTCGTAGGGTGACTGATTAGTACAATTTTATATTTTGCTATGCCACTTCACTTGTTAGTCGTCTTCTTTGCTAAATTTAATTTAAATCCTTACAGTAGTTTGAGCATGAATGGAAGTCAAAGTGCAAAAAACAAACATAGCTATGGCTCATCGCACTGTCAAACTTAAAACACACCAAAACGTTCAAGGCTTTGTCACATATGTTCAGCCCAAGTTTGCCATCTTTGAACTATCGGCGCGCGTTTTATTTAATAGCTAAGAGTGCTGACACGATTACTCTTAGTTCGACGCTAAGTAACAACTTTTTAACTGGCAAGTGTACGTAAGCACGTGACGGATTGTCGTAAAAATATTGCAGTCAAGCCGCCTTGTCGCAAATAATAGAAACAGAACTAAAACTCAGTACAAAACAAGAAACAGAATCGGCGCCAGAAAATAATGCTCGTGACAAGCAGAATTTTCCTAATTCACAGAACCGGAACTTAACCCCAAAGGGGAAAATCCGTAATTTTCTCTACCCTGCACGTTTCAAATTTCAACAATCTTGGAAGCATTTTGTCTTCATTAATGTCGATAATCGAGCAATGGGAATTCGACCTAACTGACATTGACAGAACTTTAAATCAGAAGATAATTCAAAACTGAGTGTATTTGCAAATAATCTTAATTCAGAAACAGCTGTATAGAACAAATAAATTTAAAGCAAAGAACATTATTACATGACAGTTGTTTGTCGATTTTGAAGCTTTTTTATTGATTTTTTGACCGTTTCTCACACAGCAAGTACAGCACTTTCTCTTTCCTGGTTTATTCCAAATAATCGCGGTGTGCAGCAATTATTACCTCTCTCAGTTGAGAGGAAGTGAATTACTCTGACGTTTCCTCTCGCTTTTGCGAAATTGTTATGTTGTGAAACAACCTTAAGCAGTTGTTAATAACTTTGAGTAGCTTGAAGTTACTTAAAAAAGTAAGTAATTTGATCTTTTCAAATCGAGGAATATAAAAGAAGCTGCAACAACAATCTATTAGTATTAAAATTTAACTAGATCTGATTATGTATCGCTAAAGTCATCATAATACTCATCATCATCATCGTAACATTCACCATCACTGCTCACAAACGTCATCTAAAATCAAAAAGCAAAACACCATTAATCTAATAAACAACGTCCTCTGCAAATTCATTTATAATAAAAATAAACTAATTCTTAAAAATATTTAAGGACTATAATCACACAAACAAACAACAACAAATAATCTCAGTTAAATTAAGAAAAAAAAATGTATGCCTTGAAAAGTCTCAATCAAAACCACAACCACGTCCGGTTCCTTCCTCAACTATTTCTAGGATCATTTAGGTGGTAGCAGCGGTAAAGAGAAAGCTCTTCACACAATGTCCAGCATGTCAAGTGCGCAAATTGTTTCCGTTACTGCTGCCAAAAGTTTGGCAGCTCTCCAGCATTCAGGGGTATCCGCTCAACATCACTCACATCAACAGCTCCCGCACTTACCAACGCTGGCGCAACTCGAACAACAACAACAGCAGCAGCAACATCAATTGCAGCAGTCGCAACTTCATCCGCATCATCTTCACCATCCACTACACCACCATCCGCCGTTGTATCCTGGTGTAAGAGGAATCTCAAATAATATCTATTTAGTACATTTTTTTTTTTTGTTTACCTGTAATGTTTCATTAATCGCCAAAGTGATCGCTCTCTCTCTCTCTTTCTCTCTGCAACGTCATTTAAGTGCTATGCAACGTGCCCGCCTTCGCCATAAATAAAAATAATATAATGCAGCATCCAAATATGTTTACTATACACACACACAAACACATTAAATATGCTAAAAAAATTTCGATCAAATTTGTTGTTGTTGGGATATTATCGATTTTTTGACATTGTTATTTATTTATTTATTTTTTATTAACTTTTTAATAGAAAAGAAAGCTCGCTCGCCTTATTTGTGTCCCCTTCATTTATAACAATTATTGTTTAATGGTATAATTTTGGTTCTAAGTTTACTAATAATATATTAATATTCCTAACAAACATCGTTATAGTTGCTGGTGAATATTGTGCGCGTATTAATTGTTGTCATAATTCATTGCTGGTGGCGGTATTTGTTTTCCCGGATTTCGTTGTCTTTTTTTGTTTATAGATTTTTGTCACTGATTTGTACTGAGGAAATTGACGTCTTGTCGTCCGACCATCCCTGCTTCGCTCGAGTGTTCATTTAATTCCCAAGAAAAAAAATGTACATCCATCCCTAAATAAAATAATTATTCAACGTCGATTAATTTGCTAAAGAAATATTTTTTTTCAGTTAACCAAAATTCACAAGATGGTCACTCTTCCGATACTTCATTTCACTTCTTGTGTTAAAGAAAACCCTCGCCAAAGAACACATTTCAAATATCCCACATTATGTAAAGGTGTGATCAGACTGTCATCCAAACGTGTCATTCGGATGACATGCTGACGTCAGAAAACTTGTTTATTTTAAACGGGATGACTACTTTAGGATAAATAATACGTTATAGTGACGTCAGAATGTCATCCGGATGACAAGTTTGGATGACCGTCCTTAATACATTTCCTCAAACAAACTGAACGAGACAAAAGGACGCACGGTTAAAAAAAATAAAGTAAATTATAGACCAAGCAAAACTATTTCTTATATGGCTCAGCTCTCAGAGAACGTAGAAACGTGATTTAGTGCCTAAATGATGCGCAATCTATATATCATATATTCAGCTCAAATTTTTCAAATAAACGTGACTGATGTTTCTATAATTATTTGTGGTTGAGTTCCAATTATTAAACTTTGTGGTTTCATGCACAAATATTTTTTTCTGCATATTTTTAACCTTAATACATAATCCACAAAAAAATAGTCAAATCCATTCAGCAGTTTGCTGTTCAAGCAACGAATTGTCAACTATGTTTTATTTTATTGGGGATCATCTACAAAGTTTTTTGATTCATCGCGTTAAAAAGAATAGCCTCGTGGTGAAAATCAGCAAAAGTTTTTATTTTCCCCCAGCCCTCTCTTTAGGCCTTTAAAACTAAGCTTGTTTGTTAAATCATTACATTGATTTAGACCCGTTTGTTGATACTGTTTTCAAATCTGTCTTAACTAAGATGAACTTTTTGACTTACAATTAGTTTGACTCTGTGTTAACGCCTCCATTGTTATGTTTTCGAATTGAAGATTTTGGATTGAAGTTATTAATTGTGCAAAACAGGAGAAAATGGCGCATGTATTAGATATGCTTCGTGGTAATATCATCCTACTCCACCACATTTGCGTGTAAAGCATTTGATAATTTAGGTTATATCCGTTCATTTAGAGCTAACTCATGAGTTATTCTAACTTAGTGTTTTTAAGTCTTAACACGTCGTTAAGTCGCGGTTAAAAAAAATAAGGCTGAATTAAAGACGTAACACTTCCCGAAAAAAATTTTTGTTATTGATGTTTGCAAATGAGTACACGAACTGACCACTGTCAAATAACTGACAGTTGGCAAAACATTTGAAGTTTTAATTGTTCTATTAGACTTACGGTAGTGGTGAAATCAAATATTATCTGTATATTCTAAACAAAATCTAAATTAGAGCAAGTTGGAACTAACTTTTGTTTTCTAAGAAGTTAAGAAAATAAGAGTCGAAACTAAATTAGACAAGACTCTGACAGAATGTAGAACACTTTAGGGCAATGCTTTATCTCATGAAACACGAAATCTATAGGGACCGCCAAATAACTACTGAATATTTTCTTAAATTTATTTTTTTTATTTGAAAGTACAATCCTTCCGGTAATAATGGAAAATAATTTCTTTCAAATGGCTGCCTCGGCCGGCCATGCAGTAGCCTACACGATCGGTCCAATTTTTACGCACATTATCGATTGTGTGCAGCTGTATTTCACCAATGGCTTCACGAATATTGTCCTTTGAAGCGTCAATTGTCTCTGGCATGTCGGCGTAACACTTATCTTTTACGGCACCCCTCAAATAATAGTCCAACGGTGTCAAATCGCAGCTCTGCGGTGTCAAATCGCAGCTCTGCGGTGGCCAAACGACATCAGCTCTGCGGCTGATAATGCGATCTTCAAAAACAGGGCGCAAAACATCGAGTGTAGCTTCGGCTGTGTGGCACGTGGCGCCGTCCTGTGGAAACCAAATGTTGCCAATAACCTCCTCTTCAATTTATGTGAACAAAAATTCGTTCAAAATGGCCCGATAACGATCGCTATTGACTGTAACGGCCACTCCTTGCTCATTTTTGAAGAAAAATGGCCCAATTATGCCTCTGGACCAAAATCCGCACCAAACAGTGACTCGTTTTGGTTATATCGGCTTTGCAATGTATGCGTGCGGGTTTTCTGTGCCCCAAATGCGACAATTTTGCTCGTTTACATACCCGCCAAGATCAAAATGAGCTTCATCTGAAAAGATGATTTTTTTTTGCAAAATCGGCATCTTCTCTATGTCGCTATGTCGCAATATTTCCCAGCGTTGTTCAAGCGTATACACAACCATATTCGTTCAGCGGAAGGATAAAACTAATTATCTGTCAAATCAGACATGAGCTAAGTGTTACCATTCGCGAAATAAGCACTAGTTGAAAAAAAAAACGTTAAATGGCGGACCCTATATATTCGAAAATCAATCTCTTACTCGATTAGTTTTGCTATACTTTTTGGTAAATCTTTGTCTAATTTTCTCAGAAAAGCGAGAATGTTTTACTTTTAAAAACGTCCTAAATGTTGCGGATCTTGCAAAAAAAGTTTGTGACGATTTCAGTGCTACCCAATTTTTAAAATGTTTTAGCAAAAAAACAAAGTGGCAATAAAACTATTCGTTTAAAAGATATGATTTTTGCAAATAATGAAGTAATTTTGGACTACAGTTGTAACCTGTTAAGGTTCGCCGATTCTACTTTAATAAGTTTCGGCAAACATTTCTGCCAAATTTTTATCACTGGGCCAATCAAAAGTTGCCATTATAACTTTTGTGTGTCCTAGAGGGTTCTTACAAGCTTCCAGTTTCAAGTGTATACGGGCAATACTGGACCCAAAGCCTAGATATCCTACCATTTCGGTTGGAAATATATATATATATATCGCAATTTTAAAAAGGCTGACAAAATTTACTATGATTTACTACGAAACCGGTCTTTTAACATTTCTGTCACAAATGAAATGAACCAGAAGTCAACTCTAAATACACCATCACTTTGAACCCGCAAACCAATTATAGAATGTCCCCAAAATCCTCCCTCATATTTCCTATCTGTAAAGAGGATACGTGTGAACCAGAGTTTGACGTTTGTTTGAGATGTTTACCAAATTGGACGAGTCAACTATTGAAAATTGCACAGGCAGTGGGCGGCCATTTAAAACCATAAAATTCCTTATAAATGTGCAAGCTACAAGAACTTCTAAATGTAAGGGAACAGACCTATTCTGACCATAAAACAGAGTAAAAACGATCGTAGTAGTTTAAAAATAATATATATATGTACGGATCAAAAATAAATTCAATGTTTTAGTCTAAGCTTGTACAAAAATCCAAAATCTGTATTACCGCCCATGTTCATGCTTAAATCATGTATACCATTAATTCTGTGTTAAAGAAGTTATTAACAACGAACTACTATGTATTCCACTTTGAGTTTCGGACTAGAACTTTTTCTTCATTACTCATTGCTCACAACTTTTATCCTTTAAACAAAATTTTAATGTAACCTCATTTTCTTTATAGCAATTCTGGCAACCGGGACTCCAGCCGAGCACCTCGCAAGAGTAAGTTTATATATACCACAAACTAAACGGAGTCATTTGAATAGTAAAATGAATTAATTAAGTAGAGAATATCTTTCCAGCATAAAGCCATTTGCACAACCACCATATCCCGCCGGTAAACCATCCACAGCTGTGTCTGGTGAAATAGAAGCAGGTCTTCCACCAGCCCAGCCACCATGGGAAGGCAGAGCGATAGCGACGCACAAATTTCGTTTATTAGAATTCTCCGCGTTTATGGAAATCCAAAGAGATGAGATTGTAAGTTTTTACTTCATTTCCTTAAGTCCTGTTCTTGTAAAAATGTATTAAAAACAAAAATCGTGTTTTTTGTATTTATTTTTTTTTTTTTGTGACCCGACTATAAGAATAAATGTCGTTATTTTTCTCTGCAGAAACAGAAATAAGCTTTATTTTACTTTCACAGTATCACCGGCACCTTTTTGTACAGCTTGGAGGCAAACCGTCCTACACAGACCCACTGCTAGAGGTAAGTGCGCTGCCCGCTGCCAACCACAAATGGCATTTAAATGATATCTTTTATTTTCATATTCGCAGTCTGTTGACATTCGACAAATATCTGACAAATTCCCCGAAAAGAGTGGTGGTCTGAAGGATCTCTATGAGAAGGGCCCACAAAATGCCTTCTACTTGGTAAAATGCTGGGCGGATCTAAATACGGAAATATCAGGGGAGGCGGGTGTTTTCTACGGCGTCACTAGCCAGTAAGTCGTCTTAACCAAAATAAAAAAACAATAACTGAGAATAACTTATGTTTCCTTTTTGTTTTTGTTTTTTTCTTTTAGATATGAAAGCAATGAAAATGTCGTCCTTATCTGCTCAACGAAGGTTTGTTCGTTTGGCAATCAGGTTGTGGAAAAAGTCGAAACCGAATACTCACGACTTGAGAACGGTCGCTTTGTCTATCGCATACAAAAGTCACCGATGTGCGAGTACATGATAAACTTTATTCAAAAGCTGAAGAACCTACCTGAGCGATACATGATGAATAGTGTCCTCGAGAACTTTACAATATTGCAGGTAATTGCTAAATAATTCAACAGCCCTTTAAATAGCGATTACATTATTCGATATTCTGCAGGTAATTGCATCGCGTGACACACAAGAAACCCTCCTCTGCATAGCGTACGTGTTCGAAGTGGCCGCCCAAAATAGTGGGGCAACACATCATATCTATCGATTGATAAAGGAATAGCATGAGCTTCTTCCATTGGTCAATAGTAGCAGCAGTAGCAGCAACACCAACACCACCACCACCAATCTAAATGAGAACAATAACTTATGCCTAAGCCACAATAATACCAATAGCAGTAGTAGAAATACCAACAACAACAACAACAACACAATAATCATCAACAATAACAACAATGACAATGAGACTATGAACCTAAATAGTAACAGCAGTTATTTGGCAATGATGCCAATACCTGTGAATGTAACAGACACCGCTGTTACTATGGCAAAACCCTCAGAAGTGGTAATTCCACTACCACAAATTGTAGATAGCACAATAGTAAGTGATCGACAACAACAACAATCTGTGTCGAGCAAGTATTCAGGATCAATAAAATCATCGCCCCAATCACCATCGTCATCGCCGCTGCTGCACCAATCGATGCCATCCAGCGCCGTCACCGTCGCCGACGTTGCATCATCATCCACGTCGTCGTCAATATCATTATCAGCAACAACATTATCATCCGGAGGATATCATAGTAATTTAATTAGTAGGATTAGTAGTAATAATATGAATAGTAGTAGAAATACCGATAGTAGTAGTACGATTAAGGATAAAGTTCAAATCTCTTGTAATTTATCACAGGACATGGAAGCAACGGGGTCAAAAAACAATAATAATCTTAGTAACGAGACTAGTGTAAATCTAAATCTAAATTTAACTCTAAGCAACAACAGCAACAACAATAATAATTTAAATTTACTTGATGCTAGTGGCACTGTTCAAGGTAGTGGAAGTGCAACAGAGGCGTCGTCCTTAGTGGATGTTGTTGGCTCAGTGAAGCTATGCTCGACATCGCCATTGCATTTCTTAAAGCTGCCCTTACCAGCCGACTATGGCGGGGACATGGTGAACAATGCTGTGGTCAGTTGCTTGCACGAAGACGCACTGAATTTGAGTAGCATCGGCAAAGGTGGAATGATGACGACGACGACGACGGCGCAGCCACTGACCTCATCGGGAACTGTGCAATCAAGGGTGTTAGCGGCGTCGGCGACAACATTACGCCACGATGAGAGCGGTGATTTGATGAGAAGAGGGAATTGTGGTCGGAATTAGTTTTAAGTTACTAGTGAGACAAGTGTATCCGAAAATTTAGATCTTCACGATGTTTATGGTTTTGTGCTTTGTTTTTGGTTTTGTTTTTTGGTTTACTTTTTGAATATGTATGATTTATTTGAGACTTAAATGGGTTCAAGCGGTGTTTTAGTGATTTAGAAACAGGTCCAGAGAGTTTTCCCGTCCAAATTATTTGTTTGTTAAGTTTTTGTAGTCGATGATAATGTTAAACGTAAATCCCACAGCATTCACGAAAAGCGTGTAACAAAGGTCAGGAAATTGTGGTTCAGTGATCCATTGCAATAAATTATTGTGTATGCCGCCATCTTAGATGTGATCTACGACTTGGTGCTCACTCTACTTACGTTTTAGTTTTGACCACGTAGAGTTTTTTAAAGACAAAAAGCACATACGTATTTCGGAATATTTGCACTTTTTAGTCGGGGGAAATCTGGTTACCCTAGCTTACTTTTATTGTATATTCATAAAACCCAGTGATTACTTCAAGAAAAACATATTGAAAAGACAATGGACACCATTTATATCTGGTTAAGTGCGTTGGCTCAAATCCCGACCTGTACCACCTGAAAGTTTATATTCGCTGCCCCAATACATGCGAACGTCTAACAAATATCCAAGAGTAAAAACTGTCATGAGGAGCTTTTTAAAAATTAAACGCCGTTCGGAATCGACATTAAACTGCAAGTTCCTCACATTCGTGTCAAACAAAATATATCTTCGCGCACACATAGTGGTTGGAGAAGCTAGGCTTTGGGTCCTGTATGAGCCGTTTACGCCTAATATTTATTTATTTTTTATTTTTATCCTCTTCGGTGTCTTAAGTAAAATTAAATGATCCTAACCAAAGTTCGCATGAACACCAATAAGATATCAATTTATTTTAGCTTACCATGGTTAGCAGGTTAGAGTTTGCAGTGTAAAAGCAGCTTTGCTTTATCTCATAAAGGTTCAAGAGCAAAATAAAAATATTCTGCTTATCTCTGCAACGTCATTGGGCTTCATTTTGGAGACTTGGTACAATGAACCGTTGAAACCTGAATCCTTCGTGTTTATTACTTTTGTTAACCAGGCAAAACTGTAATCTATAAAAAAACGACTGTTATATTTAAAAATTTACTAAAAAAGCCGTTCGCTAACTTTTTTTCTAAGTTTCTCTCTTCATGACAGATTTGATCCCTAGCACATCCATTTTGACAGTCTTTTCAATTCGAACTAAAAAAAATATAAATCTTCTTTGCCTAACCAAGAAATCATTCTACTGTAACATTCTAATTGTTGAATGTTGAACTCAACCTCAAGTTCAGTGTTTGTTGATCGTTTGTCGGTCCCAATAAGTGTATTTTACTTTACAAAAAAATAAGTACTTACCTGTTTTTTGTTTATATATTGAACACAACTTAGGGCTCATTGAAACATTTTTGACAGTTTCTTTGATCTGTGTAAAGTTCAGATTTGTTTAATGAGAAAAAGCGCAAGGCAGAGCAGAACAATTTTTTAAAAAATGCCAGTTAAAAGGTAGAACAGAAAAATACAGCCAACATGTGTTGTCTAAAAATTACAACTTCATTTTCGATTGATAGATAATTATTTGAGTTTACAAGTTTAGTATAAATCGTGAAATAAAAACAATAAAATAATGGAACATAATTTTTTGGAACAAATGGTATTAGAGACGATGGATTCAGAAAGTGACTATAGGTTTTCAAGTGATAGTTCGGACTCCAGCGACGACAAAACAATTAATTTGCAATCACAACTGATTTTGACGTTTCTCATAAATCTGTTCTACCTCAAAAGCAAGTGCAAAAATTCTGCTTAGAGCAGAGTCCAGGCAGAGTCATTGAACAAAAAGCAAACATGAGCTGGACAGAAATTTTTCTCATTGAACACGAAAACCTGTAATGTACATGCTTTGTACATGCCTATCTGCCCAGAAGTGTCTTTCCTTATGCCATTTTCTCTTGTCAACCTCAATTTGGTCCAAAATGATGTTGACAAATTAATGTTGTAATGACTTCCGGACTCTTCTGAAAGTATTTGTTTGGTATTTAATGACAGTTCCTCTCCTGCAAAGATGGGACATTTGCTTCTGGCTTTAAATTCAGAAACAAAACCAGAAGCAATAACACATCCATACGTCATAAACGTCATAATCGATAAATGTCATATGAGAATGTCAGGAGAGAGAATGTAAAAACTATTTTTGCAAATTGTTTTATTTTTATTACTAAAATATATGAAAATAAATTATTATTTTGCATTTAATAGTGACACCATGTATCTAACGATATCCTTTCGGCTTGTTGAAGTTGGTGTTGTGAGGGAAACTCTTAACAGAGATTATATTTCTTTTTTGATATTTATTCCATGTTCGATTGTTTAATGACGTCCACGAGATTTACAATAAGCTTGAATATTAAAAATATTTAATATTCGGGCTGTTTTCAAATCTGTAATTTTTTTTTGTTCACGTAGTATGTGAGAAGTATCAAATGTCAGCTATCTTGTTTGTTTGCTTTGCGATTTTTAGTTTATTCGATTTCTTGGTAAATATTCGAATACTAAATAACGAGTGACATGGAAACTGTTTTAAAATGAGGTTATATTTTCATCTAAATCACTGATGGCGAAATCAGCAACCAAATTTTCAAATTTCTCACCTGCCGAACGTAAAAAGTTGTATTTTTCTGTTCTATCTTGAACTTATAGTTTTCAGTTACTTGGACTTATCTGTTGTATTCTGAGATGTAGGATTTGTTGATTACATTGTTGTTGACAGCTACTAGCCTATTCATACATCAAACAAACGTCATAATCGATAAATGTCATTTTGGTTCCTGATGCATTTTATAATTCTTCAACTTTGATTAGCTGAAAAAATGGTAAATATTGATTTACTTCCACCAGCTTCATCGTCATAGGATTGACAGTGAAGCGGCGGAAAATAAAAATACACATAATGATAAACATGTAAACTTCAAATTTAAATGAAATAAGTTTGCTTTTTCGTTTGTCATCCCGAATATTAAAGCTTTTCCGATTTGCTGATTGCTGGTTAGCAAGTCGAGCTTGAGAAAGGGACACGCTGAAGTCGCCCAATTTTAAATTCGTATGTATATGACCAATGATATTGTGTCTAACATGAGTCGGATTTATCAAAAAACAAAATTATATAGGACTAAAGCCAGTAGGCCTATCGCCTGGCATGCAGATATTCAGGGCACAAGTGCAAGTGACATGTAGTCTTAATTAGAGTTTTTATAACAATATTTTCAAGATATTATGATATCAGATATTATGATATCAGATATTAGATATCAAATATCAAACACCGAAGTAGCGAAAAATAAACGTTGAGAAAAGTAATGCGTTAATGGTGTTCTTTTGCACGCGGATATAACCATAGTGAATGCAAATAACCTTCATGCTCAACCACCAGATATGTAAGTGTATCAGATAAGTACGCAAAATTGTCCAGGCACAATTGTTATATTGTGCGGTTGTAGCACAACATTATTCTACCTGCTTCATCAAAACAGAAATTAAAATCCTCTCTACCTAAACAACAAAAGCTTATCACCTCCAACCACCACATTCAAGTCCCAAATAAACAAATTTTCCTTTCTATATTTTTTTTTAAATTAAAGTTTAAAAAACAACTGATCTCATCAATAAAGAAAAATCGTTTAGCAAAAAGTATACAAATCAAACCAGAAAACATATCCAACTTTTTTTTTTAGTAAAAAACCAACATAATTCCAAGTTCTCATCTAATCACTTGAATCAATCAATCCACCGTTAAATAAAATTTATTTATTTTATTAAAAAAAAAGAAAACAAAAAAAAAAACAAGAGTTTCAAAGCAAACAAAAAATAAAATAAGCAAAAAAAAATTTAATTGAAAAAGGAATTTTCCAAAAATAGTGCCTACATGAAAATAAATATAAATAAATAAAAGTAAATAATTATAAATTCAAAGTTTATAAATATATATATACATATATATATATATATGTTATATTATATTAAAATTACACAAACGATAAACAAACAAAATAAAAAACAATATAAATATATATACATATATATATATAGAAATCACAACACTAGATTTTAGAGAGTATTATTAGTTTTATACTTAAATACTTTTAATTTTCTTTCTAAAGTTTTACAATAAAACATACTTTTTACTGTATTCACAATTTTAATAAAACAAACAAAAAACAAACAACAAAATCAAATAAATATGAATGTAGACTTTTATTTCTTATCTTTCAACCAATAAACAATCGCAATAAAAACAATTGAAATCCTTCCCCTCCAACCCGTGTATGTTGTTGATATTATAATTTACTTACAAAATAAACTAAAAAAAAAAAACAAACCGATTAACTTTTAAGTATAAAATGGCAAATTCTCTTTTTCAAATAGAAATCGATTCGTTTTCAACTTTTTGTTTTTCCTTTCCTTTGAAACGTATATACCACCTGAATGAACCGTTTTGTATTTACAAAAAAAAAATAAAAACTTTGTATTGAATGAAAACTAATTTTTATTTTGTACATTTGATGAAAAATTAAAAAGAAAAAAAAATGTTTGACATTTATTTTTAATGAGAAAGTAAATTGCGGCCAAATTGTTTAATAACTGTTATAATTTTTTTTCTATTGTTTTAAACAAGGAGAGTGAAAAAAGATAAAAGGAATGAAAATCTTCTCCTTTTTTTGGTTTTTCTTAAACGAAATTCATCAACTTGTAATTAAATAAACGAAATTGTTGACGTAAATATAATGAAAAAAAAAACACTGTATAGAATTTTTTTGTACATTTAATTAGATTTAAAACAAGATTTTAGCTATACTAATTGTAGTTTAAAAAGATTTTTTTTTAAATATAATAATTTTTAACTTAAAGAAGAAAGCAGAAAGTGTCATTTTGGTTATTTTTTATTATTATTATTATTACGTGCATCATTATTATTATTATTCTGTCCATGTCACTCTCTTTACAAATGCCAACAAGTGAATTTTTAGGGGACAAATTAAAAAAAAAATGTGTAATTTAATTTTTCACTCTTTCTTTTCTTAAGCATAAATGTATTTTGTAATATAAAAAAAATGATAAAATAGAAAAAAAAATATTTCAATGTATATGAAAAGTATGAAATAAAAATACGAAATAAAAAATAAGAAAACTAATTTTAAAGAAATAAAATCATGTAAAAGAAGAATAATAAAATCGAGAAAAGTAATAAATATTGTATAAGTTTTAAGTAGCTGTTATTATTCTTATTCTGTGTTGTAATAATTTAAAATTTTTGCAATTTTTTTTCTTTTTTTTAAAAATACTTTTTTTGGTAAATTAAAAATAATTCATCTGAATGAGAACATATATTTTTTTTATTTTTAATATGCTGTGGAATAGTAAGGGGTCATTACATTTTAATTGTGCTTGATGACACTTGACGACGGAAGTCCCGAAATGAAATGCAAATACGAGTTGTAAAAGCAAATCGTCGATAAGTCTCGACCAAAAAGGTAAACATGTTTATTTGGAGATGAATTCGAATGAATAAAATATGGTGTGATCATAAAATGAACTAAATAAACTAAACATTGTTCAGATATTTAATTCAATTTTAAATCAGTTCAATATTTCATTTATCAATGTATCGGTGTAGCTGTAATGGGTAAAGCTATAAAATTAACAATTCATAGAGCAACCAGATTTATGCTCTGCTATTCATTCGTTAAATTTTTTTTTTTTTAAATTTAACATTGATTTCCGGAAACAAACGAAAAAAAACCTCATATTTGAACGAAAAGTGGCCAAAAGAACATCCACAGAGGATCTACTCCAGACGGATCACCCTTTTTTGTGGTTCAATATAAATTTCCTGTTAACAATTCAGGCTAAGAGTGATCGTCAAAAAATCGTATTTCCAACGAATCTTTGCCCAGATTCTCCATTTAACAAGAAAAATTAAATTGATGATGGTGAAGATTTTAAGTCGGTGGCGAAAGAAAATAGGCAAAATGAGGTTTCAGAGGATAGTGTTACTGCTACTGGACTTGAATACTATTCTTAATAGTTCGGCTTTATTAAAAGAGTTATACGGGGCTTGGTTGTCAGTTAATGCACAACAATTCACTTTTTGACAAATCAGTTACGTGCAGCAGCGAATACAGCGAAGTCTTTTTCAGAAAACAATGTTCGCTACGTAATAAACGCATCGTTATCCTTTATTACCTTACAATACAAAATCGTAATATGCTCGAAGCAAGCTTCCAGTATAAAATGGCTTTTCTTAGTTTTTATCAAATTGCTTTGCGAACAAACCTAAACTCAACTGTTTTCACTGATATACTTTTTTTTATGAAGAGTTTACGTTCAACTATTACTAGTTCATACATTATGTGTTATTTGAAAGAGTTGCTTTATATCAAAAACATGATTTAGCGACCGTTTCACACAGACGTGGTGCCTAGGGATCATCAGTGAATTGCCACTAAACACATCTAGTCCGTATGCACCTTTTTTCTAGAGCCGGTGCCAGGAGCAATAGAACCACCAATGACCGTGATTTATCCACAAGTTGTCTGGTGTTATTGTTAAAAATATGATAGCGATATTTAGGCATTTCTATTGCTGTTTAGGGTAGCTGGCCAGATAATACAGATACATCTCAACTTTACACATGATTGATAACAGATTTTTCCACTTTAGACGGATAGCTCTCTATAAAGACAGTGCAATTCTATAATTGTATTTTATTTGGTGACGGAGACTACGCGTACAAAAAAAACTTTATTGCACCATTAGGAGTACCATCAGCAAACTCTTGGTATATGGCAGAGGTTTTCCAGCTCCAGAATATTTGAACACGAGGCTTTTTTCATACGCATTTTCAAAATATGTACAAAATATAATTTAAATATGATGTATCAACTGTCACAGCTAATTTCGAAGTTTCGCAGTCAATGAAGTATATTATCGGTCTCAACTTAAAAGTGGCTAGGACCTTTCGTATGTATTATGAGCGCTTGAAAATCTGCAGTAATAGAGGTTAATAAATAGGAACCTCATAATATAAGATTCGGCGGTGAATACCGGCCAAGGTCTTTTGCCGAGTACATTTCTTATTTTATAATGAACTGTGATTTAAATTTTGTTTATTGTTTTTAATAAAAAATATAAAACAGATTTCTTGTACATTTTTTACTAAAAATGTTGAAAGATGAGTGATGGAGAATATCAACTAAGATGGCTGGTAACACCACCGGATGCAAGGAGTCTAACCGGGCGGCGCGTTGAGACGGATGTGAAAAAAGAAGTCGGATAACCGATACTAACCGTTGCATCTATGTATATTGATAACCGGGTCAAACCCCTGGTGAGCAATAGTAGAAGACCATTATAGATATTATGTACATTTTGACATCGATCATTATTTACACAAATGTTTCTAATGTGTTAAAGAGTTTAAATAAACAATAAGCGAAGAGTATTGCATAAATAAAATATGCAGCTCTAGCTTATTTTTAGCACCCATACAAATTTTTCTTCAAAATTTAACGCAGCTATAAATAAGCCAAGCTTATTTCAACCGCGCAGCCGATTTTCCTAAGCTTACGTTGACAAATCGTGTAAATTGTGTTTTATTTTGTTTTATATGTGGCAAAAGGTGCAAACAAACAATTTAATATTAAATTTCTATTACAAAAAGGAATTTGTAGAAAATCTGTTACTTGACGGAGAAAATCCGAACGAAATGACAGTTTTTTAGACATGTGTCGAAATTAAGGTAAATATTAGTTTTTGTGATCAAAATAAAATCGATTATACATACAAATATACATCGACACATATTTAACTCAACTCAAATATTGAAGCAATCTAAATATACCTAAACTTTAAATTAACCTCGTTCTAATAAAGTATAACAAATGAATCTGTTATTTTCTTTTGCCTATGATCTCGTTTGAGCCTTTTGGAAAAATGGCATTTAATTGGAATTAAATGTTTTAAAACAATAGGTTTATCTACTTAAAATATAAATAAAAACTTTACCCGAAATTAATTTTGTACTTTTGTAAAAAAGATATAAACTTATTATATTCCAATTGCTTCTTCTACTGTGAACATCGCCATATTCATTCACAATAGCTCCAATTCACCACAACATATTTCTGCCTTTTCCCAGCACTTGTTGCCTCGAAATCCACCATCAGCCAGCGTTGTCAATTTGACTTTGACATAACCAAATACCAACCGTAGCCCCGGCTCCCGTTTTCCAAACCTATTTGCCTACACTCAAATTCAACGCAACAAAATAATTTTAATTTATGTTAAAAAAAAAGATCACCACAAGCGATTGTGTTATATTTGTCTGTCTGCATGTGGATGATTAAGCTATCGTCTGCTAAAAATAAATCCATTCTTTTTTTCCTCCAACAAATTGGATAATGTGTTTGTTCTTCAAACTTAGATTGAATTAAATTAAATTTATTGCGATTGTTGTGCAAGCAAACAGTACCTAACATTCTAAAGTGCATTTTAATTTCTTTACAAAAACAACAAATCTAAAAGCTGGAGGCAACAGGACACGTTTCTACTTTTTGTTGTCGTAGGCAGGCACGAAGGAATAATTAAGATTAATCGAAAAAGTGACGCGTCAGCCACAGGAACTCTGGTAAGTTTGATTTTTCTCTTAAAATACAATTTTTATTGGAGAACCATTTCTAACAGCGTTTGCATAAAGAATGAACAAAATTCATTTCGATTTCATAAAGCAATTCATATTGCTAATCTTCGTAGATAAACATGTTTTGTTGACTACAGGCTCTTGTTTAAAATTCGATTAGTTATGAAATTGAAATTATTTCGAAAGTGAAGTGGATTTTGGCGAAATATCTAGTGTCTGCTGTGAATATACCTTTATTGCCCTTGAAAGTGACTGATGCAATCACAGTGAGTGAGGAGTTGTTATGTGCAGGTACACATTCCGGAAGCAATTTTATTAAACCAAACATGTTGCTTGCATTTATTCCTAGATATAAGTTAATTGATGGACTACGATGGGAGGGTGTTTGACTGGAATGATTATTCAATCTGGTCTACTTTATTTTAGCGGAATATAATAATCTTTAAGATCGGAGTGGATAGTTCGTGTGATATGTAATTGAAATGCAAACAAATTTTGTATTGGATACATATGCAGTGTAGGGGTTTATATGTCGTCGTAGAGTGAGTACGATGCATCATTATTTGTAAGGGAGATTTGTTTTTACTAAACTATGGGTTCGATTACACTATTGTGGCTTAGTGGTTAGAGCGTTGGACTACTGAGCGATCTTAGTCAGATTCAGTAACATATAAAGTTTTTTTGTTTTTCTTTTGCTGCACCTTCGCTACCTCTTGCAAAAGTCTTGTCTCTAGTTCCCTTCCTTTCCTGATAAAAATGTCAAATGGGCAATGGTTGCGAAGTTGGATCATTAAGGAGGTGCTTAGATTAGGTTAGGTTAAGTAAATTTGAGCCCCTTGTAGCGATGCTAGGGCTTCACTAAAAGCATCAGCTGGGTCCAATTATGTGAGCTAAGCTCTTACGAACTAACTATTTCTATACCTCTAGAACACACTTTTTTTGGTCCACCGTAGATTTATTTTACGAATGGACTCAAGGTCGTGTGAGTGTGCTGAGCTGAGTTCTTATAGATATTGGAGCCATAGATACGTGTATCTCCAATCCCTTTCGCGCTAGCTTATCCGCTGTCTCAATGCCAATGCATCCAGCAGAGGGTCGTTGTATAACACGTCTAAATATTCATTGAATTGTTTCACTATTCTAGAGTTGACCACAACTGACTCCATACCCTTTATGGCTGCTTGGCTGTGGAGAGTAAAAGGTAAAGTTTTTTCTGATAAAGCCACGACTTTTTAATTCTTTTGCCGCTCCGTTAGTGTTATATCGGCATTTTCGGTCTGAAAGGCGCTACAGTCATCACTAATCCTAAAGGATTTTTCAATTCCCAGAGCTGCACAGTGATGCCCGCGGCAGTACCAATTTCAATCTTGAAACCGTCGGTTTAGGGAGCTATCTCTTTCTCTTCAGTAGCGATATGGGAGCATGTTGCATGTAATCACCGCTAAAACATAAGAAAGTGGTCAAAAAGGAAGCGTCTGACTGACGAGAAAAAAATTATAACAAAGAGGTGGATTCTGGTAAAAAATTTGAACAAAACAAAGGCACAGGATTTATTGCCAATTGGAACAAAATAAATAGGCGACAGATGGCAGTAGTAGTAAAGTTTAACACTATTTTAATTTTTCTCAAATATTTTGAAGAGGTTATGCCTTCCCATGGTTTTCAATGGAGTGAGTGGCTACTCCTACTAAAATACGACGTGCAGGTGATAAAACACATCGGTCCAGCTGTGTGCATGATCCTACCCATCACAGCTTCTAGATCGCGGTAATGTCTGTCTTGTCCTCGTCCCGCTTGAGGACTTCTAACAGCTCCTGGGATGTGTACACCCTCGAGTCCGTTGACTGTTTGCCTTCAGAGGGTAGTTAGGAGCCGTTGGTTTTGAAATAATTACAGAACTTCTTTTAGAAACCCCCCTGGTCGAACGTTGACTTCCACCTGATTCCACAGGTAACGTATCGAACACGATCCAAGTCAAGTTTATTTTTTCACAAAGAAAACTCCTTTGTGAATTACTTCCTTTTCTGTTAGTCGCTCACACGGAATAGCGGAACACGGAAAAAATCCAGTAATTTGCCGAACGTTGACGACACCCTTCAAAAAATCTTCAATCGTGACATGACAATGACATCTCGCCTGCGATCTCAAACGATAAGCTAATGAACCAATCCAGAGCTGCTTACTATCCAAGCGCCTTCATATCATCTCATCATAATTAGTCTTTGACCTTAATTCCTATCTTTAAACAGTGCAACCAACAAAGTTTGATACTACATATGTCAACTGAATGCAGTATATTTATTTTGAATAATTTGACAGACAAACAAAAGCCACGGATTGAACACAAAAAAAATAAAATGTATTATTTAACTCGAACAAATGCAAAAGTTGACCCATATTGGCAAAAAAAAAACCAAATCTGGATTTGACACGAGTTTAATAAGTGAGTTTCTAGGTATATAATTAGTTAATTCGCCTAGCGGCGATTTTCTGTCCCCTTCTTAGTCGTCTCCATTGAAGGCATTATTAATGAGTTATTCAACTGCCCGTGCAATATGCAAAAACTATAAATTCAATCCAACTATCACGTAGGCATCCGAGGGTCAATGAATAGACGACGACGAACTACTACAACTACACAAAACTGCACAGCAAGGGCGATAAAAAATTCACTTTATTTAAAAAAAAATCGTCGATGAGTTTTCCTTACGAAAACCGAAATTTTATATCAATTCACAAATTGTATCTAATTAAATGTGTAATTAACATGCAATTAATACATTGTGGTTTCCCATTGGTGAAAGATGAATCTGTTATGATCGTCGAGTCGTCCTGTCCATGCAATAGTTCGAACTCCAAATAGATATTTAAGAACCAGTTTGTTTGTCTCTGAATTGAAAAAAATCATGAAAGAGAGATGAACCAACAACAAAAATGGATTCATTCATTCACTGACGACAAGTTGCAGCTCTGCAATATCGCTTCTTACAAATCAGTCACATATCATCATTCCGTCCGTGAACAACAACTTCCCTTTAACAGTGTAACTCTGTCTAATTTGAAGAGCGTTAACCAAACCACAGACAACCTGTGGCGTCTGACGTGGACGCAACACATAAGTTCACCGCTCGGTCTCAGTCTCAGTCTCAGTATTGTAATCGCACCCAACTATCTTATATACACTTGTGCCCGCTATATACACCCGTTTTTGCTGTTTCACTGAATAATACTTATCGCGCGCGAGCTGCAAAAAAAAAAATAAAAAATAAAAAAAAAAATACAAAATTCATTATACACATCAGTCTATGGACAATCTAAGCGTGTACGTCGGTCAGTCGTTCGTTGGTGCGTTTCCAGGAAGGTTCGACGTTGAATCTTCTCCTCCTTCTGTCGGAATATCTATACTCTGTAAATAGTGTTCTTCATTTACATTGTTTTTCGCGATAAATACACTCATAGTTTTAATGGTGCTTGCTGTTGTCATCAATTAAAGTTTAAATTATTTCATGTTCGGTTAATACGAAAAGAAAAACATTTAATACAAAATAATCAGCTGGTAATTGTATTTTTTTTTTTGCTTGGATAAGTTTGGTCTTGCCCCCTCGCTCGCTCTCCACTTAGGTAAGTCACCATCGCATACTGATTCATTTTTTTTATTTATTTATTTGTCACTTCTCCTTTCGAAATCGCAAAAGTAAAAATGTAAAAAAGGAGAGGACTGCGAATTATCCAAAAAAAAAAAAAAAAAACACGTTTCATCAAATTACGTGCATTTTACAAAATTAACGAAACAAATGTCAAGGTTGCGATCGTTGAATCCAAATTTATATTATTTCGCTTCGATAATGTGGGTTGGTAGGTTGAGGTGAGCGACGCCATGCGACTCGACGTTACCCGAACCGATAGGAGGGTTCACTTCCTAATCGGAGGGAATCATGCACACATCCTTGTACTGGACACATTTCCAGCGATAAGTTTCCAAATCGTCATTGAGAGGTAACGAGTCGATTTGAATGGAAATTGCTTGATTAAATTTTTTCAAAAATACTTTTGCTGATTCACTTCGGGCTGACTTGTCGTAGAAAAAATCTGGCTGGTCTGGTATTGTTGAAACAAAAAAATGTTTTTTTTCTCGTAGATAACAACTATTAATAGCGATCCTTACTAAGAGTGCTACCCCTCACTTAACGATAAGATTTTTTTTGTTTAGTGCGAGTTGATTGGAAAAAGCAAAGCGTGTTGTAATCATGCTTATCGAAATTTTATCTACAGCGGTAACATTGAATTATGTAAATATAATTAAGGGAGTCTTAGATAGAGCGATAGACAAGAGATAGACAAGGACGATTTCGTGTACCGATAGAATATTAGGCGTGTTTTGAATGAACGTCACGTGGTAATGATCAAGAGTGGAATTTATGAACCATATTTGAATGGAATTCCTTCACCATATTTATGTGTAGTTATTTATTTACTTTTCTAAATTCGGATTCGTTTGGAGGAGGGTATTATTTACTTTAACCAGCGATTTTGTTGGTTTGCTGGAATTTTGTTCGATAACTTCTCTTCAGTAACGCACTTTTGTGTCATGCCAGAGTGGGAAAGATGGGCAAGTATTTCTAGAATTTACAATATCTCTCATGTCAGTCTTCTTCAGTCGCCATAATTTCACTTTCCTTTTTTCTTTCATTTTCATGAAGAATAATGAAACATTTTTATATACGAACGCTGTTGTTTACTTGATGTTGAGGGCTTTCACCAATCCACAGACACGTGCTACCAAACTGGTTGATATTTATACCATTTCAAAACCAAATTTTTATTGATTTAATTTTATGTGTCAATAAACATATTCTGTCAAAGTTGGTTAAACTTGAAAACCTTGCCTTGTCCTAAGGCATAGATTTAAAACTTTCACGGAAACAATGTTGTTTAAATGGGAGTATCTATTCTTCCTTTCTTACTGCCAACGACATTCTGCTACCAAAACTTGCCGATTGGGTGGAAATTATAAATTTTTCAGAGGTAAGATGTTCCTTTTCAAAGCTAAGTCATCTTTCAGGCGCTTACTGGCGCCAATCCGACCGAACGACTGTGGTTTGCTACGAAATTCATTACCCTCTAATACATCCACTCAACACGCAAGTATTCTTAGCAGGGAAGTTTGATCCTTGGTTCGCAAAGAATAACTGATGTACTTGGGGGTCCGTAATTTGTCCATCAAGCAGAAAACTGAAGATCTTAAGACGCTTCCTTCTTATCGTTGACATGGATAAATCACAGCCATTGGGGCTAATTGGCAATGTTATTCCTTTTCTTTCTTCATAACATTGGCCAATTGTGGCTTACTTAAGAGCTTTGAGTTTAGCCTTAGAAGTTTGCCCAATTAATTAACATCGGTCTTAATACCTCAACGAGTTTGCCAAAATGTGCAAAATCTCCTTGAGCGGGGTTGCCGGGTATAACGACATTTCATTCAACTGGACAGCGGTGTACTTCATGTAGACTAGTTTTATGTAAAACGACATAACACTTATCTCCATAAAAAGGAAAATATGAGCATCGTGCCTTATATTCCGTGGAAATTTGACTGCACCCTCGGTAATGAATGAGAAACAGGAAACCACCTTAAACTTTCTGTCTAACTGCTCTACACTTGCTTGATTGCGGAAGCAATTTATTGGGAATATTTCTTCGAATCGATTTAAAGTAAAATGGATTCGTTGCATCACTAACTCCAAACGATTCGACTATATTTGACAGCAGTTAGCATCAGGGACCCCATTCTGCTCGCCTGTTTAAGAACTAGAGATAACTCGGAGGTTAATTTGTATTATCTCTTTTTCAGAAATTTTGGGGTCAGGTTAAGATTGAGTCATTTCAGCTGATTGGGCTTCAAGACGGTGCAAGAAGGCTTTCGCAAGCATATTAACAAAAGTTGAGGTTAGGTCGCCGGATGCAAAATAACAAAAATCAAGGTATAAACCTGGCACGTTTTACTGTGCCAATTGTGCAACAGGTCAGGAACTGCTCATGTTGAATAATTTAAATGTAGAAATTGTATCAAACTGCAGTTATCCTTGGGATGTTTTCTAAAAAAGAATGAATGAAAATAAAAAATAGTTGAGCACGATTAATGAAACAGTTAAATAAATTTTGAACTTTCATACTACCTATGTATTTATTTCTAATCCCAGAAAATGTAGGATTGATTTTGAGCTTCACCGGTCTGTTCTCCCGGTTTAATAACATTTCTTCATTGAGGCTAATTTAATGCTAGTGTTGTTGCATTTATATCATAGAGGAGTTCTTGTTGGGTATGTGTTCTTTTTTTATGTCTGGAAATTGAAAATGAGTCTCGGGCAAACATCAGTGGCAAATTATCGCATCAGTTAACAAGTTTTATATGACTTTGGTTGCCACAATTGCGCTTGCATAATTACAGAATGCATTGATGCGGTAATTCGGCCAACAACAGCAACTAGATACAAAAATTCAACATGAATTGCTCACCGATTGGGTAAAGGAAACAGGCAAATATCCTAGACACTGAATAAATTATTGTGCACTTCCAGTTTTTGTCTTAAAAATAAATGTTATATTGGGTCTTTTTTATTAGCCTGCAAAATTAGTCTTCGCACATTCGAAAGCTTGATAAACTTAATTTTTTTTTTAAATCACTGAAGCATAAAAGAGACATCCATATGAACTTGTTTGTGGCGACGAGCCAACTAACTCATTCACGGCCGATAAATCTCATATGTCTTAAAAGTTGCGTGTAGCTTCAATGGTCATTAGTTACTTTTTGTGTTGAAATGATGATGGCTACACAATACCGTATTGTAACAAATTGTCATTTTAACCATGATGTTAATCTTTGTGTTGCTTTCGTTATGATGGTATTTATATATATTTTATAATTATTATCTCCTACCGGCAATGTATGTAGATATTAAGCGTGCATTTATTATGTATATTTAAATATAATGAATATTAGTACGTCAAATAACCTGACTTACAACTAAATGCTTTTTAGTTAATCATCATTGTCATCAGTTCTCATTACGCGGAAAACTTGAGTCACAATCAAGGCTAAGATTCGGGCGTTGACTTTTGATATAAACTTATAACAAATGCAATTATTTCTTGTGTTTGAGGTGTGTTATTATTCGAGCTCTCGGTTCGAGGCCTGTATTTATTTACACGAGAACACGTGTTTTAGAAATCTATTTACACATGGAATTAAAATACACTTGAAATTAAAAATTCATTCAATGTTCACCCAGTTGAGCAATTGGGTTTAGCTTTGGCAAAAAACTTCGTGGCTCCTCGAGTTGTTCAAACACATTCTTGGTGAGATTTCGCATCGAGTTGATGAAACTTTGTTTGAAGCAACTGATTTTGACAGCTGTAGAACATCATTGAAACATTATTTTAGTATGTGTTTAGTTTTGTACACCATAAAAAGCTAAGAAAAGTGGCTGCCGCGTTTGAAATTTTGTGCGGATAAAATCGCTTTTTAAATTCGCCTCATAAATAATAATTGAGTGTGTTGAACGTGATATTTATGAGTTATGCACCTAATGAGCGACCGGCTTTAACTTTAACCAATAAGCTCCAGTTGGGCACTTCAAGTTGGTTGAGGTCTCCTTCCACTTTTGCCAACTTAACGTTGCCTCTTAAGGCGAGATTCAACGCCCGAAGCGGATTGTTTTTTTGACCAGATCAATGTCGCTCTACAGTTCGTAATGTTCGTTTTTAAATCCAGAACCTGTAAACGCAAACCGGACGATATATCTTGCAAATTTTCGAACAAACTTTACTCTCAAAACGACCAAGAATATCTTCATCCACTTTAGAAAGGACTGGGATTCTTCTTGTCTCCATTTAACGACGAGATTATGATCAGGATTACAGGGAACGTTGACTGCCATTGTCTTTTTGACGGGGTTCGTAGGATCCCTCCTTTGAACATGACAATACCAACTGAGTCAGTCGTGCTCCAATTTTTTCGAGATGGGTTCTTTTTTTCGTGAAGGCTTCCTCGCTTAGAAGGCTTAGAAAGGACTGGGACTATTAAGGTCTTATATAACAGTTTCCTTAGTTCTTTGGAAAAGGGCCTTAATACATAGTAACCTTTGCAACTTAAAGAAATAGCGATTGGCAAGCATTATTCGTCGTGTGAGCAGAGTCAAAGAAGAGAGTCCCTTGCTACCTCAAAGGTATATATCCTTTCTTGTAAACCGGGGAAACTATGCTGCATGTTTTCTACCAAGGTATCTCCTGCATTGTCAATGTCAATGTTGAATCGTTGCCTGAAAGCGGAATTTATGTCGTGTTTGCCGTTTAGCAGTTTGCTGAAATGGTTCCTTTATCCTTAACACGTTAGCTCTACTGAAAGGTTCCCTTGTTCATCTCTACAGATCCTTTTTCGGGTCTTGTTCCCTTGACACGTTCTTTTTACCTTTTGGTAAAACTTCCGAACTATATTCTTAGAGTAGGACCGCTTCTTTTTTCTCCATCGCGCACTTTTTCTTCTCGTGCTCTTTCTTTTGCCTCCAAAAGAGCCGATGTTTTTTCCCCCTCTTTATTTATTATATTATGAGGGATATTATTCTTATACCTTTGCTCAACCAAATCAGTTCCGTCGTTTCACGGCATCTATGCCACTGGCCTCTAGCATTTCATGCTAGTTGGAAAAGACCTATAGGGTTGAGGAATAAGCGATCCACTTAGTTCTTTCGGCTTGTTGCGATTGCAAGCATTCAAATCTTCAAATCTTCTCGCAGTATTTCCCCATTGTTGTGTCGTCTTAGATATCCGAAGACGTACCTTCGGATATCACTACATACCGCTGTTTTACCAATCCTTGGTCTTTGTTTTTGACTTCATCGTTAAGGCGCACTGGCAGGTGCACTGGCACTTGAAAATTGTATGGTTTACCTTTGTCCTAATGTTCATTTGGCTTTCATATTCAATGCGCTGTTAACGTTGCCACACGACCTAATTTCTTTAAAACACACATGATCCATTTGTCTGACGTAAGTCTTCAATCTTAAACCGTCAATTTACGTATCTGAGATTATGTAATTAAACTGTGACTTGTCAATTTACACTTACATGATCGCTTAGTTATTTCTATTGATAGAAATAAATGATATGTAAACAGATACACAATTTTGCAGTGTTGCGAAATAAAAGGTATAGGCTTTTTTTTTACCACAACACGCTTCACAAATTAGTGCGAAAAAGTGAAAATACCTTTTAATATTAATATTTAAAATTGCCTTTTTTTCTTTTTTTTTATCAAGGTACTCCTAGCTAAAGTGATTCGTATTTTAATGATACCTTATGTATATAATTGTGATATAGAATTGCAATTCAGCTAACAAGTGTCGTTTTTGACCAAAAATTGAACTGTTAAAGTGGCGTTAGACACGGCTTTAATCTTCTCTTGACATCGCCTCATGCACTTCTTGATTTGGTCATTAGAAAATCCTGCTTGAATTGCAAGATGACCCTGTGAAGTTGTATTACTTAACTTTAAATTTAGTTTGGAGGATGATTTAGGTCTAGTGCAAAGAGTTCAAAACTTGTTACAAGTTAGTAGGTTCTTCTATTAGGCAGCTTATCCTGATTTGTTGTCTCTTTGTGCTGCATCCACGATCATCTTGAATAATTTCAACAACTAATCGAATTTAGTTTGGACTTCGTCCTGAAAAAAGATACACATCAACGACAAAATTTGAACCTAAGCCAAAAGTTAAGTTCAAGCTGACCCTATTACGACTCAACTTAAAAAAAACTAACTGTGATGTGTCATTAACTTTACGATCACTCCGTGAACTATGTCACCTGCAAATGTATCCCCCAAGTAAAACTCCTCTCAGGTAATGGATTAACAAAATTAAGCAACATTTTATGTCCACAACGTATCATAAACAAAGCCTGTGTATAACCATGTATCGCGATTAATTATATTTCACCTTAATTATCTAACATATCTAAGGTTAGATTGTATAATTATTCATTAATTACATTCACCTTGAAAAGTAAGATAGAAAAACCATATTTTTGAAACCTATTTCCTTTTAACCTGGGTTCCTCGAAGTACTTGGACAAAATCTCACCAAACACTTAACAAGTTCAACTTATGGTCAATCCCAGATAATTATCTCAGTTTTATTTTTTGTCAAAACATTTTAATTAAACTGTTTAATGATTTACCATGTACTTTCCTTGATACAATACCAATATCAAGGTATCATAAAATAGTAGTTTAATTCAAAGTTCTGGCAAACTTGTTGGCCATCTACTTCCCATTCAGTAACTATACAGCCAACACAGCTGGTGCGGTCTAATGACATCGAATAAAATTATAGTTTCCATCGTCACAATTCAATCATGGTTATCATGCAAACACGTTTGTTGTAGTTGTTTATTTATTTTTATTATTTTGTAAGCAATAATAGAGGTAAGAGTGTGATTAGAGTAAAATTATCTCATCACATAAAGAAAACAATTCCTATATACGAGCACGGTTACGGTTACGTAACTTTTGTACAATTACGTTTCGTTGTACAGAGATGGCATTCGAGGTGGAACTGTGTACATAATTTATCAGGTCAATTAAATGATTAACAATCAAGAAAATAGAATTTAAATGCTTTCGTGTTAGTCGAGTAGCCTAAAGTAAATTAAGTTATGTCATAATTGAAGACACTTTGCGGCGACCGACCGGTTTGTTTAATGCGGAAAATGAAATTATATTGTCTAATGCTATATTGAGGTTCGTCTTTCTTCGGTGTGGTAATTCACGGTGTAAAATACTCTTTTTATTCAGGTTTTTTGAGGTTTTACTCTCTAAAAGAAAGGAAACATAGAATTATGTTGAATCCGGAGTCGGTATGAAAAGAAGATATGTAAATTATTGTGGTTAGAATTAGCATGATGGAATGCGACGCGTGTGAAAAAAGTGAAAGATCTACTGCATAGTTGGAAAGAACAATAGGTACAATGGGAGTAGTGATCTTAGTTAACCCGGATCGTATCCCCGTCTCTATAAGGAATATCCAATAATTTAGCCGGCTGCGGTCATTATATTTTTAGCGAAAGATAAGCTCACGCAGACGAAATTTTGCAGATGCGGATAGAAACTGATATGTAATGACTGGTAAACAGGCAACGCGGTGTTCTATAAAGCATGGTGATTGCTTACCACGCGCAACGCTGCTGGTCTTATGTAGATTTTGTTGCTGTTCTTTCTGTCGGATCACACCTAGCTATTGTTTGTATGAAAACGCAGGCGGCACTAGGCATGATTGGCGATTGGGGTACTAAAAAAGAGCTCTTGCTGAGTTCTAACTACATATGTTGAAGTCATGCTCACCCGTAAGCTACTTGGACCTAGTATGTTGAAACTAAGACATCTACGGCACTTTGTGCAAAACACAGTGTTTGTTACCCTTATAGATCTACCCGAACAATGATTTTGCCATATGCATCAGTTGTTTGGTGGAATAAGCTTTCACGCAAATACCTCATTAATAGCTTCTCTAAACTTCAAAGAACGGTATGTTATTCGTTCCCTAGTGCCGCTCTGATGAATCTTCCGCCCGTTGATATTTTTATCATGAGAGCAGCCCTGAAGGCCATTTCTTGTCTAAAAATGAGTTGTTTTTGGTGTTACAACTCGTACTGGTGATTTTCTTGACACTGCGCTAGAACTATCCCACGATCCCTGTCTAAATTTCAAAACTGACATTCCCCAATGTCAAGATCGGTTCTGCCGGGATCTAAACGAGATCAAAATCTGTCAGGGTTTAGGTGCTGGTGTTATCGTGCAAAACGATTTAGCACGAGGGGTCGAAGTAGTTGTGTCTTTCCATCATGGCAGCCATGGCATTACTCAATGTTTTACCCACTTATAGTTGGTGCTCTTGAATTCGGTCGGAAGACTGAACCTGAGTCTTGTTTGGGTTTCGTTACATACTGGAATCACGGAAAACGATATCTTGCCCGTCAAGGTGCGGAGAAAGATTTCACGATGAATCACTAGAAGGGTCTCCCTCCAAAGGTTTCCTGTAGACGGAATATTCGATGTCAACATTCTTCAAGCTGCAGACAGACGAAGCTAGCTTGACCGGATGTCTGTGGGAAGTCTATTGCATTCTTGCTTTTGTTTGTGCCAACCACATGAATGTACTAGGATTAAGTTATACAACTCTGCAACGCTTGTGGTAAAGTCGAAGGGACCGCAAAAAATTTGCTCTGTGTATATCAAACCTTTGCTCGTAAAAGGCTCTAGGTGTGCCAAAGTGATGAGTGCTGAACATCTTAGCCCTTTATTATTGACAAAAACAAAACAGACAAAATTGTTACGTTGATTTTTTTGTACCGGAAGAGCACTGTAACCCTCACTTCTTTGAGTGGGTGCAAAAAATTGTAGGTTTTTGTTTATTTTCATTTTCCGCGTAGCGATGTTGTGGGTAACAACAGCATGACCTCCGATGATCAAGTAGTGTTATTGGAGCATGGTATGAGTGCAGCAATTATATTCAAATTGGATCTAAATTTGTGGTTTCCTTGTTCCTAGCAGTCGTTCGTCTCCACTAGTGTTGTTTTTGGTTTAGACCTCGATTATAAGGTTGCATACAAGTCCCAGACATAGACACGTCCATGCAATTATATTCAGTAATATTGTCACATATTCCAATAGCAATCAAATCACACTAATGGTATTTTTCAACTTTCAAGTATGTCTCTACGAATGTTTTTGTTCCATAAAATATTTATTAATCGCACAAACACATGCAAGTAAATAGACACATTGTACGAGTACAAACATTTGAATTTGAGTTTTTGTCTAGATTGAATAAAACAAAAATTTTGAATCTTCATTATAATGTGCTTTCACTTGCTGATAAGACATGTCTGTGAGAATGCAAATATGTACCTTCATATGTATGTCACGGTGATCAATTTGCAAATATAAATAGGTTCAGAACATCAATTCGTGAGAGAGTTTGTAGACAATTCAAAAATAGTCGATGCAGAATAAATGATAGAGTTGCTAGAAAAGCAAATTTATTGCTGACAAGAGAGGGGGTAATAAAGAGACAGACAAAAGTGGTAACCATGTTTTGGTTTGACTAATGGTGGACCATTGCCCAGAAATATAGGATTTTCGTTCATACCAACAAATATTTCGATTATGATACAAAACGACTACAGATTAAAAGAAAAAAATGAAGTTATTGAACTTAGCTATCAAAATGTTAAAATTGCAAAAAAAACAATACATTCGTTTTCGTTGTCTTGGGTGGAAGTCACTATCATTCACTGAATGTATTTAATCTCATAAAGTCACCAAATGGATGCAATTCTTGAAGTCTTTCAAATTATTCTACGTTTTTATTTGTTGAAACGAAATCTCCAAGTGTGAAAAGTTCAAATATCTGGGATCAATGATCAACAACGAAGCAACCGTTGATGACGACATCAATCATCGTGTAAGCGTAGGGTGGATGAAGTGGCAGGAAAACTCTGCCATCTTCTGTGACCGGCAAATGTCCCCTAAATGAAAGGAATGCTCTACACCTAGTTGTGTGTCCGGCGCTTACATACGGTTCACAATGCTGACAATGTACAAAAAGTATGAGGGCAAGTTGACAATAGCTGAGGTGAAGATGCTTCGCATGACAGCAGCAGTAACATAGCTTGATCGAATTGGAAGTTCCAACATCCGAGGAAGCCTTTACGCCAAAGAACCCATCTCGAAAAAATTGGAGCACAACCGACTCAGTTGGTGTTGTCATGTTCAAAGGAGGGATCCTACGAACCCCGTCAAAAAGGCAATGGCAATCGACGTTCCCTTACAATCGCGTAAAAACTCCTGGATCACACTATTGCAGAAACATCAGCATTTGATTGGCCTCAATGATGAAGTGATTCAAAATCGGGAGGCCTGCAGATATTTTTTGAGGTCGAACCGGCGAACCCCACAGGCGGACCAGTAAGAATGCAGTGAAGTGAGACGGTTATGATCTTTATAATCCTGATCATAATCCCGTCGTTAAATGGAGAGAAAAAGAAGATCACTTTGAATTTTATCTTAAACACTTTAGGCCGCTTAGTCATTTCATTGTTATAAAGCAACTGCTTTAAATGTATCAAGTTGTACCTTATAGTTGATACCGAGGATAAAATAGGGTAGAGTCGCCAGTGGCCGGCCCCCTAAGAGAATTTTCACAGAAAATGTAGCATAAAATATGCAGTTTTAAACCTTTTGGAATGTTTTTTCTAATTTAGTAATCCTTGAAGTTCTTCAAATTGATCTAAATACATTAAAATTAATATATTTGTTTCAAACAATACTATATTTACTTTTTTTTAAAAAAACACATATTTGCCAGTTACCGGCCCCTTGTATTTTAAGTCCGGCCACCGATGCTCCTGAACTCGGCCACCCCAATTATAACAAGAAATAATTTTTTGACAAAAGCATTTTATTAGCATTTGTTTACAAAAAAAACAATAAAAATTCAGTCTTTGGACAATAAAATAAAAGATAACGAAACAAAACAAATTCTTGTGTTTAACATAGAAAAATAAATAATTTAAATTGTTTAAGTAGGAACTTTGTGAGTGTTAAAACTTTAGTTTTAAACATTAAATTAAAGCAAACTTTAAAGGAACTTTAATGGTTAAAACAAAGGCTTTCAACAATAAAATAAAACTAAAAATATTTGTATAGTTACAGGTGATTTCATAAAAAATAAATAAATTAAGAAGAACTGTCAGAGTTTCTTTCTCATTTCCAGTTTTTATCTGATAAACGTTTTTATATCCTTTTGGGGCAAGCACGTTTCCTGTTTTGGGAGCCATACTAAAGCCGGTCTCATCAGCGTTAAGAATTCTGGAGGGATCTTCGAGAATATCTTCCACGTTTTCTTCTTTAAGATAACTCTGAAGGTCTCGGAACCACTTTGTAATTCCCTGCTCCGTAATTGCAGCCCGAGATTTCGTAAGAGATTCAGGTGTTCGTAAGCTTAAGCTGGAATGGCGCTTCAGAAAGTTGTAATACCATTTTTTTCCTGGTTTGCTACTTTTGAAGGGAGTTTTTCGCCCTTCATCTTTCAAAATATTTTAAACTGTGGTAAGAAGATTTTCTGGATTTTGAGGAAAACCACATCTGGCCAAGGTTATTAGCCAGCTCACCAGTTTCGCCTCTTCTTCAATTGAAAGCACAGTACAAGGACCCCTTTTTCCAGGCTCGTCCAATGGTCTTCCGTGAATCCGGTCTTGAATAGTGGCTCTAGGCATTCCATTTTGGCGATTTTGAAATAGAGCTTCTGCCAAATCGGTGTCCTTGTAAGCAATAACACGCTTATCTTTAGATGCCCTATTCATGACGCTTACGTCTGTTAACAATAATTAAATTTAAACTATTTTAATATGAGGTAGATCCGTAAAGTTACAGCAATAAATGATTTATTTTTTAAAAACCTCAACAGGGGCCGAATATAGGACACACGTCTCCAATATTCGGCCGCTTGGTTTTTTGTTGCAAAAGGACGGCCGAAAACTGGCGTTTTATTTAAATTCAACGGCTTTTTTGTTTGGAGATTGTTGTTATAGGCCACTTATTCAGATTTTGCATTTCATTCAAAATCAAACAAAAAAAAGTGTTTCCTATTTTCAGCCAGGGGTGGCCGAAATTAAGCAACACCTATTATTTGTGTGTCCTATCTCCGGCCCCCTTAAAAACGACCGTAACTAAAACATTTTTTCACTTTTTAAAACAGTTTTAATTAAAATACAAGGTATATAACTATAAAAAAACGCACATAAAATACTCACCCCAATAGTTTTCACATAAATCACTAAACCCGGAGCAGTTTTCACTATAGTTTGCACAACAAAAATCTAGCTTTAACTTGTCCCGACGAGGTCGCACAACAAATGAACTTATAGCTGGGGAGTAGCCGGTGTAATGTAAATACATTTTTTGACATATCATAAGAATGAGATGACCGATATATTGAAGGCATAAGACAAAGAAGAAGGGCTATAGTTTTATTATTTACGACGCTTTTCCTTGAGAGTGGCCGGGCACTGGGGACGGCCGGCATTAGGCGACCTTACCCTATTTCTTGGACTTGAAATAACTTCAAAGTATTGAATTCAAGAGAATATTATTAAAATAAGAATAACACTGCAGCACAACTCCCAATAAATAGCGCTTGTCGCAAAAAGCGACTAAAGGGGAGATACCGATACACGACTGGTGATCACCGTTTTATGTTACAGATACATGCACGTATTTAAAAAAAACCGCTGGATAACACTAATGTAATATTACCAGTGTTTGATTAGACGCAGTGATTTATCCGAAACTTGAACGCCTGCAAAACTTTTTGATGTAGTTCACAAAATGTGAACTTATGGTCCCTCAATTCTGATAGAAGTCTATTCGTTAAATTAAGTCCATGGTTAAATTCTGATGTACTTGCTGCAGAACGAACGAACGTTTTTGTACTTGCTGCAAAAAAGGAAGCTTTGTTCGAATCAGAATATCAGAAAAAACTGCGCGGAATGCTGGAGACTTTGTAATAATTGTATTCTTAAAAATCACGTGGCTAAAAGACATTTATGTTCTTCTAAACCTAAAAAAATAGGTAGCATGGCCTTTTTAAAATTATTTGGGGCATTTTTTTCATATCAGAAAACTGAAAAAACGCAAAAATTCCTTTTGGGGTTTTTTTTTTACAAATTGAATAGAGAAGAACGCCAAAAATTTTAAATAAATAGAAAAAGCCTCACAAAGTTGTATTCTATGACTTAATATTTATATATTATTTTTGCCTCATTTCAAGAGCATTGTTTTGCTAAGCAAACAGTACCTGGGAGGCCAGTGATATCCATTTTACTTTTTGGCTATTTTTCCTAAAATTTGGCGGACTTTCCTTATCTTCCGTATTTTCTTTTTTAATTTTTTGGCTTTTTTTCTAAAAATATTACGTCGAAATTATTTTGTTTTTTTTTTTTCAAAACACTTTTTGGCGCAATCACAGGACTAACTACGCGAATGCTTCGATGACGCAAAAATCTCATCATGCAAAAGACAATGTAGCGGTGCTAATAACGGTACTAATTTATCTGCGATAAATGAAAAATTGTATGCAAAACAACAAAGGTAGTCAAAGGAATTAAACAAAATGATTTAACGACCTATAGTTTCAAAGGCGTTTCACATAGAAGTGGTAGTTTAGAATCATAAAAACACATCTAATCCATACGCACTCTTCTTCCCGGGTGCTTCCCGATTGTATAAACTAGAACAAAGTGTGAATTATTACCGTTAAAAAAATCTCCACATCGAAGACCTTAACAGTGGAAGCCATTGCACAGGGTCTTGGCTACGATTTAATCCTTCTATCTTGAACAGATCTGTATCTCTGACGTTGGTGAATGCTGAAATGGATCTTCCTTTTGTTAAGATAATAACGCCATCTATCCTTAGCTCGTTAACTAACAGTTTGCAAGGTTCTAAAGATTTATGAACTTGATAATCCCTTATTAGAGACTATAGACACTATATTTTGCTCAATCAATCAGTTATGGAACTCACTTCCATTGAAATTAAAAGAGTTTCTTACTTTAAACAAGCTGTAATGAGTTGTTTCTCCGTACAGCAGTAATCTTAACCTCATCAGCGAAGGAGAAGAAGAAGATAAAAAAAAAACGATTTGTAAGAATCAAATACAACTAATATTGGCAAATTCTGGCTCAAGTTCAAATTCGAAAAGCAAATAGTAAATAGAATTGGGAATCCCCTGTAAGTTTAACCTTGACTCGACTCACTCCAGCGTCGAGGAGCTTACATGCTTCCAAGAATTGATATAATATTTTCAAAAAAAAAAAATTCCCTTTCCATAAAAAGATTCCCCAAAAGCCACTAAATATGAGAACAAACCCGATTTGTATTATTTTTATATCTGCTCTGTCAGCACGTGTTTTTATTTTTTATGTCGTTCATAATGAAGTGGTTTTCAAACCAGTTCCCCAAGTCAGAAAAGACAATGACCATGGCACAGTCTACTCTGTGCAAATGCATCGCCAACAACTGTAATTATGACATTTCGAGTAGCCCTTAACCTTGTTATAGGTAATTATGATTTAGGGTCCAATGTCAATGTCATCGTAAAGTTGTGTGTGTGATGCCACACGCCACTGTCCATACTTTAGTAGGTTTCGTTGACCACCAACTTCAACGCGAGTCTTACCCCATTTACTCGTACATTATGTCGTCTAATAAAAAACAATAACAAAAAACCCCACAATATAATGTACACAACTATTGTACGTGACTTATTTTTGACTGTTTCCCTTTCCATCTCCGTTTCGGTTTTGCGCCGCATATATCCATACTAAACATGGTGTAAACGATTATAGAATAGAATCCACAACACACCACTGACCAGAAAATTTGCATATTTGTTCTGTTTAAATATTTATTTTGTTGGTTTTGGCTTGACCACTATATACCAAGACGTGTGAATGCAAAGTTCGAAAACTACTCAACGTGTTGAGTCCGAGTGTGTGCGTCAAAAGGTACTTGCACGCAGTTAATTCCCTCAAACCAATACGACTGGATCTAAAGTTAAGTTCGCTCTCTCCCTCTCCCGCTCTTCCTTTGCAGTACTAAATACAGCAACTAGAGGTATGGAATATCGAACAATATCCATAACGTTGTTCTCGATTAACATTTCGGGACAGAATGCTAAACAGATCTGGAATTCGAAAGGATTTTGTACGTTCATATAAGAAAAAAACAATAAACAATCTTCAACAATTTTTATTGTGTTTAACATAGTTTGGAATGTATTTGCTAGAGTGCGAAAGACAGAGGAAGTAGCAAACGGTCAAAAGGTCGCCCCCGTCAGTCAGTTCGCTCAAATCGGGCGTCATAAATTTAATGTCATTTAGGAATTAGATCTTGAAGTGCCTTGTCATTGGTCGGGCAGTGTCAGTTCATTTAGTGTGTTTTTTTTAGCGATCGACGTAAGTAGTGCGGGAATGAAGAACAAAATTTTGAAATAGTTTGTTTTTTCTGTAAATTAAATAATAAGACTTGTGCTTGGCTTTTGCACTGTCATTGTAATATTTATTTTAATAAAATATTATCGCTGCGCTGTTATCACAAGAAAACAATACAATCAACGGGGAGAATTGAAATTTTGCATTTGTGTTCGAAAGCAGTGTGTATGCTACATGTGCGACGCTGTATTTGTGTTGTAAATAAATTGTGCCTTGTCACCTTTTGAGCTTCTGATATTTCTGAACTGTCTGGCACCTACTTCGTATAGCTAATATGAAAAATATGCATGCACGCTTTAAAAGTTTAAACGTCATTGATAAGAGCAAGAATACATTCGAGAGTTTTGTATATAACAAAGTGCTAAATTTAATCTTATCGAATTTTTGTTAATAACTTTTTTGAAAGAATTTATGAGTTTTTAATTTTATTTAAATGCATTAAAACATGATTAAGATCTACCAGACTAGTTCAACGTCCAGTGTGCTTTGAGCTTGAAATGAATTTATATTCATTTGTGATGTCTGCTAATTCCAATGTGCCACTGCACATTGTGCGTTGCACTACGGAGGGGTCGTCCGGCAGCAATGCCACCAGTACTATAAAAATTAAGTTTTTCAATGCCATTCTAGATCGAAGTTTGATTTAAGATCCTCTATGGACTGTTAGTGCCTAGGTTGATAGTGCCGAATATTTATTTAAAATAAAAGTGTAACGCAATAGAGCTGTTATTTTAGGCGCTGTGTTTCATATTCCTTCTGCCTCAGTGTATTATAATATGCTTGAGGCAGATATCTGAAATGTCTAAAATGTTATCAAAGGACGGTTTCCCAAGCGCTCGATGTCTAACACATATGTGCTGAAATACATTTTTACTCTCATTAGCGTCATCACAGCTGCGGCATTTTATCCACATAGACTTGCTCGTAAAGTGTGAGGAGATTATTCCCTTCACAAAACCGAATGGGGGCATTCGCACAGTATTGGGCAAGGTGAGAGCCGTGTCGGGCCAGCTCTACGGCTTTTTCATTCCCATCTATGTTCGTGTGTACCGGAATACAGGTGAGAGTGATTATAAAACGGCGCCGCGGCTCGCCCTGGCCAGCATCTCCCATGTACCTACTGGAGTATAAAATGCTATAATCTTACAGCTGCACTATTTCGATTGAACGGACATCGCGATAACAGAGGCATAAAGCTATCGACAATACTTTCAAGTCCTTTTTCACGAATTTCTTACTTAGTTACACGATAATATTGTAAATGTTATACATACTTCTGTATAAAGTACAATGAATGTTGTATTCCGTTGAGGGAAGAACTTAGGCTTAAGACCTTCTAGATCACGCAAAAGTAACAACACATGGTTTAATTTACCTTAGTGATGAATGCTGCAATCAGATGGCAGATGTTCGGGGCTGACCTGGTGAGTGCCGAACTCTTTACCACTGAAGCTCCCTCTGAACTTTCTTCGAAAGACGGGAAAACTAAGAACATTAATGTAAGGTGTCTGCGTGGTAGCACAATGGACCAGCAACCTCCGACAAAAGAAGGAAGAAGATTAGTTATCCCAAAAAAAAAGAGACCAGTCGAACTTTTTGAGGTAGAATCCCTTTAACCCTTAAACTAGGTGGATTAGTAGGGATGCAGTAAAAGTGAAAAAGATATGATTCCTCATATCTGATCATAACATCGTCAAAAATAGGAAAAATACAGTGAACTAAATGTTAAACGGAAGATTTCGTAGATCTGTTGTTGCAAAATAACATTAAACGAGCAGCAAGCTCCTAACATAAGAAGCTCGAATTAGATTACCTTCCTAAAAATCTCTTAGAAAAGAGTTATTTGTGTTTTTTTAAAATTTGTTTTACTTAGTTTTAGAGAGTTATTATCTAACTTTGTTGCAATTTTTTTCCTTTACTTTTTTATAATATAGGACATCGTTCGCGTGGCGTATTATTGCAAATCGTAAATTTTTGGTTGTAAAAATCTATCACACCAAGGTTTCGTAAGTAGCTACATCTACATAACAGTTGGTAATAATTTTTCCATTAAAACTAGAATGTTAATATCCATTGGCATATGCGGAAGGTATGTGCGTAAAATAAACATAATACTTACTTTAATTAATTTTTTTTTAATTTTCTTCTGCAATGTATGATAAGACTGCAGATATATATGTGCATTCATAAAACTCCTCCGCAACTTTCTATCTTATTTGATGAGATAACCACATTTTTTTTAAAACAGACTGCAGCTAGGTATCAAAAAGGTCGAAGCTTGATTGTTGTCATTCAGTTGTTAATTAAGTTATTTATTAATGCTTGAATCAATTTTTACAGACAATCATTTATATCAAAGAAAAAATGATCTATTAAAGCAGTTACAGCGTAATATTTGACACTTTTTCACCGACAAGTTTGTATAATTATTTCAATAAGCGAAGCTGCAGTTTCACAGTTAAATAACTTATCATAATATTTTACGTAATCAGCAGGTAGAAACTGTATGTTTTGTATCTATATCTTTTTTTTGTTTTGTTTTGTTTACACGTTTTTTTTTTATTAAGTGTATAAGTATTCTTTATGAAGGTATAGAGGTGCGATCAGACGGTCATGCAAACTTGTCATCCACAATAAGAAATACAATAAGAAAAAATCGCGCTTTTTATGAACTTTATGAACCTAAAATTTCAAATCATTAATAGCCCAAATATTTTAGTCTTTTATCAAGACTGGACAAATAATGAAAACGAACGCGCCCACAACCATCGGCCGATCTCGTTGCTGCCATAGGCAGAAATATGGTTGCAACCCTTATGCCGGGTACACACTGGTACTGGATTGATTATTTGTAATCTTTCCGTTCCAATATTCTGCGTTCCAAACTAGCGGTGGGTAGAAGACTAATTTTTTATGAATTTTTTGAGGTACTCATATGAAATGTGTGGGTGCAGTGGCTTGGTGGTTAAGTGCGTTGGTCCACTAAGCGAGAGGTCGCTGGTTCAAATCCCGACCTGTACCACCTGAAAGTTTTTATTCGCTGCCACACCTCTTGCGAACGTCTGACAAACATCCAAGAGCCGGAAATGTCATGAGAAGCTTCTCAAAAATAATTGCCGTCCGGAATTGGCATTTAACTTCCTCCATTCGTGTCAAAAATATAACTTCGCACTCACAATGGTTGGAGAAGCTAGGCTTTAGGTCCTGTTTGGGCCGTTAATGCCTAATATTTATTTTATTTTTTTTACTCATATGAAATGTGAGGTGGTGCAATGTCCCATCTTAAATAAGGTGTTGCTTCAAGTTATTTAAATTGTTTTAAGTAAACACAAACAAAAAAAAAGCAATTACTACCTATACCCACGGCCACTGTTGAACGTTATCGCAAAGCACTGACTTACTTTTACTACAGTAACATGGACTTAAACTACAGAAAAATACAAAACAATCGCTATTCACCCCGAAAAACAAAACAAACCAAAAATTAAACGAATATTTTTGTGCTCTCTGGTACATGTTTTTTGGACTTCACTCTTTCATCGCAAATACCATTCGAAACGTTCATGCTCAAACCAAGAATTTAACTTGAAAGTGCATTTTCGGTGGATTCTGGTCCAATCTACCCTTTTTGACGCGTTCCATTCCCATGAACGCGTAGCCAGGCACTAATCTTATCACTCTCAGCATACCCCTTCAATTATATTACTTACATTTCAATTCCATTTCATTATCATGCGTTAAAGAGAATAAGGTAAAAGACAGACGTAAAACTCTCTCTTTCAATTCGATCCTACCCCTCGCAAAATAAAACTACAAACCAGATGAAGATACATGTCCCATACTGATGTACCTTTCAATAAAATTTCTCACCTCAACTTTCAATTTCGAGAAGACTACTACATTTCATCCAAATCATTCACTCAAATGTACCAACCTCATGCAAAATGAATATTTGCCTTTTATCCTACGAAGCGGTCCACCCAGTGTAATCTTTCCATAGGCGCCTGTCTGTCGAAAAGCACCTACCCCGAGCTAAGTAACAAAGTTGCGTGAGAGGGACCTTTGCCTGCGAAAAGAGATTTTGCATCCGTTAATGGGTTATTGGTTTGGAAGACGCAAAATATGTGCTGGGAACTGTAGATTCCACAGTCTTCTCCATTAGTTATAACATCAGTTCCTTCGGTGCGCGTATTATCATTATATCATTGCTCAAAATTGCAGTTTGCTTTTTTTTATTTTTTTTGTTTCGTTCGATTCTTCTCACACTCACAGCTCTATAAGATTATTTTAAAAGACCCAAACTTCAGGATGATTCACTGTTTAACCGCAATTTAACACCACGTGGAAATTTATATAATTCTTTGTTTTATCGTAAGCTCCTCGTAAACATGCTGAATCAAAAGATTAATCAGAACTTGGTACCTTCGCGTGGCTAGTTAGTTACAGATAGGGGAGCACCACGTTATCGATAATTTTTTGTACATCATGCAAAAACAAGCAATGTCACTGAAATTCTAAGAAAGATACCAATGTTTCGATAGCAGCGTCAAGAAGCCAAGTAGAAGGCGCAATCACATATCTCAAATTAATCTTAAACACTTATTTTTTAGTTGCTACTTAAAACCACAACCACAATTCAATGATGACTAACAATTTGTTTTCGTTTTAATTTTTCTTGCAGTAAAAATGGAGAAAGAAATTGAAGTTGATGCTACCATTGCATCTGGCGATGAGCCATTCCTGGGAACATTAGACATAATTCTCTTGGCCATTCTAATGATTGGCGGTGCTTGGTATTTCCTTAGAAATAAAAAGAAAGAAGAAGAACCAATCCGATCATATTCCATACAGTAAGTAACAAAACGACACATTGATTTCTTCGACGATAACATTTGTATGAATCTAATTTGCAGGCCAACAACAGTAACAACATCAGTTCCATCGGAGAACTCGTTCATAAAGAAACTAAAAACATCTGGACGTAGTTTAGTTGTCTTTTATGGCTCCCAGACTGGTACTGCGGAAGAGTTTGCTGGTCGTTTAGCCAAAGAAGGTATTCGATATAAAATGAAGGGAATGGTTGCCGATCCCGAGGAATGTGATATGGTAAGATAGGCTTGCCTAGGTTTGGTATATTCAAATCGAATCTAATACATATATTTTTTTTCTATTTTGTAGGAAGAACTTTTGAAAATGAAAGATATTCCAAATTCATTGGCTGTATTCTGTTTGGCAACATATGGTGAAGGTGATCCCACAGACAATGCAATGGAATTCCATGAATGGATAACCGGCGGAGATGCTGATATGACTGGCCTAAATTATGCTGTAAGTACGCTTATGTCATGTGTAACAGTTAGAACAATAAGATTAGATTGTTGGTAAACGGGACTTGCTGTAAAAGGGAATGTTATTTTGAGTGAGCAACTTTAGGAAAATAAACTTCGTTACCTTGAAAACATTCGAGTCAGAAACTTAGCTTTGTTCTTGGGTTTGTTTGCATAGTACTAATAAAACATATCCTATGTGTGCAGTTGTAAAACAATTAGGCAAAGCAGACCAAATATATAGAATCTCAATCAAGGTTTATGTCTTCGCGATTATGGTTGATAAGATTTTAGGTGTGTTATCATTTTTTGGGCATGTCTAAGCCACTTATATGGGGGGAGGAAATGTAATGATTTCAACATGGAGGAAGAAAAACGCTGACATTGCCGTGAATTTTTATACGACAAGTTCCTCGTATCTTATTATAGCTGCTCTAAAGTAAGCGCTAGGATGTTACCCCTTACATAAGGTAAGGTACGGCTGTTTGATTTAGGGCAAACACTCTCAGAAGAAATCTGACTAAGCTTCAACATCTTGCTTTTTTATGCATTTCAGATGCAATCAGAGGAACTCTCGCTGCTATGGAAGTTTTTCTTTGTTTACCTCTGCCTTTGCAGTTCTTTATTTAAAGTAACACCAGAGGTGTTGGAGGTGTTTTAGAGCGCTTCCTGATGACATGCCTCAATAGAGATTTTATGAGCGCCGCTTTCGAGTCCTCCTTCCAAGATTGTCTGGAATGGAAAAATTTAAGGCCGTGGATACAGATGGCTCCCTCGTGAATGGTCTTCCTGAAGTGTTATACTCTAGGATCAAATTAGCTGAATCCTTATGTAGATACATTTTCAGCTGGGATATTCGCGTGGGAACTGCTGGAGAAATGTAAAATGCGCTGCCCTGCACATAATGCTCAAAAAGCCAAGCTTCTAATAAAGCTGTGTTGCTTAGATAACCTCCAAAATTGTGAAGGAGGACATCAGCAATCTGAACAGGTTGGGTAGATTTAGCTATAACTTTAGCTTGGGTATGTTAGCAAACAACCATCCATAGGGTACTGCTCATCAATCCACATAAGTAAAATAACTAAGCGTTAACCTCTACAGAATACAAAATACTAGCTTAATCTTGCGTATTGCGGACATTCTAAGCTGTTGGTTGACGATCCAAAATCCAGCAGATCTAAGTTCCTGCTCGGAGCATCTCATACTGATGACTGTTCTTGGCAAACGCTTCATCCATGAAGATGATCTCAGTAAGATTGTATTATCCAACCCTCTTCACTTTGTTAAAAGCACTGGCATGGTTTGGCTAATTTGGGCAGCTTTGGTAAAGTACAATGGACCACTAGGGATATGTATGTGCTTTGCGCCTTCGAATGACCGACTCCTTGCCAAATAAAATACAAGTCCGTTTGCAACACAGAAAGGTGGTCCATCTCCCATGCTTTGAAATGGGTCTTGGGTCAAATACGATGCACAAACTTCAATGGACAATGCCAGTCTACAACGCAGTAGAAAAAGAAGCAGTATTGACGAATGCTTGCTTGGTGACAGCACTAACCCCTGCTTTTAAAATTTTTGCAAAGCGATCGCTTTAGCCCGTGCCAAATGAATTAAATTCGTGTTACTGTGACTATATGAATTAAAGTCACCTCCCTTGCACCACTAACAAGAGGCAATTCCTACGGAATGAGTAATTATTAATCTCCGTCGGCAACTTTGTTTGTTATTTCTGTTTATCATTCATCATTTCGTTCAAAACAAACTCACTTAATTCTCAACTTAGAATTAAACGTGTAAGAGAGGCGCAAAAGTAATGAATTTATATTAGATTAATGATTTATGAATCACTAACTAATATGAACGGTTAAATGTGTATTCATGTCACGCACTTGTTGTGTTTTTTTTTAATATAAACAATTCCAATGTCTCTTTATTTACATTTTTCGCACATCAAACATACATAATATTATATAATTTTTGTTATGAGAATAAGTTTAAGTCTCTCGATTCCTATTGTTTCAAGTGGCTACAAAGTGGTTTGCAAATATGTAGGTACGACTATTGCGTCGAATCAATATCAATATCATATTACTCTCAGAGCTCGTCAGTGTCTAAATGATAATAATAACTAAATTGACATCATTAAAAGAGCTTTTTTCTTTTATTGAGAGTATTTATTCTAATCTAATTTGACTCGTCCAAAGTACTCGTTCTAACTGATAAAGATGCAGCTATGTCTGCCACCTGTATTGTCAAAGCAATAATACTTTTAAATGGATGTACAAAATGCGATGACATACAGAATTTGAACATCAACCTTTGTGAATGGTCTAAAGGTCCCTAAAAAGGCATGTTCGGGGTTATCATTACTAAAGCGGAAATATTCCCCAGTTGTTTTCACATTTCACGAACTTAAGGCAATAATTAATCGTAATTGGTGACCTCGAAATGGGCGTGTCTTATTATCTATCAAATTCGGACTGATGTTAAAGTTAATTGTTCCATGATTTCAACAAACAAATTAGATGCACGTACACGTAAATTAAACATTCGGTCTGAACGTCTGTTTATAAATTTCCATTTAATGGATCATAACATTCGCAATTCTAAAAAAAAAAACAAAACACACAGTTTTAGAAATGGGCGTGATTTTGAAAAATTCAATTGCGCAATGTGAACATTACTTTTTGCTGAGTAATCGTACACATGTTTCGGCTGAGAATCTGTACATATAAATCACACCATCTGTGGTTGAAGAAGTGTGACGCAGATAAGTCTAGGAAAACTTCTGCCTTTTTTATGTTGATTTTGTCGGTTATCAGCAAAGAGCATAGATTGAACTAAGGCCATTGTGGACTTTCTCATTTAGAGGCAATAAACACTAATATTGTTTTGAGACCACCTATTTCAATTGGCGCTATAGTCTGAAATAGACCTGAACTTCAACCATTAAGCGCGGTGCATTCTTGTTGACAGCTTTTTTTGATCTCATTCAAAACAAAGCCTTTTTGGCGGATATGTGTTTGTCATATTTTATCTTAGATGTCAAACATGGAGTTGTTTATGCTTACTTTTGCACATTTTTCCTGACTTGAGGACGAGGACACTCCACTTCACTGCATCCTTAATAATCCGTCTGCGGGAACAACACCAGATTTCAAAAAAACGTTGTAACTGCGGCTAATCAACTATTGGTTTTGTTGGACTTAGGCCTTAGACATTTAATTTTTTCGATTTTTATTCAACAAAAACGTGCTGCTGTTGTGCATTTATTTTGCAACCCCCGCTACTTGCAAGGCTTTGTAATATTTGTTGCATCAATATTGTTATTAATGATGTCATCTCCGTTAATTTTCCATTCCTTTGCTGATGCCAGTGCTCCCAGTATTTTTCCTGTTCAAAGCCAACGGCAACGTATGTTAAGTACATTACATTCCGATTTTGACAGTATACTTGAATGAGGTAAAACGAATAGTGAATTTTAATAGTTTCGAAAAACATTGCTGCCTTCCATCATTAAAGCGCAACCCTAATACTATGCCATTAACAATAGATGGCACCTGTATCGCTAAAATCGCAATTGCTGATACCAAAAGTTTCCCCATTCTCGGTGTGTACGTTAGTACAACCATGGTGGGAATGTCCGCATTTTCGATGTCGACATGTGGCTCCGAAATGTTTTAAGCGATGTAAGTAATAAATATTTCATCCATTCTGAGCTTGCTACAATTTATAAGGCATTTATTATTTAGCCCAAAACTTGCGAGCACAAAAACTGCAGAATTCAAAAACTTATTACCATTCAAGAAATCGTTAAACCAAAAGTGAATGAACGAATTGTCTAGTTGCGTTTCGCTTCTATAACAGTTCAATACCAAGATTGCCCTTCAAGTTTAACGTAATTTAATATTCGGACACTATGTGAAATATAATGATTATTTCCTTAGTCGTTTAACACGAATGTAGAATGCTCTGCCACGATCCGTTTTTCCTATACACTACAATTTATAGGCATTCAAAACCAACGTGCATCGGCATATGAGATCTGTTCTTATCCCGATAATTTTTGGTCGAACTACCCTAATTAAAATAAAAAGGTTTGACCACCATTGTAATAACTTAACATCTCTCTTCTCTTTGGTAAGCCAATGTATACGAGAAAGGACTTGTTGCATTATTTAATGCTATGTTCTCATCAAGTATCCTCAATATTTAATATATCTCGAGATGGAATTAACTACATAAGCTTTAATCTTATAACTAAAATAAAATTTACCATAAATAAGCGAGTGTAAAAATTGGTTAATGAAGACACTACACAATCTCTCCACCGCTCGATATGTCATTAGTGACGTGGATAACTAAAAATTTATAACAGACCAATTAATTCGACAACAAGTTGCTCATTTTCTGCGTAAATGTGAGACAAAAATAAACTATTTTCATAAAAATTTCGATATAAATATATTTTTGCTTAGTGAAAACACTTCAAGATTTTTTTTTAATCTATAGGTTATAATACACATTTTTTTGTGAGTTATATCTATATATGTCAAGCAACGTAAAATGTTCTCACCAAATCAATACCCACTCAAACTAGTGCACATCTCTATCAGTTGATACCACCAAAATTCTGGTGGCTGTTCAATTTTTGTATTCGATTGAATCTGAATCGAAAAAGAACATGTAAATGCGAATTGAATCCGATCATGTAATCGGAGCAATTTCTCACTGAAAACTTAGCAATCGGAAGTTTTTGTTTTAGTTATTATGTTAAATTTTTCCTCACTTAGAATAAAATCTCGGCGTATGTTTTGGTTAAAACGTAATATTAATAATTTCCGTATTAATCTGAAAGTAAAGTCATCACTCAGTGTCAGTGGGGAGTGAGTGTATTATACATTATTTGTGCAAAGTTTAAAAACCTTCGCACCACTTAAAATAATTTATGAAAAATTTACTATAAAATGTAAAACATCAACGAAAGTAAAACCATTCCTTCTGTAACAACCCTAAGCATTCAATAATCTACTACAATGCGATCAACCATTTGCAATTTCAATTCAAAGCTATTTCCGTTTCGCTATCAGCATTTTCGCTATGGTAAAATGTTCGGCCATCTTTATTCACATTTTACAAGTGGAGTGGCGGTGAAGCATGTTAAAGTTAAATGGGTGACATAAGTTTATGAGTTTGGAAAATGGAAAAATGTGCTCGATAGTGCCATTTTAGTGCTAATTGGTAAAATTTTCAATTAACAGGTCAGTGAAAATGGTAAAATTACTTAACAATAAACTATTGCTTCATTCTTTTCACAATTAAAATATAAAAATAAAATCTTTATACTCTAAAAAGTAATGTTTAGTAGAATTCTTTTTCGGCGAAACTATTCGCACCTCATTGTGTTCAATAATGTAGGCCAGCACTTGAGTATTATTAATAAAATTAAGTCAAGGGTAAGGGTGAAGGTTAATCGTGGGAAGTTTCTGTATCTAAAGCAAACTCTTCCATCTCTCGTTGCAGGTATTCGGTTTGGGTAACAAAACCTACGAACACTACAATAAAGTTGCCATCTATGTAGATAAGAGGCTCGAAGAACTTGGTGCTACCCGAGTCTTCGAACTGGGACTTGGTGATGATGATGCCAAGTAAGTTATTTTCGCCAAAAAAAAGAAGACCATCCCGTTCTAATTAGCGTTGTTTGTTCCTCGATAGCATTGAAGATGATTTCATCACGTGGAAGGATCGTTTCTGGCCATCGGTCTGCGACTTCTATGGAATTGAGGGTGGCGGCGAAGAGGTGCTCATTCGTCAGTACAGACTGCTGGAACAGCCTGAAGTTCAGCCCGACCGCATCTACACCGGGGAAATTGCTCGTCTGCATTCCCTACAAAACCAAAGACCACCATTCGATGCTAAGAATCCCTTCCTGGCAAGTATTAAGGTGAACAAAGAACTGCACAATGGCGGAGGACGCTCGTGCATGCATATTGAACTGGATATTGAAGGATCCAAGATGCGCTACGACGCTGGTGACCATGTGGCCATGTATCCAGTCAACAACAAGGAGCTAGTTGAGAAACTAGGAGAACTCTGCAGTGCCGACTTGGAGACGGTGTTCTCGTTGATCAACACTGATACAGACAGTAGCAAGAAACATCCATTCCCCTGTCCCACAACGTACAGGACGGCACTTACTCATTATTTAGAGATTACAGCCATTCCGAGGACACACATCCTAAAGGAGTTGGCCGAATACTGTACGGATGAAAAGGACAAAGAACTGCTAAGGAGTATGGCGTCCATCACGCCCGAAGGAAAAGCAAAGTACCAATCTTGGATCCAAGATGCGTGTAGAAATATCGTGCACATTCTCGAAGACATCAAATCGTGTAGACCGCCAATTGATCATGTCTGCGAATTGCTGCCAAGGTTGCAGCCACGTTACTACTCCATTTCATCATCTGCTAAGGTAAGGTTTTTTGTAATTTAAATTGATGTGTGACGTTAGTTTTTTTTAATTTTGTTTATTAGTTGTACCCAACAACTGTGCATGTCACGGCTGTGCTTGTTCAATACGAAACTCCAACTGGCCGTGTGAACAAGGGTGTGGCCACCACATACTTAAAGCAGAAACTTCCTAAAGACGGCGAATTGCCCAAAGTGCCAGTGTTTATTCGCAAATCACAATTCCGTCTGCCCACCAAGCCAGAGATTCCAGTTATTATGGTTGGACCCGGCACTGGGCTGGCGCCATTCCGTGGATTCATTCAGGAACGACAGTTCCTCAAGGACGAGGGCAAGGTAATTGGTGATACAATTCTTTACTTTGGCTGCAGAAAGAGGAGCGAAGACTACATCTACCAGGAGGTGAGTTTCAATTTATTGAATTTTTTTTTAATTTGATTAACAAATTGTGCATTTTTCTACAGGAATTGGAAGAATATGTTTCAAAGGGCACACTTACACTTAAGTCAGCATTTTCACGAGACCAAAAGGACAAGGTTTACGTAACACATTTACTAGAAAAGGATTCCGATCTGATATGGAATGTGATAGGAGAAAACAAAGGACACTTTTATATTTGCGGGTAAGTTGCAGACAGCACGATATTAGTTTTGTAAAAAAAATTTGTTTTTTATTTCTTAATTATACATTTCGTTTACCGTTTTCGTAAACACTTTAAGAACTAACTAGCTTCGCCCGTTCTTCATTAGCCGTGATTTAGCCTGAATCAATATAGTCTGCATATATCATAGCAACGAGTATTCTCCAGTTTCTTGATACTGATCCCAAATCATAATAGCAATATTTATTTAATTTTTTTTTTAAGAAAATAATTTTATCCTTATTGGTTACTTGGTGCTTTGATGACTGAATTCCCAAGCCATGCAATATTAATTTTGTGGCTTTGTTACTACCTTTCCTGTTGTACAAAAACTCAATGTGAAGCCCCTTACTAACTTGGTCGATCCCTTCAGCATGAATTCCTTATTGCTCACTTGATACGTTGAAGAGTAATTTCCCAAGCCATGCAAAATCAATGCAGAAATGTGATGACAGGAAAACAGTGACAAGGTTCGCTTAATGGCTTTGTTACTACCTGTCCTGTTGTACAATAACTCAATGTGAAGCCCCTTTCTAACTTGGTCGATCCCTTCAGCATGAATTCCTTATTGGTCACTTGATACGTTGAAGAGTAATTTCCCAAGCCATGCAAAATCAATGCAGAAATGTGATGACAGGAAAACAGTGACAAGGTTCGCTTAATGGCTTTGTTACTACCTGTCCTGTTGTACAATAACTCAATGTGAAGCCCCTTTCTAACTTGGTCGATCCCTTCAGCATGAATCCTTATTGCTCACTTGATACTTTGAAGAGTAATTTCCCAAGCCATGCAAAATCAATGCAGAAATGTGATCACAGGAAAACAGTGGCAACGTTTTATTTAATAACTTTGTTACTACCTGTCCTGTTGTACAATAAGCCCATTAAAACTCAATAGACACCCGAAATGAAGCATGTTTCATAATAAGTAAATAACACCAATTTTACTTATTTCCCAAGCCATGCAATATTAATTTAGTGACAGGAAAACAGTGGCTAAGTTCGCTTAATGGCTTCGTTACTACCTGTCCTGTTGTACAAAAACTCAATGTGAAGCTCCTTTCTAACTTGGTCGATCCCTTCAGCATGAATCCTTATTGCTCACTTGATACTTTGAAGAGTAATTTCCCAAGCCATGCAAAATCAATGCAGAAATGTGATCACAGGAAAACAGTGGCAACGTTTTATTTAATAACTTTGTTACTACCTGTTCTGTTGTACAAAAACTCAATGTGAAGCTCCTTTCTAACTTGGTCGATCCCTTCAGCATGAATCCTTATTGCTCACTTGATACTTTGAAGAGTAATTTCCCAAGCCATGCAAAATCAATGCAGAAATGTGATCACAGGAAAACAGTGGCAACGTTTTATTTAATAACTTTGTTACTACCTGTCCTGTTGTACAATAAGCCCATTAAAACTCAATAGACACCCGAAATGAAGCATGTTTCATAATAAGTAAATAACACCAATTTTACTTATTTCCCAAGCCATGCAATATTAATTTAGTGACAGGAAAACAGTGGCTAAGTTCGCTTAATGGCTTCGTTACTACCTGTCCTGTTGTACAAAAACTCAATGTGAAGCTCCTTTCTAACTTGGTCGATCCCTTCAGCATGAATCCTTATTGCTCACTTGATACTTTGAAGAGTAATTTCCCAAGCCATGCAAAATCAATGCAGAAATGTGATCACAGGAAAACAGTGGCAACGTTTTATTTAATAACTTTGTTACTACCTGTTCTGTTGTACAAAAACTCAATGTGAAGCTCCTTTCTAACTTGGTCGATCCCTTCAGCATGAATCCTTATTGCTCACTTGATACTTTGAAGAGTAATTTCCCAAGCCATGCAAAATCAATGCAGAAATGTGATGACAGGAAAACAGTGGCTGAGTTCTCTTAATGGCTTTGTTACTACCTGTTCTGTTGTACAAAAACTCAATGTGAAGCTCCTTTCTAACTTGGTCGATCCCTTCAGCATGAATCCTTATTGCTCACTTGATACTTTGAAGAGTAATTTCCCAAGCCATGCAAAATCAATGCTGAAATGTGATCACAGGAAAACAGTGGCTAAGTTCTCTTAATGGCTTTGTTACTACCTGTTCTGTTGTACAAAAACTCAATGTGAAGCTCCTTTCTAACTTGGTCGATCCCTTCAGCATGAATCCTTATTGCTCACTTGATACTTTGAAGAGTAATTTCCCAAGCCATGCAAAATCAATGCAGAAATGTGATGACAGGAAAACAGTGGCTAAGTTCTCTTAATGGCTTTGTTACTACCTGTTCTGTTGTACAAAAACTCAATGTGAAGCTCCTTTCTAACTTGGTCGATCCCTTCAGCATGAATCCTTATTGCTCACTTGATACTTTGAAGAGTAATTTCCCAAGCCATGCAAAATCAATGCAGAAATGTGATGACAGGAAAACAGTGGCTGAGTTCTCTTAATGGCTTTGTTACTACCTGTTCTGTTGTACAAAAACTCAATGTGAAGCTCCTTTCTAACTTGGTCGATCCCTTCAGCATGAATCCTTATTGCTCACTTGATACTTTGAAGAGTAATTTCCCAAGCCATGCAAAATCAATGCAGAAATGTGATGACAGGAAAACAGTGGCTGAGTTCTCTTAATGGCTTTGTTACTACCTGTTCTGTTGTACAAAAACTCAATGTGAAGCTCCTTTCTAACTTGGTCGATCCCTTCAGCATGAATCCTTATTGCTCACTTGATACTTTGAAGAGTAATTTCCCAAGCCATGCAAAATCAATGCAGAAATGTGATGACAGGAAAACAGTGGCTGAGTTCTCTTAATGGCTTTGTTACTACCTGTTCTGTTGTACAAAAACTCAATGTGAAGCTCCTTTCTAACTTGGTCGATCCCTTCAGCATGAATCCTTATTGCTCACTTGATACTTTGAAGAGTAATTTCCCAAGCCATGCAAAATCAATGCAGAAATGTGATCACGGGAAAACAGTGGCAACGTTTTATTTAATAACTTTGTTACTACCTGTCCTGTTGTACAATAAGCCCATTAAAACTCAATAGACACCCGAAATGAAGCATGTTTCATAATAAGTAAATAACACCAATTTTACTTATTTCCCAAGCCATGCAATATTAATTTAGTGACAGGAAAACAGTGGCTAAGTTCGCTTAATGGCTTTGTTACTACCTGTTCTGTTGTACAAAAACTCAATGTGAAGCTCCTTTCTAACTTGGTCGATCCCTTCAGCATGAATCCTTATTGCTCACTTGATACTTTGAAGAGTAATTTCCCAAGCCATGCAAAATCAATGCAGAAATGTGATGACAGGAAAACAGTGGCTAAGTTCGCTTAATGGCTTTGTTACTACCTGTTCTGTTGTACAAAAACTCAATGTGAAGCTCCTTTCTAACTTGGTCGATCCCTTCAGCATGAATCCTTATTGCTCACTTGATACTTTGAAGAGTAATTTCCCAAGCCATGCAAAATCAATGCAGAAATGTGATGACAGGAAAACAGTGGCTAAGTTCTCTTAATGGCTTTGTTACTACCTGTTCTGTTGTACAAAAACTCAATGTGAAGCTCCTTTCTAACTTGGTCGATCCCTTCAGCATGAATCCTTATTGCTCACTTGATACTTTGAAGAGTAATTTCCCAAGCCATGCAAAATAAACCCAGAAATGTGATGACAGGAAAACAGTGGCAACGTTCTCTTAATGGCTTTCTTACTACCTGTCCTGTTGTACAGTAAGCCCATTAAAACTCAATAGACACCCGAAATGAAGCATGTTTCATAATAAGTAAATAACACCAATTTTACTTATTTCCCAAGCCATGCAATATTAATTTAGTGACAGGAAAACAGTGGCTAAGTTCGCTTAATGGCTTTGTTACTACCTGTTCTGTTGTACAAAAACTCAATGTGAAGCTCCTTTCTAACTTGGTCGATCCCTTCAGCATGAATCCTTATTGCTCACTTGATACTTTGAAGAGTAATTTCCCAAGCCATGCAAAATCAATGCTGAAATGTGATCACAGGAAAACAGTGGCTAAGTTCTCTTAATGGCTATGTTACTACCTGTTCTGTTGTACAAAAACTCAATGTGAAGCTCCTTTCTAACTTGGTCGATCCCTTCAGCATGAATCCTTATTGCTCACTTGATACTTTGAAGAGTAATTTCCCAAGCCATGCAAAATCAATGCAGAAATGTGATGACAGGAAAACAGTGGCTAAGTTCTCTTAATGGCTTTGTTACTACCTGTTCTGTTGTACAAAAACTCAATGTGAAGCTCCTTTCTAACTTGGTCGATCCCTTCAGCATGAATCCTTATTGCTCACTTGATACTTTGAAGAGTAATTTCCCAAGCCATGCAAAATCAATGCAGAAATGTGATGTCAGGAAAACAGTGGCTAAGTTCTCTTAATGGCTTTGTTACTACCTGTTCTGTTGTACAAAAACTCAATGTGAAGCTCCTTTCTAACTTGGTCGATCCCTTCAGCATGAATCCTTATTGCTCACTTGATACTTTGAAGAGTAATTTCCCAAGCCATGCAAAATCAATGCAGAAATGTGATCACAGGAAAACAGTGGCAACGTTTTATTTAATAACTTTGTTACTACCTGTCCTGTTGTACAATAAGCCCATTAAAACTCAATAGACACCCGAAATGAAGCATGTTTCATAATAAGTAAATAACACCAATTTTACTTATTTCCCAAGCCATGCAATATTAATTTAGTGACAGGAAAACAGTGGCTAAGTTCGCTTAATGGCTTTGTTACTACCTGTTCTGTTGTACAAAAACTCAATGTGAAGCTCCTTTCTAACTTGGTCGATCCCTTCAGCATGAATCCTTATTGCTCACTTGATACTTTGAAGAGTAATTTCCCAAGCCATGCAAAATCAATGCAGAAATGTGATGACAGGAAAACAGTGGCTGAGTTCTCTTAATGGCTTTGTTACTACCTGTTCTGTTGTACAAAAACTCAATGTGAAGCTCCTTTCTAACTTGGTCGATCCCTTCAGCATGAATCCTTATTGCTCACTTGATACTTTGAAGAGTAATTTCCCAAGCCATGCAAAATCAATGCTGAAATGTGATCACAGGAAAACAGTGGCTAAATTCTCTTAATGGCTATGTTACTACCTGTTCTGTTGTACAAAAACTCAATGTGAAGCTCCTTTCTAACTTGGTCGATCCCTTCAGCATGAATCCTTATTGCTCACTTGATACTTTGAAGAGTAATTTCCCAAGCCATGCAAAATAAACCCAGAAATGTGATGACAGGAAAACAGTGGCAACGTTCTCTTAATGGCTTTCTTACTACCTGTCCTGTTGTACAGTAAGCCCATTAAAACTCAATAGACACCCGAAATGAAGCATGTTTCATAATAAGTAAATAACACCAATTTTACTTATTTCCCAAGCCATGCGAAAGAAAATTTGACAGGGGACAATAAACTGCCGATGCACCTTATTTCATGGTGTTTCTATTATTTGTCCCGTTGTACAAAGTTTAGCCATATGCAGATAGCTTCAACTCTTGAAATCTTAAATCGTTATTGAACAGCATGCTTTCGTTATTGGTCACTTGATACTCTACTCTGATGACTGATTTCACTGCTCTTGCTATAAAAACTATGACAAGAAAACAGTGACGGAGTTTGTTCAAGAATTTCGTAACTACAAAAATAATTGTTGATAGGCTACGAAATCCTTTCTCCCATAGGGGTAAATAGATTTGATTCTGAAACCTAAGATAAGCCGTCTCTGGGGTTTTCCGGTGATAAACTCTTGTTGAAAATAAATGCCCAGTCTGTCGGCTCTTTCATTTGAGCCTCTTCGTTTTTATTTATTAAAGAAGAGTGTTCATAAAATGACTGCTAGCCTAAGCTAGTCGGCCCAACTAGTGACAAGGTAAACGCCGCAACGGAAAATTGTCCGATTTCATACGAATTGTAATATTTTTGTTGTTCGGAAAGAATACATCGAAAGAAAAATCATCCAATTTTTTCGTCTGATACCTCGCTAGGCCCGAGTGTTTACTTGCAGTCGTCCTCAAAATGTTTGGGCGTAGTTGTAAATTCAACCATAGCCATAGCATTAATTGCTGCAAACTCCTGAAAAAAGAAGTTATGTTTTATTGGAACTCTGATTTGTTTATAAGGAGCATTCACTCTTGCCTAATTTCCAGTAGTCTGTATGACACTGATCATGCTATAAATCTGAATATGAACATCCTCTGTAAGACCCTTAGCCTGAATAATCCTGAAATAATTCATAGCTATCACTCTCTATCTCTATCTTTTTATATATCTATCTAACCCTCTCTTTACTTGGTAACAAAACAGTCCGCACGAAAACACAATAAGTCATGACACAACCACATGACTTATTTCCCAAGCCGTGCTATACAAAAATATGCGATGGTAAAACAGTTCTTACATTGATTTCCACAATCTTTGGACTACCTGTACTATCGCACAAATAAATTCAATACAATTTCATATAAAATTTTAAAAGACCTTTATTTCTAATCATTCCTTTTTGTTCTTTCTCATTACAGTGACGCTAAAAACATGGCTGTAGATGTTCGAAACATATTAATCAAAGTCATCACAACCAAAGGTGGCTTGTCTGAGCCAGACGCCGTGCAGTATCTTAAAAAGATGGAAGCACAAAAGAGATATTCAGCCGATGTGTGGAGTTAAAAAACGAAATACAACCGAAAAACGCCATTCATATCACACATCTGCTGCTGTATCCGCCCGCCGCCATTTTACCCTTTCATCAATCGAAAGGGAATTAATAAAGAGTGAATTTAAATTACAACAGCTAATTCCTCGTAAAAATCTAGAAAAATTCAAATCAACACATCAGAGGTTGCTATACTATTTAAAAGAAAATGAAAAAGTTAAAAAAAGTTACAAATTTGTCTCCGGTTTTGGGAGAGTTTTTGTAAAAAAAATTGTTTAGTTTAAAACAAATCAAAATAAATTTATTATTTCCCCGGGGAGGTATTTTCTTTAGCCGCATATTCATCGTTTATACAAAGTGCAATTTTATTATTTTTTTTTTTCGTTATTACATATTTTGGTTTGTATTACAATGCTTTGCGGATGCAGCACGATGCTGCATGCGTAGAAGAAACATCCGATATGGTTCTAAGGTCTTTAGTTTAAATCTAATTTTAAGTTTTAAAAATATTGATTGTTATATGACTTGATAAATTGTATAACACGAAAGGCGTCGTTACATGTACGTAGATCAAATTACTATTTAAATAAATAAAAAAAAAGAAAATTATATAAAATGCCTTAAAAAGAAACCATTGTGTTATGACTGTGTATAGTAAAATTGATTTTTAACACAATTAAAATAAATGAAAAACATATTTAATATTTTTTTTGTAACGAAGAAATATTTTTTTAAATAAATAGAAAATCACATAAAAAAAAATATCCAATTTTTGTCCTGTTTTTTTGTGATGATTTTATTTGGGCGTATAGGACAAAAATTACGCACAGGCTACAGGTTTGGTTAAAGCTATCCGAAGAGAAATGAGTTTTTTTTAGGAGAATTAGTTTGAAATTTCTCGATTAACACTCGGAAACGCTGCTGCAAAGTTTTTACCAAGTGCTCTGGAGAAGGTTAGGTGTTTTCAGAAGACACGCAGGAACGGGCCGATAAGTGTGTTGCAGTAGGGTTCGAGACGGTCTCACAGTACGCTTGATAGTTCCTTGGTAGTTGTTTCAAAACTTGTGATCGCCTTTCTTGTATTTGGGGCATATGGAGCCGATGATCCAATCATCGGACATGCTCCTCTCCCCCACGCATACTTGGTTGATGATTTGGTGCATGTTCTATTGGTAGACCATCAGAGTCGGCGGCTTTCTTCTGAAGCATTCTTATACCTGGGCCAACTTTTTCTATACTTGTTGGCGATATTGCATCTTAACTGACCGGACGTGAGTTCTCTTCTTGTCCAATCACTCTCTCTGTGATCTTACTGTACCAACTGCGTTCCGGTCTTATATCCAGCAGCCATTTGCTGAAACTTGTCTCTCTTCTTTCTACGCAGGATCTTCGTCTTCCTTCTCCTAGGTCTATACAATTTCCTTGCTGCCTTTTATTTCAAGTGTTTTCTTTGCCTGTGGTAGGTGAATGCATAAAAGTAGAGTGTTTCTCACTCAAGGGTTCTTTACTCTAGGTAAAGACAGCGGTTAAGTCGATGTTTTGCTCAACTTCCCCGCCACAGATGTTTTACTTTCCAACTTTAGCTATAATATCCCCTAGCTCTACTTTGACATCTTATTTCCGGACAGGCTTGTATGATCCGTCCAGGTCATGAAACTTCTTAATAGGATCTTCAGCATCCTTCCCACGACAAATCCGCATCCTAACACATGTAATTTTAATTCTTGGACCCGGTGAGGACACACACAAGCTTTTGGGTAGCACCTGGCTTTGACACTACAACACTACGCCGGTAATTCAGTTTCAAGTAATTGAGATTGGCTACACGTTTATGACGTATAAGAATGAAAGCAATTTGAATGACGGGGAACGCTGAAATCTGAAAAAAAAAACGCAAATCTCAAATGAGGATTTCTGTCAAAAGTGATAAGGTTTGGGACCGAAGCGTTCATGCCCACACCGAGAATTCGACTTGAAAGTGGATTTTCGGTGAATTCTTGGGACAATCTACCCTTTTCTTTCTGACTCACATAAAATCTACATGTCTTGTGCGACATGACGATCATTCCCCTGAACTTGTAGCCAGGCACTAACAAAACAAATCGTTTTCAACACATCCAAACCCATGAATAAGAAGATTGACTGTCGAAAAATTCTACAATACCAATTCTTTAATTTAATGGCGCCGTCAAACGAGGCAGTGTTCTCAAGATTTCGATACCATCCACCACCAAGGGCAACTCCCCGATTTCAATTGTCCATCATTCCGTCGATATGTCACGTATGCGTTCATATGTCTTACTTAACACGTCACAACACCAGATCGAACGGCAAACAGCATGTTTGTTTTTTACTCTACTCGAAATTCTCCTCTTATCGGGTGAAGAGGCAAATAGACTGAAAATAAACCACACATCATTCCGTTTACAGTATACAATAATACCAGCACACAGGGTGCCTAATCCTTATCAGTGCTAATGCCATGAAGCGTAGATTCGATCTGTTCGTCCATTAATCAAATAATCGTTATCATCATTCGATTTGTTGCTTATTTTTTAAAAATTAGCGTGTCGTCAAGAACAAGATGTTCATGGGAGAGAACCTGTTAGTTCAATCCAAACTAGAGGTATCCTTATCAGGGAGATTTTTTTTCTTTAATCTGTTTGTTTTGCTGGTTGTTTTCGAAAGATAAACTGGGCTGAGATACAGATAAGTTCGAGTACATACGGCGCGGCGGTGCGCACAAATATAGAATTATTTTTAAGACCGGCTACAGTTTAGTATCACTTTGCACTTGGACTTCGTTACTTTGGTAGCTGTGCAGTGTTGTCAAAGCAAAACGTAAGTAAATAATATTTCTCTCTATCTCGGGTCATTTGAAAGTGCTTTATTTCCACTGCAACGCGGCTGTTTTATTTATTTTGCAGAGATAAATTATGGCACAACTGAGGCAATTTAGCAAGCTCATGCTGCAGCAAAACCAACTCTTTGCTGGCATTCACACAAGTGCGTCTAAGAGAAGTTCCTACCTAATAGATACGGCAGAGTATTCATTTCTGAAGGATATTGGCTTGGATAGAACCAACCCTGGCGTTTACAATGGCTCGTGGAAGGGATCTGGTGAGGCGGTGGCCTCTATCGATCCTGGCACTGGAGAAGTTATCGCCGAAGTTCGAATGGGAACTGCTGGAGAGATGCAAGAGACTATTGGATTCGCTGCCCATGCATACAAGGAGTGGGCCAATGTACCGGCGCCAGTTAGGGGCGATATTATTAGACAGATCGGCGATGAGTTAAGGAAATACAAGGAGCCACTGGGAAAGCTTGTAAGCTTGGAGGTGGGTAAAATTTACAGCGAAGGACAGGGCGAAGTGCAAGAGTTCATTGATATCTGCGACTACGCTGTTGGTTTGTCGAGAATCTACTCGGGGCAGATGATCAATTCCGAACGAAGCAAGCATACAATCCTAGAAGCTTGGCGGCCGTTGGGAGTGGTTGGTGTGATATCTGCGTATAACTTCCCGAATGCCGTTTTCGGGTGGAACGCCGCCATTGCTCTGGTAAGTTTGAATTTTATTTTAACTCCTTCCAAATTGTTACATGTGTTTGTCCCTTCTTAGACAACGGGTAACAGCGTAGTATGGAAGGGAGCCCCAACCACATCTTTGGTGTCCGTAGCAACAACGAAAATTGTCTCCGAAGTGCTGAAGCGCAACAACCTACCACCAATTGCCACGCTTTGCCAAGGCGGTACCGATGTAGGCAAGAGTTTGGTGCAGGATCCTCGCGTCAAACTCGTTTCATTTACGGGCAGTTGCCAGACAGGCCGTGACGTCGGCGTAGAGGTGCAAAAGCGCTTTGGAAAGACCATCCTCGAGTTGGGTGGCAACAATGCGCTGCTCATCAACGACGATGCAGACTTGAGCATGGCCATTGACGCTGCTCTCTTCGGCTGCATTGGCACATCTGGACAACGTTGCACTACCACCCGCCGCATTATTGTACATGAGAAGCTCTACGATTCATTTGTTCAACAGTTGACAAGTAAATACGATTTGGTGATGAACAAAATCGGTCATCCACTGGATGGCAATACCCTTTTTGGACCAGTACACTCGGAACAGAACGTTGTTAACTTCACAGCAACAGTTGAGGAAGCAGTAAAAGCTGGCGGTAAGATCGCTTACGGTGGCAGACCCATTAAACGGCCCGGATTTTTCGTGGAACCAACAATAATCACCGGCCTTCGACACGACTCTCCCGTCGTTCACAAGGAAACATTTGCTCCTATTGTCTACGTGCTGAAAACAAAATCTCTCGACGAGGCCATAGCGTGGAACAATGAAGTCGACCAAGGCTTGTCATCGGCCATCTTCACAAAGGACGTGTCAAAAATGTTCCAATGGATTGGACCACATGGCTCCGACTGTGGCATCGTGAACATTAATACGACAACGAATGGAGCGGAAATTGGTGGGGCGTTCGGTGGCGAAAAACACACTGGCGGAGGACGGGAGTCAGGCTCGGATGCATGGAAACAGTATTGCAAGCGGGCAACTATTACCGTGAACCACTCAGGAGAATTGGCATGCGCGCAAGGTGTTGTGTTTCAGGTTTAAATTTTAAGAATAAACCGCATTTTTTTTTCTTTTTTACACAAAACATAGATTAACACATTTATTTTATTGAAATAAACAAAAAAAAAAAAAAAACTTATATTTTTAACGCATTACTGTTTGTTGGTAACATCAAACCTCCAAAAGTCCACCTCGATATCCACAGATTGTTTTTTATGGAATTTATAGATGGAGTCGATGTTGTATCTGAGTTCGGCGACGACTTCTCCTTTGACGCCCAGTTCTTTGGCCTTCTTTGTGATGTATTCCCTGCAGAAAAACGAATGTTCCAAGTAATGAATTTAAATGCTGATGGAATTGTGATAGGTTAAAAATGGGCATGTGTTAGAAACGAAAGACGACACTGGTGATCACTAAGTTTTTGTTAGTTACTATAGGCTTAGACTTCAGTAACTGTCGAGGAAAACTCATTAAAACCACTCATTAAAACCAAAAACTCAGTTTCTCTGCCTCTGGTGATGCACTTCACTTCGAAACCATTTTTTATTTTACTTCGTAAAGGTGCGATCAGACGGTCATCTGGATGACATCCTGACGTAACTATTTCGTTAACCCTTAAATGCATGAGGTCAGCTACCATTTGGTGGTATTTGCGCATTAATTTTTTGGGATATGCAGCTTTGTCCCGGTAAAGAGGAAAAAGGAGGATGCATGTAAAAATAGGAAAAAAAAAAACGATTTCAAGATACCAAATTTGATAGAGATTGATTATATTTAGCAAAAAAAAAGCATAATGTACTCGCCAGTACTTACTGACAAGTAAAACAAGTAGTTTAGCAAGCTCTAACGGGCAGGGGTCTGGTGCTGGAGTCTTTGTGGAACATAAGACTTTACTACCCCTGGGGTAAACATGCGTCTGTTTTCCAAGCGGAGGATTTTGCCATCCTAATGGATATGCGCTATATTGTGAACAACAGGTGAAGGGCTAGACCTCTTACCTTGTCCAAGTTAGTGCTAGAACTCGACCTTGCTCTGAATTTGGTCGGAAGGCTGAACACAGTGAATCTTGTCTGGGTCCCAGGTCACATTGGCATCCAGGGAAATGAGATCTCGGATGAGCTTGCTAGGCTAGGTTCAGAAGAAGCTTTCTCAGGTCCCGAACCTGTGTTGAGTCTGCCTGCATCTTTAGTCATGTCTTCTATCGATTCTTCGGTTTCTCGTGAAGACAAGATTCGGTGGCGCGATTGCGGTGGATGTAGACAAACAAAACTACTGCGCCCGGACATTTGCAAAAGGTCAGTATCTGTAGGCGTTCTTTCGGGCCACCAAGCTTTTGCTATACACTTAAATGTGTTGGGCTTAAGCGACACCACTACTACCTGTTCTGCTTGCGGTGAGGAGGATGAAACAGCAGAACACTTTCTCTGCAATTGTCCGGCCTATGCTCGCATCAGGTGGCGAATTTTGGGGGCTGACGTGGTGAGTGCCGAACATCTAAGCTCTTCATCACTGAAGCTCCTTCTCATTTTTCTTCGAAAGGCGGGAAAACTAAGTACATTAATGTAAGGTGTCTGAATGGCTATTACAATGGACCAGTTGTTGTGTCTTAGCGCTCCATCGGAGAGTAGCAACCTCCGACAGAAAAAAAACCTCTAACGGTATTTAAATAAGAGGTAATTTTAGTCAGCTTTGATTAAAAGTGTGTAGGATCACAATTTAGTTTGATTGACTGGATTAACATCGGATTAAAGACGTGGAACATATATGGTACGGAATGGGGCAAATAAAAACACTAATTGACAGAGCTACTTCCCAAAATAAGGAATTTAAAAAAGTACGATAAAACTTATTGGCAATCGAGATATTAGGAAATCGCTTGACCCTCTTAGTCATCGCCGTAATGTCACCTGCCTGTCGTTGTTTTATCGATACTTCCATCGTTAGTGCCCGAATGAAATAGCCAGTTGCGTTTCTTCCCTTCAACACTTCAACCGTAATACACGTTATGAAAGGAATGCTCATCAGTTTACCCTAAAGCCTGTATTCGGACGTAGTGGAATGTGAAATGCTCTACCTCACTCTGTTTTCCCTGACCACTAAAATTTCCAAACATTTAAAATCAATGTGCATCGGTTTCTCATCCATTCGTCTAATTCCGTAATGCCTTAATATAAGGGTGTTTTTTGCACTTGCAAATTATAAAAAAAAAAACTAATTGGAAAAGAATACTCAGAAATCTTCTGAGGACTTTTTATTTTGCCGATGTCAACCATAATTGTTTAAGGAAATTTAATAGCTACTCACACGTATTAACCTTTTAAAAGATATCGATCCTAACCCGTCGCGAACTCGACCGAGCGCCCATAACCGTTGATATGGAATGCCCATAAAAAATCAATCCACCAACTTCACTCAGTCGAGCTGAATGTGCAGGATTAATCAACTAGAACTAACGGATCTCTACATGAGTGATTCATGAGTGATTGGGATTTTACTTCTCATTACAGTAGAGCCGTGAATTAAAGGCCACTGTTGGTTAACACACGCTTATGTCGTTATTTTTTTTTTTTTGGTAGGTAATCCAGAAGAAATCTCCATTACGGGATACATCTAATCATAATCTTTATCATTAAGTATCCAAATTCCCAAAACTAAAATCGTTGGAATGCACGATTTTGCATCTTTCACAACATTTAAACAAAAACAGAGACTTTAAACACAGAAATGCCATAATGATATAAACAGATCAACACAGCAATACCAACATCGATTTTTATTCGATTCAACTTGTAAATTCAAAACAAACAGATTAAAAACAGAAACATCCAACATCTAAAACGGAATATTGTAAACAAAATTCTCTCAAATATATAAGCAAAAGAGAAATTTCGCTAAAAATAAGGACACTTAAATTTTGGGAAGCGTGAAAACGTGGTCCCAATGTTGGTAGTTCAAATTTGAAATTTTGGTCTGATGTTGATGTCGAAGTTTAAGTTGATATGATAACGTATTCCTCCGTATTCATAACGGTTGATTGTAAAATGTGCTGTCTTTTTCTTGACGAAAAAGAATTATATTATATGTACATTTTGAATACATAGAATGATCAGGTCTGAATGGGAATAGAGCAAAACGTGCGATTACTGCTTGGATTGCAATGGCGCTAAACAAGTGCAAGTGCTGCTTACTTATGGGGACGTACTGAAGTAGAATTTCCATAAGCGCGACCGAGTACAAATCCCCGGTATAAAAGTTGCCCACATGTCGCTTTGAAAGTTCAAATTTAATAAATGAATCAAAACGCATTTTAATCTACTTTCAATGCAAATACGGTCGAACGAAATCGTCACGGCGATCAATTTAATCGATCAAAGGATTCGATTTAACGATGGATTTTTGTAATCTCCTCCTTATATCTAAGACTCGTCTTGTACTCCACGAGTTCGCAGAGTAAAGAGTAAGTCGGTACTGTAGACAGAAGCGAAGATTAAAAACACGCAAGCAATAGTTGTTACTAAAAACAATATAGTCAGAGTTTAAGAGACTCCAGGTAGGTAGTTAAGGGTTAAATAATTAAACTAAACAATAGTTTTGTTCCCGGTACATATACATACCTATACCCGATTTAGTTGTGATTGGGGTCCAAAAACCATGTTGCAAATTCTTAAAAACGAATTAATGCTATTACTAAATATAGCCAAACAAACCAAAAACCCTGCTTCTTCTTTACGTAAGATTTCAATTTTAATTTTGCATCTCATCTCAAACATTTATCTTAATTTGCGGACAACATTTATACAGAACGGATGAAAATGTGTTTTGTTTTCTGTATGTAATACACAAATTTTGGAGGACAGGGGAAAACATTATTCACTTGCAATTCGCAGCAGACAAAACAGAGTGCACAAACTATTACCTATATCTTTTGTTCGATATTTCAACAAACTGCAATTTTCTAAAAGAAACTTTTGGCAGCTTTTTTAAATTTTTTAAAATTTATACAAAGTAATCGAACTAATTGTTACCTTGTTGATGTTTTATGCAGGGAATAAACAGCAGTGGTGGCAAGTTCGACACCGGTCTGTAGAAAACGCATATTAATACCCGCGTTGTTCTTCGTGCCAAAGGGCGGATTCATTACAATCGTGTCAAATGCATTATTCCATTTGGAATATTTCTCTAATTGCAGTACATTCGATTGAACGCAGTCAACAGCTGGTAATTCCATTTCTGTCACATTTGACCGAAATATCTGAAAAAAAAAGAAAAGAAATCATCAGATTATCCTTTGAAAACGAAAAATTCAAACGTCATCAAAAGTAATGCGGATGATGCTATCCGATCCGGGATACCAATCGAACGAGCAAACATATTTCCTTTGAATTGGAACTCAGCGGAGAGCACCTTCGAATTACCAAACGAAAACGACATTAGTGATTCTGGTTTTGATTCTTAATTCAAAAGCAGAAGTAAATTTCTCTTCTTTTCATGAGAGGAACTGTCACTTAAGTAGCAAACAAACACTTTCAGAAGAGTCCGGAAGTCTTCCGGATTACCAACCGACATAAGGCTTACCTCAACTGCACTATCGTCCAGCTCAAAGCCAATTGTCAACTGCGCTCCCAGAAGAAATGAACCAATACTTAGCATCCCACAACCGCATCCTAGGTCGCCAACAATTCTGCCCTCAATGTCATCGTACTTTGCTTGCATATTGTAAATCATACAACTGGCTATGTGAGGCGGCGTGGGATACTGTTCCAAACTGATTTTGGGCTTTTCAAATCCATCTACTCCCTGCAGATACTCTTCGAGTTTTTTCAATTTCATGCGGGCCATTTGGAGGTTAGTTTTGTGCAAGGTTTTTTCTTACTTTTGTGGGGTGCCTGGTAGTGGATCAAGACGTGGTAGAACTGGAAGAAAACTATTTCCATACAGTGAATCTTGTGGTACAAAAAAACCAAATGTTGGTGCGTTCGATATATTGAATGGTACGCCACGAATAGCTGAGTTTGGACTAAATTCTGTGCTTGGTGATGGAATTAGTTGCTGCGAAGAAACAATTCATTAGACAAATATTCGGCAATTATAGTTAGAATGTTCTAACTGGATGATTCATTTGTGGGACTGGACTTGGTATCGGAACTGCACAAATAACACCGGCAGCTACTGGTGAAACTCCTTTTTGCAGAAGCTGCTTTTTTATTTGCAAATCTTCGAGGATTTTTCTATTCGTTTCTGATAATTAAAAAAAAAACATGTATTTTTGAAATTCAATTGGGAATGAAAATGTATTTTGGTACCTTGCTGAGCACTTAATGTTGGGAAAGCCATGAAAATTGTGAAAATAATAATAAAAAAAAATAAAGAGTATCCTTGGCGCAACAACACGACACAGTCAAAAACGTCAAGCAATATTAAGTTCGGTTTGTTTTGAAATTTAAGAACACGTCTAAAAAAGTAGAAAAAAAATGTATGTAATTGTTTGAGAGACTCTGTTTTCATATATATAGTTTAGTACAATTTCGATTAATATTTGTTTATCACGATTTTCCGTGAAATAGAGCACTAATAACGGAAAATTATTTTGAATTGCGTGGGATCTCAAGCCTTTTTCACAGCAAAACGAAATTTTTGTGTTGTCACCAAATAGATACCGAAATGTTTGCGAAAATACTGCGAAATAAATTTTATTCAGAGTTTAATCAACTAAGCCTAATATACACAACTTCCTACCGCCTAGGTATATGACATTTGATGTAAATTATGGCAATTTATAATTATATTGATAGTCCACCACATTTATGTTTTAGAACAATAGAAATCTAAAAATGTAACAGCAGGCTTCGAGCGTAATGATAGCACCAGTCTATAAGTTTTGTTTTTGGATAAACGGCATGACGAAATTGTACGATTGTCGTTAATACAAAGTTGCATTATAAGATTGAAACTTTGAAAATCTTTCCCTTTAACAATATCCCATAATTGGATTCCCTCCATAAGTTTGCATAGTCCTTCTTTTTCATCAAATAAAAGCCAACATTTTTCTAACTTTCGAAGAGTAAGACCGTTGAATAGAAAAATTCTTGACAAGCAACAGAATTGCTGCGTCATTTTGCTTCTGTCTGATAAAGCTATTTGTTAATATAGTAATTACAATTTGAAAGGGTTTTTAAGAATAGTTTAACCTTTGAAACATTTCATGAGGTTATTTTTCAAGGAAACATCTCAAGTAAGTTGTTTAATTAATTTCTTATATTAACTAGCTTTCCATTTGAATACTTATTTGCATAACTGATATCAGCATAAATTAATTCAAAGGTTAAATCAATAAGTCATAATCATTTACAAAAGAAAACACATAACGAAAACCTATAAAGAAGGTGGAACGAATTGTTTGACACTAGTACTTAATATACAAGTTTTACATTTCACCCAGCAGTGTGGCTAAATTTTATTTATTTTAATACTTATACTTAATAAAAAATAAAAAAAAAAAAATAATTTAGTTTTGCAACCAAAAGCCATTTGGAGAAACTAAGTTTTGGGCACATAGTCATCTAAATATTTATATATGTACCTTTTATCTTTTATCATATTTAATGTTACACCCAGAAATAAAAAAAAAATATAAAAATTTTTTAATCATAAACGGGCCCTTGAGGACCTAAGCCTAGCTTCTCCAATCATTTTGTGTGCGAAGATGACACTAACGAAAAAAACCCCTCGTTTATTTATCCACAGCACTTAATTACTGAGCCACTGCGCGCACAGAAATTTAAAATATCTGACTATGGGGCCAGTTATAGCTATCATTCAATTGCATGTACTAATTAAATTTTTATTTAAACTGTTAAATGTTCACAATGGATCAATAATTTAGGAACATAATATTTCGCTAATCATGGAAAAGCTCTTTTGCTGATGGGACTAAAAGGATTTATGTTTCACATTGAAATAAACAGCAAATTCCTTACTTATAGCACTTCACGTTGATAAATTCCATTAATTTAATGATATGAGCGATATTTGAGAATGACTTAAGTCGCATAAGACATATGAGGTAAAGTTGAGTAATACTTGAGAAAGATAATGTAAATGTGTCATGTAAAAAAAACAGATTTATGAAGTTTTATTTTTCGTTCAGATCAGACCACTAAGTTTATAAAGAAAGATGCAATTTTTTATTGACAGCTAGGGCCCTGATCTGGACCAGTTTAAAACTAATTTAAATTTTAACTTACTTACTTACTTAGCTTACTCCAACTGCTGTTAGACCTGCCCTATCTATAAACCAAGAGAAGTACCGACTCTAGTACTTATAATAAATAAAAACTTATAAAAAATAAATATTAAGGCAAATACAAGACCTAAAGCCTGGTGTGTCCGAACATTTTGTTTGACACGAATGCAAGGACCTTTAAACTTTAGGTTTCCGATTCCGAACGGCAATTTAATTTTTGAGAAGCTTCTCATACACATTTTTTTCTCTTGGATATTTGTCAGACTTTCGCAAGGAGTCGGGCAGTGGATTAAAACTTTAAGGTAGTACGGGGCGGGATTTCAACCAACTTACTGGTCCGACGCACTTAATCAATTTATAATAAAAATTTATTCTGAACTAAAAAAATGTTTTTTATTGTCAGTATTCCCGGTGAAATATCAAGATGTTACTTGAGGTCGCATACCTTTGGAAAAGGGCTAACGCGGCTGCGTTCGAAACTACAGACAGTTCTGTATGGAAGTCTGTAAAACCAATCTATAGCAAAGTAAGATAAATATGTCTTACTCTTGTCAATCCACTGAGTATAGTATCCGAAATGTAAAAAGAAACCCGGTCTTTTCCTTTCATTTCAAGCAAATGGTTAGGCAATCAATTGAAGAAACTGTCAATTAAATATACAAACTCAAACTTGTTATAAAAGACATAAATGTTTAATTCCTTAAATGTTTGAATTATTTAATATCGACAACCGGAATCAATATATAGCAAACCGTGGTAATGTAATTTCCATAATTCGAACGATCATTTCTTTAAAAAAAAATTATATTGAGTTGCGGTCAAGTTGACAACAACTTTCTTTCTTTTTTATCAACTTATTAAATTTAATTCTTTAATCACAATCAGGTCTTCCAATAAACTATAAGCGTGATTGATTCATTTACCAAGTACGCCATTTTAATTTGGCATCTTTCATTCACCAGCTTTCTGAAATCGGCAAGAAATTCAACAAAATTGAATGAAAATTAAAAATCACAGTTTATCGATAAATAAGCTAATTGTACTAACTACACAAAGTATAATAACTACTTATGCATATGATTGGAGACCGTCTATATGCATGATTTAAAGAATTCGATGAACTATTAGAAGCTACCTATGTGTGGAGTAAAATATAGCAGTAATGGCACTCATAAAAAGCTCGTTCGATAGAAAACATCGCGGAATGAGAATAATTTATTTGTTTTAAATGTATAATTTTCTAAATATGTAGTATACATTTGTTGGAGTTAACTTCTGTTAGTGAAGTCGCACCTTTAAGTTGAACATTACGGTATTCACATTGAATTTAATTTTATTTCGATCGAGGGTTTCTTCTGCATAAAAATGGTGCAAATTCCTAACATAATGACGAGTAAAAAAAATTTAAGGCATGAAGTGAATTGATAGTGTAGAAGGACTTTTGAATCAAAGATCAGATCAAGACATCAACCAACAAGTTACCCTGTGATCTACCTAGTCAATTGTGTATACAATGGAATCCATCCTGTTATCGATACCGACTCGAAATTTTTAGTTCACGGATGTCTTCATTAGGCGCCATCTGCAAAAGCTTAAATTTTTGGTAATCCCATGAAAAGTGGCGATATCCACTTACCGTCTTAAGTCAAACTATACAACTGCTATCTATAATTATTTGTAACAAACCTTAAAATCAAGTAAATAGGATCTTTCTCATGCTGTAATATTTCACCAATATCTACAAATACAACTCCATTAATTTTATAAGTACCTTTTTTGGTGAAAAACTTTAATACATTGACCTTGCTCTTCCACTTAAAACAAAAGTGAATAATCCGAACTAAACTAATTTATCACAAAGAATATTTTTAATGCCCATCATTCATCTCAGAATTTTATTTAATTTTAACAAAATGCCTTTAAATTTGAAGCGCTTTCATTCAAATGCATCTCCTTCAGATCCATTTTTGTCATATTTAATTAATTAGCACCCGATTGCTGGTGCATCGAACAGAAACAATCAAATATCATTCATCACGAAGTTGGATAAATTAGCAGCTGCCACAATTTTTAAGAGGAAAATAAGTGTGTGGTCAGTGTTGCTAATTTTTTTTGTTTCGAATTTATAATTTACCAATATTTTTTGATTTTTTTTTAAATAAATTATCCATAGGTTTGGCTGAAAAATGCCCAAGCGTGAATAATAATTTTATCTGATTGAACAGAGTAACAAAAAAGACTTCTGAGTGGATATTTTTTATATTAAAAGAGTTAAATATCCTACGACAAAATTATGTGTATAGTTAAGATAACGTATAATTTAATTTAAGTCGTGAAGAGTTTCTGCCAGGTAGTCTGCTCTCAATTATTTATTAATTTCTAATCTTTTATTCGTTCCCTTGACATGCTCATCTGCGAGAACCATAATGTAGTCAACGTGTTTGCATGTAGTTCAATTTTATACATATTAAAAGCTTGAAGAGTTCTCCTGGCATCTAACCACAAACAAGACCAAGAAATGCTGAAATTACCCATTATTGATGAAAACATTTGAAGTCAAACATCCGCAAACAGGCAGGTTAACAGAAAATTGTCGCAATAGGTTATTGTATTGAGTTACTAGCTGCCCAAAATAAAATACCTAGGCTGGAAAGTTATATGCCTACATGTTATTCAATCAATGTGAGTGCCAATAGAATGTATATACATAAAAGTTAAATATACAAAATGTATATAAAATTACTGTCCGTAATCGGGTTCGCCCGGGTGAATTTCACGTCGCTGGTTTACGTTGTGCTTTGCCTGTCAGAATTTTTGGAAATTAAATGAATAGCGCCAATGGTTTACCGACCTTCCAACACGCCACACTCACCATGGAAAACACTATGGTTCCTGGTTACATAACATGATCATCAGCCTACCTTGAGCTACAAATTAGGCGTCATTCCTGGCAAATCGAATGAAGTTAATAACTTAGTCGGGATCGGCAATGGAATTATTCGACTTTAAAAAGTGCAGTTTGCTAAACCAAACATTTTGAGTTTTTGTGTTCGGAAATACTTTTGTGATAAATTCTGTGCAAATTAAATTAGGCCGAGGAAGAGTCAACCGGAATTTTCCAATTGCTAATGCGTTACAATTGCTTGGAAAACATTTTCCGCTGATTTATCATTGTGTTACGCGACTCGCTTACATAGAGTGCCTCCAACGCAGTTTCCGCCATCTTGATCAAAAATTGATACCCATCTCATCGGCAAAAAAATCAGCAAGAACGATAGAATTTGGCGTCGATAGAGGCACAACATTTTCTAAAAAAAACAACATTCAACGCCGGTGCATTAAAAACCATGTGACAACGGAACTGTCAAACTAAATGTCACATTTTTTTTCAGATTTTCATACAAAACTGCATTTTATTTCGTACAATTCTTGTCCTGGCAATTACAAACACAAAAAAAAGAAAATCGGCTAAATTCGTTCTCAATTGATGATCTCTCATACATGCGATTTGATTGATTTTTATTTATGTATATGATTTGCACTCTAAATAACCAGTCATCGTCTATTGGCTCGCCTTTCTTCGATCAGAACCGCTGATTTCTTTAAACGATCGCCACCTTGTCCTTTTCCACACAATTATAATTTTTTTGACAAGTCTTATTGAATTCGGCAATTTAAAACACCGCTGAGAACTCAAACCACATGATTAGGCACAAAGCCAACGTACTTGCAATGCGTGGAAAATTCCGAAGGTGAGATGGCGTTAGATAATTACATGGCCTGGTTACCCTGGTCAAATGTAAGCGTCAAATTTGCTGGTAAACAAATATCTCTGATTTACGATATGATTAATAATCTGAGTTTATTACAATGATAACTTAGCAAATTAATTATGAACTCGTCAAAGGATAAAATCAATAAAAACAACACATTCAGGTCAAGATCAATTAATTTAAAAAAAAAATTCGGACTCTCCAAGGCTAATGAAGTTAGTTAGTCTGGTTCTGAGAGGGTATGTAGGACAAAGGCCTCGCCTTAGAACATCGACATTTAAAATGTGTGTACCTACTTTCAGTTTTTTTTGTTGTTAAGCTTTACTTGACTTAGGCTCAGTTGGCTGATTTTTAGGCATTTAACAATTCATTGAACTTGTTAACACGAAGAAGTGTCGAGATGCAGCATCACAAACTTTAAACCACCCAAAAAGTGGAATAATTAATTCAACCTACCATCGTGGAACACTGACACCACCTCAACGACGCGACGGGCACTTTGTTAGACCCAATGTCTACAGCTGAAGTGATTTTATGACAAACAATTGTTCTTTAATGAAACAGGTTTAGCACGTAGATCATTGATGAAATTTTTTGTCGATACCGAAGAGAAATTATTTCATGAATTATGCATTGAATATTTGGCAGCTCATCTCATTTGTACCGCAGACAACCAAGATTAAATTATGTGAGCACGTGTAGATGTATTGATAAACATTAAAACGATCCTATTACTAATAAAAAATGATACTAATTGGGCGATTAAATAAATTAGGCATAGGTATACCTAATGGCGATGCTCGCACGGTCTTGGAATATTTGATAAGTTTGCAATAGTTATTACTTAAACTTTGCAGGACCACTTACTTTGCTGTTGTTAATGAAGCGGTTTTGCTACACTTATGCAATGCAGTTTCATTTCTTTTAAACAGGTCTTTCGAACCAGTTGCGGTTCTTAAAATTAAATCACTAAATAATAATGGTTATGTATAAATACATTTCATCACTGATATGATGGGCATTCATTTCCTATTCACTAATCTAAATGTTAAATTGATAAGACTGCATCTAAGTGATTTAGTTTTAGCATATAGATATAGTTAATTTTAAAACCCGGTTGTTAGTTGCGAGTCACTTTAGAAGTAACAAACTAGAAATTAACTCAGTAATTTAGTGGGTACACTTTTAGAATAAAAGAAAGAATTCGAAAATATTTACATTATATCGACAAATTGGATTGAATAACAGCTATAACTTTGAGCTAGTAAACGACTTTTTCTACCTCGGTTATATTCGGTTATATTCTATAGAGCTTAAGCTGCACTCTTTCAAAAGAGTCCGTTTTAAAAAATAGGCGGGATGGTCAAGAACCACAAGCATCCAGGAGCCTTCCCAACATGGAGTGTGCCCTTCGGCTAAGCATTAACCTCGAGGATAAGAAGTTGAGATCCAAGTCCACTCTGTCCACAACTGTAGTGCTTCTATACTATGGCAAGTATTTATGAGCTATCGAAAGTAAATCTTGTCAAATAGTCAATGTGTTACAGCTACATCTTGCGAAATGTGGAGGATATCTATGAAACTAATCCTAATGTTATTGCAACATCCTCTGGCAAAGTTATGACAAAAATACGTTTGTCTTGTTTCTGCTGACTCTGATATGGCGAACCGCACGCTTGGTGTATAGAATTGAAGGCTCCACAAATGATCGTGGTGATAGATAATGCCGTTTAAGATCTACAGGTGGTGCCCGGTATTCACTGGTCTTGCATGGCATATATCTGGTAGTTGGGTTTGGTTGAATAATGACTCCTGTTGCTTCAATTGGTGATGGATTTCGGAACGAAAAGCCTGGCTTTTTTCCTACTTCATCTATCCTAAAGATTTCGTTTCGTTTTGGAGTCTATTCTATTCGTCTAGTAAGTATCGTTTGCTTAAGATTTATACGAATTATTTTATTGGTCAAGGTCTTGAAGGTACTTTTCACATTCCAAGTGCTCTTACATTTCAAAGCTAAGGGCTTAAATCGAACGCATAAATAAATAGCCCAACTGGACGCTCCTTGAACTGGTTAATGTCGTAGTACCTTCCTAGCAGCTAAAATCTAAAATCTAACAATCGAAAAGCGGTTTTCGACCCCAGTTCAAACTAATCGTCGGCCAATATTTGTTAGTTAGTACTTTTTTAAGCGAAAACAGAGGTTTCATTGTCATCACGTGTACATAAAACGATAATCGTTAATATTACTTGTCTACAAAGCAATATCTTAAGGGCATAGTCGACAGGTAGAATATTATACCACCCTGTTTGATCAGCAAATATCGGATAAAGTTGTTTATGTTTTCCAGTTAATTCCAATGACGTAGAATTATTTATCAAATATGAAAGAGTAATGATGTTAGTTTTATTATACAGTTGTTGTTTCTTTTCATTGACACTGTTGTTTGACTTGAGGGCTTTTAAATCAAAATAATGGGAAACCAATTTCAAGCAATTTGTTTGATATCTTAATTAAGCGTTAACTCGATACATTTTTGCTATAGTATTCTCTTTTTAGTTGTGCGATTTATGTTACTTATTGTATTTGTTGTTTAAAAAACTGTCACTTTCTATTTAATAAAGATGAATGATTGTCTGGGTCAGCCCGGCATCTGCCCTTGGAGCTCGATTGACAGTTCTTTACGTGGAAAGAAGACAGATTGCTGCTAAATTTGAATTCCAGAAGCTATGATACTTTTAATAATTCGTCTGAATCCTCATTGTCATCACATCGTCGGTTTTAAGAGGACTTGCCCATTTCTATACCAAAAGTCAATCATGTCCAATGCCGCTTTCGCACAAAATTTGCAAGGCTTGATCCGACAAAAACAATACCGATATCATAAGCCTTCGCGTAGAGACCACAAGCGTTGTGCATGATCAGCAGCGCACTATGCCACACATTACAGTGGCTACAGAACACCGCCCCTGTTAACCCCTAACCAGGCAACTTCAAAATCTAAAAACATGTGGAAGCAAATTCGATAGCATCATCAATAGCCACAATCAATTCATTTAGGATTTACGTCTAGTTTACTCATTTCCACTTAGAGGATGATTTGCGAGCAACTGAAAACATGGTGGGTGCAGTGGCCTGGTGGATAAGTTCCTTGAACTACTAAGCGAGCTGTCGCTGATTCAAATCCCGGACCATTCCTTCATGTTTTTATTCGCTGCCTCACCTCTTGCAAAGAATGGTAATGCTTAAAGCTCCTTTATCAAAAATTCAATCATGGAAAAATCAAAAAATACGCAAAAACTCTGATTTGCTTATGTTGTTTAAAATGATTTTTCTTTCCCTTTTTATTATGCTTAAAATCAATTAAAACCGCGATCTCGATGTCTGAACTACATATTTATATTTGGAATTTTTTTACTCTTTTGTCGAAAATTCTTGCATTTGGAATCGATAATACCTCTCTTCAATGGACTAGAAATTACATTTCGGACCGTTCAATTCAAGTTGTTTTGACAGCATTCTAAGTGGGGTACGCTGTCAAGGCCACAGTGTTGTCTTCTGTCATTAGCGAAACCCCAATACTCTGCCATTATCTATGAACGGCACTGACATCGCTGAAACTAAAAGGCTTTCCATATACCAATAACATATTTGGAGCTACTGGATAGGATTCAAAAACGTGCGATTAAACTTACTGGCGTTCGAGATATTGCGAAATAGCTTGACTTTCTTAGTAATCGTCGCAATGTCTCCTGAGAATTAAAAATGATTCTCGGTAATGTCTACCTCAACGCGTAAATGGCTTAAGAATTTTTTTTCGATTTCGTATGTAAATTTGTCATAGCATAGCTTAAAGAACTTGAATAAAAATTGCATAAAATCATCCTGGATGACAGGCTTTAAAATTGTTATCATTAAAAAAAAAATGTTTGACATTCAAATAACCCAATAATGATTTTTTTTAGTTTAGACATCGAGATCGCGAATTCGAAAAATCGAAAAGGAACAAAAAAAACTTGCTATAAAAAAGTTTTTTTGGCATATTTTTGGAATCATCTGGGCGTTAATGGGTTAAACTGTAGGTCCCTTCAATTCATTTTTAAAAAAATATATCTTCTCACGCACAATGGATGGAGAAGCTAGTTCCTTATAACCTTTTTAAATATGATTACTACGGCAAAGAATTTACTTTCAATCAAATTTAAAGATTTCAGTCGTCCTCTGAGTTGCTTTCGAGTTCCTATTTAGAAGCCGCCTGACATCTTTCGGATGTAACCTGCTTCTTGTTACTAACCATACTAACCAGGGGTTTCTTACCGGACATGGCAGTCGAAAACAGCTAGTGATAAATCCTTTTATTCAATTCAAAGGCTAGGTCTCAACCAAATTTAGAACGTGTCTTGACAGATTTGTCTAGCTCCTCAACAAACCGCATTCAGTTGTTTTTTCCCTGATATTTTTTCACTTGAGAGGTTACGGTTCCGCATAGTACTTGAACCAACCTAAAGGTTGATATTGAAACCAACTTTCCTGTAAGCGTATTAAAGTATTTATTGGTTAAAGTAAGAACGATCACCTGCTGTTGTCTAACCGTACAAAGATTGGCGCAGAGCTTATATTGTTAACATAAAGAGGAGACGGTAGTATAAAATTCAGTTATTTTGTACATCCCCAGTCTAGACAAGTTGGTGATTACACTGTTTGACCAAAAAGTAGTAAGTAGGTATATTATATATGTCTTTCGTCCAACAATCTTTTTAATTGTAGCTTTAATTACTTTCTATCTAAAGCCATTATATCCAGTTTTAAGGATAGTGATAGAGGGATATTTTGTTAAATTTTAACTACGTTTTGTAACTCTTGTTTTAAATTCCTCTGGCAATTATTTTTACGAGCCATAACCGAACTCCCACGAAATGAAGTACATAATTAAAGTTTCCTTTAAAAGATCTAAAAGATACTTAATTATAATGTATGTATCAACATAATTCATAAGCGATTGCACGTGTCTATGATCATATCATCTTTCTTTCACTTCAAACAGCTATGCTGCCTTTTGATCATTCAACTAATTGAAATTCACAGTTATCGTGTTTATTTTTTTATTTGTTTTATTGAATGAATTTCAACGACAACAGGTGCGCTGATAGATCGACAAACTAATTTCCATAAAACCAAGACCGCAAGTTGAATTTTTTTTTTAAGGAGACCGAAACCAGTCTCCTTAGTCTATTTATTTTTTGCTCTTTTTTTTTAAATAAACGTCTTTTAAGTAAAAGTAAAACAGATCACTCCCTTTTTTCAATGAAAAAAAAAAAACCCATAAATTACGCAAAGTGAAGGTGTTCTAAAAACCATCGAGCATCGACTTCCGGCGACTTAAACAATCAATGGCTCAAAAACGATTAGTTACTTAAAGAATAAAAATAGATATTCTTTTTACAAATCGACCGACAGCTTGCTCATTAGCATACCACAACATGAGATCGTAAGTTTGTACATAACTACAGAAATAGAGATATGGATTTTATCCTCCAGATAAAATCAACAACATAACCGCGACGCTGTTTACACCTGCAATATAGAATTAAGACATGCAGTGGTTCTTTCATGAGGTCTCTCTGTCTGACCAGTTCGCAGCCACTAATGAGAATATCTTAAGCAAATGTTGATAGGCTTCTCGTAGCTACTTCAATCGTATTCCCATAAACGAATCGAATCGAGATAAAGCAAATTAGCATTAATTGTCTTTGTTTCTTTCTTCCTTTGGGCTTTAAGAATTCAAAAAAAAAAGAGGTAGGTACGCAAAATTTTAAATTAATTCACCGCGATGTTAGAGTGTTTAGGCAGGAGTTTGATCTTAGTCCAACCACACTGATTCACCACCAAGAAACGACCAAGTAAAGAAAAGTAATATAAGTAGTTGCCTTGCTCTCGGCGAATTCAGAAGGTTAGATCTCGCATCGCAGGAATAACCGGGCGTTATTGTGACCGTGACCGTGAATTTAAACCGCGCAAAAACGTTATCAATAAAGCAACAATATGAATTTATTAGTGATTAGTTGTTCGGTTCTGATGTTTGGCGTCGTGACCGGCTACTTTTACAATCCAAATCAGATGACATGGTGTGACAGGAAATTGTGTCCTACAGGTGGACGACATATTGCGTGCAATAACAATGGTGTAAGCGTAAAAATATTCAGTGTAGAGTTAGTGTTCTATTAATGCTTTTCGTAGGAATTCAGCAATAGATGTCACCCAGACAGGGTCGTTCTGGACATTGAACCCTTTCAAAGTCAAATCCTACACGAACACAATAAACGAAGGAATTTCATTGCACTAGGCCTCCTGCCAGGATATTTTCCAGCCGCCAGAATGGCTACAATGGTGAGTTATACAAAGATGTGAAATCATCGAGTGTCACCAGATTAACATAAACTCCAGCTTAAATAGAAAAGTCAGAAACTTGTTTTACAACTCACTGCTTGTTGATTAATTTTTTGTTTATCTTTCACTATTCGCATCGTCAATAATATTATAGAAGTGGGATGATGAATTAGCGTACTTGGCACTACTGAACTTGAAAACTTGCATTCTTGACCATGACGAGTGTTACAATACCTACCGTTACCGGAATTCGGGTCAATGTCTGTACGGATTGTATTCGGAGCGTTCGTATGTTAATATGACGAATTTGTTGGAGCAGGCTGTCGGAGGCTGGTTTAGTGAATATAATCTTATCGACAGCAGTTATATTAAAAAATTTCGTGTGGAAAATCATTTGTAAGTAAATATCCTTTACAGTTAGTTAAAGCTTTTTTTTCAAAATGAATCTTTCCACAGTGAGGAGTATGGACACTTTGCTGAAATGATAGTTGATCGCAACACGCATGTTGGTTGTGCTGCTATTCGCTTTACAAGGCCGGACTACCCATACTATTACATCATAAATATTGCCTGTAACTATGCCTCGATTTATGCTTTCGACACTCCGGTTTACAAGGCTGGCTTGCCGACATCAAAGTGTCGAACGGGCGGTAACCCATATTATCCTGGACTCTGCTCACCGAGCGAGAAATTTAATCCCAATTACTGAAGAGGATTAGGAGAAAGAAGATCTATCTTAAGGATGTTCAAAGACTGAAAATTTAAGTGGCATTAAAAAAAGCTCGTTAAGTGTACATATATGTAGTTTAAGTTAACGAATGAAGTATTATCATAATGAAATAAAACTGTGTTATTACTTTGAGTTAAATAAGACAGTTACGACATTTTTCATTTATTAAATCATTCAATACACATACACAACATTAGTTGAGGTGTCTTGCGGATTAGTGACATTATTATTATTGTTTATATGCTTGAATGGTGGACGCAATGTATGGCTAATCTCAGATCGATCAGGTGAGTAATGTTTTAATTTGAATAGGCCTCAGTTTCATAGACTTGGGTCAAATTCTGTATTCATTTGATTACTGAATATATTATGGGATCATTGACATCGGCACACTCATTTGTAAACTAGATCGACAAGTTTTACTTTACGTTTCATGCGTGGAATGCCTAATTTTATTGGCGTTTATTTTATTAACTATTAAAATATGTAGTAAAAAGTTTACAAGTGCATCTATTAGGCCTTACACTAAATTTATTAATAAGGATACAATTAAAATATAGAAAGTAAGAGAAGTCTCGAGGATGTAGGGTAAGTCTGTTTAAAATACGAAAGCCAACATCAGTCTTATAACCCAGCCTCAACCCATGCCCAGCGTAGCCCGTGTTGATAGAAATTAATTTTATTATTTAACTAAATCTTAACTATTTTAAGTCAGACAAATATATATTCCTATAAAGTGGCTTACATTATTGTACTCGGATTGAGTGAGAGATTACTTCTATATAGCGTGGGAAAGAGAATGCCGTTATAAGCAATTTTGATTGAATTACAAATTTAGCGTAGCCATCTTTTGTTTTGCAGTTTCTAAATCATCCTAAATCCCTCAAAAACAAAAACAAACCTTACTATGCACTGCATTTTGCAATTTCTATATGGCAATCGACCTAGTCTAGATGGCGCTATTTGTTTATGCATAATTTGGATTTATGTGACAACTAATGTAGTTTTTGAGTTATAATAATGGTAACTTGGTAGTATATCACAACTATTCTAGAATTTGTCAAAAGAAACTCCTCAAACTCTGAAGGCTTTGTTTTGCAGCATCCTTCGTCGTATTTTTTAACAATAATGGAGTTGAGGAGCATGATTCTTATGATTCGAAATGTATTTTAATGGGAATGCAAACTCTCATACCCAGGAGAAATCTGTATGACGTCATGTTAATTCATGATATTTCATGTGCAACTGTCGATAGTGAAAATCTGCTTAATCGTTTGTATTTGTATGCTCCTTCAGAATCTTTAAGACCGAGGCCCTTGTTATTTGAATGTCGTCATAATACATTGTATGGTCTCTTTATGCAGTAAAATGTTTAATATATATTGTTCGGAATTAGATATATATACATATAATTGTCCAGTAATATTTTTAAAAATATGTTAATCAATGAAATTATTGTAACTTATTAAATTATTTCAAAATCTGTTGATTGTAAAATCGTAGGTTGTTTAAAGAAATACTAAAATGTCTAAATTGCGCTGTAAACCTAAAGAGCTTATAAGTAGCATGTACTACTATAAGAAGGCCTTAGGTTAGGTTAGGTTAGATGAAGTGGAAATCGATGAGTGAGTGAGTAGTTGGCCTTGAAACTTAGAAAAAATATATTCCTGTACCTTTTAGGGGACGATCTACCTGTATTCCAAATTTCAGCTTCGTAGGCCTTACAGTTTCCGATTAATTTAGGATCGGACAGAAAGCCAGTACAGAGGACAGAAAATTGACTTGGCTAGTATTATATGGAGCATATTATGCACTCCGCTTGTTGGAATTTATTCCGTCGATCGAAACAAACAATTGTACATGGATCTTCCATTGAAATATTTAAATTAAATTTATCTACTTCTTGTTTTTTTTGCTATATCAGTAAGTATAAGCTCAGCCTATATTAAATTAAACCGGTGAATTGAACTTAATAAAACATTTGACTAACAGTACCACTTCGATCAGTTGATAAATAGTTTGATGTCTGATAGAGGTACCCCTGCAAAGTTGTTCAAGCTTTCGAAGAACCGTGCTTCCATGCAGTATACGCGATGTACCTACTGCCTGTAACTGCTGCTCAGCTCAGTGACATATGTTCCACAAAATCTATTTCCTCTTCTTCTCTGCAGCTTTTGCGGATATCATTTGCAAAGACTCTCAGCCTTTTAGCCATGATTCCCATATTTAAGCGCTTTGCATTTGCTAAAAATATAAATATAATTTTTGTTCGAACGGAACTCCGACTTTGACAGTTATTATTCTGATAAATTTTGCAAATGCTGACTTTAAAAATTCAGGCGCCACTATGTACATTGGTTCGAAAAAACCAGAAATCTGGGAATCCCCACGGAAAGGCACATTCGATGCGAGACTTGAATGGACTTGTATTTTAATAATACACATTCCCACATATTTCCTTAACCGTAATCTATGTATGTCAATTCGACAAGTATTCACTATTTGGCTTATGTTCCTTTTGGAATATGTGTAACTATGCAAAATAACGAAATTTATTTCAAAATATATTCTGTCAACAAAATGTTGCTGAGCGTCTCAAAAGGAGCATTTGTTTTGACAACCAAGTTGTTGCTATTTTTGTTTTTCAGGTCGCAGCTTACTGCACTGGCTGCCTCTGTTCAGTCAAACATTATATATGACACCTGTCGACCAAATTGCCAAATGATTGATGCTAACTAGCGAAATTATAAATAACACGATTACCATTTTTGGCAAATTGCCACGTATTTTTAATGCCATAATTGCCATATTCAAAAAAAGCTTGTCACAAAAAAGTTTGGCGATTATACATGACACTTTTACTTTATTAAATGTAGCAAAGTATGTAATAACCAGACTATTGGATTATATGGAACGCATGCATACGTAATTACAAATTCGAACATGCAAGATACGATCAGCAAAGATCCCCAAAAAAAGTAAATGTTTTAGCAAATCGAATATGAGATAGTATAAATACAGAAAAGTAATGTTTCCTTCATACATAATAACCTTTGTTTTTATATAGACATTTTTAAGCTATATTTTAGCACGTTTGGTTGACTTGAGAAAACAAAAGTGTTAAAAAAAAACGCCACTCGTATGGCATTTTGACATACATATAGTCTAAGCGTAGCTTAAGAGTATGTTTAATAAAAACATGGGTAAAGTCGATAGTACAATCAAACATACCTTAGCCGGTGTCCGCTGCGAATTTTGCAAAACTGGTTTCTGACAGTTTTATTTGCTGTCGCATTTTTTCATCGGGAACACATTTTACTCTGGTCCCAGAAACTAAGAAATAATATTCTTATTGAAATTAATAAAAGAAATCAATAATGGATAACACAGCTGGAAAACGTCGTGCAACCACTGACTTAAATCACGACAACTGGGATCGAGAAATGGAACCTGAAATCAAGGGCACCTTCCAAACAGCGCCCGAGGACGAACTTAAAAACCGTGTTATACGAAAAGCGCGCAGAAAACTTGCTGCTGTAAGTGCAACACCCGGTGACAATGGGGATACGGAGCCAACCAAAAACGTATTTAGTGGCTTTGCTGGTGAGTAAAGAAATAATGTACATTTTAATTTTTAATTAATGTACTCAATTTTTCTAAGGTTTTGGAAAGTCACCCTCTATGTCAACTGCTACTTTTTCATCGACTTCAACCAGCGATTCGGCAGTCTCCGATAAGATAAATGCAAAGTCCGATGAAATTAAATCCGCCAATACGTTTTCATTTCTTTCAAAGTTTACTAGTCCAGCAGTTACAGAAACTAAATCAGACACAACCAACGAAAATAAATTGACTGGCGCAGGTTTGGTCGGATCGACAAACAATAATTTTAGTTTCTCAAAGTCGAATACATACTACGCCAAGCTTAAGGGTCTGAATCAAGCGGTCTCCAGCTGGATCAAGACTCATGTCGACAAAAACCCACTCTGTCTGTTGTCGCCCATCTTCAAGGATTATGAAAAGTACTTAGCAGAAATCGAAAAAGACGAAGGAATACCGTCTGTAACTGATAGCAATACCTCGACTACGGCATTGAGCGGATTTAAGTTCTCTGCCACTCCAGTTCCATCGACCACATTCTCTTTTGGAACTAAAACAGACACAACCGATTCTGGCCCACCGAAAACCTCCATGTTCGGGAACGCAACTAAGCAGTCAGAGGACAAACCAAAAATCACCACAACCAGTGGTTTTACTTTCGGTGCTGCGAAAACTGACAGCCCAACCTCCACATCAACATCTGGTTTTACCCCAACCAGCAACACTGGGTTCAGTTTCTCTGGAAACAAGCCATTTACGTTCGCAAATTGTGTACCACCCCCTGCGGCAGAACCGTCAGCTGACAAGGGAAGTGGCGATGAAGAAGATGAACCACCAAAGGTGGAGTTCAAGGCAGTCGTTGAGGAGGACAGCGTGTACTCTCATCGCTGCAAAGTGTTTGTCAAGAATAATGGAACTTTTGCCGATCGCGGTGTAGGAACCTTGTATCTGAAGCCGGTAAAGGACTCGGATAAAACTCAGCTTCTTGTAAGAGCAGACACCAACTTGGGTAACATCCTGGTTAATCTGATTTTAAACGATTCGATCCCCACTCAACGTATGGGAAAGAACAATGTCATGTTAGTGTGTATACCCAATACGGATACAGACAAGCCTACGCCAATGTTGTTGCGTGTTAAAACTTCAGACGAAGCCGATAAGCTGCTAGCAACTATTGACAAATATAAAAAGTAAAAGTCCCATTAGCAGTATAAAGGCGAAAGGTTTTCTCTGCAGGCAAACGGCACGTAGTCTCCCATTTGCTTTTCACTGAAGATTGCTGGTTTTTGTTAAAAAGATTTTGTATGTTAATATATTAGTGATTAATGCTCTAGTTGATGTATTTTATTGGTTGCTGCATGGGTTCAGAGTTGAACCGACTCGGGAGATAACAATCGATCTATATATTCTTACTTTTCTCCTTTGTAGATTCACGATTGGGTGCGAAAAACCACGAAAATTAATAAATAGACTTTATCTCAAAATAAAGTCAATATATGTAACGTCCAGTGGATTCAAACTAGCGCTGATTATTATTATTTAAATTACGCATATTTTAAGCCTAAAATCATATTTCTACGCTTCGGAGAGTTGAGAAAAGATAGAAATCGTTTAATCTTTTTAATTTACCTGTTCGTTGTTTTTAAATTGTTGCTTTTCGCTCTCCTGTTCGCTTTACCGTATTCGCGTTCAGTTGGTGTAGTAAATTTGTTATATGGAACAGATTGTTCTCCTTGTGAGGATGGCGAATGGATAAGAAGATCCAACCGAATACTCTAGGAGCTGTAACAAGATGAAAAAATGCTACTACAGTTAATACGAAATGTTTGTATTTTTGAGTTCTTACAGATATATTTCTTCCAAATTCAAATGGGTTTGACATAACTGAATTTAACTTTTAACAAGATGGAGCACTCTCTTATAAATACACAGATAGATATACATGACACTTTAAATTATGTCACAATAGGTCCGTTTTCGTACTTTTGTGCCAAAATGTTTTTATTTAAAGGAAAATCACTGAACACTTTCACAGTGTGTACGAGTAATTTCCGTAAAAGTTCGTCAATGCTGATTTGCAAATGAGTGTTTTATTTACATAAGTTCATCTAGTTTTGTAGATTCGCCTATCACGCACACTGTCAATTGGTTTTATTAGAGACCAACTCACTATGATATGAAATAATAATAATGAATGGTATTTAAACGAAGGGAGCTTATGTTCGAAAGACAACTCATTCATTCAAAATTTGCAAGATATTAAAATTTTGAGTTATAAAAAATTCAACGGCATATTACATTGGTTAAAAATATTTAATATAAATATAATACTTATCTACAAACTGGCAGTGTAAGTACAATAAGTTTTCCTTTCTTAATTTTCTGAGCTAAGAGGTCAATCTCATTGAAAACAAAGCTATAGGAACTTTTCTGTTGTAACTTGATCTGACTCGACTTGACTTGATTTTATTTTTGATCTAAAATCAATTTTGCAAACCTGCATTTTCTAAAAGATTTCCCCTTAACTATCAAATCTGATATTTAAAATAACCAATTTGAAAATTCTCGATCCAAATTGCTGCACCCTTCATAAACATTACGTAAACGTGTTCGTATACATATGTATAATGAAACCCGTGAACGTAAACCTCATTTGCCACTATGTCGTCGTATTACGTCAACGTGTTCGTTCAATCGAAATGTCATTCGATTGTTTGCCAATAAACGTAATGCATTCCGTGCGGAGAGTAAATAAACGAAAAATGTTAATAGAATTTAATATAAAACAATAAAATCAAACATATTGACATATTTGCAATTTCAGGGCATACTGCAACAAAATTAATCGTACACAAAAAAATATTCTGGCTACGTTCATGAAGGAGAACCCTATTTTGGCAAACAATTTCCTACTAACCACTAGCGATGGTAAAGCCACTGCTTCTCTACTGTGGGAAAATTTGACCAAACAGCTAAATTCAGCTGGACCACCAATTAAGGGACCTAAATTGTGGAAGAAGGTTTTATCTGCATTCATCTGCATTTTTTTACACCCAAGTGCAATGGTTTTCTTTCGAAGGTTTTCGCTGATCTAAAGTTTCAAGCGAAAAAGAAGTTGTCATACAACAGGGCTTCTAGAAGCAAATCAAATGGGAATTCATATGACGAAAAGACTCTGACACATGAGGAACAGATCATAATCGAAGCATCTGGATTGGAAACCAAAACTGTTGTTGAACCTCCAGAGTTTAAGCTATTTGAAAATACAACAATGACTACGGAGTTGCCTGACTACGGACCCGAAGAAAATTTACTGGAATGCTATCCAAATATTGAAACCAAATTGGATCGGTTGCTCGATATTCAGGAAAGAATTCTGGTTATGAAGGAAGAAAAGCATAAAAGCATCATGGCACTGCAGAAAATAGAGTTACAAATCAAAACTCTTGAATTGCAAGCACTGAGAAGAAAAGCAACGACAGGGGGGACATAATATTAATATTTAATGTTTTTGTTGCGATTTGTTCTTTTGAGTTAAGTTTTGTTTCTTTTTCTGTTAAATAGAGTGTTTATGTAGAGTTTTTAAAATTCATACGTAAACAATTAAGATAAGTGACTAAATTAATAATTATTTAAATTTTCCTTGAAAAGATTTATTTTCATCGATTCTTAATTTTTCCTTCTGGGGTTATTAGGCTTAAACAATAACAATTCATTGTTGCCACATACTTTAGGCTGACTAGCATCACTTTAATATCGATCTCATTTTGTGGAAATGCACCATGTGTAGATAGGTAGGTGTACTTTTTTTTATTGAAACACACGCCAACAAGCGGTTAAGGTCACACAGACTCTTTTTTGATCATTATGTCTAAAGCTGAAGCTTAACAAACGAATATATAATCTACATAGATGCAGTACCTATTGCTGTTATACATTACTTCTTGCATTTTTTTCAGGTATGATTTAAATTTAAAATATTAATCCAAAACCCCATAAGGTACGCTAATTAAAGACTGCTCTGATAAATAGGGCTTTTGTGATCAATTCTATCAAGATTAGTCAATAGCTCATTTGCTGCGACTAATTGATTATCTTTAAGAAAAGATTGGATTTCCGGTCCAAAAATATCGTAACTGGGATGACTTCACTACCGATAGAGAGTGGTATGATTAAAAACGGAGCACCTGCTTAAAACTGAAATTTTCGGAGCAGGTGCTTCGTTTGGTATGAATTAAATAGATGAGCAGGTGCTTTACAATTGGATGAGCAGCTCAACTCGGAAGAATTTGCACGATTCGGAGAAACGATTGCTGAACGTTGAAGTACAAATAGTTATATATTCGTAATAGCGGGGTTCATGTCAATTTTTAATCGAAATTTAAAATTTTATAAAAGTAGGAGAAATTGAAGGAGAAAATCATTTTCTCTATAGATTCAAAAACAAATAAAGTGCACGACTGCGTCATACCAAACTTTCTTGCGACATGATGTGCATTTTTAAATCTGCCCAAAAATAATTGTAACGAAAATTTTATTAACTAGTAAATTTATTTAAATCACTTTAAAAATTTGATTTTCTCAAAAACGGCACCTACGAATTTGATGAAATTTAGCACATTGGACACTTTTTACATAATTGTTCAAAATACAAAAATTGCTCAAAATCGTTAGAGCCATTTTTGAGAAAACGAATTTAATTTAAATTTAAGAAAATCGTTAAATTTTTCGAAATTCCATTTATTAGTTTTTGAGATATTGTCGGATTTATAAATTACCGTTATTCGAATTTTTTGCCCAAAACTGAGTATGCGGTTTTTTTTTTTTTGATGCATCCCAAGTGTCCTTATTACAAATGACCGAAATCCTTGGAACCATTTTCTAAATGGTGATTAGTGATTTTCACCAAAAAAATTGTAGGGCAGGTACCGTTATATCAAACGGTATTTCAACGTTATTAAAACAAAATTTAAAAAAAACTCCTCGAGAGGTAACCCTAAAAACTTTGGTTTTGCCATACGGCACCCGAACAGAGGGACGGCATTAGCGGGCCCACTTTTTTTGACTTCTCTATAGTTGTAATGTCATCCCCTTTACTTAGTATGAGTTTGAACTTTTAACCGATCGCAATAAATTTCTCTTTAGTAAACGAATGTATACGTGAAAGTTAAAAAACATATGGATTACTAAGCGAATCATTTTTATGCAATAATTAAGAATGGTGAGGTCGTGCCATAACAATTAATGAAAAAATTAGAATTTTCTGTCGCTACTTAGGAGATCCCATTTTTCAAATAAAACATTGGAGTCCATCAGTCCACGGTATCTTAAACTGTTTCCATCGTTGTACCAGACCAGTCCTCTGGGGTCCAGTGTCGGGACACCACTGATCCAGTTTGCAAGGTTTAATACCGTATATTTAATACTTGTATTCAATGTTAGGACAAGTAGCGCTACTATACCCCTATACAATTATTTTTGATCGGGCACAAGACTAAAATTATCAGAATATCGCTGTTATTGTCGGGCAAGTTAAACAATTTCAGACCTTACTCGTTCTGTCAACGGAGACTTAAAAAAATAAAAAAATCCAACAACGTTTAAACTAACAAAGTAGATTAACTTTAATAAAAAATTCCAATTATAAAAGTTTTTCCATTTTCACAAGTTTTCAACAGTCTTGGGTCGGGGAATAAAAGATTTTTTTTTGTCTATTGTTCGAAAATTTTTAATATTTCAGTCCCAAACCTAATTGGAGCGGCTTCACGTACCAGGTTCCAAATAAAAGTTAACTTCTTAAGACTTCCTACCAACGAATAGTAAGATTTCCCGAAAAAAAGAGGTACTACGAAGAAATTCGCGTAATTGAAATTCCATCCTGGATTTAATTATTTACACAAGAAGTTGCCACATACAATACTTCGTAGTGACTCTCCGTGGGACTTGTTCTCGGAACCTACAAAACACTCAAAATAAAACCACTTTGACTTTGGCTACTCACTACTATTGTATTTTGTCGCTTGAATTTTTTCCAGCATACGCATTAAAAGCTTCCTTCCTTAACACAGCATTCAAAAATTCAATCTGTAGTTCCGTTACATCAGTCGTGGGGAGTTTCTGCATCTTGCTCTTTAGAAATTTAAAAAACAAATCCAGCTCATCATTGTTGCTAGGAACTGTGGGTCTTTCTGGTATTTGTTCACACACATGACTTTGCACACAATTGCTGGTCAAAGTTTGGAATTTTTTTTCAACATTACCACTTGACTCTTCCAGGACATCCTCTTCAATTATAGTCTCTTCACAGTCCTGGTAAAGGGCTATTTCACCATAAACTTCATCCGCCACTTCGTTTACCGATTCTACATCACAAAACTGAACTGAACCCACATCGATCTCTTGCACGGTTTCCTCGTATTCGAAATCCTCCTCTATTGGGGTACACAAATCTACTTTGCGTGACGAGATTTTTGTGACATCATCGTGGTCATCATCATAGCCATCATCATCTTCATCATCTTGATCGACATCAATTTTATCGTCTAATCGAGGTGATTTATTGTTTTCAGTGAAATATTTCTCGCGTTCAGATTTTAGCTTCGGTTGGTAAATGTCTGTAAGGAATGCCATATGTTTTGTGTATCGCCACTTTTCCAAGCAATCCTTAAATTTCGTTTTGCGTAGCCGATATTGATGATAAGTATCACGAAGGTTTTTCCATTTTCTACGACATTCATCCGGAGTGATCTGACCTCTGAACAGACCCATATCTGAAATGAATGGACAACAATTTTTAATAATATACCTAGCAAAAGTAATTGTACATTTTCACCTTGTATTTCGTGGGCTACTTTTTTCCAGCATTTGGCTACTTCTGTTCTTTTTCGTTGTTGTGGCGATAACTTGTAATTGTACAGCACGGGTCGTTGACGCACGCAACGAATAAATCGGACAACTTCCTTTGGGTCATCTTTTAATGAGTTTCTACGACCGCAGTTTGTTTTTGAACCCGTTTTTTGTTGGTTTAAATTATTTTTTTCTATAACGAATTTTATACTGTTCATTTTGGGGAAAGACAACTTTACTCGATGCTTGTCTTCAAGGTTTTACTCGCTGGATGTCTGATGCCAAGTGTTTTCAATTCGTTTTTTAAATCTGGTCGTTGTATTTGATTATGGAAATTGATTTGCCAAAGTGAATACTCTGATATTGATGATTAGAATTAAATAAACATGATTTTTTAATCAATTAAATCAATTAAAGAAGTCCTTCTTGGTAAATTGTAACATTTTGGGAAATGAAAATAATTCTGACAGCAAAGTAGGGTTTGGAGTTGCCAGATCTTATTATAATAAATGTTTTAAATAAAAAAACTACGTAGGTAGCTAGGTGTTCATCGTTTACCGTTATATATTATTCATATGGGAGAGGTCGATAAAATGAACAAATTGAAATAAAATCTCTCCAACTCGCAAGATGCCCCAATGTTTTATGTATTGTAAGAAACATCTGAATGTGCTTTTCAAAAAGGAAAGTGTAAACAAATGGCAATTAAGTACCTATGTTTAATTTATTATGGACTTTAATCATAATAAACAAAAAAAAGGGTTTTGTTTTGGAGCAAGAGTCAAATCGAGGGTACCTGTATTTTTCTATGATGGATTGAGAAATGTGTAATAAACAGATTTATTCTAAAATAAACTTTATTTATTTTTTTCTTATTCTGAAAAAGATCATTATCATATTTGATTTCTTTTATTGTGAATGGATAATTTTCATACATTTCGTCATCAAAATGACACGACAAAATATTCAATATAATATCAACCAATCACAATAGCACAGTCGAAAAATAATCGAATACCATAACATAGGTCAAAGAAAAATGATTGTATTTTATTTTAAATATTTGATAAAATATACCCATATGTCATTCGAGTTGGTTAAATAATGACTATTTTACTGTTAAATTACCATGGTTCGCAAGCGAAAACTTTAAGTGAAACAATCTTCTCCGTTTTAGCAATGTAGATGAGGAGACAAATACATATTCATTTTCTAGTGTTTTCACTTCAGAACGTCAAGTTGCTTAATATTTTTTTAATTGAAAACACCATTGTGAATGACACGCAATTTTCATTTACAACCAACACTATCGTTTAACTAGAATCGATGAACATGAACCCTTACACCAGAGCGAGACATCCATTCGGTATTCCAACCAAACAATAACAAAATGGACGAGAATCATTCACAAACGAAAGTTCGAAGAAATGTCAATAACAGAATCAGATAATCTATCAAAAATCACCACAGTCTTCAACAGCCAGTTTCTATTCTAGTAATAAAAATATCAACATTTTCCTTCCCAATGAAGTGCCACTTCTACTCCCAAAAAACGACAAACAACAAAAGCCAATCATAAATAAATTCTTTTGTGGTGAAATATAAACTTTATTCGTTTTCTTTTTGTTTATTTAAATTTTTATATATTTTTGTTCAATCACTCCAAAAGAAAAAGAGCGAGAGCGAGGTAACAAAACGAAACTAGAACTCGCTGTTCAAGTCCACACAGAATATATAGGTGATTTCGTTTCCTTAGCCTAGATAAAAGAAAAAAACAACAAAAAAGAAGCTACAGCGGCCGATATTAAGTAAGAAAATGCCTTTGTCTTAATTAGTTATTTGCTCTATTTAACTAATTGTGTAGATTTTTACAGATAAGTGAGGTGCCAACGGGAGAAACAAGAAAAAAATGGACGTCAGCGAGAGTTATGACCCCCAACAGCAGCAGCAGCAGCAACAACAGCAACAAACACAAACTCAGGAGCAGCCACAACAGTTGCCTATGCTATTCCCTACCGCACAGCAATTCCCGATGAATGGATTTACCGATACCACAGCACCGATGCAGGAAATTGTTCGAAGGCCTATGGCAGCAATCGAGGCACCACCAACACCAGCTTCGAATGAACTCGACATCGATTCGTGTTTGCTGCAGCAGTTCAGTTGTTTGGGCACAACAGATCACGAGGATCTTATCAATCAATTCCAGACCTTGATGAACAATCAAATGAACAAAGAATCGGCGAGATTCTTCCTTGAAATGAGCAATTGGTGAGTAGTTAGTTCTGATTGTGGTTTTAGTTTATGTAATTTGTGCGCCGTTATCAAGTGGAAATCATTTCGATTACTGTTGCTTTCAAAGTAGGTACTGTATAATTGTTTAAAATTGCAACTACTCTGCGGTATCACTGTGCGGCTATTAGATTGTGAAAATCAGATTGTTATTGAGTTTGTCGGAAATTTAACTGAGAGCTCTTTTCAAAAATGATAGTCTTTTCTTTTTGGAACTCTCTAGCGCTTGACATGCTAGTAATCAATATGAAATTTATCGAAATGACGTGAATAATGATCGAAGCTGCTTCGCTGTGACTGATAGGTTCCGAAACATAGAACTAGAACTAATAAGATAGTTAGCAGTTCTTGCTGTGACGCCTCGAAGCTAAAACAAATGCTGACTCATATAACGATGACCAGTTTGTTGCATCAGTGATAAGAAATAAGACACTTCAATATGTTCTTGTATTTGTATTGTATTGGTACGCATATGTCTCTTCAAAACATTGTGAAAATGCCCGATGTCTGCATGGCGTATGGAAATGTTTGTTATTTACGCCATGAACTATAGCGATAAGAGTGTCGTTTGTGCGGTTCGCTGAAACATGAGATATTCCAATATTGAGGTCAAACTTTGAAGCGTTTTCAATGTTAAAGTTTATAAAGCTGATGAGGGACACAGTACGTTGCGTGTAATATGTTTTATCATACAAGCATTGTTTGATGACCATCATCATTGATTGATACCGCTGTCACGCAGAACCAGCTATTTGATCGTGATAGTCATATCCAAGAATTATTATAAGTAAAGCAACAGCTAAATTAAAGTCCCATGGTTTAACTATTAGGGCAGTCGAAGAATGGATAATGCAGTATAGTTTACACTTACTTAATTACTTAGGCGGCGCTACATTCCGCGTCTCTAGATTGTCTTGTTCCTCCGGATAATAGTCGAAGATTTTGGAGGCTGGAGCGTTGGTGTTCATTCGCTCTATATGCGAATGGACCTTAATTTTTCTGGAGCGGGTCTTGCTATATAGTTGCCTTCTTAGCCCAAAGAAAAAGCGATTGGTAACAGATATTGTTTTAAGATGTGATAGCAGAGTCGTGGTAGACAAAGCTCCTTAAATTGTTTAGTAGGTATTTAAAGAGCCTGCTTCATGGAAGTTCTTAAGTCGTATTGTTTCAACCAATCACGGGACCTGTGACAAAAGAAGCAATTGTGAAAATATATCTTAAAACCAACCCGTGAAATTGAGGAAAGACATTTTGTACTTTAATGTTATACCTGAGATATTCGAGGTTATCAAAGAAGTGCTGCTTATTGCGTGATTTTCAGCTTTAGCTAAAGCCAGACAACAAAGTAAAAGAAACACGGTTTCACATTATAAGTTACACGCTTGAATACGCGTGCATGCGTTCTTTATATGAGTTTTTATTTGGATTGTTGACATCGTACTGGATATAGTTCAAGTCGGCAGATTTGACCTCTTGGACTTAGCTTTTTAGTTAAAATGCACGAAACCGAAAAAAAGAACCGCGTCTGGCCAACTCATCGGCTTTCTCATTTCCCTCTATCTAGGATGTCGATGAATTTAAAAGTGTCTTGCACGCTTTACCACTAGGTAGTGTTTTCGTAGGTTTTAGCGAACCAGCAACCAGATTCTTCTTATAGATTTATTTTAAATCAACGTCTCCATATCGTTATATGAGCTCTGAGCTATCGCTATAGATTTCACATTTTGTTCCAATTCCATCCAGCATATTTGTTCTGTACAAGCTCTTTTACGTTTGATTGTCTACCAACAGTAGGAATGGAAAAAGCACGCCCGATGACTGGTCATAAACTCCATTTGATCCATCTACAAATACCCGACTGATCCAGATGTATCCCATCACCCTGGAAAGCACATGCAATGACTTGTAAATAGTCCCGCCTAACATGTATTCTCCGGTTAAGATTTTTCAGTATTTGAATATGTTAAGCATACAAATATATTATTAACAATGACTACATCATGCCTTTTGACGAGATCGCTGGTCCTATGCCGTTTTGGTTTGTTAATCTGGAAGAGCTCAATCCAAGATTGTTTGTGGTTGTATTAGTTTGATTCTGAATTCAAAAACAGAAACAAATTTCTCTTTTTTCCAACAGAGTAACTGAGATTTAAGTACCAAGCGAACACTTTCAGAAGAGTCCAAAAGTCTTCCGGATTACCAATTAAAAACGAAATTAGTGTAGTTTCGATTCCTGATGGGGGAAAGTGTTTTCCGAATTTAATTAAACAAAGCATCAGTCAAAGAGACATCAGGTCAGATTCTCAAATGACATCTAATTCAATCTCAAATTCTTCCACATAAGTTTATTTGCGTAGCAGTTTAATTTTTTATTTTAGAGAAATTATTTGCTATTCGAACATCGAACTTAACAAGAATAAATTCAATTTAATAATAAATTTATTCCTCGTTCACGTCTGCATAAATGGTTTTTCGAATTCTCCTTTTGTGTTTAACAGCTTCTTGTAGACATGTTTCAAGGCACTCTTTCCTCCAGCTGTTCAGCTCAGTTTTTTAAGGTGCGTAGAATAGCTCTCAATTTTCCTTTTAAAGTTACTTCGAAAGTAGACACAGTGCTGAGAGCAGTTGTGTTCACTGTGTTGATCACTCTGTGAGGGGGAAACTTTTTCGTGTTACTCGAGTAGCTCTTGAGAGTAGAGAGAGAAACGAATTTAGGAAATTGGTGCAACCCAATGCGCCTTTCAGAAATTTTTTAAAATGGAAGGTTTATTGCAACCGGAAATATGCACATGAGGGTCTAAGGGCGACAAGTTTTTTTTTTTAAGATTACAGGGACCCATTGTAAAAAACACATGGCAACATAAAAAATGAGTCTTCAATGCAGCAAGTATTCAGATAATCTCCATAATCGGCTAAGAGGATACGTGGTATTTTATTGCTTACTGTCGCTCTAACTAAGGTGATCGTCACTGACACCAACAGAAACAAATGTCGGTTATTATTTTTATCGTAAAACAGAGGAAATAAGTATAAGTTATCGTGGGCATTATTAGTGATCACTTTACACAGGACCCTATTAATCAAGTCCGGCTGATGTAAACATTCTTTCAACATTCACATTTTTTTTTTGTAGGAACCTCCAAACTGCAATCGGTTGCTTCTTGGACTTCTGCAATATGCAAACGTTACCATCAATGAAAATCATTGCACAGTCACGTCCCTCGGAACTGAAGCAAGCATGGAAACTCCAAAATGACGGCAACGAAGACTGGCCCAACGGCTGTTACCTCATGTCGCCCAGTCAGACACGACGAATTGAGGTACCAGTGATACGACCTGGCGATACATGTGACATCGTCGCCGACATACCCCCCACGAATCCTGCCATAATGTGGAGGCTATGCACTCCAAACGGCTGGTACTTTGGAGGTAAGTCAATAACTATGTTCCATCTATTGTACCCTCACTCACAATTGAATAAATTCCAATTTGCAGAAACAATATGGATGATACCGCCTGGAACCTGTGATACCGCCGCTGATTTGGCTGATCGAATGGCACAGCTGCGAACATCCAACTCAATGAGTCCCGAAAGTTTTCCACAAGTCAATGTTGTGATAATGGTCAATATGGAATGAACGCGTGCTGCTGTGTGTCTTAGGTTGTTAGGTTGGGCGCTATGTGTCACTTGCATATTAATATGAACGAAACTTATGTATACATATATAAAATATATTTTGGAGATTCCCATTTAATGTTCTAATATTTCTGTTATCGAATAATGAAGTTCTCTCGGTTGAATTTTATCAAAATTAGTCCTTTCTATAATACATAATTATTATTCTATTTATCCGTTATAACATGTGCAAATGAACTAACATTTAGCATTAACAGTTTTACTACTTCTTTAATTCATTTTAGAATTAAGTTTTTTTTTTTTTTTATTAAAGAAAAAGAAAAAAAAATGTATTAAAGTAGTGATTTGATTCGTTTTATTCAAAACAAAACATTGTAATAAATTGTAAAATTTATCATGCGTTTTTGCGTTAAGAGAAAAAAAAAATGTGTGCGTGTGCGTCTCTTTTTCCAATATTCGATTTGAAAAAAAAAAAAAAATAATATTGAAAACCAAACCAGCTTTGATTTGAAATCATTAAAATTGAAACAAAAAACAAGTTATATTTTATAAAATGCATGCGTTTAAATATTTTAAATATAGAACAACGTACGGGGAAGACGAGAATGTTTTTTGTTCTTTTTCAGGGGAAGGGAAATATGTCATACTCGACTCGACTTGGAATTCTGTGTGAAGGTAATGTATTTTACGGAGCGAAAGGCGTTATGTCAGTTATATGAGTGTCATCTCTTCAAATTTGGATGGCAAATTATTGGTAAAAATTAATGAGACAACATTGTTGCGTCTTTGTTTTTATCTCTATCATTAAATAAGACCCGATTCATACAGAGCTGTTTCATGATACTGGCGTTACTGCTATTCAAATAAGCAAATGAAGAAAACATTGATCAGCATTTATCTTCAGCGATAACCAAAATCCTAAATTCACTGATGCTGTGCAAGTCCTACATATAGTTGGAATTTCGAGAACGTCTTCCCAACATTCATAAATTCACATTTATAAATTTATTATTGATGAATTAGCATGATATGTTAAACAGTTCACAAATGCATGAAATAGCGTATCTGCTGAACAGAGACTTCATAAATGTATTAATTGCGCAATTGTGAGTGCAAACGTGCAGCTTTGAGAATCGTATTGCATTTACATACGCACTAATTATTGCGTTGTTCATTTTTTGTGCTTAAAGCACTATTTCGCTACTGTGGAAACCATTATACATTCATTTCTAATTTTTGCTTGGGATACTGCAGTCTTATTAAACAATTATTATAAATAAACGTAAATTGGTATTTTAGCATATATTGCGTTTGATTTGCAAATCTTGCGTAATTATAAAAATGGTCCTTGTATTCTCTGCCCTGTCCATTTGTGACATTGTTAAACACGTCTGTTCCCATACCTTTTCAACTAACGTGTTTAAGCTAGTTACTACAAACTGCCTTAAATTGTTCCGTAACTAAACAAATTGATTAGAAGAGGGAGGCAATAAAAGTACATATCGTACCCCTCATGCCAGAAGCATGAATGTGCAACTTTTTCAATTTTGAGTTAATTCGTTGGTTAATTAGCCTAAGGAAAACAAAATATCAATATTTCAGAAACAAAACCATCTCATTATATAAGAGCAATTATCATTCAAACGTAATTCCCCAACATCTTTATTTCTGCACTTTCATGCTTCTGGCTTAAGGGGGATGATGTATCACTACCTCGTTAACAGAGAAAGTAACGCATTTGAATTTTCGGTTGGTAATAGTTCTTCAATCAAAGAATGTAGATTAACGAAGGTACAGTAGTGGACACATAAGAATGGACAATTCGTTTTCCAGGATGTAATATCTCTTATTTCGTTTTCGATTAGTAATCCGAAAAAGCTCTCCGATCCGAGATGCCAATCGAAGAAGCAAAAATACATTACATTTGAATTTGAAGTGTATTTTTGTCCCAAAAACACATTAATTTTAATTTGAAGTGTATTTTTGTCGTTAAATTTGTGGGTCTGTACATATTTCCGACCGCTTTACTGGCAAACTGATGACGATGATAGGGATGGAAGAAAAATAATATTATATGTATATATTATACCTTTTATTGTTATTAACTTTCGTTATAATTTTCGGCTAATCTAGTCAGAATTGAAAAATTATCAGCCGCAAAACAATACGACATTAAACAGTTATGTCGAATAGAATCATATGTGCTGAATATGAATATGATTCTGATTTCAATGCCAAAAGCAAATTTTTCGCAGAGGTAAGGTAAAAATATTTGTTTCTAGTAGAAAAAACGGTTAAAAATTTAAACAAATAATTAATTAATAAATAAATAAAACTAATAAAAACTGGTAAAACAGAAATTACATAAACATAAACTTACTACGTTCCATGAATCGTAATAGAACTTAACCCTCTACCCGTGTACTGGGTTCCCAAAGTAATTTTCAAGTCGAATTTTAATATGCATTTTTGAAATATGACATGCAAGAGATATATGATCTTTTAGGGCATACAATGCCCAAGTATACCAAAATTTATTTTACTATTTGTAATTTTACATACATAATTTGGATTTAAATAAAAAAAAATGTTTATCTTTCATCTCATATAAAATAAACAATGATGGCAACTCATTACGATGATCATAGACGATGATCTAAGTTAAACAACCTTTATCCAACGTTGTATAACGTTTATAAATAACATTTTTGCGTTTTAAAGCGCGCATAACTCTACACACTTCTTATCATATGTTTATAAATAATGACGTACGTTTTATCTCATTACAAAAAATTAAAATCCTGTATAAATTATGAACCATGGATTTCATTTGTGATGAAACGTCTAAAAAAGCAAAATTATCAAGTCTAATCACACCTCAAGCCATCCACATTTGGCAACACCAATCTGTCAGACCAAACAAAGCTGTCATTCTAACTCGCCCCAAAAAAAAATCACTATACGTCAGTTGCCCGAAACTTCATCCGATTCGCCCCCGACAAGGAAAATTCGTATTTGTGTGCCTCGAAAAAAATGGAGGAGACGTACGTTTCCCAAGTGCAAAGTTTTCTGTGCTATAATTTCCGCTAAAACGACTTAAAAAATTAATTATTCACCGAAATAACTTTAATGTAAGTGCGCCCCCATAATTCTGTTAATTTTTTTTCGTGAGTTTCCATCGTGTCAATCCCCCGAAAACGCCCCTTCAAAATTATTTGGTACAAAGTGCGACCTAATTTTCCAATTTGTATGAATTTGCAAAAAAAAGAGACGAATTTTCCAAATTGGTAGTGTGGAATGCGAGGGTTGAATTTTGAATTCTTGTTGGATAATTCAAATTCTAAAATAAATAATGTCTCATAATAATTTTCAGTGTTTTGTAACTTTGTAATTTCAGCAAAGTGGTTTGTGAAAAATAACAAACATTTTTTTTTTTTAAATATTGTTTGATCGATTTAGTAGTATTCTTCTTTTGTTGCGCCTGACGAGACTTTGCTTTATTTTATTTTATTGGTTTTCCTTTCTCTGAGCCTGAACAGTATAGCAGAAGAAAAAGAAAAACAATCTGAAAAACTGCACCATTACCTTCGTCGCCGAAAATCAGCAATAAGAAAAAAAAAAAACCTAAAATTAGCCCAAAACAGAGATCACACCGCGAAAGTGAAATAAATTATTTGTAAAACGAGAAAAGCAACAAAAAAAATCCGAAAATGTACATAACAGTTGTATGAATGTATATGTGTAGAGTTTATGTTTTCCTCCTCTCTGTCGTTTCCGAGAGACTCGTCACCGAGTACCAGACGGAAGGAATAGGTTTAATTTGAAATTAAAAAAAATCCTAAAATAGATTTATTGTTATTCGCGTTTAATCAAAGCGACAACTACAAGCTGTGGATAGTTGGGAGGCAGGAAGAAAGCTGGTTCATTGATTTTTTTGCACTGCTTCTGCTGTGGACATTGATTATAGGTAACCCGACGCACGTAACACTTATGCGACGACAGAGAGTCGTTTCAATACAGCACTGTATACTTTTAATGTGTTGCCAGACCAAATGAAATTGTTTCCTGTAGGTAGGTATTTCGCAGGAAAAAAGCGAAAACAGGATATTCGAGAAAATCTAGCTTTTTATTGTATAGTTTGAAAAATTTATCAAAGTGGTAGAGATTCATAAGGTCAAAAACTATCTGTATGACTAGATCGTAAAATTTTTAATGCTGGATTGCTCCCATTGGAATCCATTGGAATTCGTCCGTTGAAAGTTCTTAGCTAAAATTAAAGAAGTAAAGATTATTGAGATTCAGCCTAAAGTAATTGTTGGACCAGACGGTATAGCTGCATTGAAACTTAAACATACATAGATGCATTCTTGTCCTATCTTGTCCGCATTCATAATGAAGTACTAAGAATAATTTAGAGATAAAAAACAATTTTTAAGTACGGTGAAAGATAGACTATAGAAAGCTCAACATGGCCTTCTATCTTGAAGGTCTACTGTTACTAATCGCTCCTATTTCACGTTATATGTCATTTCAGTAAAGCCGTCGATTCAGTAAGCCTCTAATTATAACTTCACAAAAATATTCCGATTTCATTACCAATTGGTAGAATCCCAAAAGTTTAAATTGGTAAACATACGTGTTCCAAGCCAAGAATAGGCAAAATAATAATAACAGAGCAGAACCCGAGATGTCAAAAAAATGTTCGTGTTTCTTTTTTAGCTCAGACACATTAGATCTTAGAATTTTTATTTCTTTTTTCGTTCAGAGCAAACCCAGAACGCGCTCTTTAAGCTCAGAAGAAATTGACTGAGCAGACTGAGCGATAGTGACATTGATAGAAGTGGATATAAAGAGAGAGATCAAATAAATTCTATCGAGATGTGGAGGTCGAAGTTCGTTTTTTTTGGTGCAGAATATAATTAAAATTATCAAATAAATGTCAACATAAAATGCTCGGTTCAGAGTATGTTTGAGAAGCTCGAACTATGTTCTCTCTGCCAAGGCAGTGCTCTGCTCTGAACAAAAGGAGTAAACTCCTAATGTGTACATCAGGTTTTCCGCAAGGTAACCACCTGGGTCCGATCCTTTCCATAATTTTTGTTGATGACGTTCTTGCAGTGTTTTAATGTAGCGAATGTTTGTTGTATGCATCTTCCTTTACCCGATAACTAGAAATAGCAAAATCAGTCCCAGTCATTCAGTCTGCTTGCGTAATTCCAATTTCGTTAAGTCCGAATGATCAAATGTTTGCGGCAATTTCGTGTTTATCTGCTTCCAAAATAGTATCCTTTTGGTCTTCAATCCTAATCTTATCCATTTCACTGACATTTAGAGTCACTTGGAGATGTACAACAAAAATTTCCAAGCTCAGTGTAGAGCTAATGGTTCTATTAATTTAATAATTTTGTAATTCGTGCGAATTTTAGTAGACAAATGAATTTAGAGCAAAGGTGAAACCACACAAAATTAGGTGGCGCAAAACGAGAGACAATTGTATTAGACGATTGACTTCAGTTGTTTGACCTTGTAAGTTAGCTTTATCTCAGAAGGATCCGCCTATTTAAAACTGGTAATATCTAAAATGGTCACATCATATTCAAAATATGCTCTTGAAACTTTCACTTGCAAAAACTTAACCCTTCTATCATACCCGTCTTTTAAAAACATCTAGCTAAATTCAACACTCAAATAAGCCTAGCCACACATTTAACACTCATCAAATAGTCTTAATTGTGCTTGCGAGTTTGTGACTCAACTGGAAGATGAAATATTAATAAGCAACTCAATCACTGTTGAAAAAAAAAACCAAACGCAGTAATGCAAAGTAGCAAATAAATGCAACAAACGAAGCATTTGATTGGCTTTTCTGACAAAGTTATCAGAAAAAGGAAGTTTTCAGAACTTCTAAGATATTAAATTTGGGAAACTGTTCTTTAAATTCTGTTCTTTGCGTTTCTGTGGAAACGTTTTTACGTAATGGATGCTGATACAGGTTAAATAAATAAATAGGAACCCATTTACAAAAATTACAGCATCTTCCGATCAGATGATGACTTTTGCGCCACCTTGTACACTTACACCACAGTAATGTGTAAGTACCTAGTAAACCCAGGAGCTGGAGGTTCAATCTGTCACTTATTAATATTTGGTTTCATCAAACAGATGATTTCTGTGTGGAAGTACAATGGACCAATACCGAGTCTGAGTGTTCCTGCATTTGGAATACCTTTAAAAAAGAGTAAAAAAAAAGTTAGGTTATGTAAATGGGTTGACGAGGCGACAAAAATGTTCGCAATTTTTACACTGCATTCAGTGTAGGGATAATTACTGCCATACTCTAGAACCTATGAAAAATCGTACGGTTTACAAAAAAATTCGAGTCATTTATAATTATGGCAGCTTTTGGAAGAATTGCCTTCCAAGTATTCTGCTTCTGGTCAAGAGAAAGCCATCTATTGTTTGATTCATGATCCTTGTCAGTTCATGAGCAGCGGAAGACTTAGCAGAGCTTTATGAAGTGCTGCACGCTAAGACTATAACCCTTCGCGAAAGCTATCTACAAGCTTAGATTTTATTTCTATGAAAGAAATAGCTTTATTCCAAGCAATCAAGTATAAAGTACAATCAGGGAGTACGATGTATCAGTGTTTGAAAATCAGCAAGTACATCGGATGTTTGGGCTTAACATGTTTGTCGTATTTTTCGAAAGACGCATATCCATTCATCTTAAAATCGCTTACTTCGGTCTATTATCATTCAAAGTTGAGATCTGAAAAATAACAACGAAGAAAAAATCTTAACCCATTTCATTATCTATCCCATAAGGAACATTTTAAAGCGCATCTGGGGATGTTTTAATTTCAACTGCTTTTGATTAGCATACACATTACATATCACTTACTATTGCATCACTCTCAATCTAATTGAATATTAAAAATTAAAATGTATTTCCCACTTCTTTAAATGTTCATAATTTCTCTCTTATCATTTTCGTAAAGCAATCGAATATAACGACTGCCAGTAATAAGAAAGTCCATTGATATGCTTTTAATTCTGAAAAAGCCAATTGGATCCAATGACATCTATGATAAGCCAATCCGATATGGTCCAGGCAAGCATATCCTCTATGTATATGAGCAGTTCCCTAATTACGAACTTTTATTCAACTGGCAACACCGACCACCACTAAACCATGTGTTGGGTAGCTATATAAGTTCTCTATTTTAACTTGAGAATTATGTGTATCTATCTAGTATCTCGCATAAAATACACAACATACAGCGCGAGAGCAAGCAATTACATACTCTGTGTGGATATTACACTTTGTATATACTAAAATGATGTCGCTTAAGGTCGTTGTCATCGACCTTGATTCCATGCTTTTCGCACACACCAACAAATTATGTACATGCGCTTACATAGTAGTGGTTACGAGAACATATACATGTTTGTATTACATGTCGCTGCTGCTGCCACGGACTGGGTGATTTTGCAACAAATAGCACAAATATGCGGAATGTATTTTTCGTTTTGAAGTGCCTTCGCGCGTCTGTGTAACGCTGCATGTCTTTCTTTAGATTTTGTTCATCGCTCTATTGAGAGATCTACATTTGCTTCATCCCTCGGTGAACTCTTTGAAGTAACCAATCAATAATGGAATGTAGGTATTTATCGGTCATGGCTGGAATGTGTTTTTTTTTTTCTGCCAGGAGACACAAATCACAAATCACTCCGCTAAAATCTTCCATTATTTGTACATACATTACATTCGAAGATGCACTTATTTTAGTTTTTGGCATTTATTTATCTTGTGTTAAGAGGGAGAGCGGCCAATGCCAAATCCAATGCAGTTAACCTATATTCTGTTTTCTGGTCCAAGATTTATGCAATTGACTTTATCCGGCAACTGGAGAGGGTTTATAAATTGCCAAAACAAATTACGTGCTTAATTGCTTCGAAAGAAGTTTTTCAACCCTATGATCGTCTAAATGAGGTCACTGCATGTCGACCTACCACCTACCTGTAAGTAAAGCCATTTTATGTATTACATTGTTATTCTTTGCTTCGTATGTTCCGACAAATGGGTTCTGGATTTTTGTTTAACACTCAGTGGGCATACCCTTGAATTGAGATTAAGTTACAGTCAATTGGCAAGGACTTGGGCGGTAGTTAACACGAAGAATGGGAAGAAAGAGAAAGAGAGGAGAAATGAGGACTTTTACTAGGACACATTAGAACGACATAAAAAAAAAATGAAAAGGAGAAGTAAAAAAAAAAACTTCAATGATGGCGTCTGTAGTTCTATCGTACAGTCCTTTAAGAATTTGCTCATTCATTGTGAAAGTTCAATGTGACTAAAGTATTTTGTTCCGACGGGGGGGCATATTTTATGCAGGCATCTTGGGACGCTGCAAAAGGATTAATTTTTTGCTTGAATGCTGTTTTTATTAATTTTAATGTCAGAGAAAAGCTTAGGAGTTGAAGCACTTGTTTCTTTCATTTTTGAATTAAACTGGATCAACTCGAAACTGCAAAAAACGGGAGCTTATTCCAGAAGTACGTTTTCGAAATCGAATTCTTATCTTCAATTCTCCGCTTGAAAAGTGGCGTCCTTGAGTTGTTGGCATAAATACCTCATAAATAAATTCATTTCTCCTCGTCGTATTTTCCTTATGTGCCAACTTTGCCAATAAATTTGTCATTTGAAAGTCAAATGAGATTCACGTTGCTGTTTGAGATGAAAACAAGTTGCTTTTCCTGGGCAAACGTTTTCCATTAAGGTGGGCTTAGATATCCTATATGTACATATATTTTTTTTTCTAGTCATTTTAGTTTATCCCAATTGGGATCACATGGGAAATATAATTTAAAACCAGCTTTCCTCCCTTGACGGTCATCGACTGTCTTTTGCTTCAAGTTTTGGAGATAATTTTTGCACCCAACCTCTTCTTTTGGGAGAAAAATACCCATTTATAGGGCATCGTTTTGTAGAAATTTATTTCTTTTGCTGTATTTCTTTGTAGAGTTCAATAAATGAAATGTGAAAATGTCCCTTATCTGTTTGCTTGGTTAAGGATTAGTGAATGATTTTTAAGATTATTTTCGTATTCAACTAAATGTGTAGTGCAGACTTAAACAAGTGAGTCTGGCGGTAATATTAGTATTTGGTGTGGAGGAGTTTAAAATAAAATGTTTAATTTAAGTGACTTATTCAATCGTTTTTTCATACCCGAATCACTTAGCTAGTTATCTATATTTTAGGAAGAAAAAATGTATATATATAAATTTAAGGGAAAAGAGGGTTTGTTAACCAATAACTGTGTGAGATGGGAAAGGTGATAAAAGTGGAGGATGACAGGCAAAAAACATGCATGATGAAGTGGAATATGGCGGCGTACGAGGCTGTGGTAATTAGCGTTTGAGGCTGGTAAGGTTAGGTTAATTTGGTGAAGCGAAGCATACCACACTTCACTACACTTCGGCGTTTCTTCCCATTTTCACCCAATGTTCTCCAGCCAGACCAACATCCACAGAAACTTGCATAGATTAGAAATGGAGACATCGGAATGTTTTTCAACCTCTTGGATGTAGTAGCTTCCAAGTATTCTGTTCCTTAAGTGACTCGAGCAATGATATAGAATATGTGGGGTATTCTCGTGACTCTATTCGTCACCGGCAGCCTTTACATATATCGCCATCTTTGAGATTTATTTTCATTGAACTCAGAAGGTTATGGCCATTGATTGGGCCTACTAACCTAGACAAAAATACTCTTGTCATACTAGAGAAGTTTTTTGGTCCGAAATTTATCATATTTTGGTCATATCCTCCTTGATGGATGCAGGTGTCTTCCATCCGGTATAGGTTTTAGTTTGCCAAGTGGTGGCTAAATCGATTGAAGTGCCTGTTTGTCAGACCTCTCATTGGTCGATATGTCGTTGTGTCCAGAAACTGTGAGCCAGAAGCCTTAAGTTATAGGCGGCATTAGACTTGTTACTTGGCGCTTCGAAAGTTTCATGGAATTTTGTCCATTTTTTTTTTAATTAAATATATATATTTTTCATAGTCAATAACATCCACAAAGATGTATACACAGACGGGGTCAAGGCCATGACTGAAACGTTCAGTGGCTTCTCAAGAATAAAACAGAATGCATACGAATTCTGCAGTTGGTATTGCGTCTTCCACTGCAATAAAACAAAATGTCACCCTCCTTAAATAGGTTCCTGGGTAAAAACGATAACAAAATATTTATAGTATATGCGAAAGACTCTTCGAAATAACGGCAAAAGCCAAAAACTTCGTATCACTTCAGGTAAAGGCAATAACTGTTTTTGATACCAGCGGCCTTGTAAGAAAAACATATAACCAACATTTCTAAGGTTGCGCGCACAGTTGCGATTCACGGCTCAATCAAGGTCCCTTAACACTGTAGTACAGCGGTTCTCAATCTGTTTTCATCGCAGAGCAAGGAGGAAAATATTGATAGATTTAGGTTGCGCGCACATTAAAGCGAAAAGCGATAAAACTTTTTACGTGTCTTCTATGCAGGTCGCTTTCTCGCTTTACTGTGCGGGCAACCTAAATCTATCAATATTTTCCTCCTTGTTCTGCGATGAAAACAGATTGAGAACCGCTGTACTAAGGTGTTCAGGGACCCTGATTAAGCTGTGAATGTTGAGTTTTAATGAGATAATTTCAGCCCAGTCAATCACAGATCCATCTGTGTAGATGGAAAACTACTTTTCGTGGGTTCATTTGTATCTGATTCTTCCATCTTGGGAAACGAGCAGGCGAATGAATGTGTAGGGAGACATGTAATCAGTATCGACAGTGCCTCAGAATTTGTTTATTATTTATTCAGAATCCCTGTATGCCCCAGGAGACTGTAGAACAAGCTGTTTTGCTTCATCTTAAGGTGCTTTTGGCAGACAGATTCAGAATCTGTCCTCGTTGGATGTTTGTAGTTCAATTATTTTGATAATAAGTCAGTTGGTTTTTCGATAATTTTAAAACCCTGCCGCCCAGACTAGGTTCTTATATTTAAATTCTGGTCTGGTGCCTATTAAAAACATTTCCCAACAAATTCTGAAGTTTATAGCATTGTTGGAAACGAAGTTACTAGTGAGTGTAAAAATCGACCAGTTCCTTTTATCGAACGCCATCGAAGTTAGTTAATAAACGTTTTTATTTTTCAAATTTCAAAACACTCAACTCACAATTTCACATAAAAACTCGATTGACAGAACACAAAATGGCATTATCTTGCTACAAGACTTAAGGTACTTAAGGCTTCGTCTAACATAATCCCAAAGTGCTTATTCGATAGTTCAGTAACGTATGGAAGTTCTTTACTCGCTCACTGATGTCGTTTTGGCACCAGATCGAAATCGTTGAGATCGTTTTTGAGAAAAATTAGAACTTTAAAAACCATTTATATGGCAGGTACAGTTATTAAAAATTACAGAGCCAAAAAATAAAATCAAAATCCGGGATATAATAGTCTGAAAACTCTTAATACAAACTTTGATCAAATTCGTCGAACAGTTTCGCCAGGCAAGTTGCTATGCGTATGATGCATAATACACTGGCAGCTTAAAGTTGATACCGGAGGTCTTTCCTTCGCACAATAACTTTATGTGTGTATAAACAACACCCTAGCCCACATTACTCATTCCAATTACCTAATATGTAATGTGTAACGAAAATTTACAAACAAATAAAATAAATAAACAAACAAAGGCAAGACAGCTTGCTAGTGACAACAAAATTTTCCATTTATTGCCATGGAATCTCTTGAAGGTTTCGATTAACAGCCGCCTAAAAAACCTGAATCATCATTATTCGTAAAGCGATTTAGATTAACACTCATCGCGCGCACTCTGACTCATCCTCCTCCAGAGTCTAGACTCTATAGACAGTTTGGTTGCCTTAAGGTCGTTTGAATTCTGGTTTTCGCGCCTGACTTTGTTATGCCCGTACCCGTAGTTTGTGTTAAGTTCAATGGTATATGAAACGACTTCATTCGACTTACGTAATGTATTGATTGGAATTATTTTTGAATTTTAAAAGCTGCTTTTGTGTAACACCCCCGTGTGTCGCTACATAGCATGCCATGTCGCCTACAATCTATTGATATTTTTTGTACGTCCCTTACTCTTGCCAACCCCTGATGAATGCTAAACAGAGATTCATTCGCCTATGCCTTTCAATTCGGCAGAGGATGATGTACTCGTGTTGCAGCATGTATGCGGAATATAGAGTGCATTCGTTGTCAATATATGTAGTTGAACAGGAGCGTTTTTAGCCACTGAATAGATCAACGGCGAAATAATAAATTCAGCACAGAAGAGCGCACTGGTCATATATGTAAGTATATCCCCTTCTCCACCTCTTCACATCCATCTTATGCTTACTCTGGGCGCTTAGATTGTTGTTTTCTTCTTTTTCGATATTATTTTCGTTGTTGTTTCTTTTCCGTTCTACTTCGGCACCTGCGCAGTATTCGAAGTGATTGTAATCATTTAAAGGTTTCGAGGGTTACCTCACACATTATGCTCTTCCTTGTTTCGATTTCACAGTTAGTTGTGTTTTATGTGTTGTTTACAAAATATATTCAAGGGAAACGCGTACGATACTCGCACCGGGAAATTAGGTACAAAATTTCAATAAATATTTTATTTTTACATATTTATAAGTTTTTTTTTTTTGTTTTCTAATATCACGAGAAAGAAATGTGTAAAGTTTGAGTAAAGAATTTCTTCGCGGTTAGAACTAATTTTGAATGCAATACTTGAGATTACATAATCGCTCTGGTTTGGAGTACGCAATGTTTACGTTTTTTCCACAAAGCCATCCTTCAGAATGTGTACGTAATATTTAGTCACAGTGCATTAGCACTTGTCAGTTTTCACGCTGGCGACTATTACAATAAGTTTGGTGATAAAACATGTATGATTGTGTTCAGTACAATGCATGACATAACATATCTTACTGTTTACATCGGTGTTTATCTGTTTACAACTATAATTGTTCGACCACTCGATTAGTTCGTAGTGTTTGTGTTTTTTTTTTTCTTTGTTTTTAATGTGTGCAAGTGCAAGGTGAAGGCAATTGCGGGTTCAAATGAAATACATTGTTATATGTACTGTTAAATTTATGGATATCTAGAATTTAACCTTGTTTTGTTTCGAGGTAAACGTGTTCAGATCATACTTGATGAGTGTCCTTGCTGTTATTTTAATCAATCAGATTGTATTGGGAGATAAGGAATCCCCTGTGTCCATCGAAGACACAACACTCAAGGACACTCGCCATGCATTATAGTTCCAAAACATGCGCATTATACATAATGAACTAATACGTAAATGTGACCATACAGCTAACGTCACAAGAAAGTATACACCAATATTGGTTCTAAGTTTACTTTTAACTCTAGAAAAAACTGTGGAAGATAAATGAAAAGATCAACAAAATCCCTAACAAACAGATGAAGTAGTTACATTCATGAATAGATTGCTTCAAAAGACTGTTTCCAGTCACCTTAGAAATGTTGGTGCACACTTTCTTTTGACGCTCACTGTAAATGTGTATAAAAATAGAAACACATTTCACACGGACTATGTTTATAAATTTCTGCTCTCACGTGGACTATTCGGAATGCACATCAATTTGCAGATCCAACGTCATTGGTAGTTGCAAGTGACAGCTTGACTTGGTTTGCAAAGTTTATTTTGTTTGAATCCCTCAAGTAGTGGCGCCTCACATAGAGTGTAATGGGTACAAGATGGTTTTCGGTTTCAGTAAAGTGATCATATATGTGAGAGCAAAGAGCGGGATGCATTGTTTAAACTGTATTTCTCGTTTTCTTTCGAAATTTCTAAGGCTGGTATGTAAAAATCGTTTTAAAAGTGCAGATTGGTAATTCACTGTCGAATGTAAGTTTTTCCGGATGTAATAGTATTTCCACAATAGCTTGTGGATTATCACAAGCATTTACCGAAAAGTGTGCTTTACCACTGAACAAAATTTTCAAATGAAATTGTGGATCAAGAGGAATACTGCCTTCGGCCTATTAAATACATGTGAGACCCGATCAATGTATTTGTTGTTCTATTGTTTGCCGGAAGAACCAAGCACTTATTTTTATTTCAGCCATCTCTTGAACCTAGAAATTAAGTTGATACGACTAACAGACCAATAGACAATCCTAACAAATACTTAAGATAAGAATCAAGACTTGACTGCATTTCTTAAAAACAATCGGTGCAATACCATCGGATTCAGATGAGTAATGGTTATTAATAAAAACATTACTACTAATATGAAGAGGGATACTCAATGAATAATTTACTGGAATAGTCAGAATAGTCAGTCTTACAATGTCACTGCAGTGAGTCTTATGCTGTTCCTTGGGACAGTTCTTAAAAAAAACTACTAAACACCTTAGTATCTTTTAGAATCTGAAATCTGCTCACTCCATTAGTAGCAAATTTATAGGAGAACAAAAAACACTTTTTGTATCTTTCAAAAGCGGAGGGGAGGTTTGAGAATTGTCATTTGGTCCTTAAATGGATTAAATTAAATCACACCCAAAACAATAACGTTAAAGAAGAGACAATTTTTCTTATACAGAAATTGCTTCTACCTAAAAAGTCAGCCATAAAAAGAAATCTTAAGCAGTAAATAAAATAAAACCCATTTCTTAGTTAGTGTAAAATTATTAAAAATTGTATTTGTAGCAAAATTTAATCATCGTTTTGTTATAAAAGAACTTTTGTAACTATTAAAGATTTCACAGTTTATATTTTATATTTATCTAAGCAAGAGCCGCCACTTTAATAGGTTTTTGAAAAGTCGTTAAAATTTATAAAATAAATATTTGGGCCCATGTTCTATAACTTTCTCGCATCGAGAAAATGTAAATGTGTATGTCTGGTTCATACGAAACTTTCGCGTGGTTCTTAAACAGCGTCAATATTATTTGAAATGTCATTCCAGATATTTAAAATACAAAAACTGGCCATACCGGAAGAAGCCGTAGATCTGAAATGTGTATAATTTTTTTAAATAAAAATGCAGAACTAAAGGGTGATCCATTTCGAGGTTCCCTACTTTTTTAAAGAAAAAAACACAGAAAATTCAAATTTAATGGAGAATGTTTATTATCATTTGAAAGAACATTCTTTGGCATTTATTTTTTGATCTTTATGTCTATCAAATGTTGGCCGTTGCTACGATGGTCCATCTGTTGAGTCCAATTTTCGATCACTCGTTCGAGCATTTCGACTAGTAACTGGCGAATGACACGCGTGATGTTTTCCTCCAAGGCCTGAATCGAAGCGGGTTTGTCGGCATAAGCTTTTGACTTTACATATCCCCACAGGAAGAAGTCTAACGGTGTGATATCTCTCAATAAGTCCATTGATTGATGCGATGTGTGGAAAGTGGCGCCGTCTTGCTGAAACCAAATGTCGCCGAGATCACGAGCTTCAATTTCAGGCATCAAATAGTCGGTTATCATGGCACGATAACGGTCGCCATTGACGGTTACGTTCGCACCGGCATAATTTTTAAAGAAATATGGACCGATGATTCCACCGGCCCACAAACCACACCAAACCGTTGTTTTTTCTGGATGAAGTGGCAGTTCTTCAATCTCTTCAGGTTGCTCTTCGTCCCAAATGCGGCAATTTTGTTTGTTTACATACCCATTGAGCCAGAAATGGGCCTCATCGCTAAACAAAATTTGCCTCGAAAACGTCGGATCTTCTTGGAACTTTTCAAGAGCCCATAGAGTGAAGCGATGTCGCTTGGGAAGGTCGAGCGGCTTGTTGCACAAGCTGTATTTTGTACGCTTTAAATTTAAGATCTTGACGTAAAATGCGCCAAGTCGTTACATACGTCAGTCCGAGTTGCTGCGAACGGCGCCGAATCGACTCTCTACGTTCTTCGTGTACACTCTCAGCTACGGCCGCTATATTTTCTTCACAGCGTGCTGGACGTGGTCGAATATTAGGTCGAATATTATCCAATAATGAATGCTGGGTCTCAAAATGGGTGATGGTGTTGCGAATAGTACGCTCAGTAGGCCGATTATGTTGACCATAAGTTGAGCGAAGTGCACCAAACACATTCCTCACAGAACGTGAATTTTCATAATAAAGTTGAACAATTTGTAAACGTTGTTCACGCGTAAGTCTTTCCATTATGAAATGCCAAACAATACTAAACAAAAATAACATGGCAGCATGACACGACTCACACGTGATCTGTCAAAAAAGTCTATTGAAAAAAGTATCTCTACTTGGATCACCCGTTATGTAAAAGTTCTGTATGGTATACTCCTGCGTCTTACTTTTTCTCCATGCGAGAAGTTCATTTCACAATTTAAAAGGCAAAAAAACCGTGCCATCTATTTCCCCTAAGTTTTCAAAGAAGTATTTCCCTAAAAATGTTCTTCGACTGCGCGCTATAGCCTCACATTCACACATTATATGTCTTATGTCCTCAGCAGCATGCAGATCTCCGCAGGACTAAAGATATTTTACTGTCGAAAAGTGGCCATAGAGCCTTAGTTACCCTGTGTCCCTCAAGGCTTTTCCACCTTAGATTGGCAGACTAATGTTTTTTTCCTCATTCGCGCCCTTTATTATGCAAAGGGGAGGTTTGATGTCTGTAACCTCACAACAAGTAGCCCTCCTATTCTTGCAAGCTCGGCCGCCTGCTCATTTCCCTCAATACCGCAGTGTCCTGGCGCCCAGCACAGTCTCACTCGGTTCTGACTGCATAATGCTTCAAGCATTGTGCGACAGCTCCTAACTGTATCAGATTCCATTGCCTTGAGTGCGGCCTGGCTATCATACAGGCCGCACTCAGTACAGATGGCGATATCCCTTTCGGATACCGAACTCATCTGTATTAGCTCAGCCGCCCTGAGGACAGCCAGAACTTCTGATTGGAAGACACTGCTTGTGTCCTGTAGTCGTATAGACACTCTTAGCTCTGGATCCTAAGAAGATACCAGAACAGCAAAAGGCTGTTTTCGAACCATCAGTAAAAATCGTAATTTCGTTCGATCTGATTATTGCGTTTCTTTGTCAATCTTTTCTCTCCGGATATGTTATGTCACACAGAATGTCAAAGTCGACAAAGAAAGGGATTTCATCCGTTTTAATTGAATTACTTGGAAGTAGCTCCGCTAGGATTATACTATGTCCAAAACTTCTACTCTTGAAGAGTAAAATATCATGTAAAATATCAAAATTGTATGTACCTTCAGGGCTAGGTTAAAGAAGATGGACGGCTACAACTCTTCCTGGATGCCAAACCGCAGATCCTAAAACTGTGCGCTGACTGGAAGTGCTTCATAGTTTAATTGATCGTTCAGTTAGCTAGTGAGTTACTATTTCTGCCAGGTTACTATTTCTGCCAGGAACTACTAATGTAGTTTATTTTTTAAGCTTCCTCGCAAGCGAAGTTAGAGGGGGTACAAATGGCCTGAGTTGGTTCCTTTAAATAAGGGTGTACGTGTAGTTCCAAAACTGCTAACAAATTGGGCACATAATGCCGCAACAAGCTGCCATTTTCTTAAAAACAAATTTACTACCATGTATAGGGTCCGCCATATAACGTTTTTTTTCAACTAGTGCTAATTTCGCGAATGGTAACACTTAGCTCATGTCTGATTTGACAGATAATTAGTTTTACCCTTCCGCTGAACGAATATGGTTGTGTATACGCTTGAACAACGCTGGGAAACGCTGGCCTGCGATCGACTTAGAGAAGATGCCGATTTTGCCAAAAAAAATCATCTCTTCAGATGAAGCTCATTTTGATCTTGGCGGGTATGTAAACAAGCAAAATTGTCGCATTTGTGGCACAGAAAACCCGCACGCATACATTGAAAAGCCGATATACCCAAAACGAGTCACTGTTTGGTGCGGATTTTGGTCCAGAGGCATAATTGGGCCATTTTTCTTCGAAAATGAGCAAGGAGTGGCCGTTACAGTCAATGGAGATCGTTATCGGGCCATGTTGAACGAATTTTTGTTCACAAAAAGAGGAGAATATTGGCAACATTTGGTTTCAACAGGACGGCGCTACGTGCCACACAGCCGAAGGTACACTCGATGTTTTGCGCCCTGTTTTTGAAGATCGCATTATCAGCCGCAGAGCTGATGTCGTTTGGCCACCGCGGAGCTGCGATTTGACACCGTTGAACTATTATTTGTGGGCTGCCGTAAAAGATATGTGTTACGCCGATATGCCAGAGACAATTGACGCTTTAAAGGACAATATTCGTGAAGCCATTGGTGAAATACAGCTGCACACAATCGATAATGTGCTTACAAATTGGACCGATTGTGTAGGCTACTGCATGGCCAGCCGAGGCAGCCATTTGAATGAAATTATTTTCCATTATTAACCGGACGGATTGTACTTTCAAATAAAAAAAGAAGCTTGAGAAAATATTCAGTAGTTTTTTTTATAGCATTTTCAAAATAAAAAAAAAATTATTTGGCGAACCCTATATATCCAAGTCAAAGTTTCTAACAACACATCCGTCCACCAAAAGTGATATTGCTTAACGGTTTTTCTACCTGAAATTTTTTGTGTAAACAATATAGTTCCACATACAAATGACCTACATTAATAAATAATTTCCCTAACTCGCATATTAAAAACAAAAATCTGTGTTCTCAAATTTATAGAAACACGTGTTGTGTAAAACCTTCAGTCACTGTGGCGTATGCGTAACATAAATATTTGGTTAGAAATAGTCGAACGCGCGTAATTTCATAATTCCATGGATAAAAGTCAGACCATATCGCGAGCAATAATTATAATAACATTCATAAAATACAATCGACTATAATTAGAACTTGTGCGAAAAGGTGTAAACTGCACGATTTTAATCACCGATTACGATTATCGCGTGGCAGGCATGATAAAATTTTTTAACTAATCGCAGAAAAATAAATTCCACTTCAAAACCGATTTAATAATTTATCGTTAAATTTAAAAAAAAAATGTATAGCAAACTTCCAAGTAAAATATTTTTGGGTCCATTGAACGTTTAACCTTGAAAGTTGCACTTAAACCATTTCGAGTTCTTAAAAAGTAAAAAAAAAATACTGTTGCTATGATGTTGAAACATGAGATATGAGTAATTCAAATTTAAACAGTTGGATAATCAAAAAATATAACAAGTCAGGTGCTAACTTCAACAAATAAAGATAAAAAATGTTATTATTTGAAGAATTCTTTCTCGTAGCGGATTATATTAAAAATTTAGTAATTAGTTAAAAGGATTAGAGCAGATTTAATAAACTGTTTCACAATTATAAGCGATTTATTTAACAAAAAAACGAACTGTTTTTTTTTTTCAACGTTCATGAAGCTTGTTTTTAGTTTTTTTTTTTTGCATTCGGTTATTTCCCATTAATTCCAAAGATACTCACTAGACAATCATCCTTGAATATGGTTCATTATATACAATTAACAAATTGTTCCAATATCAATGCGACAATAATTAGCACGTAGTCGACAAGATAGTTAAATGAAAAAACACACAGAGATACTACGAGAGCAATTATACAATAAGTGTGAAAATACACAACACTTTTCCAGTGTCATATCACAATTGTTTATGTCTTTAAGAAGGGCATCCTACAATTTATGTTCCTTTCAGATTTCAGCATTTATGCGCACAATAATTCATATTAAACGTTCATTGTTGGTCAGTTGTGGCAATACCTTGCTAAATATATCGTCCAGTTACTTTTATGGGTAAAATTTTACTTTACTGCCCCACATCCAAAATCGCTCAAATTGTTTTATGTGCAGCTAACCGAACAAAAACAATATTAGTTTTTCTTTGTTGCATAACTTCTCTTTTTACGAACCGATTTTGAAGAAACTTTTTTTTTATTAATTAACTACACTTTTCACGAGTAAAACAAAATTAATTCTGTAACATTTGGACACTCCGTTCCAGAAATTTTGGGACCATTTTCGAAAGTTTGGGGGTGTGCCACGCCAAAACGGTAAGAGAGCGCCAAAATATTTTTGCAGATTTGAGTTTGAGTTGAGTTGAGTTAGGTTGCGCTACAGTCCGGGGTGGACCTGGGCCTCAACCAATACGCCTCTCCAGTTAGCACGATCTTTGGCTAACTGCCTCCAGTTGCGCACTCCAAGTTGGTTGAGGTCCCCTTCCACTTGCGCGCGCCACCTTAGGCGAGGTCTTCCTCTACTGCGTTGTCCCTCCGGGTTGGATTCGAAGACTCTTCGGGCCGGAGCGTTGGTGTCCATTCGCTCTACATGTCCCAGCCATCTTAGACGACTAATCCGTATTTTTCTGACTAGGTCGATGTCGCTGTACAGCTCGTAGAGTTCGCTGTTAAATCTCCTCCTCCAAAGCCCGTCAACGCAAACGGGACCGAAAATCACTAGAAGAATTTTGCGTTCGAAACGACCAACGATCTTCATCCGCCTTTGATAACGTCCATGCTTCTGCGCCATACAGCAGGACTGGGATGATGAGGTTCTTATATTGCCTCCTTAGGCCAAAGTAACAGCGGTTGGCAAGTGTAATTCTTCGCTTGATTTCTGACGATAAATCATTGTCAGAGTTAATAGCGGAGCCGAGGTAGATAAAGTCCCGAACTACCTCGAAGTTATAGCTCTCTATCGTTCTGTCCGATTCGTCGATGTTGTGCGTCCCTTCTTGTTGACAGCATATATTTCGTTTTGCCCTCATTCACTTCTAAACCCATTTTTGCCGCCTCTGTACTGATACTTGCAAACGCACCAGTGACAGCTCGCTGTGTTCTGCCAAAGATGTCGATGTCGTCGGCGTAAGCAAGTTGTTGCACAGACTTTTGGAAAATTGTGCCCCTGGTGTTGGCTTGCGAGTTTCGCACAATTCTCTCAAGTATGATGTTGAAGAAGTTACATGACAGCGCATCGCCTTGTCTAAATCCTTTTTTGACATCAAGAGTTCAGCGAGAGTTCTCCATCGTCATCCTGCACAATCTGACGAGTTTGGCAGATATGCCAAAACTAGACATGGCTCTGTATAGCTCGTCTCTATAAATGCTGTCATATGCGGCCTTAAAATCGATAAAAAGATGGTGAGTATCGATCTGGACTTCTTGGGTTTTTTCCAGGATCTGCCGAAGTGTGAAAATCTGGTCAGTTGTGGACTTACTGGGCCTAAAACCGCACTGATAGGGTCCAATCAGTTCGTTGACGAATGGTTTCAGGCGTTCACACAGCACGGCAGACAGGATCTTGTATGCGATGTTGAGGAGACTTATACCTCTATAGTTGGCGCAGTTAAGAGGGTCTCCTTTCTTGTGGATCGGGCAAACAATGCTGAGGTTCCATTCATCAGGTATACTTTCCTTTGACCAAATCTTGGAGACGAGCTGGTGTATGCTCTCTACCAAATCATCTCCCGCTGCCTTTAAAAGTTCGGCAGTTAAGCCGTCCGGCCCGGCAGCCTTGTTGGATTTCAGTTTGGATATTGCTATCCTCACTTCATTTTGGTCAGGTGGGCGGGAGTCTTGGCTTTCATCACCCATGTTGAATGGTTCATTCTGCCTGACAGCGGAATTTGTGTCGTCGTCCCCGTTTAACAGTCTGCAGAAATGGTTTTTCCATATCCTCAGCACCGACTGTGTTTCCACTACTAGGTTTCCTTGTTCGTCTCTACAGGTATCTGCTCGGGTAAAGTTGCGTTGACACGTTCTTTTTACCTTTTGGTAAAACTTCCGAACATTGTTCCTGGAGTACCACCTCTCTATTTCCTCGATCGCGCGCTCCTCATTCTCTTTCTTTTTCTTCCGGAGAAGCCGGTGTTCTTCCCTCCTCATTTGCTCGTAGAGCTCACGAGCCGCTCTCGTCCTTCTGTGCAGCGCCGCTTCGTAGGCACGTTGTTTTGCAGATTTGAGTTTAGGGCATGAAAAGCAACTGGTTTACAAAATTTGAGCGGGGGTAAAGTAAAATCTAGCCCTTTTATGACTAAATAAAAAATATGACTTCAGAACCTTGAGCGAAGTAAAGTAATTATTACTGGAATCTAGAATTACTTTTAAAATACGTTTCAATGTTTCTAGTGACATTCTTAATTATTACAGTTGACAGATAACATATGACAGGTGAAAGAGGTCAGATGGCAGCCGATAGTTGACAGTGGTAGATGGCGCATGATAGATGACAGCTAACATGTGACAAATATAAGATGACATGAGTCGTCGGTTAGCTTATAGATTGTAGGGTTCTCTAATGATCGAACTTTTGATTATTGTTATAAAAGTTAATAAAATTATTAAAAGTATAAATGATATAATTCCCTGCGTTCACCCCTCCTTGTGTCTGCAGTTAAATAATTGAGGATTGATTTACCTTGAGAAAAAGGAATCCATGTAAAAAGCCTTTCGAATAGTATACCATCATCAATCAACGGCACCAAGGCCTTCATGATGAGAAGGTGTTAAAGTAAAAAAAATTGATGTGTGATTTTAGCACTTTCTTCAACTACGAAACCTCAAAAAAGTGTGTATTTACCACCTTAATGCCAAGCTAACTCCTGTAATAAGTACAGTAGGGTATAGGCGAATAAACCAAAATTTAAGTTTTCATCCTTCTCATTGTAAACTCCTCAATTATATTATTGTTGAATTTGTTATGGTAACATCAGCGTGGCTTGTCCTTTCATCGTTTCATTTGAATGGTCGCTTATGGTTTTTCTTCTTGCGTGAATGTACCATAATATGTAGACAAGGCCAATGGGCGGATGCGTCCATGCGGATGGTCATTTTTATGTCTGATAACTTTTATGTCTTTTTTTTTCTTACGGTTTTATTTGAAAATTTTGCAATGCATCCAAATTTTCTACAACAGACGTTGTACAACGTCAGTGCAAATTGACTCGATTTATTACTAAAAAAATAGAAAACGAGTGCTTCGACTTGGTTAGTAAATTAAGGAGAATAAGAACTTCGGCTTTAGACGCTAGCACTCTAAATAAACAGGTCGTTGAAAATTCAGAGTTCTAAAATTGAAGTATTTAGGCATTAGAACTTGGTTATTCAGAGTGATAGCTCCAGTTCTAGCAGAGGTTTTTATTATTTCGGAGTGCCAGATATAAGTTAGGCGTAATTGATTGCCGGTTCCTTTTTTTAATTGAATGACGAGACGATTAAAAACAAAGTAAGCAAGCACTTTAAACGACGTTCTTTTCTCTACGGCGTATACGGATTATTCCCTTAATGAAACATCACCAGCTATTTATTAAAAATTGATTTACCCTTAGGACAGTGTAAACAAATAAAAACACTGTAATTGTCAAAAAACCAAAAACTTAAATGGAAATCTAGAAATTACTTAACCTGATGTAGTATTATAATAAATTATCCCCGGGGGAAATATATAAACGCCAAACATTAATGAAGGTAAGACGGCAAAAACTACATTAAACTTACACCTAAAAGTGTATTTCTCCCTGATGATGACAATGATTTATAAATGTCCAGAATTTCAATATCCTTGAATAAAATTCTTAAGTTCGGGCGCTCAAGATCCGCCTTTTCTCTTCTTACTTTACTTTTTTATTATTCACCAGCTCAAAATAAAAAAAACCCTCACCGTGAATCTCCATTTTTTTTTCTATTTACAATTGCTGTGGCAGAATGTGAATAAATCTGTCAGATTCAATTCTAATAGGTCAAAACCATATTTGTATCGTTTCATTGAAGAAAATATACAAAAAAAAAAAAAAATCAAAATATTTAAGCACAACGCATATTCAATTAATTTGTGTTACACCAAAATAGTTTGCAATAATTGGTGTTAGAATATACATAGATTTTGTAGCATGTAAATATTTACATATCTCTTTTCTCAATGGCAAATAATTTGTTTCTCTTGTTTTTTTTATCGCGTATTAATCTATTTTAAGCAATGTCACAGATACTCGTAACTGAAATGCTTACTTTGCGAAAAGACAAAAAAAAAAAATGTTTCAACAAAATTATAGATTGGTTAATGCAAATACCAAATGCATTGTTGTCACTCCAAATGTGTGAGAGAGTAGCTCATCTTGAGAAGAGAGATATTCAGATTCTCACATCTGTGTATTGATTCTATTTTTAACATTTTGATTAAGATCAAAGTGTATAAATGTATCGCGAGTGTATATTATAAACTTTGTAAATTCGTCACGAAAAAGGTGATTGCAGCAGCGAACTTGGTCACCACAACTTGACTTTGTGTAGGCGAACAAAAAAAAATGTCTATTGGTATTGTATTGAACTTGATTATTAAAAGAGCGCGAGTCTCTTTTCTCTAATACAACGACATGTCATATATACTTATGTATATTCGTAGGTTCTTCTAATGCAAACTAGAGGACACAATTTCTAATCAATTTGATTTAGCAAAAACCGAAATGATGTAATTTATGCACAACATAAATTTTTATATAAAACTAATCGCTTGTCTCTTCCTCATTGCAAATACCACATATACGAAGAGACACATAACATCTACTACGTACAAGACAACAATAACAAAATATATTGTATTCTTTCTTTTTGTCGCTTGTACTAAATTCTAATACGATTAGTTGAACGTGGGATGCGAGAAGGAGGAAGGGGCCTTGCGCACACACTTAATTTCAGACATAAACGGTATCTTGAACTTAGAAGTTCACACATCACACACATCGCACACATACTCGAGCAGCATACAGCACGGACGGGTTAGCCGAATGTCATGCGGTGGTAGAGTATATTTTTCGCGTTCGCAGAGTTTAGTTCCGAAAAAGTCGGTTCTATTTTGTTTGTAGACTTCTTTTTTTTCGTCTTTGAACTTTTCCCTCAGAGGAACCTTTTGCAAACGAACTGTTTTCGACCTTTTATAAATATGTAATGACATTTTTTTTGTTTGTTTGTTAAATATGTCGATAATAAATAAAATCTAAAACAAAAAGCAAAAAAAATATTCTCTTATCCTCCTCAATCGCGGTGTTTCATTAAAAAGAAGATTTATTTATCTCTTATTTTCGATGCGCGATGTTTTTAAATTTTAATAAAATATAAAGAAAGAACAAGAATAAAACGTACACCTATACCTACATATTTTTGTTAATTCATAACATGGGTGGACAAATTTTTGGCGTCTGCCAAATTCGTAAATATCGTGTTGATGTTTTTATATGTTATAATTTTCTTTAAAGCGAAAAAAATAAAAATTATTAATATTGTGAAACTACGTTCCAATTGGATAAAGAAATGTCGGGAGCTGTGGATGCAGTGTATCAGTGGTTAGTGTGTTTGACACTGAGCGTGGGATCTCAGGTTTATAATTCTTAAATCTTTAGTTTTTTTTTCAATGCCCACCTTAATAGTTAATAGTAACCTGATTTCTTTTCCAAATTATTAGCAAATAAATAAAATAGTTCAGGGTTGAAGCATTATCGCTCTATTTTAAATAGCTCTTAATGGAATATTATTTCATTCAGCTGACTGTGTTGGTTGGCTTGGAAGTAACTACCTTCGATTTTAAGGTGACTTGACAGAATATTTGATCAATTGTCGCCATGATGTCGATATTTTTTTTACAAAAAATCCAACGGCGTTGAATAGTACAAATGAATTAAAAAATGTAGCTGAACAATAATTTGTTTGTACCACGGAAATATAGTTCTATGTGGTTACTTTTTGGATCGCTAAAAATCTGTCCGTGTCAAAAGAACATGTAACCCAAAAAGAAACTAGTGGGTACCAGCAAATTGAAACAACATTGTGAAATCAGATAAGCGTTATTTCAACATTGTACAGTGTACAGCAAAAGAGAGAATGTGGTCCTAAAAATAATACCGGCGAGCGACCTTCATAGTTCCAGAGCGAGGCACTAAAATCCTTAAACATCAAAATGAAAATGCCGGGACATATTGCCTTCAAAGAAGGCTTGGCTAAAACGAATATCTTCAGATTCTGCCCTAACCGAGCAAATACTGTTCGAGTGTAGGGGATTATGGCGTAAACGAAAGAATGGAACATGGAGCTATATTTGAGTTTTGCAACAAAATTTGAAGTTTTTCTATAGTCAGAACTTAGGTTTTCCCTATATGTTTTTTAGTTCAAATAGTTCCCCAGGGGATCGAGATGGGCGCTTTTCTGGTGCCTAATATTTTATGCAGATTTATTGTAATGCATAAAGCTTTTCAACCTAACCTAACACAGTCAAATGAAGGGAATACAGTAGTTTTTACTGTATATATATGAACGAGAAAAAGGACACCACGGACACCAAAATAATTAGTGTCCTCCATGTTAAAAATATAACTTCGCACATACCATGATTGGAGAAGCTGGGCCTAAACGCTTAATATTTATTTATTGTACTCTAGGCGAAAGGATGTTTGGACGTGTTCTTGGAAAAAAATTTACTGCTTTAAGGGTTTACCTGCGACGATTTTAGGAAAGTCTTAGGTTAGGTGAGTGGGTTGATGAGGTAGGCGGTGTTTCTGCTTGGTTCTTCATCACACTCAGGTAAATGTTGTGATGTCTTAAGGAGGTAAACATAAATATAGTCTTCTCATTTACTTGTCGATTTTAATACATTGGTAAGGTCATGTGAAAATTATTTCCTATAAAGCTATTTTCCTTAGCCGGCTGGGGTAGTGTCAAAGAAAGTGTAGGGTATCCTTTCCTGCAGTGTTTCCTCATTCCCGCAGCAACAGTAGGTTTTATTTAGTAAGTATATTTTCACCTTCGTTGTAAAATGGCCATACTCTGGCCACATCTTCTTGGATGTGTCACAGGTGAGAAGTGACAATTTCCAGTGTTTTCTGTCCCAAATGTGCTCTAGTGTCGCAAAGTAGCGGTTTGAGACGCTGGTCGACTTGTTTTATGGTAGATTCCTTCCTTGCCAGTTTGGCATTCATTTCATCGACCTGTATACCGTGTGTCCAGGGACTCTGCAGAGTTTGACATTATTTTAAACGCCAAGAACCTAAAACTCTTCACGAAAAGTTTTAACAAGCTTACTTCCATATTTACATCCAAATGCCTCTGCTACTACTAGTATCTCTGCCTGAAAAACACTTCTGTGATCGAAAAGTCTAAATATGCTGTTTAGCCGTATCGTTTCGGTAAATATTGCAGCTCTAACGCCTGCGTCCATTTTTGAGCATAAGTATCAATAAGAATTCAGCTGCGAATTCATCTTTTCCTTTCACTCCTTTCGGACTCCTCTCTGCTGGAAAATATACATGATAATAACCTGTTTTACAGCAGATTAGCCGACTATTTCTTATAGCGCTTTGGGTTGCACATTTTTCGATGTAAAGGTCTAATGGCAGCAGATGATGAGGTTGATTTCCAGGTTCGCTGTTGGGGTGCTTCTTATTGAACATAGTATCGTTTGTATCTTTGTAATGTTTTTCTGGTGGAAATAAACAAACAAATTTTTATTTTCTTATACTACGACGGCAAGAGACATGTTTTTGCAATTAGCGCTTGGCAATAACGTCATTTTAACAGCGTAGCATGTCAGAAAATACACAAGCACGTCAAATAGACATATTTGGGACACACAAAATAAATATCACATCCGATCTGCATGCTTTCTCTCCGACAGAGTTAAATATAGAATAAAGTATTTTGTTTGTCCTGAGTAACTCAGAAACGATTATTCGAAAAAAGGTCCCGAGACTCCCTGTAACTTCGGATTATGAACTTTAAGCCTTAAAAAGAGTATTTTTTATTTCACCCCACACCCGCACTACCATATTGTTTTAATACCTCTTTCTACCCTTAACCGAAGTTTTATACCAAATATTAATTTTATTTGTTTTTCCTTTTTGCTTTCAGATAATTTATCTTAAAATCATAAAACAAAACAACAACAACAAAAAATCAACTCCTACTACCTTTATTAAAAAAATAATTAACACAACCTCGAAACTACTCATCGATACACAGTCTCAACTCAAAAACTCCTCAGCGACGAAACAACACAAAAACAAAGTGACAAATGTGCAAAAGACATACAAACTACCAGAGATTTATCTAATATTGCAATCAGTCCTCCATTGCAACAGCAGAATTACAAAAAAAAAAAAAATATTCTAAAGTGGAAAACTAGTCAAAAAGCCTTCCGAAAACAACAAACAAAAAACAGAAGCAAAAATCACGACTAACAAACACCATCACTACCACCACACACATACACACATAATATGCCTGTAATTTCGCCCAGAAGATCTACGTCAACAACCAGTGGCAGTTTGTATATACCGCAAACAACCAGTGGCACATACTCATCGAGCCTAGCTAACAAATCAACAGGATCCAGCACACTGTCGTCTTCTTCCACAAGTGCATACAGTTATCGTAGCAACGGATTCTCAAAGACTCCATCCGCCTCAACACACAGCTCCTACTACACCGGGTCATATCTACCACGTACATCAGCATATTCCTCGGTTGGCAGGAGCTCATACAGCAGTACCTCATCATCAGCCTTAACAGGTGGTTCCTCAGCTCTTTCGTCATATCGTCCCAGTTCGTACCTGAGTGGCGGAAATAATGATACAACAACATCATCGAGTCGATTTGGAGTAAGTAAACATTTCAATTATATTGACTAAGTAATATAGATACAACACCAACCACCCACAACCAACCACCTTCACCATCAGACGGCGTACGTCTTTCTTGTCAAATTAGAAATTTCTCAGTTTTAGCAATAGTGCTGCAATCAAATATTCCACACCTCATTTGCCAACGCTTCTCGATGGCCATCGTAGTAGTAGATTCATTAAGTCGATCGATATTATCGATGTAGTAGAGATCCTTCAAAAAGTATTTAATTGTAATTTTAAACTCCCTTTCTTCTTCTTATTCTTGGCTTTGATTACAAGAATACCAAAATCGCCTGATCACAACAGTCCACTACTTCAACCAGTGATCAGTCTAAAAATTTCAATTGCAATGATTATTAACTTTGATTTTTCTCCTTCTTCAACAACAACTACTACGATACCAACAATAAAAAAAAAAAACACGATCCTTCTCCTCCATCATTATTACCACCGCCACCACGATCATCGACGTTACCCACGAATCGCAATTATATCATCACCACCACCACCACCACCAACCACCACCAACCACAGAGGGACTATGACCGCACAGAAAACACCAACGATCCCGACACGAAATCACGTCGTAGCAGTAGTACAAGTAGGAATTCTCGACTATCATCCTCATATTCATCATCATCATTAGCACGATTAGTAGCGACATCTGCCTTGGATATATATGAAAAATATAGTCCAGCACATTATATACCAAAATGTGAATTGTCACGTTCCAGCTCACTGTCTGAAGCGGCAGCATCAGCAGCAGCAGCAACAGCAAATGCAGCTACATCATCTTCTTCTACGTCGTCAAAGTTAAATGACATAAATAACAGGATTTCGAGTAGCAATTCGATTAGTAAAAATAATAACAATAGTAACAATTTTAGCAGACGTTACAGTCGACATTCAAATGGCACAATCAATGAGGTTAGCGAAGTGCCTACATCCTCTTCGGCCATCATAGACACTTACTTGTCTGTGCCGCGCACGAATTGCAATAACATTCTGAACAATAATAATAATAATAATAGTAATGGCGGTGGCAGTGCCGCCAATAAGCTGTTGCTGCATGTAAGCTATGACTTGCAGGATGATAGTGATAGTTTAAGAGATTTAAAAATATCATGCATCTCTCCTACCACTACTACTACTACCAATACTACTAGTTCATCTAGTTCTCAGGATACAAAGGACACCGCTCAATTGGCTATCAAGGTAAACCCCCCACAGGCAAACGAAAAATTGCGCAGTTTGAAGTTTTATTTTTTTTTTTTACGAAAAACTAACAAAGACAACCAAAATTTAATATCTCCTGCGTGTCCTGATAGCATTTGAATCTATTGTTTATCCCCCATGATAACCAGTTACAGTATCTGTCGTGTGCACTATTTCCGAAGAAAATGTTGTTGTTTTATTTTTTGTATTCTTATATTTTTGTCTTGCTAAAATGATTGTGTTGTTATTTTTGAAAAAAATACTAAAAAAAATCTTTGCACAAAATGTCAAAAGCTGCGCAAATCAAAATTATATTGCATTCGCTAAAAAACCCAAAAAAAAAAAAAAAACAAAATCTAAGCTGCTTTGTGTTGTATTTTGTTTTTTCTCACTAACCTAACTAATAGGTTCAACTTCAGACTTCAACTGGATAAGGGATTCTTCTTTTAAGTATTTGTATTTTGATGGATGGAATTATGGGATGGAAACCTTCCTACTACGACTCGTCTTGTTTTTAATATTCCCTTTGTCAAAGTTTAGCTCTAAACCTTACATGTTAGGGGCTTCTTAAAGGTAGAAGAAAGCTACCGGCACCAAGATTTCAGAACAGGAGTAAAATTATTTCAAGAATTCGTATTTAAATGAAAACTAACTTCTAGAACTCACTCGTTTCTTCACCTATTCTATATTTGGAATAATATGAAAAATAAGTTTTAAGCACTAGTAAGGGTCTCAAGGAACACCTTAACGTGAAGGTCGTTTTACATCGAAGAGTATTTTTCGACACAATATTTAGTTCTGTAGCCAACGTACAGCTTTTGAAAAGAGTCTGCTTCGATCAAGAAATGGGAGTCCTTTTTCGGTTGGTTTGTGGCTCGTTCTTGGAAAATTCTTCACACACACGCGGTTCATATTGGGGTTTTATCCAACTCAAGGAATGTAGGTAAATCAAGGCTTTACATAGACCAATTGCTGGGTATCAAATGCCCTAAAAATCGTCTCGCTATTTATTAGATTTATGTATGAATCTCAGGATTTTCTTAAGCTCTACATCTCTTAGATTTTCTAGATAATCAAAGAAGTCACTGTTGAGGGTTATTCTTCTGCTGTTTTTAAGGGCTGGACAGTCCCGTAGCAGCTGAAGAATGCATTTTATCTACTCAAGGTCTGCTGCATTGAAAAATTTCTGTCAGTGTAAGGCCACTGCTATAGGTTTTAAGGTTAGAGTTGATCATTGAAAGCAAAACTGTGAGCTGAGAATAGCAAGAGAATCGAACACATCAGTGGAACGATTGTGTTCCAAATTGTAGAAACGATTATGAAATCGATTTCTGTCAGTTAAATAATAAAACCAGACTTACAGAAAAGTTTAAATCAGAATAAAGTAATTTTGTTTGTAAAAAAAATTCTGTAAGTGATTAGTTCTATTTTGATACCATTTAAAGCCAATATTGTTTGCTTAGTCGTCTTAAAATCGCAAAACAAAATTTTCAATGATGCATTTCAATGAAAGCTATAACTGAGGGGCCTAAATCTCCTTTTAAAGACGAAGGTTGAGTCAGCGTTTGATGTCTATTTTAAAGCATGGCCATGCGATTTCGATAATTGATTGCAGTTTTGACCGCCTTGTTACTGCAGTATATGTTCATAGGGTGAGGCTGTAGGGGTGGTACGTAGTTACACCGTTATCCCGATACAGGTTCTCCATTGAATTCGTCTATGATTTGATGGATGCATTTTCTTCTCACTGATTACTGATCCATGTATTCCCGAATGTTTTTCTTCGGGCATAGAGAACCACATATACTTTTTTAAAGCTGTCATCAATGTTTTCCTTTCATCTTCCGATCAGGGAAATTTGTAGATTTCTCTCCTCTCATACTTGGTAGTTAACAGCTCCAAAGGTAAACCGAAATGAACCGCGATAAAACCGAGAAAGTGTAAACGCTATCTTTGTGTTTCCTAGAACCGAATTTACGCCATTTGATACTGATTCGTTTCGAGGTAGCATTCTAATACGTCCTAATACATGCCGATCTAATCTAATCTAAGTCTAAAACAAGCCTAAGTGAGTTTATTTATTTTGTGTTTTGGGTCCCCTCACCATTCGACATCGATACTATTCGTGCCCGAATTTAATGTTACCATTAATTAAATAAAAAAAAAACAATCTGGCTTCAATGCTAAAAATTTACAATAAGAATCGGCGATGTGTTGTTAAAAAAAATTGAATGCATTTTTAATAATGTTCAATTGTTCAATTTGTCGACTAAAATGATTCGCGTCGGTGCTGCTAGTAAAGCATTCATACTACAGGGTGATTTTTTAAGAGGTTTAGAACTTTTTTTTAAAAAAAAAACAAAAAATTCGAAAAAATGAATGAAATATTTATTTGAATCGATAGTTTGAACTTTGCAATTTAATGTTTAAAGATAATTTCATGCAAATGTTGACCGCGGCTGCGTCTCAGGTAGCCCATCCGCTGAGTCCAATTTTGGCATACTCTTTCACACATATCGGCCGGTATCTCACGAATGAATGCATGGATGTTGGCTTCCAGTGCGTCAATCGAAGCGGGCTTGTCCCTATACACATTAGCCTTGGCATACCCCCACAAAAAATAATCTAATGGTGTCAAATCGCACGATCTAGGCGGCCAATTGACCGGCCCGAAACGTGAAATTAACTGTTCACCAAACTCGCCTCGCAATTGCGCCATTGTTTCGCGTGCTGTGTGGCATGTGGCACCGTCTTGTTGAAACCACATATCATGCAAGTCAAGAACTTCCATTTCGGGCAAAAAAAAGTTTGTTATCATCGCTCGGTAGCGTTCACCATTGACAGTAACGCTGCGATTCGCATCATCTTTGAAGAAATATGGCCCAATAATGCCGCCGGCCCATAAACCGCACCAAACAGTGGCTTTTTCGGGATGCATTGGTAGCTGTTGCAATGCTTCTGGCTGATCTTCACTCCAAATGCGGCAATTTTGCTTATTTACGTACCCATTCAACCAAAAATGAGCCTCATCGCTGAACACAATTTTTCGATAAAAAAGCGGATCCTCGGCCAGCTTTCCAAGAGCCCATTCACCAAAAATTCGGCGCTGTGGTAGGTCGGCTGGCTTTAGTTCTTGCACCAGCTGTATCTTAAAAGGCTTTACGCCCAAATCCTTCCGCAAAATTTTCCACGTAGTGCTGTAACAAAGGCCTAACTGCTGGGAACGGCGCCGAATCGACATTTCGCGGTCTTCTGTCACACTAGCTGATACGGCCGCAATATTTTCTTCAATACGCACAGTACGTAAACGTGTTGGTGGTTTAATGTCCAACAAAGTAAATTTGGTGTGAAATTTGGTCACAATCTTCCGAATAGACTGCTCAGAAGGTCGAGAATGCCGATCATAAAATGGAAGCAGCGCGCGATGAACATTTCGAACCGAGCACGAATTTTGATAGTAAAATTCAATAATTTGCAAGCGTTGTTCATTTGTAAGACGATCCATGGTTAAATTGCAAACCAAACTGAAGCTGTTTGACAGTGACACAAGGTACTAAACACACGTCAACTGTCAAAACCAGTGTTGCCAAAACCAAACCAGCTAAAAAATCACCCTTTAGCTCAAATACTCCCCCTTGAGTGATATTAAATTGTATGGTTGAAACAGTATGCCCTCATTTAACATGCGATTAAGGTTCACTTTACGAATGAAAACAATAGGATTAAAAAAAACTCAAAATCTAGAGTTTGAACAGCAGAGTACAACAATTTTCAAAAAATTGCACATAAGTTCTTGTCACAAATAGCTCGACACAAGTAGTTTACCGCAATAAAATGTTTGAAGGACGTGCAGTGAAATAAAACAATTTTTCAATAGGTCTTAAACACGTGTGTGAAATAACATACCACACTCAGTATTTCCTATCTATTGCAGTTTACATACGTTTAAGACCAACGTGCATCAGCACGGCCTTTTTTCTAATCCCACATTTTCCTAATTCTCCCTGATGTGTAACTTCATCACATACTGGAGCCCAAAATCGCTTAAGTGCCCGCTAATTTTAAAAAAATCTAAAACTAAGATGTTAAAGGGCTCCCATGCTTTATCAGAAGTTGTTCATGGTTGGTAATGTGCGAATCGGAGCAGACAACTGCGCGAAATTATGAGCAGATAAGAAATATCCCCTGATTACTTCATACTTTTGTCAGTTAAACTTGCCGAAAAATGATATGATAAAAAACTAATTAGCATGTTATAATATATAATTAATAAAATCGAAATCGCATATTATCAAATAATTGCGTAAGCTTACTTTTACAATACAAGAATTGAGGGATAAAATTGACAGATTTTCGGGGACTTATTACACTTGAGTATAAGTTTGATGTATTGTTCTTTAATATTGGGTGAAGAAATGTGTCAGTGCTGAAATTGGTAATACGAACTCATTAAACGTCAACCAACAAGAGGTGTCATTTTAAATCAGTAGAAAAATGAAAAATTAAATCAAATTTGCCAATTGGGCGCCTTGGCTCTACCTATAAGTAGTCGTTATTTTGAAGACATTTTTGCGTATTTATTTTTCGAATAACAACTCTGATATTTTCCATTTAAAGTTTGGATGATTGGTGGACTTTATCTTAAACATCGACAACATATTTTCTATTAAGTCTCTACTTCGAAAAATCACACGTCCAGAAAATTTGTCACATAATGAAACCATTGTTTCACCTGTAGCATTTACCGCTGTCCTTTTTTAAATTAAACGTTAAATACGTTCATAGCATCGAAACAAATAAAAAGGAATGGTCTTTATCTAACTAATTAACATAATCCGAAAAAAACGCCTTCAAAAAGTAGGAGTGGCAATCAAATTCGTATCACAAACATGTAAAATGACATCTCTTGTTGGATGACCCTATATTAGACCCCGATCAAAATGTTTAATCCCACATTCGTTTTGAAGTCAGTGATTTGCTCTCTGAATTTATTTGAAAATCTTCGTTGTATATTGAAGTCAGGTCTACACTCGGTTTAATTGGTTCATCACATTGAATTAGTATATATAGTTAGGCTTCCTAGGTTGTCTGCAAGTCTGTGATATTCGACTGCATAACTGTTTTTCTATCTCTTGTATTTAAAACTGCAACAGGATAACAATTCCCCTCGTCTGTAGCGCAAATAGATCATCAAACAGGGAGGTGTTGAATCTACACATAAATACACAAATTATTTTTTTTATAATAATAAAATATAAATTAAAAAAAAAATATATACAATATACTTTTGCAAAACATGCACATCTATTCAAAAAAAAAAAAAAACACACACACCCACAAACACATACATAGATACTCGTAAAAAAACACGCCAGTACAACAAATACTTTCAGCTTGGAGTTAAAAAATAAAGATCATTATTTTTTCTCCTTATTTTATTCCACTCATAAGGCAAATTTTGTTTTTTTGTTTTAATTTCAATCAAACCCTAAATGGAAAAATTCTATTTTGCTAGCCGCATTATTTTGTTGAGTTTCCAAAAAAAAAAACTATATATATTTTAACATCCGAGTATGTTGAAAACATCGCAATGCTTCAAATTGTTTTTTGCTTGTTTCTTATTACATAGAAAACCGAAGAATTCCCATTTAAGCAAATGACATATTATTAATTTCTTTCTCTGTTCTAGACGTACCATTCGTAAATGGCTCACAAATAAAAATAAGAATAACATAGTGTAACGCCATTCTCAAAACATAGTGTGTACGTGTGCGTTTCCATATATAGATATCATAGAATATCCTAGGGTGAACAATATACATATATATATAAATATATATATATATCTAGTCATGTATTGTATAAATATTTAATTTTACTGTACATAAACGGTGTTGTGTTAAATGAATGAATTAAATTGAAAACTCTAGAGTGCATTGTGAGTAAAAAAAAAAACAGAAAACCAAAAAAAAAAAAACAGAAAGAAAAAAATCTTCTATAGTCAAACAAATAAACTATAAAAAAAACCAAAACCAAAACCAAAACTCAAAGATAGAAATGATAGATGCTAATATAAAAAATTTGAAATTCCCAAAGCAAAAACGTAGTGTTGAGGCTACAACCACCACCACTACCACCACAACCACTACCGCCGCCAACACAACAACAACAACAACAGCTGCAGTAGCAACCAACAACACCCCCACTTCCAACCAATCGTCGGCAAAAGCTGATAATCAGCAGTTTTTCCTAATTTCCGCCTTCAAGGATAAGAACTTCCTAAAGAGCGAATGTGATTTGGCGCGTTCGCAAGTCTTTCGATCGAGGCAGCGTTTCGAGAATAACAACGCCCATGATGACAATATTAATAACAACGGCGACACCAGCAACAACAACAACAACAACAACAACAACAGCAGCAACTACAACAACAACCACGGCGGCAACAGTAACAATGCCAACAACAATGAACATGGTTCGCCATTAGCAGGGAACAGCAGTAGCATTGTCACTTCCATCCATGACAATAGAAGGCTACTGGGCGCCAGCAAGCAACAACCAATCCTAATACATCGGACTATCCCGAATAGCAAGTTTCTGACGACAAAAGTACCACCACCGCCCGCCAACAACAATATGCATTGCCTGCATTCGAACTCGGAGCTGCTGGATGACATCAAGTACATCGACAGCGATGATAATGAGCGTCAGCAGCAGCAGCAGCAGCAACAACTGCAACATAGACAGCACAAGCCGAAACTTCGGCCAAAATCTTCCATAATCTCCACATCGAATCAAAGTCTCTTCGAAAAGGTCAACCAGTACAAGTTTCAGAACGGCAGCATTCTCTCTTCCTCACCACCAGTCTCATCGTCGGCACCCACTTCGACCGCAGCGACAGCGACCTCGTCCCCATCGTCGACGCTGCCCCTAATGGGAGGTCGCAAGCGTGATATCATCCACGATACGTTTAGCATTAAAGCGTCCATTGAAAAGTTCAACACGCTTAGCGAAGCAAAGCGTCTACCAACTAGAAATAGCACCACCAATTTACAACTAACCAACGACTACGAGAGAAGGCTACCGCTGCGAGAACGCTCTGCATCGCCAGCCACCAGCAGTAGCACCACCACCACCCGCGGCTCCAGCATTACATCGAACCTAGCCGACAGCAATAGTACGAGCAGTGGCAGCATAGCCAGCAACCATCTGCTGCTGCGCAATCGTAGCACCGAGTCATCGCCATCACATTCGCCGAAAAATCTGCGAAAGACTTCAGTGACTTCGACGGCGGCTATGCACAATGGCAGCACATCGAATCTGTTGAAAAGTGGCTGCACCTATGACAAGGTTACCCTTACTACGGTGTCAATGTTGATCTGTCCGACGCCTACACTCTCGACGGTTACTTCGAAAACGATATCAATTGATAAAAAGCCTGCCGCGCCTGCGTCTAATAAACTCTCAGACATTGATGAAAGTGTAAGTGGTTAGAGACAATTTTATTTCTCCTATTCTTCTCTGTCTTCTTTTCTCATATTTATTTTGGTTAAAAGGAAATTACAACAAATATGAGTTGAACTAGCGGCAGAAGGTGTTATATTTGTTTTTTTTTTTTTGTAAATACAGGGTGATTCTGTTGCACATGCCATTGTTATTCTGATTTATTATTTCTCGTTAAACACGCATTTCTTCTTCTTTACTCATACATAGTAGATGTATTATATTATGTATAGTTTGGGCTCAGTGGTGATGGTAAAATCTTAAATCATTTCATTTAATTTGCCTTTGTAAATGTTCAAACATAGAATAGTGAGTAAGTTTTGTAAAAAATATTTTCATAATTAGCAGGCATGAAAACTGTTTCTGGTTTAATAATTCGATTTCAATTGAAGCCTGTGGCAATGGTGTCAAATCAAGGCAATTACAACTTGCAAGTGAACTATACTATACTTTGTAGATGTCTCAATTATTGAATCTTGAATTCGATTCAACTAGCTATCACTCGTTTGTTTGTTTATTAATTGAAGTAAAATCGACCAACACGTAGCTGAACACTTAAGTGGCAATTGAAGATGAAGGCAAGCAAACACAAAATATCTCTCTAAGAACTGTTTTGATTTAATCCCAAGGCATACAAACGTTGTTATCAAATTGGTGCGAGGGAACACGTTTAAAAATGTTGTTTGCTTACCAAAGCATTCGTTCCTTCGATATTTTTGGGGGTTTTGTTCGTCGGCGGAGACGTTAACCTTAAAAGTGTCATCACAAAGAATCACACATTGTTTCCACGCAGTTGGATTATAATTTGACTCACTTCAGGTTGATTCACACCCTAGTAGAAATGGATTGCAGAAACAGTAACAAAGTTTTGTCTAAGCTGAAGGAATGTTTGGTATCCCCCAAAGATATCTGCATTCTCTTTGCTATCTAAACAGCACACAAGTCCATGAAATCTGACTCCAGAAACTCTATAATAGCCATAGACTGTTAAAAAAGCTAATGACGTCTTAGAGAAGCATGCAGGAAGTCTTGACAAATGACTTTTTCTTGAAGCTGCATGGCTGACCAGGAGGAGGATACTATTCTCTGCCACCTTTATAAATGTCCGCCTTTTATCGAAAAAGAAAACCATCTTTTCGACGTCATGATTGGAACTTTTACTTTATTGACGACTTCCCAGACATAAAAACAATAATAAAATTGCATTCTTTTCGAATTTAACTAAAATTTAGCTGAAAACGATTGAATGATCCTTTTACAGCTCTGATGTATTGAATTGACTGGTTTTTTTTTATAGAGGCCCTAACCAGGACACGCATTACATGTGTCATACCCTGTTTCATTTAGACATTCCGAAAACTACTACATTTTACTTCCAGTTGCTTATAATTTCAACACATCTGCGCAACTAGCGAAAATTAATCAAAAAAACTTTCGTAATGGTTAAGGTTTAAGTCGCCGTAGCATCAAGAAATACTTCATTTTTAACACCTCCTTTGCTAAGACTGTTTTGGTGTGAGAACTCAAAAATTACCTATGCCATAAGAATAAAATACACATAAATAGGAGAGCTATCTTTATCCAACACTTGAAAGGAAAGGGAAAGTTTTTAGCTATGTCTCCAACATTATATCCTTGAAGTTGTTTGCTTTTATTTTTTTCTTAGAAAAAAAAATGGGTTTGTATATATAAAATTTTAACACATTTTCTGCCCAAATTGCTTTTAAAGTTTGCACCCGTTTTGTTTTGCATTCCTTTGTGCATGCTAGAACATATCAATGTAACATTCGCATAAATTTGTTTTATAACATTTTTGCTTTGTTTTTTTTTTATACAAAACATCAAAAAATTCGTATTTGGAAGAAAATCAGAACAACATTAACACGAAAATTTACAAATTTACACAACACTAAAATCACGAAATATTAAAAACTAAATTTATTTCATAACGTCATAGTGTTTTTTTTTTTTTTTTTTCAAATAAAATTTAAAGCGCTGCGCACAGCAAAAAATAATAAATATAAAATTCTTTTAAAAAAAATATATCATTTCTTCCATATTTATGTAAAATTTCCTATTTAATCCGAACCTACTCGTACGTATATATGTTTTGTTGTATAAGCGCAAATAACAAAAGAAAAAAAAAACAATTTTTTTTGGTTGGAAAACATAAAAATTAATCACACAATTATCCATTTAGGTTCGGAATTCGTCCTCATTACGAAGCGGACTTCCACCAATATCACCGACCCCGACTCGACACTGGGATCGTGATAGTAGCAGATCGTCAATACTCTCAAGTCGAAATTTATCGGATGATTATTCATCATCAAACAAATTATCATCGGCGTCTTTGGATGATAAGCCAGAACAAGAAGGTAAGTGATACGAAAGTCTGACAATAATTTAAAATTTACGTGAAGGAATTGCTGGTAGTATGCCAAACGATGCACAAGACATATTTTTTAATAAAATCGGAAAATCAGACAGCCGGTCTTAGAGGGTTATGATCTCCCAATCCAAGGCAAACAACATTTTTTCTTCATCGCCTTAAATGATGTGTACATCGTTTACATACATACCCCAGTATGGATATTTCGTTGATCGGTAGAACACATAAAAATCACATAAAATTGATCCAATTGCGATACGAAATGCAATTTTGAATTTCTGCTGATGCTTTTTGAAGAAACGAGACCACAGTCATGCTGAAAAGGTGTTTTTTTTCTAACCATCGAACGCGAAAGGGAATTCAATAGAGTTGTATTAAGTAATGCCAACATGCTCTGAGTCAAGAAAAATATTCTTTGATTTATCACAATTTATTTTTTCCATCGCTAGGATGTTCTTAGGCGCCCTCCTAATCCTTCTTAGCTTGGCAAGCACTGCAACAACCTGTCACCTGTAGGTCTTGTATCAGACTTCAAAGCATCTGTGAAAATTGATAAAACTTTGATGACGGTGCTGTGTTGATTCCAGTCTTGTCATTAAGGTATTAAAATTTTAAAAGTTGCGAAGTGGATTTATTTAAAATCGTTACACTTGCAGCACAAACAATCCTTTGTATCTTGTTAAGACTCTTAAAAGTAGAATAGCCTTATAATCATGGTTTAAAGCCATTTCACAATTTTTGGTTGCAAGCCCCACTTTTTTCAAAAAGCTTTTCTGAAAATAAATGCAAAACTATTTTTTAATATTAATTTTAAAGAACATAGAGCTTCTTAAGCTTTTGGTTTCCGAACACCAAAAAAAATGCACCTAACAAACATCCGGACAAACAGAGATTCGGGGTCCTTTCTTGTCGTCTTGAAGATGGGGGCGGTAAGTAGAAAGTTCTCTCGGTATAGACGAACCAAAGAAGTCGGCTTTGTTTCACTTTTTAGATTTGCACAATTAAAAATAATGTGCACGGCTGCGTCATATAAAACTTTCTCGGTACATGAGAAGCGTTTTTGAATTGCCTCAGAAAGAATGATAACATCTGATCCCATAACAAATTTAGTTCAATCATTTTTCAAGGTTTGAAAAATAATATTTTCTCAAAAACTGTTTTAACGATTTCGATGCAATTTTGCAGTGATTAAGTGATTTTTACAAAAAAATTGTAGAGCAAAAAAAAAAGCCGCGAGATGTTACCCCAAAAGCTTTATATACGAACTTTAAAGCAACACCGTCGAACCGTTTCGCCATACGGCTCTCGGACAGACAGACATACAGACCGAAGGACAGCATTTTTTGGGCTTCTCTATAGTCGTAATATATACTCACTTTTCGCAAGATCGCAGCAATTTTCTCTTTAGTAAACTAATGTATACGGGAAAGAATTGTTCTTAAAAAGCAGTTGGTATTGTGTCACGCTCTTGTTATCGTCCAGTATTCGGTTTACTTTCTTTGGTTAACTATGGAGCATGCTTTGAATATTTCGTACAAGTTTTTTTTTAAACTGATGCTCCATCGCTTATTGTATAGAAATATAGCGGTCAAATGTGAGCTTGAATGTTTGGTGTCGATAAGTGCACTTTGTATAAACTGATATGACTCAATTGTTATTGCAATACAAAGGATATACTTTCTTGAAGATATGGCAAATGGACCTAATAGTCCACTCATAGGGCATACTTTCTTACATTTATAACACAAAAATTTGACTAAGTCATACGTATTTTCTCTTAACGCGGACACGTGCTGCCATAAAGGAACGAAAAGCACGTCACGGTAAACTAGAGCTGTATCTCTTGCCATTCAAATAATCAAAGTTTTGGGAGTCTATTTTATTATATTATCTATTGCCACTACTCCACTCGTGTGTAAATTATGTCCTTCGGTTTACTGATCCGCATGTGTCAAAATGCTGAACTTTTTTTTTCTGGTCGAGTAGATTTAAAGAAAGACACAGTCCTCCATTTACCCCTTCACTCTCCTTAAGTTACATCTCCAGCGGGTGTCACCACTACAACTCTGAAAAATTGGCCGAGAAGTTCGAGAGATAACTCATCCCCCATTTACCCGTCTTCTCTCACCTCTTTGGATAACATATCTATAAACGAACACGAAAATCCGATAAATGGTTTATGAATTATGGAGAAACTGACAGACAGTTATACGTTGCATTTTATATAGCAGCGTAATAAGTTAAGTATTACATTTTGTTATTCAAAAAAACGGTTAGCTTTATCTCTATGTCTTCTCTCCATTTATGTAGATGTAATCTATCTTTATGTAATATGTTGGTTTGGACGTCATTTCACAGCGCCACATCTATGTAGGTCTTCCAAAAAGCCTATAGATGTGCAATGAAAAACGCCAGCAATGAAGCAAGTTTTTTAAGAACAATACAAATTGTGAAAAATCTATTTCATTATCCTACTTTCAGTGCATCTGTGTGCAGCAGTTTGCTTCCTAGCTATCAATTAATCTTAAGAACATAGAAATCAAGAATCGAAAAACGCAATAGACAGCAAACAGAAGAAAAACAATCAATGATAACAAATTAAAGCACTGAACTTATAAATCCCAATGGGTTCCGAATAAAGTGTACTTTTCCTCTACTCAATGTATTAATCCTCACTATTTACCTAAATTAGTCACTCGTTGGACTTTCAATTCATAGAAACCTACACCTACATTTCGTGTTCGTCAAAAAGATGAAAATATATTTAAATATTATTTTTTTTTTCGAAATCAAATGTCATCTTGATGAATGTCGAGATATTGCTCTAATCGTGCGGGTTAATTCATAAACACAAATTTTCTGTGTGTACAATTCATTTTAACAATTCTATTTTTGCAGGATTATGTGGACTGAGAAATATCGGCAATACGTGCTTCATGAACTCGGTCATTCAATGTCTGAGTCATACGAGCGAGTTAACAAAATTCCTGAAAACACAAAACGGTGTAAGATCCTCATCGTCAAAGGATCAACAGATTTTAAGTGGTATGTAATCGAAAATTTCCAAATGGCTGTCTAATTTTTGTCAAATAATGCATTTTGTTTTAGAGTTTGCCAAATTGATACGTGAAATGTGGACGTCGAATGTTAATAGTGTTACACCGAGTGAATTAAAACGGGCATTTTCAAGCAAACACAGAATGTACAGTGACTACAATCAGCAGGATGCGCAAGAATTCCTTAGATTCTTCTTGGATTCACTGCATTCAGCATTGAATTCGGGGGTTAAGGGTGATCATCTCAAAATTGATGAGAGTCTTAGGTATGTATTTGAAGGTAAACAATATTATATCTTATACATTATATTTGTTATAACAGTGATAACAAGAAGGCCGATATCACGTGGGACTGGTATACAAAAGCGGAAAACTCTGTTATACGTGATCTGTTTGTTGGCCAACTGAAAAGTACACTTAGGTGTACTGTATGCGGTAATACTAGTGTCACATTTGATCCATTCTGGGACTTGAGTGTGCCGCTACCCTCATCATCCAGATGTAAAATAGAAGCATGCCTGGATCTGTTTATCCGCGAAGAAGTACTCGATGGTGATGAGATGCCAACCTGTTCAAAATGCCAAACACGACGGAAAAGCACGAAAAGCTTTACAATTCAACGATTTCCGAAGTACTTGGTTATTCGTAAGTCGGAACTTTTGCTATCTTCATTGAAGTCTGTGCTAATAAATTGTTTGATTATGTAGATTTGAAGCGTTTCTCAGAAACACGGTGGAGCAAAATGTCGAATATCGTAGAATTCCCAACGGGCGAGAGAGAACTAAATATGGGTCCATACGGATCGAATTCTAGTTCGAATGCTTATTACACATTGTACGCGATTTCGAATCATATGGGTAAGTTATGAAGTTTTACAATTAAAATGGTTTTGCAAACTTTCTGATTTTGTTTAACAGGTTCAACAGCTGGTGGACATTATGTGGCGTTGTGTAAACATCCTATCGCTAAAAAATGGCACGAGTTCAACGATAACATGTGAGTTTTACCAATACGAACTTTAATTTATTTTAGGGGAATCCTGCAAATTTTTTTTTAGGAATAGCATATATGTACATAGTTGGGCTAGTTATGGGTTAGAGATGGTGAACTTGTACACGTCCTTCCCAATCTGGGTTAGAATCGAAGGCGAAGTCGATAGTTTGGTGTCCATTTGTTCTACTTATCGTTTGTTCATTGTGTCACTCCTCATGAAGCTAAACTAAACGAAAACGGCACTCACTACACGAAAAAAAAGTTTTCAAGCTTAAAACAGTATGACATGTCGCTTACGTTCATGCTGCGTCTTATGTAGGGACTCTTTTAGATTTTTGTTTCGAGGCATTACCCACTTGGATTTTTCGCAAATAAAAAAAACCGATTGGCAAATGTGATTGCTGATCAAAGAAAAAAGCAGCTATTTTGAAGTTGTAGCTTTTTATTGTCCGTTTAGCCTGTGTTGGGTGTCCCTTTTTGTAACGATAAAAATAATCCCAGGGTTTAATGAAATGGTACTCGACTCATCGACTCGACTCTTTGTCTCATGCAGCCTTCAGAGGTAGCACCAAGGTTGATGTCTGTTGAAATTAAGCTTGATCCTTGCTAGATATCCACACTATATGAGATGATGTACTTGTCCTGAACTTGGACTTTGTGTACCGAGAAAGATCTATTTGTTAACAAATTAAATAGTGATATCATCATACGGTTCCATTCCACTGCTAGGACGTTCGCTTTAGCAAAGGATGTATATGTTAAGTGTCTTCTTCTAAATAGAAATTCTTAAGGCTGGTTTTTTTGTATCTTGAGAATGTTTTTGTTGAGTTACGGCTATGCATAACGTCAACAACTTCCTCCATTTTGATCAAGATTTCGTCGCTTGTTGCTGTGATGAGATAGGTTGAGACATTTTTGATTACACTGCTATCAGTAACTGTAGAAGTTGGTACACTCGAGTTGGGAATACACACTTCTGTAGCTGTTGTTATTATTTGGCATTCTGTGGATGACCATAATGATCTCCAAGCAAACAAGTGGATGCGGATCTACACAGACATCTTAAAAGCATTTTATAGGATAAGCCACAGTATGATTGTGCTGTTGCTTGGGTCGTTGCTAGCATGCTGTGCCGGCATAGGCACTCGCCGGAATGCTTGAATAACTTGACCTATCACGTCACAAGAAAATTATGTCTGATCACCACATTCGCTCGGTGACCCTTGTAACGTGTTCTGAATAATTTCTGGCATGCTGGTAACGATCTAAGCGAGAGCGCCGTACGCTACAAAACTGGCGCCCAACGTGGGACTTAATCAGTCGATAATACGCTAAAAGAAGACAAATAGACAGATTGGACAAATCAACAAAACAATATCCATTGTGGTGTACTGGAGGGAATTCATTGGGACCCTTAACTCTTTGTTTTATTTACAATGGATAGTTGTTGTCCCAATCAACTGTTAAAGCTTCGCTGATGACTTGAACTTTTTTTTCACTAAAATTCATTTAATTAGGGTCTGCTTACCTCAATCTGATATTCATTATTTTATTCGATGATGTGACATGGTAAGGTTAGGTTAGGTTTAAGTAACTGCATGCATAAGGAAGACACATTATGACATTAACTCGTTAAGAGGTTAGGCATGAAAAAAACAAGTATTTTTAGTATGCTTTAAAAAAGTTGTAAAAATTTCATTCAAAACCACCGAGCGTTTAAAGTTTTACACTTGATGCTCAGGAGTGTCACAGAGATCGCTGCTCATTGTTGGATTACTCGAATAGTATTCGTCGGATTTCCTTAAAGAATTCGTTTAGGATATTATACTTTGAGAAAATGCAAATTAATTTTTTGACCATTCTGCCTGCTGTCTGATTCTGACTGATATCATACTCACTTATTCTGGGAATAAAGTAGTCCTTGAACGTAATACTGAATATCTCGGCAAAAGTTTCGCTGGTAGATTTATAAAATAAATCTAAACAGATATTAGGCTTAAACGGCTCATACAGGACCTATAGACTAGCTAGTATAGTTGCCACCACGTTATAAAGTGATAACGCCAAAAAAAGAACTTACTATATTTGTGAGAAATCTTGTTTTATATCAACTGAATTACTTTTGTATTTCTTAACTTCCCCTTAAAACTAATACAATTTTTTTATTTTATTTTCATTTTCAGTGTCAGCGGTGATTTGTCGGAAAGTCATTTAGTTTCATCTAGTGCCTACATTTTGTTCTACGAACGAGCGTAAGAAAATTTATTTTTTATTAAAAATTTAAATGAAAAAGATAAAAACTAAAATAAAATCCCACACCACACGTGTTATTAATAGAAAATTGTAATTCAGTTAACCATTACCAAAATAATGCGACTCAGTGAAGTTACAAATTACTAACCCTAACCTAAATTCTATGTAATTACTAATTTAAATTAAGTTAATAAATTTTTGTATAACAGAAAAAAGTAAACGAAAAGTAAGAGCGCGATTGTGCAACAGCGAAATTAAAACTAATTGTAATATTTAATCCCAATTAAGTTGATACATATATTATTTTATTTCAAATTTATTTATTCGTTATATTCGTAAGTGCACGGCACATATAACATTTATAAGCCTACGTTTGTACAACTGCTTTTTTGTAATTTATCTAGTGATTGATTCTAGTTTAGATTAGTTCTTTAAATAATTTATGCTGTGCAATTTTGTCGCAAAATAACTGTAAATGCAAATTAAACTAACCAACCGAACCGTGCTTGTAGATTTATGGTTTAAGGCCCCGACCCATAAAATCCGTCGTTGCTGTGCGTGCGTTAAAAATACACGCATTGACCGTCCCATAGAATCCGGAACTTTGACAGCTACAATTTGTCTTATTTTTTATTTGTCAAATCGGCTGACAACGGCGATGGCAGATTGCCCTATTAAAAGAATAACATATTTCTGGTGTTCTTTTAAGTTGTTCAGGGTTCAAACTTTATGTGAAATCAGGACAAATCATTTAAATATATAACGTATAAGGAAAATCATGTACTAATTTTAATAAAAAAAACGTACATTTAGCTACGATAAATCTACTAATATGGCTGACTGCAATGACAAATGATTTCGTTCTTCCAAATTGTTTAACCAATCAGCTGCTTTTGCGCCTGGCTGTCAAAGTATGAAAAAGTAGAAAGTTTGGCTATAATGGCCTCCGTCACCGTCAATGCTTTGTTTATAGGTCACCTTCCATATTATTGTACACGGGTGTTCGGACGAACGCGCGTAGCAACAGATTTTATGGGTCGGGGTCTTTAGATGGTAAGGTGATTTTCAACATTTACGATGTTTATTCTATATAAATCTAAAAAATTTGGTCGTCGATCCTAGAATATTTCCGAGTATTTTTCCTCGCTCTTAACCGCTCTAACTATGTTATGACAGCTTTCTTTCCCTAACATCGTACTAACTCTTCTCAAACAAAACTATGATGTGCCACTAAGTGTGCCTGATGCTCTAACACCCAATTAACCACAGTACAAAACCAAAATTGCCATTCAAAATAAATGATTTCAATTTTGAATATGTATTTTTCTCCAGCAATTAAAACAAACACACACAATAAAATGTAGAAAGCGGCAATAATAATTACAAAGACATACCTGTCTCCTTCATCATTATTTTCGCACAGTCATCGACGACGTGGTGAGGAACATGATCAAGCAATATTTAATAGGTTCGTATCACCGCGAAATGTGCAAAAACCCAAAAGAAAATGTTACCACGACCAAAAAGTAGTAGTAACAAGTCACAATGAGTCCAGCTATCTCTTTGAAAATCACCGCAAACCAAGTCTTAAAGGTAACTACTACTACTACAGCAACAGTAACGACACACACAGCGATACCTTTTTAGTGAACACATTTATTGGTATTCTATTCTATGCAATTCTTTTTACATCGTGCTATTATTTATTTTTTAAGTCGGGCAAATAGACGAAATACACATTAATATAAACTAAAAAAAAAAGAGAAGATTTATTTGTTATATTTGTTTTATGCGAAATGAAATTATTTATATTTATTATTGTTATTTGTTGTATTTTATTTTATTTTATTTTTTTTATATATATATATATATAATTTATTTAATTAATTTATTTTGTACACATCCACAATCTTCTAGAGAAATCAGCAGCTAAATATTATTTATAATTTTATCTGATGAACCAAAGACTTTTTGAAAAGAAGAAATATATACATATTTATATATCTATATATAACAAAAAAAAAACATTAATTAAAAAAAAATTATATATATAGTAACAACCTTAGGCAATAAGTTAACACTAATTGTTATGGATTTTCTTTGATGCCACAAAAGCCATTTACCAAAATAGTAAAAACAAAATCGAAACCTAAAAAAAAAATAATAAAAATAAAAACATGCGAAACAACAAATTTTATTAAGTGCAATTAATAAAATTTAAGAGTAGTTAAACAAAAAACCAGCAAAAAAAAACCTTAATCAATATTTAATAACAAAGAGAACTAAAAAAAAATTGTGAATTAAAATGTAAAACTTCGAAGCAAAGAAATAAAAATTGTATGCAAAACAAACAGAAAATTGTACGAAAAAGAAAAACCTCTTAAAGAAAAAAAAACAAATATTATTTATTTTTATGAAAAACAAACAAAAGATGAGTAAAATAAATAACAAAACGTAAAATGCATTAGAAATTAAGTATATCTAATTGTAAATATAAAAGAAACAAAAATACGATATGCCGAAATTTATATATATATATATATTTTTTTTTTTTTCTGTTTATGTTTTAGTTTTCAAATTTAAATAAAGAAAAATTGTATGCATATTTACTGTTTGGTAATGTTGCATGTAATTGTTAATTTTATTTTTTACTCTTCAACTTAACGAATACCTACAGTTTTACGCATACACCCGCCAATTGGTTGTTTCCTCATCAATATACTCTTTTTGTTTTCAACTCTGCTATCAATATTTTTTATGAAAGTAAAACTTGATTTCAGATTATAAATTAAATAATAAATGAAACTAATTATTTTGTCGTAAAAAAAAACCTTTGTTTTATTTATTTCTTCCATGCGTTCCTAGCCTTGGCATTCTCTAAATTCTACTCAATTGTTCGGCCCTTTCTTATGTAATCGCCAAACTTAAAAGAAATGGGTGATGCCAAAAACAATGGGACGAGGCACACCTGAATAACGCGGAATTATTTTTACTGCTTATTATACGGATTTCCGGTCGGTTTTTTTTTGTAGCGTGAATTTCGTGTCATGTGCGCAAACAATTAGCTTTTATTTGAGCTCTTATTTGAGCGGAATACTTGTTCGACCGAGATATCACTGCTGTGGCCGAGGACGTCCGAAAGAGTCCTCAAACATCAATGAGACAACGATGCACTCAATTTGGCTTTAGCAGAGGTCTCGACTCGAGCTTTGTTGATTTCATCGGGACGGAGAAGAAGCTCACAGCTTCGGACAGCGGACATGGAGATTTGGGTCCGCCCGTTAGCTTGCGCATTTGCTAATCGTTTTCCCACTTCCACTCTGGGTCTATGTGGGGATCACTCGCACAACTAACAAACAAGTTGCTGCTTACTGTATTTTTTTTTTTTTTGAGGGCATTGAACTCAATCTTCTCGTGCTCCTTATCTAATATAGTTGGTTTTATTTAGTCTAAAACATAGACATTTTACTACCTTGTTTTGCTTGTATTTTTTCGGACCCGAATTGAAACTCCATCTTCCTTGAAAATAGGCCTATTTGTACTTAATTCATGTTCTTTCATCCAGCAACTTGTTTGAAATTTCAATCATTTTCAGTGTTTCAACACAGCCAGATCGTCGGTCCTTATTCCAATCGCATCCGTTCACATGTGCTATCACTGAAATACGTCGGGTGAAGAGCGTTATCGGTCCGCAAAACCACTTGTCGATAGCATTGTCCGCTGGTTTGCTGTCACAATAAAAGGAACAACAAAATGCAGCATTTATACGATTATTTTTTTGGAGACTTTTCAAGGTCCGATGTTGGCCTTTTCCCAACATCAATGAAATTAAAACTACATAATACATTATATGTATGTCGCTAAAATCTCATTCGTTTACTTTTGGCTACCTAGTTTATTTACTAAGAAAAAATTGTTCTATTAACTAAAAATGTTAGCATTTCTTGAAAATTAAATTCAATACTTGTTGGTAGGTACCTGTTTAGCTAACTCTTTATCTTTAGCTACCGCTTCTTATGATCTTAAATCCAATAAATTTGAAAAAAAAACTTTAAAATCCGCACCAATTTAGGTGGGGATTGTAAACATGAACATTTCTATGGACTACGGTTTTCAATGATACTTATTTTCTAACTCTTTCTTTCTTTCCGCTCACTTATTATCCGACGACTTTCTCCCTCCGCTGCCATATGTTTTGTTCAATATGTCAGGGCCGAGAATTTCATTTGCTGTAATTTGTTTTCTTCGTGGCTCTTATGTCGTATCTTTTAGCAGCTCTCTTTCCACAAGGTCCATCCGAAGAAAATACAGCGGAACGCAATTTTAGAAGTCTTACTGACTTGACTAAAAGTTTAGTTTTAAATTCAAAATAATACATTAAAAAATCCATCCCACCAATTCAAACTTCTTTTTCCGCTTTCTACGACTGAGATGTTGGAGATGATTGCTCTACCACTTGTCCTTAATGAACCCCTTTTCTATAAATTGTTTCTTGGAACTTGTCGCATTCAGTTACAAAAAAAAAAAAGGTAAAAACAATTTTCGCTTTTAGTGCTTGATCAAATAAGGAGTTCTGAAATCGAAGAATGTCTTCAGCAAAGTGGAAAACAAACAAATCAAAGAGCGCTTGATCTAAAAGGCTTGGTGCCCGGGATCGCAGAGGATGGAAGGCAGTCTCACAGTGTCTCAGGTTTAAGTAAGTAAGTAAATCAGTATAAATTTCTTGTCAGACCACAGCGTACACTTCCGATCGCTTAAGTTAACCTAAAAAAAAAATATATTTTCCGAATGAATATTGACAACGCGTTATTAATAAGCAAACATAATTTATTCCTCAGTTTCTTTTCATAAATATGTATATTGTATTTATATTTTGTTTTTATCTTTTAATTAATTAGTACAATATAATAAAATTTTGAATTTCTATTCGTCACAATTCTACATTTTGTTATTCTACTCGTACATATTGGATTAGTCTACGGTAATGTTAGTCTATTATAATGTTTCTTTTTTTTTTAATTATTATTTTGTGGAACCAAGTCTTTTGTTTATATAATAAATATGCAAATTATCTCACGCTTAAATTGCAATTTTACAAAGGCTTTCGATAATATATTTACTTTTTTTGTTTACTTCTGTTCTATCTAACGCTATTTAACCAATTTAAAAAAAGTTCTGTTAAACAGATTTAAATTTCAAAAATTCATAGTTTTTTTTTAGCTAATTAATTAATATGGAAAAATTGTATCAGTAACAGCTGTCTTTTTTAAACATACAAACGAAAAATTACGTTCAATTTTATTTATTTTTTTTTACGATAAAATAATGCTATAGCTATTTTGACTACATAACAGGTGGTAAAAATTTTGTATAAATATGTGATTGGATTTTTTTTAAATCCTCTATTTGCTCTTCTTTAATGTATCTTATAGTAATTGTAGTAATTTTGATATTCTGCTTTTATTATTATTCATTGGCTAGTAAACCTTTTCTTTGAGCAATGGGCATTCATTACTAAAGGTGCGATCAGACGGTCATCCAACCTTGTCATCCGGATGACATGCTGGCGTCAGAAAACTAGTTTATTTCAGACCGGATTACCACTTTAGGATAAATTCTACGTCATAGTGACGTCAGGATGTCATTCGGATGACCGTCGGATCGCACCTTAAGATGAGTGGTTATTTGCGCTGTTTTTTTTTTGTATAACTTTTAGTTTTGACGATCTATAAATTCAATAAAGTATCTTTGATATTTGTCATAGACAATATTCACGTTAGATAAACTTTGGGTCATTTTAGAAACGTCGATAAAACGCGCATCACTGCACAAATTACTGCTGATGCGTAACACAGGTACAGGTGCCGTTGCAATACGCTGGAAATTGCGATTCAGCTACGCAAACTTCAATGAAGGTATGGCCGATGGAATTTCACAGCTAATGCCGGAACCAAAATACGAAGCTGTTTTCTAACATCGTTTTTGGAGTGGTTCCACATACATAAGCGTCAAGAAGCATTTCAAACTCCTAAATGTTTTTTTTATTGGCACTCAAATGACAATGTTCTCTTTCGGTTTAACAATTGAAAACGACATAATCCAACAGTTTTCAAATATGTCCAATGTTAACCAAGCTAGTGCTGTCAATACTCAAGTCTATATAATGTTGGAAAAAATATTGTATTGGCCCAATAACGAGCATGCGACAGTAGAGAACACCACACTGCAACATTCCTTTAATTTTTAATTATTACTACAAGAATTTTTTGAGTAAAAAGTAGTAAAGCCCGGTCGCCCACTAAGTGCCCAATTCATCAATTTCATGCTTAACGCGCTCAATTCTAAATTCTAATACAACAATGGCTTTCAACTTGATTCAACCAACGTTAGGAAGATGGTTGAATATTGTTCCTCAAACAATGGACAAGTGTTACTTGTTGTAGACGTTCCGCATCGAGTTTACTTACGAACGAATTTTAAATAATGTGCAACACACTATCTGTTCAGCGCGTTGCTCAACCTTTTTAATTCTTTATTGATTTGAGTGTGATGAAATTGTGTGCCGGGATGAGTTGAAGATTCGCCATTTGGTTAACTCAAGCACATACATCTGAGTTGATCAATGGCGTCATGGCATTTAAAAAAAACTACCGACCTAAAACTGCATTTTCTTTTTTTAATCGCTCACGTTTATATATCAAATATTTGGAGAAGTTAGGCTTTAGGTCCCTGTATACGCTATTTACGCCTAATATTTATTTTAAAATGAACATTTCGGAATGAATCAAAATTAATTAAAAAAATATGTCTGACAATCAAAGGTGTGCTACAGTTGTCTGTGTCAGTTGCTGAGTGTGTTGAACAACGTTGGTCAACGTGCAAGGGGGTATTAACGCATAAATTAACTCAATGCGAAACTCACCGTAACTGTGTTTGAGCAATTCGAGTAGTTTCTTTTATCGGCGGCGTCTCCACACAACTGGCTAAGAAACAATGGAGCAACACCAGCGGTCGCGTTACAACCCGAAGTCTGTGGCCTGATATTGACAACAAAAGATCAAAGTCCCTTGTCTCTCTTAACAGACGTCAAATCCGGATGCACTTCGGGGTATTACCCGGACACTGCTCCATTGGGAACATGGCTAAGAGGCTAGGGCTCTTTGCAAATGACTTCTGCAGAAGCTGCAGAGATGAAGAGGAAATAGAGTCCGCGGAACATCTTCTATGCCACTGCCCAGCTCGCTCTACAGGAACGCCGCTCATCCTGCATGGGAGCACGGTTCTTCGAAAGTTTGGACGACTTGGCTATCCGACATTAAACTATTCCTCAACAGGCATCAACACAATGAGCTTTAGGGCTTCCCGGTAAAATTTGCATCTGGTGCAAAACTGCCCTCCTAACCAAATCTAGCACAATGAAACACTAAAAATCAACAGCGCAATAACAAATAGATATTATGTTAATGAATTACGATTCTGACAGATACACACTTGCGCAGTGAATAAAGCTCAGATGCATTTATAAGCAGAAATGACGATTAGAAAATCTTGCGCAATATTGCATTTTAGAATGGGCCCATTGTTATCTTGCTGTTCCTTCGTTGATAATGAATGAAACACTACTTTTAAGTAAGGAGAATAGGGGTAAATGTAAATAAATGCCATGAAAAAACAACACTTGATAATAGAACTTATCAGCATTGACGGACAATGAAAGTTAAATAAGTATAGAACTTCATGAACGGAACATGCAATGATCTATGTACATAAATGCATACTGCAAAATTAAAAGCAAAATTAAACCAAAAAAATTAATAAAAAATAAACACAAAAACTATTTACTTTTCTAAATATTAGTTTATTCAATAATAAGGGTAGAAAATAAAAAAATAGGAATAAATAAAATAATTGCTAGATTTTGTGTATTTTTTTTTTTGCAATAGTCTTTACCAAACAAAATACTTGAGCTCTCTCTAAATTTATTATAATATTTGTTATATATGTACTACAATTTCTAGCTCTCTCGAATGGGTAATTTCAATTCTAAAATTATTTATCGCAAATAACCACAAATTTTATGCACGATATTTATAATCTCATTTTTATTTATTGAAAAACAAATTGTAACTTTTGATTTGTGTTATATATCTTTTGCTCATTTTTGTTTTTTGTATATATAAATTCTTGCAGCTTTTACATTTATTAAACTTTGCTTAAGAAGTTATTTTAATTTTGTTTTTTTAGCAAGTAAGCAGATTTTCATTTTAGTTTTAAGAAACAACAAATTAGAATAGAAACTATAATTTATCTTACAAAAGCAAATATTATATTTTTTAAACAAAAGACAAAAAAAAAAACAACAACAAAATGGTTAATAATATAAAAACGAAAAAAAAAAAAAAAAATTCCAAAAGATAACAGTGAAAAAAGACCCTAAACACTAAGGAAGAGGCTTCTTAATTTATAATTATGATACGATTTATAGTGGGAGAATTTAATTAATAATAAACCTCTGCTCTCTTTTATTTTTTTCTGGGTAAAATTGTGTGTGCTCATCCAACACCTCACTTAAAATTTAATTTTCATACATATAGATTGCTGCTATACAGAATTTTATATTTTTGTGGTGTGTGATTGTGAAGAATAAAAAGAAACAAAATGTAATTTAAAAAAATATATATATATGAATTTAATTATAATTAATTATAAACGAGTGCTAAAATAAAAATAATACAAAAACGGAAACAAATTGGATGCAGCATGCTGTCTTTTTCTTTGCGCAGATGTGTGTGTGTGTGTTGGTGTATGAAAATGCGGCTTAGATGTTGATTCTTGTTGAGGGTAGCGGCTTTGAGGTGGTGGCTGGGTTTGGTGTGATGGTGGTAGCAATGAATGAATTAAAAAAAAAAAATTGTTTTTAAAAAACAAACCGAAAAATTCACAGAAAAATTCGTTAGTTTCATTAATTATTATTGTTTAGCGCTTTCCCGGTTTCATGGTACAAGACAGCATCTCCTCTTTGGCGAGTTTTCGACGGAAGTCAGCCATTGAATCTCGACAACTTGTCGCAATTTCAGCCAGCTGTGTGAATAGTTCCTCGCCCTGTTTGCAGTAAGCTAAAAGAAAACAAAATTTAAGTCATCTTCATGATGGAAAGGGAGAGTGAAATATTTGAATTACTGTCTTGATCGTAGTCAACGTAGTTTGTTAGATTGTAAAGCTTATGACTTTCTGGTAGAAATTGAGACAAGAACTCATTAATAGCTTTGTGTTGATCCACTACGATCTCCTCAGCTTGCTGAAGGTCCGATATAGCAGCGTGTTGGTCGAGTAACTCCTCAGACATGTCATGTTCCTAAAGAAATGTTTTTTTTTTGTTTTTTGTACAGTAAAAACGAAAGAACAATCAGTTTAAGAGACTCACATTCAATGACCGCAAATGAGCGTATTCATTCTCATTGACTTGTCCATTCTTGTGATCGTCGTCCTCCATCATTTGTTCAACATCATCGTTTCGCAGCTCGGGATCTTTGACAACCAACTCCTTGACACGATCGGCATATCTCAACGTGTTGAGTGTGTGCTCGCATGAGCTTAATCCGGGTGAAATCATGGCAATCATGCAGGTCTTGCTCTTCTCACCGATGAATGAGTCTCGCAACACCTGTGTCAGTTTGGATACGCGGAATGGCAGATGTGCACTCTGTTTACCGAGGGCACGAATACATTCTTTGAGCGCTAGCAGCGATTTGTTGATTTCAGCACCTTCCATGCGGGTTTGTCGATTCGCCGATGATGTGTCGGCTCCTCTTTCATTGCCAGCCAAATCGATGAAAGAGAATTTACCGTGGATCTTACTCGAACCGGGTGGCCGTAGTACAATTTGGAATACCGCATGAGACCGGGAGGAATTTGAATTGGCCGATGTTTGACCAGATGTTCGGGCGTTGTTGCCATGCTGAATGAGCCGCAACACCTCTTCGACACTGTCAACAACTTTCTCTGTTAAACCGACCACTTGAACTTGTTGCTTGCCATCTTCCAGGACTCGGAGTTTCTGTTTGTCCGAGAGCAAATCAAAGACCTACGAATTGGGAAATAAAGGTTAGACCTCAAATAGGAGGAAGTAATGGTGCAAAAGAGAGAACTTTGTCAGTGGCGTGCAGAACAAAAAAAAAACAATTTTGCTATTGAAATTGAAAACATTGCAATTGACAAAGTTCATAGTCATTAAGTTCAATAACTTGATTCCCCCCGGGATAACTTTCGCGGACGTGTGGTAAGTAGCACGCCATATATATGCATAATATAACACCATGGGTAGAGTTTTCAAGGTCGCATCGGAAGGAAGCGGTCACTCCCTAATAGTGTACGAACAAAATGACACTGAATGGCTTCTTTGAACAACCAACCATTTGTTTCTCTCTAATTGTTGCTTTCAGTAATTGCTTGGAGATAACTCAATAAAATCGACACGACACTTTATATTTTGCCCGACATGTAACATCAAATCAATGTACCTGTTTGCTTTGTAATTGAAACGCAAATGCAGTTGTACCCACGCTTTGCATGCACAAAGTGCATTTTCAAATCGATTCGTCACCGACAATTTTCTCCCAAAATAAAAAATCAATGCAAATACAAACCTTTCCACTGTAGATTTCAAAAAAGCTTGCCGATACCACTAAATTCAAATTTCGATAGCGTGTGCCGTGCAAGTAGTTGAAGACATCTTTAGCTGCCATTGCATAAATACCATTTTTACAGTCTTGTACTTTCCCATTGAATTCACCACCCATGGTGTGGGTTTTGCCAGAACCAGTCTGACCATAAGCGAAACATGTAGCCATTCCACCTTCAAAAATCGTCTTAACAAGCGGTTTTGCTGTGTATCTAAAAAAAAGAAATGAAATGAAACATACCATCGTATCTATAGCTGTGTTTTCAACATACTTGTAAACCATTTCATTGTTGCATTGATCATCGAAGGCAAAGTCGAAACGGAATTTATGATTCTCAAGGAATCTAGTCAGATCGACTTTGCTTTTGGGTTCGTGCACAATTAATGTGTCCTTACTAGGCACTGATATCACATCGATTTCCTTTCGCAAATTCTCTTTGCGGCTGAGTGGCCGCTTACGTACACAGACTGTAATTTGGTGATCTTCAATCGTTTGACCATCGGTCAAGGGTCGGAACTCCAGGTTGTTCTGGTATTCACTGTGGGCAGGGGCAAGCAGCATTAAAACTAACCTAACTATTTTTGTTGCGGACAAAAATGTCTTACCGTATCATTGCAGCTGTCTCCCAATTCGGATTGCCCGGATCGAGGTTCATTAAAGCGTTCTTTTCCTCCTTTAGTTCGGCTTGTCGGGCGCGTCGCTTTTCTCTGTTCTCTTTTAGGCGTTCTACCTCCTTAACGACATAGGATCGTCGTGGACCAGCATTGTTCACCACAGATGAGCTTGCGGTCGTTGTCATGTTTCGTGCGTTGTTTGTTGTACGCGATCTTGCAATGCCTGAAGGTGGTGGAATATTCTCCGCGTGCTCACTCTGGCCGTTTGTTGTGATAGCACTTTGAGATAGAGTTGCACGATTTGTGCGATGTCCTGCAGAATACAAAAAAAAAACACGGTTAAATTGATTTTTGTCTAACAACAAACGCAAGTTCTGAAAATAAACACAAAAAGTTCTTAAAAATATGCTCACACCGCCTCAGGGTACTGAGAAGAATAAATGCAACTCTTCACCTCAACACTTGTGCTTGGCTTTTGCTTCTCTCAATGGTTAATCCAACAATACCACACCACCACAACCTTCAGTGGTCTAATGGTAGACTGTGATGTGATTGATTGGTATGGAAATGTATTCCAGCTACACACACAGTCATACACTCTTGCTTGTGTGTGGTATAGACTTGCTCTTGCAGTTTCTCCTTTAATGGCGCAACACAGGTACCGAGTTGGTAATTAGGTAATATTTATTTTAATATATATGCACTGCTGTTGCACCCGGGCCGCGGACTAAGGTTCAATTAAATCCATTTGATTCTTTGTGTTGTTGCGACGGTATCAAACGGTTTTAGCTAGAATCAGGGGTGGCAATTAGAGGGATTGCTTGCAGTATGACGATTTAATTGTGGTCTTTCGTCGAACACCGCGGGTTAGTGATAGAAATTGGCCGCCAAACATACAGCTAAATTTATTTAAATGCTGTTCCCTGGTTGTTTTATACCACTGTAATGATACTTTTGAAACAATTTCACATTATAAACTGAGCATTACCCGGTATTTACACAAACTAGTGTCATTCAATAATTTCACTTGTGACCTTGGCAACTTCATGGCCCAACAACGGAAACCATTGTATTGGCCTGGACTGGTTGTGATAGAAGGAGCCTCGTCTAGACACTGTTGCAGTTTGTGGGAGCGCACCAGAGATTGTCGTCACCTTGACCAAATCGGTGGCAGTGTGAGACAGAAACAAGAAGTGTTTTTTTTTTTTTTTGAGAAACGTTTAGTCTCACTAAGCGATGTCAAGTTTAGATTTTTTTTTAATATTGTTTGTGTACTTTTGTAACTGAGATCCAGTACGCGAATGGAGAGAAAACCACAGGATGTTCAGGTAAAAACAAAAACCAAATGACCTAGACCTGCTTAAGCCATGCAACATAATTAACTATTCACGCAATCACGCACAGGAAGTTGACAAGAAAATAGAATGTTAATAAGGCAAAAGCCACAGGACTGGTTCGGAATGGTTTTCTTATTAGCATTTCAAAGCGATGCATACTTAAAACAAACAATACAGACCACAACAAATGGAAAAAGACAAAGAATTCGAAACACCGACCAGTTACGACTGAAGGTAAGCTTTTCCATTTAATTTGTTCCATCGCTCAGGACATTTTCCTTTGATTTTGTAGGTGGGGTGTTACGTACAACGGGCGTTCGTTTTTAAAGCGATGTAGGCGCAGTTATCGCGTTAATCGATTCAATGCAATTTTTTCAATCAATTTTTAGAGAAAGATAGAAAAAAAAAAACAGTCGATAATGAACTTATTTACTTGGAAAACTTAAAATAAACATCGATTTTTCAAATAAAAGTTAGCAATCGAATAATTAGATGTTGGTGTTAGGCTATTAAATATTTGTGTAAGAAGTTGTGTGGGAAAAAAGCTTAATGACACTACATGGCCTACTCATCAATTTTAAGTTCAACGCATTGTACCTAAATATACGAGGCTCACAGCTTTGTCCAAATAATGCATTTGCGATGGTTGTTGATAATTGTTCAGGTAGAAGACGAGCTGGTATTGCTTGTAGATGATAGTTGTTCATCGAGATGAGTTCAATATAAACATTTAGGATTTTTTTTCGAATTGCGTTGCTAAAAGGGATTTTTTGCACTAGTGAGGTTAAAAATTTATTTTTGTTGAATAAAACATTCTAGACCAAAAATTTGAATCATTTCGAACGCCATAAGTTCGTAACCATGCACAATTTAAATTGATAGTTGAATTGATTCAAAAAGTGAGGTTAATCTCGATGTGAGTACAGTGACCTGAAACAAACTGGAAAACGAGAATTTGTGATCAACGTATCCTCTAGATGAAATGAAGATTAATTAATAAAAAAAGAGGTTTTGAGAAGAGCTCGACCGAAAAATAGTGGAGTTACTTCAGAAATTGTGCTAAAAAATGTTATTAAAAGGAAAAAAGAAATCGACATAAAGCTCAACAAAAACATCGGGAACAATACCAATGACGCTTATGATGCCAAAAAAGGAAAAGGAAAGGCGATGAGCTGTCTTGTGACTTCTTACAATTTTTTTTTTTAGATTTAACGAAACTTGCCAATGTTTCAAAAAGTCAGTACATGGGATACTAATGGAATTGACTATATTACCATTCCCTGTCACAGATGCGCTTGCAAATAAATTCATATTATCACAGAAGCTTTGCAATGAGTTTATTTGTGAATGAGGCCGAAACCAAAGGTCTGTAATATACAAGTTCTTGTTAAGTTTATTTGTGAATAAGGCCGAAACCAAAGGTCTGTATTATACAAGTTCTTGTTAAGCAGCAGAAAGTATATGCAATATAAATTTCCTTTTTTAGCAAGAATTTGTTGCATCACGGTTTAAGCTTACATTGTTTACAAGCAGGAACACACAATATCGACGATGTCACAATAGACACCCAAAACATTGAAGTGATAGGGGATTTCGAATAACTCGACTTTGCTGTTACTTAGGGGTGCAATCGGTAAAGGTGGCAAGTTGATAGTTGACAATCAACATGCAGCGTTATCAAATTGACAATAGCTTTCTTGCAATCAATTTCAAGTGACAGCTTTTTTTTTTTATGTACGCGCACTAAAGGGATTTTGGATACCCTTAATGAAGTAACACAGTGCGGACATTAGGGAAGTGAAGGATTAGAAAAAAGGAGATACCGATGCACGTTGGTTTTAAATGTCTGTAAACTATAATGCGTAGAAAAAAAAGAGCGGGGTAGAGCATTCCACATTCGTATTGTACGGTTAAGAAACGAATCCTTGTATTTCACTATACGTCCGAATACAGGCTTGAGGGTAAACTGATGTGCATTCCTAGCATGGCGAGTATTGCGGTTAAATTGCTGCAGGGGTGGAATGCAACTGGCAATTTCATTTAAGCACTTGTGGTGGAAATACCGATAAAACAATGACAAACAGGAGACATTACGACGATGACTAAGAGATTCAAGTGATTTCGCGATGTCTCGATCGCCAATAAGTTTTACCGCACGTTTTTGAACCCTGTCAAGTAGCTCGAAATATGTCATTGGTGCACCAGACCAGATATGAGCGTTGTACTCAAGTTTTGGGTGAATGAACGCCTTGTAGATTCTAGCCATATCAGAAGGGGTGAAGTATTTCTTGCATCGCTTAAGAAAGCCTAGACATTTCGCAGCGTTCTTGGCGATATCGAAAATGTGGTCATTCCAACGAAGTTTGTCGTTAACGCACATACCGAGGATGGAAAGTCTTTCGGTTTCGTCGATGCAAGTGCCATCCATGGATAATGGCAGAGAATTAGGGTTTCGATTCAATGGCAGCAGACAGCATTGCGTTTTGGAAGCATTAAATTCCACTCTGTTGGTTTTACCCCACTTAAATATGCTGTCAAGACCGGAATTCAATGATCTTAACATACGAAGATGAGGGGCGTTGCCCAGAAAACGAATATGTAAAGCTGAGGGTACTGTCATCAGCAAAGGAATGGATTGGATTAGAAGTGATTATGTTTTCATACATTTTCAGATTCTTAAGCAATGTTCGCCTAACATAGGAGGTGTTTATATTTTTTGGACGAATAAGGTCAACACATGTCCCAAACAATCATTTATTAGGTGCAATTTTAAATTTTCTTGATGGTGATGGTTGCCAACGACAAATTGCAGCAACAATGGGTCGAAGTACTGCAGTCGTTAAAAAAATTCAACACCATGTTCACTTATGATTATGTTTATATGTTTTGTTTCTTTGGAATATAAAAAATATTAAGCAAATAATTAAAAAAAAGTTTGAAAATTAATTTGAAGCGAAATGACAAAAAAAAAATAAAATGTAAGTGCCAGCTATATTTGTCAAACTAATTGTCACACTGCAAACTGCCTTCATCCTTCAACTCGCCGCAGTGAAGTTGTGTTTTAAAACAAATTTATTCTGTCGATTTTATTTTCGCCCTAATGCCTTAGCTCCGTCCTTATTGCAAAAAGTAGCCGAAGTTTCACATACAAAAAATTCACCAAAACTACATCAATATATCACTATCACCGCAAAAGTGATAAAAGTCAAAATATTTCACTTTTGGAATAAGAAAAAAAAAAAATATTGGTTCTAAAATTGCATATCTTTTTATGCTGTATTGATGGGCAAAACAGTACGGAACACTCGCTTTTTTAACAATTTGAAGGACAAAACATTTTATTGTTTATTTTAATTCTAATGTAAAAAAGAGCTAACACAAAACGTTTAACTGTTTTCTACCTCAAGACTTTAATAACTTCAATGCAATAAAGCGATATTCAAAAATACTTCTAAAGGGTGATCCATTTCGAGGTTCCCTACTTTTTTAAAGAAAAAAACACAGAAAATTCAAACTTAATGGAGAATGTTTATTATCATTTGAAAGAACATTCTTTGGCATTTATTTTTTGAAGATTATGTCTATCAAATGTTGGCCATTGCTACGTCGCAGATGGTCCATCCGTTGAGTCCAATTTTCGATCACTCGTTCGAGCATTTCGACTGGTAACTGGCGAATGACACGCGTGATGTTTTCCTCCAAGGCCTGAATCGAAGCGGGTTTGTCGGCATAAGCTTTTGACTTTACATATCCCCACAGGAAAAAGTCTAACGGTGTGATATCACACGATCGTGGTGGCCAATCGACCGGCCCAAAACGTGAAATTATGTGCTCACCGAAATGTTCTCTCAATAAGTCCATTGATTGATGCGATGTGTGGGAAGTGGCGCCGTCTTGCTGAAACGCAATGTCGCCGAGATCACGAGCTTCAATTTCAGGCATCAAATAGTCGGATATCATGGCACGATAACGGTCGCCATTGACGGTTACGTTCGCACCGGCATAATTTTTAAAGAAATATGGACCGATGATTCCACCGGCCCACAAACCACACCAAACCGTTGTTTTTTCTGGATGAAGTGGCAGTTCTTCAATCTCTTCAGGTTGCTCTTTGTCCCAAATGCGGCAACTTTGTTTGTTTACATACCCATTGAGCCAGAAATGGGCCTCATCGCTAAACAAAATTTGCCTCGAAAACGTCGGATCTTCTTGGAACTTTTCAAGAGCCCATAGAGCGAAGCGATGTCGCTTGGGAAGGTCGAGCGGCTTCAGTTGTTGCACAAGCTGTATTTTGTACGCTTTCAATTTAAGATCTAGACGTAAAATGCGCCAAGTCGTTCCATACGTCAGTCCGAGTTGCTGCGAACGGCGCCGAATCGACTCTCTACGGTCTTCGTGTACACTCTCAGCTACGGCCGCTATATTTTCTTCACAGCGTGCTGGACGTGGTCTATTCGGTCGAATATTATCCAATAATGAATGCTGGGTCTTAAAATGGGTGATGGTGTTGCGAATAGTACGCTCAGTAGGCCGATTATGTTGACCATAAGTTGAGCGAAGTGCACGAAACACATTCCTCACAGAACGTGAATTTTCATAATAAAGTTGAACAATTTGTAAACGTTGTTCACGCGTAAGTCTTTCCATTATGAAATGCCAAACAATACTAAACAAAAATAACATAGCAGCATGACTCGACTCACACGTGATCTGTCAAAAAAGGCTATTGAAAAAAGTATCTCTACTTGGATCACCCGTTATAAACCAAGATTTTTTTTCTTTGCGTGCGCTTTGTGATGCATACTACAATTTTTTGTCATCCAATTGGATAAAATAAAAGCAACTACCTACATGCATTTTTTGTAAACATTATAGAAAACCAATTGAAATTTGCTTTCCAAAAACGTATTGTGACAGCAAACCTACAATCGCTCAAGTGGTTTTGTCGACCGATAACGCAGTTCATCCGCCGTTTTCTGTGATAGCACAAGCGAACAGATCCGGATCGTATAAGGTCCCGTCGCAGTCAATCCGCCAGATTTCATGATTGGGCTGAATATCTCTCTTTTTGTCTTATAGATTATATTAACGCAACAAAACGATAAAAGGTAACAACTTTGCAAAAATAGCTATATTTTAAAATGTAAAGATATTTTTTATTACTTAAAGAATATTTTTCTGCAAATCAGTCGAATGTGAAATTTGTGTGTGAAAATTCTTATTTAAGGAGATTGCTTTGCTTCAAATTCACCATTTTTGAGTTGTTTTCCAATAAGGAATTTAAATCCCACAAAAGGTCCGATGATATTGGCGCAAGCCTTCAAATCTACCTAAGTACATGCCCTAGGTTAGGTTAGGTTAAGTTAGGCTTTCACCCGGAACCCGTGAATGCCCATTGTGATTACCCTATTTGTACATGTAAGGGCATGTGGTTAACAAAACCTCTTCGATCTGTTGAAGCATAGTTTTATTTCGGATAAAGGTACCCTAGCCAAGATATCTAAACTTTCGAAGAACCGTGCTCCCATGTAGGATTCGCAGCGTTCTTGTAGAGCTGGGTAGTGGCATAGAAGATGTTTTACGGATCTATTTCCTCTTCGTCTCTGCAGCTTCTGCAGAAGTCATTTGCAGTACTATTCCTATTATTCAACTGGAAAAAAAACGAATCTACTTTATAAGGTTCGCCAGCTGCAAACCACAGAGGTGTACAATCTTAAGAACTTTTGTAGGCAAAAAAGGTGAAAAAAGTCTAAATGTTGTGAAATACAAAAGCTAATTTTCCGACAAAAACTACAAATTCCATAGGTTTTCCAATGAACCTGTTTCTCATTGAACTAAAACCCGCCTACAGAAAGTCCTAGACAGCTCCTGAGAAAAAGAGAAAAACTGGAACTTTAACGGAAATTTTTTTTCTACTTTTTAATCCCAAATTTTTCTCAATTACATTACATAGTATATCCAATAGTTTACTTAGATCAACCTATATATATTTTCTGTAGTCAATAAATAAATAAAAAGTCTTACCATTTTGAACATTATTATTCAACATCCGAATTGCACCTTGTGTTGCATTCTGTAAAATTAAATAAAATCTTTATTAGTATACAAATCAAATGCGTTAACACTCACACAGAAAATAAAAGAAAAACTTTCAACACCTCTATATAAAAAAAGGAATTAATAAACATAAAAAGAAAAATAGAATTTCAAACATCAAAAATATCGTGTATAGTACAACAAAAAAAAAAAATAGGAGACACACAGAGATTTGTTCAAACCAAAAAAAAAAAAATTCACATTTCTTAGTTGTGTTTTGCAGTTCAACATTGTTATACATTGAGAAATAAATGTAGCAAGACGCTGGTGATTGATTAAACGTGATCAATGATTGAAAAAAAAAAACAGAAAACAAAAAATATATCGATTAAAATGCAAAAAAGATGGTTAAAAATGTGTTCTGAGTGCAAATCATAGATTAATTTGGGTGAGTGTGGCATTTGAGAACAACATCAAGAAAGCGAAAATAATTCCAACAGAATTCAATACAAAAATAAGAAAAAAAAATGTACAAGATTTCTGTTTTTTTGTATTTGTATTTGTTTTTTTTTTTTGTATTCTGTACCGATGCGAGCCTAGAATTACTCTGGCGAATGGGCAGAGTACCCCCTCCGCTGCCGCCACTGCCTCCAGTTCCACCCGACTGGCTGGTACCTCCAGTGCTGTTGCGCATCTGATCGACTCCATCGTTATCTTCGAGTTCGTCATCGTCATCTTCTTCGTCTTCCTCCTCAATCGAGGAATGCGATGGCTCCTGGGTGATGATGTTAAAATCATGAGGAGCAGTTTTCATTTAGATTTACAAATAAGGTTGCGATTTATTTATATTCACATGAAGAAAGAGCAAAATAAAAATGAGTGAGAAACATAAAGACGGTTGTAATTAGCAAATATGATACTTGTCGCGAGTAGTAGCTATTTATATAAGCTGGGTTTTTTCTCGATTCCCTCACGCTAATATTGAAATAACACACCAAATAAGAAAAGAGAAAAACACACAAAAAGACTCACCGCCGCCGCATAAGCTTCTATGAATATGGAAAACATTTTCTTTCACTTTTCCTCGTCTGTATTTGTTAACAAATGACACAACCACCTCCTACGTCATCTCTTATTTGCAATTTACCGGCAAATCAAAGGCAAAATGGAACAAAGAAAAGCAAAATAAACAAAAGCCACCGACCCTTTGCTATAGTAACTCTCTTTTTTTTTTCAAAAAAGCTAATCGATGTAGGGCCGCGTCCTTAGCAACATAAAAACAGAAGAAACAAAAATGATAAGAAAAACATCCTGCCAAAAGCATAATAATTAGCTTTTCACCACCAACCATAACCAATCAACGAACAATCATATCACGCACAGAAATATGACAGTACGAAACGGACTGTTGAAGCAGAATTAGTTCAAAGTCTTGTAAAGGAAATGTGCTGCATTAACCTCGTTTCAAATATTGTTTTCGGACAGGTCATGGATATGATGGAAGGTTTGCTTGGGAGTGCCTAAGAATTAATTTGAAACGTTTTAGCAAAGAGTTGTGGATAGTGCCATGGTGGTATGTATAAATTATTTTTTAATTGTCACACGACATGGCACTCTAGTTTTCACCAGTGAATAAGTTTATTGCACTTTTTAGGGTGCAGGCTAGGCAGCCAGACAACAGCTTCCGTTTTATACATCTAATTAGTGATGCATCTCCTTTCACTTTACATGCTGTTGGGTTTTATAATCACTTTCCTAACATCTACTTCATCATCCCTTTGCTGACACAGTTTGTAATAAATGTCAATTAGGTAAATTTTGTTGTTGTTTTTTTTTTTTTTTTTTTGGTCTATAAAAAGATTTGATGCTTCCACAACTTCCTCAAGTATTAGTTCCAGGTCGACAAGGAAGATCTAAACATAATGTTATGTAGTTTCAATCAGATGACACTCTCTAGTCTTAATATTTAATGTGACACTGATATGAATCATATAAAATGAGTCATTTAAAACCAATTAAAAAATGAAATACAACTAGGAAAACAATTTAAAATTGGGTTTTAAAAAAAAAGGGGCATTTGCAGCTGGAGGATTTAAAGCTGATCAGAAAGACGCTGTAAATCTGAATTTGTAGATGAACCAATAGATGTCGTAAGTGGTATTGCATGAGTTATTATGAGTTTTTATATAGAAAATAATTAACTTTCCACCGCTAGGTAGGTACCTGATTGACGTGTTTTTACAAGTTTTGTGATTTATTATTCGCCCGGTATTGGCATTTGAATTGCATCTGCCTAATGGCCCTAGCCGTGAGAAATAAGGAGAAAAAGTCTAGCATTCGGAGGAGCTAAGAGCGAAAACTCTTTTATCTGAAATACTCGACAGACAGATAATTCCAAATATTCTAGTTTAAAAAGTCTCGAAAAATTCCCGTTTAAAATCTCTAATATGGAAATCACAGGAAACACTAGGAATTTTCAATAGAAATAAGTAAATTTTCTGGTTATTTTAAGGAGTGCCTGAGAAAATGCTGGTCTAGGACAGATACATTTCTGTATTTATTTGTATCTGTTTTTAGCTCCTAAATACAGTGCATCCATCGGTCAGGATTAGTTCGACTTGAGGCGGCTTTCTCATTTTCTCTACACTATGCCCGTTTAGAAGATCCTGGAAATACATTTTCAAATATATAGATGAAGCATTCGTGCAAGGCCAGCAGCTAAAGGGATTTCCAATAGGGACGGGTCGATGTTAATAATCCGAAGCGGCCATCTTGATTTGGCAACGATAACCTTATTGGGCGCCATCACCGTCACTGGCAGGCGCTACAGATATGATAACCAATTTTATTTATCAAGACGATTTGAACGTTATGGACGTGAGGAGCACAGCTCTACGTTCCACACTGAACGATACATTGGAAATTCTGCATGAACGATTGAGGGTTATCTCCCGCGGAGGTTACGTGAATCACACCGAGATCCTGCGATTATTGGCAGCTATACACCAATAAGCCGCAATCAATCAGACGATGCCCTTAAAGTCATTGAATCATTTGACCTTTCGAAACCGTGTCACCGAGTTTATGGGTATAGTTCCCCTTAGTTTCCAGTTTCGATAAAATCACCAGCAGTTCTCTACCAACAGCAGTCTTTATGTTCCTAGTATAGTGGAAGAGCCCACAATCGGCGTTTTTCATTTTTTGATCAGCTTTATTGAAACGCATTATCTCTGCAATTCATCGTCCCTGTTAATTTAAACCCGTACACAACATCAATATAAATTTATTTTATGCACCAAACAACATTCCAAATGTATTTTTGAACACTGAAATACACAAATGTCAAGCAGATTCAGATTGACAAGCTTGGGTATTCTGTTCAAAGTAAGCAGCACGTCGTGTATTTGTGTTTTAGAAACTTTATCTACAGATCCGGTTGCATCAGCCCTTTAATTGTGTATGAATCTAGCTGTTTTTAATCTTTCCAAATACACCAGTAAGCACTCCTTAACTCGCGCATATGATCTGTCAGAGATATGTAGAGATTCTATTAATGAGTTTTTTTTTTCAGAAGTTGGCAATACGCTTCGTCGTTTTACACTTTGATTTTTTTTTATATAATGTACGCGCACTAAAGGGATTTTGGATATCGCTATAATGAAGTTACACAGTGCGGGAATTAGGGAAGTGAAGGATTTTGAAAAAGGAGTTGGTTTTAAATGTCTTTAAGCTATAATGTGTAGGAAAAACAGAGCGTGGTGGAGCATTCCAGATTCGTATTGTACGGTTAAGAAACGAATCCGTCCGATAGGCTTAATGATGAACTGATGTGCATTCCTAGAAAAGCGAGTATTGCGGTTGAATGGTGGAATGGTGGAGGTGGAATGCAACTGGCTGGAATTAATTAAACATCTATGCTCTACCGCGCAACATAGGTTTATCACTTTGGATGATTCCTCCAAGATGAATATATAAAATGATAAATGTTAATAAGCCTTTGGATAACTGTTTCCCAATTCAACGATGACGTTGCAATGCTCACAAGTAATTTGCATTACTCGCCTTAATGAATATGGCTCAAATCCATTAAGTTTTCTGTCAATTGCAAAAGAGAGATATCAATGGCACAGATCTTATTCTTATGAAAATTAAGGAAATTGTTATAAATGTCAGTTTCTCAAGTTTAGCCATCGAAGCGACATGCTGTGTTGTCGCACACAAAAAAATGTTCCCATCATAATACCCTAACGCTATGCGTTGAGAAAATTTAAAGTTTAAAACGATGCATATTGGCAAGGAGTTTTTAGGAGTTATGTCGAACACACCCTTTTGTTTATAAAATTTTAAATTTCGATACAAGTATAAGTTCAATCGTAAACATTTTGCTATCAAATGGCATGTATAGGGTGATTCATCGTGAGGTTTGATTTTCAATAGGCTTTTTTGACAGATCACGCGTGACCCCTATCAAACTACTTAGTCATTTTTGTTCAGTACCGTTTGGCAAGTCATCATGGAAAAGATCTACACCACAACAGCGTCTCCAAATTGTTCAAAGCCCATTTCTGGCTCAATGGATACGTTAATAACCAAAATTGCCATTTTTGGGCTGATGAGCAACCCGAAGAGTACCCAGAACTACCATTACATCCATTAAAAACAAGGGTAGGGTGTGGTTTATGGGCTTCAAAAATGAGGCAAATCAGAATGTTACCGTCAATAGTAACCGTTATCGCGCCAAGTTAACGGACTATGTGCTTTATGAAATTCAAGCCAATGGTCTCGGTGAGCTCTAGTTGCAAAAAGACGGCGTTACGTGCCATACATCGCGTGAAACTAGTTGAGAAATCATTTTGGCGAGCACTTTATTTCACGTTTTGCTACGGTAAATTGGCGATATCACATCTTTGGACTATATTCTCTGGAGATATGTAAACTCTCAGGTCTTCAGGAATAAACCATCTACGATTGACGCTTTGGAAGCCAACATTACTCGTGTTATTTATGAGATAGAAGTCGCTATGATCGCACGAGTCGCCCTAAATTGGACCTTCCGAATTGATCACCTCTGACGTAGTCGTGGCTAAGTGCCATGAATTGTTCTTTTATACATTTTAGTTCAGTTTTATTTTACATTATAAATAAAAATTCACGATGAATCACCCCTTATAACGACAGTATGCAGTTATTAATTACTGTCCAAGAACATATAGGTCCATAGTGCGACAATTATCTGTATGTTATGTTTCGTTTGCGAAAGTCTGACAAACATTCAAGAGTAGCTTCTCAAAAATAAAGCTGTCGGTCGGAATCAGCATTACACTGTAGGTCCTTTCCATTCGTCTCCAAAAAAATATACGTTCGTACTCACAATGGTTGGAGAAGCTAACGTTTACGCCTAACATTAAAGCAAAGTATGGTTTTGGTTTGCAGACCTAAGGAAAATTAAAATGGAAATTCGAGGCTTAAAACTAATCTGTCATCATAGTATCAGTCAAACAGTACTTTAAGTGATTAACTACGACCGTATAAGTGCAAATTACAATAACACGCAATGAACAATAACACGATATTGATCTAAAAGGTTCTTCGAGACGTTGAAACGGACCAGATGCGGTTCTTAGTTAACCATTTTGTTAGCCTGGTACTACCAGGCCAGCATTGGTAGCAGCCTTGATTAAGTTTGTCTAAATATTGCAAAAGCAAAAACCAGCGGTTTGCCATTATCAGTAGCCTACAATCTGTATAAAAAATAAAGGACTCTTGTATAGTTTGAACAACCAAAATCTACTTGGAATGTTAACACGACACTGCATCATTTAAAAGGACAGAGCTCGCCATGTTCTCTAACAGAATTCTCAATTGCACTCTCTGGATTTTGGACGAAACCAAAGCTATATAATATACCGAGGTAGGTGTTTTGAAATATGATGTTGAGCATTCTGTTCGACGGGACTGAGACCCCACTCAACATTTGCACGGTTATCGGCGATTTTTGTTTTTTGTTACGAGGAAGAAAGACCTAAGCTGTTGGCATGTTCCAGCTCACTCATAAAATGTCATGACATAATAGCTTTGTCCAATGAGATCAGTTCAGCTTAGTCCATAATGTATATTACAGGTTTTCGTGTTCGATAAAAAAATATTTTGCTTTTTGTGCAATGACCCTTTCTGCACTTACTTTTGTAAGTAGAACAGATTTGTGCGAAACGTCAAAATCAGCTGTGATTGCAAATTAATTGTTTAATTAAAAACTGTCACTTGAAAAACGATGGTCACTTTCTGAATCCATCGCCTCTGATACCATTTGTTCACGATTTATATTTACTTAACTTTTAAACTCAAATAATTATTCAACAATCGAAAATGAAGTTGTCATTTTTGACAACTAACATATGGCGGTATTTTTCTGTTCTACCTTTGAACTGAAATTTTTCACAAATTTGAATTGCTTTGCCTTGCCTTTTTTCTCATTGAATAATGTTTATTCGGACACCGTTATTATATCCAATTATTTCTCATAAAACAAATTTGCTAAACAAAAAAGTCGCGCCTTACCCAGTCACGTAGTAGACTGAAGAAATTATAAACTTAGTAGCAGAAAAACGTTAACAATAACGCAACAGTGTTGGAAAAAGAACAAGTGCTCATAAAAACCAAAAATTATAAATCTTGTTCATTAAACATTTCCTCCTAAGTAACTACTAACAATAAATAAATAATAAAAAAAAAAAAAAAAATTAACACATTAGCATTTTGGTGCTCATACTAAACGTGGCTTGTTAAATTGACCTAACAAATTTTGTAAATATACTTTCGGGGGAAGGGTGGATGTTAACGTTAACATTTTTTTAATTTTTTTTTTTTTTTTTTTTGTAACAAAATGTTGCTGTTTTGTGGAAGGAAAGAGTCTGTTTAATTCTAAGGAATTTATTTTTAGTTTAAGGTATTCAAGAAATTCATCCATTTTGGGAATACTCACTCTCGATAGGTTCATCGGTGCTGGGACCTGTGTTGGTACTGGTAAGGGTGCCGTTGCTGGTATCTTTGGTTCGGGTGGAGCATGACGCTCCTGTACAATTTCCTCATTCAATTGTAATATGGCATCCAATTCGACCTCTTTGCCCTTCGTCTCTCCACGTTCATACCACTCAACAGTAAACGATCGTGATGCTTCGTTAATTTTTGATACCACTGCTGGATGCACTCGGCCTGAAAATAAAGAAGAAGAAGAAGAAGCAAAAGTTAATTTTAGTATTTTTTAAGTAAGAATTTAGAAATTTGGAAATTTTGCATTTGAAAAGAAAGCGCGTAGACTTTAGTTGTCATCACCTTGATCATCGGCATGATTCCCATTTTTATCGTCTAACAAGTACCTCGAGACAACAACCGCGTTGTTATTGCTTCGCAGGCTTTTATCCTTACTCTTCCTGAGACTGCTGGTCCTTTTCTCGATACGGCTGAGGTTGTTTTTATTTAAATCACACTTTTTAAATTTCAACGGACCGGCGTTATTGTTATTTCCATTTAGATCAGAGGATTCTAATGTCAATTCACTATGTGGCTTCTCCGCAAACAATGAATCGTCGTCGGGGGGATGATTCGATTTTACTAAATCGCTCGATTGACGCTTGAAGCAATTAAAATGCTTCTTGAACCACGACGGCATGGTGACTCTATAAGAAAACGAACATCTCAACTATCAACGCCATGATCGCATCTTATGCTTATCTCCGAGAATTGACTTTCTAGTGCATATTCATTTTCCCAAGTCTTACAAGAGAAGAAGTACAGAAGACACGACTATTGTTGCAGTAAATCGCATCAACCGCGGCACACAGAGGAAACACTACTTTCACAAATTCAAATTACACACGGGAGTAGCTAAACACAGATGTGGTGGTGGTGGGACAGACAGATAGGTACGAGGTAGGGTAATTCTTTTTTTTACTACTTTTTTTTTTTTTGGTATCACGTTTGTGTTTCTAATCAAATTTCATCTCCACTCCATTAGACAACGAATGAGTAAGAAAGAGAGAGGTGGGCAGCAGCAGGCAAATTCATAAACTCCCAGCTGGCGTTGCTAATATTATAACTCACAGAAAGTAAAGAAGTAGTAAAGTTATTCTCGACTTGTTTGATCGATAAATGGCGAAAGACTGACGGGAAAATTAGGTTGTTCAAGACTTTCAACTGTTCACCGTTCGTCTGGCACGTTTCCCTTTCATCATCTGGAAGCCACCGTTACTCAGCTGGCTAGCGTTTGTACTGCGACGAGGTAAAATGCGTTATATCAGCCCTCATTGCGACCAACTAATCTTCCCCCGCACTATATTGGGGCGAAAGTAATCAACTTCAATTAACTAAATTACACAAAAAATAATGGAGGAACAAAGTTTAGAGGTAGAACTGTCACTATATGAATGCACAGACCGGTCGCACAGCATTGAATGGCAGCTGTAAGAGGAAAATTATTATTCTGTTATTGATTTTCCGGCGACCACTGAGTAATAGTTTATTTTTGAGAAGTAATTTGTTGTTGTTTTTTTTTTTTTGTTGTTCATTTTCCATGCTGTGACTGTGAGAGCTTTTTACCAGGACAAGATATAAAATTTAAGGAAATGGGATTTTTTTTTTGGCTGGCAATCATCATGTTCAAACGTCTAGTCTTTATACAATTGGATCAAGGCCAATGCAGAAAGTTGCAGATTGTGGATGGCAGCATGAAATCGATATAGTGAGGTTAATCCGATTCGTAATGCGAAAACTTTCCTGCAAGAGATTTATTTTCTCGAGATAAGATGTTTTCATACAGCTTCTGTCATTCATTTTCATTGGTTCCTGGGCGAATGGATGCAACTAAGCTCTGTGATTTGATAAGCATTTCAGAAAGAGTCAAGTTTGCATTGCCGGATATTGGACCATTCAATGCCATTAAAAAAGAACAACAATGTCGTTATCTCAAATTTTTCGACAAAAATAATTTTAGAATTTGTTTGGGTTTCTCAAAAAAGAGCTGAAACTCGCCAGACAAAAGGGAATAAATAAAAAGCGTAGAAATGAATTCATTATTTCAAAGTCAAAGACCAGTGTAGCATTGTCTCCATTCTTTTGATGGGTAAAGAATTAATGAGAAAAAGTATTTATGAAGTAGAGAAGGATTGCCCCACGAAACCAGCTGCACTAGGAATTTAATTAATTCTTAAAAGCAGAGAGTTCCAAATTTGAAACACAAACAAAATGGTTTAATATAACCATAATTACGTAAATTAGCCCTTTTAGCGCGAGAAAGGTTAAATTTATGAAAGCTGTGGTCGAATCTAAGAATGCCTTAGATGTTTCGCATTGCAAAGTTGAAAGCCACTTGTAGGTTATAATCGACAAGACTAAAGATACTTATAGCCCTCGTCGAGTCTAGGGATGTGTAAATTTTGGCACATTCTACAAAGAAATCCTTAAATTTAAGCAACCACCATTTTGGTATGATTATGTATGTACGTCTCGATTAATCAAGTAACTGAAACAATAGACGGGGTTTACTGTTCAATAGCCATAGATCAGGTAGAACGTTGACTTCAAAGAATTGGTTCGAAATAAGAATAAATATATGCGGAGGATTATTTTATAGGTATGTTAAGTAAGGTGAAACAGGGGTGTGGTGAAAACGAAATGCACCACACAACACTAGGCACCAAAACGGGCCCAACGCGTTCCCTGGGGGAACCAGCTGAATTTTACAATTCAAAAGACAGAAAAACCTAAACAATTTCCCTGCAGAGACCTTGAAGGCCCTTGAAGTTCATGCCATCTATTTCCTTAAGTTTTCAAGGAAGTACTTCCCCAAAAGCGAGATATTGTCTAACATTCACACAGTATATGTGTTATGTCCTCAGCAGCATGCAGATCTCCGCAGTATCTGCAGATATCTGTATCAGATAGTTCGAGCCTCTTTGCGTGTCTCCGTAAAAGACAGTGCCCTGTCAGCATTCCATTTAATATTCAGTTTTTTTAACTCTATATGTTGATCTTCTACTATCGAAAAGTGGTCATAGACCCTTAGATACCCTGTGTGCCTCAAGACTTTTCCACCTTAGATTGGCATACCTAATGATTTTCTCCTGAATCATGCCCTTTATTATGCAGTGGGGTTTTATGTCTTTATGTCTGCAACCTCTCTATCAACAAGTAGCCCTCCTACTCTTGCAAACCCGTCAACCTGCACAGTCTCACTCGGTTCTGACTGCATAATGCCTAAAACATTATGCGACAGCTCCTAACTGTATCAGAATAGATGTTGGTGGCCTTGAGTGCGGCCTCTATCGATGTAGATGGCGACATCCCTTTTGGATACCGATCTCATCTGCATTAGCTCAGCCGCCCTGAGGAAACCCAGAAGCTCTGATTGGAAGACACTGCTTGTGTCCACGCTCAGCCACGGATCCTCTGCGACCATACCAGAACCTGTTCCTTCTGCTGTCTTCGAACCAGTAAAAATAGCAATTTAGTTCGATCTGATTATTGCGTTTCTTTGCCAATCTGTAGACTGGTAGGACAATAGTAAACGTATGTCGATAGGATAAGGTCCCGTCGCAGTCAATCCGCGTAATGGAGAGAATAAATTGGTCGACTTTAAAAATTGCTTGAACTTTGCAATGATGACACTCCCTTGATCAGTATGGGTTAGTTAAGGATATTTTAACAGGCGAGCATATATAGTACAACAATTTCAAAGAGTGTAGTTGATACCCACTAAGAACTTTACATGCATTCCAAGTAGCTTTATCCATTAGGTATTCATTATCGGAACGTTATCCAAGGTTTTTTCAAAATTCGATATAAAATCGCCCACACATGTCAGAATTTTTGGTTTTTGTGCTGGAACTGTAAATTTGCAAAAAGTGTGGAAACAGCAAAATTTCACAAAGCCAATCAGGTCAATGCAGAATTATTTTAATTTATGTGACATACAAGAACATTCAAACACGATTTTCCAAAATTATTAATTTTGAATAATGATGCTTCTTCACTTCACATTTGTAGACTGATGGGCAGCATCCTGAGATGCTTATGGACTTATAATCTTACTGTCCGCTCTTTCATATTCAGATATTAAGTTTAATGATGTCCTCCTCTACAAGTTTGAAGGTATTTTTAGTAGCGTGCAGGTTTAAATTGGAAATTAACTATTTGAACAATTGTATTATATAGCACTCTTCTTTTCTACGAAATCTGTCTGAAACACTGTTCATTTTCTACCTTAAACTTCTATTGTCTAGTCCGACTACGTATGGTCAAAGCTGTGGAACTTAAGGAGATGTCAAAATATGTAAAATTTCAAGCATGTGTTTCTTCGGAGTTAGTCCTTCGAACATTCTGAAATCCAGGGTCGATGTGAAGCCATCATTCGCGATAGTTTCCACGCATAGAATATAAATTATCAAATTAGGTCAGAAATCAGGGACCTTTACTCCAAAAAGACGACCTTGACCATCAAACAGGATATCATGTCGTAAACAGAACATTAAACAAATTCATCCAAAATATGATTTACCTACAAGAAGTTATTAAACGGATATAACCTAGATTTCGTTTCGATTTCTTAATGCCGCACTCATTATTTTCACAACCTTAACTGGAATCCCCCGGTATATAGGTACATACTTTCGCTTATACTGCCAACTCATTTAAAGCAATATGCAAAAGCCATGCAAAACAAAAGTTTGACAGAGCCAAAGGCAAATTTAGTGTTAATATTAAGAAGAAAAAAATAAAAATACAACACATAAACGAGTTAATTCTTCACCCCTCATAAACTGCTCAAGAGTCCGTAATTATCGATAGTTTCGGAGTCTTTTAGCTCCCCCACTAATCGTAAAAACCATTCCAAATATAATAGAAACGAATCAAATGGAAAGGCAAAAACAAAAACAAAAGCCCACAGAAACAACAACAAAAAAAAAACATCATAAACACTAATATTAAATATCGCGTGGAGGTAATGCTTTCAAAATTGTTTCTAACAAGCAAAACATGGCTATAGAAACATAAAATTTGCAACACCTTCTACTTCAAGGTCATGGTACAATGTGCATTATGTGCGCATTGTACTTGATTCCCGGCGCGCTGAATTAATCAAATACCCAAAGGTAATCTTTCACTTTTTTCTCTCTGTTCATTCACTGATTGCCACAATCCGACGACAATTGATATCAATTAATCAAAAATTAAAAATAGTAGAAAACGTTGCACAGAAAACCGGTCAAACTTTAATTAAGCCCCCGCATTAAGTTCACTTTAGATTTGGTTCATTGGGTTTTCTATTTTCAGAGATGGAAATTTTAGTTACTTTCATCAGATGGAATTCATTTTGTTGAATTCGAAAATGTTAAACCCGATTTTCGTTGACGTGCATCTGTCATTGCTGGTGCAGGGACGACGACACGACGTCACGGTGGGAATTAGTTCGATGCCTCAGGAAAAAAAAAACAATCGCCAATTGAATCCAAGTGATTTTGTTGGAAGTTTGTGTGGTTTTTCACAACGGAAGAACGCGCAACAATTAAAGTCCACTAAGATGCGATTCTGAAATAGTAAAACTGGGCGCGCATGTTGTGGATTTTTTTTTCATTTTTTTTTCTGCTTTTTAGTTCCATTTGAGAAGGCCGCAAATGAATTAATTACCCAAACGTGATGTAATTTAATTCAGCAAAACAACAAAGTGAATTGGAAAAAGAGCTGAACTTTTGTTAATTGAAGTTTATTAACAAAAGTTATGTTGGCGTCGTCGGGCGTAATAATCATCGGTAGAAAATTGAATTGCAAATAATGCATGCATTTCGTAACTTTTTTGTGTTGTTGTGTTATATAAAACGCAATATCGTATCGGCGAGCCTAGGGCAACTTCTGCGCGAATTGTGTGTTAGTTTTCACTTAGGGGACTCTAAGCATTGCGCAGGTTTCAATTTGCCGACCTTTACAATCGGATGCAAAATAAAATTTACAGAAAAAGGACCGTGGGCCCATGGATTTGGAAACTCATGCAGCAAAACAAGGGACAATGCGTGATAGAGAAAAAGAGAGGTGCTCCTTCAGTAGGAATAGTTAGGTTAAGAGAAAGTGTTAGGGGAACAAAAATGAACAGAGGTCTGTAAAAGTGAACAAGAAAAACTTTGGTGTTAAGGGTGGGCCATCTAGTGGTTTCATTTCAAATCAAAGGTTTTTTTGACACTGACAGCTGTTTGACGCTCGAAATCTTGAAAGAAAGCACAACGCTTGAACAAGGTTGGGAAATATTGAAAACTTATATCTAAATTGAGTGCTGTGTAATCAAAACTGTGCGTTTTTGAAAAGAAATTTTGGCCGAAATGAAGCACACACCGCCCCTGCTGTAGGCGGTAGCGAGACATGGTAACCCATTTTTTTTACTGAAATTGAAGACATGGATTTGGACGACCTCTGGTTCATGAAGGATGGCCGCCATGCCACACAGCTCATGCCACAATCAATCTTTTGCGCACCAAATTCCCAAATCGTATTATCAGCCGTCTTGGCGATGTTAGTTTTCAGCCTCGGAGCTACAATTTGACTTTTTTTTTGTGGGGAACCGTGAAGGACCGATATTATGCCAACAATCCGGAAACGATTCAAGCACTTCGTGGGCAAAAGCCAGAAACCATCAACAAGGTCTTGGAAAATTGAAGTGACAGAATGCGCTATTGCAAAGCCAGCCGAGACAACCACTTGAACGACGTTGTGTGCCAAAAATAATGGGATAGTTTGCTCTTACAAATAAATAAATAAGTATAATGGACATGGAAAAATGTAATTTTGTACATTTTAAGGTATTTTTAAAAAGAAACTTGTATTTGGCCAACCCTGTGCAAATGAAAAAGGTCTTCAACCAACTTGGAGTGAAATAAGTTAGCCCAAGACCGCGCTAATTGTAGAGGCTTATTAGTTGAGATCGATTAGGTTAGGCCCTTGGAATTTGTCGTTTTTTTATCTTATCTTTAACTGTCGCTTTTTCATCTTTATTCTGTAGCGCACACAACACGCTGAATTTTTAGTAAAATCGCTCAAAAATCCCGCTACAATTTTTGTGTCAAAAATAATATTTTTTTTGATGAGGAAATTCAATGGGTATTTTTAACATGTTGTTGCGAAAGAAGTTGCGACTACTGTGCGTTCATGCAGTTGCATTTTCTTTGATTATACAAAATCTACATGCTAACTTCGTTTATTTATGTGTAGGAAATGAAAACGGCAGTCGAAGTAAAAAAAATAGTGTCCATAGCAATTTATCGTTTGTTCTTTCTTTTAGGGAGGACAATCGGACCCTGCACTTGCTGTAGCCTAAGCATGATTCGACCACAAATCAATTGTATTTTGGGTTGATAAAACACGGGCTAACTGCCTCCAGTTGCGCACTCCAAGTTGGTTGAAGTTCCCTTCCACTTGCGCGCGTCACCTTAGGCGAGGTCTTCCACTACTGCGTTGTCGTCTGGGTTGGATTCGAAGACTCTTCGGGCCGGAGCGTTGGTGTCCATTCGCTCAACATGTCCCAGCCATCTTCGACGACTAATCCGTATTTTTCTGACCAGGTCGATGTGGCTGTAAAGCTCGTAGAGTTCGCTGTTAAATCTCTTCCTCCAAAGCCCGTCAACGCAAACGGGACCGAAAATCACTCGAAGAATTTTGCGTTCGAAACGACCAAGAAGATCTTCATCCGCCTTTGGTAATCAGCAAACAATTGCAGCACAGTCCACCTTGTTTTTTCATTCACCAAGCCTCATTTTTCGTTTTTTTTTTTCCGCATCCAACCAGTCTTAATACTTAGGATTTCAGAGGAAAAATAATTTTCTGTAGCCGTGAAAAACTATCACATGCGCAAGATTAAATTAGCACATAACAATATCGCACGCCGACTCAGATAACACTTTATTCTTTAGATTATATCGAGCCTTGCTCAACAAAAACTTTCAAACCGTCCAAGAAAAATAAATAGGCAACTGAAGTACCTAAAGCTTACAGAAAAGTCTAAACCACAGACTCTTTACCGCCCACTTACAAACTGCCAACCATTGAACCGAGGAATGAGGAACCGGTATCGGAGTTAGCCGAGATCACCTTAGGTTACAAAAAACTTGTTTTCTGGCTCTTCTCATACAAATAGCCTACCCAATGAACTGTTCTTAATATTTTGTTATGATGGAGGCGCCAAATCATGAGTAAAGTAGTAATAGAAGAAACCACACTTCAACCACACGAAGACTTCAACTAGAACTTGGCAAAACTGCCAGCTGTGAATTTAGACGATATCGACATCAATGGCCTTACATGGTATATCCCCAAGTGCTGTATACATATGACATAAAGCTTCTGTCTGTCAGGACAAGAAGGCCGAATGGAGGAATAGATTTTCTATGAACTGTGACTCGGGTCACAATGAAAGTCTTCAGTGTCTCAGACAAAGATTTTCAAGCAGTTCTTCAAAGAGAACCCTTAGAGAACTCGCTGTGTTTGACACCAAAGACACACGTCAAGATCAGAGTCAAGCCCAAGCCCAATCAAAAATTACAAAATTGTGTTGGTCAGGGGTAATTTCCCCATTAATAATCTCTTTCAAAATTAAAGTGCTACATTTAGATAAATGTGGGTAAGGTAAATGATTTCGTATAAAGTGCTTGTGGTCACGAACAAAGTCAACTGGGTCAAGACTCGGCATCTTACTTTGTTCAATGACACCGATTGCCCCCAACATCCGATGGCGGCTCAAAGTGTTTTGTTAATAAATTTATTCACTCGAACTTCGCGCGCTACGATTCATTAAACAACTTCAGTGTGTTTAGTGTTTACCCTTTCTAAACACACAAAATGTGTGTTTTTTCTCGTCATAAACTCATGAAATGTTTAACAAGCATTTCCCTAACCTAAGCCCACTTCCACATAGTTTTAGCAAATAGGTGAGGAGTCCACCCCTTCTCTAGACGCAAGGAATTGATTTATGTTGGCTAACCCATTTTATTTGGGGCACAAAACACGCAGCATATCTCACATATTTGCTCATGCATGTGCTGTCTTTTTAGTAGCCTACGACTTTGATTGCATAACACAGTTTTTATTTTTGGGTAGGCGGAGGAATAGTGGTATGGCTGGCAGCTTATTTTGTTTTTCTCCATTCCTGTTGTGAGCATGGAATATAGATTTAACACCGGGTTTCTGCTTATAAATGAGTAGAGCTTGGCTCCTCCATCACACCACACCAACACGCCACAAGCCACCTATAAATTCGAAATTCGTTCAACCATAAGCAGTTAGCATACAAAGACCGACTACAGAATGGCGCTGCGCTAACAAAAAGAGGGCAAACATCCAGAGACAGAGACCCAGAGATTGACACAATGGCGACGACGGCGCATTTTCCGTTTCAATACAAAAAAATGTAGACAAGTCGTTGTTTTTTTTTCCTGAACTACAAAAATGAGTCATTGAGTCGACGAGGAGATGCGAGTTCGAAAAACTTGCCCGAAGAGAGTAAGAGAAAGAATAAATAAGCATGACTCGTACTTATATAAAACCAGTTTACTTATATGGAACGTTGCTGCTGCTACGGATGCCTATTGTAGGTGTAGATAATGCCGCTTTTGTTAGCAAAAATCATACACCGCTGCTGTGTGAACTGCGTAGATCTATTGCAAATTGCAAGGTCCATTGACAGTGGGCGATAGCCTCTTATCGCATGCGAATGCGATCAAATGATGCGCACTCCCAGGCAAATGACGAATACGGAACCAGAGATTCTCACTCAGACAGTGTGAATGTCCTTCAAATGAGAATTCATTCGCTATGACCCCATGGATGCATCGAACAAGGATGATAAATGCATATACATTCAAGGGGATCGATCCCTATTCGGTAGATGGACACCTTGATTCGTCTGGCTGGTGGGTAAAGCCGGTTGTTTGTACGTGGTACCTGCGGACTACACATGTTACTGGCCCCATATACTCGAACAACTGAATTAATTTAAAAAAATAAAACGTATGACACCATACTTGGCAGTGATGTAAACCGCTAACAGCAGGCGAACATGTGCGCAGCGCCCACTGTCTTCAATTCGAGTTCCATATAATATTTATAATTAAACAACGAGTTATTGGAGCCCTAGTTGGGTAATAAAAAAAAATGACTTCTAAAGTCGTGCTTCGTGGTCGTACATACCTACTCGAGTCGAGTCGAGTCGAAAAGCAATCAATCAGTGAAGAGCCTCTGATGAGACTCTCTCAAGACACAATTAAATTCGTGCGAAATGCGATTCACTGGAGATGGAGAGGAGAAATTGCCAATGGGGCAGCAGCAATCTTTTTGAATGAATCTGCAAAAGCGATACAATGGTACCAAGTACGTTTCGCTTGGCTTTTCTATGGTGATGGTGGTTGGGTAATAATCTTAGATGGTAGCAAAAAATAAATAAATAAATGAATGATAGATAATAAGCAAGAGATTGTTGGCAGTCTGATATGAGTCACGATTCACAGATTCGCCAAAGTGGGGGAGGTGTTTGTGCGCCTTGTTATTGGAAAATAATCCAAGTACATGTGTTAATTGAATTAAAGCTATGGGCGCGGTTGAAGCACGCTGTCTTTTTGATTTTTTTGCATATAAATAGCTGTAAAATGATCGCGATATTAAGTGAGCTGAATTTAATTACAATATGGAAGCGTGAAGTGTTTTACATATTTTTCTTAATTTAAATGAAGCACACGTTTCACGCAAATGTAAATGCGATTATGTTTTTAATTTTTTCATTCAATGCAATTAAATTATTGATGACACACACAAGTAGAAAAGATTCCTATTTTAAGCATTGAAAAATGATCTGAATGACACGAGAATCAATGTTAAAGTCATTTAACTTTTGCTTGCCACACTATTAAGCATTTAATCAGGTCCGGATCAAAACTTCTTAGAGAGAGTGAAGGGGCAAGAAGAGAAGGTTCCAGTGTGGCTTCCGGCCCGACAGACCGACCGTAGATCAAATTTTCACACTAAGGCAAATTCTGGAAAAGACCAACGAATTTCAAGTCGAAACGCAACATCTATTCATCGACGTCGACGTTAAAGCCGCATATGACAGCATTCATCGTCAAGAGCTCTTCATGCTGATGGCCGAATTTTGGATCCCGGTCAAACTGATCTAGCTGCGTCGCGTGATCCTAGAAAACACGCGGTGCAATGTGCAGTTTGGCAGCAGCTCATCTCAACTCTTTTAAACATGCACCGGATTTCGGCAAGGAGATGGGCTGTCGTGTGATTTCTTCTCGAGCAAATAGTGCGCAGGGCAGGTGTCAACACAGAAAGCACTATCTTGAACAGATCAGTTCAGCTGCTGGGATATGCGGACGATATAGACATAATCGGACGCTCCCAGCATGCCGTGGTGGAGGCATTTACGGCTACTGAAGAACAGGCGAAACAAGTTGGCCTTGAAGTGAAGTCAACAAACAACAATCATCTGTCCACCGACTAGGACAAAATGTCACTATTGATAGCAGCATCTTCGAGGGAGTTAAGCAGCTCATCTACCTCGGTGTAAACATCAACTCCACAAATGACTCCACAAATGACTCCCCAAATGACTCCACAAATGGTGGAGATCCGGTGAACAATTACCTTAGGAAACCGCTGCTACTTCGGTTTGGCCAAACAAATGGGTTCAAAACTCCTAACTCAAAGGACAAAGAGCATGCGCTACAGAACCCTTATTCTGCCAGTTCAGAGTGCTGGACGATAAGCAGGAAAGGAGAGCTTATACTGGGCTCCTTCGAAAGAAAAATTCTTCGACGGATATTTGGTCCTGTGTGCGAGGAGGGCGAATGGAGGAGAAGATATAACCGCGAACTCTTGAGCTGTGCCAAGATGTGGATGTAGTCCAAAAACCCAAGAAACGTCGACTAAAGACCAAGCCATCGCGGATGCCAGAGCGCTTAGTCTGGACAACTGGAAGCAGTGTGCCCGGGATCGCAGAGGATGGAAGGCAGCATTACAAGTGTAAAATGAGTTTGGTGAGGTTAAAACGATTAAACCCCTTTAACACTCCTTGTCACTCATACTCGCGAGTCGGAAAGTATTGCCTAAATTAAAGTCTCGCGAATATGAAGGGTGGCAAATGTCAAGCAATGGAGAGCCATTAAAAAGCGGGAAAAAATTGGTCTTTGGCGAAAAAAACTGGAAGACATCGAGTCTTGTGGTTGTGCACTCCAAACTCATAAGAAGCGATCTAATGACTAATCAGGAAAGTTATCTTCTTCCCCTGCCCAAAGGAAAGGGAGCTTGTGTCACATACCATTTAAAAGGTCGATTTCGACAAAATAATTGAAATATTATTTATTTTAATTTAAGTTAAACAAAACAAATCAGCCTGCGAAGGAACCATGCAATCAGTAACGAATTAGAACCAAATACACGAAATCGGGAAAACCCCTCTATGCCAACGAAAAATAACGTTCTCTTAACTTACTAGCTGAAACCTCTCTTTGTAGGCAGAATAGACATGTTTCGATTTAAGAATCTTCTCTATCTCATGTTTTTAGTATGTTTCAAAGCTTCAACTGTGTCAACGGATAATTTAGAACTAAGGGTGCGATATTCAAAGTAATTAGTTTATGCTTTTTGATAATGGCACTGGCATTTGACTGGAAAGAATAATCGTTAAATTCTCTTTTATATTGCCCAAAAAAAATTGCTGACTTGATTTGTTATTCCAGCTAACGGGTATTGTCCGCGTCAGCCTCATATTTCCTATTAAAACTATTGATAAGCTGAAAATTAGGGAACGCACTACCAAGTAATATAGAAAAAATATTTTACAATCGCTGAATTTGTAGATTAAAAATTAAAAATGGCGTCACAGTCGAAATTCAACTCATCCAACATTTCCAAAAATTGACAGCTCTTTGACATGGCTGAATGAAATCTACCAATATTACGCAATGCATTAGTAACTAATCAGGTCATAACAATTTCGACAATGTGCGCTACTTCGGCCTTACCTATGCCTATGACGAACTTCACCTTTATTTGCAGCGTTCTCGATATTTTAAAGAAATGCAAACAGTAAAACACTGTCGTGTTCGATAAGATAAGATGACTATCAGAATAGAATTGAATCACCTTAACTAAATATAATTGTAAATCTCCTTCTTATCAGCGTGTAGATAATTGGTTAGCTCACTCACTGCGAAATGTGCTTTTCTACATTGTCCGAATTTTTGCTCAAAACAAGTGAATGCTTGCTAAAAATATAATTAGACAGGTACTCATTTTTGTTCTCATTAAAATGACACACTTTTCTAAATGAATTCTTTTCATCATCAATCAGTCAGATCACAGATTTATTTGAAAAAAAAAATCGATGGGCCGCAATTGATCATAACATAACAAACTTGATTGATTGCGTCAACAACGTACCTGCAGAGGACAATGAACGCCACCACACTCTTCCGGAAAAGAAAAGAATCACAAGTTCAATCATATTTTATTTTGTTTCTCGCCTGCCGCGTTACGTTTCGGAGGTGATATTAAAAGTTACACAACAATGCGCACATAACGTAATATTTAAATTTGCGAATATTTCCAAATAAAGAAAAACAAAACCAACACAACAATTGAATTCACAATTGTGGCCATTCAATCGCCGGGTAGACTACTTTCACTTTCCACGTCTAAGTTTGCATTTGCATTTGCATTTGAAAATAAAAAAAACAAAAAAAAAAATATCTGTCAGCAGAAGTTGCTGGCCGCCGCGGGGTAGTCGAGTTGAAAAGTATGCCTAGCCTATGCGGCGTGGTGTGGCGTGCCGGGCCACAACAAATGTGCTTCCTCTTGGCCGTTTGGCTTTTTGATTTAAAATACAAAAGGTTAAGTGCAGACAGATTGATTCAGATGATACGAAGCGGTGCCCGCCGCGAGAGGGAGTAGTAAATCACAAAAATAGAATCAATCCGCTGCACGATCTATGCCCGGAGGAAGCCTAATACATTCAGTATACACATTCCCACACACACACACACGCACACACAAACACTCAACTCGTTGTTTGCCAAGATCAAGAACCTAGTTTTTACTGCAAGCTGATGGCGCGTCATTGGAGCATATGCGGCCAATCTGACTCTTATTATGGCGGTTTCCGGTTTTTGTTTTCAGTTTTCTTTCCAAATATGGAGTATATAATAGTTGAATGTGAATTCGTGCAAAGTTTATTCCTAAAAACACACACATGCTGTTTAGACAGAGGAAAACTGGACAAAGCCACACAAAGTCACGCAATGTCAGAGTCAAGCTCAGTCGTAAAGTACGGAATAAAGGAGTTGTTCTTTGTTCGCGCAATTAAATAGGAAGAAGACGAGCAAGGAAAAATATCCGATTGTGGATAATGTAACAAGAAATACAAGGCTTAACCCTGTAAAATGCTCGAATGAGCAATTGTGCACAAAGAACAAGGATGGCAGCTAAGAGACAAAGCGAATTTATAATGATTTGGACGGGGGATTTAAACGTCTTTAAACAATCTACGATTGATTGATTGTTTTGATCTTACTGTAATTAATTTTCACTCGCGTTAACAAAGCGTGGATATAAAATACACTTCTAATAGTTTTCACTGCTTGAAATCAACTGTGTCGTTTCAGGCGATTGTTACTTATTTGTAGCTAAACATTCCCCTGTTGTTATTGTCTCTCTATGGAAATGTCGCATTGAAGGAATTCTCGTATGTGTACTTGCAGCATCTTGCCTTAGTTTACGACTTTTTGCAGCCTCACGTTGCCGGAACGCATTAAACTAAATTTTACTACTTCGAACTTTTTGTCCATGAGTTTGGGGTTCTTGTAAAAGTTGGTTTTTTAAAGCTGTCTTTCCTTTATGCTTTTTTGTAGTGACGGGGCTGGATTTTATTTCAACTGGAAAAATCTATTAAATAGTTCAATAGTACTATCATTCATTACGTGAACTAGAATGTAATAATTAATAATAACAAACTATAATGTACGTGCAACATTCCAATATAGCTATCTGACGACATGAATTGAATTGAAAAGAAAACATATGGGAAGGAAACTAATTGCAATTTGTTTTGTTGCAAATTGAATTGGATGCCTATTTTAGCACTGCAATTTATCATCCCATGCCAGAAACAACTTTATCAACCAACACCTAGAAGAAAAGGCTAATAATATTATTTTTTGAGAGAACATGGATAGAAACCGAATGCAACAAATCAACATCCCTGTAATTCTATACAGTTGCGTGCAGATGAAGTGAGAAACTCTGCCACCTTCATGTTTAACGGGAGACGAGTGTTGCTCTTTGAATTAACTTCTTTGACCTGCGATGGGAAAAATATTTTCCCACTGACGAAACGACACATATTTCTATTGAAAGACAGTTAAATGTTAGTTTTGTGGAAGAATTTCAACTGGCTTTTCGGGTATCGTAAATTTTAGTGTAGAAGTGCAACTGTATCTATATGTTCTAAGAAATAAAGGGTGTTTTTTTTTGTAGAGGTTGGTTTTTCGAATAGAGATAAAACTGACTTTTGTTGTCAAATCTGGGAACTCTAATGTCATTTATGTTCAGTTTGGTTTGCCATTTTACCGCAAGCTCATTTTGGGTTGAATGGCGCATTTGGAGTGAAGAGAATCCACATGAGACCCTTGAAACGCCATTACATCCACAAAAATTGACTGCTTGGTGTGCTCTATGGGCTGATGGAGTCATTGGGCCATACTTCTTTCGAAATGATGCTGGAGAGTCAGTTACCGTTAATGGGGACAGGTATAGAGCCATGATAACCGACTATTTTGTTCCCGAATTGGATGGCATGATTGTGGATGAGATGTGGTTCCAACAAGACGGCGCTACATGCCACACAGCGCACGTTACAATCGATTTATTGAAGGAAACATTCGATGAGCGCATAATTTCGCGGAATGGACCTTTCAATTGACCACCAAGATCGTGTGATTTTACACCATTGGATTATTTTCTTTGGGGATATGTGAAGTCGCTCGCCTACGCTAACAAACCAGAAACGTTAGGGGACTTGGAAGTCAACGTTCGTGGCGTTATTGCCAACATACAGCCCCAAGAGCTTCAAAAAGTGTTGAAAATTGGACCTCTAGACTTGTCTTTATTCGAACCAACCGCGGCGGCCACATGCCCGAAATAATATTTAAACATTAATGGCATAAAATTATCCTTCCAATAAAGCCAAATTTATGACTTTCTTGTGTTTTATTTCAATTCGAAGTTCTATACCTCTAATATGTATTAGGAGGTTGTTCAAAATACAGGAAAAATGTGCATCAAACATAGAGACAAAAACATATAGAAAGGCTACAGTCCGCTTGGGACGAACGGTATGATAAACTATCCATTTCCCTCCCCATGAAAAAGGGCATAGCAAACACGTTGGATGACATTTTATTTGGTATTTTTTATGATAAAAGAAAGAACCGGTTTTTTGAAAAAAAAACAACGACCTCAAAAATTCGGAATGGGCAAAAGCGTTGTAAAGGTTGAGAAGAATATGCTCTAAATATTATGTTAAACAAATTTTTTCATTTACAAAAACGCCCCCAAAAAAGTAGGCGTAGCAAAAGCTTTGTGTGGAAAATTCGTTAAGGAGGTCAGGGTCTACATATTTTGTGGAGGGTTTAGTGCTTTATTCCATTAACTTTACGCTTAAAACAAAATTTTACACTCTACCATTTCGGGACTCTAGGAAGTATATATTCCAAATTTCAGCTTCCTAGCTTTAATTTAAAGGCCTAAAAATTGGGGACGGACCACGGACATTGCTAAATAGTCTTAGATTTTGATGCTAATCATAAATATATATCGTCTATGATAAATATTAAGGGGTAACATAATTTCAACTAACTATCTAACCTTTACTTAGTTCCCGCGAATACTTTTTTTGTATTTTAATCAGTTCTTTTTAGAAATTTTGGTAATCCTTATCAAATTAAAGTAAGCTCACAACGAGCGAATGGACAAAAACGCTCCAGCCAAGAGGATCTTCAAAGCGCAGCCCCCAGGTTCGAGACGACAACGAAGACCAAACCTCCGTTTTAAAGACCAAGCCATCGTGGATGCAGCGTGCCCAGGATTGCAGGGGATGGAAGGCTGCCATGTCTCAGGCAGGGACTTTTCACGGGTCGGGAGCCCATCAAGTAAGTAGTATTTTTTAGAACCGGTTATAGGTTATGTTCTTTTGCAGATATAGTAGTGGTTTGCCGGAGAAATTTGTGCTCGCTGTGGTTGCCCTATTTTGTATACATTTATTTGGTTGCACCTTTATAAGTTAAATAAATTAAAATCTTAACTTTGTATATATGTATGTATGTAGTTGAACTAAATTAACTTTTAGCAAATAAATTCCGTGAAATTAAGCGCTAAGGGGATTTATATTCTGGTGACAAGAGGGTAAGGAGCAACACCCGTGCAGCACCAGATTTTATGTAATCTAAAGTTTACATAAAGCTTTTTGGAAAGGCCCAATGTTTTTTAGTTAGTAACATAAATATAATACTATTTGTCTTATACCATTGATTTCGCAAAAGGAAAAACGATTTGTGCAGGGATGCCGCATCGAATCCCATTTTGCTGAAGTTTCCTTATTCCCACGCAATTTTAAGTTCCCCTCCACTAAGCAGTAAAATAAGTAAATAAATAGTAGGCGTAAATGGCCCATACAGGACCTAAAGCAAAGCTGCTCCAACAATTGCGTGCAAATTTATATCTTTTTAAACGAATGAAAGTGTTTTAATGCCGATTCCGGAGTGCAATTTTAATTTTGAAAAGCTTCTCATGACTGTTCTTAAGCGTGGATGTTAGTCAGACGTTCGCAGTGAATAAAATCTTTCAGGTGGTACGGGCGAGATCTGAACCAGCAACCCTAGCTTAGTGGTCCAACGCACGTAACAAACCACTGCATCCACACCTAGCACCTATGTTTAAGAACGCAGTTTTATAGATCTTGATGAAAGAAATGCAAATTCTAAGCGGAATGAAAGTCATAGGTTTCGCGGAAACGACCACGACCACAAAAAACCAAATGTTAGCCCAATAACAAATTGAATATCATTTCTTTTTAAAATACTTCATTTTCATGGATATCGTCATGGATTTAGGTCCAATTTAAGATATTGATACCAAGAAAAAAATATTCATTGAACAGTCAATCACTCATCAGTATTGTGGTTACGGATTCAAAGGACAGTTTATTTAGTTGTGTTTCCAAAAAAATGGATTATAATCGCGGGTTATCCCGCCACAACAAATGTGACATTTAGTCACCAGTGTAAGCATTAATAACACTTCACCGAGTCATTTTTGTGCAAATAGAACTTTGGAATTCGGAGGAACAGGTTTAAAGTATGAATGAAGTGTTTTGCCGAAATTTTAAAAACCTTGCATAATTCCAAAGCACCCCCCCCCCCCTCCCTGCTGTCTAAACCCCATTGAAAGAATTCGCAAATATTTAATTTTGTTATCAATATTGGTTGCTCAGTCAGCGATGATGATGAGCATTCATACATTCGTGCCACAGACAAAAATAAACACACTGTATAAACAAATAAACAAAACAAGAGAAACTAGTTATGTTTTGGGCAAATTTTTTTTTTTTTTACAAATAATAATCCAGTCACTAATAAAAATGCCGTTGATCTCACACAAAAACCGTTCGTTCGTCTTTGCAGAGATAACAAAGAAGAAGAAAAAAAAAATGCATAACACCAAAACCGACGACTGCTTTTAGGCCATTGTAGTAATTACATTCTTTTCATAAGCTCTTTTCCTCTCAATTAACTGGCAATTACGAGCCTCAGTACACGTTGTGTATCTATCTGTGGAACCGAACTACATGTATTATTACAACTTTCACATTTCTTTTTTTTTTTATTATTTTTATATTTTATACATAGATACCTACATATATAGAAATTCTTTGTCAAGTAGTAGTTCTATTCAAACTGACAACAGTAGCATTGTTTGACATTGATAATAATTCTAAAGCTTTCACGCTTAACTGCAATGAAATGGAAGAGAAAATCCATCTAAAAACTAAAGTGGGGGGTGGCTGATGATGACATACATGTTGTTGTTTTTTTTTTGAATGTCGTTGAAAGTATTTCTGAATATTTTAAAATCGATGAGCCACCGGAAATGTGTACGCAGTACAACAACAACAAAAGTTGTTGTAAGAAATATCAATGAATCAGTATCTTGTTTCAGAGTTAAGCACAGTCGAAAATACATACATTCGATAAGGGTTATCTTGACTAGAGACTATTAGTAAGCAGTTGAGACGGCAAATGAACGTGATTTATGCCAACAAGTTTAACCTAATGGAATATTAATCCCATTTTCACACCCGAGAATCTCGAGAATCTCAGGGGAGACGAAACTTTAGACACATAATCCATTCTCAACCCTGTTAAAAGTTGCGAAAAGAAACATCTCTACACCTTGTGTCCTACTTGTAGCAGGCATTCATTAAATATTTAGAACACCTTAGGATACGGGCTGTCTCTTATCGTCTGCACATTCATTCCCATGTATAGCACTCAACGCAAGTATTTGGCGACTAAAAATAACTTACTTCAAGGAAAACAGAACACTTCGTGTAGCTACTAGCTAGCTGTAGATTATGGAATTTCGAATTCAGTGCGATCGACAAATTCAAAGGAAAGCTGCTACTGTGTGTGCTCACTGCTCGCACAGCTCATGCATGCATTCATATTCTAAATATTAAAAAGTGCGTAACATGGATGCCGCCACAGTGCCACTTTGTCGTCGACGTTTTGTGAGTGTGTTTCTTCTCTTTGGCGCTGTGTGCGGAGAATATGTCAATGACCCTTTCCAATTGAATGAGCATGCAAATGCTGTCGGTGTGGCGGCGACGATGGGGTCCTCTTCTTCTATAGCAAAAGAGAGACGCGTGCTCTTTGCTCTTTCTCTGCATGCGTTATTATCTACGTCGTCGTGTGGTAATTACACGGCACAAATAACCAAAGCAAAGATGATGAATGGCTTACACGAAGACGATGATGCCTACTTCAAACTTTGGGTTATTGCTAAATGGAAATCGTTTCACAGATTTATATGTAGTCTGCCTGACCCTGAAAGTAACATCATTAGTTTCATAATACACTTTTCGCTGACCTAGGGAGCATCGTTGGTAATTAAGAGCAGCTTGTGGCCTTCAATGGCAGAACGCACGCCATCGCTGGTGTACTGCCAATAGTTTTCGTCGCGAGATGAAATCTCCAAAGACTTGTCGACATGTAGTCTGGGTCATTAAGTATGGGGAAAATTCAGTTCACATTGATAAACCGTTAAAGATTTTTTGTCATTTGTTATTTCTGTGGAATTATTCATCAAAACTTGAATGATGTCATCACTGCGCCAACGAACCCATTGCCGGTTAAAATGTTTACGTATAATTAATGAACCCGCCAGTCATCTGGACGGACACGAAGGCAACAACTGATGTGATGATGATCACTGACCGGTATTAGTCGCGTCTTTCTTTTAGAAGGGGATTGTATACTTCCAATATCGGTGGGTATGTCTGCAACAATTGCTCGCAATTTATTGTGCAAATGCAAAGACGTCTTCTTTGTTACTGCAGGGCTATGTCGATATAACTATTTTTGTTACCATCCAATGCCCTCTGTCTATCCATGTCATTGGAATTCAAGAACAGACATACATTTATTTATGGGCAACTTCGGATCTTAAAAAGTTGTTCCATTCGTATTTCTTTTTAGCACGAGCTATAAAAAGAATCAATAAACAAAATGTATTTCTTAACTTGTTGCAATTTAGTTTTTGCATCGATAACAAACAGACTCATGGTCGATCCATCAATGATATACAAAGACGTATTGCACGCTGAGGACATCAGCAAAATAAAAACCATGAACCATGGAATCAGAAGTAAGAAGAACCTACAGTCGCACTAGAAGGAATACTTAAAAGAAGGATTCCTATGACTCCTCAATCAAGAGCGTAAATGTAGAATGAAAGGATACAGTTCGCCTGAATTGAATGTTATCCTATCACCCAAAATGGGTGTAGCATTGAGTCATTGTTCATGATCTAACACCTCCTTTACAAAATATCCAGGAAAAAGTGCGAATGGATACGTGCTAGAGATCGACTGACGGTCCTACACCAACACATCTACTTAAAACGCCTTTGAAGCTGAGGTTACTTAGTGACAAAAGGGTATTTTTTTTAGAGTTCTACAACTTTAAGTTGGCAGCACTATTTTAAGTGGCGGCCATTTTGTCAGTTGTCAAATGATTTATTTTTAGTTCGGTTTGGCATTTCAACAGGAATAGACTGACGCCTGAACAACGCTTCCAAATTGTGAAAATTTATTTTAAAAATCATGTTTCTGTTCGAAATACGTGTCGCGCACTACGTCCGTTTTACGGTCAACATAATCGTCCATCAGAGCAATTAATTCGATTAGCTATGGAACTTTTTTGCACCACGTTTACTCTAAATGATAATACACTTCCACAGAGACGTCGTACAATGCGTACAGAATAAGAAATTGCTGCTGTAGAGCGAAGCGTAGAAGACGACCCGTATCAGTCTACCCGCCATCGTGCATAGGCATTGGATATGTGTCCATCCACTTTATGGAAGATTTTGCGGAAAAATCTTGGTTGGCGTGTTTACAAAATCCAACTCGTGCAAGAATTGAAGTCACAGGATCAGCTAGCAAGGCGTAGATTCGGCCCAAAACAACATTTGACGTTGATCCCAATTTTCATAAGCGAATTTTGTTTAGCGATGAAGCTCAATTTTTGATTGAATATGTCAACAAACAAATCTGCCGTATTTGGAATGATAATAATCCCCAAGTGTATGTTGAGACACCGTTACATCCACAAAAACTGACTCCTTGATGTGCTTTATAGGTTTGGTGGAATAATTGGTTCGTACTTCTTTAAAAACGATGCTGGCCAGAACGTTACAGTCAATGGTGACCGCTATAGAGCCATGATTACTGACTTTTTCGTTCATGATGTGCAGGAGCTGTGGTTTTAAAAAGATGGCGCCACGTGTCACATAGCTCGTGCCACAATTGTTTTATTAAAGCAAAAGTTTGGTCACACGTTCAGTGAGGATATGTGAAGTCGCTAGCCTACGCCGATAAGCCCGAAACAAATAACCACTTGGAGGACATGTCATTCGCCGCGTTATTGCCGATATACGGCCACAAATGTTGGAAAAAGTAATCGAAAATTGGACCTCCCCATTAGACTACGTCCGAGACAGCCGTGGCGGTCATATGCCAGAAATTACGTTCAAATTATAATGCCAGAAGATTATCTTTCAAATAAAGTAAATTTGTGGGTGAAGTGGCTTAGTGGTTAAGTCCGTTGGACCATAGGGCCAGTAAGTTTAAATTTAAATAACATAGTTAAGTTAGTTAAGCTAGCTTTAAGCATTTTTGTCTAGCATGTAAGAATCAATGAATTACTCAATAAAAAGCATTAAAACTGAAACTAAAACTGAGTGAGTTGGACCACTAAGCGACAGGTCGCGGTTCAAATCCCGACCTGTACCACCTATGAAAGTTTTTATTCGATGCCTCATCTCTTGCGAACGTCTGACAAACATCCAAGAGTAAGAAATGTCATGGGAAGCTCCTCAAAAATAAAATTTCCGTTCGGAATCGGCATTAAACTGTAGGTCCCTCCATTCGTGTCAAATATAAAACTTCGCACACACAGTGGTTGGATAAGCTAGGCTTTGGGTCCTATATGGGCCGTTTACGCCTAATATTTATTTATTTATTTTTTAAAGTAAATTTCATGTCAATTTAAAAAAATCATTTTTGTTTTACCCCATTTTAAAGCTCTAAAGCTCTAAAAAAAACACCCTTTATATTTATTTATTTATCAAAACATTTCAGTTAAAAACGCTTACAAAAAACAAAAAATTGGGATGGCAAACAGTATTTTAAAGAATACCTATGTGTTGCAATTGAAATGCCTCAAAAGTTATAGAGGACATTGGGATGGATCTGTCGTGGTCATTTGCTTATCACAAATAATATCCTTTAAATATCCCAAATTATATGACTATTGGGGGAAAAAAGGTATTCCAGCAAAGTACTAAACTGCAGTACGTCGAAACTCCTGAAATTCGTATGGAAACAACATGGTATTGCTGTGGAGTCTATTTTTATCCAAAATCGAGTTATAGTACTTCCAAGTAAACCTTAGAAAAACTTAAGCTACAAAAACAATTTTAGAAAATTTTGAAAAAAAATTGTCTGATTTTATTCAGCAAACAAAGTTATGGCACTCATTTCATTTGAATTGTTTTTTATTTTCTTGTCCTACTGAAGTTCATTTACCGCTGGTCATATAATTATGGATATTACACTCTGATACTAACTTGTGCCTATAGCATTAGCCGACACTGTACGTATAAGTTAGAAAACGGTAGAGGTACACTTAACTAAGACTTTCGCCCAGTTCTAAAGTGTTTTGATTATTTGGATCTTTTCGACATGTACATATGGCTTCTTTTTTTGCCAACATTTGGAGGAAGCCGAACATTTTTATTCACAAAGCAGTTTAAAAAATTGTCTTCTTTTGTTTGACACGTCTGTACAAAGTACCAATTGTGAAACTCAATATAAGCAAAACTACACACTCCTAACAAAATACAATATAATTGTGGGAATTAAACTCACACACATATTCAATCCGACCTGAAGTTAATTACTTAGCACTTAAAAACACAAGCTCGACGACGAAAGCAAAGAAGTACTTATGAATCATAAATTATAACTGAAAGCAGCAGAGATGCACACGTTGTTGAGGCAAAACAATTAATCAGTGTTCATATGACGAGAGTAGCTCTCGATTGTGAGTAAAATGAAAATTTGGAAAAAGTTGCCTGATATTGTTGGCCATTAAAAGAAAAGCTGTACAACATTTTCAACTGCGGAGAAACATTCAGAGTTTAGTGATGGGATAAGTTATGTTAGGCCCATTGTGAATACCGTAGTAGTTCATAACATCGTTTGCATTTGTTAATAAATCTGTTGAGGTCTGATAGGGGTGTCTCTTTCAGGTTGCCAAACTATCGAGCGTGCCAAGCAGTATCATCTTCATACCTGCAGCTTCTGCCGAAGTCATTCGTAAAAACTCGAATCCTTTTAGTTCTGTTTCCAATGATGCAGTGTTCAGTCAATACCACGACAATTACGATTTGATTCCTATTAAAGAAAACTAAGGTCTTCGATATTTTATAATTAATGACGAGCCTCCGGCTACCGGTTATGGTGCAACTACGAGTGTTGTTATTTAGCCAGAACATTGTGCCGCAGTCACTGAAGCTTTTAGCTGTCAAAATCAGAGCCGCATCTGGCCAGCCGGTTGTACCTACTTAGTAATTGTGTATTTATCTGAGTGCCAGGAGGCTTGAGGCATTACTTAAAGCACTTTGCGGTTATCACATTCGAGTTGATCGCCTTGTGTGCTGCTTGACTATTCACATTCACACGGATGATCAAATCCATTGCTGGTAGATCCACCTTTAGGAGTATCTCAGCTTCCTTCTCAAGAGCGTAGATCTCATCTTGGAAGACACTCTTCATATAGTTTCCAACTCAAGTTACATAGTGGATTTCACCGGACCTATTACACACGCACAAGCGCAGTTACCCCCCAAACGAATGCTGCATAGCTTAGAATGGGTCTCACAATGTTCAGTTGTAAGCTCCACTTTTCTAAAGCCCTTTCTTTATTACCTCTTCCGGATTTCGTTTCCAATTCAATTTGAAATTGAATATTACACCCAGATATTTATTCTCATTTGACTTAAAAACAATCTAAAATAATAATAACATCAGCAACGTAACAAATATCGCCAAACACTTGCTTGAAAGCAGGAACTATTTTCTTTATTGATTTATTACCTACTCTCACAACCAGGAAGCGCTCTTCTCAAACAAATCATATGCCAAAGAGGATGTGTCGTGAAATAATTATAACAAAGGAAACGACATACTCGTATGCCCCGGGGTTATAGTAAATTGCGTGTCAGAAATCCCACCAAACCGAATTCGACTAAGCAATCGGAATAATTTCAAATGTAAAGATCTTTGATCTCATAAAAAAAAACGCTTCTGGAAATATGTAGTTACATTAAACAAACATAACATTAACACGTTACCTAATGTTTGTGTGGTAAGAGATGATTGGCAAGCTAAAATTGCATCTTTGGTGTATTGTGGTGGTGTCTTTGATCGACAGCATACATAAGTAGGACTAAGCGTTAATTTCGTAATCCATTGTGGAAGACAAAAACCACACACACACAATTTACTTATTACATGCAATATGATAAAGTTATAAAGTTTTTTGCAGATGGAAAATTAAATATGTATGTTAAAAAAGGGTGATCCAATTTTAGCCTTTCGAACTTTAAAAATAATAAAAAAAAACAATCAGTTTGTGAGATGTAGGAAAGATGGAATTTAATCTACAAAAATGTTAAATAGTATGCTGCGTATTTGTAATAAAGGGTGATCCAAGTAGAGATACTTTTTTCCATAGCCTTTTTTGACAGATCACGTGTGAGTCGTGTCATGCTGTCATGTTATTTTTGTTTAGTATTGTTTGGCATTTCATAATTGAAAGACTTACGCGTGAACAACGTTTACAAATTGTTCAACTTTATTATGAAAATGCACGTTCTGTGAGGAATGTGTTTCGTGTACTTTGCTCAACTTATGTTCAACATAATCGGCCTACTGAGCGTACTATTCGCAACACCATCACCCATTTTGAGACCCAGCATTCATTATTGGATAATATTCGACCGAATAGACCACGTCCAGCACGCTATGAAGAAAATATAGCGGCCGTAGCTGAGAGTGTACACGAATACCGTGGAGAGTCGATTCGGCGCCGTTCGCAGCAACTCGGACTGACGTATGGAACGACTTGGCGCATTTTACGTCAAGATCTTAAATTGAAAGCGTACAAAATACAGCTTGTGCAACAACTGAAGCCGCTCGGCCTTCCCAAGCGACATCGCTTCGCTCTATGGGCTCTTGAAAAGTTCCAAGAAGATCCGACGTTTTCGAGGCAAATTTTGTTTAGCGATGAGGCCCATTTCTGGCTCAATGTGTATGTAAACAAACAAAATTGCCGCATTTAGGACGAAGAGCAACCTGAAGAGATTGAAGAACTGCCACTTCATCCAGAAGTCCATATTTCTTTAAAAATTATGCCGGTGCGAACGTAACCGTCAATGGCGACCGTTATCGTGCCATGATAACCGACTCGTGATCTCGGCGACATTTGGTTTCAGCAAGACGGCGCCACTTCCCACACATCGCATCAATCAATGGACTTATTGAGAGAACATTTCGGTGAGCACATAATTTCACGTTTTGGGCTGGTCGATTGGCCACCGAGATCGTGTGATATCACACCGTTAGACTTTTTCCTGTGGGGATATGTAAAGTCAAAAGCTTATGCCGACAAACCCGCTTCGATTCAGGCCTTGGAGGAAAACATCACGCGTGTCATTCGCCAGTTACCAGTCGAAATGCTCGAACGAGTGATCGAAAATTGGACTCAACGGATGGACCATCTGCGACGTAGCAACGGCCAACATTTGATAGACATAATCTTCAAAAAATAAATGCCAAAGAATGTTATTTCAAATGATAATAAACATTCTCCATTAAATTTGAATTTTCTGTGTTTTTTTCTTTAAAAAAGTAGGGAACCTCGAAATGGATCACCCTTTATAACAAGAACATATAGGAAAGTACTCTTTAACAACCTGTAAAATCCAGCGGCTGTAAATGACAACAATTGCAGGAAAGTGAAATACTTTAAGGACATGGTGTAGGATATCAGGGATGTTTTGTGGTCGTTTTGTGTGCGGTTTGTTTTATGGCGACACAGCTGCCATTACCCTACCTAACCTAACCTAAACTTTAACACAATCAGTAACTATAGTTACAAATATGCCAGAGAATCAATAGAAAATTAGAAATACAGTTGACTTTCAGGACACAAATCCATGTCGACAAACAGAAGTATGATTCTTTAGTCACAATTAGATCGAAAAATTTGGGGATGGGTGAAAATTTGGAAATTCCAACAAAAGTCTGAATCTTTTGCTTTGATCCCGGCTTTAAATATGGAAGTAATAAATTGATTAAAAAAAAAATACGCAAAAATATGCCAAAAGGATGAACTTGTAGAATACTCGCGTTTTTGCATCCACAACCCATCTACTACTTCTAGTGCACAATTTATATTTTTCGTCTTTTCTTAACCCATGTTTGGGAAGTTTGCTCATCAACATACTCTGAGAAGTGAACATTTTCCAGCTCTAACAACTTAGCTGGAGTTTGCTTGCATAGTCATTTCATTTCCGTCTAAACCTTTAACACCCTGGCGAAACCCCTCACACCAGGATTCATTTGGGACGTGTTATTGTCCGTTAGGTATTGTGCGTATGCACCTTACGAGAAGAGAGCAATGGAATTGTTGAAGGTGTAGTAGTATAAGCGTGCTTTAAAATTCTTGAAGCAATGATCGGGAATACACATCCGTGCCAAGACCCAAGCTCATGCTAATTAAATTTGCCCTTATTTTTTAAACTGAACATGTGAAAATTGGCTTCAATAAGGATTAATAGAATTTAATTCAAGTATAGATGTTTCGTGGTTTGATTAGGCGCCATAAGACAAGCGCCTAGTGTACCTAACTAGACCAACTGCGTAGAATTCTTGATACAACCATAACAACATTTTTATAATTAAGTACAGCACAAATAAATCAACTTAAATTAGAATAAGAAGATTCTCAAGACCGTAAATCCAATATTATGACAATTCTGTCAGAATCATCAACTCCTTACTAACTACCTAAGAAACACAATGCCGGCATTGGGAAAGACGAGATGCCGATGCACGTTGGTTATGAATGTCTGTAATGTGCAAAGAAAAAAACGTGTTGAAGGTTTTTTTTATATCACTGTACGCCGGAATATTGACTTAAAGGCGAATTGATGGACATACCAGTCAAAACGGTTTAATTGTTCGAGTGCGGAATGCATCAGAGTGCAATTCGTTTAGGCACTTACTAACAAGCCTTCCTAATTTATATCTCTGGGATTAATACACCCAGATTCATACACCAAATATGAAGTCACTTTATTTGTCAAACACTACATAGCTTCAGCAATTTTCTGCTGCTAATTCGTAGCCTTAAACACACTTTTAATGAAGCTTTTGATCCAAGTTCCTATATAAAAATGACATTTGTGTCATTCATATTTGCTGCGTTTTTATGAGTCTTCAGTTGGTTTAAAAAAAAATCATGTTTACTCTCGCCTGAGCCAGCGAACAATCCCAAAACAATGGATAATTAATTATGCATGCGTAATCCGTTGCATGATAATCAAATTTGTATTTCCCAGCGAAATGAGAGTTCTTCTACTAACTGACCTACAACAAAGTGTCGTAAAAGCAAAGCAAAGCCAACCCAAATTGATAATTTCGACTACAGACTGACATTGAATAGCGAAGCGCGATAACAGCGCATCATCCATTCGCTCAATCTCCTCTGAATTTAAATCTGTGATATTTTTAAGCAATGACTTCATAAACAACAAATTGGGAAGGTACACTTCGACATTGGTAATTACGCGCTACAAATGAATGACAAGACACCATAGGTGTTGCTGTGAAGAGACCTGATTGAGATTCAATTGAGTCGCTTTTAAGCAAGCAAATCATTTTATTTTTTAATGAAATGTCATGTAACAGTCCGGTAGACGTTGAAACCGCGAATCTGGACTTGTATTTTAACGCCTCTTGCCTATTGAAAGGGAATTCAATTTCTCTATAGATGTGCGTTGCGAGTTCCACAAACAATAAAAACGTTTAATTTTTTTTTACCAGCCGTGGCAATGGAGAACACGTAACAACATGAGTAACAGAGCGACTATCAGAATCAAGTGAACTTCTGGTGGACAAAGAAACTCTCAAGACTCCAGATTATGACTCATTAGAAGTTTGCAAATTTCTTGTCTGAGGTAGTACGAGCAAAAGTTGCTTTTCACTTTAAAACCAACAGCGAGATGCTTTTAATTTTGTTAATTACTGTGCTAGAAGCCAACAGCTGTTACTATTGTGGCTGCGGACATTTTTATATATTTTTTGACAAAACATTTGTCACCCACCACAAGACAACGATGACGGAATCCAGCGCGGCGACAACGGCAACGACAACCAAAGTCTATCTTACGAAAAAGGAAATGCAAATTTTTTTCTTGTTTCTTTTTTTTTTTTTTTTTTTTGTAAAAATTGTAGGTACTTACCATCGGTTCTCTTAATTTTGACGCTTTGTCCAACCTCGATCAAATCCATTTTGCTGTCAGCTTCTCCTCTTTTGCGCTGTGGCTGGCTATTTAAATTTCTTGTGTGGGTTTTCAGCTTTAACTGGGTTTTTTTCTGTATTTTAAATTTATTAGCAAATTTGTTGCCGTGTCTCGAATTTTGTGTGTTTCTTTTTTTTTAATTTTATTTATGTGCGGGTGCGGTAAAGTTGGTTGTAAATTTATTTGCGAATTTGACAGAAGAAAAAAAAATATTCACCCGGAATTGCTAGATAAAAAGAAAAATTCAATTCTTACAAAAAAAAAAAAAATAAAAACAAAATCTAAAATTCTATCTCGAGTTTTTCTAGTTTTCGAATACACTACGACGGACGACGATCCACCGTATGCGACACCGATAACGACGACAACGACGACGACAACCAAAAGTAATAACGCTGAAATCGATTGCGACACATGAAAAACTTTACAAGCTAATGTAGCTATTTTGCTATTGCAGTCGAGTTTTTTATTCGAATCGAACTGCTGAAACCAAAAATCCAAAGTCACACACCGATTTGAGGAAGGAAGAGGAGATTCAACGCAAATTGAAAAACTATCAGATTCGGATTTGACCGTGAAAATGTCGCAATTAACGCGTTTTCCTTTGTTGGAAATGTTCTAATGTTAAATGTTGTTTTGCACTGTTTTTGTGTGATGTTTTGTGGAAATTATGGACAAACCTCTCGTTTTTTCGGAAGAGATTTACACGAACAACACACAAATTACCCGATTGTTAGCAAATGCACAGTGCTCGTTCCCATAGGTTTTTTCTGCTGCGAGCGAGTACAATGGGCGATGTTATCTTGTTGGGCTGGGTGTGCAAGCAAGGCAGATGTAGGCAGCTGTGGTAGTATGCGATGTTTTTTTTTTTTTCTGCAGTTGGGTTTGTTTGTTTGGAAGTTTGTTAAGCCGTTTTTGTTGGAGGGAAATATTTTTCTGAAATTTTTTTAAGATCAACAACTATTAAAATTTTTAAATCTTAAACAGATAATTAAAAAGGAGAACTCTTAAAAACTGTCAAATCGGGGTTTGAAAATCTATATTTTTACAGTAAGTCTATGAGAATAAGCAAAATGATCGTCATTAGGTTAAAACTAAAAAAATGGTTTAGTGTGTATAGAAATGACTTCATTTCATGGTATACTGAATGCAGATAATTCCAGAAATTGATAAATGGATTAATTTAAACTATAGATATGTTTTTACCGCGGAATTGCGCCTTAATTCGAACCAAACAAGCTCGTTTTGATGTTTATAATGTGTAGAAAATATTAGCACATTTTCTTTTGACAGCTAAATAAGAAAACCCGCACATTCAGTGAATAAACACAACAAATTATAGAAATTGATCAAGATTCAGAATTAGAAGATTCATCAGACCAATCAAGGCTAAGAAATATGCCTTCTTTTCTTTTGAAAATGTTACTATAGCGTAAAAGCAGCACCTAACTCTAGTTTGAGCAGTAGTGGCAACAGATCCGACAGTTGAAGAGTGCGCAGACATTTATTTAGGATTCAAATTCGTCGAATAAAATTTAGTGGATTATACAAAATTATTTATTCTGTTAAATGGCAGTGAAGTAAAAGGTTTTTTTATTCAAGCTACAATATCTTTTAATACATTAACTCAATACGTGTTAAAATCATTTAAGTTTCTTTAAAGTCTTTAATGTTAATTTTAAGCAATCAAACCTAAATTTCCCTTTCCAACATAACACTACACATTTAACTATGCTAAAACATCGCAAAAATATCCCATACTACCAAAAAAAAAAACAGAAATATTTTGACAATTCTTTGCTGCATTTTGCAACACACCGGCCTACGCCAAAAATATATCGAAAAATATAAAATGAAACAAACTCGTATCACCGCGCATGGTTGTGAAGAGGACGAACATTCTTCATTCTTATTGGTCGTCGGCAATGCAGGTCAAACAATTTAATTTGACAGTTACTTTCTCACAAAACAAAAAATTTCCAAAAGAAGAAATGATAATCTCCCATATTCTATAAGAAATATTAATCAACGAAATTACTTTTTATAAATCGATTAAAGCGAAATTACACAACAATAATCTTAATGTAAAATACGCGTTTTTAATCATTAAATTAAAGAACAGATTGTCGCACTAGAAGGAAAAGCCGAGTATGTAGGACTTCAGAAAATTCACTTACTTTTTAACTATCCGACAATAAAAAGTTTGCAATTTGTAGAACTCAGAAAACACCAAATAACAAAATATGTATATCAACAGAAAGAAAAATATAAGTAATTTCTTTTAATTAAATAAATTCGTTCGACTTCAGCACGATCAAGGCGGGTGCTTGTTTTTTTCTGTACTACTTTCAAAAAAATTTACTGGCTGTCAGATTTGAAAAACGGCAAAAAAATTAAGAGTGATACCAAATCCATATTTAAGAGAAATTTGCTTGTAGTAGAATAGTTTCAAATGTAAAACCAAATAAATGTAGTAACTAAATCGATCCTACTGGAACCATTGAATAATTACAAATAGAAGTGGACACAGCTCATTTAAAAGCAATTAGCCTTAACATTAGGTTTTAATTATTCAATTATAAAATTGTCAGACTTAGAGTAGTCATAAATAATGTTTTGTAAAACCTTAGGAAAACTTATCCATAAGAAATCCGCCGGGGCCTTTTTGTTGAGTCGACATTGACAACTTTAGTAATATATAGTCAATTTGTATATATTTATTAGATTAAATAAAAACATAAAAAAAAATATTTTCAAGCAACGTAGATAAAATTAATTTAAGTTTATTTTGTTTTCTATTATGTTATCTGAAGATTCGTCGTAATTCTTTTTTGTTGGTTTTGGGTAGGCATTTTGTATCGTCAATGATTTTCGTCGAATGCAGATTTTTTTATTTTTTTTTATAGCTATAGGAACTATGTATAAGAGTTTGTCCTGAACAAAATTTTGAGAATTAAAGAATTATTCTATTCACCTTACTATGTATACTTACTTACAACCGCCCCTGTCTATGTGAAGGAAGTTTTTGCCTAATTTCGAAATATGTTTACGATAACTCTCGTCAGTCAAAAAAAAAAAAAATATATAAAAAGCATGTAGATAGGTATAAAGCTTGATGAATGTAACGCACAAACCATTATATATATCGATAGGAATATAAGGAATAGATAATGAATAAAAAATATTTGTAAACATTTAAGGTGTTTTGACTTTGACAAACCCAAAGGAGGTAGTTAACTACTCAAATTCGTACAGCGAAGGATCACATATTCAAATCTGCACCAGCACCACCTCTTGCGTTAGTCTGACAAACATCTAATGCATCAGAAACTTCTGGAATTTCCAATTCTGAATCGGCATTAAATTGTAGTTACCTTCACTTCGCACTTACAAGGGTTTGATGGCGCAGTGCCTACAGTATACTTGCCTGGGAAGATAATGAGGTACATAGTATGTCCAAGTATGTTTTTTTATTTCGAAAATAAAAAGGAATTGAATTCCAGCAACAAATTCACGTGGTATATCTCAATTTCATAGAAAATGTCGTCCAAGGTGCTTCGGTTGGTGATCATGTCTGTATAATAAAGAAAGACCATATGTTAATCGTTTCCTAGGACACAGTTCGCAAGTCGTCTTCTGAATTCTTACTTCGAAAGAAACCACGTTATAGAATTTTCAGTGGATTTTAGAGGACAGTTAGTCTAACAAAACCTTGAAAACGGCTCAACCGAATTGAATAATTTTTTTTTTTGTTTTTCTAAATTGAATGCGAATAAAGTGTTGTTATATTTGGGCATGATATCACCGCATGTATTGAATTACAAAGACAACATTAATACGACAACCAAGCGCTAGACGAAGCAGTTCGTAAAAATGTTCCGCAACTGAATCAACAACAAATGACTGCGTACAACTCTTCGATCGAAGCTTTGAACAATATAACTGATGACATTTACTTCCAGGAAATAAAAAAAACGTCCTTAATTTTTTTGCTTATGGGTTATGGCATGGATTCGATCGCACTATTGAGTTTCCCTAGCATTGGCTTTATCTGAATTGAAATTGCAATTGAACATGCAAATCAACGATTCGACAGATATTCAAATTGATTGTTTGAGACGATGGCTCACAAAAGGTCACTGGAGACGGGGGACAGAACGTTGAAAGATCTTCGTCACATTCAAAGCATTTTTGGTGGACCTATTTGATTTTCTGTAACTCTTCCAGTTATACCACGATTAACTGCAGCTGGCAGCTGGAAACTGCGCCGTTAACATCGATTTATCGCATTCAAGACATTGCCCACTAATTTCAGGCATTTGGTCGAATCGAAGAAAGATATCATGCGACGTGATTTTCCGGTAGTGCAGAACTTCAAATACGACCCAACGAGTCATATTAGCGGCCAAAAACAAAGATGTGGATGATCTCAACGCGGCCATTGTTGTTGTTTTAAATTTTCAATGTTCCGCTACACCAATCAATCTAGAGGCCACGATTGTCAAGGGAAAGTAAGGAGAGGATATTTTGATTCCGCGCATCCCCATGATTTCAACGGACTTGCCGGGGTCAGCTAGTTGACAATCAATAAGGTTAAATATATTGAATCTTTATTTAAAAAACTACACTAAATTCAGTTTCACTAGGATTTTTACTCAGGTTGTGAATCATTACAGGGCCCCATGTCTTCCGTTGTCAGTATGACTACTTGTTCCACATCCCCATCTTCATCATCTTCTTGACCCTCTGCGTTCTGAATTTCTTTTGCAGCCGGAAGATCAACTTCTATCTCCACAGATCCCTCTATTACCATTTTATTCAACTTGCTATCCAACACCACACCCGACAGCTTTGACAGTGCAGACGTTTTCCTCTTTCCAGCGTCTTTGCGCTTGGCACGTAATTTTTTCGGTTCGCGCTTCTTTGTCTTCTGTGAGTGAGATTTAATGTGTTGTTTCAAGTTTTTGTTGCTTGTGAAATTCATCTGACAGTCCTCCACGGTACATGGGAAACGTTTGCCTTCATGTGCTGTTTGAATGTGCTGATTGAGGTTTCTCACGTACGAGTAGAACCGCGTACAGCCTTCTACAGGGCACACCAGCACCTCCTTGTCGTTGGCATGACTGTTCTTGTGTTCGGTCAGGGAATTTTTGGACGAAAATACCTTGTCACACTCCTCGCACTTATGGATAATGATCTTGTGCTTAGTAGCATCGCGATGCGCTACCAATTTGGACCATTTGTCAAATGTGTCCTGACACTCGTCGCACTTATAAGACTTGCATGCGTGAATTTTTAGGAAATACTCCTGAACGAAACCTTTTCCGCATTGGGAACAGCTGCAAATGATAAATTAGTTAGAGATAGTAAGATTTATTTAGAGCAATGACAGAACTCACTTATAAGGGAACACACCAGTGTGCGTAACTTCGTGTCTGCGCAACTTAATCCTCCGATTGAATTCCTCGTTGCAATCACGACATTTATAAACTTTCGGATTTTCGTGAACCTGGTGCATGTGGCGCACCATATTCTGCATCGAAGTAAACACTTTGTCACAGAATTCGAAGCCACACTTAACGTCTGGAGTTTTTTCGACTTTTTCATGGGAAATATTAATGTGACGCTTTAAGTGAGTGATGATGGTGTACGACTTGGAACAACCCTCATAACAGCAGATGTGTTTCCTCTTAAAGTGAAATCTTTGTATGAAAATTTATCTTTTTCTGTTTTAATTATAAAACTTACGACTCCACTGTGTTTGTATTCGTGACGGTCAAGGTGTACGCTCCGCTGAAATGCCTGGCCGCAATTAGGATAACTACAGACATATTTCTCTTTCTTTTCCGGTTCTTTCTGTTCTTCGATGGAGTAAACACTTTCGACGTCACTGTCCAATTCAGAATTAGACGGCACATCAGTCGCAATCTGTTTACTGTTGCCTTCTGAAACTTTAGACGTTGTGGGCAGAACTTGTGTTGAATCTTTCTCTACTTTCTGTTTTTTTACTTGAATTTGGTTTTTCGAGTCCCTACTCTTCGACCGGGTTTGTGGTTGTTTGAATTTGTGTACGCTCCCAGGGTGGCTGATTTTGATGTGGTTTTCAAGATCTCGTTTGGTGGACAACTCCGCCTTACACCCGTCTACAACACATGCGAAGAGTTTTTGTTTATGTGCAGTCAGAATGTGTTGGGTTAGATTTCCTTTGTAGGAGTAAACACGCGTGCAACCTTCTTTTGGACATTGAAACACCTCCTTGTTGTCATCGATTATTTTTTCGTCTGGCAAATCAAAATCTGAAGATGATTCTTTGCCAGACAGCTCTTCAGTAACAATATCGATTTCCATATAACTATTAGATGGTTTTTTAACGTCGGTACGCATTTCTTCAAACTCTTTTTATTTCAGGTAGTTTGAAAAAACAAAAAAGGAAAAAAAACACGATGAATGACTGTCAAAATATTTGACGTTAACAATCACTGAAGTGCTGATGGCGACATCTCTTTTTCATATAGTTTGGATAATGTTTCAACTCCCAACTTCAAGGTCGAGTGCAATTGGTCTAAACTGTGCTGGTATGTGCAAAAGTAGGTCAATTGGTGAGAGAATTACATGGATGCGTTCCAAATTTTTAATATTATTACTTCGAAATTCCAAACAGCTTATTCCAGTTTTCGCCTGCCGAATATGATCATTTGACAGCACTGCAAATTATTTATAAAATGTAACATTTTCTCAACATAAGAAACGTGTTTTTTTATCTTTTTGGTATTTTCGGAAAACTCATAAAAAATCTAAAATACGTATTTTTAAATACTCAACAGTACAGTCGACATATTAGATTTTAAGAAAATATTTGATAGTTTGCAATCATAATTTAATTCTTGTGGATATTGTCAATGCATTGTTTTGGGAAAAGTTGTGAAAAAAGTTTTCTACTAAGAAATGGACTGTGGTGAAAATTGGAACCTGGTTGGATGTTTGTATGCAAATTGCTTGTAAAGAGAAATAGTTTTGAGCAAATATTATTAGTCAAGAACAACTTTCATTTACTCCACTGAACTCAAGCATAGTCCATTTCTTACTACCTTTTCCTCATATCAAAAATTGTCATAGTGTAATCCTACATCTCCACCACAGATAAGTCATCTATGATTAGGTGCAATCGGGAGCGTTTTATCCATAATTTTTCTGTTCTGTCAAATAGTTTTTGGTAATAGACCAAATAGAGTATGTCAAAGGTTATCGTTACAATTGGTTCTCTTTTCTAAAATTTGAACTATTGAATTTTTTAAAACATTTCCAGCCGAAGGGAAAATATGGTCCTACATTATCTGAGTTTCTCCAGTCAAATTGCACACGTTCTGTTCTACGATCAACTCTAACTAAAGCGATCTGAAATACAAACGCGTTCATTTCCTCAAGCCACCTCTGGGCAACCCCATGCAACGAGAACGTCAATTTTGATTTCTTCAGTCGAATCGAAAATGACAGCCGCGGCATTTTAAGCGAAAGTTGACTACCCAAATTCCACAAAACTTTTTTCTGTTTAAATTGTTAGTTATGTTAATCAAATGAGCTTGTCATTCCGATAATATTAATTTTAAAAAGTGTTTCCAAACAATCAACTAAATTTTCACTATCAAACACCTCCTGCATTAAGCATAAGCTAACTAACTACTTCGCTCGGGCGATATAAGCTCAGTGAAAGTTAAAATTCATCCTTAGCAAATCAGAATTGTTCGCTTTCAACTGATAAACTCCCTCACATCAAATGTTAACATTCGTCCTTGCTTTCTCTTCAATGCCACTTGTTTACGTTCGCTTCACACTCTATTTGTGAATAAGTGTCCCACCTTACCGCACCCCGCACGCCCACGTTCGAATAATCCACCAATTCACCAATTGCTCGCGCACTGAAAAATGGCAAAATCACATTCTCTATGAATGTATTGCACATGGCAAATGACTACAAACCGAAGCAAATCTCTTTCTTTTTTGTTCAATCCGTCGGCAGGGGGCAAACGAAGCAAAGGCAAGTTCGCAGTGTCCACCATTCATCCATCATTCACCAATAGAACAGAGAGAGAACTTCCAGAAGTTTACTATCTCCCTTTTATTGATCTCTGGTGCTTGGTAGTGAAAATTTTGTGTCGATAACTCGGTTGGAAAAAAATTTAATGAAAATCCGAAACTCCTAACCGAGAGTGGTTCCAGCCGAAAAATAAATTCGCCTTTCTAAACGATTGTGGACAGACAAATAAAATTAACTCAAATATGGCGTTCGCTGGTCTGAAAAAGAAGATAAACAAAGCTAACCAGTATGTAACCGAAAAAATGGGTGGTGCTGAGGGCACCAAGCTCGACATGGACTTTATGGAGATGGAACGGAAGACTGACGTTACCGTGGAACTCGTCGAGGAACTGCAGCTAAGGACAAAGGAGTTCCTGCAGCCGAATCCCACGGCTCGGGCAAAGATGGCAGCAGTCAAGGGCATTTCGAAACTATCTGGTCAGGCCAAGAGCAACACCTACCCGCAGCCTGAGGGCATCCTGGCCGACTGCATGCTCACCTATGGTAAGAAACTGGGCGAAGACGGAATTTTTGCCTGTGCACTCATTGAATTTGGTGAGTCCCTCAAACAAATGGCAGATGTAAAATACTCCCTCGATGACAATATTAAGCAGAACTTCCTCGAACCACTGCACCATTTACAAACTAAAGACTTGAAAGAGGTAATGTACCATCGGAAGAAATTACAGGGTCGGCGGCTGGACTTTGACTGCAAGCGCCGTCGCCAAGCAAAGGATGATGAAATTCGCAGCGCCGAGGAGAAATTCGAAGAGTCCCTGCAGTCAGCTCAAATGGGAATGTTCAATCTACTCGATAACGATACCGAGCCAGTGTCACAGTTGGTGGTGTTCTGCGAAGCGCTCTACGACTACCATTCGCAATGCGCTGACATGCTCAAGATCTTGCAGGAGACATTGCAGCAGAAGCGCGAGGAAGCTGAAAATCGTCCAAAAACTGAATTTATTCCAAAGTCGCTGAACGATCTGAACCTCGATGTACATGACGACAAGTCGATGCACCTGGATGTGGAGAGCGAGCCATGGGATGGAGGAAAACAGCCATCGCCCGTATCCTCGCCAGTGAGGTCGCCCGCAAGGACTCCAACCGCCAACAAGCAGCCATGTTGTCAAGCCCTCTACGATTTCGAACCTGAGCATCCCGGCGAGTTGGGCTTCAAGGAAAACGACATTATCCAGCTGCTAAATCGCGTCGACGAGAACTGGTACGAGGGCACGGTCAACGGCCGCACCGGCTACTTCCCACAGTCTTACGTTCAAGTCGTTGTCCCACTTCCAGCAGCTCCCAATTAAATTAACTCTCCACTCCACTCCAGTCCACTTCACTCTCCAGTCGACTCTCTAACTCTAGCATACAGGTGTTGCTTGATCCAGTGTTACAAATTATACTTACTTTACGATTACCATTACGATTACGATTACGATGCTTAAAATGTATTGATATACCTACCTGAAACAATATTAATGTTTAATGTTAAAGTTTAACCATTTAATTCGTGCGAATTTTTAAAAATAATAATAAATATGTATTTGTCTCAGAATATATAAGGTTTTGTTCTGGCCGAGAGGTCGGCATAGCCGCCTCTTGCCCCCTAAATATGTTTGTCATTGTGAAAGACAGTATTTTAAACGGAATTATTGTGCATAAAAAATAAAAAAAAAACAAGAAGAAACAACAAAAAAAATACAAAAAATAATAAACAAAATGAGAAACAAAAAAGGAAACTATACAATAATAAATTAAAACTATCTATATCTATCTGAAATGGACTTTTTTTTTCTTCTTCTCTTATCTTTGGCGATGTACATGTACTTTTCTCTGTCATGTCTGCGTCGGTGCCAAGGTGTTTAACGCTGTCACACAGGTTGTTCTACTCGAACATTTTCATCTTGAAAAATGTACAATTTCATGTTGCCTTTTTGCATTTCATTCGAATTCGAGGATTGTTCTTCGTTATATATGTAGATATCTACTCGTCCTTAAGAATGCCGTAATCCTTTCAGATGATGAAGAAGCATACTTTTGAAATTTTGCAAAGTAAAATGTATAAAAAATCAATAAATTCAACGACACGTTGACGTAATACGAATATTTTTAGGTTGAAAGTGAAAATAGGAAAAGTATTTATAATCCGTTCAGACAGCATATCGCAGAGGAGTTTTGATTTATGAGCAATGACGCTGCTAATCAGGCAAATTATTAAAGATTTTTCATATTGTGTCATGTGTGTATGTATCTACGTGCATTATGCTCAACACTTTCCGGATAGTGTGTGTCACGCGTTCAATTGGCCGCAATCTAATCTGCTTTGTATGTGCTATCGATTGGAAAATTGTACTTTGCACGGTTAAATTCAGGAACAAACAATTAGTTGACGGATTGATATGAACATAAGCAGAGCTACTTTAATCCATTCAAGTAGGTTGCGATGAAGCAATTGACCTCTAATTGGAAGTTTGAAGGTAACGCAACACCTGTTTCTTTTGTGGGGGAAGGCGTCGGTATATGGGTCATTTATCGATTATATAACACAGGAGAAAAGTGGTATTGCTGATCGTAAACTTCATGCTTAGTTTAGTTATCTGCAAAGTACTTTCCTCGAATTCTAAGTGGAGGTAATGATTCATATAAAAAAGCTTCTGCATAAATACTTTTATAAAAGAAGACAGCAGATAAGATTGACCTAGTTGGGATAACATGTGCCTGACAGGACGGCTACAAAGTGGAAGACGATACGAAAAATATAATTCATCAACGTTTTGTAGGCTGCATTCTTGGCACTTTAAGTAGCAATCCGCGCTTTAAATTAATAAATCATACATTTTGGGGTCTAAGAAGAGTGCACTCTCGACTCGATTATTGTAACGAATGAAATCACGACCCTATTGAAAAATCGAAGAGTTGCATAAATCGAACAGAAAATTAAAAAAAAAACACTTTTAAAATGTTAACACATATTTGCGTCGGACATTTTCAATGTTACGCAAATTGAGTTATTTTTTTTTTTTTGGATTTGTTTCAAAATCGTATAAAGTAAATCACTGTCGTGGGTTTGCAAAATTCTTGAAGAGGGGGTGGGTGAGGGTGCATATACATACAAATATTACATATATTTTTCAATTTCATCAGAAGTTATGAATAAAATTATCTACGAAGCATTTTATATTATAAAACCTTATGTCGTTTTTTAGTGGTAATCAGGAAGAACACTATTTTCTATAAGGGATGGCAATAATATAAGGAAAGACATTTTATTTGAATTTGAAGTCATTTGTTTATGTGTGCTACCGTAGCACACGCTACGCTACATTGATGCTGCCAATGTGATAACGATAAAGCGGATTCAGCAAACTTTATTTTATATAAATATGTACCTAGGGCCTTTAATGTATTGTTTAGTTAAAGTTGGTACAAGTTTTTGCCAAAAATTAAGAAATCAAATTCATCGGAAACAATTTAATAACATTTTGTTTATTGTATATGACGTTTGAGGTCTGTTCCCTTACTTTTTCAAGTAACTTCCTTATGACGTTTTCCATTGGTAATTCGGAAGACTTCCGGACTTTTCTGAAAGTGTTCGTTTGGTACTTAAATGACAGTGACTCTCCGAGAAAGAAGAAAAATTTGCTTCTGACTTTGAATTCAGAATCAAAACACGCACACATTCAAATGCCACAGACAAAATTATAGTCATAACCTATAAATGTCAATTTTGTTGCTTATGCTTTCGAAAATTCTTGAATTCTAACAAGATTAGTCGTAAATGATTACCGAATTTAATAAAAGAATTAAGGAAATAATACTAGGGATAAAATAAACATATAATATTATTTTTCTCTCATCCCGATCATCGTCATGAGTACGGCGGTTGAAAACACAGACAAAATACACTTTAAATTTAAAAGTAATGTGTTTGCTAGTTGGATTGGCATTCCGGATCGGAGAGCTCTACCGGATAACCAAAGTTGAAATTGAAAGTATTTTAGGAAACTAGCAAAAGTTGTGAAATCGAAACAGATAAACAATTACATGCTCAATAACTTTCCATTTCATTTTGTTTTAATTTTGCCTTTAATTTGTATAATAAAAAAAAACTAGGAAAAAGAAAAATTTACAGTTCAATTTATATCAGTTAATTTATGACAGCACTTTGAGCAGCTGTTTTACGAAAGTTCACAGTGACATTTCTTGTACAGAATTTGGTAACTCTATTTGTGGGGAAGTTGCTTACTCTCTCGTTGCCTCTCTCTTTTACTTAATTTTTAAGTTATGAAATAGCTAACTTTGAGTAGTAAGAAGTTTCTTAAGAAAGTAAGAAAAATGTACAGATTTTTATTCTACTTGTTTACAATCTTTGAAACTATAATTTTTAGGTGAGTTTTCTCCGCATGAGAAAAACTGTCATTAGAGACTTAGTGTTTTTTTTAATCGCCATTACTAAGAGTTCTAACAAAACACATTTTCTTAAAATGTTCACTTCTTGAAAAATAAACAAATTAAGAAAGGGGCAAATTAAGTTTGTTGGCCAAAAACATGAAATTGCAATTTTTTTAGATGATTGCAAAAAAAAAACCAACTTGTAGAATTGCATTTTCAGGGAACCTGTACGACTTTAATAACTTTTGATTTGAATCGCGTTCACATTTTTCATGTACTAAAAATATTTAATTTTAACAAGAGTTAATAATAAATCACGTTAAGTGCTCTCCAAATAACGCACTTGCAAAACTGTCACAATGTCAGTACGTATGACATTATGACAAACAATCTTAACGTAGCTTAAGGTTGGCTTGTTGGGAGTCTACCAACATAAAAGAAATTTAAGAATTATACCTATATATAAATATAAATTTATATGTATATATATATATATATTTTTTAAGGTTTTTCGCACAACAATATTGGTTTGTTGCTAGAAATCCTTTATTACCAAAGTGGTTATTACAAAACTTACATGAACTGTGCCCTGTTTAAAATATAACCTCAATTTTAAATATTTCCCATGTTTTTCTTTAGTTAATATTTGAATACTTACCAAAAATAATAAGCAATACGACGTCAACACTGTAAACAAATCAAACCAGCTGACATTCCCATATATCACTTCAATGTCTTGAAGGAAAAACAAAAGGTTCGACAGTCCAATCCCTCTTTTTGTATAAGCAAACTATTTATCAAAGCTTGACCAACATTACTTCTTCATTTTAGTTCTTATTATATATTGTTCTGCGTTAACCGGGATAGAACTTTATGGAAGACTTATATTTTGGCTTATAATTTAATGTCTTATATAAAATTCATAACATTGAAAAGATCAGAACCTCCGATGAGATTTAAGAAAAAGGGCAAAACAGTACAGAATATGTTAGTAAACGGAAGTAATATTAAGAGCCATATTAATTCCGTTATGGGGAATGTTGACATCATGGAATGAAAAAGTAACATCATATTCTGGCTTAACACAATGTACAGCTAAAAATCGGGAATGTACCAACAAAAAAAAATAAAATTTTCCACAATTCTCAGCTAATAGGAGTCTACCAACCTCTAAGAAAACATATCTGTTTCAATATTTATTTATTATACATATTTTGTTATTAGGTACTAAAATATAATAATAATTTGATCTACTTAAAGGCTCCTTTAAGTTTTACGAATATTTTAATACCAAATGTTGACCCCGAGTCCTACATCTACAAATGCGTCTCTTAAATGTTTAAATTTTTATGCAGAGTGAAATTGGACTTGAATAATAAATGTGAAACTAGTAGTCAGCATGTATTCATGTATGTGTACAGCCTGGAAAAACGTGAAACGCATAATTATTAATGGGAGCAGGAAAGTAGGTATTTTTTGACTGGCCGCAGCAAAGAACAAAAGTACATACATATATCGCAAAAAGAGAGACTGATTTAGATCAAAAGCGAAATTTGCTTTAAATAAAACCGAAAAGATTTGCACTCACCACGAACAAAAAAAACACACACACACCCACTATTCAAGGCGTACAGATAATTCAATGAATGTTGATAAGAGGTTGTTGTTTTTAATAATTACCTAAATTCTTATTATAAAAAATATTGACATCAATTGCGACAACATTTTTTTGCATTATCGCTATTAGCAGTAGCACATCCAAAAGTGCACATGTACTTAGTCAAAAATAAATACATTGGTAACGGTATTAGTGCTTCTTTTATTGGATTTCATTTGATAACATTTTCTCCTTTAAGAGTGAATTGATATTATTTTATGATTTTAAGCTTTCACTTTGCTGTGCTAAGACTCTCACTTACGATTATTGTTAGAAACGAAATGATAAGTCGTTTCAGTTCATTTGGAGTTTTTTTTTCTTTTCTTCTTCAACTTCTCTATCGACGTTTAAGTTAACGTACGGCATTCTAAATGACAATGCATTATTTGATTGATACACTGAATTTTGATAAGGTGGGTACTTATTTCTTTTGAAAGATACCACAGCAAGCGTTAAGTTTAAGTTTGTTTTAATTGCCTAAGCAAATTTAAGAGAAAGGGGGAGTATTTGTTATTGGTAAAGAACATTTACTTGAAAAGGGAATTGAAGTAAACAGGATAGTGAGTTACATAATGACTTGGTGGGGTGAGGTGTTTTCCCTGGCAAACTAAGCCTAAGTTTTTCTTCTGACTTTCTGACCATTGTAGGGTTTTACAGGCGGATATAATAGCAATCATAGAAGAAGAGAAACGTGATATCCGATAAGGATATCGATATTTCCAATTGGTTTAACGAGTATGTAGGATATTTTTCCTAGAAAATGACAAATTATTGACACCCGACGTTTCAGCAATTCATATTATGGCATATTTTGATTTTTGTAGTTACAGAATAGCTATTTTTAGTTACTTAATGCGTGTCACACAAGAACTATGGTTGGTACTATGGAATTACTGCGGGCATTCCGTGTGTCTTATGTCTACGGCAGCACCACCATTGATTGGTGAAATACTTAGGAAGTTAGGGAGTTTTTCTAACGTCTTAATGTAAGATTAATCTGCATGCGAATTGGTCATATAATTAACATTTGTGACAGTTTTCGACTACAAAACATGGTCATTATTTAAAATTTTTTTTAGATTGGCATGCAGTCTAATCTTACATTTAGGCAACAAACTTAGAAAGAAAATATTGTCTTCAGGGGAAGGCATAGAAATAATGTCAAAAAAATCTCTTTTCATTCATGTTAGGTTAGGTTAGAAAAAAAAAACACGGAATGCGCCTACTTACTTCTAAAATGTTTGTATTTTTTCCCAGTTTATATTGGATGTACAAGCGCATCTACGTCATTTTTCAAAAATAACTGTCAGCATGGTGTAACTATACCATGTTCCTTATACCATGAGCTGCCTTAAGTTTTGAACCATTTTGTAAAGGTGTCGTTTGCAGAGTTAATGCGCCTACTTACTTCTAAAATGTTTGTATTTTTTCCCAGTTTATATTGGATGTACAAGTACATCTACGTCAGTTTCAAAAATAACTATCAGCATGGTGTAACTATACCATGTTCCTTATACCATGAGCTGCCTTAAGTTTTGAACCATTTTGTTTGCCAATTTGAAGTAGTAGCTTCCTAATGTAAAGGTGTCGTTTGCTTAGTTAATGTAACTACCTACCTTTCTGCAATCAACAGTTTCGTTTTATTATAGCCTGTGGACATTTTTTTTGAAAGCATGTTTTTGGTCTTATCGTTGTTTATTTCAAGACTAAATCCGGCAGGTCGCAAACAAAATCGCAATCTCAGTCGCAAATCTCAACCGAAAAAAAAGTAGATTAACACAGGGGTTTTCTCCCAATTCGCTCTATGGCTCTCAAATCTGCGAACAAAATGTCCAACATCTGGTTGTCAAATTCATTCCTTGCTCTCAATTCTCAGCAACCCAACGTCACTTTTGACATATTCATGGATGGTAAATTGGTATTAAGTGTATTCACCAACCGATTCTTATATGCATATCCAGTTTCTTTCAAGATTATTTTTAATCTTGTGTTTAGCAGATTAAAATTTGTATGGTAAGTCTTAAGATTTAAGGTAGATTAAGGGCAGATTAATCTTAATCTCGCTTTAGTGCTCGGTGGAAACGTAGCATAAGGAAGATTTACGGCAGTTTAGTTTTAATCTCGGTTAAGTGCTCGGTGGAAGCGTAGCATTACTTTACAAACTAGATTTTCGAAGTTGGTGGTGAACCACCATGTAGCTAGACAATACATTTTTTATTTCTGCATTTTTGAAGTATTCTGTTGTTTTTATATAATCTGATGATAAAAAAAGCTTATTTAATATTTCGTTTTAACAATTTATACTGCTAAAACCAAGTATACCCTTTTTTGCAAACACCCTACATCGACCCAAGTGCAACAGAGATAACTACATGCACACCCACAAAACCCCATAAAAGTGTCATCGTAGTCAAAAAGAAACTTTCCTTTGTGTAGTGCTGTCGTCGTTGTCAAAAAAAAACTGTCAAAATCTAGAGGAAAAAAAACGATAGAAAATTGATTCGCCACCACAAAAGTTACAACAGGAAAATCTCAACAAATATCCCCAAAGTAGAATCAGCAGCTGAATAAAATGGAATACGAAAGTGTGCTGATTGTTAAGCCTGAAGTATTTATTTACAAAATTCCTCCAAGGGCTAGCAACAGAGGATACAGGTGATGAAAATCAAAATTACGATGACGATGATTCAGAATGGAAAAAATATATGATCCTTCTGCAAGAGATGAAAAAACTAAATTCCAATTGTTTCTCGTAGAGTACTTACTTATTTTCAAGTTCGATTCACTGTTTTTCGTGCTTATCATTCCCGTTTTTCGCTATCAATTTAATTATTCATGTTTAAAACCAAAAAACATATTTCATGAGTTTTTTTTTAACTGCCTGACTGACTCCCCCTTTTATTGCCAACACTACAACAAATCAACTTTTTAGGGCTGCTGACTGGAATCTGGGCGAACCAACATGGACGGGACGAATGCGTTTGGTCGCAAAGGGCACAACTGTTAACTTAAAATTGGAAGACAAGACGTCGGGTGCGCTATTTGCGAATTGCCCGATTGATACATATCCAGGCGTTGCTATCGAAGCTGTTTCGGACAGTTCGAGATATTTCGTAATTCGAGTGCAAGACGATAATGGTATGAACATGAAGTAATAAGCATTAGGGATAACTATTTGAGTGGAGTAGCGTCTTCTGCAGGTCGTTCGGCATTCCTTGGGCTTGGATTCGGTGATCGTTCAGACTCGTTTGATCTCAATGTGGCGCTGCAGGATCACTTTAAATGGGTTAAAAATCAAGAGCAAATAGAAAAGGAGAAAACAGAACCGAAGCAGGAGCTGGATCTCGGCTTTAAAGAGGGTGAAACTATTAAAATCAACATGCGAATCACTGTAGGACTAAAAAATTGCATGAAAAAGTTTCAAATGGAAATTATAGTTTAATTTTGATTTTAGAAAAAAGATGGCTCAGAGGGAACATCTCGAACGTCGAAAACGAAAACTGGTACTGGAATCTTACCTCCGCCTCCAGGTGGTGTTGGTAAAATTGCTCCGCCACCATCTGGTGGTGGCGGCGGAAGTGTTCGACAGAGCCCTGCTGCGTCACCAGCGCATAAGCCTCAAAGTGGAACCGAGTGGGGCGATTATGCTTCGGCTGGGTAAGTAGTAGTAGGTCTTGGAGTTGAAATTTTTGAGAGAAGAATGTAGGTAACCTTGCGATATTTATTTGGAATTTTTTTTTAAAATCATGTCTGTTAAGCGAAACACTATTTACCACATAGGCAACATGCGTATAAACCCAACCGTATTTTCTACGAAGTACACCGGGAAAGCTTGGCCGTTATATGCCATTCAGGAAAAATCGTCGTTCAAGTTGATGAATAAGACTATGATTTAACGAACACCGCAATAAGACGCTAAACGAATGGAATTTCCAGCTTAAAACAAATCAAGCGCATAGTTGCATCGCCATAACAATCTTTATGATCACTAAAGAAAAGTGAATCAATAAACATCTTCAACTTATTCCCAGCACATATTTATCATAAAAAAATTGTCTAGTAATCATTTCAAGCGCACGCTGCTTCCGGTTACAGATCAAGTGCTATGATATGGGCGATGGATTGTGGGCCAGAATTCACAGATCCTATGTAAACTACGTGTTTAAACTTTTTGGACGACCCATAGATTTCGGAGTTGTTTCTTTTCCTTTCAACCTCCATGCACACAGAACTATATATCCTTTGAAAATATTGTTTAATCAAAGGAGTTTAGTGTCTTATACCCCTTTTTAGCTTTTGAAGATTATTGTACAATTTAAAATTGCCTCACGAGTTTTCTGTGCCTTTGATCAAGCGCAACGATCTTATTTTCCGGATTTAATACATTAACTGACGATTTATAAACGTATTTGTGATAATGGAAAAACGTGAAGTGGTGACCAGCAAGTTACCAGTTTTGTCGAATATTTGCCTTCAATGTTGAACGTAAAAATTATTTGACGCTATTAAAATGGGGTTTTTGTAAGCGCAGTGGCTCAGTTGTAATTGACTTGGGCTAAGAAAGGGAATCTTTGTTTGATTCCGACTAAGTACCATCACGCCCACTGCTCAACTGGTGATTCGATGACATATCTAACAGAAAATTGAAACCAATCTATCTATCTATAGGAAAATTTAAAATGTTTGTAAAAATAAACTTTTGTCAAAAATGTGTGCTTGGATTCAATGCTGGTGTTCCCCAAGGCTCTGTTTCTCTGACTCTCTTTTTATACCCTATCCTAAGGGTATATTAATTTTGACACATAATTTGTAACACCCCTTAATATTCGTCGTAGACCCATAAAAGTATATATATTTATGATCAGGACCAAATCCTAAGACTATTTAGCAATGTCCGTCCGTCCGTCCGTCCGTATCAACTTTTGAGGCCTTTAAATTTATGCTAGGAATCTCAAATTTAGAGCATATACTTCTTAGGGTCCCGAAATGGTAAAGTGTTAAAAGTTTTTAAATACGCCCACTGCCACGCCCACAATTTAGAAAAAACCGTTTTAAGGCTTAAGTTAGAGAGATAGAGTATTGGAACCTTTACAAGATATGTAGGCACTGCCCTCCTTTATAAGTCTGTGATATAAAATTGTTTGCCACGCCTACTTTTTTTGGGCTCTTTTCACTAAAATGCTGTTTTCAGCGAAAATTTTCATAGAAATCGAAAAAAAATGTTTTACAATATATTATGCCAATATTCTTATATATATTCTTATATCGCCCATACAAAGTTTTTAACCACGCCCACTTTTTGGGGCGTTTTTTAAAAAAATATTTTTTTTTTATAAATTTCATAGAATGAAATGATATCCATCACCTTCTTAATGCGTTTTTCTTTGGGGCATATAGGGATATGGATAGGGTATCGTACTGTTCGCCCCCAGCGGACTGTAGCCTTTCCTTATGTTTTATTTTTATCAATGATCTCTGGAACGGCCTAGTTAAGTGTGGTAAAGTCAATAAAGTGCCATTTACTGATTTCAAAATACAGTGAAAGTCCCTTATTACTACGGTCAAGGGACTGAGCAAAGGAATTGTTATATTCCTCTTCCTTTCATATAGGTTCTTATCTGAAGAAACTAATGCAGAGAATGTGGTCGTTTGAACCGACTAGGCGTTATAAATGACTTCTTGTGTAAAATAGTGTGTTCTGTCATTGAAGTAAAACCCCAATACTCTACTATTATCCTGATACTTGCATAGCTGAATTCGGTCCTCGGTATGTGCGTTAATAAAAACTTGAAATATTTTACCCCTTCTGAGCTGTCTAGAATTTATAAGGCATTTATACGCCCTAAAAATATATGTACAGGGCTCATATCTGGTCCAGTGCACCAATAATATATTAAGAGCTAATTGGCGGGATTAAAAAACTTGGAATAAAACTTATTGGCAATCGTGAAATCGCTTAGATTTTTGAGATGTACAATATTAAAAAGTCTACTGCCAGCACTGCCATTTGTGACACGTATTTGTTAATGTTAATTTACCTGCTACAGTGTGGTCCGTCGTGATAAAAGTGACATGTTTGTATAGCAAAAATGAGACTAAGAAGTGAAACAAAAAATGTTTTTATTTTTAACTTTCTCGTTTACATTAGTATAATAAATGGAAAGTGCGGAAATTTCGAACTCAAAACGACTATGAGGGATGATATTACCACTATAGAGAAGTCCAAAAAAGTGGGTCCGTCGGTCTGTCTGTCTGTCCGGGCGCCGTATAGCGAAACGGTTCGACGGATTTGCTTAGAAGTTCGTATATAAGTTTTAAGGGTTAAATCTCGGGGCATCTTTTTATTTTTTGCTTTATCGTTTGAAATAACGGTACCTACCATACAATTTTTTTTTGGTGAAAATTAGTTATCACAATTTTTCTAGAAAATGGTTTCAAGGACTTTGATTTTTTTTTGTACTAAGGATACTTAGAATGGGGCCCAAAATACTGCATACTCAGTCTTTGGAAAAAAATTGTACTGTTTTTTTTAATACTTTATACTTACAAAGTTAAAAAAAATTTAAATTAAATTCATTTTCTCAAAAACGGCTCTAACGATTTTGATAATTTTTTGTATTTCGAACATAACATAAAAATGTCCAATGTGCGAAATTACATCAAAATCCTAGGTGCCGTTTTTGAGAAAATCTAATTTTTCAAAACCTAAAAAGTGATTTAAATTAAATTTTCACCATTATTTCGATTTATTTTGCGATTCAAAAACGCATCTCATGTCCCGAGGAGAAAGTTTCGTATGACGCAGTCGTGCAGTTTATTTTTATTTTGTTCGAAATAAATGTGTTGTTTGACGCCCTGTTTCTGATGTCCAAATTAAGTTTAACCGAAAATTTTACGTTCCTAACTTTGTTGTAGCAAATTATTTTCAGAGCAAAATGTTCTTGCAACTTTTTCTAATTTTATATATTTTATATTACATAAACAATGAAGGTGATTTTTGACCAACAATTGAGTAATTTCAGTTTCAATCCCAATAAATCTCTCTCTCTCTCTATTTGCTTACAGAACAAACAATCAAGCACAAGGACAACAGCAATCATCAGCAAATGCTAATTGGGTTCAGTTCTAAAACATGTAACTTAAATGCTATTGTAAAAAAAAATCAACACATCCATAAACGTAAATAATAACATAATAATAATAATTTAACAAACAACAAAATATTTACAAACAAAATAAGATATTGAATTAATAAGAATGATACAAAAAATTAACGAAGTAAACAAAAAAAAAATGTATAAACCCTGTTGAACTGTATTTTTACAATATATATATTTATATATATATATCTGTGTGTATACATAAAATTTAAATAAAAAAGAAAAAAAACAACAAAATACAAAAGAAATTATTATCAAAATATTAGCCAAGGACAAGAATACATAAAACCACACGAGTTAGCGCGAACAAAAATAAAATTAATATTCAAAATATGTAGCTTGTTGTTTAAGTTATCGAAGATTCTTAGTTTCTGTTTTCGTTTTTTTTTTTTTACTATTATTATTTTACTAGTAAAATATAATAAATAAGTGTATTACAGTAATCGAAATATTATCGTTGAATTTATAGTTTGATTTTTGTTTTGTTGTTTTGTTTTGTTTTGTTCTTAATTAAACTTAAGAGGCAAAATCTACTAAACTAACCACTTAAAACTATAAATAATTTTTATTTTCCAAGCTGAATATTTTTGTACTTATGTATGAGAACCGTTATTTGAAAGCAAACAAAAGTGTTTATTTTTTTTTAGGACAATAGATTCCAATACATATATATATATAAATATTTAACAAAAAAAATCGTATAATATATATATAGATAAATAAAATCATGGATGTAAAATAAAATTCTTGGATTATATTCAGTACATACTTACTCTTAACGCATAGCTTATACATGAAACACTAAACTAAAAATCCTCTATTACGAATACATATATGTAATTGTTCATCACTAGATAAAAAAAAATGTAACCCTTAGTTTCCTCACCTTAAAAAGAAAACAAACAAACAAAAAATATGCAATGTAATTCGAATTTCCATTCAGCGGTGAATTAGATGAAAATTTTAAATTAAATGTGTTAACACCAATTTATGTAAGATTGTGATTTATTGAAAATTGATTATTATTTAATTTTGTTAATTTATTGTGACGCAGTAGAAAGTGAATACATGATATTCTTTCGTCTTTCTGTCTCTCACCGTAGCAGTGATCGACACATTCCGCAAAAAAAAAATATATCAGTAATAATTATAAAAATTTAAATGTATCTATTATGTTTTCTTTATAGATGACACGATGCATAGCAATTAATATAAATAATTCCTTATCCTGTGATTTTTTGTTTTTCCTTTGTATAAATTGCTAAATAGTTTTTATTTTAATTAGCTCATCCATAGAATGGCAGTATGATTTTTTTTTGTTCTTCTCTTTTTCTCGCAAAAACAAACAAACAAACAAACAAAAAAATATAAATAAGTACATAATGTAATCCTTTGTTCTCGTAAATGTACAAGTAAACAAAACCAAGCAAAGAAAAACGAATTTGCAATGTTTATTTTAATATAATGTGAGTTCGGTTATACATTTAAAATAATAAAACAAAAACAACAAATGTTTAGAAATGAGTAGTGTTACTTGATGTTTGTCTTTACCTATTTTGTAGCAGCTTTTTTATGGTTTTTTTAGCAAAAGAATATTAACAAAACTAACATACGAGGTTGGATCTTTCAAATAGGAAACGACAGGAGTGGTTTAAGCATATAAAGGGTGATCCATTTCGAGGTTCCCTACTTTTTTAAAGAAAAAAACACAGAAAATTCAAATTTAATGGAGAATGTTTATTATCATTTGAAAGAACATTCTTTGGCATTTATTTTTTGAAGATTATGTCTATCAAATGTTGGCCGTTGCTACATCGCAGATGGTCCATCCGTTGAGTCCAATTTTCGATCACTCGTTCGAGCATTTCGACTGGTAACTGGCGAATGACACGCGTGATGTTTTCCTCCAAGGCCTGAATCGAAGCGGGTTTGTCGGCATAAGCTTTTGACTTTACATATCCCCACAGAAAAAAGTCTAACGGTGTGATATCACACGATCTTGGTAGCCAATCGACCGGCCCAAAACGTGAAATTATGTGCTCACCGAAATGTTCTCTCAATAAGTCCATTGATTGATGCGATGTGTGGGAAGTGGCGCCGTCTTGCTGAAACCAAATGTCGCCGTGATCACGAGCATCAAATAGTCGGTTATCATGACACGATAACGGTCGCCATTGACGGTTACGTTCGCACCGGCATAATTTTTAAAGAAATATGGACCGATGATTCCACCGGCCCACAAACCACACCAAACCGTTGTTTTTTCTGGATGAAGTGGCAGTTCTTCAATCTTTTCAGGTTGCTCTTCGTCCCAAATGCGGCAATTTTGTTTGTTTACATACCCATTGAGCCAGAAATGGGCCTCATCGCTAAACAAAATTTGCCTCGAAAACGTCGGATCTTCTTGGAACTTTTGAAGAGCCCATAGAGCGAAGCGATGTCGCTTGGGAAGGTCGAGCGGCTTCAGTTGTTGCACAAGCTGTATTTTGTACGCTTTCAATTTAAGACCTTGACGTAAAATGCGCCAAGTCGTTCCATACGTCAGTTCGAGTTGCTGCGAACGGCGCCGAATCCACTCTCTACGGTCTTCGTGTACACTCTCAGCTACGGCCGCTATATTTTCTTCACAGCGTGCTGGACGTGGTCTATTCGGTCGAATATTATCCAATAATGAATGCTGGGTCTCAAAATGGGTGATGGTGTTGCGAATAGTACGCTCAGTAGGCCGATTATGTTGACCATAAGTTGAGCGAAGTGTACGAAACACATTCCTCACAGAACGTGAATTTTCATAATAAAGTTGAACAATTTGTAAACGTTGTTCACGCGTAAGTCTTTCCATTATGAAATGCCAAACAATACTAAATAAAAATAACATGACAGCATGACACGACTCACACGTGATCTGTCAAAAAAGGCTATTGAAAAAAGTATCTCTACTTGGATCACCCGTTATATATATTTTTCATTCAATGTCGGGTGTTTCAGGAACGAATGGAGGTGGAAAGACCGAAAACCAAATGGCATCTAAAAAAAATATATGTTAGAAATGTTTGTCTCGCATTGTTTCTTGCCTAAGACCGCAAAAACTCCCTTATTTCCGAATAACATTTCAAGCAATAAACGGTCGTGCTACTACTAAGAATTGGGAAGAGTTCTCCAATCCGGGATGACAATCGAACAAGCACACATTCATTTATCGATTTTGTATTGGATGTATTCGTGCAAATTTCTCGTCTTTCCAGGAGAGAAACTGTCATTTAAGTACCAAATGAAGACTTTCAGAAGAGTCCAGAAGTCTTCCGGATTTCCAATCGAAAATGATATAAATTTTTTTTTGTTTTTTATAATGTACGCGCACTAAAGGGATTTTGGATACCCTTATAATGAAGTAACACAGTGCGGACATTAGGGAAGTGAAGGATTAGAAAAAAGGAGATACCGATGCACGTTGGTTTTAAATGTCTGTAAACTATAATGCGTAGGAAAAAAAGAGCGGGGTAGAGCATTCCACATTCGTATTGTACGGTTAAGAAACGAATCCTTGTATTTCACTGTACGTCCGAATACAGGCTTGAGGGTAAACTGATGTGCATTCCTAGCATGGCGAGTATTGCGGTTGAATTGCTGTAGGGGTGGAATGCAACTGGCTATTTCATTTGAGCACTTGTGGTGGAAGTACCGATAAAACAATGACAAGCAGGAGACATCACGATTTAAATGTTTCCGGGATGTCTCGATCGCTAACAAATTTTACCGCACGTTTTTGAATCCTGTCAAGTAGCTCCAACTATGTCATTTGTGCACCAGACCAGATATGAGCGTTGTACTCAAGTTTTGGGCGAATGAACGCCTTGTAGATTCTAGCCAGATCAGAAGGGGTGAAATATTTCTTGCATCGCTTAAGAAAGCCTAGGCATTTCGCGAATTCTTGGCGACATCGAATATGTGGTCATTCCAACGAAGTTTGTCGTTAACGCACATACCGAGGATGGAAAGTCTTTCGGTTTCGTCGATGCAAGTGCCATCCATGGATAATGGCAGAGTATTGGGGTTTCGCTTTAATGACAGAAGACAGCATTGTGTTTTGGAAGCATTAAATTCCACTCTGTTGGTTTTAAACCATTTAAGTATGCTGTCAAGATCGGAATTCAATGAGCTTAACATACGTTGCCGTTCCAGTTCGACGCCCGAAGATGAGTTGCGTTGCCCAGAAATCGAATATGTAAAGCTGAGGGTACTGTCATCAGCAAAGGAATGGATTGGATTAGAAGTGACAGACAGACAGACAGGAATGAGAAAGAGAGTCGGAGACAAAACGGAGCCTTGGGGAACACCAGCATTTATTTGGTAAGTTGCAGACTTGAAACCGTCCAAAACAACTTGTATTGAACGATCCGAAAGGTAATTTCTAATCCATAAAAGAAGGGTAACATCGATCCCAAATGCACGCCAAATGCAATTTCGACAAGAGAGCTTGATGCCAAACTCTGTCAAATGCCTTTGAAATATCAAGCGGGCTGGACAAATGCTGTTTTCCATCTTCTCGGAAAGAGCCCTGAAGAATAGGACAGATAGAAAAGCTTACGCATTGGTTTTGCCAGCGTGGAAGAACACCTCTTCAGAACGATAGGGGAAATACCATCTGGACCAGCGGATTTATGTATGTTGAGATCTCGAAGAACTCTTGAAGAATTTTTAATTATCAATCGGGAGTTTGGACTACTGCACCAACGTTCCCCGTTTCCACTAAAAATATTTATCTTACTGCGCTAAATCAGCTTAAAATCATATAGCAGGCATACGATATTTGACAGCCTAGTCCAATTTGCACGTTTCAAAAATTAAAACTGGAAGAACTGCAAATAGCATACCTCCCCTACAAAGAATATGCGGTATCGTGGCAACACTTATTTGACAAAATGACACATCTTTCAAATCGAATCCACTTGTCGTCCATCTGTCAAAAATTGCTTCTAAAAATTGTACATATCCGTTTGTTATGTTATATTTGTGCACGGAAGGTGTTTTGTTTGTTATGTTAAGAAATCGAATGTAATAGGTATTTTCAAGAATCCAGCAGTAAACATGTACACACTTCTGTCCGGATTATACCGGCATCTGACGCAAAAAGACGAGTACTGCGTTGTCATACTGGGTCTGGATAATGCGGGGAAAACAGTGAGTAGTTTTCATTGTGCTTTACTCAGGTAACTCCAACAATTAACCATGCAACGCCTCTTTTTTAGACGTATCTTGAGGTAGCTAAAACAAAATTCACGAAAAACTATAAAGGCATGAACCCAGCGAAAATCACAACAACAGTCGGCTTAAATATTGGTCAAATCGATGTGCAAGGGATTCGTTTAAATTTCTGGGATTTGGGCGGACAACAAGAGCTGCAGTCGCTATGGGATAAGTACTACGAGGAGTCACACGCTGTGATTTATGTGATAGACTCCAATGATCGTGATAGAATGGACGAATCAAAGGAAATTTTTGGTAAGCTTTAAACTTTCATTATCTATTAAAATAGATACCAATATAGTAATGACGTATGTTCCTATAGATAAAATGATAAAAAACGAACATTTGTCTGGAGTACCCCTTCTCGTCTTGGCGAACAAGCAAGATCTACCTGATGTAATGGGTGTAAGAGACATAAAACCAGTATTTCAGCAAGCGGGCGTTCTTATTGGACGTCGCGATTGTCTGACTATGCCAGTGTCGGCTTTAACTGGGTGAGTTAGTGAATTACTCAGCCAAAATGATAAATTAATTGGTTTTTAAAATTTTACAGCGAAGGAGTCGATGAAGGTATCAAGTGGCTGGTCGAGGCAGTGAAGAGAAACTCAATTGTTCGACCACCGAGGGAAAACGACTAATAAACTGAATTCCTAATTCCACTCTCCTCTCTCCCTCTACATTTTTGCTTCCAATTCCATTTGTGTTTGTAAATCGTAAAATTCTCTGTTGAAATTGTGGTTCTTTGTAAAGACACGTATACATTTGTATTTATATTTTTATCTATTTTATAAGGGTCTCGGAAAAGAAAGCACACTTTCAAGCGAATCCACAGCATTCATGTTTGTATTTTATGTATTGAAACGAGATTCTACCAACAGGAACAGAATAGTACGGATACCCCGACTACCTATATCTACCTACCTTACAACAGTACGTTCTTATCAGCGAATTAATTTGTTCTCTGCTGATAATGGGCATAGAGTACATTGCATTCGACGAATAATTTTGTTATTTTGGTGTGTGCGCACCTTGGTAATGCTTTCTTAGATAACGCTTCGTCTAGTTGTACAGGTAGGTGGTGCGTATTAACACCTTCAGCCTAGTTTCAAGCGAAATCGTGTGGAAGACTTCCAGATTTTCCATTTCTTCGGTAGATAAGACTGAGGAATAATATGCTGTGTTGAAGTGAAAAGTTTGTGAAGTTCTCGGGAAGAGGAATTTGAATTAAATTGAATTGTGTACCTTGTTCGAAAGTGAAATTTAAAAATCTTAAAATGTATCCTTATTATGAGCAGGACTGGAGTGTTCTTCCACCAGAGAATAATAGAAGGTTGGTGTGGATTAGAGGATATATTATTTTTTAGTTGATTTTTTTTAAGGATTGAAGCAGTTGAATCATCTGTTGGGATTGGGGGCTTTGGTGTGTTAAAAATGTGTTATCGTGAAATTTGGGGCGATAGTAGTGGCATCTATGTGTGATTTGTGTTTTGAAAAAAATATTATTAATATTTTTGTTTGCTAGTGTTCATAGACAGCACTGAAACGTTTTATTTATAAATTTGGAAGGTGAATCGTTATACTTATAATGTTGCTAAATCCTTGAACATATATCATTATATTTCTTAAAGTATTATATATTCAGAGCTGACAGATTACCATATTGTTTATGTGTGGATTTTGATAAGAAATTGTTAATATTTAGGCAATACATTAAAAATCGGTAGTGATAGATACAAATTTTATTTGTTGTAAATGTTAAGGTTAGGAACATAAAATTAAATTATATTGTGATTGAAATATATTATCAGTAATATTCGTCTAGTCATACCTACATGCAAATTCTCAAACAAATTGTCTATCAAAATAAGAAAGTAATTCCACACCGAAGTGGGGGGACGTATTAGGTAAAAGTGTGTTCGTCCGCAACTACATCTCAGTAATCATTTTGTGTCGTGGCTCTGCGGAGTGTCACCCAGGGAATTAGCCATGGGCAAATTATTTTTTTTAATATAAAAAAATATTTCTTCGAAATACATATTTCCAATTTCAATTCTCTTTCTAAAGGATATCAGCACTTCTCATGTAGCTCCTTTTACCCGTCTAGTGCATACTTACTTCGTCAGACAGGCGCTTTACTAACACAGTTTTTATTGTTATTTATTGCAATATCTGTTGCTCTAAGTAATTTTCTGACGAAAATCACGAGCACTTTGTGCTTACCGCGTAAAAGCCAATAAAGGTATTGGCTCAGTGGGTCAAGGTACACTTATAATTGCAGACGTATACGTATACGTATACTAAAGAGAACGTTATTACAATCTTGCTGAAATATTAAATTCAAACTGTAAATCAGACTATGGACAAGACCAAAAAAAAGTTTAACGGTTTTATTTGATGTTCGTATATTGAGTTTTTACGGTAACATTTTGTGGCTTACTTTTACTTCATAGTTTTAAATAACGATACCTAACATATAAATGGTTAAAAAAGCACTTATTTTTTCGATAATTTCTTATGATCAAATCAGTTACCGTTTAAAGAAAACTCACAAACATTTTATTGTGGCAATGCGATGCAAAAACGCATCAAATACGCACATATACTTTATTTTACTTAGAGCAACATCTATATATGTTGTTGTGTTAAAATGTTCTCAAAAAAAAAAAAAATAAAACATTGGTCCACAATTGATAGCAGATGCAGAAAAATGGTGCACCTTAGAAGAAACTGACTTTATCCTAACCAAACCTCGTAAAAAGAATTGTCGGCATTTTCGTTTTATCAAGCCAATAATTTTCTTGCATTTTCTTTGCATGTGAAAAATGGTTAGAGCATCTGAATGCAGCGTCTTATTGTGATGTTTAATATGAAGTGTGATCCTTTAATTAAAATATTTAATACTAATACACATGACTGACGTCACCTAAATAAATTTTAATCCTTTCAAAATAAACATTTAATTCAACTGAAAAAGAACAAAACACTTCATTTTCAGTCAACATGAAAAGAATTCAAAGAAATTTCCCAAATTAATTGCGTTCAGAGACAAAATTTCCCTTATCTTTATCATGCAATCCACTCCATCGCTGCAGAAAAAGACAAAAATCTCCACAATCCACACACTACGAAAAATGTCATCGTCACAAGAAGAGTGTTCGGTCAAACTATCCGTCATTTCGTGTGATTTTGTGTGATTTTATTTCAATTTATTTCGATAGTTTTCGCTTAATTTACCATTTCAAAAACAAACCATTCGAATCCGTACACATTCCACAACCGAGGAAGCTAAAAAATTCTCCCATGAACCTAAAGTACATCTGGTAAAAAGTGAAATTCCAAAAACAACAAGAACGAAAAAAAAATACTTCGAATCGTGTGTCATTCCGAAAACCAACAAAACGATTTTTTTCTTACAACCCTTTTTTTTGTAGAAGAAAACAATTAAATTTTAAAGGAAAAATTCCACTTGTTAAACGGCTAACAATAATTGTAATTACATAAAATAATTTTGTTTTTAAAAGCAATTAGTGCAGTTCTCACTTGGGGTGCTGCTGTGTTGAGTGGTGTGTGTGTTTGTTGGTTGCTTTAGAACTTCTCATCCTGCTGCTGTCATTATGCAAAATTGGATGTTCTGATTTTAACGCTGAAATTATTTCACCAATTGTTTCAGAAAAAAAGATTAATACTAATATCTCTGCAAAGAACTTTTTCCGCGAAATGAATGAGATTGAGTTGTGACACGTTCTTTTCTGTTTGCCTGTGACACCGTCGTTTGTTTCGGTCACCGTCCCCGCCCCCTATAGCTTTTGTTATTTTTTTTTATTAACTTTTTGGTTTTGAAACGATTTTTTTTTCGTGTGTGTGTGTGTTTGTGCAACATACTGTGCTTAATATTCGTTACAATTAATCAATTATAATACAAACAATTGCTGAGTGAAAACTAAAAGAAATAATAAAGACAGACAGACAGTCCATTTGTAAGCAGTGCGTGCATCTTCTACGAAATTAATAAAGGAATCATGAATTCGGAGCATGGGTAAATGTCGCATAAAACTATTTTACTTCCGTCGACTAATAGGATGAACAAGGGTTTTCTGTTTTCTTCCTTCCTTCATCAGTGATAGTCAGTATATTGGTCAGGAATGGATCTCATCTCAAGCGAAAGAGGTTTACTCCCAAAGAAAACTTGTTCCAATTGTTGTTGAAAGTTTAATGGTTGCCTGACATTCAAAGAAGTTGTTTTTTTTTTTTTTTTTTTAGGTTTTTAAGGTTTACCTACTTTGAGAATGAGAACGGTTTTTGTTGTTGTGGGTCAATAACTTGGCGAAGTAGCTTCGGTTTGATTAATCGATTTGGAATAAAAATTGTGTTCCAGATGGTGTCGAAGGCGACTAACATATGTCGCCGTCAAAAGGAAAACTGTTCTGTTTTAGAAGATATTATGGAAATTTGTTTTTGATCGCCGTTTTATTGATGCCTGTTAAGAAAATAAAAAAAAACCCTGTGTTTTTGGACGTTGGACTGAACCACCTGCTGTTGTATTTTCCAGTTACGAATGGCATGCACGCTTAGTGACAATTGTCATAACATTTTCTTAAGAATTCTACTTTAATTTGAATTAACATGTTTGGAGAACATATTTATTGATAGAAATAATGTTTTAAAATTAATTTCAAGATAATGTTGGGAATAGCAAACACTCAGAATAGAAGCGTGCTCGCCGATTATAACATAATATAACATGCAGCAAAGTTTCTATCATTTGCGTAAGGACACTCTGCAAAATCTTTCTAAAATGCATCATTATATATATATTATATTCCAATAAGTAGTAAAAAATATGACAAATGTATTTTATGTAACCTCTGCGGAACAGAAAGTGGTAACTAAAAACTCTTATAATTCTGTGGGGGTGTAACTCTTGCGTCAATGATCGAACATGTACGTTGGAAAGTCGTAGATGTTATAACCAAACTCAAAGTAATAACAAAATTACAAAGGGAACGAATGTAGGTTTGAAGTCAATGAGAACGAAAAAAAAAAACAAAAAAATGGTAGTGAAGCTGGTCTTAATTAGCTACCCCCGGGCTTTTGGAAGCAGGATTTGGTTCCAAAAGCTGACTGAGGATCAGCCAAACAAGTTCACTTTATGGATAGAACTTGTATATACACTTTAAAGTTGATAATCCCACACTTCACAAGTTTAGCTTACTCCTTAATTGGGGGCAATTTTTAGTAATGACAGCCGTAGGACTAATGCATATATGTTTGTTTATTTCTTACACGGTAAAGTAAAGAATGGGGTGTCATGCGATGGGTTGCAATTGTCTCTAACGGTATATTGAAGCTTCCTTTTGGCGTTGTCGCTTTGCAACTTGCAATTGATAGAAGTTGAGATGTTTCAAAACTTTTTTGTGAATATGATAAGCTTAACAGTAATGTGCTAACAATGTTTATGTTCGGCGGTGGTCACGGCCTTAACCACCAAGGCCCCATCGCTTGATTTCAGCGCTGATGCCATTTTGCGAGTTGATAGTAGAGCCCAGGCAGGTGAAGGCTTTAACTAATCCGAAGTTGTATCTGTCCATCGGGACGTTTTGTACGAGTCTGAGGGTCCTCTCTCGTTGGCAGCATTCATTTCTTTTTATACTCATTTTCATCCAGACGCATCTTCGGCGCCTCCGTTTCAATACTTGCAAATGCGCCACTGATAGCTCGTTGTGATCTTTCAATAATTTTGACCTTTGAAAAATATTAACTCTAATAATGGGTCGTACCTCGATAAATTATATCGATGACATCAACTCGCATTCTTTTTCATGCATAGGGCGTTTACGACCACGTTGGAGGTGTTGACTTTGTTATGGCTTAGTTTCGCTGCGTGGATATAATTTTATTTGAGCTCATCACAAACATACATACATACGTTGTGTGTGTGAAAAATTTGAGGTGGTAAAATATTTTTAAAGGCAATCTGACAATTTGTTGCATTGAATGCAATATATGTTTTGCTTCATGTATGAGTAACACTAGTTAAGAAGACAAACGATTCATTTTCACGTAACATGTAACTTGATACATGCCAAAAATTCGGGTGTACTAAACAATTCGACAAATTTGCTGGAGCGCGTCGGATTTCGAACTCAGCACTTGTAAGTGGAGTATCTATTCTCATATCAGCCATAAAATATAAGAACTCTGCCGAGTCTGTCAGGACTACATACTGCTTATTTATTTTTGTCTTTCTGGGCGAATTAATTTTCGCTTTGTATCCAAGAAAGCACTATAAAAGGATTAGTCCGAAAACGTACAAAACTCTTCTTTTTATCTCCCAGTAGCCTCTTCTTGGACAATTCAGTTGTCATGCTGTTATACATTATAAGGCCAACTGCAAGTGACATTCTCTAGTTTGCGAATTTTCACCCCCCCTTCCAACAGTGGTTCCGGAATTCATATAATACTGTGATTCCGAGAGGAAAAGCGTATTCATGCTAACACTTTTGAAGCAGTAACAATCCCGCAAGTGTCCCTGCTTTTTTTGTGGGTGACATGATTGGAGATTACCGGTTTCATAATAGGAAAATCGAACAAACAAAATAAATATCAGAAGTGGCAGTTTTGCAGGTTCTGTGTTGGTAGTTTAAGTGCTGGACCGTGTTATTTTCGAAAACGTTCGTAACACATATTGTTGAATTCCGTGTTTTTCTTCTGCATAATTTGCTTTGCTATCAGTAGGAATTATGAGATCTTACCTGAAACGCATCTGTTGAACATCATCGCCGATAATCCAGTAAAAATCTGCACAACTACGTTCGTTGCTGGGTGAAAGGGTGCCCCATTTAGTTTCTATATTAGGAAAAACAAAGACTTCTGGCCATTTGGAGTATGCATAAATTGTCCTGCATTGTATGCCAATCTTGTCTTTGTGTTTTTATCGGATTCGGCTCGGGATTCGGTCTCCTTTGCTTGACCAGATGTACGTTCATGAATTCGTTGATATGCTTTCAATGTTTGGTACGATTCTTTCCCACCACCCCAGCTGGTGCATTCATCCTTGTATTAATGTATAAAGATATTAGTTAGTGAGCAGAGTGGTAAACTCACACATTCAACTACTTCTTAAATAGGTTGCTTTTCAAAAATGTATTATGTTTTATTTAAAACCACAAAAATGTAATTATGTAATAAGATTTGATAAAATACTCTAATCCAACATTCCACCATTTTCTTCTAGCAACGATTTTATTTATCGCAACAAGAAAATGTATTTACAAAATATGTCTATAATACCCCTCACCAATACAACTTTTTTGACTCATTCAATATGTATTTCGGAGCGCAACAGTCCATGGCGATAATGTATACTTTCATAAACGCGATCTCAGATTAAATCCAGCAATTGGTAGTTGGATTAAACATGCCCAAACAAAGTGTGTGTGTCCTTCTTAATAATTCACACACACAAATATGTTTGCCACAACTACTTTTGGGGCGTAATTTACTTAAATATAAGTTTTTTATTTCACGTTGTTAATAAGCAATAAAAGGTGTTAAAAACAAAGAAAGTTAGAATGTTAAACTTTGTTGGTAGGAATATGGATAAGGTATCAAACAGTTCGTCCATGCAAACGGTAGCCTTTCCATATGTTTGCTTTCTGGCCTAAAGTCCAGGTACAGATTGAAATGCAGCCAAAACAAAATCTTAGAATCCTCATACATAACAGATGCATTAAGTTTATTTTATGAGACGACAATAAGAAATATATATGTATACGCTTTACAAAAGTGTATTCCCTTCGCAGAGCAGTAAAAAATGATAAGCGCATATTTCCCATTTTCTCTGCGAGCCACCCCAATTGGATAAGAAGAATTCTATTTTAATCTCTAACTTTGTAACTTCTGAAGTAATTTTTAAAATCTTGGATATATTTAACGTTTAACCTATCAATAGCAATATTTTGCTTAAGTTGGTTGCCATTTACTGTCATAGATTTATTGGTTAAAATTTTTAATATTAAGTGTCGTGCTGATTACCTTCCATCTGCAAGATAATTTATTATATTTCTAAAAATTCTTTCTTCGATTACATCCGGCAAATTATAGTAGGTTTTAACATTTTTTTCTTTCACCAACTATTTTTTTTGCACTCCTTTGGAGGGTACTTCAATCTATTCATCCTTAAGAAACATATGTATATGCATATAGTATGTAGTTCCATTACATTGTATTCTATTTTTATAAATGTATTCCCATTCAACATACTAGTGCTTGATGTTGCTTGTAAAACGTTGCAAGTGAAATCTCTTGAACCAATTGTTTAGTTCTCGTCCCCTTTTCTCTGCATTTGCCATGCGTTTCAATTTTCCACAATTAACTCAAATCCGTTGCATACAATTTCCTCAACTAAGTACGTACTGTTCAAGTTCATTAAGTGCTTAACGAAATTTTATCAAGAGGACATTATGCGTTGTCAGAACCAGAAAATCCTTTTAACTGAAAGTCGACGGCTTAATTTTGTAGTTCTATTTTTATTTTATTTTTTTTTTAATAAAAAAAAGCTTCTCTAACTAAAACTATTAACTTTTGCATGCTTAATGATGCTATTTTGGATTTTTTTTTTGCTTTTTTCCGTGTTCTTACAGATTTAATCCAGCCTTTAACATGGCGACAATCCGCCAAGCATTTACAGAAGCCGTGGAAAGGGGTAAGCAACTGAAACTATTTATTTCGTTAATCCCTAAGTGTTCATTGACCTGGTTACTAGTGTATCACTAACGGGAGCTGCAATTAAAAAGTTTTTTTTTTGTTGTTGTTTTCGTTATTGTTTTTCTTTCGTTTCTTGGGCTTAATTGAAATGACAAAACTAACAAATACTTTGCCTATCCATATCTACAGTAAGAATGCCTACACCCACACGGCTGAGAGATCTCATTCGACAGATTCGCGCTGCGAGGACAGCTGCCGAAGAGAGGTCTGTGGTAAATAAAGAATGCGCCTACATTCGCAGCACATTTCGAGAGGAAGATTCAGTTTGGAGGTATGTATGCACGGAGGGGATATGCATTTTTAATTAGTTTCAGTTCAACTCAATAACTCATTGCAGATGTCGAAACATCGCCAAGTTGCTGTACATACATATGCTTGGTTATCCGGCACATTTCGGTCAATTGGAATGCCTTAAGCTGACTGCCAGTACACGATTCACAGACAAACGGATTGGGTATTTGGGGGCAATGCTATTGCTCGACGAAAGACAGGATGTGCATCTGCTGATAACTAATTGTTTGAAGAAGTAAATACTAGTCCTCGAAAAATGGCCACCAACTTCCATAATTGTATGTTATTTCCTCCGTTTTACTTTTGCAGCGATCTGAATAGCTCTACACAATTCGTTGTCGGTTTGGCATTGTGTACACTCGGTGCAATAGCCTCACCGGAGATGGCTCGGGATTTGGCCAGTGAAGTGGAGCGGCTTATGAAATCTCCCAATACATATATACGGAAGAAAGCGACACTGTGTGCGTTTCGTGTGATACGTCGTGTTCCGGAATTAATGGAGATATTTTTGCCGGCAACGAGGTCACTGCTGAGCGAGAAAAATCATGGTGGGCTAACAAAAAAAATGCGTTTACATGAATATATTTCACTGTGTGGTTTATTTGTTTTAGGAATTCTTATAACTGGAGTCACACTTATAACTGAAATGTGCGAGAACAGTGCCGACACATTAAGCCACTTCAAGAAGGTAAGTATTTAATGCTTGAAAATTTCTATCAATCACTACTAATACAATAATCAAATGTCATTTAGATATATTTATTCATAAAACATAAATCCAATAATATTACCAACTAATTTACACACTAATATTAATATTCCCTTGCTTTCGCGTAAGGCATTGCATTTTCGTTATAACATTATTATTATTTTCTTTTTAATATTCAATATCGAAGTAGACAAAGGTGTAGATTATGTGCAATTGGTTGAGGAAGTAATATGCGTGGAAATAGATTTTTTCACTCCCGCAGACACGATTTCGAAGTCAGTGAGGACTTATGTTAGAATTCCTTTAACGAACGACATAAGTATTGCTTCTACTCTTGATTTGTTAAAAATTGTATCATTCCGGAAATATGTATTGGAATTGAATTGATTTGGAATATTTGAATTCAAACCATTCAATCTTTATTCACTCAAAAACGTGAAGATTTTCAAGTAAGGTTTTATCATCATTTGTTGATTAGGTTATGCTTTCGTGGCTACTAATTTTTAAGCTACTGTATGTATATTCGCAAAGAAAGCTCGCTTTTTGATACTACCACTCATAATAATATTGTCTGCGTATTCAAGTTCATGTTTTTAAAAATTTTAGCTCTTGTGTTGTTTTGTGACTTCCACATTTCTTGCAATTTGTCGCATGACAACAAGTCGACTGGTATACATACATTGATTTATACATTTTAGTGGTAAGCTCGCCACCTACGTTGCAGCGGAAAGCGTTATTCATAAATTTCCTACACAGGTGCACGAATTTTGCGTCTTTACTTAAAGTCACGAAACTCTGCCTGACACATGGTAGCCTTTTATTCTGCCGAGCACACTGCCTGCAGTTATCCGTTTCAAGCTCTCTGGCCAGTAGAGCAAGAACAATTAATTAGTCTTAATAAGGCAGGATTGAGAAAAGGTCGAAGTTTTATAGATTTTTGAAGAACATTCACGGCTTGGTGGAGCTCATAGAGCATTGGGTTGTACCTTCTTCTCTATTTCTCAAAGAACTTTTATTTTGGCACAATATAAACACTCTTTGTACTCGTCGTGCAGCAATTGGCGCCGTATAACAGACCTGGACATATAATTCTGATAGTATTTTTGAATACATTTGTTTTGACCGAGGTAGCCGCGGTTTCCTAGCTCTATTCTTAGGCCTCGTTTCCAATTCCAAGTAAACTCGCAGAAGTTTCTTGCAGTAGCGTTTACATTATCAAATGAATTCTTGCAATTTCTTCTGCAATAAATATCTTAAATATTGACACAATTTATTGCGGAGGTATTGACACAGGAGAACCATTAATATCGCATTGTGACAAGCCGTTGATATGCCTTAAGTTATTGATGAAAATACAGAGAATATCATGCATAAGGACAACTGGTGATAGTGATTCAAAATTTGCTACCCTTGGATCTACACTTGCATGAATCAGCTGCCAAGAGCGCCTAGAGGATCAGCCAAATAGTCAGCTGGAACCCAGGTCTCATAGGGCAATTCAAAAAATGTATGTAGGAGACAACATTAGCTCCGACTACATGTTACCCTACATGAACTTTGACAGTTTGCTTTTACTGTTACTGTACGATTACGTTGAGGCTTTATTCATGGTTTTATTCTTATCCAGCTAATTAGGAAGGTGAATTTTGCTTTTATTTTTATACTACAGGAATACATAATTAAACTATTTTCAATTGTTCAGAGATAGGTAGTTGACACAATAATGCCTTGGTATTCGCTAAAATACATGTAAGCCTTTACGATTTCACACGTGTCATGTTGTTCAAGTCCATTCGCCCATAAATAAGTTCCAAAGCTTAATAGGTCACACGTTGATCGTCGAGTGCAACATTAGTCAATGAATTTCTAAATAATTTATTTACTCCAAATTCATTATGGTCAGTAAAAGTAAACATATTTGTATTTATCTAAATTAAATAGATGCGGACATATGTAGGTAGATGATCGAAATATTAAAAAGATTGCATAAACTATGTGCTAGTTCTAGTGGGTGCAGTGGCTTAGTGGTTAAGTGCCTTGCTTTGCGAGAGGTCGCTCTTTTAAATCCCGACCTGTACAACCTGAACGTTTTTATTCGCTGCCCCACCTCTTGCGAACGTCTGAAAAAAATCCAAGAGTACGAACTGTCATGAGAAGCTTCTTAAAAATTAATTTCTGTTCGGAATCGGCCTTAACTGTAGGTTCCTTCCATTCGTGTCAAAAAATATCTCCGCACAAACAGTGGTTGCAGAAGCTAGACTTTGGGTCCTGTATGGCCGTGTACGCCTAATATTTGATTCCTGATCCACAATGAAAATTGGATCCATACACTCAGACAATGAATGAGTTTCTTGGTAGTTCTTCGAGATCTATTGGGAATCTTAAGAAAAGCAAATATTTTCGTTTGCTCCGTTGGTATTGATAGGGATTCTATTAAAGTTTAGTCCGAGATATGTTTTTATATCGGGGATTTGGCATTTGCACCCCCGGCGATCATTCAGTGTCCCTGTGACTGACATAACTGACATTTATTTGATAAACGTATCTGAAACCCAATTTATGTGTCACAATTTGCTTCAAGCCTGTGGTTTAACATTTTAGAGGATGAGCACCGAAGCAGATGTTGATGACATCAATCATAGTGTGAGCTAAGCGTAGGGTGGATAAAGTTGTAAGAAAAATTTGCTATTTTTGTGATGATTCCACAGGTAATAAAGCCTTATCAAATTAAATGTGTCAATATTTAAAGAACCTGTCTAAAAAAAATGCAAATCTACTGCCTTCGTTTTGTTCAAAGGAAAGACTACGAATCCTGTCAAGAAGGTAATTTCACTTTTACATGAGTGAAATTCGACTAAACAAATAAAGGGTATTTTAATTGGCGCCCATTTTGTCAGCTGTCAAGTGATTTATTTTTATTTTGGTTTGACATTTCACATGAACTATAATGACGGCTTAACAACTCTTCCAAATTGTGCAAATTTATTTTGAAAATCATGGTTCTGGTTCGAAATACTTATCGCGCACTATGTCCTTTTTACGGTCAACAAAATCGTTCATCAGAGCAATTAATTCGATTAACTATGAAACGTTTTCGCACCACATTTACTCTTAATGATAATACGCATCCACAGAGACGTCGTCGTACAGTGCGTACAGAAGAAGTCATTGCTGATGTAGAGTGTAGCGCAGAGGAAGACCCGAATCAGTCTATCAGAACGTTACTGTCAATGTTGACTGCTGTAGAGCCATGATTACTGAATTTTTCGTTCATCAATTGAACAACCATGATATGCAGGAGCTGTGGTTTCAACAAGACGGCGCAACATGTCACACAGCTCGTACAACAATTGATTTATTGAAGCCAACGTTTGGTAACCGTTTGGTTTCACGTTACGGACCCGTGAATTGCCCTCCTAGATCGTGCGATTCAATGCCGCTTGACTATTTTGTTTTGGGGATATGTGCATTCACTAGTCTATGACGATAAGCCCGATCTATTGACCACAGTCCACTTGGAGGTCAACATTCGCCGCGTTATTGCCGATATACGGCCACAAATGCTTTGACTACGTCCGAGCCAGCCGTGACGGTCATATGCCAGAAATCATATTTAAATTATAATGCCAAAAAATTATCTATCGAATAAAGAAAATATTTTTTAATCCCTTTCAAAGTTCTATGCCTCTAAAAAAACACCCTTTACAACAGCAATAGCAACGGCACCAGCATTTGATTTGACCCAGGGAAGAAGTTTTTCGAAACCGGATTGATATGCATTTCAAATAAAAATATGCTAAACATGCATTTATAGTAGAATATACCAAAAAATGTCCCCACGAATGAATGCCATTTTCACTGCAAATTAACAAAAAATCATTCATTTGCAAAAAAAAAACATACCTAATTGCATGGAAATCCGAGCTCTATAAGTTATTCCAAAACATTATGTGAAACCGACTAATTGTGGTTTCTCGTATGCATTTCCTATATCAATACCTACTTTAGGTCTTACTGTTCATTTTTTAGTTGAACTTCCAAACAGCCACCAGCACTCCCTTCAAAGCTCATTCCAAGTCAAAGTTATTACTCGAATCAAATTGCGCCCAATCTACACCTCATAAATAAAGTCATTCAAAGTAGATTAATGCATACATGTACCTTATATTTTGTAATGTGCATGTGCACACGTGTAAATAACATACTCGTACTGGTATCTGAATATTTTTGTGATTTATTTTTGATTTATGCATTCGAAACATTCAATAAGCATTATAATAGCTAATTCTTCCAATTATACCCAAATTTGTATGTTGCTTGCCAGGATAGCGGAAATCGAGAGGTATGCCGAATTTGCCAGTTGGCTTGAGACTTTTTCTTTTCTTTTTTCTGCTAGAAATTTGTTTTTATTCAAGTTTTGTTTATTATTTTTTTTTTTTGTAACTAGAAAACTTAGAGATATAAATATTTGTTAGCATTGTTGCGTTTTAAAGCGTGGTAGAAGAAGAAGTGAAAAAGCGACACCTTTTGTCCGCTATTCGCGTGCGCATTTGTATTCTAAATTGTTGAATCTTTTTGGTGCAGATTGTCCCGAACCTAGTGCGAATTCTGAAAAACCTTATTCTCGGCGGTTATTCGCCGGAACACGATGTTAGCGGGGTGAGCGATCCCTTCTTGCAGGTGAAGATTTTGCGATTGCTACGGATTCTCGGCCATAATGATCCGGATGCATCGGAAGCGATGAATGATATTCTAGCGCAGGTGGCCACGAATACGGAGACTAGCAAGAATGTGGGGAACACGATTCTGTATGAGACGGTGCTCTCTATTATGGATATTCGGTGAGATTGGAGAAATATTTTTTTTTGTTTTTGTAAATAAATTTTAAATTCTTTGTGCAGTTCGGAAGGAGGTCTTCGAGTGCTGGCTGTCAACATCTTAGGACGTTTCCTTTTGAATTCAGATAAAAATATTCGTTACGTCGCATTGAACACTTTGCTGCGTACCGTACATGCAGACACTTCGGCTGTGCAGAGGCATCGTACAACGATCCTGGAATGTCTGAAGGATCCTGACGTATCTATCCGTCGTCGTGCGATGGAGCTGTCATTTGCTCTTATTAATGCGCAGAATATAAGAACGATGACCAAGGAACTACTGCTTTTCCTTGAGAAAGCTGATCCAGAATTCAAGGCACAGTGCAGTTCGGGAATGATTCTTTCAGCCGAACGGTACTCACCAACGGCGCGGTGGCATTTAGACACTCAATTAAGTGTTTTAATTGCGGTAAGTTTTTGTACATGAATAATAATGTCTTGAATCTTATAATTTGTTTTTCCAGGCTGGCAACTATGTTCGCGATGACGTTGTTTCGTCAACCATTCAATTGGTGTCCAGTAGCCCGGTCAACGAACAGACATACATAACAAACCGTTTCTGGGAATCGCTGCAAGTGAGCAATCACTGCGAAGACAAGCAACCTCTGTTGCAAGTGGCTGTGTGGGCTATCGGAGAATATGGTGATCTTTTTATGTACGGGGCTTCTGACGATGGTATGTGGTTCTGTGTATAAACGATGACGTCAAAATTATATCTGTATGATTTTTTTTTAGAATTTGAGCGGCCATCAGAGTCAGATATTATAGCTCTGTTCCACAAGTTCTTGACATCAGCTCAGGTGGCGACTACGAGCAAGCAATACGCATTGGTGGCGCTGGCAAAACTTAGCACTCGACTGCAAAATTGTCAAGAGTAAGTCAATGCGGTTAGTTAAAAGATTTTTTTTTTACCAACTTCCCCTTATCTTTTTTAGTGAAATCCAAAATCTGATTCAATCGTTCGGTAGTCATTTGAATGTGGATTTGCAGCAGCGAGGCGTCGAGTTTACACAGCTCTTTGGTTCGCATAATCATCTACGTCCAGCGTTGCTGGAGAAAATGCCTCCAATGCAGATAAGTCGAATCGCAACACAAAATGGTGGCACATACGACGAAAACAGTCCCGATCTTATTGAGAACGGTGTTGAAGAGACAGAAAGCAATATGAACACAGTACCAGCATTAGGTGAACAATCGGTAGGTATCTCCCACCGTAACCAAAACTACGTGTTTCATTTAATGCTATTTTCTTTGCAGAACATTCTTTTGGATCTACTAGGTAGCGATTTAACATCCGACATTTCCAATGCCACCGCGGTCCAGAAGAAGAATTCAAAGAACGCCAACACTACACTGGCCACGGAAACGTCAAACAACCAAGATTTGCTGGATCTACTCGGCGGACTGGACATGTCCGCTCCAGCTCCTGTTCAAAATATGAATATTTTGGGAATGGTGGACGGTGGAAGTGGCATGATTTCATCACCATCTACTAATGGCAATGACCTGGGTGGACTCGTGGGAGGACTGAACTTAAATACCCCATCGATTTTAGAATCTGGTATTATGTCAAACTCACTCTTAAACGACTTGACGTCGACAACGAGTCTAGCGGTGGTTAGTACAGATGTTAGTTCGATGCTATTTTTAATGAATTTAATTTTAATTTGTTATTTGTTTTTTTTTTTTTTTATTATTTAGCCACAAGGACCGAAACTAACAGCTTTAGATAAGAATGGTATTTTAGTTCAACTGGTTCCTGTTAAGGGCACCGATTGTATGCAGATATTTATGACAACAACAAATAGCTCATCGAGTACAATCGAACAGTATCTGTTTCAGGTATGGGGGACTTTAACAAAATAACAGGCGCGTAATTTAATTTTAAATTTTTCTTTCCTTCAGGCTGCAGTTCCTAGGAGCTTTACTCTGCAAATGCTATCGCCATCGGGTTCGTTACTGCCACCCGGTGGTGTTATAACACAAGAGATGAGAATTGTTAGTACGTCCAAGGTAAGTTGCATTTTGAATTTATCATGTTTTATTTAAAGGCAAACGTTGCCGATTTAAACTTTGGTCAGATTTGAAATGGGTTTCCAACGCCTCTGAGAAGTATTTGTGTTGTTTTGCTTCTGTTCCAACGACTTTTATATGTGGTTTCCTTGATTTAAGTACATCTTTTCCAGAAGCATTATAGTCGATTATTAAAGACTTAAATAATTATATTCCGCAAATATGTACTTAAAAGTACGAGGTATCCACCTCGATATGCGTTTCATCGGCACGTTCTTATTTCCATATACAGACGGTGTCGGTTATTGGCCGTTACATATTGGATATCAAATTTGATTCAAAGTTATGCCATTGAATATTGTGTCTATTAGAGAGATAGTCATCAATACTAGCGATGCCGTCTGACCCAAACCAATCCGTTTAGGTTCTTCTCCACAAACGTGTAACCCACTCTTTGGAGTTGAAAGGCCTCTATTTACCTCTATTAAAAAAAAGGGGCAATTTCATAGGTTCAATATTAAGAAAAGCGTCAAATTCGTACCACTCTTGGGCAGAACTCAGTGAAAAATGTGGTTTAAAGGCAAGTCCAACAACTTTGATTAAACGAGGCTAAAAATCAGGAAGATGCTTTTTAGCAGAAAGCAATATGTTAGTCTAAGCCATTCTTACTAAGTATAGAAAGCTTTTACATTTTGTGAATTTATCTCTGATAAGTTGAGAGTTCAAGTTGGTGCTTGCATTACTTCTCAGTTTATCATACGTAGATGTTTTTGATAAAATATTTAAATAACGTTGGCGAAAGTATGCAACACTGATATACTCCGGCTTTAAAAGCTTTAAACACGTAACCACTGCTTGGTAAAACCTTCGACGAATTTTCTTTCTTTGAAACCTTGATTATCAGATCTATTTTCTTTCTGTGTTGTGTTGAAAGGGTGGCCTGCCTAGAGTACGCTGTCGAATTCGTATTCGAAGAATTGAGCGATTAACGACCCAGTTTCGAAAGGAATGTGCCCGACAAAGCAGCATCAAATTTTTTTACTGCGTCCATTTCGTGTATTATTGCTGTGGTGATAATTAATCAGTAACATTATTTTCTTTTTAATTTTTTTTCAGGCTATCCTCCGAATGAGGTTACGCATATCATATGTAGTCGATGGTCAACCGGTACTCGAACAAACGGAAGTGACTGGATTCCCCGACAATTCGCCCGAATAGAAATCAAAATTAATAAACTAAAACAAAAATAAACAAATAATTAAACAACATCATAAATTTTGTAAAATAAAACCAGACAACCAGATAAGTAATTAGTAAACCAACAATAAGCAAAGAAAGTAAAAGTAATGTAAAATTTATTATTTTTTATTATTATTATTATATAAAATGAAATTGTTAACTGAATTGTAAGAATGTGAAGTTGGTTAAGTGAAATTACTGATTTCATTTTTTTTTTGAAACTAATCTTTCTTTTCCAACTACCAATTTTGTTGGTTTAATAAACAAGAAAATTCTTTATTTAAACTATATACTGACTATTTAAAAATTTTATTGAAATTTATTTATTTATTGTGTACTGAGTTTTGTTTATTTAGCTGTTTTGTTTACAAGCGTAAATAAAAAAAGACAAACATATGGCAACTTTAATTTCTAACCATATAAATCGTAATTTATTATTCTTCGTTGATTTTTTTAAAAAAAAAAAAGTCTTGTTAAACTTTTATATTTTTTTTTTTTTTTCAATAAAAAAAAATCAGAGAATTATTTCATTCGTCAAACGATTGATATTTGAATTTCTGTTGCGCACCGTCCCGTTCCTTCTTGATTTTTTTGGTATTTTACCAAGGCCTAAAGAAGTTTGTAGTATTTTATTTGTTTGTTAAAGTGTTAACATGAATATGCAACAACAAGTTGAAAAGTCCACGTATATTTAAGAAATGTGAACTTTAAAACGTAAATAAGAAGAGAAATCATTTATATGAACATCTTTGAAATGGTTTATGGTTTTGCTCTGTTTAAGTTTTTTAAAATATGCTTTTGATTTAAGACCGATTGTTTAACTGCATTATTTTTATTATTATGTGTTTTATATTATACTCCCTTGTCTTTCTTTTAGTTATCTTAATATAAACATAAATTAGATGTAAATGAAAATACATAAGAACTAATGTACTTAAAATAATTGAAGAAATATATATAAATATATATTATACTAGGAATGAGTTTTCTTTAAAAAAAATACTTCCAGTTCATCACAAATTGGTAGTTAATCATCGTGAAGCTAAATATGATTGTCCCGATGCACACGTGTATTTGTTTACCGCTGCACGTTACGTACGAGTGCACTTCTAATTTGGCGAAAGGTATGACGTGCAGCACCGCTGTGTCACCGCAAGTGTGTGTACTCTTGGACGTTAAAGCGGTGACGCTGCGACACTTAGAGCCTGGCTACACGTCAAGAATGAAAGTCATTCCTATGGACGTCGTGGCTACACACACAAAAAAGCGTCATAAGAATAAAAACAATTTGAACGACGGGGAACGTTGAGATCTGAAACAACAAAGGATTTCTGCTGGGTAGTCTTTTCTTTCTGACTCACATAAAATCTACTTGTCTTGAAATTTGCAATTTCCCGAAATGGTGGAGTGTAAAATTTTTTTGATACAAATAAAATGATATAAATAAATAAAAAACCTTTACAAGATATTTAGCTAATATTTTTTCCCATATATTGCCCATATAAAGTTTTTGACTACGCCAAATATTTGGGGGCGTTTTTTTTTTCTAAAAATATTGTTTTTTATATACATTTTATAGAATCAAATAAAATGCTATCCATCATCTTCTTAATGCTTTTTTTATTTAGGGCATTAACGGATATAGTTAGGGTATCATACCGTTCGCTCGAGCGGGCTGTAGCCTTTCCTTTGCTTTTTTTTTCTTCTATTTTTAACGTATTGTATCTGCAGGGATGTTATAACGTTGGAAAGGAATTATGAAGAATTTACTATCTAAATTTCATGTTTTTGTATTACGTAAAAAGCAAATCAATAAGTATATAAATAGTAGTAATATCAATAAGTAATTACAGTTACTGCTACTTTTTGTTTCCCTTTGTCGGTTTTGTGTTTCTGTTTCTGTTCATGTTTAATTTTCTCTTTTCGTTCTTCACCAAATAGGTGAAGACTGACTTGATGCTCAACGAATACACGTACAAACACGAATTGTGAACGAACTGTGTTTCATTTTTGTATTTGTAGCTCTTGTTTTTTATTCTTCTTATGTAAGTAATTTCCTTTTTTCCAGGAATATTGTTTTCATGTTGTATATTAGACGAGACAAAAAATTAACTTGTAATTCATATGATCATTTAAGGAATAAAATTACTTAAATGCACACAAAACGAATATCAACAGAAGTAGATAATTCGCACAACTCAAATCAACGATACAAAAACAAAATATAACACGACAGCAAAATAACAAAACCACTAATTACTAAGACAGTTTAGCACTTCACGCAAAATTAAGTTGTTTTCCCAAATTTCTAAGATAATGAACATAAATTTCCAAAAAAAAGGAACAACTGCGACCGATGAAAATTTAAATATCAAAAATGCCAGAAATATACCCTCAGGTACGTACGCGGGGGACGTAAACGATCCAATAGACAAGCTATTGGTTTATGACTTCTTCGACGACTCAAGCATACCATTCAACAAAATTTCATTTCTCAAATCCAAAGATTGGGTTTGAGCTGTATTATAATGTTTCACTTTCTTACCGACACAGCATAAGAAAATGTTGAGGGTTTGAATTCATTAGATGTGTTCCCTTACTTTTGTAGTTTTTTTATATATATTTTAATGGTGACTGGTGAACAAAAGTGATAAAACACACTATTGTAAACAATCGTATTTTACTTACAGATCCATTATATTTATTATATAAACGGAACAATATTCTCACACAAAGCAGTTTTTTATTTTCCAAAGATTCTTATTAATAAAGCGAGTGCTATGGATTAAGTCTAAAAACCGTGGAAAACTTTGTATTGAATGCGACAATAGACGCATTCCGCGTTGGAACGTTCATTTTATTTGGTTTTTTAAAAAAATTCTTTACATCCGCGTAAGAAAATTTTAATTTCAAATCAATTGCTAACGACATTAAACAATTTTCCTATTCGTACTACAAGAAGTGAATAAGTAAAATGTAGTAAGTTTCTCAGTTGAGGTAACATATTTTTAGAAGTTTTAATGTTTTGTATATGTTTTAATATGTTTTAATGTATATTTTTTTTTTAGTAATTGGTAAACTCACTTAATTTTTTTTTGGAACACAGGGGCCCAGTTTCTTTTGCAGTTAGTTAATAAAATCTAAACCTTCGAAGAGCATATTTTTGCCACTTGATAGTTCGTTGGTAGTGGTCCGATTAGATCTTGGCATCACAAACTAATAAATGATTTCAACGATCGCAACGTGGTCAATTAGCCTTCACTGCTCATCATTTATTAACTCTTGGTTCGTCTATTAACTACATTTAGAGAATATTTGGAAGCTGAACTCTTGACGTTGAACCACTACTTGAGCTTTATAAAGATTAAGCAAGATAGCTGCGTATGTAAGTATATTATTCAATACTAATTGCCGTAATGCTTTTTCTTTTTTACTGCATTTTTTTTACAGATCCCATGAATAATATTTAATATTATGTAATTTTTGTAAGTTCTACCATGCAATCAATAAATTCGACACCACTTATAAAGGGTCCGCCATCTAACGTTTTTTTTTCAACTAGTGCTTATTTCGCGAATGGTAACACTTATCCTTCCTTATATTGCTACATTAATGTTGCAGAATGTGTGCGAAAATTGCGTACGGATTTTGGAAGAAGAGAAGCACCGTCAGCTTCATATGTTCGTTATCTTGTGAAAAAAGTGAAAGAAACTGGCGATAAACCAAAGCGTGAAAAGCCAAAAACAGTGCGTACACCCGAGAAAATTGCTGCTGTGGCAGAAAGTGTGCGTGAAGTGGCATCAACATCAATTCACCGTCGTTCTCAACAATTGAACACTTCGTAGACATCATTGAGACGAATTTTGCATAAAGACCTTGGCATGACGCCATACAAAGTCCAATTGGTTCAGGAGTTGAAGCCAACTGACCATCCAATGCGTTTTCGCTTCGCTAAGTGGGCCTGCGATCGACTTAGAGAAGATGCCGATTTTGCCAAAAAATCAACTTTTCAGATGAAGCTCATTTTGATCTTGGCGGGTATGTAAACAAGCAAAATTGTCGCATTTGGGGCACAGTAAACCCGCAAAAGCCAATATACCCAAAACGAGTCACTGTTTGGTGCGGATTTTGGTCTAGAGGCATAATTGTGCCATTTTTCTTCGAAAACGAGCAAGGAGTGGCCGTTACAGTCAATGGCGATCGTTGTCGGGCCATGTTTAATGAATTTTTGTTCACAAAAATTGAAGACGAGGATATTGGCAACATTTGGTTTCAACAGGACGGCGCTACGTACCACACAGCCTTGATGTTAAAGATCACATAATCAGCCGCTGAGCTGATGTCGTTTGGCCACCGCGGAGCTGCGATTTGACACCGTTGAACTATTATTTGTGGGGTGCCGTAAAAGATAAGTGTTACGCCGACATGCCAGAGACAATTGACGCTTTAAAGGACAATATTCGTGAAGCCATTGGTGAAATACAGCTGCACACAATCGATAATGTGCTTAAAAATTGGACCGATCGTGTAGGCTCTTGCATGGCCAGCCGAGGCAGCCATTTGAATGAAATTATTTTCCATTATTAACCGGAAGGATTGTACTTTCAAATAAAAAAAGAAATTTGAGAAAATATTCAGTAGTTTTTTTTTATAGCATTTTCAAAAAAAAAAGTTATTTGGCGGACCCTATATTTAGTACTCATCCGCCAGTTGTGAAGTGTATTGATAATAAGTACAGACGAGGTTCGCCTCTCCCGAAAATATACATAAATAATAAATCTCTTCCAGTAAGATCCACTCACATATGTTACGTAGCTGTTTCAAGTAATGTGAAAAACATCCCATACAACTTCAATTAAAAAAGATGTAGCTCGACTAAATCAGATTTTTAAAATGATTCATTAGAGTAGAACATAATTAATTTGAATGTAATCAGAAGTACACTACGAGTTTTTTAAATCTATTAACTTCAATTTAATATCCCAATAGCCTAAAATTTGAAACAGTCGAAATATTCACAAACCATACCATCCATTTGCACTTTGGAAAATACTTTTAGTTTACCATGCAGCACAACGGTAAACAATATTAATTGGAATATATTGTAATAATTAGTTACACCCATAATATTTGTCACATAGATTATTAAAAACTCACCTCACATCTGCGCTACAGGCAAACTGCGAATTTAATAAAAGACGTGTTTAATCATTTTACTCATCTCAGTATGAATTCGCGAACAGTTCTAATCGCAAGCTACATAGAATAGAGAATGTTCGTGTTCGGAGCTCTATGTTTGCTAGTTTTATTCTCCGTAGCTAAAACGCGATACTGTGATCCCAAACTTTGTCAATTCTTCAACTTGGAACATTATGTTTCGCGTGCTCACATTGGCTGTGGTAATAATGGATCTTTAAGTTCGGCATGTGGTTACGGCAAGCTGGTGGATATGGATCAGCGACTGATTAATCTCATCCTTGATCTTCATAATTCGGAAAGAAATCGAATATCCTCTGGTAAGCTTTCGGGATATAAATCAGCAGCTGCGATGTCCACACTTAAGTGGGACGATGAGCTTCAATACTTAGCCAGTTTAAATGTTCGCACATGTCGCTTCGACCACGATTTGTGTCGAAACACAGATCGATTTTTATTCAGCGGCCAAAATATTGCCTACCTTTGGCAGTCATATCCAATTCATTCTACCTCAAATTGTGTAAAGATGGCTGTAGGCAATTGGTTTTCTGAATATGCCAATGCGAATCGTGCTTTCATTGAGAAATTTCACCTCCATCCAGAAGGGTATTATTGAGCATTTTACACTAATGGTGTCAGATAAAGCAAAGAGAGTGGGTTGCGCCGTGATCAAATACTCTGATGGACCGCAGTTGGGATACAAACTCCTTATGACCTGCAATTATGACTACACAAACATATTGAATGAAAAGGTGTATGGGAGTGGACTTCCAGCATCAAATTGTTCAGTGCGAAAAAGCAAAAGATATAATGCACTCTGTGATTGGGTTAATAAGTGAAGAATTACTATATAATTTAATTGGAATGATTATTGTGAATTAATGTCCTTGATTAGAACTAGATATTTTGGGGAGAAGTGTATTTTTCCTCGCGTGAAAAACTTCTGTGGCGTATACTTAACATTAAGGTTTAAAATTTTGAAATCTGTTTTTAAATTTATTTAACTTAAATTGTAGCTGATTGTTATTTTTTTTTTTAATAAAAATGAAATATGCATGCATCTATATACACTCATTTAATGCCTCATCGGTACCACAGGGCAGTAGGGATGCAGTCATATTTGAAATTTAATATAGTTTTTTTGAAAATCGAAAATTGTTGAGAAGAGTGAAGAAAAACGCTTGAGATGCTCAGTGGTCATCACATCAGCACCTAAATTCCGGAGACTGGTACGAGGAAATATAAAACATTCATAAAAACATTATCCCGCGGTGTCTTCACCTTCTTCACAAGCGTCGCATATACTTGTATCGCTTAATCCTGGCTCATTTAAGTGCTTCTGAAATATTGCTGATAGTATGAAAATGTCGGAGAATCATTCCAGCGTATAGCCAGCGGACTTGTTGTTATTCAGCTTTTTAATAGACGTAACGATCTCTTCTGAACTTGGAGGAAGAATTTCTTCTACATTGACTAGAAGCGGGATCTCCTCTTACAATACCACTGATGTCCATTTAGCAGCTGCTGGAAATGCTGCTTAAACACACCTACAATTCTTTGCACTACGGTGACAAGGTTTTCATCACCTTCGATCATCGAAGAGCCGGGCTTGAAGCCAGCTGAAAGTAGTTTGATCGATTCCATGCAAAACATCAGGATATAGTGTCAATCGCGGGACTCTTTGATTTTCTTTAGCTGGGAGACTGGGTATGCCGTCTTTTTTCTATGCAGGGTTTTCTTCAACTCCCCTCCCCCCCCCCCCCCCATTTCAATTCAACACTCGTAGGTCATAAAACTCCTTCTTGATTAAGAATTCATATTTATCGGTAGGAGCGTGAGCACATATAAGGCTGATGTTGAAATATAGTGGACGTCCTACTTACTTACTTAACGGGCTCCGAACCAGTGAAGAGTCCTTGCCTGAGACATGGCAGCCTTCCATCCTCTGCGATCCCTGGCACGCCGCTTCCAATTGTCCAGACCAAGCGCTCTGGCATCCGCGCTGGATTGGTCTTTAAAATGGAGGTTCGGTTCGGTTCCATGTCGTCTCGAACCTGGGGGATAGTGGACGTCCGCAAAAAAAAAATTGTCATTTTTATGCATATACGAGTATTCCTACTTCTGTTATCGCCTGTTACTGTAAAGTTGATGGTGATTTTAAATTTTACGACGTTAAATCTCTTCCTTGTGCATTTCTTTCGTGAAGTTTGTCGCTAGTTCTGCGGTTTTTTAGGTAATAAATCAAAATGTCCGTTAACCGTAGGCGACAAGTCTTAATTATTTTAATGGCATTGGATTGTTCAAAACATAGTTCCCAATTCAGACTTTCTTTGAGGAAGGATGAATTTTAAAAAAAATTTAAGAAGCTATTTTAACTGGTTTTTCAAAAAGTGCAAAAACAAAGTCGTATAAAAGATTTACTTTAAAAATTTTAAGTGATCATAAAAAACCTTTTTAAATGTTTTCTCTTTTCTCAAAAATCGATTTCGTTGTAAATCTTACGTTACTGACTTCTCTATGGTATTATTGCGTAGCTTGGAGCCCAATTTTCCACCTCAGATTAAAATTCACAGCAATTTTGTTGCCGCACGTCACTGCAATTGAAAAACCAAACCGAATACTGGGTGGGAATATGGTGCACATCAATAAAGCTTAAAATTAATACATCACGAAGTTGTTTATGTTTGGCTTAAGCACTTAACCTGTGAGAACGATTGTTTTCGATGCAAATAGGGTGTAATATGCAAACTGATTGCTGTATGATTGCACTGCTTAAACGATAAATTTCCGATGGAATGGAAAATTACGATATGGCAGAATTTGTCATTCGTTGATAATAAGCAAATAGCTTTACTTTACAGTATACCTGGAAGTTAATTCATGTTATTCTAGATAAGCGGATCACACTTTCGTGATAGATAACACTTTTGGTTCATAAATATTTTTGTTTATAATCTCTCGCTCATATACGTGCAGTTTTTATCCGAAAATTGATGTCGTGTCAATAAAAGCATAGGTAATTAGTGATAATAATAGAGTTGTGGGAAAAAGTTTTGGCAAATGTCAAGGAAACAATTTTGGTCGTGAAAGGTGGGCGTCATCGAGTGTGAAAATTTCAAATATCTGGGATCAACGATTAACAACGATGCAACCGTTGATGACGACATTAATCATCGTGTAAGGTTGGATGAAGTGGGAGGAAGACTCTGCCATCTTCTGTGACCGAAAAATATCCCCTAAGCTGAAAGGAAGGCTCTACACCGCAGTTGTGCGTCCGGCGCTCACATACGGTTCTCAATGCTGGCCAATGTACAAAAAGTATGAAGTAAGTTGACAGTAGCTGAGATGAAGACGCTTCCCATGACAGCAGGAGTAAAGAAGTTCCAGAATCCGAGGAAGCCTTCACGTCAAAGAACCCATCTCGAAAAAATTGGAACACGACCGACTTAGTTGGTATTGTCATGTTTGAAGGAGGGATCCTACGAACCCCGTCAAAAAGGCAATGGCAATCAACGTTCCCTTACAATCGCGTAAAAGAGGCAGATCTAAAAACTCCTGGATCACACAAATGCAGAAACACTAGCATTTGATTGGCCTCAATGATGAAGTGATTCAAAATCGACAGGCCTGCAGATATTTTTTGAGGATGATTCTATACAGACAGTACCTGAGTCGCACGATACGCGGGATTAGGGATTTCATCTTTCGCGATTGGTGCTCTTCGGAAGATGCTTCCATGACAACCCGAATATAAAAATACGTTGCGGCTAAGGAGACGCCTGCTTGAAGAAATGCACCTTCCTCGAATAGAGTAAAAAGTTGCGTGAGCGGTACGTACAGCCGGCAAAGTTAAAATTCTTTAATCTAGCGTAGCTGCCCACCCAGGTACTGTTTGATGTGATTTTTGACCCCAGGGCTACACTAAATGGGCTACTTTTGGTTAATGTTCTTGTACTTCCAATATCTTCATTAGATATCATGGTCATTCAATTTATAGGATCATAACGGTCCTACGTTACTGCATTACTATTGGTTCGACTATGGGAGTCGAGGGACTATTGATTCTTGACTTGAATTTCGTTTCTTCAACTGTGCCGACGTTCAAAGTACTAGCCTATTTTCCGCCAGTTAAAAGATGGATTGATGAAGATGAGGATTGAAAATTACCACCAGTAGCTGAAAAACATCATGTGTCCAGATGAAGATTAAAGACAAATTTGGTTCACACATATGGTGTGTGTTTAGGTGTGTGTAAATTTTAAAAAAGCATTCAACCATCACTATCTTTTACTCTAAGAGTCGTATTTTGAATGTCGTCTCACCCTTAGTGCCTTAATTATGTACATGCATTTTATGGATGGTCCACAATTTAAATCTTAAATAAAAATGCATGATTTTTAAACTAATTGAACATTTGCCTTCACTTTTCCAAAGCTCAGGCATGCCAAAAACCATCGCGATACAACAAAGTGAATCACGTTTATTCAATATGCATAAAGTCACGTCCATATAATTGAATTGGAAGTGTAATATAACTTAAATCACGTTGTGCCGGTGATTAAACTACGATTTTTATTAAATGTTTGCAACATAATTTTAGTCAGTTCAAATCTACAGAGTGAAGTAGGTTCTCCATCTTTAGAAACAAATTAAAAAAATCATATACTTTTTTAGGCATACAAAATGTGTGCAGTAAGACTGCTGATATTTTTGGCTTTAAGTTTTGCAATAGCATTTGGCGAAGAAATAGACTACTGCAATAGGAGCCTTTGTAAAAAGACAGGCAATCATATCGCGTGTGGTAATAATGGGGTAAGATAGCGGCCGACATTGCGTATTCCTTCTTCTTTTAAAAATAATAATTGATATTGCAGAGTATAAGTTTAACTTGTGCAGACTATAGCCGAGTCATTGAATTAACCCCAGCAATCCAGGCAATTATAGTAAAAAAGCACAATCAGCATAGAAGCACACTGGCTCTTGGATTTGTGACACACTTTCCACCTGCTACTCGTATGGCTACCATGGAATGGAACGATGAATTGGCAAAACTGGCTGACTTAAATGTCAAAACGTGCACTGGCACTCACGACATTTGTCGCAACACATTCAAGTTTCCACATTCGGGACAGAACATTGCGCGAAGGTCGACAAAGGGCTTCGATTCGATTTCTCTCGAACAACTCGAATATAATATAAAAAGGGGAATTGATCGCTGGTTTCAGGAGTATTCGATATGTCCCAGAGATGGCACCACTGTTTATACAACCGCAAAGAAGAAATGTGGTCATTTTACGATCATGGCAATTGAGCGTAACGTCTATTTCGGTTGTGCTATATTGCACATGCAAAAAAGAAAAACCGTGTTCACGTGTAATTACGCCTGGACTAACATGAGAAATCAAAAGTTATATGAACCTGGAGTTACAGCGTCGCACTGTAAGACTGGACGAAATAGAGAGTATCCAGGATTGTGTTCAGCAAGTGAAAAATACGAATAAACCTTTTACTCACGAGTTAACTTATGAGATAGCGCAAATAGTTTTAATGAACTAATTTTTAAAATAAATATTATAAGGAAGCGAATATACATAACTGTTGTACCTATGCTATGTGAAATATAATATTCCAACATGTATATATTTAAAGTTGTTATTATTTAGCTTATACCGAACTTTAAACCTATATATTATAACCATTGTGTGTGCGAAGATATATGTTTGGTATGAGTGGAAAGCACTTGCATTCACAAGAGTCGAATTGGTTAGACTGTTTTAAAAATGTGTTAGAGTTTTTATTAATTTTCGCAAAAAAAACATTAATGGGTGCTAACCGAGAAGAAATCGCCTATTTTTGATAAGATAAGTAGTATAAGTCGAGTTTTCTGTTAAATCGATTTAGGTCTAGGACAATTCTGGAGAATTTCAGATTGCTTTAGGGATTCATAGTCTCTTGGAATGACTCTGTCTTAAAAATTCTCCTTCAATAAGTCTTCAGCTAATGTTGTAGAAGGCTTCATGAATCAGCCAAACGATCGTTTACGTAAAGGGTGCAGGCGGAGAACTTAAAATTTACAACACTATTGTCTTTGAAAGCACATTGGACAGTTTATCTTCAAAAACGATTATGGTCAGAACTTTAGTCAATGGTGAGCGATACAGATATGTATGTTCATGATAACTATTTTTTTCGTTGCTCAATTGAAAGGCATTAATGTGGAGACATGTGGTTTCAGCTGGACAGCGCCACATGCCATACAGCGTGCGATACGTATAATTTACTCAAAGAAAAACTTGAGGAACGATTAATTTCACGAAATGTACCTCTTAACTGGATTATTTTCTCAGGGGATATGTAAAGTTACCTTTATAAAATAAAAAGAAGTATCTCTCCGTTCCAGTTTCTGAGTTGAAGCCCACCAAACATTTAATTTTTAACTTAACCAGTACTGCAAATTCTTAATGATTCAGAATTAAATAAGTTGAAGAAGCTCATTTAAGGTATCATGACTGTTGGGTATATCACTGTCAAATCATCGTTGATACTTTTTCTTCAGAGGGTGTCATGCTCATCAGTCACTTATATTTATTTTTTTTTGACGGAGCACTGTTACCTATAGAGTTACTATTTTCCCTCAATTTAACACTCGCGTTTAAAAGTCAAGCAAGTCAACTTCGGTTGGGCGCTACCAACCAAACATAACATACAAAACTAAAAATAAAACAATTCACTTTCAATGACCATAAAACATTCATTTATATTTCATTAATTGTATGCCAGTTTTTTTTTTTGTTGTCTCTTATTTTGTACTACATTACAAAATTAAATAAAGAGATTTATATAATATATTTATATAAAAAAGAAAACATTAAATTTTTCCGCTATTACAATACTTTCTATTACATCCACTGACGGTGTGTATCACTTGTCTTCTCGGCGCTATTCTTCGAGGATAAGGTTTTCAATTTTACTGCTTAAGCGATACTCTTCCGGCCATGTGACTCTACCGCATTTCTAAAAAAACATAAAATTTATTTAGAACCACCTCAGAACCATCGAGACAGCAGCAAACACTTACATCACATATAAAGAACTCGTGCTGCGAAAAAACATTGTTTGAACTAATTTTATCCACTTTTATTATGGCCAACGAAAATGTCTTTCCATTTCGAATCACCTCTTCGCTTATTGGTTCTGCGGAGCGTATATATTAAAATTAATTAACTTACTTGATCCAATTAACCAATTAAACTTACTTGACTTAAATACTAATCTGACAGGCTTTGGCCACCCCATTGGTCCTCCAGACGCTAGCGCCGCCTGAGAAAATGACATATTCCTTGGATCAGCTCCAAATTTTAGAACCTGCATTTGGTGACGTGTCAACGAAATGAACTCATTGCCATTGCACTTTGGACAGCGGGTAAGGACCTCCTTCTTATTGATCGCGATGTTAAAATATTGAATCACATTAACGACCTGATTGTCGACAGCGTCTTCGGGAATCTCAATGCACAAACTTTTGGGAAGTAGTTTGGAGAACTGCATAAAACGCGTGTCACGTGAGAGAATGTATCGATTCTCAAGCTGGGCTTTACGGGCAAATTGTTCCATGCCGGAACGTAGATTTATTTCTAGGCAATCCATGCCAAGTCTGCGTAGATTATGTAGAAGTCCTCCCAGCATGGCATCGCAGAAGAACTTAATGTCGGTGGAACTGTAGAAATTGAAAATAGAGACTGTAAGCGTGCTATAAATTAAGGCCTACTAGTGAGGTTACCTAATGCATTCCATTGAGGTGTTTCGTGAGGTTTTTCTTGGCAATCGGGATGCTGAACTAGATTCTGAGGATTTATTGGCCAATTTGTCGGGTTTTGTACTATTTGACGATGTTATTTGATCGACAATTTGGTCTATATCGTAACCTAAGCGTGTTAGAGATTCAGCTATAACTTTATACATTTGCACTAGGCAGTAAGCGTCGAGAGCTGCAAAGTAAGAACAAACAGATTATGAGATACACACCATCGGTTTGTCAAGACATAACAAAAGGAAGCTATTGACATTTTTATTTTTTACCTATAATACCGTTATCGCTCCTGATTTATAAAAACTTTTTAAGCGATAGGTAATCAAGTGCAATTACATCATAGACGCAAGAAACCATTCTCAAAATATAACTAAAGGAAAAGAAACAACTAACAACTGCAGTTCAGCAATACTGCCCTGCCCTGTCCAGAAATTCAATAACAGCCTTCGACATAATTGGTTTAGCAATCAAATGGATGGACAAATTTTGAAGTCAGTGTGATTCAAAACATTTCTATACCTACGCATATTATATCTCTGCTTGTGGTAAAAAACACTAACAACAACAAATCAATTCATCTTGCCGCCGGAGTATGTGGATCACCCAGTTCATCTAAACGAATGTTTTGTGAAGTTTTTAAAGGATGGTTAAAGAAATAAGTTCTATCGAACAAGCAATTTTTTATTAGCAGAGAATATAAATATTAACAGAGAAATTAAAAATTCAATCGAAATCGAAAATCTATGTAGACAGGTAGTTGCAGAGCCTGCAAGAACAACGGGCACGTTGTCACAAATACTAATCGATTATGTAATAACAAATTCCAAACGCGCTGCTAAAACCGGCAGCGAAATTAAAATTAGAGCCCATGAAACGATTGTAATCGAGTACAATTTCGGAAAAAAAATCACAGATAGTCCTGACGAAAGTAATCGAACCGGAATATTAATATATAACAGATCTACATACAACGAGCTGCTAAAAATAACAAACTCAATGATCATTATTGAAACTAGTAAAAATTATACGAATATATGGTACAGCGATATCTTACTCCAAATGAAAAGCGAAAAAATTAGTAGATGTGGGTGCAGTGGCTTACTGGTTAAGTGCGTTGTACCACTAAGCGAGAAGTCGCTGGTTCAAATCCCGTGCTACAAAAAGTTTTTATTCGCTGCCCCACCTCTTGCGAACGTCTGGCAAACTTCCAAGAGTACGAACTGTCATGAAAAGCTTCTCAAAAATGAATTGCCGTTCAGAATCGTCATTAAACTGTTCCTTCCATTCGAGTCAAAAAATATACCTTCGCATACACAGTAGTAGGATTTGGGTCCTATATGGGTCGTTTATGCCTAATTTCTATCTATCTATCTAGGCTGTGAAATTATCCGGGATATATATCGTGTATCCCGAAACCGATATACAACTGCGATTTTCAGAACAATGAAATGCTGCACTAAGCAACGGTTGCTTGCATACACCTTGCAACTGACGCCGTCGTGGACAGTAGGCCTAAGCCAACAAACGGAGAAGTATGATGATACCACAATCGCCTAAGAATTTATCTAGTATTTTGTTAAAAATGTTTGTGATACTAATAAATCAATACCGCTTGCACAAGACATTTAAATTTAAAACTATTAATAAAGGAGACATAACTATATTGAGATTAGTAAACCGTAAAAGAGATTTCAACTCTATGAGTGCCAAAATGTAGCTCGACGCTATAAACAATGAGAAGCGGCACTTTTCCAGACACATGAAAAGAATCCTGCTGTCAATCTAGTAATAAAAGTTAAAGGATCACATAAATGTTAAGTCTATCGCAAGTAAGCAAGAGTAAACTCTCTTTCAGTCTACAAAAAAGTATTTGAAAAAATTGTAGAGATGCAACTTAGGGAAACTAATAATTTCTTCCTCAAAAACCAATCAGGGTTCCGCAGCGAGTCTGCACTGAACAACATATTGGTGAATTGGAAAGAGGAGACCGCTGCCAAAAGCTGTGTGATTGCAGCATTTTTGGATTTTAAAACAGCGTTCGAGAGCTCAGACAGCGATATTCTGATGCATTTTGTGGTTAAAGATGAAAAATTATCACTCAACTTGCATTAAGAAATAGAGAAATATTACAACTTTAACTTACCTTTCAACGAGATGTTAATCAAAAGTTGTTATCCACATATTTGAATCAGAGTTTATTTTGTTTATTATACACGAATGTGCCTTAAGTTAAGCTCAAAATTGTGAATTGGATTCAAATAGCAGAGTTCTGCTAAACAAAATATGAATTGAAAAAAAGACCTTGAAACTTGGAGATACGTGAACATTTTCGATTTCCAAAATCACATCGATGACAAGTTCTGTTTTTTTTTTTTGACAGAGCGTTGGATGATAAGGCTAATACTGATAACCTTCGAATAAAATTGGATCTGGATGACTGAATGAAAGTTTTGCATATTTCAAGAAGACTCTCTACGAGTCGAGAGAGAAAACAACTCTTAAATGTTATAGATGTCATTTGAATGCCTGTGCTCTGATTTAAAAACATTTGAAGAGGGCCCTGTAGAGGCACTTGCTTAACGATTTTTAAAGTGCTAAAAGCACTGCCTTATCCAATATGACTTTACCCTGACTAATAATATTGATAAAAAGGTCATTAATAAATAATGAAACAACAAATTTCAACATCCACCACGTACCAGCGTAAATAATCTGATCTCGTCGCAATGGCCTCTTGGCCCAATTTGAAAGTTGATTTGATTTGTCCAATTTTTTACCCAAACAAATCTGCGACAGTGCGCTCAAGCTAGTACCCGATCCAGGAGCTAGAAAGCATAACAAAACAGTTTAACTATTATCGGCACCAATTTTTTTACAATTCCAAAGTCTTACCTCTTTTGTAAGGAAACACGAACGACTGCATGTATTTTAGTCGCTTCCACAGATCATGCAGATCTAAATAACACGACATGCTTGCTAGACAGAGATTCATTTGAGGCAAACTCTTTTGGAGCATGATTAGGTCCTGTCGAAGGCCAAATCCAATTTTCAGAATTTCCAAATTATTAAATATATTCCGCCCGAGCAGCCTCCAGAGGTCATCAGTTATTTCCTCTGAGGTAACGTCGATCAGGAATACCTTTTCAAAAGTGGCCAATTGCAAAAGACTGACAGTTTCCACTTGGCAAGCCGAGGGCTTCCACTCCGAATCGAAACCAATTATACTTTGTGTTTCCAGAGATTTAATCATTTCTGTGAAGGGTATTCGGCGCCCGATAAGGATAATAGATTCGTCTCTAAGCTCCAGCTGGAGATAGTCGTCCTTGAGCGCGGGCGATGCATCGCTAGAATTATTTGAAAGTTGATCTTCTCCGTTCCAGCCGTCGACAGAGTCAGTAATACTGGTATCGGCTCCACCGTCAAACAAGGTTGGGGGCCATTGGTCGGTGGGTATCTGATAGAGCCGTACCCAGTAGAGAGCTTCCTCACGATCGCCGTGTGATGAGATGTTCGAAACGAGATCATATTTAAGAATTGGCGTTGTAGCCGCATCCTTGACCAGCTCGCGAAACGAGTCACGACTCATCTCCCCGTCTTTGAAGCGCTTGTACAAGTAGTACATGTACGACCGCGACTTGGAGTAACTCAAGTTTGGTGTAGACTGGCCGCCTATTTGGTACTTCTTGGCGAGCCGCGCCACCAACTTGGACATTGGCCGGAAACTGATCACAGACAAGTTCAGATCTGTGTAGCGGTATTCCCTGAGAAAAGAAACTTGTTAGTGGCTGATCCAGTTAAGTGTTGACAAAAGAACGATCGAACGCAAAACTCACTCAATGATCGAGTAGCAGTGATCGATCACAGTCTTCCTCTTGTCTAGCAGTGAGTCCAAAAACTGGACCATTTCCTCTTGCTGGTCTTTGGCCGTGTCAAGACAATCGACGGCAAGCGAAGTCTTGTTCTGCAGAATCAGCGGCAGCACTATTTGATAAATGTTGAAGGACTTCGTGACCTGCAGATAGATTGCCCAGTGTGCAGCCTGCGGATGGGAAATCAAGAGAAATTTCTTCCATTTGGGAGTATCGAAATTTAAACGTCTCTACCAACACCTTACATCTTTGTATCGCTTTTGATCGATCAGTTCCTGTATTTTCGCCAAAAGCAGATCCTTGATCTTGCCCAATTGATAGGCAGTCGTAACCGCCCGGTACAGGGGCAGAACGCCGGATGTCTTTATGAAGTTAAAGGCAACCATCCGCATATTGTCTGTGCATGAATTAGCAATCACGGGATTCGTTTTTTGCAGAGCACAAATTGTCTCAAGTACTGAAAGGGGGAATGAGAATAGTCAGTAATATGATACTGGTCATCCTCCTCCTTCTCGTCTCTTACTGAATAACGCTAGATTCTTGTTTTTTAAGTTATTGCATCCCGGACAGTGGGCAAATAGTTTCAATGCCAACAGCATGGGATTCTCGTCCTTCAGGTAGACTGCTTCCAGATTCTTACTCATGGTTGGGGTGCTTTTATCTGAAAATCGAAAGCAAACCGATATAAATTATCTACTCAACTCTGCTGGCAGTCTCCATACATGAATTCCACATAGCCTGATATGATTCGAACCAGGTTTCCATAGCAGCTGGTAAATGAGCGTCAAAATTTTCACCATTCAATCCAGCGGCCTCGGTTATGTTAGGAACAACGGTTATCTTCAAGTTTTGAGCAAAAATCTCCATCGTTTCGAGTGCCTGCGAAAATTTACCGTCGTGTCCATAATTGTGCCACTTTTTTTAGAAAGGAAAATGTATTCTCACCTCCTCATCGCTGTCATCTTCGTAGCCAGCTGGATAGCCACGACCCTGGTAATTTGTCATTTTTTGCAGACGCTTTTGTACTTTTCTGTTTGTGTGGACAAAAAATAAACGAAACGCTTTTCCTCGTAAATGTGGTCAAGAAGTGGTAAATAAAATTTTTAAAAAATTGCAAGCACAATTTAAATAAAGGAAAAACGTTTCACAGCACAAATCAAAGGACAAAATCTTCCACGAAATGCATTTTTTTTCTTGGTTTGATGCAAAAAAAAATTTCGCTATTTGAAGTTTTTCGTTTGTGACGTATGCAAGTGTCAAAATGCAAGCCATAGTGTTGCCAATATGAATATGTTGTAGAATAATATAGCTGGCCTGCTTTCGTGGGGTTTCGCATAGCTCCTATAATGCATGTTGCGATCTGAAGTTTCGATCATTAAATTAAAAAAAAGATATAAAAAGTTAAATGGATGTTTTGCTTGTGCCAATGGGTCTAGTCTTTCAAAAATTCAATATATAATTTGAGTGGTTAGATAAAAATTATCTGTGTTTTTATACGTGTTTGAAAAATCTTAATAAAACAAAAACAATTTTTGGGATTCAGTTTAATTGATAGATAGTCTACTCCGAATGAGACTTTCAATTTACCCCAAGTGAAAGAGCAGCTGATTGAACCCGTGAATAGAAATTTGTCTGCAAATAAAATGGTAAGTCAGGAACAGTAAAGATAAAACTTCGAAATTGTGCTGTGATTTACAAACAACAAATATTCTTTTAAAGGTTAAATGAAACACCAATAACCTGTGAATGCCACCACGAAAAAAACAGACTAAAAAAGCCTTTCATTTCTTGGCTTGCTACCGCCGTTTATCAGATTTCATGTGTTTTCGTGTGTCCAAAAAGTTCAAACATACAAAAATATTTGACACGTAATTTGGTCGGTAATGTTAATTTGCGTGGTAGCAGCCAAATGTAGACTGTTTGGTCTGTAATCTCACTCTTTCTTTAAAATCGTTGACGGCAGAGAAACTGATGTAAGCCAATCTTAACGGTTGGTAGCAGCCATAAGTATCGAAATGACTGCATTCCTTTTAATAAACATTTTTAAAATAATAACAAATAATATAACTTTGAAGTTAAAGATGGTATCTTTTACGCATAGTCTTGGAAAACTTGGAAAACATATCGCGAGTTACTCATAGTTACTATACAATCTTATTTAGCTGTGATATTTCAAAAATATTGGCACTTCTTTCTAAGATTTAAATAACATAAGAATACCCCTGGCCAGGGTAAACGGTTGGTACACAATCTCAGAATTTCAAACTCAAAGAATGCCTAATCGAGTGAATAAGTAATCAAAATTCGGGAAACCGCACGGGTCATATTTATTGTAATACGATATAGCTTGGACATCGAACACGTTCATATTTTCAATTATTGCTCCCACCCAAATAGAAATATCTGACCAACATAGTAGCAACAAATGTTTGCGATACCTAACTCGAAAACAAATAAGAATTATGGGAAAAAAACAGTTATGTATAAGTCCAAGTTTGTTTCTTAGCGATATAAATTGATAAATTTTAAAGTAATTCAAAAACATCCCTGCGTAGTTGTTGTCATTACAACCCTGCATTTGTCATACTGTTTGAGTGTTTGCCGTTTGTTTGGAATTGAAACGCTATAAGTTGCATCGCTACAAATAAAAAATAAATAAATTATAAATTTATACAAAATAAAAATATTTAATATTGACTTCAAAGCGTGAGGAAATATAATACTTTAAACCCGTTCAATTATTCATTGAACCAATAGCTTACCTAGTTCCTGGGACTTCAGAAAATGGACTGCGCAAATGGTAGGTGAATGGATAACCACGTTTCTAGGTTATGTGCAAAAATGTCAATTTTTTCCTGTCTAAAATTTCAAGATTTTATTGCAAAACGTTTTATTTTGTAATTCTAGGAGATACTTCTCCGGTAAAGGGTGCCAAATCACCATCACCTTCACCATCGGTGGGGTCCAATAAAGGAAACAATTCTCGCCGGAGTCGTAGCGGATCCAGAAATTCGACCACCGAAGCGAATGTTTCTAAAGAAAGTCATAAGAAGTCGAGGAGTAGATCACGGAGCTCAAATTTAGCCGATGCAAGTGCTGAAAGAAATTCGAGAAGTCGCAGCGGAAGTGCTGTGTCGAAAAAATCAAATTCAAGGTCTAGGTCACGATCACGAAGTGGTTCAGCTGCTTCGAAACGTAGTGGAAGTAGAAATAGAAGCGGTTCACAAAGGAGCAGAAGTGGATCAGAGAGGAGTAGAAGTGGATCAAGGAGGAGCAGAAGTGGATCTAGGAGGAGCAGAAGTGGATCAAGGAGGAGCAGAAGTGGATCAAGAAGGAGCCGGAGCGGATCTAGACGTAGCAGCCGTAGTGGTTCGAGAAGAAGTCGAAGTGGATCTAGACGTAGTAGAAGCGGCTCAAATAGAAGCAGAAGTGGATCGAATAGAAGTAGAAGCCGATCCAGGTCTAGGTCGGGAAGCGGAAGCCGAAGTCGCAGCAGAAGTGGTTCACGTAGGAGTCGCAGTGGATCCAGACGTAGTCGCAGCGGATCCAGAAGGAGCCGTAGTGGATCTGGCAGTCGTAGTCGAAGTCGTAGTGGTTCGAGGAGAAGTCGTAGTGGCTCTAGAAGAAGCAGAAGTGGCACCAGACGAAGTAGAAGTGGATCAAAACGAAGTCGTAGCCGCAGTGGTTCCAGGCGAAGTAGAAGTGCCTCAAAAGCCGGTCGCAGCAGTCGTTCTAAATCCAGGTCAGTGTCTGGCGCCCGCTCAAAATCAAGGTCACGAAGTGGATCGGGCTCTCCCATCGCCAAGAAGAAGAGAGCTCTACTCAGTGATTCCGAGGATGAGAGTGCAGTGGCGAGTTTCAAAAAGCGACCAAAAATTACTGACACAGATAACGAAGATGAAGATGGTCCAGAAATTGATCCAACGACTGAAGAAACTCCAGAGGGGGAAAAACCTGTCAAGGAGGGCATCGTTGATAGCTCTGATGATGAGAATGTGCCTATATCCAGTGAACAGTAGGTTGGCCCAATCAATATTTGACTATTTTTATTTTTTGTTTTTGAATTTAGGAACGAAAATTTTATGTCTGACTTTGATGCCATGCTACAACGCAAAAAGGATGAGAAGAAGACACGGCGCAGACGTCGGGATATTGAGTTAATCAACGACAATGACGACCTGATTGACCAACTAATACAAAACATGAAACACGCTGCAGAGGAGGATCGAGAGCTAAACAAGTTGAACCAACCGGCGACGAAGAAAATCTCGATGCTGAAGCAGGTGATGTCCCAATTGATAAAAAAGGATCTGCAGTTGGCCTTTCTGGAACACAATATTCTAAATGTACTGACGGATTGGCTGGCACCGTTGCCGAACAAAGCTCTGCCCTGCCTTCAAATCAGGGAAAGCATTTTAAAGTTGCTAGGCGATGTGAGTATTGTGTAGGAGTTCTTTCCGTGAACTTTTTCTTAATCGAATTACGTTTCAGTTCCCCACCATCGACAAAAGCTACCTCAAGCAATCAGGCATAGGCAAGGCCATCATGTACTTGTACAAGCATCCCAAGGAAACTAAAAACAATCGAGACAAAGCTGGTCGACTTATCTCCGAATGGGCACGACCCATTTTTAATCTAAGTGCCGACTTTAAGGCCATGTCTAAGGAAGAACGACAACAGCGCGACTTGGAACAAATGCCAAGGCGGAAAAAATCTCCCGAACCAGAGGCGTCGTCCGCCTCTGAAAAAAGCAAAGGAGGATTGAACACCGCCTTCGGATCCACAGATGACAAGGTTTTGCGACCTGGAGATAAGGGCTGGGTAGCACGAGCTCGTGTGCCACTACCCTCGAATAAGGACTATGTGATTCGACCACGATCCACCGTGGAAGGTGAGGTCAACGAGGTAAGTTGAAATCGAACTCTCGGCTGGATTGTTTTTATTTCTTATTAAAATTTGTTTCCCCAGACAACGAAGAGGAAACCCAACCGCTACGAGAAGCACATGAAGAGATTTATAGACGCCAAGAGAATGAAGGAAGCCAGACGAGCAGTTGAAATTTCAATCGAAGGTCGAAAAATGGCACTCTAAATAATTAAATTAATAAATTTGTAACTTAAATTTAAGTTTAGCTCGAGTTTGAACGTTCCCTCTTTGAGATATTAGTTTTCCGTCACGAGAGTCGTATTAAAAAAGTGCGATCAGGAATAGTGATTACCCTTTCAATTAGAAGGGACTTTATTAAAATCTAAAAATTAATCAATAGATGTGGAAATGTTTTTTCATTGAAAAGAAGAATTTCTCTTATCGCTACAGTTAATACTAAAAAGATGCAAATTGTTGCCTATATATTAAAGTCAGACGTAGTCGGCAATCCACTGCTTGTGGATAGCTGAATGAGGTGACAATATCATTCATAAATATAACAACTCTAGGAACTTAGAAAGAGAAAAGCGTGGAGTGAATCAATCGAACCACTTTCGAACCATTTTCGAACTTTTAGAAATTAATTTGATTTTGCTGATGCATGCAACAAATATTTTGCCCTTGAACTGAGCGTAGTTGATTGGTTCGTTTAACATAAAACTTAGTCTGGATGATGTACACGTGCTTGGTTGCATTCCACTTTTCCACATTCCTTAGCTGCTTTAAGAGCAATCGCGGATTTATTGAATATGCTCGTTTGCATTGAAGTTTACACGGCACATTGCTGTTTTCAAAAAGGAACTGTTCGGTTGGTCGTTTCGGAACTTTTTCAATTGGAAATAACGGTGTCGCGAAATACCACGAAGTTAAATAAGACCAACATTGAAAAATTGGCCTTTTTGCCTACATGACTAAAATTTCCAATTCGTTTAGTGTTTGCCATCACGATCAAAAAGTCGTAAGACCAAACATGGTAAGATATTGGGGCTTGCAATTGGAAAATCCATGTTTTTTCGCATTGTCAATTGCATGTGGCCTGCTCACGAGTTGGTCATTAAGAAAATTTATTTATGGATAAGGAAATCAAAAATATTGTCCATTACGACGCCACTTATCGTTGTTAAAATAAATTTCAATGAAACTGTTGAAATAAAAATAACTATTTAAGGCGAAACAAATTAAAAATATTAACGGGCAAAACAAAGTTTGCCGGGTCAGCTAGTTATGTACAAATTATTTTTATAACTCTCGCAACAGCAGGAGAATTTTCTCTTTAGTTTTCACAGGGAGCATCTTGTATTACATCGTTGATTTGTCCATTATCAATATGAACATGAAGAATCGGGCATGCAGTTATTATTTTGTGTGCTGATTTTCTTATCACACGCATACCACAAGCCAAAACTCGAAACCGACATTTTAACAGTCGACACACCATATTGACGCTCCACTACATTTCGGCTGGTGTATTTGTATTCTTTTATTTTGGCGAATATCATAATTATTCAGTGTATTGAGTTGCCAGCCATAACAAATTGTATAAAAATTTAACTAAAACTAATTTCTTCAAACTAAAGCTAAAGCTCACTGGGCTTGGCTTTTAAAGCCCAGTGATGCAAAGATTACAATAGTATTATTATAAAGTATTAAGAACCTGAACTGACTTGATTAGAGCACCATCGGTATTGCAGATTTAACATGCAACTTTTAACGAAAGTGGGTTGTGTTAAGGGAACAAAATTAAAGCACACGTAGTGATTGGTGTGTCCTGTATTAAAAAAAAATTTACTAACATAACAAATAAAATATTGCAGAGAAGTTGTTTGTTTTTGTTGTGTAGGTACCATCCAAAATCATTAACGAATTAATTTCAGCCTAAAGCTGTCAAAAAGAAAAGCTTTTTTAGCAGTGAAAATATTTTGCGAACGTACAGTAGCCGAGAGCAGTGTAAGTATGGCCCAATGAAATATTATATAATATGGAACAAAAAATGTTACCCCAAAGAGGTAGGGACAGTTGTAACCGAAAAACCATTATCATTTACTGAATTGTCATATATTTTTTTATTGAATTGACAAGCGATATCTTACATTTGCTTACATACACTTTACAAAGTTATAAATCAATATAATAAGGCTTATAAATTATCAAGCGCAAGAACCGGATTACAATATCTTTGCAGAAACATACCAAAAAATCGGCGTACAGGCAAAATCATATTTATACATTTTTAATATTTAGGATGAATCCCTTATTTCTGATTGGAAATAGAAGAGAAGAGAGGAAAAACTGGTAAATTGTGCACCAGAAGTATATAATCGTTGAAACTTTATTTATTATAATTGATTAAGGGTTATAAACACTAAAAAACAATGTTGAATCCCTTTTATCATACATATACGTAGATACAACCACCATAACATATTTATAGCACCACCGATAAATTATCCGTTTATAAACGTTAAAAACACAAACAATGTCAAAACTTTGAAGTTTCCTGAAGAACTTTTACGTTCAGCTAACCCATATGCGCTGCCAAAATTTTATTGTTGTTTGTGATTATATTTAACAACCGATAAAGTTTGGATATTGGGACCATTAGCTTTCATACTGTGTTCCTGATTCAAAAAGCCAACTGGAAAGCAGTTTACCGGGTCCAATTAAATAAAATGTGCATAAAGCGTTGTGTGATGAAATTATGGCAAAGCCTATAAAGTTCGGAAAGATGTATATTTCTTGTAAAATACATTAACTACTGCTAGAAATCGGTTTCTACTGATGTATAAAATTTAACGAAAGCACATACAAATTTATCATAAAAGCCTAGACTTCATCCAAATGCTATTTTTTTTCTACAGAAGAGTTCAGGCACTAATTTCGTATTATAGGAACAAAAACTTTGGTAAAAATTCCCATTGAATGAATGATTCCGAAATACCTCGTATTTCACTCATACATTTCAATTTGAGTCAAATCAAGCCGCCTAGCTAAAGTAGGTACAGTACCTGCTGTTGATTCAGACTTTTGTCAAAAGTCAATATGACGACTATATGATATATAAGAAGGTAAACATTTCTGAAGAATTAAGAATATGGTCTGGATAGCAACAAAGGCGGTAACTTTTGAATACAGATCTTGGCTTCTGCATCGTCTCTAGTTTAGATATAAACTTTCATAGAATAAATAAAAATCAATAGTAATAACATTTTTTAAATTCATTCTATGCTATGTAAACAACTTTAAACTTATTTAAGTACTCGGACATGCTGATATAAATGGGTATTGGGTATACCTTTTCGTCAAATCAGTGAAAATAATTGTATGCAAGCATTTTAGTCCATCCACAATGCATAAAGAATGGAATATGCATGGAACCCCTCTGCTTGGGGTCTGCATTAGATTTGGAGTAGGCGCGAGATTGGGTGCATGTAAACTTTGTTTATATCCAAAAAAACTTTATATAAACTCAACCCTTCATATATGTCAAATCCCACAGTGAAACAGAAGATATTATGGGTTTTTTTTGGTAAAAACTCCCAACATTTAGATTATTCTAGATTCTTGCAACATTCGGGTTTTTTTTTTTCTGATTTTGTCGTTCTAGATAATGTCATGATCTGACTTATTCTTGGTATTATTATAGTACGGTGGCTTAGTGTTTAAGTGCGTTGGACGTAAGTGAGAGGTCGCTGGTTCAAATCCCGACCTGTACCAAGTGACAGTTTTTATTCGCTGTCCCACTTCGCTGCGAACGTCTGGAAAACATCCAAGAGTTTTTAACTGTCATGAGAAGTTTCTAAAAACTTAATTGCCGTTCGGTATCGGAATCAAACTGTACGTCCCTTCCATTCGTGCCAAAAAAATATATGTATCTTCGCAAACACAGTGGCTGGAGAAGCTTAGCTTTAGGTCCTCTATGGTGTTTTTTTTTTTTTTTAAGTACTCATACAAAAAAATTGTGAAGAAGCTTTAATTTGTTGAAATTATTTAACCGGAAAACGCATTAAATTTTAAAAACCAATTATTTTAATGATCGAGGTTTCTAGTTTTCAGATCATCTGACAGGATATTTTTGCTAGCAATGGAAACTGCGCGAAGCAGAAACAAAAATCTTAGTTTTATTTTTTTCATTTTGATGATGATTACAAGATGTTTAGAAAATATATATATATTTCTTTAATTATATGTAGGTAAAACTTTGATCAATCGGTCCGGCAAAACGGTCTTATGTATCAAGTTAAAAATTTGCATAATTATTTGGGGTATATTAAGTTATAAAAAATTCTTATAATTTCCTTTTTTTATACCCTATCCTAAGGGTATATTAATTTTGACACATAGTTTGTAACACCCCTTAATATTCGTCGTAGACCCATACAAGTATATATATTTATGATCAGGACCAAATCCTATGACTATTTAGCAATGTCCGGCCGTCCGTCTGTATGCAATTTGTAGGCCTTTAAAATTAAGCTAGGAAGCTGAAATTTGGAACACATACTCCCTAGGGCTCCGAAATGGTTAATTGTACAAAATTTTTGAATACGCCCACTGCCACGCCCACAATTTAGAAAAAACCGTTTTCAAGGTTTTCTGTTTTCTTCGAAAATTTTCATAGAAACCGAAAAAAAATGTTTAACAAGATATTTAGCCAATATTCCAACATATCGCCCATACAAAGTTTTTGGCCACACCCACTTTTTGGGGGTGTTTTTTCAAAAAATCATTTGGTTTCCAATTTAATAGAATGCAAGATGAAATATGAGAGAGAGAGAGAGAGAGATAGTGAGCGCTTTGGGAAAAAATTTTATGTAGGATTCAAAGAGGATTTTTGGGCAAATTTTAAAATTTGTTTGAGAGTAAAAGAGGACAGGGGTATAATGAGTTGACTATCTGGGCAAGGGTTGGTTAAAAATAGCACTCTGGTTTTTCTATCTGTGTGTTGAATTGTTTGCATCTCAGCAACTAAAAGGCTCCATTCTTGTTAAGTGTCAATGACAATCTTCGTTAGGAAGACCACATTACCATTCGATGTTGCCAACAGCGCAGTGAAATGCATAGGCCTTCTTAAGCAATGCGTGGGATCGCTTATTCAGATCTGATCTTAATAGGAAGTTCAACGGTATAAAATTAAAAAAAAAAATACCACTGTTTCTCAGCAACAAGTGCTCAAATGCGATAGCCACTTGCATTACCCTAAGAGGACTTTAACCGCAATACAAGCTGCGCAAGGGATCTCTCAGCAGTTCAGACGTGAGGACTTTGTTCCCTTGCAGCACAATATGAATATGGAATGCAGATGTGTAACTATGTACATATGTATTTACATTACAAGGATTCGAATTATCCCCTTTTCATGCGCAAACTATAAAAGAAATCATCAATTTCTTTGTAAGAAACGACCAGCCAACGCCTCTCAATTGCCTCTGAGTTGGCTACCGCTACCCTAGATGATTTCACTGCCCACAGTTGATTTCAAATGATTACCATAAGTGCAACAAGTACAATCTTAAACTCCAAAGCAGCAACAGCAACTATTCTATCCGCAATTCAGCTAATATGAGCTTACGCCACAGATCCATTTCAATTTTAGACATTACACCATGCAAGCATCTCGCTTGCAACACCGAACCACCATTACCAGAAAGATTATGAACAGTACTGCTAAACTTTCTAATTAAATTATTTCAGCGATAATCAATTCTCGACATTAAAGATTACCATTATTAGAGACAATCTCTAGGATCTAAATTTATCCCCCCAATTAAGTTCGTCTACTAATGAACACCAATTATTGATAATTCTCTCTACCCGAAGACTTGGATGCCTGCGTTTAAGTCGGTTTCAATTATACTCTGCCCGTACACTGCACGCTCTTTGAAACGAAAACGAATAAACCTGTACTCCTGCCACGCCATATGTACTAAATGATAAATTTTGAAAATAATCCTTATAGAAAAGTTTTATTGATTTTGAAAATCCCACCATCCAAACCCTGCGGTTCTCCCCACAAAAATGGCATATCAACTAAGCACCAGCAATACAGTAATACTGAGGAGCTATTAATATCATCAAAATTGGTCATTATTTCGGGTGAATAGAACAACATGTGTGAGCAAACAGAACATATATATTTTTCCATATGAATGTATTGAATAAACATAAAATAAAATGAATTTATAATTGACACCTGCTGCGGTGGTTATGGTGTCAGTGTGTTTGCCGATTACACATCACACACGTAACAAGGATGTTGCTGATGTTACTGGATTGTGGGTAGTCTCTAAAACTAGATGAAATATGAAGGATATCCTAAAATATTAATCCCGATGCATGTGGCTAACGAGCAGAGGACTCCGATAGAGTGAGCAACCATACAGACAAGCTTGGGCGCAGTCATGTTCGCATATACTCGTACATAAAATGTTTACCAATTTTAAGTGGCAGGTCGGTCGCATTGATTGGGTTAGATATGAAATAATAAATTCTGCCGCAATTTGTGTGTTAACAAAATATTAAAATCAAACCCAGAACGTATCTGTACATTTTGTGAAATTCTTTAGTAATTTAGAATGTAGGCGGTTATATTTTATTTTAGTTGACCTACATTTGCGCTTTGTTTGGTTGTGGTGCATTTGGATAATGGTTTGGGCTTGAATGTATCAAGTTAAGGTTACTTGGTTTAAGTATACAAAAATAAATACCTAAGTACTCGGCATTAACAGACATGCTTTACCTGAAAAATAATCACACTCTTTTGTCGAGAATTGTATGTTTTACTGTGAAGTTCGGTCCTTAAAAAATTCCTAAGGAAAAGCAATGCGATGAGACTAATATCAAAGCCATCCTTTTTCGGAGAAATAACTCCGTATCTGTTGTTCCAAAACCTGATACTACTCATAACGATTGAAGTTCCAAATAATTTCAATTTATTTTTTTAATTGCGGATTTGTACAGTAATATTTTTATCTTTTATAGTATTTTACGATTAGTTGAAAAATAACAAAATTAAACTTTTAGCCTAATAAAACAATATTTAGAGGAAAAGAACAATCAAGGATAAATGGAAAGGGAAAGGATGAAGTGCTGAAATTACTATGGATTGTGACAATTTTTATATCACTACAAATGGCACTATGTTCAACTTATTTTATGAGGAAAAAATAGTAAGGCATAAAGTGAATAAGTTGCACTTGGAAAATGTTGGGAATTATATTTTGGTATGAATTTTTTGTGAACTTAAGAATAGTTTCTGCAAAAGTGCCAAGGAGTAAAAAAATCACTCAAAGAATTTTACGTTCACAATGCGATGATGAAGCCTTTTCTTCTCAATTGTCTTTTTGGTAAAACAAAAACTTAATATTTTATGTTAGATATGTCATTTCAAATCTTAAAGCTGTGCTGAGCCAACAAGGATCTGTATAGCTTTATTGCTGTCTACGTCGAAGCTTTGTAAGATTCGCAAAGGTTGCTTGTTAAAACTGAAACTCTTACGCCCCTAGGTGGTAAATTTGGTTGGTAGTTTCAAAAATTCAATCGATTGCGGACCTAGTGTACTTTTTTTTTGTTTTGTTGCAGTGTCAGCCCTGCCTACATGGCTGACACTGCAACCTAAAAGGTCTGTTGTATCACATGGGGATGTTAGTCTAAGAGACGAGTGATTACTTCAATAGTGAATGCCGCAATGAAGGGTCGGGCACTCACAAGGGCACGTGTTCATTTTGTTAAGATGGTACCTCAAGCAGTAATGGCCGACTGGCCATGTTCGTCGGCAGATTCGTTGCCGGCAAAATCTTGGTAGCTATGTTTTGCAAGGCATCGTAGTAGCACTTTACTGTTACAGAATTTACTGAATTCGATAATAGTGCCTGTAATGCTGCTTGACTATCCGAGAAGATGTGAATTCTGGCACCTTGAATTCCTTTTCGAGAAATCCAATTTGTGCAGATCTCAATGGTATAATAGATTCCTAAACTTGTACTCCATGAATATAATGTTAGGGATGCAGTAACATTAACATGGTCTCAGCTGATATTCGAGTTGCAACTTTATAGCGCATCTAGTAGCTGTCTTTTTAATGAAGGTCTGTATGGGTGAGAGCCCAGCAATTGCCTCAAGTGCACTAGGATGGTTTTACTTGGATTGATGGAAAGTTCTTCCTGTTTGCACCATTCTAACCCACGGGGGTAACCCAACTTTTGGGCAGCCTTTAACTGCCGTCACAGACACTGGCACACCTCCCGAGGAGGAGGATTTGATTCCACTTTACAGCATTGCTCCGATCCATTGGAATATTGAATCTTCAATGCCTTTACTACTGATTGCGTCGTATCCAGTGTTATCGAAAGCATTCTCAACGTCTAAGAAGGCACATAAGGCAATTTCCTTTGATATACATAGGTGTTTTTTCTATCTCTCTTTCAAGATAGTGAAGAGCACCTACAGTTGAATATCCCTTTCTATATGCAAATTGTTTTATGTGGAGGGGGTTAGATACTTCTAAATGACATCTGTAGGTCTTTTCATTAAGAGAAGAAAAAGGTAGACTGATAGGTCTGTATGATTTAGGTAGACCAATTGGCCTATTGCCCTTTTTGGGAATGAAAATCACATTCATTTGTCTCCATGAGAAAGGAATGTGAACCCAGTTGTAACTAGCTGTTAATATCGCAAGATGCCTATAACCTTCTGGATAAGGGCTGGCAATACCATCACCACCGCGAGCTTTTAATAGTTAAAATAGCCAATTGCCTATTTAACCTTTCCTGGGCTAAAGCTGGGTCGTTAGTACTGTGCGAGTCGTCAAAGGTTTTGTTCGGGCGGAGGAGGATGTATTCTCCCTCATCTGGTGGAATCCGATGCTTTGTTGACCTGAATTGACAGGGAGGATAGCGGGGAGTATCGGATACGCTGTAGATGCTTGCATCATTCTTAACGGAAGTAACCTAACATCTGCTTGTGACGTATGAAATCTGTGTTAAACATAGTAAATTTGTATTGCTTGACCTAATTTTTACTATGGTGCGGATGTTTGGTGGGTAATAGTTTACATGCTCAGAAGATATCTAAGAAAGCTACAATATCTTTCGTGTTAAGGGTTTACAGGTGGATTGAGAGGTATCTACTCCTACTGGAGTATTACTCCTTTCGAAGTTTAGCTTTGTATACTTTTATTGCTACTCTTTTTTGTAAATAAAGCCATAAAAGTATGTGATACTGAAATGGCAGATGAGTATAACTGAAGGTGATAGATTCAGAATTCTTCTAAATGACATAACTTAACCATAGGGGAGGAGCATTCGAGTCCATTCGAGTCCATCGACTCAAGATCGAGTTATACAATGGTGTTTATATATGGTTCCCTCATAAACAGTTTCGTACATGGTGGAGCCTACTCTTCTGATTATCTGATTTAATTAAATTAATTAAATCCTTGGTACACAAATAACTGTCGTTCAAGCAGAGATTTTCGTGATTGTAACTGGCAAGGCTAATAATCAGTCATTTTGACCCGCAACCATCCTCGCCTGCTCATGTGTACACAAACTGAAGTGACTAAGTGTTAACGTCTCCAATATACCCAAAACTCGCATGGTCTTGCCAAGCGAAACATTCGAAGCTTGATTGAAAGGTCCAAAATTCAGCTGATTTAAATATCTGCTTAGACTGACGAGACGTCATTCTACTATATCTGCGATTGTTCGGCTTTTGTAAGAATAAGATTAGCTACTCCTTGCCAACACTTCTTGCCTAAAGATGAAGATGATCTCAATACAATCGAATTAAAGTAAAGTGATTTAGGCAGCCTAGGTGAAGTACAATTGATCACTAGTTCATTGTTGTCATTTTCCTAAATACAAATATGATACAATAGTGTTGCTGTTTATTGCTTCTCGCTCAACACTCGCGCCTTTTAATGTCATGAATCCAAGAATTTACCAGTACCCGATAGCTACTGCAGGCAGGGATAACGAGTATAATTGAAATGCATACTGCTAATTACAAAACTCCTAAAACCATTCCATTTTGAATAACGCAAAAGCGCTGACAAGTTACATGCCAAAGTTTTATTAATTTAAACTGATCGAATACAAATGAGCTTCCCTCATGAATGATATCGAAGCCAAAAGTAACTTTAAATACAATACATAAAATCTAACAAAAATAATCACTATTGGAATGAACATAGACACATACTGAGGTATGGGATAATTTTATATGAAACATAAACTCGGTTCCATGACATGCGCCATGATAATCCATAATTCTATTCTACTTTCAAAGCATTCCTCTGTCCCAAACTGGAAAATTGTGGGGAAATATAAAGCTTAAATATAACTTGAATGGCCCAGTTCGACGAGTTTAAATAAGGAAGTCAGTAGGGCATTGATTGTTGTCCTTAGCGTTATCATGTATTAAAAAGATTCTAACATCGTTGATAACCAGCTGATTAAGACCAAAGCTTGTTTGACACTTGACTTCAAAATAATTATTAACAAAAACGTTTCAAGAATTGTTACAAAGCGTAGGTTTCAAATTGTGATCAAACTGAAGTGCAACTGATGAATGAAATTTAAGTGTCGTGTTGTCCTTGAAAGAACGCCGAATCAGAATGCATTTCCATGATTGCCATCAAGTTAGGAGGTTCTTCAAATAACTCATAAATATTCCCTTTGTGAACGAATTTCATGGAGAAATTGCATGAGGCACCAAGCACGTGCTATTAATTTTTTTTAAACGCCGCCCTTTCTTCCCGTAGTTGAATCATTCACTTTTATTGTGGAGGGAATTCAGCTGAGTCCTTTTCGGGTTGCATACTTTTGTCGTGTATTTTCTTTTTTATCGCGACCCGAATTACCTTCTGTTTTCATTTTCTTTCCATAAGCGAATTGTTCGAAGGACATGGACGATCTGAAGCAGAGAAACTGTAACTGTAGGGCGAAACTTGTGGGTGGGCTGCTGGGTCACAATGGGAAAACAACACATCCTGCTATCACTGCCATCACCGCCATGATTGCTGGTGCACAATACATTTTACTTGGGTTATATTTCCTTGTGAGTTTTTGTTTCTCCATTTCGGTTTGAGAGAAACTACCGAAAAAGCGGAAAGAACGGAGTTGAACACATTTTAGCAATTATTCGCTTCAGGAGTTGTTCTTGAAAACATTCACTGCTGGTTGCTACTGGGAGGAGGGAATCGAGAATGCCTTTGCTCTAGGACAAGATTCTTCTACTGTACTACTGCTATGATGCGGAAGTGAGTGCACTTTGTTTTTCCGTTTCGTTTTGTTGTCGCTTTTTTTTCTGTTAATTTTCAAGTCTTTGTTTTCCGGATTATCTGTTGTTTACCCTTCAGGGACATCGGAGAGGACTTTCAAAACAGAAACTCTACTATCACATATGAGTGTAATTCGTTTAGTTTAAGGCAGAGCTGAATCTATACTTATGCGAATAGGGGGGTTTATTTCCTTTACTCTATAGGCGCGCGCTAAAAAAGGATTTTTTGTTATGACCACCTGCCCCTTTAAGGGGCCTTTTTGCGATATTTTGGTCAGGCAAATTTACTTGAAATTTTTGCACGTTGGTAGAGAAAAATAAATTATTTAAAAGGTGTTTGAGCGAATTAAAGGCTCTTAACTGGAAAAGCGTTTAACGTATTAATCTATACCTATCACCGTTAAGGTATGTTTTATATCTGTGTGCATAAAGATGGCTAAGATCTATTTTTATAGTGTATGGATTTTTATATACAGGGTGTTTTCTTAGAGGTATAGAACTTCGAATTGAAATAAAACACAAGAAAATCGTTTTAATGTCGTCCATCAATTTTGATTTTGTTGGAAGGGTAATTTTGTGCCATTAATGTTTAAATATAATTTCGGGCATGTGGCCGCCACGGCTGGTTCGAATAAAAAGACAAGTCTAGAGGTCCAATTTTCAACAACAGCATTTGGGGCTGTATGTCGGCAATTACGCCACGAATGTTGGCTTCCAAGTCCCATAACGTTTCTGGTTTGTTGGCGTAGGCGAGCGACTTCACATATCCCCAAAGAAAATAATCCAATGGTGTCAAATCACACGATCTTGGTGGCCAATTGACAGGTCCATTCCGCGAAATTATGCGCTCATCGAATGTTTCTTTCAATAAATCGATTGTGAAGTGCGCTGTGTGGCATGTAGCGCCATCTTATTGGAAACACATCTCATCCACATTCATGCCATCCAATTCGGGAACAAAATAGTCGGTTATAATGGCTTTATACCGGTCTCCATTAACGGTAACTGACTGACTCTCCAGCATCATTTCGGAAGAAGGACGGCCCAATGACTCCACCAGCCCATAATGCACACCAAACAGTCAGTTTTTTTGGATGTAATGGCGTTTCAAGGATCTCATGTGGATTCTCTTCACTCCAAATGCGGCAATTTTGCTTGTTGACGTAGCCATTCAACCCAAAATGAGTCTCATCACTAAACAAAATTTTGCGATGAAAATCAGCATCGCTATGAATCTCATTTTTGGCTCTATAGCGGCAATTGTTTCTTCGGTGCGCACTGTTCGACGTCTCTGCGGATGCGTATTATCACATAGAGTAAACGTAGTGCGTAATGTCGACCATTACATTGTAATGGGGTTACTCAGCTTGGATAACTATTGATTCATCCATTGAAACCGTTAAAAACCACGCATCAGGAATCTTGTGAACGCAACCACTTAGGAATTCATTGAAAAATGCGTCTTTACATTTGCTGTACTCTAAGACATAGGACCGGTCGGTTTGGAGAGTTTATTTACAATCTCACCCCAAGCATCACTTAATTTCTCGCCAATGAGCTCGACAGCCTCTGGACTGGTGTTATCGGTTGGGGTGTTGACGTTATCGTGTTGTGTTGTCTTATGGCACGCCCCAGCTTAAAAATCTTGTGCTCAGCTTGGGATTACGTTTCTGAAGTTACGGTTATAGTGGGTTTAACCCCCAACATTGTTCCTATCTTGACATCGCATAGACAACTATGGTGTTTATTTCAAGTCGTCGCCCTAGTAAAGGGTAAAGGTACGATGATTATTTTTGACCACCAGGGGATGCAAAAGGGAAACAATTTTTTTGACGGATTAACTTTAAACTTGGAATATAATCTCTTCAATAGATATAATGAAATATGTACGTATTTTTGTGACTCTCCAAACCCGACCCACAAGGCGTTTCAAGAGTCCCTTCGTTACTTAAGGGGCATTTTCCGGAAATTAAAAAAAAAATATTCCCGGACTCTTTTTTTTGGGGGGAGATAAATTGTTTTACGAAGAAATACTACCTATACGCCACAGTTTTTTTTTAAATGAAATGTTTGTTTGGTTTGCAAACAAAGGGCTCAAAGCCTTTCGATCTCTATTTTCGATTACTCCCTTTCCCTTTCCCTTTCCAATAAAGAGAATAAAAAAAGATGACTACACGCAATGATTGATTTAGATTTTTCCCAGATAAATGCAAACAATGAACAAAATCAATGTGAGTTTTCTTGGCAATCATTGAAGCAGTTACACTACTAATTAATCTCTCGATCACGTGCTTAATTTCCACATTTGTTACTATCCTACAACCTATGTACACGCCCACAAATTGCAAACAAACAATACCAGGTGAAGTGCTGCAATTTAAACCCCTAGGTCAACAGCTGCAGTGAATGTTTAAGTTTATTAAACTAACAGCCCAAAATGTGCATACACCGAACCGATGAATAACATAAACATACGTTGAAATGCAGGACAGCAATCTGAATATATGCATGCAATTAAGATACAACTTCCACGCCCCAAATAATTTCGAACTGTGCCGACCGGACCTACGACGAGATGGCAGGTTTTCGCAAATATCCCTAATTCTGAGCCAATTGATATTGCATTTTGTGTTTCTTAATGGGATGTGGTAATTTCTGACTTTGATGCAGTCTATCGTGCGTGTCTGTCGGCTTGTATTTTGTCAATTATGTAAATCTTGAGATGTCCCGATGAGTAAATGCATTCTTATTATTAACATGTTGACGATAGATACCATTTTAAAAATGACAATATTGGCGATGAAGTGTGAGTGTCAAGTGACAGTATTCGTTGTTTATGCCGCTTAATAGCGAAACATACAAGTAAGAAAGTCGAAGAGTTTACTGAACGGCAATATAGAGAAAAACATTACTTAAAAGTCGGCAAATATTTTGCTTTTACTGATACATATATGTATATACGAGTTTACAATAGGAACTGGTAAATGTTGACAGTCTTTGGTTGTAATGACGGCATCTGTCAAATCTGTTGTTTACTATTCAGTTACTGAACTAATGCTTCATCACTATGGAAAATTACATGATTGAGCAGCACGTCCAAATGATAAAACTTTATTATCAAAATTATTGCTCGTTAGTGCAAACGTTTTGCGCCTTGCGCCTTTTAATAATCTCTCCAAAGTTTGATGGCCAAATTCGGGACTACCGGTTCGGTAAGCGTACAACCATTCGTCAAAGAAACGACAGATCGCCCCAGAACATACATACGATTCTAACCGTACACAAGAACTCGGCCTTTGACAGACTTCAACTTGGCCACCTGACCCAGGACCTCAAAGTAAATGACGATAGACAACGCTGTTTGTTGTCTAATTGACAAATTAACTTGGTGGATGACAGGTGGATTTTGGCCCAGCAGCAGCGGCGTAATTTTTTTTTAGGAATGGGACTGATTAGCACTGCGACCAAGAATAGATCTTTTGAGCTCCCTATAAGGTTAGTAGGTATTTTGATCTGGCGACAATCCTAGGGCTTTGATGAACCTTGCGATTGTTGAGGTCACTGATTTACAATATCCTGAGGTTCGGTGAGTCCTTTGTTGAAGCATTTAAGAATCTTTTGGGTGATTGCAGGGCATTTCCATAGGATGTGTTCAGGTGCAGGTTTATCTGCAGGAACTTGGTGTTGTGTGTCATGTTTTTTTTTTTGGGGTTGAGGTGTTCACCTTAGATGCTTTTAGCGTCTTTATGTTGTCGCCTCTAAGAGTTAGACTCTTTGTTTTGGTTTTTGTGACGATTAGGTCACTACTAGTGATTGCTGAAGGAGGGGTGTGAGTTCCCTCATTTCTAGACTTTGGGTGTCTAGTTGGATGCCTGTTAGTTGAGATGGCTAAGTTTTACTTCACCGAAGCAGAAGCATATAAGCAGCGTCATCTTTGAGCGAAGCCACGGCGTGCATTTGAAGGATGTCATATTCCATACATAATGGGCATATATCTATGGGCCTCTCAAAAAAAAAAAATGTTTCTTTAATACCTCGCAATAGTGTTGTTATCACATTGTCTTTACTTTTCCCACAACGCGTGGTAGTTTTTCTCTTTTTTCTCTTTGCAAAAAACTCAAATTCCCATTAATTTACTTCTTTACATAATCATGTTGATGCATTTAATATTAGAAATCACATCAACAATGGGTATAATTAAGTTAATCTTATTCGGTCAAATGAACAGAAGAATATTTGGGCTCGAATTTGAATAGTTTAGGAGATATGCATTAGCATTTTTATTGTTATACCCACGGTTTAATGGCGATTCCGAACGTCAATTTTGTTTTTGAGAAGCTTCTCATGACATTACGCATTCGCAAGAGGTGGGGCCAGCGAATAAAAACTTTAAGGTGGTTGCGGCTCGGATATCAACCAGGGACCCCTCGCTTAGTGGTCCAACGCACTTAATCACTAAGACCATGCACCCACTGAGAGAAATTGCGCTGGAAGTAATCATTAAAATTCCGCTTTTTCCTTTTTCCCACTAAAAGCTATTTTATAGTATCAAAATTTTCTCACGAAAAGGAAGAAATTCCACGCTGCTTGTTTTATTCTATTTGAACATCGTCCTACTCTTATGGGAAAATATTTTTTATCAAAACAACTGAAATTTATTGTCCAAATTATGTGAAAAGAAAATATTTCTTTTTCATATGTAAAGGGTCTTCAAATGCTGATGCTGTCTCAGACGAAAGAGTAGTTCCTGGTTTTCATAATTTTTTTTTTTTAAGTAAGGCGTTTCTAAAAAGTATTTGTCCGATTTTCAAGATTTCGAAAATTTCTGGTTAAGCTGTTAATTAACCCCGAATCAATTGTACATTTAAATTGAAATTAACCTATTAAATCTTTTAACACATTAATAAAAAAAATAGTTTAAGCTTAAGTTAACATATGATTATAAAGTAAATGTTGTAAACGAAAAACCAAGATTAGAAAAGACTAAAGTTTATGTCAAAATGAAAACAAATAAAAAATTGTTTGACTCTAAAGAGCCACTACTCTACCACAACATGTATTTCCTTGAATCAACTACAACAGATTTACTTAACATTACATATATACACCTATATATTTGTCACATACTCGAACTTGAAGTGTCACACAGGTTGCAGCTACTTGGCTATCCTTCAGGGAGTAAGAGGACACTCTTTTGCACCAAGCTACGCTATCGAATAGAAATTGAATCCGACAAGGGCAATTGAACAAATTGAAAATATTCTGCTGTAACTGTGTTCTTGGACGAATGTAGCTCCTTCTTCTGGCAAACAAGCAGTTACTACAGACCATCTGAAGCAAAATAAAAAAAATGTGTATATGAAAGTAGTCTAGTCAGTACTCCTGGTCATAAATACGTGTTTATAAATTCGAATTACACATCGAATGCAATGAGGGACCAGTGTAGTGAAAAGGAAGTCCACTTTTCAAGTTATGGATTTTTCAGTTTATTTTTTCTATTTTTTCTTGTTCAGTTCTTAAACTTTTCAAATACCTTTTACTCCGTCTCGATTTCTCTCTATGCTTCAAATCATTTCATGCTGGTGTAAGCAGGTGCCCGTGCTGGGTAGTTGAATGCCGAAGGCGTATTAAAACGGAAATTAAAACTACTAGATAGGGAATGACCTAGTTGAAGTACAAAATATTCTGGCGGAAGGTGGTTTTTAGTGAGTAAGAATTTCACACAAATATAAGTGAGTTTGCCATGTGTTGATTCATGGAAGATTTTCCACTTACTGTCCAGAAAAGGTACCTTTAAGTAAGTATTAAAGAATGAACCAAACTTTTAGTAGTTAAAGTTAGTTAAGGTTCAAACCCTCGCCATTTTTACGTTTTTCGCTGCCCCAGCTCTTGGAAATGTCTGCAATTCATCTTCTTAAAATCCTTTAAAATATCTTCGTTGCATTCTATGCAATTGGAATTCTCAAATCAAAAGGAAACAATTTATCTAAGCCATTTGATATTCGATAGCTTATTTTGCCAATATCCTTCTAATAAACGCATCGATATAAGTATGATTGCCATGCCGTTGCCACATAGTGAAGCCAACAACTTGCGCTTGTACTGAGAATTCATTGAAATGCCATCCTTTGTCCTTGGTATTACATAACAACATAGCGACAACGACAATATCAATGAGAACGTTGAAAGTAGGAGATATATCATCGTCATCGATGTAAGCAGTCATAAATATTAGCTGTTCTTCATATAAACTTCTCATCTTATCAATAAAAAATAAAAAAAAAACTACTCGTATCTGCATTTGAATTTACATATTCCACATCAACAGCAGTGCTTTGGAGCATACGACACGCGGTGTTATGGTACATCAAAAGAATGCGTTGTCATCAACGCTGTTCGCTAAAAAGCAGTTCGTTCTAATGGGATGCATGGTGGGCTATACGCGCTACTAAAGCACACTTTACATCATATCGATGATAGAGAAAGAGCATCCTGCACTTTTCCCTTTGCGAAAATGTCACTTGACTTTGTGTTGTGGATGAATTGAATATTTATTTATTTAAGAAATAATGCTGGCGGATGTAAGTTTAGTGTTGAGTGTAGTTTCATGTAGTTTTATAATAGCGGGAGCTTATGATTTAAAACGATATTTGCTTATCTGTTTCTTAGTAAGTGCTACTACACGTCTTTTTTAGCAATTTAAAAAGTCTGAAAAATGCTGGACGTTTAGCAGGAAATTGGAGGTAATTGGGGAAATGTTTGGTCCTGTGAGTGGGAGGACAAATGCGGGAGAAGATGTGGCCGCGAACTCTATGAGCTGTACCAAAATGTGGATGGAGTTCAAAAATCCAAAACAGCAATGTCAGAACGTGACTTTCAAGAGCTGTTATACTCACTACGCTAAGACAATTTCTGATTCAAAAATGTCCCCCATATGTTTTGATTTTTGTGAAATGTTAATTTTCAGCGCTATGTAAACATACTGTTATGTAGGTATATCGCTTGTGAAGGAATAATTTATTTGCTTTCTGAATGGGAAATATTTTTTCATGTGCCTTCTGCTTGACGTTACTTTTGTTCTTTGCTGGGTGATTATAATAAAAAGTAATATAAAATAGTTGGCCCGTTTACTTTCCGTCTTATGAAATTCGAATAAAAGATTGGCACTCCAAAGTAACTCAAAATATATTTCGATATTGTAAAAGTGTTAGAAATATATTTACAAAAATAATTCTTCATAAAATAATAACAGTTAATTTAATGATTAAATAAACGAAATTATTGTAACTCATATAATGCAAAATGGTTGACCCACTCTTTTATCGACGCAAAAAACTTGGCATAATACAAAAATAACTGTCTTTTACCACTGAGTGACGTCACCTTTGTTTTTAATAACGGCTGTAATTCGACTGACTTTCCACTAAATTAAAGCAGCATTCAGGAGTGATGCCATTCCAAACTTCTTGGATCTTTTCCTTCAATTCATTCAAGTTTTTAGCCGGATTTGTTCTTAATTCTTTTTTCATTTTTCCCCACAAAGTCTCAATTGGAGACAGGTCCGGGCTATTTGGAGGTCACGTTAAAACTGCTGAAATGCAAAACTGTCATCTTCTGTTTGCCGCCTCGGAATCGAAGGTAAAAGTTGGTGCTCTAGGATGTCTTGATACCTACTTGCATTCACAGTACCATCGATGAAGCGAAGGTCGCCTACTCCTTGAGCTGACATACATCCCCATACCATACTGAAGCGGTAAATTTAGTTTTTCGTCTAAAGCAGTCTGGGTGAAATGCTTCAGCTGGCTTTGTTAAAACTCTTGATCGTGAGTCTCCAACACAAAGTTCGAATCGAGACTCATCGCTCCATATTACACTTCTCCATTATCACGAGTCCACGAGTCCGAGCGCTTCAGCGCTTAAGCGCTTGCCTAAGTGACGGTTTTTTAGAAGAAACAATTTTCTAAGCTAATAAAACAAAAACAATTTGGTTAAAAATTACTTTATAAAATTTGTATCCCATTTTCTTCATTTCTCGAATGCAGGTGTCTCTTGAAACTTGCTTTTTAATCACATTTTTCCACTCTAAGGTGATATTTGCCGTTGTAGCACGACGATCTTTATTGAGAATTCTTCTTAAAGCCCTTCTGTTACGATCGTTAGCAATTGATGGTCTTCCAGTTTTCTTCAGTGGGTTCACATTTCCAGTCTTCTTGAATAAATTAATAATATTTCGAACTGAAGACCTCGATATTTCCAAATTTTTTGCGATGTTATATGCCGTAAGGTTTTTTTTGTACGCTTCTATTATGAAATTAAGTATGTCTTCCGATAAACACTTGCCACGCGCCATAGTGAACTTTGATTGCGAATGCAATCAGTGAATGCCTGACTTGAGATATCCGCACTTAAATAGAGAGAAAGACATTATACAGCTTAGGCCAACTATTTTGCTCTGAAAAACTAACGGGCCAACTTTTTTGCAAAGAAAAAAATGGGTAAGCAGTTGAAATTTGTGGCAACAAACATTAACTGTATTAACTTTTTGATTTCTTTGTAAAGAACACATGTTCATGGATACTATTAAGAAAAAAAAAAACTTTTTATTAATTATGCATAATAATAACACATTTGAAAATGTATGTGATAAAAAATACAATACTAGGCCAACTATTTTGCGTTTGGGCTCATACAAATAGTATAGCTAGCCTTTAAACTCGCAAAAAAATTATAAAAATGGCGACTGCATTCTTTTTTATTATTCCAAGCTGTGAATACCTGTGAACCATAGACGATCCTTTTGGTTGTAAGAAAAATATGGTATTTTAACTCCAGTTGGACTTCTTTACTTACATGACATTCTATATTTCCAAAATGCATGACGTCGTGCAGTATCTAATGCAATAGTGTGTGTTAGCTGGTAGTATTTGATTTGCATGCAAAAACTTATAATAAAGATGCAATTCTGGCCTTTTTCAGTCAAATAAAAAAGTGAGAGCAAGAGAGCAAAAATTCCACTTTAGTCTGTATAATTACTTCATCTGTGCTACAAGTGCTTAGCCCCAGAAGTTAAAAAAACTTATTTCTTCAAAAAGTCGGCCAGGATGTCTGGTGTTCAGCCTAAATGCGAGGTATCAGCATAAACCGTTATAGTGCAATGTTTTGGAAATAACAGTTATACCTTTCATATTTCATCACGAACATGCCCGTGATTTATACACATGCGTTAGTAAGTTGTTGTTACTGTTGTTAGAATCTCAGTTCAGTACAGAATTAGCTTTGATTTTAACGGCAGCAGTATTTTTTGCTCCTCGAAAGTAATTGGGAAGTCACGTTCACACTTTTACTTGGGTTTTTAAGTAGCTTGAAAGTGAATACCGGTGAATTTATTTTCCTTTATTTCCAAAGAAAAGGATAATTTTCCACTGTAGCTCGGCTACGTATGGGTCGTTAATATTTTATTTTATTTATTAATATTTTTTTTTTATAATTCGCACGTGCAAAAGGGATTGTTAGCAACCTTTATAATGTTGAAATTAACACAGCACGGGCATTTATTTGCTCTTCTTTAACATTTATATTTTTGTAATAGAGAAATCGTGAAAAATTTTAAAGTTGAAGAACTTTTGGTAAGCCATTTGCGCGGTATCCACGCCTTTTTTCGAGGGAAATAAGATTTGTTTTATATAGTTCCTAGTTTCGACAAGTCGTTAGTACAAGGACGTAAGTGAATAGGAATTGTGGGTGCAGTGGGTTAGTGGTTAAGTCCGTTGGACTACTAAGCGAGGGGTCTTCGGTTCAAATCCGACCGGTTCAGCGAATCAAATTAGGAGAGTGCTGATTAGGAGAGCGATATCTCTGCGTATCGTTGAACGTAGAAACCATCGTTACTGAGTATAGTCAGAAGTCATTGACTACGATTGACCATAATAAAGAGGAGGGAACTCCGCCTTGAGCAGCAATTCAGCGTATTCAGCTGGGTACTGCATGGTGCCGCATATACATACTTTATCCATTTATATGTAGTATTGTCTACCCATGTGTTATATATACATCGGGCTATTTGGATGTCCAAAAAACATCAGCCAATGATTTTTAAATCATAGATGTAAGAATCTAAAGATCTTGGGTTGTTGATTTAGCCGGTTGGTAGTCAAATTGATTTTGTGAAGAGGTTTCGTACGAAGAGCCCCGTCTCCAATGTGCATACCCAGAGTTTTCTCCATTGTTTTATGAAAAAAAGAGGGCAGACTTATCGGTAGATAGGATATGGACCGTTCTGAAGGTCTTTCACTGTCTTTGGGTAGTAATATGACGATTACTTCTCTCTAACCCACGTATATCCGTATTACCGAAATTCGGTGGTTAGAATTAAGAGCTTGCAAAGACATTTCACTGGAATATACTTTTTTTTTAAGCTGAATAGGAGGATTTCAAGGCCATCTTATAATGGCAGATGTTTATTATTTGGAATTCAGTCTCTTGAAAATCGTCGAAAATTACTTACGATTATGTTTATAAGGGACGAATCACATGAATTGTGCCCCGTTATTAGCCTTAGTTTGTGATAAAACTACGCCTTTAAGGACTGCGCGTGGGCGATTTTTAATTGACAGTTCCATCGTAATAATTATGGGCGTAATGTGCCCATCTTGCGTTGCATCAGAGAATCTTATTTAGTTTGCAACAACTTAAATGCATATGTCAATAGTTCGAGAATAGCTTTTAAATCTTTTGTTGCAAATAATATTCGAATCTTGTATTCTTAAGCTTTGCTATTTTGTTTCTAATTGAATAATAAGACTTGTTTGAAATCTAATTGATGAAAAAAAAAAAAATAAATAAATATACATTAGTCTTAAGAAGATTTGAATAAGAGAAGATGTGAGTGGGAAGCCCTTTTGAAGCAGAGCTGGAAAGATTCCGACATATCCAGGAGCTTTAAACGGGTGGTATGAGTTAACCTCCCATTTTTTTTATTTTTTTTGCTCTCAGCCAAGTCGGGCTGAAGGGTCTGAGTTATTGGACTTTTTGTGTGGGATGCCAAATGTGTTATAGCTAAGATCTGTAAGGCCTGGAGTCTGGTTTTAGCAAAATAGGGGGTCTGTAGCGTTAAGAAAAGAGAGCGGCTACTATGCCCCTTGTTGAAAATTGAATATAGGCTTAGGGATGAACTGATGTGCATTCCTAGCAAGGCGTGTATTGCTTCCTTTCCTATAAAGAAGTGTTAAAGTTACTGGTGAACTTTAACATCAACAACAGACTATTTACCCTTGGCATTCACCTTCAGCAGGGGATTCAATACCAGAATACCAAAAAGAAGTGAATGGGATGTGAATGTAGTTAGGGAAAAGGATGAGATCGCCATCTACACCGACGGTTCCAAAATAGATATCGGCACAGGGGCAGACATCTTCTGCGAACCCCTAGGACTAAGCAAATCCTTCAGAATAAACGACGACTGTATCGTTTTTCAGGCGGATATAGCTGCATTATCCAGTCTGTAGCCGATTTGAGAAAGCACGGCCTTGCCAACAGGACCATCTACTCTGTTAGCCAAGCGGCCATAAAAGCCATGAAATCAGATGTGGTGATCAGAAAGTCGTTAGACGAGCTATCAGTTAACAACACAGTAAGCCTGTGCTGGGTGCCAGGGCTTGCAAGATCAGGGTCAGAAATGAATGCATCACTGGCACTTGAATCAGTAGAAACGTCGTACCATGGCACGTAAAATCGACACAGAGTCCTTAAGTAGAACTAACCTACGTTGGACATAACTCGACACGTGCAGACATACAAAGGCTTCGGCCAGCTGTCAACGAAAGGAGATCAAAATTCATGATCGGGTTAAACCGGAAGGATATCTGAGTACTTACGGGTCACTGCGCTGTGGGTCTACATGCGAAACGATTGAGAATACTGCATAACCACTAATGCAGAAGCTGCAGGGATGTTGAAGAAATTGAATCTGTCCGTTACCTGCTATGCGAATGCACAGCCTTAAATAGCATAAGGCTTAAGACCCGCATATTCTTCTATGATGAGCAAAGTCGAGATAAAAGACCTTTTCAGATTTGTGTATAAATTGGGTTGGTCCTAAGAGAGCGACACTTTGAGCACTTACCAGCTGTTTCTCTTTCGGTCTATTTCCATGTGTTTTGAAGTTCGAGGAAAGGTACCCAGATGGACCCAATTGCTGGTCTACGCGAGCTGAAGTCACAGGGGCTTTAAAACGAAGTGTAGTGATGAACTTGAAGTTGGGTAATAAGGCTGAAAATCCACACGACTTAAGATCGCTTTCGACAGCCGACAACGGTATTCGGGGCAATAATAAGAAACATATTCCTTTCACAACAGCAGCTTTTTTAACGTGTGCACAGTGATGAATGTGAAAAGAAAAGACATGCGAAAATTTTGTTCATTTGTTCATATCATTTTTTTTGCTTTACTTCTTTATTTATTTATTCTTTCATATAATCAATAATTTATACACATTGTAGTAGAGATAATATTCAATCTGCTTTGTATATAATTTATTTCTTTTCTAGCTTTTTTCTTTGTTTAAATGACAGGTTGGTTTTTTTTTTTATTTTTTAAAATTTTAATTGTAATAAAATCCGAGCTTGTCGCGCGTCAAACGAAAGACTTAATGTAGGATAAAATGCAGTAAACAAAGTAAAAGTCTAAAATTATAAATTCAGCTTAAAACATAACACAAAATAGAACAGGAAATGCAGTATAAGCGGGAGTAGATCAGGGAAAAAGCGAAGGTAATAAGAGAAGAGGAATCGGCCAGAGTACTTGATAGTACAAACACGAACTATATTCTGAAAGTTAAGTTAAAAAAAAAAATGAATGCTCTTCGGCTAGGATTGACGTTGTTTAGTATATCCGTTCGTAAAACAACAGATATGCTTGAGCCTTGAGCACAGAGTCCTCGGAAACCTCCTGCACCCGACTGTCCGAAACGTAGTACCATTTGCCGGGTGGCGGTGTGATGTTTGGTTCCTCAACCGGTGAGGGTTCTGGCGGTTCTTCGTTTTCCACCTCTGGTTCAGACGAGCTACAACTGGTGGAAAAATCATCGCTGTCATTGGCTTTCATGCGGAGATCGCGGGCCTTTTCCTTGGCCAACAGCTCTTCGAGTTTCTCTCGCTGCTCGTCGGCTTGATCAAGTTCCGCTTTGCTGCCCTGCGGTATAAATTTCCATCGCTTATCGTCAGGCTGCAGCAGGGGACGCACTTTTACGTAAGCGGTGTAGTGCCCTCCGTACATGCCACCCGAGTGCTCCACTATACCGTACAACGCGTACACAAGCTTTTTTTGCTTTCTATCAATATTTGGCAAGTTCTTCACCTTTGAACCACAGAACGGCGCAATGTCGAGAACCATTGGGAAGGACACAGGCCAGGTAAGCTTGCGAAAAATCCCTCGCTGACCGATTTGGAAACGCTTCAGATGCAGAATTAGCACCGCAGGTGGACTAGAGATCAGGAATTGCTTTGTCGCATTCGTGTTGACCGTCTTGCCATTTTCTCCGTTCACCCGCTTTGTACAATTGTCACAGCCAACCTTATTGCTGCCTGTCATCAATTCGAGTGCAGTGAAGTTATTGAGGCACGATTGCACAGAGCATTCACCGTCCTCGCATTGGTAGCGTGGCGCAATAGTTGTACTCCAGTCTGAATGGCTTTGAGTGCGAACGCGTTTCGTTTTTGTTCGCTTGGCTATGGCCACAGCGGTTGCGGCTGTATCTATGGCTGCCGCCCCTGAGGTCAGATTGAGTTTGTCTAGTTCGTTGGAGAGTGTATCGTTGGCACCGCCACCATTCGCGGTTGCTGCTGTGTCATTTGTCAGTGAGAGTTGTCGCACCAGATTGGCACCCTTTTCGCTAAGACCTACTTCCAGCACTTTGTTGTTGGTCGTAACTACAGCGTTCTTGTCCGTGTTGTTGGAATCTAGAAACCGTGCCTGCACGTTAACACCGGCATTGGCTGGACTTGTGGCGATACCTGAGTCTAAAATGCAAGAAATTAGAATTCCACTTAAAAAAGGAAAGTAAATACTCACCATTTTCATCATCATCGAGGGAGTCTTTGTTGGGATTCTCGGGCGAATCACCACGTTTTTCTGGTACTAAGATGCTAATCAACTCCCTGCTGTTTCCATTTGGATCACATGTCGATACTGTCGCTGCGCCTTTAGATGTTGCCCGAACAGGATCATCAATTAGATTGTCCTCAACATCGGCATCGGATTCCTCCGACGTCGACGAATCGGTTTCCATTGATTGCGTAGAGCTCACCATCTTCTGATGGTGTTTCTGTGCTCGCTTTGCTTTGCGCTCCTTTTCTTTCTCCTTTTTCAGCTGATGCTTGGAAGGTCCGGTCTGCACATTTTCTGGGCTTGTTTTGCGACGCATCGGCGGTTGTGGTTTCTCCACACTAACCGGCAACGACATATCAAGAAAATTTTCATGTCTCGACGAAGTATGAAAGCAGTCCTGGCACCTGAGAGTTGACACCAAAAACCCGCGGAACACTTGTTCGGGGCGAAGAATTCGATCGGCAGCTTGTTGGCCATATATCTTACATTTATTTCGCATCTCCTCGCTGACATTATTGATGTCCTGATAGCCAAGATTTTGTAGAATCACTTTTTGGTAGCGTTTGAGGTCTTCAGATCTAAAGAAAATTGGAAGACAATTGAGTTGCATGTAAATGTTGGTGGCAAACATGACGTTTCCTTACCTAACACTCTCGAGTAAATGCCGGAGCAGTTCGTGTGAATCATGCTGATCTCCGCCACAGAATTGTGGACATTTGGCGCAAAGCTTATCAAACAGCTTGCTGGGATTAAATACGCCACCTATCGGAAGAGTGAAAGTAAATAAAAATAATCAATAAATCAATACCATCAGCGAGGAGAAAATGGAGTGTTTTAAGATCTAACAAACAAAATGTTGGTTAGTTAGGTTAGGTACGCTAGTGATTCGTAACCATTTCCAAGGTGTCTCGATGCAGAGATGCTGTGGCAGGATCCGTATACTTAACAGACAGACCGAAAGATAGACAGCCAAGCCACATGGCCTATGTCTGGGAATCCAGATGAGAGTAATTCTAATGTTCTTCCTCATTTTGGTGAGGAACACCCATCGACGAGCTTGGGCATAGTCTTGATTGAGATGAGGGCCCAGACTGTCGACGAAGATAGCGGTGTTGTTTTTGATTGACGTGCTATTAAAAAGTAAAAAGTATCTTGCCAGGTTTCCAATCGCCAGGACCTCCGCCTGTAAAAGGCTGGATGAGTTCACGAGCCGGAAGAATAAGGAAGTGTGTAGTTCATCTCATAAAATCTCCGCTCCAAACCCACAGTTCATTCCGGAACAGTGAGGAGAGTAAGAGCGAACTCACTAATTACAGTGTCTGCCTCCTGCGAAGTGAATCAAGGTTATTGCAATGCCCCTAGGGTCTGGTCAGACCAGCAGCCGGCTACATAATACATTTGATTTCATATACAGGTAGGTAGAGGTAGGATGCCAAGAAGCAGAGTGCTTGACTGTTATACTCTTGTGGTCTCAATTGCAGTCGTTCTCTGGACTCTGCTAAGATTGGTGATATTATAAGCTGTACTCAAGGCGGATCACAATACCAGCGTGTACCTCATCTGTGTACATCCAAAGAAAATTTTTGGTTTGAATCACCTCTTTTTAAAAACAGTTTTGCTAGATGCATAGAGAGCGATATTGACTTTCCGCGGTGTTCGATATTGAGCATCCAGTTGAGCGAAGTTTCTAAAATGACAAACCAAGTACTTAGCCCTGGGGATAGCCCTAGATTTGCATGATTTTACTTACCACGTCAGGGAACATCCCTGAAACCAGTAACACCACGTCGTCCCTATACGCCAGCACTTTAATGCCGTCGCTGTATAGACTCGATAGGATTTTGTTGAGGACCAATATCCATAGCAGAGGCATGAAGACCCCACCTTGAGGTGTACCTCTGCTTAGAGATTTAATTATGAAGCTGTTACCCAGTTGTGCCTGAATGAACCTTGTTCGTAGCATGGAAACTATCCATTTGCTAATCGATATCTATATCTGACTCGATGAGAAATTCTTGGATAGCTTCAGTATGGGCATTATTAAAATCACCTCCTATATCTAGAAGGGTGGCTAGCGGTATTGGTGATAGTTGATAGACCTTTATATGGTACGCACAACTTTATGCAGGGATGTCTCCGTGGGCCTACCTCTGAGGTAGGAATGTTGGAACTTGAATGAAGACGACCTGACTAGGTCCAAGACTGGGGGACATGTTCAAGTGGGATACTAAAACTGTACATTTGCGAGTAGCAAGAATAGCACCATACTCCGATGCTTTGCAAAAATAATGGTATTGGTGATAGTTGATAGACCTTTATATGGTACGCAAAACTTTATGCAGGGATGTCTCCGTGGGCCTACCTCTGAGTTAGGAATGTTGGAACTTGAATGAAGACGACCTGACTAGGTCCAAGACTGGGGGACATGGTCAAGTGAGATACTAAAACTGTACATTTGCGAGTAGCAAGAATAGCACCATACTCCGATGCTTTGCAAAATAATGGCAGGTTACCCGTCCATACCATGAAATCTTTTCCTCGCTAATAACTGCTCTTACATCTCCGTGTACATGTTGCAACAAACTTTGAACGAAAAAAATCAGTTCTGACATTTCGCGGTTCCTATACCCAAAATTCAAGAATGGTTTCGGACAGAATCTTTGCCAGAGGACGAATGTAATCGCTTTTTCGCGGATAGTTCCAGAACCGGTCAATGCGACAACGTTAAGTAGTTCTCCCCGTAATGGATACATGCTTAGGTCATGGAGTTTATGTGTTTGTAGTGACAGCCAAGCCTTACTCAATTCCTTAACCACTTCTTAGTATGTGCCTCAACTTAAAAACTCTTTAAAAATGGTCGAAAGACCGAAACACGTGAGTCAAACACGTGTGTCTCGTTTGGGCTCCTGGTCGTAAAGAAATCACGGTAACTGAAATGACTAGGTCTCTTATATTCACAGACATTGCTAAGCGCAACTACTTCATCTCCGCGAGAAAACGCAACAAACAAAAAACCAAAACGAAAAAATTGGCAACTAAACGAAACCACAAATAAATAACTTTTCTAGTTTTGTCGCAAAACATTTTTTATCTTAAAACAACCATACACACCTGTGGACTGCAATTCATCTAATGACTGAGCGAGGGCATTAGTCAAGCCACCCCACGAGTTCAGCGTTCCCTTGATAGGCGGTAGAACAACGTCCTTATCATTCTTGAACTTGAAGGTTCCACCAGGAAGGATAAATCTGCAAAGATAACCACCAAATCAATGAAATTTCTACACCCAAAAGACTTAATCTTACTCTTCGCCTGGCTCCGATAACTCCTTTAACACGTCCAATAGATATGGCGTCTGTGCCAAGCACTGCATTACCGCATTGAAGAAGCACGTATTTCCTAAATTGGTAAGGCCCCTCACTCGTGGCAATTGCAGAGGTTTCTGCGCTTCCTGCTGCTGAAGTTGTGGCGTTTCTGGAAGGAATGCCGGCGTATACAGAGCCGGAATTGGTTGAACCCGTTTTGCCATTCCCGGAATTGGAGGTGGTGGGGGCGGCGGCGGTCCGTACACCACGCCGTTATTATTTTCTGACGCCTGGTCGGACAGCAGAGGTCGGATGGTTTCGAAAGTGGCCATGATCTTCCCCTGAATGCCATCGTATGTGGTCACGCCACTCTCCAATGGAATCGGAGGCGCAGGTGGTGGTTTCTGCAAGAGTTTCTTCACCATTTCCACACATTCCTGAATGTTTTTGCGCGAGTTCGGACTGACTTCATTGTCGCACGGGTAACACCAGATCTCGAATGTGGTCGTATTCATTGCCAGGGCATGCGAATCCGAACGGGGTGTCTAAACAAATCAAAACAAATACTAGTTCAATATCTAGAAATAGTTATGTAACAATTTAAAACTCACTTGAAAGTGCTTCAGAGCATGCTGGTTTCTAGAACGGCCACAAAGTTGTGATCCACACTTGAGACACAGCCACAGCGTCTTGTCATACTCGAACATCGAATCTGTATTTTGTTCCGAAGGTGGCGGCGAAACAACTGATGTACTTTTGCTGCATTCTGAACAGACATCCAGCTCAATCCCACTTGCCTTGAGAATCTTTCGCAGTTTAGTGGGATCGACAGACTTCTTTACATGAGGACATTCGCGCGACGAAGCACCACTCGAGCCGTTTGTGGCTTTTTCATCGCACGATTCGGTAGAGGAATCATTGCCGTGCGGGTCGCTCTGCCTCTTTTTAGTAAACATTTCCAAATGCAGTTACACTTTTGTTGGTTCTTATCAATCGGATTACATTTAGTTGTAACTGCGAAGATAGAAAATAGAATAACAATGAATGAACAAGTTCTCGCGCAATCGGTTACCAAACAAAGAGATTTCACTACGAACACCGTCGTCGCACTGCACAAATGACTTTTTAAACTAATCAATTAACCAGCAAAGTTTGCAAATCTTTTCATGGAAAGCTTATGAGCGTTTTTTTTTAAATGAATTTTACAAATGAAGGGAAAAAAAGAGAAAACTTTGTAACATAATGAGGTTAAGTTCACACACGTCTGCAGGGAGACACTGCAGTGAAACCTTGAGAATTGTATTTATTTCCTTGGATTTATTTCAGTTTTGCATTGAGAAAATCGGGCTTACCTTTGTGGGAGATAATAGTGCGCAGGAATTAATGGAAAAATGCTGCGAAATTATTTGAAAATTTAATAAATATTGCGTTTTTATTAAAACGTGAATTACGAGCAATCTACTATACCTTTTGTTTCTTTTGGGTGTAAAATGATGAAAAATGACAAGAGGATTTTTGTGATTATCCAAGAGTTTGGTAGCACTGAATTTTGGCGATGAGGTTGGTGGTAGTGACATCTATGTTTTAATCGGGACTACCTTGTAACAGAGCCTATAGATTTCCTTTTTATGTTTGGCGATAATATGAAAATTTGTATATTAACAACAAAAACGTACAAAAATCATTTTTTATTGGAATTGACACCAATTGCTAAGTAATTAGCTAAAGAAAAATGTGATTTGAATCTGAAACTGAGCGATAGCTATCATAACTTAAATTTATGTTGTGCCAAATAATATGTATAGATGTATGCATCTGTAACGTAATATTGAATAATAATAATGCACGCCGTGCATCTGTGTTATGACAGGTATGCAGAAATGCAGATTTGCACTCGGATCAGCTCTTAGTACTCGATTGAGATATTGTTTTATTTCTAATATCACAGAATGATATTCCACAATTTTAAGTTATTATCATAATGCTTACTAGTTGTTAATTGAAAGAACGTTTTGAACGCTCTTTTTTGCGATTGAGCGGGCACATCTGATTTTGTGATAAACGTGTATATTTTCAATAAAAATAGACAGATGCCAATAGATATTAATTATACCCTATCCTAAGGGTATATTAATTTTGACACATAGTTTGTAACACCCCTTAATATTCGTCGTAGACCCATAAAAGTATATATATTTATGATCAGGACCAAATCCTAAGACTATTTAGCAATGTCCGTCCGTCCGTCCGTCCGTCCGTACGCAATTTTTAGGCCTTTAAATTCAAGCTAGAAAGCTGAAATTTGGACCACATACTCTCTAGGGCTCCGAAATGGTTAAGTGTAAAATTTTTTTGAATACGCCCACTGCCACGCCCACAATTTAGAAAAAAGCGATTTAAAGCTACAGATGGACAGATAGAGGGTTATAACCTTCACAAGATATGTAGGCACTGCAATCCTTTATAAGTTTGTCATATAAAGTTTTTTGCCACGCCTACTTTTTGTGGACGTTTTTCACTAAAATGCTGTTTTCTTCGATAATTTTCTTAGAAACCGAAAAAAAAATGTTTAACAAGATATTTAGCCAATATTTTTTCCAATATATCGCCCATACAAAGTTTTTGGCCACGCCCACTTTTTGGGGGCGTTTTTTAAAAAAATGTTTTTTTTTTTCTAAATTTTATAGAATGAAATAAAATGCTATACATCATCTTCTTAATGTTTTTTTGTGGCATATAGGGATAGGGATAGGGTATCATACTGTTCGCTCCAAGCGGACTGTAGCCTTTCCTTATGTTTTTTTTATGTTTTATATTGGCCAGCAAAGGCAAAGGCCACCAGATAGTCAACTCTGCATTCCGGGCAAACTTCTCTCATATACTTTCTGTGAAAACATGTGAGCCATAGATTTGACGTTTGTTTGGTGGTATTTAAAGGGGCGGCCATTTAAACCTATGAAACTCCTTATAAGTATGCAAGCTTTTCATTTAATTTGCACGTAAACTGCTTAAGTATTATATAGATAAAAAGAGCTGAGTTTTCCCATAGGTACAAGTCTGTCGTCAGCTTAATAACGTCACAAGAAGGGTAGCTATTATTGACGATATATTTGATAGACTATCAGGAGCCAAACAGTTCCCCGCACTTGGTTGAAGAGTGAATATTGGAAAACATAGGTCCAAAAATAAGTAGCTTTCAAAAGAGTAATCCTGATTTGTTGAGAATTTTAGCAGAAATGCTACAGCAATCTTCGAACTTGTTAATATAAAAATCCAGGACGATATCATCGTGGTTGAAAAAACCTTTAAGAACATCGAGCCTACTTAAGGTAAGTGCTCTAACGATTACGAAATGCACTGCTGAAGCTATAGCCACAATAAATATAATCTACTTAAGATCAGCCTTGTTATTTGCCACAATTAACTATCTTATAACCGCTCAACAGCTTTCGCAGTTATAACAGTTTCGCTTTTCTACTATTCCTTTTTCCAAAGCAAAACGACAACTTTTTCCACTGTTTAAGCATCTTAACCCGAAGTCTCCACTATTTTTTCAAAATCACGGAGTATCTCAACCGCTTTCGTTTTAATAGTATTTGACTGCTTTTATAACTTCGTTTTTAAGCTGGTATAAATTCTCTACACACCGCATCGAAATCTGAGATGAAACCCAGGTGGTGTTTAGTTTAGTGTGAATACTTCAACGAGATTTCGAAATATTTTTGTGGAAATCTCTGTTTTTGAGGCGGTGTGAAAAGGTTATTAGGGAGACCCCAAAGTATAGCCGGGAAAGTGTTCGTTTAAAATTCTTCACAAGACAAAGCAATCCAAAAGGAGTGGGAACAACATTTTTCATAATAGCCGACAAATCATCTCTCCTAATTCCTATTTGAAACACCTAAGTTTACATATAAAGGCGAAATTAGAGACTCTCACGGAGTTGTATGTATTTCTTTATAATTTCTCATCAGTGATAATGTGAAGGGCAGGTGTCAACCCTGTATTAATATTAACATTATCGGACGCTCCAACCGGCTCGTGATGGAGGCTATCACGTATTTTCAAGTCCCAGCATCCGGGATCAAGATAAAAAGAAAGATCGAATGTGCGTTTTAAAGTTAAAAGCACAAGTCATCGTGGACGTCAGAGCGCTTGGTCTGGATAAATGAAAGCAACGTGTCCGGCTAACGCGTTTAAGTCAGGGATTTTGCACCGGTCGGGTGCCCCTTAAATTATTATTCTCCGTTAGGCATTGTTGCCACCCACACCCATAGACCATAGTCAGAAACTTCAGATTCCAGACCATAGCCAGACCCTCAAAAATGGTGGCGATTTTGTAGGTCGCTAATCGGTTGTAGGTTAGGTTAGGAGGGGCTGTTTAGAAAACATGAATTTAATGTCAAACCAATGCCAAACAAAAGGCCTATTATCTAGTATATACTTGAGCATGTGAATAACAAACCCGTTTCGATCCGTTGATGTATCTTTAGAGGGGGGATCTCTTCCCAGAAATACGACGTTCTTGGAGAGCTGGGCAGTGCCATAAGAGATGTTCTACTGATTTAATTTCCTCATCGGCTTCTGCAGAAGTCTTTAGCAAAAACTCATAGCCTTCAAGTCATGTTTGCAATGATGCATTGTTCGGTTAATAATCAAACAAGTATCCATCCGGATTTGGCTTCTCTCAAAGGAAACTATAGTATTTGATCTCTTACTATCGGTGGTTGTCCCCAGACTCAGGGTTATGGCGTAGCTGCTGATCCATTGTTCAATTGACATCGTCAATGAACTTCTTGCTGTATTAAGGGCTGGTTGTACTTACATGTCATCCAGCTAGCTGTAAGTTCAAATCAGAGCCACATCCGGCCAGTCGCTCTGGTATCTAGTTCCCTTCCACCCCTACTTGACCAGGAATCCATCCAACCGAGTGATCTCTCTTAGTGCCAAAAGCATTCATTAAAGCATTTCGCTTTTAGTACATTGGAGTTGAGGCAGCACGTAGCAATAACAATAAAATAGTTCAGCTATTAAGTATATATAATCAATGTATACTATTGGTTCCTCGCCTTTTAGTGATATTTATAAATTGTATTTTCAGACCCATTAACTTTCGGCCGACATGACGACATGAATGTGGATATAGTTAACATGCAATCTTTAACTCACAAAACTACCTTTTAATAAAAGAACTAAACTCCGATTTTTTTATAATTCAATACAAATTTTTAATTTATTTCCTTTTAAATTATAATTATTTTTAGTTTTCGTTTATTTAGTCACTACATTCTTAAGCATTCACACTTAATTATAGAACATAACATAGTTATGCGTACTGCTACAGTTACATTTATATACAAATGGAATAAATATTTTAAAGCTATTAACACATTTTCGTTTATATTTTACTCCTTTTTCTCTCCTCATCGGGCAGATTTAAGGATAACTTATTAAGCAAGAAGTTTGACATTTGAAAGGAAATATCATTTACAAATGGCTTACAATAATTATAAATCTACATATTTACAAAACAAAAGAAAACAAATCTTAGCGCGTACGCAAACCCAATTTGAGCCGCAAGCTTAAAACTAGATTCTCTCCAGATAAGGCTATACCCTCGATTGGCCGTTATAAATTGGTATGTTGTGGAAGTTAATTCCACTGTAGAGTGGGCCAAAGGATTTGCCATTGGCACTTGGCATCGATGGTGATGAGAGTGCTTTCTTTGGCAGCGATGACACGGATTTTATTGACGTAGATGGCGTTGGTGTCGCAATAATGCGATTGCGATACGATTCACATGTTTTGCGAGACCACACCCACATTCCGGTGAGAGTTCCGCCGGTGAGTTGGAAAAATATTCGCAGGAGCGTCGGAACAGCGGACGCTTTCACTGGAGCGGGACATGATTCCGATGACACGCAGGCGGGAACGTTAAAGTCGAAGCGTTCAAAGAAGGCCGATAGCACGGCGAAAATCGCCGGGAAGAAGAAAACCAGGCTGAAGATGAGAAATCGCTTACGGATTTGTGAGAACCTCTGCAAGCCGATTGTTGGTTGAATTTGTTCCTGTAAAGTTTTCAGCGATCGCGAAGCTCGTTCTGTGAAGAACAGCCCCAAAATGAGGAGGATTAGAGCTGGAATTTCGACAAATCCTGGCGCCGAGCACATTCCAGTCAACTCGTGAGGCTTCACGGCGTCACAGAGAAGTGCTGCTATTGGCGGAGCTAGTGGCGGTACCCACGCAAGAACGTGAAACAGTCCAGACTTTTTTTCGAGGGCTTCACTTGACCATTTTTTGTGCGATGAAAGATAGAAACAAAGGGCGAAGATCAGCCACCAGGTTGCAGCACACAGAGTAAGATAGCTTGTTGTTATGTATGAGGCCAAGCAGGGTGGAGTAAGAGCGCAGGGTCCTCCAATTTCATCGGCTAGTACTACACCGGATGCCAACGTCTTTGTAGAGTTGTGAAATACAATTCTCTCCAAGTAACAAACGCTGTACAGGTTGTAGCAGAGGCAGAGGAATAGCACTGGCCTCTCAGGATATCCAAAGCGCGTCGGTTCAGCCCAAAACGTGACCAAAGAAAACAGTGTCAGGATGAAGCAAATAGCAGACAGAGCGAGTATGAGTCCCTCCGCGATTTTCTTCTGTTGTGTAGTGTACATAGCATCCTTATTGCACCGTGGAGCACATTCAGTCTGTAGGGCCGTAAAGTTTTGAGGACAAATTAAGGTAGACACTGATTTGACGGCATGATGCGGCGGCACCTTCCATGGCAACCAAGGCCAGAAAATGTGTTGTTGCTGGTGCTGTTGAAGTGGTCGCTCTGGAAAATTGTGTTTCTCAGCTGCTTCTTCGGGGATTTGCATGCACAGCTCGTGCTTTTCTGGCTGAGGAAGCGTCTCACAGTTCAGGAACTCCGGCCAAAGAAGGGTCAACTGGACTTGATCAGCACACTCCGCTTTCACTGTTTCACACAGTGACTTGCAGGCCGTAACTGGCCTTGGCACATCCGGCGTACACAGGGGAAATAGCGAAGAACACAAAAGGAACCTCGCCCGATTGGAACAGCCTGACTCCAAGATCGGCATCAGCTTGGTTATCTGTAAAGAGACAAAAAATAAAAGACAAATTAATTCACATCCACTAAAAATAATTGCAGGGATAGTTTTCAGGGAAAAAGAAGAAAGGCACCGGCAGACACTTTTTTCGGGGATCCTCTTGCGTGAATTTTCAGGTGACTTTTTATTTTTGTTGCTCCTAACTCCGACAATCATTTGAGGACAAGAAACGAAAAGAATGCCAGACAAAAACAAGAAAACATGCGCACTCGTTCCAAGAAGGATGATTTCAAAATGTAACAAAAACCGCAACAAAATGATGCTTTTTATTCTTCTCATGCCATTGTCAGATTGATGGAAAGGAGGAGGATAATGATGATGATGATGATGGTCATCAATGTCGATGCAAGCAAAAAATATGAAGGTAAGAAAAGGAGAGTTGAAAAAATATATTTTATTGCTTAGAAACAGGAAAACAAAGGACAATAGAGGGCGGAGAATGTCTGTCTGAAGAGTAGAACAAAAAATTAAACTCAAACCGATACATTTTCATGTCTTTTTTTGAAGAATTCTCCTTACAATTGGACCTTTTGATTGGAACTGAATTGCTGATCTGGTTGTTACTTAGAAATTTGAAGATAATTCTCTTGCAAAGGAGAAGAGACAGTAAAAAGTTTAAATTGAAAAAGAAGAAATTATACAAAGAATGTTGCATTGACTTGACAAAGTCTAAAGATGGAATTTTTGAAATGGTTTTTGAATTTAAGCCTTAAATTCCGTTGCGAACCTTTAGGAGCTTCGGACTGTCTTTCATAAACAAACGTTTTTAAACCTTACTGACCGCCTGGGATGGATTAGTTGGAATGGCGATTGGTGGATCGGAGTGATACCAACGTGCACATACATACTTGCATCGATCGATAGCTCTGTCCTAAGTGATCTCTCTGGAGCCGAAGTAAAAGTTAGTGATTATTCGACTAAATTATATGAATCCAGAAAGAAAATTATTTTTCAAGCGAATAAAAAAATGTCATCGCAAGGAGTGGAGATACATATGCTCAAATAGCCTGCTCTTCGAATTTGACAGATGTAACCCTGTGACACTAACCTGGGTTCCCGGAAATATGGATACCAAATATAGTGAAACAGCTGACGTTCTAGCCTAAGAATCATTATTAACCTCCGTTGGCCCACATAAACTGTTGGTCATTATAAACTAATGAAATGACTGAGCCAATGACTGAGAATTGGCGTTTTCCTGACTATTACTAATGTCAATTAATGTTCTCCAAATGAGCAATAAACTGTTATAAACAATCCTTGGTGCACCTGTGTGTTATCGTGTTACTTCGGAACGAATCCACCGATTTAGGTAATATCCACACGATATATTTGTTTTATCGAGACGATTGTATATAGCTTAGCTATGATAGGTGGCGCTTTAGTCAAATTATTAATAAATTCTTTATATGTATGTGAACTAAATTTATATATTTTGTGGAACACACACTTTGGTCTTTTGTACACGGTCCTGCTTCAGTAATTCATCAATTAATGTCATATCGATTTCTCATTTTCTTAATCTTTACCAAGACATAAAATTGCGCCACCTATTGGAAAGGGCAGAACAACGTTTGCATAAGGTCAGTTAATTTGCGTTGACAAATAAGTATGCGACCGAATTTGCGAATTTTTTTACCCAGTAATTTTATAACAGCTTCATAAACTTCACCATGAAAGCTCATCAATAGTGTCGTTTGACAATCGCCTGCAAATATCGTTAGCAGTTAAGCAAAACCCAGATCGGCTAAAATAAAAACGTTCAACAGACGCCTTTTTGACAAAACCTGCAGTCATCGATCTCCATCTGTTTGGATGTGATAGAGACAAGAACGATGTCATCTGATGTTTTTTTTAATGAAAATGATCTTTATTTTATTAACTTTTAGTTTCCGACAACTGACAGTTGGACAGTCAAATGACAGTTGTAGATTAGTAACATACATATGTAGGTTTAATCGTTTCGTAATACTGTCGACATAATAAAATCGGATTCCCACATTAATTGTCATAAAATCATGTTAATTCCCTTTCGTTGATTATCTACATCACGTTCAATACCCTTTACACAGCAGTCAATCTGTCATAAATTTATCCAAACCTAATTAGGCAATTTATTAATGATACCTACTTCTTCCAGCTTCTGTATCTAATGATTATGCAAATCTTCCTGCGGGATCCTTTTTAATTTTATTTTATAAGCCCTTTTGAGTAGTTTAACTTTTAATTGTTATTTAATTCAAAAAACGAACCATCATCATCATCATCGATTGGTGGTAACAAATTATTTCAGCGCACGCATATTATTAATGATCCGATGATGAGATCAAAATTTAAATTCATTAAAATCAAAAAAAAAATCAAAAACAGATTATGTATGACCAGAGTAAAGTCCCAGCGGGATCTACAGATGAAAAAAAAAAAGAAAAGCGTCAGACAGTGGCGGCAGATCAACTCCAACTCAATGGGCTTAACACTTAAGCCGCCATGGATCGCAATCCTACACACACATAAAGATGATGATCGTTTTATGATATCTCTCGTCTTTTTTTGTGAATGGTGGTCAAAACCTGTCGTCGTCTTTTTCTCTTTTTTTTTTTTTTTTTTATTTTTTTAAGTCGCATAATGATAAATGGTAATTTATTCAAATCCGAAGTTATACTTAGCTGGGGGATCTGTTTCTTTTAAGTTTTCATTTGAAAATGTGCGACTTTCAGTGATCTCTTATCTTTTGTTATAAAAAAAAATTTCAGTATTTTTTTAAATTTTTTGTGAATGTTTCGAGCAAATTGGTTTAAATTTTTTGAACGGAATTATGTTATTGGGATTTTATGCAAAATTATCTCGGCAATACAAGTGCGGAGGATTGAATTGGCAACGATATTCGTGTTTGTGCAGGTTTTTCGCATTTATTTTAATGGAATTCAATGAATGGGCGGCGGTTAAAAGATAAGAAACTTGCTGGGAGAACGTACAGGTATTCGTCTAAAAGCTTTTTGACGTTTTCAATGCAAATAAATAACAATTGAATTAAGATGAAAGTGGTGAATTGCTGTTTTATAGACTTTAGTCATCAAAGTGTTGCCTGTCATTTAGGAACAATGTGGGTTTAATGTTCAATTGATTTGCATCAATATGGTATAGTAATGTCACCATAAATTCGAAGCTGGTCCCTGATCGTGTTAAATGTTGATGATCGGACGACATTGTCACGACGTTTTTGTCGCTAGAGACAAAGAGTTGTAGAAACGACTTCATTCGATTGTTTTTATTTGAAGTTCTGCATCTGACGTCGACATATGGATGTCAGTTCCGCCACAGAGCAGAATTTAAATATTTCTGTTTTCAGTTTCAATCTTCAACGAATAAAAAAGTATTGAGGGCTTATTAGAGGTCCGCTCTCTGAATATCAGGACCACTCTTCGTAGAAAGCATCAATTCTTAATTTAATTTAATTTCAAGTTTATTCTTTTACCTCCCTCCCAGATATTTGACTTCGTGGGAATACATCGAAGAATCATAAGCTCTTACTTTAACTTAACTTCGCGTAAAAAAATTTTGTTTTACCAAAAGGCAAGAGTTCAACAATCCACCTTCTGCTTTTTCGAATAAACTATTGCTAAAATATTCTAACGAAGCTAATCTAACAAAGCAATTTAGTTGCTGAATTTAGTTAGTTGCAATGCAAGGTGAATAGTTGCGGAATAGCTCAAAAATTATAGCCAAGCCGCCTTCGTTTCCACAACGCGTAAGAAGCAGTTTTTGAACAGGAAGCTTATTTATTTCTTCAAAAAGTGAAAAAATCATTTCTAATTCAGCAAGACAAGTTTCCTGGTTAAGTCATTTCTGAAAATGGTAATCGAAAATTGCCGCCGTGATCGTACGATTGTGTAGATCTTCGAAGCTACATTAACCTCCTTGGATTTTGGTTCGATTTTGGCAGGATATATTGCTTTGTTGTTTTTTTGCCCACACAAAGTACAGAAGCCTTATTGAATTGCTAATAGATCCACCACGGCACCAAATCAATACCACCCGCTGTCCTCTTTAGCTCAAATTCCTTGTCCCCAATTTCTCTCAAACAAAAACCCTTGTTTTGCGAATTTAAACCCTAAGACCACCTGTTTGATGTAAGGAATTTGCTTAAATTCCATTAAATTTATTGTTTCACAAGCGAATACAAATTATAAAGGATACCATCCATCCCCTGCGGAGCATGACGACTAGTAACAGTTAGCACTATAAAAAAAATAAAAAGCAAAATGCATACATAAACAACAACAACAAGATACACCAATTCAATGTGATGTCCACGCAGCTATTACTGCATGTTCAACAAGCCTGACAATAAAAGAAAAATCACACATCCAACAGAAGCGCTCCAACAGATCTTGCTGTACAATATACTTCGTTCGGCTGTCTCCCTTTGCTCGGTCTTCTTTGCCCTGCATGTGGTCATCCCATCATGCGATACAGCATCCTAAGAAATACTCACACAGCAGGAGATTTCAACTTCATCATCATCATTATCATCAAGTATCTCAAAGGCGTGCAATGCATAGCTAGAGGGAGGGCAGCGATCTTTGAGGCTATCTGATCCTCAAGATCATTTAACTTCAACTGCACCATTTGGCGCACAGTATGGCGCACGCTGGTCTTCTTTTAAGTGTGACGAGGCAGAAAGAAAAAAACACCAGAATACATGGGGTCATACATAAGTAATTAATAAAAAGATGCATCGGTCATAGATGGAGGTTGTGCTGGGTGGTATCGTGTACCTAGTACGTCTATTCGTCGAGCCAAGATTATAAACATTGACTTTCTCCTCATTCGATATGGTGAAGTAATTTTATTTAATGGATTCAGAGAGAATGAATGCAGTACAGGTCTTACCAAGCTGCCTTAAGAAACCCCAGAAATAACTCATCGCATACTTTTTTTTTAATTTAACTCTAAATAGTCATCTTCTTTCGAACAGCTCGCTTACCACGTCACAATTCAGTAATCCCTTGTTGTTGAATACAGAGGTATCGTACAAGTGTCGCTGTGTCCGTTCTTAGGCCACAAACGAATGAATGACTCACAAAAGAGATCCGCGCAGTCACATTCAACGAAATCAAAAAAAGAAATATTCCCTGTGACCACGACGAAGAGGAAAACAAAGAAGAGAACAAAACCTTTTAGTGGGGTTCCACAGTACCATAGATGATACTGATTCTTAATTTAATTTTAAGGTACCTTTTTAGAATCACCTCTTTTGGGCTACAGAACTACTGTCGCAATCTAACAAATGGGTTTTCAGTTGAAATTATGAATTCGAAAACACAAAAAAATGAATCCATTCAAATGGTGTTAGCTCCATTTCCTCGGTTTAATTCTTTAATGTTTCCAGATTGTATATTTTAGAGGGCTTGTCGCATCTGATTACTCTTTAAAGGCAGAGCTAGCATGAAGGGAATGGGAACGAATAGTTTTTCGTACGAATATCAGATTTCCTGGAAAACGTTTCTCTTTCTGTTTCTTTCGTTTTGTTTCCTTTTTTGAAACTATTTAATATGTATAATTAGGAGATATTTTTATATCTCTCATGAGTTTGGGAAAATAAAATTATCTTAATGATAGATATGTAGGAAATGGGGCACTTAAATGTTAATGGCTGGATAATCAGTGGGAAAGGCAAAATCACTCTTACTTTTTATCTCACCGCAATTTGCGTCTGTCAAGTATTTGTTGTACTTTTTGTAAAACGGAGAGGTTGACAGAGTTGGAACTCCAAGCCACTTGTAGTGAATAACAATCTTTATGAGAGTTCTAACCAAGAATGAAGGAATTAAAAAGCAAAAAATATGGAAACCACGATCTAGAAAATGGTAAGCAATTAATTTGAGCAAGTGTTTCCACTTACGTCCAACTCTTAGTACGGAAGTTTCTTTTGGTTCTAATTCGTTACTGGCCTATCTTTTGTTTTTAAAATCTTGCAACAATTTGAAAAATGGTAGCCTTTTCCATGCCTTTATCAAATTTCTCTTTGAAAATATGAAAATATTTTCTAGTTCATTGCGATTGCAAAGACCACTGAAGATCTTGTCTCTAAAGAAATAATATTAAATCTGAGAATTACTTATATAGATCGAAACATAAGTCTAATAGTTGCCATGAGTTAGATAAAACCAACTCTCTAGATTATACTCAAGGGGTTTGTAAGTATAACGCATTAGATATGAACTCCGTCATTGTCATTGATATATCCTAACTAGTACAATCAGATCGTAGAATACTCCTTGCAACGAAGTTTTCCATTGTATTAAAGGAAAACTTGTAGAGATGTGATAGTCTTAACCAATCTTCAAAAACACACCATTTAGATCTTAGAAGTTCTATCATGTGGCTTTTGAAAACAATCCTTAGAGTTTTTAACTGTCTTCACAACGTAGTCACAATTAGACTTCAAATTCCGAAGCTATATATTCCGCATTCCCAATTCTACATACACAGCGTAGATTTTGGACTAGAATTTGAAAAACCCCTGACATTTTTCAAAGCCTTTAACTGGAGTACAACCATAAACCTTATATCCGTAAGAAGAACAAGAGTTTATAGTGGAATCAGACACTAAATATTTTGCAGATGTACACATTTTCCAATTTTCCGAAAACTTTTGCCACGTGAGTTTGTTGGCTAATTGCAGCGGAGCTTTTACCTCTAAATACATTCACTCCAACTGAAGTTTAATTAACTACTAAGTCAAAAGCTCCTCTAATCTCTTATTTGTTACAAGTCCAATGTTCACTTTCAGTTTGTCTATGACGATTGATGTCAAAGGCTTTGGTTGCAAGAAAATCGCAAGTGGCTTTAAAAATTAATATGTCCAACTCAAATGAGATTGTTCTAAAGACAAAGGAACTATTAACGGAGTTATTTGTATAAATGCGGGTCAGGGTACACTGGGACAAAAATTAGACAAATATGTTTGAATACACAAAGTTTGAATTTGGACCAGAATTTTGTTGAAATACGTCCATAGACCTTCTATGGCAAGAGTTCCCCCACTCTACCACGGAACTCGGAAACAAAACCACTCAGTTCTTAAACAAACACTTAACAACTAGCCGCCTATTAAATACTCAGAGACTTGGTCGCGTGTTCTGTGAACTTTAAGCGCGTATTTATCGCAGACCAATAAAAATGATAACATCATGAATATCTTAAGAAAGCAGTAAAGATTTTACTTTTGATTTTACTCACAAGGCCATAAAGTTAAAATTCTGAGTGATTACGTCGCACCCACCTAACTCTATCAATACCTCAGCCGAAAAATGAAAATTTATTGCCGCCCAAAAGACTAAAACCAATGTTCGATCGTAAATGTTTAAACTTTTACGTATAATATTTAAGATCCACTCCAATCCATCAAATGAAATCTCAACAACAAAAAAAAAACAAAAACAAAAATACTCTTGCTTTATTTTAAAACTACTAAATTGCATCAATCCGATTTCACACTTTTATGAATGGAGAAGAAGAATTTCACATCATAAAAAAGAAACAACCATCGGTAATATCTCAAAAGGAAATCATATCGTGTTTATTGTACACATGTATATATATATATTTTTTATTGTATCTAGATATAGAACCCCTTTATCGTCTTCTTCCCCGTCGCGGCGTTTTTCTTGGAATATTGGTGTTATTAGTGAATGGCTGCGTCATAAAAGCGATATGTCTGAAATTATTCATCGTTTTCATATGATCATTAAATAGATGGATCATAGAAGAACCGCAGACAGCAAGATACAAAGTATTTTAATGGATGATAGAAACCTGTCAGAGCAACGCCATTTACCAAAACGATTGACGGGCGTTCCATCGAGAAAAAAAAAGTACCTAAATTTCTTAACAAATGATATATCACACAAAGTGTTCCTAATTTGGTTCATTCCGGACGGTAGTTGATAACGATGCTTTATTAAAATTCATAAATCAAAATTCTCCTCCTGGCTTTTCGATAATTAATTGAATTGTGCTGATTTTGGCACGATCTGCCACAAGGAATGGCAATGCAATGAGAATAAAAAAAAATACGAAAAAATACGATACATACAAGCAAAAAAAAAAAACAACTCGACTTCAAAAGGTGTTTTCGAAAATCATGCAAAGCTAATTTTCTTGTATATCGCGCATCGCTGCGAGCAACAGGCATATACACATCGCGCCAAGAGAGTAGATTGCATCTCGAATCTCTGATCATTTGGTCGTGTGTTTTTTGTTTTTTTTTTCGTTCTTCATTTTGGGGGCCTTACAAGGGAACACAACAACACAGCACAAATAAAAACCAAGAAAAAAAAAGGTTAGCAGGTTGTTTCATGGCTAAGACTCCATTAGGGAGCGAGCAAGAGTTTGGTGTTGTGAGATCATTGCACTTCTTTTGAAATGATTTTTCTTTTCTATCTAACAATACCGACCCAGTAGATTATGGCCTACCTTTTGTGGCTTGAATTTTGTGTGTTTGAATTTGAACCCATACAAGCGTATTGCCATTTGAAGTGTTATAATCGTCCCTTGGGGGAACTAACAGAAATAGCCAGAATTTTTGCTTTGTTCATGCTCATGACAGAGGAACTGGTTCTTATTAGGTTTGGATTCAAATGGTTTTATGATTAGAAGTTAATGATATAGAGTTACAGCTATGTAAATAGATGTTGTAATGTATCTTAAATTGAAGCAATAATTAGGAAAAAAAGAGAAGAAAAAACTGGTTATGGAAATTTTGGTGGAAACATTTTTACTAAATGTCGGGCAATAGTGTTCTATAAACTTTGCAACTGTCATAATTTCTTGTGATTTAATGCATTCCAATGAGTTAATGTGACAGTTGTCACCCCTGGTTGACAAATTGCTTCCTCGTTTTCAAAACTCACCAGCCAAAATCAATGTTACATGCCCATAACCGATTTTAATGTCGGATTAGTTATCGGTGAAAGCGGAGCATTATGCCATTAATACTGCAAAACACCAACATCGACTTTGATAGCAGCCAGGAGTTTTAAGTTTTTCAACAGCTAAAACAGAAATTCTTTTGAAATGCAAACAAACTTCGCAAATATAATTTGCTCAAATCAGTGTCAATTCAATTTTGCGAATTTTTGAAACGTTGTCGCCATGTTGGTGGAGTTTTTATGCCAACATTTAACTTAGGATTACATGTGCTAATGTATTCCTTTTTACAATGTTGCTGTTTTGATCTTTTCTAATCATTGACCAGACCGTCAAGAAAATACAACTGCTGATATATGAATTATCAAATATATGACTAAAATGTAATTTGATGAAATTTATCTGTTAGCATGCCATCATGGTCATGTGTGGCCAATAGATCATTTAAGACGTGTTCACTACCTACCTACAACATGACCCTATTATGACCTCTAAAACTATAAGAAATTAAGTCGTTTTGACATGTATTCGTTCCTTAAATCCTAGAGACCATCCCAAAGTGAAACTATAGCTAATTAACATGCACATTAAACGGCAGCCTGTCGTAAAGTTCCACCCTCTTTCTTTTATTTCGTTTTATGTAGGTAAAAAAAAGCAAATAATTAGCTGTCGATTGATATTCATTTAATTGACATTGACTGTCAATTGCAAAGATACAGAAGGGAATCACAAAAAAAAACGGCCACAGGAAAGTTAAAAGCGAGCAAAACAAAACGCCATCATGACCCATTCTATACATGTAAATACATTGTCCCTACGTATACCCGTTCGGCAAGTGACAGCACGCCCCGTTGAATTGATAGCACAATGTTTATGCTGATGCGCTTAGCCATCTCTCGTTCCTTCTTTCAATCTTGATATGAATGCACAGCAAAGCCGTTGACACGCTTTATTTCGCAGGCATGTTAACGAATGTTGAGATTTCAAGTCACGTCCGTTTGCGTCTCTTCTCGACTTATCGTTTGTTTTTAATTGTTTATTGTAAATCCAATTGTTTAATCGAATTTCATCTGACAGGCATTTACAAATCCAGCAAGTAGGTCGAATATGGAGTTTAATTCTTCAAGCCCATGTCACTGTGCGACAGAAATTTAAAAAAAATCTCTTCAACTTGTCAAATATTCAACGACGACGTGACGACTGTCTGTTCATCATTCGAATGTGTTCAGGTTTCAAATTTAATTATATTTTGTTGCACATTCCAAACGGTGTGCTATTTCAAAGTGCTGCACCGCGAAATGCATCTGTCAAACTGAAGCTTTTGATCTTTACCGCGCGAGCGCAGTCTCTCTGACACAACGCAAAAGAGATATGTCACTTCTCATCTGTCATTTCGAATGGGAAATCGTGCATTTTTCATCTAACGCGACGAGCTTATTTTGTTGCGGGACGGTTCACGATTATTAATAGTAAAGCAACCGCGACAAGAGCAACATTTTATGCTAAAGACGCTGTACTGTGCGGCCAGTCAGCCATCAGCTTCATACGAGATTGAGAGAGAGAATTCCCCAGTGTGACTGTGGACTGCGCGGGACAGGTACTTGACAATTTTTCTGCCGTCTCGCGCAGATCTTTAACTCGACTCGTTGAAACGTCATCAGAAGATATGGAGAGAAAGAGAAGGAATAAATTGCATCTATAGATGCATAGATGCAATGCATCGATAAACGTTTCGTTGCGGCAATTGGCAACGGACTCGCAAAAGATCTATGTACAATACCAATCAGTAAAGTATCTATATGGAGTCTATGAGTGAACGGGGAGAAGGAGAGAGGCGTATATTACGGAATGGCGGCAATCTTTTTGAGAAAAAACAATCGACTCAAACGATAAATCGTTTCGTAGAGAAAAAAAATGATGTAATGCCATGGTGCTGTTCCTGGGGGTTGAGCCAAGCAAAGTCGACTATTGAATGGACCATCGTGTGGACGGAAATGAGTTGTGCGGTGATGGTGATGCACCGTGCCCCATGTAACCAGCCACCAAACCGCTCCAGCTTTGCTCAGCTATGTGATTAATCGAGTTTAATGCAATGATTTGCTGTAAGAAGTAGGTACTTTCATGCGCCTTGTTGCGGTTACACGCGGTGTGGTTTGCCTTTCGGGCATCAATGGTCAAGCATTTCATTTTAACGTTTGCAAACAGTTGGCTTAGACTTAGTGCGATCTAGTGGCAGGTGGTTTTTTGTTCCTAGTTTTCTTTGGAAGTAATTTATTTGAATGTAATTTGCCTAAATAGACCATTGTGGTGTGATTTTGGAATATAAACTTTAGCTGGATTGCCTTGGTTTATGTGAAGGTTTAATGGTGGTTAATAAGGTAAAGGGCGTGGGCAGTATAAGTAAACTTTAAACATTAAACATCTTTTTCATTAAATAAAGGGGGAGAGAATGGGAACGCTAATGATTTTCCGGATGAATGAAATGTCATAATTTTTGTAGAGAAATGACATCCCTGTATTTTTTCTGATCTGATTTTAGGGTTGTACCAACATATTCCCAAAGGTAGATTCACAATTAGAGGTGTATCTGTCCTTTTTCATGAATCAAGGGAGTCTAATTTCAAAACATCTGCAACTTCCGTAATCCATCCATCCAAAATGGAACTGAATTCACCATCTACAGGACTATATTTCCTGTATTTTAAACAAAACCAGAAGCTGCAAAAGGCCCTAAAGTCTGAAGTGTCAAAAACACGTCCAACTACAAATCACTCAAAAAAAAAAGAACCTTGGAACACATTTGTGATGGCTCTAAATTTGTTAGGGGAATTAATTAATTTCGTAACAAAAAATAACAAAAAAAAACATACATATTACGCACAAAAAAAAACTTAAATAATTACTTTTGCCACTTTGCTTCGTGCACCTTTAACACGTGTAGTTCTTTTTACGGTACCTCACCAATCCGCTTTCCTCTTTTCCCTGCAACTTTGTGCAGTTCAATTAAGTTAATTGCCATGTAATTATCTACCTTGCTACAGATGCCAAACAAAAAACAAAAACACAGAGAAGCACCAGGAATATCTTTTGAAACATTCAAAATGAATTACCTCAAGGTATGCTGTGCGATCCAAAAGGTAAAACAAATACATACCTACCACCGAATGGAAAAAAAAAACAAAAATAAAATAAAAACAGAGACACTAAGGAATGAGGAGACACACAAGGAATTGAAAGAAACCTCATGGGGATACTACAAAAAAAAAACAAATGATCGTCGTCATTCTGCTGATCTTCTGTAGATTTTCAGCGGAAGCAGAAACAACCAACCAACCAACATAACCATTCCAAACACAAGAACAATACGAATTGCGAATTGTAATTATATTCGAAAACGGAATGGTGAATTGTAGAACTCTGTTGTGCAAAAAGATCTCGCAAAGACAGGAGGAATTTCATTCTTCCGCGCGATCGAGCACAGAACGAAGAAGAATGGCAGAAAAGACGGTATTCCATCAATTTGTGCGTATCTTCTATTCTATGGCGGTGGACCCACTGTGTGTAAGGATTTCCTTAGAACGGAGGTATTCAGCTCGGTTGGATGCCATAAATTCTGAAAAACAAAAATGAACAACAAAACCTTTCGTTGAGATCTCGTCAACGTTCATTGTTTTTGAGATGAGGGTTCGTCATGGCAAACGGTAGGTCGTTGATCGTGGCACAAAGACCCTGTGACATGATGATGATCGCAATGAATATAGAGAAAAGGTAGGATATGGGTTAGAGGCAAATTCACATTGGGAATGATGTAATCTAAGAATTATACCAACAACTGAACTTTATGAGTCATAAACGAGTTATGTTCGAAGTTCCACAAACGAACGTTATTTCCTTCTATTAATAACAATCTCAATTAGACTTCAAAGAAATCCGAAAGCTGGGCGCCTCTTAGAATCATAAAAGCACCACCTCCGTTTGATGTTCCTACAAAATCTTTGAAGTTTATTTTTGTTAACAATAAGCAGCCAATAACATTCTAATAAAACTAATAACTAAATATACCCCCTTACGTTTTTTAAGCACAAATAATAATATTGTTTATTAATCTTTTTTGTTTATAATTCTCATTTCCTAATAACCAAAATGAAAAGAAAAAAAAACAACATCAAAGTCAGCAGGCATTTCACTTTGAAGAGATTATTTGTGTTCGTTTGTGCTCCACCGTATCAGCATCATCATCATCCACATTTTGATCCACACTGTCGATTTGAATTTCCTGCCGCACATCTCGTCATGATCGTCGTCGTCGGTCGTTCAAGGTGGGATCGCGCGCTTCATCGTCTCTGATCTTCAATTTTTTTTTTCTTTTCCTGTATAGCTTAAGATATATTTTCAGAAAAGATTAAATACCAGGACCGTGTGCGCACGCAGTCAGGCATGTTGGAGTGAGGTTGGCTGTGTGTTTTGTTTTTGTACATAAAAGATTTGTAATGGAATGGATCGCCATTAGGGAACATCTGAAGAGCATAAGACATTTTTTTTGTTGTGTTTATATGACATCGCGGTTTTTTTTGTTGAGATGTAAGAAATAGTATATTTGAATCTTGGATAGGTTAATTATCTTTCGGCCAGTGTAGCTTTTTTAAGTCATACGTACGTACGTTTTTATTAAGGATATAGAGTTCTTCGACATACAGTCCCGGACATATAGTGATTGTATCCGAATGGAAAGCACTTTTTTGTACTTTTCAAGATTAGGACGTTTTAGGTAATTTAACAGGTTTAGTTACCCGATAGTACCTACCTACCACGAGTTTAAATGTTTCAATGATAAGGAACCTATTTCTTGCTACGATTTGATTACAACTTGGATATTCTAAGAATGCGTATACCTCAGCAATCGATAGAAAGGGGGAGATCATGTTTCAACAACCCCGTCACAAGTTCGTCGCCGTTTTAAAAAGAGATAGTTTTAAAACATCTTCCTACCAACTAAAATTAATTTCTAATTTCACGAGTTTTAAGTGGAGGGCCTAACACACTAAGAAATGCGACTAATTGCACCCATTAAGTTGTATAAGATATTATCCCAAGTGCATATTCACGTAATCCAGCATGTTTTTGTCAGAACTTAAGTGAAGTACCTGCTCTACAAACTGCCACACTTTGGTCCCTTTGGATCCATTGTGATATATCTTTAGCCAAATGGTAGTAGTTAATAATGAATACGTTTATGCTTCTTTTGACGAGAAGTGAACCAGGTTCACTGTGAAAGGTTTTGTTATGACGGTTTTACTTTGTTTGATATAATTTCCACCAAAACATGTCTTATATAATGTATGTAGGTGAAATAATTTGTAAATGAGCTCTTGGCACTACCTCTTTTAAGTTACAAAAATATAAAGATATAACAAATATTCAAAGAATAGGTACTGGGATGACCAAATTGTTGTTGCAACATAATCTAACTTTGTGTTTGTTTTTTATGTTCCATTTTAATTTAACCGCAATACGTCATAAATTTCACTTCTGCTTCTGAGCTGCGCACCGTAAAATATTTTAAAATACCAACAAATCAGGCAATTTTATGATGAACATGAACACACAAGCTCATCACACTTTTTCAACGGCGTCTATGCTTCTCCTCAACACTTTATCTCAATGTAAACAAAACAAACACTTAGTATTTTAAGCATACATACATGATACACCTCTCCCTGGTAAGATGTCTACATGGTCTCCGTAGACATCATACAAGTACCCTACGTATCTCTAAAATAAAAAAACCTAATACACCACTCTTTCATTAAAAAAGTATACACGATTTTTTTTTATATTTTTTGTTTTTTATTTGTTTATACAAACTAAACAAAGACCATAAAGAGGAAAAAATAAAAAAAAAACGAATATTGATTCTTCAAGGCACTTTCATAATAAAAAAAAGAAGATCAAAGCATAAGGGCTTTCCGGGGTGCTAACATCATTAAAAAAAACACCAAATGTCCAATCATCATCAGCCATTGAAATGGTAATTGAGAAAAAGTATCTTTATCTTTCCATTTTCAAGCCGTTGTTTGACTCCCATCAAAGTAATACTTTATGCAAACTTCATTTTCACACTCTCGAAACAGACAATTGTTTGTTTGTTGTTCCATTCAAGAGGAGGTTCAAAAGAGGTTCAAAAGAATGCCAATAAGCCGTTTTAATTTTATTCCTCAGCTATAAACCTACACCAAATTATCGAAATAAAGTTTTACCAAAAAAAGACAAACAATTCGACATTTACTATAAGAAAAAAAAATATATATCAAAGCGTTTATCGTAAACAAACGAAATCACTTCGAATTATTAAGCCGGTTAAGCCTTTGTGGGTTTATGTGACATTAGACGATAGGATTGATACTATTTTTGGGAACGTGAAGCGTTCCATTTATCGCCTCATGATTGTTTCAACTTTTTTCTTTTTTCTTTTTCTGGGCGATTAATTGATGAAAACGTATTTATTTTGAAGAATTATAGATAAGTTAACCACGCCGTACCGGCCGAACAGGGCGCTATCATTTGTTTGATGATAGAAAAATGAATAATAAAAAAAAATACCATACTTATGCCGCCCTTGTTCTCGGCTAGGGGTTCAATTTTTGTTTTGCAGTCTCATGCTTTTTATTTAAAAAAAAAAAAATCACAACGCGCCGCAGGGAAATCCTAGCAAAGCAATTATTTTATGTAGCAAAAAATACTTTTATTTTTTTTTTTTTGTATAGAAATACGTTCATGTATTATTATCTAATTTATTTTTGTATTTTATGTGTCACATGGTAAATGGCGCTATCAGATAATGATATGAGAAAAACCTTTAAATCTTATTTAATTCCAAAGAAAATTGATTGCAAATGGATTGAGTAAAAGTTGTTTTCTTTTTTGTTTCGGCACCGAATTATATTTGATTGTTGTTTTTTTTTTCAACATTTTATCGAGAAAGATACTCTAGGCATGTTTCGGTTAAAGTGCCTTTTTTAAGAGTCTTCGCTTATCAGAGCGCCCTCATTGTTTGTCGGATCGTTTTATGGATGCACCACACCTATAAGTGAAAGACAACAATTTTCATTTTCGGTGTCTTGATTTGTTTTTTTTTTTTTCATTTTTTTTAGTTTTGAAAGCTTTGTGGAGATATGATTTTTTGATAAAGACGGACCTAATCGATTTCATCGCTTTTTTTTTTCTTTGAGACACACGCACAATGGGTGCACGATGAAAGAAGAAAGAAAGCGATAAATATGGGTAGGTACGTAGGTATCTAATCAATAAAAACTTGACGAGGATCATAAAGATCAATAAAAATTAAAGAGAAAAAAAAATCAATTAGTTAATAATCGTAAAGTATTTAAAAGGTGATTGATTTGTTGAGGAGAGAAAAAGATGGGTAGGGTTCTTGACTGCTATGAGATTTAAAATAGCAATTACGCTGTGATAAAATTTTGACATGTTTATTTTTATTCATACGATTCATTGTCTGGCAAAGATATGTAGGTTTAACTTCGTGAAACTAAGTTGATACGTAACGTAAGCGTTATCAGATTATTTTTTTTCCAAACCAACCTAGGAAATGCTTAAAAAAACTGCGGTCACTTCTTTTCGAAAAATAGGATTTACCTTTCAATTTAATTCTAATTAATTGTTTTAACATTTACAAAAGGTGGATATCAGCTTTAGACAAAATTAAATATACGAATGTCAAATGTCATTGTGATTTGACATTTATGTTGTAGACAGATAGAGAAATAGTTAGCAACAAGCGATGCAGCAAATGTGCATGTGCAAAGTAAATTTCTTCATCCTGCACGTGTTTCGCTTGCCCAAACTAGGTCCTCTAGAGATGTGGCAAGATGTCACCAGCCAGATCGCCAGACTTCGTTTTGAACCACAACAAACCACAAACCGTACAAGAAGAAGAAATTACCAATTTGGAGCCAAATGCTTTGCGAGCAACAAACAAATGTGCATTAACTCAGGAGTATATTTTTTTAACTTATTGTTACAAATTTTACATCTTTAAATAAAGCTTCTGCGCAAAAGAAAGCCCAATTTTTGTACATAATAGCGGCCATCTTTTTTTTAATGATAGGCTAGGCTAAGAGTTATAATATCGAAATATCGGGGTTTAAAAATTTTTTTTTTGAACACAGACGCACCCTTAAACTTACCATTTTTAACGAATTGTCAACGTCACAACAATAGGCAATAATTTCACTTTTATCATGGTGAAGTTCACGAACACGAGGCTTTTGAAAATTATAAAAAAATTACTGCCGAAATTTTGAAAGCGATAACTGAAGTTGATTTTTGACTTAATTGTTAATAATTCAGCAACCAACTCACTTGGGCTTCATACGATTCCATTGCATCCACAAAAAAGTGACCTGTTACGCCTCTTTTGAAAAAAAACAGGGAGGTTTAAGTAATTGCTTTCACAGACTATGCAGTGTGGTACTGCTTGGGGTAGGAAATTTGTATCAACCATTTAAATATTTGTTTACCAATTAGTGTGGTATTACTTCAACAATTTCAAAATATGTGATAAAGCGTTGAAAAAAAAATTAATACTCGCTTTGCCATATTTACACCTAAGGTAAATCTAAGGTTTAACGATATAAAATGTTTTTTTAAAATTGATTGCATATCAACTGCGAAGATTTGTTGAAATTCGCAATCAAATCTGATAAGGCTGAGTGATTTTAAACCTTTTTGATAATAACCGGAACAAAACTGCGTTATAAAACAATGTTCTAATGCAGTTTTAATCTGCTGCCAAGACTGTTGCAAATATAAAAAACAACCATTTTCTACAACATATAAGGGAAAATTTCTCTTAACAACTAATCAATACAATCTAACAAACCGTATTCCAATTGCGTCGGCAACTTCAAAATTGTTTATAATATCAAATGGAAAATGTTCTTCCCAAAGTGCATTGATAAGACTATAGTTCTATTTATTGTTTCAAAGTGCATTTCTTGTTTTTTTTTTTTAATATTCATTACCAGTTCCTTATTTTTTTGTTGAAGAAGAGATTACTACTGAAAGCAAACGCGATAATTGAGCGCCTCCAATCATTAAAAAAGAGGAAAATACATAGTAATTGAGAGTCTAGTCGTGACTGGGCGGTAGAAATAAGAGTCGAAGAAAAAGATAAGGTCGGCCCCTTGATTTTGAAAAGTTGTATTCTTCTATTTCCAGTATGTATATTGTTTTGTATTAGCCTAACCCTAGGGATACACATTAATATGCATGGAATGTTACCCTATATAGTGTTAATGGATTGTCAAATTAATATCCATTAGAATCACTTTTCAAAAATGATGGGAAGAAACAATTAAACAAGGAGACGCCGCTTGATAAAAAAAAAGGAGATTACGTCCATTTCCAGTGCCTTTATCGATGTTCAAGCGGATGCAGTAGAACCGGAAAGGTTAAAAAAAATAAGTATATGGTTGCTTTTGAATGAAATCGTAAGTGCTGTTGTAAGCAAAGAATTGAAAGACGGTAAGAAGAGTTACATTGAAACCAATATTTTTATAAAACAAGGCTCCAAAAGTCATTTGAGAGCGCGCCAGTCCTTGTTGAGTGCTTGACTATCAGATAGTACCTAGTAATAACACTTAGAAAAATTAATTTTAGCCAGATCTATTACTCTCAAGACATGACCACCTAAGATATGTTTGCTCAGTGGCAGCAAACCTTAGTAACAGCATACAAGTAGCGATTGTTATTCCAAAATCACCTTTCAATTCCCAGGAATGCTCAGCCATCTTCTCAAGCGACGATCGGCAGTCTAGTGCGTTTACAGAAAGTGATTCTTAGAACTTGATGGCAGAAGATTTCACGTTTCTTTTTAGCCAGATATGACCCCTTTCATAGCTATTATTTCCGCCTAGAACACGTTACAATAGTCAAGAAGACCGAAGGAGAACGACTAAGGTCTAGTTTGTCGGAAAAGACACCTCCACCCATTCCATTATTCGTTTTTGCTCCGTCGTTGTGGAAATGGATTGATGTATCTTCCATGAAAGCGTCCTCATAACAGAACGATCGAGATGGGATGGAAGGATTTATCAAACTGAAGGGTCAAAAATTAATTTAGGATGTTTGTCTACTGAGTGCAGCAGATGGAGTCCAACGAAGTGCTTTGCTAATCGGTACATAGCGTATAAAAGCTGATTTTTAACTTTGCTTAAACAACTACTCCATACGTAAGTATTGGTCTTATAACCGATGTGTATAGGCAGTGAGTAATAAAAGTACTTTATTTTTTAACTTTTTCTTGGATTAAATCCTTCCAATATATCAATAATAAGACTCATATAATTAGCTTCGTCAAAGAAATTTAAGCGTATGCGGTGAATAGAGGCCCAATATGTTGAATTTTGTATTTCCTTAAGAAGAGGGCTACCACACCAAGCTGACCAATTCGCTAGTTTGTTGAGGACGTATAAAAGAAATTAAACTAAAATACTAGGATCCTTCAACATACGGAATAGTAGGAATCCTGTTAAATGGGTCGAAATCCTACTCAATGCTGATCATAACCTCGTGGTTAAAAAAGAGAAGTAGTAGCATATGCAGGCTTCTTAGCACAAGCAGCGACATGACATTATTCTTCCGAGATTATGATTCCGAAAGCTCCGCTTGTTCGGGGTTCGCCGGTTTAATATCAACGAAAAAGAAATAATAGCAGTAGGCAGTCTGTGATTGAAAGGTCACGCCTTTTTGAATGTTTTCCCTTAACCAGAAATATATGGGATATGTGTTTGCAATGTTGCATTCAATCCATACGTAAGTATATTTGCTTATGAAAGACTTTGACCTACAGGAAAGTGAATTATTTCTTGGAAACATCTGTCACGAACGCAGAACTCCCAACACAGTCCGAAAGCACTTTCGGCAGGCAATAGTAGTTAGTTTTCTAGAAATCTCCACCAAAAATCTCTTAAAATATATACATAGCTATCTGGGTATACTTTTTCACTTCTGGGAGGTTTCTTTCGCCCGAACATTTCCCAACGTCGCATACGTACGTTCCAATCTCTGAATGAAATCTTCTGACTATAAAAAAAGTCTGCTTGTACAGCCGAATGATCTCATTTAGTTATTCATCTCACGTTGAGCACTATACAATGTAATAAAACTCAAATAAAAATACATACATACCTATACAAAGTCTGAAGCAAAAACAAAGAAAGAATAGGTAATAAAAAAGTTTTAGCGCGGCTTCTAATGTTTACCGCACAGCCAAAAACAAAGTAAAGCCGCCTAAAGCCTTGCTCTCACTTTGATCAGATTAATGGCCTACAATCTACCAAGACTTACAAATAAATTATCTTCCGAATTCCATCTTTTTTTTCTTTTTTTAAAGACCTGACACTGAATGACTGACTGTCAGCACACATTAAGTAAAATAAAACACAACAACATTTTGTGAAATATATAATAGTTCAAGACAAACAGGTACAACAAGTTTTTAACTAAAAAAAAAAAAAAAATAGTCAAAAACTAGACGCAGTGTTCTAATTAATTAGTTCTACACCAAAAACTAATCAAAAACACTCTGATAAATGAGTTCGTGTATCTCTAAACTCCGGTGGCAATTGGCAATATTAATTATATCTCATAATAGTAATAAGTACCGTACCCAAAATATGCACACTATCTAAAAAGAATTTCTATTTGATTTCAGACAAGAATGTTGTTTTTGTTTTTAACCAACACTAAGTACAAAGTGAGAAAGAATGAAACAAAAAAAAAAACGCATTCTAATAAAGTAGTGGCTTCCCCACTTGAAACTGTCAAATAGTATAGTTGTCAGTTAGATACTTGTATTTTCCACTTATGGAAATAGTTTATTTTTAATTGCCTACCCACTGCCTGTGTGTATCGGTATCTTTGATCTACAAGTACACACATTCAGATACTTTACAAACGATGAAGTGCCAAGTACTCCACAGCGACGCAGGTGAGCAAATCGTATTTTAGATACCTGCATAGATCATGAGTTGAGGTATTGGTATCTATCTATTATAAATACTGTGTGGAAGTGCTATCTTACATATATATTTGTTTTATTATTATTCCAACTGGCTGTGTCCACTTCAAATGAAATCATAAACTGACAGAAGAAAAAAAAGCGATCATTTTATAATCAGCTCACTGCCATTGAACTACATTAGTTTCGCGTTAGCAAAATAAACTTACAAACGCGACATAAACGCATGTACAGATACTTTTCTATCTGTTCGCTATTTGGGGGTACACATTTATTTTATTGCTTCTGGTTTATTTTTGTTGGTTGCGGTTTTCTGTGTGCGTGTGCTTTGAATGGATATAGCCGCGCGGCTAGCGTGTGTGAAACTTCAAACAGATTTTGCGAAATGCTGTCTGTGTCCGTTTAAACGATCAAAATGTGTTTCTTTCGACTTGAAGTAGAAATGATTCATGAACATTTTTAGAAAGAAAAAAAAAAAAGAAACGTAAAAGCCTATCTACACTTTGAAGTCAGCGCGATCAGTTGTAAGTGAACGAAGGACATTATATTATATAGTGTTGTGTCTGTCTCCTCTGTATTAACGCATCCTCTTCTGCTAAAATTGATGGATTGGATTTTAAGAATTTCTCAAGGAAGAAAGCTATATTTAAATTTAAGCATATGTGTTTCTATCATTCACCCACCCACTAATTAACCTCAATTAGAATCAATCAACAGCGCTTATAGCGCGTGTTTCGCACCATCGTAATTAAGGAGAGGAATTTCTCTATGCAAACACAACTACATATTTCCATTGGATAATAAATGTTAATTATTTGTTAAAATGTTTACATTTCCATTTTATTCTCAGATATATGTGTTTTTTTTTTTTGCGGCAATGTCAATGTGTCGGCTTTTTAGCAAGATATGACAGGGTGAGTATATTTTTATATGAAAGCGATGCCGACACGCTGTTGACACAGTCCCCACAACAGTAAAAAAAAATGTTTGTTTATACATATACAACACACACATGTATACAGCTCGCCTGTGAGTGATATGACTGCGATGATAGAGTACCTATGGTAGACAACAACGACAAGTGACATGAGAAATGTCAGGAAAGCGCATGTAATAAAAGTTAATATCTGAAGTGTTCTCCTATAGTAGGTACCTATACCGTATACCGTGCGGGGGGTACTGTGTAGTGGGTTGTATTGTTATTTTAAGGGTATGACGGCTCTCGAGAGTGCGAGTACGAGTAATCGAGGGGCAAACAGCGTGAGAAATTACTGCCAGATTACTGTGTATGGCGAATAGATTGGTACTTAAAACCTTTTAATACATTATGAAATGGTAAAATTGTGTCCATGGTTGACGTCGTCGAAATGTCAATATTAGCGAGTTAAGCTATCAATATTTAGATTCCCTCAAGTAGAGCTTGAAAGGTTTTGCTTATAAGAAATGTGTGAAGGTTAATTTGTTCTTTAGACTCTTATGCCTTTTACGCGTCTTACTTGAAAAATGTGACTTGCTACTGGTCTTTTTTTTAAAGAAGACTCGAAGATGGCCAAATAACACTGACATTGGAGGTTTTCAACTGGTTAAGTGAGTAGGGAGACATGTTTTTTTAATCCAAATGGTGTCAGAAAGTACTTATTATTTTGTTGTCTTTTGCTGATAGCCACATCTTAACTATACCATGTAAATTCTTTCTTTCGAACGGGTTGTTATTAAGCTGGAATACACGTCCTAGCATTCTCAACCTGCTGCTCAACCGAATCTGCACATCGTCGGCACGCAAATGAATTAATTAGTGTCGAACTAACTTACGGGGATCAGTAATAAACATAACAAACAGCAATGGTCCCAGAATTCATCCCTGTAGTACTCCAGTCATTAGGCATAAGTTTGTTATGTTTGCAAAAGTTTTAAGGTTATGTTTTACCCAACCAATACAGCTTGAATTCATTGAATTAAATACACATGGTGTAGTGTTCCGCCTACCATCTTGCAACCTCAAAGCCTTTACTACCTACCTGAAACTTCTCAGACTCTGGCAATATAGATAGTTATGTGACTGAAATAAGATGTAGGTAGTTAAGGGTTAAACTTACACAAGTCGTCTGAAATTGTTGAAACTTTAGATTGTATTTCTAGGTTGTTCTTAAATTTTTATTGATAAAGAACATTAAACTGTCACTCAAATGAATGTGTGTAAGCATTCGTTACATCAGCAAATAAATTAAACAAAGTCCAAATGGATTGAACGGTCTTTTTTCTTCTGGTGTAAGATTAACTCCACGTTAACATTTTTATTTTAAACATTGGAACAGTTTCAGCAGCTCGAATAAACTCATCAAATTGTTTAAGTTTTTATAAAATGAAAAGACTTTAATCTACGAGATTCGTTAGAAAGAAAAGCTTATTGTCAGAATAAACCTATGTCTTGGTGTCTGTGCCTCAATTACGATATGCGTAGAAGCGATTATTGTGGTATGGCCTTAATTAGAGATAATTTTAGAAAGCAGTTTTTTATGTAGTTACCACCTTGACTACTCTCTTTATACTAAAACGTTTCTTTTGTTCTATTAAAGATGCTTTTCCATGACCATCCTACAATGTCCTCTCAATGATTTTAGATTTTTTTTTTTTAATATTTTAAAATATTTTTTCTCCACTTACACATTCCTTTAATTTAAGTTTTCTTCCAATTTGACATCGGTATCTATCTACCTGTTTAAAGTAGAAAAGTAAATAAAGTCTATTCTGAAACGGAAAGCTCAATTCCAACTATCTGTTTTTAATCTAATTAAACTCCCAACAAATCTAGTCGATCGTAAAAACACACAATCCTAATAATTAGTTAGGTCTATAAAACGTATAAAACGCCAATGAAATCAAATACCTACAAGTCGAGAAAAATCCGGCAAAAAGAAAGAAGAATTTCTAAAATAGGTGGGTACCTACATACATACATACATATATAATTGGTTTGGTACCTACTCCTCCATTCAAATGTCAAATAAATCGCCAGAAATCCCAATAGGATCTATCTGTAGTTTTGCATCTACATAAGTATAATTTACATAGTGAGTGGAGATCTCGGGCCGAGGCGAAGACTACAACGACGATGGCTATGCGATGCCAATGTTTACATCTCTCATCTCTCTCGTAAAATGCAAAACTGCAGCAGTCGTTTCCAAACAAACGTATCTGGCCAGCTTCCCCACCGCCAAGATACCACACCGTACACCTCTTTTATTTTGTGGCCCTTTTTCGTTATACAATTTTTATTGTTTTTTTTTCTTTAACTACCTGCCAAAAGATATGTGTGTGCCTGCCGCCACAATAAGCGGCATCGTACCAACAAATATATATACTCGTACTAGACATACATGCATGGAGAAATGTATAAATAATGCAGTCAATTGCATGTCCTAGATTTTCTTTATATCTGTGGTAATAACAGAACAGACATTAGAAGAGAGACAAGAAAACATTTTCTATTGAGCATGTACGTAAAAACATTTTTTTTTGTATATGTTGACCTACCCTTATTTCAGCATCCATCTGATTTGTGTGTCCAGCCAGATTGGGCATTGCTGTCATATTGTATCCTAGACCTTGACATGCCGGCACAGAAATCCGTTGACATTGTAATCCTTGTGAGGGTTGAATTGCCACCAGCAGTAGCACTATTATGGCTGAGATCAAATAGCACATGTTCGGCACAATAAAGCACATTTTTTTTAATAATTTTTTCTCTTTACTATTTTTTTTTTTGAAGGATCTTAACTTTAATATTTTGAAAATATTTCAAAATTTGTTTCCGTTTATTCTTGGACACTAAACACTCGGTATGGAATCATCATTTTGAATATTTGATATTAGATTGGAAAACTGTTTCAAGAAAAACTAAATACCAAAATGTATTTGGAAGATACAAACTATGAATATAGATACAATGAAACTAACAAATTCAAAGAACGAGTAAACTAATTTTTGTTTGTATCTGCGATAGAAGTAGCAACAGCAAGTAAACAGCACAACGATCGTGCCTAAGGTATATGTTCACAGCTTGCGATCTAATCCGATACTGGCGGTGAGTCTACGAAATCACTTTGGTTTTTAGTTTTGCCTGCCTGCCTGGCATTCGGTTCGTTTGTAGATTTGTTTGTGGTTCGCTTGAGTGGTTGCAAAGACTGTATATGAAAGTTGAGGTTTATTTTATTTTGGAAGTGTGGAAAACTATTTTTTGAAGATGTTAGGATTTGCGACCTGAATGGGATCTTATTTTTCTTAACTTAAGTACTTTTTTATTCTTTACATTACTGTGCTTCCAAGTAGGTTTCATCAAGTCTTAGTATGTCCTTGTCACATTACCATCGGGGTTTCCAATTTATGAAAAAATATAAATAGGACATTATTAATTCAAATTGAAATTCCCAATTTGAAAACAGAATAACTATTATATTGCTTTGAGGGGCCCTTTTAATTTATGTCACAATTTACCTTCATCGGTGGATAACTTATAAACCTAATCGTTTCAATTCGTGTTCTTCATTTTATTATCAGAGTTATAACCGTCCTCCTTCACTGCATCTCTACTGGACCGCCTGTGAGGTTCACCTAGTTAATCGGACATAAACAAAAATATTAGCCGTAAACGAACCTCCAACAATAGTGTGTGCGAAGGTACATTTTCTGTAACACGAATGTAAAGAACGTACTATTTGATTGCCGATTCCGAACGTCTTTTGAAAATCCCATGACTGTTCTTACACTTGGATGTTTGTCAGACTTTCACAAGAGGTAGGTGTTAACTGCTTAAATTATTTTTTTTGCTCTCCTGTAAAAAAGTGTATATTGGACTTTTTACACTTTTGTTCGCCAGCTTCGCATATATGATTGTGCTTTCACAAATTTAAACTCTCAAACTAAATGTAAAACTATTTGAGATATCTTGAAAAAAAAAATGTGGAGGGGACTATCAGCATTACTGCCCGACAACATAATAATCATGCCATCTCGATCACATCACAAAGAATATTAAAATGGCGGTGGCAGATTTAGAATTAAGACTATTCAAAGAGAAATAAATGAATCTTTATCACCTTTATTTTGATTGATAATCTTTTCTTAACATTTTGTTCTACAGCAAATGGATTATACTTAACTTTTCAATTTTTTTAAAGAGGAGTGCTTTGTTTTTTTTCAAAGTAAGGCCGTCGATTTTAGAAAGGAAAGTAGAATCACGACAGAAAAGAGAGTGGCTGCCTTGTTTATGATTCCAACTAAAGGTGCCCCAACTTTATTATGGTGCATTCTGGATTAATTTTGAACTAGCGGTCTGACGGCCCTTTATTTCTCATGAGCGATTAATTCTTGAGTCAGGTTTTGACATCATCTCTTTCGTTTATTCACTCGAAAGTGCCTTCCGGATACGTTATCATTCATGTCACTGTTGGATTGATTCTTGACTTTGATACTAGTACAAACTGCATTAAAAACTTTTTATCCGCCCGTCCCAATATTCACCTCAAAATACTTTACTTTACGTGCAAATCTAGAGCCGCAAGATGTGCGGCCGAAATAATAAAATGAAAAACAGCTCCAAAATAATACTTGCATTGCAAAAGCAGCAACAAAATGTCACATTTTTTTTGACCCAATTGACAACGTCGCGTTGGGTAGTTCGTGATACACACATTGAAGTTTATTCAATTAAAATTAATTATTTGGTTATAAGAAAAATATACTATTATTGGTGATTTTATAAATGATTTCTTTTTAAGTAAAAATTATTTAATACCTACATACATAAATGGGGCTCTATTCATTATTTATTTTGTGGTTTTCTTTCCTGTGGCGTAATTTCGCAAAGCCAGTGCCCAGATATATAACTGTATTCTGTATTTCCGAGGGCGCTTGCCTATGCATCCTCTATCCCACCACCTACCTACCTATCATCACCACTTCTCTGTACAACTATCACGTAAATTTCTCAGATATCAGTTCAAAAAGGTAGCCGTCGAAAGGAATCACTCCAGCTCTGGCACTTCACTTCGTTGCCGCTTTGAACGTTGTTGTTGTACCGCTCATATTAGGTATTACCGCTTTCTTGTTGTTGTGTTGTTGCCACATTCGTTGCACTGCAACTGCTACTAGCACTGTTGTTGTTATTATTGTTGTTGTTATTGCTTTCGTAGTTCGTACTGCATGCAGCAGAGCAGCGACCTCATCCACAATCATCAGCAGCAGTATCTGAGAATGTACATAGCTCTCGCTCTACTCCGTCCGTACATAGTGCGGTGCGTTTATTTCACCCACCGTTCGTCGTTCTCGTTTCTGACGGATGAGGCAGGTTAAAGAAGGAGTAGGTACTTTAAAAAAAAATGTAAAATAAAAGAAGAAAAACCCCATAAGAAAACCGCAAAACAGAAAATAAAGAAAAACAAACGAAGGAATAAAAAAAACCAATAAGAAAAGAACTCAGAGTAATTTCATTTCATTTTATCCGCATTTTCGTAATGGCCAATAAAGAGGTGTACTCATTCCTAAAACCGTGAATGGAACAACAACAAATCCAACGTCACATGGGTAGTATCGCGATAGCGACACAACACACACACACTACACAGTACCAAAGTGTACGTAGCGCAGCGCAACAGAATGAGGAAAAAACAAACCAAAAACTGAGCAAAACAACATCATAGGATTTTGCCGCCACATGCATGCCATGCCATGCCATGCCATCGCCATGGAGGACGACTGTGTATGATGATGTGTGATGTGATGGTGGTCTTTTGTTAGAGTCGGGCGGAGGCGGTGGGGAAAGAACGTTCGTCGGGGACCTTAATATCACCGGCCGGTGCTTTATAATTACTATTAAAATGTGTGTACGCTCTGGAGCCGATATAGTGAGTGATACACCTCGCCTCGACCCTCCATGGTTAGTAAGATAGAGTTGCTGTGCATGGTGGGCTGTAAGTTGGTAGTGCTTAGTACCTAGGTCGTAGAAATGTAAGTGTAGCCCTAAGAAGCGGACGTTAGTTGCGTGTGATAGGGATCTGACTGCAAAAGCAAAGGTTGAAGCTTCTGAGTTCGAAAACAGAAGACAAGTTATATAAAGCATTTTCAGATTCCTTTCAAGGTAAATGTCAAAACAAAGAAGTTGGTCATTTAGAAGGTTATAATTCAGATCGTTAGTCGAATTTGAGCGCCTTAAGGGATGCTTTTTTTTAACCCAACATTCAGACAGTTATATCTGTCAAAATTTCAGTGTAGTTTATAATTCAGCAGTTTTTGTAATTTTACAAATTTGGTTTCAAAATTATAGGTCTGTGCGCCATATTTTTAAACAAGGAAGAGTGCGTACTGAAGATTTTGGTGTGAAAGCTTACAAGATCCAGATCGGGAAACAATTGAAGACGAATTACCATATTCATGTCAACATTTTTTGAATGAGCCTAATATCAGAAAGCATTAATTTTAGCCAACATGAGATGCTAAAAACGCCGTTAAAATTCCGAAAAACGCTGGAATCATTAGACCAATTTTTTAAAACTGAAGCTCATCAGCTATAGAGCCATATACGCTGACGACGCATTGCAAAGGTCTTCGAATCCTAACCCCTTACTCGATGAGGGCTGGAAGATCAAACTGGAGACAGCTTCTCCAGTATTGCAGAGTCAAAAAAAATTAATTTTCATAGGATTTGGTAGGAAAAAACATATATTGGTTTGCTTTACGAGCTCCAATACCCGCTCTGGTGGTATTACTATCTTCATATTTGGTAGGAATGAGCAGCCTCTTACCAGAATTATTTGTGATAGTATCTCTTCTGTCTAGCTTCAGTTGACGCTCAGGGAACCTGGGGCAGTTAAAGACTACATGCTCCAGGTTTTCTTCTTATCTAAGTTATTCAGGACATTCAAGCGAATCATCGAGTTTAAAGCGATGCAAGCCATGGCTTCTACTTATCCTTTTTTTCGCAGGCTTCTCATTGGCACATGCTCAGTGATATGATATTGTACATTTTTACTTTTTCAATTCATTGGCCGTGATGTTTGGGCTTTTCGCTTCCTTCCCCAGTATGTCTATATGAATCATGCCTGCACTTACGTGTGCTGCCTCATTTTGGATTTATCATTAGATCATAACAATACCAATGAGAATTCAAATTGATGTACCTACTAAATAACGAAAATGGCAACTCTTGTGCAGTCATCACACAATGGCATCCCACAAAGGCGTAGAATATGAGTACAACAACTTTATCCACTTTCATTCGAATGGCGAGGGGTGAAAACATTTGCTTTTTTTGGCAATAAACCATTTCGGTTTCTCTCACACGTTAATGTTTGCTTGCATTGTTTATTCGCTGCTCGAAAGGAACTTTTACGTATAATGTTACGCTGCATAAATATTCGATTTAAGTTTATAATTATATTTTACAAAAAAAAAACACCTATCTAGCTATTGGTGCACCATGTACCTACATACATTTTTGACGTGAGTAAATTTCACAAATGTTCTTCAATTCGAATCCAATGCGGTCACAGCCAACGGCAGCGGTAAATGCAGACGCATTGGCTGAGACGACAGTGATGGCGGCTTCCTTTGAAAATTATTTCCGGTCCGCTTCGGCCGTTAATCATATACCCATCGTGTGACGGACTCTGCCGGCACCAGCACGATAATGATGATGACGACGACGCCGATGGGGGCATACACAAAGATCACTTAATTTTCGCACAACGTGTGAGTTCTGAAAGTCATTTGCATTATTATTACTGACATTTTGTTGCATTAGTTTTATTGAAACCATCCGAAGGTGGCAGTAATTGCTCGTAAATTGTTGCGAGGCATATCGCATCACACGGAAGCAGTCTCAAGGAGTATAAGTATTATATTGGCTGTATTCGTACACACAAGGGGTACATGCATCGTTTTTAGGTGTTTGGGGAGTGAACAATTTATTAGAGGTGAGTATGCAGTTTTGAAAATATTTTTTGTGTAATATATAATACAGGTTAATCTACGGTGGTTGGGTGTTGTCGTCCTACCTAGAATAGGTTAGATATACAAACATACATAAACATAAATTATGCTTATTTTAACTTCCCGCGTTAACGTCCGGATACTGGTTTTGTCCAACCGGACGAGACTTGCTAATTTATAAGCTCGAGTGTTGAACAAGAAGAAAATAGCAACATTATACTATGGCAGACACTTTACGTAAGTTACTTCAACTTATTTGGAGTTGAGGCTAGCAAGGAGTTTTTCAGAACCAGTTCGGGTTCTGGAAAAGGGATGGTTGCGGCGGAGCCTTTATGGGCCTTAAGCCCGAAGTGGGTTACTTTCACCGGAATTACCGGCTTGCTGTCTTAGGGTCAAAGCCAGGAATTGGGCCTCCAGATTGCGGCTTGTGCGGCTTTCCGAACACGTCAATGTACCTGGAATAAAAGATTGCATGTATTTGGGAGCGGATTCGTGGGAATTCGGCTTAGGTCCAAAGTTATTGATTTTAAGCCAATAAGTGATAATGATCTGCAATCGAAGCTACATTCAAAAACGCTGGCCTAATTCATATGTGCACACACCCCTACCCTAGGTGAGACCTTATTAAGGAGAAGTTAGATGACCTCCTGGGCGGAGCCAGTCCGAAGTACAATGTAAAAGATATGCTAGGGGATCTTAATGCTAAATTAAGAAAGGAAAGCATCTTTGGCAGGTAAGCACGGTCTTCATTAAACGATACTATGTAAGGAATATCGGGTAGTTAATTTTGCAGAAGCTAGTAATGGGTGTACCAAGTTCTCAATGCTTAGGATCAACGCAGCAACCTGGCGCTCTTTTGGAGCTTGAACCGCCAATAAATTGTTACACGTACTAATCGAGGCGCTCAGCTAAATTCCTAAACGTATACACTTTTAGCAGACACAGAGCCTAATCACTTTCTAGTTCCAGATAGATTCAGAGATCAGCTTGCCAGAGACTACAAGAAGAGAGCCTGAGTGGCAAACTCCTCGCGACACCATTAAATATGTAGCTGAAACCACCGTGGGTTATCAGTCACCACAGTAAAAAAGTTGACAGAAGATGCACACATAAAAATACTGCAGCGCAAAACAAGGATAACTGTAACTGTAATATGGATGATGTTAAAATAGGTTGCATGTATCAAATCATCATAGGCGGCATGCCAGATAACTGGGCAATCAGCTCCACGTGTCCTATCTACAAGAAAGGAGATCATAGGTCTTGCAAGAACTATCGACGCATATCACTACTAAATGTCGCATATGTTATCCTATCCAACGTAGTGTGTGCACGTCTCAACACACTAATCGTAACGTACCAGTGTGGCATCCCGCGAATCCACCGAAAATCAATTTTTTGCACTAAGGCAAATCATGTAAAAGACCAACGAATTTCAAGTCAAGTCGAGACCTACCGCATATCAAAGTATTCGACGTCAGGAGCTCTTCAATGTTAATAAGGGATCCCGTCAAAACTGATCAAACTGAATGAGTAGTGCACGATAAGAAAAAAAGGAGTGTTAATATAGGGCCCATTTGAGGATGGTGAACGGAGATTGGTGAATGGAGGATATGATACAGGCTCAAACTCAATGGGCTGTACCAAGATGTGGACTAAGAAAGGCTAAGACATCCAGCGAATGGGCATCAATGCTACAGCCATATAAAATACTGAATATCCTTTTTAAAACCTAACTAATCCCGGATGAATGACTGAAAGCAGCGTGACTGAAATCGAAAAGGATTGACAGCTTCCTTGTCTCAAAAAAAGACTCTTCTTAGCAAGTATATATCTAATAGAAAAACTTTTGAATGTGGTACCCCACACTAAAATAGATTATTCTATTAAAAATTCTTTTGTTAGTTTAAATGAAAAAAGGATGAGTCATTTCTACTGTAACTGAAACGCGGAGACAAACTCTTATGAGTATTGCAAATATCTTTCCATCTTTCCCAGTTACATATATCTTTTTAATTTTAAATATCCTCTGCTATTACAGGTAAATCACTAATAGACCCAAATGAGTGCACCTTTCAAATCCAAGGGCCGTTATGTAATTAGTCCTTTAAAAAAAAAACATGCTTTTCACACAAACAAAGAAAAGACAAACAAAGTAAAGAAGAAAGTATTTCTCCATATCTGCATCTTTCAATAATACCATTATCACGTTCATTCTTTTTGTCTCTGTAAACACTTTAAGTGGAGATTTGTAAACGGATCCTCTGCTACTGCAAGACGACTTGTAGGTAGGTACTTATGCATTTGTTTTTGCCCTTTTTACAAGAGACCCGATGACATTTCTTTTGTCAGCAGCGGCAAAAACTTAATTCACTTTCAAAAAGGGAATTAGATTATTGTTGTTCCCGACGGCCTTCTACTTATTATATGGCCATAGTTAGCCTCCCTTGAACGGTGTCTTTCCCCTGTGTGTCTTGTGTTCATAAAAATGAATGTTTGAAATTGAATACCTTTGTGCGCAGCCACACTCGCACTCTTGAAACCCTACCAATGCGAATGTAAAGTGGAATTAACGTGGTATAATTACAAGTGGAACAACAACGTTAGGTGGATGCAGTTCTACAAAGGCATCGGTATTATAATAGTTACCGGCGCAATGGATTAGGTAGCGGAGTTTGCTGCGGGTAAGTAAGTGGCCAGTGAAACGATGTTCGTTGTATTTAGTAGCGCACCAGGTATTACCAGAAACCAACTGACCGGGGAGAAGGGAATTGGACGATATCATACGCATTGACTGCAAAGTGCGTGTACATAATTGTTATATGCTTGTCAAACAACTTAGCTAGGTGTAGCTGTAGAGAAACATGTTGCTAGCTGATGGCGATGTAACACTTTCTTAGTCGTCGAATTCAGATGTCAACATGTTTGACATGGAGGCGGTAAAAACACTTCTCGGTGATAGGCGCAAATAGAGAGGAAATTGTGAGGCTTCGACTATGTTGGATTGTGTTTAGAAGAATAATTACAACAAAAACAACGATTGATACACATGTACTAATAAAACAGCTAAAATCTATAATCCACACACACATCCTAAAAAAGACCAACAAATTTCAAGTCGAGACGTATCATCTTTTCATCGGCTTTAAAACCGCTTATGATGGCATTTGCCGTCAGGAGCTCTTGGAGCGGAATTTGTGATCCCGGCAAAACAGATCCAGTGTGACGCTGGAGAATACGGGGTGCAATGTGCAGTTTAGCAGCAGCTCTTCTGAACTGTTGCCGGATTTCGGCAAAAAGATGCGCTTTCGTTTGACCTCTTTAACCGTAATTCTGGAGCAGATAGTGCGCAGGGCACGCGAAACACGGACGACACTATCTTCAATTGGACTAAGTATGCGGACGATATGAATATCATCAGTCGCTCCAGGAGGTTAAGGAGTTTACCTACCTCAGGGTAACCATCAACTCCTCAAACGACAACTTATATATAACGAAGAATTACCTTAGGAAAGGACGAAGCGTTTCAGCTAAACAAAATACAGATTTTGCCAATTCTGATCTATTGTGCTTTCTGCAGGAGAGGGGAGCAGATACTAAAGTTTTTGAGACCAAAATTCTTCTATGAACTGTACCAAGATGTGTTTTGGTGTAAAAAGTCAAATTCAAATACCAAACCATCGCGGATGCCAGAGCGCTTAGTCTAGATTGCAGGCCGCTGTGACTCTCCACGGGTCGGGAGCCCGTTAAGCTAAGTTAAGGTAAGTAATTATAGTGTTTTTTTTAGAAATCAATTTCCGCAAATCGGAGTGTAAACGTAAAAGTGAAAGTAAAACTGAAAATAGAAAATCTCAGATTATGTTTACGTTTGAATAAACATAAATTCAATACATCTGTGATTTTAAAATGTTTGTCTCAATAGTTTACCTTGGCAACACTGGAATGTACTTTTACTGCGTAAAATATTTAGTTATATAAAAAATGACACGAGCTACGTATATAATTCGCCATCAACTTCGGGTACAGGTAAGACTTAAACAGTTTGGGCACATCTGTGCAGCTACAAAAAAGTTATGAATCTTTGAAATCAAAATTATGAAAATTTTTGATATAATTTTTTTTACTTTACCCTTGAAAGCCCAAATGTTGCCATCTGATGAAATGAAAAAAATGAGTACCCACTTTTAACCATGGAAAAATTAAAAAATACGCAGAAAAATCTCATTATTTTATGGAGTTTTTTTATTGCTTTAAATGATTTCTCTCTCCCTTTTTTTCCGTGCCTCTATTAAATTAAACGTGAACTTTACTACAAAATTTATTTATGTTTATTTTTGTGTCAAAAAAGAAATTTCTTCTTTTCACAAATTTTGTTCCTGAACAATGTTAAGTTTCTATGCAGTGATTTTTATACCCTATCCTAAGGGTATATTAATTTCGACACATAGTTTGTAACACCCCTTAATATTCGTCGTAGACCCATAAAAGTATATATAGCTATGATCAGGACCAAATCCTAAGACTATTTAGCAATGTCCGTCCGTCCATCCGTCCGTCCGTCCGTATCAACTTTTGAGGCCTTTAAAGTTATGCTAGGAGGCTGAAATTTGGAGCATATACTCCCTAGGGTCCCGAAATGGTAAAGTGTTAAAAGTTTTTAAATGCGCCCACTGCCACGCCCACAATTTAGAAAAAAACGTTTTAAGGCTTGAGTTAGAGAGATAAAGTTGTAAAACCTTTACAAGATATGTAGGTACTGCCTACCTTTATAAATTTGTCATATAAAGATTTTTGCCACGCCTACTTTTTGTGGGCGTTTTTCACTAAAATGCTGTTTTCTTTGAAAATTTTCATAGAAATCGAAAAAAAATGTTTAACAATATATTTAGCCAATATTTTTTCCAATATATCGCCCATACAAAGTTTTTGGCCACGCCCACTTTTTGGGGCGTTTTTTCAAAAAAATATTTTTTTTTCTATAAATTTCATAGAATGAAATAAAATGCTATCTATCATCTTCCTTACGAATTTTTTCTTTGGGGTACATAGGGATAAGGATAGGGTATCATACTGTTCGCCCCAAGCGGATGTTTGGTCTTGATTTTATAATACTATTAAGTTGTGCAAGCTCTAAAACCCCTCATAACTGTGTTGCATAGAAGCTGCATAAGCTTGACGCATTTGTTTGTTGTTCAGTGCACTCTTAACTCTTCTTTTTTTTTAACCGGTGGGTAGAGTTGCTTTGTGGTTACGTGCGTTGGACTATTAAGCGAGGGGTCTCCAGTTCAAATCCAACCCATACTTCCTAAATGGTTTTATTCGCTGCCGCACCTCTTGCGAACGTCTGACAAACATCCAAGAGTAATAACTGTCATAAGAAGCTTCTCAAAAACAAATAGCCGTTCGGAATCAGCAATATAGTGTAGGTCCTCCATTCATATATCAAAAATATATATTCGCACGCACAATGTTTGGAGAAGTGAGGCTTTAGGTCCTGTATGGGCCGTTTACGCTAAATATTTATCTTTTAGGCCATCCGACTTGTTCGATTTTAGCTCCTCACTTCACGTTCACGAGCCGCGCTCGTACTTCTAGGCATGTGCTTGCGGCATTTTGGATGGCTTCTCGTCTACGCGATCGGCAAAGTTTCTGGCGGCTTGTTGCGATCACTTAACGTTAAAAATCCCCATTTTATTTTCCCGTTGTTGTAGTGTCTGATATAGCCGTAGACGTACATTGGCTGCAAGTAGGTAGTGGTCCGAGGCACTTGTTGGCCGCTCAGAATGTTCGGAGATTTAAAATACTTGAGAAGTGCCTTACGCCGATCGCAACATGATCAATTTGATTGACAATTTGCTGATCTGTGAATACTGAGGTGAGGAAACCGTGTGCTTGCCATAGCGACGTTACGTCTCGCAGCAAAATTGATTATACCTAAGGCCGTTTCCAGAAGTGGCGTCATGTAGGCTCTATCTTCCGATTGCGCTACCAGAGATGTACTCCTTTCCAATTTTGGCGTTAAAGTCAGATCTGTCAAAACAAATTTTAAGATTGCACACTGTCAGTGCCATTTTTTGACAGTACTCACAAGTCTTTGTAACAACGTTGTGAAATTTTAGTGTGTCGGATATCGAATAGCGCTGAATAGTAGTAGAGAACCAGCACAAAGTTATTTATGCCATGTATCGCAAACGAACCACAACTATAATGGCATACTAACTATTAGGCTTTGTCAAACATTTCATGCTGGCGTTGATATGAAATATAAACTACTTATTTCTCTGTATATATACCTTTCTCATTCAACAAAGAAGAGATTTTCTATTACTCCCAGCGCTTTGAATTTATTACCCACATTTAAATAAATTCATATCGCCCCTTGTGTCCCAGATGGTCCTCTCAAACAATTGAAAACATTTAAACATAATCCCCGATTGCATTAAACGAAAAAATAAAAGAGAATGCATACGCAACGCATTCACAATTGTTTGTCCCTCAGGATTTAAGCTGCCAAGAATAGCAAAATTTAAATTATGATGTGCGCACAAAAGAATCAGGGAACCTCCCTTAAATTGTCCATCCGCTTCCATTGAAATGCAGATCCTTTGTGTGATGAAGACCCCTGTCTTTATCAACGGGGACAAAAAAAATGCCTCATCTAGTCATCTTCTCAGCGCCCTTTCCTGTTGCAAAAAAGAACTTAAAAAAAACACATCAGCGCTCTTCTGAACAAATTGCTCCTTGCAAATAATTTGTTTTTTTGCATGATTTGATCCCATCCATAATCTCAAGTGGTCACGATCACCGATCTCTATTCACCCTTAAAAAATCCATAGAAAGGTATAATAATGTCGTCGTATGTCTGTTAGCTACTACTTCTATGGTGTACTTCGTACTTATACCCTGAATAGGCATTTAGCCCAAAGGTGCTGCTCGAATAAAATTTACCCGATGTACCTAAGTATAGTAGCTAATGCCACGCCATTGATGAGATCGCATCAGATCGGTGCTTGCTCCGGGCCGATCTGGGCAATAAAAACACACATAGTGTGCGCCCCCTGTAGGTACACATCGACTCATGTTTGATCTCGGCCGCCAAGGATCGTTTAGCTCGGAAATCACACATGCGTGTGCTAATTGAGAGAGAAGCTGAGACGCAACGTTCGTCAGCAGCTTTGCATCGTGCGTTTCATCGTTGGTCCTACCTACCTACCAACGTCCGTCCATCTGCTATGTGTGTTGATTGTTAGTGCATTCATTTGAGTTTGATTGCGTTGGGTTGTACATTTAATTGCCCCTTACCACCTTGAATTGATCTTCTTCCTCTTCTTCGTCTCCTTCTGCATAGTCTGCCCTTTCATTGTGTACGAATCAAAACGAAACCGCATGGCCATAAAAAACAATTAAAAAAGACTTAATCATAAAATTATTTAGAGGAAAAAAAAAGACTATGGCTGACAGTCGATCGGAGATCAAAGCAATTTTGATCTGTAGCGGAGCAGGAGCAGGGGGAATCACCCTTTCGTTACGGTTTCGGTGGAGAAGCGATCATTTTTATTTTAGGTAAAAGAATAAAGCGAAAGAGTATTGGAAATTTGTTATGGTACCGTGAGTTGATACTTTTTTTTTTTTTTTTTGTTCGTCTTACTTACAACTTCTGTTCTGTACTTTGGTCGGTGTTCTGTATGATCTTTTTTGTTTCGTCTCCGATCTTGCACGGTAGATCTAGAGAGGCAACAAATGTTATTTGTAATTAAACCATTCGGGCGTGTGAAAATGGAGACTTCCTTTGGAGGTAAAATTAAAAAAAAACATGAACGATGTAATCGAGATGACAGTTGCAGCTGGTGATGCTCGAGACTTTAGTGACAGGGGACTTCAAACGCCCTTGTAAAGCTTGTTCAAATTTCTTTTGAGCAGCCTGGATGAGTTCTGCTAGGAAAATTGAAGGAAGGAACGTCGGTTTGCTTCGTGTAAGACGCACGGGGTCGAGGAAAAAAAAGCCCGACTTTAGGAATAACTTTCAAAATTTTTCCAATGGTTAAAAATGCGAGAGGAGCAAAACTCGAACAGGAACCTTTAGAGACGAACAAGAAAACCTTGTAGTAAAATCAACGTCTGGAATGCTGATATGGAAAAATACATTTTGCGGACTGCAAAACGGTGAGGGTGACAAAAATTCCACTGTCAGCGGAGCGAACCACAATTTCCACAATTGACAATAAAAGGCGTTCACCCCACCAAAAAATTAAAAAAGTAATATCTCACCTTAAGTCCAACAGGGCTGCTGGGCCGTAGGGTCTACTTATCAAACTATTTAAGGCAGCAAGAGATGACCCTCTTAACTGTGGAACCATTTGTCAACAATCTGAATGGATCCTTTGAGTGCAATTATAGGCTGGGAAAGTTGACCAATTAATCAGGTTACGGCGGATCCTGAAGAAAACCCAAAAGTTTAGATTGCTACTCACGATTTGTAAACTATGACAGCAATTACAGAGACGAGCTATATAGGGCCATGTTTTGGCATCCAAAGTCGTCTATTTAATTCAAATAGATTTTTTTGGTAAAACACAGCGTGCTGTGGGACTAATTTGCGAGGCGGCAAAAATTTGTCTATTGCTAAACGAGGCAAAACAAAGTATATGTATGTCAACATGAAGGCATACCCAACATCAGCGAATCGGTCAAAATGTCAAGTATACAGCTATAATTTTGAGGTAGTAAGGGTTTTGTCTTTCTCGGCTCGGCTATCACATCTGAAAAGGAAATCTCTTTAGAAATCAAATGTAGAATAACGCTTCTCAATCGTTGTTTCTTTGGCCTGCAATTGAAACCAAGGAGACTGTATATAAGACCTTGATAGTGCCAGTCCTGCTCTATGGATCTGAAGCTTGAAACTTATTCTAAAGCGCATAAAAATACTCCTTTTTTATTTCGAGAGAAACATCCTTCGTAAAATATTTGGTTCCGTTTAAATTGACAGCTTTTTAAAGGGGACGATTTAACGACGAATTCTTTAGAAAACATGGACCTGAAATTTGTATAATAAGTTAATATGAAATATTTAAATAAGTCTGTTCAATGATTTTGGAACTAAGAATATTTCCTCCTTGAGACTTTCCCGATTAAGTCGAGAAAGGGCTTTTCTATTTCACGACATTCTTACACTACTTTTTACGTTAGGTTGAGTATCTTTTGCTTCGGTGAAGTTTGATTTGACAACAGGCCTTGCTTATAGCAAGTAGTATTTCATAGAATACACTGAGAGTACCCTGAAGCCTATAGGATTTAAAGATGTTTAGAGACTCAGGCAACAAACTGACGTTCTCCACGGTTCACTTTGAAAGCGCCTGTGTAGTTTGTAAGATCCGAGTCATCTGTCCATCTTGCCATTCTAATAGTGAAAGAAATTTAATTCTAAATGTTTTATTTTAGTCAGTAGGGAACGGAGAATAATACAATAATACAGGGCCTCGCAAACCAGCACTCAGACTGTCTAAGTATGATCTCGCTATGCACTATAATGTTTGTTATGTGAAGGTCCAGAGGTTCAAGGGCAAAAAAAAACTGTAAGAGCATCTGATGCCCCGCGTTATCTTAACTCTGCGGAGTTTGGTTATATTGCAGGCCATCATACTATTGACCCATAAGTGAAAATTGTTTAATTTTCTTCTGCACAAGGTAGTTTTGTAACATGCACAGAAAGCTATGCATGCTTTTTTTACTCATTGCTCAGTTAGAATTCTTCTAGATACAAAGCACTGACAGATAAGGAGAGTGGTTGGCCGTTTTGGTGAGCAAATGTCGGGTGTTTTGGTTTTGGTAGTACAAAGAATCAGTTCAGTTTTACTCGGACTAACACCAAGACGAATTCTGTCAAGTAGCTCGAAATATGTATTTGGTGCACCGGACCAGATATGAGCGTTGTACTCAAGTTTTGGGGGAATAAACGCCTTGTAAATTCTAGCCAGATCAGAAGGGGTAAAATATTTGTTGCATCGAATATGTGGTCATTCCAACGGAGGTTGTCATTAAGGCACATACCGAGGATGGAAAGCCTTTCCATTCATGGATAATGGTATAGTATTGGGGGTTCGCTTCAATGACAGAAAACAGCATTAAATTCTACTCTATTGGTTGTACCCCACTTAAGTATGCTGGCAGGGTCAGCATTTAATAAGCTTAACATACTTTGGAGCTCGTTAATGGCTGATTTAACATTAAACCAGCATTCTAGAATTCCTCGGCACGTTCGTCAGATTAAAAAGCGTGTATTTTCAATAAGAACATTTTATTTAATGAAAATTTATGAACAAATTGTTGACTCAAAAAAACAAACAAACTTTGTTGCCAATATGACTTACCCCTAGCTTTTTGAATTGAAAATTCCAAAATAAATAAAAATTGTTCCTCTTCGTAATTAAAAAATAGTGCCTATTTATATATCTTCTCGCACTTACCTCCTCTTTGTTTCTGTTTTTTTTATAGGCCTTCCCTTTGCTATCTTTATGACATCTAAACATTCCAACATGTACTTGCTTCTCTGACAGACCACAACTCAGCCGCCCTATCTTTTTTGCAGTATGAATGTTAATCTCGCCACTACTGGTTGTTGGAGGAGTTCAATTCAAGATCTCTCTTTTCTTGCTGAATAAATATATTTAAATTTAATTAATACCCCGTCAGACAAAATGAATCCAGTCTTGCCCTGTCAAATTAATGCATTCAATTTCCATTACACACCCACTGAGCACTGCACATTGAACATAATGCATACTACCTATCCGTGCATCATGCTCCTACCTCCTCCTCCAGGTGGAGCAAATCAACGATTTCCTTCACTACACTCCGTAGGCAGAACCTCGAACCTTGCAGAGCTAGCGATCTTTACCTACCCACGTTTTGATTTCACGGCAAAGATAATTCAGCAATCAAAAGCGAAAGAATAAAGAAACAGTGGAGAGAAAAACAAAATTATAAAAGGAAGCGCAGACATAAACTCCCTATAATTACCGACACCCTGGAATGAGTAAATGCACCAAATCGAACCGCCCCCGGGGCTTAAGCGTTGTAAGCTATAACAAAAAAGCAGGCAAACGTGCAAAGGAAGGCTCAGACATGGCGCACATTGTGTTATTATTGTTTTTGTTGTTCGTCTTCGTCTTCCTCTAAGATATAGAGGGGACCATGAATGCATCTTCGCATAGTCGGCATTTTATTATTTAGGTGTGTTTTTTCGTTGTTTTTTTTTTTTTGTTTTAATAAAGATGTGAGCCGAGCATCGATGCAGACATTGTGGACTGATGTGATCCCGTCCGTCGGTCGTTCTTCTTCAATATCGAATATGTATCTGCAACTTGACGGATAAGGAGGAGAGGCGTTCGGTCGTTCGGAGCCGCATAACAGATTCGTGTGCTTCGAATCCATTAAAGGTAAATTCAAGCGAAACGTTAAATTATGTTCTTTAACTTGTTGGCTTCACTGAGTGCGTAGACACGCCGTTAAAATGTTTATTACCAATTCGGTCTATGAGAGTATGTCAAACGTGATGGTGGACTTAGTTATTTGTTCATGTTTCGGTTAATACTTTTAGCCTAAGAGCTAAGTTCTCTTTAATGCCGCGAGAGTATTTCTTTATTTTAAATCTATATTATGACTTGGCCAGCACCGTCTACTTCTGACAGAAATAAAAACCATGAACAAACAAAGTATCTGCGAAAATCAACTTTTACAATCTGGACAAAGGTAAAATGTTTGTTAGCAACGTGGAGCATTACTTCCCGAACAACATCAAAGAAGTTGAGAATGAAGAGTGGAGAGCAGAAGATATGTATAGATTGCCTACAGAGATCTTGCTTAGATAGAGCTAAGTCATTGCAAGGAGCTTCAAAAGGAATGAAGCTTCAGAGTAAACCACGCTTCTCACAACAGCTCCAATGCAGAGAAATGCTCATGAAGAGAAAACCAAGGTATTTAGCTCAAGGCCAACTCCTAGTGGATGACGGCAAAATATGCCACCTGGGCGACAAATTAAGATCTTATCCCTCCCAAATATCAACCAATGATATGCACTCGGACTTTTGGAAGAAAATAGAATCCAGATAGCTCATGATTCTTATCTCCGAACTCATGAGAAACGAACCAGTGGAAGGAAAAGTATCTCCTTACTTTGAAAATATTACATAAAATAAAAACCGTTGAGCGGGTATTAGACGGCAAACTATAATTTGAATAGAAAAGTGATGCCCAAGTGTGAAAACATCTTAACTGAAGTGCCTTCTCGGCTTTCTGAAAAAGTCGGATAAATAACTAAAAAAAATAATTTATTTGTCTAAAAGTACAGTGGAGCAGTTTCTGGTCTGAGTGCTTCAGAGCGTTTCCAAGCAAAAGAAAGGTATTACTATCGACGAATCATTCCAACAGTTAAGGTCCACAGAATGAAACTTATAGAGGCTTTAACTTAAGAAAAAGTAATTTTTACAGTTGACGCCTCCGATGTCCAGCATCATTGCATTAGACGGCATATCCAATAGACAAGGGTAGTCAACTGACATGGACGAACTCTAAAATGAGGACATAGGTCCAAGACGGCAGCTGTGATAAGGTTACTAACGTAGACGTGTTTTTTCTAAGCTAAGCAGTTACAGTGGCATAGGATATGTTCTTCATTTTGGTTCGCCTTTTGCTTTAACGGCAGCTTGAGGATATATAAATGATATTCTGTAGATCTTGACTTAAGTCAGACTTGTCTAAGGCTTTTTCTTTCCCTCTGCATCTGTGAGCAGTCAGGGTTTCCTCAGCGTGTATGGAGCGAATATTCGGAAACTTGTATTAGGCAATAGTCAGGATAGTAGCATGTACTATGCCTGTCCTTCCTTGCCTTACATTTTTAGATCCTTTTGGCACTCTACTGCAAGATGGTCTTTTAGATGGCTCTTGTGTGCCTTTTGGTTATAGGTTCCTTGGGAGAATTGTCTACGGATCTACATCTTTTAGAAATTATGTGTTATCAGCTGACCCAGCCCTAAGCAATAACATGTGCGAATTTTACTCGGTCTTCGTTCCTTGTCTTATACTGATCTTTAGCTTTCTTCTAATGCTCTGGTTCTGGCTTCCGTGAGTGAAATATAAAACCATTGTACTGAGTACCATTAGTCGCTTAATATCATCCTTTTCACTTAAGGGCATATTACGTTCGTGATTCTGATTTTCCCACCAGTCCTTTATTTATATACTTCTGAATGAAGTTTTTAGACCCTTCTGCAGCAATTTCTGTTGCCAGCTGAACTAACCCTTCCCAGACGTCCAAGCGGAGTAAGTTTTTGATTCGAAGTCGCGCAAATCAAATTTAAGTAGACAAATATATTTCGCGCAAACAAGTGTAGCACGAATAAAGTCTAACTGCATCGTAAGGTCTTTGCCATACCTAAGTCAAAAATTATCTCCGCGCTTGTGGTGTGTGCGGCCCGAACGAATTATATCCACCTTTGCTAGAGCCGTATGCAATTCGCTACGTTCTTCGCGACGAATTGCCTACCAAGAAAGCTGCAAACTAATCATCGGCTTCGACGGAACAGGTTTCTACATTTTACGCGTAATCTTCTCTCCACAGTCAGCTTCCATAATCATGCTCCAGGAATCGTCCCAGAAACGATCATTTAATTCGGACTAACAATAAATAAAAAATAAAATGTTTCCCAATGCGTTTCGTTCGCAGGTTACGTGTACCAGTTCTTCGGCGGCCATTGCGCCTCGCCGCTGCGGCGTAATCTCAATCCTTTCTAGAGCATCATTCCATCTTCAGAAGCACACAAGATGCCACATTTTCTACTCCAGCAGCTCCAGCTTTAGCTGAGGAAACCGGGCTGAATGAGCGAACAAAAAATGCGTTCTTATCGATTAATTTCCAATTTAAGTTGGTGCACTTGAGCCACAGGAGTTGGGGGGTTACTGATGGCGGCAGACAGCGGCTGCTGCGTCGTCGTCATCGGCCACGCGGTGTGTGTGTTATCATCATGCTTCGTTTGGTACCGCATTTTCTTTAAGTTTTGTTGTGCCTCCTTCTGAGCAGTTTTTCTTTATTTTAGTCGTCCGGCTCTGGCTAATGGACGCAATCTGTAGTCGATCTACTAATTAATTGACTCTTTGTGTCTGATGGTGTTTGCATTGGTGTCCGATGGCGGATAGTCTGGTGTCGTTTTTGAGGCTATCAAAGGTGTTGATCTTCCGACGGGAAGATGTAAGCTGAAAGTAGAGTTTTATTTTTGTGTTGGTTGTAATGTAGTAAATGCGAACGATTGTTGACCTAGTTTGCATCGATCGTTAATAGATGGCGCTTTCTTAAATATAAGAAATTTCTTAAATTACACATTGTGTATCGCTTGCCGATAGCAGTTCGTTAGAAAGTCATTATAGTATCCAATCATTCGAAGCTAATTTCGTCGATAATCTTTCATCGAAATTGGTAGGTATCCAAATCGAAAACCCATCACGCAGATATTTATACACGACTTGTCAATTAGTTACTCCACGCATGTTTGGCAGAAAGAAACGGCGACTTCTCTTCCAGTCAGTTGAAATTAAAAACAAAAAAAAAATCCCTATCCAGATAAGCTTACTTTAAAAGCATTCTTCTGAGCCATGAGTCAAGTAATTAATTTTTGATGTCATATCTTGCTTAAGTCTTTCCACTTCTTGATCCCTGCGCCACTGCGCCGGTTTCTCGGTGGTGTTAGGAGATAAGTGCACAAGCACAATCCGCCGTCATCGGCGGAAAGGTCTCTCCAGTGTCGTCGTGGTCGTCGTCTGTCCATTCTTTTAGATCTCAAGTCAATAGGATTCAATTTGAATTGACACGAGACGTTTGCGAGGCACATATCTGATCGTGCACTCTGAAGTGAATGAGAATGGAAAGAGGAGACCGTTGAATTGGAATAGCAAAAAGGAAAAAACCACTGGAATGGGATTTGTTTGGTTGATGATTTGCCGCTCATGACCACCGTCATTGCGGTTACATAAACTAGCACAATCTTTATGCAGATAGGAGGGAGTTATTTCGGAAACAATAAGTATGTGCTTTTGTAATTTTTGTTAGACTGAAATTTCGCAGGCTCATACTTTTATGACACGATGACTGTCGTAAATTAGAGTCAAATTTTAAAGGACTAATTTAAATCTATATATATTATAGATCTATATACACTTTTATAGTCACTTACTAACTACTACTTAACTTTAAAAACAAGTTGTTACTCTGAATTGATGTGTAAATACTTTGTAATGATTTAAAGTTGAGAGTGAAGTTATAGCATAAAGGCCCTTTCTAAGATCCGTAGTACTAACCTTAGAGAATTATATTTGTCAAACAATTTGTTAATCATTTTTATTCAACAGTCTTTGCAAATTTTTCGTGATGACATACACGCTTCAAAAACGTGACTAAATTTAGAAATTTGATTTTAAAATTATGGTTCTTGCAACTCTTGATTTAAAAGCACAATTTGAACTACATATTAAAATATAAACTATAATGCCTTTTTATGAATGAACCACAATTTATGCATATAGCATCAAATGTCAGTGTGCTTTGACATTGAATTTGTAGACTGTTGTTGACACAAGCAATGGAATTATTGTTACAGCTTAATCGACCGTTTTTAGGATGATTTCGTATCCAAAATCATAACGACTATCGAAGCCCATTTCCAATTAAGTGGTTATAGAAAAAACCAAATTTGCTATTCTGTTGCACGGAGTTGTAAAGGAAGGGGGGAGCAATATTAACACGAGTCAAAGTGACCCTATCCGACATCGCAAAATACATTGGTATTATTTCCCGGAAGAAAACTTAACTGTAATTTTAATATTCAGCAAAGCATCAAAAAGAGACTTGCAATGCACTTTTTGCGCGAAAGAGAACAGTAGGAAATGGGTGTGGTCTAAAGGCGGCAATAATTTACTGGCTATTTTTGGCAGAACAATAATTCAAATTTGGGGCCATTGGCTGAAGGAGAGCCAGAAATAAGAAAACTATAGAAGGAAAATTGGCGGCGATACAAAGAACTGTCAGTGTTGCGATTACGGGTGCTCTACGCACTGGACATTTTTTTCGCCTTCTGGCTGTAGGTGCTCAGGTATAATACCAAGCCCAACGCCTCACAAATTTTGATCTGTTGAAAAGAAGTGAGATTGACCACTGTTATGTTTTGAACGACCTAAACGTTTGAATTCAAACATATTCGGATGAGATTTTGACACACCAGACTCAACGGTGTTTTCTAGTAAAGATGAATGAAATAATAATGCAGTGACTGTATATATAATATATATATATATATAATGGCCTGTATTTACAGGTGGTTCTGTTACCACTGACGGGAACGGGACTATTAATCCGCTGAAGCAGATTTTACCATTTTCCCTGGAAGCACTGCTAATGAAGATTATATGTACACAAGACAGTCAGGCGCTGAAATCATGTGTCATCATATCCGAGCTAGTTTGGAATTGCCGCTCAATGATCAGGTCATTATGGGCGTAAATCTGTAATGCGTCATCAGGGCGACTGTTAGCGATGACCTAACTTCGTCGTTCACAGGGTATCCCAGGCCCTATGGCCCAGTTTAAATCTAAATAAACTTCGACTTAAGATGCTAATTTGAATCCTTTTCGGACACCGTCTTCTCAGGAAAGATGCCAGTAGATTGGGGCTCTCGAATACTGACTGGTGTAGAATACTGACTGTTCGTAGCTTAAATAAACATTTGGGTCAAATTGAGTGCAGAGCGCAGAACGCTTTTCAGTTTTTGTAGGAAAACTTGTCTTGTGGTTGGTTTCTTGTTGACGAATTTTTATTTCATAGCCTGATGTTCCATGGTAGCCCTGCTTATCCTAACCTAACCTAAACCTAATCTGAACTTCTAAACCTGAGGTGTTCTAATACGACAAACAGTTTCACAATTTTTAATTCCAAATTTGCAAAAGGAAGATGAATATAGTGAAATGAAATATGCGAAATTATGGTTCGTAAGACCAATTAAAATATTAAATAAAACTTCTCAACCGTAATTGAGAACGGAATAGAACTCTCCAGCGAAACGTTAACTCTCCAACGAATCTGTCGAAACATACTTAGCTATGAGTTACAAGCAAATTTTGTAATACTCGACAAAAATCTAAATGGCACGCTTTTCCAAAAGCACCTTGGAGGGATGTTTATGCCTCTTCCAAAAAAGCTACTGTGGTATAAACTGCAACATAGGTTTGCAAAAGAAGTGTGTTCAACTCCAAGGCTTTTAACTCGAAGAACAGATGCGTTCTTCACAAAACTCTTAGGTACCTATGCATATTTCCACGTTTGTTTTATGGCATGGAAATTGTATGGAATGGAATGAAAAGTCAGGATCGCTAAGGAGTAGAATAAAAACTTGCATAATTTTTTTACCCGACAGAGCATTTCAGAAAACTACCTACCCTCACAATATTTATTTTTATCAGAAGCTCAGCTATACACAATATGCTAACTGACTCCCAATAAATCCACAAGTATGATGTGTGCTCACCTCTCCAAACAATTCTATACAACGCGATGTGTTGATAACTCGAATGAATGGCATTATGATGAAAGATGAAAGTCGGTAAATCGCGCACACACACCGAGTGCAGCAAAGCGAATAATCCCGACTGACATGCCGCAAAGTTATCGGTAACGACAGTATGTCTCCCCTTGTCATATACTTATACTGTGTACACGCCATGGTGCAGATCATGGCTCCAACTCCAACCACAACGACGACGAGGACGACGCCGATCATCATAGTCAACCGAATCAACGGAGCGCAATGAGAAACAAACAGAACGAAAATTAAAAAAACCTAACACACAAAACCGACAGTTAAATAATCATAATGACAGAATTCACTTAGCGATTCGGACCATAAAACGCCGAGTTATGAGTGCAAATCCATTGGCAGATACCCAAACCGAGGCGACGCGCCGCATTTTGTTCCTGCCCAAGGGGACGACCTGCCGCAGGGCAGTCACATGTGACCACATTTGCTATATTTATCTCGCGCACACGATGATTTGTACCTTTCGTCGACAACGCCGCCGTCCCGTCGTCATCATCATCATCACCATCATTGAAATGGTGACCGCAAGCAGAGGCCAGAAAGATATTGACCACAGATATGGCAGCGACATCGGAATGCTGTATGTATCCGCTGGGGCATGCTGCTGTTGAGATGATGTTCTGCTTTATTAATTTTGCGGTTTTTATGCGAAATGACACATACACATAATGTTAGCCGAAGGAAAGGTGAGATTATGCGAGCACTTTGCTGGAAACAGAAACCTAAAGAGGAAATGAGCTTTTAGCGACGTAAATTGGCATGTGGGTGGGCGCTGAATACGTATACCAATAATGGGTTGTATGCATTAGCATTGACGTTCCTTCTTCTGTTATCCGGTTGACAGTTGGCACATCAAACCATTTTACCGCCACTACACTACACTTCTGTCAGCGTCAGCAGTTGCTGTCGGTGGCAATTAAAAATGCATGCGAGATAATTTTACATTAAGCAAATGCTCCAGCACTTGGAATTGGAATCAGAGGCATTTAATTAATTGGCTCGACCCCTATCTTATCATCGACGACGCCGAGAATTGGTGGACGGAAGCAAAGAACAACAAAAACGGTGCGGTCGATCTACACCTGGAAGAGAAAGGCAGGAGTCTTGGATATGGAGTCATGCATATGTATATGTACCTATAGATTTTAGCGAAATCTGTGGTTGAGTGGCTGACCGGCGGCGGACTGTCGGCAGTCTCTGTAATAGTGCAGTTGTTGGAAAATGCAAAGTGGATGATAAGAAGGCCGGTCTTTATTCGGTTTGTTTGGTCATAAAATACTAGTCACTTTAAATACTTACTGGCGAATGCAAATGTTTGTTATTTGCGTTAAGTTTTGTTATCTGTGCGCGATTTTGCAAGAAGACAGCGCAGCAACGAGAGGAAACTTACGTCCATCAAGAAGATAAGGTCATTATGAGTTTTAAATATTTTAAGATTTTTTTTATGTACAGTTGGTATGTACTTTAAATATGTCTTTGATCGTTTTGAAATTTTGAAAGAAATTGAAGTGGACATATTGACAGGGAATTTCGAATTTATTTACCAAAATTTCGTTGTCATCTTCTCCAAAACTTTTACGAAGGGTTGCTACATTCGGTGCCACTGCATCTTGCGAAGAAGATGTTGTGCGAAAACGGTCAACAATTCGGGAAAAAGCGGTCTCTGATAGTCGATTATGTTGAAGGGAATATTGTGCAAGTGCAGTATGTAAAGAACCATACATTTGAAACCAAATTTCTGCAATCCACATTCCACGACCTAACCGAAACCTTCCATATCAAATTGGAATAGAGATAAGACCACGCGATCTGACTTCTTTTACATTATATTTGCAAAATTCACAAGCCAAAGCACGAGGTACCATTTTCCTAAAGTCTTACTTGCAGGGAGGGGACACATGCACCCAACCTTGAAGAATCGGGCAAAACTTCAAAATTGACAGCTCCAACTTTGTGGTCCCTAGGGACTGTTTCTACTCCGAAATGCATTATTTAGGTATATAAATAGGAACAAGTCAAAAAAGAAAAGGAAACATTTAAAGACAGAAAGAATAGAAAGAAATAAAATATACCTACCTATACATTAAAAGACTTGCTTCTCAAGCTGTCAATTATGAGGTTTGTTCCAACACAAGCTCAAACTATCAGCAACCTTCAGGAGCATGTGCAGTCTAGTTTTGCTGTTCCAACACAATACAAACGCAAACTCAAACTCAAGGTATAATAAGGCTATTCCAACACGCTTTCAACCAGTCAACAAACTTGTTTCTGATAGTCAGAACAGTAAGAGGTTTTTTTGCGGACTAAAAATCAGATCACGTGCGCAATAAAACCTTAAAAAAGGACATGGTAATAAAATTTAATCTTCCAAAATCTATATCCCTTTTCCCACAATTGAATAACGATTGAATAACACTCAAAAAAAAAAACTCGGCGAGACAGAATTTTTGTGACTTCTCTATAGTCGTTTGAGTTTGAGTACATAAATCAGCCGGTCCTGATGGTAATTTCCCTATTGTTCTGAAGTGGTGTTCTTCCACGTTGGAAAACCACTGCGTAAGCTTTTCTATCTGTCATATTCTTCAGGGCTTTTCAGATGGAAAACATTTTTCCAGCCAGACCCAAAAAAAGGTGACTCCCCTAACGGCCAAAATAACTTACGTACTTTCTTTCCACGGTCATGGAAAAGCTAATAATTCGTCAGCCTATGAAATATCTTGAATCGCGAAAACTTCTTAATGACCGGCAGTACGGTTTTTGCGGCAACAACTGGTGATTTGATGGCATATATCACCGAAAAGTGGAAGCAATCTATTCACCAAGATGCTAAAGTCGTTGGGCTTGATACTTCAAAGTTTGCTTCAGGCTCTTTTGTCGAAAATGCGTACATTTGAAAGATGGATGATACCTTTCGGCAATAGATTAGAAATAACCTTTCGGACCGCTCAATTCCAGTTGCTTTGGACGGCTTCAAGTGTCAGCAAGCCACCAAATTAATGCTGGTGTTCCCCAAGGCTCTGTTTTGTCTCCGACACTCTTTCTTATTGTTATCTTTGATCTCTTGTCTGTCACTTCTAATCCAATCTATTCCTTCGCTGATGACAGTACCCTTAGCTTCTCATATTCGTTCCCGGGTTTATGTCCCTTATCTTCGGGCGTATAGCGGAACGGCGGTATGTTTAGCTCATTAAATTCTGACCTTGACAGCATACTTAAGTGAGGGTACAATTAACAAAGTTGAATTTAATGTGTCCAAAACATACTGATGTACGTTCAAATTATAAAAAAAAAATTAAAACGAATATCCGCAGGATTGCAATAAATTTCCCTTCAGTGTAGGTACCAATGTACACGAGAAAATTAAATTAGCTCGAGTAAGCCCAAAATTCTGTAATTCTATTGAAATCTAGACTTATTAGTGGAATTAGGTACGTCACTCGATATATAATATAGTATAGATGGCTTGAAAAAATTGAGAATTAAACAATTCTGAATTCAATCGAACCGAACCACCTAATTTAAATCTATAAATAATTCAATTTACCATTTCCAACCATCAATCGTCTGTCCATCCGCCATCCGCCATCGCCATCGAAACAAAAGACGATAAAACTAATTAAATGCATTCAAACCCCCTTTCACAGGAATTATCGCTAATCTTCCAAATGAACGTGCGTCGTTTCTTCTCTCGCTAAGCCTCTCTTCAATATCAAAATGCATTTCCGATAAAGAAAACTAAAAAACAAAAAAATACCCGAATACCCCTTATCCATTATGCCAAACAATCAAGAGTTGTATGCTCTTCGTACAGCCAGAGAGCTTCGGATCTCGATTACTTTTGTTAAAATGCCGCTCAAAAGGACTTGAGCTCAGCCCTTTGGCTTTGATGTATTGCTCCTACTACAACCGCTTGCATGTTCAATCGATAAATCATACTTTGCCAGAGTTTTTTGATTTATTTGTTCGTAATAATCTCAGTTATATACTTGCTTTGCTATAGCCGGAGACCGGAGAGTCTTTACAACTTTATTATGAGTGGTGACCATGTCTCAAGGATGTTATTATTCTTGTCTCACGATGGTGTTCCATGATAATGCAAAATAAGTTCTCTGCAACATAATTGCTTCGAATAGGCACTTATGGTTTGTGCGGCTTTGAATGGGAATGAAAAAATACACGCGAATGCATTGAAAGTGCGAAAAAAAAACTTTGTTAAAATTTTCACGATGAAGTAGAGATTGTAAGCCTATAGATCCAGTGTGTATATAAATAATTCAAAGAATCGAAATATAATAAAGGAATTTTAAAAGCGGAAATAGTAGCTAGGTGCAGAATACTACAAAATTATATATGTATCAGCGATTAAAGGAAAACTAACTAGGTACAAGTAACAGTAATTGATAGTTGCGAAATTGATCCTCAAAGTGTCCTTCTAATAAAACAGATGATAGATGATTGGTTTGAGTTAAAGTACGGACTTTGCGAAGTAGTAACAGACCAAATTCAAGCAAAGTTTATAGGTATATTACGTACGGGCATTACCTTCATCTTCAAAATGGTCGAACAGAGAAGCTTAAATTGTACGCCGAAGTTCATTAATAACGTTTCAGGACAAATCCTTGTAGATAATGAAAAATTCTACACAGATGGCGACAAAAATTGTGAAGAGCTTTTATTAGATTCTAAATTCAGTAACAAGAATTCTTTGTGATTTATATTATTTGAATAGCTTTTTTAAAGAGATTTAGGATAAATATTTACTTCCTTTATAGTGAATGTGGTGCAGCGCCTTAGTGGTTAAGTGCGTTAGACCACTAAGCGAGAGACGCTGGTTCAAATCCCGACCTTGAATTACCACTTGAATGTTTTAAATCACTGCCCCACCTCTTGCGAACGTCTGACAAACATTCAATAGCAAAACTGTCTTGAGAAGCTTTAAAAAAAATTAATTGCCGTTCGGAATCGGCATTAAACTGTAAGTCCCTTCCATTCGTGTCAAAAAAATATATCTTCGCACAAACAGTGTTTGGAGAAGCTAGGGTTTTGGTCCTGTATGGGCCGTTAACTCCTTATTTTTTTTATAGTGAAAACATTTTCAAATGTTCTTGCTACAAGCAAGAACCCCTACATAACACTTAAACCTAATATGTTTAATAAATTTTTATATTTTTTATATATATTTATTTTTTTTCTGGTAAATGTATAGTGCTAATGATTGGTTCATAAATTCATTATCAGGAAAGGAACAATTTTTTATAAAATTGCCTAGAAAAGTTTTTACAAAGTTGACATTGGCTTGTTTGTGCAGCCTATTGGTTGAGTAATGCCCTGATAAATCAAGCATCATTAAAAAAATTATATTCTGACATCTTTGGGGTTTCAACTTATGAGTTTTAGCGCAGACATTCCAGTCAGGGGCACCACAGAGTAGGTAAATGGCGAGGTTCTAGGGATCATAACCCTCCCACTTCACTGCATTCCTACTGGTCCGCCTGTCGGGTTCGCCGGTTCAACATCAAAAAATATCTGCAGGCCTCCCAATGTTGAATCACTTCATCATTGAGGCCAATCAAATGCTGGTGTTTCTGCATTTGTGTAATCCAGGAGTGCTTAGGCCTGCCTCTTTTACGCGTTTGTAAGGGAACGCTTATTGTCATTGCCTTGGGGAACCCACGGGGTTCGCAGGATCCCTCCTTTGAACAATGAGGCGGTTGTGCTCCAATTTGAATGTTTCAATTTTTTACAGATGGGTTTGTTGACGTGAAGGCTTCCTCGGATTTCAGACCTTCTAATTCGATCAAACTGTGTGAACCAAGTATGAAAAGTTCACACAGATATTTGACCTTTCGTTTGATGAGAGGTTATTGTATTGATTAATACATGTTAAAAAAAATTGAAACATTCGCTCAGATTTTAGAAAATAGGCACCCCTACAAAATAAATCAGTTACCATTATGGCGCTTTGCGTTGGAATCATGCAATTAAAAATTGCCTTATATTTTGAGTTTAACGAAGTTTTGGGCAGAAAAATAAAATAAAATGCAATCGTGTTCGCAAAAGCTTCCGCAGCGGCTTAACGGTCTATAACACTAGCTTCAGCCTTCATAGAGCCTCTATATCTTGCCTTAAAGAGCTCAAAGAGATGTTTCTGCTGGTTTAGTTTTATTCACATATTTAAAGAGGCTTTAAAGTAAGAAACACACCATCGATTAGTGAACGGCTTTTGGACCTAACCCAAGTGCGTTTCAGACCATTTTAATCGAATTTAAAATTAGCCTTCTACTGAAGTGATCGGAAGTAAAATGTTAGTAGTTTGGCGCTAAGAAAGCGAGGAGTTCCCACGTATAGATGATCATTGGCATGTACGTTGGAGCAAAGACAAGATTAAGATCACCCTCCGAAAAATTCCCTATCAAAGATTCTTAAGCAAGGACCAAGCTTGCTTGCAGCGACTACTTGCTTATTTTGGAGAGAAATGGGAAACACTGATAGTTGGACCTCTTCTGTCCTATTCCAAGCATTTACTTCAATGGAAAAGGCATTCCCAAGAGCGATAATCCATGCGCAATCGTGGATGATATGCTACTTTCGGCTATCCAGATCAAGCGTTCTGGCATCCGCGATGGCTTGGTCTTTAAAACATAGGTGCGGTCTTCCTTGTCGTCTCGAACATGGGAACTGGGATTCCAAGCTGCTCTTGCCTGCAGCACAAATGTCCATTGTCCAGCAAATGTAGGCGACATGTCTTGGCTTTTTGGACTATATCCACATCTTGTTACAGCCTAAAGAGTTCACTGTTCTCCTCTATTAATACTCCTCGTACACAGGTCTAAATATCCGCCGAAGAATTTTTCGTTCGAAGGAGGCCAGAAATAACTCTCCTTTCCTGCTTATCGTCCAGAATTCAGCACGCTATAGCAGAACTGGCAGTATAAGGGTTCTGGCTATCCTTCGAGTCAGGAGTTTTGAACCTATTTGCTTCGCTAATCCAAAGTGGCAGCAGATTCCTATGATAATTCTTCGCCGGATCTACTCTGAGTTTTCATCCGGAGATTTAAGTTAACACCGAAGTAGTCCCTGTAGTTGCTCCTATCAATAGTGACATTTTGTCCAGTCAGTGGACCAATGCTTGTTTGTTTATTTTAATTACCACACCCTTTGATGTTTAAAAAGAACAATCAATATAAGAACAACAAAACTCACTCACTCACCCGTTCAAGAATACGGCATGGCATTTTATGTCAATTAATTATAATTTCAAATTGCCAACATTATTTAAGGAACAGAAACCGCTCAAATATCTCTGTCAAGAATTGCCACTGCATCTATTATTATATCTCACGGTCATCTTCGCTGTCACCATTTGCTGTTACTGCCGTTGCTGTCGTCACATTCTCAGGTGCTGCAAATTAGTAGTTATTTTCATTATTAATTTAATGACAGTCGGTCCAAGTAATGGTGGAATTGCCTCAGCATTTCAATTACGTCTTGCGGATTTTATTTATACTTCAATAAGTTACCCCCCACTGTCGCGTCAGTCATTCGTCCGGCTCCATTGCCCATGACAGGCACAGGCGACCATTGCGCTTCCTTTTTTGCGGAATTTCAATTTCACATCCATAAAATTCGACATGGGGTGCCGACCTACTGCCTACAGCCATGCACTTCAGTCTTTCACTCGCGTGACGACATAACAATAATTGTTACGACGAATATCCAAGGCGCATCGAGGCATTGAGCATCAATGACATCTCCAGCTATAGTTCTCAACCAGTCAGCCATCCGGCATGACAGTGCAGCGGCAGCGGCCTCAAGAAGGCAGCCAAAGAGTCAAGGAGCATCAACAGCGTTGTCGTCAGCAGAACGGCAGCGTCGTTTTACAACGGCAATTAATTTGATTGAGCTTGCCACCGAACTACAGCATCACTTGGCAATTAACCGTCTCCGAGATCAAAGTGATCTGCCGCTGTAAGTGTGGCGGGGCTGCAAAACAAAAACAACAACCAGAAGGTGGCATCAAAGGCCAAGGAAGCCTCTATGAACTTTCTGGCTTTGTAAAACCAGTTCGATGACTAAGGCGTGGAGAGCATGATGGCGAAATGTCGCTAAACGTTAATTCGCTTTAAGCGAAACTTGTAATTGTGCGAGGCAGACAACTTTCCCGATGGGTAATCAAACAGCTATGAGCGTATCTGTTTTATTAATCAGTTAATTTGTTTCTACTCAATGCGATTATTCTTTTCATTTGCGAGTTGGTAATTAATTTAAATTTTAAGCAATTAAATGAGTGCCGGCCGTTAACATCTTCATTGTTGTCTAGTCGATGGAAGAGTAAAAAAAAACATCATAACTGATAGGAACAATTAAGTCTAATGGGAAGAAATTAATGCTGGCCAACAAAAGATCATGAAAAGTGGGACACATTCTTGAGAAATTCTATCGACTTAAATGTGAGCATGAGCCAAGAAAATAAATAATTTGCAACACATGGCGTGACTGCTTTGGTTGATGACCTAAGGACCAACATGCTTAGGTATTTAAGAAATATTTGTTTCCAGTGATTTGGCAACAGCTTTCAAAATGTCTCTTATTTCAACACTTTTTTTCACTCTCAATAGAAGTGACTTAAAATTTTAATGCGTTGGACTACTAACCGAGGGGTGTCAGGTCCAAATCCGACCAAGTAAAACCAAAAAGTTTTTATTTGCTCTCTGACCCTTAGGTAGATAAACTTTTAAGCCACCTTGTAGTTGATGTTCCATAATTTCGTTTTGTTCTCCAGCATGTTTGTTGATAGCATATATTTACTAGTTTCACCTGTTCTTTAGTAGCCGTGAAAACCTTCATTACGGCACGTTGGGAGCTAGGCGGATCTGTTGAAGATAGTACCAGCCCTGCGCACTATCTGCTGAAGAACATAATACCGCATTACTTAGCCAAAATCCGATTTAACGAGCTAGGGATCGCAGGGAATAGGCTAGGAATAGTCAAAAAAGCAAGATTTTCAGTAATTTCGAACTGTATTGAATTGAGAGATTCATTGCACGATAATCGACAGAGCTCATTTTACATAAATAAAAATGCTATTATTTTTCAAAATTCTTTGGTCAATCACGAGCTATATCTACCGCATCGGTATTTTTTTCGAATGCCTTTCTGTGATCAACATCCCTATCATTTAATCCGCCGGGGGAAACATATCCACGAAATTCGAACATGTGCATCATTAAAAAAATCCGCAGTGAACAAGCTCACGTCGGTAATGTAAATTATTTTTTCACTTGATCGTTAAAAACAAGGCGGATCGAATTTCTCCATGCAAATGTTGACATTTCTGATTCGCAGGAAAATAGTAGCGGATTTGTGTTCGTTTCTCTGCTGCGCTGTTTGTTATAAAAATTTCTTAACACAATTTTGTTGATGGTAGAAGCTCGTCAGTAAGCACTGCTAGCACGTAATTGAATGCGGATTTATTAAGATGGAAGTCATTACTGTAAAATAAAAAGATGCGAAGAAATCTATTGTGCTACGACGCATCTGAGAGATTCATGATATCTCCAACAGATGCTCTTAAATATGCACGTTCTGTCCTTTTGTTAGCAGATTTCTCCCAACCTTCAAAAAAAATAAGCAATACAATAATCGCATTGATAAAATAAAATTCTGTTGTCAATTTGCAGGAGCTGTGCTTCCGTCAAAAATTACAAAACAGCTGATTTCGAAACACATAAATTATTATCGGTAGTACAATGTATTCGTCGGATTTAATGAAGCCAACAGTAAGTGAATGCGAATCAAGTGTGTGAGGTGAATCTTCGATCCGCCGTCTCCAATGATAGGGGTGCAAATTTCATCTACCGATGAGGTTCGTCGTTCTTTCACCGATTCGACCTCAAAAAAGTTTCTGCGGGCTTCCTTTTTTCGGAAACAATGACTGTGGTCAATCAAATGTTGGAGGTTTCATATTTGTGTTAAAGGCAACACGTGCTCCTGTTGTCTTTGTTTGATCTTTCCTTTTATAATAGACTCGTCGGCACACTCATCAATATTTTGTATTCTAGACTCGCCTGAATATTAAAATTGGTTAGCAATTTCCACCTCTTAATGGCTTTCACTACAATCTGGCATTCCACCTGTTCTCTAAAAAAAAAGTGCCCGATCATGATTTATTTCGGTTCCTTTTGCATAAATATTGAGTTCAGTTGCGATTTTCATAGGTATGCAAATATTCAAAATTCCTAAATAAGTTTTATTTTGGAAATAATACACGATATAGCTGTAAATTATGAGTTAACTTTTGTTTATTAAATAAAATTATAAATAACCACTTATTTTACTACACAATATACAGCACAGTCAAACGAATTATTTATTTAATGAAATGCTAAAATTAAGCAGCCTGTTTAGATTAATAGTTGAATAAAAATTTTGAATATGAATCGAAAAAAAGTGGAACTCGCCTATACATTATTCCCTGAAAACCTTACAAACAGTTTCAACAATCTTATCTAGACACGAACTACACCAATTCAGTAATAGCAAGTACACAAACCTAAAATGCTATAGAGGAAATTTGTAGGAGGGAAATTTAAAACAAGTATCGGTTTGTGTATACGAAATTTTTAAAATATTTCATGCAACAACCAGGCAATTGTTACAATAAATTCATTTTAAAACTAAACCATTTTTGTCGGTCACTGTAAAATATAAATTGAATTAAAATTTGAATGAAGAATTGAAACGAACAGTAATAAAAATAGAACGATGATTGTGACTAATTTTCACTCTAAACCACTTTTAAATATATTTCGCAAAATTCTAAGAACATCTCTGTTTGCGCTCACGTGTTTTCATGGATTATTATCGGAAGTAATTGAAGCACATGCATAAATGCCAAAAATCGACGAAAGCATGTTTATGTACGGTTATGCACTGTCAATGCATAGTCACACCACAATAAACTTATATTAAAAACATCAATTTAAATATGTTGTTGTTCCCTAAATCACAAGGTATGAAAAAAGAATTTATAGAAACCATTGAAAAATTTGTCAGAAAGCATGTCTCGTACTTCATTTAGAAATTTCTCACTGGTCAATTCCTTTGAACTGTCAAAATTCCTAATTGCTAAGTGCGTCAGCAACCGTACTTTGCATAGGCTTAACGAAACGGAAAAAAATTTAACGAATGCACGAGCATTCACATAACTGTTTGATTGAGTCGTAGTTTGCAGTTCTCGTACTTCGCAGAGCGTTTGCATATGCCAGATTATGCCCATTGCGGTTGGCCCTTAAGTGATACGACGTGAGTGTTTTTTTATTTCTCTATTTTCATTTCAGGTATATGAAATGGACATCCTATAGGGTCAATGTGGGTAAATGTAAACTGGGGGAAATGTAAACACGGCCCATATTGAACTCCACTTAAGTCTTTAATACATATACATTAACAGAAATGACGGAGGTATGCATTATTTACCGCATACGTCAAACGCATTGTTGTTTAAAGACAATTCATTTGACAGACGCATTTTCCGTTAAAAGTTAATTTTTAAAAGTGAAAGACAAGTTGTTATAGTTTCAGAAAAATTATTTCCTTTTCCAGATTCAAATCGGTAAATATAATTTGAAAATACTTGACAGTTATAATTTTTGATGTAGATTCTATGTGAAATAAAATATCTTAAAAATTAATGAAATTTATGTCGATTGTTATATGTTTACATTTACCCCACGAACTGATTTCATATGGGCAAATGTGAACATCATTCGTGGGGAAAAGGTAAACACATATTTTTAATAAAATTATTGGTTTAAATAAAATGAATAGGTTTGTTATTAGATATGCCACGTAACTACGTTTTAAAGAAGCCTCCGCCATCATATTCAGTGGATGACGTCGCAAAAGCGATCAATGACGTTCAAAACAAAAATATGACGTTCAGAGCAGCTCAGGACGAATATGGAGTGCCAATATCCGTCATTTATAACAGAATCAAAGGGAGAAAAAACTCCATGGACAAATTCAGACAAGGACGTAAAACTGCGCTTTCTATGTCAGATTTCATTATATTGCGTATTAAATTAAATCACCGTTTACTTTTACCCCCGAATTTCCAAAAAAAAGAAAAACATCGTTGGGCATTTGTAAACATACCATATTCAACAATAATTTAAGCAATTTCGAAAATATTTGTGTATTTTTATACCACAGAAATATCATTCTTTCATATTGTCATTAAGAGATTTCCGTAAAGTTGTTTTATAAAAATATATAAAACATTTAGTTCAAATTTAAAAAAAAATTATGAAATTGTTTACAATTACCCACATTGACCCTACTAGAAGACAAAGGCATAAAAGCTTAAAATAATACAATCTTATATTGGGCAGTAACTTCTGAATTTTTAAATATATTCCTCAGGAACACCAAATACAGTAAAAAATAATGTGCAAAGGAGACTTAGATGGCATGTTGAAAACTAAAACTTTCTGTCATATTTCATAGATGGAAATTATTTTCTGTATACAGTCGACTCTCGATAAATTGAATCTGTGGAGACCTGACAAAAAGTTCAAACTATTAAGTGCATATGAGCGCAAAGCATTCAACGACAACCTTGCCTAGTTCAGTGAGTTGAAGGGTATCTGGTCAGATTTTTGTTCATCGTCTTCATCCTTGTCGTCAACCGATTTTGTTAGAATTTAGGCATCAGACAGACGACCATAAACACCCACGTCATCATCAACACGAATAGAAAACTAAATCCGGTTGCTGTTATATCAGTATACCTACCTATATGAACTTCACATGTTCTGAAGCAATTGAAAACTATTGTTTAAGTTATATTAATCCAGGCTTCACACTGATGTATTGACCTTCGTTCCATTTTCTATGTTGTACAGCAGTTGGACACAATCTCTTTGCGGTAGAACGTGCTGGCAAAAAGGAAAACATGTTCATATGTTGATAAAAGTAACTAGGTTCGAACAAGAAACGTATTCCTCCGACATACCGTAACGTCAGTAAATTAGTTCAAATTATCGAAAGGCCGCCTCGTCTACTTTTATTTTTAACGAGTGAAGATAGAAAGTTTTTTTTTAATTTACCCAGACATCATTGAATGTTCCAAAAAAAAATGGCCAAAGAAAAACTTTTATTTAACGAGAGAATCATTTTACCTCTTGTTTTTTTATTTACCGAGAGCCGACTGCACAGGGTGCGCCAAATACAAGTTTCTTTTTAAAAATGCAATAAAATTAACAGAATTAAATTTTTCCAATGTATTATTACTTTATTAGTAAGAGCAAAAATTTCCATTACTTATGGAGCACAGCGTCGATCAAGTGGCTGCCTCGCCTGGCTTTGCAATAGCGCATTATGTTACTCCAATTTCCCAAGATCTTGTTGATGTTTTCGGGCTGTAGCTCGCGGATTGCTTGGATGATATTGGCTTCAAGTGCTTGAATCATTTCCGGATTGTTGGCATAACATCGGTCCTTCATGGTTCCCTAAAAAGTCTAATGGGTTCTAATTGTAGCTCCGAGGCGGCCAATTGACATCACCAAGATAGCGATTTGAGATTTTAGGAAACAAAAGATTGATTGTGGAAAAAAAGTCGGTTAATATGGCTCTGTAACACCCAGCGTTGACCGAAAGTTTTTTTCACGCCTCATTTTCGAAGAAAAATGGTCCAATGATGTCACCACTCCATAATTTGCACACTCTCGGCTATATTAGCCACATTCTCGTTTGTGCGCACCGTACGACGACGAGGACCATGAGTGTTGTCCACTAGTATACCAGTCTCATGAACTTTTTGCACAAAGTTGCTTACTGCAGACGCGGTTGGTGCTTCATTTCGAAAAAAACTTTTGGCGAAAAACAGCTGTCAGTGTCAAAATAACCTATGATTTAAAAAGAAACCACTAGATGGCCCACCATTTATACGGATACTCTTCTGTAGTCTGCCTATACAAACTCGTGGCCTTTGCTTACATTTTCTATTGCTATGACCAAAATATCCCAGAGCTTTTCAACTTTTCTGGAGAGTTTTTAGAATCATTAATTTTCTGTGTTCAAGAACAATTCGTATACATACATAGCTATCTAGGAAACTATCAAGTATGTGGTTTACATTTTTTTGATTTTCGAACAAATAAATGTGTAAACAGACAATGCATGAAAGATATGCACAAATTAGAAGTCAAAAAAATTAATTGTTGAAACGTAGTGAAAATGGAAACAAACAATAAGCAACTCAATTCGGTGTACGTGATTACTGTTTAGTAATATTCTACTTACTTACTTAGGCTGTGCTATAGTCCGGGGTGGTCCTAGACCTTATTAGCTTAGTTTATTTTTATACACATTGCATGCCACTCTTGTTTCTTGTTAAGGCCACGTCAATCATATTTGTATGACAGTAATATTGCACCAGTAGGCCATGACATTGAATGCCGCTGACGTCTTGAGAATAGATTATGCTATAAGTAAATTTGGAAAAAATATTATACGTGAAAATAATTTGTGTGGGTGTTATTCGAGCGAACCCTAATGATCACCAGAGGCAAGGCTTTAAAACTTCCACTCAATTTGTTTCAGGTGTCATTCATATTTAAATGGCATGGCCTTATATTGACATACACCCGTCATACACATATAAATGGCTCCCACGGAAACATGAGTGTCATTCATAAATAAATGACGTGGCTTACAAATGTGCATTATGTATTACAAATAAATTTGTTAGAGTGAACCACATGACACACAACAGACATTTTTTTTCGCATATATCGGGTTTTTCAATAAGAGCGCTACAAAAGTGTTCTTTGAATAAAACAAAAACGGGTTTGGATATCAATGAAATTCTTTATTCCTGCGAAAGTACGTTCGATGCCATTATGTATGGAACTCGATTTCTTTTGCATGGCCACCACGGGCACGCTTGCAGAAGTCAAGACGCTGAACCCAATTTTCGACGGTTTTCAAGCATAAATCGGCCGATACTGCTGCAATTTCACGTTCGATATTCGTTCGAAGTTCATCAATCGTCGCTGGCTTGTTGGCATAGACCATAGACTAGACGTAGCCCTACAGGAAAAAGTCTAACGGCGTCAAATCGCACGACCGAGGCGGCCAAGCGACTAGACCATTTCGTGAGATAACATGTTCTCCAAACTTGGTTTCGAATAAATTCATTGTGACATTCGCTGTGTGGCTTGTGGCGCCGTCCTGTTGGAACCACATGTCCTCCTAGTCAATATCATCCAATTGGGGCCAAAAATATTCGGTTATCATTGAACGGTAACGTGCCGGTCTTGATCATCACGGAAGAAGTACGGCCCAATGACGCCGCCGGCCCATTAACCACACCAAACGTAATTTTTTTGGGATGCAATGATTACTCATAGAGTACGTGTGGATTGCTGCCTGACCAATACCGCATATGTTGTTTATTGTGAGAGACACATTTGGGCTTTCTTCAACTGAAGCCGCAGCGGCAGCAATATTCTCGACACTACGAGCACTTCTTTGTCTCACTGGCACGGAAACATTTTGTACTGTGCCTGTGGATTCAAATTTTCCCACTAGACGCTCAATTGTTGATCTGCTAGGACGATTATGACGACCATAAATTGGACGTAGCGCTCTTAACGTTGAGGCCACTGACTCCGAATTTCAGTAGTAAATTTTAATAATTTCGACTCGTTGTTGGCTCGTATATCTTTCCATCATGAAATGGCAAACCTTACTGAAGAGAAATGACAAAAGAGCGGTAGGAAATATGGCGTCGTTTGCTGTCCCTGTCGCTCTACTTTTGTAGCGTCCCTGTTGAAAAACCCTGTATATAATTTCCCAAATGAAGAAAAAAACTGACGTCTCCGAATACAAGTTAAAAGCGTAAAGCTCTATGAAGTTGACTAAAGGTGAACTTTTTAATGTAACGAATGGTAGATCTCACTTGGTAAATTTTTCTGGATGTTTTGCTTTTTTGAGAGTCAATGTTTCCGAGCTTCCGCTTTCTATTTCCTTTTTCCTAGCTTAATTCCTAGGATATTAATTTTTTCACAAAGCTATTGTTTGCAGAATGGATGTTTAGCCGAAATGAACTTCACCACTTCGAAGTGTCTGCTATGAAAGTTACGTTTCTTCATAGTTGGTGGACAGGTGTTTGTTTGCTTGATAGTCTGTTATTTAAATTATAAAAAAATAAAATTGCACAGGGGATTCCCTTTTAATCTCAATCATCTTTGATTTCGCCAAAATAGGTTTATGAAATTCCCAAATGATTTAAAAAAAAACTTTCACATGACGGCTTACCCAAATTTCGATACAATGATAACGATTCACTAAATATCTGAACTAAATTTAATAAAACCCAAGATAGATACACAAAATTTCGCATTTTTAATATCAATTAATTGATCGCACTAACAAGCTTTTTTCGAAGAGTATATAAATAGTTCAAAGCGCCATATATGGTTATATGTACGGCAAAACACCGTATAAGATAAGATTCATAAAATGGGCCCCTTGACCTTACAACTGAGGCTCTGTGTAAAGCTTAAAATGTTTTTGTTGCATATGTGCCCCTGATTTATAAGCGTTGCTATCGTGCAGAATAAGTGATTGGCAGTAACATTACAGATGACTGTCAGATGGTCGTTTCCCTTGCTGAGAGTTACATCTTTAGGATTGTCCCAGCAGCCGTCTTAACTGCTAAGATATCAATTTGGAAGACACTGCATACGTCTGTCAGTCGGTAGTATTGGTTGATACCCAGTACTTCTGAGAAGACTCTTGCCTTTCCCTCTCCGTCAATGAACTTTTTTAAAGAAAGTTAAGCTTTTGATAACAGTGCTAGGAAAATTTCATGCATGTCTGTTAAAATTTTACACGAGTCTCGCTTAACCGGTATGCCACATCCAGGCATATCATTAATTTTATTCTCAGAACATTGGTCGTTGTGAAATCGACGCTAGAAAATCGTCTAAAAATCGCAATGGGAGAGTCCAAAGATGCTTGCAAGCCATTTACGGTTGATCGCACATTGTCACTTACTGTCACGCAAACAATTTGTAATAAAAAAGATGTTAGATCGAAAATGCGGTGGAAAACCGCTCTGAGTTTTGCGATGCAGAAGATATTGATGCTGCCGACGAAATCGGTTTGAATAATCACGCGAAATTTTGAGGTAAAAGACTATTCGTGGGCGTATGCGTAACATTCAGTTTTGAAACAGTTTCCAAACAATTTTGAATTATGTCAAAAAAAAATTGTTTTAATACTGAATTATGTAGTTATTTCGTCAGTGGGTTGATTGCAGTGGCTTAGTGAGTGATTTAGTGCGTTGGAAAACTAAGCGGGGGGTCGCGTCAAAAATATATCTTCGCATACACAATGGTTGGCGAAGCTACCCTTCAGGTCCTGTGGGCCGTTTATTTATTTCCACAGTTTTTTGCAATATTTTATTTTTTTAATAAATATCTAAGTGATTGCTGTAATGATTTAACTGACAAATACTCACGCTTGCACGTGGATCTTTAAGAAATATGAAAAAAAAAAAAATTAAATCTGAGATTTCCACAAAAAGATTTCAAAACTTCGTTAAAGCATTCACACCGAACACCCAGGGTTACGTTTGACGTAACGGTCAACAATCGAAAATAAAAGCGAATATACAATTATTGCGTTGAAGTTGCAAGTCCACTATAAGCTAACAATGCCTATGTTCGAATAATTCGCGGGATAATCGTTCACGTTGGTGATTCGCAGTTGACTTGTAAGTGCCTGGCTACACGTTCATGGGAATGACTTTTATGTCGTGGCTACACACACAAAAAAGTCTCATAAGAATGAAAGCAATTTAAATGGCGGGGAATGGCGGCTGGAATCTGAAACAAAACTAAATTTCTCTTGGAAAATCGAATACGTTTGTGCTCTCTAGTACCTGTGTTCGGTCTTCACTCTTCCAACACAAATCTCAAATGAGGTTTTCTGTCAAAAGTGATATGGTTTGGAATCGAAACGTTCATGCCCACGCCGAGAATTCAAATCGAAAGAGGATTTTCGGTGGATTCTTGGTGTAATCTACCCTTTTCTTTCTAACTCACATAAAATCTACCTGTCTCGTGCGATATGACGATCATTCCCATGAACGTGTAGCCAGGCACTAACGCAGATGAAAATCTTTCAACTGCTTTGTGGAACTTAATGCAGAATGTGTTGAAAGGTGCGTTTGCTTCGACAACCTCACCATTGTAACCAGATTCTGAAGAGGTTTCATCGAAACCTCACACAAAAACGAGGTTTTGAAATCTGAAAAATGGATGGAAACCTCCTGATTTTATTACTGCGAAACTTCAGATTTCAGTGCGGTGTGAACCTAATAATACCCTATAAAAAATTATTTTGACTTTTCGTCGTGAGCGTGAGTTAATTTTTTTTGGACCTTAAACCACCAACCAGACAGAGGTGCGAAATGATATAGCGGCCAGTTGCGATCAACTGAATTGGGCATCGCCAGAGTCAACCCGGTTTAATTTGCGGCTGGATTTGGTCCTACCACCGTATATGATGAGGCTGAAGCAATAATTAATGCAGGACGATCATAGACAACGTTGTAAGTTCGCTAATTGAGCGCTGAAAAGGTTTGGGCGGAGGTCAACTTTTTAGTGCGGTTTATGGCATTGCAGCAACATCGAACCTTATTTCTGTCGAAATCAGGAAGGCCGCCGCGATCGATCAAATTGACACCACTCGATTATATTCTTTCAAAAATTAGTCATCAAAAAATGTCATCACTGCCAGCGAAGCCGAGGAGACTTAAGAATTTCATAGGAAATAAAAATCCATGAAATAGAATCTAGAAAAAACACAGAAATCCCCATCGATAAAAAAAAACATATCTAAGGGGACAACCCCCAAACTGGCAAACTCCGATCAATCAGACAAACGAGCTTAAATTTAAATTTTTGTCAAGAATCGTTCATTTTGTGTTTCTAGAAACCGAATCGCTTTAATCGATTATTTAAATAAAGTACGCTTGAACAAGTTTCATACCAATCTGAATGCAAATGTATAAACAAGATGAGAAATAACTTTAGCCTTTAAACACACATTCATGATTCATAGTAACGACACGTTGGGTATCACATTAATAAAATGTACATACCTAACATACCTGCCTGAACAAAATAAACATGTGAACTCAAAATATTGCTTATCAAGTATGAAATTAGTATTTGTTTATTCATGAGAAATTTATCGCAGTATAACAATGATATCACTGACTGACACTAACAACTTGGACTTTGTGCGCTCTGTTCAAGCCCGTTGGATTAATGTCGGTCATTATTCAACTAGGGGTTTGCCAGTTCGTAGTTATCTAATTCAACTGAATGTTGATAGAAATTATCCCTGTTTATTATTATTAAAGCAATAAACTTTACAATACAGATTTGTAATAAATAGTTATATAACTATGGAATCGCAGAAATGCATAGCGGAATATGTTATGAAATGTGTGTGTGTAGTAAGTTCAATTGTCCAATCTAAGGATCCTTTACTTGATAGCCAGTGGACTTTAAATCACTAATAAAATCACAAATACCCTCACTAATAATCAGACACAAATGTTGAATACTAGCTATTAATATATCTCGAGAATACATCTCGAGAATATTATCCTAAATGTTCAAGTCAGTCTTGGGAAGGTGCGCACTCAATTGAATCACAAGGTTTATTTGAGGTTTTTCTCGCAACTCGGTGGGTTGTCTCAAAAGTTCTCGAAAACCACTCAACCGATCTTCATGAAATTTTACACAGGTTTTCAAGATACAATTCGAACGATTTTTTTTCAATCACAACTATTTAAAAAAAAATGTTGAGCAAATTTTAAAATTTGCATATTTTTGTAAAAAAGGTCTGCCAAAAATCCAATTTCCACTTTTTTTCCAAATTCTAGTTTAAGGTCTTATTTAAAACACGATTTTTTTCACTTTATACGATCCTAGCACGAGTTTTACTTTCAATGCGAACGCATCTTTTTTTTAGAGGGATCACCGGAAATGACGTCACAATGACGGGGTTTTGAATATTTTCCTTTGAAAAATTCAGAAATTCTTTTTTAAATGTATATCTCTAAGTCAGTAAAAAGTTTCAATAAAATATTTTATTTTTTATATACAAAAATTGTTGAAAATATAACTATTTTTCCCCGAATAAACCCATGTAACCCCTTAAGTAACCTTCGAACTTTCTTTTATCTACTAGAATTGTCATCAAAATTGCTATCAAACAACACTTATGTCGTTTTCGGTTGGTAATCCGGAAGACTTCCGGACTCTTCTGAAAGTTTGTGAGTCGGTACACACAATTATACCGAAATCCTAGCAGGACATAGTGGCGTACCGACATTTTCCCAATATTTGACAAACTGTGCGAGTGGCGAAACTAAAGGAGTTTTGCGATTCAGTCGATGTCGAATAAAACAAATTTGCTTTATTACTCCAAAATTCCCTTTCCGCGATCAATTAGGTAAATAGTTCCATCTCCATTGAATCATTGACTCTATTTTATTTATTTGTGTAGGCAGCACTCTTTAATCGTATAGTTAAATTAACTAAAAGTGACTGCGTCTTGGAAAACTCAATGTTGAAGAATCGCTTGAATCGCGACAAAAAATTATTTTTTGTCCAGAACTCAATTTAACGAATGAACGTATATTACGAGTTTATAGAGTGTTAGCTATTCCTGATGTTCTTTTTTTTAATTTTCTTATCAGCAGAGTGCGTCGAATAAGTTTAGATTCTTTAATTTAACCATCTTCCGAACTTCGTTTGGTCTTGCTCTCGACCTTATAACCTGGATTGGAACATGTTGAAGCCTCCGAAAAATTCATTGTTTCGAAGAACCGTTTAAGCATTGAATCATCCACTGGTACGTTTTTCGATCAATTAACCTTTTTGACGTCGGTAATCCTTGGAAAAATTCAGTCATAGCAAAACAAATAGCGTTGCTACTGACGAACTATGGGTGGAATTTTTCAAAACTGCGGAAAAAAAACACATTCCTTACAACCGTTTAATGAAAATCGCAGTGAACATTGTCAGGCATTTCGGTGGGAGGCTGATCTTTTTAATTACTGCAAAAAGATCCACCGATAAAATTGCAACGTAAGGAAATTTTCCTAAACCCAGTCAAAAATGCTCCAAGAAATCGGCTCTGACCGAAAGCTCGCATTCAAAAATCGAGACAATTCAAATTTTAACAAGTAATATTTAGGCAGATACCTTAACTTTAATAAATACCAAATACGTATATGAATAAAACTATGATCTGTGAAATATTATTTTTATATACCGAAATTTGCTTCGCAATAAGTGGTCACATTAGGTATATGTATGTGGACATAGAAGGCGCATACTCTACGTTCAGATCTACGCTGGTCTTCTTTTTCACCCCGAAACAAACAGGATGCTCGGATTCGAAGGTTCTTTTGGCTGCAGTACTATTGTCCATTGGCTCGATTGGCAAAGCCAATGTAGTCTACGAGTTTTGTTTTTTCTCTTTCATTCGCGTCTTCCTCACACACAGGATCATACATGTATTCTTCAAAGAATTCTTTGAAGGTGTTTTTAACCTATTTGATTTGCCGAACCGAAGTAGCAGCAGTTCCTTTGGTCACTAAAGTGGAATTTGCCGGGTTGATGCTAACCCCGAAGTAGGCAAACTCCTTGACCACCTAAAGTTTCTGATTCCAATAGTGACATTCTGTGCTAGCCCGTGGACAAATGTCTCATGTTTGTTGAAAACATGTATGAGGATTTGGTCTCGTTAGCTTCAAGTCCAACTAAATTTGCCTGTTTTCCCTTGTCATAAGAAACTCTATCACTGCTTACTGCACGTTGAGAGCGTCTGAAGGTGTCTATATCGCCCGCATACCACAATAGCTTTACTTATCTCTTGAAGATAGTTGGTTTGATAAACGATTGGCCAGGCCGGAAGCTACACTGATACGCTCCGATTATCGTATTGCAAAATTAATTGTACGTTGGATAGTGTAGGCGGCATTAGGCTGGGATATGCTTCGATAGTTCTTGCAAGACATAAAAATAAATAGTCCAGTCATCGGGCATGCTTTATTCCATCCATATTTAGTTGATGACTTGGTGCATATTCCCTACCAAAACATCACACCCGTTTTTAAAAAGTTTTGTATATTATTAAACTTATATGAGGTATTAACATATTTTAAACGCTGTTACAAAGAACTATTCTTTTTAAAATATAGCCCTACATGAAGTTTCTGATGCCACTATTAACGAAGTTAATTAATGTGTACACAAAATAACGGCTTTCCTTAAATCCTCGCTAATTGGGATTCAGATTAGTGATACCTTACTGCTGATCGATTTTTTTCTTAGATTATACCCAAAAAGCACAAGGCACTGAAAAGATTTCCTTAACTTAAGCGTAATTTTAGCTTTCATACAAAATTCTCACCTACATCTAACGCAGACGTAGCTTAGAGCCAAACACTTGTTCCGAGCGTTATGCAACTCCAGCTAAAAAATACAACTCTCTTTTTAGACTGTACATAGTGATTTTGTCATAATTTAGCTCACATTTTAAAAGCTCGGTTGTTGGAACAATTTCTTTAGCTTAGTTATGACAGATTAAAAAAATACAAAAAACAATTTTCGAAATTACATTTTATTCACAACGCCAAAATGTAAATGTAACTCGTGGATAGAAAAAGTCAGTGTGTAGGTGAAACAAAATTAAGCCCGATCTACATAGGTAATTAATATTGAATGAAAATATGTAGACATACTTTCGTACGCGACAAATTTTGAAAAAAATACAGTACTTAAGTTTGACAGTGGCAACACTTTTTCTCAACCCTTCTTATTTCAAGTAAACGACTGGCAATTTCAATTAATCAGACAAACCACAACACAACAGTGTACCCAATTTATTGTCAAATACTCGTTTGCCACACTTCTGCTGTTTTGTTTTTTTGTTTTTTTATTCTTGCTATCCAATTCTTTGTTTTGTTACTTCTTAAACATAAATTCTTCATCATTTGCTGTATTCCATTTTCTGTTGTTCACGCAGAGGAGCAAAAGAAAATGAATATAAAAAAAATGTACTTGATCACGCCACTTTTTTGAACTTTGGACTTTTCCAATGTATTTTTATACTGATAAGAGAGCAAAACGAAGCACGTCAGAGCTCAGAGGAGGTGTAATCTAATTTAATTCTTCTTGGAACCCCCTTTGTCCTCTCCAACGGCGTTGACAAGGCGAAATTGATATATATGCACATAAGGAAGACTGCAACGACATAAGGTATGCAGCTCTTCACTACACATTGCACTTAAATGCATCTTCTGTGATCTTGGTTTTCTCTTTATTGGAAGGAACTATAGGATCGACTGATGTGATAGTTGTAAGTCAACACTTTTGATGTACAACAAATACTAATTAGATGTTGGTCATTGTTTGGTGTCAGACTTTTTTGATTGCAAAACTGTAAAAGCATTTCGATTCGCAGAATTTCGTGGTCAGAGTGAAATCGTTGAAAATCTATTTATAGTATTAGTTTAGTGATCATTGCTAAGAGAGTCCCACCCATATTTAACGAAACTCTTTAGTTTAAAGTACAACGAATAGTGGGAGCTTGCTCTTTACTCGTTTTGAACAATGCACACATTCATGCAAGGCTCCGCCGGGCATGATTCAATTTTCAAACTCAAGTCCAAGTGCTTTGTATGTATAGCTACATACCTACATCTGTCTGTGTTTTTATTTTTGGTGGATCGTTAAAGCCGGTTAAAGTTGGCTAGCTCGCTGATGCTTGGTATTTTGATCTTTGGACCTTTACTTTGCGGCTGATAGCCAGAGAGCCTGACATCAGTAACCCGTTGAACTAGTCAGCTATCAGAACGGCCAACAAAGCATGCTGTCATTTATGTTTCTTTTTCGGCACTTTTATGGAAATGGACAAGTCTGCAATTTTTTTTTTGTTTTGTTGTAAATTATAGTCTTTTTGGATTTTCTGGTATAAACTAGGTTAGCCATTCGGAATTTACACTACGTGTTTGCCATATTTTTGCGCAAATTATTTATAATTTCTGGAAGTGGATATTGTACGTGGTGCTCTGTTGGTACCTTTAGGTATGTTTGGAATCTGCAACTAGAATTTGACTCGTATCTTACTCTTCGGTATACCTAAATGCCCCGAGGTACTTTTGGTTTTAATGTTCTAAACGTTACAAGAGTTATTTATTTTTGTAAACTAAACGTGTTTCAGTGGTTAGGTATGGAGACCGGCTTAGAGATTTGTGATTTATTAAACGATTTATATGGCAATCAGCGATTATATATGTACCTACATCTGGCTTGCCTGCATTTTATACATATGTAATCTAAATGCAAACATACCGGTTGCATCATGAGAAAGAACGTTTAAATCATTTTATTATTTCGAGGGGCTTGTATACCCAAGTCACGTCACGTCTCTTTTGTTAATTGCGTATTCGATTTCAAGGTTACTTTGATAGAGTCTATTTTTAATATTGCTGTTTTTATTAATGGGATCTGGGGTAGTGGGGATACAATCTAGAAATGCATACATTATTACAGAGGGAATTTAAAACAGTACTTCGGATGTTTATTTTCTGAAGACTTCGCGGCGTAGGTACATAAAGTTTTGTCTGTAGTTGGATTGTATAAAGAGTTGTTTATTTACTACTACACAAAATCATGCGGCGTGACCATGGACTTTAACCCAAAAGTATGCAGATATCTTCATTTAAGCTACGATAGGACTGTCCAGTGGTCATTTATGTACCTACCTAATGACCATTTAAGAAAGCTATCGCTATTATAACTATGTATATTAATGAGTTGTAATGACTATGCTCATTTTGATAAATATATTCAAGAACTATAAACTGAATACATTTGATCTTGAAAAGTGCTTAAAAGTGTACCTTTACGCGTAAACTTTTAAATACCAAAAACGTTCCTAGTAAAAGTTAAATAAAATAAAAATATCAATGCAACGCATTTGAAGTATGTACATACTCGTAAAGCATTATTTAATGTTTGACCAAATTATACAAGGTGGCGCAAAAGTAATTCTCCTATCAGAAAATGCTATAAATTTTGCGATTGGCCCCTAATGTCAGTTCTGTTTTGACATTTGTGTAGTAAACCTTAAGCCTTAAATCAATAAGAAAATGATGTAAAATGTTTGTAAAACAGAAACAACAATTTTTTCCCAAACTTTCTGGCCTTAAAAACTATACACTTTAAAAAAAAAACTGTCCTGCAATTAAGACCCCGACCCGTAGTATCTGTCGCTGTTATGAGTGCGTTACAACCTTTAAATTCACGCATAGGCCGTCCAATAGAATCCGACGGAACTTTGGCAGTTGTGTTTTGTATTTTTTTTTGTCAAATCGGTGAGGACCGGCGATGGCAGACTGCCATATCAAAAGGATAAACCGATTTTGTTTTCTTTTTAAGACGTTGTCTTAAAATTTTATGTCAAATTTAAATATGTAATTAAATTAGTAAGCTTTACTAATATGATTTTGTTTAGTTGGAAAATAAATTTTAGTTTGAAATAAAGGGTCTGCCAAATAACTTTTTTTTTTTTTTGAAAATGCTATAAAAAAAAACTACTGAATATTTTCTCAAATTAAATTTTTTATTTGAAAGTTCAATCCTTCCGATTAATAATGGAAAATAATTTCATTCAAATGGCTGCCTCGGCTGGCCATACAGTAGCCTACACGATCGGCCAATTTTTAAGCACATTATCGATTGTGTGCAGCTGTATTTCACCAATGGCTTCACGAATATTGCCCTTTAAAGCGTCAATTGTCTCCGGCATGCCGGCGTAACACTTATCTTTTACGGCACCCTACAAATAATAGTCCAACGGTGTCAAATCGCAGCTTCGCGGTGGCCAAACGACATCACCTCCGCGGCTGATAATGCGATCTTCATGTTTGGCTGTGTGGCACGTAGCGCTGTCCTGTTAAAACCAAATGTTGCCAATATCCTCCTCTTCAATTTTTGTGAACAAAAATTCGTTCGTTGTAACAATTTTGCTTTTTTACGTACCCGCCAAGATCAAAATGAGCTTCATCTGAAAAGATGATTTTTTTGGCAAAATCGGCTTCTTCTCTAAGTCGATCGCAGGCCCACTGAGCGAAGCGAAAACGCATTGGATGGTCATTGGATTCGTTCAGCGGAAGGATAAAACTAATTATCTGTCAAATCAGATATGAGCTAAGTGTTACCATTCGCGAAATAAGCACTAGTTAAAAAAAAACGTTAGATGGCGGACCCTGTATATAATGGTTGGTTTACATGGTCACGCATTCAATTTCTGTATGAAATTAGAGAGAGAGAGATCGGTTTCTTTTTACTGCCGATCATAGTTAGAGTGAGATTACAGATCAAACCCGCTGATAGTAATTCATAGAAAAACAAAAGTGAAATAAGTTTGTGAGGAAGTATTCGATTAATTTGTAATAAATTAAAAGTGGAAATAAAGTTGAAAACATAAAAAAGGTATTCTTAACGCAAAAGAAATCTTTAACTAAGTGGTCTGAAAAAAAAATCAAGCAAAAAGTTCCGCGGTTTGTTAAAAATAAATAAATAGGTAAGAAGCGCCGGAAGAATTTTGTTGGCAAATTGTATTTTTATGTTATGTTTTAACAATAAATTAGAGTGCAAATTGAGAAAATGTGTAGTTATACATATAAAGTAAAATTTTTATTAAATACATATGTTTGCTAAAAAAAAAATTATATTACTCATAGACAGTAGTGAAAAGATTTTTTAAATCGATGTTAGTTTTTTTTTTGTTTTTGGGTGAAAGTATTTTACATTGAATTTAGTACCCAACCTCTAAAACATGATTCTTATTAAAAATCTACACGGTGGTAGTAGATCAAGAAAATAAGAACTTAAGAGTAAAAGATTTTGATTTATCGGCTAAGTGGTTCAGAAGATACATGAGTTTTAGTTCACGGTTAAAAATATAAGCATTGCCTTTTATGGTCATTTAAGAATTTCTCTTTAAACTGCATGACCCTATTTTGACAGCGATACTGTCAGAATGGCTCATTATTTGCTGAGTACCCGTGCTTTGAAATAGTGGAATACATTCAAAAGTACATGTTTCAATATTTTTGTTATGGAAATAATCGTTTCGGGTAAATCCAACTTAGGCCGAAAACACGCCGGAATCACTAAAATATTTTTTGATTCACAGTCAAGAAAACATGATTTATTTCAACACATACACGAGACGAAACAAAACTAAGTTTGCGACAACAACAACTGATTTTTGTTTCTGAAAAACAACGATACAGCTATCAACGAAACAAGTATTTCCGTTTCGCCTACTTATTTTGCGTTGTCGTATGGGGTATGCATTGCGCCATAAGTAAATCGACAACGACGGTGGTGTAAAACATTTTTGTTCCATTCGGTGTGTGTTGATCGCATGCAAAGCCATATATTTTTGACAACCCGTTATGATGCACATCGAATAAAAAACATGTGTTTTGTTTCGCCTGCTGTGATTGGATTGAATCAATGGATAAGGCAAGAAAAAACGTTTTGACTGTTCCGGTGTATTTTCAGGTTAGAACAGGTTTGTCGTTTTCGAGAAACGTGAAAAAAATGCCCTAATAAATAGGCTCTAACTCCCGTTGTTCGAATTTGGGGAAATGCCAAAATACGTGTTTATGTTTTAGCCTGCCTAACGAAAGGCACATACACACCCCAAGCAGAGCAACGAAGTTGTGTAAGCGATTCTGAAAGCCCGCAAAAATATATGTAGTTTAAATGTCTTTATCCGTCGTAGCAGGCAGCACAGGCTCTGTTTCAGTTAATGTTTAATAAAATCATGTTTATTTTATGTCGATTTGAATTCGCCCATTCGCCATGTTGGAACTGATCCAACTGCTGTCAAGCATTGTTCCAACTGCTGTCAGCACTGTTCTACTATTTTGCGAGTACTGTTCCAACATGGCGAATTGGGAGAATGAAAATCGACATTAGTTTAGATTAATACATAAAACAACTTCTGTCTGTCTATCCATTACTCAAAACCATTCAACCGATCAGCATTTCGTGATTTATTTTTGGTTGATGAATATATGGTCTATGCAGGTTTTAAATGCAAAAGAGAAGGAGTAATCGAAGGCACGTAAAGGGGAAAGGGAGGCGAAGAGTTATCTCAAGAACTACTTGCCCGATTTTAAAAGTTCTTTCAACTTTGTAATGCCGAAAACCATTAGATTTAAAGATTATTGGAAAATATTATTATAAAAAAAAATTATAATATGCAAAAAAATATTTGAATATCTACCCTTTTTCTAGGGCTGAAAACTAAGTCGGATAGTAACGTGCGATCTTTCTCGAAAACATTCCCTAGTCTTAACCCAATGCGTTGATAGTATCAACATCGTTTAAGGTAAAGAACACATCATTTTCGGATATAATCTTAAAGAGTTTTTGTCATTCGCGAAAGTCTGCACCTACAATTCAAATAAATAAACTCAATGAAATTCTAATCGTTGACCCAATATTGCCCTGATTGCGATTTTAATACGTTTTTTATCTCTCTACTTGCTTCATCATGTGATTGTGATAACAGTTTCTAACAATCTACTTTACTTGTAAACACACGCATACTAAAAAAAACTCTAACCTGCAATGTATGTTATGAAGCCATTCAATAAAAATTTGTCTAGTGATTATTTGATTAGTGATTAAATGCAAAAAAAAAAAAAAAAAATTTTCTTTGTTCGATTTGTAATTTTGCATTGATTGATCTTTATTAGTTTATATAATTATAAGTAACAAACAACGTTGGGAAGGGGTGTGTTTTTACATATATATATGAAATTGATCAAAATTCGCCAAGTATGTTTTGCCATCTTATTACTTAATAGCAATTATAAATTATTACAACTCATTTTAGCTTTAATGAAGCCACCAAGTTACTGTGCCCTATTCCCCAGATGCCTCGCCACTTTTAGGTACGTACCATTTTATAAAACTATGTGCCATAAGTTGATTTCAAAAAATGTTTTAATTTTTCTATAGATCCTGCCAAGGGAGATGCAGCTGACAATTTAGGTACTATTGTCAATATTGTAAGTTTATAAATCATATGAATTAACAAAAAAAAATTTTTTATTGAATAAAATGCACTTGTAAGTCACAGTATTTCGCTGTTTTATTTCTCTTGAATTTTATTCTAAGTTCATCCTCACAATACATTCTGGATTCATCCTTTGGATGCATTCTAAATACGTCTGCCAGATTTATTCTGGATTGATTCTTGCGATGCATTCAAGAAACATTCCGAGTCAGGTGTTCTAGATATTTTGAAAACCAGTTTTGTATTGCTTCCGTCCGCGGACATGCTTTAAGAAAAATGAAATTGTATGCGCAACCTAGGGGAATGCATTCTCTGCTTCCTAGGATTGCTTCAGAATGCATATCGGACGAATCTTTTTCCCGCTGGGTAATTATATTGTGTCTAATGATTCAGTTTGAACACATGTACACATTCTAAGGAGTCTGTAGATGCTAGAACAAAGTACTCGTAAACATGATACGATTAACAATCCGGAGATAGTAAGACCAATCAGTCAAACCCTTGATTTCGGTGACACCACAAATTTGCATGTTTCACAGTCTTCCTTTATATTGTCTTAAAAACTTTCCGTTGCCGAACATTTCTTCAACTCATACGATTGACAACATGTCATTATTTATATATGTATATTGACAAACGGACTTTAAACAACGGCGTTGCATAGTTTACATCAACATAAAACTCAGTTTAAAAATAGTTCTACGTGTAAATAGAATAAAATAAAGAGTGGAACAATATTAATAAGTAATATCACAAAGTATATTTGGTCAAAGAAATAGACATTCATAAAAAGTCTTTGCACTGTACCTTCTTTAATAATATAGGCACTTTTTTTACTCAATTTAATGCGCGTGGGACAGTTCGATATTTTTCAGGATCAGTTTTGCAGTAATGTAGCTGCCTGGTTCTTAATAAAAAAAAAACTTTAAACAATTTTTCTGTCAGAGAACTTTTGCTAAAGATCAGAATTATTACGATTGTAAATTAACTTTTAAATCACAACATAAAATCCCCCCATCTCTAACAAATTCGTCTAATGAATCAAATTCTGCGTTAATAATATATTATCGTTATAGTTATATCGGAAATAGCAATCTGGGGATTTCCGTTGTCACATTCTATAATAGAACCTTATCTAACAAAACCTCTTGAAGATTACACATTTTAATTGCGCAGAAGGTAGATCATTTTTATTAGACAACAGTTTGCTAAAGTAGCTTTCCCCGCCTTAAACACAATTAAGAAATAAAGAATTGTCGTAGTGTTCCGATTTCAAAAATATCCGTTTCAAACGCTTTGAATTGTGTTAAATCTTTGCTGAAATCCGACGTGGAAAAAGAGCAAATACCGGCGTTAGCATGGCCGCTAAAATTAAATCGGTTCGGGATCGTTTTTTTTACCTAAAGGCTTCAAAGAACCTATCCTTTAGGGATATTTTATGGTCACAGAAGATGGCACTTCATCACCTCACGCTTAGAAGATGATTTATGCCGTCATTCACGATTGCCTCACTGTTGATCATAGATTCCATGTATTTAATTTTTTCCTACTTGGGAATAACTTTTGCATTTAAGTAAATGCCTGAAAAAGGCTGGAGTGGGTCAGAGCAAAGGCAGTACAGTCCTCAACAAAGAATAGGTGATATACTTTAGGGGCCGTCACTTTTCATTCACGCAGTAAAAAGCAAAGGACTTAAAATGTTTCCCAATGTATGCCATAACCCTAATTGGGAACGCTTCGGTGACTCCAGTTGTCGGTGTACGAATGTTTTCGGAACTCCTCGTTTAGCGCCTCTTAGCGCCACCCTTATCAGATTTATTCGTTATCTACCGAATGATTTATCAAAATCAATCAAGACCATATGCAAATCACTATTTTTCCATTCATATCCTTATAATTTGGATTTCATCTTTAGTTGATTCACCTCCGACAAAGCCGCACTGTTCATTAGATCTAGGGACAATTTGAAGCAACTACAATGACCAACAGCTGGGGCGACGGAGAGGAACTCTGCTGCAGAACTGCTGAAAACCACTTTCGATGATAAACAACGCAACTACGAAGCCACAGCACCTTAACACATGCTACAATAGCATAAATCCGCATTTACAGGGCTCCAATTCACTGGCAGATTATTAAAACTATAGACCACTTTCAATCATCCAAGAGGATTCCCGGCGGTACATAAAGGCAACAATATATATATGTATATGTGGATGGTTATGGTTTTCCATCCAGAAGTGTGGTAGCCGTAAACTTTCCTTAATTCATTCCCTAAAAGATTATTTAAATCGATTTCGTTTCTAAGGGGAAAAAATATAAAAAAATTACTTATGTACATTTTTTCCATTATTCTAACTCAGACCTCGTAACACCTACAGCTTGATATTTTTTCTAGTAAAATATGTTCGTGTCAAATTCTATTTATCTTTGCATATCTAATAATAAATAATTATAATCGTGCGGTATAATAAGTTCCATCGAAAACAAAAACAGTAAAATAGATAAAGTGAACGAATGCGCAACACAAAACTTTCCCACTTTATTAAATGGGTTTTCGATCGCATCATGCAAATTTTTAACGGAAATATATGGTAACCTTTTATTACATACAAAATTTATTAAAATTTCTTTTCTTGAAGAAATAATTTTTTGTTTTCTAAAACATCTCTTACAATTTTTCCGTTTTGAACACTTCGGATCTAAGTTTTCGAAAATACAGGAACTGACCAAAATTGTTGGAGAAATTTTTGAAAAATTTAGTATCTACTTAATAAAGTATTTGTATATGGTACCGTTATTCGAAATAATAAAACAAACAATTTGCGATCTGTTACATCAAAAACTCTTAATACTAATTTTAACGCGAATCCATAGAGCAGTCTCTCTATACGGCTCCTGGACAGCCAGAAAGAAAGGCATTGCAGGACCCATTTTTTTTTACTAAATAATCACATTTAGGGAATGCTTAAATAAAAATCTTCAAACTAAATACAAATAATGTACCAATTAAGAATATAGTGCCCAGGTTAATCGCAACCGAGGGATAAAATGTAATGTTTGGAACATGTCAGGTGTTACCTGATGATGGTAAATATCATCTGTCATAGGTACTCAGTTTGAGTTCGAAAGTTCAGCATGATTGCAATAACTCTATCTTTAGTATTCTACTTTATACGAGCAAGTTAATAACAATTGAATCATTATGGGGTCAAAGTCATATATGTTAAGGTAAGTCGCACGTCTACAATACAATCAATTACGCCTTAACTGTTAGACGTTAAACAAATGCTGCTATAAAGCTATGTATTGTTTGTTTGTTTTGATCGCATAGAAACTATGTGAATTAAAAAATCGCTGACTGTGTTTTGCTTAAATAGATTTGCCGGCATAACAAGTGTTGAATATTTGTTAGAAAATTCAGGTAACATGAATGATTGGAATAATTACTGCAGGTCGAGTCTACATTTAAAATTTACTGTGATCCGCAAAATTTAAGGTGAAGACAAATTTAGAAATATTTACATACTTAAAATCCCACCTCATCAGATGAAGAATATGGTATACCTCTGTTATGGTCTATTTAACATTCAAATATTTATCAGACCTAGCTAATTTTTCGTTCTCGATAAGTTTAGAAAAATAAGAACACAAAATAAATTGCTAAGTCAATAATATTCCATTTTATTCAGAGAATAAGTTCAATCTAAATAAAATTGTTCAATAAAAAGTCTATGACCTCATACTTAAAGTGTTTACACAGATCATTGTATCTTCGTTATACTGTGTTGTGTGTATAATATACAATTATATGTGTATTGAAAAACCGCAAGAGGTGATTTTTAGCTCAATTGAATGACAAATAATACAAATAATAATAATAGTAAGTCGAGTTGGGTGGAATTATATTGAACTGTAAGTTGATTTATCTTATCGATGGTGGTTTATGGGTTATGATGTATATAGGTTTGTTGGTATCTTACCGCTGCGGTTTAATTTAGTATTTTACTATATCTTTCCAATGGGTGAGAAAGTATACTATTCAATGATTAAATATAGCAAATAGCAATATTGTTCAAAGGTGGCTGGCAATACAAAATGCAATCTCGATATCTGAGATATGCAAGATCATATCGAATGATCGTATAGGTATTATTAGATATGTACATTACATACATATATCGTTTCATATTACCGTTATGAAGTAACCAAACATGAATGGAGTTCATGTACCGACTTATTTGGTTTTGCAATATTTTCTGTGGTGACAATTATTGTTTAATTGGTTTATGTTGCTGCATAAACTCTTACTTCAGAACTTTTCAGGCTCAGTAGAACTTCTAAGTTTGCGATGAGTGATGTTCCATCGGATCCGTAGTAAAGAAGCATGTTAGTCTTGTTGTTTGTTGACTGCGAATAATCCTTTTTTTTGCTAGGGCCTTCATTCACTCTGTACATCTGAAGTCTCATTAGGTTTTAAATGTGCCCAGTTTTCAATTTTTTTCATGCTAATAGGCGGACTGTTTTTTTTACGTGAAGGGCTTCATCTGTTCATTCATCTTTTATGTCTATCTACAAATTGTTCCCATTATTTTGCCATAATTATAAAGAAGGCAAACTTGATTGATGATTGAGGTGATTCGGTGGGTTTGTGGTATAAATAGGGTCATGTAGTGTGGCTGTTGAACGAGCAGTCAGGTTCACATGTTCCCCAGCAGCGGCGTTCTCCCCTGTACAACGACACATAATCAAAAACACTACTTATTATTTGGCTGTGCGATCAATCACCCAAGTTACAATTTTTGAAACCATATTATGACGCATAAAATAAAGAGCACAAAATTTACTTTTCCTCCTTTTCATTTTCATACATTTTTCTCGAAAAGTTTACTCCATACAAATGTTGTTGTTTTGAATAATTCATGGGGAATCTATCAGAGGAAAAAATGTTTGAACGAAAATAATGATATCAATTTATTAGCTTTTAGTTAGGGCACCTTGCGTTTTGTTGTTTGCATGGAATCACGCAAAACATCAAACAGTTACTATGGTTTTATTAGCTTTCGAAAATTGTATATAAAGGGTCCGCCATCTAACGTTTTTTTTTTCAACTAGTGCTTACTTCGCGAATGGTAACACTTAGCTCATGTCTGATTTGACAGATAATTAGTTTTATCCTTCCGCTGAACGAATATGGTTGTGTATACGCTTGAACAACGAAGAAGAACAACAAAAAGGAGTGGCCGTTACAGTATATATAGCGATCGTTACCGGGCTATGTTGAACGAATTTTTGTTCACAAAAATTTAAGAGAACATTTGGTTTCGGCCACAAAGCCGAAGCTCGATGTTTTGCGCCCTGATTCAAAAAAAAAAAGTTGTTTAGCGGACTCTATATTATTTATACCAGTCACTTAGCTGTAATAGTTAAGATGCAAAAGCATTAAAGCATTTAATCTTTCAAATTTTAAATTTGTTTATTAGCGGAAAATAACCTGAGTGGGGTAAAAGCATACCTTTTGAGGTACCCTTATTATATTCGCCGCCACTATATGATGTACACATAAGAATTTTCCTTCAGATATTAATGATACTTTACAAGGGGAGCTACATTTATTTTTGTACACACAAGAAGTCAGAAGTGACATTAAATATAAATATAAGATAAATAAATATAACCACTGCGCTTAAGAGCATAAAAATTGTGCCAGACGAGATTCCATTTGAGTTTTGGAAAAATATGGGAAATATGAATCGCAAATTCAAGGCGATTCAATGCCTAATCAGTAAAGAGGAAGTCATCCTCTTCCATTGCATAAAGGAAAGGGATGGAATTACAAAGCTGATGATGGACCACTTTTCAGCTTTAACATAATAACCCCGTCCCGGCCCAGCTTTGCTCTTTCTCTTAAATCCAGTGCACTTCGTCATTTTACAGAAAAATCCGCTTTCTTCTGACACCACAGTTGTCAAAATTAAGTGTAAAACCAGGTAAAGGAACCTGAGCTTAAAAAGGTAAATTTCATAAAAAATTTAGTAGACAACTAGGAGATCTGAATATGGTGACACTAAGACAACAATCACGTTTATTTAGAGAATGAACTTTTTGTATTTTGAGATTCGAACGAATAATGTTCATTGTCGAAGGATGTCATAGAATGAATTAAAATTTCGAAATCAGCTGTGTAAAATCGTTGGACATTTTAACCATCATACATTAGACAATTACAGGGCAATTTAATTCAATAAAATTTTCAACCACAAAAAATAAAGCTGTTTTTATACGAGTCAACATACAGAAAAATCTATACGAGTAAAATTTGTCATTTGTTTTGAATGATTCGAATCTCAAAATGCACTCAACATTCGAATGATAAATGAACTTTCGATAGATAGATTGAATTTTCTTTTCGTTCGAATGTCAAAATACAAACTCTTTCAGTTCGACTAACTTTCGAACGAATTCGAATATCAAAATAAGGCTAAATGAGTTCCTGAAACCTACGCACAGATGGCTAGGAAGGAGCTGATAACCAATACAATATTTTTCCGGTTGCGTTTTTAAAAGCTCTTGATAAATATCCCATTTATTAGGCATATTTACTTACAAGCATCTTAGTTATGAAATTTTATACGTCCAAGAATATGTTAAATTATAAAATTCATATTACAAGCCTCTAGGGATAAGAGTACCGAATTTTTAAGTGAAGCCGGTTTTAAGTAATTTTTAGACATATTAAGCTGCGAACAATATCGCAATCAGGTAGATTGAATCTTTTTTATTATTAATCCCAGAAAATAAGCTTTGTTTTTCTCATTAAATTCTTTATTTAAATAATGTTTTGCGTCTTACTAATATTAGTATACATTAATGTTATGAATATCGTATATTTAGGAACAGCGTTTGAAATGAACTTCCTTCAACTGTAGATCCACACTTGTTATACATGTTTATTGACACGAGTAGGGTATTTTTTTCGCTTCTAATTTTTTTTTTTTTTTTTTGGCAACACAATATTGTTTGACTAACCAAAAAATTATACAAGTTTGTAAAAGTCTTTTTAGCACTGCTAAAAACTAAGCAATACAATAGTAATAACAATACCTACAATTAAAAAGGCAGAAAGCGAAAGAGTTATAATAATAATAATGATAATAATAATATTACTTTTGTTTCAAAAGTGTGCAAGAATATTTACAGAAAATCTTAAATATTACGTATAAAAAATAATAATAATAATTACTAACAAAATGAAAAAAAAAATGCAATATCATTCAGTGGAATTGTTAACTTAAATTAAATGAATCTTTTGTTGTGTGTGTGTGTTTTTTTTAAGTTATATTATTTTTAATTTTCCACTGTCGTCGCCCTTTGGTTTTCTTTTTCACTAACTGATTGACTACTTTCGATGTGAGTTCCCATGGATGAGTTAATAAAGTTGATGTATTGTGTCAGCCTTAGGGCGGCGATTAAAGACGCCAGGTAATCATTTACGTTCTCTTTTTTCAAGTGCTTGATCTGCGTGGAGACTGTTCTATAGACGCGGCGGGAAATCTTGTTGGATAGGCGGCCGACTGTCTGGACGGTGTGTAAGACTGGGTCCTCATTGGCTGGTACTGGTACTGCAAAGAAAAGAAAATACGATGGTTAATGCAAATGCTGATGGAAATTTGGTTTAGTAGAAAAGAATGAAAATATTTTTTTTTAAATGTGTTAAGATGGCTTTCTGAATGTCATACGTTGCAAAATTGTTAGTCGATGGAAAATGCAATGTCGGTTAAGATTTATGAGTTTATTTAGGTACCAAATGGTCAAATAACAAATTGAAACGTATGCCATAAGGTTGACCGGTGGTTACCTACCATGTATCTTAGCTCGTTTTCGATTTCGTGCAAAATTTGTGGATTACTGAATATAAGATCGAGTAACTCGTTCAAAATAGTGATGGAAAAGGATAAGAAGAATGCAGAAGCCCCGAGAAGAATTTTCACTAAAAACGATAAGGTAGGTATTTTTGTTCTTTATTTTGAAATAGAAAGGTTAAATATTAATGAATTTAATAAGATCTGTTTAACTCAAAAATTTTGTAGAAACCCAATAAAAAAGGAGTGTTCGGAGCAGGTATATTTTTGTGTCAATTTTAAAGTCATCGTGGTGTGGTTACTTCTCGATTTATTTGTATTTAGGTTAAGTGTCAGAAATTTGCACTGACAGATTGACATTAGTCAAAGTATTTCTGTTAAGTTAAGATTAGACTACATATCAATTGGTCAAATAATGACCATTTAGCTGTCATACGACTCTAGTTTGACAGCGAAAACTGTCAGAAATTATGATTGTTTAACCACTTGGTATGCATTCCAATATTTCCTAACCCAAAAAAAGGGAAGAATAAAATGAACTTGAATGAATGAATTCTTCCATGATTATGGAACTTTAATATGAAAATATTCCCAGTTCATAAATGTATTCGAATTTTTTTTCCCAATGCATGCAATTCCAAATTTAGTAATTTTCAAAGATTCACCTTAATAAAATAAAACTGTATTCACAATAAAAAGCATTCAATTTATTGAATTGAATAATCTTTTCTCAACAACTTACTGTCATTAGCTTTCAGATTGCGAGCATTCATAATGGCAACTTGTTTCTTATCTGTTCCGAAAATAGAATAAAAAAAAGAGAAGATATGAATAAAAGACTGAAAGTTATGGCGCCATGTTTTTTTTTTTACTAGTTGGTTTTAGTGTTTGCATTAGTATTTTCACTACAGGAAATTTGGTAAAGCTGCACTTTTAGGCCTATTCAAAAAATTAGTAGATGAAGCTAGCTGACGTTTCGCCGGGTGCGTCCAGTGCTTTTAGTAAATATTACTTCTACTGCAGATTGGTTATGCAAATTGATGCAATTAGGAGAGACGGATTTGACTAATTGGAGTTTATTACTTTAAATTGTTTATCCGTTTAGTGGACCTACATTTTTATTTATGAAGATCAAATAAATTATTTGGTCTGTCTGCGTTCTAATTTGTAAACGAAAATTTAGATGAACATTGGTTTTAACAGAGCAAACCATTACACGCACAGAAAAAGTAAAATTACGTGCAAAATTGTTGTACATACAGGCACTTTTCATTTTCTCTTTCTTTCTTTTGTACTAAAGTGACAGATGATAAAAGAAATTTGGAAATAGGGAAAACTATTTACCGCTGGTTTTTACAGAAATTTTAAAACCAAAAGTACTAACTGGCAGTTGAATATTGTTTAAAACCACAACTCTAGTTTTGTTAGAATCGATATTAAGATAAATAATATTTTTTTTTTCAATAAATTACAATCAGCTTTTTCGCAGCATTATTATATACTATCTCCCTCTGTTTCTCTGATAAAGTCCAACGAACCTTATTGCGTTGTAAAAGTATACAGCCTCGTAGTCACAAAAACACAGTACTTGCATTCATATCTCTTTTTGTTGAATAAAGCGAAACAAAAGTGTATTCTGACGTCATTCGGGCAAATATTAACCAATCTACTACAAGTCCACAATTATTAGCGAGTAAATATGAAGATAACAAAGCGAATAAATGCGATAAGAGTTCAATTAAACATTCCATTGCAAAGTGGCGCGTTGTGTACCTCATTAGCAGATACCTACAGTCAGATTATATGTATATATTTTTTAAATTAGAAATCTCGAGACTTCCACTTCATTTTTTGATTGTATGGAACTTAGAAATACTTATGTCAAGTGACGTAATGCTTCCCTATTCATTCTCGGCAAATTTGTTAAAAATATTGTTGTCTACATTAAAACAAACCCAAAATAAAATAAAGGAAATTAAACTTACCATTTTCCTCCTCAACTTCGTTCTCCTTGTTGGGGAAATAGTATTCCAATAGTCGTTCGGCCAGCGCCGTTGTACTATCAACACCATTAACTGCCAAAGAACCGTATTGTGTAGCCAAAACTTCATTAGCCTTTTGCCATGCCAAGTCCTTTAATGAGGATGCCTTTTGTTGTCCAGCTGACTTTAGTTTGACAACTTTTTCAATGTGTGGCTGTACAGCGTCAATAACTTTAGTCTTGGCCTGATTGTAGATCTCTTGTGGTGTATCCTTGATGATTGGTGCCTTGACTTCCAATTTATCGATTCCCTTTACTAAAGTTTGGTCAACATACTGAATTGGACGATCAAATTTGGAGACAATTGGCGCAGCAGTGGTAACCGCACGAGTGACACAATCTTCGGCAGTGCTCAAGGCCCAGTTAAAAAGACGATTTTGACCTAAAAATATTTAAGAAAAAAATAGAATTTGTTAGTTAAATAAAACTTAAAATTGATTTATTTAATATATTAAATCAATATTTTATATGTGTAGTTCTTTACCAACAATGAAGAGGTTTTATTTGCTCAATTAAACTTGGTAACAACTTTCAACTGATCACGTCCAAATTGAAGCATTATCAACCACATAACTGACAATCTTGCAGTGTTTGAATGTGTTACTGCTTCTTGTAATGATTTTGAATCTAATACCAGATGAAATTTTTCATCTTTTCAGGAAAAGAATTGTCATTCGAGTACCAACGAAGCACTAGAAAATTACAAAAATGTACTTGATTTCGTGTTTCATTAGAAAAGACTCTACTTTACAAAAATGTACTTGACTTCGTGTTTCATTAGGAAAGTCTTTGCTCTAACTAATGTCACTTTCTACTCCATGAAGTTGACCAGGTCAGTTTGGTACAATATTTTCTGAACCTACTTTTTAGGAAGAGCAAGTGTGTGAGAAGTGTGAAATGTCAGCTGGTTTTTCTGTTTACTGCTTGATTTGGAATATATTATGGAAAATGTTTCAAAATGATATTGTATTTTCATTTTGTGGCGGAATAACCAAATTTATTAGCTGATCTGAGATTTTCGAAACTAAATTTCGCTTTTCTCTTGCTTTCTATTATAATTTGAGTTTTGTTCATTAAGATTTGATCAGCTCTTGGATTATCAATCGAAAACGACTTAAAGCAACTTAAACCTACTTGTTATCTCTCAAAAAAAATGAATCACATAAGCAAACCAACTCAATTAGAACTGATAAGCGCAATCGTTTCGACTTTGGAATTCATAAATTCAAAATTCATTCAAAGAAAATGCTTAAACTGATGTTTTATCTAAAGACTAATAATGTCAGGTGGTATTGCCTAAACAATCAGTTGAATGAGACTTTAAATGCATATTAGATTGCATCATTAGTCAAGACCATGATTCCCGACAAATAAATTATTTCGTCTCGTACACCCTCCCACACATACACACGCCGTCAATTTCGCATTATTCAATTGAATATCATATTAAATAAATTTTATTAAATTAAAGTTCATGCGGAACTCGCAAAATAAGAATCCAACTGCGCAGTCAAGTCAGTCGGTGAAGTAATTTACCAGATAGGAAAAAAAAAGTCGTTGAACAAGCTATTTATGCAAACAAAAGTGAACATTCAACAGAAACGTCAAAGGGGCAAAGTTTCAAATTTCTAGAAAAACAACAATCTGTTTTTTTTGTAAATTTTTGTATTTTTGTTTATTGCTAAGGGGTTTGGCTAAGCAAAGTGTTAATATACATATACATAAGTATGTATTTTGGAAAAAAATGGGTACGTGCTTGACGTCATTTTATCGAATGATGTCTGGATTTTTTTTATTCAAGTTTTTTTTGCAAATTTTGATATTTAAAGAAAAAAAAACTCAAAACAGGTGTTTTATTTGTTTACTTTTGCAAAGTTTTTCAATGCAAAATTGAATTGATGGAGGCGATTTTTAGGCAATTTAGTTTTACCTTAGATTTGTTTTTTTGTATTTTTTTTTCTTTACAAAATAACAGTGCAAAACAAAGTAATAAAGGCTTATTTATAGCATTAAGCAATTTGTTTACGATTTATAAATGTCATCCTCACTGTATAGGTGGGTAATCTTAAGTAAAAAAAAAACGCCTTCCTGTTTTTGTTCTGTTTTCGATAAAAGCGAGAACTTAACCACATTCCAGATGCTCCAGATGCTCATTCGCATAGAAAGTAGTTTAAAACTCTTTAAACTCATCATGATGGCAAATTAATCCGAGTTTAAATTAAAATTTTAAAACAAATGTTTTATTAAATGGGAAATGATTAGTTATCAGTCTCGTTATTGACAGAAAACCAATTCAAATCTAAAGTGAAACAGAATAGTTTTTATATTCAAAGAACGAGCTATGTACAATAAAAAAGTGTGTTAAACAAACTCCGGTTGCATAGTACATTTCAGAAGATATGAGAAAAGTACCGCATTAGTGTTCAACAGAAAACGAAACTGTACTTTTCTGTTCTATCTTGATCTGTCAGTTTTCGCTTATATATGATGTTCTATTCTGATCTAGTTTAAGTTCATCAAAATCAATAAAAACATTAGTAGTATGAGTGCTCAGATTACTTTTAAGAACATTTTTTCCAACAAACAAATAGAAATTTACTCTAAAACTAAACCTAATTCGTGTGTATAACGACATGAGTCACTGCTAGTGCATGCAATGGTTTCGGTTTGCCCAACCGAAGTGGACTGTATTTAGTTGGGTGTGAAACAAATCGTCCTCATTTCTCGAAATATATGCACTTGTGACATGCCACATGTATTATTTACACGCCACAACTGACCTATATAAATTTAAGATATTTGAGTATGGCTGCAATTAGCAGCTCTTACGCGTTTCGAAAGAATGATGATGAAAGTTTGTCACTTTTCAATTACTGAAGGCAAATTGTGGCAAGGGGCTAAAGTGGACACATTTGATGTTGTCCAGAAAAGACTATTGAAAAAATATTTACAGTTACACAATCAATTGAATGATTCCATAAAATGTCAAATAACATCGAATGATCTTATTATCGAAAAATAAATTCGATCAATTGATTCAATTTAAGTTCGAAAAAAACTTAAACGTCTAATGACATCGTTTACAGCTCTATGTACCGTAAAACGAAGAGTTTTTTATGACACACAAAAAAAACCGGCAAAGGGAGAGACACATACATCCACCATGTTTCCGCAATCAGTTATAATTTTCCGTAATTAAAAGCACGAGTTTTTTTTTCTTGTCGGGGATCGATTCTTACCTTTAACTTTTCCATATACGTCTTGACTCTGTTGCCATGCTGCTCCTAAAACAGGCAGTTTCATCATGCGCTCCAGCGATTCCAAATGCGGCAGGAGTTGTGTATCCTGTTCCTGGGCATTGTCGTTTGAAGCTGCTCCATTGTTGGAAATATTGTAATTATTTGAACTAGCAGCCATTTTTTTTAAATGTCTTTTTTTATTTTATTTTATTTGAACAGAATTTGTTTATTTGTTTTTGAAAAAAAAACACTTTTTTAACACTTTCTATTTCTTTTTCACTTAACAAAGTATCCCAGTAAATTTGGATCTTTTTTTTATTCTTAGGGAATTTTTTTGAAGACGAGACAAAATTTGTTGCACTTAACCTTTTGGAAACCGTTCAGAATCTGATTCAATTGAGCGATCGGACAAGAGTTTTATACCTATGTACAGAAATTTAACACAACCGGCAAAAATGAGAAATCTTATCGAAACAATTCTCAGAGATAAGAGCGGTTTGCTCTCTCTGTCTCTATACCTTGGACTTCTCTTAAAATTCTATTTGATTTCGTCCAGTGGTGGAGCATAGAGACCATGTTATGGAGAGCGTACCTGTGCGTTGTTGTTTTTGCTATTGTAGTGGAGTCAGAAGTGTAGCGATTACCGATCGCGCTCAGCGAGTGCGATAAACGAGTAACAAAACCAAAAAAAAGATTATCACTTGACGACCAATTCCAAGAGAATGAAATGTGTGGCGTTGTTCGATGGCCCTTGCCCCTGCTGCCCACTGGGGTGCACCATTCGGCAAACCAAGTCGTCTTGGGTGAGGTGGGGTTGGGCGGGAGCATCCGATAACAGACCCCTCGAGTACACGACAAATCAATGTCCAAAGTGTAAACTCAGTCATAAATTGAGTGAGTTATGTTTTCATTTGAAAAAAAAAAAAAAAACGGCAATCTACAAAATGTGTAGAAAAGTTTAAAGTTATTACCTAGATAAGAGAAGTCTAGGCCTGTTTGGAAGCTATACGATAAGTCATTATCATGGTACTAAGGGATTTTCCGCAGTGAACTTTGAACACTGAAATTTAAGTCAAAGTGAAATGCTTGTGGAGATGTGTATACGTGCAATGAGCATATGCACTTGCATTTGTGTTTGTATTTACAATTTTGAGTATATAAACATTCACTGAATGTACTTGTTTGTGAATGACGTTTGTAAAATTGATTACGATATTAAAAATAAAAACTACCTACCTACTAGAAACGGCGGTGTTTAAAGTCCAAAGTAGGCTATTTTTGTACAACAGCAGTCATTTTTTATTGTTTCTAGAACACGTGCAGTTGTTATTTAGTTCACTAAAGTAGGAATTCGGTTTAACTGTACATACATTTAAGCTACATGAAAACCTGAGTGTCGACAGTTAACGTAATTAAAAATAATATTAAGTTTTTTATTTAGAGCAGATCATAGAAGATTGTTGTTGGACATTAAAGCGTAGGTGTGCGCAAAATAATGGCAGAAAAAATGTTGAGAGTCTCAAGCGTAACACCAAACATGGTTCTACAATAATCGCATTCAGTCGAACTAGAGTGAAAAAAAAAATTAAAAAAATATTAGACGTAAACGGCTCTTACGAAATATAAAGTCTAGCTTCTTCAACTATTGACACGCATTTGAGAAGCTTCTCACGACAGTTCTCAGTCTTGGGTGTTTGTCAGATTTTTGGAACAGGTAGAGCATCAAGGAAAACCGTAAGGTGATACTACTGGGGCGGATTTGAACCTGCTACCCCTCGATTAGTAGTCCAACGCACTAACCACTAAAGGCTACAGTTCGCTTGGGGCGTCTGACAGTATTATACCCTATCCATATCATTTTTAATGAAATTTAAAAAATTAAAAACCAATATGTGTATGAAGAAAAGGGCCCAAAAAAATCGGTGTATTCAAAAACTTTTACCTCCTAAATATCTTGTTAAACATTCATTTAAGTTTTCTCTTGAATTTTTCGCTTATAACAACATATTGTTAAGAACGCCCACAAAAAACGCCCTCATCTCTTTAACTTAAGCTTTCAAATGGTATTTTCTTAAGAAAAATAACATTTTTAAAACTACAAAAATACATTCAGGCTAATACCAAGAATTGCTTAAGTCGATTTTGTCGGTTTTGAAGTCCATAGCTAACTCGACCATAGCGCCATCTAATGGGTTCAGTTTGCCTGATTTTCTTATTTTTCCAAAAAGCCAAAATATATTATGAATAGAAAATTTGTTCATAATTTATTTTAATTTATGGGATCGTGACATAGTTATGAACCAACTTCTTGATACAACAACAGTTAGAGAGGCATCAGTAAGTGGGAAGTTACACGACAACGCACCATGCGTATGTTTCGCTCAAAATACAGTTATTGGCAACGGGCCAATACCGAAGATTGTCTGGTGTTTTCAGATCAATCGGCAGAGCGCAAACATACGCAAGGTGTATTTTTACAATCTTTACAGATTTTTTTGTTGTTGGAATTATCATAAGAGTTACCTACGCACTACAATAATCGTTAATTAGACACTTCTTGTAATTGACTTTATCGGCGAGCTTATGATCAGAATTAAAGGGATCAAAAAGCTGGCACTTTTCTGCATACCTAGTGGTCCGCCTGTGGGGTTCGCTGGTTTGATCTCAAAAAATATCTGAAAGCCTCCCGGTGTCGCATAGTTGTATTTGTGTGTTCCAGTATTTCTCAACATGCCTCTCTTTCGCACTTGAATTAGGAACGTTGATTGACATTGGTCTTTTGACGGGGCTCATAGGAATTCTCCATTGAAAATGGCAATATTAACTGAGCCGGCCGTGGACCAATTTTTTCGAGATAAGTTCTGTGGCGTGAAGGCTACCTCGGAAATTTCAACTTATATTTCGATCAAGTTTCTTTTCTGTTGCTATCAATTTTACCTTTTACTTTTTGTAAATTGTATAACAATGTGAATTAGATGTGAGCTCAGGACGAACAACTGTGGTGCAGAGCTTTTCTATTGGCTTAGGGACATTTTTCAGCCACATGTCTGCCCATCGATGTTGATCATAGATTTCAGATCATGAACTTTTTAGGAAAGAGTGGGTCCGTGAATGCACATTATCCATTTATAAAACTTCTGACTCGCAAAGTGCGAAGCAACGGGACAAGAGCTTTTGTGACGTTAATTAGAATTTAATATATATTGCAAAACGCAAGATTGAAGATCCACTATAGAAAGTTGGAGTCTTGAAAGAATTCAGAAATTAAAAATTACAATAACCTAAAAACCTTGAAATCGAAAAACTAAAATTCATAAAAGTTCCAAAAGTTGAATCTGTTGAATCTGGGAAGAAATAAAAATGTTTACATATAAAAACCTGAGTAAGGTTTGGTTATGAAGGGTTACATAATGTCAACGGTACTGGACTTGAATGATCGGCTTTATGTTAATCAGTCTTTGTACAATTGTTTCATCCGTCCGCTACACAAGTCTATAGACCCCGTACTTTAACATTCATCGAATAGAAGCCATCCGACGAGACTTTATTTTATTTGCCTTAAAAGGACTTCCGTGGAAATATCCCTATAACCAACATACCTACAGCGAAGTGAATTGTGATATGATTTTCGGTGCCCCACAGTGACCATGCTTGACCCTTATTTTGGTCAGTGGTAGCAGCCGAGTTTAGAGTATATAATCTGTGATGTGACTCCAACATCCATAAAATCATCGATAGCAGCGTAGCAGATCTCTCTCTCTCCTCATGTAAAAAATACTTGCGTGGCCAGGTAAACCAATCATAAGTCTAGCCCTACATCCTTTGTCTTCAATTCGATCCTTAATAATGTGCTCCCCTTGAAATTAAATAATTGGCAGAACTGGAACATTCACGCCAACATATTTATTTAACTTTGGCAGCTTCAATGCCAACTATAGCTTGAATCCCTGTCGGATCAACTTTTTAGCCAACTTGTCCAGCTCCATATTTCATGCAATATTGAATTCGTGTAGCTCCATTTTCATATCAGATCAAAAAATAAATGCCTGCAAGAAGCCGTTGATTGATTTTTCAAATAACATAAATTTGTGACAAAGGTACGTACATAAAATTAATTTAAAGCTAGACATCAACTGTTAAATAACTAACTAGGTAAGTTCATGACTACAACTGAATACTAAAGATTCTCCCATTAAAAGCTCAAAATAGTTTCAAAATTGACCTCTTCATAAACTTAGATTAATTTCTTGATAAACTCATGAACACGCGACAAATGTCAAGGGTACAACTTAAACAATACCTTATCAATAGTGAGCCATTAAAACTTCTGATGAAATTTAATTGCTAAGAACATGTACAAGGTACATTCGTATGTACTCATGAATCAAATGTATTATTTAAAAAACAAAAATTACTTATGCAAATCTTCGCATTTAATTAATCAGATATTTTTAATTTAATGTTTTTACAAAAATAGAAATATTTTGCAAAACAATTTAATGAGTGACTCATGACGGTTTATTTCAATTTCCTCATTTGGAATTTTCTTAAATGTATTCAATTAGGCTTACAAAAATTCACATATTCTGTCATTGTTTTTTTACTGTTATTATTTTTTTTTTTTTAATAATTTTCCCAGAAAGAGATCAAAGTCTCTTATAAAAATAAAACCACAGAACCGCTGATCTACAGCCGAGGAGAGGCAAAACACACGTACAATGTTGAATCTAAAAGTCAAAGTATCTAAAGAAGATACAAGAATGTTCCTGGGTACCTACATATGTATGCATATACAATTCAACGTGACGAAGAATACGAATTCAAAGTCCATTTGTCTTTACGTAGAATTTGGCAACTAATTCCGTGACCATCATCGGACGTTCAAAAAATTACACAACAATTTTAATAGACTAGAATAGTGCAAGTAGATTAAGGTAGGTTAAGCAATATACAATTTGTGGCACGATATGCCATCAGAAAGTACAAAGTCCAAAGCTTGTTTACCCCATTCGATTCTTAGTATTCAAGTACAAAGAGTGAGTAATTCAATGTATTATGTATGTACATATGTGATTCGTTTAAAAACTTATCAATAAAATGTTGCTGATTTAATCGATAAAAGAGAGGATTTCGTTAGACTTGTCTGCTTTCTTAGGGCATGTGACGAAAATATGTACAAACAGTTTCAAAGTTCAAACAAATAAGGAAGCTGCAAATCATTGTAGTTTAATGTTTGATTATATTATTTCGGGCTTACGATGACGATTAGATTAGATATTTACATAATTCAGCATGTAGAAATGTCATTTTATTGGCGCGACGCAAAGTAACCTTATAAACTTTTCACACCTCAACGTAAACTGTGGTTTCGATAAAAGGTTTTCGAAGCTATTATAGCCTTAAAAAATAAATTGAACTAACAACCACTGCAAGTCTACGTTATCGGAGAGTTACTTTTAGCGGACTTCCAGGAGACTTTTAACTCAGTTAATGATTTGTCAACTGTTTTAAAAGTGTAATTAGCTTTGACAACCTTACGATTCTAACAAGGTTTTTATTAGGGAATGAAGTTTCGAAAATTCTTCAAAAATGTTGCAATTATGTATGTTAAACCTTCTGTTTTTGATGAAGGTTTCGGGAGAAGCAAAAACTCAGTTATCGTGGTGGTTCTTTTAGAAATTTAGAATTTCGTCGACGATTTGGTATTGAAAGGCAAACTGGTGAAACGAAGATAATTGGGTACCGCTGATAGGCTTTTGTTAATGCCTTTTCTGGGTAGGAAAGGGAAGGAACATTTGAATACATTTTAACTGTTCAGAAGAAATGAAAAATTAAATTTTCAATTCGAGCTCATTGAGATAGTTAAGGACTTTAAATATGTAGCAACGCTAATTATGACGAGCTTAAGCGTGCGCAAACATTTAAAATAACAATGGGGGGAGGGCTGTATGCTGCTCAAGTTTGGGAGTTTCCGGTATTTCCTTAGGTGGGTTTTTAAATTCCCAAGTAGTTCTAGTTATACGATATATTTGGAGACTGAATTAGTTTATAGAAACTCTTATACTGCATTTAAATTATATTGTCAAGGTAAGTACGATGACTCAAGAAAGTCCGATGTGTCCAAAAGTGGGAGCCACTAGGACAGAAACGTGGTTCTAATCTTAGATCTACAACAAATGAGCCACAAGCTGTAATACATCAAAGGGTCGATATCTTTTTGAAAAAAAAAATCGATCACAGAAATTTTAAATGAAAATCAGGCATTCCAACGATGAGCTTACCAAAGCAAAGAGAATTTATTGAGTAGTTACTCGGCAGGAATAATAAGCAATATATTTTAAAGTAAAAGGCTTCGAAATAGCAATATGTTTCCCATTCTCCATTTGTGTACATTAAGATCTTGAAGCGCTCTTACCATCGTACGAGTGTGAAAATGGATTGGTGCCACAGAGAATCCTACGCGCTCGATTACAGGGTGAGATAAAGCACAATCTGGGAGCGTTGAAATAGCTGCAAAATGAGTAGCAAGCAGATTAGCTTTATTCAAAGAGCTGATAGCTGTAATTTTATTCCAAATAAGTGTCGGGATAAATGTTGAGGCCGAATTCATAATATTCTTAATAAACGACCAAAAGTTGTTACTACCGGTGGGACTTTTTTGCCTCAACTTTTATTGGTTGGAAAATTTGATACAATTAATGTGGGCATTGCAGTCTTTTCTGCCTCATTTAAACTCGTTTGCCTCAGTTAGGTTGAATTTGAAAGACCGAAAGCTCACTTCTTCTACCCTGATAGCATCTTTCTTTTTTTTAACAATGTTGTTGGAGTACGAGAAATTGTGGTAGCTCATCAAACTCGTTTTAAGTTAAATGCCCATCCGGATTAGGGCTTCTGTAAATAAAACAGTAGCGAATAATTTTCCTACGGACATGGAATTTCAGCCATATGAAATTAAATTCCGGATTGTAACATTGGCCGTATTATGGTAGAAGTTGGTAGGCTACATCACTACATATATAAACGTCGAGAACGCGATGGGAAAAGAATAATGGCACTAAGTTATATCCAGGTAGGCTAAACTCCTTTAAATCCGAATCAATGTCAACATGTGTTTCACTCAATGCCAGAACAGCTGGTTTACTGTGAGAAACATGGGCGTACAAGGAAAACAAATTAGATCTCAACCCACGAATGTTGCTCACATCAACTCGACTTCTTGCATAGCAATATTTCCAGCACTTTGAGAATTCCGCAGACTTTGATTCGGAGTTTCGACACTGGAACGGAAGCAGAAAATGGAACTTATTATCACTTCACCTGACTTAATTACGGGGGTCAATGGAATGCAAATGTGGGTGCATTGGCTTAGTGGTTAAGTACGTTGGACCACTAAGCGAAAGGTCGCTGGTTCAAATCCCGACCTGTACCATCTAAAAGTTTTTATTCGCTGCCCCACCTCTTGCGAACGTCTGATAAACATCCAAAAGTAAGGATTCATTAGAAGCTTCTCAAAAATTCATTGCCGTTCGGAATCGGCACTGTAGGTCCCTTCCATTAGTCTCAAAAAATATATCTTCGCACGCACAGTGGTTGGAGAAGCTAGGTTTTGGGTCCTGTATGGGGCGTTTACGCCTAAATTTATTTAATAGAATGCAAATGCATGAATAACAACGGTACTTGGGTAAGTTATTAACAATGCATTCTTGGTGGGTGCAATGAATTAGTTTTTATTCCCGCTAGACTTCTAAGCCAGGTGTCCCAGATTCAAATAAAACCTAGTGGAACCTAAAAGATTTTATTCACTGCCCCACCTCTTGAAAAGGCTGACAGACATCCAAGACTAAGAACCTGTCGTGAGTCAAAAAATTAAAGCTTCGCGTACAAAATGGTTGGAGAAGCTAAATTGGAGGCTCTGTATGGGCCGTTTACGCCTAATATTTATTTATTTATTTTATTCTTGGCAGAATTCTCAAGTATCCAAAATAAAAAAATAGAGCCGAGCCGTTCATAAAAAATTAGTGCTAAATAAAAGTTAAGATAAGATACTGAGGAGAACACACGTGAAGGAAAATTACTAAATATTACTGAAAAATAGATAGAATAATCGGGCAAAATTAATAATAATTCTGAGCAAAGCCATGGGTGACTACAAAGAACATAACAAGTTCTCGATCATTCAAATAGCCATAATTATATTACAATGATAGAAATGTGTCCTTTGGGAAAAGTACAGTTTTCATAAATAGAACAGTCACACAAAAACATTTTTAACTCATGATCAATACATTCATTTTGGTATCACAGATAGCTAGAATCTATCGCAACTCTTGTTAAAAATGGGAGACAGCTAATCACTATCACTAATGGTGTTTTTCAAAAAATTTTAGTTTTCGAATTTTAAATTGATCTTCTTCGTGGGAAATGCAACATGGAATACTGGATATTGCTACTAATCAAAACAAAAACCACTCTTGCCAAACTGACTTGACTGTCAATTTTATTAGCCTCAGTGCTGCAGTAGTGGGTAAATTTCCGTAAAAATATATCTCTTAAAAATTTATCTAAGAATTATGTTCACCGTCTGTCTCATTGGTCAACATGTTTCTGACAGCTGACACATTCAGTCTTTTGAAAGATCTGCTTAAACATACGTTTGCATTTTTTTTGCCACAAGATCACCACAGATTATAATTATATATCTATTTCGTTAGCATAACTATTTATATGAATCTCAAAAGCTTTGGTATTGCATCACTCCATAGAAACAATTGCATAACTCTGAGACATAAGTCGAAAGAACTTTGAAATTTCAATGGGAAAACACCCGAAATATTCTCGATGGTTTACTATCAAGTAGCAACTATATCGGTTGAACTTTGAAACCGAAACTAAAATAAACAATTTCAAGTGATTTCTCGAGTGCTATGCAAGACCGATTTGTTTAAACTTTGATAAGTAGAAATGAAGAATAAAGCATTCTCTTAATATTTTTTGTAATTATCAAGCATTTAATTTTTTTTCCTTGCACGTAAGCAACGTTTTTTTCCACATAACATGTGAATGAGTAGTGTTTACCAAAATTATTTTGTATTCTTTTCCTGACTCGTTTTTTTTTGTATTTGTATTTTTTTTTACACATAAATTATGTGACGTTTTAAATCGTTCTTCTTTTCTTGATTGTCGATGCAAAAAAACAACATTTTCGAGGTCATTGAGAAATTGTTTACTATCATTTGTTGTCTTACTTTTGTACATATTTGAAAATATATAAATAAAACAGACGGGCATATGTATGCATGAGATATTACTATGGATGAGTATGAGGGAATACTTCCTGTTTTCAATAATGAAATGAAAACTTTTATCGATTTTAGTAAAACGAATAATTATATCCACTCTTCAAAGATAGCAAGAGTGACCCAGCTCATCATAATATTATAAATGTAGCTAAGTAACATTAATAGAAAATAAGTTTGGAAAGGTTCATACGGCCGGGAAAAGGTTAGATTTAAAATTTTGCTTAAAACTAAACAACTATCAAAAGCCAATGCTAATTTGAGGAAATTTTGTGCTGGTATCGATGACATAACTTGCTGATTTTAAGTTTTAAAATGTTATGTATTTTTTAAAGGTTATAGGCCAGACGTTCTCTCGCAGACATGTTCATCGCCATCCTTGGCACAAGTGTTTATTTTTTGTGTTTATCGATATGTAATGATATCTATACCTACTCCATTTCATTTTTTTCCATTAAACTGCGAGGATGTAAACTAGCATTTTGTACCTACGAAATTTATTAAAATATGTAATAAATTTTTTAAAATATGTAGTTCTTAACGATTTTCTATTTTGGCTCGCTTTCCAGCAAATTAGAGTTCGTAATTTAAAATTGTATTTTTCAGTTTGTTCAATTCGTGGACAGTTATATTTAGTATCAGAACATAACAAATTTCCAGAAAATTCTCGTTCGTTGTGTATTAAAGTATTAAATTTTGTTTATTTAAACAAGTTCCGGAGTTCCAGTTTAAGGTAAAAATAATTTGGGATTTAATTTACTGTGAAAAGAATCGTATCTTTAGAAATTAATTAATGTTCAATGAGTCTTAAAACACAACATTTTCCATTTATTTTAATCAGTTTTTGTGAAAATTACATTTCTCTCGGAAAAGGGTGCAAATATTTTTTGTTTTTTTTAATTATTTAAGTGCTCCATATTGTTACCTCTATTCTTATGGTCCTTATCGTAACTACTTATCATTTTTTGTTTAAAAACATAAGAAAAGGCTACAGTCCGCTTGGGGCGAACAGTATGATAACCTATCCATATCCCTATATGCCCCAAAGAAAAAAGCATTAAGAAGATGATGGATATCATTTTATTTAGTTCTATTAATTAAAAAAAAAAAAGTTTTTTTGAAAAAACGCCCCCAAAAAGTGGGCGTGGCGAAAAACTTTGTATGGGCGATATGTTGGAAAAAATATTGGAAAAATATTTTGTTAAACAGTTTTTTTCGCTTTCTGTGAAAATTTTCGAAGAAAACAGCATTTTAGTCAAAAACGCCCACAAAAAGTAGGCGTGGCAAAAAACTTTATATGACAAACTTATAAAGGAGGGCAGTGCCTACATATCTTGTGAAGGTTGTAACACTCTATCTCTCTAACTTTAGCTTTAAAACGGTTTTTTCTATATTGTGGGCGTGGCAGTGGGCGTATTCAAAAAAATTTTACACTTAACCATTTCGGAGCTCTAGGGAATATGTGGTCCAAATTTCAGCTTCCTAGCTTAATTTTAAAGGCCTAAAAATTGCGTACGGACGGACGGACGGACGGACGGACATTGCTAGATAGTCTTAGGATTTGGTCCTGATCATAAATATATATACTTTTATGGGTCTACGGCGAATATTAAGGGGTGTTACAAACTATGTGTCAAAATTAATATACCCTTAGGATAGGGTATAAAAAAAATAACATTAATGCGACGTTCCCTTTTTAAAACGTTTGTTTCAAAATTTCGAAAGTAGGTAGATGTGGCAATAGTAATTCAGTAGAAGTTGTAACTAATATTCTGATAAACAGAATGTATGAGCCTACTTAGTGTTGACATTTTTGGTACAAGACCATACCAAAGATCGTAACTATTTCGCAAATTTTGACTGCTATGAATTTAAGAACAAGCACGGCAGTTGATCGAATATTTAGTTTAAATTCAATTGCTCAATCATTATTTAGATCGAGAAAATGAATTATGTGTGTTCTTTATTGATTTTAAAGCAACTTTCGATACGTTGAATAGAAACTGGATATACTTTAAGGTTTTGAAATCTGGGAAAAAATTATTAAGCTAAAAACGATAAAGTTGTATCCCCTTGGATATATTTCATTATCCGGACGGACCGTGGGAATTCGGAAACGTAGTAATTTACAAAATGTTGGCCTATGTTTTGTCACTCCTTTCGAAATTGAAACACACAATTTGTCGCTTTCCTGTAAATATTTTCTTTTGTCTGTATAAACTGTAATATTTGTTGAACTCAAGTTCGATTTTGTGTTTCGTTTTTTGAATGCAGATGCAGTCCATGAAGATCTTTGTTAGTGGTTACAATTTTTCCTATTCAATGAACCCTGTAAGAAAACATGAATTCTCCTTTCTTAAATTAATTAAAATACACTAATGTGGCATACCATTTGACCCGAAAAACTTTTTTTTTAATTTAGACCAATTTTTTGCGAATCTTAAAACAAACTTTCGATTTACACATATTCGCACTATTGATATTTCTCTCGTGTCACTTTAGTGTTTACTTGCGAAATTGTTGAGTTGTGATGTTATATATTAAATATAATTATGTATACATGCAAATAAAAATAGTTATTGGTGAATTAATATCCTTCAAAGATAGTTATCTCCTTCTTTGTAACTATAGAATGCAATTTCGATACATCTAAAAAACAGAAATAACGTATCAATATAATAACATAATTATTAATGTAATATAATAATATTAATAATAATAAAAAGTTTATATTGCCATAAAGAATTGTATTTGGGAATTTCACAAAAGCCAAACAATAACACTGCCGCGTGGAAACTCAAGTGGCACGAAAAATGTCATATGTTTTGAGGGTGAATCTTTTTTAAATCCTGCTGTGGCTATTCATTGGTACTGAAAAATATGAATTTTCAGACCAGTTTCATCAAAGTACAATGCAAAACAATATAAGTTATCATATTAGTTTGCTTCTTAAATGTTAAAAAAAACCCTACCCACAGAGGTTGTGTCGGGTGGGTGTCGTCTCTAGATGTTAGTAAACCCAGCAGAAAACAGTTAATATTTTGCGGCATTCAAGTCTGGTAATGGTCATATACGGAGAGTTTGGTGTAAATGAAGTCGGTGTCCTCTCAGTAAAACAAAGATAACACCTTTAATGCATGGGGTCATAGTTGGGGGAAAAGTAAACTTCGTATAGCAGAAACTGGCAGGATAAGGACTCAGTAGAACATGCACTTTGTATGTCGAGTCAGGAGTTTTAAAACCATTTGCTTTGCCAAACCGAAGTAGCGCCGATTTCATTGGGTAATTCTTCGCGAGATTTTCAAAAAGTTTGTAGAGTTTCTGCTAACACCGAGGTAGATGAACTCCTTAACAAATTGAGATTTGGCAACATAAGCTTTTTGGTTTGTTAAGAGCATGTTGTCGTTCTTGTCCTCACTCACTTCAAGACCTATTAGCTTTGGCTGTTCTTCATGGCACGTTTTGAGCGTCCGATGATGTCAAAAACGCCCTTATATCGTAGTAGCTGTACGCATTTATTGGTGCGCTCTTCATAAGGGGGCACTATCTGCTCAAGAATAAAATTGAAGAAATCCTTCTTGCCATATCACTTTATCTACTTTATCTACGTGATGCCCGTAAACATCTGCCGGAAATGCTACTGATTAGTGCTGAGAAACTACCCTCTTCCTGTCTGTCGCTAAGGGTTTTTTCCGATTTCATTGGCACACTTATTTAGACATTTGTGGTGAGGAGACCAATCATTTCAGTTTATTTTAGCTCATATACATATTTATAAATGTTAAAATGATTAACATTTTTAAGGGGGTCCTAATCATTTTTTCAGACACAAAACAAAATCGAGTACAGTCGACTTAGACCTCTTCACATTAACAAATAACTCTAACAACATCACTCGATTTCTTAAGCTTTGCATGTGTTTGTGTAATACATACATAAGTATATAAAGGATTTTTTCATTCATTTAATTAAAAGAAACTACTTTGTGTCCGCATACAAGTGCATTTACCCTAAGCGTAATATCCATTTACAATGTTATTCCAATTCCATTAAAGTCCCTAGACATTCAATTATAGTAGTTATAATACTTTTCCACCCTACTCTATCTAGCACTGTGGGTTAACCATTTAAGTACATCGCTTTTAAAACCCATCTTTTTCCGAAGTAGCATATGTTTTAGCTCCCATACTTACTTATTCAACGCTGAAGTTCAGCTATAGTCAATAGGCAGACATTTAAGATACCAACGAAAAAAACTTGAGTAGCTCAAATAAAGCTCAGACAAACTAGCTAAACTAGTTGCAAACAGGTTGTTTGTTTGCTTGTGTTCGGTGAGATTTTTAAATTCATAAACTTATTGCAGACGCTTCGCAATATGCAGAGTGTTTTTGACAGTGAAACAACGAATTGCTAGAAAAGAAATAAATTTCTATAATTTGAAGTGCGATTATTATTAAAATACTCATAAAATGAATAACGCAAGTACAACGCGTCCTCTAGAGGCCTTACTCACCCTGAGTAACCCAGTTTTTGGATGCTATATTTTCTGGAGCAGTATTTTGGTCATAAAGATGCTGCTCATGAGCTTACTGACAGCTTTACAAAGATTCAGATTTAAGGTGAGAAGGTTGCAAGTTCAAGGTTGGAACTAACGCTGTAGTAGTTGTTTTAATCTCAGTGCAGGTGTAGAGTAATCACTCGATTTATACTAACAAGTGAAAGTGAATCTGCTTGTGTAGATATGCATTTGCGGTAATTTCATAATAAATAAACAAATAAAAACAATAACAATAGTACGGACATAGGTACAAAGTGGAAAGTCGAATTAAAATGCAAAGCAATATAAGCAACTCGTGAAATAATCAATAAATTAAGTTTGTTTTCCGATTACTTACTTATTCAACGCTGAAGTTCAGCTATAGTCACACTATGAAATTTTATTTCAATTTAAAATGTTGCTTAAAATAGATCTTTGTTTTAAAATGATTGTTTAAATCGTTTCTGCAAACTCCAAAGTGCAAGTATTTCTTGACCAACTGCGATGGTTAAATTTAATTGGAATTTGCAAGGTAAACTGCTTATATTAGATAAACTCGGTTTGGTGAAGATATTTTAAGCTTAAAAAAATGAAGAGTATTTTATTATTTTATAGTTTCGGTTAGTTATTTTGTGTCAAAAAGTAACAACGCGCAGGTCTCACGTTTTTGCTTTTTGCATTATGCATAAAGATGAATATTATTTCCAACCGACTTCCGGTCTTGCTAGTTTTAAAAGTGAACTTCACGTTTTTAATTTCCCACAATTCTGCAAACAAAATGCAGATATTAGATTTATGATTTAAAATTATTATTCTGCTTAATAATAGTTCTGTGTTTGTGCAGAACTTTAACGATAGAGGTTTTGTTAAGTATGAATTTTGTCTAAAGTGTTTTTGTAGCGATTTTTTTACTAAACCAAAGTAGTGCCGTTTTTCTTGGAACCATATCACTTTTGATAGAAATCTTCATTTGGTAGTTTCGTTGGAAGAGTGAAGACCAAAAAACAGGTACCAGAGAGCACAAAAATATTCGAGTTCCCAAGAGAAATTATTTGTTGTTTCAAATTTCAGCGTTCCTCGTCGTTCAAATTGCTTTCATTCGTATGACGCTTTTTTGTGTGTGTAGCCTCAACGTTCATAGGAATGACTTTCATGGCTCTTACAGGTCGATATTGAACAAGTCAGCAAATTTTTTAAGCGGTAATAGGGCCATATTCGGCTTTTTCAAAATTGCACGTGACCGGCAGATACCGGAAGTCAGACGGACCATGACTCGAGTCACCTAGTCTAAATGATCAACTACTAACGTACGACCACGAACGTAACTATGCAGGTACACGCATTTTTTTATGTTTCGAACATAATGACGGTTTGCTTCATATCGTCAAGTTTTCGTTAACTCGTTCACGTCCAAGAGGTACTAGCGCATTTTCTGTATGTAAATATTTGCTCATATGATTTGATTTTTGAAGTTGGATATAGGTTACCCGAAAATAATTTTAATTCAACTGAATTGTTATTTTGAAATTTAAATGTTTTACATTTTTTTATTGTTTTTTAATTATTTTTAAAAATTACGCGGTAAAAAATAAATGCGAAAAAATTGCAACTGGTTTCCAAACCATTAAATAATGAATGTATGATACATAGCTCGAATTTGTTATTGGAAAAAGAGCTCAACAATGTCAGATGATTCCGAAAATTATGTTCAACTTAAGCAATTAACAGCAGGCTTTGGACAATTATTATAGTTACAGAACTGTTTTTCCAGGCCAGGTGATCACTTATTGGTTTAAATTCAACTTTTTTATTTTAGTGCAATTTTTGTCATTCATAATACATATACCTATCCACCGCGTAAATTTTTGAGTAACAACCAAAGAATACTTTTAAAGTACTACCGAACCCGTCGGTGAACCGAATGTAAATAATTAATATTAGGCGTAAACGGCCCATACAGGACTACCATTGTGTGTGCGAAGTTATATTTTTGGCACGAATGGCGGGACTTACAGTTTAATGCCGAACGGCAATTTATTTTTGAGAAGCTTCTCATTATATTTCTTACTCTTGGATGTTTGTCAGGTGGTACAGGTCGGGATTTGAACCGGCGACCTCTCGCTTAGTGGTCCAACGCACTTAACCACTAAGCCACACATACCGAATGTAACGCAAAATGTGTTACCAAGAGTGTACATGAACTGAGTTTATTACTATTTTGGTCTGCTCTTGGTTTAAGGCGAGAAGTGCAAGCTCGTGCGAATATTATCAACTATAAGCAAATCGCATGTAAACAGAATAATCTGCATTAATAATCGTTATTTTGAAAATTAGATAAGCACCTCAGCACAGCCATGCAATTCAGAACTGCTGTAATTTTGGCGATGTTTATTATTGGGGCCCGGATTTATATTTTTTATTTATTTCTGCATTAATTTACCCGCATCCTTAAGTCCATTGTCTTAAAAGCAGTCCAAATACTTAAATCAGTCTAATAAATTTAAATAAAAGAAAATTGAGAGGTCCAAAGAATTTAATATCCAACGAGATGTGTGAACTTCTCAAAGCCCGGCCCGGTAGTTTGACAATCAAAAAGCATCTTCACACACCGTTAAATCTTTAAAAAAATTAACAAATTTCATAACCAGACCCCACAACCTTTCACCAATTTTAACAAAAGCATTTAACTACTGGGAGAAGCGGACGCTGGTGAAATTATCGGTTGCTCCATGATAGATTATTTCACGGCTAGTTGTTCTTGAATTAAATGAGGCTTAGATGAAACAACCAATGTCCACCTAGGACAAAACTAAATTGCTGATAACCAAGTTGATCTTTGATCCCAGACCCCAGGTTTGAGACGACACAGAAAAATGAAACTCCTTTTAAAATATCAAGTCACAGCTTACTTTAGTTTTCTTGGTATTTGTTAACTCTTATAATTTTGTAATGCCTAATTTTGGCATATTTATTTTTTCCGCCTATTTATTGTCAATAATTTGCAACATAGCATAACAGCTTAACCATTTTAACCCTAACTGCCTAACTACAGTCTCTCAAACTCTGGCGATCTTGTTTCGGGTTATAACGATTTGCAAGCACGTTTTTATTTTTCACCCGTCATTGGACCTTGTACTGTACTCTACCTATAGTACCGCATTGGAACTCGTCCAGAACACGTGTTCGCGCACTCTATAGCAAACATCCTTCCTTATGTCATATTTGTTGTTATCAAGAGCTTAGAAAAGAGGAGTCTCTAGGTACTTAGGTGACTAAATAAGAGGTAGGCAGTTTAGGGGTCAACATCATAACATCATTACTTAAACTTACTAACAGGACTCTCAAGTAATACTGTCACCGTATTTTCTTAAAGATTCCGCATAACTATGATGAAAAATTAACCTTATCACTTTGCAAGTTGTGGGCTAACAGAAGCACTCTGTTTTTAAAACATAATTTTCTAGCTTTCGGTATTATCTCAAGGTGGTTTTTCAATTTAAACAAAGTAAGTACATGAATTGTAGGTCTGATTGAATTGGAAATTGCACAATATTCATAAGCACATTTGTAGTGAAAAGTTGAGATCAATCAAAACGTTCTCCTCTATAAAGTGACAAAAAAAACGTATAAGTACGTACGTAGCTACAATACATCATTCAATCAGCCAAAACATCGATAGGGTATCCGCCTCTATGGGTTAGTATGGAATCCAAAAATTTCTCTATTCTATTTCTTCTTACAAAATTAATAAGTGCTATCTTTTTTCCGTTTTTGATATTTTCTTTTGCTTACCTACGTCTTTAACTATCCAACCATCAAAATCAGATAAAATTATTTTAAACACTCACATTCCTTGCCATATTATGTTACCAAGTTGCAGATCTTGGCCCTTGTTCCCTCATCTATAATCAGAAAGGTAATACAACTTATACAATGCTAAATTTCTACCAAGCACATACACACACATATTACGAAAAAAAAACCCAACTCTATTGCTAAATTGTGGTTCTTATTTAAACTTAATTTTCAGGTCTTCATAAGTCCAGAGGATGAGGTATTTGCTCGCAAAAACCCAGTCCAGGATAATGATCCACATGTTGCACGTGTTCGCAGGCGAGAAGAATTTGTTTTATTGTTAAAAAAAAAATAATAATTTATTTGTGATTTCACAGAGCTCATCGAAATGACATGGAGAATATACTGCCCTTCTTTACAATGGGATTGATATTCGTTTGCACAGATCCTGGCGCAACATTGGCCATGATACTGTTTCGAATTCAAGGAGTCGCTAGAATCATCCATACTTTGGTGTACGCATTCGGACCAGTTCCACAGCCAACTCGTGCGATTGCATTCTTTGTTGGATTCTTTGTGACCATATATATGGGATTGTATGCATTGTATTGCACAATTAAATTCATTTAATATGTTTGCTACTTTGTTTTGTTATCGCGTTATAAACATGTTATAATCGTTATGTATTTTGGGAATAAAATTTGATGGAATATAAGCATTTGTCGGAAGTTTAAAAGAGTCAAATAACTTTTGACAGTGATTGCTAACGGAAGTGCTAGCTTTGGGTTTTTTTTCAATGGATCTTAGCAAAATCATTTGCAAACGAAAATTTAAATAAAAAATTAACGAAGGTAAGTTAAATATAATTTCTAAGCTGGTAAATAATGGATTGGATAGGTATACCATACCCGTATCTACACTTTCGCGTTAGCAAAAAAATGAAAAAAAAGTCAAAGGTTTCTTTTTGTTTGGTACATCTAACCAAAATTAAATTTTGAATGTTTATTGAATTTTTGAAATCGCTTACTGAAATTTTCAGAAATGTACATCAGTGCCCCTCTCTCCCTCTCTTTCTTTGCCCTCTTAACGGCCGAAATATGTAATCTAAAACTAATACATACTAAAAGGGTGAAATCCTTATTTTGGTGTAGTGTTGAGACCCAAGATGTTTTTTTTTCATTATTAGTGAGTGAAAGGCAACATTTGTTTGCTCTGGGTAGGGAAATGACAAAATAATGTCTAACAGACGGTAGCCCATAATAGCCCAAAATATATCACTCCAAAAATGTGGCAATTACAGGGACTAACCTTATATTGAGCAATAAAGAATAAAGTGCCTACGTGCGTTTAACGCTACCGTGGGCACTGGACTCCCTAAGAATCAAATAGGCTCATTATTACCATAATTGGTTCTATGCCTATCTGTATAAAATATGCTTCTAACCCGCAATGACCTTTGGGAAGCATATATATTTAAAAGAAAGATCAATTCTGGTGAATTAATATGATAACCAAGAGTATCGCCGCGAATAAACATGACGGAAGTTGCATCGCGTCTGAAACTTAAGGTTTCTAAATTGCACCTTCTGCCATAATTAGGAAGCTCATCAAACATATTTAATTTACGAACCGCGTACCTCGTGAATTTTGTTTGAACTCTTTCGAATCTAAGTTCGTAAACTGCATATGGCGAATCCCAAATAACGGAGCAATATTCTAAATAAGGTCTGACTAACGAGCAATAAATAATTTTAAAGCATAATTAGCTTGAAAGTTTTTACTATTACGTTTAAGAAAACCTAACAATGAGTTAGACTTGGCAATGACATAATCATAATGGAAAAAGAAACTTAACTTATTGTCAAATATGACACCAAGATCTTTCACTTCATCAAAACGCTGAAGTCTAAGCTCATTTATAAAATAATCATGCAAAATTGTAGTACTAATACGATACGATGCCGAAAAAACTTTACATTTAAAAATGTTTAGTTCCAAGGCATAAAGATTGCGCCACTCCGATAATCTATTAATATCTGATAGAAAACGAATGCAATTAGTTACATTTTTTATCCGAGAAAATAAATTCAAATCATCGGAAAAAGTCAAAACCTTACAAAATTTAAATATTTCATGAACATGATTTATAAATAATATAAATAGCAACGGGCCTAAATGACTGCCCTGTGGAACACCCGAAGTAACTTCTATAACGCGAGAAGTCAAACCACCGACTTAAACCATTTGCCTTCTATTAGTCAGGTAATTACTAAACCATTTTAGCATTGAAGAATGAAAACCCAAAGACTTTAGCTTAGCCAAAAGAAGTGTGTGATGCACCCTGTCAAACGCTTTTGTAAAGTCAGTGTAAAGTACATCAACTTGTAATCGTTTCATCAAAACTATTAAATATATAATTAGTCAACAAAACTAAATTAATAGCACAAGATCTACCACCCAACAAAGCCATGCTGACTATTTGAAATAATTTCTTGTACCGCGAAAAACATTTTGTCCTTAACAATACTTTCAAACAATTTTGGTATTGCAGAAAGCTTTTATAAAGGCCGATAGTTTACTACTTTTTGCCTTAAGCCGCTTTTATAAATAGGTGTTATGAATGAATATTTACATTCATTTAAGAAGTTCCCAGTTGCAAGAGATTGGTTAAAAATAATTTTAAGAGGATGAAAAACGGAGGATAAACGTTTTTTAATATTACCGTAGGAATCCCATCTGGACCAGGGTTGCTATTTAAATTAAGTTTTTCTAATGCGTTTATTAAATCGTTAACCGAAAATTGCAATACACCGATGTCCAAAACTTCAGGAATCATACTGTTCACCCCTATCATTTATATCGCCGGGGGGAACATATCCACGAAATTCACGTCGGTAATATAAATTAATTTTTCACTTCATCATTAAAAACGAGGGGATCGAATTTCTCCATGTAAATGTTGACATTTCTGATCCGCGGGAAAATAGTAGCGGATTTGTGTTGGTTTCTGTACTGTTATTTTGTAATTTTATAAAAATGTCTTAACACTTTTGATGGGTGAAGCCCTTCAGTAAGTACTGCTAGCACTTAACTAAACGCGGATCTATTAAGACGAAAGTTTTTAATGAAACTTAAATTAAAATTTTTACACATTGTCTTACGACGCATCTGAGAGATACATCATATCTTCAGCAAATGCCCTTAAACATGCACGTTCTGTCCTCTTGTTAGCCGATTTCTCCCAATCTTACAAAAAGTAAGCTATACTATCCATTTTTGTCAAAAATTGCAAAGCAGTTGATTTCGGAAAAATATAAATTGTTGTCGGCAGTACAGTGTATCCGCCGGATTTAATGATGCCGACAGTAAATGAATGCGAATAAAATGTGTGAGCTGAATCTTCGATAGGGGTGGTTATTATTTGCCTTTAACTGCACATGCGACTTAATGTACACTGACTCAAAGAAATTAGCGTACAAATTACACGTACTTTTCAAATCTGTTGAACTTACATCTTCGAATTCCATTACCTTAGGAAAGCCTGTGGTACTTCTTTTCGAATTAATGTAATTCCAAAACGATTTGCTGTTACGCTTCACCGACGACTCTACCGAAAATATATATATATTGCCTCTATAAAAACCGATTTAAAAACTCATATTCTTTCCTGAATCTCAAAAAAGTTCACCGTTAGAATTAGTTTTATTTGATATATAACGAGAATAAGCTTTCTTTTTACGTTACTTAAATTAACTAATCTTTTATTTGACCAAGGAATTTTAAACCTTTTGTTAAGACGCGTTTTTGGTACAAATAATTCAAAACCAGATTTGATCTTATCCAAAAATATATCATAGTTACGTTTTAAATTGGCGGATTTGAGCAGTTCATCCCAACCAAAACCACTCAAATATTCTTGTAAAGCAACGAAATTGGTTTTTGAAAAGTTATAAGATATCGCGGAATTAATATTATTTAAATCACTGGAGCAATTAAGAAAATTAATGTCCAAAGGAAGGCTTGGTGATGCATTTTATTAGAATCTATAAGATCTAGCGCTTCACTTATAGTAAAATTAGTTTCATTATTAATTTGCGTGGTAGCAGCCAAAAGCAGACTGTTTGATCTGTGATCTCACTTGTTTTAAATTCCTGTGATCTTGCACTTGTTCTACGATAATATGCTACTATCTTTATTCACTGAAGTAATTTGATTTTAATTAAAATGGAAACTATAATACCCCTGCTATCTATTCTGGAACATCCAACTTCTTTGTTGTATGCAATTAGATAGCGCTATTCTAAAACGAGAAAATAGGTTTGACAGATGGAATAAGGGTGGCTATAAGTACGACCAAAAATGCTGTGTTCCAACATCACTCTAACGTCTTTTTGCATGCGTGGCCATGCATACTAAACATTACACCATTTAAATTTCGTATGGGCATAGGTAATGCAGATTTTCTAAGAACTATTTGCTTGTGTCTGGCTAAAATGGTTAAGTAAGCTGCTTTAGTTATGCTGCAACTAATTTGATTTTTTTATTTGAATTTTTTAATAAGAAATCCGAGGGAATCTGCGCAGACCAAATCTTCAAATTGGCTCCGTTTTGAAATTGAAAAACGACAGCACTTCGTTTTTTTTGATTGCATTTTTCTTAACTCAATTTTGTGAGAGAATTAAGTTGTCTTTGTCGGAGGTCGTGATGTATTTGCTGGGTTCCTAAGCTTACCATTTTTGGAGTTTTCATCAGTTCTTAAGCGATATTTTTCCGAGTTCTTTATCGATGTTAACCCGCTGAATCCTCAAAATAGACTCACGAATAACAATTGTATGCTTGGATGTATTTTTGGGCGTTACATTACATTGAAGAGGATAGGGAACGCTGGCAGTGACCAGTTCACACAACGAATTACTGCAATGGGAAGTAAATGTGCGAATGCATTTTGTCTTAAAGTCCTATATGAAATTATAGGTAAAGATATTAGATGAATGTATAGGATAGGCTACCAACAATTACTTATCACCACAGCCGATACCACCACTCAAGTATTTTAAAGCTCGTTTGCTGATACTACAAAATATGAAGTAGATACGTGAAAAACCAACAGACTAGTTCTAATACACCCTTTAAGAATACACACATAAAACAACCAACTAAAAAAGAACTTAAACCAAAACATTAAAGACAACTACAGTGGTTAGTTTTACAAAAGTTAGCTTTATTTTAGGTACTGTCATTTTTAATTTTACGGTCCTTGATGATCTCAATATATTTATTCGTATGCACAAGTGTTAAGGTGTAGTCAAATAAAAATTCAAATATGTACTATGTAAATCTAATGATTAAAAGCTTTTTTTTTCTCAATCATTTCATTAAATAGTTTTGCAATAAATTGTCTACAAATGGAAGAGTTTCTTTTTAAGTTCCAAATAGAAATTCTCAAGAATAATATATAGAAAAATTTTGTACAAAAACGTATGTGTGCCAATTTGAGGCGATGAATTATGTCTAAAAACTAAAAAAGAAAAAAAATGATATTCAAAATCTGTGTACCCATGTGTACCTATGAAAATAAAATAAAAATAAAGTAAAGATACTAGTTTTTCTAGTAAGAGTAAGCCCTATGTTAGCGCAATGTAAAGTATAATAGTTTTGGTAGATGCGTAATGTAAAATGAAAAAAAAAGTCTCTTGTGTGTGTTTGCCGCTGTTGTGAATTTTATTCACAACAACCACTGGGTGGTTGAACTATCTCTTCCTCCTTCTAAATCTTTAATTTAAAGTGCTCTGTTGTTTGGCTGCTGCTGGGTGCTTAACACAGTTCCACTGCCAAGTGATTTCATCAGCTGATAGCAGTCCTTTAGCTTGCGTTTGTCACCAACTTTTTCCAATGTTTTTGCTGCTTCGGCCAACATGCCGGCACGTTCGCCGGGCGATGAAAGGAGAACTGCGGGTAGGTACTTGCACGCAACATACATTGCTGCGGCGCGCTCACGTTCGCCACCCTCGAATTGGTTGTTTTTGTCTTTGCCCCCGCATATAATGGAGCTTCGAGCGTGACGATATCGTAGACTTCGATCAAGTAGCTGTTGTGTTGGTCCTGGCGATGCACCGGCCATTAAGCGGCAAACTGCTTCGTAGAGATACATGCGGGATTGACCATTCTAAAAATAATAAAGCTTTTAAGTCGTCTTATTTGGGTGCCATGAAGCTTACGGGTATGTCTTCGACAATATTTCTAAGAGAGTTAAGGTCCTTTTGGAATTTTTCTAATACATTTCCGGGGACTTGATAGTTTCCGTCATCGTTCCGTGCAATATATTCATTCTCCCACACTTGTGTGCGTGTCTCCAAGATCCAGTCACAGGTTAATAGTTGGAAGAGCTGTGAAATTCGATATAATGTTATTAAGTCTTATGGATGTGTTCAGACTTTACACAAACAAGAAAGCCACCTATCTCTAGTTGTTAACGATGTTCACAATCACCCGTAAAGTTTGCATTGCAGAAGTACTGTCCAAGCAATCACAACGGACAATGCGACTACAATGCACCTTCAAAGATGTTATCACGTTCTTAATGCACCTTCATCTATAAATACACTCACCAGCTTGAGACCCTTGGCGGGTGTGATCTTGTTGCAAGCCAAGCTCTCCTGTAGAAATAGACTGCCCGAGTCGCACAATTTCAAAACTGTTTGCTTCTCAGTAATGCTCAACTCAGGATTGGCCCTAAAATTTAAAAAAAAAATTAATACTTAACTCCTTTAATCGTAAAAAAAAAATGCTTACAAAATGACAGTCCTAGCGCGGAAAATAGTTCGCAATCCCTTTGGCAGGCTTTCACCATCCACATGCAGGCATTCGGGCAAAGAATTTATGCTTTCGTATAGCTTTTCTGCTTGTTCATCTTCGCCAAGTAACCAGTGTACGGAAACGATCAAAACATTCGACCACCATTCGATCTTCTTGTCAATATCGTCTGGTGACATGGTTTCCTTCAACAGCGTTGTATACTTAAGTACATTGCTCACGATAGTACCAGACGGTGGATTCGGAACTGGTGGTGAATTATCTCCTTCTTTCGGTTGTTGCTGAGTATCTCTCTTATGCGACTGGTCGTTGCGACTGCTTTTGCAGGCTCCCACAAGGCTTTGAATCGCCTTATAAAGGAGATGTTCTCGATATTCCTACATTCAATTGGAAGAATTCAATTTTATTCAACATCATTTGGGTTGGAAAGCACGATTCTTACCTTCAGCACATACGACATTGGATCAGCTCTGTTGGCCAGCGTGGCGAACAATGAATCTCCAGAATTTGCATCAAAATCATGCGAAATAAAGTACCGATAGCCATACGGGGTAAATGCCCATTGATACTTCTTAATCTGTTCGCACAACTTAGCCGACTCCTGTTTTGCCTTGCTTACGTAGTATCGCCCAAAGAACTTCAACCACATGGGATAGGAGCGTTTTACACGTAGCGCCGCCGTCATATAAATACTGATCAGGTCCGATGGATTAAGGATGCCTGACGACGCTTCTGCCATGTTCAGGGAGAACAACGATATTAGAATCCCATGTGAATCATTCATGTTTGTGGCCAAATGGATTTGATTCAATCTGTTCGCCACCAATGCAAGTTCTCGAGCAGACGTCAGCGCCTCCGAGCGAATGGACTCATTACAAAATAAACCACCCGATTTGCGTGACAGCCAACGTCCGATCCAAATGCGATGAAAGAAGAAACGAACAAACTGCCAGGTTGTCATGGTGAAGGTCTCAAATTTGGAAAGAGGAAGAGTCAAGCCAAAAACTTGCATGCAAAGGAGATACTCCGAATGAGCTGCTGACGCGTTACCCTAAAACAAAAATACAAAATAGCTATTGCGGGTTGTAGCTGATGTATTTAAAAACAAACCTGGGCAAATTCCAAATCGGCCTTCTTCTTGTGCTTCCAGTATCGTTCAGATGCCTGCGACTGGGAGTTTAGCAAAGGATCTCCATAGCAAAGCAGCTTTACCATGCAACAGAACATGACCAGAAAATTTAACGTCCAAAGTATCATCGATGTGCTTATGCTCTGCCAAGAGAACAAGTTGCCCACATCTGTAAAATGATGTAACTATAAAAAAAGGGAATGGGAATGGCATAGCCCTTAGCACTTACAGCCATCATCCACAGAGAGAATGTTCCTTCGCACACCACTCAGATCGCCATCATCGTCCTCAGCAAAGGGTGTATGATTGAGGAATGCCCTGAAGGGATTTATTGCCAAAACAGCAAACATAAACATGCACAGGGTCAATCGTGAATGAGCGCCCATCCCACGGACCGAAGGAATGATCTCCTCGTCCTTGACGCTACCATTACTGCTGCCGTACGGTGATGAAGGTGAGGAAATGTCCGAATGTGACGGCGACAGCGATGGATTGGATTCATCACTTCGTGGCGGTGTCATCGGTACACCCTCGTCCAAATGATGGATTTGCTTGCCGTACATGGTCTCATCATTAATCGATATCTTACGCTTCTTCTTCCCAAGATTGTTGCTGAGCAAATCTTTGACTTGAGTTCCATCGCGGGACATTAACTCGCGCTGTAATCTTTGAACCTCAACTTTGAGATCATAGTTATGGCGCTGCAGATCTCGAATCTTGTCAACGGCTTTACGCAGGACGGCAGATTTATTGAGCTTTGCACTCTCGCCTACAACCATGTTTTTGAGTTCGGTGATTTTGTCATTGATCGAAGTGCGGTAGCGACGTTCGATTGCATTGTGAGCTGAACGTTTCACTTCTTTAACCTAAATTGAGAATTGAATGCATTTAGTGTGTGCGTTGCAAGTTCGAAAACATGAAATGTAAACTCTCGTGAAATGCTGCACCAAATAATATCGAGCTGAACACAAATTTTTCTGTGTTTCTATTATGTACATAATATTGTGTTATACCAACAACCGCCGAAGGCTTTCCACATAAACAATGACGAGCGATCATTTCAATCACTGTGTAAAACCACAGACGTCATTAATCGATGAATAACAACACAAGTTGTTCCCATTAAGCACAATCGCGCATCGGTTGACATGCAACAACGTCGTAAATTGTTCAAAGAAAATATATAAATAAATAAAACGAATTGCGTTGGGTTAGCTTTTCAACGTGAATGACGTGCAATGTAATTTTGCGACGCAGTTTTTTTCTTACATAACTTTTTAGTAGATTAATTCAAGTTCTGGTTCCAGAAACTCACAAGGCCACAGAAACAACGTTCAAGGGAGTAGAGTGACTCGGAGAACTCATTATAGGTTCCACTATTTCGTATTATCTTTGTGAAAGAGGTTTTGCTCTACTTTGATCATGGCTGTTTCCTATGCAGAAAATAATTTCCCCATGTATATAAGATTTAACTAGGATGGGTATATAGTGCTCGAAATATGTCTTTTATAAAGAAAATATAAGCAATGATTGGTTGATAGATTTGGTAATGCAAGAACTGACGAGCAGCTGCCTAGGGTTAAAACAATTTATCACTGATCTCAATGATTAATAGGGATCTACCTAGACAGTACTATGAGATACTTAAATCCTATATTTCAAATAGATTCTTTAGAGTTCGCTATGGTTCAGCGTATTCTGAACTCAAAGTGTTCAAAGAAGAAGGAAGTGTTCTGGGACCAACCCTGTATTTTTTGTTACGAGAGATATACCTCATTCGAATGATACGATGATAGCCACATTCGCAGGAGACACTGCCCTTCTATCAACTGATAAATGCGTGGCTAACGCAACAGAAAAACTACAAAGTTCAGTTAATAAGATATGTGATATGATGGCGAATCAAACTTAATGAGTCAAAGTCCACCCATATCAATAACCAATAAAAAAATAACGAATGTTCCTGTGGTTATTAATAACCGAGTAGTTCCTTGTTCTAATACAGCTAAGTATCTGGGTATGAACTTAGATGCGATACTGAAATGGAAGGAACATATGAAAAAGAAAGTAGAAGAGTTAAATATTAAATATAGAAAACTTTATTGGTTGCTAGGACATAATTCGGAAACGTCCACTGAGAATAAAATTTTATTATATAATCAGATATATGGGGTTGTACTAAGAAAACAAATGTACAAATAATTCAAACATTCCAAAACAAAGTCCTCCGGGGAACAGTAAATGTCCCATGGTATATTAGAAATAATGACTTGCATCGTGATTTACAGATTGATCTTGTTACAATGAGCGTCATATGCATATTAATCCTGAAATAGAAGACGTCTAAAATGTACGATATAATATTCGTAGATTAAGAAGAACCGAACCTTACGACCTTATAAAAAAAAATAAACGATATGAGAACCCGTATTTAAATTATAATACACAACTGAACGTTGAAAATAAAATCATTTGTTGATCTTTCTTTGATTGGTCATGATTTAGGTGGTGTTTTTAGTGGCGTTAGAGTCCCACACTACTCTGGGTAACACCATTGTGTCTTTCGAGATTAATGACAACGATTCAATGAAGATGCTATTAAACTACTTTGAAGCTTACTTGGAACTGCATAAAAAAATAAACAATTATCAACATAACATAATTTGGGATTATACTTTACAGAAACAGAAAGAGCGTACACAACACGTCGATGCAAATTTGTAGCAGTTGCAGTTGTTCTGCAGGAACAGAAAAATAGATACCCTATTAAAATGCAAAAGAAATTTCTGTCTGTCCACTACATCGATAAATAACCTAATCCCATTTAGACCGAGCTGAGTTTGTGACTTTGGTGGTTCTGTGCAGTGGTAGAGTACGTGCTTGCCTGACCAGATGGCTGGTCTATTGTAGGGGGGAAAGTATTTTTCGAATTTAATAATCAAAAAATAGACTAGAACCCCACAAAAAATAAAACAAAATAAAAAAAGAATCTGCTGATCGGCCATCGCAAGCCGTAGAACAGTTATTACTTAGGCGGCGCTACATTCCGGGGTGGACCTGGGCCAAGGAAAACAGCTATTCTTTCAGCCTTTATTGTTGGTGGTCGCAATCACATGCTGTGAGTAGTTCAATATAGATTTATGTTCAAGTTGTTAATTTCTACTTGTTCAAAGTCATTCCTCTTATTTTATTCTTCGCAATATCTTCCCGAAGTCGTAAATGCTTAAAAATTATTTAATTTAATTATTTAACAATTGGTTTCCATGCCCACTAAGAATCGACCCAAAGAACACATTAACAAATCGGGATTCGAGAATCTAAATGTAGTCTCATTTGAGAAAATTCGGGTTTACGACTACCACCAACTACCGCCATACGCACAGACAGGGCATAGTTAACAACGGGCTATCAATTTCATTTCTCCCCTATTCAACTCTATGGTATGAGGCTTTCAACTTTGTCCAAACAATGCGTTGCAGAGTTAAAGGTTAAGTTAAGTCAAGTGTAGGGGTCCGCATTGCCCGATGACAGAAACTCCTGATACCACATTCTTGACACATATAATTTTCAGGGTCCAAAGTCTTCTCAACTTTTATTTTGTCGCCCTTTATTTCTGTACAATAACCCGGTATCCGCTATTTTTCTTTCTGCGGTCAAAATAAACTATGTTTGGGGTGAAATCAGGCAAGGTGATTGATGACAAAGTTATGCTGGACGTAAAGTTATCACAATAAAATGTCTAGCAACAGGTTTAATTTATGAGGCAAGTCGTTTGGAGTTTGAACCATATTTCAGGCTTAGCTTACAAGTTGTATCGTTTCATGTCTTAGCAGCACAGGCGATGTGTGAGCTTCTCCAAAGAAAAATAAATGCAATTATGCTTTAGTTGCTTCACTCCTTATCATGCAAAAAAAAACTCCTCAATAAAGATTTTATTAATTTTTTATCAAATATAAATTTCGTTTTTTACTCATAGTTACAGTTTGGACAATATATGGGACTATGTGACACAAGCGATTACAGCGCATCATCAGGATGAAACATTTTATTCATTTCGTTAGATATAATAACATCGAAAGGGTTAAGCAAACAAAAAAATATTCTAAATATAGTAAAAATATATTACAATAGTTTATATTAATTTTCTGCCATCCCCTTCATTGGTGGTTTGAGATACAAGTACACAAATACACTTCAAATTCGAATGAAATTCTACTTTAGAAAGTTCTGTCAGATTACCAATCAAAAACGGGTGATAACTAAAAATATCCAAGTGTGCCCGCTGCAGCAGCTCTTGGTTACAGTTGCTAAGTGTGTTAACACGTTGATAACCTTTAAATATTTGGTCTAGTGAACGAGGGTATAAAGCTCAACCGAACCCCGAAAACGCAGTTGACCAACGGAGATGTAGTCTGCGATTTAACAACTTAAATAGTTAAAAAAGTTAGGGAATTTCGTTGCTTGGTGCTAGCAACGTGAATTTGTAAAGAATGTTCAAGGCTTAATAAAGTTTAATAAAGAATTGGACGCTGTTAGTTGAACTAGGGGATGTAATTTTGTTTCTTATCTCCAAGATATGTCTTCGCCACGGCTAAAACTCAAAGAACATTTTTTTGGGGAAAAAACGATGGACAGTTGACAAACTGAAGAAAGAGTGAGGAATGCAATTTCCATTGTCTCCAATCGTCAATAGAAAAAGACGACTGCATTAACTTAGGCCTAAGTCTCATAGTAAAAAAAAGTTCAGACTAAAAAGGTAAAATAATCTATATTCATTTGCAATCAGTTAGGAACTTATTACGGTTAACTTAAAAAATTTTAGTCGAAACTTTCTCGAATTTTATTCGTCAACACAAGACTCGTATGATCTCCAGGGCACTGTACCTCAAATTTCAAGAAGTCATTTCAAGGCTACCAGATCAACATTTGATATAGTTGAGTCGCATTAAAATCACGCGACAAACAATCTCCACTTGCAATGACGACCTCATGATAGCACCAACATATATATTTTGCGTCTCACCACCGAGTATTTCTCGTACATTATGCGTTAAATGAATTCGCAACAGCTTCTTTTAAAAGCGTATACCTATATAAACACGGGTCAAATGCGAGCTCTACTTTGGAGCGTGGCCAATGGTACTTTCGTGCAAGAGATAATCTTATCAGTTGTTGTTGTCACTGATCTACTGTCAGTTCAGTGGTCCTACAAACAATTCTTGACAAAGTTACCGTCCACATAAGTAAAAAAGAAATGTTGAGTCATCTTAGTTTGGGAACTAAGGAAAAACACAAATATGTATTTCTCAAAACGATTCCATTTTAATTGGTACACGTGTCGTTCGAATTCATTACACGACATGGTGTTATTGAATAGTAAACAAGGAAAACACACAAATACACCACTGAGTCATCTCACACAGACTTACCTTCGGTTGCACTCGATGGATAGGAATTTTGTTTTCCGTATCAATTACCACTGGAATGCGTGCCGTCGTCAAAATCGTTCCATTAACCAAAGTATGAATATTCTACAAATAAATGAAGCGATTGGATTAAAAAAAACAACAAGAGACTGCCTTTTTGGTGGAATTACCTGTGATGTAGTGGCTGGACCAGCAGTCGTATACATCACAGCTGGATTGGAGTGTAGAAGGACTTGCTGCTTCTCATTGCCGGGCACACTTTGCAACGTCAGCACTTGTGGAACCTGTTGCACTAGTGGTTGAATAGCGGGTTTACTGCTAATATTCTGGACGCCAGAATGTTTTTGATGGTGATGCACAACTTTTGGTGCCACCAAAGGCTGTTTTGCTACGCTCGTTGTTTTGTTGTCCGATATCTGTGAACTGGCATTCTGAAAAACAAATGTCTGGGTTGTAGGCTGGTTGGATGTATACACAATCTGCTGCTGTCCAATGGTTGTTGGATGTGGCGAATTTATCTGTCCAATTTGAGGCGCTATCTTCACTGCCGCCGCCGGCGATGAATGCCGAGCAGAAATCTGTGACGGGGGACTGCTGTTTGTTAATTTCACCGGAGGTATAGAGGTTGAATGGACCGTTTTATTTGCGTGCGAATTCATCGACGGAATGATGTTCAATGCATTGGCTGGACAAGTCAGGGTATTGTAATTTGCAGCCATTAACGGGTCTGTTACCAGTGGTTTGTATATTCCACCAGTTACCGGTGACCCGTTTACCTGCGTTTCTTGTTTGATTTCTTGTTTGGTGATTTCCGGTTTGAACTCCTCAAACTCCGATGGGCCAAGCATTTGAACATCGTCATTCAAATCGACCATATCCATGTCATCGAGGAAGCTATTAAGCATATCTAAAAGAGCCAGTCATTCGATTTGTTGGTTGTTTTTGCATTAATTAAGCAACTTTACCTGCTGGAATCATTTCCTTGATAAGGGAAATTGCATCCTCCTCCTTGAAGAGGTCCAATGAGTCCACCATACCGCTGGAGATTAATTCTCCCATGTCCAGCGATGGATCCATTATACTATCACTGGTTTTTCTTCCAACTAGTTCAGTTTAACGAGTATCTGTTATGGGGAAAGCACGAAAATTAAATATGTACGTTCTTTTCTGCAAATTTTCTATTGTCACTCAATAGAGGGTAGAAGAAAATTAAACCCACCAATCACAGAACGTTGTTTGATCATACGATATGACGTCACGTCGTTATAACCCCAAATTAATTACGCATATAGAAAATTAGATTGTTTATTGGGAATATGTCGATGTCTCTTTTGAATTCGAACATTTTTCCGAAACGGCAAAGGCACTGTATCAATTCAAAATAACATCATTGGTCAACAATTACGTAAATACTTTAATAAATTGTGTTTCTTCTTTTTCTTTTTAAATTGCAATGCGGAAAGTCTAACTGGCCCGTGTTGCGTCAGTTTAATTTTGCGAAAAGTCATGTATTTCTGATTGGAATCCACTGAACTGTATTTAGCTAGTGGCACTGGCGACAGCTGACCGGAGAATTGACATTTGACAGTCCACATCATCGATTGTTGCTGTAAAAATGGAGATGTTCGATTAAATGTTTAGAATGCGGCGGAATAATTTCTTTAGGATTGAAAAATGATATTAAGCACACTGAATATGAAATTACACCATCCAGGCTATTGCGCCACCTCCATGAATCAAAATTGTACTATGTTGCATTCTATTTGTTGCATATCACTGGTTGAGTTACTTATGAAATTAATAACGTCGGTTTTTCTCGGATAGTGAACATAGAAACAATTAATCGACTTTTTCCAGTCAAACTGGTTTAGCACCTTTTTTTGAGGGTGAAACAAAGTGAGTTGGAACTTTTTTTATATTCGCAAGTTTGTGGATATTAACTTATGTGGTGGAACTTGGGTAAAGTTTAACAATTCGATATACAGAATTTGTGATTTTACTATTTAACTGTTTTCTCAAATTTAAAACGATTTATCGAAACATTAAATGTAATTCGTTGGTTTTTCCTTGCTATCTCAATCGCTTTCATGTCTACGTGTCGAATGCGGTACCAAACAAATTAAATTACAATCAAAATTGAAAATTAGCTAACTACGTTTCGCACTGATTTCAATCCCCAGAATTTAGTCGTTTTTGTTTACATCTAACTTTCAATTCTCTCAGCTTAATATTAATTAAATTACTCAAATCAAACAGTTCTTACTTTTTTAGAAGCCTGAACGCTACTCAATAGTAAACAATAAGCAAAAAGTTGATTTGAAACGCAAAACACTTGCATGGAATGAATTCCCGCCATAATTCGCGGCTTAATTTATTTGCTTTTATCTAATTTGCGTTTGAGTTTTCCCGTAACTAAAATGTCTCCGAAAAAACGGTCTCTTCAAAAAAGTTTTCCATGCCGCGAAAGTGTTATCCAAACCCTTGTGGACACGCTCGGAGATCCAGAAGAAACATTTCCGCCGGCTATTTATCTATACGGCCATTCCGGTACCGGCAAAACATCTATTCTCACAAAGTTTCTCAAGAAAACCTATTCAAAGACTGTTATCCTCGATTGCATTGAATGCTATACCAGCAAGATTTTGTTTGAGAATATTTTAAACGTATTCCACTCCCACGAACTTAGCAAAGAGAACAATTTCGCCCCGTACATGAAATGCGACACACTTAAGGACTTCCTCGGTGACCTGCGACAAGCTGATACCAGCGTCTCATATATAATTGGCCTCGACAATGCTGAGCGAGTACGAGACATGGATGCGAACATTCTGCCAGCATTCATGCGTCTTCCCGAGCTGACAGGATTGAATATATGCTGCGTTCTCATCTCGCAACTGCCTTTCGAGAAGTACTACACAAAGACGGGCCTTACCGAATTGGTGTCAATTTACTGTCCCCAGTACAACAAACACGAAGTGCAAAAAATTCTTACAGATGGCTTCGAGAGGATACGAACGCGGATGCTTAATCGTTTGCGAACTAGCCCACCAGCGGATTTGTCTGTGGACATCGACCAAGCAGAAAGAGTTCTTGTTGATCTGACATCCGAGTTCTACGGGAATTTCTTAAATCTCTTCTTGAGTGTATTTTACAAGGCGTGCCGCGATCTGCCAGAGCTAAGGATTGTTTCAACGGAATGCTTCGATGTGTACGTGGAACCCGTTCTTAATGGGACAATCGACAAAAATGACGTTTCTCGACTTTGGAGACATATTGCCAATCCACTGAAGTTCGCACTGGCGCAAGTCTACATGCGAATTGACCAGAATCTTGAGGTGAACAAATTTGAATTTGACAAAATTAAACAAAAGAAAAAACTATGAAACGCCTCTCTCTCTCTCTTTAGTTGCGAGCAGAAAAGGCTTTCGATGCGAATCAAAGCGTGAAGAAACTCGCACAGTCCTTGGAGTTGCCGTACTACGGAAAGTATCTACTCATTGCTGCCTTCTTAGCCAGTCATAATTCAACGAAAGAGGACAAACGGCTGTTTGTCAAACATCATGGCAAGCAGCGAAAGCGAATGCAGGCAGTCAACGCAAAGGCGAAGGTAAGTTTGAAGATTTTCCACTTCGACGCTCGTAATTAAAAAATCGTACACAGGTCTCGGAGAAAATGTCTACCACATTGGGCCCCAAATCTTTCAGCATTGACCGTTTGTTAGCCATTTTCTACGCCATTCTCGACGAGAAAGTCGGTCTTACCTGCAATTTACTGGCGCAAATCTCAACCTTGGTGCACTTGAAGCTGCTTAGCTACGTATCAGGGGAGAACAACGTCGTCGAAGGATCCGCGAAACTTCAGTGCACCGTTGGACTGGATTTTATCTTGTACATTGGCAAATTGGTGGGCTTCAATGTTCGACAATACCTTTGCGACTTTATGTAAACCAAATTTTGTTAACTTTTCCTAATTTATATTTTTATACAATAAAAAAACTAATTTGTTTAAGAATTAAATATTTTTTGTAAGTAGCGGGACACGTCTGTTATGTGAATCGTCTCAGAGATGGTGGTATCGCGACTGCGGAGCTTCATGAGTCCCGTGCGAAGAGTTTCGGATTCTAGCAAGATGCAGAAAGGCACTCCGATTTTGTCCATTTGGCAGAGTTCGATGGTGAGGGCTTTCCAGTCATTGCTGTGACATTTTTGCAGGTTCAAGGCGGAGATGCCAACTTTACGGATGACATCGCTGATGTGGGTCGATAGGTCAGAGAGATCACTCATCGTGTTTTCCTCTGAAACAGACAAACATGTACCGATTGTCGCTGACCGATCTTTAAACTTACCTTGAAAGAGGCAAAAAATTGCACACTGGTACGGAGCTAGCTTTCGATTGAGCGCAACAGTGGATTCGTTGTTCTCAATGGAGTCTAGGAGTAATGCTGAGGGGAAGATAAAACCCAAACCCGATTAGAGAAGGAAGAAGACGGTAAAATTTCCCATCACTTACCACATGCAGCATTCTCAAGCTTGAATTCAGATCTTATACAAACTGGCACCACGCTTCTATTCAACCTGGGATCCTTCATCGTAAAGTCTACGTCATTCTCCATGAAAGCAGCGATAGTAGCGAACTTAATTCTTTCTACCTCTATGTCGCCGACGGCAAACTTCGCCTTAATTTTTAACGACTGAAGCTTATGGCCTTCCCTCTCCTCGGTGGTCATATCGGAAAGATAATAGCGACTCGGATTCGATGAGTACTTCATCCAACAGATCTTGCGCTCTCTCTGAATGTGATAGAATTTTTCCAGAGCCACAGATGGTGTGAAAAAGTAATTCGTGGCTAAAAGAGTCCCTATTGGTACGTCTACATGTACCGCAGCTTCATCCAGACAGCTCTCTTCTTCTTGATACTCATATTCCGATTTTATAATGAGTGGTAACTCAGACTGAAAGTTGGTCTTAATATGTCGTAAGTTTTCGCGCAGCGCCTGCCCTTTGATGAATGAAAATGTGTCCTCATCACGACCGTTTTCAACTTTACAAATAGCTGGATACGAATTCAGCTCCTCTTTCCTTTTGTGCCACTCATTGCGTATGTTGTCCAGAAGAGTCATACCCAGTGGCAAAAACTGTACATTACTTATTCTATTCTTCTCCACCGCAGCTCTAATGAAATTAGATTTACTTAGAAGCTCTACAGACTTGGCTAGACTTTCCATTAATGAAAAGTTTTTTCTTCTTGTTCGAGGGGAATGTTGCCTGGTGGCGCAACAAAATAATCGTCTGCCGTCACTTTTGCGTTGCTGAGAATATCCTTCTTGCAATCACCTTCGGTGACGGTGTCTTCCCTTAGGTAGAGGTCTTGATCCTCTAGAACTGTGTAGAGTGGTTCCACTCCACTTGTGTCGATGTGAACGATTCGATTGGCAAATTTAATGCCGTCTTTAAGTGTTTGTAGAGCTTCCTTGCTGTCTAGATCGACCAGTGACAGACGTTCGAGTAATTGGATAGTTTTGCTATCGATTTCGATGTCTTGTTGCTCCGGAACGATGGGTACTATTGGTTCGGCGGCGACTTTGGTTTCGTGCTTTAATTCTTTCCAGTTGATTGTTAAGGTTGATGAGTCCTTTTTAGTGCAGTAGAATCTTTGTGATGTTCGCAATGCAAAATATATTCGTTTATACATGATAAAATAAGAATAATTGAATTTATTTTAAGAAGATGTCAAATTCCATTTAAAAAAATCTTGCACAACAAAAATTCGGTGAAGTGAAATGTCAGATTACGACAACACTGCCTCTTAAACTGTGATGATTTTTGGAATATGGTTGGTATGGTAGGTACACTGAAAAAAAAAGTTGCAATCGACAATAGTACAAGTAGGCCTTCGATAACTGGGCACAAAATTCTTTAACTTATAATTTAAGTTTGTAGGTACATAACTCAAAATTAGTGGAAGATAAAGGTCATCGCAATATTGGTGGTACTGGAAAACAATAAAAACGTGACTGAAACGTTTCAGAGATACATATTTTAGAAATGGTTTTTGTTTCAGAAATGATCTTGAAATGTTTTTTAAATGATTCTTTCTTTGGTTTACAAAGAAGTACAGCAGATGCCATTTCAAATCCAACGTTAAGAACCTCGGATCGTTTCCGTTTCATTTTCAAGTTTAAAACGAGCAATTTTTGGAAAATATTTCAAACTTCCACTGAAATTTTGAGTCCGTTGTCGTTAGATAATGTCTATGGACATTTCCATCTGAGTCCTAAAAGGGACCAACAGTTGAATGACGATTCCGAACGACAGTATTGTTTATCATCTCACTTCATACTCTTTGATCTTTGTCAGACTTTCGCAAGAGGTGTGGCTGCTAATTAAACCGTTTTTTAATGCTGGAACAGGTCAGGTTTGAACTGGGGACGCCTCGCTTTGTAGTCCAACGCACTTAACCACTAAGCCTTTTCTGAAATATTGATGCACTGGAAGAACCACGCGGAACTTTCGTTTGTCCAAGAGGTACATGATTGAAAGCCAACTTCACATCGCAACGGCGAGATCAACGCCTATCCAGTGGCTGACAGTGGAAAACATTCTTATCAGCCAATATACAACAATTCCAAACAACCCAAACCTTCCTAATCACGAGTTGACGTTGAACAACTTCTGCTTCCGCTTGAAATTTCGGAATCCATTAACATTATTCAATAGACTACACGAACACAAATCTAAATTGGGTTAAAAAGGGATTCGAAATAATTTTCAGCATTAGACAAAATTATTGACGACCTCCAACTCAATAGGATAAGAACTAAACACTGTCGTTGTAACGTCACTGAATCATCGCAGTCTTTCACTATTGATCAGTGTCTTTTAATAAAGAAAAGAAAATGGCTTCTTATTTTGTACGTTACGTAAACTCGAAAGTTAATTTTTGAAGCCCCCATAGCAGCTTGGGTGATAATCCGTCCCAACCAACCATTTAAAAAGAACGAACATTTCTGCGGCAAACGAAACCAATTTTTTCTTAGAGATAGTTCACGTGAATGAGTGTCCTTATCGCCATTTATTACCATAACTAATTTTATTCCTTAAACAAATCATGAATGCTGACGGGCTTCGAGGTATCCTTCAATTGTTTAGCGTCTGAAAAACTTTCAGCCAAGCCAGAACCTACATTTTCCTTTTCAGATTCACCTTCCACTGCTACAGACGAAGTACTTCTGTTGGCCAATTTCTCGTTTAATAAATCCTTGGCGGTCTCTAAAATTTTCTCATCATCTAATGCCCCCTGTGATCTGAGGTTGTTGTAGATTGCAATGAACTGTTGAGCGTTTGTTTCACGTCTGGTGTCCGATAAGTTGACTGACTCGTGAAATCTAGACATTTTGTGGTATTTCCTAAAATTGACGACTATAAATATACCATTGAAACAAACACCTGACGTTATATTTACGCTCGAACAGCATCTTCAGCGTAGAATATGTTTCTAATAGGAATCTTAGGAGTTGGACGATCGAATCTTGGCTCAACTTTGGGAGGAAATGCGGCATAGACATCGTACCAAATAGGCTTATCTTCCGGCTTCATCGCACCCGAACGCAGTAAGCCGGTGGTCCTGAAATTATACGAGTAACATTTTAAACACCTGTCATGAAGTTTTAATTCAGTAAATACCTTGAGAAAATTGTCCCGATTTTCTCCAATCTACTTTGAGCCATTTTTCTGATTTGATTATGAAAGTTTTGACAGTAATTGAAGTGTGATTTTCTTTTTTGAGAAGCAAGTGACAGATTTAAGGTGGACGTATAAATAAATCTAATGGCTTCGTTCAAAATTCTATCATCGTAGTAAAAAATCAAATTTCGTTGCAGAAGCTAATTCGATTCCGAACGATACATAAAAAGTGTATCAGTAAAAAGTTCACCTTTCTGTGAATTCACTGAGAAGTAAAAGGGAATATGATTTTCGTATGATATTTGATATGATATGATATGATAGTTCTTTGAGAAATTGATTTTGCGTCTCATAAGCTACATTTTAAGAAAAAATGATTGGGTTAATGTTTTATGTCGATTTCGCCATGTTGGAACAGTGCTCGCAAAATATTTAGAATAGCACTGACACCAGTGCGAACAGTACTTGACTGCAGTAGGAACAGTTATTGACATCAGTTGTAGCAGTTCCAACATGGCGAATTGGTGAAATAAAATCGACATAACGCTGGCAGTATTTATTATGCTGTATTTAAATTAATATTTGCTTGTTTTTCAGGATGGAAGGAATGAGTTCTTCAGATCAAGATGACGAAACAAATAAATAAAGGTAATGCTTGACCTAATTACTTTTTTAATACACCACCTCAAACATTGAATCCGACGGGGAAATATTTTTTTCAAAAAATTCATACCACCTTTGTTGGACATTGTGTGTCCAAATTTTTGAGCCTTCTCAAATGCTCTCGCTCTCAATGCTCATAGTCATTTATTTTTGTAACATCAGAGTTTGATTAGAAAATTCTCTAGATTTTTATTTCAAATTAATATTTATTTTTTTTTGACGCAAAGTTCGAACTTAAGCACATTGATGCCTTTACAATGAAATCATTGAAAAACTTTATGCATACAGCGCATATTGCAAAAAAGATAAAATTGAAATCCGTCCAGCCGATGTTTTTCTGTATGACAATTTCGAATGAGACATTTTTTCAAATGCGAAATAAGGCCAGTTAAATAAAACCAACTTTCAAAAATTACTCTTATTTCATGTGAAATAACATCTGTCGAGAATAATCATACAACATAGTTTTCCCAAAGTAACAAACTTTTTAATTTCACTGATTTTGCCCAAAATACAATCGCATGGAAATTTTGCATTCGATATCGCATCATCAGGGCTCTCATCGCGTAGGGCGAAAAGGCCCGAACGACCTCGTCTTGGCGATGCTTCTTCTTCGCGTTACTCCTTGGCGATTCGAGAGATCATCGGTTTTTGTAGCTTCACATACGAACATCAACTGTCTCATCGTTTGGAGTGAATTTTATGTGAATTCTTTAAGAAAATAAAATATTTTAAAATTAAAATTGAAAAACATATATATTTAAAATAGAGCAGATAATGAAGTATATTAAACGAAGTACTTTTCCAAATATTTTCAATGTCTTTTACCTCTAAATTCACCGTGTCATGCGATCTGAAACTTTCTTCCCGATACCATTTTAAGTGCAACTGAACAGATCGAAATTTGTTTTGGCCATTTGGTGGCACCCTTAAAGGAATTTCCTTAACCCTGCTATGGAACATTTTGGAACCCAAGGAATGAAATTTAACGCAGTGGAGGAGTGGAAGGTGGTACTAGCGGGGATTTGAATCAGCGACCCCTCGCTTAAGCGGTCCAACGCACTTATTCACGGCACCCGTAGGAAGGAGGAATGACTCTCATCAAAGCGATTGAACAACCACATTCGGCAATACCAAGTCTATGTTATGAAAAAGGAATATCGCTCTATTTTAAAGTCTCTAAAGAGGCAATAACAAGGCCGAAGTAAAAAATTCTTCAAAAATGTTGACATGGGTATCATTCTGACAGAACTTTTTTGTTTTTGAGGTGTCACCATTGCAAGAAGTTACTTTGGTAATTATTTAGAAGTGGGGCTCCAGACAAAACTGGCCCCAAAAAAATTTTTACCCCTTGGAGACCATTTTAATACATCAAAATAGTTCATTTACGGTGGGGGAAGACATTTTCATTGTAATAAACAAAAAAAAATTTTTTTAAGTAATTTTTTTATTTTTCATTTAATTAAATACTTTGACCATTTATTATTCTTTCGGGGAAAATTTTGTAGATCCTGACTCAGGTGCATACACGCAGAACATAGAACGTGTTTGGCGTGATGCACGTGAAAACATGCCCAAATATGGTCGTCGGGATTACCACATGACAGGGTACATCGCCGAATTATTGTTCAGGCATCGCTTCCCAAATCATACTTTAAGACTACATCAATTGGCTATGGCCATACATGATTTTCATGGGAAAATGAATGCCCAAGAATCGTAATAAAAATAATGTTTTAAAGAATATTGTTTTTATTTTGTTTTTGAAAAAACTTATTTTGTTAATTTTTTTTTAAATTTTTGCTTCAAATACGATATTGTTTATTTTTGTTTTGTTTCTTGAACAGTATAAATCATTTTTTGTTATTTTTACCACTAGAATTGTTACTTAAATTAATAACATAAAAAAATAAATAATTAGCTCTTACTGCGCTTTTTAAGAAGCTAAAACATGTTTTTTCTTTCAAATCAGCCCATATAAAGTGTCTCCCCCACCTCAAAACAGCGAGTTTTGTCTGGAGCCCCACTTCTAAATAATTACCGTTACTTTCAATTTGTTAAAATTTCTTGGAAAATTTCCAATGATTCCTCAATTTCCCTCGTAAAATTTGCAATTCATTTAGTGCTTGCCATCACGATCAAAAAGTCGTAAGACCAACTGATGAGATAATGAGGTTTGGAATTGGAAAATCCATGTTCTTTGCATGGCCAATTGTGTGTGGACTGCTCACGAGTTGGTCACTAAAAATGATTTTTCATTGCCAAAAGAAGATCTAGATCTTTGATTGACTGAATTCAGCTATTTCCCCTTGTTATTCAAAGTCATTGTCAATTGTCAAACGATGTCGGTCAATTGTAAGCAGTTTTTAAAATAGTACAAGATTAAACCTACAAAAGTAGGTAGGAACTCTGTTACGAAGCAAGAAATGCAAAACCATAAAACAACATAATTTTTTGCATTTCTAATTTATTTGTTTCCATTTTTTACGTGCCAGTCCCATTTAGAGATGTCATTGCCACCTGCTTTTTCAATAGTCGAATAAATGTCCAAACTCTCTCCAGGTGGAACACCATATCCATTCGCCAGACCATGTGGATTCGATGGAGTCTTACAGTCCATTGTACTCTCCTTGCGCAGCACTCGATCTACTTCGACAGATGAAAAAAATGCTACCGACATTGGGAGGTCCTTCAAACCGATTCGATGCACACAAAATGATCGTGTTAGCAAATTTGTAACATGCATCGCCAGGGCTGCTTTATATGCCAAATCGTCCTTCACTAAATACCTGAGTTCATCGTGGAAACTGAGACAAAAGCGGACATTCGGGCCCATTAGCCAGCGCATAGCAACCAGCATCAGATGCAAGAAGTCTACTGCACCGCTTTGTACAACCCAATTGACACGCGTCGGCAAGAAGCGGTCTTCGGTGCCTTCCTTTGGCTCTAGAGCTCTACTCAGACGGCAGTTAAGGAACGGTGTGACAGGCTGTTCTTGCGTTGAGATATCTTCCAAGCGGTTAAACATCGCACTCTCTGTGCCTCCTTGCCAACGGGCCTTTTCGAAAAGTTCCGACACAGATTTGTTTGTGGATCGCGCCAGTCCGATGGCTTCGTAGCCAGTTAAGCTATAATCAACAAAAATTAGTTACCTACAATTCATTCATAAGCAATTAAGACTTACTCTCTGTCGGTGTAGTCCTCTCGGAACTGTTCGAGTATTCGATATGTCTTTCTTCCCTTTGTGAGTGTGAACATCTTCTTGGCCTTCGTTTTCGCTTCAGCATCCGAAAATGTTGGATTAAATTGTTTCAATAGCCGTTCCGCAAAGTTCTGGCCCGCACCGTAGATCCTGGCATAGTTGATTACCTTCGCATGGTCACGTGAAATGCCAACAGCTTTCGCAGTGATAGAGTGCATATCTGTTCCCTTCGACTTTGATCCACTTAGAGTCATCCATCCGAGGGGGGTAGCTCCGTGCATTCCCGTAGCATGCGCATCCCCCAGCACCGACGCAATCCACAATTCTTGAGAATCCACATCCGCACCTACTATGCGGTAGCCATTCGGCGCTTGAATCATCGATCTCAGCTCGGACCCAACACGTTCTCGCTGTGCATTACTCGCCGTCATCCAGGTGGGTTCCATGGCACGCCGCGTCAACGTTCCACAAACGACAACTTGTGGAATAATCGCTCCAAACTCTCGCTCATCCGATTGCAGCTCCGATGGAAGGGACTCCTTTGGTAGCCAGCAGACAAGCTGCCCCATAATGCGGTCACGATTGTTACGCCAGTACGACAGCATGCGTGCGATGTCAATCACTCGCTCCGCCGACTTGTCGCCATCGCCAGTCAGGACGTTGTCGGAGAATTTGTTAAGAAAATCTTTAGCCAGAGGGTTACCAACGCGAAAAGAACGCCCGTTCTTATGTGGCAGTTTAAGGAACCAGCAGCAGTCTTCCAAGGTATGATTGCACCACACTCCCGTGCCGGTATACTTCCCCGCGGTCTTATTCTTTCGCGATTTCGAGTAGAAATCTTTTTTACTAAGGCTCGTCTCTACATCCTGCCAGAGTGTGTTAAAAGCTTCGGCACTCTCTTCAGCACTGGCCTCAGAGTCAACAAAGCTCATAACGGGACATCTTTCAGCCAACCGCTGTATTGGTATTTGGGTACAATCTGAATCTTCCGGAGGTGAGTGGCGAAAGGGAATTAAAAATCCCCAACCATGTTCGCGGATGTAATGAAGAGGATATCCCTCCCAACAGAGGGACAGCAATTTTGGGGCAATTTGCATTCCAGTTCCGATTTGATTCCCTCCCGGCGACCAATCATCTGTTGGATCGTCCAAGTTTGGCTTCGAGCATATCTTTCGATACCAAGCCGGATAGCCTGGTAGTAGAGGACGTCGGGCAGGCAAAAGACTCTTGGTGTCGTACAAGTATTGGAACTTTTTTTCCAGGTTATCGAGGTTTTCTTCCTCAATTTTCACGTCACTGACCTTTTTCTTTCTTTTTGGAGCTTTCTTCATTTTAATTTCTTGAGTGCTCCAGTCCTGGTCCCACATCCACAGATCCTGCTTGTATTTTTCATCATTCATCAGCTGACAGGCGGCATCGGCTCTCTTCGACAAATGATACTTCGACTCAATGTCTAGGTCCTCGTAAGTTAAGTTGCACTCGTCAATATACCGGTTCCAATTTGAATTTACAGGCAAATAGGCAGATCCTATTTCCAACATTCCCGCCAAGGTAACGGGATGAGGAAATCTCTCACAAAACATGGGATACAGCTGCTTGAGAACGTTCTTGGTCGCCAACACATCTGCGGAGCAGTATGCCATCAGATCCTGGAAGTTGTCCCTTACATCTTGCAGAGTTCCGGTGACAAACGTCTCCCTGGACTCCTTGGACAATTCGGAACCACAATACAACCGATGCACTTCAGCCAAACTGTTCAAAGAGCTCTGCGTGGACCACTCTAAATCCTCGTGCGTTAGCTCTTTTTTAGACTTAAGCATAGCTCTTTGATAACTGGTGACTCCACTGACAGACACATGGAGCGACATGGTGTCAATAAAACGCGTTCCACTGTCCTGGATTAAATACTGCTCACGGATTCTGGCCTTATCATATGAAACGTTATGTCCAACGACGAGTTTAACATCTCCTAAAGGTATCATATCATCCAAGGTGTATTTTCTGCTTTCCCTTCGATTTATAGTGGAATTGTCAAGATGTGGGCTCACCCAGGAATACCAAAACTTACGACCAACTGCCGTGGCCATAATTGGAGCCGAACCCTCCGATACACATACTTCTACATCAAAAACTATGCCTTCTTCTTGTGGATATTCAACTGACAATGCTTGACCCGACTTGTAGCATGTCCAACCCGGCTTCCTAGCCCATTGCTGCGGCCGATCCACATTGATTTCAATAAGCGATTCGATCAAAATGCGGTATGGCTCAGACTGTTCCTTACCAATTTCCATAAAGTGTTCCTCGATGTTCGCACCTCTTAATGGAGGCAGCTTCAGTTCAACATCATTTAAACTGGCGTTTGTTGCAATGTCAATGCCGTGTTTACTGAGTTCATTAATGCATCTTCGAACTAGATGTTCATCAGGACTACTTTTCTGGCTGCTACGAAACACTTGTTGATATAAATTTTCAGATAGCATTTGAACTTTCATAGGATTTTCCCGGTATTCTGTTGTTTGGATATTTTCCGGCTTTTGATATTTTTTAGTTTGCGGCGGTGGATCTTTGGTTATAGCTGGTGGCACGTCTTTGAATTTTCGTATGATTTTAACCGTGCTGTGAGGATATATTTCGTGATAGTTTCTTATTAAATGTTTCATTCTTATTCAAGTTTCTTAGGTAATTTAAATAAAGTAAGATTTCAATTGCTGTGAGAAAATTACAGGAACTGTTTTACTTGTTAAGTTTGTTTATATTTTGATGACAGTCCTCATTTACCTCGTTTACATGTGTGAATCTTATTGTTTATATATGCGATCTGAATCTAATGTCGTTGTCGATAGAATAATCCGGAAGAGTTCTCCGATCCGAGACGCCAATTAAATAAGCAAACACATTAAGGTTATTTATGCTTCAATGTATCTGGTGTTGTATGGTTGTGAAAATGGGTAAGTGTTTTCTAGCATTACAACAACGAATTACACTTCTGGTTCTTCTGGTTTTGATTTGAACACTTTCAGAGAATTACCAACCGTAAGCGACATCAAAAAGCAACATGCATTTGCATTCGTAGAAAAAGTGCTAATTATTATTTATTTTATTTTTATTGATTTTTTTCCATTGTGAAAAAAATTTAAAATTTAACCAATAAAAGTCGGATGATTTTGACATAAGGTCTACTACTACTTACGAATACTATTATTCTTTCCGTAAATTCATTTTAAAGTCAGAAATTTTTTTGTAAATATACCTACTTTTTTTTCTGCAAAAGTTCTACATTTCATTAGCTGCATTAAAAGGAAACGATTGTGCTAGCTAAACGGTATGGCAATAACTGGGGACTGCTAATTGGTACAGCCACATATTAATTCTTCAGATCGCTGTTTTGATCTAAGGGGTGATCACCTCTTAAAAAATATAATTCATCAACGTTTTGTAGGCTGCATTCTTGGCACTTTAAGTAGCAATCGTGGTTTAAAACTCCGCGCTTTAAATTAATAAATCATACATTTTGGGGTCTAAGAAGAGTGCACTCTCGATTATTGTAACGAATGAAAACACGACCCTATTGAAAAATCGAAGAGTTGCATAAATCGAACAGAAAATTAAAAAAAAAAACAGTTTAAAAATGTTAACACATATTTGCGTCGGACAATTTCAATGTTACGCAAATTGAGTTAATTTTTTTTTTGGATTTGTTGCAAAATCGTATAAAGTAAATCACTGACGTCGGTTTGCAAAATTCTTGAAGAGGGGGGGAGGGAGGTGTGTTAAAACCGTACATATACCCTTACAAATATTACATATATTTTTCAATTTCATCAAATGTTATGAATAAAATTTTCTACGAGGCATTTTATATTATAAAACCTTATGTCGTTTTTTAGTGGTAATCAGGAAGAACACTATTTTCTATGAGGGATGGCAATAATATAAGGAAAGACATTTTATTTGAATTTGAAGTTAACATGTAGTTGCATTTGTTTGTGTGCTCCCGTAGCACACGCTACGCTACATTGATGCTGCCAATGTGATAACGATAAAGCGGATGCAGCAAACTTTATTTTAGCTATATTTATATAAATATGTACCTAGGGCCTTTAATGTATTGTTTAGTTAAAGTTGGTACAAGTTTTTGTCAAAAATTAAGAAATCAAATTCATCGGAAACAGTTTACATTTGTTTATTGTATATGACTTTGAGGTCTGTTTCCTTACTTTTTCAAGTAACTTCCATTGGTAATTCGGAAGACTTCCGGACTTTTCTGAAAGTGTTCGTTTGGTACTTAAATGACAGTGACTCTCCGAGAAAGAAGACAAATTTGCTTCTGACTTTGAATTCAGAATCAAAACACGCACACATTCAAATGCCACAGACATAATCATAGTCATAACCTATAAATATCAATTTTGTTGCTGATGCTTTCGAAAATTTTTGAATTCTAACAAGATTAGTCGAAAATGATTACCGAATTTAATAAAAGAATTAAGGAAATAATACTAGGGATAAAATAAACATATAATATTATTTTTCTCTCATCCCGATCATCGTCATGAGTTTTTGCCAGTACGGCGGTTGAAAACACAGACAAAATACACTTTAAATTTAAAAGTAATGTGTTTGCTAGTTGGATTGGCATTCCGGATCGGAGAGCTCTTCCGGATCACCAATCGAAAACGACATTAATTTCGGGGAGTGGGAATAAATTCTTTTAGGAAATGTCAAAGTTAAGAAAACATAAAGGAACATAGAAAATGAGGAAGTAAGTATATATAAATATATATATATATTTAAGGGATTTCCCACGACAATATTGTTTTTGTTGTTAGAAATCATTTAGTACCAAAATGGTTAAAGCATGAATTCTGCTCTGTTCAAAATATAACCTCAATTTTAAAAATTCCCATGTTATTCTTTATTTAATATATGAATCCTTACCAAACAAAAATAGTGAATACGACGTCAAAACTGTAAACAAATCAAACCAGCTGGCATTTTAGCAATCAATCATACACCCTTCTTTCAAGCCAAAATATATGTTTATTTGATTTATTAAAATGCATAAACCAATCTGCGGTCCAGCTGTTGTAGGCAGGCTTATTTGAACCGCGCATATCATAATATAAATAAAACAAACCTACAGTATGTTAAGAAAGTGTTTAGACATAGCAAACCTAAAATATATTTTAAATTTTTATGTTAAGTTTTATTTCGATTGAATTGTAAAAGAACAGTTAGAAATTAAGGAAAAAACACTGCAGTCAAAAAGCGAATTTTTTACGAGCGAGCGTTAAAACTTTAAAATTCACGCATTGGCCGTTCCATAGAATCAGTCGGCGTTGAGTTTTAAAATTTTATGTTAAATTAGGACAAATCATTTAGAAATATAACGTATAAACAAAAACATATACATAGGTACATTTATAAAAGAAATACTAATATGGTTCTGTTTTAGTTGGAAAATTAGTTAGCTACGATAAATCTGCATTGTCCGAGAGTCTCTCAATTCACCCACAAACGAAATGACCACTTGGCATGCGGTCTCATATTACCATAAGAAATTAAATGGGTTGAGCTTTTCGTGCTTTCGTAAACGCCGCCAAAAAAACGTCAAACGCACAAGCAACTGTTGCTCAACCACGAATTGTGGGTTACATAAATTCGCACTTTTCACATCGTCAATTTGTATTCAAAATATACTAACGTACCTACAATGAGTTGAAAGTAGAAGTAGTAGTAGAAGTAATTGTGTATTGTTTATAACATTTATAATTGTGTTATTTCTTAGAGATTAATAATTTTTTAACATTTATATAAATAAATTACTTTATTTGAACGAAGCATGGAATTTTATTTTGGATACCTTCTGAAGTTTTCCATCGGCAACGCTGCTAGGTACATACATATAAGTTTGAAGTGTGTTTTCTGTTTACAAAGAGGAGGGGAATCCCAATGTACTGGACACGAAGAAGTAAACGAAATCTAGCTGCGCCGCTAAGCATACTAAGCTTACTGTCCTGTCAGTAGCTTATGAACGTGTCCCTGATTTTGTTTTGAATTGCATTTTTGCCTATGCTTTAGTAAGACATTCAAAGTTTTTGTTTTGTTTATTTTTTATTCTAAAGTTGACGCGATCGCTATGTCGAATGTAACTACCACTTTTCATTGTGCCCGACAAGCAACAATCTACAGTAACTTCTGTAATGAAAATAAAAACTTCGACTTTAATATAATCGCTGGCGAGAACAATACTAAAATTCCAGCTAATCGTTTCGTTTTATCATCATCAAGTGAATTCTTCTTGGCTCTATTTCGATGTAACCTAAAGGAAGTTCTTGAAGCAACGGTCGAACTTAAGTACATCGATGTCGTTACAATGAAATCATTGCTGGACTTTATGCATGCAGCGTATATTGGATTGGATATTGAGACGGTACAATGTGTGTTGGAAGCTGCCGACTTTCTTCAGATGGAAACACTAGTAAATGCATGCACTAGATTTATTGGAGATCAAATTGACTATGATAATTGTTTGAGTATTGCCTTCTTTGCAGAGCAATATTGCTTTAATGGACTTTATGAAAAGTCTTTTGATTTTGCATGTTTACATTTTACTGAAGTATCGACACAGGAAGGCTTTGTTCAACTAAGTGAAGAGCAAATTAACAAGTTCCTTTCGAGTGATGACATCGTTACACCTTCCGAAGAGAAAGTGTTCCAAAGTGTAGTGACTTGGGTAGAGCAGGACTACGAAAATCGCGAGAAATTTCTTAAAAATCTTTTGAGCAATGTTCGCTTTGGTTCGCTCACGCCAAAATTTATCATCGATAATCGGCTATCTGTGTGCAAAAACATTGAATGTTATGAAGTTATTCAAAGTTGGCTTCAGTGGCACTTATCACCGGGATTTTGTTGCGATTATTTCAAAAAGCAGATCGAACCGCGAGTACCCAAGTTGGTAATTGCAGAATCCAATGTGCAAACCCAAAGATACGGGGAAGGATTTCTGCCCGGTGGATATGAAAATTCTGACGATGAATATTCTGTCGACATTGAGCAATACTCCGATGATAATCAATCGAATTTTAGCAACGAAAGCTATGGTTTAAATAACTCAGTCGGTGATAGTTCAGATTTTCAATCCGATTACTTTCCAGATGATAATTCAGAAGTGCTTGTTGATGACTTTTCCGATAATAATTCAGAAATACTTGTTGACGACTTTTCCGATGATCATCAGGTCGATGATGAGGAAGACAGCTTTTTTGAGCATCCCGATAGTAACTCTGATGTGTCCCTCGATGACCATCCTGATAATAACTCTGATGTGTCCTTCGATGACCTTCCTGATAATAACTCTGATGCGTCCTTCGATGATCTTCCTGATAATAACTCTGATGTGTCCCTCGATGACCTTCCTGATAATAACTCTGACGTGTCCCTCGATGACCTTCCTGATAATAACTCTCATGCGTCCTCCGATGACATTTCCGATAATAACTCTGAAATGCACAGCGATTACGATCGTGATGTTTTCGATGACTATGCTGGTGACAACGCTGATGTGGCCATCGATGGCTATTCCGATAATAACTCTGATGTGTCTGTCAATGAATTTTACGATAATAATTCAGACGATAATAACTCGAATGACTACGATGACGATTATGATGATTATAACTAAAGTAATACCTTGAAATAATTCCGATTTTGCCAAATAAATAAAAAAACATTTTTAATTTTTGTTAAATGTAGAATAAAATATATACATATTATATTTAAATTTTATGGTTTTCTTATGGTTAAAGCGATTTGCGGCATTTTGCACCTACAAAATATCGGGGTCTAGTGCGTATTCATTGAAAGGGTAAACATAATTTAACGAGATGCACCTACTTGGATCGAAGCATAAGATTTACTAAGAACAAAAAAGCAGTAGGTAATGTTTGGCATTTTATTTTTATTTCATTGTTTCCATTGCTCTGATAACCGCGTTAAGAGATATACTTCACGCCTTTCCAACTGACGACTTAATGTACAAAGTCTCGTGAAGGAAGACCATATCCAGTCAAACCGCTGCTATTTGATTAATTTTAGCGAGAACTCCCGATACTTATTTGTTTGTGAATCGCACAGTCCCAGTTCTGCACGTACCTAGCTAATAAAGCTGTAAAAGAAATATGATTTAAAGGCATTTCTTTGACAAATAATAAAACAACTTACTCATTTTTATGATAAATAATACTTCGACTCAACGTCGAGGTTGCGTAGTTCAACTTGCTCTCGAATGTGCAAGTTGAGTCCCCCACATACTGAAGAGATTCAATTACAAATTTTCCTCCTGGACTTTTTGACAGTTTGAGATCATGATTATCGATGCAATTTATCTCATCTTTTCAACAAAGCTCTACGACAACCACTCCAAATCCTCTTGCTACTACTTTTCTACATTCCACTTTGAATTTTGGCGTCAGCATTTATAGATTCATTTATTGCTATTGCCAGATAGGTTGTGTCTACTGGGTTCATTTGTGCATCTTCGCGAATTCTTATCATGTCTTCTGTTGAAATGACACTTATTGGAATATATGCTGATAGAAAAATTCTAACTTTGGTTGAGCATAGTACTAAATTTTAAAAGTCTGAAGATAATTTCCTTTCATTTGTCCGATTTGTTTATGTTTGGTGACAGTCGGCGCATTCAACAGCTTGACAGCTGATTAGTGGAAATGGACGCATTCCTAGGGTTTTTGCCTTACCTAACCTATCCTATTGGCGTTTTTGTTTTGTAAATTTTTTTTTTTTTAATTTAGTTGCACAAAAATCGACTTAAGGGACCGACCCATAGAATCCGTCACTGGCGTGCGTGCGTTAAAACTTTAAAATTAACGCATTGGCCGTCCCATAGAATCCGCTGGAACTTTGGCTGTTGTGTTCTTTTTTCATCGGCGATTGCAGCTGTCGTTTGTCATATCTATCAATACTGCCATATCAAAAAAATATTTTGATTTTTTTTTTTAGGAATACATTCAGTTGTATAATTTTATATTAACTTAGAATATATCGTTTAAATATCTATAGTAAAAGCAAAAACATATACCCATAATAATAAAATAATACTTATATAGTTCTGTTTTAGTTGAAAAATTAATTTTAATTTGAAACAAACATAATTTACCACAGAATTAGCTATGATAATGCCAATGTGGCAATGCTGACTGCAATGACAAATGCTTTCGTTCGTGCTTTTCAACCAATTAGAATGCTTTTCGCCAGACTGTCAAAGCTTGATGCCAAAAGTAGAATGTTGGGCTATAATTTCCTGCGTCACCGTCAATGCGTTAAATATTAATTCAAGTGACAGCTGTCAGTTTTTTTCCAATTGGTTTTTCAATTACCGATTGCATGAAGAATTACTCGAACTGCAAAGCAGTAGCTATCCAGACTGGTAGAAAACTATCGTCTTTGCCTTTGGAGAGTAATTCGATTGATAAAGAATATTAAGAATAAAATTTTTATTTCCAAAGTTATTGAAACGCCTCAACAATAAATTACTCCGAAAAGAAGATTTTGCCATAATCACATCTTCCGTTGACTTTTGACAATTATTGTGAACCCTTAAGGCCCCGACCCATAGAATCCGTCGGAACTTTGACAGCTGTATTTTGTTTTTATTTGTCAATTCGGCTGTCACCGGTGATAGCAGATTGCCATTTTAAAAGTATAACCTGTTTCTGGTGTCGTTCAGTGTTCAAATTTTATATTAAATCAGGACAAATCGTTTAAATATATAATGTATGAACAAAACCAAGTACCCATATTAACGCAGTCAAAGTTCCAACTGATTTTATGTGAGGGCCCATGCGTTAATTTTAAAGTTTTAACGCACGCACGCCAGCAACGGATTTTATGGGTCGGGCCTTTAAGTATATTAATAATTAAATCAGGACAAATCGTTTAAATATATAATGTATGAGCAAAAACATGTACCCATATTAATAAAAATATACTAATATCGTTCTATTTTAATTGGTAAATAAAGATTAGTTTGAAAAAATAATGGAAAACGGACATTTAGCTATGATAAATCTGCTAATATTGGAAGGCGTTTTAAATTTTTTAACCAATCAGCCTGGCTGTCAAAGTATGAAAAAACAGAAAGTTGAGTTATAATTGCCACGTGTGGTTTATAAGTTACCTTACATAAGTAAACGTGTATTCTATCTTGATGTCAGGCAAACAAAATGGACGCACGCAGCAACGGATTCTATGGGTCGGGGCCCTTAGATGTCGATTTTTATTTAGCCATTCACAATGTCAGATCTCCAAACGGTGTTAGTGCTGCTCTAACCTTGTACCAAACGAAAATAATATAAGTGAAAGAACTCATACGAATGGCAACAGTTGTCAATCTGTATCTGCTTGCCATTTGGGTGTTTTATTTCATAGAAACACGGACTGCACGTTGTGTGGTGCATAAGATATATATGGCTACATTATTTTTAGTATTATATTTTTGTATATTTAAATGATAGCGGACAATGAAACTGTGCTAATGTATTGATGTATATTGTGTTCGCAGTTACACATCTTTTGACAGCTACGCTTGTGTAGACGTAGATGCAAAGATGTAGACAGAAAAAATTCTGTAAGCACAACATTGTGACTGCAATTTAAGAAGGGAATAAATCCATTTGACAATAATTTTTGTAAAACGATCCTGAGAAAACTGATAATGTCTTTGAAGTGATGATTTTAAAGATAATATAGATTTCAAATCTCGCCTTCGTTGCCTCCAAAAATAGTTTTCATAATGAAGCTGAAAAGGTGTTTCAAAAGGCGTCAAATATGGTTAATTCATAATAAATCACAAGCCTATAAGTAATTAAACAACAATATTTTTATTTGCAAATATTTATTGGTGTGTATTACATCGATTTTGCCAGTTCAACCATTTGGCAGTTACAATTTCTGTAAACAATGCAACAGTTGCTAGGATATTGCCCATAATCACAATATAGAATGCTAGCTGCAGGTCGCCAATGGTAAGCTCCTTCCATGTATAGCCCTCAGCATACTTTAGAACCTCTGTTGATCGCAGGATACTAATCCTAGCCTTATGATACATAATCTCAATCCAGTAATTGATTAGTCCAGCGTTTAGCAAGCGTAGCAGAATATCATTAACTCTTTCCCTATACGGTGAGTTCTTAAGCATAGGATACGCAATGTGATAGTTCTTTGGACATTCAGGAATCATGTGAATTTTCTTTGTTAAAATATAACTAATATCGCCGATATAAAGAACAGATGATCTAGTGACAGAAGCGTACCCACCTTTGCGTGACATCACTTCTATTACTCGAGCATCGGATTCGGAGACAAACATTAATTTCTTGTCAAGGCGTTTGAACATTTCCGAACTACTTCCATAAAATAAGTCATCTTTCATAGCAGGATGTTTGATGAGAATTTCCAATTGGGATTCATCCAGTTCTTGCAGGGTGTTTATGTCGTTATAGTAGAGAGGATTTATGTAAACGGTCGCAAGACTCGACTCGAAAATGGCTCCAAAAATAACACTAACCAAGCACAAAGAGATGACAAATATCTTCTCAGAAGAGAAGGGTGGATACCGGTTTATGTTGACCCGCACCCATATCACCCACGTGTCGATCAGGATACGAAGATATTGATAGCCTTTGGTAATCCTGCTGGGTATTGGTCGATTGGTTTCGTTTTTTATTATCCACAAATTGCATTTTCTTATAAATGACCATATGAAAGCCCAAAGAAATGCAGCGCCGAAGAATCCCAGCCACATGTCCACTTTTACCGAAAATAGTGGCAGAATCGATTGGGGAATGCGCTTCGCCTTGCGGACGTAACAGCATAACTCATCCATGTAAACGGTCACCGAGAATTCTATATTTCGAGTGAGGTAGTCTTTGACGAAAAAGCCAGTCAGAGTGAGATCAGTTTCATAACGAAGAGCTCTGCCAATAGCACCGTCAAAGGAACCGTTGTCCATGCGATGGCTACAAAAAATAAAATAGTTTTAAAAATGAGTGCTGATGTCCCGAAATGTTTAAGTGCAAAACAAATACACCTACTGCGGCGCCCCAAAATAAAATATATCGTTGCAAGGCTAAAGTTAACGAACTTTACGGTTACGGCTTTAACAAAATATGAACTCACAAGACCTTTGTCCTTTCAAATTTTTCACCACGCCTACCTTTTGTGGGCTTTTTAAACAAAATGTAGTTTATTTTTAAAAGGAATTAAAACAATTTTTTTATTTTAAACAATTTCCCCCTTTACATTTCGTTTTTTATTTTAGTTCTTAAATGGTAGAGGATCTATAAAATATAAAATATTTAAATTAAATTATTATATTTCTAATTTATAAATATATAATATATATATATATATGTATTATTTATCATCTATATATATATATATAAATTTCTTACTAATATATTATCTAATTGAATATAGATTATTAATTTATAACATTATAGGCAAGTTTTTATCGAAATAAATATCAATTTATTATAAAATTATAAGTAGAAGGACAATTTCCTAGGGAATATTTCGAATATTCGAATATTTGGAAAAATGCTTATCTATACAAAATCAAATCATGTAATAGAATTGAGAAAATGTCATTTACTTGGTGATTAAGGATGCAATTATATAATGAAAATCTGTTTGCTGAAGAAACTGGGTTTGCATGTAAGAATCGGTTTGTGAACACACTAAATACCAATTTACAATACCTAAATATGTCAAACGTGACGTTGGTTGCTGAGAATTAAGAGCGAGGAAGCAATTTGACAACAAGATGTTGGACAAATTTGCGCAAATTTGTGAGCCAGAGAGCGGATAGGGAGAAAACCCCTATGTTGATCTCCTTTTTTTCGGTGGAGACGCTAAAAGATTAATTTTTAATCGTTTGTGCTTAATCTTGGCTTAGTGTGAGGTGGAGACGTAGCATTACTTGCGGCAGGAACTTATCGGGTGCGTTAAAACAAACACACACATGTATCAAAAACTGGTTTTTTAACAATCAGTTGTCAGACTTGCACATTTAAAATCAAGGTCTTCAAAGCAATATACAGATTGCTACCGTCTTAATATTTAATACTTTGTTCTTAAAACAAAGCCATGCATGAAGTTTCTGATGCAACTAATAACGGAGTTATTTGAATTCATGTGGGTTAGTGTACACCAGAGTAGGGCCTTCTTTAAATCTTCGCATAGTGTTTTTCTTATTTAAAGTTCAGACAAGAGCCCAAGTTGTCAACAAAATGTTTGTATTTTAGTATTTGTGTTTCACGCTTAGTTTAGAGCATGCTCAACGTGTTTGAACTTTGTTCAGCGTTCTGCTATGTAGGAAAAAGCAAATACGAATATTGATTGTGTAGTCACACGAATAGTAAAAACGTATAGAATGTAGATGTCATAAGTTACCTAGTCTAAATGTGATTTATTAATGTAGTGTTATCCTTAGCCCGATCATACTCAATCAGAGCACTTCTTTTAAATAATATTAAAATGCCCAGAGTTACCACAAAAAATTCGAATTCACAAATAAGTAAAAACATTTTTCTGCTTCTATGTTCTTAGTTTCTGCAGATTTTGCTCTTTCTTTTGTAAAAAGTTTTTTGTTTGTGGTACATATTCCTTTATTTTCACTTTTAAAATATAACATAGCCTGAGCTCGCATTTTACTGGTTCATAAATTTATTCTAAGCTCATATAGAACGCCCTTCGAATGAAAAATAGAAATACACATTCAAAGATCTACTGCGTCTGAGTTACAAATAACGACATTTTTTTTGGTCAACTCCGAGCATTGACGTTACTTACCCAAAAAATGTATTATCCGGTTCCTGTAGAATTAGTTTACAATTCATGGCCTTTGCAATTGAATTGGCAATATCAGCGTCTGCACCTTCTGCGGCTTTTATATTCCCACTAGTTTCGTCGTAAATAACTCTGGAAGATACTGCTTGAAATATGTACGTCCTCAGAGGGTAGCCATTTATATTTTGAAAAACTTTATAAAAATCCATCTCGTCTTTCACTTCTTGTAAAGCCCCATAATGCCCTGATTCAACCACAGCAAAAGGATTATACAAATACACTCTATCAGAAGTAACGAAATAATTTTTAAATATTGCCCAAAGGTTCCACATGGCGCGTGCAGCATCAACCACCAAATTCGGATTAAATTCATTTTGCATTATATAAAATTGAGTTCCTTCACGGGAAGAATACGTTTCCAGTACGACATTAAGTTCACTGGTGTTTGACACGATGACAAAATTATTTTCACAAAGACCTTGCTCTGTTGTCATCTTCGAAAACACCTTTATGGGACATTCACTTTGGTTTATGAAAAATCTGAAGAATCTACTGATGACGTCTTCAGGTGCCTGAATGTGCAAACTTATCCCACGAAGAGGTTTCAGCAAATTCGATAGCTTTAGTTCCAGCTCCATTGGTATTTCTCTAATTGTCTTGGCCTCAAATACAAGAACAAACAACGTAAGTAGGATCAAATTCGACTTCAAATAGGACATCACTGTTCTTTTAAGAAAAAAATATCACGAACTACCTACTTGGTTAAAAGCGTTCCGCTGTATTTATACCAACGGCTAGCAGTGCAATGTCAAGTATTTACTTAATATCAGAGAGTTATGGCTGGCCAAGAGCAAACATATTTATTGTAAGAACAGTCATAAATCGCGATAATATTTCATGTCAATTATTGACTCAAATAAAAATATGTCAACTACCGAATTCTCGCCCATTTTTTATGTGAGGAAAGTATCTATGATGTTTTTGTTCTTTTGTTATAATTGTGTTTCTGAATAGATTTTTGTTTATTGATATTCATTAAATTGCACAATAGTCTAGGGACGTTGCTCGTGCGAAGAATTGTTGAGCAAAATATTACTCATTGGTGGCAATATATGTATTTTCATTGATAAAGAAAGGCACCGTTTGAGTTAGCTCAATTAATTTGCCAGTTGGAGGTCAAGATACATGCGTATGAAGAATAACAATTATGATGAAAGCGAAAATCTAATAGGTGCGGGAAAGAATATTCATTAGGGTGTGTCATGTTTCTTGTTTTGTGATAAAGGAAAAGAAAGTGGCTTACAAAGCTTGGTCAAAGTACGCTTCTAATAACATAGTTGAAAAAGCTAGCCTTGAAGTGGAATGCAGACGTTGCAAAAGTATAGCGAAGAAAAGATGTGTCCAAATTCAAGCTAAGAGTATTGGGAGTCTGTATCAGGAGCTGAAGGAGGTATCTTCTTCGCCTGCTGATAGGAACCAGGTAACCCACGATCTTCGACAAAACACAAACAAGGGAACAACAATTTTGCTGCACAGAGAAGAAGAAATGCTCAGGAAATTCGTTCGCCTAAGTTCATTAACAATGCTCAAGGGCAACTACTTGTGGACGACGAAAACATTGTACACAGGTGGCGAGAATATTGCAAGCAACTTTTAAACGAACAGTTTCCCCGGCTCTATTTTCCAGGAGCCGCCCCCAACAATGAGGAAGTGACTGAAGATGTGACATAACACTCGAAGAAGTTTGGGAAAGCGGTAAGAACTCCAAGAAGAGAAAAGCGGTTGGGCTGGATGAGATACTCAGTGAGTTCTGGAAAACGATGTGAGTCATCGGGCTCAGATGGCTCATGATTCTTATCTCCAAACTCATGAGAGGTGATCCAATGCCCAATCAGTGGAGGGAAAGTTATCTTCTTCCTTTGCACAAAGGAAAGGGAGATACTCGAAACTGTGATAATTACCGTTCAATTAAGTTGATGTCACACACCATGAAGATCGTTGAGCGGGTATTAGCTGGTCGCCTAAAACAAATAATGCGGCTGTCTGACGACTAATGCGGGTTTGTTGCGGGTAAATCAACCACAGATGCAATCCAAAGGATAAGGATCATAATGGAAAAGAGTCGTGATTCCTTAAATGATCTGGATATGATTCTGGTTGATTTTATAAAAGCATTCGGTAGACAACCAATAGATCTGATATGGGTAGCGCTAAGACAACGAGGAGTTCCTGAAACCTGCGTACAGATGATCATAGACATATACGAGGGAGCGAAGACAAAAGTCAGGTGTCACCGATGAATTTCCAATAAAAGTCGGTGTTCACCAGGGAAGTGTCTTAAGTCCTTTGCTCTTTATTATAGTCCTAGATTATCTGATTGAGGGAAAAGTGAGGGACCCTAAAGTGCATCAGTGATGATCACACTTCCCTGCAACGGGCACTTGATGTTTGGGTAGATGTTTTAGAGGGAATGGGTATCGTATTAGCCAAAAAAAGACAAAGTATCTGCGCGCCCATTCTCTGGCCCAAGCCAACCCATTCCGGACATTTATTTGAATGCGGTGGTGGTTCCCAAGTGTGAAAATTTCAAATATCTGCAACCGTTGATGACGACATGAAGACAAGTGGCAGGAAAACTCTGCCATCTTCTATGACCAAAAAATGTCTCCTAAGCTGAAAGGAAGGCTCTACATCGCAGTTGTGCGTCCGGCGCTCACATACGGTTCACAGTGCTGGACAATGTACAAAAAGTATGAGGGCAAGTTGACAGCAGCTGAGATGAAGATGCTTCGCATGAGTAACAAAGCTTGATCGAATTAGAAGTTCCAGAATCCGAGGAAGCCTTCACGTCAAAGAACCTATCTCGAAAAAATTGGAGCACGACCGACTCAGTTGGTATTGTCATGTTCAAAGGAGGGATCCAACGAACCCCTTCAAAAAGGCAATGGCAATCAACGTTCCCTTACAATCGCGTAAAAGAGGCAGGCCTAAAAACTCCTGGATTACACAAAACGCAGAAACACCAGCATATGATTGGCCTCAATTTTGAGGTCGAACCGGCGAACCCAACAGGCGGACCAGTAGGAGTGAAGTGAGAGGGTTATGATCCCTATAATCCTGATCATAATTTCGTCAATAAATGGAGAGAAGAAGTTAAAAAATGAACACTCTAAAATTTTTAGTTTGCAATATTATGTTGAGAACAAACGAACTTTATGTAAAAAGTAAAAAAAATCGGTATAGCTTTCGAATGTACAAAGTCTAGTACTATGACACTGCTGCCAACTTGTTTTTTTTGTTATCGGAGTGCTATTGCCCTGCTAGCAAGAATTTCGCGCTGTATTGAAGCGTACACCAGGAAGATCGTATTACCAAAACTTCATAAAGCAATTAAGGAAACCTGAATTTTTCATAGTTTGCACATGCACATATTTTTGAAGACCTGTATCTTTACGAGTTATGGTCGCAGCGAGATAAAACGAAAAGTAATTTAAAGCTTTAGCCTTGTGTTTTTCTATAACTATTCAATCAATGATCGCAAAGTAAATCTAAGTATAGTTTTGGATAAAATTTCTACAAGGCGCTTCAATACTTTGTTAAATAAAGTATTTTTAAATTTAAAGACCATTTTTTAGAGCTCATCAAAAAGTACATTAAAAACTATGTAAATATTAAAATTGCCTTTTCTCCTAACTGCTTTGAGCAGTGTAAACAAACTGTGCTTGCGCCACCAGTAAATGTTTTTTTTACTTTATTTTTTTTAAACACGATATAACACGATTTCTAAGTAAAATGCACATTTTGAAAGGGTAAGAATGTTTTCACATACAAAAATGGCACACCCTAATATATATAAATATCAAATAAGGCTAATCAGAGTTGGGAACAAATCAGTTGTGCATTTAGTGAAACTAATAACAAACACATTCGTTATTATTTGTTGACGGATAATTGGAATTCGGAACTAAATTAGGTTCATTTGTGGTATAGAACTAAATTGATTAAGTGTGAGGCTAAGGTCAATTTTTATCTAATAGGTTTAAAAAAGTGAGCGCAGTGGCTTAGTGGTTAAGTGCTTTGGACCACTAAGCCAGAGGTCGCTGGTTTAAATCCTGACCTGTACCATCTGAAAGTTTTTTATTCGCTGCCCCACCTCTTGCGAATGTCTGACAAACATTCAAGAGTAACAAATGTCATAAGGAGCTTCTCAAACAATAAAATTGCTTTTCGGAATCGGCATTAAACTGTAGGTCCCTTCCATTCTTATTAAAAAAAATATATCTTCGCACACACAGTGGTTGAAGAAGCTAGGCTTTGGGTGTCTGTATGGGCCGTTTACGTCTAATATTTTTTTTATTTTAGGCTTAAAAACTGTCGGTACTTCCAAAAACAGACTTGAGGGTGTACCTATAAGTATATTCCTGCCCTGGCGGGTATTACCGTTGAAAAGCTCTACGAAAGGAATGCAACTGGCTTATTATTATGGCACTTATGGTGGAAATATCGGTTAAATAAAGACATGCAGAAGACATTACGACGGTGAATAAGAAAGTCAAGTATATTCGTGATGTTTCGATCACGAAAAAGCTTTATCGCACGATTTTGAATTCTTTCAAGTAGCTAAAATTTTGTAATTGTAGGTACTTAGGTACTCAAGTTTTGGGCTTTGAAATTGTAGCAATATTAGAGGGGATTAAATATTTCTTGCATTGTTAAAGGAAATCTAGATACTTCATTGCGTTATTGGCGACATCGAATATGTGGCGTTTTCAACGCACATATCGAGAATGGAAAGTCGGTTTGGGTTTTTGGGTTTAGCTAGGCAAGTGCAATTAATATTGGCAAGAGTATTAGAGTTTTGATTTAATGACAGAGGCATTCAATTTCACTTTCAATGTTGGTCTTACCGCTCTAGTATGCTCTGCTCTCAAGGTCAGAATTTATTAAGCTTAACAGCTGTTCCAGCTCCACGCCTGAAGATAAGAGTTCTAATTTCTAATCAAATGCTCGCATTTTTCGATAAAACATCTTTATGCCAAACTCCGTCAAATGCTTTTGAAATATCAAACGCAACAATCTTACTTACACCACCGTGGCAAATAGAAACGAGCGACGTCAAACAACTCCACCCCGTCCACTGCTTCATTTCACAAGTATTTTGCTGATGCTCTTGAGGACAAGATTATGATCGCTTTCATATAATGTTGCTCGTTTCCGATTCGGGCATTAAACCCGCTACATCAATCTGTTTCAATTTTATGGAGGATGTTGATCTCTCAGGGTTCCATTCGAGACAGATGACTGTATGAATAAATATTACTTATCAATCCAAATGGAAAGAGAAAACCGCTTTGGTGGAACACAAAGGTACAATAGAAAAGTCCAACAGAGACTCCTATGAATTACGTTTATGGCAAAATAGAAGAAATTTCTGAGGTTTCAGGGCTACGAAAAATCCTCTTGACCTGCCTTAAGAAAACAGTTGGCTTTTGGAAAACTTCCAGCTAAGATTTGCCTAATCTGCTAGCAGATAGCTCCGTAGTCGATACTTATCAAGTCAAATACTCATATTTAATAGCACTGAATAAATTCAATCCTTATAAAGCCTTCGAAAATCAACCAGCCACATGGTAAGTCTAAATGATCAACTTAAGCCTACCAGTTTTCTTTCTTAAAACGACTAAATGATTTTCATTTACGCACCTATATTGATACCAAACTTTTGTCTACAATATGCGTCCGCTCTGTGAAGTATTCCTGTACCTTCTTAATAAGAAGGAAAAGAAGATAGAAGATATAAAAGATTCTTTAAAAAATGGTAAAACATCTGTGATCGCAAATGCATTGCCAGTCCTAAAGGTGAGTTGATTAATGTAGTGCTTACAAGTAGGAGGAAGGAGCTATCAGCGAAGGTATCCTAAAAGATGGCGTCCTCACCAGTTCTTTTGAACTTGGTTGTTAATGAACTACTTAAATGCCTGGAATAGCAGCGCTGCTAGGCCATTTCAGGAAGGCACCTCAGCATTTAAAGAAACTCCATCAATAGATATGCCCTAAATGGGTGTTAACCGCCGCAAAACTTAAGTTGTCCCCTTTTTAAAAAAAATTAATAGAACACTCCTTCTTTTAATGGCATAAGCTTAACTTCCGCCGACGAAGCTCAATATCTACATCTGATTTCAGATATTGAAGATATAGAAGATATTATCATAAGACCGATACTTACAAATGGAGTGGTTGGCTGTGCCGACTGTCATACATATGATTAGTTGCGATAAATTTATCAAAGGCCAAACACCAGCTTGTTTATGAATTATCGGAGCACCTTGCTACACTCCACTCGCTGCATCTGACACATCTTCAGTACACAAACAAAGACCAACGTGGCTGTTCGTCTCGCTTTAATCGTAAATGAATTCCAGTGCGGACCCTTCAAAGAAAAATCGACTACACCATCCCCCCACTTCATTTTATTAAATCCTTTCATGTCAATTCCCCTAACGGTCATTCTGGGATGAAGGCGCCATTCTCCATCCATTTTTGCACCGACGAATAAAACCTAAAAATAGGGTGAGTGGATGAGTCTTCCCCGACAGACTACCCCGCTTAGAGTGTTGCAAGCAAAAATAATGGCGATTAAAGAACTCTTATCGTGGCTAAAGAGAAACATTTTTACAATTTTTTGATCAGTTAAACTGCAAGTAGTCTCTATAAACTCCATCTGAGCCCTACGAAGAAGGTTAAACGAGGAATATTCCTGCCTATGTCATTCTTACGATGAACTCAGCCAATTAAGTACCACTTAACCTCTCTTCCTAAAAAGGTGAAGGTTGGCTGCCACGAAGAGAACAAAAATTAGGTGGCCAAATGGATTCACATGTCTAGCCACTTAACAGGTATGGGCAAAGATGGACCTTAAACGCCCTAAGGATTTAATCTCTCTAAGCAGACTGAACATAAGCCTAGGTATCATTACTGGAAACAGTCTTAGAGACAAGCATTCAACAAGACTTAGTGAATTCTCAGATGATTTTGGCAGAAGTTACATAGACGAAAAGAAAGAAGAACATAGGTGTCTCTCACCTCTTTAGTACATATTCTGCTCTCTCGAGAAAACGAAAGCTTCATCTCGGAGCCTTCTTGAATGAAGATCGAAGTGAACATTGACGTTATGCCACAACTGGTTTAACGAGTAGAGAGGAACTCTATCTTAGATGCCTGTGGTTCCACAACAGAACAGGTCTTAGTCTATTTGTATCGTCGTGCCTTTTGCCCAGATACAAATTTCTTAATAAGCCATATGGAAGTACCATAAGTAATAAAAGAACAATCTTTTTATTGTTTACACATTTTTATTTATTATTTATTTGATTAATTTGATTTTGCCACCTGAACCATTTGGCAGTGACAATTTCTGTAAACAATGCAACAGTTGCTAGGATGCTGCCCAATATCACAACATAAAATGCCAGCTGCAGGTCTTCAATGGTAAGCTCTTTCCATGTGTAGCCACCAACATACTTTAGAACCTCAGGTGATTGCAAGATACCAATCCTTGCCTTATGATACATAATCTCAATCCAGTAGTTGATAAGTCCAGTGTTCAGCAAGCGGAGCAAAAGATCGTTAACTCTTTCCCTATACGGTGAATTCTTGACCATAGGATACGCAATGTGATAGTTCTTTGGACATTCAGGAATCATGTGAATTTTCTTTGATAAAATATAACTAATATCGCCGATATAAAGCGCAGATGCTCTGGTAACTGAAGCGTACCCACCTTTGCGTGACATCACTTCTATTACTCGGTCCTCCGACTCTGCGACAAACATCAACTTCTTGTCAAGTCGTTTCAGCATTTGTGAACTGCTTCCATAGAACATGTCGTCTTTCATAGCAGCATGTTTGATGAGAATTTTCAATTGGGATTCATCCAGTTCTTGCAGTGTGTTTATGTCGTTGTAGTAGAGAGGATTTATGTAAACGGTTGCCAAACTCGACTCGAAAATGGCTCCAAAAATAACACTAACCAAGCACAAAGATATGACAAATATCTTCTCAGAAGAGAAGGGTGGATACCGGTTTATGTTGACCCGCACCCATATCACCCACGTGTCGATCAGGATACGAAGATATTGATAGCCTTCGGTAATCCTGCTGGGTATTGGTCGATTGGTTTCGTTTTTTATTATCAACAAATTGCATTTTCTTAGGAACGACCATATAAAAGCCCAAAGAAATGCAGCGACGAGGAATCCCAGCCACATGTCCACTTTTACCGAAAATAGTGGCAGAATCGATTGGGGAATGCGCTTCGCCTTGCGGACGTAACAGCATAACTCATCCATGTAAACGGTCACCGAGAATTCTATGTCTGGAGTGAGGTAGTCTTTGACGAAAAAGCCAGTCAGAGTAATATCAGTTTCGTACCGAAGAGCTCTGCCAATAGCACCGTCGAAGGAACCGTTCTCCATGCGATGGCTGTAAGAAAAAAAATTGTTTTCAAGTTGATTCTTGCAAGAAATCTATGTAAAAGTAAGATATTAGTGCTTTTAAATTTGCCCTCTATCATAATCTGTATCTTATTGTCGTAAACACGCTCAGACTCTTCTAAAGTAGAAAGCATCTGTAATAAAATGTAGTGAGTGATTCGACAATTCGGAGTTCTTTAATTAAAAAATCCTTTTAAATAGAAAAGCTTAGAAAGAAATGTGCCTTTCGTTAATTTTATTTTAATGATGTCGAACGTTGAATATGAACGTAATGTCTTTTATATCCCTATAATTCGAAGTAAAGTATATAAAACGAAAAACATCAAAGTTAGGAGTCTAACTTATGTTATTCCAAAAAAACTAAAGAATCTTCGCAGCCAACTTAACAATACCGCAATCCCCACGTCTGAAAAGGCTTACATCGTCAAACAACGTCGTTAGCACTATTAAAAAATCATTAATATACGAAAGATAAACAAGTTTGGAGCTTTTTTTATACATTTAACAATGTCAAAACGTGTCATTTAACAATGAGCAATCTCTTATAAAGGTGATAATAAGCTTGCTAAATGAAACTGCATGGTGGTAAGACACCGAAAAAGCCAAACAATGACAAAAATATAGGGACTAGCATGTATAGATACAACCAAAGTGATAGAAAGACTCCAACAGCTGCGCTGTAAGCTATTCAGTTAGATCCCAAGTTTATTGGGGCATGCACGGATTTAGAAGAATTATGTAGGAAACATTGTCAATTCTGACTGCATATCTCCCTACTTAGACTTTGAAAGACCATTCTCTCCATTCTGTTCGTTTCCAAGCAAGGAAAAATGGAATACGAGTAAACCAAGAAAATATAAATCTATATCCATCAACACAGGTGGATCTAACAATAAGATGATGCTTGACTGTTCTTAGACTAACTAAACATTGGCAGCTCTATCAGGCTCCATAATTACTGTAGTGGCATTGTAGCAGGAATATTTATTTATTTATTTATTGGTATTGAAATGCAGTCCAAGCTTGTTCACCGCAATCGCCTGGAACTCAAGGCTCTAGGCTCATACCATAAAACGAATCTAGGCACAAGGACATATCAGGCAATGAGCCGACCAACGAAATGGCGAGAATAGGGTTTGAGATTGACCAAGAATCGATTAATACCATGTGGAAAAAAGTAACCAATTTCAAATTTTTTGTTTAACCTTATCGTAAGTTATCTTAAAGTTATTGCAATCGTGCAGAAATTTCGAACTAAGGCTACGGTTACAGGGGATGCGTATTCTGAGCAGTTGTTCGTCAGAATACGCATTCACTGTAACATCCACTACTTTCGTTAGGTAAATGTTGACTGTAACAAGTTATATTTCGAAAATAATAATAGTTTTTATTATTGCCAGAGGGCCAAAGCTCACTCTTTGATCTCAAACAAATTTACTGAACCGTCTGAGTCACTGTTAGCACAATGAAAATCACATTGATTGGAGTGAAATAAAAAATTCTAAAACGATCGAAATTGTTATAAGACTTCATTATAAGAGCGAACGAAGGAATGGACAAAGACAATACGTTATAAAATCACTTTTAATGCTTTTATAAAAACAGAATTATAAACTTTGCTTTATTTCTGAACTATTCATTTTATTTCATTATCAAAACTTTGTTAAAACTGTTGACATAGCAAAATTTTGAATTTAAAATTTTTCAAAGCGAACAAAAATATTTTGTTTTGCTTAAATTCGTGGGACTAAATAAAATCGTATGAAGGTATTTGTTCCCTCACGTGAAGCATCATCAATTATAAATATACAGAAGTGTGTTCCACAAGCAAATCGGAGTAAACCCTGAGCACGTTCGACTTTATTTAGTGATCTGAACGAATAAAGTCTCATCAGGATGTTAAAAAGACTTGCCTGGTCTAAAAAGTTTTCACGAAAATATCTGATTGCCCAAGAGGTAACGTGAGTATTATAATATTACAGAAAATCAGGTAAGAGAGACCCTTTACGAAATTTCTTACTTTCGAAATACGTGTCGAATTATATTTCATCATTTCATTCATTCACAATTTTAGATTAGGAATTTGGATTTGGAATTAAGAGCCCTAACAAAATATTCACTTTTTGTATATATAGGTAGCAATAAATTTATTCAAAAGTGAAATAAAAAGCTCTTAGGATTCTTTTTACAACTCATAAATTGCTCTGAATTAAAAAAGAAAAATTCGTGGTGATTAATTAAAAATTAATATTGACAATTCATACTCTCACCTCTTCGTTACTTACCCAAAAAATGTACTGTCCGGTTCCTGTAGAACTAATTTACAATTCATGGCCTTTGTAATGGAGTACGCAACCTCAGCGTCAACACCTTCGGCGGCAATTATATTTTCACTATTTTCGTCGTAGATTAATTTCGAAAAGACACTTTCGAAAATGTACGTCCTCAGGGGATAACCATTCATATTTTCAAAAATTTTATAAATATCTCCGTCGTCATTAACTTCTTGTAAAGCTCCATATTGCCCTGATTCAATCACAGCAAATGGATTGTATAAATAAACTCTATCAGATATTAAGAAGTAATTTTTATATATTGCCCTAAGGTTCCATATGGAGCGTGCAGCATCAACCACCAAATTCGGATTGAATTCATTTTGCAGTATAAAAAATTGAGTTCCTTCACGGGAAGAATACGTTTCCAGTACGACATTAAGTTCACTTGTGTTTGACACGATGACAATATTATTTTCACAGAGATCTTCCTCTGTTGACATATTCGAAAACACCTTTACAGGACACGCACTTTGGCTTATAAAAAAGCTAAAGAATCTATTAATGACTTCTTCACGTGCCTGAACATGTAAACTTATCTCACGAAGAGGTTTTATCAAATTTGATAGTTTTTGTTCCAGCTCTCTTGGTATTTCTTTAATTGTATTGGCCTCAAATCCAAGAACGAAGAACATTAATAGAATTAAATTCGACTTTAAAAAGGACATGACTGTTCTTTCTAGAAAAAAAAAATCACAAACTACTTCGTCGAGAGCGTTCGCTGTATTTATACCTTCCTTCAGCAATGTAAAGTCAAGTATTTACCTAATATCAAAGTTAGGGTTGGACAAGAGCAAACATATTTATCTATTGTAAGGACATTGAACGGCCATAAATCGCGATAATACAATTTGTGTTTATTATTGACTCAAATAAAAATATGTCAAACGTTGTGAGAAGTGTTAATTTTCGCTTAGCTTATTATGTGAGGAAAGTTGCTGCGATGTTTTTGTTCGTTTTTTGGTTTTGTGCTTTTCTGAATAGGAAATGGTATGCGTATATTGATATTCCTTTAATTGCACAATAGTCTAAGAACGTCATGCGACAGTATTTAGTGTAGTGGGCAATATTTACATTAATAAAGAATCGTCCCGGTTGAGTTACCTCATTTAATTTGTCAGTTGGAGGTCAAGATACATGCGTATTGAGAATAACAAATGATGATGATGATAGATGGGAACCAATGGGGAGTAAACTCTCTGACCAAAATCTAACTTTAGCTTTAGCATAGCATGAAGTACGTGATTATACTACAATGATTGGTCGATCTTCTTAAGGGATATTACTAAGATAAAAGATTCGCAAGGAGACGTGCTATTATGTGACTTCTTTCATCTAATTGTGAAACAGTTATTGCGAAGGGCAGGTGTAAACGGAAGCCACTATCTTGAGCAGATCCGTACAGCTACTTGGTTCAACGAGCCTTGATGCAGGCTTTTACACCAATTGAAAAACAGGCGAGTTTAGTTGGTCTTGCAGTTAACGAGTACAAAAGCAAATACATGCTTTCACGAAACAAGCTAAAATCTGTCCAAAGCGTAACTGAAAAAAAGCAGAAACTTCGAGGTGGTTAAGGACAATAGTGCTCCAGCCAAGAGAATCTTCGAATCCCAGCCCCCATGTTCCACAAAACAAGCAAGACCGAACTTTCGTTTTAAAGACCAAGCCATCGCGGATGCCAGCGCGATTGGTGTAGTTAACTGGAAGCCCGGTACCCGGGATCGCAGAGGATGGAAATCTGTCTTGTCTCAGGTGGTAGGGAGACCGTTGGATAGGTAGGGAAGTCAAAAAAAAAAATTGGTCTGGCAGTAACGCTCGTCGGTCCGTCGTACTATGGGCCGTTATTACGCTTTGTGCATAAAAAAGGTTTTATTTAAATATTGTTGTGAGAACTTCAATCTTGATCTAGGTATCTAACTGTATTTAGTTTTTTGCATAAGTATGCCCTAAAAAGCCTGCTACGCAACGATACGTCGTGACAACACTGCCAAGGCTTTTACTGACGGCGTCACCACACAATTGGCTAAGGAACAATGGAGCAATACTAGCGGTTGCGTCATAACCCGTAGTCTGTGGCCTGTTGTTGGCACCAAAAGATCAAAGTCCCTTGTCTCTCTTAATAGAAGTCAAATCCGGATGCTCGTTGGGGTATTCACCGGGAACTGTATCATAGGAAACATGGCTAAAAGGCTAGCGCTCTTTTCAAATGACTTCTGCAGAAGCTGCAGCTTTACAAGAACGCCGCTCATCATGCATGGGAGCACGGTTCTTCGAAAGTCTGGACGACTTGGCTAGGGTGCCTTTATCAGACATAAAACTATTCCTCAAAAGATCATAGTGGTTTTGTTAGTGACATGTCCTTACATGTACAAATAGGGTACCCACATTGGGCCTTCACGGCCTCTGGGTAAAATGTGCGTCTGCTGCAAAACTGCCCTCCCTTCCTATCCTAACCTACTTAATCTTCAAACGTATATTCATATCTCGAAACTAGCTTTTTGCAATTATACGGTTTTACCTTTTTACCGGAGAAATCTTTGCACACTTTCTTAGAAAATCTCGTTTGGAGACGACAACATTTACAATCTTTACAGCTTCATTTAAATCAATTGGCCTTACAACAAGTGCATAAAGCCAAAATGCAATAAATGTTGCTACTTTCTGGCTTATTAACATTCCTATCATTGTATGTGGCTCGTAGTTTTCTTTGGAAATTGAATAATTCACACATCCGATGAAAAATTTTCGCGGAACTCTAGGCTCCGCGGAACACAGTTAAGAACCGTGACGCACAGACCCACTGCAACGAAATGCCATTTCTTGGCTTATTCGTAAATCTGCAGTTTCTTTACAAATATTAATGAAAATACAAATATTCCTAGGATTTTTGTAGCTTATTGCACCACCAATAGCCTTGCAATTTTTTAAATTGATACGTACAGCTAGGTTCCAGAAATCGAGTGAAATTAAATCGAAATGAATATTGTTAATCGAGTGAAATAATTTTCAGTGTTCAATATTTTGACCGATTTGGTAACTTCGAATTTTTCGAAATCACTTTGCTAACGATTTTGGAGAATCGAATTTGTTTTTTCCACTAGAGGCCTTCTGTGGTGGACCATGACTGTTTACATCTTTTCTCAAATTTTCCCACAAAACTTCTGTGACACTCGATCTCTTTTCCTAAAACCTTGCTTAAAATTTCATTTCTTACTTTGTTTTCACCATTTTACATCGAATGACACATATCGATTTGAAATCATTTTGAAATTTACAAAATCGAATTGTGAAACACACAAATTCATTTTCTTTGAATTTCGATTTCACTTGGAGTGAAAGTGAAATGTGGAACCTAGCTGATAAAATCGATTTGCCGGACCGATTGATCAAAGTTTTATCTAAAATTTTTTTTTAAACATTGTTTAGTCATAATTGAAATGTAAAACCAAAAATTCAAATTTTTCCCCAATTTTGCATTATACACTTCCAAGTTCGTTTTTGTTTGCTCTGTCATTTTAAATAACTATACCTTTGTACCTTAAATAAAGAGACTTGTGATACAAACGCAAATGAATTATCTGTAAAGAGTTTGAGTTATCGATGCATTGCAGATTTTATTGTTCAACTAATAATTCACTACTTTAACTATGAATTGAAAGATGTATCCTTTTTTTAAATCATAAAATTACAATAATATCTTTTGAAATTTATGCTTAGCAACCATTTGCGTAGTCTTCCTGCGCTTAATCAAAACTTCTATTCCAAGTGAAATGGCGCTCAGCAGGCTGCCCAATATTACCACATAGAATGCCAATTGCAAATCCACCAGCGTAAGAATTTTAAAGCTTTCACGCTCTTCTAACACCTGCTCCTTCATTACAATCATATTTGCCTTGTCGTGCATATCCTTGATCCACTTGTTAATCAAGCCAGCGTTTAAAAACCGCAACAAAAGCGAGTTAACTCTATCCGCAAACGGTGAATCTTTCGGCATTACATAAGCAATCATATAATACTTTGGACACTCCTTCACTACGTGGACCTTATCAGCCAAAATCCAATTTATCGACTCCAACATTAGAGACGAGTACCTGGTGACACCAACAATACCACCATAGTGCGCTACATCGTGCATAACATCAGCGTTTAAGTCTTGCAGGTGCACCAACTTTTTATTAAGAGCTGCAAACAAGTGCGAGGTTTCACTAAAAAACAAATCATCCTTAAAGGACGTATACTTGTAGACAATTTTCAAACCACTGTCATCCAGTTCCTGAAGTGTGTTAATATCCTTGTAGTACATCGGATGAATGTACACAGTGGCTAGGCTGGACTCTATTATGGCTCCGGATATAACGCTCACAAGACAAAGCGAAAGTATAAAAATCCGTTCCGATGTGAACGGTGGGTATCGGACAATATTTACCCGCACCCAAACTACCCAAGTATCAATGTAGATCCTGATGAACTGGTATCGCAAATGCTTGGACAGATGAAGCTTCTTAAACTCATCTACAGTTATCCAAAGGTTTATTCGTCGTATAAGCACCCAAATTGTTCCGCAAGCGAAGGCTGAAATTATAAATCCTAACCAGAAGTCCCATCGCAACGCAACAATTGGCATAATTGCCTGAGGTATGCGTGGTGCTTTATGTACGTAGCAGCATAGTTGATCATCGTACACAGCTACGGTGAACTGTAGTTCCCGCACTAAGTAGTCTTTGACAAAGAATCCCGTCAAGGTTATATCCGTTTCGCCCTTCATAATCATTCCGATGGCACCGTTGTAGGATCCATTCGGGAAACGTTCTCTGCAAAAGAAAGATGATTGTCTCTTATAGAAAAGTGTTTAGTTTAAAATCATATTTTTCGCCTATCAACTGACAGCAGCTGTCATTTACATTTACACGCTTTAAATAATAATAGCGTATTCGATTAGTCATCTTAAAGGAATTATGCGGGATTAAATTCAGAAATTTCATAGGAAAAAGGAGGAGAGAAAGTAAAACCATTTGTCTGACATCTGACAACTAACACAATCATTTAGGTAAAAAGAAAAGTGATAAAAAAATTAACAAAAGTGTTTTCATTCAGTTTCTTTACTCTGATGAGAAAATAAAAATATGTCGCAAAGATCACAATTTTGCGAAAAACATAAAACTTTGACTTTTCCCACTTTTCAATCAGAAAAATTTCTCATGTTTTCGGATGTATGGCAGTTTTAATAACTTTTATTAATTTACCCAAAATAATCCTTCGATGGTTCTTGTAGAATCATTCTGAAATTCATCCTCTCCTCCAATGCCTTCGCGACCATAGCGTCGGCTCTTTCAAACGCCACAATTTGTTTCGTAATCGCATCGAATACGGGCTGAGAATAAACCGATTTAAAAAGTTGCACTCTCAGAGGATATCCTTTTAGATCCTCAAACAGGTGACTTAAGTCCCTATTTCCAAGTGAAGAAACATCACCAAATTTTTGCGTATTCTCGTCAAATACAAACGGATCGTAGAACACAATCTTATTAGCTGCTAGAACTAAAGTCTGAATAATTCCTTTAGAATACCAGAGTCTTCGTAAGATCCTGTCAACTTCTCGCAAATCAAACTCGTCAGTGACAATAAAAAAGAAAGTTCCATCAGGCTCCGCGAAATAGTCCACAATACCAGCCAGATGTTTCATATCTGATACAATTGCAAAATTCTCAGCAGGGTTGGGAGGATTTTTGATTTCATTCAGCGAATATGTTGACACTACAATCGGACAATGACGTTGACGTAACAAAAATTGTACATATCCATTATCAAAGTCACTGCTGACATCTGTACGTAACTCCAAGCGCAGGTATGCCATTTTTACGAGAAAAGTCGACAGGACTTTGCGAAAGTCCGGAACGTATTCATCGGAGATGACACCTTGAAAGGCAATCACGAATATAAGCAAATGTTTAATGGACATGTTTTGTTGAACCGTTGGCGATGAAATTTTCTTAGAAACTAATTTCGACAAGTCGTGACATTTCTCTTTATTGACGCAGACCACGGACAGAAGGTGTCAAAAATCATAAAAGTCACCCTTATACAAATGTGTTTATCTAATTTTCAATTGAACACTTTGACAATGCTGGCCACGAAACCGTTAATTAATTTGTATATGAGTATCCATAAGAAGGTGGAGCAAAACCTTTAATAGACATAGGTTTTATTTGTTTATTGTGTGAGTATCGGTGTTGAGCAAGACAGTGATTGGGTGATTACAAAAGTGTAAATGATAAGGGAGGGTATGTGTAATTGTTCATGTAGCCAAAGGTTGTTGATTTTCGAGTTCACATAGTGTTTGTTGGGTGACAACCTTATTAGCACCCTGATGACTGCTGTCATTAGTCTATTCAAACATCATTACTTGCATTATGATCATAGGATAACGTTCTTGATGGTAATAACATACTGCCGACAGGTTTAATAAAATATATTGATGACTCTTCAAAGAATGTGCCAATCAGTCCTTAGAATAAGGTTTTTGAAATAAGGGGATATATATCTAAAATAGTTCAAATGTCAAACATGAATATGGACATTCTTTCCCCAGTCGATTCCTTAATAAATGGGATGGGAATAGAAACTCTTGAACCTTCATAGCTATAGAGAAGGCCTTCGTTTGCTTTAATCCTAGATCGAGTATATTTTAATAGCTGCCGAGTTAACGTAGCCTTATGGATATGATTTAATAACCACTGGTTTACTAAATAAGGATTGCCGAATACGTTCAAAAAGCCAGTTAAGATAAGACGAGGTCGTATTCACCTAATGCGGATACGCTAAGTACAACGAATAATGAGTGCCCTTTTTTAAAAAGGTTTGCATTTTTTGTTAACCCCTTTAACCCCTCCGGTACAGAATGCGGAATAAATATTTAGAAGTAGATGGAAACCAGATGCTCCTTCCGCTGTGGCTGAAGATGTCTCACAGGACCCCGGTGTATCAACCAGACCAGATTGGGCATCAATCGGCGGTCTTTATGGAGAATTTTGGTGAAAGTCTTGAAAATACGAGCGCCATAAATTCTGAGTACTGCATTTCCCATCTCTCGTTTCGACGAGAAATAGCGCTTGATTCAACCATTCTAGACTTCTTTTTGTGGGGTTATGTAAGTCACAAGTCTATGTTAATTAGCCTCAGACTCGAAAAGTCCTAGGATAAAGTTTTTTTAAAAGTACTTTGTTGGATTTTTTTAATTACAATTGAATTCGCTGATTATAGGCGGGATAAAACTTAACTTAATGCCTACCAAGGATTGTTTCTCGGTACCAGCTTTTGATATATCCTTTAAATCTTTTCATCTAGAAATTTAAAGAAAGCAGGGTAAGTACCTTACGGATCTGCACCCTAATACTAATGAAGAATACGAGAACCTATCGCCGAAAGTTATGGCATGAGTTATGTGACAAATCAGCCGCGAATTATTACTAATTCTGGCGGCGGCCACTTAGCTGATATCAAATTAACATAATATTCAGTAGCTTACTTCACCGTGCCAAGAAAAGCTTTTAATATAAGAATTTTTGCCATTCAGCCATTTGGGCATTTCTCACAATGGTGTCGAGAGGGTTGGCGTTGCTGGTAACCTAGTGCAGTTTCGGCTTCCTTTTTGATGAAGTCGCGATATTGGGAGTACTGATTGTTGATGTCTGTGGTAGATGAATGTCAACCGCTTTTTGTAGTCTGTGGCTTCTCCAGGTTTGTTAAGGCATCCAACATCGATCTTTTTCTTCGCAAAAAGCTGTCAAGTCGAGCTTGGAATCTAGGTGCAATAAGAAAATGGTCAGGGTTGATGTTTGTCTTTCGGTAAGTTTGCAAAACTCCAAAACTTTAATCCTGCCACTTACCCACAAAGGTCGCGTCCGCCACCACAACCCTGACTAGTTCTGAAACTGACCTTAGTTTCAAGTCGAAAAAGCTCATGTAAGATAACTGCGATTATAACCGTTGCCGACGCCGATGCCGCGCCGCCCGTTGATTCAATCAAGTGAATTCAATTACAATTTGTATGAGGTACCATACCCTTATCTTTATATGTTGCTCGCTAAATTAGGTCTCCAAAATGTCCAAACTTATTATTTTATATATGTATATGTAGTAGTTCCAAAGTAATACTATGTGGAGTAGTTATACATCTTTTTGCTTTTGCAGGATTCCTTACGCCGGACACATGTCATAAGCGGACAAATTGAGGTAAGACTTAAACCAATACGCAAATCATTCACTGGTTAGTTCAGAGGCCTTTCATTTTAAGCTAGGAAGCTGAATTAGGAACATATACTCCCTAGAGTCCAGAAATTGTTAAATTTAGATACAATACGAAGTAAAATTTCATCGATACGAAATGGTTTTAAATGTCATTCTTGTGTTTATCATAACCGGGCACTTCTCTTAAGCGGACAAATTTCTCGTTGCCATAAGTGTCCGCTTATGAGAGAGTACACTCTATATACCGCCTACAATACCAGGAGTAACGACCTATTGAAGTTTAGTACTTTCCCGAAACAAATGTGCAGAAATTAGAGATATAAAAACTAAAATGGACTTGGTGCTATAGTATTGTCCGACACAGGTCAGTGAACTATCCGTGAAAAACTGTAAGCCATAACGGTAATTCGCACCAAAATAATTAACAAAAAAACAGTATTAATACACTCTTCCAAAATAAATTAAATTGATTAAATGTGTTTACCAATACAATCTCGAAAACGAAAGCACACATGGTTACTAAAACATTAATTAACCATTAATCAATTGTCAATCAAACAAGCCTATATAGGTTGCTTTTGATATATTACACTAGAAGTGATAACTATATTGCTATTGGCACCCTTTAATCTACATTAACTAACTTTTTTAAACGCCCTGCAACTCAGTGGATGTTGTTTATAGACCCACTATCCCTTCTCAATGATAACTGTCCAACATTATATGCTTCCCAAACCGGACCATGATTTCTTTAATAAGTAGCGCCTTTGATTTTAGTCTACTGCATGTTTTCTTGACAAAATTCAATTCAAATATTTGCACCGTCGTCGCCCACATTAACGATGACAAGGCTTTTGACCTCAACTTACATTCTAACCTAAGCGGGAACATGTACACTATCGTTATGTTGGTAATTGAAACCATCAGAACAGGCAAACAAAAATCCACCCTATTTTATTTTTTTTAGACCACCACATCACACATGTTGTGGTTCCCACTACATATTAATGTACATCTCCACTTCGTGGTATAATTTAATTATTCCATCTTTCTTCTTTCTAGATACTCTTGCAGCCAAAATGCCACACTGACATGATGAACAACTGGCGTGGTAACATTAGACGAATAAGAACATTCAATGTTGATGGCGATAATGACGATGGTGTTCCTCATATGAAGGTCTGCCCACAGGTGTATTGTATTGTATTGTTCACGGGTTGTCACACCTCGTTGGTCCTACGCAAATTAACATCAACTGGACTGGAGAACAACAAAAAAAAAGGTAACCAACTCGCAAGTTCGATGTACTCTCAAGAAGAAGTATTCATCGTGTGACTCATGCTTCGTCATTTGCGTAGGTAAAATAACCAGGACAAGACTAGAGACCAGACCTCGTCGACGGTGGATAGACAAGACATAGCTTAGGAATCAATCTGGGGGAGGGAGTTTTTGTTACTGTCATGTCGCATACCTACTCAGTGTTTACGTTCTATAAACAAAATTGTCTATCAAGAGACAAGAACAGAAGGGCCGTCAAAACGTATCCTGTTTAGCAAGGAATCACTCATGCGTTAAGCCGGGTATTTGTGGCGAGGGTGACCCCCATTTAAAGCGCCTAAAGAAAGGAAGATCGCTATTGCTATTAGACATTATTACAGGTGGATAAAAAAATCGAACACTCAATTGTGGATGGTAAAATGTGAACGAGAGACGGCAAATGAACTGTGGATGGTAAGTATTGGTGGTAGAGAAATCATTTCGTACACTCTGAAACTTGGTATACTCCAACAAACAATTCGACAGAAGTTTCAGTCAACGGTTATATTTGAGCGTAAGAAGGTGGTAAACTCGGTGGATCTTGTGAGTCCTAAGTGCAATTTTTTTTGTTGTTGTTGTTGCATCGTTTATTCGCCTGCAGTGGGCAGCAAAGTGCATTGAATTGAATAAATATTTTGGATGTTATTCAGTGAAATTTTCATAAAAAAAAAATTGTGTACCGATTTGTGTGTGGATTCGAGCATCAAGCACGCGACTTTTTCAAGTCACAATTAAACGGATTACTTTCAGTGAAACCCAATTGGATTATCTATCTTCATTCGTTATTGCCTTTGTCCACGGACTAGCACGGATTTTCTAAAGGTATGTACCTACAAAAAATGTCAGCAACTTCCCATAGCCTATGTAACAAGCTTTATGTCATCGCATTGAACCATCCACCACACTGACCTTCTCATACCGCGCGCGTTCACTTGCACAAAAAACAAACAGAAGAGGGAAATGGAGTAATTCGGTTTGGTCTTTTGTGACCGGGTGTGCAAAAGTCAGGCATTGCTGTACCTATTTCCATAGATCTAGTGAAGATGGTCAGCATTAATTTATTGCGGTACTCGCATTTCTTCACGGTTTTGCGTAATTCAAATTAAGCCGCTGAGACTTATGTACAATAGCAAAGTCTAATTGATAATTCATAGTGCCTTTGGCTTGGACCAGTTACCAAACGAATAGGTATTCCAAACCTTCTCTCTACGGTCTCATAAGTTGCACTCTTAAACTTAAATAGTAGCTGGACAAGGTTCCATTTCAATTTTTCGTTACAAGTGTGGAGCATAGACTGCACTGAATGCTGCCACTTCATCTAAATATTGGGCCAAGTGGCGGAGCGCATTATTTGTAGAGCGTGCAAATGGTATACCAACACCAGACAGACAGAAAGAAAGAAAGAACTATAAATCACATAATTTGCTTTTAATTGTTGGTACCTATGGTGTTAACGCGGTTTTTTTTTTTTTCGTAAACCGAAGAAGATAGGTAAACATTCATTGAAAAGTCAAGTTGTTTTCGTCATCAGCCGTGTTATGTGCTACATTGGCTTTTTCTGTTTTTTTGCAGCAAAACATCTTTTTGTCTGCATTTTCTGCATTCTAGTGGTAGGTAGACTGTGCTGCTGGTGGTGGTATTGTGCAGGAAACAAAAAAAATGTGCTAAGCGCATGGTAAAGTGACAGGTAGAAGTAAATTTTTTCTTGGAATTCAATTGGTGTTTTTTTTTCTTTGCAAAACAAGCTATAATGTGTGGCAGCAGTGGGTAGAGAAGAAGAAGATAAAATAAGCCGGATGAGCAGTTTTAGTTAAACTTTCTGAACTTTGTGTATGTAGAGCTAATTGGTTCAGTTTTTTGTGCAGTGTTGTTTTTCTTTACAAACATAGGTAGGTAATTATTATCTGACATTTGGCATTTTGACAAGAAAAAATTTAAGTTAAATCTTTGAGCCTGACGAATTTAAATTTAAACAGTAGAGTTGCCGAAAACCGAATATTATGTTTTTCTTTATTTTTTTTTATTGCCTTATTCATTTCTACAATATCTCAAGAATATTATTTTAAATTTTCCAGTCATTCCGAATAAAAGTTTCGGAAATACAGTCTTGGGAAGGTGCGCACTCAATTGAATGATGAGGTTTATTTGAGGTTATCCAAATTTTAAACGCGTTTTTCTCGAAACTGTGTTTTCAAAGTCGGTTGTCAAAAGTTCTGGAAAACTACTCAACCGATCTTGATGAAATGTTGCACAGGTCTTCGAGATACAATTCACGAGGACATGGACGAATGATTTTTTTTAATCACAACTATTTAAAAAAAAATGTTGGGCAAATTTTACCAAAATTTGTTGTACAATCCAATTTCCACTTTTTTTCCTTCGTGCAAATTCTAGTTTTCACTTTATATGATCCTGTCACGAGTTTTACTGTCAACGCGAACGCACCTTTTTATCGAGCTGTCACGGGAAATGACGTCACAATGGCGGAGTTTTGAATATTTTCCTTTGAAAATTTCAGAAATTCTTTTTCAAATGTATATCTTTAAGAGAGCAGAAAGTTTGAATAAAATATTTTATTTTTTATATATCAAAAAAATTGTTAAAAATAGACCATTTTTCCCTCGAATAAAGCCATGTAACCCCTTAAATAAAATTGTTTTAAGAATTTTTTGGCGACTTCAAACCGAAAGGCATTTCTATATAAATTTTTGTTTGTTTAATGCGATTCTTCTTAAGCAATGTTTGTTTTGCTAACCTCCAAAACACTTTAAAAAGTTTACAAAAAACAAACAAACAAAAGTGCCGGACAGTGTGGACAGTGTCTAATGACAACACTATAGCACTAAAGCATTTTCAGTATTTCATATTTGCAATCTCGGAATTTACGCCTTTCAAATCCGTATAAATTCGATTCGTGTCGGGGGACATTTCGCTGCTACGCTGCAAAACTTCTGTTCTGATCGTTTTACACTTTTTTCGGGCAACCAAAAATTAACCGAACTGAACCGTACTAAATGTAACCAAATAAGTGTGAAACAAGCCAAAGGAAAAATTTAAGGTTTTTTGCTTTTACAGTGCAATTTATATGCAATTTTTCAGAATTATATTTTTTACTACTAACCTCAAGGTGTGTTGTATAAAATACGAGTTGTTACCGTACGAGACGGGTAATTTATTTCTTAAAAGCCATCACATCTTTAGCTGAAGAATTCCTTGGGTCTACCGATGAACGAATCTCCTTTTGGAGGATTCTCTCTTTGTGACTTTTTTTTAATATATTTAATAAAAAGTTGACAAGTCTGTTTCCATTCCGTAAGATCTTTATAGAAGGACACTCCTGCGGGTTTTATTACTTCAAATTAAAAATAAATGCTGCATGTTACTTTATAAAATAAATAAATAATAAACCTTTTCATTTATAAAAGATGCTATAAGTGCGTCACATACATTTTTTTTTTTAAAATAAGAAAATGTTTTTTAGTTAGTTCTATGAAAATTTAACATTTTCACATACCAAATTTAATAAGTGGAATTCACCTCCATTTTATTTACACTTTCTAACGAACAATTTGAGAATCTTCTCATGACAGTACTTACTTTTAAATGTTTATCAGGCTTTCACGTCGAGTAAAAACTTAAGGTAAGTTTACACCGCGGTGAAAAATAGGAAGACTTCGCTTAGTATTTTAACGCACTAAGCACCAAATAGTATTTGCACGTTGCGTTCATGTTGTAGATTAATGGGATAATGGGCAATTACTCTTCTGAAAATTCTGCAATTCTGATTAACAAAGCTACAAGGTCCAGGCATTATTTGTCTAAACTAAAAAAAAGCCCGTTCAATTTCGCTTTAGTAACCCATAATGAACTCAAAAAAAAGTAAGCAAACGGTTTAAATTTGCTATATTCGGTTTTGCTTAAGTGAAAAAAAATTGGAATTGGGAAAATAGTGAAAAATAAAATTAAAAATTTACATTATTGCTTCTTACAATAAATTGGAAAAACGTATGCTGAATTAAATTAATAATTAAGCGATTATTTTTGATAATTTTCATTTAAACTTTTTGTAAACACGCAGAAATTATCGAAACTTGACTAAACCTCGTTCAGGCCATGCATTTAATTGTATTTTAACCAATTTGGAAAAACGTAATTTTATAATTATTATGGTTGTATCCTTAAAATGATTCATCGGTGATATTTTGGTGTAATTTTAATGATTTTACTGTGCTTTTGAAGCATGCGTTGGGCTTATCCAAACTGGAAATAAATCATCTTTCAATTGGGTGAGTTTTGTAGACTTCAATCGATCGTTCAATGATTTTCACTGTTTTGCCGGTGAAGTGATATCTATAATCGAATTTTCAGTAGTAGTTAAAAAAAAAAAAAAAGATTTATAAAAATTAGATTTATATTTTACTGATTAAAAAGAGTAATACGAACAGTTTTCAAGGTTATCATCCGAATTGAAGCGCAACAATACGGGAAGCTTGTTAGTAACTGCTTCATTCTTCTTTCCATTTGCCGACGAAGTTATGTTATCATAGCTTTTCCACTTTTGCTGCATCTTTACACGTTCTTCCACCGGTTTGACCTCAACAAAAGTTCGGCGGGCCTCCCAGTTTCGAGCGGGATTTTTAGACCTTATAGTCTTTATTTGCTCAACACGTGCATGCTCCTGTTATTTTACTTAATCTTTCCTTTAAGGCAACGGTAATCTCCAGTCGTGGCAACCTACGGCCTCACACATGCAAATTGTCTAGATCTCCATCTTCCCTTAAGTCGCGTTTTACGACAAGTGCTATTTACGGGTGTTGCGGCGCAGACTTATTATTATTTATCCCTTCGCTGTACGGGAGCTTCCTCTTTGATAGAAACATATATAAACAGCCTGTACATAGATCCCGTCAATTTCTATTGGAAAATCCATAATTGTTGTTAAAAATCGCAAATTCGCAACTAGTTTCCAACAGCGCTGTCATTATTAAAGATCCATTTGATTTTTTCGTTAAATTTTATTGAAACATAAAAATTTCATTAATTGTGTCTACGAGAACACCTTGAGTCGCAAAAAAGCCCTTAAGGCTGCAAAAGAATTGCCGGAACTGCTACGTTAATTCAAATTTTGCTACTTTGAGTAATGTCGATTTTCATTCGCCATGTTGGAACTGTTCCAACTGTCTAGAACTGGTCCAACTGCTGCACTATTTACAACTGGTCCAACTGATGTCAAGAACCAACTGCTGTCAGTGCTGTTCTAGCTATTTTGCGAGTACTGTTCCAACATGGCGAATTGGGTGAATGAAAATCGACATAAGATTTAATTAAATACATACAAAAATCTATATCTTTATTGTTATGTTTTTTTTCATGTTCAGATTCGCGATAACCAAGAAAAAGCAACATATTGGTTTTCCAATTGGTTGCAACTTAAGCAATTGACAGCACTTTTGGTCACTTTTCGTCCGGCTATAACATACGTTTCCGATTGTTTCTGACAATTATAGTTGAGTGTTTTTACTTTCATCTTAAGAATAATGAAGTAATTTTAAGCTGAATTTTTTAGTATCTTTTGTGTTTTTTGCGTAAGTTCAAACTAAACGCGATGAAAATATTTTTTATTGCTGATGACAGACGCACAATATTATTACTATCATGTCGGTACTTTGTATTATTCTCGTTTTAAGTACTGCCTCGACATAATCCGATTTAAATTATTTTGAAATCCTTTGTCTTCTATCAACTACCTACCTACGTGATTCATCTCGCCACTATAGCACTATTAATATAACTTTTCTTAGTAATAAACAATTTGCCTACTGCATCTTACACATGCCACATATTTACAACATAAATGAACGTATTTGTTAAAATTCATCAAATTTCTATGCAGGCACAAAACAATATTAAGCATTCTGTCATTTTAAAATACCAAATTAATGGCCAAACACATTTGACCTTGAATCAGTGCTCTCAGTATGGTAATGAGACTGACAGAAAATTCAAATTTTTTGTTGACAAAGTCTGCTTAGATTCATGATGCGAATCCTCATTTATCTTTCGGTGATGTGGTTGCCTTGTCAGAATATATTGGCTTTAGGAATTTAGCATTTGTTTTGTCTTTAGTTACCTTCAATAGTTAAATCAGTGTGGTGCCTTTGAAGTTCTTTGTTGTTGTGCAAACGTTAACCTTGTATATTTTGGCACTGCGGCATGTAGTTCTTACTAATGGGAAGCTCAATTGGGACGTTGACGTAATCAAAAAGTAGTATTGTGTTAAATTGGGATTCTTTTTAAAGTGTACCTCGCTGTCCTGGTGCAGCTTTAAGTGGTAACAGGGTGTTCCCGATAATATATTGTGCATTTTTGTTAAACTAGAGTCTTTTTTTAAAGAAAAGTAAACCGTTAAAAAGACTAAATTTTTGTCTCTCCAAAAAATTATTTATTTACTTCAAAACATGTAAGACATGTAGCGTGGCTGCGTCCTGAAAATTCATTATTAGGACCACTCACGGGACCTATGAAAGGAAAGCATTGTGGAAGTAAAGCTCAAAACCAGGCCGTGGAATTAAGGAAAGAATTATGTTGTTAAATTGTATGCCGTAGATGTCCGCGAGATTTTAGTTAAAGCTGTACACCCACAGAACAAATCTCGTTTTTGTTAGCATCCATACTACTGCGACAGTTTGTACTATGAGGGATGACAAACTGCAGCCACGTGCGTACATATCGGTCAGTGACCCGTGCATGCAGCCACCAGCCAAGCGCAATCTGTACACGTTCTACGTATGAGATTCTGCGTACCCATTTTTTTTAAGTGGGCCACATCTTCCTCGATGACTTGCGTCATAGTTGTCAAACTGCACCATCTAGACCATTCTTTACAGATCTTTGATAGACATCGTCCGCCAGTAATGCATTGGGATCAGAGAAACATTTGGTCATCTTATCGGGTCCCTCATTTTCCTCTATGTTCCTATGGCCCAAAACCCACGCGAGAGTGATGTGGAAACGGGGGCTAGCCCCGGCCAATGTCTGGCTGTCGTCTTCGTTAAGCTTGGTCGCGATTGACTATTAACAAAGAAAGACGTTTTTCTTGAATGTTGATGTGCCTTGCCCGCCTCCCTGATAGCACGGACTTGTAGCGTCACTTGTGACTCTTCAATGCAACCAGATTCATGTTGCATGTGATGGTATTGACCCCCAGCACCTGGCTTCGTAAAATCCTCTAATATACAAAGTTCCACAGCCGAGTTTTATTAAAGTTCTAAGCGAATAATACGAACAATGATGAGTGTTTTATGGTCAAGGTCTTTTATAATTAATGCCCAAAAGAAAACTTATGTGGCAGAGAAGAACTAAAATGATACTTATTGCGCTACGAAGCTGGTAACAAGCATTATAAAGCACAACAGAAAGTTCATCAGAAAATTCGATTACGTATTGATGCCCCCTTCTCCAGCGAAATATGCAATTTATTTCACTAACAACATTCACTTTATTATATACTCCAAGGGCATTATTAACTTTAGAATAAATTGTTCATTGGTATTACAAAATAAGTTTCATAATCATTATTAAAATCAATTTTTAACTAATTATGTTTCTTTGAAGTTTACCACCGGACAAAACTAATTACAATTGCAATGAATCCATCATTCGTAGCGGTTATATTATTAATAATATCTAATACAGAAATATGTTTTTATATATTACGTACATATATATATATATATATAACTTAAATCTCATATTCACTTATTGATTTGTAATAGCCAGGCACACTAAGAGTAAATTTACGACCACTTGAAAAGAGCCAAGCTAATTCCGTTCAGCTATAATATGGATCTGTTGGTTAATGTAATTTTGGATGTTTGCTATTGATTGAAGATCTGTGATCCATACACCAGACTTTTTATGAGAAAGACTTCTATATACTAACCTTGGCTAACCTTCGCTAACCTTGGTTCCAATTTCAAGCAAGTTTAAGCAACAGCACTACATATGGGCGTTCAATTGCTCATTTCTAATCATATGCTGGCTTCCAATTTTTTTCCAGAAAAGAAGTGACGATGTTTGGTTCTAATAATATTCATTGGACTGGAGATTGAAAATTGTTAGAAATTGTAAAAATTGGTCAACACCGTTTTGAGCAGGTGAATGAGCTCACAAGAAAAGGAGGGATACTTGTTAATAGTGAGGTTGCAAACATCAAACCTGCTCTCTGCACAATGAGGGGCATTATTAAGGAAAAAGAAATTTGGTCTGTGAATCTAAGGTGGTCAAGTTTTGAGGAAACAGGGTATCTAAGGCTTTATGGCCCCTTTTCGATAGTAAAAGATCTATTGAGTTAATAAAATTGAGTAAGTTAAGGCTTAGAACAATAATAGGAAATATGACAGGGCACGGTCTCCTGCGTAAACACGCTCGAAACAGAGGCTCGGATTATCCGATAAAATTTTAGGGAAATACTTTTTTTTACTTATATGCAAAACATGTAAAGAGGTTTCGTGTCAAACATATTTTGTGGAAAATAAACCCTCAATTCCGTCAACTTTAGTCTTAAAACGATATTTTGAAAAACTTGTGGACGTAGTTGAAAAATTTCAGATTAGTTCCTCATAATTACTTTTACCAGGAAATTAAAAATTCAACTCGTTGAGGTTGTCAAATATTTGAGACTTATGTTTGGTAAAAAGTTCAGAGAAAACAAAAAAGCTACAGTAGCGCTATTCTCTTGAGAGAAATGTGGTCTTCAAAACCGTATCTTTAATGGGCTATATAATATCTCACCAGTAGCAATACTTTTATATGGGTCGGAAGTCTGGTGTACAGTCTAAGACACATCGATATGTGACATGTGTGTAAAGTCGAAAGATCAGCAGAGTGAAACTCCCTTTCTTAGCACTGGAGATCCTGTTTCACCTAACACTCCTTGATTTCTAAAGCAATTGGCTATTCGTCTTAACGTAACCTTTCTGTTGACCCAGATTGATTTGATTAATTTGATTTGATTGACCTCAGTTCGACAGAAACTTCCAAGACATCATTCTCTCTAGAGCACTCTGGGAGGATGGGGTCTTTTTTGAGAGACTTAAACTTAGTTTCTCTTTTCGTCTACACGCCTACGTTGGGTACCGGGAACAACACAGCTCATTTCTCATTTCTCGCTAATTAGATTGCACATTGGTTCAACAATAGGTAGTGGTAGGTCTCCCAATAGCCCCAATTAGTTCAACGAGTTGGATCAAACTTTCCTAGATTCGTGGGGTATCACTATAGACCTTATTTTAGTCTATGTGTGTCTGCCTTCTGCCACTTCAACCTTAGCTATGCTAACCTAACCTTACTTTTCCTTCATCATAGTTAAAGGTGCTGATCACATATAAAATGCTTGTATTTTTTTTTGGCCTTCGACGAACTTTCAGGGGTGCAACAAACTATGTCCAAATTAGTATGACATTAATACTACATGAAAATAATCTTAGGAAAGTGCTTTTAAGCTTCTATGTCCAATAGATTCTTTTAAATAGCGACTCATTTTGCTTAGGATTTTTCTGATGAGAGGATATCGCCAATTTGTCTGTTCAAAGTAAATTCAATAAACTCCAGCCACAATCAAGAAATGCTTGAAATATGGAAATTTAAGAAGTATGACCCCATTAAAAACACACCTTTAAACTAGGCACAGGGCGTGAAAACGGCATTTGAAATAAAAAATAAAATAAAATAATAATGACCACGTAGCCGAAGGTAGGTATGTAGGTACCTTACTCGATGGCCTTTTCCAATAAGTCTATCAATTTATCTAACTACAGAGAGCCCATTAATAAAATATTATGTGCTTCCATAGAATCGGATTAACTACACACAGTCCTGCTGCACTTACAGTTTTATCTCCCAGCATAGCACAGCCCAATCTGCAACCGTTTTGCCATTGCCATCCACATTCATCGGGAAAAACCTTAATCGAGTGAATTTCCTTACTACAACAGTGGCAAGGAAATCTTGTTGTTTCAATTATTCCACATCCACTGCACTCTCCCAATAGATACATGCGGTCTGGTTCTGGTATGATGCTTCAGTTGGATTGGTATAGGTATTGCTTACCCTAAATCACTGCACTCTCCCCCTCATATGGCATCCATTAAGGAACGCCAACAGCACTAAGAAACAACAACTTGCTGTTTAGGTACGAATACCTCTATATAACTGAGGCACGACCGACGGCATTGTTGTCAAGTTGTTACCAAGTCGTTGATCGGTCGTCTAGTGGTACCTATTATAGTTGCCGGGTTTTGTTTTCTGTATTTTTATTTGGTTACGTGACCGGCCGTGTTTAAGTTACCACTAACATTGCCGCTCGCTCGCCGGCTGCGATCAAATTTAACAACCAACTAACTATTAGTAACCGAATTTAAAGTTTTCCAGAACGACAAGAATGTCATGCTGATTTTCCTGAACCTAATTGGTTTTGCGATTCAGATTCGACTCGCTGTCCAACTGTGAATCTGGAATTCTTGAAACCACAGAGCGGTTCCATTAACAAGTAACCAATAATCTGATTATTCCCTCTAACCCTCTCCTATAGCTAGGTAAATTATAACGCAAAATGAAATAAAACAATCTCTAAAGGCGGCTGCAGAAAAACAAAAATGAAATACGAATTACCTTATCCAAGTGCCCAAGTGCTGCCTGCTGCCCAGGTGTTTATAGAACCAGTAGGGTAAAACAAGAAAATTTGCAATAGTCACCTCGGGGCGGGTTTATGAACATAAAAAACAAAAACATAAAGAAAAAATCTTAGAAAAATCTGCCGCGCATTGAAGGCACAGACTCTCAAGTAGATGGGTGGGTAGGGTACGATCGGTGGGAGCTGAGCTATCTACCTATATCCCCACGGTTTTAGTTTCAGATAATTAACTTGAGTTTGAATATGCATGTGGTTTGAATGGAAGGCTCTTTCTGATTTTTCTATTTTTTTTTATGGCGGGTCGTCGGTTGCGGTAAGCCTCATTAGATTGGATGGTCTTTAAATGCAAAATTTATTACTTTGTCAATGATGTGCTTCGGCTGGTTTGATTAAACGGACATGTTCTGTGGCGGTGAGGCTTAAGCCTAGAAAACATGATACGCGTCGAAGCAGGGTTTCTCTGTTCTAGATATTTTATGATTTAGTGGAAACAGGAAGCAGTAGTATTTGACTGACATGCTATATGGGGTAAGGAGTTGCATCCAAATAATACTGACGAAGGCACTTAGTTGACAGGCCTTTTACTGAATGCAGAAGATATTTGCGGTGAAACTCTTTGTACTGGAGATTAAAATGGATCCAAATCAGCGGAGTTTTGCATTGAAAATTAAGAAATAAGTTCACCCGTTGCGATGCCATGCAACCAATGTTGGGTCTAACGGAATAGACTGGATCTTGCCTTCGATGGCGCTACAAAGCGTGGTACTTTTGGGCCTTATTTAATATACCCCTTCAGTCGTCTTGATCTCTAGCCTGCTCCATGGAAGATGGGGTCTTCCTGGATGCCTCCGTTCCATGGTATGCCGTCGAAGACTTTACGCGCTGGAACGTCAATGTTCATCGCTGTACAGCCCCAACGTCTTGTATATCTTTCTTTAGACATTGTTTTCTTGGTTTTCACCACAGGGTCTGGAACTCTTCTCACAGGGTACAGCATCTCCTTGGTTCTTCTCAATAGGGCTTTGTTCTTTATGCGATGTGTCCTTTACTGTATCAAGTCGGGTCCAAAGCAAAACAGGCAGTTAAAAATCTATCGAGGTCTGATAAGACAATAAACTTATAAAACAAGCTTATGGGTATCGTCGGAGGACCAATAGTATGGGTCGTTGCTCTCAAACTTGATAAATAGCAAATCGAACTCTTTCCGATATAGAAAAGAGGTGCTCTTAGACAGTCTCGGAGCCAGCGGCTCTTGTAGTTGCGCGTGGGATCCCCATCGACCTCATGGCAGCTGACATAAAATATATACACGAAAGGAGGGTAGAACTTAAGGAAGAAGCTCACCAAACTACTTTGGAAACAGCTATGGAATTAAGGGAACCGGGGCAGTTGGGAAGATTGAACACAATTTCAAATGAAATAGAAAGTTGCATTCCACCCCTACAGCACTGCAACCGCAATACTTGCCATGCTAGGAATGCACATCAGTTTACCCTTAAGTCTGTATTCGGTCATACAGTGAAATACAAAGATTCGTTTCTTAACCGTACAACGCGAATGTGGAATGCTCTACCACGCTCTGTTTTTCCTACACATTATAGTTTACAGACATTTAAACCAACTTGCATCGGTTTCTCCTTTTTCCTAATCCTTCACTTCCCTTATGCCCGCACTGTGTAACTTCAATCCAAAATCCCTTTAGTGCGCGTATATTATAAACAAAAAATAAAAAGTGTCACTGGAGATGGTGAGTGTATGATAAGTCCACAAAAGACGATGTAACCACACGATCTTCGAAGGTAAAAGATAGTAGCAAAAAAGGCTGAGGTTGAAAACCAAGACGGGTAAAATGAGTCCTCAGAGCATCGTCAGTAAAATGCTTCTTAAGGATATGAAACTCTTTCATCGACTTGATACTAGAAATGCACGGTTTCTAAACGGAAAGGAAGTGGTTTTGAAGCCCTATAGTAAGGATTACTATTAGGCGGGCAATTCACCAGTACTTAACGAGAGCTTACCGATTTCATTTCTCAATTGGTGCATCAGTTCACGTGCTGTCTGACATATAGCACAGTCCTGCTGTAAATGTCAACCAGGCTCATCTTGTGCATTTTAGGCAAAAAAAGTTCGAAATCATTAACCGATAGCGGACGCCACTGACGGTAACAGTGTTCTAAAGGCCGTCTTTGAAAAAATACATCCCAATAATTCGCTGGACCGCATAAATCCCACCAAACAGTGCATGTTGCAAGAGCTACCAACTGGTTGCGTTGGTAGCTCTTGTATTGAAATTCAAAAAAATATATATTCAATAATTTTTAAGTTTTTTACGATGAATCATGAAATCGCAATGCCAGCTGAATAGTTTTCGACTTTGACACATGTCATGAGCTGTCAAAAAATAGAACACTTAAAACCCAAAATAGAAAAAAATTTCCCTTTAAAACTCCAATAGATGTATTTCTACCTATTCCCTAATTAAAATCGAAATCCTCTAAGCCCCCCTCTGCCCTCGCTGATTCGGCTCACCCAACGTTCAACGCCACTATAACCCCACTAATGACTCCTCTCATTATTGTTATCTCGACGACCATTAACCACTTAACTGCCATCTTCAGCAAAATTCTTCAATTAATTTAGCGCTGAGCGCAAATACCACATTCACCTCATGATTGCGATTTAATTACTTATTCCATTCAAAACAACAGGAAGCCACCAACATAGCTAACAATAACCTTATCCATTTCAATTACAACTTGGTGTCTTCTTTTTGGTGTTTATTCTTGTAACCTCGATCATAACCGTACTCTCTGCCTACCATCATCTTGTAAACTAGGTGCTAGCCTAAATTCCACAAAACCTACATCATTCCAAATTCGAATTCACAATGAGTGTTCAATTTCGCTATTATTTTGTTCATACATATATTCTCCGTTACGTCGCGTTGGTCGCGTCGTCGTCTTTGCATCAGTCACAGACCAGCATTGTATGTCTATGTACCTATTCCTGAAAAACTATTTAATTCATTGCACGACACCGACATTGCCGAATGCTGAATGACAGATAAACAAAATTACACCGGTCACGTTTGAAAGCGTGTGTCGCTGTGTCGCCTCGTCGTGCAACAGAAAAGCACTCTAAATTCAAAGTGACAGGAGGAGATAGATTCCTCTGCACCAAATGCGCCTTACCTTACACGTCAACGAGCAATAAACTCTTTGTCACGCAACATTCGGCTGTACCTACATGTTTTATAGAAAACAGATATATATTTTTTAATGAAGATAAATTCATACTACGAATGGATCAAAATTAATAAATAAAAAAATGCATATAGCAAAAAGTAATTGAACTCTTCACATACAAAAGAGTTCTCCACCGCAAATAAAAAACAAAAACAAAAAAAAAAAACGGAAACTCACTACCTCCACAGACGAATTAACGATGATTTACGCGTCTTGCTGTCAATTTTGACAGCTCTTGTGTCTTGTAATGTAATCCACTGCATGCTTGTACCTTTTTTTAGTGTTACTAGAGTCATTCACCTTTATTACAATTAAGTCATTTACATAATTAAACGTTGAGAAAATAAAATTAAAAATAATAAAAAAACAATCCTCTGATGTATTTACACTGTCAGTGTAAACGTCATAAGATTGCGAAATGTCCGATGTGCAGCCCGCTTATTGTTGTAGTAGCACGAGGAGAAGAAAATATTTTGCCCTCATAAATTTGTTGATTCATACTCTTGCCGATGTTCAGCGCATTGTGTTTGGTATGCTATCGCTATCGCTATGTGGTGCTTGATGGTAATGATGAATTGGTTGCGGTCTTCGTGTTGTACTATCAAAGAAGAAATGTTTGAGTAAGCGAATCACAAAGCCCTAAAATGGTTGTCTTGTTGCAGATGAAGATTTAGTGTGGCGAATCGGTGTCTTTCTCTTTGAAATTGTATGCTCTATGATGTCCTCATCGTTCCGTCATGTTATGATGAATAGAAAATGTGATGCATGCTACAGAGGCGATGTTATCTTTGTAAAATTTAATGGGAGATATCGTACTAGATCTGTGGAATTGTGGTATTGAAATGCCAAAACGTAGTAGAAATCGTAGTAGGTATGGATAAGAACAATTAAGTGGTACTCCTGTTACATAGAAGACTATCCCTATCCCACCTATATGAACGTTACAGGTGTCTCAAGAGAGATGTCTTTAAGTGAATTGACTCACATTTTGTTATAAACTAGCTGACCTGGCGAACTTTGTTCCAGCCAAATTCGTTAACTTAATGAAAATAGTAATTTTCGGCTAAGAATTTTCTATTTTTTCATTCGAAAGCTATTCCAGAATAATTGCACACGAAATTCCATCAATTCTCAATTTTTCCAATTTTCCTACTTTTCTGGAGGGTTTTCCCAAAATGTTCTTTCGTAGAAACCAATTACGTACAACTGAAAAAAGTGAGTCAATTGGTGAAGTACTATACATTTTTCACACCATTTTTATATTTACATATATGTATATTTAATATATATAGATACAAAATTGCTGTCTGTTTTCACTGAAAGTTTATATGAAGGTGTAAAATTGTTGACATTAAGTTGTCTAACGACCCAATGAGGTGATGCACATATGTGCTGGTTTTACGGTAATTTTGACTTGTTGTCCGCAAAACATCTAGCCCCAATTTGGAGATTTCTACTTTACTGTTGAAAAACCCGGGATTTTAAAAAGCAAAGAAATAAGCCATGCGCCGTCAGATTTATTGATCTGAGTCCAGTTCAAATGGCAAAATCGGCGTGGAAATTAGTGATTCGTCCTGCTGTTACCAACAATCGAGACGCTATTAGCAACTTGCAGCACAAAAAATTGTTCGTGCATTTGTTGCATTTGATAATTGTCGGTGCCACAAAAACGCAAATATATTTTGTTCACAAACCGCTTAAGTGGAAATGGTCTTCGTCGCTCATTATTATTTTGGATACGTAATCATCCTGATGTTTGTCACATAAGGAATAACAATAAGTTCGCGTTTTTGGTGTATATCGCCTCATTGTTTGATGTCAAACTAAATCTTTATCAGCAAATAATATAAACGTCATTTGATGCCATTTAAAAAAAATTATGGTAAATATTTTGACAGCTCACAGTTTAGGATAAGGAAACTTCATTATTGAAAAATATTCACAAAATGAGTGAATGGTTGACGACTAAAGTTCGTAAATTTTGAACAAAACTGTTGGGGCCTTTTAACCGATGTGCTATTCCACAGATAACTATCTGATTCCATAAAAAAATTGCTATCTAAACTAATCATATCCAATTTTGCGTGAATTTAGGGACACCCTTTTTATAAACATTGTGCAAACATCAAGTTGCGACAGTTTGTTTTTACGTTTTTGGTCCAAAAAAATTGCAAAAAAGCTTAGTGATGTTTGTACCTGCTCAACATATGGACATGTCTTATTCCAGCCCCGACACTATGGTAGAAATATTGAACCGTTCTGGATGGGCCAATGGTGTTTCGGCCCTGGACCCGAGAAATCCGATCTGGCACACCAAAAGATCGACGGATTAAGGAAATATCTTTTCAGAAAGTCAAGCAGCACTAGGAGCACTGTCATCAAATAGGATGAAATCTAGCCAAAGGCAAAATTGGATCAGACCCGGCCACCAAGGTATTGCAGGCAACGAATCAGCAGACGAAATTTTTAGAGCTGGAACAGAATCTTTGTTTTTAGGACCAAATTTTTATTGCAGAGCTTCGTCTAAGTCACTGGGAAAATGTTTGCGGCTTAAGACAGTTCAAAAGATTTGCCATGCTCCCACAAGAAAATCCTGTTATTATTTCTCAGAGCTCACAGACTATCGCGGCTTTAGACAGCATCTTAACAACTTGTATGCCCGGAGACAGAATGCAGACTATGTATAGAGGATGAAGAAACATCTGAACACATCCTCTGCAAATTCCCAGCCCTTCACTAGCTTAAACGATAGATCTTTGAAAAGAGATGCCTTCATCGGTAGAGCTCTGTCTTTTTTTAATGTAGCTTATGGGCAAGGGAATATATATATATGTATATGTCTGACAAACATCCAATAGTAAGAAGCTTGAAGCCATGAAGCTTCTTAAATTCGTCATTTGAAAAAATTTAAAAAAATAACTCAGCGCAAACAATAGTTGGGTTGAAGAAGCAAAGCTTTAGAACCTGAACATTATATGTAAGAAGCGGATATAATGTACTTTGATTCTAAAGACTAGCAATAAATCATTGTTACGATCGGAACACTCCTAACTAATCTGAGATTCTAATTTATAATTGGCAAAGAAGAAGACCGAAAACGAAATCATTCCCATAACAAAATCTATGTTAAAACGAATCAATTTCTTTTTCAGTCCAGACCAGACCATGGCAATTAATCAAACCTCTAGTTCAAAGAATTTCCCTCTTCGTCGCTGCCGAAATATGTACCTCACGTAGAAATATGTATTGCAAATCGTTTTCAACTATCCGCGCTCTACTTGCATGCTTCACATGGGTGTAGAGCGCGGTTGAATTATACACTGTACAGCCAACTTCACTTTACATATCCAGTGAAAAACTAATACTTTTAGCCGCAGCAGCCATCGTTATGCTGAAGCAGTAGTTCATCATTCAGCTGCGGAATAATGCATCTGGGGTTACACGGAATCAATTAATTCTTAGAAGATACCAAAAGCGAAACACAAAAACCCGTAATAACTAGTTTAAGGTCTGCGTTCGAAGAGTACCTCTGCCTCTTCATCGGCCTCCCTAACTCCTTCGCTGGGTCAGACTTGTACTGATTTATGCGCATGCGCAACGCCAACTCGCAAAATATAAACTCCCTCTCTTGCGACGAGAATGAAAATTTTGCACGCGCGCGTACTCACCGCCGCCGCATAGACAGACAAAGACCTCTAAACTTTGGTAGGTATGCCTTGTTTCATCGTCGTCGTCGTTGTTGTCTATTCCTACGGGGCGGACGGACAACAGATTGTTAAAGCAATCAGACTTGATCTGGTTTTGTTCCCCTTTCAACGCTGCTGACCAGATTCATCCTCATGCAGATGCAAGAATGCAACTAGTTTGGCATGGCCATTGTCTAGGGGAGAATCTAAATATAGAAACGCCCGAAGCGACGTTCGCAGAACATTTCGGATCTGTGTTTTTCAGTTCTATCCGCTGCTCGCGTTGGCCGGTAATGTGAAAGGATACAAATTTCTCCAACCAGATCGCATATCACTTTGCCCGCATCAACTGTCATCGATGATTATCTTAAAATCGGGCGGGGAGTGACGGTAGGTAATAAAGATCAAAAGCAAATCGCGCTATTTGCGGTTGTTGCGGAAAACATATTCTGGCCCACTTATAAATTCAAGTTTATCGATTACAAGTGTAACCAAACCATCGCACTTTCATACGAATAACCGCATCAGGCAGTGCGCGCTGCGCATGCGTTGCGCTCCACTTCATCGATTCATCTTCGTTGTGCTGCAAAAAGTGCGTAAGAAAAGAACTACTACTACTACTTCTGTAGAGTTTGTGTACATATTTTTTTTGTAGAAATTACCCCCCATAAATAATATGAACGGAAACTCGATCAAATTTTAAAAGCGACTGTCAGCCTGGTTCCACTTGAGATGAGCTCTGGAATGCAATTTTACTTTCCTTTGACTTGTATCGGCGTAAACCGCAGCAGTCAAAGATATGAAATTAAAACTTGATTTGCGAAATAAAATCGAAATCAAAATCAAAATCAAAATCAGCATCAGCAGTAGCTCTAGTTTAAGTAACTTGCAAGTGCACTTGACAAATAAGCGCCTAAGTGCATGAATGAGCAAGGTGAGATGAGATAGAAAGTCACGCGAACATCGCCGCCATTTCTCTAAATGAAATGAGTTTATTTTCATTTGAGGTGAGAGAAATGTGAATAATTAAATATTTTACTTACATATTCCAAGGCTAGGTAGATAGATTGCTTGTGTTAGGGTGCGTGGCGCTCGATGAAAGCTGTGGTTGTATATCTAGCTACTAGAGATATGTTTCAAGAAAAAACAATTCAAATATGAAAAATGTGTAGGCGGCGGCTGCAACAAAAGAGTAAAAGTATCAGTCAGGTCGGTTTTTGAAAAAAAAAAACCAAAGTTCCTTGAACCTTTTTTGAGGAGGAAAACCTTAAGGTCTAAGATTGAAGGAGGAGGAAAACCTTAAGGTCTAAGATTGCGGTTAAGAGCCTCAAACCAAGGTTTCGAACACCTTCCAAGTTTTAGTTATTCCTAGACCTTGATTCGAGTAATTTTATTATGGCAGATGGTAAAAGGCAGTACTAGTCCCTTTGTATGCAATTTTTGAGTAACTTGCAAGTGTAGATACGTTTTCATTAGTCAGTATTTAAAGTAGGATTTTTCAAGCGCGGCCAAAACGGTTGCAAATAACAATTGACATTTAAAAACTGCCAAAATACTATCAAATAATACTAACCACATTGATTATGTTGCGATCGACAAAAGGCACTCGTCTTGTGTTTTAGATGCCCGAACATGCAGAGCGGGCAACATAGACTCTGAAGGCCGCCTAATTGCAGCCAAGGTACGTCTAGTTACATCTCAGATCGCAATCAGCTGGCCGATGGCGTGTCCCTCAACTATCGTGCCACCCAAACAGCATTGAGTGCTAAAGCCTAGTGGCATAGATGCCGAGAGGCCCTCAGAAATGTCGAAACTGATATGCTGGGTTTCGCCTGACCCCCACTACTAAACCACTAGTTTGATGAAGAAGCCGGCGTGCATACGCAGCAAAACAGCATGTCTACATAGCTGCGCTCCACAGAAGGACGAAAGCGGTTTGTGAGATCTACGAGCAAAAAAAATATGACTTCTTCATAAGAAAGGTTTGTCTGGGTTAGAAGAATCTTGTAGTAGAGTCGCAGTCGTTGCTAATTGTCTATGGAAGAACTATTTCTGCAGACTGCTAAACGGCGAAAACGACACAAATATTGACGATGATAGCCACTTCACTCCCTCCACAAAAATTAAATGAGAATATCGAATTTTGGCGATAAGATTTAGTCAGAAGGGATATGCCAGACCAATAGAATCTCCTGTAAGGCCCCATATGTTCACAAATGTTCACACTACGGCAGATACTAGAAAAAAACCCAAGTAGTTCAGATCGAAACTTTACTCTTTATTGATTTTAAGGCCGCATATGATAGCAACTATTGACACGAACTGCATGGAGCCATGTCCAGCATTGGCATTCCTGTCAAACTCGTTCGGTTGAGCAGGATGACGATTGAAAAAGCTCACTGCTGAATAAAGCTCTACCTAAACTAGAGTTTCATGCCAAAAAAGGATTTAGACAACTCGATATTGGGCGCTTGATATTCCTGGGAGAAAATACATTCCTGGGGCAGCGAATACATTTTTTTAAGGTTATTCGGGTCCGATTTGTAGTCCAACGCCACTGCACCTACACGGTGTATTTTAGAGTTTATTTCTCGTTTTTGATTGGTCGGTAATGGCGGCCACTTCTAAGTTAATACTGAACTTAGTCGGAAGACTAAATCCACTGAGTCATGTTTGGGCTCCTAGTCAGACTGGAATCACGGGAAATGAGGTCTCATACAAACTTACTTGTGTGGTAATTGCTTCGGTTCTTGACTGGGTCTCCACGCACACAATATTCAATGGACCAATGCTTCCAGATGCTGACTAAACAAGTTTGCCCAAATGTTTGTGGAAAGTAAGCGGCATTTTTGCTACCAATTTATTTAAGAAAAACAGCTGATTATAAGTAACACGTAGTTTTTCTAAAATAAAAGGCGAAAAAAAGTGAAAGAAAAAGCCACAACCATATGCCATGTGAGGGCATATGTGAAGATACCACGGAGCATTTTCTCTGTGACTTTCATGCGTTGGCTTGAAGCAGGCTTCAGAACCGGGGTGCCGATATGGTGAGCGCCGAACATCTAAGTTCCTCACGTTAGTGCTTTCTAGGTTTTTGAAAAAGTCGAGTAAATTAATACTGGTCCATTGTATTTGTCTGAAAGTACAATCGACCAGCGTGTGAGTTTAAGTGCTTTCGACAAAAATAAAAACATCAAATTTGACTGCTATGAAAGGAATTCTCTGTCAACTGCCTTCTTAACAGAGACCGGAGAGTTTCCTCCCGTGGGGAGTTCATACCTGCAACACTGTACCCGCTCGTTTTACTCCCAGTTATTCCGACAGACTGGAATTTGCGGTGGCCTTATCTTTAAAACGGTGTTCTACAGCTCCTATTTCTCCATTCGCTAGTCTAATAAGTATAGATTCCTGTGCAGAGGATGCAGTGATGAAGATGTACATGAGCAGATAAAGCAAATCCCTTGTCAAATAAACTTAAGGATCAATGCTTCCAGAACTTAGTTGAATTTACTGGCATTCTTGCTCAATTTAATTAATGCTTAGCGATGGCTCGTAAACTCATAGGTTACGTAGTGGTTACATATTCATATGTTATCATTATAACTCCTAGAAAACCCCAAAAATTAGCATTCATCTAAGCGAACGATTGTCCCACCAAACTAACTAACCTAACTTAACCTCACTTACGATTTGCTCAAATATTTTGAGTGATATAAAGTCCCCTTTGCTTTGACGGACTTTGAATACAGGGATATCGACTTTGGCGAATAGTTCATACAGGGAAATCACACCCTTGAGCCCGAAAGACTTTGATTCCCACCTCAAAATGCAATTTAAGGTTATCATCTTAAACACAAATAAGAGTTAAATTCAACCAACTTGGAGGAAGTTAGCTAAATACCGAGCTGACTAAAGAGACTTTTCGGCTAAGGCTAGGTTCCAGAGTTTGCTCAAGTCATTTTATCATTCATATGAATATTCCCATCCGATTCTTCATCGAGTTTTAAGTTGTCTACTGTTCTGATCATCTAATTCGTTCACAATTGCAGCAGAAGTCAACACTTTGCTTTTATTATTTCAATTTAATCGCAGTTCGCTCGTCGACTCTTTTATATTTGTTTCACAAAAAAGAAAAAAAAAAATATTATTATAAAACACATTCCATTTCGAAATCAGCTCTCCCTCATGTTTTGTTTTCGGCTCATTCAAAACCCATTCAAGTCATTAAAAATCACTTAGTTTGTCAATTCGCTGCGAATTTTCACATATTTCCTTTTGCATCTCATTAAATCTGGTGTAACTGTCCCCCACCGCCGACTTATAGTCGACCGACCTGCTCTTCGTCTACTCACAATATATTAGCAACAAGTCATAAAAAAAAGTGTCTCAAGCTTAGCGCGTTGACAACGCACGCAAAAGTACTTATTTTCCGGAAACAAGCAGCCATAACAATAATTGTTATTACTTTCACTTGAGCAATTAAAATTTGTTTTCTTTTACCCACAAAATTTACACATCTGTTGCGGTACTTTAGAACTCTCCTCATATATGAATGTACGTCTTAAGCTGACCGCCCGCCGCCGCCGGCGGCGCACTGCTGTTTATCATCATTCGTTTTATTGCTAAGAAATTAATAAAACCCAATCTAGCTACAAATTATGACAAGTTCTTCGACTCGAGCATGATTTTTTTTTAAGACATGCAATTCGGCATCGTCGCAAACACGTTCACAATGAGAAAGTGCGAATAATGACATATTTTCGCCGTTTCCATCGATAACAAGAAACGTAATTAATAATTGCTAAATGCTTTTACATTACAATTAATACATAATATCTGGTTGGGTTGTAGGGCACTTCAAAGGTCCAGGTCGTAGGTAGTTAGTTTATTAACAAGTTCTTTGGTTTAAGTTACTCAACTGGAAGAGGAGAAGGAAACGTCTCCGGGTGATTAGGTCCGTTGGCTTATTGCCTTAAGTGATTCCGCACGTCTAAATGGGAGAAAGCCTTGACATGAGCGAAGCGACTCTGGTTTTGTCGTGATCTACCCAAAGCGCACTGGCATAGTAAATATCCTGCGATGAATAATGTTTGCTAATTTTGGCTTAATGTTGTTCGGTTGCATCGAGAAATGTGAACGTAAATTACAAATTCATATTTTCCCCCCTTCTCATTCGCAAAAAAAAAAAAAAAAAACAAATCAAACGAGAGGTGAGAGGCGTGATTTGTTGATTGGCATATAGCACTCATGTTGTATAGAGATGGAGATTATCATCAGTTGAGTAATATGCGATTAGTGAGGTAGAAACTAGGAACACAGATGTCCATTTGGTGAATGACAGTAACTCTTAAAGACTATGTTCAGTTTGCGAGATCGTCTTTGTCAAATGACTGTAGGATCCCAGGGAATCAACAACAACAATAACCACAACGAAATTTGCTAAGAATCGATTTTTTTTAAGTCACGATCCATCTGAAATCCCTTCTGCCTGTCTACAATTGGACACTTTGGAGTATTCCCATCACTATCACTCGTCACTATTTTACTACTATTTAAAATCCATTTTATATGATAAACAAATTTTCAATTCAAATCTATTGAGTGGTTCTTGAGGCTAGACATGTGACAAAGAATTACGAAACCGACAAAGAGCCAGACACCGAATACAGATTGTTTATTTTGACCTAAAAACAATATCAACATCAAGTGAAATCGGAGATTAAAATCGTATGTGAATAGATAGATATATTTAGAAATGATCGCATGGATTCGACGTATTCTTCGAATTTATGAGGAAATAATTGAATTCATTTCGGTTGAGGAGTGTCGATCAATATCTGCTTTGGTTTGTTTTTTTTTTCTTTGTACATATTTAATTCTGCTAATTTCAAGGTTTAATCCTAATTGAAATAAAAAAAATTACGGACAGTTGTTGTTTGATATTCTGTTTGACTTAGAAATGAGTACCAAGATTTTAAAATACGAATGAATTTCTTTGATATTATATAACGATTTGACTGCTAGTGTGGCTATCTGGTCGCTGGGCTTAAGCTTCCAGGAATATAAAAATAAATAAATTCAGATCAATAAAATAAAATCAGAAAAAACAAGAACACGTTTTAAAGCGATTCGGAAAGATACATATTTAGGGCAGTAAAATAAATAAAATATCTTTCTGGCTTTGTAAAAAGAAGTTAATTCGACGATTGAGGAGTATTTTAGCAATATTTAAAGAGGCTGAGCCATCCCAATATTACATTTAAAATTCCGTAAAATTTCGACTTCGGGTGAAAAAATTCAAAAATCTTTTGAAAATTCAGAATTTTGCCGAAGATGCTTTACATGTGTGGTCACTTAAATAGCAATTAAATGTGCATTGTTGGAGTTGTGTATTTATTTAAGCAATAATGGTGAACTTAGAAGTCGATGTTTCCAACATACGTTGCTTGGGAAAGAACCGCTTTGCTCCGTTCGTTCATGTTCAGAATTATCAACCAACTACTTTGTCAAATGACTGTAGGATCCCAGGGAATCAACACCAATAATAACCACATTCATTCGGTAGCAAACTAAGTAACCTGCGCAGAGATGATGCTGGAAACGTACGAGGAAGTAAGGATGATATTAAGATTCCCCAATCTGGCTGGAGTCACTGTAAAGTTGTTAATCAAGGTCGGTGTGCACCAAAGAAGTGTTTTAAGTCCTTCCTTCTTTTTATTACTGCCCTCGATTATGTGCTTGAAGGAGCCTAAAGTATATCAATTATTTATTGTTAAACGAGATTAAAATACACCGCAACGAGCACTTGATGTTGAGGTGGATGGGTCCAAAAAAGGCAGGGTATCTGCAATACCCACTTTGAACTTTTCGAGAATTTTTTTAAAAGGAAAAGTCATTCCCAACTGTGAAAGCTTTCAATATCTGCGTTTTATGGTCAACAGAGGAGCAACTGTGGATGACGACATCAATCACTGTGTAAGCAGGAGCTGGATAAAGTGGCAGCAGAGTTGCGACTAACGAAAAATGGATAACTAAATATCGAAGAATTTAGTTGCGTTGAAAATGCGATTGATTTAGTTATTTATTGTGGACGGACGTACAATTGATTTGATAAAGTTAATTAGATATGAAAAATTAGTTGCGAAACACTACTAACTGGACACAAAAGGAATATAAATGTTTATTAAGTTCGGTAAATAAGTTTGGGAGATGAATTTTTCGAGTTGCAGGGTACAAAGTTGTAAAATGAATTTTTTGGGAATGCTGTGATTTTGGCTAGTGGTTAAGTGCGTTGGACCACTAAGCGAGGGGTCGCTGGTTTGAGGAAGTTTTGGAACCACGCAAAATGTTCATATAACCTGGACGTATACTTTACGTGCGGTATACTTCTGCATGCGGTAAAGTTATAGAACATGGGCACTGTATTACTGCGACATTTGTATTCGTTCGGAGAATAAATAAAATACGTAAATAAAGACTACTTAAAGAGAATAACTTTTTATCATTTCAAATACGAGTCAAACGGTAAAAACATGTTGCTAAGTTTTTTTTATCAAAAAATAAGAAGACTTCATTATAAAATTGGTATGAGTAGCTAATTCTCCAATTAATTCTCCAAAAGAACAAATATAATGTTAAAGAACTATATAAACTGTACTCTGTTACGTTTAATAGTAAGTTAGCATAGAGCTAAAATTCATCATATCAAGCCCAATGTTTAACCTTAGATTCTATCAATAATGTATTTTTTTTTTTGTAAAATGTTGAATTTTGTTGCGCTAAAAATTTACTCTTATGTTTCATGGGGAAACAGTTGGGTTTTTACTTCTGTTTTTATTCGGTCGAAACATTGCTGTATACAAATTGCAAAATCTAGTGCAGATTCGAGAATAGTAATTTTTGTTTTTGGGAGATTCGGGATGGTTACGCCACTGCCAAACACAACTTGAAATGTCACAGAGAAAACGAAAAACATGGTTTTATATTAAATTTGCAATTTCGCCAAATCGCTTAAATTGACATCGTTTATAGGGGTACAAGTTCGTAGGCCTCAACTGAGCTAATATCTATATAAGTCTATGGCAGTAACATTTTATATTTTCTATGCAATTAAAGGGATTTGTCATAATTCGGAAATAATAAAGTAATTATGACAGTTAATATTAAGTTGGATAATAAAACTAATTTCTTTAACCACGGTCTCAGCCGGCCATTCAGCTAATTAGAGTGATATTGAGTGAACGCTGCGCAAAGATTAAATTGACTCTCAAATACAGGGTGTTTTTTTTAGAGGTATAGAACTTTGAATTGAAGTAAATCACAAAAAAATCGTTTTAATGTGCATCGATTTGGTTTTATTGGAAGCATAATTATGCCATTAATGTTTAAATATGATTTCGGGCATGTGGCCGCCACGGCTGGTTCGAATAAAGACAAGTCTAGAGGTTCAATTTTCAACCACTTTTTCAAGCATTTGGGGCTGTATGTCGGCAATAACGCCACGAATGTTGGCTTGAAAGTCCCCTAACGTTTCTGGTTTGTTGGCGTAGGCGAGCGACTTCACTTATCCCAAAAAAATAATATAATCCAATGGTGTCAAATCACACGATCTTCTTGGCCAATTGACAGGTCCATTCCGCGAAATTATGCGCTCATCGAATGTTTCCTTCAATAAATCGATTGTAATATGCGCTGTGTGGCATGTAGCGCCGTCTTGTTGGAACCACATCTCATCCACATTCATGCCATCCAATTCGGGAGCAAAATAGTCGGTTATCATGCTCTATACCGGTCTGACATAACGGTAACTGACTCTGCACCATCATTTCGGAAGAAGTATGGCCCAATGACTCCACCAGCCCATAGAGCACACCAAACAGTCAGTTTTTGTGGATGTAATGGCGTTTCAAGGGTCTCATGTGGATTCTCTTCACTCCAAATGCGGCAATTTTGCTTGTTGAAAATTTTGAAAAAAAAAAAAAAATTTGAACTTTTATTTTCGAAATAAATTTGCACGATTTGCAAGATTTGTTCATTTGTCAGCATGTTCATGATGAAATGGCAAACCAAACTGAACATAAATGAAATTAGAATTGCCAGATTTGACCACAAAATGTCAGTTTTATCTCTATTCGAAAAACCAACCTCTAAAAAAAACCCTTTACTTAAACTCCTGTACAGCAAACTTTTCTGGTTGTCATTGCTATTTATATTAAATCTCGCAAATAATTCATGAACGGATTCTCAGCTATCCTCTCTAGATCGTCCTCATATAGCGAAACTGAAATGTTTGCAAAAAGTACTCCATTTGGTGGTTCATTTCATCGATAAATCATCTAATAGTACTGGACTAAGGACTTCAACCCGTCCCAACCTGTTGCACACGATGTAAAAAAAAGAAATGTAAGTTAAATGCCTATTTACGTCTTTGTTTTAAATTCCACAAAATAAGAACTGTCTTACTCTTCTCCGATCTAAAATACAAATCTAAATGCACTGTCTAAAGTTGTATGTCAGATGGTTACTGTAATCAAGAATCCATTACACCGATGACATTACGTTGACCTATAAAACCATAAGCCACACACGATACCAGAAAAAAGTTTACTAAATTTCGACCTAAATCTTAGCAGACAACAATCTCAACAATAATGTTAACAACTTCCCTGATATGTTACCATTCGCGAATGTTTCGTAACCTAAATAAAGGGTGATTTTTTAAGAGGTTTAGAACTTTTTTTAAAAAAAAAACACAAAAAATTCGAAAAAATGAATGAAATATTTATTTGAATCGATAGTTTGAACCTTGCAATTTAATGTTTAAAGATAATTTCATGCAAATGTTGACCGCGGCTGCGTCTCAGGTAGCCCATCCGCTGTGTCCAATTTTGGCATACTCTTTCACACATATCGGCCGGTATCTCACGAATGAATGCATGGATGTTGGCTTCCAGTGCGTCAATCGAAGCGGGCTTGTCCCTATACACATTAGCCTTGGCATACCCCCACAAAAAATAATCTAATGGTGTCAAATCGCACGATCTAGGCGGCCAATTGACCGGCCCGAAACGTGAAATTAACTGTTCACCAAACTCGCCTCGCAATTGCGCCATTGTTTCGCGTGCTGTGTGGCATGTGGCACCGTCTTGTTGAAACCACATATCATGCAAGTCAAGAACTTCCATTTCGGGCAAAAAAAAGTTTGTTATCATCGCTCGGTAGCGTTCACCATTGACAGTAACGCTGGGATTCGCATCATCTTTGAAGAAATATGGCCCAATAATGCCGCCGGCCCATAAACCGCACCAAACAGTGGCTTTTTCGGGATGCATTGGTAGCTGTTGCAATGCTTCTGGCTGATCTTCACTCCAAATGCGGCAATTTTGCTTATTTACGTACCCATTCAACCAAAAATGAGCCTCATCGCTGAACACAATTTTTCGATAAAAAAGGGGATCCTCGGCCAGCTTTCCAAGAGCCCATTCACCAAAAATTCGGCGTTGTGGTAGGTCGGCTGGCTTTAGTTCTTGCACCAGCTGTATCTTAAAAGGCTTTACGCCCAAATCCTTCCGCAAAATTTTCCACGTAGTGCTGTAACAAAGGCCTAACTGCTGGGAACGGCGCCGAATCGACATTTCGCGGTCTTCTGTCACACTAGCTGATACGGCCGCAATATTTTCTTCAATACGCACAGTACGTAAACGTGTTGGTGGTTTAATGTCCAACAAAGTAAATTTGGTGCGAAATTTGGTCACAATCTTCCGAATAGACTGCTAAGAAGGTCGAGAATGCCGATCATAAAATGGAAGCAGCGCGCGATGAACATTTCGAACCGAGCACGAATTTTGATAGTAAAATTCAATAATTTGCAAGCGTTTTTCATTTGTAAGACGATCCATGGTTAAATTGCAAACCAAACTGAAGCTGTTTGACAGTGACACAAGGTACTAAACACACGTCAGCTGTCAAAACCAGTGTTGCCAAAACCAAACCAGCTAAAAAATCACCCTTTATATATCTTGCTATGTCAGATACTCTCAAGTACCCTATCAATCTAGATACTCTTGTTTTATGGAAAAGATGCCTTTTTCCTCATCTCATTCACTGAAAGAAAGTCAACTGACACTGATACGTCCACTGCGTGTACGCACAAACAAATGATAAACAAATAAAATGTTGCTCCATGAAAATGCAATTAAAATGTTTGACCGACAGTAAATCGAGAGACGGTAGAAATTACAAGATGAATCCAAAATACTCGCATCCATTTCCGATTCAATAATTGCTTTCGCCTCACAAATGTCCAGCTTTGCTTCTTCTTCCAACTATGTGTGTGGCTCGCCTATAAGTGTTGGAACATTTTATTTTTTTTTTTCGAAAAGTAAAACTAACGATTATATTTTGCCATGGAATGTTGAATATCTTTAAACTCGTCGTCGTACGTCGAGAGAGAGTATATGTCTCTAATGAAAATGAACTTTATTATCGTCCAAACGAGGCATAGATTTGTGCAGCATCTACGCGTATAAGGAAGTAAATCAAGTAACGATGGTAATGCTGATGGGCGACTTTTCATTTTCAGCTAACGAGTATAATATATGTCTATATAGTATATAGGCATTGCGAAGAATGTTATATTCCTTTTGGTCGCTGACAATGAGCTCTTCTGCAATTTCTCCTTTGAAAGTTTATTTAAGATTCACAAAAAAAAACGACACAAGTTGATGGTGGGTTGACTTAATTCATTTTGTTTTCCTCAAGAGACCGGTTTGTTCTTCAACATTGAAGGAGTTAATTGGTTCCAATGAAAGTATTCATTTTTAATTTTTTTTTGCCAGGAAACTTGTACTAAAAACACAAAGAAATAGTTGTGTTGGTTTGGATATTATAAGACGCACTTATTACTGTACACCTTGAGTACACACTTCAGTTTACAAAATCTACAATTGCAGGCAAAGCTCTTAGAAAGGCTTTCGAAATTGGTTTAAATTTAGAAAACTTAGAAATCCATATTATAATAGTTCCCCCCAATTTTCGGATCAATTGTCTGGTGTTTAGCTGAGATTACGAATGCGAGTGACTTCGCTCTTCCTTGTACTTTAAGCGTTATGGAGAGAAAAAAGAGAAAGACATATTTGACGATTTCCAAGGTCAGCCAGAATATTCATCACAGAAGTCCATTGAAAAAGAGACGATTCAATTTGCACTTAAATTAATTTAAATACAAAGCAGAAGCAAATATATAACCGCCTACTCTCAAGGCTAAGTAAATCAATAAGCTGAAGTCAATTTATACATGGGGGATGAGTATAAAGGTCTTGCCAACTTTATCCTCTCAATGAAAATCTTAAAAATCTTTTTAAATTTATTCGATGCGACCAGTGTGACCATACTGGTCATGCATATTCAATTATTGGCCTCACAAATGTAGTAAATAATTGCCTTACAACATAAGGTTCGTTAAATCCCTTTTTAATCAAAATGAGTATAGAATTAGCTTTATTACAAATTGAATTTATATGCATTTTAAACTCGAACTTACGATCTAATAAAACACCCAGAACGGACACATTGACAACATTAGAAAGCAACTCCCCATTACCTTAGGGCACCATTGAACTACCACACACTGAAAATTGTAATAATAATAATTGTTGGCAACAGTATTAAACATAGTAACGCCATCGGCTTAGATTAAACAACTCGAATGTTTTAAAACGGACACTAAATAATTACTAAATAAACTGAATGAAATCAGACCCAAATGACTGCCTTGTGGAACTCCAGAATTGACTGTGAAGTAATTCGATTAGCAACCATTAAATACGATTGCATAAAATCTGCTTAATAAATATGACTCAAGTCAAAGTAAGAAACTTAAACTAAGTTCTATTTTTTTCCAACTTAGAAAGTAAGACGCGACGGGAAAGTTTTTCAAACGCTTTGCTGAAGTCTGTTGGAACACAATCTGTTTGTTTTATTTTTAGCTTGAATCAGTCAACATATGATTGTGTAAGTTCAAGCAATAGAGGCGTCATACAACGACCCTTGCAAAATCCGTGTTTATTTGAAGCAACAATTTATGATTTTATGTAAATTATGATAAATGTAAGATTGACATAAGAAGCTTCAAATAATTTTGGAAGTGTCGATAGTCGCGATTGGACGACCATTTCCAATATCATTTTTTTTACGTTTCTTCAAAAGTGGAATGATAAAAGACATATTCCAAGCCTTAAGAAATTTACATGTGAATGAAATGAATCGACAAGTTATCAACACATATCTTTAACACAATTGGTGGTATGCCATCGTGCTCTGATACATGATTGTCATCAAGGTAGGATATAAACATTGATATAGTTTCGATGGTAACATCAAAATTTATATCAGTCAAGTTTTACTCACTTAATAATTCAAATGATCAAAGAGTACGATATTTTCGTCAAGATTATCACAGTTTGTAGTATCACAGTTCGAATATTCAGCTTGAAAGAAGTCGGCGAATAAATTGTCAATTTTAAATGAATTGTGACAAGAAACACTTTTCGGAAAAGACTGTCTTTTTTTGCTGAGTAAAATTCCAGAAATGTTTTGGATTACTTTTTAGATCTTGTTGTACTTTTTGAATGTAATTTGAATTTAAAAATATTCATATAATTCAAAATTTAAAATTTAAAACCCGAAGCTCTTATAAAATCATTTCTTTTATAAATAAATAATCAGATAAATCCGCTTCTGATCGTGTTTTTCTATAGTTTTTTTGGTTTTTTAAACTCGTGTTGTTAAGGAGTTTAAAAAACCATGTCATACTGAATAAGAGCATTCACATTTTTTTGAAATAATTAGAACTGATTTTAGAAAACAATCAAATGAATATTATAAAATTTAAATATGTTTAAGTTAATATCAGAGTTGTTAAGTATACTAGACCAATCTGTTAAATTGAAAAACTCAAAAGTTGTGTATATCATTATCTATATCAGGGTTTAAGGAAAGGAGATCAGCAGCGATGGGTGGTAAAAAACTTCAGTCATGCGATTTTTCAACACAGTCGAGAATTTTCACATAAGAGTTAGGAATGTGATTTTGTTGACGTAATCCAAGAGGTGAAAAATTGTCCACTGTAAGGGAATCATTAGAACAGAGAATTTCTGTTGTTACCCTAACCACAGTGTCAGAGCAAAGAGTCCATGAAGTCGCCTAAACATATAAAGGGTGATCCATTTCGAGGTTCCCTACTTTTTTAAAGATAAAAACACAGAAAATTCAAATTTAATGGAGAATGTTTATTATCATTTGAATTATGTCTATCAAATGTTGGCCGTTGCTACGTCGCAGATGGTCCATCCGTTGAGTCCAATTTTCGATCACTCGTTCGAGCATTTCGACTGGTAACTGGCGAATGACACGCGTGATGTTTTCCTCCAAGGCCTGAATCGAAGCGGGTTTGTCGGTATAAGCTTTTGACTTTACATATCCCCACAGGAAAAAGTCTAACGGTGTGATATCACACGACATTGGTGGCCAATCGACCGGCCCAAAACGTGAAATTATGTGCTCACCGAAATGTTCTCTCAATAAGTCCATTGATTGATGCGATGTGTGGGAAGTGGCGCCGTCTTGCTGAAACCAAATGTCGCCGAGATCACGAGCTTCAATTTCAGGCATCAAATAGTCGGTTATCATGGCACGATAACGGTCGCCATTGACGGTTACGTTCGCATCGGCATAATTTCTAAAGAAATATGGACCGATGATTCCACCGGCCCACAAACCACACCAAACCGTTGTTTTTTCTGGATGAAGTGGCAGTTCTTCAATCTCTTCAGGTTGCTCTTCGTCCCAAATGCGGCAATTTTGTTTGTTTACATACCCATTGAGCCAGAAATGGGCCTCATCGCTAAACAAAATTTACCTCGAAAATGTCGGATCTTCTTGGAACTTTTCAAGAGCCCATAGAGCGAAGCGATGTCGCTTGGGAAGGTCGAGCAGCTTCAGTTGTTGCACAAGCTGTATTTTGTACGCTTTCAATATAAGATCTTGAACGGCGCCGAATCGACTCTCTACGGTCTTCGTGTACACTCTCAGCTACGGCCGCTATATTTTCTTCACAGCGTGCTGGACATGGTCTAATCGGTCGAATATTATCCAATAATGAATGCTGGGTCTCAAAATGGGTGATGGTGTTGCGAATAGTACAGTAGGCCGATTATGTTGAACATAAGTTGAGCGAAGTGCATGAAACACATTCCTCACAGAACGTGAATTTTCATAATAAAGTTGAACAATTTGTAAACGTTGTTCACGCGTAAGTCTTTCCATTATGAAATGCCAAACAATACTAAACAAAAATAACATGACAGCATGACACGACTCACACGTGATCTGTCAAAAAAGGCTATTGAAAAAAGTATCTTTACTTGGATCACCCGTTAATTTCGTTTGTATAATTCAGCAGGTCATTAATATAATTAAAGTATTTGAATGCGTCCAAGTAGACTCCAATAGGGCTATCATTTACGATGCACATTTTGCCGATGAAAATATTCCTTTAAGAAAATGTCAGCTTAATACATAAAAACTCCTTGTCAAGTGCAAATGGGACGTAGATTTCCAACGTAGATTTTGTTGTTGTAAAACGATTTAACTGCCATGAGCAGTCTTCATATCATACTACTATAAAAAATACAACGTCTGTATGTCTGTCCATCCATAATACAATACAAAAACTAATCCCGATCGATGGTTTTATATTATTTTGCTGCTAGATATGTTATTCATTTACGTTTTAAAAGGGGAAGAGTTGATAAGCTATCTCTTTAACTTCTCGGCAGATTTTAAAAGTTCTTCCAACGTTGTAAAGGTGACAACCTCCGGTTCAGTTGAGATTCCTTAATGATATTATTACATGCGAGCAGAGGCGGTGGCCTAGTTTATTAGAGTAGAATTAAATGCTTCCAAAATACATTGCTGTCTTCTGTCATTAAAGCGAAACGCGAATGTTCTGCCATTACCTGAGATTGACAATTGCATCGCCGAAACCGAAAGGCTTTCCATCCTCGGTATGTGCGTTAATGGCAAACTTCGATGGAATGACCACAAATTCGACGTCGCCAAGAACGCTTCGAAATGTGTAGGCTTCCTCAAGCGATGCAATAAATATTTCACCCCTTCTGATCTGGTTAGAATTTATAAGGCGTTATTCGCCCAAAACTGGAGTACAACGCTCATATTTGGTCCATTGCACCAATAACATATTTTGAGCTACTTAATAGAATTCAAAAACGCGTAAAAAGACTTATTGGCAACCGAAATATCGCGAAGTTGCTTGACTCTCTTAGTCGTCGTCGCAATGTCTCCCGACTGTCATTGTTTTATTATTGCATCCATTACAGTGCTCTAACGAAATAGCCCGTTGCATTCCATCCCTTCGACAATTCAACCGCAATACTCGTCATGCTAGGAATGCACATCAGGTAAGCCTTAAACCTATATTCGGACGTACTGTTAAATATAAAGATTCCTTTCTTAACTCACGAATGTGAAATGCTATACCACGCTCTGTTTTTCCCTCACATTAAAGTTTACAGACATTTAAAACAAAGGTGAATCGGTATTTCCTTTTCCCTAATCCTTCACATCTCTAATGCCCGCGCTTACTTCATTACAGTTTAATAAGAAAAGTTGAGGAAAGTTTTCCCCTCTTTTTCCAAGAAGGTTGTTTGTTTTAATATCTTTGCCAGGCGTTTGGATTAATCAACAATGTTCAGAAAGTCTCTTAACACCGGCTAAGGCTTTAAACTTACAAGGCGACTTTATTTCACTATTAAATTTTAGTTTTCAACTTAACAAGCGCAAGTTGGAGATAAAATGGTATTTGACACAGCAAAAATTAGGTGTCTAAACATACACCATTTAGCGCCTTCAAGATAGTGGTCTAACAATGTTAGGATCACTCTTGTACAGCAAGTTCAAGCAATGCCTCCCATAAGCTGTAGGAGTTTAAACGACCCACACAATTTAATTTAGCATTATTGAGAGAGCACTTCCGCATTTCATATGACAAGGACTGCCATCGCTCACTATCGTAACGCGATCCATCCAACCAAATTCAACTTAACATAGCCCGTGACAAGACGCAAAGCAAATAGGTGTGCAATATACGCACACGAACTCGTAGGTGGAATAATTGCTTGTCTGTACGCGCCGTAAAAGCCATCGAATGATGCAATTTCCATCTTTCTGTGCAGTATTTACCCGAGAAACCCGAGAAACGCTTCCTCAATGGAAGACTGGAAGTTTTGCCTGCTTTTGGAGCGTGGCATCGTTCGTATGCCTCATAATAATGATGATCTTTGGTGTCTTGAGTGAGGCATGTCATCCTAACACTAGTTCCAGAGCCGGCCTCATCGCCACCACCATAAGACACCAAATTAATTGCTGGCTGATAAATTGAAATTATCCAAAGGTGATGTGATTGTGTAGTGCTTGGAGGTGTACCTACTTACCTACAGACGGCAGACAGTACCTTCCTTACCTACAACATACTAGTACATTATGCAAAATGCCTCCATAAAATAATAATGGCATCTAGTACCAAGTTGTAGAATTGAGTTTTCCTCGTTGATGTAACAACGATTACGATGATGTCAGCACCGATAGAGATGTTTTTGGCACGCCTTTGATCATAGCATAAGGTAGCAGCTTATACAAGTTACTTTGCTGCTGCAGCAAGCGTAGCGAAAGAACTGAAAGTGATTTCGAATAAAAAAAAAAGTTTATATAAGTCTTTCGAGATGAAAGCCCGATGAGGGATTAGTTCGACGGTTTTACAATATTTTATGGTCGATGACAAGCAAGTAGCGAAACTCACAAGTGTTATGGTTCAGTAAATCGTTCGTATAACGTTTTATTTTTTTCTACTTTACTTTTGCTGTGCTGTGTTGCGGGCTTAACTCTGTCACTCTGTCCTGTCGAGGTTTTGGGATTAAGTAGTTGCGACAATTGAATATTCGTTTCGTATTAGTATTTAGATGCGTAGCGAATGTAATTGAAGAGTAGATACTTTTTTTTTTTTTGGTTTGGTACTCTGAGTCGTTGGTTGGATTTATTTCTTGCCCACGGCTGGAAAGGTGAACGAAGGCGTGAGAATACAAAATAGATAATTACGGTTATTGTGGGTGAATAAAATCGGAAATGTAGGGTAAATCTATTAAAATTGAATTACAGCGAGGTACTTTGTGAACTGGATTGGTTGGCTTATTTCTATTTCGGTTATGATGTAAAGGACGTTTGTTATGGAGATAATTTTCACTAATTTATAGTAATACGATATTAAAATTGTTCTTCTTTCTAGTTTTCTTTCAGGTGCAAAACACAGCAAATATTCCTTTTATTTGGTCAAAAAAGAAAAAGGTGAGTACATACCTACGTAATGTTTTTATACAAGAATTATGTCATCACAATATTAAGTTGTTATGAATGTTGAAAACATATTTGGATCATGAATAGAAAAAGTGTACAACATTAATTTTGCTATTTGTGTTGTTTGAGAAAACAGTTCAGAATTGGCGCTTGAAATATTTGCCAAGACTTTGTGTTTATGTTACGCAAGTTGACACTACCTACATTTTTTTCTTCACTTTTAAAAACAAATCATCAACTGATCCACTCAACATCGGTAACTATTTTGTCCCATAACATTTTTCAGCAAAATGAGATCGGAACTAGTTTGCTGTAAATGTGGACATTAAACGGATCTGTTTGCACATACGTTTTCTTACGTTACGTAGTTTGACAAATAAATTGCATTTATATAAACATTGATACTTATTTGTCGCAAACGAAACAGTTATATTTTTATTTACCTCATCATCGCTGTTTAGCTATATACATTTTGGTTTATATTTGTGGCGGCGAATGTTAATTATCAGCCAATAAACTGATAAATTTGATTTGTTGCATTTTAAACGTGAATAATAATAGTGAAAATATTGTTAAATTCCGATAATATATTCAATATGAGAATCGGTGAAACATTACGTAATATCTTGTAAATTTTGGAAATTTTTGATCTTCATTTTGCATGTTATTTTTCTAGACTCATAATAAAATTAATGTAAATACATATTTTATGTTATTTTTACTTCCGAAACTTGCAATCGGCGTACTAGGGATGGCTGAATTGTCCATCACGTTGAGAATTAGATGAGAGCAGAGTGAGGCGACTGTTGCAATCGAACCTCTTACACACCCGAAGACTTTGAAGAGAAAGAAGAATGATATACAATTGAACGCTAAACCTCTCTACAGAGAAGACGAGCGCAAGTTGAGGTGACTGATGTAATAGAACCTGAAACCAGGGCCGAATTACAACATCAGTGAGCGAGTGAATAACTTTCATACGTTACTGAAGTATCGAAAAAGCACATTGGGATTATGTTATACGAAGCATCACGTATCGAACGCACTTTGTGATTGTACTAGGAAAACTCTATTGCATTATATCTTGTATCAAGTTAATGTCATATTGGCTGAATTCCAAAACACAACAACAAAATGCGCATTGTGAATGCACACTGCTTTTCTGATGCCAGGTTATGAATGCTTTTGCGCTGCTTTGCATTGTGAATGCATCATAATCATTCACGATGCTCTGTTTGCTTTCGTTTGGGCGTTTGATGCGTTCACAATGCGTTTAGAAAAGTATGCATTGCATCATAGTAAGCACTTTGCATTTTGGAGCGCTTGATTAAGCAGTAATGCAGAAGTACTGCGGAATTAAGCCATTGTTTTTTGTCATTCGCGTTTTTATGTGAAATTGTGAATTGAGTACTTTGGAATTTAAAAAAAAAGTCAATAAAAATTTAGATATATTTTGTTATTCTTTTCGTCGTCCGATTCTTCTGGGAAACTATTTTTCGATAGGTCGGGGTGCACAGCAATAAAATCGGCCGTAATGCTTTCCTGATTCATTAATTTAAATTCCTATTTTTGGGAAACACTTTACAAAAACTCATAAAACCTACACTTTTCCTGTCAATTTATTCACACCTTCAGATCTTTGAATGAAAAAAACACACGATCACTGATAAGGCAATGTTAAATAATCAAACTCGATACCATGCTCGATAGCAGTAATTCCAATCTTAGATAGTTTAGTGACGTATTGCTCGTTAACTGATGCGGTAATTCGGCTCCAGTTTCAAATTTCGAGCGAAGCCAATTTAGTGTAGCTAATCGATCTGAGATCTCTCTCAAATTCTGGGTCGAGGAAACAGTGGGTTAGCTGATACTGTCAAGACCAGAAATTTCAATCTGAAGACCAGAACGAACAACAGACTGGAGAGACTGATCAATAGAGTCCAAGAATATTCCAACCATTAACAAATGTATTTGCGGATGTACCGAATGTCTATGAACATAGATCGCTTAGATTTTCGTAAAAGTGTTTTCCTTGAATTTGTTTCCTTAACCAGCATGAGTACGTTATGGATTCCGTTTTTTCAAAGTCTCTGTCTCGTTCCCATTCTGCTGGCATGTCTACCGCTGTGGGCAATCTCATTGAACTATTTCCCGCATTGCTTTATCATCACCGATTAGTTTGTAGACTACAAACATTTTTCCAGCTATAGGACCAAATTTAATGGATCGGCAGTTCTTCGGAGAAGAAGTTTTTAAAATGTTCATCAAATCGACAATCTTATTCATCAATGTGACAATTTCCAGTTAACAACCGCAGATTGTCTATATTAAAACCTATATTTTTTTCAGTGTGGGAAGATAATGACTTGGGCACTGTTGGTGAGGGTGAGGTTGTTGTGGATGATAGTCTTGAAGACTTTATATAAGCTATGCACATCAGGTTTATTAACTTGCTTTTTAATACCTCAGCGGCCGACGCTATTGAAGAAGCATTATGTCAGGTTTAATATGAGATAACAAACAGCTCACATGTTCTAAGTAAAAATGTTGAACAGGATTTCAGTATTTTGTAAGAGGATTAAATTGTTTTGGTTTGAAAAGGCAGACGGTTTCCTTCGAATTTGCTTAGACCCAAACAAAGCATTAAAACTGGAGTACTATCGTATTCCTCATAATAAAATAAATAAATCAATATTGTCGGATTCAAGGACTCTTCTACGCTGGGTAGCAATAAAAGTATTCAAATTAAATGGCGATAACTTTGATTTGTGCACTTTTAATACTCCTTTCGGAAAGTTTTTTGCTATTTTATAAAGTTTGTCACGTTGAACGTGGTAATACTTATTGAGCCTGTCGCGATCCAAATGTTTCTTAATAGGTTCTTTAACTTAAAGGCTTCTTCGATTTGATTTCTAATTCGATCATTCTCTCAACTCCTGTCTATTCGCCTTCATACTTTTTGTACATTGTCCAACAGTGAGAACCGCATATTACTGTCCCAGCACATATAGTAGCACATCATTCTCTTCTCATGAATCTTCTCATGAATTTTCTTCTTCAAAAATACTTCTGCTAGAAGATGACGGTACTGCCGAGTGATCGCTTCCCCCAAGGTCACTTTGCAATCCCTTGCCCTAGGCTTAATTAAACTAACCACCAAGTAGTAGTCAATCTGGAGTTTATTACAGCCATTGCTATAAGTCAGCTGGTGTCGACTTAATCGGACGAACGTGCTATTTAGTGTTTCATGGCAGTCTTCGTAGTCCTCGTTAGACATTAAAAGATGTCCACTCAAATTACCGCCAACAAAAAACGTTTTTTCTCTAGGATTTTCTTCATGTAATTGTGGAAATCTAGCCAAAATGAATATTTTTCGCTTTGCTTGCACCAAACCTGTGGAGCCTCACAGTTTGGGAGACATCAAATGGCCACTGGACTTTGAAATGGTCAATAGGTTGGCACAAGGATGATACCAATACCGTTCTTACCTTTTTACTTTTCGTAGTAGAACACCTTGTAAGCTTTTGTACTTGTCTTCAACACACAATATGTCTGTCCACTTATACTTCCAACGTTCCAACTCGCTACGCTTCGGATTTTTCTAAGTCTATGCATTATTTTGCTATCCCCTGGAAGCCGAATATCTTTGAGCCGTGCATATTCAGGATCACAACCATGTGTTGCATTAGTAGTGATTGAGAGTATTAGTTCCTATTCGTGTGTTCTGTTCTGTAATGCTGAATTCAGAGACTTTACACGTGTATGCTCCTGTTATTGTTATTGTTGTCACTTCTATGACACCGTTAACCGCCGCTTACGTTAAGCACTTTCCCAAGACCTTGATATAGGGTTCTTCTTTTACAACTAAAAGCAAACAACTAACGCAAATTTCACAAAAACTGAAGACGAAAGAGAAAAGGGCAGAAATCATTATGCCAAAATGAGTTTTTAGTCTCATTTGGGCTCCTGCCTAGCTTGACGATTCGGAAAGATTTGTACGCTGATCGCTGGGGAATAGATGCCTTTTAATCTAAAAGTAAGTAGGTTCCATTGCGTGGATTATTTTTGTTTCACCCTCCTGTTTTGTATGGCGATGTCTATAGACTCTCCTCCATTAACACATGGACGTTCTTTGGGGATTCAGCAGATTTCTCAGACACATGTTATGGCGCCTTTTACTGCCTGCAGATACTGGCTCAGTCTGCCCATCTCAATATCATCTAGTCGTTAGACGCCAGATTTCTGACGGAAAACTAACGTCTGCCAAAGTACAGATTTCAAAGTCTCACACAATCTTCCATAATTCCCACAAGCCATTAATTAAAACCACGCCAATCATCAAATTTGGTTAATCTTAGGCAACCACTCACAACATTGTTTAATCGTTTCCCAAATATACCCCATTAGCATCTCCTAAACCTCATCAAAACTCCGTTTATACACAGACCAATCCGTCAGTTAACAGAAAAAAAAACATCCACGACGAAACTCAATTAAGAGCTTAAACACTCATTTGGCCTCTCATCTATCTCATCCTCTGTGATGAGTTAAAGATCACTTTGCCTACGGCGAAATTGTGCAACTCAAGTAGAGTTTTACCATACGTGTGAGCTTAGATTCACAGCAAGACACTGTTGGGCATAGGCGGCAATAGATACAAACAAAAAACTGAAGCATGTGCTTAAGTCAAACTTCAATGACCGCATCGCAAAACAATAATCTCTATCGACGCGTCTCGTCGTCGTCGTCGTCGTCTATCGTCGTTGATCGTCAGCATATCGTTATGGCCGCTCCAACATCATATTATGTCCATAGTCACCTCAAGTTACATACGCAAAGCTGAGCAGAGTGGTTTAAAATAATTGTCGTCATTCCTCGTGTTCTTGCTGTTGAAGCAGAAAAAAAATAGACGTTTGTAATTAAATCCGTTTTGAGAGAAAAATGAATTGCAAATGCAGCGGAATTTAGCGAGTGCAGTACGAGCACTCGTATAAGACGCCTTCTGTAACACTGTGCGCAATTATATTGTGCATAACTCATCTAAATTGGCGGCTCAGCTTCAGATAGACTCTCAGACCTGAGTCTGAGTGCGGGAGGTACCTGCTATCGGATCGGATTGGCTGCACTGTTTTATTGTGGTGGCAGATGGTATCACGGCCGCCATCGGTAAACAAGTGTACACACCGCTGTAAGTGGGTACACAGTGTAGCTGCAGCAGCAAACAACCAGATCTCTTGGCTTATTTTTCTCGTTCTCATGATCTCTCTTTATTAATGCCTAGACGGTAATCTTTCTTTGATTTTGATTACGAAATTTGTGGCATGTAAATGCACGTAGTTTTTTTTTGTTATTTTTTTTTTGGTTTTGATTGGTTAAAATCGTTCCGGGTATATGATTTAGTAAGGCACAGCAATATGGTGGCACAGGTTTAGGTTCCAGCGGGATCGAACTTTAAGCGTTGGAGTCGGAGGTGAGGTCGTAAATTTTACATTCCAAATTTTGTGTAATTTTGGTGTTTTTGAAAGAGCAATTTTTTAAATATCCTAATTGAGTTATGGCGAAAAAAGGACGGCGGTACGAACTATACCCTTTTAATCATTCTATTACTTCGCGTGGTGATATCTTGTGGTTAGAATTCTATGGTTTTCAAGGAGTCTGGATTCCAACTGTAGTTCTTGGTTAGTAGTTATTTGTAACGAGCTAACAAATCTAAAAACGTATCCCTTAACATAATTTAAAGAAAGTTGTATTATCTCCAAGCGAATCAGCTTAGGGTTATCCTGCTTATCGTTCTATTATTTTTAAGATATATTTGGGTCCTTTCGATGGTGGTAGGGATCTAACCAAGTTCGTATGAATATGTTTTAAGCGTTCTTTATTTGCACGGTACACTTCAATTGGGTGTTTGATTTGGCAGGATAGGCAACCAATGTCAATATTTATGCACGGCCAGAAATACTTAGATGTAAATACTTATCTTTCTCATTGTACGAGCCCCGTGTTGGATCAGATAGTGAAACCCCTCAAAAGCTTCTTTCCTATTTTAGGTAAGAAAGGTCTATTAAATACAACATTTTGAAGTCTCACACTAAATTTCTATTTATATGTTAGGAATTGAGATTATCTCCCGTTTAACATTTGATGATTGCTTAACAGTAGTGATTTTGGTTCTTCATCCCCTTTTAGGCTTTTTGCCAACTCTACAGCATCAAAACACGTGAACGTAAAAGTAGAGAAAATATCGGATGCTCGTAATAGGTTATCGGCGAAAAAATTACCTTACCTGTGAACTGAACAAAGTATTGAAGTTATCGTATTTGTCGCGGACTTCCTTCGGTTTTTGACATAATCGCTGTGAACAACGGGTTATGGTCACTTACGTCCTTCTATAGAATATCTAAAATGCTTTATGGCTAAATAATTAGCAACAAGTTCCTTGATTGTGCAAAGGTTATTCGAGTCAAGCCTTTTTGCATGCTTTCCTATGGCTACATGAAATATGGCCTCACGAAAAATGGCCCCAAAACAAAAAAAGAAAAATGGCCACAAAATTTCGATTTATTTTTCAAAATAAAAAATGGCCTCAATTTTAAATGAAAAAGGCGCCAAAAATGTGTCACACCCGCGTGAAAAATGGGCACGAAAATTTCTGTGATTTGGGGCCATTTTTCATATTTTTGGGGTCATATTTCAATTTGCTTTGGTCCATTTTCTATTTTTTAGTTTGGGGTCAAATTTCACTATGAAAAATTATCCCAAAGGTATGAAAATGGCCCCAAAAATGTGTCACGCTACAATGAAACCATTGGTCCCAAATCAAAAATGAAAAACAATGCGGGTTGACATAAGGCCCACGGACATTATGTGTATATCTATTTAGTATATGAATCCATGGTAGTTATCACTTAATCCCGTTTGTCACCCAAGTACTTTTGCTATAGGCGCCTGCCTGGCGATAAGCACATACCCCTAGCGGAGCAACGAAGTTACGTAAGCTTTACCTGCCGCATGCGGGAAGAGGGTTGTAATCCCGCGTAGCTTCGAACTCTCAGCAGTCTAGGGCTACTATAGAGCTTAAAAAAGCCTAGTGAATTTCTTTGGCACGAAACCAATGGCTCGTTGAAAAAGCTGGCTTTCGCTGCCGGAGTGAAGTATATTTTTATTTCTTATGTTCGAGGAAAGGCGCTATATGACCCAACTACACAAATTGATCAATTTAGCTAGGACTTCGATAGCCATCCCGGCTTGTAGAACCTCTGATGTGGAATGCTATTCCATGAGCCTGCCAGGATAAACGTCACACTCGAATGCTATTACATGCCGATTAGTGGTAGATTGCATAGCGTTTTGAGAAGTTTAAGTTCAGTCGAGGTTCAAGTTCAATCGAACTGCCTTTGTACTCCGCGGTAGAATGATAGGAATGAACAGTCCCAATACAGGATTTAACAGAACTTAGTTTTTCTTTGAGTGCCTTTTCGAAACCGAGACATCTGTAACTTCCTGGCACTCCCAACTAATAAAAACTACACCAAAACATATAAAATCTATAATCGCTTGCGACAGCATCCAGTGTTGAAGCGAAACATCAGTCCCACCCACGGACCGCATACCCAACATCGAAATGTGTAGCAATTCACTAACTCAATTCGTATCTGTTCTATCAGTGCAAAACGTAAACTACCAACTTCAGAATCTTGTCACACGCAATAACTTTGCAATTTTTATCAGCGACATATCCACAACGTAAACAGAGTAACCGTAGAGGCCGACTCTCGAAATGGGATCTGACCGAACATACATTTTTAAGTGTCACATACTTCGCTGCAGAACAACGACAACGACGACCACGACGACGTGTAAAACGCCTATCTATGCGCCAGCAAATACTCCAACTGTGCAGTGTTTCTTATTTTAAATCACAGCACCTCTCGGTGGGGCTATAAAATTTCTGAAAAACTAAAAGAAATACCCTCCAAGAGCGTTGCGCAAACACAAAGGCAACTGCACTAAGATTGGTCTTGCTGCACATCTTATCGAAGTTTTGGCACTTTAACGCAGTACGAGATACTACATCTCTTCCTTCGGGCTACTACAACCGTACGGTGTATAGTGTCGGTGTGTCGATGCAGATAAATTTGTTGCTTGTGGTGGGCCTGATGAACTGCGCGTAAATTCATTAGAAAGGTCCACCGTCCACCTAGAGCGTGTGTGTGCAGAGGCATGCAGGCGCGCGCGCGCATGCGTTAAGCGAATTAATTTACCTTGCGCCATTTTAGTTTTTGTCGAGCGAATAATTTACATTTTCCGTTTTCCAGCTTTTGGGTGGCAGATTACGGTAGGTGTACCTACCAAGGAAAGCAGCAATACGGAAACCATTTCGGGTTTGGGTGGCGAAGGTGGTTTATGACCCCCTTTCGCGCGGTTCTCACGTGTTTATCGTTGCGTCAAGAACCGGCTTTTTGGGTCAGGTTACACAGCAGCCGCCAACACTACCGCCAGCAGCCATTGGTTACGCAATATCTCTGCTGCTGGCACTCTCCATCTTGGTCGTAATTTTGTATCGATTTGGGAAAAATCAGTGTGTACTCGTATGCCAGTCGAATGTCGATGTTCGCCGCAAGGGGGCTTAAGAGTTTTGTTTTAATTTTATTTTTTTCCCGTTGATTGATGATAGGCAATTCATTGCTCTGGCCGTACGAACGCTAACCACCGCGGACCACCACTGTGAAAGTTAATTAGGATTTCTTGGTTTTGGGAAATTGTTTTTCACAAAGCCACAACAAATCTGCGATAGTTGGGCTTTTGGTGTGGGGCCATTAAGAGATCGCTGTTTTGACATCACTGATTAGCATAGCGAAGTCGAATTCAAATTCAAAAGGAAATGTGCTGTCAAATATTGACATGTGCTACCAAATTTTGGAATGATAGGTGAGTGACGTCTTTTGTTTTGGTCACGATTAAGCTTCTTTTCTACGAGTGTGTGGGCGTTTGAAGTACTTACAGTTGATTCAAAAAAAAAGTTCAGTAGGATTTATTAGCTACGGAAATGATGAATTCATGGTCAAGCTGTCAAACTGTAGGGGATCTACTGATCAAGTGTGTTTTGGTATTCCATTTTTTCTTTTATTGGGGTTTTAAAACCCAAGTGTTAGATTTGTGATGAAATTTAGTTTTTTGTTGTTTTTGATAGATCGACGTTGGAATTATTTATTACCCAATTAGCATGTCGGTATTATTTTGCAAATAATATTTGTTAGGGAATTTATAAATCATACTCAAACCACGCCCTAAGTTCAAGGTTGCGCAAGGTTATCTAGTTGCTGTAGCTGAGGAATGTAGCAGAAGCTCTTCTGTGATGTGTAAATTTGACATTTGGTAGCTTGAGTTGTATTTGGAAATGAAGAACAGCTAAGCAAACAAATGCAAGTGTTATACTCTTTGAATGCGTATTAAGAGGCAAGTTAAAGCGGACTAAGTTCTTCATAAATTGGAAACAATTCAAAAAGTCTACATCTTGAGGAGTTAACTCTGCAGCATTCTAATAATGTTGAAGAGTGAGCAATGAAGAATGCTCTTAAAAAGCTAAAGGTGGAGCAAGGTATCACTAACCAAGGTGGGTTCCATAACCATAAAAGGCACGGGATAAATAATCCCGTATTGGCAGAGGTTGCAGAGTCTTCGACAGGTTTAGGACTTAAATTTGATTTTATTAGATCTCAAATCAGGATGACATCCTATTTGGGAAGTACTTTGTCAAGAAGCTCAGAGTCTTAGACATAGACGAGTGCAGGTAGTGTGGTGACAGACAGACTTATTTTACTTCACATAATCGAGGTCCATGAAGAGTCTCTGCCTGAGACAAGGCCATCCAGTGCGACCCCGGGCAAGTTGCTTTTTTCCAGACCAAGCGCCTTGGCATCCGTAATGACATGGTCTTTGAAACGTATGTTCGGTATTCCTTGTCATCCAACCTGGGGTTGAACTCTTAGATTCTCTTGATCCTCTTGAGGAGTATTATTGCCCAATGGAAAATGTGACCGAGCCAATGAAGTGGACATGTTTTAGCTTTTTGGGCTTCATTCACATTTTGGTACTGATCATATAGTTCGCGATTGTATATCTTCGTGGAAAAATGTTTCTTTCGAAGGAGCCTAATATTAACTCTTTTTTCGTGTTGATCATCCAGCAGTCGGCGCAGAGCATGCATTTTGTCCTTTAAGTAACGGCTGTTTACTAGGGTAATTCTTCGCCGGATCTCTGTTTGCACCAAAGTAGATGAACCTCGTAGTTGCTGCTATCAAGTCGGCCGCTTTCTTGTTTTTAAGCTTTTTTATAGCTAAGTCAACCTCTTCTATACTGGTTGGCGGGACTGGTTCTTCATTACCTTTAGGTGGGTTCTCCTCATGTCCCACCACTCTCTCTACATGATGCCCATTCAGCAGCTGTTGGCAATGCTGCTTCAATACAGCTACTATAATTTGAGTTTTGGTGGAAAAGTTTCCTTCGCTGTTTTAAAGAGCCTGCTTTTCGATTCTAAGGTCCGCATCGATTTGCTTGGCTTTCGATTTCTTGACTCTTCGATTTCCTTGTGCTGAAAGACTGCGCACTCTCTTTTCTTTCTACATAGAATCTTCTATTTATTCAATCTCCTGGTTCCATTGCTGGTCATATTTTTCGCTGCAGCGTTTTTATGTTTGCATTTTCTGTAACCTTTTACGCATCGGTATACGCATCATACAACGGGTTTTTACTCTGGGGTGGCTGGTAACCTAGAGGGTAATTTTGGCTACCTCCGTAATGATGTCGCGATACTTCGTCCAATTCCTCCTTCTGGGCAGTGTCAGTAACCCGCCGTGAGTGCCGCCGTTGGCCCGTTAAAGGCTCATTCGTTATAAACTCTTTTGCAACAAGTGTTTGATATCCCTATAGATCTGTTATTTAAATATGTCGAAACAGCTTAATAGCTTCGTTCAAACTTACTGGAACAATACAGTTGATTCCATCCTTAGAATTCGTCCGCTGCCATTCAGAAGCAGAAAGAAACACGAAAACTTAGAACTTGGCATCCTTATTAGACCTCAAGACTGGCTGACTTGTTAAGCAAACTAAATGTTTGAATGGTTGAATTAAACAATAATAACTTGTGATTGCCACCACCAACAATGAAGAGCCCGGAATTACAGCTGTTTCACGGCTTGCCACGGCCGATCATCAGATTCCTTTGTGTGGTGCTGGTCTATATGTTGGTCATTTAATTCAAAAAACACTTTCCCCCATCAGGAAATTTTTGTATAAGAGAAATTGGCTCTATTTTTGATCTGAAGTGTCTGCCTTCAAAGTATGTGTGTATTTTGAAGAAAAATCAAAAATTACGATATACCGCGAGCCTTGGATTATGTATTAACTAATCCTGTTGCAATGACAAACAGTATAAGAAGAAGCGAAAATGATTTCCAATTGTTACACCAAGCTTACTGGCTTGAGCTATCTATTATTTCACCTACTCGACTTTGATCTCTTTTTTTTTGTCAATCAGCCCAAGCATTGTGTTATGAAAAAACAACGGCATGCTCCAGTTTATCTTGCCAATTGGTCCTCATTTGCCAATAACTCTCATCTCTAGCCTCGATTTAATCTTCAAAACTCAATCTACACATAATCCTACTGAGCATGATGTAACCAAAATATCTATATATTTTTTTTGGCAAAAAGTAAACAACCATAATGGCTTAATTTTCCACATTTAATCAATTCAAAGTGCTTTTGCTCATTAGCCATTAGCACGAGTCAATATGGTCGAAAGAATGTCAACCACACCATTTGCGCGCTCAACGATTATGTTTGCTTACTCTAAGCCTCGCTACTACCAAGGTTGAACGGCCTCAATGGGAACTTGCTGCACACACACTGAGAAGAAAAAAAGCCATCGTTCGTGCGGTTTTTCATGAATTCCTTTACCGCGATCAATTAAGTTATGATTGATAAAAAAAAAAAAAATAATAATATGACAATGTAAGCGCGGTTTCTCTCTCCACATCCACATCCATAGTCACAGCGACAGCCAGCATCTAATCCCATTAAGCAGAAACATTTGTGCAATGTTTGCAGATGTTTCGTCGCAATTAATGATCTTCACGATTAATGCATATGCATCAAGTCCCATCTAGTGGTGGGTTAGTGCTAACTCCTGCACCGGCCAAAAGTAAAAGTATGTTCACAAAATCCTGATGAATGATGCACCGGGCCGGGAATAACATACGCGCGCCTTCGCAACTTTCTTCCTATCTATGACCGAAGAGGATGAGGATTTGCAGTCGTCGTCGCATGCATCAATATTGAAGGTAGCTCCCAGAGGTTATCGCGATTTTCCTTCCGTTGAAAGAAATTTTCTCTTCTCTGCATTTGACCCGTCGCAAAATGGCACTGGTACATCCTCGTGACTTTGCACAAATGGGCAATATCCTCCTCATGCTGTGCTGCAGCAGCATCAGAAATATACACTGTGGCATGCACAATCGCTGTTGGAGTGGAGTGCAGTGTATTTGGCTTTCGCCGAATTAATCTTTCACTTTCCTTGAACAAATATTCGACGCCTCAATGGAGCAGACAACCTGACAGACAAAAGAAGAAGATGTGCCATAGCAGATGTGACTACAGTGGCACGACTCCGTGCCTCTATCTATCGTTTATCAATTGACTCTTCAGCTGCGAAATCTAATCCAATAAATTTTCAAGACAACAACGGCTCTGTTGTCACCTCATCGAGCCAAGGTGTAGGTAACGTCGTAACATGCAAGCGCTGCACCTCTTGGCGGCAACCCACATGAAAAGAGATGTGAAGAAATGTATACGCGGCGCGATGGGGTGAAATTGTTTGTATTTTGGCCACACATTCGGATTTTGTGGTGCCATATGGCCAAAAGAAAAAAAACCCAAGTGCGGCTGTGAGACTTTTTCTTTTCGACGCGAAAACATGCGGAACGCAACACAAGTTAGAAAATAAATTCCAAAACAAGCAGATGGGGAATATCCGCTCCTAAAGATGCCCCATGTGAATCTAGGAAATTGTTGCGCTTCCTTGCAAATGAGAAACTCGGCACCTGCGCTAAACTGCTAGCTGCTGTGGACATCATCGGATGAGCATTTGAATTTATGATTCGATTGGGTTTCACACTGAGATTGTATATCGTGGCTTTTGCAATCGCGATCGACTATCGAGATAATCTGTGGTTCAATATTTTCTCTTGATGGTTCCTCTGACATTTGAAGAGGGTCAATGGCGTCTGTTGGGGCCGCTAATTCGTTGAGGCTGAAGTATTTTGTAATATTTACATGCGTCCGGTCCGCTGTTTGCTGTCACTAATTGATGAGAGAGATTAAGAGATAGGGTTTCGGGGAAGCTACACAACACTTTCATTCGAAAAAGTTGTGTGTGAGAAAAGCTAGCTTCAAGGGCATGATTACGGGTTACGGGCTCTTATTCGAACTGTTGCATTTTGATTAACAATATCGAACTTCGAATGCAATTAGTGAGATTTGAGGGTAACATATCTAGCTAATTAAGATGTAAAATTTATAATTAAAGCTAATGTAATATGTTATGAATGTCTAAAGTTGTCTTCAATTATAGGCTTTGGTTTCATTACGATGAAAAGTGCGAACTATGAAGGTTCTAACCTATCTTGGTGCTAAATAAATTAGTGATTAGTAGATGACATAATAGGAGCGTTCAAGTTTTACGTTTCTATAACAGAAGGAAGCCGGTTACCGGCATTAACAAGAAGGTTGAAGAGCATTCAGCATTTTCTCGGGCAATGAAGCGGCTATTAAGTCCTTGGAATCAGTCTCTGTAAACTCTACAGTAGCCCTAGGCAGCAGATCTCTTCAGGAGATGTCGGTGCTGTTCAACATTCACCTTTGCTGGGTGTCGCGGTACAGGGACATCACTGGGAAATGTAAGGCTAATCAACTCGCCAAACTAGAAATCACGTCACTTCTCGCTATTTGTAAATTATCGCTAAAGCTGGCTGCTACAGAAAACAAACTTTAGTGGGCAAGTGGTATCACATGTCTAGCGACAAAACAGATCTGGCCTAAGCTGGATCGGAAACGCTCTAAAAATTGGATCTCTCTAAGCAGACGGAAGATTAGCACTACTATAGGTTTCATCACGGGACACTGTCTTATAGGTAGACATGCAACAAGACTTGGTGCATTCTCGAACGACTTTTGGTAAAGTTGTATGAACGAAGAGGAGGCGGAAACGATCCCTCCCCTGCTTTGTACATGTACTGCTCTCTCCAGAAAAAGGAAGCTCCATCTCGGAGCCTTCTTCTACGAAGACACATGTGATCTCACGAGCATCAAAGGTCTACTTCGCTTTGTCAGAAGCTCCATTGGTTCAACGAGTAGGGGAACGCTTTATCCCAGATCTTTTTGGTATCACAAAGGACCAGTACTGGTCTAAGTGTGTCGGTTCTTAACCTAGCCTAACATATTCTAGCCTGGATGCAGGCTAGACAAAGTGCTAAGGTTCTTTCCAGACATGGCCTATTATCACCCTTAGTTAGAAACTTGGCCCTTTATAAGTGATGGCTGGAATCGGTAGAAACGCCCTAACATTTTATTTGTCATGAAGTACGGGTTTTACCAAGACCAGACTGGCTTCCCTTGGCAAAAGACTTCACTGCCTCCATAAAGATGATGTCAATTAAAATGAACTAGCCAAACTTTTTCGCCTTTGCTTAAAGCACTGGTAGGTTCAGCAATTTTTGAAGAAACAATTTTTGAAATATACACACAATTTTTTGACCTGTATTGTTAAAAATGATATCCTTTTGATCTCTTGCGCTATTAAATTATGACTTTAAATGGTACAAACTTCTTTGTGTGACTATAACCGGTTAGAATCCATTGGGATATGTGCGCATTTGGTGTTCCAATGTGTTAAGTTCAAATTTGTATAACTGGTGGGTAGTCCATAGAAGGGCTCTGGGCCGATGAAAGGGGATGCAGAGCCTTTTCGTCATAGCTCGTCAGCCTCTTCATTACCAAGAATTCCTTCGTGGCCTGGAACCCAGTAAAGAGTTACTCTTTTATGGGACGTGAGTTTTTTTTTAGAATAGTTAGACAGTTCCAAACAAGTAGAGAGTTAAAATTGTAGGAGTTAATAGAGGGAATGTATATATCTGATCTTCTGAGATTATGGCTTAAGCATTTTCTTGCGCATAGTTCAATGGTATAAACTTCTGCTTGAAAGATAGATTTTGTGTGTCCTAGCGGAACTGACATTTTGCAGTTGGGTCCGCAGATGCCTGCTCCTACACCCATTGGCATTTTTGAACCATACGTGAACCAGACTGAGTGGGATCTGTTTAGCCTACGGCCTCCAGTTTCCCACACAGAACGGTCAGGTATGTCGATGTGAAATTGTCGATGGAAGTTTACTTTTGTGGGCATGAGGTCCGTTACTTGAATCGAAGGGCTATGTATAATCTTTGAGGAGTTTAAGATGCTTAAGTGTCCTGTAAAATCGCTCTGTTTGAATTCCCGAAGTGAAGTAATATTGTGATTGAAGCAGCGCACTTCTTAATGCATGTAGCGGTTGGGGGTCAAGGAGTTGCTCTAAGCCAGCAGAAGGATAGGAGCGCATGGCGCCCGTGATTCCTTAGCATCTTTGTATCCTTTGAAGTACTTTCTGGGCAGACATTTTATTTACCTCTCCCCACCAGACTAGAGCTGAATAAATAGGACTACGGTTTGGTAGGTCCAATGTATAATTTTTGGACGTAGACCCCATTTCTTACCGAAGAGTTTAGAGCATGCCCATAATATAGCAATCGCTTTATTTAGGCTACGTTCTAAATGAGAATTATGATCAAGTGTGATACCGGGATATTTTACTTCCTTTGAGAATTGTTTTGGCGTGTTGTTCAGTGATTCTTTTCTGGGTTAACGGTTAGGCCTTTGTCTTGACACCAGTTTTATACTTTTTTATAAGCAGTTTGTATAATCCCTGATATAGTGGCACCATATTTGCCACTTGTAATCATCGTCAACAAAGCCCTGTGTTCTAACCCCTGAGTTGTTTAGGTCGTCCGACTGAACAAATTATACATAGTTTGAGCTGTTTGAATACAATATGTACCTGCTGAAACTCCTTCCATCTGGATAAAAACGCAGCCACCTCATCTCATTATTCAAAATTAATAAAAAGATTCATAAACCTTTTTTCTATGAAAAAAACGCCCAACAAAAGTTTACATGCCCTGAATACGAGCACCTAGTCATTTTGTAAATGAAGTAGGTAAATGGCAATCATTGTAAATTAAGTCTGGCAAGTCACGTTAAAAATATTCTCGAATTCATCACAAAGAGTTTAACTACAATGCAATCCGTCAATGAGAAGAGAACCCATCATTGTTGATTTAAGAAATAAGATAACGATAAGAAGTGTGCAAATAAACTAATGAAAACGGAATTGCGCGACTCATTAGGCTAAGAATCAACTTAAGAATGAGAAGAAGCTCATTGAATTGTGTGCTCTGAAGTAGGCACTGAAGTGAGAGAACAAAGAAAGATTCGGGCGTGCAAGTGAAGTAGTAGCATCTGAATGCTCTTGTTGTGCGAGTTGAACTGAACAGTGAAATACAAGATTTATTACTGCACTGAAGGACGCGACGTGTACGCAGCTACAAGTACAATTTTACACATTCCGATCCCATCGACTTGGACACGGGTAAGATCAATGTTTTTTTTCAAGTGATTACACTACAAAAGTGACTACGACCTCGCAATACGAAGAACTTTACGAATAGAAATGCGAGGTACTCGAAGCTAAATAACCTCATTACCACATGAGAATAAAACGATGCCTCCGCATAAGTGGTATCATATTTCGGGCGTGTGCACCACTTACATGCGTAGATATAATTTTGAAACCGCTTCCATTCAGTAGTCTGTCCATTTGGATGACGACTGTAATTTAATTGATTAGGTATCCAGCTAAATTAATTTTCGATGTACCTGGCCTAGGGTATCCGTATCTGAATCTGACTTCAGTGGCTTACCTATGGTTGCAGCTCTCCACCTTTGGTGTGCCACATTCATGTCTACATTTTCATTCGATAATTGGTCAATTTGAGTAATTGCGATCTATCCAATCGTATGCGGATATACATAGATGTCAGAGAGAGAGAGAGGGGGTGTGTGAGTGCAAAGAGCCTGTACTTTAAGTAGGCCCCACTCACTCACACATGGACGATGGGCCGAGTGCCGCCGTCGCCGTCGTCTTCGTCGCCGCGCGCCGACTAGAAGTCTATTTGAGAAAGGTTTAAGCCATTAATCTTGAGAGTGGATTTACGCGTTTAGCCTCACATGCAGCAAAAGCGATTCGTCATTCGCTTGTACATCTGCGAAAGTACGGTTTTCAAATTGAAAAAAAGATTCTGCACACTCATTCATTAAGGCATGTTGGTCGTTCTTTTGCTGCTGCTGCTGTTGGATGAGGATTTGTTTTTGTTTATGATGGTACCTAGCTTCTCATGTAAGAACTTCTTCAGAAGTTGTGATTACCAGTTTTTGCCCTTCAGATAGTAAGCTGCATGAACGATGGTGGAATCGAGTGTAGGAACTTCCGGTGGAAAACACTTCGCACGGTCTTTGGCTTTTCCTTTCGATTTTTTTTTGTGTTTTTATTTTTTGCTGTGCTGTCCTTGTGTGTCGAACACGATGAGAAACTCCATCTCTTCAGTGAATAAGTGTTGACACATAATGATGGCACTTATATCGATAGCATAGAAAGGTTTGCTTAAATGGAAGATGATAGTCTGTTGAGTTTGCAATTTGTCATATATAGCGGGAAGAAGAAATGATGGATGGAATGCGACAACTGGTTGTAGCAGGACAGGAACAAGACAAGCATTCAGGTTGAATACTTCCCAAAGGTAGATTGTGAAAGTGCATCTTTTGGGGTTAAGGAATGTTGTGAGAGAGACCACTTTAAAGTGTTCCATTTTAAGGAAGTGGAGAAATTAAGTAGATGTTTTATAATTTATTTCTTTAGAAGAGATTATTATATTACCCGTTCTGTATGGGGTTAAAATTTATTACTCTATCTGGAAACGTATACAAATAGATGGAAGTCGGCGACCTTCTTCGGAAAAGTTCTGGAATATTCTTGCTTCGCTACCTTTAAATTGGTATCAATATTGAAAACGTGTCCAAATATTTCTGTTCTAACGTTGAAACCATTTTGTAACTAAAGAAAATAGGGACGATTTAGAACCGTCATCATATGGTGTTTCTATAAAAATAAAATTATTTGAAATTGTCAGTGAAACAAATATATTCAAAAAACGAACAAAGGCTTGTTCGACTGAAAAATATTCTCTTAACGCTGATGTAAAATTAGGTAAATTGGTGTCTTACGACTTCACTTAGAAAATGTATTGCTGGGTATACGAAATACTAAAGCTATTATTTTAGCTCTTGAAGAAGTCTCGCCTTCTTTTAGAGCTACCCACATTTATAAATGAAGTTCAGGTTTTTGTTAAGCTCTTAAATTCTAAAATCCTGAAGTTCATCAAAGAATTAACTGTCGAGGGTTATCCCTAGGAATAGTCGCATAGCAGGTGATAAATTTATTGTATTTCTTTAAAGCCCTTGCAGTTTTTGCAGTGGTCGTTATGCAGTATGCCCAGCTGCTTCACACGTAAAAATATCACTAATTGTCTAGTGAGGACTCCCATGAGCGTGCGTCTATACCACATGATACAGCTCATTTGCGTGCCTGCAGGTTTCGAGATCTCCCTCAGAACAATAGACGTTATATTGACATTGAGTCCACTAGCAGAATGAACTGAGAATAATCTCGAGACGTGCAAGTACGCAAAAAGTGAGGTAAGCAAAGTTCTTATAGAGTTTTAAGCCAGAGATACGTGTAGAATATCCCCTACCTCACAAGATCATCCGATAGATGTTTATAGACACGTTTTTATCGGTAAAACCACGAATTTTTACATCCTTCGCTGCTAAGAGTATGATAGGAATCTTTCCTTGTAAGAAGACGCTGTAGCCGTCACTAATCCTAGTTAAAAAGTTTCGCTGAGACTAAATCACTGGGCCAGTCGTTTCTAAAAGTAAAAGACTTAAGGGCCAACCATAACAGACTTAAGTGGGATTAACCATATGTCCAAACCGAACGAAAAGTCCACTCAATTTCTATCAAAAGTTGTAGTTACCCATAATGAACTTAATCAAAAGTACGAAAATCAATCAAACTGTCAAACATTTTATATTCAACCAATGGAAAAAATGTGAAAAATTTACTCTTAAACTACAATAATTCTTTCTTACAATGCATTTAAAAAATATAGTGACAATATAAAGTGATGTAAAGTAAAAATATAAATTGTTGGTGTCAATTGTCAAATTTCCTTACTTAACGTCTCATTTAATTTACTTTTACACTCTCTTAAGCCCACTGAAGTCAACGCAAATTGAACGAAACTGAGCAACATCCCATTATGGTCATGCTGTACTTTTTACGAGTATTTAGATATTTCATTAAGCTAGCTTTAGCCAATGAAAGTATATTATGGTTGACGCTTTAGATTGAGGGAATTTCTGTCAGTATTCGATTCCTCTTTTGAAGCGGTCCAATGAATGCATGGCCAGACGTCTTGAATAATAGCGGTCCGGACGTGTTTACTGTTTTGATTCTCCACATAGGTGATGTTGAGGATAGCCTTAATAACTGCTGCAGAAGTGGTCTGCAGAGTAGTCATACTCCGTATCGAAGCACGGGTATTCTGTTAGTAAATTAATTTTTTGGTTGATTTGGTTTAAGTGGCTGGTGCTCGTCTAATCTAGCTGAAGACCACAATTAGCAATAAAAGGCCGTTTGGAGACCACTACGAACGAGATCTGCAAATACACCGGAAAAAAAATGTTGGTAAGGAGCTCGAAATCACCAAGAATTGAGATATTTTGTGAGATTACCAAAATGTAAGCCTGAGATATCCGAGAGGTCGTCGAAGAATGGCTTGCCTGGAGTTCAATGTGTGGTTTTGGCTAAAGACGAACATCCGCATAGAAAATTAAACACATTATCATTTACGTTTTCGTCACCGCACCTGCGGCAATTAGTGCTGTAAGGCATGACTGCGTCAGTTTCTATCAGCCAGTGACCCGTACTGATGGCCACCAGCCTAGCGACGTCTGTACGCATTCTGTTAGTGAATTCTAGCCTAATCTTCTTTGAAATTATACAGTGCTTCAAATCTTTCCACGTAGACTCAGCCATTGGGGTAAGTGCAATAAGATCGCCAGCTCGTGGACTTCATCATTCCGGCGACGCATAGAAGAGTGGTTTCGAAGCTACGGTCAGCCACAGTCGTTCTCCACCTGCAGTCTTCGACGAGCTTGGATGTGCGGTCGTATTTGATGTTGGCCTCATTGACCGAATTAAGAATCAAGATACTGGAACTGAGCATCTCTTAAACCCTAGTTTCCATATCTACATACGTTTTCTGAGAACTGAGCAATATCAGAAAGCGAAACTATTGCTTTGTATACAATTTGTAACATTGAACGTGCTCTGTTTGTGTTTTGTTTCCCTTTCTTCGAACTTTCTGTTAAGGAGCATAAAATGAGGGCGAGTTTGTGTTTGAGTAAATGTGTTACAGTCACACAAGAAAAAAATTTGGTGGTGGTACTGAGGGGAATATTGGAGCGGATATTAGTTACTGCAAAAATATTTCTTAGGCAAATTAATCGATGTTTATTTTAATTAGAGATGGAAACAAATTTCATTTTTCTTGACAGTTTTCTATAAGTTTTGGTATAAATTTGTTCCCGTTTTTTCACACCATCAAAAATGATTCCCTGAATTCGGTTGTGTTTTCCGCTTCTGTATTGAAAAGCGACAATACCAATACAGAGAAAACATATTCCGCTTAATCTTTTAAAAGATTATTTTCTCCACTAGCATCTTTACAAGAGAAGACTCAATTAAAAAAATGGCATCTATAGTTTCCTTTCTTTAAACATTTTTCCAATAAAACTAGTGCAACCTCCATTTTTGCCAAAAGTAGTCACAAAGGGCTTTTGTTTTTGGGGAGACATTTTATTGAATCCTGTAAAAAAAAACTCGAGTGGATTTTAATTTCATTTCCAGCCAACAACGATAAAATCCAGTCGAATCTGAATGGAAACGAGTCAAAATGCTAACATTAACTGAGAGCAACAGACAGCGTCAGCATATTTCAATAGGTGGACGATCACGGATCTGTTGAAGAGAGTAGGTAACTTCTGTGTTGATTTCCGGACATTGTTAAAATTAAACAATTAAATCTCTGCTTCTCTCAATTTGTATCTGGTTGTCCTTCGTGCGCACTGGCAACCGAATGAATTCTTTCATATATTGATCCACAATCAGACTGTCTGTTGCTGTACCCCAGTTGTAAGCTGTTGAAGCCGTGCGTTTATTATTATCAACTTAACCCACATGATGCCACCATGCTTAGCTTTTCAATTGAAAAACAAACAACTTTTACAATTGACCTTGGATTTAATGTATTGAGTCATTCACTGTTCCCTTATTATGACAAGTACCCCTTGGTATTCTTCTTCAAAATAAAACACCATAACAAGCCATCGTACATGTACAATTGTAGTATGTAGTTACCCACTTAGGAGAGGTCAGTTCACCCCGGCTTTTAGCGCTGCAAAATTCACTAGAATCAACAGGTAGGCATATACAAAACCGCTTACATAATAGGCACGCATACACAAAGAGTTTATTAAAGCCACCTGTTGGCGTCTGACAACAACAACAATAAAAAAACACCTCTTATGCACACTCAAGCTACAAATAGCATTATAGCTATCTATATTTGAATGGAAAAAAAAATGTCATTTCGGCAGAAGTCTGCCCAAAAATTCACTCGATAGTCCATAGGTAGTCGTTCTGCGAGGCTCCCCTCCGTCGTAAAACAAAAAACAACTTCAACCGTGGCCGGCAGTCCCACGTGAACTACGGTGCGTCAACTCGCAAAAAGTGCTGCGATGTGGAACCCAATAGTAATTATTCCGGCAGAGGCATAATTTATGTAGACCGCTTGCTTTGGATGTAGGTACGACATTCGACGGTGAGATATTCGTACTCGAATCGAATTCCTGTGCAACGACTCCAACGCCAGCGCCAGTCATCCGTTGCGTAACGCCTGCGCGAGCGAATTCATACATATAGATTACCTCTGCGACTGTAGGCTCTAACGCTTTGCGACACATCTGTGCATGTGAGATAGATTTATGGAGCTTTTACCTTGTCTGCCGTTAATTAATTTACATTATTCATTCGCATGCGCATTGTTTTCTTTTTTTTTAAATTTTAATTTTTGCTATATTTTGCGTTCTCATTCCAGTTCAGATGCAGCGTCAGATTTAAGGAGAGTCAAATCCAGTCAACACAATGACAGATTGTCACAGCATTCAGGGCTCGACGACAAGCTCCTCGACCAGCGATGTCATATCGACGACTCGCAGTGCAATGGTGTCGAATCCGAGGATTCGAGTGATTCGCATGGTGCGTCCTAATTCACGGCGAATTCTGGTCACGCCCGACAACAATGTGACGTTTGGATTTGCCATTCGTGGTGGCAAGGAGTTCGGAACGGGATTCTTCGTCTCGAAGGTGGAGAAAAGCAGCGAAGCTGATGTGAAGGGACTGCGGGTAAGTGAGAGTGGTTTTAAAACGTATTGATCGGGAAGAATTCGCGAAAATGTAGGTCACAGATACATTTATTTATTTATTTATCGAAAGTTCGTGCGCTTCCACTTGACACAATTAGTGAAGTTTCACTTTGCCGTTGAGTCAAAGACGAAATAAGGAACCAGCGACTGGTGTGGAGTCTTTTGCAATGTTGAATGGATGCGAGCGAATGAGATGATCAAGATAAGAAGTGGTAGATGGATGTGTGTTGATTTTCTCTTGCAACAACGACGCGGTGAGGAAGTAAGATTGTCACTTAAGATTTCTATGATAGAAGAAGATGTGAGCAACTAACCAGTTTCATCGACTGGGAAATGCAATTAAGTATGCTTTTAACAATTTAAGACGGCTCATCTGTTGTAAATCAACCACATGAGGCTCTGGCAAATTGTGGCAAATTAACGCGAACAAAAGCGTTAATCTAATGGTTACTTTAGTGACATGAAGCTCCATCCTTTTGGGCAACATCACTTCCACATTTATGCCATTCAATTGGATAGCGGAAAAGTAATGAAAAGTCACGTCGTTTCAATAATCAATGTGGATTATCTTCGCCCTAAATGCGTTAGATGCCAGTGTAATTTGGGCTTATTTACCGAAATTTAAATGCAAACGATGGATAGTCGGATTCAATTGACCAAGATCTTTGCGAAAAATTTTCTTCAAAGTTCTTTTCTATCTTCAATGCGCATTATTATTTAAATTAACACAATCTAATGGCTCCAGAGACTTCTTACTTACTTTACTTTACAGGCTCTCGACCCGTGAAGAGTCTGTAGAGCATGTACTTTGTCCTTCGAGTTAGGAGTTTTTAACCCATTTGTTTTGCCAAACCGAAGTAGCAGCGGTTTCCTAGGGTAATTCCTTGACGGATCTCCACTAAGATGTCATTTGCGGAGTTTATGTTTACCCCGAGGTAGATGAACTCCTTAACTACCTCGAAGTTGCTGCTATCAACAGTGATATTTTGTCCCAGTCGGTGGACAGATGATTGTTTGTTTGTTGATAGCATATATTTAGTCTTGTACTCATTCACTTCAAGGTCAACTAGTTTCGCCTGTTCTTCAATAGCCGTGAAAGCCTCTATCACGGCACGCTGGGATCGACCGATGATACCTATATCGTCCGCATACCCCAGCAGTTGGACTGATCTGTTGAAGATAGTACCTTCCGTGTTGCTCCAGAGACTTCATTGCATTTAAAAGACTTTAATAAATCGAATGCATTCAACAGACTAAAATAATTCAATGAATTTAAGGGATTGTTCGAATATATCAAAGAATGCATGCATTAAAAATGTATTGCATTCTTTTTACTTTACAGCTTTAAAGGATTGTCTCGCAAAAGACTTCAAAAAAGATTAGGAATTCAATTTTGAAGCCAAAGTATTTAAGCGAAGTCTTAAGACTTCAAAGTCTTTTATTTCAAATGGCTTTTATACTCAAATTATTTCAGAATTTACAACTCTGATACATATAGACTCATCGCTTTTTATACGTACAGTCATTTTTGGTAAAAACAAACAAAAAACTGTAATAACACAAAATCAAATGTTCGAACCCCTATGCTGTACGGTATCCGACGACTCATGTCATGTATTATCTGACACTTGTCAACAGTCAGCTTTCAATGGCCATCTATCATGTAGTTTGTACTTCCTGAGATACGTAGCTAGGACCTAATGTGACTTATAGTAAACGTATTGTAATTGAGACAAAAACGTTGAAAGTCTTTAAACCTGGTCCATGAAATCAGAGAAAGTATTCGTTCCATTTGCTCATTATCATCCCTAATAAGCAGAAATATTCTCAGAAGTTCATTTGCGATCAGGCGGTCATCCAAACTTGTCATTAGGATGGCGTCCTGCCGTCACTATGACGTGGAATTTGTCCTAAAGTGGTCATACCGGGTGAACCTGTCATCCGGCATGTCAATGAACGTTTCAACCGAATGATACGGTCCCAAGGATGACATCGCTCGATTTTCCACAGTCTCATCTAACATCGGATGACACGTTTGCATCATTAAAAGTTCATGTGAAAAAAGGTACACTCGGATGACACTGTGTGATCGGGTGTCATCTAGCTGATGACATGCAGATGACAACCGAATTACACCAGTTCTCTGAGCATTTCATACGGGTGACACTTTTGGATGACCATCAGATCGGATCCTTTACACTGACAAGAGGTTGGTCCATGAACTGTTTTCTGCGAACTGACAAATTAAAAAGTGCAAAACTTATTTCCCCTTAAAACTCCTATCAGCAAACAAACTTCAGCAACTTGATTTACGTTGCTGACACATTTTTATTCACAATAGCGCTGATAATAATAGCAAAATCGAAATTAGTTTTCATTTAAAATTCACTATGTCTCCGAAGAACGTTGATCACCACAGTGCGATTGCTGGTCTAACCCGATTGCATTATATAATATTTTTGTCGGTTGTGCCACACTACACGCCACTTCTCCGATATTCTCTACACATACTCTAAACTTAGCATGCAATTGACCTTAAGAAACTTACGCACTAAAGTGGAAAACAAAACAAGAGTCTAGACACTGTACAACGTTTTTACTTCACCTTCATTTAAAGTCTAACCTCATCTCCATTTCAGGTGGGTGATCAAATAATCCGAGTTAATGGCTACCACGTTGAAGATGCAGTCCACAAGGAGCTTACTCAATTCATTTCCAGTCAAGATCGGTTAACCCTTAAAGTTCGAGGTAAGATTCACACTTTAATCTGTCAAAATTAACACATCATTTATGTGTCTCTATTTCATGTTCCAGGTATTGGAATGCTTCCAATAAAAGAGTAAGTTTATTCACAGCAACAAATGTGTAGGCAAGTTAGTATTAAATTCTTCTCTCATTTAAGCAACCAATGTGATCCGCTGACATGGCACATAGTTCCTCGAGCAGCACTTTCATCTCTGAACCCCATCATGGATGACTACAGTGCCGGACAGAAGGATGTGCGCATAGTTTTGAAAGTAGCGCCGCGCACCAAGCTCGGACTGGGCATTTGCAAAGGTCCCGAATGGAAACCTGGAATTTTTGTACAATTTACCAAAGACTACAGTGTTGCCAGGGACGCCGGCTTACGTCCAGGCGATCAAATTTTAAGCGTCAATAGCATCGACTTCTCGGACGTGCTCTTTAGCGAAGCAGTTGCAGTTATGAAAAGCGCCTCCACTTTGGAGATGATGGTGCGTTCTGGTGCAGGTCTGGACCTTTTTCCCGGTGAATCGAGTGGATACAATAGTTCAGCCAGCAGTGTAACCGGTGATCAAAGTCCATGCTGGGCTGATCAGTCAGCCAAGCGTTTGAGTTCGGTGCGCGAAGAGCCACCATCATCAGGAAAAAGCCATTGGCACGATCGACGAAAAAATTCGCAACTCACGTCAGCTATGCAATCGCCCGCCTCCTCGTCGTCCTGCTCCACGGCCACTGTTAAAGATGAGTCCAACAAGACCATTATCCAACTTTCCGAAAGCGGCACACTTATCAACAACACAATGGTCGGCAGCCACGACAGTGGCGCATCCACTTCATCATCGGTCTCGTCGTCCTCCATGTGCGATGATTCCAATCTCAAGTTAAATTTCATAATGCCTCCCGAGCAGGCGAATCCACAACACCATCGAGTGCCGCATAATATTCCGCCGCCACCGCCACCAGCGCCTGGTAATACGCAACAGCATGCTAATGGCAAGATCGCTGACATCTGCTTCGTGTCACGTCAGAGCGAGACAAAGACAATTGTTGTCGAGGTGCACAGAAGCGCAACCGATGGGAACAACCAGAAAGGTCGCGCACCATCACCTCCAAAGCCGCCACCACCATCGTCCATGTCGTTAGCTGAATTCCAGGCGAATAGTGTGTCCCATAACAAAGCCAACAGCATCGCCAATAGATCGCCATCCATAGCCAGCAGTAACATGAGCATGGCCGGTTCTCTAAGCGGAACCAGTTTATGCAGTGCCATCAGTGAGGAGTTGAAAAAGAGGCGAGAGGTGAGTTTATTCAAAATTATTATATCTAAGACTTTTTACCACGTCGCAGCTAAATGGTTTGTGTATTTGCTCATTCATAGAGACAAAGCGGAGACGGCAATCCGGAAGACTATGAATTACTGCAGCTGAGACAACAATCACGACGCATTGGAAGTTCAAATTGTGCCGCCGATGAACGCCGACACAGTGCTTTGATGGATGAATTCAAGCGCGCCCACAAGCGGATGTTCCGGAATGGATTCAAAGAGACAGACCGACTGGTAAGTAAAATAAAAAAGTGGTGGCTTTTGCATTTGAACAGTTAATTATCGTAGAACATGACGATAAGGTTTGGGCGATAAGATAAGAGTACGACCGACATGTTTGCACAGGCGTTAATTGCTGTCTGTTTATTTATTGCATTTATAATTATTTTGCGACGACGAGACTCGTATATTTATAAAGAGAGAAAGTTCAATTATGACCGCGGAGGAATATTTTTAGAATTTTACGTGGAAATTGTTGACAAAATAACAAAATCAAGTGGTATTCGTTTTGTTTGCCGTAATTGAGTGTTTGTGTCAGTTTCATTTTTATTAAGGTGTTTTCAAAATGTCACTGATAGCGGACGAAATTCTCATGTTATGAGATGTTTTACACTGAGTAATTTAAGCTTTTAAATTGAAGAATTTCTTAGAGGAGTGCGTAATTAGCTGATTGTTGTTTGACTTGGAAGTGCCTTTTGTAGTCATGTGCCCTTGAAATAGGTAATTGAATGTTTGAAATGGAATCTTTTCATTTGTGGTTTGTTAGTAACATTACTACGTTGTTGGATGATGGATAACACAAATGAAACAACATTCATCAGTGACAAAGTGAGATACTTTTGTAGATCGATTCTTTTCCCAGTTGGAAAAGGGCATCCATTTGTTTGCCTCTATCATATTTAAAGAGATAAATAGAGGGAGATATCGCTCGATCGCTTACATTATACGCTAACTGGCTCCAGTAGATAAAGAGACTTGATTAGCTGAGTAGTAGGAAACTGTATGGTGCTTTATCCAACAAGTAAAATTCCTTGAGCTCCGAATGAGACACACCGTCTGTCTCGAGTTGAAATTTGCTTTAGTGTAAATATTTGGTTAACGGTTGAGCGGGCGGTCCTGGGGATTATCGTGTTTAAGACGTTTACTAACCCGGTGGTTACCACGGCGAGTCAAATAAGCACAGTTGATTTGTAGACATACTAATAACACTGAACATCGACAAGTTCGTTGGGCATCGATAAGACAATATCGTTCGGGGTATTTAGCAGAACTCTACCGCCATACTAGAGGCAGATATTTAAATGATTGATCTTAAAATTAGTTCAAAGTTGATCGTTTATTTTTTTGCTGCAAACAAAAAGAAAACAATATAGGGACGATACTCATTTCTGATTTACTTTAGGTAGGCATATCATCCTATGTCATATTGGACGGCTTTGGCATTGGTTTAGAAGTCGGTGTTTTCTGCTCGCAAATCACGAAATTGAAATATTATAATATTCTTCGATGGAGGATAAGGCTATCGGTTTCTTCTGATGCTTACCCAATGCTATTAAGCTATTCCAATGTCCTTAGAAATCTGCAAAGAACAAAAAGTTATATAGTTTTTTTTTAAATTGTACGCAAAATAACTTACAAGTTGACAGAAACCAAGTCGTCTTACTTGATATTTGATTTTATTAGGTGGTTACTACGAAAATTAGGACATTTTGGTCAGTTACAGGCTGTGTTGCCGGATACATATGTTCTATAGTAGTACACAAGCCAAAATAGAGTAGTATTTTTAAATGAATACTAGAACAGACATTGTTAAGCCTTCAAAAATAAAGGTGTACATTCCGCTAGGGCTGACAAAAATGTACTTTGTAAACTTCAGTATATTTTGTTATTACGTTGACGCTGCCATAGAAAAAAAATATTACTAGAGTGCCAAACGAGTCAAAGACAGTAAAAGTCAAAGTTTTGCAAATAAGTGATCTTATATTTTTTTTCCCGCAAAAAAAGGTCTGCCAAGAAAGAAAACCTCAGCACGTCACTAACAAAAATTCCCTACAAAAATATAAATAGTAATTGCAGTGGGCGTATTCTCAAAAATCGTATTCGAGTACGGAAATGTCGAAAGTAGCATGATACTACTAAAATAGTACCTTAGGCAACACAGCTTATACGGCGATGCTCGATACCCTTGGCATGGTTTTTTGTTTTGGTAAATAAAGAAAATCCAAAAAGCACTCAGACTCTGTAATGTTCCACTGTTAGGTTAGGTTAGGTTGAAGTGGCAGTCAGATAGAAGTCTGACTCACTTAGACCAATATAGGTCCATTGTGATACCACGTGGATCTGAAGTTTCTGCCTACACGTTGAACCATTTTGAGGAGCTAATAAAGCGTGAGAGACATTTTGGGTCGGTTGAGTTTAGATCATTAAGATCATTATAGAATAAGGCCCCCATATGGAGGTTTCGCTTTCGAGAGAGAGCAGGGCATGCGCAGAGAAGGTGTAGAGTAGTCTCCTCCTCCTCCTCATCCAAACAGCTCCTACAGAAGTCGTTGGAATAGGCACCAAGCCTTGCTGCATGCCTGCCTAACAAACAGTGTCCAGTTATGACACCAATTGTAGCACCAATGTGCGATCGATTAAGGGTAATCAAGCTCCTTGAGCGTCTTAGATCCAGCCTAGGCCAAATCTGCTTCGTTGTCAGACAAGTAGTACCATTTGTCCATCTGTGATTAGTTTTTTCTAATGCATCCAGTTTAAACAAGAGCTTGCACGTGGAAACTGGTGTGCCTAAGGAGCCCTTTTCAGGCAAGATTGAGAGGGTAGTTCCAAGTTTGGCGAGTTCGTCGGCCTTGCAGTTACCCGGAATGTCCCTATGCCCCGGCACCCAACAAAGGTGAATGTTGAACTGCTCAGCCATCTCCTTTAGAGATGAACGGCAATCTAGGGCTACTAAAGAGTTAATAGAGACAGAATCCAGACACTTGATGGCGGCCTGACTGTCCGAAAAGATTCGAATATCCTTTACGGATACCACATTCTTTCTTAGCCAGGACAAGACTTCCTTTATCGCCATAACTTCCGCCTAGAAAACACTACAATGATTAGGAAGACGGAAGGAGAGACTGAGATTGAGCCTGTCTGAAAAGACACCTCCACCCACTCCATCATTTGTTTTTGAACCGTCCGTGTAAAAATGGATTGATTCTTCTTCCGGCAAGGCATCCTCCCAAAAGGATCTAGGGGGGATGGATATCTGGAAGTTTTTGTCGAACAGCAGTTGGGGTGTGGTGTAGTCTATATTCCTAGAAGGGATTCTGAGTATGTTCAGAATTGCAGAGTGGCCGATTTCACTATCGGCCCATTGAGAAGTTGCTTTGAGGCGAGTGGCCGTGGTAGCAGCCGTCTGTCTGCTAAAGATGTCAAGGGGTATCAAATGGAACAGAATGTCGAGTGCAGCTGAGGGAGTGGTGCGAAGCGCTCCGCCTATGCATAAACATGCTGATCTCTGGACTCTGCCTAGTTTATCGCGATTTATCGCTTTCTCTAAGGCAGTCCACCAGACAATTGTTCCATACGTTAGTATCGGTCTTACAACCGAGATATATAGCCAGTGAGCAATTCGGGGTTGTAGTCCCCACTTGTTTCCAATAGCTTTTTTGCAAGAAAAGAGTGCCACCGTAGCTTTCCGGACTCTTTCTTGTATATTAGATTTCCAGTTGAGCTTCCTATCCAGGATGAGACCTAGGTATTTGGCCTCGTCAGAGAAGACTAAGCTGGTACCCCTGATTGAAGGGGGGTCGACTCGTGGGATTTTGTATTTCCTAGTAAAGAGGACAAGTTCGGTTTTGTGGGGATTGACGCCTAAACCACAACTGTCAGCCCATCTTATTAGCTTGTTAAGAGCATTTTGTAGGAGTTATTTTAAGGTGTTAAGGTGCTTCCCCGATACAGCAATAGCAACGTCATCTGCATAGGCAATCACTTTGCAGCCCTCTCCTTCCAGGATAACAAGCAGTTTGTTCACCACAAGATTCCAAAGAAGTGGGGATAGGACTCCTCCTTGCGGGGTTCCCCTGCTGACAGATCTTCTGGCGGAGGTCATACCCAGCTTTGAGTTAATAATCCTACTGGTTAGTAGTTGATTAATGAACTCGCTAAGTGTGTTATCCACTTTTAGATCCGACAGTGCAGTTGAGATCGCGGATGTATTGACGTTGTTAAAGGCGCCTTCTATATCGAGGAAGGTTACCATTGTATACTCCTTATGGTGAAGGGAATATTCAATTGAACGTACTAACGAGTGTAGGGCTGTTTCTACAGATCTGCCTTTGCAATAGGCATGTTGGGAGGTAGACAGCAGCCTTTTGTCAATGTTGGTACGAATATGGATATCTATCAATCTTTCTAGAGTTTTTAGGAGAAATGATGATAGACTGATGGGTCTGAGATCTTTCGGAGTGACATGGGAATATTTGCCAGCTTTGGGTATGAAAACCACTTTCACTTCTCTCCATAACAGCGGAATGTGGACCAGTTCAATACAACTTTTCAGAATTAACTCCAACACCGGAAGAATAATATCTGATGTTTTTTGTAATTCGGCTGGTATAATGCCGTCTGGTCCCGCCGATTTATATGGTTTGAAGCTGTGTAGCGCCCAAAGTAGCCTATCCCTGGTGATTAGATCGTTAATGTTGGTTATGTGAGTCCTTGCCCTGTTTGGGTTCGTACTACTTATAACATGGGAGCTGCCTGGGAAGTGGGTATCTAATAGCAGATTAAGCGATTCCTCGCTAGACGTAGTCCAAGAGCCATCCGATTTTTTGAGACAGCTGGGCATCGTTGGATTTGTAGAGAGGATTTTCCTTAGCCTGGAACCTTCGGAGGTATCCTCTATTTTGCTACAGAAGAGTCCCCACGATATTCTTTTGGCCTTCCTCAGTACTTTTTTATAGGATTTGAGGGATACTTTGTAGGCATCCCAGTCAGAATCTGTTCGTGTGGCCTTGGCTTTATTGAACAGTTTCCTGCAGACATTTCTAAGTGGGCTCAATTCCGATGTTCACCAATGCGGCTTACGCTTACCTCTCGGTCTAGTGAGAGGACACGAGGAGGACAATGCTTTATTTAGAGCCATAGTGAGTTCCCTGACTTTATTATCAAGCTCGTTGGTGTCATGAGGGGGACATAATAGCATAGAGCTCACTGAATGCCATAGTGAATCTCTGTACAGGAGCCAATTTGTCTTGCGGTAGTTACGGAAGGTTGATTGGCGGGGAGGGTCATCATTTAGACTGAATTGAATGTACCTGTGGTCCGAAAACGAGTGATCAGACGAGACTTTCCAATTACCAATCAATTCAATGATGAAATCAGAGACGAGAGTTATGTCTAAGACCTCTTGTCGACTTCTGGTTATAAAAGTAGGTTCACTACCTCTGTTGCAAACGATGAGATTTGTGTGTAAAATATAATCAAAAAGTGACTCACCTCTGTGGTTTGTATCGGAACTGCCCCATACTGAGTGATGAGCGTTGGCATCACACCCAATTATGAGTCCAGTGTTGTGTTTTCCAGCTTCTTTTACAAGATCCTCCAGGGTCTTACCTGGGAGATCTCCCACGATATCATGGGCGAGATAGGCCGAAGTCAGCCAGTACGTGCCTTTGGCCGTCTCTAGCCTCGCTGTGGTTATGTCTCGTCCGCTGAAATTAGGTAGTAAAAATACATTAAGACTACTTTTCACTAATATGCAGGATCTAGGGTTACCTTTGTCTGATACATAAAGTGCGTAGTATCCCGGAGTCCTGAGTCCGCAAACCAGGTTGTTGACAATCCATGGTTCTTGGATCAGGACGATATCTTCTCTATCTTGAGAAAGACGGAGAAGCAAGGAGGCCGAAGCCTTTTTGGAGTGTTGGAGGTTTATCTGTACTAACTGCAGCATCAATTGCTACAATTAGGCAGAATTACCTCCACCACGGTTTTATCTAGGCCCTCTGATTCCGAAGATGAACCAAGAAGTTCATCCTCACTAAGAAGAAGAACCTTGTTTAGGCAGTCCTCCGTCTCCATGTCCGACAACGTGTCAGTAATAGAGGCAGTGGGCCTGGCTGGGGTCGCCTGGTCTGCGGAGACATCGTCTTCCATGTGAGGAAAGGATACCGATGTACCCGGGTCAGGGGCTGCGGAATCGGAGTCTAAGGGGTGAGGAGGCAGTTTGCCAGTCTCTAACTCATCCTTTTTGTAGACGCGCAGAGTAATTTTCTCCCAACCAAAACTTATCATGCCGTTGGTCTGCGCCAAAGGAGCAAGGGATTCCTGGTTGATTACTATAATAGCAGATCTATAGGCACCCCTTTGCTCTTCCAGCTTAGCGACCTTCCAGTCATGGGTGGGTAATGAGGGATTGCGGCGCTGGATGACTTCCAGGACTTCATCCGCGGATGGTGGTTCGATGGGGATCCAGGTGCGAGTCCTAGGTCTGCTAGGGATGTTCTCCTTTGCTACGACTTCGAGCTTAGCACCCGGCCAAACCTCTCCTAGACTGCTTACAGCCGACTTATAGAGATCGACAGATCTTGTGTCCGCGCAAGCGATTAGCTTGACGTGTCCTTGATGCCAACCAGCATCTTGAGTATTCGGTGGCGGTCCGGGGGTTGCCCTGATGAAGGGTAGAAAGCTACTTAAGAGCTTCAGCTTGACCGTTTGCCACCGTTCGGGAGATATCGTGCCGTCTATGTCGCTACGATCAATGACAGCAACCACTATTTTGTCTTTGAGGACATCGCTGAAGGACCTGAGAGGTTTAACGGCGGAGGTGCTGGTGTTATGCACCTTGGGGCATTTTGAAACCGGAGCGGTTTCTTCCACCGACCTCTGGCGCTTAGACGTAAAGTCACCGCTGGTCTCCTTGTCCTTGGTCATAAAGTTTTCGGCCCATTTCAGTTTGGCAACCTGTTTAGGAGTTCTGTTGGTCTCCAGAATAGCTCCAAAGACCTTCAGAGTCCGTATTGCCTCACGTCGTTGTTTATAGTACGACCTCGAGGGAGTGCGTTGTCGCGAACTTCCACTACGAGACGTACTAGGGGTGTTGGTGCCAGCAGTGGAAGGGCCATGAAGTGCCACAATCCTACCACTGCTAGGGAGGATACCTTCCTTTTGCTCATGAGGATAGCTGCTGTTACCAATACGGGGTGGACCACGAGTAGCCACAGTCGTACCACCGCTCGGCGTAGCAGGAGCTGTACCGGTAGACAGTTTAATCACCGTACTACCGCCCGGTTTGGAAGGGATACCGGTCTTAAAAATTGGATTCGGTTTTTTTTGGTTGTTTTTGTTATTGTTATTCATGTTAGGACCCACGAGTGGCGGAGAAAGGAGGTCGATCTGTACAGAGATCCGCAATATACAGACAAGGCTAGCAAAATCCGGAGGGCGCCAGGTATCCGGACACTCCGTTAGCGACTGGGCTATTTGACTGGGCCCCCAGCCAGGTTGACGCTCGGCACGGGTCGTATGACACCATCGTCCGGCCCAGGGAAGAGGATGAAAACTGGAAGGAAAGGAAAGGAGAGGAATAGGAAGAGAAAAAGGGGGGGGGGGAAAACACAGGGAGGACACAGGGGAAGAACGTCCTTTGGTTTCAGGACTCATCTAGAGAAAAACTTCTCGAGAATCATTGACCCTACTCAGCCCCTACAACTCGGCAAGTTCGACGCTCGGAGTAGGGGAATGTTCCACTGTACTTCCAAGTAGAAATTTTTATTTCGGTTTTGTAGCTCTAGAAACTATATGTTGTTCGTCTTTCTTGTTTTTTGTGCTCGGCATGCATTGTTTTTCCCGTTTGGGTATTGAACCTACACTTCCGGTTCCACAAGACAGCACACAAACCTTTATATCATCGCCATTTGCTACATTGCTGGGTGGTCAGTTATGCGATTTCAAAACATTTCCGCAGGTGACAGAAACCGCTCACACATCTTATTTTCTCCGTTCGCTTACTATCTAATTTTATGGAAAGAATTTGCGATTGGTAAGTGAAATTTAGGTTGCACTGACATTATTAGTGCTAATAAGTTGAGTTAGAAATTGTCTTTTGTGATTTAGCAGGATATTTTAAAGATCAATATTAAACGGTTTCATAAATGTCCCGAAAGTTATGTCATATGCTTTTCCCGACGTTTCGACTGTCTTCTTCAGGGGATCTTTATTGTATGAAAAACATAGTAAAATACATAAATTTAAAGAGCAAACCTACATTAATATGTTACATTTAAATAAACTTTATTCAAATAGCAACTTCTATCAAAGTATAGTCTAGGAGTACAGTTAGTGTGTCAAGTTAAGCAATTACATTTCTTCATTAAATCGAGAGAGTTATGTACTGCTGAGATGTTTTGGGTGTCCTGTTTTCTATTGTATGTTTATAAGGTTTCCAAAGTTTGGAAAAGTGCCTCTCCGTTTGTAGAATTTGGACATTGGCAATATCTGGTTTGCATCCACTATCAACGATGTGACTTGCAAGTGCAGTCTTTCCTAAAGAAGACAGCAATCACTGTCAAAACGTCGGGAAAAGTATATGGAATAACTTTCATTGCATAACCAATTTGACCAGAAAAGCCGACAAGGAATAAACATCATCTTACCAAACACGAATAACAATTCAGTTGGTCGCAAAATCTATATTAAGAAAGACTCTTACTTTTGAACAAATTTTTCTTAAAATATATATAAAATAACATATTATTCCAAAGAAATGAACATTAAATCGGTAACACCCTGTATAGTTGTAATATAGACTAATTTCTCGATCAAATACTTGACGGTTTATTGTGGATCCATTAATACAGAAATGAAAAATTATAGAACAATTAAAGGTTAACAATTAAGATTTTGCATTAAATCCTTTAAACATTTACAACAATTTACAATGTGCGGTTCGTCGCTAGTCCGAAATATTTCTCGGTCCAAAAACACATCGTAACTTTTGTCTCACGCAGTGCAAGCGTAATTTATTTCAAAAATCCTCTGGAAATTCTCTCAACAAAATCAAATTCGACATTGAACCTTAAAAATTACAATAAAATATGTTCGGTTAATTGAAATTTTAACTCAAAAAGTAATAGTGTGCGCCTTTAAGTGCCTCGTTTTCTAAGCTATTTTTATAGCTTATAAGTAAGCGTTAAATAATGTGCTGCCAGAAATAATTCTATTCTACCCTAAAGCTAAACCTCAACCACGACTGGTGTCTGTAGGCTACTGTCTACTCCTATACCACTGGGGTTATAGCTTCATTCGCATGTATTGTTTATTGCCATCCTGTGGGGGATCTTTTAAAATTGAGACCCCACCAATAGATTTTATAGTGGAATCGAAACGCTACACAAATTGATCTGCCTCGTGCAGTCTTGACTTTACGACTCGATAATAAAATTATAATTTTAAACGTAAAGCAGTTCCTAAACAATTAGCTCGACACCAACCAGTTTGTTCTTTCTTTTCTTTTTTTCTACTCACTCTTCTTCCACCACAATTAACGTTCTTTTACGACTTACTTCGATCTTATGCGGCCATTAAAAGGCCTTCCAATTATGGGCCCATAAAACTGCGCTTATTCAAATGCACAAACGTTAGTACCATCACTTAGGCTTACAGCAATTATTCTCACTTCCTAATAAGCCCGAGCTAGGTTATAACCCGTAGTTAACAATATCCGCTGTAACCACGACCTTAAGTGTGGTTCAAATGTAGCGTCACCAAACGGTTGGTTTGATTATCCAAGACTAGACCATCTGCCATTGGGTGGGTTATGAATTAGATACATCGCGCCTTGCATACTAATGAAGCTAATCAAATATAAAAAAAAAGCAAATGCCACCGTGATCACCGAATCGAGATCAACGACCCCTCAAAAATATGTCTGTATATGAATTATGCAAAAGATACATTATCATCATCATCATCATCTGCGATTCATGTCATCGTATCCAAATCAAAATTGCTTTCTGTAAGTCATGGCACCATATGGCTGGAATGGTCGGGGGACGAGTATATGGTGGTGATTGTGATGGTGATGATGTCTTCACCATCTAATCGAGATCTGTTACAAATTTCTTGCCACTTCGGCGGCGTTCCGGCGCGAGCCCGTTGCATAGAGTGTATCTGGGTCGAGCGCCAGATTAATGATCATAGAAAACGTTACGCTTGTAGATGCAAATTGCAACTTGCAGCCAACCCAATATGCGAATGCGTCAAACAAAGAGAGGTGAAAAGCGAATAACAAAAAACTTATCGCTTTCCTGACTTTCATCTTTCGTTGTTGTTCTTTTTTGTCTTTCATCAGAAAAGAAGGTTGAGAAAAGCTTCAAATATGTACCTACAATATTCTGGCTCTGGCTCTGGGTCTGCTAGCTAGCCTCTCCCTTTTTCTCGCTCTCTATAATGATCACGTGGTAAAGGTAAAGGTGATACGATAAAACTTTTGGACCAGAATTATAAATCAGTCAGTCCCCTTCTTTCATTTCTCCACACTCGCACTCGCACCAGAAAAGGAGGCCAAACAAACACACAGTGTTATTATTATAAACAAAAAAAAAAGTAGGAAAAAAAAAGATTGACAAACCGGAAAGGTGTGCGCTCTGACAAGCACACACGATGAAGATGCTGATGCTGACAACAATCCGTGTGTGGTGCGCCTGCGCAGGCGCGACTAAGTGATCGAGTTCAGTGATCTATTCGCGGGGGAATTATCGCATTATTAATTATCTAACATTGATTTACGGAACTTTTAATTGAAATCGTTGGACCAAATAGGTAAAATTTTCTTTTCTCTCGCCATCGCCATCGCCATCGCCAACAACAACGCACGCCATTGTGTAGTGGCAGTGGGAGCGGCGGCGGTGACGGTGGCATCAACGCCATCATTGGCAAAATTATATATTATAATCCGCAATCATCGTATGTAATCGTTATAATGGCCGTCACATGTGGTTCATTTACCAAAAACGGTGCGAAGTATCTCTATCATTTGCTGATAATTATGTCACCAAGTGCGATTGATACTTTCACAATATTTTTGTTTTCCGCCGGAAAAGCTCTGTCGTATATAGGCATCTGGTTTGGCGGACACTCTGTTCGTTGACTTCCTCAAAATAAAAATAAATATATATTTAACCTTACAACCGATTGAGAGTCAACTTCAGAGATGTCCAAATTAATTGAAAGTCTTTACCTACCTACCTCTCCGTCACCGCGTTCGTGATGGGAAAATAGTTGGAGTGGGTTCATTTTGGGTGTGTGTTTGCTTAAAGACTCGCATCTCCTTTTCTATTTCCATATTTAGCGGCAGAACAATGAAGCTTTGTAGGTATGTTTTGGAGGAACACAATAAGTTTCTTTGGTATAACGCCTGTGCCATGCTACTTGAGTTACCGTTAATTGGCGTCAATTTTTCAGCACACTACCTACCAATATATGGCTTGCGAGATGAATGGGCCACTATACTGATAGATAGATAGGTAGGTACCTGAAAAGAATGAAACCCTCGATATCTGTGTGATTTTCTCTTTTTGTGTTCCTAATTGTATACAAAGAATTGCCTTTATGTAACCTTAGGCAATTGATTGATTTATTACGCGTAAAGGCAACCAGTCAACAGCGGTGGGGCACCTTTTTTTTTGGGGTGACGCGACGAAAGGAAATAAAATAAAATCAGAAAGTTAAATCCATGCTTTTGTTGCGAGCAACGAAGACGCCCAGCTCAAGGCGATTAGTTTCAATTCAGTCACAATTAGGCTATGTGTCCATTTAGAAGGTAAGCTTTATTGTGACAAGAAATGTTGCCCCAAGCGCATTATGCATTATGCATTATGAAACACGACGCAACGACGAACTATGATTAAAGTCGTGGTAAAATTAAAATGTTCGATGTGTCAATTAAAATAAAAAATTCTCGAAGGAAAATAAAAACAGCTTCAAGCCAGAAAAAAAACCCTCTTAATATTTAGAACTTCAAAGTTGTACGATTTGATCTCAGCTGAACTATAATTATATGAATTCTCATTAATTCGTAAATATTAACTTTTCTTTTTTATTTAAAATATCCGAATTTGATTTGAAATACAACTCAAGCCTGAGGTGATTGTTGATAGTTGACAATCAAAATCATCACTTTTGCTCAATGTGAGGTGATTATCAAATTGACAATCGCTTTTTTGATATGGATTTCGTGTGACAGCTATTTAGGTGTCGCTTTCATACATTTGCATCATTTTCATAGGTATGCATCTGGGCTTCAACTTTAAATAAATAAAATACATTTCAAAAATGTCTAACTTCTAAGAAGAAGAAAATATCTTAGAACTTCCAAATCCGATAAAATAATTCATATAACTAAATATTCATTGTTGTTCTGTAGAATAATTTATTGTGTATTTCGATTCTAATTGTATCAGCTGCTGGGAATGACAGCTTGGAATGACAGCGCCAGGAAGAAAGTAGCTTTTAAAACTCTGAGTGCTGCCAATAATCAATCATTTTTTAGTGATCGCTTTACGCAAAGAAAAAGATAGTTGATTTTCAAAAACGGCAATCAAAAAAAGCAGCGACCTATCACCTTAGCCGATTTCACGCCTGATTTCAGATCTACAAAATTTAGCTAAGCTTTAAACCAGCTAAACCTTTCATCTGAGCGGTATGCAGCTCCAACTTGAAAATCAAACTTTTTGTTCGGATTGTATTCCCAAGAAAATAATCATGAAGCGTTAAATTATAATAACGTGTCTGAAGCGTGTATGTTATCACGACAAAACTGCATAGACTATTGAATAAAAATGGCACTGACAGACAGAGAAGAGATACCGCGAACTCTGTGCGTTGTCCCAAATTGTGGATGTACGTACATAGTCGAAAAAGCCAAGACACGTCAACGACATTGACAAGGAGCCTTGGATTACCGACAACCTCGGTTTCAAAAAAAAATCTATCGCGGATGCCAAAGCGCTTGGTCTGAAAAAATGGAAGCAGCGTGCCCGGAATTGCGATGATAGAAGGCTATCTTGTCCCAGGCAGAGAATCTTCACGGGTCAAGTAATTAAGTAAGAAAGTATGCTTAGTATCATTGCAGTTTCGACTTTTTTTTTGGAAATTGCGTAGCATTTTTACTTGTATCGTAGCAAAGGGGCTGGCGAAATGATGGAAATACTGTTCCATTATGCTCATAGGAGACATTTTAACCTATCATATAGAATGTCCTGTGCTTCTCGCTCTGCTCAATATGCACTCTCCCTCAAGGAATCTACGTGAACTTTACGTATTTCATCCAAAATAAAATGGGACTCTATCTAGTAAGATGTTTTCTAAATATACACACAAAGAACATTATGATGGCATTTCTGGTATTTTGTATAATTTAATTTTCATGCGCCGCAGATGTTGTGTTTTTGGGATTTAAGTTAAAAAATTTAAAAATTAGAATAATCAAAGAATATTTTTTAATTACTTTCTTGTCTCTGCGATTGGTTGTTCGCATATTTTTTTTCAAGATATTTTGTTTGTGCATTTAATTACTTGTTTGCTGTTTTACAGTGTTTGTCGTGATATTTTATTTGTTCGCGTATTTAATTAGGTACTTGTTTGCTGTTGATTTTTTGTTGGGCGAATTATTTACTTTTGTCGCTTTGTGTGCCATTTGTGTTGACATTTGAAAATATGTACATAATAAATGCTCTTAAATGACCAGCAGCGAAAAAATCCCTATTTTGGGTGGTTGAATGTTGTACCGTAGTGGACAAATAAAAGTAACCACCAACAATTTTTAACTAAACTTCGCTGAGACTCGAATAGTTGGATTCGAATAGTTATTAAATTAAGAAAATTTAAAAAATTATATTTAGCTACATGAGTTATCGTCACAAAAACAATAAAATAATTGAAAGATCTTGGAGGATTCAAAAGTTATAAAATTACTCAAAATTTAGGTATGAATTTAGGAAAGTCGCTTGGAACCACTGTGCGGCGTAGATTTCTGATAGGTAGATTGATTCTCGAGGGGAACGAGTCACTACGAATTTTTTGAAGAAGCTAGGCCTACATGAATTCTTTGCCCCAAATGTATTTTCTTAGACCGTAGATTCTTAGCTCTGGGTACCATAAATTTGGCGCAGAAAATTGAAAACAGTTTTTTGTAGAGGAGATTAAATGTAGAGATTAAATACAAGCATTTTTTGGATTGGATTTTGTCTATCTTGCCCCGTTTAGGCGGGGTAGTCAATTTAAAGAAAAATGACTTGAAAAATTAAAAAGTGTATTAAAACACAATGGCAACACTTAAAAAAAGTTCAATAGCAGTTTTGAAAGCCAGGAACTGGTTCTTTCATATTTGTTTTTAAATTCAGTTATTTCCATCTAAAGGTTTTGAAAAAATTACCATCAAACTCAAAATTTAAAAAAAAATAAATTAAACATAAATATCGTAGGCTTTTTCAGATTTCTCCTATTAATTGTAAATTGAAAACAGAAAATCATATTGTTCTATGTGTTCTAGTTTGAAAATTGAAATTTACGAAAACTACTTTTTTAATAACATTGCATTTTTTTGCTTCTTAAGCGATATTAGCAACATTTTTATTGACAATAGATCCATGCGTGGCACGCTTCACAGGCCTTAATTATTTAAAAAGTAATCTTGTGGTAAAGGATTGCAATTTGCGGATTCAACCCTCTGCGACTGACGTGGTGTATGACAGACACCACGAAATCAAAAAGAAAAAAAAGAAATGGTGTTGCGTCGTTATTTAAAATAAATAAAGATTGTTCATCTTTATATATCTTTTTAAATTTATATATAAGAAATTTAAGATAATAAAGCACACTCTTAACTTAAAAGTATAAAAGCTAAAAGTAGGAATATCAAAATAAAATCTGTAAAAATGGTGTCTGATGTACTAGTACGTCAGAAGAATTTTAAAAATTAGGTCACGCTAGTCGCAGGTGGTTAAACATATCACCTGTCGCTTGGTATTCGCATGCACTGAACACTTAGGCACTGCCACTCAATTCGCACAATCTACTCCAGATTCAAATTGAAGTTGTGACATTAATGTCATCAAGCATTGCTAATATTTTGGTGCTAAATTTAACCAAAATATCATTTTTATATTGTAAAAGTTACATAACATATTTAACATAGAGACTAGAGGTCTGCCTGAATGTACTTTCTCTTAACGGGTACAATACTTCAGTGTACCCTATTCATTGTATTATACCAGCAAATATCGTACTGTACAAATGAGTCGCTATATTAAAAAAAGACAGTTAGTGTTCACTACACTGTTTGGTTTCATGTAATCAAGCGGGTGCTTGCTTTGAGGAAAACATGTACCGTAGACATATAGGGTCCGCCAAATAACTTTTTTTTTAAACAGGGCGCAAAACATCGACTGTAGTTTCGGCTGTGTGGCACGTAGCGCCGTCCTGATGAAACAAAATGTTGCCAATATCCTCTTCTTCAATTTTTACGAACAAAAATTCGTTCACTATGTCCCGATAACGATCGCCATTGTCTGTAACGGCCACTCCTTGCTCTTAAAAAAAAAAATGAAAAATGGCCCAATTATGCCGCAATATTTCCCAGCGTTGTTCAAGCGTATACACAACCATATTCGTATAGCGGAAGGATAAAACTAATCATCTGTCAAATCAGACATGAGCTAAGTGTTACCATTCGCGAAATAAGCACTAGTTGACAAAAAAAAAACGTTAGATGGCGGACCCTATACATTGCTATCTTCATGAGGTGAAGAGAATAAAAGTTCTTGATCGGAAAATTGCGCAACTAATTTATATGATTAAAAAAAATCGAAGCCTATTTTGTAAGATCATTTTTGTTCCGAAATTCAATTAAATCGAAATTTTTTTTTGAAAAAAAAATTTATAAAAGAATGCCGCCGTACTACAAATTTACTTCATATCATTTCCCCTACAATTGTTAATAGAGTACTGAGTGGATTTGTTCAAAATGAGTGGAGTCAATTTGTAGTGTACCCATTCTATGTAAGTTTATTCAAAATACTTACTCAGTAATCAAATACCTGGTTATTCATTCATTTTCTTTGTCAAGATGTGAATTCAGTGAATAAAGTACCCAAAAAGTACTGAATGTCTTTATTAACTGAAAGTGTTTTTTTAGGAGCTGCTGGCAAATAAATAAGCTTCTGAAGTTTGTCAATCGGAATCGGCGTAAAGTTGTAAGTCCCTAATATTTTTGCCATTTATGTAGCTTTGAATTCATAAGTAGGTGCGGAGCAAGTGTAATTTTAATCCCTCTTTTCTTAATCTATACATTACTGCACCCCCACTGAACCATCCTCCGTTTCGTCTACAAAAAATCATAGGCAGGCCTCAAATTCTCAATTCAATTCGACACAGAAGCCAAGCAAATGATATTTTTCTTGTATTTTGGTGATACAGGCCTGATTCCCTTCAAAAGATTTTAAGTCGCAGCAGGACTTGCTTAGATTGCTTCTAAAGACCTCAAGACAAAACCTGATATTATTGTCATAAAAGTGCAACATCCCCTTCAAATCCTATCTCTTACACTTCAATGAAACCGACTTTCATCAAAGACAATATACTTATCTAGGTCGCAATCTTATCACTGCATTCCAATCTTGTTCCTCCCCAATGTGATGTCATTCGGTGAAGAAGAAGAGCTAAGTATCTATGTATCTTCTTTATTGCACTACTTAAGTTTCATATTCCTTTCAAAAAACCAAACTCTGCCGCCATCGCACGACGCACACAACAATAACAATTTCATTAAAATGTTACACGTTTCCTAAGACCTCTGCTTCGCAACCAAAGTTATTTCTTCAGTTGTGTCCACAAACAAGAATAGATAAATTTGTTCACCTTTCAAAACTCTCGCTTTAAATATTTTCTAAAGACGTAGAAGCACAAATTTTTATGACTCACATATCTCTCGAGGTGCTGCTGGCTTGGGCAAATAAAAATACAGAAAAAAAAACTGGAGATACAGCTTCCAGCTGTAACCAGATAGATAGATACATCTAATGCCAATCTTTTGGCTCTCTGTAAGCTCGTCTAAAGTTTACAGTCTCTATCCACTTCTAAAGCGACAACAACAGATAAATTAACCACCAACTCTAACACCCTCTCTAGCATTTAAAGATACTTTTTTCCAAGTGCCAACGAAGCCTTGTTTGCTCTGTGTCCGTCCCGTCCCGTCACCAGTGCGCGTTTCGTGTACAAAAGAATTTTCCACAATACCTTAATGGCCGTGGATATGTACTTAGAGATGCTTGACAGGTTAGACAGGGGGATATCCTCTCAGTTACACCTGTTGTGAACAGAGTTTTATGATACGACGAATATTACTTGTGAGCGACGCGATAGGTACCTATACCATACGTGACGTCAGCTATCTGTGAAGAGAGCAAGAGACCAACCAGCCAGCCAGCCAGCCAAACCGGGGAAGAAAGCTTTTTGCTGCTACAACACCTCGATCGTGTTCGTGGTTGACTTCGATTCCAACGTGGTAAATGCCAGTAGTACAGGTGGGCTTCTCCAAGACAGGTGAACATTGTAGTAGTTGCGTGTGATATTTTCCGTTCAGTCGTAGAAAGCTTGTGAAAAAAAAGAAATATAAGAAAATTTAAGTGGTTCTCTGGCAAAGAGATATACAACAGTGTGTTGTGGGCTATTCAGTTGGCCAAGGTTGTTATTCGCATTTGTCATTTGTCAACTTTTACCGACTTGTTTTTTTTTTTTTTTTAAAGAAAACAATTTAACTCTCCTCGAACCGGGAACCCCTTTGCGGGAGACATTGTCAATGCCGCGCGCGCGCAGGGCAACTTTTTGTTTTTTATTTTTTTATACACAAAATGATTTTTAATTGATTTTGTGGTCGCGTCAGTGAAAGTTCCATCATCCATCAATCGTTTCTCTCCGCGATTGGTTTTTTTTTTTGTATTCCGTGCTAGTGTTATACCGCTACATACGATACATTACACGAGTGCATTTACCGTCTTGTTTTGGTGATTTATCCATTAAATTCACCGACAACGACGTCGAATCGAGCAGCAAAAGATACATACAGATACAGAAACATTGCGCCGCGCCGCGTCGCGCCGCAACAAGAGAGCGAGAAGTATCTAATTAAAGTTTTCCCTAGCTACGTTGCATTGTTTTTTGGTTTTCTGCATCTGCAACTTCGCGAGCTGTTGTTGGAATTATATAATATTTTTCGCGTTCGGTAAGACTATTAGAATCTCTGTGTACGCGAGCAGGCGTCATGTAATTAGATTTTTGGTTCGTTTCTTTTATTGTCTTACGCAAGTTGCTCGCTCAGTAGTTGTGGCTCTCATGCTTCACACCTGAATTACACTCGTGCTCAATAGTGCAAATTAAAGCAAGTGAAAAACCGCCATTAACCAACGAAAGGAGTTCACCATCAGAAGAGGACAGAAAACAACAAACAGCATTCAGAATGAAGCCGACGGGTGGGAAGCCACTGGTGACAATCTGCACCTACCAGGTACATACCTACATATATCCATCTTTGAACACACACTATTATACTCTACTCCCATCGGATAGATAGATAGAAGATCTTAAAAAAAAAATTTGCATTTTTTCAAGTTGACTTGCATTCTTTTGTTATTTTTTTTTTGCTAAGCAGCAACTCTTTTACCCAGTGAAAACTTGCCTTGCATGCAACCATCTCGACCGAGAAAAGTTGGGAAATATGCATTTGCACTCAATGCTCTCATGTGACCGACGCGACGACGACGACGACTATGACTTTAATTAACAATTTTTTTCGGGACTTACTACAATCTCGATCTCGTAATGCGATTGCAAGCACAGTATTGTGCGACGTTTTATTGTGAAGTTGTTGACCAACTAAAGTGGATGCTGTTTTTTTTTATGTCGATTTTGACAATTTTAATCTGATTTTTCTATCGGTTGCGTATGGTTTTGCAATTAACTTGTGGTTGACTAATTATTAAGATATCTATATAGGATTGTGCGGCACTATAGTTGACTAATTGAGTACACATTACCAAATATAGCCTGATCAAACATAGTAAACGTAAACAAAACGAAACTTTGAGGGAGTAATAGTAATATACACTCATTAGGGAGTACCCAAGATAACCATCTGCTTCTGCGAAAAAGAAAAAAAAAACAACTAATAAAGCGATAATGAAGCTTATGTGGTGAAATTAGCAATATTTGCTTTTTAAATATTTATTTAAATGAATAACCATTTAAAGGTAATTAAGTACTACTAGTAAGCGCATCGAACGATCTGGACTGAATATCTGAGCAAATTATTTTCTTGCGTCATAGGAAATTGCAGGGAAGGCAGACGTCTGTTTTAAAAAATTAATAACTTTATAACTTAAAGCAAAACCCTCTCGCTAGTTAAGTGCAATAAGTAGGTACGATAATTTATTGGTACACTAGACGACCTTAATTTTTGACAGCTTATATCAAGTGAAGCTGTCAGAAATGCCTTTTACCACCACCCAATCAGTTGGGTGACATGATCTGCCTCGATTTCAAATCCAGTCGATCCACCATCCATATTCATTTGACATCGCATTTAAGTTTGACAGACTTTCAACGAACATTTTCAAAATTAATGCATTACCATTTACGGCAAGTTCAGTCGTCTGCTGTTTATTTAGCTGTCGATGAGTGTCACGTGAGACAGCTTCATAATTTAAATTGACACGTCACTTCAGGTTTTACCTGTCCTCCTAAATAAATTGTTTATCAAGGCAAGATTTTCGATGCTGTTGAGGGCAAGGTTCACTGTCTTCTCTACCCACCACTTGGGGTCGCCGTAAGAAAATATTATGGGGTTTAAAACTTGATAAGGCGGTGCTAGGACAGAAGAAGTATGCCATAGTAACATAGGTAATAAATGCATTTAATCGATTTACGTTGTGAACTTAATCAAATACTTTGAGGGATGGCAACATCTTAGTTAATTTGTTTACAGAGAACGCTTTATTCAGGTTGTAAAGTAATTGAGTTTAATGCCTTATCTAAGGATATTTTCGTTGTTAGCTAGTGGATTGTAAATCAAAACAGCATACAGAACACGGTATTACCTCAGTTAATACTTCCTTTTAATGGTGCTTATTGTGCATTCATTTCAGTCGCTGGATTTTCAACAAGGATGATGTCAGCTAAAGCCTTTAAATTGCATAGTATATTGTTTGAATTTTCATCTTGAAGCAATCGAGTAATGTGGACCAAGATGATAAGGATCTTCTATAAGATCTCGTGTGTCGTTTAAGAGATCTTACCACAAAGCTCTCACAAAGCTTCTTTAAGGATTACAGCTCGCAAACCCAAAGGTCTGATGTAAACAGCAAACAAACAATGATTCACGATATTGTGATGTAGGTATTTGTCTTTATGATCTTTTTTATGAAAGTTTAAAACTTTTTGTAAGGAGTGTGCGCCATCTAAAATAATATAAAAATATAACTCCATGGGGAAGTACGGGTATCGCAGAACCAATCAACTTCTCTTCATAAATAGATCGAGGAAAAACAGTTTAGCGTGAATATGTTTTTGAAGATCTGAGTGATCTCAGCAACCAAGTTCAATTGGTTCGAAAAGACTTTTAGACAATGGTTTGGGGTTTGATTTCATCAGTCAACCCTTACAGCTGTGCCCCATTTAGAAACTTGAGAGAACTCTGGGGTTTGAGAAATTTGGGGTTTAATTGTTGTCAGTGACGACTCTTCTCCCCGAGGTTCGGTTGCTTTAGTTGTCCATCATTTTTAGGACTTCGGGAGCGCATGAGAGAGATTTTATTGTTACATTCACTTTACTCGGTTCTTATCCCTATCCAATAGATACGTTAACAATTCGGCATCACTTTTATTGGGTTAGATTTTATAAAGCACTCTCTTTTTCCATTTTTAAAAATAGGTTGAGATTGTTTGATTAATTATTAGAATCACCTCACTCGGCTCTCATCCAAATCCACAAGCATTGTCGAATGATTTACAGTATATTTTGATGCTTTATGGTTTACTAGTGACGAAAAAAAAACAAAGAAATTTCCTCTTACGACAATTTCTTTATATCTCAATTACAACATCCAACCAATCACGAGATCGTAGGAAAAAAAGACTTTCCTGATGAAACAGAAATGAACTATCAAATGCGAACGGGTTCGCTCAACTTTTTTTCTACCGAAGTTCGTTTATTCTTCACCTTCATTAATATTCTACCGTCTTCTATGTTGGCAGCTTTGGGCCTCGTTATGATGGTTTCTAAGGAAACCACAGCTTTATCAATGAATTATCCCCAGAGATAAAATCCAGTCTCCAAAAAGAGATTAAACATTTAAAGGCATAAACATTTAAGAAAAATTAACAATAAATTCCGGCGATTGTCCCTTAGGAGAGCCTTGAATGAGCTGAAGGACTTCTCCACATGGGCAGAAACGGGTGAAGCTCCTCAAATAAAGTATGTCAAGACGTCACGATACAATACTTAAAGGCAATTTGAAGTGTTTAGCGCCATCTATTATATTATTAATTTTTTTCATTTCCCTTGAGTCAATTGCAGAAAAGACGGTGTTGAACTTTTTCACCACAACTTAACTAACTTTTGCAATTTTTCATCAATCTATTTCTTATTTTACATATCTCCAATCGAGCCTCCTAATATTATGATATGCATTAAAAAAAATGATTAAAATGAAAACACAACACATGAAATGAGTTGTTTTTTGCAACTGCGACGAATAACGAAGAAATAAAATACTGTTAATTGCATATAGGTCTCAAAAAGATAAAGATGCAGATACGGCACGTTAGTGCAAGCAACGGTTGCAGGTAACACTTCAGTGATATTTTTTAATTGTATAGTTAAGAAGAAAGTGCTCATGAACGTGGTAAATAGGACAAAAATGGCAAGGTCTACTCAATCCTGCTTATGTGTCATTTTAGGACGGACTTTCCTACAATACTGCATGCTTCGTCAGGATGATATCAAACTATCATGACTTACGTCTCTACGCCTTTCAATTGATGATGCAATTTCAAATTACTGAGATTTTATGGCTTCTAATCGTTAATCAATAAAATATCGATGATATCTGCTTCCTTATCACACTGTAATTTGCCAACCTAAATGTGACACAGACTTCCACCCTTGTCTGTTACAATGAATCACGTAAACTCTCTAGTAGGTATATCATCTACTAGAACTAAATATAAGAGATCCTATTGTTAAAGAAAATTGTGTCATATTTTATAAATGGCGTGTTATATTTTGTTGATATAATAACAATTTAATCAGATGGTGATCTGATTCCAAAAACCATACAATACATTAACAAAGAAACAATCAGTTTTTATTTATGTGCATACTTCGGCAATCTACTCGTGTCGTGACTTTAGAATTTAACACAAGTTTCAATACTAGTTAAAGACAAGTATGCCATATTGTTGACTATGACGCATTGTTTAATATTCTTCCATGACGACATAGCATTGTTGTTAATATGTTGCCTAACGGGTTTTGATGTCTAGGATAGTTATCTGCACAATTTGAACTTTGAAAAGCTGGTATGTAGGAAAAGTTGGCAATCATATTATGGGTGCGTTTATACTTTACCGATTGCCAGAATTAATTGGCAAATAAAATTCTTAGAATTCTTAGCAATGGGAAAATTGTGTTTACATTTATTGAAAAATGTTGGCTTGTCTCAAAGAATTCTATTACATTTTTGTTCCAAGTCAAAATTAAACCAAAAATCTATTACCAAATCAGTTAAAAAGTTCGTTGAGCTAAGAAATTTTAACAAGTTGTGAGGCATTGAATATCACCAGTTCAATGATTTAAAAAAAGAGTTATTTAAAACAACAAATCGTATTCTTTAATTCAATGAACATGTTTTTTGCGTCAACGAACAACTTTTTAATTTAAATTGTTGTTCAAATAGTTTTAAAGAACAAGTTTCTTAATATTTTAAACCGTTTTGTTTATTTGCGAAATATGTCTTTAATGTCATTATCCAATCACTTCCATATAATAAAGCAATTAAGGCTAATTTTGTAAACACGTTTCAATTTTGCAATGCCTAAAAAAATTTGCTGACAATACATTTACTCTCAAGCAAATTGGGTCCCAAGTACCCACATAATCTCGGCATACTACACCAACAACGACAGATGACAGATGATAGTTGACTGATGACAGGTGAAAAATGACAGATGACCAATGACATCTGACAGCTTACAGATAATAGCTGCCACGAGTCGTCGGTTATCATATAGGGTGTGTCTAAATGATTGTTACTGCAATTGCTATAAAATATATTTCTTTTAAATGAAAAATGATTAACTTGGGTTTTTTTTTAACTTTTCTCTGGCTAAATTTTTTTATATGACTATATATATTTTTTAGTTATTTGTTAATGCAATATCTGCTTCTTACTTGGGCAGTCATGTATGTTCTTAATTTGTTCACTACGTTGACTTTTTTTTTGATGAATATAATTCACAATATTTCTTCATTTTATATTTCTCACTATTAAATACTAAGGTTCATTCTGTCAAGACGTATGCGTTAAATATTTTTATAGCTTAAAATAATATATTTACAATAATTTAGTTCTTAATCACAAGTTAGGACTTAGCTCATAAGGCCTCAGTTAAAGTTGTATGTAAAAAAGATAGCAGTTCAATTTAAAAACATCATAAGAATGAGATGCTGTAAAATATATTTTATTCTTTTACGCATTTCATTGGAAAAATTTGTTTTGCTTCTCATAGGCTAGATTTTAAGACGCAGATTGCTCTGAATAGCGAAACAATTTTTTGTAAGTTCCTTTTAACGTATGGCTTAAACTGGAAACTAAGTTTGTCTAAATTTATTTTTTGCATTAGCACTAGAACTGAAAACAGAAGACTTTGCATACAATTTTCAGTTTTTGAAACTGGCTAACTGGTTTTGTTAGTTAGTTAGTTAGAACCTCCTCAAAATCTAATAACAAATTTTCAAAAACAAGTTTCAGTTGGCATATTTTCAACTATATACAAAATTCGTTTAGCTTGTATAATTCACGTGAATTATTGTTACATTGTTAGCTTACAGTGACTTGAAACTTAAGACACCCAGGTGATAAGCGGTGTGTATGCTTCAAAGAGATTTCGAAATCTGTTTGCTTCGAGATTTCGAATAATTGTTTTTGGTGCAGTGTGAAAAGAGTATTACGACACCAATATGATAGATGAGTAATGACAGATGACATTACATTTGACTGATAACTTATGACAAAAGAAAAATGTCTGTTTGGTTATTTGCAAAGTCGTGTGTTTTTTATGAGGTAATGATCGAATGTTCTACAAAATGCGTCTGCATGTGTGTTGTCGCTTATCTTAAGAAGCAACAAACGGGTTTTGTTGAGGTCTTAAGCGTTCTTATGTTGCATCCATGGGAAAGGTTTATGCGTATTAAGAATTTCACTATTCCATCTAGGAGCTGATTATTAGAGCCCAAAGCGGTAGAAATGGGTACTTCACAGTGGGGTGTTGTGTTTCAGCACACAACAGTTGCCATAGTGCATGTTTATTTTGGAATTCACTAAGTTAACAATTAAGTAGAAACCTTAACCCATTTTTATAATAAAAAAATAGTAACCTTCAGTTTGTAAAATTGTGCCTTTGTGTAAAATGTCAGTGTTCCGTGATTGCTCGCTCGGTGAAAAATCCTTTCATCTTTTATCAAATCCAGGAACACCTTGCTTAATTGAACTTATCACGTTGCAAAAGAATAGTTTATTAAAGTTCAATCTAACAAACGGAACTTGATCCGACCAATGTGTAGTCGTATGTAATGTAATGTAATGTGGTAATATTGATGAATAAGTTCATTGAGACCAGCAAATTGATTTAAGAAATATTTTTTCTCTTCTTTTATTTTGTCCAAAAAAATAAGACCTTACGAGCTTAACAAATCTTGATATTTTAGGGTGCACAGCTGGTATGGTATTAGATATAGAGCAAAATGAGAACTCCTCCCCATTACCAAGAAAAGAATGAATTTCCTGATGAATAATGAAATAAAGTAGTAGAAAACAGGTGACTGTAAAAAAAGAGTTGACATTGTTGAAACGAAGAATCCGAAATTTTATGTTATGTAAATATTTGGAAAATTAGTAAGAACTGAAAAAGACGAACAGAAATACACTACTGAAGATCCAACGTCATCGACTCGTGAAGTGAAAAAAGTCTCTATATTCCTCAGCTCATCTTGAAAAAGTGTCTAAGCTTGTCTCTTCTGTACATATCAGGTACTACAAATGTAACTTAAATTTACAATACTACACGACCACAAATTAATACAGCAATAGTTTTGACAGTAAAAATAATAAAATTTTACCAAATCGTACGGCAATCGGCGCAGCACAAAATTCAAAATCAAACTATTTCGCCGAACTTTTTTCCAAACACACAATAACCGTAAAATTAGTTCAATCCTTCATTGTCTAGATTTGGCCTAAATCAAATTTCGCTTTCCCTTTCTGTTAATGGAAAGCCTGCGGGTCTATCAAAAAGTGATTCATCAAATTAAATCGTTTCGACGTCCGCACTTCACATTTTTTTATTCACAACAGTTAAGCTTTAAGTCTAAGTCAGATAAGCCAACCAAAAGCATATATGAATATGACAAATGTGCTCACAAGTAGCTCTACAACAAAAAAAAAAAATCCAAACAAATTCACATATCTGACCTTCCGCAAATCTACATACTTAATTGTTCGTACTATCTCAATATTTTGCTTGTCAATCAAAATATTCAAGCGAATATTCAAATGGTGAAGAAAAACAAAGAGTCTAAAACTCATTTATCAAATTGGCTTATGGTCAAATGGTCTTTGATCCTTTAAATCCAAACACCTGGAAGTGATAAACGCATATTGTGTATGTTTGTTTTGTTTTCTTTGTTTGGAATAGAAAAATGTTTTAGTGTCAAGTTGAAAACGGGCCAAATCGATCAATAGAATAAATTAACAAAAAATCTATCTCAAATATCTTGAATCAAGTTCGAGGGCGCACTCCAATTGAATTTTATAATTTAATTCGTTATTATTCTAAGGTGAGTATTGTGATTGTGAACCTACCCAGATAAATTGAATTTGTAATTTTTTTTAGAGGCAGAGTTCAGAGAGACATGAAGTCGATTCTAATTTTAGCTGCCCGTTCACCTGTGGTAAGCCGCAAGTGATGGTCAATTGACGACCTCAGGCTGAATTTTTTTTCCCCTTTTTTCTCCGGGAAATACTTGATTAGATAAATTTATATTTTATTTGAAATTGAAACTAATTAGGTTTTTTTTCCAATTCTCTTTATTTTGTTGTTAATTAGCATAATTCAATTTATCTAATCGGAGTTTATTTCATTGGAGAATCTTTTGATCTTTTTTGGTCAGGGCTTACGAATCAGATAAACGTGATTCATTATTTGTTTATATTTCTGTCAAGTTTAATAGTGGGTTAGGGTAAACACATAGCTTTATGCCATATGTGTGTTTTGTTTTGTACTTACTTTATGCGTGGATAGACAAAATAAATCGAAATTGTGTGTAATGAGTTTCAAGGTTATCTTGAGAATTATCTAAGCATTTTCATTGACAAGAATGGAACATTTATTTGTTTAAAACAAAACTATAAGAGAATTAAATTGCAGGCACAGTAGTTTCAAGGTGCTAAATGTTATAAGTTTTTTATGCCCTATGGGTATTGATAAATGTCAGGTATTAGATTTTAAACTGCGATTTGAATTAAAAGAAAGCATTCTAAAGAGAATTTTAGAATTGTTCGTTCCGAAATTATGGTACTGTGCGCCGAACTTATCCTCTGTTTTACCAGGCAAATTTTGTTCAGGCATGAGAATCGTGGGCTTACCTATTTTTTATGACAGTAAACTGAAATGATAGCAAATACAGAAATTACTTTTTCCTATGATAACAGTTCTGATTCAGAATTAAAAGGCTAGCCAGACTCCCCACACTGCAAGCTTCTACTGGCTTATTTAATACCAACTTCAATTTTACACAGCTTTGTCGGTTACGTCTATTGTGAATTAGACTAAAATACATTTTTAGCGTCTAAAACAAGATCTCTTTGTGAAATCAATTAAAAATGTTGCTCTGTCAATTTTCGTATTAAAATTGCAGGTCACGCAATATGAAACCTTGGAAAAAATAAAAACAATAACTACGCCCTTAAGGTCGCCGGGTCTTGACGGTATCCTGCCTATAATATTGCAGAAGTTTCATGGTTCATGGTATAGTAATGCCTTGGCTAATCGTTATTTATAAAAGCTGTATCCTACTAAATGACGTCCCCCAGTTATGGAGGCTTGTTTGAGTAGTTTTCATACCGAAAGTTGACAAATATGGGTATATGACTTGTGGACATTCCGCCAAGGACTTTAGTCCAATTAGTTTGTTCTCATGTGTACTCAAGACACGACACGAACGTATCCTTAAACTTAACATCAGTTCAATCCTAGTAAGGATGCCCTTGAGTTAACCTCGCCTATCTTAAAGGCAAGTTAACAGATAGTTCTTCATGAGGTTGGCCACGAGCGGGCCAGACGTGGCTCTGCTTAACATGTATCACCAGCGGAGGAAGTCTGTCCCCCAGTATCTGCTAAAGATCTTCTTGTATTTTTTCTCAATGGCGGCATTTATGTGGGCGACTTGCGTTATATCCAGACAGTTTTATCATTTCTATGGGTATACGGCATAAGCGAGCGCTAAATATCGCGCACTAAGCGATTTTTTATTATATTCCGCAGGCTGGTTTTGAGCAATATATACTTAATTTTTTTTAAATGTCCCGGGAGGAGTGGCAAGAAACCACCGCTTAAGTGCTAATCGCTCTTTCCAGTGTTACACTTTCGGAAAGAAATCACTCAACCTACCTACCATGATCGTATGTATACGATAATAGCAAGACGACAATTTTCGAAAATACCGGGCTGAAATGGGTTGTTATTGCGATTGCATTGAAATGTTATAAATTGAATAATATTTTGTATCTTTGGTTTTTAGCCACTTATTAATCTTTGCTTAAAATAATTGTCTTATTAATCTTTTTATTAATTCTGACGTCTGAGACAACTTTATTTTAAGTTATTTGCACTAAAATAACTACCTTCCAAAGATTGGTGTTTTCATTGGGTTGATTACTTCCAGAAATAAACTGCCAAATAACTGGTTAACCTTTGTTTTCACCCAGGTCTTGAAAATAAGATCAAACCACTGGCATTTTTTTATTGCTACATATGAAAAAATTCGGACAAATTAACTCCTTAAAAAAGGCACCATAACCAGTTAAAACTTTATGAAACGATTAAAATATCCCGCTAAATCTATATCTTAAAAAAAATTCATAACATTTAGTTGACATGAAAAATTGATTTTAAACATGACCGTGGTAATTGTGTTAATCCCGAGAGGGGTTTTTAAAATCAGGTAAACACGACAAAACATGCGACGCAAGTCAATGAGAAAATTAAGCAATTTTATGCATACTTTACTGGCGATAAGTGCACAGATAAGCTGTTTATTTTTTTTTTATTATATTCTTGAGTACGTGATGTGCACGAGAACTCTTAATAGCTCTTTAAAAACAAAAACAATACAAAAAAAGATTGCTTTGGCATCTAGTTTTAACTATCGATTCAAGTTCAAACAATACAAAGATAGGTAACATTCCAATGCTGTGCTGTCAACTACTCTTGTTTTTTTTTGAACAACTTAGTAATTGACTTTCAATTTAAACTGTAGCTCTAATTTGTTAGGAAAGTGTTTAGAGGTATTGTGAACTGTGTACACTTAAATGCTTTAAAGTGAAATGCCGATATCACGTATGGTTGTTAGTTTCTACTAGAATTACCTAATTTGTCAAGTTACTTTTAGAGAGACCTTCAACCTTTGAGGTAATGCAAGTGTTAATAGACGGCCGGGTTACCGTTGGTCTAATTTGAAATTTGTTATAATTTTTTTTAAGAGTCCAAGAAATCTGCATGTTTCTGAGCACAACATTGGCATTACACTCCGGATTGTCTCTCTAGGTTCCGTGCAGGAGGTCAAAAAATGCCCCCTGATAGGGTCGTCAGGCTTGTCGCGATAGGGGCGTGTGCACATATTATGATAATGTTATGGAATGTAGCTTTGATGCGGATCATAGCCAGGCGATTACTTATTGGGTTAAAGCCGATTTTCCCCGACAAATCGGCATGCAATATTTTATAAAAGTTCTATTATATGTCGCAAAATACCTGATTCCATCCATAGAATCTCCTCGGTGGGGGAAATGTCTGCCTTGTAAAGCACTCTGACAGACTCAAGCATACTTTGACGTTGCGGGTCTGCTTGTCGTTTGAGGGAAATTATTAATCCCTGTCTCTCTTGAAATATGCTATCACAATTTGGACATAACTGAAACTATAAATAGCCATCACAGGTGGACAGAACGGACTCGGGACCCCACGGACTTATACAGGCCGGCTAAGTACCTACCCACAATGAGGAAACAAACCCACGGACGGATTATTGATATTATCCCAAGAATCCATCCGCTTAAACTTTACAAAAACAATTTGCAATCCAAGCAAAGACCATGACAGTCCAACCATGATGGTCCATTTTTTCATGACCTGATTAAGCTTCTCTTGCGCACAATCGTTGTCATTTGCGTATATGATGTGTTCATACTCTACCGAAAATGTATCTTCTGGCATCTCTATACGCGAAGTATTTCACTAAAATCTGGAGCATATGATCTGTAAGAATGACTAAAGATGCAGGCAGGCCCAACACAGGTTCGGGTCCTAAGAAAACTTCTTCTGAACCTTGCCTAGCAAGCTCATTCGAGATTTGGATGACAGTGTGACCTGGGACCCAGACAAGATTCACTGTGTTCAGCCTTCCAGCCAAATTCATAGAGAGCTTGAGTTCTAGCACTAATTTGGGCGAGGTAAGAGGACTTAGCAGCGCTTTTAATGCAGCTTGGCTGTCACTGCAAATGCAAATACTTATAGCCCTGTTGTTCACAATATAGCTCTAGCCATTAGTATGGCAAAAACCTCCGCTTGGAAAACAGACGCATGTTTACCCAAGGAGAAGAAAAGTCTTATGTTATCGCGTTCCACAAAGACTTCAGCACCAGACCCCTGTCTAGTGTTGGAGCCATCAGTAAACAAACGATGGCGTTCAATCCATGGTTCAGAGTCTGGACGAAGCCATTCCGTTACCTGAGGAAAGTTGACGTGGTAGTTTTGGCGCAGAGGGATTGCTGGTGTCATTGCATTAGACGGAATATCAATAAATGGGGGCAGAAATATCGCTTAAAATTTCAACGATACAATTAGTTGCTATTCTATTCTGCTAATCTATTTCATTTTCTTCTATCTTCTTGACGAAGTTTTTTTGCATTTTCACAGCTCTGCTATGTGTTTTAATCCCTCGTAAAGGTTCTTCTATTTGGGGAACGCCCAATTATGTAACAGTTGACTTTTTATACAAAGCTCGCGCGTCGATAATCAAGTGTTTACCATTTACCAAAAAATAGCCTTACAAAGTTAAAACAGAAGTAAATTTTTTCAAAAGCAATCTCCACACTCCCGATAAAAAAAAATCACAACTCGGTTACTCTATCGCACTTCTATCTATTTTTTTTAAAACAAGGAAAAAAAACATTAGGTACCAGTTAAAAGTGTTACACGTCGTACTTGTCGCAATTAAATTTTACTGTAGCGCAGTGTTTTTGTTATTTTCTTCCAAATTTTTTTTTTATCATTTTCTCCTACAACCACTCGACGACACGACACACTAAGGTGTGTGATAACATTTTGTCCGCCATTAGTCACGTTTTAAATTTAAAATGCGATTTATGGATGGGGTTTGGTTATTTTCGCTTTTGCTGTTTCCCACTCTCTCCCTAAATATCTAGGTAGCGATAGCTAATATTCCATCGTCGAAATGACTGCCGTTCATGCATTACAATATTGTTTGGCGAAGATTAAAGTTCGAAGATATAATATGAGAGTGGATAACCGCTACGCCTCGCACCGCGCCGCGCTACTATGGAGAACAACAGGTAAGAAATACATGACATACCGATGGAGATTTTAAACGTGTTCCCAAACAAAGCTGGCTTACAAGTAGTATACTTGGACAAGAGAGTGATGTCATTATCACACTTGAAAAATGTATATTTTTCAGCAAACGAGCATCCGCGACTTGAGAGTTCGATAATTGTTCCTAACAAATCGCTATATATGAATGAAAAAAAATGAAAGAAAAAACAAATTATTATTAAATTTCAAAAATAAAAATCAAAACACGTAAACTGCTAAATGTTTTTCGTGCTGGTAACCTTGAACTTTGCAATGCATTCACGGTGATGAATTTGCAAAGTACCTACTTGCAAGTTTTCTCAAGTGATGATGGAGATGTTGCCGCTTTGCGAATACATGAAGTCATATAATTTTTTTTTTATTCTTTTTGATTGATTAAGAGGAGTGAGAAAATGTATTATTCACTGGCATTAATCATTGCTAGAAGACTGAGAATAAATATTAATATACGTATCTAATCCCTAAAAATACGAATTACCCATGACCACAAAATTGAAAATTCCCACAGCAGTCAGTGTTTGACAAGGTCTTTAAATAAGTACAGGAATGTTTTTAAGAAACTTTTGAACATCAAATATGTAGTAAAGAATACACGAAATGGTAAATGGGATTGTGACTAGTGCGGATAAAATTTAAAGAACCGGCGTTTAATTGAATTAAGAACGTACACCATGTTAGAATCGCTATATTCGAAATATGCAGGCTAAAAATCTCTGAAGCACAGATTAGTAATTAACCAGATAGTCAAACTCAGCATACCCCTGTCTGCTTAAACCTACAAACTAATTTTTAAAAATGTCCGCAAAATCTTCTTTTAAATTTTCTATCTGTGAATACGTGTGAACCAGATTGTGATTGTCAAAAATATGGCGGTAAAAGACCAGTTTGACATTAATAATTCCTGTATGACATATTTTTTAAAATGAATTCCTTGGCGCAGTAGTGCAATTGCGTGCGTGATTTGAATGCATAAACTTATACAGACACAGTACTACGCCTTTTTAAGCAAATAAAAAATGAAGGGCGAGAGAGCCAATATCCTCTCACTTGACTATCTGTATAATTACTTATCTGTGCTCTGAACAAAGCACATTGGAGAAGTTAATGTCAATGGATTTGAATTTTAATCCTGGCTATGACGTCAGGTTTTCTTAAATTGCCACATTTATAATCTATCGCTGTCAACAGATATATTTCCAGACATTTGGAAAAATTTGTTGTTGAAAATTATAGGGGTTTATGCAAACCATCAGACAACCCTAACTGTTTGACAAATTGGTCACCGAATTGTTAAAGTTGTTTTGTTACTTTTTAATTTGTAATAACCAACACGGATTTGTCAGTAAGCGTTCAACCATGACAAACCTCATTCTTTTTACGAACTTTGTAATCTCCGAAATTTAAATAAAGGCAATAAAGTTGATGCTACATGGTGTTTTTTTTTTTAGAGGTATAGAACTTCGAATTGAAATATAACACAAGAAAATAGTTTTTATGTCCATCAATTTAAATATTATTTGGGGCATCTGGCCGCCGCGGCTGGTTCGAATAAAGACAAGTCTAGAGGTCCAATTTTCAACCACTTTTTCAAGCATTTGGGGCTGAATGTCGGCAATAAAGCCACGAATGTTGGCTTCCAAGTCCCCTAACGTTTCTGGTTTGTTGGGGTAGGCGAGCGACTTTACATATCTCCAAAGAAAATAATCCAATGGTGTCAAATCAGACGATCTTGGTGGCCAATTGACAGGTCCATTCCGCGAAATTATGCGCTCATCGAATGTTTCCTTCAATATATCGATTGTGACGTGCGCTGTGTGGCATGTAGCGCCGTCTTGTTGGAACCACATCTCATCCACATTCATGCTATCCAATTCGGGAACAAAATAGTCGGTTATCATGGCTCTATACCGGTCTCCATTAACGGTAACTGACTCTCCAGCATCATTTCGGGAAGAAGTATGGCCCAATGACTCCACCAGCCCATAGAGCACACCTAACAGTCAGTTTTTGTGGATGAAATGGCGTTTCAAGGGTCTCATGTGGATTCTCTTCACTCCAAATGCGGCAACTTTGCTTGTTGACGTAGGTCTTCAACCCAAAATGAGCCTCATCACTGAACAAAATTTTCAAAATTTTGAAAAAAAAAAAAAAAAATTAAAGCTTTATTTTCGAAATAAATTTGCACGATTTGCAAGATTTGTTCACATGTCAACATGTTCATGATGAAATGGCGAACCAAACTGAACATAAATGACATTAGAGTTGCCAGATTTGACCACAAAATGTCAGTTTTATCTCTATTCGAAAAACCAACTTTTAAAAAAACACCCTTTATTTACACCGATTTCAGTAAAGCATTTAATTGGGTGGATCACAGAATTTTACTTTTCAAATTATAACATTTAGGCTTTGAGGAGTTGAATAAGTTTTGTTTTAACTACTGTTCTTCCTCAAGCATGTACGATGTTCTTAAGTTTTTGCCTCATTGTTATATTTAAATGTTGAATGACGATTTTAAAATCTATGTGTCAGGTAAAGATACTAATAGCTTTCAAACTTAAAGTTGTAACCTCCAAAAATTTAATTTGTGGTGCTCCAAAAATAATCTGTCCTTAAATGTAGATAAATGTTCTGTGATAATTTTTTTACGATGTAAATCTGCTTTTCTAAGTACTTATCTTTAAGACGGTCAACCAATTTCCAGTGTGACATTAATGAAAGATTTGGATTTCTAATGTTAGTCATGTCGAGTATATATCAAATAAAGCTAACAGATATGACTGGGGTATGTTAAAACCGTTACTTCCTTCCATTCGTGTCAAAAAATATATCTTCGCACACACAGTGGTTGGAGAAGCTAGGCTTTGGGTCCTGTAAAAGCCGTTTACGCCTAATATTTTTTTTTATTTTTATTTACTACAACGTACATATTCTCAAAATTAAATCCATTCAAATGAGATATTTAAGATTTACTCTCAGAGGGCTCCCAGAGGATCAACTCAATAAGTTTACCGTCATATCAATCTAGATTTAAATTGATTAGCTTAGAATCTTTAGAGGTTAGGGGAACTGTGAGGTATTTTCATCCATTGACTATTTATCGGTAAGGTCGATTACCCTGAAGCCTGAGCCTTCTCAATGTAGGTGTGCCAGCTTTTGGTTTTAGAAATTTTAGATTTTTATATATAGCACATTCCCGTACTAACTACGGACAGGCATCTTCAATTAATGGTCTCATGTTGATTTATAATGCTAACATCAATGTTATTGATTGTACTTTGCCGGTTACTATTTTAAAAACAAACTTACTTAATGCCCTTCCCTAGTCATGATTGTATTGTCAAGTTTAATGTTCTTTTCTAAATTATAAATCTTGTGTATCTTATGTGTCTAAGGTATGTGTCTAAACACATACATCGGTGTTTTGACGATGAAATAAATAAATAAAATCTTAAGGCCGACGAACGGCGTTTTTAAAGCACAGATTTATTTTTCTGTCATTACTCAATAATTCGTAAAAGATCAATTTATTGAGAAAGTTGAAAAATGCTCATAACGAAATATGCAGTCAATTATAGTCTTAGAAACTTGATCTTATTTTTTTTTTACCGCAAACAAATTTTAGGGGTAAGCAAAGTTGTTAAAAACCAAATGACAAATGCTCTTCACTCTTGACTACAAACAACGTGTAAAGCTATAAGTAAATGACATCAGCGCAAAGATTATGACGATAAAGTAATAAGGTTGAAATATTACCGCACACACTTTGACTAGTGATTTAAGCATTCAGTTTAGTTAAATTATCGACTGTAGCATAAAATGGCTATATGTAGGTCCTCAGAATGTAAAAATCGTTGAATAAAACGTCTGTCTGATAACCTTTATGAGTTTATCGCGGGTAAATCAACCACAGACGAAATCCAAAGTATAAGGATTACAATAGGAAAAATACTGATTTGCATTGGGCGTTTATTGATTTTGGAAAATCATTCGATAGACAACACGAGATGTGGTCTTTGCGCCCCCATGCTTAAGCAACGAGGAGTTTCTAAAACCTGCGTACAGATAATCATGGATATGACAAAATAAAGACGCACCGCTGTTGCCATCGAAGAGCTCCTAATCAAAATGGGTGTGCACCAAGGACTTAGGACCTAAACAGTTAATCCAGTGCGTCAGTTATTCTTTGCTGGCAATGGATCCATCATTATCGAAGATTAAACTTTAATGTTTTGCATCGTTTGTTTATTATCGGAGACCAGTGGATGCATTGGCTTAGTGGTTAAGTGCGTTGGACAAACATCCAAGAGTAAGAACTGTCATGAGAAGCTTCTCAAAAATTAATTGCCGTTCGGAATCGGCATTATACTGTAGGTTCCTCCCATTCGTGTCAAAAAATATATCTTCGCACACACAGTGGTTGGAGAAGCTAGGCTTTGGGTCCTATATGGGCCGTTTACGCCTAATATTTATTTTATTTATTTTGACCGGTAATGCAAATAAAATATTTACTCATAAAATTATTGTGACCCAAAAGAGATAACAATTTCAATGTTTTGCCTCACTTATACATATAACCATATTATGGTGAGCGAATCTGGTGGTGAATGTGACATATTTGTACTATGGCTTGCGATTTAAACAGCATTCATTCGCCTTAACAGTCAAGTGCAAAGTCGATTTATTACGGTTTCCGAATTTGTGAAATTTCATTCGCCTTAAAAATCAAATATTAGCGAACAATAATACATAGGGAAACAACGGGCAAATGTTATTTATAAGCAACTATCACGGAAAATACAAATAGTTGGAACTGTCGGATGTTCATACAGACAACTCTTATTAACACCAATTGGATAAGCAGGAAATGTTTTTCTAAACATTCAAAAAAATGCTACTGCCGGAAAGTTTTATATTCTTAATTCTTTTTTTTTAACATATTTGTTCGATTTTAAGTTTTGGGGCTGTCAATTTTTTTTATTTATATAATATCGGCAGCGTTCGATTTCTAGGCCGACCAATATAGTCGACTAATACGAAAAATTCGACTGGCACATCATATAGGGGGTATTTGTTTTGAGTAAGTCAGAAACGGAATATGAAAACTTTACAAAAAAAAAATTAGCGAATTGGTGTCTAATTGGAAAGTTTGTTCCAAAAGGGGTTCATAAACAGTGTTCAAAAAATCATTTTTAACATATATATCAAACAATTGGACCCTCAACAAACCCCTTAATAAAGGCAATGCCACTTTAATTTACAAGCGCAAAAGAGAGATAAAGGATTAAAATTCCTGGAACACAACAACACTAGCATTGATTGGCCTCAGTTACGAAGTAATATTTAGCAAAATCCTCCATTAAAGGGACTTACAACTTAACACTTACATATGTTTGACTTCCAGTTCATCAAGTAAGTTCATTAGAGTTTATAAACAGCTTAACGACAATTCACAATCAAATCACTTTAATACTGCTGCGGGTGTACCACAAGATTATGTACTTAGTTCAATTTTATTCTCGTTGTATGTTTATGATTTATTTCAAATTGGGGTCTAGGTGGTGTTTCAGTTGGTGGCCTACAGATTAAATACCTCTTTTATGCTGAGAACTTTATAATTCTGGCAGAAAGTAATTTTAACATACAAAGGGAATATATGTATATTGTGACATTTGGGACCTTTAAACTAAGAAGTTGATGATTATGATCTGGGAAACGTTACATTGATTAAGACTTTCTCAGGAAAATGTGTTCTTCTATAGAGGGTCTGAAGCAATTTCAACACTTACTTTGCCTGCTGTCGCCTAACCTAGATCTACGGCTTCACTTGAAAGAAAACGTAAAAGCAGCAATGAATGTTCTGTGGAGGATAATTTTTTCTTGCAAACATTAGATACTAGCTCAAAGTTTAAGGTTTTTAACTTCATAATTCCATAACGGCTGTCTTTGCTACGCGAATCATGTCTACGACCATTTAATGCTGCAGTCTTGCTTTTCAAAGACTGGTATAAACTGGCAAAATCACATAATATGTTTGACAAGCAGAGTCCATTTATCCTCATATACCACCCTAAACCATAGTCGAGCACTTAGTAGTTATAACCTAAGTTGTTTATTTTTACGGAGCGCACTAAATTACTGAGGCTTGAATAAAGTTCTTATCATCAAGATAGTCAAATGTCCGAGTCTATTTAGGTAATGAAACCTTGATATAGTGGAAGACTTAATGCAGTAGGTAACAATGCAAACAGACCTTGATACGATTTTGAAAAACGCCTCTGTTTTACCCATTCTTATTTTTTTGTACCTTTTTAAGAATAAACATTTTACTTAGCAATTGTTCTGTTCTTACTCATTCGCATGTACTACAATGCGGAAGAGTAAGAACCCAACAATTTTCGTTTTTGAAAAATTACAGTTGCTAATAAATATTTAATATATATTATGCAATTGCAATTATGAAGCAATTATTTCTTATAGTTAAATAATGAGAATGTACTAACTCACACTTGAGTTAAGTAACAAAAAAAAAATATTTTTCAGGAGCAGCAATTCAAAATGTGTGTGGGTTTAAATTTAAACTTAAACCTATTAATATTTTAATATAGTGACTATTTCTAGTTTCCTGCTTTCGAGTTTGGGATAAATTATTGAGGCCATTCGAGTGCTAATGCTGCTACATTTGTGTTATTCCGGGGACCTGTCACTCTTTCGCGATTTTTACTACTAAAGATTACCGTTATCGTAAATAAAAGATCAAACGCTATTTAATAGAGGTTGGGCTGCAAGGATATTCTGATCTGTTTCGTCCCTGCACGAGAGACAGTAGTCCATTCCAAATGACTTTATATCAATGAAATGTCAAGAAAACTAAATTTTAAACATGGTGGTGCAAACGTAATGTCATAATGTGAATGACAATTTAAACCTATTATGAACATATGGCTACCTTCCTTAAACAAAATCACCTGAAAATATGCAAACGAAAACCGCTGTTGGAGGCTCAAAGTGTGGCTCTCTTAGAACCATCCCGCTTTGTACACAAATCTAAGAAAGTCTTTTAGCTCGACTTTGCTTAAATCCTCCAGATCATCGTACAACTATCTGCCGAAGGTTCTAACCCATGTGCTATTTAGGGCCAGGCATTCGTATAACAGGTGATGAACGAATGCCTTCAACGTTCTACACAGCTTCTGCAGTAGTCGTTGTGCAGTATGCCCAGCCGTTCCGCATGTAGACGCTCAGCGCAATGCTGGTTTAGTCCGATCATGAATTTTCATCTCATTTTGTTAACCGCGGGCAATAGGGCGTTTGTATGCCTGCACGTATCGACTTGTGTCCAGCGTATTTTAAGGACTTAATTTCGATTTTTCGTGCAATATAACTAATCTATTTTCTTATTGATATAAGTGCCAGTGTGCATTCATCTTTGACAGCGATCTCGCAGGCTTGTCCGCTTCCTTGTTTCCCAGGATATCCATGTGCCGTGGCACCCAGCATAGGGTTACTGTGTTGTTAGATCATATCTCGTCTAACGACTTCTTGTATTGATTCACAGCCCTTGGTTTCACCTGTATGGGCTTTATGGCAGCTTGACTGTTAGAGTAGATGGTGATGGTTTTGTTGGCAGAACCTTCCGTGCGACAAAGAACATTTCCACTTAAGAAGTTATTTAAATAAACAAAATGTGCTCTTCTGGGTCACGGAGTATCCACTATGCACGAAGAGCCATTGCATCCTCTCAAAGTGATTGTTTTGTGAGGCATTTGCATTTGCTTGGCCCTTATTTTTTGAGGACGCTGACGGCAACACCGCTATCGTAACTCGTCTACATTAGGTCTGCATTAGTTAATTTGTTAACTTAGCACTGAAAAACTGGGACTGAAAGAATTCACATTTTGAAAACAGAGACAAGATATTTTGCCTTGCGTTCCTGAGCTAGTACCTAACAGAACTTTTTGCTATTTGCAACAAGGCGAGTTTAGACTTTTTGTAACAAATTAATGAGAATTGGATCCCGGCAGAGCCAATGTAATCAGCATATTTTCGCTTCTTGAGCTCGAAAGGGTTCACTCTCGGCACTCTACAGTAGAACTTGCAGGTTCAGTATTTCGTAGATCCGGCTTAGTGGTCTTTATTGCCAGTTTTTCTGACAGAATTGTTCTAGAGCTGTGATATATCATTTCTCAAGCATAAAAGCCTGTTAAAAGCTGCCCTCGAAAAGAGTGACATTGTGTTGATAACTCCAAAGAAGTCTTGAGAGTAGAATTTTATAAAAGTCGAGGCTTCATATGCTGCTTAAAGATGCGCAGAAAAATCGAAACCACCGGAGATATTCGAGATATATAAGCAGACTAAATTACAGTTGAGAAAACATGATACTGCCTACATTGATGAACGTTATCAAAATAAAGTACTAAAATGGTTATCGTAGGCCTCCGCCTTGACTGTGATTGTTATAAAAAACATTTTTTTGCAACTTTGGAACTCCGTGGTACATTGCTTCCATCCTTGATTAGTTTAACCTTTCAGATGGGTTTGTGACAAACGCACTACCAAGGGCTTTCAGTGAAAAGTAAAAAATTCTTAACAAAACTTCTTCTACGTTGACTTCGACAACCTAAATTACCTACTTTGTAACTATTATTCTGCACTTACTCTTGTAAACGATTTAAGTTTATAATGTCCTTAATTTTTCTACAATATTCGAAAACTTTTTCTTTTCTTTTTTAAGGAACGCCAAGAAGAGCTTCGCAAAACGGCAATGATGCAAGATGAAGTCGATCATCGTTCGAGCAATTGCAATGTCTCCAAGACTGAATATAACAACTTAATCAGCAGCTCAATGCAAAATGGCACAAATGGCTATTATCCCACACCTCCGCCTGTAAGTACCTAGCCACAACAAAGCTCTAATCAACCATAACTAATGAGATTTTTTTTTTCTCTTTCCATTCAGCCACCACCACAATTTGCCAACAAAGGCGACAACTTTGCACAATACAGATCGCCACCAAATTCTCCAGCGCCAGACTACAGCCAATCTCCAGTACACACCCTGACACGCAATTCGAATGGGCCCTTCCGCAATGGCACACTGACTCGCAACGAAGTCGTGAAAGCAAACGGCGACTTGGCCGAACTGGAATCCATAGATTCGTATCAAATGAGTAATCCACTGAATGCGATTCCACGGCCACCCTCGTCATATTTTGCACCACAGAGTTCGGGCCCACCAACAATGAAGAAGAACAAACGACCGGTGTCGGTCACCATAGGAGAGTACTCCAGCACACCGGTAGGCAGAAAGGAGCCTTCAAAGTTGGAATTCATTGCCAGATCACCCGAGAACGGACACAAGGAAGAACCAGTCGCTGCGGATCTGCTACGCAGTGAACTTGAACTAACCCTTAGTCGGTCGAACTTAAAAAAGCGAAACGAAGAAAAGAATAATAACAATAACGATGATGTAGACGTGAAGCTAGAGAATGCAACTAGTGAGCTGCAGAATGTAATTTTGCGCCAAAGAAACCCCAATGGGAAGCCCATTCTGCACAAGACACAATCTTCGAATATCGAAAAACTCACCCAGATGCTGCAGAACAGGCAGTCGGGAATATTTGAAGGAGCGAATGGAGGTGGTACCTTGCCAAATGCATCTCGCGTAAGTATCAGCATTCCCAATAGCAATAATCACACCGAGTTGCGCAAGACTGAGAGCAATCCACAGCACCAGGAGATGGCACCACCAGTTGTCACCAATGGAAATGGTATTCTTAAGAACGGTTCGGCATACACCCGGAATAGTTACACGTCATCGGAGAAGAGCATATCATTTGGCAATTAAATGCAGCCGCCTTCAGCGACATCTAGTGTCATATTATACACAATTATGAATTTTTGGTTTTGTTTTTTTGTTTATTATTATTTTTTTTCTTTCTTTTTTTCGCTATTTTTATGTAATATTCGTCGTTAAGTGTTTTTTTTTTGTCCTGTATTCGATTTATTTTTGTTTATTCTCCCTTTTGCTGTACATTGAAATCACATGATGAATAAATAAAGAAAGAAAAGTGTATTTCTTTTTGAAGTTTTGTTTAAATAAATAAAAAGTTAATATATAAATATTTTGTATTATTATCTGTATATTTTCCTTGTTTGTAAATAAAGAAAGGAAATTGAATATCATAGCAAGATGGCGGGTGTTGTTTTCTTACCACGAAGTGTTGCAACCGCACGAGAAAGTATTTGTGACGTTTAAGGAGCTTAAGTAGTTTTGCAGCTCTATCTGTTGCATTTGATACATGTCTGGAGATAGGGTCATGTTTGAAGCTTTTTCTATTTCATCAGCGTGTGTGGTGGAGCCGGATCGTTTACTTAATTTTGAAGTTCTAGGATCGGAACACAGAGCTGATTCATATTCAGTGGAATGGTAGCTTCGCGGAGATGGATAAGTGGAAGCTGTTATCTCTTCCTCGTCGGCAATGATATCGCTGCTTGAAAACGGCGAAGAATTTGAAATATTATAGAGATTAGCGCCAGTGTGTCGCAGGGTGGTAATCCGCTCCCGCCATGTATTCCAGAAGAGCTGAAAAGGAATTGTGCATGAGGTTACGACTTGTTTAGGTATATGAAATTGTCAATATCTTCATCGTTGACCTGATCAAGGCCTTCGAATTCAGTGAATGACGACAGCACATCTGCCAACAGTCAGTAATGCTGTAATGATGTTAAAAATTACTACGCGATTTGACCAGTAAGTTGACCTTTTTCACTTGCGAAAGCAGTGAATTAACATAGATATTCGGACAAACTAGGTCTATTTGAAGTATGCGCAATATTCGTTGGTAAAACGTTGGTCATTTAAAAATCTTCACATGCCGAAGAAACTCAACTCACATTTTGCCTAAGATATCCACCAAATTCATAAAATACAATCCTCTCATCGAAAATTGTAAGATTCATTATTGAGCGTGAGCCTTTTTTGAAAAACCAAATTTTCAACACATCCAACGGAAGAACGTTTAGTAGTTCAAAACATTCAATTTCCGCATCCTTTTCAACCAGCGACACGTTGCTTGCTTGCGAGTTCTTTTCGAAAACATCATGACCGATTATGATTCTTGTTGGTGTCAGAGCTGTCCTTTAACGAAAGGCTGTTAAAATGCTTACATTACTATATTGCGTTTCTATTTGTCACTCACCCAACTGAACTTGTTTTATTCCAATACCATCTTCCGTTACCTCAGCAAATGGACTCTCCACCAGAATGGGCTCGTAAATCTCTTGATATTCCGCTAAAAGTATCTTTTGAATGCGAAACATTTTTAAAAAAAATAAATTTATATAAACTGTCATTGATTTTCTTTAAATGGATCGCAATGCCATCTTTAAAGATAAACAAGTGATATATAATACCATATACATGAACCAATGGGAAACTTCACCAAATATAGTGGGAAAAATCTACCAGTTTGTGCCCAATTTCATTGAGGCGCACATTCAATTGGACCTAAGTTTTGACAGTTCTCGCTCCAATCATTAAACAATAAAATGCGAATTGAAATGAGTTTATATATAGTAACTGTTAACAGGCAAATTGCTTGGCAAAGAGAAAAAGGAAAAAAGAGAAAGTAAATTTGTTTACATGAAAAGAAGACATATACATCTGATATCAGCGACCTTAAGGTGCCCCTACATTCAAACACTGGCAGATTTATTAAGCTTACGAGTACGACTTTGATCATGAAGTAGAAGGTCAAAAATCTTCCTATACCTACCTCACAATTTGTCAAAAAAATACACCAATATTAATAGAAAACAATCTTCTCGTCTATTTTATTATTTTTTTTGAAAATCAAATTTAAACACATCCAACGGATGTATAAATCAATTCATTCATTTTCCGGATCATTTTCAACCAGCGACAAGAATTTTATTCGTGATCCCTTTATAATTGTTGTTTATGTCCTTTTACAAAAGGTAGTTATGATATATAATTATATAGTTCTACTAATCCAACTGGACTCTCTATCAAAATTAACTCGAAAATATCGTGATATTCCGCTAAAAGTATGTTTTTCAACAGAAAATAAAATTTGAATGAACAGTCATATTTTTTTCTCTAAATTATACGCAGCGCCATCTTTGATAAAAACCAAATGTTAATACAATAATATCAAGCACATAAACCAATGTGAAATATAAAATGGTGAAAATCGACCGGTTTAAAAGAAGTAGGGGGACCTATACCTACCTACTTTCGTACCTAAAGATTGGGTAATTAACTGTGGTGTTTGTTGCACGCTTTTGCAGATTCCGGTTTCTGTGAGATTTTTGTCGTAATTACCACACGAAACCCACTGCCCTCTGAAATAGCTTTGGTCGATTGACCGTTGGAAGAAAAAACACGAAATCCCAATGGAAATTCGCTTCCTTCCTGACTTTCTTCATCTTTCTAAACGGCCATAACGAATTGACATGTCCACGGAAGTCGCCGTTCAGTTTGGTTTTGCAACTAATTAAGCGAATACGTATCTGTGCTCTATCCCTCCCTACACTCTACTGCCCATGTGTGTTTGCGCTTACTTTAACTTTTGCTCTGTCTCCAATCTCCAGTGAGTTTGGGTTTAAATTTTAGTACAGTTACAGCCTTCAGTGCGTGGTGTTTTCTTGTATTTCTCAGTTTAAAGAAGAATAATAAAATGAATCAATTCAGTATGCGGTGTGTTGCAACATTGTTGCTGCTGTGTGACGTAATATTTTGTATTCCAATTCAAATTTCTGTGGGTGAAAATTCTGTTTATACGAATCCCGAACCATCAAGCAGTGAAGTGGACGAAAGTCTTTATCCTGAGCAAACGCAAGAGAAGCAAGAAGAGTTTTTAAAGGTTGGAAAATGGTGCAATCTTTGAAATTAGAATGAGAATAAAATCTAGGCTATCATCTTCACAGATCAGCCTCCTTGAGCCAGCGGACAAGACCAGAGAATCTGTTAATCTCGAGTCTGAAGCAATTCCATCCAAAGTGCTGTCCAAGTACGATTTTGGCCACAAGAAGCTGGCCGACTTTACCAAGGTATTTATCACGCTGCAAGACGTGCGGTAGGTATGAAGAAATATTTCATTTAACTTGTTTCTCTTGCAGCCAGTTCCAATTATCGATAGCATTAGCGAGTCGGAGAAATATGGTAACAACGGAGACAAGTTTGATGGTATCGCAAGGGCGATCGTTAATGGCTATGAAGCGTTTTCAAATTTTCTTAACAAGCTGATCGGTGTAAGTATACAGAAAAGATGGTGATTGCTAAATTGTTTGCACACGTATACCTAAGTACAGTGTGTGTTGATATTTATAAATTCGGAACACTGGCACGAAATAAGAGGTTAACGACAGGCATTAAAAACAAACAGGTGAAAGTGTAAATATTGCAGAAACAAGGTGCATAATGTAGGCGGTAATTTGTCAGCAGATTTTAGGGACAATTTGAAATTCTGCAGTGCATTACTAGCAGTAGATCTGTTTTCTTACTTTTTCAACGAGAGAGAGAGCGAAAATTACTTTCACTCAACTGAGAAAGTAGCGAATTTGTGCCCTTTCTTTGGGCACTTTGTTAAATTTCTGTTATGATTCAGCTTTAAGTCAGCAACAAAATCGAAAAACAAGACATTCAATTAAACATTGAATGTTTCTGTAATACTTTTTATCTGTCTCGGTTTCAGAATTGTTTTGGTTTTGCATTTTAAATTTCTGGCGTTCAATCAAACAATAAATAATTGCCTTCAGGGATTGACACATAGAAAGGGACAAGTTATTTGCCAGTGTGTGGTATCCCTTATATTTTACACGTTAAGTTTTTAATTGTGAAAAGGAAATAGTTCATTTATATAGATAAATCAAAGCTTGCAATTTACTTTTTAAAGATTATGTCATGTAACGATTAAAGGGTTCATACGGAGAATTCAATTTTAAGTCACTTTGTCGAACATACTGGCTGCTATCTCCCTAATATGGTTCATCGGCTTTAACGAGTGATTTAATGTATCCCAATAAAAAATAGTCCAAATCGCACGATCTGGCCGCCCAGATATCGGTCCAAAACCAGAAGTAAATTGCTCGCCGAACTTATTTCTCAATTGGTCCATCAATGCGCGTTCTGTGTGTCATATAGCGCCATCTTGCTAAAACCACATGCTTTGGATTTTGGGCCAACAAAAAGTTTAAAAAATTGAACGATAGCGTACGGCATTGACGGTAATGTTCGGTCATCTGAAAATGCAAACTGCAAACAAAATCACCCTTTATTACCACATTTACATAAGTGTTTTCCAAGCTAAGAAGGTGGATAAGATACGATAAGAATATAGGAAAAAGGAAAATAAAAGGGGGTGTTTGGTATTGGGGTCTTATTCAACCCCAATTCAAGTCATAGGCCCTTGAAATGAAAAGTTGTAATATGGAGGTTTAATTAAGTACCTCCTTAAAAACGATAAAAAAATTAACTATTCCTGCTACAAAAACGGTCTTGCAGAAATGTTGGCAACCTCGATTTTTGTGAAATATTTTAATGTTATAATAATATAAATGTTAACTGCGGAACTTCAGCCGTATTTATAGAGCAATTTTAAAGGTGACAAAACCTTAGCTGTGTATGAATCATTTTCCTATTAAAGGTTCTATCTCTGTTGGATAATAATATCACATAGAATTATTATCAAATTCTCTCTACAAAAGTGGCCTCTTTTTACCTAGGCCTTATAGGTCTGAGGTGTTAACATTAATAGTAGTTGTAGCTGAAAATCAGATATATTCACTTTAACGTGATAAAACCTGAGTTGGGGTGATGATGGAAAAAATTATCTACTTAAGAATTTGTTTGCTACTCTGCATCCTATACTTCTCACTTCTTAACCTACATTAGCGGAGAGAATTAATCATCCAATGACAAGAGATCTAAATGATATTCTTCTCCTGCTATTATTTATGCAAATACAGATTTCTTTTTTTAAAGCAATCATTACTTCCAAAACTTTATAGGAAAAACGATTGTCAAATTTCCTGACAGGTTAAAAATTTTAAATGTTCTTGGTCGTTTTAGTTTCGTGTTTTTTTTTGTTTTCAGGAAACAAATAAAATCCTTAAAGTACCCCATTCCTCATGCCACACCTTAGAGTCCGGAGATTTGGTGCCAAAAAATCTGTGAGAATTTGATTCCAAAAATGCTCTTATTTATCTCATTAAAGCGCCTTTTAAATTTCGCGTTGAAATCACCACAGCGAAACGTGGCGTTGTATGAAATAGAAATTACATATTATTATTGGTTCGTTAAATGAGTTCTAAATTGTTTTGGACTATATATAGTAGCCCGAGGTCGCTTTTTTGAGATGAAACTCAAAACCTGAATTTATTTGGCTGGAAAGTTATGCACCACCTAACGTTCTCCTTAGTGCCTGGCTACACGTTCATGGGAATGAAAATCATGTAGCATAAGACGGGTAGATTTTATGTGAGTCTGGCTGACTACTATGCGATTAATAATGTTTCTTTCATTGAGTTGGTGAGGAACCCAAACATTCATCTTTTTCGTCATTTAAAGCCTTTTCAGTTTCTGTCAAATATTTGTATGAGCGATGTTATACCTCTGAGCGATCTCCCGTGTCGTCAAATGCTTTTCAAGGCTATAACCGCAGCCAAGATTCACCGTTGAGATGTTAGATTGCATCCTGAACGACAGCGTGTTAACCGATGCTGAAAAGTGTCAGAGCTTACAGTCAAATCCCAATACATGCTTCTTTGACACCTTTTTAAAGAAATAAGCCAAATTATATATTAAAAATGCACTTTCTTATCTACACGTCCGATCAAAACATATTGCCGTAATGAACAAAAAAATATCATAACAGTTTATATAGATATTTTCTGAAGCCTTAGACACTACATCCAGGGAAAAAACCGCAGAACTTATAGAATGACCCAGTATTGCCAGACGTGGTGATTTAAATATGTTTAATTGATTTGAAAGAAAAAGCTTATCGAACCTATAAGATAAATAAAAAAGTAAATTTAAAGTTATAATAAAAAATCTATGACCTCCTCCCAGTTTGCCATCTTCTAATGAGACGTCTAAATCGCCGTGTCATAATAGGCCTACCGCCGCGCAATAAATCTTACTGCGAGTTTTGTGTAATATCGATTTTGCTAAAAAAAAATTATTCAAAAGTTTTATTAAGGACAAAATGCCTAAAGAGTAAAGTTGTACAAAGTATATATTTTAACATATTAGTTTAGATTCCTACAAAATTTGTTTTTGTACATTGATGTGACGGTTTGCCGCTATTTACTTATTTATTCACCACTGTTTAGTAATACAGTACAAGTTCTGTTATTCAAACATATATACACCTACCTTAGTTTGTACCACGGAGGTTTTCGCATTACTGGATACCCTTTTCGTAGACAATATTTTGCATGAAAATGTTGTTTTAAACAACACATATCAGTTTACTTATCGACAAAACGTTTAACCTGTCTTTGTCAGAAATGTCTTCACACTTAGTGAACTGAAGGAATGGAGAAAATTCGAATTACAGAGTACGGCTTTTGGCAAGCGTTCGAATTGCAAGGTTGTACTGTATGTACCTCTAAGTCGGACATTTCAATTTTGAATGAATATCAGATATCTACTTTGAATTGGGGTTGCATATAGTCACCCCCACAATACCATTTTGTTTTCGACATTTCCAAAATACATTACAAAAATTTTTTTTAAAAATAAAAATTTAATAAAAAAGTAGTTTTCATTAATTTCAATTTTGTCAAAAACTAGAAAACTTAGAAATATGTTTTCTGTGTTCGATTATTAAGTGTTTGGTTTTCCAATTCTAAAAAAAAAATTGTCCAAACAATATATATTTTTAATTTCAATTTTTCAAAATTTTAAATTTGATAGTAATTTTTTCAAAAACTATTAACAGAAATAACTTATATATAAAGCCAAATACTAAAGAACGAATTCCTGGATTTCAAAACTGCAATTACACATTTTTGTTAGTGTTGCCGTTGTGGTTTTAAAAATTTTCCTCCCGTCTAAACGTGGCAAGATAGACCTCCCTTCCCCCCTTCTATACAAAAATTGTATTTAACTCCTCTACAAAAATCAGTTTTAAATTTTTGGCGCCAAAGTTATGGTACCCCCAGATTATCTGGTAGCGGAACTCCTTAAACATGTCATGGTGATGTTTTGCATGTACCCTGTTTACCAATTAATCCCCGAATTTAGCTTGAAGGAGAGAAAGGGCTGCATCGCTATGCCCAATCTCGGCTAGGCGATCCTATCTAACAGAACTTTCTATTTCATGACCAGATAGTGCACAGGGCATGTGTCAATCGGAAGGCACTACTAACAAATCTGTTGAAACATATAGGACAATGTGGGCATAATTTGTCGCTCTCAACATGCCGTTATAGAGACTTTTATTATAATAAAAGAATCGATGAATTTAGTTGGCCTTGATGGATTTGGCCCTGCGTGCAAGGAGGGCGAATGGAGGAGAATGGATGGCAACCGGGAACTCTATGAGCTGCACCAAGATGTGGATGTAGTCCGAAAAACGTCGCAACGAATAAACAATAGCTCTCTGTTAAAGAGGATCTTGGAATACCAGACTCCGTCTTCGAGCCCACAAGTAAGACCGAAATTCGGTTTTCAAGACCAAGCCATCGTATGCCGAGGCGAGGGTGATTTGACACATCAGTCCCAATTACAGAAGTGTTCATTTTTCCATTTTTCATTCGACCTAGGCAATGGTCTATCCTCGTCTTACTTCTTTTTTGATGATCAATTCGATAATCCCTTTAGAGCATATAATTTTATTGACTATGTTATTACTGCGATTATTGGGATCATTCGTTCGTATCCCCAACTGTAATATGTTTATTTATTTAAAATTATCAATTTCATAAACTTGCTTCTCTGCAATAAGGGGTCTACGACCTTTGTATGTCCCTTTAAGATAGGGAGAATGTAGAGTCTCGCAAACGTGCCCAGCAGAAGCCATTGAAATAGAAGTCTTTATTTCAATAGTGACTCAGAAGACTTGCACCAGTCGCTATTAGAAGTAATGCAAACAACCCTTTCGATAATACATCTTTACTACATTTTTAGACAGAGTTTGAGTAAATCCAGTAACTTTAATTGCCTCATAAAACCGAAACTACTTTGCTTCCGGTTGCTTTTTACTTATAGCTATAATAGGGGACTTAACAATGCCTTCCATTGTATACGTAGGTGTCTGCAACATATGACAACTTTAAAACTATTAATATTTAATATACCACTCAGCTAGGTGCTTGCGCTGATATTTTCTTTTCACCTTCAAACTGATAGATAAATCCACCTAACTAATATTGACTCTAATGGTTTTCCCTCGTTTCAACTAAACTAATATTGATTTATTCGTTCTGATAATAATTTTCGCATTTTACCCAAGATATGACCACCAAATGTTGTACAACCTCTTCGCCACATTATTCCTTGATAAATGAAACTCGCTACCGTCTACCTACCTCTTAAATAATACTATCTACAAAAGATACATCATTTATTTAACCGTATCTGCTCACCGTACAAAGAGAAAGGGACACAGGTGTTCCAATTCATTGCAGCAAAGGTATTCAATCTGCAGCGATGATCTTGCAATTATTATTAAATCAGAAACATTTTTTGTTGTGCTTCCCCTCAATTGGATCAGCGTAATTGAATTGTATGCACTAAAAAATAAATAAATACTATGTCAGGAATTTAAGAAAGTTTCCTCGCCCGTTCACTAATGAATGGTTTGATAAAAAATGCCCTCCTTAACTGGGGACAAAAACAAAAAGGGGGAAATCAATAAGGATTAAATTATATTCTTTGTCACATGTCGTGCAGTCGTTAGTCTACAAATTAAGACACACATATTCTCTCAGTAGTGCAAGAAACTCATTTCAGGGGTGACTATCCCCAATTTCCGTAAAAACACAAAACTCATTATCCCATAACTGAAAATGTAAGCCAAATATAAAGGAGCTAACGAACTCTATTAGATAGCCACAGGATAACACTACAACAGTGTAGCTGTTGACATTGGGTTTGCTTAAGAAGATTACACAAACACACACATCTGATGGATACGGGAATTATGGTTAAGCCACAACTCGAACTCCAATTAACCGAAATTAAGTTCACTTCCAAATATTTAGTTGCCTTTAGGACGGCTCCTTACACATATTAATTGGCCATAAAGGACACCAATCTTGTAAATATTTTTCGTTCATTCATATTCAAAGCATAATCATGATAGCGTTTTATTTGATGTGTTTTATGGAACAACATAAGTATCTTCAGTTTCTCGAAACAGAAGAAGAAAAAAAAAATATTGATCCTTGTGCCAAGGCGCGCATTACGATTTACATCCTGTCATAAAAGTATGCAGGAAAGCTTTCCAGAATAAATTGTTGCACATTTTATTTTAAATATTAGAGTACAACGATAAAGTGCGATGGTCCATTTGGAGTTCTCGCGAATCTATAGAGGATTTCTTTAAATTTTTCTTCGAATTCCCCTGGAGCGTGTGCAGTCACTCGCGCTGGCACTCGTTCTAGTCATGTAGCCGAGTCGTATCTTAAATGTTTTTTTTTGCCTTTTTTTTTTGTTACATAAATTTGAGCAGTTAACATTTTCACACTTTTCCATTGTTGTTGGAAGTGAGGAACTCACACCAAACGGTGTTGTTGTGCTGGGGGTGGAGCTGAGAACCAGAACGTTTCATCTTCGATATTTACATTTACATCCGCGTATATTTTTATTCATTTCGCGTTTCGCTGCAAGTAAAAGTAAATGTATGTATCCACTCTATTCATAGTCCTTGTGAATACACACATTGAGTACATGGCATAGGTACCATCTACCCACCAACATACATGCACCTAATAGTGATGATTGATTCGGGGTGAGTGGGTGGAGTAAGATTGTGTGTTCATTATTCGAGGAGATACATTTTCAGATAGTTGAAATGGTCCATTGTACCAGTACGTACCAACTTTGGTGTTTATTGAAACCCATTGTGGGGATTGTGGTGCCTTTAAAAAGCATTTGGTGGTTTCGATTCGAGTGAGAAATTTTATATATGTCAGAGAATTTTATGGAACAAGGTAAACGAAAACGCTTGGTGTTAGAATTGTTGAAGCAATTCGATCAATCTGGCAGCAAAATTTGGTCGACATATTTTATAACATAAATATTGCCGACAGCGGAGAACTCAAAAGACTGTCAAAATAGGTATGAGTACTTTTAAGTTTACGTCAAAGCAATTTTGTATTCAGAGCTCCATAGAACAGTTAATTCCGAAAAAGTAGGTACTCGTTTTGCTTGAACAAAATGTGAATGATAACACGACAATCTGCAACTGCCAATTGCAAGTAAGTTATGCACTTAAAATTTGGCAAGAATTGCAGAGAGAAAACATTTTCAAATGAATTCAATTGGCAACAGTTTGTGAGAAGAATCGGCACCTTGTTTTTGGTCTTTCTACTGCTTTTGCATTATTTAATTTTATTTTGGCAGCAAATGCAAGAATGCAGGTTTTAAATAGATGAATAAATATTCATAGCAGTGGATTCGTCCTCTCTTTCTATGAAGGAAAAGTTAATATTATCTCTGCAGCGCAAGCCCCGGAGGCGACTTAAGGGGAGATATCACATATTTGGGCAATTCTAACATTCAGGTGAGCCTAGGAACACATGAGATCCCGCAAGTGTGCATGAGATTCCGTGGAAGATGTTGTAAAAAAAAAAGAAAGACAGAGTAACAGAAGCGTTATTGTTTTGTGTAAAATCAAACAAATTTTAGTTAGCGTACAGTAAAAGTGGAGAGTTATGATCCCTAATTCCTGATCCTATCCTCGTCCGCAAATAGAAGGAAAAATCTTCTTAAGGTTCTTTCGAAAAAGGACAACGTGAAGGGTAATTTTCAGACGAAAAAAATTGGTAGTCCTTAGAAGAGGCAAATTATAGTTTCGGTTTTTACTTATAAATCGAAAACTTGATTATTATTTAGTTTTGTCCTTTGTTTAATTTTGTTTGTTTGTTCCTGAATCAATGAAAAATGCGAAAAGAATGTCACAGAAGGAATGATTGTCACGTTTTTCATCAAAATAATACATAATACAAAAACGGAAATTAACCCGCAAAATTCTGGTACTCATTGGGGCAACTTTTTACAAAAGTTACAAAGTTATTTACAGAACCAACTCAGGCCGTTTTCACAACTCGCACTTTATCAAACAAAATTTCAACAAGTTCAAGCTGTTGAACACGAGTATTTTCCAGAAAGCCCTTAACTCAGTCCCGAAGTAACCTTAAACAGAACAAAAAAAAAGAGTGCATAATGCTCTATTCTATTTATAATCTAACAGAAAGTGAAGAGACCCTTTCTGAAATACACCAGACTTGCATCCTCTGCGATCCCGGGCACGCTGCTTCTAGTTACCCAGAAGTTTGTAGAAAGTATGTACTTTGTTTTGACCTCGTTTAATTCAGAGCCAATTTTAATTGACATACAAGTTTTTATAAGCCCACGCAGTTGCACGGATCTGTTATTAGTGCCTAGGGTGTTGACCCCTGCCCTGCGCAATGACTGCTCGAGAAGAATATTAAAGTTTGCTCATCTCCTTGCCGGAATTCCTTGGATTTTTGAAATAGTTCAGATGAGCTGCTGCCAGTAACCGAATTCCATGCGACACATTACGATAATTCCGAATAAGCTCCTCCTGATGAATGCTATTAAATGAGGCTTTGAAGTCGATGAAAAGATGGCGTGTCTCGACTTGAAACTCGTTGTTCTTTTTCAGGATTTGTCTCATTGTCAGTGTGTAAATATGGTCTACGGTCATAGCCGGAAGCCACGATTTGAAACGTTCAGAAAAGGATATGCCTTGATAGTTCTTGCAAGACAGAGGATGGGGCATATGGAGCTTAAGGTTAACGATTTGGTACAACCTCTGGGTTGAGTTCTTGCTCTATCACTATTTTTTCATTACGCCCACTATTTCCTGGGCGTCGATAACTAGGTTCCGGTTTTAAGGCCTGCTGCCATTTATATGGCTTCTTCTAAAACCTCCTTTCGATTGTGAGGCTCTGCAAATATTTACAAATGTAAGTAGGCTGTGCATGATTAGCTAGTAATACGGGGTCTTAAAATTATTTAAAATAGATTCTAGGGTTTTCTCCAAGATCAGCTGTAGTGTGTACATTTTCTATCCGGCATAAGCCCGCACTGATAGCGGCCGATCGTAGTTTTTCGAGTCTAATTTAATGTTCGGGCATCGGGCACTACTTGTCACCGACCAATTCTTCTTCTTCTGTTGGCTTTTAGTATTTACCTTTCTGAGCGGTTATTTTAACTTCAACAACTTGTGATTGCAAGCACTAAAAATAAAGGTTAAAATTATAGCTGTTTTTGGACTTTCCACTACCGATCTTCATATTTCTATTGCTATTGGTTCAGTTCGAATATGATTTGGATTTTGCTTTTAATCGATGTAATGGAGAGACAAAATTATATTAGTAAAGTAAGAGGACTTATAGTCTGCAGGTTTTGCATAATTTGTTGTGGATGTCGACTTCTCTGTAAATAGTGTTAAACGATGTGTTTTATTTTCGGCTCAGACTAAAGTTTCCACGCAACAACATTATAACATTGATATATCGAAGATTAGTACTGAGTGTAACACTATTTATTAAGCATTAAACTGATCGCGCCCGATGACAGCAGCAGAGTTCGAAGCATAATGGCCCATTCATCTCTTAAAGTCCATGTTTCTACACTAGCACTTCATTTCAGTTACAATAACACGAAGCAGGACCGTTTTAGGACTTCAAACACCACACACATTTGGTGGTAAGTAGACAAATCGAGTCCCCACAATAATGACACCGCTTAAAATTCCCCATTAATATCAGTCATTCGATCAGCACAATGTTGTTCATGTTGACGATAATGAACTTCTTCTTATCCTGCTGCCCGAGGGTATGTATGTATTTTTAGACATCAACTCCATTTGAATATCTCCGAACATGCATTTTCGTGTCACGCGTTCCAATAAAATTGAAAATGTAGTTGTTAGTCTGATACATGTAGGTCAATTTGTGATACTTCGGCAACTTTTAAAAATAAATTCCCAAAAGCAACACTGGATTACCGACAGAGAAGAAATAAATTCTTCTAACAACATCAATGTCATGTTGATTTTTTGTATACCAATGTATTATGATTTCCTCCCACGTTGTTTATGTTTTAAAAAAATATTTCATAAGCTGAGGCAGCTTTCGAAACGCTTAAAAGATTTAAAGATTACGTAAAAAATAATAAACTTACTTTTTCCACAGAAACCAAAGGAAGTAGCTCGTTCCTTGTCAAAGGGCATTACAGCTCAACTCGATGTAATCGGCGGTAAACTAGTCGGACTTTAGAAAATTGATACAAAAAACCCTATTTATAGTTTGTATTTGTGTTTTTTTTTATTGATTCCTTCAATAAATAATATTAATTTATTGTTAAAATTTTTGTTTTTATAAGAAATATAATGTAAATATTTTTTGTTTTTATTTCTTTATTAAATATGTATTGCAAATTAAATTCCTAAAATAAATAACATGGAATGTTTCTTTTTTAGAATAAAAATAAATAACATTTGATTATAAATAAAAATATTTAAATAACTTTCTTGTTTTTTTTTGTTTTATATATATTTATGTATAAATTTTTAAAATACAAACTCAACACACTGCGCTGTTTTGATTGCAAAAAGGATTGTCTTATTTATAAAATATTTATCTATATAAGTTTTGATTATACATTTTTCGATATCGATATTTTATTGTCTTTGAAGAGAACAAAACGTGCTAAGAAAAAAAAAATATCATTTTGGTTTTCAAAATATTTACAGCAAAAATTCAGAAATGGATTGATATGTTGTTGCATTGCAAGAAGTTCACATTTTTCTTTATAACAAACTCAGCAAATGGCAGTTAAGTCGAGAAGCTGACCAACTTAAGAAAGAAAACAAAAAAAAATATGGGGAATCCTTTTCAGTAGATAATTAAATTAACTAATGTTTTATAGTGCATCAGCCTTTGTTGTATGTTTTTTATTTTAATGTTTTTCAATATCGTAGAAGTACTACGTACAGAGATATACATATAGTAGGTATAGAGATTGCTTCTTTAATTATTTCCTAACCTAGACAATTTAACAGTTTACCATTGTTTTCTTGTAATTAAATATTTTTGGCACAATTTTCATTTAATTCTAATTGCATAATTCGTTTGCGAATATATATTATATATTATTCTAAGTAATATTATTACTTTGTCCTTTTCATTAATTAATCAATCAATTAATTAATTAATTAGTTTGTGTGTGCTTTTTTTTATAGTTTAGTAGTAGCTCCGCTGAGAGAGTGCTTAGCATAAAATTTAACATTTTAAATAAAAAATCTTTGTGCTAGCACTTCGAAAAGTGGAAACGCGCCGTTTGCAATGTCGATGATTTTTAAAATGCGCTTCAATCTTCCCAGCTACTCGTTCGTGTCGCAGGATCAATCGAAGGCGAATAGGATTTGTAGGTTTGTGATTCTCGCTTGTGTTTTACGGTACAGAAGAGCAGCATCGATGTGATAAGACCGAACAGTTGCAGGAAGGCTACTACCAGAGCTATTGTGCCTACAACGTGCAGTCGTTCCACGAACCATGCGTGTAGAGAATGAGCACAACCCTTGTCCCACCAGAGCAATGGATTTTCAGATCTAAAAAGGAAATAAGTTTGTTAAAAAAAAGTTTAAAAACTTCTTCTAAAGAAAAGCTACTCACTTTCCGCAATCAACCTTTAAGCCACCATCGCCGGATCCTTCAATCATCATTCCTCTTTGCTCGTAATTAGGACGACAACAGGATTCTGGTACCCAACGCTTACCACTCCATGCTTGAACATCATACCAGTCCTCGTAGGATGTAACACCGCAGCACTCAAACTGAAAGGGAAGTTCAAGTTTGATAGTCCTAATAATCGCAGGATTGAGGACAAACGCTTACCGATTGTTGCATATTATCCCATATCGCTGCAACTGATGGTGCTGCCAAACCTCCTCGATCGGTTGCATTGTAATGCCTTTCGATACCAAATCGCAATTCGTTAGCTAAAGTTCGACTTAATCCACCACGGAATAGGAATGCAATCGACCCAATTAGGAATTCACTTAGGAAGAGCAAGACAATCAGAACGAAGTACTGCAAAAGGAAATATAAAATTAAGAAAATGATGATGATCTATAATGGGATCACCACTTACTGTGATCAGTAGGCACCGTGATTGGAACCATGATCCACAGCATCCGAAGAATGAGACGACAAATCCTAACACGCCTACGGCAATAAAAAGTGAATCGGCACTCAAGCCCTCGTGATCTGGTAGTAATGTCGCATAACCTTGATATGATAATCGTAGCCAAACACCGGCTCCAAGGAAGGCACAACTGCATATCTATAAAAATGGTAGGAGTAATTTATGCAGAGTTAGAAGGAGTCCACTTTTTTTTAAATGTGATGAAGATAAATTGTAAATAAAATATACATATATGGATGGGTAGACATTTAATTAATTGCTAAAACTTGTAAATGAAAAGTTGAGAGATAACAAAAAAATATTGGACTTGTCATAAGTTTGAGATTTTTTTTATGGAATTAAAATAACTTCGTTCACTGTTTTTTTTTAAAGGAATTTTCAATAGATAGATAACATTTTTTTGTTAGTGGTCTGTCAATGTCAGTCAATGTTTACATTTTCATCATGATAAAGTTCGGAAGTCATTGTTAACAATTGACTGCTTTAAAAGTACTCATTGAAGGTAATTTTCGGATTAATGCCTGTTTGTATATTTTTGGGAGTCTTCTTCATCCGCAGAAGCACTTAAACTCAGACTCAGAAACTGGCCCATTGTACTTTCAGACAGATACTTCTTTTGACTGTAGTAATTTAACCGACTTATCCGAGAAGGCAGTACTCACCACGTCAGCACCTAGAGCCCAGCCTTTTTTTTTTGCTTAGCTAAAGCGTGGTGGTGCGTCAGAGTACCTACTAGGCGCATGCAGTCTTTCCTAGCCATATATCTCATTTTCCGTGCTTCCAATGGCCCGGCACCCAAACAAAACTCGCAGTGTTTAGTTTTCCGAAGTGTTGTTAAAACTGGGATATTTCTCTTTTCTGATTCTAAAAAAGCTTTTGGTAGACAAAAGATTTGAGCGCAGTTTTTGTGGCAATTTTAACGAGAACACAAAATATATAAAAATTATTAATTTTCAGTGAAATTTCTTGTACCATTTTTATTTAATTAATACACTTTTATGAAATGAGTTCAATAAAGTTAGATCTTGTCAATATATTAAACAGTTCAAAATTATATCAATACAAATAGAGAGTAATGAAGTTGTACGATGCAAGTGCTGATAAAAATCGATCTCCAAATTCAATTAAACACCATCGAGTCAGACTAAATAAGGAGAATACATTTACTTCGAATCATAACTGCAAAAAAAACTTAGAGTATGATGACAAGAAATTTTATGAAAATCTAGTAAACGGGATACTGAACCTTAAATTCTTCTTGAGCCAAGGCGTCTTTCCATCTTTTGCGGCCCATGCGATCGACAAACTTGAAACTTGACGTCAAGTGCTTATATTTTTAGAAAACTGGAATGAAAGCCCCTTCTCTGACTACAATTTACCGAACATTTTCTTACAATATTGTAGACTTTTTGGGAAATGGGTAATAGATTTTTCGGGGAGTTGCATCGCAGGGCCAGAATTGCCAATACGTGATCAACTTAATAGCATATTTAAATTAAACTGATATATCACATATATCAGGGCTGAGACTCACAGTTTCTTGAAAAAAAATAATCCTTGCATCTACTTAATATTAAGATTTTTGGAATTATTGTGGGAAATTTGTTGCAATTTCAGTTTCACCAAAAGAAGAAGAAGGGTGGTCATATGAATTGAATTGGATGAATTGAATACTTAAATTTAGACATTTTGCGTTTTATTCATCTATATACAAAATTATTACTTTATTGAAAAACCCGACTTACAATTAGTTACAAAGGAATGGAGCACTAAATTACCATAGAAATATCCGCACCACAATCTCATTGATTTCAAAGCAATCTTTCACTATTTTATAAATCGCATATAAAAAATAAATTATGGGCGTAAACGGCACATACATCCCCTTAAGCCTAGCTTCTCCAACCATTGTGTGTGCGAAGATTTATTTTTTGACATGAATGGAGGGACCTAAAGTTTAATTTTATTTTATTTTTGAGAAGCTTCTCATGGCATTTCTTACTCTTGGATGTTTGTTAGACTTTCGCAGTAGGGGCAGTGAATAAAAACTTTAAGGTGGTACGGGCGGGATTTGAACCAGCGACCTCTCCTTTAGTGGTCCAAAGCATTTAACTACTAAGCCACTGCACCCATAAATCGCATATATCGCTGTCAAAAGCGCCACTTTGCGCTGATTTTTTTAGTACAAAGACAGAGCTGCTCCTTTGCAACATAATTTCAAATCCTATGGAAGCGTGACGCCCAGTTTGCATCACAATAACTAAAGTTCCAACTGAAAGCTGGACTGTTAAATTACCCGACTTAAGATACTGTTTTAAATTATAAATTACAGTGAACCTCTCTTGAAATCTGTTCAATTAATTTTTTCTTCTAATTTTTAAAGAAAACAATTGTTTGGTCATTTGTTCCTGTAATCCAAATTAAACAAATGAAATCAGCCCGCGAAAAGTCAAATACACGAAATCGGGGAAACCCCTCATTTTGTCAAAGAAAAATAATATTATAGGGGGCTTACTAGGGAAAATTCTTTTTGCAGGTAGAGGCACGTGTTTTGATTTAACCATCTTTGTATCTCATGTCTAATGTACGTATGTTCCAAATCTTCCGCTGCGTCCTTTTAAGAGAGAATTTTGTGGTGTTCGCGTCCATTCAAGGGAGTTTTAATGTACCTTCTTTAACTTGCGCACTGATACAGGTTAGTAAGCATAAACTCTTAATGCGAGGACGTCTTTATCTAATGCGACCTTTTGAGAGTAATCCTCTGTCGTATTGTATAATGGTTGTATGTACGCAATTTCGCAAGCACTGCTGAATACCGAGTTTTTCAATATATAGAAATCGATTGATTCTTGGTGAATGTAATTTGACTTTACCTTCTTGAAGCTAAGCTTGTTGATGACTGTTAGAACCAGAGCTTTGTTTAACCACAAATTGTTCATTTTTGGTTGAAGGCATCTTCTTTTTCAGATCATTACACACCAGTCTTCATTGTTTACCGTCCCAAGCTCGGTATTTATTATGCCAAGTTTGTTGAAGTACACCAAGCGAAATGCAATTGAACCTTACGTACTTCAACTTTCGTCTTACAAAAATATTTGTATCCCAACAGTTAGAGTGTGGAATTTCAAAGCCTATAATTTATTTCTTATTCAAAGAACAGCAAACAAGGGTTGTACGAGTACTTGAACGTGTGCATTTTCTCTTTCCTCAACATCACCCTAACCCTAACTCCGTCCAAGCTGTGAATGTAGGTGTTGAAAGAATTCGCCAATGAGAAGTACATTACAGCTTAAGCTGTAACGATACCTTTATTCCATGTATTCGATTGTTCCGAAACTGCGCGCAAAATTCTCCCTCTTTTCATGCATGCTGTCGTAGGATTGAGAAGTCTGATCCCCTGCCTACATGAAAACTCAATAACACATCGACATTCGAAAGCATCCGTGATTTTTGATTACAATATGTGGACGATATACGACAGGCAGCGGCAGGAGGCAGACTTCACCTCTGCATCCCTAACCCTCAATTAAATTCGAATAAATATTCATCATTTGAGCGAATTCGTTCCTTTTATCCTCGAAATCTTTGTCTAATTCGACAAATTAATGCGCAGCAGAACGAAGATTCGAAAAAGGAAAACAAAAAGTTCACCCTCTCTCGAGGAGAGGAGGATAAGAACTTGCTCTCAGTCGCAAGGGAATTTGTTGGTCCCCCATGTGTTTTTTTTGTTTTTTATTTGTTTTCGGATGCCATTCAATTTATGGTCACGGTGTATTGTGCGCCGCACTTCCCTTTCCCCCCACTGGAACTCTTAAACACACCAACAAGATGTTTAATTAAAACAGTGTCAAGGGCGCTGTCACGTTCGAATGTCGCGTATGTGCCGCGCGATCAGAGCGTGAATGAGGCGACCACTGCTCTTACTCTTGCAGTTGTTTGTGTATTTTTTTTTTTGATTTAATTTTAATGTTTTTTTTCCGCGCGCCGATCTTGCTTGCACAAGCAAAGCACATATGTGGGCCTAACAAGAGCTCCCCAAAGACAATGGAATCGGGAGCCATGTGTGCAGAGAGATAAGTTGTCGATTGCCCGTGAAACGAGGCGTCCAACGTGACGCGCTTCACAATGCGCTGATGGCGTCGTCGTCTTCATCGTCGTGGATGCCTCTCTTTCTGTGCAGTGCAAATGGATGGATATTTAAAGCATGTTTTCCACATTTTTATCACGATTCCTCTTTGGGTCCCATTCCCAGTAAAATATGTCAACAGTTTGTGATTTACAAGTTTGATCACCGCCTTCAAATTAAATTTCGAATTTTTGACGCCTGACACTGGCATTTGTATTTGTATGTCTTCGGCGGGCGATGGTGACAATCCGTTTCGAATGCGAAAAAAGTGAAATCAAAAAACGAATTCGGGGAAGGACACAATTTACTTGTTGAATTGTCACCCCCCACACCACAGTCATTTGCGTTCGAAGGGGCATTGAACGATTCCACTCTTTGTGTAAGTGTCAACAAATAATGAAAATAAAATTCCAAAGCGACAGTAGGACTAAGACGAGTATCGACAATCAACTTGAGTACACTCGTGTATCGCACTCGTCGTAGTACCAACCGTCGTCGTCGACAGCGTTTTTAATGTTTATTAAATCACAACTCACAAGTTGTGTATAAATTGAGCGTAATTGTCAGCATGCATGTTGTTGTTGTTAGGGGGGTGTGAAGGGTTTCTTTATCTTGTTATCATTTCGCACAGACAATTGGTCACACACAGTCGATTTGAGTTGATTGCGCATTTATAGCTAAAGAAGGGCGGGCGATGATAGGCGGGAAGTGACCTCGTAAAGGTACTTGGGTTAAATTGGGGGGTTGTTGTTGTGTTTTTTTATTTTGTAATTTTCGGCCAATGACATTTTGGAAGGACGAACATTTGATTGACTTATTAATGTGTCAGAAAGTTGTAAAGAGATTTATCATCGCTTTAGCAATTGAATGACGTTTAGAAAAAGTTTAAATGTTTTAAGTGTACATAGGTACCTACTCATGGAAAGCATGCCGTGCGGATTGTAGATACTTTCGAGTTTGATTGACTTAATTTAATGTCAGAGTTTAAATGACAGAGGGAGAACTTACGAACTTTGATGAAATCAATGGGCCGGGCGTCATTTGTTTACTTTTTATTTAAGATACCCTCAGCTTAGTCTTATACTTACTTATAGTCAGTCATGATTTCTAAAATATGTCCAAAAGAAAGCAAACTAAGCTAGGTATATAAATAACGAAAAATCTGACACGTATCAATGGTAAGGTGAATAAGTATCGATGGTCACCACATTGGCCACCGCTGTACCCGCCCGGCTTTGTTTAAGTTACATTACAAAACATTCCCCTCTTCTAATTTTGCGAGGATTTTCCATTCGAAAGCCTATCCGGAACATTTGCATACAAAATTCCTTACAAAAAAATAAATTTTCTATTTCCCGACTTTTACAGAGCGTATTTCTTAAAATTTGTTTTTGTAAAAACTTTTTCCTTCCAATCAAGAACAACTGAAAGAAATGTTAAGCCAAATCGGCCCCGCCGTTCCCAATTGATGAATTACCATTTTAATAATATATATATAGAAGATGTAAGGACCCTTTAACATATGGAACTCACTTAAGGCTTTGATGCGGTTATGATACTATGATACAAAAGAAAACTGTTGAAGAAAGTGAGCCTGCTGATTGTTGCTGCTCTTCTGAAGAGTTCGCGTCTGATGAGCCCTGACAGATTGCGTCGATAAGAAGAAGAGAAGAGCTGTTCAGAAGAAGCGAAGGAAACGCAAGCAGAGGAAGAAGAAGCTTAGAGCTCGGTGAATGTAGAGAGTAAGTCTACGGTTAATGCCAATCTGGAATATATGCGGTTTCCGTTTCACCTGAATAGGTTCTGCCAGCTGTAAGATGATTTTTAATAGAAAGGACGAGAGTGTGCCGGGTAAAGCGACGATGTTGATGCTTCTCAGCCAAGGCAAAGATTTTCAGACTAGGCCTTGGCTGGTTTGCGATTGAGTTCTCATGTGAGCTGAAGAAATTTGGTTTTGAGAACATCCTCATTCTGGAAAGGCCCGGTTTGAAATCTCATAACGATTGCTCTATTGTGGCCCTTGGGTAGCTAGGTAGCTTGAGATGTTAAAAGGCCTCATGTGGTCTCAGGAAGGTTATTGCATATCCAACAACTGTACAGCTATTAACGAAGAGTTGCGAGCTGCCGCGAAAGTTGTCGCAAGGGAAAGAACGAGGGCCATTATATTGTCTTTCATTCTTTTTAAATCACCTGGACCGTATGGCATTTATGCATTACTTTTATTTAAAGTATAAGGTAGGTGACCCAACTAACGCCCACATTATAGTTCTTCGTGAATAACTTGCAAACGCCTAAAAGAAAATTACTAAATTTACATTAGTATAAGACTTAGTTCAGTTATCTATATAAAAACACAACATTTATTTGTTAAAACCCAATTTGAAATATATTTTTTTAACAATTATAAAAACTTAACCTTGGGTCATCATGAAACAAATAAAACAAACACAGCTTCCATGAATAGAGAGAAAAATAAAAAAAATGAGTAAGTTCGATTTCAATAAATTAATTTACGACCGCTCGACAGATCATTTCTTCTGCCTAGTTTCCTTGTAGCCGAGACACTCTTGATATGGTTTCTCAAAGTTCTTATTGGAATTTTGTAGCGCCTTGACGCCTGATGTTGTGATAAAAAACGACGGTGGATAGACTTCAAGGCCCTTTCCATATCATCTAGCGACCAATCAACCCGCTTTCTGTATCCTAATTTGCTCGCCTTTGACATTTTGTCTAAGAACAACCCAAAAGACAAATTTAATTTTCAATATTCCTAATAGGGCCCTTTTTAGGAACATAAAAAACTTTTCTTGACAAAATTTTTAACGAAAATCTACTCAAAGGATTAAAATAATACTAAAACTATACTAAGCCTTAGTTTTATAAGTAACACATTTAGTCAAAAAACTAGACATACTAGAATTATTATTGCAATAAAAGCAATTACAAAAAGACCTTTCTTATAAAAAAAGTGCGTGCGTGCACATTTACGAAACTTGTATCGACTGTAAAAAGAAACACGATTGCGTCAGATGGAAATTTCCATCGATTTTAGTGTAGTCATAGGTGGCCACAAGCACATTTGAAATATAATTCCTGTTACTTGTCGGTTATGCCACTTTTTGCTTATTTGGACCACCTACCTTAGACATAGTGTTCCCACTGTTATCTGGGATTTTTAGAGCTAGCAACACTGTGCGACATATTCCCGTTGCTTGGAAGTGGGATAAAGCGGTCTTCATTCTCCAAAAACCTTCAAGACTATCAGCCTTTCATCATTATTTGACGTGCAGCTTAAGCTGAATAATGAGGCAAATCCTCAGAGCCAGTTTTGATTGAGCTTACGGCCAGAGTGCATATGGCACTTGAACGCAGGCTCTATTCCCTTGGGGTACATCTGACAATCCAATCTTCTGCTGAATTGAGTCTGCCTTGAGATTTCATAAGGCAAATCCTCAGAGCCAGTTTTGATTGAGCTTATGGCCAGACTGCTTATGGCACTTGAGCGCAGACTCTATTCCCTTGGGGTACATCTGACGATCCAATCTTCTGCAGAATTGAGTCTGCCTTAAGATCGAAGGGCATTGAATCCACATTTTTGTCGAGCATAACGTATTATGTCAGCCATTAACGTCTAAACAACCGAAACATATAATACATTTTCCAAGAACTTCTAACCTCCACCTCCAAACTTCATTTGTCCATCAAAATGAATAATGTAATCTCAATAGAAATGATTAAGTATCTATTCTTAACCTCCGTATCTTTTTCGAATCTAATCGGACCGCGGCATTTCAACTCATTATGCTATTCCAGGAGACACAACTATGACTGCTCCCCCATGGACACCTGATCCACCGAAACAATGCTTTTCCCACAAAAACCCATTCCTACTCGGTACACATCCAATAGAAAATGAGTTCCCTGAATTTTTGCCCTCAGCTTCGCATAATCGATCATCAGATCATTGGCCGTAGACCAACAGACACTTGGGAAATATCAGGGGGTCTTCTATGAAATCCAAAACGTCTTCCACAGGTAGGCAGAAACACACACACACTCAAACATCATACGCAGGTAAAGTTCATATGCAGGAAATCAATTCAAAGACAGGAAGGCGCATCGCATTTCACACTGACAGGCCGAGACTGACAGCAATTACACAAAAGGCCAACAACTATGCTCATTGTGATTATTTATCTCTGCAGTACCATGATCCATGGGCAGCATCAGGCCACATAGACCAGAGCAGAGACCAGAGCTCCAGTGACTTTTCAAAGACTATACAATGGGAGTTCATGGTACTTCTTGGAATTTTGTGTACATTTCAAGTGCGCCTTTAGTGTAGGAAGATATAGATACTATTTTCGTATTGAGAGCGCTGTGGATATGCAAATCGACTTGGCTGCTGGAGCAAAATTTGATCGGTGTTTTCTTCATCTTCGACTATACCTATACTCCTGGCCAATTCAGCATCCATACAAACCAGAAGCAACTGCAACTACTGCAATATCGTGTTTCACGTGTGGTGAGTGCAACAACAACCGCTGTGTTATAACAAACAAACAAACAGAACAACACAACTCGCAGTGTTGATTTCCTCATTCAAAGTCATGTCATTTAATGCGCCACACGGTCATGCAGTCATAGCCCTGTTTATAGTTGCTCCATGCTGCTACTGATGATGATGATGCATGAAGCATGAGTGCATTGTTGGATTGCGCATCTGTGGAGGGAGCAGCAATCTGTTTATCTTAAGTCAGCTTTGGATAGTCGCGAAGCTAAGGCGATTTCCGACAATTAGAACGTTTTGTCTCGGTTTTTGTTTGTTTTATGTTTTTAATAAGAAGCCATAAACCCGTGCAGGGGGCTTAGCTCATGCTACAAACTGATGTCAAATCAATCACGACACTCTGACAATTGTTGCTCTATATAACGCGCATTAATTGGTTTCATTTCGTACTCGCAGTCGCGCAAGCCAGGTCGATTGTGAGTGAACATTTAATGCACAACGACTTTCTGTGTGGTATTGGTTGTTTGTGTCCAGTTGGAGTCAAGAAGGAGGCCATTAGAATTAAGGCCACGTACATTGTACTGGACATACAACCAACTGCAACATAAAACCGACACGAGTCGAGGCTTAAAGGGCTGAAGTGGGGTGAAGACATTAACAACAGCGACTACGACGCACTATTACAACGCGAGTACGAGTATCTCGCGGCGTACCTACACTCGTGTAATTTACATAAATTTTGCATAAAAACACAAATCGACTGTTTGACAGCGTCATCTTGGCCATTCGTGTGTTGTACTCAATCGGGTGGTAAGGAAACGACATATAAAAGATACAACAACCAATGCTGCTGACTTGGCATACTTTTTTGTTGTTGTTGTTGTTCACTGCTGACTCCATGTCGATGCCGGTTTATTTATGCGTTGTAAGTTGGACTATATTTTAGCCTAAACCGCAGATTTCTGTTTAAATGGTTATTTCAATGAATAAATCGTACATCGAATCGTCCGAGATACTGCAGATACACGTGTATCCCGCATCGAGTGTGGGAATTGCCCTCCATCTACTACGAATTGACGTATCTAATGGATTTCATTGAAAAAAAAAAAACAAAACAAAGAATATACGAGTAGTTGTTTGGGAAGTAGGTAGCTGCTACTGCTACCTCAATTGAACGATGTAATCGTAGAGACGTGACCTGATTTGAGTCGGTTTTCTTTTTCTCTTTTTTTTTGTATATTTTTTTTGTTTTTAATTGTCATTGCGCTCCTATTCAGGTTTTGGGCTTGCTTCTCTTGATGGCATAGCTAGATATTGTATCTTCACACTCGTTTACCTGGGTAAAAAAGAAAGAACGAAAATTCTTAACAAATCCTGTCAACAAATTTTACAAGATATTTGCATGCCCAAAGGACATTACGTTCATAACGAGGGAAGATAATAACGATTTCTTTGCTACTTCTTGATGCCGGCCCGGCTTCTGCGATAGCCTTACACGGAAGAGGCGCGCAAAAAGAAAATGAAATGCAGCATCATCACCATCAGCGGAAAAAATACAAAAAAAAAAACCAAACAAAACGCCCCTGGCTATTATACTGCAGATTGTTTTTGGTGAATGCACCAAGAGATTACTTGGTAAAGATTAAGATTATGTGCTAAACTAAAGGAGTCAAGGACCACGCGAATGTCAAGATCATTTCAGATGATGTTGGAGTGGATTATAACTAACTAACTAACTTACCAGCTACAACTGCACGTGCTACTTCTGCTGCTGCTGTTGTAGTCTTGTTGTACATTTGAATTCAAGTAAAGTTGTTCGTTCGTCTTTCATGATTTATTACTTCTTGTTTTCCTTTAGCTTATCGTTTATTTAATTCGTTTTCATTTAATGAAATGATTAAGGATGGAAAATTTGCGACTTCTTTGATTTATGTATTCAAATTTTCTACGGTTTCTTCGTTCTATATTATCTATGCCACGAGACAGACGACCCACCAGCAAAAGATACACTGACTGGAGTACGTTATATTGTATCTTTTAGGGATTCAACGAAGCGACGACTCATTTCATTCGTGATTGAACGATTCTATTGTTTGATTTGACGATTCGTTGCATTTTTAATGAATCGAATGAAGTCATTCACAGCCGGATGAAGACATCTCTTATATTGTGACAGTGTCACGAGAGATTGTGCATTTATTTTTAATTGAGGTAGATACAAAGACCGTCACTGAGGTGAGCTGGTTTTTGTTGAAGGACTGGTTTTATTCTCTATAAAAGCATGTTGGAAGGCAAAATTCTTATGATGCAACAAGGCGGTCTTTAATAGAATATAAAATTGAAATAGATCACAGAAGATCTCAGAATAGATCTAGTTTTTATAATTTAATTCAATTTTATCTCATCAAGGTAGCTACCTCGTGAATATTAAATGAACCTAAGAGTGAAGGTAAATTGAAAATTTGAATAATTTCAAGAAGTTCTTCGTGGTAGGCGTTTACAGATTGTGCAAATTTTATTAATTTTTCTTTGGACAAGGCTAGGTAGGTACAGATGTTATGGCTGGTTTGTTCCTGTACTTATATACTTACTTACTTGGGTGGCGATTTAGTCAGGAGATGACCTGGAACTCAGCCAAAAATGTTGTCCAATTAACTAACGTTTGGCAACTTCAAGTTGATTAACTTGAGGTCTCCTTACAGAAGTGCGGCACCTAAGACGATCTCTTCCTCCTCCGGTTTAGAGTCAAAGATTCTGCTCACTAGAGCGTTAGTATTCATTAGCCATATCGACGTCGCAGTATAGATCACCGTACAACCACTGAAAGACAGTGCCAGTCAGAGCAAATATATAAAATAAATTATTTTAGCTATTCGGGACAGGCGCTTATTATACAGTTGTATTCTTAGCCAAATGACACAAATGGCAAGAGTAATTCTTAGCTTGAAGGCAACATTATTCTAGGTTAGGTTAGGTTAGGCAGTTTTGCAGCTGATGCTAATTTCACCCGGAAGCCGTGATGGCCAATTGTGAGTACCCTCTTAACATTCTTCTAAAAATATGTCGTTTCCAGTTGTGATAGCTGACCCGAGGTAAACAAAGTCCTTTACTTTACAAAGTCCTTTAATCAGTGTATCCTGCATATTTTTTTAATTTTTCAATCGTTAAATTGTTTCTGAGCAAATTTTATTTATGGAAAGGGCACTCGAAAACATAGAAAACAGTGGGTGCCATTTTTTTTCTCTTCCAATTCATTATATTGCAACAGTTCAAATTAGATGTCGTAATTGCGTCATTTAGGAGTTAAAGGTTGATGCTGCAACAACATTTCTCTATCGTATGGAAGGGGTGACAAAACTGGCTTGTATTTATATGAGAAGGTAATAAGTATCGATCTGGCGAATAGCTGATGAATGTTTGAAGGTGCTCGCACTGTACCTATAGGTAAAACTTGTACGATAAGAATGACTTCAAGGGCTGCGCTTGAGGGAGGCACCTTCAGGATAAAGAAAACAAAACGTTGGGTCTTAAGTCTCCAGGGCCATGCATGAATTCTGCATAAATATGTGGGAAAAAATGTCGAATTTAATGACATGAAAATAGAGATAATATTGGACTCGTTAAAAAAAATTCAATACGGCTATTTGGTCCTGTGTGCGAGAAGGGGGAATGGAGAAGAAGATACAATGCTATGAGCTGTACCAAGACGTGAATGTAGTCCAAAAAGCTAAAACTCGTCGACTACCAGGCTCGACGACTTCGAGCGAATAGACAATAATGCCAGCCCCCGGGTTTGGAAGCCCGAACCTGTATTTCTTTGCGGATGCCAGAGAGATTTGCCTGAAAAATTAGAGGCAGCGTGTTGTTACGATCACATAGTTTTGAAGATTGTATTGCCTTGTCTCAGGCAGAGAAAATTGTGGAGAACCCGTTAAGTAAATAAGTAATTTTATGATCATCGGCATACAACAGATAATTAGAAAGGACATATAATTTAAAGTTAGTAAACACAAACAGAAGTGGACCTAGATGACTACCTGCATTTCTTTCATTTTCCAGACACAAACCCGTGTTGGAACATAGACGACTGCTACGAACTACGGGGTTTGTCTTTTTTTTTTTTAACTGCAGCTTTTGAATTGAAATTTGGGAATCAACTGAAACTGAGATATGGACCTATCATTAACAACTTATTGCTTGGAGCCAGACTTAAATGTCGGAGTTATATTTATATTAAGGTCTTCCAGCATTTTACAAATAACTTAAAGCTAAATTAATTAATATTTAAAGAGGTAGCATAGCAATATTCTACACTGCTTTAAAAAAAATGTTTAAAATATTACTAGGAGCACAAATAACTCTCTTCTTCAGATATAAAAGTTCTGATAGAATATCTTCTTGAGATAAGCTCAGAGAACCCAAAACAAAGGTGGAATCTTAGTTTTCAGTTCAAGTAAAGGATAGTACGCTTCGAAAACCAAATTAAATCGAATGTGCTACCAATCGAATGGGATGAGAATGTAGTCACGGAAAAGGAAGAGATCGCCATCTATACCGACGGTTCCAACATGCATCTTCTGCGAACACCTAGGATTAAGCAAATCCTTCATAAAAAACGATGACTGTAGTATCTTTCAGGCGTGGATAGCTGCCATTATCCAGCCTGTAGCCGAACTGAGAAGGCACGACCTTGCAAACAGGACGATCACCATCTACTCTTATAGTCAAGCTGCCTTAAAAGCCATGAAATCAGATGTGGTGAAGTCAAGGGCTGTGAGCCATTGCAGAAAGACGTTAGACGAACTATGCTGGGTGCCAGGGCATACTGAAATACCGGAAAACGAGGAAGCGTCAGAAATGAATGCATCATTGGCACTTGAACCAGTAAGAACTCCTCCTACGTTGGACACAACTCGACACGTGCAGACATACAAAAGAGCTATGTCCAGCTATGAGCAAAAGGAGATCAAAATTCATGATCGGGTTAAACCGCAAGGACATCCGAGTACTCACGGGAGACCTTACGGGTCCCTGCGCTGTGGGTCTACATGCGGAACGGTGGGCATACTGCATAACGACTACTTCAGAAGCTGTAGGGACGTTAAAGAAATTAAGTCTGTTCGTCACCAGCTAAGCGAATGCCCATCCTTAAATAGCTTAAGACCCTCCTCAGATACTCTTATGATTAGCTGGAGGATGTGGGCAACGTCGAGCTAAAATACCTTCTCAGATTTGGGTACAAATCCGGTTGGTTCTAAGAGAGCGACACTACCAGCGGTTTTCCTTTTGGTCTATTTTCAGGTGGTTTTTATTAAGTTCGAGGAAAGGTACCCAGATGGACACAATGGGCCCAATTACTGGTCTACATGTGCTGTGGATGATAGCATCCACCTATCTACCTACCTCACCATACCAATGAAATTTTCGATAATTTGCTACCAGGAGGACTGAACTTCGGTTTCTCTGTTTCTTTGTAACATCAAAGTCAATGCATAACTAAGCAAATGGCATATCAGCTGACATTTGTTAAAATACTAATAGGCAATGTTTTATATAGTTTTAAAAAGCATTATTTTAGTTCAAGTTGGACCATTAGGTCTAAGTTACTCTGTGGCTTTGAACCAACCTTCATTTTGTATCATCACAGTTTTGCATGCAAAGATTTATGCAAACATGAGTTGTAGGTTGCCTAAGTTCATTTTAACTAAATGGATCTTAACAAGTGTTCTTCTGAAACAAAGATTTCAGCATGAGCTCTGCCTACTGGACATTTTTCTTGCAAATTTAAAAACCTGTACCCTTAAGTGCAAAAATGTGTCAAATCGATCGAAAGAGGGTACCAAATCACGCTTTAAATTCCAGATTTATCAGCAACTGCCCCTAGGCAGCAACACATTTACGCATTGAATGTATATGAAATTACCATGTGTACTTATTTTACACCTATGCTTAGGCAATTAAAGTGTCTACTTAAGTGAGTTTTAAAGGAAGCGAATGCTATTGTTTTCACCTTTAATAAAACCCTTTTCAGCTGACACGCAACGTTTAAATGAAATAAAACAAAAATGGGGGCACTTGATTGACTGCTACAGCACTTTTGGTAAACATGTAAATGCTACATTTACTTCATACCCTTTTTAACCCTAACAGTGTGGCGTGAGAGCCAACCGAATCTCATGCTCATAGAATAGAAATCCAGTTCAAAGTAAAACACACATGACGTATGATTTACGAACGAAAGTGTTTCGCATTTGAACATAAATTACTCTAAGTCAGCAGGAAAGGTACTTTTGGCAATAAAAATAAACAAACCGGCTTCACTCTGACACCAAATTCAAATTCAATTAGTACAAAACATTTTACTAAAAAATAAATTAAAATCAAAACAAGAATGAACTTTAAGCTTCCATGCTTCCAAAGAATTACAAGGATTAGCAAATGAAATACAAAACCAAAACTTAACTACTCCAGTTCAATAAAAACAAATCCCTTCCCAAACTTTTTCAAAAAAACGCCGATTCAAAGTTGTAAACAATCCAATCCCCAATAAAGAGAACTTACCTTCTATTTAACGACTTTAATAGGCTTCAGCTAACACAACTCTTTGTTTTCCTAATTTTTTATTATCGACCCTCTTTTGTGGGATTTAATTGTAAACCAGTTTTTTTTTTGTTCTCTCTAATATTCAATCGCAGTAGCTCGGGCTATTGGTTAACTTATCCGTAAAGGTGAAGGTGTCAAAAGATTTATAGCAGCTGAACCCCTCGTTAAAAACTGACTGTATAACCTTTTTTCCACCCCATTCTCTCAATTATGATGATTCTCGTCTCAATTTCCCGAAAATCCGAAAAGAAAAGAGAAACAAATTATCCCACCGGAAAACCTCACTTACAAGCGTCTAACGTCTAATCTCCTCTTAACCATTAAGTATCCCATTAAATCACAAATTGTCCATGGAATACTTTCACTCTTCTCTTTATACAGAACGAGTAGGTACGACAATAAAAATCGTCTCTTGTTCTCTCCTTCTGCGTGTTCATGGTCGTCAGGCATTTGATTAATTCTTGACCAAAGTGACTAAAGTAGATAAATCATCACGGATAGTATATCACTTTTTTTTTTAGCATACTCTCGCGCTACAATGAGTTAGCGTCCATGAACCAGTTCTGTGCTTCATTGTCTGCCGTGTTCCTTCAAAAAAAAAAAAAAACAGACACAAAACAATTGCTATTTTGGAGGCTTCAACTAGCAAGCATTAGAAATGAGCTTGGCATAGAATAAAAAATAAAGAAATAAGAAATTAGTAAAACTTTTCTTCATATTCAATGAGAAAGTATGTCAATCTTTTTCGGAGCAGAGGCAGTCTTGCTACAGAACAGCCAGTCAGCCAGTGAGCATAGTTTTCATCCACGTATTTGCCATTATCCTAATTTTATTCGTCTTTCAAATCATGTGCAAACAGGTTTTTCGCTTTTCCTATTTCCTATTACATGCGGGAGAGGCATAGTACCCCTCACCATCTTTTGTGTAACACCCGCTGCCCACGAACAAAGGAAAACGACAAAAATTGAAACGCTTTTGCATCTGGAAAACTGGATTTTCAGATTTTTAGATTTTCATCTCCGTCGTCGTTTGTCCGAATTCAAAATGGGAATTTAGGTATACGAGTAGTACGCGAGATTTCACAAACGGGCACGAGTAGAGTGCCACACAGAGATACACGACTACTCTCCTCTTGTGCTGCTGCACAGTTTCTAATGTTATCGTCCTCGCCTTTGCTTCGTACATATATACGAGCGGCGCAGTTTGTCACCGTTGCCAGCCCACCCCGAAGGGACCAGGCTCACTTCATCTAAAAAGAAGGTTTTAGGTTAGGTGCTAGTACTCACCCACAATATGACGTTCAGCCAGCAGAATGTCCGCCGTATGCATGTGTATCCGGAGTTTCCCATTCTGTTTCAGATGTGTGCAAGGTTTTCTCTGTAAAAAGAAAAGACATAAAAAAGTTTGTTTTTAGTTTGAGGGAAATCTATGCTGCTGCTGCTTCTGCTTCTGCTGTTTCTCAACTAAAACAAGAGTTTAAGTGGGGAGCTTCATCGCATAGGGGTAATAAACTATGCTAACATACAAAACAAGGGGTAGGTCAGACCATTGGAGGCTTGTCACATACACTTGAGTGGTTTTCAATCAAAAATCGTTGCAATGGAAATAGTAAAAAAAAAATAATAATAATATTTACCTACATACATGACCTTGTTCTGAATTCTGTGTATAGTCAGTCATAGCGGGAGGGATGATGGGATTTTTGAATATAATACCACCCCCCCCCCCCTACATCCACACGCAACGCATATTTTCATACATCCATGCATGCTATAGAGAGGAAAGCAAAAAAGGGCACTTGATTGACGAACAGCACTTCGGTTTCTGCACATAAATAGTGCCGTTTAACCGTTGGTATACCGGTTATACTCTATATATAAAGATTAATGGCTGACTTACAGGCGATAAACAGGGAAGCTTTTGTTCCTTTGAAGAGAGAAATTCTTTGCACTGCATGGAAATGTGAAAAGGGTTAATAGCTAATTTACAAACTGGGAACTACTACTACAAGTAGCTGCTGCAGGTACAGGTAGGTATAGAGGTTCAACCAACAAGGACGATGAAGTGTTGACTGAAAAACATTATGGTAATTATACTAACAGAGATCTAAAATCAGATTGTGGAATCAATTTATTTTTCAATTTATTTATAGTCCCTGCATACATTAAGATAGTGAATTGGGATTAGATTTGTTTTAATGAAGTTATTTTACTGTCTATGGCAAAAAACACGACAGTTTAACGATACACCTAACTAATCCGCGACATGCAACAAAAAACGAACAAAATTACAGAATCTTCTTACTAAATTTATCAATTTTATCATTTTTCTATATAACACTATGATTCGGCAAACCCAACTGTTAGGTATGATTCTTATAAATGTGATCATTACCTCGTCGATTAGAGGAGAGAGGAATCCCACACTTTGTTTCAATCTAATAAAAATTCCATCAAAGTTTTTGTCAAACAAAAGTTTAACTGACTTGTTTTCGTTCTCAAGGAAAATTATGTTGTCTCAGATTTTAAAATTTAGATTCTTAAAATGAGTTCGAGCAGCGACGGAAGTTTTTTGTTTTGATTTAAATTAAATATGCCGAGGTAGTGGTGGTGGAGATGAGTCGATTTTCGGTACTTTGAGACTTTTGAAAACAAAGCAGATATGTCTGAAGTCTATTACTTCTATAAAATGACTTCTCACATGTCTTTTCTTTTATCTATGAGGTTATGATCATAATTAAAGGAATCAAAACTCTTCCATTTCACTGCTTCCTCAAAAATTATCTGCAGACTTTGGAGCCTGTACCCACCGCGATTCATTAAAGGATTTTCAGATGGTTCTGGCTGAGGAGTTACCTATACAACGAGAAGTTTCTGAATCTTACGTACCTTGGTCATGGACATATTCAAGGGAGCAAGGACAATAGTAAGACGCCCCTCTCAAATTACCAGGGGGTCCCAATCAAAATCGGTGTGCTGCAAGAAACGCCTTGAGTTCTTTGCTTCTATTCTGTTCTCGATTATCTGATAATGGAAGAGTGACGGACTCTAAGGTATATCAGTTGCTGAAGATGGAGCCATAATAAGCGAGGATCAAACTTACCTGCAACGAGCAGTGTGGGTGGATGTATTGGAGGGAAACGAGTTGCGTATTAGCCCAAAAAAGAAAGAGTTTCTGATCCACCCAGACATATTCCAGAAAACTATTTGAATGAAAAAATTATTCCCAAATGTGAAAAAATTTAAATATCTGCTATCTGTTACCGTAGATGATGACATCAATCATCGTGTAAGATGAAGTGGCAAAATCGAAAAATATACAAATTCAGTGTTGGACAATATACAAAAAGTATGACGGCGAATTGACAGCAGCCGAGATGAAGATGATTCACATGACAGAAGGAGTAATGAAGCTTCATAGAACTAGAAGTTTCAAGATCCGAGGAAGCCTTCACGTCAAAAACGCATGTTGAAGAAATATGAGCAAAACCGGCTCAGTTGGTATTGACAGGTCTAAAAACTTCAACAAGACCACCAGCATTGCCTCAGTGACGAAGTGATGCGAAACCAGGAGAGCTGCAGATAGTTTTTAAGGTCGAAGCCGCGAAACTAATATGAGAACCAGTAAGATTAAGATCCCTATAATCCTATAAAAACATTTATAACACACATGCTCAATTCCATTTGGCACGGCTTGTATTCGGTTTGCTTTAGGTTTGCTTTCGGTTCTCGTGAACCTATCCACATATTGCCCGCGGTTCATTTCAAATAATTGATATGATCAACTTGACGCTCTCTTCGGTAAAAAGTTTCTACTCTTTCCAAAATAACTTACTTGACCGAATAAAATAGAATAAGTGTGAAACAAGACTCCTTCATTTTAGGGGTAATTTCTAAAATTATGTACATTTCTTGAGCTCTATAAAATAAAAACTGCTTAGCACAGGGGAAAGGGGAATTTATAGCCAATATCACATATGTGAGGCCATATATTTGAGTAAATATCCTACAATGCAAATAATAAAAGTCGTTAAGTAGAAATTCCTTGAATTCATTTCATTTCATTCTAGCCCTTTTTGTAGTTTCAGGGTTCTTTGTAGTACTGAACTGTAGTTCGTTCATTACTTCCAGGCAAAATTCCTATTTTCGTGGAAAAGTTGAAGAAACTAAAAGTTGATCGTCTCTCTTTATTAAAACAAATCCAAGCATTGTTGTTCCCAGTTGAACATGCCCGTTCACCAGGTCAAATGCAAGCACACTAAACCTCTACACTAGTTTTTTTGTACAGTTCATCCTGTTTATACACCACAGGCACAGGTTATACCTATAATTCACATTTATGAAGTTCCCAGATTCCGTATTGTATTTCCTCTATTGAACAGCTTTTTAAATAATCTCCCCAAACATTTACTTTTGGAAGAAGAAAAAAAAAAACCCTAAACCCTAAAAATTCAATCCCTTTTGGGTAAGCAAGAGTAATTCGCAAAAATTTCTTTCTATTGATGTTATCAACAAATATTAACCTTTTTTCAAAGGAAGATTGCAAACAAATTCTCAACAACATCCGATGATAGATACTCTTGTGAAAGCTTTTAAATAAAATTCTATGGTTTGGTAAGGCTGGGGGTAAGTATTGATATAACGATGAATAGGTGACTCATTAGCATTAGCAAAATATTGAAGAAATTGTGTGCTAAATATAACCTATCGGTGTTTTTTAGATGAGCTATAAGCTTAAGAGAACTATACCTATGCGTACCTATGAAACTTATGAAACTATTTGTGTTTCACATTTTAAGAGATCACTGTTATTTCAGGCAGTAAGAACAAAAACGGGTCAAGTCTATTTTAAAAACAAAGCGATGTTTTCGCATAAAACGCATAATGTTTTTAACGAAAAAAATACATTTATAAGGTTATTTTAAGAAAATGCAATATGCTTTGAAAACAAAGAAAAATTATTTCATCGAATTTTGGTGTATTGATCTGATCTTCAATACATCAATTATGAGGTCGTTTTTTGATATACCGGGGGTATGACCGTAGTAACAGAGGCGAATATGATTGCAGTCGCTCATACAATAGCTAAGGCAGACATTGTTGTTAGCTGTATTCAAAAGCTTTGCTGCTGTGGAGAGAAGTTAATATGGTTTTTGTACCCAAACGCGGTAAATGCTCCAATGCGAGTCCGAAAGATCTAAGACCCATAAGTCTATCGTCATCCCTTCTTTAAACCCTAGAACGATTGATTGATACCCATTTACGAACAACCATAGTACAAGACTTATGTCAACCACGCAGCAGTTAATCGATGAAAACGACTTTGCATACGCTGGTAAGCTTCATAGAATACTCCCTGCACAATAAAGAGTACCATTTGGTTGCCTTCCTGGACATAGCATGTACATCTGCGACCGCAAACGCACTGTCGGCCCTGAAAGTAGATGAAGCAATCAATCTTTTACTTACGTAAGCGATGAACTCTCCAAACTAGAAACCACGTTGCTTCTCTCACTTGATAAAGGACAGATTGACATACTATTCGCTTCTTGTAAATTATCGCTAAGGCTGGCTGCTACAGAGGAAACAAACTTTAGGTGGACAAATGGTATCGCATGTCTAGCGAAAAAACGGATCTAATCTGAATCTGAAACGCCCTAAAAATTTGATCTCTCTAAGCACTAATTTAGATGCCATAACTGAACGCTGTCTTATAGATAGACATGCAACAAGACTTGGTGCATTCTCGAACAACTTTTGTAGAAGTTGTATAGACAAAAAGGAGGAGGAAACGATCCCTCATCTGCTTCGAGGGTCGTGCCGTCGAAGTAACTTCTTTACAGCGTGAAAATAATGCCATTTTAATATCACGATCCGGAACGACAATGGATTATGATCAAAGAGTTTCCGTTCGGAACGTACGCACGCTAAAAACATGCGACATTTCGAGGAGCAAACATTGCCTCCGACCACCGGCTCAATTCAGAGCTGGAATGTCTTAGAAAAGAAGCCTGGACGTTTTAGAGTAGATAATATCTACAAAGAGTGCCTGCACGAGAAACTCCCCATAACGCACTCATCATTCACGAATGCAAACATCTTGTGCAGCGAGGGAAGATTACGGAGAATCCATGCCCGATGACTGCCCTATTAGCTCCATAGTTGCCAAGTATCGAGCCAAATCCCTGTTCAATTTCGCATATAAGAACTTATCCATTTTTTGCAACAATACTGGGGTATGCTGACGATATCGACTCTAAACGTGGCGCGATAGTGGCTTTTACGGCAATTGGAAATAGGCAAATTTAGTTAGTCGAGACCAAATACATGCCTTCAACAAACAAGTATACATCTGGCAAAATTTGGATGTATTTCGGCCACTTCGACTATCGCGGATGAGGGCTTGGTGTGAATAACCGAAAGAACCGTGTTCGTGACCGTAGAGAATCGAAGGCTGCTGTGTCTCAGGCAGAGACTCTCCACGGGAGTGGAGAGTCCGTTAAGTAGGATATTTTCTATTCTGTTACTAATTGTATAAACCTGGTCGATAGTGGAGTGCTTGATACTGAACTGCAATAGGTGATGAGGCAGTAATCCTTGCTCTTCGATAATCGAAAGTAATGACTTTAATAGAATTTTTTTTAAAACCTTTAATAAAAGCGATGTTGGCGGTCTTATGAAGGTTTTGCCAGGTACTAAATCATGTCTTATGAAGCATTAATAAGATAAAAGAGCTAGAAAAGTGATGACCAAAAACTTTATGTTCTCTGATCTTCCCCGGTTTGACTTAAAGCACAATTCGCAAAATGAATATGTTCAATCAACAAATAATTATTAGCTGCTACTCGCAGGAACTTAAAGAAGAAAAGTGAGAAGTTTATTCAAATTTTAAGTAAGAAACTTATTCATGTTCCCAAATTTAGGCCGGTTAAAACGCTATGTTTGAGCGGATTATTATGAAAGATATTGTCTTTATGCTTTGCGAAAAACACAACCTGATGATGATGCCTTTAAATTTCATTAAATTCGGTTTAGGGTTCAAACTTTATATATCTAAGGCAACTTGAACTATTACACATGCTATCATGTTGGCTGTGCTTACCGATTGCACAACCCAATGTAATCTCAATCCTTAGTCTGCAGCTTATTTAGAGATGTGAAAGTCGTTCAATCTGATCAGCCAGTGTCAGATTTAACACCACCCACGTTCTTTCCGCGAACACATCGGCATTTTTCACGAGTACCTTCATCGTTATGGCAATTTTTATTACACAAAATACCACATAATTTGTGGTTTCTTAATTTCTTCATCCCACGTTGGGTACCTAGTAATCAATTCAACCGTTCTACCGCGAGAGGAACTATCGCTTCATTAAACTCGAAAACAAGGTCAATCGAATAAAATAGAAAAGGCATACCAGCCAACCAACTATTCTCGTTGGTACTATCTAAATCAAAGTCTCACCCTCTGCATTGTTTTTTTTTCCCCAATTTGAAATCTTAAATTGCCCAAATTGCCCAAACGTACAACTAAATTGACTAAATTCGAAAAGCATGTTTAGCTTTAAAACCCGACGAAGCAGCACCACTCCATCGTTCCTCCCTGTTTCAAAATAATGAATGATAATAATCAGAAACAAAAAAAAAATACAAAAGTTAGTAAGTAAATTGTTTATGATCAGAGTTCACATTATATCCAGAGTGCACAGGCACATGGGGCTAGAGCAGTTGCTGTTGTTTCAATGTTGCTCTGTTTTTCTGTTTCTCTGTTGGCCAAACAGAGTAGAGTAAATAAATAGACAAAATTTATTCCACACCAGAGTTTGGGTGTCAATGATAGGATAGTCCATATTCATACTCATACATAGGGAGGGGGACATGTAATATTGGCATGACCATAGTGTTCTATAGCTATTCCCCATAGTCGCAGTCAACCTTTATCTGGTCCTAATTGTTGCACATGCCGCACCGCAACACATGTAATAGGGAAATTTTTTTTTATTGAAATTTATGGTTTTGTTTAAGTGAAACAAGTGCGAAATTATATTTGCCGCACATACACGCACACCCAATGATCAGGCGGGACACAGCACGATAGCTGCGGTGGGGCTTACTCTCTCGCGAGCTATTTAATGGACTTCCGGCATCTATTTTTGGGGATATCTACTAATCTATTGCATATGAGAGCGTGTTTGTGGTGGCATATCGTCGAGGTAATAAAACTTACCAACTTCCACTTTAGAATGATTGCGGAATTAGTTTGAAACTTTCGACCATTGTTCACAGTGGAAACAATAATTGTCGTGTGCCGTTTGAAGGTAGGCGTAGGAGGTGCATTGTCATGAGGACTATATTGTCCTTAAAATAAAATTACTCTTAAAGTGGAGCAGTATCGACAGCTGGGATTATTATTTTGTACTCGGCTACGGTGGACAAATTATAGTGGATTAATGGCAGGCAACTTTGCAGGTGTTACCACAATGGACAATTGTGTAAACATAAACTTATTCATAGTTTCCTTCCTTGAGAAAACTTACTGTGCAAGAGGAGAATGGGTCGAGTCAAGTAAGTGTTTGGGTATCTGTAAAGTTATCTTTTGAATGTAGAAAACAAAACGGAATGAAATAGGAGTAGTTACCTACCTATTTGCAAGCTTACTTGGAATGCAGTCTTTGTACTATAATGGTATGCACTGGGGAGAGGTGATGCAATTGTTTAAATTCTCTTTTGATTATTGAAGAAAACAAAATTTTTAATCCGATTTTAGTTAAAACTTTCATTTCTTGCGAGTGATTTTAATAAAAGAAAGGAAGAGGTAGTTCTGGTCCGAAGATGCTAAATATTTAGGACTCATTTGGGGTAAAACGAATATACAGACGAAGTTCGAAAAGCTACAGTTGCTACAGTCATACTTTGGGTATATATCACAGAAGTGAAGTCTACACTTCTTATTAGTGGTAGTCTCCTAAGGCACAGCGACTTTTGCGATAATCTAAACAAAGTTTAAATATTATTTTGAGCTCTGCGAGTTACTCCCTCGGCAGCACTAATAGTGCTATTCGTCTACCTAAGCATTGCAGAGTGTTTTAGATCAGAGGTATTTGCGTTTTCTCGGATAGCCAACTACAAAAAATCGCTGGAATCCGTTTCCATAAACCCTTGACTGCCGATCATCTCCTGTGATGTAGAGGCAGTTAAATATTTACCTCTGTTGGGTGTAGGCGCACTCGCCAAACTTGGAACCACACTGCTCATTTCACCTCATGCAAACTCATGTTAAGATTAGAATTGAAAATACCTTAGAGAAATCTTACACTTGTCTATCTTACACTTGTTACTGGGCGCCATCTCATAGGTAGGCATGCTATACTATATACTATAATGATATCTGCATAAGCTTCAAGGAGGACGAACAATTCCCACCTTTCTCTGAACATGCCCTGCTAATAAACTGTGTCTCTATTTGGGATTTTTCTTCTAAGTCTTCTAAGTCTAGGTGTATCGACCGTATGCTGACCACCACTGCAACCCAACCTAACCTAACCTTAGAGGTCGATGAGAGGCTCAAATTCTGCCATTGGAATTAGAGAATTTAAAAAGTGTACAAAAATGTGAGAAGCTTCTCATGGCAGTCTCTGAACCATGCCTATAACTACGTTAAGTAACCTTTGTCAAAGCATAAAGCTTTTTATATTCGGTCTGTTACCGCGCAGATCATTTTAAGTTCCCGAATTTCCGAGAGCAGAGTTCTTAGCTCCGTGAATTTGCAAAAACTTGAACGAAATTTGCTGAAATGCATATGTCATTTTGTTTATAAATATAAGTGCAGGACTGCTTCTGCTTTTATTGCTTCTCTAGCAGCTATGGGACCATTCCAAAAAGTTCCGCTGTACCCTTTTAAGACTTAGGATGTCTGTTCTTTGAGTAGTTTTAGTTTATATCCATCCACACTTTAGAAGAATATGTTTTTATGGACGTGAGCATAATTGGAAATTGTATACATGCGACGACAGACCCACAAAGCTTTGGTTGCTTTAGTTATTTCCAGGATTACTTCAAGATATTTGATTATGTCAGAGTACTTAACGATCGTGTCGTTACGTAAAACTATACAAAACCTCTTCATGAAAGAAATTATGACAGCTTAACTGAGTCCTATTAAAAGATTGCCCCTGGTGCGCCAGTCTAGGTCTGTCTTAGGAGCGTTTCTCATACCTGGCTTTATAACGCTGGGTTTGACTCCACAAGACTTTTATTTACAAGAAAGATTTTTTAATTTATTTTTACTTAAAAATCAACATGATGTTTCAAATTTATATGAGATTAAGAATAGTTTAAGTTTTGAAACCGCGGTTTAAAGCTCAGTGGAAACGCATCACTTGGAAAACTTACAAACTATGTATCAACGATTCACTATTGTTTCTGTATGAAAAACAAGTGGCACTTGCATGCGCGTTGCTAGACGTATATGAAGTCCACCAAACAGTACACTCTTCATTAATTAATTAGTAATAACTTTGAACTCCAACAATACAATAATGCAGCAACAGCGACACCTGTCATTTGCGTGGCATAAATTTAATAGCATATCAACTCAATAAAAAGGCACAACAATATTTTATGAAACTCGCCCCTAATGTCCGTTCGCCGTATTCCTACCTATACAAAACTTAATTCACACTTTATAGCATTTCACTAATGAAACTTCCGGAGTAATTTTGAAAATTAAAATTAAATTTCATTCGCTTCGGAGTGTTCGGCGGGGTGTTGATTGAGTTCTGTCCCCACTCTCTCCAGAGTGAGTTCCGCCCGACACAATACACAAAATGTCTATGCATATTTTTCGTAGCAAGTAATTGCCACCCATAACAGAACAGAACAGAGAACTATGTGTGTTATGTTGACAAACACTCATTCAAAGTCATTAACCTTAAGTGCACGCGAGAGCATAGGCGCACTAAAAGATAAAAAGATTGGAAGCCGTTGATTTCAACAACATTCCACACCAAATATACATCCCGCTCCATCGTCACTTGTGATTCCTCTGATTTGAGATGTCATACGAATGTGTTTCAATCATAAATATTATGATAGATTGTGTAATCGCAGCGCCATTCTACAGGGGCGCCTACATTCGTATCGGGATATCTAGTGAAATATGATATCTTTAGGTGTCGTGTCACCAAAAACGACGAAATGCCGATCACCTATCTGTTAAATGGTTACAGTGAACTGGGCTAAGACAATCGATTGATGGAATTTTATTCGACACACTAGCTATTCGATGCGGGTAATTTGTCAATTGATATCTTCTTCTTCGATAGATTCGTTCGGCATTCTTCTTAGAGAGATCATGAACCGTTGGTATTATGTTTGTTGAACAATATCATCCGTTGGCTGGAATAGTTATGCATAAAATATTCATTAACGCTGTTATTCGTATAAAAGATATGTAATTGGCGAAGACGAGAAACATCGTTGGAAGAGAAGTTCAAAAACCTTGATCGTATTCAAAGAATAACATAAATCTTAGTCTAAAAGACTATTAATTACACACTTTGCCGATGAAGAGTGTTTATGCAAACTACACGCATTGACGTGTGCTTTTCTTTTCCACACGCATATTCTGAAAATAGACTTAGCGTTCTTTATGATTTGTTGTTGTTCGTTTTTTTTTTGTTTAGTTAAACTGTAGCTTTATACTGTAAACTAAGGTGAATGCGGGTCAGACACATATGTAGATGCGAATAGAACATGGCAAAACTGATTTATTACAAGTGTTGGTCAATAATTGTTTTGTTTTATGTTTTCTCTTAAGTTTATTGAAAGGTTCCTACTCATACATATATTCTTTGTTTGGCAAACTTCAACAATATAGCAGGATCTCAACTTGGTTGTAGATTGGCAGGAACAGATTCACCTCCCTGGTACGCAGAACGAAATATGCTACGAAGTACCGGGGTTTCTTAGGGTAATTCTTCGTGGAGTTTATATTTACCCTAAATAAGATGAGTTATGAATTCAGTCAAATGGTGTTAATCGAAGCTTTTCGGGGCATGTTGGTGATTTGAATCGTGTTCGTCACGCAAACCAAAAATCCAGGTGTATCGATTCACTGTCAGTATAAAGCAACACCACTGATAACACCTCAATTGGACAAAGGCGTGTATCATGTTGCCTTTAAACACAGATAGGTACTATAGTTTTAGTTTTATTATCTGTGCATTGAGGTGACCATCGGTCGCTTCTTGGCCAATTGAAAATGCTTAAAATTGTTCCAAAATTTTCGCTTTTCGCTTACACCGCACTCTTACACGGTGATGATCCCAAGATTTCAGATATTGAAAATTGGGTGGGAGTCATTCCATTCCATTCCATTCAAATAAATGTCTGAATGTGAGAGACAGTAAATGTGGATCTATGCAAATGATGACTTTGAACCATCTGGACCCGATGGTTCCATCTTTTTTAAAACTCAAAAGATGCTTTTTGTTGGATCATTTGTCGTCAAATTTTTGTCACGTCAAATTGATTAAGATCATCTAAATGAAGGAAGTGTTTACTAAGTGATAGCTAGTCTGGTTCTGTGCTAGACAAGCCCAGATAAAATGTGATGCGCAGCACCCTATTAATGATTGCGTGCCAACAAAGGCGAAGCTTTGCTTGCCTAGAGTGTTCGAAAACCACGGTTAAATCTACCCAACCTGTTCAGATTGCTCATGGCCTCCTTCCCATTTCGCAACAGTACAGCAGGATTTAATAGCAAATTGGCTACCTTGTGTACAGTAAGTACATTTTTTCGTGTTGAAAACGTTTATGTCGGGTTGACCGTCAAACTTTGTTTTCAGAGCCAACTGGAGCGTCATGTTTAGCGCTAATTCCCTATGTTCAATTCCCTAAGTTACTTCCGCTGACAATGGCAGCCCCCCGCCCTGTCAAGGTTTTTTTTATCAAGTATTCGTCCAAAGGTTCCACAAGCTGACGGAGAGAACTGAGCATAACTTTTGAAATATTTCACATTTCTTCGTCAAACGCACTCCCAATATCCAAAAAGATAGCAAGGCCCTCAAGAACCTTTAAACAGATATGATAAAAGGCTGATAGTCGTAAAGATTTTTAGAAAATTAAGGAATCAATACTCTTTTAGCCCTCCTCCAAGCAACAGGAAGCGATGTTAGCTTTATAATGCTCGTTAACAGTGAGAGCACTTTGACTTTACTTTTTTGCAAAAGCATAATTGGTGCATTTAATTCTCCTGCAAATGTGTCTCTCAGACTAAGTTTTCGGTAAACAAATGTCTTCAATTTAATCGAACCCTCTAAGACATTTAAATTTATTGCAATCCTAAATAACCCGACAAATTTAAAACGCTAAGCCCACCACCAATTGATGGGATTACAAATTACTCTGGTGGAAGATTTAACACATCATTTTGATTAAGTACGTTCAGTGTGATGGATGAATCTAATAGATTTTTATCACACAAGCTCACATTTACATTATTTATCTACAGATACCAATAAGCAGTCAGTCTACCAAGGTGTAAAATATGATAGCAAAATGTGCACATCAATAGCATCAGAATAAATTCACAAGGGAAAAACTCTTATCATTTTTTGTTAGGTTTACACAAACCTTCACCGCGCAGGATGATATATACATAAATACCATTCTCCCAACAATCAGTTCGCTTCATACAAAACATCTTGCACACAATAATCCTCTTAGAATTTATAATATATTCTCATGGATTGCCATGAATCTTTTAAACAATGCCAAATCTATCCCGCTTTGGATGGGAGGCAAAAGTTAATAGCACCAAATACCATCCGAGAACAACCATTAAAGTCAGCGTGCAATATGCATGGTGCGACTTCTAGCACGTTCATTAAAAAAGCCACAAAAACACCATCTTACATTTGGCTGCATCCATTCACACTGACATGCACCCTGCCAGCTGGCGGCTGCCTGCTTCCCCAGGCACCGAGCTCCAAGCCCCCCGCCCAATGCCGAACGGAAAGAAGGAACGAGTCAAGAGTAACTTTCTAAACAATGCTCGAGTCAAACTCCCCAAACTTTTAATTAACATTTCTCGCAAAAATTTCTCACACATATGCCGTCACCGGCACGATGACGATGATGACGACGACGATGACTGGGGCCACCTCTGGGTATTCATCTCTAACTGTAGAGTATTGTACGTCCTTCCATTGAAAAGATATTTCATAATCTGCACACATGCAGACACACGACAAACCATTCACATCGTCGTCGTTTGATGTTACTATCTAAGCATATAGCCCCAGTCCTTCAACTCCGATTCCGACCAAGTGGCAGATTCATCCAAAATGAAAATTCTCTTCCTCGATCTCTGGTTTATTATGTCAATAAAACCAGAATCAAATTCAATTCACAGCTTTTGTGTATTTTCGTCTGTTTGTCATTTGATTGGGCTGGATTGGGTTGGGTTGGCCGTCGTCATCGTCATCGTCGTCGTCGTTGAATTGGGTGTGGGTATTAAAAACAAATAAAGAACGATTTCGGGGTACCACAGCGGCGAGCGTATCGACGACACACAAACACATAGTAACAAACATGCCGCGCACCAGTATATCGATATCAGCGAATGAATTAGTTTCATGAAATTGACGCGAAATGGAAATTCAGTCGCAACAACAGCGTCACACTCGAAACGAATGCAAATGAGCACCAAACAGTATCTAACAGATAAAGAAACTAGTAATTGATTTTCGCATCGCATCGCACCGCACCACACCGCGCCGCTTCGCGCATCATCAGCATGCAGATGGTGGCATCAAGTTGAAGTTGGAAATGTTTCACATCATTTGTTCTCGCAGTCGATTGCCGCACCGTCAAATAGTCAACCAAGTCATTAAGGCAAATAACAGCCCAGCCCAATACTGTCACTCAAAGATGACGATTTGCGATAGGTCATTGCCACAATACAGCACATGAAGTGAAGGCAGTTAACAGTTCAGTAGAAAAGAGTGGTAGTGCTGGATGTGGAACCACCGCGACAACGAGGATGACGTGATGCGAACAAAGCCTTAGAAAGTTGTAAACGTGTTTAACATTTACCTAAATGTGCCTATTGATTGTAGTAAATGTACCTTTGGTTGCGAAATGGAAATGGTAATGGAAATGCAATATGTTTTATGTTTTACGATATTGCATTCGAAGACGACAGTCAAGACAAGCAATATTTTTGCAAGATTTACTAGTTGGAAATGGGGGAGTCTGGGAAATGTTGCAGTTGCTTTCTTGAAGACATTTCAGATAAGAGAAGCACTTTGCTAGTACATATGAAATTCAACTTAGCTAAAAGGTGATGTGGCAGGCACGCTGTTCATGGGGTTTTCAATAGAAATTCTGAAAATGTTCAATTATCGTAGTCGTTTAGAGTAATATCTTAGAGCGAATATTAAATGAACCTCTTTTGAGGAGTAAAAATAATCAGAATGGCAAGTCCTTTGAGAGCTTTAAATAACCTTTGATTGTGCTGCAGATACTGGGTAAATGTGGTTTTTAATTCAATTCAACGAAAAGACGTCTTAAAAAACTCTACTGAGGATTGTAGTGAAAAAAAATATATTTTTTCAAACATTGTATCGCGTGTGTCCAACATTTTGAAAGCTCTTGCTCTACAGACAGATGTTAAAGAAGGTTGTTTTGGCCGCAGCTTACAAAAATGCTCCAAATTGTTGGTTCCAACAGGACGGAGCAACCGCTGATATAGCTAGGTCAACGCGGATTTGAGATTTACAGAAATTCTTATGAACGAAAACATTCGAATTGATTTTGTGAGTTTTAGATCTTTAAGAGCGATCTTCTCTCCATTTAACGACAAGATTATGATCAGGATAATAGGGATCATAACTGGGATCAATGCTGGCCTGTGGGGTTCGCCGGAGAGTTAAGTTTTTTCAGGTTGGCAGCACTGGTTAGTAATGGCGTCTGTCAAAGTGAAAAGTTTTCAGTATACTCTGCCATTTAATCATGGAAAGACTTACAAATGAGCAAAGATTGCAAATTTTTGAAATTCATTATCAAAATTCATGTTCTGTGAAAAATGTGCACCGTTTGTTACGACCATATTATGATCGTCATAATCGACCTGGTGAATCAACAATTCGTGCTGTTATCACCAAATTTACTTTGTTGGACATTAAACCAACGACTGGAGTAATGAACAGCCACATGCCATAAAATAACTACCAATGCATCCCGAAAAAATGACAGTTCGGTGTGGTTTATGGGCTGGTGGCATCATCGGTCCATTTTTCTTCAAAGATGTCCGTGGAAGAAACGTTACCGTCAACGGGGAACGATATCAAGCCATAATACGCAACTTTTTTTTTCCTCAGTTGGCTGAGTTGAACATGATTGACATGTGGTTTCATCAAGACGTGCCACATGCCATACAACTCTTGAAACTATGGAAATGTTGAAGGATGAATTTGGGGAGCAGCTTATCTCTCGAAATGGCCCTGTGAGTTGGCCGCCAAGATTATGCGATTTAACGCCTCTTGATTATTTCTTGTGAGGTCATGTAAAGTCTATGTGGACAAGCCGAACACGATTGAAGCCTTACAGGATAACATAACACGAGTAATTTGTGGAAAACAGGGCGAAATGCTCGAAAAAGTGACACAAAATTGGACCTTCCGCATAGACCATTTCAAGCGGAGCCGCGGACAACATTTACAAGAAGTTGTCTTAAACACGCGAATGGCAAAGGCTTAGTTATCGATTACAATAAAAATTTGGAATATTTAATGCAAATTTTAGTGTTTTATTCGATTTTTAGAAAAACTACGCTTAAAAAATCACTCTTTATAAGAAAATACCAATAATTCCATGTGATGTTATTTAGCAAACGGAAAAGTTTTCTCCATTTCTTTAAAAAAATTGTTTCTCTTATAAATTTTCCATTACATTGATTACAGATACAGATAAATTACATTGGAAATATAAGTTATAAAATCAAAAGGATTGGAGCATTGAGTAGAAAAAACCTCTGTATATATTAAAAAGGAATATGTGTATGGGACTTATAGCTCAGTTGGACAGGCTTACATAGATGATTGCGAAAAGCAAATTCCCGAACATTAGTACTCATTTATTTATTTTTAATCTACGGGAAGGCCATCTATCTTCTTAATAAAAAATCAATCAATTAATTACTTATAAATATACCAACATTCCATTTTTTATATATAGGAGATTGCTGAAGTTAACTTTAAAGGTCTATAACTTGGGTAAGGGTGGAAGTAGACTCCTCAACCACGCCATTTTTTTTTTCGTTCTAAGCCTAGCAGTATCGTCCGATTAGTCTTTACTTTTTTGTTGCGACACACCCTGATGTGCATGTTGCCTTATATCTGGGGATATCACGTACTGGAAAACACAGTTGACAAAATCAAATTCAGAAACAAACATTTTTAAGAAGTATGTGCTTGAATTAGCGACAAATCAATTAAGTCCGATTTGCCTTTGTTCTTTTTTTGTTATATTAAGAAACTTGTGAAGGATATAATGGCTTACATTTCGGAATGATTAGTAATTATTTCTTCCAGCCGTTGTGACACTATGGTGAACCATTGTCCAGAATGAATAAAAATTTTCGATTCACACTCAATCGCTGTTTTTTGTTGTTTAGAAAACAAACCTTGACTTGCTAAATTTAAGTTTTAACTGGAGAAATAGAAAAAAAAATTATTTTAATTTTTGTACTTTGTCGACTCCCTTGTCAAAGAGCTAATCCAAACATGTACCCATGCACGTTCAATTTCAAATCGACGACCAGCAGACGTGATAAAACTCCGTCTTGGGTCAGTGTCTTTCAACACACATCGTGTAGCCCTCAGGGCAACACAAACTAGATCTCTTTCACGTCGTTAAAAGCCGTTGGCAATCATCTGCCATCAACAAGTGCAAGACATTTTTTTTTATTAAAATTGCTACCGCGACACCAATGCGCCACAAACAAATTTCAAAAAAAAAATTATTGAATTATGAAACATGACATTTATTACGACCAGAGTTCGGTGCTGGGTGCTTCCCTCTGTGATTTGTATCATAAAACTTAATTGATGGTTCAAATTCACTGCGGGAATGCAGTGAAAAGATTTCACAAAGCAACCATAACAGTGACTGCAGGACCTATCGTCGCGTCGAGTGTAATTTTTCGTTTTATTTCCCGGCGCGTAAGAAAATTTCCCAGCATTTACCTGCACCACCTGTTCGCGCTGCTATGTCATTAGAAAAAAAAAATAAAAAAAATTCCTTCTATGTCAGTGATGGTGATATGGTTGGTTTTCCTCTCATCCAAAGAGACATCAGCATCAGCATCACCATAACATAACAACGACACGGACGCCTGGCGGCGACGAAAGGGGCACTAAAAATAGCCCTCCCTTGAAGTTGTTGCCGCGCGCATTCGTCGGTTTTCACCTATTAGATTCTTGTTCATAAAGAAGAAACAGAATACAAAAAAAAAATCATGCTCCAGTTCATACTCGGGGGTGTTATTTGTCTATTTAATGGTTACCAATGCCATTGGAACACTAGCAACGTGATAAATCTTCAGTGCTGTGCATCATTGCGCCCCATTTTGGGCCGTATACGACTCGATTCCGAGCACCCGACGACAACCGGACAAACCCATCATCAATTTAACCATATAATTCATCAAAATGTTAAATTCTTCTCCTGCTTACATATTCATATGCCTACAATACTGTTGCTTGCTGGTTATGTGATGCGGACGGATGTTGTTTAGTGGAGCTCGCGCACTAGGGTTATAAAGTTATTAATATATATTATAATGGACTCATAAATTTAATAAAGTGTTGTATTCGTTTCATAACAATAAATTAACAACAAAACTTGTGTAATATCAATTGAGAGTGAGTGAGGTATCAGCCCATTTGATAGTGTTTCGCTAGCAACATGTTGCGTGGAATTAATTTTTCTTTTCTTTTTTGTTTTCACTTTGATTAAGTCGGCGAATGTGTTTCAATAAATGGAGAACATGCTTTAAGCCATTTCCCTTACAACACAAGTGCCATGGTCGTATTCTTGTAAAACTTTGACTCTAGCCGATTATAATCGCAATTTTCCGAAATGCTTATGGTTATGATGCACGAAATTCAAGGCACGAAGTTGGATAGGCACCAAACTTCTCGATCTACGTGCATAGATAATAATTATAATGATACGAGTATGATAGAGTCGTATAGCAGGTAAAGTAGAACCCATTATAGGTAGTATTTAAAACAAATTATGCGTACAATATGGCAGAAACAAGAATTCAAGGAATTGTTACACTGTTACGTGGGGAAATTTCTTAAAAGGATTTATATTCATATAAGGTAAAATATTAGTGATTACGAACGATTGATTTTAGGTTCATTAATGGCGGGTGGAAATAAATACAGATACTGCGTATATGGAGTTGCTTTTTCGCACTTCTCTCGATAGGGAATTTGTCAGAGACGATTCATGATACATTGCGAGACAAAATCTACTGCAAATGTGCTCCCTTAAATGTAAAGCTCTTTAGACATATTAGGATAGCATTGATTTTTTGTGATGAATACTCAAGTGTTGTGATCTTATTTCTGTGCGAAATATTGTCGTTATGTAAGATCATTCTACAACAAAAAAAACTTGGATTACATAAATTGTGCTTCTTAGTTAAGGTTAGGTTAGGAGGGCTGCATCGAGTGCAATTTACCCCGAAGTAATAAAAGGCCCTAGTTGTACTTGTTGTATGTGACTCAATCACATAGATCTGTTAACAAATTCTTTGAAGTCTGATAGCGGTATCCCTGGCAAGTCCCCAAGCTGTTGAAGAACCGAGCTCCCATGCAGGATATACGACGTACGTGTAGAGCTTATTTGCTTCCAATGTCCGACGAGTATCTGGATTAGGCTATTAAAAGAGACTAGACAGTTTAATCTTTTGATATCAATATTGGGTCACAGATTTACAAAGTTCCCGGTAGGGTCTCTGATGAGTGTGCGAATAACTTCGAATTTTTAATTTTTTTTTTCTCTACCACTGGGCGAAGTACTGTTGGCATCGAGATTTCTCTACTACATAATAATTTCACTCGTTTGAATCAATGAAAGAGTTATCAGAGTTCTGTTAGTTTTGAGAGCCAGAGACGCGCACATCTTTGATCTTTCTCGTTAATCGCAATTTCCGCAAGCAAGCACATTTGCAACTGATATTTCGTCTGAGTATTTCCTGCATTGCCTCACCGCTTTATAACCGATTCGACTTCATAGCAAACTTAAATTGCCGCTTGGCTCTCAAAGTATATGACTGACTTGTGTCTATTTGTGAAACTGGGAAACTGGGATTTTCTTAGTCCCAGAGATTCACTGTACCAATGTCCATTTGGGACTACGTCCTTCGCTCAGACTATAAGAAGTGTCAAGGTAGTTGATTTTGATGCGTTTTATTGTGGATACACTGATGGATACGGTCCGCACCTGATTACTGTGTGACTGGCCGTGTTTTCCTTATAGTATATGTCTAAAGATTTGAATCATGATATTTCATTTATGCGCATACAACATTTCCTATTTTGACCATTTTACCACTGTGTTCGGAAGTTATGCTTCATATTTATCATGAGATCCAAGTAGAGATATTTTTTTCAATATCCTTTTTTGACAGATCACGTGTGAGTCGTGTCATGCTGTCATCTTATTTTTGTTTAGTATTGTTTGGCATTTCATAATGGAAAGACTTACGCGTGAACAACGTTTACAAATTGTTCAACTTTATTATGAAAATTCACGTTCTGTGAGCAATGTGTTTCGTGCACTTCGGTCAACATAATCGGCCTACTGAGCGTACTATTCGCAACACCATCACCCATTTTGAGAACCAGCATTCATTATTGGATAATATTCGACCGAATAGACCACGTCCAGCACGCTGTGAAGAAAATATAGCGGCCGTAGCTGAGAGTGTACACGAAGACCGTAGAGAGTCGATTCGGCGCCGTTCGCAGCAACTCGGACTGACGTATGGAACGACTTGGCGCATTTTACGTCAAGATCTTAAATTGAAAGCGTACAAAATACAGCTTGTGCAACAACTGAAGCCGCTCGTGAACTCGGCGACATTTGGTTTCAGCAAGACGGCGCCACTTCCCACACATCGCATCAATCAATGGACTTATTAAGAGAACATATCGGTGAGCACATAATTTCACGTTGTGGGCCGGTCGATTGGCGACCAAGATCGTGTGATATCACACCGTTAGACTTTTTCCTGTGGGGATATGTAAAGTCAAAAGCTTATGCCGACAAACCCGCTTCGATTCAGGCCTTGGAGGAAAACATCACGCGTGTCATTCGCCAGTTACCAGTCGAAATGCTCGAACGAGTGATCGAAAATTGGACTCAACGGATGGACCATCTGCGACGTAGCAACGGCCAACATTTGATAGACATAATCTTCAAAAAATAAATGCCAAAGAATGTTCTTTCAAATGATAATAAACATTCTCCATTAAATTTGAATTTTCTGTGTTTTTTTCTTTAAAAAAGTAGGGAACCTCGAAATGGACCACCTTTTATCAACCATATGTGGCGTTCATCAATCAAAGTAAATCTTTAATGGAAACTTAACAATACCTGCCAAAAAAATATATTAAAATTCGAATCGCTATTCACCCCAATGGTGAACATGTCGCTGAAACTGCCCATAAAGTTTAAATTTGTTTGGTCTATTAAAAATGAAATCATTAATTATTAAAACAAGATAATTGCCGCAAAAAAAATATTGCCTCTATAGCTCAGTGTATGGACGATAACCCGGGTTTTTTGATTCCACGACGGTGTCAAGAATTTGGCATGTAAGAAATGTTCACAAGACTTGGCTTAAAAAGATTTTAACATTTAGTTAGTGCCAAAACTTAAACCCTAATATTATTCGTACTTCAGGAAATTAATTAAATCTTTGAATCAAATGTCAATATTTGAAAAATAAAAGAGGTGCGTGAGTTTTATCCAAATAGTATTACTATGTCACTTATCAATTAAGCATAAATCGCTTTGCCTGATTCTGAGATATTGGCATTTTCCTAATGAACATTTTTATTCAGTAATTTCCTTAAACATCTGTGTACCTATGTAATTTTCGAATACTTATATCAGGTCCCAAAAATACTCGAAAAGTATGGGCCGCAAGATATTGCCCAAAGACATTAAATACCTACGAACTTTGAAGCAAATCCGACGAACCGCGCAACGCCTACTTGAAAGACGGACTGATGGAGTTGCGGGACCATCGTTTTTAAACTTATTTATAGTCGTTATATGATCACTCATACTTCAGAACTTCCCTAAAAAATAATGCTATGCGTTGAGTCACCTCTCCAAATTTAAGGCTATACTATAGCACAAAGGAGTTATAACCTACTACGTCTTTAACTGCTTCTGTGCAGAAGGTTAGGGCTATATTTTATTAAAAGGTTTTCGAAAATGTTAAGGAATATACACATGCAGATAAATTTTAAATCTACCACAATTTTTTCGAATCCAACACCCTTTTTTTTTTTAAACTGCCACATTTTACAATTCCCAAGTGACAACATGACTTTTAAAAAGGCCCTCATAAAATAAGTACTCACTCCACTCACTCATAAGAAATTGAACTCAATTATTTAGAGGGTGACGGTATAGAGGTTATTGTCTCGTCTTGTCGTCACTGACTCGGTGGGTGCAGGTTCAATACCCAACGACGATGCACGCCACCTAATATTACAAGAGAGAGAAATAACATCTAGTTTCTTAAGCCACTACATCAATAAAAAAACGATTTCTGCTGGAAAGCGCTGTGGATCATTAGATCTAGTCTAAGTGGTTCTAAGATTTAAATTGGAAAAAAAAACACATTAAATACAAATTAGAAGAACCTGTTACGTTCAACAGAATTTTTGACAACCTCATTTCGAAAGTTAGTCAATTAATAGAAATGCTCCGCCCGATATTTCCAATCAAAAATTAATTATTTTCTCATTATTATCTTATCCAGAACAAAGCTAAGCGACAAATACCAACTAAACGTTAGTTATACTTTCTAATGCCAAGCACACTTCATAGTCTTTACACACATCTCAATCCTCATTTGTATTCAACCTGCCATGTTTATGAAATGGTACGAACGACTACAAATACTCGTATATGTCAATTAATTCATTTAAATATGCATAGCGATGCACATTCTCCACCCAATCTCAGTAATTGTCACATGCACGTCGACTTGGTGATGATGTGGCTCTCAATCTTATTATCTCTCGACAAAATGCTCTATGCTGATACGCCTCTGTCAGGCATCATCTGAGAGATACTCATACTTATATCTCATAATAATGAATGTAGTAATCATTTTCAACTCTGGGTCGTGATTGTACTCGAAGGTCTCAACGACGACGACAACAACAACAACAACGACGCATTGATATTTATGTTCGTACATCTTGCATCATTGTTTCATTTTTAAAGCAAAGACATAATAATCCCACAGCTCAGCTTTTGCCTGTTAAATTAAAATAAAAACGCAAAAAAAAATTTACACACATAAACTGACCCGATTCAGTTTAATTACCTCGAAGGTAACTAATTACCAGTAAATTCGTTTTTGTGATGGCCTAGTTGATGATGATTTACGCAAAACACCAATCAACCTAATGGCGTAGATACAAATACAAATTCATTGAAGCTATCAGTTAGGTGGATACCTACCTGCCAATGGACTAGCAGCCCAGACCAGACGTATTCATCGGGTATACTAATTGCACTTTGAATTGGCAAAACATTAGCTAATGCGGAAAATGTTTAATAAAACCCATCATGTCATTGACTGACTGAATTGGAGTAATTAACACAAATTACACGAAGCGCACACGAATTATATAAATCGGATGAGATGCGCCCGCCACGACAATAACAAAAATGGGAATCCAAAGTAACCAAACCAAACTAAACCTAACCAAACTAAGCCAAACCTAAACCAAATAGAAAAAACGGGAGTGAAAATAATGAACTTTAGTAACTAACTAACCACTGGCAGGCAACTGATGGGTTGGCAGGAGAGTAAATTGATTTACGCCCTCCGAAAACTTTTGAAGCGCGAAAACTTTTTCGCGTTAAAGGTTCATTGGGTGCGAGTGCGAGTGCGAGAGGTTGGCAATTTCCCTTTTAACACCAAGAATTTGTTGGTTGTTCCAAGGATTATGCGGAGTAAGAATTTCTCAAAATTATTATAAATCGTTCCCCGCTCTAATGGAGGTGCTTTGCTTTCTGGGGTTACAATGGTGTGGTGTGGTCTTTCTGACAAAAAATAAAAAAACACATATTAATGGCTGCGGGACTTCTTAATCCCTATAGTTCAGGTTCCACAAAGGTACGCTGCATTTTTCATGTATCGTATCACAATTCCTGGCAGCGCCATAATCTGAGGGATAAATGTGTTTCCAAATAAAATCAACAAAAGGGCTCTCTTTGTCAATGGATACCGATAACCGATTGTTCGGTTTTTTATATCTTTCGATTATTTAATTAGCAATTAATTAACATACTAGTGGTTACGTGATAATGAAGAGTCAGTCGTCTTGCGTAGACGACAAACGTTTTTTTTTGTTTTTTTTTTTTTGTTAAATCATTTAATAGTTTAACACGCGGACAATTGGATTTTTATGGTGATTTTTTTTGAAATAGAAAGTATCTCTGTTATGTGGTGGCGGTGAGAAGATGGCGTTAAAGCTGTTTGTTTTAGTCACATTTTATAGCATGGCAATGAACTTTACCTACTACTTGGGAGGAGTGATAATTAATTCGATTCGAGCATTGTAGAAAACAAAAATTGTATCATTAATATTCTCATTCAACTTGAGAGTGAGATGGATGCATGTATCTACATACAATTCCCAGTTGATATTGTATTTTTTTTTTGTTGAATACCTGAACACGGTTCATCATTCCTTTGTTGACCATCCCTTTTGAGACCAAAAGATGTATCTGACCGCTTTTATCCATCCGCTCGACATGAACAAGCCATCGAAGAGTGGTAATTTTTATTGTTGGCATTCCCGGAGTGAGTACAAATCGGTGTTCCATTTTATTTTTACTCATTCATTTCTCATTCACGCGGATTGGATCGTAGTTGTATCAACATATTTTTTATTTTTTTCCGGATAATGTATCACATTATTCATACGTTTGGTGTAAGTCTTCAGAAGTCACGCAAGTTGTTCAAAGCAGGTATTTTTTTTTTTTTGTTCAGTCAAGTTAAATTGAATCTTTTCAAGTGGTCGTAACTTCTCAATTTCGAGAGATATTTGTCATTTGGAATGGATGTGACATGAAGTCAACTTGAATGAGAGTTTCGAATCTACAAGGACACTTGCGTAAAGTAACTGGTTGATTCTGTCATTGAATTTTTACAGGAATGTTAATATTTGTAAAAGGATCATTGACTACAAGTAACAAAAGTACGTTTCGTAATATCCATCAACCATGTTTCTATACATTGGCACTACGAATAGAAATACATCTTATATTATGAAAAAGTTGATTGGAAGCAGTTAAATTCGGTTTATAAGATTGGTCTTAAATAAGATACACAGATTTGTATGTTAAATTTATGAAAGAGTTTCTTGGTTCAAAATATTAATAAAATCGTAAATACTTGAACACAAAGGAATAAACTGTTAAGCGAGGTGTTCATTAAGGTTTGGTTCATTGCAATATCACTAATTGATACTGCTGAAACGATTCACACTCTCTTAATTTAAAAGAAACACCATAGACCTGTCAGTATATAATCGAATACGAAGAGGTATTGAAGAAAGACTAGTTATGCCGAAGCCGATACTGCCATAGAAGGGTTCGAAAAGGCACTCAGCAGTGCACTTAACCAACTAAAAAAGCTTAGGACAAGAAGAGACCTGTACCATCACAGATAGCGCTTAACGACGAAAAAGAGTTCAAAGGATTCTTAACCGTGAAGGTAACATCATCAATAAATACAAAACAGCTACCAAATGATCCTAAACGATATGCATTTGTAAATAAACAAACCCGGTCCACATTCGTTCAAAAACATCAACAGTATCCTCACAAAATATGTCTCAAGTTGTCGATTAGTCGATTACGATTCAGTATCAACCAAAAGACAGCTACAAGTGCAGACCAATTAGCAGATTCATTTGCCGCTTCTCCTTCTAACGACGCAGAGTTTATCGAAGACGTCAACACTAGTCAAACCACAACTTTTAGTGAGGCAAACCCTGCTTGACCCAAAACATCATGACAGTATACCAACACCCGAAGAAATGCTGAAATCATCAACAGTAGTCAGTCGAAGAAGTCAGCAGGACCAGACAAGATATCGAAGAAGATGCATCAAGGCGTGACAGTCCTACTGACCATAATAACACTTAACAACTGCGTCAAAGACTGCTACTTCCCAACAAAATGAGAGGCGGCAAAAACAATAGCTTCAAATATCAAAGAAGAGCTCTAACAGCGAGTTGCCCGGCTCGAGACCAATTACCTTATTCTGTTTTGTAAGTAAAATTCTGGGGGAACTAATATTACGGAAAGTGAAAGAGATAACAAGAAGACTGAATATCTTACAGTTGGACTTTCGCGAAATACACTCCATACTGCACTTACTAATGAAATTTTACCCTCCATCATTAAACTGATGGTCGCTTACTTTCAGGATGTTGACAATGCATTTGATTTTGTCCTGGACAAGAACTCGTTCAGAAAATAAATCAAATAAGTTTTCCTATCTATTCAGATTGTTGAAATAATGTACAGCTTTCTTCACTCTAGATCATTCTTCAACTAAGATAATAATAATCAATCCGGAACTAAAACTACCAGAAGCCGGGCTAGCTTAGGGTTTCTAGCTGTACAGGTTCACTCTACAACATTTTCACCTCAGAACAACCACATTCTGAAGGAATAACCCACTGATTCCGTCACATACTGCATCTCCATTTCTCCATCCCTAGCTGCAATAAGAGGTTAAACTCATATGCAAAAGGTCTTCAAACACTACAAGAAATGGAAATCACCAGAAGAAGCATGGACGGATCAGCCGCCAACTTGGATCTGAAATACATAATATCCTACTACCGAAGTTGAACGAGTTAAGACACTAGGTAAGGTAAGGCATGGTAATTAAACACAATGCACCATCGCGATTCCTGATAAAACGAAGAGCGGAGAGCTTCTACCAACATAGCTTGATTAATCATAGAGATCGACTATTAAATGAAGTGTTCGCCCCTCCTCCATCTTGTCCATTCAGATGGTGAAGAAAAACAGATCAATATTGCATGAGACCAGGAATGCCACGTTTCATATCACCAACGAGCAATCTGTTTAGAGAAATCAAGCACTTGTAGCGTTTCAAACCCAGCTTTGCCTGAATGCTATTAGTTGCACTTCCATGGTGGCAACCAACTCGGTACTACTTTTTTGGCCGCACACAAGGTAAACTACTGTGTTCCTATCAGTGCATCTCAGGGTGCGATCAGACTCTGTTACAAAACACTATCTGCGCGCATGGTTCAAAGATGGACTGTGGAGGAGCGCCCGTCGTTTATCAATCCTTTCATCTCCTCAATACGTCCAGTGTTTTTAAGGCAGAAATACTCTAAATTAGGGAGGAATTGATTCAACCACGACTTCCTTCAAGCTCGTCGAGCACTGTAGGAAAATACTAGCCCGGGGTAGTTGTCACTTCAAGAGCACTCTTCTTTGGGTTTTTGATGGGAGGGGAATGCAAGAATTGACGAACTGACTAAATGTTCCCCGTTCTTCTTGAATCTTACGCGTGGTTCTTAAAGAGAAGGAACGTCGTGCACTTAATTTCAGAGGCTTTAGGTTAAAGAATCTGAGATACGGATTCATCCCTAGGAAGTTTTTGACAGAATTTCATATATTTAATGTACAATAACTCATCAACAGTACGTGCAGGCGTTGGGGATGTACCCAAATGTTTGTGATTTTGTTTCATTTTGCCTGCGTTTTACCAGCTTAATACTGATGCTTAATTTTTAGTTACCATATAAAAGTCCTCTCTTTCAATGGACGAATTTCAGCTTCTGAAAACGACACACCGCACTTATAGCGGTTTTCTGGAACGTCAGCCGATAACTAGCAAACTATAACTAATTAATTACCATTGTACCATATTTATAAATTTGAACTTTTGTTATGCCAGAAAATAGTGTGAAAGTACACAGATATTTTAAAATTCGACGACAGTTTAACCTAAAAAAACAGAAAACCTTAGACTATAGTGGCAAAAAATCATAGTCAATCAACACAAAATGCAACCCTTTTTATTTAAAAAGTTTCAAATAAAGTGTTGTGTTTTGAAATCCACACCGCCACTTTAGTGTTTTTTAACCACCATCAAACTCGGCCCGTATAGTAATTTCACGGCAAATTAAATTTATAAATCACTTCGGCGACGCCCTGTAACAAGGCTTACAGCATCACATCTCATCCCAACACACTCTCAAAAAATAATTAACATGCTACCTCCAAATTATGTGTCAAAATAGATGCCATTGTTTTACCTGTTAATTAACATTGCCAACAAAATCAGGGCTTCCAAACTGCGGGTACATATTTGCCTACAAGAGGGCTTGCCTTCATTGTGAAATGACAATACACTCGCTCAGAACGGTTTATGGCCTAATCAAATTTAACACATTCCTAAATCATCATGAAATTCAAAGTAAATCTTTCTTGGGAAATCAGTAAAGTCTAACATCAAGTATGTGAGCAGCGAGAATCTATCTATTAAATATGTTGCTTTTTTTCCTCATCAAAAAAAAAAAAATAAACAAACAATCTGAAATAATCTTTCTAATTCGATTGCACGAAGGCGGCAAAGCCAACGATGGAATCAATAAAAAAAAATTGAATTATAAAACGTTTTACTACATAAGAAAGTATTTTTTTTTTTTAATTTTTAATGAAACAGATTTAATTGTTTTTAGAGGAAAAAAAAAATTAAGCAATTATTTTCCAAATGGTCTGTCTAATAATTAGGTCCCCAGAGATACGCATAATAATTGTCGACCGCTAAGAATTTAGGATTGGCTGTCGGAAAAGATCAATGCTTCGAGGGAATACGTATTTATTTCGTTCGGTTTTTTTTTTAGCGTGGCCTCCAGAAATAGTCCAGATCCAGATGCTCTGGATAATTTAACGGCCTCTTAATGAATTGTAGTCTGCGTAGAGAGTTTCGGATTTTTTATGTGGTTTTTGTATTTCGTTGGACAGAAGTCTCTCGATATATTCGGCGAAGTGGTGATAAATATTTTATTTTAATGATTCCACAAATTGTTTGTGGCTTTTTGGAAGACGCTGTGTTTGTTTCATGAAATTAATAAGCACAGTTGTTGGATGGATAACTAATGTTTGGGCGAAGCTTTGGTGCACGTAGGGTATTGTTCACAGGTGGTCATATCTTGCGGAAGTCATAACAATACCCCTTGGTGTCGGTAAGCTTTACAACAATACAACGAAATTAATTGAGTAACATTGCAAGTCATGATTTGTAGCCTTGGCATTGGGTTCTTACAATTAAATTTGATATTTAGTTTAATTAATCCAGCAAGCCAGTTATCGAGCAACTGATGGCTTTAATGCCGGAAATTAAGCTATCTGTAACACGTTCACTTTGACTGAAAAATAGAAACATTGTAATAAATGGGGATCACACAATCGAGCTGTATGTGTTCTAAGACCTGATTAACTAACAAAAATTGTTGATATTGACATCATATGGACGGAGTTATATGGCAAGATTGCATAGGAATAAGGCGTTACTGCGGAGGATTTGAACCGGAAAGAATCGCGGATTTGTACGTCTTGTACGTCTTGCCACTCGAACCATTGACGTCATAAAAATAACAAAGTTATATATTGGAACTTTTTGTAGTTGGGAGGGATTTTATATGAAAGGATATGTTCGAAAGGATCAAAAAATGTGCAGCAAAAGTACTGGAAAATACTGTAGCCATTTCTTTCCTAAACATCCACCCGTCCATGCATAAAGTGTTCGTTACAGGGAGTTTTAGTATTACTTATGTTGACTCAATCGTCAGCAAGATATCGGCTTCACAACATCGGGGACAAAACAAAATTTAAAAAAAAATATAATGGAAATGTTGCAAAACATTTTTATTTTTTCTTTTGTCGGACGTTGCTACTATCCAATGGAGCGCTCACACACATTTAAGTGTTTAGCAATAGCTTGATGGCTTGGTCAAGTAGCCTGCAGACGATTCTCCTAGTTTAGTCAGTCTGCATCCATCGAAATTGCGCTACCGAATCTTGTGTTCACAAGAAATCCAATGCAGATACAATGACAATGACTTCGACCCTGCCTTACCCGAACCTGCATTGGGTCGAAGGATAATTCTTGAGTAAGTTCTTCAAAATTCCAGTGGGCATGGTACCAAAAGCCACCTCTCTTTAAGCGAGGGGACTTTCAGTGCGACCTATTTGTATACGTCTGTCTAATCATGGTCGTATAGATGCAAGGACATTAAACGAGGTTTACATTTTTATCATAAAGTTCACGACGGAGCAACGTTTGGAAATTATTAAAAGTTACTATCGAAATTCTTGAGTTGGTGCGTTAGAGCGTAAACTGCAATTTTGTATGGTAATAATCTTGTCATTAGACTGACTGTGCATGCTTTGGTGGATAAATTAAGTTCAACGTACTCAGTATTGAATGTTCCTTTGCCATTTAGACAACTCACCGGTCAAAGTTCAGCAAATATCGCAGTCGTAAGAGTTTCAGTTCAAAATAAGCTAAATCAGTCGATTACTCGCAGTTCAAAGATATTGGAAGTATATCTCCGTCCACAACCATCAAGAACCAAAACTGCTCCGATTGGACTCTACAAAAGTTTGAAGAAAATGCTAAATTTCATCGTAAAATCATCTTCAGCGATGAGGCTTCAGACACGCAACAAAACATATCGATCGCTGTAAACGTGCTCGCGGTGCTCATATTGAAAGTAATAGAATGCCGATCATCGTCGTGAGTTTAGATCTTTTTCGATTCAAATTTTACTTCTTTAAGTTCTATTTTTCCTAACGTTGGTTGAGTCATAAGGTCTTGGATATCCTGTGCACTCTTTAATTACCCGAGTTATTTGACCAATCCGTAGTTAATTATTTTGTATGCGTTCCCATTTTCTGTTGACCTTGGGTTGACATTTAGACATGAGAAGAAGATAAGTTTCACCAAGACTTCGGCCAGTCAAAATTCAGAAATGCTAAAACACGTCGACTAAATCGGTTTGGTTTGCCGAAGATAATTCTACAGTCATCGTCGAGCTCCAGTCTCAAGAAGATAGATAAGTAAGTAGAACTAGGCTTCGTCTTAGAGGAATTAGAGGAAGAAGATTAGAATCATGATCCAACCGGACCCAATGCCTCAAACTTTTACGCGCATCTTTGTTTTTTTAATATTTGACCAAGGCACGCTGTCAACCGACTAACCCAACCTCTTCAAATGAAATGGCGGAAATTGCACTGCAGTTTTTGCAACCGAGGGATCTACCTGCACTTAATGATGCGGAATTATTGCTAATGAAGATGACATACGACAGGGATATCAGTCAAGCCGCCCTCAAAACGATGGAACCAGGTGTTACCAAAACTAAACTAGTCTGGAACTATCGTTTAGACTGTGTTGATTATTTGGGCACTGTTACATAAAGTGTATTTAGCTAGTTAATGAGCTTCCAAAAAAGGGATAATCGCGACAACAAAACGTAGGATAAGACATAGAACATCATGGCGACTGGTCAGATGAACGAACTTGCTTGATCATAGTGTATGCAAGATATTAACGCCTAGCTTCTATAAAAATGAATCTGAGGAGATTTTAAATCTAACTAGACCACGACTTAGGACGAGGTTTAGGGTTTTCTACTCGTAGTTATTTTTTTTGACGAATTTTAACGCAGGATCGCAATAGGCTCATTGTCGTATCCAGATTTTTTTTTGCGGCATAGAGGTTATAATTTTACCCAATGACTGTTATTTCTTCATATTTCTTTGGAGGAATGATTTGTACAATGCATTCCTAAGATAAAACACTTCGTTTAAAAGTTCTTCACAGCTCAATTTATTGGTAAACAACAAAATCCCTCTGAAATCTCCCCATTACCAGCAAATAATTTCTGCACTTCTACATCTCTGACATATTTCCAAATGTATAAACTGTCATCAGAAGCATCTAAACATTTTTGTTGTCAGAAATATATATGTATCTTCGTACAAACAATGGATGAAGTTTTACTTAAGAATTGTCCTACAAGATTGGCTACCATAAAACTGCACGAGCTAGAAAACAATTCCTGTCAGAATAATTTGTTTGTTTTGCAATGAATAGTTTTAGTCTAATTTCGTTTTGATATACATTAAACGAAACCGAACCACCAAGGATACTTTCGTCTCTGGGGTGTGACTTCGTCAACATAAAGTTATGTATTTTATTTGGGTCAGCAATACATTATGTTGGTCAGTACATTCCATTTCCCTATAGGTTTTAGCCTTTTTTTTAGGTTTAAATAACTTAATGCAGAAGCATCAAAATAATTTGGGGATTCTTTTTTATTCCTTCGTAGGTTAGATAGGGGAATTCTTTATGGGCAAAGTAATCAAGCAAGCCTACACGTAATACTAGAAAACCCAACCAACCCAATTTGTGCAAACCTTCATATACATAAATGTACTTGAAATTGGTTTAATTTTGTTTAACATTATTCCGTAATGAAACATACATATCTTAATTATGTAGATACGAGTAAATAAGTATAGATTCCATTTAATTTCCCAAATAGCCTTTCGTCACCTACTTGTTGCGTTTACAAGAGTCTGCGGTTAATTTCAAAACAAAAAAGAAGGTATTAATGCTGCCGATTCATCAAAATGTCAAGTATCTCGTTAAATTTATTAGAAAATGACTGACACATACATGTGTAAATATGTAGGTAGGCACAAAAGGGTTTGTAAACGGGGTGTGTGTTTCGTTTTTTTTTTTTTTTTTGTTATTTCAAGTGGATACAAGTCCCATGAAACTAGCTAGGTGTCATCCCTTTTGCGGAATTATTTAAACATCCTCAGAGGAAGTATAAGTGAAAAAAACATAGATATCGGTAATTATAGCCTAAGAAAATTATCTTTGAAGTATTGGCCTTCTCCGACGTTAAACATAATCGAATATATAATTATTTTCAAGGTTCTGTTAAAAACCTGTGGTTAAAGTTTTAAGACATTTTTGTTTTCAATTTAAGTATTACGACAAAAGGAGTTTTCAATGTATACTCTCAAACAACTAACGAGACTTTTAATAAAACCTTGATAATCCCAGTTCTGCTCTATGGATCTGTAGCATAAAATCTCTTTAAAGCGGAAGATAAACTTTGAGCTAAAAATTATTCGTAAGATATTTGGTCCGGATTAAGTTAGGAGATATTTAAAATACTCGACCTGGTTGAAAAACGGAGCATTGGGCGTTTGATATAGTAAGGGAAGGTGGAAAGTACACCAACGTTCTTCGACTCAGAGACAACGCAGAAGAGAAATGCCCAGCCTCAGGTGGCGCATTTAAAAGGAAGGGAACCTGTCTTGAATGGCGCTACTGGAGGAAGTTGGGCAAAGATCGAGCTAAATGAAGTGGCTTATTATTTTTTATGTTTATATATTTTTTTATACATTCTTAATCCAGGTCACAACCAGGCAATCCAATTATATAGGTTGAAATCCCTTCCTTTGTTGACTTCGACATTCCGTATGATATAACATATCCGGAAAGGAAGGATTGGTAGAGAAATGCAATAAACAGATCGAACGAAATCCCGATTTTAACTTTTTATTAATTTATCACTTTAAACAGCGCTAAAGCTAGGTATAAGGTGGCATAAATTCCTTATATTTGCATATGCTTGCTAAGCAATACCGCTTAATATAAAATGACAGGCCTATAGCACAAGTAGAAAAAGATAAAAAAAGTTTTGGTAGTAGCCGTTCGCCTAAAAAATGCTAATACTCCGAGCGGGCAACGTGAGCGATACCAGCAGTCTTTTGTCATGTGAATGTGTCTGACACAGCACCTACGAGCTTTAAAATCCACGCTGGAGTGACTTTTGTGAGAAGGGACAAAGTCCATTCAATACAGGAATTGGATATACAGTGAAATCTTCCTTAACGGACACCTCCCATGAATGGACACCTCCCTTGTGCGGACATCAAACCCATGACCATGATTTTAGTACTAATTCATATGGAACCTTTACTCTCTTAAACGGACACCTTCCTTGAATGGACGCTACAGACCACCTGAGGTTTCGGAACATACTTTAGACGTGGGATACAGGTGATGTTTAACTCAAAACATATCCCTACACCTGCAAATAGGGTTTTCCTTTAGTAAGCCATCTAAAACATTCTTTTTCGTTGAAAAAGAGGGGTTTCCCCGATTTCGTTTATTTGGTTCTTCGCAGGCTGATATGATTTATTTAATTTTAGATTAAAAAAAAATTGTCAAAAAATCGACTTCTTTAAAATTATATAAATAAAAAATAAACGCAGTAGGCGGGCACTTGTAGAAAAGTTTGCAATCAGCAAAACCCAAGGTACCTAAATAGGTATATTCCTATAAACAATAATGATATGTAGCAGGACATTTAAGAATCATCTTTTTTTATTTTGGTATAAATACTATGTGTTAAAAAATGATGAATGTTATTTAATAACATAAGAAAAATGTATAGGTATTGACTAAATCTTTGGATATTATCAACTCGAATTGATTGTTATTTCCTTGGGCGATATTGTCGAACGCAATTTTTGTGATCAACATCAAAAGTTAAGCAATGTCCGTTCGTCAATCACTCCTCCCATCACTGGTTTAGAGCTAGAAAGCTGACGAGAACTATCATTTTCAAGTGTTAAAACTTTTCAAAAACTTGATATCAACAAACATACGAACATCTGTCAACTGACTTAGACAAAATGTCACTGTTGTTAGCAGCAACTTTGATGTAGTTAAGGAGTTTATCTATCTCGGTGTGAATATCAACTCCATAAATGACAACTTAGTAGATATCCAACGAAGAATTACCCTAGGAAACCGCTGCTACTTCGGTTTGGTGAAACAAATGAGTTCGAAAATTCTAACTCGAAGATAGAATACTTCCTTAAAGGAGAGTTAATATAAGGCTCCTACGAAAGAAAAATTCTTCTGCCGATAATTGGTCTTCTGGGTGAGGGGGAACTCTAACAGTTGTATCAAGATGTGGATGTAGTCCGAACTCATCGACTTCATTGGTCTGGATATCTGAAAAGAGCGTGCACGGGATCGCGAAAGATGGAAGGCTGCTTTTCTCAGGCATGAACTCTTCAAGGGTCGGGAGCCCGTTAAGTAAGTAAGTAAGATTTTTTTTTTCGGCAACAATTTGGCAAATACCCTTTAAAGCATAAAGTCGAAATAAAGGGTTAAGGCCTTTACAAAATATGTAGATACTGACCGACCTAACAAGTTCCCCAAATTAAGTTTTTTGACATGCGTACACCTGGTGGGGTTTTTTTTTATCTAAATGTTTTATTTAAAAAAACAAAATGTTTAGATAATATATTCTTAAACATTTTATTCGTGTGATGGTTTTGCCCATCCTAATTTTTTGAGATCGATAAATTGAACAGACAACAATACAGCTAGGAATGTAAAACGTAAAGCGTTCAAAGCTATATAAGGATATGGATAGAAGCAGTTAGACCCAAGCGAACTGTATGTAGCCTTTCCTCATGTTCTTTTAAACGAAATTGATACTTGCAGTTATGTTCTGTGGTGTTTTGAACTTTTGCAATTTACTAAGAACTTTGCAATTACTAAGAATTACTAAGATTGACTGATTATATCTATAGATCATGACTAAACTTGGAAACTTTAAAAAAAAAACTGTACCTGATGAACTTTCAATTTCTTTTATAGCCCCAACATTATGTATGTACATAATGAACCCCCCATATCTATAACTTGTATTGTATATTGGCGCGGATTTTCTGCTCCAATACACCTATAAATACAAAGCAGATATTTACTCAGTTTTTGTTTGTTATGCAAATATCGCTGACACAAAATTCGAGAAAATTGTGCGAATTAAGCTACTTTCTACTTTGCCAAGCACCCAGTGCCAAAAAAATAAAAACAATACCACCCAACTACACCACTATACTATACCTATATGCGTAAGCACAGTAAATAATTAGATCACTCTTCTTACAGATCACTCATTGAACAAAAAAGAATTTAGAATATGTAGTTCTGAGGTAAGTAAATATAGCGAAAAACAAATATACAGCAGATACAGGAATGTGAGATACTTGTCAAGGTTAACACATTTAATGAAGTCAACTTACCCTTTGGCGCAACAAGTACTCGCAGATAAGTGACTGTGACTGTGATAGTCACTCGCTTCGCTATGGCTATTTGTTGACGTTTTCTAAATTTATCTAGACGTATCCAACTGCATATAGTATATAGTAGTCCGAGTGGTTGTAAATGTATTACGGTCAACCCCTGTTTTTTGTGTTTTTTTTTCGTTGAATATTTTAAATTTGCTGCTCACTTGATTACCGAGATGAATAATTCTGTTGAACTTTTATCAAAGTGGACGATCCGGTTTAATTGCAGTCCATTTCACTGACATGCAAAACAAAAAAAAAATAATAATTCTATTTAAAAACTTTGCGCACACACAGCACTAACAATTCGTGTGTGTAAAAATTTTCAGCAATATAAACAATTTATGTAATTTTTTTTTATTCGAATACAAAAGCCACGCACTTATTTATAGAATCTCAAAATGGGAAACCCATCAAAATCACAGCTTTTCGATGATACGAATCTGTTAACTATTTTCAAAAAAAATTTTTTTTTTTTATTTACACAAACTGTCAGCTATATATTTTATGTTGCTTAGATCAGCAGGACTACAACAACAATCTTTAACTTTAACTTCAACGCAAAGTAGGCAATTTGCAATAAAACAAACAAAAAAAAAAATAAAACAGTTGGAATAAGATACGTGAGTAGAATATAGCCGAGTATTTGTATCTAATTCTAATCTCTTGAAAACAAAAAATTGCACTTCAACTGTCAACGAGGTGACAGAGGTATTATAACGGACACAATCGGTGCGGTCTATTTCGTTATCACAAAACTACTCGTATCTGCGTGTGTTTTTGCAATTTGATGATAAAAAGAAAAAAATAAATTCACGAACGTATTTCGAATAGAAAAAGGTCGCCACTATCTTTGGGGAGGAACAGACGCCGCACACCGTTAGAAACAATAACACCTTCTCTGGTTCGAGGTTCGAAACAGACTAAATTTGAATGCAACTCGCTCGCAGTAGCAAGCAATGTGCGACGTACGAGGTTGTGTTTGAAAATTACCTCAGCCTCAGATATGTTCAGATACAAATACAATATACATGCAACACAGTAAACGCGGATACAGATTAAAGAATACAAAAACAACACAGATGTTGCTATAGGAATTGAAGTTTATTTTGCGTTGTCGTCGTCCATTTGGATGGAATGTTTTTCCAGCAAGCGGAACAGAATTTAAATGTTGATATAAATGTTGCGAAGAATGATTAGTAGACTGAGTGATGAGGTGTAAACAAGTAAATTGGTTGATTGGTTTGAATTTTAGCGGCAACATGCTGCAGGGGTTGTTTTATTTTGTTGTAGATGTGCTGCTGTGGCTGTCGCTGATGTGGCTGTGGTGTGGACTGTAAGTGTGTTAATTAATTACCACAAATATTATGAATTTGTCGGTATATAAATTTGTTTTTGTTACAGCGGAAAGAATGATGTTCCATGATAGACCTTTGAACTATATATTGAGTGGAAAATATGATTTATAGTACTGCTTGATTTTGGTATCTCTTTAGAGTAGGTATAGGCACCTTACCCAACAATAATATACATTTCATTGTGGTGGATTATGTAAACTAGGATAAATTGATGGGAAATTGTAAATCGAATAAACTGTAGGCTGAAGGTGGATATGAAGGTATGGATATGATATGAAGACAACCTGGAGATCATAGTTGAAGGTATATGTAATAGTTATGAAGAAATTTGGCACACCAGAAGTGTTGGTTCGTGTAAATCCGTATCGAATCCACTTACCTCTTTCCAGAAAGAGAAATGGGCAACTTGAATTTGGAAACCATTTTAAAGTTTCTATGCCGAGAAGAAGAATTGTCTTCTTACTTTTAGTAGGACACTGTGGTTGAATTCGTTCTAGTATTGATGTTATGTAGGTACTTAGGAATTGTTCTTTTACTTTTAAACTGCAACGCTTTCAATTTTAATGCTGTTATCTTCTTAACCTTTTTAAATCTAAGTAGGTATACCTACAACCCAAAATTGTATAATTGTCAATTTAGTAGCCGGTCATGCTCCAATTTCTTCCACACGGATTCTTTGACATGACTTCCTCCTAAGTTTAAACTTTAAATTCGATCAAGCATCGTTAGACCTACTATCCAAAACGGCGCAATTTGCATGTGGCCTGAATGCTGCAAGTAATTTTAAACGTATTTTGCATCTAAGCACTGTCTACTAACTCTGTTTTTCGACCATTAAAACATAAACAGCATAATTCAGAATGAATTTCATTTTAAAAAAAGTACCGTCTATGCGTCTCGCAATAAGTTTGAGTATCTAATGACTAGCTGCAGATTAGGCTGCATGGAGATTGTTTGCGAATACGTAAATGTGACTTTGCCGCTTCGTGAAAAGAGCTTCGTTTTTTATACTTAAGCTGCCATCAAGCGTACGATAAGCTGCAAATGATGAAACCGTTCGTATGAAGCGCAGCTACGTGGACAGTAGGCCCTACTTTTAAAGTCCTACGAAGCATCTTCATTCTCAGCTACTGTCAATTCGCCCTAATACTGTTCTGTTTCAAAATTGTGAACCATACCGCCGGATAAGCAATTGCGGTGCAGAGTTTTGCTTTTAGCATAGGTGATATTTATCGGTTACAGAAGACAGCAGAGTTTACTTCCCTGGGTCAAAGAATGGACAGATACTCAGTCTTTTTTTGGACAAATACGAAAGCCTTTCCTCTCCAAAATAACCACCTAAATAACAGGTTCCCATGCTAGGGAAATTGGGTTCTCGCTTATGTTGACTCTTTTGGTGTGTCACCTTTCCTTCAAGCACATAATCCGTACATAGGTTTTTTGAAGTCCTCGTTGTCTTGACGCCAAAACCCATCTCTTGGCTGTCTATCGAATGCTTTTTCAACATCAACCAAGACCATATATGCAAATCCTTCAAGCAATCACGATGTTTTTCCATTATGATTCTTATAGGTATATACTTTGGATTGCATCTATGGTTAATTTTTCAGATGACCGTATTATTTGTCGCAATCGGTCGTCTTAAGGACATATGGGCTCAATCGGACGAATAGACAAACTGCGAACGAATTGCTTTAAATGCATTAATAAACACAAAAATGAAATCGTTATTATTACAATTTCAGAATAATTACGTCATTAAATTTATTTCCTCATCAGAACTGAATTAAAAACACTTTAAATAGTTAAATAAAGAATTTCAAACTTTTTGCCACGAACAAAAATAAATTCGCGGAAAAATGTTTGGAATTGGTAATTCACTATTTAAATTATTTAGCACAGTTTTAATGATGCAATAAATTTAATAAAGTTATTAGGGCGCTCATCGCGTAAACGATAATTGCTGCGACGGTAGCTACCAACGCTATCGCACATAGTTTGCTTCACGTAATTTAATCTATATCGTGTCGTCTTTGGTTTTTTTTCGGCACATTTGTCGGCTTCGACATGTAAGGACATGTGGCTAACAAAACCACTTCGATCTGTTGAAGAATTGTTTCATGTCTGATAAAGGAACCCTAGCCGTGTCGTCCAGACTTTCGAAGAACCGTGCTCCCATGCAGGATGAGCGCCGTTTCGTGGCATAGAAGGTGTTCCACGGACGCTATTTCATCCTCGTCTCTGAAGCTTCTGCAGAAGTCATTTGCAAAGAGCCCTACCTTTCTAGCCATGTTTCATGTTACATGTATGATGTAGTGTCTGGTTGCTACCCCGACGAGCATCAGGATTCGACTTCTGTTAAGAGAAACTATGGACTTTGATCTTTTGGTGTTAACAACAGGCCACAGAATTCGGGTTATGACGCAACCGTTGGTGATTTCAATGGTATATATCTTCCTGTGTGCGAGGGGGGGGGGGGGGGTGAATGAAGCGGTGAATGTACCACGGTGTGGATGTAGTCCAAAAAGCCAAAACTCTTCGGCTAATGACAATAATACTCTAGCTAAGGGATCATCGAATTCCAAGCCCCAAGTTCGAAACGACAAGGAAGACCGAACCTCCGTTCGGATGCCAGAGCACTTGGTCTGGGTAACTGGAGGGAGCGGGCACGAGATCGCAGAAGATGGAAGACAGAAGTGTCTAAGACATGGACTCTTCACGGGTCGGGAGCCCGTTAAAAAAAAGTTAACCGATCCGATCACAATCATGAATAGCATCTGCGTACGTTGATTTCATAACGCTTAGCTTAACCTATTGACAATATATCCCGTCTAGTTTAACATCTAACCATCAAAATAATATCACCATTTGATTCGAGATCGAAATATTAATTGATTTGAATTTGCCATTCATATTTCTTTAGTTCCCTAAGTTCACCGACATAATCTACTTGTGCAGTTTTCCCTGCAATCAATCTATTATGCAGCATATTTGTTTCCAATGCACGTGCACTATTAGTAAGCGCAAGCCGTAAGTCCAGTAAGAGAGAGAGCGAGAGAGAGGAAAAGGCATGCAAACACAAAGCAGGCATAGCTACGCTAGTTCACTGTACAAAACTAGATACGTTATTGAATGGACTTTGGGACAATGGAGAATAGTCACCAGTGTAATTAACCGCCAGACCACACCTTCGATGGCCGTCTAAAGGGATATTAAACGAAACTACACCAATTGGCATTCTTAATTGGAATGTAGGTATGTATTTCTTTGCGGCTGCTTGCAACTTTACAGTAATTAGCAATTAACAGCCGTGTCCATATGTACGATTTCTATTTTCGAATGTGTACCATTCACGAACTACACACACATGACAGGGTGTAATTTGTTTTTGTTTAAAACTTGTCAGATGAAAACGATACAACTTTGCTCATTAACGATTGTATGCCCGTCATTTAGAGGTACTAAAAGTATGTGATGCTTGTTGGTTGCCTTCTAAGCTACGTTTTCAACGAGCTATAAAATGAATACAATTAAAAATTTATTTGAAAATGAGTCTGCAAAATCTGTTGTTTATTATTCAGTCACTGAAATCACCAAGATGTAATATGTTTGACGAACGTGATGTTGAAATGATAAACCTTTATTATCGAAATAAGTGTTCGGTAGTGCAAAAGTTGCGCGCTTTGCATCAATTTAACGACAGACGCGTTGGCTCTTTAAAGTCGACTCTCCAACCATTTTCGAGACGGCCGCGATCAGCCAACACCCTTACGACAAAGGAGCACCAGACTGACCAATAAAAGCGCAGCTGGGCGTGCAGGAGAACCCGGGGCACTCGATTCCTCGCCATGCACAAGAACTCTGCCTTTTGCAGACTTCAACTCGGCAACTTGGGTCTGCAAGATCTTACTAATCCAGCAGATTAAAGTTAAAAACGCGCGGCGGCGTCATTTGTCCAGACTTTTTCGAAAATTTCGTTGGTGTCAAAAAATCATCTTCAACGGTGAGTGCTACAGAACGAATAGACATTCTGCATGAACGATTTGAGGGTATAACCCTACCCATGTATCCATACAGCAATCAAGATCGTGAGATTTGACCGCGTTCGACTTTTTCTTGTGAGGTTTTATGAAGTAGGACTGGTATGCCAATAATCTGAAATCGACCGATGCCCTTTAATTCAACATAATTCAGGGCACTATAAAACGTCTGAAGAAGTCCATTGTTAAGTTGTTGCCACATGAAACAACCTTGAACCCACCCTATCAGCTGCGGTAGATAAATCCTTCCACATGGCGTCTTCTCTTTAACGTTCATCCACTCGTCAAGGGTACGACGACTGCAAGGTTACAGCTTTGTGAACGTTGCTTTGCACCCTTATTGCTTCGTTAGACTCAACGAAATATTGTGTCGTGTTTATTTTGCCGTTGAAACTGACCCTTCTTTCCAAGACTCTAGCACTTTCAGAATGGCTTAGCTCTTCCAAAAGCAGGAGTTTCCCAATTCTCTTAGAGTACTAGGATCACACTCCTTGGATCTTTTCACTTTTCGCCTATTTTTTCCTTTTTTTACGCTTCGTTGTACGGAGAAACAGAAACAAACGTGGCAACCCCTTATCCACCACCAGATGGCATGGTTGGATGCCTGCGCCGCATGAACTGTTCATTTGTCTCATTTAACAAAACTTGCTCCGATCTTGCGGACTCTTCTTAAGAAAAACAGAACGGAAGCAACGAAATGACACCATTTCCTATTAGAGACAACCAACAATTTGACTTACCTTTTATTCCAAAGTCAACTTCCCTCCCAAGCCTTCCAATGACCAGCCATTATGTATGTATGTACTTGCATTTGAAAATTATCTTTTAAATGTCATGTGCCTTTCTATTTCGACCTGTCAAAAATGGCAAACCAAAGATAGCTCTTATCATTTCCTATACAAGAAAGCATGTGACTCTTAAAATCTGCTTTAAATGAAAAAGATTTCTTTTAACGTAGAAAATACTTTCGTTTTTGTACCCGCATAACGAATAACAAAGTGTCAAGTTCAAGTGCCTTATAAAGTATTCTAATGATGGATCGTCCTAAATATCATTTACTCCCTAATATTCCCAAGGTATCAGTATGCATTACTCCAAACCGTTAGTGTTTAAACACTCACTAAAGAGGAGTTAAGAAAATTAAGGTACCCTACTATGCTGACTTATTTCACCCTCCCGCCTGCAAATGGATTAATCTACCCTCACGTCTTCTACCAAAATTATTCGCTTATCGCGGATGCGTTTAAAGTGGTATTTCTCACGATGGGTCTTCTTCATATCCTTACTTGTGTTGTTTCCTTTCAATGATGTATCAAATGTCACCATTTCGGAATTTTTAATTTCCCCAACGTTCTCCATCATAATGAAAGTCATCAAGTGGCCTCATGCTTCCGGGTGTTAGGGTGCGTTTACAGTGTTGTCGTTTTATTTTTATTATTTATTATTTTATGTGCCTTAATTTAGTTGTTTCTAATTGGTACTTGAAAGCATAAATCCACTATCGAATTCCTTACTAATTTGACATTTAATATCTAAATTTACTATTATGATTTTTGTATACAATTTGAGGCACTAAATGGACTGCAGACATCAATGTAAAAGAAAGACACTTAATTGAACGTTGTACTTGGATGGGAGATCAAAGGAACCAGAGATGCTCCTTTCACTTCAAGTAGTCCTCCCGGATAATCTGACATGTAAGAGTTAAGGGTACATCAGCTTCAACTCTTACATGGACGACAATTCTTGCCCCTTAATCAGTACCTTATTAACCAAGGTTAATATTATTCCCCATTAGTATGGGCAATCCTCCATTTTTTTTTTATTTTTTTTAAATGTATCAAACATTTAGGCACTGGCTCCCAATAAAAACCAATTTGGGTAAAAAGTGTCTAAGATATGATAAATTAAAAATGCTCATATTAACCCTGGTTAATAAAGAACGTGTGAGTGTTAAGCTAGATTCATAGATTCATACGATTGGACAGTTTTTTTAAGGCCGGCCGTGTTTAAAATACTTGAGTTTCTTTCACAACATACCAAATTTTTAAGATCTCACCTCCCGACTACTTTCAGTTTTGTCCCCTCAATCGCCTTAAGGTATGTCTGGGGTAAGTAGCACACATTGCAACGTAATCTGGGGCAAACCGCAGGCACAACCCATGAGCTAATGACAAAAATACTAAGACTATCCTACCGCTCGTTCGGAAATGATTCTAAATTTACTACTCCTCAATGCCTACTGTGATGAATCAGCTGACAAGAGAAATTTAACGATCAACGAAAGTCGATCTCGTAGGTCACGCACAGATTCTAAAAATGTGTAAGGAAAATGTGGATCAGCTTTTACTCAATGACACTCCAAATGAACTTTGACAAGCTATTTGACAGCTCTGTCACAGCAGCTTTTTCCACGCAGAGATCTTAGCAATAACGGAAGCGGGGCTTACTGTTGGCAATACCACATAAGTTATTGACAGTCGAGTGGCTATACAAGAATTTAGTGCTACTGAAATAAAATCCCGTCGTGTTTAACGCTGTTGCCAAGAACTCAAGACTCTTGACTTCCATCACACAACATTTCTCTGTTTGGTTCCTGAAAATAGGGACGTAGTTGACAATGTGGATCCTGACGAGATAGCTAGAAAAGCATCTGAAATGTATCAAACCGCCACTTTGCAATCTCAGGGTACGTTTGGAATATTATTAGGGATAATTTCTGCCACAATATAATATAAAAAGGAACTCTGGTAGGTTCCTTAATATGATCAAAATTTTCTAAGAAATCTAATAATAAAACTAAATCTAAAGGATGGCGATATGATTTCACTATCTCTGTTAGTGCTCATGTCTCTGCCGCTTGAGGAACAGAACACTTGAAAGCTTCTTCTTCCAATATATTTAAAAACTATTCAATGTCAAACTTTTTCATCTTCACAGGTTTTTGAGGATATCGGGATGGCTGGACAATATTTTGAAATCATGAGCAGGAAGGAATAACCACTAAGAAGGAAGCCGCAGCAGCGGCTAGTCCCCTATTGAAGGGTATCAGAATGGGTTCATACGGACTTAAGTGTGGCGAAGAAGAGGCCGCTCTTCTTACATAACCTAGAGGCTCGGACTTATTTTTGCCATTATTTTGAACATCTTCTCGTTACATGTAGCTATCTTATATCATTTTACAAATTGCGTTCTCCTTTGGAATAAAATACTACACTCAATAACATTTAAGCCGACAACACTGTTTCATATTCATTTCATGGACATTCCGAGCTATACCTACATGATACTAAACGTGAGATGGCTTATCCAAAGTATTTTGTTCCATGATAATCATTTCATAATTTACTCGCCCTCAAGTGATTTTCTACCCTTTAATAATGTTTTTAACACTCAGTTGTAGGAAAAAGGCAAATTACGAAAGGAATAGTAGATATCTTAAGCCAAGAACCTTGTCGTTAATGAATTTTGTTTTGGGGATATTTCAATGAATAGGAAAAAGTATGAAAATGATGTTGTTCAAAGAATCTTTCTATTTGTCACAGTATGTCCGATGGAAGTAGATGTAGAAGGATCTATACGTCATTTGGAAAGGATAAAATAGAAATCAATCGATGCATGAGGCATGACGACGAGTTATTACGAGTGCCATCTGGTAAAATGGATTTGTGGAGTCTAAGGTTGTTTTCAAGTACCCATTTACTGTTGCAGCTGTATCAGTGGAAAAAGTATTTTATTTTATTTTTAATAGTGTTGAGGGTGTTCATCAGGTTGTGCTGATTGGAAATCGGGGAAAATGACATTGCTCGACGGTCCGAAATATGAAGGAGAGTTTTTCCTTTTCGAAAATAATAAAAAAAGAAATTCGGAGAGCTTGAGCGAAAATGTAAATCCTTGATAGTGACGGAAATGATTTATGTAGGTATATCTTCTTTTTTTTTTAAAAAAAAAACATCTATTTATGATGATTTTTTTAAACATCCAAATTGGCCAAATTTAGAAAGAGAACTCACTTTCAGGTGAAATTGTTGGACTGGCTTTAAAAAAAAAAGTGGAGTCTAAACAATTTCATAGTTCAGGAATAATTGTGTTAAAGAATTCATTGTTTGAAACATTTTATTAATTTTGAATATTATAATAGTTCCGTCAAAATGGTAGCGTTCAGTTGTGTTCTTCAAAAAGACCTTTGATAATAGAGAATGCAAAACCCACAACACTCCCGTTTCCGTCTTGCCGGTTAAGAACTTAAAGCTAAATCAGCCCAGGAAAGAACGAATCGTGATATCATCCAACGAGGCGTTCACAAGAACTGTGGCCTAGATTGAATTGTATGAGTAGGGTAGTGGCACTTATTCCCGAAAGTCCCCAGTTTTCGAACACTTTTTGGAAAAATCGTTATAACTTCGTTGTTTTTTCAATCCAAAAAAAATACGACGAGGGTTTATTAGAACCGAATCGAAGCGAGCGAGCGAGCGAGTAGAGTATTCGGGGTTCCGATCATAACTCTCCATGGTAGGGTTAACGATAGAGCTCCTAATATGCTCCTGAAATGTGAGTTTCTGCAGAAACCAAATGTGCTGCTAGATGTAGTGCACAAAATCGTGCAGGAAGAACAAGGAGACATGCTATATAAAAACGAAATTTTTGGGGAAAAATTATACAACGGATTCTCGAAACACTAAGGTACTCCTGAGACAATCGGTAAGGTCAGATCAATAATGAGAAAAGAGACCACTCCAAAATGGTTCACCGATTTGAAAAAACATTTAGAAGAAGTGGACTCTAATTTTCAACAGCGACGAAACATCTTTCAGCCTTGCACCGAAAACCGGGAACGTTGTTGACCCAAAGGGTACCGGAATTTATACCAGATCAAATAATCTGACCGTTCTCCTGGTTTTCAGCGCAAGTGGTGCACTGGTTTTCAGTGCGGTTGTTTTTTCCATATCAGCAAATACTTGTAAAAACTATAAATACAAATGTGGGCCGCTCGGACTTCGGAGACTCTGTGAAAGAGAACCGAAACATTGTATTAATATATTGCTTACGATTAGAAATAATTAACTTGATTAACCATCCATCGTTGGTGCAGTGGCTAAGTAGTTAAGTGCTCTGGAGAACTTAGGCTTTGGGTCCTATATGGGACGTTTATGTTCGAAATATAGAAACTCTGTGTTCGGGTTTGGAAACAAGTGTTCGAGAATAGGAAAAAGTCTACGTCTTTCAATTTTACATCATTTTATTATGAATTGATAATAATAATAAAATAACTGCTATGAGGCATTACAACATTTGAGTTTCTCTATTAGAATTAATTTATTATATATTTCTACCTCAATGCAAGTATTTTTTACAGCTTATTCAATTGCAATTCAAACTCGGTAAACTGGTCGAGAACTGGTGCCAGCACCCTACTTGACGACTTGGTATTGTGGAGCTAGACTTCAATTGATCTAAAGACTTCATTAGTTACGTGTTATATCTATGCTTAATCCCTGTCTCAACAAATACCGTTTTAAGGTTACCGATAACCTCTACGTCGGTTTAAGTATTGTTTTTTTGTTGTCTGACTGCGCCCAATAAGACCAGTCATTCTTACCATTCCAATTTGCAGGCCAGGCAGAGATATTTCCTACGGTAAAAGTAACAAATCCGAAATACATTTTACATCTAAATACAGGTGGGCCTAACTTAACACGTCTTTCTTATAGCACGTCACTTTTTGCGACATTTTTTCGTTTAACACGGTTCAAAGCCTTGTTTTACACGGTTTCTGAAACAATTTTTTTTCGATAAGTTGTTTTATTTATGCACATGGGGATACACGTAGAACATACAAGTTTTGTTAATATGTACATAAATACATACACGTTATGCCTTATGCATATTATAAAAATTTGGCTCATCCTAACATCAAAGTTATGATCTTACCACCTAAAACCACTTCATTCCTGCAGCCTAATGGATCAAGGTATAATTTATACATTTAAGACCTACTATATAAGGACTTCTTTGCGGTGTGTTTAAAATCTAATAGAGTCTAACTCCATGAGTGTTACACAAGCATGGAAACAATTTTCTATTAAGAAATGCATACAGATCGTATCTCAATGTTTCAAGGAGCTAAAAAAGTCAACATTAATGGATGTTGGAAACAGGTTTGGTCGGTAGCAGTCGAAAAAGAACAAGAGCCCGAATCGCGAGAAACTGAATTTGCTAGATCTTAACGCTTGCGAATTCAATCGAAGGCGAAGGATTTGAAGACATGTCAACCGAAGACATTCATGGTTTATTGTAAAACACGAAGTTAGACAAAACTGACTTAATTGACATGATTACACAAAACTCTAACCAACAGAAGTAGCAGCGATACTGAAAGTGAACCTGATGAGATAACAGTGAGAGACTTAACACATGGAATAGGTCTCGCATTAAGTTTAGAATTTTTTTTTTTAATGCAGAACCCTTCAATAGGAAGGCGACTGAAATTTAAAAGACAATTAGCATTATGCATGTCACCTTATAAGGAAGCGTACAAAAAGCTTTTTACCAATCAAGCGAAAATAACAGATTTTTTCAACAAAAATAACAACCTTGATGAAACTCCAACACTGCCGCGAATCGAGAACGTAAACAGCGATCCATTTTAATGTTATACATTTTTATAAGACTTTTTTTGGTATGCTTTTTTGTAAACTTTTGTGTGATCAACATATTGCACAAAGAGCAGTTATGTTTATTTGTTTATTTTCTTATGTATGAATTAATAAAAGTTTTAAAAAAAAGTAATCTAAAAATTAAACTAAAAAATAATTTTTAGAGCTTCAAAGTATTTTCACTATTTTTGCTTGCTTTAGAGCAATTTGACTGGCTGTAGATATCAAAAAGTTGTAACCATTGACGGCACATATCAATGTAGACAGAGATAGTCTATCATATATATTTTTAAGCGGTTTTTAGCATACAGCCTCCTTGATGTCACAGTTTTTCCTTCATTCGCAGTTTGCATAACCCTCATTGCCTTAGGTTGCAAAGTGGTGTAGTGTTTTCAGACTCTTTTTTTGCCAGGTTTGTCCCTGTGCCCAAAAACTCAGTTGAAATTGAGATGCTGGGAGCCAAAGCCTTGAGTTCTGTGCGACGATTGCAAATAATGGCTTGAACTTAATTTCAATAGCGGATATTGCCCTTAGTGCAGCTTGGAATATATAGTACAGTTATCAGGAAACCTGATAGAGTTGTGAAAGTTTAGTTTCTCTGAGAACAGCCCAGCACCTGTTCGACGGCCTTTTATAGATCCATCTGTGTAGAGCAATATCGATTTACTTTTCCTGGGATCATTTGCATCCCATTTTTCACTGCTCGTAAACTAGCAGGAGAAAGTCTAAGTAGGGAGATATGTAGGGAGTATCGACATTGTTTAATACATATTCATTTAGAATCCATGCATGCCCCAAGAGACTTGAGATCCATCTGTTTGTCTGGCTTATTCTCAATTAGCCTTTGGGGATTTATGCTGAGACTGGATTATTTTGTCTACAAATAAAGTGTCCATAATGACCTTTCCCAGCGGTTCGCTTAATAGCAATTTGCCTGTCAAAATTAGTACAATTATCCGCGTAAGCAATTATCTTAGCCCCTATTAAAAATTCGGGTAACTAACCGATTTACACAGAAAACTGTCTTGATCTTTTCGCAATTGAACCGTATGCGGAATGTTGCTTAAGTTTATCTCGTTATTCCTTGATCTAAATTATTTCAACCATTGGCCATCTTCTCGTTGATACCTATTGATCATACATATGGACACATTTTTTACTTTGGTTGTAGTCTAAAATATTGTTTGTTTTGCCAAGACAACGTTCCTGGTATTGACGAATGCTAAGTTGATAAAAGAACGACCAATTTATTCTTTTTAGTAACATAGAAACGATCGATATTCCTTATGAGAATCCAAACTAACTGTATGTATTTAGTTGATATCCACTCTTAGTGCTGGTATTAAGAACAACTGCATTGTTGTCTTCGTGAAGTTTCTTTCATCACAAATGGCTTTGGAGAGTCATTTATTTATTATATGCTTTGAAATGGTTCTTTTAACAACCATTTATTTACCTTTACAGGGGAAGGCTAGATCAATCGAAGTAAACTAATTGTCATTAAATAGTTAGATTTTTGCCGACTTATCCTAAGATATCCTTCCATCAAATACATTACCGCATCTAACTACTTAATGACCATTAGTAGGTAAAAATTCTAGATATCGTCGGCTTAAAGTGTTTGACAAATTAACGTCAACGTAGCGTTCAAACTATTACAGTTGCCTTGTCAACATCGATCCCATCTTAAATTGAAGTTGTTGTTTATTTTAAAAATAAATGGATTTCCAACCGTTACTACCTATTTATCTGCTAAAATATTCCAAATACATGTCGTAATCATTATTTTATGTTTAATTCAGTGAGATGACATTTTCAAGAGTCCAATGGCTGCGGAAATTGGGCAAACCAAATCCAAATTGCCACAGTTTTCCCTCGATAAATGATGTATCTTTCATATACCTACATAACTAGGTCCTTCAATTTCAACCACCATACCTTTCTATAATTGAATCGGGTCCTCTGGTATTAAATCAATCTCTGAAATGGTTTGTAAAAATTTCTAAAGTTTTCATGTACGAACACATGTCTCATTAACAAAAACTGAGAAGTCAACATGTTTGTTCCTGTTCCATCATTCATTGTACAGATAGAGATACCCCTAAACAGATTTCTGCATAATTATGCCAATTAGCAATTCAAATGAAGTCCTTCGCAGCAGATAGCTTTGGTTCCACGTCATAACTATTTATCATCTGAAAGAATTCACACAAAAAACAAACACACAACCTACCGGTATCAATGTCATTAAAAAAAAAAAAAAAAGGCCACCACATCTTAGATCGGCAAAATTCCAAGAACACACACTAACTGGCCAACATAAATTATCTGCTTTTCCTTAAACGCCGATGTCAAAAAAAAAACCTAAAGAAGAAAAAACTTAATTAAAAGGAGGGCGCCAGATGTGTATATCCTGTCATCGTGCGAATACAGAATCATCGTTCAATTTTTTTTTAACTACTCCTCAGCAGCAATGAATCTCTCAGTGGTGATCCTCTCAAGAAGTAGACCTCCAAGTAGGCGCGTGTGGTGTCATTAAACCAGTTCACAACATCCAGCATCCAGTATAACCAAGTCTCGCTCTCGGCCTTTGTCTCACTTACGAGCATGTGTCAATTCTGCGAATCGCAGAAGTATCTACAATATATGTATAACTTATGTATACATTATACATAATATTAAATGACTGAAGAAATAAGTTTATGGTCTCCAAAGCTATGGCGGCGGCGGTGATTGATTGACAATAAATCAATAAAATTTAATTTAATGTCATGGCAAGCCGAACAGGATATAAAGAGAAAAGTGCATGGAAACACGAGAAGTGCCAATTAGGCCGGGTTAGTTGTAAGCGAAATATATTTTCACTTCGGTTCGTCCCTATCATTATGTTTCACTTAATTTAGGTAGGTGGTGAGTGTCAGCCGCAGAGAAGTGTACATAATTTGCGGTGCTAAAGGTACATACCACCAAACCAACTCGTATTTAAAAAAAAAAATTAAGTATTTTCGAATGACCCTGTTACCTAAAATTAGAAATGTTTTTTGTGAGCGTAAAAAGAAAACTAACAAGAAATCAGTCAGTGATCCTTATCTTAGGTGTGGACTAACAAATGTTTATACCTGTCTACATCGTCCACACCTCACTGAATTTGTTGGCGCTTAGCAAACAAACCCTTTCGTTCGTTGATCGTTCCAAACAAAAAAAGGTATATTCTCATATCTTGATGGGATCTATATCCAAATATGATTCGAAACCATAGTTTTCGGAACGTGTCGTCCCACTCAGTTCTTAATCAGTCCTGAGATTATTTATTTGACCTCACATTTCTCTGGTTGTCTTTGAAAACCAAAATATGATCGAATATAAATTAGTGTCTCTGCTATCATACCATTGTAGCAGCATTGTTTCATTTATTTTCGTTAGCAACATGTTTTGATATTGCTAAGCAAAACATGTTGCGTCACAAAAATGTTCAACGCTTCTCAAACTGTAGTCAAGTGCTGTCGTCTTTATATTTTGATACAATACATCAAATGACTGATTTGTCAGTCTGCTTCCCGCCATTATAATTTATTATTTCAAACCAAAAAAGCTAAAATAAACAAAAACGACTACAGTAACCCCTTCTTTGGAAGGCCGTTAATGGTGAGCAGAAGAAAAAGAGGGCGAGGAGCGCCTTTTTAATAGCGCACTCTCCGCTGTTTCTGGACAGAAGTGGACGTATTCTAAGTATGAAAAGGCATCGTTCGCAGTTTTAGTAAGTTTTCCTTAGTCATATCCCTTTATGAGCTGCTTCGAGATATTTGAATTTCAGTTCTCAGAGCCAAATAGGCCAACGACAACCTCTCCGCTGTCATAGGATCAACGCCAGGGTCTGACTCACCACGTTAAGGGTTATGCTGTCGCGATAACATCAAAAGCTAAAAACTAACTACTGGCCTTAAAACCGGAACGCAGACCGGTCGAAACAGCAAAGGAATCTCATTTAACGACGCGCATGACATAGTTGATGTGTTTATGCAGCAATTATGTAGAGGGAGTAATGGGGTAGGAAGAGAACCCACGTCCAGTCAATGAAGAACCAGTCCCGCCACACAGTTTAGAAGAGGTTGCCTTAGCCAACCAACATTAGACCATCTCTAATGGTCTAACAAACTGTCAACGGACTTACCGGTGTGTACCTTAAATGTGCGGACAAGGTGCTACTCAGGACCTGGAGTTTTAAGTCATAAGCGAAGGAATGGACAATTGTGCTTCAGTCAAGAAGATCTTCTAATCCCAGAATCTAATAATGACGCATTTGCTTTTGATACTGCTTAGTTGTATATCGACCTCTATCCGTGGGATCTCATGACTCTAACGATGCACAAGATTCTTATACATGGACCAGAAGTTACTAAAAATGTTCTTTTTCCTATTGGGCAGCATTTCAGGTTGTATCAGTAAATTTTACGAGAAAGTTTCAAGGTCGGATGTGCTTAACAGGTTTGAAAAACATTATTAGCAATAAGAAATAATACATTATTCTATTTTTCATACTACCTGTAGGTTACTTTTAAGTTCAGATCCTCTAATAACAAGTTAAAAAAAAAATAAAAAGAACCCCTGGAATTGCTTATTTCCCGGATTCCTAGTTCATCACCTTCACGAAATTTGGATGAGACCACAATACCTTATGGAAGTGAAGATGAAGAAACAGCTGGGGAATGTATCGATGAAGAAGAATCCTGGGACGAGTTTTCACTGGAATAACTTTAAGTATCATATATTTCATTACATCCAAATTGTACGCATTAATAAAAAATTACCTACTTTACTTATACCTCAGTTCGATAGAAATAAGCTTTATAATCCTTTTACAGTTGTTTCAGTCAAGTATCACTTCATTAAGTCAAACAAATATTATATTTTTGAGCGATTTTTATGCAGCAGCCAATTTTGAAATTTCTTCTACTATACATATTTGGAATCAATAGTTTTTGCAAAACATTCTTTGTGATGTAAAAAAATTATGCATTCAAAAGCAAACGCTGAGATACTAAACCAAAAGAATGTTCAAATAAAAAACGTTTGTTACTTTCCTCAGCGGACCCGCAAATGTAAAAAGGATATGATGTGGGTGATTTCCAAATTTGCTCGAGTCCTGTAAACTCTTTGCTAAAGACGTAGACGAACATGCAACATGTGGCAGTCAATCTGTCCTATCCTGGAGTAACCAAAACTCCTTAAGTCGTATACTTCATACATGTGATTGAATTGAAAGTTTTTATACTAAATTGGGTATCTACACATGTTGCGATGCGAGGTACTTGTCAACCCAAAACAACATTGTTGTGAGTTAAGACTACCTGTTTGAATGCATCTTCCTAGATTTTTACCTGCGTCCAACCCCAATGCATTCGTTTCAAATAACAAAAACAAAAAGTGAAAAAGGAAAAATCCTATCCAAACATCTATCCATGAAGTGATATCAATCTAAATTACTCTTTACAGATAAATGCAATTCAATTTATCATCAAAAGATAAATTGGTCTAAATTCAGTTGTAAATCGAGATAGAAATGTTTTTCTTTTATATCTTTGAAATTCTGAAATGAAAATGGTTAGATGCGTTTGAATTTGACGAAGTAAACTAGAACAGAGGAAACATTGCTACTGCTGAAATATAATGCCCTTGTGTTCGCCATAGCCGGTTCATATCTATACAAAAAGTGACAAAACTGTCTGATGAGGAAGTTAACCGTCATGTCAGAGATACGTTACGTACACATACAGCTTCTGAACGTGGATGTGGAATTGTGGAACAAAAGCAAAACTCAGGAGGAGTTTTCATTTCTACTCTGCCGCCGACTGACTAGCTACCTACCAACCAACTGATATGGGGGTTTTCTTTCTTGAAAGCATTTTTATTAAAACTATTCAATTGAATTTCAATGTCTATTCCAAGAGCAACAAACAGTGAGTGAGAAAATTCATATCGTTTGCTCGAATGAAATTGAATAAAATTATAATTTCGTTTCGAATGGGAACTTCAGAAGAAGATACGAGTAAACACAGACCCGCAGCGCGCCGAGCAGGAGGAGCATGATGATGTCTGTCTGCGATGGGCTGCAAGTTCTCATTGTGAACTCTTCCGGATTAAGTTTTGCCTTTGTTTCCTGTTAATCTGCTGAAGAAAACATTTTCTGTATACAAAAAGACAAAAAACGATGGTAAATTACATTCAATGAGAAGTTATTAGATGCTCAAAAAAATTTAATAATGCATGTTAAGTAAAATGTGAGCTACATATATGAAGAAGATACCTATCTACCTACTTATGTAGGAATGCATTTGCATTGACAGTGATTGTTTGCTTAGCCAGTTAAAGTGAATTCTGAGTTAGCTATCGAATATTAAAGGTATGGTATCTTATGTAGAACAATACAGCAAGGATGGTAAGGAACAGACTAGCAGAAATCAGACTAAATGTATGTATGTACAACAAGTTCTTTAATAACTTGTTTTTATTTAAGTAGCACATTCGAAATTATTCCTTACTTTGATAGCTACAAGTATTGTAAGATACTTTATTTCAAATACAATAAGGAAAAGCACTCCCAATTTTTTGTAGTGCTGCGAGAAATGCTAATGTAAAGGAAAAATGCATCGGATTCCAAGTTCCTGTCGGACAGTATCAGAAGCCTCGTAGTCTCTGGTGTATCTCCCTATTATCGGCATAGGGAAAATCGGATAAATTGAAAATAAAACGAAGATGTCGGATGGGTAGGTAAAATAGGAAAACAACAGACGGAGAGACCACCAAGCAACAAGGACATGAATTAAATCAATATAAAACGCAAACATTCTATGAGAGTTTAGATTTCTTTTGAAATCGGGGATAGGAAAAATTACTCCCGACAACACACCTAGGATAATTCAAACAAGAAAGGAGCACTGCTACAAAGTGCACTTCTAGGCTAAAAGGAAACAAAAGTGAGCAGAATTTGGATTTATAATAGAAATTTGTTCTGTCCAAAGAATATGGTAGGTAAAGTAGCAAGAAGTAGTTCCTGGATTGTAATACCTGAAGGTAGGGAGGGTGTATTTGATCCTAGTACCTACCCGGGACGGTGTGTGCAGAGAAATTGCATTATTATGTAGGTTGGAATGTAAACTTTAAGCATCAGTTCAAGTTCTTGCCTAAATAGAATTTTAAAATTAAAAAAAACTTTAATAAACTGTTTCTTTTTTTTTTCAAAAAAAAATATAGTGTTCTGTTTCATATGCCCAATCGATTAAAACATATAACATCTATTAAAAAAAAGACAATAGACTTATTTACCAATTTTTTGGAGATTTAATTCCGGTGCTTCTGTTAAATCTTGTTGTTAAGTGAAATGACAATCTCACGTTTATTTTATTTATCATCAAAATAATTATCCGAGGTTCAAAATCAGGCCCAGTACCAACCACCCACCGTCATTTTAATTGCTTCAACTCTTGCGAAAGTTTGACAAACATCCTTGAGTTCAAAAATGTCATGAGAAGCTTCTCAAATTTGTCGTTCGAAATCGGCAAATCGAAAAAAAGACAGAAAGGTGAAATGTTACCACGCTTATCAGGACGTATGCAGCCAAGTAATATAATCGCAGGTCCTCGGCTGCTATAAAGCAGACATCACTTCCGTTCAGGTAGTGCATTTGTATGTGCCGGGCAAGAGAAGTATAAAAAAACTGATGTTTACTACGTTTATTTCTATAACGAACTAAAGCAGAGTTTATTTGTTAAAGGCAAGAAGTCATGATATATAGAAACTTGAGATAACGCCTTAAATCAATCCGTCCCATAACAGATGGTTTCCATGAGTTCTACAACCCAGAAAAATGGGAAGAGTATTATAGATAAAATAAAGAGCATTAAAAGCGCTCGATCGAGGAAATAGAGTAGCGTTACTCCAGGTAATGAACGCCAGGAATCCCGACCATCCGAGAGCAATATCCACAAGAAATGAGACTCACTAAACTGCGCCAACTGTATAGAGATATCAGTTCCCTGACAGCAAGCTCCTGAAATGATTTATAAGCGATCTGACTTCAATATTGAGGAAATGTTTACACTATAGAAGATCATGGAGAAAATTCAACATTACATTTTAAAGCAGAATCTATAGAGCCAAGCTATAGATACTTAGCCAAACTATACGTAGCTACGTCTAGATTTGGCGCTCCTGCCAAAGTAGTCATTTGAGCTGAGAAGGCAACTACGTAGTACTGTGTAGTACGGCCCTCTCTAAGCCAATAAGCAGCAAATATAAAATACTTTATAAAAGACCTTGATAATCCCAATAATTCTTTATAGATCACAAACTCTTTCTAAAATTCTTCAAGATATTTGGTCCGGTTTACCTTGACATATTGTGGAGGAGAAATTTCAAAGCTACCATTTTAGACGCGTGTAGAATGAACACAAACGCTCCAGCCTGCAGAATATTCGATTCTAGCCCAGATGAACAGATATTTCTTTTACTTAAGATAACTTTTTACGAGAGCTAAAAAGGTACTCAGTAACTGGAGCCTGATTCAATCTTCGCACAGACATTCGGTCAAACTCGTTTAGTTTGTTTGCAGCCCAAAAAATTATGTCATAGCAGAGCCGGCGCATACGATAAACTGATCTACATATTTAAAGGTACCTTTGCGACAATGCCTTCGATGTTTGCAACTGAATTTGTTTTTTATTTCATTCAAAGACAATCTTTTTCATTTTAATATAAAGATGGAGTTAAAATTAATTAATTTAAGTTGCCAAAGTAGGTTGTTGGTTGCAACCCTTACCTCCCTTAACCTAACTCCACAGTGAAAATCGAGAGAATATATGTATATTTAACAATTTGCAATGATCCAGAATAGAAAAAGTCAGCATTAGTTGCCAGCTCTAAGACAACTAGTAAGTAGTTCCTGTGATCCCCTGGAAATCCAGATTCAAAGCAGAACAAAATGTCGAAGTCAGCACTCGTATTGGATTATCTATTACTGACAACAGCTGCACTTGAGGTTATCCTAAACAAACTTACCACCATGCTTACACGCTCATCACAGCGGATGAAACAAATTCCAATCTAGTCCACCCTATAATCTTACAGGAACTCAAAAAAACAAGAACAACTTGGAATACATGTAACGGACAAATGTTTGCCACGCTATAACTTCCAATACAATTTCAAGGTCACATTCCCAGAAAGTTTAAAAAAACAAGCAACATTTGCCAAGGATTCCTATGTATGGTCTACTGACGGATCCAAAACAAATGACGGAGTTGGAGCGGGAGAATGCGGTCCCCCAAAATTAATCACCCTATCTAGATACTGCAGCTATCTAGAATGTAAGTTATTCATGATGCCAAGACCATTCTGCGGCCTATCTATGAACTATACAAAGAGTTGTATCAAAACTTGGCTAGAAGAGAAAAAGCTATATTTCTGGAGGGATACCGAAGAAAAAAGACAAGCAAAAAACTGCCGTGTCAAGAAACACCTGATGACTATTGATTGCAACTGTCTAATAAAAACCCGTCAACGTTATTTCGGTAAGTTCTGCGGAAGAAGCGGATATAGCTGCCATTCACCCAAAAAGATAGTCGCTTTAGTCTAAATGAAAGATATCACAGTGATCTGGGATACATTATAAATACTATCTCCAACACTCAATCCATTTATCTACATAAAGTATAAAAAATATATTCCATCAAAGTGTAAAAAAATAAACAAAATACAAATAAATCAATCTTAACCTAAAAGTAAAAAAAAAAAATAATTCCCTTAAAATCTCTATTTATCTTTTCTCAACTTCTGACTGGATACTTCGATCGCCTCTAGCCACAGTCTTAACTCCTCTGGCATTGGAGGAGCAGTCTTGCCCTCTGGGAATTGTTTCATCGCATCTTGGACATTACAGTTCGTTATGCATTGCTTAGACAATGCAACAGCTCTCACGAAACCGTCAGCCAAAGTGATAAATGACTGTTCCAAGTAGATGGCTTTGTCGTCCCACCAAATAAGTTTCGTCTCAACTTTATACGGATGAAAGATGGGAATCGTCCGCCTGTACCGGACACTAGAAGCACCTTGAACCGCTCCGCCACCTAATTTTTTAACTTCTTCATACAGTCCAGTCAAGCCATAATAATGAAAGCGTGCAAAGTCCAACTCTCGCAGATACCGTGCATTGTTCATATGCCGAATGAAGATGTCCACATCTTGAGATGTACAAATGCCTTAAAACAAAAACAGTTACATAAGATACTCTGCAGATATACATTCAATATAACTTACCATAAATTGTGGTTTTTTCAGTAATTTTCCGCTTTCTTTGGAACAAGCGGCCAGCAACGACAGTAAATACGACTCTAATGAAGTAATTGACGTCCCAGATTATGTATAATATTAGCAAAAGTGCAATGAACGACATTTCCAATCTAAAAAATTAAAAATATTTAAATGTTTAATTTTGTTGATTATGCAGTTTTTTTTTATTTTATAAAAGGCCAAGGTTCAAGAAAGTCACATCGATTGCTGATTTATTATTCATGGAGTTTGGTAACCGAATTTAATTATTCCTAAAATGCATAACGTAACTCAAGAGTCCCTTATTTAGAAGATACATGTATACGGAACGTAATTGCAGGTTAAACAAAATTGAGTCAGATTACTTGCAGAGAAACTTGTTTTCCAAAGACACTTTACTCCGGATGAGAGAGCACTATTGTGCAATTAAATAAATATTTTCAAACAAACCTGTTACACCGGCAACGTTCCACACAATTTCAAAATAATAACAGCAGAAACAAAAATAACGATAATTTACTTAATGCCAATGGAACTGTCACTCTTTGGATGCAAGCTGATACTAATTCGACGAACAAAAGTTTGATTCGGTGAAATTCAATTTCGGTGTGAAGGAAAGCTTTGCTTTTCAATAACTTTCTAGCCGGCAACAGGTGGGGAACTTAAATCGAAGCTTTTAAGTCTATTGAAACTGAAAAATACCTACACTTGTTCGTTTCGATTGAAATGGAAGTTTAAATTTAATTTGCTCTATGAGTTTAAGGAGGACTTTTGGTACAGCTTCAGATTTTGAATTCCAATTTGGATTTTTTTAACTTTAAATTTATAGTGTGTGATGAAAATTTGCTTATTCACAAGTAAGCAATTCGATACCCAGTCGGCCATTGTGAAAGTATAGGTATAGTGCGTGGGTATAGAAGCGTAGGTATAGAACATGCAAGCATGAGTAGTTTGTGGTGTGTGAGACCTACAACCCATCAAAGGGTTGCAATGCAATGGTTTGAAGGTTTAAAATTGGAAGTATTCTGAAAAACGGTTGGTCATGCTCATATCAATATTCGGCTTCGGCTAAATCTTCAGGGCCAACTATAATGCACTTCAGTGGGAATAACCTTATGTCAAAACAGAACAAAAGCCCACTCAATTTCTGTCAAACTATCTAGTCATCCATAATGAACTTAAGAGAACTTCATAACATGTCAAATTGTTTTCTTTCGGTTTGGGTTCGAACAAATAAAATGGAAAATCAGTTAAGAAAATTAAGAGGCGTAAAGGCATATCTTTGTTTGGACGGTTTAAATTATTAGATTTATGAAATCGTACTCCGTATTTTGTTCTATTAATTATTTTTTTTCTTTCTTTTATGTGCCTTCTGTCAAATTTAGGCGGGAGAGGCAATGTAAAGCAAAAAAAAAAGTGCTGCCATTGTGTTTTAATAGACTATTTCCATTTTAAGTTTTAGTTTAGATTGCCCCTCGCGCTTAAACATGGCAAGCTAGACGCCCCGAATGTTTTGCCGAAGGTGGAAAATTTGGCCGAATGTTGCCGAAGCCGAATTTTCGGTCCGACTCTTATTATGACTTGCTGGCTTATGTATACCTTTAAAAAAGTTTCTCCTGTCTAACTGACTGACTACAATTTTCTTATTTTGTAAACGCAATATTTGGCTAATTTTACACGCTGTTTCCAATTTGGCTTTGCCTTTAAGGCGAACGTTAGGCTTCGTCACGAATAAGGCTTGGGTTGAGTTGCTAACAGCTCTTTTAGTCACAATTTCGAAAATTATAGTTCAGCCTTCAAAGTTGATCAGCTTGCATGATGCATGACTCTGACATCAATTTTCATTTTAAGTATATTTTAAGTTTGAAAGTGGGATGTTTTATAGTGGATAGCTTTGCTAGTATTCTATAATTAGGACTTTAAACTTCTATGCCTCAGGAAATACATAGGTTATGAGGCTTAGCCCGGAATTACAAAGCAAGAAGCAGAAGTTCTCTTACAGAACTAACTTATTAAATCTCTCCCTAATTTAAGAGCACGTATCTACAGTATAAGAACAGGTGAAGGGGTCACAGCCAAGCTACAATTAAGACCTTGCTTAGCATTTAACCACTTCGTAGTTAGTACTTTAAACATGGTAATGGTAATGCTACGTTGCCACTAAGTACTGAACCGAGATTAAAACTAAACTACCATAAATCTTCCTTAAATACCGAAATTTACTATACAAATCTTAATCTGTTAAGCACAAGACTAAAAAATAGTCTAGAAAAAAAACTAGGTATACATGTAAGAATCAGCTTGTGAACATACTCAATACCAATGTGCCATATCTGGATATGTGAAAACTGTCTTTGATTGTTGAGAATTGAGAGCGAGGAAGCAATTTGACAACCAGATGTTGGCCTTTTTGTGCGCAAAGCTGAAGAGTCAGAGAGCGGGTTGAGAGAAAACCCCTATGTTAGTCTTTTTTTCGGTGGAAACGTGTAAAGATTTATTTTGTTACTCTTTTGGATATAATCTTGGTTTATCTTTTGGTGGAAATGTAGCATAACTATCATTCGATAGTTTCTGACGCCGTCCTTTGGATGGCATATTGCCTTATTCTACACCAACATGGCCTTATTCGAAAATAAACAAAAAGGAGGAGATACAACTAGTTGCAGTTACTGAGTCAACAATGGTTAGATTATCAAGGAGTTGCGGTAACGAGGATGGCTTTTATGAAAGTCAGTACAGGGCAGGCCAAATACAAGTTTTTTTTTATAGAAATAAAATGAACATAATTAAATTTTTTCCATGTATTATAGCTTTATTAGTAAGTGCAAATATTCCCATTAATTATGGAACACAAAGTCGTTTAAGTGGCTGTTTTCGCAGAACTTTCTGTACAAACATGTGGGTGCCGCACGTTGGGCTACGCAGCACTCACTTTGGAAATAAGTTTTGAATATTCCACAACTTTATTTAATCGCAAAGCGGAGGTATGATACTGAAGTTCTTTTCAAGATTTCGAGCGGGGAACAGCTGTCAGTGTCAAATAATTTAAAAAGAAACCACTAGATGTCCCACCCTTTATATGATTTGCAGTTGCAATTACATTTTTCCATTTATTGTTTAAGTTACAAACATATATAAATAAGTTAATTTACATAAACTATAAACTATTTGTTCTGGAGATAAATTCCCTAGTTCTACCACAAATGTCATAATACCTTTATCTCCCCCATTGCCACAACTAAACAAACTGACCACAAATCCAATACTAATATAACTTTAACCATCCCACTCATTCTACAAAACCCTCAATTTTAGTTCCTAATTATTTATCCTTTCTTAATATCTGACTAGAAATTTCATTTGACTGCAACCACAGCCTCAACTCTTCCGGCATGGCTGGTGTTGTCTGCATCTCAGGGAATTTCCTTAAAAGTTCATTGGCATTACAGTTCGATAAGCACTGTTTGGATATTACAATCGACCTCACGAAGCCATCACTCAGACTTATAAACTGATGTTCCATATAGACGGTTTTCTCGTCCCAAAAAATAATTCTGGTATCAATTTTGTACAGTTGGAATATTGGCATCGGACGCCTGTAGCGCACAGTTGTAGCACCCTGGACGCCGCTTCCACCCACTTTGCTAATTTCATCATACAATCCAGTTATGCTGTAAAAATGAAAACGTGCAAAGTCCAACTCCCGCAAAAAACGTGCGTTGTTCATGTGAGTTAAAAAAATGTCCACATCTTGGGTGGTGCAAATTCCTACAAAAACTATTATCTTAGTAAAGTAATTAACTACTATTATTAACTATAATTACCATATATTGTAGTTGTGTCATTAACTTTTCGTCGTTTCTGAACGTATCGACCGCCATACACCGTTATTATCATTCGAATGAAATAGTTGACATCAAATAGAATGTAAGCGATCAGCAAAAAGACCGACAATATTAAGTACATTTTTAGATCTGAAAAGGGAATTTTAATTTAGTATGGATGGTATTTGACATAGTCATCGCTAAGTTTATGTCATAAATTAATGTATAGCAAATGTAAATTTATTAATCAAATACTTCCGATCAAATGTAATGCCTTATGTTAATAAATTTCTTTCAGTGTATCGGCGAGTGTGTTGCAGACACAATTACAACTGAATTGTAAGACAAACACAAGCCGGATAAACTGAAAGCTTACAACAAATTGAATGATTGCTATTCAATAAAATTTCTTAAAACAAACCTCAACAACGCTATTCTACCACTAAATTTCAATTTAAACTATAAAATACATTTATACTAAATACTTAAACGAAGTAATACTAAACACCGGGCTAGATGTCAAGTACACTGTCACACTGTGATTAGGAACTAAATTTGAAGACAAAATAATGAAAGTCATAAACAGTGAGGTAATATTTTGGATTAGGAAGCTTTCGCATAAAAGCTTTATTAGTTTGTAATTCACCACGTATATGGTGACCAGACCACCATTTTGCAGCAATGTTAAATTTGTTTATTATTTAATTATTTAAAAATGGGTTTTTAAACAGCCGCATATTAGGGTATCGTATCGTTTTTTTCTCTTAAGATCTGGATGACAAGTTTGGATGATCGTCTGATTGCACCTTTAGTTGTTTTCACAAGTTAAAATAGTCGAATAGTTAAAACAAAAGAGAATATAAAATAACAGTAAAATATACCGTTTTTATTGCTACAATGGAACGTCTAAAAGTAAACGGAATTACGGCAGAGTGTTTTCCAAATAAAAAATAAAAATCGCAGAAAAAAGTCGAAAGAAAATTCTATGCTTGATAGAACATTTTATGGCAATACCTTCACGAGAGGTGCTGAAAGGACCTCACCGTAAAAAGTCACTGCAACCAAAACTTTTTTGTATTATTTATGCTGATATTTCCAAAGCGGCTCTAATGCAGACCCTACACATTCGACAATTATATCATTACATTAAGAAAAAGTATTGATATTATATGTCTTGAGGGAGACCATGATGAAAATTCAAGTATTTTGATTTGAGACATCAGGGGTTGAATTACCGCATCAGTTAACGACCAATACGTCACTGAAATATCTCATATCTGAAGCTTTACTGCTTCAGTTATCGAGCATCGAGTTTTAAGTTTGATTAGTTGATATTTTCTATTAAGTGATTGTATGTTTTTTCATTCGACAAAATCTGAAGGTTTCGCATGGAAATAAAACGGCAGAAAAAGTGTAGGTTTTATTAGTTTTTATAAAGTGTTTCTAAAAATACGAGTTTAAATTATTTACAGAATAAATATGAATCAGGCAAGTATTTATTATGGCCGATTTTAACGCTGTGCACCCCATTCTGGCACAGTCCCAAGTTTTTTTCCAAAAAAATCGGACGAAGAAAAAAAATAGCAAAAGAATTAAAGAATGAGCTGACAGTAAGAAATTCCGCATACCTTAGTCCAAGAAATTTGGAAGAGAGCTGTAAATACAGACGAATTGTTTATATTATTATTTTGACCTGACAGTAAGAAATTCCGCATACCTTAGTCCAAGAAATTTGGAAGAGAGCTGTAAATACAGACGAATTGTTTATATTAAAATAGCGGAAAGGAATCTGTGTTTGAGATTTGCAATCGACATTTCTTTTTTCGAATTATAAGTGCCAAACGAGTTCCCCATCTAAAAACTTTCATGACATTGTCCCTTAAATGAATTAGTGCCCTTGAAAACACTCGTGGGTGGAATTTGGGAACATGCGTAAATACATATTTCAATATTTCTATTACAAAGTCTAAATTCAAACATTCATGTATTCAATGATTTTTCGTTTCCCATAGGCATGCAAAATTTCAGATTATTATGTTAAGCGTTTTTGAAGTTAAGCGCCCTTAAGAAATATGCATTTTAATATATCTAGCATCAGCCGTTTGGGCTGTGCGATTCTGAAAATAATATTAGATTTCGGACAGTTGACAATGGAATGGTCGTTATTAGACCACTTGGCATGTAGCCTAATCTTAATTTTAGTCAGGCAGTTAGGAGTCAGGACAAACTATTTTAAAAGTAGATAGATCAAAAAATTTTAAAATTTTTCCGATACATGACGTTAAATGCCAAACAAAACTTGGACACAATCGCTGCCGCTGCCTCATTTGATACCATTTTCTTAATTTTGTACATGCTGATTGAATTGACAATCTTTTGAATTGAGTTAGATTAATATGGATTTTTCAGGAGATTTCGATTTTTCCAGCTTTTTTTCCACATTTCTGACGATGTTACGATCAAGAGTGAGAAATCATAACTTTACACCTTTGTTTTACCTGCATTTCTACTGGTCCAAATGTGTGGTTAACCACAGTGGAGGCCAATCAAAAGCTGTCGGTTTTAGTTTTGTGTCATTTAACTTTAATTCGTGTTTTTTTCATCACGTTTATACTCCTGCTACTTTTTTTTTGTTTGCTTGATATTCTGTTTTACGATGCATGTATACTTACATTCAGCATTTAGAGTTTTTACCTACCCCATGTTTGAATAAAGTTCATTTAGGTACATAGGTAGGTAAAGTGGTTAAGCGCTAGTAAAAGGGGAGCGCAATTAGCGCTTATGTGCCTAATCCTAAAGACTGATTGACTTCCTCCACCAGTCATACATTGAGAATAGAGTTTCTTTTTTTTTGTGCTGCCGGTATCAGGGTTAGGAAGTTTGTATGTCATAAAAGCTTTTCATAAATGGTCGTGCAAGCCATCAAATCGCATATGTGTTCTGAATTTTTTGTTAACAGTGTAATTTTGACTTTTCTTCAATGAAGAGCGCTTAAGAATTATTACGCGATTATGATTGAGAAGACGCAGGAAGCTAACTTTCAATAAGCACACTAAGAACGAGACGCACTGGGAAGTTGTTGTTTGTACACTAGAATTGTTGGTGCCGCGCTTTAATGGATAAGGTAGTTTCCTCAAATAGTGGGCAAAACTTCAGCCCACACGATTGAAGGGAATACTATTGAGCTTCATTGAAAATGCCCATTATATTAATAATATAAAAAACATTTTAGGTTCTCTATCGCAAATCAGCTTTAAAGCTCCATTTTCAGATCAAATTTAAAAGTTTCTACTTACTTACCAGATGCCCCTTAACATGCAAAGTAAAAGTTTTCTAACAACAAATTCAAACAACAATAATTTCGAAATTAAAATTTAAAAAAGAGAAATGTGTGCACAATGGACCATAGCATATCCAGATCCATAGCTCAGACATTTCGTTTTTATTCACTAAGTGGACCATGTATTGAAATTAAATGTGTTCAGTATTAAACGCTGTAGTCGTACAAACAGTCCTAGTCGTTAAGGCATATTCTTTTGAAGATTTGGGTGTTGTAAAGTGGACGCTAGTATGAAAGCCCCACACTTTAAAACAGCCTTGGTCAGCAACCACTTCTGAGATTTTTACTTGATATCTCGTTGTATTCAACCCATTTCGAGATTTCAAGTGGCATCTCAGGCTTAAGCTTTGCGCTGATATGGCCATTCTCCAAGTTATCCATTGCGGTGTTCTGCATGCTGATTGTCGGGCTGACCGTATTACCCGAGGTAGTTGTTTGCAACTGTGTTGACTTCGGTGTTAGAAGTGTCTTCATCACATCCTCAGCGGAGCAATCTATGATTCGCTGTCGGCAGATTGCTATCGCATGTATGAAATTGTCCTTTGGCGATAGGAATCGATGTTCCATGAATACGGACTTGTCATCCCAATAGATTATCTAGAAACGAAATAAATATGATTAGCTACTCTGTATCTAGATGTTGCTAACTTACTCTAGATGTTACTGTGAATCTGGTGAATGGACGTATAAATCGCCGGTAACGTATCGTCGCTGCTCCTTGCACAACTGTACCACCTTTTCCAACTATGGTCCGATAGAGTCTCGTTCGCTCGTAAAAGTCTACACGAGCAAAGTCCAACTCTCGGAGATATCTTGCATTATTCATGTGATACAACAAAGTATCAACATCTGTTGACAGACATATTCCTGTATAAAAAATTTTTTAGAATTTATTAATCGCAGTTTTAGTGTTAGGATTAATGAAAGCTACAGCTCATTTCGGCTCTCTAGGGTGTATAAGTTTAAAATTTCAGATTCTTAGCTCTGATTTAAAGGCTTTCAAAGTTGCTACCCGCGGAATTATTTTTTATTTGCTTGATGATGACTTATGCTTGGGTTGCTACTAATCGATGGAGCGCTCGGACACAACTACTGGTCCATTGTACTAAATACTAAACCTACCTATGCTTAGGATATGATATAAAAATATTAGAAGACTATGGTCGAATAAAGTGCCCTTTAAACGCTTTATAAGGCTGTGCTAAAAAAATCGATATTAGAGTAAATACTTCCAAATGTAATCAGGTTTTGTTTATGGGCTAATTCAATACATTGATGGGTGGCAGCTAAGTTGCCTCCACCTCATAAAAGGTTAAAGTTGTATAACCATGGATTCATTGTCTTCTTTTAACTTGTGATTCGATTAAAATCAGTAAGATATCTGAAGCCAACATAAATTCAATTGCAATTTTTACAGATTGATTGAGTCCCCTGCCTTAAACCCATTTCCCATATTTCTACTAATGAAAATAAATATAATACCACTAACTGGATATGCTTTTGAGGGCTTCAAGTCGCCGTATACCAATTTATCCAGAAATTTACTTCAAAGAACGACTATACTCGCTGGTAAAGAGCACACGCTGAATATTTACATTGACAATTCGACTTTAGACAGCTAAGCTATACGACATGGTGCAATTTTATTTTATTTCTTCAAAAGCTGTCATCGTTTAGGTGCTGGAATGTGAGATCATCAGGTTTTTCTCCTCGTTAGGCTTATATATCCAATATGCAATATCTAAGGTGACAGCCAAACTTAACATTAACAACTTCAAAGTTAGTGCTTCAATTCAAAAAATCTTTAAACTTTGTCTGAAGAGTGAACACTCCGAGTCTTGATTGGGTTCCACATATATCATACTAAAATCATGAAAAATAAGATTTCCGACGAATTTTTATGTCAAAGTTCGGAGAAAGCTTTTTTAGAACCCGCACAATGTTCGGAGTTGGGTCATCCCTAGTAAAGGCTTGCATTGATCACTTGGTGTTTTTGTTAAAGGCACGATTCTTCGGACTGCAGACAGACCAAACTTGTTCGACCGCTGGCAAGCACTTAAATGTGCTAGGCTTAAGCAATACAACTATCTGCGACGCTTGTAATGCGAAAGGCAAAGACACTGTCATTGTCCTGCCTTTGCTCAGTCTCCAGGTGGTAACATGACGAGCACTGAACATCTAAGCTCCTTATAACTGAAGTGGCTCTTCCGCTCTCTGAAAATGTCGTTAAATTATTCAGTGAAAGAATCAATGTGAAATAACAATGGATTAGTTTAACCCCAGATGAAAACTGGGGTCAATTTAGTAAATCTTTTATGTGTTGCATGTACCAGTGGCCGGAATTTCTCCGCCACTTTTCCATCTGCTGCAATGATTGATAGGCCCAAAGGGACTTTCGCTAATGCCAATGGAAACATTTAGGATCTTTTTGTTTCTTCCAATCCAGAGGAATAAACAATTATTACTCTAGCAACAGCATTTACTTTCTTGATGTACTCATGACATTTTATACTCAATATATGAGCAAATGCGGCAATCAATAAGGTTTATAAGTTTCGAGGCCTTGATAATTTAACGCTTGAAAACAGGCTAAACAGCCAAAGCGCTAACAAAGTGTACCTAATATTGGATCTACCACCAAGAGTCCTATTTTATGAAACCTTGACGTAATTGTTGATAGACTTTACTATTATGCAGGTCTTATTTATGCACCTTACCTTATCTAAAAAAAAGACTTGGTGCGCCTTCCTCTGTAAAACACAAGGGCCCCACATTAAAATTCGTAACGATAAATTCATATAAACACTCCGTGAAATAACCTTCACCCTATGCCTGTTCAGCATGCGGCATTAATTAAAATCCAAACAACCTTGCACCTTCTACAAATTCCCGACAAAAGAATAAACAATTGCGCGAGGCTTGAATAAATTAAAAATAATTCCCTCACTGGTCACTTAGAAATGAATACCCTAAGCAAGGTTGCAACGATTCGTAGTTCTCCATAGACAACACCAAACCCTGGCCGTCTAAAAGCCGGAACCGGAAATATTTATTTGAAATTTCTACCTTCTACGTAAATATACCTTTCCATTTCGTTCTCAGTTGACCTTGCACTTTTAAGTGGTCATAAAATAAAATAATAGGAAGGGCTGACTGTGTTATTGGCAAATGCTCATGCATTTTTAAGGTAATTTGTGACCCTACCCTACGATATGGAACTACATATCTATGTATCATGTATATAACAAATTTATAATTTCCCCAGATGCATCTGGGGAGATACTCTGCATTTACTATGAGCGTACGCTTTAATGCCCTTTCGGTGGCAATAACTGATAAATAAATAAACAGGATATCCTGCATCTGCGTGAAGCATCTCCGGCTTGTTTATGTACACTCTAACCCCCGCCCCCTACAATTTTTACTTGTACAACATTCAACTGGTATCATAAATTTCGCCACACTAGTAGGTGTGTCTGTGCTGTGTATAGCAATTTATCATTCTGCGTGTATACTAGAACTGGAAAGAAACAAAACAAAAAAATCAATAAATTCTGGTACCCAACCTGTTTTCTAAGGAAAATACATATAAACCATCCCTCCACCCTCCTCTCACATAAAACCAATTTCGAAACGTATCTCGAAATAGAAAACAGCAAAACTCGCATGCAAATTGAATTAGTAAGACACCCTCCTCCTCCAACTATCCAATTTCATCAGCGAAAGGGCTTCAATTGTCCAATTAATTAAACCCACCCAGCGCGGCGATACGTCCAGAAGATTGACAGCAGGATTCTAAGTTAATTAAAAATTCATTAAACCCAAAGAAGCCCCAAATGTGTGTGTGTGTCGGTCGGTTAAGTTTACTTTTCGTCATCCAATATGTACCTACTGAGCGCCGGCCAATATTGACACGGCGCAATTCCAGCCTTGACCTTCAGTGCAGGAATGCAAAATTAAACCACCCTGGACCTGGACCTGTACCCGGAACTCTATCGTACTCGTATACATACCCGAAACAGTTGTTGTATCCAGGATGTGTGTCTTTTTCTTGACAAACCGGGCAAGTATCACACAAAGGCACATTCGTAGGAAGTAGTGCAGCTCCAGGAGTGCGTACAAAAGTACTATAGTCCCTAGGCAACAAGCTAGCACATAGCACCATGGACCCATACTCGACAGGAGAGCGTTGTCGGAAATTTAAATCAATTTATAATTTAAGGTTCGTTTTCGTCGTATTTAGATCTAAGCACTTGGTCACTACACTTACACTGTTCGGTAGTACGCGTAACCACAAAAAAAAATTGATTTACACTACGACACTACATCACTGTGTTCTGAGTCTAAGGTTGAGTATTATTAATTGTTTGTTTCTATGTGTACCGTCCGTCGAATACAGAATGCGGCAAATAAATAGGCACTAATGAGAATGGGAAACCAAGAACTGTCTTTGGGAAACGCCTCGACTGCGATTCACCATTGGCTCTGAGGCATCCTCCGTGAGGAGCCATGTCAGCAAAACTTAATGATTCGATCCACAGAGATGGGTCTTATCCTAACTTTGTGCACCTTGGCTTAATTTGAAATAAAATTTAACTAAGGCGAGCAACCAGAAACTCTTTTGTGCTGAATTTACACACTTCCGGGGGAGTTTGGATTTGGTATACGAGTAGATGTAGTCTATCCTCATCCGTTCTTTCAAAATTCGCTAAGAAGGAATAGATCCTTCTTGGCCGACTTTTCGCTGGTTACTGAATTTTAGCTGCCTTGCCTGGATTTTTATCGATATCAAGTTGATTTATGTACATATAGGTACACGTAGTGTAGTGTACGTAGTGTGACAGTATACTGTCTTTTGGGGGTAGTTTTGGGGTGGGTTAAGCCCGCACATGCGTAGAGGTGAGATGAAATACTCTACACATATGGTTTGTTTGTTTATGTTGCTTGTGTTCTTTAGAGGACGACCAATGAATTGGGTAGGGTAGTAGGAGGTTAAGGACACAAACGGCTAAGATGATGATGATAGGGATGGATGTTTCGAGGTCTTTTTAATTCAATTTAGAAATGCATTTTATTTCTCTGATTCTGTATTGACGTGTAAATGGGTTGGCAACTTGCAAATGAGCTGCAGTATCTGATTATGGAAAAATTACTATGTGGAAGTGTTATTAGCATTGAATGCTCTAAGAAAACTGGTATTAAAGTGGAAAGAATACGAGACGTTTTTGATTCGCAAATTGTTTTTCATATAACGGTCACATCAACCCCCACCTAGCTTTTCTTTTCTGGAATCGTTCATTTTTGAGTTGTTTATATGTGAGACTTGAAAAAGGATCTAAACAAATAATTGCGGATAATGATGTATGTCTTGTAAAGATACTAACAAAGCTGCTGTCTCAGCTTGCTGCTCATATAGCATTTTCGAAATCTGAGATTTACACTATAACTGTTCGGGTAAGCGAACAAACGCAGGTACTTTGTTAAATTTATTGCTTGCATGGCGTTGACGTCGTCTCCTAAATGTACGTCGCATCTAGTTTCTCAGCTAACCTTTAACCGAGACACGGCTTATGTTGTCCTCTATAACAGATTTTAGTTTTAGAACCGCTTTATGGTCATGAGTCCCTACGGGCACTTCTTTCAGTCAATCCTGTATTTTGCATCGCATAATAATGTATACATACATATATACACCAAATCAGACAATAGTTAAGTAAGCTGGTAAGTGAGCTCAGTTAGTCTTTAATCTTCCTTATAAATTTGGTTCGTAAAGATTTGTCTTGTTTGTGAGGCAGCCCATACAGGTCATAGCTTCTCCAACTATTGTGTGCGCGAAATTATACGATTTGTCACAATTTAACGCCAAATAATACTCTTGAATGATTGACTGACCTTGGCAAGAGTTTGGGCAGCGAACAATTTAAGATTGTAGGTACTATCTTAGATGACAGTAATAATACCTTGGACTCAATGAGCTAGAACAGCTTCTTTAATTACAGTCTGGTTAAATGTAATAAACCTATATACTCACTAGCAGTATACGATGACAGATGATAAAGGCAATCTATTACCATTTAAACATCACAAAACTTTGCAGATTAGCTTATATCAACTTTTTCATCTTTCTAAACAATTTAAAATAGCACGTTTACTCTTTAGGGTCGGTTTACCATGCTTTTGAGTGGCAAATCTTTATATTAACCTTTTTAAATCGCATCGAAGAAGTGTCAATCTAAGTTCTCATGCAACTTCGGCACACCCTTACTTGTAGATACCAATTAAGGCCATTTTGTATAATACTTTGAAAGGTGTTTCATTGTACTCCAGCAAGACCAGCCGAATTTAGCCACATAAATATTATTTTAAATCGGAGTCTAAATTATTAAACCTGAAAGTGCACAACTTCTTCTGCACCTGTATCCCAAATAAGCTTAGCTCCGTTATTGCAATTTTGCTGGTCTACATAGTGGTCTAGTTGCTAGTTCTTAAAGAAGAAGTTGTTGTAAAGGGTTGCCCATCTAGTAGTTTTATTAAAAATTATGGGTTATTTTGACACTGACAGCTGTTTCCCACTCGAAATCTTGACGGATCTTGTCAGTATCATACCTCCAAGGAACGAAAAAGGTCGCTTTACGCTTAAATAAAGTTGGGAAATTTTAAAAACTTATTTTTAAAGCGGGTGTTACCCTAACAGTGGTTTTTTTGAAAAGAAGTTTTATCCTAAATGAAGCACCCACCACACCTGCTGTACGCAAGTTTGAGAAGTGGTTCGTGAGACTGGTATGCTAGTGAACAACACGCTTGATAGAGTGCCAGTTTGCTGCCGATTGTGGAATCATTCGACCATTTTGGACTCGTTTCGGTCAGCGGTGGGCTTTACAGAGACATGTTAACCAACATTTTTTTCTACCGAAATTGAAGTCATGAATTTGGACGACTTCTGTTTCATGCAGGATGGAGCATCATAACACACATCGATCTTTTGTGCACCAAATTCGTCTTGTCGATGTCCTTTGGAAGCCGCGATTCGACCCCTTCGGACTTTTTTTTGTTGGAAACCGTGAAAGACCGATGTTATGCTAACAATTTAGAAACGATTCAAGCTCTTAAGGCCAATGCCATCAAAAAGGTCTTGGAGAATTGGAGTGACAGAATGCGCTGCTGTAAAGCCAGTCGAGGTAGCCACTGAACGACGTTGTGTTCCATAACTAATGGGAATGTTTGCTGTTACTAATTATTTAATTTTCTTCATTTTATTGCATTTTTAAAATGAAACTTATATTCGGTCCACCCTGTACTCACTATGGGGCCAAATGTTCCAAGATTACATTTTTTTTTTTTCAAATATAGAAAATACCGTTCTATAGCAGAAGTTTTCTTAATAACGTGTTCATCTCTTCTCAAAATATATTACATTAAACCTACGTTTTCAGTCATACTTTTTTTGGGCGTTGACACGTTGTTGTTTATTTCAAGTATATCTTGATTTTTGATTTTTGATGTTTTTACTATAAATTTAGCAAAAATCTGTGAAATTCCTACAAAACTGTACAGGGAAACAGATGTGACATCAAACAGTTCGCCCCCAAAGCAACTTTTGATATTAGTGTAATTCCAATTACGCGATTGCCAGTAAAACAATAAACCATCGCCGTCCATCGTCATCACCATAAATAAATAAAATATACACATTTGTTTAACAAATTACACTAGTTACTTTATTTAATAGGATTTTTGTTTTCTTTTCATTATCAACTCTCCTCGACACTCCCTGCTAAATAGGAAAACAACACAAGAAGAACTTACATGAAAAGAAGAGCAAATAATAAACAAACAAAAAATGGTTTGCAAGAAAATTAATAAAAAAAAAACAAAGAAAAAAAATAAACGTTATACAATAGTATTAATATTAATAAGTAATTATTAATTGTACATAATAACGGTTAAGATTTACGTAGAATTGTATTCTTAATCAAAAGTTTCCGTACACATGTTTTGTTTGTTTTTTTTTTTTTATTTTGTATATTTATAAATAATTTTTGTGGACTTTGTGTGTGTATATGTGTTTTTGTTTAAGGAGGGGATAAGATTATATAAATTACATTGGAATATTATTACATTTATATGGTGTCTGGCTACAGTTTTTTTTTTATAATTATTATTATTAAGCTCCTCGCGGTCATATAATGCCGGCACGCTTTTACTTTTATAAACTTAGTGTATATTATTTTTTTATTATAATTATTTAGGGGTATGCTGCTCTCTGTAATTGGTTTACTTTAATCGTGACTTATATAAACGTTCAATAAAAAAATATACTTCACATGTATAATAATATAATATATATTTATATATAATATTCATTTTATTTTATTTAATTTTAATGTATAATGCTTTTTTTTTATTGCCGGCCATCGCGACGCACAATTGTCATTAATTTAATTTTTTTCTGGTATTATTTTGCAATAATAATTTGTTTTAATTTTTAATTTGTTATTACTATCTACATAGAAAATGTACCTACTGATAATGTAATTTTGTTTGTATATGCGTATATATATAATATGTGTATATAAAATAACGAGAAATACATTGGATGTGTTGCCAATTTTTGCTGTTGTTGTTGCTTCCTTTTGCACTCTCTCTCTCTCGATCTCTCTCTTTCTTTCCCCGCGTTTCGTTCCCATAAAAACTTAATACGTATCACATTCAAGACACTTTTTTCAATGAAAATGAAAATACATACAACAATTTCCCAAAATGAGATTTATTTTTTTTTTTTTTGCTCTCATCTCTTAGAGATGATTATTTGTTTCTGTTTTTTTTATATATATTATTTTTTCGATTCACTCATCGGACAGGTGGATTTATTCATCGTGTGTAACGGATGAGCGGACGTTAACAAGAACATAAGATTTGTCTGCACACTTTTGCTGGTGTTGCTGCTCTGTAGCTAAGTTTTGAAACATTTTTTGTTTGTTTGGTAATCTTTTATCCCCTTCCAGACAGAAGAGTGGGTGTGGATGTAAAGCAAAGTTTTTGTCGGCTTAAAGGCTGAATTTGGCTCTTTTGTAGACAAACATACTGTTTACGCGTGCGTGAGACGTGTGTATAGCTGCTGAGATGTTTTATTTACATTGATATGTGCCGGGCGGTGTTCTATGTTGGGATGTTGCACATTTCATTGAAATCACAACGTTCAATACTGTTTTTGAATATCCTTCTCATTTGTTTTAGACTGCAAAGATCCTGATCTTGTGGGCAACCAGGAAGGCGGACAACACGTTCCTGGTGCAGGGTTAATACTTTTGGCTCATCGCTGCACCTAGAAAGAAAATGAGCCGATTACGTTAAAGATCTACCGGATATTTGAGCATTATGTACGGCGACCGCGGTATGCCCGCGAACCTAATCCCAGACCTTCTTCTGTCCGAAGTTGGACACCTGCTATGGCACTCAGACTCAGACAGATAGTTTAGTAATTAACCCGAAGTTTTAAGAAAGCCACGTCAGAACCTAGAGCCTGGTTGAAGCAAAGGTAGGACACCCACAGAGGAAATGCTCTGCGGTGTTTTCGCCTTCTCCACAATAGTCACATAAACTTGTATCGCTTAAGCCCAGTGATAGCAAAAATGCCCCCGACTTTCCACATCTATTCAGTCCAACTAGTTTGATGTGTCTGTCAGCACGAAGAATCGCACAAGCGAATATTGTGTCTATAGGGATGTCCCATAGGATGTTGCCGAGCAGGTTCGCGTCATTCCAGTACGACCCAAAACCCAATCAAGACCTCAAAGTGGTTTTTGATGAACCAACTTTGATGTTAGATTAAATGCTAAAGCAAGACCTAAGGCTTTCACTTCACTAACTAATCCCAACACTTACTCGTATAAAATGAAAGCCAAATTGCTGGCAAACGAATCTATTGCACTTGTCCTCCATCGCCTCTGCTTCTCTGCGTCTAAATGAGTTAAATGGAATTCATCTTTGTACAATCCCAGATGGGCGAGCATCTTCAGCATAGTCCCGGAATGAGTAAAATAAAATGTTGCGTTTTGGTGTAATGAATGTGGACTGGCAAAATCGGAAAAGAATTGCAAATTAGTCAGAAAAATAAATAAAAAAATACATCAACTTACTCAATGTGATCAAACATGTCTATAATCGCCGGACAAGCCTGTTTGTGAGTTATTTCAAAGCCATAGCCATCGATCCAGTAGTATTCCAGATCCTCAGCGAATTCCATGTATTTAATTGTTTTCCTATTGAAAACCGAGCACCAGGGTGAGACGTTCCTATGCTTGTTCCATGCTGTCTCGAAGGCACAAATTGTGTACATTAAATGGGCGTCTTGCGGTGTGATATCATTAAGTTGGGTTCGATGTTTTATATACTTGACGACCTCGTGCATTTCGGGGCCATCCACAAATTTTCTAACATAATCCAATGCATCGGCATTTTTGTCCACATCGGTCCTCCAGCGTTGGCAGAGCTTATAAAACTGAAAAGAAGACAAAAATGTTTATATTGTCAGAATGATTGTAAAAAGTCGGCAGAAGAAGAAATTATTTTAAGAATAAAACAAGAAGCAGGATGTACTACCTGGAAGACCCGGTGGCCCATAGATAGCCACCGTGTTGTCTGTAAATCCAACTGCCAGGTTCACTTTATAAGAATGAAAGGACAAGCACGAGGGAAAACCGACCCGAGGGCCCATGAAACCGCCCTCGTGGCTTCGTAGGACAGTCTGCGTTCGACCGCACTGCCGGTAGATGGCAACTTTCTGACTAGTGCCACACGCGACCAGATCAACACTGGGATGTACTGCTATTGCCAAGACATCAGTGCCCACGTCCCATTGGTGGACTGTGTTACGTCCTCGCATATCGAAAACATTCACACGACCTTGTGAGCAGCCCGATACCAGGGTGGTTTGATCTTCCCGCAGGTAGGTGGTTAATATGTCACCGGCGTGTTCGCGATAGATTCTCACTCTAGCTTCGTTCGGCGGACAGCGGCGATCGAAGATGCGAACACTGCCATCGCTGCAGCCGGCAGCAAGCAAGTCCATCCGCGTGGGGTCTGGCGGCGCCGCCGATAACGCCTTGACCGTCGTATCAGCACCGATGGGTATATCACAAACTTTAAGCTCCTTGTCGGCGTCCCAAATTCGTAGGTAACGAGTGGAACCACCTACTACCAGCTGCTGGGAGACTTGGTGCCACGACATCACAATACCGGATAGATCCTTCTTTTGTGCGCGCAGCGGTAATGCCTCCCATGCTGTAACCAAACGACTAGACTCTCGATTCGCGTCAAATGATGGCTCCTGCCAAACTCGAACAATTCCATCATCGTGGCCCACTAGGATCATGGCCACGTCGTGAGCATTGACAAACTCAATACCTCCCACCCGGACCATCGCAGATTGGGCGACTGCGGATGATGTCGTCTGGGAGCCGTTTCCGCTCATCGAGCCGGAACCCTTCTTATTGCTTTGACTCATAGCGTTGCTGCTGGTCACCGGCGTGTAGGAGCATACAGAATTCCGACTCCAGTCGTACACCGCAACCTTCTCTTTGTATGCCACTGCGATTTGCGGCTCATATGGCAGAAGCTTTACGATTGACGGCGTAAACTGCGTCTTCCCCATCCAGTTTTGGATGTCAATCTTGTGGGATACAGACAATCTTTCCTGTTCGCTTGCGGTAAGACGAACGCTGAAATTGCGCTTGAATCGCCATTCGCGAGAGCGATACTCGGGTGAGTTCTTGTCAGCCGGCATCGCGGGTTCTTCGCTGACAGGGTTGGCATACCGGTTCTTTCCGGGGCGAGTGAAGTAGCTCACAGCCCAAGAAAGAAAGGCAGTTGTTACAATGGGTTTCATGTTGCGCAGACCCGCCGGATGATGATTATCAGTGATGCCGCTTGTCACTCCAGCTGCATTCGATGGACCGGCACTGTCAGTTTCGTCGTTCATCGATGTCGTGCGAATCTTCCTATCTAGGTAGTCGAGATCTGTGTACATGGAGCTGCCGCGGATCTTCAATGACACGCCAGTTGCCAACGAACTCAATTTGCTTCCAACAGTACTTGCTTTAGCGTCTGAGTGGTTCATGCTAACCGGCGGTGACTCGCCCAAGTAATTAGTGCGGGTATTAGGACTAGGCGGAAGGCTGACACTTAGGCTAATGCATTTCTCTGACGTGGCCTCCTTCGCTGTAATCAAACATACAGCGGAGTCTCGCACAAAGTTTATAACCTTCTGGGCAGCTTCAGCCACTTTAGGAAAGGGATCCTGACTGAGATTGTGGATTCCCTGCCAAAGTTTTAGGAAAATCGAGTGAAACGGAATGCTCGACGGAGCACAAGCCATATTCGATATACAACTGGAACTGTAGCCGCGCTTCATGTTGATATTTCGCTCCAGGCTGTGAGTGGTGTGATGGTGAGGATGTGCTGTCGGACTGTGAGAGATGATTGCAGGCGTGGATGAAGTTGAGAGGAACTCTTGCAGGTAAACGGTAACGAACTGCGACTCGAAGAGGATGACCATCCATTGCAGGGCGGCCACCAGCTCCAAGCGCACAAGTGGTGACATGTCATCGGCCACGGTGTCCATCAGAGTTATGGCTATGATTCTATCGATGTTGTTGGCATGTTCCTCCGATCGGTCGGTCACTGAACTGATGAAAGTGCCCAAGGCGAACACGGCGGCAGCACGCACCTCAGGAACAGGATCCTGCAGCAGGAGGTATAGCTTCTCGTGGGCCAAATCGCGTACTCCAGACCAGCGCGCTTTGTCGAAGTTCTGCCACAGGTGACCCAGGCAAATTGCCAACCACTGGCGCAGTAGCCAATCGTCGTCATTCAGCTGAACCAGGCATATAGAGACCAAGGAACCCTGTAACGCTCCCGTTTGACCCAAGAGAAAGTTATTCACAATGCTCGAAAGCACAAATGCAGCCAACGTACGAATCTCCTTCGAAACTTTGCCATCTTGCAATACGGACAGAAAGTACTTGTGATCCTTGACCAAGTCGACTTGGCACGACGAGTCCACGGCCAAGATTTTCGTCCAAATGAACACAAGAACCGGTCGCAGCTCCTTCGCGGAGCTCTGCAGCAGTTTAAGTACATAGGGGAAGATCCCCACACCAAGGGCAAGATTGACGGCCCAGGGGCCGAGGTCTAAAAACCGAGCGAGCAAATCCAGGGCCCTCAAACGATGCACCTGTGAGAGAAGAACCTGTAGCACGATTGGTAGCTGCTCTGGCGGAACGCGTGACTCGGACTCACGGTCCAGCCAAACTTGAAATGCGGTCAGCTGCTCTTCGAAAAAAGGAAGCTGCTTGTATGGAGCACCCTTCTCTAGAATATCGGGCAATTGTTGTAGCGCCAAATCGACGACCAAGTCCCATGCGTCCCACATTGGGTGTCGAAAACATGGTGGTAGTGCGGGACTGGAAACCGGCGTGCAGTCATGTGATCGTAGAATTCTTTCCGCCAACAGAAAGTTCCTAAACAGACTTGCGACCAGCAAATCCTGTCTAAAGAGCTTCTGAAACAGATCTCTGGGCAACGTGTTCCACGCGATTGTGTCGGTGATAGCAGTAAAAATCCAATTTAGCTCGCCCAGCATTGTACGACGATCGTTTACCTGACCCGGGATCTTGTCAATCAAATCACTATGCATTTTGGGCACCAAGTCGAACTTGCCTTGCATTGCGTACCACTTGAGTGCGATCTTGATTGGCGTGGTTAGACATGAGGTGAACAAATCTGCCGGCAGCTGCGAATTCATCGGAAGTATCTGGTTCGCGGAACACGCAGCCAAGTGAATGCACTTCTTGTAAGTGACCATTGGGCCCATATTCTGCATCACCTTCTCCATCTCCTTCTCGTGCTGCTCGGCAAACTGATTAAACGAATTAATGATAATGCCGGCGTTGGAACAGTCATACACGTAAATCGAAGGCGCTCCCATCCATGCCTGCAAGTCGAATATAGACAGCGGGATGTATTGTGTGAAGGTCTTGTTGAAGACCCAAATTTCTCCGTTCGCTGTCGGCTTCGGGACTCCGTGCCCATTATAATGGAACAGAACCCTTTCCTCCTTGGCGTTGCGTCGCAAGCTGGTGCATAGTTTCTTCACATCGTCCACTGTTGGGTCGTGACATTTTTTGTAGCGCGCACGTGGCTGCCAACGCTCGTACTGCTTTTGCAGATTCCCTCCAATCAATTCCATTGCTTTCGGGGCTGAAACTGAGGATGGATCAATCCAGCATTCCAAACGCGAACACGGTTGAATCTTTACGACATCTGGCGGATCGACGCCAATATTCAAGCAAAGAACTAAGGCGACACTTGCGGTCTTCATTCGCTCACGGATGCGCCATTGTTGTTTCTCAAATGTTATGCCATCGATATTCTCCTGATGACGCTTCGACTGGAAGCAGAGGGGACACTGACTATCGGGAACGGTAGTTCCGCAACAGCCATTGGCTAGGGTGAGGGATGAATTAAGGCTGTCAGACATTGATGTCTTGCGGCTGCCGCCGGAAATGCGACTTTGATCGAGCATTATTCACACTGGTTTGTTGCACAAAACTTATTTGAAACAGAGCTTCATCTTAATGTGGACACTTTACTAAATAGAGTTTATCTGTGGGAGGATTCGGATTTTAGACCAAAGAGTGGAGGGTTTAATTATGCATTTGTTTCAGGGACTTGGAGTTTGGTAAGTTTAAAATCATTTTTTTTGTAGGTTTTGTTGAATGCAGGCTACATTTGACTACGAAAAAAAAGAAATGGATTTCCCAACTTGGCATCATAAATTGTCGCATTGATCAGAATGAAAAACCAAATTTATATTCGCAGACTCTTTGAAAAGTTACTCTGTCAAAATAGACAGAGCGAGAATTGGTTAACTTGGTTTTGTCTAATGTAAATCAAATGTACACGGGTGAACAAATGAGGCAAACTAGAAAATATCCATAACCATGCTTGGGTAGACTCTTCAAAACATACATTTGGGCATATTGTGGGTGTGTTTTTCAAGGCAAATTTTAAATATGCGCTAGGATTTATGTTAATATTTCTAAATTCTAGTAACAACGACATCGGTCATGGGGTTGGTGTCCGTACAAGGGAGGCGTCCGTTTTAAACTTATTTCGTCCAGACTGACGATTTTAGTACTAAAGGAATCGTTGCTCTCTTCAACGTACGTGGACACTACATTACAGACAAAAACTATATAAAATTCTCCGTTAAACGGAACGCAGCTGAAGCTTTGGAACATAGTTTATACATGAGATACAAATTATGGTTAAATCGAAACATGTCCTTATAACTGCAAATAGGGTTTTCCACTAGTAAGTCCCAAGATTCCCCCCATTTCGTGTATTTCATCATCATCAACAAAATAACAAATAGTTCTCAAAAGTACTTCTGTCTCACTTCGCCGGATACCTCCTCTCCACTGACAACTTTTCCAGTCCCGTTGGTGGCCCTTCAAGAGACGTTTTACTCTCTACGCTAATTTAAGCGAGGATAGTTATTACCATTAAGTCCATTAGCAGATATAGAATAGTGCTTCAAAAATCATTTGAAATAAAATTGTTCCGGTGAAAATTCGATGAATTCTTATGAAATGTCAAAAAATGTACATAATTATGAAATTAGTTTGGAGATATCAAAAAGCAATTTTATTCTTTTTTACCATATAGTACCATATTTCTGGAGAAAAACCCGGGAAAAATTGACGTGTTTCTCTATTGTAGTAGATCTCTCTGTACGAGTTGTGATGGGGGTAATTGCACTTGCATAGAGAAGAAATCAAACATTTTGTTTTCTAAATTTTCTATGTTTTCGTAAATACGAGATTAATAACCTTATACAGGACAGTTATAAGTGCCGGGTTTCTTAAGAAAAAAAAACGGGACGGACTATTGAAATACAGGACAGTCCCGGAAAAACCGCGACGGATATAGGGCAAGAAAATTGATACTTAAATGTAGACACATATCCGTCTCATATCGGATAAGTGGTTCGAAAATAGCACGACTTCGACAATAGCAACTTGTCATCCAGACATACTGACGCCAGAAAACTTGTTTATTTCGGTCGGGATGACCACTTTAGAATGAATTCCACTTCATCGTGACGTCAGGATGTCATCCGGATGTCATTTCGGATGACCGTTAGATCGCACCTTTAACATTCGTCTAGTTTCGAGTTGCGGTTAGAGTACTGTACATTGAACATTGGAGCGAAATTCTAATTGAAAAAAACTAATTTTATCCACCTTTAAGGCAATGAAATTGTGATGTGGTTTCTGATTTCTGATAAATGGTTCAGAAATGACTTTGTAATTTTTCTGCATTTTCCATTCTTCTTTGGACAAAAATGCAAGCAGATGTACATTGAAACCCGTTTCTGAACCACTTCTCTGATATGAGTCAAATTTCTATTTTAAGTAGCAATTTTCTTGCTCTAAACGTGAAGGTATAACTAGAGTTTCCGTACGGATATTATCAACTGACAGTTAAAATGTCAATAAATTTCAGATGATGAATTTCCTTAGCGTTCTTTTCTGCAATCTTTTATGCCCTTACCAAAAAACACGGCCATTATATTCGGCCCTATCAATAGCTTAACGCACAGATGTGTAAAATGCTCGAAGATTTGGAATTCAATACTTCTGAAATACATATCATATAAATTTAGGTTTGGGCCCCCTTAAAGTAAACGGTTTAAGCAAAAAAGTTGAATAAAACTTTAAACTTTAAGAACTTCAGAAAAGCAATCAATTTTTTTCCGGTTTCGATTTACGTATGGCTATAACTTAGGCCATAGCATGCAAGCACAGCCTAAACGAAAAGACAACACATAACGGCGATCGACGCCAATCAAATCGACCATGTTCTAACCTATGCATGGCACGCATCTAACATCTTGAACGTACACACTTTCCGAGAGGAAAAAGACGACTATTACCACTTCATTTAAATAAGATTAGATTAGATTTCGAGCTCGACTACCACAAGAAGCTGCGAACTGCCCACAACAAAAAATTCGTTGGACGCCTAAACAATGTTCAGATCAAGAATGAGCCTTACAAACTCGACGGATTGGCAAAACAAAGAGGTTGAAAACTTCTTACGGACACTAAAGTCGGGAGTCCATTAAGCAAATGAGTACTACACTACATAGTAGTGAGAAAAGGACGACGTCTAGCGCCGTTATCCTAGTCTTCTCCTTTGAATAAAGAACGAAATTAAATTTTTACAAGAAATGGAAAAACATATTGCCCAAGTTTTAGGAAAACAGTATTTCAGACTGGAGAAGCCTTTCGCAATAATATATTTTGGATGTTGAACAGGCTTTAATTATATTTGACAGCCGACCAAGCCATGCTTAAAGGTAAATTTTTTTGTTTTTGTTTCTGATTCAAGCAAGTACCATTAACTTAGCTTAAATTCCACAGCTGCATTCACATCAATATGAAACTCAATTATTTATAAGCTTTTAATTTGACAGCTGCACAGTTGGTGGGAGTGAGAAGAGTCAATAATTAAGCTGAAACGTAGTTTACCCGGCGCCGTCTACAACTTGTATTTATTCAAAATAGTGAGGCAACAATGTTACTGCAAGATTGTCGCCTCCCAAAATGAACTTCCCAATTTTTGCAAATGGACATGAATACATTCAAACTCAGCTGCTCTCTTTTCGCACAGCCCGAAAACGAGATACCTACCTAACACGCAGGTATCAACACCATTTGCCGCATGTTTACCTATCTCTGCATAGAAAGTCGTTCAACAAAAAATAACCCACCCAACGACCGCTAATTACACACATTTCTGACCCAAATATTGAGTGTGAACCACCTGAATCGAAATTTTCCTTGAAAAATGGCACAAACATTATCGCGTTTCATTGCATAATAACTGTAGAAATATTTCATTGTTCGCAGCGGTACCCTCCCATTGCAATCCCAAAAACTTGGAATCGATTAGCCTGACTCACTAATGAACAGGATGCCTGTGCTGTGTGCACATTGAAATGTGAAATTCTTGTCCACATTAACTTTTCTAATCCAAATTAGAGGTGACTCTACCCTCTAAGTCCTTGAAACAAATGCATAAACAGGTAATCCTCTATAAAACAACAAATACATATATATTTGCATAGTTTTCACCGCAATTTACAAATTGTGTAGTTGCATCCTCCAATCCTTGGTCGTGGGTTAATAAACTTAATCGGCCACCAACGCGATTTTAGTTTTTTTTTTTTCTTATTCCTCTTTCTTTTCGGATGAAAAAGACAAACGAAGTAGAAACACACAAAAACGACGTATATTTCTCAGGACTTCTTCCTAAAAGCACGCACGATATAGGTAGCAGTTTTTTTCACTTTATTTCACTTTGCGAATAACAAAAAAAAACTTTTTCTGCATTTCCTGCGTGATTAACTTCACAAATAGTTCTTTTCAACAATTTTGAGTGTACGATTAATGTTAAATGATTTTTCTTGAACAATAATTAAGTAAATTTTATTCTTTTCACTTGTTTAATTTGGAAAATCACGTTTTGACGAAAAATACGCAGCATTTTTTCAACGAGTTTTCACTTTTGACACGAGATGTCAGAAATATGGGTTTGTTTGTTTTTCGCTTTTTGCTTCTTTCAATGAGAACGAGCGAGATGGATGGACGTGTATGTGCAGTGACAGTCCATAACGTGGGTTTGTTTGTTGCTAGAAGTGCGTGCTCGATTGGACGAAAACAAAACAAATGAGAGTTGGATTCATCGAGTACAAATGGAGTTAATGGAATTTCCGAATAGATCTTCTAAAATTTACAGTTCAAAATGATTAAGTTTTGTTGTTGTATGTAAATTATATACATACAATTGCAACCATACAAACTGATTTTAGGATTTCAGTTGCAGCCTGTCTTTTTAAATATTCAAATTGGGTAATACAGTGCGCGCAACTCTGATTAGTATGGGGATTTTTTTCAGTTGCGTATTTCTATTCAGCTCCTTATGAAAATTGAGCATATTATATGATGAAATCCATTACGTTTATAGATTGCAATATTGAATTCAGATGATTTCAACTATATGGCAGATATAGAGATGAGGGAGGATGACATTGGTTAAGCGTAGGAAGAATTTGTAAAAACTTGTAACAGAAGAACAAGTAAAAAGTTAAAAGCAAATGCAGCCAATAAAAATCTGTTCATGCCTGAAACACTGATTGTTAATGGAATATGACATATTGCTGGCTGCACGTCAATTTGTGCTCCAAGTTGTCTCTATTTCTAAAAGAAATCTCTCTTGTGTTTGAAACCTGCATAAATCTAATTACATCCAATTAAATTCGTGCACTACCTATTAACGCACTGTGAGCGAAATTGTGTTTGAAATTGCGAAAAAAATGTTGGATGAAATTTTAGGAATTTGCTGTACATATGTATGTCTCACGAGCGAGTATCCATACTATGCAACTACTGTTTTGAATGCATGTTGTGAGCCTGTATAGTATTGCCTGCTATATTTTTAAAGATCGGAGATATGACAGTTTTCATTTTCTGACCCGAAAAGGCATGTGAACAAAAATAATCTTAAAACGAAGAATCTGTTTCGCAAAGATTTTTTCATAACCTTTTTTTTTTATTTTTTCGATTATTTGCGAAAAATATGCTTAACAATTTGTCTTGCAGCTATACACCAGTATCAACCTGGTAATGAAAGGTATTTCTGGTGTGAAAGATTGAAGTGTTTTTCTTATTGACAGGGGAAAAATATTTAGAGGTCACTCTCCTTGCCCACCGCGTTTTGCTATGGACAACAGTTAAATCTTCTAAACGAAAATTTGGAAAACGAAATCTAGTTCCTTAGCTTAAACATAGAACATTTTGAAAAACCTCTGAATTAGGTCCGTTTCAGTGATTCGCTTTTACGAAATGATTTATGAGTTTGTGTTTAATGTACAGGCATTCTCAAATCTGCAGCATAAACATTTTGTTTTGCTCTTCTACAAAATGTAATTCCATTACGATTTTTGGTAATAACTTTCAGCGAATCGCACCAAAAACTGAAGAAGATTATAACTTTTGTGGTGTTTGAATATATGAGTGCTTCTGGTTTTCATTCTGAATTCAAATTCAGAAGAAGAAGTTCAGAATTCTTCTGCGTCACCAATCGAAACGACATTACTTTTTAAAAACATGATTTAAATTTTTTTTTACGTTCGCTTTGCGCAAAAATATTACTCTTCTATTAAAATCATCAGTAAAATGTTTTTTTTTTTTTCAAAAGTGGCGATGTTAAAAATTGTTTTGAAATGATATGAAAGAAGCTTCTCAAAAATAAATTGCCGTTCGAAATTGCCATTAAACTGTACGTCCCTTCTATTCGTGTCAGAAAAATACGTCTTCGCACACACATTGTTTGGAGAAGCTAGTCTATAGGTACTGTATCGGCCGTTTCCGCTTAACAATTTTTAAATTTGACTGCTCAACCATCGCTTAACCACATACGATGGTGAGTAAGTTACGTCTCAGTTGAAAAACGTACTTCTGAAATGTGTCAACATAATCCCTATAATCCATAAACCCTATTTCCGAGAGGCAAATGTCAACTGTGACCACTTTCTTGTACCGGCTTAGCACGACTGGATTAGCCAGTTTCTACAGAGAAAGTATGAGCGATAAACTCTCCGCTGCGCACTGGCCATCCATAAATGCGAACACCATGTGGAGCAACATCATCAAGGAGATGTCTGTGACATCTTTATGTTACTTCAGAAAAAGAAACACTCTTCTCAAACTTCCGGAAAATGGTGACAGAAAGTGCAAATTTACAAGCGCTGGTCGCAAAGCTAGATGGGAACCGAAGAGTATCAATTCTTTAGAAGACAATCTTGCGACTAGCGACCGGCTGCAATCCCGGAATGTAGGCTTTTCGAAATTGCGATCTAAACCTTGTCACTGAAGCGCAGATTTTTATAGAAATGTTCAAGCAGCATTTCTAGAAGCTTCTAAATGGATATCATGTCGAGAGAGTGGAAGGGCGAGGGAAAACCGCTTCCAGTCAATGTAGAATAAATTGCAACTCCCAGTTTATAAGAGGTAGGGACGGCTATTAGAAAGTTGAAAAACAACAGTTTCGCTGTCTCTAAAGGTTTCTCTAAGAATGGTAGGGATGTTTTGGTAGAGTGCATTCACCGAATCATCAAACAAGTATGGGTACAATGGTTAAATCATCGTGAATGATTTCTATCATATGCCTCATCTGATGAATGGCGCATAACAGATCCTTTCCAAAGATTTCAAAACTCCTACCTTTTTTGAACAAGGAAACCTGATCCTGCCAGTTTTACTCGAGGTGTTGAGCGCTGGTCGATAAAGGGGAAAAGAGGAGCAGACAATTTACTTTTTAAGAGAAAAATACTTTGGAGAAATTATTTAAATATGTAGTTCAAAAACCCAATACACGTCGACTACATTGGCTCGGCAAATGGACAATAGCGCTCCGGTCAATGAAATCTTTGAACACCAAAGCCGAGGTTCCAGACGACAAGGAGGACCAAACATCCTTTCCAAAGACCAAACCATCGCTGTTGCCAGGGAGCTTAGTGTGTTCAATTATTATCCCTTAATTCATGACGTGTATTTTCTAAAGTTGATACCAGGTCTAAGTGTTGCTTATCCATTTTCATTAATATACATCCTACTGTGTCCAAAGCTCGACGCAGCAATCTTCAAGATTCTTTCCATCTGTCTTAACTATTTAGCGCAATTGGTAGATTAAAAGTGTCGAAACACGCCAAACGTATGGCATACAATCAATGGAAGCGTTAAGATATTTTCCATCCTGAGAAGGTTATCTATCCCAGTCTGACACGAAAATTAATTTTGTGGTAAGATATCTTCCATGATGATATTTTCATAGTTTCGATGACTTCTTGAAGAAGTACAGTAACTAAACTTTTTCTTTTAACCTTTCTTTTGTACATTAACACAAAATTAAACTCAATTTATTTACGAGAACTTATTAATGCGAAATAAAATTGATTTGAATGCGAACGCGTTCAAATTGAGAAATAAACCTTAAAATATGTGCCAAGAAAATTGCAAAATTCATCAGTTTTCGAGTTTGCAGTTAAAGAGATCGAAGGAAATCCATTGAGCTCAAATAGCAAGAAATTGTTTTCCAATAATATGTAAGGTCTATTTTTAAATCAAATTGCACAACATTGTAACCAGCCAAAAAGTTGAAGTGCCAACCCATTCGTCGCAGTTCCCTATAAAATAGATAATAGTAGATTATCACATGTTCCCTGTGATAAGGATTTGCATATGGCATTGTTTGATTTTGAGAAAGCAATCTTGTCTTGTACTCATGACATTGTAACTAAAATTCAAATGAAAAACTTTTCAAATTTTAAAACGAAACCCCAATAAAACTCCGCCTACATGATTAATGTCCGCCCTGTATAACTACAAACAGTGCAAAGATGCTAATAATACCATTAGCAAGTGCAAATAATTCAAAGAAAAAACAAACTCTCACCCTAAGTACAGGATCCTTGTGCAACGCCTCTGGATAACTGATGTCCCGAATACGATGCCTTCCAAAGAGCCCAGTAGCAAAGCTTTCTGCGCTTTTCAACGTCCGCTGCGTTGCTGTATACTTAAACAAATACGAATCCGCATCATAGGAGTCCTTCAAAATGCCAGGATAACGATTCTGCATCCTCTCAGCCAACTCAATCAGTTCATCTTCACCTTCAGCAACTAAAAACTTCTCCTCGTCGGCGCTTACATTAAAATACCAAAATTTTAACATCGCCAACTCGTGCGGACAAAAGCGAGCATGTACATTGTTTAGTATTCTTTGTCTGATACGAGTGAGATTCTCTTTGGCCTTGCGAATGATCTTCTTGCTGGGATTCCGCGCCCCATGTCGAATGACCGCCCAAATTCGTGTTGCTTTGCATTCTTCACCGATGAGAATTGGGTTAGAGAATGTTTATATAAAATTATAATTCTTTCAAACAATTCAACAAAAAAACACACACACTCAGTGTTTAGTGTACTTTACCTGGATACTCGAATTTACTTTCATCTTTATTGGCCACGACACGGTAGGGAGTCTTTGTCGACAAATGGTTTTCGATTTCAAGGCGCTTTAAATCGGAACATTTGTGTTCGATTTCAGCGAATATCATGGAAATGTAAAGGGCAGTGATAAGGGTACTTTTAAAGAGCATTTTCGAATTTAGTTGGTCGACGAAAAACGAAAATTTGTCAAATTAATAAAACGGTGGAAAATTCGCGTGAACAACGAACACAAAATAAACAAAAACGCACGAAAAGAATTTTTATCACCTGTCAAATTGACATAAGCCAGAGTGCAAAAAACGTATGGTTGCTGGTCGGTAGGGTAGTGTATGTGATACAGTGCCTTTCAAAGTGAAGAATTGTGCAACCGGAAGATGGCAACTGATGGCCGATGTATGTTTTAAAATTTTTTTCTTATAGATTTATTTTAATAAATTGAGTTAAACGTCAAATAGTAGTGGTTTCATTTGTTAAAAATGAATGTAATATAATTTTTTTTGTAATTACAGAAACCGATTGATGTTGTATTGGTCGTTTGAAGACGACGCGACGTCACGCACATCATAGGCGTCTGTGCAAATACAACGCCCTGCTCTATATTAATCTATAAATAGAAAAAGTTCGTCGCGTGGCAAAAAAACACACATTTGTTTATGTGTGCCAATCAATTTATCTGTCATGTTGACATACAAATTGATTTAAGAAGGTCAACTGTTGTCTGACAGCTGTTGGTTTCTTAATTTAAAGTTTGAATTTTTAGTTTATTTTATAAATAAAAATGATCACTTTAGTTTTAATAGCAGAGTGACGAGGACAGCGGGCGGCGGCTAGCAACTTTATTTAAGTTACTTTACTGCACTGCGTGGAACTATTGCGTGCGGTGAATCATGTGTGTGCACATGAGTCATGATTTGTGGTGCCGCTGGTTGTCTACTCAGAATGTACCTCATGCTTTTCGTGGCAGCCGTTTCTCCTCTGATCTGGTGTCATAACTCGCCGCAAAGTGGATCATTTTTTGAAACAACCGCTATTGCACGCGATATTCTAAGAGTTTTCCAAAATGCTCTACTATCAAATATGCTTGGAAATCTTTGTTTTTTTTTATCCATTTTAACATTAACAAAAGTTTTGTTTTTATATTAATAGCACCGTATTTTTAAAGTCAGAACAAATGAGTAGGAATGTTTTTTACGGCAGATCTAAGCAATTAAGCTCTACCTAAGTATTTGGCTTATTGAACACAAATATTTATGGAAAATGTGTATAAAAATAAGGATAGCAAAACTATCGCCATCATGACATAGATGAAGTTAAGAATGAATATGTATGGGATATCATATAACTTGATCAATGGTGGATGTCGGCAAAATGAATGCTATCGAAAAAATTAAAGAACGGCCTGCGCCTGTAGGATGTTTCGAAACTCACAAAACCAGGATTTAATTTGCCTAATTAATTAAGTGATACCAAAGTAAGAATTAAAGTCTGTTCAAATACAATAGATTGAAATGAATTGGTGCCCTACAGATTGTGTGATACCATACATATAGCAGCGTATCTTCAAATTTTAACTTGACACACGGTAATAAAAATGAAATGTCAAAACTGATGCCAATTAATTAAGTTGCATAAAATATTAATATATTCTCTATTTTCTAATTTCTAATCTCTCCAACTACCAACGTTGCTTCGTCAATTTACAACTCCAAATCTTCAAAATTATTGTAAAGGAATCCCAAGTAGTGGAAATATTTTTTTCAAAAATTCTGTAATTGACAGATTCTGTGATAGAAATGTAAATTTTTCGAATTTGACAGTTTCTGTGATAGAGATGTAAATTTGTTTTAGTTGACATGTAGTGGTTTCAGTGGCTTAGCGATGGACCGCATCTGGAGTATTCTTTTGTGAAATGTTGTTACTCGTTCGTTTAAGTTCATTCAATGTTTGATGTATACTCGACGACCTAAATTTTTTGCTTAAATAACATTCTTAAAATAAACCCTATCTGATTTGGAAAATCTTTTATTACTGTTTTTTTATTTTCAAAAGCAAAAGAATGGTTCTGGGAAGGAAAGCGCTTAGAAAACAGAGTTTGTTGTGGAGAAATTCACACTTCTGTGATTTAGTATTATAAAAACACGACGTGATTCATGTATGCATCACCATGCATTACGAAAGCGCTGAATCAAATGGTGTTTAAAGGTCAGATATAATTGAAGGAATTTTATTTCAGCCCATTAAAGTATTATTTTCCTTTTCCAAAATCAAACTTTTCTTTTTCCACAGGCGATTTTGTGCATTTACTGTGGGACGCAGTAGAATAATGTTAACACAAGCAAATTTAAATTTACAAGACAGAGCTTCGCCTTTAATAAAATAATTAACATTTTTTCATGATATGTATTATTTTTTTTAGTATATTTATTTGTTAGGGTGATTGCATTTCAATTTTACAAATACAGCTTTGCTCTCAATTAAGTTTTCGTTTTGATCTTGGAAGTGGTGTTTTCTTTAGGAATCAATTCGTCAAAACTGAATCTACAGCATCTTCTTCGCTTTCATCTGGCATAACGCCATTCCATTTTATGTTGTTGTTTTTTTTATAAATTTACTTAGATTAGATAAATATTTAATTTTTCCCACTAAAATCAGAAAATACAACAGCTGAACTTCAATAATCATATAAACTGCTGGGTAATTAATGTCTATTTTTTAGTTGGGTTTCTCAAGAAAAATATGAAAAGTTCCGACTAATGAACGTCTTTGTTCGTCTATAAATTTTTAGGCCTTTAAATTGAACATAAGTATACTCCCTAGGGTTCCGAAACGGTGGAGTGTAAAGCACTGTTTGATAAGCCCACTTCCGCCTCTACAATTAATAAACAAATGTTCTAAAGCTATAAATTGATGGAATAAAGCTAAAGACCTTCACAAAATTTGTAGACACTGACCTTCTTAACAAATTTGCCATATAAAGTTTTTTTTTAACATAAATGTTGTTTACTTCGAAAATTTTCTTAGAAAACAAAAAAAATATATATGATATATTTAGAAATAAAATGTCATCGATCTTGTTATCAACACCTTTTCATGGGGAGGGATATGAATAACGTATCATACTATACACCCCAAGCGAACTGTTTCATATGCTTGTTTTGTAAATTTTATTACATTGTTTGATGCAACTATCAATCAATAAAGTCACTTTAATGGAAATTCAAGAATGACCTTGCCCGTCTTGCACTTTGTCGAAAGAAAAATCGCTTGTCAAACAGAACTACATACGAAAAATTTCAGTTATAAAAGGTTACGTATACGCCTTAATGTGTTTTTGTTTTTCCTTTTTTTTCTTGCTTAGATTAATCAATCTCACCTTGTGATCTTTACAATAGGTAAATGCAATTAATTTTATACAATTGCGTTTGTTTTATGTTTCTTAAAATGATTGATAGATTGACAGCTTAATTACAATTTTTAAATAACTCTAATAACTGCGCATCTTACAAAATTAGATGTACCTACATTATGTTCAATAAAATGTCGGTAAGACAATGAAATGTTAAATTTTATCGTTGGAACACAATGGAGTCGCATTTATGTTTTTGCGTCGCAACAGCAACAATTTATTTGGCGCCTGTCGCAGCGTAATATGAATCCAAATGGTCAGCACATATTTTTTGAGTCAAATCAGGGAACCCTTAAAGAGGATAACGATAACTTAAATTGCGAACAAATGTTATCGAATTAAAAGAAATTAGAAGTAGAAAATAGAAAGCATGTTACAGTTGAAGTTTTTTAAATTATAGGTGTTCAAAATGGTGGATAAGGCACAGAAATAGTATATCACTTGTTCTTTCCGAAGTACTTATCAAACAATTCAAGAGATAATTCTTCTCCAACTTATAAAACAAAGCGATGCCATTTCGTTCCGTCATTTTTTATTTTAAACAAATGATACAAATTAATTAATAGAAATGAAAACAAATTCCACACCTGTCACTTTTTTTTCTATTTCGGTTATTAATTGATCAGCGGTGGGATGTCAAATTTGCTGTACTGATAAAAATAAACAATAATCATATTTGACGTAAGAAAAATAGAGCAAAACAAACATTATCATTAAGCAATGACAAAGAAAGATAAATAATTAATTTAACAGATTAACTAATTATTGTTGAATTTCAATAAGTTTTTTAACGATAGCAACAAAATAATTATAAATATTTAAGAAGCTCATCAATTTTTAAAAGATAAGCCTAATCAAGGGTGTAAAGATCTAGTACAACAAATGTTAGATAAATAAAAATAAACTATCAAATTTTTAACAAGTAGGTATCTACCAGTTAATTTCTCATTGTCATGGTCGATGTAGTATTTTTGAGTTTAAGACGTGCTATCATTCCTAAATTAAGACAAACAAATTTGTATCTGTTGAGTTCACTTTATTTTAATCGGTTGAATTGAATGAAAGGTTTGATAAGCTTTTGTATTTATCACACTTTGGTGTTCGTAATTATTGGTTATTCGGCAGTGATGGCAAACGAACCGATAATATAATATTTGATCAACTTTCATAAGTTGAACCCTAGGTGGTAATTAGTTCCATAGTCCCGTAGCCATTCTGCAGGAAAAATAAAGCTGGTTATAGATTACAGCGCAACTCGACCAGGAAAATCTTTTTCAGACTGACGTGGAACAGGCACAATATCTTATGTTTCGATCCCGCTGATAAGGGTTTATAGTCCAACTTTAATGCACAAAAAAAGGTTTGCAAGCTTATGAAACTTAAATAAATCCTTATATGAAAAAACATTTTTTTTAAATAATTAATTCAAAAAATCGAAGGACGCAAGTTCATTGTAATTCTCTTTATTTTGCAGCACTCCTTGCCCTGCCTCTAGTATCCCAAATACTAAAAACAGGCAAAAATCCTCGAAACCATTTTTGAGAAAATTAGTGATAACTGATTTTTACAAAAAAAACGATAAGCAAGACGAAAAAAACGCTCTGAGATGTTACCACTAAAGTTTTCATACGAACTTTAAGGCAAATACGTCGAATAGTTAAAAAAGTTAAAAAAGCAAAGAAGAAAATCCTTGGTTGCACAATCGGAAAAAAAGTAAAAAGAATCGATTCCGCAGCGGGACGTAACGTTACTATGAAAAGCACGTAGTTTTTTCAAATCAATTTTCACAAAGGAATAGGCGATCACCAGATCAGCAAATCTACAACCATCGACGTATACTCCTCAAGTTTTTTAGGTGTCCAAACTTTTCAAACAGACCACATAGACTTGTACCACTACGTAATTGCAGCAATAACGAAGTATTTAAATAACATGTCTTTAAGGATCTCCAACACTAAGCCCGGGCGTTGAAAAATAGTCGATGGCGGATAAGCCTTTAATGGCCTCAAAGTAGCACCCTAATCCCCAAAGTTACTGGCAGAATTTTTGGCTCCATCTATCCAAGAGTTACCGGAAAGAGTTTGGGGGTTGTTCGTGGGGTTAACTGCCCAAACTTGTTAGAAACATTGTTACGACGAACCTTTACAAATCGAATTTTGTTAAGAAAAAATACGCGACATTTTGGAAAGATTGGCAGAAATCTAGGGAAAAATTGCTGTATCGTTAATTGGGCGACGAAGGCAACTTTGTAATAAGGCTCTATCCCGAATAACTTAGGAAACTGTATATAATACTTTAAAAGTCCGAATTTTTATCTATGGATCTGATGAATATACTTTTTTCTACTGCGGTTGAAGAAAACTGTTCGTAAAATATTTGGTGCCGTTTACGTTAAAAGGTTTGTAGGAGACGATTTGACGACTAACTTTACGAGCTTTACAATGAAGTTGACCTGATAAAAAAAAAATGCACATTGGGCTTTTGGGACGGCAATATGCAGATCGAATGAACAACAACGCTCGCAGAATCTTCGACTCTAATCCGAAGGGACAACGCAATAGAGATAGAGGAAGGCTTCGCGTTATTTATAGCGCTCAGTGAGTAAGTGAAAAGGGACCTCAAACAATTTGGAGTGCAGTGGAGCGAAGTGGAGTAATTGAAAAGGCGTTTTGGTTGAGGCTGAAGTCTACCTCGGACTATAGTGTCGTCATACTTGGTAAGTATCCGAAGGTCGTATTAGTCGTTTCTTATAAACGAAGTCAAATTCCCATGTTTTCTATGTGTGTTGGAAGAAGAATATTTACTGTAGAAAAAAAAATTAACGAAATAATCAAAATGTACTATTGACACAGAGCATTATGCCAAGTAGATTATAATTGCCTGTCAGTTTATTTCAACACACTTGGTTTTGATTACTAGACTGACTACAATATTAAAATAGAATCAAATTATATTGAAAGTAAAAACAAAAAAGGATTTATTCCACAAATTTTTAACTCACACTATAGTCAGTCAAAAGATAAATTGAATTAGTGTTTAAGTAAAAACTAGAAATGATTTGCCAAACTTCATTCCAAATAAAATTAACTCAGGCACTTCCACCTCAAATCAACCTATACTATTTTATTACGTCATAATTCTTTTTATTAAATTAAATTGCTATCACTATTGCATAAACTTCAAATCTATGTTCATTTGAATGTTTCCAGAGAACTTTAAAAAATAACGCAGAATAAAACAAAATCTACGTATATATCTGGAGATGTAATCATAGCAAGCACTTGGCTGGTACCACCTACCTGCACACATCAATGCATTTGACAATAATAGTGCATAATTTCAGTTTATATGAATGTCTGCTACTGAACTCGTCGTAACTTCTGAAAGTTCAAATTAAAAACTTAAAGTTGTTAAATTTATTCGGCTTCAAATTTAAAGAAAAATGTAGTAAAACGTTTATACGTTCATAGTTTTCACTACTTTTAAGGTTTGACGTACAGAACCACGTTTGTGTTACGAAAAATAGCAATGGACTTAGTGTGACATTCCATATGGTGCAAATAAAAGTGTTCTTTGTGCGATGGATGGTGTCGAATAATTGTCCATTTCGGAATTTTGACATCTAATACTAATCTCTACCGCATACACAGAGACAGGGTAAGACTTAGAACATGGATATTTTTAAAACGCAAATGGTGTAAACACATTTTGGTCAAGTAACCCTTTTTTAAATGCCCCCCAAGACAGTCCTTTGGCTACCGCGCAGCGTACGCATTAATTTTCAATTCCATCTGCTGATGAATGTAATTGAGCTATGTAGTTCGACAGGAAATTTACAGGAATGCGAATGGCACCCCAAAGGACACTTTTAAGCAAATCAACAACAAACCGCAGTGAATTTTGCGCCAAAAGGAAATACAACTCAAGTACTAATACTACCCAACTCACCCCGCATATCAGTTGCTAACCGATGCGACGCGTCACAACCACTAGAGTACTAGACCATAGAGCGGTAATTTTAAACCAGATACAGCCATACTTTAGTTATTATAGGTTTAGGTGTTTATTTTAGCTGAAGTAAAGCCGGCGCGGTAACCGACTGCTCGAATGTTTATTATCACGTTTCATTAGTTGGTTGGGAAACATGTTGTAGCTGTGTATAGGAACATGCGCATCTTACCAACTACCTATTTAGTAGCTAACCAACGAATGGCCAACCAAGTGAAAAGCTCCAACGATATCAGTTTAAAAGCTAAGGACACGCGATTTATCTGGTCAGTGTGCACGAGTAACGAGTAGTTGACTTACTAACTGCTCAACTGGTCTTGAATTGTTGAATTTGCCCGTCAAAGTCGTAAGAGTTTGTACTATCATCGAATTCGCAACAGTCTCTGTTGTATCTCTGTTGCGAACGGTGTGGCAGTTAATAACTTTTTTTTATTTAATTTTGTTACTTTATCGTGTGTCGCGCTGTCTTTCATATATATGTACGTCTGTGGTACATATCTGGTGGCGGATGCCTACCTTAACGTGCTTTTTTTGAATAATCTTCCGGAGGTGATTACGAGAGCCGGTTCGCATCATCGCATCGCACCGTGTGCCGAATAATATTTCGATAAATCTATGAATATTTGTACTGAAATTTGCATTTGCACATGAAGACTTAATAGTTTTGCCAATGGAATTTGAAAACGAAGAGACATCATCTTGAAAAGTGCTGTGTGTAGTGCGCGCGTTTATAGGACTTTAACAGACTTTTGCGTTAAATGCAAAACTCTTGTTAATAATTTAGCACCTTTAAGACGTGCATCGTGTCTTGATCTCAGACATTGCTAACGCATAAAATTGCGTTTTAAATAGTGTTTAGTTAAAGAGTGCGAGAATGTGCAGCAATTTTATGCAAATTTGAATATTGAAAAACGATTTTTTTATTTTTTGCAACAATTTTTTTTTTATCTCATATCCGAAGAAAGATGAAAAGATAAATTGAGAAGCAAGAGAAACAAGTTGAATATAGTTTTTGTCATATGGTCGGAATTTTAAAGTGAAACGGGTTTTGGGGCAATTTTAATTTTTATTCAAAAATAAAATAAAAAGAAAGAAAAACGCAAAAAATAAACTCAATTTGAAGAGAAAAGAGTTCTGAAGAACGTGATTTGTGACCGGTGATTGCCTTACACATAAACAAGTCGACCATGATCGTAATTAAAATGATTTACAATATATAGATACAGCTTGCGATATTGGTGAAATTAACATTTTTGTTTTTGGAGGTAAGGGCTAAAATAGTTGTTGCGGAGAAGGAAATGGTTTTATTTTTGGTTATAATTCAGAATAAATTATTGTCAGTAGCTGGTTTTATGTTTCTAGTTTAAAAAAGTAAAACAAAGAAAGTCAAGAAATGAGCCGGTAATTGCATCTTAATAGTAATCTATTTGTACTGGCAGTTTGTTTTTATCGCTAATATTGGGGATAACGTTGTGCGGTCTACCGCGGGGTTTGAAGTAATACTTTAGGAATTTGGTTAATGATATCACATGACAACACGCCGACTTGTCTGAAATGTTTGACTATATCTTTAAGTCATAAGACTATTCGTTTAACCTGTCCAATTTCTCAAATGAGTTGTCATACAAGACATCATGATTTGTTTTTAATTTGTGACATGCGATCTATTTTGTTTTTTGTTTTTTTTTTTTAATTTTGGTAATTTATAATTTATTTTGATTACTGATGGAACAAAGTTTCTGGTATATTTTTAACTTAGTAGCTCGTTTAATTGGTTAAATGGTAAAGTGCCATTTCGTCTACCGGACTCTATACACGTAGGTATCGGTTGCAGCTAATAAAAATTGCATTTATTTATATCTTGATTAGTTCAATATGATTTAAGTATATTTTTGGATAAAGTTTAATATGAATAATATGATGTTATAAGCGGAGTTTATCCTAGAACCTAGGCTAAGGTTCAACATTTTAAAATTTCGTCTTCTATACGTTGGTATAAAAAATTGGATGGAGCAGTGCTATGAAAAAAACGATGGGGCTAATTTAGCTCAATTTATGCGAATAAATAGGCAATCGCAAATGCGACGTGTGCATGAGATTTATAATAAACTGACATCTTTGGATTTATATTTCAGTTTATTAGGATCATATCTCTGGGCAATTTCGGTTGTGGTGAGACTTAAAACAGCCTCTTCTTCACGGGGAAATATATTTTTACCAATTTTTGTTTTCCATTCGACAGAAAAAGCTATGTTCTTCTTTATGCCAAGAAGATATATTTTTCTGATTCACACATCCTATCGCATTTCGTAATGACAAGGCATGTATTTATTAAATTAAGTTCCTTAAAACACTACAATATGATGAAGATACAAGTGAATTAATCTTCTTCCGCTTTCTTTGATATCAATGAAAGCATTTACTGAGAGAAGTATTAACTTTAAAGCAGAGCTTGATGATAACTCTCAGTCTTTTGGAAGGGGTTTAAATTAGTCTCAGATATTGATATTTTGAAATGGGATAATTTAAATTATCTTTTGCTATCTCAATACATTTTTCGTTCTTGTTCTGACCAAGGGAAACCTTTATTTAATATTTTATGTTGGGGTCAGTGATATAAGTGAGAAAAAAAAATAAATAAAAGCCATTGTCACTTAAATATTTTCGCCATTGCATAAGGAATTGAAGATTAGTAATATTTATGCACTCACGTTGATTTTTCAGCGGCGCAAATAACGGTCAATATATATTATTTCTTTGATTTACGCGAGAAAAAGTTTACTCAAAAAGTAAAAAAAATTCATAAAATCTATACCGCATTTTTCTTTATAAATACTTTTTAGCCATGTGAAATTTCATGTTTAAGAGAATTATTGAACAGTTTTCATATATTTTGCCGAAAAGTGAACCACGGACAAATTTATATCAAATTAAAATTAAGTCTTATGAAAAGAGCGAAAGCTTGACTTAATGCAGAAACATATTTCGGAGCAAGTCAAAAAATCAATTGTTGACCGAAAAGCGCAATTTGATCTAGTAGTAATAGCTTAATAATTCCCACATCCTATCCCACACAAATTTTATCAAACACGGTGTAAAATACTACACTAACGCACTTACAAAAATGGCGTTCCTTCAGGGACGAAATTGTTAAACATACAGTCTACGCTTATAAAGTCTCAAAAAATATATCTGAAATGGTACCAAAACTTCTTGAAGTAGTATTATAATGTTTTTAGGAAACTGCTCTAATTGTTCTGTCCATTGTTTGACTAGGTAATAATCAGGTTGAAAGGAATTCTAGTGACCTTACTTTACGACATCCTTGTAAGTTTGCCTCTAGGGGCCCGATGTCCTGATTTCAGATTACTTCGTCATTAAGGCCAATCAAATGCTGGTGTTCCAGAAGTTTATGAATTTGGCTCTCTCAATCGTTATGCCACGACGAACCATATTTCCTTTTTTAAAGGTTCCCAGGGTATCTACTTCAAAAATGACTCACAATACCTGTTGACGTTATCCAAAATTTTTCCAAATAGGTTTTTGTATTCTAACCGCTTTGCGAAGCATCTCGACAAATTTGTCTAAAACTAAAATATTATTGCAACCATTCATCCTTTTGCTCCCGCAATTTTTATACCCCACAGAGAACTGAAAAGATCTACTCTAAAGGTTTTATTAATCATCTAAATAAAACGTTCAGAATTTTTCTTAAAAAGCTGTGACAATTATAATTAATATTATTTTTAACCTGTCTCTTGTAACTGCATTAGTTCTAAATAAATGGAAATAATTTTTCATAACACCTTTTTATAATAAGCAGTTTAAGGCAAAAATTGGAAACTATCGGTCGAGGCTTTTTTAAATATTAAAAATTTTTGAAAGTAATGTTAAGGACGAACTCTTGGCTTTGTTCGTGGTAGATAAAGGCACTTTTAAAGTCGATTGTTTGACTTCTCGCGTTATAAAAGTTACTTCGGGTGTTCCACAGGGCAGTCATTTGGACCCGTTGCTATTTATATTATTTTTTAATGACTTTTATGAAATTTTTCAATTGTAGGTTAGATGATTTGAAATTATTTTCTCGGATAAATAATGCAACTGATTGTATTCGTTTTCAATCAGACATTAATAGATTGTCGGAGAGGTGCAATCGTAATGCTTTGGAACTTAACATTTCTAAATGTAAAGATTTTTCAGAATATTATATTATTACTTCAATTTTGCATTATTATTTTATAAATGATCTTTGACTACAACGTTTTGATGAAGTAAAAGATCTTCGTGTCATATTTAACAATAAGTCAAGTTTCTTTTTCTCTAGCTCATTGTTAAACGTAATAGATTTTCGTTAAGATTTTCCAGATATAACAGCTTTAAAATTATTTATTGCTCGTTAAACAGACCTTATTGAAATTTGGGATTCGCCTATGCAGTTCACGAACTTAGTTTCGAAAGACTCCAAAAAATACTTCACGAGGTACGCGATTCGTAAATTGAATATGTTTATTGAGCTTCCCAATTATGGCAGAAGTTGAAAGCCTTAAGTTTCAGACATGATGCAACTTCTGTCATGTTTATTCGCGATATTCTTACATATTATGACACATTAATTCACCAGAATTTTGTTCTCTCTATTAAATATATTTGTATGCTCATTTTTGTATTAACATTTTTGTTTGCTACCTCATCTCTTCCAGAAGTGACTGACAAACATTCAAGAGTAAGAAGCTTTGGCCTCATAGTGAACTTGTATAAATTAAACAATGTTCATAAGAAAAAAATCCATTTAATTGACATCTTAATAATATTTACAGTCAAATCTGTCGCATAAGCAATACATATATCATTTCTTGGTTATGTGCCCAGAAATAAATTGGCAGATATTGAAAGTATACAAACTTTGAAACAATATTTGTAATACTCCCACTTTCCTCACCCTCCTTGTCGCCGTAATGTACATCACATCATGTATATATTTTCAATTACAACTCATTGTTGTTCTAAAGTCAACCAGAACCTGTAAAGAAAGGATTTATATTAAACAAATTAAAAGTTTAAAGTGTGTTAATCTTAGTAATCCTTCGAATTACGCAAAATAAAATCTAACATTGAATTTATTTTATTAGATATAATCTATATTGCTCAAAAAATTATGAAGAGGTTTTTTTTAAGGTTACAGCGGTCAGTGCACCAATCATATTCAGTGCATACGATCAAATTGTATGGCACCCTCCCATACGTATGATACAATTTAATTCAAACAGTCATATGGCAGTGTGAGTTTTAAAAAGTAGTACATTGCAGTCCGTGCCAAAATTCCAAATTCGAACTGGCAGGACACGGTGCCAGTAGTTACTGTTTATCTTTGGTCTACCTGCACAGAATTGATATAAATTACATTGCAAGGCATTACTCTGACCGACTCAAAACGGCAAAAAACCTCGTACGTATAACGTTTTGCCAAATAAACTAGTCGTAGCTTTAGATTTTAACGTACTTTTAATTTACGCGACTTTTTCAGTAAGACGTCTTCAGTGATAAGGAGCTTATTTTAAGCACCTAAAGCCTGAAGACTGGTTCGAGCAAAGGCAGGACATACATACATATTTAAGTGTAAACGGCCCATACAGGACCCAAAGCCTAGGTTCTCCAACCACTGTGTGCGAAGATATATTTTTTGACTCGAATGGAAACTGTAACTCACAGTTTAATGCCGATTCCGAACGGCAATTAATTTTTGAGAAGCGTTTCATTACAGCGACCTCTCGCTTAGTGGTCCAACGTACTTAACCACTATGCCACTATGCGCGAACACAAAGGATATTTATAGAGAAAGGTATCATCGCCTTCTCCACAAGCGTCGCCGGCTGTATCACTTCAGTCACTGCATTTAGGTGTTTAGTAAAAGCGTGGTGGCCTATCTGAATGCCTACTAGGCGCCAACAGGCCTTTCTTGCTAGTAATAGCAAAAATGCGACAGACTTCCCACAGATATATGATGTAACTAGTATGTTTGCATCCCGGAGAAATGTGCCATTGATTTTTGTGTCCATAGGGGATCCAGTCAGCAAAGGAGGCCCTTAATAGGGATGCCTCATAGGATAACCTCAACACAGATTCAGGTCCTGAGAAATATTCAACCTTGACGATCATGTGATTCCAGTACACCCAGAACTCAAACAAATTTTACGAATAGTCCTATCGAATTCAAAGAGTTCTTGAGTTGGAGCAATAACTTATTTTGTTATAAATAACTGAGTTGTTAAAGGAGTAAGGATGGCCTTAAGTGTAGCTTAAACACGTCCGTGGAAATGCGATTACATCGCTTCCCTTGTTCAGTTCATGGTCGAAACTATTCATCGACTCGGAAAAAGTGGACTTTGAAATTATGCATCTGAAGTTCCGGTATCATTCCGTCAGATGGTATATGCCTTAGACAGGGGTCATAGGATAATGGATAATTCTCGCACAATGTCATCGAAAGGAGAGTTTTACCAAAAACCACTTCTTTTGTAGAAATGGCATGGGTTTCTCATATGATATAAATTTCAAGACTCCAGGTGTGCTACGAAAAGTCCCAATGTAACCTAAGCACACTGTTCTTTGGAGTTTAGTCAAATTATCAATTGATGTATTTTTGTGAAAGCTTATTCCAGCAAATTTCGGGAATTTGATAAATATTAATAGAAACAGAACAGAACAGAACAGAACAGTAACCCAGAGGACTACCCTATGGAGGAATAATATAAACCGATTATTAAAGAATATTAATGATACATTACGTCACGTACTGAATACGACTCCGTAAGTAATTATGCAAACAAAATTTTTTACAAATTCAATAAAATTCTACTTTATGTAGAAAATGTCTAACTGGTTAATTACTTTAATATCTCGAAGCGCACTGCTGCAAATGCTGAACTCTGTGATGTTTTTATAATTTTTTAAAAACAAAATCTAAATAAAAAGTATGTTCGCGCCTTAAACGAAAAGGTTATTGGTCTCCCACTGAATGTAAAATTTGTGTGTTTTTTTTTTCAATGCATATAGACCCGCTGTGCAATTACACACTCCCCAGTATAGATGATGCCAAATGTGATTAATTGCATTGAGAAAACCTTAAATGTAAGCAATAATTTTCTAATTAACTTTCGTGTATAAAGTAAATTTTTGAAGAAAACAAGGCAAAAGCTTCAACAAATATCACTAAACAACATATAATTAGTTTGTTTAGTAAGCACCTACTAAACTGTGCCACCCCCGGTGATCTTTTCCACCCCTTCTCACGGTCACTGTCTTTGTCTAATTACAGCACAATGAGCTCTCTTCGATCTCTTTTAATTACAGAGGCAAGCGAGCAAAACTTTGAGTCTTTATCACGCGCACTATCCGCGAATGGACTCTAGCCAATTGAAGGTAATAAATCTTGGTCGTTGTCGTCACATTTAGCCGCTACCAGCTCGTTACGCTACGTGTCGACCACAAAAGAGCAATGAATGACATCTTAATTTTAAGTAACTAATCGACGACAACACTCTCGCTCGTGCCACCCACGCCGCCGGCCGGCGGTTGCTTCAACCCACACCCAGTAGGTGTTCTCTCCTCGTAGCGTTTTTTACAATTGTTTTCCGACATGCGATGCGGTCTAGTTTCCTAAAAAAAAACACACAAAAAGCACCCCTCCCGAATTAATTATCTTCCTTAAGTAATAAGCGGTGCGGGTGCGTTAGCGGTACGTGCTATTGAATTTCGAATGCAACTAATTTACTCGCTTTTGTTTGTTTGATAAAAATTATGATTTATTATGACCGATAATATTTGTCATAGGATTCGGAATAGTACACTTCTCTGCAACAGAGAATGGAAATAAGGTGAGACCGCCGCGTGTGGATGCTGCCGCCACTTTTGTTGGTGTAATAATCATTCGAAGTCGAGCTTATTTCCCCATTTGTCATCCCCTAGTGGAAGGAAAGTCATTTGGAAAAGTAATTAAAATTCAAAGTAACATCGCGCATTCGCTTGGTGTCCTAGTCGCCGCTTATCTTTTAAATGCCAAATGACATCGTTTCGTTTGGGAGGAAAGAAGAAGAAGAATTGGTCTTAGAAATCGGATTTCTTCGGCGATGGTGATTCGAAAGCAATTTCCTTTCATTGTTGCATAAATTGAATAGTCTTATTGGTGGGAGCAGTAAAGAGGTAGTGAATGAACAGTGGGACTGAAAATTATTCGTACACATTTTAGCATTAACTTTAGTTACTTCACGGTTTTAATTACTGACTGATGTTAAAGTGATTGTTTGACGTACAAAGGTGGGTCTAAATGTTTTCCTAATGGCATAAATGTTACTGTCAACTTTGAATGTTTGTCGCCTCCGTAGATTATGTGTGGGAGGGTTCAAATGTATCTCCACTAATCGCTTGTGATATAGAGCTATTTGCCAATTAACAACATTAATACGTCGTTCACTTAGAATTAGAATCCTGCATTCGTTCTATTACTTAGCAGAGACATTTGGGACAAATGTGGATAGCCGATTGGGTTGAAGAATGCTTTCTATTATGTTTGTACAATGTAATGCCGTACGTTCACTACGTCGCCAACTCATTTAACCAACTTTGTCCAATTCTTTATTGAACGTACACCATGTTTGTGTTCAACGCGTTGCCAGCCCCGTGCACTTAGATCATCAACACATTCAATTGAATAACCTCGTACACCCAGTTGATCAACAATTTTCATTTTGGCAATAAACTCCGTTGCTCGAGTTTTTTAACCATATTTTCGATGAGGTTTCGTATTGAGCAACGTTGTTCAGCACACTCAGCAACTGACATAGACAGCTGTAGCACACCTTTGATTGTCAAATTTAATTTTAATTTATTTAGATTCATTCGGCAAAGATTATTTTAAAAGAGAAGAAAAGAGACTGTCAGCCGTGTTGATAGTGTTTAAAAAAATAAAAACGTGGCAGATTCAAAAAAGAAAATATGGTTTTGGGTCAGTATTTTTTTTTTTTTTTTGTGACAGAACACCATTGACCAATTCAGATGTGTGTGAGTTTATCAATGGCGGCTCTTCAACTCGTTCCGGCACGCAATTTTACCGCACTCAACTAACGAAGATTTGCAAAAAGTTGAGCAACGCGTTGAACAGTTAATGTGTTTGCACATTGTTTGGAATTTGTTGCTCAACCCGATGCGCAACTGCAACCGCAACGTCCACTACCCGTACACTTGTCGAACAACGCGGTGAACAACGATATACCATCTCCAACCATCTACAAAGCTTTGGTTGAAGAAAGTTGAGAAACTCGTACATTAAAATTGAATGCGTTGAACATTAAATTGATGAGTTGGGCACGTAGTGGAAGACCGTCATAAGCCGATTTATAAAACCGGCTAGGAGTCCCCTTTAGACCTTCTGTCCATTCTGTACCAGCTATTGGATTAAACGACCAATAGTTTAAAAAATAAACGCATAGCAGCCCATCCTTAATGTTTATTAACTTTTCCTGTTAAACTTTGACACGATTTCCAGATGACGGAGGAGGAGTGTAGCCGGTAATTTCCACCGGCGTACTAGTGAGACGTTTGTACGCTAGTTGTGAGAGCAAAGTGAGGTGAATTTAAAAATATAACATGTAATTCCCCTTTAGATCGGATATGGCTGATGCAATAGAACGCATTCCACTATGTATATTTGCTCCCATCACGAACCTGATATTGTTTTTTACTTGCTTGCGGTCCAAACTAGTAGCAATATGGTAGTAGCCCATGCCGAAAGACACGTCATACCTTTATGAACTACATCCACATCTTGGTGATGGTCATATTGTTTCAGTTGTACCTTCGCACACACTTGTTCTCCCCGCACACAAGGCCAAATATCCCTTAAAGAATTTGTCTTCCTAAATAGCACAAATAATAACTCTTATTGTCTGCTTATTGTCCAGCACTCGGCACCGTAATGCACGAGTAACAGAATAGGGGTTCTGTAGAGCATTCATTTTGTACCTCAAGTCAGGAACGCATTGAACTCTTTATACCCTATCCTAAGGGTATATTAATTTTGACACATAGCTTGTAACACCCCTTAATATTCGCCGTAGACCCATAAAAGTATATATATTTATGATCAGGACCAAATCCTAAGACTATCTAGCAATGTCCGTCCGTCCGTCCGTCCGTACGCAATTTTTAGGCCTTTTAAATTAAGCTAGGAAGCTGAAATTTGGACCACATATTCCCTAGGGCTCCGAAATGGTTAAGTGTAAAATTTTTTTGAATACGCCCACTGCCACGCCCACAATTTGGAAAAAACCGTTTTAAAGCTAAAGTTAGAGAGATAGAGTGTTACGACCTTCACATGATATGTAGGCACTGCCCTCCTTTATAAGTTTTTCATATAAAGTTTTTTGCCACGCCTACTTTTGTGGGCGTTTTTGACTTAAATGCTGTTTTCTTCAAAAATTTTCACAGAAAGCGAAAAAAACTGTTTAACAAAATATTTACCCAATATTTTTTCCAACATATCGCCCATACAAAGTTTTCTGGCCACGCCCACTTTTTGGGGGCGTTTTATCAAAAAAAACTTTTTTTTGTTAATTAATCGAACTAAATAAAATGCTATCCATCATCTTCTGAATGGTTTTTTCTTTGGGGCATATAGGGATATGGATAGGGTATCATACTGTTCGCCTCAAGCGGACTGTAGCCTTTCCTTATGTTTTTTTCTGCGCTTCTACCAGCGGTTTTCTAGGGTTATTCTTCGTCGGCTCTTCACTAAGTTGTTCTTCAAGTATCTCCTTGCTTTACAAGATAAAAATTACCTTAAACTAGTTTCGTCGTGAAAGCCTCTATCATGGCACGCTTAGAGTGCCGCATACCGCAGTATCTGGATGGACCTGTTAAAAATATTCGGCACATCCCCACAAGCCGGGTCCCCACTAAGATCATCTTTGGTCTTTGGTCTTTTTCATGGATAAGCCTAGATTTAGGGATGATTTTTTGATCTGACTTTCCGGATACTACATTGGTATTTACCAATCAAAAGGAAAGTGTCTTAAATTCGACATTAACCATATAGATGGGTCATATGAAGCTTACATTCAAGTTACTGGACGTGCTGCAAGTTGTTTTATAGACATTTTGTTTTTGTTTTAAGCTTTTTATTGTTCATTCTATTTTCTTAGATTGTTGTCCTTTTTAATTTTAATCTATTGAAGACCTTCATATCTGGTGAGCAATTCCCACGTTTTGAATCCTTTTTGTAGTTAAGTCAGTTTGGCTTGCTCTTTCTTATCCTTAGACCGTTTTCAGTCAGGAATTCCCTTAGCACTTTATTCTTCGACTTCCTTTGTGGATTGCTGTTGGCATAAAAAAAAACCATGACATTTCAGCAAACATTAAACTTCTTGTACAGACTGTTTTATCCGCCTTTCATATCATACACTGTCAATGTTTGGCTCGAGCTTAAATTGCTTGCTCCAGTTTCACTTAGCTCCTTATCCTGTCACCATTTCACGCTTAAACGCATCTACCTACCAGTTCTGCATTCTAATATCTTTCCAGGTTTACTTATTTAAATTTAATTCTCATCTTCTTCGTGTTTCCTTTTTTTTGTTATTATTTCAGTGTGGAGACCTCATCAAACATATACAGCTGTCTATCTCTCTATCCGCGCACCGATGCCAAACTAGAATCTATTCATCCAACGTAGTTGCTCGTCCTGCACACACACACACACACAATCGGAAGGGACGAATTATAATGTCGTCTTACCAGCATTATTGACTTCGGACTGTGGACCAAAAAGGGGTAAAGAAAAAAAGACAACGGATCATCCAGGACACCCAAGTCGTCCATCGTTTGTAGTATCTGGCAATTGTATATCCGTATCCGTATACGTTGTCCGTTGTATTTTGTTGAATTTTTCTTAAGATGTCGCCAGTACCTCTTCCTGTCAGAGACGAAGAAAGTAATTATTATTCTCTGGACGACAATAGCACGTTGCGATTCATTTAAGTGGACAATTTTAATTAACATTGCGGTGTGCCGAGTTGTGTTGTCAATTTATACACAAAGTGCATTAAGTCCCCGTGTTGCCATTGCAAAACAAATACGAACACAAACACGACGACCACAACTGGAGCTAGAACTAGAACTACGACTATGAATAGTTAAGGACTTTCGCGTACGTGTAAACTGCGAGTATGTAATATAAAATGAATGAAGTACTAAAACTTGACTAACATACAAGCATCTCTAAATAAACAAGAACAACAAATAGAATAATAATAAGAAGAAAAATCATCTCTACAACGGGATAATAAAAAAAAATATATACATATATAAATAATATCTCTGATAAAGAAAAAAATGCCGGAAAAAACACTAAATAACGGTTATCTGAGAACACCACACTCAAACGAAAATGGCGGTGGTGGTTTAGTTGAAGATTCGACGACAGACGACAAAATGACCACAACATCACCACTCCTGGGTGGTGGTGGTACCACAACTGGTTCCACGCAAGCCATTAACCTTGGTAGTGTTGTAGTGAATAATGGCCCAATGAATAATAAAGCGCCGACAATTGTACACTTTGGACCCGGTTCAAATGTTCCAAGGACTTCACTACAGTACCCGCCTGGCAGCGGCAGCGGGGGCGTCGGTGCGCAAGGGTTAACACAGTCACCACATACCAGCGATTGTTTCTTTAAGGAGCCCACTCTGCGACGAAGATTACTGATATTGGCCGTTTCGTTTATGGTCTTTGGAGCTGCGATTGGAGCGTTGGCTATCTACTTCGCTGGCAGTTTTCGATGTAGCAGTAGTCCCAGCAGCGCTGATATCAGCACTATTATCACCAGTACTGACAGCAATCTAGGTGAGTTTAAAACGCATTTTTTTATTGTTTTTTTGTTGCCAATCTGGCGATCGATAAATCATTTTACTATCTATTTTGGCAATTATTGATATTTATAACGAGTTTTGGGCTATGTTTATTTATCTGAGTTGAGCAGACAGATAAGCTGTCAGCCAGAGATACACATTTAGCAGCGTGCTCACGTTATCATGTTTATCTTTAAGTGTAGAGTTGTAAATGTTGTTGATGTACACAAAAAACACTTGTATGCCTAAAGGATGGATTATTGCGTGCTATATAAATACGGATAAAGTTGTAGAAAATTGTTTGCTGTCGGCGTTTATTGGCAAACAATAATTTGAACACAATAGCACTCCATGGAACGACTTGAGTGGGAGGTTAAGGCAAGTATAACACACAAATGCCTGTTGATAAATTGACAGATTCATTTACGAGCAGCAACAATGGATATCATCGAAAAATGTTAATTCGATAGAAGGGGTTGATGGGAAAGGAAGTTCAAGCTTTGATTGTTCACCAGTGATTTCGAACGTGCAACCATATTGTCCTTTTGCTCCTGTTTACATTACAATATTCCAAAAGGCTGTCTTTAAATGGAGAGTTTAATTTACGAAGAAAAGAATTAAAAATATCTATTAAATAGCAAACTAATTTGGACAACCAAATTATTGTCGTCTCCAAGGACTAAGGTTATGTTAGGAATAGCGAATTAGATACCTTTAGAAGTCGCCAACTTTCCTGAAAGCATTGTATATTTGAGATATCTCCAGAACGAATGACTTAGAATTTCTGCACCTTTATTGCAGAAAGGCATAATCTTCTAGCATGCTTCTTCAGAAGATAATCGGCAAGCATAATGCAATTGTCATCGTAAGTTTAGATCTATGTACATTCACAATTTGGCAAAATTGTGCAAAATTTTAAAATTGTAGGAATTTTGACCGAACGTAAACGTCCTCTTTCGAGGAAAATAGAATTTCTTTAATATAGATCCTTGTTTGTCTTAAAAATGACTACGGAGATGTAGAATGAATTGAGATATATGGGCGAATGCCTCGCCTCTTTTTTTAAATACATATACACAGTTTTATATTTGTTTCTGCGTTTGTTTTTCACATCCTACCTTCACGTTAAATTTCATAACTCCAAGTCTTTTGGTTATAGAGTTAATGAAAAGGGGCGGCTACCACGCACTCTAAATAGAACATAAACAACATTTTATTTTTTCCCGTGTTTGTTCTTAAAATCCGACCCTCCTGTAAAAAATCATAATTGTAGGTCTTTTGGGGGCTGACTGAAGACAAGCCACGCCCCCTGGATGGAATATCACATATGTTAGATTTTTCCCTGTGTTTTTTCCGCAAAAACTGTTACTGTGCAAAATGTTAAGGTTCTACGATGATTGGACGTAAGTCGGTGATCAGTTAGTCAGTAAGTTACTATTTTAGCTAATACTATCAAAAAATATAGTACAAACCCAATCACATACCATCTTAATTTTCCAATACTGGCCTTTATTGCCGCTATATGATTCGATTGCCCACACAATATCAGTCGTGGTAATCTTTCAGGTTAATGCGCCACCAAACGCGTGGTCTTCTTCTACTGCGTTGTCGAAGATTCTGCTCATTTGTTACATGTCCCAGCAATATCTACTAACCAGCTCGATGTCGGTGAACATCTCGTAAATGTCGTTGAAGAATTGTCCTCTCCAGAACCCATCAACAAAAAAGGTACCAAATGTCTTATAAAGAATTTTTCTATCAAAACGATTAAGGATGAATGCATCTCCTTAAAAAAAGAGTTCATACTTTAGATCCATAGGTTAGCACTAGGATTATCACGGCCTTGTTTAGAGTTTCCTTAGTTGGTCGAAAGTGGGCATTTCTACATAGTTGCCTTCTGAGGTCGAAAAAACTACGTTTGGCAAGCGATATTCTTCGTTTGATTTCGGCAGAAATACCAAAACTAGACATGGCTCTGTACTGTATAGCTCGTCCCTATAGTTACTGTTATATCGTTTTGAACTTCCTTGATTTACGAATGGTTACCACAAACACTGAAGGCTGGAATAAGTTTTCTTATATTGCCTCCAGGAAAGTGACGTAGTGCGAAAGTGTGAATATTTGGTCAATTCGATCATTAGATCATTAGATTAATTTAATTTATCTGATTTGGGTAAATATTTTTTTTGGAAATTATCAGACTAGAAATAAGAAAATTATGCACGAGGGTAATGGAAAATAGGTAAAATTTCCGTAATATTTTCCTAGGACTATTAATTAAGAAAAAAATATATATTATACTAGAATAAAGGTTACTTTGTCTTAGAGGAAAGCTGATATTGAATAAGTAAAAGTTAACTTAGATCTAGGTAATATCTGCCTCTTTTGTAAGGCAATTTTACCAAAGTGTAATGTTTCCTTAGCAATGGTTTAAATTTGCACACTGCCTAGCGCGGTGTTCCAATCCAATCCACTATATACAATTGCCTTAGTACTCTTAGTACTCAGCTTAAACTAGCAGTCGATGGTATAGAAGATACTGTCTCGGGGAACAACGATGCATGCCAGCAATTATTAATGAGAAACGAATAGCATGTAGTGTCTCGAACCACTACAATAAAAAGGGGATTTATGCTTGGAAGCACAAGGGACCATTTCCTTTTTTAATAAAAAGAAAAAAAGAAGAAAGAAAATATTGACGGCATGAAATGCTCGCAAACTGTGTAAAATTACATGTGTTTTTTTTTTTAAATGGTCAAGAGTTGCCTTTACCTAGAGGATAAGGTAAGTTTATATGTTCTTGCTTTCCTGTTTTTACAAATTTTTTTTTTTTACAAATTTTTACAATAAATACGAAAATCTGAATTACCTTATAAATATAAGGTAAGTTATCTTAGGAACTACCCGGTTCAAAACGAGGCGTCTATAGGATTTAGGTGTCTTATATCGAGATTTATGATAATTTTGCAAATGATTTTCTCTGGCTGTACGGTTTCAGGCGGTCGCACAATACGGCAACCAAGTTCATATACGCCATAGCTAAATTAATTAAATTTCTGTCACTATGATGGAATTTTTGGCTTTTATTGTCAATGTTAAATGGCTTGATTTGTCTCATCTTCGCTGTTTCCCAGTCGTCTCTTGAAATTGTGTTTCTATATCCGTAGCACCAAGTTTGACTTACTACAAGGTTTCATTGTTCATCTCTTCAGATCTCTGTTCGGGTCCTGTTCCCCTGACACGTTCTCTTTACCTTTTTATTAAAATTTCCGAACAATATTCGATCGAGTGCTTCTCATGCTCCTTTTTTTCCACCTAACTTAATTTATTAGTCACAATATGATAATTTATTTTGTGTGATTTTTAAATTTTGATATATTTAAAAATTAAACAGAATAATAAATTCCCATTAAAAGTACTTAAAAGATATTATTGCAAGTTTACCGAAAAATACAACAATAGAAAAATCTAAGGAATGTATGTTTGTATTAAGAAAAGTATTTTTTCGGATTTGATACGTGAGTGTATGTCATAGCCACAGACTCGTGTTAATATCTTTTACATGATTGCTATCCAAGGTGCTTCGCTGTCAAACGATGCCGCCTCTGGCCTATAGCTTTCAATCGTTAGGGCGTGTTTTTGCATATTTTGCTATAAATGCATGCTTAACTTAGCACATTTTGTATTTTTGCAATACGTTAAATATCAATACTGATTCATCCGTGCTAGAAAACAAGCTCTGCATCCACTTCCAAACATGCACTGGATTTTGTCAATTAAATTAGGGCTTAGCTAAAACTGATTAGAAAGTTGCTGATAGGTAAACCTTAAGCACGATCTCTTTGTGCAAATCTGAAGCAATTTGTTTGAACTTTTACTGCTAAAACTATGTATTGTCCATGCGAGTCAAAAGGGTTATTAAAATATCGTGAAACTTCCATTTGGATTGAGGTGATAAATGTGAAAATTTAGTGCAAGCGGATTCTCTGTTTCTACACAAAGGCAACAGCTTTCTATGTTCCTTGCAATAGGTAGTTAATTTATGCACAATTATGCTGACGGGAGCATAATTTCAAACAAGGTGTTACTTTCATGCCTAATTAGGCAGGTTAAAACCTAATAATTGGTTTACTATTGTGCAACACTTTTACAGCAGTCACGCAGTGTTCCCAATATGTTAAAAAACTGGCGAAAAAAATTCTAACCAAGTTGAAGTTGACCTTCTATTCACTTCTTAATATGCATGAGTATAACTCAAAATTATCAATAAATAAAGAAGTTCCGTAAAAAAGGAAGAACGTGGTTTTAATTAAAAAAAAAACACCATGCCAGTGTCACTTCCAATCATATGATGACTATGAACATGCATCCGGAATGCAAATTTGAAATTCATTCAGGACTCGAAAAAAACGGATGTGCCTCCTTTAGCAGGAAAAAACCATACGAATACTGTCTATAAACTCAATTTGAAACAGAATCCTGATAACTATGAACATTTTCTCGACACTTGCATTCTGTGTGCGTACGACGCAAGCACATATCATCGAAGTGTCGCATAAGTCGTATTCCACATCGCAGCGACATGATATGCACGTTTCGAAAATCACAAAAATAATTGCATTACACCGCCCAAGGAGTGACTAGTTTTCCGATCTGTCAATATAATCGATTTATAGTTACTTAGGAGGAGAGAAAATAATTCCCAGCATGCTAATTTTCTGCGTTTTACTTAGAAAAACGCCTCATTTTGTAGGTCGGACAGAGCACCCACATGTGTATGTGGAGCCATTTGAATGTCATTTGCATTCGACACAGAGTGTAAACATAAACATAAATCATGTTTAACACCGGCCGCATCGTGTCGTTCCGTTGGTTGTACGCTCAATAAAATCAAACACGCCGGCCGTTGTGTTACGCTTTCGGGTGGGCTTTTCGATTAGGTGAATTAATTGAGTTTTTGATTTAGGAAACTAGTTCTCAGTACGAACGAACTATTAAATCACAGATACAGAGCTCTAGAGTCGTAGTCAGTAGTACGCTTTGCGCTATACCAACACTACCAATACTAAAATTGCCAATTAATTTCAATAAATATACGGCCGGCTGACGATGTTATTGAATCACGAAATCACCTGAAATAAATTGGGGTCAACACGCATCGAAGGGTGAGCGGGGTGGTAGGTGACCCTTATGACGAGTTAATTTGAAAATTTACTCGACATGGACTGGACTTGAGCCCTATGCGGTTATATGGAAAATAATTTCTATTACCACTCGACTGTAATACAATTATTGTGTCAAATGAAATAGGCCAAGTGCATACGTTTGTTAGAATAATTGAATTAATTTTGCTAGTTAGCTAATAACATTTCAGACAGTCCGTATAGAGTTATAAACGACTAAATTACTAGTTCTGGGTAAATATCGTGTTCGCAATTTGTAGTGTAATGTCTCATCTTTACTAATGAAATAGTTTGTTCGGACTGGGAGCCTCAGCTACTAAAACCGCAATCGAAAATCTTTCAAACCGCAAATCGTAATCCGATGCGCTCACTAAGAAAGGATTCTTCGGTTTGAGCACACTTCCTATTTGGAAGGAATAATTTCGGAACACGATAACTATTTATTTGCAATGTGGCTTGACTTCCATAGTAGAGAAATAATTATTTGTTAGGTTTTTGAACAATATTTTACCCATTTACGATTGAATCTGAAATTTCTTTATAGAATAATCTAATATTTTACATGTTACCACCATGATGAATACAAAATAATTGAATACGGATTAAAGGATATTTTTATTTTGGCCAAATTGTGAGTTTTAAGTTGATCATTATTATACAGGGAAGAATATTTTTTCCAAGGCGATCTGGTTTGTACTGGCCTCCTGTATGGCCGACTTCCTTTCCTCATACTCGTGAGAAAAATTACCCAAATAAATAATAAAAATCTTTAGACAGATGCCTCTGTAAACGCATCCACCTTTCATACTACTGTTGGGCAACCAAAGGGTTACCGATAAGGACAACCGATAATTTTCAATGCAATACGCACCTGCCCAACAACCGCACTTGAGACCATTGCTCTCATTAGATTTCCATTAAGAAGACAGCTACTAGAAGTGTAATTAAGCTGCAACTTAAATATAAGTTTGATTCGGTCACCTAAAAATACTTAAATAAATCCCAAACATGGACGTGTTTTACTGCATCCCTAATATTATGGTTAGGAAGTACAAGTTTGGAAATTAATGAAATATTAGACCGCTCTAAATAAGCAAATGGTGTTCCGATACTGGATCCGACGGATTAAAAACGGAAACTGAAGTTGGAGCTGGTGTCTTTGGATCCAACACCAAAGTCTTGATACCTTTGATGGGAATGTGTCCCACACTATTTCAGGAAGAAATCCATGCCATTGAAATTTGCGAAAATTCGATTTTCCGAAAGGAATTAAAGGTGCTAGAAGTCACATCTTAGCAGCACTACAGGCTGCTTACACTGTTAATTCTGTGACAGCGAAGTGCTGCTACAATACCTTGCAAAACCTAGCCAAACACAACAAAATCAAACCTGGTCACCAAGGTATTGAAGCGATTGGGATTGGGAGCAACAACTTCTTCTGAATGACTGGGAGAGTGCACCGGGTTTGAGACAATCCAAACGATTAATTAAGCCCTACTTCTACAAGGAAATCCTACTAATACTAAAGTAAGGAGAATATTAGGAAGCTGGTGGGCTTCCGCGCAGGCCATTACAGCCTGAAGTATCATCTTAACAAAATTAACAAATTAAAATTGTTGTAAAAGATGTCAAAGGAGGTTAAAAATGACCTGAGTTGCTTCCAGTAAATAAGGTGTAGTGCCAAGATTGCTGTAGAACTTGGCTGTGCACTGCCCCTTAATGACTCTGCTTGGATTTAAGTTCATGTAAATAAAGTTTTATCTATTTCTAGTTTACATTTTAAACACTTTTTCAGACTTTCGTCAAAGCTTACAGAGTTTTATTAATTCGGTTTAGCATCACTCACTACTTCATTGAAATAAACTCTGAAAAATGTTGGAACTTGGCCTTGTTCTTCTTAGCCCCTGAATATCTACAATTGAATTACGAATGCTTAGTTTCATTAAAACTTGACTGAAGATCTTGTTTGATTGATTAAAGATTTTATTTGAAGCAAAACTAAAACAATGCCAAGTCCTGAAAGAACAAGCATCATATCAGCAAATTTTACATGTCTTAAAATCTAATAACTCTAGGGCCCAAAACATATTGGAGCTGTAAAAATAGCATAGATGCCAGCCTCAAGGACAGCGGTGATGCGAGATACATGTTTTCTTACGACAACTTTTGTTTACAGCCTAAGGAAACTAAGAGCTTGACGTTCTTTTAGATCTCAGTTCTTTTTATGGCTGACTTGATAGACAAAACCCTTTTTGGTATTCACAAGAAAACTTGACTCTTCCTTAACAATAATATTTTTGGTGTAATAGGTTATTGTCGACTGCGTTCCTCAAATTAACTTATATCAAAAGTAATAAGGATCATATATGTAAGAAGACAGACGTACAATGCTCATTCTTAAGCGCAGGCTGGAATTGCAGCGCTCGACAAAATACTTTCCCCCACTGGCACTTGATCCTAGACCACAAATATTATTCTACTTCATGGACGTCACAAGTTAAGGGCAATTTTTAAAGGGGCCCCACAAGTCTATTAAATTTTTTAAGTGAACCCCCAAAACCCTTACCACACTCCCCCTTACAAACTCAACGTTTCCTGTAATACAATTGTGGCAATCGCCACCTCATAAGTTCTCCGAGTTGTCATCCACCAGGACGAAATAAATGAATATTATTGATTTTATCTAACCGATTAAAGTAGCCCCCATCGAAGTGGACTATGTTATCGTAGCATAAAATATGTAAAAACAGCAACGACTCTAAATAAAGCCAACATCCACCCCAGAATATCCTCCACATGTTCTGCTATTCGAAGTGTACATTTTTATGGGATACTTAAAATTTCATTGATAATTTTAAAATAAATAAAAAGTATTGAATTCTTGGGCCTTCCCGATGGTGTGGATATTTATAACTCTATGTAACATATTTGCTAGTATAAATTGTCAACTCGGCCACTGCCACCGACTATAGCTCCTCTCTGGTGGTGTCCTATAAATAAGTAATACGATACATGTCGCTCCCCGAAGAGCGTGGGCCACTTCAGCGCTTCATCGACATGATGTCCGCCCCAAACCCCGTTGAAAAACCATATTCGAACTGGATAAGAGCGCGCGTAAAACGTTTGCCTGCATACAAGATGTCCATCCATATACGCTCAAACACCCACTCATACTACTCAAGTGGCACCGTTTATTATCCAGTGTACATATGAGTATTCATATTCATATTCATATTCATGTCCCATCAATTATTCACCCAACAAATGTCCACTCCAAGCATCATGTTGGCAAATTGGCCAAACCCGAGCTCCTTGGCTTTTATATTCATCAAGTATCTATTACTATTAGCAAGCAATAGGCCTGCAGATAGGTACAGCTAATGGGCAGAAGATAAACATTTGGTTTTGGTATACAAAATAAAAAAAAAATAAAAAACCCTTCAAATACTGCATCCAAACACAGAGAGTATGAAAGAGAAAGAGCACACAAAAAAAAGCTTTTTTCCTTTGGGGGTGATGGTGGTGATAGAAGTGGAAAGGAGCCATATACTCCACCAGCAGCACTAACTCAACGATATAGCGGGAAAACACCTGTTGCACAGGTCGGAGCTCGTAGTAGCACCACCATCGCACTGATAGGCAAATGAAGTTCATATGTATATGGGTAGAGCTACTCTATTTAGAGTGCTTTGGCCTCAAAGAGATATTAAAGTGTATTTTGTATTTTTCTATCTATCTATCTATTCTTCGTTGTTGCTAAACGATTTTTGTTTGATCTTTTTTTTTTCAGACAATTCAATAACCCAACGGAATGTGTGCCTAACGGAGGAGTGCGTTAGAACAGGTAAGGAAAGAAAGGGAGACTGATTTCCGGTTGCCTGTAGATTGCATAAACTTTGTTTTTTTAATAAATGCTTGGATGAGGTGGGATTTAAATTGAAATTGAATTACCTATCATTCTTCCCTTCCCCTGTCCTGTCCTGTATCTTTTAATTAGTTGTATTCTGTGTATGTATTTGTGTGTGTGAATACACGGAGATATGGTATGCAAATATGAGGTAGGTTTCACTATTGTTTTTTGATTTTATTACCTCTTGAAGTCTTTAAATTAAAACGAATGTTGCTAATCCAAAAAAAAAAAAAAGAATTTAACTTAAAAAAAGAGGTCAGTGGGTTATACATTTTTGGTTTTGGGTTTTAGACTCTGTGCTTTTACGGAATTCCATTGAATAGATGAGTTCGTTTAATTAGTTATTTTTAAATGGGTTTTAGTTTGGAGCTACCTAAAGCTGTGTGACTGTGTACAAATTAAATATCAGTAAAAACTGGAATGGATGCGGTAAGTCTTCACCTAACGAACAGTAGAACAAAAAACAAATAAAACAGACCTCTTTCTTATAGAAAAGTTATAATATTAGCATTGATTTTGTTTTGCAATCTGTGCATCACATGAAAGGAAATTCATTTTAAGCGCCACCTATTCGTCGAAGTGATATATGCGTAAATAATTTATAATATACGTAAGGTAATGAATAGAGTTGCCTATTCTTGTTGATTTGTGTAAAGTATTAACATACCTCTGTCCCTTATTGAGGTGTAATTTTGTTTCCTACAATAAAGAGAATAGTAATTTTGTTACTTTTGCAACAGGGACGGGATAGATAAAAATATATCTGCTGTGTAAATCCAATAAAAAGCATATATCACAAGTATGCATGCGAGTTCGTAGGTTGACGCCACTGGAAATCTCCGGTGTCGAAAAAGAAAGACAAAACAAAATTAAAGTAAAAAAGTCTGAAATGTGTGATAATCCGGCGATCACACAAATGTAAGCATTAAGACTTGATTCACAAAGTATAATTAATCCTGCCGATCACGAGAGAAAGTTATTGCGATCGTGCTGAAAATTCGAACTCAAACGGAGTATGAGGGATGATAATATTTAACGACTATAGAGAAGTCCAAAAGAGTGGGTCTGCCAATTCTGTCTATCTATCCGGGCGCCGAATGGCGAAACGGTCGAACGGTTCGAATATAAGATTTTTGGGCTTACATCTCGCTGCGTCTTTTTATTTTTTTCTTTATCGTTTTAAATAACGGTACCTGCCATACAATTTTTTTTGGTGAAAATCACATTTCATCACTTTTTTCTAGGAAATGGTTCCATGATTTTAGTCTTTTTTTGTACTAAAGATATTTCGGAATATTACTGCATACTCACTTTTTGGAAACAAAATTGGAAGAACGGCAATTTATAAAAACTCCAATATCTCAAAAAATATACAAATACAATAAAATTTTTACTATTGTTTTAATCATGTTAAGTTAAACAAATCTGCGTACTTCGATTTTTTAAATCATTTTTTTTTTTTAATTTTTTTTTTGTTCATATAACGATTTCCTTAAATTTAAATTAAATTAGTTTTCTCAAAAATGGCTCCAATTATTTTGATAAATTTTTGTATTTTGAACAATTATATTAAATGTGTCCAATGTGCGAAATTACAATAAAATCGTTTGTGCCGTTTTTGAAAAAATCTAAATTTTGAAAACCTAAAAATGTTTTAAATAAATTTGGTATATGATCAAATGTTACCATTCTTTTTGAGGCGATTTAGAAATGCACATCATGTAGCGATAAAGTTTCGTATGACGCAGTCGTGTACTTTATTTTGTATTGGATATAAGTCGAAACGGTCGGAGAAGAAGATTATAACTTAGCTCGAAATAAAATGTTCAGAATATGCACTAAAGCCGTGGAAGTCACTTAAACTTTGAAATTTAAAAATCCTTTTGGAGAGTTCTGTAGCAAATCGTAATTCAATCGTATCAGATATTTTTTAAGTTTTAACATAGTTTGCTGGTAATTTATTTATTAAACTAAAAAGCTGCCACCTTTTTTTAATCTACCACTCTTTTTTCTAGTAAATTTTTGCATTCAGAAGTGGCAACACTGAGTAGAACTTTATTATTATTTTCCCTATTTTTTATTTATTTGCCCATTTTTTATCTTTTCAGGGAAATTGTATCTTTGTTAATTTCCTGAATTTGAAAGTACAGTTTCAAAATTTGTACTACATTAAAATTGGCAAACAATACGATGAGTGAATTTCGTCGAGTGAACTCTTGCAGGAAAATACATTCAATTAAGCCTAAGTTTGAGCCAATAAAAGTGCTTTAAGTTCATGGCTCTCAATATCGTAACACTGCTCCTAATCTTTCCACCAATTAATGATTACCACAAATTTGAAATGTATTTAAATTCCAATACAAAGTTGCTCTGACTTTGACTCAGTCATAATGTACTTAATGCCGCCCGGTAGACTTCATCATGCTCTATCAACCGATCATTTGAATATACCTACAATATTGAGTTGCTTTTGTCAACACACTGCTTTCAGATTAGAAGAGACTCAAAAATACGTTTTTGATATAACATCCTCGGATAGCTTGGTATCGTGTTTAAAGTAGTAGTAGCATCCAATGGGATCCTAACCTGTGAAGAATATCATTAGATATGGCTTTCCATCTGTGTTTCATGGAGTTGAGCGCCAACTAGCGCAGTCTTTGGCTAATCTCCAGTTGCGCACTCCGAATTGGTTAAACACCCCTTCCACACGTTCGCACCACCAAAGGCAAGCCTTCCTCTACCGCGTTATCTCTTCAGATTCGAAGAATCTGCGGTCTTGTACATTGGTGTTCATACGTCCGTCTATCTTAAGCTACCATATATCTGTAGGGCTCGTATAGTTGTTATTGAATCGCCTTCTCCAGAACCCGTCAATACAAAGCGACAAAATATCTTACGAAGAATTTCTTTTTCGAATCGACAAAGAGTCCATGTTTAGTTGTTTGGGAGAGGGCCTTGGCCTTCTAAGCCTAAAAATACAGCGAAAGACTGGGGTTACGTTTGATTTCTAAGGTGAGATCGGTTTCCAATGTGGTCTCTTTTACTACCTCAAAATTATATCTGTCGATTGTGATGTTCTGGCCGATTTGATAATTCTGAGTGTCACGTTTTGTTGATAGTATACACTTTGTGTTGCTAAACTGGACATGGTTCGTCTCTACAGATGTTGTCATATGCTGCTTTGAATCCGAAGGAAATTTAGATTAGTAAATTTCTAGCAAGTTACCAAGAAATTTAAAATAGAAATAGATTGGGTTTATCTACAGAGACAAAACGATTATGTTCAAAAGCACCCTTAAAATTTGTTTATGATCTGTCAATATCCAACTGTCAGTCAAGCTTTACATGTTTACTATGGTGAATTTCACGAATGAGCAACGTTTGGAATATATTAAAGATTATTACCAACGTTCTGAGTTGATGGTCGACATTTTAAGAGGTTGGTTCTAGACGCTTTGAAAACTTTTTTAGAAAAACGACGACTATCAATTACATAATTTAAGAAAGCTTATGTTATCTTCGTCCATTGAGGCATTCGTTTACTGCAACTGACGCTCTGTGTTTTCTTAAATAACCCTTAAGTGCATTCGCTTCGGTTAAGTCATTTAAAAAAAATCCCTTGAGCTGTCAAACCGTTGATAGACTAAAAATTATGGTCGTTTTACAAAATCGATTATTTCCCCCTAACCTAAGTTTCTTTTTTTCTCCCTAATTCATAACTTAAATTATGTAATGGATACTGAAAAGCATAAGGAATAGAATTCAAAAAGAAATTATACTCGTAATAGCATAGCCATCATTTCCTTTCCATTCGCTTACAATTTCATAACAATAAATGTCCAACATGTCCATCTAAACACTTTCAGAGCTTGAGTCCCATTCAACTCGTTTCTTATCGGTGACATCTTTCGAAATTAAATCCGAACGGATTCTATCTCTATTACGTTTACATGCATTGCCCTGTCATCAGCTTTTGAAATGCCAAGTGTTAGTGTAGCGGCAACAATAGAATTCAACTGCCAACAAAGTTTCATTTACTACATTTCAAAACAAGTCTCCGGGATTTCCTGCCTTTCACTCACTCGCCTTGCCTGATGATCGGCAATACTACACTCTGAAACAGGTCCATATACAAAATGTGTTCAACGATGAATATACATAGAGCTAGGGAAGGTCCTTTCGCAGGACATACATCTATCTACTCATAGTTTGACAATCAAAATTAAACGCCTTCGGCAAATTAAACAATTTTGAAAGTAAATTTTCAAGCAGGGCATAATGAAAATGTTAAAAAAAAACTAAAAACTGCTTAAGCTAGATACCAAGACTGTCCCTGAATATATGTGGATATTTGGTGTCCTTGATGAAAATGGAAAATCTATTATCATATATGGTATGCAGCACCCTGCAGTAAATGTCTGCTCGATGAAATTCAATCCTTCACACCATAATGTATGCATGACCAGAGTCAGTTATGATAGTTTCTTCTTCTTCTTCTTTTAGTTTTGGACGCGAGGGTGGGATAGTGCTGACGTTTCCGATTAGGGACATTGCCACATGGATGGTGAATTTATGTTATGATAAACTTGCAATATGGTTTATTGATCCTGAAGCGTTCGATATGGTATAATCAGTGGAACATATTGAGAGTGTTTGGCAGTGCTACCCAAGTTTTAATTAAAATCATAATTGCTTGAGCATAAGTTTCGACTTTGGCTTAAAGCTATCACAAATCGTTTCTACGGGTAAATAAAGAGAAAATTGATTTTAATCACTACGTAGTTGACGATCAGAACTTTGCTAAAAAGTTGCTAAAGCTGAAATTGGATTAATGCTGCCAAAGTTTAGATTGTGCATGATTTTTAACTGTGTACAAAATGTATATACTCGTGATAAGAAAAATTGACAGTAGAGTCAATGTCAACAAATTTGAAGTCAATTTTTATTGAATAACAATTCCATTTTTGGCGGTAAAACCAGAAAACCGGTGTAACTACACTTTACCAATTTTACAGGATATAAGATTTGGAGATATTGCTTTCTGTATAACGAATTGCAACTTATTAAGATGAAATCCAAATCATACTGCCTCCACGACAAGATGGTCACATCATGACAGCGAGTATCTTTGCCTTATCCTTTTTTGACGTCAAAGGCCTTGCTTCGGTTTTGATATAACAGCGAGTTTTCTCCGTCGTCATCCTGCATGAACGGACGAGTTTAGCAGAAATGCCAAAACTAGACATGGCTCTGTATAGCTATGTCTTTTGATGATGGCATAACTATAAAATCGATAACAAGGTGGTGACTGCTGAATATCGATTTGAACTATTGGGTTTTATCCACGATCTGACGCAGTGTCAAATCTTTCAATTTCGGACGATGTTATGATTTCGAAAGAGGGATCATAATTTCCCCTCTTTTCTGCATCCCTATTGATCCGCCTGTGGGACTTGCCGATTCGATTGGGATTTCTTTAAGTATTTTTAGGTGACCAGCAAGCTTTTTGGTTTAAACATTTGTCTTCATAATGAAGATCTGCTGAGAGCCCAACAATGGCGTCAAGTGCGGTTATTGGGCAGGTGCGCATCGTACCTGTAATGCCGAGATATGCAATACGCTGCTTGTTTGCCGTTGTTCGTTCAAGTACTTTGGGCCAGCAGACGACGGCCGCATACGAGATGATGGGTCTGCCCCTCATTGTATACAGCCAGAATATCATTTTGGGACTAAGACCCCTCTTCTGCCATACAAGCGTCTACTAGCCCACATGGCTCTATAGTTGCGCTTTCGGTAGCGGACTTCATATGAGAATTGCAGTTAAGTTTTTTATCTAGGGTAATTCCAAGATATTTGACTTCATTGGAGTAACTTAACTCATCACGGTGCCTGTTATAGTGATGGGTTGAAGATTGACCAATATTTTCCTAATAAAAGGCACTAGAATGGTTTTGGTAGTATTAATGGAAAGTCCTTCCTGTTCCTATTCTAAGACTCGTAGCAATACATCCTGCATACCACTAGTAATGGTTGCACTAAGCTTGCCATTAATTACTATAGCCAGGTCATCTTTATAACCAATGGCCTAGTCTCTCTAGGCTTACTAGCAGATTGTCAATGACTGGTGACCATAGGAGTGGGGAGAGTACCCCTCCTTGACGGCAGCCTTTTACTGCCGTCACAGACACTGACACACCCTCTGTTGAGGAGGATATGATTTAACTTTCCTGCTCTGGCTTGGCTCTAATCAATTGTTTCGCCCTGGCAATCGTGTCGTATGCGGTGTTATCGAGAGCATCCCCAACGTCTAAGAAGGCAATTTCCTTTGATATAAGTGCCTTTCAATCTTGCTTACAAGATAGTGAAGAGCACTTACAATGGACTTTCCCTTTCTTTACGCAAATTGACTTGAGTGACGGGGGTTAGATATTTCTTACTGGCTTCTGATATGAACATCTATGAGTCTTTCCATAATTTTAAGAACAAAAGATGTCAAAATGATAGGTCTGTATGATTTAAGTAGTTCAATTGGCCTATTGTCATTTTTGGGGATGAATATCACATTCACTAGTCTCCATGAGAATGAAATGTGCCACTAGTTATAGCCAGCCCTAAATAAAGCAACAATAGCTAGCAGTATAATGTCCATAACCTTTTGTATAAGAGCTTGAAATATACCCTCACCACCAGGTCCTTTTAATAGTTTAAATGAGCCAAATTTCCACCTGACCTTATCTGGACTAAAGATTTTACCAGATAAACTAATAAATCTACTTGATATCGAGACATTTGGGTCCGTCGTGTTTGAGTTTTCGCGTGTTACACGGATAGACGACCCTGGAAAGTGAACCTGCAGTATTGCACAATTTGTATGATATTTAGTGAGAGCTTTGTGGATACGCGCCGCAACCGGCCAGGTAAGTCACAGCAGTTCGTTTTGATCTTCTCAGTTCTGATTTATATTCTGTGAGGCCAACCTATATTCGTCTCACATTTGTGTATGTTTGGGCTGACTAAACAGTTTCCGAACCTTCTTCCAGATTTTAGCAAGTCTGGCAACTACTATGTTAGGAGGTTAGTATCTAGGTCCCACGTGTACTCGATAGATGTAATCAGCATATCAATTTTAGAAAGGACATGTCCTCGATACATATTCCGCCGTCGACTTGGGATTATATGTACTAGGATTTTGTGTCGATGTACCTGGTATGTCAAACCTTATATGGTGATGGTCCGACAATGGGGCCTCATCTGACACATGGCAATTCATAATGAAATTAGAAATAAATGGACTCGCAAGTGTAAGGTCAAGTAACTCTTCGCGAATCGCATTTATAAAGATATTGAGTTTGACAAAATCTGTCCTACAATAATTGAGTAAGATGTTGTGATTTGCAACAGTTGTTTTAGAATGATAGGGGTGAGTGCTAGCGATCTAGTTTGGCGGGAATATGGTGGCTGTCTGAAGCGACACTGTTATCAGTGTCCAAAAAAATGAGAAATGTACTAGTTTTCATTCTTTAGTCGTTACCGAAAGTGTTTATTTCTGATAGCATTCTCCCTAACTAGACATTCCCTTTGTGAGATGTATATGTTTAATTATTTTTCTCTGAATGATAGCAACCTAAATGTTCCATTTCATGAAATGTGCGTAGATAAAATCGATGCAGTTCCTCAATCAGAGGAATGAATTTACATACGCTCCTATCTTAAAGAATTTTCAAACAAAAAATTTTATTCGGATGACAAGAAATACATTCACTCAGAATGTGTATACTTGCGCACACTGTAAATTCAGACAATAATCGTTATATCTTTGACTAAAACCAAATCACCCAATTGTATCTTTTAATTTTCCATTTTCTTATTTCTTGACTCTATTGTATCTAAATTAAACTGAAGTCAAACTTTGTTTGAATAAAGCATGAAATCAAAATGCAAACTTGTTACTCAACTAAATAACACTTGCTTCGCCTACCACATCACTGATGAGTCGGAGGCTTAATTAAGTCACCGACCAACGAACACAATTAAATTGCTAACAAATCAACAACAAAAAAAAACTGAGCATCCACTATCACTCACCAGGATGGAATGGCTGATGACGATGTAATAGTGAATGAGAATGTGAGACTCATTAAGAGACGAGCGGTCTATTGACTGGTAATTCTACCGAAAGGGTTAAGTGAGCCAGCAATAGTATTCTTCCTTGGGCAAAAAGTTTTAATTTTATTTCCTTCAGAATCAGACAGAGAGCAAAACTTTCCATATGTGTGAGTGGAATCGAAAAGTTAACCTATCAACAGAATGAATGGATTCGCAAAGTGCAAAGGAAAACTTTTTTTTTTTTTTTGCTTTTATTTAACACAAGTCCTTTCTTTGGTTCTGCAGGAGCCACAGAAAAGAAATATGTCCACTTTATAATACCACAATCCATTATATCAGTCAATTGGCTCAAGGCGACTGCAAATAGTTCGGAAAGGGGATGACGACCGAAGTTGAAAGACATTTATTTCCTTTTCAAAAGACACAGAGTTAGAATCAGAGAGCGCAGTTTATTTTTCAATTTCGCCAGGATAGACGAATACAAATGCAGTCTGCATGAGCAAGAAAGATAAGTCGTCGACAATGACTAGCTGACTTTGCCTTTCTTTTAGCTGTGTTATCAGAAATAAATCAAGTTCTCGCTATTCAATTGTCAGTAATAGGATTTATTTAAATTTCTTTCTTCGTAATAGCATCCTCATTGCTTGCAGCAATGGACCGAACAGCGGATCCCTGTGAGAATTTCTTTCAATATGCCTGCGGAACTTGGAATAAGAAGCATGTGATACCAGAAGATCGGAGTTCAATAAGCACCTTTGAGGTATGATTCTTCAAAATAAATTATATTTTTCACAAATTTAATTGAGCATCTTTGCAGGTATTGGCGGACCAGCAACAGGTTATTTTAAAGGGTGTCCTAGAGGAGGCATTGAACGATAAAGATAACCAAGCAACAATTAAAGCTAAATTGTTTTACAAGAGCTGCATGGATATACGTAAGTTTAAGTATGATAATTCCGAGTCCAAATATTGCGAGTTAATGCAGACTTTCACAAGAAGCTTGCTCTAAGAAGCGAAGAGAATATAGCTTTTCACTACTTACCAACTCACCTGACACAGTTTCCATGCAAAAAAAGGATGATTTACCTTTCGAGCTTGAAGTTACGTGCTGTTTGAAGGCAGAAATTGGCAAGTGACTTGATATTTTGATGTCAATGTTGGGCCATAGACTTCAGGTTATTGCACAGCCCCTAGTGTTGTTCGTTTCTAGTGACATCGTCGATGAAACTCTTAGCGGTGTTGAAGGCGGTGATACAGTGAATTCATATCATAGCCGTATCTGACTAGTTTATCCGCTTTTTCGACTCCAACGTATTCGGGAAACCAGCATAGTAGAACCGAGTGACGACTTACAGTCCTAACCGACCGCAGTGTACAAACAGAACACAATATTCGGGTGAAAGCCCCATATCTTTCCAAAGGTATCTCTGCATGTATTTCTTTCGTCGGTATTCCCTTTCTAGTTTAATTTTTAAGTGAATACCATATCCAAGTAATTGTCCTGTGTTGACAGATTGAGGCGGACACCTTTTAGTTTCAGTGGGTCCCCTTTCGTTAGCATTTTACAGCTTGCACGGTCCCGCTGACTTATAAGATTGGAAAGTGTTAAGAGCCAATGCTATTCTGTTTTTGCTTGTAAAAACTCTTATGAAGTAAGGCACGTCCACTACCAGGTATGTTAAGCAAACTTCTGAGGTCTGACCAATCCGGGAAGTGATCTAAAGTAGATCCAGATCTAAAGTCAACTGTTGGAGTTTGGTAAAGTTTCTCAATGGAGAATGGTTTTTGACTAGAACTCTCCGGAGTCTAGTCTTTGATATTAATTTCATTAATTTTCAGAAATTAGTCTCAAAATTTACACTCTTTCATTCTCTTTCAGCCCAAATTCGCAAAGTCGGTGAAGGAAGACTGAAAGAAGTGCTCAAGTCACTGGGAGGCTGGCCAGTTATTGAGAAAAATTGGGTTCCACCGAACATCACAATGGAGTACCTCATTGGAACGCTTAGAGGTGAATACAATGAACCAGTTCTCATAGAACTATATGTGGGTGCCGATGACAAAAACTCCTCCGTGCATATTCTACAAATCGACCAACTGCCCTTAGCCCTCCCTTCAAGGGACTACTACCTAAAAGCAAGCAGCGAAAATGACCTAAGAGCCTACCACAAGTACATGACAAACACAGCGATACTTCTTGGAGCAAACCCAGATACCGCTAGTAAAGAACTTGAAGAAGTTCTTCAATTTGAGATACTTCTTGCAAATGCATCTCTCCCCGAAGCCGACAGACATGACACCAGTGCAATCTACAAAAAGATTACCTTAAAGGAGCTTCAAAAGCAGATTCCCCAATTGAATTGGACAGACTACCTGCAGACAACACTTGGCAAAGATATAAAATTGCAGGAAAACGAAGAGATTGTAAGCTATGCGATGCCTTACCTGGTGGATATGGGAATAATCATGGAAAACGCTGATAAGCGAGTAGTGCACAACTATGTCATCTGGCGATTGGTGATGTCAATTATGACACACATGATCGATGAGTACCAACGAGAGAGAGTCGAGTTTCGTAAGATTTTATTGGGCATACAGTCGGAAAGGGTTCGATGGTCGCAGTGCGTCGAATGGACTAACAAGAAAATGGGTATGGCAGTTGGAGCTCTCTTTATAAGGGATAACTTCAATCAGGACAGCAAAGAGACTGCCTTGGAAATGATTCATACGATTCGAGAGGCATTTAATGAGCTGTTAGCCGAAAACCATTGGATGGATGATGAGACGAGAGCAGTAGCCAAGGAAAAGGCTGACACTATGAATGAACGCATTGGCTATCCTGAGATTCTAACTGAAGGCAATGAATTGGAAAAGGAGTACGAAAATGTGAGTTTTACTTTCCCAATAAGGATTATTTCTTTATTATTATTTTTTATCCTGTCACATCAGCTTACAATTATCAACGACAACTTCATGGACAATGTAATGCACATTTTGAAATGGGACTCCGACAGAAACCTACAACTCCTTCGCAAGCCCGTTGACAAGGACAAGTGGGCAACAGAACCAGCTGTAGTCAACGCTTTCTATAATCCCAACAAAAATGACATTGGCAAGTTGAAACTCCTCCTTTCAGAACCATATAAGCTATAATTTTTGTTACAGTTTTCCCAGCTGGCATTCTTCAGCCACTCTTCTACAGTCAAAACTTTCCCAAGTCCCTCAATTACGGAGGCATTGGTGTAGTGATTGGTCATGAAATCACCCATGGATTCGATGACAAAGGTGAGTGTTATATCGCATCCACTATTTAAGTCATTACCTTACAAAAATCGAACTCCTTCATGCAGGACGACAATTCGATAAGGATGGTAACATGATGCAATGGTGGAACAATGCAACCATAGAAGCATTTCGAGAACGAGCACAATGCATTATTGACCAATATTCCAAATATAAAATCGATGAGGTTGGCATGTACATGAATGGACGCATGACACAAGGTGAGAACATTGCTGATAATGGGGGACTCAAACAGGCATTCAGGGTAAGTCATAATTGAAATGCACATTTTGTCTCAGATAGTTAATTACTTTCTCCTCCCCAACAAACGCAGGCATATAGGAAATGGGTTAAGCGTCATGGCCCTGAATCAGAACTGCCCGGTCTTAATCTTAGTCATGATCAGTTGTTTTTCCTCAACTATGCGCAGATATGGTGTGGTTCTATGCGTCCGGAAGATGCTCTAACGAAAATCCGTTCGTCGGTTCACTCACCCGGTTTCATTCGAGTCCTTGGACCACTCTCAAATTCAGTGGACTTTGCTAACGCATACAGTTGTCCACAGGGTTCACCAATGAATCCAAATAAAAAATGTAGTGTTTGGTAGACTTTTTTTTATTTTAAATTTTGTAAGAAATAAAATATACATTTTTTAGTGTTAGTGAATTTTATTTTGTATAAATGTATTTAATAACATTTGTTACTTTTTTTTTCTATATAGTAAAAGATTTAAATTAAATTATATTATTAATTAGAGTAAAAACAAAAACATTGATTTTGTTCGTTAACTAAGACTTTAACACTTTTAAATTTAGCTAATATTTTACAGAAATAAAATATATAAACTACATAATTTTTGTAGCTAAGAAATAAATAATAATAAAACAGGAACATAGATAATATTTCTAATTGCATGTTAAAACTATAATTCATATTCACAAAATGTACAAACTATTAACCCACTTTACATCAAAATAGATTATACTTAAACTTCATTGCATACCTACATTGTATATACATAAAATAAATAAAATAAAAATGCTGAAAATAAATAAATTGGAAAAAAAAGAGTTTAATTAATTTCATTAGTTCATATTTCTAATAGAAATTGGGCCTGAATATTTTAAGTCACCTAACATTTTGCTACAATTTTATGTTAACTAGAACCAACGAAATATCGATGGTGTTACGCAAAAAAGGCCAATCTGCATTTTATGACTAGGGTCAATCTGCTTTCGCTTAATGTCTCATAACAAATCAAATGAGTCAATCTCAATCTGCAAAGGGTAATTTCGCAAATTTCGTATGGTGAGCAGTTCTTTTTGGGTTTTAAGGGCAAGCTAAAAAAAAATATAAGTGGCTTACGAATTGGCACGATTGATTCTATTCAAAGTTTTGACCCGTTCCTATAAAATGTAATTATGCTACATTCAAATTATTTTAAGGTCTTGAAGAGTTTTTCAGTAAAGTAAACTCCATTTATTAAGTCATCAAGAAGTAAATCAAAAATAAGTAAAGTTCAGCAAGTAGTGTTTAAAAAATACTAGAGTGTTTCAGTATTTTTAACTCAGCCAATGAGCATACTGAAATCAAATGTGCTCCGCTTCAGTGGTACTCTTCTGATCAGCCAATTTCAGAGCCGATCTACCATAAATGATTCACTTGCCAAGCCTGACAAATAAGAATTGAGTATGGAGGAGTTAATTGTTAATGAGCGTTTTGAGGAGATTGACTAATCAGATCAAGAGTTAAAGTGTTTTGCGTGTAATTTAATCTATTAACTGAAATTCAATGAAAAGTGGGTAGATCAAAATCTCTAAATTGTGTTGCAAGAGCTGAAACCGAATTAATAAGAGAAAAAGGACTAACCAGACGTACAAAAGTTAATTAAAGTTAACAAAATTCAACGAAGTTTTAGTGTGATCTATTTCTACTTAAGAAATAAGGATTTGTACGGAAAAACATGAAAGTAGGTATAAAAACGGCAATAACAGCAGTTGCTTCCAATTCTTATGACTCTGCTGCAACAATAATGCATAAAGCTGGTGTTATTGCAAGCGTTTCAAGAGTCCTAAAAGTAATTAACAGTGTCATAGTCGAGAAGGTGGTGTTATGGTATGGAGAGCATTTATCTACTATGGCACTGTTGAGCTTAAGTTCCAAAGCTTAAAATGACTGCAATAAGTTATAAAGTAATCTTGAAGAGAACATTTCCTAAATTTTCGGACATTTTTGGACCAATAAACTTGACTTTTCAGCAGGACAACTCCCCCACCCACACGGCACTCATAGTCAAAAATTGGATGAAGAACCGGAATGTGGAATTGCTTCGATGCCCGCCGTACTCGCCCGACGTAAACCATATTGTTATTGCGAAAAGTTTATGAAACTGGCCGTCAGTTTATGAATCCCTTATTCACGCCATTAAATAAGCCTCGAAGGAAATTTAACTTTTATTTCCAATTTCAATATTTTGTGTTATTCAGTTGACACAAAAAAAAATCTGAGTTATTTCATTTTCATATGAAACGCTTTGCAAGAGAGCCAGAAAAATAATAATGGTACTTTTTTAATTATTCTTTCTGATTTCTTTTCCTAACATCAAACAGTAATCATCATCAAATAATACATCAACGTAAAATAGAAAATGTTTGTGCTTATTGAGTTAAAGCGGAGTGCATTTATACCTTCTTTATAATATAATTTTATAAAAAAATTTAAAAAATCGAAATTAAATTTATTAGAATACTTAATTCACTTTTTGTTTTCCTAGTCAAAATACATTTTTCCATTAAATTCAATTGTTTTATTATTTTTTTTAATCCGAATTTTTAAGAGGCTGTCTGAAATCGGGAATAAATGTAACTTACCGCGCTTTATCAACCAAAAATACATTTTTTTCTGATACATTTTTGACAGAAGATTCCTAGTTAACAGTGAACATATAACAATTTATTGGCGAAATAATCATAAATTCTAATGCAAGCCAACCATAACCGAATAAGCCTTAAAAATCCCTCAAATGACAGTTTACTGTTTCTGCTTTCACTCTGTCGACATCGCAAGCAAGAGATGTAGTGTAAACTGGGTATAATGCAATGCCATGTACAGTACTGGAAAACTGACAGAAGAAATTGTTTTGTTTTCATTATTTTGCCGCACGAAAGTTGGCGTTATTTTTATTTTCCATTATCTAGTTTTTATTTAAAAAAAGTAAAATGTTTCCTGCTCCAGGTTCAAAAAGTAAATCACTGCATACGCTTCCTAAATAAGTTTTAAATTATTTTATTTTCCCAAGAACCTCAGAAAGTCTGTAGTTATGGTGAAAACTGCTACCGGAAAAATCCTATTCACTTTGCTGAATTTTGTCATCCTCACCGTATGTAGTTCGTCAAGGGTTAGAAAGTCCTTGATCATTTTTTTTTAAATTATACTGTGTTTTAGTTGACACCATCTATGATAAGGGGATTGATAAGACAACTAAAGAGTATGTAATCCCAGATGAACTGCAAATGACCAAAGACTTGATTAATTTGCAGCTAAGATTACTGGAAAAGTTGTTTCCAACGTGCAAATTGGATCCAACTTCTAAAACTAAAAAAGAGGAAAGTAAAGAAGAGCCAAGCAAACCAGCGAAGGTAGATGTTACGAAACCTGGTCCTTCACAGAAGGTGAGTGTGGCGTCTATGTTTTTATCTAATTTGCACTAAAAAGTTTGCTTTGACAAAGAAAGACAGTTAGAAGTCGCAGTCCGGAACCTGTTGCTGGTACATCGAAAGCTTCAAACAATGTCTCAACAACGGATGGATCCAAACTAGCCAAAAAAGTGAAAGTCAACAAGAACATTAACGACTATATTCCAGTTGTTCTGCCTAAGGGTAAAGCTGCGGGAAAGTTAAAGAAGGCCGCACCATACAATATGTTCCTGACGGCTATTACGGCCTCAAAACCTACTCATAATGAACCGTTAACTATTACATTACAGGGTGAGTTTCTAAAAATTCAAGCTTAATAATGTTGTCTAAGTATTTTCGTAGAAATCCTCGATGAGAGTCTTGGTGAAATCGAGATGACGATGCAAATCAATTTTATGGTTGACATTGGCTGGTTGCTGGGACACTATTACTTCGCTGGAATACTGTAAGCTTGAGGATCATTCTAAGTAACTTATATTAATGAAGTCCTTTTTCAGGGATAAACCTTTAATTGTGTTGTATGGCGACGAGAGTCCTGAAATTAAAACAATTTCACAGCACAAACCTCAGGTAACGGCCATAAAAGTTAATATGCCAACACCATTTTCCACTTCACATACAAAAATGATGCTTCTCGCCTACACTGATGGTTCGATGCGTGTGGTCATATCGACAGCGAATTTGTATGAAGACGATTGGCATAATCGTACTCAAGGACTTTGGATTAGTCCGAAACTTCCTGCGATGCCGGAGGGATCAGACACCGCAGCTGGAGAAGGTCCAACAGGATTTCGTACAGATTTAATGCTCTACTTGGTCGAGTATAAGTTGCCTAAGTTGCAGCCGTGGTTAGCAAGGATAAGGAAGACAGATTTCAGCGAAATAAAGTATGTGTTAGGTTGCATTAAACATTTTATTTTTTTAATAACCCCTCGCTCCTTCAGTGTCTTTCTAGTGGGATCAGTTCCTGGTGGTCATCGTGAAGGTAAACGCGGCCATCCATGGGGCCATGCCCGCCTCGGTCAATTGCTCGCCAAACATGCTGCTCCAATAGATGAAAATTGCCCGGTAGTATGTCAAAGTTCCTCCATCGGTAGTCTAGGGCCCAACGTACAATCATGGATACAAAATGATTTCATCAATAATCTTCGTAAAGACAGCAAACCATTGGGACTGCGAAGGATTCCAGCATTTAAAATGATCTACCCAAGCTATGGCAATGTGAAGAACAGTCACGATGACTTACTCGGTGGAGGTTGCTTACCATATGGCAAAAATGTTGACGACAAGCAGCCTTGGCTCAAGGAGCACCTACATCAGTGGAAATCGAAGGCTCGTCACCGATCCCAGGCAATGCCACACATCAAATCCTATACTCGCTGGTCGGACGAAGGTATCTACTGGTTTGTTTTAACATCAGCAAACCTCTCTAAGGCAGCCTGGGGTGCGTTTAATAAAAATTCCAAAATTGAACCTTGCCTCCGAGTAGCTAACTATGAAGCTGGAGTTTTATTTTTACCCAAGTTTCTGGTAAGTTCAAAGTTTTCTATATGTGGACAAATTTTAAAAAGAATTTCTACTTTCTACAGACGGGAGAAGAGACATTTCCAATGCACAAAAGTAGAAACGGTGTGCCAGCATTCCCTATGCCATATGACGTTCCACTAACGCCATATGGACCCGATGATAAACCATTCGTTATGGACTATTTGAAAATGTAAATCTTTGCTGAAATTCAAAGAAAAGTAAATACGCATTCGTGTCGCTTTATAAAATATATATATATTTGTTTGTGTGTTAAAAATTATTCTTTAAATTGAAACATAAACTGTTCCGTAAGTACATACCGTGATGTCCGGTTATTTGTTTAACGTATACATAAGTAATTCGTAATGAACAAGATAAATATTAATAAAACAAAAATAATACAAGAGATGTTCCATGCTAAAAAAAAAATTGACAACATTTTTTATTTCGTGGTGAGATGAGGGCTGAACTTGGAAACGCATTACTGCATGGTTAACGTTACGTTTATCAAATCAAACATTTTGTGTCACTGGGAAGGCATTTTTGGGTTCAAATGTGTTCATTTGCAGCAAATATTAGTTTTATGAACATATCAGATTAATTTGGAACTGTACGATTAATTTTTAATCAAACAGTTTGCATACACGGAATGATATTACATACATTTTTGTAAAGTTTTCGTAACTGATACGCAAATGAAATGTCAACGAAATGTCAAGGAAGAATGGAAGCAAGATCGCAAATCAGTTATTTGCATTGCCATCAGATGTTTGGCGCATCAGCATCGTAATTTTTGCAGAGCCGCATCAATCTAAATTTTATGAAAGCTTTGAGTTTACTGTGTAAATGTTAAATGCGGTATTTGGCGGTGAAACATAAGCAAACAAGCTGCATCTCGAGCACAAACAAGATTCATTCGATTATTGCCATTACATTTTTAGAGCTCTACAACTACATGTACTAACTTGGGTACGCTCGAGAAATATTTACGAAGCAGCCCCGCTCAATAATTGTCAATTCTGTTGCTTATGCAACAGTATATTGCTTTTCAAAACTTTTTCTATTGCTCATTAATAAAATAATTAGGAGTTTTTCGACGCTACTGATTGAGATGACCAACGATTTGATAACAAGGAATAGGTACGTATACAAAAATGTAATTAAGTTTCCTTGAGTCGGTATCCCCATAAATTCGTCTTGAAATTTATTACAAATGTAAAAAAGCCAGAAGAAGTAAAGAAAAGTAACAAAATAAGCAGATAAAAGAAAATTTAATAAACCCGCCAAATCTGCTACTTCAACAGCAGCGTGCCTAATAATCTGAAATGAAAACAAAATAAAAACAATAACAATCAGTACATTATTCATTTTGAAAACGAATACCGCCACCATCGTCCAAACACAAGCCCACACCACATCTCATCTAATCTCGAGGCGAAAAAAAAAACATTACAAATTTTAGCACAAAACACTAAATATCTCTCATCTATATCTTTCTCTCTTTTTCTATATCACTTATACAAGACATTCAACAATCGACATCGTTGGAATGGGGGATTATCACATATTCAATTGCAATTCTACAAGTCTAAATAACGAAAACAGAATGCAAAAAAAAAACACCTTAAATTCAAATATCTTACATTAACGTGGAAGACAACTCTAATTCTCAGTCGCTCCGGATACGCCTTCTTCGATTCAGTGACCAACTCTCTTCATTGGTACTTGCAAAAAGTAAATAAAAGCAATTTCCACCAATGTTGAAAGCCGCTGCTAAATAGAATACGATTCTCCACTGAGCTAGTGTCTCGCTGCCGTTTATAATCAAACCAATGACATAGGGCGCCATGAATCCACATATATTTGCAGCCGAATTGGTTATACCATACATTGTTCCGGCATACTTTGGACTCAGATTTATGTGGTTCATTTGATTGCCCGCATATACGGCTCCTTGAAATGCCCCCACCACGGCAAGCATGAACATTACCCAAACCCAATTGCAGCCAACATAGGCAACGCCAATCAATCCAATCGATGGAACGATAGACGCCACAGAGTTCCACAACTTGTACGAGTTTAGCAAAGAGATATAGTTCTTCTTCAGCATCCAGTCTGCCATCAATGAGCAGAGAATACCCACAATCCACGCCGTGAGATATGGAATCGCATTCAGACGGGCATTCGATTCGATGTCAAAGTGAAGAATTTGGTCCATGTAGGTCGGTAACTCGGTTAGCTGGGTGTAAAAGGCCCAACCCTGTCCGCATTGCGTTATTAAAATAGCCCACAGTGGGATCGAAGTCAACATGGATCCCCAAGGGATTCCCTCGTCCGGTCCATCGTCAGCGAGAACGTCATCACTTCGCCGCGGCCTTACAGCCCGTTCAATGAAATTGCGCTCCTTGTAAGAGATCCTCGGATGAGTACTCGGCTTGTCGTACACCAGCCACATCCAGAAACAGAACCAAATCATACCGATCACACCGAAAATGTAGAATGCTAACGGCCATCCGCCTAGGAACTCCAACGAACACAACCAACCGGCTAGTGGTAGCGACAGCACTGTTCCGATGTTAGAGCCGGCATATACAATAGCTGCGAATTTATTCCTCTCCATTGGTGGAATCCAATGGGCCAGCATTGCATGCATCGCTGGATATGTAACTCCTTCACCCATACCCTCGAGAATTCGAACCAATACCAATGCAGAAAGATTCCAACGCGCCGCAAATGGTGTCAGCAATGTGAATATAGCCGTTATAAGTACTCCAACACCATAGATAAGTTTACCACCCATGATTTCAGCCATTCGGCCGCCAGGAACTTGCGTCAAAATGTATCCGTAGAAAAATGAGCCGAGGACAATGCCTTGTGTTGCTTCGTCCCATACAAATTCACCCTCGGGTACGGGCGTCGTCTTATTGTTCCATGAATCCACCGGACAGGTGTCATCCTTTACTGTAATATTTGTGTGAGGAATTGCAGTTTGATTTACCATTACAACGATGGCAACGGAGAGGTTAACGCGCATTGCGTATACTACAGCGAAGCCAAGGAAGCCCATTAGACCAAAAATGTGTCGTGCCTTTGGAAAGTCGCCATCCTCTGAAAGGAGAAGAGAAATTTTAAGTTTATTTTTATGTTTACTATCGAAATTCCAGTTTAAAAACCTTCATCTTCTGTAATTTCTTCTTCTAATTCTCTATAATCCGGATCCATTCTGGTGGGAAAATTAACTTGAACTAATCAGCAGAGCAGTTAAAGGAATTCGAGTTCACAAAGAGTTTCGCTCATATTATTAGTTCAAATTAATTTGCGGTCAAGATAATTTAAAAAACATTGAGAATGCCGCATTTTGTAGTGCTGGAGAAGCGATAGCGGGTATGTAGTTCCCACTGCGGAAATATGTATTACATATTGTAAGATAAATAAAATAATGACGCACTATGAGTTCAGTTCTGAAATGAGCGGACGACTGTGTAGTTTGAACTGGAAGCGTTTTGCACTTCAGTTTAAGATTGCTTCTCCTTCTTTCTTTTCCCACGAGGGAAACCAGGTCTAGTAATCTTAGTTTTTCTTTAAGTCGAACTTCATCAAGCGTAAACCATATCGCAATTCGCGATCTTTACTAGGCTATCTATCATTCGTGCAGAACATGGAATTAAACATTGTGCCAAGCAATGAATGAGCATGAATGATACAGTTCACTGAAGGTGCTGTAACGCTGTCAAACATTGAATAGGTACACATGGTTCATTGTTGCGAACACAATCAAGCTGCAGCAACTGGAAGAGTTTGTTTTAGAATAAAGACTCAGGTCTCGGATAGGAATTGATAACCTATTTGGATGCACATTTGAATATAGATAAGTTTGGTAGTGTAGTGGCTGATTGGTAAATGCTTTGGACTACCTACTCAGTCACCCCACATCGTGACAAAGTCTGATAACAATCCAAGAGCAAGAAAAAGTTTCTCAAATTTGCCGTCCGGAATCTTCCAACATAACTTAGTTCCTGAACCCTTAATTTCATTCAAATCAATTACCCACAGATCACCGGCCGGTAGCTTTCAACGTATTTGTATCGCCATAACTTACATAACCACAGGCAAACGATTCCACTAAAACGCAATCGCATATCGGCAATGATTCATTGAACACCTCCTTCGCTTTCCATTAATTTTGTTATCTTTTAACAAAACTAATTGCGATTGCAAAAAAGTGTGTTCAACTCGCTTTTTGAATTAATTTCTCTCCCAACTATTTAACCAACTTACCAAAGTTCCCATGAATAAGAGGCGTATCATCGAAGCTGTCGTCAGTCATTGTTCCCTCGTTGGTGTCGTCATTCTCAACCATATGGGTTCGCTTACCGCGTATTGTTGGATCGTGAATTTCGACCTCACTTCCACTGTCGATCATGTTTGCAGAGACCCGTCTACCAAAAAGAGCTAGAGCAGCTTTGTTTTTGTTTTAATATTTCAGCACCATCAATTTGAACAACAGTCAACACTGATATCGGTCTTATCCTATGGTTTGTTGTTTCAAGTTAACACAACAAACCGAAATACAACTTATTCGAGACACGTAGTTGTTTTTTGCAGGTACTTGTACTCGTGCTACTTATGTCATTTAAAGCAGCAGATTCTCTAGTCTTTTGTTTCCTCCATTAGAGCAAGCATTAGGAACTACCTTCGATTTAACAAAGCAATATTGTAGAGAATTTGCGAAGATAGTGCTGCTGTGGTGATGTATTTTTTTCTGTATCTAATTTGAGAATAAACAAATTACTCCGTTTAGATACACAGGCAACGTATATTTCCTTTGTTGCAGATGGTTGGAAGAAAAACACTAAACTGTCAGAATCAGCTGGTTGGCATTCATCAAGGTTGGGGGATTTTTGATTTTGCTGTTTCGCAATTTTCTACTTTTTATTTTGTTTATCTTTTTAGTGGAGAAAATAAGCTTACGATACGGTGTGGTAGAGGTAAGCATCGCTAACGTAATGCAAAGTGCAGCAAAAAAGATACCTTTTCTTATATTTGAATTCGAGACGTTATAAGGTATATAAAAAAAATGCATCGCGTTTGTTTGCCCTTTTACAGTATTTACCTGTGCTGACTAATGTCGTTTTCGATTGTTTATCTAGAAGGTAATCCGAATTCTTTTGAAATTATGTTCTTTTGGTACTCGGATGATAGGTCTATTCCTGCAAAGAAGAAAAACTTGCTGCTGGATTTGAATTCAGTATCAAAACCAGAAGCTCTCACAAATTAATCGTCTTAATTTTCGTTGCTGATGCATTCGATTATTATAAAATTATAGTGAGATTAGGTGAAAATGAATATCAACTTTACCTAGGTATGGTTAGGTTAAACAGGAGTATTCGAGCTACCGAAACGGACTATTGAATTTATATTCAATAGTCAGACAAATCATATCAATCTCCGTGGTGAATATGGTTTAGGGAAAGTATGTCCCTTTAAATTTACGAAATTGCCTCGCATTCACACAATAGATCATTTACTTTTTCAAGTAACTTCAAGCTACTCAAAGTTACTAAAAACTGCTTAGCAGTTCCACAACTCATACATTTGATAAAAGAGAGAGGCTCGAGAAGTTTTTTTTCGGGCATTCCTTGCATCGGAAATTTACTTCTCTTTCTCACACATACAAGAGTCATGTGTGCAAATATAACAAGAAGTTTAGAAAAGTGCTTCTGCAAATCAGTTTTTAAAAAAACACATCTCCATATGCCATTCAATTTTATAGGATGCTTGTTGAAAGTGAGCACCCTTGTGAATTCTGAATCCTAACCACGCAATAGTTCTAAAGCACAGCTAATGAATACGACGAAAAAATCGCTGTTAACTATAAAGACAGAAACTCTGGATATATTTTTTTTAATGGTTTACGCGACTTTGTTAACATTTTTGGAAAGCTATGTAATAATAAAGAACGACAGTAATAGAATTATATCTTACTCAATTCAAAAGATTCATTATATTGGCTAGCAGCATGAATATGGCCAATTGAATTTGCATTCAGGAATGACCAGGTGCAAGCTAAACCAACACCAACAAACGAAATCGAAACATATCCAAATTTCTCGCTTTTTTAAGTTAAAAGCAAATGTTAAATGTTGCTATTCCACTGTCAGATGACTATTCTCTTTTAAAAAGATGTTGAGGACTCAAAAGTAATTCCAGTTTTACATTAAACCTTTTTAAATGTTTTGAATGGAAACATAAGACCCGTCTATTTTATTTTTGTGTTTGATTTAAAACTTGCAGTTTTATCTGCTTTATTTTTGGGTAAACAGTGTTTGAAATGTCTCTATGACGCACCGTCACTGCTTAAGACACATGACAAATTGCTACAAAAATGTACTCGAACAGGAGAAATAGACGAAAGTTCAGAACATTTTATTTTCGTTCATTTTCTCAGTAGGTATGATAAATTGAGTAAGAACTCGTAAAAATTTCTTAAAAAAGAACGGACCTACTGTTTCGGCCACGAACAGAAATATAAATTTTTGAATAATCTACAGTTGGATGGGTGTAAGTGCAAGGTCTGGTAAATTGATAGAAAAAAAAAACAAAATCTATAAAACTAATCAGAACTTTTAAGAAAAATCGGTTTTTTTGTCTAATGGCAGCTGCTGCTTTCTGTATTTTCTATTTGGCACACGGTTGGTTTGTTTTCATTTCTTTCTTTTCCGTCTTCTTTGTTGGCGCCCAATGTAGGACGATAATAATTTATTGTGGATGCAGCATGTTCAGCCATCAGCTTAAGCAATCGTACGTTTTTCCGTAACTACTTATTTATAATTTTATCACATTTATAAAGGACCTTATATATTTACACCAACAATAGTTGGCGAAGCAGGGCTTAAGGTCCTGTACATCCTGTTTACACCTAATATTTTTTCCTTCATAATGGGTTTATTTTTTGAATAATGGAAATAAAAGAAGCCAGTAGCGAGAAGTTTCAGTTTTTAACCCTCTACCGCATACAACGCCATATATGGCTTTCAATTTTTGATTCAATTTACGGAAGAAATGACCAGTTCTAAGAACCAACGGTTCTCCATTGCATTGGATGCATAGTTGTATATTTATTTGAAAACCGTACTAAGTTTTTGACATTTCACAAATAACTTTAGAAAAAGTGTATACAAAGTAGGTCCGACAAATTTAATTTTTTCAAGTGAGTCATAATTCATTCAGGAGACGGTTAAGAACCTTAATAACTTCTAAAAGGACTTTAACATTATATTATTTAATTTTTGTTTTATTTAAGCAATTGACATAAGGATTTTTTTTATTTACTTGGTTTTGAAGGACTCATTTTAAATTTGTTTATTCCTAGAGGTACATAGCCAGTCTTGCTTTTTCGTCTCTAGGCTTCATTTGTTTTGTCTAAGTCCGTATAGCCCTATCTTGCATGATAATATTGGCTGTTTGACATTTTATATTTTCCAATGAGTAAAAAACTTATTTCGTTAATTTTTCTTACTTTTAATTTCAGATTTTGATCTAAAATTTGTTCTTTTTCGGACCTTCATACCTCATATAAGTATGTTGTCAGACAAACAAACAACTGCGGCGTTACAGTATGTTTCGGTTACATAAAATAGCAAACATGTCCCAACAAGTTTACACGTTAATTGATGTGTGACTACATTCAATTGTTGCTTCTGTGTGCATCATTATTAGTTAAAAATAAAATACAAAAAACTTTAAATTCACAAGCATTTCATAGTTAATGAAGCTTAAGGCGAAATATAACTCCAAACTATAAACTATATCCAAATATAAAACACACCGCCTTATCTGTCCCCCCCACTCACCTTTATGTTCTTTGGTTTTATGTCAATTATGAAGAAATACACTTCCCAAAGAACTGATACTAGATATTTAATAAATCAAGCGAGACCTAATTGAATAGAATCTTCTATTCCTTGTACACTCCTGTGGGCAATATTAACTCTCATTAATTTGGCAAGTGGAGTCGGACTGGTAGATTACAAGTTGACGATTAGATAAGTGCAATTAATATCGGATGAGTATCTAATCCCTACCCTACGACTTTCTACCTACAAAATTGTCGATGGTCTATAAAATAAAATTGCAGAATATTCTAAAAAAAACTGCCTACATATGCTTCAACATTTTCAATACGAAATTTATTAAAAACAACTTTACACAATGTTCTATATGTAAAAAAAATCGTTATTTCTAATTTAAATGCAAACAATTCATACTACATTTTGTGCATCATTAATTCGCAAAACTTGTTCCAAAGGGAAAGACAATATTTTGTTGAACTCCCGAAGTCAGCAGAGTTTCATAGTGATAAGAATTTTCGATAACCGCAAATGGTTGTTTTTTAGAAATGTATTCTTGTATAGGAGACCATGGGACATGGCAACAATTCAAATAGTTACTTCTCAATGCGGTCGCTGATATCACTTCATAAGCTGTGGCATGATTCTCACACCAAATGGACGTTCCCCTTAATACATTTTCCTTTTTACTCAGAGCAACTGCTTCTTTGGCAGTCCGGAAAACATACAAAGTGACAACTGGCGATGAAAGACCACCGACTGTAAAATTCTCCTGAGCAATGTCGTAGACAATTGTTGGAACATGTTTGTCCTTTGTATCTGCTCGAATTGTTTTGGCATTCAATTTTGAGATGACATCAGAAGATTTTGTTAAAGCATTCGCAAGGGTTTGATCTGCCAACGCTTCCTTGGTGTATGGCTTTAGTTTTGCTTTTACAATTCCACTGAATCTTTCTATACAAGATTCTTGAACAAACGCACACCTTATGCCACCAGGGTTGAGTGGATCTTCCAAGGACTTGGCTAGGTAATAGGCTGCTGCTTCCAAGTCTGAATGGTGGAAAACAAAAAAAGCTAAGGGCTCAGTTGAAGTATTCGGGCCCATCTGGAATAGTTTTCTTAGTTAGTTTTGGAAGTAATAATTGTGATATCAAAGTAGAATATTTACCGTGTTTTTATTTTCAGTGCCTATGTCGTAATCCAAATTATCCAGCATGGATTGTGTAATTTGAATATTTTGCAATTTATTTTGTAGAGAACTTGTCATGATAAGGTTTCCATGGAACGTAAAAATATGGCAGAATTTTATTGTCCCAGTAAAGAACCATCTGCAATCAAATCAGCTCAACAAGTTGATAATGACAATGACAATTCATCACGTCTTATCATTTGGTTCGGTACATCATGGTAAGTAATGAGACGTAACGCGACGTTTGGGAGAGATAGAGGGTTACCGTTTACAAAGAATTTTACATTGGGATGAGTTTTTCCAGCATTGATAAATTTTGTTCCCGTTTACGTAGGTGGTATTTATTTGCCAACGAATATTTATATAAATTTTAAGTACCTTGGTTCCTTTTATTTTAAACAGAATTTCGGGTGGTGAAAAATTAAAACTGTCAAAATCTCAAAAATGTGATGATTTAAAAAAAATATGCATTTCGATTTTATATAAATATATGACACTTTTAAATTTAAAACATATACGAAGGCATGAAGTTTGGTTTTACCATGTTATCTTATATATATAGCAGCACCCAATAAAAAAATAAATGTCTTTATTATAAGGAAACTCTCTTATACCTTTGAAAACAGAATATTTACGAGCAAAATTGGTAGGATTTAAATAGCAACATATTGATTTGGTGTAACCTTTATTGGCATAGTGCTTGTAAAGAGCACTTTTGTAGGAAATGTAAGTAATTCCATATATGGTGCTGCAATTTTAAAGTTTAAGTAGTGGGCGCAGTGGCTCATAGAATCTGTCTTGTGCACTGAGTTAAGTCAAAAGTTGATGTCCACTTATTTTACGGCAGGAAAATTGCCACAAAATGCGTATAGTTTATTTATTTTTCTAAAAATAATGTAATAGCTAGCTTATTTTCAATAAAAATTGCACATGTATGACGTTATGTTTAAAAACATCCCACATACATCCAAGGAGAATGCAATAAAAAAAATAAATCGGACAGACGCTAAAGCACCACACTGCGATTCCATTCATCAGAATTGCAGAAAACTGTCATTCCACGTAAAACACTGAGCTAAACTTTCCGCATTTCATCCCGATTACGGTCTAATGATCTCCTAACTCATGTCGTGGAAACAACATTGGAAAGTGCTGAAGTGGAAAATAGCTGATACTCAGATGCGTAAAGATCGCTTACCTCCAAAACAAATCGGTAAAGTAACAACTACAAATAATGAATGCTGTAGACTTTCTTTGATGATTTATAATTATTAGTTAACCATAATTTGCTGTAAAATTTTTTTTTAATTTTTAATTATGTTTTAAATTTGCTATAGACAAATAACGATTTGTATTTTAATTTTTTAAATTATATAAAGTGAAATTAAAATAGGAAAACTCATTGAAGCACTTTATATTGTATTCTAACCATTTACTAATTTCAAACGAAAATAAAAATCCTCCTTACCATACCTGTACATTGAGGAATCAAAACACAAAGCAAAACCCAAAACAAAACATCACTCAAAAACGAGACTGTCAAATTAGCACCTTCTCACTTACTCCCCTTTTTATTGCCGTTGTCTTATTCTTTCAACATATTTTTATATTCGATTACGCCATTTCGGTATTCATAGGTTGTATTGCAGGAAGACCAACAAGTGCTTCGACGGATTTCAAAAGAACAAGAATAGAGACCACTTCGTGTGCGGTACAAAAATTTGTATACATTTGAAAAACTATAGTTTTCAACCCCAAGCAAGGCATTTTTAAATCAAATCAATCCAAAATGACGGACCTCAACGAAGTGATGTCCTCTCCATTTTTACGAGTTAAGGTTCGTATTTCACCTAAAATTATATAATTTCAGTTTAATTAAACTCTTCCGCATTCTTACAGCTGGTGGCATTTGTGCATTTCGTATTCCTGTCGAATTCTATGCTTGGTACGTGGGGTCATGGCGCCTTCCTGTTCTATAACTTCCTCTTCATGATCTCATTGTTTTGGACAATACACAGCAAGGAATCTCTGGAATCTATACAGGCAGTGAGTAGTTTTACTGCAACCAATCTAAACTAGGTTTAGAAGAAGTATCTATTGTTGCTGTTCGTTTGGCAAAGATAAGATAATATGGAAGAATGGGCGTTGAACTTATCGCACGGTATTTGCTCATTTAGTGCCAATTAGGCCGCGATTTGCCTGTATCTGGTTGGTATCAGTAGCGCGGTTTATTTTTTTTCTTCAATGATATCAGAGAAAAGGAATTATTATTTGTTATCTGTCTCTATCTCTATCTGCGGTTTAACGTTGCTTAATTTATGCACAATGTGGCGGAACCTACCCGCCCTACCCTGGAATAGGGGTGGAATTGGATTACATTATCACACATAGCTGTGAGACTCGAAGTAATCGAGTAGAACTTGTGGCGTAGTTACTGTTTCTTCTTGGTCTGCTGGTCTGATACAATTTCACAATTTAATTATCGAAGGAGACGGTTCGAGAGCTTAGCGCGTATACAATATGGACTCAAGGTCGTTTCGGGGGGTGTCTATTTCGCCACTTTGCATGTTTTCAAGTTTACGTGTGTCCTCGAAGACAAAGGCTTGTGTTCTTTTAATTTTTTATAAGTTGATTATTCTTAAGGCAGCACTATGCAGGGTGTCGTGCAAAGTTGCGAAAGACTGATTTATTTTAAATCGATTGCAATGGAAGTGTCAACGTAATGTAATCGGCTTGTTTACTTGAATTTCATGAGAAATGTTTTTCCTATACACAAAGAAGGAAACGCAATATTGGGTGGCAGATAAGATGAGTAATGTTTCGCTCGAATATCGCACTTGTTTACACTTTACAGTCATTGTTTCTTTTCGCTTAGCACTCGTAATGCTTCTAATGATAGTAAAAAAAAGAAAATAAATTCGTTGAATGTAGAAACAAATATAAGAAGGAAGCTTATCGCTTAAATGCCTGGTGGACATTGCAGGTGAAGCTGATAAATATAACGTAAATTTTACGCTGCTGCTTCTAGTTTAAAATTAGTTATTTGTGTTGTTTAGTTATTTGCATTGAAAAATGTTTGAATTTCTCCTGTTATAGTAAAGTTTTTGGAGCTGATAAGCGCTTCAAAAATCAGTTTGGTTCCAGAATCAAGTAAAATGAGTTCGAAACGAAATTGCAAATTGAGTGTGTACCATTTTCATGGAATTATAAATGTCGAAAAATGTTCAAGCTCACTTTCATTTGAGACATTGCAAACTGTTTTTGTTTTAAGAAATTATTTGGTTATCAGTTTTCATACGCTACTATTTTTGTCATAAACATTAGTTTAAGTGTAAAGGCTATGAAAAGTGCGGGGGATAGTCAAACACGTTAGTACATTGACAGAACTTTCTAGCCGCCCTGAAGAGAAAAGACACATATTGCAATAACAAAATTGGTTGGGGCGCATGTAAAATAAGCTGCGCCGAATGCAACAGCTGTTTGTTTCTCACTGAAACTCAACTGACGTTGAATTCCTTAGAGTAAAAAAAAAATTCTCGCAAAATACGGTACATTGTAAGCAGACTATCGATGTCAGCCCAGCCAAATCACACTTTACAGAAGTCTATGCGCAAATTATACAATTAAAAGAAATATTGTCATCAACCGTTCCCACTCTCATTGTGATGCGATTTCGACTTTCAACTTTAGCAAATTTGTCGGCGATTGCTAAGAGCGAGTTTAAAGAGGAAACCGAAAACAGGATTTCTACTTCTGCTTCGAACATGAAAGAGATCATTCTGACAAAGACCGATAGATTCAAAATCGGTTAACTCTGCGGTAGAATGATATCTACATTAACGATTGGCTGTTTGCCACAGAGGTGCATCTATTGTGGTGCTGCAAACTGTTGAGCCGCAGCTTAGAACAAACCATTGCACGTTCCCGAGAAAAATTTAGAGATAGCAATGGCAGATGAGAATAAATCAAAACAAAATTTCTTGTATAAATTTGATTTTCCCGCATCATATGTGTCGACGGTATACACATTGGAATGCCGCAGCCACAGTTCGCCTTTATACACAACTCAGTGCATCCCTGACAACAACATCTCTATGGATATATACGACATTAATCTCAACTCAATTATTTGAGGAGAGCCATCCAACTCGAACATATTGATAAAGCATTCACCGTCTGTAAAGTAAAGTTGACGTAAGTGGTTGTTGGGTCATGTAAAGTTAAATTGAAAGATACAGCGTTTTACATTTTATTCTCTTTTTATTAATTTGGCTAAATTGTTGGTTGTTTTGAATTTGTCTATAGTCAAAGAGCATGTTTGTGTAGTATAAAATACTGCACAGATGAGGTACAAAACACATGTCAGGTGAATGCAATCCTGCAATTCAGTTTGAATTCAAAATGAGTACCTTATACAAAATTCTTGTGCTACTCAACGCTACAACATTGATATTACTCAGCACACCAGTGTTATTATCATCCCTTCTTTGACCCTTTCTCAACTGTTTTGTCATAATCATATTCCAACAGTAATGTAAGTGTAATAGTCCGAATCGACGTACATTAGCCGTACGCAATGGTCGTTTATCAAAATTTGTAATCGCTTTTGCTTGTGAACTTTCACGCTGACAACACGTTGATTAAAATTGAGAATAATTGGTGTTCTGTATTTCACCAAGTGAATAACTTGATTATAATTGATATTGTCGAAAGGTTCTTAAATTATGACTGTTTTTTAACATATCTCAATTTGGTCGGTTGAATTAATAGAATCTCTGAAATCAGCTTGCCGAAAACTCGAATCGGTACGAACTTGTGCAGTTATGTTACATTTTGTACAATTTATTGGTCGTGTCGTTTCCGAGATATAAGACATTAAAAAAAAACCAAAAGAACATCACACACATTATATAAGACCCTTAAGGGACATTTTGCAATCAACGTACTTTCCTTAAGGTCAGTGGTGCTTTGTGATTCATTCTTAATATCACTGATTTGAATTGCGTGTTAAAAGCAAAACAGGTTATGAATGAATCATCAGTTTGAAATAGGTTAGAATTCCACCCTACAAACGAAACTTGTTTGAGCTTTTGAATATGAAATAAAGTTTATTACTTCTCGAGTTATTTGTGTAACATTCCTTCACCAACAAGCTAATTGAAATTCATAACAATTCATCTATTTATAACCTAAACAATTTGATCATACAGGTCTGCACTAGCGTCAAGCAACGTCATTCGTTTAAAAATGCTTCGTGTTTGGATACTCTTACTTGATCCAAGTGGTTTTATTTTGACAAGAAACTCCATTGCTCGAGTTGTTCTTTCTGCAAGCGTTATTGATACCCCCGTGCACTAAACCAAGCATCGGGCGTTGAAAAACGTTGTTCAACACACTCAGCTTCTGACACTGACAGCTGTAGCACGCCTTTAATTGTCAAATTTTTTCTTTTAATTTGATACAATGGGTAGGATTTAAACAAAGATGAGCAACACGTTGGTTAAATATAAAATTGATGACTTGATGACTTGAGCACGTAGCGGACAATCGGCATGATCTTAGCGTGGTAGTTTTTTTTTTCCTTTTTCACCTTTTTGCGAAACTCAAATTGCCGCAAAATTTCAACGATACTATTTTCACTTATGTGTAAAATTCCAACTCCGCGTTTCCGTTTTTCCCAAGAATTAAAAAAACTCGATGCGCAACTATCAACACGAGCACGTCCACTGCCCGTACACTTGTTGAGCAACGATCTCCAACCATCTTTAACGCGTTGGTTGAACGAAGTTAAGAGCCTCGAACTTGAGAGTTTAAAGCGTCATTCAACTTAAGTCCACAAAAAATGTTAACATCCCTTATAACTCGCCGAGTATTATTGACATGTGTCCTCCAATATTGATTAATCGAACCGCTCTGGAGGAAAATCAGGAACAGTTTTTTTTTAACCGCGTAAAAGAAGGTGGTAGTCCCCGAGTGATTTGAAATGAACTTCACACCGAAACTAACTTACAGAGAACATTGCAAGTTTTAGAATTAATTTGGATTTAGAGTATCTGTACCTAACACTATTATTAAATGACATTTAAAGTTTCAGGTGACGTGAAATAACGCCAAACGAAATAAAGCCAAATACTAAAAATTTAGCATTATAGCACATAGCCCGAGCGGGGCAACGAAGTTGCGTGAGCTGTAGCTGCTGCCTGCAGAAAGAGGGTCGAAATCCCTTAATCGCGCGTAGCGGATCACCAGGCTACTGATGCCTAAGGGGCCTTATTTAAAATTTGGCATTATTTCGTTTAGCGATATTTCACGTCACCAAAGTTTTAGGATTATATTCGCTGTTAAATCTCACATTTATCAATTTGTTCGCTCAAAATCAGATAAGTGTAGCTCTTCCTGGAATTTTGACGACATATAAAGTTTTCTCCTACCTTTATGATTTTCTATAATAAACAGAATGCCCATAGAACAAAGTTTCGTGCAAAAGTATTGACGTCTGTTTTTAAAAATTTATTTGAAAACATTTTTAAAAGAATGAAGTAACCATTTCTCGATGAGAATGGTCAATAGACAGGACCCTCTACTCTTCATTGTTTGAATAAAATGTTTCCTTTGCAAAGAAATCATACAAATTTTCATAGTTAGACACGTGAAAGTCCTTCGCAGTTTGTTTAACAAACCCTCATTTTGTAGAGGGTTCCCCCTAGTTCGTCGACCTTTTTTTTTGTTTTCATGCCTGCCCATTACCTCCAAGTTAATGGATTATTACTAGCTTTTTTTCCCCCCAGCTACATGCATGAACTGGTAAACCCCACATGTTTAGTTTCCGTTTTTGCTTTATATAATAACTCATTTTATTTGAATGCCTATGAAAACAAAGAAGAAAAAAAACATAAACAAATCCGAGTGTGGTAAGTAGCCCACGTGATGAATTGCAGAGGCTAGGAACCCGTTCGAATGCTCGTTTGCCACACGCACGGCGACTTTTAATTGTAGTGGGTGGACGACGAACTATAATCGGCTTAACTCTGCCCCTTTCAAGGAAGTCCAACAGCAAAAGCACACGACACGTAGACCAATGTCAAGTCGTCGTTAGTGTAGGGTGCTACATTCTTATCAAAAGCAATATTTAAATTTATATTTCCACCCTTCAACGCGAGCTTTGAAAGGGGGTCGTTGGGGAATATTGATCTTTTCAAGTCACAGAATGCAGGGTGATTCAGTGTTTACTGAATTAGATATGTAAAGACGGAAAAACGTTCCTACTAATGTTTGTCCGAACTACTAATTCTAACATTCTGGTAACATTTTTCCATTTACTTTGTCCATTAGGAAGCACTTAAACTTAGAAAAGTATAGTTCTGTAGGCTGGCGACAATATCGAACAATCCCCTTTCTAGTTATTTACCATGTTATCAGTTCGCTTGACAATCAATCAAGTCCGTATATAATTGATAAATTATTTATTCATACCCACACACATATTCTTTTAGTTCTTGCATCTGATTTGTAATATATATTTTGCAATCAGTATGAAATAATTTAATTAAAACGCATAGAATAGCTTCAATCGTTCCAATCATTAAGTCGAGTAATGCTTCAGCTATCAACTGGAATGAGTCATGGACATCAATATGAGGGGAAATTTGTATTTATTTTAAGTTGCGTTGGTTTTTGATTAGGCCGTACACACAATGGCCACACACTTCAATTAATATAGAGACCTTGTCATGCCTTGAGTTCAGTTGCTCTTTACATTGACACTATTTAATATCACCATGCATGATAAGTGCAGCTACGAGTGTTGGTGTCGATGACAGATTCTCCAAATGCATTTATCAACCTTGACTTGTATTGACCTTTGAGTTCAGTTCTCACTTGTAAGGCAGAAAATCATAGTAGCTAAAGGTATACGTCTAATATGACATTATTATCTACAATTATTTCGTTGAGTTCGTGGAAATTTTCTTGCCGTATTTAGTAGCTCCATCAATTTAATTTTCCTCGAACCACAATCAAGCAGAAGAAATGATATTAAACTCGTAATCTTGCGTTTTACCCCAAAGAATCTCCTTGCCTCACTAACTGCGAGATTCAAACCACAAAGGCAATGTTTGAAAGCATCTCCTACATTAATGAAATTTGATATCAACCATCTCTAGTCGTTGATTCTTCTGCTTAAGAATAACTGAACCACTTAGAATTTTATCTCCGACAAAATTTTTTATAGATTTAAAGAAACAATTTTCTCAGTTATTCTCAAGCAGAAGAATCAACGACGAGTAAGAAAATTATTTAAACGGAGTAAAGCGAGACCGACAATTGTAACGCGTGTCGTGTCGTGTCACTGTGCACATATGTCGCAAACTTTATAGTTCACAATATTTGTTTCGTTTCATTGCGCTGTAGAGTGAGACACAACACAACACACGAGACGGGTATGTTTTTATACCCTATCCTAAGGGTATATTAATTTTGACACATAGTTTGTAACACCCCTTAATATTCGCCGTAGACCCATAAAAGTATACATATTTATGATCAGGACCAAATCCTAAGACTATCTAGCAATGTTCCTCCTTCCGTCCGTACGCAATTTTAAGGCCTTTAAAATTAAGCTAAGAAGCTGAAATTTGGAGCACATATTCCCTAGGGCTCCGAAATGGTTAAGGGTACAAATTTTTTGAATACGCCCACTGCCACGCCCACAATTTAGAAAAAACCGTCTTAAAGCTAAAGTTAGAGGGATACAGTGTTACAACCTTCACAAGATATGTAGGCGCTGCCCTCCTTTATAAGTTTGTCATATAAAGTTTTTTGCCACGCCTACTTTTTGTGGGCGTTTTTTACTAAAATGCTGTTTTCTTCGAAAATTTTCATAGAAAGCGAAAAAAAATGTTTAACAAGATATTTACCCAATATTTTTTCGAACACATCGCCCATACAAAGTTTTTGGCTACGTTCACTTTTTGGGGGCGTTTTTTAAAAAAAAAAAAGGATAATACTGTTCGCCCCAAGCGGACTGTAGCCTTTCCTTATGATGTTTTATAGGGCTAGAGCCGTTTAACTTTTTGTTGGGTGAAGATATGACAAACTCCTTTTAACATATTCCGTACAATCAAATTCGGTCTACAAAATGTATTAAGCATTTTTTAAATTATATTCAAAGCTTCAGAAGTTATATCATTTAGAGCGCATATGCCTCAAAATCGAAAATATTTGCTTTAAATTATTATAACTTTAGATGAGGTGCTGGTAGACCCCTGCTGTGACACTTTTTTTTCTAATGAATCAACCAAAATCTGACACATTGTCATTAGCTTACTTAGCACAACCACAAAAATGCAAAACATCTGAACAGTTTGGCTCGCCACTGTATTTCTCAGGGGCTGTAACACCCAAATGGCTTATCCTATCTAATATGTTTCAGCATACTTAGATTTCGGCCTTATCGCCGTTCAGAACAACCAATCGGGGGCTAAGTTTAAGCGTAAAAGTTATTAAATGAAAAGCAATTAAATTGACTGTCGACTTTTGGACTTGAACGATGACCACTTCATTCGAGCCAAATCTCTTACCTCCGAGCCATTTCTTCATGTTTGGAAACCAGAAATAGTGGCAGGAGGCTAACTCCTGGAAATATGCTGGATGAGGGAGTATGCTCGAAGCACAACATATGGAATGTTGTCTTTGCAAATCGTTAAAAAATGGCTGGTGTTCGTCTGTATGACCTTATTTGCTGACAATCCCGCCTTGGCGTCTATATAAAACTGGGTGCGTTCTTTTGAAATATGCTTCTTGACAAATGAAATTATGGAAGGTGTCGACACCATATGCCGTTTTTTCAAAGTAGGTATTTGGATGGGATTATGATTTTTTTCATAATATAATTGCATTTTGGTTAACGTATTGCGATTGTGAATATTGTGATTGGGCTCAGTCTTGTTCGTACTCTGGTTCAAGGTTAGAAAGTGAGATCGATTAATTTGGAATTGTGTGATTGCAATCTCCAATCCTTTTTGAAGAATAAATCTGAATAATCCAATGGATCCGGGTTGACATAGCTCTAGATTAAGCCTATTTTTTTGTAAATGAACTTGGGCCTCTAATTTGAAGAATACATTTGGTGTCGGTTTTTTTTTAGAATAGAAAAATTATTTCCGAAGCGTAACCTTTTGCAAATAGAAAATGTTCGATCCATATTCCCAGCGTCCAAAGTGGTGTGGTGTTCATTCGTTGTTCATTCTCTAATGACTTTTATTGTTTTTCTTTTTATATTTTTTTGTCAACGGCTCCGGCAACAATACTTCCAATTCTCCAGTCCAAGACCTCTGGCATCCACAATGGCTTGGTCTTTGAAACAAGAGGTTTGGTCTTCCTTTTCATCTCGAACGATGATGATTAAAAAATCTACTTGCATCTGCCCACCACGGCTTGATGTGATGAATCCATTTGTCCTTGATAAAATAAATCATGTTGGTTTCAATGTGCCCATTATTGTTGGTTTATCAGCGTAGAATCGCGACTTAATGGAAGGGACCTACAGTTTAAAGCCGATTCCGAACGGCAACTAATTTTTGAGAAGATTCTCAAAAGTTCTTACTCTTGGATGTTTGTCAGACGTTCGCAAGAGGTGGGGCAGCGAATAAAAACTTCCAGGTGGTACAAGTCGGGATTTGAACCATCGACCTCTCGCTTAGTGGTCCAACGCACATAACCACTAAGCCACTATTGCACCAACAACCCGCGACTTAACGTATTCCCAAACAAAATAATCAAAAGACTTCAAATCACAAGAAATTGCGAGCCAATTTACAGGTTCACTAAAGCAAATAATGCGTTCATTGAATGTTTATATGTTTGTCTGACACGTGTCATCCTGTTTAATCATCTCTTACACACTCATGCTTTATAGCGATGATCGAAATACCCTGATTATCATTCTGGAAAATTTATATTCCACGGACTGCACCAAACTGTGAATTTTATAGGATATGACGGCGCTCCGCGTAATCACATGTGAATTATTTTAGCTCCATATGTGACATTGAACCAAAAATTGTCTTCATAGGCGGATAATTTTGGCCATCATTTTAGAATCAAATTACTAAAATTTGGTAATGTTATGGAAGCGTGCATTACGATAATTTTATTAAGACCAAATGCTCTTCAATTATCTTACAAGCTATCACAATGATATTTATATCGTCGGTGTACCCCAGTAGTTGGACAAAAAAACTTAGCTCTAATTTAAAAGCCATAAAATCCTTTAAATGGATCAAACGGATACATCACTAAGTGATAGGACATGTTTGTGGCTCAAGAGGTTCCATTTCCATTGTGTTCTGCAAGAGTAAAATAATTCCCAAATATCTTACTTTAATCGTTGAGGGATTTAAAGAGCCCAAAACGAGCCCAAGAATCCAGACATAATTCTTTATTGTGAAGAAAATCATCATTAAAATCTTAGTTGGGTTAACTGACAAAGTTTCGCAGAGATCTGGTTAATTACTTTTGCTAACAATTATCGTCTGCGGCATACCGCATACCCAATAGCAGAATGCTAATTAACCTACCCAAACAGTAGCTAAAAGTATTAGCATTCCTTATCTTATCTTCTTAAGGTTATTTTTCAAAACGTTTGTTGTTTCGCGCAATCAATAAGTCTACCACCTATTAATAACTCTTAAACTTAATAATATTTACAGTGTCATGATTCATTCAAGATAACTTCAAAATTTGTGTCTACTAATTATTGATCGGAATTCTTATCCAATTTGGAAAGCAAAAGAGCGTGTGTATAATTCGCTTAAATTTTTTTTAACGAGATAGCGGCTTCTGCCGCGAATAATGTTGGTTTTTCAAACATTCGCTGTATTATGAAACTCAATAACATATAGTGACGAGAAATTGGACTTTTCATTAATTTGTTAGTGCTGTAGTGCTGGCACAGGAATGGCAGCACTACAGCACTATGGCAGTTCATCTTCTCTCTAGTGGGATAACGAACGACGAAGACAAGGCAGTGACCGCTACCATCGATTTGTTTTATATGAAGGTTATTTGTAGTTTCCAGAGTCATCAACCAATGAAATGGGGAACATTGAAGAACGCACTAAATGAAAACAACAAAACGTAAAACGCTTCGGTCAAAGAAACTACTCACCAACAATATTACAGATTTATCACTCGTCCTTTTACGCACTATAAATGTACTTACGGCCTCTCCTAAGAGACTTACGTTCCAATTAATCAATTAATATGGATGAGCATCCGGGACAGGGACGGGATATAAATATCCCTGCAGCATAATCTCCGAAAACTATGTCTTGTCGTTAAAGGCATCTAAAGGAAGAAGTCACTTTTAGGCAATTTATCGTTCATGTGGCCCTATCAACATATTTAACATCAAACCGTCCCGAAAGTGTGTACGCAAATCCCTGCGTTGAAACGACTCGAGACTGGTGTCATAAATTAAAACTCAAAAGTCATGCATGTAAATCAGCATTATGTTTAACTAATTTTTCGCATAGTTGTGATCTTGGGACGAGCATAAGTGGCCGAATTTCGAAATTCGGGGGTTCAAATGTGAAAACAAATAGGAATCTTTTTCTGAAGGTATTTTTAAATCCGAACTGAAATGAGGCCGACTCGGGTTTTTGAAATTCGGCTTTATTTCAGTGCTCGGGAAGAATCGCGATTTAGAACGTTAGAAGTGTGAATGGTCGAAGCTACGAACTGGAGCAGATGATGACTAGAACGCATTCAAGAAAGGAAATGGCGAAACACTGGAAATCAGTTGCGTTTCTTAGACGTTCGAACAAAAGCTTATAAGGTGTTCTATTACGGAAGAGAACATGGTAAGAACGGTATTAATATCATTCTTGCGGCAGAGTAATTTGCCAGTGACCGTTTGATGACTCTCAAACTGGTGCTACCCACGTTAAGCGCGAACAAAGGAAAATTGATTTAAACAGGCATGAAGGGGAGCCTAGCTAATACTATAAAGACTGCCATGGAGGACTAGGATACGGCACCAGGAATTCTTCTTAGCAGCATCAGATCTACCCTAATGTCAGAAATAAACCTTGAAGAACATTCTAGTTTTCGAAATTAAAGTGCGTTTTTATAGCATGTTTGTGCTCAAAAACGTCAATTTAAACCTCGTTCGAACAAAGAATGCTTTAGTTTCAAGATGCGAATGGCAAAATAATTTTCGTGTATATCAAAAAGATCCAAGATGAATAAAGCTGCAGAACCAGAGTCGAACTCGGATAAACGCAACAACAATGGAAACATTATGCGGAATGACTTCAAAGACAACACCACACAAAATGACGTTTGTCCAGTGAAAATGAGAAAGCTGCTATGGAAAAAAAAAATTGCCCCAAATATCTACGTCAAATAAAAAGGATTGTAAATCACACAAATTCTAATTTGAATTGTTTCCAGTATTTTTTTTATTTTTAAATTAACTCAAATCTAGTTTGTGTTCACGAAATTTATCTGAGGCTTGGGCTCTTTTCTATTGGACCGTTTTATTTTTTCGCGTTGACATACAAAATCTTTGGCCTTCCAAAAGCCAAGTTATACTTGTGTATCGGTTTCGAGGAAACATGTTGCTTATAATTTGCATGTCCAACCCCCTGGGTGGTACTCACCGTAGCGTATTCTGATAATTTGCGATTTCTTTAACAATGAGAGGCTAACACGCAAAGACCTATACACTTGGAAGTTCAGACTATCGTCCACTTCTGAGGTTTTTTTTGTTTGGTTTTCTTAGAAAACACGCTACCCATGATGCAATGCTATTTATTAAAATGCGACCATTTTTTGGTTCTGCTTTTGTATCGTTTTATTACAGTAATTCAACCGCACCTTAACAAATCCGAATTTATTTTAAGAAAATTCAAATGATTACGTAAACAAACATTCTCAAATCCGAAATCTGAACTTAAAGGTCACTAGCGTTTATAGTCCTTCTACCAAAAGTTATATGTTTGACAATCCCTTCGTATTGGTTGAAATAGAAATGTGTTGTGATGTTGAAATATAAAGATGACATCAATTAAGGAGCGAGAGGATGATGGCTTGTTCATGTTCACAGTCATAACCCTTCACCCAAAATTCAATTCCTTTCAATTCCAACTTTTTTTCAAATCTATTAAAAAACAAAACACAATATATACAATATACATCTTCATTTACATTTTTCATTCATCAATGCGTACGTATTTTTTTTTTTTTGTTTTTTGTTTTTTCTAGGCTTTCGTTATAGACGCTTGTAGCATTGTCTTTGACATAATAGCCATCGTTGTGTATATCAATTATATGAGTGAGTTTACTTTAAAAATGTTTCACATTACTAATTGTAGTTTTTTTGTTTTTGGGACTTTGTTCAATTGAAATAAATTCAAATTTTTCTTTTCAGATGGTTGGGCGCTTGCGTTCACGATAATCAATTTGCTTCTCCGTCCTTTGAGTGCGCTACTTTTGTACAGAGAATACACACATCGTGGTGGTACCGCTATTCCAACCGGATCGGTTTTTCCCACAAGCCAGCAGAGGAGCTATCAAGACATTGATCGTCCAGTGCAACCGGTCCCTTCAAACTCTGCACAGCCGGGGCCAAATGTTGCAAGCATCTTTTAAGGATAATCGTCTTTTGTACCTAGTCGTTACTTAATCTCTTTTTCTTTAGTGTCGTTAGTATGATTTTGTTAAAAGTTGAACCATAAAAACGTTGGTCTTAATTTACATTGGGAAGGGTATTGGAATATTGTTGAAAGTATTTTTTTTTTCTATATAACATTGTTCTCGAGAATTTGTATTCTAAAGTCAAAGTAATACTAAACCAACGTATTTAAAATGTAACTAAATAATACGTCGATAGTTTGAATCTTACATATTATTTACAAATTTCTTTGTACTGGAAAAAATAATAATAATATTTTTTGTTTAATATAAAAAGAAGCAATGAAAATTAATAAAAATTAAAACAGTATCTCGAAAAAATTAACTTTCATATTGATTGTGAAGCAAAGTATGTTTCACATATAAATCGAAAAGGACGTGAACATATCAAGAAGAATGCTATCACATTGGTTTGCAGGGTTACCAACTCCGGCAAAGGCTAGACCCGGAGATTTCCAATGAATTTAGTTTAATGATTGCTTTCATTGACTTCAATTTGAGATTGCGGAAAAGTTAATGCAATCACCATTCATTTTGCGTTCAAATGAGTGTACTAATTTTTCTACCATTCAATTGAATGCAAACAGATTTTACATTCTATTGCATTCTTGCATTCATTGGCATTCTTTTTTCTTCATTTGTATTCATTTACATTAATATATTGTTGATATTTATTGACTGCATACCGCAGACTTAATTTTGGATGTTGCTATAAAAATTGATTTTCCACAATCCTCAAATTCAAAGATTCAAATATAGCATTCTTTTACAACTCTGGACTATGTATGTACCTACCTTCGTTAATTTTTCGTATTTCGACTTTATTTTTAATTGTTTTTTTACAATAAAATGTACTTAGTCACAAGTCCTTAGTTAACTTAGAAATGTTAAGCATTGCTGCAGGAAATACTTTTGTATGGCATGTCATGAGGTATTCCTTAACATAAGAAAGGTCAAATATTGACCATTCACTTTCAAATATCTATATTTAGGCAACCGAGTAGGACTTTCTCCGCATTTGCAATCCAGGTCTAACTCTCCGGCATTTATCGCCGGATGTATTTTTTGTTTATATTTGTACATTTTGATTTTCTATTGCAGTAGACCGAATTATTTAAAAATTAAAACGTTAAACTGCGTTCCGGAGATTGGAGCGAATTACCGGAGTCTCCGGGCCAAAGTACTCCTGTTGGTAACCCTATTGGTTTGTGTCAACTCGATAGAAGGCTAATCGAGTTCCTGACACGACGAATACTAAGATAATCCTTTTAAGCAGTCTGTGATGCTTTGGCTACAGACCAATGTTATATGCATCAGGAGTTCGCTGCAAGGTTGTTTGATCCTCTTTTTCATATTTGTATTACTCAAAAGATGCTGTGTCACATGCTAACTGTTACATATCTTACACAATTTGGCTCATTTATTGAATATGACAGTCCTCAAAAAGTTGGCGTTTCCATTTCCACTTAAATCAGTAAAACAACTACAAAATTAATTTGGCGAGGGCAATTAACAGAACATGCACTCTTGCAGAACAACTAATCTTTAGGGCTGAACTGGTAAGAAAGCATCTGTTATCCAGAACAAGCGCTCGGACATCCGGGATTACTTGATCTTTTTAAAGGAGGTTCGGTCTTTCTTGCAATATTGAAACAGCAGGCTACTATTTAAAGTTTCTTGAATGTACCACTTAAGTTCAATCTTGTCGACGTATTTTAAAATTGTCTTGCTCATAAAGATCGCGGTACAAACCTTTTCCTCCATTTCTTCTTCTCTTAGACAGGTCTTAGTATTCGAAACCAGATTTATTATTAATGCGAGCCAATTAAACCAATATTTTTTTATTAGTGGCGAAATAAAACATGCGATTTGTCAAAAAAAAAAAAAAAGTTATAACTGTTCGGCTTGTAGAATAGTACCTATGTGAAATTTTTGGGCGAAATTGGAACCTCTGTTTCAAGTTAAGTTTCAAGAAAAATTCTTGAAGTAAGGGAGGTAGGGTAGGAAGTGAAGAGATACGCTTAATCTGATAGGATCTCATTTTGAGATGATTTATGGTAGATAGTTCTCTGGCTACAGAATTGCCAAAGTATAATGTTAAGATTTCGCAATTGCAAAACACCGACAGAATTCGTGGAAGCAGCCCTAAGCACACTACCTAATGGCCAAAACACGCTGGAATTAATTCCAATTCATTGGATCACACTCAGTTGAAAATTGAAAGTTCAGCACAATCAATTTTGACTTTCAGCCTAAAGTACTTTGGTAGTCGTACGTACGGCGATCGTCAGACATATCGCGCCCTGCTATATCGTGGGTTTGTAGATGGCACTTCTTAAGAAGTACAACGGCTTGGACCGCGTCCAAAGATCAGCATTGGATTACAAAGGCTCTAAAGGTCCACATCGACTGCTGCACTGTTCTATGCCACACTTAATTCCAATTGATTTCTTTAAATCTAAGTCTAATTTGTTTAGTTATCACACAGGTCAACATGCCGGTTATATAGACCAATATCCCTAATTATACGGACTTTCCGTGGACTTCAAGATAAAATTTAAGATGACGACAACCAGGTCCTTCCACCTATCTCTGTTTGCAGCTCGATACCTCAGCTGCGTCCACGATCGCAAATCCTGGGACTGAGCTTCCGTCATAAGAGTTGACATCTATGTTGTTCCGGGCCTACCAACTCGCCGAAAACCTTGAGGGTTCCATTGGAAGCACTGCTTCGCTATGTTGTCGTCTGTTTTTTTTTTTTTTTTTGCTGGAGTTCCACACTGGAGAAAGGATTCCAAATGCACTACAAGCTTTATTTAGTCTATTTCTGACGTCCTGGTCCGTTCCACCATCGAGTGACACATAACTACCCAAATAGTAGAAATGCGTGACCACCTCTATGGTCTCCTGTCTCAGAATAACTTGCTGTTGTTGGTCTCGGCTAGTGTGCATAATTTTTGAGAAAAAAAAAGTTGGAGGGAAAACAAAACTTTGCAAGATTTTGTGGCAGTAATCGACAAACTAAATAAAAGTTGAAATAGAGTGGTATTAATTATTGTCAAAGATATTCAGAGATATTGAGTACGATAAAACTCATGTAACTTTTGAACCAGTTATCCGATTAAGGAAAATTTTTATTTGGAATAATGTTCTAGAAGTTGGGTACTCGGTTCAATGCACACCACTTTCATGCAACCAGAAAATAAAAAAAACATCAATATGCAAATTCTTTTCACCATTGTGAATTTTTTTGCATATATATTTAATAATTCTCTTTACCTTATATTGGTAATTACACATTTTCTTAATTTGCACCATAAATTATTATTTTAACAAAACATACAAAAACCAATTTGCCGCCGCAATTCTTCCCGGGAATTTTACCAATCTATTTGTATTTACTTAGACAATCCATGGCACTGATTGCTCGATTTTGTTACAGTGCAACTAAAACACTTAATTAATAATATATTTTTTTTAACACAATAATTAATACCACTCTATTTCAACTTTTGGATAGATTTAATTCTGCGAATTCTACCCGCCGGAAAAATCTTGCCATTTTTATTTTTCCTCTGTCAACTTTTGCTGTCACTTTTTTATGTTTTCTCACTGACGTCATCATATTTCGCGAACAACCCTATACATTTTTTAAAAAAAAAATCAGTTTTCATTTCTCTAGTAAATGTTTATTTTACAATATTGTCCTCGTTATTTGCATGCAAATAATAAATTAAAAAGAAAAAAAAAACTAAATAAAATCTTATAATAAATATTTTGTTTGTTTTTTTTTGTAAAATTTTCAATGTACAAAAGTTGAAAGAATAACAGATTCGTAGAAATTAACTTTGGAGACTCGTCGCCTTGCTTAGAATCCCTCCTTTGCTGGGCGATATTGATAGCCTTTAGGTCCATCTTCTACACAAGGTACCTTAAATGATGTTTAAAATTTAAATAAATTATAAAATTCACATAATATTTTTATTCATAAATGGACTTACTTGTACTAAATTAAAATAAATTGAACCCATCAGTTGTGACGCTGAAGTGTTTGTCTTCTTCAGACACGAGAAGAGCATATCATCACAGATGCAATGGGATCTGAAAAGAAAGAACAAGTTGTTTTACTTACGTTCGAAAACATAAAAATATTTTAAAAACTTACTTGGTGTATAGTGAATCATTATTTAGATAATATTTCGTTTGATAGGCTCTTATTTTCACAGGACACAAATCGTGTGTTCTACAGCAGCGATCCATAACAGATTCAGTGCCCAGATCACTATATGTTTCGGCTATGTCACCAGTGCCACACCATTTTGTACCTTTTAAAGATTACAGATTTAAGTGGGTTAATGTATTTTGGAATTATAATGATTCGCTTACCTGGTATAATGCCACTAAGTATCGATAGCGGGCTTTTAGGGAATATATTTGTTGCTACGCTTGTTTGTGCGGGTGGGTCCACCATTTTGCCTTTACCCCTTGTTGCCATGGCTTTCAGCTGGTCAACACGTTCACATTGATTCATTAGTTTGAGCATTTCCTTGAAAGTGATCTCCAGGGGTTTGTTTAAACTGGATAAATCTTCGAGAAGAATTTTTCCTTCACTTTCGGTACTGAAATAAAAACGTTAAAATGCATAAGTATGACGCGCAACGCAGTGTGAATAATGTTGTAAATCTTGAATAGAATCTTTATGCATGGTTAAATAAACATAATACGCATTGTGAAGGCAGTTGTTGCTGTTCGATCATGTGAATAAAAACACGGAATGGGGCGTGACTGAGGTTACAAAACAGTTGGGAAAATTAAAAACAACAACTATAACGATACTTACTAAGGCTTAAAACACACCAGACCAGTAAAATAATTTTTTTGTGAATTTATCAAACAACAATACATTAAGTCTAATGACCCAATAAACACCAAAGCTTGCGAAAATAGACATTATTTTGTTTCGATGTGCTTCATTAGTGGTTGTCTAAAATACATGGCCTTGCATAAGGCCATAAAGCACCGAATGTACCAAGTACATACATATGTTTCAAATTTTGGCATCGTTGTCCATTCACTCCGATTACCGTTGTCGGCTGTCGGATCTTGAGTCGGGTCGGATTTTTGACTCTATTACTCAACGCTCCCGACTCGAGAAACTTGTAGTAGATTTGCACCCGACTTGAATGATGTAGATTATTTGAGAAAGATTGGCATCGCTCGTCTTTAGGTGTCAAATTGTTGTCCATTTTTAATTTGAAAACAAATACAAGTAAGTAAAAGTGGAACAATTTAATGTTTTAAATCATTTCTAAAGCGAATAGCATTGAAATGCTTTATAGTTCATATAGTGAGGATGATGAACTTGAACAAAGTGAGAAGAAAAATTACTTGATTGCAACACGAGCACAAATTAGAGATCATTTGAACCCATTCGATTTGCCCAATTCAAATTAAAAGTAAAATTTCAAATACATATGTATTTGCTTGACGAAACCGGCAAATACGTTCCGAATGCATTTCGATTGTCATCAGTGCCGTCTGTGTTAAGGCTGGCAGAAGTTTTAAGACTCCTTGCAGGAGGATGTCAAAACGGCGTAGGAAATGATTTTAATCTAGGACTAGCACAACCAACACGACAAGCATTATCGGATTGCATATACAGGGTGTTTTTTTTTAGAGGTATAGAACTTCAAATTGAAATAAAACACAAGAAAATCGTTTTAATGTCCATCAATTTGGCTTTATTGGAAGTATAATTTTATGCCATTAATGTTTAAATATGATTTCGGGCATGTGGCCGCCGCGGCTGGTTCGAATAAAGACAAGTCTAGAGGTCCAATTTTCAACCACTTTTTCAGGCAGTTGGGGCCGTATGTCGGCAACAACGCAACGAATGTTGGCTTCCAAGTCCCCTTACGTTTCTGGTTTGTTGGAGTAGGCGAGCGACTTCACATATCCCCAAAGAAAACAATCCAATGGTGTCAAATCACACGATCTTGGTGGAAAATTGGCAGGTCCATTCCGCGATATTATGCGCTCATCGAAAGTTTCCTTCAAAAAATCGATTGTAACGTGCACTGTGTGGCATGTAGCACCGTCTTGTTCGAACCACATCTTATCTACATTCATGCCATCCAATTCGGGAACAAAATAGTCGGTTATCATGGCTCTATAACTGACTCTCCACCATCATTTCTTAAGAAGTATGGCCCAATGACTCCAACAGCCCATAGAGCCAAAACAGTCAGTTTTTGTGGATGCAATGGCGTTTCAAGGGTCTCATGTGGATTCTCTTCACTCCAAATGCGGCAATTTTGCTTGTTGACGTAGTCATTCAACCCAAAATGAGCCTCATCACTGAACAAAATTTTGCGATGAAAATTAGCATCGATATCAATCTCATTTTCGGCCCATACACCAAAATCACGACGTATTGCATGGTCTCGCGGCTTTAATTCTTGCACAAGCTGGATCTTGTAAGGTCGTAAGAAGAGATCTTTGCGCAAAATCTTCCAGAAAGTTAATAGAAAAAGCTTTAATTGCTGTGCACGGTGGCGAATCGATTCATTCGGGTCCTCTTCAACACTTTGCTCTAAAGTGGCAACTGTTTCTTCGGTGCGCATTGTTCGACATCTCTGTGGATGCGTATTATCACATAGACTAAACGTAGTGCGAAGACGATCCATGGTTAACCGAATTAATTGATCTGATGGACGATTATGTCTACCATAAAATGAACGGAGCTGAACCATTATTTTCGAAATAAATTTGCACGATTTGCAAGCGTTGTTCATTTGTCAACCTGTTCATGATGAAATGGCAAACCAAACTGAACATAAACGACATTAGAGTTGCCAGATTTGACCAGAAAATGTCAGTTTTATCTCTATTCGAAAAGCCAACCTCTAAAAAAAATACCCTTTACATATGTCGACAATGGATATAGCAGAGTACAAACAATTTTTTATGACAAAACAAGTTTTCCCGGTATCTTAAATTTGCCTCCTCCAGTAGCTGGAGACTGCATTTTGTTGAGCACTAACTTTTATTTAACCTAATATTTTAAATCGGACCAAACCTAAAGAAAACTTTTTTTTTAACTAAAATACAAAACTTTACCATCTCCTGTTGGAGGCCCTATTAATTGTCACGGAAATTGAATTGCTATATTTTTCGAAATCCACTTTATTCGATCCCTTTGCCAGTTCAACGTTTATTTTCCATTGAAGACGTCAGTACCTCAGACGGTTTTTTTTAATTTTTTACACAATGAATATTTTTTTTTTGTCATGGATTTTCCTCTGTTGAACTATTCAAGGAATAAACACAAGTGATTGAAAAAAAAAACCCACAACAATATCATCTACCTCCACCTTTCACCCAGTCGGCTACCTTTTGGGACCAAAATGGCTCACGACAAAAAAGGTCGGTTTTTATGTCATAAGTAGTGATCCGACTCCTGCTGTAATAAAGGCAGAGTCGGAAGACAACTTAAAATCTACTACAAAAAGTCGTTTGAATTTTTATTCAACGTTTATCGGCTGAAAACGACAAGCATAATAGGAGTCAAGGTGCGATCAGACGGTCATCCAAATTTGTCATCCGCATGACACCCTGACGTCAATAATGATGTAGAATTTATCCTAAAGTGGTTATACCGTCTGAAAAAAACAATTTTTCTGACCTCAGCAAGTCATTCGGATGACAAGTTTGGATGACCGTCTGATCGCACATTCAGGAACAGTCGTGTGTTTTGGAGTCGGAAACGACAATGGTAATCGAAGTAATTATCGCAGATATGCATATGGCGCAGGGTACACTGCATACGGCAAAACAAACAAAAATGTTTTTTTGTCGATTTCTATTTAGAACGTCATTTTTCAAATGTAAACAATTTCAGTCTTGTTTTTTTTCTACGCAAAAAAAGGTGCTTCTTTTGTTACATTTCGATTGTTGCGTGTTTTGAAAACGTTTTGACTAATCCGTGTGTGGTGTCATTCTAAAGGAAACTGAGGTCCAACAAGACTGCAGTCCCGGGCAGTCTTCCTGCCGAAATATTTAAGACAGCAGTAGTTGACTTGCTGGAGTATTCTATCGGAAGAATGTATACCTGATGAATGGAACCTCAGCATCGTTTGCCCCGTTTACAACAAAGGAGACCATCTAAACTGCACCATACTATAGAGGTATCAATGATCTGATTAGACCGTATCCGTTACGTTATTGGCCCGGAAAGTCCCTAATCAACCAAATATTCACACTTAGGCAGATCCTGGAGAAAACTCATGAAGAAATTGATACTCACCTCGATTTATTGATTTTTAAGCTTCATATGAAAGCATGTAAAGAGACAAGCGTTACAGAGTCATATCTAGTTTTGACAACGCTGCCAAACCTGGCTGCGGGCTGTGTAAGGACCCTTGGATCAAATTATCCTTGGCTGCTTTAAAAGAAAAATTGTTTGAAAGATTTTTTGTTGTATTTGCGTTGACGGGTTCTGAGACGTTCGTTCGGAGACGATATAATAGCGGCATCGACCTGCTCAAAAACTACGCATTGGGCGTTTGAGATGGCTGGGACATATAAAGGGAATGAACATAACGCTACAAGCCATAGAGTCGAAGATTCTCATTTAGAACCCAAAGTCTGGCTTCTCCAACCAATGTGTGGGCATACTCATACAAATAAAAGCCTACATAATTCATGTCAAAATTTAGAATGATCACAATTTCAATTATAATACCAAAGAAGTTGCTACATGACGTTGGCAGTACTCATCTCGAGGCAATAAATTAAAGAATTCTTGCATTAATGGATTTTCCCCCGGGGGTAATTTTTTAATCTTGAAACTTTTTCGTTTGTACTACTTTGAAAAACTTCAATGACATTATATCAATGACCCACCCTATGCACCGGTGCCGCCATGCACCTCTTCTATTCTTCCATCTCAAGCATGAATTAAGCACAATTACTGTCTTTATAAAATTACAACGTTGGCCAGTATTTATCGTGCATGCAATAAATCCATGCCGTGCTGACTGGTTGTCCATTGAGCAATAATCTTGGCTTGTTGCCGATAATGATATGATTATCTTCATCATACAAGTCATCGTCAACAACCGAGAATATCCAACAGTTAAAAGATTGCTATAGCTTCAGCTCAGTCCATTTGAAATGACACAAATATCAATGAAGTGCTAACTGCCAAGAGAAACTAACTACGTTGTTATACATACATTCAACCAAGCTGCTAATTAATTCAAAGATAAAGCACATTAATTCTGCAATCCGTTTGTTAATAAATAGTAACTATTCAGTTGTATCTTAACGTCTTCGTATTCATATATTGCATGCGGTTGTGTGGGCCATCGAACGAAAGTTACTGCAGACCAAGATATGCAAAAAGTGTGGAGCATATGTAAGTGAAATGAAAAGTATGATTTATTAGTCTTGTCGTGCAAAAGTTGAAATAATTAATGAAATTATTTTTTCTTAGCCAAAGAAATATGAGCACATATTTACATACTTATTGAGCAATTTTTATTTTAAGCATTGAATTGCTTTTTCGAAATATTGCAAGCTTCAAAAGTCATTAGATCGACTTTTGCAACGGATTATTAAATCTACTAGTTTTAGTTGGTACAAAGTAAATTTCGTACAAAATGTCGGCGTTCACTCCAACTCGAGGTATATTTTGCCAAAGTGAACATTTGCAATTTGGCGATGCTTTAACACAAGTGAAAAAAAAATTTAATGAAAAATTTAAAATGAAACTGTAACTAAAATAGAATAAGAGCGCAGAGTAACTCTGACAGCAGTTTGAAAATGGAAAATGGACATATGTACATTTCATTTGAGTATCAAACAAGACCTACATAATATAATGTGTACTTATTTTATCATGCAAACATTTTTGCCATTTTTAATCAACAATAGCTAAATCTGGGAGTCCTTTGATACAGTTTCAGTACGTTGGCAATTGCGCAAATAATTGAATTACTTTTAGACGCTTTCCATAGTTTTTAAGGATGCTGGTTTTGCATTTATATCACATGCATGGCGTATACGTAATATTTTTAATTTTTTTAAAAAAAAATTTTGTGAAAATATAGATCACACAAAAGAAATGAGCAAAGAAGAGCAAAAATTGCTTTTGCCGTACAAGTCAGCCATAAAAATAAGTTAGTAACGTAAGTTCAGATTATTAATGAAATTGCAATTTCACAAAATCGTATATTAATATTATATAGTGTAGTAGTAGTGTAGTGCACTTTACAATTTTTCGATTACAGTCCGCGTCCCCACAAAAAGTGGGCGTGGCCAAGAACTTTGTTGAGAAAATAATATATTTTCTATATATCTTATTATTTTTGTTTTTCTTATATTATGGAATTGTTTCAAGAAAACAACACTTGAGTATATCCATAAGATAGGGTATAAAAACGAAAATTGACAGATAATTGTAGATAATTACTGGAAAACGCACTTGTAGAATATTGAAGTGCTGTGAATATTTCACTTTTCTTTTTAGAGATGCTTTTGGTCACACTGCATTTGGCATTAAAGAAATGAATGTTGTTGAATTTTATGCCTGGGATGTCGCCAGGTTTTAACACGGTTTCACTCTCATTAGAGTCCAAGGAACTGCGGTAGTTGTGGGCCATGGCAAGCTTGGCCTTGCCTGGTGACCCGTACATGCGACCAACCATCAGCCTTGTTCTATGTATGAGGTTCTGTGTTCTAGATTTGTGGTAATCGGGCCACATCTCTCTTGCCCGCCTGCCTGATATGACGCATGTCATAAGATTCGACCACCTAGACTCAAGCTTTAAGGTTATATGCAATGGATCACCGTGGGGAATAAAATTCGTCCACCACTAATGCATGGATAACAGATCCACGATGGGCAAGCACGCCTGCTTTTTTATTTCCTTCTATGTTCATTTGGTCCGAAAGCCACACGAGACTGACGTTGAACCGGCGGTTCAAGTCTCGCAATTCTAAAGCTTGGATGTCGATAAATTCAAAAGTGTCTTGTCCGCCTTCCTGATAGCAAAAACTTCTCCCTGAAAGACGCTAGAAAGGTTGGGGCGACGGAACAATTTGCATGTATCTAGTTGACTTGACACAAAGCTTGCTGTGTCTATAGGGTCTTGTGGACCAACCTCCAACATTAATAGAGCTGAAATGGGTCGAGGACAACAAAATAATCCCGGACAACCAATTCGGTTTCTGGGCGAGGCATGACATTATTCATGCCGCGTCAAAACTGGTTTCCGACATTCAATGGAATAAATGCAAGAACCAATGCACGGGTGCTTGTCTGGTTGACTTTGAAAAGGCCTTCGACACCGGTTAGAGGGGGTTTTCTACAAGTTGATCAGACTGGGAATGCACAAACCCTTGCTATATATAATTTATAATATGCTTATGGAAAAGAAGTTCGTGGTCAAATGTGGCAACGTAACTTCGAGCAGAGTCTATAATATCAAAAACGGTTTGCAACAGGGTGCGGTGAATTCTCCGATCCTGTTTAATATTTACACAAGTGATCTGGTACGTTCACTCCGTCATGCGTATGCTGACGATTTGGTCGCATACAGATCAGGTCCTAAGATCGAGGTCATCAACATCCTTCTGCAGCGTGACTTCGAGCAAATTAATGAATATTGCGACGACTGGAAGTTGAATATCAATCAAGTTGAAAAAGACGGAAACAACCCATTTGTTAATGCCACTAGGGATACCAGAAAAAACTGGAAAAAATTGGCCATTATTGGACAGAATGGGCAGGCATTGGCGGTGAAAAACGTGGTCAGGTATCTTGGAATCTGGCTCGACCAGTATCTGTATTTTAATAAACATATAGATGCTTGTCTTGCTGGAGCTAAGAAGGCTTTTGCTCTGACAAGAAGACTGTTTCATAGCAGTCAACTTGCTTCTAGAGTTAAGGTCATATGCTACGTGGCCCTAATAAGGCCCATCATCGCTTATGGCTGTCCATTGTGGTTCAATATAGCGCCGTCGTATATGGAAAGGATTCGGGTTTTCGAGAGACAATGCCTTAGGTCATGTCTCGGGTTGTTTCGAACACCTGAATCTGAGTACATAAAATATTATCCCAACACGGCATTATATGATGGGGCTCACTTGAATAGGATTGACAATTTCCTCATTAAGGTGACTCGAAGGCACGTTGCGAGGGCGATGACCAACGATAATAGCCTGATCTTCGGGGCATACTACCCCAATGAAGCACACATGGAGAGAGCGCTCCGATCTGGCTTTGTTCCGCCAGAGGCTTTTCTCCATATTGATCAAAAAGGGCTGGTACAGACGAGGGATGGTATCCCGGTACAATATCACCGCTACCGCAGAGCGACTGATAAGCGGCTCACCTACGACGGGTACGTCGCTAATGCTCCCGAGCTCGTTCGTTTTAGTACCGCGACAGGGGGGAGGGATCAAATTGATACGGATAAACAATTCACCGACTATTGGTGGCTTGCGGAAAGAGTGGAAGAGGTGGGTATGCCTTTCCAGGTCGGTGTGTTACCTTAGGTAACTCCTCCTAGTCTTAAGTAGTTTTAAGTTGTAAGTTGATTAGTTGGTGCTCTGCAGGTCGGCTGCAAGGTGTGGTGTTTCTGAGAGTCGACTGACGCATTTCGGTGTCAGTGGACTCTCGGCGGCGCATGTGCGCTATGTTGGCGGCTGCTGGGTGCTGCTAATGGAGTTGTGGGCACATCGCCCCCGATTATACTTAGTATTAGTTTGGTAATTTTAAGTAGCATTAGTTAGATTTTAAGTTTTTAATGTATAGTCGTAAGTAGTTTTAGTTTTTTAGTTTTAAATAAAAATAAACTAATAAAGGAGTCAAGTTTTTAAAATAAATTTTCTTGTAAAAAAGTGATATTTAAATAATAAAAATTGTATTATTAATTAAGGCCGAAAGGTAATAGTATTAAGTGATATAGTTAAGTTTAGAGCGTCCGTATAAGGACCAGTAATCTAGAATAAGTATCCTGTTAATTTTAAGTTAGATTTAATCATTTTTGTCTAGTTTGTAAGCTTTATTGAAAAAAAAATAAACCTCCAACATCTCTAAGTCTATTCCAGATGTTATTTGGCCTCTGATCAATTTGCTGAAGTTTAAGTCTTTACTTTAGGACGGTAAGTAAACCAAGAAAGTGAGAATAGGACTATTAACTGATTTGGTCAAGACCCTCTTGGCTAGTGATCATTGTTTTGAGCATGAAGGCAATCCATCTGCCCACGATCTCCTCTACACCAAATATAAGAAAAGAAAACTACATTCTACATCCGATAAAATGTATTTAAAAGCAAAGTCAGTACATCCATCAACTTTTACGACAATCTCCATCGGCTCACTCCCATACCGATCGCGACTCTCATCCTACCTGATCACTCACACCGAAAAAACTAATCTATCTGAATAAAACCCAATGATATCGCAGCGTAAAGGTGTCAATGACCATTCATAGAGCCGACCATCAAACTGCACGAGTATCAATATCTACTCGTAATTACAATTATTTCTGTGTTAACAGCTTTTAGCCCATTAACCTAAATTTCAAGTCAATGTAATTATTGCGCCATTGTAAGCCAGCCATCGTCCGTCAATGAATTCTCAATGAACTTTCTTAATAGCCACTCGTGAGTATTTACTTCAATTACCCAAAAAAAAAAACAAAAAAAATCATGTTAAAAGTAAAAGTCACACGACTTAATCATTCAGCTGGCACTTTCATTAGAGATCATTGCTAGAGCACCTTTAATCTTAGAACTGTTGGACAATAAAAATGAGACGCAATTGTTCATAATTATAAACAAACAAAATAAAGAAATGTTTCATACGCAACAAGTTTTTCTGCAACTTGAAGAGTCTAAAAGTCAGCTTTTACTTTCAAACGTCTACGTCTCGCATTGTATATTGTACACCAATTAGGAAGATAAAAAACCAGACTATGACTACAGGTTCTGTAAGTTTTTCCGAAACAAGTTAGATTCACTATCATTCACCAGCCTGCTTCGTAGCCGCAAGGTGCGAACTCCAATCGTGCTCCACATTCGATATATAGGTGCAACTGTCGTTACAACAAAAAGCTATCGTTTATTAAATTGGATCATTAAAACTAGAATAGTTTTTTTTCTTTTTATAACTATAAACATGTATTTGTCAGATGAATGATGACGGAAAGATAGATTGAAACTTTTCTCTTTTTGTTTTCGGATCACGATCGACTGATTAGTATGGAGAGCGTTAATCGTGATGGAAATTCATTCGCGTTCGTTGCAAAACAATGATGGTACTTATCCATTTCGAATGTGTATAAAATATTAAGCATAGAAAATATTTGCATAATTTTACTATTTTACTTTTTCTTAGAGAGATTCACAAAGTTATTGACTTGGTCCGACGCTTAAATGGCTGCTTGTGCAATAAAAAAAAGTTCGAACACTTCCTGATTAGTTTGCACAAAAAATGAATTTTAGGTTCAGGAAACAAGTTGATCTTCATCGCTTGGAACGGTGTCTGGTTATAAATCTAGTTATAAAATTACATAGTATATTCAGAATTAGGCAATTTTCTGAAGTAATTGTAATTGATACACTATAATGTTGTTTAGTTGTTCACCAACAGATTAATTGGTTTAGGATAAGGATTTATCTAGTTGGGGAAGTGGGTAATACGTTAGGCTTCTGACAGATGCGCATGCGGTGTACCTACGTTTCCAATGTCTGATGTTGTAAATATCCAAAATGCAGTTTAGAAAATTTCGGTACGACTAAAGCCGAAAAGCAATATATCTGTTTAGTAGAAAGTATCAATTCCACATGCCGCTTCTAAATGAAAGCGATCCTATATCCTGTAAGAGCTATCGAGATTCGAGGCATCCCTTGATTATCCTAAATGTCGCAAATAACATTTTATCCAATGATCTCGGTAAACGACTAAAGCTGATTTGCAAAATCGACAAAAGATCACTTAATGCTGAAAAAGACCAAGCAATTTCAAATCGTGATTCACCTTCGTTCCATAAATTTCGAGGCCGCATAGAAACCCATTTTTTGCCTGGAGCCCCTACATATGGCAACTGTGCATATACCTATACATTATCTTTTCAAACATGCAAACGCTTTCAAGTTAACAAATAAAATTGCTTTAAAATAAGATCAAATTATGCTTTGTTGAATAATTTTAAGAGTGGTTTCCAATCGCTAAAGAAGACCTAAAACTACTACTACTACTAAATGCATGCAGGGATCTGTTGCAAGTAACTCTTCGTTTGTTGAAAACTTCAGGTGTTTCACATCGCGAAGTGAGCGACCCGATATAATCACTGATTACATTGGAACCATGTTCAGAAGTGCCAATTTTCGTTCCTCTTAATGGCTGGTCTACCACGCAAGATAAGTGGGATGCAGAATTCTGAAAAGTCTAATGCAAGGAAGGGACAGCACTACCAAACATGCAAAAATACGGGACACGTATTTTGGTCGGTAATGTTAATTTGCGTGGTAGCAGCCGAATGTAGACTGTTTGATCTCTGATCTCACTCTTACATCTTTAAAATCATTGACGGCAGAGATCTCTCTCTAATCTCGTGCAAAAATGCATGTGTGGCCATAACTATCAAAAAAAAAATTCAAACGTCAAACTGACATTACGTCAAAGGGCATGAAAGTTCAAACCATTTTATAAGGTTTCAAAAAGGCGTGAATTCCCGTCTATACACACCGACACTTTCTCGGTTCTATCACGGTTCAGTTTCAGTTTACAATTTTGAGGTTTTTTTTATACTCCATGCCAGGGGTATATTCATTTTGACAGTTCCTAATATTCATCGTAGACCCCTTAAAGTATATTTGTGATCCGTATCAACAGCTGTGACGATTTAGCAACTTCCGTACGTCCGTCACCAGCTTTTAGGCCTTTAGTTTTGAACTAGGAAACTGAAAGAATTTATAAACAAATTGTGCAATTTAAACTATGCAATTTTTACAAAAAAGGATTTATTAATTTTAACGTACGGAAAGCATTTTCTGTTTCGTTAAAATAAATAAATTCTTTTCTGTAATAAATGTGTAGTTCAATCACAATTTTTTTAATAAATTTATTTTGCAACTCATAAGCTACAATCAAAAACGAAGATTGGGTTAAACTATTAAGTCTTAAATAAAATAAAATAAATAAATAATGTTACCACAATAACAATATGGTAGATGACAGTTGACAAATATAGGTGACAGAAGGTAGATCACACATAACGGGTGTATGCTGAATGCAATACGGCAATTGTAGAAATCTCGATCACGACGGCAAAACCGAATTATATTTAGAAATAATAAAACAGGGATGTTTGACGAATAAAAACAGGATTGCCACATATTTGATGTAGAAAGTTTTTTGGTTAATTTTAAGAGTAAAGTTATTTGACAGCACAAGACGTCAATACTTTGAATGTATTAAAAGTGCAAGAACATATATATATGCAAATAATAGATAAACTTCCAATAATGCACGTAATCAGAAATTATTGAAGTTTTTCAGCGCCAATTTTATGTTAGGTACTAGGTCCATAAATTTTCGAATTAGTTTTATAATGCAATTGCCTGCAGTGGCACTCAATTTCATTCTCGCTCATTTCTGCAGACATTCTACATTTTAGATAAAACCAAGCCACTTTCCGGTTGTAAATCTTCACAAACCAACGGATACGAAACTGACAAGCCATTTGTTTGGCATTGAATTTTTCTTTTGTTTAGATACTTCAAATTAGTTTCAATGTTAAAAAGAAAAATAAAATGTTAATTAACAAATTTTTATGATAAATTAATTGCTTTATTTCACTTACTATATTTCGATGAGTTCACAGTTCAGCAGCAACTTCTGCGGTCCTAGCTCTACAACAGCAATCGTTGAATCATGGTAATAGATCATAATCAGTGAATCGTTGCTAAAACGGTTCCCACTATTGTACGTTGGAAATTGTTGTTAATTAAAAAAATAATTCTATTAAATTTTTTTTGTTTTTCTCTTACCTGTAGGTTTTCATTTGTCTCAGACTCCTTTTCTCAATGATTTGTTGTGTGATAGAGGTAAACGATGGAAAACTTTGGAAACTTTGTGGCAAGCTAAAACTTATCGTTGGCTTTGCCAGCGCTGTTGTAAGGAATCCAAGAATTGCACTCAGTAGAAGGAAAGAAAGTTGAATACGTCTCTTCAGGCATAGCACCATCATTTTGATAAATTTTCTTATTGTTGAGATGTCCTTGAAGAGATGTCTTAAATAAAAGTCAATGAAATCATCGAAAGACGTTGATGGTTTCAATTTCGGACACGCACTTATACTACATTCCAATTAAGTGGACGATTCCAATCATTCTATTTGTTTTGTTTAGCTGTTCTATTTTCTTCACACCTTGTGGGAAATCTAACTTTATATCCGTGTGTTGTTATTAATTTATTTTACGCGTGCGGTTTCTGGAATATTTGTTTAACATAAGGTACGAAGGACATGAGTGAAGAAGATTGCGTGCAAATGGGTATTGATAAGTAAATAATTAATAATTTTATTATAGTAAGTGTATATGTTGGTTCCGTATGATTTCTGGGCTTGAGCTTGAATATTTCTATTAGTATGGCGGCGCGGCTCTTAATGACTGTTATAGTTTTTTTTTTTTGCAAATATTGAAAGAATGAATGACAACAGATGGTACTAAATGCATAATTAAAACTTCATGAATAACAATAAATTGATTAGTAATTCCCTTTCAGTGGCATGTTAATAAATATCTGTTTGTGGGAAAAGAAAAAAAGGTGTGCCTTTTGTAAATTATAGTGAAACGGATGCCTCCCATTTAAGGACAGCTCTCTTAAGCGGATGTGGATACTACGCGATAGAACAAACGTATGACTTTAATTTGTGTCCGTTAAGATCGTAGTTTCATTCTATCACGTAGTATCCGCATCCGCTTTAGATAGCAACGATTAATCAGTCTTGCTTGACATTGACGGAGCTTTGATTAAGAGAAAAAACTAACTTCCGAATTCACCTCTAGTATAGTTTAAACATTGATCACGTGACTTCCGTGCCAGGAACATCAATTTATTATGTACATATCCACAGCACGTACAAACGATTCATTCGATATCTACGTACATCCCTGCCGATTTAAAATTTTGCATCAGGAATAGTTTATATTGAAAGTAAGTCTTACGCAAAAGCAACTGAAGTGCACATTTTAGCTGATAATAATTATGCTTTGAGCTAAGCCTTGTGTTATGTATGCGTAAAAATAATTTAAATTATAAACCAAAAAATAATTGCCAACACTTTCACTGAATTGTAAACGAAACCGGGTTTTTTTTTGAGTAAAAGAGTTGGTTAAAAATGGCAAATAATTATTCTTCATGGCATCTGCATGACATGGCTTTTACTACACATGTGTGGCGTAAAGACATTTACATCGATTAAATGACAAAATATAGATTATGTTATGAGTGTAGTTACTTGTCAGTGTTAACGCACTTATGTTGTGTTCCATTACGATTTTCTAGCACGCTATGGACTCATTTCGGAAAGTATGTAATGACTTGAAATAGAAAAAATCCCAGCAAAAATGGTATGAGATTTAAAATGATGACACAGGCAGGTGTCCTTGTTTAACTCAAAGAACTTAGCACTTGTATGTGAAATGTGACAGGTGCGATAGATTTCTTAATAAGCGTCAGCTTTAATTATTTAATATATAAAGAAAATATTGAACTCGGGAAGTTAGGAAATGCAAAGGAGCTTTATAGGGAGGAAAAAAAATTATAATAAGGTTTGAGTAAAAAAGGTTCAACAGTAAATTTCAATGGATATAATCAAATTCAAGAAGACGTGACAATTTGAGTCATCCTTGCTGGCGATGGGTGGATGGGCTCTATGCCGACAAATGGTTCCCTCTTGAACGATCTTTCTAGTGATTAAATAAATCAAATTGCCTGAATCCTTGGGTAGACAAAGAACTGTCTTTCAAGCAGAGATCCTTAGGATTGCATCTGCTGATCCTGTTAAGGAGAAGAGTAAATGTCGCTTCTTTGTACATACACTCAAACGCTGCTATTAAAGCACGTGCTGCTGCTACGCTGATCACCTCCAAAATTTGAAAGGAGGCCATTAGCAATCTGAATAGGTTGAGTAGATGTAAATCTGCAACTCTGACTTGGGACTTGAGAAATATTCGGGATAATGAAAAATCTGAAAGGCACAATTACAGCTTTTGTTGGTCCACAACAATCCCTAGACTTCTACTCATCTCCGTCTTCATAAATAAAACAACTTCTGCAGCATACCGAAAACTGGCATGATCTTGCATCATGCAGACATTAGAAGCAGTTGGTCCACGGTCCCAAATTCCAAGATACAAGACTTTAGGTCCTTAATTGGCCTTAAATTACTTGTTTTATTCCTCTCAATGAGCATTTCAAAACCATTAGCGTTGGATGCCCGCGTCTTTGGAAGTGCTGTCTGTAACCTGACGCCGCGGCATTACACTTTATCTGCCATTGTTCGGTTTTTGCCCAAACAAGATTGGCTATTCTTTCCATACACTTCCTCCATGAAGATGATCTCAATAAAATTTAGCTAGCCGGACTGCTTCGCTTTGCCCAGAGCACTGGTTGGTTCAGCAATTAAGGCTTCGATGTAAACTAATAGTTATGTGGCTAATTTGGGCAGCGGTTCGGTTTATGTGGAAAAACAATTTTTGCAGACAGCTAAACGACGAAGACGATAAATGCTCTTTTAAATAAAGCGAACCACGGCAGGACTAAACCCAAGACGTTAAAACTGATTCTATCCAACTTTTATTCGATGTTTTAGCCGCAAAAAAAACCATCTAAAGAGCATCCTTACCAAACTCTGGTTTTTAGGTTGGCAATAAAGAAAGCTGGATCTAACCGCTTTTCTTATCAAACAAATCGAAGGCGACGCGCTGTTACGGACCTGTCTAATTTTAAACTTGCTTCTAAATGAATCTTGCAAATCCGACGAACGTCACTGTAAGTCTTATTTGGGTCACACTGGAATCACGAGAAATGAGATCTTCGACAACCGGTTCTGAGGAAGTTTTCTCATGGAATAAATCAGGGTTAAGTCTGCCGGCATCCCTAGATTCCATTGATTACTGGGTGTCTTACAGACACAATATTTAATAAGACGATTCTTCAGGCAGCAGACAGGTCAAGCTTGTTCGATCGAATGTCTGGGAGAAGTCTGCGGTATTTTTGTTATCACAAGCGAGAAAAGATTGAAAGCACTCTCGCTGGCAACCACGCTTTTGCAATGTGTCTGAAGCAGTATAAATATATGCGACGCTTGTGAAGAAGCCTAAGATACTGCAGACAAAACCAGGCTCCAGGGTGCTATTGTGGTGAGTGCTGACCCTCTTTGTCCCTAACACTGACATGCCTTCTCGGGTTACTGGACCAGTTTCTGATTTCAAGTGCTCCAGCGGATGAAGAAAGCGCCACCTCATTAAACGTAATGTTATCATCTACATACGTAATGTATTTGGTATGATACAGATTTTCTCAAACAAATCCTCTTATACGTGACAATCACTCTCAATTATCTACTATTGAGAGTATTGGGAGTTTAAATTAAGTCTGAATAAAATGAAAAAAAAATTTCAAATAATATTTATTTAGGTACGTACATATCTCACAAAATTTAACACAAAAAGTTTTCCAGGAGTCACATAGCAAATATTGCGAAATATGATTTGTAATATGTCTTGATTTCAGCCGCAGTCTTTAAGAGCACAACAATTACTATCCGCAAATATGTTCCAATGAAAAGCTTAAGTCCCAAATCGAACTTGTACCGTAGATTTAAATAATAATTTGTGCTCGTTCTCTTACATTGATTAACATATTGAAAATATTAGCAGTGCAACCAAAGTATCAGGGCACAAATTTACTGAAATAAGTTTGTTTCTGCATCCCACAATTACACAAAACACCTGCATAGCCATTATTAATTGCAATTGTTTTTTCTTCTTCTGCGGGAAAAACCTACCCTGACACTATTTTTAAACAAAATAAAACAAGTGTCGAAGGGTGATTTTTGATCTCAATCAATTTCTTATCGATTTCCGTAACAAAAAATATATATATTTAGCTGGTTATTCTGGTAATAGTCGGCCGACGGTCTTTTTACGAAAGTGTTAGTTATAGCTCGAGTTCGACATGCTCTTTAAGGGAGGATCGGCCTGTTCTCAAAATAACTTTGTCTTTAAATACGACGAGAATAAACGTTTTTCTCAAAACAAAGCTAAATCCAGCGAGTAACGTAATGAACTTTATAACAACGAGTGTTGCGCAAAAATTATTAAGGGATAGCTAATTACTCGATGGATATTTACGAGGAAGGCGAACTTCACTCATTCTTCAAAGTTAATACTTTCTTTAGCTCACAGGTTCGAGATTACAATGATGACCAAAGCTCGTTTTCAAAGACCAAACCGTCGAGGAAGCTGTGTGATTGAGGTCATTATTTCATAGCTAAGATGATAAGAGTCTTCACGAGTCAGAAGCCTCATAATTAATTACGAAAATATCACGCTCCCTATCCGAAATCAAGTGAAGAGTCAGACTTCAACGTGTGTAGCAATTTGTTTTTTTTTTTTCAACTTGTCCTCTAGGTTGAAAACCACAGCATGACCGGATATGTCAAGGCTGCGTTCCACAAAGAGAAACAAACATACATATTTTCTGTTTCATCAAAATATTACGAAACATAATGTGGCTTGCGTAATTTTGTGTACGGAAGCTGAACAATGCAAAAGAAAACACAGACCAATACCTAAAGTTCTTTAAAAGGAATGAATTCAAGAATAACGATCTTTAATGCGCTTTGAATATTTATAGATTTTTATTTATTTGTATTCACAGACCATGCGAGGTGATAAACTATCTGGTGGCTTGGTAAAAGATAAATCAAATAAAATCGGAACTAAAAATTATTTAAATGAATTCATGATCGATAGTTTTGTTGATTGGTATCTTTCGGTTTCCCTTTCTGTAAAAGTTGCTAAGTAGTCATGCCTGATTGGAATAAGCGAATATGAAAATATTTTGTCTACTATTTTTTTTTCTGTGTCGCATTGTTGCTAATCAAATTAAAATATAGTAAAGTAATCATTTCAGATGCGAGTATCTCTGAGGCATTATTAGCTTAGATACACAAATTGAATTATTTGCCAGGGGAAAGGTTTTGTATTTTAGTTATATAGATTTATTTCATAATGGAAGAGTGGGTACTTGTTGGAGGTAATAACAAAAGCTAATAGCTAAATGTTTAAAAATAGTCTGAGTACGTACGGTACGTAATACGAATATACAGTCAAGAGTGTCCTAATGGGGTACAGCACGTTTAAACTCGGGTTCGAATAAAATGTTTGCTTGTTCATTGCCACAAGAAATACAATAAGAGTATGACAAATGACAAAGGTCCATCGTCGATATGAATAAGGGGCCATACCGCTTGTCTAGGAACACGCCCGCCAAGCTTTGTTACCACTTTTATCAGGCAAACATGCTAAGCTACCAAAAAAATGCGTTTTAATTTGAATCGCATCTTGAAAAAGTATTTACAAAGGCTAAAAAAAAAGGGTTTTTGCATACCTTTATAATGAAATTACCCACACGGTGTAATTTGGGGAAGTGGGGGATTAGCAAAAGGGACGAGATAACGATGCAACATTTTTGTTTTTAAATAAACTGCTATATAGGAAAAAAGAGCATTGAAGATCATTTTTGAATCAGGTCTAGTACCTCAAAACATGTTATTGGTGTATCTGGCCAGAAATAAGCGTTGTACTCGAGTTTAGGTCGAAAAATTGCTGCATATGTTTATGGCATTGAAAAATCTTTCGGTTTCGGCAATGCAAGTGTAAGTCACGGCACTCTGCCATTGGGGTCTCGCTTTATTGACAGAGGATAGCATTAAGTTTAGCAAGCAAAATTGAAATTCAACTCTATTGGTTTTTACCCAATCAAGTATGCTGTCAAATTTAAATTGCTTATTGCTTAACATACGTTGCCATTTTAGATCCATGCCCTTATATGAGGGACGTTAACCCCGGAGCGAATATGAGAAGCTTACTGTCGTCAGCGAAGGAGTGGATATAATTAGAGGTAATAGACAGTTGATAATTTTTAATCGGCTGTACAAGTGTATCATCGTAGCTCCGTCACATGCTTTCAAAATATCAAGCGCAACCATCTAGTTATGTCATCTACTCATAAGGACACACAAGGAACCTCTTGCTACGAAAACCACCCTATCGGTTATTAATGACTTTTCGGCATCAATTTTGATTTATTTCATTGATGATGAACGCAAGTCTATGTAATTTGAGGAGAAAGAGGACAGGCTAGACAAATGCTATTTTCCATAACTACGGAAAGAGCCCAGACGAATTTTTCAGGTTGTAAAGCTTATGCAGAGGATTTATCAGCCTAGTAGTACCATCTAAACCATCGGATGTGTAAATGTTAAGATTTTAAATTATGTGGTCTGTAAACTGTGAAGGATTTGGCTTACAACGTTCGTAAATGTTGACGCTGTGCTAATGACACTGCTTGACTTCTTCAGTTACTTTGAGAACCAAATCGAAAAGCGGGAAAAAGAGATTAAGAATTCAATGAATAAAAAGTTTAAAATAAAACATTACCCTATTTCCTATTTCCCTATTTTACAAAAAAATAGATGAACTAAACCTTCATTTTTCTTTTTCAATAAAAATTTTTGAATATTGACGACTTGTTCGAGCATAGCGACTGATATCTCGCGAATAACACGAGTGATGTTGGCTTCCAAAGTGTCAATCGTAGCTGGATTATTCCTTAAGACCTGAGACTTTAAATATCCCCAGAGAAAATTGTCTAAAGGTGTGATATCGCACCATCTAGGTGGCCAATTTACTTTTAATACGTAAAATTGAGTGCTCACCAAAATTATTTCTCCGCAAGTCCATTGTTTCACGCGCTGCATGCCTCGTAGCGCCGTCTTGTTGAAATTAGAGCTCACCGAGATCATGTGCTGGAATTTGAGGAATCACATAGTCCGTTAACATGCCTTGATAACGGTTACCATTGACGGTAACATTCTGATTTGCCTCATTTTTGAAGAAATATGGACCAATGATTTCACCATCCCATAAACCACACCATACCGTTGTTTTATCCATTGAGCCAGAAATGGTGTTTTTGAGAATTGGCCGCGAGATATTTCCAAAAAATTTAATAGGAACTTTTTTTCCATTTGTTAAACCTCGACCCGTGTAGCGTAAAATTTTAAGTTATCGTGTACGAGAGCACTTAGTGCCCTATAAGGTAAGAAGATGGAATTTTTTGTATAAAATCAAAGAGAAACCATTTTTTTTATTTAAATAAAAATTATGTATACCAACATATTTAAAAAAATATTTATAACAATTTTCGTGTACTTGGGCACTGTGTGCCCTAAGAAATCGTAACTTTATTGCATGTCACAGACTAATAATTTGAATTTTTATTAAATTGAATTATTGTAATTCAAGGATTTTAATAATAAACCAAGGATATCTGCAGTATCTGATGTACGACGCTTCTAAAAAAGATATCCAAGATCTCATATGACTGTGCTTCTGCAATAATTTAAAACAAGACTGATGTAGATAGAACATACAAACGATTAATACATTTTCAAACCGCTAAAAGTTGCGGAAATGTCCCGGTTTCTAGGACATATCAATTTTGTTCATATCCACATAGCACTGTCACTTTTTGTGGATGCAAATAAGTCTTTTTAGGCACATGTGGGTTTGTTGCTATCCAATAACGCATATTTCCTTATTTACAAAGCCATTAAGCCAAAGATGAGGTATTAGAGTTGCGACCATTGACTCAGAATTTCGGTAGTAATTTTGAATAAACGCTGCTCGATCTAGACTTTACCATGATAAAATAAAAATCGGAAGTTTGGCTGACGTTTTGACATTGAAAGATCTTAAAATAAATTCACTGATTTTTATTTTGTTATGTCCGTATTGAAAAAACCCCGACAGTTTTTTTAAAAACAAATAACCACTTTTTACTTAAACTTTGGAGAGGGTACAGCATTCATTTAAAAAAAATACCCAAAATTAGGGTAAAAGATTTTATTGATATTTAATTGATCTGCATAAATCACTTTTTCGAGGTATGTGTCAAGCAAACGTTAATGCATTTTATATTTGGACATGATGCCAATAAGTATTTGCGTGAAGGTAAGACTGGCATTCAATGTATATAGCTCAATCTTCCTGGAATTGCAATAGACCTTTATTGTTTGTTTGTGGAACAGGATTTGGGTCTCCCTTCTTATTTATAAGAAAAGGAAGCTTTAGTGAATCAAATTGAGAATCCACTTACCCAGTCTTGTGAAACGTGTTTTCCGAAACTTTTAAACTTATCTGAAAACTTATATCAGAGTAGTTGCAATTTAAAGACTTTTTTGCCTCCCCAAAGAATAGAGTCAGCTTTTTTTTATTAAACGATAACAATCGAATAATTATCTAGTCACTCCCTGGAGGCGTCTTGTTTTTATTGAAGGTTTGTTTGTATTTTTTTTTGTTGCAACTACTGCGTGCAAAAATATAAAAGCTACCTCGATAGCGTGAAAACAGTTGCGTGACAAAAAGCCCACCTGTGCGCACACAGCTTTAATATGAGTTGCTTTATAATTTAATTCACATATTCGTGATCTGTGAAAATAAAACCACCTCGACACCGTTGGATTTCATCAGAAGTTAATCAACGATCTGGGTAAATATCTGCAAGACATAGTATAACAGAAATAAGATATATTTTAAATTATTTGATATGCGAGAAACGTATGTACCTAAAATCGTTACTTAGAATCTAAGATTAAATTTCCAAAAGAGTGAAGAGGATGTGACACGAAATTTGTACATATTCCTCGGATGTTTCAACCCGAAAAAGTTTGTACTGACAGTATGACAGATTAAATGACGAATTCCAACGCAATACATGTCTTTCCCAAAACTGACCACAAAAGTTCAAAAAGCCACCGCAACACTATTCACATAACTTACAGGTTTTTTTGTAGCTACTGTTGCTCTTCAAGCAAAATCGTACACGATCAGACCAGACTTATATCGACAATATTATTGCACAAAATACAGCACCAACAAAGCCACACTTTTAGTAAACGTAATTAATTTCCAGAAACCACACAAAACCATTTGGATACACTGCACAACAACAATTTATTATTAATGCATTCTGCAGGCACACTCACGAATTTGAATCACGAATGAGAAAAGAAATTTTCACTTCGTGGTAAAAGATACAATTTTGTTTTCGCGCAAACAAAAAGTGTCCCAGAGTCCGCGGTTAATATCGCGGCGCGCGCGTTGTTAAATCTCACTCACGGCACCAACAAAAAAAAAACACTGTCCTCGTGTAGTTTCGATTAATTTTTTTACTTTTCTTCTTCGTTTTCTTCTTTAACTTCTTAGCGGCCTTCGGTGAAAATCGGTCAACTTCAACTAAAAAACAAATAGTCAACACCTAGTATGCGTGATTTGAAGAATTGTTGTTTTTTTTACAATGGTCGAGCGACACAGCCACTGTCAATAGACCGTCGTTGTCACCGGGCGACAATAGAAAGCATGCACGCAATCCAACAACAGATTCGCGAATTACAGTCTAACTATCTAGATACTAGTGGAGCTCGGTTTGTTGGTGTATCTTTTTCGATCCAAACTGGTCGGTTCATCGGCGGCAACTAAAGTGGGCTGCAGCAGCAACAGAGTCGCACCTGAGGTTTCACAGTTCCACCATCATGCTGATGGAGCAGCAAGCAATCGGTAGTGGCGTTTTGAAGGGGTCTAATGTGATGCATGATGATGGGGATTGGGGATACTTGTGTTGTTTACTCTGCTTTGCGGGTATACTCATGCGGAATGAAGCAACATGTGTGTTGATTACAAACAGAAATAAGTCATACTCACCTGTTTGGGTTGGAGGTGTATCGTGGTATTTGAAAAAAAAAGACAGTATGTTGCGCAGGTAAGTTAGGGAGGAAATAGTAGAGGGTGAAATTAAAACATTCGGGGAAATGGTTTGGAATGTTTCCTGTGGTTGATTGTTAACGACTTCTGAAGCTTTGTTCTTCGAATAAAGTTTGAATAAAAAATAAATTGCACAGTTCTTTAATCACATATCTTAGCAGATTATTTCCCAAGTTTAATAATTCACGTTTAGAGAACTTTCAAAACGCGCAGCGATTTGATCGCGGTATTTTTTTTTTGATATTCTTAGATATTTTGGATGGAAGATATCAGCACTGGGTACTTTTTTCTTTTAAGATTTTGTTGCTGAAGATTTCAGTTTGGGATTTGTTCTTCAAATTCCATCGTTCTTTCATCACGATCTTAGAAAATTGGTTTCGATTATCCATTAACATTGCTCAAAAATATTAGAATGTGTACAATTTCAATTAAAAAAAGTTGTGATATTCAAAATCCTGACTGCAGAGTTCAGCCTTTGAAAACCGCAGTAGATTTATTTCGATTGCTGCAAAGTTGCGATTAAGGTTAAAAAATAAAAAACCTTTTTTTTTTTTTGAGATCAGTTGATTGTGACTGAGAAATAAATTTAACACAGACTGAGTTTGCTTTATATAGGCTGAGTTTTGAACCATAAAAATATACCAATTAAACCACCCAATTATGTTATTTTTCATATATCTCGGTCGAGCAAAATTATATGACTGTGGATTTTCAGCATTACCGTGACATTGTAAGCAAATTTTTGTAGTTTCGTATATTTCAAAAAAGGTTTTCTAAACTCATCATTCATTATGAGGAAACATTCACTGACCGCTAAGATATTAATCTTTGTACAGACAATTTTTTTCGCTAGAAATTAGCGCAAGTAATCCAATGACATTTATGTCAACAGTCTAGAAATCATTGATAGAGGTGTATAAGCAGAACTGTTTGAAATTTTAATTTTAAACTTTTTTTCTTACAAAAAATCATTTTTATATAAAAAGTTGAATAACATAATATTTCAGTTTTTAGTTTAAGGTAAAACAATTTGTTTGCGTTTTTTTATATCTTGTGAGCGCGGTGATTAAAATTCTTGGACTACTACGCTTGAGGTCGAAGGCTCATATCCGACCCAGTACCAACGAAAAGGTTTTATTTGCTGGCCTACCTATTGTGAAAGACAAAGCTTTTTTTGAGAAGCTTTTGTTTTAAAAAAAAATATCTTGGGTATCGGAATTAAACTGTGGGCCCCTTTTATTCATGCGAAAAAATATATATTCGCACACACAATGTTTGGAGAAGCTAGGCTTTAGGTCCTGTATAGAGCGTTTACTTATTATCTATGAAGTTTTTATAAACTTCTAAGATTAGAAAACTGTTTTTAAATACCATGTTTGATCAGAAAAGATTAGAAAACTGTTTTTAAATACCATGTTTGATCATGACATTTGAATCGCGCATAGATATAAAACGTAAAATTGAGACATTTAAAATGTGTCCCAAGAACATGTACGTACCATATTACAAATGAATAGTGACATAAAATTCACATAAATATAAGTAGGTGAGTCGGAACGACTGAAAATGACGACCGCCGTAAAAGCAAGAGCATACAATATAAATCGCGTAAACAATGAATATAGCCAAATACCCAAAAGTTAGGATTCGGATAATAATTTCTTCGACAATGAAAACCTCTCCGGGAAAAACACCTTCGATTTGCACTACTTAAAACACTAAACATATCCAAACTATTGGAGCATCACATTAATATTGATTAATTAATGGAAACTAAATTATCTTTTCAATCGATCCTCATTGGTTTGACACTTAATTCTGTTGCAGTTACATACTTTGAACATGAGTGCACATAAATACATTGTTGCGTGTTGAATAATAATTGCATTCATTACGCTGCGTAGATGCCGGAATCAGTCTCTCACATCTTGATTTACTTCTTGCCTTTCCGTCTTGCGGTTTAATTTGTTTTATTTCCACACTTCGCTTTCTGTTACTTCTTCTGAAAGTAATGTTAAGGTCTTAAGTGTATTCTGTGTTCTACTGCCTAGTATTATTTATATCTTCCGGAATGCGAGTGAAGACACGATGTTCTCAATCTCATTTCTTGCGGGAAAACCTTAACGGAAAGGGTTCATTACCTTGAGGTATTTCTATCTGTGTACAAGAAATTTGTTTGCCATTAAAAATGCAGTTAAAAAACTAATTGGGTTCTTACGAGCTAGATTAGATACAAAAAGACTTTTACTCGAGACTCTGGGGAAAAGGTCACTTTTATCTCTGAATGAAGTAAAGTCTCATTGCAGAAGACACACGGGTCAAAAAATCTTTTAGTAGGTTACAAAGAAAGATTTTAAATACGTTTTATAATGATTAACATTACGAAATATATGCTATTTAGGAGAAAGGACATTTATGTTTCCATAAATTATTTTCGAAAAACACTCAAGTTGATGGTAATTCTTAGAGCATATAGAGAAATGACCATGAAACTGTCATTGTTGATAGCATTAATTGGGACTAGAAGCAATAGGCAGGCAAAACATAGCCTTTCGGAATATCTTGGAGAGTTGCAGACTTAAAAATTGAGAGATATTTTTCAGGAGAGTACAATCAATTCCCAATGCAGGTATTTCTTACAAAAACATAAGGAAAGGCTACAGTCCGCTTGGGGCGAACAGTATGATACCCTATCCTTATCCCTATGTACCCCAAAGAAAAAAAGCATTAGGAAGATGATGGATAGCATTTTATTTCATTCTATGAAATTTATAGAAAAAAAATTATTTTTTTCAAAAAACGCCCCCAAAAAGTGGGCGTGGCCAAAAACTTCGTATGGGCGATATATTAAGAAAAATATTGGCATAATATATTGTTAAACATTTTTTTTCGATTTCTATGAACATTTTCGAAGAAAACAGCATTTTAGTGAAAAACGCCCACAAAAAGTAGGCGTGGCAAAAAACTTCATATGACAAATTAATAAAGATGGGCAGTATCTACATATCTTGTGAAGGTTGTACAACTTTATCTCTCTAACTTAAGCCTTAAAACGGTTTTTTCTAAATTGTGGGCGTGGCAGTGGGCGTATTTTGAAAATTTTAACACTTTACCATTTCGGAACCCTAGGGAGTATATGTTCCGAATTTCAGCTTCCTAGCATAATTTTAAAGACCTCAAAAGTTGATACGGACGGACGGACATTGCTAAATAGTCTTAGATTTTGGTCCTGATCATAAATATATATACTTTTAGGGGTCTGCGACGAATATTAAGGGGTGTTACAAACTATGTGTCAAAATTAATACACCCTTAGGATAGGGTATAAAAATGGCTTTGTCTTTATTTTCTGTCTCTAAGGGCGAGGTTTTGTTTTATATTGGTGTAATAGCCTTTCATGCATATCGGACACGTCGTGTATCTTGGAATAGTAAGTGATTTCTTTTGCCGAGTGTTCGTCGAGCATTTATATATTTTTACTTTATTCTACTTATCAGTCTATTGTTAAAAGGACTCAAACAGTATTCAAACGAGGCTCAATTTTTTTAGTATAACCAGTTTTCCTTTTTCCCCATTTAAAAAGGACGTTTTATTCTGGCATAAGATATATTTTAAACACGTGTTTTCTTTTTCTAACGAAAACCTGTCAAACATAAAGTAAAAACTAGCAGCAGCAAGACAAGTGGTGTGTGAGCGAGTCAGTAGAACAATAAAAACAAACAAGTCTCATTAGGATATTTTCAATGGCCGATAAAAGGTTCCAGCAACCACATTACCCCGCTGAACTAAAGAACAGGTTTAAGAAATGTTCAATAAATGTTTGCTATTAAACTTAAGAAGCTTGTTTAGTCCAAACTGCATATGAACCTACTTATTACCACATCTCATTGGTATCAAACTTCTTTCGCCTTTAAGAGCTGGACCGAGGATGATTGCTGACCAAACGAAGGCATTTTTAAACACTCAAAACCCTCTACCCGGATTGCCCCTACATACTGCTATAAACCGTTGACTCGGCAGAACAAATGTCGCATGAAAGTTTAACACGTTTAATTTATGTACGTGCATCTCAGACATCATAACATATAAATATGTCGTGTAAACTTCAGCTCAATGGATGTGTAAGTTGAAGAGATCGGATTTTTTAGTTTTAGAAATATTAGCTTCAAGCGAAAATTTTTGAAAATGTGTTATTTTCTTCTTTGGGGAACTTTCCAGTACTTGGTCCAACTTGCTCTACCAACGGGGCATGCAGGGTCTTTTGAACTAAAACAATTTCATTCTCTTGTGAATGCATATTTTTAGACTTTAAGAACCATAAATTCCGTTCTTTCCAACTAGACACGTCCACCTCTACTTAAGTCACTGAAGTCTTGGGGTTGCATCACTGGGGAACGAAACAAAACTATATGGAACGTTTAAGATAGCTTGTGAATGTTTTATTCTATTATATTTTAAAGCAGTTCTGAAACCTCCCTACAGTTGAAAATGGACGAGGGCGCAAATAAGAAAACAATAATAAATGCACCTCTGGAGTCGCAGAAACGTTTCCAATCAAAGTCGATGAGCTTTCTGCACCGGCGAAGTGCCTTAAATTATTGCTGTCTTCGATTATCTGCTTGAAGGTAAATCAACCATAAATGAGGATCAAACTTTAGGAAGGAAGAGGAATTGGTATCGTAGGAGCCCTTAGGGGCCCTAAGAACCTCGTCGAAAAGCAATCTCAATAAACGTTCCCATATAAGTATGCCTAAAAAATCCTCGTTCACACATATGTTACAAAACCCCGACTTGATTGGCCTCAGTGAAGTGCTGAAGTAGTAAATACGAAACCGAAAGACCTGCAGATATTTCCTTTATGTGTTACCGAGCCCCACAGGCGGACCGATGGGGTTGCACCGAAGTGGGATGATTATGGTTCCTATGAATTTGATCATATCTAACCTCGTCGATAAAAGAATAACATAAAATATTTTAAGCTTTGTTGAGAAATTAAGGGACGTTTAAAGTCGCTCAGTTAAAAAGGTAACTTATGAATCAGCAAGTCATTCAAAGTTCAGTATTAAACTTAACAAAATATATATACATACATATCTAGAACGTATATAATATATGTTTCAAAAACTAGTACCCAGCAAAAAGTTTGCAACATGTTTTGTGACTCCCAATTTTTAAAGTAATTTTTTTAACAATATTTATCGAAGAACTCCTTTCAAAACCAAACAAAAACTTGGGAAGTAAGGTCCTTCTACATGTTGGAATAAAAACATGGACACGATTCGCCAAAGTAGTTGGATTTTAGAAATATACAATTTGTCGGTGCGGTATCTGTATTTGGTAGTTTAAGATACCGATACTGCCTTCATCTCCTCACTAGTCGGTTTATTTCTTCTGACTTTCTTGCATTAATGTCAGAATTGAATTAGTTGCAATGGCGCCGCACGCGGTGAATACCGATCCACAACCGTTTGTTCATTCCGAGACATTGTATGCTGAAAATACCGAACAAAAACATTTAATACTGTATACAATCGGTAATAAGCATACCGCTAGAAACGATTCCGAACGGTCAAAAGAGAGAGCGGCCTTAGAGTATCCTATCCACGCAATCAAAAATTGGCCGTTTTGTAAATATTTTATGAAGAATAAACATAAACTTCATCATCAACTGTTTCTGATGTTGCAAAATCAATACAACTCTTATTAACATAAGTCAGAAATCTGCTGGCTATGAAACGAATACCAGCTTAGGAGGATAAAAGACGTAACCTATGTTAGGGACTAATTTGAGGGTGCTAAGGCAATAAGTTATACAAAATTAATTAAAGATTTTGGTGTTTTGGGATACGCAGGAATAAAATTCTGATAAATTCATATTTTTCAAAAATGTTTGCAAAAAGCACCCTATACTGCCAGTTTTGATATATCTGTATTTAAGGCCTTGTTCTTCCAATACATCTCAATTATTAAATTAATCAAGAAATATATGTTATTAAATATTGGAGCAGTCACTTTTTTTAATCCACATTATTATTCTTTTTCGTCAAATTAAGCTATGTAGAAAATATTTGACAGCTTTAGCTATAATTACATATAATTTTATTGTTATAAATTATTAACTTATATTTTTTATTTAAATAAGACATCACTCATCTTAATTTTCTAAACTTAGTGTCACTACGTAACTACAGTTACAAGATTTTTTCTGACGAAAACTAGGAAGTTGCATAACTTTCGAAATCAAAACAGTTCCGAAAAGTATTAAACCTATTCATAGGTCACAACAAGCTAAAATAAATATAAACATCTGTCGGTCGTGACATAATCAAAATTTCATACCAATGGCTTTATTAGATGCCATAGTATCTCCATTTCCATTAAAAAAATCTTTCACCGCATCTTTCTTTAAGCAGCCATAAAACGATAAACATAATCAAACCCTCAACTATTAAAAACATACATAAATCCATCTAAGATAGCTTTCTACAAACGTAGCACTCTCGATTTCTTTACTATCGATCTACAACATACGCCGCCGCCGACTAGACTACAACCGAACGTGTATCTTGGCGAATGAATTGAATTAAATTAATTTGCTTTCTTGTCTAGAGAAACAGCAGCTGTGTACATACGTTTGTATGTATATTACTCTGCGATTTCAATTGAAAACCCTCTCTAGATACAATCTCTATTCATCATTAGCCTCGTGAGACGCTGCGATGTCCACTCAATTGTGATTTATCAATGAAAAGATACAAGTATCTTACAGCAATTGCATGTAAGTCCGGCGGTATATGTAGGTGCTCCGCCCCACACTGTACACACCACTCGACCAACATAGCGCGTACGTGCTGTAAAAGTAGAAAGTTTAACCATGAAACGAACGGCTGACGGCAATGTCTGAAGTCGGACTGTGGTGATGTCAAGTTCGTTCGCCAACGATGAAGTTAGGCGTTTGCTCTGTGGAGTACTTTTTTGCTTACAAATAAACATTAAGAAGAAAATATTGACAGAGTAAAAAACGCCCAGTACCCAACAAAGTCTCACCAGGTGGGCATACCAAGTCATGCAATAACTTCTTGACCGATTAACCATGCCCAAGAAGAAGGGGAGAGATGTGTCCAACAAGAAGATGTATAATAAGTAATAACCCCTTGTGCTACATTGAGACGCTGTACACAACACTCACCTTACATCTGCGAAAAGAAGGGATATCCGTCTCAATAGGGCAAGCACCCATTGTTCGAAGTGCGAAACGGGTTTTGCTTGCATGATGGCCGTGGTATTTGATATCGCAAAACCAGCAATATCTTACTGCAGAAAAAAAATTCAGCGAAAACAAAGAGATCGAAATATGGGTGAAGATCACACAGTAGGATACGGACCGAATGATGCTGCAGGAGAAGCTGTTTCAGAATGTATTGCTCTATTTTGATGTCGTCGTTGCCGGCTAAAATTGCACTTTTAATTCAATTTCTCCCCATAAACTGCCGGCTGCACGGTCGCGTGTTGCAGCAGTTATTTAGAAAGTCTTTTAGCAAAGACACGGAATTGGATTACCTTACAAACTTGGATTTGATTTATAGCCAGTACCTCAGATGGCGCTGGTCTTGTAAAATGATTCCGGAGAATTTGCAAAAAAGGTTAGACGTGCAATGCAGTTCCGTGTGAAACATGAGTGAATCATGGAACAGCAGCTGAAGTATAAACACAGGCACGTCCAACCTCCAGATTTGCATGTGAGGCATTCATATTAAAAAAAAAATTATGACACTGACTGACTGAATAAGGTGTCTAGGGCAATAGAAGCACTGAAATATTTTCGTGGTGTATACGCAACTTTGCATTTGTTTGCTTATGCAAAAAATTGCTGAGATGACGTTGAATGGGTCTTGAAATATCAGTCAAGTTTAAGGTATTTCTACTTAGTTGCGGAAGTTGTTCGAAAATAGTCACACTGACTCGAAGTGAACATTTAAAAACAAAGGCTCAAGATTCTAAAATCTAAAGGTTAACATAAGATACCACAAGTCAGAGTACTTAGTTGTTAGTCACTGCCCGTTAAAATCTGCGTTAAATTGTAGAGGTCAAAGGTATACATTTGAGCACACATTGGTTGGAGAAGCTAGGCTTTAGGTCTTGTATGGGCCTAACGCTTTTATTTATTTATTTAGAGGTAGAGCGGTACAAAACCCGAAGAAGACTGTCTAGGCTCTTAGACATAGTAATTTGAATTTACTTACACGATTGATAGATCCAAATAATTGATAGCTGTTTAAAGCCATGGCCAGTGAACCCAACACTTACGAAAATCTTTGCAAGGCAAGATTGTATCATAAACGCGGGCAGCCGTGATATTGCGGCATGGGGTTTGTAAGTGATTTAAGGTAATGATAGTCTTTAAAATACGAAATATATAGCAGATCTGCAGAATTGACTGTACTTTTCTAGACACGGGTAAACCTCTTAAAAGTATCATATATTTTATTTCTACAGTGTTGATTCGATTTCCGGCTCTTACGCTATACCGAACCTAATAATGATCTTTCAAATCTAAGTAAATATTTCCGACCAATCATGAATCGGACTACATGTTGGTTAAAAAAAAGAAACATTCGAATATCCACACTACTAGTTCTCGAACTATTCACTCCGATTACCGTTGTCGGCTATCGGACCGACATTAGTCGGATCTTGAGTCGGGTCGGATTTTTGACTCTATTACTCAACGCTCCCGACTCGAGAAACTTGTAGTAAATTTGCACCCGACTTGAATGATGTAGATTATTTGAGAAAGATTGGCATCGCTCGTCTTTAGGTGTCAAATTGTTGTCCATTTTTAATTTGAAAACAAATACAAGTAAATAAACGTGGAACAATTTTATGTTTTAAATCATTTCTAAAGCGAATAGCATTGAAATGCTTTATAGTTCTTATAGTGAGGATGATGAACTTGAACAAAGTGAGAAGAAAAATGACTTAATTGCAAAAGGAGCACAAATTAGAGATCATTTGAACCCATTCGATTTGTTCAATTCAATTCAAATTCAATTTGTCAAGTAAAAGTAAACTTTCAACTTTCAATAGTCTTCTGACTTTTTTTTCAATTTTCTACGCGATAAATATTGTTTTTCTCTTGGATTTTCCACTGATGAACCATTCAACGAATAAACACAAGTGATTGAAAAAAAAAACAATCGCAAAACATCATCTACCTCCCAGACTCCTTCGATAGAGTCGGAAGGCGATTTAAAATCTACTACAAAAAGTTGTTCGAATTTTTATGAAAACGACAAGCATAATAGGAGTCAGGAAGGGTGCGCTTTTGAGTCGGGAACGACAACGGTAATCAAGATGATTGCTTTTATTCTTCTAGAGTGTAGATCCTTTTTGCAGATTTCACAATTAACCAATCTCAAAGAGAGAGATTGATATGAAATTGTTGATTTTTACCCCTGTTATGATTTGCGAGACGGATTTTTCGCATTAGTTGACTTCCTAGGCTAATGATAAAGTTTTAGTCGGCGAATAAATTCATTTGAATAGAAATCTAGGGCAACCAAAATTATATTAATCAAATTGACAGCATTGACTTTACATTCGCCAGCGATTTGACAGTACTCCCGTGAAAACGGGTTAACGGTTAAATTAGGTACAATTAGACTGCTTATTCGGAAAATATCCTGGCAACGAGAACACATATAGAGAAAAACACCATCGTAGAGTGTCGATTCCGCAATCATAAAAACCTGAAACATTTAAAATCGTCTACAGTGTTGATTCGTTTTCCAGCTCTTACGCTATACCGAACCTAATAATGACCTGTCAAATATAAGTAAATATTTCCGACCAATCATGAATCGGACTACATGTGGGTAAAAAAAAAAAGAAACATTCGAATATCCACACTACTAGTTCTCGAACTATTCACTCCGATTACCGTTGTCGGCTATCGGACCGACATTTGTCGGATCTTGAGTCGGGTCGGATTTTTGACTCTATTACTCAACGCTCCCGACTCGAGGAACTTGTAGTAGATTTGCACCCGACTTGAATGATGTAGAATATTTGAGAAAGATTGGCATCGCTCGTCTTTATGTGTCAAATTGTTGTCTATTTTTAATTTGAAAGTAAATAAAAGTGGAACAATTTTATATTTTAAATCATTTCTAAAAAAGAATAGCATTGAAATGTTCTATAGTTGAAGATGAATGAAGATGATTAACTTAAACAAAGTGAGAAAAAAAATGACTTAATTGCAAAAGGAGCACAAATTAGAGATCATTTGAACCCATTCGATTTGTCCAATTCAATTCAAATTCAATTTGTCAAGTAAAAGTAAACTTTCAATGCATTTCATGCATTTCGAGGCCCGTAGCTTTTAATTTTTACTAAAATTGAATTCCAATAGTCTTCTGACTTTTTTTTCAATTTTCTACGCGATAAATATTGTTTTTCTCTTGGATTTTCCACTGATGAACCATTCAACGAATAAACACAAGTGATTGAAAAAAAAAACAAACGCAAAACATCATCTACCTCCCAGACTCCTTCGATAGAGTCGGAAGGCGATTTAAAATCTACTACAAAAAGTCGTTCGAATTTTTATGAAAACGACAAGCATAATAGGAGTCAGGAAGGGTGCGCTTTTGAGTCGGGAACGACAACGGTAATCAAGATGATTGCTTTTATTCTTCTAGAGTGTAGATCCTTTTTGCAGATTTCACAATTAACCAATCTCAAAGAGAGAGATTGATATGAAATTGTTGATTTTTACCCCTATTATGATTTGCGAGACGGATTTTTCGCATTAGTTGACTTCCTAGGCTAATGATAACGTTTTAGTCGGCGAATAAATTCATTTGAATAGAAATCTAGGGCAACCAAAATTATATTAATCAAATTGACAGCATTGACTTTACATTCGCCAGCGATTTGACAGTACTCCCGTGAAAACGGGTTTACGGTTAAATTAGGTACAATTAGACTGCTTATTCGGAAAATATCCTGGCAACGAGAACACATATAGAGAAAAACTAAAGACACCATCGTAGAGTGTCGATTCCGCAATCATAAAAACCTTAAACATTTAAAATCGTCTAATGGACTTTATACGGGTTTACCTTTGTTAGCGAGAGTTGAGGCGAATGAATGTTGTTACATTCCCAAGTTATTTCGTTGTAATCTCCTCTAACCATAATAGAGGTTTTAGTGCTAATGCTTTAAAGGTTAATATAATTTTATATTTCGCTCACTTAATTTATACTTCCATTTATCTAAATACAGTATTGCGTTCTAGAATAATTATATTTTTAAATTAATAGTGCGCTACCCACAGCCCTTAAATTATAGTCATTATTCGGCAGATTTAATGATTGAGGTAGCAATTGATGTTTTTATCTGTTCTTTTAGGTTAATTAGTTTACTAACGTTTTAAAAGTAAAATAGCTTCATAGTACCCCACGTAGGTGGTCGTACTAAACTTTTAACTTTTTTTAAATCTCTTTCTTTGAAAGGTTTTTTTAAAGTTAAATAAAATACATACAACTTTCCTCGATACTTTGCAATTGTGACTATAGAGAAATGAAACAGCACGAATCGTTTATAGTCGGATCTGAATTTTATAGAACGAATGCGATCACGTGTATAGTAGAATGCTACACACATTTTGGACATAATTCAAATTCATCCCTACTGATAGTAAAATAGTGATTGGTGAATTTCCAAAGAATATTTCCCCCCATGGATACCAGAATAGAGCCGTAAATAAAATGGGTCTCACAATTCCTTCTGTCAAAGGATTCGTTTCTTAACCGTACAATACGAATGTGGAATGCTCTACCCCGCCTTGTTTTTCCTACACATTATAGTTTACAGACATTTAAGACCAACGTGCATCGGTATCTCCTTTTTTCTAATCTTTCACTTCCCTAATGCCCGCACTGTGTTACTTCATTATAAGGGTATCCAAAATCCCTGTACGCGCAACATTGTAAAAAAAAACGTTAACGTCAAAAAAAAACAGCTCGAAAAAATTGGAGAACGACCGGCTCAGTGGGGTATAGTCATGTTCAAAGAAAGGACTATAAAAACTCCGACAAAAGGGCAATGTCAATCAAAGTTCCTTTTACAAGCCTGCTCCACGGCTTTAACTTACCTGAACTTAAATAAAGATAACAAATAAATTGCCGAAGCACAAGAAATGAATGAAACATGAGTCCATACCGCTTCATTGTGGTGCCAGAAATCAACTGCTTCTGTAGGCGCGGTAAGGACTTCGAGCTGCGTGTTCCAAATGTTTCACATATTCTCTCTAATAAAGATGATAAAGAAACCAAAATCTGATCGATTTCAATCAAAAAAACTCATATTTGTACGCACAAAAGTGAGAAGTGCGACAAACCACACGCAACGACATGAAATCAATATATCTAAAATTAAGTCTTTTGCATTGTTCTGCAACTTGCGGATCGAGATATTTTGCAAGATTAAACCAAGTTTCAATTTGTGACCGCATCTTGTGGATCCTTACCACGCAAGCATTTTCACTGTTCCGAAACTGACTTGGCCAAAGCACAAACGTTCTCCCAACTCGAGTTAGGGATAGTTTCGTTCCAAACTAAATCCAAAAGCCGTCCCCAAGAAAATATTTTCAGACGTTAATAGTGTTGCAAAAAACAAGTACATTTATAAGTATGACACATAAAGTTGGTATGACAGCCATTTTCACCGATAAAGGGTCGTTAAGCAAATATCCAATTAGCAGCAGAAAAACAACCAGAAGAATTTTTTAATTAACAAACCCAAAGTCCTATAGAAAATAAATCAATTTCCCCCTCTCATCGTTTAAAAATAAAACAAATTAAATGCACATATTGTATATATTAATTTATTTCTTCATAATTATTCGCGCCTTAATTCAAGTGTTTCTATACATGATTACACAATACACAATATTATTCGTTAAAAAAAAACATCTGACAGTCTATAAAAAAAAGATATTTGCAAAAATACGTATACATGCATTTTTTTTCGTATTTAAAAGCTACAAAAAGGACACAAAAGTCATCGGAAGAAAATTATCTTCTAAAAACACGATAATAAATACAAAAGCGTTAGGTAAATTGTTTTTTAAATAAGTATGTATATATGTTTTGTGCGGATTTAGTCTTAAAGTTGGATAGGGTATTCGTTGCAGTATACCGGAAACTGTTCTTGAGTGGCAAATAGAGCTACTAAGGAAGGTTAAGTAAATAAAAATAGAAAACAGAGAATGTATTTAATTTTGATCAAAAGATTACTGAATTTTGTTTAATACATGTCTCAGAAGGACACATTTTCCGTTTAACATAAAAAAAATATTTCTTTTTTATGGGTTTTAACTACTAAATATGTTTGATTCAACGCATAATTGTTTAAATACACTTCTTACATAATTTGTATACAATTCCATTATTTACAGTAAAATAGTGCGTATCGTCAGATAAACTTAAATCTAAGAAAAATACAAATACTAACCATCTACAATGTGGGGTAATATACAAAACAGAATAAAACAAAAAATCAAGTAAATTTAATAAATTAGATATCCATGTAGTTTAATGCACAACAATAATTTGCATTCTGGCAGTATTTGTTATTTTAATTGAATTAACGAAAAACTACCGCTGTCAACATTAAAACAAAAAATAAGATCAACAAAACAAATAAATTTATTATCTAAAACAAAATCTGCCTATTTTTTTTCTTGTACATAACAAAATCATGATTCGAACGCCTTAAAAACAATAATGAGGAGATTCAACGATTCTTGCTTCCACTTTCCTTGTTTCTTCTACACAATCAATTTAAAAGGCGGAGAATTTACAAAATAAAAAAATTATGTACCTTTTTATATAAATTGTGTGTGTGTGTGTGTGTTTTTTTTTTCTTCTTATTACTCAATAATTTTTTACTCTATACGCTTTTTTATATTTCTAACTACATTTACAACAACATAATAAAATCTATTTATAATTCGGATTGACAAAGAATTTACGTTACGTAATGTGGCTTATTAAGCTGCTGGTCGGACCGACGATGTTTTAGAGTTAAGAATTAAGATGGGGTTTTGACGGATCTTGCGCACATGTCGAAAAACTGCTGCTTCACATCTTCCAGTGAGTTGTCTTCGCTGGTATCTGGATATGTTGGTTTCTGTGTGTTTTTTTTAAAGAATCGCAGAAGAAATTCATATAAGTAATACATTTTGACGGGAAAGTAGGTTAAGGGGAAAGTTATTACGTTTCCTGAATGCAAGAATTTATTAAATAAATAAAGTAATAAAAAGATCCCCCTGAGATTGAAACAGAAGTGAAAAAAAGTAAGGTAAGCGAAATTTAAAAGTATAACAATTTTATAGCGAATTGAAATTCTTGCCGCGAACTGTCACACTTTATTCACGATCCAATAGCGATCCACAAATCCACGAATGAAAAATTCCTTCGAACATAACCTTAAAATTGACACATCTTTCTGCTAACATTTACCAATCAGATTCACAACCAAAAAAAGTTCTCATGCGAAATAAATGTCAGACTTTACGAATATTCCCTTGTTCGTTCTCATATGAATGATTCTTAACTCCGGCCTTTGTTTTACCAATGTTCAAAGTGTTTATCAAGAATAAATAAAATAACTCCCAAATATCACTTTTAATTTAATATATCGTAGTTTATTTCCTCATAAGTAAATGAATAGTAAATAACATAGCTCAGGTCCATGCATGATATAGGGTGGTTGAAGAAGTGATCAAACTTATAAAACACGAGCTGTCTAAAATTGCAATCTTTGTCTTTGTTAGAGCATCTTTTTAACGTATCAATTGGGTATCGAATAAGTATAGCTTAACTGAACTTTGGACGTTGGTATCCATACACGCCCTCTGAAAAGTTGAGCGCGCTGCATCTATTTAAGCTATGGTGTTAAAGTACATACGTTACACAGATTGGAATGTTATTTCTACGTCCGGTCTCATGGCTATTTAATTTAAGGTTAAATAATATAAAAGATATATGGCAAAAGACCAATAATGCGAAGTCAGAAAAAAATGATCACGAATGGATAGCAACCTGAAATTTCCGAACAAGCTGAAATCATGAAATGAAGTAAACACTTTTTGCTCAGAGTCCTAAACGCACGAAAGAGAATCGAGGGTCTCATGTAGCTAGCAGAACGACAAGGTTATGCATACAGCTGGGAAGCTAACCTCACTGTAGTGCGACCGCAAAACCATTTTCCCTGAAGGCGACATATGAGATTTCTTCGAGTCACTTCTTTACATTGTAAATTGAAAGGTAATAGTTCTTAACTTTTCAATTCCCCTAAAAGTGTATGGAGAGTTTTCAGTTTAATCAAGAGCTACAAAGTTGATTGGGAATGCTTGAATGTGATGAAAAGCATAATCACGGGAACCAATTGAGAGATGTGGAACTTCCAAATAATTGTCTAAAGACCTTGTAATAAAAGGAATCGCAACAATGGAATGGACACCTTGTCCAAACACACAATTAAAAAAGGTTTCCTTTTTTTGTTGTTTTGCTGTTTTTTTGTTTGTGATTATACTAAGAGAACAAAAACTTCCTAGATCAGAGTTACAAACGACAAAAACCAAAGACCTGTCCAAGTAGAACAGAAAGAATAAGCACAGCCTTTAACAAACAGTTCAAAATCCGGAATAGGTTGAAGTGGCTGCGGTTGTTATGAAAAAATCGATAACGATTTGGAAGATATTTTCGTGTAAAGACAGCGATAAACCAACAATTCCTGAAAAAAAAGCACGAAAAGTCAAGAAACGAGTTAACTTCTTTTTTCAGCAGTGTTGTTTATGGCCAAAGAACTAACGAAGCAGGAGACGATGAGATGCATAAAGCCTTCTAAGATAACCTAAATGCAGTATTAACAGGCCGTAATTGTATAGATTAGTAGAAAAGATCGTTCCTAGTATTGAATCGGCTTCTTGAACTGAGCATGTAGTAAACAGCAGCTACTGGAACTTTAGATAATAAACACAATGAAATAAAATGATCCATTCGATCTGTAACAATTAGAACTTCAGTCTATTTGAGCTTGATGATACTAAACTTTCGGTTTACAGTTCAAAGCTTGTAACAACTCAGAAATTGAATATCAGAATATCTTTCCTTCACGAACTATGTATTTTTAATTTCAAAATTCAAACTTTTAACTGTCACAAATTTTAAAATACTCATTTCCTAGCCAATGCCGCAACCACGTGAAGCTATTTTTTATTAAAACGAAACCAACTCAACGACAAGCAAAGTTTAGTTTTCAAGTGCGCACCCAATCTCATTGCATAGTTCTTGGATGAACTTAGATCAAAAACGAAATCAACCTGTAAAACCTAAAATAAAAGCCCCACCTAAATGCTAAATAAATACAAAATATTTATATTCAGGTCAAGTTCATTGGCCTTCGATTGCAAAAAAAAACTTACATTCATGACACTATTTTCACCCCGCAACAACTGCCAGTTTTCCAATATCGAGGCGTACTTCAAGTACTTTTCGAATTCTCGCAACGTATCGTACACATGGCACAAACCTAGATAATCATACTCTAAGCCAGAGTATGACTTGCCAAACAGTCGCAGACCTTCGAAGAGAGAAATGCATAAGACACGCGCGCTTGCCTTCAATTTTTATCGGCTCACATCAGTGCAAAACTTACTTATTTCAACGCTACGCAAGTACAGCTCTTCGGCTTCACGGTATTTTTTCATTTGATAGTTATACAAGGAAGCCAAGTGGCCGATCGATAGGCCCACCTCATAGTCATACGGTCCCAACAAGTCTGTTTTAATTTTAATTGCCTTTTGGTGCATTTGTTCTGCCTCCTGCGTGTATAGAGAGTAAGAGGATAGTTGGTCCCCCTGTCAATGTTAATTATGTGTTTATGTGGAAAGAAGAAATATAAATGTGATGATGGTGATTGGAAAAATTACCTCAAATCTACCCATTGTCTGATACAAACGCCCCAGATTGCCATAATGCTTGGCTGTTTGTACATTGACCTCGCCGAACACATCGAGCGAGAGTTGTAAGGCACATTTGTGCAGATCCTCGGATTGTTTCAGCAAACCGTCCTCGTCCACCCCATTCGTGGCCATTTTATCGAGCGCTATCTCTTCTAGTAGCAAGGCTTTGACTCGTTTTGCTGATGCCAGCATCAGGTGATCACTGGGTACGAGATCTTTCATGATGTCGACAGCTTTTTCCACATGTTCGCGGGCGCATGCGAAATTTCCCGTACTATATTCGTGCACGTAATACGCGTAAGAGAGATCTTCATGGGCAATGGCTACGTGGTAGTTTCGATTTCCGAATATTTGACGCTTAATTTCCAGAGCGTCTTTATATACGTTTACGCTCTGCGAAACCGAGTCGACATTGAGCAGGAAGAATCCATAGTCTAACAAGGTGTCCGCGTATTTCTGATGATACTTTCCAAAGACATTTCTGTGATGGGCAGTGAAGCGCATCGGAAGCAAAAATGGGATTATACGATTATTGTGTTTTGTTTTTTTTTTTTATATAAATTTATTTATATGAGGATGAGTGAGATCTTTAAAATATTATAATGTCACACAAGGAATTTTGAGTTAGAAGATTGCCTGCATTTAAAAAAATAAGATGCGAAAGCTGGGAAAGATGGGCCCCCTACTTATATTGTTGATGGTCAAAGATTGGTAACAAAAGTTTAAATCAGCTGACATAATCTAGATAATTCTGATCATAACCTGTTATCAGGTAACAGTGGCAACGAGAGTAGTAGCCATAAAGTTATCAATCTTTAGAATCGAGTAAGAAAACAATAAAACGCATGCTCATTATGTAAATGTTGTCATCTTTATATCTGAGTGTGAGCAATGTTTTGACTGAAGAGGTTGTTAAACCGTAGGCCTTTAATTAACCCTGCATCCTTTTATCTGTACGTTTGGGCTCTCTGGAAAGGTTAGCCGAGTTTTATTAACTAGTAAATCAGGACGTTCAAGGAGGTTTTTCTTTACGTCGTTCTTCGTATCTCCACATGAGGTAGGAATACGTTTTGTGATATCGATAAGCTCGCCTATTCGCTTAGGTAACATAGATCAACACATGGTCCGTTGTGATACCACTGAGATCTAGGAAAAGCGGAGGAGACTTTTAATATGAATGATTAGTAAGATCACTTGATCTTCGTAAAAGAAGATATCGAGATAGGTACGGAGGTTCCCAATTTTTCATGTTCATTAGCCTTACTATTCGCAGGAATGTCATTGCATCCCCGGCCGTAGCAATGGTAAAAGTTAAACTTCTCCGCCATCCTCTTAAGAAAGATGAAGTTTATAAATACTTATAGATTCTTGACGACTATAAATAATCGTTTTTTTACGGAAGTTTGTTCACTCTTCACCGTCTGAATACTTTACTATCTGTTTGCCGTCATCTAAGTCGAATATAAAATGCCCAATCAGTACATTTTACGGCGCTTATTGATGGAACCAGTTTTTTAGTTAACGACGCAGCTTCGTGCGTCCGAAGCCGCGAACAAGGGGGTGTTTTTAAATAGCGCAACGTGGTTTAGATCATCGAAACCGACAGTAGGGATGCGGTAAAGTCGCTGGGTTGTCATCCCTATAATTCTGATAATAACCTCGCCGAATAAAGAAAATACGAAGATATACTTAAATTCAGCGTCTCTAATCTTTAAATCGGACATAATTAAGTTTTAACGCTAAGGGAAAGTGATCCGACGGCAGTTTCTTTATAGTGTGAGAATCAATTAGGTTCGTAAAGGTTCATTTTAGCTACGGGCGGCTTGATGTTAATGCGCTCTTATACTAGTTTGTATTAAAAAAAAATCCGGTCTTTTTATATGCTTTATATTCTGCGACACGATACCCTTTGCATTTTTGTGATTTGTTTCACCTTTCTTGTAGTTGATACATTTATTTACATTCTTTCGTTTGTCGTATGTGGGCGATGCCAATGTCCTAGAATTCATATAGCGATGAAAGGCAAAAACGTTAAATGTATGTATGGCGTTTCTATAACGGACAAAATAAATCCTTCTAAAACCTTTACCTATATATTTGATTTTCTCGCATACACACCTTTCTGCTTAAGAACCAATTTTTTGTACCGTACACTTGAAGAGCATCTCAAGGTAATATAAATATAATATTAAATATATTAAGGCGTTTTGTGCAGAATATTTTATTTAACAAGGCTAAACCTTGGCCCTTGTCGTCACGTTGTATATTAAACCACTAAATTTATAGAATGTGCCTTCGTTTACTTCCATAATGTTAATTTTTTAGGCATGATATTCCATTCCTTTAAGATTTAGGTATTCCCTTTTCTTGTCAACTACTCCTCGTACTAACATTTCAAAATGTCATGTAGATCCTACAAAATTGTAAAATGTACAATACAATCAAGATGGCCGAAAACAAGCATTTGAAAAAGAAATAGTTTAGGATGAACTAGGCGGGTCAGCTATGAATTTCGAAAAAGCATCAGTACACGTTTAATGCTAGTCAGAATTTTCAAAAAAATAATTTTCTGTCGTATTCATTTTCTTGTAGTATGTTGCTTCGAATATATTCCCTGTAAATTTCAAGAAAATTGAATGAATAGTTTCCCACATTTAATAGAGGCCTTCGGATCCTTTTCTACTGTAATGCAAAAAATGATCGATGGATTTACATGAAATGTATAAAGCTAATTTAAAATTAGTACTTCATCGACGGATTCTTATTTATCGAAACAATTTAAAAAAAAACTTAAATATAAACTATTGTGTTTCCTTAAAAATTCGAAGGTAAGATTTAAAAAACCGCCATTTTTTTGTTTAAAAAAAGTAATAATTACTACTTAACCATTATGATGGTCCCCGTTATGATGTTCATCGCAAGCACTGTACAGGGGGTACAACATAGATGGCAATTACTTCGCCCAAAATTAATATATTTTGTTGAACATTTTGAATGAGTCACTTTAAAACAATATCTAATAACTCAAACTTTATAAAACATATTAAATTACTATCGAAAAAAATACTATTTTTTTCATATCTCCGACTACCTCTAACCCTACATAATCAAGCACGCATGTTGCATCACTGGAAAGCCTCAAAAGCTTTTACGTTCCTTTTTTAAATAAAAAAAAAAACCATCAAGCAAATTGCAGTTGGTTCTTCGGTATAAACTGTGTTGCGTATCGGCCCCGTAGTTTGCGCAGTGAGGCCGTATTCGTGCGCATTTTGTTTACGTTTTCAAATTCACCCTATGTAAATTCGCTTCAAGGCGATATTACCATTTCGTAACTTTAAATGTGCTAACACAGTTGTAACACGTTGTAAGACGTGTGTAGACGTAACAGTCAGTGAAATTTTATCACAATCAGGAATAGAGGAAACCTCTGATATTTCCCCAGATGACAAACCGATGAACTCAATCCTCTTAAACTTCCATCTCATACTTACTTCGGAAATAGCAATGAATCATAAGTTTCAGAACGGTTTGCACGTACGCCCAACATTGTATATCAATATTTTCTGAAAAAAGAATCCCAAGTTCATTGCTAGCAAAATTTAATTACAATAAGTACATTGGGGCATACCAAGTACATTCGGTATTCACGTGTGAATAATGCATCGACACCAGTCAACGATTTTTGATTAGGTTAATTACATATCAAGACATTTGTGTGTGACTGTGAATCTTCCAGCAGATATAATGCACTCGACAATTATAAAATTCCAATAATTATTCAATTCCTACATTGCACAAGCAAATATATATATATTTTTTAAGATCATTATATACCGCATCTTGTAGTAGGTGTAGTTAGTGCTTTTCTGTGGTTTTTATATCATCGAATTGAAAGCATATAAAGTTTCGTAACTAACTAATGACGACTTCTTTCTTGCATGACCAACACCACCTAGTGTGTACAACCATGTAGCGCTCTACACATTTAAATAAATAAATAAAAAAAGATCCAGGGTACATCGATGACGCAAATGTAAATATTTGCAACTTTTAAGCATCCACAAAACGTGTCTATAAAGTATCCATATAGCTAGCACTTTCTTTACTGAAACAAGACATCTGTTCTACGTTGCAGCGCCACCAGAATAAAATATATATATATATATATCATCTGCTTTAAAAATCTCTACTCTTTGAGTAGAGTACAAGTTATTTATGAAAATTTTATTATGATGATGACTAAGTGAGTTTAATTAAGCGCAAAAATAATTCATTCTAACACACATACCTTGCTCTGCGCGTCGCTTGACAGATTAACATGTTCGCCCGCTGGAAATCACGCTTGACCACACACGCCTTCGCCGCCTGTCGCAGTACATCAATTGCTATTCTGTAAATAAACAACAATTAGATCATATTTTCATTACTTTGCTTGCAATTAACGCACTTTTCGGCAATGGAAGACGTCAGCGTTCGCATGGCAACAACACTCCACTTCTGGCTGTCATCGAATTCGCTTCGTGCAAAGTACATTGCAGAGAATTGTGTGTAAATATTTGCTAGCAGTCCTTTGGGTATTTTATCTGTGGGTACCTTTCTCAAAATATTCGCAATTTGATTGAATGTGTGTTCGGCTGATTTAAAACTACATAAGGCCGCTTCCGAATGCAGGAGTCTGGAAAACAAAAACACAAACACATTGTAATAGAATTTAGAAAACAGAAACACTACACACCTTTGTAGGCAGTCTAATCGAACAAGAACAGTGGTATCATCCTGTGGCAGCTGATCCAATCTACTGGCGACGCATGATAAAATGTTTATGCTCTCCGAAAGCCAGCCAGCTTCGGAGAAAAACGATCCCAATCGCAATCCAAAACCAATCGCGTCCATGTCAAAGTCATCGGCGAATATCTGATTCGATGTTTTTGATATCATTTCAAAGGAAGTCGTCTTGTCAACCATTTTCGGCGCCAATCGATACCGCATGATGTATTTGTTTTGCAAGTGTGTGGCTAATGGTTTATTGCTACTCATCAACGATGTCAGGCACTTGAAGAGCTTCTGTCGTGACGGATCGAAACGCAGAAGTCGGGCAAATATCTCCAGATCGGAAAGTTGTTCGAACAGCATACTTTTGAGCTTCTCTGTTCGTGCCATCTACAAAAATAGAAAGATAAACGTTAATGCGGGGGCTGTCACAATTAAATACAAATTGATATTAATTGATGAGTTTTTTCTTTTTTGTTTGTTTGTCTATTAAGACGGCAAATACATATGGCGAAGTATTATGACAAATTAATATGGAGAATTAGACAACGCTCGAGTGAAGAACAATATAAGCCCTATCACCACCGAGAGGCAACTTAAGCGCTTTGTATCGGATGTAATTAGGTGCACTTAACATAAATTATACAAGAGGTGTGATCTGTTGTTGTGATTGGTCATGGTTGTGTTAGGAAACGAGGTATCTAAACAGATTACCGACAACTGTTTCTAGGTGAAGTGGAACCTGATTGAACCTGAGGTCTGAATATTGAATCATTATGATGCATAATGCTTAAAACCGCAAAATTTGCTAACAAAAACAAATAAAAAAATATCACGCGAGTCAGCGACAAAAAAATCTTGAGTTAAGAAGATTTGAGAAATCTCAATTATAATTTAAAAATATTTGTTAAACGTAAGTTTTTTAATAATGTTTGTGTTTTGAGGAATTAGCACGTTAAGTGTGTGCTAAGAGAAATAAAAATTAAGTAAACAAGCTGCTTGCTGCTATTAGTCAATTCAAAGTTATTGGTCGCAACAGGAAGTTTTTTCTAATAAGGCCAGACGAAGTGTTCCCAATGCTTAATCGGCCGTAGAACAGTAACCCAATTTACCCTGTATAAAGTTTTTGCGGATTGAAACCTGGACGTGGTGCGTGGGCTTAAGCTGACTCAGGACCTTTTGCCTGGATCAATGACTTATGAGGTAGGCGACTAAGTCCTCCAACTGTGACTTCTTTGAGTGCACAAGGTTTATGACCCTGGAGGATGTACGCAAATTCAAGCTAAAAGACCTTCTCAGATTTGTATACAAATCAGGATGGTTCTGAGAGAGTGACACTTTGAGCCACTGGCAGCGGGCTCTTCTTTAATACGTTCAGGTTTTTTGTTTTGTGCGAGGAAGGTAAAGGACACAATGGACCCAAGTGCACCGTGACAACCATCACAAGGCATCCACCTAGTTCAACCTCTTATCTGAATTAATTTGGTGGATATTGATTATTGTCAGTCAGTCAGCGAAACAACGACGCTGTCATTAACATTGAGCTAATGGGTCAGTTGAATCTTGTATTGGTGCAGGTCCAAGTCCCGATGCAAAATTTTGCAAGTTTAAGACTTCGAAAGGCCGAGTTCTTGTACATGGGAGGAATCAACTGCCTCTGGTTCTTCTGCACATTTTCAGCGGCGATGTTCTCTGACAATCTGGGGTTCCTTTGATGGCACTGTTTTGTATCACATCCAGCTAAGGAGTTTAAAAGTCTGCAACAGCTTTCTATTTCAGGCCATAGGTTCCAAAATGGTATGTCGCTGGGTTGAGGGGTTTCACAACATCTTTAAAGATTGACACCTATAAGCCGAAACAAGTGTCGGTCTGTTCAGTTGGACAAAAATTCAATGCGCAAAGTCTGTTGCTATTGTAAAGAACGTTTCAGAACAAAAAGCACGGTGCATTGATGTTTAAAGACGTCAGCGGGTTTTATTTAAAAAAAAAACATGTTTCTCCATTATATTTTCCTAAATTATTCAGAGAAGATATGCACTATAAACAATTACAAAACTGCCATCTAATAGTTTGATCGGCGGAATTTAATATTTTTTTTGTACGTGAAGAATAACACTAAGAACAAGCATCGCCGAGACGACGTCGATTCTTTTGCATTTTCCACAAACTTGACCCAACTTCGCCAAAAATCATTCAATCAATCAATCACTGAATTATTTTTATCAAGATTTTTGAATTAGGCCCAAAGACGACAGCTCCAGATTCCATCTTGAATTATCCGGTTCAGGAGAATAGACTTGTGTATTTATGTTCCAGACACCATCGGTCCAGTTGGCACTTTTCAATATTTCTATCTCAAACAGTCGTCCTAAACAATATTTTTCCCCTTCCTATTCTCCAGAATTTCACCGAATGTAGTCAAGTATTTTTCGTTGTCCCACATGGTAATTTACTCGCATACAATCTGGCATTATTGACAGAATGCAGGGGGATGACAAGTGTGGGTACAGAAGCAGGTTTAGGAAAGGCCATGCTAAAAATATGCTGCCAACATCGACGAATGAAACAGAAGATTACATTAGACTTAAAACGTTGTTAGCTATGGACTTTATCTCTCAACCATTGACTGGCGCCGCTTAAGGATTATTTTGAGAAACATACACAAAACGTTACCGCTTAGACTATAGTGACAGTTTATGTGAGGAAAGTAGTCATAGGATACACAAGGCACACTGTCCCTTAAAAAAAACTTAAACCGCACAGAGATCGTATATGTATTCTCTAAAGCACTTCTATAGCAAGCGATTGAAATTACTCCTTACGACACCAAACACTCAAATTGCATGCGTATTTTATTTAGCCACATTCAAAGATCACATTTCCATAATAAACCATCAATATGGGAACTTCTTGGAAGCTGCATTCTATGGAAAATGTATCAGAAACTAAACAAATAATCCATAAACTGCCGCACAAAGGTATCGCTATTGATATTATTAATGAAGAGGAATGATTTGTAGTCAATTTGTAACAAACAGCCTATTAAAAACAATCGCTAATTTAGCGACAAAGCTAAAGCGATATTGATGCGGCGATCGTTTGACGTGCCTCATCATACCCCCCAGCCCCACACCACATCAGACCATCCCGTCGTGCATAGAACCATGTCGTGCAAAACTAAAAATAACCGCTTTCAACTGGTAAACTATATATCAGACAAACATTTATGTAGCTACGTATATATGTATCCTACATTAATTCTTAATCAAAAGTACTTAATATCTGAGTCACGTCATTGAAACCGAAATGGTTGTTTGAATGCCGTTAAAACAAATTCGCGAATTTCTCTCGCAAAAACCGCACAATGCAACAATATGTATTATCAAAATGAAAAATCTCTTACATCATTTTTATGATAATTCAGTTAGTTTGGTATAGTTTGTACATACTTTTCTAACGTGTGAAGTGTTTTCTTGTTATATTCACGAGTAGCTGCTTTAACGTAGCATTTAACGTTTAAGCTCATAAATAAATTAACACTTCGGTATCGGGCGCTGAGCGAAGCCGACCGATACTTTTTCAATTTACGATATTTTGGTTTCATTTATTTTCGTTTAGTTTAGGGCAATCGTAATTCAATCAATTAATAGAAAAGTAATTGATTTATGTTTGTAAGTCAATCAAATCAGTGTACTGTAACTGATTGAAACATTAGAATGTCAAATTGTTTTTTTGTTTTTTTTTTTGGTTGTGGACACGATGACGAAATTGACACATTAGAATTCTGTTGCTATCTGTTTTTACTGGTCTCTCTCTCTGTCTCTCTGTGATTGTGTCGACATTCTTTTATATGAGAAATGTGCATTTATCTGTGTATTTAGAAGAAAAAAATGCAAATATTGCTCTGTTAAAGCAACAGACAATTACAATTCGCAATTTATGACAAAATATCTGGCATATGATTTGATTTAATGATGTTTTCGTTGTATCACTTGCGGGTGGATAGTAACGAGTTTATAATTTGTTACTATACAAGCAAGCAATTAGTAAATGGCGTAAGGTCAAATTAAAAAACAGACGGTTGGCGCATGTCATTTTTATTTCATGTTACAAATACAAAAATTTAAATTTTATTAACGATGTCTGGTCACGAAAGAGTACCGAGATTTTTCAAAATTTACTTATTGTTTTTTACATTATTTTGATTTTCCCCTTCAAAGCCTGTGCATTTTTTGTAACATTTTTGTTTTAATTTTAAAATTTAATCAAAAAAGCATCCAAAAATGTTGGGGATGCGTGTTAAAAAAAACTTCCCATGAAGAACGATATTTTGGGGAAAACAATATCACTGTGACTTGTATTTTATCGTTTGCCTTTTAAAAACTTTTTTCTCTAAACACATTCTCTTTTGTTAAACTTAAAAAAACCTTTTGGTGGATAAAAAATAAATTTGAATAGAAGAGTATAGATCACAAGAAAACAGTGATTCAATATATGTACATACAAATGTACAGGTGCCAACTGGCTATTTTTCCGTATCATAAAGACTTCTAAGTACATATTATTAAAAATGAATTAATGATTAAGTTAACGACTAGGTGCGATCATTTGAAGAATGTCAAATACCTTCCCCGGGTGTTTTTGGTGAATTGAAGTAGCACACTCTCACAAAATTTGCACAGACAATTTTTTTCTTTTTAACAGCGTACAATGTTTCAACCGCAATGGGCGGCAAATACGGTGATGTGCTTTACGGTTTGATTTTAAATAATTCAAATCAATCAATTAATCCCTGTTTTGGTCAAGAAGCATATTTTAAAAGAAAAAAAAAATTTTCTCACCTGCCTTTAGTCAAAAAAATATTTCTTAACTTCATTAATCATAAATTCTTTAATATTTTTTTTTGTATTTATTTTCTACAGTTTTAACATTTGAGTTTTTTTTATATTCGATGGAGCCACTTCTAACACCAAAGTCTGCAACTGGGATTTTACCTGCAAAGTTAGTATTTTATTTCAATGAAAGAGAGCCTTAAGAAAGGTATTAAAAATAAGTTAACGACAGAACAGCAATTTCACCTGCAAATTTCCGTCGAATTGATTCATGAACTTGTTTTAGTAAATAGCTTAAACAAGTTCATGAATCAATTCGACGGAAATTTGCAGGTGAAATTGCTGTTCTGTCGTTAACTTATTTTTAATACCTTTCTTAAGGCTCTCTTTCATTGCACCCACTGCTCTTTCTGCAATCCCATTACTTTCTGAATGATAAATTGGTGAAGCCTTCTAATCAATTCCGTTTATTCTAAAAAAATGTTTGAATGTCAAGCGATTGAGGACCGTTATCAGAGACTAACACCTTCAGAAAACCAAAAGCCGACATAAAAATTTTGAGTTTTTTAATAACGTTTTCTAATGCAGTTTTTTTGAAGAATCTACACCTCTATCCATTCGCCAAAATCATCTACAATTATTAATTATCGTTTATTCGACTGACTTAAAACTAACTTAATACTAATACAATGTTCTCTTAAAAACTAACTTACTCTCAAATATTATCTCATGAGAATAGATCTACATATAACAGTTTTGTTGTGGCAGCCATTTTATATCAATGTGAAAAAGTTAATTTCAAATGCTTATCAAACACTAGTATTTACGAAAAAAAGCATCATGCAAACCAAACAAAAGCTTGACATATATTATGGCGACTATTCACCATCGATTAGAACCATTCACGACAGTTTTGCTCAATTTTGGAAACATCGAACGAATGATAATTAATACCTACTGAGTACTATGACCTTTGTTTCAAAATATAAGGAATAGCAGGTGAAAGAGCGCTTGGAAGCACCGTGCCCCGGATCGCTAAGGATCGTCTCAGCAGAGACTCTTTACGGGTCGGGAGCCTGTTACGTAAAGTAAGTAAGTACTTTGTGCACAACCCGAAGCCATTTCCAACTGAATGCCTGAATTAAAATTTTGTTTCTAACGCAAACGCAATACGTACGTATGTATTGTCGTGCGATAATTGGAAACGTTCGCAAATAACTTTAAATTTTACCTGCGCTTACGCTGGACACAGTGCTATGAACCATTCTCCGATAAGTAAAAGTTGCTGTTGAACTTTGAACTTGTTTAAAACTTGTCACATTGTTGTTTTGTAATATCTAAAACCAAAAAAAAAACAAATAGAAAGCCTTGGGGCGAACAGTATGATACGCTATCAAAATCCCCCCATAAAAAGGGGAGTGAGGGATATGACATTTTATTTGGTTTTCTTTTATAAAATCATAAAAAAGTTTTTTTTCGTTTACAAAAAAACCCCCCTAAAAAGTAGGCGTGTTAAAAAACTTTGTATGGGAGGTATGTTGAAAATTGTGTTGTCTAAATTTTTTATTTTACATTTCCAACAAAAAAAATATGGTGTTTAAAAACGCCCCCAAAAAATAGGCGTGGTTAAAAAAACTTTATATGGTAAATTTCTTGAGGATGTAAGTTTTTTCAGGTATTAGTGCTTTATTCCACCATCTTAAGGCTTAAATTATTTTTTCTTCATTTTGGGCGTGGCAGGAGGCGTACCAAACAAAATTTTACACTCTATTTCGGGGCCCTTGGGAAAATTTGAACTCATAGCTTAAATTTAAAGGCCTCATTCGTGATGAACGGACGGACCTTGCTAAATCATCTTAGGTTTTTTTCCTGATCATAAATATATGTTCTTTTAGGGGACTACGACGAATATATACTGGTGCTACAAACTATGTGTCAAAATGAATATACCCTTAGGAAAGGGTATTAAAAAGGAATATACGGTCCATGAAGCATAGCTTATCAAACCATTGTGCTAGATATTTTTTGTAACAAAAATGGAAGGGACCTAGAGTTGAATAGCTTTTCATGATAGTTTTTACTTTTGTCAGACATTTGCAAGAGGTAAGGCAGTGAATACAAATTTAGGTCGTAATGAGGCGGATTTGAACATGCGACCTAGAGCTCTTAGTAGTCCAACGCACTTACCATTGAGCCACTGCACACACTAAAATGCAGATCTTTAAAAAAAAAAAACACATCTCAAAAAGCGAGAACGTTTCATATGACCTATTTGTGGACTTAATTTAAAAAACAAATGATGACTGACGTCAAAATTAAATCAAGGCTTTACGAGGTTCGCTGTTATTATATCACTATCAGCGTCACTATCACTAGAGTCAAAAGTCATTCTGAATGAAATATTATTGTGTTGTGTTTATACCTACTCTATTTAGCTTTTTCTAAAAGATTGCGTAAGAATGAGTGCATGTGTTAGTTTTCAATAATATTCAACTCACCTGTTCTGAATAAAAAGCGATTCTATAAGTGTCTCATCTTATTATATTTCAACATGACAACGGCACAAGTTTTTACTGACGTTCGTCATTTTGTGTTTGCACCATTTACAAGTTATCAGTTTATCAGGTCTCAGGAATTAAGTTATTTTAATAGCAAAATAAATCGCATATACTATTGACGGCTGCCATCGAAATTAAGTTTTTGTACATTAAATCACTAGGAGGATAACTTCCTGAGAAGAGGGCTATGTGTTTTTTTGGTAGATAATCCCCTGATGGTACAAGATACAACTACATCTGCTTGAAAAGGCTTTGAACCACTCTTGCATATTTGTAAGACTTACGAAATAGGTTTGTTAGTAAATAAAAAAAACTCCAGTTTTAGTAAAACATAGCATTTTCTTCTCTAGAAACAATCCTTCAATGTTTAACCATAAGGTAAGAAAAACGTGTCAGGACCCGAACAGACCGTCCAGTCCGCTTTTACATAGTGTCCCGTCGGCTTAAAAACATGATCTTGTGAGTCGAAAATTTGCCAATTAGTTTCCAAACTCAGCATTGTTTGCAAGAAAGAAGAAATTCTAAACTGCACAAACTATACAATGCGGGTGCAAATGTGGGTGCAGCGGCTTAGTGGTTAAGTGCGTTGGACCACCTCTTGCGAACGTCTGACAAACATCCAAGAGTAAGAAATGTCATGAGAAGCTTTTCAAAAATAAATTGCCGTTCGGAATCGGCATTAAACTGTAGGTCCCGCCATTCGTGTCAAAAATATAACTTCGCACACGCAATGGGTGAAGAAGCTAGGCTTTAGGTTGATTTATATTGATTTATTTTTTTTACAAACTATACAAGCATCTCCTAAGCAACTCATTAAAGGCATTATTTCGCGTATTGTGTGCATGGAACAGTTTAACATTCACCATCTCTTTATCGATTGCAAGCCATTATATGACAGCATCTACAGAGACGAGTTATACAGAGACATGTCTCATTTTGACATCCCTGCCAAACTCATTTCTTTCCTTAAGATGACAGTGAAGAAAGCGTTCTGATGCAACAAGGTCGGTTACGACCTAACAGAGAAGAGACCTTTCAGTTAAAAAAGAAAAGGAAAAAATAAATGCGCTGGCATGGGATTTCTTCAACACTAACCTTTGAAAAATTGTTAACATGAGCTACGAAAAGTCGGTCCAATGATTTCCATACGCTGACAATATTGATATTATTGGAAAACAAAGCGAGCTGTCACTTGCTGTTGCGTAACAATTTTTTTTAGTGTATGTGTGCCTGTCTGCCCATAAAATTGACTTGACAGTTGGAGTATAAAAAAATCAAGCAATTTGAACACTTTATTAATGACATAGCTAAATAATGACTACTAGATCTCTTAAAACTAGTTTTATTTAGCCTGACGTTGTCGATTTGGTAAACGTAAGATACTGTAAATCTGCTTCTTGAGCAAGAACTTTTGGCACTTTATGGTGTTTAAGAATAAAGATTTTTGTTTGCACAAAATGGAAAATCTGTTTAGGTGTCAGGAGTGTGATTACAGGACATATGACTAACAATATGTAGATTTTTTAATAAATCATTCCCATTCATTTAATAAATCATCCGTTTTTTTAAGCTCAAACGTCTACGGGAACCCAGAACAGGAACTAAGTGATGACGTACAACCTCTTTCCGCTTTTACAAGTTTGGAATCCTTTGCTTTAAGTGCTGCTTGACTGTCCACACAGATGGTTATTTTCGTTGCATAGGATGGTCTGTGCTGTTTCTTTACCGCATAAATCTTAACTGCAGAAAAACGTTGTAGCGATCAGTCGATAAGACTGGTTAATACCAAGTGCCTTTGAGAAGACGCCAGACCTGTACCTTTCTCTGTCTTTGAACCATCCATATATGGATATAGTTATACCTTTGATGAGTCCTGGTCCTGTCTTCCTGTTTTTTTTTTTTTTTTTTTTTGTTTTGTCGGAGGTTGCTGCTATCCGATGGAGCGCTCAGACACAACTACAGGTCCATTGTAATACCATTCAGACACCTTACATAAATGTACTTAGTTTTCCCGTCTTTCGAAGAAAAACGAGAAGGAGCTTCAGTGATAAAGAGCTTAGATGTTCAGCACTCACCACGTCAGCCCGAAGAGCCGCCACCTGATGCGAGCATAGGCCGGACAACTGCAGAGAAAGTGTTCTGCTGTGTCGTCATCCTTCTCACCGCAAGCAGGACAGGTAGTGGTGTCCCTTCAGCCCAACACATTTAAGTGTTTAGCAAAAGCTTGGTGGACCGAAAGAACGCCTACAAGCAGCCTACAGTCGATTCTCCTCAGAGATAGAAGAAAAAATGCTGACCTTTTGCAAATATCCGGGCGCAGTAGTTTGGTCTGTCTACATCCACCGCAATCGCGCCACCGAATCTTGTGTTCACGAGAAACCCAAGAATCGATAGACGACATGACTAAAGACGAAGGCAGACCCAACACAGGTTCGGGTCTTGAGAAAACTTCTTCTGAACCTTGCCTAGCAAGCTCATCCGAGATCTCATTTCCCTGGATGCCAGTGTGACCTGGTACCCAGACAAGATTCACTGTGTTCAGTCTTCCGACCAAATTCAGAGAAAGCTTGAGTTCTAGCACTAACTTGGGTTTAGTGACTCTAAAATTATCAGTAAGAGACATTATTTCTCTCTCATCAATTATTTCAAGTATGCTTGAGAGTCCTAAATAGCCAGAAATTATATTCTCTCTTAGTCTGAAAGCGCCTCCTTTGGCTGCCACGTTCTTTGTGCTGGGTTTCAGGTTTAATAGTGTCTTCAGACGTAGTTGACGTGTGTATTTAATTAAATTCACATAGGAAAGTTGATAGACTTCGCCTTTTCGACGGAGTACGTATGATCGCTTGAACTTCGCAATACGAACGAAGAAGATCATTCTACAAATTTTTTCAATATGATCAACTCGGAAATCTTCTTCTGAAATTTACAACTAGGAACGTATTTCCACAAGTTATAAAAATATTTGAGCTAAATTTGCGATTTACATACATAAATTGCGGAGTCGTGATTGCTGCAAAATAATTAATTGTTTTGGGTTTCTACGCAGTACAACAATAGTAGCTCTATTATTTATAAATTACTCTTATCGGAGGTTTTTTTTTAATCTGATCTTGAAGTTAGTATCGAAATTTATAACGATATCTCTATTTCCTAGCAGAATGTTAATTCTCCATTAAGTTACTTAGAAGTCTACTCAAGTTCCTAAATAGAAAAAAAAATCATTTGGCCTACACCCAATCATTTATTCTCCGAAATAAATTTGACATTGATAAAGCCAATTTGCTGGTGTCTATAAATATAAAAAATAAATAAACACATACACACTTTCGAGGGAGAAACATATTGAACTACTTAGGGCACCCAAATGTCTACAAATTGAACTATTGGGTGCAAATGGATTTGTTACACAAACCTTGTAACTTGAACGTAATGCAAATAAAGTACATAATTGGGTCACATACTTTTAACAATTGATGGGATTAGGAATTGCTCGCTACGTGTCCAAAACAAATTAAATAATGTTCTTCGTATTTGTCTCCTGACGGGTGGTTGATATGACAAGGCTCTAGCAACGTCAGAAAAACACAAAAGAATATAGGAATTTCTTAAAATACTGTCAGAGAGTAGTGACTATAAATACAATTTATGTTGTTGGAATAAACAAAAAATTTAAGTCAAAAACGTGTTAGCTCTGTGCAAGGTTTTGTTTTTAGTTTCTGGATATACGCATAACCAGTTTTGTTAGCGTCGGGATCTTAGACAGATGAATTCTTTGATAAAGGGAGAGCTATTCATTTTCTAGTAACTAACTGTAGAGCAAACAAAAAGTTTCACAATGAAATAAAGCTTTAGGAATGGCAACGAAAACTGTAGTTGTGTGACTAGACTTTGGCTCATAGCCCAAAGTTGATACACAACAACCTCATATTGCTAGAATCGTTAACAAACAAAAATGACGACAATGAACTGTACGAACAGAGTGGAATAGCACCATTAATTGACCACGTGCAACTAAAACATTCGCAAAGGCATTGGACTGTTATGAAAATCAAAGCAATAATTTATTCATACAATATTGTGGCACATTGGTGTATGCAATTTATAGCAAATATAGCACACGCCCATGTTGAGGTATCAATGTAGCTGAAGTCAATGTTGAATACAAAGATAAGATAACAAAGTCGATAAGTCAATTTTGACTTGTCGAATGTGAAAGAAAAACTATTAAGAGACATAATTTGTAAAGACGCGTGATATTCGTTAATATTGTTAGATATGTAATGTAATTTTAAGCTTTTATGGCTAGGAAATGTAACATTGCAATGTCCAGTGTTTTAACTGCATCTTCATATCAATTGGACTTATTTTAATCCTCGTGCCACAACACTTAACTTACTAAACTTATAAGAACGATGGTTATATTTAAAGAAAAATCAATATGGAATACGATTTGAGCACATCTCAATACAGTTAGAAGCAGTAAAGAGTGTTTCTTTTAGAGGCGGTAAATTTTAAAACAACAGGTCTCAAAATTTTAGAACTAAAAAAAAAAATTGTTCTGAGTAATAGTTTGGTTTGGCAATTCATCATGAATAGGCTCACGCCGGAGCAACGCTTGAAAATTGTTTAAATCTATTTTCAATTCGAGGAACTCATCGGACGTTCATTCAGTCAGTGACTAAGCACACTTTTGGGTAAATGGCAATAAACAGAATTGCCGCATTTGGAGTGATGATACCCGACAAGCCATTTTCGAAACACCATTACATCCAGACAAAGTTACTGTTCGGTGCGCTTAATGATTACTAAATTGTTCCTTCATCAATTGAAAGGCATTAATGTGTGTACAGTATGGCGAACGATTCGTTTCCCAAAATGAAATATAATAGAATTCGTACATATTTGGGGGCATTAATTTATCTGTGGATTTGTAAAGTGCAATTGAGCGCTTTGAAGCCAACATTCGAAGCAATATCGTCGAAATACAGTCTGATTTACTGACTAACTGTGTAAATTAAAAGCACAGATTACGCCAGTGCCGATGGCCGAAATCATACTCAAACACTATTGCCATAAAATTATTTGTTAAATAAAAGTTCGCTGAATCTAAAATAAAACACCCGATAGTTTCCAAGTAAAACTATTCTTCTGCACTCTCCAGGAAGTGGCATCACACTTCCAACATCTCCAAGAGACTCCAATGTGTAAGCATCGCCCGTAATCATTGTCTAGTTGAGGCTAAAGTTCGAGCTTAATTGTTTAAGCAAGAAAATCAGCTACTCATAGAGTAGGTAGTCAGAGTCGGCACTTGAATAAGAAATTACTTAATGGCATTGACCTACCACTTATTGCCCATATTGCAACTTAATTACAATGAAATCGGTACAAATTTTTTTTAGACACGTCTACCAAATTTATAACACTCACCAATAAGTTCAACAAATGCCCGCTAAGATCCGCAAGTACAGTTTATTTCACTCAAATATATGCCTCTTGAACTTCTCACAGAAGTGATTTTTTCTACGTATTTACTTATGATATTATCAAAACAACAACACACAGAATATAAGTCTGAGAATTCAAGAGAAGCGAAAGACGGCAATAGAAAACCTGGACAACATCAGCGCAAGCTACTTGGTAATTGGTAGCCGTACAATAACATTTAGCTGTGATATTTTAAATAGTGATGTCGTTCTCTTTTGATTTATTAAATTGTGCTGCTACTCTTCAAAATAAACATAAAAAAATTACAATGTAAACAAATATTAGATAAAATTCTGAAAATATTTCAGTTTTGTTTTAGTTTGGTTTATTTGTTTTGATAGTCGTCGTTTAGAGAAAATATTCAGCCTCCTTCTACCTCTGATTTTAAGGCTTTAATTTTCACATAAACTCATTCACAGTTTGAGTTGGAAATTTTTTGAATAATTTCGGAGTGAAGAGACAAAAGGAATAGTTTTGAAGTGAAGAGACAGTGGTCGGGAGGCTACCCATCTACGGTAGCCTTCCATCTCCTGCGATCCAGGACACGATGACAGACTAAGCGATCTGGCATGCGCGGTGGGTTAGTCTTTTAAGCGGAAGTTTGATGTTTCTTGTCGTCTCGAACTTGTAGGCTGAGATCCGAAGATTCTCTTGGCTGGAGCATTATTATCCATTCGCTCGCTGTGGACGAGCAAATCTTGGTACAGCACATTAACTTCACGATGGTATCTTATCGGTATCGAAATACACGTCGAAGATTATTTATTTGGAAGAAGTGCAATATTAACTCCCCTTGCTGCTGTTAATGTCCCTTTGGCCAGGAAGCCAAACCACAGGCTCGGCCTCATCAATCAATAGTGCTCAGCCCACCATAGTTCTAACCCCCAGGCGCTTGGGGATGAACGACATTTTTTGTATTTTTGTCCGGAGAACTTTTATATGATTTTCGATGCCACCATGAAAATTAAATTTCCAAAAAGTGACTATAACGATTCATATTTACTTTTGGTCTACTACATCGCCATCTTGTGGCAAGTTACAACGAATTGGATTGCATAAAACATTCTCCATGAAATAGTGCATATATGTATGTATGTGACAACTTTCATGGAATCAGTCAGTATTTTCTGTTATGTAACAGACCATTGGGTTATGTTTGTGTTGTTGTAAATGTGTTCTGTGTGACACAAGTTGCATACATAATATTTTTTGGCGAGGAAAAATAAATATAATTAGAGGACGACGGACAATAAAATAAACCGATGCATATGTGTGAATATTGGTTTACTGCAAACAACATTTCGTGAGGCTAAATGCAAATTCAATTTGTTCTTGACTATATTATGAACACTCGAGCGAGCGCGGGCCGATTGGCTAGTATAGACTTGTTCGTGCAGGTTATTGATTCGGTAAATATAAACAGTAACTTTCTAATGTGTTAACCACCTAAAGTTTTATCCGATGCCCCATCTCCAACATTAACCTCTAGTTCCAGACATTCGTGTCAAAAATATATCTCCGCACACTTTTAAGGTCTCTATTGATTTTTTTTATTTTACTTTTCTTATATTTTAGTTCGGTTCTAAAGACATAATTTCGCAAAAATTTCAAACATGCATATGCTTTAAGCTTACATTTTTTATAAATAAATATAAAGCATTAAGAATTGAGAAGCTCCGCAGAACAACCAGGATGATTCCATTGTGTATAAATTTAGCTTTTAAATTTTATGACAAATTTCGCGCACAAAAATTCAAATGCTTTGCGTCACAAGTGGGCACACCTCGGCCTTAAAATCGATGCACACCTCTCCCAGTTAACTAACCTTGATGCAAAAAATAAAAACTAGTCACAAACTTACTAAGTATACGCAAATGATTTCTCTACAAATCCATCTACGTCACGTGCTGTCAACAGTATTCATCAAAACTATGTTGCAACATGTAAAATTGCATGTCACACTTAGGCCACGCACCTCATTTAACCCAACAAAAAACTGGGACAAGGTCAAGTTTAAATAGTAAAAATTGCATTAGTCCACGCTTCAAATGCCCAATTGCCAAACACTTCTCTTTAGAAACTAAAAAAAAATGACAACGACCACGAGTGCGAGATATTGTACACTCAATGTACATGAGGGTCGTTAAGTGTCGGTCATGTAATTAGCTTGAGTTCGTTTTAAAAGTGGTTGCAGCAGTACGTTTTCCCTTTGAATTCATATTTTTTTTTTGGCCACCATGTCGTGGCACAAGCTCTTTTTCAAAGCATTAAAATAACTCAAATAATCGCGTGTAAATTTTATTTGTATTGACTGCTGCTGCCCACCCAACTTTGATAGTTGGCAATTGCGCGCTGCAAATCACATTGATTCGCTTCTTATGTGCCATTCAGACAGAGCTCGGCTGGCTGGCAATAATAATGTGAATCTTCGGTGACGCCGTCGTCAAATAGACTCGATTTCAAAGTCAACATACAGACTTCCTGTATGTGTGACTGATGAGTTCACACCTATGAACGATTGTAAATGTTAGCAATCACTTGGGTGTATGAAATGAACAACACATTCCGTGATGATAATTAATAAGAAAACGCGCAATATGATGTCCGTGTAGAGTGTAGCGCCTGCCTTTAGGAAGCACCCCCGAAAATAATTACGATTCATGTGCACGACTATTTATATCGCGGAAAACAATTTTTTTTGCAATGCAAAAGTTTTACATGTCTGCGAATTGCGGTTATTATATTAATTAATTAAGTAAATTCCGAATTGAAAGTATCATTCTTCTGATGACAAAATGGACAGAGGGCTCGGTCTAATGGGAAACAGATTATGTGGGCAACAGTTGTGTTGCTTTTCGCAACTCTATGCTAATTGCTTTGGAAAATGTGAACAGAATTGATTAGATTCGATTTAAACAACAATTAAACTGTAAACTGTGATTTTAAAGATGCTTTTAGATGAGTCAGTGTGTGTGTGTGTTTATTTTTAACACGTCCAACATCTGTTTTGCATGATATAACCTCAATTTGAGTACTTTCCAAGTTTTCTTATAGAAAATTTCAAATATTTTAAGTATTACTGCTCCTGTGCACATACATATCAAGCACCTGACCTTGACTGGGTTATACATTTTAATTACGGTCAATGACAATTCGACGTTTAAAAAATTCAATATCATCTGGAAAAAATATGAGAACCACTTAAGTAGGTACTTGTGGATGCAGTGATAAACATGCATACATATAATTAACTGTTCGCGTTTGTTGTTCTAAGTTTAGAGTTACTTTCGCTTTTGCTTGGCGACAGGCAGGTACATTGGAGGCGGTGACGATTAAAAAAGTTTTGGAAACACGTAGACCAGATTTAATGGAACTGATAATGTTTAGCGACGGACAAACGTCATAAAAAAAAAGCCATGTCTCATTATTGTGCTAATAGAGTTTTTCTGCAAAATTTGCCATTTAAGAAATACTTACTGCTAGGTTCCAGAAATCGAGTGAAATTAAATCGAAATTGAAATTTCAAACCGAGTGAATTCGTTTTCGAAAAATGTTCGATTTCGAAATCACTTGCCGTGAAATTGAAAGATATCAGCTGATACCTGTCATTTGAGACGTTGCAAAATTATTTTATGAACATTTTTTTTTAGTTTTTTACACCTACTTCATATTGCTTTCTATTTTTTGTATTCGAACATTTTTTATTGAAGCGATTCCATCCGATTATCGAAAAGCACCAATTAATATATGACCACCAATTCGGGTTTAGAATCAAGCACTCCACAATCGACCAGGTTAAGGAGAAAACAAATTTGTTCCAGCGTTTTCCTTGGCAGTTTTCCAAGGCAGTTATATGAGATACTAAGTTCTTATCTAGCGGACAGACTCTTCCGTGTTAAGCGGAAATTTAAGGAAATCGCGGCAGGAGTTCCACAAGGAAGCGTTCTGGGTCCAATTTTATTTTTAATCTATACTCGAGATATTCCGCAAGAACTACGCACAACTGTAGTTACGTTTGGGGATGATACAGCTACATTAGCCGTGAGTAATACGGTTGAATCAGCAACGAACAAGCTCCAACGGGCTATTGACAGTCCTTGAATGGACAAAAATTTGGCGTATTGTAACAGAAGTGTAAATATGCTACCCATAGTTATAGATTTCGTACGCAAATGAAGCTAAATATTTGGGAATGACTTTAGAAGTAACATACAAATTTTACAAACTTTTCAAAATAAAATGCTAAGGTGATATCCACCGATACTAAGGTGGATATAACTACCATCGAAGACGAGATAAAACCATTTGCCCGTAAGCAACGGACTCGCCTCTATGGCTATTGCAATAACGAAATGCTACAAATTTTGTACGAGACAAATTTAGTGCGCCAACTTCAACGGATAAAATCATTTGAACTAGCGCAATAAGATTGGCGCGAGCAATTGGCGGCATTAGCAGGTGCTTTCGCTGGGAGTTTGCCTACCAAACGTGTATAAAACCGGATTTTAAAACTACTCGATAGGATATAACCTAGTTGTAGTATAAAGGATTTTGAAGGGATGTGTTTTTAGTGAGTAAGAATCTCACACTACTATGAGCACGTGCGGCTGGTCCTCATAGTGTCTCATAGAAGACTTTCCGCTACCCTCGTAAAAATCAAAAAATATTACTTTCCCGACTTAAACAAGATAGAGAAAAGGATATAGGCGTACACAGACAGTAATAAGAAAGTAAAGGTGCTGCATATGAAGTGCAAAAATTTGACAGGACTCGTATCGTATTACCGACTTAATATGGTACTGCGAACTGTTAGCCGCTTCTTATTTAATCTTTGATTCCTTAAGATAAGATTTCAAAAATATTTTAGCTGTTGCTTTAAGCCAAAGCTCAATTCCAAAAATTTTGGAGAACCATGTTGACCCATGTGAATTAGTTTTGGTTGATAAGTAACGATGGTACCAGAAACTTATCCTAAAACGCAAAAATCGTCAATAACGATATACAAAATGTTCTTTACTAAAGAGATTACAGACAGAGACATAATATAATACAAATACGGTGTTTATAAACTTTAAAGAATAATTTAATGGGGCGAGTGTTGCTCCTCGCATTTGGGGAATGTAGGCTTTAGATTACACATTCTTGTCCTATAGGAATTAAGAAATGCTTCCAAAACAAATCCATCTATTTCAAAAAATTATTCGGTGAGATCTTTGTGCTTTTCAATGATATACGGAAATATTTCCTCCTATGCATAATTCGTGTGCCAGTTTTTTGTTATATACATATATACAGCCGTGTTCAAAATACTAATAATAGTAGCGATATCTCACAAAATCTAATTTACGAATTTTTTAAGGAGATTTTGACGAATTGTTTTAAATAGTTTTAAGTATAATTTGACAAAATTTAATACATAGAACTCGAACAAAACTTACGTCGATTTTCATTCACCCAATTCGCCAGGTTGGAACAGTACTCGCAAGTTAGCTAGAACAGCGCTGACATGAGTTGGAAAAGTTCTTGACCGCAATTGGAACAGTTCCAACGTGGCGAATGGGTGAATGAAAATCGACAATAAAAACTAGATAAAAAAAATAAAAGTGTACTTCAAGTTATTATTGTTTTTGTTCAAATTAATAGTAGCGTTCATAAAAAACATAAATATTTTACAAAATTTATTTAATTATTTCAAAAATCCATTAGTGATTTAATTGACGTTGTCTAGTACTTCGTAGGAAAGCCTCTATTTTTCAGGACTGCCTGACAACGACGTGCCATAGAGTTCACAAGACTTTGACAACGAGCAGGAATAATTTTACGCCAAGCTTCCCCAACAAACTTCCAAACTGTTAACATCGCATCACAAATTTTCAAGGATTTAGGTCGGGGATTGGGGTGGCTACTCCCTGACCTCAATACCGAAACCACTCTTTTGCCTTTTTACTTGAGCTGAATCTTGTAGGCTATGACCTTAGAAGATGTCGCTGGATTGTTTTTCGATAGGCGTACTATTAGCCTGTCATCAGCTTTGGAAGTTTTGCGTTTCCTTCCCCGCAATTGCCGAAACATCTCACCCAAGTGTTTCCAACGCAACCTGCGGATCAGCTTTTTTTGATCCAGTAAACTTAAACTTAGCAAAATACTACTATTACAGCACTTTTCCGTTCGCAGTCACTTCCTTGGATAAAAACCGCAAACACGCAAGCGCAGGTGTGCATATTATTACTGATTTTGATTCCAAAGTACCATAAAAATATTCACCGAAGTGTAGTTAAATCGATTTCAACGTCGCGCTACTATTATTTTTAACACAACAGAATATGTATTTTTTCATGGAGAAGAAACACAGTTATAATCATTCTACATCAGACATTTTTTCTTTGAAGGACTATAACTTGGGTTGGGTCGAAAAAAGACCTCATAACAATAACATTTTTTTTTAAACTCAAAATTATTATGTCAAACAGAATGAGCTCATAAAACATATACGAATTATATACGAGTTGAATAACCAAATTAACCCAACAAAGCACACACCTCCTAAAAATTAAAGACAATAAAACTCTCCGCTATTTAGTTAAAAAAATGAGTATGCTAAACACATTTTGCATTCTCTCACAAAATCATATTGCGATGGAAATTATCCTATAGTCAAACATTAAACAAAAATTAACTCAATCAAAGAGTACAATACACTCATTCTCTTTTCCCCTTAGAATGATCATGCGCTAGCTCAATGCATTCGGTGTTTAATTAAACAAGAGATGAGGCACTACCACACCCAAGACCGTTTTCCATACAAAGTAGAATGAGTTAAAAATAATCAATTTAGGTACCTGAGTTGTGTGCTGTCGTAAACAAAAAAAATTAATAAATTTGGAGTGGGTAACGACAATGATCAGCCAACTAATTTTTGGACAAAACAAATTAAGCTCACAATAAGAAAACTTGCGAATAAGTTATAATTTTATATAAATATATATCTTCAAGTTTAAGAACTTGATAAAGATTTTGCATTTAAATCAGAAATACTGATGTGCATTTCCTTTATACTTCCAATTTACATAGCAAAATATGAATTTAATACTACGGAAGCACACATTCCGTTCAATACATGAAGGTTTCGTCCATGATATTGTGTATATATTTTGCATATTATTTTAAAAAATTTTTTTGCACTTACTCTAATAGTGTTTTTATTGTGTTATTATTTAAAAATGTTATGGTCTATTAAATAAATGGTAAAAATGTCTTTTTGACCTATAACGTCGTCCTCGCTTAACAGGAAGGATATTTTCGTTTATGTGTAATGAAATTTAGATAATTTTCGCAATGTGAACATTCCCTTGTTCGCTATGGACTCTATATAGTTTTATCTCCTACTATCCTCCTATCCAGCGTGGTAGACAAGCGTGCACTCACTGAAGATCAGCGTCTCCATGCCAACAAAGTTAAATTGACAAAGAACGGAATTCTAAATGTCCATGCACAGCGAAAAGAGTTCGCTGAATGAAATACAACTAAAGCGTAAGCTCAGCGCGGGCTGGCGATGGTGCTGCGGGTTTTTTCCTAACTTTTGAGTAGAGCACGCCGAATCATTATAAAAGTATTCTGTATCATTTTGCCAAGTCATCATGTCTTTCCATAAGCTCGCTGTTGCTTACCACAAATAGGTAGAAGTCCACTCTGAATATGTCGTTTGACCAGATCGATGACGATGGCAACATGACAAGTCCTAATAAGAGTCGTGCCAACACTGATAATGCCGGTCGCCTACTACGTGCCTAACTTATTTAAACAACGTTGTCCAATTCTTTATTCAAGTTAAAAATATTTGTAGCCTACAAAATGCAAAAACTCACTCTTGCACCACCTAGTTGATTAACTGATTCAATTTTGGCAATAAACTCAGTGGCTTAAGTTGATCAACTGCATTTCACTGCATTGTGTTGATTTATGATTTGATACCCTCGTACAGGGAAGATTGCAGATTGAAAAAAAAGAGAACATTGTATAAAATAGATAATAGTTTGGCAGGACGCCATTGTGTGTGTTCGTGCGATTTGATCAATGGCGACTCTTCAACTCGTCCCGGAACCCAAATTTGTTCGCACTTAAACCAACAAAGAGTTACATAAGTTGAATAGATAACTTCATAAGTTTCAAAATCCTTACTCAACTCGAGATGCGCAACTATTTCCAACGAGCAACACGAGCTCAATATCAAAAAAATCTCCATTGTTGGTTAAACAAAGTTAAGAGCCTCATACATAAGAATTGAGTCCGCTTCACATGAAATTAATTAGTTGGACACGAAGTGGACGACCGGCATAAGTGTTTGTTTCCTGTTGCAATATGGGGCTGGTGGCATAATTTCAATTAGTTATAAGTTTTCCTAAATAAAAAAACTTGACTTAATCCATAAAAACTTTCTTGACAGGGACGCAGTTACTGGCACCAAATTGAGGATTATTGCTTATTTTGATTTTCGAGAAATGCCAGATTTGTGTTTGTTGTGGTAAACGTGACATTTCAAAAAGCTACAGAAGTCTGTCGGCGTCAGTTCAAATCGCCAAAACTGGCCTTCATAAGGCCCGGAATTTTATTATTAAAAATCTCCAAAGTCGCCCGAACTGTGTGCGTGGTTACTCCCTCCCGCTGAAAACAACAATGTCCGAAGCCAAATTCAGCAACTTGCAAAAAACTTGTTTCACGTGCACTATCTCAAGTAGATCAAGTTTTCACGAGGCGCTCAGCCAGCAGCATGCTGAACAAGCCCTAGATATTAATTAATTAAGTTTGAGCCTTGACACCTCAGTACATGCCCAAGTCACAATTATAATTTGCAAGTAATAAATGCCTGTAAATACACTAGTTCACTCACAAACACATAAACGCAACCTAACTGCCTCGTAGAACCAAGTAAAAAGATAATATGAGGTAGGAATCGTACAATCAGCAAAATAAAGATCAAAGAACTCGTTCTTCGCAACCTGTCCCCCCAAACTACTTTTAAATCCCTCCGTGGGCAAGTCAACTAGCCAGCCACCAACGATGCCATAAAAAAAACGGGCGAAAATATTTGTGGTGTGTTTCTGGTCAGTGATATATTCAATTGGCTTTGTCCTTGCGTGTGACCGCATTTGGGAAACCTTATGACAGCCAAATGTTATTCTCGACCCATACTTGATGTGATTCATTCATTATTCGCCCAGAATCAGAGAATATAGAAATCGTTTGAATTGATTCGAACGCAATTTCTTAATCTTCGTCAACAACTGATAACAAAGACCATTCGAAGCGAGATCACGACAACAAAACCAACAACCCCTGTCCCTATTGTTGCACATCTCGTGCGTTTGGATAGTTTATTGACGCAGACAAAAGCTCCAACTTTAATTGACCCATTCAGCAGCTTTGATTGGAATACTAAAGGCTGCTTAATACGCATAGAAATGCGAAAAAATACTCAGACGACGACGACGACAGCCAACGACGACATATATGCGAAATCGACGAGTTTATAATGTATTCCTCGCTCGGTCTATGGATGGATTTGAAGGTCTTCCCTAGCCGACGGAAAATAGTAGCAGAGCGAAAAAAAATTAAGAGCGTGTCTAAAACATGCAATTAACTTCGATTTAAGTTTCCTTGATTTTGTTGGACCACTGCCAAAGAGTTAGTCGCATCTATTAGATGTTTTCACAATACTCCCACGGCAGTCTCCATCGTCATCGACGAAATTCGTCATCAGTAGAAGAGAAGTGAAATTCTAATAAAATCGACGACAAACGAAACGCCACCACACACAAAGTAAAAGTGAAATCATCAATGTTGTCCTCCACCAGCGGGCAGCAGCCAGCAGCCAACAGCACCAGCTGATCGTGATGCGTGCTGCTCTGCTGGTGGTGCTGCTGCTGTCAAAATGTCGCGTATTCTCGGTCGTGGTCGTGTTGTTGTTTTGCATTCACTTTTATGCTGCTTTTGGTATGCTAAGAAACGAGAATGGAGGAGGGGAGCACCTCGCCGTCATGTAGGTGTGTTAGACGAGGGATTTCGTGTCGACTGGCTGTGGAAAAGGGAAAAGGCTGCTTTGCACAAAACACGAGAGGTGGACGACACTTGCAATCATTTTTCAAGGGAATTGATTTTTTCTTTGTTTTTCACTTTTTTTTTTTTTTTGTACTTTTTTGCAAGTTTTAGGATGTCATTATAAAGATTTGCACTTACCTTTGCGTAGATATCCTTAAGAACGACAGGAGGTAAATAGCGAAGCTGGTTAACCCGATCCAGAGTGGCCACATTGTAATTGAGATTCGACACATAGCATTCTAAACACTTTTTATATAGGGGAGATGGATTTTTTAAAAGAACTTCTTCCGCCATGTTGTTGGCTTTTGGTGGTACACGGATTTATTTTAGGCTTGAATAATTTTTGTATTTTTTTTTTCTTTTTATCGTTTCGTCGCCAATAGTTGTTTTATGTTTGAGAGATTTTCACTTCTTGCTGTTTTCGTTTGCTTTGCGCTAACTATTCTGCTGCTAGCTGTTCGATTCGCTCTGCCTGCCTTCTGCTTTGTTGTCTCTTTTTGGTCTCACTTTCGTTTAATCGCCGCACTATATGTGGTGAATTTGTTATTTGTTTTTATTATTTCTAATTCGCCGTGAATGAGTTGTAGGGTGTGTTCGCAAATGGTGGTCATTTTTGCAGAATGAAGATGGTGAATTCAATTTGAAATGTATTTTAATTATTAAAAACAACTGCTAAGGCGTTTCCACAGAAAAAGAATAGATTAATATGGTGGTTTTCTGGAAAATCGCTTTCTTCCCTTAAATTTTCGCTGGTTGTCAAATCGATTCATCGCGCAAATTCTAAGCGTTAACAACAGTTTAAAGTGAATAAAAATACATGTGTGTAATAAAGAAACAAAAAACATAGTAACTCGATTCGTATAAAATAAAAGAGAATCCGACATAATTACAGCATTGTTATTTTTACATTATCCTGTTAAGTTTAATATACCTAAATGTTAAGTAAAACTGGTCTTTCAGCCCTGTTATGGTGAAACTCTCCATATCAGTAAACGTATTTAAGGACTGTAGCCAGGGGGATTAATTTATGACTTTTGTACTTCCCCTTCATATTACGAAGCATGTCTTTGACTCGCGAATTGAGCATTCTAAGAATTAACTTGATCTTCAACCATTTCCGTACTTGTACATTTTTCGAGTTTTATGAAATAGGCAGAGCTCGGAAGTGTTTAGATACTGTGGCTGTGGCATGAATTCTGATTGCATAGCGTAATCTATGAATCAAAAATTTTCTTTGCATTTACTCAAAGTTAAATTAAGTTCGTCTCAAACCTGTTTCAAATTGGAAGCTGGAAAAAATATTTCCATTTCAGTAGAGTCTTGCCTCCCATCACTAATTAACAATTATTTTGTATTATGGAGCAGATTTATCTTGATAAAAACGGAAAAAAAATGTTTTTTATCTCACATAATAAAACTAAAACTAAAAAATGATATAAAAAATTAAATTAGTCAAAATCTACCGCATTCTAAAGTAGATATCTCCAGACATTTTCGGAACCTAATGGTTTTAATATCCTTCTAACGCTTAAAAAATAAGAAACAATGTAGCAGGTGGAATTTTTTCGATATGGTTTACACGGCACGGAGTTAAGCTGATAGACGACATTTTCGAAGAAGAATTTTGTGAAAAATAAAATGTTGAAACTCCTGTCTGTCAAACGTCTTTGTCTTTCATACGATTCTGAATAGGATTTACATCGATATTTGTGTACAATAACTTCACATATTATTTAATTTATTCAGTCGTGAAAACCTATCAAATTCCAGATAAATTTTTTTGTTCTCACCAATGCCAAGTGGCATAAATGTTTCTATAGAGAATTAGCGTCATTTATGAGTTTGAATCTTGCATGTGCTACAGTTGTGGTTCTTGTAGTTACTATTCAGAGTCTTGTTAAAGGATTGATAAATGGAATAAATAAGAAGCGCTTAATAAGCTGCAGAAACTATCAGTTTTTTATTATTGCAAGTGATCTACATACATGGTGGGGCCAGGTAACCGACCACCAACGGCAGATATATGAAACTGAAGAGTGCTTTTACTTTTTGGAGCTTAAATTTGGTATGAAATACGATGGTATACCTAAACATTAGCCGTTTTTTTTTATCAGATATGATCTATATGGATCTTGAATTTGTATGCACTACACAAATACACATGATCTTGCTAATTATCGAGATCACGATTTGTGATCTGGAAACTTGTTTTACTATTTACCACCAGGTGCCACCAGCGTTAATAGGAAAACAATTTCCGTTACGATCCATGTTGCCATATTTAAATTGTTAAATCATTGACAATCCCAATTTTTAAATTATTACGAGCTTTTTGGAATTGGTTTTTAATAAAACCCAAAAATAAGTTTTATTTTTAGATGCAATTTTTTTAGTATGTTAACGCTGTAGCAGAATTGAAAATGGAGTAAAGAAAAAAAAACAGGTACAAGAGAACACAAAAGTATTGGACTTCCTATGAGAAATTTTGTTTTGTTTCAGATTTCAGTGTTTCCTTTTTTCATTCTTATGACGCTTTTTTGTATGTTCAGCCACGACTATTATGACTTTCATTCACATGAACGTGTAGCCAGGCTCTAAATGGATAGGCATAAAGAGGTATCTCCGTCGCTTGTAGTGCTATAGTGTAAATGACTTTGCCGCTGTTTATTGTATCTCGTTGGACTAGATTATGGTAAAAGGATTAAAAAAAATTCTTGATAAAGCAAAGCAAAAGCTGTAAGTGCTGGTTACAATGTTGAAACCCGCCATACAAAAAATTTCAGTAGAAACATTTACATATATGAGACGCGTCTTCTTGGTATTTAAAATACATTTGTCCATATACATCATTTGCGAGAATAAAAAACTACTAATATGGATCTTGAATTTGTTTTCATTACAACATGTAAACATGATCTATGAACTATTTACCACTAGATGCCACATGGTGTCGATAGTAAGACGATTTTCTTTACCGATCCATGTTAATAATGAATAAGCCATATATTCATATATTCGAATAAACTAAGATTCATACATCAATTATGGTTAACGAGTGGAACGAAACAAAAACTAGCAAATATGACTTATTTGTGCAGAAATGTTTGTTCTGCAGCTATTAGCAAATTTAAAAAGTTTCCAAGCTGGTTGAGTATCGTTGGTTGGGTAGTAAAGTTTTGTGGATAGTGGAGAGATTGGGCGTGTTTCGTCTATGTTAACGACATAATACATTAAAAATCAAATTACTTCAAAAATCAAAAGACAAAGATTTGTTCAACTAGACGGGAGTCGTTTTATGACCAATCAGTTAATTTCGCCTGCTTACAGTGTAAAAAGTCTAACTCAATTTTCTATGATATTTAAGATTATTACACCATTAGAAAGGTCAGTTAAGTCCTTAACTTTCAAACTAAACTACTTACCCTATCAAAACTTTATGCAAAAGGTTGAAGAGTATTTAACTTTTTTTATTGTGTAAAAAAACGAATATAATGACAACACACAAATTATATTTTGAATTTTATTACAAAAAGGGAAAAATCTTTTGATGTAGTATCTGCTATCACTACTTAGTAGTCATTACTCATCGATAATGGGATAAAACGTTCCCCAGGGGTATATTGTATATGAAACAAATAAAACTAAATTTGTATGATATCAACTAACCGCAAATCAAATAGTATATGGGTGGCCTGCTATATGAAATTGAGGAATTTCAACTTTCTTTTTACATGAATAGGTGAATTTTTCAGGTAGGCCGTGACCAATTTTTTAATATGTCCGATTGGATTCTCTGGAACTCTGTGTGGGGTTTTGATGAGTACTTTCTTCGTTGTCTAAAGAACTTGTTGCCAAAGAAACATGTAACACTATTTTGTAATAATGATCCATTTTATTATGTTTCTATGGTACGTTTTGTCATATTCCCATCAGTAGGGTTTACGATTTTGCTTTACTTTACTAAACGGGCTATCGACCCGGGCTATCGACCCGGACAGCTGCCTTCCATCCCGGGCACGATGCTTCCAAACCAAGCGCTGTTCCATCCGCGATGGCTTGGTTCTTTAAAACGGAGGTTCGGTTTTCCTTTTCGTCTCGAACCTGGGGGCTGGGAATCGAAGATCCTCTTGGCTGGACCGTTGTTGTCCAACATCTTTATACAGCTCATAGAGTTCGCGGTTGTATCTTCTCCTCCATTCGCCCTCCTCGCACACAGGACCAAATATGCGTCGAAGGAATTTTCTTTCAAAGGATCCCAGTATTAACTCTCCTTTCCTGCTTATCGTCCATCACTCGCCGCCGTATAGCAGAACTGGCAGGATAAGGGTTCTGTAGAGCATGTACTTTGTCCCTCGAGTCAGGAGTTTTAAACCTAAGGCCAACTTGTTTCGCCTGTTCTTCAGTAGCCGTGCAAGCCTCTATTTATGGCACGCTGAGATCGGCCGATGATGTCTATATATTTCGCAAACCCAAACTGCACATTGCACTGCGTGTTCTCCAGCGTCACGCGACACAGTTGGATAAGTTTGGCCGGGATCCTGAATCCGGCCATTGTCTTGTAGAGCTCCTGACGATCAATACTATCATATGCGGCTTTAAAGTCGATAAAGAGATGGTGAGTCCCGACTTTAAATTCATTGGTCTTTTCCAGGATTTGCTTTAGTGTGAAAATATGATCTGTGGTCGATTTGGCGGTCCGGAAGCCACACTGGTACGTGCCGATTACTGTGTAATGAGACGTTCACATAGTACGTTCGATAGGATTTTATATGCAACATTTAGCGGGGATATGCCTCGATAGTTCTTGCAAGACATAAGAAGCCCTTCTTTGTAGATTGGCATATGGAGCTGATGGTCCAGTCATCGGGCATACTTTCCTCCAGCCAATCTTGATTAATGAGTTGGTGCATGCACCCTACCAAAACGTCGCCTCCGTATTTGAAAAGCTCTGCGGGTAGACTATCAGAGCAGGCGGCCTTCTTGTTCTTAAGCTTTTTTATAACTAAGCCAACTTCTTTAATACTGAGTTGCAGCACTGGTTCTTAATTGAATGGGTTCTCTTCTTGCCCCATCACTTTCTCTACATGCACGATTTTGCTCGAATAAAACTCTGTTATTTCGTTTTTTTTTTGTTTTTTCAAAGATTTTGACAAATTTAAAAATTTAATTATAAAACTTTTTTTGGCATTGTAATTTCTAAAAATGGACTAAATCCTAAAATAAATAAGAAAACGTTATTTAATTTGAAAAAATAAACCAAATGGACACCGAGCAAAGCGCATATAATATGGTACAGCAATTTTCACGAAGATTGCTTATCAACGAAAGTGTTGCACTTCGATTGTTGAACAGTGTCAGCTCATATAATAGACCCGTTCCATCAGAGCCGTCGCTGATGAGCGTTTGCTCTTCAAATGAATTTGGACATTCCTGCCGGATATGTCGTTGGCATCGAAATGATTTACTTATCCAACCATGTCCCTGTCGATGCAAGGGAAGCGTCGTCAGTAAAGAGCATTGACTTTGACCGAGCAATGTTATAGTAGTTTCTATTTTTTTAAGGGTTATGTCCATCTTAAGTGCCTACGCCGATGGATGCTCCACAGAAACGATGATCACTGTGAAATTTGTGGAACAAAATTCATGATAATGCCTGAGAAATGGAGCTACGTCAAGCAGTTTTGGTCCTTCTTTCAGTCGAAATATCTTGGAGCAATTCTAAAGAGTTCTATCCATCTGATGGCCCTTGCTCCTATTTCCTATGTTATACTCTATCAGGTGAGTATAAAATATGTATGTTAAAAATGGGTACTCGAAAATGTACAGTTTAGGTTTTACAAGTCATGGATAATTTACAGTTAGAGGAAAACGCAGACAATGCTTTGCAATTTCATATGCTTGCTCTGGCACCCGCTATACTATTGACTTCAAGTAGGAGTATCTGAATAATAAAAGTTAAAAAATTAACTAATTTTGTTTCCCCTTAGGTATCATCTTCTTTCATATTCTTGAATTCTCAGTAACAAGATGCTTGATAATTAAAAATGCTTTGAGACATTGGTGGAAGTATGGAGGACTCGAGTCGGATCCGGGCTTAGATATGGAAGTTCCAAGTGAACTTTTTGAATTTTTTTAAAATTTTAACCAAACGCACAATACAAATTTTAATAACTAAAATTCTTAAGTTATAATTATAAACACTTGCCACCAATAAGGGTTTTCACAATGGCGTATATTTCTTTAACATTTTCAGCATTTTCGTTTTGAGCCTGCTTCAAGGAAACATGACATTCAAAGACGAAAAGCTCTGTGGTACCTTAGCCGTCTGCATAATCGTCACAGACAGTTGTATCGCCTTAGACTAGTGCTTAGTGATAGCAGAAATGTCGTATACTTCCCATAGAAACGTGTCATTAAATATTGTGTCTATCGGATAGCCAATACCTAGTCATAAGGCCCTTACTAGGGATAATGGCAGGCTTAATTCAGGTTCAGGTCTTAAGAAAACTTGTTCTTGATGAGCAACATTAATTGGGCTGTGGTTATATAATATAGCAAGCGAGTAATACAAGCGCGATCTCAACCCTTTCATGGAATTCCAGCCCCATTCTGACGTTTTCGGACGCAAATAAACTAAAACTGGAAAAAAAATTAAAAAATACGAGAGGATAAGAACTGATAAATAGGTAATATAATTCACCAAACCAAAAGTAACGCCCCCCGAATACAAACTTCTTATTTATGAGTGCACTGGTGCCAAAATATTCCGAGTTGTGAGCAGATACAATTCATGTTGTACACGTACAACACTTGGCATTAAAGGGTTAAGCATTCGATTAAAATTGAGCTAGTTAACGCTTCAGTTTCGAATGTCATAATGGTATGAGATTTTAAATTTACATTTTTTTTCTTCAAATAAGTGTTAATTGTCCAACTTAATAACTTTTTACTAACTTCAATTTGTTTAAATTATACAAATTGGCCTTTGTAAACTTTAATGTGTCGAATATGTGAAAATGCGAAAATACCGTTTTCATTACTTCTATTGCGGAGTACATATGTATTACCAGTTTCAAGTAAATCTCAGGAAAATGCTGGTTTTAAATTAATACCAAACAAAACGCTAGTACATACTACATATTTGCTTATGGAAGACAAATGCAGATATGGCCAACGAGAAGAAAAGCCTATCGTCACATTCCACTAAAGCTTCAGCACCTGACTCTTTCTTCTTCTTTTGTTGGTGGTTGCTTCTACCCGATTGAGCGCTTAAACACAACTACTGGTCCATTGTGCAAAAGTTGTCCCCTGGCTGAGATTCCGGCCGAAACTATTCTTAAACTGGGGAAAGTAGAATTTTAAATGTTTACGCATCCATAGTTTTGGTATCATTGTATATCAATTATACAGGATGAGTAAACATGCACATATTCGACTTCCATATCCCATTTCCCCTTAAACTCGTAAATTAATACTATATACCTGTGAATACGTGTGAGCCACAGACTGTGATGTTAACTGTAACATATCTGGTTTTTGAAGCCCATTTTGACATTAATGATACCTTAATGACATTTTTTCCTAAAATGGATTCAATGGCGCAGCACTGCAATTGTATGCGTGGCTGGGTCAATTTGATTTGCATGCAAAAGCTTACATAGTTTTACGCCTTATTATAAATTTAATTGAATTCAGCGATGACGTAGAGTGAATGTTTATTACACTTAACACAATTACTTTATAACCAAGTTTTAGCAAGGGACATCTGTAGAAACTGTTCTACATGATGTAGAAACGGGTATGCATTATGGTATACAGAGGGATCTCGCGGGCAGGATATATATCGTAGAGAATAAGTACAACAGCTTATACGGTGGATGTGATCATCATAGTGCAGGGAAAATCAAACTCATTTAGTGAGATCATGGAAGTTCAAAAATTCATAAAACTTAGCATATTAAAAAGACATGTAACGCTCTTTTTCTTTGTAAATGAATAGTAGTCAAGACTTGGGGCTTTAAACCAATAATGGTGCACTGGGTATATACAGGTTTGACTCATACTTACAGATGGCGTAATAGTGTGGGGTAAGCAACAAACAAAAAAACCTTCCTTTGGAGTCTAGCGGTGATTCAAACAACAGACAGAATTGCCATTACAGATGTACTCCGTATAACCCACACGGCAGCACTACACCCCTTTAAGAAATAAAAACAAATTGCCGTCAATGGTACGTGTAAATTTAGAAACGTCAAACATTTGTGCAGTGATGCGGCATCACCGCTTATTTGCGATGCTGATGCTTTGTTGATCGAAAATTTCGTTGGCGTTTTAGAACGCAAATGTTTACATTAAACATTTTTTTTTTAATTTTCTGGGCTTCTTGCATTTGTAGAAAATATTTCCTGTAGAACATTTTTTTTGAACAGCTTACAAGGCATCAAGAGCATAATGATGCCACTGATGCGTCAATGAATTTACACTACGATACGTGTCACTATTTGTCACAACTCGATTATAGCAAAATAATATCTAGAAGAAGGTAAAATCCTTTTTGAAGAGTTTCTCAGTTCTTACCAAATCGGACTTTATTTAGTTTTTAGTTTATGACAGTAGGTAAGTTAAACTTTAAAGACACTCCAAATGTTGTGATCAAACGACACGATGATTCTAAATTGTAAATTGATTGTAAAGATACCGAAATTCTGAAAGGTCGGAGAAGACCGAAGGATAAACCTATACCTAAAGCCTTCATCGAATGCTGATCCACATTGAATACTATTGAAAACGATGATTGCGGATTAAACCTACTAATCCTTTAGACCCACACTGCGGAAAATTCAAATACGTAATTATAGGTGCAAAATATATATGTATGTAGGAAATCAAATTTTTCAAAATAAAAATGTCAAATAATTTAAAATTGTTTTTATTTATATTTATAACAAAAAGAAAAAAAATTAATACACATTTCAATGTTAAAATAAAACGTCAAATTTTCTTGATTTTATTTCTCAAGTTTGACCCAATTTAAAATAAAAGTTAATTAAAGTTCAACAATTTCTTGTGTGAAATAATAATTAATTATGCAAAATATTATATTTGACTGAATCTACGTCATTAGTAGTTAGGTTTAGTACAATAAGTAAAATATATAATATGTGTATTTATGCGTTTGCAATTGATAGCAAAAAATTAGTAAAAATAATATATATTTTCTTTTTTTAAATGAATCGTATATAATGTATTGTGGTAAGGTCCAGATTTCATTTTAAAATCTGCGGAAAACAACAAGATCCTGTAGGTAATAGTTAAATTCTTTGTTCACTTAGTTTTTTTTTTGTTTAATTTAGGATTAATAATTTTTTTTTAATACAACATTGTATTTTCAAATAAAATAAAAAAAAAATTCAATAACAAACAAATATCCTTTGCGCGAGTATCTCAAAAATAAACAAGACTTAATAAATATTTTTTAAAAAAATGTATAAAATTGTTTTTTTATATTTTCTTTATATAATTAAACACAATCAACAAATACCTAATGAGAGTTCAAATAATATAACGAGCATTAAAGTCAGACAGAACACTGTTACAAATGTATAAAAAAAAAATAATAAATATTCGATATAACGGAGAGCACCTTACTTTAGTTTAACAACCTAAGAGCATATAAAATATGCTTTAATTATTAAGAGATTTTTTTTAAAAAAAAATTTAGAAAATGCATCAATTTACCCTGAAGTTTTTTTTTTTTGTTTTGGCTTTTGTGGTTTAGCATAAAATTAAAACAAACAAATCTAAATTATTTCAAATAATTAATTTAAACGAAAAAAATTATTATTGGCAATTGCGGAACCGACGATAAATACTTTGTACGTATGTAAAAACGCACTTCCAGTCGGGTCTTTTCATCACTACCATATCTTCGACGTCAAGTAGCGGCGCGATCCCGGCTTTTTCACTAAAATTATACAAAAAAAATTTGTTTCTTTATAAGAAATTAATATTTATTTTATTTTAACTTACTCAGCCACTCGGAAAGCGAGTTCAAAATTGTGTCTTCGCTGTTTTGGAGTTAGTTTACTATAATCGAAGGCGTCAGGTAAAAAATGATGTATCAGGGCGCAAAATGCTAAACCATCTGTCCAACTTCCACTAAAGTTTGTTATTTGAACGTTCTAAATCGGGGAGAGTAAAAGAATTTTAAAAAAATGCTTTGCAATAAAAAATCATCTGAAAGAACATAAATAGCCGATTGAAATTTGATGAGAGATCAAACTTGTAAAATACGTTTTCTTTGGCAGCAAACAAATGAAATGACCCGATTTTGGTGCAATAATTGATGTCTGACAAAATAAGTCGACGGAAAGCGATGAAACTTTTAAACAAACATTTTTCATGAACTTTGTTACTTAATGCGAAAAATAATATTGCTAAGAAATGAAAAGGCTTGTGATTAGCATTGACTAATTAATGTCAATTATCACCGTTTGATTGTCCCTTTTATGATAAATAAAATGCAAAATTAACATTGATCTGAGAATGGAATTTTGTGTTTTTGTTCTAAAACGACCTTTACACACTCAAGCAATTGACGTCAGTTAAATACACAATGTGTCAAAACAAATCTGATTGAATGTGTCACACTCACCGTAACTTACTGAATTCTGAATAATGAAAACCAAAGATAGTTTAATTTTTCAGCATCACTAGTGATTGACCACAATTGATTGTCCGTGTAAGGATCACCTTAGTTGATATCGACTTAATTGTTAAGCAAACATTTTTTATCGCAAAATCATTTCTTGTAGAAAATACCCGTAATAGGCTTACAAAAATAATTGTTTCCGTGTTTTGTGTCACATACGCGTCAGTTTACTCTTTCATCTCTCATCATACAAATAAAAACTTAATCTATTTTAAAGCACTATATCGTAAAGCCAACAAGAAAAATAAAATTAAGAAATGAATGTGTTATAAGAGCTTTGAAGAAATGCACTAATAGATTCACAAAGAAGCGTTTTTTTTTTAAAAAGCTGAAGTGTAAGTAAAAAAAATCCAAACAATCAATTCAAAGAATAAACTATTAACAAGTTTCGAATATTCTTTAATAAAAATAAATACAACACCAACTATTAACCTCATCTAAAGAAAAAAAGTGTTTATCTCTGGAAAAAATTAAAATCAAATGACCATCTAAAAACAGTTAAATCAGCGTAAAATATTATGAAAAAAAAAATAATGCTATTTACAAAAGAGCAAACAAAATTAACAAAAAAAAACCGTTTAGTTTTCACAACGTTGCCTTGATACCTCGTATTCCTGCGTTTTACTTTGGCACCACTGTAAAAGTTGGTCCTTAACAGTGGCGGCGCGTGCATTTAATGCCGGATCAGTAAATCTGAATATAGGCGTGGTACTAGAACCCCCTGGAGTTGTTGGTGTAAGCGGGGATCTGAACAAATTCCGATATAAATTTTTTTTGGTTTATTTTAGAAAATGTGTCAAAATATTTTTTTTATTTAAGGAAAATATCTTTTAAAAAAAAATAATAAATTCGAAATCGAGAGCAGGTGAAAATAAATTTGTAATAGGCGGTGTTTCTATGTGCAGTTTTGCACAATATGTTTCAATTTATACCAACTTTTGTTAATTAAAGTTGGTGTAGGTGGGTACTATTGCTTTTTGTTTGTAGATGGGTATATAATATATAATGTAAGCAGGTTAATTTTGTTCTTTGCTTTTATGATATTTGGTGATTTTTGGCCGTCGATAATTTTCTTTCTAATTTTATTCTTTACCTCTAATGATTACACTAGATTTCCTTTTAATTTCTGCATCGACATATGACATTTAAACCAAATGACAGTTAAAAATGTTGGGGAAGTTTTACGCGAAGGAAAATAAAAACAGTTAAATCTGCAAAACTGGCTCTATTGAAATAGAGAAACCTATGTTGTATTTCAATATAGTGTACCGTGCACAAAAATTAAAAACGTCAAGATTTGTAGAACGTTCATATAAGGTAGAAACCGGAAAAATATATAGAGTCTGAGCACAGCCTTAATCGAACCACTTTAAATCATTTTTTGTTGTCAATATGACGTTTGCTGTGCTTAGATTGTTACTTAGAGCTAGTGATGCCAAACCTTGCCAAATTTTACAATTCTAGCTCAATTTAATTCGATCTATAACTATAAAAATATTGCCTGGCACTGCGTTTTTTTTTTATTCATATAGCCCTAAGGGACCATACTTTTTTGAATTTGAGTTAAAGATTCAAAGTCACGGCGTCGTGCGTCGGCTAAAACTTATCTATCTATTTAAGTTCTGAAATATAAATTTTACAGCTAAACCACATTTTCAAATTGGCATTAGTAGTCTGACTGGTAAATAAATAATAAAGTGGAAAGGTCTAGTAACACAAGACGACTGGTATTCTAGGATAATTGAAATACGACAGCTTATAAAAAATTGTGTAACATAAAACGACAAGTAATTTCTGTAACTTACACGATGTTGTGTTACAGAATGAAATTATACGTTCCGACAAGCATAGTTGGGTAAGTTGATTTAGACATATTTTTTTATCGCGCTTCGTAGATTAATTGATGTAAATTGGTTGAAGGGACAAGAGAAACCTCTCACTCGTCACACTTATATCAATCTAGAATATATGCGATGCTCAAGATAGTCACTTTTAGATACTTTGGAGCGGAAAACTCTGCTGATTTTCTAATGCAAAAGTCCGCACGCCTGATATACTAATATGATAGAACCAAGACTATTAGAAGAGGGATGATTCCAAGATAAAGTTTGCATATCAACAATTTTCAAGGAAAGTGTGAAAACACATAGTGGATTTTTTTCCTAATGACAGGGTTTGCCAATTTTTAAGAGCCAGTTGTTAACCATCTTTACGTCAGTTTTAAATGTAGAAAGCTCATTGCATTGCATTATGATGAAGGATCGACCTTAAGCTCAGTTTTAACTTTCGAAAAACAGGTACAGGTACAGGTACAACTTCAACTTCACTTTCATTTGTGCGCTGAATTTCTGCCAAGTCCTTACAATTTGCAAAGTTATCAATGTTATTGTGAATGTTGAGAAGAATTTTATTACCAAATTAAATTTGTTTTCCCATATATAATGACCTGAAATAACTTCAGAAGTAACTAACCAAAGGGAGAACTTGCAAACTGCCTTGTTTAAACTCGACTGGTGTCCGCAGATTATAGGTATTCGCCTTGATTCGGAATCGTTTAGTGTAAATGGATCCTTAATGTTACTTAAATCGAGGTTTTCCACGAATCGAGGGTTGCAAGAACCAAGTTTGTACTGTTTTTTTCTTACGTCTCAGGCTCCGGTCTGAGCTAAAGAGGAAACACATTTTACATGGTTCGCGAATTTTTTAATTTGTCAACAAATTATTTGCGAGTACGAATCATTTTCAGGTACAGTTCGAAACAAAAATATTGCAGAGGAAAACCCAATTAATTTTAACTTTTACTCTTTTGAGCCTTAAAAAAAAAACACACAAAAAACTACTAAACTATTTAAACAAATGATTATGATGCATGTTGTACGTGTAGGTATACAAGTATTGTAGCCACCTTCTGCCCAATGTTATGTTCTAAATTTTGTTTAATGTTAACTGTAGGATAGTCTATCAAATGAATAAAAGGCATGTGTTGTGAAATTTTGTTTGTACTGTTTAAATAAAATCACACATTTTTCTAAAGAAAATAAAACTTACTTTGGGGATTGCGGGGAACTCTGTTTGTCTAGCTGTTGAAACTTAGCAAATGGCGAGACTGGTTTTGGTGCTCCGGTAATTGTTCTTGTTGTAACTAAAAGAAAAAAATTTAAAATAATTAATTTTCTTGAGCTAAAAGATATCACATATATACCTTTTGTAGTTGTCGTAACAACACCTCCATCTTCTTTCTTGGTTTCAGTTTTTTCAGTAGTTGTAGTCGATAGTCCTATTAAAAATAAAAACCAAAAACGTTAGAAATGTCAAAGATTCAATAGAAAAAAAAACTCCAGAATTAGTTTCAATCTCAAATCGTTCTATTCTAGAACAAAAAAATATTTGGCAAAGGGGTATGATCGATCACAAACGATGTCTACAAAAAGATCACAAAAAAAAATATGTATGTAGGTAGATCATTTTTGTGTTAAAAATATCGATAAGCAGAAATGTCAAAAACAAAACAAACTGGAAAAACTTTACATGCAAGAGAGGTAAAAATGAAATATCAAAATTTCAAAATAAGGGCGTTTAATATGTTTTTGGGCGTAGGCATTTGTAAAAACTGAATAATATACACGACAAAAAAAAACTATGAAGTGGGACAACATGGTTTACATTCAGGTTTATGCAAGGTGTACGCAAAAAATTGTATATATACATGCTAAGCTTTAGGTTTAATTTGGTGATTCAAAAAAACAAAATGAAATGACAGCGCAATTTATTCAAAGCAAAAAACACACGTAAAAACAGACACAAAATACATGTTTTTTTTTTTTGTGAACTCACTAAGAGAAAATATATGAAAATATATTCTTTTTTTATTTTATAATGCAGTTGAAGATAAGTATCCGGTTTTGCAAGGAATTGAAGTTTGATTTAATTCTATTTTGACAGAAGAAGATGCAGTGAAAGAGTTCCCATTGATTTATTTTTTTTTCTCTCTCTATCGTTTTTTATATTTTGTTTTTTATTACCACACAACCAAGCAAAAGTATAAACATAAACCATATTGAGTCCCTCTTCGGCATACAAAATATAGTGCTACATAGATTATGAGTGATGTCAACTGTCGCCTGTCATTCAACATTGCAACTTATGCATAATAACAAATAAAAATTCTAGGGTAATAGTGCGAGCGTTGATTAAGATGCATCAACACGAGTGAGTAAGATTTATTAAAAAATAAAAACAGCGAGATAAGCGACAAAGTACGATTTTTTCAAAATATTTCATGGAATGGACTTTTTTTTTAATTCTACAACAAATAGGGCAACAATGGCGCCGTCGTCAGTTTTCTTTTAACTATCAGCGCAACTTAGGAACCATTCATCAGCTGTTCAAAGGCATCCTCGACATTGCTCTCGTCGAGCAGATTGACATTCGGGATGTGTGGCATCGTATGACTTCTAGACAATCCAGAGCTGGGGTTTTGTTTACTTATGGAAGCTTTCTCGCTCGTTTTGATGCGGTTTATCGATGTTTTTTTAACAGACACTGTTGTTGCGTCTTCGGCTAAATTATTTTGAGATGAGTTGCGCGAAAGGCTGTTTGGGGACTTTTGACCGGTAAAATAGGCGGCAACAGTCTTTTGCTTCTCCGATATTTGCGTTCGGTCGTAACCAGCTTCGTAGAGCTTCGGAAGAGCTAGGGTGTGGCCGGATTTAGAGCGCCTTAGCGCGTTGGTAGTGCCGGTATTGTTAAACTTAGGCGATGGAGGCTTAGCAGCGTTCTGAAGTTGGCAAATTTGATTCCATGAGTCACATTTACTTAGTTTGTTAGGGCGGCTCTGTTGGCTGCTATACTCCATGGAAGTGTCCACTTGCCTGTGTGACATGCTTGAAAACGCGTTTACATTGTTAAAGACTATATTTCGAGGGATTTCGTCTTGACCATCAGGCTGAGGCGTTGCTGGTATTTCAACGATCACAGGGCCTCTGGTCACAGATGGTTCAGATAGTTTCCGTTGTGTGGACTTGGGAAGCTGCTGTGTTGATACAACGGTTTCACTCTTCATCAACGGGTTTTGATATGCATTGGGTATATAACAATGCCTCTGGGGAGGACCGAATTTTTTTAATATAGGAATATCGTCTTTAGCAAGGGAAGATTTAACGATGTCTGGTGTGTCATCAGGGGCTGATGACTTGTACGTGTGGGTCTCTTCGTGGCGGATTTCAGTCTTTTGTTCGGCTTTTACTTGCTGGGAATAGACATCCTGTTGTACGGAGTACATGTCTTGCTTAATGGCGGCGGCCTTTTGTTCTCGGGCTTCCCGTTCTAATCGTGTAATTTCCAAAACGTTTCCTAAGCTTTTTCGACGAACTTCCTCTACTTTTTCGTATAGTTGGGATTGTGATTGCACACGTTTGCGACCATCGAGGGAGGCCTGCTTACAGAGAATTGCATTATGACTCGGAATAGGCTGAATGACAGGACTGGGAGCTGTCACAATCTGTTGGGTCTGTTGTTGGCGATAGGTAGAGCTTGTGTGCTGAGATGTTTTAGATTGAACTATGTTCTCATGTTTTTGGGGTACTTGTGGTTTCGGATTAACAATCTGTTTCGAAGCCTTTTGAGATTTTGGAGCTTTTGGTTGGTGGTTTGCTGAAACCTGTGGACTCTTGAGATAGCTTTCAATGGGAGCTTCAGTCTTTGGAATAAACGACGGTTGTTGTTGTTGTGAAGGTTGTTGGATTTTTGGAGACTGATACTGTTGCGCGGGGACCTCAGTAAATGCTGGTGCTTGTGGACTTTGCTGAACTCTTGGAGATTGATAGTGCTGAGAAGATGCCTCAGTAATATACGGCGTAAATACGGGTGGCTGCGAGTTTTGATGTGCCTTTGGAGATTGATAGTATTGGGAAGGAACTTCTCCCTGCGGTGGTACATACACTGGTGTTTGAGGGCTTTGCTGCGCCTTAGGAGATTGGTAATATGCTGCGGGTGCTTCAGTATTAGGCTGATGTACATTTTGTGGTACAAACGATGGGGGTTCTGAAATCTGCTGAGCCTTGGGTGAATGATAATATTGTTCAGGACGTGCCTGTGGACTTTGTTGTAATTTTGGAGTTTGGTAGTATTGTTCAGGTATTGTTAGTGGGCTCGGGTGAACTTTTGGCAACTGATAATATTGCTCAGGTGTTAGTTGTGGACTCTGCTGAACCTTTGGAGATGGATAATATTGTTCGCGAATTTCAGTCGTAGGTTGGTAGGTTGATTGTGGTGCAAACGCTGGTGGTTGTTGACCTTGCTGAATCTTTGGAGACTGAGGTGGTGCATCAGGTTGCGCTCGCGGACTGTGCTGAACATTGCTAGACTGATAGAACTGTTCAGGTGGAGACTGTGGGCTTAGTTGAGGTTGATAATATTGAACAAGAGGCTCTCGCTGATGAACCTGTTGCGGCTCAAATGCTGGCGATTGTGCGCTTTGCTGGACCTGTGGTGATCTCTGTGGAACAGCTGAATATTCCACAGTAGGTTGATAGTAGGGAACCACATCGCGCGGTTTATCATAAACCTTTGTGAAACTTGTTTCTAGAGGAATTTGCGGTAAATTCACAACTGGTTGTGGTGCTGCATACCCCTTCGGTGTCTGATTATATTGAACTGGATGAGTTCTTGGCGCTGGCATTGGCTGGTATATTTCTCTAGAACTTGAAAAGTCATCGGGAGTGTTGGGTCCAGAATATGTTTGCCTAAAGTTTTGCCCATTTTCCGAAATAATTTGTGGCGCGTATGGGATTGACTCAGGAGTTTTCATTGGTGAACTGTACACATAAGTTGGTGGACTAGTCGGGCCACCTTGAATAGGCAGTGAGCTTGGAACCTCACGCCTTGGCTGTGGGTAGACATTCGGCCGCTCTTGAGGGAAGTTCCTTGATTCTTGTGCAACTTTTCGATTTCGAGGGGGTGCGACCGGAGGTTGCTGTTGTTGGTAGTCCATCAAAGGTACATATGCGGGGTTCTTCTGGTATTCCACAACCTGCTGTTGATTCTGAGGTATGTGTGGCTTCGGCCCAATATATTCCGGCAAACGATTGACCTCGAACTTGGTTACCTCCGGGAATAGGGGTTCTACCAGAGGAGCTTGATATGCTCTGCCATCTGGGGACATACATGTTGCTGGAGCAATGTTGCGTTCGACTTTTTTCGACACCTTCTCCACTCCGCTGCCATTTCCAATATTCTTCATTACAGACAGAAGGCTTTTGGCAGCTCTAGAGTTCTTACCAAAAACTTCATCGTCACTGACATGAGCTGTTCGCTTTCCCACTGTCACTGCTTGCTGACTAACTGGCTTTCCCATTACCTTAGCTTCGACTCGGTATTCTGTCATGCTTTCTAAGTCATCAATATCATCGTCAGTCATATCAGTTTGAGGGAAATTCGAACTCAGTGCCTCTGAATAGTAGTCATAAGGTTGAAGACTATGTGGACTATAAGCCGGCTTATTGGGGGTTAAAACAAGAGGCTCAGCATGGGGGTTGGTAAGAGAATCTTCGCGCACTACTCTCGGTATTACGCATTCAGCGTAAGACGCAGGCTGACTGGTTGATGTGTAACTTGGCTGAGAATACCCATCGTATTGGTACTGATAAGGTTGTGCCGCATTCGGCAACGATGGTCTCTTTTGAGCTTTCTGCTCCTTAAACGAATGGTGTCGTTGAACCGCGCTAAGCGGTGATTTGGATTCAAACTTAGATGCAGCCATTTTAAGCACATTGTTTTCCGGAGGCTTCACTGCCCAGGGAAGCGTTACCGGTGAATTAGTTGCTGTATTCTTTTTAACCCATGACTTCGTTGGGGACGACACAGAATAATTTGGAGACTCTGGTATGTGCTTTCTTGGTGAAGGTGGGTTATACGCCTTCGTTGGTGACAAGTTATTTGCCACATTCAATGGCCGCTCCATGGGAATGGGCTTAAATTGCATCTGAATTGTCTCAGGTGAAGTGTCAATCGGCCGAAAGGCAGACTGCGGATTATGGATAAACTGATTCATGTGGATCGCCTTAGGCGCTACCACTTCAGATCTCAGCTCATTACGTTCCTTTGCCTTCAGTGCTGAGGTTAACACGCTGGTACTAACTTTAGGAGTGTTATGCTCCTCGGCTTTCTTCCAAAAGTTTTTAGCCGCCGATGAAGGGGCGGTTGGTGCTTGAGACCAATTTGAACTTGACGCAGAAGCTCCCGATTCAAATACGTTCTTTATGTTTCCGAATTTATTTGTCCAATTAGAAACGGACTTAGAGCTATTCCAACCCAATCCAGAAGTTGTACTCTGTTTCTGAATAAAAGCTAGGAATTTGTGATCATTTTCAGTCTTAGGCTCGAAATTGGGAACTACTTGGCGCGGTCGGCGTTTCACGCTGACTTGGACGGTGCCTCGCAAGCCTTTAACTTTGAAGGAGCTCTTGTCCTCGAATTCTGAGTCGGTGTCGAACTCTGGGTTGTATCGGTGTGTCTTGGGTATGTCGATGGTATTGGCCCGCTTCATTAGTTGTTTCTTGTTGTTAAATCGGTTAAAGCGCGATGAATCGGGTGACGTGCGATTAATCAAATCTGGCTGGTTGTCTGACAGTTTTGAACGATTGTATTGATTCTTTTCTTGAACCTGTGATACCTTCTGCGGTTTATCATCACTAAAGGTCACCCTGTTACTTTGCGCTGTGTATGAATCATACGAATCCGACAAGGGCCGCTTGGCAGCAGATGCATCGGGTTGTTCAACTGTCATATAGTCCATGTCACCGGTACTCTGCCTCAAGCCGGGCGCAGGAGTACCTTTCTTAGTTCGAAGCTGCACATCGGGATAAGCCTTACCCACATCGGTCGAGTACTTTATATTACTGGGAACAAATTGATTAGGACGAAAAAGGCCTGATGATACCTCCTCGTTGTCGTGGTTACTTAGAATCGCACCCATAGAATGTTGCTTTTGAATAGCAAAAAACTGCGGTGGCGTTGTAGCTGCATTCGACTCGGGAGTAGTGCAGCTCGATAGATTCTCAATCATAACCATTTCTTCCATGTACCGCCTGGCATCAGCTAATTCCTCCTTACTCACACCAACTGTGTGCCTGTTGTTGCGATTTCTTCGTTTCGCAAACCTCTGCCTATTGGAACGGTGATTGTCAGCCTCTGGGGAGGAAGTTTCATCGGGGAACTCCTCTTCCCCAGCAGCTCCTGACAATTTATGCGGAGCTGTCAGCCCTGTCTGTAGTCGCTCTACCAGCGCCAGCAGGGCATTTTTCTTACTATTATCCAAAGCTAGGTCCTTGCCCTCTTTCAGAGAACTCTCCAGCTTATTTAAAGCATTAGTAACCTCGTTTATCAAGCTCATATCACTTTGATTCTCAATTCCCTCAATTTGCATGGAATCCCTTATACCGGCTGCAATCAAACGCAGATCCTCGCCACTCTCCGTGCCTGAATCCTCGATATGTTGCGCAGCTACTCTCAAACTAGAACCGCCCTGACCTATGGAACTATTTTTACTTACTTCACTACTTAAACCACTATCACCCAACGAATTGTTATTGTTACTACTAGTGCTACTTAAATGTTTATTATTTGTTTTAAGACTACTTTTCAGATTGTTGCTGTTCTGATTGGCTATTGCTGTTGTTGTAGTTGTTGCAGTTTTTGAAGTACTAGAAGATAAACGTGCTTGCGGCATGTTTTTATGCAATAAGCCTTGCAGCAATGGTATCAACAACGACTCACCCTTGCTGTTGTCAGAGGTTTCGTCGTCGTCGTCGTTTTTGTCGTTTTTAACGACTTTTTTTGCGTCAAGTTTCTTTTCCTCAACACTAGATGGAGTTGCATCTTTTTTAATAATGGTAGTCTTTTCGACTACAATGGTTTTTTTAGTTTCAGTTTGTTTTGGTGATTCTTCTTTCTTGGCTATGGTGGTCTTCTGAACTTCTTCTGTGATTTTTTTTACTTTCGTTTCATCTTTCACTTCCTCTTTCTTTTTGTCAACCGTATTAACGGCTGTTGTTGTGGTTTCGTCTTCTTCACTTTCAGATGCTGTATACTCTTCTATAATCTCCTCATATTCACTGCAACTACTTTCATCGTCAGCAGTGGTGTTGGATGTTTCGACCTTTGTATCTGTTTTTAGCTCAGCTTTTACGCTTGCTACTAATTCAGCACATGCTAAGAAATTGTTGAAGGAACAGATTTTAAAATTGTTGTTTTTCATTGGAAAAGAAGACACGATAACAAGAAGAATACAAAAAAGAGGACTGGAACAAATTTATATTTATTTGTTAGAATGTCACACAGTGTTCACAAAAGCAAGGATGTGTCAAACTGACAAAGTACCTGTCGTAAAGGGTTTATTTTTTTTTAAGAGGAAGACAAACAAAGTTGGAATTTTTTCACATTACACGATGTTTTGCCCATCATGTTTAATTGATTTAAAATTGAAGTAAGTATGACCATCGTACGATGAATTACGTTTTTACTTTGGCAAATGCGACATGTTACAAATTCGCAAAGTCGATTCTTGAAGTTTCAAGTTCATGTTTTTTAATAGAAATAAATAGAAATAAAATATCTTTAAATACAGATACTGAAAACATACACTACTTTATTGCAAAGGTATCTTATGCTACGTTTCTAGCGGGATTATAGGCAAAAGACTAAAAATGAATGAAGCGTTTCCACCATCAAAAAATTAGATTAATAAAGAGGTTTTCTCTCAAACCGCTCTCGGGCTCCAACATCTGTTGCAAACGACGTTAATTTTGACATATCCAGGTACATGCTAACCTTGTTTCTACAAAATTTTTCAATCCTGTGTTTACCAGATTGAAATGGGTATGGTTATTTTCGCGATTTTAGAAAGATTTAGGTCAATATAACTTTAAGTTCTCTGTGGAAATGTAGCATTAAGCTTGTAAACTGTGTGACATTTCTAACAAACGAAAAAAACCTCACAATACTAATTAAATAGAAAATATTGAAAGAAAAAAACACGAAACTTAAGAAAAAAACACTTAAAAAATAAATTGAATAAAGAACATTTTTAAATTTTTGTTTACAAACAACAGAATATAGAAAAACATTGTACAACAACAGACAATATTTTGTGAATAAATATACCTAAGCAAGTTAACTATTTGTTAAACAGGTGAACCTTGTCGACCCTAAATTCTATTTCGATCTAGAAATGTAATAAAAATATAACTTTTTGTAAGTTTTGAATATTATTTTGCAAGCTTTTGTTTTAATTTTATTTAAGTTAAGTACCACCACCATTTAGAAAAAATGATTTTGTGCGCAGAGGGGGGTTTTGCTTTTGTCCTAAATAAAGTTTTCATTTTTTATTATTATTTTCACTAAGTATTTAGATATTATTAATTTATATATTCTTTTGATTTCTTTTAATAATGGTTGTGGGATTATTTAGGTAAATTTGTTTAAAATTTAAATATGTTAGTTACAAAGTTTGTTTACCTTCGCGTTCAGCCATTAGTTGTCTTAGACGTGCACGTATTGATCGACGTTCTTCGTAGCTTGTTGACTTTTCAAGCTAAGAAATAAATAGTAGATATTCATGTGGTTAAGATATTAAATTGATTTTAGAATTCAACTTACCAATTCTTTTAAAGTTTCTTCGTCCCAAATCTCCTCGAAATCACAAGTTTCTCTGGCAACTGGTGATGAAGAGCTACCACCTCCGGCGGCGGATTTTATCGTTTTCGTTACACGGGTAGTTTTAACCTGAATTTAAGGAAAATCGGTAAATTAATAAATTGATTGGTACGAAGAGATTCTTTAAACTAAAAAAAAAACATTCAGGGACCTTTTTGCGTAAAGTGGAAGACAATTGTTTCGACGTTTTTGTCTCTCGATTTTATTCCGTTGGTTTTATTTAACGAAATCCGACCACTGAATATCAAATATTAAGACTTAAGAACCAACCACACGAAAACAATTTTATGATCAGTTTCGTCAAATTTTCGTTCGCTTGAGTGGGCGGCTCATGAAAAGTGAAAATGAAATGGGACATTCAGTATGGACATTTTCGGACATGAACCGAATAAAATCAAATATAACCGCCTATATACCTTTTAAATCACTTAATTTTGGTTTTACAATTACCAACAAGCAGTAATGGCGAATTTTCTGTTTACTTCCACTTTTTTTCTACTCAATAATAATACGCAAATCCGAATACATATGTATATACAAATTTCGACAGTTTGTTTAATTTAGCTTGAGTTTATTGTGGTAACTAGAGCGTTGAGAGAAATTCAGTGGGCTTTTCGTTCAGTTTTAACAATTTCCTACTTAAGACTATTATATTATTGGACCTTTAAAATAAATGTCATAAAGAATAATAATATATATAAGAAGGAAAGAGCAAAGTGAATAGATCCGTCATGCACCGCTGAAGCTATCGACGAGTTTCCCATTAATTCAATGGAAATCATTTTTGCGGACGCATGTAGATTTAAAGAAAGTTGAAAAAGAAAGTAGGTGGCTTTCTTCTACTAGAATCGAATTAGAATCGGTTTCCCTAATATTCCTTCTTTTTTGCAGTCAGCCGTCGAAAACTTAATGCGAATTTGAAATTGGTGCGATGGTTAATCCATTAGTTTATCGGTTAACTTTGAGGGTATTTGCAGTAGATAAGAGTAAGACCACCCCTACGTCAGGACTTTCCAGTAACAAAATCAATTATTAGATGCATAATACATCCAAATGTAGCGAAGTTTTGTTTGTAAACTTTTTCAAATGCTTTGAAGGGTGGCAGCATCCATATAAAGGGTTAAGCTAGATGCTGAAACGTTTTTATTTGTAATTTTAACTACTATAAGTCTCTATGAGTTCAACACGTCAACTGATATGCATGCCACTTTCGAATTGGCCCAAAAAACTATGTACATATGTATTAGACAATCTGGTTGGGCGCCAGTTATTTAAAGTAATTCCATCGGAGCCGTCTTGCGTCAAAATAAATTGTTTTTTATTCGTATTTCACATTTTGGAACAAATCAAAAGCAAAAACAACATGTTTATCTGCATCAATCAGTTGTCAATCGAAGTGTTCTTACTTCTGTCCAACATTTGATCACTAATTCTGTCTACAATTTAAACTGAATTCATTATCGGAAATAAATCCAAGTGTTTTTAAAAATTACAATGCGTACACAAGCTATTTATAAACGTCTTAATACATTGTCTAGCACGATTCAACGCATGGATGTGTAGGGTGTGAGCCTGCGATCATTTTTCCCTATAGCACGCGTAAAGGTACGTATAGCGCACACAAGTCAAGAGCACGCGACGCAAAGATCGGAAATTTGTTTTCTTAAACAAAAAGTTATCTATACACAAATCTAGTCTATTTTCGGAAACGCTCTTCTGTAATTTAGCTGAAAATCTGCCTATAAAATGTTCTCCTCCGCATGTGGAACTTGTAATTGCCTCATGCTTATGCTCTTAATCTAAAATGGCGATCGTCCATTTCACTTGAGAGCTTTTTCTTCGCGTATATCTTTTTAATGACAAGATTTACTTAAAAATACAAATTTAAAATCCCCAAAATTTTTTTAAATGTCCATTTTTGGTAGTCACGATCTTAGTCATGCGGCTAAAATGGGAGACCCCCTCGAGAATAACACAAATTATTTTGGCCAAAGCTCAAAAACGTTTACTCAGTAAACAAAGTTAATTGATTTTATTTTTAATAAAATCTTGATAGCAAATCGTCCTTGAAAAACTGCGTTTTCAGCAAGTCTTTGACGCGGAAATTAAAGCTAAAACCCCTTCTCGTTTATAATTAGCGTTTACAGGTAACGATAACGTAAATACTTCTGTGATCCACTTCTTGTTTTGGTCATACTCAATGATAAGAGAGGGTGGACACAGACAGGCACAACAACAAATGCGAGACAGAAAGAAAGACAACCACGTTGGCAGGCAACGTACAAAGAAACTTGGCACTCACCGCAACACAAAGCGTCACCGCCAAAAGCCAAAACATCGCCACAGAGATATAAAATGATAGCAAACACCCCAGAATAAAGTGAGTTGTATTGGCGTATCCTTGAGATTTTACCATGGACTTGCACTTGTGATGTGGCAGCAGCGCAAATTAAATTGTTAATCATCGACAAAGACTTTGTCGGCAATACTGCTTGCTATTTGGTGGGATGTCAACAGACGCAAAAACAAGTAGAAACCGCCTCGAAATGACACAAAGGCGCGGCGACGGCTGCACGAGTATAGATTGTATCGAGGAAGTGCACTTAATGAGCAAGCAAACGTGTATAGGTACGCAGTAGATTGATTTTTAAATGACATCTATTGGAAACGACATGACACGGACGATGATTAATGAACCGTTCGAGAATTGTTTTTGGCACGATGAAAAATATTGAAATTTCTTTTAGAAATACATAAGAAAAAAAATTCAAAATAGAAATAGAACTACTCTAGGTCGACACATTTGGATGGCAAATAGGTGATTTCTTTGTAGTGACAGATAGATAGAATAGGTGTTTTGGCAACAGCTGATTTTAACGTAATTTGAATACACTTCAAGAAGCACATGACTTGAAATTATCAGAAATTGACAAAACAAAAACGTGCCAATGAAGGTTGACGAATTATGAATGCGTTCGCTGTAGTCACGAGTGGAATCAAGTTGGAGCTGAGGTGACGAGTAAAGAGAACTTAAAAATAAATACAAATGCCCTCTTTGTAAGCAGCAATGACTTGTTGTCTTACACGAATACTTATCTCTATATTAGGCATATTTTTGTGAAAATTATTTCTCAGTGAAGCAAAATGAACCACTTAATACAAAAGCAATCAGGTATGGAATGGCAATCTTTTTACCTATTTTTTTCAGGTAAATGTAGGGTATATTTCCATTGTTCACGCGCACAATGTAACAGAACTGTATTGAAAATTGCGTATGTTTATTAAAACTGACAGAGAAGTTAACTAGATTGACTGGAGGAAATTGATTTTCTGAGAATACTCTACTTTGCTTGGCATAATACTCACGCAAAAAAATTAATGTAGCTATATAGTGAACTTTAAAGGCATAGGTAGATAGTGTTTAAACTTTAAATTTTTTGTTGTATGTATAAGGATTTATTGGTCCGGCTGTCTAATTAAAAAAACAAAACTTAAAGAAACCATGTTTCGCCATGAAAACACAGTTATCAGTTTCGTCAAATTGTCGTTAGCTTGAGTGGGATAACGAAAAGTGTACATCAATGAAAGGAGACATTCCGTACGAAGATTCCGACTCGAACAGAAAAATTAAAAATAATCGTCTAATATTCTTTCTTTAATTACTAAATTTTGGCACTATATTTTCCCATAGTTTTTATTTTAAAGTTTGTTTCCCATTTTGATAAAAGAAAAATTTAACATACAAATTTTTACATTTTGTGCATTTTACTTAATTTCAAAATGTGTACCTGCATAAATTAAGTCTCAATGCTAGCAATTGCGGCGGGCGCCATTTCTATATAACATCGCAAAAAGGTGGTCATTTCAATCAAATTGACAGATGTTAGATTAAATTCTAAATTTTTACTTTGAATTCTTAAATTTAAGAAACATTTCGGTAATTATTTTATTTCATTTCTGCTGCAACTGCTGCAAAACTAAAATTCAAAACCCCATTGTTTTCGTTTTGTTATCGAGTAGTATTGAAGACACACCCTGAATCTACTACAATATAGTCAAACCGCCAGTAAAAAATACGATTTGTAAGGAATTATTTACTCACTAAAAACAAAGTAGATACCAGGTTGAGAATGCAGGGGGACGATATTCTTCTTTGAAAAGTAAGTAAGAGCGTAAACCAAGTAGTAACCGTACTTAAGCTTAATAAATATTTTTTATATATACTTCTTTGTAGAATTCAAAAGCTACCGCCATCTTTAAAAAAGTGCCTTAAGTTATTACTTCTGAATAATTTATTTATAAAACAATTGGCTGCATTCTGAATAGTATTTTCGTAGTCAAAATACAACAATACAAAATAAAGAAAATTTTTATTTAAATGCAAATCGACTTCATCTCCACGGGCACACCAGAAATTTGGGCCACAACAATCTTTATGTGAAATCTTCCGCATTTTAGCCAAGATGAAAAAAATAAAAGAAAATCACATCTTCCTCTGTCATAAATGCAAGCCACAAAATTTAACACAGCAAACGTGCCACAGCCACTATGGCGAATAATACATTTTCGCAAACTCTCAAAAAAAGTCCACGCTTGTGAGCCAAATGGGAGAGATGCAAAGAGAAGTGTAAAACAAACAGGCATGTCCGTGTCCGGCCCACATGTTTTCTTCAAGAAAATTGACGTAATGTGCATACGCTTTTCTTTTTTGAAATTTCTCAATAAGTTTTTGACGAAGCCCCACCATATGGTGGGTGACTGAGCGGCGCACAGAAGAATTATCACGCCGATCGTGACCAAAATAGGTCCGGCGTTGTACCGTTGAATTTTTACGCACGCCGCCTTCGTTCATTCTGTATTGGTCTACGTTTGCTTCCCAAAATTAAATTTTTAAATTTAAATTTAGTTTAATTTCTATTTGGGTTTTTTTCTCTCTAATAAGATAATGTTTGTGTTGGCTTTTTTTTATTCATAGATTTACATTATGGCAGAGGGAGACAGAGGAATTTGTTTTTGGCACGCATATGGAGAATGGCAATCTGGTATCGACATACAGATGACAGAACCGCCATTAGACAATGGTGTCATGGAATTGAAAAAAAATATAGTTTCGTTTTCGTGTACAAGGTTTGTGACATCCAACAGAAATCCGCTTAGACAAAATGTGACGTTAAAAAGTGGATTTTGATTTGTTGTTGTTTTTTTTTTAAGTTATGATAGCATTGAACTTTTTAGTATCTTTTTTATTACCACTTAAATTGTTTGATGGATACTTTTAAATGGAGATTACACAAAGGAGCATAGTATGTTAGGTATTTGCTTATAAGAAAAAAATTATAATTCAGTACGCGAGCATTCGGAGTTGTAAACAATTTAAAGAATAATAAATAGCCAAGTCAAGACAAGTCTTTGACAACCTACCTAAATAGCGTATGTAGCTAATTTGCAATTAACCTACAACTGCCAATTTGTTTAAGACATATTTGGAATCAGATCTGGCAATTATCCAAGCAATTACTATTTTTTTTTCGCTTGGAAGTGTTTTATGAATATCTACGTAATGGATGCTTTGAATATGGCAAAGATCTTTTAGATTGCGATAATGGAAAATTCGGTGATTTCTTTACGAATAAATTTTAAATGAATAATTATACTCAAAGTCAACAGCCTTTTTCAAAAAGAGACGAAGAGGAATGAATTCAATAGGTATCATTCTCATTAATTGATGATTGTCTTTCTGAACAGAAATGTCATTGCAATACGTCAGTAAAACCCGAAAAATGTTTAACCAACCATTTAGTATTAAACCATTTAAGTATTTTTTGCAGGAGGGCATTGAAATTACATACATACACTGTTTTCATACCGAATGCACTGGTTCTCCATTGAAGTTTATTATTCCAAATCACCGATAACAGAAAAATGTAACTTTTTATGGGATTCACACTGCCGAGTTGAAGGTATGGGTTTGAGATAATAGATGTCATTAAAAACGAAATTCTTTCTTTGGTTTTTGTTAAAAAAGCTTTCTGAAGTTGTTGACATTTGAAAGAGCGTTACATGAATCATTACTTAATGGCAAAATAATTGCTGGGATGACCGAATTTAACTCAAAATTAACAAAGTTACGTGCGTGTATGTTTGATGTCGCAAACAATCAAATCACCATTTATCTTATTACGTTTGGTGATGAGTACGCATCAAATCAAAGTATGTATCTCAAATATTTATAAGTCGCGTTTATTTTCACTATTGCAATTGTCATACAATTTGTGTAGTTTGTAGTAGAGCTGGGTCAATCGTTCAAATTTAATGATCAAATCATTCAAGTATTGGTTGAAAATGGTTAAAAAGAAATCCAAAAATACATTATTGTGATTGGGTCAAAAAGATCGAATCAATCACAATTGACACAGCTCTAGTTTGTAGCAAAAAACACATTGTAAAGGGTAAATATGAAAACGTTTCCATCGGTGTGGATAATCGCACTGTAGAACTTAAAAAAACCCAGTTTCGGCAACTGCACGAGTTGACCATCTTATTTCGTAACGCGTCGTTTTTGATAAAAAATTTAATCTTGCTGTCTTGCTGTTCGACATAAAACTGTAGAGCTCGATTACTCGCACACACACTAGTTTTCTTTTTACAAATGATGGTTATTTGTTTGCAAAATTAGAATTCAAATTTGTTTGATAGGGAAATATATCTTCAGTTCTTAACCCTTAAATTTGTACTGTAAAATTTTAAGTTATCGTGTACGTGAGCACTCAGTGCCCTATAAAGTGAGTATAGAAGAAGATTAAATTTTTAATATGAAATCAGAGATAAACATTTGTTTTTCTAATTTAATGGTACGATCTTTCAAGTGTTTTTTCTGTTCCATGCATACGCTGACGGTATTGAATTTTAGTGGAAGTGGAACATATCGAGCTCTCACTGCTGCGTTTGCGAGGAACAGAAGCAGCAAACAATATGTCTAGCGGTAAACAAGGCGAAACCAAAGTATATGCTGAGAACAAGATCCAACTACCAACATCCACGAATTGGACAGAATGTCACAATCGATTTTGTTTGCGTCTTTTGGTGCCTGATTTTCGGATTCTGGTATTTTGTGGTAATTTTTTTACGTCGAACAAAATCTTGTAACCCTTGCATAGCAATGGCAACAAATCGCATGGCACCTACAATATGATCACGATAATATTCCAAACCGTATAATGAATAAGTGAAATGCCAGATGTATCAGGTAATTTTCTATAAAAGAAAAACGTTCTGGATAATAACAAATATTAGTTCGATAGCAGGTAGTCATTTGTCAAAGAAATGCACTGACAAGTAAAACCATTAAACAAATTTAAATTCACTACAGTCGACGAGGTTATAATCAAGAATGAGGAGGATAATAACTTTTCAACTTGTTTTCAAAGGTATACCTTTCCTCGTAAAAGTTGGAGTCGAAACTTTTCAAGTTTTTCCCGAGTTTCAAATAAACATTTTTTGGATATGACGAGTTTTGATTCTTATCTAATCGTGTGTAATGTTAAATAATGCATGAAATTTATTTTATTTGTATTATCTCGTAAATTTGGCATAACTAAATAACATTATGTCCCTAGAACCCTACTTTTTTATGCCTGAAGATTACATACAAATAAGATGTTGTGGCAAAATTTTGTCCTACAAATTTTACTACACAATGTAGCGCATGCAAATGAGAAATAGCCAGCTGTTACTTATAAATCTAAAGCCCATGGACTACTTTTTTCCCATTCAAACGCACAAAGAGTACCCACAATTTTACAGAAGAGAAACACACATTGTAAGTTGCCTTCGGAAATAAGCATGACTACATTTTGGAAAATGTATTTTTAAATTATTACATTTCTTTTTACAAGCTCGCACGCTTTTCATACAAATAACAAACTCATTTTTAAATCAATCACCTACTTTTCGAGAACATTAGTCAGTATTAAAACACCGACCGACTATTAAACTTTCGCCTACGTAAAAGTGTGATGTGATCTGCATTTTAATGCAATGTAACGTGGCTTTACGAATATATTATTTATTTGCATACAAAACTTACTACAAACGCCCCTAGGACGAGTAAAAAGGCTACAATCTCAAGAATGCCCATCATTTTTACGTAACTCTTCGCCTCACATTGTACGGAAGTACTATATTTCCATAAATTAAGTATACTGAGTGTCACGTCACTTTGAGCAGAAAATCTAGTTCTTCAAATTTTACACACAATCCGCACTCGAAACGTCTTAAATCTAAACTGACAAAATATCCTCAGAAAATGTATTTTCTTCTGCAAACGACATTTCTTTCTAAAATTACTCCAAGAAGAGTACAAAAAAATAGAATAAATGCACGGCCGAATTCTAAATTTTGTTTTTATTTATTTATTTATTTTGTCAGTTTATGTTGTAGCAAAAAAAAATATATATTTTGGAAACTCACCTCAGTTGTGGAAAATTTTCAACACACAATGGTGTTTCCTCCGTTTCCTATATGGTTTTTCCCAACAACAAGAAACAGAAGAAGTATCCTTTTTTTTCGGTTTTGAGCACTCTCCGCAAAAAAAATAATAAATAAATCAGAAAAGTAAAACTTTCGACAATTTTTACCAAAAAAAAAAAGTGAAAATATCTCCGAACGAATAGAAAATTCCTCTTCGTAAAAATAGGATGATTACGAATCTATTTTCGTTCGTACCGAGTTTTTCTTGTGGATGTATTTTTCTCCTTCGTTTCTTTTTCGGTTAATTTTTTTTTTGTTTCTCATTCAATTTCCATTAAAGTTCAGGTGAACTTTTATTACTTGTAAGCCAAAAAAAAAAAATATTTAGATTCTTCTACCCCACACTTTGGTGTGTTTTGGATGGATGAGTACAGCAGTAGAATAAATTTGATGGCTGGGCAGCGGCGAATCAAGTTCGTATTTATTTACTTTTTAATCATAAATTCAAATTCCTTGAAGACGTATAAATATTTTGCTATTCGCTAATTTAAAAATGTCTATTTCGTAACACTTTATGCACACGGAACACACGTTGAACAGCAAAAAAAAATTACAATTTGATTATTTGACTTTTGGGAGAGGATATCTTATTTAAAAATTGCACGAGTGGTTATTTAGTGATTTTTGAAAATAAGAAAAACTTTTTCTTTTCTTTTAAACACACTTTGATCACATAAACTTAAAAATTAATTCCTTTTTTTCCGAAATTCTTTACTAGCCGGACCAAAAGAGTTCAAAGATGTAAATTTGGCCGTGGTCTATGCTGTACTGAAAAACTTTCAAAACGAATTTTCTGCTTTGAGCACCGTTCCGTCCGAACTACTAGGTAAGGTACACGATAGATAGTCTGATGCTCATTCAAATCTGTTGGCTTTGTTAAAAAATGCGAACATTATGGCGGGTCTTGTGCGCGGTCTAATGCGCATGCGGTACTGTATATGAGTACGAGTACACCTGATAATTGGCCACCTTAGGTGGTTCTCTTGTATTTTATTTTTGGTGGTCGTATCTCTTTCTCTCTTAAGTCGACTTAGTGTGATGTTTGCTGTTCTAAGTGGATGCATTGCGTGTATTTAATGCACTTTATGGTCAAGGGTGAACGGAAAAACTGAAATCGAGTACAACATTCAAATGGACACGGATAGTTGGAGAATTTTCCTTTAAGTTTTCCTTTTTGGGGGATCGTCGAACTGCTGTTTTCTTGGATAAAGCTATTTTTGGAGTTAACACACTGTTCGTGAATGGTAGATAGCTATGGATCTGGAGAAGACAAGTGCACTGAGAAATAGTGTACCAGTAAGAGTGAGAGATATTTTTAGAGGTCAGTGTGGCATTGTGGTTGGCTACCTATAATAATAAAATAGCTAACTAGACTGCGAACAGGAAAAAAAGCGTCTGCATTTATTTTTGGAGTAGAGACGATCATGATGTGTTTATTTTTAGAGGACAGTGACCCTTTGGTAGATAGAATTTAAGCCGTTTAGTAGTATGGTGAAAGAGTTTTATTACTTAATGCAGTAAGTAAGTCATTGGGGCGTACGGGATCATTTATCATTGACGACAATTTTTTCTTCTTAAAGAACATTCAGTTTTCTTTAGGCTCAAGAGCAGCCTTATAGTTAGGTCTTCAAACGATGTATAAAATGCATTACGTATTTGAAATCCTTCCAACATTTTGTGAAATTTCTTCAAATAAATGGCTAAATTGCGAATTCAATCACTAATTGCATTCAATCGTTTGAAGTCCCTGAATGCATTAATGGGTTAAAGTCATTTGAGCCTTACCTTCAAAAATTATTAAATTAACTTTGATATTATCAGGGATTATTATTCCAAGAGTAAATAAATAATTTTTGGTGGGGGTCATCTGGAAAATCTGTCTGGGAAAATCTGTCAGTTTAAAATTTTTTGTTACAGTTATTTAACTATAAAAAATTTTATTTTTAAGATTTGCATTTGTTTTATTGAAATGCCGCATAAGCTGTTCACCGCTCTCTTCCCACTCGTTGCGTGCGTTTAAATTCGGTGCAAAATGTTGTATGTACATACCTATGATGAAAGCCTTCAAGTTCTCTGATTATCTCCGAAATTGCTTCCAAAATAACACCAGAAGAAAAGGAAGTATCAATTCGAATTGGAGGTAAGTAATAAATGGTCGAGAAGGGATAAAGCATTCGCCTTTTTTGCACTGTCTGCAAACAAATATTCATGATCGCGAGTCAAAAACATTGACTAGAGAGGCATGAGCTTAAAAGAAATACGCGGTTACTTCTGAGTCTCCAAAATTACTTTTTACGATAATAAATAATAAATTATACTAAATTTCATTTTTAAAGTTGTTACGTTTTAGTTGAAATTTGTATGGGACACTTTATTACTTCTCGGACATATTTTTTGACACTTTATACATTTTTTTTTATGGGTAATGCCAATGAATATACTTTCTTATGTGACATATGTTTTTCTCAAGAGCTGTGAAGATGAAAGGAGAGGAGTCTGAGAGACTTCAGAATGGTAGTTATGTGCGTTAATATCATTTTTCGACTTAAAGAAGGTATTGTTCTGCTGTAAGTGTAGGTGTCAACTTGTTTTTTAGAACTCCTTTATTTCTCACTCAGTACTTTCTATGACTTGTTTGGGAAAATGAAGAAAAAACAGACAATGGCTTCCTTAACATTTTTTCGGTACGATATGATTTCAAATGAGTATTGACAAAAATAAATGCAGAGCAACAGAAGCTATAGCTTTTTGATTTCAGCATTCTAATTGTGGGTGCAGTGGCTTGGTGCGTTGGACCACGAGGGGTCGCTGATTCAAACATGGAAAGGTAAGAAATGTCATGAGAAGCTTCTCAGAAAAAATTAAACTCTCGATCCTCCATTCGTGTCAAAAATATACATTTTTTCGCACACACAATGGTTAGAGGAGCTGGGCTTTAGGTCTTGTATGGGCCGTTTACCTCTACTATTATTATTTTTTTATTCTAATAGATTACGAACATTAAGAAATCAACATTGAAGCAAAACCGGGTTTTTGTTATATATAAATCCGACTAGTTTGGAAACTGTCAGGCTCTAGTGTAAACACGATTTAATATCTTCCACTTACGGAGACTTTTTTAAACATTCGGCTTTCACATAATCGACATAATTGTTAATAAAGAATTCCATTTTAGAGGTAGAATTTAACTTAAGAAGAATTATAAACTAAAAAATTAACTCACCTCTTGTTTTTTCAAATTATCAGCTGCTGCTGTCGACCTCTTTAGATCCTTCTGAGGTATAATAGATTCCATACCTGTCATGAGTACACTTGCGCCAAGGAATTTATTGAGCAATGCTCTTGCTTCACGATCTTCCAAAGTATCACCATCCACTACCACTAAAATTAGGAAAATATATATATAAAAAAAAACACACACAACCAAACTCAAAACTTACCATTATCTGCATTTCGCATACGGTCGAGCACATCATCCACCCCAGTGACCTTAGATCCACCACTATTAAGGAACGACTTTGTGTTTACCTTTCGTCGAATTTCGGTTTCATCCTCACTTTCCGTAACCACCTTGGAGTGTTTCCTTGACGTACGAATCTCAACGTCACATTCATTATCGGATTCATCATCGAATTCGGTAGACTTGGCTCGCACTTCGTATTGGTCAGCAGCATCAGCTGTCGCTCCCGAATTAGTTCGAGTGCGCAAAATTAGACCCGCCTTTGGATAGCCGCTGGATTTTTCTGTTACCGATGAGGAGGATTCTTTACGAATAAACTTTTCGCTCATTTCCTTAACGGAACCGCGACGAACCATTTTCGAAGAAGTTTTGCCGAATTCATCATCGTCTGTTATGGCGGGGGTTTCCCCAGGCTAAAATAAATCAACATTTTTTGTTAGGAATAACATCAATGATGACATTAGCTCACCTTGTATTTTCCAATCTTTTGAACTTTAGTAACACTTGTCAGTCCATCTTTAGATAGTCTTTCTCGTTTTACTGTCTCACTGTCACGACGATCGTATTGCGTTTCCAAATCGACCAAATCGTCTGGATTTGTTGAGTAGAGAGTCACCTTGCGTTCACCGACGGGCTCAGCTCCGTTTTCCGAATAATATTTCTCAGTTATGACAGTTCCGGTGACTAAAAAAAAAATTGATTAATCTAAAACTGAATTTGCAAATGAAATATTACAAACCTTTTGTGGTTTCACTTGGCTTGCTGGAGGTCGTTGTCTTTTTCTTTAGAGCCCGAATACCAAACAGAGGCCTGCCGTCATCATCGGTTGGACCAATGCCGTAACTCGACGTAATGCAGTCCTCATCTGCAGGGACCCTCTGACGATGTGTCTGCTGGGTGCGTGAGGACGAAGACGATGATGTTGAAGTGGTTTTCTTTGCTGATAAAACGCGAGCTACTTTTTCGTTTTCTGATGGTTTCTTCAAAATATTCTTCGTGGCCCATATTGGTTTGGAGTCCTTTGGCTCATCTTTCCTTGGAGCCGTTCGCCTTGACGTAGAAGGATCTCCAATCTTTCGCACTTCAGTAACCTTAGTAACCGTCTTTGTTGTCTTCGTTTGAGGGCTAATGCTTCGCTCCCGGGTTATCTCTTCCCGCTCTTCGATGTGACGCGACTCAATAATTGATTCGGAGTCAATATCATCCGATGGTTGGTATCTCTCTGGTCGCATGGGGGTGTCGCGCCTTGGAATCGGGCTGTCCCTTATGGAAGATGCTGAAGTCTTCCTGAATGTGGTGATCTTTGTCATTTTTGACACCTCCTCCCTGGTCTTGGTTTCAAGAAGTTTCTTTACAACTCGAATCTGAGCACGAATACGTCTTCGTTGTTCATACAAAGTCACTATGTTCAACATTTCTTCAAGAAGTTCCAAGTCGAAGACATCTTCAACATTTGGAATATCCGATGAACTTAACTTCCTTCTTGGCTTGGGCTCCTCTTTGTGTTTCAGACCAACACCGAATTTCACAGCACTTCTGGGACTGGCCTCGTATGGCTCCTCGTCTACGGAGGACTTGCGTGAATAGTTCGTTTTTGTTACCTCGAGGGAGTCTCGACGTGTGTGTTCGAGGGAACTCTTCGTATGATCCATGTAAGATGGTCTCCTATGGCCTGTTCTGGGTGAAACATCTCCATTCGATGATGTCTCGAAGATATTTCGACGTGCTGCAACCGTTTCGGGGACACCTTTTGGCCTGGAACTTCTTCCAAGGGATGTTGGTGTCGAAGGTTCATTTCCAGATGGTCGGCGTGCTCGTCGGGAAGTGGTGTCTTCTGTAAGCCGATTTGAGGTTGTCCTGTGCGACGTGGTACGCTTCTGTGACGAGACTGTGCTCGTCGATCGAGCTGGCGAGTGATCATAGTCTTCGTCATCTGGAATAGAGGTAGGGGTTAAGGGAGTAGTGTCCTTTGGACTGCGATATGATGTACGTGTTGTGTGGTGTTTTTTTGTTTCTTCCCGCATCGAGCTGAAGGTGTAATCTTCTGGCTCGTCAACAGGTTGCTTTCTACTTGGGGAAGGTGTGTTATCGTGGGGAGTTCTACGTTTTGGCGAATGATCTTCGGGGTATTTCTGTGTGGATGAACGTCTACGACTACTTGAGAATTTGGAAGTCTCACTTGTCTCCTTGTAAAGATCAGTCGAACGTCTAGGGGAGTGATCATCAGAATACCTACGTGATGGTGAGTGGTCATCGGGTTGTTTTGGTTGTTTAGATGTCCGCGTAATCGGTCGGATCTCTGGGTGACTAGATTTTCGAGTCGGTGAGCGTTCTGGAGATTTGTGTAAGGTCCTTGTCTCAATACTGGAAGTCTCATGTAAACGTCGGGTTCTTGACGAGCCATAGACGTCTTCGTGGACATCATCTGGTTCTTGGGGATAACTGTCAACATATTTCGGCCTAAATTCCCCTGGATGTCTGGAGTCCGATTCATCCTGGGGCTTGGATAACTTTCGCGTGTCAGTTGGCGACTTAGAGCTTGGCTTTGACGTCGAATTAGTCTTGTTTTCAAAGATTTCCTTTCTCTTCGTCAATGTATCCACAATGGGCTTGGATGGTTTTGAAAATGCAACATCGGGTTGATCTTTGACGGGACTCTTTCGCCGAGGAGCAGCCTGCACCGGCTCATCTTCAGGCTTGTAACCTAGAATATCGTCCAACTTCACTTCAGACTTCGGCTTCTTGTCCCACACTGAGGGCCTGGACAGAATGTCGATTTGTCTGTCAGTGTATTTCCTCTCATCTCGTTCGAACAGAGATTTGGTTTGCTTCACCTTTCTTACTGCGGTTGGGCTTTTTTCATCTTCAGGGCTATCAGGATAACCTTTAACATCACGTGGGCTTTCGGGTTCAACGTCGCTCTGCCTTGAGATTTGTCTTTCAATGCGAGCCACTAGTTCAGGCGACCTTTGCGGAGCCGAAGGCGCTAACTTTTCAGCTTTCGTTGTAAACTTATTAACCTTCTCGGAAACGCTTAAGACGCACTCATCAGTCTTGAGATCCTCGTCCAAATCGTCAATGCGTGGACGCTCAATTGTCTTGGGAGTTGAAGTTATGACTTCTTTCGTCACACTCTCGGCGGTCTTCAAGAACTTATTGACCTTCTCGTCGACGGAGAGCAGACACTCGTCATCCTCTGGTGCATCTTCTTCGGGAACGTCACGTCGAAATGGAGCTGAAGTCTTCGGCTTACTCACCTCTTCCGCGGTGCTTATAAACTTAGACACCTTGTCGTGGACACTAAGTAAGCATTCATTGTCAACATTGTCTCCAGTCACAATAATCGGAGTGGGACGTTGTGGCCGGGACTCCCCATCGATGAACTTCCTTGTCCGCAGCTTAGTTGTATTTACGAGAGACTCCTCATTGACTTCGGTAATCTGACAGCCGACAAAGTCGTTGATTTCCTCTTCGAAAATGGGAATGTTCTTGACTGTCGGCTTTTTCTGCGGTTCATCTTCAGGTTCCTGCACAACATCTGGATAGCGAGGCTTTCCGGTGTACAAATCTACCGAAACCGGCGTAGGGACGATTTTGTTTGGAGACGGCTCCCTAGAGCTCTTTGCATGTTGAATGTCAATGACCATAACATCCTCCATATCTTGACTGTTAATCACTTTGTCAAAAGTCGTCAAGTTAATAGTTTTTGTACTCAAATGTTTGCTAGGACGACGTTCGGTTTTTGGAGAAGATTTGCCTCCAGTTGGCCGTGTGGTTTCAAATTGACTAATAGGTTCAAGAGGTTCATGTTTTAGTGGGCGTTTGATGGCCGGAGTCCTAATGAGATTTTCACTTGTGGAGCGAGCCATTTTCTGAACATCTTTATCAACCTGGGTAACGCGGTGCACTGGAGCAGATTCTTTTCGCTGTGTAACTGGCAGCTTTCTACTTGGGATCTTTTGAGACAGAGGAGAGTCAACATCCTCCAAGTCTGTAGGGACCTCAGAGTCCCGCTCAGAATCTGTGGGAATCACCTCCGTACGAACTGTTGTGGTCTTCTTCGTGGTCGTCAACCGGCTGACAGTAGGCTTTGGTGCCGGCCCTTTTGTAAGAGGCTTCTTAGTCGGAGAAAATTTCAGATCTGGAGAATTTATTACCTTTGTTGGAGACGTTGGAGGAGACACCTGAAACTTTGCAGTTGTTATATGGGTGACCTTCGGCTTAGACTTGTCAATTGACACTGTTGTCTTTTTAGTGGTAACAGTAGAAGAGGTAATGTCTTCCAGTTTGACGGATCTAGTTGGGCTTGGAGATCGTCGTGACGGACTTGTATTTGGAGAGCGGTCCGGAGATTGCAAATCAACTTCACTTGTTGGACGGGAGGGGCTAGAGTCTGGCGAAATACTAGGAGAGATTTTCCTTTCCGGCTGTCTAGCACCTGGTCTTGATTGTATGGGGCCAGTTAGAGGTTTAGTTGGTTTTTTGGGTACTTCCTTTGTGGTCTTGGGGCGGATAGCTGGCACTCTTGTCACAATTGTTTGAGTTGAGGTCCTAGTCGTTGTTCCGATTGTGGACTTCGGAGTGGGTTTTCGTCCCGGTGAGGGTAACTCCGCAGGAACTCGTTTTTCTGCTGTTGGTTGTGTCCTAGGATATAAAGGCGTGGTTTTTGTTGGAACCTTGTCGCGCGGCTGCAGAGTTTTTGGTCGAGACGATTTGGTTAGATCTTGTTCCTCAAGTGTGGAACGATTGCGCGTAGTAGTACTTGTTATTGTACTTGTGGTACTTGGCTTACTTGGACGGCGAGTGTTCGACTTATCAACAGGAGATTGTTCTCTTGGCCGACCTTTGGGATAACGCTTCTCGAAATCAGTTTGTTGTACAGTTTTCCTGATCGTTGTACTTCGTAGAGAAGTTTCGTCTGTATCACTAGGCTGCAGACGATTTGGCTTATCTGAAGGAGACCTGTCACGTGGCTGATACTCTCTGGTAGTCTGTGATGTTCTTTCCACAAAAGTCTCATCGATTTCTTCTTCGCTTGAATGGTATCCCCTCGGTTTGTCTGAGGGAGATGTTCCCCGAGATTTTTCTGAAGGAGATCTTGACTTCGGACGATCTTCTGGGTATTGATTTTCAATAATTCTATCTCTTGTTGTGCTAAAAGTCTTAAAGACAGCGGTTTCATTCGTTATCGGCCTACGTGGCTTCTCTGCAGGAACGCGATCACCATCGATTGTCCATGTTTCAATAACGATCTCCTCTGTATCATCGTCGCTTGGTCGACGTGTTTTAGGCTTTTCCGAACGCTCGTTTACTTTGCTACGATCGGTTGTTGTTTTCAAAATCGTTTGTGTAATTGTTTCATTAGTCGGCCTATATCCCTTGGGCTTCTCTGTTGGAGACTTGTCCCGAGGATACACACTTGAGCCAGGTTTATTTGTTGGTTCATTAGTTGGTTGACGTCTTCTTGGTGATGCTTCACGCGGATGATCCTTTGGTGAACGATCGACAGTTGTTCGATCGGTTGTTGATTTCACAGTTTTTCGTACAACAGTTTCTTCTGTGGTTCGTGGACCTTTCGGCTTTTCAGTGGGTGATCTGTCACGGGGATAACTAAGCTTTTCAGTAGGTGAAATTCCCTTTGGCGTACGATTTTGCACAGTTGTAGTTTTAGTAGGCTTGCCAGTTGGAGACGTTTCACGTGGACGATGTGTTGGTTGACGATCATGAACTGTGGTTGTCCTTATGACAGTAAAATCAGTTGGTTTTGCTTCCCTAGGCTTATCAGAGGGCGATCTTTCGTGTGGACGATCTTTAACGTTTATCTCTTCCAAAGTTGTTCGATCTCTGGTAGTCTTAGTGATTAGTTGAAATGTAGTCTCCTCGATATCATCATCAATTGGTATGCGCCTCCTCGGCTTCTCAGATGGGGATGTTCCACGTGGGCGGTCTTTAGGTGAAAATCCTTTAATAGTTGCAGTTTCAGTTGTAGTTTCAATAACTTCGTCATCAGTTCCATCTTCATTTGGACGGTGTCTCCTTGGCTTCTCTGATGGAGAAACTCCACGTGGGTGGTCTTTAGGTGAAATTCCTTCAATGATTGTAGTTTCAGTAGTTGTTTCAATAACTTCGTCATCGGTTTCTTCTTCATTTGGACGCCGTCTTCTTGGTTTTTCTGATGGAGAAGTTCCACGTGGGCGGTCTTTTGTTGAAACTCCTTCGATGATTGAAGTTTCAGTGATAGTTTCAATAACTTCGTCATCGGTTTCTTCTTCATTTGGACGCCGTCTTCTTGGTTTTTCTGATGGAGAAGTTCCACGTGGACGGTCCTTTGGAGAACGATCAACAGTTGTATGATCGGTTGTTGACTTCACAGTTTTTCGTACAACAGTTTCTTCGGTGGATCGAGGACCTTTCGGTTTTTTAGTGGGTGATTTATCACGAGGATAACTAGTTTTTTCAGTAGGAGAGGTTCCACGTTGGCCCTTAGGCGAACGGTCTTCCACAGTTGTAGTCTTAGTGGTTCGTTGAATGAAGGTGTCATCAGTTGGTTTTGCGTGTCGGGGCTTTTCTAATGGAGACCTATCTCGGGGACGATCTTCCGGGTATCGATCTGTTGGTGATCGATTTAATGTTTCTCTCAACGTCGTTTTAGATGTCCTCCGAACGACAGTAACATCTATTTCCTCATCACTTGGCTGACGTCTTATGGGCTTTTGATTTGGAGAATTTCCGTGTGGACGATCTTTTGGCGAACGATTATCATCTGTTGGGGTTCTATGCTTTTTAGAGGGTGATCCATCGTGTGGACGATCTACAACGTTAATCTCTTCCAAAGTTGTTTGATCTCTGGTAGTCTTAGTGGTTCGTTGAACAATAGTCTCCTCGATATCATCGTCAGTTGGTATGCGCCTCCTTGGTTTCTCCGATGGGGAAGTTCCACGTGGGCGGTCTTTAGGTGAATCTCCTTCGATGATTGTAGTTTCAGTGGTAGTTTCAATAACTTCGTCATCGGTTTCTTCTTCATTTGGACGCCGTCTTCTTGGTTTTTCTGATGGAGAAGTTCCACGTGGTCGGTCCTTTGGAGAACGATCAACAGTTGTATGATCGGTTGTTGACTTCACAGTTTTTCGTACAACAGTTTCTTCGGTGGATCGAGTACCTTTCGGTTTTTCAGTGGGTGATTTATCACGAGGATAACCAGTTCTTTCAGAAGGAGAGGTTCCACGGGGACACTTAGGCGAACGGTCTTCCACAGTTGTAGTCTTAGTGGTTCGTTGAATGTAGGTCTCATCAGTTGGTTTTGCGTGTCGGGGCTTTTCTAATGGAGACCTATCTCGGGGACGATCTTCCGGGTATCGATCTGTTGGTGATCGATTTAATGTTTCTCTCAACGTCGTTTTGTCGTTAGTCGTCTTAGATGTCCTCCGAACGACAGTGACATCTATTTCCTCATCACTTGGCTGACGTCTTGTGGGCTTTTGATTTGGAGAAGTTCCGCGTGGACGATCTTTTAGCGAACGATCATCAGCTGTTGGGATTCTATGCTTTTCAGAGGGTGATCCATCGCGTGGACGATCTACAACGGTAATCTCATCCAAAGTTGTCCGATCTCTGGTAGTCTTAGTGGTTCGTTGAACACTAGTCTCTTCGATATCATCGTCAATTGGAGAAGTTCCGCGCCTCCTTGGTTTCTCCGATGGGGAAGTTCCACGTGGGCGGTCTTTCGTTGAAACTCCTTCGATGATTGTAGTTTCAGTGGTAGTTTCAATAACTTCGTCATCGGTTTCTTCTTCATTTGGACGCCGTCTTCTTGGTTTTTCTGATGGAGAAGTTCCACGAGGACGATCTTTTGGAGAACGATCGACAGCTGTTCGATCAATTGTTGATTTCAGAGTTTTTCGTACAACAGTTTCTTCTGTGGATCGAGGACCTTTCGGTTTTTCAGTGGGTGATTTATCACGAGGATAACCAGTTTTTTCAGAAGGAGAGGTTCCACGGGGACCCTTAGGCGAACGTTCTTCTACAGTTGTAGTCTTAGTGGTTCGTTGAATTAAGGTCTCATCAGTTGGTTTTGCGTGTCTGGGCTTTTCTAATGGAGACCTATCTCGAGGACGATCTTCCGGATAGCGATTTATTGGTGATCGATTTAATGTTTCTCTCAACGTCGTTTTATCGTTAGTCGTCTTAGATGTCCTCCGAACGACAGTGACATCTATTTCCTCATCACTTGGCTGACGTCTTGTGGGCTTTTGATTTGGAGAAGTTCCGCGTGGACGATCTTTTGGCGAACGATCATCAGCTGTTGGGATTCTATGCTTTTCAGCGGGTGATCCATCGCGTGGACGATCTACAACGGTAATCTCTTCCAAAGTTGTCCGATCTCTGGTAGTCTTAGTGGTTCGTTGAACACTAGTCTCCTCGATATCATCGTCAATTGGAGAAGTTCCGCGCCTCCTTGGTTTCTCCGATGGGGAAGTTATACGTGGGCGGTCTTTAGGTGAATCTCCTTCGATGATTGTAGTTTCAGTGGTAGTTTCAATAATTTCATCATCGGTTTCTTCTTCATTTGGACGCCGTCTTCTTGGTTTTTCTGATGGAGAAGTTCCACGTGAGCGGTCTTTTGTTGAAACTCCTTCAATAACTTCGTCATCGGTTTCTTCTTCATTTGGACGCCGTCTTCTTGGTTTTTCTGATGGAGAAGTTCCACGAGGACGATCCTTTGGAGAACGATCGATAGTTGTTTGATCAGTTGTTGATTTCACAGTCTTTCGCACAACAGTTTCTCCTGTGGATCGAGGTCCTTTCGGTTTTTCAGTGGGTGATCTGTCACGAGGATAACCAGGTTTTTCTTTTGGAGAGGTTCCTCGGGGACCCTTAGGCGAACGTTCTTCAACATTTGTAGTCTTGGTAGTTCTTTGGATCACACTACTTGGTCGTACGCCTCTATGTTTTTCGTTTGGAGACCTATCACGAGGATGATCTTCAGGGTGCGTATCTTTCTTCAACTGATCAGTAGTTGTGTTGGTTATTCTTTTAACAACAGTGACATCGATTTCCTCATCGCTTGGCTGACGTTGCCTTGGCTTTCTTGTAGGAGACGTTTCGCGTGGACGATCGCTTATAGTGGTACGATCGGTTGTTGTTTTGGTCGTTTTTAAAATAACATTTTCGTCAGTTGGTCTAGTTCCTTTGGGCTTTCCAGTAGGTGATCTATCCTTAGGCTTCTCTGCTGGAGATTTTCTTGGAGATCGATCAGTAATTTTTTCCGAAGTTATTTTATCAATGGTCGTCTTGGTTGTCCTACGAGAAATAGTTTCCTCGGGTTCTTCATCGGATGGTTGGCGATCTCCAGGTTTCATTGATGGAGATTTTCCGCGCGGTCGATCACATTCAATAGTTACTGTAGTTTGGCTGAAAGTTTCATCAGTTTCTTCTTCGCTTGGTCGACGTCGCCTAGGCTTCTCTGAGGGAGAAGTACCACGAGGGCGATCTTTTGGCAAATTACAGTCACTGGTAATTGTGTCATCGGTATCCTCTTCACTAGGTTGGCGTTTCCTTGGCTTCTCTGTTGGAGAGGTTTCACGAGGACGAATTCTTGGAGATTGATCTTCAATGTCTGTTTCTTCCACAGATGTCCTATTGATCTCCTCATCTATTGGTTGCCGTCTGCTGGGTGTTTTTGTTGCAGAGGGTCCACGAGGATGGTTCTTTAAAGTGCGGTCATCTACAGCGGTGTGATTGATAGTCGTTTTTACCGTCTTTTGAATAACAGTTTGGTCAGTCGGTCTGGGTCCTCCCGACTTTCTATCTGGTGACTTGTTACTAGGATAATCTCTGGGGCCAGGCTTTCCTGATGGGGATTTTTCACGTGGACTGGCCTTATCGGTTGATCCCTTAGGCTTTCCTGAGGGGGACTTAACTTGAGGATATTCCTCTACGTCTGTCTCTTCAAAAGTTGTTCGGTCTTTTATTTGCTTTGTAGTTCTCTGTGTAATTGTTTCTACAGTTTCTTTATCAGTGGGATAATTATCTTGCGCTGTTTTGGAAGGTGAGGTCCCTCGGGGACTGGTACCTTTCGGGTGCTTGTCATTAGGTTTTGAACGAGGTGACGAAGAGCGATCGTCGAACTTGGAAGTTGTTTTCGTTGTTCTCTTCACTGTTGTGTCATCAATTGGACTAGAATCACGAGGTTTCTCTGTTGGAGAACGGTCACGAGGATAGCCTCTTGGACGCAACGAACTATCTTCAGTAATGATATCTTTAGTTGTTGTTGTAATTCTGCCATAAGTTGTTTCATCAGTTGGACTACGCCCATAAGGTTTCTCTGATGGAGAACGATCGCGAGGGTAGTCCTTGGGCCGACCAGTGCGATCGTCGATTGTGGTATCAGTAGTTGTTGTCGTAGTCCTTCTAGTTGTTGTATCATCATTTGGACTACGCCTATAAGGTTTCTCTGTTGGGGAACGGTCGCGAGGATAGTCCTTGGGCCGACCAGTGCGATCGTCGATCGTGGTATCAGTAGTTGTTGTACCATCAGTTGGACTACGCCCATAAGGTTTCTCTGTTGGGGAACGATCGCGAGGATAGTCCTTGGGCCGACCAGTGCGATCGTCGATCGTGGTATCAGTAGTTGTTGTCGTAGTCCTTCTAGTTGTTGTATCATCAGTTGGACTACGCCCATAAGGTTTCTCTGTTGGGGAACGATCGCGAGGATAATCCTTGGGCCGACCAGTGCGATCGTCGATCGTGGTATCAGTAGTTGTTGTCGTAGTCCTTCTAGTTGTTGTATCATCAGTTGGACTACGCCCATAAGGTTTCTCTGTTGGGGAGCGATCGCGAGGATAGTCCTTGGGCCGGCCAGTGCGATCGTCGATCGTGGTATCAGTAGTTGTTGTCGTAGTCCTTCTAGTTGTTGTACCATCAGTTGGACTACTACGCCCATAAGGTTTATCTGTTGGGGAACGATCGCGAGGATAATCATTGGGCCGACGAGATTGATCTTTAATCGTAATATCTGCAGTTGTTGTCGTAGTTCTTCTGGTTGGGGTATCATCAGTTGGACTACGCCCATAAGGTTTCTCTGTTGGGGAATGATCGCGAGGATAATCCTTGGGCCGACCAGTGCGATCGTCGATTGTGGTATCAGTAATTGTTGTCGTAGTCCTTCTAGTTGTTGTATCATCATTTGGACTACGCCCATAAGGTTTCTCAGTTGGGGAACGACCGCGAGGATAGTCCTTGGGCCGACCAGAGCGATCGTCGATCGTGGTATCAGTAGTTGTTGTCGTAGTCCGTCTAGTTGTTATATCATCAGTTGGACTACGCCCATAAGGTTTCTCTGTTGGGGAACGATCGCGAGGATAGTCCTTGGGCCGACTAGTGCGATCGTCGATCGTGGTATCACTAGTTGTTGTTGTAGTCCTTCTGGTTGGTGTATCATCAGTTGGACTACGCCCATAAGGTTTCTCTGTTGGGGAATGATCGTGAGGATAGTCCTTGGGCCTACCAGTGCGATCGTCGATCGTGGTATCAGTAGTTGTTGTCGTAGTCCTTCCAGTTGCTATATCATCAGTTGGACTACGCCCATAAGGTTTATCTGTTGGGGAACGATCGCGAGGATAATCCTTGGGCCGACGAGAGTGATCTTCAACCGTGGTATCTGTAGTTGTTGTCGTAGTTCTTCTGGTTGGTGTATCATCGGTTGGACTATGCCCATAAGGTTTCTCTGTTGGGAAACGATCACGAGGGTAATCCTTGGGCCGAACACTGCGATTGTCCATTGTGGTATCAGTAGTTGTTGTTGTAGTCCTTCTAGTTGTTGTATCGTCAGTTGGACTACGCCCATAAGGTTTTTCCGAAGGCGATTGGCTACGAGGACGAGATGGTTCAAATCCATCTTCAACGACTTCACTTGTCGTCGTTTTTCTTTGTGTTGTCTCATCAAATGGACTTGATCCTCGAATTGGCAGTTTAGTTGGAGATTTATCGCGAGGATGATTATCATTAGGCTTGTTGTCCTTAGGAGTCTTGCCCAAAGGAGAACCATCTCTTGGAATATAGGAAGGCCTTTTCTCTGAACGGTTATCTACAATACTCGTGCTGGTATTAACTACACTTGGTCGGCTACCCTTTGGCGTTTTGCCTAATGGTGACCGATCACGTGGATGTTTTTCATTTGGTTTAGGACTCCGACTATTTGGAGATGTAAAACGAGTCCTATTAGATGGATAATCATCATCTTCACAATCCTCAATGCTGACAGTATCACTTGGTTGCTTTTTTTCTGGACTTGGCGACTGTTCACCAGGCTTACGGTTGACATAAACTGTGTCCCGTTCTGTGTTGATAAAATCTTGGATTCGCTTGGTTCGATCAATGGTCGTTTCGTCTTCCAATTCCAAAATCTGGCGGCATCTTTCCTCAAAGGTTTCACTGCGATCTAATGGGGGTTTTGAGCCTCGGGGTTTTCCGGAAGTTAGCTTGTCTTCTGGAGATTTTGGTTGTTTTGAATCACCAGTTAAATATGAAGGTTTACGATTGTTATCATCGGGACGTTTTTGTTGGCCTGTTGGCTCGTCTTCACTCGGCTCTATATCCCCAGGGCGTCTCGGCTGACTAACACCCGATTGTCTATTAGGTTCGTTGACTGAATTGAATGGCTTACGAGTGTCATATTGAGGGTATTTTGAATCCTCTAACGGTTTCTTATCTTCTGGTCGCCTTGGCCCATGTACACCTTTATCCTTGGGCTCACCATCAATTGGTCTTTTCGGTTTACGACTTTCATTTTCGGGCTCTCTGTATAGTCCCTTATCATCAGGACTGTCATCTTCCGGATACTTCGGGACACCCCTCTCGGTTTCTAAGAAGTTAGTGGTCGATGTTTTCTTATCGGTCTTGCGGGTGTTTTTAAAGATTGAATCTTCTTCGTCGTAGGTCTCTGTCTTGGCCGTGGGTCGACGGTACTCGAAGTCGCTGGTTGGCGAACCTGCTCTCGGAGACTCCGGCTCAAAGCCTTCATCATCCGAAGCTGGTCGCCTGGATGTAGGTCTACGTTGGCCCTTCGCGCCGGGAACGTAACCTTCGTCTACGTCTTCTGGTTGCGGTGCCAGCTCCGCCGGTTCTCGTCTTGTGTTTGTCGTGTCTCGCGTTATGGCATTCTCGACTTTAACGGTTTTAGTAAATTTAGTGGATGGGGAGGAGGATGATGGTTTCGCGGTGGTTGTTGGACTAGTGGATGGTGCAACTTTTGGTCTGTCTGTCGCGGACTTTGGTGCATTGTGAGTGGTTGTGGGTGGTGCTGGTGATGATGCGTTTTTCGTTGGTCTGTCTGATGGTGATGATCGGTCAGCTGAAAATATGTGATCGAATGAAACAGAAATGTTAGTGAAAATACAATGTGATCGTGTGAGAACGTATGACCGTTTATTGGCATACTACTGTGGGACTAAACAGAACCTAACTCTACCTTTTGGAGTAGTGGGGATGTAATGGGGATAGGATACTTGTTTGTTTGTCGTCTGATTGTGTTTTTCGGTGATTTCGGTGGCCCTGTTTTGAGATACATATCCCTCGGGCTTAGTTTTCGGCTTGCTACTGTAAAGGGTGTCCGGTTTGGTTGGTTTGGTGTCTTGAGTTTTCGCAGATCTTGTTGTAGTTGTTGTTGATGATGGTGTTGTGTGTTTCGTGGCTGTATCGAGGAGTGTATTTATTTCTTCTTCGGTGTTGTGGGGCCTACGGGAAGTATTGGGAGTGGTACCTGTAAAAGGTTTTCTTTTAACTTAAAGCTTAGCCTAGGTGACATTGCAAACAAAAAAACACATATAACCAAAGCGAGATGAAGCCTGTCACCCAAAATACAAAAAGGATACAAAAACATACAAGCTAAGCGCACACACGGTATAGGTTAAGTCTTACCAAGAAGCTGCCTATTTTTCAGGCGGCTGGACGGTAGGGTTGCATCGGACGGACCAAGCTGATAGTATTGTTCCTTTTTAAGGATCGGCTCCTCAGCAATACCTTCGCTTGCAAGAAAACCTTCGGTAGCGGCGAAGATTTTCTTGCGCAGGATAGGCTCAGCCGAAATGTACTTGTCATTAACTGAAGGAAGCATAAGCGACATATTTTGTGGTGGGATAGGTGGTAGGTAGGGAAGGAGTTTTTCACTTACCGCTTGCGGGTCTTCCGGTCGTCTTATCCGTTGGCCTTGCTGTGATTTTTCTTGTGAGAGAGTAGTCAATCGTTTCGTTCGATACATGAGACGGTGCCGACTTGCCAATTGGACTTTTGGGAACAGGCACACGTCTGATATCGGTTGTTGTGGGTCTGTGGGACTTGGTTACTGTTGCCGAACTGATGCGACTTGATTCGGAATTGGTAATGCTTTCATGGGATGGACTACGACCGTCACGCTTTGATGGAGAGTACGAATTCCGTATGGAACCAACACTTGTTCGAGGTGTTGGGCGTTCCGAAATACTATCCCGGCGGATAGATTCCACCGGAGAAGCGCAACGAAGGGAGCGTGCAAAAGCCTGATGCGCCGCGTCAATTCGCTTTTCGTATGTTATACTATTGCTACGGTCCGAAGCTACGGATACGGTATCGTCACGGTCGACGCTCGGTTGACGTCGGTTTGGAGTTCGAGGCGATTCTTCAAACTGCGGAGCTGATTGTGTTGGCGTCGTATTGCCTGGCTTCACTGATGGAAAGCCCTGAGTTGAAAAATCCTCTGTAGTTGGCCTACGACCCTGGCTTGCTGGCTCGGTACCTGATGGTCTTCTAGGTGAGTCACTCGATGGACTGCCTGCTTTCACCGATGGAAATCCATGTGTGGAGTAACCATCTGATGGCAATCTACGAATTCCTGCCGGCTCTTGACTTGAAGGGTGTCTGGGAGAATCACCGGGCGCTGGCCCTGAACGGTTTGGTGCATCTCTAGTTGGAGTTCCGGCCCTTACCGATGGGAAACCGTGAGTGCTGAAGTCATCAGTGGTGGAAGTTACATGACGACGTGTTTCATTTGTTGAATAATTGCTACGAGTCGTGTTAGAAACATCCGTATGGGCTTCTCCTGGAGTGGGACGTTCAGTGGTAATAATGTGGACAATCTCCGAGGTGTTGTATTCTTCGTTAGTACTCGGCTTCTGCGATGGGTACTGCTGAGTTGGCTTATCAGACCTCACTGACGGGAAGCCATGTGTTGAAAAGTCCTGACTTGGTCGTCCCGCTGATGGTGATCGTCCACCTTTCGGTTCTTCAAGTGGTCTGCGAACCGATGGAAACCCATGTGTAGAAAAGTCCTGATTATCATTGTGAATATCCGAGATGCTCTCGACAGTCTCTGTTGAAAATCGGCGACTCTCAGAGAACTTTGTTGAACTCTTGGAAGACTGCTTGATGACCCCAGTTGAAGTAAAACCGTTAGTTGAAATGTCCTCAGTGGGAGGGCGTGCAAATCGACCGGGCGTGATCGGTGCAAGGGCATCGGGAATTCCATCTGGACCACTACGACTTGGACTGTCGCGATCAAGAGTGAAACGATCGCGTTCTGACTGAATGAAATCAGTGACTTTTTCATTGCGAACGCTCTGGTTGAGATCCTTCCTTACGGTCTTATTAGTTGACACCACTTCGACATTGTCAATTAAATCACTACCACGACGAGTTGGCACTGTACGAACTACTGGAGAACTGCCTCCTGGATGTTGATTGGTGTCACGCAGGATCTGTGTAGATCGCTGATCGATTGTCTCAGAGAACTTCGGTTCATTCACGTTACCACCGCGCGACTTTTGCAGTCTCGAGTAGATATCCTCTGGAGTCGGCGTTTCTGGGGTCCTCTGAAGATTTAATGGAGTACCAGAATCCCGAGTACGAGCCAACCGCGTGAAGACATCCTCCGAGTCTTGAATTCGCTTCTCCGTTGAAGTTTTCTGAGTGGTGCTTGAGCTCGTAGACGATCTCTGTTGTTGCTGCTTCGTTGTTTGGGAAATCGATCCAGTATCAGCACTCGCTTCGGTTTCGTAGCGCTTTGTTTTGACTGTGGTGCCGTCCGGTAGCTTCTTCACTGTGGTGATCATCTTCACACCGGGTTTTGGGTACTCCACTGTATTCGACACTATGGCACCTGGTTGAGACATCAAGTATTGGACGTGTTGCTGATACTCGGGCGAAGCCTTGTCCATATCCACATATTTCTGGCTCTCCTCGCGGACGTTGCTAGTGGTTTCATTTCTCTCGTTGCGTTCATTTCGCTCATTTCGGTGATATTGCTGTTGTTGTTGTTGTTGATGTTCACTACGGATAGAGTTGTTGTTGGCACCAGAAAGCACATTCTGATATTGCTGATCATGGTGTGTCAACCGCCTTGGCTCAAGATCGAATCCCGGATCACCACCGGAAATAACCTGTGATGACGATGACGACGATACGACCTTAGATGATGATGTCACCGAACTGCTCTTTATCTCTGTGCGCCCAGAATTCTCATCACCAACGACGATTTTCTCCTGCAAGTGTGTCTTTGAACTTTCAGCGGCCTTCTTGACAAAATTCTTGTCATCACCTTGATGAGATGCACTTGATTGCTGCTCATTTCGTCCCGCAAATTCGGCTCGACCTCCAGGTATTTGCTCAACACCTACAAAACACAGAAAAGATTCAAAACGTGAAAGTACTGCGAAATTAAAGTCAATTTACTCACCATCTGTTTTGGCCAAGGTCTCTGTACGGAACGCCCGCCCATCTGGACTAACCTCCGACGATGTTTGCACATTCCAACCGGTGGTGTCTGGTACCAGAACTCCTCCGGCAACGCCCCCGCTATTGCGAAACTTTATTTCGCGCAATGGACCTTCTGAGTCACGCACTTCTTTCGATTTCAAACTCTGGAAGCTCTGGTCGACCAGTGAATCCCCATGACTCGGTGTCAAAGGAGTCTTGCCAAAGCACAGATCAGTTGAAGGATTCATAATGTCACCTCCTCCTGGACCGCCCGTAGAATAAAACTCTCTAAGTCTTGACTCGCGTAGCTTGTACAAATGAGATCGGATCTCTTTTTTTCGGCCAAAATCTTCGGATTGCTGCCACTAGAACAAGAAACAAGTTTTGATAGTTTGAATGGATTTATGCGCTTTTATCTCTAGAAAACTAGTTGTCGTTCGATCGATGTTCGTTGTTAAACTAAAGCTAAAAGTATCTGACACACGGCGAGCTGGTCTAGCAATGGAATGAGCTTTGTGTGCGCGATTACTGTGAATCGGGGGTGACACCGAAACATTGGCTTAGTCAGCTCATAGTCTGGTGTAATAATGGTGACAGCCCACGCAACCACCGACGGGCAAATGCTTACCATTTCTGGTAGTCGTCGTAGTGGCACAAAAAAAAAAACAAACTAATCATCAACTCGGTCAGGACTGCGTCATCGATGCAAAAAGAGATTATTTCGCAATAGCAATCGCTCAGTGCAACGATGATTTTTTTTAAGTTCATTCATTCAAGAGGCCATTCAGTACTACAGGTAACAACTAGTAATGACAATAATAAATTATAAATTTAATACCTGACGTGAATATTACTGGCCAAAAAATGCATGTGGAGTAGAATATGGATGAATACGAGTGTAATAATGCGAGATACACAGATTATGGCTATTAAAAGCGTATTAGACTTTTGTTTTAAGGCTTTCGAAGTGAGTTAAAGCTTACGTCATGCTGCCTGATGATAGATACATACCTGTTCTAACTTACGAGACAAGTCTTTTTTCGTCGGAAAATCTATCTCAAGTGATTGTTGTGGGTTGAAATTAATGGAGCCGTTAAGATGATTACTTATGATAATGTAATAACCTGTTGCAATTGATGTAGTAAGGATTAAAATAAGTGGTTGCTAGTGTTTGAGTTGTGGGAGAAGTTCAAAACTTGAAAAAGATACCACAGCAAAATAAGACAGATCGCAATCTAGTTAAGATTTACGATCATATATTTTCGGTGTTTGAATATATTGTTTAGCAATATCGACTGCAAATTAACATATCACTTGCGAAATAAAATAACACTTTAAAAAATATCTATAACAAGCCACTCTTGCCTAAGGAGGAGATAATCAGTATTATGATAGTCAATTGTGGCCGTCAATGTCAACTATTGTTGGCTCTGAGTGTAATGAATAGTGATCACCGATAGTGTCTAGAATACTGCTACTCTAGCTTGTTTTCCTAGTTACGCTCAGAATAACAACTTAAATCTATTTATATTTTGTATTTATTTTAACGTTAGTATGTAAACATTATTCTTCATATTTAACTAAAAAGTAACACACAGAAAGGTGTCTCCCAAAATGTATGTGGTAGGTGGAAATCAAACTAACTCATTTATTTTACGAAGATTCCAAACTGAAAATTAAAAAAATTTCTCTTCGTAGTTTCGTACTCTTGGATGTTTGTTAGACTTACACATGAGGTGTGAAAATGAACAAGCTTTTGACGGCTCGGTAATGGATTTCAACCTAGAAATCTTGCTTAAGAGGTTAGGGGCATTAAGAGGCACGAACAAATTTTTTTTTTTGTAGTTCCACAAATAGTCCTTTACGTTGACCATCATAACTTCACAACGGTTCACCCCAAATTCAATTAAATAAAAAAAAATAGTATTTTAAAAGCTATTTTATTTTTTTTGGGAAATAATCAAAATGGTGGCCTAAGACAATTAACTTTCAAATTTTCAAATAAAGAGAGAAGCAACAGTTAATTGCTTATAAAAAATGGAAGTTTAAGAAAAATAAAAAATCCTTCGACCAGAAACTGGTTTAATATGTTTTAAAAAAGTATATATATAAATTTTGAGAAAATCCCGTTTAATGTTCGCCTCGATGCTCTGGAGCCTTTCGTTTTTGAATAACTCGAAAAGTATTCTTCAGATTCTCTTGAAATTTTCAGAGAATATTTTCAAAATTTTATACTTTAAGAAAGTGCAAAATAAAAAAAAAATTTTTTTAATTCTGACTGCCCCTAACCCCTTGCTAGTCTAACGTACTAACAACTAACCCACTAACACCGTTCATACAGCGTTTAGTCTAAAACATGTCCAAGCGCTTTGAAAATCAATATTTTTAATTGCACGATATCATTCTGTTTAAGAATAAGATGGTTCCTTTTAAAGGTTGAAGTCTTTGCTAAAACGAAGTAGGCTATTGATTTTGTTTTTAACGTTTCATAATTCTTTTGTGTGTGCTGTAAATTGTGTTGTGACAGAAATATTCAAATTGTATTTAATTATGTAGATGAATATTTTTTTAAAGAAATCTACTGGAGCACTAGCAGTAACCTCTCCTTACAGCAGGAGAGAAAATTCTCGGAGATCAGTTATTGAAAGTCTATTAATGTTTTCGGAAACTATTTTGAAAAAACTGTCACCTCTACTCTCTTCCAGTATACACGTAGAGTTGTAAAGACGTATAGCCAGATATTGAGAATGTACTTAAGTACACGAAATAAGGAATAGTCCGTTGTTTCTATTCTTTCCCCGGTTTACTGTAAATTATTATCGTGATATACAGTATTGTTTTTAAGCAGGTGCAATTTATAAAAGGCTATCTATGAAATGATCGACTTTTTTTTCAAACACAGTGTTGGTTTTGCATGTTTAAACTGTAAGAAAACCCGAAGCGAGGTAGAGCATTCCATTATTCGACTGTACGTCAAAATATTGGCTTAAGATTGAACTGATGTGCATTCTTCATAACGAATATTGTGGTTGAATCGTACTAGGGGTAGAATGCAACTAGCTATTTTCTTTCAGCACTTGCAGTAAAAATAAAACAAAAAAACAACAAGGTGTTTCTATGACGAATAAAAGAATCAAGAGCATTCGCGATGTCTCGATAAGTTTTATCGCACGCTTTTGAATTCTGTCAAGTAGCTCCAAATATATGTATATGTAATAGGTGCACCTTACCGGAGATATGTGCATTGTACTCAAGTTTGGTGCGATTAAACGCACTTGATATTAAATATTTTCCTCTTACGCCTATAAGAATTATAGAAATTTTGCAGCATTGTTGGCGAATGCTTATATTTAACGACCATACCGATAATGGTAGATTATAAGAGTGCAGTTTCGCTTTAACCGTTTTTTGGAAGCACTATTGGTTTTAACCCACTCATGTATGCAATAAAGAGCGTTATTTTATATTCTTAACATACATTGCCGTTTAACTTTCGGAAATGTCCCTCATCTTGACAAGGAAACGAACAGGAAAAACTTTATAGAAGTATAAAGGATTAGAAAAAACAGACAGTAGTAGTAGAAAGTCAGACCCAAAACGGAGCCTTGAGAAACACCAGCATTTATTTGGGAGTTTCAAACTTCAAACTATCCAAAACAACTCAGGTTGAACGTTCCGAAAGGTAAATTTCTAATATCGCAAGCAGCAGTTTATTACCCTAACTACTGATTCGCTCCAGATGCCAAAATTAATAGTTTGCAAGCTGACTTTAAAAAAAATAAGAAGCGAATTTTTGACTTATCTTAATGCCAAAGTTTACTTGTTCCACAGCTGAATGAGATTTCGAAAAATGATGTTGCGGTGATGATCAAAACGTTGAAACGGGAAGTTAACAACTAATTACTTGGAACTTTTATATAGTGCACACTTACATTTTAACTTAATTCAGTATGAAACTTATTTTAGTATCGAATTAATTTGATTATAAATTTGCGCCTGAGATACTTATATCATTGGTATTGGTATTGGTATTGGTATGTCCCAATGACATAAATTTCTAATATGTCAGTGAAATCTCATAAATTTTATTCGTTTTCGCAAAAATAAAAACCTAACCTAAAAATCCGCGCAACTCTAGATTCTCAAATGCTGTCACGCCTCATTGAAAATAAAACAACAACAACTACAACAGGTGAACCGTCCATAACGAGTTTAACTACCAATTAAAAATTCGGACGTTATTTTTTTTTGCAAAGTGTCTTTTATTTTTTGCTGATCCACAAAAAATGATCCAAATCGTCTGACATATATCTGACTACAAATACTATCAAACAAATGTAGATAACATCACGTAATGTTTACACTCAACCTTCTGCAAATAAAATTCACAACAGATTGCATCACTGGGAATGTTATTCTATTGTCTCTCAGATGCGAATTATATCTCGCACCTCATCTCATCACACAAGGAAGTAATATAGTCAAATTATAATTTGTTAATATATTGCAACTAGTATAATAACATTGTTGGAAAAAAATTCAGCAATTTTCGTTAATCAACTGCATGAAATCACCACCCAAAAAAAATGAAACACGTATCTATCAAACTCACAATGCGAAAAACAAAATTTTGATCTTCCTCTATGTATCTCGCTCAAAACAAAACTAAATCATTACTCGGTTTCATGTTTTTAGCCGGCTAACCTCGTCGTCGATGTGAAGAGAAACTACCACCACCTTTCCTTTCTAAAAAAACAAAAGAATAACAAAAAAAAAACCGGCAGACTAACACAACACTAATGTTGACAAAAATGTTAAAGTTTGTATACTCCATGACATCATTTTGATAAGCTAACAATGATTTTTTGTTTGCTAAAGATATTAATATTATTTTTCGAGGCCATTCTGATCCAGTGGAAGACGAAACCAAAATACACACATATCTAAAATACGAGTACTTCTGCTGCATCAGATTCAGATTCATATTCAAATAATGATAAACAATTTATCCATAAATGAAAGTAACAAATGACAGGTAATTACCATAGGTAACGCGTAACTATCTTGGATACGAGTACATATGTAGATATCGACTATATTGTGCAGCGTGGGTAGGCAAAAGTGACGTGACGCCTACTGTTTGAGGTGCTCTCCTACCTAGACAGTGAATTACCATAATTATTTTTTGCAGGTTGGCTATAAAGTACGCGCACCTATAATAGCAGCCAGCTAACCTGTGGCCGACGGTAGCTGTGTGTTACACGATCGGAAATTGGCTGAATATAGGTCAGAAAGGAATTATTGCGTTTCGCTTGGTGAGATTCTTAATGATACTTATAATAGTCTTTGTCACGGGTTTAAACGGTCTAACGATGTGGGAAGAGTGCTGATTGCCTGTGTACACTTAATCGGAGAAAATGTTGATTTAATAGAAATGTAATTTATTTATTTATTTTTTTTTTTGTTTTACGTACTTGTTTATCCGTAGAAGGAGTAAATAAAGATAGGTACCTACTACGATGCGAGCGACTTATCTGGAAAATGTTTCAACGTTAAAAAGAAATCAACTGAGCTGGACGGTTTTTTTTTTGTTATATTTAATAAGAAAAATATTTGTAATGGACTTCAAAAGAAAAAAAAGAAAACAATCGCCAACATAAGGTCTTATCTATAGCAACATTTTTCAACAAAAAAGAAAAATATGTTGAGGACTGCGCTTTGAGTCATCGAAAACTGGACTAGGGGTCTTGTATGACGATGTATTTTCAAAAGTATCTACATATTGGTAAGGCACCACAACGACATCCTGCCGATAAGGAAGGTGCTTTTCTTCTATGTTAATGTTTATAAACGACACACTTTTACTGCACTGAACAAGATGACTCAGCATAAGAACAACAATGGAATGGTTTGGTTTTAGAAAGAACATCTGTTAGTGAGTTGTTTTTTCGTGAAATATTTATAAGCGCATATCTCTACTGGGGCTTTTTATTTAAAAAAAAAACTGGGATTTGTATCAGATTCCCTATATGAATCTCCTCAAAGAAGCGAACCAATAATATGAAAGTCATTGGTGTAGGTTGAAAGAAGGTTTAAATCCTTAAATAATCGCTACTAGATAGCATGGCAATATAGATTTTCCAACAAGAGAATTGAAGTCGAAATTCTGTATGAATAATAATTTAGTTTTCAAAGTCTTATGAAAATCTGAAAGTGCTTCAAAGTTTTTATGATCTGTAAATCCGTGGAGAAGCCAATTAATATGAACTGCTACTCATGTAAATAATTTAAAATTATGTGTGGTGTCTGATAGTGTCCTAAGAAAGCACTCACCCAAATTTGATGTACCTATCTTTGTTGTAAGCAAGTTAAGTTGCTACATATGTTGCTTGGGCAATTCAATTTATCTTCCCTTGATTCTATTCCACTGCTTTCTTCAGGAAATTTAGTGGCTTTGGTATTTTAGTTGAAAAAATTGGTTATAATTAAAAGAGTATGGAAAAGGGAACTATCTTTTAGTAGAAAAAGTATTTCTTTGATTGGGAGAGCGATAGATAATAATAAAACAAAAATAGTCTTGTGTCATTTATAACACACTCAAGGGGACCGCGACAACCTGAATGACTTTATGTTCCACCAGCGAATCAATATAATACAAGACGGTTGGTCTGCCACGTTATAGCGGACTATTGCAAGTTTATTCAAAGAGAATGGCTTGGTCCAGACGAAAACTACAGTAAATGGTATTATCGAAAACGTTTCTCTTATTTTCTTTTTGTTTTGTTGGCTGTTATCATGGGTATAGTGGCATAGTGGTCAAGTGTGTTGGACCACTAATCGTTGGGTCGACGGTTCAAACCCCGCCCTGTACCACCTTAATGTCATGAGAAGCTTCGCAAAAATAAATTGCGGTCGAAATCGGAATTAAACGGCATTATGCGTGTCAAAAAATATATCTTTGCACACACAGTTGTTGGAAAAGTTACACTTTGGGTACTTTATTAAAAAATTAATTAAAATTATTAATGACAATGATCTATGCGTTTAGATAATAGAACCCAGCACATAAAGTAGAGCCAATCGGATCTCATTACAAAACATCGATTGTATTATGAATTAAAATGGGCGGGCTTTAAACCTCTGATAAAAATATTGATTGGCGTGCGTAAAATTGATTACCCATAACTGACATCAAATCCAAAACCATTGTTCCAACGTAGAACTGTTGCTGACACTTATCTATTTTATATAAACTGCCTTCTTTAAGGACTGCCTATTTTAAGGAGTTACTAAATAATAAGAGTGTGGAATTTGGAGTTCAAGTTGTTAAGATTAAAGTTATGAAATCATTTTGTGAAACGAAGAGAGACCACGTAAAGCTGGTTGGCCTCTTATAACGAAACCACTGCTATAAGAACTTTCAAACTTGCGACGCGAATTCAAGGATTAACCTAAAAAATGTAAAATAAAAGGAAACTGGTTCGAAAATTCAAAAAACTATAAAAACTATATAAAACGTATAAACGTCTTATGAAGGACCCAACGCATAGCTTGTCCAACCATTTTTGACATGAATTTTAATTAAATGGTTATTGCAAAACGGCAAACTTAGGGAGCTTCTCATGACAATTTTTAATCTTGGATTTTGTCAAAATTGAGGGCAGCGAATACATTTTTAGGTGGTGCTGTGGCGGATTTAAGCCTAGATTCTCGCTTTGCTGTAAAATCCACTAACCACAGAGCCACTGCAATCACGGGCGAAAGGTATGCGCCACGAAATATTATCATCATAGTATAGATGAAAGACGCTTAAAGGAATCCCTTTAAATTATTCAGATTAACTTAAGTTCCGTTTGGAGTCGAGAGTCACTGTAAATTCATTTGTCAACATAAGGAGATATGTGGACGCCTTTTGATAGTCAGAAATATAATTCGTGAAATTTAAAGTAGATTTAAGGGATCTGAGAGAAGATCCCAAAAGGACTTCATACGCGGCTGAAACCGATAGCTTGAAATATAAATATAATCATTTCATGAGATTTTGTCGAATGTCCTTCAAAAATTTTGAAAAATTACATACTTTTTCCCCGTTTTTAAAAACGACTTCCGTAAGGTAGCTGGAAATGTCCTGGATTGTGGCGAAAAGTGGGAAAACAGTTAAAGGAAATTAAATCGTGAACAATAATTTCAAGTATTTACCGCAAGCTAAATATATATATTATTTTTGTGAAAAGGGATGATGTTGCAAATGTTGAATCTTCAGAGCTATGAGTGGATATCGTTTCGGAGGAGGACATTAGAAAGAGATTTTATTCTCTTACTCAACTGTTTGTCATGTGAAAACACACGCATTGGGGATATGAAGTAGAAAAATAAAGACAAATAAAATCAAAGGCACGTTTAATTAGAAAAAAACATGTTTTTATTTTAATCAAAATTCGTCATTCGAAAATAAACAATAAAAAAGTAACAATTAGAAAGATACTGCTTTACGTGATCAAATGCAAAATCATGAAGAATGACTTCATTTAAAAGCTTCTCATAGGAAACAAAAAAAAATTTCTAAATGAAACTCTCTAATTAGCTCATCGACTTGTTAATTTATTAAATCCATTCTTGTCAAATCACTATAGCTATGGCTTTTGCAATAATTTCCTAACGAAATTAAAACCACAACCTTTGCTGAGCATCTTACTTTCGCTATCAGCATAGTATTAGCATAAAGCCACAGCTATCTACAACCAGAAACAGATCCTCGCGAAAATGAAACTGGTTTCATTTCTTCGCTGATTTTCAAAATCCAGTTTCAGTGTGCAACCAAAAGAACAAAACAAAAAAAAAACCCCACAGCGTGACATTGAAACCTGAGAGCAAAGTGAGTCTCTCTGACATCATGAATGTCATCCAATAAATTTTAATGAATATCCAGGAGAGAAAAAAAAACAGATTTACTATATGTCATTGCGGATTTCGAAAAAGTTTTCAGCACTTAAGTTGCGAAAGTGTAGGACGCTCGTCAAAGCCTACACTTAATTAAATTTATCTTTTGCACAACACTCTCCATAACTACACCTTGCAAAACGCCCAAGTAGGTAGTTAGTATACCAGAAAACAAGTTCAATCCTTACCGAGAATTAGTCGCCTCCTTTTTCCTCCCAACGAACTTGTGGAGGTAAAATTAATCCAAAAAAAAACACGCAGTACGGATAAGTATCTGAAGAACAGGTTCAATCACAGATCATAAGATACTTAAAATTGTTCAGATGATTTTTTTTTATATACGTATGTATATATGTATGTTTGAGGTTCTTAATAGGTCGATCACTTATTTAGCACTTATTTGGGTTACACTAAGCCACTCTTTGTAGTAATTCAAATTTTCACTTTATTTCAACGCGGTAGACGAAGAATATTTACAAAACAAGGAACAGCTGCAATGAGACAGAAGACAAACAATAAAATTAATTGCAATTTTTTGCACACAACAAATCCACTAACTAAGCAAAAGATAAAACCGACAAACCACGCACTGTGAACAGATTCTAGGGGAAACTTTTTTTTCCGTTGAAATTTTCTTCAGCCGAAGACACGAACGTCTTGATCGAGCACCAAATTCTCACTGAAACTGAAACCGATGTCGGACTTGGAATGGAAGCTAAGTGCAAGATTCTCGCGTGGTGGCGGCAATTCAGTACGCAGCACAGATTCATAGCGCGGACAAGCGAAAACGATCAACAACAACAGCGACACCGACACGATACCGATGACGATGACGACAGCGACAGCAAAACAATTTCGTCGCCCTTCGTCCCGTGAACGTCCTAAGCCTGTATAATAAGCTTTGAGTATCTAGATACTTTTTCGCCACAGCAAGGTGGTAGCCCATACATTCCCACAGGTTTACCCCCACACTCATCACCGTTGTTATTGTACCGCCAACTAATACAATAAACGCATATCAAATACATAAACAGTGGCCGATCTTACGCGACCACATCGAAGCTTACCGACACAATCAATGTATGTTTGTGTATGTCATGCGGGGGAACAGGGGAGTAATTAAAACAATAATAGTCGACCGATACGTATCCAAAACCGATAGATTGCTGGGTTTAGTCATTTTCTTTATAAGTAAGACTCCTCCACGGTTTATTTTGCACCGCTAGGTAGAGACCACACGATTGCGTGATCGTGAGGAGACCGACCGGCTTTTTTTTTGACATTCTTGTAAACTATCCGACCAACCGACCGCTGACTGACGATGGTGTTACGTCGTGTTACATATGCAAGGTTCGACTTGGGTTGGAAGTCGTGCAGACGTGAGGGATGAGTCACAGTGATGACGCGCTCATTGCCGACAATCAACGATTATAATCTTCTCCCTTCGTGTGGTTGTTGTTGGAAATGAATAAATTACAAGTGCATTTGATGGAAGAAGAGGAAGAAGGTCGAGATTTATTGATAGCCAGTATAAGTGTCTAAAGTGGGGAATCAGAGTATTTGGGTTTAAAATATTTAAAATAATTAAATTGAATGGTTTTTAAATGAATTACGGGTGGGTTAGAGGACAAATTACTCATGAAGATAGAAATAAAATAGAGAACAAAAAGGGGGGATACTTCAGTTGAATTTGATTATTAATTTATTGAGAGCGAAAGCGAAACCTGCATCCAATTGATACAACCTATATTGCTTTAGTTAGTCTTTGTGGTTAAGAAGGGCATCCGTGCATTAGTTCAGCTGATCAGGACAGGCCTCAGTCGCACAACAAAAGCAGTTAAAAGTTACTCTATAGTGTGCTCGTACCAAGGTGCCTGACCATATGTGTGGATACTTGTAATTTGAGACTGTTAACACATATGTAGTAGATACCCTGTTTATACATTTTAAAAGATACAAATTATTGGATGTGTTTATGAGAAATTAACCCTTTAAGTGGGTTAAAGTAAGAAACCTGCATATTTCTTTAAGGCCCGTAACCCCCAAATTCGCTGAAAAAAAGTAATTTAATTTTGAATATATGTACTTATGGTTTTCCAAATAATCTGTTACGTCAGCCAGAGAATTTAGGGAATAACCCTTAAGATGATGTACAGGGAAAAACAAAAATGAAAAGCTTGTTTTTTTGTGTATCCCCAAATTTGAACTACGAGATTTCCCTCCTTATTTAAGGTGCATTTTCATGACTTGGAAAACTTTGCACGTTTGTGGAAAACAAAAATGATTGGACAGAAGTTTCAGCAAGTTTTGACTTTAAATTTAAAATATATAATCCACAACAGAAATAATGGATGTTAATTTAGAACTCTGCACTTTTGTCGAAATTTCAGAAAATTTTAAAAGAGCACCTGTTATCCTTTTTAAGAGAGGAACATATTTTTATAATGCTTTAATTGAAAACTTCTAATAAAAACATACATTTGAATTTAAGGCCAATTTGGAGTGGACAAAAAGTAATTAAATAGATTGGTTGCAAATTGCAAATTTTAAACATCATAACTACCACTTATTTTGCTATCTCAATATAAATAAAGTAGCCTGCGTCATACGAAACTTTCTCTATAGATGAGATACGTGTTTGAATCACCTCAACAACATTTACCAAATTCATTCACTTTTTAAGATTTAAAAAATTAGATTTTCTCAAAAACGGCACCTACGATTTTGATGATATTTTGCACATTAGACACTTTGTACATAATTGTTCAAAACACAAAAATTGATGAAAATCGTTGGAGCCGTTTTTGAGAAATTAAATTTAAGAACAAAATATATGAAAAAATAAATAAAAAAAATTATTTCAAAAACTAAAGTACGCCGATTTGTTGAACTTTAGTACACTAATGTATACGAGAAAATTAAAAATATTTCCGAAGCGAACCAAAGACTTAATACAGCTAGATATACTCCCTAAAATACGAATACTGCCACTCCAATAATTTAGAAAAGAATTTTCAAAACCTTTATAGAATTTAAGGTTTGGTCATCACAAACTATGTATGTAGACACTGACCTTGTTAATAAGTTTATCTATTTAGTCTATTTGATGGATTTAGTCTATTTTTTTGCCTATATATTACAAATGCGATTAAAAATTTAAGAATATGGACATAGACCAAGTGTAATGTAAGCTTTTCTTGTGTTTTTTGTACCGCTTTCATATTTTTCCCTACACACCTATATAGATGTAGGTATTACTAGATAAATGGAATGGACACATAAAGCCCGAAGAATCTTTGAATTCCAGACCCCAGGTTTGGGACGACAAGCAACCCCGAACCTCCCCTTTGACGTATCTACCAGATTTCTAAATTAGTCTAATATTGTGTAGTGTATCACCTCAGCAAAATGACCTGAAAAATATTTTCACCTCGAAGTCACTTTAAATATTATTCGGTTAGCTAAATTTCATTTCACGATTCGCCTCATACAATCGCTCAGTGAAGTTCATGCGAATGCCGCGTAACGGAAAACAAACAGAAAAACATTGCCAGCACAAATTCTGAACTTTGCAAGTCAACTATATGTATGGTCTAGCTCCTTTGATAAAGCGAACCTTCTACGGCTTTTGAGTTTGCTGCATTGAAGGCTTCCGGCGACAGGATTAGGGCAATACATCTGCGAAAGATGGTGTACGCATGGAAAGCTTCTGCACTACTGTTTCTACACTTAAATACCTAGTACTTATTTTACTTACTTTAAAAGTCGCTGCCTGAAACACGGCAGACTTCCATCCTCTTCCAACCAAAGCAGAACTTCCGTGCTGGACATCTGTTCTGCACACTTTAAAGTAATCACACGATAGCGTATCTCTTTGCCGAAGTCCGGTGACTAGATTTCCTTGACTGTTTCGAAGAGCTTGTGTTCCGGTCTTGAGGTGAGCATCCAGTTGCTTAGCTTTCTTATAAAACCTACAGATATTGTTTCGATCGCGTAGATTGCAGAGACTGCGTACTCTCTTTTCTTTCTACGCAGGATCTTCTTCTCCTCCATACTCCTGACTAGGCACTCTTTTCCTTGCTGCTTTTGTTCTCCTCTGCAACGTTCTGATGTGAACTTTTCGGGATTTGTCTCTGAGGTGGCTGGTAACCTAGAGTGTTTATGCACCCTTCAGACCGCCAAAAAAAACTACCATCTGATTTCTGCTGCAGAGCAGATGTTGAGGTGTTCAATAACTGTATGTTTTTTTGCAGACCTTATGAATTTGTTACCGACTTTTGCGAAAGGATTTAAAAAAAGTGTCCCATTCGACAACTTAAAGCTTAATCCAAACAATCACCTATACAAAACTATATACTACCACAATAGTAACTCTATACTATAATATGTTCTTAAAAAAAATCAGTTGCTTAAAAGGAAGTTAGATATCCATTTTCACCTCACATGCATTCAATTCTATGTGATAAATTACCCAATTTAATTTTTAATTCAATTAATTTTTGAAAAATAAAAACCATTCCATGAAGGCGGCTGTTGAGATTAAATATTTCACAATAATGGCTGACTTGAACACAATCTTTTTGTAACAACCTTCCATGTGCCAGTCGCAGTAGCTTTGATTTATGAATTCAGTTGACGTGAGTTAACAATTCATTTCTAAAACATCTACCAGATGTGTTCTTGAAAATCGACTAAGTAAATCACGAACACCCACACTCGGATCAAAATTAATCACAATTATATAATTCACCTCTTCTCTATAAGGAATTCCATTTCATTTCCCACTGGATGGATGCTTGTCTTTGGTTATCTAACCGAAACTCTCTTAACAATTACCAACTTCCGTCAAAACATCGCCTTCATTTACGCTGTTGCAGTGCATTTGAGTTGGAGTCTGGCTTATACACGCTGCTTTTAACGTTTGTTGATCGATTCAAATTGACGTGTGTGTGGCGTATATAGATTGTGGGTTGAGTTGAACTGTGATAATTTAAAACGATCTTCATTGACATTGATGTTCTTTTTTTAATTAAATAGAAATACATATTAGCAATAATCGCCAAAAAAAAAAAACAGCTATCTGTTGAGGATAGAGTTACAGCTTTGCGGTGAAATTTCAGATGGCCCATTCATTTGGCTTATTTTTCGGCGTACAAACAATATGGGTAGGGCTAACACATTTTATTCATATATAAATATTCGTTGTTTCAATATTTGGTGCTAACTTATTGCTTTGGGGCAGAGGGATGGACAGAGATATTGTAATAGTATTTTGATCAGTAATACCTTTAGGCAATTTCAACTTATTTTTATTTTGCCTACGCAATCGTATCTAAGGTCACAAGGGGAAAGTATAAGCCAAGCACTTTATGATGACATCTAAAGCTATAAATCTTGCTTAAAACCCTCATATTCGCGGCTTGTGAGAAATTCTTCACCGTCTAGACTAGACAAACAAAGTCTGCTGTTCCAAATATTTCCAAAAAAAAATGTAAAGCCTGCTAGGTCCAGCTAATCAGACAGCTGGCTTACATTTAATTATCATGAATATTCATGCCAATGGATGGGCGGTTTTCTCACACCATCCGCAAAACAAGTAGGCTTATGTTTGCTCTATTAAAACTGCTTCTAATGGCTTACAGTATGTCAATTTCCCAACACCAAGCGCCACTGGTTTATTTTAACAAAAACCTGCATCAATAAATCATGAATGACATCATGCAAATAAAAAACATTAACTTTATCAACCATTTGACTTCATATTTCATAGTTGTAAGCCCCTGCTTACATTTCAATTGGCATTATGCTCGCATAGCTTGGCCATTCATGCATTCATGTCGATTGAGGATTTTCTTTTATTTTTTATTTTTGTGACTTCCACGCCTCTGACCGTCACTTCTGTCAGTTGTTTATTGCGCCAGATCAAGAGTAAGCCCAAATAATAATAAATAATAACATCGGATACGTGGGCTCTGGTCTGGTGGCGACTTGATGCCTCGCAATCGCAATATCATAAACCGTTGATTGCTTTTTTTTTGTTGGCTCTTTTTTACTATGTCACTGTTGACCATGAACACAAATTATTAGTACAAGTGGCCGTAGTGTCTCATTCTGCAAAGACAGACCCACACACATCACGACAGATTGACAAGTTAACATCTCTTAAGTCTATAAGCGAATTAAAAACAAATTTTAATGTAATTTATTAATTCGCATTTTAGGGCATATCCACAGATTTGTTTGACGTAAATGTCAAATCGAAAATTAAATAGTTGATCGTAAAGCTTAGATTATAAAATTTACAACTTTATGAGCTTCGTTTTGTCATACAAAATAAAAAAAAAAAAAAAAATAATTTAAATTTGAGCACGTTATGGTACCTACATTTTAAATTCAATTATGAAAACATCATTTTTGGCAGCTACTCGTATGTATATCTGAGATCGTGTGGGGGCTGAATTTTTAATGGAAGAAAGCTGACACGAAGCTAAGATTTTTGTTTCGGGTTGTTCTTCTTTTTTCTTCTTAGTTTATATAATTTAATTTTATTACCCTCACCTCCCACAAAAGTAAAGAGTAGAATATGGTAAACGTAGTGAATCTTAACAGGGAAGACGAAAAATAAACGAACGGACTATAAGCTGCGGTTTGTGAGATATGTCGAAGGCGAGTTTGCAATAGGCATTAAGTCGAGACTTAAAGGAAACAAATTGAAACAAAGTCGTTGCTTATTTTACTAAACTCCAAAGAACATTATTTTTGGGCTGAATGAACCCACGCATTCCACCGTGTCCACCGTTGAAATGTTTATCGTAGGAATAACCCTGAATTCCATTTTACGTTTAAAAATAAGTTGTACTAAAGGTGCGATCAGACGGTCAACCAAACATGTCATCCGGATGTCGTCAAAGTGACGTCATCATTTATCCTAAACTGGTCATCCCGTCCGAAATAAACAAGTTTTCTGACGTCAGGATGTCATCTGGATGACAAGTATGAATGACCGTCTAATCGCACCTTAAGAACTTGCAATTAAGTTTTCATGCGACCGAGAACTAAGGCTTGCAACTTCTAAGATAGAGCTCCATTTCGAGAACTCACCCATCTTATTCGGAAGATCGCTTAAACGAATTTAAGCCATGGTCTGGGTTATCGGTCGGTTATCGTATCGGTTTTTTACAAGAAAATGTAAGACGGGGTCAAATCTCAAGATCAAGAGGTAGCCCATTCACGTCACCTCCGCGAAAGATATCGTTCGTGCAGAATGTCCATTGTGGCGTTTTCTGTGCAGCGCATAGAGCGTTTCTGCTGGAGCCACATGTCGTTCCCGTTCATATCGTTTAATTGGAGCCTAAAGAAATTGGTTATTATTTATCTGACTTCCTATAGATTGGCAAACCAAAAAACAGCGCTATCAATTGTCATGAAGCTCATGTGGCCAGTTGGATCTTGTCAACCAAGTTGACTTCGAGGCATCGACTGACTTGGTTTCTACTGCACATTTTTAAGAATAGCGGCGATGTTCTGGGCCAATTTGACGTTCCTTTGGCGTATGGATGTTAGCTTGTGGCTTAACGAACTGGTTGTCTGCAATTTGGCCGCCAAACGTTGGATAGTCAACTCTGAAGCCAACTGCGTCTGCCGTGTAATGGGCGCAACAGGCACTCATTTTGATAATAGAGTTTCATCACTTGGATATGCTGCTAAATTGTTTAACTTTACAGTGATTTGGCATCAGTGTTAACATATATGTATACCTACTTAAATTATGAGGAGTAGTAGGAGTGCCTAGTACATATTTGTTTGGAAAATTAAAGAGATCGAATAGGATCTTCTAAATTTAACGATTGGCACAGCTCAAAACATTAATGATTTTAATCCTGGAGTGCACCAAAAGAAGGTAATCTTAATTCAGTTATCTAGTAATCTAACTCTATAGTAGAATAGAAACAGAATAAAACCGGGACATTGACGACTAGTCGACAGTTACGCCGCATAACCAGCGATTATCGTTATTATAACATTATCGTCCTGAAACCGATTTCGATGTGTAAGTACTAACAACACTGAGAGGGCTAACAACTTTCAGCATATTTTTACCGAATTCTGCTCTTGTTTACATTATGAGAGAATTTTGTCTCTTGTTTACAATATTTTGCCGTTAGATGTTGCTGTTCTGTTCGATTGTGTTTGATTCAGATTCAAACATGTAAGTTCCTTGCTTCTTACAAATTCGATGTTAGTTTTGCTGTGTTTCTACCAGAAGTGTGAAAATATTGGCGTACAGCTGATCTTAAGTTGAAGAAAATTTGTAAACGTTTAACGGTTGGAACGTTGCATAAAATCCATTATGATGCAACATTAAAGAGGAATATGGATAACCTTTGACTGCCAAACTAGCCCACTTCATAATTCGATGATGGATTAATGTTGAAATGTTCTGTTCACATTTTTGCTTGTTTTTAAAAATGATAACTGAACTTCGCCGGGAGCAAAGAATTTACCAAATTTATTAAAATAAATGACGTGATTTTAGGTCTCATACGCACATATCAATTAGTATGAGCATGGATATTTTTCACACATTCTGTTCATAACTAGGTATGGTAGTGGTAGGTACCGATCAACAACAAATTTATATCTGCAAACAGCGTGCCGTGAATTCACGCGAACATCCAATTTGGAATTTCTACATTTAATATACTTGACTCTGACTGAACGGCTGGTCTGGTCTTGGTTGTTATTTATTCCTTTTTGTTTTATTGCAGGTCAATGATGTCACCATCAGCAACGTTCGACGTTGTGTTATTAGTTATTTCTCCTCATTTAACAATCCCATACAAATATACAGAACAGACAGACAGACATATACATTCAACTTTGTCTCACCATTTTTCTCAACAAATCCTCATCTCGTATAGATGCCAAATCGCATTCAATTTCCATTATGATGCCTTGAGGGTAGGGGGCGGCGGACACAAAACCTGAAAGAAAAAAATATAAAATAAACGAATTATTGTTAGTTAACAAAGTAACGTAACCGCAATGTAAGAGTATGCTCAGTTGAGTGGACAATCTGTCAAAATAAATTTATATTTGATCCAAGTGAACGAGTTACCAAACATGGATGCATTCGGGAAAACTGCATTTTGTTAATTTTTACTTGTTGCAATTTTTGTTTCCACTAAACAAGCAAATTTTCCATTTCGGTAAATAGGCCTGTTTGGTGGTGTTTTCTTGTTGACATTATAAATTCCCCTGTGAGTTGTCAGTCGACAGTTTGGCTTTTTTGATAGATTGCTTTCTGAGAGTACCAAACCAATCCTACCCAAGTCTTTTGTTTTCACTTCGGTAAGGTAAGAAGTATTTTAAACTGGATTGACTTTTGAATTGATTTGGAACGCGAATCATTAAGTGGGCTAACGTCATGCGATGAATACATACATATTTATGGGAAATAATAAATACATATTCGGCTTAAGAGATTTATTGATTCAAATTCAAAGGCAATCAATGAATTAATTATTTATTTAACATAAACAGGTCCATATGCGAGGGGATAGGGGAGCTTTGGAGCACCAAATCTGACAAAGTATTCATTTATACAACATATTGAATGCCAAACATAGACCGGCTTTCTTCTTCTTCTTTACAGACGAGTTTATGATGTTTATGAGAGACATCATCATACTGTACTGCTTCTGGGGTGCAGTGGACCAACTCGAGTTCAAAAAGTTTCGGCAGGCATCTGTATTTAAATAAGTTCATCAATTAACCCTTTCGCGTTTTTGGACGATTTTATATAAGTTCATAGCATAACTCCTGTATACTAATTAAGCCAGTCGATCCTCTCCATTTTTGTAGGGACTGGTTCTTGACGTGAAAGCTTCGAACTTCTTATTCGACCAAGCTTTGTTACTCGAGCTGTATTATTTATTCCTTTCGCTGATGAAAAAAACCCAGTTGACACAAATTCCATTGTCAGGTAGAGCGAAGATAAAAGTCAATAATAAGAAGAAGTGATAATAGAAACATCTAACCCGGTAAGTCCACCATTGACCGAATATTAACACTACGGCAAATCCGGAGACTCAAGAAGTTCAGCAAGATATATATACTAAAGTATATGACAGCATCTACATATGTATATAGCGACGAGCTATAGAGAGCCATGTTTTGAGATCTCTGTCAAACTCGTCGAGAATTACGATTTCTCTCGACGCTGATAACCGTGACCTTATACGTCTAAACAGGACTTAGGCAAGGCGACTCGCCGTCGTGCGACTTCTTTAACATCTCGAAAGAATTGAGCAAAACGCACAGGCCAACATACAAAGTATGATCTTTCAAAAGTCCGTTCAATTACTTCCATGTGTCGACTATATTGTTATTATTGATAGAACACCGCGAGGTTTCACTAATGAGTTTGAGAGTATAGGAACGGAAGTGTTAAAAATGAGACTAGCGGTAATCAAGGGTAAAACAAAGTATATGACACCCAACATCGTTGGCCACAACAATCCACAGTTAAACTTTTTTTTGTTTTGTCGGAGGTTGCTACTATCGGATGGAGCGCTCAGACAACTAGTCCTGGCTTTATGTGGTGCGTACTAGTGGAGAGGGCCCCAACCAACTTGTATGACACAACTCGAGTCAATTAGCCAAACACCATGCCTATTTGAGAGTCTTATTGGTGGAGGAACAGGTACTACCCGATTCAAACAGCACTAATCAGAGGACCAACAAATAAAAAAAGATTACGGTCTAGTGCGGATTAATACCACCCAGTGAAGTTGAGAAAATCGAGAATGTTGCTTAACCCAATCTCTGAGATGTCAAAGAAAGGCGTCCATAGCGCGGAGTGTCTAACCCTGGCCAAACCCGGAACCCGAAATATAATAATAACCCCCAAACTCTTCTACACATATTTTGACAAAGTAAATAGAGCTCAACAATTTGCTCATGAAACAGTTGTTTTCAATGTCACATTTCACAATGCTAAAACTACCAGTTGAGTCATTTTATATTCACTAACGATCATCTACTTTACTAATGACATGATAGTAATACACGTCATCAACATTATCCGCCAAGAATAACTGCAACAAAAATAAAATAAATGTCAAAAGTTAACATTTGCATGATTCGCTTAAGTGGTGATCAATCACACAACTTAATTTTTATAGTTCTAGGAGTTTAATTATTATTATTTGTTTTTGCATGTTTTTTTTTTTTTCTAATAAAAAAAAAGACCCTGAGTCCCCCCCCGCCATATTTGTTTATTTTTACAAAATTAGCAATTTTATTGAATACTGCAAATTGTTGCATTGAGAACGGACACACAGATACGAGAGTGAACATAGTTTGTGTGACAGTAAAAGTGGATTTAGCCTCTCTCAACGCACTGCAAACAGCAGTGCCTGTCAATCAGGCTTAGTTTATCGACCAATATGGACATATCGACGGAACCAGTAGTGCGGTGCTGCACATTTGGATGAAACATTTTAATTACAATAATTTCTAGGCTAGTGCTGCTTCGATTAAGGTGCACCTAGACATTTGGACATATTTGGCGCTATTTGAATAGTGTCGTCGAAATTATTTGATAGTTTCTGTCATTTGTCAGCTGTGTGACAACTTATTACCTAATTAGTTAGCCGGCCGGGTGAATGAGAATAAATCTTCTAAGCCACCTTCGCACAGGTTTAAAACGAAAGAAAAAAGTTTTATCTTCCCTTGTATCTCAACCAAATTTGGTAGTTTTAACCTTGTTTTTATGCAGTCAGACATCCAGTAATGCTCACGTTAAGTTGACGTCAAAAGCATTAATTTTGCCAAAAAGTGGAGGCGTGACGCGAGAACGTTTTTATTTCATTTACCCACACACGTTTTTGACTGTCTTCCTTTTTATTTTTTGTTTTTTCATTTGTTAGCTTATTAATGACCAAGTAAAACGATAGATATTGCAACTCTGCGCTCTGTACAGTATTCATACAGGTAGTGTCATTAAATGACTATTTGCACAGGTGGTCGGTCATACATTTTCGAGAACTGGCGTTTTCCGTTTTTGGATTCAAGTTGAATAAGCGAAAATGTTTGTCTTCAGTGACCCATATCGTGAGTTTGCCAAAATAAATAGAAAACGATTTTTTATAATTTTAATTTGGAGTGTTCCATGTCGTGTATGCATCTGCCCACGGACACTTTAGACTTTACTGCTGCTGATTAATATTTATTTATCGATTTATAGAATTTTTAGTATCTATGTGGGATGGATTGGTTGATTCAGTTAAAAAATGTATCATAACAGCTGAATCTTCATTTGAATGACACATTCTGGGATAACATAGAATAAGGTTCACATGTTTAAAAGCTAACCCATTTGTGGGCAAATAATTCGTATTTGTACAAATTAAAAGTGCAACTCTATTGCAAGGGTATCACTCCCGTTTCGGAATAGCATCAAATGTCACTTGACTTTCCAAAAGTTGATTGAAATCAATGATGAATTTGGATGTTCGATGTGGCCAAATTTGTAAGAGATATTGTATCTATTAATGCATGCTAGAAACTAGTCGTAATGAACGTGAAATAAAGCTTAACTCTCCGAAGTTGAGAGTTAAGAAAAGTGGATTTTAACTTGATTTTTTTGGTAAAAATAAAAAACAAAACTATATGGTTTTTTTACTTTGTAATTGTGGTAGTGTAAAACTTGACAATTCGTATTACATTTAGAAAGGGGTAATCTGCAGACAACAAGCACTTAGACCAAGTGGTCCATTGTACTTTAGCAAGACTGTCCAAATTAGCCACAGAACTGTTTGTTCACAACGAAACAAAAGTTTCTAAACCAGACACCAGTGCTTTTAGCAAAGCAAAGAAGCTTAGAAAGTTGTCGATTATGATCATCTTCATAGAGGAAGTGTTTGTCAGTCTGCTTCTGGCAAAATCGAAACAATTACAGATAAAATGAGATGCCGTTTTGTCAGCTTTCACACAGCACTCACGAAAGCCAAAGCCCCTATGGTTTGAGAATCTTTTTGAGAGAACTAAATAGTAAAAGGATCTCTGCTTAAGGTATATCAGGTATACCTAATCACTAAAGAAGATTCGGGATCCCGAGAAACCATTTGTGTATACAATGGTATCACTCGGGATACAGAACTTTTCTAGCTTCGCTTACGACAAAGAACTTAAAGGAATGAGGAAAACTTTAATAGCAGCGGTGGGTGTTTCTTTCAGTGCACATGTAATGCAGGATATTGTGGCTGAGTTAGATTAATAGAGTTAGCTCATTACCAGCAAACAATCGCAGAATAAGTTGGGTAAGGTCTAACAATAAACGTTTTTATCCAGTGAACAAGTCCGGCGCTAAGAGGAGGCTCTGCTGAACACCATACGGCACTACCAGAGAATGTTTGTGGCATATATAGCGCTTATATCTTGCGCAAATTTAAGTTTCGGTTCAAGAGTGATGCCCTAATACTTCACTTTGCTAAATTGGGTGCACAGAAAAAACTGTCACCTTGTATTAGGTAATCTTATTCTTGTTGTAAACAGCATCGTCTCACCTTTTCCATAACCAAATTTCTGTGTAAATGATTTGAAATTATTGAGTCACTGGATGACGCATCTTCCTGATTTCATCTTGTGAATCTTGCTTTGGAGCCAAAATTTGTTACTAATAGATTGAAAATATTGACGTTGTTCTTAGAAACCTGTAAAGATTAAAAAGTGAGATATTTGACAGTTCTTCAAGTGTCAAAGACCTGGCAAGTGATAGAAATAATATGGTGTATCCTTCGCGGGACCTCAGCCTCTACAAATGTTGTCATCATAGAGTGGTTTCTTAGAAAATGATAACCAGCATTCTGGCCACAGTTTCCGTGTTTTTTTTTAAGGTGGTAAATGATTTTCACTTATTATTGGCTTTCATTCTGATCTTGTTTCCCCCTCTCTCTTCAAGATTTCAGAGTGTGTTGTTGGACATCTCATTGGCGATTATGTCCCTGTGCCCAGAAACTCAGCAGATGCATAATTTGTGCTGTAAGCCAAGACCTTTAAGTTCTTTACCCCACCGCGGTAAAATCCAAGCTAATTTATTTTAGTAGCATTAAATGCTTTTATTGCAGCTTGGCTGTCAATGAATATGGTAATATCGTTCCGTAGTACTGCAAACACTGATACATGCGGACTGCTTTCGCGATTGCTAGGACCTCAGCTCAGAAAACAATGCTGTGATCAGGGAGTCCGATAGAGCTGTGTATATTAAATTTCTCTGAGAATATACCGGAACCTGTTGCACAGTCCATATATGGATATACATTTTTTTTTCTCATAGACTCATTTTTGTTTCATTCTTCCTTGCTGAGGAAGTATATTAGTCTGTCAAAATCCATGTAGAGTGGCATAAATCGGAGCTTACATTGTTCCCTACATGCACTTCCAGAATCCGTGAGGGCTCTAAAAAACCTGGGTTACACTTGATTGTTTGGCTAAGCCGCAAAACGTTCTCGTCCAAGTTAACCAAATTTAGAATCGCTTCCATACCAGCCCTTATTTGCCTATCAATCTTTTTTGACAGGTTGTCGCTAAGAATGCTAGTTTCTGTATTTGCTAGAGGGTTAATATTCGTTGATTTGTCTGCGGTTTTCCAGCAGCATTTGCTGCTATTTTTGAGTATTGGTTATACAATTGCCGTATTTTGTTTGCTCTACACTTTCGGTTGCATGCACAGAATGCATTAGCTGCCTTCCCTACTCACACATTAACATTCAACCTGCAGATAAGCTAAGGATTACACCTAGATACTTTCTCCACTTTTTGAAGGAGGGAACAATAACGGTTAAAGAGAAAACATATTGGGAAATGCTAGTTAAAAGTTAAAACAACAGAAGTAGTATACTTAGCCAAACATACAAACAAGACAAGATAACAACTACATATAATGAAACCAATTCATGTACACGAGTTTTCTATAATGTAAAAAGATTTGAAAATTTACGCTTTGACCTTAGGATGCATTTCAATTACTCAACCATCACGATTTTACAAGAAAAAAAAAAAAAAAACAATTACGAATTCCAAACACACACAAAAATAATATCTAACCATCTCACACTTGTTATGGAAATTGATAGATGAATACAAACCAATGAGGCACCTTTCCAAAGAAATTATAAAGCACCCCAAAGGCAATACGTGTCGTTTCGGTGAGTTCAGTCACTTCTCGTAAAACATGTTGGCTGTCGATAATTATGGTTGCATGCCCGAAAACGTCAAATTTATGGAATTGGTTTAAATAAAAAGAAACAAAGTGCTGTGTAGGCGATTTTGTTAGTTCTCTTTTTTTTTATGATCGAAATTATAGAGAACATCAAATGATTAACGTGTCTTTTATAGATGGTTTGATGAACCGTTACTAATGGTTTTTTTTCCGAATAAATCTATATCAAATAAAATATTAATAAAAATCAGCAAATACTCTTTCAGAGAATACATATGGTAACGGATAAAATTGTATTCATGTAAAAAATGACGTAAGTTACTTGACAGATGCAAAACGTTTAATTTGAATGGAGACATAAATGAAACCGATTTTTCCATCAAATTAATTAGAATTAATGATGAAAATTATATATTGGGACATCAGATCGCTGGGAGTCTTAGAGCCATAGAGCTAATTTGGGATACGAATGATAGACGGATGGGGTGCGTGACGTTGGTTTAGAGGTTAGTGTGTCGTCTGAGGACTTAGCAGGTTCAGTATCAAAAAGGAAACAACGGCTTATAGTTATGGAACACTACCCAGTCTGAGTGCTTATAAAGGATCTGGAAAACGGAAGAATTTAAATATGCAAGTCTGGAAATACCAAATGGCGGATAAAGGATGCAAAATAACAAATGCTATTCGTTGATAAGCACATCACTTGAAAACGACTGGTCTGATTTTTTACTTATGCAAACTTACAAGAAAGAGTTTGCACATACATATTCTCTGAGTTAAGGAGGTAATTCTTGTGAATTCTAAGCTCATTATAAGCCACTTATCTGCTCTACAATCCAGAGTGCTTGCTTAGATAAACTTATTAATAGTTCTACTAAACCCGTTCAAAATAAATCTTGCCACCACAAGAGACTAGACCAATTAAAATGACAGCAACACGAGTCGAAAATTAAAACTTTAATCGTAAGCCCAGTAGCAATATAATACCCTCACATCTGATTTGATTCAAGACAAACATGCTGACGTCATCCAGCCACATACATCTTTATTAACTAAAAATCAAAACATCAAAATAATCAGAAACACCCAACATCTTGTAGTCGACCCCTCACGAAACAGGAGCTCATCTTAATTTACACCTAGAGCTCATCATGTGGTGCGAGGGAGGGTCATTATGGTGAATATAATAGACACGAAAAAAAATAGTAACAATAATAACAACATAAAGATAGACAGATACCATTGATATGCCAGTCCAAGATCAATTTATGACAGACCCAGAGCGCGCAACACGTAATCACAATCCACCACCACCGGCTGTTTCAGAAGATGAAATTTGTTTGACCTTCATTCCGCTCGTTTGTTGCTATAATTAAATAATTTTTCTTTTTTCCTGTTCTTGCTTTGACATGTTATTATTAGCGGTATGGAGTACTTAATAATAGCGAAATTATCTCACATCGTTTATCTATCATCGACAAAAAGACTGGAAGGCAGGTATTCAAATCAGAGTCGCTATTGCATCATAAAGGTTGGCGATGAGCATTGCATCTCACTCCAACTGAAGCGATAAATAGAGTTCAAGTTTGTCAAATTGAAATGTTAACAAAACGCCCACATGGAAATCAATTGAAGAATTAATTCTAGTTATTAGAGAGATGTTACAATTAATTGAATTATTGTTCTCTACAATGGGAAAAGGTGACTTAAATTTATGGTAGAAAGTCGGAAATTTATTTTGTAATTTTTATAGAACAACATTCTTTTTAGGAATTTTGTAGTCCTGAATATGAGATTTCAATCGGGTTTTTACTTAAACCTCGAAGGCGATCTTTTTCATAAACTTTTTATTAAAAGTTACGTATAATTATTTAATTTAAAAAAATTTGTTAAATAAATCATACATAATTTATAAAAAAACAGTTAGAAGATGGAAAATAAACTGCATGACTGCGTCATTGAATCGCCTCAAAAAGAATGGTAGATTTTCTCAAAAACGGCACCGAGGATTTTGATGTAATTTCGCACAGCCGTTTTTAATTTAAATTTAAGAAAGTCGTTATATGAAAAAAAATTATTTAAAAAATCTAAGTATATAGATTTCTTCACTTTAACACCATAAAAAATGGTAAAATTTGTCGAAACTGTATTAGTTTTTGAGATATAGGCTGTTTTATAAATTAACGATATTTTAATTCTTTGCAAAAACTGAGTATTCAGTATTTTCGGCCCCAACCGAAATATCCGTAGTTCGGTGCAAACCAAAATCTCATTTTCGAGTAAATTAGTGATAAGTGATTTTCAGAGAAAAATCATTGTATAGCAGATACCGTTATTTAAAACGATAAAGCAAAACATAAAAAAAATCTGTTCAGTTTAAATTTGAAATGTCCGCACTAATTTATACGAGAAAGTTAAAATGTGTTAAATATTTAAAAATAGGAAATGATCAAAATAAATACTACTACAGAAGGTATCAAAGTCCATTACATATAAACAACAGCCATAACAAACTTCTCAATAGGTACTTAGAATCGAAATCAGATTGAACAATTTATGAAATTAGTTCTTTTCAAAGATATTGGTTAGATTGCAAACTTCCCATTCAACCAACAAGCTACTTCAGCCTGCTCGGTCCCTAGCTAGCTGCCGCCAGTTACGCAAACCAATTTGGTGTGTTACGTAGTTACAAAACAATTAAAAGGGAAAGTCAATAATGTAAACCGTCAATCAACTGAATACTGAAAATCCCGAAAAAATGTTGGACAGACTGATCTGAAGGGTGTCATCAGAACTATGTTGAGATAATTATTAAAATCGGTTGAGTAGCTCCACAGATAGCCTTTACTTTACTACTCTCACTTGTTTATCCCTCCCTCGTTTACGGCCTTACTCCTAAAAAAATAAAAATCAGGAATATTTTCCAAATTGTTTTTTGAGTTATGGCATATGCCCGCATCGTCAATGCAAAATGCGTTTTCCAAACAAAAATAAAATTTAGACGTTTTTCATATGGGGCTAGTTTAATACCCACCTTCTGGACGGTGGTTCACGATAAAACTGTTATTTAACTTACATTTGGGATTTGCACAGTTGCATATCTTATAATGCAACTGTGCAAATCCCCTTGAATTTCGTGAAGTGCAACAAGCAACAAGACAAAAAGTCATCTGCCAATGTTGCTAACACCTCTCGTGTATTCGGGATTCGGTTTTCGGTATTTATTTTGGTCATTTAAAGCTAACATTTCCATCAAAATCTAATTTTGGGAAATTTTTTTGACTTAGTTCTTTCTATTCCAACCAATTATTGAACTTTATTATACCTCATTTTAAAGCTTAACTTTGATTTGAAATTTTGCCAAACAACCAGCTATCTTTGCCAATAGTAAATTGGCACATGCCATAGCGACAAACGGTGATGCAAATCCATTGCATGTGGAGGACGGCCAACAAACAATTTGTTTAATAATTATTACGATGACTTTTTCATAGAAAAATGTCGCCTTAATGGGACTTTTTTTGTCGCAAAATACATTTCAATTTATTTCGGGAGGGAGGTAGTTAGTTGTGTTTTCTATCAGGACTTTGAAATAAAAAAATATGTTCGTGAATGTACAAACAGCACCTACATAACTTTGATGCCACTAATTAAAAGTCCATTTAAATCAACTATGTTCGGTCAACGTGAAATAGAGGAAAAAAAACCGGATAGATTGAAAATTTAAATGAATGAATCTTTGCCAAATTTGCTTATCACGAATTATATACAAAGGCTTTGGCAATATCGTTGACACTGTGCTTCGCTTAAAACCTGTTCATGTTTTAAAATTTCCCTCGTCAATATAACGCAGAACTGCAATTAGCTGCAACGACTTTACAGATTACAGCACCAATTGGAGGAACATATATATATTAAATTAAATTATATTAAAAAGTCGAAAATATAATAAATTAACTCTGTAGACACAATTTAAAAAGGATGTTTGGATATGACCTCCACTGCCCCTTTAATAGATTTTTGTATAATTTTTGAAAACTTGACTTGAAACGGATAGTCCGTTAGTTAAATTGATTTAAAATGGCACCTTGGTAGAAAAGAAAAAATTGTTTGACAGGTGATTGATTGATTTTTTTCATTCGCAACAATTGGTGGGTGGTTGGTGTCGGAATTTTTTTATCTGTTTTAGTAAATATTAATTTTGTCTCAATTGCACGTTTTAGGGGCGGCACTTAAGTGGTGCATCGGGAAAAATATTTTGTCGGATTTATTTAAAACTTCAAATATAGACTCTAAGCCAAAACTTTAACAAATATTTTATTTGGAACGAATAACCGATTAAGGTGTTTTATGTAGCGCAAACGTAAAATCTAACTAAAATGCACCACCTACCAATCAGGGATGTACAAAGTTTGCCAATTAAGCTTGTTATAATAATAATAATAGTTGTAATAATATCTTAAAATCTATAAGAATTACAAAAAAACGAACATACATTTGCACCATCTCACAGGGTGGATGGCAATGGTGTAGAGATCTGTGTGTCGTCTACTGACGCGAGAGGTAAAGGTGCATCATTATTAATAAGAAACGAATAACATCCAGTTTCTCGAACCACCACACTAAAAAGACTATTTCAGCTTGGAAACACAATGGACCATTACGGAGTATGAGTCGTAGATAAAAGATTCAAAATGATGTATATTGCGATTTTTTTAGTTATAACTGTTCTAAATGTATAGTATTCTAAGAAGTTTTACATTTCTATTAAACGTTTTCACTTCAATGATTATAACTTGAAGGAAGGTGGCTTTGCTATAACTTATTTTTTTTTTTGTCGGAAGTTCAGGTGTTCACCCAGATGAGCATATGGTCATATAAATCTTAAGTGATATTTAAAAAATAATATTATGTGGAAACGGCACATACAGGACCTAAGTCGAGCTTCTCCAAATAGTTGTTGGTCCGTACTAAAAAATAATTTGCTGCATACTCAAAATCAAATTTGGGATGACTGGCGATGCGATCAAAAAGATTTTTTGTGCTCCCTATTGGTGAATAATCTCGATAAAGTGAGTCCCTTCCTTTGTTGAAGCCTCTTCTGGATGATTGCAGGCCAATCACATACGATACATTCTGGCTGTTCAAGGCAGAGTCTGCACAAACTTGAGTTCAAAAGCGATGGCGGAGTGCCTAGCGGGATTGCTTGAAAACAGTGTTGCACAAAATTTAACTGCAATTAATAACTTACATTTAGCTGCTATGGATTTTCGCAAAAATGGCTCAAACGATTTTGGGTATGTTTATGTATTTTGGATACTTTTGGCCTAAGTGTCCAAAATACAAAAACAGGCCAAAATCGTAGGAACCGTTTTTGAGAAAATCGAAGTTATTAGTTATTAATTGCAATTCAATTTTGGATAACACTGCTTGAAAAGGCAATGGCCTATGGTGAACACATTTTTGCAAGAATAATGAACAAAGTGGAACAAAAAAGTAATGATAGGATGTAGTGAGATGTGAAACAGAAAATTAGTTTCTTTTTTGGCGACCCTTAACAATTTACATTACTAGAGGAAATTTCGGGGTAGCTCTCAATCTTTTAAGGTGAGGTTACATATATAAAAAACATTAATGTACAGTTGTTAGTAACAAAAATGCAGCAAGTCGCTTTCGGTAGGAAATATTCCTCAGAAAAAGTTAGTGAAGGCTAAAGTCAAAAATAAATTTTTAGCTCCTCATTTAAAATTTTTTTTTTTATAAAACCATAAATATGTTTTACATAACATAATTTATAGAAAATAAGAAATAGTACGATATGTGCTTTTGGGTATTTTAATGTTGTTTCTATTAAAAGTTTTATGTGGCCTAAGGAAACATCTCCTTATTTCCAAACATACATATATTTTTATGTTTGCATTTAGCCAAGTTTGACCTACTCGCCTACTAAAGAGGACATGGTGGAAGACCGTGGCACTTCTTCTAGAAATCTAATAACACTTAAATGACTCGTTGAGTGATATGAATTTATCCAAAAAACAAGCGGAAGTTTTATCATCCAAACCGAAAGGATGTAATTACTTCATTCAGACATATTCATCTTTCGTAATCGCGATGAGTTCAAAAGTTAATTTTCTCAGAAAGGTGACCTAGTTTACTTATATAAAAAAGTTCGGTGATGAAAACATTGTGCCAATACTGATTAGGGTTTTTTATGGCCTTTTTTAGAGCGCCCCTTAATATTGTACTTTTGCACATTTAAAACAAAATTCGGTTTGTGCCGGAATCCAATGTCACAAAAATGAAAAAGGCATATGATAACATGAAAAGCTTAAGAAAGTAATTGCTATTTTATTAAGTCTTTAAAATTATACTTAAGACTCTTTTACTCCTACAAAAAGGAATGTCTTTTTTCCGAACTTGGTGAAACTTTTAACACAACTAGGTCTTTCAAAATTATTTTTCAAAGCAATGACCACAACTGGCAGAGAAGTAATGCTTAAATTAAGGAGATAATTGTATTAGCTCAAATAAAAGAATTAATAAGACAACTTATTTTTAAAAATATGTAATTCATTTGGTTAAACATTTTTTTGGAAATAATAAATCTAAACACTAAAAATCTTGATCAGTTATGAGCGTGTTGAACGTTTCCATTAGGATATTTCATGAATAGAGAAGAGATACCAAGGCAAATGTTTCAATATTACTACTTAACATTGAAGAGACACTTTCCAGAAGCAACATATTCAAAACAATCTTTAAAAAATATTTATTTTATACTGACGACATCGACATTGAGAATGCGAAGGTTAAACTCAAAAATACAAAGTTGGGGAAATAAACCTGTGTATGCGTTGCTGATGCAGTCAGCCAGCACACGTAATTCATTGTAATTCTTACCCGAATGTGGTTCAATACGTTTACTTTGTTGCAAGTTTTTGACAGATTTGACCTATCTTATCCCTAAAAGGACAAATTTTAAAACAGAAAGTTATCTATCTGTACCTACATACTGCCAGCTACTCATAGACGCCATCTATTCTTACCACCTTCCACAAACTAGGTGACAAGGTAATGACTTATATATTACACAAATCCAATACATAAACACCACTCTTACATGTCAATACAAATACAAAAAAAATACATTGTCTAATAATAGTCATGAGAACTTACCTACTAGAATAAGCCTGTACAATTAGAGTCTTCCACTTAAATGTAAGTCTCAAATGTAATCAAACCGCAAATTGAAAACCGCGTATTCTTGTGTTTTTATTTTTGTTGATGGCGAACTCGAATGATTGATTAGGTGGTTTGGTGCCGAGTATCGTATTCCAATATTGGTAGCAAGAAATAAGTCGAATTTTCAATAGATGCAATAAGTCGTTTGAACAGACTTTTATATTCTGGTCTTGTTAAACCAAAAGTAAATATAACTTATTAAAGACCGTTCAATGGACTTTGATAACCACAGTCAGAAAACAATAATTATTTAACATAAATTTATATTTTAAGACAATTTTTTGTTTGAATAAATATATGTGACACTTTGAAGCACTCAGAGCTATTGAATTAAATTATTCCGATTTAAAGAGTAGATTTATTATTATCGATGATATTTTGTTGAAACCAACCGACGACGATAGACAGATAAATGAAACTGAATGAGGCTGTGGCGCTTTGGGATCCATATAGGCAACAATTGCTACTTTATTTGCGATAAAACAATTTTTTTTTTATTACATATTTGCAATATCAAGTGCAACTCCACCACTACCAACACCAGCAGCCGCCGCCGCCGCCGCCACCAGTACCTAAATGCATCACCTATAGATATTGTTATTTGTATTTCAGGTGCAACGAAAAGCATTGAAATTTAAACAGAAGCTGCAGTGCCAATAAATACAGATTCATCTGTCATTCATCACGCAAGTTCTATGCATCTGGTGCTGTACACACATGGTGACAAGTAAAAAGGGCACTTATGTTGTGGTTAACACTGACACAGGGTCTTTTACCTATTTTGATGGTAGAGATTTCATTTCAATTGATAAGCTGTTCTTTGGTTGAAGATTTAAAGTTTTTGGTTAACAAGTTACGACATTTATAAAAAGCTGTCCTCTCGATGTTACAAGGTCATGTTGAGTATGGTTGCGGCGTTAACATTTTCATAAAAAACTTTTATTTTTCTTTGCAACTTTCTGAATCCGCTGAACTCCTTAGGAACTGGTCCATTGTACATTTAGATACTTCATAATACTCTAGTAATTTTTCCGATTTTTTTGGAAAGCTGAGAATGCACTTCAGTAATAAGGGGCTATTAAAGTTAGCACTCACCATATCAGTATCTGCAGCATAAAACCTGGTTCGAGAAAAGGCAGGACATTCATTAGAGAAAATGCTCTGCGGTGTCTTCGCCTATTCAATAAGCGTCGCAGATAGTTGTATCACTTAAAAACTTAATAAAATGCTTAAGGCGAAGCTCCTCCACAATCTTGAAGGTAATCATAGCAGGCAATTCGAATAGTGACTTGGCTATATGAACCAGGTATAAGGCTAAGTAAATTTACTAATTAACTTAAAGGGAGCTTTGCATCAGTAGCCAACGCAAGCACAGTTGGTTAAAGCGTTAATTGCTCAGTAATTTTAAATAGAAACAACAATTCGGAGGAAAATCCACACATTTAAGAGACACCATAACATTCCAAAAAAACATACCTTATCGTAAGCATTGTTAAAATATCTTGTGAATCGTATCCAATTATTACTTTTTTAAGCGGTTCTTGTCAATGTGGCATAAAAATTGTTTTTAAGAAAAAAATTTGAAAACAAACATGGGGCGCAACACCACACCACCGAACCGACCCCAACCGAAAAATTCGTTTTCAGTAAAAATGTCAAATATTACCCATTAGGATGTTCTCCTTACCTCAGCGCACCAAGGTAAAAAAAATCTTCATACAAAATATTTTAAAAAAAATGAACTCATTACTCGTTTTCTTATATGGCTTGGCCTGGCTCTTTCATCAAACGCACATCGCGTCGGTAGTTGGTTTATTCAACATATTCATACTTTTAGTTTGTCGAATAAAAATTCAAAAGTCCTAATTACCAACCAAAGCAAATTGCATGTGTTTCCTTCTCTTGTAAATGTAGTGCGCTTTTCTTAAGGGAACTCTAAACAGAAACAAAATCTAGAGTTTCACAACCGATAGAGGATTAGGAATGAGTTTTAGAGTTATTCGCTCCTATTAGGGTTGCCAAAATAAAAATGTGTACATGCATTTTGATTATTTTTCATTTGTGATAGGTATTGTAAACGGGTCTTATTGTCATAATTTAAGTTTTTTTTTAGGATTTATGAAGCTAAGAAAAGACCTCGGTTTTAAATGTTTCTGTTAAGGATATACATATATACCGAAAACGCTTGATAGTTCTGCAGCAAATATGAATAACAGTCCCTTTTTGTCCTTTTTGTTTTTTTCAAAAAACTTATTTTCAGTTTTAAATTTCTATAGGAGCTTTTGGCTTGTACTAATTCGGCTATAAATATATAACCATTTAGATTATCGCAATAAAAAAAATTACAAATGAAACGAATAATTTTGACACATGTAAATCGATTTATGCTGTTATTCCTTATCAATACCAAGTTTAGTTTTAAAAGACACTTTTTCGAAAATTTGTATAGTATTATACATTTTTCAACATCCAGTTCCTCTGTCGAACGCCCTTTTCTGTTGTAAACTGTTTATAAGGAATACAATTCTACAGATTATTTTAAGAATGCATTAAGAAATCGTTTCTAAAAGAAATTGAAACTAAAAACGCATTCTACGATGAAGTTTTGCTATTTTTCTGAAAAACACCTCGTCAAAATGTAAATGGCTTTTACACTATGTTAAATGTTAAACAGTTAGGACCAACATACTTATTTAAAAAGCATGCAAAAGTATAATCAAACAAAAATAGATAAATAAATATGACTATATAAAATAGGAAGAAATAAAGCGTTGTCTGTCACGTCCTTGTCATGTTCCTCGAAAAAAAATAGGTAAATATACTGAGAAAAAAAATAAGTGAACAGCCTACAAAATGCACCACGGCACGTCACTGAATGAGGCTGAGCTAGAGGGCTGCACTTTATTTGTTGCAGTTGTCGAAAATTGTCTTAGAAAACGCAAAGTTGAGAACTATTTTGAACTGGTAAATAAGATTCTTAATTGTTTAAGATCCCTTGAGTGTAATATGACGTCAATTGTACGATTCTTCACAAAATTTAAGAAATACTAGTGATGAACAAGGAGCAATATTTCACCAGAATTTAAAAACTATGGAGGACCGCTACCAACAATGATAGGATACGTCATCATGTTTACTGTTGGCCTATGTATATAAAGAAGAATAAGTTCCAACGACTATAAAACAAGTTCTTTAGATAAATAATGTCCTACAAAAAATGTTCCTTCCGCGATTTAATCAAAAAACTAATTAAATTCTTAATTTTCAAGATAAAGTGTTGTGAAACATAATTCTACCCTGACGAAGCCTTTTTATACCCTATCCTAAGGGTATATTAATTTTGACACATAGTTTGTAACACCCCTTAATATTCGTCGCAGACCCCTAAAATTATATATATTTATGATCAGGACCAAAATCTAAGACTATTTAGCAATGTCCGTCCGTCCGTCCGTATCAACTTTTGAGGCCTTTAAAATTATGCTAGGAAGCTGAAATTTAGAACATATACTCCCTAGGGTTCCGAAATGGTAAAGTGTTAAAATTTTCAAAATACGCCCACTGCCACGCCCACAATTTAGAAAAAACCGTTTTAAGGCTTAAGTTAGAGAGATAAAGTTGTACAACCTTCACAAGATATGTAGGTACTGCCCACCTTTATTAATTTGTCATATAAAGTTTTTTGCCACGCCTACTTTTTGTGGGCGTTTTTCACTAAAATGCTGTTTTCTTCGAAAATTTTCATAGAAATCGAAAAAAAAGGTTTAACAATATATTAAGCCAATATTTTTCTCAATATATCGCCCATACAAAGTTTTTGCACACGCCCACTTTTTGGGGGCGTTTTTTGAAAAAAATAATTTTTTTTCTATAAATTTCATAGAATGAATTAAAATGCTATCCATCATCTTCCTAATGCTTTTTTTTCTTTGGGGTACATAGGGATAAGTATAGGGTACCATATTGTTCGCCCCAAGCGGACTGTAGCCTTTGCTTATGTTTGTAATTATATTTTGTACCGGGCTTAAAAAAGCTGTTTTTATATATTATTATGTAATAATTTAATTTTTGGTGTAATGGAGAACAAGATGGTGCTTTTTTTGTTCCCTGTTGAGGATATTAAGCCAATCACTGATCTCTAAGCCGGTGTCACAACGTTTACACCAAATAAAGAACATCAATTGAACGCTTTTAAAAATAAGACTTTCAATCTCAATACTTATATTATTAAGGGCAAATCTTGTTATTTTGCATAAACAAGCAGCAACACAATATAATACTTACTACTCGTAGTCGTAACCTTTTTCATAAAACATGAAACCCACAGTGCCCAAAGAGTACACCTCTAATGTGATCATCACTAAAAATATGCACCCTTGTTGTGTAAGTCATTCGCATTTTCCCGGAATCGAGCATGTGCATCTCTCTAAAACTGTCTCAAGTAGTTCAAGGCATTCCAGTCTCCCGTCTGAGAATATCTGATTATCTCACACACAATCAACCATGTTCGCATTAAGTCGCTTACTTTCTGGTTACTACACTTTTGCCATTTTTGCATCACACTGCACTTTGTGTGATCCTTTTACGCTGTGTTTGATTAAAAATTCCGTCTGACTTACCACTGGCATCGTGCTTTGTCATCATCAGCGAAGTTTGTCCTTCTTCTGGCTGCTCCCATAAATCATATCGGCTGCAACTGAAATAACAAAAAAAAACACTTTACAATGTTTAGACTTCAATACTGCCCGATTCACGTACCAAATCAAATTTGTTTTCATTTAACATGGTGCACGCATGAATGGAAGTCCGTGGTCAGTATCGCACGTAACAATTACCAAATTTGGAAGAACAACATTTCGAGTGTGATGGGTTTTTTTTGCTTTTTATTCCTTTTGGCCAGTGGCCCGTGGATTCTTAATGGCGACGAAAAAAGTGACTTTAATTCGCGTTTTTTCAGGCCAGGCAGGTAACAGCCAGCCAATCAGCCGTTAGCAGGTACGAAACGTACATTTGATACAAGGTGAACTGAGATATCATTGAGAGTGCGATCGAATGAGTTTTTGTGTTTACTTTTCTGTTGTTGCTGGAACTGGAAACGCTGGAAACAATAAACAGACAGTGATGGTGATGGCTGGTTTCATTTTTGTAAAATTACGTGGACATTAAAATGCTGGTTGATGAGTGGATTCTCCTTTCCGGGAGGGAAAGCCAGTTGCATTGAAACGAGGTTAAACTGTGGGCGCTTAATGTTTATGGTAGATGTAGCGAAATCCTTTTTCCTTCAAAATACCTTATTTAGGAGTTTATTGTGTGGCGACACCACATTCATTCGAATTAACATGAAATTCAACTTTGAATTCAATACAACTGCAATGTGCCAATCGTACGCACCCTTCCAAAAACAATTAACAATTATGTATGATTTCATCGAGAACATAAATCGACCTTGAATCGATTAACTTCGCTCTAAAAATATTTCCGCAACTTGCACATTATTAGCATGTCATCATTTACTGTACGCTCAACTGCACGACATCTAAATAGTCAAATTAGTTTTTAATATTGCACGCATTTTTCATAATCCATGATGTCATACAAAACGAATCGTCAAACAAATGATATTTTCCGAAACACGCCACAAACAATAACAATGATTTAATGTCTACTTCCAGTCAACAATCATAAAAAACCAAAAATGATTTACCCATTAATTTATGAATAGTAATATTTTTATTTTGCAATCAATTAATTATGTCTAAGGCATATAAAAAAATAGTAAATGCATACAAATTTAGAACAGTATGTGCTCTCTAATAAGCTAATCAGTTCATCTACATAAAATATTTTGTCTTTTTCGCTCATAACTTGTATAATATTTCTTAATATGTATAAAAATAAAATAGTTTCTATTTTTTTCCTTAAACATTTAATTAAAAAAAAATAAAACAAATATTTGTAATATGTTTTGTCTATGTAAATTTAAAAAAAAATACTTCTTACTAGCTGTATTTGCGAATATTATTCCTTTCTTTTTTTTGTTTTTTTTTTTTTAATCACAATTAAACAGCACACTCACGTGCTAGATTGTTTTCTAAAATATATATAAAATCATTTCTACTTGCTAAATTAGAAAATAAAAAAAAATGGAAGAGATATTTGTTATACGTATGTGCACTAAACAAATTGCATTTTGGCACATATATTCGAAATAAAAATAAATAAAACTTATAATCGAATAAAAATAATATATAAATGTATATAAATTGAAATGCTGAGATTTTCGAAATGAAGTCTTTTCTTTTGTGTTTTAGCTTGCCTTCTTCAGTATTCTATAATATTGTATAGCTTAAAACTATAATCCTAGGGATTAAAAAAAAAGAAACAATAGATAGACAACTATGTCACTGGGTGCAGAAAGTTCGGATGGTAAAATATTTAGAGAAGTTGCGTTAGGTTCATTGATCTTGTCGATATTCGATGAAATCCAATAAATACAAAAATTGAAATATTAAAAAGGGTTTTTACTAGACGTTGTATAAGTTCTGAACTTAATGAATTGTATTTGCGAATACACCAAGTTTTCTGTTGTCAGTTGATTGTCACTGTCAGTGAGACTGGATTTAAAATTTTACATATTTGTCAACTTTTAACAAAATTTGAATCGCAACTGTTACCTGTTAGGTTATCCGGTAACTGGCTTTCTGTCATTATTTATTGTAATATTTTTTCAATATGAAATGCATCGAAGATGCCTGCAAAGCCTTTGGTACCAATAAATTTATCAATGAAATATGAAAAGAAAAACACATGCATGTTAAAAATCCATAATTATTTGGCCATGTCTACGTCAGGGCTTTCCAGTTAAAAAAAATACTTGTAGATTATCTATCCTACGGCTCAGACGAGAAAACGATGGTACACCATTAGGGTCGACTATAAAGTTATATCAATTTAAAGTGAACATTTTAGATATGGTGTATTGCATATACATAAAATGCAATATATTCTGAACTGAACTGAATTTATATATTTTGAAAAGACAAAAACTAATGAACAAAAATATGTTTTGTAGCTTATTATTTAAAATCAATTTTTCTAAAAAAACATGCTAACAAATGACTGGGTTCTGACCACTGTTTTTATAATATGCTCTAATTTGGTGTGCACATATTCTATTGCTTATGGAAGATGGTTTTACTCTAGTTCTAGATCAGACAACAATTAACACTAATCCACTGCCATTTCTAACAATAAATTGAATAGTTCCGTCATTTGAAAATTAACAGCAAATCAAACGAAAAATAACGAAACACGGAACAACGGAACTTATATAAGAAGTTATTTAATTGAGTTATAATTGAGTTAGAAGTAAGTTGGTAAAGTAGTTTTAAAATTTGCAATTACACAGTCATTGTGTTGTTTTGGTTCCTCGTTAACGCTTGAAGTGAAACTACTCGGAGTAACTTATGTATATGTATTAAAAGCCAAAATTGATGATTTAAAACAGAAAAAAAAGTGTTTAACTCTTTTTTTAAGTAGTGCACAAAGTTTATGTTAACTTCTTCCGAATTCACTTTTTGTTCGAAAGATAATCTAAGCGCAACAAAACGTTTTGTTAAACGTCCTTTATTTATTGTGTTTAATGATCAATAATCAAATGATCAAATCTTTAAACTACTTGGAATATTTGGCCAAATTCCAAAAAATTAGAATAAATATATGGGGCGGCTCTATATAGGATCGGAATTCTCGGATCAAACAACAATCGTAAGGAAAAAAGGAACAACCGACCTCGAAATTGTACGCTGCCCTCCTGAGCTGAGTAGCAGAGCTTGCAGTAAAATTTTAAGAGGCTGCAACAAAAAATGTTTTCCCTTCAGTGGGGCATAATAACAACATATAATACAGTATTGGTAAAAAAAAAGGTACCACCAGAAAATTTGAACTAAACTTCGTTGAGACTCTCTGGATTTGAATAGTTATTAAACTGTATAATAATGATTAAGGAGCACGGTAGTGCCCAGCCATGTTCTCAGAATTAATTTATTGAGACGCACAGTAACCAGGCTTCAATTTTTTACGTGAGCAGCTCCTGGGTTACAGGGACCCACAATTTTCAATAACTCACTCACCGACAGATCATCAAAACTATGAAGCTCTTCTAATCGGTCTTAGTAATCACACATTTTTTTTAATTTAGCTCCCAAAGGTTTAAATTTATGAAATTTTACGTTAGTTAGTTAGATAAAAACTGGATATAACAAAAAAGATGCGTAGCAACCGCCGTTATATCTGACTGAATTTACAATTATGACATTTTATATGGTAGTATGTATGTAGTTGCTTTTAATATTAAACAAATTGTTTTTTTTTCCGAAAAAGGGCGCATTACAAAAAGGGGAATAATTTTAAAATTTTGCACAATTTGAAAATAAATTTAAAAAAAAAGAACCGAGTTCTTTTATACAAAAATCGCTTTTGCCTTACAAGTTACCCACAAAAAGTAATGAAATCTAAAAAAGGACGCCAAGCTTGTATTGCAATTATTAAAAATCTCACAAATATTATTTATATTTTTATACCTGGCAAGTATATCAACAAGAAAGCAACAGTGATTGCGACATCTGTCGTCGTGTTAGCATAGAGTCAGATGAAGAGGCTGAAAATATCTGGAATGATTTTTCTATGCAGCAGTTGTTCGTATAGGACTCAACTTATTTTTCGTGTAATCAGTGTTTTTTTAAAGGACCATTTACACCAATCAATCTATTTTTTGTAGAAAGCGTGTTAGGGAGATTTTAGCCTTTTCCTCTGTGGGTATAGCTGCTTATTCAATTCTGCTGATCTGCTAAGAGAACGTACTTCTTGTCGTACAACTTTCTTAAAGGAAACATGATTTAAACTTTCAAAAGTTTCAAACAGACTCAATTAAAAGCGAACGCTCGTGTGCACACAAACAGCTCACGGCTCATTTTTTAACTCACGTGCACTCTTAGTTTTTAAAATTCCCATGCGAGTGTGTGAGTCGACTGATATTTCTTCATTCATTGCATAGGGAGAGATTTAAATTAATTTTAATTTAGAATTTATAGAAAATTATGAACATTTTTAAAATATATTAATAAATGTGAAAATAAATAAGTAAATACAATGTCATAAAAATGAAAACCTTTTTTTTATTCGGGTTGTAGAAGTAATGCAACTAAAAAACATAGGATATTCGAACAAGAAGCATACGATCTGTGACCGTGACAAGACTAATCTTAATTTCCACACAAAATCGGTCAGTGATGCTGGCAAAGCACTTTACACTTTAAGAAATGTTTTCACGCACATTTGTATTTTCTTTCGGTAAAATCGTATCGGGTACGCCCATAAGTCCGCCAATCGTCTCATATAGGTCTAAGCATGCAAAAGACCACATTCGTCAACGGACATTGTCGGCACACAGGGTGAGTTTTCATGAAACCGCTCGATTGTGAGCTTGAGACGAAATAAAAATGTAGATAGCGAACATCTCTTCAAGGATGACTTTATAAGCCTCTAGTATAATTTCTTTCAAGACACTCATTCTTACTTACATACGAGAATTATTCTAATGTGTAATAAACTGCATAAAGCAGTCGTTAGCATAAGACAATATATTTCAACCTACAAATTCCATATTGTTTATGTTCACAACTAAAACTACTTCACTTTCGGATGTTTACTTCTGGCTTAGGCTTTCCATATAGAGTAAAGAGGTTATTTACTTAGAATCCAGTTCGGCGGCGACCGTAAAATTAATGTTTTTAAGAACGTATTTTCTTACATACTGAAGGTACTCCTAATATCGAGAGTTTTTGTTGAAAATCGAATCATGTTTCTTTCTGTAACATAAGTACAACATGTGAGATTCTCTCACTCGTTTTACTCAAAACACATACCACCCTACTTTCTGCACAGAAACATAAAAAATATGCATATATTTTTGTAAAACTAACTTAAAAAGCTAGATCGACTAAAACTAAACTTCATGGAAGAACTTAATAGGGAACACCTAGTTACTGACACACTTTTAAAGCTTCATATATACAATGCATTCAGCTCTTTCGAAAATAAATTGGTTATTTTATAGAAAGAACGACATTTTCAGGGCTGATGGCAAGAGATTCTCAATCATCTCAATAACGTGTCTTTTGTGTCATGAGTTAATTTTGAATTATTAATTTTTTTTAACGTTCGGCTGACCCAAACCATTATTCAGAACAAAAATTGCACACTTTCGTTTGTTTTCTTTACTTAACCTGGGGGACAACCTCGTAAATCAGTCGGTAACGCCTAAATGCACCAGTTGCTGCATGCATCGTTGCAGGTATGTCGGATCAGGAAACATGTTGAATTGAGTCTTATGATCTACACTGTTCCAGATAATGACGTCCTCGCGACCCGTTGTCACCGAACGTCCAATTGAGAAGAGCAAGCGGCGATCGAAAGCGATTTTCAGAAACCTGAGAACCTTTCGTCCCAGCGGACAGTCGGGCAGATAGCAAATGCGAGGAAAACCTACAGCAAAAAATGCCCGTCCTGGATGAGGGTGTTCTTCGGTTTGAATACCCGATGCGATACTGAAAAATTTACGAAATTAATGCGAGTGATATGGAAAAAGGAAAATAACTTACTCGTATACAATTTGGATTGTATTTTGGCCCTCGTGTCCAGGAAGATTCTTTCCGATTATACTCCATGACATGGTGCCAGCTGGCTGGTTGCCAATTTTTTCGCCGTACACAATCCCACAGACTGGACACTCGATAAAGAGATTCTGGAATTGGACACAGCTAACCATATTGGGTTCCCATAAGGGGAGATTACTACAAGCACCCACCTTTGTAACATCCTTCTGCTGCTCGATAATCATTTCGTTGAGACACTGCAAGTGAATAAGATGCTGGCAACGACTTAGCGATATAGTTGGATTCTGTGAGTTATGCACTAGCTCTTCCATGCACATAGGACATGGCTGGGCGTTGGGCCATTGCGGGGGATCGACGACTTTCACAAAACGACTTATCATATCACTTGCAGGATCAACGCCAACTATCGAACCTGCGATTTGTTGTTGGTGCTGCAACTGTTGCTGTTGATGGTGCAGGTGATGTTGCTGTTGTGGCAGAGGGGGTGGTGGCGGTGGTATGTTGTTTCTATCGTGCACCGATGTGAAGACTTCATCGCTGCCAATGGAACAATCGAGCAGATCGTTAACGGAAATTGCAAAGTTTCGGCTGCGTAGGCTCTCTTTGCTTTCGTGGCTTAAATATGTGGATACAGTGTCGACGCTGGGTCGACGATTTGATTTTAAGCTGCTTGAATCTGTTTCGGAGATGCGAGTTCTTGATCGCGAACGGTGCGAACCGAGGCGAGAGTGAGATCCTTCCGAGCTGCGACTATGGTGGCTGTGAATAGATGCGGTGAGTTTGTTCGAATGCGAAAAATGCGCATTGGGGGCCTGCTGCTGTCCATTTTGTGAGCTTGATGCGGCCGCTTGATTCGACGTTGAGGCATGCTTTGTGCTAAAGATGTTTAAATTGTTGAGAATCTGACGGAGATTTGTCGTTGATACGACTTCGCCGTTGGTTTTTTTCGGCTGCTTCACTGGTCGTTGTTGTTTTTGTGGGGCGAGCAATTGATTCGTATGGGGAATGCCCACGGTTTGTGTTGGCTGTAGACTAGGCGCTTGTAGGTGCTTGGGTTTGGGATGCGGCTTCGGTGGGATTTTCGGGACTGCTGTGTTTTGCTGTTGCAGTTGTTGCTGTTGCAGTTGCTGTTGTTGCAGTTGCTGTTGAGGTGGATTGGGTTTCTCCGTGTTACCTAAAGTGAAGGTTGATTTGTTTTTTAATTTATTATTGATTACATTGTTATAAATTGATTAGCGGTCAGTTCTTCAGAACCTAAATACTTCTAAAAGTTAATTATAAAATCCACCCCAAGTAAATATGTTTTGCAAAACCGAAAAACGAAAGACATTAACATTTTCGACGAAGCTTTTAAAAGGATTGGAAGGGATGATATATGAAGTTGTTGGATGTTTGATGAGGAAAGTCAGTATGTTGTAACATGTTCATAGGAAAGGATGTATGAATGCTCCGGTCGGGTTGTTGGGTGACTATTTGAACAAACATAACGAGTTAGATATTAGATTTCTTAAAAAACTTCTTGCTCTTGGGTGTTTTGTCAGACTTTTGCGCAGCGAATATAAACTTTAAGTTGGATTTGAACCACTTATTCCGGCACCTAAATTTCATCGTACTCAACCCAACGAAGAATTAAAAAAGTTGAGCAAAGCCCTCAACAGATTAATGTCTCCCACATTATTTTAAAAACGTTGCTCAACTCGATGAGCAATAAATAAACAATTTTTTTCCGTCTCTAAAAATTTTCTACACTTCTCCAGGGATTCCACCCAGACCTCACATCAAGTGGGACGGACGTATGAAAGCACTACCATCTTTAAGCAAGAACGACAAAACGTCAAAGACTCAAACTTATTCGTCAGAAACAAAAAATTTAAAACAATGGATACTATGCCTTTCCCGAGCCCGGACATTTGCAAAAGGTCAGCATCTTTTCTTCTATCTCTGAGGAGAATCGACTGTAGGCTGCTTGTGGCGTCCTTTCGGGCCACCAAGCTTTTGATAAACACTTAAATGTGTTGGGCTTAAGCGACTCCACTACCTGTCCTGCTTGCGGTGAGGAGGATGACACAGCAGAACACTTTCTCTGCAGTTGTCCGGCCTATGCTCGCATCAGGTGGCGGATTTTCGGGGCTGACGTGGTGAGTGCCGAATATCTAAGCTCTTTATCACTGAAGCTCCTTCTCGTTTTTCTTCAAAAGAAGGGAAAACTAAGTACATTAATGTAAGGTGCCTGAATGGTAGTACAATGGACCTGTAGTTGTGTCTGAGCGCTCCATCAGCTAGTAGCAACCTCCGACAAAAAAAATGCATTTCCCGACATTCCAGTAATGCAAAATATTTTGGTTAATAAACTTGTGGCACGGTTGATTTTTCATTAACCTCGCAGTGGTGAGTTTTCGAGTTCACCCTTAAATTGCAATTTTGAGACTAAATATCAGCAATTGAGTGCTTGCATGGGAATTACAAAGCAGTGTGGTCACAGAAAATGTTCATGGTCTGCCAGGAAGCCTTCTACCATCGCAGATGCAATGAGAACCTATCAACTATTTGTTAACTGGTTTCATGTGGCCGATATAAAAACTTTCTCAAGAACGAATATTTCTCTGTCCCAAATAGACTCCCGGCCATAGTTTTAAAGAAATGTTTGCACAAAATAGCGCTGCACTTTTCTATTCTTCTCTAATTATCAATTGCACAAACTGTGAAAGGGCTCATTTATCATAACCACCCACAAAGAAGTATCTAAACTCTCTGGAATGTAATCAAAGGTCTTTAAGAGCGTTGTTGACGATACAATGATCTCTCATCTAAACAGCATGGGTTTTTAAAATGTAGATCTATAAACAAAAACCTTACGGAACTCACATCTTAAAAATTATGTGCCTTCGAAAATTGTAAGAAAGTAGAAGTTTTGCCTGATTTCAGCAAAGCGTTTGAAAAAACGCCGCACAAAGTCAAACTAAACTCAACTGGTTAATTTCATGAATTAAGTCTTAATAAAATCGGGGGTATAGCACAGTACGTGCCACTTTACACTCTACCTGGAGACCTACGCAGATGACATGAGATTCTCTTAGCATATATCTTGCACTATGCACTATGCACAATAACATGCGCTTCGTAACTTACCCTAATACCTAACGCCCCATTTTCTTTCTCTAACCAAAAAATTGTTGAGTCTAACAGCTCTGGAGTTTAATTTATAAAAATATTGCCTTTCAAATGATTCTTTTGTCGCAAATTTACATACCCAACTGACGGCAGTTCTACAAACAAACAAATTTAGTGCAATAAATCAATCTTCCCTTCGCCGAAACAAAAATAAAACATAAAAAGCTTTAATATACTGACTAATATTCAATTTTGCTGACTACTAATGGCAATATCTCAAACGAAACAAGTTTTCTTTTGAAATACCCGAAAAACTCAACGCCCAAGGTCCAACCCCCCCAAATACTTACTATTCCACTGTTGTGCTTGCTGCGGCGTCAGCTTAACTAGCGGATACGGTGCTTGTTGTGTCCTCCTTATGCTACGAACCGGCCCATTCGGCTGCCGAACTTGGGTCAAATTACAAAAGTTAATTGTATACGGCAGGCCAATGTTTGTGTTGCACAAGTCCAGTGTTTGTTCGCCCTAAAAACGAAGACAACAGATAAGAAACGAACGCACACATTTTACATTATCAGCAGTGCGACCAACTAACCTTAGCCCAAGATTCCTCAATAATGCACTGCACGTGCATGTTGTACGGATGCCAGTCGTTGCCACTCGCTCCTGCCCACTCCCACTTGGTGCCTTTGCCCGCTGGCGAGGTTGGCTTGTAATACATCCGTCTGACGCTTATCATCGGCACCTGAGCATCTTCCGAGCTCTGCATCATTGTCCTCACATTCACATAGAACTGCTCCAAACTGGGATCAGCATCGCTCAGCAGCACCCTTGTGAGTTTCTTCGCGTGCGCTCGCTCCAAGTGTTGCGAAACTGCCGGACTATAGGGCAGCCACTTGCCTCCGCGCGACTCCAACTCCCAAACCACAACGGCATGGCTATTAACGACGGCAACCGAACTGCTGTTGCTAGGGGTAGAAGAGCTATGGCCAGCACTAGTACTTGCTACCGATTGCATTTCGACGTTGTCTCTCCACGGGTAAGCGAGTAATTTTGTTCGAAGAACATACACCCTTTTCTCTCCCCCTTGGTTGCTTCTCCCAGAGGGTAGCTCTACTCCTCCACGCACGAGCAGCAACAACAAAACAACACACAATCAAACTAAATTTTAATTTAACTCAATCAAATCCAATCAGACGATCGTCAACTTAATGCTGTCCACCGAAGAAACAAAAAATCATATAATGGACACAAAATAATAGAAAAAAAAATAAACAACTTAAAAAATGGTGGAGATCTTGTCAGTTGTTCGACACTTGTGGATTAAGCACAGATTTGTGCGGATTTCTTGAGGTTTTCAGTGGCTTCATGGTAGCACTTGGATTTTAATTTATCACACACTAATTAATTAATTTATTTTCAATTTGATTTTTTCGTTTTTATTTAGTGGAAAACTGGTATCAAACAAATCACTGCCATATTACCAGTTTGTTGGGTGGAAGACGATCGCCAGTTCCCACTTTGACATTTCCAAATAGAAAAAAATCTAAAATGGCGAGGGTGGGTGGATATCGGTGTTGTCAGGTGGGAAAATCCACATTCCATTCCATTTTGTTCCTGTTGGATAGTGATCGGGTAAATTTTGTGTGAATTTCATCACAAAATCAATTACAAACTAGTTGAAATAAATTTTATTCCACATAAAAATGTGCCCCCTGCATTTTACAATCAAAAGATAAGCCATTTACATAATTTTGTGATAAATTTTTCTACGCTTCTCTAACAAATGACAGGTGGCGCTGGCTACTCCATAATAAAACAAGTTCCACAACAAATTTCGGATAAACAGAATTTATTAAAAACAAAACAATGAAACAAATGCACTTTAATCCAACTGAACACCTTCGCTCCTCAAAATGCTGATTTTTCTGTCTGAACCCCATCGGTACTTGCTCTTTCCAGACTTCGAAAGGACTCGATGACAAGGAATCAAATAGGCTATCTCATTGCTGGCAATAGCATTGGCCACTGGTCTGATGGCTTTGGGCTTGTCCATAGCCAGAGCTACGTCTTCATAGGTCCAGGCTGTTCCCTTTGGAATGTTGCAAAGTTGCTGCCAAACTTGTGTCTGGAAGTCTGTGCCTTGAAGGATGAGTCGATGGTTTCTGGTTGCCCCAGAGTTATCGAAAATATTACTCAAAACTTCTGTGGATTCATGAGTTGTGTCCTGGATCAGAGTGGAGTCTGGAAATTTTTTTTCCAACTCTTCGATGTGGGTACTGCTTTCTTTATCCACAAAGTGAAGAAAGCAAATCGCATCATTTGCGAAACCAATGAAACACTTGCCATATGGACTATCGGCGTAGCCGTATTTAATGTTGTAATGGGATTTTTTCGATGCAATTTCAAACGTAAACATTTTTAAAAAGCGAATTTGCTTGATGAAGGAAAAATAATTCTCCACAAAACCCGGCAACGAAATGTCAAATTTAAATGGTGACGGTGGGTTGATTTTAGTTTTTGTTTTTCCCAGAATGGTTGCAGTCAGTGCTATAATATAGAATTGTCGAGTTCAGCTGATTTGTTGGTGAACGGATATTGTGCTGGATAATGGGTGCCGTTCTGAGAAATTTAATATGTCGTCGTATAGATCAATAATGAAAATGATAGGATAGTAGTGTTTTAATTTGTTATCTAATACCAGATTTTGAACTGAAATATGTTTCTTTTTTCCGGACTGTCTGTCCGATTTCAAATTATTTTTTATTGTAGTAAGCCACTACACGGGTAAATCAGGGGTATTGGTGGTTCGATTGGAGATGTTAAAACGGCTTATGAAAGGTGATATTTTTTCATTTAACATTTTGTAGCTTTATGGCCTTAAGTAGGACCTTGGATTTAGATTTCAGAGTTACATTTATAAAATGTATTTTTATTTTGCAATGAATACATCTAGAATGTGGCTCTGATTGGACTTTATTATTGTTGCTCACATCTGCATCTCGTACCAACAAAATTTGGTCAGTGAATTCCAATAATCAGGCTAATGCTACGTTTCCACCGAGCACTAAGCCGAGATTAAGATTAATTTGCCTAAAAAATAACCTTGAAAGAAACAAGGTTTGCATGTAAGAATCGGTTTGAGACTGCACCCAATACCGTATATGTCAAATTTGAGAGCCAGAGAGCGGGTTAAGAGAAAGCCCCTATGTTGATCTCCATTTTCTTCGGTGGAAACGTGTAGAGATTTATTGTTGATCTTTTGCCTTTAATCTCGGTTTATTTTTTGGGGGAAATGCAGCATAAGAGAGATCAAAATTTGAATACTTCACATCTATAAACAAATGAGACTTAAGCCGTTTTTTATTATCAAAAATTTTTTTTTAAATGATAACGCTGCAGCAGATATGAAATGAAGCTATTTGACTTTAGGTAATGATTGAAATGAAAAGGATTACAAAAATATTTTTGTTAGCTGAATATAAAGAAGTACGGTGATATATTAGTACTTAAGTACAGTCGTTAAGTGCTGAGTAAGGCCTAGCCCGGTCAAAGCTATTAGAATGTTGCCAGTGTTTGATGATCCAACGTGTTTTATTATCATTAACTGATCCATATTGATCAATCCGATAATAAAAAACGGTTGATGGCAAAGTTTGGTGTCGATCGTTCCGCTAATACATTCAACGTCACCTACCGATTTCTGATCTGGAAATTTGTTTTCCTATTTGCCACTAGGTGTCTATGACAACCCAATTTGGATTTACGACCCATGTTGCCATACTCAAATGGGAACTGAACCATGCGTTCAATATAATGCTGTCTGACTGCAGCTAATGGTTAAAATGTCTAGAATAGATCTGTTCGTAAATAAAAGACATCGCAACAGCCATGACAGATTATAAATTGTAGGAAAACAGTAAATGGCGCGAAATATTCGTTAAATTAAAACAATTTAAAAAATGAAATTTTAAAAGTGTAACAACTTCTAAATGATTCTCATTAAAAACCTAAATATACCGCAAAACTACAAAATATTATAAATATATTAAATACCTTAAAAAGTAACATTCTGGATATTGGTAAAAGGTTTTAATGATTAAAATATGACAACACCAGATCCAAGTTATTTTCCGAATCATTTAATTATTATCGTTTACATATTCATGCCCAAAATTTATTGAAACTCAAAATGTATCTTTGGTTATTTTTACGTAATTTTTGATAATCAAAAATTTCGGCAATAATTTAATTTTTTTTAATATCTTAAGTTACAAATTAAATTTTTGTTTTTTCGACCAACTTGTCGAGCACTCTTTCCCATACATATTTTGTTATTTGATTTATAACATCGCAAACTTGCTCAGCCTTATTAATAATGCTGATTTTCCCAATTGTTAACTCTTGTTAGTTTTTTTTTCAGAATTTATTTGTTGCATTGAAACTGTACAAAATTAACTTCTTCTCTAATGAAATTTTAAAAATAATTTTGGAATGAAACGAATTTTTACTATAAACGCTGTCAAAAACGCATTATTATCGACACTTTCAATTTTTGCATATGGAAATCGAATTTTTCAAGGCATTTTATCCTAATTTCGATATATTACCTTAAAAACCAAAAATTACTTCACATCAAACCACAAAAATTAATTCCATAAGTAAATTAAGTTTTTGGTAGAATGTGTATTGGTGATGCCATTTTCAGAGCTGTCAGCTATTTATTCTAAGGACAACATTTTATTATTAATAAGAAAATTGAACTAACAAATAATTTTCTGAAATATATGCTATCTTCAGTAGCATTTTAATTTTAATAAGGTTGATTGAGTATAGATGATATTACGACGTTTGTATGAATACCTTTTTTTGACAGTATTACTTAGGATCTCTTCACCAAAACAAATAAACTAACACTGTTTCATTGTAAAATAGAATTAACCATATATCGTCTTTTCAAAAAAGTTTAAATAAATCCGCAAATAATGTAAGCATATTCTTTATGACATATTACTCATTTAATTTCCGCAGAGCATCGAAATGTCTACATATTTTTCAATAATACTTCGCATACACCCTTAACTAAGTATTTAATCTAACCATCACTAGATGTCACCAGTTCAGAATTATTGACATTTAGAAAACGACATCTCCGCCATTTCCGTTTGCTCAACTCCTTTACCTTTTTGACAGGCAGACATACAAGCAGCTCTTTTTTAGGGCCGCCGAAAATCTGCATTTTATTTTAACATCGTTTAAAAAAACCTAATCCACAATGGTTGTTAAGAAGGTAATTGTTTATTCCAATAAAGTGCAAAGTGAATTTTTCGTTAATATTTTGTGAATTCTGAGAAATGGAAATTTTCCAATTGTGTTTATCCATTTTTTCGATTCGTCGCGCTTAATGAAATTCATTTGTTTGCCAAAGTCTGTGGTGCCATTCTAATGTGTATTCCTTTTGTGTGTGTTTCAGCCAAGACCGAAGAAGAAGCCAGTGACCAAGAAGGTTGCCCCAGCACCATTGGCCGTCAAGAAGACCGTCGTAAAGAAGACTGTTAACCAGCTCTTCGAGAAGAGGCCAAAGAACTTTGGCATCGGTGAGTTGAACAGAATTGTCCACAAATGAGAAGTGAATCTAAGGGGTTGTTTGTTTCCGTTCCAGGTCAAAACGTTCAGCCAAAACGTGACTTGTCTCGTTTCGTCAGATGGCCCAAATACATTCGCGTCCAGCGACAGAAGGCCGTCCTCCAGAAGCGTCTGAAGGTGCCACCACCAATTCACCAGTTCACTCAGACATTGGACAAGACCACCGCTGTCAAGACCTTCAAGTTGTTGGAGAAGTACAGGCCTGAATCGTCTTTGGCCAAGAAGCAGCGTTTGAAGAAAATTGCTGAAGCCAAGGCCAAGGGCAATGACGCTCCACCCAAGAAGAAGCCAACCTACGTGCGGTCCGGTACCAACACCGTCACCAAACTGGTTGAACAAAAGAAGGCTCAATTGGTAGTCATCGCTCATGATGTCGATCCTTTGGAGGTGAGTTTAGTGTCTACGGAGTATTTTGTTTACTCCCTCGAGCAATTCCAATGATGATAAAATTTCTTCACCTGAAAGGTGGAATCAATTCCAACCAATTTATATTTGTTGCAAAAGACATTCTGAGTGTCGCCATAAACAGATATTGGTCTCCCAAATTATTAAATGTAACTAATGAGTTTGTTTTTGTTTCCTTGCAGTTGGTTCTGTTCCTTCCAGCTTTGTGCCGCAAGATGGGTGTTCCATACTGCATTGTCAAGGGCAAGGCACGTTTGGGACTTTTGGTCCGTCGCAAGACCTGCACCACCCTCGCTTTGACCGGCGTTGAGGCCAACGACAAGGCTAACTTGAGTAAAATTTTGGAAGCCGTCAAGACCAACTACAACGATCGTCACGACGAGATCAGGAAACACTGGGGAGGCGGTATCTTGGGATCAAAGAGTTTGGCCCGCATCGCCAAGCTGGAGCGTGCCAAGGCGAGAGAATTGGCACAGAAGCAAGGATAAGCGAATAACACAGCTGATTTTTGTTTTACGCCTGAGATAATAAAAATAGTTTGTAAAAAAATCTACAAAGTAATAATTGTTGTATTTTGTTCCAGTTCAAGGTTGTTGGGTTTTTTAGGAGGAAAGTATTGACAGTGGTTTTACATGCCGATAAAATGTACTTGATTTATTTCAGCTGGTAGTACTTTTTCACATCAATCTAATCTTACTATACGTCTACCGTGTTCTAGTTACATGTGTGTTTTTGAAAGCACGTGTTGCTCGTTACTACTAACGATATATTTACAAGTTTTATACGAAATTCAATGATTATAAACGCAGCACCTTCAAGATGTCTTGGAAGTGCAATGTTCCTGGATTCTAACATTTCTAGAACAATATTAAGCCGATCGTTCTGCAACTTAGTCGAGATGGATTCTTTTAACTTCTAATCTGATTGCCATGTAGCCTATGTCCTTTCTGTACCTTTTATTAAATTGGTAACAATTGCAGCTTTGTTCCCTTTTTTATGCTCAGCGGAAATTTGTGGTCACAGAATATTGATGTTATCCCAGATATTAGATACTTCAACTTTTAGGAACGACTGTCGTCAACATATTAAATAAAATATACAGTAGAATCTCGAAAAAGTTACCCAAAATGTTGGATAGCATTTAGAACAAAAAAATTATAAACGCATTAACACCCTTTTTCTGAGTACTAAACCTCTCTTTGGATTTAAAAATATAGAAGCATTAACTACAATATCGAGCATGGTGGCTTAAGAACCATTCGTACATATAGCTAACTCTCCCAGGCGCTCAATACTAACACAATTATACAAAAAAGCTTGCACTAGTTATTGATCCTACCCTTAGATGACTCTTATGCTAATGATTCTTTCATCTGTCGTCAAATGCTTCGTGTTTTTGTTTATGCTTTCTTAGAGCTTGTAAAAGTCAAAATAGGTTCTAATCCAGTTTCTGACCACGAGGGGGCAGCAGTGTATGTATGAGAGCTTTGAAAATGTCACTTAACGGTCTTCACATAAATGCCAAAAACTAATAAAGCTAATACAAAAGAACATTTCCTATTTTTATATCTAAATAAAGTTGAACAAATCTGGGTATTTAAAATTTTAACGTATTAAAACTAATGTCGATTTTCATTGACCCATTCGCCATGTTGGAACAGAACTCCCAAAATAGCTACAACAGCACTGACATCAGTTACAACATGCCGAATGGGTGAATGAAAATCGACATAAAACTTGCTCAATTTATACGGATTTTAAACCTCTCTGAGATTTTACTTTTCAAGCTTCTATTGTATACTTAAAACGATTTTTACGCGGATTTACACAAGGAAATCACGAGTGATGTTACCACCTGTATACAGTAGAATTCGTTTAATGGTAGGTTTATATGGCCACGGAAGCCTATTAAGCAAGATGAGTGGTATCCACAATACTTTAAAGTATATTGGCAGTAAAGGACAACAGTAACGAACATGTAAAAATGCGTGATACTTATTTTGGTCCCTAATTTTAATTTGCGTGCGTCCAAATGATAGTAACAATTTTGTTGAAATAAAATAAAAGGCTTTGAAAAATACCAATTATTTTGATACTTTTCTATTGATTCGTAAATTGATTGAATCAGGAGAGTCCTTTAACAAGAGCCGAATCGGTCCAGCCAGCTTACCAACTAACAGCATTATCTTAGTTGTAGTTCTCTTAAGTTTAATCCCCACAGATGAAGCCTTTATCGTAATATTTTAATTTGTAGTATTTATAGCACGATTTGGCCCGAATTCCCACAATTAATTTATATAATTGCAAATGCAAATAAAATTGATTGAATTAAAATACAAATTATTTATCGAAATAAATTTATTTCGCCGCCCGAAACAATCGAAACTATGCAATAGAGCAACGCTCGCTTTTAAAAAGCTGATGAACAACTTTAAACCATAGGAAAGTTTCAAGGCGACTTGCCATTTTAATTTAAGCAGCTTTCGGTTCGCTTTGTATTAGCAATTACTTACAGACAAAGCACAGATTAGAGATAGAGACATGAAATACACCCGGGCACGGCGTTCTGTTTTATAAATAAATTATAATTTATTTTTAATTTACCGCCATAATTTTACGCTCTTGAGGAAATTGTAATCGAAAAAACTCTGTGGTATTTCACGTTTGCTTGTGGTGCGCTAAGCAGGTTATGCTTATGCAGCAATCAAAAAAAAATCCTTTCGCGAGCATCCCATATTTTGAAACATGGTCGAATTTTTCAACACTCAACTGTATGCAACAGCAAAACAAACATGGCTGACTACACCTTGTACGCCATCTACTAGCGTTAAGCCGACTTCAAATCGAACAGCGGAGACTTGGAGAGATTTTCCATTTTTATTTTTTTTTATTTTCGATTTATGAATTTTATCCAACTTCAGTCCAAACGATTTCTCCGTGCCTGCTTGGTCGAATGCAATTTTGAATCTCGCTTCAAACGACAACGTCGACGACGGATGTGTGTTTTTCTTTTCTTTATTTGCCCCTAATTTTCCTACAAAAAAAAAAACCAGTGCGGCCGACAACACAAAAGAAAATACGTGAAATCCAACCCATTCTCGGGTGCCACAAAATCAATAAGTGCACCATTGTGCCCGTGTGGAAAACGAGAAGAAATGTGTGAAAATAAAACATCCACGACGCAATGTGAGATGTAAGTAGGCTGTGCTCCTACAGCCTCCAAAAAAATAAAAATAAATAAATATAAAAATCAAATTGGAAAAGTGCAAAGCAAAATTGGTGCGCGAGAGAAATAGTGAAAATCTTATTTAGTGCGTTGGCAATTTCCAAATTTAAATCTAACTTCAATTCACAGATCTACAGAGGGAATTAATTCCGAAAATATATACGACGACGACAAAGCGAAAAAGTGAGAATCGAATTTCGGTTTCAGTATTTTCTTCTGGCATTGGCCGTTCGTTTCTCGTTTCTAAAAATAGTGAATAAAAAATGAGTGTCTTCAGCGACTTCCAACGCCTGTGGATGCAGCGCTTCCCTCAGAGCTCTCTGTCCGACGCCTGGGAGCAGGATGTGCGGGCCAGTCTCGAACGCCACAAGCAGAAAATCCTCGAATTAACCAAGGAACTCGAACAAGAGACACTCTATGTGGAGTATCTGGAACGATTGCTGTCCGATGTGGAAAAATACAAGGAAACGGGTGGGGATCCGACGACATTATTCGAGGCAGCAACCAGCACCAGTTCGCAGCAGCAGCAGCAAACAGCTGCGACTACAACGATGGCTAATTCGTCCTCCATTGAGGAATCGCCGACATCGTCGGTGGTAGAAACGCTGACCACAGTTGGCCTTCGCGATAGCCTTAATGGGACCAGCAGTACCAGTCACAGCAACATGGACGACAACAAACAGGTTGAGGAGGTGAGTCGTTTCGTTCGTGGTTAATGTTTTGCCTGTTTCTGTTTTTTTTTTCTTCTCTGCTCTTTACGCACGCCACCACCACGTAACAGTGGTGACGAGAAATGTAGTATCGATGTCGATAATGGGTGCAGCACAACATCTGTTGTGTTCGTAGATGGGGATAAAATATTGAGTTGAGTTCCAGCCAGAGTGACATTCAGACAGAGAGTAGGGGGCGTATGAATACCAAGTTGATGACTGACAAAAGTGGGTGGGGTTTTACTAAATTTAATTATTCTTTAATTTGCACAAAACCATTTGGTGACGTGTAGACTGACTGTATCTGATGTTTTCGATTTATTTAATGCTTGTTATGATTTTTTTTTAACACCGAGGTGATAAAATATGCTTTGTCAAAATACATACAGGTCTCAGACAGTCTGGATATTTTTTGTTGTTTTTCGGTGAAAAAAATATGTAAAATTGTTAAAAAAATATATTAAATTGAAAAATAAAAAAGCATTTGGATATATTACCAAAAAATAAATAAATATTAGACATGAACGGATCCTGGTCCTAATGGTCCTAAAGTCTAGCTTCTTCAAACATTGTTTCTGCGAAGATATATTTTTAGATATACAAATGGAAGAACAGCAAAATTGTTAGATAGTTTTTCATGACAGTTTTGAATTGTTTTATTTATGTTCTATTTATTGAAAAAACTCGGAAAGCCGTTATATGTATGGTTCTGATCAGTTCTTACAGTGATGGGAAATAAAATATTTAGATTATTATATTTATAACTTGGAATAGTAACTCCGTCCTTACTCCTCCAGAAACTGCTAAAATTTTATCAAAAATTTGAATATTTACCACTAGGTCCTTAATTATGCGAAGAACTTTAATTTTTGCAAAAAGCAACTAAATATATTGCTTTTGTATAGAAATGTGTTCATGAAAACCAAAGTTTTTCAATTCTACGTTGTCGGTACTAGAAATTAGGAATACAACAAACTTTTACAACGTTTGGGTTGTGAAAATAATGATTCAGTTTACGCAATAAACTTAAACTTAAATATAAGATGCGTTTTTGCAGTCCAAGAAAATATTTAGTACTTTCATTGAACCAGTTGAGTACGTAATTTTTTATGCTTTTCTCTGGTGTCCAAAATACAACCAAAACAGCATCCAAAAACGCCGCAATATGTTATCCAAAATGTATACTTTGAAGCAAATTAGTCCAACTACCCTACGGTTTCTGGCCATACCGACGGACTGAAATTTGGGGATGGAATTTTATTTCACTCTGGTTAAATGTTACAAAATTAGTTAATCATTTATCCAGTCCATTAAAAAGTATTTTTCCCAATTTCCATTTGAAATAAGGTTATTTGGTTTAGAAAGGTGGCAATGGCTTGGCTGCTGTTAAGCGGGAAGGTTTATGGGGAACATCCTCTCCTGGGTATGTAGACCGATGGCCCTACTTCCGTATCCACCCGGTCGTCCAAAACGCCTTGCTTCACGGCAGCTCTTATGTAGATACCTAATTTTGTCAAAACAGTAGCAGATCTTATCTGTCCACCTTTAGAAAATTTCATTCCGATGACTTGTACTTTTGGCAAGCAATTGGGAGAGCTCTTTACGTTTTACTGGAGCAAATAACTTTGTGCATCGGGATATTGTTGGAAGATACTTGTTGACCCATTTCCGTCAAAATCTTTAGGCAGACTTTGAGAGACCAAGCAATTTCTCCAAGTCACTTCCTTCTTGTTGTTAAACACAGCCCAGGGTTAAATAAGTCCAGAAGAAAATTATTAGGCTTAAAACTACTTCCTTTTCGTTATTTGTAAGGATACATGTCAGTGGCCGAGAGTTTTCATCCTCTAGAAGCATACTTCGCAGCTCCTCATCCGACTAGAGTTTGGAGTAATTTGGTACGGCACAGCTTTTAGGAAACGGACCATGGCTCCCAGCTTTCATCCATGTTGGGTGTTCCTGGCGGGACGAACTTCCATTTGGTGTTGTTTCTCGTGAACGTCTCCATAACTGAAAAAGGAGGCGACAGAACGGTACCGTGACATATCGCCAAAAACTGCAAAAATCGGAAAAATAAATGTAAAATTGCCCAAAGAATTGCTTGGGCGACATTTCATTTTTAATGTTTGGGCGTTTTAACATGATTTCAAAAATATTTTTGGGCATATTGGTTGAGGGTGATGATTGTAAATAAATTATGAAAAAACGCCCAAATTTGTGGCTGGCGTTGCATATTCCTTTTCCTTTATTCCTTCTTCCTTTTCCTTTATTTTGTTAATTTATTTGTTTAGAATTTGTTAATAATTGTCATCAATCGTATCGGTAATTGACAACCGTAATATGGGTGATAGTGTCCAATCTGTCAAATTTCTGGGCGATCGCAGAAAAGAAGAAGATAGTCACTAAATTCTCATATGATATAAAGGGTGATTTTTTAGCTGGTTTGGTTTTGGCAACACTGGTTTTGACAGCTGACGTGTGTTTAGTACCTTGTGTCACTGTCAAACAGCTTCAGTTTGGTTTGCAATTTAACCATGGATCGTCTTACAAATGAACAACGCTTGCAAATTATTGAATTTTACTATCAAAATTCGTGCTCGGTTCGAAATGTTCATCGCGCGCTGCTTCCATTTTATGATCGGCATTCTCGACCTTCTGAGCAGTCTATTCGGAAGGTTGTGACCAAATTTCGCACCAAATTTACTTTGTTGGACGTTAAACCACCAACACGTTTACGTACTGTGCGTATTGAAGAAAATATTGCGGCCGTATCAGCTAGTGTGACAGTTAGGCCTTTGTTACAGCACTACGTGGAAAATTTTGCGGAAGGATTTGGGCGTAAAGCCTTTTAAGATACAGCTGGTGCAAGAACTAAAGCCAGCCGACCTACCACAACGCCGAATTTTTGGTGAATGGGCTCTTGGAAAGCTGGCCGAGGATCCGCTTTTTTATCGAAAAATTGTGTTCAGCGATGAGGCTCATTTTTGGTTGAATGGGTACGTAAATAAGCAAAATTGCCGCATTTGGAGTGAAGATCAGCCAGAAGCATTGCAACAGCTACCAATGCATCCCGAAAAAGCCACTGTTTGGTGCGGTTTATGGGCCGGCGGCATTATTGGACAGCGTTACTGTCAATGGTGAACGCTACCGAGCGATGATAACAAACTTTTTTTTGCCCGAAATGGAAGTTCTTGACTTGCATGATATGTGGTTTCAAGAAGACGGTGCCACATGCCACACAGCACGCGAAACAATGGCGCAATTGCGAGGCGAGTTTGGTGAACAGTTAATTTCACGTTTCGGGCCGGTCAATTGGCCGCCTAGATCGTACGATTTGACACCATTAGATTATTTTTTGTGGGGGTATGCCAAGGCTAATGTGTATAGGGACAAGCCCGCTTCGATTGACGCACTGGAAGCCAACATCCATGCATTTATTCGTGAGATACCGGCCGATATGTGTGAAAGAGTATGCCAAAATTGGACTCAGCGGATGGGCTACCTGAGACGCAGCCGCGGTCAACATTTGCATGAAATTATCTTTAAACATTAAATTGCAAGGTTCAAACTATCGATTCAAATAAATACTTCATTCATTTTTTCGAATTTTTTGTGTTTTTTTTTTAAAAAAAGTTCTAAACCTCTTAAAAAATCACCCGGTAGAAAAACAAAGTTCTAAACAATTCACCCATACCTAAATACTTGCTATGTAAAATTACTTGATAAAATCATGGGCGATTATGGATGTGGTTAAGCTTCTGCAGAATCTATTTTATAACTTAATCTTCTACACTTTGCCAATTGTGTCCAATTTTGAAGCCGATCGCAATTATTGGTACTTCTTGGGGTCCACGAAAAATATTAAGGAGTGTTGCAAACAATGTGTCAATATTTATCCCTTGCGTATTAATATCAGTTTTTTGATCAATCGACCGGTTTTGACTAGCAACAAACTTCCTGTGGATTGCTTGAAGTCGCAAAATACTAGGAAGCGATGTTATTTACGACCAATTCTAATATCGGTTAAAAACAAAAACAGCTAATAAAAATCACATAAAATATATCGAGCTCTTGAACTAACCTTGGATAAAAAAAACTGATCAACTAATGCATTAAAAAAAATGTTCGTAAAATTGAATGCAAAATAAAATTCGTGTTTGGCAAACAGGGACAAGTTTTAAGACACAACAATTATTTTTGTTTAGCCAAGTCAATTTAGTTGATGCATTAATTTTGTTTGCATAATTGTTTAAATTCGTCTTACCGAAATTATTTTAGGAGTAAAATTTAATAAAAGTTATCAATTTCCAATGAGTTTTAATTTTGAAACGACGATATGGTCAAAAATGGTAAAATAAATTGATTAAACCAATTCCAGTTCGGAATGGTTTGTTTTTATCCAGTTAACTCACAGTTAACACTAATCCTAAATATAGTAAATCCTTGCAGAACAAGCTTTAAACATATAAACAAAGCTACCGGTGTAGTTTAGATAACGCTGTATACCAATCACCAAAATTTTGCACATAACCAGTTCCGCAACTAATTATTTTCGATCTCAGCTTTTTCCAAAATATTCTATCGTATGCAAATTCTGAAACTTTCATCATCTTATCATCAGAAAACTTAATTAAGCTCCCCATGCATTATTAACAGATATTTAAATTCACTTCGATTTAACCAGAATTAATCTATTCAAATTTCACATCGAAAAAAATTTGAAATTCTAAATAAGAAGGCTTGACTATGAGTTCCAAGCACAACTGTCATCGCCGGAAGCACTTTGAGGCAATAATATAATATTATTTTCTTCATTTTACTCTTCACCTTTAATAGATCCAAGTTACGAGTATCTGTATGTGCCTATTTCCGATGGACGATAGCTGGTAATAAACATTTTGTTGCTTTTCATTAAATTATATTCCTTAAGCTGTGCGACGAGTAGGTAGTTATTCCACCTAATCATCATTTTGATGAGTGAACGAGTTCTTTTTTGTTACCAGTTCTTCTTTGAATTCTTTTTCATTTTTTTTCACCAACTTCTACGAATACGTGAAAAGTGTGAGCTAAGCACTGATGAATTAATTAAGATCATTTGAATATCATTGTAGTCTTTATGGGTTGTGACTTTTGTTTTGTGATTGTGACGTGCCAAAATGAGATTGGCATTGATTGGCTGTCTATTCTTTTTACTTGAGAAACTGACATTTGGCGTGCATTAATTGCAGTATTATTGTTTTATTCAACCGGATGTTTGTTGATTTTGGTACACGAATTGAAATACAATGAATTGACTTTACGATTCACATTCATTCATCCCCCCAACATCAAACCAATGGGAAAATGCAAAACGAAACAAATACCATTACCTAAACAGGAAACAATAAACAAACACTCCCATCCAGAGATCCACAAATTAACCACAAGACCGAGTTGCGGGAAGAAGAAAAGGACACAACCAAAAAAGGAAACCAATAGTAGAGCACCACGGTCAGTTGGGTTCAAAACAGAAAAATAAAATTTTTTACAACAAGTAAGAGAACAACATACTTATAGTAATATGTAAAGAAAACAGGACAAAACGGGATTATGCACAAGCAAAGAAATAAGACCAACAACAACAACAAAGAACACGCTCTGTTTACAACAGGTTTTTTCTTTCTCGCAAACCACTGAATAGTTGAAAGCGCAGTGCAACTGCAGAGCAGGTGCAAAATTAGTTCTCAAGAAAGCACAGTAGAGGTCATAAAAAATGGAAAATTGTATAGTGATGATGCAGGGAAGGTTTTATTATGAGTTTTCATGTTCCTAGTTAGAATAAGTTTTCTGTGGTTCTAATGGGAAGTAAATCCTTGGAAGTAAATTTAAGTTTACCTATTCACTCGAACCAAAGTTGTTTTTATTTCTTTGTAAACACAGTGGTTCATACTTAGAAATAATTTTAAATTAAAGTTTGTCAAAACGTTCATTTGAAGTTTCATTGAGATTAAGTAGCCCATTTATTTACCATGGGTGGTTTGAAAGTTCTGCAGCAGACGTAAACCCGCATTTTATAGAAACTCCTTCATCATTTGGGCTGCATTTGGTTTATTCGACAGAATATTTTGCTTGTAAATTACTAGAGTTTAGTCTTTCAAAAATAGATAATGCATACCAAAAAAAAAACCAAATACCTACTGACAGACGTTTCTATTCAAAGCATAATGAATTAATTGAATCAGTTTTCTTTTCAAAACTGGGTTATTTTCATATATGTATAGTAGATGTAGGTTATATGTACGTTTGGGGTAAATAGTTCGGACGCTTAAACCGAAAAATTTAGTTGTGGGTGCCCTCTACCTAGTTGGTATTTAAATAGACTGAAAAGGGAATAAATGCTGAAAGTCAAAATAACTTTAAAGATTCTTGTTGTTTTACGAAAAATTGTTGATCTACCAAACAATTGATACTTACCCTCTTGTTCATAGATGAGTTATCTTGCGAAAAACTTACACCTTAAGTTAACAAGAACTGGTAATTTTTTAAAATTTTGATTTCGAAAAGAAATTTAAATATACAGTGTGGGCAAACGAATGTGCAAAACAATTGATACTTACCCTTTTGTTCATAGATGAGTTATCTTGCGAAAAACTTACACATTTAGTTAATAAGAACTGGTAAATTTTTAGAATTTTGATTTCGAAAAGAAATTTAACTATAAAGGGTGATTTTTTAAGAGGTTTAGAACTTTTTTTTAAAAAAAAAACACAAAAAATTCGAAAAAATGAATGAAATATTTATTTGAATCGATAGTTTGAACCTTGCAATTTAATGTTTAAAGATAATTTCATGCAAATGTTGACCGCGGCTGCGTCTCAGGTAGCCCATCCGCTGAGTCCAATTTTGGCATACTCTTTCACACATATCGGCCGGTATCTCACGAATGAATGCATGGATGTTGGCTTCCAGTGCGTCAATCGAAGCGGGCTTGTCCCTATACACATTAGCCTTGGCATACCCCCACTAGGCGGCCAATTGACCGGCCCGAAACGTAAAATTAACTGTTCACCAAACTCGCCTCGCAATTGCGCCATTGTTTCGCGTGCTGTGTGGCATGTGGCACCGTCTTGTTGAAACCACATATCATGCAAGTCAAGAACTTCCATTTCGGGCAAAAAAAAGTTTGTTATCATCGCTCGGTAGCGTTCACCATTGACAGTAACGCTGCGATTCGCATCATCTTTGAAGAAGTATGGCCCAATAATGCCGCCGGCCCAGAAACCGCACCAAACAGTGGCTTTTTCGGGATGCATTGGTAGCTGTTGCAATGCTTCTGGCTGATCTTCACTCCAAATGCGGCAATTTTGCTTATTTACGTACCCATTCAACCAAAAATGAGCCTCATCGCTGAACACAAATTTTCGATAAAAAAGCGGATCCTCGGCCAGCTTTCCAAGAGCCCATTCACCAAAAATTCGGCGTTGTGGTAGGTCGGCTGGCTTTAGTTCTTGCACCAGCTGTATCTTAAAAGGCTTTACGCCCAAATCCTTCCGCAAAATTTTCCACGTAGTGCTGTAACAAAGGCCTAACTGCTGGGAACGGCGCCGAATCGACATTTCGCGGTCTTCTGTCACACTAGCTGATACGGCCGCAATATTTTCTTCAATACGCACAGTACGTAAACGTGTTGGTGGTTTAATGTCCAACAAAGTAAATTTGGTGCGAAATTTGGTCACAATCTTCCGAATAGACTGCTCAGAAGGTCGAGAATGCCGATCATAAAATGGAAGCAGCGCGCGATGAACATTTCGAACCGAGCACGAATTTTGATAGTAAAATTCAATAATTTGCAAGCGTTGTTCATTTGTAAGACGATCCATGGTTAAATTGCAAACCAAACTGAAGCTGTTTGACAGTGACACAAGGTACTAAACACACGTCAGCTGTCAAAACCAGTGTTGCCAAAACCAAACCAGCTAAAAAATCACCCTTTATATAGTGTGGGCAGACGAATGTGCAAAAATGTTTGCAAATGGCGTCATATGTCGTTGTGATTGATTTGACATTTTTGTGCGGTAGACCGAGAATTATTTGACATTGACAACAAACAATGGAGCGATAAATATCTGAAGAACGCTGAGTTATTGTTAGAAACATCTTTTATAACCAATTTCGTATACCAAATATTAAAACGCGACTAAGCCTGTTTCTGAGGCTATTTCCGAAAAATATTTTTTTGCTTTAAGTTGCTTATTTGGGTTGAAACCGGTCAAAAAGCTCAGGCAACTATGGAGATTTTTAATTACCAATTTCCGGGGCGTGTGATTTACCCTATTGGAGATTTTAACTGACGCGCTAGATTTCTTTCTTTTGAAATCCCGCGTTTACCACAACAAACCACAAACCTTGCAAGTCTTGAAATCAGAGATCGAAACCTCAATATTTTAAAGGGTTCTTTAATAACTCTTATTTTTTCTTATTTTCAATTCGAATAAACATTATTGTAAATAAATTTTTTCAGTCAAGGAAAGTTTTATTTATTTTTTTTTGTAATCTTTTGGTCAACTAGTGAGATTGACATATACTGGTGATATGGATGAGACAACAAAAAAAAATCTCATCTGCAAATTTATCCATCATTAGGGCTTTTTATAGTCATCGGTGATATTGCATGGCTTGTGCTTGGCATCGCAGCGCATCAAGTCACATTTTGTTTTACGCAAACAAATATGCATCTAAAAACATTGAGAATTTATTATTAGTTAATCTTCATACGTAAGGAAGATAAGATAAAACGACCAAAAATGAGCATTAACTAATGAAGTGGTCAACTCACCGATATAAATTTTCAATTAAACTTTCCGCAAAACTTTAAACTTTACTTTTACCCAAAACAAAGTTATAAACTTTTAAAGTAAAAAATTTCGGTTTTGAGGTATAAATACTGTGACCCAAGCCAACCCATTCCAAACATTTATTTGAATGGGGTGATGGCTCCCAAGTGTGAAAAGTTCAAATATCTGGGATCAATGATTAACAACGAAGCAACCGTTGATGACGACATCAATCATCGTGTAAGCGTAGGGTGGATGAAGTGGCAGGAAAATTCTGCCATCTTCTGTGACCAAAAAATGTCCCCCAAGCTGAAAGAAAGCCTTTACACCGCAGTTGTGCGTCCGGCGCTAACATACGGTTCAAAATGCTGGACAATGTACAAGGTTGCGGAAAAATAACCTTCCGATGTTTTTTGGCTGTAATTTAAAAAAAAAAAATGAAAAACTTTGATTCTTCTTGTGGATTATTTTTATTTGGTCTTTTAATTTTTTTTACATCAAGTCGAGAATATGATGTCATGTAAATGGCCGCCGCCACAGTTGATTGTCGTTTGAGCCCTTTTTATGGCGTTTTCCATCACTTTGGCCAAAACTTCCGGCGATAGGTCCTCACATTCTTGACGGATATTGTTTTTAAGAGCTGCAAGAGTCTGAGGCTTGTTGACATAAACCCGCGACTTCAAAAAGCCTCACAAAAAGAAGTCTGGAGCGGTCAAATAAGGCGATCTTGCTGGCCAGTGCAAATCGCCAAAACGGGAGATTAGGCGCCCGGGAAATGCTTCCTTCAGCATATCGGTTGTGGCACGTGCAGAGTGTGCCGTTGCACCGTCCTGTTGGAACCACATGTTTTCCAATCCCAATTCATCAAGTTGCGGCAAAAAGAACTCGTTGATCATTGCTCTGTAGCGCTCACCATTCACAGTAACCGTTTGGCCCGCGACGTCTTCGAAGAAAAAAGGTCCGATGACTCCTCCAGCGAAAACAGCACACCATACAGTGACTTTGAGCGGGTCTTCGTGGGTTACACTCGGATTTTCAGTGCCCCAGAAGCGTAAATTTTGCTTATTTACGTACCCGCTAAGATGGAAATGGGCCTCATCACTCATGATTATTTTTGATGAAAAATCATCTTCCTCTTGGTGGTGATTAAGGATGGCTTGAGCGTATGTTAGACGCGATTGGCGGTCAGCAGCTAACAGCTGATGCACCGTCTGGACTTTGTACGGAAACATCTTCAAATCTTGTACCAAAATTCGCTGTAAGGACCGTCGACTGATACCCATTTGCGTGGCACGTCGTCTGGTCGATGTCGACGGCGCTTCCATGACATCTTCGGCTACAGCAGCAATATTCTCTGCAGAATGGCTACTCCGGGGTCTGCCACGCCTGGCAGCATCTCGTGTTGTGCCAGTCTCTCCGAGGCGAGCGGCTAAACGTCGCAGTGTTTCACCAGTAGGCGTTGGACTGCTAGGAAATCTGCGACGAAATTCACCTTGTGCCAAAGTCACCGACCGATTGTTGCTCAAATAAATAGTCACCAATATTCCGCGTTCTGGGGCAGTGTAGCGTAACATTATTTATTAACTTGTATTTCGCATGTGTTTACTACACAAATGTCAAAACAGAATTGACATTAGGGGCCAATCGCAAAATTTATAGCATTTTCTGATAGGAGGATTACTTTTGCGCCACCTTGTACAAAAAGAATGAGGGCAAGTTGACAGCAGCTGAGATAAAGATGCTTCGCATGACAGCAGGAGTTACAAAGCTTGATCGAATTAGAAGTTCTAGAATCCGAGGAAGCCTTCAAGTCAAAGAACCTATCTCGAAAAAATTGCATCACGACCGACTTAGTTCACATTGTCATGTTCAAAGGAGGGATCCTACGAACCCCTTCAAAAAGGCAATGCCAATCAACGTTCCCTTACAATCGCTTAAAAGAGGCAGGCCTAAAAACTCCTGGATCACACAAATGTAGAAACACGAGCATTTAATTGCCTTTAATGATGAAGTGATTCAAAACCGGAAGGCCTTCAGATATTTTTGTGGGGGAACCGGCGAACCCCACAGGCGGACCAGTAGGAATGCAGTGAAGTGGGAGGGTTATGATCCCTATAATCCTGATCATAATCTCGACATTAAATGGAGAGAAGAAGGGGTATAAATACTGTAAATGATAGACATTATAGCTTCAGAAATGATTAAATCATAGCTTCAATACATTTAATACATTTTGTAGACCTTATTTAAAAAAGGAAAAAATGTTCACAATGTTGTGTGATTTTATAAGTTTCAAATTCATTTTTCTCAATCACTGAGATGCTGTAGTTGCTAACAATATCTTAACGTGTGTCTGATTTGCCCAGTTATAAGTAGTTATTTTAGGTTAACATTTTTATCATGGTGAACTTTAGAACGAGCAACTTCAAACATTGTTAAAAATTACTACCAAAATTCTGAGTCGGTGAACACAACTTTTCGTCGTAAAAATGGTCCCAGGAGACAATTCACTATTGAATATTCCTGTACAAGTAAGACAGTGCATGTACCGGAAATGTCGTAGCCTTAAGTGTTTCGGTTCAAATTGAGCCAAATCTGTCGATTTCACGACGTTAAAACGAATTGGGAATCTCTCAGCACACATTGTGGCGAATTAAAGATCTTGGTCTACACCCTTGATGATTTAAAGCGCGGAAACTTCTCTGAAAGGGCTCTACTAAGGTTTATAGAAGATCGTGAATTTCATCAAACAAGCATCTTGGTGGATGAAGCTCATATTTTTGGCATTAGCTAATGAGCAAAATATGCGTTATTGGACAGCATCAACTAAAAGTGACACTGAACCGTATATTTTCATCGATGAATTTACATATGTAATCACCATGGTACAATCGATTGAGTCCTAGAAGACTATTCTTGGGCAGAATCAAATGGACTTGACATCAGTTATATGTGGTTCAAATAAACTGTGTTGCATGTGTTACCATATTGAAATATTATAACTCTGTATTGGGTGATAAACAACATACGTAAAGAGCTAGTAAACCTAATCATCGTTTTTTTTTCCATTACTAAACCTAAAACCCACATGGTTGTTTCACTTTCATTCCAAATAAATAACCATCAACCAGACGAAACATAAGGAACAGAAAGGAAAATAAATCACTTATGTGCGTGCTAAACACCGAAGTAAAAATACTAATAGGCACCGCATACCAACTTATTACAAATTTCGCCAGTGTAGCCAATTAACAAAAATGACACCATGTTTGTTTAAGTCACACTTGGCTGCATTCGTACGTGCCTGCAAAAAATAACAACAACAACAATAAAGCTTAAACTCTCCTATATGGTGGCCAACGGCAATCACTGACTTTAATGAAGATGAAAGTGCTCCTTATACGATTTTTTTAAAATGAAATTTAAACAATTGCGCGCATTTCAACGCCAAATTTGTAGCCCACAACGCTGCACTTTCTTCTTTTCCAGCAGACGCCCGCCAGCATACACGCTCGTTCCTTATTCGACTGTAAACACACGCTGCGTGCTAAGAATACACTCCCACAGTTTAACATCACCCTAATCAGCATCCGCCTTAAATGTCCAGAGAAACGAATTAGTTACCACAATCGAGGTAACATGCAAGTGAAAATGCAAATTCTCCAACAAATCTTTCTCTACGACAATATGGCGCATTTCCGTCTCCGGTTCTCTTATCCCTCTCTTCTAGCAGTGTCTGCCTGTGCCTGAACTGTGCGCTAGGTGAAAGTGAATCAACCAATTGTTCACGCGTCACAATTAAACTCATTGTCCATTCCATACAGGTGCCTTGTGCCCAGTACGAGTTAAAATCCAGAGGTATTCCGTGCCTACTAGTGGAAGACTGGCATACACAGTACTCTCTTGGCTCCACTTAATAAACATATTATCATCGCCGCACACTCACCTTATCTGAGTGACTAAAAGGGTTTTCGGTACTCGTTATCTTATCTCATTCCATTCACTATCGTTTCACGTTTTTATCAGGTCTATATCGTTCCCTCGTTCCCCATTTATGCACACAGCTGAAAATACAATTAAAATAATTTCATTCTTCAAACACACCGAAAGTAAAACGAGTTGAATTTCGAATTTGGATTTTTTTTTACTTCCATTATTTTAGTCTCTCGGTCAGATAAGAATTTAAAATTACGTCGCGCGGTTGGGAATTATTTTTTTCGTCAAGTAAAAGAAAATAATTTTAATATTAATTGTATTAAAATTTATAAAAATTGCGGAGTGACAGTGACAAGTGTTTGTATTTTTGTAAATAAAAAAAGGGAGATTTCATAAAAATATGAAATGTGAAATTGGTATTTAAAAGAAAAAAAAAATTGCGATCTTATCAGATAAAAGCACATACGTGTTAAAAATACAAATACATATATTTGGATTTAGTGAATTGGAATTTAAGTTGTGTTGCAAATATTACCAAAGGAATAATGTCATCATTTAAGGAAAAATTCAAATTTTGGACTAAAGGGGTAAATATTATCACGAAATTTGTTGTTGTTGTTGTTGTTGTTGTTGTTAAATGTCATAGGTTCGATCATTTACTTTTGGTCAATAATTATTTGAGCTTCTGACTGCCAGAGGATAAATATAAAAATAGTTGGATATTATCAAATTTAAAACGTTGTGGTGCACAATGAATCATACTTGTAGCTATATTGTTTTGATGGAACTACCGATGTGAATGCATACATTTTACACGCGTAAATTGCGTATTCTTAAATCAAAATAAATACTGGCATTAACAACTCATACAGTGTCCAAAAGCTAGATTCTCCAACTCATTTGTTTGTACCAAGTTATATTTTTGACACAAATTTGACTTACAATTTTAGTTTACATTTTCAAGGCAAGTAAATTGCCAAGAGCTGGAAACCTCTGTCAGTCAGCACTAAACAATAAACAACTTGCTTTGACATATTCTTATAAAATTGTATATATCAACAGCTCATATAGACGCCCGTATATTTTAAAACAAAATATACGAGTTAATTTAAGCCATGAATTGCCGAAAGCGATCATAAGATTTATTTTTTCTTGTGCTGTTAAAGTCTTTTTCCAGCTGTAACTCGAACCTTAACCAGGGTTGCATCAGACAAGTATGCTAGGTACGTACTCGCCATCGAAGCCGAAAGTAAAATTCGGCTTTAATAAAGTTTTATGGTTTATTGGTTTGTTAAGAACAGACTGGTCTTATTTGGCAGGCGTGTTTCCTCCCAGGAATAGTGATGAGCGTGCGTCTGCCGACAAAACATACATTTCGAAGGAATGTTTCGTGCATTTTAATATCGTCTGTTGCATTGGTCGATACATTAAGGCAAACAATGAGTTTGACAAGATGAATAACTGGAGTCCGTGGGCGCAGCTTCAATCTTGCAATTAGAACGGCGTCCTGCGGACACACTTCAACTTTCTTTCAATGAATTTATTCTTTCTTTGAATTGTTGAATTGGTTTTAGGGGACATTTTGTTCCAACAAGAATTAACTTATTGGGCGTTCCAACTTCGAGGGCATCAATCTAAATAAGGGGCGATTTAGAGTGGCCAGCATTTTAGAGCACTTGGGCCACTTGCGATTTTTTTTGTGATTTTTTTGAATTTTTGCGTTTATGTCAAACCTATGCAAGGATCCTTAAAAGACCCCAAGGCCAAAATGTACTAGCAATATAATGTTGAGACAAAGTCAGCTCCCATCCCATCTAAAGGTTTTTCCCCTCATACATGTTTTAAAAAAGTTGGAGGCTTTAAAAACGGGGAGTTAATTGGACTCGATCTAATCAAATATCTACTGGCGGACATGTTTAGGTCAAATTCAAATTATGAAATTTATTAATTTAAGTCATCCATCAATTATGCTCAAAAGCAATCTATTAAAGTTGATACTTTGTATAATGTAACGTTAGTTTTTACTGTAATGGAAAAGTGATTATTGATATCATTGTCAATCTTCCAACTCTTTAAGCACTGTGTTTTGATGTCATTTTATATAGAGCCTGTTTAGCTGTGTCTCTTCAATTCCTGAATTTGTTATTAGGTTACACGAATGTGCATTATAGCACTACTCTTGATAACTACTAATGTACTTAATAGCAAAACTAATGAAGTAAAGTGCAAAAGTTTTAGAATTGCAAAGTATGTTTGCGTATGGATCGGACATCTTAAACATAAATCATATTTCAGATCTGTATTTATAAAAGAGTGCCTGCACCAATTTTGTTGTAGCATCCGTACCCTACTTTACGCCCTCAAGGACTTCTTACCTTTGTATTTATATCATACCAATACCTTTAGTATCAAGGCCCTTTAGTACATATTTGATTTAAATACATTCGGTTTTGTCCTTATTTTATGGATCGTAAATGTCCACAACACTTTGCGACAAAATCTCCAGTGGTGTTGTTAAACTCATTAGACGGTTTCTTATTTTTATACGCTTCTTAGTTTTCTCAAACACAAAACCGTTTAAGAAAACCATGAGGAGATCTCTTTCACAAACATTATTGCAGTTTTCCATTAAAAGGATCAACAAATTAGCAATCTCAAGGAAATGTTCAATGCCACGTTAGTCAAAATAATGTAAAAATATTCATCTCAACAATTAATTATTATCCTTTCACATTTTTCAATTGACAGACTTTAATCAGACTATTACTGCGCCCACACAAATGTTTCAAAATGCTGCCAAAAGTTTGCCCTTGTCCATGAAAGTGCCAAACATAAATTTTTTCATTTCCAAATGTAAACAAAATTGCCATAATGTCAACCGGCCATCAATTTAAAATTTCACAAAAGCTTTAGTCATGAGAATTCCATTCCAACGGATAAACCCTTCCATCCAACGTTAGATTAAAAAATTTAAAAATAAAATGTACTCGTAGATATCGTTCGGGGTAGCAATCAATTTCTCTGATCGTCATTTTTTAATTTTTCTTGTTGTTGTTTTGTCTGTTTCGGTTATTATTATTTGTTATTGGGTAGCCCGATATTGTGATATATTTTCGCTGTTTCATTCTGTTCCATATGTGTGCATTTTATATTTGCTTTGTTCAAAGATAAGTTAAAAAAAAAAGTTAATTAAGTAATTTACACTAATTGATGGGGGATTTTCATCTGTCCTATTAAAGGGTGGATTATTTTTTAAGTTAAATCTATTCAACTTAAGCAGGGAATATTTATAAAAAGAATGAATCGGCTGAGGTAAATATTTGTGGTGGTAAAGTAATTTACAAAATAAATCAAGTGCAAAACTTTCATCGTTGTGGATGTGTGAATTTTAGTTGTAGAAAAGCTCTTTTCTAACGAAAGTATACATATTGAGTAAATATAGTACATATCTATCTACTTGGGATTGGGCTTATCAGCAGTAATTAGCTGTGAACGTGGTCACGTCAAATATAATATTTCGAATTCGATAGGCACACTTGCACTTTATATTATGGAATGAATGAAAGGGGCTTAAAATTGTTTCCACTTTACGCTGCTCAACATTAACAGAGATTATGCCAACCAATTTTTACGAAGAATAATAACATAATTAAATTCTGTATTACCTGCGTAAAGTTTAATTATAAGAAATCAGTTTGTTTATATTGAACAAATGAGTTACATTCATAATAATTGGTACTACAAAGAAAAATAGAAATAAATAAATGAACAAATAGAAAAGTGTGGATCTTTAAAGTTTATAAAAGAAAAAATTATCACTAATGAAGACTTTGTTTATATAGTTTTCCAATTGGTGTCAACCGAAGACAACTATAGCGCTTAGACCTAATGGTTAATTGTCATTCAGTTAAGCTGGTCGTTCATCCGTTGTTAGCGATTAGGAATAGAGCTATACTATAGCTGGTCTTCACGATAAAAGTGTTTGCCAAGGAAAGCCATTCTAATTCTGGCAAAAGCTGGGCAATTGAAGTCAAAGTGCGATGCTAAGCTTCTAAAAGTAGTCGTTTTAAAACTGTCATTAAAAGAACTAGAACTAGCGAAGAGACCCACTTCTAATTTTTTAGCCGTTAATCGTCATCCGAAAAAGGGGGTTTACGGATGAAATGAGATCATACCAATATTCTGTGTGCTGTAAGATGTGTTCTTCATGAATATAAATTAAAATATATTTTGAAAAACATGGTTTAATTCGAGAAACTCATGGGGCATTCATACTTTTGGTTAAATGGCTATGCCAATTAACACAATTGCCAAAGTTGGAATTATGATAAGCAAACCATTGTGGAACACAATTACATCCAGAAAAAGTTACTGTTCGGTGCGCTTTATGAGCTATGTCTTCAAAAGTGTTTATGGTCTTACATTACTTTGGCTGTTGTTCACAAGAAAACAGAGTACATCATTTCGTGTTTAGTTGTGTTAACTGACAGCTTGTTTGCAGTATCAACCATCTGGTGTACTTCAGACACAACTGAAATGGAAATGGTTTACATTTGGCTGATTTCGTTAAAAAAACTTCAAATTAATCCTATAAGTAAAAAAAATTAATTACCAAATGCGAATTGCGAATTCAGTCAATCGCCGATTCTGTTCCTCAAGTGAACGCAAAAACTCAATATTTCTTTTCATTTGACATTTAAATGACTGCGCTAAATTGTCTGACAAAATCCTCTACAATCTGTAGGTCTAAACCTTCCTTAATTTACGGCTAACAGAGTACGTAAAACCTACGTTTAAAGAGGTTAAACCAAAGGAATTATTAAACATTTTTATATTTTGGCTTAATAATGCCTTATTTTTAATTGTATCACTAGGCCAAAGTTTTGCCTCCAGCTAAAGTGCAGAGTGATATTTAGCTTAAGAACTTCATTCTATGCTCTAAAGAATTTATTCATCTAAACAACTAATATAATCGACTGCATCTTTCCCTGTTGCTAGTGTACCTACGAGGAACAAAAATAATTTGCTACACAAGTCCTTGCTTCAAAGACACAACAAGAATATTGACAATTAAAATTGTTAGTCACTATTCTCTTATATTAATATGAGAATAAAGAACTGCTTCAGTTATCTTCTTAATTTATCCTCACTCGTTGAGCAAATTTACCCAAAAACGTGTTTCATTACACATTTTACTTTCCGAACAGATTTCTGAATCATTTAACGCATGTTTCTCTTTCCCATCGCCACCCGTCGCGTCGTCTAAATTGCTATATTTCTTCGTAATACAAGGCGTATCGACCGGCAAATGACACTGCGTGATACCGCATCAAGTACACCCCGGTTCATATTGCCGACATGTGTTTGATTTGCTTTTAACAAAAATACACGCCTCCTTTTTTAAATGAATATGATGTTACACACACGCTGAATTGTTGCGATATATTGCAACTGCTCATTTTTTTTCGAGAGGCGCACGCATGCATGCACACACGCACTCCAGGAAAACAAAAATTCAATGTATCTGTTCAGCGCTTATGTTACTTGTCGTCGTATCTCTGCTCCTGCTGATAAGAGTCGAGGATTGCTACTCTCCAGTTCAAAGTGAGGTCATATTCTGTGGACTGACTTCAAATTAGGTCGCCATTAAGGGCTATACGTAACTGTATAAAAGTTTCCCGGTTGATTAGAATGCACAGTGCTAGACGATAAGTTGCCGCAAACTTTCCGCATTACATAAATTATGAAACTACCCGATGCTACCAGCAGAATTTGCTATACACATCGCGACTGTATTCATGCAAATTAGCCACATCATACCCTATACCAAGACCAACCAGTGCCTACCGATAAGAAGATGTCAGATAAGGCCGTTCTCCGTTTGCGGCTTCAGCACACGCAGCAGAGGCAGCAAAACATCTAAACAGAACAGACCAAGCGAATGGAGAGGACATTTAATCCCCAAACTCATAAAATGAAGTCAAAAATCGATTTAAGTGCTCGAGAAAATGTTGTTCTTTGAGCTTTATTAGGGTGGAAAGCCATTCATTCATTCATTCCATTTTCTGCCGTCAACCCTCTCATCGATGGGGAGAAAAGAAGAGAAGAAAAGAGAATGAATTCGGTCATTGCACCCTTAACTGTCTCAGGGAGTGGGTAGGGTACATCAACTTTATGGAATGCCGAACCTACCGGCATACAAATGAACTCAATCGATAATAATTATATCAAAGTCGCGGTATAGCACAGCACGAATCTATCTGCCTTGTCATCTCTCCCTGCGGCTCATAGTATTATTGCTGTATCAACGGAGAAGATTCGCTTTAATGGGCCGCATCAGAAGCAGCGCGACGAGAACGTTTCGTGTAAAAACATTTGCCAAACGTGTCAGACATAATAACACCTGACGTTGGCTATGTGTTTGTGTCTCTTAATGGCGCTCTGCGCTGACAGAGGTTATTGTTCGTCCCTCTTCCTTTGTGGGGCAAGCAAACAAACAAAATGAGGCATTTTTGGCCACATTTCATTATCTTATTTAGAGAGAAGTTTTGGCAAAAAAAAAAACTAAAAAATGTCTACTGAACGTGACCTGATTGAAATTACTCGCCGGAGTGGAAGAAAAAGAAGTCTTATAGTTGTTCTCATATTTTTTTTAGTAAATAAACATTAGAACAAGAAAGAGAAAATAAGAATAATCAAACTTGACGATAATTTGGATTCATGTTCTTGATGGACGGAACACAAATTTAAATTTAATTAATTCTACAAATCAAAGTGACAGCTTGGAAAGGTACATAACACATAGTTTGCCAGTTTGACATCAACAAATTTCTGCAGGTCTTTCGGTTTCGTATCATAGAACCCAATCAAAATGCTTTTTGGCCGGCCTCTCTTGGGTGCGTTCGTGGGGTCCTTTTCTTAACATGGCATTACCAACTGAGACGGACATGCTTCAATTTGACGTGACGTGAAGGCTATCTTCGATCGATAAATAATAGTTGCATTGATCTTTGCGCCCTCATACATGTACGTAGGTTTAAACGATTTGGAATGCTATGTGATATAAGCTTCCCTTTGTAAAGAGTAATTTTTTAAGAGTTAAGTTTTTCAGGTTGGCAGCACTGGTTAGTAACGGCGTCCAAACGTCATCTGTCAATTTGAAAAGTTTTCAGAATACTCTTTAATCATGGAAAGACTTACAAACGAGCAAAGATTGCAAATTATTGAAATTTATTATCGAAATTCGTGCTCTGTAAAAAAATGTGAAAATCAGCTGTTTTATCAAAAAAATTGTGTTTCTCATTTCTGCAACATGTCACACAGCTCGTGAAACAATGGAGATGTTGAAGGATGAATTTGGTGAGCAGTTTATTTCTCGAAATGACCCTGTGATTTGGCCGCCAAGATCATGCGATTTAACGCCTCTTGATTATTTCTTGTGGGGTTGTGTAAAGTCGTTAGTCTATGTGGACAAGCCGAACACGTTGAAGCCTTACAGGATAACATAACACGCGTAATTCGTGGAATACAGGCCGAAATGCTCGAAAAAGTGAAATTGGAACTTCTGAATGGAAATTCAGAAACGGATCCGCGGACAACATTTACATGAAGTTGTCTTTAAAGCGTAAATGGCAAAGGCCTATTTATCGGTTACAATAAAAATTTTGAATATTTGATGCAAATTTGAGTGTTTTATTCGATTTAAAAAAAAAACGCTAAAAAAATTACCCTCTCAAAAGGAAGGAGATAACTTTCTCTCTAATCTTTAGGTTGATGCTAGGAATCATGAGCCATCTGAACCCGATATTTCCTATCTTTTTGCAAAAATTAGGAGAGCTTAACGGCCGCTGCAGACGGTAGGAAAGTATAGCCGGCAAAATTGTTCGTTTAAAGAAACAACCTGAACTTGTGACTTCGATAGCGCAGTAGCGTGTATGATTCGTTGAGAAGATGTTGGTCGGGGTTCAATTTCCAGTAGGGGACAAATAAAAGGAATCTGATGATCGGCCATAGCAAGCCGTAAAGCAGCTGTTATTTCAGCTTCCTTTTCTTTTAGTAGTATTTAGATGTTGTTGTTGTTTTATTCAAACCATTTTAAAAATCAATTTATTGAGTCATAAACGTCTAAAGAAATGGACGCTGCAAAAAAGAACACTTTATATCAGTTGTGAGAGTTGCTTGGTTAAGAAAAAAAAATAAAATCCTTAAGCCGCATATACTGATTCGGGGGTTGTAACCATTACGATGCTGATGCTGAATAAATTAAATTCGGCCTCCCTCCGCCCTCTCTGGAGGGTGTCACCATTAAAACCGAGTAGTTCGATATATAGCGAATTACCCTCGCTATGGCAATTAAGCAGTCCTTTCTTCACTTTAAGACCTTTATGAAAAACATATCTATAAACGAGAAAAACTAAAAACAGTAATTGAACGGTTTTTGAAGAACAAACAGACAGACAGCCGTTTCATTTTATATTATTATCATATGCTATGATGTAATAAACTTTTCCTTTGGACTGTGGCAAAATAAAATAAACCTTTCCGTTTAAGGGCGAACGGATAAGTTTTATCTATCCGAAACTTTACCCACTTCCTTTTTCTGTTTTTTATTGACATCCGCAGCCTGAAAACCACAATCAAAATGATTGCGTCCGGTTACCGGAGATTTTCCATGGATTTTGCTTGTGCATTATGAGAAATGAGTTCGTTTAGGAAAACGCATTGTATAAGGGTAAGGTAACTGTCTCCAAAGCTCTGCTTTTATTGTATAATCCTTGGTACGTCTGTGAGTTTCTGATGTGTAACTTCTCAAAGTATTTACGAATTTAGATTATACGTACTCCCACAAATGTATTTCGTTTTCTCGAGGGGGTGGTTCATAATTATAATAAGATCCAACTAACGTTGGAAAGGGCACCAAACCGACTTTTATCGGCAGGAACTTTTCTTCTAAACCTAAAGTATCCATCCAACACTATGATAAATTATTTTCTCTACTTAACTGTTGTCTTTATTTTTTTTTAAACAAACAACTACTTAAAGTTATTAATTGAATTTTTTTTCTTGTATTTATTTTCTAGAGCATAAGTTTCCGTGAAGGTCGTGACAGTAATAAAAATCCCGTCAGCCGCGACATCAACAAACGCGCAAGCTACACAGAATCAACAGTCACCGGTGGTAGCACCAGCAACATACCGGACAATAGAAATAGCAGCAAACAACCATTAGATATATCCATAGATGATAAAGATTCTCGAACAGAAAAAGACATTAAGAATATTCAGATACAAAAGAATGGCGCACTTAATCAATGCATCACAGAGCTGGCATCTAGTTTCAAGGCGGCCGAGATAAATGCGGAACAACAGCAACATTCTCAGCAGCAACAGCAACAGCAGACTATTGGTAAAACAGAAATGAAAAACGGTATCGAATACGGTGGTGCTGGCAGCAATAGTAACAGTTTGGAAAAGAACAATCGGCTCTCGGATAAACCCTCGCACTTTGTTACAGTAATCGAAGTGAATGAGCCAACAGCCGCTGAGTCGAATGCTACTACCACCAACACAGCCGCCGCCACCGCCGCCTCCAATAATAATGAACAGCAACCCACACAGTCTGTTGCAGCCGTTGCAGCTGAGGTTGTTCCAGTGAGTTGTGCGTCGGCAGTGCCGGAAACCACTGTTGCCAGCGATCGTGAACGACTCGCTAGCGAAAGTGAACTAACTTTTAGTAGTTTTGAACGTAAGAGTTCAAAAATGGAGCCATCGGCTCCACCAATGTCTCCAGCAATGACATCGTCTACATCGGCGGCTGCAATGTCAGGTACATCGACATCACCGTCTTCCACACTGATGACATCGTCTTCATCGTTTATGGCTAATATAGATGCAAAGAAGAAGCTGCCGCCAAGGTGAGTTTAGCAAAATTTTATCAAAAAGTTTTCTGCGAGTTTGTGAAACGAACGATGTCCATTTTGGAAACAGAGCTTTGTTCGAACCTAGCTCAGAGCCATTTGTTGTAACTTAATTTATTTACTTCTACCGATGTTAAACTCAGGATTATGGAAATAATTTTGATATAAAATCTCGAGATTTAGCATTTTTTACAAACTTACAAATCGTGGAATGTTTTGCACAAAATTCAATTATTTTTAAATTTTTGGAAATTCTATAAGCGTTTTGAAGATCTTGTTGCCCGAAGCGCTATTTTCATACTGGTACCTGTGTAAATCTAAAATCCCCTTACCCAACCCTTAGTTGAGGGCGAGTGTAACACAAAATTTTGGTAAAACTAGTTTCCATATGTGATAGTTTTTATTTTCTTTTTTTTTACTTTGATTCGTAGCTGTGACGAATTATAACATGGCCACTGCTGCTAAAATTTTACTGATTTCAGTAACTGACATTTCGTGTACGGATATGGATTTGATTCACTGTATTTGGTGAGCTGGTAACAAGTGCCCCTCTCTTCCTCTTACGTCAAGTTAAGCCGAGCCTTTAACTGGCAACAAAAATAACAAACGTAACAGCTATTATCAGAGTTCCTTTTACACTATCTCTATAGATATTAGTTCAGTTCAGACTTCTCCACAAAGAGACACAATACATACTTGTCCCGTAAGACGCGTTGCGAGATAATTGATTCCAACCAATATGTAACATGTTATAGTTTCCTCTCAGACTCTTGTGCTCAAATTAGTTTGGCCTTAATTTCCTTCCAGACACTTACTTATCTCCACCACTGTCTTCCAATTCACCTTGATTTTTGCAAGTGCCTCCATAATGACCGGTTGCGGCTGCCTTTTCTGCCGTCGTCGTACGTTGTCTTAGTCGTTTGCGCTGCGTGTTAGGTTTCAAACAACCAAAATGCCACAGTTTTACTTATAATAGTGGTCAGACCGACACAAAACGGCAGCTCCAGCAGCCGTTACTATGAACAGTTGTACCATTTTTATTTTTTTTTTATTTCTCCTCTCTTTACATTTACAGTTTTTGATTATACGTTGCTTTTGCCGTCAACATTTGGTCGCATTTGGTTGGTGTGCTCTGGACCGGTTTTCAAGCCAGTTTTATTGCTGCTCGTGGAACAGAAAAAAAAACAAAAAAACCAACTGAAATTCCCTGGTCTACCTATATGGTGGCTTGGTGATTAATTGCCAAAGCATAACAAATTTGTTTCACGTATTTACTTGGAGAGACGTATAGTAAAGTAACGTAAGTATGCGGCTGGCTGTCCCACTGTCATCGTACACCATCCCAGAGAGTCGCTATGAAGGTGGTGGCTGGGCAATCGATCGATGATTGAGCGTTTCTGATTGATTTCCTCTAGTTAGTAAGCAACATTGTATGAGTGGAGTATCTACGAACGAGCATGAGTATGTACTGTGTCAGTTGTCGTTGTCGGTCAATATTTGCAATGGTAATTCATGGAAAAGTGGGCTGACATGCCAGGCGTTGAATACGTAAATGTTGATTAACTGTTTCACACACTTTCGCCCAAAAATAACAAACAAACAAAAATAACGTTGGAGAAAAAGTCACCAAATGGTAAAAGAATCACATCATCAGTCCTCCATTTTGGGTAATTTTTTTTTTTCAGCTTAGAACTTAAAAACTTTGATGATGATTTCTCTTTGCCTTTACCCGCACCTCTATCTGACGTTCTAAAAATATTTAAGAATAGAAGACGCATTGTCGTCGTCGCATATTTTTCAATTTAAGTCCTCGGTGTCAAAACTTTAATTATATGTATCTCTCTATCTGTATTTATATTGCTGTATTTTTTGTTTCTTGTTTTTTTTTTTTGGTAGATACTTGTTTATCGAGTTTTTCATCGCTTCAGTCGGGCTATGCTATGAAATGTGCTATAGCTGTAGGTGGACCGGGTGTGCATGATTTTATTATTATTCGTCGATTTTCTTCCATTTTCCAGCGAACGCGCGAGCACACGCTAGAGCAACTTTCACATTTTGTAGTAGATTTAGTGGCATAATCTAGTTGTAGCGGTACAGTGTTCATTTGGAAACGAAAATGTCACTGGAGCTTAGTGAGGGGGAAAAGGGGGATTTTTGTGTTTTTTATTTTATATTAAAATAAATTTATCACACAGTTGGGAGAGTGTAACATTTGCGATCATCAATCAGATGCAGATTTTCATTAAATGCCAGAAAGCGCGAGATCCCATTGGTGGTGGTAGTGTTGTGTGCTTGACATAGAATATTGTCCCAGAGAGTGGAATGTTTTATAGGCAACGTCTGATGGTGGATTGGGTTTCAATGGAAAACACATTTCAATTAGTTGTATTTATAGAGATGGAATAAGATAGAGAGAGATTCGAACTGACAGTTTTTTTTTTTAATTTAGCTGGAATTACGGAAATTGCTGATGATTATTAGGAATGTTGCAAACGCTTTTTTCAAGGTGGCAATTTATTGTTTTTAGAGGACTTTTATATATTGGTATTATGTTTTATAAACCAGATTAGAGTGTGCTTTTATCAACAAATGGGCCTGATATTTAGCGAAAAGTGAAATGGATTGAAAACACAAAATTGGAGAAAATTTCTGTAAAGAATTTCGAAAAGTTACGTTTTCTACATCTGAGCTTTGAGACTATTTGGAAAGCTTTGATACCTAAGCAAAAAAAACTTACTCTAAAATGATTGTGAAGAAACATCGACAGAGCCTGTGTCTTCATTTGACGAAGTTATGATCAGAATTATTAAGGTAATAACCCTCGCACTGCATCCCTAATAAAGGGTGATTTTTTAGCTGGTTTGGTTTTAGCAACACTGGTTTTGACAGCTGACGTGTGTTTAGTACCTTGTGTCACTGTCAAACAGCTTCAGTTTGGTTTGCAATTTAACCATGGATCGTCTTACAAATGAACAACGCTTGCAAATTATTGAATTTTACTATCAAAATTCGTGCTCGGTTCGAAATGTTCATCGCGCGCTGCTTCCATTTTATGATCGGCATTCTCGACCTTCTGAGCAGTCTATTCGGAAGATTGTGACCAAATTTCGCACCAAATTTACTTTGTTGGACATTAAACCACCAACACGTTTACGTACTGTGCGTATTGAAGAAAATATTGCGGCCGTATCAGCTAGTGTGACAGAAGACCGCGAAATGTCGATTCGGCGCCGTTCCCAGCAGTTAGGCCTTTGTTACAGCACTACGTGGAAAATTTTGCGGAAGGATTTGGGCGTAAAGCCTTTTAAGATACAGCTGGTGCAAGAACTAAAGCCAGCCGACCTACCACAACGCCGAATTTTTGGTGAATGGGCTCTTGGAAAGCTGGCCGAGGATCCGCTTTTTTATCGAAAAATTGTGTTCAGCGATGAGGCTCATTTTTGGTTGAATAGGTACGTAAATAAGCAAAATTGCCGCATTTGGAGTGAACATCAGCCAGAAGCATTGCAACAGCTACCAATGCATCCCGAAAAAGCCACTGTTTGGTGCGGTTTATGGGCCGGCGGCATTATTGGGCCATATTTCTTCAAAGATGATGCGAATCGCAGCGTTACTGTCAATGGTGAACGCTACCGAGCGATGATAACAAACTTTGTTTTGCCCGAAATGGAAGTTCTTGACTTGCATGATATGTGGTTTCAACAAGACGGTGCCACATGCCACACAGCACGCGAAACAATGGCGCAATTGCGAGGCGAGTTTGGTGAACAGTTAATTTCACGTTTCGGGCCGGTCAATTGGCCGCCTAGATCGTGCGATTTGACACCATTAGATTATTTTTTGTGGGGGTATGCCAAGGCTAATGTGTATAGGGACAAGCCCGCTTCGATTGACGCACTGGAAGCCAACATCCATGCATTCATTCGTGAGATACCGGCCGATATGTGTGAAAGAGTATGCCAAAATTGGACTCAGCGGATGGGCTACCTGAGACGCAGCCGCGGTCAACATTTGCATGAAATTATCTTTAAACATTAAATTGCAAGGTTCAAACTATCGATTCAAATAAATATTTCATTCATTTTTTCGAATTTTTTGTGTTTTTTTTTTAAAAAAGTTCTAAACCTCTTAAAAAATCACCCTTTAGTTCACCTGAGAGGTTCGCTGATCGATAAAGGCTCTTATGCATAACTATTTTGCAAGAGGCATACACCTAACAGCTGTAATTAATTAAGGTCTAATCTTGGACATGTTTTTTTTGTACTAAAATGTCCACAAATACGCAGTAACAAAAGCTTTCAGAAAGCTATTCTTATAGCCTTGCCTTAAAGAGCCTAAGGGCTAAACTGCTTGAATTTCTAAAATTTGGCAACATTGTTAAAGCGTAGATATAAATGAATGAATGAATAAAACTAACACTGACAGTTTGCAATCTGACAGTTAGTATGACAGATATAATTATCTTAGTGCTGGGTTAACAAAATTAAATATAAAGGGCTCTGTATTGCCACCAATATCTTTAATTTTTTTTGCGCAAACTGCTGTCATGTTGTCATATAGCAAATAATTGAATACGATAAGTTTTCAGAAAGATTTATTAAACCTCTCTTGAAGCTTGAAGTATTTTAGGCCTCTTCAATAGGTAACACCATAGCAACTATACAAACTATATAAGTTCATAGTTTAATTTTAAAAAGGAATATCTTATAGACCTTACGTTTTCAGTAATTTCATTGTTAAGGTATTCAATTGAAAATAATTAAAATGAACGTACTAAAACGTACTTAAACCTTACCAACGCCCTTTGTATTTAGAATTTAAATCAGTTCTTGCAGAACGCCCGAAATAGGAAGTTTAAACAAACGGAAACCCACCCAAAAATCCGCACCATTGTATAGGAAATGTGATTGTTGAAAAAAATAAATTAAACCACATTTCTATGCTTCCTTTTCCAATCGAATAGAGTGGTGTGGTGGTAGTAGTAGCCGCCATCATCCAATGGATTTTATAAATCTGCGCTCAAAATAGACGATTTTTTTTTTCAGTTTGAGTCATCCTGCTATTGATGGCGGACAAAAACAAGGGCCACATCTCTGTGTGGCAGTGGCAATGTCATTTGCCCAGACACAGATAGGGGATATTTATTATCCAAAGTCATTTAGATGAGATTCATTCATTTTCCGAAATCTCCTCAAATCCCTTTTATTGCGTTTTCCCCCCAAAAATAGAGAGAAGAAAAACAAAGCGAAATAGCAGCACAAGGACATTTATAAAATAGAGAGGGCGGATGCATCACATCTCTTATCATGGTTTTAACAAGTTTACAATGAAAGCGACATTGAAAAGAGGATTTTTTATGTGTCACTTGCGTGACTAAGGGACATTAAGCTTGGATGTAAACATGCCCTTAATGGCATTCGTTCTAATTATATTATGACAAGGAAAATAAACATCAACTCCGGCAACGACAAGACGAATAAATGCAAAAATAAAATTCGCTATTTTATGAAGTGTTAAAGCAATTAAGCAAAGGACTTATCTGGACGACTTTATTGTAAATAGCACCTGTCGCGCATGATGGTGCTGATGGTGCAGCCCTAGCCCACTGTGATCTTGATCCAATTCCAATTAACTTAATTTGTACTTTCGTTTTTTTTTCCGCTTCACTTTTTCTTTCCTCACATCATTGCCCGGGTTTTAAAGAGAAAGAGAGGGAACGAGAACACAGAGAAAACACAGCTTCGACAAGTACAAATTTCAATTGCCCGCGAGTAATCGGATTAAGAGTCATTGCGTTGGGAAAAGTTAATTTTCGTTTTAAGCCAATTAAGGCAACGGGGCAAGCAAGCGGCGCAAGAATGAGATTGACAGAGTGCTGCATTGGCTGGCATTGGGGAGAACCAAAATTTGTTTGTGTGCAAAAAACGCGAGCGCTTTTATTGCCTTACATTCGCGGCTAATTGTCGCGAATAGGATTTTCCATTAATTAGTGAGCAGATTTTCTGTTCATATATGCGTAGGGTGGCCGTATAAGGGATACTGCGACTGTCATATAGATTGGGATTGCAGAGTTAGTCATATAGGAGGAAAGGGTCGTGTCGCGACATTCGCAACTGTAAGGGACTCTAGCACGGAGCATGACGCAGAGATTGAATTTGTTTGCTAATGGAGCGTTTATTGCAAGGATGAGACGAGTTGTTTATTTGAGTAATTAAATAATGAAATTTCGATAAATTTGATTGTCTGCTGGAATATTGTGATTAATTGGGAAAGTTGTAGCTTATTTTTGTTTACGACGGACGACTTTGAATATCGATGAATTGCTTTGTGTATGAAGAATTTTGACATCGCAATTATCCCAAGCAAAAGAAATTTCGGTTGTTCGAGGCAGAGTCAACATAAATTTGTGGGGCTTTTTTCCCATTTTCATGAGATGACGGTTCAGGGCGCAGTGACCTGTTAGGAAGTCAGTTACGATCATATCATTAAGTTTGCTCATAGAGAGGATATGAAGAGCGCATTTTTTTTGGCAAGGTCAATGAATTTTTAAGCATGACGTAATCCTTGGATGGAGTTCCGTTGGAATGAGCGCATTTGGTATTCCCATGTGTTGAGTTCAAATTTGATATTACTGGTGGATAGTCCACATAAGGGCTCTGGGCGGATGAAAGGGGATTCAGAGTCTTTTCGTGGTAGCTGGCCAGCCTTTTCATTACCAAGAATTTCTTCGTGACCTGGTACCTAGTAAAGAGTCACTCTGTTATGGGAAGTGAGTTGTTTCAGAATAGTTAGACAGTTCCATACAAGTAGAGAGTTGAATTTGTAGGAGTTAAGAGCTTTGAGTGATGCTTGACTGTCTGAGAGAATGTAAATATCTGATATTCAAAGATTACGTCTCAAGCATTTTCTTGCGCATAGTTCCACGGCATAAACTACTGCTTGGAATATTGTTGTTATGTGTCCTAGGAGGATTGACTTTTACAGTTTGGTCCTCGATGCCTGCGCCTATACCCGTTGGCATTTTTTCACCATCCGTAAAACACTTACTTAAGACTTACTTACTCTCTTATTAAGGCGGCTCTGTATTTCGGGGTGTTTCTTAAACTCAACCAATAAGCCTCTTCAATTTGAGTGGCGTTGCCTAACTATCTACAGTTGCGTACTCTTTGAATTATGCTCATTACCAAAGGCGTTTTGCCTCGTCTGTCCCTTCGGATTAGTGTCGTAGATTCTGCGGACTAGAGCGTTGGTTCATTCGCGATACATGTCGAAGCCATTTCAAACATCGTTGTACAGCCCATAGAGTTGTTCGTTGAATCGTCTCCTCCAGAGCTCTTCAACAACAGGAACAAATATTTTGCAAAGAATTTTTCTCTTGAAACTTCAACCGCTTTATAGGAATTGTCCATGATTTAGATCAATAGGGCAGTTTATAAAGTTTTCCTAGTTATTTTATAGAGTTCTTGACTCTTAATTTGATTTCTGAAAACGTCGTTGAACGCGACCTGACGTAAGGTTGGGAATTGCAGACTTATGTTGCATTTCCACCAAACCGAGATTAAAGGCAAAATATTAACAATAAATCTCTACACGCTTCCACCAAACAACAAAAAGCAGATTAACATAGGGGTTTTCTCCCGCTCTCTGGCTCTCAAATTTGCGCACAAAATATCCAATATCTGGTTGTCAAATTGCTTACTCCCTCTCCATTCACAGCAACCAACGTCACTTTGACATATCTATGTATGGCAAATTGGTATTGAGTGTGTTCAGAAGCCGATTCTTACATGCAAAGCTAGTTTTTTTCAAGATTATTTTTTAATCTTGTGTTTAGCAGATTAAAATTTGTATGGCAATCTTAAGATTTAAAGTAGAAGGGCAGATTAATATCAATCCCGATGGAAACGTAGCATCAAACTAAGCAACAGTTTACAAGTTCCGATTGTGTCTTGCTTCAGTTAATTTTTGCAGCTTATGTATATTTGCTAGAATTTTTCAAGTAAAACCGAAAAAAATTCATCATTCATATACGCCCAAGAAGTCTTTGACTATTTCATATTTATAATATTTTTTTAATTGTTCAATGGCGCAAAAGTATTAAACAATTAACCAGACGTTGTGAGACCATGCTTATTTCTCTGTTAAATCAATGAAAGTTCCGTAGAATTAGTCTACTAAGCACATTTTTCTTTGAAGTTGAAGGAAACGATGAACTGGCCAGATATGGCTCTGATCAGAAGTGTCACCGCCTTTGAGCACCGCTATCGTTTCATCGACGGTGTCACTACATATTTGGCTAAGTTACAATGCAACAACACTAGGTGGTAGCGTCTAAACTAAATGTCTGTGGCCCAATATTGACATCAAAAGATCAAAGTCTCTAGTCTCTCTTGATAGAAGCCAAATCCGAACTGTATCATAAGCCTATGGCTAATAGGCTAAGAGACTATTTATAAACGATTTCTGCAAAAGCTGTAGAGATGAAGTGACGGCAGGACATCTCATATGTCACTGCACAGCTCAACAGGAGCGCAGCTTTGACATCTTGCGCGACTTGGCAGGGATACCGCTATTGGACCTCATAAGAATATATATTCAGATCTAAGAGTTCTTTTTAAGTCACATGTCCTTACATGTACAACCAGAGTGGGCCTACTATGGCTTCTAGCCCTCTTAACCTAAATTATCCTTACCTTATTCCCCAACTATTAATTGTTTAAATCGCACAAAACACACATTTTTTTAATTGAGTCAAGTTTCTTTTAGCTTATTCCACAAGTTCCCATGAATGCAAAAATAGATCTTGACTCTAATTTGACCATCCTTAAATATTTTCGCATTTAAGTTCCACCTGTTAGAAATATATTTGTGCACTCAGATTTTGTTCCTTTTTTTAACAACTTTCACCAATAAAAAAATAAATAGTTATTCGTATTTATAGTCATAAAATTGGCATTGAAGTTGCATAGCTTACTTATCTTTCGAACAGCGGCCATTTTAATGAATCCCCATTGAAATTTGAAACGCAAATTCACACCTAATTGCTATAACAAAAAAAAAGAAGAAACAAACCTAAAATAGGTGTTCAAGGTGCGTTCTTTAAATTACTACAAGTAAGTAAAATCACATAGCACGTTAATACCTAACAGTTGATCATGTAAAGGCCGTGCCCATCCGACAAAATGTATACACACCACCAACAACAAGTACCTACATACATACATGTAAGAAAAACAAAAGTTAATTTAACCATTTCCCAATTAAATGTGCAAGAGATGCATTTTTCATTTGAAACCTTAAGCAGCGTTGAAATCGTGATTCACACTTTATATTTTCTTTTCTCTTTTTTTTTGTTTGTTTATTTGTTGTTGTCGTGTTTTTGTATTCCTTCTTTGCTGTTGATTTCTGCAAAAAAATTCATAGTTTATAACACGTTGCTAATATTTTTTTTTTTAATTCCGTGTGCATGTGTAGCACTGTACGCTACCATTGCATCGGTGTGCGGACAGTTTTTAATGCGCGCCTCATAGATGGCAGTGTGCGGTGGTATTGCTTGAATTATAAATAATAAATCGTTGTTATTTTTGTGGGTCTAAGTTTTGTTATACTTGCAGCAGGGTGAATAGAAGCTTGCTCATAAATTTTAATGGGCACTCTACATACGCTGGTAGGCTCTGATTCATTCATTTATCATCATTCCGACAGGGATGGGGAAATATTTCACAAATATTTACTCCCAGAAAGAAGAAGAAGAAGAAGAATGTGTAAAAGAAAACATAAAGTACATGAATTGCACGCCGATGATACCATACGACGAAAAGGTGAGCGCTATTCGCACAAAGCAACAGCAGAAGAAAAAAAGAAGAAGAAGAACGACGAGAAAAATGATAATAATGCATTACCCTGACCCGTTGAAATGTGGCAACTGGGGTGCGGAATGAGACGGGTTTCGGGGTGCTTGGGGGAGAGAGTCTTTGACTGCGTTTGCATTTGCCTTTTGCTTTCAGTAAGTTTTTGCTTACAGCGAAATTGCATTCGGAAAATCCCCTTTGGGAGAATGCACTTGAGTGATTAGTTGGGCCACGGGTTATAGTGCCTCAACATAAGTAGTGGGTGCAGAATTCGTCGTTTTTGGGGGCAATAGTGGTACTTTCAGCGTTTGCACTGCTTTCAGCGATACCGAATGCCTTCATAATGCTGAGGCATTTATTTCTTCTCCTCACTGGTGAAAAGTTTAATTTAATTTAATATCTCTTTTTTGCACCTTGACACGACGATGGGTGGTGACGGGAGATGGAAGAATATTATCAATATACGACGTAGTCCGAGGTAGTCGTACCTCATTCATTGAAAGAAGCCATCGCAAATGGAGTGGAATAAATAACAAAAAAAAAAAGATTGCACTTTGTGGACAGAAAGTGATGTTGTCGTTTTTGTTTCTTTAGGCTTTTGCCGAGTCGTTGTGCAAACTCATCATCTTTTGAAGAGAAGAAATGAGATTGTGTTTTTTTTTCTTTCTTTCAAATAACAAGCTGTGTTGGTTGTTGTGAAGGCCACGAACAGTGTGGTGAAGAAATAAGGATACAGTATTAGAAAAGGTTTAAAATGACGCTTGATTGTTCTGGCTTTCATCCTTCAAACTTTTCTGCAAAAATGCTTTTCGCGGAGTTCCTTCTCAACTGAACTTGAACGGGCTATACTTTGAAAATTGTACAAACTTTCAAATTTTGGATAATGCAATTCTGGGAGTTCTTAAGGAATACTATCCTGCATGCATCTGATGTTTGGGTTTGAAGCCATTTTTTTTATTTAATTGTACCCAAGGACATAACTTACCCGTACTTTGAAACTTATATTTCAATTTAAAAGTTACAATAATTGGCCTTGGTGCTTGCTCGGCTTCTTTCCTATTTGCAGTCGCAGTTTTAATTCCCACCTTTTCCTTCTATTCGAACTTTCAAACGTTCTTTTAAGTGAAGATCTATGCTTTTCTAATGTTTATGCATAGTATTGTTAAGAGCAGATGGAGAGGTCAAAGTACTATGTTCCTGTAGTGATAGCCATTATGCACTTAAGGTCTTGCTCAATCCTTTAACCACTTCTAAGTTTGTGCTCTAGCTAAAGACTGCACACCCTAAGAAAGACTTGTTTAGGTTCTTGGTCATACTGGAATCAAATAAAATGAGATTTCGGACAATTTTGCTCGTCAAGGTTCGGGAGCAGATTTCTCAGGAACTCAACCTGTGTTGGGTCTGCGGGTGGGTCTGCTAGCAAAAGACACAATATTGGATGGTACGAAAGTGCGGCATTTTTTGCAATCACTAGAGCGAAAAGACTGCAGGCGCTTTGCTTTGCAAAGCACCTAAAGGTGATACGCTTAAGTGATACAACTATCTGCAACGCTCGTGGAGAAGGTGAAGACACCGCGGAACATTTCTAGTTTGAATGTATTGCCTTTGCTTGAAAGAGTGCTGACGTATAGAGTGCTGGACATTTAATCTTCTTATCACGGAAGTGGCTTGTCAGCTGTTAAACTACTAAAGTAAAAGTATCTGCCTGAATGTGCAATTGACCAGGATTGTTCGCTAACACTCATAAGTTAGCGAATGTACAAAGCTTTGGACAAAAAACAAACAAACAAAACAAAAGAAGGGTGAAATTTTGAAATTATACTGCCTAGGGTTCTGATTGGAGCAAGTGTAAAGATTTCTTAAATCCAACTACCGCCATGTCACAATTTCTCAAAAGTTCAGAAAAACCATTTTGAAGCTAAGCAGACCTCGTAGTCTTAACAAGGTCGCTTGCTATGTTTCCTACATACAAACTGGATTGCCAAATTTGGCCAAGGAGAACAGGATAGGATTATGGGTCGGACAGCCCGTCGAAATATTCGAGCTTGTAAGGCTCGGGGGCCTCGGGGTACAACTGTCTTAGTAACCTCCAAAAGGGGTTGCAAAACGTCTTAGATTCTGAGGTAGCTTATGGTAAATGCTTTGAATTAATGACTATATGTTGGAGACAGAGTTTTTCCAACAACATTATGATTTTCAAGCCAAATGCCGTCCATTCTTCGTTTTGTTTCAATGAACTAATGACATACCTCTCCACTTTTCTCTTCTATGTCAAAAAGAACAGGCTAAATCATCATTGTCAGAAAATGGGAAAGAATTTTTTAGACCACGCTGTGTAATTAGTTTCCCTTGACTTGCCGAATGTGACTTGCACGAACTTTAATCCGTCTTTCATGCGCTTCTTTTTCTAATTTCATCGTGCGAAGAATAACAACTGTCTTTTTTATATTAGAGTGTTTCCATGAGAAGGTATTAACACCCAAGGCTAAAGTGTCAAGTTCCTAATGTGCGGTGGACATTCGTCCATACACAAGATGTCATCCACTCTCTTGTAAGGTGACACGTTTTACTCAAGATTACGAGCACACTAATTCCCTGTGCGCAGAGAGAATCTTATCCGATTAAGAGCCATGTGGTTAGGTGAACGCAAATTGAAGTTTAGTTCCAATCAATAACTATGTACTCATGCTAATGCTCTGGATGTCCCTAGTGGAATATTCAGAAGAGGATTTGCATTCAAACCCACTGACATGCGCCGGATTTTTTTTAGTTTCCCTTCTTTGTGCTGTATATTCCCTTTCCAATTAATAGGCCTCCCACAAAAACACTGTGCACCTACTCCATACATACGTTTCATTGTTGTTTACAACGGAAGTCCTTCTGCCAAAGATGGAGGCACAAATACATATTCACTAAGTCGTTCACAAATACACTGGTCTCCTATTCAAATATTCAGTAGGCAGGCATCAGGAATCTGGGTCGAGTGATGCTCGAAGGATATTTCAATGCAGCAGAGGCGAACGTGAGATACAATCGCCGAGCTTGTATCTTTTATTCGCTTATCGTATATTTTTTTATTTTTAATTTTAAGTTGTTTTCTTGTATGTGCAGTCCTCGGAGAACGATGAAACGATGCAATGAACAGCGAAACGAAAAAAAAGTGGCAGATACAGCTGATAGCTGGGTGGAGAGCAAGGGGTAAGCAGATACTAGGTGTGTCAGCCTGCAGTGCATCTACGTCTCTCTATGTTCATCTGGTGACATCATAACGAAAACATAAGCTCATAATGCAGACATTTTCATTTTAGCTTTCAGCTATAAAAGTTTGTGAAGGGAATTGCGCGGGTATATCTGTGTCCGTGCAATTTGCACGAAAACAACTTGGTATGCCTTAGCTCCTGCCGCAGAGAGGGATATTTTTTCCTTCTAAGAGAATTTTCTTTTGCTATCTTTTTGTTTGTATGGAAAGAGGGAATTGGGGAGACAGTAACATTTGATGGTCTCTGAAGCTTGAGTATTGCTTTTGTTCGCCTACTCTAAAGAACGTGGTTAGGATTACATTATGCTTGCTTTCTTTTGCATTCTTTTATAATAGTAATGAATGAAGATTGATTTCATTCTTTCACCGAAGAGGTGTTGTGCTTCTAAAAAAAGGCAGAGGGCGTATGGTTGTCGGTTTTCCTATTCATGATGAAGCGTTAAAAACTTTGCATTGATTCTAAAGAATGGATTTTATTGATCGGATGACAGCTCTTCTGATTGTTTTCAACGAACTAGTACAAAATTATTAGTTGCTCTTAATCACTTTTCCGTGAAAACTTTTCCGCAAATACCAATTACATTTTCCTATTAGAGCAGTCTTTGGCTAACTGTTTCTCTTTCTTCTAGTTGTGCATTCTAGATTAGTTGAGAACCCAATCCACTTATGTGCGCCACATAAACCGAGGGATTTCTCTACTTCATTGAGTATTTAGATTCGCCTGACAGCGATATTCTTTTCATATTTGTATGAGCCATTTTTCAACGACAATGTATAACGTCTCAGGTATCGATTAAGGTTTTAAGGGTTTCGAAAAACTTCAGGATAAGACTTGACTTCTTGAATTATAGCTTTTTATACATTTTTTTTTGGCGGCAACTTAGTTTACCCGCTCAAACTCTGCCATCTTGGGTGATCATAAAGTGTTCCCAAAGCTGAAAAGACGGCTCTGCACCGCTACACTGGGGAGGAGTAATGAAGGGTGATCGGATTAAAAGTTCCAAAATCCGAAAGAGATCTTTGACGCCAGTGGTTGACAGATCTTCAAGATTGTCATGGACCTTACGTTTATGGGAGAGAGCAGGACAAGTGTAAAGAAGGTGTAGGCTTGTCTCCTCTTCCTCCTCGTCTTTGCAGCTTCTGCAGAAGTTATTTGAGTACATGCCAACCCTAGTAGCATGCCTGCCTATTAGACAGTGTCCAGTGATGACACCTATTGTAGAACTAAGTTGTGCCACTTGTCCGCCTAAGGTTAGTTTTCTCAATAGCTTTCGATTTATGCAATAGTTTGCATGTAGAAATTGAATGCCTAAGGAACCTTTGTCAGGTGAAATATCAAGCAGTGTGCTTCCTAGGATATCTCTATGCCCCGGCAACCAGCAGAGGTGAATATTGAAATGATTCGACATGTTCTTAAAAGATGATCGGCATTCTAGGACCGCTCTAGATTTTAGAGAGACTAAGTCTAGCGATTTCAGGCCGCTTGGCTGTCAGAAAAGATTCGGATATCTCTAGCGGATATCACGTTTTTTCAGCCGAGACAAGGTTTCTTTGATCGCCATGACCCAAACTGGAAGCCCTTACAAGGGATATCGGCGGACCCAAAACAGGTTCATGTCCGGAGAAGACATCTTTTGAACCTTGACGATCAAGTTCATCGGAGATCTCAATTCCCGTTATTCCGGTATTGATTCATGACTTGAAGCACTAACCTAAAAGTGGGTAAAAATAAAGAAAGTTATTAAATGCAGCCTGGCTGTCACTGCAAAACCACTTTGACTCGTCCACCTCCTTGACTTTAAAATTTGTACGTGGACGAAGTTCCAGTATTCTTGCATCAGACTTTATCATCATCAGACAAGACTTTAGGATTGCTCTTTTGACAAAAATATCAAGGGGTGGAAGATTCATCAGCATCTAAACTTCATTAGGTCAGGTAGTTTTAGGCGAGGCTTCGAAGCAGCCTAAACATAGCAGCCTGTGTGAAAACTTATTATACAAAATAGCCGATGCATACGCCAAGATTGGCCTAATCATTAAATTGTTTTCGGTTACAAACACAATGTCTTGACATAGGCACCCCTGCACTGCCAGAAACCCGAAAATGCTTTAGATGTCTTCGTCTCGACATGCTTGGACCAAATCTTCCCTTCATAGCTGCAATGTGAAGCCTTTTAGTATTAGTTGAGACAAACCCGAAAAATTCGCCCTTCTCGTACAGAGAACAACATCGTTTTAATTGAAAGAGGATTCAAAGAGAGCCCACTTCTAGTACAGCAACTTCGATCATATCCAACGCCGCATGCTTTTTCACGAACATTCGCCGAGCGTGTTCCGAGAGAAATAACAGCACTATCATAAGCATAAGCCTGCGTGTATAGACCAGAAGCGTACTAACTAACACACAAAATTGAGTTTTACTGTTAAAAAAGACTTACCAGCAACCCTCAACTTATGAATTGTGAAAAATAATGTCCGGGTCTAGGTACCTACCTACCTATATTGTCAAACACTTTCTCTCTAACCTCAACTTTTGGATTAAAAAATAAATGCATTTCATAACAACCGGAACAAAGCAAGAGCCGTTTATAATTGCGTCTTATCCCTGACAAAAAAATTTTAACGTAAAATTGAAAGATTTAATCTTGCCTACTTAAATTTTTTAAAATTCGAACAAATCTAAAGCGATTAAAACTCCATCGTCACGCAAAACAGCGAAAACTGCTTGAATTACTTTGTCTACCTACAAACGTTTTTTTTTTGTCTAAATCATCGTTTATACTAGAGCAAGGTTGCTTACTCACAACTCTCAAGTCGGCAAAATTGTGAAGAATATGCTAAAACAAAGTTCGTGCATAACTTCACAAGTCAATGAAACAAAACAACAACTTGCCCTTTTACGATGACATCACTCGTCGTGCACGACAAACAAAATTGGTCGCGCCATTGTTGTTTCACCGTTAAAAAAGCAGCACTTTACGAGATTGTTACATTACATCTGCCAACCATCGGCCACTGTCATGGCAGCCACTCGACTTGTATTTTTTACTTTAATGCTTTCAATGTTCGTTCGACCCGCATAAAAAAATGAGTTATGTCAATGCTTTGATGTGATCTCTCATTTACCTGGTGAGGTGATGGCGCTGAATCTGCTCCAGATGGGTAATGGCCAGTGTTGTTGTCTGTTGTCGTAGTTGTAGCTTGTGGAGCGTGTGTACTTTCACTGCGCGGTAACGAGGCATCACGTAACTGCGGCGGCCAAATGCATTAGTCCGCGACATCAGCCGCGCGTCAGTGTAATGATTGAGTAACTTTAGTGAAGCGCATTAATTAGAATAGTGGAAAATCTGGAAAACAGTTGCATAAGGAAAACCCATCTGCAAAGCAGAAGCACAACAAGCCGTTGCGGATCATGAAATTATTTGCTGTTGTTAATCTTGTTTTTTTTTTTCCTTATTCAGTCATTGGCAACTGACTGATTGTGCTGTGCGGTACTGTCAGCGAATTTGAATCGATGTTGTGTTTGTGTGGTGCGCGTGATTGCTGCGCGCAGAAGCAATAAACAACCAATTGCTGATAAATGATGCGATCATATAGTATAGACGAAGCATTAGAAGAATGGCAACTGGCAACAGTGCAACGTGTGAGTAGCTTTCACCGTGTTATTTGTCAGACAATAAAGTGCTTGGAAGGTTTTACTTGTACGAACTTTATGCGCTCGAATGCGTGTGCACCGTCTGCTTGATGGGTGGCATACGGCAGAGCCAAGTCAGGCAAATCACTTACTGCGAATGGACGCAATGGAACGCGAGGAATAATACATTACATTTTTTATGTCTGATCATTGACTAAATAAGTTGGAAATTATTCGCTGACTAGAGACAAACATACGAGTTATGTGGCTCTGCTGTAGAAGTTTACGGGTTCCGTTAAGGATAATATATTTTCGCATATGCAGACAAGAAGGAAGTAAATTTAAGTGTTTCCTTTATTGATTGTGACATGAAGGTGATTATGATTAGGTGCCATTCGCTTGTTACTGCATGAAAAACCAATGAATGTATGCAGTTTGGGGCCGTTCACACTATGTAACTAGTCGATGCGATAATGACATTTTTTTTATACATACAGACGTATGTACGTGCCTATGTAATTCCATTGTTTCGCCTCACGCTATATATGGCAACAACAAATTACCTACCTATAACCAGTTCTTAAAAACCCAGCAGTGTGGCACACAAAAACTATTAAAACCTGAACGTTCATTATAGAATAGAAAATTCAATAGTAATAAAATTTAAAATTTCATGCCAAATTCCATATAGTTCCACCCTTGGTAATAGCGAAAAAAAACCATGGTCAACTCTATATGTGGAAAATTAATAAATTATACCCTATGCGAGGAGTATATAATGCAATCAATTCAAAACATAGTTAATAACACTGCTTAGGTTGATAAGGTAGGCGCCCGGTGAAGCAGAGCAAACCCTACTCCCCGAAACTAAGGTCCTTATAGAGGCATTGTGATACTTTGAATACTTTGACACTTTGCCGTTTTTCCTCTTCGTGGTCACTCAATATTGGCCAGCCAGACATCCGCAGAATCCTGAAAAGATTCAAATTTTCAAGTGTTCTGTTCCACAAATGACAGAGAAAATTCGTTTGTCTCTTCGTCACCGCATCCTCTACACATATCGTCATTCTTCAGACTCATTGCTTCTCATGAGGTTAATGACAGTTATGACGCCTACCAACCTAGACAGATATACCCCTTAACATTGATTATAGACCCCTACATACATATAATAAAACAGTTGAGTGTTTTATGTCTGTTTTTTCAGATTTCGATAACATTTTTATTTTGAAATGTTTCTTAAGGCTCTTAAGAAGCCCTCTAAAGCTATGTATTTGGAGCATGAATCTTTTCTAGCATAAATGCAGAAAATTTTCGGGGCTTAAACAATCCAATATCAAGCCTAAGTCCTAGACAGAAATACTTATGCTAGGTATGGAAAATATAGGCAAGCTGGTTATATTTCTCTGAGACGCCATCTTAAAAAAATGAATTTGTGCCCGGTGACAGAATGTACGTTATGAATGGAAGAGGACGAATCCCCCGAACATAGTTTTTTGAATGTCCGGCACTACATTGCTTAAGAAGGCGTATTTTCACAATGAAATACGTTCGTTGTCAGCCGAGTTGAAAAACTCTTTGGTACTGAAGGTTTTTAAGGTCGAAGTGTCAGTCACCTGGGCAAACGAACAAAAAGTTCCCACAACTTAATGCAGCTTTCAAACGCCAAATTCTGACAAGCTGCTCAAGACAGTTTCTTACTTTTAAGATGTTTTCAGACTTTCATAATAGGTGAACTGGGATGGACTTGAACCTACGAATCTCGCTAGTAGTTAAACGCACATTGGGCCACATTTGTTGTTAGAAGAACGAGAAAATATAACGAATATTTTTGTCTTGTTTTTGTGAATAAAAGTTTGATAGCGCGACCAATACACCAGCATCGCGCGAGTTAACTCTAATTTGGATATAGCCTTAAAAGAGACGTTTATTCCTTGTCATTTATTTTACAAATTTTTTTGTAGAGACACTTAGCAAATATGAGTTTCTGCAGTAAAAAATCGCATTAAATAAATAAATATTTATCATTACACTATGTAATCGCACATTTTACATTAAAATAATTTTGTTATGGAAACTATCTTCTAATATTTTGGACTCCACCTATTCACTTCGGAAAAAAAAAATCCAAAACACCTCCCATTTTATGTAATATTTTCTACAATTGACTACCCATTTTGCTGTTTCAAACACGAAAAAAAAACTTAACAATGCGTCACGTCACCTTTTGACAACCATGATGAAATCGTTAATTCCATTTTCCGGAACAAATTAAGCAAACCAACACTATAACTGCATTATATCTTACTATTACATGTGAATGAAAAACCGCATAATCCCAAAGTGTATTCAAGTTACGTAAAAACCCCATTTAATTTGCCTAAAGCCAGAGTTTATTGGCCACTAAATAAGCCCCCGGTAGTAAAAAAAAAATAAGTCTTCAAAAGAAAGCAATTTGCATATGATTTCATTTTTAAATACCCCAACTCCCCCTATAATTAAAAAAAAAATACAAAAATAAACTCAAACAACTGTTTGCTTCGTTTGCCGATAGAGTATGTAACAACAAATTCAAAGCTCAAAACCTGACAGCAGCGCACCCTGCTCATTGTGGCAACCCAACATCATCTCTCTTGTAGTCATATCGCTCACTAAAGACACCGAGCAAAGCAACTTCTATTTCTATTACCTCTTCTCTGTTCTGTTCTGTGTTTGGTCGGCGTGTGTTCAAAACGTTCAAATTTAGTTTCTGGCCTTTTTTTTTTCTTCTCTCGTCGCTGTTCTGTCATTTTTATCAGCGAACTGCTGTCATGAATAAACCATTAGGGTAATTAAGGGAGACTTGTATTCAGTTGAAGAACTGCGTGTGTATGCGATCCATGCCATCATAACCATATTATACTCTGGAATGGATTGGTTGGGGTCATAGACAATTCGACGAAACGTTACACTGGGTTGTTTGCCTTTATATGAGCAGTATTAAGTATACCCATCATCATATATGTATGTAGGTATTTACTGCAACAATCAGGAGAGAATTGCCAATCGAAGTGGAGAATTCAACGTCGTCGTCATGTTGACCGACAAAGAGCTGTTGAAAGCTGAGAAGTATCGTGAACAGCAAGCGATTTGCGTGCATTTCCTTGAACTGAAATCGAAAACCGAATGAGAAACACTTCACGGGAATATTCTTAGAAAGGGGAAAAGGAATAAAAAACAAAACACGAATTTAAATGGATGGTAAATACAATCAGAGCTATACACCATGTCTGACCTCCATGAATCATTAATATCAGAATCGCCGGTCGTCGATGTTGTTTACTTAATTTGTTTACGTCGAAGGAAGGTTAGGTACGCAACAAATACAAATACAAACCAACACGCATGTCATGCAAGATGGGCAATAAAATTGCTGTAATCAAATTAAATTAAATAAAAATAAGTAACTATGTCATCGCAGCGTGTGATAGCGGTGGAGGGGTTTTATGTACATAGGTATGTATTTATCAGCGTCATCTGGTGACTTACGGTACGATCATTAACATCATAATATGTATGTACATTTTTTGTATTTCAAAATTAACATCTAAGCAATGCGATATTTTTCAATAATTTATTATTAATCTGAATAGAAAGTCATATCAGAAAGTTTACAAAAGCGATGACGTGAAATATTGCCAAACTGAAAATTGAAAAAGGTAATGTCAAATTTTAAAAAAGGCGTGCCTTGGTGACCCACTACGCGGGCAACTTCGTTGCTATGTGCTTTTCGTCAGGCAGGGGTCACCTCCAAAACTTATTATAACTATGAGGCCAGTTTATTAATTAAAGTTAAACATGGTCTAAATATGGATTTTATAATCAGTACGAAAACCGTTAACTGCATCCCTACTAGCATTCCAGTTTCGGATAATTCATCACCGATAATTTTTATTCAACACTTTTGAATTTAATGCTACCTCCGTTTGTGTCAACCCATGTATTTTGCTACATGCTCGCGGGATAACATTGAGGCTCGCCTGGATGGTTCCAATTGCCTTAAGTCGTCTTTTATGACAAGCTGCTTTAATTTGGGGTGGCGGTATAGATAGATTGCCTTTGTCGTACTTATAACATTTTGAGAATTTTAAAAATTACAAGGCCTAATTTTGTCCCCCTGTATTCTAATCTAATCCATTCATTCGCTAATGACAGATTCTCCTATCCGTTTCCTGGCGTTCGTCCCTTATCTTTTATGAAAATTCGGAACATGATAGCATACTTGAGTGGAATAAAACCAATGGAGTGGAATTTAATACTCCCAAAAAGCAATGATGTTTTCTGTTCGCAACTCTGAATTAAAAACGCGCGATAAGACTTTTGGTGATCGAGATATTGCAAAATCACATGGCTCTCTTAGTCGTCGTCGCAATGTCTCCTGCCTATAATTGATTTATCGTTATTTTTACCATAAGTGCTTAAACAGCCCGTTGCATTTCACACCTACCGGAATTCAAATAAGCCTATATTTTGACGTGCAGTAAAAGCCAAAGTTTATTTTCTTTACCCATTCTGGACAAATGTTGAACTTTCCCTTGCTCTGTTTTATCTCTGTCAGTGCTGTGTAACTTTAACATTATAAGTGAGCTAAAAAATTTTAAAATTAAGTTATCAGCTAAATATACGTCTAAAAGGGTTTTTAACACCTCAAGATTATTTTAAAAAATAATTTGCCTAAAGAATTATGCAGAAATTAGACTAGCGCAAATCCTCGAAAATCGCAACTAATTTAAAGTCGAGTCATCATATTTGATCGAGTTTAAAGGTGCTTATGATAGAATTTATCTCTAGCAGCTCTACTTGGCTTCGGGATAATAAATACGTGCGGAGTTATACCAATTCGACATTTGAACTCGTGTAAATATTCACCGTCATGGTAATGCGCTAGTATGAGACTCTTTCAATCTTGAACCCAACTGGCAATACGGATATTAAACACTAAAACCCATATTTTCGATTTTCATCATACATCTGTTTATGACTTAAGAGGAACTCAACCTGTGCATGAAGCAGAAAGCTAAATTGAAGCTCGAAATACACGGTTTTGTGGCCTCCTTATTTTGATTGGACATTTTCACTTTAACTGGATAAAACTTGCGTTGGGGTGATAGTAGACCCCACTACTTATTTTCGTCGAATTTCCATTAAATTCATCATAACCAAGTTTGTTTTCCAATACTATGATATTCTGATGTGAATTATACATAAAAATATGCTAAAATACTTATCTTAGATTTATGTCGAGCACTGTAAACCGATATTTTTTGTTCAAAATCAAAGTAAGTATGTAAAGAAACTTTAAAGTGATCTTTTACCAATAAAGTTGTCACCATCCACTTCAATTACCAAAAAATAACTCATCTAACGTAATCCGTCTAGCCTGTCGCATAAAACATAACTTTTTCGTAAACTTCATGCATAAACGAACGTCGGTAGACTTCAAACTGCCAGTAAACTAATTAAAGAAATGTCAAAATCATTGAATAATAGTCCTCCATGACAGCATTCGCCTTTAAATTTGTTTTTTCAATTTGAAAATAAGTAAGGTCTTCCTGAAAACTGTCACTCAAATTGACGATATACAAAACAACAACAAGAAAAAACTTCTTCAATCGATGAAATGCATTTTACATTACTTTTACCAGGCAACTCCCTTCAACATCATTCAATTCCCCACTTGCCCCAATCCCAACATCTAAGGAAACTTAAAATAAGAAAAACAGAATCTAAAGTTATCCAACTACGTGCGCCTTCTTCGACTTCTACACAATACAATGTTGAACACCCCTCCATCCCGCAGCTATATTCGATTATCACATTCACGTCATATTGCGCGCGTCAAGTCTGGTGTCGGAAATTCTATAAAAAAAATGTTTTAAATGAAAAATGTATTTCTCATATTTATGCAATCATTTGGGAGAAAAATACAAAAAAAAAAGAATATTTCTCAGGCGCTGCTGTGTAGATGGAATATTCAACCAAAAGTGGAACAAAAAGTCATCGCACTGGGGAGCCGAGAGAGTAGTACCTTATCAGACTGTTGTATGTATATTTGAAATATATGCATCTATGTGGACCACTTCCACGCCACAACCACTGCGTCTTCCAGTAGTGGAGACCTCAAGTGAATCACTCACCCACCACACGATCGACTGCCTAGAAGAGAAAAAAACAAAACCTCACTCACTCCCTAATAATAATTGCGATTCGCTTCTGATAATAATCCCGACCAACCGAGCACGTAATGCGTTTAAATTTAGAACTATTTCCAGGCAAAATGCATCATGATGCGATGCGGTTCGTGGACGCTGAACGCTGAACGCTGGACGCACTGGCTGGCAGACCGGTTTTGGCTCAACCCTCCACCCATGATGATAGCATCGGCATGGCATGGCCCACTTATCTGCGTTTGTGGTTTTCCTCCTATGATCGACTTAGATTTTGAGGGTGTGTTCGGCAACCGAACCAGTTTGTCTACATAATATGTATTTATTTCGCTATATTGTTCAATGAGTTTCTTGTTGGATTTTTTTTTTTGGTTTGTATAAGGGTGAGGTACAACTTTACCACCTAACCTTTTGTTAAGAGGGAGACAGAGACAGAGAGAGAGAGAGAGAGAGAAGAGATACCAAGTATGACAGTATTTTTGTGTCAATTTTTTGAAGATTCCTGCCTCCTGGAAAAAGTGCGCATAACTGCAGTAGACTGTAAAATTTTAATCACTTGCAAGTTGCAATCACGTTTGTGGCGTTGTCATCTTTCTAGATAGCTGTAGTAACGGTTTGGTGTCAAGAGAATCTCATTAAAATTAAATTGAGTCTAAACAGGCTGAAATATTCAAAACTTGTCGTTGGATGAACGGTAATCAAGGAAGTGATTGTTGTTAAATGAGACCCAGTATTTGCTGGTTGTTTGTTTGATTTTCTATTTGTGTAATTAGGGCGGTGTTGCACACACACCATGTAATGGTCTTACTATGTAGTAGCAATGGTGTTAATAAATCTGAGCTGACGAAATTATTTGCGAATGAATGAATACAAATTATCGCTTAGGTGGCAATTCAGGTCTAAATGTATTTTTACGAATCTCAAAATAATTGGTTCGATATAAATAATAAGAATACAGTAGAATCTCCCAAATTTAAACCTCCTTTAAGACGAATTTCCTCAAACTCTTGTCGCATTCTCTTTAGTTTTTTATGGAAAATACTCTTAATTGATATTCCTTTAATGCAAAAAATAAAATTTTGACTGTTGATTATTATTTATTTTAAAAATTGATTGATTATTACTTTTAAAAAGTGCACCAAATAATAATAAAAAGTCAAATAATGCAGTCAATCAGAAAGTAATATAATCTTTTGACTGCTTAAAGTGCTTAATCGAACATTTTAAAATATTTTAACGCACTTTCTTCTCAGCTGTACCTACGTTAAATATTTATACAAAATCTTCACATCATAAGTAAGTTTCCATTTTCTAAACACTCAATATTTTTGGATTCTCTTGCTTCTTTGCACTGTTGATAAATCATTTTGGAAAAAATTGATCTTTAGTCTATAGCTCATAAGGCAAAAGTTAGCGTATATTAATTTTTTTTATTTTTTAATTCTAACCGCTGTAAAATGATTTAAAAAAATTGCACATACTATTCTTCCGCGAATTGTACCACAAATACCTCAAACTAATGTTGAACTCGCATAAAAATTCGATTTAAAGGGATTCGACTATAAATTGGTGTGCACTACCATGACGATGCAACGTAAGAGCTAGTGACTCACCGTTACTATGACTTCATACAAAGGGCATTACGTAAGTCTCTGTGGAATTGTTGGATTTGTCAATAGTTAGTAATTTAATGCAATCACAATTTACTTTATATTTAAATATTAAATCACCGTTTACCGTTCTGTTAAAATTCCTTCGCATATGAAAAAAAGGGACGACATATTTTAGCTTTGCAATCAATTTCTTATTGCTTGGAATTGGTCAATAAATGAAAAGTGTCTGGATAGCTTCTGTAAGTTGAATTTAATTTAAACTGTATTTTCGAAGTTTTAGTTGAATTCCTCTAATATGACTGTGCTAAAGCCAATTTAGTCTATATGCGCCAGGTGTATTTATTTAATATAGCAGAATGCTTGAGATCTGAACAGGCCGGTTTCAGCTTGACACAAGTCAAGCTTTTATTCTCTACGGCTCAATGTGGCCGAGCCATGTAGTCGACGTGTTTTGGATTTTAAGCATAGCGTTCCTCCTCGCACACAAAGAATATTTTTAAAGAGCACAATATTAACTTTCCCTGCTTATTGCCATCTAGCAGTCGTCGCCGTATATCATAACTAACCTTAAACTTAGGTAACGCCAGAAGGAGGACATTTTAATAAACATCAATGAAAAAATCATGTTGCAATCCACTCATTTTATATAGAGGAAAAAAAAACAACATGAAGTGCGTAATAAGACCAAGAACAATATAACGAAGAATTACAATTAGGTAAATAGAACGTGTCAAGGAAGCATAGAACGAAACAAAACCAGCTTTGAATAAATAGGGACATCTTGGGGTAAAAAACGGCCGGTGTTGAGACTTCACTTAAACAACTCTAAGCGGTTGCAAAGCTGTGCATTATCGCAGTACTTATTATGCCTTTATACAACTTAGCATATCAACCATTTTACTATCATTATTACTCTCATATCAGTCCATAAGTAGTAAACTCCGCCCTTGGGGGTGATAAGGAAAACTAATAAATTTAGTTGTCCCAACGATAAACACAACACAGTTGTTTGTAGAGAAAGGATTCAAACGAGATTCGCAAATCTCGAATGTGAGAGTTACTGTGCTATTTGATTTATGCGTCTTGAAAATCGTCGTTAATAATCATCGATCATTATTTAATACAAATTTTACAATAATTATGGGTTCCTGCACAAATTTGGATAAATCATTTTTTTTAAAAATTGCAAATTATATTTATATAAAATTTTACGTTTAAGAACATTTTCGAAAGTGGTTATATAAACCTACTACTTAACGGGCTCCGGACCCGTGAAGAGTCCCTGCCTGAGACACGGCAGCCTTAAATCCTCTGCGATACCTATATGCCCTAACACACTCTTTATAATACTGTTATACAGAAGGCTGCATATGTCAAACACTTTGTTGAACTGTTTGTTGAAATAGAAAAATTTAGAAAATGAAATAAACAGGTAGGAGTCAAACCAAATGAGTCCAAATAATAATCTGTGGTAAAGCTGTTTTTAGCAGTTATATGCTAGAATTTTTTGAAATTGAGTTTGAAATATTATCATTTAATAGAGAGTGCTTTATCTTAATATACGTGGTATAAATAGAAGTATCCTAAAATACATAAAAACAAACATACGAAAGGATGTAGATGCGGTTTTCACTGTTATGAATGTTGGCATATCTGAAGAAATGTTTATGCATACTTAAAACTGCTCTATAGCTTTCTAATAGAAGCTTAGCATTAGAAGTTTAAGCGGGAAGAAAGTAGATTCAAATCAATGTTTTCTCAATTTTAAGGTTAATTACAGCCCTAACTCCACAAAAAGCTAATTAACTAATTCCTTTTAACATTCAGACATTGCTGGCTGGTTAAAATATTGCTCAAGTACATACGCATACCGTTCTAAGAAGATTACTTTCAATAGTGCCTCTCACAATATTCTATTGTGAATTCCCACGTTCTGAAGTCTTGAGTTTCACTTGACATTGGCACAGTCAGTTATATTAGGCAGGCAGCAGCATCAAACAAACAGTTCTATTCTCTAATCAAATCTATTGAAATTCTACTTGTCTATGCTCGTAAGTGATCCGCTCTTATGTCAATAATCTGAAAGAAGAACAAATAGTGGAGTGTATTTGAACAAGACACACATTCCACAGACTGGCAATGTCTTCAACTTTGTATTTACCTTTCAACGATTTTCACTATTTTTCATAGAAAAAACAAAAAAAAAAAAATCAAGGAAAAATCAATAAGCACCGCACTTGTATTCAAATTCTGAATTGGTATGCACAAAGAAAACCAAAAGCATCTCTCGACTAAAATGAGAATACAAGAGGGGATGGATAACAGCACACAGATACCACTCTCTACTCCTCCTAAAACAATGTTGCTGTCAGTCGAATGTTTTACTCTAACAAAATAAAAATAAAAACTCTACAAGTGTAACTTACGCCAACAGACTCAGACTTAGATACTCATATACCCCCATAGCGAAACCTATGAAACACGATATCCCCATCGTATCCAATTTCGCTTAAGTGTACACTCAGTGTTTTGCCTATACTCGCTGATAGTTGCAAAAATGTCTGATGTTAGTCATTATATAATAAATAAAAAATAAAAAGCGATTAGCAAGCACGAGTTGAATAGGGCGATGCGCGATGTTTATACAGAATTCTACTCGGGGCAGGCACACCATAGTGGAGTAGTAGCGGATGTCGGACGCAGGAAGAGGAACACATTTATGAGCGTTTTTACTGGATCTCGAAAGTGTGAGGTTCGCTTCACTACAGGAGCGAGCAACCCACAACCAGATGAATCAAATTAAGGGCAAGCACTTTAATTAAGGAGGAAATTTGTTTTGATAGTTTCGTGATTGTTGTTGAGCAAGAGGATTTACTATGGCACAGCCTGAATCGTAGTGATAGGGTGGTCGTGGTGTGCTCGCTTAAATTAAATTTTCCAGAAAACATTTTTCCATTTCGCGCTGTAAATGACTGTGTACGGCACCTAATCTGCTGCGAAATTTAAGTGGTATTGAAAATGAGATGAAGATGTAATTCGAACTAAATAACTATAAATTGACTGGTAAGCTGTTAAAATGGACAAGTACTGTTTTGAAAGTAATTTTAATGAGCGAGCTCCTTGACCGAGTAAAAAAAGCAATCAGCGTAATTTAAATTTGTTAATGGCTACCCTAATTTGTTAGTCGAAATGTTTTTACCTCTTTTGTTTTAAGTTGTTTGTAATTTCATGCCGCAAATAGGGTTTGGATTTGAACCTAAAAATATATTAGTCATTTGCTATAGATTTTGCTGACCAGACAGTGTTACTTAAGCGAAACATAAAATCCTTATCAGAAATAAAACAGGATAATTATTTCGTTCCGTTAGAAGTTGATATTTGTTAATTCATCGATATCCAATTGTTCGCTCAAGAAGTTTTTCGTCTTTATCATATAGAGCTGGACATTGATATAAAACGTGTTTACCTGTTTTGACGTAAAAACAAAGATAGCACTTTTAAACCCTGCTGACCTATATAAGTCTATCGCAAGGAATATGCGGATGAACTGGGCAGATACGGCTCTAATCGGAACCCGCTACTGACTTAACACCGCTACAATTTTATTGATGTCGCCGGACACTGTATCATCGAAAACATAGCTAATCTGCAATCATTGCCAGATGTGCAGGAACGCCGCTTGGGAGCGCAGTTTTTCGACAGATTGGGCGACTTGGTTTGAATACCGCTTTCAGATCTCAAACGATTTATTAACAGATATACATAAGTAATTTTGTTAGTCACATGCCCTAAATGTAAAACTAGGGTATTCGCACAAATGGGCATTTTAAGGCTTTTGGGCAAAATAGCAGTTGGTGCATAAATCACCTTACCTACTTAGAGTTAGATATCTATTGCCATTATTGTTAAAGGGCTGGATTGGTCACTTGTTCTGTGTTAACCACGGCGCATTCTTTAAGAGCTTTTCCTCGTCGCTAATGTGATGTTCAGGTTAGTTTCAAGCAGCTTCCAGTCTACTATTGGCTGTTTGATGGATTATAGCTTACCCATGCATCTCTACTTGGAATCTTCGTAGAGAAACCTATGTCGAAGCATATCGTTTTTTGAAAGCTTCACCGTTAACGCGCAGATAAAATTTTAAAATCCCTGAATTTTGAAGAGCAGGTCCTAATCCATTTAACTTGAATCAGGCTTGCTCAGCTACGTTATGCTACTGCTGATGCGTTATGCTGATGCTGAAATGGAATAAAAAAAAGCTGTGGGTGAGGTATTAACGAAATTCTTCAGAAAACCTCACCAGAAAAACGGGGTCAAATCGCAGAATATTGATGGCCAATTTGCGTATCCTCCGCTAGAGATAACCCTATCCTCAAATCGTTCATGAAGAATGTTAATTGAGGGGTTCCCTTCCAAACTCTTCAAAGGCCGGTCAGCAAACGAACGGAGTTACCTATGGTCATTAAGTTCCAGAGTCAGTTGAATCTTGTACTGGTGCAGGCCCTATTCCCGATATTCGCCAAGATGAAGCCTACGAAAAGCCTAGTTCTTGTGCACGGCAAGGAATCTACTGCCACTACTGTTTCACGGGCGTTTTGTATGCGTGTAATGCCTTCGTTAATCTCTTTGTCCCTAATAATACTAATACTAAAGTCAACTCTGATTAGCACCGCTTTGACCCATTTATAGAAGGCTGGTCTATATTTCTATAGAGCAAATCGATTGATATAATATGAATATGTCAAGAAAACAAATCACTTCACATGTATGTAAGTATATGTTGTATATTGGGTGTCAAACTTAATTACTCCGTTTAATAATGTATACCCAAAAACTTGTATTTCTTCATATTTTATTCCACAATTTTATGTAATTTCACAGAAAATACTCCAATTTAACCAAACTATAATTATGTAAATTAAATTGTGAAACAATGCAAGCGGCTTTCTATTTAGCCCCGGCTAACCAGTTTCAAGGTCACACATTTGGTGAAGCTTTGACTAATTACAAGTTTCGTACATACGCCCAATAACATGGAGAGGTGGTAATTGACGTTTATTACCACAAAAAAGAATATCATCCAGCGACAGTAAGCTTGTTTTCCAAGTTTTGCACAAACTTATTTGAATTATTATTACCACATCGAAATTTGTTGCGAGAAATGTCATGAAGCGAATTAAGGTAAACGAAAATTTTGTGGCCTCGAATAAATTTTGACTTAATGAATTTTCTTTCGCATAAATGAGTAAGGAATTTCTTTTGTTGGTGTCATCTGTGGGGAGATGTGTCTATAACTATTTGAACATCTCAATGGGATTCTCAGTTGTACTGCAAAATTATGTGCGAGATCGAAAAAAGTCCTCACCCTTCTTCGTTCCAGTATAAGACATTTGTTTGTCTTAAATTCGCTTTTGAAATTGACACATCTAGTACATAAAAATAATCGTATTCCTTCATCACACTGATTTCATGATCTTGATACGAGCGATGACCCTCTTAGATGGAGCCATATTAATTTTCGCGCAATCATTGAAGATGACCGATCGTCGACGGCCGGCCAACCAATAGTGTACAACATACAAGCACTGGCTGTTCATATGTCAACAAATGTTAATTGCATTTGTGACCTTTTTATCGATGGCGCTGGCGATGGCAGACCATCCTACTGTCATGTGTCGCAATTTTCTTTTCTTCATTTGCTTCATATAAACATAAGATATTCACATACAATCTACTCGTACATGAACTTGTGTAGTTAATTGAAGAAATGAATTGGTCTGAAATGAAAACCAGACGGCACTGATCATCTGAGTGGGTGATGATGATGATGATGCTGCCCGGAATGACCACAGCGCCATGACCGAATCACAGAGATAACCAACTTGAAATTAGTTAAACAGACTCACAAATGGCATAGCAACACCCAAAACATTATTCTCTTGTCCTTTGATACCAAAATAACTCCTTTGTTTTCTCTTTAACAGACCTCCGCCAAAGTATATACGACGTGTGGAGCCACCAACAGTTCCAGGAGGTAATATCCAGCTATCATCGTCGCCAAAACGTGACATGTCTACAACTGGAAATTTACTCTACGAGAGGGGTGCCAGTCACACTGGTGTTACTTCAAGCAGTAGTGGTGTGAGTAGTGGTGGTTCTTTGTCGAATAACAATAGCCCCTCAAGCTCTTTGGAGCGCAACATCAAACCATCGGACATTTTTCGACAGAAGTCATCAGACTCGTTGGAGGCCAAAGCATTCGCTTGCAATCGAAAGACAACCCCCGAAATGGGTAAATTAGGAGTCGGTTTAAAGGCGACTGACTTGGTCGAGGAGTTTGGACGGAAAATTGCAAAAACCGAGAGTTTAGAGAAGGCTAAGCGGAGTGGTGACGGTATGGCCAAGCTGAATCATAGCCCAACAGGGAGTCTGGGTAAGGCAAATGCTGCCGGGGTGGGCGCTTCGCCCACTGGAAGTTTGAGCAAGTTTAGCAGTGCTCGTTATGGAAATGGTGGTGGTGCTGGAGGAGAGAGCGCCTCACCGCACACAGGAAGCTTGGAGAAGATGAAATTAAATGATGGCAGCAGTGGGCGAAGTGGTGGAGGTTTTCTAGAGACGAGTCTGCAGAGTGTCGGGTCAAAGGAGTCGTTGGCATCGCAGGGCAATATATCCGAAATCGTGAGTACTTTTTAAAGATTTTTATTTTATAAAAAAGAGAGGGCTTATGTATGTGATTGAATGTGGGGCATTGTTATTTTGTTTATATTTTGCATTCAGTGTGCGGGAAGGGCCAGAAACACAGCACAATACAAGCAGTTTGCATTTAAAATTGGATGCGCAATTATTTATACCCAGCAAAGTGTGTCGGTTCACACTTGTCTAGGTGAAAGTAGGCTATGGAGAGGAGTTTAGGATGCAATTGTTCATTCGGGTCAGCAGCATAGTTCACTCGGATGAGGTTAAATGATACTGAAAATGATTTGTCATCTAGATAAGAGGTATTTTTAAATGGACTAAATGGTTTAAAAGATGCACACCCTAGAAAGGGAATTACATCTTGTTCCTAGTGAATTTCATTGACCCTTGTCGTGCAGCAGTCCACTATTTGTTACAATTGCACCGAAATAAAATTTGTATCATAAGCAAAAACCTAGTTTTCTATTTAAAGTAATCTTTTTTAATTGAATTTTCTTCGAGTCTATTTCTCATTAATAATGGCGTTTCTCTTTAAAATTACATCAGATATCACAATTGTTATATCTCATTTTTTTGAAAAGAACCCATAAACTTTTCTGTAAAAAAATTAAAAACGTCAATGTTTAATATTTTTTTCTCCACATGTCGTGAGTAAACATAAGCTATTTAATATTAAAAGTTACTCAACCATTCTCGTTATATATTAACTTAAAACATTTAAAAAAGCACGTATTAAACTTTCAGCGACTCTAAGAACAAATAATATAATATATATTTTGTGGTTTCAATGTAATTCGTCCGAAATAATTGTTGGCATACATTCCATACATGTATGTTCTTAAATTCGGAGAACACATTAGCGTTGTGAAAAGGAATGTTCCACATTCACTGCAAGTTACACATTCACTAAACTTTGCAATCCACTATGGTGAATGAATACATCCCCACCCGAACTACTTTTCATCTATCTAAGTACAACTTGCAAAATTTCCATCACAAAAAGCTGCCGAGCATACACAAATACACTTTCTATTAATAAATTTAAATAAGTAAATGTGCACATTAAATTTCATTTGACTGGTATATCGCTACATCCACAGATAAAAAGCTACGAATCGATCTCCTCCCTCAGCTCAGATAGCACCAAAGCATGCCAGAACCTCGATAACGAGCCGTATTACGACACAGTACCAATGGATAACGGGGACGGTGAATACGTATACATTAAACCGGGAGGAACTGTGTCAACATCCAGTCGTGATGATTTATCTTCGGCCGGAAGTACACTGCCAATTGGCGGTCCTCATCATCACCAGCATCTGCAGCACCATCATCATTCTTCGTCTAGTCGCAGTCACATGAGCAGTCAGACGAGTGTTGCTGAACCAGAATCTCCTGGCCGTACTTCGAACTATGTTAATATTGACTACTTCTTGCAGTAAGTATACCTATAGCTAAACACACTTGTGCGATACGCCCAATCTAATTATTCCATGATTATTCTCTTCCAGCCAAAGCAATGAAACGCGATCGAGTTCATTGGACAGCGATGGAGAATTGGATGGACCACCATTAATGCGAACAGTATCGCATGATGATCAAACGCAGACTCCAAGTGCTTTAAGAAAGGTGAGATATCAACAAGAGGGTGTAAAATTTTATTTGGTTAATATTTCAGGAGTAGTCTATTGAAATTTTGTAGGATGCCAGACATAACATGTACTGCATTAGCACCAATTTAATTTGCAGCACTTTTATATTACTTCTATACATTGTGCTATACAAATGCACTCGAACTGTGCACTTGATCATTAAATAAATTAAAAATCATACACTAACATGTCAACAATTTTAAATCGTCAAAGTTTTGATTCCTATCAACTTCAAGGGGAGTATGTAACTAATATGAAAGTATTGATCATTCTTAACGTCAAATACATATGTATGTTAAATTAGTATTTTAACAAAAATAATACAAAAACTATTGATGCAAGGATTTGGTTGTATACCTTTCCTGTAATTTTTTTTAAACATAAGCTTGAGGGAACAACAGTTTAATACTAAGTGCCTCACACTCCGACTCCGACATTTTTTTAAAACAAAAATTGTCGCTTCGACTAATACAATACAGATTGAATATAACAAACTAATCCTATATACTAAAAAAAATATGTATTAATTTGATTAAACAGGTAGCGTACCAATAAGAGAGTTCTTTTGTGTGGAAACTCCCAGCTTCCAACTAGCTACTTGGTCGCGTGTTTTTCCAAAGAATGTTGATTAACATTTACAAAATAATTGAAATTCATTACTTTTCAAACAAATTCTTTTTGTTGACATTCTACTTGTTTCAGATTAGTTTGGTGTGGCAGTCGCCAAAGGGACAGAAATAAATTATGCATAGATCTATTTTGCGAATCCCATATTCAAAAAAACGGAAAATTTAATTACTCTGAGCAGTGACGATTGCGATTGTTTTTTATGCCCGTATTACGAACTGCCTTGTATTATTCAAAGCGAATGTTTTTTGCATAAATTCGCAGAACTATTGTGAGTCACACTTTCAACTAAAATTTGTTTGAGGTTATAGCTGATTACCCGAGAAATGTTAGGCAGTATAGGAAGGAGTTTTATTAGTTTAAGTTTTAAAGTGTGTAAAAGTATATATTTTAAAATCGAGCGAATTGATATATCATTGATTTGAGACTATAACGAGTTTTAAAGTCTAACATTGTGAATTAAAAACTTTGAAATATCTAATTAAGGAGATTATAACGTAAGTGTCTGTTCCTTAAATATAACGTGCTGCATCGTCGAATGCAATATCTGCGGGAATAACGACTTCTTTAATATATTCTAACACCAGACTCGGTTTAGTCTACCACTAAGGTAGCAGTTTATACGACCTTTGATCGCATTGGTGTAATTATGTGTAATTAAAGTATATTTTGGAACAGTAAAGTTTTGAGGTGTTTTGTTTTAACTCTTCTAAATATAAAAAGAGCGAGTTCAATAAAGTTGCTTATAAGTTAGAATAAAATTAATTCTTGAGCTGTACGAATAGCAGAGATTCTTATCTCTCGAGAAGAGCGTTGATTAAAGATACATGCCTTCTTATAACAACAGCTTTTCACCTCAGTATACGAGCGCTCATAAGAAAACATGTGTTTGTTTTCACCACTTGCTTCGACACTCTCATTGGCGCTTTTTCTTAGCTCCAGTATGTTTTTAGCGCTTGAGTGTAATTTAATATCTTCTGCCTATTTAGAAACAAATGAAATTATATTTTTAATTAATTTTTTATTAAACCTAAGAGCTCATTTTCACTGAATCGTAATGATTTTCAGTCTTCACATGACTTTTTTATTCACTCTATCAAAGGCTTTTGAGAAGGCTAATGAAAAACAGATCAAGCTGATATAACCCCTGTCATAATTTCCTTTCATTATTTTCTTAAGTGGATTAACCGTGACTGTTTAAGAGCAGTGGTTAGCTTTGAATTGGATCAGAACTTATTTTTTTAAAAGCTTTAATGTTTATTGTAAACTTAGTTTTTTTAAAACTTTATTTGATATGCAGTAAAATAAGTGTAACAAACATATCCTCAACTATTGAATTGAGTCTATGTTGTGTTGATTTTGTGATGAATTTTTTTTTTTTTTTTGTCAAACCGATCTTTATAATAAGATGTTTTTGTGGTAATTTTTAGCTGAAATTGCTCTTGATGTAGTTGCCAGAAGCCATGTTTTTAACCGATTTCAGGTGGCGTAAGAGCAATTGCCAAGCTGACGAACTTGCAAAACTTGGAACTACTCGTTAACTTTGGACGAAAAAAGCTCCTTAGGCATACCAATTTCTACATGAAAACTGCAGTTAAAAAAGGATGCAATGGAAAGAACTAACTTTAGATGTTCAGATGACAGGTTGCACTACTTGTCTATGTCTGGTGACGAAAAAGTTTAGGCGTAAGCCAGACCTAAAGCGCTCTAAGAGTTTGTTTGCTCATGATAGATCATCAATGGACACTGCCTATCAGATGCGCTTATTCAAATGTAGGAGCTGCATAAATGAGGAGGAAGTAGAGACTACTCTCCAGATTTTTTGCACATCTCTCTCTCTCAGAAACGAAAACTTCATCTAGGAGCTTTCTTCTACAATGATCTCAACGATCTAAACATGACCGATTTTAAATGTCTTTCACACTTCATAAGCAGTTCCAAATGGTTCAACGAGTATGCAGAATTCTCATATCCACGTGGTATCACAATGGATCTTATATAGCTCTTAGTGCGTCTTATTCAACTGCCACTTTAACTTAACCTAACCTTGAGATATAACAAAGTGATATGTTAATAGAAACGATAAACAGGTAAGGTTCGTTCCTTTACTTACAAATTCTTACTAATTTGTACGAATTCTTACTAATTTTTACTCATTGCCGTCCTCCTTCTTTACAAATTCGTAAAAAAGATCTCATCGATAGTGCAGGATGTTAACCCTTCACTGAGAAACTTATTACTTTTTACCAAACAAATTTCTTATAGTAAGAATTTGAATAAGATTTGAAATTTAAATTTTCCCTCGTGGTTGATTCTCTTTGTGAGAGAATTTATTCCCATCACAGTCTTTTTGATGATCTTTACAATTTTTACTTGAAAAGGGAACTGACCATGAATTTTTAAAGAGTTTAGTCAGAACAAAAAAGTGATCAGTTGATTTTGGTAACACGAAGTTAGTCCTTAATATTGAGATTGACTACTCCTTCTCGGATGTGATGATGAATTTTCTGTTATGACTCATACTCAACCCAAAATTGTACCTCTCTCATTTAACTCAATTGTTAAATAGCTAAGCTAGACCAATGAAAAATTTAGATTAATACTGTTTCGTTGCGCAATAATTTTTTTTATATTATTTGTTCATCTGCTTTCCCAAATAAATTCTTGAATGGATAGCTTGGTCATTTATTCCAATTTCTGGTACTTTATTGTGGTCTTGTCCGTGAATCGTATTTTTTATTCTTGGGTTTTAATCTCTGTTGTAAAGTTCCTGTCGTAGAATAAAAATCGCATTATTCCGTGGTTCTGAAAATTCTCCGAGAAGAAAAATGTGTTCTAAAGCATAGGCTAAACATAAAACTTTAAATTTTCTCCATATTCAATATTAAACTATTTTAAGCAGCCTTATCAATTGCAAAATAAATAATTCAGTTTTATTATTTCTTATTTTTCGTACAGAGTTTAGTTTCGGCAATACTCGTGAGTACATTATATAAACCTACATGCGTTTGTTTACCGAAACATTGTGTCCTTTCTATTTTTTATTAACTGTACAGAATGCATTTGTCGTTATTATTGCCAGCATAGAATGGTTTTTGAACTCTCTTTTTGTGAATATCCATGCATACATATTATATAAATATTTATATATACATACATAGCTCTAGCTCTAGCTCATTTGAATGCCTGCTATTTGCTAGTTTTTAACCTTTCCCATATAATCTCATTTTGGTTTTTTCCATTTATTTCATGGGTCGTATGTCATTCAACATTTGTTTTATATCCTCATTAAAATATTCGCCATATTATTCCAGAGTTGTGTCATTTTGGGAGGAATTGGGTGGTCTGGATAGAATCCTCTCGCTGGATTCGTGTTTTAATAAAGCCAAAATTTTAGAATATGATAACTTAAGTGACACGACTTTGGGAATATAGTGTTAATAATGTTGTCTTTTTATACGCTTTTTTGATTTGGAATGGTGTTCGGTCGTTTAAACAGTGGGATGGTTGAGTGGCTAAACTAACTGCTTTTTTGGAAATTTCAGGTTTCCGGCAGCGCACGTGGTAATAAGATCCGTTCGATCCTCAACAGTATTATTGAGAGTGAAAAAATCTACGTTGAGTGTTTAAACACAATGATACAGGTAAAGCGGATCATCACCGACTTCAAGATCTTTATTAAAAATAAATATTTCTTTTTCTTGTTTCAAGTATAAAAAAGCGATCCACGCAACTCATGGAACATCTCAGCCTGTGATACGAGAAGACGAGGAGAACACGATCTTTTTCAAGATCGTGGATCTGCACTCTGTGCATACAGAATTTTTAAATGACCTACGCACTATCGTTCGCAATGAGGGCGGTGATGTGCTAGTGGGGGACGCATTCAAGCGCTTGGCAGATATGTTCAACCTGTACAGCGCATTTCTGCATAACTATGGACAAGCAATTGAGACGGTGAAGAAATGCAGTGCAAATAATCCGAAATTTAAGAGTATCGTCTCGAAGATGGTTTTGAATTTTAGCGAAAGTCCACAAAATCCACAGAGTCACCAGACACTGGAGGATCTTTTACATAAGCCTGTGGCACGAGTTCAAATCAATGCCCTCGTGTTTAATGATCTTCTCAATGAGACTCCTCCGAATCATCCGGATCACCAGTCACTGCGACAGGCTCAGAAAACTATCCACGCCTTTTTGAAGCAGTTCAATGTGGTGAATCAACGACTGCCATCCGAGTCGAATAAGAACCTGCGACGGATGGTGAAGAACTCCTTTATTGTGGAGCTAGTCGATGGCCATCGAAAGCTAAGACATTTGTTCCTCTTCAACGATGTGATTGCATGTGCCAAACATAAGGGATCCGGCCGTGATCGGCTGGAATACGAGCTTAAATGGTTTATCCCGCTCAAGGATGTCTTCATATTTGAAGAAGATGCGTCCGCTGATTTCAAAGAATCCTCACCGGCGAATATTTTGCAGCTGAAAACGCAAGCGTGTACGGTGCGTGATCAAATTTTATTGGAAGAAAAGGACGACAAGAAATCCAGAGCGAACGGACTACGGTCTGGGGATAAATACCGCCGTAAACTAGCTGATCTCGAGTCCCAGCTGGTGCTGGCCTCCCCCAATTTAGTTTTTAGAATAGGCAATAAGGCCACCAATAAGACAATGACATTCTTCCTGAGTTCGGACTTTGAGCGGACGCAGTGGATCGAGTCGATCATCTCATTGCAGGTTGTAAGGCATTTTCAGACTATTTCTAAGGCTAACTATATTATTATGTGTAATTTTCTAGCAATTGTGCAACATTCCTGGAGCGAATGCGATCAATGCACTAGACGTGCACGCCTACATCTTAGCAATGCAGAAAGGTATGAAGGCGGAAATGGGTTCCTATCTGTTAAGGAACAACAATGATGAAAGTCTCTTGGTGGGCGATCTCCATTTGACTATACAAGGACTGACGGGCTTAGAGCATCCAGCTGATTTATACGTCTGTATCGAAGTGGACTCGTATGGACATTACTTTCGCAAAGCAACGACAAAAATGGTCTGTCGTAGTACAAGTCCGTTGTGGAATGAAAGTTTCGTTCTAGAACTTGAAGGCAGTCAGAACGTACGAATTTTGTTATACGAGGCACATGACCGACCTCTTCTGAGAGCAAAACATATTCTTAAGGTAACTATTAACAACAAAATGGATTTCCTTTTATTTCTTTTAATGCTGTGATTTCTTTTCAGTTGAGTCGCTCATGGCTGCATGAGTCACCAATGAACAAGGTGATAAAGTTGAGTGATACCATCGTATTGAATACATCGCTGCGATTCGTGCCCGGAGAGGTGACGTTAAGGCGAGTGCCGACATCGAAGCCTGGTGCTTTGTTTGGTGCCAAAATGAGTCAGATTTTAAAGTAATTTTATAAATTTCTAGCACCACACATGTTTTCTGAGTACTTTTTCCTTTTCTTTTAGACGTGAAAAACGCGACATTCCGTTTATTATAAGCGCCTGCGTTCGCGAAGTGGAACGGCGTGGTATGACCGAGGTAGGCATTTATAGAGTTAGTGGATCAGCGTCCGATTTGGCCAAGCTGAAGAAGTCTTTTGAAACAAGTGAGTTTAAGATAAGGCTTTCGTTTTGTATCAGTAACTAATTAAGCTTTCATCCTATCTAGATGCATATGAGGCTGAGCAACTGCTAAAAGATGTCGATATCCACTCAGTGACCGGCATTCTCAAGTCGTACTTACGAGAACTACCCGAAGCACTATTTACCGATTTGCTATATCCCGAGCTATTTGAGACATTTAATCAGTTTAGCAACAATAATGAAACAGCCCGCATCAAGGAACTGATAACAATCTTTGAGAAACTACCACCCGCGAACAAAGCTTCCATTAATCATATTCTAGATCATTTAATTAGGTAAAGTTTTTAAAGCGTAAGCTATAAATTTGTGGGTGTAACAATCTATTTCATTTCATTCACAGAGTAAACCGTCAAGAAACCGACAATAAAATGTCTCTTCACAACCTGGCTATGGTGTTTGGACCGACTCTCCTGCGTCCCGGCCAAACGCAAATCAAACAAAAAGATATGCTCGCTTCTAGTACTGTTGATGTGATGGCTCAAGCTGGTATCCTCTATTGTTTCCTTCAAGCGCGCCTCAAAAAGGACTAGTTAAAGCAATAGCAGCGAATGCTTGCCTATCAGCAGTTGTGTTCGCCCAGTACTTTAAAGGCAGCGTCACGCCTTCCCTTGTAAATAGGAACAGTTTAACATAAACAAAAAACAATATTCTTTGTTTAAACAATTTTAATTTTAATTTGCCACTTGCGTTTCATTTCGTTATTGTTCTCCTATAGAATATTCTCTCCTAAGAAAAAATGTAAAGACAAAAGCAAAACTTTATAGCTAATCACTACAAAAATGCACTTATAGCGATTTCCACTAAACAAAAACACACATTATTCATTTAAAAACAAAATAAGAAAGAAAAAAAAATACAATTTTTTTTTGTTAACATTGATTTGAAAGGAATTTTATCGTGGAGACTAGAAGGAGAACTATTGGTAATATAACTGTATATTCTTATATTTTAGAGATTTTTTCTAATGCGTAATAGGAATTATGTTTTTTTTGTATTTATTATTGATTACGTTATAACTTAAGAATACTTTATATATACACCGAACATTATGATTTTAATTTTCATTACACAAAAAAATAATAATGTGCTTTTTATTTAAATATATAAAAGTTCTAGTTTTATTTTCTGTTACATATGCGTTTATTTTTTATTTTTTATTATTTTCTTTATAAATATATAAATATATATTTTGTTTAAGAAGAACAACTTTACGGCTTAAACCACACTTTGTTATTGATGGGCGGTCATAATATCTTAACTCAAATCATATTAACTGTTGAAAAACCAATGAGGACGTTCTGCAACGCTGTTTAGTTATAGCTACTTCATTGTGGGAAGTCAAGGTATAAAATAAGACCTATCTTTGGTTTCACAAGAAAAAACTAATCACAGATGGACAAATGGTACTACTTGTCTGACAACGAAGCAGATTTGGCCTAGGCTAGATCCAAGACGCTCAAAGAGCTTGATTACCCTTAATCGATCGCACATTGGTGCTACAATTGGTGTCATAACTGGACACTGTTTGTTAGGCAGGCATGCAGCAAGGCTTGGTGCCTATTACAACGACTTCTGTAGGAGCTGTTTGGACGAGGAAGAGGAGGAGACTACTCTACACCTTCTCTGCGCATGCCCTGCTCTCTCTCGAAAGCGAAACCTCCATTTGGGGGCCTTCTTCTATAATGATCTTAATGATCTAAACTCAACCGACCCAAAATGTCTCTCACGCTTTATTAGCTCCTCAAAATGGTTCAACGTGTAGGCAGAAACTTCAGATCCACGTGGTATCACAATGGACCTATATTGGTCTAAGTGAGTCAGACTTCTATCTGACTGCCACTTCAACCTAACCTAACCTAACCTTGGTTTCACAAATTGAAATGATACAACTAAAGAAGTTTTATACGTATTATGATCCCGTTATTTTTTGTTAGTATCCGCAAATTGCAATTTCAAGGTTTTAACCATGGTATGTATGTTCTTCATAGTGAAACTAAACTGACGCATATTACAATGCGAACTACTTAAGGTGCGATCAAACTTGTCATCCGGATGACATCATGACTGCACTATGACGTAGAATTTATCCTAAAGTGGTCATCCCGTCTGAAATAAACAAGTTTTCTGACGTCAGTATGTCGTCCGGATGACAAGTTTGGATGACCGTCTGATCGCACCTTTATTCTGTGTTTCATTGCAAATAAACCAAAATAGGTATGGGATATTTCCGGTTCTCAGAGTTTGCCATTTATCATATAAAACAAAATATACTTTGTGAATCGGCAACACAGTTGTCATTCATCGATAGTAGCAGACTATTAGATGAGTCTAGTGAAAGGCGGACACACTAATAAGAGTTTTCTGTCCTTACCTACTGTACGGTCTCTTCTTTCTTTGTCGATTGTGGGCTTGTGCCCATGATTTGTTTGAAAGGGTAAAGGGCCTTGTCTACTTACTTACGTGAACAGTCTTTGTCAAAATGAAATGTTCACGACTATGGCCCATATAAATACGAATAAATTCGAGTATTAAATACGTAAATATTCGAGTATTAAAAATTGTGGTTGAACGAAAAAATTTCGTATGGCTATAGATGCAGTGTTTTATTTAGTCGTCATAAAAGTCACATCCTACTTTCTACTAATAACGAATGCCTTCAGTGCAAAAATCAGTCCTGTGCATTAAGCACTCCCACGATAACGCGTCCCTTATAAAAGTCCGATGCTGTTTATAAACATTTTCCACGGGGTATTTTCAAGAGTCAACCAACATATTTGGAGCGTTCACGTCGACAAAATAGTGATGGGTGTCAATTCAAAATGGTTTCCGGCATATTGAAGTTTTCAAATTTGATCTATTGTCGATCGTATTATCGGAAGGACTAGGACCTTATTAGAGACACCGATTCCAATAAGTAATACAACATATAAGTATCGTTAATGCAGAGAAGCATACGAAAGTTGTACTGGTAGGTATCGTTAAAAAAAACTAGCTAACAAGTTTTACCACACCATTTAAGCTGTAATTACTTCAAAACTATGTGAGAGCGACTGAGAAGAAAGCAAACATTTATTTTTATTAATTTACTTGCAAGTACATAATAACTTGGAAGTACAAACAACAAAATTTAAATTGACTTTATTACTCGTGTCTCTCGTCGCGTAATGTTGCAGACCCTCTTGAAGTTTTAAATAAAAACCGAACATCAATGGCATAGTGAATACACTATAGGCAATAAAATACGCAAATAATAAAAATCATCAAAGTTCCAATTTAAAGCATTAATTTATGCTCTGACACAAAATCATTAAAAAAAAATTTATAAAAATAATGTGTTATACTTGTAACGTAACGCCTTTAAAATTGAACCTTAACCAAGATAAAATAAACTGACCATAGTGCAGCAGATATAGGTACATATATAAAAAGATTTCAATAAACTATAAACTCAAACGTAGCGTAGAGTATTTTAAAGTTTAAAATATAAATACAAAAATTAAACTAATATCAATGCAAAATATTTTCATAGACATTTATTATTTTAAATAAAAAAATTAAAAGAAAAATGCCAGTCGTAGAAAGTGTATACCAAAACATTAGATTCGTACATATTATACCCTGACAAAATGGACTGATTTAAGTTTTTAGTTCGTGTAAGCTATGCGCGCGGGTTTAAAAAATAAGATTTTAAGCAAGATCGAGAGAGGCCACATTTGCAAGCGTCTGAATATCTATCATTTTGTGAATTTTTGTTTTTGTACTTTTGCATCATAGAATTCATTAAGAATCCAACTGTAAACAACCAGAGAAACATTTAAATAAAACAAATATCAAAATTGTATTTCTGTTTGTTTAAATTACTAAATAGATAATCGTAAGCTACATATGCGCGAGTGTTTTTTGAAATAAGATTTTAAGCGAGATTGAGAGGGCAATTTTGCATGCATCTGGATATGATTTTGAGAATTTTCTTCTTTTTTTGTACTTTTGCATCATAGAATTCATTGAATTGTTAACAACCAGAGAAACATTGAAATGAAATAAATATTTAAAAACATTTTTTGTTGTGTTTAATTTACTAAATACATAATGTACAACTTTAATAAAAATAAAAGAAAGTTTATGTATTATCCTTAGACTAGTATTCTTCTTCGTCGCCTTCGCCGTCGCCATTGTCCATGTCTTTGACTTGAGCAGTGTCAAATATACCCCTTTTGCTTCTCTTCACTGCATCATCAGACCGTTGATAGGTTTGTGCTGTACGTTTGCGTAATTCGCCAACATTGTCATCTGACATTGCGGCCCATTCGAGAACTAATCTTCTGCCGTACAAATGGGTACTTTGGCTAAGAGCATCAAACGCTTTCTTTGCATCGCTCTTGGTGAGGAAATCAACAAATCCAAATCCACGATGTGTCTCTTCTCCTGGGGTCATCTTCAGGGGCAGCCGAACAGATCGAATTTCACCAAACGCTCTGGAAGCAAAAAGAAAATAAAGGAACGGCTTTCTAAAGATGAATGACTAAAAATCAATTTACTTGAATAAATCGCGAACTTCATCTGCCTTCGCCTGGAAGGGAATATTTCGCACCATAATCTTGGTGCCATTTTGTATTGTCGCCTTTGTGACTTTTCTGGCCGATGCAGCTTTCTCATCCGTTCTGCAGAAAAGAGAATACATTAACTTCAGCATTTTATCCATTTTTTTCTTTATACTTACTTGAGAGTTCTATCACTTCGCTTCAACTCGACCTGATTACCCTCGATCAGGGTGAACTGCATCTGTTTGAGTGCCTTCTCGGATGATTGATTCCTTTTGAACTGAACAAAGCCATAGCCGAGAGATATTTTATTTTTCGGATCATCAGGATCTTTACGCATCGCAACCTGTGCTATGTGTATCGGCCCTAAATGTTTAAAGTGCTTTCGAATAGCATCTTCTCTTGTCTTTAAATTTAAATTTCTTATAAAGAGAGTAGTGTCTGCCTCTGGAGGCTCATCATCCAGATCATATTCCTCTTTAGCTTCCTCTTTTTCCTTTGCAGCGGCCTTTTCCTCTGCTTCTTTTCGTTTTTCTTCTGCCAGCCGTTCTTTTTCTCTCCTTTCTTTGTCTTCCTTTTTCAGCTCTTTCTTTGTTTTCTTTTTATTAACTTGTTCATCTGCTTCCGTGACAGTATCCTCTGTTTTTATTTCTTCTTTGGATTTGACAGCAGCTTCCGTTTTAAACGTACCTTCAGGTGCCCATTCAAGATAGAGCGGCACATGCTTGAACTTGCTGTATGCCAGCTTTTTGAATGCAAGTCTCGCTTCGGAAGGATCCACGAATTCAATCAGAGCAGTCACGCCACTTGGTGGAAAAACAAAGCGTGCAATTGGGCCGTACTGGGCAAAGAGTGGTTGTAGATCAGAAACCTTGGTGTCGGCGGGCAAATTCTTTGCCAACATTACAGTCTTCGAGCGCTTTGTGGTTTGTGATTCGAACACATTTAAGCAAACGTCATTTTCTTCGAGGAACTGCCTCATTTCAATGACTATTTGGGTCTCCCCCAATGCTAAGCGTACAGCTGCACTAGATCCACCCGCCTCTGAGTCCAGAATCTATGAATTGAAAAAATTAGCAACTTTTACCTTGAAGGCATTAAAATTGTACTTACAGTTTCCTTTGTGGTCTCGTATTGTCGTGCCAAGATGTCCGCAACAGCGTTGGCACCAAGAAATAGCGAATTCCAGTTGTGGGACTGCTGAGCAGCCTTTTTGAGCTTGCGTTCCTTTTTTTCTTTCCACGAAAGACCTTCTTCATTCTCATCAATTTCTTCGCGATTGAAACTTTTACTGGGAATCAAATGCAACAATCGACCATGGAAAGTGCTTCCGTCCAGCTCTGAGAAAGCCCGTACAGCATGCTCTGGCATTACAAACGTGACTGTCCCGAATCCTTTAATCTGCCTAGTAATGGAGTCAACGGGTAAGTTGATCTCAGCAACGGGGCCATACGGTTCAAAAAGTTGTCGAAGATCATCCTCCACAATAGTGTAGGCCAGATTGCGGAAAAATATCTTACCAGACTCTGAAATACCTTCTTCGTTTTTAATACCATCCTCCTGGTCCTGCCACTTTGCATTTTTTGCAGTTTCTGTAGGAAGTGGATTGTTCTCCATTTTGGCCTTAGAAATTTTGTTTTTCTCCGTGAAATCAGAGAAGAAAACCTGTTTTCCTTTAATGAAACTCTTGTCTTTCAGCATTGCCTTAGAAAAATCCTTTTCTGTCTTAAAGCCAACATAGCAAAAGCCGTGAACATTGGTGGGCAGTCTTACTGAGTAAGGTTTTAATGGTTTGAAGAATTTTATCACTTCCTGGCGCTTGACTTTATATGGGACATTGTGAATTTTTATAGTGAACAATTCAAAGTCAGCTTTGGGGTTTTCTTTTTTAGGAGTTGGAGTTGCTGCGACTTTCACGAGGGACTTCATGTATTCCAGATCACTAATGGGTTTCTCTGCGAGTTTACCTTCATCATCTGTATCTTCCTTTTCAATATTCTCAGCTTCGCTTGTTCCAGACTCTGAATGCTTTTCATCATCTTTTTCTTTGATCAGTTCCGGTTTTGTTTCTTCTTTATCATCAGAAGCTAATGTAGCGTCATTACCCCACAGAGTACGATTCTTATCGTGCGCCTTCATAAACTCTACAAAGTCCGGATCATCTTTGTGCTCACCAATGATCTCCTCGAACTTAGATACCTTTTTCGCCTTGGACTCCAAGTACAGTCTCTCTTTTTCAGCTTGTTCCTTCTCATAAATTCCATGCGCTCTTCGGAAGGAGCTACTATCCTTCGAGTGCTTACTCCATGATTGAGGTTTTTCTTCGCCACCTAGTGGCGCACATGTTTCAACACGGATTTTGCTTGTTTGAATGCATGAATTGTTAAAGTACTTAATAGCGGACTGAGCCTCATCATCGGTTCGATAGCCAACAAATGCAAATTGCCGGAATACACCTTCTTTTGTGTACTTCAGTTGAATGTCGGTGATGACTCCCTGAGCTCCGAATGTGTTTCGTAATTTTTCCTCGGTAATCTGAAAGAAATTTTAATATTAACCAAAGGATACCGTGCGTGCAAGAGTTACGTACATTTTTCGGAAGATTTTTTATTATTATTCGCGACATATTGTTTTATACTTATTTATTACTGAAATTTGTCTAGGGGAAAAATATGCACATTTTTGTTTACGACGACCACGTGTGACAAATGTCAAATGTGACAGATTCCAGGGTTTGTTTTGGGAAATTTTGTGTAAATAATTGGGTTTGTTCATCGCACTTGTAGTAATTTCATTCATATAATTATATATAGGCATGGTACATGGTATAACAATACGAGATATGCTGGATTTCACAGGACTACATCCACGTGACATATAGGTACCTTTAAAACTAAGGGTATATTTATTTCGAGACATAATCTGTAACACACCTTAATATTCGTCTCAGACATTAAAAAGTATACATATTTTAATTGGCATTATATATTGACAGGAGAGTGATTAGAATAGAGATCGAAAAGTTCTTCAACTGTAATATAGCTATCGAAAATCCCTTTTAAGATGACATTGACCATTTTACAAGAAAAAAAAGGATAAAAAGATATGTATTTCTGTTTTTAGTATATCACCTATATACAAAGCTTTTTAAAATATTTCAGTTTTTTATGAATTGAATAGAAATTTAAATAAAATATCATCCCTCGAATATTGTTTCATATTTAAAAAAAAAACTATTTATAGTAGAGCACTACAACTATGTTTACATAGATACTATATAGATGAATATTATTTTAGTCTTTACTTTCTCTAAATATATTTTGTTTGATAATAACTACATGAGTCGTTGTTCATATTTGCAGTGGCATATATAATGGAGATATCAACAAAAAATTCAACTATTTTATTATTAAACTCTCTTTAGTTTGAAAATAGTCAAAAGCCTGTAAAGTTAAGTTAGGAGAATAAAAGTAGTTCATGAACAAATTTAAGTAGTATTTAATGCACTGCATTTTCAAAAATGCATATGCAATACTGGGAATACAATTATTGCAACCGCAGCATTTAGATTAGTGTCAAAAGTGAACCTAAAGGTAAAAATTAACGACTTTGTTTCTCTTATATTCGAGCTTTTGCGAATTTTAACAGCACTATTTATCATTTTTATATAAAATCAACATATGAGTCACTCGTTTTGTTTGTGTTTTTGGTAATTCATTTATAAGTTAAATTACTTTTTTTACGTTCATTCGCCCAAAGAAATTACTCTCGACTGCACATTCAATTCAAGAATAGATATTTTTCGTATAACGCCACCATACACTGTACCAACAAACAAACAGCAATTGTAAAATGTCCCGAAATTTACTTTTAAAACGAACAAACCTTTTATTAAGGAATTTAAAATTTGAATGCAAATCCACATAAACAAACCAAATCATAGCAAACCATGCTGAGGTGATCGTGGTTAGTCCTAAAAAATTGCTGTGCTTCTATTTTGTTTCCACACTGTTTCCAAAAATACATTTATTCAGGTAATTACAACTTTTACCAAAACCTCAAAATACACCTTATATTTATTCGTAGAATGTCATTCCTATGCCGGCAATTGATGAAGCATCCCTCGCTGAAATTCTCTCGATGTTACCTAACAGACATTCATCCCACCGTTCAAGATGCTCTGACGAACAAGAAACCAATCGTTGCCTTAGAATCGACCATCATCACACATGGAATGCCATACCCGCAGAATTTAGAGACTGCCTTGGAAGTCGAGGAAATTGTCCGTGCTGAAGGTTCTATTCCTGCAACGATAGCTATTTTAAATGGTCGTATAAAAGTCGGGCTTGAACGCAATGACTTAAAAGAGCTAGCTTCAAGTGATGCTAAAAATGTAATAAAGTGTTCCCGCCGTGATTTGGCGTTTGTTATGGGAAACGGTCTCTCTGGAGGAACAACAGTCGCGGGCACCATGATCATTGCCAATAAGGTTGGTATTCGAATATTCGCTACTGGTGGTATTGGTGGTGTTCATCGAGAGGGTGAAGACACTTTGGATGTGTCAGCTGACCTTGTTGAACTTGGACGAACGCCAGTTTGCGTTGTGTCGAGCGGGGTCAAGTCAATTTTAGATATTCCAAGAACTTTGGAATTCCTCGAAACGCAGGGCGTTTGCGTAAGTACATTTGGAAGCCCGGGAGGATACTTTCCCGATTTTTATACTCCAAATAGTGGCTGCAGAGTGCCTTATAATCTTGAGACGCCAGAGGAGGCAGCAAGGCTTATTAAGTCTTCTATTGATTTGGGATTAGAGTCTGGAATGCTAATTGCTGTACCGGTTCCAGCTGAGCATGCTATAGACAAAAATTTAGTTGATAAGGCCATCCAGGAGGCTCTTGACGACGCTAAGACTAAGCATATTCAAGGCAAAGCTGTAACTCCATTTCTACTGTCAGCCATATCAAAGATAACTGATGGAAAAAGTCTGGTTGCAAACATCGCTTTGATTAGAAACAACGCAAAAGTTGCATCGCAGATTGCGCGTGCATATTACCGTCCGTTTCAAAGAAAGTCAAATGAAAAAGCTGCTCCCGTGGTACTAGGCGGCTCTATCCTCGACCTCTCCCTGACATTGCATGATGACTTTGAACTGAATGGTGCTACCTACGAGACCAAAGCAAAGCAAACTGCTGGTGGAGTTGGCCGAAATCTCGCCGAAGGAATATTTAAACTTTATGGGTCTGCGAATTTTATCTCGGCAATCGGAAGGGATGAATTGGGCAAGAGTTTACTTAATCTCATTCCAGAGAAACTCACATCGCGAATCTACCGCGATCCACACCAATCAACTTCACTATGCTCGGTCATATTCGACAAAGACGGCGACTGCAAGCTGGTCCTAGGAAACATGGAAATACATCAATCCATAAGCCCCGATCTGATTGAACAGAACAAAGATGCGCTTGTGTTGGCTCCGCTAATTGTTTTTGATGCAAATCTGCCCCTGAAATCCATGGAACTTGTTCTTCAGATCGCTAAAGACCACCGTAGGCCGATTTTCTTCGAGCCAACTGACATGAGAATAGCATCAAAGCCGTTCAGTGTATCCGCAGACCTCTGGAAACAAATTAAATTCATTTCACCAAATATATACGAGCTTGTCGAAATTGCAAAAGCTCTGACTGGGCAAACGTTTAAAGTTCCCGATGAGAAAATGTTGCTACGATTTGCCAAGACGGTCCTTGAAGCTATTCACGAGCATTTTCATTGCATTTTGTTGACATTGGGCGAGAAAGGTGTGGTCGTCGATCGCATAAAGGGGCAACTCTTCCCGGATGGGGATGCAAAGTCGGCCGAACGATCCATTCGATTTTACCACACTGAGAAAATTACGAATCTAGTCAACGTCTCTGGAGCAGGTGATAGCTTCTCGAGTGGATTTATTGCAAATATGTTGAAGGGAAAATCCGAAGAAGAATGTGTCGCTCTCGGGTTTTTGGCCGCAAGCAGGGCTTTGCAGACCGACGGTGCTGTTCCTAAAAAGTACTTTGACAACGAACCTACCCTGGAGTCTCCCAAGTGGAAAGATTTATAACATGTCTTTGTTTAAACTGTTTTATTAGAGTCTAAGAATAAAGATGCTATTTTTGTAAAAAAAAAAAAAATAAAAGCGACTCCGTTGCCAATTCGTCTTTAGTACTGCCACCTGCGAAGGAAACTCGAATTTATTTGATGATCTTGCATAGATTTGGACCAACTTACAATTTAACGACTTTGTCCTTGCCTCCAGAAGCAACTCTTGATCCATCAGGAGCCCAATCAACTGCAAATACTTCGTCCGCATGACCAGGAAGTTCCTGTGCCAGTTTCTTTGTCTGGACACTCCAAACTGAAAGAGCAACAATAAGTAAAAACTGTCCGAAATTTCACAAAGAACTCACCTTTCAGCGTTGAATCTTTACTGCCACTCAAGATAAGCCTTGAATCTGCTGACCAAGCCAAAGTGTACACCGCTTGAACATGTCCACGGAAAGTAGCAATGAATGCACCGTCTTGCGCCCGCCACAGACGCACTGATTTGTCAAATGAAGCCGAAGCAATTAATTTCACATCTGGCGAATACTTAACGTCGTTCACAACATTCTGGTGACCAGTCATTCGCTCTACACACTTGGATTGATTCGATCTCCAGAGGTAGAGAGTAAAATCATCTGAGCACGAGACAAATGACTCGACGCCATCAGGGCAAACTTTGTCGTAGCGTTGCTTAGCCATCTCTTTCAGTTCTTCCTCTAAAAACAAAAGCACATTAGCGTTCTCTAAAGAAAACAATAATCATAATTACTCACTTGGAATCTCCGCGTACGTCTTCTTCCTATCCGTCACAGGATGGAATGGTCCTGTTCGTAAGACATAATCCGTGCTTAGGGTGATGTAGTTCACCCAATGAGCATGGCCGGAAAAAGTTTTGCACAAAATTCCATCGGCTGCGCGCCACATCTTTACCGTTCTGTCTTTTGATGAAGTGTAAATCAAACCAGATCCACCCCATCGCACTGCAGTCACTGACATGCCGTGACCTAAACAAAAAACCAGACATTATTTTATGTATACTAATTTGCGACTTTAAAGCTCACCTGCTATAACCATCACACATTGTCCCAGAACGGTGTCCCAAATTCTTACATCACCATCCGAACCCGCACTAGCCAACTTGCGACAATCGGGATTCTGATGGTAAGGCTCCCAACATAAGCAATTGATCCATTTCTTGTGCCCTACCAGTGGTTTTCCAACCTGCTTACCACTTTCTGGATTCCAAATCAAAATATTTCCAGCTTTGCATGCGCTCGCCAGCTTCTTGCCATCGGGCGACCATGAGACACACAAAACCCACTGCTTGTGACCCGAACACGTGAAGTGTGGAGTCTCTGTATTAAGATCCCAGAGACGAACGGTGGTGTCGCCTGAACCACTCGCCAAATGCTGTCCATCTGGACTGAAGCTGATTGAAACCACTGCTTCCGCATGACCTGGCATGGAACTCGTGCATCTGGTGACAGGACGGACTTTAAAGACTGCTTGTGGCTGGTAAACAATGTCGATGACATTCTCTGTGTCTATGGTTTTCAGGTCAAGTGTTGTATCGAGGGACTGTTTGATTTCATCTTCATTGACAAAGAATAAATATGGCGTTGGGTCTTCATTCTTAAGAAGCGCGTTGCATATAAGTCCAAGTTGTTCTGCTGTGATGCCCGACGGAAGATCTATGGGAGGACCTGCCTCTTCACCTGTGTCGGAGACTAGTCGCGCTTGTACAGTTTGTGGTCCCGCTGGTGTTTTGTCTTCCACTTCCTTAGTGTCGGATATCCTTGGTTTTTTAAACAGATTTTGATACATCTTTTTGAGGAAAGAAAACAAGAACCAGTAAATTTATTAAAAGCGTGCTTAGGATATGACACTTCTCAACTGACAGTTTACAGGTTGAGACCAAAACAAAAAAAAAACGTGTCAAAAAAAGTGAGTGAGTCTAACGACTTCAAAATTTTGCGGGACAGACTTGGGGGTACCGTTGAGAATATTTTGTACTTTAAAAAGAAGTATTTCTATAATTTTTTTTATTAACAAAATGTTTATTATTTTTATCAAGAGATGTAATTTTTGAAGCGATATTGTTTTGGTTTTCTTTTATTATAGAATAGAAAGATGAATTCTATATTTTCTCCTCACACAAAAGAGGTGATCTAAAATGTTTGAAGGCTTTGCTCTCAAATAAATCCAATTAAAACATTTTTCTTTGCTTTGCTGTGAATAATGTGGCAGTGTGGACAGAAGTTGATAACGAGCTTAAGAGCCTCATTGAAAATTATGGAACGAGATCGATTCGATGTTTTAGTCTCCACACATTATTTTAGATATGATATAGAGAAAAACATCAAATCGAATTTGGAAATTTTGATTTAATAACTTTTTAATATTCTTCGCGGACATTTTTCCTGGGCAAGTAAATAATGTAGACGTTAAGTCTGCCTCATGCATTGGAAATTTTCATTATATATTATATTATATTCATACGAACTTTTCTTTAAAATAAATAGTTAATCTTTAGTTGAGGAGCAATGTGCAAATCTTTTGATTTCACATTTCACTAATAATTAATATCATGGCCATACCAATTGGAACCATTAAAACTACTTTCCGCTCCACACAGTCTTCAACACCTTTTCCAACGTGGTTTTAATAGTGATATAATTTTATTCTAGAAGCGTAGCTGAATCAGACCACAACAAAATTTAAGCTCGTAAATATTTCATACAAAATTAATGTGCCAAAACTTAACTTCAGACACATTCTTGTTTCGTATTTTAGACAACAGGGTAGGTTTCGTAGTTCCAATTGAATCTCATTCGCCTCTGAATAGAGCCATTCTAGGGAACTTTTCATATCCAAAAAATTTCCTTTCAAGCTGTCAAAACTCAACGACCCCGTTTGTACATTTTTTCAAATTAATAATTTGAATAAACAAAGTATTGCGAATTAAAAAGAAATATGCAGAAAGCTGAATACGAAATTCAACATTTTGGGTTCTCTGTCGATCAAATGAAACTTGAAAGTATGTAATTTATAAACTAAATTTCACTATAAATAACATTATGTTTAAAGGGCGTCATGTAATTAAACAAAACCTTACGTCCCTGCTTCAACATTTGGTGAATTCTCTTGTGAAAAAGAGTAATATCTCCCAAGAAACATCAGCCAAAGTAATTGCCATTCAAAAGGAAGTGACTAATAAGATGTTCTCCTCATTCACACAAACTCTAGAAGAAATTGAAAAGCTAGATGAGAAATATTTTTCAATTCCCGGCAATGTTTTGCTTCATCAAGACTTTGGACACATGAAAACATACTCAAAAGATGACGAGATTAAGTTGGAGAACGAAGTGGAACTTCTTAAAAAGCAATTCTTGGAGGTAAGTCTTACAAATTAAATTTAAATCCGTCTTCACCAAATAAATTGTAGAATTCCGTCATGACATCAGCCATTGAAGCAGAAAATAGCAAATACACAGAGATTGAAGCCGTTGTCCAAGAGGAATTAAAGGTATTCCAGTCTGTTCAGGACACATTTATAGCCATAAATATCCAAAACACGCGCCAGATGGTCAAAAATGTACTTCAGACGCTGGAACAATCTAATTTGTAATCTGTTTATTTTTTTTTTGTAATTAGACACAAGTAAGTAAAAAACTGCGTTGTTGTTTGAATTTAAATAGGCCCGCCAATGAAAGGAAAATTCTCTGAGTAGGTATGCATGTCGGTGCGTTTCGTTGAAAAAAATTTTCTTTGGTTGGGAAATTCTATTTGTGTTCCCCTTGCGATGAAAAAAAAAATTCATCGTCGTTGTCTTCTTCGCCGCATCGTCGTCTCTGTGCCATCGTTGAATGAAAATTCCTTTTACTCGGCCATTTTGGCGAAAATTTTTCCACCCAGTGCAAGTGGAAAATTCTGTGAAACCGAATTTCTCTGAAAGTAAGTAACGACATCCCACACGGTTAGTGGAATTAATAATATTTCCTTACAGTTAACCGAAAAACTAAGTTTTGATTTGGACAGACGTATTAGTTTCTACGTAAAAGCGATTATTTCAGCCGGGTGCAGGTGCATTAAAGCACACGACATAGCACATCCCCCCCGCTGAAGTGTGAACAGCAAAGAAGTGCAAATCGACTTGTGAAATGAATGCAGAGAAGTTGAAGCGCCTGCAGGCTCAGGTAAGGATCGGTGGCAAGGGCACTCCACGTCGCAAGAAGAAGGTCGTGCATCAAACGGCTGCAACGGACGACAAGAAGTTGCAGAGTTCGTTGAAGAAACTCTCGGTGAGCACGATTCCTGGCATCGAGGAGGTTAACATAATAAAAGATGACTTAAGTGTGATTCACTTCAACAATCCCAAAGCGCAGGCATCGTTGTCAGCCAATACATTTGCAATAACTGGACATGGTGAGAACAAAAAGATTGTGGAGATGTTACCAGAAATTTTGCCACAATTAGGACAGGAAACTGTCGTGCAGTTGAGGCGATTTGCCAGTAATATAAATGCGGCTCACAAGAACCTTAGCAGTGTTGCGGAGGAAGATGATGTGCCTACATTGGTGGGGGATTTCGAAGAAGCGTCCAAGTATGAGGTAAATCCGGTAATTGTGCCATTAGCAGACGAAATCAAAGAACTTCAAGAGATTGTAAAGGAGCAAAAGGAACTGGAGCAGTCTGGACCGAATAAGGCTGAAGAAGCATTGAAGATAGATGGAGAAGCAATAAAGGATGAGAAGAATACAGAACCAAAGCAAGTTGAGGGCAAAAAGAAGGATAACAAGACCAAGTCATCCAACGAAGGGGGTACCAAAAAAGAAGGGACAGTGAAGCAAAATAATGTGCCAGCGGAGAACAATGTCGTTGATGGCAAACAGAAGGAAGAAAAGAAGGAACAGAAGATTGGCGGTCAGGGCAAGGGGGCCAAAAAGGGAAAAGGAGAGGGAAATGTTAAAGTGTTAGAGTCTCAAAAAAATAAGAATGCATCTGAAAAAGGTAATAAGAAACAAAACGAAGTAGATAAATCATCGGAGGAGGGAAAACAGCAACAGAAAAAGCCGCAAGATGACGCAAAGAAGGCAAATGTGCAACATAAAACAACTGCACCAGGAAAACAACCAGAGGGTGATCAGAAATTAGCTGATAAAGTAACAAAGTCAGAGGCAATTGAGTTACCAGGAGCTCAAAAGCCTAAAGAGAGTAGCCCTAAGCCCGAAGAAAAGCAAGAAACGGTGAAAAAAACTGGAACTATACCCAAGGAACCACAAAATAAGGTTGCTGAAGTTTCCAAACCCGTCGAAACAATAAAATCAGTGGAGGCAGTAAAGACCAAGGATGCAACAAAACCAGAAGACACAGCTAAGTCTGCGGAAGTAGCAAAACCTGCGCCAGACGCAAAGCCTGTGGAAACAGCAAACCCTGTGGAAGCAGCAAAGCCAGTAGAAGTAGCAAAGCCAGTGGAAGCAGCAAAGCCAGTGGAAGCAACAAAGACGGTGAAGACAGCAAAGCCTGCGGAAGCAGCAAAGCCTGTGGAGACAGCGAAGCCAGTGGAAGCTGCAAAACCAGTGGAGACAGCAAAGACTGTGGAAGCAGTAAAGCCTGTGGAGACATCAAAGCCTGTAGAAGCAGCAAAGCCAGTGGAAGCAGCAAAGGTGGAAGTAGCAAAGCTGGTGGAGAAAGCAAAGCCAGTTGAAACAGCAAAACCAGAGGAGACGGCAAAGCCTGCAGAGATCACAAAGCCTGTGGAAGCAGCAAAGCCAGTGGAGACAGCAAAGCCAGTGGATGCTGCAAAGTCAAACAAGCCCATCAAATCCCCAAGACCAGAGGCACAGAAGCAACAAAAAACGAAACCGGTAGAATCACCCAAATCAGGAGAATCTCCGAAAACATTAGAAACGCCGAAGCTAGCTGAATCTCCAAAAATTGTGGAGTCACCAAAACCAGCAATATCTCAAAAACCTGTGACCCCATCGAAGCAAGCGGTGTCTCCGAAGACTCCTGAATCTCCAAAAGCTGCGGAAGCGCTCAAACAAGCAGATTCTCCAAAACCAGTATCAACACAGAAGCCAGCTGAATCTCCAAAAGCAGTAACCGCACCAAAGCCAGTAGAAGCACCGAAACCAACAGTACCATTAAAGCCAGTGGAGTCGCAATCGACAGCAGAAACAGTTAAACCAGTGGAATCTCCAAAACCAGCGGATTTGCCAAAGCAAGAACAGCCTCGACAAATATTAGAGGCTCCCAAATCAGTTGAATCACCGAAAGCTGTGGCTGAAGTAAAGCCACAAGAGACACCGAAACCAAACGAATCCATAAAGTCAGCTGAATCTCCGAAAGAAGTGGTCGCACCAAAGCCAGTAGATGCCCCAAATTCATCAGAACCCATAAAGACAGTTCAGGCAGAGAAGACCGTTGAATCTCAAAGGCCTGTGGATGCTCCGAAGCAAGCAGAAGCCTTGACACGCCAAAATGCACCCAAACCACCCGAATCACCAAAAGTTGTGGATGCAGCCAAGCCTGTGGAGATACCACCTAAACCTGCTGACCCTCCAAAACCCGCAGTGGCACCAAAGCCTGCTGAGTTAACCAAATCTGTTGAAACACCGAAACCCGTCCAACCAGCAGCAGTGACATCAGTGGCTGATGCTTCAAAGCCTGTCACTCAAATTAAACCAGCCGGCGAATTGAAACTTATAATCCCTGCTAAGGCAGCAGAATCACAGCAAACTGTGCAAACGCCAACAACTCCTCAGGTCAAACCATCTGAAGCAGTCCAAAAAACTCCAGAGTCGAAGATAGAAGTAGTTGCAAGTTCGCCACAGTCTACTCCAAAGCCCCCAGAAGTTTTAAAATCGTTGGAAACTCCAATTAAAACGCCAGAAATAAACGCGAAGCCAGAATTAGTAAAAGCAGTTGAAGCTCCGAAGACGCCTCAAGAAGCAAAACCAATTGAAGCGTCACAAAAACTGCAATCACCCGAAACAAAGCCATTAACACTTGCTCAGGTAATTAAGTCGCAAGAACCCGCTGATATCTCTGAACCAGTGCCAAAACCAACACCTACTGAAGCTCTTGCATCCTCACAAAAACTCCTGGAGACAGCAAAGCCAGCCGAGGCTCAACAAAAAACACCCGGTTCACCAAAAATCGTCGAACCAAAGCCTGCACCCGACTCGAAAAAGACTGAACAGCAACAGAGGAACAAGCAACAGTCGCCGAAGCCAAAACAAAAGCAAGGAAGTCCAGTGAAGCAATTGCAACCGACAAAGCAAAACTCACCCAAGCCCCAGGCGCAAGACAAGCAACTGTCTCCAAAGCCACAGCAACAGAAGCAACCATCCCCAAGACCAGCGACCGCTCCAAAACCTCAGACTCAACCACAGTCTCAATCTCAGCCAAAGCAGCAAAAGTCAGAACCATCTTCTCCTGCCAAGCAGGAGCCAACTTCTCCAGCAGTTACCGGGTCGCCTGTGAAGCTAGAGCCACCATCACCGAAGCCCCAGCAACAACCCAAGCAGCCGTCTCCAAAACCGCAGCAACAAAAATCAAAGGCCAAATCGCCACAACCCAATCAGCAGCAGAAACCGCAACCCAATGCCGGCCAGCAACAGCAATCAAAGCCGCAGCCTCAGCCCCAGCCCCAGCCCCAGCCTCAGCCGCAGCAGCAGCAACAACAGCCTCAGCAGCAGCAGCCTGCAAAGAAGAACTAGTAAATGAATAGAGCGTTTCGTTTTCCACAAACCCCCTCTCCACAAAGTCACACAAACACATTCATACCTACATCACAACGACTAATGTTCCTTATCGACGGAGCTATCCCGCTTCGCCTTACACAATATTCTAGTCCTACTCGAAAGTATTGTTACACACAAAGTTCCTTATGCTTCTAATCGTTACTTACCAAGTGCCGCAGAGGGGTCGTCCCATGAAGTGTTTCCTGTTAATGCTCAAGAAAAAAACAAAAGTTACTCCACCATCCTTCAATTTGATTTTGTCATTCTTCAACGCTTTTCTCTTTGCATTTTTATTTTTATTCATCTTAGAATGTGCTCCCAACTAGACTTCCGGTTTGCCAGTTTGTTGTTACTGAGTTTTAAAATTCCCTTTTTTCGTTCCTTGACTTAGATTTAGTTGGACACACGCGTTACGCATTTTCTTTTCTGATTTACAACGAATTTATCTTTTTTCTAGATTTTAGTTGGTTTTAGGTTTTTCTATTTGTTATATTTTTTTTGTGTGTGTTTTGTTAGTTGCAAATCATGTTTTAGAATCCGCACACACACACACACACATACATACACTTGTTTTCTAGTGCATCGGCCAGGAAGCTATATGCAATTGTATTTCCGGTTGCATTTGAAAATGATTCACAGAAATTGTTGGTTCTATTGGCTTGAGTGATTGGTATAAGAACGATAAACTATTTTCGACAATACACGCAGAACTGCATCTAAAAGATGCATCTTTTGAAACAAATTGACTGTTAATAAAATTAAAAAAAAAAAGAAGAATAAAATACTCAAATTTATAAAATTTACTTACATAAACTTCGTAAACAGAGTTTGTATCTCTTCCTTGAGAAGTGTTTTATTGTTTTTGGTTTTTATTTTTTGAAATCAATAAAAATTATATACTATATTAATGCTTGCAAAAGTTGTGGTTTTGTTTTTATTAATTAATTAAAGGGATGTTATTTTGCAGATTAACGTTATGTAAAGTTTTTGACAGAGGAACCGAGAGATATTTGCATGCTTAACAGATAATGGATCTGAATCGCTACCACAAAAATTGAAATGTTACAAGAAAGACGCAAGTCTGGGATTTGACCTTCTCATTTAAAATCAGGATTCGGAACGGCAGTGGACTGCAATTAAACTGTATGCATTTGGAACGTTTGTTCGCGCTGGGCGCTCCCCAAATCTGTCGCAGCATTAGGCAGATTATCGTGGTCAAGGAGTTACGAAATGCCGCAGAGGAAAACATGCACATGTTAGGATGCGTATGCTTCATGAGAAATAGGCTACGATCAAAAGTTTTTAGTCTGGAGAACGGTAGTACTTGAGGACTTTTAAGCTAAAATTGGTAAGGAAAGCATTTTTGGCGGATTAGTCGGACTTCTCGGACTCCACGACACTACAACAGGCAACAGCTTTCGACTAAAAGTGGTGTTCAAGCAGCATTTCCAAAAGTCAATGTAAAATCAATTCAACCTTCGGTACGGCTACTAAAAGCTGGCTCTGATATTTTAAACATGGTGGTAATGTTTTGGTAGAGTGCATGCACCAATTTATTTAACAAGTATGGGTGGAAGAAACCGTGACTGGGCTATCAACTCCATATGACACATCAACAATAAACGCGATCCAGAGTAAAAGCGGAAACGCGTCATTGCAGTGTTAATGCTCAATTATGCCACACATTCGTTAATGTAAACATTCTGCATCACAGGAATGCCTGGAATACCTGTAGCTAATGCGCAAATATCAAGGCCTTATAAAGAAAATTGGAAATGCTTTTATTCCAGCGGCATAGGTTGCGAATCGTTATTTATTCGATGAGAGCGCATCGTTGCACATTTTGTTAGCGTTTCCGAATTCACCTGTCATGTCTTCTGAGAACACTGTCGAGGCGTTTCTCTGCCATATGTGCCAATGCCAATGTTTAAACCCTTCTGCAACACACACATCGCCGCGAACTAGTGTGTTCTTCGGACAAGCAATTCGATCGTAGACCTTATTTTTACACTAACAATAGGACAAATCGTCGAAAAGGCCAACGAATTTGAAGTCGAGACACCATCTTTTAATCGACATTAAAGCCGCACATGGTAGCCATTCATAATCAGGAGCTCTACATGGCGATGGCTGAGGAATACCCAGTGTAATGTGCAGTTTTGCAGCAGCTCACCCGAACTGTTCTAAATATGCACCGGATTCCGACAAGCACTATTTTCTTTTCGCGGGTTCAAGTGTTCGATTTCTCGTATAATATCGTTTTCGTCATGCTTCTTTAAAATCTGTGCGTTTAGTATAAAAGGCCAATGTTTGGTCAGGCAACGCTCCCCGTTACCTAAAAAATTATCAAATGCTGGCGTTTTTTGCTACTGATTGTTTTAAGGTATGATCCACATGCCTAAGCCTGACATACGCCTTCGATTTTTTTGGCGTGCTCGCGTTCTCTCTTTTCGCAAGGCAAAGTTTTTACTGCCATAGAAAATGGCTGGCCAATTTCATAATAGGGAAAGTTGTTATAGACTGATTTTCAATAAAACTTTTGCAGATGAAGTGTCTGGTCTTTTTCTATGGTCAGTTGAAGTAGCACTCGTCTATTAATATTTTACTGTGGTAATGAAAGGAACGTGCTTTCGGACAGATATATAAAAAAAAGTATCCATAAACATTACATCATCCAAACTCGGGTTTATTTTAAATGTTTGTCTAAAAAAAGGTACAAAGTCACCGGTTTTACTTTCATGGAATATAGACAATAACAATACAATTACTCTAAATACAACAAGGAAGCTTTTTGGATAGTAGCTACTGGTAGTGCTTTAACTGTTGTGCGACTCTCACATTAACCACTAAATAAAAATGCAAAATGCAACGTTTACTCTTAAAACCATAACAGGCAACAAAATTGAAAATTCTATTCCTTCTTTTCGGTGGGAGCTTCAATTGATTTCTTATCCCCGGAATTTAGCTTGTAAACCGAATAATTGAGCACCGAGGCAAAGCTTAACCAGGCAACATATGGAATGAATAAGCATCCAGCGACTCTGTTAATCCTGAAGAATAATACGCCACAAAGACTGGATGTAGCAGTTAAGGCAATTAAATCAATCAACCCCTAAAAGAGAAGAACAAGAAATGAAAATACAGAAATCGATTACTCTCATCAATTTTACTTACTCCCAAAATATTCTGTTTGCCGAAGAAAATCGGTGTCCATGCCCAGTTGAGTGCCAACTGAGTGCCATAAGCTATGAGCGGCAGTTGAGCATCGCCACTGAAGCCACCACCATCCCTCCACACCAAATACGAAGCGTATCCCATTCCAGAGTACAGCGACGTCCACATTGGGGCGAAGATCCAATTTGGTGGACGAAACGATGGGAAGTTCAGGTGACGATACCAACTCCGAATGTGTTGTCTTGTTATTTGGCCGTTGACGAAACCACCCACATTTGGCAATAGTACTGCGCCGGCAACTTTCAAGAATTCAGAGGTCATCTTGGTTGCTGTGTTGTAGAATAAAAAACAGTGCAGTGAAAATGCTTTAAAAAAATTTATCTTATTTCAATTGTTGACTGATTAAATCACTAGTATTTGTTTTTCTGAGGTGGTTTTAGTTTATTTGCTGAGTCTTAATCACAGTTAATAATTATTTTTTGTTTTTCTTTTTTGTGTACCCTGTTTCTCCATGTATAGTTTGAGCAATAATATGACATAAAAGTGGAAAATGTTGCTGCAACAGAAAATGAGGAGGCAAAATTTGTGGTAAATTCCATAAAAACTGGAAATCGTCAGTTGAATAGATCAAATGGGTTTGCCAAATGTTGAAAGTTGTTTGAAGATATGAGTGCGTTTATCTTAAATATTAATATTTGTCAATAATTATACTTCATAGGAAAACATATTTTTTTTTTGAAAGCTTAGCAACATTTTATAACTCATGATGCAAGGGAAAGTGTTTGTATCAGTGCTTCCAAACCATTGAAATTCCCAAAGTGATGTTAAAAGTCAATCATATGTCGATGAAAACAAAATATAAGTATAGGTATATGAGTTTCAAAGTATGTGTAATGTGTTGCAGTTTAACAACACACTGATTGAAGTATTGACTTTGACAGGAGGAAGAACCTTAATACTTCAAATCGGATTGGATTTTTAGAAAAATATGATGCATAGTTCTGTCAAAACTCTTTTTTTTTTTAATTTCATTTAAATTTGCATTAAATTTTGTATCTCTCATGTATAAATTGCCGAGAACCAATTTAGAAATAGGGACAACTTGCAGCTAACTGTGGGTGATATTTCATAAAAAATCATTTCGCTGCATGGCTTTCGCTGCACATCTGTTATCAAAGGAAATTCAAATCAAATTGTAAATTGTTAATAAATTTCAGTAGTTGTGTTTTTTTTTCAATACCAATGATCAAAAAAAAATGTCGATTTAAGCTTAAAATCTTATACATATTAATAAACGCAAGTTTACGATATTCAGTTAACCGAAATTCAGGAGTTAAGTGCAAAATGTTATTAATGAACATTTTTTTTCGATGCGGACTGACGTTTCTTAACTGTGGGTTGACTGTATTCAAATTCTTGTATTTAATTTTAATTTCCTAAGAATTCCGGATTTTCGTAAGTCAGGACCTGCTTTTAGCACACGGTGGCTATATGCAAAAATCGTATATTCACGACTATTCCAAATTCAACCACCAATTCTTCTGAAATATATTAGGCCATTGCACAAATAACCAAAAGTTTTAAAACAACTTAAAAACCAAAAAAAAACAATTCATTTTTTTCTTAAAACTTTTAACTTTAAGTGACCTTACGAAGTAAAATAATTGTTTTTTTATTTTAAACTGAAATAATATTCAAAGACCTGACTTCTTTTTTAAAGAGTTTTTAATAATTGTCATTTACCGGAAACTTGAACAACATAACAAATTTGGAACCTAATGAAAACAAATACAATAACACTCCACCAATACCAAAACCCATTGAAAATAATGAAACCATCCAAATATATTACTTAGTAATGCAATTATTTACTTCTTGCTTCTGTTGCTTGTCAAAAACTGAAATTGTGGAATTTGAGGCCCAGTTTGAAATTAATGGTACCTAGGTATTATATTTTTCAAGATGTTCTTCGGTTAAAACACATTTTCTTACTTTACAACTTAAGCAGGAAATCATTCTAATTCTAAATTAGCGATAGGATTAGTTCATTTTTACAATATGTCAGTTTTCATATCCTTCATATCCTAGATTTATAATATATAACATCTTCCCACTTTTATTTCATGTTAAATGGCTTATTACAATTAGTTTCAAGATATAAAAAAATATATTTAACTATTTGAAAATTAATTTTTGTTTTCATCTTTAAGGAATTAATAAACTATTATTCTTACTTCAATCGATTTGGTTGACGTCCTGTCCGTGTTTTTCTTCTAAGGACGGACTGTTTACTTGTTACATGTAAAGCATTTTCTAATTCATGTTTATTATTCAATGCTTTATTAGATAAAAATAGATATTTCAAATCTATTTTACTTTTTTTACAATCGTTTTGATATTTAACGAACTAACATTATATTTATTTTATCTCTCTCTATAATGCCTAAAACAGATGTGCAGCAAAAGCCATGAAGCCATGCGAACCGATTTTATACGGAATATGACACACAGCTGGTTGCATGTCAATTCGTGCTGCAAGTAGTCTCTATTTCCAAATTGGCTGCTTGACATCAATGCAGCCCACACAAAAAAAAGAATTACTTTAGTAATTATAGTCTGGCATTACTGATTTTGACAGATTCGGTCATTATTTTTCTGTTGATGAAAACAAAAACCAATTGCGAAAATGGAAGAAAAAATAATTGAGTTTGCCAAGAAAAATATTTTTTATATGATAAAACCTGCTCATCAGGGATCAGGGATACAAAATTTAATGAAAAAAACATAAAAAAAAATTGAGTTTTGACAGAAATATGCATGATATTTTTTGAAAAATATGCACTTCTGCACATTTGTTTCAGGCATGAAGATGTAGAAAATCCCCTGCTTCTAAATATTGACATTAAAATTTTATTTCTGACTTCAAAATAAGAACTTGCACACTCATCTTTCTTCGTCTATTTGATGTGGAAGTTTGGTTTCATTGTTATTTTCGAGGACCCAAACCACAATAAAGCTCACAGGCAAAGTTTAATTATGCAAATAAAAAGTGGCAGCACCGTTTTCCAATACAAGAACCAATTGACAAAAAACTACCACACCATAACAGATTGAACCACCTTACCGACTCTATGATTTCTTTCTTTCTTTTCTTTGATGACGACCGGTTACCACCAGCAACGGTTTGTTGTGATTACGAAAATATCAAGCAAATAAAAGTTGAAAAATATAGCCGCTTATTCAAGAATGACTTTATACTTCGATTCAAAAGTCCAATTTTTAGACTCGGACGCTGTGAGCACCATTGGCAGATGGCATCCGATCGAACCAATATTCGCCGTGGCATCCTACAGCCAGGATCGTGGTGGTTCTGTTACGATTTTTGACGATTCTGTAAGTTTCATGGTTACAACTTCTCATTTTTCTCACTGTGAATTTTTTTTGCTTGAACCAGGGTGAACCGCTCCGTGACATATCATATCCAGTTCATCCAATCTCCCAAGCTACAGCCCTTGGCTGGCATCCAGAGAAGCGGCTACTGGCTACAGGTTGGGAGAATGGTGAACTTCATGTGTGGTTCGATAAACATCGCGAGTTTGCCAGTGTTCAGGGACCACACAAGGCACCGATTATTCTTCTGGAATTCAGCGAAAAGGGCGGACGCATGGTTACAGCCGATTCCATGGGGCTGCTAACTGGCTGGCGTTGCGATGGACAGTATCAATTCCTGACAATGTTCTCTCATGACCTGAGGGACTCCCTCTTGAACGTAACCTTCCGCAAGTCTGTTGACAGTCCGGTTAGAACCGAATTGACTAACCTTGCAAAGGCGGCTGTAGCTGGAGATGAGAACGCTTTGGACACCTTGACGAATTGGAGGCCACGCACAGCGGCACGGAATTTAACTCATTCTGGGGTGAAGGACAATCACTGCTTTTATGTTGGCACACAATCTGGGGTGATTTACTACTTGAATCAAGGAGGAACTTGTTCGGAGGTTTTGAAGAACAATACTGTTCCGATAACTCAAGTTTTGTGGCATCCAAAGAGGTGAGATTTGAAAATATGTTGAGTTGGCCATAGTTGACTTTTGTTTATTGCAGGGATGCTATAGTTTGTTTGATGGAGGACATGACAGTGACTCATTTTCTAGCCGAATCGACGGGAACTCTTACGGAGTTGGATAGAGTCAAGCTGAGTGGTAAAATTCCGGGAAACAATGGAGCAATCTCTTGGGCCGGAGCCTGCTTGGCCATCATAACGGGTATTTCCACAACTACTTTTAAATATATGTATTTTGCTAACTCTCCATTTTTAGGTGATTTTTCAATTCGCGTTTGGGACATTGACACCAGTGACAACTTCTTATTAAAAATGGATTTGCCCAGCTCAGGTAAGCGACTAATTTAGAATCTACATCCATTGAATTCTCCCTTTGAATCCCTTAATTACGCTTTGGTGCATCTTCAATTCCCCATCATCGTTCAATTGGAAAAAACGTTCCTTCAACCACTTTTCCGCGCTTCGGACTGGCATCGACTTGCCGCATCGAACAGCAGAAAGATCAACAGTCACCTCACCGGTGTCAACCTCATCATCAACAGGTGCAGCAACAGTAGCAGCAGGCGGCGATTCCACATCCGCAACATCCAACTATGTACAAAAATACCAGAAACCCCATCACCACCAACATCAACGACACCAAAGTCAATCCGTAAACGAAGTATTCACGTGTATCGCCTACTGTCCGGACAATCAGACACTCTGTGCAGGCACCAATCAAGGCAACTTGTACACCTGGAAGCGAACTGTTAATTACTTTGTCAATGCACCGGAAAATTCGTGGCAATTGAACAATATATCAACTGTACGGGGTGCAATCAAGCAGTGCTTTTGGGGCGTAAACGAGATGGCCAAACCGTGCATCATGATTAATTGCATATCAAATGTCTACGTGTTGAAGGTGAGAATGGCCGATGGGATGAGATAAATTTCCATTCGAGGGGTGGTTAAGACTTTCTATTGTATTGTTCTATTGTATTCCCTAGGAGCAACCTTTAATTTCATGCCATACACGTGACATTTGGGCGGTTCAACGAAGTGCTAATCAGATCTATGTCGAGCACTCGTCTGGCAAATCGACGGTGGTGCATGCTGAAATCTCCATTACAACGCTGGCGCTGTCCGATCAGCACATGGTTTTGAGTAATAGTCGAACTATTGTTGCGTACAGAATTGGAAAAATCGTCATAGAGACATCGTCTTCGACGGACTATAGTGTGGCAAATACAACACCGACCCTTGACACGGGAAATGGCCTGACAATTCGATTGATGCAGACGTTTAATTGTGAGTGCCTGGCACTTTTCATGCACGACCAGAACATATTCTGTCTAACGTCGGGCGATGTGAAAATCTACTCCATTGGGGGAGTAATACTGAATGAGATCCAATCGAATGACAGTGAAGGTAAGAATATTGCTGTGCAACATCGATAGACCCTCAATTAAGACAATTTAAAAGCTCATTACATGTTCATTTTGCCATCCATCCTGCAGGCAAAATAATCGGTTGCGATCTGACCAGCCATTATCTGACAGTTTTCACAATGAATGGCTACATCAAGATATTCGATGTGACACGGCACGACCCCAAACCACTGATCCACCCAAAGTCGGGCTATGATTTATTCGAGAACTTTGGCGAGGTAATATTAGCCAAATGCAATGCTGTGGGCAGCCACCTCGCCATCGTAATTGCCAATGAAAGTCTCATGCCCGACGGTCGATTGTACTGCTGGGACTTCGAAAGGGATATAATGAGATATTACGATTTCATGAGTGACACTGGGGAGTCTGTGCCAAGGTGAGAAGCAAAATCACAAAATCACCTCACCCACAAAGAAATCACACAGTTTCATTTTGTCCTTTCGCCAACTTGTCCCAGGTTACCAATCATCTTCTTTTGGGATACCGATGATAGTCGTCTGTTGGCCATCGAAGCACGGTCCATTGCACAGAAGGCACACCATCATCAACACAGGAAACAACAAAAACAAACGAATGATTCACCTGAAGGAGGAGAACCAGGTGCAGGAAATACCGAATCGAATGGTGCAGTGGGACCATTACTATGCTCTTCAAAGGCAAAGACAATCAGCTCATTGGACTGCTGTGAAACGCAAGCAATTGTTATGTTCCATGCTGCAGATAAATGCACCCTAAAAGTGCTGGAGCTGGTTAATCTAGCATCTGGAGAGCAATTAGTCAATTTATGTGCACCAAATGTGGTAATACTGTGTTTGTGTGTGTTTGTGTGCGTTTGTGTGGCGCACATTTATTTTCTTCCTCGACCGTGTTGTCCGAGTGGAAAGAAGATTAATCACATATTGTTCCCTTCCTCTGTGTCTCTTAGATAACTCTTGATATAAGTGTGGTAAAGAAGCGGTCCCTGCAGGACTTTATCGGTCTGGAGAACTGCGATGAAAATACACGCAAAATGGTTTTGAATTTTAGTCTAAATGTGGCCGAGGGCAACATGGATCTGGCCTATCGGTAAGCACTTTATAATTGTCTTGTCCTCTGACTGTGATTGGTGCTTTTCTCTCCAGGTGCATCCGTTCGATACAATCGGAAGTTGTATGGACAAATTTGGCAAAGATGTGTGTGCAAACGGGTCGCCTTGATGTGGCCAAAGTGTGTTTGGGCCATTTGAAAAAAGCCCGTTCGGTGAGAGCGATACGGCAGGCAATGGAAGATGACGACCTGGAGAAGGATGCCAAAGTGGCGGTGCTGGCGGTGGAATTGGGAATGATTGACGAGGCCCAAGACCTCTACAAGAGATGTGGCCGATTTGATTTATTAAACAAGCTATTGCAGAGCTGTGGGAATATCGACGAAGTGAGAAAGAAGTACGGTGTAGTACGATAAATAATCTAAAATGTTTTCTAGGCTCTGCAAGTAGCGGAGAAGGGAGATCGTGTCCACTTGAAGAACACATACTTTCAGAAGGGCGAAGAGCTCAAGGAGCGAGGAGACATCAGTGCGGCTATAGAGTTCTATGAAAAAAGCCAAAATCCTGTGCAAAACGTCACCCAAATGCTTTTGGATCATCCAGTTGCGATGAAGGTACGTAAGAAACGCTTGCCAGTTTCGATTTACATAAATTGCTTGCAGAAATACATGCAAACTGCCAAGGATCCGAAAATGTTGAAATGGTGGGGCCAATACATTGAGAGCACTGGTGACATGGATGTGGCTTTCAGTGTCTATCAGAAAGCAGAGGATTGGTTTTCGCAGGTAAATGTCCATAGTGTCTCCTCGGAAACTACTTAAACTGTTAAATTTTAGGTAAAAATTCTCTGCTACTTGGGTCAAATAACGAAGGCGGACGTTATTGCCCGTCAGTCGGGGGATCGTGCAGCTTGCTATCACTTAGCACGTCACTACGAGAATATCGGCAAGCATCAGGAAGCCATCCAGTTCTACACACGCGCCCAAACATACTCAAACGCCATTCGCATTTGCAAAGAGAATGACTTGCAGGATGAACTCTGGACTGTGGCAAGTTCAGCGCGGCAGCGTGAAAAATCAACTGCAGCGGCTTATTTCGAAGAAGTCGGATCGTATAAACGAGCCGTGGAGCTCTATCACCGTTCGGGAATGTTGCACAAAGCTCTCGAGATGGCTTTTGCGTCCGAGCAGCCGGATATCTTGCAAGTAATCGCTTCAGAGCTAACTTCTGAGTCCGATCCCGAACTGATAAATCGATGTGCGGAGTTTTTCACAAGCATTGAACAGCACCAAAAAGCGGTGCAGTTGCTGGCTAAAACTAAGCAGCTCGAGCGTGCTATACGCATTTGCCATGAAAAAGGAGTTCCCATTACCGAAACTCTAGCCGAGATGTTGACCCCCGCAAAGACCGAACTCGATGATGAAACACGCTCGCGTATCTTAACTCAGCTGGGCGAATTGCTACAAGAACAGGGTGACTATCATTCGGCCACGAAAAAGTTCACCCAGGCTGGGGATAAAGTTCGTGCAATGAAAAGTTTGCTAAAGTCCGGTGACACGGACAAGATTGTTTTCTTTGCGAATATGTCCCGCCAGAGGGAGGTCTACATTATGGCGGCTAACTACCTGCAAGCGCTGAATTGGCAGAGGGACCAGAAAGTTCTAAAAAATATTGTGACATTCTACTCGAAGGGACAGGCATTTGATTCGTTGGCAAACTTTTATGCCACTTGCGCTCAGGCAGAGATTGATGAGTTCAGGGACTATGAAAAAGCTCTGAAAGCAATGCATGAGGCTGCGAAGTGCTTGGTGAAAGTTCCACATTCCCAGCGGGCATCAGAGAACCTACAGAAAACTATTGTCGAAGTGAAGTATGTATTGGATATTCAGGAGGCTCTGGAGAATGGGGAGAATCAGTCAGTTGTTGCTGGTTGCAGGAATATGTTGAGTAAGTTTAAGCAATTTTTTAGATACATAACCATTTTAGTAAATCTGTTTATTATAGTTAAACCTGAGTTTCCACCAATTCGACATGCTGATATTCTGGCAATGCTAGTCAAAGCGTTGACCAACGCAAAGCAGTATGTGGAGGCGGTAGGGGCACTGAGGGAATTGGCATTAAAAGATTCCACTTGGAGTAGCAGAGGCTTAATCGAACGATCTATGGTCGAGAAGTTGGCTGATGAGTGTAACTTGGATTTCAATGTGATTTGGGATTCAGGCCGTCGAATGACGGAGGTGGCAGATGAAGATAATGATGAAGAGGAAATTCAGGAGGACATTCATTGAATAAATTTGTTACCAATTGAATTACAAATATCTGTTCCTGTTTTATTTTCAATTTGATTTCGTGTCTATTGCGCAAACATCCTTCAAGGCTTTCTAATAAATAATGAGATTATTATTATACTGATCTGCATTAGACTAAGCGTTGATGGCGGAATATTCTCCTATAAATCGGCAGTGTACCAACATTTTCATTCTCGAATTTTTCACCTGACTGGAGTTTTTCGGCATGTACGACACGAAGGTGTAATTTTCTGTCCTAACTTAACTCTGACAGTATTCACTCACTTGTGGTTTTCAGTTCTGTTCAGATTTAGCTTTTATTTGTTTCAATAAACACAGAATCGCTGCTGCAAAATGTTTTGTGTCTTTCTGTGAAGTTGAATTGAGGTTAGGTCTATCAGCAAATGCGGACTGACTTAGACCAATCTGTACTTGGTCCTTTTAGCAGTTGGAGCCTCTGATGATTGTCGCTGTTAGTAAGGTAAGTTAGCTCCGTTTTGTGTGAAAGAGAGCACGGGAAGAGGATTGACTCACACCACCTATCATGATGATATATGCTCCTCAAAACTTACAAAACTCTAAGCCTTCTTTTGCCTTTCATGAAACACAACAAATTTTATCCAGAAACAATAGGTGTGGAAAAATCGCATCCGTGGTCTAGTTTGTTTGAGGTGCCTTTATAATAGGCGGTCCGAAGGGCTCTGTACCAGTGTTGTTAACACTTTATATTCTCTTTTCACATAAACCGTGCAGTTTTCTCTTTCCCCTATTGGCGAAGCTCAAGTTCTCACCAATTTCCCACGTTTCTGTAAAGATAGTCATTTCGATGCATTTAATATAAGAAATCAAATTTTGGGCAAAACTGGATACAAAATTAATCTTGTTCGGTCATACAAACAAAAAATATATTTGGTATACTATATACTGATATAGTGAGATATACCTCAAATTCAGAAGTAAAGGTTATTACTTCTTCTAAGATTATAGCTATTGAGCCTTACTGATCATTATTTAAATTGGGGCATTCTGCGATGCAACTCATCCCGACAGCCGCCTTTTTAAATATTATTTTGCTTTGGCATATTCTGCGCCTTTAGTCGGACTCGAGCTATTCAGTTGATTTTTGATACATATTTTTACTTGCGGCCTCAATTTCTCACTAATTTGGTGAAAATTAAGAACTTGTTTTATTGTGACAAAAACTCACATAGATTTTTTTTTTAATTTGCACGTGCAAAAGGGATTGTTAGCACCCTTATAATGTTAATAGGAAGACAGCGCGGGCATTAAGAAAATAAGGAATTGATTTTAATTGTTTGTAAGTTGTAGTGGTCACGGAAAATAGAGTGATGTAGAGCATTCCACATTCGTGCTGTACGGCAGAGGAATTATTCCTTATATTTCACAGTATGTCCGAATACAGGCTTAAGGGTGAACTGATGAGCATTTCTGACATGGTGTTGAAGGGGAGAATGCAGCTGGCTATTTCGTTCGAGCACTTACGATAGAAGTAACGATAAAGCAACGACAGCCAGGAAACATTGCGACGATGACTAAGAGGGTCACGCGATATCGCAATACCTCAATCGGCAATAAGTTTATAACGCGTTATTGATTTCTATCAAGTAGTTCCAAAAATGTAATTGGTGCAACGGACCGGATATCAACAGTGGAGTACTCAAGTTTAGGGCGAATAAACGCCTTGTAAATTCTAGCCCGATCAGAAGGGGTAAAATATTTCTCTCATCGCTTGAGGAAGCCTAGACATTTCGCAGTGTTCTTAGCGACGTCGTATGTGGTAATTCCAACGAATGATATCATTTACGCACATACCGAAGATGGAAAACCTTTCGGTTTCAGTGATGGAAGTGCCATTTATGGATAATGGCAGAGTATTGGGGTTTCGCTTCAGGATCCTTGTTGCTGCAGTCATAATCTATGAAGTAAACAGCTAGAGATGTACTGTCGTTGTTGGATCTGTTTATATCCTCTTTAATTGTGGTACTCTACCCTCTTCAATGATGGTGTCGGAACCTTCATAGTCACTTAGATCTTTCTCGTAGAAGGCTTCAAGATCAAGCTTTTTTTTTGGTTTTTTAAAAAAAGGCATGCTAAAAAGAGGTGGAGAATAGTTTTCAAATCTTCATCTACTCTTTCCACTGACATGCAACTTTTGTTAAGATCGTTTGAAATACGCTTAGTCCTGATGGATGCTTGCATAGCAGCTATAGTACCACTAATTGTAGTGCCAATTATCAGTTCGCATTAGAAATCTAAAAATATACGCGTTCCGGTTTAATTTGCTTTTATTTCTAAAACCAATATTATAAGCTCTTAAGTGCATCTCTGGGCAAACTGCTTTGTTCGGTCACATTCTATTAACACAGAAATTAACTCCAGATGCATTTAAACAGATTTGTGTCCTATCCATTTGTCGACAAGTTTATGATCCGAAATGTGCGATCATAACTTTCCCACTTTTATTGCATCCCTATTAAAACAAACTTCATATTCATGTTGACACTTAACACAAGAATAAGTCATAAGTAAGCGAAAGTTTTGTTTTGTTTCTGGTCGTTATATCTGAATGTTATGAATAAACAAATACTTTTACGAAATTTTTGTTATAACCGAAAGATTTCACTCCTTTTCGAATAACAAACCAAACCTTTACTTCGTTGTTATTGCAGAAATGTCGAAACAACCGAAGTCACTATCCTAAAATGATAAAATTTAGAGTAACTATGTCATTTTTATTCTATTAACTCTTAGTTAGTCAATTTCAAGAGTATATAGAGAGGCAATGCAAGCTTTATGTAAAGTGTCGGGCGATGTTAAACGGGGCCCTTAAAAACCTATGTTTATCTATGGATTTAACTGGACTAAGGTGCATGCTGATTGAACCCAATGTTAGCGCCATCTTAACCAAAGTAATGAATTAAAAAAAAAATATTCCACAAAAAAAGCAAGTATTCGACACAGTGTCTACAAAAACCAATTCGCGATTTGACAAAATACCTTCAACAGAAATATTTGCACTCACTCCTTGTAAACCATAAATTGCGTGTTAAGGAAACAATTTTCCAACGAAAACAATAAATTTACGGTAAATTTCCGGTGAAAAGTGATTACAAACAACAACGGTCGTCGCGCCGCTGTGCTGTTCACCTCCACAAATAGTGTGGCGTTCGCACCTTCATACACACACATACACATACAAATTCCTTTTCGCATTCGAAAAATGTTTTTTTTTTCAACGTAAAAACTCGATGATGGCCAAAAGCACTTTTACAGAAGTTGTATTGGCGGCGCACATGGGAGGAGGACACAGAAACTCTACCAAAAATATAGAAAACTAGGATCCCTTAAAAACTCACTCCAACTAATAACAGCGCTTCTTCTTCGCTTGTTGAACGTTTTTTAATTTTTTTTTATTCCAGGAGACTTTTCAATTTGCTTAGTTCCTCAGTAGTCGACCCATCGGCAGGTTGCCACCCTTCAATTGGTCAAAGGAATACCTTCCACATGGGGGGGAGGACAAAGAGTCGAGAAAAAGCCAGGATGTTGAAATATGAGTTTGGAAAGTTTCCAAACGGCTTTTGCTGCTCTTTCGGAACTGATACTTGGTTACGTACTATCTTCCTTTCGGGTGGCGGGGAATACATTCCGGAAGCTCACAGTCGGAGGAATGGGAAATGTTCTCACACCAAAGCAACACCCGATGATTGAAGGCTTTTTAGTTATTTGTGCTTGCTTGCGGTTTTTCTTTGCACTCAGCCGGTGGAGGACATAAGGGCTTCCCAAGAATAAGGGTTAAACTCCTTGTGGATTTGTGGTGGCTTGTTTTACAAGTTGTTAAAGCATTTCTTTTGGTACAAGGTTTCGTTGGTAACGTTTTTTTTGCGTTACTTTTAGCTTTTGCTTGAGCATCTGACTAAGAAAATTACTCATGTTTAATCATTTAGGTTTTTTTTTGTTGCGTTTAAATATATTTCTTGTGGAGGAAAACTGGCCAAAGTCGTGATGAGTGATTTTTGTTTATTTGTTTAGTTTTTTTTTGGTAAGGGAAAAGTTGATCATAATATGTTGCAAGAGGAGCGCAAGTAAGCGAACAAGATTTTGGTTTAATTTTTAAATAAAACTTTTCAGTTCATGAGTGCACATATTTTGTAGTCACAGATGGAGCGTTATGTTTTGTCGATAAACTGAAAGATAGGTTGTGAACAATCATGCTTATTATAGGAAATTACATTTCTATTACAAATTTACAGATTTTTAGAGAATCCGGTTTTACGTTTTATTTAAATTCAAATAAGAATGGAGTTGGTGGCGGTTTTGTACGACACCGCAAAGTGGTTACAAAATCAAAACTATTGACCACCATTTAAACTTACGAGTGTTCTAAAAAGTACTCAAAATGTGGCCAATGTTAACTTCCAATCTGCAATTCATGCCCTAATTATTTTACGTGGACCTAAACACTTTTTTACTTCATAAAGCCCCTCGTAGAGGCCTAAGGAGTCACTTTCAAGAACCTGCGTATCCTGGTTTGTCCGTTATAATATGCTGCCTATAGGCAACAGTGGACAATCTTGGTACTTTTACAAAAAACACTTTAGTCTCATTTCTTTACCTATTATCTAGTGTTTTGTATTTTTTTTATAAATATTTGCAATTGTTTTAGTTTTTATTGCAATTTTAAATTCATACTTCACAAGAGCGATCTTACACACGTTCGACCACAACAAAATAAAAGTCGTAAGCTGATCAAACAAAGAAAATGACAAAAATAAAATATGCAATTAAACATATCAAAGAATAACACAGAAAAAAATAAAGTGCACGACTGCGTCATACGAAACTTTCTCGGTACATCAGGTGCGTTTTTGAATCGCAAAATGAATGGTGACAAATTTATTTAAATCACTTTTTTTGCTTTTGAAAAATTAGATTTTGTCAAAAACGGCACCTACGATTTTGATGTAATAATCGCACATTAGAGACTTTTAACATAATTGTTCGAAATACAAAAAATTATCAAAATCGTTAGAGCCGTTTTTGAGAAAACGAATTTAATCAGTACATGAAAAAAAAAAATTTAAAAATTTGCAAATGTGTTCGGCTTTACTTATTGTACATTTTTTAATAGTTTTCAAGATATTGCCGGTTTTATAAATAACCGTTAATCGATTCGAAATTTCCGCACGATCGCAATAACTTTTTCTTTAGTATACTAATGTATACGAGAAAGTTAAAAAGTGTAAAAAAAAAATTTCTTATTGTTTTTGGGGAAAAAAGGCAATATTGCCTATAGGCAACAAAAAGCGTGAAAAAGTTAAGAAGTATCAGTACCTCAGGACCCGATTGCTGTTGTCGGTTTTCTGATCTGATCGAAATTTTAGAATGTTTGAATGAAAAAACAACATCTTGTTATTGGAACCACAAACAATGAAGGCTGGAATTACAACTATTTTAAGGTTTGCCACGGTCGATCACCGGATTCCGTTGTGTGTTGATAGTCCATACGTTAGTCATTAATTCCCATCAGGAATCGAACCTTCAGCCTTAGACCAGCGATCTCGTCAATCAAGCGTGCGCACTACGCAGAATACCATCGAAGCTACAAGCTCAGATCGGTCTGAGTAGGATTTTGTTTTTTATCGGTATCAATGGACAGATCAGCATTTTTTCGAATACATGTTGTGATTGTTGCTTATATTTGAGGACTTCACAATCATTTTTTGTAATTTGCTGATATACGCCTGAAAGTGCTTTTGTATACAAAATTTAAGTATTTTCTTCAATTAGTTGGTCACATCATAGAAAATGTTTATGCACGTCGAAGATGATAACAAATAAAATAAAGTTGATGATATGGTGAGGCTTATGGAAGAGAATCCGGGCATCGAAAATAAGTTTTTTTTTCAATTTCGAACAAAGTTGCGTATATTGAACCTTCAATTAATGTCGTTTTCGTTTGGTAATCCAATACCTTTGAATTTGAAGTGTATTTGTGTATATGTATTTCCAAACGCATCACTGCCAATTTGTGAAGAGGATGAAAAAAAAAATATTAGCTATTGAAATATGTTTATAATATATATTCCTTATATTATTTTTTTATTTTTATTATTAAATTTGTTTCAAATTTTAGCTAATCTTAGAATTATTAAATGCATCATCAACAAAAATTAAAATGTATCGATTTTGAAGTTAATGGTGTTTGGTTGAATTAGTGCTTCTGGTTTTGTTTCTGAATTCAAAGCCAGAAGCAAATTTCTCTTCTTTCCAGGAGAGGAACTGTCATTTAAGTACCAAACGACAACTTTTACTCTGTAGTATATTTAGATTTTTAATAGAAACCATGTTTAAGAAGTTGTGTACTACGTTTAATGTACAACTACTTTCACCCAAACATCAATTTTGGTTACTTTTTTTTGTCTGCAAATATATTTAATTAGCAGCTCACTTTATATTGTTAATTAAACATTTTCTCAATTTGCACTATAAATTATTATGTGATAAAAACATACAAAAACCAACTTGCTGTCACAATTTTCATTGACAAACAATTCATTGTTTGATTTTTTACAGACCACTTAGTTAAAGATATTCCTTTGTTATGTTTTTGTACTTTATTTCCCCTTTAAATTTATTACAAACTGATCGAATACCTCGCACTACAAATTCTTTTCATTTTTGTTGTCCAATGAATTACTATCTGTCACTTTTTTTTCTAACACTGACGATGTCTCGAACAGCCCTATTGTTTCCAAAGCCAATCGGTACAGCTATTCCAAAACTGAAAATATCAGTAATCGGCACGTTTCATTATTGATTCCAGACCGTCAAATCAACCTTAGATGAAATTTAAAATCTAAAACAAATTTTAAAAATAACCAAACACATTTAATTGACTTCAAAGTAACATAATGGTAGCATTTATCGTAAGGAGTCAAAAGCTATATATGGCAATTGCCGAATTCAAAATACATCCAAAAATAATCTAATTGGTGCGTTCCGTAAACATAACAGAACAGTTTTTTGCGCTTTTAAATGATCTGTCCATAAAAAATAAAAAATCATTTTTTTAATGGGAATGTGAATAGATCCACCTAGAATAGCATGTTTAATTCGTCCTTAAAGATGTTTCTTCTGTATGGTCTAAACAGACATAAAAAAAGGTATATTTCAAAGTAAAATAAGTTTATGAAACATTTTTGGGAGGCACTGTAACGCTAATCCACAGCTAATAATCTCCCACTTTACAGCAAATTTATTAGGATGATTGTTGGGTTCGCCGGGCCTGCCTCAAAAACAGACCGCACAGCCCTTTGGACTTCCAACCATTCATTCTGATCACTGGGGAAAATTAAATTTTTCTTTTATTATCATCATTATCAATTATTGTAAATTTATTATTTACAAAATGGCGCAGTTCAGAAAAGGTCACAGTACGTAAATAGTTCAAAGTTCGAACTGCAAACTGCAAATAAAAATATATGAAACACTTATGCCAACATCCACGAATATTCGATTGGTTGTACATTTTGAGTAGTTTAGTCTACCGGCAGCGTTACCTTGACGTACTCAGAAACGCGCACCCCCAGCAGGTAAAGTTTTGCGAGTATGTATACGAGAACTTATAAGGTATTCTTAGGTAATATAAATTGGGCAATATAATAACCCATAACCTAAATAAAGAGTGCTTAATCGCTTCTTAGATATAGAAGGCACTCTTAACATTACACGTAACATATCGATGACTAAGGGCACAAATATTTTTAGTACAAAATGCATATTCTGATGAAATGTTCAACAACATTTGCAGAAAATCCCACAAAAATTAAATGGTCATCTTTCCTTACCGTTAAAGTTATGATTTAATAAAGAATACCCGGCAACAGACAAAATCGAAAAACCATATCCTAATCTTCATAAACTGTCAAATCAAATTATATTTGTCAAATCCACAGAACTCATAAAAGTACATTTGTCAAGTTACATACTACTTTAAGTCTATCCATTCGAGGATATCCACATTATAAACTGTAAACTGTAAAGGAACTGCCCCACATATCCACAACATTAAAATCACTTCCGATCGAAGCAAGTTCGCCTGTTTATGTCCCAGATGGCTTCCGGCATATAAACTGACAAACATAGCTTTTCAATGGTAAAAAGGATGTATTCCTTCAACTTCCGGCATAACATAGAATTATTCCGTCTTATTGGGATTGAAAGGATTTACGAATTTATTAAAGATCCACATACTTTGGGGCAATTTTAATACTCATATTAAGTAAATAAAGGCTCCATTTAAAACAGCCCAGGAGATTTAAAAAATCAGGACACATTAATGTAAATAATTTGCCACTTCCTGGCTTCGGGAACATTTTAACTTATACCGGAGGATATTTCCTGTAGCTTGTCTCTAATGGAAATGCTGAAAAAAAAAATTCACACACACACACACACACACACATTTTCACAAGCATTTACTCAGAAGATTGCTTAAAGGGATTTGTCACTATCCTTCTTGAGAAGGATAGCATCGAAAATAATAGAAGGATAAAAGAATGAAAGGCTCTCGATGCCCTAACAGGAATTTATAATGAGAAAAATGCATTTTTAGCATATTCTAGCCGAAGGGATATTCTTTTCATTCTTAGCGCATTTTCGTTTTAGGCTGATGCTGGGATATTCCCTATTTTTTTTGTTAACTGAATTTTTCATGTTCGTCCTCTGGGGCATCTGACAACACAGCTATTACGATACCATTATAAAGTCATTTGTTAGGTAAATGTGGTTAGGGCGGGCAGCTTTAATGTGTATGGGTGGGTGTGGTCAGTTGAAGTGTGGCTAAACAATTTATGTTGAGTAAGTGTTAGAACCATTTAATTGATGCTTTAAGGACTTGGACTTTGTGGAAGAGGAAATTTGGGAGACATTTTACAGCAAACAAAAAAGAAACCTATATAGATATATGTATGTGTGTGCGAAATAATTTATAGAAATGTGAAACATTATGGAACGAAACTAAGCAGTAATTAATCTTTATAAGCATTTTTTAGTGAAGGGTGGTCATTTAATTGCAACTGCATTCTTGCTTCAAGAACAAAGCTATTTTGTGGCACATTGGTTATTTTGAATACAAAAAAATGATTAGTCCGAATGTTTTTACTTGTGAGAACGTACAAAATATGAAGGAATACTTACATGCTTAGATGACGCCAAGTCGTTGCTAGGCCTCAACAGATGAGCCTCTCTAATTAGCTCAGTCGTTGGCTAACTACAGTTGCGCCCTCTAAGTTGGTTGAGATCCCCTTTCCACTTGGGCATACAGTTAAGTCGAGGCCTTCCTCCACTGCGTTGTCCCTCCCGATAAGAATCAAAGGTTCTATGTGCAGGAGCGTTGGTGTTCATTCGCTCTATATGTCCCAGGCATCTCAAATGCCCTATGCCCAGTTTTTTGACCAGCTCGATGTCACTGTACAGCTCCTAGAGTTCATCGTTAAATCGTCTCCTCCAGAACTCATCAATGCATACGGGACATCTTACGAAGAATTTTTCTTTCAAAACGACCAAGAATACCTTCATCCGCTTAAAAAAGTATCCACGCTTAAGATCCATAGAGCAGGACTAGAATAAAAAAGGTCTTATATAGAGTTTCCTTAGTTGTTGTTGTATCTTCGTAAGTAGTTAAAAATACTTTTAAAATAATTTACAATTCTTTCAAGTATGATGATGACAGCGCTTCGCCTTGCCTTTCTTTGCCATTGCCAAATGTCGCGCTTAGGTTGTACCTATATTGATTTAGCAGCGAGCTTTCTACATCATCATCCTGCTCAAACGGACGAGTTGGCATGGATGCCAAAACTAGACACGGCTCTGTTTAGCTCAAATCAGTTCCTTACCTTTACCGGACCTTAAAACGTACTGATTGGGTTCAATCAGATCGTTAACAAATGGTTTCAGGCGAACGCAGAATAAGTCAGACTATATCATAAACGCGGTATTTAGGGGACTGATAGATCAACTGTATAGTTAATGTAGTTTATAGGATCTCCGTTATTTTTGAAACCGGAAACTTTGCTAAAGTTTTATTCACTAGGCGTACTTTCTTCCGATTAATTCTTGGAAATGTTGATATATGCTCTCTATGCAGCCATTTTCTGCTGCCTTAAATAGTTAGGCGTGGTTTCCGATCATAAGATCTTGCGAAAGTCTGACAAACATCCAAGAGTAAAAACGACATCAAGACTGTATGTTATTTTCATTAGTGCCAAAAATATATCTTCGCCACATTCAATGGTTGAAGAAGCTAGGCCTGCATGGGCCGTTAACGCCTAACAATTTTTTTTGTTACTTTTTCTGTCATATTAGCATCTTTATCTCAGCAGTATAATTTAATCGGCAAACAATTACCCGCTTAACGAAATTCACGGTGTAAGAATTGTGCTTGCCTTTTCTTTAAAAATATGAAAAGGATAACTATTTAAAAGGAGTTTTCCATTATAAGATCGCCATCGCGAGAAAGAGAATCATTTTTATTAAAACTTTTAAATAAGCTTAAAGATCGTCATCAGCAACACTCAATTGAGTGCACTTACATGACCTTTTGACAGATATGTTCCTTTTTTGCTTCAATAATAAAAACAAAGATCTGTCTTTCTTCCAAACCAGATGTGGTAGGTACACATCCAATTTTTCAGATTCCTGAAACGAATTCCCATCTGTTATAAGTAACCCAAAATACCTCTTTAACTGACTTTATTTATCCAATCCAATTTGCTGCCTCCCAAACAATCCCTTCATACCACACCATACCGCAGCACAGTACAACAAAACCAAAACCAAACAATAACTCTTATGTTGTGCCATAGAACCGGTGTTATGTCCTTCCACTTCATCAATTCCATTGAATTGAGTTAAGAACGAACAATATGTGAATCCATCCATTGGATATATCCTTCCTAACAAGCAATCTCCAATCCTGATGACATTCTTTTTAAAAAAAGCCACCTCTTCGCATAGAGAAGGCAAAAAAAAACAAAAACTCATAATGACAGAATGGCAAGAAGTGAGAAAAACGTTTGTTTTCCGATTATCCCTTTGGGATTGCTGGTCGCATTCCTCCTTCTGGCATCACTTTTACCTACCGTCCAATTCTCGCAATCGGGTTATCTTCGTTTTTTGGTTACAAATATTTGACATTTACAAAATGTTTCCTTTCGAATGTAATGACTGAAGTTCTGCGTTTTATTTTGAATTTGAACGACGACAGGCAAATATTTGGCCACGGTCCAAAACTATCTGGAGATCTGGACATGGTAGAGTTGTCAGGTTTTGCAGCTCTTCAGGCTTTCGCCGGCCGAAGGATGAACATTTTAATTAATTTCGCATTCTTCGCTTTTCATTTGAACTTAAGTCATTTTAGAGAAGCTATTGGGATGGAATGGGACGGGGGTTGTTGTTTATGCATAGGCAACGCCATAAAATACCCTCTTCCTTGATGAGATATGGTCGCTTGTCGAAGTTAACCCTTTTTGCAGGAGAAACTCACAAATGACGGTCTTAGTCGACAAAAAGGAGAGATTCGATGGTAATGGAAATATTTTGTTTATTTTTTTTTGTGTTCATTCGACGGTCTTATTCTGTCGGTCGGTGTGTTATTAATTTTGTGAGATTGGATGTTTTTGTAAAGGGTTAACAGAACCGGATTTTGCGGCAACGATTGTAATAATAGGGATATTATTATGCTTACCGCAATATGGGTAGAGTTTGGGCTTTTTGTGGCCTTCGCCGAGAGGATTAATTAACAGATAGAAGCTGAGCTGAATGAAATTTTAAATAATACAAAAGAAATTTGAAAATAGTTTTCCATATATTTGTTTTAGTTGAAGACAAGTTTTTGGTTTTAGCAGATTTCGTTTATGAAATAAAGATTTGGCATACTTTTGGATGGCATTGGTGGTGGCGAAATAGCTCATTTACATTCGATATAGGAGCAATCGCTTTGTTGGAGCTGGGCCTGAGCTTCTCCAATTTTCAAAGTCCTTAATTGACTGCTCAGATTGCCCATGTTAACCCTTTAAAAGGCAGCTAAAAGTACAGGTTCCTTAAATGATAAATTTTCGCTTTTGGACTTCTAAAAAAAATCAAATTCAATAACCAAAATTTTGAAATTTTGTTAGTTTTGGAAAAAAGTGAGGTGGCAACAAATTGGCCACTGTCCGTTGATGAATTTAAAAAAATAGATCGAAAATCGTTCCTTTTTTAAGTAAATCAAATACAAATTTAATATATCAAATTATTATTATACAAAAAATTTATAAAATTTTATTTTTTATGAAAAACAGCAAAACATAGGGTAATGCGGAGTTGTACTTGGCATCGTGAGCACTAAATTTTCGGTATTTTATTATTGGCTTTAGTGCTGCAAAGCCTGCATCTGCGATATGTTGAAATGACTCCAGGAATATGGACTCCCACGTTATTACGAAAAATAGGACCAATACTCACGGAATCAAAGTTTAGAATTGGCAAAAATGTTTATTCTTCCCAAATGGGTCTTCGTCAGCACTCTCTTCGGAAACTTCCTACGTGTCAGTATCCTCATTTCCTCAGCCCACTCCCTTCGGCTATGTTTTCCCCCGATGTACTATCTACCTGTTCCAAATTTTCTATTTATATTCTAATCTCCTGTTACTACATCTTCAATATCTTCGCGACTTTCTTCTGAATCTCTCCCATTTACCTCAATTCAATTTCTTGTTCATTGAGTCTGGACGTCTAAAAAAAATGTAAATTAGAAAGCTGCGGCAAAAATATTGCCACCTTAAAACATCGCTGAAAGGACATTGGCAACTATATTGCCATCTATGTACAAAAATACTGAACTTCAAAAATTGCTAGAAAATATATCCAGTTGAATAATAAAAATAAATTTTAACAATATTACCGGTTGCAGTCTTCTCAAAATGGCTGTGCATTCAAATAAATGGCTATAATTGAGTGTACTCTACTTCAGGATAGATTTGGGGCAAACTACTAAAACGATTTAGTGGCTGTGTTATTAGATTTACAATAATCTACGATTTTGTAGGGTGGCAAACATATTGCCATCACCTTAAAAAGGGTTAAATTGGTTAAGATTGAAGTGCTCGGCTACTTGTACGCGACATGTAAAGCGAGCTCTTACAAGTATGTATAGGTCATCGTTGTTGTCAATTCGCTCAAGTAAGTTTTTAGAGGTACCCCAAGGTGGGGGCTATTTCGCCTCTCTTGTGAATTATGCTCATAAATAAAATTTTATGGAGACTCGACGGCGACAAATTCAAGGCGGTTGCGTATGCGGATAACGTCGATGTACCAGAATTGAGGATGTTTCTTAACGTGATAAGTGAAACCATGGGAAAATCTGTGGATAAGATTAGCGCCCACGCCTTATAGCCCAGGGCCCATTTAAATAGGGCGAGAAAAGCCAGTACTGCTTTGTACCCCTGTAGCAAACTTTTGGCAAAAAGTGGGGATTTAAGCCAAAAATGGATATCTGAGTGTACACAACTGTAGTACCGGTCAAATCCGGCCGAAGCTATAAATGCAATTTATATTGTGAACCATTCTTAACAAAAGTATCAAGCATGTAACGCATTGAGATTGGCTGTTGGTCTGATAGACATAACGGACCTAGCAGCGTCCTCTACTTACTACCTAAAAGTATAAAAACTAATCTAACAGACTATAAACATAATACCCAAACTCTACTTCAAAAAAAAAAAAAACGTTCCCATCCAGAACAGAAAATGTACTAGGCACCATTGCGAAAGACTTCGAAGTATCCATCTTAACAAAAAAATAAATATTAGGCGTAAACCGCCCATACAGGACCCAAACAGGTGGGGCAGCGAATAAAAACTTTCAGTTGGTACAGGTTGGTATTTGAACCAGCGACCTCTCGCTTAGTGGTCCAACGCACTTAACCACACTTAAGACGCTTCAAAAATGGACTATTAGGCAGAACTAAATATATTCCTTCCGCCTCAACTCAACATAACCAACTCGTTGAGCATCTTTCAGGTAGAGGTCCTGCAATAAGCGGAAGCATGTAGGTTACTTATGACCAAATCATTATCCTAACATAACATTAAAAAATTAAGGCTCCTGATTTAACCACCACTAAGTAAAAGTTAGTTAAGGCCTGCAGGGAGCCATTGGCTTAGGCTAGTCGTCGATCCAATATCACTCTCCTTTGAGTTCTTAACCATAGGAACATAAGACGGGAAGGAGTAGGCAGGCAAACTGGATAGACGTTGCTAATCATCCGCGGAGGAAGTTTTTAAAAGACATATATCTTCCTGCACTTTACCTCCAAGGCGGAGACAAGGTGGGCAAAAAACAAGAAGAAAAGAACTGCATCATCTACAGGAAGCTTATGCGATAATTTGTCATTTCTAACGACGAGTTGAGAACCGGCCGCTTTATCTACCTACCTAAGTATGTAATTAGGTAATTGTGTACTAGCCGGACCAAAATAATGGCTCACATCTTATATATAAGAGCTGACTTGTGTCGACAATCTTTTTGTTTTGTGACAACTGGCTGAAAATTTGGGAGGTATCAGCTCAGGTATCAACTTAGGCTATTTTTTCCCAGCGTCTACACAAATTTTTACCCCATTTAAAATAAAAGTAAAATTAGAATTGCAAATTAACAATAGATCAAAAATAACAAATATGATGTTAAATTGTATAAGACCAAACAGGGGTAAATTAAGTTAAAGTAGCCCCGGAATCTGTACGTATTCCATCCATCAAATTTCAAAGATTTCCATTATTTTGGCAAAAGTACAAGCCGCCAGCTTGGTGTTTTTGATTGTACTAATTCTCAATCCATCCATACCCCCCGAAAGGTGGACAAAACTTCAAAATGCCACATGTCAAATACAGAACAAAAGCCACTTGGCCTAACTCCAATTATTTATGCCTTCAACGAAAGCTATTAGTTCACTTGTCAAATTTTAGAAATTGTTTTCGGTCCGAAACACACAACCAGTGAGGTCGACCACCGAATTTGTAACCGTGTTTCCTTGAAATGCCAACCACCCATCACACAAGTACGATTTCGAGTATCTAACTAACTTTGTCAGAAGTAACTTGTTTCCATCTCATCTCATTTCACTGCCGTGGTACCGTCGTCGTCCAAATGGCAGACAGTAATTAAATTGAAACAACTCCGGTTCAACTCATTTTGCCGATCCGCTCTCTGTGCAGCTTTCACTTCCACCCAATACGACCTGACGAGGCGACCCTTCGAAGGACATGCATTAGCGGCTGGATACCAACCAGGATATAGTTCACCGAAAGCAGCAATCCATTGGGAATGGTTTTAAGAGGGATTCATGCACAAAATCGAATTTCTGTTCTGTGTGATAGCCGCCGCTGCCGCCGAAGCTGCTACTGAATAGACAAGGGTGCACTGGATGGCGGTGAAGTTATTGATGACTTCCACTTAATTCTAATGGTATTCTCTTCTCTTTGCCATACCTTACAGGAGCTTCATAATACTATTAGAGAGGTGGAATTGAGGCGACCCTTTCAGAGTAAAGGGATCCGTTGGATTATTCCGCCCCAAAGTGCACCCGAAAAAGTGCTCAATTAACTTCAGAACTACGAGTATGTGGACATAGTTTATATTTGCTTTCTGTGTAATTTACAACTAAGTACATACTACAAAATTAAATGTTTGTCAAATAAAAACAAACAAACAAACACACACATATATCCGCAAGCATACATACTCCTGTTGTACTGCTGAGGTGTACTTGTAAATATTTAAGCGTGAGGAGACTTACGAAGATATGTACTTCTGCAAGACGAAACGGAGTTCAACGTTTTACATTGAGGGGAAGAATTATCTTGTGGAAAAGTTAAATATAAACATCCAACATACTCTAGACCTGACGCAACTTCATATGGATGCCGCATTTGTTAGAATATTCTACTTGAGAGTTTCCGAATGAAAGTTATCATCAGCAGGGTTGTGTGGATGAGTAAATGTGGTCAATGTTTGTAAAAAAGGACAAACGCTGTCTAAAAAGGTCTACGAACTTGTTAGGTGCATCAGCAGGAGTTATTTTATACTAAATGCATTTTTAAGGAGTCGGGTAAAATATAATTTTCTCACATCAGCTTTGGTGTAATGTTCTTGTGCCCTAATTATATTCCACAACATGTACGGAGCTACCATAATGGAAATAGTTAAAAAGGACTTCAATTGAGGAAGTTTCCTGTGCGACTCTAGAACGTTGGCGCGTAAATAAGTGCCATTCCATACAAAAATGCACGAACACGGTTTTTAAGAAGTTCTTGTGTACCTTTTTATTTTGTTATTGTTGAAACTTTGTAAGAAAATTTACATTTTTTCAACATCCTTGTTTGATATACATATATACACTCTACGATCCAGCAAGGGAATATATTTTTACTCGTAGGAAAAAAGTCCAGGACAGGATTACAGGCTCAGATTATAATTGAATTGTAAAGGCGAGAAAACCGGGGCGTTTCAATTTTTTAATCCCATCCTCCTAAATGTCAGCACTATTTTATTTTGCGCTAAGAGTAGAGCATTGAACGTGGAGCTTAAGCATCTATTTGCTTCGCAGAACCTGTTGCCATGGGTGACTGCCTGACGAAAAGCACCTTCACCGGGCGCCGCCTACCGGTCTACGGAAATACAGTTGGAATTCTGTACTTGGCTTTGATTGGACTTAAACAAAAAAGCAAAATCGTAAAAATTTACTTACATATTAATTCCCAATTATATTGACCTACTTTTTGATTTCTGTTCTAATTTTTAAGGTAAAAATGAAGAACAGAAGTGAGAAGACATAACCTTTGGCTCCCTTACACATCCCTAATTTCATGCTGGAGATTTTAATGCAAAACACTCCTTTTTAGGTTGCTCATGTATTACATCAAAAGCCATTTTTTGTCTCCTCGGTTTAACCTTGGATTTGGTAAAAACTCCAGACTTCAAAGATTTTTATATCGCAAAGGATGTTCCTCGCCTGTAAGCTCTCTAAAAGTTAAGAAAAGTTTCGATAACACCTCTTACCACTCGCAAGACATTCTGAATATAAGCAGCTGCTTACGGAAAAAGAAAAGTCCAACAACTAACTGAGACTCCTTTAGAAACGACTGGGTAAATTAAGTCGATTTTAAGGTGTCACTATTTGAACGTGAAGACGAAGTTGCTCAATTTAATGGAGTCATACAAAACACTTAATGGCACAATCCTCCATTTAATAAAAGCCCAGCCAATTTTCTGCCCTCTGTACTGCGTTTCTGTTCGTCCCAAAATTACTCGGTATCTGTAAGGTTTATGAAGCTAAAATTTGGAGTATAGGTATGTCAGATCCTAAAGGGTGCAGGAACACATATATTTCAAGGCCGTAGCTACCTAAATTCACTTTAAGCTTGCAGCGCCATCTATATTGGAGAATGGATCATAATTATAACATGACCTTAACAGTTGTGGCATAAATCCAACTTACGAATTAAATATGGCGCCATATACATTGGAGTATATGAAAGTTGATAGATGAATCATTACTACAAATGTAATTATAATACCTAATCGTTATATTGGTGAAATCAGTTTTTAATATATAAGGGTTTTAAACTACTCTTGAATAAAATGAAAATTACTCGAAAATTATAAAGCTTAGAAGGCTCACATTTTAAATATAAGTAAGCCATGTGATGAATAGGAGCAGGAAAACAAAACCATAATAGTTGTGACATAAATGTACTTTATATGTACATAACGGGTGATCCAAGTAGAGATACTTTTTTCAATAGCCTTTTTTGACAGATCACATGTGAGTCGTGTCATGCTGTCATGTTATTTTTGTTTAGTATTGTTTGGCATTTCATAATGGAAAGACTTACGCGTGAACAGCGTTTACAAATTGTTCAACTTTATTATGAAAATTCACGTTCTGTGAGGAATGTGTTTCGTGCACTTCGCTCAACTTATGGTCAACATAATCGGCCTACTGAGCGTACTATTCGCAACACCATCACCCATTTTGAGACCCAGCATTCATTATTGGATAATATTCGACCGAATAGACCACGTCCAGCACGCTGTGAAGAAAATATAGCGGCCGTAGCTGAGAGTGTACACGAAGACCGTAGAGAGTCGATTCGGCGCCGTTCGCAGCAACTCGGACTGACGTATGGAACGACTTGGCGCATTTTACGTCAAGATCTTAAATTGAAAGCGTACAAAATACAGCTTGTGCAACAACTGAAGCCGCTCGAGCTTCCCAAGTGACATCGCTTCGCTCTATGGGCTCTTGAAAAGTTCCGAGAAGATTCCGACTTCATCCAGAGAAAACAACGGTTTGGTGTGGTTTGTGGGCCGGTGGAATCATCGGTCAATATTTCTTTAAAAATTATGCCGGTGCGAACGTAACCGTCAATGGCGACCGTTATCGTGCCATGATAACCGACTATTTGATGCCTGAAATTGAAGCTCGTGATCTCGGCGACATTTGGTTTCAGCAAGACGGCGCCACTTCCCACACATCGCATCAATCAATGGATTTATTGAGAGAACATTTCGGTGAGCACATAATTTCACGTTTTGGGCCGGTCGATTGGCCACCAAGATGGTGTGATATCACACCGTTAGACTTTTTCCTGTGGGGATATGTAAAGTCAAAAGCTTATGCCGACAAACCCGCTTCGATTCAGGCCTTGGAGGAAAACATCACGCGTGTCATTCGCCAGTTACCAGTCGAAATGCTCGAACGAGTGATCGAAAATTGGACTCATCGGATGGACCATCTGCGACGTAGCAACGGCCAACATTTGATAGACATAATCTTCAAAAAATAAATGCCAAAGAATGTTCTTTCAAATGATAAATTAGAAATTGAAATAGTAAATTAGTGGGAAATCAGTTTGTAATAAATAAAAGTTAACTCGTGTATTATTTAGGAATGTTAAACCGCTGTCAAACGGTTTATATATATGGAATTTGCAGGAATATATATTTTCGGACATATAATAGATATACACCATTTTAAAAGTGGCGAAATGTCTTCATTCATATATTAAAGGCCTTACTGCATATAAGAGTTCCAATTACTCGCTCTAAAAAGATATGAAAGGTATTTATAAGCCAACAATCTAAGCACCTTCAATTAGTTAATGCCGAAAGGCGACAAAGAAACAGCTAACATCTTTGAGGAGCACTTAGAAGAAAGGTATATATAAAACATAAGGAAAGGCTACAGTCCGCTTGGGGCGAACAGTATGATACCCTATCCCTATCCCTATGTACCCCAAAGAAAAAATTCATAAGGAAGATGATAGATAGCATTTTATTTCATTCTATGAAATTTATAGAAAAAAAAAATATTTTTTGAAAAAACGCCCCCAAAAAGTGGGCGTGGTCAAAAATTTTGCATGGGCGATATATTGGAAAAAATATTGGCTAAATATATTGTTAAACATTTTTTTTCGATTTCTATGAAAATTTTCAAAGAAAACAGCATTTTAGTGAAAAACTCCCACAAAAAGTAGGCGTGGCAAAAAATTTCATATGACAAATTTATAAAGGTAGGCAGTACCTACATATCTTGTAAAGGTTTTACAACTTTATCTCTCTAACTTAAGCCTTAAAACGGTTTTTTCTAAATTGTGGGCGTGGCAGTGGGCGGATTTAAAAAATTTCAACACTTTACCATTTCGGGACCCTAGGGAGTATATTCTCTAAATTTCAGCTTCCTAGCATACATTTAAAGGCCTCAAAAGTTGATACGGACGGACGGACGGACGGACGGACGGACGGACATTGGTAAATAGTCTTAGGATTTGGTCCTGATCATAAATATATATACTTTTATGGGTCTACGACGAATATTAAGGGGTGTTACAAACTATGTGTCAAAATTAATATACCCTTAGGATAGGGTATAATCATTTGACGATCCAGCCCTAATTAAAGATTCGCTTTTAACTGGGATAGCTGCCAATTTTAAAATAAAAACATAAGGAAAGGCTACAGTCCGCTTGGGGCGAACAGTATGATACCCTATCCTATCCTTATCCCTATGTACCCCAAAGAAAAAATTCATAAGGAAGATGATAGATAGCATTTTATTTCATTCTATGAAATTTATAGAAAAAAAAAATATTTTTTTGAAAAAACGCCCCCAAAAAGTGGGCGTGGCCAAAAACTTTGTATGGGCGATATATTGGAAAAAATATTTGCTAAATATATTGTTAAACATTTTTTTTTCGATTTCTATGAAAAATTTCAAAGAAAACAGCATTTCAGTGAAAAACGCCCACAAAAAGTAGGCGTGGCAAAAAAACTTTATATTACAAATTTATAAAGGTACCTACATATCTTGTGAAGGTTTTACAACTTTATCTCTCTAACTTAAGCCTTAAAACGGTTTTTTCTAAATTGTGGGCGTGGCAGTGGGCGGATTTAAAAACTTTTAACACTTTACCATTTCGGGACCCTAGGGAGTATACGCTCCAAATTTCAGCCTCCTAGCATGACTTTAAAGGCCTCAAAAGTTGATACGGACGGACGGACGGACGGACGGACGGACATTGCTAAATAGTCTTAGGATTTGGTCCTGATCATAAATATATATACTTTTATGGGTCTACGACGAATATTAAGGGGTGTTACAAACTATGTGTCAAAATTAATATACCCTTAGGATAGGGTATAAAGAGTATTACTGGCTAAACCGTGTTTTGATGTAAAAAAATTAAAGTTTAACAAGGCTTCAGAATATGGTTTGATTATAATGCTAGGAAAACACTAATCGTATTCGGTTATATTAATGCAGCGCAAAAAAAATGCAAAAATGTGAACAGCATAAGTTGTCAAAGTAAATTTTCGTTCAAAGTTAAGGGTAAGTATAAAACACTAAATTCAGTTATGGAATCTGTTGCTGATGGTAAATATAAAATTAAAACACAATTTGAGAAAGTATATTGACAGTGTTTTATTTTTTTATACACCTAAGTCGTACATTAGTTTAAAGTAAGGTAAACCTTTGATTAAACGAAGAGTTGTAGGAAATGTTCAATGGAAGTGAATAAGTGTAAATTTTCCTTCAATGTTGTAGAAATAGCTTGATTTAAAAATAATCTAAATATATATGTATAAAAATGCATGTTGGTATATATCAGGTAAATGGATTCCGACACCTGTTGACCGATTTTTATGCAATTCAATTTGTTGTAACTTGCCAAATGATGGCACTGCAGTAGATAGAAATAAATATGAATATTCATGTTCACTTTTCGGGTAGTGGATTTTCTATGTAAGCCTGGCATTAAGTCCGACACCAATAGTCCTTTTTTTATATACAGAGTTAAATAAATGTTTACAGACTGGAGAACTTTTGGTGCATTTTGCTAGTATAAAAAAATTTATTTGAAAGCAAGATTTTTACTCACACAAATTGTTTACATATTTTCTAAAATTAAAAACATTTTTTTTCACAAAAACTTAACAATAGTTGTTTTTTCTTTATAATAATATAGCTAAATCTTGTTTTCTGACCAGTGTGCGCTGAGAACTTTGCTGCCAAACGCTAATGAAAATAAAAATTAAAACTGCTATAATGTAGTGAATTGAGTTGTAGTAGTTATTATTTTATACGCGTTCTTAGTGAGTGAAAATCTTACACTATTATGAACACGTGTGGCCGGCCTATGGACAATTTTCCACCTGCACCTGTATGCACAATTTATTCTTTTTAATAGCATAATATAAAATGTTTTTTCGTGTATTTTATCTTTAAATTTAATTTTTCAATTTTGACGCTTTGCTTCATTTTTGGGAAAAGCTGAGTACGCTGCCGTTTTTAAGATTATACATATTTTATAAACCATTTGTATATTAAGTACCGATATTTAAAGTGAAGAGTGAATCGCTTTTTTGCCATCGTGTTCTAGGAGTCTATTCTTAGGACTGTCGGATCAAATTATCTAATGGCTTGAGAAGATAAATACAACTGTCTTATGGGCAGAGAATTTTACGATCGAACTTTTGCGGAAAGTGAAAGACGTTGTCTCATTCATCTGCATATCCAGCACCAGCGCTTCTGCTTGGATCAGCTCCTAAATTGTGGATCAGACAATAGCTAGCTGGAAAAAATAAATAAATAAATAAAGGGTGATTTTTTAGCTGGTTTGGTTTTGGCAACACTGGTTTTGACAGCTGACGTGTGTTTAGTACCTTGTGTCACTGTCAAACAGCTTCAGTTTGATTTGCAATTTAACCATGGATCGTCTTACAAATGAACAACGCTTGCAATTTATTGAATTTTACTATCAAAATTCGTGCTCGGTTCGAAATGTTCATCGCGCGCTGCTTCCATTTTATGATCGGCATTCTCGACCTTCTGAGCAGTCTATTCGGAAGATTGTGACCAAATTTCGCACCAAATTTACTTTGTTGGACATTAAACCACCAACACGTTTACGTACTGTGCGTATTGAAGAAAATATTGCGGCCGTATCAGCTAGTGTGACAGAAGACCGCGAAATGTCGATTCGGCGCCGTTCCCAGCAGTTAGGCCTTTGTTACAGCACTACGTGGAAAATTTTGCGGAAGGATTTGAACGTAAAGCCTTTTAAGATACAGCTGGTGCAAGAACTAAAGCCAGCCGACCTACCACAACGCCGAATTTTTGGTGAATGGGCTCTTGGAAAGCTGGCCGAGGTTCCGCTTTTTTATCGAAAAATTGTGTTCATGAGGCTCATTTTTGGTTGAATGGGTACGTAAATAAGCAAAATTGCCGCATTTGGAGTGAAGATCAGCCAGAAGCATTGCAACAGCTACCAATGCATCCCGAAAAAGCCACTGTTTGGTGCGGTTTATGGGCCGGCGGCATTATTGGGCCATATTTCTTCAAAGATGATGCGAATCGCAGCGTTACTGTCAATGGTGAACGCTACCGAGCGATGATAACAAACTTTTTTTTGCCCGAAATGGAAGTTCTTGACATGATATGTGGTTTCAACAAGACGGTGCCACATGCCACACAGCACGCGAAACAATGGCGCAATTGCGAGGCGAGTTTGGTGAACAGTTAATTTCACGTTTCGGGCCGGTCAATTGGCCGCCTAGATCGTGCGATTTGACACCATTAGATTATTTTTTGTGGGGGTATGCCAAGGCTAATGTGTATAGGGACAAGCCCGCTTCGATTGACGCACTGGAAGCCAACATCCATGCATTCATTCGTGAGATACCGGCCGATATGTGTGAAAGAGTATGCCAAAATTGGACTCAGCGGATGGGCTACCTGAGACGCAGCCGCGGTCAACATTTGCATGAAATTATCTTTAAACATTAAATTGCAAGGTTCAAACTATCGATTCAAAAAAATATTTCATTCATTTTTTCGAATTTTTTGTGTTTTTTTTTTTAAAAAAAGTTCTAAACCTCTTAAAAAATCACCCGGTATAAGGCGTAAACAGCCCATACAGGACCTACAGTTTAATGCCGAATCCGAACGCAAATTAATTTTTGAGAAGATTCTCAAAAGTTCTTACTCTTGGATGTTTGTTAGACGTTCGCAAGAGGTGGGGCAGCGAATAAAAACTTCCAGGTGGTACACGTCGGGATTTGAACCGGCGACCTCTCGCTTAGTGGTCCAACGCACTTAACCACTATGCCACTGCACCCGGCTCGCTAGCTGGAACAGGGTTTAATTCTGTAACTTTGTAATTCTAATCGGCAACCTTAAAAATGTCTGTTTTAAAAACACGGGTTTATATAAGTGCTATCTGGGAGCTCACGAAATGGCATTTCCCTTTTGCCAGAACTTGACTTGCTATCTTGGATATTTATATGTACGAAAATACTTTCTTCGTGGAGATGACTGAACTAAATTAGAGCATCGCCTTGCTAAGAGCATTGGCAAAAGCAGGTTCAGTCGAGTTTTGCAGCTTATTTGAGAAGCCGAGCGGAAGAAGAATTTACCACTGATTAAAATGCTTGTTTTACAAAAGATAAACATTTTAACTACTACGCGGTTGCTGATTCTTGCAATTTGCTTGACTTTAAGACCAACTACCTTCACCTGCACTTCAATAGCCATGAACAGACATGACGTCGCGATGTAGAACAAACCAAATTTTCTGCTTTAGTATCGGTATTTGTTTTTATAAACTTTCATTTCGTTGAACAGTTCTATGAATTAATTATTAGGGAAGAAATCTCCCCAAAAGTGATTCTTCTTTTCTCCTCGGACATATTATCAGAAAATAAAAACTATTATTCCCTTCATCTAAAATTCACAAGGAGCACGTGTTGATCATATCCACTTCATGTGGCATAAATGATAAGCTGTCCACATAGCTTGACAATAGTTGATATTTCTTCGACGCTGAACTCATCTCGAAAATCGATCTTCTCTTTCAATTTGTGATTTAATCGATTGCAAAGTGTTAAGTGAGTTTGTTCTTGCCTTGGTTCGGCAGATACTTCGGCAGATACTAAAATGTTTGTATATCCTAGAAATGACCTTTTAACATGTGTACTTGAGTCAAACATTGTGTATTGACAGCTCGAAAGACTAGACATTTCCATATAAATTTGTATTACTTTCTTCGGAAAACCTTGCTTAAAACGTGCAATGGCTATCGAAAAGACATTCAAGTCTGTTGTGTGCTTTATTTATATAGAAATTAACTCTAGGAATAAAAACAGATTCCAATGACCAAAGCAAATATTAGTGAGATAAAATATCATTAAGCAAATTAACAATTCCACATGTGCTCCTCGAGACAAAGTCCCATAAACTTCTTCACAATCATACACGGCACGTACCCAATGTCTATAAACATAAATCTCAACCAATGTCTGTGTCTGCAAACGCACGTATCCAACCAAAAAGGTCATCTCTAGTCGAAGATTATCCATCGGTCAACTAAACATGATTTATTGTGTCAACGTGCTACCATTTTCAATAAGCTTTAATTATTTGTCACAAGTTGCTCGGGATGGTGGATGTTACATTCACAATGACTATTGATTGCAGATACCACATCAACATGGATGAACATCGGGCATTAATTGCTGGTCAATTCCAACTTCGAACTTATAAAGAGAACAGGAACCTGTGGGCGGTACGTCATATCCAAGCCATCAAAAGCAGCAGCTCCAATTCGGATCATAGTAATACTTAAGTTAAGAGGTCGAATGATGGGACCTGTCACTTAGCTCTAGTGGTTTGTGCACTTAATGTCAGATACTCATAAGATACTCATGAAGTCCAAGAAAAAATAGTTTTAGAGAAAGAGTTAGTTAGAAAAACCAGCACGCTTTTCATTAAAGCGAGGCACATTACCATTAAACGTCTCGAAGGACTTAAAAAACACCAAGCACTTAATTATTACAAACAACGTCCTGCATGCACTATCAGATACTTGCACAACCCTCCAAACTTAGCATATACAAATTTCTTGTATTATGTTACAAGTAAATGTAACCAATTATTAAAGTTATGGCAGCGGGAAAGTTAACGACTTCTCCTCCAGACATACTCGTACATATAATTAAAAACACGAAAGAAATGCACAAAAAAAAGAAGAAGAACCAAACACCCTTTCATAAACACCCCTTCGGCCAACATGTGGCACAAATAAGGAAAGAAATCCACCCGCAATGGAAACTGAACACATTCACAAAAAAAAGCCTTTTGTCCCAACCGCCACCGCTCGTAGACATTAAAAACTAGGTGGCTATTAATTTGCTGCAAGAACACTTGCAACGCAATTCCTCTTGCTTCTCAAGTATATGCTTCGCTTCGTCCTTAGACGGTTTGAGGAAAACAAGTCCTCATTGTAGTCCAAGAACAAAAGATTCTCTCCCAGAGCTCTTCTTCTATCCTGTATTACCACTCTTGGCCAACAAACGAATTACCTCGCAGGGGCGAAAGTAGGTAACTCGAGAACGAAGCTTTTCAAGTCGGCAAGAACCGATGGTCGGCAAACTAAACACTCTACACTATTTGCCCACTACCACTCGGGTGCCCCGTCCCAGGAGTTTTTGCATTAACTCGAAAGGAAATTGCATTTTTAAAAAGCCCTTTAGTGGCTGACTTCCGTTTTCTCACCCGTACCGCTCGCGGCACCTTCATATGACTGCGTCGAAGTGAAACTTAACACAGCGGAAGCGAAGACTTTATAAACATGAGATGTTGTGTTGGCCCGAGAGGCAAGTATAGCTGAAGGAGTTGGGACTCTGTTTGGTGTAGAGGTGGTGCTATGCAACTAATTTTTGTATGCTTTTGGGGAGATTGTGCTTTAAGGCGTCACTTTCGTCAATGAATTAAGCTGTTTATGAAATTAATATTGTGGTTGGATGGTTGGGTTGATAAAGTGCACATACGGATAGAAGCAGTTTCTTTTAATAATTAAACGTTGGTTTAATGCCTACGACTACTTCAAATGTGTACTGCCAAAAAGCAGCACACAACTATGCTTTCTAACAGTGACAGTGAAATAAAGACGTTCAAATAAATTTTTTAAATAATGAAAGTACAGTAAGTCGCACGGATATTTGCAAAAGGCACGATTACATTTTTCTTTAAACGAGTAAATTCTTTTTTAAACTTAAGTTAGGAATCAAAATGCTGTTATTATATATAAAGGGTGATTTTTTAGCTGGTTTGGTTTTGGCAACACTGGTTTTGACAGCTGACGTGTGTTTAGTACCTTGTGTCACTGTCAAACAGCTTCAGTTTGGTTTGCAATTTAACCATGGATCGTCTTACAAATGAACAACGCTTGCAAATTATTGAATTTTACTATCAAAATTCGTGCTCGGTTCGAAATGTTCATCGCGCGCTGCTTCCATTTTATGATCGGCATTCTCGACCTTCTGAGCAGTCTATTCGGAAGATTGTGACCAAATTTCGCACCAAATTTACTTTGTTGGACATTAAACCACCAACACGTTTACGTACTGTGCGTATTGAAGAAAATATTGCGGCCGTATCAGCTAGTGTGACAGAAGACCGCGAAATGTCGATACGGCGCCGTTCCCAGCAGTTAGGCCTTTGTTACAGCACTACGTGGAAAATTTTGCGGAAGGATTTGGGCGTAAAGCCTTTTAAAATACAGCTGGTGCAAGAACTAAAGCCAGCCGACCTACCACAACGCCGAATTTTTGGTGAATGGGCTCTTGGAAAGCTGGCCGAGGATCCGCTTTTTTATCGAAAAATTGTGTTCAGCGATGAGGCTCATTTTTGGTTGAATGGGTACGTAAATAAGCAAAATTGCCGCATTTGGAGTGAAGATCAGCCAAAAGCATTGCAACAGCTACCAATGCATCCCGAAAAAGCCACTGTTTGGTGCGGTTTATGGGCCGGCGGCATTATTGGGCCATATTTCTTCAAAGATGATGCGAATCGCAGCGTTACTGTCAATGGTGAACGCTACCGAGCGATGATAACAAACTTTTTTTTGCCCGAAATGGAAGTTCTTGACTTGCATGATATGTGGTTTCAACAAGACGGTGCCACATGCCACACAGCACGCGAAACAATGGCGCAATTGCGAGGCGAGTTTGGTCAACAGTTAATTTCACGTTTCGGGCCGGTCAATTGGCCGCCTAGATCGTGCGATTTTACACCATTAGATTATTTTTTGTGGGGGTATGCCAAGGCTAATGTGTATAGGGACAAGCCCGATTCGATTGACGCACTGGAAGCCAACATCCATGCATTCATTCGTGAGATACCGGCCGATATGTGTGAAAGAGTATGCCAAAATTGGACTCAGCGGATGGGCTACCTGAGACGCAGCCGCGGTCAACATTTGCATGAAATTATCTTTAAACATTAAATTGCAAGGTTCAAACTATCGATTCAAATAAATATTTCATTCATTTTTTCGAATGTTTTGTGTTTTTTTTTTAAAAAAAGTTCTAAACCTCTTAAAAAATCACCCTTTATCTACATTATACAACGGCTCTAGGAAATAAGGCCCCAAGAAATAAAGCCCCAAAATAAAAATGAAATGACGCCCCAAAATAATAAACGCGAAACAACAAATTTTTTTTTTAAAATTCGGGTCTGATTCGATTTTTATTTTGGGGCTTTATTTCTTGGGGCCTTATTTCCTAGAGCCTTATACAACATGACTTTTCGAGTATATACATATTATATTGAATTTTTTATGTCAACTATTTAAATACTATGCTCAAATACTAGGACGTAAGAACACAAGAAAGAAGAAGAATGGAGACTTAGAGGCTCCTAAAAACAAAACCTGAAACCATTTGTCAGTGATGTAATTATATGCCATCAGGGAAGTCCAGAAACGGCCATCAGCTCCATATACCCCATCTACAAGAATCAATGTCGCATATAAGATCCTATCTAACGTACTGTGTTTTTTCCTAATAAATCGACGGTAGAGCAATTCTTTACCCTAAGGCAAATCCTTGTCTTGCTGAAATTTCAAACTCAAAACTATGAATGAGGTTTATATTACGGCAAAAAGAAGTTCAAAAACGTAGCTCCCTTAATTCCGTCCGCTTTCTGTCTGCCCTTTAATCTGACAGTCTGTCTGTCCAGAACCGTTCAAAGTTCGCATTTAGAGTTTATAGGGTAGCATCTCGTGGCGCTTGTTTGTGCTTCATCATCAAAGACCAAGGTAGTGCCCAGCCCAGTTCTTTACTAACTTGGCATTATATCCTTATTTACATGAAGCAACTCTGGAAATTTTCATCCTTGCCAACTTCGCTTACAACGAAGCGTGAAACATCACATTTACGCGCTAGTAGAGACCTTAGAGAATAACAAACACCTGCAAATTATGGCTACATTAGTCGTCTCCTCTTGAAGCTTTTATTTCATCTCAGTGCAATTTTTTTTTGCACAAAAAAAAACACCTTCTCAAACAAAACAGCCCTCCTGCACCACCATTAATTATTATTTGTTTGACTTAATGTTTACCGTAATTTACCGCTATTATCTTGGTAAAATTAACATTTTTCATATTTTAGCAAAAAATGGTTTCAATACTTACGGAATTATATCGCCTTTTAGCGCTCTTCACCTTAGGGAAATTAACCCATTAAGTCATAATCCTTTTACTGAGGTTACTTTGCGTAACTGAGTGAGTCAGTTTTAATTAGTCAGGACAAACTATTTTACAGATATAGATTCAAATTCAGATTCCAATTCGTACGGTACTACAGTCTGGGGTGAACATGGGCCTCAACGAATATACCTCTACCATAAACGCAGTATTTGGCTAACTGCATTTAGTTCCGAACTCCAATATTGCGTTTGTCGCTTCAGCATTGGTGTTCATTCGCTCTCTAAACGACCAAGAATATTTTTATCCACTTTATAAAGAGCAGGACTGGGGTCATCAATCAATCAATCAAAGTTTCTCCTGAGCTGAAAGGCAAAGCCCACTTCCAAACAAGAAAACTCCATATCTAGAAGACAAGACAAAATCGATTGGAAATGTAATTTTCAGTTTTAATAGCAAAGACTAGTAAGACAAGGTACCTTACTACCTCAAAGTTATTGCTATCGATTCGTCGATATTGGGTGTTTCCTGTTATTGACAGAAATACCCATTTTTGCCTATTCAGTTCCTACACTCACCAAATGAACTCAGGACTGCCTAATATCGTCAGCATATGCAAGTAATTGAACAAACTTAAAAAAAGATTGTACCGGAATATCCGGCTACTTTTGTGGTTGCAGTGACTTAGTGTGGCAATAAACTGTGGGTACCATCCATTCGTGCCAAAAAAATATATTTTCGCACACACAATGATTGCAGAAGCTGGGCTTTAGGTCCAGTATGGAAAGAGACAATTTTTGCCCCTCCAGGTTTGAGGGTTTTACGTGCGTATTGTAATTGTATTGCTTCGAAGCAACCAGCTCAGATTTAAATGTGCTAAAGCATTTTTATTACTAGTTGTGGCCTGCTCAATAGGGTATAACAACTAGGATGTAATCCTATTTTGTTTGCTTCACTTCCTACCCGAATACCAAAACCTCAAGTATATACTAAACGAATCTTGTGGATGACATAAGATATAATTATTGATTACCCGAATCGTAGTGCCAAATTGAAAAAAATGCATTTGCTCTTCTAATGTTTTTCTATTCTTGTATTTTGGTGTAGTGCTTATCTTGTGTTTTCAAATGGTCAGATTTTCATTAGATTTTTTAGGCGTGTTTTTGAGTCAGAGATATCAATATCCACCAGGATATCAAGATATCTGGATTTTACAATTAGAGTAAAAAAATATATTCGTAATCAGCGAACGAGCAGTGATTATAAATACATAAAAAACAAAAAATCCCTACAGGAACTCTTACAGTGGCAAGAGTTCTTCGAGATCTCAACATACATAAATCCGCTGGTCCAGATGGTATTTCCCCTATCGTTCTGAAGAGGTGTTCTTTCACGCTGGCAAAACCAATGCGTAAGCTTTTCTATCTGTCCTATTCTTCAGGGCTCTTTCCGAGAAGATGGAAAACAGCATTTGTCCAGCCTGTCCCAAAAAAGGCGAATCTTCCTCTGTCTCCTCCTACCGACCAATTGCACTAACGTCCCTTCTTTCTAATCGTCAGCTTATGAAATATCTTGAATCCCGAAAACTTCTTAATGACCGGCAGTACGGTTTAGCAGCAACAGATCCACTGGTGATTTGATGACATATCTAACCGAAAAGTGGAACCAATCTATTCACCGTGGTGGTGAAAGTAAGGTCGTTGCGCTTGATATTTCAAAGGCATTTGACAGAGTTTGGCATCAAGCTCTCTTGTCGAAAATGCGTGCATTTGGGATCGATGTTACCCTCCTTCAATGGATTAGAAATTACCTTTCGGACCGTTCAATACAAGTTGTTTTGGACGGTTTCAAGTCTGCAACTCACCAAATAAATGCTGGTGTCCCTCAAGGTTCTGTTTTGTCTCCGACTCTCTTTCTCATTTTTATCAATGACCTCCTGTCACTTCTAATCCAATCCATTCCTTTGCTGATGACAGTACCCTCAGCTTTACATATTCGTTACCTGGGCAACGCCCCTCATCTTCGGGCGTTGAACTGGAACGGCAACGTATGTTAAGCTCATTGAATTCCGATCTTGACAGCATACTTAAATGGGGTAAAACCAACAGAGTGGAATTTAATGCTTCCAAAACGCAATGCTGTCTGCTGTCATTGAAGCGAACCTCTAATTCTCTGCCATTATCCATGGATGGCACTTGCATCGCCGAAACCGAAAGACTTTCCATCCTCGGTATGCGCGTTAACGACAAACTTCGTTGGAATGACCACATATTCGATGTCGCCAAAAACGCTGCGAAATGTTTAGGCTTCCTTAAGCGATGCAAGAAATATTTCACCCCTTCTGATCTGGCTAGAATCTACAAGGCGTTCATTCGCCCAAAACTTGAGTACAACGCTCATATCTGGTCTTGTGCACCAATGACATATTTGGAGCTACTTGACAGGATTCAAAAACGTGCGGTAAAATTTATTGGCGATCGAGACATCACGAAATCATTTGACTCTCTTAGTCATCGTCGTGATGTCTCCTGTCTGTCATTGTTTTATCGGTACTTCCACCACAAGTGCTCAAATGAAATAGCCAGTTGCATTCCAACCCTACAGCAATTCAACCGCAATACTCGCCATGCTAGGAATGCACATCAGTTTACCCTCAAGCCTGTATTCGGACGTACAGTGAAATACAAGGATTCGTTTCTTAACCGTACAATACGAATGTGGAATGCTCTACCCCGCTCTCTTTTTCCTACGCATTATAGTTTACAGACATTTAAAACCAACGTGCATCGGTATCTCCTTTTTTCTAATCCTTCACTTCCCTAATGCCCGCACTGTGTTACTTCATTATAAGGGTATCCAAAATCCCTTTAGTGCGCGTCAAAAAAAAAAAGGACACATACAAAAATCCCTACTTTTTCCCTACACCGTATAGTTTCGCTTCTCTCTACATAACTATTTTATCCATACAATAGAAAATAAAATAAATCTAATCATACTTTTAATACTCAGCCACAAAACGATTTTTTTTTCTTTCATGTGGTTTTATTCCTTACCCAATATCGACGAACGTGTAAATAGAGAAACATAAAATATATTTTGACTGATTGAATCAATTTGCTTAATTAAGAAGAGCATATTTCAAAGTTGCAAATTCTGAAATGAAATATTAAAAAAACCTTTGGAGAGCTAACATAATTTATGTATACCACGCACAGGCAAAAAAGAGAAAGACTTATTGACAGCGAATTTCAGTTTGAGAAACATTAAGATCAAAACACATTATTGCTTTAAGGCTGTGTAGTTTGATTTTTTGGAAAAATCAATTGAAATAATTTTTAAATTAAAAATCCCTACGCTAGAAAAATCTGTCCTTTTTTCCCTACGCGTTTATTTTCAAATCGAAAATCCCTACGTGTAGGGACCTTTCCCTACACGTAAGATCACTGTGGACGAGCTTAAAATGTTTATTCAATTTTATTTGCAGAAACTAGCTCTAATTACTTTGACATATTTTCGTTATATGATCAGATAATTTCTTAAAGATCTGAAGGTCGGCAGCCTAGACAATTCTCAACTATTTATCCATAATTTCTTAAAGATCTGAAGGTCTGCAGCCTAGACAATTCTCAACTATTTATCCATATTCAAATAAAATCCATCTTTTGGCGTCTCAATTATTAGAATTTGGCTCTTACTGCAAGCCTTGAGTTAACCCGAATAATTTATGCACTTATTGAAATAGAACGAGCTTAAAAACCAAAGAAGAATTGAAAAATCTATTTGACAATTAGCAACCAGTAAAAGTATAGTAACTCCCGTGGATATGTACAGTGAGTGTCAAACATATCAAAAGAAACATAATACGATTAGTCATATGTATTTTATTTCTGTTTTTATTGAATAAACGCACACAGATCTCTTTCGGTTCTCAGACACAATTACAAACCAACCCAAACGTTGAACAAATTAGAAAACAAAAATTAATATCTTAAAAATGACAATGAAATAATTTACGAAATGCGACCACCACCTTGACTTCGATTCAGTATTTAAATTAGGTAACGCGCCATGCACCGACCGAAACGAATGCATTTCTTTCCACCATATGTGTAAACACTGCCGCCGCTTGATACACAGCAACGCTCTTGAACTATCATCAATTCGTCGAGACTGTCCGTATCCGACACGAAGTTAGTCGAACACTGTTAAAATGATAGGGCGGTTCATGTTGGTATTTCTGTTCGCCTCGTCGGCACACTCAACGTTGTTTAGGAATCGTGACTGGGCGAGAACGTTACGTATCTTTCACTACTTACAAGCAACTTCTCTTGATAGCCGTATCTCTGTTGCAGCCACCCACAACGATATCCGGTTCTTTTGCAAGGCAGTGTATGTTGAAGTTGTTAAAACTCTACAACTCAATTTGGAAATCCTCTTGCAGTAGCAGCGATAGTATTTTAACTATACACCCCTGGGATACCGAAGGCTTTCGAAGACTGGATGTGGGCCAGAGGCTGAGTTTCTTTATACACGGCTGGGAGATTCGCAGCCGCAGCAACATCTGGATGTTGGATATATTGAAAAGTGAGTGATACTTTGGTAGCTAATCTAATTTTCTCACACTTTCGCAAACTATTTGACTAGCATGGGCCAGCTCCGAAAGCACTAACCTCTGTGTTGTGGACTGGGGCAGCCTCGCGCAAAGGGACTACATGAATGCTGCCCTGAACATATTCGATGTCGGCTTTACTGTGGCGTCCGTAATCGAATCGCTAGAGACGAAGGCTCTCTTCCACCGCAGCCGTGTTACTCTCGCCGGGTATAGCTTGGGTGCCCATGCGGCTGGTTTCGCCGGACAACGGCTGGGGGGTGAAGTTGACCATATAATTGGATTGGATCCGGCCGGACCAATGTTTACGGTGCCAACCGATGTTGGTCCCAAGTATCGTTTGGATCAGAGTGATGGTAAATTTGTCCAGGTCATTCATACCTCGGGCGGGCTACTGGGTGTGTCGTCCAAATCTGGGCATGCAGACTTTTACCCCAACGGAGGGGTCTCACCGCAAACTAATTGTGCTTTTCCTTCTCGTGAATCGACTTCAAGTGAGTATATTCAGATTGATGAATGACGAGAGATAGTAGATTTAATGCGAGCGCATGAATTTTGTGTTCTTTGCATGTGTGTGTTTGCAGGTCGGATTGTTTGTAGCCATGCGACGGCAGTCAAATACTTTACTTACTCCATGAATAAGGACAATTCCTATGTGGGCTATGATTGTAGCAGTTTTAGGATGTTCATTTTCGGGATGTGTCGTTGGAATGCAAGGGGACGTTTTGGTATACACACAAATCGGGTGGCAGGCAGCTTCTATCTAATAACAACAAGAACTCCTCCCTATGTGGCGTGGCAACCTGCAATCGGATAAACTATATATTGCCCCAGTCGATGTGTAATAAAGTTATTCTGTGATCTTATTGTGTTATTGCAAGTTATTAAAATTTTATTGTTGTCGTTTCTATGATTTTAAATTCGAAATTGACGTGCGGTCAACTAGAAAAGAAAAGAAGGGATGGAGGTGATAAATTTCGTATGGGTTCTTTGTTAATTGAAGAAAATGCTCGTGACGAGTTTTATTAGATTTAATGACTTATTTTTAGAAAAATACTTAACACTTAGATTCTGAAATTATTTCGAAGGATAGAAACAGCCAACGGGACGAGAGAAACGTCGTAACACTCACACTTGAATCAATGTGGATCCTTTGTGGTTTCGAGACTCCGATGCCATTAAGAACTTCAGGGCCTACAAACCAACCTACACAGGTCGCCTGTACAGAGTTTCATCACTCAGCATGTTATGTTCGGTAGAATTTGTAGAGTTTTCTCAAGTTTTACTCTGCTGTACGGTGGCCACATTTTTCTGGTGACAGAACAGTGGTGGACAGAATGTATGCTATGCATTGTCCGATACTGTAACAGTATTTTTCTCAATCTCCGTCTTACTCTTTTAAATGGCGCGATTTTTACCGTCTTTTCTGTTTAATTCGTTTCAAAGCATTTTCATAATGCGTCCCGCTTCTATCACCGAAGACCCAAATAGAGTCTTAATTTGTACTGCGCGCTAAGAACCCTAAGCTCTTCGCGAATCCGATTTACCACCTTAAATTTTATTTCCATGACAGAAAAAGCTTTTTTTGGTGCTTGGCTGTAAAATAAAAAGGTGAAATCAGATCGTGGTATTTTCACTGTTACTTCCAGAACCTCAGCTTGGAAATCGCTGCTGAAAGTCTGATTGAAATAGAAATCCCGAGTATTTCTAAACAAAATCCTGCACCAATGCCAACCACCTGGGCTCACAGATATTGTTAGTCCTATGTATTGCGGTTGGTTGTCGCTCCATTCATCTCTACTAAGAAAAGTGGTGACGAACGATCTAGTAAAGTTCAAACAGGGGACGGATTTTCTAGTTTGTACGTACATCGCCGTCCGTATGAAATCGATCAGTTGAATCCGACTGAGTTTGCAACTTCCATTTTTCATTAGCGGCTGAGGAAGCGCTTCTCATTGTAGCCAATGCCATTGCAGGCCGATTTTTGAATTTAGTCGTAGTCATGTGATTAAAAGCTTTATCCAAACGAAACTACCATATCTTTACATCAGCCATACTACTGACTTTTAAAGCAGAATGATAATTTTGTAGCTAAGGACTCAGGTTTTATCAAAAATTCTGTTGCCGGAATAGAAAGGCTTTATAGCTTTCATTGTTCCTTTGTTTATATTGAGGCTTCAGTTTAGTTTCCTATCTAAGAAGGTTTATTAAAATTTGGTGTAAATCTCATTAGTAAAGAGGACTATCAGGAGCGGAAGTCCACAGAGCTTCAACCATGGATAACTGATTGCTAAGGGTGGATAGGAATTTTCCTGGCGCTAGCAGTGCGACGTCGTATGTATAAGCGATGTTTTAACTCCTCTGAATCGCATCATATTTAAAATCTCGATAAATACTAAAAGATGGAGTACCTCTTGGTACTGATACCTTTACTTGTATTCTTACCAACTCTAAGCTAATCCAACAAATAATTGTTAAGCTCACATAAATCCCTTTTTCTCCTCTCAGAGTGAACATCATATATGACTTTTCCATGTCTTACGATTATTTTACAACGCTGTGGAGCGCCGTCTCAACATGTTTCCCTTTGATACATAAAATTTGTATCACCAAATTTGTCATACACCATTCTGAAGCAGACTACAAAAACCAACGATGGTTTCTGAAATGTCAATCTATTTGCATAGGGACTATGTCTTATGCATATTCTGACGAACAACTGCTCTGACGAACAACAGCTCCATAACAACCAACAGTTTTCTTTGTTCTGAAGTGTACGTCAGACCAGCAAAGAAAACTGTAGGTTCTTCTTCGCCTTGGGTATAAAAACCAACTCTCTAACTGATGTCACTTTTTATTACCTACCAAATCGCCAACTTATATCTCAGTTGAAATAAATCGTGTATGTGTCAGACGTCCACCACACCACTGTGACTAAATCAGCCATCGTCACAAGTGTCATCTACTCTGTCCTCTTGTTGAAAATTTTCGAAAAATAATAGAAAAACTTTGATGAAAATACAAATCCTTGACGCTCTCCTTGGATGAATTAAACTTGTTTATCTTTTCGTGTCCTCTTTCTCTATCCCTTGCTTTCATAACCGAGTATCAACATGAACTTTCTTCTTATCCAGGTAAAACTTTGATTGCTTCTTGCAATTAATAATTTGTCTCATAATGAAGATATAGATTAAAAGTCAACCAAGCCAGTTTGTTTGGACATTTTCAATAGCAATCATTGTATTACAGGAAAAATACGTAGATCTATTTACAAGCTCTGATGTTGTGGTAAGAGAACTAACTCTTAATTAGCGTACTAAAACTCATACAAACGAGTTTTTGAGTTAAACAAAAAAACCAATTCAAATACCTTTAGGGTGTTGTATTTCTAATCCCACTTAACTGACAAAGCCGAAACATTTTTTTGTTGTTGCCTAAAAGCCAAATCTAAACATAAGCTTTAGGGAATGTTGAAAAAGGAAAACAACAAACAACATTTTCTGTACCGATGTCCAATGGAAAAGTATTAAATGGTCAAATCTAATCCCTGGTTCGGACCAATAAGTTCAAAGGAAACAAGCAAAAACAACAAAAAAAACCCAAACAAAAGACTAAATGAAAAAAAAAACAAAAAGAAACAAGAAAGAGAAATTCGGAAAGAGCTCATGATTTATATTGCCCTCCCCAAAGTTTGTTGTTTGTTGTCTGTTTTGCTTTCCACTTCATAAGGGATGTAGAGGCCAACAATTATAAACAAGAGCGAATACCCGTACGTGCCTTGATAACTTTGAAAAATATAGACAAATATATTTCGGCAAAAGGTGGTAACTGGTAAGGCGGTATAGTGCGAAAATGAGAAAATACTTTCCAAGAAGTATAATACCGATAAAGATACTCATACTCGTTTTCTTCAAGGAAAAAGTTCAAACTCATACAATAATAAATAACGTGCTGTTTATATTTTTTCCTAACTTTTCTGCAAAGGATTTATCATCTTTAGATATGGAGAAGTGCGAGTGCGAATATAAGTTTTATTGTTTGTCTTTCCGCTGAAGAAATTGCGAATCTATTTTCAAGAAGTGATTAACTAACTTTCGGTGAATGGACACGGAATTCAAGGAATATTAATGTCCTTTTGGTTGAGTTTCCACATTATATTAATCAATCAACTTAAATCGAAACCGACGCGATGCTTTGGGCTTTATATTTTTAAATTATGTTTCATTTAAGACTTTTCACTATGGAAATATTTATTTTGTTGAAAATACCAGAAAAGTAATTCGATTAGCTTTACTTCTTGTTCACTCTAAATGGGCTCCAAAAATTCATTTAAATTCATTCCCTTAAGAGTGATAGCATATTTTTCATTTTGTCCTTGACCGCGAAAGCCTTATGATTTCAATTCCAATTATTTTTTTATTGTTCGTATATCCAAGTAGCTGTTTTCGGTGAGCTGCTGCCGAACTGCATTATGCAGCGGGTATCACCAGAATCCCGCGTTTTGCCAGAAACCTGACGAAGAATGCGGTCGATGAAAACATAATTTGTCCCGATTTGAAATTCGTTGGCTTTTTCGGGGATTTGTCTGGAAGCTACTTGAGGATGTTTGTGTTGCAGAAGGGTTTGAGATGTTCACACAGTAGGTGCATGCGCCTTACCATATAGAACTTTGAAATGGAAATGGAAAAACAAAGATGATTTTTTTAAATTGACATGAAATTTACTTTATTCGAAAGATTATCTTTTGGTATTAAAATTTAAATACGATTGCTGGTATATGACCGCCACGGCTGGCTCGGACGTAGTTTAATCTGGAGGTCCAATTTTCGATGACTTTTTCCAAAATTTGTGGCCTTATATCGGAAATAACGCGGCGAATTTAGTCAATCATTTCGGGCTTATCGACGTAGACTAGCGACTTCACATATCCCCACGACTTCACATATCAAGCGGCGTTAAATAGCACGATCAAGGCCGATTGGAGGCCAATTCACGGGTGCAGTTACCATTGACGGTAAGGTTCCGGCCGGCATCGTTTTTAAAGAAGTACGGACCTATTATTCCACCATCCCATAAAGCATACCAACCAGTCAGTTTTTGTGGATGTAACGGGGTCTCAGCATTCACTTGAGGATTATCATCACTCCAAATATTGTGTCTATTGATGTATCCATTCAACCAAAAGTGAGCTTCATCGCTAAACAAAATTCTCTTATGAAAATTGGGATCAATGGCAATCCTGGATTGGGCCCATTCACCGAATCTACAACGCCTTGCTAGGTGATCCTGTGTCTTCAATTCTTGCACAAGTTGGATTTTGTAACCACACAAACCAAGATCCGCAAAATTTTCCATAAAGTAGATGCACACATATCCAATTCCTGTGCGTGCGCGATGGCGGATAGACTGATTCGGGTCTTCCTCTACGGTAATGACTTCTTTTGTACGCACAACATCTAGCCAACATCTATGTGGATGCGTATTATCATTTAGAGTAAACGTGGTGCGAAAACGTTCCATAGTTAATCGAATTAATTGCTCTGATGGATAATTATGTTGTAAAATGGACGTAGTGCGCGATACGTATTTCAAACAGAACCATGATTTTCAAAATAAATTTGCACAATTTGGAAGCGTTGTTCAGGCGTCAGTCTATTTTATTTATGTTGAAATGCCAAACCAAACCAAAAATAAATCTTTTGACAGCTGACAAAATGGCCGCCAGTTAAAATAGTGGTGCCAACTTAAAGTTCTATACCTAAGAAATTTATTTATTTACACTAAGACCATTTTTCTAGTATTCAATCCCTCGATATTTGGATAGGTGAACGACACTTGTAAGCTGTGGCTTCTGCTTCTGGCATCCAAAGCTTACACTGCAACTTTCTTTAAAAATCGCAAACATTTTATGGAAACCATTCAAATAGTGTGGATATACCTCAGATTTAATTATGTAAATAAGCTATATCATGATCAACAAAATCCATTGGCTTGCAAGAAGTGGTAAAAAAAAATCAATGCCGTAGAATGCGAAGAAACCGTTTTCATGCATTTCAAGTCAATCGTGACGTCGCATTAATCGTACCAAAAATGAGGTCATATACGAACTATCTGCACACAATCGAAGACGTATCTGAGCGTTAAGACAAAAACTCCTATTTCTGGTTAAGTGAACCCTTTCCCAATGTCCACAACCATTTATTCTCATTATTCTCTTCACTTAGTATTCCACCACACATTTGGTATTCCACCACACACTTCGAATTTGGCATACACTGTTCTCCAGAAACACATAGTTCATATCAAATCCTCCGTCCTTCCAACGCCCTCGGCCAAACAAAATCTTCTTCGATTTAACACATCCTTTAAATCCTCCCTACCCTTTTTCAAGTTCAAAGTTCCCAAAATCGCTATCTCACTCACATACACTTCACAATTGAAACGATGGTGAAAGGCACGTAGCCTGCGTGTATATTACATTGCATCCCCCAACAGTGTGTGATGTCCCAAGAAGTTCTATCCTTCTTCTTCTTCTTCTACGACAAACTTACTCCCTAACAGACAGCCATTAGTTATGTATCCCGATCCCGAGTCAAGTTAAATCACATAAAATTATGCTCCATGAATAAACTATTCAACCCTAAAGTTTACTCAATCATTACTTTGACCAGAGGTAAACAGAAAACAGGAATCAAAAAAAAAAAAAAATTTCTTCGAAAGGAAATTGCTTTCACGAACTTGACGGAATACTCCAAGAAGTTGCTCCAAGCCATTCAGGTCGAATCGGGGATATTGGTCGTCCTTCTATTCTATGGATGTGTACACCAACCAACTGAGGTCATATATCTATTGAGGACATTAAACTTAATTTCGTTGGTAATTCTCTTTTTGAAGTCCCAAAAAAAAAAAACTTTGAAGCTTGGTAACATATCATATGCGATGTAGTTTTACATCGGCCATTCCCTCGAAAATAGAAAATTGCATTTTCCACAGCAGCTAGCACAGGATTTCCATATTAAATTTTTTTTTGGAACGTTGTCATCATGTCTTCATTGCAATTTCGTTTTTGTTGCCACTACGCCGTCCACGAACATTATACGCTGCATTCCTTCATATTCCTCCATGACACTTTTATTTTGTTTTTTTTTGTTCTCCTTGTATTCCCATGAGGATGGCTCTGTTATATGAAAGGTATCAGCGTGTAAAAGGAGAATACTCTTTAAAAAGAAATAAAACGGGAAATGAATTTAAACGCCAGGGGCCGCATTTAATTGAAAAAAGATGAGATTAAGTCATATATGTGTAGTTTGGGGAAGTGTGCAAAGCTCTTTTAGTTAAAGGTAGGTATAATAGGTATTTTGGTAAGCTTAAATTTAATTCACAACAATTCCTCGTTATGGTGCTGTTCTTTTCAACTGGTTTTCAACAGTTTCTTAACTTTCAAATAGAAATATCAATATTAAAAACGGATTTTCTTTGCCGCAAAAACTACTCAGCTAGTTCAGAGAAAGGGGTATTCTACCAATTTTTCATAATACACCAATCGCTCCAAAATACTAGCGCTGTATTGATCTTTAGCTTCTAAGAACTGAGGAAATGTTGCCATAATCTTCTAAATATTTTATGATGTAGGAAGTAAATGTACAAAAGTTTCCTTACAAAGATGGAGGTGAACACCGAAATTTCGAAAATATTTTACAGATTGACTTCACAAGTATATTCGTTTGAGGCAAAATGACTAAAATAACATAAGGAAAGGGCCCCAGTCCGCTTGTTGCAAACAGTACTAAACAAATTGTGGGCGTATTGTGCTCAAAATTTTACTATATGTGGTCCAAATTTCAGCTTGCTAGCTTAATTTTAAAGGCCTAAAAATTTCGTATGGATGGACGGACGGACATTGCTAAATAATCTTAGGATTTGGTCCTGATCATAAATATATATACTTTTAAGGGTCTACGACGAATATTAAGGGGTGTTACAAACTATGTGCCAAAATTAATATTCCCTTAGGATAGGGTATAAACACACACAATTATTGCCAACAAATAAAATTTTAAAATTTGCACCTAATAGGTAGCGCTGTGTTCGAATTTATCCATTCTCAGAATAAATGAGACCAATTTCATGGTTGCTGTAATTAACTTAGTTCAATTCTGTCGCATATGTCACTTGGTGCAATAGTAGGACTATATACAGTATCAACTATTTTTGTTTTGGTAAAGTAAAAATTCAATAAAAAGGAAACTTAAGGTTAAACTCTTTATACTGAGCTTAAAAGTGTAACAAGCCTCAAGAAATATTTTCAAATCTCTTATCAACTAAATTGTGAACATCGAAGCTTTGAGAAAGGTTGAATTCAATGGACCTGAATTAACTCATCATATTGATATTTTTTTAAACTTACCCCGTGAACAACGATAAACAGTGCTGCAGGAAATATGGCCCCAAACCAGAAATGAAAAATGGCCCCAAAAATTTGTTTTTTTTATTAAATTATAAATGGCTCCAATTTGTCTCCCTAAAATTACGCCAAAAAGTGTTTTGGAAAAAAAAAGCCAACAAAATTTGATCGTTAAATTTTTGCAAATAACGCCAAAATTTGCCGCAAGAAAGTTAGGAAATTACGCCAAATTTTAGGAAAAAGAGCCAAAAAGTAAAATTGAAATTACTTCAGGAAAAAATCTTTTTTTTTTTGGCTTAATTTCCAAATTTATTATGAAAATTGAGCAAAAAACTCGTTGTAGAATAAATTACCTGCACCGACAGTGTAAAACTTTTTGAGGTTTTTTTCTTTTTAGTTTGGCCCCTAAATGGTTCCAAACCAAAAATGGGTGGGCTTTTGAAATAGGCGCCTGCCAGACGAAAATAACTTACCCCGAGCGAGTGTAGCAACGAAGTTTCGTGAGCGGTACCTTCCGCCTAATATATTAAAAATAAAGAGCTTTGTGAAGGAACTAATAATTACCCCACGAGGAGGCTTGAGCGGAATGAAAAGCTATAGATCGAATTTCGCAGTATAACACGAGGAAGACCAAACTTTTATAACATTTATTTTGTGTCGATGTCTAGAGTGAGAAAAAAAAAATACGTTTATCATCCCATTGCCGCCAAAGTTATGATCCGGGATCTATACTATACTTTCCCACTTTTACTTCATATCTGCGGGGCTCGCAGGTTCTACCTCAAAAAAAGTTTTATCAGGGCTCAGTCAATCAGTTCAGTTTTGAATAAATCACTCAGGCCGAATTCAATACTGGTGTTATCTATTACATTTTCGTGCATTATATCCTATACAACAGGATGTGGTAGCACAAAGATGTAAAGAAGTTGCTAAGCTCACTTGGAGGCTTAATCGCTTTTATTTGCTAGATGAACAGGAATGCATCGCCCTAAAAACGATGCATTTTATCTATTGGCACGTTCAAAGAGAATCGAAACGTTAATACATTTCTTTTGCAAAATCGGACCCAAAACGTGAGCGGGAAGTTACAATAACGGCGGATGTTAATACTATTGATTAACACTGTACGTACAGAACTCCGAAATAAATCGGAGTCAATACTTTTGTCCAACAGTGATACAGGTGAACACACAGCTATCGCAATACAACGCGTTCTTTTCGACATTTTACTTTTTAGCTTAACACTTGGTAATGAACAAAAAAAAATAAAAAACTGTGAGGCTGCGAATGAAAATATTTTTTTGAAACAATAAAAAACTAAAATTATGCTTGACTGCGTTTTGTAGTTTCAGTATACAACAAATAGTATGTGAGTGATGTTAATTTAAGTAAATGCTCAGACCTTAGTGCGATTATAATTTTAACCTGTGGCATTTTTGTGACCTTTAAGTAAAAATGATACCTCAACCCCAAAAGAAAGCTAATATTCCATCAAAAGGATGCAGCTACAAGGTTAGCTACAATAACTTTTTAATAATACTGTTTGAATAACACTATATGAAGTGGCATAAAAACTGGGCAATGCCACAACGATCCCTAAGCTGAAGGGGTGGTTTTTCACCGTAGTGTTGGACAATGTGCCAAAAGTGTAACGTAAAACTGACAGCAGCTGAGATGAAGATGCCTTTAATGACAGCAGGATCCCAATAATTCTGATCATAATATTGCCGGACCAAGGGAACGAAGAAGAATAAATTCTGCATTTTAACTGGATTTTGACCCATGGAAACTCTGTCGTGATACTGAAGTCTTACATGATTCTTGTTGTGGAAAAAGGAAAAAGCTCTGTAACTTAGGGGCTGCAATTATAAAATTGCATTTGATGGAACATTCGCTGTGACCGTTTTTGTAATACATCCACATTTTGGTAAAGCTCAGAGTTCGCGGTTGATTAGTCTCCTCTATTTAGCGTCCTCCCAATTTTTCGGATTTCCCAATATTTCTTTCCCTTCCTGCTACCGTTCAGCACTTATCACTATAGGGCATCCATGCGGGATCATTTTCCGTCCAAATACAGCTGGAGGATCTATTAAAGATAGTTTGTGTTGACCCATTCTCTACGTACTATCCCCGAGAAGACTATAAAAAGTCACAAATTTGGTTACGTTTTTCAACGTTACGCGATCATTTTTGCCGGGAGTCCAAATTGAATCCATCGACATATAGAGAGCTCCTGATGATAAGTGCCTTATGGGTATTTTAATTCGATGAAAATATCATGAGTAACGGAGTAGAGTTTATTGGTTGTTTTCAGAATTAGGGTGAATCTTTAATATAAGGCGCGGAGACCAAGCTGGAATCAGGCGAACAACGGCCTTTCACAAAGATGAAAGTTCATATCCGCGGCTAGGGTCTTTCTCATAACAAGCGGCACAAACAATTGCAACTATTTGCCATCAACAAAGCTCAATTGCAGTAGTATTCGATAATAGCATTCCGTATTTGCTGAACAAAAAAATTAGAAATGTTGGTCAAGACACCACTCTTAAAATCTCCACGACCAACATTAAGCTGTCACCTGCCTTACCACACTATCCACCCTCCTCCGCACTAGTAATTATTTAGTTGCATTTTTCTCAGCGATAAAAGTTAATGGCATTTCGCTTCGCTTCCTAGCTCACAAGATGCACCCAATTTGCATAAAAGGTTTCGGGAGAAAATTATTTTATATAGAAAAGCAATCAATTTCACTGATTAGGAGAACACGCCCGAGAGGGTATCGATTTTACTGAACCTTCTCCACTTAACCGGTGTAGTAGACCTACCTTCACCTATACTTACCAGCTGCCTTGTGTGTGTGTGTGCCTCTCTGTCTGGATGTGTGCTATCGTCGATGTGCCAGAGTAATAATATCCAATTATTTATTACTGTAACTCGTTTTCGATGCTCTACCATCTGAACAAGTTTTTAGAGGGTGTTTATAAATTTATCAAGTTGCACTTGAGGAGCGCTAATGGGGGATGAAGGATACGAAACGGATACATGATGGAATTATCTCATGCTCTTTAAAATACATTAATCCACATCCCATTAAAATATGGTGAAACTAAATTTGTTTGTGTGTGTGGCGTGTCAAGCGAAGTGATAAAGTGCATCAGTCAGTCAGTCAGTCACTCAGTGAAGTCCTTTATATGTTTCAAGCTTCAAATACAAAATTAAATCGACCAAAGGGAAACATAATCCAAGCCAATAACAATCGTTTGCATAAATTTAGTACTCCGTTGGACATTAAATAGAGCTATGGACGGATAAAATTTTTGAATTTAAAATTCATGAGCTGTCTATTGGACAAATACATTTGAATGGGAATTTTTTAAGAATTTATGCATCCCACATGTCATCAGCAAAATATTTTTCTAACAAAAGAGAGGGGGTTTGAAAATGAACAAAAATGGACTTCGGACTACATTTCTCGTTGGGTTATAAATTCTCCCGCAAACGTTTGTTGGTTGGGGATGCCGCTGAGTTTATTTTACATTTTTTTTTGCGGCCGATGGCAGAACTGTACTCTACAGTTGTGGTATTTACTTAGATTTATGGTTTGCACAAGTCTGACATTCCCTAAAGCGAAGTGACTGAATGCAATGGAGAATTGATAAAAAATCGTTTTCTCGACACGGAGCAACACAAAAGCCAGTATTGAGCGGAATGAATGAGTTTTGGTCAGATTCAATTGGCACTGTGATTTGTTGGTAGAAATAATTCGAGGCGAAGTGAGTAACAGACATTGTTTGGGGTTTTCTATGTATATTGTTTGCGGGAATTGTTTGTGACGAAGGTACGCAAAACAAAACAAAATTATTTGTTTAACTGCTCCTCCCTTTATTTTGGACTCCATCCGGAGTTGGACACCATAAAAAAATCTATTCAATGAATTGCAATTCACACTGAACTTAAAGATTTAATGCAGAGGAAGTGAAAGGTTCTAACTGACTTAGATATGTACGGGCTGGAGCGTTGGTTGACATATGTGACATATGCGCAGTTTTTGCGACAATGTCAATGTCACTGCACAGCTTTTAAAGTTTGTCATTAAATCGTCCCCTCAGAATAATATAAAGGGTCCGCCATCTAACGTTTTTTTTTTTCAACTAGTGCTTATTTCGCGAATGGTAATACTTAGCTCATGTCTGATTTGACAGATAATTAGTTTTATCCTTCCGCTGAACGAATATACAACAACAACAACTTGAACAACAACAAGGAGTGGCCGTTACAGTCAATAGCGATCGTTATCGGACCATGTTGAACGAATTTTTGTTCACAAATATTGGCAACATTTTGTTTCGACAGGACGGCGCTACGTGCCACACAGCCGAAGCTACACTCGATGTTTTGCGCCCTGTTTCCAAAAAAACAATTATTTGGCTAACCCTATATAAGAATATAGAACGGCAGAGAATACGCTTTAAAAAAAAGTCCGTACTTGGGAGCCAAATTGAAAAAATTTGATTATCAAGGTCTTATAAAGTTGCCTCAGCTGTTCAGTAGAGGACCTGAGTTTCTTCCTTTGCCCAAAGCGACAGCGATTGGCAATCCTCAGCAGCGACTGTGACTCTACTTCAAGGTTTACTCGTGTCTTATTACTTTGACATGTTCTTTTTGTCTTGTGGTAAAACTACCGAACATTATTCCTGCATTTCCTCAATCGCAAACTTCTCAGGGTCTCTTCTTTCCCCCGAAATAGACGATGTTCTATCCTTCTCTTTTGATCGTAGACTACACGAGCTGCTCCCGTTCATTTGTGCAGTGCCGCTGTGGATGCATGGTATTTTGCTGCAGGACTTTTGTGGGAATGGGCGAGTGTAAATCAGCACATCAGTTACATCTAAGTCACTGGTCTTCAGCACTTGATGTTGGCTGAAGAAATACTTTACTTCTCGAGAGGTTGAGGTATACGTAATCGGCAAGGGTTCTGGCGACTTGTTGCGATTAAACCGTTAAATTTCCTCCTGATAAGGCCTTACGTCGTTCGCAACATGATGAATATCTTTGCGTATTTTTCGAGAAAACCGTGTGCCTGTGATCGACTAGCCCCTTCCGATGATGCCCTTATTTCCTATTTTCGATTAAAACCCCCTAGGACTGTTTTAACGTAGACATTGCTAGTAAGTTTTGTCCGGGAGCTCGTAAAAATTATTTCTTGGATAACGTTATCCTTTTCCTTTACTGGGGCATCACCCTATATCAGGCTGATTTTGGCGTAATAACCTTTGATAAAGGGTGTTGTAAGGTTTCTTTTGATTTTGCCGCCTGCAACAAATCCGCACACAAATACAGGCTGCTTTCATTCCCTAAAGAAATCACTATTACAAACCTCACAGTTTTTCATCTTTCTCTTGCCCACCGCACTTGGTGAATGGCTGTGATGTCTGCTTTCTGGCAGTCCATGTCGTCTGCTGATTGTTCCGCTGCATCCAGGGTCCAAACATATGTACATTCCCTTGTTATTTGCAGAATATCAGTAAATCTGTACTTATTTCATTTGTTACAAGTGCATTTATATATGGTAAAGCAGATAACTCCGAACCTGAAGGGATTACAAGGACAGCCTACGTTCGATTCCTTCCTAAGAATTCGGCCACTGCCACAAACGCCGATGATATTGATATCATATGTAGAACCCAACGAGCTTTTGCAAATATAAGAACAGAAGTGGCGAAAATTGGTCTAGCTGTGAATGATCCCGTCAACCAGGAAGGCCCCTAACATTGACGAATCAGCCACAATGTCACAATCGGCAGGTATAACTTTAAGGTAGTAAGGGACTCTTCGTCTCTGCTATCACATCTGACGTATCTTCAGAAATTAAACGAAAAATAAAGCCGGGCAATCGCTAAGGCTACATAATGTAGACCTCTTCTGAAAAACAAAAAACAAGTGCACGACTGAGTCATACGAAACTTTCTCGGTACATGAGATTCGTTTTTAATTTAAATCACTTTTTAGATTTTGAAAAATTAGATTTTCTCAAAAACGGCACCTACGATTTTGATGTAATTTCGCCATTGGACACTTTTAACATAATTGTTCAAAATACAAAAAATTATCAAAATCGTAAGAGCCGTTTTTAAGAAATCGAATTTAATTTAAATTTAAAAAAATCGTTACATGAAAAAAATTTTTAAAAAAAATTATTTCAAAAATCCAAGTATGAAAAAATTTTTTGTAGTTTCCTTTATTAGTTTTTGAGATATTGCCAGTTTTAAAAATTACTGTTTATCGATTTTTTTTCCAAAAACTAAGTATGCAGAATTTTTTATCCTATCCCAAATAAGTGATTTTCACAAAAAAAATTGTATGGCTGGTACCGTTATATCAAAAGCTAAAGCAAAAAAAAAGATGCAACGAGATGTGACCCTATATTTTGTACTAAAGATATTTGGGATGTGGTGAAAAATTCTGCATACTCAGTTTTTGGGAAAAAAAAATCGATTATACATTATTAATGAACGAAGGACATCGAATCTTGAGTTGTTGTGTTTCCGAAAGGAGTTATTCAATTGACATCATCAGGCTTGCCGTGCTTTAGTACTTTATTGACACAAGCATGCACATGTTGGTTTGGATCTTCTACTGATCTCCATTCAAACTAATTTTAAATTAATTTTTGACAGCTCAAAACTTTCTTGCCATCATCAAGAAGAGTGCTCTGTATTAAAACACCCTTCAAATTTAAAATGCAAACATCTCCCAAGAGAACACACAACCCACCAAAACCAAACTACATAAATTAATTGTCTTTCTTCAAACATCCTTCCACCTGGAAATCTAATAAGAATCAACAACTTCCTTGATTGCGGCCAGCATATTGCAATTCAAATGAAATGCAAAGTGCCAAAAATCTGGCACCTGGAAGATTCCCAAAACAGAAAAAAAAAACACTCCAAGCCAAGCCCACATCCATGACAATCAAAGTTCACCATCATCATCAGCGTCATTGAATTGAATGTCCTTTTCTCTTCTCGCGATAGAAAAGTTAATTGCAAAATGGTCATTAGCGCCATCACACTTTGGTGGATTCTTTATGCCAGTGATGGAATTCCACTCCCATCTGTCACCTCATTTTAAATGACAAAAAACAAAAAAAAAAAAAATGATCCGCCTGTGTCGCCGCCGCTCTGCCAGCCCAGCAGTCGCCTTGTCACGCGTCTATAAAAAGGACCAAAGATTGGATCTAAAAATGACTGTTATTCCGCGGGCGTCTTTCATCCGATTATGTGAGAGTCCTCCAGTGAATGAATAACAATGAGACATCATCATTTCAGCGGAGTGATGGCAAGGTGCGGTGCGGCACGTATTTTTGGGGCCTCAACACCATTGTTGGATGCAAATAATGAGAATCATGGCTTTTCACCGCCGCCAGGGGTATAAAATGCAAATTAATTGGCGATTTCCTTTGCCGCTGCTATCAGAATTCAGAGGAGTCTCCTCTGGATGATGTTTTGAGAGATGTTTTTCGCGATGTCTAAGTGTGTGTGTGAGGATGCTGTTCCATTTGGCAGCTTCTACTTCTAGTCAGGAAGTTAATTGTATTTTTTTTTTGTTGGTTGCAGGAGTGTTCACATTGAATAGGTTCAAGAGATTAGAAAATAAATTAAGACATAAAGGGAAATTGATTTTTCTTCTTTCTATTTCCTGTTCTAAATTTTTTTTATTAGCGGAATCCGGTAGACACTTTTTCGTTTAAGCTCACATTCATGAAAAGGAGTTGATTTTTGCATTGTTATAATAAATGTTACAGTCTTTATTCGAACTGTGAGTTTTATGTTCACTTGTTGAAAGCTATTAAATTTAAGTAAGTTTAGTTGACAGTTTTCGCTGTCAAAATACGGTAATTTGACGGAAAGTGGTCATTATTTGACCATCTTTAAAATGCCACAATTTTTGTTTCTTTTAAGCGTGTGTTTCTAATATATATATATAAAGAAAAACACAGATTCTTATAAAAAAGGTTCTTTCTGAAAAAAAAAATTATATTTAAACAACAAAAAATTATAAATTATTAAAATTATACTGCAGTTATTCCAGCAGAATTCAGGTAGGTATGCGCCAAGTTGTTAAAAATTACACTCTACTGTCAGCCTTCATACAACATCCGACTTAACCTACTTGAACTTAACTAATCTAATATCCTATTATACTAATGTAGGTACTTATGTAAAACTAAATGAAATATAAATCGTACTTATTGCATCATATAAGGTTTAATAAAATTAAAATAAAAAATAAAAAGAGTAGAACATAATAATTTCTAAAGAACTTTAAACTGCAACGACTATAGAGAAGCCAAAACAAGTTGGTCCGCCAAAACTTACAAAACTTCTAAGTGCCGTTTTTTAGACTAAATGTTACCATTAGGAAGGTAACCATTGAAAAAAGGTACCATTAGAACAAATTCCCCTTTCCTTTTGACATTTTCAAATTCTTTATATGTAGCGATTCAACATTTTATCAAATAAAGCATGAAATAAAAATCTCAAAAACTGAATATACAAACTAGTCGGCCTGCCTTCAAACTAGTGACAAATGCATAAAGAAAGGGTACAGTCCACTTGGGGCGAGCAGTATGAAAGCCTATCCATTTCCCTATAATAGAATTTGTTAAAAAATAACATCCCAGAAAATCAAGAAAAATTTTAAAATTTTCACAAAAAAAATTAAAAGTCCACATGTTCTGTGAAGACCTTAACCCTTAGTTCCATCAACTTTAGCTTTAAAAATAGTTTATTTTAATTGTAGGCAAGGCAATGGGCTTATTAAAAAAAAATTATTTCACTAAAAAATTTCGGGATTTAAGGAAGTATTTTTTAAATTAAAGGTTCCTAGCTCGTACTTCGTCTTGTTGACGAACAAATTTAATACAGATATAGGCAGTATTGTAAGGAGTTCTTTAGTAAACAATTTCCCTCGGGTGTTCCCTCTAAGAGAATCTTCCAACTATGAAGAATTAACCATTATGGTCATGGGTGTAGTTTGTCGCCATGTGATGGTGGAGATACAGGTTCAATACCCAACGATGAGAAACGAATAACATCTGGTTTCTCGAACGACTGCACTAAAAAGAGAATTTCTGCTGAAAGCACAATAAACCATTGCCGAGTTTGAATGCTTCTAGGATTTGGACTTATATTTTTATAAATATAAAAAGATTAAAAAGCAACTATATTCGAAGAAGTTAGGTGGTAAAATACACAAAAATCGGTTGGAGACATATATATAGCTTATAAATATTACTCAAAGAAAAGGCATATGCGCGAAATGTTTTATCAAGCTGATGTCATATATCATAAAGATCGTTAATCAGGCCAATTGCGGTAAGTAATACGGCTATCATATCACCAGTGCGGGTTTGTCGCGTATCAAACACAGATGCAATCACAAAGTATTATGATAAATCATCGTGATCCTTTAAGAGTTTGCATATGGTATTGGTTGATTTTAAGAAAGCAAAGAAAAAGAAAAAAAAACTAAGATGTCCTTCAAAGTCACCGATCAAAGCTAATTACTGCTGTCGGCCCCACGATCGAGCCATCATAAGCAAGGATTATATTTTCCTGGAATATGCACTTGATCTTTGGGTGGAAGTTTAAGCGTATAGGCACGAAAAAAGAATGAGTATCTGCATTGCCCATTCTCTGATCCATTCCGATATATTTCAGATATTTATTTGAATTGAAAAGTAATTCCCAAATGTGGAAAGTTCAAATATGATTAATGAAAACTTATTCGATGCGAACAGCATGAATTTCTAAATTTCCCGCTTATCTAATGTCTTATGCATACAATAAACTCTCATGTCATGTTTCGGGTCAGGTGGAATCTAAGCCTCTGAGGGCACGCACGGATTCTTAAACGTTGCTTAGTTACCTCCGACCCTACATGACACCCTAAAATCTATATCCATATTCACAGATGGAGCGAAGAAGGAATAGGTGTTAATTATATACAAATCCAATAAATCCCCGATTACAGTGTTTCCAAGCTGAGGTTCTGGAGCTCTTGGTGTCATACCATGATGACTCTGCTGAGTTCGTGGATACAGGATCCGAAATGTATTATGACCGGGCAATTCAGTCAATCAAACATCCATCCTGCAATCTTAGGGAAAGAGGAAGGGTGTAAGCTCGGAATGAAAGCTAATAACATGTGGAAATCGTTAAAAACCTTTAAATATGACTAAAGTAATGGCTAGAATAAAGCCGGACAAATAAGCTTTTGCAGCATGACGGAGCATCGCGGTCTAAGCTGATGGGTGGTTTAACTGGCCATAATTTTCTCAGAAATAACACAATGCAATTTCCAAGGTGGGACCTCCACGAGAACACTCCTCACTATCTCTGTCCGAGTCTTTGTCGCTTAAGGAACAGAACACTTGGAAGCTTTTCTTTCCAAGACAATGAAGAGTTGACGATATCTCACTTACTAATTCTTACCGGTTGGTGAAGACATTGGCTTGAAAGAACTGAGCAGTCACGAGCGAAAGAAAGGAGGTCCCCACTGCAGGACATCACAATGCGTCCACAGGGACCTAAGCTTGACAAGGGGAAGAATGATCTTCCTTGTTGACCAATTTAAGCTTACCTAACCCAACCTATTTGTGCGCCACGAAGAACTTTGTGGAAGATCACATGTCTGGACAAGTCTTAAACGACGCGAATGTAACAACAGATGATAATATCTACTTCGTTAGAATCCGAGAAACAGACTCCTAAATTGTTGGTTCTATATTTGGGTCGTCATCGTCACCCCAACTCACAGCAAATCGTAGTACAAAGCACTACTTCAAACAGCGACTTAAGACTGAGCCTTCAGGACATCTCTTTCATTGCTTTTAATTGACCAATTTACTTAAAACTCTTGGAAACAAAATTTCCTACCAACAAACAAAACTGTCAAGTTATCCTTGTTGCGGTTCTTAAACTTTCCCAAGAGTGATTCATATTCCTCGCATTCCAAGAAAACACAATAAGCCTTTCCTTCAACTACTACTCCACCGCGCCGCACTCCATCACAATGAGCATAAAGACTGGCAAGTTATTCCCCCTCAGTGTTTGCGCATAAAAGTGTAAACTTACAATAAAATTCACTTAAAGTGACAAGCCCGTTTCCTGTTTATATTTCTTCCATAACCACAATGATTCGTTTTATAGTAGTTACAGTGCTGGCTGGGCAGCACGGCACACTGCATAGTTTCGCAGTTTTACTGTTTTTGTGGCCTGGCATCTGCCATGTGCAATGTGCAATGTGCAATGTGCAATGTGCATTGCCAAGAAAAGAAACCAGGACATGACCAAACTCAAATAACATTCCTATTCCTGGTGCAATTGTAATTTTTTACTCATTTTTATGCCACTGTGGGGTTGACTGCGCGACCAGAACCAGAAGCAGGACAAACTTCAAGTGTCGTTAATGATATTAAGAAATATCCTTTTCCGCAGAAACCCAAGGATCAGGAATGTAACTCTTTCTATAGATGTGAGAACTTTTCCGACGCCATGATTACTGTGAATTGTAGACACTTGTCCTTACGAAGAGTCGTTTTAAAGAAGCTTAATTTAGTGTACCTACCTTTTGCTGTGGCACTAATCGCCATCTCTCACTGGACACTTTATAACCTGGGACCCATTTTGAAAGGACTTTTTTTTTTAAAAAACAAAAAAAAAAAACAGAATAAGAAAAAGAAGTGGCTTAGTGTCCATTAAATAAACCATCAACAATGGCTGCCTCCCTGAACCGATTAAAATGGAATTTCAACTAGCATTAAATGCATTTCCACTTGTACCATACTAAGGACTACATCGCCATCGGGGAGGAGTAGGTATTCATTCACGAAGAAGAAGAAGAAAAAGAATATAAAGCTACATATGCTCTTGGCCAGGAATTGAGTAGCAACTTCTCGTCGTCACACACATGCAAGGAGCTCTTATCTTCGAGTGGTTACAGAATCCTAAAGGAGGTTGGTCGGTTTGGTTACCATTGTGTCGGAAGTCCATTGTGGGTGTGTCACACTACTGACTGTGGAGTAGTGAAGAATAATAGCTTTTCATAGCTCGCTCTGAATTTTATTTTATGACCGAAACAAAATTCTCGTTATCGTCTTTAAGTTGCTAAGGTTACTTCTTTGTGAGAGTTGTTTTTTTGAGACGATTTCCTGTGATTTTAAAAAGACATTTACGGATTTTTAAATAGTTTTTGTCAAAAGGAACACAAATTGCATAAGAAGAAGATTCTCCAACCCCTTGTGTGAGAAGCAACATTCTGTTTTAGCAAGAATGGTAGAGGTATTTACTTAGATGTTGACAGTAAGGTTGGTACTTAGGGGCATATAAACCTGGGGCCATTCGGTTAGTATTCCAAAACACTAACCCATTTGAAATTTTATCGTATACCTTAATAATATCAGGAGAAGGTTTTTGCCATCGTGCTGAAATTTACGAAATTAATAGCGCTCACAAATAAATGTGTTTGTTCAAGTATGTTGGTTTTTTTTATTATAATTGTTTATAGAATTGAATATAAAAAAATATTTTAACATAGGAGCACAATTTTCGAGACAAATTAACACATATTTCAATCATTATATACCAAATGTTCAATACCTTATGTTCAATAACACTTTTGTTTCTTTTAGAAGACATCTTAAACTTGCTTAAATTAATCCGAGGTTATTAATAATTGATTCAGAAGGTCAGTGTTGAATCTACACGCGAAATTTTCCTGGTAAATAATTCCCTAAACTTTCTACTTTCTTTGTGTTTTGATTCTTGGGTTTCTGCCGAAAGTTGTAGATACATTTACTTACTAGCATATAATACCAGACATCATTTTTATGATATAGTTTCCGTGTTTCTTTTGCATAACTCGCAAATGCATTTGTGTCAATGGAACCCCAGACTCAAGAGCCTCGAAAATGGAATGAAACTTTTTGATGACTTCTTTATCTATTCCTGTGAATTGTTTTTTTTCCTTATCTCTCAAGAATCTTCTAGCCGTGTTTCCACCATTAGTATTACCAGACTGTTGAGTTGGCATATCAACCAATAAGCCAGTTTCGCTTCTAAGTCTTCCTCGGATTAATTTTGACTTTTTCTTTATTTTCCTGAATAAGGTCTTAATTTGCTGTTTTCCATTGATTCTACCTCAAACTTCATCAGTTCAGTTGTTTCCTTAGCAAAATTTAATTAATAGGTCAACAGTATTTGGCTGATGATGGGGCTGGCTTGAATGAGATGATGAAGACATTTCGTCTAAGACACATTGTGGGAATTTTAGGGTTACATTTATCCACAATCTACACTATATTTGTATTTTCGAAGCCCTCTCTGCCGATAACTTTTGGCCCATCTTTCGTCAAATCTCAAGCATAAAGATTTTATTGTTGATTTAATTGACTTTATTACTGCTTCGGAATATGAAACATTACTAAAGCAACCCATAACAAAAGAAAAAACAGCGTCTAAGCGCTTAATTTTGACTTTAAAGATCCAAATATCAAAAATAAAACGTAAGGAAAGGCTACAGTCCGCTGGGGGTGACCAGTATGATACCCTATCCATATCCCTATACGCCCCAAAGAAAAAAGCATTAAGAAGATGATGATATTTCATTCTATTATTAAACAAAATGTTTTTTTTAAAAAACGCCCCAAAAAGTGGGCGTGGCCAAACAATTTGTATGGGCGATATGTTGGAAAAAATATTGACGAATATTAAGGGGTGTCACAAACTATGTGTCAAAATGAATATACCCTTAGGATAGGGTATAAAAATACGTTCAATAGAATCCACGCGAACCACTTAAAAAAAAAAATAAACACGTACTCTTCAGACTGACTTTCATACCAAAGAGTTACATACAATTTGAACGTTGCGATCATTTTGTTCTAACAAAAAAAAGTTGCACAGTTATTACGTAGGAGGTTTAAGTTGTGAGAGAAACTCAAATTTGTTGACTTTTGTCATGTAATTTTTTTTATTTAAATCCCGCTAAATATTCGATTCGTCACACTGTGTCTTAAAATCGCATGACCACAGCACCACCTTCATTAAACTCCTTGATATTGCGCAAAAAGTTTAAGGCTTCTGTGTTCCGACTGTATAGATTTAATTGTAGTAAATAGCCAATGCACAATCTGTGATTCTTTCTTATTCGTAGTAAAGGAACGGCTGTACAACTTGAGGGCGACCTGAACCAAATTGAAGTGAATAACCGGAGGCAGTCGACCAAAAAACGCGCTAATTGCCCATTTGATTGAGACACAAGTCTACCTCAGACTGTAGCTCCATCTTATTAAATAAAAAAGTCGAACAATACGTCTTCCACACTAACAAGTTTTTTTTTTAAAATCATATGCAATGTAAGGTGCGTCAATTGTTACGTGATAGAAGCTCATTGAAACGAATATTAACATCATTATTTTATTTCTATAAGTATTACATTTTACCTTTTTTGAAACAATCTGTTGGGCATGTACCATTATCGCGCAGAAAGAAAATGCAATGAACATACCTAATATGTCTCCTTAGCACACCCAATGTAGCCAAAGTGTCAAACCCCTTTATGCTATACAGTTTAATCCCCAAAATGAAAAATCTTGCTACGAATCTTCTACATAATTCTACGATCCTGGTACCTCGTACAGCAGGCCACAAATCTCGTATTTTGTACGATTGGCAATCTTGCTATCTACACTGAGAAAAGAAGAGAAACACTAAAATACTGAGTAATTTTTTAGTAAATAGGATAAGAGCTCAGTCAGGAATTAGGAACTTGCTCGTAATAAACGTTAGGTCACCATAAACGGTGTCGTCAACCGTGGTTTTGACTAATTGTAAGTTAAAAATTTAGCATCTAAGCATGTTATTCATTTGAACGTCAAGTTTGAATTGTAACTATTTCACAGATAGTATTTAAATTTGCATTAGCACTTTTTGTGGCTGTCTTGTTAAGCAAAAGTTATTTCCCTATAAAATAACTCGGCTCTTCCTTAACATTTATATTGTTGGTGTCATTTCAATACTTTTTGCTGAGATATTGTTATATATAAAAATTGCGCAAAATTGAAAAATTATAGGTCTTTTGGTATGCGCCCTTTTCAAAGAAAATCAAATTTGTTGTTTATAGTTTCTTGTTTATTTTAAAAAACAACAACAACAACATCAACTTTTTGATATATACTTTTTTTTTGTATTTGTTCTTCAAATCCTACCTCTACGAATAATTTCATAACGCTAAGTATGTTGGGTGCTGAACTGAAATTATAGAAAAGGGGGCGACTTCCAAATGCCACAAATGAAAAATTAAAGTGAATATTTCTGATTTGTAGGTATAAATACTCTGATTGTTATAACTTCAGAAATATTGAATAGAGCTAAAAACTGGCTTTATACATTTTTTAAGAATATGTCCTTTTATTTCCCAAACAAAAAGTTACATGGCTCAAGGATTATAAGACAAAATTATGTTTTTTTGGCTTCGCACTTAAAATCAATTCTTCTCAAAATCTTTGCTAGCTAAAAATGATTTTCTTACTTAAAATGTTTTCCTCTCCAAAGTGGCTATAAATTTTAAGAAGGAAAATTACTTGTAGTAGATAAATGCAAAATATGCATTCAATTTTGCTCTACACTGTATGTTAGATATTTTCGTGTTTACTCCGATGATTGTAAGTGCTTTATAGTTTTAATGATATGTCAGTGACTCAGTGGGGCCCTGTCACCCAGGAACTAGAAATGCTAAGCAATTGAAATGTGGTATGGATCCTGCTAGTGTGCGTACTCTTCAAAGTAGAATTTTTGGGTACCATTTAGTTATTCGGCGACGAAAATGAAATTATTCTTTATGCACAACATGCTGAATTTCACACCTGCCTTGAACTGCAGAAAAACCAAATGAAATTCAATTGCAAGTTAGCATGCGATACCCGAATCAGCTATAACTGCAACAGAGTCACATTGAATCGCATGCGACACCCAAATCCCATTTAATTTCAACCAAAACAAACCAGACAGCAATTCAATATCACGGGTTATTAGACATAAACATAGCGTGAGTATTAAGCAAATAAGGCATAGGCGTAGACGTGCCCTTGTCATTAAATCTATTGCACAGAAGCCCAAAGGAAAAGATGTATCATATTTTCTATAAATTGACATAGCCCGATAATGTTCAAATTTTGGTTAGTTTTACAAATGGTTTTAAAAAACGTATTGAGAACGAACGACTGAGGAAAGTTTTGTTATAAACTTTTTCTGCAGGCTGCTTAACGTCAACATATACACTGAACCAAAAAGGTACATCAATGTATTGATAACAAACTTTCTGTATACTTGAATTTAAATTTGATTGTAAAATTAAATTAGCTGCGATGTTAATAAAATTTGTATAGCAAATTAATGCTTTATTATTTAAATTTATATTTTAATGCAATCTCGGCATGGTGTCGTGATCATGGCCTTATCATAAGTGCACAAAAAACAAAGTTAATGCACACCCGACTACCACTTATATTAAAATATAAAATAACTATAAAGATGCACAGCGATGAATGTCTACGTACCGCAGGAAACAAATTGCAACTACAAAATGAGGATAACTATCCAACGATTATTGAAAATGTATCAGCATAAAAATACCTTGGAATAATAGTGAGCTAGAATCTAAAGTGGGGCCAACACGGCAATCTGGATATGCCCTGTCCCATCTTAGTTACCTATGTACACCAGATGTTTTCAGACAATTTTATTTCGGACTTGTTGAATCGAAAATCACCAGAACAACCAGATTTAAAATCAACTGTAGCAAGGATACAGAAATTTGTATATCGATCAAAATTACGTGCTCATAATATCGATTGGCATCAAATTGACAGCAGCACTAGACTTTTAAACATACAAAACCTACACAAGCTAGAGATAGTATCAGATTTCGAAGATGACACCACCTACAAGATCCCGTCACAACAAATTGTTCGTATGGAGGACGAAAATATTATTTAGCGACCCCAACAATATTCATTGAACTACCCGCAGTTAAACAATTTTATGAGAATTTTGAACAAAAAAAAAATATACGTTTCTAAAATCTTTATTTTGAATGTGTATTAGAACTCAAAAAATAATAATAATATTTCTTAAATTGTTAAAACAATTGGGAATATTTTTTAGACAATAATAAAATTGAATTGAATTCAATGCAATTGAAAAAATTTATATTTCAATCTGATAAAAAACTATTAATATACATTTATTTATCTTCTTTAAATAGTATATTTTATTGTTAAAATTGGGTAAAATTTTCAATATATACATTTTTTTTTCTATCGAATATTATATTATATAAAAAGAAAAAATTCTAAGGAAAATATTATATAATATTCAGAAAAATAAATATATGTGTACAATTCTGTAAAATTAAGGTTTAAGGTAAGTTTCTTAAATAAGATAAAACTTTAATAACATTTAAAATCACTTAAACTTCCACTTCATAAGAAATAACCAAACGCTTGTAACCAAATAAAGTGGTAGTTTGATCACATACCAAATTTATTTAAACCACTTTTTAGGTTTCAATTTTTAATGTAATTTCGCACATTGGATGCATTTAACATAATTGTTCAAAGTACAAATATTGATCAAAATCGTTTGTCCCGTTTTTGAGAAAATTAATTTAATTCAAATTTAAGAAAATCGTTGTATGAAAAAAAAAAAATTATTCAACCTAAAAACTGATTATGCAGTATTTTTGGCCCCATCCCATTGGAACCATTTTGTTAAAAAATAGTTTTAAGTGATTTTCATCAAAAGAAATTGTGTAGCAAGTATCGTTATTTCACACGATAAAGAAGAAAATAAAAACAACTGCGATTGTCACTATGAATATTTTGAATACTGCAGTTAACAACCGCCGATTGCTAATATGACAACAAATTTTTTTAGTGCACTTGAATTTTCCATACAACATTTCCATTCACACGGTTCTATTCTATTTTATTGTAGATCCGATTCTATTGAAATCCAGGAATCGAACATAAAGCCACAACAGATAGCTGTAACTTTGAGGTGGTAAGTGAACGTTGTCACTGATTTCTTGAGTTGAGAACGCAACTTTGTAGTAATTCGACCCCAGTCTTGAGCTATGAAGCGATTCAATGTCGAGTAGAGTAAAGCAAAATCAACATTCTGGTCTACAGAATTTTCGGCTCTAGTCGCGAGCAAAGGTGGTTGGGTGTTATGGGATAGGGTATTCATCAACAGGTTTAAACTCAGTGACGTAATTAGATCTTCACATCGATTGTGTTTATTTTATCTCTCCGTGGTAACCACCCACTTAACTTATATGCGCGAGTTTTGAATAGATAATTAAATAAGATAATTGGCTGAATGAGTCTTAAAAGTCAATATGAGACTTCAGAAATAGGACGTACGGCGGGTGGATTAATTCAGTAGATTGGGTCAGGGATGTCGTCAACGGTCATAATGGCAGAGAACTTACGTTTGATATATTTGGAGCTAAGGTCATTAAGAATTTTCAACGCTGTGCATACCACCATCAGTGGTATGGTGATGAATACGTTCGCCAGGAAATTGTGACAGCAAATTTAAAAGAGTAACAAGAGCTGGTATTTAACAGAATTGAGGAGAAAAAAATCTTGCATATAAATAAGATGGCATACGCGCAACTCTGAACTTCTAAGAAATCTAAGAGTCTCTGAGACAAGCCAATATGTAGATGTTCTACAAGAAAGCCAAGCAGCTGGTGGCTGGCTCAAGCCCGGGACGCAGGATCTTTTAAAGTTGTGATGTAAGCTTAGTCACCGAGGCGCAGGAAATTGTAGAGGTCGGTTGAATGATGAAGCAAGGAAAGAACCCGCATCTAATCAAAATAGAAGAAATTCCATCTTACAGTTTAATGGAGGTTGTTTGAGCTATCAAAAATGTGAAAAAGGGAACTCTATACGCATGGTATTGACTTTTTCGTTGGATAAATTCTCAAAATCATCAACCGAGTGTGGGTGGAGGAAACTATATCCGTTTTTTTTGCCCCATCTATGAAAAAGACGATCCTACGTCTGCAAGAAATGAGTTGTCTGAAGACAAAGGAAGATCTGCGGAAACTAATTGGAATTTTCTTTTTTCTTGCAACGCACTTGTGATGCACTTCCTCCGCACACGACTCCGATCCCTTACACATCGACTGTCCTGTATTTCATCCTCAGACTTCAGATCGATTGGTGCTGAAAATCTAAGCTCATCAACACTAAAGTCGCCTCGATGCAAATAACGAAACGTTCCAACAAACGGAAAAGCCTGTCATTAAATAAATGCAGAAAAATCCCATCCTAACCGAGGAGCAATTTAAAGCATATTTTCTCCCAACAATCGCACACACAGGGGACAATCTGAATAAATTTCTATTTGCTCCTCGTTCGCCCTACACCATCAAAGAAATAAATCCCAAAAAACACTTTATTTGCTTCGATTTTCGCTCATTCAGTTGTTTTCTTTTGTCATTGTCTAATTTGCCATCGAAAACAATGCTCTCGAGGAGCCACCTAAGGAAAAGCTGGCATAATACCGTGCCATGCGCTGGCCGCCTCCCAGTCGCCTCCCAGCCGCCTAAGTACAGATAAATAACACATTTTATGTCCTTTCTACGCCAACAATACCTCTTGTCCGTGAGGTTTTTCCAAATGGCCGGCTAATAAATATTGTCGGGGATTTCCCGGATTCCAGATTTGAGTTGAATAAACGAGTACCTAGCCGTCCGTCTGTCCCTACGAGCTTGGATTTGGCCACTTCAAGTAAATGAGGGTTAATTTTGATACAACAACTGACCACCATCTCAATCTTCAACGTTGGAATTATTGTGGGAATTCTGTCGGCTGGTGCCTGTTATCACTTCATCTCGAATTAAGCAGTGATCTTCTTCCTTTTTCCGGGTTTTCTTTCTCGTTTGTGTGGATTGAAATATTTTGAAGAGATTTCGCCTCCATTCTCCCCTCCAAAAAAGCAGCAAGGGGATGAAATGACGGCATAAACACCTCGTTTTAATTCGGTTGATTTAAAACGGTGATTTGTGGTGATGTCTCAGTTATGCGTCGTATATCTGTGTGAGGCTGTTCCATTGTATGGCATTTATCAGCGTAGCTACATGGGATTAGATTTCTCGAAATTTACGAGTTGAGCGTGGTTGTTCAAATAAGGAATGGTGTTCGCTTTTGTTGACATGATGTGGCAATGTATCACTTCGACAATAAAACGTGTGCAAAGGTGGAAAAGAGTTTCTAAATAAACAGCTTTTTGAAATGATTTCCTGTTTAAGGACATTTAGGATTGAGATAGCATTTTTTGCAGAACGTTTAACTTTCCACAAAACAACCGAGCACCTTCCACCTTAGGTCTGTCTAAAAACTCATCTCAACACTCTGCCATCGAATTGATGGATATCAATATGACAAATCTGTATCCCAGGATTGATAAATGGTTGGCCAATGAAGGAGAAAATATATTGATGGCATCTGGTTTTGCTATTTTCCGGAAATTTATTCTCCGCTCCCATACTCATTTACCATTCTACCGCACTCTCTGACACCCACTTTGGCGAAGATTGCAAAGTCAAGATGATATTGAGTGTCACCTAACCCCAATCGAATATTATGTTTATCAATCACAATGATACACTCTCCGATTGGAATGAATCCAGCCGGCAAGGATAAAGGCAAGGACGTGTCTCTTTTTTCGACACAAGTAAGTCGTCACTCATATGTGATCCGCAACGGATTTGTGGAAGTCTCACACGTTGTCGGCGTGTGTATTTCTGTCTACTCTGCCATGCTGTCCCGCACCACCACAAACAGTTGGGGCTGACACACCTCGAGGGTAATTTGTCAATGTGAAGTGTCATATGCGAAAAAGATTAGGATTGGTCCTACAAAATGGGGGTTGACTTTAATAATATACTAATGGCTTGGCTTGGTAAGTGAGTGCGAAGGTTGAGGTTGCGAAGGTGAATTGGTTCTTCATGACCTGAGATTATTTTGATCTGTTAAATCGTTGGACTAAATAAGAAATAGGAAATTGTATCAACAAAATTAACTCCTGTTAACAGCGATGAAAACAGTTTCCTGGTACAACAACATCTGGTTGTTGACTCCTTTTTTTTTCTTGTCTGGCTTCTTCCATGTAGCTAAATTTAATATCATTCATTCTGAGGCATGGCATTGTACGTCCTTTTTGTTGTACCTCCTACAATTTCGTACCCATCTAAATGTCTCCTCGGTTGTTCGTCTGCCAAAACGACGGGGAGCTGCTATGGAGTGGTGGAAAAAAACTGAAATTTAATATGAGCCGGTGTAACAGCCGCTTCACTACCAAACTATGACATTATAAGATTATTATGAAGTGAAGCGCGTTGTAACAACAGTTGATGTAGATGATGTCATTTTTTTTTCCTCCCGAAATTATCCTGCATATGAGATTGCAAAAAAGATTAAAAAAAAAACCCATCCGCACTCGTGCATGCACATGAGTTGAATTAAATTTTCTGGTGAGAATGACTTAATGATGAGTACAAATGGCAGAATGTAGTGGAGAAAATATTAAAAGTTATTTCGATTTGTAATATTCGTAGGTGGACAATTTATTGTACATTATTTTGGGCTGGTCCTTAGCAATGATATTTAAGAGAAACCGCGTAAAGTGGATTCATACCTTTTCACAACAATATCATGAAAACGTCTTCTCTCCATTTAACGACGAAATTATGATTAGGATTACAGGGACCATAACCCTTCCACTTCACTGCATTTATACTGGTCCGCCTGTGGGGTTCGCCGGCACGACAGATTAGGGGACATTTCTCTTGAATTTTTCTGCCACTTCATTCACCCTATACTTACACGATGACTGATGTCGTCATCAACGGTTGCTTCGCTGTTGATCACTGATCCCAGATATTTGAACTTTTCACACTTGGGAACCACCACTCCATTCAAATAAATGTCTGAAATGGGTTTGGCTTGGGTCAGAGAATGGGCAGTACAGATACTCTGTCTTTTTTTGGCTAATACGATACCCATTCCCCTCTAAAGCATCTACCCAAACATCAAGTGCTCGTTGCAGGGAAGTCTGATCATCTCTTATGATGGCTCCATCGTCAACAAAGAATAACTGATGCACTTTAGGGTTCGTCACTTTTCCCTCAAGCAGATAATCTAGGACCGTAATAAAGAGCAAAGGACTTAACACACTTCCCTGGTGAACACCGAGTTTTATTGGAAGTTGTCTCGTTACAAATCAACTAGAATCATGTGCAGATCCTTTAAGAATCACGATGCTTTTCCATTATGATCTTTATACTTTGGATTGCATCTGTGATTGATTTACCCGCGCCAAACCCGCACTGGTCATCAGACAGCCGTATTATTTGTCTTAGGCGACCATCTAATACCCGCTGAACGATCTTCATGGTGTGTGACATCAACTTAATTGAACGGTAATTATCACAGTTTCGCGTATCTCCCTTTCCTTTGTGCAAAGGAAAAAGATAACTTTTTCCAACTCCACTGGTTGGGCATTGGGTCACCTCCCATGAGCTTGGAGATAAGAATCATGAGCCATCTGAGCCCGATGTCTCCCATCGTTTTCCAGAACTCTCTGGGTATCTCATCCGACCGCTTTTCTCTTCTTGGAGTTCTTGGCCGCTTTTCCAATTTCTTCGACTGTTATGTCGGTCACTTCTTCATTGTTGGGGGCGGCTCCTGGCAAATATTGCCGGTGAGTTTGTTTAAAAGTTGCTCGCAATACTCTCGCTACCCGTGTAAAATTTTTTCGTCGTCTACAAGTAGTTGGCTTTGAGCATTGTTAATGAACTTCGGCGAACGAATTTCCTGAGCATTTCTTCTTCTCTGTGCGGCAATCTTGAAAATTGTTGTTCCCTTGTTCGTATTTTGTCGAAGGTCGTGGGTTACCTGGTTCCTATCAGCAGGCCTCCTACAGCTCCTGATACAGACTCCCCATACATTTAGCTTGAATTTGGGCACACTCTTTCTTCACGATATTTTTGCAACGTCTGCATTCCACTTCAAGGCGAGCTTTTTCAACTATATTATTAGAGGGACACTTTGACCAAGCTTTCGAAAACCAGCTTCTTTTCCTTTTACTACATCATGACAACTAAATTTTTGAAATAATTCCGACAGGATATTTATTTTTTTTAAATTTTAATTCTTTATGGCCTTAAAAACGTAACTATTAGCGAAAGGAAAAGTAATTCAGTCTAATCAAAAAATCGACAACTGTTCAAATTTTCATTAAAATCTGTACAGCCGATCGAGCGTGATTAAAAGACAAACATAACTTTAAATCGAAGTATTATTTTGACAATCTTATACAATTTTTATGATGTTCTATGACATTTTAATAAAAACTGAAGGAACAATTATTTTTAACGTTTATTATTTATATATTTGAAAAATTGTCGCATCATGATGAATAAGCTAGTTTTGACATATTTTGACAGATAATTGGAAGCACTTTTTACCGTTAAATACTAAGAAACATAGCGATTTTAACATTGTCCAATGTTTTCAATGTTCTTAAAAATCTACATGATCGGGATTTAAGCTAATAAATACAATGGTCAGTTAGCCTATTTGCTTGGTTTTCCTACATCCATTTGTTTTGCAGTAATGCTGGTATAAAATATTGCATTTATTTCTACAATACGCTATTTTACTACTAATTAAAAAATGTAACATTTAACTCTTAACTTTAATGGGGGGTTAACCAGACAGTCAACTCTGCATACCTTGAACCCGCAATCAATTTTTTCCTAAATTTTTTCTAAAATTCCCTATCTGTGAATATGTGTGAACGAGAAACATGCAGTTGAGAGGCGTTGGTGTGTCAAAAATATGACATTAGCGCGTTGAATTTAGAAACATTTCCAAATGTCAACAAAAAATAGCTGGTCACGCCCATTATGTTGGGAAGTGCAAGGGAAACAATTACAAACTTAGAAAGATTAGTCATTGAATTATTTTAGCTGTTTGTTTTCTTTATATCTGGGTAAATATGCTGTATCTTCCAATTTATAGTTAGTGATTGTTGAAAAGTTGCTAAAAAAAAGTTTCATGTACCAAACATAATATTTATAAAAATTCGGTCCATTTTATATTAAAAAGCGTTTTTATCCATAAATTGTTTAAAAGCACTCAACTGCTTCCATAAAACCATCCATAGCCTACGAAATTCGTTTGGCAGGATGGTACACTTAAATTTATTTTCAACCAAAAATATATAATCAACCTACTTATTATATATCAGTCATGTAACTCAATATTATTATGATTATTTTTTATTAAACATTTTTATTCTCAACATTATAATATTTTAATATGTTAACACCCAAATTAAATTCATCCACTATTTCCAACTTCTTGCTATTAAGTGACATTTCATGGGGGCAGACATATCATTTTTAATATGTGTGATTTGCGCGTAAAATAACGAAATCGAGCAAGTATGCGAGTCTCATTCAATAGGACAAGACTTATGCTAAAGGTAAATGTGATTTAAGCCGATGAAACCATTTGAAAGAGATATGGAGAAGGTTTGAAGGGGTTACATGGGTTTATTCGGGGAAAAAAAATTTATATTTTCAACAATTCTTTTTTTTATATAAAAAATTAAATTTTTTTTCGAACTTTTTACCGTCTTAAAGATATACATTTGAAAATGAATTTCTTCAATTTTCAAAGGAAAATATTCGAAACTCCGTCATTGTGATGACATTTCCGGTGATCCCTCGGAAAAAAGGTGAGTCCGCGTTGACAGTAGAACTCGTGACAGGATCATCAGAAGTGAAAAAAAACATTTGTGTTTTAGTTAAGACCATGTACTAGAATTTGGACGAAGAGGAAAAAAAGAGTGAAAATTGGCTTTCTGGCAGACCTTTTTACCAAAAAATGATAATTTTGGTAAAATTTGCTCAAAATGTTTTTTTTTTGGAAATAGTTTTGATTGAAAAAAAAATTGTTCGTCCAAGTCCTCGTGAATTATATATCGAAGACCTGTGAAAAATTTCATCAAGATCGGTTGAGTGGTTTTCGAGAACCTTTGACAACCGCCTTTGAAAACGCAGTGTCGAGAAAAACGGGTTTAAAGTTTGGATAACCTCAAATAAACCTCCTGATTCAATTGAGTGCGCACTTTTCCAAGGCTGTATCTCCGAAACTTTTACTCGGAATGACTTGAAAATTAAAGATAATATTCTCGAGATGTTGTAATAGGACAATAAAAAAAATTGATTTTTTGAAGCTGTGAAACCCACGTTAAGGTAGCAAAAGTATCATTTCGTCTCAAGGTGTAGTGTTTTGTGGGGAGCAGAAAGAGAAGTTTTGCGAGAAAAAAATCATTTCCGATTATGCCATTGAGAATAACGAAGCCAAAACGGTGAATGTCGGCATTCCGCCTGCCGTAGCGAACTTTGAGCTGGATTTTAATGTATTTTCATTAAAAACCATAAAAAGGTCCCTTTACAATAATTACAGTTACGGTAACTTGGCAGCAGCTTTCTGCGAAAGAGGAAGTAAAAAGATTCCGTGCTTGTTTTTGTTCTTAGCATACCTTAGCAAGTAACATAGCAAATGGTGAAGGATCTGCGGATTAAAGTCTTAGGTTGCGATGCAAAATTCAAAAAAAAAAAAAACTACTAACTAGTGACTTTAATTTTAACAGAATAAATCCGCTATAAATAGTAGTAAGAGTTCTAAATTTTAAAATCTACAAAATTTCATGCAAATAAAGCTTATAGTAGCTTATTAAGTAGCATATCCTTCAAAAGCCGTTTGAAATAATCAGTTTATTACCGTAATGCAAAATCGCATTTTTCTGTATCAGGCGTTAATAGTTAGCTTATGTTGTACGTTGCTTAAAATATAACCGTCAGTGTTGATTTCAACTGATGAAATACCTTTGCAAAAAGTGCAAAAAAAAACTATTCAACGATCACCGGTTTGATCTCAAATATGATCTCATTGAAGACAATCAATGCTGATGTTGTTGCGTTTGCACTTGTTGAACGTCGTTTATTTACAATTTTGAGGTATAACTACTTTAAATGATAAAACTTCGGACTTATTAGATATGGCTACCAAAACTACATAATACATTTGTAGATCTAATCAAATAACGCAAGAAATGTTAAAATTGTTGTATGATTTTATAATCCCAGAAAAAAGTTATGAGAAAAAAAACGTAGTCACAGCTGTAGCTATCTGTGAACCTTACTTACTTACACCATTTGTATTTACATGAAAAACCATGATCCTTCCACCTGTTATTAAGAGCTCATAAACTAAAGCCATTTGCATCATTTCAAACAGTCTGCTACATAAAAGAAGTCAAATTCTAACAAACTGCAACATCATCACTCTGCTTCCTTAACAAATTATTCGTTTACCATACACACACGTTAGCCCCCTCAAGCGTTAATAGGAAAGAAGAAGAAGAGATCCTTTTTAGCAGTGAATAGAAAAAAAAACAAACAAAAACATCTCAACGCCAATCTCAACACTGGAAAAATCATTTTCAATTGAACCAACATGATTTATTGACGAATGCTTTTGACTTGAATTCAATCTGCGAACGCATTTTTCGTAATAAATTCATGATGACGTTTTCTTTTTCGTCGTCTTTACTGATTTTTCTGTTTTTTTTTGCAATTCGTCCTTTGCCCTTCGCCCCCAGCTCCATGTTCTCTGTTCAGTGTTTTTTTCCTGTTCCCTTACAAAAGGCATAGATAAATGAAATAGAAATGAGAAATGGTTTTGATTTATGGATCAACTACTTTGACTGACAGGCATCCCGAAGAGAAAGTAATTGGTCGTCGCAAGTGTAAATCAATTCTCCCCGTTCTATGGGAAGAAAGTCATTAAATACGAGTGTATGTGAGTGCTTTTGAAAGGATCGTGATTTGCCGGATGAAATCTATTCTACATTCGTACCGCGGCAGCGTATTGAAAAAGGCTTTACATTATAATTTTATTTAGCCTTTTTTTGGCATTTTACTGTGCTTCAAGAAACCAAACAGATGATGTTGATCACCACAATTACTGCCGGAATAAGACAGTGTTTGCTGGTCATTGGCACATCGTAAAATCTTGTACAAAATGTTCTAACATAATCTTCAAGCCATGACAATAGCAGAAGCTTTGAAGATTTTTCTGGAAAATGTGAAAAAAAGTTATCCTTTAATTCTCCTCACACTCAATAAAATTCGGATCCAATGATCCACCCAGATTCTTTACACTTCATTCTCAGTTCTTAAGAAAATATTTGTTAGGAAAAAAAAATGTCTCATGCATCTAGCACCATTTAGAGTGAAAAATTCTCATGTGAAATAGAAAAGAGAATAATGTTGAATGAAGAAGTATTTAAAAAAAAAACAAGCAAAGAAATTTAATCCTTAAAGTCGAAGGATCTCTTATGACAACCACCGCAAGTGGAATTCTCGCTTTGTGAACTATTTCTCGTATTTTATACAATGACACATGCTCCCACAATAGGAATTTTTCTCTGCTCAATGGAGCACTTGACGATTGTGTAACCACTCACAGATAAGAGTCCTTGAAGGTTAAGTGGGATTTTATTGTCTGCTCAAGAGTATCTGTGTGTGGAGGGAAGGAATCGGGTTTATTTTTCCTTCTCGCGCTTCGAAATCCTTAAATGTTTTAATGCAGACGCCTGACAAAGATGACGCATAGGTTATGCCTTGTGGCCTTGAATTCAAAAAGGATTATCTATCGGTTGATAAATGCTTATAAAAACCGTAGCTATTTGGTGGATAGTGAATTTATCTATGAACGCTAAGTGCTTGTGAATTTCTAATTCACAAACCTACAAGTGCTAAAAGTATATTTATAGCTATAAGTACTTCAAGAACAATCAGAACTAAATACAATCAAAATATGAAGCTAAAAATACAACTTAATTAAAATAACAAGAACTACAATACAAATTTGAAGCTACTAGTATAAGAACTAGAAAGAGATAGATATTTAAGAGGTCAATAGCTACAATTGTAGTCATAAGTTACAAGTGGTATATCATTAAATAATTTAAGTTTAAATCTACAATTGCAACATTTAGCTTTAGCTACAAACATAACTAAAAAAGGAAAGGATAAGCTCTAGCCAAAGAGAGTTTCTGTAACATAATAAACTTAATAAAAGAAGACGCTTAAAAACCAACATTAATTATTGTAAGGATGCGTGGATAACATGTACGATGATAGTCGATTTCAAAGATAAGTATCGATCGAAGTTAGGTCGATGTTTCCGGATAAAAGACAATATTAACCACTTGACGACGTTGCTTAAGGTATTCATGTTAACAAACTTCAGGCAGTCATTATAGAGAAGAAGCCTGACTTTCATTTCAATTTATTTTTGGGCACAAATGTTCCTTATGAGCTTTTAGCTTAAAGCTTTTAGCATAACCAATCTGGTTACCAAAGTCTTATTACTACTATAAACTTACTTACGAGTTGAGGAAATAAACGAATAAAGAAAAGAAAAAAACACCTCTGCTCGGATATATTGATCAAACAATACGAACATCATAAATCAGTCAGCATTATGGGCTGACCATGGCTCATGGTAATGGGGAATTAAAAATGTCCTCATATTTAGAGTTTACCAAAGTTAGATATGGACTGCACGATCAAATAAAATCAGTAGGCAATCGTGCTGGCACAAGTTTCCGTAGCGGTTTAATGTGCTTTTAACAGAAGCTTGAGCCTGCAAGGAGCTTCTAGACCTTATCTTAAAGAGCCCAGACTAAAATTTTCTTTTAGTGGAGTAGAAGTGCAAGCATCAATAAAGCTTTTATTATTGACCTATTAGATTGTTATTGACGGTTCAAATGAAGCTAAGTTGATATACAGAGATATTTCAACTACTTAAGTGTGGTGCAGATGATAGAGTGGTCGACTTTTATGCTGGCGTACGCTAATTTTAATCCTGTTTCCGAGTCATACAGCAGTTATTTTTATCAATTTATTTAATTCCACAGATTTATTACCAAGTTTCATAAATCATTCCCTAGGCCTTTGAATTACAATCGGTGATATTAAAGCCGAATGAATTAATGAAGCACTGTCATTTAAATAACTTTCTGCAAGACTTAACAGTGCTCGCAGCGGCTAAAAAGAAGGTTGAGTCTTCATTGAGCCTCAATACCTTTCCTTAAAGAGCCCCTAGTGGAATAGAAGAATAAGCATTTATAAAGCTTTGTTATTGAGTTATTAAAATTTTAATAGAAATCTTTTAAGAGGCTTAAATAAATAATACCATTTATACGGTTCGCCTTTTGAAACTAAAAGTAATATTCTGTTGAACCTTGTCTGTTTTCAAAGACATATCAACCACTCGACGACGTTTTCATTGTTATAAACTTAAAGCGGAAGGAGTGTACTTTGGATAGCTTTATATCGACGGGAAGGAGTGAGGTGATAAGTTGATCAGTTAAAGCTAGCATATTATTGGACGAGTCTAAGGAGCGTTGTCTATCAAATTTTAAAGTCGGAATTTTATAGACTATAGTTTTTTTCATTGCCGTCAAGTCCTTAATGATTAATTATTAGAATAAAAATCAGTGCGCCAAGGTGGCTACCCTGTGGGACTTCAGGTGCAGGGCCATATTCAAAACTTAATGATGACTTTATATAAGCGATCAGTTAAGTTGCAAGGCGACCAATGTCAAGTTAATGACAACAATACTATAACTAAAGATACACTACACACTGCTTGGTTAGGCTTCCTTACAGCATCAGCGTCTTCCAAGCTGAGGTTCTGGCAATCACGGAAGCGGTTCAGAAGGTGTCACGAAATGATATTACAATTTTCGTTGACAGCCAGGCAGCTCTAAAAGGAGTTTCTTATCTAGAGCATTAAACAAAATCATAGGGTGGGCGATTTGTCGAGGCTTTGCTGAGTAAAATTCAATAAATTCCCTGCCATCTTCAATTTCATTGGTAATTTGGTTAGGTAAGGTTTACGTTTCGGCATAGCAAGCTGACTTAAGGTTGATTAGGGCAGATAATTTGTTTGCAGTGAAAATTTATTGAATTCAGAGTTTTTGATAAGGGGGTGGGGGGAGGGATGTTTGGCTAAAATATTTAAGGTATTTGGAATCAGGCTGTAGGGTGTGAAAAATATTGGCAGAATCTTTTCAATTAAATATAAAACAATGGAATAGATGTATCTAGAAAATCAAATAAAATCAGAAACTCAAGAGGTATTACCTACAATTTGCTAATTGTCAAACATTTTCCTGCCAACAGGAAAGACAGGGGTAGAGGTGAGTCCATTTAAAGTGACAGAGGTACTTGCCATATAAATTGGAGCTATATTTTACATCCACCAAATTTATGGAACTTGAATTTTGTTAAGAAATACTGGCTGTCCTAGGTCGATTCCTTTAAGTACTTTTAAAGTAAGCAATTGTACTTGTTATGAAAACTATTAAAGCTACGTCTGCAACTAAAAGTTAAATCTAAAAATTGACCTTCCAATATCCCAGTCATTCCCACACAAAATCTAAACCACAACCCTTTAAATTCTTTCACATCATAAACTCACCCTCGGTAAGTACGTGTTTAAACAATGTTTATAGCTGTCAAACAAGCTTGCAATGCCGGGAATTGGAATACACAAAACCAGTTGACATAATGAGTCGTAAAATAAAATGAATCCTGCTGGGGTACTTGCTTAATATGTCACCATCGCTTTTATTCAAACAAATCACGTACGCAACAAAGGAGCCAAAGCAGCAAAGGGAGCTCTGCTTTCTTCACCACCACCCTAACCATCGAAGTCCTGGAAATACTTTACCTACACACTGGGTTATCCGAGTTCATTGTACGATTATCGTAAACACTTTCGATTCTCTTTGGAGTACTGCTTTTGCGGGGAGTTTCTTGCAAAATATTGTTCTAGTCAATTGTAAGTAATGGAAAGGTGTAGCTTGACAAAATGTTTTCGATAAACAAAATAAGCAGCGGGAAATCCATTTTAATCGCATAAACTCTGATGATGTTATAAAGTATTTATAAGGCTATTTAAAAGTATACAGGTTGTCTTGGATATTGGAGGAGGTAGTTACGAGGTGGAATAGATGATGTCTTGAAGGTGTTTGGACATCTTGTGTGTTCAAGAAACAAAATGGCGAAACGCGAGAAATCGGTCCAACAAAGCAGGCACCTGGTCACTTATAGCAGTGACGGCCTAGATTGACTACCATTAGGTAACGAGTTTCATAAAGCCTAGGATTGAAGATATTGGGGTGGCTATCACCCGGTAACTTGGTTTCCTCAATACATATTATGGTTAGGTTATATCAGGTTGAAGTGGCAGTCGGAAAGAAGTTCGACTCACTTAGACCTAAGTGAGATCCATTGTGGTACCACGTGGATCTAAAGTTCCTACCTACTCGTTGAACCAATTTGAGCTTTTAAAAAACCTGAGGGACGTTTTGGGTCGGTCGGGTTTAAATCGGTAAGATCATTGTAGAAGTAAGCTCCTAGATGGAGATTTCGTTTCCGGAAGATAGCAGACGCACCATGCTCCAAAAGGATCCGAGGGGAATAGATACCTGGAAGTTTTTATCGAACTGCTGTTGGGGTATGGTGTAGCCTATATTTCTAGGAAAGATTCTGAGTGTGTTCAGAATTGCAGAGTGGCCGATTTCATTTTCGTTCCATTGAGAGGTTGCTTTGAGCAGCTGTCTGTCTGCTAAAAAGGAAAGTCTAATGCAGCTGAGGGAGTGCTTCGAAGTGCTCCACTTATGCATAAACACAGATATATTAAGTATACGTGAAAAGAACGGCATTTAAAGCTTGGTCAAAATGCCTCACTGATACTAGAAATGATAAATGGTAATAAGACCAGAGCAAAATTCTGCAGAGCTGAACAAGGAATGAACAAGTATCACCAGTTTGTTAAGAGTCACATTCGGTGCTGCGAAACGACGAAGACGCTGTCAGACAGAGCGAAGCATTCAAACATTGATAATTAAAGAATTCCATCCACCCGAGACCGAAATGAAGTGAAGATAGCTATATCTAAATTAAAGTCCAACAAGACTTTTGAAACAAATAGCCGCTGAACTATTGAAGGTGGCTGGATATGACTAGAGAGTAACCAACTGATTTCCAAAATTTGATTGGAAAATGCTTGATGGCTGGAACCTCAGCATGTTTTCCCGATTCACAATAAAGTAGGCATCTCTTGAACATCGCGTATAAGATCTTATATATTGTATTGTGCAAGCGTCTGAAACCATTTGGTCAATAATCTGATTGGACTCTATCAACGCTGTTTAGGGCCCGATAAGCTGTAGGCCTGTCAGATCGATACCCACCACACATTTTTATCGATTTTAGAGTCGACATGTCTAGTTTAGCAGTACTGCCGAACTCTTCGGCTTGTGCAGAAAGATTACGGAGAAAGCTCGCTGCTGCATCAAGGTCGGTAAAGACCTAACAGAGACCTTTGGTATCAAAAAGAATTTATTGCAGGCTACGCGCTGTCATGTAACTTATTTAAGATCATACTTGAAAGAATTTTGCAAATGGTCCGGCCTGCAGAATCTTTGATTTTTATTCGAAAGTGCAATTGAGTAGGGGAAGGCCTCGTCTTATGTGACGCCGCACATGTGGAAAGGGACCTCAAGCAACTGCGTGATGTAGGTTAGCCAAGAACCGTGCTAACTGGAGAGGGTAAATGCATGATGTCCAGATTCAATTCAAATACAGGCCTTGCAAAAGTCTATCTAAGAAGAAGTAAAGGCAACTGCTGATATGAATCATGCTACCCACAAGCTGCGACAAAGCAACTCGATTCACAGCTACCCTTAAGATGGCATACAATGGATGCCACATACATTTGGCATTACTGCAGAAGTAACGAAGTCTAATTGATTTAGAACTTTGGCTAAATAAATATTATTTGATCAAAAGAGGAGCCCTGCAAACCCCGTCATAAATGCAATGTCAATCAACAGACACAATGGGAGTAGTTAGCTTGTGGACATTCTGGTGATATTAATTGTTCCCTTAAGTTAAATATTGCATAAGCCCACTCACATCAGAAGCTTTCAAATTCCATTCTGATAAACCTAAATAGGTTTAAATTTTAAACACATATACAAATCCTTGGAAGCCCAGCACTCCATTATGCAAGGATTTCTTCCTCCGCGCCCTTTATCCACGCAACAATTCATTCGACCACCTACATACAACGATTTATACAAATCTGTATTCGCATTAAATATGTAATTACCCAGCGTTAACCTTCCGGAACATATCCGAATTGTGTCAATGGGCGAATGGGTCTATTGCACGACACGTCCCCTTTGTGTCTTTTCATGTAACCGCCGAGCATTATTAAGTGGAACTATGTGTGGTTAACATTTTAATATTCTCTTGTAATTGCAAATTGTTATGCTAATTGCTTGCGGCAAAAACAAATCCCGAAACAAAAGCAGATACGGCGCGTGTGTGTGCGTCGGAGGTGCTGCTCTGCTCTCAATCGCCCATTGTTTTAAATGAAAATTAAAGTAGCATTTATTTTGTTATTAAACGACAGGCATTGTTATTTTTGGGGAAACAACATTTTACATACAAACCTACACGACGCCTAACAACACATTAAGTCAGAAGAATGCAAACAACAATTTAACTCCGCGTAAACTGGAGATTGTACTATGTGTGCTGTGCGTGCGTGGTTTGGAGGAACACGTCTAAATTCTAGGAAATACGTAAACGTACTACATTCATTGGATACAATGAAGAGTTTTCAACAAAACTGCACTTAATGTGTGGGACGTGTTTAAAAAATGATCGCTCCTGCAATGGAATAAGTTTGATATAGCTCCACCTTTTATAAAACTTGAAGATATAGAGGCGAAACTTCTCTACACTGTTCGTCGGTATTTCATTTTCGTGCTTGCTTCGAATATTGTATTGTCTTGATTTGCGGTAGGGTTACCTTACTCGCTGAATCATGGCGTCGGTACATTTACATTTCAGAAGATCTTACAATTAGTATTGAAAAATGTAGTCCTAGAAAATTTAAACGGTAAACCCATCAAAGTTATAGGCAAGAGTGGCTCTGGTTAAATGAAGAAGCAGCTGACTATAGCTAGAATGGGACTAGAATTGAGGATTTTTCCACAATTCCCTGTTTTCATAAAGACAAATGAGTCCGTGGCTTAGCTGGTACTTTGGGTAACTACGCTTAAGCTACATAAGCTTATATTGTCAAAACAAAATTTTACTTACCAAATATAAATTTGTAGTATAGACATCAAAGTCGAGATTTTAATTTATTTTAGGCATGGGCAAAAATCGAAGGAGAACGGGAAATCATTTTAAACAAAAAAAAAACTTATTTTTTTTTTTATAATACATGCGCACAATATCCTTTGAATACCCTTTTAATGAAGTGATACAGTGCGGGCCTTGGGGAAATAAAGGGTTAGAGAAAGGGTGATACCGATGCACAACGACGCATGAACGATGGTTTTAAGTGTCTGTAAACTTTAAAATGTAGGAAATATTTACATATGACACTGATTCAAATTTAGATGTCGAAATTGTGATCTTTGGGCCTTAAAGGGTTAAGTAGAAACATTTAAATATTTCTATGTCGGTGAAGTGACAAAAACATTTCGAATGCGACAAAATTCCATACATGCTCCTTATGGAATAATGTTTAACTTAGGTTGTTTTTGAATTCAACCAAATGGGGCTTATTCCCTTTTCACAAGATAAATGAAGACAAATGGGAAATGTGGTATTATTTCCAGACTCAGGAGGAAATATGGCCAAAATTTAGATTTTTGGCTTTATTTCGTTGGGCCATTTTTCATGTCAACGAATTTGGATCTTACTTGCTATATAGGATGCGTTTTAGATTACGAGGAATTTATAATTTTAAATACATTTTAAGTGTGCATACCAAAATCGTCAGAGCCGTTTTTTTAGAAAACGGATTCAATATAAATTTAAGAAATTTATTATATGAACAAAAAAAAAAATTATTTTAAAAGTTTTTTGGAATTTCTTTTATATTTTTCGAGATATTAGCGGTATTGCCGTTATTCGATTTTTTTTTTTAAATTCCCATATATCTCCATGTATCCAAAGTACAAAAACGGACTAAAATCCTTGGAAACATTTTCGAGTAAATTAGTGGTACCTATTTAAGTGGTTTGTATAAAAAATTGTATACCACGTACCATTATTTAAAAATATAACGCAAAGCTGGGATGTTACTCCGAAAACTGTACGATCTTTAAAGCAAATCAATCGAACCGTTTCGCCATACAACTTCCGGACAGACAGACACTTTTTTGAACTTATCTATAGGCGCACACACTCAGTTTGAGTTCGAAATTTTCGCACGATTGCAATATCTTTCTGTAAAGTTTAATACTTTGATAATCGTGATCATTTTTGCACACTTCCACTGTTTTCGATACTGAAAGCTTACATAGCCATAGTTGAAAATATATACGTAATTAGCAATGCAGGGATATAATTTAATTGGTAATATCTTCACAGGTGAAGTTCCCCTAGAGTGGGAAATAATTTCAGTTTTGATCTTTTCATTTTCGAAATATAACAAAATCTTAACATTTTTACACATGATATACTAAAATCCTTAGAAATATATCCATTTTGTTTTTATTTCCTAGTTATAATGAAAGAATGAGAACCGAGCTTACAATCGTATACATGATGTTACTTGAAGTTTTTTAAACAAATACAAGGTAGCAGCACTCATTTCGAAGTTATTTTTAATCATTAGTTCTTCTTTTAATCAAAAACCCTAAAGAAGAATATAGATTCTACTCAAATAGTAAAAAATCGTTTTGTTCCAAATCTATTTTCACATGAATTAATATTCTCCTAAAATTTTTACATTTCCCAAATAAAATTTTGACATCGCCCTGAAAAATATTTTTGAAATCCAGTACGAATGGCAAGCCTAACTAAATCCCATCGACGTGCGGTTTCTGGTGCGTTTTGTATTTGTGGAAATTCGTTTGAGAACAAAGTCAAGTGTGCATCTGCTGTCAATTACATCCTCGTTTCCTTCGATAGATATTTTGAAAATGTTGAAAATCCCTCAAAATTCTCTGACACAATTTACAACTTGAGAGATATATTTTTTAGAATGGTAAAGTATTTGTCATAGAAATAAATCTCTCGCGTTATCTTGGAAATAACTAGACGTTTTCTTTAGTAGCCACAGCTTATTTTGCAGGTCTCATTCATGTTTAATTTGTAAAAGACCTTAAACTTAGAATTACCTCACGTTAGTCGCATTATTTAAGATGTCCTTCTGCACTAAATCCTCGCTACATTTTTATCGAAATAATAATTCCAGATCTCCTTTAGCTGTGTCATTGATTATCGTTTGCAATGAGACGACCGAAAACTGTGCTTGCGAAAATCCTCAGTTAAGTTCTTCTTTTCACATTTTATATAAAATTATTATCTCAGTGTTCCGCATTCAGTGTATATTTTTTATTCAATGGAAGGATTTTTTTTTAATCCCCATCTCGCCATTCATGCAACACTGTATGAAAAGTTTATAATTAAATTTAATAATTGTTTCTACACTTTGAAGCAGCCGCAACGTGAGATACTTTCCCACCGTCCAACAGATAAATTCCAAAGAAATGGAGCGCAACTCCTTTTCACCAAACACACAGTTATGAGTATAAGTATATAGCAAGTGTATACCTTAAACGATTTTTAATATTCCCTCATGAGTAGATTAAGTGTGTGCACTTTTTAGTGTTATTTAACCTCATAAATGCCTTCGCTACCAGATGTATCTGAAACAGTAAAAAAAAGTACTGAATTCGTGGAGTCATTATCCAAATCTAATAGCATTTCCGTAGAAAAAAAAGTTTATAAGTTCACAACAACAAAAAAATAAACGAAACAAATCGTGCATCCGTTCTATATTGTATCCTAGAGGCATGATGGTGGCGACTGGGATGCAGGGTGCAGCCAAAATGGGTTGAAATAAAAGGTTTCGAGGTAAACCCATAATAGATGCAAGATATCCTCTCTCAGTTTTGCATAATAATGTCGCGGCGCAGGTTACTTTTTTACGAATTCAATGCACACTGCTACACAAAACTTTTCGCATAATTTTCCTGTTTTCCTAGTTTTTCTTATATATAATTTTTATTCTCGTTTGTTTTAGTTTTTTCCTTGGCACTGTTGTTCGTAGTTTCGAACAACTTCCTGAAAGTTTACTTTCACTCGCCGGATTGCGACTGCGAGGGGAAATTAGATTCTTGTACTCACAGTCATGATCATCATTTTTATGCGTTTTGCCTTCGCTTGGGGGTGAGAAAGAAATAATGGAGGCGAATGGAGCATGGGCGGATATAACAGAAGGCGAACAAAAAATTGGTCAGAATATGAATAAATTGGTTTTCTTATGGCGGCGGAGCGAATGCATTTTTATCGTTAGTTTTGAGCGCCGCGCGCTCATTTGGCTATATTTGTGTGTCCTTTTCAGTTCTATATTTTGATAATAAATATCCCTATGATGTGGTTATTGCACCATAGTGCAGCAGAGGGGGGTCGAGTCAATGAACCAATTTGTTGAGTGCATAAAAATGCATAAATCTACATTTAACCTCATTGAGTCACAGCACAGCAGAGCACAGGCACAGCGAGACGGAGAGTGGTGCCATAAATATAGCTGGTAACAAGAATACCATCAGACGGCCTGCCGACGCGGATGTTTACGCCGCGCACAAGGAGCTGCATTCAAGAGCCTACAACTACCACCACCACCACCACCACCACCACCAACAATGGCCCGAGGACAATGGGATTTTAATTTAACATTTATTTTTCACTGTTATTTATGTGGAACGCGAGAGCGTGTTGTCCTTATTGTTTGTATAGTTATTTTCTGTCCTCGTGGTGTTCGCACATTAAAGCTTCAAGTTTGTTCTGAGGACAAAGTGTACTAAGAGATGTACAATTTGTTGCCGGATTTGGCTTAACAGATCTGTAGGTGCTGATTTTCATGCACTTAATGAGATTGGGAATACATATTTTACTGTTCTTGGAATTAATGTTTTGTTTTTTATAATTTTGTCAGTGGTTATTAAAAAGTATCCACTATAAACACTTATCAAGGATACGATTTTAAGGATGACGTTAATGCATGGACTTTTCCATGTAGTATTGCTTCAAGAACTCCTTCAAATCCTGTGAAGTAGCTGCAAGTAAGTAATTGGTGCAACGAGCCAGATATGAGCGTTGTACTCAAGCTTAGGACGAAAAATCGCGTCATAAATTCTTACAGCACAGCATTCTTGGCAACATTGAATCATTCTAAAGAAAGTCTTTCGATTTCAGTGATGTAAGTGCCATTGATCGGTAGGAGGAGGAGTTGAAAGATTCGAAGATTTTTTGGGTCAGACTGGACAAGGGCTTTTTTCAACTTCTCGGAAAGAGCCCTTAAGGATAGGTGAAATAAAATAGCCTATTGAAAACAATACCATCTGTACCGCCGGTTTTGTGTATGTTAAAATCTTGAAGTACGCTTACGACTTTAGTACCCTTATGACTGTACGAGTGCGAAACTTCGTATCTGTCAGCTGAGAAGGTAACAAACATTTTAATATATATTTTACGATACTGTTAATTGTAATAAATATATCCTGTGCCACAACAGAAATAAGCATACTTAACATATGCTCAGATAGCTGAGCTGAAATTTAAGCCTGCTCTACTGCTAGAGTTACATTTAAAATTGTGGGGAAACCTATGAGCGATCTGAACAGGTTGGGTAGGTTAGTTGGGCTCTGTATCTCTAACCAACTTGATGCGATGCTCTGCACATATGCTCAGATAGCCGAGCTGCAATTTAAGCCTGCTCTACTGCTAGAATTAATTTAAAATTGTGGGGAAACCTATGAGCAATTTGAGGTTAGGTTCTGTATCTCTAACCTGAGCCCCCGGGTTATCGAAAGAGGTGTATCATTATTACCTCTTTTGACTGATCTTTTGCGTCTAAAACACATTGATAACTAGCATGGTTTTGCATTATGCAGACTTTAAAAGCTACTGATATACGGTTCAAATTTCAGCAGGTCTAAATATCATCTAGGACTGAAGAGAAGTGACCTTAACTGGCTTTATTACTGGATTCAGCCCTCTCAACTAGCATCTCAAAACCATTAGGGTGGTAGATGTTGTAAAGGCATCACTCTGTATCTGTAAATGAATCACACCGCCGCACTCCAGCACCAGGCTGACCATCCTTGGCAAAAACTTGCTCAACGAAGATGATCTTTACCAAATTAAACTAGCCAGCTTCCTACGCTTTGCCAAAAGCACTGGCAGGTTAAGTCATTCAAATTCCGATGCGAACTTTCGGTTTTGTGATTAATTTGAACCACTAGATGTGTTTTGTGGCAGTCCACTGATGATCCTGTGCTACGACATTTCGCTGAAACGTCTTTAAAACAATGGGTCGCTAAAGCGTTTCAAAAATTTTAATAATTTTGTTCGATTTTTGGTATTTTTTTTTTTTGCAAGTTTGGTGAAAATATTTTTTTTCCTAGTGGCAACTGTTTCCGTGGGTTGACACGAATGCTATATTGCGTTGATGGTAGCTTGCAACTTCTTTTTTATTTCACTGGCCTCAGCGATTTATTCGACATATGAGCCTAACATCTCCAACCATTTTGTGGAAGAAGTTACATTTTATTGGCACAAATGGAGGGGATTTCGAATGGCAAATTTCTGAGAAGTTTTTCATGACAGATTATACTCTTGGATGTTTGTTGGACTTTCTTATGAGGGCTTAAGAAGTTTCTGGGGGAATGCACTTTATACACATATCACTGAGTCACTACACATACCAGATCATAACCTCGTCGTTTAATGCAGAAGTAATATGTGGAACATATCTGTGTGTATAGTCAAGCAGCACTTAAAGCAATCGGCTTCAACCTAGTAAATGCGAAGTGTGTTACAGATTCCCCCTTGGCACTCAGGGATATACTCAGTTGTACTCTGCTGGGTTCCTAGACACGTTAAGGTGAAAGTAAACGAAAAACGGACGAACTGGCCAGATATGGCTCTGATATGAACCCTCGATTAGTGGATGAAGAGGTGCTACCGCCTTTCAGCATTGCTAAGACTTTTATCGACGGCGTCACCACACAATTGGCTAAGGAACAATGGAGCAACACCAACGGTTGTGTCATAACCAGTAATCTGTGGCCCGTTGTTGATACCAAAAGATCAAAGTCGCTAGTCTCTCATAATAGAACTCAAATCCGGATGCTGGTCGGGGTATTAAGTTAGGGCTCTTTACAAACGAATTCTGCAGAAGCTGCAGAGACGAGGAGGAAATAGAGTCCGTGGAACATCTTCTATGCAACTTCCCGGCTCTACAAGAACGCTCATCATGCATGGGCTAGGACGACTTGGCTAGGGTTCCTCTATCAGACATAAAAATATTCCTCAAAAGATCGAAGTGGTTGTGAGCCACATGTCCTTACATGTAGAAATAGGGTACTCACAATGGTCCTTCACGGCCTCTGGGTGAAATTTGCGTTTGCTGCAAAACAGCCCTCTTAACCTAACCCAACCTAATATGTGGACCGATTGGACTCATATTCACAATCATTGTACTATTTACACGGCTCAGTAAGTATCTTCTGGGCCTGCACACACAAGATGTGTTAGTCACACATAGAAGTCGTGATTTACTCCTTAATACCCTTTTCAGTTGTCATTTTGAATTAGCAGTAACCTTTAAAAGGTAAAGTCAGTGTCACCTTAAAATCAGAGTCGTTTAACAATTTTGTGTTAACTTTCTGCAAACTTATTAGCCCAACTCGGAAGTTCTCCCTCCCGCGATCTAAATTGAAATACTATTATGCTTCTCGGTCACATCCGTGCAACAAAGCATCTACCACACGCAGAGAAGGAGGGCACACACACAGCGATTCGATGCCACCTCAAATGAAGCCGAAGCTTTTGAGTTTCACGACTAATTGCAATATTCGCGGTTCCTACTCCCTATCTTGCTACGAGAACCCACAGCGACCACCAAATAAAAGCACGAGTTGAATTAATATTCAATTTGGTCTGGTGTCGAACTAAGTTATCACCCGTCACACATCACTCCGTGCGTCATCGTACCGTATTGACGTTCTATCAGGGGTGGTTTACGCTCCCTCGGTGCTTATGGACGCCAACTTGAATCACACTAATTAACAACTGACCTGTGTGTTGTACGCCATACTCTCTCTGTCTCTTTATGGGACTGGAGGGTCCTACTCTAAAAAATTTCCAAAAGCGGATCTGATGCCTTGCAAACCCTAACATTTACTAATCAAAAAGTTCATCCGAACCAGGATGCACTTCAGCAGCGCACTCAAACCAAACTCGTATATTTCGCATTTGATTTCGCATCCACAGAAGGGGTGTAACTCACCGCTGCCAGCCCTAAATGGCTGTGTCGCATACATCGATGTTTACACCTGGCTTAAGCTCGAATGGACACCTGCGGCGGAACTCGCTTTTTTTCCTGTGATTATTTTGGATTTGGAGTCGATTCACCTGATGGCCACATGTATGTGCTGACCAGCAGCATAATATTTATGTATTATGTACCTTGAACAGCTCTAATGGAATCGAAACCCCGAGGGGTTGACATCGGTTCATCGTTCGTTCGACCCCCGCATAGGAAATTGAAATAAGTTCAAGTTTGTTTTGTATTTATGGAAATTTATGCTTTGTTTGAGATTGCCAGCAACCGGGCTTTGGATATGGTATGGGTGTGTGCGACTGTATTGTAGGGCGAGTTTGTTTGTGGTCAGATGATTTACGATCAGATTTTCAGTTAGCCTGGCCCATAGGGTGGCGGTTTTGTTGGCTGGATGTTTGCCTGTGATTTATTGTTCATAAATTCTAGTGGATAGCTAGGAAATTACAAGTAGAAACATGATGGGAAGGCACCTATGTATCGACCAGACAGATCCTAATCACGCAATTCTATAGTGCCTGCGGAGTGCGGTCCAAATGCAATCGAAGACTGTGGTGAGTTTTTGCGGCGTAAATCATGTTTGAGGTTAATTGAAAAAAGTAAGGTGTTTTACGCCGCGTCGCCTCCTATGTGAGGAGTCATTAAAATTCGACCAGCGGCAACGTCACGTAAGCTCTCGCCCAGTAAGTGCCGGGCGGGACGGATTACACGATAAAACCACTCTAAGTCGGTTTATGGATTTCGTCAAAATATATATGTATGTATGTACGCCAAACTACCACCACCACCACTATCGCACGATGTCGGACGATGAGACGTTAATGCCTTACGGATGTCCAGAGGTGGAATGAAGAAGATACCCATCCGTGATTTAGAAAGATTCCTTATAAGGTAGGTAGGTACTTTGCCCGTGAAGTGAGAGAAGAGGGTGAAATTTATTGCGAAATAAAAGGTCAAACAGGAAAATCCATTTCGACATTAATAGCACAGGTCCTTGCGGGCCGAGAATCTCAACCTTTGACAGTAAAATGAAATCTTGGTGACAATAATTTCGTCACGTGGCTTTTATGCGGTCCCTTCCTTTTGTTACTTTTGGGACAAACGGAGAATTAACTTAATCGCCCGCTGGCAGTTTATGGTGTCAATTAAAGGTAACTTAGTGGATTACGATGAAGGGAAGAGCTATGTGTCACTGTTTCAGTGTGATTTCTTGCGAGTTATTACGGCGTTCGGAGTGGTGTGAGATGGACTATATGAGCCTTCTCTACATATAGCTTAGCGTGAAAAGGTCCTCAAGGGATAAAGCAGTGTTAAACGATTTACACCATCTTTAAGCTTTTGTCCTCATAATCAGTTAAAAATTTAAAAACAAATATTCGACTAAATAGTTCGCACAAGGCCTAATTGTATCTTTTGGACGAATGAACGTTATTTGCACCTGTGTTCGTTTGTCAATATACTCTATCTAAAGTTATGTCAAGAAAATATCCCTGCAATTGATTTTGTAATACCTCACAACGCCTCATCAAATTAGTATTACCACATCGACGGTACCTAAGTCTATTTTCGCTGGTTAATTAAAAGTCATGTCGATGATTAAGTGTCTTGTGCAGGGATATTTCACAACACATAATTTACAACCAACAATTTAAAGTACGTTAATTATATAAAGTGAAATATTTCATCGTTGTTCGAGAGGATGGCCGACTGTTGTGCGGGAGTAAATGCAGTGCCGCAGCCATGTTAGGTGGTGGCTGTGTTCGCCCGTCGTTGTCCTCATAATAATGTAATTTTAATTTTTCCCATATTCGAAGGCAAAAAAGGTTGACGACATTCTCTACAAGTGGCTGTTTTCTGTTAGTGTTTAGTGGGAAAAGTTTGCAATGTAGCAAGAGAATATTCTATGCAATTATGTAATGAAATACGGTACACTGAGGTACACAAAAAGAGTTTAGTTTGGAGGTAGAAACATGAGTAGATAGGTAGAACATAATAAAATACAACGCCGCTGCATTTTGTGATGGGGATATGTGTACTAAATTCGTACGTTTTTTCACTTTAAGCAGTAACGATCCCTTTAAATTTGTGGGTCTTTTTTATTCCCCATTATAAGACATCAATCAAGGGTTTAAATAATATTCGACACCGACACAAGAAATTATTCTGCCTTATGATCCTTGGACGGTGTCTTTCCCGACCTTTGAAGGCGTGTACTAGAAATGTATTTTTTAACTTTCTCGTAAGCTTTAGTATGCTAAAGGGAAAGTTATTGTAATCGATTGGAAATTTTGAACTCATTGTCAGACTAAGTATATTACGATTATAGAAGTTCAAAAAAGTGAGTCCGCTAATGCCGTCAGTCAGTCTATCTGTCTGTCTGTCCAGAAGCTTTATGGAAAAACAATTCGACGGATTTGACTTAACTTATGAAAATGGATAGAGCAGCTTTTAAGAAAATCGAATTTTTCAATACTTTAAAAATGATTCAAATAAATTTGAAAAGTGATCAAATCACGTCTCCTGCTGTGAAGAAATGTTATATATTGTAGAAGGTTTCGACAGTTAACGTTTTGTAGGCTCGTTGTGGTGAAGTGGAATGAAAAAGCTGATGAACTTGCTAGATATGGCCCTGTACTGAACCGAATACTAGTGGACCGACAGGTGCTACCGCCTTCCAACACAGGTCAGATTTTCATCGACGGTGTCACTACGTATTTATACGCCTAGGTCTGTGGCCCAATATTGAGACCAGACAATGCTTGTCGGCACTGCGGACACTGTATTATTGAAAACATGGCTCTAGGATTCATTGCATATGATTTCTACAAAAGCTGCAGCGATGAGGAGGAAAAACGTTTGTGGAACATCTCCTCTGCCACTGTCCAAACTGCAAGAACACCGCTTATCCTGCTTGGATGCACGGTTCTTCGATATCTTGGACGAGTTGGCTGGGGTATCTCTATCAGACATTAACCTCATTATGAACAGATCAAAGTTTTTTGCTAACAAAAAGTTGGTCTTGTTAGTCACATGTCCTTACATTACAACTACGGTATTTACAATTTGCCTTCATGGCTTCTGGGTGCAAAATAGCTCTCCTAACCTATTTTAACTTAATCTAACATATAGTGTTTCAATTTGTGACTCCAGCTGTAAAGATTCTATCAGGACAAAAGATGTGAGCTATCAGTCATCTAAGATTAAACCTTCTGAATATGAAATAAATCAGAAATTATTGTAATGCAAAACTAAAACACAAACTCCCACCGCTAGTAAAATGTTTGTTTGTTGAGAAAATTAAATATTTGGCCATAATGAACGCAATTGTGGTAATGACATTCCAGCAGTCAGCTTTTAAGATAAAGCCAATTTTTAGTTCTATGCTCCTAGATTGTGCTTGTAACCGAGAGCATTTAAATCCATTTTCGCACTCGAACAGGGTACTTTAAGGTACTAATATACACAAATCTGTTGGTCGAGATGCTATTTCCCCTGTCGCTCTGAAGCGGTTATTCTGGAGGTTTTTTTCACGCTGGCATGTGTCTGACCTATTCTTTAGGGCTCTTTCCGAGAAGTTGGATAACAGCATTTGTCAGTCAGGTAAAGAAATGGACATTTTTTTTCCGTCATTGAAACGCCTATGAATCTCGAAAATTTCTTAATGACGGGCAATGACCGGCAGTGTTTTCGCAGGTCTACTGGTCATTTGATGACATATCTAATCGAAATTTGGAACCAATCAAAGGTGGTGAGAGTAAGTTCGTTTCGCTCGTTTAGATTTTGACAGAATTGTGCATCAAGCTCTTTTGTCTAAATTGCCTGCATTTGGGATCGATTACCTTCCAAGTAAATGCTGGTGTTCTTTCTCATTCTTAAAAATGCTTGTTGCCTCTAATGGAAAAATGGCCTTAAAACAAAAATGCAAAAAAAATTCATCAGTTTTTTTTTAACGAAAAATGGCCTATTTTTTATGTAGCTCCTCTATAACTCAGTTCATTCCTTTGCTGATGATAGTGACCTCAGCTTCTCATATTCGTTTTCTAGTTTATGCCAATCATCTGTTTACCTCGATCGGCATTGTATATTAACCACTAACTAATAGAGTGGAATTTTAAGATAGTGAAAACACAATGCTGTCTTCTGTCATTAAGGTAAAGTCCCAATATTCTGACATAATCCATGAGTGGTACTTGCATTGTCGAAGCCACCTGGACTTTCCATTCTCAGTATGTGCGTTAATGATAAGCTTCGTTGGAACAACCACACATCACTGTCGCCAAAAACGCTGCGAGGCGTTTATTTGCCCTATAACCAATAATATATTTGGAGCTTACTAAACCGGATCCAAAAATGCGAGATCAGCAGTTAGATCAAGATATCGCAAAATAAATTGACATCCTTAGTCATCGTTGCAAGACTAAACCAAATAAAACACAAAGACTAGCCTGTGCATGTACAAACGGTGCAACAGTCACTGCTGGACTTATCCTAAATATCCCACCACTTCATCTAGAACTCATGAAAGAAGATATGGTAAATGTTTCATCTTCTGGGAATACATCTAACGGACAACTTCCGACACAACTTCAAGGTTACAGTCCCAGAACGTTTATACTGGGAATAGAACAAACCAACATTTGCCAAGGATTCCTATGTATAGTACATGGACGGATCCAAAATGAATGACGGAGTTGAAGCCGTAGTATACGGTCCTCGCATTAATTCTAAAACAAAGGTATGGATATAAGTAGTTCTGTATTTCAGGCCGAAATCTATACAATAGAACTTTGCATCCGGGATTGACTTCAAGTCCAGTGTGGACATGAAGACAATGAAAAAGCAGACGAACTAACAAGAACAGCATCCGCATTCCAATTCACGATGCAAATATCATTCTGCGGGCTACATAAGAACACTACAAAAAGTTGTATCAAAACCTTGCTTTAAAAGAAAAAGCTACATTTCTGGGGGGAGATCGAAAGAAACAGACAAGCAAAAAACTTTATGCCAAACAGTTTTCACAAAAAAACGAAACAACTACTACAATTCAGTAGAAGTCTGATTCGGCTAGCCACAAGCTTCCTTACGCGGCACGGCCGTGTCAAGAAACACCTGATGACTATGGAAATAGCACAAAACAATACTTGTGGATTGTCTAACGAGGACGTGGAAACGGCGGAACACATCTTATGTGATTGCAACTGCCTTATACAATCCTGTCAACGTTTTTTTAGGTAGGTTCTACCTTGAAGCAGCGGATATAGCTGCCAGCTCACTCAAAAATATAGTCGCCTTTATAACTAACTGCGGCATCATTGATGAGCTCTAAATGGATCCCATTTTATTCTCCTGTTGCATTCCACCCCCAAGACTATTCAACTGCAGTATCAGTTCTTCCAGGAATGCTCATCATTTCAACATTAAGCCACTATTTGGACGTAGCTATACAGTGCAATAGCCCGAAATCAACTGTTACCTAAAGTCCCATTGAATTGATTTTGGTTCAAATACCTATCTGTGGATAACAAATCATTTGTTGGTTTTTTCTCACATTATGTCCTTGCGATCGTATTCGGAAAATGTCCATGCAAATTTTGTTACCTACTTAAAGTTTAGCAAATTCATATCATAAAATTTACATCCGACTAGGATCTTCCCATTGTTTGCATAACATAACATGTACATGCAACAATCGGAATGCTAAAGTAATAAAAATAGAAAAACACTTACAAATCAGTTAAGTGGATTCAAATCTAAGCTTACACGGCTTCTCATGTACATAAATAAATAATTTGTGCAAAGCGCACAGTTTAACCCTCCCTTGGATGTGCTCCTTTAAAAAAAACCTTATCTCACTCATTTGATGCATAAGCCAACATCGCTCCGGTGTCACATCATTTCATCCTTAATTCTCCTCCCTCCATTTTGTAAGCAAATGTATATTTTCCATTTCCACTTTTCTCTATTTTAGTTCAATGTCACCCGTTTCTCGTTTGGATTCTGTGTGTTCTATGTTGCCCGTCCGTCCTCTTACCCGACATTTTCTATGAACGCAATCTGGCAGCGGAAACTTTGTCTTATGAATCTCATGTTTTATGCTTAGCGATTTTCTACTCAAGTTCGCAGGGATATGAAACAAATTGCTTCTCAGTTTTCGAGGTCATAACTTTCTCAATTTATCGTGTAATGGAGATTGTGTATGCAGATTTTTTTGTTTTCTGTGTCCGTCTCCTTCCTTCTTGCCTGGCGCTAGCAAAGGCAACAGCAACAGGTGTCTCAACACTCAACTTGCCATGCAAATCTATGTGGGGATGATGTTTTATGTGCATACATTACGTTACACGTTACGCAATGCAATTGTGGCGTGGCGAAGACAACATGCGATTGTCATGATTGAAAAGTGAAAAAACCCTTTTAGTTTATTTTAAGATTCCAAGGTATAATGAATGTTGTTATCCCTGAACCTGGTTCTGTTATAATTTAAATTTTGAAAGTAAGATAGTGTCTGTGGATGGGAAGACGTAGTTCTACAAAAAATCTAGTTGAATATGAAATAAGACAAAATTTTAGAGGTTATTATGAGAAAATACCAAGGACATTTTGTTTGAATATGCATAATATTTATTTACAGATTTGGTTTACAGCAACTTTGGCACTATACCATTATTTAAGGGACACCAGCCATTTATATTTTACATAACATTAAAGTTTGAACTAGACATATAAATAATAAATCAGCTTTTAGAAATAATTACCATGAACAGACAATTTTCATGTTAAGAGTTTCGACCATTTCTTTGAAATTTAATTTGGCATTCAAAATACAAACAAAAATTAGCTTAGTACTTTGACATTTGTAACGTAGCGTTGTTCAGCCCAAATCGAAACCCAACAACATTTTCAAATTCAAGTAAATATCCTTCTAATTTCTGTATCAATAAGCCTCAACCGTAAACGCCAGCTTCCATATTCGATTCTGTAGTTCCAGTCCATTCGGAAAATCTATTCGAATGAATCTAATTGCTGGTCATTCGGAATGGTTCAAGTGCAATCGATTTCCTAATCGCACAGAATATTTATTGCCAACTTCAAATGCCCACCCACTTTAGCCTCACAAAGCCTGCCTGCCAGCTTTGGTTCATTTTTGAAAGGAGTACAACTGACGAGAGCAGTTAGGTGGGTTTTCGTTTGCATTACTGGTATGGGGAGCCAAGCAAGGTTTCTGCCTTTCATTATGCTTGGCACACTACCAGTGCCAACGAATAGAGGCAATTTGCAGGACAATTAATTTGTGCGTTGTTTGCCTGTGAAATGTGGATGGAAGGCGACTAACAGTTTCCTTTCTAAGCGAAAGCATCCAGACGGGGGTGTTATGTTAGCTATTTGCTCCATTCACACATATTGTACTAATAAATATTATCCCTTAATTCTGTGCATACACAGATACAGACAAAGTGGTCTAGCACACATGACTGGCAGACTCGCACTCTATCTCTATCTCTCTCTTCCTCTCAGGAACAAAGCATATTTATACCGCATGTTCCACAATTATGAGGTCCTTTGTATGAGAGGCTTGCACAAAATACACAAGTTCATATATCTGCTGGGTGAAGTTGGCTAAAGGAACCGATGTGTGTGCTCTTCAATCAGCGGAGTTATGAGGTATGTATATCTACAGAGGTGTTGTGTTGATTCTTGAAGCCGCATTTACGAAAGTGTGAAATGTGGTTGTGTAGTTGGTTACAATGGTCTCACTTAACTTAGGTCGTGGTCTCTTGCCTAAAAACTATGAGAGAACATGAAAGGATTAATTTCTGTTATTTCCCGCGTTCATTAAGGATTTTCAAGTTAATGAGTTGAAAAGAGTTGCCTTATCTTGATTCCGGACAAAACAAATAAACTCCACACAACCGATACCTATAAGACTTTTGATTATGGATAGCTCCGCTGAATTATATGAGCTATGCACACGCCTCACTGTTTTTTCTTAACTTCACAAGGCTATTTATCTGTTTGTTTCCCATTGCGGAAGAATTGCACCAAAACCAAAAACATTTATCATATTTATCATGCAGAATAAGGTTATAGCAGGATTCTATTTCGAAGTTTTTGAAGTACAGTCTTCACAGTTTTTCTAGATGTATCCCTGTTGGCGACAATAGCCAATATGTTGTTTTTATTGACAGACAAGCAGCAAATATTTTCGCAAAGGACTTATGGTAATAAACACATATCCGAAAATTAAATTAAAGAGCTAATAATATATAGGAAGGAAAGGTCCAACCCCCAATCTAAGCGAGGCAGATAGCTGATACAGTAAAGATTCATTGATCAAAGTGTATAAGCTTATTGTCCTATTAGCCCATCAGTCCATCAGCCTTCAATTCGTCCCTTTCTTTTTATAACTTTGTTTGTAGATCTTAAATTACTATCATAGGTACGCACAGAGGAGGCAAATGAAATACGTAAGAGTTGAAGATATTTTTAAGATCTCCATGCACCACAAAGCTAGATATTTAATGGAAATTAAGCTTCCTCTTGCTTAAGCTATGTAGGTAGACTGTGAAGAAGATATGTATGCTTGGGGAATGAGCTAGTCATGACAAGGTTGTAGATTTGCGACGTTGAGCTCAATGCTTTTTCTTTAATACCAATTAAAAAACTGTCAAGCGTTTGTTGAAGTATGCAGCTATGCTTAAGTCACTATTAACCACTCCGTAAAGCAGTGAACAACAAAAAATCATCAAATCTGTGTAGCAACATCAAGTGCTAAAATGAACAGTAAAAAATGGTGTATACTCGCTTTCTCACTTTGCGTGCTTCTTTTTGCGTGCGGTTTCACCATTGCGAGAAACTAATTTGTTTACTACACCGCTTAAAGTGTCCCCAGGTGAAACGGATATAGACTTGGAAGGGTAACCCTATGTTCTTTCGTTGTCATTTTTTTGTAAACGAATGATTTCGGGTTATGTTTAGATATGTCTTCATTTTTTTTTAATTAAGTAGAGAAAATGATATCCGCTAAGTGGCCGTCGCCAGAAGTGATTACCATTCGGGCCCGATTTATGCAATTTTCCACCACTCTTGCAAGAACTTCCGGCGAACTTCGCGCATTCTTGACGGATATTCTTTTTGAGGACTTGTTGACATCGACTGATGACTTCAAAAAAACACACAAAAATAAGTCTGGAAGGGTTTAAGCAGGCTATCTTTCCAGAAGTGCAAATCGCCATAACGAAATATAAGGCGGAAATACAGCCTTCAGAATTTCAGTTGTGGCTCAAGCACTATGCGCCATTGCTGTATCCTCTTAGAACTTCATGTTCTCCAGTCCCATTTCATCCAACGGAGGAAGGAGATAGTCGTTGAGCATGTCTCTATACCGCTCACCGTCCACAGTGGTCAATGGAACCACACCTACAGCCACAGCTGCGATATTCTCAGCAGAACGGCTGCTCAGGGGCCGGCCAGACCTGGCAGCATCTCCTATTTTCCCATCATCTTCTAGCGGCTAAACGTCGTGATTTTTGTATAGCTTGTGTCCGACGGCCGGGAAATCTGCAACGAAATGCACCCTGCACCAACACCACTGAAACAGTCTTTGTTTCTTGTTGACGTGTATTTTATATCTGTTTACCTCACAAATTTTAAAGTAGAATTTAAATTTGCAGAATACTATAGCATCTTCCGATAGGTTGATGAGTTTAGTGCAACCTTGTATCTTAGACCTGACATTGCGATTTTTTTCCAACACGTATATCGTTGGCTTAGAGTGTAAGCCTGCTAACACCTTAAATGACAATTTTACAGGAGAAGGAAAAACTACACCAAAACAATTTTTGCCTCTTTGTAATATTCAAAATGTGATTTGTGTGTTGTCTTATATTCCTTTTTTCCAACATAAAGTTTTTGTGCATGCTCTCTCTAGTTTGGGAAGCGTAAATAGTTTAGTTTGAAAGTTGAGGACTCATCCGTCTTACTCATCATGCGATTTCGACGACTTTTACTTCGAATTCAATTTTAAACTTTATATCAGACCATGGATCTTCATTTGACCTTTCTAATGGTGTAATAATCTCAGATATTATAAAAAAGGGAGTAAGACACTCCCAAGACACAAGGGAGGTTTACACTCTAAGCCGACGTTATGCTGCTTCTGAATATATACATTCTTTGTTTGACACCGGTGATCTCCAGTCGTGTCAACTCACAGACTAATATGAACACTTACAGAGAAGAATTTAGATGGGAGTATATCTAATAGAAATGATTTCTCATGTTTGCCAAAAGTAACATATAGGTACGAAAGTATCTGAAGTAACGAAACATACGAAATGCAAATATTCCTTGTGGTACCTATAGTAACGATATGGGTCCTTGTAACGCACCTATTTTTTTATGTGTATGCGAAATGCGCATGGATTGTGGGCATACGGATATGAATTGAATTGGTTAAAGAGAAGTCCTTTGATTCCTTCTCTCTTGGCGCCCGAAACATAAGAGATAAAAACATTCCTTTTGGTAACGTATCAAATCTAGTAACTTTTTTATTTATTTTTGAATGTTGTTTTAGTTTCCTCCTTTTTTTCTTATTTTTCCATTAAATTTGTAAGAGAACGCAAGGAAAATAAAAATGAAAAATTTGTTTCAATAATAATTAATACTCAGACCTAGAGTATTGAATTTGTCTTCATTTAAGTCCCCAACATAATTTTTCCTTCTATATTGCAGACTTTAAATAATATGTGGGTGCGAAATTAACATGATCTTCGCAGGAATTCTTAAACTCGTAAGAGAATCTTAAACAAACATTTATTTCCCAATATGTATTTTCTAAAAAACATTTAATTAACATTTGAAAAATGATTTTATTCAATTTCTCATAAAATTTTTTGTTCTTGCACGAGTTTATCATATCATTAAGCAGTTTAATGAATACATGAACAGATCTTAAACTATGCGAAGCACACTAACTTGTGACCATATGTTATAAAATGTTTAATAAAAAAATGTGGTAAATTGATTTTTCCTTTTTTTGTATGCCACACACCTTGTATCTCTCTTTCACTGCAAAACGTTCTTACTGCCGTCTATTTATCGTGCATGTGATACTTTAAATTAGTAAATTGTCGAGAGTGTCCCTACTCACTGTAAGTATAGATATACTCTGGTTTTGTGTAGCTCTTCTGGATATTGACAATTACATAGATGTGATTTCTCTCTGTTAGTCATCTTTAACAACATGCGCTATTTATTGAACTGCAGTGCAATAGATATTCTTGTCCATCCCAGTCTTCCTGCACGGGAGATAATCTACCTATTAAGTATTCGTGTTTAAATATTCCTTTTATTCACAACAATTCGTTAGTTATTCAAATATTTTACGTCGAACATGCTGTCTGGCTTCTCGTGGGCCTTAATAAAAGAAACTTAAAGGGTATTTAAGTACCTACTTACTCGACATGGTTCGCGAAATGGAATTCCGCAGTTTTCAAATCTTATATTTTAATGAAGGTTTGAGATCATACCAAATGCGATATTTATTTATTCTGGCAACACTGAAAATTATAAATTTAAAGAGAAACAATGAGAACTGCCGGTAATAGGTCCCCACCCTTTTGTCTCCTTTTGCTTACTTTTGTGCTTTTAATTCATCATAAAGGAGTCAGTCTATAAATATACTCGGCGTGGTAAAGTCGTGCTTCTTATTTGTATTCGAATATATGTAGATAAATAAAAAGTGTTATTCGAAAATCGTGTGTTGTGTATTATTACCACAAGTGCTTACAATAATCAGAAGTGGGATTGTGCGTATTATACCTAACCCATCGAAAAAAAAGAAGAAAAATTGAAAATAAATAACGATGGCAGAGGTAGAAAAATATAAAACATATACAGCTGCGCAGTTGAAAACTTGGCTGGCAGACCTCGGACAGAAAACAACGGGAAATAAGAGCGAATTGGTTTTGCGATTATTGTCCATCCCGGAGAAAGAACGCGGTGAGTTCCCAGAGGCAAGTTTGAACAAGCACACTCAAAGGGCAGATGGTGATGATTCGGACTCAGACGGATATGAAGACAGCGTCGATGAAATACCGACGACGCCAACAATTACAACGGGTGAGGAAGAGGATGAGTTCATCCATACAAAAAAAAAAAAGAATTATCAAACTAAAGAGACCAAATGAACGAGCAAATGACAGCAATAAAGAAGGAGCTAATGATGACAGAGCTGATGAAGATATAGATAAACGGAATGAACAGACAAACGAACGAAACTTAAAAAAAGAGTGGCTGCTAATGAAAAGAGAATTGGAGGTTTTAAAAAGAGAAGTTGAGTTGCAAAGGAAAGAAAATGATATGTTGAAACAAGAAAGAGCAAATGAATACGTCAATAGTGGAATCAAAGATCTGCTTCCCGATTTCTCTGGAGAATTTTTCCAGCACTGGGAAACTCAATTAAAAAACTTAATCGCGGCATATAACCTTGACGACAAGAGTGCACGTATCATAATTTCGTGTCGGCTCAAAGATAACGCATTGAAATGGTTCCACTCGAGGACGGATCTGATGCAGGTTACAACTGAACAGTTGTTAAAAGAGATGGGAAGTATGTTTGTCCATCAAGAGAGCCGACTAACTTTAAAAAGAACATTCGAAGGAAGAAAGTGGTCACCGATGGAGACTTTCCAACAATATCTCCATGAAAAATCAATCATGGCCAACCGATTGTTCATACAAGAAAATGAATTGTTAGATGGCCTCATTGAGGGAATTCCAGATAGTCAACTACGCTTACAAGCACGGATGCAGCTCTTTGCAGGGTTCATCAACTGAAAGAAGCATTCTCCAAAATCGAATTGCCAAAGATGAGGGCAATTCCATCAACATCGCCGTTTGCGGCGGCAACAGAGGGACAGGGGTCCAGAACAGTCAGGTGCTTCAACTGCAACTCCCTCGGGCACATCTCTGCAGAATGTCGTAAGGCTAAACGACAACCGGGAGCCTGTCATGTGTGCGCCGAGATGGGTCATTTCGCAGCAGAGTGTCCCAAAAGGAAGGTACCAGTGGTTCATCATCTTAACCAGGACAACGAGCAGAACGAATACGTAAGAAATCTGAAATATTACTTCAAAACAAATTATGTCATTTATGAATTATTATTAGGATCAGTTCTAGATACCGGCAGTCCCATAAGTTTTGTGCGCAAGCAGTTTATTCCTAATGAATTTGTAACTCCTATAAATGTATCTGCTTGTAATATAGTGGGGATTAATAAAAGTCCACTAAAAATTAATGATTTTGTTAAATGTTGTATTTTATTTGAAGAAGAGGAAATATGTCTTAATGTCTATGTAGTTGAAAACAATACTATGCAGTTTGCAGCTGTACTCGGAAGAGATTTTCTGAAACTCGTCAACTTAAGATTATGTAAAGGTAAAGATACAATAAAGCAAATAATAGAAAGAGATTCGTATACAAAACTATGTAATGAATTAATGAATATTGAAGTTAAGGAAAATGAAAAAGAAGTTAGATTACCTAATAATAATGAGTTGTCAAACGAATCAAAGGAGAGATTTATTGAAATGTTTGAAAGTTATATGTATTGTAAACGACCCGTATTGCCCGGGACCGAATTTAGAATGAAACTCAGGTTGACAAATGAAAAGCCTTTCCATTGCCCTCCTAGAAGATTATCCTATGTAGAAAAAGAAAATGTACAGAATATTTTAGATGAGTTGGTTCAGTCTGGAGTGATAAGATCTAGCAAGTCAGAGTATGCGTCTCCCATTGTGTTGGTAAGGAAAAAGACAGGGGATATTCGACTATGCGTCGACTATCGGACTCTTAATAAAATTACACTGAAAGATAACTACCCATTACCACTGATCGACGATTTACTTGATAGGCTAGCCAATAAAAAGATCTTTTCACTTTTGGATTTGAAAAGTGCGTTCTACCATGTAAAAATGGAAGAAGATTCAGTTAAATATACATCATTCGTAACTCCAATGGGGCAATTTGAATTTTTGAAGATGCCGTTTGGACTTAGGAATGCTCCCTCGACATTTCAACGGTTCATTAATGAGGTTTTCGAAGACCTCATTAGAATAGGGGAAATTGCGATTTATTTGGATGATATTATGATAGCCACAGAGTCGGTTGAAGAACATTTGTGTATGTTAAAAAAATATTCGAAAGGCTAGTTAGTAACAAATTGGAACTGCGACGAGACAAGTGTCGGTTTTTGGAAACAGAGATTCAATATTTGGGATACACGATCTCAAAAGAAGGTATACGTCCAGACAAAAAAGGAATCGAATCTGTGAAAAACTATCCTATTCCACGTAGCGTTAAGGAGGTGCATAGTTTTTTAGGTCTCTGTTCACATTTTAGGAGGTTCATTAAGGGATTCTCTCTGTTGGCTGAACCTCTGTATAAATTGATAGGAAAGGATGCTAAATTTAAGTTTGAAGCGAATGAGATTAATGCGTTCGAGGTTTTACAACAGATGTTGGTCGATTCACCTATATTAGCTTTATATGATCCCCGAGATGAAACAGAACTTCACTGCGACGCTAGTTCGTTAGGATTCGGAGCGATGCTTTTACAAAGGAAAAGGGATGGAAAGTTCCACCCAATCTTTTACTTTTCAAAACGAACAACAGAATGCGAAGCCAAATACCATAGCTTCGAATTGGAGACTCTGGCTATTATTTACGCACTAAAGCGGTTTAGGATATACCTACACGGTTTAAGGTTTAAGATCGTCACAGACTGTAATTCTTTAATGCTTACCTTGAATAAAAAGGAAATAAACCCTAGAATTGCCAGATGGGCCCTCGATTTGCAAAACTATGATTATATTTTGGAACATAGAAGTGGAAGTAAAATGCAACATGTAGATGCACTCAGTCGTATCACTAATCTATTGGTGCTAGAAGAGAATACGTTCGAACAAAATTTGTCTATTTGTCAAAACAAAGACGTAGAGATTCAAAAGATTAGAGAACGATTGCAAGAAAGAGGAGATAGCATATATGAAATGCGAAATGGCTTAGTATATAAAAAGGTCGGGCAGAAAATTCTTTTTTATGTGCCAAATACAATGGAAAGAAATATTTTGCTTAAGTATCATGATGAAATGGGACATGTGGGGAGTGATAAGGTATTTGATGCTTATAACGAAATCATATTGGTTTCCTAAAATAAGGAAGAAAAGCCATGATCATATTAGTAATTGTTTAAAGTGTGTAGTATTTTCTCTAAAGCAGGCAAACAGGACTATTGCATAATATACCTAAGGGAGACACACCATTTGATACAATCCATGTTGATCATTTTGGCCCAATATCCCTGAAACACGCAAAGAAAAAATACGTTTCTTGGTCATAGATGCGTTTTCAAAATTTACTAAACTCTATGCCGTACGCTCCACTGGTACGAATGAAGTTTTAACATGCCTGAAAGCTTATTTTTGTGCCTATAGCAGACCCAAAGTTATAGTATCAGATAGAGGAAGTGCTTTTACCTCGGGGGTTTTTGAGGATTTCTTAAAAGATAACCATGTGAGACATGTTAAGATCGCCACTGGTTCGCCTCAGGCAAATGGGCAGGTGGAGCGCGTAAATAGAAGCCTAGCGCCAATGCTTGCGAAAATGACAAGTGGCGGATCAGTATTCACATTAGATAAGATCTTACCTACTATTGAGTTAGTCATGAATAACACTATCCACAAGAGTACCGGAACGTGTGCGAGTCTGTTGCTTTTTGGAGTTAGACAAAAAGGAGAAGTAATAGATCAACTGAGAGAAAAATTAGAGGAAATTATCATGAATGAAGAAGATAGAGATTTGCGGGGTATACGAACAAGAGCAGCGGAAAAAATTAGGAAAAATCAGGATTATAATAAACAATTAGTAGATCAAAGACGGGTGTGCAAAAATTATGAATCAGGGGACTATGTCATGGTAAAGAACTTTGTTAGTCAACCGGGAATATGTAAAAAAATAATTCCTAAATTTAAGGGACCTTACGAAGTTAGTAAAGTTTTGCCAAATGATCGATACCTATTAAAAGATGTAGAAGGGTTTCAGTTTAGTCAAACACCTTATACAGGGATATGGGAAGTAGCGAATTTGAAATCATACATAGAATGTAATATTCGGTCTAGGGCCAATCGGGACGATTGTTTGTTAGGATGGCCGAATTGTGGCAACACTGAAAATTATAAATTTAAAGAGAAACAATAAGAACTGCCGGTAATAGGTCCCCACCCTTTTGTCTCCTTTTGCTTACTTTTGTGCTTTTAATTCATCATAAAGGAGTCAGTCTATAAATATACTCGGCGTGGTAAAGTCGTGCTCCTTATTTGTATTCGAATATATGTAAATAAATAAAAGGTGTTAGTCGAAAATCGTGTGTTGTGTATTATTTACCACAAGTGCTTACATTATGTTCCTCTAGATGGCGTGGGTTCTATTTCAGCTACAAACAAATCGACTGAAATGTGATCTGAGTTTTCTTTAATTGAAAACTTTAACTCAACCTCCTACCACAGGCATATTGCAAATATTTGGTTATATAGACCAGCAAATAAAATAAACAACTGGAAAATAACTTAAGTAACAATATACATTTTTAAATTTAAAAGCTCTCTTCCATTAAAGAACTCCCTAGCGATTCCAACACAAACATATCCCCAAACAACTTACTAATGAATTCGAAAGGTCATGAAACAACCTTTAACTACGTATTTCAGTTTGAATGCTTGTCCAAAGGCCACACTAGTGATACCAACAACATGCACTAGCTGACCCGATTCATCACAGTTCGTGTGCGGAAAATTAACCCGCCAGCATTTTGTCAAGGTTTATGTGTCATCGCATGTCAACTGTCAGGAGGCAAACGTATGCATATGTTGAATACATCCATGCATGCATGACACGGAAGTCTGTCTGTCAGTTGGGTATATCGAAAAATTTTCATGTCACTGTCAGTTTCTGGCATATGATGATGGACTCGATTTGATTTGATTTGATGATAGCATTAGCATTTGAATTTTAATGAAAGCAGCAACTTTAAGACATGTCTCTTTCTCTTTTCTCTTATTGTGGAATTCCAAACACTCGTATCGTATCGTATCGTATCGATCCAACCCGCATTACAAAACAATAGAACAATAGAATAGTGGGAAGAAGGGAACGCATTGATTTGTTCCGAAATTTCTATTTAATTAATTATGGGTTAAATTAGAGGATTAAAAGGAGGAAATTGCTTGTCATTAGGAATTCGTTGGCCTCTCACACAGGAATTCCCTCTTAGCGCCGCCGGGCCTTCGGGCTGTCGGGTAATCGTTTTATCCGCACAGTTTTGCTGAGTTGGATTGTTATCTTGGCGAACACAAATTGCTTTTTTGTATCCTTCTATGACATGGATACTGGATAGTGGACGATAAGTCTCCTTTGTTTTCGGTTTTTTTTTTCTTCTCGAGGATGTTCAATTAATTGTTTTTTTTCTTCTTCTTCAAAAGACGACGACGTTTAATCATGGCATGCTGTGGCGGAGGTTTTAGCTTGTGTTCTGTTTTGAGGAATTTGATTGCGCTGCCTCTTTAGTTTGTGAATTCAAGTCACGGTTATGAATGCAGCAGTAGCATCTGATGGAATGGTACCATTGCTTTTGGTGGGTAATTATTTTTGCATGCAGTGCAACCTAGATTTCTTATGTTTGGTTTTCTTTTCAGAGGTTTCTAGTCGTTTTCAATTTGCAAAAAAAGGTCTCCACGATTGGCTTGATGATAGCTGTCATGATAATGTAATTTTACGTTTCTTCATGGAGATGATTGTGACAGACTATTATTAATACGAATCTCCTCTCACGCGTAGCAAATTTCTTCATTTCATGCTAATTGAGGTATTAAACATCCTCAACTTGACAACAGCAGAGCCCACAATATGTCAACGATTGACAACCAACACATTTTAATAAGTGAAGGTTTAATGCCTGAAAATGGCTCTGTTCTTTTGTTCTTCTTCTGCTATTCTGCCATGTAGAGAGGGACTGCTAATTTCTGTACAAAAGCTAAATGACTTCGTCTATGTAAAACAGCGCAAAGATGACAATGAAACAAAGATGACTGCCAACAACTAAATTCCTTTATAAACTCTGAAAACTTCATAGCCATTGATCAATAAAAAACAAATACTGATTAAAAGAATTAAAAAAAAAAATGTAAATACAGGACCTAAAGCCTAGCTACTCCAACCACTGTGTGTGCGAAGATATATTTCTTGACATGTATGGAAGGGACCTACAATTTAATGCCGATTCCGAACGCCAATTTTTTTGGAGAAAATTCTAACGTCAGTTTTTACTCTTGAATATTTGTCAACTTTCGAAAGACGCATTTGAAACTGGCACTCCTTGCTTAGAAGTCCACTAAATTACTGCATATTAAGCCCAATCACGCACTTGATAAATTTTTGTATTTTGTCTTCACCGTTACCTGATATTAAGAAGCTGGGTATAGTCATTCCTATCTAAAAAAGTTAAACTTTCTGCGGTAAATGTTTTTGTCCCATAAGTATTCTTCAGTGTTTATTAAAGTTATTGAAAACATCCATGCAAAACAGATAAAAATATATCTTTATCGGCAAGTTGTTTAATTGCCGTGGTATAGATTTTTGATGGCATAAGGGATATTTGACTTAAATATTCTTGACATGTTATGTTTGCTTGATTTGTCAAAGGCTTTCGACTCAGTTTAATATTCTATTCTATGTCTGATTTAGTAGAAGATCGGTATGCCGGAATATCTATCATCTTACTGAAAAATCTTGGAGGAAGAACAGGCAGCGTAAATGAATGGGCGGCAAACACAGGACCATATATTTACATTAAGAGCGAAGTGGATGGCTAAGTGCAAACACCTATTTCTGGCATTCGCAGATCTGAAAGCTGCATACGATAGTGTCCCAAGACAACATGTGGGGGGGGGGGGGGGGGCATTGAGAGCAAAAAACGTATACGACAATCCCACCGCCAGAGTAAAAATACAGGGGGAAAATTCAGGATCGTTCAAGATGAAAAAGAGATTGAAGCAAGAGGACAGTCTCTGCAGCCATCTTTTATTTAATACATTCCTCGATGAAGAAGCCAAGTCATGTAGAACACGGACTGATAAATGGCAATTCTTAATAACGGGTGATCCAAGTAGAGATACTTTTTTCAATAGCCTTTTGATCACGTGTGAGTCGTGTCATGTTATTTTTGTTTAGTATTGTTTGGCATTTCATAATGGAAAGACTTACGCGTGAACAACGTTTACAAATTGTTCAACTTTATTATGAAAATTCACGTTCTGTGAGGAATGTGTTTCGTGCACTTCGCTCAACTTATGGTCAACATAATCGGCCTACTGAGCGTACTGTTCGCAACACCATCAAAAATATAGCGGCCGTAGCTGAGAGTGTACACGAAGACCGTAGGGAGTCGATTCGGCGCCGTTCGCAGCAACTCGGACTGACGTATGGAACGACTTGGCGCATTTTACGTCAAGATCTTAAATTGAAAGCGTACAAAATACAGCTTGTGCAACAACTGAAGCCGCTCGACCTTCCCAAGCGACATCGCTTCGCTCTATAAGCTCTTGAAAAGTTCCAAGAAGATTAGACGTTTTCGAGGCAAATTTTGTTTAGCGATGAGGCCCATTTCTGGCTCAATGGGTATGTAAACAAACAAAATTGCCGCATTTGGGACGAAGAGCAACCTGAAGAGATTGAAGAACTGTCACTTCATCCAGAAAAAACAACGGTTTGGTGTGGTTTGTGGGCCGGTGGAATCATCGGTCCATATTTCTTTAAAAATTATGCCGGTGCGAACGTAACCGTCAATGGCGACCGTTATCGGGCCATGATAACCGACTATTTGATGACTGAAACTGAAGCTCGTGATCTCGGCGACATTTGGTTTCAGCTTCCCAAAAATTGCATCAATCAATGGACTTATTGAGCCGGTCGATTGGCCACCAAGATTGTGTGATATCACACCGTTAGACTTTTTCCTGTGGGGATATGTAAAGTCAAAAGCTTATGCCAACAAACCCGCTTCGATTCAGGCCTTGAAGGAAAACATCACGCGTGTCATTCGCCAGTTACCAGTCCAAGTGCTCGAACGAGTGATCGAAAATTAGACTCAACGGATGGACCATCTGCGACGTAGCAACGGCCAACATTTGACAGACATAATCTTCAAAAAATAAATACCAAGGAATGTTCTTTCAAATGATAATAAACATTCTCCATTAAATTTGAATTTTCTGTGTTTTTTTCTTTAAAAAAGTAGGGAACCTCGAAATGGATCACCCTTTATATGCAGACGACATTGTCACCTTTGCAGCCAATCCAGGCAGACTACAACATTCGGTGTAGGTTTGATTTAATAAACTAAAAGGAAAAGGAATGACGGTGAATGTCGGTAAGACTATAGTTATGTGGGTCTCTAAAGAGGAGTACACAATAGTGTACGACGGAAAATCTGTGAAAAGAGTGGAAGCCTTTGAATACCTGGTGACCATAGTAACTGGCTTGGACATGTGCAACGCATGGACGAGAGAAGAGAAGCAAACCAACTGCACCTAGAGGTAGACCACGCAACTTGGGATGACCAGATCCAAGCGATAAGAAGAAAGAGGTGTAAGATCCTCATGGAAATGAGGGAGATTTTCGGGACCGAAGTCAGTGGAAGAAATGGATGATCCGAGTTTACACCGACGCCTAACAGGAAGAAGCAGAGGGCGAAGTATTAAAAAAGATTTTTTTTTAGGGTAATATAATGGAAGTCCGACGAAAATAAATTGGCATGGTAGTGGGGGCACTACCACCTCAACGCAAGTTATATGCAGTTAAAGTGAAAATGTGCGAATTCGAGGTATAATTAATATAAGTGATATATATCTTCAGAACTTTTAGATAAAGCTAAAAAAAAACCACTTAACATATTATGTAGACCTAATTTGTTTACGCAAAAAATGTTGATACCGACTTATGATTTTATAAGCCCAAAAGAAATGTATGATGCCTTAAGACCAGGCAGACTCAATACGCGGCCTTCTTCTTTCCTTCTTATTTATACTTGACCTGAATAAGATATGCTCAAATGTTGTTTAAGGGCACATGTCTAGACCAATTTGTCTACGTTAAAGATCTTGTCTGTAGAATAGATGCAAATTACAAACAATGCTCCTGCACTTAATCCTAATAAATATCAACAGATAATTACATCGAAAAACCAAACTAAATGCTTACCAATTAAGTGCGAATTTGTAGTCTCGAGTATGACAGTGAGCCACATATACTTATACATAAATACATAAAGTACCTTTCTGTCCTTTATAGACTCTCGAATCGAAGTCCAGATTTTCTGTGTGTTTCTCAAAGAATTTAAATGATCGAATATCGCATTAACAATGATATTACAATATTAAAACTCTATAAGACAGGCATATGACAAAAAAAATATTTCTAAAATTTGTTTATACTTCTCTTACCTCAACTCTTTATTTTATTCAAAAATCTTAGAGATTACAAAAATGTCTCAAATTGATTTAAGACAATAATCCCTTTAATATTTTGAGCTATCACTCGCCCGTTTATTAATTGCAGAAGCTGAGCTACATCAAATGTATGACAGAGTACCTAAAGAAAATAGAGTTCCTTTTCGGTTTTCTACTTCGGGGAGGGGTAAGGCGCACGAGTTACACACAATTTTGATGTTCTTCAGCAGAACGAGGAAAAAAATGTGAAATGTATAAAATTAAAAGCAAATTGTTGGACGGATTTACGGGGGCTTACGTTGTTTAGCAATTGAACTCCTGTTGAAATTAAAATTGAACTCGTGAAATCATAGCTTGTAAAGGGTAATTTATCGTGAGGTTTGGTTTATAATGTAAAATAAATGGCATTTACTTTTTTGAAAATGATATCTGATATCTTGTACATGGCCACGACTACGTCTGAGGTGGTCCATTCGGAAAGTCCAATTTTGGGCGACTTGTTCGAGCATAGCGACTGGTATCTCGCGAATAACACGAGTAATGTTGGCGGCCAATTTACCATAGCAAAACGTGAAATAAAGTGCTCACCAAAATGATTTCTCAACAATTTTTTCACGCGCTGTTTGGCTCAAAGCGCCGTCTTGTTGAAACCAGAGCTCACCGAGACCATGAGCTTGAATTTCAAGCATGAATTTCCATGTCTGTTGACATGGTGCGATAACGGTTACCATTGACGGTATCATTCGAATTTTCCTTATTTTTTGCCTTTTTAATGGATGGTAGCTCTTGGTACTCTTCAGGTTGTTCATCAGCCAAATACAGCAATTTTTTTTATTAACGTATCCATTGAGCTCGAAATGGGCTTCATCACTGCACAAAATTTCACGATAAAACACCGGATTTTCATTAAGTTTTTCCAGACCCCATTCACTAAAAATACGACGCAAATTGAAGTCGCCTTTATTTCCATGATGACGTGTCAAACGATACTGAACAAAAGGATAAACCAGTTTGATGGGAGTCACGCGTGATCTGTCGAAAAAACCCTATTGAAAATCAAACCGCTTAATCTTTTGCTGTGGTTTGTCATATTGGTTCACAGTCCACGTAAAAACTAACAATTGCGTAGAACTCTAAATATTAAAACCCCTTCCCCAAACTAGTTGAACTCGTCGAGCCACAGGTCGTTAATTTATTCATACCTCAAGACTTTGTAACTCTCTCTCTCTGTTACTCAGTAAATAAATAACTGGGACCAAAGATTCTCAAAATACCATATCCTAATATATTTCTTTAAACAACTGGATAAATTCCTCAATTTCCTTATCCTTCCATAACGTAAGTACTTAAAAGACTAAGTACAGATTGTAAATATTTAATTTTCGGACTATAATTTATTTGATCCCATTTTCTGTCAATTTATTTTTACAACAAAAGATTATGCCCCACTTGTACTTTAAACCACTGCAAATCCAGTCGAAATATCAAACAAAAAACGGTCTTATTTTAATTGATAATTAAGTAAATTTTCACTTTACACAAATGCGCATTAAATTGGTTCAACAAAAAAATAAAAAAATTATGCCATCATAACTGAAGTGTTAATTTCCCTCTACAAGCAAAATAATAGCATTAATAAATTATTTATTGAATCATTTTCAACATCATTAAATTACAATATTCCATAAAAACGGCGTGCGAGGAAGTTTAATTGTTCGATTTGATATAATGTTTAAAACGAATCAATTCCAGCACATTAACATTTTGGTTTTTTTTTATTAACTACTCCGAAATATGTTGTCAAATTTTAAAGTATCGCACATTAAACAAAATACGGTCCTTAGAGCCGGATTATTTTTCTTTAATATTCAATTCAATTTAAATAAAATCCGCATAACTTCCGCCTATCGTTATATCGTTATTAAAGCGATAAGATACAAACACTAAAGTTGTTTATTAAAATGAAACTAATTGCCTCCACGAAACCGAGGGGTGGGTGACGGTGAATATATGTTTGAGAGACTCACATGTCGGATGTATGTATGTTTTCTCTTCCACAAACAAGAAAAACTTTTCAAATGATCTCAAATTAGTAAAACTTTGTCCCCCCGAAAAATACGACGAGAGGTATTTGCCTGTTTGTCGGTGTGACTGAGTTTGATGCATGCAAATTAATGCCACTGTCACTAATCTAGGCGGCAGTGACAGTGGCAGTGGCAGTGGCAGTACCGGAGGCACAAACAGAAACTTTATCTTGACGTGTCGTGCTGCTGATAGGGTTGGAGAATTGTATTGAGTTATAAATATGTTTCGTAGATATGTTGAACTTTTTGGTGCCACAGCCACTAAGGTGGTGGAGAAAATTAAAATAATGAAGGAGTAGTCTTATTTTGATGGCTCCTTTATACCGGAGACGGAGATATGTGCCAAGAACGACTCGCTATGTTAGATTCAGGAATTGAGGTATTGCGGTTGCGGTTGGTTCCCTGTGTGTATGTAGTTATGAATAAATATTCGTTTTAGTTGTTTGCTCTCGACAAAAATACCAACAAGCAATAAACCAAATTAGGTCTTGTTATTACCCTTGAACTGGTAATAGGAAAAATTTTGATAAGGAAGTATAGAAATCTTCTGAGAAAGTTAAGATTAGTTTGTAGATGAATTAATTACGTAAGAACTTTCATTTTTTTTCAATTTTGTTGTGGTAGTTTGCTTTAATAAGGATAATTATCATCAGCTCTGGGAACTCATCATAAGTTAGGAATGTATGGGGGATGAGTGGTGAAATCAGTCTACGCCTGAGGGAAATCCACTTTGAATACGTTCTTTCGATTTGCAACTTCAAGAATACTAACTGAATTATTATTTGTAATTTAATTTAAAAGAGATTTGAACATCCGTCGAGATAAGGAAACAAAACATGGAACTTTGCTGTTTGTGGATTTTTACTTATTTTTCATCCTGTTGTTTTCAGTAAAATTATTTTTGGTAAATATCAAGAAAAAGGACGCCTTCTACGAATATGACGGATTTTCAGTATGTTGTAGAGTCGAAAGTATGTTGTAGTCTTTTACGGAAAATATTAAGAATTGGTTCAGCCATCCCATCTTTAGTTGACTAAAACATAAACTTTTGAAAGAATTGGATTTGAATGCACAATTAATTTGACTAATACTTTCCCCACGCTGTCCAACAATGTGAACCGTGTTACCTGGAAGCTCAACCGAGGTGAAGAGCATTCCTCTCAGCACAGGTGACTGGATGTGACACCACAACGAGTTTCTTACATGCTCGATTGTTGCAAGTTAAGGTACGATTACAAAGCCATTTTCGCGAGTCGTTTAGATGACGCTCTGACGTAAAAATCACGTCACAGAGCAGTCATTTAAATAACGCTCGTGTGATCACCATTTTTGGGCTGACATTTTCGGCGCTATTTAAATGACTAGGGAAATGGCGGACCAAATGACATGAATTTTGTGCCATTTAAATGGCGGGAAAAAATGCCAGTGTGATCGCTCTTTAATGATGCCTAGGACAAATAAACTTTCTGAATGTTGTGTCATTTAAATGGCAGCCTCTAAAAAATTACAAGGCACGAAATTTCAGCTATGCCATTTTCCTACGTAAATGACAAATGACCCAGCATTTAATATGATATCTGTGATGATTTGGATTTTTGTCTCGTGGCGAAAGGACATAATAATTAATTAACTGTTTTCTTGTTGTTGTGGTTGTGTTGTTATGTGACGTCATCATCAATTGCAAATGGGGGAATGTTTTTTTTCCCACACATAATATGGGCATTACATGAAAGGTTTTGAAGAGTAGAACACGCAAATATTGACATTCTTGAGAAATGTCCTTTTTAAGGATTCAAGTACCTTTTTCGATGTTGCAAAGACCTCCGAGTGAAAATTCAGAGAAACAGCAAATTGATACGTGATTTTATAGATATTTACAAACAAGGTCTTTTTTTAAGTATTCAAGGACCTTATTCGATGTTCCAAGGACCACATAGCGTCAAACCCATTCCTTATATAAACATAAATGTATAGGTTTAGTATTCGTACCACTTTCGTACCGGTACGAGCCATAGACGTGATCCGAAACTAAAACTATCAGTTTAGTTTCGGATCAAACTTTCAGTTTAGTTTCGGATCACATCTCTGGCTCGTAATCAAGATCGTCTTCACTGCTTTCCAGCACACTCGCTGCTAAATACGCCGTTTCCGAAATTTCCACCATTATCGCAAAAGTTCTCTTGGACCTTTTTCAAATAATTTATTTTTTTTTTCATTTAATTAAAAAAGTCGTACTAAATGACAATAGCTATATTTTCGTCATTGGTCATTAAATGTGACATTTGTCATTTTGATAAGGAATGTCATTACCATGTGATTGCCATTTTTTCGCTCGTCATTTAATGGCACCTCAACGGAAAATTTTAAATGACTCCTAGTGTCCGTCATTTGATTTTGAAACAAAAATGACAATGTTAGTTATTGCGTGCGATCGTAGCTTCAATGTCGCTCCAGTGCGCCATTTTTTCCTGACGTCACACTGTCATTTAAATCACTCACAAAAATGGCCGTGTAATAGCACCTTTACTTCGCTTTTCAGATATATGATATATTTCACTTTGACAAAACGTTTCATTTGAAATATTTGTCTTCGTAAGGTTGTCATGGATTTGAAAATGAAGGTACACCCAAAATGTTCAGTTCATGAAAGAACTGAATGCCTCCCAGAACTGATAAATGGTAGCCATCTCAAATAAATAGACATACAAGTATGCTTAAATTTGAAGTAGTTTAGTAGCTTTTTTAGCGACGTCAAATATTTTTTAAGCCTACCACGATTTTTAAAATGGCTTTAAAATATGGATTAAAGTATGTTTTCTTTAAATAAACATTTACCTTTAAAATATTAAATTTGTCCACAAATCATTTTCCAAATAAAGTCGGAAACACCCTGTTCAAATAAAAAATTACCTTACACTTTCGTCTTCGCAGGCAAGTAAGGGAAGACGTTAATAAAATCAGTTTTTAGGGAATCGATCATTGAGTTAAGAATTACTCTAAATTAGTTATTGGTAAGGCTGCCAAATATAAATAAATAAATTACAGGGTTTTCTTAATAAAAGATTTAATTTTTGATATTAAACTGAAGCCTTTCATATAAATGAATCAAATTATCACGCATTACAATTTAAAGACAAATATGAAACCGAAAAAATCGTACTAAGCTATTAGGCCCATTTGCGCTTTATCTTCCCCACTACTCGAGCGCGTAGACTACTCTATGGGCGAAATTCATTTTAGCACTCGTACCGTGGCAAGAGTTCTTTAAGGTCTTAACATACACATATGCTTCGGTTCAGAAATTGGCAAAACCACTGCATAAGTTTTCCTATCTCTCCTATTCTTCGGGGCTCTTTGATGGAAAATGTCTTTATTAAGCCCGTCCCCACATTATCGAATCCCAAAAAAATTTCTTAAAGATCGATAGTTTTGTTTTTGTAAAAGATTAAATTTAAGACACATCTAACAGAAAAGCGGAACCAATCTTGTCACCACAAAAACCACATTTGACAGAGTCACTTCGTGCCATGCTCTTCGATGATACCACTGTCCAATGAATTAGAAATAACCTAAAGGACGATTCCAATTATTTGCTTTCTCCTATTGGTTTCTGAATTTAAGTTCTTCATCTTCGGGCGTAGGTCTTAAAAGGCAACGTCAGTGAAGCTCAATAAATTCCGACCGTATGACGGCATATTAAACCCTTTACTTTCAAACCCTTATTTCAGCCACATATCTACCTATACTCTGAGACAGATATCTTCTCAGCTCCTGATAAAAACAAATAGAAGAACAATACTTACTATTGGATCGATGGTTCCGAAACACAATGGTGTGTTCTGTCATTGAAGCAAGACCTCACTTTCATTCATTTATAGTTCTTGCATAACTCAAAACCGAAAGACTTTCCATTCTCGGTATGTGCATTCCATTCGATGGACTAATCACATATCCGATGTCGCCAAGAAAGTTGCGAAATATCTAGATTTCCTCAAGTTATGTGGAAATATTTCATTCCTTCTGGCTCGACTAGAAGTTATGAGGTGTTCATTGTCCTAAATTCGTCTCGTACACCAAAAACATACCTTAAGCTTAAGAGGGCAATAAAACTGTGTTACATCGCGAAATCGATTGAATCAGTCAGTGTCGGCTCAAACGAGCCAGTTGCTTTCCACCTCTTCAACATTTCAACCTCAATACAAGTCATGCAAGGAATACTTATCACTATAAACCCTGTTTTCGTATATTTCGGTTTCAGCTCGGCCGGCATATTTGTTTAACGCTCCATTAAATTTATTTATTTCATCATGGAGTGAACCTACTCTTCTATAGTATAACAATTTTATTTTTAAAAATAGCGCAGACAATACCCGTTGAACGACAATTTTCAATCCAAGCACTTTCAATCTCAACTAACATTTGACAGCAAATGTCAACGCAACTTCCAGCGAATTCCATCTTGTGAATTCTCTCTGAAATGAACCAGCGAGTGCAACTCTCTTCGGCGGATGAATGAAAATTCTTTTAATAAACTCACCACGGAGGGGTAATCCTTGAGTTCTCTTTTTTCCCGTTTCTCCAAAAGGAATTCTACTCTCTGAGAAAAAACAAAGATGAACCACTTCACCTAATTACCATTGCTTGCCACCCACAACGTAGTAACCTGTTGTGTGGCCATATTCTTTCCATAACGCTGTATGCGTGGCCCGGCTATATTGACTGTTAAAAACAAGAGTTTCATGTACATATGTATCTACTTGTGCGGTGTTGATAACAAACTTTTTCAGATTTTATCCTTAAAACACCTATTAAGTCTATACATACATATGTATGCATGCCTATCTGTTATCCGGTAACACCCACTCAATAATTTATGTTTGCAGGATTAGCGGCAAACAGAAAGTTTTTTTTTCCTCTTATCAACCACAACAAATGGCGATACGCCGTGAATGTGATTAAGGACGAAGAGAAGAGAACCGTGATATTATATCCTTGAGCAGAAGACCAGCACCGAAGGCATCAACACTTATTCTATTTATTTTCCTCTCGATCTTCTTTTTATTTTTTTCCTGCTCGTGTTGTTGTTTCTATTTCGTATTTCGTATTTCGTCTGACAATTTGATTTCTTTTCAAACTCCCTGAGATTCCTGTTGGTGTATGGCTTTAGCTATATGGGTGTCCTTTAGCCATTCTTCTCTGTGAATGTCTAACTTTTTTATATGGAAAAAGTTTTGATTGCTTGACGTTAACTCCATCTGTGGTTCAATGGCTTATGAAGAGTGGAAGATGGACAAGTGATGATGACGAGAGCGACGACGATGACGACAGGAAAGACCATAACGACCGATGGCGTAAAGTAATTAAAAAGAAGGCCAATTGGCCCGACGACAAAGTTATAAATACATTTGCTGCTGGAAGGGTTGTTCCTTCATTTGCACCTCATGATGTTTGTCATCGATTTGCTGTTTTACTATAGAAAGGACCTTGAATGTCACAGTCAGCTTGCTGTGCTGATTAAAGCGAATTCTCGTATGACGAACAAGGATTTTACAGGTCTCCATATTGACTATCCCTACCTAAGCATAATCCCCTTGGCAATAATTCCTATTCACGCTCAGTAGCAACACAATAAGCCTTCGAAATCAATACGTTTAATTTGCTTAAAGGATTACAATGGTTGTTGCTGCTCCCCTGCTGATGCGGCATTTTCCTGACCAATGTGATAAAATTATCTCTGACTTATATTTAATAACTTCAGCGTCGAAATTAATTACGCAATTCGGACACTTACTGTCAGAGCGTACAAAGGCATCTATCCTTCTCAGCGGGGAGCAACTGTGCAATCGTGCAACCGTGCAACCATAAAAATTCCCACATAGCCCATATTGCGATGCGCCTCTATCATCAGCATTATGCATATCTATACATTACATGGCGGTGTAGATAGTGAGAATACAATGCGTACCTGGAATTTAAATCCAATTTCATATTGATTGAAATTTAATCCTACTCACGGTAGCCGAGGTATTTAATTAATTTGCCAGAAATTGCATTCGAACATACATTCGATAGGTGTATCAACATATCTAGGCATACAAAGTCCCTGTGCCAGTCAAGAGATGGTATAGGGTAGAGGGTGGGGGGCCAAGGATGGCAATCGCACAGCTAACAGTCGTGGCGGTCATGCCTATCAATTATGCAATTTGAAATAGTTTCATGCTGGAAAATTTAGTTCAGATTAAATAACCAACTATGTAGGACGGACCGACCACCAGCACCGCCAATAACCATCACAGCTCCTCCGAAAGTCAGCAAATTACCATAAAAACCAATTGCGATTTAAATTACTCGCATCGGTTGATTCGGCTTCAGTGGAGAAAAAAGACTTAAAAAAAAAATAGAAAAAAAAAAAAATAAAAAATTAACGATGGCTTGTGTTTTTTTTATTTTATTTTTAGAAAAGGACTCGCTACGTGAGGTTGGATGGAGTAGGTGTGATAGATATTGATTCGTTTGCATTGATCGAACAATTGTGAAATCTAATTTGGGTGGGAAAAAAATTTGCTTAAAGTTTTGAAGGACTTTTGAGGATTTTATTACACGAAAAATAGTTCGATTCTAGGTTTTTCAGTTTTGTTCGCCAATTTGGGGATTTAGTGTGTATCAATTGCTCTTGCTGGGCATGTGTTTTTACTGTTAATATGCTTCACAGTGATGTGGTTGCGGTTCGATATGTATTTATGTTTCCGGAAAATAACACTCAACCTATTGTAAGGTTTCTAAAGTACTCTCAGTTATTGATGTTTTGAAAAAAGATCATTTAAATAACCTTTTGCTGTTCCAGTTCATAAGTCATTATGATTTAAATATTTTAGCCAGCGCAAAAGGAATTCAAGATTAGTGATATTTATGCACTTTGACCATTTCAGTGCCACAAATACAATTATTCTGTCAATCGATTGGAAAAAGTGAAATAATCTGTAGAATCCTTTAAAGTTTACTCTAAGGCCGGTATTCACCGACCATCCTTAAATCGGTTTTAAATTTATGTAGCTCATAGTTTTAAATTTTTGCTACGTATTCACCAAGCATGTGAAATGTAAATAAACAAAATTATTTAGAATGAATGTTCGATTGGAGATATTAATAGACATATGTATGAAAGGTAATACAGTTATCTTTGAAACATTGTGCTATTATTAGTTAGGCTAGGACCCTGCGTTTAGCCTAAGGAGCTTGCTGAAAAAATTGTTTCAGATGCATTTTAGGGAATTATTTTTTAACCAAGCTACCGAGGCTAAACGCAAGGCATTAGCAAAACTCATAAAAGCGCAATGTTTAAAAAAAAAACAATATTACCTTTCATATGCCGTATTACTCTCGTGTCTATAAATTGTCTCGTGCTATAAATAAAAATATGATGTGATATTTCCACATTTCTATTGCTGTCTAGGGTAGCTGGCCAGATAATACAGATACATCTCGGCTTTACACATGATTGATAATAGATTTTTCCATTACAGAAAGATTGCTCTCTATAGAGACAGTGCAATTCTATAATGATATTTTATCATTATATACACAACACAAGGCACTGAGGTGGGCTCATCGCGATCCCTGTAGAACCGGCTTAAAATTCAAAACTGTACGCAAAAACCGAAACATTTTCTCTAAAACACACCAATTTCCCTACAAAAGCTAGAAATGCCTTTGCAGTTTGTATCGACTATTTCCACCAAAGTTTCGAAGAAGTATTTCCCTAACAATTTCCTACGACTGCGTGAGATTGCCTAGCATTCATACAATATGTGCGGTATATCCTCAACAGCTTAAAAATCGCCTCAGAATCTGCAGATGTCTGACAGCCCACAGTCATTTTGCATGCTTTCGCAAGGGCCAATGCCCTGTCAGGACTACTACTAGAATTCTTAGCTTATCCCTACTAATTTTCATAAGCTTCCTGGACCTCTTATAGTCGAGAAGTGGGCATAGAGCTTTTGACACCTTGTGTCCCTCAAGACTTGGCCACCTAAGGTTGGCAGTCCTTAGGGATATTCCCTCAGTCGAACCCTTTATTATTCAGAGAGGAGGTTTTATGTCAGCAACCTCACCACTGTTGAGAAGCCCTCCTATTCTTGCAAACTCATCTGCCTGCTCATTTCTTTTAATACCGCAGTATCCTGACCCCCGCGCAGTCTCACTGGGTATAGTCTCACTGATTGCATAATGTCTTAAGCATTGTGCTACAGTTCCTGACTATATCAGAATTGATGTTAGTTGATTCCATTGCCTTAAGTGCAGCCTGGCTGTCGATGTAGATAGCAATATCTCCTCCAGATACCGATCTCATCTGCATTTACTCAGCCGCCTTGAGGACAGCTAGAACTTCTGATTGAAAGACGCTGCTTGTTCCCGGTAGTCGTATAGATTCCCTAAGTTCTGGATCTTTGGAGAGCATCTCATACCCTGTTCCCTCTGTCGTTTTCGAACCACCTGTAAAGGTTGCAATTTCATTTGTTTTGATAACTGCATATCTTTGCCAATCCTCCCTTTCCGGATATATTACATTATACAGAATGTCGAAGTCGACTAAGGGGGGATTTCATCCGTTATGATTGGATTTCCTGGCAGTAGCATCGAAAGGTACCATTAGGAGTACCATAAGCAAACTCTTGTTGTATTGCAGAGGTTATCCATCTCCAGAATATATTAATATGAGTCTTTTTTTCATATCCATATCGACTACCAAAGATAAATACCTCCAATCAGCAAAATAAGAAATGTTGAGGAGATACAAAAAAACTTTCAACCCAATGCTTGTTTTTGGCACAGACAATTAGAAACAGTGCATTTTATTTTGTTCATGTAGTTTATTATTAAATTTAAAATTTATTATACAAATTTAAATTATTATGGAATTAATTTAAACAAAATAAATGCTAGCCAGAAAAATATAATGGCCGATTTTATGGCGGTGTACCCCGATTTAGCGAAAACATATTCCCAAACTCTGCTCAAGAAAAGCAACATGCAAGAGATTGTGGGAAGAATTCTCCAGAACAATCGGACGACGAAAATAATAATAACATATACATTTAATAAAATTTGTAAAGTTTTTAACCGTTTTTATTCAAAGCACAACTCACAATTTAACATAAAAAAGCGAACTGGTACGAAATGTAATGTACTATAGTTTTTTAGTACAATCACAAACTGCTTTAGATACGTGATGCTTGTGGGGGTAGGCACTCGGTGCCTCTGTCGAAGAGGCACCCCCGATTATAATTAGTAATACTTTTTTTGTGTAATAAGTTTTAAGTTTTTAGTTGTTTGTTCGTTTGTCTATATGTATAGTTTTAAATAGTAGTTATTAAGTATTTTAAGAAAACAAAAAATAATAAAGGTTGCAAGTTTTTAAAAATTTTCTTGCAAAAATCATATTTACAAAACAAAAAGAATTAATAATTAAGGCCGAAAGGTAATAGCAATAAGTGATATAGTTAAGTTTAGAGTGTCCGCCTGAGGACCATTAATCTAGTATAAGTATCCTGTTAATTTTAAGTTAGATTTAATCATTTTTGTCTAGTATGTAAGATCTTTTGAAAACAATAAAAATGAATTTAAAATTAAAAAAAAAAATACGTGATGCTTCATATGACATAATCCCAATGTGCTTTTTCGATAGTTCAATAACGTATGAAAGTTACTCACTCGTTAACTGAAGCGAAAATTCGGGCCCAGTTAACGAGCAATACGTCACTGAATTATCTCGGTTTGGCAGTACTGCTTCAGTTATCGATTGTAGTATTGAGTATTGAATTTAATTGTTTGACACTTCCTAGTCAGTGATAGTGTGTTTTTTTAAATAAGACAGATCTGAAGGCGTCGTATATAAGTTTTTATAAAGTGTTTTTAAATTTTTATATAATAAATTTAAACAAAATTCAAAAAAGTATTATGCCCGATTTTATGACTGCGCACCCCGATCTGTAGAAAAATATTTTCCAAACGAGCTTTCACGTTTTGTTCCTTCATTTTAAAGTTATTTTTGTTCTCTTATTTCTTATTCGTCGTCATTTATTTTCCATAGCGGGAACGTATCACAATCGAACACAATTTAAAAACAAAGCGAACGCAGAACACTACAAAAGAAGGCCAAAAGAAAATACAAGATTCGGATTGACCATTCGCGGAACATCAGTGTTTGGCTATAGCCCACAATTTTCATTTACTTAACCGTAAAACTCAGGGCAACGAACGACAGAGTAGCCAGCATATGAAATCTGACAGTTTCTTTTTTAGCCTTTCAGTGACTTTAATGACATTTCATGTATTAAATAGTTTTGATTTATTTTTCAATAAGTGGCCTTGGATTAATTCTTTTCGTTTCCTTTACATGAAAAGTCAACCATGGACACGTTAATGTTAAACTAAAACTCTCAGGCAAAAAGCCAAAGCCTGGGTAATTAGAAATATACCCGGGGCGATTAAGTCCTACAAATGTGTGTTCCAAGTTATATTTTTGACACGAAATTATGGAACACATATTCATTTAATTTGTATTCATTATCACCGTTTACATAAATATGCTTAGCGATTTGAGAATTAATAACCCAAAAAAAAGGTAAGGGAAATCAAGAAAACTGCCTGCTGAATAACGTTCATCAATGGGCAACATTTTAAATCAAATTGACTTATGTAGGCAACAAGAGTTCAACGAATACACCCTCGAAGTTATGGAAATTTCTCGAGAGACATATAGACGGAAAAATTAATATACAGACCGACGATGGAATTACGAATTAAAATACCCAATACAATATTGCTAATAAGACACTGCTTTTATTTGAATGGGTTGTGTCTTCTACATGTACATTCTACATTGGTCATCGACTTTTATTAGCATTAACTCCGTATATTATTGTTGATTGCATGTTGATTGCAATATTGTCATATTTCATTTCATGTGACACTAGCTGAATCAAGGGTATTCCAGCTACGGTCATATTATGATTGAGATTGTGTATTGTGTTTGAGATTTGCAGTTTGCATTTCTTTTTTTAAATAATTTAATTATTCATTTGCTTGCCACCAAACAACAAACGCTTACTGAGGAAAATAAAAATTAGAGCAAATAATTGCAATTATGGTTTAACATTAACCCGTTTAAGGACGAATGGCCATAGTTAGTTTAAGAGTGGACGGTTTTAAAAAAAACAAGTGCTTCGAATATTGAAGGATGGAACCCCATATTGCAAAGGCAAGCAAATTCCGAAGAATCAGTCTCTCCTATTAGAACCCAGTTCTTCTAACTTCTAGTGATAACAAAATAGTCAACCTTAACTTAAATGGATTTGGAGGTAAACTCTTGAGATCACTTCAAGGAAATCCTCTTATAGCAAATCTAAGAATTCTGCCAATGTCCTGTTTTAGATCTACTTGCCTAATTCAATGCCCTTACATAAGAAAGGTGCCCTTGAAACCCCCATGGGTGGCGGCAGTTTAAGAGTTAAGGACCCTTAAGAAAGTTTTTTTCATAATGCTGCTTCAATTGTTGCCGAAAAAAGGCAATGGAATCAAGTGTCATCCTATCTGAATAAGTCGCTTAACGATCACTACGTACACAGAACAGTTTAAGACTGTTTTGGGTCACTGTAACATAGAGGGTTATGAGTTAGCTGATTGGCTGGCAAGAAAAGATGTCAAATTGCAACAATATGTATTTATACATTAATTTAAGCAGACCAAGATATAGAAAGCTTATTGAAATTTCAGGACAATTTTCTTTTCAGGAAGCATGCAAGGAGTTTGGGTCTTTCAGAGATTAACGCGTGCAGGTTTTGTGATGATTTATGCGTAACGGAAGATATAACACATGTATTGTCTGAATGTTATGAACTGTCTCTTTGCAGAAATATTCGTTTACGAGCAGAACGTTCGTTTATTGGGAGATTGTAACAAGAAGCTGTTTGCAGAAGTGGAGGGAGATTTGCTCGCAAACCACTTCAGAGGTCTTTTACTCTTGGATCCGTATCAAAACAAATTTTCTTACGCTCCCACAAATACATATGCTCAGGAACTGGACAGCACTATTGAGGTGCCAGAACTTTTGTCAGCACTAAATAAAAAGCAAAAGAATAAATCTCCGGGACCAGATGGTATTCCTGTGAAATTTTATAAACAGTCGCCTGAAGCTTTTCTTACATAAGTTTTAGAGCTGTTTGAAAAAATGTTCGTTGAAGAGACTTTTCCAGGTTCTTTAAAAATTGCCAACGTAGTAAAGGGTGTTTTTTTTTAGAGGTATAGAACTTGATAATGAACTTGAGAAATGGAATAAAACAAAGACGATTTTTTTTAAATTGACATGAATTTAACTTTATTCGAAAGATAATCTTCTGGCATATGACCGCCATGGCTGGCTCGGACGTAGTCTAATCGTTTCAAGTTATCGGCGTAGACTACCGACTTCACAGAAAATAGTCAAGCGCCGTTAAATCGCAAGACCTTTCACGGTTCGTAACGTTAAACTATGCGGTTACCAAATGTTTCCTTCAATAAATCAATTGTGGCACGAGCTATGTGACATGTTGCTCCGTCTTGTTGAAACCAAGCCTCCTGCACATCATGTTTGTTTAATTGATAAACGGAAAAGTCAGCAATCATGGTTCTATAGCGGCCTCCATTGGCCAGCATCGTTTTTAAAGAAGTACGGAACAATTATTCCACCAACCCATAAAGCACACCAAACAGACAGTTTTTGTGGATGTAACGGTGTCCCAACATACCCTTGTGGATTATCATCACTCCAAATACGGCAGTTTTCAAAACAAATTCACAAATACGTATTTCGAACAAAACCATGATTTTAAAAAAAATGTGCAGAATTTGGAAGCGTTGTTCAGGCTATTCATGTTGAAATGCCAAACCAAACTAAAAATAAATCACTTAACAGCTGACAAAATGACCGGCAGTTAAAATAGTTTTGCCAACTTAAAGTTCTTTACCTCTAAAAAAACACAATCCATCGTTCCTCGAAAACTATTGAGGAAATTCTATGCCCTGTTCACTGAGAAAACTTTACTCAAGTTCTCTATCATATGCTAGTAAGTTGAGTTGAACAGAACGCATCATTTGCTTGACAGTTGATCAGATCAGAATTTTATATTAAGAACTATAGCGAAGCGCTTTATAGAGAAAAATAAGAAACTGTATTGTTCTTTTGTGAACCTTTAAGCTGCGTTTGATGCCGTGAACAGAAAGTCACTGCTATAAGTAAGTGGCAATCGGTATTTTCTCGACATTTGTAGAGATCTACGAGCAAATTTTTGCAGACACCTTAGCTAGCATCATTGTGTTGCGGTCGAAGAAAGTCCAGAGTCTGGTACCTTGAGGTATCCCTATCGAATCTGGGATACCTCAAGGTTGTATGTTGAGCCCTTTTCTATTTTCACTCTTCATCGACGATGTATGTAAGTTGGGTAATTTGGATGTAAAAACATTGCTTTACGCAGACGATCTTGTTATTCTCGCAGACAATCCATGGACTCTCCAGCTCCAAATTTGACAAACTGTTTAATTCTATATGGCCAGTGTAATCGACCGCGGTTTAAGAAAAGAAATGTCTAATCACTCCATGACCTTTGCCTACAAAAATTCCAAAATATTTCAAAACTGAAAACTTGTTGTTTTAAAATGTTCTTTATTTCATCTCAATATGACCTCTTTAAATAAACACATAAAAAAATCTATCCTTGTTCCTTTAATTGTTTTGAGAAGTAAATTTTTAAAGTATAGAAAATTAAAAATTAAAATGCAGCTAATTATCGGTTCCATTCCAATTTTCTACAACCTCTTTCACATTTAACTTATCCATACCTGTTTGTGCTAAGATCCTTGTTCAATGGACTTTAATCGTAAACTTCAAAATATTTCAAGTCGTCCTCCATTTGCCGCTGCAATGTTATTCACATTCAAACACGCCACCATTTATCACGCTCCATCTCAACAGTTTTACAACTAAAAGGAACTCCAAACAACACCATCATAGAAGTTAACAGGAGTAGCTAGAAACGAAAAAAGGAAAAAAAAACAACAAAAATACAAAGCAATAATAAATATGAACCCTCTTCATCATTGTTACGGAGGAGGTCATAACCGAAGAAATATATATTTTCGGCAGCACTCGCGCTAAACAGAAAAGCAATTAACATTTCGAGCTTTTTCCGTTTTTAACTTACTGCCGAGCATGCAACAACTTACGGACATTAATTTCCTGCAATATATCCTGGCCAAGGAGTGCATACAAAACAGGGAGTGTCTCCGCCGTTCAGTGCAAGGCGAAGCGAACACTTACCGGTTGGTTGTTAAGAAATTTCTCATGGCCTTCGTTGAGCGCGGGAGGTAAGTGCAGTATCGGTATCAGTATCTGTGCAACTAAAGAGTACTTCCACTTGACATCCACGTTTTCTTTTCTTGGTGCATTAGCCTTGCTGTTGTTCCACCTGTGCACACTTTGACTTTCAAAGGACCGACGACGACGACGACTACGACTACGCCGCGACGAACAAATCTATAGTTCTGCAGTTGGGCTTCTCTTTGTTATCCATCGCTGGTGGTGGTGCGCGGATTTCTGCTTCCGCTGAATTCTGTTCTTATGAGAGAATTATTTATTTAAAGGATGCCTTGACACTCTTAGTGGTTGCAGGAGATTGCCATAAGTTTTATGAGATATAACACCTGTTACTATGTATTTTTGAGGTTCAGCAATGACTTGAGATGGGGTTTTGGATGCAACCGCATTTTTGAGAACCAAGCGATTGAATTAATTAAAAGGAGTTTTGAAAAAACAAATTTATATTCACAATCGGTAAGTTTCAGGATTCTCTACTTGTCAACCCTCCGTGATTAGTTAGATGAGGATTAAGACCCATTGAGGGTTGATGGCACTTTCATTAATTTATGAAGGACGAGAACAATGTTCTGTTCTAATCATATTTTCCAAATGTTCAACATCGTTCTAATTGACATGTGGAGGCAATAAGTGACAGCGAACAATACGTTTTAAGGAAACGGAACTCATTGTTACATGTCGCGGCTTATTGCACTTCTTCAAGGTTGGCTAACTTGTCGTTCAGCTATGTTCGTTTTTGGCATTCTACCTTTTTGTAACAAATTGAGGAAACATTTTATGCTCGATTGAGTAAACACTTTACTTAGCACTGTGGAAGTAGGGAAATCAAATAAATTCACCGGAAGTGTGTTTGCCTCGCTTAGGAGGACGTGAATTGAATTTGCATACTTGACTGGTCGTGGAGGGTTGATGTTGAGGTGTCTTGTGATAACGTTTTTGAACAGGAGTTAACCTCGGTGTAAAATTAGAAAAAAATTATCCACAATATCTACATATAGATCTGTGAACAGTCTTGTTCGCGTTTTTAGTCTTGTCCTCAATTTAAAGTATTCAGTGTCAGAAGAATAAAGGTTTAAAGGATTTTTTCAATGAACGAAAATTAGTATTTACACAAGCTCGAAAGAGAAGCAGACTGTAACACTCCTGGACAATACTCGGCAAAAAGTTGGGATGTAGTAAGTGGGATGTAATAATCTCATCGTTGTTGCTGTTGGGTTCTCTGAGTGCAAGGATTTTAGTATAGTCCTATCGTATGCATTGACTAATTTGTGGAATAATATTTGTGTCCAAAAAACGTTTTAAATACTTTCACCAATCTCTAAGGCACGTCTTGTCTGCTTGTCTCTTGTCCGCTCAACGACTACTTGGCCACAACCAATTAATTCCATAAGTCTAACTTTTTTTTGCCGCTCAGTGCGTGGCCTAAGCCTAACAGATGGCAACAAACAATCCCGCGCGACACCGAATAAACTTATTTGAGGCATTTGACAAAGGTTTGACAAAAAGCGTAAAAATGTGCCCTCGCTGTGGAAAGCCGTTAAGCCCATTTAGAAACACGTAATGCTCTCGATATCTATAAGAAAAGCTAACGAATGGGAAAAAATAGACAAAGAGAAAGTAGTTTTATTTAGCGGACAAAGATACAATGATTGACGATCACAGATCAGCCTATTCGCTGTCTGAACATCGAGTGATAAAAACAAAGTTAAAGAATAACAAGGCTCCAGAATATATTTTAATTACTCTTTAAATATTATAGGAGCTACTAAAATAAAGCTTCTTTATATTATTAATGCTTCATTCAGACTTTTATATGTTCCAAGGTAATGGAAACTCGCCGAATCACGACAAAGAATCTTTCCTTAAGGGTTTTGAAAACCTTCTTCTTAAGCTATGAACACATTATTGAAGAACGACGCTGGATCCCTGGTGCCCAATTAGGTTTAAGGGTTAAACATTCCACAATGGATCAGGTTTATCGAATAACTAATGCAAATTTATGAAGAAAGAAAGATTTACTTTATCGCTTTCTGGCACGATGAACTGTAAAAAATTGTTAAGAATGTTAGAATCTTTCCTAATAAGCATACTCTTTCGTATTAGATACAGGACAGAGTGCTCGGAATTTTAAAGAAATATAACGTCGGTGTTTCACAAGGCCGTACTCTCGTCCCCTTGGACATAAAACCCTTCACATGAATTGCAGCCACGAAATATTCCGAACTTTGGACGAGACGGACTTTATGCGCCGACTAAAAAGGACAAGATAGTTCGACCTATCTCAGTAAGGGTAAACCGCATGTAATGGCCATTTTAGTTAGTGCCTTCACTGCCTTCCCAACTCGATGATCTAGAAAAGAAGCTTAGTTGTAGTCATAACAATATTAAGAAAAAGAAGCACGCAAGGCCATTTTTAATACTGTCTCTCTGATGGTTGGGGTTTAGAACGTAGGCAAATACCGCCCACTTGTGCATAATCGATAGTACAGGTATCTTTGGATGGTTCCTCCACCCCCAGCACATCCGCTACAAATAGTGAATAAGCGGAATCACATGTCTAACATGACTGAACAGATTTTACCAAAGCTGGATCTAAAACGCTTCATCTTGAGACTTTTTCGACTTTAGAAGTCTCCTTCGCCTCGTCAGAAACTCCAATTGGCTTAGCAAGTAGGGATGAACTTTATCCTAGATCCCTTTGGTATTGCAACGGATAAAGTTGAGTCACAGAATATCAATAAGTTTTCCCATTAATTGACAGATGAAATTTTATAGACGAACTTAGGGAAGATACCTATATATGATAAAAAAAATTTTAAACAAAAAATATTGCTTCCATTTGTTAACCTAATCCTACCAGGTACATTTTCTTTCCTTCCGGGATCAAAATGTAGGCTAACAGCCAAAGTTGATTTGAAATAAAACTGATATAATGGAAAGCTACGTTGCTGGTTCATTGATTTTTATCTCTCTAGAGTCCTCAAAGTCAAAATAGAAGCCACCATCGTAGTGTTATCTTTTCTTTTTTTATTATTTTATTTATTTATCTTTTTCGTTTGGTTTTTTTTTTTTAAACAAACGCAATCAATAAAATGCCAACTCCATCCCCTACTCAAAAGCTTGTCATACCTTTCACACCTTGTCACAGCCATCATCTCCATTAAGGCTATAAAGTTTGTCCTTCCTCTGTCTACACACAAAAGCATCTAGAGTAAAACAAAAAAAAAAACACGAAGTGGAAGAAACAAAATCCAAAGAAATTCTCAAGTTTATATCTCAATTGTGTGTCGACATTTATATCCCTTTTTGCCGGAGAGTTAAATCCCGCCGGATTCAGTGCCCTACGCCCAATTTTTTTTTTTTCATCATCATCCTCGTTTTATGTGTTTAGTGTCTGCTTTCGCCGTCCCTTACCTCGAACTTTTGTTCTTCAAAATTGGTTTGAAATTGTGAATACACAAACCGAAGAAAACTTATTCAGGAACAAGTCCTGAGTGTGTACTTGGGCTGTGTGTATGTGTGTGCAAGCTGAATCCAGCCAATTGTTTGTTGGTTTGTTTATTTATTGTTTCAAGTGCTCATTGAACAGATAAACAACCCAACCAAGGAGGACCATCACCACCATCACCACCATTACCACCGCTACTAGCCCCTCTGGAGGTGTTCCATACTAGCCAGCCAACTCCGCTACAAGGACTGTGCGGATAGTGAAGGATAAAACATAAAACAAAGCGAGGCAACATTTATCTGTGGGAATCATCACTGCAAACGACCTGCAGCTATTGATTTTCGATTTGTGTGGGTGTATTTCGACGACTACGACAACGTTATAAGAGCACAACAAGGATCGGTATACGAGCACTTGCGTTCGATTCGATTTCGATGCATTGAATGCAACGAGTTTTTATTTGCCGCTAATATTTGATTACAAAACAACGGTACATATTATTTTACTTCGAAATTGAGATTGATTAAGATAATGGGGAGGTGCAAGGATACGGGGCGTGCCCGTGCACCGAAAGCTACTTAGCTTAGGGACTTTTCGAAGGCGAATACAATCCACTTGTGCACTTTCGAAGCTAGAATTAAATGATGACTGCAACTGCAACTGCCGATGCTGGATCAAACAACGACGCATAGAATGAAAGGTCCTTGGAGTGTGGAATCGATTTTCTAACCGAAAACGTACCGTACAACAACCGAATATAATACATTTTGCAGTCAAGTGCATTGTGTGTTGTCATTGGCGGGGGGCGCGGCGGGCTAAACGATGAGGGCGAGGAGATGAATGGTGGTGTTTGGGGCGGTTGGCGGTTGGCTTCGGTTGGATTTTCGGATACGATATGCAATTTCGGTGGTTTTCACTCTACTCTATATCCTCGCATGAATGTCACGAAGCGTATATGGAATAATTTAAGACTTTTCGAGGTTTCGAGGGGCTTCTATCGTGTCGATTTTGAGGGTCGTCGTCGTCGTCGTCGCAGTCGGAAATAATCGAGTTAGCTTGGCTGAGCATGACTATGGATGGATATGTGCGGTGGATTGGTTCCTTGGTTTGGAAAATTCACATGAATGTGATTTTGGAAGCGTGACATTGAGGATTCGCATTGACATAGAAATATTGCGCTGAGCGGAATTAAGGGCGACAAATGCGAAAGGAAAACTCTTTTCATGGAAAATGGAAAGAAAATGTGTCAAATGGGCATCGTCTCTTCATATGGTGGATATGTAGATAACGGGAGGTTTATTTCAAATTTTATGGACTACTTTTGTGTGAGAATTTCGATGGGATGTTATGCTAAGTGAAACTAAAATTGGTTGTCAGTTAGTGTAGTGGTTTATCCACCGGCATTGACCTAGTGAACGATGAACTTGTTAAATTTCTTTCAACAGGGTAGAAAGGAAGTGTTTTAATTGTAAGTAAAATATTGTGAGCAATAAAATCATGCTGGAAAGATTGAAGTAACACTTGTATCGTGGCATTGCATTGACAGGGTGGGGTGTCTCTTCTTCCGTAATCAAGGCCTCACGGTGTAAAGTCTAAAGTAGCCCTAGACTGTCAGTCGTCACTTCGGTAAATGTCGGAACAGTTTAATATTCACAATTCGCTGGGTGTCAAGGCTCAGGGACATTCCTAGAAATTCTAAGGTTAATGAACTCGGTAAATTAGACACCATTATACCTCTCTCACCTGATAAAGGAGAGTGAGTTATAGTGTTTGCTACTTGCAAATTGTCGCTAAAGGTGGCTGCTATAGATGAAACAAACTTTCGGTGGACTAGAGGAATCACATGTATAGCAATGAAAAAGATCTGGCTTCAGCTGGATTTGAAACGCTTTAAAGATTTGATTAAAGCATTGTCATCAAACGTCTTCTTCGCCTTGTAAGAGCTCGTAGGGATGGGCGAGTAGGGATGAGTTTTATCATAGATCCCTGCGGTATCACAACGGACCAATACTGGTCTAACTGTGTCGGTCATTTTGCCTAAAGTCATTTTCAATCTCTTTTTATTGCAAGCCCTTTCTCTCCTCTAACCAACATGGATTTATGAAAGGCTATTTATGAAACTACTACAGACTTAATAGAGTTTGTGTCTAGAAGTTCTGGTTAGGAGCTCGGAGAATTTCTACTAATTTCAGAGAGAGCTGAGCTGAGTATACCTTGTCCGAAGATGTTTTTTCTCCAACCATTGTGTGTGTGTAAAGAAATATTTCGAAACGAATGACATATTTGAAAAGGTTGATTATGATTTAAATAAACCAATTCGTCGTCATGGCCAAAATTAAAGCGGTACAATGAGATGATTACCAACTTTTTCGTCTCTCAAATGGAATGCATTAATGTTGCTGAAATGTGGTTTCAGCAAGAATGCGCCACATGCCAAACAGCGCCCGATACAATTAATTTACTACATGAAACCTTTGACGTGTGATTCATTTCACAAAAGGGACCCTTTAATTGACTACATCGTTCGTGCAATATGATGCCTGTCAGTCGCCTGTCTACGTCAAAAAACCAGAAATTATTGAGCACATGAAGTTAAAATTCTTATAAAATTTTCTGTTTTATTAATTTCACTAAAACAATATAGGTTATTAACTAATTTTGACTATTAAAAGTGAGATAAAGATAATATTATTTTGCGCGTATCTCTCTTATTATGTTTCAAAAGAATAAATCTATCTATCTACCCTATCTACCTAAACATAACGGTTTTCCTGCGAGCACATTCCCACAATAAACTAATCCTAGTATTGCTAAACGAATTGCTTGTTTCTTTCTCCAGAAGCAATCAGCATTTTCGTCGCACTTCCACTTCATTTAAGACTATGGCTGTTTCCTTTCGAAGGATTAAGGTAATGTTCACTGAACGAAATTGATATCATTTCGAAATAAAATTGCTTTCCAAATCAGAAAGAAGAAGAAACTCCTGAAGAAACAATAAACTGCAGTCTGCAATGCAATTGACTTTTGCGAAACTATTTCCGTTTCGAAATCGAATCCACCAAGGATATCGGATATTAGTTCATTTTCCGAGCTCTATGCTGCTTACCAAGAAAAGTTAGCAACAAAAATAAATAAAAAATAAAGAATCAAAATCGAACCAATTCGGCCAATTATTGTGTTTATAGTGAAAACCACACACACACACACACCCAGATAAAAAAATGCAATTTCAAAGCCAATTTACTGTCAACTTCACTTGAAAGCAGTACAAACTCAATAAAATATTAGTATTTGAGCCTGTGTGGTAGAACAGTAGCCTAAAATACGGAATGATCCTGTCGCTTCCCCCTATTCATTTACTGGCCTGGCAATTGCAGTATTTCTCCCTGTAGGCGTCTCAGTTCCGTTAATTCAAACAGTGAGCCGAGAACACACATTTGCCAGGCATTTTTCCCAGTATGGCCCATTAATTCCTCCGTTTGGGGCCAATGCAATTTCGGTCCAACGACTACGACCATAGTCGTTCATTCGTTCGGCGTAAGGAGCAAATTGTCCATGGTCTGGAATTGACATTGTCGAATATTATTTTAGGACCTGAGGCAGGATATGATGTTTTGCGGTATGAAATTTCACAGATTTTTCTCTCCCTCTCCCCCTCACGCTCACACTTGGACAATAGTTCCATGGATGTCCTCGTTCTCGTACTTGGTATCTCGAGCAACTATAAAACAGTGATAGGTACTGTTTGTTGGATTTCTTTTTTTTTTGTTTTGATGGCTCCTCATTCTGTATGAATTTATCCTCTTGGATTACCTATGTTGAGTAGCAGCAGATGCTCGGTATTGTTTGTCATAAAGTGTATGACGGTTATGATATGAGTTTGGCTTAATGTGAAATTAAATGCGAAATAAGAACGATGAGATGTAAAATAAAGCGCACATGCCACGCAAGGACATTTCCCAATAAATTGTTGTGTCCTCGCTTGATTGAAGAAGTTGTAGTCTTTTATGGAAGGAGATTTTTTTAGGGGGAAGACGATTCGATGGTAATTGTCATTTTGGCTGTGTCGTATGTCGAAATGGGAGCTAATGGGATACATCTGCTTGTGTCATAAGTTGTAACAAAATAACGAGTATTGCGACGTTTTGCTAAAGTAGTTAATTTGAAACATAGAAAAGTTGTTTAAGCCAGTTTAGGGCAAACCGATTAAAAATTTAAAAGATAATATTATTGAAAATGGTACACTTTGGGCCTATGGGTCAGACATAAGACAACCGGCTTATTTTATTAAAATTTAAAAATAAAAACATATCAAAGATCAAAGGAATCTGCGTACTGTCGTAACTGTCTTATGTCAATTTTCATGGGAACTGTTGGAGTCAGTGTTGTCGCTGAAAACTTTAAAAAAGGGGGCCCAAGGAAAAAAAGGGGCGTCCACATCAAATATTAATAAGCAAAAAAATATAATAAAATAATTTCGCGGAACAATCAAAACGTTATTTAAAAGGACAAGTCATTCCGTAACTTTTTGGACTACAGTCGCCGTTTGCCGTTTTGTTTTTGAATTTGCTTCGCGTAACTCTATCGCTATCTTCTCATCTATCGCTTATTTTAAACAAATTTTATTTGAAAAATTTTATTTTATTTTATTTTAAAATAGGCTTAGGCAGTGAACTGTCAAAAAATACTTTCATTGTCGAATATTATTTTAGGATTGATTGATTCAAATTTGAAGATATGGTCTGACATATCGCGTGCTGTACTACCATACCAAGCCATTTCTCGCGTTTTGATTTTTTTTCGCTTTTCATTTAGCATGGGTTTTTTGGTAAGATAATTTAGAAGTTTCTCTTCGGTGGCAGTTTTTTGTTTTTCCAAGTGACCACAAGAAACATAATAGGTTAATAGATTCTATTTTATTGTTATTAAATGTCATATTCACATTCCTTAATTTAAGATGAAGAAATTAAATTTTTGCGACTATATTGTTGTGATGAAAGAGGGCGGGTTAGTTTTGATGCAGCATGAAGATATTTTGATTCAAAACAAGAAAAGTAAGTCAATCTTACTATATATTATAAGTTATATTTATATTTTGTATATTAATTTGCTTAAGACTACTTTTTTTAAACACTTAAAAGGAACTCTCCAGTCAAAAAATTCCGTTGTACGATTAGAAGATATTTGTCTTCTTTATAATCAGACACATATCCAATAGTCACCACACAAAATAATAAATTTATATATTAATAAATCACTTTGTAATTAACAATGATTGGCTGGTACTTGGAAGAAAAAGAAATTGCATATTTTTATGCTTCGGTAGGGAGAAAACATAACTAGCACCTGCTCAAGTAAGTAAAACCAAATAAAAATTAAATATTTTAAGAGCTTTTAAATTTTGTGATCCCACTAAAAAATTCCTGAATCAGAAACTGTTTAGTGTTTGGTATCCCCCTAAGTCCGACACAAGGGGAAAGTCGGTATAAGTCTGTGGTTTGACTTACCAAGTTATGATGATGATGACCCTGAATTGTCGCCGTATGAAGGGCCTATGAAATAGACTCCCGCTTTGCCCCAGTCCCGATGTGCCCAATGTGTCCTAGTCGGCCGATATATTCGATATGCCCTATCAGCATCTCCACTATTATAATCCCAGCCCCAGTCTCAGACCCCACTTTAACTGGAAGACGTTGTGCCCTCGGAAAACACCCCGAAACGCCGTCGAAAGAAAACTATTCAGACTAGCTAGATAGACAAGATGCAGAAGAAATAACAAACCAATCGAGCAGAGGCAAAGAAAAGAATCAAAGCATTAGAACAGAGTAAAAACAAGAGAAATTAAAAATAAATGAGAAAAAAGAAAGAAAGAAGAAAATAAAGAAAGAACAGGCAAAACAAGAACAAGAAGCATTGAAAAACAAATATTAAATAAATATGTACAAAGAAAAGATGGCTTTGCATAAAGCATTAATAAACTAAAATGGATAACTTATTATCAATTTATGTATCTCGATGTCACGAGAACGGATTGACCAATTTCGATAAATTCTCAACCTCAATTAGTTTCCTTGCGCACCTGAAAAGTCACAAAATATTTAAGTCCATACAAAATGCCAATGCTTGTGTGCTTTATGCTTGAAGTTTATTCATAATTATCAACCTTGTTTATATTAATTTTTATATAGACATGAAAAACAGTTCACTCTTCACTTCTTTAAAGTATAAGTCATTACAAATACTATCATATGACATTTGTTTAAGTGCCTTTCTAACAAATTGAAACTTCTTTTTTTTTAAAAAAAGGTTAGGTAAAAGAGCGAATGAATGGATGATATGTGGTGTAGATAATTCGCTGGTGATACTATACCACCAGATCTGGGTGAAGCGGCTTCGACCAAAGGTAGGTTAATCAATTTATTATTTAGAAACTGTTTCAAGAAACGCGAAATGCGAAACAGATTATCTCATGGCACTTAGGGCTAAAGCCATCACGCGGTTTTACTATGCTGGGCACCCAATCACGTTTGAGTCAAAGGGAACGGAAATAGACAATGGATCTTCTAGGCCTAATGAATACCTAAAGCCGTGCGCAGACAAAATGTGAAACGCAGATTTTCCGAATTCAAAAGTCTGCTGTTGGGTTGAAAATCTGCAATAGTCCCCTCAGTCAGTTGATCATTCTTTATGATCATGACAGAGGACAGATTGGTTGCTCTAAAAGTTTTTCGATCGAGAGAAAATTAGCAAAGACATTCGACATAACTTTAACAATGTAATAAACGACATAACATTATTATGTCGTTTCCTTATTTTACTTTCCAAAACAAGGGGCCCATTAGGTACGTAATGCCGTGCTGGGCCCTAAAGGGAGTTAGTCTGAAACTGAGTTATTGAATTTTCCGAATGTACACAAAAACACTATTCTAAGGGGCAGGTATTGACGACAGTCCCATATTCGTTGTTTACAGAATTTCACTCGTTAAAGAAGAGTTTAAACTAAAATCAATTTACTAATTTAAGAGCTGCGAAATGCTTATCAAGAGGCACGGTAGGGCCCAGCCAAGTTCTTTAGCAACTTTGGCACTACACCCTCATTTACACGAACCAACTCAAGCCTCTAACAGTTTATTGGGACGCACAGCAGCAGGCTTCATACCAAATTCCAACTGTTTAAAATGAGCGGTTGCAATGTTATAAGGCCCCAAAATTTGCAAAAACCGTAACCACTGACTCACTGACAGATCATCAAAACTATGGAGCACTTCCAATCATCGTAGAACCTTGAAATTTGGCACAGTAATAGGGTTTACGGAGAAACCCCAGGGATATATCAAACATTTGTGATTTTCCATCCAGGGGGCATGGCAGCTGCCCCTCTTCTATTAACACAGCCCCCAAAAATCGTACAATTATGATTTTTTCCGTTAGGCTTGGATTTAAAGTACAAACTCCGAAAAAAATAAAATGTAGTTTATTTTCTATTTAGAGGGTAGTTCTTTAATTCAGCCCCCAAAAGTCCTACAATTATGATTTTTTACATGAGGGTTAGATTTTAAGAACAAACTCGCTAAAAAATAATATATTATATATTTTCCATTTAGGGGGGGAGTAGCCGAACTCATTATCCATATATCGAACTCATTCTATAGTTATGAAATCTTACATGTCGGTAATTCTTTTAAGGGCAAACAAGGAAAGTTATAAAACAAATTATATTTTGCTCGAAAGAGGGCGCTTTCGTTCGGTCGAAATCAATTAAATTTTAAAATTTTGCAAAATTTCCATGTATAAGAAAATCTTTGCAAAAAGTATTGAAATCACACCAAAATCATAAATGTTAAGAAATAGCCAAGTTCTTTTATACAGAAAACGCTTTTCCTTTAGAAGTCAGCCACAAAAAGTACTGCGATCTAAACAAGAACGCCAAGTTTGTATTGTAATTATTAAAAATTTCACAAATAGTATGCCATGTATAAAAATGTACCTAATACTCTTTGTGAAATTTTTAATAATGGGTGATCCAAGTAGAGATACTTTTTTCAATAGCCTTTTTTGACAGATCACGTGTAAGTCGTGTCATGCTGTCATGTTATTTTTGTTTAGTATTGTTTGGCATTTCATAATGGAAAGACTTACGCGTGAACAACGTTTACAAATTGTTCAACTTTATTATGAAAATTCACGTTCTGTGAGGAATGTGTTTCGTGCACTTCGCTCAACTTATGGTCAACATAATCGGCCTACTGAGCGTACTATTCGCAACACCATCACCCATTTTGAGACCCAGCATTCATTATTGGATAATATTCGACCGAATAGACCACGTCCAGCACGCTGTGAAGAAAATATAGCGGCCGTAGCTGAGAGTGTACACGAAGACCGTAGAGAGTCGATTCGGCGCCGTTCGCAGCAACTCGGATTGACATATGGAACGACTTGGCGCTTTTTACGTCAAGATCTTAAATTGAAAGCGTACAAAATACAGCTTGTGCAACAACTGAAGCCGCTCGACCTTCCCAAGCAACATCGCTTCGCTCTATGGGCTCTTGAAAAGTTCCAAGAAGATTCGACGTTTTCGAGGCAAATTTTGTTTAGCGATGAGGCCCATTTCTGGCTCAATGGGTATGTAAACAAACAAAATTGCCGCATTTGGGACGAAGAGCAACCTGAAGAGATTGAAGAACTGCCACTTCATCCAGAAAAAACAACGGTTTGGTGTGGTTTGTGGTCCGGTGGAATCATCGGTCCATATTTCTTTAAAAATTATGCCGGTGCGAACGTAACCGTCAATGGCGACCGTTATCGTACCATGATAACCGACTATCTGATGCCTGAAATTGAAGCTCGTGATCTCGGCGACATTTGGTTTCAGCAAGACGGCGCCACTTCCCACACATCGCATCAATCAATGGACTTATTGAGAGAACATTTCGGTGAGCAGATAATTTCACGTTTTGGGCCGGTCGATTGGCCACCAAGATCGTGTGATATTACACCGTTGGACTTTTTCCTGTGGGGATATAAAAAGTCAAAAGCTTATGCCGACAAACCCGCTTCGATTCAGGCCTTGGAGGAAAACATCACGCGTGTCATTCGCCAGTTACAAGTCGAAATGCTCGAACGAGTGATCGAAAATTGGACTCAACGGATGGACCATCTGCGACGTAGCAACGGCCAACATTTGATAGACATAATCTTCAAAAAATAAATACCAAAGAATGTTCTTTCAAATGATAATAAACATTCTCCATTAAATTTTCTGTGTTTTTTCTTTAAAAAAGTAGGGAAACTCGAAATGGATCACCCTTTAATTACAATACAAACTTGGCGTTCTTGTTTAGATCCCAGTCCTTTTTGTGGCTGACTTGTAAAGCAAAATCGTTTTTAGTACAAAAGAACTTGGCTATTTTCTAACATTTATGTTTTTGGTGTGATAACGTTTTAGTTCCCAAAACATAATTTAATCACCTCGCATACAGCCAAAGGATTAAAAACTCCAACGACCGCTTTAATAAAAAAATGTTATATTTTTTCGCTTGCACTTAAAGTCGGACCAAAAAGATAACTTCCCAAAATGCTTGCACAAATACCTCAATTTCCATCTCTTGTTCATCATTTCCTTTCCGAAAAATAACTGCGATTCACCACCACCATCACCACCAGCACTCCCTATTTGGATTAACACCGAAACTGATTTTTCATTTTGCACAAAACGGTTGGCATAAAAATTGCTACATTCCTTACAATTAAACCGGAAAATCCCATTAAACCATTTCCAAATGAGTTTACGGCTTTCATTAAACCCACGCCGTTATAAAAGCGAAAATAATTGTAACAAAAAGTCATTCCGTTCAAAAAAAAAAAAAAAAAACAAAACCAACACACAAAAACCAAGCCAACAAAAACTACAACGAAATAAAAAAAAAAGGTACCCTTTTCCACCTCCACGAACATTCATTCCGCTTAACCAACTGCATAGCCACGTAGTCAGTCAGCAACCCCATCCTGTTGCAGGGCGATGCGATGGCGGGTAATTACCTGACGTCAGCAGAAATATCATTTTAATCGCGTATACGCCATGTAAGCTGCTTGCAGGCAATATATCTTGTACGATTGAGTTTACATCCTCCGCCCGCTACCACGCCGCACCCGGCAACGCTTGCAACAAGGAATGAATGAGCTCTAGGGAGGGAAGTCTGGCAGCTTCAGGCAAAGTCCTTTACCTTAGCAAATACGAGAAATCCACAACACAAGCTAAACGTGTTCATTACGCCTTTAATTAGGCTGCGGTGCAAGGCGGATTACTATGTGGTTCCTATTGCAGCTACCTCAGCCAGAGGTGGTGACGGTGAGTTCGGTGAAAAAGGAGTTTAGATTGCAAATTGACTTTGTGTAGCTCTATTAAGTCGTTTGGGCTTACAATTTGGATAAGGATAAGCGCTTTTTAGAAGAAAAAAAAAACCCGAATGAATGAATGAATCATATTATCTGATAATTGTCCGCTATGCATTTCCTTTGACATTAAATGGCTTTGTTACTTAACCAATTCCAAAAGGACTCTACCCTAACCAACCCCATTCGTTTGAAACTCTTAATGGTCAATCAATTTCCCCAAAAGCCACCCGAAAAACTTTCGTAACTACTTGTAAGAAGTTTTGCGAAACTAAATTTGTCCTTTGGTACGAAACGAATGCAATTATTTAACATTACTTGGAGGCCATTTCGTGTATATCAATCAAAAAGGCATTTTCATGGCAATCACTTCTGAATCCATCGATTTATTTTGTAGTTGTGTCCAAGAGAAAGAGGGAGAGTGGGATGAAAATATTTAGAAAACTCTCATTATGGGAAAAAGTTTTGGTTTTTATTTTTTTTTTAACCAAAAAATAACTTTAATGAGTTTGCTCCCTCGTTGAACTGCAAGGATCTCCGATGACGACTTTGTAACTGTTAGTTGATGCCTCTTTGTAATTAATAATTTTCAATACAAAATGGATGGAAATAACTGTTCGTTTACAAATGGAAGGAGTGCGGTGGAAAACAAACCTTCTTTGGCATTCTACTTTTTTGGAAATTATTTTATTGAAGAGTTTTTGAAAGCGAAATGTGCTATGCGTCTGGATTTATTCAATTAAATAGTTTTCATGGAAATTTCTAATAAAACTGTGAATGAAAGGAACTTTTGAATCGCAATAGATTTTAATACAATATTGAGAGGATTATTCTCATTGAGGCTTATTCGAATCCTGACCCTGAGGGAAGGAATGTGGCTTCGCAGTTTGGTTTCGGTTTTGCTTCGGGTATTGCCTCTTAGAAAGTAGAGGAGGAGGGATTTTATTTTATTTATGAGATCAGAATAAATGGATTGCATCTGCAGATTCAGATACAGGGACTATAATTTTTTGCATCGTTCAATTCAAATCGACGTTTCTAGTGAATATTTCGGTACTTAAAATAAGAAATAACGAATATTTTGCAAGTGTGTTTGAATGCTTTAACGATCGATAAAATTGATCGAATGTAATCAGTGCTACCACCCTTCGGATGGTTAAGCGCAGTATATTTATAAATAAAGTGCACGACAATTTGATTTCTTCAAAAACGGATTTTGATGTAATTTCGCATATTGAAAGCATTTAATATAACTGTTCAAAAAACAAAAACTGATCAAAATCGTTAGAGCGGTTTTTGAGAAAACGAATTTAATTTAAATTTAAGAAAATTGTTATATGAAAAAAAAAAATTTTAAAAAATTATTTCTAAAATCGACTTATGCAAATTTGTTCGACTTAATAGTCTAAAAATATATTGGCAGTTTTTAAAATTACGAATTTAATTTTTTTCCAAAAACTGAGTATGCAGTATTTTCGGCCCCATCCCAAGTACACCCTTAGTAGACATAAACCAAAATCCTTGGAACCATTTTCTAGGAAAATAGTGATAAGTGATTTTCACAAAGAAAATTGTACGGAAGGTACCGTTATTAAAATCGATAAAGTAAAAAACAAAAAGTTGCATATATACGAACTCTGAAGTAAATCCGTTGAACCGTTTCGCCATACGGCGCCCGGACAGACAGACAGACACACCGACGGATGGCATTGGCGGACCCACTTTCTTGGACTTCTCTATAGTCGTAATATCATCCCTCATACTCAGTTTGAGTTCGAAATTTTCGCATGATCGCAATAACTTTCTCTTTAGTACACTAATGTATACGAGAATGTTTAAGACGCGCAGTAGATCTTAAAATAAAAAAAAAATAAACATTATGCGTAAACGGCCCATACAGGACCCAAAGCCTAGCTTTTGAAAATTAAAAATAACATAACAATAAAATCAACAACTTAAATATATTAGGTTAGCAAAAACAAGTTACATTTACAACGCCTAAAATAGTTTAATAAACTAAATTTACCAAAAATAGGTATAGATAAGTGGAAACATTAAAAAATTAAAAATTAAAGTACATTTTAAAAAAATTAAATTAATACCTACATTGCTCAGGCCCTACTTTCTTTTGTATTCGCCTTTTATGAAGGCAAAAAATTAAATGATGACTGGTGAGTCTGGGGCCTCCAACAATCCTTTTGAATTTTGGTAATATAATATCTTTAAACCGTTTTTTGTTTTAGGCCTGTTTCTCAAATCAGTTTTAATTAAACTACTAATTTACTAATGAGATCTTTTTATCAACAGTTGCTCTACTGCGAGGTAATGAACATAGCAAAAGCATACATTTTAAAAGTTCTGAATATATTTGTTTAGTGCTTTTACAAAAATCTCTATGGCTATTCAGCACTTTTTGATTTTCGCTTGAAAACGGGAACTCATCCAAAATTGATAGCAAAGTACCATCCACGATTTGGCTTAAATCCAAATTCTTAGTAATTATCTAATAAACATTTGTTATTGATAAAGTCGAACCGAATATAAAAGCTTGCATAGCTCCATATAAAAGTGTCACACAATATGTTTTAATTTCGATTACATCGAACACATTTCTATATTCACAGCATTTTGTTATACAAATATTGTTGAAACTGAATGCCGAAGTACACATCAAAGAATGTCCCATAAAGGGAAGTATCTTCGATATTAATAATGAGGTTAACAACTTTTAAAGACTCCGAGGTATAAATCTCGCATTATAATTATCAAGTGAATGGATTTTTGAAAACTCTCTATGGAAAAGCTCTTTTGCTATTACTGTAGGAAAGAAAAATAAGCTTATTCAGCAGATTTATAAAAAAACTAGTTGTTGTTAAACTTTATTTTTCAAAAGATTATAAATTTAAGTAATATTGCAAGGGATCAGACTGCTGCAAAAGACGGTTAACAATACTTTCCCTCTAAAATCAATATGCGGAAGATAAACCTAAGATGCTGATGCTTTTAACATCAAAACATTCCTAAACCTCTTTATGTCCACCAATGCATTTAGCCATTCAAAATATAAACTGTTTTTTCCTCAATTAATTAAAAAAATTGCTTATGCATTTATAAACGTTCTTAATAATATTTGCATGTTTGAAGATATTATACCTACATCACGCCAAAGAAAAGTGTAGAAAGCAAGAATTAATTCTTTTACAAATTTGGAAAATGTTAAATTTAAAAAAAAAAAGGATTCTCAAATCAAATATATTGAAACTAATTGCCCTAGTAAAAAAAAAAACATTGATAGGAATATGGTGATGGCTGCTTTAGATTTTGGGGTCGTAATTTCCTTAATTATTTTTCTCAATTTGTACTAATTTGTAAATTTTGTTTTTGGATATGTCAAATGACAGCCGGAATGTAACAGATTTTAGTACAATTTACTTCAGTGATGCAATTTTCAAGCTAATTTTTGAGGAAAACAGTCAGTTAGTTATTGTATGCAGAACAGTTCACTATTAATAAAAATAGTTAAACAAACGGATAAGTTTTTTAACAGTGTGCTATCTAACACATGAGTTAACGAGCCAGTAGGGTTTTATTAATAATCAGGCTATAGATGTGTTTGAAATCCTGGGTAGATGCGTTCAGCGCTGAACAACTTTGGATAAAAGTTATTCAGTAATTTTTGGTTTTTAAATATTTTAAAAGAGTTTTTCAGCGCAGTAGATTCTCGTTTAGGCCAAAACGCAGTATATCTACTGCTATAGGAGCCGGGTGGTGGCAGCCCTGAATGTAATAGATAATATAGAACTTTAGTTTATCGTTGAAATAGAACGAATTGAACTAACGATTAGAATGAAAGTGTGTGTCCTTATTCTATTATCATTCTTAAAGTAAGACGTTCGTAACTATTGTGTTCTATCGTCGAGTCGTTTGGATACCCAGGCTGTATCAAGGAAATAGAACGTAAGTATTAATCGAAAGTGAAATATTAAATTTGAAACTGAAAGTGAGCTGTTGTTGAGTGTCGCAGTTCTGCCGTTTGAATTTTTTGGGAACGATTTTGTCTGCAGCTATACAGGTCCCGTTACCTCAACTTTTTACACGTAGATTTCGAGAAAATACGCGCCGTGCAAAAATGATCTTCCCGAGCCCTAGTATGAATAAGGTTCATTCTTTGATGCAAATCAATGTGGGGATGGGATCTATGACAAAAAGAGAAATGGAGGATATTGATTTCGAAGAGCAATTGAGTCTACGATATTTCTTGTCACTCCGTCTTTAGCCAACAGAAATAAGCTCGATGGTTTGCCCACAGGAGAACATCCCACGTATAATTTTCTGTGTGACAATCAGGTCCTAAGATCGAGGTCATCAACATCCTTCTGCAGCGTAACTTCGAGCAAATTGAGGGATATTGCGACGACTGGAAACTGATTTTCAACTGAAAAACGTGGTCAGATCAGTATCTGTATTTTAATAAACATATAGATGCTTGTCTTGCTGGAGCTAAGAAGGCTTTTGCTCTGACAAGAAGACTGTTTCATAGCAGTCAACTTGCTTCTAGGGTTAAGGTCATATGCTACGTGGCCCTAATAAGGCCCATCATCGCTTATGGCTGTCCATTGTGGTTCAATATAGCGCCGTCGTATATCGAAAGGATTCGGGTTTTCGAGAGACAATGTCTTAGGTCATGTCTCCGGTTGTTTCGAAAACCTGAATCTGAGTACATAAAATATTACCCCAACACGGCATTATATGATGGAGTTCACTTGAATAGGATTGACAATTTCCTCATTTAGGTGACTCGAAGCCACGTTGCCAGGGCGATGACCAACGATAATAGCCTGAGCACACATGGAGAGAACGCTCCGATCTGGCTTTTTTCCGCCAAAGGCCCTTCTCCATATTGATCAAAAAGGACTGGTACAGACGAGGAATGGTATCCCGGTACTATACCACCGCTACCGCAGAGCGACTGATAAGCGGGTCACCTACGAAGGGGACGTCGCTAATGCTCCCCAGCTCCTTCGTTTTAGTACCGCGATAGGGGGAGGGATCAAATTGATACAGATAAACAATTCACCGACTATTGGTGGCTTGCGGAAAGAGTGGAAGAGGTGAGTATGCCTTTCCAGGTTAAATAATAAAAATTGTATTATAAATTAATGCCGAAAGGTAATAGTATTAAGTAATATAGTTAAGTTTAGAGCGTCCACATAAGGACCAGTAATCTAAAATAAGTATCCTGTTAATTTTAAGTTAGATTTAATAATTTTTGTCTAGTTTGTAAGCTTTATTAAAAAAAAAATAAAACAAAGGATTTAAAATTGAAAAAAATTGAAAAATTGAAAATTGTCTGTGTGACAAAAAAAAAACAATATTGTCAATGTACGGTTCAGACCCGCATGTTTATTTTTAGCTTTTTCACCATTACGCGTGGCGACGATTTCGATTTGATAATAACGTAGCAGTGCGTGAGAGCGATGGTAACAGTCGAGATAAATTCGGCGTCGTGGACAAAAATTGCAAATTTTAAGAGAGTTATACCAAAGAATAAAGAATTACCAAGTACAGTGGTAGTTTTGAAGATAAAAGAGTGGTAGAATCCACAAAATTGTGCTTGATTTGAAAAACATTTACATAAGCTATGCTATGTTTTAAGCGGTCTCTTTTGGACTTTGCTTTACATTTTCGTCTAAGCTCCTAATCACTGAGGTCCCTAAAATGAAAGGTAGTATATTTCTGAAAGTACAATGTAGGTGTCTCTCATCAAATGTTCAAAGCTTCCGAAAAAAAACCCCATACTAAGCCCACTTATATTAATGAACAGTCGGTTTTTTTTGACAGTGTTAATCTATTTTTCATTAAAAATTTCTTCTTCAACTTGTAAGACTGTCACTTAATTTGAGATAAAAAAGTATGTTTTCCAATTAAATTTCTAACTTAATTATGTACAAATACGTATTAAGGTAGATAAGTGATGTGAACTAAAATTATTTGACCTTCCAATGAGAATATTAATTCATCCTTTCGAACAGAGAGTGGACAGTCACACGCTATGAAGGTAAATTTAATTTGAGTCGGTTTATACTGGAGAAGTATTTCCCACTTATGATGAAACGTTCAAATTTGGTCAAACAAACAAACACACACACACATTCATTCAAACTTAGCATATCCAAAAACTTTAGAGTCCTTTGGCATTATATGTTGATGTATACCGGCGAGTGTGTACCTCAATTGCACTTTAAATCACTCTGTGATGAATATTTCACTATCAAGTAAAAATGTTTGCATTGAACTTTTCATGTGCATATAATATTTGAAGAGATGAAGTACGTCCATGAAAGTGGAAGTAGAGCGTTATATACGTTTTTGGGCTTTAAGTAACTTTTGCTAATTAAACTGCCAAATGTTTTCTAAGTAAACTGCAGTCCTTAAAAGGCGTGCTGCTGACTTTTAGTCTCAGGTAAGGTTAGACTTGTTTGACTTGCAAATTCGCAGATTTGCTTGTACAGTGGTGACGGTTTTGTTACTTTATTTTTAAAGTTGTTGTGATAAGTATTCGAAGTTAAATAGTATTTTCCCATTCACCCTACTTTTCAAACAAAATGGATTCGGCCAAAACTCTTCAGACTCCCTCCTTGGCGACAGCTTTCTACTTCCATCTATGCAATTTAAATGAGCAACTTCCTAAACTGAAAACTTTAACCCATTTCTGTCATTCATTCAACTCGAATGAAAGAAAGCAAAGTAAACACCGTCAACATCCGCGATATTTCCGCAAAACGCCCACCTTCTAGGAAGCCAGAAAGAACAATTCAATTCAATCTCTTTTCCTGAAAGTTAATTGCGAAATGGTCATTAGCATCATTACACTTTGGTGAGTCGTTGCCTTGTCTCGAGACTGAAGTGATTCATCCTTGGGATACGAACGAAAGCCGTAAAACCATTTGCAGCATCTCAGACGCGTTCTTATTGTCCGCAAAGAGAGCAAAGAGTTGAAAGCCATAGCCGGAACGGAATATAATAGTCCTTTATCTGATTATTATTTGAGTACTTGAAATGAATACCAATGAGGCAGGATTTCCTTTGCGTTTTGTCTTGTGGCAAGGATTGCTGATGCATATAATGGGCGCGCGGATTTACACTTTGGCGTTAGTGGTTTCCGTGGTGTGGCATAGAAATGTAAATTAGTTGGTGCGACGCGTACGTTTGTCGCTGTCGATATTTTGAAAAATGGTTTGCTGGCAAATTGTCATAAAAAATCCGAGTTTTGGACATTGGTTTTTCGCTCGTAAATGAAACTTATTACATCTCTAAAAAATTCAATATCGATTCTTATCAGAGAAGGAATGGTAAGAGTAGGTAGGAGAACTATTTGCAACAAGTGTTATTTTCCCAAAAGCCCCAAAGGTCCATTATGTACATGGCGCCTATGAAAGGACTGTCGTTTATGTCTTATAGAGGTACCCCGGTCAAGCCGTGCTCCCATTTACGATAATCGCCGATCCTTTAGAGCTGGACAGTGATTTGGGAGATTTTCTACAGCCTATATTTTCTGTTCATTCCAGATTACAGATTTTTCAGAAATCATTTTTAAAACTCGTCGGCTATTAACCATGTTTCCAATAGTAGTTGGTTGGTTGTCCCGATTTTAGCTGTTACAAGAGAGGCGTGGGACTTTTATTTTTTAATGTCAATATTGGGCCACAGGCTTTTGGTGTTGTTCTATTGTTTCTTAAAATATATGAGGTAAAACAGTCGATGAAAATCTCAGCGCTGTTGAAAGACGGCAGCTCGTCTGCTTATAGTGTGCTCAGATCGGAGCTGTAGATTAGGCAAGGTTAACTGGGTCAAACTACCCATTGTGATAGCCTTCAGTGGGGATAAGTTGGAATTGTTGGCCTTATTTGTGGTCCCTTCCTTTGGCTCGTTGCTACTCAATTCTGTCAAGCCATCCCGATGTCTCCAGAAACTTATAAAGACAAGAGAGTAAGATATCTGACAATTCTTTGAAGAAGAAGAAGCTTCCAAATGTTCTGTTCCCCAAGTGACAGAGATCCGAGCAGTGGCAGCAGCCTCGTCGCCACAGCCTCTACAAATGTCGTCGTCCTTGAGATTTAATTTCATCATCTTCATTATTCATCTGAATGTCGGTCTCATTCAAAAGTAAAAACTACCAGCTGAAACTTCTCAAATTTGTCGTTAGGAATCAACATTTAAACTGCGGTTCCCTTCCATTCGCTCACACAATCGTTGGATAAATAAGTCTTATGGGCCGTTTACGCCTAGCATTTATTTACTAACATCTGGCAGTGTGCATTTTACTCACGTAGGTTTGCAATAGATAAACTATAGATGCATCTCATCATAATTTCTTCTCTGACACCTTGGTCGATTTGAGCGACAATCAATGCCTGGTCTTCCTGCATTCTATTTCTGATTTCTTTTACTTTACGGGTATTTTTATGCACAATGATCCCAAACCACTAAAGACAAATCCCCTTTTCAACGTCGAATAATTCTTTGTTTGCTGACCACCACTTCCGGTACAATTAATTCTGAAAACGAATGAAAATGGAAAACCATTATCTTAAGTTGTTTCCGTTGTCCTATGTTTGTCTTGTGTCCTAAGGTGAAACTTTTGAAACAAATACAGGTGCACAGAGCAGAGTATTTTCTCCGAGTCCTTCTAAACCCATTTTATTTTGAAATGCAAAATTAAAACTTTAAAATAAATAACTTTTGACGAATGCATATAGGCAGGGAGAAACAAAGGCGAATGCCACAAAATGGGTTGTTTGCTAAGAAACCACAAGTAGCTGCTGCATAACAACAGGATTATATCCTGCTCCCTGCTGTGAGATATTGCGAATACCCACGACGCAACACAATATAGCGACGAGTGGAGCTATGCTCATTGTTTTTTTCCATTTATTTGAAAAGTTTTCATTTGCAGGGAAATAGAACAGAAAAGGCTAATAACCTGGAGGAGAGCATAAGAAGGATAAGGATTTTGTTAGATAAAACTATATAAAATAGAAAATCAGGATAATTCAATTAATTTTGTATTAATTTGGAGTACCTTTGTAGGATTTATTTAAGGACGTATATTTGGTAATATTAACATATTAGGTGTAGTGCACTGCGACCTTGTGGTCTATTGTGCCGCCTACTTAGACCTAGGAGAGGCTTGCAGCCTTTTTTAAGAGCCCCCTCACAGCTTAATTCACCAGGCATTATGTTGGAGTTTTTATGCTCTGGCTTTAGCCTTAGCAAGGAAAACATCGTTGAGTCCAGTTTCTTTTATGAATCTGAGGATGAGCATTGGATCCGTTTTTGGTAAATTCCTCTCTTGAATTTGGTGTTTTCCAAAACATTTTAACCATTTTTCGCCGTACAAGATTCCGGTATGTGTTCTGGAGTTTCTGTGGACTCATTGCAGAATCTGCAAAGACCTTCATCTGATATCTCTCTTAGGTGTTTTCTGAGTTTACAATGCCCCGTTAGGAAATCAGATACATGCTCTTTCTCTTTTGAGATCATAATCTCCTAAGAATTTTTTGGATTATCTCAGACCTTTGAGATCCCGAAAGGGCTGGCCCTTTTCTTCTTTTTGAATTCTTCGCGTAGGGTTTTCCGCTATCCCGCAGAATGGGTCAGGTCCTATGAAAGGTTCTGCTGCCCCTTTTCTCGCTATAGAGTCAACCGCCTCGTTACCAATAATGCCAACATGGCCTGGTATCCAGCAGACAGATAACCTGTTTTTCTTGCCCAATTGGTTGAGGCTTTGTAGGCATTTCCATACAAGTTTGGATTTAATGACAAAGAAGTCCAGTGCTTTGATATCTGCTTGACTATCTGACATTATGTCAGATGCCATGTTACAGTTTCTGTAATTCTTTTCGAGATTGATTCGAACGCATCTTTCTATGCACATATTTCATCATAAAAGATGTTGGTACTATTGCCCATGGATTCATAGTTTTTCGTTCTTGGCCCAAACACTCCTGCACCAGTTCCTTTATTAGCTATCTAGCCGTCTGTATACCACTTTATGTTGTGGTTGCTCAATCCATAGTATTTAGTAAAAATTCATATATTTTTAGAAAAAGGTTTGACTTTAGTCTGCTATTAATTTAAGTAATTCATCGTGTGGTTGGATACATATTTTGAGAGATATTTGATTGAGCTAAAGCGCAGAGTCTGCATACAAATCGTTTTCGATGTCGTTACCCACATTTAGTGTCGTTTATCTTCATTGTCACCCAATTTTGTCGACTTCCTCAGAAACCTGTAAAGATTGGAAATTGACAAATCGAAACATTCTCAATATCTTGAAAGTAGTAACTTCCAAGTGTTCTGCTTCTCAAGTGTTACAGAAATTAAATTTTTATTCCAGTAAGACTCGTCGTCATAACAGGCCCTAGAGATGTTATCATCCTTGAGATTTATTTTCATTGTCTGGCTTCTCGGAAAGTTATGGCAAGTGATTGCGCCTCCCAAACTAGTCAGAGATGTTCTATCAAACTGGAGAAGTTTGCTCCTCCAGCTTTTACCATACTTTGCTTCTCCGACATGTCACAGGTGGTCATTGTCTTCTACTTGGCAAGTGATTGCGCCTCCCAAACTAGTCAAAGAAACTGGAGAAGTTTGTTCTTCTAGCTTTTACCATACTTTGCTTCTCCGACATGTCACACGGGGTCATTGTCTTCTACTTGGCAAGTGATTGCGCCTCCCAAACTAGTCAAAGAAACTGGAGAAGTTTGTTCTTCTAGCTTTTACCATACTTTGATTCTCCGACATGTCATGCATTCCCCTTGTTCCTTTAGGTTGCAAAATGTTGCTCTTATCGTTTGGTGTGCCAGTTTTTGGTCAATTGTAAACCCTATTCTTACAAGTTAGTGGCACTTTCATTCGTTTATATGCTGTAAAGCAAGAGCTTTCAGTTATTAGCGATGGGTACGAATCAGTTTGGACTTTATCTCAATATCATGTACCTCAATATAAGTGATATGATATTTCCTACTTGTGTGATGGTTACAACTTTTGCTGTAAAAATTGTCATTCGTTACGACAAATTCTTAGGCATGTAATTTGACGTCCTTCTTATTAGCTTTAAAAAAAATAGCTTTATTCACACAAATATGTTTGGCATTGGCTCAGTCCTAGTGGCTCTTTTTCCCATTCTTTTTCCCATTCAGCGCCGATCTGCCACCCGACGCGTACACACGCATTTTCAAATCGCACCGCGGTCGGTTTGCACACAAAAAAAAAAAGGTAATCGCGCGCGCGCTGTGCAAAAAGAAAAACAGCATCAGTGTACAGTGCAGTGATAAAAAAAAGGAGTGTATTGTGATTGATGAAAAAAGTTCAAACGAGCGTGAAATGGCTGTAATGCCCATATTAATCGTGTCAAATTCTCCTACGACCAAAAGTTGAGGCAAAAAATACTACAAAGTCGATCCGGTAGTAAAAACTTTTGGTCGTTTGTTAAGAATATTAAAAATTCGGCCTCGTCATCTAACCCAACACTGATTTACAATGGCACTCCAGCTGTCAACTCTTCGGATAAAGCCAATCTGCTTGCTGCTCATTTTGCAGCTAGCTCAACGCTCCCAGATTGTGCTTTATCTCCCCCAGTACTCGAGCGCGTAAAACACTCCATGGGACAAATCCACTTCCACACCCGTACTGTGGCAAGAGTACTTCAAGATCTTAACATTCACAAATCCGCTGGCCCAGATGGTATTTCCCCTATCGTTCTGAAGAGGTGTTCTTCCACGCTGGCAAAACCACTGCGTAAGCTTTTCTATCTGTCCTATTCTTCAGGGCTCTTTCCGAGAAGATGGAAAACAGCATTTGTCCAGCCCGTCCCAAAAAAAGGCGAATCTTTCTCTCTCTCCTCCTACCGATCCATTGCACTTACGTCCCTTCTTTCCAAGGTCATAGAAACGCTGATAAACCGTCAGCTTATGAAATATCTCGAATCCCGAAAACTTCTTAATGACCGGCAGTACGGTTTTCGCAGCAACAGGTCCACTGGTGATTTGATGACATATCTAACCGAAAAGTGGAACCAATCTATTCATCATGATGGTGAAAGCAAGGTCGTTGCGCTTGATATTTCTAAGGCATTTGACAGAGTTTGGCATCAAGCTCTCTTGTCGAAAATGCGTGCATTTGAGATCGATGTTACCTTTATTCAATAGATTAGAAATTACCTTTCGGACCATTCAATACAAGTAGTATTGGACGGTTTCAAGTCTGTAACCCTCCAAATAAATACTGGTGTCTCGACTCTCTTTCTCATCATCAATGACCTCCTGTCTGTCACTTCTAATCCAATCTATTCCTTTGCTGATGACAGTACCCTCAGTTTTACATATTCGTTTCCTGGGCAACGCCCCTCATCTTCGGGCGTTGAACTGGAATGGCAACGTATGTTAAGCTCATTGAATTCCGATCTTGACAGCATTCTTAAATGGGGTAAAACCAACAGAGTGGAATTTATTGCTTCCAAAACGCAATGCTGTCTGCTGTCATTGAAGCGAACCCCTAATTCTCTGCCATTATCCATTGCATCGCTGAAACCGAACGACTTTCCATTCTCGGTATGTGTGTTAATGACAACCTTCGTTGGAATGACCACATATTTGATGTCGCCAAGAAATATTTCACCCCTTCTGATCTGGCTAGAGTCTACAAGGCGTTTATTCGCCCAAAACTTGAGTACAACGCTCATATCTGGTCTACTGCAGCAATAACATATTTTGAGCTACTTGACAGGATCCAAAAGCGTGCTGTAAAACTTATTGGCGATCGAGACATCGCGAAATCACTTAAATCTCTTATTTATCGTCGTAATGTCTTCTGCCTGTCATTGTTTTATCGGTATTTCCACCACAAGTGCTCAGATGAAAAAGCCAGTTGCATTCCACCCCTACAGCAATTCAACCGCAATACTCGCTAGAGAGGAATGCACATCAGTTTACCCTTAAGCCTGTTTTCGGACGTACTGTGAAATATAAAGATTCCTTTCGCAACCGTACAATACGAATGTGGAATGCTCTACCACGCTCTGTCTTTCCTTTGCATCATAATTTACAAACATTTAAAGCCAACATGCATCGGTTTCTCCCTTTCTCTAATCCTTCATTTCCCTAATGCCCGCACTGTGTCACTTCATTATAATGGTATCCAAAGTACCATTATATTAAAAAAAATCCTCCCTTTATTGAGCTGCACGTAATCCTTTGTTTTTATTTTTTCTAACACTTCTAACTCAATTCGCTTTAATAATCGCTGCATCGAATTTGAGGAAAATAAAAACTTGCCCTACATTGAAAAATATTTTTAATCTCCCTTGTTTGAGTACCTCCTTGATTCGGCTGATCTTCTCTATAAAGATCTAAATAATTTACACAGACTTTAACGATACCCTTACCCACCAAAGCTCGAGAAACGACGACAAAAAAAGGAGGAAAGTTGAACTCTTTAAGCCTTCATCTATCATGTAAGTGGTGAACTTTTGCTGGCTTCTGTATGAAACTCGTACATAAAAGTGATAACTGTCAAGATCCAGCGTTATATTAATCTACGCCCTGCGTTAGTAGGCGTAAATAGTTGCATCCCTTGTCTACAAAACCCTTTAAGTGTTGCTGTCCCTAGCCCACCTGCCCACACTGGTTCCTCACTACACACAATAATTCTCTCTCTCTTGAAAATCGATAACTTCACCGAAACATCTCCATCGCAGTAGCTATTCGCGCTCGAAAACATTCGCTCGCTTTTCCTTTGATTACAAACTAATCGAAGTGAATGTTAGATGGCTTCCCTTTTCAATTTTCCCGCAACATCTCAATTAATTGCCTAATCGCCTTTTTTTTTTCATTTTTTGTATCAATAAAACCCTTGATATGATGAATAAAATGGTTTCCGTGATCATTGTTTTCCTCATGGAGAGCCAACCACCAGCGAAACAACGCGGCCACAAATCATCAGCTCGCGCTCATGATTAAAACATGCCTCAGTTAGTGATTGTCTCCGGTCGAGCCTTTTTCACAGAGATAAAATCCTTCGCCATACCAACCGTTGCAAATCCGCACACAGAGTGTTTTGTATTCCTTTGTGGTTTTACGTATAAAAAAAAATCAAAGCTTTTTCATTACTTCCCTCCTCTTATTGTCGTCGTCCGTCCCGCCATCAGCAAATGGATGGAAACCAATAACTCTTCGTTCGCCTTTTTATTTCGATTCGATGTTGCACGAGCAGATAGATAGATTTTGTACTCCCAAACAAATGAACATCGAGCAGAACTCAAGGTTTTCCAATGCAACACATTCACCCTGACAAATTTGGATAATTTAATTGAATTTGGCCAAACCTCGGTGAAAACTCCCACAATGCATGACCCAAATAAAGCTTCGTGTTCCAAGGATGTAAAAATTTAATTTTTATATCTATGTAGCCCGCGCGGCCAACTCTTTTTAATTAAATAAAAATTTAACATAAAAAAAAACTAGTAGGTACTACAGGGAGGGTTTAGAAGAAAATAGCAAAAAATGGGCACCCAAGTCGCGTCCTCATTTTCTTAAGAACGCCTTTAAAAGTCGGCCAATATCCTTGAGCCATTGTGCACGAACTGGAGCACGTGCATTTAACAAATGAGTTGGACATTTGGGTTAATATTTTATGACATTTTAGTGTTTTCCAATAGACAATGCGCATTTCCCCTCGCAAAAATTAACCCAGTTTGGTTTTGTCAACATAAAACTTTAGCATCTACCTTAACTATTCAATTAATGGTTTCCCCTCCATGGATTCTGGAAGATATAATCCTCATTAGGAATGTTACCGATGTGAATTGTTCAACACTTTTACCAGGAATTAGGGAGTATAGGATAAATCTTTGAAATTTTGCAAATTCCTCCTCAGGCATGCATACCCAACCAAACCGCAGAGCTTAGCTGCTTAAGAAACTATTAAAATTTCCAAGGCAACACATTGGCAGAGCAAAAAGGCTGATATTCTCATCCTCAAAGAGGATGTGCGTTTATATTATATTGTAATCTCATGATAGCTAGAAGTGGAAATTAAAAGAAGGAGCTAGCTATTGCTTGTGCTGCTGTTTTAATGACGAAAGAAACTTTCTGCTGCTGCTGCTGAGAGAAAGAAGGTGGCTGGATGCGGTGATGGTTTTACGACCAAAATAAAGGGAAAATGATTAAAATTTGTGTTCTTTTGTTAATGCCATCAAAGTTAAACGTTTTAGAGATTTATAAAGAGAGTTAACATAATGAAATTGCCTATAAGTTAGATTTAGAGAAGCGTTTGATGGTTATGTTACAAAATTGTTGCTGGCATTAAATTTGGGACATAAGGCAATGTAAATATTGTAAAATTTTTAACAACCATCAGGATCATAGAAGGAGTTATTGGGAGTACTACTTTAAATAATGTTATGATGGTCAAGAAGTTGCGGAAGTAATAAACACATTTTGTTGTGCAGATATAAACTCAATACATTGTTGTTGACTTTTGGAACTTTAAACGGACTTGCTTCTGTCTACATGGAAAGCGAGACATCTTTTTGTTGGTACACGGAAGGAAAATGTTTCGGAGCAGTGCTGCCGCTTCATTTTGTAAAAGTAAATTGAGAAAGGGAATTCCAAGTATCTTAGTGGCGTTTCTCCCCCTACATCTCTTTTTGGAAAAGATAAGCACTCGCTTGATTTTTTACATAGGCTACAGAGGGATCATGAAAACATATGTTTTTGACAGATGTCAGTAATTGATGATTTCGAATAAATATTGTCATAATTTCGAACTAAGTAAGGGAGATTTGTTGGTAGACTTGTGGCCCATCCTCTGTGTCGCACATCTTTATCAATTTAAGAATTTTCGAGTGCGAGCAGAGTACTATGAATAAAAGTTCGAGGCGTTATGTATGAATTCAATTTCGTTAGTGTTTTGATACTTTAGTATCAACTCCCAAAAGTGTGTATTAAATTTTGAAATGATGCTCAAAAAACACTGAAGAATATTGCATCAATTATTTTGTCCTATTTTTTTGTTCGTTCTCATTCAATTTACCCAACTTTATAACTCTCTCTACAAGCGCTGCCTTATAAATGCGGAATTCAATCTAATAAATAATCTCAAGCATTTTTACAAATTCGTCAACTTTAAAAGAAAATTCAACGAATACCCTCCCTCCATATCTTTTGAAAACAAATCATCATCACCAATTTCGAACAATCTTTTGCCGATAACTTATTCGTACCAGATCCCGTACCAGATCAAACTTACTCTATCTCTTCCAGAAGCAGAATTTTCTCATGTTTGGAAGACCTCTTTCATAACTCCAATATACAAAAAGGAATCAAAGAACAAAATAATCAACTATCTTCCATTGCTAAACTTTCTCATATACCCAAACTCTTTAAAAGTATTTTATACGAAACTTTAAGTTTCAATGTTCCTGAAAAGCAGATCAATTACTATAAATTTCGGCAAGTTCGTGTCCTTGGCCCTCTCTGCCTTAGACAATGGCAACTAAGTCGATGTAATTGAAACATTTTCGGTTCCACTTCTTCTATTGTTGAAAATATGTAATAGCGGTTCTCAATTACAAAATTTATCATACCAGTTAGAGGCTTAACGTATAGAATAGTAGAGTGGGAGTATAGTTTTCTTTTATTGTTATAAACTTGGCAACGCTGCTCCTAGTTATAATGTAAATGCCTCCAAAGTTACGCATGGGGTCTACAACCCGTAATAATGATTTCCGATTAAGCTTCGGTTTACATATATGTAGACTTTATTCAATCATTAAATTTATCTTACTTACTTAACGGGCTCCCGACCTGTGAAGAGTCCCTGCCTGGGACACGGCAGCCTTCCATCCTCTGCGATCTCGGGCACATTGCTTCCAGTTAACTAGACCAAGCGCTCTGGCATCCGCGATGGTTTGGTCTTTAAAACGGAGGGTCGGTCTTCCTTGTCGTCTCGAACCTGGGGCTGGGATTCGAATATCCTCTTGACTGGAGCGTAGTTCTCCATTCGCTCGATGTGGCCGAGCCAATGTAGCCGACATTTCTTGGCTTTTTGTACTACATCCATATCTTGGTACAGCTCATTGAGTTCGCGGTTGTATCTTCTCCTCCATTCGCTCTCCTCGCACACAAGACAAAATATCCGTCGAAGGATTTTTCTTTCAAAGGATCCCAGTATTAACTCTCCTTTCTTGCTTATCGTCCAGCACTCGGCGACGTACTGGCAGAATAAGGGTTCTGTAGAGCATACATTTTGTCCTTCGAGTTAGGAGTTTTGAACCCATTTGTTTTGCAAACCCGAAGCAGCAGCGGTTTCCTAGGGTAATTCTTCGACAGATCTCCTCTAAGATGTCATTTGTGGAGTTGATGTTTACCCCGAGGTAGATGAACTCCTTAACTACCTCGAAGTTGCTGCTATCAACAGTGACATTTTTTCTAGTCGGTGGACAGATGCTTGTTTGTGTGTTGATAGCATTTTTTTAGTCTTGTCCTCGTTAATTTCAAGCCCAATTAGTTTTGCCTGTTCTTCAATAGCCGTGAAAGCCTCAATTACTAGCTAGGGATCGACCGATGATGTCTATATCGTCCGCATACCCCAGCAGTTGGACTGATCTGTTGAAGATAGTGCCTTCCGTGTTGACACCTGCCCTGCGCACTATTCTGTTCAAAAAGAAGATTGAAGAAGTCGCATGGTAGCCAAAATCTGGTGCATGTTTGGAAGAGTTCAGACGAGCTTTTGCCAAACTGCACATTGCACCGCGTGTTCTCCAGCGGGATCCCGAATTCGGCCATCGCCATGCGAGCTCCTGACGTTGAATACTAAAATATGCGGCTTTAAAGTCGAAAAAGAGATGGTTGAAATTCGTTGGTTGGATTTTCTTTAGTGTGAAAATCTGGTCTATGGTCGATATGCAGGGCCGGGAGCCACACTGGTACGTGCCGATTAGTGTGTTTTCAAAGGGTTTGAGACGTTCACATAGTACGTTGGATAGGACCTTATATTCAACATATTATATGCGGGGATATGCCTCGATAGTTCTTCCAAGACAAGGGGTGGACTTTTTCATCGAGCAAGCTTTGCTCCACCCAAACTTATTTCGTTGATTTCGTTTAAACGTTTTAACGTCACCTCCGTATTTAAAGAGCTCTGCGGGTAGACCATCACAGCCGGCGGACTTGTTCTTCTTAAGCTTTTTTTTTTATAGCTAAGCCAACTTCTTCTACATTTAATTTGTCACCTGAAAAAATATATCCATCAACTTATCAAACTGATTAATTCTACGAAGTGTGAAAGAGATCTACAAATCAACGCACTCGGATTCGTAAAACCCGAAACGTACTTCCAAAATCAGCTGTATTGAACACATAATTTAGAATACAAACATTGAAATTTTAAATTTAAAGGAAAAATCTACAAAGTAATTAAATTAAAATAACATGATTACATCATTCATTTCGAGCACTTTATTTGCAATCCTTTTAAATGAAATCCTTCGGACCTGACTTCATGAACAATTCATAAAATTAATTAGAGAAATTTCTACAAAATGTAAATACATTTTTTTTATTTATTTGTTATCAATGACTTCTGTGTGTGTTTCTGTTGCAAGTGCATTTTGGTCCTTCCAATTACTGCGGCTAACGCAATGTAAATATTTTTTATGGATGCGGCTGGCATTAGTTACACTTCGAAAGAGTTGAATGCAAACACTTTGCCTCATGAGCAAAGGTTTCGCTTCCACTTAACTGTTCAAATGTTCATTTAGGGACCAACAAAAAATGCAATTCTATATATTTTAGGGGCTTCCATCGTTGTGGTTTTTTTTTTTTGAAATTTTTTTAAGGCTCTTGACCGACGTCCAAATGTTAGCCTTTCTGGGTGGTGTATTTACTCGTGCGGTTGGTATTTTTTAGCAGTAATATTCCCACAAGTTGGAAAACTCCAAGTATAAGTAGTTAATATGTGGTAACCAAACTTTAAACTGAATTTAGTTGTTCGATTTGTGCCGAGGTTAATGAATTATGTTTTTCTATGGGCAGCCATCAAATCAATTTAAAAGGTTGTGGCTATTGATTTGAAATTTTGTTTTTATTTTTCTCATTGGTGGAAGTTGTTGGGCGTAGTGAACCACGATATGAACTTTGGTATTTAAATATAATTTAATAAGCCAAGAAGTTTCTACATTTCAAATGTTAAACATCCTCAGGAGGCCCACACCACCTGCAAGTCATTTTCTAAACAGCCTTAGGACCCCTTAAACATGTGCTCATTAGAATCAGCATTATATCCATTCTACGAGTGGGTATATTAATCTCCTACTCCTTTTGCCAAACATTGTGTAATAATCGTATAAGCCCCTTAACCATCATTTCTGCTCCGCAATTAAATACCAGGCTTGCCTTTGACTATGTTACGTGATCATCCAAGATGGGTATATGAATAAGTTTATCTGGAAATTTCAACAGCAGCTGGAGGTAAGAAGATAACGTCGCGTACATACATACCATATCCTGTTCGCGCGATTTATCTTCGAATAATTGCGTTGAAACTTAATTTGCGGTCTTATACGTAATTGGCAAACTGTTTCATGTCGAATGGAGGGAGGAAAGGGATTATTCGGCAATTGAACATAATTTTTTAAATATTTTGTTGAATTCTTTATGTATTTATGTTACTTATTAAGGTGGTAAGAATTCAGTTCCTAAGTTCTGCTAAGCTGTATAAGAATTATATTTATGTTTGACCTTAAAAAAAGGTCTAATTTAAGGGAGTGTTAAGTTCAAATTTCAATAGAATTTGGCTTAGAGAATGAAGAAGAATGAATCTCAGAGAGCTGTCGGAACTTTTTTAAGTTCGAACTGGTGAACTCTACAGGAGCAGTAAATAAAAATGGGAAAGTTGGGATCTCTCATTCCGGATCATAACCTTTAAGATAATCGGAAATAAGAAGGTGGAGGCGGATTTTCAATCTGAGTTGTCCAATTCATAGTTGGAAAATGGATGGGAAAGGATTCACATGCACTATCAAGGGTTTTAAAAAACAGCATCTACTGCAGACTGGACGAGCGCAAGTTGAGGTGACTGATGCAATCGAACCTCATACTAGTCTCGAGAATAAGGAAAAAAAGTGGCATAAGTCGACAGGAGTGGCTCGAGCCCTAAACTTGTTCCAATTTTACGCCGGAGTTAAGGTGAATGTCGTCTGCTCTCAAATTACCTGAGAGGGGAATGACTGCTGGCAGGGGTGACTGCTACACCTACAATCAAACCTTTAAACTCTTTCAGGATCAGGAAAAACACCAGATAAGAATAACTGATACAATGAAATCTTACACTGCTTTCGGTCGAACGCCGTATGTCTTTTCATAGAATCTGTTTTCTCATTCAGCTTCATCAGAAGTCGTTCAATGATGTTCCGATTCTATTGGCATTAATCGGAACAGTGTCAGTGCCCCCAACACGAGGAGATATTTTCTACTTAGGAAAAATAGAAGTTAAATGACTTTTTCTTTCATCGACCCTAGTCCAGATCTGCTTGAATAAATTATTAGCTGATGTGAATTTTATTGTTCATATGGGGACGGAGAGTAACTCTCTGAAGCCACATTTGGCTAGTTCACCCACTTTGCAGTTGCTTGAATTGACGTTATGCCCGACAACATAGCACATCTAGATGTCCTAATTGTTTGATGTCACATTCGTTGAGAGCTTCACGATATTGCTTAATAGTTTGACCTTAAAAAAAAATAGTTTTTGTATCCATCAGTCGAAGAGAGTTTCTATACATGCTGCTTCCCGAAAAGCAATGAAAAGTCTGGGATGCATATCAAGGCTAATCTTTTAAACGCGAGGAATGGCTTTGGCGTAGCACTGTCTGAGAAGTGCAGGCTACTTAGCCAGGATAGACAAGATAGTGACGCGTTCGAAATATTTTTTTATGATGCGATTGTGGTTTTTTTTTATTACTTGGAGATGAACATAGGTATAGTATGATAAAATAAATGTGGAAAAAAGCCTAGGTTTGTTTTTCGTTGAATGTATAATATTTACATAGAATCAGCTTAATAAGTCGAATTAACTTGTTGCAATAAATAAATGTACCTACTAAAGTTTTCATGGTACAATTAAAAATTATATTAAATATGTCATGCTTCGTATAGTAACGGGTGATCCAAGTAGAGATACTTTTTTCAATAGCCTTTTTTGACAGATCACGTGTCACGTCATGTTATTTTTGTTTAGTATTGTCACGTGTCACGTCATGTTATTTTTGTTTAGTATTGTTTGGCATTTCATAATGGAAAGACTTACGCGTGAACAACGTTTACAAATTGTTCAACTTTATTATGAAAATTCACGTTCTGTGAGGAATGTGTTTCGTGCACTTCGCTCAACTTATGGTCAACATAATCGGCCTACTGAGCGTACTATTCGCAACACCATCACCCATTTTGAGACCCAGCATTCATTATTGGATAATATTCGACCGAATAGACCACGCCCAGCACGCTGTGAAGAAAATATAGCGGCCGTAGCTGAGAGTGTACACAAAGACCGTAGAGAGTCGATTCGGCGTCGTTCGCAGCAACTCGGACTGACGTATGGAACGACTTGGCGCATTTTACGTCAAGATCTTAAATTGAAAGCGTACAAAATACAGCTTGTGCAACAACTGAAGCCGCTCGACCTTCCCAAGCGACATCGCTTCGCTCTATGGGCTCTTGAAAAGTTCCAAGAAGATCCGACGATTTCGAGGCAAATTTTGTTTAGCGATGAGGCCCATTTCTGGCTCAATGGGTATGTACGAAGAGCAACCTGAAGAGATTGAAGAACTGCCACTTCATCCAGAAAAACGGTTTGGTGTGGTTTGTGGGCCGGTGGAATCATCGGTCCATATTTCTTTAAAAATTATGCCGGTGCGAACGTAACCGTCAATGGCGACCGTTATCGTGCCATGATAACCGACTATTTGATGCCTGAAATTGAAGCTCGTGATCTCGGCGACATTTGGTTTCAGCAAGACGGCGCCACTCTCCACACATCGCATCAATCAATGGACTTATTGAGAGAACATTTCGGTGAGCACATAATTTCAAGATCGTGTGATATCACGCCGTTAGACTTTTTCCTGTGGGGATATGTAAAGTCAAAAGCTTATGCCGACAAACCCGCTTCGATTCAGTCCTTGGAGGAAAACATTACGCGTGTCATTCGCCAGTTACCAGTCGAAATGCTCGAACGAGTGATCGAAAATTGGACTCAACGGATGGACCATCTGCGACGTAGCAACGGCCAACATTTGATAGACATAATCTTCAAAAAATAAATGCCAAACAATGTTCTTTCAAATGATAATAAACATTCTCCATTAAACTTGAATTTTCTGTGTTTTTTTCTTTAAAAAAGTAAGGAACCTCGAAATGGATCACCCTTTACAATCCAAATATTTGGGAGAGTGAAGTAAGAATTACATTTTTTTAAAATATCCTTCATATAATAATAGCCAAGTCAATTTTCTGTCCTCTGCAGTGTGTTTCTGTCCGACCCCAAATTACTCGGAAACTGTAAGGCCTACGAAGCTGATTTTTTTTTAATTTCAAGGCCCGGGCGTCTTACAAGCACTTAAAAAACTTACAGAGCCATCTATATTGGAGTAGTTATGTATACCCCAACAATAATAACCTATATTTTCTACGTAATTATTGGATGTTGCGTATACCTGCTTACAAAGGATCCAATCTTCGATATTATATGATGGGATTATTTCAAAATAGCGCCATCTATACTCAAGTACAGATAAAATTATTATAATAATACCGAATCGGGGCTTAATGTAGCACGAGTAAAAGCCCCTGAAAAGCGGCACGAGATTATTGATTTTCATGCGGCTCCTGTCAAACTGTCTAAGTTGAAAACGTTATTGAAATCGAAGACTACAACTGCCTCTGAACAATTCTCGTTATGTGTTTGCTTGTTGTCGCTTGTTTATAGATTCGAACTATCGGTGGGAGAGTTTCCGTGGAGTTTCTCCAATCGCCAGCGTTTTATATCGTCCCAAATGTGTAGAACATGCACAGCGACCTTTACGATGACCGACAGGTCAATCAATGACAAAAGCGACCTTACCGTGCCCACCGATTAATTAGTTCCAAAAGCAACGGTCATTTTATAAGCAAGACTGAAGAAAAGGGGTCCTTTCTTTTAAGTTTAAGTGCTTTCCACAGAGCATCTTCATGTCGCCATTTCCGCCCCTTACAAATTGGCCACTTGCCCAATTCTACTGGCAAAATGCACCATCCCCTTTTTAAAAGCATCCCAGTGATGGCGTCAAGGGAAGATCTTCATTTGAAATTTATGTCGGTCACTGTCTCCTTATAACTTCATTTCTATTAGTTATCCCTTTTTGTGTGTCTCTCTGACTACTTATGTGATAGTGCTTGTATAATGTACCATGACGTGAAATCCATTTTATTATTACATCTGGGACCAAACAAAAGCTGAAAATGCAGAGAGCAATAGAGAAAAAAAGAGAGAGAGAGAGAGAGCGAGAGGGAGAGAAAGTGCACTAAGTACAAAGAAATAGCAAACTAGAAGCATAGAGACTGCTTCCAATGTAGACATCTGTTCGACAAGGATTTATGAAAGTAAACTTATCCATTTATTTGGTTGGCATGCGAGGAGTGAGAGACATCAGAGACTTGCCATCCCAGCCATCCCAGCCATCCCAGCCATCCCAGCCATCCCTTTGACGACCACATCGTTTGGATTTCAAACTTTCATTATACCTACTCCCGAAGGAATTCTTCGAATGCCAAACAACCCAGCCGCCTAACTGCATGGTGTCTTTAGTCCTTATGTGTGTCGTTCTCCATTTCACTGTTATTACTACAAATTCGAATACTAGAGTTTTCGGGGCAGCAATAGAAGCTGCCAGAGATACAAGCACTATTCAATGTCAACCATCATGAAACGACGAAGTCTGTGGAACTTGTTTGTGGTCCTTTGCCGGGTCATCATCGTTGCACTTGTACTGTACCCGAATAGGGCGACCTGCTCCTCTCACATTATAGCAGCAGTTTCGGTTGAAAAACTTTTGCCAAATGGACCACTTAAAAGTTGTTGCACAATTACGATTGTACCTACACAGTGCCACAGCGAGTGTGTGTGTATAAATTGCAGATGACAACCATTAGGGTAGCTTCCCCTCGCATGGACAAAGGTACTCAGGATTCGATTTTGAGTGCAATAAAAGGAGAATTATATAATCGATCAGTCTCATGCATTCCAAGTAGATATAATTCCAATTAGTTTTCCAAATAATAGGACTACTGTCGTCCCTATCGAAGTGGAGGAGTCTTCTTCCCGTAGCAACCGCAGGCTCAATGACCGAGCAATTAAGTAAAACAAAATTGTTAAGTCCTTACCGCCCGCATTCAGTGCACTAAGCCCATTGTACTCAGTCTAGGAGGAGGGTGAAAAGCCCACCCATCGACACGTCGTCGCCTGCTCGCCTACAATGTTTGCTGTAGTAATTACGGGAGACGTCAACATGAAGAACATTTTAATCGCGTATCGCGCCATGTAAACCGCGGTTATGATAGTGTGGTTCGACGTAGAAGCTGGAAGAGTAAAGTTATTGGTAATGGGAAGCGGGGGTTTTTTTTTTTTTTTGTAAACGATCCAACATTTTACACTCCTTTCAATGAAGGACGACACGAAAAATCCGGGTGCAGCACACACCAGCAACACGCGTTCTACGTTGTGATTAACTTTTTGCCTCGATTGGTTTGTTGGGTCGGAAGTAAATGAGGTTATTTGGTGGCTTTAGGAAGTTGGTGCGAAAGTAAACAGAAATGTGTACGTTGTGGTGGTTTGAGTAACTACTAATGGATTGGGGGGAGGGCGCTGTTTGTAAATGTAAATCCTGTAAAAAAAAGTTTAATCGCCATTTAATTAAGAAAACAGACTATAGTGTTTGTTGAACAGGTGGGTCCAGTGACCCAAAATTGTGCTGTGCATATTTGGATTAAAGGCTCATCCACCAACCGTGACACAATTTTATGATTGTGATACCTCACATAACAGATAAACTGCTTCCGGACGAGAATATAAAATCCAAATAACCGACCATAAAAATTCCATTCACTTCAATGTCTCTATTTCATCTACTTTCCAATTTAATACGACATTAACATAGACACTCTGCCACCACTATACCAACATCGTTTGCCACTAAACCTCACCATGGCTTCTCTTTCCATACCATGCCCTCTCTTTAGATACTATCACCACACTATGTTTGCAGGCTTCCTCTGTCAAAGTGATGGCTCAGATAAATGCATATATGCCCCGGATTAGGGCAAAAAAAAAACAAAAAACAGAAAACAGAAAACCAAACGTTAGGTTTCAGTGTGGAATTTCATAACAGACTTATCTCCCCTGTAGGACTCAAATTGTATCCGACTATGTCAATTTTCGTCGTCGTCGTCGACATCGTCCTATAATAACCAAGCATTTGCTTCCTCCATGCAGCAGCCACTAGCGGAACTGTGGAATTACATCGTTGAGCAGATTTAATGGTTCGTGAAGGAAAAATTCGCCCCCAAAAAATTTGTGGATGTCGATGTAGGTTCGGTCCGCTTGATTTAACGTTTGTAAATCTGCCGCGCTGGACCGAACACAATGGATTGGGTGATATGGTTATCGCGGATATTTCGGTTTTATTTCTAGGCCGATGTGACATTTGATTTTCGGGAACCTGCGAACCCGCTTATTGCTTGCCATTCGATGGGTTCATATGGAATTGGGCTTGCGAATTGACTTTACTGTTTATTTGCTTTAATGGAAATGGAGTTTTTCGGCGAATACAATATCTAATCTGAGAGAGGACGAATTGATTTTACTACCAGTACAATGAAGGAGGTTAAGTTGTGATTGGAGATTTTTATGCGATTTTTTTTGCGTTCCTCCACAAGGACGTGGTTTTATTGAGGAAAACACTATAGTTTGATATGTCTGTGGATGATGATGGTTTATTTTGCTGTTAAATTTAAACTAATTGGATTCCGTTGGAAGCAAATTTTGGAAAACACTTTTAAGAGGGCCATCTTGATTGCGCAGATAACAAAGCATCCGATATTTAATTCTCACGAAATACCTATTTGTAAAGAGAAAGTGGCAAAGTCTTAAATTTCACATGCTGGTGGGGAATGCAAAATAATTCGACTTGATACATTTTAGTTTCATCAATTTTTAGAGGGAGAGGTAATTATGTTAACTTTTTCATATTTTCAAAGTTTTGACCTTGAAAACTAGGGCTCCCTGAAATAACGCCACAGGAAATTGTGCCAAAAATGTTTTGTAAAAAAAAACCCAAAAATTGAAAAGGAAAATACGTCAGATAAAGCTCCTTTTTTATACATATTTCCAAATGTAATATGGAAATTGAGCCCAAAACTCGTTGTAGAATAAATTTCCTTTGAAATTTGGAAAAGACACAAAACATTTTTTTTGTCCTAGGAAAAATTGCAAAAACTAATTTTTTGACGTAATTTCAGGGAGCCATAAATTATGAGTCATAAAATGCAACTTTCTACTTTTGTCTAATATATTAAACTTTTTTGCGTTTATTGCTTTTCAATTTGGAAAAAAATCCAAAATGTTGTATTGGGGTTTTTTCAGTTTTCTTAAATGGAAAAAATTACAAATTTCGTGGCAATTTTGCCAAAATATTTGGGCGTTTTTTCCTAGGAAAAAATGCCACAATTTTGTATGGAGATTTTTGGGCTCTTTTTCCATTTCAAATTTTTGTAGTAATTTCATGGGGCCGAAGACTAGCCTCTAAAAGGATTTCTCGAAATTTGAATTATTTTCGAAGTTACATGATATGGCCACTCATATGACTTAGACTGCCTGAAACGAGACTCCAAACTCGTTTTCTCGAAACTATGTAGGTTTTTTGAAACGGTTGACATGATATCTCAAGTTCTGGTGGACAAACTGCATTAACATTTTTAACAGACCTCCTTTATCCTATATTCTATTCAGAGTTCGTTTGAGGAGAGCTTTTCTTAAAAAATTCCCAAAACTTCAAAACGAGAAAAAACAAAATTTTTTCCACATGGCCATTTTGCCAAAAAAAAAATTGCTTTCCATCTCTCTCTAGTCAATCCGAAATGACAAGCTTACGAGTTAAGAATTATATAAAATTGTGCGTTTCAGATTACAGAAAGCGTCGAAAATGTGTCAACAGGGGAAAGTGTTTTTTTTGAGCCGGCCTGTACTTTTTTCAAATTTGATTTTAAAATGTTAAAAAGGGTAAGAGTTGTGTAAGGATTGTTATTTATCAAAAAACAATTATATATATAAGAATACACCCTTGGGGCATTTTTCGTATATAACAGCGGGCCAAATTTGGACATTAAAATCTTAATGCTCATCTTTCATTTTTTTTGTATATACATGGGAGCCACGCGACATAATTTGACTTACAAAAACCGTTTAAACAATAAATTGGCCGCACATAAACATCTCGGGGGCGGCATCTTTGGTTGCCTTAAAGTGGGGCTACTCTTTTTGTCGGTAGATTGTTATACCCTCTGAAGAACTCAGGCCAGAAACTGGTCCATTGTGCTTTAAGAGAATTCCCTTTACTTTAGTTATTTACCCAACTTTTTAGAAAGCTGAGAAGGCACTTCATTGATAACGATATGTTAGAAATTTAGCAACCAGGAGCCTGCAGTTCGAGCAAAAGCAGGACATTCACAGAGGAAGTGATCTGGGGTGTCTTCATCTTCTTCACAAGCACTGCAGTTTAGTTGTATCACTTAAGAATCTGGGTGCTTGACAAAAGCGTCACGTCAAAGAACCAATCTCAAAAAATTTTAATGTCAATTAATGTTGCTATACCAGCGCGGAAAAGAGGCGAACATTAAAACTCCTGAATCGACACAAATGCAACAACACCACCGAAGTAATTTAAAACCGGAAGGCCTGCAAATATTTTTTGTGATCAAACCCATGAAGTAGAAGGGTTATAATTCCTTATATAATTCTGATTATAACCTCGTCGATAAAAGGAAATAAAAAGAAGCGAAACACGGGTGTAAAGCCGTAAAATTTGGGAAAGCTTACAAACAAGAGCAGGGCTTTGATATTTCGATACATTGGTTACTCTGATGATACCAAATTGAGAGTATTTCAAGATCTCTTTGTAAAAGTCTGCAAATCAGCTCTTTTCTTTAGGAGAGACATTTTAATATCAATTAATTTTTCAAAGCCCTCAGGCTGATTTAATTAGACGCTGATAGTTCTAAGAGGCCCTCTCTAATCGAAGACCGCGAGCGAAACAACTTCAAAGAGAGACTGAGAGAAGTCAGTCCGGAATAGGTCTCACAGATACCAAATTCTCTATCTCGTTAGGCTAAAAACTGTTTTACAGCTCTGACTTATAAGATTAAGCTAGAAGTTTTTACATACCAATCCTTGTGTCGATCTCCAATTGTTAGCTTATTGGTTGCATTTTGCTACATTGCTTGGTGGTGTGCACAGACTACTTTAACTGGGCTTTTCAACCACTGCAAATGATGAACACATTGCGACAAACCTACTGTTATGCGACAAGGGGTTTTTATTAGAGCAATTATATTTTTATCCTGTTCGTAGACTACACAGCTCATTACCACAATATTTCCGCATAAAATCTGCTGCATTGCATCTGCAACAATTAACTGAAAACAGATTACTACGCCCATCTGACATGCATCAGCTCATCCATCCTTACTCCAATGATAACATTCATTGAACATTAATTACCATTAATAATTATTGCCCATAAAAATGTCCAACCATGAATGATTGATATTTTATTTTTTATTATTTTCTCCTAAAACATTCAACAAATTCCCATTGTCGTGAAATTTTAATAATATTTTTTATGACATTGGCTCCATGTCCAATAGATAGATTATTATAGCCGGCAAAAAAAAAAAACAAATGTAAGCGATATAAAATTCAACAGCAGCCATTGAACACCTGTGCTGGTATAATTTGGCTGACACCCACCAGGCAAATTTTGTACACACCTACGACCCTTCTAACGATGCAAAATTGAAATCACTTTAACATAATTCGGCAATAAAAATTCATAGAATTCAATAGCTAAGAAGGCGATGCGGTCCCCAAGATAGTATCTGAATCCGAGAATCTTGACGACTACTTGCTGCGTACCGTTTCACAAACCATACTTCCTCGATCCAATAACATGATTGCATATCCTTTATGACATCGATTGTCGCCGGGGCACGTGAACTAGAAGAGAACTTGTCGAGGTAAATAAAAAAAAAAAAACTCCGAAGAGTGAGACTTTTGTTATTTATAACATTTGCCGGATATACATGTCGTGGCGGATATATATACATTTTGAGAAGGTGGGTGTCCTATATTAATACACCTCCTTACCAAATGTATATCGATTTTCATGATAAATATAAATCCGATTTGTGATAAACGATTATGCCCTTCGCTAACGCACAGGATATATATCGATGACATCTGTTTGGGGTTCCTAATGGAAATTTTCAACCTTGAATCGTAAATTTGCTTGACACAATCAAATTGACTTTTGTGACTGAGTTTGGGGGATCTGCTTTTTTTTTTGGTTAACCAAGTGATGGCTGTTGAACTACTGCAGTGAGAGCCAGAGACTATGAAGTATCAATCAGTACAGGAATAACTATGTTATATTTGACGGATTGGGGGAAAGTTAGATTGATGTGAAAGAGTTTGCCGTGGTTTATTTGGGGCTTGCCAGGTCGATCAATCCGTTAAAGTGATGGCAAATTGCTAATTGATATCAATCAGCTGAGTTCTATATGTAGATGGTGCGCCTTCTATTTAAGGAGATTGTATTACGGATGAATATGAGAGTTTTCAGCTTTTGTTGACTTAATTTAAGCTTTCTCACATTTTGAATCAGCTAGCTAAAAGATGGAACATATACCTTCCGAGCCTTAGTATTTCTGTTGAAAGCACTTCATGGTGTTTTTCTTGGTCAAGCTATATTGGAAACTGGTGGTCCCAAGAAACCGTAGAAATAAAAACTGCAGATACCGATGGGTGGTTCGTATTTGAGACCCTAGAATGCATATTTTTTTTAATAATTTGCACATGCAATAAGGATTGTTAGCACCCTTATAATGTTGATAGTAACACGACATTAAGATTAGACGAAAACAGAATCCGATGCACATTGATTTTAAATATTTGTAAATTCAAGTGGTTAGGAGAAACCTCATCATTTCACATTCGTGTTTTGCGGCAGAGGAACGAATCATTATATTTCATAGTATGTCCGAATGGGGGCCTTATAGTGAACTGAAGGAATGCAGCTGGCTATTTTAGTCGACCACATATGATGGAAGTATCGACAAAATAACGAACGGCAGGTGACTAAACGATGATGACTAAGGGGGTCACGCTATATCGCAATACCTCAATCGGCAATAAGTTTATAACGCGTTATTGATTTCTATCAAGTAGCTCAAAAAATGTTATTGGTGCAACGGACCAGCTATCAACAGTGGAGTACTCAAGCTTAGGGCGAATAAACGCCTCGTAAATTCTAGCCAGATTAGAAAGGGTAAAATAGTTCTTGCATCGCTTGAGAAAGCCTAGACATTTTGCAGCGTTCTTGTCGATGTCGATTATGTGGTCATTTGAACGAAGGTTGTCATTAACGCACATGGAAAGCCTTAAGGTTTCAGTATGTATTGGGGTTTCGCTTCAATGACAGAAGATAACATATTGGCTGTTGTCTGCTGGTTGTACCCCACTTAAGAATGCTGAGCTTAACAGATTTTTCCGTTTCAGCTCAACGACTGAAGATGAGGGACGTAAGACCGGAAACGAATATATGAAGCTGAGCGTATATATATGTCCAACTCATGTTCACGTTCCAAGATCTGTATGGCCTTAGCGCCGCGAATGGTTTTATTTACAGTGAACTTTTCATTACGTCTGATACCGAATAAACGCACTTTAAAGCGAACATTTAAGAGCACTAGCTAGTCAATTCTTCCAAGAAAAATAACATTAGCAGCACGAGTCAGCCCACCAGATTCATTAACACTAATTTTGCAAGCAAAGCTTAATTGGTTTCCGTATTGGGTTCGTTGCAGGATCTCATAAAATCTTGTGAGATCCTTAAGGAGTCTTATTGTATCTACTTTAATTACACTCTGGCCATAATAGCCCAGTATTGATAAGTGATTGAGAACTTGCACCTTTGAATGCCCCTTCGGTATTAGAAACCTGAGTAATCATTAGTTTTTTAAAAATATTCAACACAAACGATGTTAGATTTAAGGAGTTGAGGTCCTTGAAATTGGTGTGCCTAGCTTTTCGTGCCTTGGCAGCAAGGAAGACAATCTTTACTTACGCCAAGCTTTTAGAATTCAGCCGAATTCAACACTGCGAATAAAGAGTATTTTAAGGACCGCTTGAATGGTCTTTAATGGCCCAGATTATCTTGTTTTCTATTACAACCACTCTCGAAACCGCTTGGTTACTACTCAGACTTCAGTTTAGGAAGAGGTTGAGGATTTATTTGTAGTATGTTGTCCAATTTTTCTCACCCGTTTTTAAGGTATCCGGGAACAATGTGTTATTTGAGTAGATTTCCTGAATTTACAAAATATTCGCCAGGCTGTACCTTTAGCACTTTCCCTAGCACTCTTGATCACGTCAATCTTATTGGGTTCTATAGGGCTTATATAATTTGAGTTCTTTGCAGTGTTTTTTTATCTCAAGGTGAGTTTTGGTCCACCATAGTAAAGAATCTTACTGTAGACTTCCGTGGTTGCATTGATTTCTGCTTTGCGATTTTAGCTCTCATCATTTCGGAATTTTGTTATTCTGAGATCTAAAAATGATGCTTCAGAAGAGACTTCTCAGTTACGCACAGTAGTTTGTGAGTTCCCGTAGAGTGTAATATTTAAGACATCACGTCTCCTTCTAGTAATGAAGGTTGGTTTATGTTCTAAAAGAGACTCCTATCGGACATTAGTGTCAGATTGGTCATGCTCTTCTATTCAGACTGGTTAACTTGGATGGTGGAATCTGGACGGTGTTGTAGTAAGTATCATTTTTCCATTTAATCACTCTATGGTCCAGGTTATATTTCCAGTAATCATTGAGGTCAACTGGAGCCAGGCCTTTAGTTGTAGCAGAAATAGAGACTTCCTCTTACAAAATCACCATCAACATTGCTAAATGCGGTTGCAAACTTCTTTTAGATGATCGGCTCAATTTGTGGAAGGATGTTCAGGTTTCGTGGAATACTTTTCGCCCAATGTCACTGAATCTCCACATCAAGTGACACTATTACCATAAAGTGCCAATGATATGAATATCGAAGAGTGGGAAGGGCTTAACTTTTATGCATATATTTAGTTCTTAAATATTTAATAATTCAATTTTGAGTACATTCCAATTTTTGTTTAAACTAACCAATTGACTCGTTGACTTCAATTTGCCAAACACTAACACGGCACACACATTTTTTTTTATTGTTTATTCAGTCGAACAACAAAAATGGACTTATTTAAAAGCCCTTAAGCCAAGTTAAAATTACTTTGTCATACAATTAATCATTTTGTTCCAACACAAGTGAGAGTTGAATAAACCCATTTGTATAAAAAGTTTCTCGTTTACGAGGACTCGACTCGTGTATGTTCGAAATGTTTTAAAAGTACCAACGAGTAATTTGCACCACTAACCGGCAACAATGATCTCTTCCATGTAATGGTTATTTAACGGAAAGTTGTTCTACACCCGAATTTGAGGTGATTAACCCTGGTGTTAACGATTCTTTTGTGAAGTATTTTGTTCGTTGGAAACAGTTACAGTTTTTTTTTCGCTTTTTCTATTTTTTTTTTGTTGTAAAATTGTATCTCATGGGTGATAAACTGGATAATGGTTTAGTTAAAAAATAAAAACTCGTGTTCTCCCTTATAAGGGATGGAAAAACTTTAAAAATATGGAAAGCAAGTTTTATCTCTTTTGACTCTGTTTAATTTTTAATCTACTGGTGGTTTGGATTGAATTGCAATGACAATGTAATAAAGCGTATCTAGCACCAAGCATGTTTCGTCTAAAAATTGCGACGTATAGTGTTCTTCATTAAAAGCAAGCAGAGCACAGAAGCGTGAAATAGCTAAATTTAAATCGAACACAAGATGTGTAATAGTTCATTAAGCTTCGAGGCAGAAATGCACTTTTTGTATTTCGATGTTTTTCGTTTCTCAATAATAATGGGTGGCGTGCATCAGTTAGGGTCCATTAACTAAAACAAGTTAATACATTTTTATTATTCCACGGGATAAGTGGACGCCAATGCAGTTAACAATAAACAATCAATGCCCGAGTGCAATTTTAGGTTGATTTAGGAACTTTTTTTTTTCTTATTTTGTCGGTACGTTGCTACTATCGGATGGAGCGCTCAGACACAACTACAGATCCATTGTACTACCATTCAGACACCTTACATAAATGTACTTAGATTTCCCGTCTTTCGAAGAAAGATGAGAAGAAGCTTCAGTGATGAAGAGCTTAGATTTTCGGCACTCACCACCTCAGCCCCGAAAATCCGCAAGCAGAACAGGTGGTAGTAGTGTCGCTTAAGCCCAATACCTTCAAGTGCTTAGCAAAAGCTTGGTGATCCGAAAAAATGCCTTCAGTCGATTCTCCTGAGAGATGGTAGAAAAGATGCAGACTTTCTGCGAATGTCCGGGCGCAGTAGTTTGATCTGTCTACATCCACCGCAATCGCGCCACCGAATCTTGTGTTCACGAGAAATCCAAGAATCAATGGAAGACATGACTAAAGATGTAGGCAGACACAACACAGGTTCGGGTCCTGAGAAAACTTCTTCTAAACCTTGCCTAGCAAGCTCATCTAAGATCTCATTTCCCTGGATGCCAGTGTAACCTGGGACCCAGACAAGATTTACTGTGTTCAGCCTTCTGACCAAATTCAGAGAAAACTTGGGTTCTAGCACTAACTTGGACGAGGTAAGAGGGTTTAGAAGCGTTTTTAATGCAGCTTGGCTATCACTGCAGATGCAAATGCCTCTCCACCTGTTGTTCAAAATATAGCGCATAGCCATTAAGATGGCAAAAATCTCCGCTTGGAAAACAGATGCATATATACCCAAGGGGTAGTAAAGTCGTATGTCATCGCGTTCCACAAAGACTCCAGCACCAGGCCCCTGTCCGGTTTTGGAGCTATCTGTGAAAATACGATGGCATTCATTCTATGATTCAGAGTCTGGCCATAGCCATTCCGTTACCAGCGGAAAGTCGACGTGGCGAGACATGCAGTTATTTGCAGTTTGGCAAAAGAAGACACGTTTCCGCGAAAGCCTGTTCCACCAAACAACCGATGCGTATGAGAGGGTCGGTCCAATCATGGCCGTATAGATCCAATAGACCCCTTTTCGGAGACAAGCCAACAAGACAACGTGTTTGGACCATAGAAGTTTCTTATCGAGGATTACACGCAGATATTTGACCTCATCAGAGATAGGAATGGTGACACCTTTAAGCACGAGATGGGACAGATTTAGGAATACAAATGGTTTTTTTTAAAAAGGTCGATGACGCTGTACCGCTCGTAGAGTGTTTTTTTTTAGAAAACACGATAGTTCAATTTTATTTGGTTCAAAACGTACGTAAGGTACGTAAAACGTAAGGCCGCCCAAGAAAGATTTCCCTTACCCTTTTAAGAGCTGGGCGAATGTTCTAACTTCGGATTTACTTAAAACTTACCATTCAGGGAAAACAAAAACTAACTGAATGGGACAATAATGGTCATTAAAAAACGATAGCTGTCTGTAGAACTTAGAGTTAGTATATTCATATTTTTCTTTAATTCCGTTTATTTTGAGCAAGGCAGTGGATGTATTTCAAAAAACCTTAAAATTATTCAAGTTCCAAATTTTAACGTCGATTCTAAAATGTAAAGTCCTCTAAGCCAGTGACGAGGACATTGCTAAGTCGGGGTTACTTTTGAGGGCGATCACAAATATATAAAGTTTTTACATTGCAGTCTACGACGTACTTCCGTAGATTTTTTTTAAGAGAAACTGCTGTAGGCAATGCTCCATGTCACCCAAGGTGTAAGTAGAAAATTCAGTTCAATATATAATTGTGACAATGCGAGTAGTTCCAAGATAGTTGCTAGCAATGACTTCGGATTGAATTACTCCGGATTGTATAGTACCATCAGTCCTCCTGAAACAAAAACCTGGTAGGGTGGAATAAGAGATAAAGAGTAAATTCAACTCCTGTTGCTACCAGGAAAATATGGTTACTTTACAACAATCTGAAAACGCAAGAAATTGTTACAATTTGTTTTTTATACGAAGAAGAAAAGTAATTTGGGGTAAACTGAAGTTTAACTTACGTGGACAGTATCTATCGAAGGTAGATAAAATAAAGTGCACGCATTTTGGATGCAGGTAACAGTATTTCTCCCACTATTAGTCTTTCGCAGTCATTCTCTTTATTTTGTAAATTTTTTTTGTGCCTATTTTCCAGATTACAGTTTTCCTTTCAGGCTAAGTAAACTAAAAATTTTAGTAAGGTTTATGAATTAATTAAAATCTGAGTAACAATTTTTTCGATTGGCTGTCTCATGACAATCAGCGGATATATGTATTTCAGATTCAGAATTAGAATTGGACGAACGTAATACAGATGCTGCTGTAGACATCTTTTTGCATGTAGAGGCAAGCGTTCCAGATGGAAATCGACAATTAGAAGCAGAGATACATGATAGTTGTGATACTGATTCGAACTTCATCCCTGATTGTGAAGGATCAGGCATCAAGGAAGCAGAACCTAATTTATGGACTGGTAGCGATGGTCCAAAAATCCATCAAATATAAAACGTGATGGATAAGTGAAGGGGATAAGTTTTTTGTGGGTCCAAATAACGTGCTCCTACAGAGGTAGATGCCCTTTTCTGCATAATGAGCGCTTCTGTTCAGGATATAATTTGCCGACACACCAACAAAATGGCTCATAGTGATTTTAGTATAACGAATGAACAGCACATTCAGAAAACTCCTCTAGAATGGAAAACTATTCACGAACAGGAGTTATCCGATTAACCGGGTATTTTATTAGTCACCGATCTAACTCTGTAACAGTGGAAGAGCTGTGGAAAAGCAAAGGGGTCCCTCTTTATCGAGCAACGGTATCGGTGAGACGCTTCAAGAGAATTCCGAGATGCACGTTTGTATTATCGTATCGTATCAAACCAAACATTACAAGCAACGTTCACAATTATCTACCTGGGCAATTACTGTCCGCTGTGACAGTATTTTTATTTAGAGAATAACAACAGAACCATTTATTCTGAGCAAATTGCATTAATCAGGCAATGTTTTTGAGCTTCAAAATCGATATAGCTGACAGCAATGCAGACATGTCAAAGAATCTTTTCAATTTTACAATAAACATGTAAAAATTTGAGAATTTCATTATTTAAGTTAATTTTGGTCGATTCGATTCTGTCTGAAAAAGAAGTGGATCATGAGTAAAGGGTTTTACTATCATTTCTAGGATATGTTAAGTCTTCTCAATGTTTGTGCCAAATTCTGTCTGACAAAAAAAAAAAAAAAAACATCGTAAGGCGCAATGGTTAGTTGCACTTCTGCTCTTGGGTTCTTAGGTACCACCTAAAAGTTGTTCACCACTTGTGATACTTGGTGTGTTAAAAACGGTTTTATATTAAACTCCAATAGATGTGAACCTCAGTGAAGCATACTTGCCTAGCATACTATCAGGCGCCCTTCTCATCATTCTTCATCTCAATATAATATATTTCGTAGAGTTTTTAACTTGAAAAATCTTGAGGCCTATTAGTAATCATTTTTTATCATCTCTGTCATTGGATGCTTTGATTTGCCACAAGGTGGTACGACAGAAGGTGATATCGTGGAATTGAAACTGTATTTAATGACTTGATGTTCAAGAGGTTTCAGCAAAGTTTCCCGAGTGTTTTGTAGATTCATTTGATTAGTCACTAGGGTCGTTGAACTTGACACTAACATAAAGGGAATGAGTTCACGAGTTGACCTTTTTCCCATAGTAAGTTTATTTTATGCCGGGACACTTTCCGAGGGGTCTGAAAGCGTGACTGTCCCACAAAAAGGATTACATATAACAACGCTAAGTGGCATAGGAGAAGTTGAAGGGCAGTCAGAAGGAAAAACTCCAACATTCGACTCAAACAAACTTGACGTCTCTTTTTGCCAAACTCATACGCTAAAAGCCCAAAATGTTCACTAATTTGATTATTATTTAGCTAGAAGAAACAACCCAGCGAGACTAACCACCAAAATTACCAGAAATGTGATTCCCTCATTAATTACTTTGCTTGCCACGATAATATTGCCTTTCATTGCGCGATAACATTCCCATTGAATAATCCCACAACCAGCCACATAGACACACGGGCACCCTCTTCAGACCTGGGCCAACCATCCACGAAGAGAAAAACAGACTCAATTCGTCGAATCAATTAAACCATTAAGAGGTAGAGTAGAGTCGACTGTCGGCAGACATTCACAGTTGGTGTTGCCGTTGCCGTTGCCATTGCTATTATCCTTCCATACTCGTAGGCTGCGTACCTAGTCATCGTTTGAAGGCTTAACCGGGGGAAAACAGATTAATTTGGCAAACAAAACCTCGTGCTAATGAGATACCAATTACGATTGTAATCGGGGATTAAGACTCTAATTTCAAAGAGGTGCCCCATCACTACAACGTACAATAATGAATCATGAAAATGAAAAGGCTCAAGTGCTTCGGTGTGGGACACAGTCGGCGTCGGTATCCTTAAATGGATATAATTTAGAACTGAATGACAACAAGTTGATTTGTTTTAATTATTTTAATTATCAAATGTCAGTGAGTCCTTAAAAGATCAACAGATGAAAGAACACACAAAGTGACAATACGCATGCTAGGCGTATTGGCATTAGTTTTAGTTTATAACATTTCTGAATGAGACATATCCTTTTAGCCAGGATTTGCATATTGTATGAGTCAACCCATCCATATGACAACAATTTTGAATTCATGTCAAAACATTAATAGATACGAGTCGAGATTCTAGTTTCAATCTCAATTCTGGCGGTGCGATTCGAATCGAACGTCTTAGCAGGAAGGACGAATGAAGTGCCTTTGGTTGAATGTTCTATGAATCATCATAGTCGTCGTCATCGTCATCGTCATCCTCGTCGTCGTCAATCATTAGTAGCAGTAGCAGTAGCAGTAGCAATAGCAACAGGATATATCGAGTTATGTTCACTTTAATTCTCTCTCTCTCGCTCTGTGGGTGATGTTGGATTGTAATTGATTTAAGGACAGCACTGTTAGGCATCAGCTAGTGTTACAATGTATATTGAAGACGGACGGAGATGGAGATGAGTAAGGATGAAACTTAATTAATAGCTAACGAAGGAGCTGCCTGTGCCTGATTCCATGACAGACCTGGGCATCAAGGATTAACTGAGAATGTACATAGTTGGTAATTGCAACATAATAGGGATACACTCCAAGTCAAACTGAAGTGGTTCTGTGTTCTCTGGATTGCCCCTCAATCTCTTCCTAGTTATGTCTGCCATAGAATCGACTTAATTAAAATAGATTATTGCAATGAATTTGTTTAGCATAAGATACATGGAATTTCGAATTTATTGGATTAAGATATGAATGGCTTGTCTGATTTCTAATGAGAATATTCCAAATGCTGTTTATTGAAGCTTGATTGGACTTGAAATATCGACAGAGATGCAGGCAGACAGATTTATGATTTATCTAACGTCATCATCAGAATAGACATGTAGGAAGCTTAAATTGCAGGAAAAGAAGCATTATGAATTAACATCCAATCATTTTGTGTCAGTTGTGGGCATGTCATTTAAAAATAAATACAAATTGCCTTTCATATGGAAGAAGAGCAACATATTTCAAAAATGTCGGAAACTCATTATCGGAATGGTTTCGATAGATATTCAAACAAAATCAAAATTTGAAGCATATTAAAATCTGGGACGTTGGCATCTAGTTCGAAAAGCAGACGCACTTACCCCGACAAAAACAAATTATTTAATTGAAGTTTCGGTACTTGAGATACTGCAGGCGTAAATAATTCATGGTCCCGGTCTCGCTACTTCTAGCTTTTAATAGTTAACGCTCTGAAGTTTTCAATTAATACCACTGATTTTTTATCAAAATTATGAAAATACCCTTTAAATGAGCAAAGGACCCACGCAATATCTCGTGAAGGACGAATGCAAAAATGAGTACTTCATTATTTCCATTGTGGATTGTATATATATTTTTGGCATTAAGTAAATTCGAAGTAAATATAAGCATTCAAAGGGTGAGGGGAGACTCTTTAAAAAATTGGTGAAAGACCTGCCTACTATTTTTTTTCTTTCGAAAAACGTGACAAATGGGGCCTTGTTTAAACGCGTAGTAAATTAGTATACTTAAGAGAAAGTTATTGCGATCGTGCGGAAATTTCGAACTCAAACTGAGTATGAGGGATGATATTACGACTATAGAGAAGACCAAATAAGTGGGTCCGCCAGTGCCGTCCATCGTTCTCTCTGTCTATCTATCCGGGCGCCATATTGCGAGACTGTTCGATGGAGTTGATTCAAAGTTCGTACATAAGGTTTTTAGTGTTACATATCGACGTCTATTTATTTTTTGCTTCATTGTTTGAAATAACGGTACCTACCATACAATTTCTTTGATAAAAATCAAATAACACTATTTTTCTAAAAAAGGGTTCAAGAATTTTGATCTTTTTTTGTACTAAGGATATTTGGTTCACTTGGTACTCAGTTTTTGAAAAAACGAATTCGAAAAATTCGACTAATGGTAATTTATAAAACCGCCAAAATCTCAAAAATTAATAAACGGAATTCCGAAAAATATTACTATTTTTTTATGATGTTAAGTTGAAAAAATCTGCGTACTAAACTACAATTGTATTTTAAACAATTACGTTCAAATTGTACAATGTGCGAAATGACATTAAAGTCGTAGGTGCCGTTTTTGAGAAAATCTAATTTTTCAAAGCTTAAGAAGTGATTTGACTAAATTCGGTATGTGATCAAATGTTACCATTTGAAAGGCCCCTGGGCCATTGAGGCGTATAACGCAGTCGTGTAATTTTTTTTATATATTCGTAACCTTTTCAAAAATGTAATGGTGCACTTAAAAAATATTTTTGAAACATCCATCCAATATTTTGTTTATTTTTCCGTCAGCTCGTGCTAAATTTAAAATTAATTGGGCTAACGTGTCTTGACTTAATGTTCTTTTTTTTCCAAAATTATGCGAAAAGCCCCTGGGCCATTAGACGTAATATCAGAAAATCCCTTTTAACATTGCGTCTACTGAGTTAGATCAATGTTTCCTTAAAGTGTCATATCATAAGTCTACCATAAGCACTCTACATCGTGCTATTTTATAGGTATGTATAGATAACGCCATCACGAGTTCCATAAGTGTGTATGACTATAATATCTGATGTGTGACCTATGTGCCTGTGGCGAGTGTGTCATTTCTTCAATATTGTGTCTTTGTTGCTGGCATAACGGCATGTGGTTGGTGTAGTTTCTGGTTTTCGACAACATGGCTGCACATTGATTCTTGCATATACTACTAATTCGTATAGGTTATGGTGGTGTGATGGTGACTAACTTTTTGACATCAACCTATTCAATAAACACCGTTTGCGTTTGAGAACACCAATGCTCCAGCTTACAAAATTATCGACTCTTATACGAAGGGACAACGCACTTAAAAGAGGACCAACTCGCCTTACGTGGCGTGCAGAAATGGAAGGTGTCACAAACTAACTTGGAGCGCAGTTATCCAAAGACCGCGATAATTGCGAAGTCTTTTTGGTTTATACCTAGGTCTCGGAACTGTAGGCCCGCCTATGTAAGGATAATGTATTGACTTGAAAAGTTATGTATATGATATCGCACTACCTCTCCGAAATCCGGTGCATGTTTGAAAAAGTTTAGATGAGCTGCTGACAAACTGCACATAGCAGTTCTCTAGCTTCACGCGACGCAGTTGGATCAGTTTTGCCGGGATATAAATGCTATCATATGGGAAAGCCATATAGTTAAAACATTGTGTGTGACCTGAAATTCGTTGATCTTTTCCAGGATTTGCTTTAGTGTGATAATTTGGTGAAGGTGATAATTTGCAGAAGGTATAATACGTTCACACAGTACGTTTGATAGGATCTAAATATGTGACATTTATCAGCGATATGCGTCAATATTCCTTGCAACACATGGGATCGGCTTTCTTGTGAAAGGGAAGGGGCTGTCTAGTAGAGTCAACGGGCATCAAACTTGGTTAATGATTTGCTGCATGCACCATTTGCTGGCCAATCTCTTTTTGACTGAAAGTTGGTTCCCTTGCCTTAACCTCTCCTCGATAACTGTAGCAGCTTTTAGAAATGTTTGTCAAAAACATTTACTATTATCTTTCGTAGAGCCTGCGGTTAGGTCTTAAAGTCAGTAGCTAGTTTCATAGCTTTTTTATACCCCATCCTAAGGGTATATTAATTTTGACACATACTTTGCAATTTTTATTATTATTTTCAAAAAAAAATTTTTCATAAAAACCGAAAAAAAAAATGTAATATAATATAATATTTTGCCAATATATTTTTCCAATATATCGGCCATACAAAGTTTTTTGCCACGGCCATGTTTTGGGGGCGATTTTTCTAAATATATATATATTTTTTTCAAAAATTTAATAGAGTGAAATAAAACGCTATCCATCGTCTTTTCTCTCTATGCTTTCGGCTAGTTTTTGATTTAAAGAATTCCTCACTCAGACTTTGGCTACTCTAACATTGAATTCCTTCCTCTGCGCACTTGGCAGGTTCATTTCGTTGAGCTCTGAATCTAACTGCAACAGGAACTTAGTCAGAGTCGACGTTTGCCCCTCGGAAACGTATGGCACAGAGCTACTACAAAGATACACCAAATAATATTGTGGTGCATTAATTGAAGTCGTCGGGGTCCGCATGATCCACAAAGCAAACTCTGTTGCCGATGAGAGTTTACTTGTCGACATAAAAACAGTGTAAAAGTGTCAGAGGAACGGGGTACACTCTAAATCGGTCATTGTGCTCACGTGAACCATACTATATACGTGCGGCTCTAAAAACACCACTTCCAACCAATGAAATAGTCAAAGGCGATGAATGGATATGATACCAATTGAATAACCCTTAATCTGAATTAATGTTAATTTTCGATGACATAGAGCGGTACTCCATTCACCATTATCTTCAAACCAATATTCTATTGAATTTCATTTCCAAAAATGAAACCGGATGAATCATACCGCGTTGCTATACCACATCCGTTCTGTTCGATGGCAGACTAATTAATAGACGGTCGCCACTTTCAGAGAACACCTACCGACGACCGGATGCCACTTTTTGAGTTTAATGTGAACACAGAGATAACAGTTGTGTTTAAATTTACCTAAATTGTTGGGTTCTAGCCAACAATGTGCAAATGAATCCCGAACACACTTTTGATGTGGGCGAAAGGGGTTCGAATATTTTATATTTCACCCAAACAAAAGCTTAAATTCTCCTCTCCGGTGTTCCCAAATAGGCCGTAATGGTGTTTCTCTATATATATAGGTACGTTTAAGCAGGACAACATTGGCAGCGGCTGCTTTCAATATGGAGACGAGAGGAGTATTCTTTGGATAAATATTAAAATGTTCTTTGGCCTTTTGCTTACCGCGCGCCTTCTCTCGCACAAAGCATGTCCTTGTCCGATACTCTATCTATTACAGGACTTGGCAGCAGAACGGTAAAGGCTTTATGGCCCCATGAATATCATTAGGAATCCCAGAAATCTAATGAATAAACAACGAATCCCTCAAAGTTATTAGTTTCGGTAGAGCTGCTTGTGGTTTTTCAAAAATAATTTTTCGAAATGAAATGAATTTTGAAAGTTAGGTTTTTTTTTTGTTTTCTTTCGCAAGTGGAATTTCAAATGCCAATTGTTCGAATGTGAAGAGATTTAATTGAAATTGCTTTACTTGAGAAATGGTCGGGCGGGCGAATGGGACTGGGTGGTGTAGTTGGAATTTCGATAACATGTCGATGAAAAAGCAATCATTTTAAAGGGAAATCGTTATAACTTATGAGCCTATAGCTGAAACTCAAGGTTTGGATAATAGTTTGGTATTTTAGTTTCACCTGAAATGATGGAATTTTGTTTTGAAATTGGCTTCCTGGTGAGAATGGAAACTAGAATTTCGAGATTGCTATTTCATGTGGAGTTTGCAGTAAAAGTATAACTACTAAGTATTCTTTTGAGTTTACGTTTGAGGGCGAATTGAGAGACTCTCCTTTGGAGTTGACTATCTGGTTAATTACTCATTTATACAAAAGACTGCCAGGTACATCAAAGGAAGAGTGGCAACAAAAAAAAAAAAATTAGATGGACGATGGAGCGGCAAAATAAATCGATGCGTGTGTGTGAATGTTGGTTCACTGATTCACATGATTATTTTATTTAGGGATTAATTCAAATTTAATTTCTTCTTACACAAAGTTAATACTGCCATGTTTAGTTTAGAGTAATTTCACCTTTTCTGCTTCGATCTCTGCCGTCGGTATAGTAAGCTGTTTCGTATAATTCGTAGAATTCGAAAAAAATCTAGAAATGTTAAGCAAGGAAGTCCATACAAATTGTTTGGGACGAAGGATTTTTTTGCTTAAATTGCCAGATGGTTTGCAATTTTAATTGTAGGGGACACCATATAATGAAATGCACGATCGCCGAACTGTAAGCTTCAAGGACGAGGTGAGTAACACTTTCTTGTTTTACATGAAAGCACTCAGAATTGCAAACATACGCATACAACAATAGATGCATAGCTACGAACACCAAAACACGCAATTGATAAAGATCTTTGAAAAAAAATCTTAGGAACAAGTATCATTCCATTAGGCACCTACCTGGTTCGTCTACATAATTTGTGCACCCTTAAGAGCATACCTGTAATTGTGCACCAAAACCTGACTTTTGGGTCTTAGGACTTTCTTGCTTAACATGGCATAACAATTTTAGGGAAAGAAAATTGGTTAGGGATACAGGTAAGTTTATTTTGTACTCTTTACGCTAAATATATGGGTATACATGATTGCTTTACAGGACATTCTTGTTAAAGGTTCGTCATAGCCTGGCCATAGTCAGTACAATGATGGAGGAAGGCGGAATAAGGATATTGCTCTTAAGCGATGAGTATTAGTGTTCAAGGAGATCTGATGAAGTAGATTCGGGAAAAAGGGAAATCTATGTTTCTATGTTTAGAGTTTAAAAGGCAGTTTTTTGAGATTCTCGTAGGGAGATTAGTAGAGGTCCCAACCTAGCCCTTGTAAGTTGTAAGTCTTCGATATTCAAAATAAAAACTTGAAATAAGATGACCAAATCTGGCTGGAATATTCGAGAAGTTCTTTTATAAGCGTCGTATTAATCCTAATACTGAGTTAGCTCTACTAATAGCGTTGTCGATGTGAGGACGGGGGTTAAGTTTAATGTCACAGATAATGCCTATAATAATTGCTAAAAGAATCTCATGGCATCTGCACAAATCTCCACATTAGAGTATAAAATGGCACGGACTACATCGTTAATAGTCAAATTTAAGATCAAAGGTCCTAGATGACTTCCCTGTGGTAAACCAGAAACCTGCGATCTTCTAACAAAAAAAAAAACATTGTGGACTTCACATGAACTGAAAAGGCGGTGTAAAACCGATTGCTTTTATTTACAGGAGAATGACTTTATGTGAGATTTTGTTAAACCATTAAAAAAACCCGTGTTGCTTAGAGGTCCATCTATCGATCACAGTGCCCTCAAAGAAATTTGGTTTGCAGGAGAATACCTCCTTTTTGTGGATTAGAATGATGATTAATATCAGTTCAAGAGATAAGCATCCTCCTGACGTAAAGCAACTTACTTTCGTGAGGTTCTGTTCCGGTTTTCCTTAATTCCTCTTTAAAAAAACTTTTGGTCAGGTTCAACGTATCTAAAGGTATTCAAAATATTTTCTGCAACTTTGGGGGTAGGTTTTATACAGCAGGTAGAAGAGCGGAGAATTGCAATAATTGTTCTTGAATTAGAGATCAGAATATAAAAATCAAACGAATTTTCTTCAGATAATCCGGTTTAACCAACTGAAAACTGAAATAGGCATAAAATCTCCCTAACTATCTCCTCATTTTAAATGTTTTTTTATGGTTTTCAAATGGCAGCACTAGACCGTAACTATGGGTGTTTTTGTTCTCCTAATGTCACCAGAAATTCTTTGTCAAAAATAATAAAAAAAAATTTAAGAAATTCAATGCCTCGAGGCGACTTTTTCCTCGGGCCAAACGTAGTGTTTCGTCTCTGTCTGCCATAAATAAATCTCATCCTAACCATAACAAAACAGAAAAGGAATTCACATAATTCATTCACTTGCTTATATCGTCCGACACAGGATTTATATCCTTCACGAAAACAACTTCAGCTAGATGGCCAGATGAATGTTTCAGGGGAATGAATGCTATGCGTCAGTCACGAGTAACGACTCACAAGTGGAATGACGAATGAATATATCTACATAAATATATAGAAAACTCTTTTGAATGTCCACCACCCAACACAGTGTACTAATGAATACGTTTCCGCTTGGTTTTTGATTTGGCAAAAGTCTAGATGAATTTATATGACATGTCCTTGCGATTTATTAACCAATTGAGTGGATTAAATATTGTTTAGTATTTATAGATATAGATATGGGATTAAAGATGAATGCGATGTATAGAAAGAAAGCAATCTGTTGAGAGATAGCAAGATGTTAAGCAAAAATTGTTTCCCTCTCTTTGCCATGGATAAGGTTGTTCTATGACTTCGACCTCAATAGTCCTTCGATAGTTGTAAATAACAAAACAGATTAAAACAAAAGCTCGGAAAAGAAGGTGAAAGAAGATCAAGTGAAACAAATTTCCAGAGGTTCCATTAAAAATAAGGGAGAATGAAGATAATGCTTAACCTAACCCATAAATATACAAGGTTTTACCAAATTAATGTTCAGTACTTTGATTTGTGTGATTGTATGATACTTCAGTCACAAGGTATTCAAAACTGAAAACAGGATCCGAGAGTCGGGACTGGGTCATCCGAATTATGTGGCCATGCAACCTTTTAAAAATGACTGGATGAGTTATATAGTCACTGAAATGACTCTAAGGTTCCAAGATGGACAGCGGTACTGTCACAATCATCTACTGTGAAATTCAGAGACTAAAGAAATCTTTTTAGATTAATGACGACTGCAGCTACTTTCAAGCAGATATAGCTGCTATAAATCTAGAAGCTAAAGAGGCAAAAAGAATTGGTTTTACCGAGAATTAACTTCATCATATTTTCTAAGAGCCAAGCGGCCATTAAGGCCATAGTGTCAGTTGTGAGCAAGACCAGACCTGTGAAACAGTGCTTAGACGAAATATTAGTGGGAAGCAGAGCATGCACATTTTTTTGAGGAACGAGAGAGCGGATGAGCTTGCGACAAATGGATGCGGTCATCCGTATCCCTACCAAAACTTCTTTGATGAACCGGATTATCTGAAGAATGTAGAGCTTAAGAATTTCCGGAGATTCGATAAGCCAGTGAGTAAGTAGTTTACTTGCATTTAAAACTTAAATCACTGGTTAAGAAGAAAAAAAGACGATCAGCTATTTATAGTCAGAGTGACTGAATGTTTGTGATAGATTTTAACAGCAATTAACTGGAAAACGTTTTGGTGAGAAATTTTAACTGGACTTGACCAAGATCTCACCAAAATAGTTGTGAATTAGTGTAGGCAACTCCTCATAATACAGATAAGTATTTGAAGATCAAAAAATTCAAAACACAGCAATTTTTTACTTTCTCTGGACAGAGTAACTGCCAATTATGTGTAGTATAAGAGGTAACGCGTGAAGCCAAAAATATTCAAGTCCTCTAAGCCATTTCCTTCGACCCTTGACGATCAAGCTGTATGAAATCTAACTTCTAACTCACTCCTGAACGGCTTCAAACATTTTTGGGGCACTTTCTGCAAACTTTCAAGCAAAGAACTCCGCATTCCCATCTCCCTTTAGTCGCTTTCTCCGATAGGTCTATTTGTGGCTCAATAGCAACCAATATTAGCTGTCATTTACTCACTGTCATTTCTCAACTATTGTTCATAACATAAGCAATCCTCAAAATTAGGATTTAATAAAAAGTCGTATAGTTCAATCAGCCAAGACGAAAGCTCGTAATACTTCTTTAAATCTCGCGGTTTATAAACAACAGCTTACATTTCGCTAGAAACACTGAATAGTGAATCAAAACTTTCTATCGCCCACAAAATCCCATCAAGTCAGATTTTAGAAGCGTGAGTAATCACATGAAATTTGTGTAGCCAATTCAAACACATGCCGACTGTATTCGTGAATAAAATTGAGTGTGTGTGCCTTGCGGCAGCTATATCGTTAATCAAAACAGACAACTTTACGAGCTCGCAACAATCTACCGCGATGAGTGACAATAAAAATGTATATCACATGTTGTGAACTATTTGCTTGCCTCCATATGTACGTCAAAATCCCTCACTAGTCCTTAGGTCATATTCACGTAGTAAATCCCCAAAATACTCTAAGCGTTGAAAGTAAGTATACACTACTTTTACTTTGAAATATTCTTCATTTCACAGGGGCCTTACCAATAACAAATTTATTTTCGTTGCCTAAATTTGTTGTCTTCCTTTTGTAAATTCAGTTTTACATTGGAGTGGAACTTTACTTTACTTTTGGTGGCACTTACAGTCCGGGGTGGACCAAGGTCTCAATAAACAAACCAGCTCGGTACCTCGCTAGTTGGTTGAGGTCGTTCTCCAATTGTCGCGCCACCTAAGGTAGGGTCTTCCTCTGCTGCGCTGTCCCTCAGAGGTGGATTCGAAGACCCGTCGGGCTAGTGCGTTGATGTCTTTACGCTCCACGTGACCCAGCCATCTCAGCCGTTGTATTTTTAGCTTTTTGACCAGGTCAGCGTCGCTGTGTAGCCCGTATAGCCCGCATAGTTCATCTTTGAATCTTCTTCTCCACAATCCATCGTCACAAACTGGACCGAATATTACCCGAAGAATCTTGCACTCAAAGCATCCAAGAAGGTTTACATCCGCATTTGACAGAGTCCATGCTTCTGCACCATACAGCAGGACCGGGATGATTAAGGTCTTATATTATATCTCCTCGGTTCTTTATGAGAGGGCTTTACTTCTTACATGCCTTCTTAGCGCGAAGAAACAGCGATTGCGAAGTGATAGTGGAGCCCAAGTAGACAAAGTCTTAAACTACTTCGAAGTTGTATCTGTCCATCGTGACGTTTTGTCTGAGTCGCCTGTTTTTTTGACGCTCACTGTATGCAGCTAGCAACATTTCGAATAAATCAAAATGACAAACAAATGCCTGTACCGTTACCGCAATAACGAGCGACCTTAGATTTTCGAAATCAAAATCCGATTGAAGATTGACTGATGCTCGATGCGAGGCATCCAAATCTCGACCCTCTGCCGAATCTTTTTAATTAATTCCCTTCGCCTACATGGCTGGCGGCTACACAAATACCTACACAAAATAGCAACGATTCGTGTAAATATCCCGAAAAGCGTGACTATTGGCATTTCGACTATCAAATAGTTTCGTTTGGCGAATAATTTTACACGGTACGCTGGAGTAGAATTAAATAAAATTACCTTTTTGCTCGTTTGCCGCATACATATACACTTTGGTTGGTAGTCGCATAAAATGAAATTTCACTCCGAGTCCTTGCGAGGTGTGTATGCGTCGCTGGTCGGTTGTTTTTGAAAATTTAATTTCGTTAGATAGTGCTCCGTGCGTCCCGTCCAGTCGGTGGATTTTATTAAGCCATTAAGTTTTATTACAGACAAACGGGGATGGGATGTAGATGTGGACTTCAATTCAAACCACTATTGGGTGCAGGATAGGTAAGCTACTGCTACAGCTGTAGAATAATTACAATTTCATTACGAAATGATAAATAAATTGAGCTAGCTGTAGTACCGCTGATTAATATTTTCAATTTTTATAAGTGACGGCGCGGCGTGGAGCTGGAGAAACGAGTTATGGACTTTTGAGAGATTTATTGAAGCATCGCACTGGCAAGGAGAGTTATTCTTGTTATTTAAAACTTAAAGTGGAAAAAAGCAGTTGTTGTTCGAGGAATGCGCCGCCCACCGTGGTACCGGATATGTATCTACACTTTCATCTGTTATTTATGTAAAATAACAATAAAGCTCGATAGCTTGAAACCTTTGTTCAAGTGTAGTTAAGCCGGTCATTGTTCTTTTCAATATTTGATATCAAAATTAAACCTTGTCACAACATATTTAATATTGGATTCTAATGAACCAGCCTTTTACTGGTGTTTCTAAAACCATTGATGGAACGGGATCTAAAATTTATTCTGCGGGCGGAAATTTTAATTTATTTCTTGATAAGCTGCAATTGCATATAATGAATAGTAGCCAGAGCAAAAGTGCACAAAATAACAAATTAAAATGTCTTAAGCAATGGATGACTCCCTCTTTACTAAGTACAACTAAAAGGAAAAAAAAACTTTGCTTGAGTATTAAAAAACATCCGAATAATCACAGACTTAAGATTTACTATGAAAAGTTATGCAGAGAGGTAAAAATCGAAATACCGAAATGTAGAAATTCTTACTTTAGCAATAGATTAACAAGAAACCTAGGTAGCTCTAAAGACGAATGGCGAGTTGTAAATGAAATACTTAACAAAAATAAATCTTTTACAGATATAAGTATTATCAATAATAATCTCACTGTGTCTGAGCCTATTGAAGTTTCTAATTTATTCAATAAAATTTTTCCTAATGTAGGTTCTGGTAATGGTCTTTCATATGCGAGTCATTGTGACAAATGTTTAATGCAAAGCATTATACAACCAGAAAGCTTTTTTTTAAACAATTTACTTCGCTTGAAATTTATAAAATTATAATGTCACTTAAAATATCTAATTCGTCATCGTTTGATAAAAGTTCAAGTTCTATATTAAAAAATATTGCGTTTCATAAAGGGTGATTTTTTAGCTGGTTTGGTTTTGGCAACACTGGTTTTGACAGCTGACGTGTGTTTAGTACCTTGTGTCACTGTCAAACAGCTTCAGTTTGGTTTGCAATTTAACCATGGATCGTCTTACAAATGAACAACGCTTGCAAATTATTGAAATTTATTATCAAAATTCGTGCTCTGTGAAAAATGTGAAAATCCGCTTTTTTATCGAAAAATTGTGTTCAGCGATGAGGCTCATTTTTGGTTGAATGGGTACGTAAATAAGCAAAATTGCAGCATTTGGAGTGAAGATCAGCCAGAAGCATTGCAACAGCTACCAATGCATCCCGAAAAAGCCACTGTTTGGTGCGGTTTATGGGCCGGCGGCATTATTGGGCCATATTTCTTCAAAGATGATGCGAATCGCAGCGTTACTGTCAATGGTGAACGCTACCGAGCGATGATAACAAACTTTTTTTTGCCCGAAATGGAAGTTCTTGACTTGCATGATATGTGGTTTCAACAAGACGGTGCCACATGCTACACAGCACGCGAAACAATGGCGCAATTGCGAGGCGAGTTTGGTGAACAGTTAATTTCACGTTTCGGGCCGGTCAATTGGCCGCCTAGATCGTGCGATTTGACACCATTAGATTATTTTTTGTGGGGGTATGCCAAGGCTAATGTGTATAGGGACAAGCCCGCTTCGATTGACGCACTGGAAGCCAACATCCATGCATTCATTCGTGAGATACCGGCCGATATGTGTGAAAGAGTATGCCAAAATTGGACTCAGCGGATGGGCTACCTGAGACGCAGCCGCGGTCAACATTTGCATGAAATTATCTTTAAACATTAAATTGCAAGGTTCAAACTATCGATTCAAATAAATATTTCATTCATTTTTTCGAATTTTTTGTGTTTTTTTTTTAAAAAAAGTTCTAAACCTCTTAAAAAATCACCCTATATTTCTGATGTTCTTTGTTTTATTTTCAATTTTTGTGTACAATAAGGTTTTTTTCCTGAGGCTCTGAAAACGGCTGTGGGGTTACCACTGCACAAAAAAGGTGATTCAATGTCATTAAATATTATCGTCCAATTTCCATCCTATCTGTTTTTTCTAAGGTCATCGAAAAGGGAATTAAATCGAGAATATTATCATTCTTGGATAGGACTCAATTCTTTAATGATTCTCAGTTTGGCTTTAGAAGCGGTAGATCTACTGAAAGTGCTTTATTAAAACTATCGGGGGAAATAAATAACAGTTGGAATGGTTCTCACATTCCTTCGACTTTATTTATTGACATTACCAAGGCTTTTGAACCATACGCTGTTACTAAATAAATTATTTAATGCAGGATTCAGAGGCTTTTACTCATGACTGGTTTGTCTCTTATTTAACAAATCGTCGACAAGTGGTAAGGGTTTTTAGTTCGCAATGTTATTTAAATTTAGGCGTTCCTCAAGGATGAGTCTTGGGACCGATTCTGTTCTCAATTTTGATTAACTCGCTTTTTATTCAACCTTTTAAAGGCAAAATCACGGCATTTGCTTATGATACTGCTCTTTCGTATTGTAATAAAAGTTTTTTTGGTATGTTCGCCGATGTTAATTACGATCTCGATATACTAAGATGATGGTTCAATGCTCATAAACTAAGTATTAGCAACAAAACAAAATTTATGGTATTTAATATCAAGGGTGTGGTATGTGAAGAGTTGCATTTGTATTATCATTCACGAAGTTGTGGTCGATTTTGTTTGGGAGATTCATATGATCATGTATCATTTGACAGTCAAGTAAATTGTAGCGACGGTTGCTTTTTAATAGAGTGCGTTGACAGCTTTAAATATCTAGGCATTATATTGAACCACAAGTTTAGTTGGATGGAAGATACATCCTCTTTGAAAAAAGTATCTAAATGGAGTTGTAAGGCAATTTTACCACCTTAGCATGTACTGCAAATTACCTATTTTAAAATTAGTTTATAATGGGATATTAAAATCTAAACTGCAGTATGGAATTTCTTGCTGGGGTGGCACTTATTTCAAAACAATTGAACCATTACTGACAAAACAGAAGCGAATGTGTAGAGTTAATCGCAGAACCCCTAGTTTTGAATTGTTCAAAGGTCTCAAACTTCTTCCTTTAAGGCACCTGTACTGGTACAAAGTTTTAAAGATATTTTTTGAAAATTCCGGGTATTATGATGCTAGAGCTCATGATAGTCACAACTTGCGAGTCAACACCAGAAACTTCGTAAATATACCAACAGTCCATAAAATAAATTTTTCACGTTTTTATTATGTTACTGGTCCTCGTCTTTTCAATAATTTACCAGAAAACCTTAGGTGTGAAATAGTTAAAACATTATTCTTTAATAGTACAAACAATTGGCTTTTTTCGTTTAACCATTCTGAAAAAGATGGTATTTTACACCAATGATTTAGCAAATTTCTATACATATACATATACATATATATTCTTTTTCCTTTTATAATTAATTGTAAATAATTATTTTGTTTTGTTTTCCCCATCAATAGATATTTTTTGCATTTTATTAATACAACTAATACGTACATTCGCCTCTTGTCATTTATTAGACAATAGATTGTAATAAGCTATTTCAATCAAAAAACGTATAGCTAATTTAACATGAAATACATTTGTACTTTATAACGGGTGATCCAAGTAGAGATACTTTTTTCAATAGCCTTTTTTTGACAGATCACGTGTGAGTCGTGTCATGCTGTCATGTTATTTTTGTTTAGTATTGTTTGGCATTTCACAATGGAAAGACTTACGCGTGAACAACATTTACAAATTGTTCATCTTTATTATGAAAATTCACGTTCTGTGAGGAATGTGCTTCGCGCACTTTGCTCAACTTATGGTCAACATAATCGGCCTACTGAGCGTAGATACTATTCGCAACACCATCACCCATTTTGAGACCCAGCATTCATTATTGAATAATATTCGACCGAATAGACCACGTCTAGCACTGTGAAGAAAATATAGCGGCCGTAGCTGAGAGTGTACACGAAGACCGTACAGAGTCGATTCGGCGCCGTTCGCAGCAACTTGGACTGACGTATGGAACGACTTTGCGCATTTTACGTCAAGATCTTAAATTGAAAGCGTACAAAATACAGCTTGTGCAACAACTGAAGCCGCTCAACCTTTCCAAGCGACATCGCTTAGCTCTATGGGCTCTTGAAGAGTTCCAAGAAGATCCGACGTTTTCGAGGCAAATTTTGTTTAGCGATGAGGCCCATTTCTGGCTCAATGGGTATGTAAACAAACAAAATTGCCGCATTTGGGACGAAGAGCAACCTGAAGAGATTGAAGAACTGCTACTTCATCCAGAAAAAACAACGGTTTGGTGTGGTTTGTGGGCCGGTGGAATCATCGGTCCATATTTCTTTAAAAATTATGCTGGTGCGAACGTAACCGTCAATGGCGACCGTTATCGTGCCATGATAACCGACTATTTGATGCCTGAAATTGAAGCTCGTGATCTCGGCGACATTTGGTTTCAGCAAGACGGCGCCACTTCCCACACATCGCATCAATCAATGGACTTATTGAGAGAACATTTCGGTGAGCACATAATTTCACGTTTTGGGCCGGTCGATTGGCCACCAAGATCGTGTGATATCACACCGTTAGACTTTTTCCTGTGGGGATATGCAAAGTCAAAAGCTTATGCCGACAAACCCGCTTCGATTCAGGCCTTGGAGGAAAACATCACGCGTGTCATTCGCCAGTTACCAGTCGAAATGCTCGAACGAGTGATCGACGGATGGACCATCTGCGACGTAGCAACGGCCAACATTTGATAGACATAATCTTCAAAAAGTAAATGCCAAAGAATGTTCTTTCAAATGATAATAAACATTCTCCATTAAATTTGAATTTTCTGTGTTTTTTTCTTAAAAAAAGTAGGGAACATCGAAATGGATCACCCTTTATTTAAGTTTCTTGATATGAAATAAAGAAAGATTTTATTATTATTTTAAAGTGTCTTCCAACCTGAGGTTCTAGCTCTGCTTTAAGCCGCAGAGATACTGGCAATGAAGATGGTATCCGAGAAGGATAACACCATTTCTATATTTTCTAATTAGAATGCGAGCAGAACCACATTTTGAGCTAGGAACCTGAAATTTGGAACACATGTCCAAAACATAATGGTCTTATGTTTTACTCCTCCTCAGTACCAGTTTAGTTTATCGCTGTGACATATCTTGTCGTCAGAAGCTTTTTAAAATTTTCAGTTCAGAACCGCCATAATGTTGTAGTTCCTATTCTATTTATGCCAAAAGCAAAGCTTCTCAAAAGCAATTGATATAGAAGCTGGGATTTCGACTTGGCTGTTGACGCCCATTAAATACATTTTTCTTCAATCACGAAATTTTTATAATAAATAATCAGTGCCGAATATCATAGGCTGTGGGCAGAAGGAGAAGTACTCAGAACAATTAAAGGAACAGTACATTTTTATCAAGATCAAATAAAAACACTCACTTTTAATTTCTAACACCTATAGCTTTCCTCACTTTATTTGTATTACCTACCTGAATGATTAATTGAAATTTAACCTAATTCTACATCACTGTTGACCATTAAAGCAATAACGCTTCCATGCTAAGCAATTGTTGTCACCCTTCCTTATGTCCCCTCCTGGTCATTCTGGGATGAGGGCGTTTTCATGGAGAACATATCAATCCATATTAACACCGACGGATCAACAACGAAGTGATGGGCGGAGAGGTAAGAGCATAAGGGTTACTGCTCTCACCAGACAAAAGAAAGCTAGACTTGCATTGTCATTAGAAGACTCCTTTGCTTCGCCAGAAGCTATAATTGGTTTAACGAGTAGGGAGCCTGTAATTACTATTGGTCTAAGTGCATCATTCTTATGCTGGTAGCAGCTTCTACTTAACCCAACTTTACCTTCAATGCCGTATTAAAAATTTGAAATTTGCAGTAAAAATGTAAATCTTAAGTTCCAGGATGGTCCGGGTCAGGGTATAAATATTTAGAAATCAGATCAATTGGATTCAGAACCCTCTAAATCATGTTGTAATTAGTCAACAGTCAAATAAGCCCGTATTGGTTGCTCAAGCCTTAACATATTCCAAAACGTACTTCGCTAAGGAACTTTGTTGTTGGTCGTTGGAGATACAACAACATTGTAATGCCCTTTTATCAGGGGATTAACCATTGGTGTTAAAGAAGGTAACCGGATGTTACATCCGGATGTCCTCAGAAACCTATTAAGATTAAAAAGTGAGACATCAGAAAGTACATGTAAGTCATGGAAGTAGTAGCTTCCAAGTGTTCTGCTCCTCAAGTGACCGAGACTCAGATAGCGTCAGAGGAAGTGGAGTGTATCCTCATGGACCTCTTCTTTACCATATCCTCGATATATATTGTCATCCTTGAGGATTAATTTCATTGCGTTATTTCTTAGGAAACTATGCTCCGTAAGGGCCCCTACCAGCTTATACAGTACTGACCTGTCAAACTGTGGAGGTTTGATGGTTAGGCCACTTTTGTGTTCTGGCCCGAGTTTCCTTGATACTCCACTGTTAGGTAGTTATTTTCACCTGTTGTTAGATTTTATATGAATTTTGTTCTCCACTCGTTTCCTAAGATCGCAGAGTGGTGGCTTGATCGACTGAAGTGCTTGATCATGGTTCATTGCAGACGAGGTATGACCTCGCTAATTCGTCAGCCCTCTCATTGCGGGCTTTGACACTATGCCCAGGGACCCAACAGAGATTTATGGCGTCCTGCGAGCAGAGAGCCTTAAGCGGTGAACTAGCTTGAATTTTATTTCAATAGCAGAAGCTTCTTTTAAAGCTGCATGACTGTCAATGAAAATGGTAATATAATTTCGTGGTATTGCCAACAATGATACCTTACGGGCCGTTTCCACGATCGCCAGAACCTCTGATTGGAAGAATATTCCGGTACCGGTTCCACAGTCCATCTTAGATCCGTCTGTGTAGATGGATATCAACTTACTTTTCTTGGGTTCATTCCTATCCCATTCATCTCTGCTCGGGAAGGAGCAGAAGAATGGTCTTTTAAATTCCAGTTGGGGAGATATATAAACAGAATTGACAAACGTATTTTCTTAAAATCTGTGCCTGAGCAAATCTTAGCCAAACTAACACTTGGAACCCTGGTAATTTTGGTCATGCACAGATGTTCAGTAAATGCGTTGGAAACATATTCTGATTATAGGTCTCCCTAACTGGACTTTAACAGACCATTCTTCTGCTCTCCTTGGTTTCCTTACATTAGTGAATCAATCAATACTCTATTGCCAAGTGACGTTTATTCATTATGTCATGAATTCACAAGATGCATAACTTTGATAATACTTCCACTCTGCTGTTCAAAGATTAGTCACAAAGTTTAAGATTTCTTATCTCAATCGAGTGTTAACATAACGATGAAAACAAAATCATTAAATATCGTGCAAATGAAGTGCGAAACTATAAATTAAAAAAAGTGCGAAATGTTTCTCGTGTAAATCTCTCGAACATGCAATCCGCTTAGCCTTTCAAATTAGGTGTGGTCACGCACATTAAACCTTCACTTAACCTGCATTTGAATAAATAGCTAAAATTGGTACCTAATATTTTATACACAAACACCCTGAACGACGACGTGACGAGTATAATGAACTTTACATTCAAACGATTGTAAATATTCAAAATACCATTACTTAGATATACTAAATCACTACAATTGGAATTTAGATGCAGTTTCGTGTTTCCTTAGTCAAAAAAAGCTTAAAAGCAAAAAAAAAAAAATAGAATAAAATTCCTTACTTTGTTTTGTTCCCAAGGGATAGACGTGCATCCGCCTTGTACTTGTATAAAATGTGCAAACAAAAAAAAAAAAAAAACGAAATACTACAACTACCTGGTCACATCAGGACTTCAGGTTTCAGGAGTAGAAAATGCTTCCTTGTGTCGTTCGTTCGGTTGGGTCTCGTCCCATTGTCGTTATTGGATGCAAGTTTCTTTTGCGAATAACTTCCAATATATCCCTTCACCTGTTGTCTGGGAATTTCTTTTGCAAATTTAGAGAATAAATTGCTAAGCTATATTCTCTCTCTCTCTCTCTCTCTCCACAAAGGAGTAGAGGTGGTGCGATCCTTGTGTTGTGTTAGTTCGAAAGGATTTTCTGGAATCCTACAGTGTGAATATTATGTGAATTATTTCAAGTGCCTCTGGAAGCATTTGACATGATTTTAAGGGATAATTTATATTCCACATAATAGGATAGGTGCGGGTAATAACCTGTAGTTGTGACTGTGGTGAGACATGATTAATGGTTATTGTTGTTTGAGGTAGGTTCCCTGCGGCAAAGGCAAAGGATTGTGTTTCAGAAAACTAAAAAGAAATATTTTAAATTTTGAAATGAAAACTACTCAAGTGATGATATATTAATAAAGAACGTGATTCCCAGACAAAATCTGCGCTGGGTATTTTGTGCTTTCTAAGATATCTACATAATAAGAATAGGTTAGGTTCAAATCGGAAGTTGGTGTGGGCAAGCCACTTAGACCAGATTAAGCTGATACCCACTTGGATCTATACCTTTCACTCTTCTCGAGATTTTAATGTAGCAAACCATTTAAAATACCACTAGTTGACAGATCTTCAAATTAGGTTTTTTTTTTTTGGGAGAGAGCAGGGCATGTGCAAAGAAGGTGCATGATGGTCTTTTTCGTCTCTTCGTCCATGAAATTTCGGCAAAAGACGCCAAGACTTTTTGAATGCTTTCCTATGAGACATTGACTAGTGATGACACCTGGGTCTAACGCTGGATAGAAAATTAAGCTTTATTTAGCTTCTCAGAGAAGACTAAACTGGTACCTTTAATAGAACAAAGTCAGTTTTTGTGGAGATCCGACGAAGAATTACCCTAGGAAACCGCTGCTACTTTGGTTTAGCCAAACAAATGGGTTCAAAATTCCAGGCTCCAAGAATAAAGTGCATGCTCTACAGGACCCATATTCTGCTATACAGCGCCGAGTGCTGGACGATAAGCAGGAAAGGAGGGTTAATATTGGGTTCCTTCGAAAGAAAAAACCTGCGATGGATATTTGGTCCTGCGTGCGAGGAGGGCGAATGGAGGAGAAGATACAACCGCGAACTCTATGAGCTGTACCAAGAAGTGGATGTAGTCCGAAAAGCAAAAACTCGTCGACACATCGAGCGAATGGACAACAATGCTCCAACGTCCAGTCATTGAATAAACGGCGTTGTCTATATGCTCATTAATTTTGAGCTACTAGGTCTGTTGAATGTTGTACGGGTTTAGGCCAAAGTCCCAAAGAAAAATTCACCAAGAACTTTACGAGAGAACGAGTTTTCGGGTCAAATGCCTCCTGTTCTCCTATACACTTTCCCTTTGACTTGTGGGTATGGGCTGATTGCGAATTTGGAAACCAAAAGTTGGAGAGTCGACCTTGAAGGATCTTGTCATTTGGATGTGCTGCTAAATCTGGTAACTCGTTGATAGCAGACACATTCCCCAGAATGGTTATTGAAAAACCCTTTCTATCCACGAATGTTACCATTGTATATGGTATACCCATTGTGATAATGGTCTGTTTGCACAGATTTTCCTTTGCAATAAGCATGTTGAGCCGTAGACTGAAGTCTCAAATCAATGTAAGTACCTATGTAAGTGGGTATCGATCAATCTTTCCAATGTTTTCAAAAGAAATGATGATAGGTCCGAGTACTTTAGAATTTACAACAGCTTTGGGTATGAAAACCACTTCTACTTCTCTTCTATAAAACATTTCATGATAACCTCCATCGTTGGCTGGTATTGTGCCGTTTGATTCTGCAGATTTGTGCGGCCTGTCTTTAATTCAGATCATGGGAGTTATTTATTGGAGTAGTCAAACGGTTTACGTCGCATGGGAGCAGCCTGGAAATTGGGAGACTAGTAGCAAGCAATTCTTCGCTGGAGGTACTGCTGGGTATTACTCCAAACCTGGATGCCTCGGAAGAACCTTATATTTTGCCACAAAAGAGTCTCCGACTTTGGTCTTATAGTCCTTTTGAACTGCTCCTAAGAATTCCTAATACTAAAGTCCACAATTGCAGCTTCTTTATGCAATATAGTGACAATAGTGCTCCATAGAAATCCAAGGATAGTTCCCTAACTTTAGGATACAAGCACGTCTTTGTTGCAAGGAGAACTTATAAATTCAGATTTAACCGTTTGTTGCCGTGATTTTCTGTCTGATTTTTTTATGATTCCTCAAGGCTGTTTGACGTGGAACTTCATCATCTACACTGAATATGGGTGGTCTGAAAAGGAGGATACGATTAACAGTTCTGGGAAAAACTTTCACCGATTCGTCAAACTTTCTGAACATTCTTTAAGCAATCTCTCTTCATTTAAGTTTCACACATCCTTGGTTAACCGAGACAAATGTAAAAACCAGTCGAACAAAGATGAAGTCAAATCAAATATGTATTTTGTCCGTCAATTTGTTTTATATTCTTCAGATTAACTCTCATCGGTCGGCATGGCGAATATAGACAAAGTATCCATTCAAAGACACTCTTGAGGGATAACCCTCGCCCCATACATACATAGTTCACTCACTCGCATGGTGCTGCTTCCATCATAGTAAATGACCAGCAGATGGAAAATTAATGTGTTTTAGCAAAAAAAAAAAAAAAACTTAACTTCAAGTCCCCATCACACTGCCAATATAGACAAGATGAATCTGCTTCAAATAGGTTCCAATAAAAAAGGAATTTGTTTCTCTCCACATGGTGATTTGTTGACGGGATAAATGCTCTGACATTAAACTTGATGAAAACAAGAAAAGTTTTATTTTTCCCTCAAGATATTCATTCAACCTCCCTCCTCGTTAATGTGGTATCACAACAACAACAACAAAGGCAAAAACAAAATTCCCGCCCCATCTTCCCATTATGAAGAAAGAGCATCCATTTAAAGCAGCTCACCGGCTAATAAACATTGCGAGGCTTTCTTTTTTTTCATGGGCGAAGCATTTTCTTTCTATTTTTTGACGCTTTCGGTCTGAGGGGAAGGAACGCCGAAACTTTGAAGGCGGTGAAAAGTTTTGCTCGTGACCCTTAACCGACTGAAGGGGACTTATCTGCAGGAAGACTACAAATTAATGGTCGAGCTTAGCTCTGGTATAAGGGGTGATTTTAATGCTGATGGTGAGGGTTTTTCGTAGGTGTATATACATAGAAGGTGTGCATTAGGCAAAACAAAGGAGATCAAAAGATAGAGATACTACAATCGAGTGGTGGTGGTGGTAGTCGTTGGGTTGTTAAGGGCTCTACAGATGGTTGGTCATTTTACAAGTCTTTCTATGGAAACCCATCATCGTTAACATCATCATTAAAAGACCAAATGGGTGGTGTATGTCTTTTTTTTTGCTTTCCTGCGGGGGGGATATTAATTTGATCCTTAGTTTTGGTGGTATCAACAGGGGTTGCGGAATTATTGTGGTATCTACTTTTTTCAGAGCTGATTTAATTGAAATACTCTTCAGCTAAATGCTATTTGTACATTTTCATAAAGAAGACCATGCTGAAATTTGGGAAGAAATAACTTAAAGCAGTAAGATATGACATCTTTCCCTTTTGGAAACATTCGTGCGATTTTAAACTTTGGTATCAATTTCTTTGCTAAAGAGCACCAACTGTTGAATCTTAGGTACAAAATCCTTTAAACCTTAAAAACTATGAGAATGTGCGTGCGTTAATCGGTATCTCAGTGGAAAGTGGTAATCGTCATAATTTTCTTTTCCTTGCAGAGGAATCTTTACGGTCTTGTAGTTGCAGGACCCTTACCGCTAGTATGGTGGTAGGGTCTTTCAGTTAGGTGCAACTAAAGCCGGACCAAGAATGCCCACTCTCAGTAAAACAGAAAAAATAGACAGAGTGAGCAATTTCGGCAGGAGTGGAAAAGAGGAATGATCGTTAATCTTTCGAAAAATGGAAATTTGAAGGACTGTGGAAACTGGAGAAGTGTATGCATTCTCCCGGCCTTAGCTAAAATAGTAGCTAAAAAAATTGTGGAACGAATCAAAGAACATCTAAATTTAACTCTCGTCATCGAACAAGCAGAGTTTTGCGCTGCATCCACATAAACTCCTTCCGGATCATAATCGCATAGACCACATAAACTCCTTACATAGTAGAGCAATGTATTTGACTACATATCTCCATTACACGACATCTTACCTTGAACACCTTCATGTGATGACCCACAATCTATAACCTGAGGCAAACAAAGTGGGGTTCAAAATAAACACAACTAAAACAAAAGCCCTAGCTAAACCTTAAATTTAAAATTATCAACATATTCACTAGTAAATTTCCACCCAAATTTTGTTAACAAACCCCCAAACAATTTGGTCAGAGAAGATCTATACTTTTACCCTGCGCAGGGTCTATTATTAAAAGGCTTTTGGCACTCCGAGAAATCCGCCATCACTCAGTGCAACTGTTCTGAGTTCCCGGATACGTCGGAATGAATGGACCCGCGACAGTAGGCAGGCAGCTATCTAAATAAGGCTCTGAAGTTGAATTACAGCTGGTATAAGGTGACATGCAAGTAGTAACAATTCAAAAGAGCTTAGCTAAATTGATGGCGTCACGATGAGTTTGACTGAAGAACAATACAGCAACATTAGTAGTTGTAATATAAGGATGTAACTTGTTGCCTGGACAATTGTATTAACTGGACACTGAATCCTTCGAAACTTTACATACGCATTTACTTATGTCTTACACAAACATTGCAGGGATTATGTGGAGATTTCCCTACTTGAAGCCAGGCGCGGAATTTTATCACATTTTTACGGATGGTCCCAAAACCTGTCCTTGGTTTGTAGAATGCGACAAAGTAAAGTTTTTCTCCTCGTAAGGCATATATGCAGTGGTCTTCTAAGCGAAGATCTATTCTAATCACGAAAAATAGGAATCACTGGAAATGAGATCATCGACGAACTTGGTCATCAAGGCTCGGAAGAAGTTTTCACAGGACTTAAACAAACGGCGGGCCTCCTACAGGCACAATATTCAATTCTTCGGGCTGCAGACAAATCAAACTAGTTTAATATCTCAGGGAAGTCTGTGCCATTTTTGCTATCAAAAGCGAGAAAAGGCTGCGGGCACATAGTAAGCAAGACAACTAAACGTTGGTACTATTTTTGCTTATGTGATAAAACTTTTTATGAAGCTTGTGGAGAAGGGAAAGACACCGCCGACCATTTTCTCTGTGAATCTTTTTCCTTTCCTCGAAACAGGCTCCAGGCTTTATTAGCAGGCTATCCTAGCTTTCTAAAAATGTCGGATAAACTACTTAAGTTAAAAGAAATATCCGCCCGAGAGTACAATGGACCTGTTTTTGGTCTAAGCACTTAGATGGATGTACAAAGTTTGCAACAATAAAAACGTGTGTGTTGCCGTTGGCGCATACTCTGGCTAAGTGTACGCCACTTTCCTTATAGATTTGGTATTCTATATGAGCATACAGGGATTATAAATACTAGTTCGAATTAACAAGAGGCGTGAACGTCACCTTGATTCCATCTTTAGAGTTCGTCCGCCACCTACCGGAAACAGAAGGAAGTACCTTAGTGAAACCTCCTAGCACATTCACTGGCACAAGAAAAAAGATCTCAACATCGACAATACTATAGAAATTAGAACGCTGGCTACTAAAATTAGACACATTATAAGTACGCATTCAGGTTAACTAGTTCAGTTTACCGCCGTCTAAAAATAGAAACAAGTAACCATGCCTGTTAGTATGTTGGGGTACTTCGTCTTTCCTATGGGATAAAAAAAGGCCTTTATACGGTCCTTGTTCCAGTTAAATTGGTTGGTTCTCCTTTCTTTTACTATCAATCGTAAAGTGTAGGTATTAAGTTCTTTCTACCGTGGATTCTAAGCAATTTCGAAGAATATCGTATGCATAAAAGTCCTGCTGTCTTACCCATTTCATAAAAAAGTAAATTTTTTTTTCGTACGATTGCCACAAATCATTGAAGCCCCATTGGTCTCCTTGTAAGAAACTTCGCCTACGTACACATCTATGATTACTCCTTAAAAGTTAGCTCATTTAATTCTTCTCCCTAAAAAGGACCCGAATTGCACTATTTTACAAAATTGACATTCCCTATTTTACGACTCATAAACTCATTTATTCAACCATTCAAAGGGACCAATTTCATAAATTCCACAAAAGACATACGAAAGAATAAAAGCAGCAACAACAACAACAACAACGAGAAAAGATGATATAAATAACTTACTCGTAGTTAAACATGATCACAGCTCAGGAATTTTCATATGAAAACATAACTTCCTTTACAACTATTCCAGCCTGTTGTCCCGTTACTGCGGGGGATATTGCATATTACATATTACTCCTCTTCATTACACACTCGTGTTGTGGAGGAAGGGAAATATGGTGGCAACGCATGCACGCGTCTTACATTCGTAGGCAATGTCAAAAGTGATAAAACCCTAACTTTATCCCGTTGTAATCATAAATATTTCCTTCGTGTCCCTCGCTTTCGAAACAGCACAAAACTGAACAAAAGGAGAAACTGAACATAATGTCCTTAAACCGGGCACGAAGAAACCAAGAAGCTGTAATGCATACATAAAACTTGTGCTTATGTCCTGTTGTCTGTTGTCTGTTCAGCACAGCAAAGTAAAGTAAAGTAAAGCACAGCACACTAACGGTAATGTCGAAGAATGGAAATTTTAGTACAAAACTCAGAAAGCGTGAAATTGAGGGAGGACGACCAAGGATGAGTGTGTGTGCGTGGTGTGTGCCTGTCCCCACTCAATTGTTATCCCATACATACCGCATCCCTTAGTCCCGGACTCGATCCCAGTCAAGTTCTTTGCCTTGTCCTCAATCAATTTTGTCATTTTGTATAATAGACTTGTTACTAACATCCAGCAGCAAAAGCAACAGCAACATCCATATAAACTATTTAAGTTCATTTAATCATATTCTTATTAAATTCCTTGGATCACGTATAATAGGAGTTAACCTTATTTTCGTTTATAAATCAAGTCACTTGGGAGCTGTACCTACTGTAGATAGATATATGTATGTACGTGGCCCGATTGTCCTCCAGCCTACCTTAACTATCAACTCTTCGTTGAGGGTGTAGCCTCTGGGTAAGCCCTGATACTGGTCGTCACATTCATAAATCTCATTAAAACATTAAACTTATGACAGAACTACGTGTGTTTCGTTAATTAATTTAATTAATTAGATGTGTAGCAGTGGAACTATCAGGAATACGAATTAAGTAATTAGCAGCAACTAAGAGGGTTTTTCGATTATAGCTTTGACCATGTGGCCATGAGAGTGATGGAATTGAAATTCTGTTCGCATTATTCTGTCTGTCGGTCTTCTATTTATTTAGCTTGAATTTTACTCAGGATAATTTTAAATCGGAGGATACACGAACAAATAAGAATATAGTGTGTCGATTTTTCTTAAAATCACTTTTCCTAAATATGTAGGATCTAATATTGTAGATCAGAGGCGTCTTGAAGCAATAAGCCTTTTAAAACCACCATGAAGGCTGATAACTAAGACGAAATTACTCTTGTATGTAATATAATGAATAATCCGAAAGTTTAATTCAGGTGCTTCTCTGGACATAAATTTCATGGCTCTTACTTGCGACTTAATTTTTTAAATTTCCCGTATAAATAAAGCCAAGTTTCTCCCACTATTGTAAGTGCCAACTTTTGAACATGAATGGAAGGAACCTTTAGTTTAATGTCGATTCTGAACGGCTATTTATATTTTATAAGCTTCTCATGACAGTTATTACTCTTAGATGTTTGTCAGACTTTGTTCGGTTGTGGTTCGGGTCGGATTTGAGCCGGAGACCTCTCGCTTAGTAGTCTAACACACTTAACCACTGCACCCACGTAAAAATAAGTATTGTTCTTTTTAGACAATTTTCCGTGAGAGTTGTAATTTTTATTTTTTTACCAAACCACGTTGATCGAGAGTTCAAGAAAAAATAGATGTTCAGGTCTAAACGTTACAAGTTATGCCAAAGAGAAAACAGGGTGATCATTCGCAACGAATATAATCACAACAACCCAGATATTGTGAACATTTCCAAAACATGATCTTTTTGTCAGTTTTGGAAATCTTTTTTTAAAAAAGGGACAATAACTTAAAACTTTTTCTATATTGTTTTTTCAAATGCAAACTTTTGGTAGGAAACTGAAACATTTATTGGGACAGAGCGAAATATAAAATAAAATATTGAAAACACAAATTTATTTAAAATGCGTTTAACATATTTTACGTCGTTTCTGTAATTTTAATATAATTAAAAAAATAAAATATGTATCTGAATACAAGTAAAAAATTGTCAAGCCTTAAACAGGTAACTAAGAAGTCAATTTATACTGGTAGATTAAACGTGGTAAAATTGTCCGAGAGTCGAACGAATTTGTACTCTATTCTGTAGATTATCCTTTATTTTATTTTGAAGAAGAATCTTTGTAGATATGCTCCAAAAACTTTTTGTAACTTTCTCGTGTGAATTGTATCTGTATAACTTTTAAAAGTGATTGTATCCAAAAAGTTACAATTGTAATTTTCTTTCAGTCTGTAATTTTTTTGTGATGCACTCTTAGAAACAGATACCTATGTCTAGCTCTAGCAGACAAACATATTGACACCCTACGAAGTTTTGATGAAAGAGTTGTTTATCGGTCCGATAATCAAAGTGAAGGGGCAGTGCGTATGAGAGGTGAAACCACAAAACTGGATGAAATTGTATAAACAAGGATCATTGCTCTAGGTGATACATCAAAGGTATACTATATAAATGCTATTAAAGGTAAAACTAAAGAAATATCATGTGCGATATGTGCGTACCGTCTCAGGCTCAAGATAGCGCCGCGAAGCACAGTTAGGGAAGCCCTGCCTTATGCCATTACACTAAGCAGAAAATATCATAATATTCTAGAATTATAGTATACTAGGGCGAATTATATGTCGCAAAAATATACAACAGACGTAAAGTTTGTTTGTAGGCGGTAATCTTTGGAGCTGCTACATCGATTCCGAGAATTTGCTCACTAATAGAAAGCTACAGGATAGAGCATTGCTATAGGCCATTTAAATTTATCCTTTATTATAAATTTTTAAATTTCTCGTATACAAACACTATATAGAAAGTTATTCATGTGAAAATTTCAAACTGAGTATACGGGATGAAGTTACGACTATAGAGAAGTTCAAAAAAGTGGATTCGCCATGCATTACGCCGGTGCCTGTTGTTTGGTAAAAATCCGTCATCACTAATTTCTTCAAAAGTTGTTCCAAGGATTTTGGTCTGTTTTTGTGCTTTGGAAAGGGCCAAAAATCTTGCGAACGCCTGACAAACATTAAAGAGTAAGAACTGTCATGAGAAGCTTCTCAAAAATTAATTGCCGTTCGGAATCGGCATTAAACTATAGGTTCCTTCCATTCGTGGCAAAAAATATATCTTCGCACACACTGTGGTGTGGAGAAGCTAGGCTTTGGGTCCTGTATGGGACATTTACGCTTAATATTTTTTTTAAGGCCAAAAATACTGTATACTCAGTTAGTTTTTTTTAAATTTAAATCGAATAACGGTAATATATAAAACTGTCAATTTCTCAAAAACTTTACATTTTATTATATTTTTTATGATGTTGTTGCGATCCAACAATGCAGCTGCACCCTATCGGCATTCTCTGCGGACAGAGCCAACAAGTCTCCACCGTTCTCGCCATCTTGGCCTGAGCTGTCAGTTTGCTTTTCCGTTCTGATTTTTCTTTCTTCTTTTTCTGGACTGCGACGTCGAGCGACATAAATTCATGTGTTTCCTTTTGAAAAAATAAAATTAAGTTCGTTTAAGTTTTTAGTTTTTCTTTCATAACAATGTCAAGTCGAACAAATCTGTGTAGATAAGATAATTTGAGATAATTTTTTTTTTTCAAATAACAGTTCTCTTTTATATAAAATAAACTAGTTTTCTACAGAACGACTATAACGATTTCGATTTTATTTTTTTTTGCATTTTATTTAAATTTGTCTTAAATGCAAAATTACATCAAAATCATTGTTGCCGTTTTTGAAAAAACACAATTTTACAAAACTAAAGATTGATAAATGGCTTTGTCCTGCACCATCCAATGAAATAAATTATCATTCACTAAATTGTGGAGTTCTGTCCAAGTTAAATATGTTTAAAAAAAAAAATATCAAAAATAAATCCCCAGCTTTTGAGATTTATTTCAAGTATTTAAAAGAAAAGTCCACCTACAAATTGAAGGCGTTTCTAAATGTTCTGTCGACGATTATTTACCTCAAGAAATATCAGCCTAGGAGCATGTAGCGTGCTTTAATTTAAGCACACACGTATGTCACACCCTCGGTTGGTTGGCTTACGTTATCCCAAAAGGCACACAAATACATTTTCCACCATTAATTACACCACCACAACCATAATCCCTTTAAATTACCCAGAAAATGCATATCCTTAATATTCATCATATTAAAGTTTTCAAAGGAAAATTGAAAAATTCTATTTGACACCCAAGACCGCCAACCGCTCTTATTACACCATCAGTGTATTGTCAACGTTACTTGGTCCTTAAGCAGACATTTTCCTGTGCAACTTCTCTTTCGGTGTGAGGTGTGTGTGTGTGGGTGTGCGTCTATGTGTGGCGGCAATATGTTTTCCGACGGGCGGTCTACTGCACCAAACTTAAAGCATTTTAAAGTTGAAAATGTTCACACTGTGAAAACGCGCACATAGGTGAGCTTTGTTGACTTGTCTCATTACCCTCTACTTGTCTTAAACACCAGTTGAGAGTCATTTTGAGATATTCTTGCAACTTGTAAATAAAGTTCCCTTGCCAAATAGTCATCTTCAATCAGATATCGACGATGGAAAGGAAGCATACTCCTTCAAGTCCTCGATGAGACAAGAGCTCCGCCAATAACTACTCCGTATCATTTCATCAGGATCGTATCGTCCGTATTCGAAATAAATATCAACACCGCTGCGTGTTGTGTATTTCTGCCTCCGCTGGGGATCATTATTTCTCGAGCTGTGCCAAAACATCCCGTACCAGCAGTGCAGACGTTTTATTTTCCATCATCCGGTTGAAGAAAGAGGAAATTACACATTTCCATCGATGAATTCCCAGCACGTTTGTGAAAATGTTTTCCTATAAGCGTTCATGGGACCCGTGGGCTTGTCGCGATATCATGATGTCCTCCGCACACACTCTAGAAGTTCTCCCAGCGAGATGCGGATGACGACGATGACACGACAACGACAATCATCCTTCGCGTTAGAGGGGACCTTCCCCGGTTTATCATCCTCATACTCGTCCTTGTTCTCGTTCTCGTCCTCGTCCTCAGCTTCATTGTTTGTCAACTTCTCGGTCTCCGCACATATTTGTGTAACTCCCTGATGTTATTTCACCTTTTGTGTTGATGCTGCAGCCTCTTCTATTTACAGTTAAGGACTTTATGGGGAATCACAGTTTATTCACTGCGAGAATCTGATAAGGGGTGCTTGGGGAGCGGACCCGAATTCGTGAAGAGAAATTTCTTTCGTGTGAAATTAACTAATTAAATCCCGAACACAAAAAAAAAATAGAAAAAATCGATGTTGAAAGATGATAAGAACGTGTAGACAGTTGCAGATTTAAAAGTCTTTCCAGAGTTTTGTGTGCATGGTGTTTTCCTGTCTGCGGGCTGTCGCCTCGTCACATCATCCTTATGCATGGCGGAGGTCGTATTTAGTGATTAAGTGATAATTCACAAAGAGTGTTTTGTAGGCGTGATTTAGTATGATCTAAATATTGGACTACTTCAAAAAAAAAAATTCGAAGGTGCAGGTGTGGGAACTCAATGAGCTGTACCAAGATATAGATGTAGTCTAAAATGCCAAAACGAGTCGATTACATTGGATCAGCCAAATCGAACAAATGAACATCTTAACATTAGTTAATATGCTATAGCTAAGAAGACTTCGATTCAGAACCCGAAATTTCGAAATGACAAGGAAGACCGAACCCCCGTATTAAAAGCTAATCCAAAGAACTAATCAAAAAGAACCATGGATAACTGGAAAGAGCGTGCCCAAAATTGCAAATGGCTGTCGTGTCTCAGGCACTCTTTATGGATCGTAAGCATGTTTAGTAAATATGACAAAATTATTAAAAAATTGTCAATATATGTTAATATTTCTAAATTTCTTAATTGTATGCTAAAGAGAAACTTATTGCAATAGTGCTGAAATTTGAAATTCAAACTGTCAATGATAGCGGGTGGCAACGCTTTTGTAATAAGCTGTAGGAAGAGGATACTGCTTGACTTTCTTTGGCAACACTATTTTAACTGGCGGCCATTTTGCCAGCTGTCAAGTGATTTATTTTAAATTTGGTTTGGCATTTCAGCATGAATAGACTGACGCCTGAACAACGCTTCCAAATTGTGCAAATTTACTTTGGAAATCAGAGCAATTTATTCGATTAACTATGGAACGTTTTCGCACCACGTTTACTTTAAATGATAATACGCATCTACAGAGACGTCATACAGTGCGTACAGATTGCTGCTGTAGACCTAGCGTAGAGGAAGACCCGAATTACTCTATCCGCCATTGTGCACAGGAATTGGACTTGTGTCTATTCACTTTATGGAAGATTTTGCGAAAGATCTTAGTTTGCGTGCTTACAAAATCCAACTCGTGCAAGAATTGATGCCACAAGATCACATTGCAAGGCGAAAATTCGGTGAAAGGGCCCAAAACAAGATTGACGTTGATCCCAATTTTCATAAGCTGTGTGTATGTTGAGCCACTGTTACATCCTCAAAAACTGACTGTTTGGTGTACTTTATGGGTTTGGTGGAATAATTGGCCCGTACTTATTTAAAAACCATGCTGGCCAGCACGTTACAGTCAACGGTGACCGCTATAGAGCCAAGATTATTGAATTTTTCGTTAATCAATTGAACAACCATGATGTGCAGGAGCGCCGCGTTATTGCCGATATACGGCCACAAATATAGGAAAAAGTAATCGAAAATTGGACCTCCAGATTAGACTACGTCCGATCCAGCCGTGGCGGTCATATGCCAGAAAAAGAAGATTATCTTTCGAATGAAGTAAGTTTCATGTCAATTTAAAAAAATCTTCTTAGTTTTATTCCATTTCAACAATCCATACCTCTAAAAGAACACCCGGGTTCAGAATCTTCGTGCAGATAAGTGATTGACAGGAGAAAATATATCGCCGTTTTTATTTTAACATCAAGTTGAGTTCCTGCCAAGTACATAGAACACAAATATGGTATACTAACTAAAACAGTGTTTTCGACAGCTTGACTACTCTAAACTTTGAGGCGCTAGGAAAATGTGTCACCTTGTAAGAGCTTGCTATGTTTTGCATAACATAGCAGACACAGATAACCCCAATCAAGGTATCGCCTGACTCTTTACCAGCAGCATTACAGTAAGGAGAAAGTTAAAAAAATATGTAAAGTTAATGTAAAATGAAATAAATTGATGTAATTTTGCATATTGTACACTTTAAGCGTAATTTTCCAAAGTTCAAAAACAGATGAAAATCGTTAAAGTCTTTTTTGAGAAAACCAATTTAATTTAAATTTATATAAAAAATATATTAAAAAAAATTATTTTAAAAATTTAAGTATACAGCTGCAGACTTGTTCAACTTAATGGAATAAAAAATACTAAATTTTGTTTGAATTCTCGTATGAATGTTGGTTTTTTTTATTATTATTATTATTAAAAATGTATTAATTATCACTATAACTAGGTTGCTGTTTTGGAAATATAAAGTGATTATAATAAATACATTATCATTCTTAAACGTAGTGATGAATGACCGCAAAATAATATTTTGTATATAAAGAATAACTGACGTGGGGTTGAGTTGATTTGATTGAGAGCAATATAAAAGTCAGAGAAGAATCTTTTGGCATTTTTACTAAGTCGTAACTTTCATAAGTAGTTCTAAGTTATAAGGGCTCATCAGCCTTTAAGAGATTTCAAAAATGAATGGGAACTGAGATTGAAACGTATAAATAAGGGAAGTTTATTAAAAATTCTACGCGAAAAAACTAAATAAAAATTCATAAAATGTGCTTTTTGCACGAGTGGGAGAGCAAACAGTGACAGGTTATTAATTCTTAAGCTATATGTTGAGGAATTTCTAGAGGGAACATTACCACTTCGTTTTAAGAACTCTTTTAGTACCTTGAACACATATAGATTTCTCAGTGGAAATATTCGAAGGTTAATAAAGAGAGGCCAACTTTCCGTAAAACGATTCTTACTACACATAATTCGAATTATATGCTTTTGGGAAATCAATAGTGCCCTATTCATAAATGCACCTCCCTAGCTAACGATCCGATATTGAAGTTATGACTGAACTAATCCGAAATATAACATTAAAAGAACTCTTTGAGAGCAGTATAGTTTTAAAAGATACATTTTACGAGTTATTAGTGACAAATACGATTTTAAGTATTGGACCGATTTAGTTTGTTGTCAATGTATACACCGAGATATTTGAGCGAATCAACTGATTCAACTTTGAAGCAACTTTTTGAATAGTGACTATTTACATTGAAGTTGTGTCTTCCACAGGTATGTAGTGGTAAACAAAACGTTTGACACAGGCATGAGTGAAAAATGAACTCAATTTTTTCTGAAACATCATGTGTTAGATGAAGGTACATTAGTTTCGTTTTTTCACTAATAATGTGTTTGTGGTTGTTAAACCAGACGCGAAGTATATGAAAATCGAAGCTAACCTTTGCAATGAATGTAGATAGGACCTAAGACGGACCCTTGTGGAATTTTTTGATATGCTGTCGTTTTGTAAAGTACCGTTATTTAAAAAAATTGAGTATGAAGTATTCCTGACCCCATCTAAAATACAAAAAAAATTATGGCAAACATTGGAACGATTTTTTTCAGAAAATTAGTGATGTGCTTCTAAAACGAGAAAAAAATGTAATACAAGTACAGTTTTTTGAAGCTAATCCGTCAAACAGTTTCGCAATACGGCTTCTGGACAGAACGTTCATCTCGGACCTCAGGTGTTCTGCTTTTTCGTTAAGGAACTACACAACATTTTCTTGAGCATAACCTCAGCCGTAATCACGATTTTTTTGACTCGACAGTTATTAAGAATCGCTGTTCTGTTTTTTTTAGAATGGCGGTTCGTGAACTGGTTTGACGATATAGAATGAAGTGCATGCGGTTGCATGTTTTTGGAAGCTTTTTCGGAAGCTTGCATGTTCAAAGCCTTTTGACAACACTAGACACTGCTGGTTCGTAGAGCGATGATAAAACGATCAGTTAAAACGTCTTTAAAAATGCATGATCTGTCCTGTATATTCCAAGGACACTGATTACTGTGATGTTAGTAGTTTTTACTTTTTGTCCCGTTCGTTCTCCAAGAGTTCTCCAGGATCAAATCAAACCAAATCAGACGGACTATGTATATATTCCCCGATTGGTTATCCTTCTTCCTTTTAGAGCTCGTGCATTTAAGATCTTTTATTTTCAGCCGGAGCAAAATGTGGTCGGAGAAGTTTGATGCAAGTTTCGAAGTCTTTGGTACTGCGTAAATCTGGAACCGTTATAAAGACATACAAATCTCATATATCTCAGCAGCAAACACAGTTTTTAGTAATGGAGTTTGATCTTCTGTTGGCATTTATTTAGCAAATATTGACGAAGCCTGTCTTTATATGCTTTAAAATTACCGTCAGGTAAAAACGGTTCAATATTGCCATTAGTCGGGAATATCGTATATTTTGTAAATAGTTTTTCGCTACTTTACCTTGACACAATTTGACAGTACAAAAACATCTTTTTGCTTTCCTTATGTCGATTTTCATTCACCCATTTGCCATGTTGGAACAGTACTCGGAAAATAGCTAGAACAGCACTGACAGCAGTTGGAACAGTACTTAACAGCAGCTGGAACAGTTCCAACATGGCGACATTATTTCCAATTAAAAACTTAATTTTCTTTTACAATTTAACACGTGGAATTAGTAAGTTTATCTCGTCGCCAACTGCTGTGAATATTAATCCAATCAGTTTAATTCTTAACAAGTTAGATTCAACAAAATAATCTTAATAGTTAAGAGAAAGCACAAGTTTATTGGTTGCAAGTTAGAACAAAAAGAGGTCGAACAATGTCTTAAATGCCATAGAAAGTGGTTTAAGATGTCTAACTTAAAGGCGAAAACTAATATCTTAAGTTATCCGAGTATTATTATATTTTCCACATCTTTGTTTTATTTTTACCGTCAATTGATTTTCATACTTTAAGATGTACAGATTTGGTAAGCGCCTCTAACCAAAGCTTGTTAGAAGCAGCCTCGCATAATGCATCTTCTTGGCCAGATATGTATAGGGTGATTCATTAAGAGGTTTGATTTTCAGTAGGTTTTTTTTTTGACAGATCACGCGTGACTCCTATCAAGCAGCTTTCTCATATTTGTTCAGTATCGTTCAGCTGTATTACGAAAACCAGCGTTCTGTGAGAAATGTTTTTCGTGTGATTCGAGGAACTTACGGTGCGCAGACTACATCTATCACGTAGTGGTCTTCCGAACCGAGTGGTGACGAATCGATACCTCATCGTTCTCAGCAGGTTGGCTTGTCGTATTCGAAAACTTGGCTTATTTTACATGAGGATCTCGGCCTAAAAGCGTACAAAATTCAACTCTTGATGTGCTCTGGTTATAAAAATAATGAACTTGTAAAGAAATCATTTTGGTAAGCACTTAATTTCACATTTTGCTACGATAAATTGGCCGTATTTGAACTATATTATCTGGGGATATATTAAGACTTCGTTCTTCAAGAATAAGCCAGCTACGATTGACGTTTTGGAAGCCACGTTTTGTTATTGGCGAGATACCAGTCGCTATGCTCGAACGAGTCGCCCAAAAGTGGACCTTCCGAATGGACCATCTCAGACGTAGTCGTCGTCAACATTTACATGATATCATTTTCAAAAAGTAAATGCCATGAATTGTTCTTTTAACCGACAATAAAAATTTTAAGTTCACTTTCAAATTTATGTATTTTATTTTACGTTATAAATCGAACCTCAGGATGAATAACCCTTTTTCTATCTTCTGATGCGCCTTCGGTTATCGAAATATCCCCTCCACTTTGGCTTTTAATTATAAAATAGTAACTCTTGGCTCTTTGTGACATAAGAAGTAGCCCTTTTACATTAAGAATAGCCGACGAAACCTATGGATAATCTTGAAAAACAATTTAAGATTGTCTTCGTAAAATAAATTTTTGATGGCTTTTCAAGATCAAAATATTATTTATCACTAGAAGTGCGGGTTTCCATTGAATAAAAATGATTTTCTTCAAAATTATTTAAGACATTAAAAGAAAAATACATTCGAAAGATTTCAGGCTTGGAAAAACTGAAGGAATAAACAGAGGAATCTATACGAATGTTGTTCTTGGATCTCACAGCAGTTACGTCTCATATACAAATAGAGCTTTTATTAGAACGGGACAAACATCAAGGTGAGTTATGTACATCACATTTAACTTGGTATTGCGGTTTTATAAATAAAAAAAAAGAAGATCAAATGTGTTTTACCCAAATATCAAATAACGTCCATTGTCATTATGTCCTTTGGCCTTATTTCTAAAAAAAATATGTTCCCATAATATCTCTTCAAAGCCAAATATCTAAGTTGTTGTCGCTTCAAATTATTATTATCCTTTACTTCCAAGCAACTGCTACCTACTTGCAAGTTAATTAAGTGCACCACGATGACCTTTTAACTTTACTCTTGTTTCCCCATTTCAGGTTTCCTTATACCTGTTGTCCTACTACTTACTTTAGCACTCACCATCTTATCTAATTGCCTTCTCTTCTCCAAGTACACCCAGCCAAACAACACGATAATGGCTGTAAAGAAAATGGGAAAAGATTTTATAGAAATTCAGCCGAAAGTAATTTGGTGGAAAAAAGCAGCAAGTCGCAACTCATGTTTATCAAGAATCTCATTACGGTTCTTTAGTTTCCACTACTCAGTTAGTGGTTGAACAATATAGCACTTTTTCAAAAACAAAATAAAAAAAATTATATGGAGACCTGCCACCGCATCGTGAGTAAAGTACACAGGTCTTCTTGTGCTTTGCTGTTGAATGAAACACTTAGTTCCCTGCACCTAGTACCCTAGTACACTGGAAATTAATTCTCTTCTTCCGCTTTATGGCTTGCACTAGATTTATACACGTGCAACTTGCTATCTTGTATTATAATTAATTGTTGGTCCTTTTTCCAATTACGCCTCGGCATAATCCTTTCCCAAGGAAACACTAGGTACTCCATAAGCCGTTGTTTTACTCCTTAAATAGTTTTTTTTTTAACACCAAAAACTCGAAAGGCCTAATACGCATTGAGGCACGTAATGCCATGATTTTCAGGGTTCATAGACTACCTGATGGGAAGGAAAAACGAAGGCCAAACAATAGCAAAGCAACAGAAAAAAAAAATAAACACAAACACACACAGCAAAGCAAAGCACACTGTCTTGCGATACAATCACTCAACATAATGCCCTTCCGGTAGATTAAATCGAAAATTGTATCACACTTGGTAGAGTGCTGTTTGTAACTACAGAGTGAAAGGCTAGAGAGTATCATAGGCGTCCAATGAGGTGGAATAAATTCCATAAATAGATTTCTTGTAATGTCATTATCCCGAAAGTTGTTTGTAATAACATTATGAGGATGAGGATGAGGATGTGAATTTTTGTTTCCTTCTTCTAGCTTGGAAATTGAGTTCATTCCTTTCCTTCTAAAGAGGATATGCCTTGTGGATTGTGGTGATTTCAAGTGGGCTTTCTTTTTGATTTTTCTGGATCACGAGATAAATAGGTTTTATTTTAACAGTAAGAAACTTTAGAAGAAGTGGGGACAGAGTTTTTTAATTTGTATCTATGTAATGGGAGTGTTCCTATTTTATGATTTTCTGCATAATGATAATTTTAGTTGTTCGTTGGACAATGTAATATTCTTTTCTCTGAGATGCCGTTTGTACTGCTAACAGAAATCTAGAACAAGCTCTTCCATGTGATGTCGAACCAAGGGTAGGATTCACGAATATCATCTTCGCTAGAGCATTAGCATCCATTCGCTGAACCATTTGGCATAGCCAATATAGTCGACGAATTTTTGCTTTTTGGTATTTTCAAAGCGGGCCCTAACCGAATTCGAAATTTTGTGATGATCAAAGATGAGTTGTAGCGTCTTGAGGACAAACTAATTGCTCTGAAATTCCTGGCGGACTTTTGGTCAGGCTTTTGGTCTTTGTCCTAATGGCCTTACCTCCGTGCTCGCGAATATTCGAAATTGTGCACCCATGCAGATTACCCCAGAAACCTGTAGCGACAAGACAGTGGAAGAACAATTTTTTGAGTGATCTATTCTGAAAGTTAGTGCAGTGGATTAGTGGTTCAAATCCCCACCTTTACCTCTTGCGAACGTCTGACAAACATCCAAGAGTAAGAAATGTCATGAGAAGCTTTTCAAAAATAAATTGCCGTTCGGAATCGGCATTAAACTGTAGGTCCCGCCATTCATGTCAAAAATATAACTTCGCACACACAATGGTTGGAGAAGCTAGGCTTTAGATCCTGTATGGGCCGTTTACGCCTAATATTTATTTTTTTGTGCTGAAAGTTATAGTTAGCTGTGTCCTCATTCTGATCTTGTAAATTTGATTGACTGAAGTTTGATTCCGGGTACATTATCTCTGTGTCTAGGAACTCAGCATAGACATGCTTTTTTGCTGTTAGCTAAGAGCTCTGAACTATTATTGGCAGCTCATTCATTTATGAATAGTTTCATTACTTCTTAGCGAGGGGTCTTTTGTTCAAAGCCCGACCCGTACCACGTTAAAACGTTTTTGTTCGCTGCCCAACCTCTTGCGAGTGTAAGAAATGTTATGAGAAGCTTATGAAAAATAAAATGTTCGCTCGAAATCGGCAATAAACTATTGGTTGGTCCATTCGTGTCCACACATTGTGTTCCGTGCTGAGACGAGCGGGAATTTAGAAGTTAGGCTTGGAATTTGAAAGTTCGCAAGCGGTTAAATTTCGTTGAGTTTGGCGAACCGAACAAAGAATAAAAAACTGACAATGAGAAATAAAAACCTTCTTTTTTAAATAATTTACACTATTGGCGGGCTGTTAACTGGCGAGTGATTTTACATCTACAAATTTCCTTTCTTGAAGGTTCTGATGACTTATGTATTACAAAGCTGATTCGGTTGTAGGTCATTCACCCTGACCTATTTACAAATTTCTCAGCAAAAAGTGCACGATTTGTAGCAGTGTGGTCATCTTGTATTACATATGTGTGTGTTTTGTCTACAACAATGTCCCACATTTTCGAAGTGTGTGTTAGAGCGATCGGATGCATCTCTCTCACATGCAATCCGGCCATCATGGTTTTTTCGTGCTGTTGGTCAGAGATTTCGACTATCTCCTTCAACCTTGTGTGACACATGCTGATGCGAGATCAACGCATCTGTGCCATATGTGCATTTACGTGTGACCAACGTGAATGTTGGGTGATTTTGGCAGTTGTCGGTTTTTCTTCTTGGCGTGTGGATTTGGTCTGTGCGCGATGTTTTTGTTGTTGTTGGGAAGCAACACATTGGTTGGGGAAGCTAGGCTTTAGGTCCTGAATGGACCGTTTACGCCATATATTTATTTATATTCTTATAGCTGGTTATTATATTCTTTTTATTAGTTTAAAATTGGTTCCCTTGGTTGTTGGTGCGATTTGCCTAACAGACTATTGCCATATGTTAGTCAATTTTCGCACAAACCACAGAAATATTTTGGCATTTGGTCTCCAATTTCTGCTAAAGACGACAGAATAAATTATCTGTTTTGCAATATCCGACATTTTCAGGGGAATCTCTCAAATCGAATATCTGGTGGTTCGATTTGTTGCATGTTTGTTTTATTTGTGAACAGCACAATTTAGGACATTGTTTTACCTACAACTTAAGTGTTCTGTCTGATTTGCAACTTGTTAGCCATATAACAACGTCGCGTGCGTTTCACAAAATCTGTTTAAATCTAACCACCAATTAAAGTAAAAGGCTATGAGAAGAGGATAGTCGTGAGGATTTGCCAGAACTGACTTCACTTACGTCACGAAAAATAATAATAATTAATGCTTGCGAACTCGCAAGGAAATGGTTTAATAATCTTGGAGACAAGAGTGCGATGAAAGTGTTCGCAAAAAGATATGCTTTCAAATGGGATCCCAAACTTTGCAATTTATTTGCGCCATCATTTGCAAATAATGCATTTTTTATCAATTGGACCTTTTTCAAAATAACAATTAAGCTTTTAACAAATTTTATGTTTTTGTAAAAAAAATTTAAGAAAACTGTGGGCGGATGTATAAATTTCATAGAAATCGAAATGCAATGTGTTTGGGGACATATAGGTATATGTATGATCAGGGTATCAGTAGCCTTTCTATAATTTTCTAACATGTTTTTAGTTAAAGGTTTTCATCGAAACGCATCTTTGTTGTTGCAATATCCAGTTGAAGGCTTAGTACAATTTTATTATAATTTTCGCCTGAAAAATGATAATATATACAAATTTGTATAAGCATTCGCTCCTAAACAAATACATGAGACAAGCCATTAATTAAATACTGTCCAACATTTGGACTACCAACTACGGCCTTGCTTTCAGCTTAGGCGACATTTTTCTGTTACAAAAGATAGTTCTCCTGCTACCTGCTGTTGACTGATTTTGTCATCCACGGTTGTATCCCTGTTCATCATTATATCGCAGATGTTTCAACTTTTCGCACTTGAGAATAACTCTTCAATTCAACGAAATGTTTGTAATGGCTCTAGGTAACAAGGCCCCAGGAAATAATGCCCCAAAATATAAATGAAATAAAGGCCCAAAATGTATACGCGAAACACAATAAAATTTTCATATTTCATTTTATTATATGTGGTTTTTCTTCATTATGGAAAATATATAGTTATGAAAGCTGTTGCCATATCCTGACAGAAGGCCTGAGCGGTAACATGAGCGTATACGGCAAGAGTACCTGGATGACGCGCTACGTGGGATAGATGGATTTTAACTCTCTTTTCGCAGGCCGCATGTATCGCTCAAGCAACTTCGTTGCTCTGCTCGGGGAATGAGCTTTTCATCAGTCAGGCGCCTATGACACTTTTGGGCCCTTATTTCATTTTCATAGTGAGAAATTATTTCCTGGGGCCTTACTCCCTAGAGCCGTTTGCAATAGTTTTTTAGCGGGTGAGACAACCGGCACATGTACTTCCGTCCAAAATATCCACCCTAACATCTAGTGCTCGTTGCCTACGGTAAGTATGATCCTCGCTTATGATAGCTTCATTGTTATAATGTAGGTACCTTAGTGTGAGTCACTTTTCTTTGAAACAAATAATCAAGGACAGCAATAAGAACATGGAACTTAAGGCGCTTCCCTGGTGAAACCCTGATGGGAAAATCTTCGGTGACTCCACCTCAGATGACCTATAAAATTTGTCGAAATTGCATTGGCCTAGAAATGCAATATTCGTAAATGGGAGAGAATTTGACCTGTAGATGGCTTAGGTGTTGGATAATGAATCAAAACTTTACTTGGCCATTGTAAAACAAGTTTTTTTAATATTTAAATATAGAGCACTGCCCTCTTTGATAACAAGAGTTAGTATCCCAAAATTCCGGAGCAACTTGGTTTTGATTGAGTCATGTTTTATCGTTACTCCAGCTCCTGCCAATAGTAATGCGCCAATTGATTCTTCACAACGATTTCTCCCAATTTAAGCGTGTTTTTTGTGAAACCATCCACTTAAGCGTTACCCCCTAACAAAATATCTGTCAACTGGAGTCAAACCCGAGCCTTTAAACGCCTTTTGCAAGTTGTACCTGGCATCCAACGCTCTAACAGCGGTTTGGTCATTTTAGATATGGAACTATGTCAACTGGTTATCTGTTTCTGTTCTCTTAATCTCCCTATCGTCGCCACCAAATATTCCTAATATGGAATACCTAATTGATCACCAACAAATTGTAGGACTTTAGACTCTTTCGAAGAAGGTTCCTAATTTGGCAAACATGTCATTGACTACTTTTCCAAAGCCTATTTATTATCCCGCTTTTATTCTTAGCCCAGATACCAAGTTTAGCTTCATATTTGACACTCGCGCCTCCAAGGTCGACTACTGTGTCACTGACACTCAATCCCCATAATCTTATAGATTTGCTAAAATCTCATTCACGTGAGTAGGTGCTTTAAAAATCTTGCTCTTTTTCAAGTCCAAATGAAATTTAATTTTAGTACTAATTCACTGGCCTCGAGTTCATCCTATGATCAAAGGTAAATCCACCACGAACAACTTAGAGTGCTAAAGCCTGCGCAGCTCGTCTTTTATTCTCTCTTCTAGTTATGCTCCGGCACCGGCAACGGGTAAATACCTCGCACAATCAACGCAATAAATTTCGCCTCGTAGGAGGTCAGTATCAGTTCAGTTATGTTTTGAAATCCTTCACGCACAGAGGTTTCGTACTTCGCATTTCGGATGTCTCATTTTTAAATTGTCGAGTCAATTTTCAATTGACTTGTTCTCCCCCCCGACAAAACTTTTTACCGGTCTTCATTGAAAGTTTGCTTAGCTTATTTAACTCGTAAAATGGTCCAAGTTGTTGCCCCATAGAACATAAAATATTTACCACAACAATGTGACTGTGTCTGTATGCTTTCTGGCTGGCACTCACGATTTATGAATAAAATCACAGGGAGTATCTCCAACGGCTCCAATGAGAATTCAAAGAAAGGAATATTATAAATGGAAACTGTATACGTTTTTTTTGTTTCGCTTTGTTGTGGGAAAGGTTTATGATTTTTCTGTATTTCCTTGGGGGGATTTCTTTCTGTGAAGTTTTTCAGTCGTGAATGCGAATGGAACGCAAGGACAACAACTGGAATCGGATCATACACACAGCTTGCTGACACGGAAGAGGCCCTGCAGTGAAATGAATACATTTATATATGCGTGTAGCTTCTTTCCTTTGTTGAAGGACACCAATGATATTCTACAGGTTAGTGTGATTTTTAAATTTCTCGAAAAATGATTTGAAACTTTTTTTTGTTGTTGTTGCTTGCTTTGTACCTAAGCGAGAGAAGGATTGAATAAGTTTATCTTTATGGTAAACTTTAAGAACTTGCGGGGTTTTTAAACTGTTTTATATCTGTCGCTCTTTAAAGTGAAAATTCGCTGTTCATAATGAACGAGTATGAAAGAGTAATAATCTTAAATAGTCGAAAGGGTTTGCCAAACTTTGATTGGGCCTTATAGGAGAATAAGTTCGCATTTTATGATGGTGTAAGTACTGCACTTGGGCTGGGCCTCAACTTTGAATTTGCCTTCTGGAAGAACACAAGTCATCGAAGTCACATTTGCATTGCATAGTTGTTGCTCCTATTTTAGGGCCTTCTTCTTTCTTTTGTCGGAGCGCTCAGACAGAACTACTGGTCCATTGTGGTACCATGCGACACCTTACATTAATAAACTTACTTTTCCAGTCTTTGGAAGAATGATAAGAAGGAGCTTCAGTGATAGATTTTCGGAACTCACCACTTCAGCCGCGAAAAAGCAATGGCTGGACAACTGCAGCAAAACTACAAGCCGCCTGCAGTGGATTCTTCTGTGAGGAAAGACCGGGCACAGTAGTTACGTCTGTCTGCATACATCGCAGTCGCGCCACTGAATCTTGTGTTCACGAGAAACCCAAGCATCAATGGAAGACATGACTAAAGACGCAAGCAGATCCAACACAGGTTCGGGTGCTGAGAAAACTTCTTCTGAATCTTGTCTAGCAAGCTCATCGTAGATCTCATTTCTCTGTATGCCAGTGTGACCTGGGACCCAGCCAAGATTAACGTCCGACCTAATTCTGAGAAAGCTTGATTTCGAGCGCTAACTTGTTGCAAATGCAAATGCTTCCAGCCTTCCACCTATTTTTCACAATATAGCGCATAGTTATTAGCATGGGGTAAACCTTCGCTTGGAAAACAGACGCTTGTTCACCCAAGCGGTAGCGAAGTTCTTATGTCGAAGAAAAATTCTTGAGCAAGTTCTTAAAAATGCCAGTGCGAATCATACCAAAAACAACCTCTATTTAAGCGAAAGGTGGTTTTAAGCGTACACCCCAAGAATTATATATCACGGAGAACAAGGTTTATCAAAGCCTCTAGAGCAGATCACGCCGTGATAAGGAAGGCCCCTGTGCAGCCGAAAAAGGCCCTTCTTAGGAGTTTGGCAAAATAAGCTGTATGCATATAAGAGGAATCTCCTTCTAATTTGAAAAGATCCAAAGACCCCTTTTCGGAGATAAGCCATAAGTCTTTCCAGAAGCGCCTATACGGTACCAGAAAGTTTAAAGTGCTTTATCGATTTCCGATGTTTGGGCCAGATAAGTTTTTTATCGAGGATTTATTCAAGATATTTCACTTCATCGGAGATAGGGATGTTGACACCTTAAAGCAGGAGTTGGGACAGACCAGTGACCTTTCTCCTTCTCGTAAGAGAACGACCATCATTTCAAGAGGATTTACTGAAAGCCCATTTCTATCCAAACATCGATCAAATCTAGGGATTTTTGAGCTTGAGAGCAGACTGCCCCTATGTCTTAACCGACACAAAGAATGGCGAAATCTTCTACATAAGCTTGAGTGTAGTTTTCAGGAAGATTGAAAGGCGTAAGCAGAGAGAGCAGAGAGTTACCACCATTCACCATAAGACCTTGAGGGCGGCCCCTATTTACCCCTGTTTTGACGCACTTTTGCAAAAAAGTATTTCTGTACAAATTTGTTTCGGCTATATGTGTTATGTCCTTAGGAACCTGCAAATGCGATAATCCTAGCCTCTATAGTGTCCCTTTTGTTATGCAGATGCGAGGTTTGATGTCTGCCACTTCAATATTAACGAGTAGCCCTCCTTCTATAGGTCATCCGCCAGTTCATTTCTCTCAATACAGCACCCAACACAGTCTTACTCGGTTCTGACTTCATAATACCTTAAGCATCGTGCGACAGTGTCTAACTGGGGACGTGGATGCATCCCAGATCACTGCGGCCACAAGCGTGCCTATTGTGATGTCCTCCATTTAGAGCTCATTCATGATGCTACAGTTTCTTATAAAAGCGGCTAGCTCTTCGGGTAAGATTGCAGTTATGTCCGTTGCTTCAAGGTAGAAGCTACCTAAATAACGTTGACGAGTTCTAATTAAGCAGTTGCAGTCGCAAACTATGTATTCTACTGTCTCTTCGTCTCTCCTGTGAGGAATTCTGCGACTATTCGAATATGACTTGAACTTAGTTGTAGAAGTTGTTTCGTTTTTTCGAGCAAGCAGTTTTTGGCTTGCGTGTTTCCTTTGGTTTTCCACCAGAAATGTAGCTTTTGGCTCTCTAGTCAGGTTTTAGTACAACTTTTTGTAGTGCTATTGATAGCTTGCAGAATGGTCTTAGCATCATGAATTGTAATGCAAAACCTCTTCTGGCTAATTCGTCTGCCTTTTCATTGATCCACTGTGTCCTGACACCCAAATCAAATGGATTTTGTTTGTAGTGGATAGTAGTTTAAGGATTTGAAGACAATCCCGGACCAGTTTTAGTGATATCTCAAAGACGTGTTGTATTATACGAAATGTCATCATTAGGTGAGATCATCAAGTGAGTAGGTACACCCAGGCAAAAATTCTCTCGGAAAAAATCAGCTTAGATATCGTAAAATGTCGGAACTAATATTGTTTAACAAAGTATATGCCGGGAATCCCTTTAGAACTTCCCTGTATAGCACCTTAAGACGCAGATCTTGAAAAACATATCTAAAGCATACGAATGAGTTCTATTAATTTTTCGTTAAACAAATAACAAGAAAAAACAACAGATCGTTTCCCATTTTGATATTTTTGTTCACAAAAATTTTTATTTCATCACGAACAACGACATATTTCGAAATTTATTATTTAAACAACTAATGACGTCACAATGCTCCTTTTCAATTGAACTACTTAAAGTGATCTATGTAAAGAGAAAAATAAACATAAATAAATATGCATTAAGCAAATACATGATCTAAAGCACTTACCAAGTTTATGATCGTACAACCCTACAACGCCCAGTATGGTCTTTCATACATCTTTCTGGACTGTACAAAAGTGTTCTTGATAATGGATTTAAGCTTTTTGGAACTTCTTTTAGCTTTTGATCTTTTCCAAAAATAGGACCCGCATGCGATGTAAGAGTAAGAAATGAAATGACAACTAGAAACCCTAATATTAATTGCAAGCGCATTTTGTAATAAAAATTCTCAACTTAGATACGACTGTTCTTATAAATGTCAAACCTTAAATGATTTGTTAAAAGACACAATTAAACTGCAGATACTTTTATGTGTTTGCCTTCTTCATATCGAAATGCTGTTCTCTCTTGATAAGATTACAAGTATTGTACCAGCAACCTTGATTATTGCAATGAGACTGATAAGAACAGCTACGTTTATTTACATTATCTAGATACTTAAAAAAATACATTTGGAGTAGTCGTTCCAAAGTTAAATGAAAATGTATGACTAATAGGGCTGTCTGCAAATATGCACAACAAGGCTTAGATTTTATGCTTTATCCGAAAGGCCAAAATCCTGAAAGTGAAACTAACAATTTTGGGGAGCATATCGAGATCCCGCTTTTTTAAATCCCGCTAAAAAAGTTAATAAAACACTCTTTTCTAAATTCCCTGTTTCTTAAAATACTTTGCTTATACCGTCATAAATAATCTTTCCATATACTGAAACCTACTCTAAATCTAACACTGAAACCATGCTACCCGCCCCATATTCCATTAACTGCCTGTCTATTTTCGGGATTTTGGATCTTAGGTTGTATCAAACCTACATTTTATTTAACAAGTTGAAATGCAGTAATTTTTTGTCGGGAACTTCTCAGTCTTTAAAAATATCGCAATACAGTTTATTTATTAAAAAAATAATTTTTCTTACAGACAAGATTTCGTACATCTGAGATGATCGGATCTGCGCTGAAAAATACGTGTAACAAAAACTACTTTTCTATTTGGAAATCCATTGCTTCGGAATTGCATTATTTTTAAATCCGATCAGAAAAAAAAAACAGAAACGAAAAATACCTCTAGAAAATTTTGTTTGTAGAAAAGTCTACGAAAATTTTTAAAATATTTTTCCATTATTATAAAATAAACTAGAACGTAACCAAACATCGAAGGGAATTAGTGAACACAGATATTTACATCTATTCAAACTGCAAGGAAAAAGATAAGTCATATAAGTTTATCTCTTCTTCATTTTATTTCTTACACAAAGTGCAGTGAAATCATATTCGGTCCCCGGTTATATTTTATTTTATTATATTTTTTATGTTCGGAAGAGGATCTCAAAGCTAAAATCCGCGGATTTCGATAGATTCCGGCAAATTCAAACTATGTGAAGTAGGGAATGGATTTCATAATTTTTTTGATAATTGAAGTAGATCTATTCCGATTGGAGCAAAGTGTCATCGCTGGTGCTTAGTTAATTTCTTCTGAGAAACTCTGAGACTCATAAGTGTTAGAGAAGAAAAATTCGTCAAGTTTCGAAAAAAATATATTCATTCTGGCCTCTATTTTGGTGTACCAACATTTTTCAACCAACAAAAATAACCAAACACAAATTTTTAGCTCACACATCGAGGTCGCGATTTAATTTGAATTTAGGCATTAAAAAAAAATTATTTTAAAACAAAAAACAAAATCATCAGTTTTGCTCCATGTCAGGTGATCATCAAATTGACCATAGCTTTTTTGATATCGATTTCGTGTGACAGATATTTAGGTGTCGTTTTCATAGGTATTCACCTTGGCTCAAACCAAAACTTTAAGTCAAATTTAAAATTCGCGAAAAGCACTGTTTAGTTCATTGGAACTTTTCTAGGGCTCAAACAGAGAGGAAAATGAAGAAAAGTAGCGTTCAAAACTCTGAGTGCTGCCAATAATCAATAATTTTTTAGTCGTCGCTTTACGCAGAGCAAAGAATAGTTGAGAATCAAAAACGGCAATCAACTATCACCTTAGCCGATTCCACCCCAGGTGTTTCTGTGTATTTTTTTATTGTTCCATAGTTGAATTTTTTTGAGAAAATTTTAACCATCACCATTGGAGAGGGGATCCTCAAAAACATAGGAAAAAGTATGTCTGAATTTTTTTTTGTCTTCCATTCAATCATACGGTAACAACCGACAACAAAAGCGACACTTTCGTTTGATACTGAATGAACTAACCACCGAAGTCTGACACTTTCATCGTTTAAAAGCTTTCTTGAAGGCAAAATTACGCCAAAAAGTTTTACCGTATCGGTACAAGTAATTTATTATACAACGAGTTTTGGGCTCAATTTCCATATTTAATTTGGCAATTATGCCCAATTTTTGGTGGAATTTCCATTTTAATTTTTAGTCCTATTTCCTAAAATTGTCCGTAATTTCCTAACTTTCTGCCATATATTCCTTTTTAATTTTTGGGGTTTTTTCCAAAAGGGCTTTTGGCCTTTTTTTCAAAACACTTTTTGGCGTAATTTCTTACATCATAAGAAACTTCAGGGAGCCTTCTTGAGCGATGAGCTAAAGAGAATTTCTATTTTTCGAAATATTTTTTAGTTTCACTTTTGAGGGTCCAGTCAATGTAAAGTAAAATGACAGGTCGAGCCAGATATAAAATATAAGTTAATGCGCTATATTCAGGCTTTCTTAAGATTGCTAGAGATAGGCATTCAAACTAAGAAAGTGGGCCCGGAGCCTCAGGCAGCCGCCCGGCTGGCCATCACCCTCTAAGAACTACCCTGTCAATGATCGTAAGAACACAAGCTTTCGATAGCATTAAATCCTTTAATATAGCTTAAAGTTAATTCATCTTAGATATCTAACCGAAGATATATCCGTTTTCCAGTCCACAAAATCAATGAACGAGTATCTGCTTATCTCCCTATATAAACACTGCGAAAAATAAGTTCCCTTCAAGACAAAAGAATAGAATGCATTTGCTTAATGAGTGAACCATCAATGATTAGCCAGTCCCATTCCTCCCTTCACTGAACAAATGCAAAATCTCAATCGTCAACAAAAGAGGACAACAAAAAAAAAAAAAAAACGAGTAAATTATTATGTACATGTCATAGTTATACTCGAAAATAGATCCTTAAGGATAAGCTCTCAGTCTCAACATTCACCCAGCATGAAACGGAACATGGAAAATGGATTTTCTGCGCACATCTATCTCGTCTCGGTATGTGTCACTTGTCCATTAGGAGCGAAGCGACAACAGTGCACCACCGATGGAATCCTCGTAGTTGTGTGCTAAGAGGAGTCGTTTGCCTGATACTATCTGCTCTCCGCCATAACAAGTTGCCAACATGGAATAAAGGGTTAAGTGCATCTAAGCACTGTGTACAAATGATACACGCCGGATGCCATGTTAAATAGTTCACAGTTTGAGTTCGAGTTTTGTCGCAGGATAAAATTTCAAGGTGGACTTGGTGAATTGTGTTGTTATACTGTGTTCTGTGATCGATTGTTTTTTTTTCTCGTCTGACGATCTAGGCTGACGCTTAATTTAAATATAAAAACAAAAATATCCTACAAGTTTCATAAGCCCGCCCCGTCTCGTCGTCTTTCATCACTTTTCTTAATCTGCTTTTTCACTAAATGCCTTCTTAAGGTACACACTTAATCTAAAACTATTCGAATCACCGCCCGTCCCGGAATCTCTCAAGGGCATAATTGCGAATTAAAAACTTTCGAGTTTCCATAGCGCTAAAGTTTATGGCTCACGTTCGCGTAATTTTAAGAACTTTGGTGACGGTATCTGTGTGGAAACTTGATTTACAGAAAAAAAAACCGGTGCGCGGTGGCGGGAACCGGAGAAAGTTAGTTTTGTGAAAAAGGAGTGTGTTATTTTTTTGTCTTAATTTTTACTTGGTCTTTGGTAGATACTATTTATCACTTGAAAATCAGACATTATTCGCAGCAGAATAACTCTGGTCAAGGCGCAGGGATATAAATGTTTTTCTTGCAAGAATTTGTGACTGCATGGGAATGGGATTATTCAAGGATATACGCACGATTTAACAGTCACAATGAATGAAGTTGATTTAATGAAATGCGTCTTCGTAGTTGTGCACTTCCTTTGACTGGCCATCGTCCTTACGGTCGATAAACTGTTATGAATGGGTCTCTATTTTAGTTTATCGATTCCGATTGTATGTATGCCATGTATGGACTATGGACAATGGTCACAATAAGTGTGATTTTGTTGTTGCGTGCGTCACAGAGCTCAATTAAACTTTAATCAAGAGGTTGGGTTGCCATTTATTAACTTTGTCTGTCATAAAACACTAATTTCAGTCATTAGATTTGTTGGTAGTTGTTTTATTCAAGGAGTGTATCTATTATTTGCTATTGTTCTAACTTGTGGAAATGAATTAGAATTAGAGGGGAGTGTCGTATGGCATTTTGAGACAGAAATAATCATAAATTTATAGCTTCCCAGATGTGTCTGTTGGGTTCTTATTTATTTTAATTTTACCAGCCCAATTGCCGAATGCTTTGAATTTTTAAATTCATCAATCCTCTTAAAATAATATTAATAATCCAATTTCACACCACGCACCGCACCGTACAGTGGTATACACAACAGCTTCCTGATTACATAGCACAACAATCAACAGCCATTAAGTTAATCCCATTTGCAGATTCTCCACTCCGCAATGGGATCCTATAATCTATTAAAGTTCTCTTTGTTCGTCGTAGTGCGACCGACACCAGTGCCAGCAATGTCCTTAGGGATGTTATTTGGGTGCGTCGCGTCGGTCGGTTTGGTGTCCCACCATTGTTCTCACAAATCTCATTTCCTGTCGATGAAGCGCGTTCATCTCTTGGCCCTCTGAGTGTGCTATACTTGGGGTGAGTGTGTCTTCAGACATTACCATAGGGACGAGGTGAGCCACCCCCGTCACCTTGCGCGACGACAAAATGGATTTTCGTGTTCAGATTTATTTTTTCTCTTCTTTTCTTTGACGATAAAATCTTCTTTCGTATACGAGAACTCAGAGGCGGTATGGAATAACAAGGAATTGGAATAGGAAATGACTAAATCACAGGATATCCTCACTGGGCGGGGGTCGTCTTCGAGGGCTTCTTAGAGAAATGTTACAAATCACAACGGTTGTCTGACCATTGACGGGTTCTTGCTTCATTATTTGGATACGCAGAGAGAGTTTGTGTGTGTATCGGTTTAAGGACACTTTGAGTTTTAATTCGGCATGAATTTAATTGAAATTGATGCGTTTTCTGAATATTTTGGTGGAGTTTTGAGTAATTCATTGTAAGGTGGTTTTTTTAAGCGAACTCCTAAAGCAAGATAGAGATTGTCTTAAAGTTTTCGTCTATCCATGCACAAACAAAAGGTTCAGATTTAACATTAAATCATCTTTAGGTAAGTCTAGGTTCCAGAAATCACATCGTAAATCGTTTAGCAGCAGCACACGCGTTCACGACAATGCATAAATTCTCATCATCGATATACAAATGTGAAATTATTTTATTTTCTCTCTGCGACTACGACGATGACCAGGAATTGTATCCAAGTAAATACATACATACATGTGTACCATTGTGCCCTAGTTTTTGTTTACCTTCAGTGTTACTGTGGGAAATCCTTTTGGTAAGGCAATAAATGTAAAGTTTTATAGGTGACCACACCAGTCCCTGTGTGCAACTAAAGCTGGGTGCAAAATTATGTTTTTCAGATTGGTATTGCAATGCAACAAATAAGGATTGAGTTCCTTTTATTTTTTAGCCTGTGCAAGTCGAATGCAGGTATAATCTTGTTTTATTTACACAGAGAGTCCTGATGTATGAAGGCTTAATATATTATTTACAGTATAAACCAGAAAAATCAAGGTATTGGTATGTTTGTTTAATCCCTTGATTTTAAAGTACAATCTGGGGAAAAATGTTGTATAATAAAGCTAGGCCTGTTGACTATCGAACTATACTGCACCAATACAGGGTCTGATAGGTGATACCTAGATCGTGGATATTTACGTTGGAACTCTTAAATTAAACATTTTTTAAGCGAAACTTTTTCTATAAATTTGTTTTGTCAATATCACTCTAAAATACTGGAAAAATACTTGGACTCAATTTTGAACTCATACTACTAATTTTTAACTTTCTCTTATACTAAAGAGTGTACTAAGGAAAAAGTTATTGCAATTGTCCGCAAATTATTTTTAATTGATGTGGTCATGGTCAGGGAGATTGTAAGTTTGATAACCTTTCCACTCTACTTAATCCCTACTGGTCCGCTTATTTGACTATAAAAATATCAGCGAGCCACCCTGTTTCATATCTTTCCTTCGCTGAGGGCAATCTAGTGCTGATGGCCTACCGTCTGCCTCTTTTACTCACTTGTATAGGAAAGTTCAATCTTCTTCTTCTTCTCTCCATTTTACGACGAGATTATGATCAGGATCATGGGGATCATAACCCTCCCACTTCACTGCATTCCTACTGGCCTGTGGGGTTCGCCGGGCCTTCCGATTTTGAATCACTTTATCATTGAGGCCGATCGAATGCTGGTGTTTCTGCATTTGTGTGATCCAGGAGTTTTTAGGCCTGCCTCTTTTACGTTAGGTAACGTTGATTGCCATTGCCTTTTTAACGGGGTTCATAGGATCCCTTCTTTGAACATGACAATACCAACTAAGTTGGAAAGTTTAATAACAATACCAATAGATCTGGTCGTCCTTCAATTTTATGGAGATAGGTTCTTTGAAGTGAAGGCTTATCCTTAAAATACAAATTCGATCAAGCTTCGTTACTCAACTATCATGCTGTGGACACCTGCATTTTAGCGCTTTCCACACATTTATCGGTGACAGGAGATAGCATAGTTTTTCTTTTACTTTATTCACCCAACGCTTAATCGATGATTGATGTCGTTGTTGCTTCTCAACAAAATTACGCGCGAGCAAGGATGAATTGTGGGCTTGCAGGAAACAAAGGACTCAGGTGGAATTAATTTCTAATCATCACGAGTCGTTAGTGTGCTAGCACACCACACAAATTAAACAACAAATTAAAGTTGTAAAAACAAAAGAATTAATACAAATTTAGAACACAACGAGGACCTATAACAGAATCAGCTGTGTTACAAAAGCCATCAGAAACTTTAAGAAAGGAAATATGAAGATGTTAAACCACTCGCCAACTACTAGCGTGTTAAAAAAAGGTTTTTGTTTCTTTCACATTCCAAGCCCAATTATTCAATTCCCGCTCATAATATCGCGGAACAGTCGTAATCTACCATTGCTTCTCTATTGATCATAGATTCTAGACCTATGAACTTTTTACACTTTTAATCACTTTTCTATTCAAATATTACGTACAGCCTAACGCTTCTCGCTTTTTAAAGTTCTTAACCGTTTTTAAGATGAATTTTTTCGTCATCTACAATGCTTGAGAATTATCAATGCATTTCAGCGGAAGCACTTTCTGAACGATTCTACTTCTCTGTTCGGCTATTTTAAATTTGATTTTCTTATTGCAGCTCGTGGGGAGACTGGTTCATATCAGCAGGCGAAGAAGATATCGCAGCCTATGATACAATTTGCTAATTTTGGGCGCTCTTTATCTTTTGCAATGTCTGTTTTACAATTCATAGGGTGCTTTATGGTTTGGATCAATTGAAATGCATTTTGCGACCAAGTTTTGAATGCAGCTTATTCAATACCTCAGCTTTCTCTGTCCACCACCTTTTTCTTACAGTATTGGGTAGTTGTTTCTTAAAGTTCCGAACAGTAATTTATCTCTTTCGACCTAAGCACGTTATGCAAATCGCTTTCTCGCTTTCCTGAGCGCCCATGAATAAGAAAATATGTAAACAGTTTAATCGCACATAAACTCTTCTCGAATCGCAAAAGTTCTCGCTTTACTTTGCGAGCAGCCTAAGGCTGGCGAAATGACATAATAAAAGATTTCAAAGAAAATGGAATTTAAGGTTTATTCCGTAGCTAACAAAATTGGCAGTAAAGAATATAGTTTGTTATGTTTGAGCAGGACGCAGAGCCTACATATTAACAGCAGATCAAGGCAGAGCGTATGAAGGAGCTAATAGGACTACAAAAAAAGCTTATGCCTAACTTCGGCAGACCAATAGCAAGCAAGAGAAGAATGCTCATGATAGTCAAACACCCAATCCTAATATATTACTATATTACTGTAAGATTTTACCAAAGCTCTCAAATAAGAAAAATGTAAAAAGCGACCTGCTACGACATAGAAAAGAAATGCTTTTCGAGTAGTAAGCTGCTATCGTATGGTGTCGAAGATTCCTTTCCATCTCCTGACAGCCCTGAAAAAAATTATATATGCAATCTAAGAAGCGAAGGATGTTGAAGTGGACTGCGAGGTTGATCCAAAGTGTACTAAATAGATGGAGCGAAGGTTTAGGGCAGTGAACTTTTACATAAAGCACAGATAGTTCATTTCAACATCTGCTCTACTCTTAAGTAGTGGAAAAGCAAAACTAGCCCTGAAAAAGACCCTACGTATGTTTGTATGTATGTATATTTTATTGCAGCTGAAATTAGTTACATTTTTCTTTCTTGAAGCTATATTGCACAATTGACAGAGAATTAGTATAACTCTATTTTACTTTCGAAAAAATTACATTATTATTGCAAGTAACACAGTTTCTTATAAAGAAAACAGTCGAAGCTACAAGAAAAACCTTCTTCAAATTGTTAAATACATTTTATCCAGAATTGGAGAGAATAGGAGGATTGGGAGCGCCTAAAAGAGCAGATCTCAAATATGCTTTACAAATAACAAACATAAATAAATAAATAAATAAATAAATAAATAAGTGAATAATTCAATAAACTAAAATAACCAAATGTTGTGGTCGCAGTAAATCCTTTCCTAAAAATAAACAAACTGTGGATGAAAATAAGGAAAATGTAACCGTTCCGAGAGTGGCGGATGATTTTTCCACTGCGGAGCAAGTATGCACCCTTGATTCCTTTGAATTTTTGACATATATGCCCTTAATGGTTTGTGCATCGGTCGGATTCCAGCCGCAGTGGAGAAATCATCGGCCACAATCAGCACGAAGACTTTTATTACCTATTACCTTTGCTCCTATGGCTGTTGTTGAAAATAAAGCAAAAGTAAAATATTGTGGACAATAGATAAAAAAAAAACCTATGACCAAACAAAATTTCCGCGACCACATTTTGTTATGTTTCCCTGATTTGTTTATTTATTTTTCGTTTCTGCTTGTCAAACGTCATTCAATTGAAGGTAAGGAAAATTGTAATAAACTTATGGAAGGTAGTACCCTCAACAGTTTGGAAGGCTTAGTTAAAAAGAATTTTAATAAGAGCAGGATGTTGGGGTTTTCGAAAAGGGTAGCATGATCTGTGTAGCGGATGCTCAAAAAACGGGAACGGAATGACCAAGCATTTTTGGGAGAATGGTAGTGGGAGTTAATTAGCATTATTGGGCAACTTGAACGATTAGAAATTTCATCACTCATTACAGTGTGTAGTAGACGAAAGACAAGTCGTTCAGTTTTATTATCTCCCTAAGACAGTAATAACAAAGTACATTCATGGTGTAGTAATAGGCAACGTCCATCGTGGGGCAAAGGGGCCATTCGCCCAAAATTGAACCAAAATGAAAGCCCTGGCCGCCGCATAAATTTGCCCTATTGTAAATATACGGCAGGTTTATGCAGCTTTAAAAAAAAGGGGATTCTCGCCGCCGCAAGCACGTATGAAAACCTATACCTGCATAAATGAAGTCCTAATTTAAACAAAGGACTGTAAATCGAATGTTATATTAGAAATTCGAATATACATACTGAAAGAAACAAAAAAAAAAACTTGCAGCCTAATAGATTTAGGCATACTTGAATAACTAAATTTTTTAATTGATTGTTTTTCTATTTGGAGTATTTTAATTTTTTTACGTGGATTTTTGTATTATTTTATGTAATAAGTTTAGTTTCCTTTCGTTCTTTTTATTTTATTTTGCGTTTAGTATACGCTTTTCCCTATAGAGGGCTCCTATAAGTTTAGTCTAGTTTCGTGACAGGTAGAATGTGCCTTTCTATCCATTAAGTTTACTATTCGCGGGGAAACAAAATTAAAATAAATTTTTCTATTTTATGCCTTTTTTTTTTCAATTAAACAAACCGTTGCAATGTTTAATAAATTAAATCCACGTTTAACCTTGTGCATGATACAAAATTCTGTTTTTTTTTGTTAAGCCATAAAGGCTTAATGCTGGCCTAACTTTATTTGCAGGGACGGACTAGTTGAGCAGGCAGAGCCATCCGCATCAATGGGGAAGTCCAAGGTTCAGGAGCTTCCAGGCAAGGTAGGTAACGGCCGCGATGAATTCCACCTACAGCGCCCTCTCAATTTGGTAACGTCTGTCTAAAATAATAATAGAAGGAAAATAAGGTAAGTTTTAAAACGATGTTTTTGTACAAGAACTATCCCATTCCAGCGAGCTCGGTCGAGCAAAGCAAGCGTGCCTCGCTCCTTGCACACAACACATCCCTTTCTATCTCTCTTTCCTGTTCAGCATTCCCTTCCTCATGTTCAGCATGTTTCCTGTCAATTCAAAAATCCAACAGTCCTAATTCCTACAAACCTGCCCTATCACACAAATTTGAGATCGAATAGTTTTTGGATAAACTACAGGAAACATAACTCCGTTTAAATAAATTTGTAATTCGAACTGAAACTTTTTCGATGTTGGTCAGTATGTGGAGATCTTCCATAGAGTAGTGCCATTGCAAATTTTGCATCATTTTAAGAACTTTTGTTTTGCATTCTTTGCAATCGAAGTATACGGAACTTCTCACAAGCTTCCTTCCTGCTTGCGAAACAGACGTCCTGAGCACTTATTTTAATTTTCTAATCTTTGGAGTACGTTTGCAGAGTATCCAACGCGGATTGCAAGGGGGTTTCAATGGTAAAACTAAGTCAATGTATCATCTGCAAAAATGGGACCCTGAACTGCTCCATGTGGATTTGCCAGGATTTCATTTAAATCAGAGAAGCAATTGTTTACTGAAACTTTAAAAAATCTTTAAGATAAAAATGAGTTAATGATTTTTACAATGAAGAGTGAAGAATCAAGAACTACGAGTTTATGTGTTAGGCCTTTGTGGCACACAGTGTAAAACGCCTTTTCTACATCTAGTAAGACCATACCAGTGCTTTTCCTTAACCAAAAATCATTTGTTATACGATGTACGATGTACTTGGTGTTCTGTATTATGGCTGAATCTAAATTGTTCCGCTGGAAGGATATCATGCGAATTTTAATTTTAATAAGTCTCTTAAGGCATTTGCGCAGAGAACTAAGTAAACTTATAGGTCTGTAACTACAAGTTGCGGAAAGGTTTTTCCCAGATTTTTGAATGGGAATTTTTTTTTGCTGTTTTCCATTGCTTTGTCATCAGTACAGAGTTTCCGTTTTTAACCGCCGGGATCGGATTGTCTTTTTGCCTTACTATTTATTTTCACTATGTTCAAAATGGCCTATCAGATTTATCGAATGTTTCCCGCTTTGAGTTCCAAGACTTGTTTTTGTGTTCTTGAATAAAGGTTTTTTAATAACTTTAGTTTCTGTTAGGGAAAACCGAACTAAAGGGCTAATCAAACTTCTAGATTATCTTCTTTCTCAAGAGAAGACAGCCAGAGATTGAGCGTAGAGTGCTACTATGTGATGTAAGTCTTTGTTCTTTGAACTTATAACTTGGGAAAAGAAGTGAGGGCAAGATCGCAGAAGACTAATGAGACATTGTAAATTCGGACAAGATTAATTTGCTTCACATTATGATCCGGAGGTCAAAAACACCTTTTCTCTTCTACGAACTTCAACTTGAAAGGGAGTGAAAATAGACCTATATGTTCTTAGATGTTATGTTTGTCGAGCACCTTGCCCCAAATGACTATACCTCTTAACCCATTATAAATCTCAACATAAGCATATTCGAAAAATTAGTAGTTTCACTCAACCGCCACAGCCACAGAGTTTATCTATATACAAGTAGCTATAATAATAAATCCATAGGTATGTAGAATAATAACAAAAAGCTATACGGGTAGACCTGATTAATTTATCAACGAACAGTGATTTTCTGCTTTAAAAATAATTTTATATAACTTCACCTCACATTTTTCCGATCGTCGATAATTTATATCCTAAAAACAGAAATAATGTCCTTTCTCTATAAAATGCTGGCACCGCAACATTAAATTTTGCCCATTTTTTTGGATTTTTTTTTTTTTGTTTTATTTGGATTTTGTGTCCACCCCACAAATATGTGGTTTCGACATACACAAATACACACACACACACGTACCAATAGAAATGCGCACCTTAAACGTTTTATAATATCCCTGTGTGCTTCAGTTTTATTAACCCATATAGGAGAGCATGTTGCTGCCGCATGCATGAATATCAAGTACAGAGTAGGTGCTCTGGCACAATCGCGCTGAAACTTTGTAGCAGCTGCTTCGACAGACAAAAAAAAAAAGACCGAACTAAATTTGTGGCGTCATTATCCTAGTCTAATGGTGTTCGAAAAATGTAAAGAGAATAATAATAGCTGCGACAACAGCAACAACAAAACTGGAGCGCAGTTCTGAATATATTTTTGGTGGCAACAAACTGCCGCCAGATATGAGTAGGTTGGTAGATGTGAATGTTCCAGATACGTTCTGTTTTTTTTGTCTCCTTCTATTGTCTTGCATAATAATATCGCAGAGGTTATGATAAATATTCGCAGCACGATGCAGGGAAGTTTCGCGTATTGTTCATTATTGTTCTTCGTTGGTTATCTTTTGCTTATAGACTTAAGGCTGCCATTTCAGAGTACCATTTGATTGTTATGATTTTATTTAGTTCACGAAATGAAAATTATGCATATTGCTCTCTTATGGCTTTAAGAAGATTGTACATATCTAGTGGAGGCGTTAATCATATAAACATTAATAAAGAGGATTTCATTGACTACCTGTGATTCGGCACGGATTTTTTAATGGATTTTGGAAAGCCTTGGTTATAATGAAGTAACATAGTGCGGGCATTAGGGAAGTGGATTAGGATTATGAAAAGGAGATACCGATGCACGTTGGTTTTAAAAGTCTGTAAACTATAAAGTGTTGGAAAAACAGACCGTGGTAAAGCATTCCACATTCGTATTGTGCAAATCCTTGTATTTCACTGTCCGTCCGAATATAGGCTTAAGGGTGAACTGATGTACATCACTAGCATGGCGAGTATTGCAGTTGAACTCCTATAGGGGTGGAATGCAACTGGCTATTTCGTTAGAGCACTTATGATTGAAGTATCGATAAAACAACGATAGGCAGATCACATTGCGACGATGACTAAGAGAGTCAAGCGATCTTGCTATGTCTCTATGGCCATAATCGTCCAGTATCGCCAAATATGTTATTGGTGCACCAGACCAGATGTTAGCGTTATACTCAAGTTTGAGGCGAATAAACGCCTTATAAATTGCAGCCAGTTCAGAATGAGTGAAATATTTCTTGCACCGCTTGAGGAAGCCCATACATTTCGTAGCGTTCTTGGCGACGTCGAATATGTGGTCATTCCAACGAAGTTTGTCATTAACACACACACCGAAGATGGACAGACTTTCGGTTTCAGCGATGCAAGTTCCATTTTGTCTATCAAAATATCGAAAGTCGAGTGTTCATACAAGGTTTTTACTTTTTTACTAAGTAAAAAAAATAATGTTTTCGAGTTGTCTGTTTGAGATTTTGGCTGTTAAGTGGAAATGATGATTTCCGTCAAGTGGCTGTGTTGTTACACATGTCTTCCCGTTTTATTGCATTTTCCATGACTTTCCGCAAGATTTCCGGTGATAACTGTTCGCATTCCTGTCGAATATTCCGCCTTAAGGTTGCGATTGGCTGAGACTTGTTGGCATAAGCCCGTGACTTCAAGAAGCCCCAAAGATAGAAGCCTGGGAGGGTTAAATTGGCCATGCCAGAACCGGAGATTACGCGATCAGGAAACGCTTCCTTCACAGTATCCAGTGTAGCTCTTGCTGTGTGTGCGGTTGTACTATCTTGTTTAAACTACAGAGTGCCCTATAACCAAGCTCAGCTCATCTAATTCCGTCAGTATGAAGTCGTTATTCATAGCCCTGTAGTGTTCGCCAGTAACAGCGATCATATTCTTAAAATGGCGTCCTCAAAAAGGTACGGCCCAATCACTTCTCCCGTGCGAACTCCGTACCATACCATGGCTTTGAGTGGATGTAATGGCACATCGTGCATCAGACGGCCATGACGATTTTCGACACAAAATCGTCCTCTTCGTTGTTTAGATTGTGGTTGGCTTGACTGTTGTGACTGCAGCTGTCTAGATCACAAATGTCAAATATGATTGACGTACAACGCCAATTGTAAATATCATAGCATCTTCCGATGGGGTAATTAATTTTATGTGCCTTAATATTTCTGTCACCACTTTTTGAGCCCTTTTAAGGCCTTTTGGGGCAGAGAACAAAACCAACTTGCTAGGACAAAATAATATTTGTTAAGATTATAATTGCCGAAAGAAGAATTTTGAGTTAAGGAGCTTAGTTACTTTGGTGGTAACCTTAACATCAATGTTGCTAATCGTACTTCGGATTAAAAATATAGATGGGTTCGAAACTTGTAGCTTAAAGGATAAAGTGGGAACTCAATAAAACATTGATTCTGCCAGTCATGCTCTGTGAGGCTGAGTGCTAAAGACTCAAATCCTCCTCAGCACCAGATAAGGAATTTCTCTGCGCACCTCTTACTGAAGTTTAGGAGAAGCTAGATTTTTTTATTTGAAATTGCTTCGGTGCTGCTCTTTTACCGAAACGATGGCTTAAGCCCATGTAAGATTAAGGAAAATGCTAACAATATTTCTGTTGTAGACTATTTAATATTTCCCCGTTTAAACGCCCTTAAGAGATGCCCTAATTTTAAACACCCCTTTAATAAAAGAGGACGCCTTAATAAACAAAAATGAAAATATTCTTTAAACTGTTTTAAATTCTTCCCTGTATGTTACCTTTCCATTCACAATCCATAAATATTTTAATATTCACCTTTAAGGGATAGAATTCCCTCCCATTACATTGTATGCACTTAGTGGCATTGCCAGGGAAAGGTATTCCGCATAGGTGGGTACTCTTAGATACGTGACAAACGTGTGCATGTAGGCACCTGTCTGGAGTTGTCTAGTTGACATACACACACACACACAATAATATTAGGTTGGAATGCAATAAATATACTTCCACACACACACTCGCAAATATGTACATAATACTAACACTTGAAATTTTCACTAAAGTTTTCACTGGAGAAAACTTTAACAACGAAAAACTTTTCAACATCTGCAAGACATACACAGGACATTTGCATAGAGATGCTTTTGGTCGTTCTAGTTGTTGTTGATCGGCGGTTTTGATTAAAAGGAATGCTCTGGAGAAGGGTGTTTCAAATTCTTTTGAAACAAATTTTCTTAAATTGTTTTTGCATAATTTCAGTGGTCTATGATTTTGGGAAAGAGTTTTGGAATTTCTAGAGTTATCGGGTTACGAAAGAAATGCCTTGGCAAATAAGGTAAGTGCAGGTCCAATAGTTGGCGTCGAGTTAGGGTCGAATTGCTCATGAAAGATCTGAAATTATAAATCAAACAAAAAGACGAATTTGCTTAACATAAAGAATGGACAAATGGCGGACAAGGTATCTTTGACTGTTGTTGTGATGCCCTTGGAGGAGACAACATTAGACAACGAACTCAACGAGCGTTACAGCAACATTGAGAAGGATAGAAAAGTGCGCATCAGTCGTCTTAGATGGCTTTAACCCATTTCCGGCGGCTACCAGTTCCAGCTGAAATAGAAACGTGAAATTCCACATACCATCTATTTTTGGCCGAACAAGATGAAATTTGAGAAAAAAAATTGGAAAAGCTTTTATTTTTTTTTGGAAAATTTATATTTTCGCAACTTTAACCGAAGGGGGTATCAAAATTTACGGCTCCAGTTATATTTATTCCCGCCCTAACTCCCAAATTCAAATTATGTAATCCAGTTGGTTTTCCAAGCACTTACTTAATATCTGGAAAAAATGTTGATGCTCTCTAACCGTTTGGGCGTAGCTCTCCCCCATCAAAATTAGTGGAATTGAGTGCCCAAATTTTTTAAAATTAATTTTATTTTAATCGTGAAATATGTAGTTAATTGATAAAAAAAAAGGAAAGGCTACAGTCCGCTTGGTGCGAACAGTACGATACCCTATCCATAGCCTTAAATGCCCCAAAGAAAAAAGCATTAAGAAGGTGATAAATATTATTTTATTTCATTCTAGGAAATTTATAAAAAAAAATATTGTTTGAAAAAACGTCCCCTAAAAGTGGGCGTGGCCATAAACTTTGTATGGGCGATATATTGGAAAAATTGTTTGCTAAATATCTTGATAAACATTAAAAAAATGTTTATCAAGATATTTAGCAAAAAATTTTTCCAATATATCGCCCATACAAAGTTTATGGCCACGCCCATATTATATCGCCCAGTTTATATCGCCCATACAAAGTTTATGGCCACGCCCACTTTTAGGGGACGTTTTTTTAAACAATATTTTTTTTTATAAATTTCCTAGAATGAAATAAAATAATATTTACCATAATTAAAAAAATGTTTATCAAGATATTTAGCAAAAAATTTTTCCAATAGTTTTTCAGCTTCTGTGAAAATGTTCGCTGAAAACAGCATTTTAGTGAAAAAAGCCCACAAAAAATGGGCGTGGCAAAAAGTTTTATATGACAGACTTATAAAGGAGGGTAGTGCCTACATATCTTGTGAAGGTTCTAACACTTTATCTCTCTTTACCACTTTACCATTTCGGGACCCTAGGGAGTATATCCTCCAAATTTCTGCCTCCTAGCATTACTTTAAAGGCCTCAAAAGTTGATACGGACGGACGGATGGACGGACATTGCTAAATAGTCTTAGGATTTGGTCCTGATTATAAATATATATACTTTTATGGGTCTACGAAAATTAAGGTGTGTTACAAACTATGTGTTAAAATTAATATACCCTTAGGATAGGGTATAAAAATTCATAATCGGTTAATTAAAATAGAAGTTTTCCGATGAAGTAAATCAAACCGAAATATTTAATTATTTCTAAAACAACTTTATTTAAAGAAATGTATTTCTTACAGGAATACGCTTGACGTCATCGAAATGAACCACTTCATTCTCGTTTCCTTTACTTTGGAGCACGGATTGAATAGTTGACTCTAATCACAATTAGGAATCTACAACACATGTTCTAAATTCTTATTACGACATTGGAGTTTCCTTAGCAAATTGTTGGTAAATAAAATGTATCTTCCATGGATTCACCAACGCTGCATTTGATAAAAGTAGCCAGAACCATTTCTTTCGGACGAGTTTTTTTTTTACCATCAAAAAAAAATTGTTTCCTTTTATCATCTAAATTAAAATATTTACTTCCTTTACAGTACCTAACTATAGTAGAGTTCCATATACAGCGTACGCCCATAACAAAAATGGCAGGCTTTGAGGTTTCCTATTCCCGTTAGGTACTTTCTCACTGTTTATGAGAATAAAGTCGAGTGGATGGAAGATCATTTTCTAATGTATTTATGGTTTCTTTTTATACCGTTGAAATTGAAATCATTACCGTACCTGACTACACTCATAAATGAAGTGCACGACTGCGTCATACGAAACTTTCTCGGTACATGAGATGCGTTTTTGAGTCGCAAAATGAAGCGAAAATTAATGTTGACAAATTTATTGAAATAACTTTTTAGGTTTTAAAAAATTTGATTTTCTCAAAAACGGTACCTACGATTTTGATGTAATTTCGCACATTGTACACCTTTAACATAATTGTTTGAAATGCAAAAAAATATCAAAATCGTTAGAGCCGTTTTTGAGAATACGAATTTAATTTAAATTTAAGAAAATCGTTATATAAAAAAAAAATTATTTAAAAAATCTAGGTATGTAGATTTGTTTAAATTTATAGTGTAAAAAAGCTGTAAATTTTTTTTAAGTTCCCTTTATTACTTTTCGAGATATTGCCCGTTTGATAAATTACCGTTAATTTTTTTCCAAAAACTGAGTATGCAGAATTGGCCCCATCCTAAACATCCTTCGTACGAAAAAAGACCGAAATCATTGGAACCAAAAAAATTTGTATGGAAAATTTAAAAAGATAAATCAAAAAGAAAAAGAAACCCTGGGATGTAACCCCAAGATACAAACATTGAAGTAAATCCGTCGAACCGTTTCGCCATACGGCGCTCGGACAGACTGACAGACAGACAGACCGGCGGACGGCATTGGCGGGCCCACTTTTTTGGACTTCTCTATAGTTGTAATATCATCCCTCCTTCTCAGTTTGAGTTGGAGTGTATGTATTGATATTTTTCTTCAGAACTAGAATATGTATTCTGTTTCTCAAAAATTGTTACATTGTAAACATAAACACTCAATATCACTAGAAAAATCCGTTTACTTTAAACTGAAAACGGAACGAATGTAGGTTCAAATGAAAACGGAACATAGTGCTTTTGTCTCACCTGTAAGGCAGGCAATTCATTTAAATCGCGTAAAATTCCTTTTGAAATATAATTTGAATATTTTTTGAATTTTGCAGTTAATATGATTTTGAAAATTTATAATTTTAAGGAAATTTTTCAATATACCAAAAATTGAACAGCAAAATTTTCGAAAATGATGACATGAAAATAAAATTTCAGAAAAAAAAATCCAAAAACATTAGATATGATTAGATAATTGAATTAATCCTCTAAATAACTACTTAGTTCATTTAAATTTATCATTAGTAATGTTACAGAGGTCAACACTTATGGAATTGTATTTCGCAGCGTTAGCCGGAAATGGGTTAAAGGGTATAGGTAGCTTCAACCGTTCTAATTCGAATATATAATTGATTTAATTGAATCTGGTTCTGATTTTGGTGAACCGCACCTCCAAAAGAACGTCTACCAATAAGAGTCTAACAACTTGATCTAAAGTGCTGATATTTTAAAACTGCATCCCATTAACTAAATGAGTAATTTTATTTTGCCTCCACTAATGCTTTTGCGCCGAAAATAAATGAAAACAAAAGAAACAGAAACAAACTCTACTGCAGTCCTTTTTATCCATCGTCCTAATAAATACAAAAAAAAACACATTAAGAATTCAGTGATTTGTTAAATAAACCTTCAGTGTGCTCTTTCTCTCTCTCTCTCTAGCCAATATAGCATCCTGTTTTGTATTATTTTCGCACTGTCCTTGACCAAGAAATTATTCCGCATTCTCTTGGGGTAAATGAGGGTTTATTCTTATGTGGGAATAAGCATCAAGTGACCTGTTTAATTCCATGCGGTAAACAGTGAAACATTTTACTTTCGCACCACCACAACAACGGCCATCAATGCGCGAAGACAAATAATATCCTTGCTGCCCGAAAGGACTCCCCCCATCCAACAGCAATCGCTTACCCATGCAGGAAGATACTTGATTATGGGACGCTGCGGATAAATTTATCTTCTCCTTTTTTTTTTCTGTTTTAAGTTGTTGCTCTCTTTGTTGTTTGCAAGATATCTTACTTCGCTTTTCTACACAGCTCGAATCACAAGGAGATGTAGACCGAATCCTCTCATTAAAATAAATTATGTGAATTTTACAGGCTTGTTGTGGGATTTTCCATTTGTCTGATGGCGGTTGCTAGAATTGGTGAATACAAAAAAAATAGAAATCTTACTTTAGCCAGAATTATTGTGGGAAACTCATCGGGTGGTTTTTATCACTTTATCTGGTATTAAAGGATCACATTCGCCTCATGGAAATGCTCTTGCGTTTGGGAAGATTCTGAGCCAATTAGGAAAACGACGTCGCGGTAATTCTAGTGCGCTACGAAAGGGGTTATGTTGTTGCTAATTGGACTGAGGATAGATGAAGTAGTGTTTGCCTACACACATTCATTAATATGACCCCGATTTATTCTAGGGCAGAAGGAAATAGTACAGAAATAACGTCGCACAATAAATTGGGTCAGACAGCAGGATGATGTCAAGAGGCTGCATTGGTGTTAATGCCAAAGTCCGTGTCGCTTATGTGCGATCTGAAGAGGGTAAATTGGTTTCGTTTTTTCTACACAAATGCACGGCCCTAGGATATTATATAAATAACATGGGAGACGGCCTTGGAGTGAAATGGTGTCGACTGTACCGGAAAGCGGCGCTAACTTAGCATGTCCATGCCTTCAACGTTTGCTAACTGTAATCAAAGAAATATGTATACATACCTACCACTTTACCAGCGTCAAGAGCACTAGGTTGGGAAAGGTTGCTAGGCTGATGGAAAGGGACATCGTTTTTAACCTCGACGTATCTAGGTCTTTGTGGATTTACAGGGCGTCATTAAAGCTATCTATGTAACAAGTGTAATGGGAAATGTTGGTAAAATATAACTGAGTGCGGAATACTTTCAAATTATTTGAGTTGATTTATCCTTTTTCGTTGGAAGATTTGTACATCCTCTGAAGAACTCAAAGACGTAAAGCACTCAAAAATTGGTCCATAGAACTTTCGTTTATTTTAGTACAATTTTCCCGATTCTGTAAGCCGATAAGAGCACTTAAACGATAAGCAGCTGAGACGTTCAGCTCTCTCTATATTCAAATAGGAATTTCCTGCATTGCAGAGAGTTGTATCGCTTAACACAAGAATATTTTGTCAGAATGCCTAATTGGTGCCCGCATCCTTTTTTTTGTGAATATTGTGCCTATATGAGATCCAGTCATCTTCCTACTAGGGATGCCGGAAGACCCAACAGAGTTTCTGGTCCTGAGAAACCTTACGTTGCCACATTGTTGACGGGTTTTGAAATAATCCATGAAAAGGTGACTCCCTGGCCGATGAACTTGGAAAAGTTGACTTTGAAATTTGTACACCGCCGCAGTTAAAGTATCACCAGATGGCGTAACTATTAGACAGGGGTCGAAGGAAAGTTTCACTTCTCCTTAAACGAGAAATGGTGTTCAGGGTTGCTCCATTAATAAAAATAGTAAGGACTGGATGAATTTCTAGAGCGGAGAGAAGATATACTTGGTCGTTTTGAGAGAAAAATTCTTCTGAAGATATTTGGTCCTACAAGCGATGACGGATTAAAGAGGAGATGATTCAACAAGCTATACAGCAACTTCGTCCTGGTCAAAAATCTGCGCGTGGACGTTTGAGATGAATGAAACATTTAGACTCTAATCCGAAATAGAGGAAGGCCTCAACTTATGTAGCGCGAACAAGTAGTGCTCAACCAACTTGGAGTGGCTTATTGGCTAGCGGTAACGAAGCAAATAAGTAGTAAAGAGAACAACAAAGGTTTTACGTGGATTTACCGTGGTACCATTTCTAAATGGAAAACTCCGGTCCAACACCGCCTGCGCTGTCATTTTCATTCTTCCGTTCCACCATGAAAACTGCTTCATGTGCTGGATATTACTCACCAGCTATGACAGTTCAAAACACCTGATAAAGAGTCCATTTCGGTCATGGACGGCTTATTCTACATAGGAATGGTCATGACAGATTTGTCCAGCTCGTCATCAAACCGCGTCCAGTTTTTTTTAGCTCGAATTTCTTCTCACGTGCGACGTTATTGCACATCCGGCCTGACTTTCCAGCTATTAGCCGAGTTCCATAAAGAAAGATTGATGACCTTCTGTTGTCGTTGTTAACGGTAAGATCAGACAATAGTTCAGAATGCGGTTTCCATGCATATTGCACTTGCTTGGAGTTACATAATCATAGGGAAACAAGCATACGCATTAACAAAAGTATGCTACTTGCTGTTTGCTTCAAAGCTTATGACTGCAGTCACCAAATCCTGATAGCAAAATTGTCTAAGCTAAGCTATTGAGAGAGATTTTGATACAATAATGCAAGTCCTGAGGCTTTCGGATCGCCTATTAAACAGTATCGTTGTACCATTACATACCGTGGTGCTTTAAATATAGGGTGTTCACTTAATTCTTTTCTCATATATTCACCTTTTACAATCATTTATTTATTTATTTTTGTTTGTTTATACTTTAATATGCTTTTTATATGCTAAGTATGTTGTGGTCTTAAGTCTTGCATTTAAGATACCGCAATTTAGTCTAAAAGCCATTTATCATTTCGACATTTCGACGAGGTGTTTTATAAGAAAACTAGCAAACCTTCATTGTAGAATGAGTTTTTAGTTTCAATTTCCTTTAGCAACAATTTTTAAATCTTTCCTGTAGAATTGTAATTCTTGTAAACATTTGAGAGCAGAAAAGGACGTTCGATAGATGAACTAGATGTTGAAATATTATAATAATAGAGCTTATTATTGAAATCGTCAAGAAAGTGTCTTAAAATCGTTAAAAAATCGATTTATGTCAAAATTGACGGTACCATTAAAATCTACTATGTTCATTTCATATTCTACATTTTTTACATTGCCATATCTCAAATGGTTAACCCTCGACTCGTATACTGTAAAATTTTAAGTAATCGTGTACTTTGGCACTAAGTCCCCTATAAAGTAAATATGGAAGAAAATTGCATTTTCCTATAAAAGATCAAGGAGAAACAATATTTTTTATTTTAATCCAAAATCTATCTACCAAAATCAGTCTACCTTACAAAATAGTAAAATAAATTTTCGTGCATTTAGGCATTGCATGTGCTAAAAAATAATTGTCGCATAACATCGACCAATATGCACTTTAAAATTCGATTTGAAAATTCCATTGGACACTCAGAACTACAGAACTATCAAGCGTATGCCGTATCTTAACAGAAACATATTTGAAAGTCGAACATTAAAAACATAAGCTCATTTCGTAGTTTTATGAATCCAAAAAACCTTCAATTAGGCAAATGAGACTAAAATAATATATTAATGAAAATCACCTGTTTACAATACCACAAATGAAATATGTATGTACACATTTTTTTGGCCAATCATAATAGGAGCGAATACGTCTACAACTCATTCATAATTCTCGATCGGTTGTGATTTGTAAAACTCAAAATTTTGTGTTGTTTTGGTTTAGAGTGCTCATAAGAAAAGCGCACCACATTTACTAGAGAAGGAAAAGGAGGATGCGCTTCATGGAAGTTGTGAGTTGCAACTACCAATGTGCTAAGGTTGGTAATTAGGCCTTTTGAATTTTTGTTCGACAAACTAAATTCATACTTGTAATATTGAAATGTATCGATTACCGAAGCGAGGTGCGCTTGATGATGGAGAACAACAAGCTAGGTAAATTTGTGAAGAAGAAAAGGTTTTGCTTTTTGACTCGGTGGTCGGTGGTCTAAAGCGAAATGAACACCAGGGATGGAAAACTGGTTGCAGTTGTAACTATTCGGATACAATCATTTAGAAAAGTTATATAGATACAATTCACCTGAAAAAGTTACAATCAGTTTTTTGCTATATATCTCCATAAATCCAAAAATTGAATTCTTAGTAAACTTTTTAGAGCTTGACACATTTTTACTTGTATCTGGAGACATATTTTAATAAAATAAAGTAACCACGGATTTCAAAAATATTATATTATTATGTTTTAAAAAATTAAAGCTTTTTTTTTATGATTTTAAATTTTAACAAAAACGGTTATGTTTCAGATCTGGGATCTTGTGGTCAACTTTTTTGAGATTCTACTTTAAATGTTTTGTTTGTGAGATTTTTCAAACGCTTTAAGGGTGACAAACAATTCAGTCTTTTCAGACTTTGGAATATTTATTCCATAAGCTAGAGGCATGAAATGAATATGTAAAATAAACTGACTACCCAAGCGATGTACGCTTGATGAAGGAAAAGATCAAGCCATATATTTAAGAAAACGTGTAATGCGATAATTTTTTGAAATTATTTGTATGAAGATCTGTTGTATCTTGGTCCGTTGAAGTAAGGAAAGGAGAACCTTCAAATTGGTAATATGTTTGACATTTTTATTTAAAATTAACTTTTCGGTTGAGATCGGTTCGGTGATGTGGTGGGGTGCTTGATGATGGTTATTTTGCTTTGTATGGTTATTTTCCATAAGTAAACGTTTAAGGTTAATCCCTAACAACATCTCAATTGGTTTAAGGTGTAAGAGAAGACAAATCACCGTATCAATATTTATTTGCCACATGAAATAACTTCAAATTTTCAACACAATAATTGCAAACTTACTTAAGCATTCCATCCTAAATTTAACGCATCAATAGCTTGTTTTCGTCGCATCAAATCCAATCACCTTAACATGAAAGTTTCAATGAATTTGCCCGTCGTCGCTATTCAAAATGATACAAACTCAATGTAAATTTTCCATTGTATCCGATAAAAAAAGTTTTTAATTTTCCAAAACAAAAATCCTATTCTGAAGGCTTTCAAATTAAGTGACAGTTGAGACACAAAAGAAAACCAAAAAAAAAAGAAAAAAAGAAAAATGTTAAATCTCTATTTACATATCCTTTTTGGTGGTTGCTTTCATTGAAATTTCTTTTTTGTTTCTCAAAGCAGCCAATGGATACAAGTCCATCATTATTCAACCTTCACAGGTGTTAAAACGCCGTAGCTACTTTAATGGAATAATAAATAGAAGAATAAAAATCGAAGGGACTGACAAACTTTACAAAGTCAGTTTCTTTCTAATGCGTCTTCACTCTGCGGAAATATAAAGAAAGAAATAAAGTCCCTTTTTGTCCTTTAGAAGTCAAGGCAGGATGCTTGTTAATTTTCTTTTACTTTGTTTGGGTTCTATGTGTTTTTGCGCATAAAATTAAAACGTATAGATACATTTAAATCCACTTAAAGTATCCAAAAAAATAATGGGTATATTGTCTTTGTCGTAGCTAGTCAATCAAAGAATTTTGTATATTTTTATCTTACGAAGTGAATGAGCTCATTACCTTCTCCAATGATTACTAAAAATAAAATTGAATTTTCCTGTGTCAGTACTGGGGAATACTTTATATAATTTTCACATTGCATGTATGAGTAACAAGAATACAGAGATTTATGGCTTGTAAAGGCAACACAGATATAGATAACCTGACGAAGCGAAGACAGGATAGTTTCACTAGAACTTCCAGCGGCACTTCAATTCGTAGAACTTCTAGAAAGCAAGTGGCGCCCAGAAAAAATGCTTGGAAGCTATCTCTTGAAGAAAGTGACAATGCGAATTGGATACTGATGAAAAAGGGGTGGAAAACCAAGCTGGGCAAGAAGAAACGTGGGGCTTCTAATGGCTAATGGATGTCTAATGGCGGTTTTAAAACAGTTTTTGTTATGAATATATGTAGTTGTTAATGAAAAGGATGAGGGTCTGCCTAAGGGTGCTGGTAAACAGCTAAAGTCATGTCACCAGCACTGAAAGTGTAGGTGCATCCACTTAAAGAATAGCTTTTGAGACTTGGCCTTTGCCGATTTACGGTTAAGCTGCGAACATGTATGAAGCCATTAGTAAACAAGAAATGAATGACAATCGTACGATATTCGAGCATGTTATCAAGTCCAATGGATCATTTATTATTGTTGTCCTGAAGACCAGTGCGTTAATTAAATGCGTCAATCTTTCTTGGATAAGTCCTAAGCTCGATAGTAATGACATTTTTTGTCATCACTGGTCTGAACTGAATAGATTTACGAACATGAATGTCTTTGTCCAGGGTGATGATAACGAGACTAAGGCCTTTAATAATCTTCTCCAGGAGCAAAACAATAGTCTCTCTGCTGATAAGTTGGGGGTTGAATGATGACCGACTATAGTCTTTTGGTGTGTATGATCAGTCTGCAGGAGGTCTTGGGAAGCTCTTCCAGAAGGTAACTGCTTCTAGTGGTAAAAAGGTTTCTTTCTAACACATTCATGGAAGTCATGCAAATCAGTTTGCAACATTCTAAGACGGCCTGTACAGTAATCTTCAAAAAAAAAACTTAAAAACAAAAGGTGACTATTGGCTGCACCTCAGGAGTACATGCCTAGATGCTAGTCTTTGCTTGTTTAAGGGAATGTACCTCAACTAAATTATGCTCCACGTTACGAGAGATGAATAACGAAGGGTATTCAACGCTCGGTATATCTCCCATTGGACTCATTTTCTTAACCATAATGAACGGAGTTAGTAAGGCTTGTCCATTTTGACCAACATGTGTTTTCCACTAAATTAGTGACGCTGCGAGCCTGGTGGTATGGACGCGAACGCGCTTCACCGCATTTGGGTAAGCACCGAATCTTAAGGCAGAGGTGATTCTCTCTTAAATTTAGCCTTCCATCGTCACTAGGCAGAGGAGGCAGGTAATCAGGCATGGCTCATTGTTGCAAATTAGGGCTCCTATGTAAGCTAATAGTTCTGTGGCTAATTTGGATAGTCTTGCTGAGGTATAATACACCACTAGCTCTAAGACTTCGGATGACCTCTCTCCAAATACAATACTTCGCTGCTGATGATTTCTGTCTCCTACCTAATGTAAGCCTTATAGAAGCTTCATAAGGAGTGAGATAATAACCATCTACAGTCGACATTCACTTTACGAAAGCAGCAAAGTGAAATAATCAAAACCATTCAACATAGTAATTGTTTCCATTTTGCTTGCAGCCTATTAAAATTATATTTGTATTGCGGGAGAAAGAACAAATTTACATAACGTGCTTAAGCTAACTCAAAAAGAGGATTTTTGGATCGCCAATTATACGAGTGCAGGAATAGTTTCCATGCAGCAATTAAGTGGAACACTGCTGAAGCGATCATCAAACCCAAAGACCATATCTCCAAATAATTTCTTCTAATGCAACCAATACCAACACAAACATATTCATATGAACTTCAGCTTATAACTTATCTCAATTGAGTTCGAAAAAGTTAAGAATATGCACTCCTCCGTCGAATCGATAACCACTTAAAAACAAATACACCTCGACCTCTTCAACTGCACACAGCTAAACAACGACGATGCAATCATAAGAAACTACTGTGCAACTGCAACAGCAAATAACCAAAGCCAACCAGATGAGCTCCCAAACGACTCTATTTCATAATTTGAAAAGTTTCTCCACAGAGTGCCCGAAGTCAGCTGGTCAAAAATAAATAAAAACGCACACCAAGGAGTACTAGCCCTGTACTACTCTCCTGACTTCCACCACAGCTAGCATAAGCATTTCACTCTCTTGAAGGAACTCATGCAGATTTGATTTTGGGATACTGCTGCAATATTGTCCCTGCTCTCTGCAAATGCTCTTCCGGGGGACGAGACGGGGTGAAAAACTTATTTCCCGAAAAGCAGCGCATCACAGCGAGATATGTTTATCACTTTAATTGGTTTTCCCTTGATTGCACTTGAATGGGTGCAAGAAACTGTTTCGCACAATAGCAGCGCAAAATAGCAGCACATCGATAGGAAAACTTTGGCAAAACACTTATTTCCTTCATGGTGGCGTTGCGCTGGCTGGTTGGGATGATTGAGCGGCGATAGCAATAGCACCATTTCCGGTCTATTTTCTTTTTACTTGGCAAGAAGTTTTGCTATTTTGCTATTTTCCTATTCGCCAAAAGTAGAAAGTTGTTGTTGGCGTAGGAAACCCAACTTTCTGGGAACACACAATAAATCATTAAAACGAACGAAAACATATTCCGGGCAGCAAGGTTGGAAGTTCACTTTTCGGGGGCGTATGAGTAATATATATATATTTATTTTTTTTGTAATCAAATTTATATGTCTGGCGAATGACAAATTGTTGGCTGGGATCTAGTCAGGCTTGTAACTCGTCGTGTGAGAGGCCAATAGAATCGCAGTTCATGTTCCTTTTGTCATTTGTTATTTTGAAGAGTGACAGTGACCAGTTGGGTTTTATTAATGCTGTTTTGTGAAATTCGGGATCGGTTTAATTTATACTGCTTACTAACCTAAAAGAAATGAAAACAATATTCACTTCACTTAAGCTTTGGAGCGATTTTGAATGAAGCTGAAAAGAGCGCAGCGAAGAGCGTATCGCTGTTGCCAACCATCCTCACTTGATCGACCTTATAAAGCGATCGGCAGAACTGACAAAAATTATTCATGGGTTTTTGAGTCTTGGATGATTGCAATTTTATCTCAACAGTTAAAAGGGTAACTGCAATGTAATCTGTCCATTAAGTTTGGAATGGCAGTCTACCCAATTTTTCAAGAGTCTTCCATGCGAAAATCCAACGATACCTTTGAATTCATTAACATCCAATAAATAAGCGGCTATCTTCGTTTATAGTCATGGCACGATAAAAGTTCTAGATTCAACCGTGGCTACATCCAAGCCTATCAAGGAGACTTATTACCTAGGAAACTAGTGGACTCAGGCTAGCTGCCGCGTTGGTTCGATATCACTCCCGTGTGGGTTCTGGGCCATAAGAAGATAGTGGGTAATGAAAAGGCCGACGAGCCGGCTAAACGAGGCTCTGCTCTCCATGCTTTACTGGCAGAGGAAGTCTTACCCCGGTTCCGTTCTTGCATTTAACATCAATGGCTGAGTCTATGTGGATCTTTTATAAGAAATCTAGAACTCAGAACCTTATACGGAGAGGGCGTGCAGACGTCGATAGGCTGGTGGCCATATGTACAGGTCATTGATCCTCCCCATCCCCCCACACTGCTATCTGTCGAAGTTACGAGAATGAAACCGGGTACCATTCATTTGTTGCTGTCTGTCTTTAGCTTGAGCTAGATATCGCAAACTAAGTAAGCAATTTTTTGGTGATCTCACGGACATCCCAGGCATTGGCATTTAACAAAAAAATTTCTTTACTTAATTCGATGCAACAAAAACGGCGTTTAAGCGTTAATTGCGCAGGATTCCATTTTGAAGAAGTAACTACTTAGCCTAGAGCTCAATGCGAGAAAGCAGCACAAACAGTAAAGCAGCACCTAAGGTAATCGGTTCCAACCTTGTAAAAGCGAAATGCGTTACAAACTACCTTTTGGAACTGTCATCACTCAGTTCTACTCTGCTAAGTTTCCGGACACGTTAAGTGTAGAAAGGAACGAAACCGCCGATGAACTGGCCAGATACGGGCTCTGATATGAACCAACACTAGCGGAGGGACAGGTATTACCATCTTTTTTTTATTTCCATTTAGCTTAGGGACAATGGCGGAACACTAGCAGTTGCGCCATAATCAGAAGTCTGTGGCACAGTAGATAAATAGTTCCTAGTCTATTTTAACATAAGTCAAATTCGGGTTATCGTCACGGCATTAACCAGACACTGTATCATTGGAAACATGGCCTAACCATGTCCGATCTTCACCGGACGCCAGTAAAGTTACATGCTGAACCAATGCTATGAAAAGGGAAACATCTTTGGAAGCTTCTTATAGAGATTTAAAAAGGAAAGGAAATAAAATGTCAGTTTATACATAGGCTAGCGCTAGCGGTTTTTAACTCTCCATCCTTAGTAGTGATAGACTTACTTACTTACTAACCTAAGGGTCTTCCGACCTATGACTCTCTGCCTGAGACAAAACAGCATTCTATCCCAGATCCGTGCATCCAAATTTTCCAGACCAAGCGCCTTTTGAAATGGAGGATCGATCTTTTTTGTCGTCTCGAATCAGAGGACTCGGCTTCGCAGATCCTCTTGGCTTGAGCTCTTGTATCCATTCGCTCGATCTGGGTGAGCCATTGTAGTCGACGTGTATTAACGTGCCTCAGCGCCGTATGGCAGTAGTAACAGAGTAATAGTTCTGAATAGCAAACATTACGTCTTCCGAGTCAATAAAATTGGGCCAATGCATTTGAAAAATGCATTTGAAGATGTCTGTGATAACAATGTCTCAGTCAATGCTGCCCGCCATGTTCAATGATTTCGACCTTTTTTTGCCGAAAATTTACGAGCTGGACCTGCTTGACATGAGGTACAACACAGCGCGCGAATCTATGATCGTACGATATGATACCTTTAGACTATTCATACCCTATCCTAAGGTTATATTAATTTGACACATAGTTTGTAACACCCCTTAATATTCGTCGCAGACCCCTAAAAGTATATATATTTAAAATTTTCAAAATACGCCCACTGCCACGCCCACAATTTAGAAAAAACCGTTTTAAGGCTTAAGTTATAGAGATAAAGTTGTACAGCCTTCGCAAGATATGTAGGTACTGGCCACCTTTAAAAATTTGTTATATAAAGTTTTTTGCCACTCCTACTTCTTGTGGGCGTTTTTTATTTAAATGCTGTTTTCTTCGAAAATTTCCATTGAAATCAAAAAAATGTTTAACAATATATTTAGCCAATATTTTTTCAAATATATCGCCCATACAAAGTTGCATAAAATGAAATAAAATGCTATCCATCATCTTCCTAATGCTTTTTTTTCTTTGGGGTACATAAGGATAAGGATAGGGTATCATACTGTTCGCCCCAAGCGGACTGTAGCCTTTGCTTATGTTTTTTTTAGAATAGGTCAAATCATTCGTCTTTGCCAGTGATCCTTCGTCAATTGCAGTTTTGGAAGAAAACAATGCACGTTTTAATAGCGAGATAGCCAACAATATGCTCCAAAAAAAGACTCAGAATTAAACTCTCCGTATGGACCACTTAAATTATACTCGTGGTTTACATTTTTATGAGATAATCTTTAAAAAGTAAATGTCAAGCATGATCATAACATTCTCGGAAAAAAGAAAGTCAACCAATAATTTATAAAAATAAAATTAATTTAAATTTACTTTGGCATTTTTTTTTTAATCGCTTATAACTCAATCGTTTATTTTTAATGTTGTTTATTTTCAATAAATGTATTTTTTTTAGAGATAACGTTGTGGAGATAATTTTTGCTCATTTTTATATTTTCATAGCATTCAAATTGAAGTAGTTGAACAAAGATGTTATTACGTTGGGTTGTGTTAGCATTGTTTGTGTTTTCGTGCATTGGTATTGTTATATCGAGACCGAATTATTCACTTAAGGGTCAACCAATAATTGGACGCCGAGTTTACACTTTAAGTATCCTGAAAGCTCCAGTAAAATGTAGACCCGACCATAAGGGTCGTTGTCGGAGTGGTTGGCGGAGGCATTTGAAGTAAGCGGTAAGTTCGAAACGAACAACTTGGGAGGAGTTCTTATACCTTATCCAAAGAGTACATTAATTTTGTTATATACATCATTTGTAACATACCTTAATATTTATCGGTTTTTTTAGCAAAAATTGTTTTCATCGAAAATATCCAACAAAAATTGAAAAAATGTGTAACAAGATATGTTTGTGTTGTAAAAAAAAAATATTTTTTTTATTTTATCTAAGAATTTCATACAAAATGAAATAAAGTGACATCCACCATGCTCTTTTTAATTGGAGGCATAAAGGAATATGGATAGGCTATTATAGTGTTCGTTCTAAGTGGACCATTTGTTTTGACTAGATTTTAATTTTGCCGCCTTTTTAAAAAAATATTTTATGCTGTGTTTTGACAAGTTATAGGTTCCATAGCTGGTTATTTGTCCTACCTCCGTTAGTTAATTAAAAAAGTGTGCTACTTTGATATTTATGAACAAAATAAACTAAGTTTCGTCTAAATTTGCAGTTAAGAGGTTTTGCATTGTGGTCGAAATGTTATATACATTTTGGGAAAAGGTGATGAAAATTACATTTTAACATTACTCTATGTATGTTATATTTTTTTTTCGAATAAAAAGTGTCATATTTTGGCTATAAAACTTACGATGTAAGTTCCTTATATTTAAGAAATAAGATTTCAACGTTTTACGCAATGGTTTGTTGCGCGGCTAAGCTTCATCTATCGATCTTCATCTTAAAGACTATTTCAAATAAATGCAAATTTAATTAATTATAAGTTAATAAGTAAATGGCCTTTTTTAAAAATAAGCAAAAATTGATTACGTTGCAAAATTCATTAAATGTGCAAAATTCACCTCGTAATTGGCTCTTTATTACCATAATTGGTTCTTTGCCTATCTGTATTAAATAATCTGCTAACCCGCGGTGACCTTAGAAGAGCATACATATTTAAAAGAAACATCAATTCTTCAACATCATGGATGTTTCGTCTGAAACTTAATTTTTGCAGACCAACTAATTTCCACCTTGTTCCATAATTAGGAAGCTCATCAAACATATTTAATTTACGAACCGTGTACCTCGTCAAGTTTTTTTGGACTCTTTCGAATCTAAGTTCTAAGTCCCAAATTACATAAGAATGCTCTAAATGAGGTCTGACTAATGAGCAATAATTAAAGTTAAGCCTATTAATGTCTCGAAAGTCATTGCTCTTACTTTTAAGGAAGCCTAACAATGAGTTAGACTTGGCAATGACATAATCATAATTCAAAAAGAATCTTAACTTATTGTCAAATATGACACCAAGATCTTTTTTAGGATATGCTGAAAAAACTTTATATTTTGAAATGTTAGGTTCCAAACCATTACGATTACACCACTCCGACAATCTATTAATATCTGATTGAAAACGAATGCAATCAGTTAAATTAATTATCCGCGAAAGTCAAACCTTTCTAAAATTGCAGAATTTGATGATCATAATTAATAAATGAAATAAACAGCAACGGCCCCAAAATGACTGCCCTGTGGAACACCCGAAGTAACTTCTACAACGCGACAAGTCAAACCATCGACTTAAACCACCATTTGTCTTTTATTAGTCAGGTAATTAGAAAACCATTCAAACATTAAAGATTGAAAATCCAAATACTTAAGCTTAGCTTCGTGCTTCATACTGGGAAAATCACTAGCCACTAACTGAAAGGCAGACATGCCATTAGAATGGGTGTACCATCAAATGACTTTGGCAGGCGCTTCAGAGGCGTCATGGAGGAGAAAACCATAACATCGGTCGTCCACTACGTGCCCAATTCGTCAATGTTCAACGCATTCAATTCGAATGTACTAGGCTCTAAACTTTGTTCAACCAACGCGTTGGAGATGGTTTTTTATCGTTCCTCAACGCGTTGTTCAACAAGTGTACGGGTAGTGGACTGGACGAGCTCTTGTTGCTCATTGGACAAGCTTCCGCAGCGTGTTGATCAACGAATTATGCTCAACTTTTTAATTCTTCGTTGGTTAAATACGGTGAATTTGCGTGCCTAAACGAGTTGAAGAGGGGCCATAACAGCGTCAAAATCTCACTTAAAAAAAATTACAATAAACCACATTTTGTTTTTTAATCGGCTGCGTTTTTTTTTTTTTAAATAGACTTTGCCGAATGAATCAAAATAAATTAAAATTAAATATGACAATCAGAGGTGTGACAGCTGTCTATGTCAGTTGCTAAGTGTGTTGAACAACGCTGCTCAACGCGCGATGCTTGGTGTAGTGTACGAGGGAATCAACGCGTGCATCAACTCAATACGCAAACTCACCGAAAATCCGGTTGAACAACTCGAGCAACGGAATTTAAACCAGTTGATCAACTAGCTGTACGAGGACTAGATGTACGGGGCTTGCAACGCGTGAACGCGATCATGGTGGACTTTTAACAGAATTTCTTTACTCAAAGCGAGCTACGTGAGTTCATGCACTAGTGTACGAGGCTGTAAATATACTTGAGTTGAATAAAGAATTGTACGCAGTTGGCTGAATGAGTTGGGCACGTAGGGGACGACCGGCATTGCAAACTTTCTGTGCAACTTTTCTTGCACTCACAAGAGTGAGTAAAAAATGTTAGGTGAATTCTTTTTCGAAGATTTGATTGATCTGAGCAGCGTACTTTCAAATGCAGACTGTTTCGACAGTGGTTTGGGGATTTTATTAAGAAATCTTGTTTTTTTATGGTATAAGTCACCCCTATTTAAATTTTTTTTTAGGAGCAGGCTCTAATTTATTGTGTCATCGTCATCTGACAGCCCCAAAAGAGAAGCTTGAGATTTATTTGTTACGGTCAAAACTATTGTCTCAATCCACAACTAGTGGACAACTTGGGTCTCTCCAGTACGCCGATTGAAACTTCGGCACCACAAAAGGAAATCTAATAATCGGCCGTCGCAAATCGTGAAACAGCCTCAGTATCAAACGGTAGCACTTACTTCTTGTTTTTGTTGATTCAAATCATTCAGTATTCTTATCGTTTTCAGCTCTCTAGCTCATAATATTATGAGGTAACTATAAAATACTGTGATCTTAAAAATATCTTGGAATAATTCATTTTTCGCTGACGTAATGCGTAATCTTACTTATTGTATTCAAGGGGACTCCCTAGTTTAACACTCGATTGAGAGACAAACAAAACATTTATATAAATATGTATGTCTTCTTTGTTTCCGCTATCAAATAAGCCATCTTCTATTTACATTCACGTATGTACATTTTTTTTTTGCAATTATTTAGTTTTTTTTTTGTCGTAGAGATAACGATAATGAAATATTTTTGCACATTGTTGTATTTTAATAGTATTCAAATCGATTTAGTTGAACAAAGATGTTATTGCGTTGGATTGTGTTAGCATTATTTGCATTTTCATTCATCGATAGTGTTATATCGAATCCGAATTATTTACTTAAAAAACAACATCAACTAATTGGACGTCGAGTATACACGGACAGTATCCTGAGATCCCCAATGAAATGTAGACAAGACCATTTGGGCCGATGCCGGAGTGGTAGGCGAACGCATTTTAAGTAGTTGTGCTTGGTAAGTTCTAGGTATCTGCGTGTACTACTCGTGCGTTCTGCGCTCGTAAATATGAAAAAAGTTTTGTGGTATAAATTTTCATCTGACAGTTAATTCAATTAATTATTCTTATTAACTTGAAATCATAGAAAATTTCAATTTCATAAATATGTACAGTCGAATCAAGCAAAATAAAAAAAAACATAAGGAAAGGCTACAGTACGCTTGGGGCAAGCTGTAGACACCCTATCCATAACTCTATATGCGCCAAAGCAAAACGCGTTTAGAACATGATTGATGCCATTTTATTTCATTCTATGAAATTTAAAAAGAGTAAATATTTAAAAAAAAAAACACTTGTCATATGCATCGTGGAATCAGCCCGAAAAACTTCCTTATCGATGCGAATTTCGATTTTGAAGTTGGTCGGTAAACAGCTGTTTTGTAGTAAATGACAGGAGTGAAAGTTGGAAAATAATTTTTAATTTTAATTAAATAAATAAAATCAGTAGCAAAATGGATAGTGTAGGCATATTTGAACATGTTCCACAAACAGGATAATGAATATTCAAATATGCGCATTATAAGGAGGAACTGCGGAAGATGTAATTGATCTTCCAGACCTAACGTGAGTTTTAAAACACAATCAAATAGCATTAATTACTTTTCTATGTTTTTTAAGAGCTTTCGGCAATAACGCATAACTTTAATATGTTTTGAATATTTTGTAAACAGAGTTTAATACTATTTCGTTTTCGTCGTCATCTTCACTATCTCCGAAAGTGAAATATTTGCAAAGCACACCACGTTTTTAGGAGTGATTAAATGAATTTCATTACATAGGAGTGATGTTGACAAAGCACAAGCCTATAGATATTTTTATGACAAATGTCGAAACCCAGAAGTGCTAATGTGCGTTTATGGAACGCATATTACCATCAAAACTCCATCACAAAAAAGTCTTTTATACTACAATCGTAAGCGATATTTCGTCCTCAAATCAAATATGCGACCATAAGCAGTGGATAAGATGTGTGCATGCAGCGAAGCCAGGCTCCAACCAGGACTGAATTTTATGAAAATAGTAATATTTAATGTCAAAGATTGTATTGGATACGTTTTCTACGATAGTGTGAAACGCATTCAATTTGCCGACAGGTGAACGTTTCACCTCGAAAGTATTCTACGATGACGACTAATGAATTTAGGTGAAACGTTCCCGCACTGGGTATTGGGCTGATTGATTCACCTTATGTTATTTCAGCCTAAATGATGAATGTCTAAGGGATCTATGTCTGATGAAGGGTCAAGCTGAAAAGGGGTTTTTGTTTCTATGGTTTGGTAGAATTATTCCTTCCATGCATTCTTTATGTACCTTATGTACTCAAATTAAAAAGGTTGTTGTATGTGCACAAATGACTTCTGGATATGAAATTTTGACGTTTGTACTGTCTCGATATCTCGATAGTGACGAGTATTAAGTTCATATATTTTGACTTCTGCTTTCATAGAATCCAGACTGCTCTCTTCAATCTGTTTCAAAGTAAAGTCGAAACTCCATCCGATTTTAGAGAAGTCATCCGAAGCAAACATCTCGGATATTTTCCGATGCATTTTTTAGAACGTGTTGAGGAAGTTCGTCCCAAGTAGACTTAAGCCACAAACCAAATTTAACACCTCGTTATCAGTTTTAAGGAATTTGATAGCATTGCGTTTCATACTATGTAGATATGTTAATTGGAGCCTATGTGACGATGCCACGGTTTACACTTAGACCGCCACAGTCCGTCGTGTCCAATCAAGGAAGTAACTGTCCAGCGTAATTCGTCTGCGGTTTTATGGGCTGGACTGTTGCATGGCAGGTCCCTGCTGTTTATACTGTTTAGACCAGTAGTTCCACATCTCCAACACAACACATTGACTGCCGAGGATTACCATGAGCTTGAGCATATCAATTCAGTTTAATCCGATCAATAGATCTTAATAGTTTTTATAGATGTTACAGCCAAAAAAGTAACACCGTATTGGCAGCTGATATCTTGTCTAAGTACTTACCGCTCAAGTCTTGATCACAAGTGACTTACGACCTCTTAGCTGTTATACTATTAGGTAAAGATTTTGTCGGTGAAACGACGTCCATTCCCTTTTCTGTCATTGTAGTGGCCATCTATGCTTGAAAAACGCTGCAGTCGTCCCTAAACTTAAAGGATTTCTCAAGTCCCAGATTTTCACAGTGCCCGCGCCGGACCGATATCCTTTTTGGAACCGTCCATGTAGAGAGCAATTTCTTCCTCTTATGTGACTACATCACTCGTCCAGTCCATTTTTTTAAGAATTCTTGTAGTGATTCTCTTTTTAAAGGCGAAAGTGCAACATGGTCAGTCATGGTCCGGACTCTCTAGTTCTGACAATCATCCAAGAGTAATAACTGGCAAGAGAAGCTTCACAAAAATAAATTGCCTAAGACTAATCGGCATTAAAATGTGCTTAGGTCCCTCCATTCGTGTCAAAAATATATATCTTCGCACACACAATGGTTGGAGAAGCTAAACTTGTGGACCGTTTAAGCCTTAAATTTATTTTTATTTATCTTGCTGTCCCGGAAGTTTTTACTTCCTCATAATCGGTAGTTCAAAGACTTTCAAAGGATTACCCTTTACATTTTAAGCTACGGCCCGCGTTTAGGTAAATTTTCTTAAAACTAGAATTACCACATAGACGGCATAAGCACACACAACGAAGCCCTCATGCTAAAGTATTCTTAGAAGTTCGTCGGATATCCCTAAGGCCCCTATGAGTGGTGACGCTATCTCGCGGGTCTTCCCATCTGACGTTCCATTTAGTGATCACGTCCCCTAGGTGTACTTTGTCTAATTCTCAGCAGTAGTCTGAGCTTACTTGAGCCCTATATGGAAAGCATCTGATTGCTTTGATGTTGCTGGAAGCCCCCACGTTATCGAAGAACGCGCTAGACGTCTTAAGCGTCGTGCTCTTGACAGTTGACATAGCGATAACATTTCAAGCGAACACATTACCTGAATTGGCGGTCTCCTAGTTTTTGCAACATATAAACAAATACTAATCTATATTTTAGTAACCGACAACTTAAAAGATTTTATTCTTTTTATTCATGATGCATCTTTTCATTTGGTCCAACTGAACAAAACACCTATCAAGATCTTAAAGGCCCATCATACGCGTCTATCGCGTCGCACTTCTGAGATAGTGGCACACCAGTACAACGTCTGCAGCTGTTATTCAGCAGCATAATATTATTCTTATCTCAGGCGCTTTGTTTACATTTATTTAAATTTTTCTGTGGTGATTGAAGTGCGACGCCTAAGGGGTATATCATTTTTAATTTTTTTTGTGCCACATTCAAACATTATTAATCGTGCGTGGCTGCGCTTTAAGTAAATATTCTCTGTTGATTATTTCATACATACACACGTACATGTCGATAACCTTAGTTGAGTAGTCTTATGAAAATTATAAAGTTATTAAAAGTTAAACTCATACAACCCCAACTAGTAGTAAAAAAAATGTTATCGCGTTCGGTTGTACTCAGATTGTTGGTGTTTTCGTGTATTGCTTGTGCATTAGCGCATCCGCGCAATTTAGTACAAAATAATGCTGTTCCTGTTAACAAAGAAAGGCCTATAAACAAAAGCATATTCATTTCGCCAATGAGATGTCGAGTTGATCACTTGGGCAGATGTAGAGCACATTCAAACGGTTAAAAGAAACATGGAATTTTGGTAAGATCGATGATACAATAATTTACAATACATTAATCAGAGGACTTAGATTTTTTTTTAATTTTCGCGTGTGACAAAACCACATAAGCATACTTTGTCTATTAAAACAAACGGAAGTTACTGCAATCACTGCATGTCCGTCATAGCATATCTGTACTTCTGTCTTGAAACTAGTACTCTTAGTCCCACATAACAATTTTTTTCGGGGAGAGTACGATAACTTTGTCGCCAAAAACTGTTTTAGGATTTAAATAAAATCCTTTTTTTATGGAAGGAGGGGTCTATCTTGCTGTCTATGGCAGAAAGGACAATGTTAACAAGAAATTACTCAAAATGGAAAGCACTGTATTAAAACACAATCAAAAAAGTTCAATAGCAGGTTTGAAAGAAAGGAATTCGCTCGTTCATATTTGCTTTTAAATTAAGGTTCTAAAATAATTGCTATCAAACTCAACATCTTGAAAATAATATTTTAAGCTGATTTTTCCGAAATTAGGAAACCAAACACTAAATGTTCATTTTCTATTTACTGCCCCTATAAGTTCCTAATCGAACACAGAAAACCATTTTGTTCTATGTCTTCTAGTTCTTGAGAAAGTTTAAATTTACGAAAACTACTTTTGTATTAAATTTGCATTTTTCGGCCTTGATAAAGTGAAATAATGCCAAATTATGTTAGTAAATAAGACCAATTTGATCTAATTTGCATTCAGGTGGCCTATACGACATGCAGCGGCTCCCTGAGCACCTGCAAGTAAAGTCGAAGGCGATTCGATAGCAGTCGATAAGACCAATTCCAATTGAACACAATTTTACCGCGAAGCGTACCTCCCCGTTTTAAATATTAAGTTTGTAGTTGCTAAGAAAACTAGGAGGCGTAAGTACGTCTTATTATAAATAGGAAAATACTTAGCCAATTTGAGCATCTTTGGGTATAAACAAAATTTACATGTACCCAAACTTGCGCCTGTTCCAAATCTAACAGTGAAACATAGCAGGGTGGTTGGAGGGGGGCAGAAATATGAAAATAAAAGGCCGAATTTCGAAAATTCCCTTAAACCTGTAGAGCGTGCCATTTATTGTTACCAATAAAAATGTGTAGTAAGTACCTTATATCGCCAAAAGATACAAATTTAATGAAAAAAAAAATATAAAAACAGATCTATTTGTCTGTCCAGGCGCTGTGTGGCCAAACGGTTCGACGAATTTGCTTCAAAGCTCGTATATAAGGTTTTTGCTTTATCGTTTGTAATAACGGTGCCTGCCATACAATTTTGTTGATGAAAATCAGTTATCACTGTTTTTCTAGAAAATGGTTCCAAAGATTTTGGTCTTTTTTTGTAAAGGGTGTTTTTTAGAGGTATAGAACTTCGAATTGAAGTAAAGCAGAAAAAAATCGTTTTAATGTCCATCAATTTGGCTTTATTGGAAGGAAGGAATTTTATGACATTAATGTTTAAATATGATTTCGGGCCGCCGCGGCTGGTTCCAATAAAGACAAGTCTAGGGGTCCAATTTTCAACCATGTAAAATTCGCATGTAGCGCCGTCTTTTTGGAACCACATCTCATCCACATTAATGCCATCCAATTCGGGAAGAAAATAGTCGGTTATCATGGCTCTATACTAGTCTCAATTAATGGTAACTGACTCTCCAGCATCATTTCGGAAGAAGTATGGCCCAATGACTCCACCAGCCCATAGAGCACACCAAACAGTCAGTTTTTGTGGATGTGATGGCGTTATAAGGGTCTCAGGTGGATTCTGTTCACTCCAAATGTGTCAATTTTACTTGTTGACGTAGCCATTCAACCCAAAATGAGCCTAATCACTGTAAAGTAAACTTCGCGAAATGAACCATTATTTTCGAAATAAAAATTTGAACAATTTGCAAGCGTTGTTCATTTGTCAACCTGTTGATGATAAAATGGAAAACCCAACTGAACATAAATGACATTAGAGTTGCCAGATTTTAGCACAAAATGTCAGTTTTATCTCTATTCGAAAAGACACATGTGCTCTTAGAAATTCCCTTTTCTCTATGAGATCATGAACTAGTATTGGTTGGACTTAGACAAAAACAAAAAATTTCGAAAATAGAAAATATCATCCTATCTTTCGGCACTAGTCTTGAAAAATATATTTCTTTTGATGATGAACAGGTTTGGTTTGGTGTAAGCAATTTTTTGACTTTATCTATTTAAGTAAAACAAATGAATCCGATTACTTAGTCTATGCATTTTCTACATTGTGCGAGCGTATAAAAGAAGACCTGTCAGAAGTTCTGTAGCAAATTAACGTTTCTCATATCGCATTACTTAGTGATGCAAAATCTGGCTATTAATAACATGGATTTCCAACTAGATAACCCTTTCATCTGAAAATCAAAGTACGTGCGAACTAATTGTATTGAAAATGTTGTTTCGATCGGTATGGCTAACAATCTTCGTTCTTACTTGTATGCTTTCCAATATAATGCAAGCGGAACCTCAGAAGCACAATAACTATAATGGCAATACTTTCAATGAATTAAAAAAAGAAGATCATACTTTTACTCTTTTGAGATGTCAAGTTGACCATATGGGAAGATGCAGAAATAGAATCAACTAGATTGGTAAGTTTCATCAGGCGTAAAGAAAATAAAATTATAAATTGGAGAAATTGTCTTGCAATTTTTTGTCGAATTTGCTACTCAGAATTAGGGTGATTCCAAAGTTGTTGCATATCATAGGTTGGAAAGCTGAAGCAGAGCGTATTATTCTTCGCCACACTTATCCATTGATGCCTCAAGTAGTCTTTTCGTCCTGCTCGTGCAACATCCGGATGTACTTAGAAACCAGATAAGAAAGCGAAACATCGGATAGTTTTTTTTAATATCTTAAAAGAAGGAGCTTCAATGTTCCTCAAGTGATAAAGACCTGCACAGCGAGGGAGATAGTTAGTATCTTCATCATCTTTTGGATTCATTGCGTATTTTATTTCAAAATTATGACCCGTTTAAGCACCAAACAGCCAATCCAATTGCCAGGATGTCAGCCTAAAAAACTTCTTCGGTCAAACTAGTTTGGTAGCCTCGTTGAATCGACGTGCGCAATCGTCGTGGTGCCATGCACCATTATAGTGGGGGTAGAAAGCCTTGTAGTCATCACCTATTTACAGTTGTCAACACAAGTCGGTCGCAATTCGCATCTGCAGCCATTGTTCTGATTTATGCCAGAACAAATGTGTGAGCTGGGACTTTCCTTAGTTTCGTTTTGAATGCACACATCGGTGTTTGTAAATTTTTTCTTCAGGAAGATTTAACTCTGATCGGCAGGACGGTATTAATGAGCTCCTAAAATAGTTGTATAGTTGAAAAAAAAAATAATTCGTTAAAGTTATCTCTCTTATTTTTTGTAAGCCTACTTCGGTAGCTGTATTGAATTTTTTTGTTAATTTTGTTGATGTTTATCTTTGGTTTGTATAAATAAAAACAATTATTTTAAATTTTGTTAAAGTTTACTAAGTGTTTCTTACCTTACGTCTTATATTGATTAAATAGGCTTCTTTATTGTGTCTAATTGTAGAGCAAAAGCCACAACGTCCTTAGTTGCATAGTTTCTGCTGATGTTCGGAAATATTTATTGAAGATTCGTCATCTTAACCAATGAAGGGCCGGACACTCACAGAGGATATGTTCGGAAGTTTTATCGTCTTTTACACAGATCAAACATTCAGTCTCTGGGCACAAGTTCATTTTGTTAAGATGATATCTCAGACCGTAATGGCCTGTGAGGAAACCCACCAATTTCCTAATATTCTCCTTACTTAAAAGTAGAGTTTCCTTGTAGGAGTAGGGCTTAATTAATCTTTTTGATTGTCTTAAACAGACGAAGTTGTTGTTCCCAATCATTACTTAGCCTTAAACAGTAACGCAATTGACTCTGCAGTAGGGTTCTGGTCATAAGAACGCAGATTCTGATCTAGCTCTAGCCAGCTGGTCTGCAGATTTGTTGTTAGGTTTGGCTAGTAGCAGAACTTCACTGTCACAGAATTAACAGTGTTGGATGATAGTGCCTGTAGTGTTGTTTGACTATCCGAAAAGTTGTGAGTTCTGGAACCTTTAATTCCTTTTCGGGAAATTAAATTAGCACAGATCTCAATGGCTCGGTTTTCCGCCTGAAATACAGTGAGATACATTCCTATTGGTATCGAGACCTTCGTGTTGGGTCCAAAGACACCAGATCCAACTCCAGTTTCTATTTCTGATCCGTCGGTGTACCAGGTTAGAACTTCTGGTATCTAGTGTTATAACAGCATTTGCCTACTTAAAGCGGTCTAATATTTCAACCTCGAATAGATTACCAAACATGAACTCCTTAACCATAATATTATGGATGCAATGAAACATGACCATGTTTAAGATTTCTTTAAGTGTTTCCCACAAGGTCTACCAAATTAAAGTTATATTCAAGTTGCTGCTTAATAGCGCTTCAGGCAGACGTCTTCTTAATCAGGATCTGTATGGGTGAGAGCCCAAAAATGGCCTCCAGTACGGTTGTTCAGGTGCGCATCGCACCTATAATGCCGAGATATGCAATACGCTGCAGTTTCTGCACCTTATTTGACGTTGGTCGTTCAAGTACTTTGGGCATACGAAATGATGGGTCTGACCATTATTGAATACAGACAGTATATCATTCTTTAACTAAGACCCCTGCCATTCAACCATTCAGCCAGTAGACGGGCTTTAGTTTTTTATCTACGGTAATTGATGCGTTATTACGTCAAAAGATATCACCTCACCTAATTTCACTCAGATCGGACAACATTTTTCTCTCAGATCTGAAGAGCTACATCAGAACTACTACGCTGTGAACAGTAACATCGTGAAAAACCTCAATACCAACGAAAATGCCCAGCGCCGCGTACTCTTATACTCTTACCTTTCGAGCGAACTCTCGATCTTTCCAACTCAACCGTCTCGTAGGTGTCAGGAGAATATACATATTTCAGAGATATAAAACAAAATTTAAAATATTAACAAAAAATATTCTCGGCCTATGAAACGAAATCGATATAAATTTGTTGAACCAGTCCATTATGAGTGTGAAATGGGCAGAACAGATACCTACTTGTTTCGTATGTAGAAACCCAACAGTCTATCAGCTTCCTTTATGAACACAAATTAATTATTCAGCAAGTGGCAATCAACGAAACTTAATTTCCATTTACAATCATATTTCCGTAAACATTGTGAAACACAGAAGCAAGTACAAACTCCCCTTAAGGTAGCAGCTACTTTTAGTGTATATTTATGACCCATAAATGCACCCCATCCACCACTTACCTACCGTGTCGATTGATTCCCAGCACAACACAGCACACACACACCAGCGAAATGCAAATAGACCCGCTTATTGACAAAGCTTTGGTTGCTAATGTGTGTCTGATAAGTTTCAAACCTTTGTGTGCACGTAATGTAGTTGCTCCTCGACGCAGCACTCATTAATCAAAACAGATAGTTTACATCCAATCCAGCAGGCAGTAAACAAACACGCGAATTATACCACCCCATTGATTGCATTGTGAGCTCGCACTCCTCGTATTTCTCTCGTATTTATGCGTTCGCGGTAATCAAACTCAATGCACATTAAAACAAATCAAATGCAGTACAACGCCGTATAATCGATTGGCGTGCGAGAGAGAGAAACCAAAAATATCGACCCTATCACAACCCCGTAAATAAAAAAAAAAAACAAAAAAAATGTAGATTTATAAAAATTGAAGAGAAGAAAAGTTGAGGGAAACAACAAAAACAAGATGAATATGGTAAATTCAATTGAAGATTGATTGGAAGCGCTGGCTTAATGCGCGGTTGAACTTGGATCCGTGCACGCGCGTAGTGTAAAGGTAGATATTTAATTAATTCCATGCAATGCATCCTTCAGCCTCCCAGGGTAGTACTATACGCGCACTGCTCCAATTGGCAATAGTCTCGTGTTGCGAAAAATTCCCTACACTTGAATATACATTTTTGTAGCTGTGCCGGGAACTCAGTATTGGGATCGGTACCGGTACCCTATCCTCCCATCTATGTATGTAGTCACAATCGCTTGACACATGTATGGTTTTCTACGTGTTTCTCCCCGGAATCTGAAAAGCGTGTGTGTGTGTCTGTGTGTGTGAGTCTGCTTGTGTGGATGAAATAAAATGAAATTACCTTAACCACCGACGTATCTGAAATGAAATAAAAATTTCACAGGGGTGATGTGGCTGGCATTCGGCACGTCGCGCCGCTGTGATGCTCCGGCCAGGAGCCTTGCTAGCCCCGAAAGGATTTCGGGTGGATTGGCCGGAAATCTAATTTCGTTATGGATAAAAGCCCACTGGAGGTTCTAGGTACCTACCGTTCCGAAATATTTTATTAAGCCATAAAGTTTTATTGCCGCAACTAAATGTTAAAGTGGAGCGAATGTACTGTGAATAACTGTTGCCAATTACATGGCCAAAAAAAGGGAATTCGCAAATAGTTTTCGGATTGAAGTTTAAGCCTTCAAAGAACCACTTCGACGAGGCTGCGGAGGACGAAATTAGGGATGAGGAAAGAAGACTGGGTAGATATGGCAGGTTCAATCTTTTCTTTATTTCTCTTTTGAATATCATTAAATGGTTCGATGTTTATTGGAGTTTGCAGCATGGACATTCATGGTCTGTATAGGGTAAAAGCGGTAAAGCTATCATTGCATTTTTCTAGTTAAAGTCGACTAACTAAAATGCAATGGTAAATAAACTACTATTCGAGTTTCTATAGCAGGAACAATTGCAGAGGGTTAGAAATTAATATAATTGGTAAGTGACTGTGAACAAAACTGTCGATATTCGATATTCCTAGGAATTGGGTTATGTCCCTTTTGAAAACAAAACAAATATCTTGTCAAAATATATTCTACTTCCTACAAACGCTAGAGGTATTCAGGAAGACCTGCTTAGAACTGATCTACGGAGTCTATGGAGAGAATTAAATGTGTTTCAGTCGATCAGCCGTTTTCTCTTGAAAGCTGAAAGCCCTGGACTTTGCCATTAAGTATGAATAACAATATCATTCAAATGCCTGCCTCGGGAAGATTCGTAACATGCGACTCTTTTGAGGTAATTTTTAACCAAATGTGTGTAAAACATTTCGGGCGGCATCTCGGCGATAACTTAAGTAATGCTGGTTTTTAATGCGTCTACAGTTCGAGGATTATTCGCGTAAGCACTATCTTTTAGGTAGCCCTACAGAAAAAAATCTAACGGTGTCAAATCGCATAATCTTGGTGCCAACTGACGTCAATAAAATGTGATATTACGCGACAAGGAAACTTCTAACGCAATAAAGCAAAAAAAATCTAACGGTGTCAAATCGCATAATCTTGGTGCCAACTGACGTCAATAAAATGTGATATTACGCGACAAGGAAACTTTTAACGCAATAAAGACACAATTAGTCGTGTTGTGTGTCATGATCAGCCTGCAAGGCTAGCAGGCTTCAATTGTTGTGTAATTTGAATTTTTTATGGATGGAGATGCAAATCCAAATGCAAAATACACCATAGTGAGGTTTACAACAAGTTCAATTGCTGCTAACGTCGGAAATCGATGAATTCGGATCATCAGCAAGGCTTGCACTTGCAGCAGCAATATATTCGACTGTTCGTGCATTACGATGATGCACAGGCCTTACGAAATCATTAACGCTTTCACTCTCTTCAAATTTCATCACACATTTACCGATTGCTGATTGGCTGTGGCCTGTGGCTGCTGCTATTCAAAGCCCATTTAAGTGTATGAATTCAGAGTTACCAATGTCTTAACTTTCTCATATACATAAGTATAAAAATGTTGGTCCGCCAATGCCGTCCGTCGGTCCGTCGATCTCTCTGTCTGTTCGTCTGTCCGGGCGTCGTATGCGAAACGGTTCGACGAATTTGCTTCAAAGTTCATTTATATAAGTTTTTGGGGTTACATCTCGGGGCATCTTTTTAGTTTAGCTTTATCGTTCGAAATAACGGTACCTGCCATACAATTTTTGTTTGAAATCACTCATCACCGTCAAACGATTAACGGTAATTTATAAAACTGCCAATATTTCGAAAACTAACGAAGCGAACTCCAAAATAAAAAATCCGGATGACAAGTTTGGATGACCGTCTGATCGCAGTTTAACAGTATCGATCAACCCGATTCAAAGTACCACCAAAAGAGAAAGACATTCGAGGTTGACGATTAAAAATTCACTTTGATCGTTCAACGGCTTTTATCGTACCTCTTAGTGGCGTAACCCGTTCAGCTTTTTTCCTTGGGATTCTGTTGAAGAGCTTTAAAAAAAGTTCTTAGTAGTAAGTGTTATCGTGGAGATCTAGTTTTGATATTTTGCTTTTCTTTTAATGTGTGGAAAAAAAGTTAAATTGGAGTTACAAAATTGTGAGCTGGAAAAAGATTATTTACGTATGTTTAAAGTCATGTATTTTGTGCCTTGATAGTAGTTAGAAATGACTTAGAATCATCCAAAGACTTAAGTGCCCACAAAAAAAAAAAGAAATTGTTGAAAAAATATTTTTTTAATATTATTATTTAGAAGATGATTTTATATTTATTTTTGTTATACTTTTGTAATAAAAAGGTCAGGCGTACTGGGGATACCCTTCAAAAACACGGCTTTTATCTTACCTCTAAGTGGTATGGAAAAACATAAATTGGTTTTATTTTTTATAAATAAAACAATTTAAATGACAATGTCAATCTTAAAAAAGTTTGGTAGCCATACATAATATTCTTTAAGGTTTTTGCGGGTTTCAAATCTTTAGTACGAAAACAATGTAAGAGCGTTTGTTGGATTAGCACCTTGCGGAAAACAAAATAGTGCGAATGAGAGGCAAACTTGTACTGCCAATTTATGTTGGAGCATGTTTATATTTCCCGATCAAAAGGGTTTGGGTTTCCCTTAAAAGCATTTGATTGACAGATGTCAAATAATTATATCAGTTATTTTATATTTTAGGAAATATTTTCCAAAATAAGGCAGGCGTCTGTTCGCGTCTATAAAGTTGATGCAATATACGCCAAGTTTCATAACTCTACCAATAGCGGTTTGGGCTTAGCGCTGCTGTCAATCAGTCAGTCAGTATATAGTATAAGTAGAAGATTAGAAGTTACTCAAGGGAGTTTACTGTCTCATATTTCCCAATGTCTGTTCATTCTATTTAAAGCATTTCTACGACATATCATTTAATGAAGAAACCGAAATCTGTCAATCTTTGAATGAAATTCCATATACATATGTGTGTCCATATCATAATTAATTCTGAACCAAGATATCACTTAATTTGCCTCAAGAACATCAACTTTCAATTGTCACCCTATTAAGTTTTCTTAATTGAATTTGAATTTGAATTTCTCGGAAATTACAACAGAGGTAGTTTCTTCAAAGGGCAATTCACATGACTCTAGGGCATCCAAACCTATGCTACCTACTTTCTTACTTAATTCACGAACAAGAATTACTTGACACCCACTCTCGTCTGCACCTGGTGTATTTGAAAACAAAGGGCTTAAATACATATGTCTTAAAATGTCTGCCAGAGTCAGCTCGCATAAACCTGTCTCTGTCTAATAAGATTAAACGTTCAAAGTTAAAGTTAAGATGATGATTTGCCCCAATACCCCCCAAAGAAATAACACACTTACAGATTGTGTTACATAATTTTACATAGGATTATGAAATGGCCAACCAAGTCTATTCCAACCGAAATATTAACTTATCATAAGAGCTGACTAAAGAAGAAGAAGATTTCGAATTAAATTTTGTCTCAAAATCGACAAGGAAATTCCAGGCCAGACACCTGCTGGCTAAAAGTGATTGAGAGGAAATTACAGAAATTGCTCGAACATGGTAGGGAAATGTCAAGTCAAAATTATTTACAGACAAAAAAAAAACAAGGAACACTCAAATTTCGAAATATGTATGTGGCCAGCAGGACAACCGCATTGCATAATAGAAACGTTTCGTTATTGACCTAAAACGAAATATAGTGTTCTTCGAGTTTGTTTGTTTAGTCAACATGGCTAGCTATGAATGATAGAAACGACGATGGCATGGTTTTTTCATTAACTGGCTTTCATTGAATATGCACAAAAGCTACATGAAGGACTGCTATTGCTGCTGCTGTTCCTGCTGCCAGCCAATGGTTGCGGGTGCGGTTTTAGTCTCTGCAACAGACATTCACTTGACCACAGGGTAACAAAACCAATGTCCAGTTTTTGAGATACAAATTAATGGCCATACTACAGAGACAGTTTCTGATTCGCAATTGTCGGAAACATTTGGGGGCAAAATAGGTCCATGCATCTTATAGTTTTATAGTTGTTGGTTTTTTTCGTCTACATGATTTGTACTGTGTGTGGATTTAAGAGTGTCATTGAAATTAAGAAGCGTTAAAGGGTTGGCCGCCGCCGAGGGACATTCAAAAAGTTTTTCTAATTGCATTTACCGCAAAAGTTGGGCAATATTATTTGCTTTCACAAGTGTACATTGTTATCAGATGCGCATTGATGGTACGCGCGAAGAGAAACCTATACACTCTTAAAAATGGAAATTTTGGAAAAACTTGGGGGTTTTTTTAAGGACCTTTTGGTAAAACTAAGGGCCCCTTTGTCTTTTCGTCTGAAATTTTGAAAATTTAATAAATAAAAGCAATAATTAATTTCGCTATTATTTGTGGGAAATAAACGGTAAATTTTAAATGTAATGTGATTTCGCCGTCGTTGCTCGTTGATATGTGCGCGCCACGTTAGGCGAGGGCTCTCCTCTACTTCATTCTCTCTCCGGCTGGAGCGTTGGTATTTATTCGCTCAACATCCCAAACGCGCAAAGGAAATTTATTTTTGACCAGGCCAATGTCGCTATGAAGCTCGTCGAGTTCGGGACCAAATATCTTACGAATGACTTCATCCGCTTTAGAAAGGGTCTATAGTTCGGATTCATAGACCAGGAGTGGGATTATAAGGGTCTTATATAAAATTTCTTTATTTGTTTGGCAGACTATACGGCTAACGTTATTCTTCATTTGATGTCTAAAGAGATGTCGTTAAAATCGATAAAAGGCGATAAGTTTTAGTGCGAATATTTGGTCAACTGTGGACTTACCGCGCCTAAGACCGCACTGAAAGGGTCCAATCAGATCATTGACAATTGGCTCGCACTATACGGCAGAGAAGATCTTATATGCGATGCTTAGGAGACTTAAACCTAATAGTTGTTGCAGTTTAAAGGACTTTTTTCTTGTGAAACGGACAAACGATGCTTAGGTTGCATTCATCAGGCATCCATTCTTCCGACCAAATATTGGAAGTGAGTTGGTGAATGCACTTTTTGGTGTCATCTCCTGTTGCCGCAAATAGTTCGGCAGATGACCATCCAAATCAGCCGCCTTGTTGGACTTCAACAAACCGAACGCCTTCACAAAAATCTAAACTAACTATGCAACATCGTAGGTATATCTTTTATAAAAAAGCCCTTAAATATATTTCAAAATAAGGCTTTAAACGAGGCGATGTAAGTCATTTCTAAGTTGCCCGGAGAGCCAAGGGCCAAAACACACAACGGACACTTTTTAGCAACAACAAATTTTGACTGTGAGAGGTAGCCTAACAAATAGTAGATGAACCGGAAGATGCAGTCAAATTAATGGCATACATAAAGACCTGCCTTTCTTGCGGAATATATAGTGTGATCAGTGCGTTGAAGTAACCATTCAAATCAGTGGCGCTGATTGTATTTTGCGATGGGGAGGGTTGGGGTAAATGGGATTGTCCGAAACTGATTATACCCCACCACATACATACACAATCTAAAAACTGACCAAAATCGTTATAGCCCGTTTTAGGAAATTTAGTACCATTGTTACCATACAGGTTACTCCCAAAATTCGAACTTTGTCACAAATTTATTCGGAAAAAATCCAAGTAACAGAAATGCGGCACAGACTTGCAAGCCATACACATTAATAGAGCAAAAATCTTTGTAATTGAAAGAAAAGAGAACAACTGAGTAATTAAAATTAATATTTTACGTCAAAAAAAGCAGTTCATGGTCAGAAACAAAGTCGAGCGAAAGTTGATAAAAAGTTTAGCTGTGAGTCATTTTTTAATAAATCTGCATTCAAGCAAAGAATATTAAATTGCCAATGAGACGCATCGCATATATATTATAGTACTGCAAAATTTTGTATGGCGGGCTCCAACGTTTCTACCTGCTCTCACAGCGCTTTGCTTCATTCAGGACTTGTAAATCATTTGTTCGGAGAATTTCAGAAAACCAATACCACGATTTACAACACACACAGCCACACAGTCATCCATACGATAATACGTCACGGGTCACGACCTCCGTCGAGATACAACCACGCAGCAGAGTTACTGCCATAAAGAAAAAAAATCGTGCCACTTTTCCAGAGTAGCGGACCCTTAGCGTGCACCAAGAAAAAAAAAATCAACATCTTTTCAAAATCAAAAAAAATATTTACTTCGTTTTTGTATTTAGTTTATGTTTTATAATAATTTAACTAATGATAAAAATAACTCTTTTATTTTACATATAAAAAAAAATACACGTACATGTTTATATAAATTAAATAATTAAATTATTTGGAGGTACTTATAACCATTTCACAGTTATTTGGCTTAAGCATTTAATGTTTTATACAAAATTCTGTTCTTATCATGTGTTTTAAAATTATTAGGTCTCGAAAAACATTTTGTTTTTATTAAAAAATCCAAAAAAATAATATGAGAAAAAACAAAATTAAACATAATTTTTTTTCTTTTTTTTTCAGGTAACACTGAGGATTAAAGGATTACAAACTTAAATATAAATTTTTTATTGAAGTAAAAACTATGGAATAAAATTGTTGAAAATGGTTCTAATAAATAAATAATTATTGTTTACTCGATTTTTTTCTGTCTAAAAATATTTACTTCTTAGTGACCGAAGGTAAGATGAAGTTAGGTTCAAATAGCAGTCGTTGAGGCCGAATTACTTAGACCAGACAGAGGTCTGTTGTGATATCACGTGGATCTATGCTTTTACGGTTTTCGTTTTTGTTGGTGAAATCATATTGGTTCCCTCGAATAGCGGAGAAGAGGGCTCAATCTATACCGAGATGTGCAATATACAGACAGGGTTAGCTGATTTGGAGGGCGCTAGGTATCCGAATACTCCGTTCACAACTGGGTTAGTGTTTAGACTGAGCCCCAGGCTGGCTGATTCTCGGGCCGTATGACACCTTAATGCGGCCCTGGGTAAAAGTGGATGGGATAGTAAAAAGAGAACTAAGGAAAGCTGGGAAGGTGAAGTGACTTTGCTCTTACTCAGCCCCTACAACTCGATATGTTCGACGCCCGTAATAAGTGAGTCAAGGAAGAGCATAAATTAAAGAAAGGTTCCAGTTAGGGACTACCACCAAAAAACTAAGGATACAAGAAAGAGAGAGAGAGAGAGATAGAGAGAGAGAGAGAGATAGAGAGAGAGAGAGAGAGAGAGAGAGAGATTAAGGCGGACATGGACGACTCCCGTATTCCTAGCCAGTAATATTTCTGTTGAAGACATTCAAAGCATGTGCAAGTCGCACGGAGCAATCGCGCAATATCATGTTCATCAAAAAATCCAGTACCTCCTCATTTATTGCAGTGGCAGTAGTGACATGTGGAATTAGTATTAAAATGACAACAAAAACATAAATGTTAAAAAAAAGTTCTTTTATGCAAAAAACGCTTTTGCTTTACAAGTCAACCACAAAAAGATCTAAACAAGAACGCCAAGTTTGTATTGTAATTATTAAAAATTTCATAAATAGTATTTAGGTACATTTTTATTTGACATGGGGCCTGCCTTAAATTGGAACATAAACATTGTAAAAGTCTCCCCTAGAAAACGTCCTCCCAAATGCATACAGCAAACAGTAAGGAAATATGAACCAGACTACCCAAGGAGCTGTGACAATACAACTCGAACAACAAAGTGGCTGATGTGTATTGACTTATTAGTATACATAGTAGTGTATGTATGTTATTGCATAAGTGGATCACTTCGCACCACTCTCTCAGCTGCATTTGACATTCTGTTATAGCTGCGACCACGGCCATTCGCCTTAAAGCAACCGAAAATTAAATCGGATACTCTGCAATTCTAAACACACTCAGAAACCTTCCGAGAAATATAGACTACACCATACCCCGAAGCAGATTTGGCCTAAGCAGGATCTAATACGCTCTAAGAGTTTGATTACCTTAAAGAGATAGGACATTAGTGCAACAATTGGTGTCACCACTGGAAACTGTCTGATAGGCAGACATGCAACAACAGACTGAATCTGGAGGCAGTTTCATCTTTTGGAGCATCTCATCGATAAATTTGCCAATTCAGTGTTTGAACAATAAGCTGAAATCTTGTGCAGTATTATTTGTACTAATTGTTTGCTTGTTCCCATAAGGACTAGTTCGAATGGCAACTATAGCAGAAAGTGTATCCTGTATCCGAACAGCAGAATCTCGATTATAAAACCTTAGTTTGATTATCCCACCCCGGAATAGGCCCACGGACATTACAGTCAAACTGATTGATATTAGATAAGGATTTTTTTGTAGCTACCCAAGTGGTTAACTTTTTCTTCTCAAAGCAGACGAGGTTGTGATCAGAAATAAGCTATCGTAAGATTTATATTTCTTCTCACTGACTTTAAGGCTTTATCGTCAAGAGCTCTAAATAGCGATGGCCGAATTCAGGATCCGAGATACCCGTCTGATATACGGCCCCGAATGCTGGACGATAAGCGGGAAGAGAAAGTTAATTTTGGGGTACTTTCGACAGAAAAATTCAGTGATGGATATTTGTACCTCTGTGCGGGGTCAAATGAAGTAGAAGTATCAATCAAAATGTCACATTGTCGATTCCACGATATCGAATTAATGGCTTGGGCGATTAAATCTTTCGCTCCATCAAAGCACCACTGATGAATAATTCACGACCAATAATGATCCAACAAGCAGGTGAAACTGTCATTCCATTGCTGATGATTATTTACAATGGTTGTCTAAGGCTTTGCTATGTTCCCAGAGCGTGGACAGAAATTCGAGTGATCTTCATTCTGAAAGGACTACAAGCCGATAAGCTTGTCCTCGTTCTTGCTAAAGATGTTGAGATGTACTACCTATCAAAATTACAGCACGCGTACATGAAAAGTAGATCCGTCAGCAATACACTGCATAGGAGTACAAAGGGAGTATACTTTGTGTGCTAGAATAAGCGTTTAATACATAACATCGAAGAGATGAAATGCTCACCTAGATAGCAGTCTATGCAACTGGATGCTAGTAGCACGTCAGATTAAAAGTTACTTCGGAGAAATATGTATTGGACGAAAAGTCAGTCACATGCTATGCAAATGCCCGGCTCTAAACAGCGTAAGAGTTTGGGCCCTCGGCATATACTTCTTCGATGAGCTGGAGTATGTAAGCAAAGTCAAGCTAAAACACATAGGCTTAGTCTATGCTATAGCCTATCTGAGAAAGGGTGTATTAGTATATAGTATCATTTAGCTCACCTGGAAGTGGAATACAGACGTTGCAAAAGTATCGTGAAGAAAAAGTGTGCCCAAATTCAAGCTAAGTGTATGGAGAGTCTGTATCAGGAGTTGGAGGAACAATCCTCTTCGCCTGCTGATAGGAACCAGGCAACCCACGAGCTTCGACAAAACACGAACAAGGGAACAACAATTTTCAAGATTGCCGCACAGAGAAGAAGAAATGCTCAGGAAATTCGTTCTCCGAAGTTCATTAACAATGCTCAAGGGCAACTACTTGTGGACGACGAAAAAATTGTACACAGGTGGCGAGAGTACTGCGAGCCACTTTTAAACGAACAGTTTCACCGGCTATATTTTCCAGGGGCCGCTCCCAACAATGAAGAAGTGACCGACATAACAGTCGATAAAGTTGGGAAAGCGTTCAAGAACTCCAAGAAGAGAAAAGCGGTTGGGCCGGATGTGATATTCAGTGAGTTCTGAAAAACGATGGCAGACAGCGGGCTCAGATGGCTCATGATTCTTATCTCCAAACTCATGAGAGGTCATCCAATGCCCAATCAGTGGAGGGAAAGTTATCTTCTTCCTTTCCACAAAGGAAAGAGAGATACGCGAAACTGTGATAATTACCGTTCAATTAAGTTGAAGTCACACACCATGAAGATCGTTGAGCGGGTATAAGATGGTCGCCTAAGACAAATAATACGACTGTCTGATGACCAGTGTGAGTTTGTCGCGGGTAAATCTGCATATGATTCTTTTTGAAAAAGAATTCGATAGACAACCTAGAGATCTGATATGGGTAGCGCTAAGACAACGGGATGAAACCTGAAACCAACGTACAGATGATCATGGACATGTACGAAAGAGCGAAGACATAAGTCAGATTTCCCGCAGGAGTCACCGATGAATTCCCAACAAAAGCCGGTGTTCACCGGGGAAGTGTCTTAAGTCCTTTGCTCTTTATTACGGTCTTAGATTATCTGCTTGAGGGAAAAGTGACGGAGTGACTGATGATGGAGCTGTAGATCATAAGTGATGATCAGACTTTCCTGCAACGAGCTTGATGTTTTGGTAGATGTTTTAGAAGGGAATGGGTATCGTATTAGCCAACAAAAAGACCCAAGTCAACCCATTCCAGACATTTATTTGCATGGGGTGGTGGTTCCCAAGTGTGAAAACTTCAAATATCTGGCATCAATGATCAACAGCGAAGCCACCGTTGGGTTACCGTTGGGTTACTACGCTTACACGACATCGATCATCGTGTAAGCGTAGGGTGGCTGAAGTGGCATTAAAACTCTGTCATCTTCTGTGACCGAAAAATGTCCCCTAAGCTGAAAGGAAGGCTCTACACTACAGTTGTGCGTCCGGCACTCACATACGGTACACAATGCTGGACAGCAGGAGTAACAAAGCTTGATCGAATTAGAAGTTCCAGAATCCGAGGAAGCCTTCACGTCAAAGAACTCTTCTCGAAAAAATTGGAGCACGACCGACTCAGTTGGTATTGTCATGTTCAAAGGAGGGATCCTACGAACCCCTTCAAAAAGGCAAAGGCAATCAACGTCCCCTTACAATCGCGTAAGAGAGGCAGTTAAATGGAGAGAAGAAGAAGATGTATTTAGTATCATAGGACTGCACCCGCAGCTCGCCAAATGTGAGAGACGAAATGGGTTTAGCATCTACTCAGCAAGGACGCTTGGTAAGTTGTGTGTCCTGTGGAGGTGCATTTTAGTAGAGCAAATGTAGTGTTCATAGATTTGTGTACAAATCGGGATGGTTTTAAGTGATCGACATTTTGAGCTTCTAACAGTTATTCTGTTGTTTATTTTCAGGTGTTTTTGTTCAAGAAAGGTACCCATATAAACACAATGAACCCAAATTGCGGGTCCAAGTGAGCCGCGGCTACGGTAACAGGGACATCTATTATTTACCTACCTACCTCATGGGTGGAACCAGGTCTTTTTAATAAATATAAAGTGCGGATATTCTCTTCGAAAATGTCCATCCGACTGTTGTATAGCTCGTGACTGTTCTAACGGGATTTAGCTATCCGAATTTTCATCGAAACACAGTCTCCTCGTAATGCACCTTTTTCTCCGAATTGTTTAAGTCTCCTCGAGTGCGAGCCAATTCATGGAATTAACAATGTTCGCATCTCTATGACTTAATGCTGCTAAATCAGGTGATCAAGAATCAAAAGAGTATAAATTGTCAACTGAGTGCCATAGAAGTCATGAAAGTAATCCTGATCAGCATCAATATTTTCGTTCATCTTTAGAGTCCTCACAGTGGATTTGTATACATAAAATAGGTACGCGGCGGTAATCCGCTCCATGTACTGTATTGTTTTTCAATTTAAGGTAATTCACAATTGATTTGCATTCAATTCTCCCGTGGAATGTATAAACATATATGCAAATCGCCCTATAGAGTTGCAAGCACTGAACTATCTACGGCTCCAAGTAAGCATTATACGTTCCATTTATGGATGTAGCTATAGCTACTCACGACAGTGAAGAGCCGCGTTGCATTGCGCCGCTATGCCACGCACTTCAGTTGCTATTTTTAAATACAAGCACATTTCTGACAACCGGAATTAACCATCCATTTTGCCAGTTTACTAGTACCAGTAGGTATTGTTGAAGTGTTGAATGGTGCAGAGACAGGCTTCCACTGTCATGGAATGAAAAGTAATTTATGGGAACTCCCATGTCGGTCATGGTGCCTGATTTATTGCAGTTATTGAAAAATTGGAACTCCATTCACTCGTGCTTTAGTTTCCTGTATGGATGTGTGTGTGTGTGTTTTTTTTTTTTTTCATTTTTAATTATGAACTACCATACCAGTGTGGCCTAGTCCTGAAACAGTTGTACACACACAGTGAACGCCATACATTCCCTAAAATTGCTTGTATTGAAAAGTTTACCACAAAAAAAAAAAAACAGAATACAAAATGGAATGACTCCTTTGGGAAATGGGCAAGCCGTCGAGAGCCCCAGTAGCATCACACACATACAGAGAGAGAGGGAGAGTGAAAAATGCAAAGGAAGGAAATGGCGGCGGTATGAAATAAAATCCTTTGGGCTTGGGTTCCAAGTATTGAAAGACTTTAAGGAACGTTTTGGTTGAATATAAACAAAAAAAAAAAATCACTAAATTCTCTTTGCTTTTTTGCTGCGCTTTCGCCAAGGACTCCATTTATGGCAAAGTTAACCACACGCTCGGAAGTTTTTTCAAAAGTGAACCTCTCTCTGTTTGTGGGGCGAGAAGCATTCCTCGTTCTTGTGTTCAGTCAGTAGTCGGAAATGAAAATGAAAATTCTTACCACTATATGTATGTGCATGTTTGCTGGCCTGGCTAGAAGGAAAACGAAGGGAAGGAGATGCACTGTGGAACAATGCTACACTGTTTTGGAGTTGTTTCGATGTTCTACGGATGGTCTTTTGTTTATTTTTCAGCGCTACTGGATGGGTCATTGGTTTTTTTTTTCATGCATCTGCTCTGCATCATATTTTACGAGCTATTAACTGAAGTGGAAATGCATGTTGTTGTTGTTGTTATTTCCTTAACAAGTGGTTCATTGACATTTATCTGCATGCAAAGTGTGGGGTGGCTCGTTTGTGCCGTTTTGTGTAACATGAAAATAACTAAGTCGTTTATGTTGGATAAAGTATACGCATTGAATTCTGATAGTTCTTTTTTTTCCCTACAAAATGGATTCTTGTATCTCTTTATCCATGCTTCTGGTGCCTGTACAGCATTTGCATTTGGGAAAGTGATACTCATTGGCCTTGGGAAAATGTGTGATGTTATTTTTTGCTGCAGGTCAACAGTTTTAATATATTTTTTGGAAAGGATGATTGTGTCAATGGCAAAGGTAGCTTCTTGCGATGGCGGGGATTATATTATATTGCAAACATTTTATTTTTTTTACTTTTTGTTTGTGACGCAGCTTACAGAGGCGGCGCTACAGCCCAGGGTGGACCTGGACCTTAACCAATAAGTCTCTCCACTTGTCGCACCGTTTTAAGCTGTCTCCATTGCGTTGAGGTCCCCTTTTACTTGCGTGTTTGATGTTAAACAAGTCATATGACCGCGCGTCGCCTTGCCTAAATCGTTTTTTTTACATCGAAGTGTGACCTTTATGTTCTTGAGTTTTCTTGAGGATCAGCCGTAGTGTGAATATTTGGTCAGTTATAGACTTACCGCCACAGATGAGTAATTAAAACCGCCCTTAAAACCACACGTCAGGTCGACAGAATTTTGATCTAGCATTTTAAATGGTTCATTTCGAAATTCTACGAGGGAAGTGTACGATAACTTTGGCGTCGAAAATCGAAAACTATTTTTTTGTAGAGGAGTTAAATCCAACATTTTTTTTGTATATTGTAAACCTATACATTAACACAGTCTATGCCATAGCTGTATTAGTAAACCATAGGACTGCACATGCAGCTCGCCAAGTATGAGAGACGAAAGGAGTTCAGTTCTCTGATCGTATCTGCGCAGCAAGGCGCTTTGTGAGTTGCCTCGCGTCTGTCCTTTGGAATTGTAGTTTAACATAGTAAATGTAGTGTTAGATTTTAGTGTTTATAATATATTTACAATATGTTTAATTTATTCATTGACCTTCGTTGTGCGCAATGAATACTACTCTGTTGAATTTAATTTTTTTTAATCCTCCTGTTTTGTCTAATTTCTCTTTGTTTGACTCATAAAACTCACAGATGATTAGGTTCTGTTTATGTTTCAGTAAATGTGTTACAGTCATATCGAGATCACATACAAAATATGTATTCCTTGGCGAGTATTTGCCTAAAATATTTTAATAAATCCAAATTAAAGGTTTTCTTTGCTATTTTACAAACAGATTAAAATGTAAGCGAATCTAAATTTAGAACTGTCACCTTTTTTTGAGCTGTCAAATCGGCGTAATGCCCAAACAAACAATTCGTTAGCAGTAGTCCATACATGATTTTTGGAAGTTCGCTGACTTCTTCAAAAGCCTATCTGCATCTAAACGATCGAGCTTTACCTAATTACTTTTTAAATATACCACCTCAACCACGAAATCCATCGGGGACAAATTTTTTCTGCAGTGAATTTTTTTACATATGTATGCAGAAATTCTATTCTACCATTTTAATAAAAACATTTACGGAATATATGCTTATTTATTTATGTTCTCTTTATATATGTTGTAAACGTCTCTTGATTTTAAATTTAAACTTGGATTTATTAAAAAACTTGTTCCTTTAGCTTTGACAACTAATCTCTTACTTCTCTAAAGACTAGTGTTTGGAACCTTGTTACAAATTTTAGAAGAGGTGTTCAGAAAGTGATACACCTCTAAGGCATTACCTTTTGGTGGTGCCAAATTTTCAACTTAATTCTAGTATATTACAATATTCTGTTTTATATATGTATATTTATTTTTTGTTTTCTTTATTAGTTGTCAGACATTTTTTTATTGTTGATTGCTGATTGGTTGATTGGTTGATTTCTATCGCGAGGTAAACACGACCAGTAGAACACATGACTAAAGCAAACCTAGAGTTTTACGATAGAAGGCCAGAAGAGAATAGAAGAATCGTCTTATCGTAGCTTATGAAACATGACTATGGAATACTGCTTAAAAATTGTTTGTTTGGCCACCACGCAGATTTTTTCTTTCTCAATGACCTGTCAGCTGTCAAAAGGTATAAGTCTTTATTGATTAACAAGAATTAAATTGATAAAAGGGAAATTATCCATCCGTCATCCGAGTTAATGTTGTGGGTATGACAAAGTGGCTAACAAAGTTTTGTGATTTTATGATTGCAATGTCACGATGCCAAAACCATTTCAGCGGTCCTAAAATAATAAAAATAAAGTCGACAAACATTACTTTTATATTCCGCACTCAAAGTCAGATATTTAGAAGCGACATATCAATTAGAATTAGATTAGTGGGAGGAGTTTTAGTTAGTTTAATTTGTTTACGTCAAACAGATTTAAAATCTTTAATTGCTTATTCTTCATATAGGTATTGTATTAAGAGGTTTAATAACTACAACTTATTGAGGAATTTGTGGGTCTTATACTTTAATAATTGCTCATGGGTTATGTTCTTCTGGTTTATTTTGTTTAGGTTATATATCATATGAATGATTAGGTAGACGTAGATTATTAATTAATTAACATTATGATGATTTTTATTATGTTTGGCTAATATAGCAGCTCCACCTACTTTAAATTTATTAGGGGAAATTTCTTTATTAAATAGAGCATTAAATAGCATTATACCTAATATTCTTAGCAATTTATTGATATTGTTATTATTTTATTAAACACAATCAACCAGCACTTTCAATTCAATCTTAAGCTTGAAGTCAAGTTTATGGATAATATTTATATATATCTTCGACGTCAGCAAGAAATTATGGATAAAACTTGTCAGTTTTAATGAATTTATCTGTTTCTTTTACTAATTTCAAATAAAGCACGCTTGAAGATCAAAGAAAATACTTCTAATATATTTTCGCGATTGCTCTTAAATTGTGTGGAATTTGTTACCATTTCTTGTAAACTTAACTAGTAGATTCATGGGGTGTATTAACCCCCTTTAATCCTCTATTTACCCCACTGGGGATTATGATTATAAAACTGAAGAGTATTGAGTAGTTATGTCTTGGCTAGGCAAACATTCAACACATTGAATAGATATCAATCAACCGTTCACAGCATTTTCTTGTTTAAGGTATAACAACCGCCTTTAATTCTTCCCATAGCAGTGAACTGTGGACCATTTCTATCTCTATCGAATCTGAATAATTCTCAGACCTGCAAATAATAGCGGAACGAGTGCTCTGACGAATGCTCTGGAATGACCTTAAAACCCACTGCGCCAATCTTGAACGTCGCATAGACCATCTAAAAAATGATCAATCCAAATCAGATGAAGTTTCGATTAATGGGAGTCTTACAAGAAACAACTCAACTCTGCTAACGCGTTGGATCTTAACAGCTTATTCACAGAATGGACAAATGCAAACAACAGGTATTTATTTATTTTTACAACAGCAATTAAAGGGCGAACTTCGCACTGCAAAAGTTAACCAACGACTCTCCTTGTCATGCAAGTGTCAAACAGAATAAACGAAAACATATTTTATGGCGTTGCCAGACCAACGCGATCTTGACGAAAGATAATAATTAAAGTGTACAGCTGCGTTTACACATACTTAAACGAACAAAAAATTTTGTGACAGGGGCTGGGTCTATTCTCACAACATTTCAAGTTAAGGTGCGATCACTATGACGTAGAATTAGTAGTCATCCCGTCTGAAATAAACAAGTTTTCTGACGTCAGCATGCCATCCAGATAACAAGTTTGGATGACCGTCTGATCGCACTTTTACAGCCCAACAAAGTGGGTGCCCTCTAATTTGGGAGGTCAACTCCACTTTAAACGCCAAAACTTCTAAGCTAGTTAAGGTACAGAAATGGTTTTGGACAATTTTCTAGTGCCTACAAAACTTAAGCCATTTGGGTACATTGTCCATGCCCATGTTTTTACTTAAAATGTATTTTCACAAAATGTTTACTCAATAATTTTTGGATCTTTTATGAAACCTTTACCTTTGAAAAATGTCCTTCGAATTATATCATCCACATTTTTACAAACGATCAATATTCAAGTTACAGTAAAAACAATTTATCGTCAAATAAAAAGGGTCAAACACACTTAAGTGAGAATAATAAAGTAATGCGGTTAACTGTCAGTCGGTCACTCGAATTTTTTTCTGGTCTCTTGTTCTGGTTCATGTTTGTTTGGTTTGCTTTTTTAGCCCAGTCGTCATCTAGGGGTCTAATTTCTTACTAGAAATAAGAATGAATTCATTACCCTAAGCCGTCCTCCTTTACCATGGCTTGGGATCGGCATAGAATGCTATGGCGGACTTAAAGGGTATATCTTATTCTACATCCTTATCACATCGCAGTCAGTCACAAATTTCAGAAAACTCGAAAAGCTTGCATTGTACTAAATCTAAGTGGTAAATTGCTGGTCAGCTGCAATTCTTTAGATCCGCAATAAAAAGATCCATTGTTGGGAAGGACTGCTTTGTATCTTATCAACGACTTGTGAATGAATGCATAAGATGGAATAAGCATTGCGGATGTAGCTTCACTGAAAAATGATCGTCGTAGCTGGCTAACTACGATCTAATAAGAAAATACGGTCTCGCCTAAGTACTTGGTTCAAAACGTAACCTGGAATTCCTCTTATTCTTCAGGAGATAGTGTGTAGTGCCGGTGTTAACAAGAACGCTCTATCCGGAGATTCTACGCTTTAATTTTGGTATATGCAGATGATATTAATATCTTCAGTCATTCTTAGAGGCTTTCACTTCTGTTGAATAAATGGCCTAGGTCTCTGCAGACAAGACTGAATTAAATACAAACAACAATAAAACAGATATCTACGACGCGAACGCTTTGATTCTGGTGTAGGTTGGTTCTTTGGTGAAACAATGTATGTGTTCCACCCGAGATCTTCGCGGGATTCGCAAGCGAATTACGACTCATCACCTGAGGACCTTAAAGAATTCAAACAATTACAAAGCATTTCATTTCGACTTCGATTCTTTTGAATGCTTCAAGTGATTGTTATTTGTTTCTGTATGATACTTATATTCCTAATAACACTCCTTGATTTCGACTTTCCTATAGATCTAAGGGTAATTTCAATCTACCATCCCACTAGCAGTATAAATGTTCACCATTTGGAAAATCACCCAAACCTTAAAAATGAGAAATGTTCCCTCTCGTCTAAGTACCCGACTCCCTTATGCCAATAATAACAACTATCCTTACCTCCGAATCCGCAAAACACCACAAAAAAAAAAAAAACAACATCATGTTTCCCCATCATCTACTTGATCATCCCTTTTTTGCATCCCAAATCCACTTTCAAGTTTCATTAAGCTCAGCACAACACGACGAGTAATTGGAGCAAACAAAAACCGCCATAAAAACGAATCGAGCGAATAAAGTCCAAGTCACCCTCGTTCATGGTATTCTGCCCGCTCCCCCCCCCCCCCCCCATCGGATGCACCCGGCCCTTCTCCTTTGCAGAATGATTTTTCCACAGTCAGCGTATAAAACATTTTAATCGCGTATACGCCATGTTAACCCTCATATTGTAGTTGAACGATAGCATTCTGTTTGCACTTTAAAGTACATGTACCCACCGCCAAAAACACTAGGTTAACCCAACAAACAAATGGATATGAATAAAAAAAAAATCCTTATATCATATCCTTTTTGGAAAATTTAATTTGAAATAAATTAGATAGGCGTCTATACGTGCGCCTATATAACATCATCCCGTGTGGAGTTACCTTTTTGCGTGTCTATTAAATTTTGTTTAGGACTTTGTTGGGTAAATATTTGCGGTTAAGTGAGTTACACATCAACACCCATCCGCTGGTTAATTTCATTTACACGCACACATGTAGTACATGAGACGTAAATAGCAGCTCGTTTTATCTTAGGCTTGTGGGATCGTGGTAATTAATTTTTGTGTGGGTATTTTTTTTTATAATTATTTACCCGCATGCGGTGTAATAATCGCTTATAACGAGCTTGCAATAGACTTTGGTGGGAGGAGTTATTCCCAAAGGTGTATGATTTCGCTGTCAAAGCGAACAATGACTCGCAAAATGGTTCTTGTCTAACAAAAGGATTTCCCCTCCTCCCCCTGTGTACGAAGCATGCTCTTTTTGTAAATCTTTATTGTTTGAACTTCGTCATCGTTTGAGTGTCCTTTGATATTTAATTTAGCATTAAACTTAAAAGGATTCCTGTTGAGAAGGGTTTTATTTGTTGTAGGTAGGTACATGATATGTATTTGTAGTTGTGCCCATTTCGCCGTTAAAATTAGGATAGGTAGGGATGAATATTGTTGGGGCATATATTTACCCAGGGAAGTCAATAAGTTTTAAAGAAAAAGACACCTTAAGGCAACGTGGAACTATCCAAACTAAACATGGATATATTTACTCCAGGTGGAGTGCACTTTTGAACTCTCAGTCAGAGACTAAGACTTGATAAGCAAGCCTGTCAAGACATATTTTTACAACGAACACATTAATTTTTTTTAAGAAATCCCATCCATTACCTAGGCAAGAAAGACAACAACTGCCTGACATATACCTTGCCTGACTATCTTTGGACATTGTACAAGCAGCAATTGAATACAATAAGCCCAAAAAGCTTTCCATAAGTCGGCGGAGCTAGATGGTATTATCTCGCCCCCTCCAATTAAGAAGCTTTGTTCAGAGCTAGGATGAACTGGCTTTATAGCAGAGTGAATAACATCAGACTTGGGGATGGACTGATTATGAAACTCGTAAATCGATAAACGCCGATCAACACAATTTCTAAATTCTTTATAACTAGAGGCACTAAGCCACTTCCTACCATCAGTTAAATTATGGAATCCGCGTTATCATACTAACGCCACTAACGAGGGATTTAAGGTTAATAAAATGGGAGCTACCGAAACTTGAAGGCCTCATTAGCCTCAACTCTTAACTGAGCCGAAGGTACTTGGTATCATTTCTAAAAACATACTGAATGAGAAAGAGCGATTTAAGAAAGCTTTGAATACCTCATATGTCTGCAGGAAAGGTTTATAGGGCACTGGCTGTACACCACGATTGTGAGACCCATTCTAACCTATGGTCTAGTTGTTTGATGGAAGGCTGTTCGCACTTAATTCTAACTTACGACTCCGAACAAGGAACAGAGGATAACTAGGTCTTGGCATAAAATGTTCAATAAAATCTATGCCTCAACTACGCTTGGAAGGTCTAGTGAATTAAAGTAGTAGAAAAAGTAGCTCTTGGAATAAGGGAGAACAAAATTTGGATGTCAGTCTCTTCAGGACATTCGCGCATACAAGTCATCTTTAACTAGAAAGGCGACTACTTACCGACTACATGAAACCCAAGTACGACCGATAGGACTGCTACCAGCGCTGTCAACCTATCTTAAATGATGGTTTGCAAAAATCTTCTCAGAAGAACTAAGTATCAGTCAGTCCTACCGACTGACGGATTAGCATTAGTATCGTGTGGAAAGTCAGGCAGCATTCATTAGTCTGATTGAGGTTCACACACATGAAGGAGTGGTTTGGTAACAAGACCAGTCTGGCCATATGTGGCACTGATTTTGACTTACAGCTGGCTGACATGCAGCTACTAGCTGGCTTCAGTGTATCAAAGAGCTTGACGATGTCAGGACGAGTTCGGATAAGGAACAATGGAATAACATCAGCACTTCTGCCCTAACCCTTAGACCGTGGCCCGCCATGGATAGCAAGAGATCAAAGATCCAAGTTTCCTTAGACACTGCATTATTGGATTCATGGCTAAAATATAGAAGTTTCAACTAGAAGCTGCAGAGACGGAGAGGAAATTAAATCAGTAGAACATATGTTATGCCATTGTCCAGCTCCTAAAGAATGACTCTTATTCCACTGAAAGCTCTGTTGCTATTATAGCTTAGATTATTGAGGACTCTAGTAAGAGACGCTGACACCGGCTGGTTGCTACGTTAAATCCACTATTTTCTATTTTTCTAGCCATAGACAAATGAAAGTGACTCTCTGTTTCATTTTATCGACAGATGTTCGTTTGTAGCCACTAGGCGGCTCGTTGTTCTATGACCTGTCGGACATTTTTTAAAACCCTTATATCGCACAACTACACTATGGCTGGTTTTGTGGGTCTACTTGTACATTTTTTAAGAATTAACATAAGATTTTCATCTTGTTTGTGACCAAGGGTATGCCACTTTTTAAAACCACCAAAGCGAAAAATAAACGAGCCACTAGGCGGCCCGTTGTTCTATGACCTGTCGGACATTTTTTAAAACCCATATATCGCACAACTACACTATGGCTGGTTTTATGGGTCTACTTGTACATTTTTTAAGAATTAACATAAGAAACAACTACACCAAGTATTTTATGAATTAGGTTCGATTTTCATTTTGTGTTTGTGACCAAGGGTATGCCACTTTTTAAAACCACCAAAGCGTAAAATAAATGCTCTTGATACCGTTAAGATAAAGAACATTAAATATTGTTTGTTTCGCGCTATTTGTTCCGTGTGCGTGCTAGGATGAGTTCACAAATATCTGTCAAAAGATCCCATTGCTAGTAAGCAAAAGCTTTTAACTGGATGCGACCAATTTTCTCATATATATACCGATTCAATAAAACACTTAAAAAAAACTTGAGAAATTTGTTTGTTTTTTGTCTAAAACCAGAGCCCAGAGCCCCAGTAGGGGCCCACCCAGGAAACACATTCTAGCGAAGGATCCAGAACCCTGACAGATTTTCATCCAGGGTACAAATATTTATTGGAAAAGGGCTTTTCGGATATTTATCCAAACGTAGGAATCACGCTCCTAATGCTATTGTGTCCACGAGACGTCAAAAGTTTTTTCAAGCTCAACAGAACGTTCGTTTTCAGTTGTAAAGTAAGTAATAAATAACTTGTGATCTACCATAGAAGAGAACAAGTGAAATTCACACGCTTTAGAGTCAGAAATAATGCGGTCAATCGCCTCGCTCGATCAGTTATTTATTTTCTTCTAGCGCATTTAATTTCCTAAACCTAAATGGAATTATGGAATGGAATTATTCGTGATGGGGGAGGGGTTCCAAATTTCAAGTGCCTAGTAAACGACATAAAATTTGTGTGTATCTCATCACTCCGAAGCAGATACATGAAAAAAACCGTTTTTAACAAGGAAACCTGCTTTATTTCAAAACGTGGAGCTATGCTTCTAAATTGAATTCAAAGGTGTTTCAAAAAACTCAAACCAGTATTGCCTGAAATTAATCTGAGCAATTTTGGTATTTCTAAAATTTTTTCAATAATTTAAAAGTTATGTATAGCCAAACAATTTTCCAAAATCATTTTTAGGGTCTATTCATTTTGACATTAAATTTATAATACCCCTTAAATTCGTCTTAGAACGGTAAAAGTATATATATTTATGATCAACTTGAAAAGCGAAGACAATTCAACACGTTCAGCGCCATGTGTCCACGGATTGTTCATTTTTGTGCCGGCACTTTAGTCCACCATGTCCACTGGTAGTACACATGACTATATGACTTTGGTGCCATGTGGCCAGTGGTGGACACAAAATATATTTATATTTGTGTATGACGTTCCCTTCTGTAGTCCTTCAGTACACTAGAGAAAATATTGGGTCTAGCAAATTAGGTTGTTTTGAGTGAAAACCCTTAAAACTTAGTTTTTTTTTGTTTGTATGAATACTATTATCCGCAACATTGTAAGCAAAAGCTTCGGTGGGCTTTTATATCAATAATCCCTTATTTGTGGCAAACGAACAAGACCCATCCACTGAATCAATCCCAAAAAAATCCGGATTTCAGAAGGTGTTGTTTCAGTCCATTAAGGGAACCTCGATATTTGACGCGACTAACCGGGTGTTTGGTCTATTTTTTTGTGCAGCGAACCGATTTGTTCCATTTACGGCGAGAGATATGATTTCATCACTCACAAAAAATGTGTAAAAAAAAAATAAAGTGGATCCTTTCCAAACAGTTTCTCTTTAAGATTAGATGATATGCCATTTTTAGGAAAATTGGCAGCAAGTGTTTGCCTTAAACCTGCAACAGGCTGTCATTGAAGGGGTCCAGGTAGGTGTTTGAATCGCATCATCCTAGAGTTCTGGTATGCTAAGCTCATCTTCTGAAATGTGGTCTTCAAAATCTGAGGTGGAAGTTTCGTCTTCGGTTCGGTAGTTTTTATCATACAAAGAATTATCTAAAAAATCCAAGCTACCATCATTGTCTGATACCATCATGTGTTGCACTGCTCTCTCCAACTCTAAGCCATTCAAACGTCTGTCCATTTGTATTCACCGTAAACAAAACCAAAGGATGATGAATATTTTTTTCCAAAGAACATCAAAAAATGTGGGTGTCCACGATTGTGCACGTGGTCCCACGATGCAATTTCTTCACTCTGGGATCACGTGTCTACGTGTGGTAATTTTTACAGTTTTACGAATCGACACTTAATTAACACAACAAATTATACAAAACAACTCTTAGCTCAAAGTTAAGAAACACAGAAAAAAATAGTTTGTCCCAATAAGCAGCAGCGAAAAAATCCGATGGCGCTGAACGTGTTGATAATGTCCGTCCTTGGGTCCGTAGAAAATTGTGTGGCCTTCTTATTTAACCAAGGAATCTGCAATTTGGGGCGCACGGGAACGCCCACAATGTGGGAAAACCTAAAAATTACCAAAATTTATATTCAATTAAAAATTGTCCGGTGAAAGCCCCACATCGGCTCAGTATCAGTAAGCCGATTTCAACGTCAACCCAATATCACAAAATTTCACCGTAGAATTTGTATCATATGAAATATGTAACGATTTCAGAACGAATTAGCGGTATAATTTTAAAAACAAAAATACCAATATGAACGCCATGGTATGCATCTACACAAACCATGCTGCCATTGCAAACAATTAATTACAACTGTCCATCTAATGACATTATAGCTCTGCAAGCCGCACGCAAACCGCACAAAGGTATGCATTCGCCGCCACACCAGATAATAATATTATTATCAGTGAGTTTGGGGATTCCTATTGTAATTCCAAAGCCGCACATGCCTCCAATCGTGTGTATCTAATTATTGCAATTTTGTGGCCAAATTATGATGTTAATTAGATTTGACCAATGAAAAGCAGACATACTCACTGTCTGTGGATAGACCAATAATCAGGTGAAGTTATTGTGTCCAAAACAGATGAACACCGCAAAACTACATATTTTGATCAATGCCAGAGAAGATATTATCTACCTATCTACCAATGGCACAGCTACTAAAGAGACAAATGGCACAGACAGTAATATAATGCTCACTTGACTGTAAAACTTTTTGACAAATCAACTGAAATGAAATTGACCATCCAAGGACATCAGCTATCAATCAAACAATGACGCTGAGTAGATAATTTTTTTTTTTTGGAAACTGATTTTGTTTTTTGTTTGAATGTGTTTCTCTCACGCCATAGTATCGGCTCGATACCACCGCAAGCATGAAGGACAAGTTATTTGCTTTGCTGCCACACCTTGGGGGTGATTTATCATAGTTGGTGTCATATTCTCTCTAGGATCGATAGACACGCGGTATATTCTACTGCGTAATGAGTTCTGGGTGTGGATTTTTTGTATCTCAATTCAATTGGAATTGATTGAAAGTACAGAAATCCTCAAATCCCCGTTTACTAAACGGAGAGACACTCACATTCTGTTTAGTTTAATCAAAAATTTAATCCACAGGACAAATATCCTTTTAATTAAAATTCTAAAAAATATTGTTCGACTGTTAAGCCACCTTTTAGTTGGGTGTCACAAAAAGAACAAGCCCTAGCTACTAAAAATGAATCAATAGTTGTAGCGCTAAAACGAGAGACAACAAAAAATAACATACAAGTCTATGGAAGAATTTATTTATTTAAATCCTCCCCCAACAAAAATAACAAAAGCAACCAGTCATTTTTTGGCAGGTAGCAGATATTTGTAGATTTGTATGCATTTGTGGTTGAAACCAAAATGTCATTCATGTGCGAGGGGATATAGGGATTTTTTTTAATTTCGGTGTAGAAAAACACGTATACCGTTATTTTATTTTTTTTCAAGATGAACTCTTAACAAAGATGGTCGTTTGTGATCTTTAACGGACTACGGGAACTAAATTTTTTTATTCAGATTTTATGATTAGGCCAAAATCGATTAATATTCGGAAAGTTTGGGGCGTACGTAATCTTCATATAATTATAGGAGGGATGATGAAACGACTATTCAGAAGTCCAAAAAATTGGGTCTGCCGACGCACTCCGTCGGTCTGACTATCCGGGCATCGTATGGCGAAACGTTTAGGCGTATTTGCTTTAAAGTTCGTATGTAAGGGTCTTGGGGTTATATCTCGGGGCTTGTTTTTGTTTTTTGCTTTATCGTTTGAAATAAAGATACCTGCCATACAATTTTTTTTTGTAAAAATCACTTATCACTACTTTTCTAGAAATTGATTCAACGGATTTTGGTTTTTTTTTGTACTAAGGATATTTGGGATAGGGCCAAAAATACAGCATACTTAGTTTTTTGGAAAAAAAAGTCCATTAACGGAATATTTTCGCGCAACAAGGCCCACCTTCCATCCCTCTTTTCCTTCCCAATCCCTTCTTCTCTTGGGTGGCACCTCCAAGGTCACAGGAAAGTGGAGGGCAACCAAGGTCCCATCAACCTTAGGGCCACTTTCCACGCACCTTGAGGGTACCACCCCCACAGGTACGCATCACAACACCAAAAGACCCGGACGAGGGTCCCAAAAGAGTCACCCGGACGAGGGTTCGAAAAAGAGCCACCCGGACGAGGGTCCCGCTCCAGCCACTGCCATAAACCCCAATCGAGAGCCACCCGGACGAGGGTCCGCTCGAACCGTTATGGGGTCAGGACGGCGGTAAAAACCGCGACCCAGTACGCAGCCCACAACATACTGGCCGTACGACAGTTTGCATCAGAGCATAGGCGGACGGCCGAAATGAAGAAAACGCCACAGCACTGCGAACACCGCCCGCGAACATTTACGCCAGGGGCAGGTGTCCAGCAATTGAGGAGCACGGGTGGACGGCCCAAAGTCAAAGCTCCAATTAACAATTGCGACAGAACTACCACAGTCACGGTAGGGAGCAAGGTTCGATGGGGGAGGGGGTGACGATCCCCTTCGCTACTCCGTCGGGGGAGCAACGGAGGAGCATCAGAGGAGTGTGGGTGGACCGCCCCGTGAAACACCCTCAAAGTTAAAATACGCAACAACAACAACAACAACAACAACTACCTTAACATAAAGACACCAGCAGCAAAACACCAAGATACAAGTCCAACACGAAAATACTATGGAGAAAACAGCTGCAATGTCAAACAAAAACTATTTTTGTAAGGAATGACCTACTTTCGGCAAGATCCCCCCCAAAATCTGAACGGAATCCCACCAGACAGTTTAAATGTCGCGAAATTCTATAGCACTGACATGACACTTTGCCTACCTGCTTGTTTCGGGGGACTAGGGGTTATTTGCCTCCTCCGGCCCACCGTAATTCGAACTCTTAATTAACCCGATCGGAGGGTGAATTAGAGTTGGAGTATTTTGTTTTGTGATTATCACTCGCAATTAGTATAGGACCTCCAAGAAGGGATAAATTGTTGTAAAGTAATAAAAGGTCTTTTGTTGCACATACGCCATGATTATCCCGCGAGATAAGAATAATTTATTCGTAAACATTTGTTTACGTTGTGACATTATTTTTTTTTGTGACGATCAAAACGAAACCAAATGATCGTTCAAAAGACAATACCTAAGCTAAGGTTCTGTTCCAGGTCGGACGAGGGTCGAACACTCAACCTTAACCTGGCTTTCCAGTAACGGAAAACTCAGTGTTTGGGGTATAAGAGTGGAAGTATGGAAGTGAGAGAGAAACTGCGAAAGGGTAACAGGGAGACACCCGCACATCGGGGCGAACTATGCTTCCTTGTAGCTGAATGGGGTCTGCTGTTGGTTCGCTTGTATGTATGGAAGGTAGTGGGATATGGCGGACAATCTCCAACACAAGGAGAGCGTCTATTGCACGCTATAAGTGGAAACCCACTACCAATGAAATTATGAATGTATGAGATGAATCCCGTCCGAGCTGGAACAAAGAAAAATTTTGGGTCATCACTTCTTGGTTGACCAGCTAACTTACCAGTTGTTCCTTTTTGAGGCGTTTTACTTTTATTTTAATTTTATTTTACTTTTATTTTAAAATTTTTTTAAAAAAAAAAACTTTATAAAGTTTCTTTTGGTGCTAACGTTCGGAGTGGTTTCGAGTAGAATTAAAGTAGGGATTTAAAGGAGACGAGGAGAAAAGCGGAGGACAGGAGGAGGGAGATATAACCGAACGACGGAATTCATCGTGGAGGAAAAAAAATCTATAAAGAAGCTAAGTAGAGTGTGGTGTCAGTTTGCTTTTTTTCTTTCTTCTCTTCTCTGTTGTAATTATCTCATCAGTGAGCGTTTGCATTAGGAAGTGTTGGTGGCCATATTTCTGGTTGGGTTTCGGCCGAAAATTTTCCCGAGAAAAGACGGGACTCGCGACCTCGTAACTATAATTGCCAATTCGGGACAACGCGAAAGTGGGTCACGCCATTGGTCACAATCTATGAAAAATTTTCGCTAAACATAATAAAGTGACCAGCTCCGCCGGAGCGTTTATAACGTGGAACAGTGGTTCTTTTTCATTTCTTTGTTGGTTTTACTATTTTTCAGTAACGGACCGGTGTCGTCCGGTACACCATACGGTTTCACAATTTAGCCGTAAAATTGTGTGGCGCCCTTTTAAAATTTTTCTATGTTTCAATAGCATTTTACCAGATTTATAAATCGTCTTCTCTTCCAATTAGAAGAGAAAAAAAAAAAAAAAAAAACATAAATTTCACTCTGCAGCAGCCGTCAAATCGACATCGGAGAAAACGCAGCGTAAGCTAATTAGGTATTTAGGTATAATTCTTTTTCAGTGAACTCACCCCCCGATTGAACTGCCGGGAGAATAGCCACTCTGGTTGTTCTTGTTGGAAATTTCTGACAGTTGGCGATTTTGTTTGTTTTTTTTGTCAAAGAAGTAGTTTTCGTTTTTGTAGTCTTTTTTTCTTTTCTTATTTTTTTGTGGTTTTATTTAATTTAATTTTATATAATACAATTTCGCGTCGGGAATTTATCTAACAAATTGGCGCCCAACGTGGGGGGCCAAAAAATATGTGCAAATTGAAATTTATATCTGATTTTTATTACATACGATATAAATTTCAATTTGCACATATTTTTTTTTTGCTTACATATTATTGCATACTTGAATTCTTATACATAAATACCGCGTTTGGTATTTTACATACATATCGGGGAACATTGCGGAATTATTTTATTTTGTTTGTCTTGTTGTTTATTTTTGCGAGAGAACTGATTCCATCCAGGGTTACCAAGAATTACCTTTTGTGGAATTTTTTTTTGTATTTCGTTTGGGTTGTAAACTGAATTTTGCGGTTTCTTACTTTAAGATTTGTGGTCCATCGGAATTTTTCACTATTTTGATTTTTTTTAATATTTTGTTTTACGGGAGTAGTAAATAATTTTGGGTAGTTAAAATTTTTTTTTCTTTTCATACTTCGGCGGCATAATTTATTCAGTTGGGATAAACTTAATTGGTTCTAGAGCTTTCATCGATTCTGTTGGTACCTCGGGGGGGATACAATTGTTGTTGTTTTCCTGTTAGTGATTTTTGGTTTTGTTGTATTTTTATCCTCGTTCTTCCAATTTAATTATTATTTTGATAACATCTTCTTGGGGGACATTGACGGTTGTATTTAATTGTAGGCTTTTGTAGTACTGGGTCAAATATGGACATAAATAGGCTTTCTAAAGAGGAACTTACCTACGAAATAGAATGCAGGGGATTGTCGTCCGGAGAGATGGACGCTATGCGTAAGTCACTACGCGCAGCGAGAGCTCTCGAACGTCGGGGCTCGCAGGGGAGTATTATAGAAGATTATCCATTCACATTCGAACAAGACCGTGAGGTCGTAGTAAGAAAGATTTCAGAGATCAAGTCGCTAATGGCGAATCACCCCGAACAAAGTTCGTCGGAGTATAAAAAGATCATTACAAAAATCGATTGGGCGACCACTAGGATTAGTAGGTCGCACGCGGTTACAAATGACGAAATATTAGAGAAAAAGGAACTTAAAACCGAGCTCATGGGTTTGCTCGGAGACATCGAGGACGTCGAAAATGAGGAAGAACGAAGCGACGAGAGTATCAAACCTCAATTACATAAGCAAATTGGTGTAAGCCTACAGCCCGTGGTTCAATCGGTGGGGAGATCACCGAACCGACGGCCCGTAGTAGAACCATCAACATCAGTGGCGGCATTGCATAACATCTCTAACCCAAATACGGAGGAGCGTCAGTCCGTCCATATAGAAAAGATGGAAAACATTTCCAAGTGGAATATTTCATTTTCGGGGGAGCGTTGTGGTTCGTCGGTAAATTCTTTTCTAGAACGTGTTGAGGAATTGAGGGACGCTCGGGGAGTTAGTGAATTTCAGCTGTTCAAATCATCTGTCGATCTTTTCACCGGAAAGGCTCTTCTATGGTTTAGGGCGGTTAGGAGAAACGTGAATTCGTGGCAGGAGTTGGTCCGGGAGCTGAAATTGGAATTCCTCCCCCCTAACTACGACGATCTGCTTATCGAAGAAATTCGGCGTAGGACACAGGGGAAGGAAGAGTCAATTGGAGTTTATGTAGCCATCATGGCAAACATGTTCGGAAGACTCTCAGAGCCGCTCTCTGAGAGTCGAAAGCTAAGTATCGTTCAACGGAACTTAGCCCCATTCTACCAAACCCAGTTGGGCTTGGCAGAACCCCAATCCATTCAGGATCTGGTGGCATTGGGAAGGAAACTGGAGATGGTCCGAGCGAATGTTGAGGCATTTGCGCCACCTCCCTTAGCTCGGTCGCGAAACTTATTGGAACCCGACTTAGCTTATATAGCGGCCGTGGAACCAACAATTGCTGTCGTGAATCAAAGCCCTCAACCAGCTCGAAGGTTGAGGTGCTTTAATTGTAATAAAGAGGGCCATATGGCAAACACCTGTTCTGCTCCTAGGCGCTGTGTAGGTTGTGGAAGGCAAGGGGTTCTTCGTAGGGACTGTAGGACCTGTTCGGGAAATGGGCAACGGACTCCTGGAACAGCAGGACGGGAGCGCCGTTAAATCTTGCTAGGTTGTCTGCTGATAACCAGTTGGCTGGACGGAAAGAGGAGGTTGTTCACCTAGGTTTCACACTCGACTCACACGTGGATGATGTTCGCCCATATTTGGGGGTTAGCGTTTACGGTATAGGGTTAATTGGTCTTTTGGATTCAGGAGCTTCGCGGACAATCGTCGGTAGGGACGGATGGAATATTTTGAGTGGATTGGGATTACAGTTAGGGAAAGGTAATGTTAGGAAAGTGGCTTTAGCGGACGGGGCCGGGGTAGCAGTAGCGGGTAGTATTTCATTACCTTTTATGGTTCAGGGAAAAACAGTTTTATTAGATTGCTTGGTCATTCCAACCCTCCCACATGTACTGATCCTGGGTGCCGATTTTTGGACCCGAACGGGAATTGTCCCGGATTTGAGGTCAGGCGAGTGGAGTTTTTCGAATCAAGCCGCGGCGGCTTCGATTTCCACAATCATGGAGAGGTCAGACTTGGATGAGAGCCAGGATAGCCAACTCACTTCACTCATAGAACGAGTTTTCCGATCCATGCCCGAAGGCATCGGATGTACCCACCTGGTGGAACATAAGATTAGGACGACGTCTGAACCAATTAAGCAGCGTTACTATCCGGTTTCGCCTGCGGTTCAACGGCACATAGATAGGGAACTAGAGGAAATGTTGAGAGAAAACATAATCGAAAAATCAAATAGTCCATGGGCTTCTCCCATCGTAATGATTAAAAAGAAAGACGGGTCGTTTAGGTTTTGCGTGGACTACAGAAAGCTCAACAAAGTAACAGAGCGGGACGCGTATCCCCTCCCTTATATTTCCGCCACCCTCGATAAGCTTCGGGATGCCAAATACCTCTCTTCGTTGGACATTAAGTCCGCCTATTGGCAAATCCCAGTCGAGGAAGCATCGCGGCCCTACACCGCATTTACCGTACCCGGTCGTGGACTCTTCCAATTCAAAAGGATGCCATTCGGGCTACACAATGCCCCAGCGACATGGCAAAGATTCATTGACACTGTACTGGGGGCCGATCTGGAACCCCACGTATTTGTGTATCTTGATGACATTATCATCGTTACGAATTCATTTGCGCAACATCTGGGAATTTTGGAAGAAGTCCTTAAACGATTATGTGCAGCCGGTCTGAAGGTTAGCCGGGAAAAATGTAACTTCTGTAGGTCTTCGTTAAAATTTTTGGGCTATATAGTGGATCGCAACGGGTTACATGTTGATCCGGAGAAGGTAGAGTGCATGATCAGGATTCCCCCACCCAAAAACGTTAAAGAAATTAGGAGTTTTGTCGGAACGGTATCCTGGTATAGGAGATTTATACCAAACTTTGCAGTTTTGGTGAAACCGTTAACCGACTTGCTGAAAAAGAAGAGTAGGTTCATCTGGTCTGAGGAGTGCGAGGGGAGTTTTCGAAGAGCAAAAGAATGCCTGATAACTGCCCCGATTCTAACCTGTCCGGATTTTGAGCGGCCGTTTGTTGTGCAGACGGACGCATCGGACTATGGGGTTGGAGCAGTACTGAGCCAGACTTTCGAAGATGGCGAAAAGGTTATCTGTTACCTGAGTAGGTCGTTGAATAGGAACGAAAGGAACTATTCAACAACGGAGAAGGAGTGCCTGGCCGTACTTTGGGCGGTGGAGAAGTTAAGACCGTACATTGAAGGTATTCGATTTACGGTCGTATCGGATCACTATTCCCTGGTATGGTTGAGTAACCTCAAAGATCCGTGTGGTAGGTTAGCGCGTTGGGCAGTTCGGCTTCAGCAATTCGATTTCGAAATCGTGCATCGGAAAGGGAAAGACCATGTGGTTCCGGATATGCTCTCGAGGAATGCAGCCTTCGCTGCCGGAATCGGTGAGATAAGTTCGGATCCTTGGATCGCCAAGATGATCACGAAAATCGAGACAAATTCTTTAGCTTACCCTGCCTGGAGGGTTGAAAAGGGAATCCTGTACAAATTTGTTAGGGCCAACCATATCGTAGTTCGCGAAGAGGGTTTAGAGTGGAAGGAAGTGGTACCGCGAGTAGATCGGGCTAAGATTCTAAAGGATTGCCACGATAATCCATTAGCGGGTCATATGGGGGTTAGAAAAACGTTTGCTCGGATAGCTCGTAAATATTACTGGCCGAAGATGAGGTCAGATATAACAAAATACGTCCGGAATTGTAAAACTTGTCAGAGTGTGAAACCTATGAATGATAAGCCAGCTGGGTTAATGGTCGAAAGGATAGGAACTTCGAACCCGTGGGAGATGATATGTGTTGACTTGGTAGGTCCTCTCCCAAAATCGAGTAGGGGTTTTATGTATATTCTGACTGTGGTTGATTATTTTTCGAAATTTCCCCTACTTTTCGCCTTGAGATCCGCAACCGCAAAGTCGGTATGTAAGGATCTAGAAGATAATGTGTTTATGTTGTTTGGAGCACCAAAGTGGATCGTCTGTGACAACGGTCCCCAGTTCCGTAGTAAGGAACTGAAAGCGCTATGCGAAGCGTACGGGTCACACCTTAAATTCACTGCACATTACCATCCGCAGGCTAATCCTGCTGAGAGGATTAACCAGATAATTAAGACTACGTTACGGGCCTATGTCTCCGAAAATCATAGATCATGGGATACACACCTCCCAAAAGTGGCGTGCTGTATTCGGACGGCTCAACACGAGGTCCTGGGGGTATCTCCCTACTACGCAAATTTCGGGAGAGAGATGGTCACTTGTGGCCTAGATTTTCAATCGGACGGGGTTAGGTCAGATAATACGGGTGATTGGAAAAGAGAGGGAGCGGGAGTAGGTGATAGAGAAAGGGATATGACAGAATTAGGACGACGGTTTCAAGAGCTGAGGAAAGATATTAGTGGAAAGTTAGCAGAAGCAACCAAGAAGTCCGCGAAAGCCTACAACCTCCGACGGCGAGATGTTCAATATCTCCCGAACGAGGTTGTATGGCGAAGAAATTTTATACTATCGGATGCCGCTAACTACTACGCCGCGAAATTGGCACCAAAATTCGTCGGACCTTTCCGAATCCGAAAGCGACTATCGCCATGGACCTACCTGTTGGTAGACGAGAACGGAAAAGAACGCGGTACTTGGCATGTTAAAGACCTTAAGTCATATCATGATGCCACGGATGAGTAGCCTAGGAATCCCAGTCAAAATTCTTTTGTTAATTGTACTACTCATTCAAATTTATAATATCTATTCTGATGACCGGTATTACTAGACTGGCAATATGGCCTTGATGGAATCGTGCTTCCCTTGTCGTGGCGTAACCCCAACTCTGAGAAAATGATCCGGGTTTCTTGAAGACCAGGATCATTTCCTTGGAGGTAAGGGTGGGGTTTGTTGCGGAATATTTTCGCGCAACAAGGCCCACCTTCCATCCCTCTTTTCCTTCCCAATCCCTTCTTCTCTTGGGTGGCACCTCCAAGGTCAAGGAAAGTGGAGGGCAACCAAGGTCCCATCAACCTTAGGGCCACTTTCCACGCACCTTGAGGGTACCACCCCCACAGGTACGCATCACAACACCAAAAGACCCGGACGAGGGTCCCAAAAGAGTCACCCGGACGAGGGTTCGAAAAAGAGCCACCCGGACGAGGGTCCCGCTCCAGCCACTGCCATAAACCCCAATCGAGAGCCACCCGGACGAGGGTCCGCTCGAACCGTTATGGGGTCAGGACGGCGGTAAAAACCGCGACCCAGTACGCAGCCCACAACATACTGGCCGTACGACAGTTTGCATCAGAGCATAGGCGGACGGCCGAAATGAAGAAAACGCCACAGCACTGCGAACACCGCCCGCGAACATTTACGCCAGGGGCAGGTGTCCAGCAATTGAGGAGCACGGGTGGACGGCCCAAAGTCAAAGCTCCAATTAACAATTGCGACAGAACTACCACAGTCACGGTAGGGAGCAAGGTTCGATGGGGGAGGGGGTGACGATCCCCTTCGCTACTCCGTCGGGGGAGCAACGGAGGAGCATCAGAGGAGTGTGGGTGGACCGCCCCGTGAAACACCCTCAAAGTTAAAATACGCAACAACAACAACAACAACAACAACTACCTTAACATAAAGACACCAGCAGCAAAACACCAAGATACAAGTCCAACACGAAAATACTATGGAGAAAACAGCTGCAATGTCAAACAAAAACTATTTTTGTAAGGAATGACTTACTTTCGGCAAGATCCCCCCCAAAATCTGAACGGAATCCCACCAGACAGTTTAAATGTCGCGAAATTCTATAGCACTGACATGACACTTTGCCTACCTGCTTGTTTCGGGGGACTAGGGGTTATTTGCCTCCTCCGGCCCACCGTAATTCGAACTCTTAATTAACCCGATCGGAGGGTGAATTAGAGTTGGAGTATTTTGTTTTGTGATTATCACTCGCAATTAGTATAGGACCTCCAAGAAGGGATAAATTGTTGTAAAGTAATAAAAGGTCTTTTGTTGCACATACGCCATGATTATCCCGCGAGATAAGAATAATTTATTCGTAAACATTTGTTTACGTTGTGACATTATTTTTTTTTGTGACGATCAAAACGAAACCAAATGATCGTTCAAAAGACAATACCTAAGCTAAGGTTCTGTTCCAGGTCGGACGAGGGTCGAACACTCAACCTTAACCTGGCTTTCCAGTAACGGAAAACTCAGTGTTTGGGGTATAAGAGTGGAAGTATGGAAGTGAGAGAGAAACTGCGAAAGGGTAACAGGGAGACACCCGCACATCGGGGCGAACTATGCTTCCTTGTAGCTGAATGGGGTCTGCTGTTGGTTCGCTTGTATGTATGGAAGGTAGTGGGATATGGCGGACAATCTCCAACACAAGGAGAGCGTCTATTGCACGCTATAAGTGGAAACCCACTACCAATGAAATTATGAATGTATGAGATGAATCCCGTCCGAGCTGGAACAAAGAAAAATTTTGGGTCATCACTTCTTGGTTGACCAGCTAACTTACCAGTTGTTCCTTTTTGAGGCGTTTTACTTTTATTTTAATTTTATTTTACTTTTATTTTAAAATTTTTTTAAAAAAAAAAACTTTATAAAGTTTCTTTTGGTGCTAACGTTCGGAGTGGTTTCGAGTAGAATTAAAGTAGGGATTTAAAGGAGACGAGGAGAAAAGCGGAGGACAGGAGGAGGGAGATATAACCGAACGACGGAATTCATCGTGGAGGAAAAAAAATCTATAAAGAAGCTAAGTAGAGTGTGGTGTCAGTTTGCTTTTTTTCTTTCTTCTCTTCTCTGTTGTAATTATCTCATCAGTGAGCGTTTGCATTAGGAAGTGTTGGTGGCCATATTTCTGGTTGGGTTTCGGCCGAAAATTTTCCCGAGAAAAGACGGGACTCGCGACCTCGTAACTATAATTGCCAATTCGGGACAACGCGAAAGTGGGTCACGCCATTGGTCACAATCTATGAAAAATTTTCGCTAAACATAATAAAGTGACCAGCTCCGCCGGAGCGTTTATAACGTGGAACAGTGGTTCTTTTTCATTTCTTTGTTGGTTTTACTATTTTTCAGTAACGGACCGGTGTCGTCCGGTACACCATACGGTTTCACAATTTAGCCGTAAAATTGTGTGGCGCCCTTTTAAAATTTTTCTATGTTTCAATAGCATTTTACCAGATTTATAAATCGTCTTCTCTTCCAATTAGAAGAGAAAAAAAAAAAAAAAAAAACACATAAATTTTCACTCTGCAGCAGCCGTCAAATCGACATCGGAGAAAACGCAGCGTAAGCTAATTAGGTATTTAGGTATAATTCTTTTTCAGTGAACTCACCCCCCGATTGAACTGCCGGGAGAATAGCCACTCTGGTTGTTCTTGTTGGAAATTTCTGACAGTTGGCGATTTTGTTTGTTTTTTTTGTCAAAGAAGTAGTTTTCGTTTTTGTAGTCTTTTTTTCTTTTCTTATTTTTTTGTGGTTTTATTTAATTTAATTTTATATAATACAATTTCGCGTCGGGAATTTATCTAACAATATATAAAATCACCAATATTTGGAAAACTAATAAAGGGAACTCCAAAAAATTTGTAGTCGGACAAATTTGCAGACTTCGATTTTTGAAATAATTTTTTTTTCATATAACGATTTTCCTAATAATAAATTAAATTCGGTTTCTCAAAAGCGGCTCTAACGATTTTGATTATGATTTTTTTTTGTTTTGCTCTCGTTTACCGCTAAACCCGCTTCTGTTCCTATACTCGCAAATGCACCAATGACAGCTCGCTGTGTTCTACCAATGATATCAATGTCGTCGGCATATACAAGTAATTGAATAGACTTATGTAAGATCGTACCTCGTTGGCTTTTGAGTTGGCTTTCCAATTCTTTCCAGTATGTTGTTAAAGAAGTCACATGACAGCGAGTCGCCTTGCCTGAATCCATCAGGGTTTGACATCAGAAGTCTCGGTTAGGTCTGTACCGAACTTGATCTGTGAGCTGCTTTCTTAATCGTCATTCTGCACAAACGGACAAGTTCGGCAGGGATGCCAAAACTAGACATTGCACTGTATAACTCGTCCCCATTTATTCGACTTTAGATAAAAATGTGGTGTATATCGATAAGATATTTAGGAGACTTATATCTCTCTAGTTGGCGCAGTATAGAGGGCCTTCTTTTCTCGTTAACCAGGCGAAAGATTCTGAATTTCCATTTATCATGCATACATTCAGTCGACCAAATCTTAGAAATGAGTTTTTGTATGCAAGGTGGGCAGGCCTTGTGTCTACATATTATGTAAGGATTATTACAATTTATTCCGTCAAATTTTGCTTTAAAACAATTTCTACCAAATCGTGGGCATATTGAACGTGTTATATATAAGCATTTCGGAACGCTAGGGAGTATATTTACATATCCAAAGTTTGGAAATTTAAAGGCTTAAAAAGTGTTAACTGGTGATCTGGCTTTATCGTGTTTTCTTAAATAAAACCAAAAGTCTCCCCAAAGGACCATCCAAGTTTCATATCTCAATAATTAGCCGTTTAGGCTATGCGCTGTGACAGGACAGTCCGCATACATTATTTAATCATTTTTTAGGTACCTCTCTATACCTATATATATTTTACATTAAGCAGAGTAAAATTATTTAATTAAAGAAAGTTCCAGCAATCATAAAGTTATCCCGCTTAAAACTACTAGAATCAGGTATCACTATTGCAAAGGGCGCTATTTTTATATTTTGTAAAATATTTCGAGGCTCTACGTTAATAAAAAAATTGACAGAAGTCTTCATTGCAGCTATGTCCGTCTCGAAAAACGAAATACATTTATTCATTAACTCCCAGCGATTGATAGAAGGCATCTTGATAATTAAACAAAGATCTGCTTAAAGTAATTTTATTGACCCCTTAGATCTTCTCTGTTCAGAAACATTTCCAGTTTGAAAATAAGTTACTTACAACCGTAAAGCTATAACAATATAAAAGCTGCTAAAAAAACAGGCGTTGAATGACCAAGTTTTAGCATCAATAAGGTACCTAGGGAAAATGCGTCATATCAAACGCGAGTCTGCAGGGACCCGGCACAGCCACTTAGTGTTAATATTGACTTTGCAAACTGTATATAGTAGAATCTTGTAGGTAACGCGGACTTCATGGTGACTTAACTGATCGTGATTTTTTGGTTTCGTATCTATATTTTCTACCTAATGACAGCGCGGCATGTACATTTTAAGCAGGGAATGCAACAATTAGGTGTTTCCGCGAATGGTTGTACAAAGTTATGGTTAGACCCCGAGCTAAAAGTTTGACTACCACAAATTATCACTGCATTCCTATACTTGAAAATATTATGGTTGCCATGCTTGGTCACTGGGTCTCCATTTTGTTTTTTTCCGAAGTTCTTCATCGATCGAATAAATTCTTTACTTCAGTACACCTTGACTTGTCGACGTTTTTAAAGTTGGATTATATCTTCAAACAGCTCAAGTTTCGCGTTTGTATTTTCCATTCATCCTCCTTTTTGACATTCCTACATTTCGTTGAAAAGTGAAACGGCAATCAAGTCCTTGGAATCAGTCTTTAGTGTAGCCCTAGACTGTCGATCGTCTCTTCAGGAACAAGAGACAAGACTGGGTGCATTCTCGCAGACTTTTGCAGAAGTTGTATAGACTAAGAGGAGGAGGAAACGAAACGGATAAAGGCTCTGTAGAGTATGCATTCACTTTGTCCTTCAAGTCCTAAGCCAATCTGCTTCGCCAAACCAAGTATCATTTCCTATATGGTAAAGGGTGCCTTTCAGCTCGAAATTCATTACAAGCGTAAAACTTAATTTTGTCACCCTCTTCTCGCAGTACTGCTTGAAGTGCAATATATCGAACTGCTATATTTACTGCAACCATATAAAGAACCAATAAAGAATGACGTAAACAACTTCTATTTGTCACTGTCATAGTTCTATTGGCTTAATGCGAATAGTAGCCTTGATTCCATAATCCACATCTACTTATCCTCCTCATCAAATCAAAAACAATAAACACTTTGTCGGGCAGATTAGCTCATTAAAGGATTCATTGCTAATCGCTCATCCACTTCATGTGTCAGAAGACAAAACAAAAATATTCTACAATAATTGTTCACTGGTCTCGGTGGTATATCCTCCAACCGTAGGCACCCTAAGATTTGAGACACTAAACCCTTCAGGGAAGGGATTTAAAGGATTTCAACCGTTGAACTGGAACTGTCAACGAAGTGACAAAAGACCCTTTTCAGTGTAAATTAGTCCACTTCCTTCTATCCAAACTGCCGGCAGCTGTTTTCCTGCCAGCATAATGTCAACTCAAAAAGGACAACTGTATAGTTAAATGGAATAAACGTCTTCAAATACAATAAGGAAGTGATTATTGGTCTTTCATTTCCGACGACTAATTGCCAAATTTTGTGGTTAATTACATTTCGAGTCAAGTAGATGGTTAACCAGACACTGCCTCCAGGATATAAGTCAAGGTGATTTCGTATTAGGTACGAGCTTATGTGTGACTGACTGTTGGTTTTGATTTGGTTCACTTGGAATCCTTGTAGAGTTCAAGTGGAAACCGAAAAGAGAAACCAAATCAATTTCAATTGTCTGGCACATATCGAGCCGCAACAAATGCAATGTTGTTGGTTTATTTCGTTCTTTTTTAAAAGGTTTCCTCAGCATTTCGTTTTCTTCTTTCCACAAGTCTTTAATTCCTCGTTCGAAATAAGCCTTGGGCTTTCGATTTAATGGAAATTGTCCTGTCTTAGGTACTTTTGGGTATTCAAATCGGGTATGGGTAATGAATCAATTTAGATTTTTATGCAAGGGATTAGGTCCTTTTGTTGGAGAAATGGTGGTGAAATTTTAATAATGATGCACTTCTTCTTTTGCTAGATGGTGACTGACAGGATGAGGTCAAACTCGATTCAAGGTACACCTCCGTAAAAAAATTATCCTTACCATTAAAGAATCGTTTCAGTTAAATTTTTCTGTTCTTTATATCTTAAAATGTTACCTCATATAAGTCCGCCGGACTAAATCCTCTATTGGTTGCAATCCTCTTAGAGTCAAATAGAAAGAAAAAGCATTGCCAATAAAGGTAAGGAACCAAAAGTATGTATGTACCAGCACCGGTGTGGAGCTTTCATAGCAAACACACATACACACACGATTTGCCGACTAAGAGTATCATAGAACTCTTAAATACAGCATCGTGTCGAGCTCTCCGACGACCAACGACGACGCCTCGGGGGTGTCATGAACGTTTATAGAAAAACATTTTGCAAAACGTGATGAGAATTTATCGATATGAAAATAAAATGAAAACAAATATGGGTAGGTAAAGGTACCTCTGGCTGGCACCTCTCCAAGGGAGTGTGTAACTGGCGTATAGGACGTTGTAAAAATAAAGGGGGCCACCTCACCTACATACATATATCCATCGTTAAAGTTTGAGTACAAAAGCGATAATGATCCCCAAAGGGCAGAGAGTCTCTTTCCATTGCTTATGCCGCCGACGCAGCATGGTCTTTAAGAGTTATTATGATGGAAAAGCGATACAAGGATATTGACTCCTTGTTTATGAGGATTTTCTGGTTTTTATTTATTTTTGTTCTCCTTTGTGTTGTCGCAATCTTAAATTCAATTGAAAATGTGTTAAATAAATATGGGAATTGTTTTTGGCCTGGGGATAGGATTTTAATGATCGGTTATGATGTGAGACGATTAAACACATGGAGAACGGGAAGGAATTAAGGTTTTATATTTTTTTTTGTTTTTCAATTGCACGTATTTTGATGTGTTTTGTTGGGCACGTGTCGTGTCGTTTATTTGGCAATGAATTCGCCCAGCTAACAACTAAGACTGGTAGCCAAAGCTAAGCATAATAAGTTCTAAAATTGAAAAAACAACAACTATATTGTGGGAATGAAATATGAAAACTAAAACATTTTGAAAAAATTAATACAACATTAAATAGCTGCATACGTTCTTTCGACCTCCTCCACGGAACGTACGGAGCATGTCCGGGATACGATGTCAAAGTCGTGCTCGGGTATTTAATGCTAAATCCCGAAATGAAAATATCTACGAAACCACAATAGATAACGGCTATCGACTAATCGATTTGACAGCACCTTGAAATACAATTATAAGTTGCACTTGGTTTCCACGGATAAGGATGCACGCAGTAACCTGGCGCTCTCCAAACGAACCACCAACTAAATCGATTATGTGCTAATCGATGCGAGGCAAACGCCTACTCTCACCAATTTCTTGGAGCAGAAGCTGCGAGCTGACTAGAAGAAGAAATTCGACGTTGGCCGCCTGAGTGAGAAATTCTCCACTGTGCTGATGAAGCTAACAACCAGTGGTCACAGTATCGCAACATCATCCATCAGTTCCTAGAGAAAAAGCCCGTGGGGGCAAACATGATTCCGAATGGAAATTAGGCAGTATTCTAGCTCAAGGAAATCGAGAAGTCTCGCGATCGAAGAAACACCATCCGGAGTTATTAAAAGAAACCCTTACAACTGTCTGTTGGCATTAAGACCCGAATGCAGGCTTTTTGAAACAGCAAAGGTAGGTAACCTAGTACTTAAGTAGAAAGACAGTGATGGGGCAAGAAGAGAACCCATGTTTAGTCTATGATGAACCAGTCCCGCCATCCAATATTGAAGTAGTTGGCTTAGCTATCGTCTCATCGTCTACCTGCAACGCTCTTCAAATACGGAGGTGATGTTGTGGTAGGCGTATGGACTTTAGGTGGAGGAAACCATCTTAAAGAAAGGCGATCATAATATCTTGCAAGAACGGTCGAGGCATATCTCCGCTTAATGCCGCATATAAGATTCTATCCAAGTTTTTGTTTATTTTTTTGTAGGGATGGGGCTGATTCTTTTATGCTCCCTTTAAGGTTAGTAAGTAGTTTGGTCTAGCGACAATCATAGGTCTTTGATGAACCTTACGATTGTTGAGGCTGATGATTAGCAATATCCTGAGGTTCGGTGAGTCCTTTGTTAAAGCATTTAAGCTTCTTTTGGATGATTCCAGGCCATTCGCATTGGATGTGTTCTGCCGTTTCTGGTTGTTCTAGGCAAGGTCTACACAGATCTGTAGAGCTTTTTTCCATTTTCATGAGATGAGGGTTCAGGGCGCAGTGACCTGTAAGGAAGTCAGATACTATCTTAGCATCAAGTTTGCTCATAGAGAGGATTTGAAGAGCGCGTTTTTTGTTGGCGAGGCCAATGAATTTTTAAGCATGGCGTAACCCTTGACTGGAGTTTCACTGGGATGTACGCATTTGGTATTCCCATGTGTTGAGTTCTAATTTGATATTACTGGTAGTCCAGAGAGGACTCTGGGCCGATAAAAGGGGATGCAGAGTTTATTCGTGCTAGCTCATCGGCCTTTTCATTACCAAGAATTTCTTCGTGTCCTGAGACCCAGTAAAGAGTCACTCTGTTACGGGACGTACGTTGTTTTAGAATAATTAGACAGTTCCAAGCAAGTAGAGAGTTGAACTTTGAGTGCTGCTTGACTGTCTGAGAGGATGTATGTATATATCTGATCTTCTGAGATCACGTCTTAAGCATTCTTTTGGGCATAGTTCAATGGCATAAAATTCTTCTATCCAACGTTTAGAGATCTTCATGGCGATGGCAGAACCCGGAATCCCATCAAAACTGATCCTGCTGTGTCGCGTGACCTAAGGAAACCCGCCGGAAATGTGCAGTTTGGCAGCAGCTCATCAAAATTCCAAAAAGCCACACATCATTGGCGTGAGCCCTTTAAGTTAACGTAAATAAGTTCTTTCAGATCCTTTTGCAGCAATTAAAATATTTTATAAGTATGACTGCCTTTTAGGACTCAATTGTTAGATAAAAAGAGTATTTTTTCAAAAACATACCACTGATGGTAGAGTTATGAAACTTGAAATGCGTATATACTAGTCTGGTGCTATGACCCAGGTTCTGCTGCGAATTCTACGGCACAGCAACTCCACTTTTATTTTTCTGCTCTTATACATCTCCGTGATCCGTTCTACGTACCATTCTAGATGCCCTTCCTTAGATCCCAAAGCAGACTAAATTCTGCAGAAAGTAGAACGGTCAAACGCTCCCTCTGCATTCATAAAGACAGCAAAGTGAATAGAACTTGCGGTCAAGTGTCTTACGCACGCTGAACTATGAGTGTATTTTTGTCAGCATGCCTGCTGTCATGAAGACCCAACTAAATCAATTTTATTATTTGATGCGATTATTTTCCTGCAGAATTCCAAATATTATTCTTACCTTGCTATATATAAATGTTCTATTGCCAGATTTTATTATATTTATAAGTATACTATCCTTGTCGGCATTAGTAATTAAAATCAAACAATTCTGTGAAATGTTCGTGTGTCTTTTGCAATCCGAATGCACAAAACTGATTCATAGAAAATGTAAACAAACATAAATTGATAAATACATTTACAAAGCTATGCCGAGTTATGAAGAGAATCCTATTTACATTGTGTTAAAACTTACACGTACCTTGTAGAATGTCAAGCATTCTACAACGTGTCCAAGTGCCAACAACAAATGAGTACTTAAGTGCACCTGAATGTATTCAACTTGACTCCTACAATAATATGTTCGAAACATTCATTCACATGTTATGGTGTTGTACGAGTAGTTGATTCTCATCGTAGCCTCATTTGAAAGTACTTACCTCCCAAGGATAGATCAAGCATATTATCGAGTCAAGATAAACCTCCCTAGATTATTCGTTGAATGATGAAATATTTAATCTTTGCATGCAGCAGACGAAGCTTTTAAAAACATGTTGTTTTAAGTAAAGAATAACCACAAAATGGAGACACCAATTAATTATTCAAAAGTTATTTGAAGTTAAATGGATATCTATCTATTTATATATGCAAACGGTGACCAGATAGATGGGAACGAAAGGAAAAGAAATTTAAATTGACAAAAACTTTCTGCCAAGAAATAGCACATAAATTAAGTAGTTGCTTCAGCTACGCTGACATTGCTTCAAGCGTTCGTTCTCGATGACTCGAATCTCCAAAGTTGTCTTCGAGCTCGTCCGAAGTGTTTAGATTGTTAGCTTAGACTAAGAACTTGACATAGCCCTAGAGAAAATAATCGAGCATAATCGCGGCAGCCATTTGGTGAATGCTCGCCGCGAGATGACCCCGTCGGTTATTTTTTTCTTCACAACTTCTAGCGTTGCGTTGCTTGATTGACATATAGAGCGCCGTCTTGTTGGAACCACAACTCGGATAATTTGATGTTGTCGTGCTCTGGCTACAAATATGCGGTTTACACTTCTTTATACCTGAGACCACTTACGAAAATGGTGTCTCCTTTCTCACTTCGAAAGAAATAAGGTCCGAAGGTGTCGCTATTCCATAAACTATAAAAGATATTTTTTTTGCCAAAAGTCCTGAGATCCAGCGCCTAATAAGCGATCTCATGGCGGCGTCGTCTATGGTCGTCCGGCTAAAATTCTTGCGCCAGCATAATCTCCCACCAAACCCAACTGAAAAATAAGCCGATGTCTTTACCGATGTCCAATTCAGCTGGCCGCTTCGGTAGCTATGTTTTCTTCATTTTGCACCTGATTTGTGGTTTAAGGTCCAAAAGTGTGTACTCACGCTGAAACTTTTCTGAAGCCATAATGACGACCGACCTGAAGACGAAATTCATGTTGCATATTTACAACTAAGCCGGAATTTCGATCTTAGTTTTCGAAAATTTACCCTAACCATTTCATATTAGTTTCCTGGCTTTGGTAATAGAATTGGTAATTGGGAATTGGTTAAACCAATCAAAATTACCACGAGATTACCAGGATTCCAAAATTCAGTTCTATAATTTTTCCAAAAATATACCGAGTTTTGAATTGACCGTTAATAGGTATTTCGGGACTGCTTATGTTCGACATCGCATATGGGTCGTACCAATGAGATAAGATTAACGTGCCGATTTATACCGATCGATGGAATTATCAGTACTTTTCTCGGTAGGTGCCTGCTTCTCCATATGCTAAATGCTGCTGCACTTGTAAACTCTTGGGTGCGATGACTTAGTGACGTAGTCAGTTTCTTACTTTGTGATACGTTTATGCTATCGTCGACGATTGAACATCCAGCAACTCTGCAAACGAAATACCTTCGACGTAAAAATTTAAAAATTTGATTGGGTTGGTTTCCAAATGAGATATGCTGGATTTCATGCACATCCGGGATAGTTTGGTCATGCAGATTGTGGAATTTTGAATTTCGCGCATCTTACAAAAAAATATCTCTGAATCACTTTGTGATTCACTGGGTCTTATTCGCTGCACAGGTACAGTGTTTTTGAGAGATTTAACACAAACAAAAAACAACCGCAGACCACAGTCGGTCTGATTAACACACTCCTCTGTTCCTTAGTCACTGAACAAAGTAAAAAATCCCCTGCACTCATTTATTTTGCACGAGTTCCTCTGCAGACTTGCGGTGCCGGTGAGCTGTTACCACAGCTTTTTCTTCATAAGGCAACTCAATACCCGTCTTGCCAGGTATGCTTATCAGTTCCCCCAACATACTGTGAAAATAAAGAAAATATAAAGATTCGCTCCTCTGCCGAATGAATGTGGAATGCTCTACCTTACTCTGTTTTTCTCCTTATTCCTCATTACCTTAATACCTGTGTTGTATTACTATGGGTGCTAACTTCTTCTAATTTGTTGTTGCTCCATCTATACTAACCCTAAACTAAGGTCTCTTAACTCCAAAACCGCAGAATATAATATATAATCTGAAATTTTTTTTATGGTGATGAAGCATAATAAATAATTTAAAAGTATATTTTTATTGTGTCCTACTTGTGGGTGTGCATGAGGAATGGAAGTGACCTACAAAAAAAAACCCATCTAAATTTTGTGGTCCAATGCACTAACCACTGAGTGACTGTACCAACAAATTCGAAGGTAGAAATGATTACCTTCAATCTTGAATATAAAATCTTTGGTATTAATGCGTGTTACATCATCACGGAAAACCCCTGGACCGATTTATTCCATATTTAAAGGGAAAACACTTAAATATTTTAAGCGAGATTATGAAGATCACTCTGAAGACGATCACGATCAGTAGGCAAAACCTTTGGCCTCAATGCCAACCCCCAAAAAACGAAACTGTTTCCTTTTATCTGCAAATAAAACATACCGCAAGTCAAACTCCCAAAACTAAACAGAGACCAAAAGTACCTTCGCGGTAAGAAAAACATGGGTGGTGGTAGGATCCATACTTACATATGGCGCACTAGTATAGTGGAAAAAAATGGTCTACAGAAAATAAGCAACAGTGCGATATGACTCACTGATTTGGGGTTACTTCAAGAGCAGTAGTTACGGCCAAGGCACGGTCCTAGTGAAACTTCTTTCCTTCGAAGAATGTTGACTTTGACATTTCGGAAAATAGTGAGGTTACTGACAACAAAACTCCCCTCTGAATAGTAATGGGGACTATTAAGGAAATAATCATAAGGACTGCCAACCAAAGGTGGTCAAGTCGTAAAAGACAAAGGCTCTAGCGAGGTTATGTAATTAAGGAGGAATAATATTAGAAGAGTATGGGGTGATCTCTAAGGACTGTTGAGAATATTACGCACATACTGTGTGAATTTAAGACAATATCGCGTAGTCGGGCGACATTTCTAAAAAGATACTTTTTCGAAACCTTTTTCGAAAAAAGACTGCACGAACTTCAAAGACCTCTTCACCAAAGAAAGTATTTAGGTTTTTCTGCCCTATGAATATTGATTCAACAGGTGAGCAACTCATGAGCACGTTTTAAATTCCTAGTATTGTTTTATGGCATTTTTATTACACTGTTTCATCGGTTGAGGTTAAAAGAATATACAGACGTACCCCTTACAGCAACTTTTCGTTGAGCCCCCACGCAATTGTGTAGCCACCATTTCAAGGTCTAGTGGTCGCGCCAGAAATAACGTGTCTCTTTAGCCGTGATAGGGCTTCTTTTATTTACATGGTTTTTTTATCTATCCTATTCTTCAGGGCTCTTTACGTGAGGATGGAAAACAGCATTTCTCCAGCCAGTCCCAAAAAAAGGCGAATCTTCCTTCCCCTTCTCCTACCGATCAATTGCACTAACGTTGAAATATGAAATATCTTGAATGCCGAAAACTTCTTAACGACCGGCAGTACGGTTTTTGCAGCAACAGATCCACTGGTGATTTGATGACATATCTAACTGAAAAGTGGAACCCAATCTATTCACCATGGTGGTGAAGGTAAGGTCGTTGCGCTTGATATTTCAAAGCCATTTGACAGAGTTTGGCATCAAGCTCGATCGAGGATCGATGATACCTTTCTTCAATGGATTAGAAATTACCTTTTGGACCATTCAATTCAAGTCGTTTTCGAATTTCGTTCTCATTTTTTATCAATGATCTCCTGTCTGTCACCCCTAATCCTATGCATTCCTTCGCTGATGACAGTACCCTTAGCTTCGCATATTCTTTTTATGATTCACAACCCTCATCTTCGGGCATGGAGCTAGAACGGCAACGTATGTTAAGCTCATTAAATTCTTAAGTGGGGTAAGACCAATAAAGTAGAATTTAATGCTTCCAAAACACAATGCTGTCGTTTATCATTTAATCATTACTCCAATACTTTCCATCCTCGGTATGTGCGTTAACGACAAACTCCGTTGGAATGACCAAATATTCGACGTCGCCAAGAACGCTGCGAAATGCCTACCCTTCCTCAAGCGATGCAAGAAATATTTCACCCCTTCTGATCTGGCTAGAATTTATAATGCATTTATTAGTTCACCCTCACGCCTCCATTCGGACGGATAGTGAAACACAAGGATTCGTTTCCCAACCGTACAATACGAATGTGGAATGCTCTACCCCGCCCTGTTTTTCCTGCGCATTTCAGTTTACAAACATTTAAAACCAACGTGCATCGATATCTCCCTTTCTCTTATCTTCTACTTCCTTAATTCCCGCACTGTGTCACTTCATTATATAGGGTATTCAAAATTCTTTTTGTGCGCGTAAATTACAAAAAAAAATAACAAACCCTTGGTTAATTTTTTGATCCATCGATGTCGAAGTGGATCTTTCGTTACAAAATAATCTAGGGTCTTGTCAGGTAGATAAAACGCAAACATATTTTTGTTTAGGTCTTTTTAATTCTTCTTTTATTGTATTAATCAAATTGTCTTATAAATATCTCAGTTCGTTAGAAATAAATAAATTTCAATTTTAGTAAATTCAGACTTGCATAAAACCGAAAATTCGGTTTGGAATATTTCTTAACATAAAATATATTTTTGATTCGTTAAAAACTTAAATTAAAAATATTATTAATAAAATAGCTCCATAGAAGTATCTTTTAATTTTAAGTTAAATAGTAAAACTAATTTACATTAAAACTAGCCCCGCTAGTTCATATTTTCAACACTAACTCTTCATTTATTTAAATTTAAAGCTGTTTATCGTTGTACACTATTGTAATGTTAATCCTTTTTTGGTATTCGACACCTTTTCTGATGATCCACCTTTATACATCTGCGAACTTCTTGCCCCATCATCTGAGGCATTGGTTTTGTTGCATCGAATAAATTTAATGAAAGAAACACTAGTAATAGCATCTGGATTGCAAACGCTGATAATAACATTTAATTAAGTGATATTGGTCTCGAGACAACTGAATTACGACACGACTGTGGGCGGAATAAGAAAATGTCAGTGGAGATCGATCTTGTATTTAAATGAAGCACTAACACATATAGACATGAGAAAGCTTGGTCTTCCCCAATCTTTACACTGACAATTCATCTTCAATATTTAAAGAGTGTGACCAAATACTAATACTTCGGATGCGATTAGTGATTCACCTACGCCTGTTTACTTACGAGTAGTACGTCAGTGTAGTTAACCATTATTGCAGGAAAGTCATTATTGAAAACACTTATTTTATTGAAGCATGTGAAGACATGTGTCAGAAGTATCTGCGCTTTTTAGCATCACCAATAAGCCGTCAAAAACGTTCAATGAAATACGAATACCATCAGGGTTTAGTTGACAATAAATCACTCTGTCTTTTCCTCGGCGGGTCTCCATATATTAAAGTATGTTGACCTTATATCTTGTCGTTTTTATAAACACCAGAAACCTTCATTGGTCCTCATGTTAGTAGTTTTTCTATATCGAAATCATTCACAGCAATCGTGGAAGATCTTCCTTAGCAGCGATTGATCCATAGTTCCTGATGGATGAGGACTCGTGCCCCTTAAAAATTATGATGGGGTGTTTGACATTGAACGATATACGTATGCTTCTTGAGTTCTTTGTCCAACGTATACAATCTTTGATTTTGTACTTTAGTGACCATTTATTCCGAAGAATTCAATTAAATTTCAAGTAAAGCTTTTGTACGCATTTTATGGTGCTAATTTTGGCTTAGCAGATTTTTTGACGTCGAAGATAAGGTGTCGACTGACGAGTCACTAAGTCATTGCCGAGGGCAATGAGTCGAATTTTTCGAAACCACGACCAGACGCGTAGAAGTAACACGTTGAGTGGATGTGAGTCGTTAACACCAAGGCAGAAATGTTTAAATGTTTTTTGTTCCTCCTGTTTGCAATCTGGTTGCTCTTTAAATTGGGGCCTGCCCACAACACTGGATGTTCAACTAGTGATGATGGTAATTTGACGCGCGAAATACTGTTTCTGGGTAAAGTTTGTAGGTGAAGAAATCGCTACACGCGAAACTTTTTAAAAGGAAGTGTTCATTGACCTTTGAAAACCGTGCGAGCGGTAAAGCTCGAAAGAGTTCCAGGTGTGACAACTCTACTTTTAGCTGCAATGAAAACCCATGCAGATGGAAAGTTGGCCCCGAGATAGATCAGATGTAGCTCTTTCATGAATTTAACACCATGGAGGAATCATCAAGTTCAATTTTCTGCTCTATTTATATTTGCACGACAGAAGAAGCGGTAACATTGATGACAAAGTCGCATTCGTATTTTATTTTTCGGAGACAGACGATTGTGTTTGTGCTTAAGTAAATGTGCTACGATCACATATTTCTCTGCCGAACGTTTTTCTGTGACGTCAAAAAGAGTGGACCTGCTGTCTGGCAGGACATGCAAGTAGCTCTCTAGCCCCTTTTTGATACCACTGTCCAAGAGACCTGTAGGTCAAACGAGGTGAATGTTGGTTAACTGCAAAAATATTTCTTGAGCAACGATGAATGATTATTTTATTGAGGAAGAATAGGAAGTTCATAGTATAATTTCAGAAAGCTCGTAACAATTAATAATACAAAGTTTTCAATGACTTATTGTTAGTCCGCTGCGATTCCAATTCAAAATGAATGAATGATTTCCATTTTTTCGTGCCCGGTTTGTAAACTTATGGGATGAGATTGAGCCCGCTGATTCCCCTCAAACTACGCTACTGGCATGGATGGGTAAGGTTATGTTGAACAGGGGTGTGGCGAGAAAACAGTGCTGCTCAATTTTATTAACTCCATGGATCTTTTACTATCGAAAAGTAGCCTATAGCCTTAGATACTCGGTATTTCTCAAGACTTAACCACCTTAGGAGGAAAAAGGCGCCTGATCGGCTTCCACTCCCTCCCTTGCAGCAACATTTCCCATACCAGCCACCTGTTGAGTGAGCGATTTATGAGCCAAAGTGGCTTTCGCTCTCTCAAAGGAAGCCTTTTCCCAGGTTACTAGAATCACAGCCCTCATACTTTGCCGTACCTTTTGCTGGCTGTTGTTGATTCCCATGAGTAGCGGAAAAAAGGTCCATCTGCACAGAGATACGCGGTATACAGATAATACTAGATAATTCGGAGGTCACCAGGTATCTGGATCTCCGGTAACGGCTGATTTATTTTTTAACTTCAGCACCCAATCAGGCTGATTCTCAGCACGGGTCGTGTGACACCCTAATCTAGTCCAGTGGACTTAGAATGGAATGGATAGAGAAGAAATGAAGAGGGGGATGTAGGAGTTGAATGGAGTGGGTGGGAAGAGTGTTCTTTTGTTTTAGTACACATCTAGAGGGGGGAGGATACTCAAGAATCTTTGACCTTACTCAGCCCCTATAAATCGTCAAGCTGGGGATTCCACTGGCGTGGCTAATAATTAGAATAGAATATTGAAATAGAATATAATAGAAATAAAAAACAGCCGTATAGTCTCAGCATGAGCAAAGTGAATCAATAAAGTCGTGTACACATATATAATTTAGGAGTCCTATTTTCATCGACAGTTAATTGATTTTAGCCCCTGATCGTTTTTCTTAACGCATGCATGATGTGTCAACTCGAGTTAATAACCCGGTTCAACCTGAGTTGCAGCTAAACCGAGTTAAACCGAATTAAATTTTTATCAAACCGAGTTACCAAAACCGATGGAATGAACTGATGCCAATTTAATGCCACCGAGTTGAACGATTCGGTTTTGGTTGGTTTCGGATAAGAATAAACAACTCGAGTTGCAGCCCGATTTCATTCCATACCTATATGAATTGGAATTCGGTTTCGGTTTCGGTTTCGGTTTCGGTTTCTCGGTTAACCAATTTACCTCGATTTGAATGTACCCGTTCATAAAATCTAATTGGAAAAACGAACCGAGTTGCAAACTGATATATATATATATTTATTGATCTGATTTAATTGGTGTTCGGTTTAGTTCTTTTTCTTATTGTGACAATTGGAGAATGTTTTATCGTTCATAGGTTTTTCTTGCGGGTTTTTTTTAAGTGTTTGTGTAAGACAATTTTACGAAGCAAATAATGGCGGCCTCAAAAAAAGGTGTATAGTGTGGGAAGTTTTTAATAAGCCGCAAGAAGGAAAAGTTGTCTGTAAAAAATGTTCTACATCATATAAATATTCGGGAAATATGAGTACATTGATGATGCATATTAAAAAAATGTGGGTTTAATACTAACGAGATAACATTGACGATATTATTATCCCAAGTACGAGTGCTCAGCCTTCAACTAATCAAGCAGTGGGTGAACCTCCTTCTATGAGACTCAGACAAACGCGATTAATTAGAATAATGCTTTGCTTGATATAATAGTCGAAAATGAAGGGTTTCGAAAATATTCAAAAGCGCTGAACCCTGATTACAATATTCCTTCACGAAAAAAAGTAGCAGAAATATTTGAAGAGGGATATAACATTGAGTCAAGATTCTTAAAGCAGAAATTACAGGATATCGATATTATAGCCTTGACATCAGACATTTGGACGTCGGACAGCAACAAATGTTTTATCAGCATAACATCTCACTACATAGAAGGAGTAAGTATGAAGTCTGGTGTTATTTCTACTTCTAAATTAGAAGAAAGTCATATGGCTGAAAATATAGCTAGCACGATACGAAAATTATTGGATGAATGGCAAATAGGTGCTAAAGTTGTAAGCATTGTTACAGACAACGCTGCATCAATGAAAAAAGCTGTCAATGAAATTTTAAACAAACGCAATCAGTTCTGTGTGGCACATACATTGAATCTTGCCGTTAAAGACTGCATTGATAAACCAAATTTAGAGCATTTTCATGTCGATGAACAGTTGTGATCAATGCCATATATTTAGTATTTATGCCTAAATAATGTAGGGGCATAGTATCGCATTTTAAACATAGTGCGAAATCCTCTTATGCATTGCTAGACATGTATGTTAAAATGAAAATTGAGACACTTATATTAAAACAAGATGTTCGCACCCGATGGAACAGCACATTTTATATGCTTGAACCTTTATTAAAAATAAAAGTGCCTCTTTCCGCTACGTTGCCACTTTTGGAAGCGTCCCCATCTAATCTGGATAATACAAGAACTGCGAGATCACCTGACTTCAACTTCAATTGCTCAAGTTCAAATAAAGGTATATTAATTCTTACTAACTTTTTTGAATTAGCATTTATCATTATTTTATTTGAAAAAATATAATATGCTTTTTATGTATTCCTACTATTACTCCTGTAACCACCGAAACAAACATTGAAGATGATGAAATCTGGGGAGTTCTTGACAAAAAAGTTTTGGAAACACAAACTACCATGACGCCCTTTTCTTCAGCAGCAAGTATGGTGAAACAATACATCGATATGCCATAATTAGATCGAAAAAAAAATCCGCTTGCGTTTTGGGAAGAAAAGAAAAGTTTGCTTCCACCCTTGTTTAAGCTGGCACATAAGTATTTATGCATACCCGCTACATCGGTTCCATCGGAAAGGCTATTCTCCAAGGCAGGTTTATTATGTAATGAAAGACGGAATCGTTTAGCTCCCAAAAAAGTTGACCAGACATTGTTCCTTAATACCTGCAAGAAATTGCGATGATTGTTTTTTTTTTCAATATTTTATGCAGTGATAGAGCGCTTGGAGCAGATTTACTTTCGTCATTTCAACAGAAATAATAAAATACAAAAAAAGTAAGAGACGAATAAAGAGATACAAACTTTAATTATTCTCCAATATTATTCCATTATCTATTCTTACATCTCCGAAGAACACAAACAAGAAAGAGGAATGAACAAAACCCACTCCCACATTCTACTCCACCTATCCGCCCACACCCATCCCCATCATCCCTTAATCTGTGTTCACACACTCAATATCCCTTCTCGAAACAGAAGCACCAAAATCTGCTTGTGTTGCCTTATAGCCACTCAGCAGCATAGAACAGTTTAGAAGCACATAATCGCTGTGATCTAGTTCAAGGCTTATGCCACTCACACTCACGAGCATACAAAATCGTTCCACCAAAGCGATGGCATTTGAGTCGATGTGGATTAAAATGCCAGGATAACACACTGAATCCGTTTAGCTGTCGTTCTCATCATCATAGCAACGCGTGCCATAGTTTGTCTTTGATGTCAAACAATATTTGTATGTAGGTGATACGATAACCCATCCCGCAATTCACTTGAATTCTTTCATGAATTCCATGTTTATGAAATTAATGCCTGACCTCTCAGTCCCATTTAATTGCTCTCCTAAAAGGCCAATTACAGCCGTGGTATATGTTACACCTCATCCATATTAGGTAGCTACTTGCAAACTAATTGATATTAATGCGCTTCGTGAATGTCGCTTGTGATTTGAAGGCGATATGACACATACGCATATCAGACAGCCGTCACATTAAAGTGATTGTCTGCCACTTGCTCCTGTCGAGTTAAATTGCTCGGAAAGGTTAGATCGCAGGCAGATAGCATTTGTGATGGCAGACATTAGACAAGCTTGCGTGAGCAACAGCCAGCAACATGTCATGAAATTGTTGCAATATGCTTGATTTCGATTTCGATAGAGTGAATGAGGACGGAAAGCAGGTGAATATTGCTGCAGCAACTGGTGAAATTAAAATAGTTTAATAGTTGACATTATTACATTACAAGGCTGGATAAATTGCATACCAAATTTTGTTTACAAGAGGTGTCATTTTAGGTCGATAGGAAACATTCCTGAAAAGTGGTTACCTATATTTTAATTTTAATATTACGATTTAAACGGTCAGCTGAACTCTCCATTTCGTACATCACACTTCCAGGAAATTTGTCGCGCAATAAAGCGCGCACCTGTTTTATGGTATATGGTATCGTCCTGCTGAAAATTAACGTAACCGTCCACTTTAGGGTAAAAGTTCAGTCAACGTTGTTCCGTAAAGCGAAATGCGGTCGCACCTCTATTATTTTCTCAAAATATGGCTCAGTGAAACAAAACAATTCAAAAACTCAAAAAACCTGTCACTTGAGATTTCTATTAGCTTTTTGGAAGCTCTTATGCGAGAGTTTTGTATTTTTACGGTCTCAGTGGTGGAAAATGTGCTTTATGATGACCACAAGCAGTAACGTGAATATTCACTATTCAAATACGTGCACAGTGTTTAAGAACCTTTTTGCTTTTACTGCTCAAAAAATTTAGCAATGCTCCATTTGTCATATGTCATGAATTTTAGACTGTGCATGGAATTTAGACCGCGTGAAATTAGGCTGCGGATACTTCTTAATGGGTGTTCAAAATTTACTTTAAAATTGATATATGGCCGGGATTGTTGTTCGAAATATGTTGGTAAAAATAAGAAAACAAAAATTTCTAACTGGAAGTTTCGTTTAAGTTTTGTGGCCCGCTTTTAAAGCCATAAAGATTATGTGATATTTCGAATATAACAAGAGTATATGGATGGCCCGTTCCGCGAGAAAAAGGGATTTAAATTCTGGTCAGTCACCTCGACTGCTCTGGAACTGTCTTCGTCCCCACAAGCAGGTGCATGGAGGCCAAGAGAATTCAAATGCATAACAAAACACGCTTGTAAAGCCTTTAACATTTCTAATTTCATTTTTCAAAGTCTATAGTTTTCTAGAAAAAAAAATTCGTAAATTTTCGAAAACAAATATTCTTCAGGCCTCTATTCTGGTGTCCGAAATTTTGGATGAAAACAATCACACAAATATTTGTCGATCAGTAGATCGAGGTCGCGATTGGAGAGAAAAATAATTTTAACCCAATAAAAAACTTCATAAAAAAATTAGGTTCTTCAGAGTTTCTATTTTTGATTTTTCCATTGTTAAATTTTTCTGAGAAAAGTTGAACCATTAAATAGGGTACTGCATTTGTTTTCTTCCATCAACAATTCAAACTCAGATGTCGAAGTTGCATCATTTGGTTGTTAAGGGTTTAATAAGTAGCTTACGCTTCTGAAGCTTATCGTGTGGGCGATAGGCTACAGACACTCAGCTATAGTCGCCGTGTCTTTCAGCGAAGGCATCTCCTAGGTGGTGTTCCCCTACTGTGGTAGATCGAACGCTTTTGTCCTTTGTAGCTGGCGCACAAGGTCAGCCTTGTTCAGAATCTAACTATTTTTTGTTTGTTACATCGTCGCTTACGCAGAATTTCCTAGAATATCGTCTTTTTTCTTATTATACAATTGCTCTTAGGAGCATTCATATGGCAGTGTTTTTAACTTCCTCGTATACATTAGTATACTAAAGAGAAAGTTATTGCGATCGTGCGGAAATTTCGAACTCAAACTAAGTATGAGGGATGATATAACGACTATAGAGAATTCCAAAAAAGTGGGTCCGACAAAGCCGTCCGTCGGTCTGTCTGCCTGTCTGTATGACTATCTGTCCGGGCGCTATATAGCGAATCGGTTCGACGGATTTGCTTCAAAGTTCGTTCGGCGTCTTTTTATTTTTTGCTTTATCGTTTGAAATAACGGTACCTGCCATACAATTTTTTTTGATGAAAATCACTTAACACTATTTTTGTAGAAAATAATTTCAAGGATTTTGGTCTTTTTTTGTACAGGATACTTGGGATGGGGCCAAAAATACTGCATACTCATATTTCGAAAAAAAAATCGATTAGCGGTAATTTATAAAACTGCCATGTTAAAAAATAATAAAAGGGAACTTCAAAATATTTTACTGATTTTTTTAATACTATTAAGTCGAACAAATTTTCATACTTCGATTTTTGAAATATTTTTTTAAAATTTTTTTTTCATATAAAGATTTTCTTAAATTTAAATTTTTAAATTAAATTTTTTTTCTCAAAAACAGCTAAAACAATTTTGATAATATACTGTATTTTGAACAATTATGTTAAATGTGTCTAATGTGCGAAATTAAATCAAAATCGTATTTTCCGTTTTTGAGAAAATCTAATTTTTAAAAACCTAATTTAATGATTTAAATAAATTTGTCCCTGTTAATTTTTGATTCAAAAACGCTTCTCATGTAGCGAGAAAGTTTCGAATCATGCAGTCGTGCACTTTATATTAATAAGCGATTAAGATATTCCTTTGAATTTTCATTAAACATAGAAAAATCCTATTTGGCATTTGGATCTAAGACAAACATTTATACATATCTTGATGAATGAGGCCCTTTTCTATGTCTACTCCTACTTATGACCATAGAGAAACGATTGCAACTAAGAGCGTGTACTTTACTTCAAATCGTAGGCCAAATGTTTTTCATTCCCAAATTCGCTTATATGCCGCACAATCCCTAGTTATTTTAAATTGAAGCCCTAGCAGTTAAAGTCATGGCTTCTTTAAAGCGGAAACAATGGCGAACATCTGAAGCTCATAACAAGTTGATTCACGTGTCAAGGGGTTATATGTTTTGTGCTCGGTAATATAATACAGCCGTATTTACGGCAACGTGGAAGATCTTCACAAAATTTCAAAATCGAGTAAATTTTTGTAGCAACAAATATTTCCTGCAAAAAAAAAAACCATTTTCACGGTCACACATTTTTTTCAAGTTGTTTTTGTTTTTTTTGAAACAATACGCAATATGGGAGCAGTCGTCCACCAGGGCAAAGTTTCCATTTTCACTTTTTCATCTGCATTTGATGTATACGAATTTTCAACACAAACTCGTAGGTACAGAAATACTGACCAATCTGATCATGTTCGTTGTACAATTGCAAGCTTACTGCCATCTTTTTACATGAGAGCGACACTTTCCTGTATGATCCAGTTTACATCTTGAAATATATGGTCCGAGAAGTTTAAATTGTTTCGAAAGGACACCATTAAATGGATTCAGTGTTAAAAACAAAAGTAGAATCAGACTAACTGCAAATGGTGATATTTTCATTATACCCTATCCTAAGGGTATATTAATTTTGACACATAGTTTGTAACAGCCCTTAATATTCGTCGCAGACCCCTAAAAGTATATATATTTATGATCAGGACCAAAATCTAAGACTATTTAGCAATGTCCGTCCGTATCAACTTTTGAGGCCTTTAAAATTATGCTAGGAAGCTGAAATTTGGAACATATACCCCCTAGGGTTCCGAAATGGTAAAGTGTTAAAATTTTCAAAATACGCCCACTGCCACGCCCACAATTTAGAAAAAACCGTTTTAAGGCTTAAGTTAGAGAGATAAAGTTGTACAACCTTCACAAGATATGTAGATACTGCCCACCTTTATTAATTTGTCATATAAAGTTTTTGCCACGCCTACTTTTTGTGGGCGTTTTTCACTAAAATGCTGTTTTCTTCGAAAATTTTCATAGAAATCGAAAAAAAATGTTTAACCATATAAAGGGTGATTTTTTAGCTGGTTTTGTTTTGGCAACACTGGTTTTGACAGCTGACGTGTGTTTAGTACCTTGTGTCACTGTCAAACAGCTTCAGTTTGGTTTGCAATTTAACCATGGATGGTCTTACAAATGAACAACGCTTGCAAATTATTGAATTTTACTATCAAAATTCGTGCTCGGTTCGAAATGTTCATCGCGCGCTGCTTCCATTTTATGATCGGCATTCTCGACCTTCTGAGCAGTCTATTCGGAAGATTGTGACCAAATTTCGCACCAAATTTACTTTGTTAGACATTAAACCACCAACACGTTTACGTACTGTGCGTATTGAAGAAAATATTGCGGCCGTATCAGCTAGTGTGACAGAAGACCGCGAAATGTCGATTCGGCGCCGTTCCCAGCAGTTAGGCCTTTGTTACAGCACTACGTGGAAAATTTTGCGGAAGGATTTGGGCGTAAAGCCTTTTAAGATACAGCTGGTGCAAGAACTAAAGCCAGCCGACCTACCACAACGCCGAATTTTTGGTGAATGGGCTCTTGGAAAGCTGGCCGAGGATCCGCTTTTTTATCGAAAAATTGTGTTCAGCGATGAGGCTCATTTTTGGTTGAATGGGTACGTAAATAAGCAAAATTGCCGCATTTGGAGTGAAGATCAGCCAGAAGCATTGCAACAGCTACCAATGCATCCCGAAAAAGCCACTGTTTGGTGCGGTTTATGAGCCGGCGGCATTATTGGGCCATATTTCTTCAAAGATGATGCGAATCGCAGCGTTACTGTCAATGGTGAACGCTACCGAGCGATGATAACAAACTTTTTTTTGCCCCAAATGGAAGTTCTTGACTTGCATGATATGTGGTTTCAACAAGACGGTGCCACATGCCACCCAGCACGCGAAACAATGGCGCAATTGCGAGGCGAGTTTGGTGAACAGTTAATTTCACGTTTCGGGCCGGTCAATTGGCCGCCTAGATCGTGCGATTTGACACCATTAGATTATTTTTTGTGGGGGTATGCCATGGCTAATGTATATAGGGACAAGCCCGCTTCGTTTGACGCACTGGAAGCCAACATCCATGCATTCATTCGTGAGATACCGGCCGATATGTGTGAAAGAGTATGCCAAAATTGGACTCAGCGGATGGGCTACCTGAGACGCAGCCGCGGTCAACATTTGCATGAAATTATCTTTAAACATTAAATTGCAAGGTTCAAACTATCGATTAAAATAAATATTTCATTCATTTTTTCGAATTTTTTGTGTTTTTTTTTTAAAAAAAGTTCTAAACCTCTTAAAAAATCACCCTTTATTATGCCAATATTTTTCTCAATATACCGCCCATACGATATATGCGTTTTTTGAAAAAAATATTTTTTTTCTATAAATTTCATAGAATGAAATAAAATGCTATCCATCATCTTCCTAATGCTTTTTTTCTTTGGGGTACATAGGGATAAGGATAGGGTATCATACTGTTCGCCCCAAGCGGACTGTAAACTTTCCTGTTGTTTTTGTTTTATTTTTCCCAACACAACTTAACGACGACACGATGGTAAACAGAATAAAAAGGCATTATTTTATTTCAATTAAGGTCTAACATAAGATTGGCATTGAAAAATCTTGGACTTCCCCACGTTTCATACTCGTCAGCCAAATACTTTTAAAAACATATAGAAAGGCTACAATCCGCTTGGGGCGAACAGTAATATACCCTATCCAAATCCCTATATGCCCTAAAGAGAAAAGCGTAGAGAAGATGATGGATAGCATTTTATTTCATTCTATTTATTAAATATATATTATATAAATATTAAAAAAAAATATTTTTTGAAAAAACGCCCCCAAAAAGTGGGCATAGCTAAAAACTTTGTATGGCCGATATATTGGAAAAAATATTAGCTAAATATCTTGTTAAACATTTTTTCCGGTTTCTATGAAAATTTTCGAAGAAAACAGCATTTTAGTGAAAAACGCCCACAAAAAGTAGTCGGGCAAAAAACTTTATATGACAAACTAATAAAGGAGGTCAGTACCTACATATCTTGTAAATGTTGTAATACTCTGTCTTTCTAACTTTAGCTTTAAAACGGTTTTTCTAAGTTGTGGGCGTGGCAGTGGGCGTATTCAAACAGTTTTTACACTTAACCAAATTCGATCATGGTTAAGTAATTGAAATAAATTTTTTCTTTAATGAGCTTTAAAAAATTTATGTGTGTCAATGTATCCGACTTTTACAAATTATGCTTGGTTTAATATATTACAGAAAATGAGCTTTACTAAATAGCGGTAAGTTTTCGCTGTAATCTTGCACTCCTACATACATGAGAATAATGAACATGAGTAAGAAAGTAAAGGTTTAACTAAATATAAATCATAATATCTCAATTCATTTAAATTTTAGCATTTTTTCGGGAAAGTCATTCAATTGTAACATTTGTGCCAGAAAAATATGAGACTTTTACTCATGATAAATAAATTCTCAAGCTTTTCGTTAGAAATATTTAAGCGAACGGTTTAATTTTAAAGTTGGACCTTATCGAAGAAGCCAGACCCAATGTGACGTTGATATCCAATTATTATTCTATGAATAAACAAAAATAAAATTTCTATACCCGTGTAGGTGTAGGTGTTACTCATACAGCACTAGAGTGTTGAATTGCGAACGATGAAAACTTAGAAGCTGATGCTGTCTTCTGCTTGGCGCCTGAATTATAACTCCCAGCTGGTAACTTTACTTTGGACGAAATCAAAAACAGTTTGGTGTGTCGATGGTTGATACTTTTTTGCGAAACAGTGATATTGAATTCAAAAATATTGATGTGAAGCTGTCTAAAAATGAAGCAGCATACTGTCCGCATTAGAGGCAGTATGGATTCATGGAGTGGAAGAATGCACATGTTTGAAGCTTTTATGGTTGAAACTCAAACCTAACTACCTTCTTCTTCAAACGTAGCAGTTACGCGTCCCATGAGTCACCTCATTGGAGAAGTGTTGTCCATCAGGACTAATTTTCCCTTGGCCAGTAAAGCCTGGACAGGAAAATCTGCTAAATCATTGGACAGACACCGAGGTCAGCAGTTGATTATTCATTCGAGTTTGCAGCTTTCTGGTAGAGAATTCTCAACGATAGCTGCGCTAATGTGGTGTTTGGTCCCCAAAGCCCTTTGAAGTGTGGGCTGTTGGAAAATCATGATAAGAAGTAGGTATGTCCTTTTCTTATAGACACTGCGTTGCAGATGTCATTCGTCATTCGTCGTATTCCCATCAGCGGTATTGGTACATCCTAAAAACCAAACCCAGCTGATCGATCCTTTAATACACATCTTACTCAGGGCAGATAAGGCTTGAAAGAAACTTTAAGGCGATTAATTTCATGGTGATGAGAATGGTAGGCCGATAGCTTAAAAATGTTTGTATGGCTTTCATCACGCCAAAACATTAGCATTTATCATTCCATCGCCGATATTGCTCTTCAAGCATTTGGACGATCGAAGCGGTTAGGTTAATGTCTTTCAAGAAAAGTAAGGCCATTGTAGAACATTTATTCTCAGATGCATCTTGGCTTGTCATTTTAACAAGATATCGTTTCTGCTGAGTATTGCACTCCTGGAATTGGTTATTCGAAGGTCATGCAATACTTCCTCCACCTCCATCTAAGTTATTGTTATATTTTCCTTGGAAATCCTCCATCCTATACCCACAATCAGATGATTTCACGTCAGGCTGCAGCAAAATCCAGCCCACGGTGCTCCCCGCAGTATAGCATCATCGTCGATACACAAACCGAAGTCCACTGGTCCGTCAAAGACCAATTTAAGGAGCACCCAGAATGCAAAAGGAATTTCATGATTGCTTCGAATGCGTTCGGCAGAGGACAACTGGAAACAAGGAGACCGCATTGCGAGTGTATGACCATAGCACTTAGTGACCTCACAACACCTTCCTCGTTGCTCATCGCCGTAACATTGCTCTATTCGAATTCGCCGATGTAAAGGGTGATCCATTTCGAGGTTTCCTACTTTTTTAAAGAAAAAAACACAGAAAATTCAAATTTAATGGAGAATGTTTATTATCATTTGAAAGAACATTCTTTGGCATTTATGTTTTGAAGATTATGTCTATGAAATGTTGGACGTTGCTACGTCGCAGATGGTCCATCCGTTGAGTCCAATTTTCGATCACTCGTTCGAGCATTTCGACTTGTAACTGGCGAATGACACGCGTGATGTTTTCCTCCAAGGCCTGAATCGAAGCGGGTTTGTCGGCATAAGCTTTTGACTTTACATATCCCCACAGGAAAAAGTTTAACGGTGTGATATCAGACGATCTTGGTGGCCAATCGCCCGGCCCAAAACGTGAAATTATGTGCTCACCGAAATGTTCTCTCAATGAGTCCATTGATTGATGCGATGTGTGGGAAGTGGCGCCGTCTTGCTGAAACAAAATGTCGCCGAGATCACGAGCTTCAATTTCAGGCATCAAATAGTCGGTTATCATGGCACGATAACGGTCGCCATTGACGGTTACGTTTGCACCGGCATAATTTTTAAAGAAATATGGACCGATGATTCCACCGGCCCACAAACCACACCAAACCGTTGTTTTTTCTGGATGAAGTGCCAGTTCTTCAATCTCTTCAGGTTGCTCTTCGTCCCAAATGCGGCAATTTTGTTTATTTACATACCCATTGAGCAATAAATGGGCATCATCGCTAAACAAAATTTGCCTCGAAAACGTCGGATCTTCTTGGAACTTTTCAAGAGCCCATAGAGCGAAGCGATGTCGCTTGGGAAGGTCGAGCGGCTTCAGTTGTTGCACAAGCTGTATTTTGTACGCTTTCAATTTAAGATCTTGACGTAAAATGCTCCAAGTCGTTCCATACGTCAGTCCGAGTTGCTGCGAACGGCGCCGAATCGACTCTCTTCGGTCTTCGTGTACACTCTCAGCTACGGCCGCTATATTTTCTTCACAGCGTGCTGGACGTGGTCTATTGGGTCGAATATTATCCAATAATGAATGCTGGGTCTCAAAATGGGTGATGGTGTTGCGAATAGTACGCTCAGTAGGCCGATTATGTTGACCATAAGTTGAGCGAAGTGCACAAAACACATTCCTCACAGAACGTGAATTTTCATAATAAAGTTGAACAATTTGTAAACGTTGTTCACGCGTAAATCTTTCCATTATGAAATGCCAAACAATACTTCACAAAAATAACATGACAGCATGACACGACTCACACGTGATCTGTCAAAAAAGGCTATTGAAAAAAGTATCTCTACTTGGATCACCCGTTAATTGCAAAAAGGTACGGATTTTCGTGGAGCCTAAACGCAATTGTTGGAGTTGCACCAGCGCACTAGTTTATAGAGACTGAGTCGAGCGATTTTAACGCCGCTTAACTGTCCTTGAAAGAGCTTTTTTTTGTTGCTTCTGGATAACACTGAGAGACAAAGACAAAGATAGTCTGTCTAGGAAGTCGACGTGTTTTCCTAGATTATTTTTGGATCTATCGGTTTCGCTGTGCGTTGATTCATCTTACAGTAGGAAACTTTCCTTACAAAATAATCTAGGGTCTTTTAATGTGGTTTAAATTTAAACATATCTGTTTAAGTCTTTTTTATTCTTCTTTATTTTTATGTATTAATAAATGTGTTTTATAAAATTAAAAAAACCGAGACATAGTTTGTTAAAAAAAAATTAATTTTTATTTTAATAAATTCACACTTTTTTATTTACAGTAAATGTATAGCTTTGCATATCTGCATAAAACTAAAAATCTTGTTTGAGCTACTATTACTGAACATAAAATGTATTTAATTTGTTAAAAAATAAATAATAATATTTTTAATGCAAAACAAGTAATCTTTCATTTAAATCCAAGTATTCAATTAAGTGAATAAACTGCATATACATAATTACATTTTCTTACATGAAATAGTTAATATGTAAATGAATAGCTAAACTTATTAAAATAAGCAATAGTAACACACATTTTCACATTTTAAATGTTATTCGCTCCCAGTCATCTTGGGTCAATATAATAGGACGCCTCCCTGTATGGGTTAATTTACATCTTAGTATAGGTAATCCAATAAACCTTACTGGTTTTGTAAGCACACCATTAAAAAATGTCAATGTTAAAAGCATTAGTAAAAGCAGCCGGATTGCAAGCGCTGATAATATAATTTTGCTATTGTATCTTGTAGGTTCTTATATAAAGCATTGACGCATATTTGCAAAAAAAAGCTCGGTTTTCCCAAAACTGAAAATCCACCTTAAGTACACAAGGAGTGCGGCCACTTATTAATTATTAAAGTAAAGCTTCCGATAATAATGCGGGCGAAACATTAAACATACATTTGAAAAGATCAAGTTAGTTATGAGTACGAAAGTAAAGCTTCAATATAGGTGATTCACTAACATCTGTGTACGTATTTTATATGTGCATAAAATATGGCCCCAAACTAATGAATGAAAAGAAAGATGGCCCTAAAAGTATGAAAAAGTGCCCCAAAAATGTGTTACGCTCCAATGAAAATGGCCCCAAAAATTTATATGGACAAAAAACAACACGAACATTTCTGTGATTTGGGGCCATTTTTCATATGTTTGGGCCATATTTAATTTTTAATTTTTTAGTTTAGGGTCTCATTTCATTATTAAAAATGACCCCAAATCCAAAATGCGAAATGGCGCCAAACAAACAACTAAAATGGCATCAAAATCGGAGCAACCAAGTTGTGTGAACGGTACCTGTCGCTGCGGAAAGAGGATTGTAATCGCAACTTCGTTGCTCCGCTCTGGGTACGTGCTTTTCGTCAGACAGGCGCCTATGGCAAAAGTACCTGGGTGACGCCCTAGTTTAAGGATCCATGGTTTTTATGTCTATTTAGTATATGGACCTTATGCCCATGGACCTTACGCTCATCTACTAAATAGACATAAACAGAATGTCCGTTTGAAGCAGACATAATATCCGTGGGCCTTATAACATCCCGCCTTGTTTTTCATATTTATTTGTGGGGCCATTTTTTCTCAAAGCTTTGGGTCATTTTCCATTAAACTAAAAAATACAAAATGAAATATGGCTCAAAAATATGAAAAATTTCCCCAAATCACAGAAATGTTCGTATTGTTTTCAATATAAATTTTTGGGCCATTTTTAATTTTTGGCTTGGGGCCAATTTTCGTGGGGCCATATTTCATGTAGACCGTAGTAGAGCTGTTTCAATCCGGCCTGATGCGTTCCTCGTAAAGAAGTACCGATTGCAAACATACAATTCTAAATCTGTCATTCCAACTTTCGCTCCTTAAAACTAAAACTATTCCAAAACCTAATAAGATGAACGAAACCAAATATGTTTAAAATTATTTAATGATTCGGTCTTTTAAAATTAACAATTTGGTTTGGTGCGGGAGTTTTTTTTTTGTCGAACAGGCTTCCGAACTCATCCAGAGTCTTTCAAGGCTGGCGGTGAGAAAAGCAGGCAAGTTACTTTTAAATACTTGCAGTACACCAACCAAAAACAGCACTGCTATCATTGTGTTTTACCTTTAAAAGCTCAGAACTTGAAGTAGCTATATCATCAAATCTAAATTTTCATTTTAACTTTACATAACTTCAGTTGGGGTGAAAGTAGACCCATCTACCATAGAAATTCAGATTTTAAAATATTTTCTTAAATTGAATGCCTTGACCACCTTGTAGGTAATAATATAATTAGGGCCACGATGTGGTAAAGTGCTTGGAGGTCCACCTGCTTCATATCGTTATATCGTTTTGAGGTTGTGGTGAATTCATCTACGATATGAAGTGGGCAGAGCTAACTTGAGTGGGAATATCCTTCCCTGTTTAATGGCTTGTTATTCTGATGTGATGCGTATATGATGTGATAGAAAGTGCGAATGAAACGAAGTCATGTTAATTCGAATTTCAGACAACTGTACTGATTATTTTCGATGACGCGATTAATACGTACTGTTGGTACCGAATGCTTGATGACGAATGTAATAACATTTTGCTGTAATTGATGAATCTCTTACATTAGCGGATTATGAGAAGCATCATGATACAGTCATTGTTTTTGTCGTGCGTATTGAAACCACTGGTACTCCGGTTTTGCATTGCCCTGGTATTTACTTTATGATAACAGTTTCACTGTGACTTCAAGGTCGCGATGATGGTGGATGTTGCAAGAATTCTGGGCCGTCATACTTATCTTTAACTCACGACATTATCCTGGAGGCAGATTACAACTTGTCCACTTTGTTGCCACAAAACGTCCTTGATTTCACGTTGTCAGTCCGAATTTCATTGAAGGACTTGTAACTCACGTTACGTGTAACCTCCTGAAGAAGCACTCGCTTAACTTTACAAACCTTAAACTTCCTACCGCCGGGAAAGTTCATGAAAACTACGAGAGCACGATGGAATGGTGTCCTTTTCCATAGACACTGTGTAACCCAGTGTCATTCGTCACTGAATCTTGTTAACTAAGACGTACAAATGCACGTATTTGAATCAGCGGAATTGGTGCAAAATCAGCAGGAACAATCTAAAAACCTTTTCTCTATGATGATATTACATCTCGTTTTGTTGCTGCCAGTACCCCCGTAGGTAGATTTATACCTTATCAACTGCGACTTTAGCTTTACCAACCATTTCGTTTGCCGTTGAAAATTGGGATAACATCCTAAAACCAAACCTAACTGATCATTTTTTTAAGATCTCAGACGTCTTACTAGGGGCACTTAAGGCTTGTGTGATACTGGAAGGAGCCGAAAAACCATATTTGACTGAGAATCTGTCATCTCCCAGGTAGACTTTTCGGCTATACCCACCTGGAACTCTATCGAGCTTTACTGCTCGCACGGATTTTCAAAGACAAAGACAGGGGCTTACAAAACTCATTTTACTGGACTTTTATCAATTCTAGGTACATCTCGGTGTCTCCGCATTGTTCTGTGATCTGCAATGATTGCTTTAAAATGAATGAGAGGGGAAAATAACAGAAACACAAATCGTGGGCATTTGGTAAATGTCTTTGTGACTATCCTGGGCAAAGCATCATAAAATTAAAAAAAACATGTCGTAGAATACATATCACCAACGTATATACTTCACTACTCGCTTCTCGCTTCCAGCGCACTAGTAGAGTGACTTAAATGCCGCTTATCTGTCCGAGAAGATACGAATACCGTTTCTCTTCAGCCGTGAAAGGTCTTTTTGTTTTTATTAACGTAGCTTCCGGAATGCACTGAGAGATAAATCGACTTACTCCTTGATTAGTTTTTGATCCATAGGTATCGCTGTGGATCGATTCATCTTCCAGGAGAAAGCTTTCCAAAAGTATAATTAAAATAGTAGCTAATTAAAAGTAAATTTTTCCGAAAATTTGTCTCTACGATGTAGCTCGAATTCTCAGGCTTAGAAACCTTAAACCGGTTTCAGCGAACAGTCCGCTCTCACAAGACTAACTTCGCCTAGTTCAGGATAGGCCAACAACTGTTAATCAAACCTGTTCTATACGCAGAATTCTGATGAAAGACTTAAAGAGCATCAGCTATTAGCTAGACGCTTGAAACCTACGCTCAAGCCATCCTGAATTTCAACCATGAGGGGGAATATCATCATGAGCGACAAGGTGCATTTCCATCTCTGTGGATATGTAAAAGCAAAATAATCATTCCTGAGGCTGCTCGTTTAACACACTAAGAGCTATTACTCCCGATCAATGTTATGGCATGGTGTGCTGTTTACTCTGGAGGCATCATTTATCCTTTTATTTAGAACACGGTGCAGGCTACTGTGGACGCGATCATTACAGAGCCATGCTTAAGGACTTTCTCCTCGCTCAATTGGATGGATTGGTACTGGAGAATATATGACTCCAACCGGATGCAGCAACTCAAAACTCATTTTGAAGAACTTAAAAGAACTCTTCATTCCAGCAAACTCACCACCTAAAAAAAAAACACTAAAACTTGATATAATCGTTCCACAACTGTTTCAAAGGATGTACGTATCTATACATTCGATTTCAAAATGTGACTATTTTCAAAGACCATTCAACCAACTTTTCTTACACACCAGAGGACGACATCAGGAGCAGCAGTTCAATTAGATTAAAGCTTCCCCATGTGCTAACTCCCTCTTCTGGTCCGGTTCCTAACCAAATGGACACTTGGGACAAGTCATATAATGACATGACATTAATTACCCTTTCGCTCCAGTATTATATGCCTATTCGGTGATTATGGGATAACCCCAAAACCAAAACGATGCTGACACCACACTCACCGACCGACTGGACTGGACTCGACATTGTCACCTGACTGGAATAAGGTTAATTTTCCTTTTGGGCTTTCGGGCTCAACGGTCATACATGTACCTGCAACAAGTCTCCGCCGACTGTCGATGAAAAACGAAAAAAAAAACTCTCCTTACACAACATTGACACTTCAGCAAATCGTATTAGTGTTCTGACCTTAAGACCACCTCTCATTCAGTCAATTCCGCACCCTAAGGGCACCTCTGGCTTATGTATGTCTTTATTGATAATTCGATTATAATTTCCAAGGTGTGTATCGTATGAACGTAGGGAACCGGAACAATGGGTGTTTTGTCGCGACGACTTTGGCACAAACTGCCGTGAGATATCCATTTTTCACAAGTCACCCCCGGGGGAGATATCCATGGTTCAAGTTAATGTGACATAAGTTTCCCATAAAATTCTCTGTTTTGGCATTATGTTGTTTTGTTATAAATCACAGAGGTGGACAGTAAATTTTCCATGTGGGTGGACACCTGCCTGGGAACACACCTTAAATTTGTCGCACACTATGATTTTCTTTGTATTGATTTTTATTTAACGTTCGCCCCGTAAAAAGCTTGAACTTTTTTACGACGAGGTTAAGTTTTCCAAGGAATCATAAGGTAAATAGCTAGTCACACAGAGTTTGTTGACAGATCGATATCGATGTGACCTTATGTGACACAATATGTTTGTGCCATCCGGCGACATAATTTAAACAGGAAGGGAACCCAAACATTAACTTGAACATATCATCCCTTTAATTGATGATGAACTGTTTCTTCCGCAAACATGTCAACGACGACGAGGATGACGAAGACGAAGACGACGATGTCGACGAGAGGGTTGGTATTTGGTATCAAATTAAGTCAACCCTTTTTTTTGGAGTTTACACTCGTTTAGTGATGACAGATAAGGGGTGACATAACAGGACAGCACAAGAGTGTGTTTGTCTTCTTTTTTTTCTTTCTTTGTAAGGTCGAGGCAATAACAATGGCAAGACGTATGCTTGGTCGTATTTAAAGTGGAAGAAAATGACAGGAACGTTTTATTTTCGCCTTTGATCTAGGGTTCAACTGAGTTGTAGTCGATCTTTGGCTGAAGTTTAGATTGGAATGTAAATATTTGATTTGAAGGATTGTAGTTTATATTTGACTTGAGCTGACTTAAGTAGATATCATATTGACAAAGATTGTTTTAAATTATTCACAAGTTTGTGTTAAATTTTTTGTGATTTTATTTTGTGATAAAAGTGGTGCTTACGAACAATTTGCGTGTTAAATACACAAACAACATAAGTTTGATACGCTACGTCAAGATCTTAAACTTTTCCAATGAACGTCAACAGCTAAAACTGTTAAAAAATTTATATATCGTGTGCACAATGATAAATATGAACTATCGGAATTTTACACATAAACTGACCTTGTTTCGTGTTATAACCGCCATATTTTCAATCATTAAATGTGACACGATATATTTTTGAGGTAAATGGAAGGGAAAGGGTCCTACAATTTGATGCTGTTCACAATCGTCTAATTTGCATAAGAAATCTCCTATACCAAGTGTTTTAAATAAGAAAAATATGCGCCTACAACACCTACATCTGCCGCTCATCCTCCTCCATATAATAATAACCAAGTTAATTTTCTTTCCTCTGCACTGAGTTTCCATCGGACCCGAAATTACTCGGAAACTGTAAGGCCTACAAAGCTGAAATTTCGAATATAGGTAAATCATGGCCTAAAAAGGTACAAGAATATATTTTTTTTTTTTAGTTTCAAGACCGATGTGACTTATTAGGACTTTTAATTAGGGGTAAAAAAAATTCGCGTATCATGGCTCGATATCGTTCGCCATTGACGGTAACGTTTCGTCCACGGTAGTCTTGGAAGAAAAATGGACCGATGATGCCACCAGCCCATAAACCACACTAAACTGTGTTTTTTCGGGTTGCATCGGTAATTTTTGTATGGCATGTGGCTGTACATCACTCCAGATGGGACAGTGTTGCTTATTTACGTATCCGTTGAGTCAGAAATGAGCCTCATCGCTGAACACAATTTTTCCATAAAACAGCGGATTTATAAATTTTTTCACAGAGCACGAATTTTGATAATAAATTTCAAAAATGTGCAATCGTTGCTCGTTTGTAAGTCTTTCTATGATTAAATGGCTGAGTTTTCTGAAAACTTTGACAGATGACGTTTGGACGCCATTACTGACAACCTGCAAAAATTACCTCTTAAAAAGTAAGCCTATCTATTGTAGTATTTGCAGATACCTCAACAATAGTAGCCCATATTTTCTATGTAATTATTATTAATTATTATAATTAATTATTAGAAGGTTTGTGTATCTGATAAAAATACATCCATGATTCCATGTTATATGTATATTGATTGTGTTTGCAATGTTCCAATCCTTTTGATTTTATAACTTATATTTTTAATGTAATCAATATATTCTTTCGAAATCCATGTTATAAATTAAATAAAGCGCGATCTACACTTAAGTACGGATAATATTATTACAGTAATACATATTCGAGGCTAAATGTAGTGCGAGTAAAAGCGCCTGAAAAGCGTCACGACATTATTGATTTTCATACCTTAATAAAGACATTTTGTAATATGCTGAAGATACATATGTAAATATGAAATTGAAACGTAAATTAGTGATAAATCAGTTTGAATTAAATAAAAGTAAAGTTTAATCAAAAGTTATATATTAAATTTGAAATTCAGTAAAAATTCGCATATAACTCATTCTCTAGGACCTTTGGTTTATACCAGCTGTCACCAACAGGCGGATAGTAGTCTATTTCTGGAACGCGGAGGGTCGAACCTTGGACCTCCAACATTTTTTGAATATACCTATCTACCTATTCATTTGGATTTGAAAAAGGAGACCATTGGATACTTTTGTTAAAATAATTGTTTAATTTTTGGTTAAAAATGGTTTCGCTTTCAACTGATAGGCCCCAGTGATGATAGGCAAAGAAAAAGGATTAGTACAGAGAATCAGAGATAAGAATGCAGGTCTAATATCTTATCAGTGCATAATTCATCATATAGCCACTCGTGGAAAATTACACTGAAAGAGAGAATGGACAGCTTGGTCAAGTTATTTAATTTATGAGTTATCGTTTTGCTAATTGGGGAAGCGGCAGAATGGACTGAAGTGGCTGCAAAGTTGTTGAGTCTTTCAAAGACTTCACTTCAAATGAAAATAATTGACTTGAAAGAAGATATTTCCTTTTAAATATATAAAGCTGCATTGACTAATAAATTTTGGAGTAAATATTTAAATATAAGGATTTGAGACCTATACACAGCACCATGCACCAAATCACAACTTATTTTTGGGCAGAGGAAAGCTCACCTGATGACTGGAGCATGAGCTCAGTATACCCCATCTACAAGAAAGGCGGTACTATGTTGTCTGTCTACTTATCGCGCTGAGTGTCACATAAAATATCCTATCCGTGTGACATTCATGTGACACTTAGCGGGGTTACGCCTCGATAGTTCTTGCAAGACATAGTATCGCCAAAAATGCTGCTGGCAAATATTTCAAATAACAGTAATCTATAAAACCAGCAATATCTCAAAAACTAATAAAGGGAATTCGGTATACTTTGATTTTTAAAATAACTTTTTTTAATTTTTTTTTTTCATGTGACGATTTTCTTAGTTCGTTTTCTTAAAAACGGCTGAAACGATTTTGATAGATTTTTGTATCTTGAACAATTATGTAAAAAGTGTCCAATGTGCGAAATTACATCAAAATCGTATCTGCCGTATTCGAGAAAATCAGCCATTTTGAAAATCAAATTTTTCAAAACCTAAAAAGTGATTTAAATAAATTTGGTATGTGGTCAAATTTTATCTTTCTTTTTGTGGCGATTCAAAAATGCATATGACGCAGTCGTGCACTTTATTTATTTTTTTCAAAATGCTTTTTTTTGTTTTCTGTGTGCTTTCAAGAGATATATTTCGTTGCAGAATGGTTCGAATGAGTTGGGTAGGTACACAGGTACTTATTGGTTGCGCATAAAAGGAATGCACGATTTGGAAAATGCAAAATAGGTAAAAGGAATGAATTAAATAAGGAGAAGAGTGTAAATATTTTGTGTTTGGTTAGTTGAAGTGAAAAGTATGAGCGTTGATATTACGACTATAGAGGAGTCCAAAGTTTGTATATAAAGTTTTTGGTGTAACAGCTCGCGGGGGTTTTTCTGTTTATTTTTATCTTTTAAAATACATGCGATAAAATTGGTTTTTTTTTTAAAATCACTTGGAAATAATTTACTCAAAAATGGTTCTAGTGATTTTTACGTGTTCTCGAACTTTGTATACTTTGAGTAGAGCCGCGACTACTGCGTTAAAAAAATCGAATAACGGTAATAAATAAAAGCGCCAATATCTCAAAAACTAATAAAGGTAATTTCAAATAATGTTACTTCGATTTTTGAAATATTTTTTTTTTAACGATTTTTTAAATTTAAAATAAATTCGTTTTCTCAACGAATTCACCGTTCACCGTTCTAACGATTTTCATCAATTTTTGTATTTTATAGTGCTCAACATGTCCAACATGCAAAATGACATCAAAATTGTTAGAGCTGTTCTTGAGAAGATCTGTTTTTGTAAAACTTAAAAAGTGGTTTCAATAAATTTTGTTGTGCGACAATTCTATTTCAGGCGATTCAAAACGCATCTCGACACGATAAGATAAAGCAGTCGTGTACTTTATTTGCTATTGAATCGTGAACGTTATAATGCGATTTTCCCAACAAAATAAAGAGGCGTGTAAAATAAATAATTATGAGGGGTAAGCGACCCATTCTTACATACATGTGCAAAGATATATTTTTGACTCAAATGGTGGGACGTAACTGAAAGCTGATATTTTATTAAATGGAATCTGTATGCCTATGCGTTTTTTGTGGTCAACGAATAGAGGTTTACAATTAAAATATTTAGTATAGTGGAGCACGTTTGCCACATCTGCTGCCCGCTCCATTTTTAATATTCTAAATCAAATTATTTCACAGGATCTAAATCAAAATTATACCAATATGCAATAAATTAATTTGTATTACAAATCCGCGCGGTGGTAAGATTTAAATCGATATACGCCCGCCTCACATGTATACGTACATCAAATTTCAATATCGGTTTGAAATTATGATCCTACACATGATTCGCTCAGGAATTTAATTAATTTGCAAACCAGTTATTGGTTGTGTAAGCCAATACTAAAGTAATATCTATCAATTAGGTATGCTATTTACAATAGTAGTTTCGTGCGGTGGCATATTGTTTCAGTGAAATTATTTCCCCGTGTTGTATACACATTCCGAGGTATGTATCTCTAATTTCAGTACAAAAAAAAAAACCTGCTGTCATAGAGTTTCGCCTGATCATAGAGATTTGCCCAGGACCACGACCACGACCAAAAGCAGGACCAGGACCAGGTAGGTAGGTAATAATATATTAAAATGATTGTTTGTTTATTTGCTTGTTCATTTGGAGTAATTTAACTGTTTAATATTTAAACAGTGGAAAGCTGCCGAAAGTAGATACATGTGTATCTCTGTTGATTTTAGTAATCTGATACACGCAGTGATATCATATTATATGTATAGCTATGTGTGTTTTAGTGTTAGTGTATCCCTTAATCTCAATTGGACTTGGGGTGATGTCGCTATACTGGCGTCAATACGTGAATAATGTTTGTCCCTTTAGGCCGATATGCGGTTAATAGCAGCTGTTGCGGTAAAAGGGAGAGTGGCCATATTGTGGTTATACCTTTGTGTTCTAATCGTTACATTGCACGTTATGCGGTTAGTGTTTTTGGAGATATGAATAATGAGCTCATAATCCCGCCTTACATCATTCATCCGACATGAAAAATATGTCAATGATGGGCTTAATAGGTTGTTTTATATTCGCTCAACTGCAAATTGATTTCTTAAAGAGGATTATTCCTAGATTGCATGACAATGGGACTTATGCCTTATAGCTGGAGAGATTTGCTGGCGGTGTTTATTCTTGGGACACCAAACCAGTTCACTTGAACAGACCAATAAGCCTTTTATCCTTTTTTTTTGTATGAAAACATTACGAAGACTATTGAATACTTTAAGAACGACCTCGAAACATTTGGTTCTTTATGCAGTGCACAACACGCACATGTATAGGGCAGATCTGTCGAAACAGCTAAGCAGCACTATTGGAGATATCGTGTCTAAGAAAAACTCCTTTTGTGTGGAAAATTTCAATATAAATATTGGAAGTGGAGCACCTTTCCAAACTTAAGGACATTATGAAATCTGCGTTATCAGAACTATCTTAGCGATTCTATTCACTAGAAAACATAAGATACCAAAAAAAGGACCTTCCGAAATTAAAAGTTTCCCGCCTCAGTCTGTCAACCGAGCTCAAACACATAGGTGTGGTATTCACCTCCAAATTTAACTAAAAGGAGAATACTGATAAATGAATAAGGGAAGAACTGAATGCCTTTTGCAAATGATAAAAAGCCTTTGGGAAGGAATGGGAAACCACTGCGGTTCAGTTCTCTGATGAGAAGTCTAAATCCTATCCCAAGAATCTAAACAAGGTGCAGACAATTTTCCTGTCTGGATATAACCGGTTCAATTCGATACACACCGCAACTAGCCCTGGAAATAACAAAGGTTCTTAGCAAAGGCTAAGAAATAACAAAATTTGGAAGCCAGGCTCTTTCGGCGGACACTCAAGTATACTTGAATTCTTTCATCCGATCTCCTAAATATCACTCACTGATTTCGAGATACCCACACAAAAACTTTAAAGTCATAAAAGTACCTGGTAGATAGGACTGGGATTAACCCAGTAATGACTTCAAGCGTCTTACTTAATGAGCCTTCTGCTTTATGTCGGTGACTGTTCTTGAAATCAATGTTGAAAGCAATTTTTGTTGAAAGCAATTTTTCACAAAATACAAATCGTTATCGCTAACTCGGGATTCTTAATTTGTGCATTCTTGTTTGTAAGACGGTTGGAAAAAAAAGAAATACCCTGGCACTTATTCGCTAATAGCTAACGCCTTCGTTCTTAAATGAGTAAGTGAAGCGTGCTCATGGCTCTTATCTGGTTTCAACTCGTGCTTTTTTTATGGGCGTCATGCATCAATTAACGCTTGAAATATGATTAATTGGCGCTGAGTCCGGTATATCCCAGAAGAAGCCATCTAAATTAGTGATTTTAAAAAGTATGATTAAAATATGTTACTATATGAAAACACGAATAATATAAGGGTTTTTCGTGAGGGCGGTTCAAAAATCTAGCAACCGTTAGCGATTTAAAACGGTTGTATTTGGAGTCAGGTTAAGATGAGAAGCACGTGTCTACAATTGTTGCTGTATCTAACAGATCTACTCGAAGTAGTCGCAATCTGATTGCATTAGTTGATGAAGCATCTATCTAAGCCAACGATTATTAAATGGTGGTAGGAGTGCGTATCACGCGAAGCCGTGTATAATAGATTTCGTGCAGAGATAGAAAAGAGTTCTGCCTGAGATCAAAACCAATCTGAATCTCAGTTTTATTTCCATTTTCTGTTATTGTTTATATCTTCATTCATTGGTCCACCTAACATTTAGTAGAGCGAAGGGATCATCTATAAAAGAGATTGCCGTCCGTATGTGCAGTTATAAATCAAGAAGGGATTGGATCACGATTGATTGGTTGATTCGTATTGGCCCAAGGAAGGACATTATGAAGGAAAATCCCGCAAAATTGAAAAATCGGTATTAGAAAATAACTGGCGCTGCACATCCACTTTTACATTTGTTTATGATTCGAAATACCGTTTGATCAAATTGCAATTTTCCAATATGACAGGTGTCCTTTTCGTTTCGTCATTCGAATTGAATTGGAGCCAGTATGTAACATTCATGCAAATCCGTCGACTCTTTTGAAACAACTCAGTTTGAAATTGAAAGTTGACCCAATTACAATTTATGTTGCACCACATCAAACGCGTTGCGTTACAAGACAGACTTTGTAACTAAATTCAAAGACGGACATGTGCTCTTTCCGCAGACTCCGCTTATTTCAGACGATTTGTCATACGCCTTCAATTTTCCGTGCTTCAACAATCGCTGGATGATTGTGGCATCAATCTTGTAACGTGCTCACGTGTAGGGAAACTTCCCGCTTCGTACGCGTACGCGGGGGAGAATAGAACGAAAAATGTTGTGTACCATAAAGCATTCAAAGCGGAAGGTTGGCCGACACGTTATTCATTGCGGTTTTATTGAAACACATCGATGTTGTTATACTTCAGTTATTGGAATTTTAACTGACGGAATTACATGAAGCAGTATATGCATGCTAGGAATTATTACTTCAGTCAGTATTTTGAATAATATTAGAAAATAATTTGCTTAGAACAGTTAGAATAAGAAGTAAGAATTTTATATAGAAACGGAGTAAACATGAAGATGCACAGAATCAATTTTGGACTCACACTAGACAACTGCAGATCAGAGTGTAGATCAAACATCAAACTTTACAATATATTTCGAACTGGGAATTAATTTGTAATTTTTTCTTCATTGATAAACTTGACTATAAGATCGTTGAAATTGAGAAATCATTTGAAGCGATGTGTGCGATTTTAAAGTTTTTTTAATAATAAAAAGTTAGAATTGTTGCATTCGAGACTTTTTCGATAGTAGCTGTTATGATAAATGGGTTGAGTTATTGTACTATGATCAGTAAATTCTTATGGGCTAAACAATCTGAATTCGATGACATTAAACTGGGTGATGTTTCAGACTTAACATATAAGTGACAAAACCTCTGTTAGTTTTTAAGTATCGTTTTCTGACTAAATCATTTCTTAAAACGGTGCTTAAAATTATTCATGAAGATATGCGTTTATTTTTGTTTGAGTTAACCTTTTACTCCAAAATCCTGCAGTGTCCAATGTCACCTGGCAGCTTCATCTGAAAGCGTTTCCCAAGAAAGGACCACCTGATGTTGGATAAATGGGTATAAAAAAAGGTGAATGAAAAGGTCTGTGCCATTCTGTGAGGAATATGACATCGGTTAAATGTTCGCCATGGCTTCGCACGATAGCACGGATCCGAGAGATTCAAATACACTAATACATAGACTGAAAGACTGAATTCGCGCAAAAACCCGAGCCTGGATCATGGTTGGCTTTTTGGCTTGGACTGTGACTTCCGAAAACCGCATAAGGAAAAGTCTCGGGAAAAGTCCATCGAGATAAAATGTTACGATAATGGTGGCCAATTACGTCACCTACGCTCAAAAGAATTGCAGAATGTCAATTGTGGCGTTCACTGTAAAAGTTTTTTTTGGATGCATTGCCACCTGGTCAGTATCGTATGGGTTGTCGTGGCGTCGTCGCATATTTGGCAATTTAGCTTGTTACAATAGCTATTTATCCAAATTGCTTTAGATGAATTTTCGGGCATAATTTGAGTCCTCTATTAAACCCAGTCGAGTTCTTGTGCTCGGCCGGGTGGACCTGGGCCTCAACTACTACGCTTTTCAGTTAGCTCGGTCTTTGGCTAACTGCCTCGAGTTGCGCACTGCAAGTTGGTTGAGGTCCCCTTCCAGTTGTGCGCGCCAATAAAGGCGTGGTCTTCCTCTGCTGCGTCGTCCCCTTGGGTTGGAGTCGAAGATTCGTCGGGCCGGAGCACTGTTGTCCATTCGCTCTACATGTCCTAGCCATCTCAGACGGCTGATCCCCACTTTTCTGACCAGGTCAATATCGCTGTACAACTCGTAGAGCTTTATAAATACATACCTCCTTCTCCAGGTTCCATTAACGCAAATGGGACCGAAAATCACACGAAGAATTTTGCGCTCAAAAACGCCAAAGGATATCTTCATCCGCCTTCGCTAATGTCTAGCTTCTGCACCATATAGCAGGGATGAATAGGGTCTTATACAGAGTCGCCTAGGTGTTTCTTGACAAGTCCTTACTTTTCAATTGCATTCTTAAGCCAAAGAAACAGCGGTTTGCAAGTGCAATTCTTCGCCTTATCCTAAATCGTATGCCTTGAGTTTTTCTTACACTTTCACGGACAGCGCTGATGTTCTGTTGCAGAGCCAAGCTACCAGGGATTAGAATACTTTACTTTGTAATGAAAAGATGATTGCTTGGGAACTCTGAATGGCGAGAAGTCTTGATCTGATCTATTAAACTATAATACATATTCATAAACATACAAAGACAATTCTATATAAATGTGTATGACTGTATTTGAAGCGCCAACAACGCCTACGCAAAAGAGGCATTCAAATCAGTGCTTTCAGTGCTTTCTCCATTTTCTTGGAAGTTTTGCTACTTAGAAAGACTTTCGTGAGAAAAAGGGAAATGCGGCGTTTTTGCCGGGAATTTCAAAAAGTTCACAAAATATGTATATAAAAATATGTCTCACATGCTAGCCAAATTAAACCGTTCAACATTATCTCTAGTAAAAAATAAAAAAAAATCCAAAAATAATAAAAAAATCGCCTTTAAGGGCGATTTTATGTGGATTAAATGACACGAAATAATAGCTGATGGTGATAGACAGAACTCGGGGACTTGAGGACTAGAGGAAGTTGCATCGCAAATGCAATCAAAAAACTGATAACAACTAGTCGAGAACAAAAATTAAACAACTTCATGAGTAACTGTCATTCAACTGAAAAAGCCGTTCATACCCATTTCCAAAGAACTTGTTTGTTGCAGCTGCGAAATTTCTCATTCAAAATTTGGTCTTCTTTTAAATCGGGATTTTTTTTTTAAACTCACGAATATCGTCGCCAACTTCTTCCATATTAAGTTCCGTGAGGCGAAATATCTAAATGCGAAGGGAAATGCTAAAATCATAAAAAAATGCAATTGTATATACTTTTAATAGATTTAGCCGCCATGTTAACCATGGTCCAATTTCTTCCTTGCGTGTTTTAACACTCCTAAATATTATAAATATGTCGGCCCCAAAACTACAGCTTTGCATAACTTAATAGTTGACTTGGTTCTTCTTGTCCGTTCGAACATCTTTTCGTTAGTTTTCTGTGGCTTATTCGGAAAAAAGAGCACTTAATCCGTCATATTTCAAATGTTTGCGGTTTCAAAGCCTCAATCCATCTTCTTGACATCATACGTCAGAAAAATTGATACCTGTGCTGTTTCTGTGGTATCATAAAGCAAACTCTCCTTAGGTAATCGTCTTCCATTCGGAGGCGATACTGTGGCATACAACAATATAATTTTATTGAGTTATATAAAAATATTTTTTAAAATTACGAAAATTGTGGAATCTTTCGAATGATAACGTTTGAGGTGTTCCTTAAAGCTTTATTTTCTGTCCAATAGAAGTGATCGGATCAATATATTTTCAAAGATGAGTCTCATTAGGATGTTACGGTAAATGGAAAATTTGATTATTTACATTTTAGATCCCTGATTGAATGGTTTGGAAGAGTTGTGGTTCAAGGAGATTGGCGAAACGTGCCAGGAAATAACCAGACATATTTGTGTGTTATATCTGACGTGAAAGATAACAGTTTATTAAAACATACATAATCTAAAGACACAAGAAATAAATCATAGTATTACTAATAAATTAATCAGCTACCATACGCACATCTCTGGTCGTCACTTCCGCGAAACACTCGGTGCAAGTTAGTCACTTTGTGCATTTGAATCATCAAACTATACTTTCCAGACATTTTTAAGCAGACGTCATGTGTTCTTTGCATTCACCGGCGAACTTCCCCACATATGCACAACTAGTTCCAGAGAGCAGATCTGTAGTTTTATCGTGAAAGAACCCTATTTCGATACTACGTTGGAGTATATATAACCGCATGTTTGAGGTCAACAATTCATTAATAGTTTGACATTCAAGAAATATTCACATTCAATCTACTGTGCTTAGCCAAGATGTATCTGCGATCAGTGTTTGTGGTTGTGTTGCTTTTAGCTACATTATTTTGCTCCGCTATGTCGGTATCAGCACCAAATCGAGTAAGATGTAGAAAGATCGATCACAAAGGCAGATGTAGACCAGTGCACCGCGCATTTTATTACACTGAAAAAAGTAAGTTTTATTAATTCATCTGCAATTGATCAGATACTTATTATAATTTTTTTTTTTTCACAGAACCGGATTACATCAAAAATAATAGATATTCAGACTGGATTTAACAACATTCTAAATAAGAATATGAAACAAACTAATTGTTAATAATTGTGAATAGTTAAAAGTGTTACAAATAAATAAATTATTGATATTTTTTTAAAATTATTTGTTCGTTATTCGGTTTAAACTGGCTTATTGTTTTTTAAGGATATTAACGTACAGTGGCTGAGCTAAGCGACACTTCAAATCTGTAGAAGCAACTCATCACTTATCCAATTTTACGCCGAACATGTCTATCTCGTTTATATCAAGTTTTAACTCCGCGCTTCTTGGAACACTCTTGAACACTCACTTTTTTTTCATTTTGTCGTGCTGAGCTATCGCACGCCTATCGATCCATATTTGGACTTTTAGTTAAGACTGCAGATTTTTACCCCGACTATGGAGGGGGTATTTGTGGGTAATATCCGTATTACGTTTGTGTTTGATCGATTTGTATATTACTTTGCAACGACAATTATAGAGAGAAAATATAGGTATCCCTTGCAAAAGGCAGATCTGCGAGGGTATCGATACCTAAGGAATATCCAAATTTATTTTCTGCTGAATTATAGAAAATAATATGATAGTGAAATTTCAGGTTCGCTGAGCTGAAAAAATAAAGTAGGTAAGTAAACCAATTTTAGAATTAAACTCGAATTTTCAGAAACCCAAAATAGAGAAGATTGTATCGTCGTATCGTGATTTTTTGATAAACTAAATTCATGACTTTTAGCACTCTCGTACCTCTTGCTTGTCACTAAAGAAGACAATTATGCTGCTCTTTTCAAGCACAAAGTACTAGCTACTGAAAGAGCTTCTGTTACAATTAATCTCCCCCACACTGTTTTTAGTCAGAACTATGACTTAAATGCTGTTGAATCATCAGTTTAAAGATAAAACTATGCCACAACATCTTGAAATTTTGTTACGATTTCTTGCGAGTTTCTCTTAAAAAAATTTTTTGTTTGCCATAAATTTGAAGTGCTCATTAAAATTTCAATAGCTTGATTAAAATTGGGTAAAATTCATCAAAATTTAGTTTTTAAATTTGGAAATCAATTTTCTTAGATGTTCTTAGATGAAGCGAAGATTAAATATAATTGGTCAATCAGAAAACTTGCGAATGCTGGCATACAGTCTAATTAACATAATTTAAATGACCAAATTTAACATATGACCAATAAGACCACTTTGTTTTTGATGGATTTAAACATCAAATGCCATTCAGTGTAATCAGTCAAAAAATAGATACGCCACCGAACGGACTGCACAACAATATTCGTAAATTCTATTTGCTTATTATTTAGCTGAATTCGTTCAATGTGTTTTTTTAAGTAACAATAAATCTACAGTTTTGCTTTTTTTTTATTAAAAACAAATGAAGGATAAATACAGGACCTTAATCCTAGCTTCTTCAACTATTGTGTGTGCGAAGATATATTTTTGATACGAATGACAATTTTGTTTTTTAAAAGCTTCTCAGGACATTTCTTAATTTTTGATGTTTTTCAGACTTTCGCATGAGGTGGGGCAGCGAATAAAAACTTTAAGGTGGTACAGGGCGGATTTGAACAAGCGATCCCTCGCTTAGTTGCACCCACAATTCTGTTTTCAATTACTTTTCAGTAATGTTGGGAAAAGAGTACAAAAGCAGTTAGAGGTATTTAAAGGGAAAATATGGCTATCGATCAAAAGTACTGAAGATGGGCAGATGCAGAAACTAATTATGAAGTGTACGAAACTTTTGAATTGTCATTTGGGCACTCAATGCGCCTTCAAACATTCCGATTTTTCACGTTCCTTTTTCTTCCATCGTTGTTGAATATTTCTTAATCGTTGATTTTTGATTGGTTGATTTTATTTACCGAGTAGACCGAGTAGAATGCATGGAAAAAGCATTCCCCTTTTGAAGTCGAAATTCACACGATGCTCTAGCAGTACAAATAAATGGGTCCGAATCGATTTGAAGGATTGGCATTAAGGTTCTTAATAAGTTTTTGAACAAGATATGAATCAACAGCAAAGCACGCACGAAGAACGTCATGATGGACGATCAAGAAAACTCAGTTTATTACTAAGATCGAAAGTAAGGCTTTTTATACCCAGTTGTTCCTTCGTTGCTTAAATACAGTTCGCAATGTTGGTCAATCTTCAAAAATTATGAGGGCAAATTGAGAGAGAAAAAGAAGAAGTTCTAAAATTCGAGTGTCGTTAATTATCTTTCAACGTCAGGAAGGGGGAACTTTTGAAATCACAAAATATAGTTTAACTTCTTATAAAATCCAGCACAATTTACTTCTGTTTCAGATGTTGATTCATTTTTGAGATAAATAAATTTGAGTCCACGACTCCACAAGGCCGTACGAAAACTGTAATGATTCTCCGTCAGAGTGCCAGACAACCATCAGCCAAACATGCATCCAAAGCCCAGCTTCATCAGAAGTCCCACAGATGGATTGAGTTAAGTAGCTACTACCATGCTCACGCCTTTGACATCCGTATTGAAGGACAGTACGCATGCCACATAATACGGGAATCTATGTACCAATTGAGAAATAAGTTCTCAGTATAGGTATCTCCCAACGTTATACGTGTTCTAATGAGATCGCAAATACGTTTGAAAATCAAAAATCGTGGTCAAGATTTATATACTTTTAAGAAGTAAATGGCAAGCATTGATTTAATTTTCAAGTCAAATAAAAGCTTTACACAATTTTGCAATTTATCCAAACTCTTAAAAAATCAGTCATGATACTCTTGCTTCACTGAAACAAAAATGGCGTTCTAGTGTCGGCATTTGTGTCAAACTAAAAAACTATTGCAGCACAGTGCAATCAATCTTCCCACAAAACCCCCACTTCAAGCTTTTCTTGGAACATACTGATTTCAAGAGAATATTTTATATGACTGACCGCACATGTTAGCAGTATACGTTGCATAATTTTGTATTTTTCTTCATCGCAATAAGAAACACATTTTTTTTCTAAAGCTAACTTCAAATTTTCACATTTCTTTCCCTCTCCAACTTTCTCCTATACATATGTATACTAAAGCGAAAGTTATTGCGGAAATTTCGAACTCAGACTGAGTATGAGGGATGGTATTACGACTATAGAGAAGTCCAAAAAAGTGGGTCCGCCAGTGCCGTACATCGGTCTGTCTGTCTGTCCTAACGCCGTATGGCGAAACGGTTCGACGGATTTACTTCAAAGTTCGTATATAAGGTTCTTGGGGTAACATCTTGGGGCATCTTTTTATATTTAAATTTATCTTTTGAAATAATGGTACCTGCCATACCAATTTTTTTGTGAAACTCACTTATCACTATTTTTTTCGAAAGTGGTTCCAAGGATTTCGGTCTTATTTTGTACTAAGGATGTTTAAGTTAGGGTAAAAAATTTTGCATACTCAGTTTTTGGAAAAAAATCGATTAACGGTAATTTATAAAACGGGCATTATCTCGAAAACTAATAAAGGGAACTTAAAAACTATTTACAATTTTTTAAATTTTTTTTTCGCATAATTTTTTTTCTCAAAAACGGCTCTAACGATTTTGATAGTTTTTCGTATTTCGAACAATTATGTTAAAAGTGTCCAATGTGAAAAATTACATCAAAATCGTAGGTGCCGTTTTTGAGAAAATCAAATTTTTAAAAAACCTAAAAAGTGATTTAAATAAATTTCTCACAATTCATTTTCGATTCATTTTGCGACTCACGAACGCATCTCATGTATCGAGAAAGTTTTGTATGACGCAGTCGTGCACTTTATTTTTGAAACGCGCACTTTGGATACCCTTAAAATGAAGTAACACAGTGCGGGCATTGGGAAGTGAAAGATTAGGAAAATGGAAAAACCGATGCACGTTGGTTTTAAATGTCTGTAAACTGTCTAATGTGTGGGAAAAACAGAGCGGGGTAGAAGCATTCCACATTCGTACTGTAGGTTTAAAAAACGATTTCTTGTATTTCACTGTTCGTCCTCATATAGGCTTAAGGGTGAACTAATGTGCCTTATCATTACTTTATTTTGTCTACTCGCCATTATCTTTTCTAATTGGAGGCGCTAGCTTTTTGAGGTTTTCAATGCCTTTTATAGCTTTCCAAGGCTAGCAAGTCAAACTCTTGTCCGCAGTGAGGGCTTCAAGATATGAAGTTCGGAAAATGCTACACTGATTACTTAAGTGTTTTTTTCGGTGCTTGTCTTTATTTTCTAACCAATTCGGTTATTAGCTGATGATTTTGCTTTTACTTTATGACTCAAATGACTCGTTTTCGACCTTTAGATCGATTTTATTTTCGCAGTGTTTTCTAAAGAAGTTCCATAGTTAGTTATTATGCTATTAATTCTGGGTTTGCCCTCCTTCTTTAATAAGCACCCGATAAAAGTTAGGATGACAAGCAAGCGATAAGAAGTGAGATCAAAACATTGCTTAACTTTAGCATAGCTTTGGCGATATCGAAATCGAAGTTCTTGCGTTATCCAAGATTCGGGTTACTTGACGAGAAAAAGTGTACGCCAAATTGCATTTTGCATTTTATACAGCGAGAACGATTCATATGACCCAGTCGTGCAGTTAATTTATATTCCCATTGTCATTGAATGGCTCCAAAACCTAATAGGAGTCTGTCACTGTAGTCTTTGTGGAATGCCAGAATATTATACTTCAAAACCCCTTGATTAAACATGAATCTGTTTACAAGCGAGTTTTTCGCCGTGATAACGACTATGCGCTATAGGATTGTGAAGGATGGGGCTAGAAGCATTTGCAGCGAGAGCCAAACTGCATTAAAGCTCTACTCAATCCTCTTGCCTCGTCTCCAATTAAGTACTCGAACTCAAGCTTTTTGTTAAATTTGGTCAGAAGGCTGAACAGTATACAGCGAATCTAAGTCTAAGATGATGAGCAATAAGATCACCGATGACCTTCAGAAAAAGTTTTCTCAGGACGCGAATCTGCATTGGGTTTGCCTGTATCTTTAGTCATGTCTTCCAATGATGCTTGGGAGCGCCGGGACACTTGCAAAAAATCAACGTCTTTCCTTCTATTTCTCAGGAGAATCGACTGCGGGCTGCTTGTGGGAGTCTTTCTGGCCACCAAGCTTTTGCTAAACAATTGGATGTGTTGGGCTTGAGCGACACCACCACCCGTCCTGATTGTGGTTAGGAGGATGATACAGCAGAACGCTACCTCAGCAGTTGTCCTGTTCTTTGCCTTTATCAGGTGACGGATTTTCCGGGGCTCTTCATCACTGAAGCTCCTTCTTATCTTTCTTCAAAAGACGGGAGAATTAATTACATTAATGTAAGGTGTCAGCATCGTAAAGCGCTACATCGGCTAAGACGTGTATTAATAACTATTGCTTAGTTTATTTTTATAACATTTTGTGTTTGCTTTATTTTAATTGAAATAATTTAAACCTAAACTTTAATTTAACATAAATTCACAACCTAAGAGTCTTTGAACGATAATTAAAATATACAAATAATTTATGTTATACAAATATTTAGAAGATATAGTTAATCCAAACTTTTATATATTTTTATGATTCTGAAAAAAAAAGAAAACAAAAGTTACATATATTGATTTACCAAAAGTCAGGTAAAAACTTACGCTCCGCTGAGGTAAAGTACACTGTTTTGTGCACAGATTTACATTTCCCCAAGTGGTCCACTTTTCGACATCGCAGTGCTGGAAATGGACCCGTTGAAGCAGAACACATTGCAATTAAAACTAACAGAACTGTAATTATCGACCGCAGATACATCTTGTTATGTATAAATTGTACGAGTTGTAAACTATGAATAAGTTGCTTACCAAACATGAGCAAGTATTTATACTAAGTTTGCGATTCGAATCTGAAAATGTTATTGTTTTCTTGATGAAGTCATGAATTAGCTACACATGGCTTGATCACGTCATATGATTGGCATTTCTGAGGGAAGTTATTGCGTCTGCTGCGATAAATTTTACTTTCTCACAAGATTTCCCTGTCGGATATGACGGTGGTGGGTCTGCGTTTGGTGACGTAAATGCAAAAAAAATGGGTATCAGTACTGGGTCTGGTATGGCATGTTGGTAAATTTCAAGATTCCATTTTTGCAATCAACAAGTCTAAAAGTGAAGTCAATTAAATAAATAACAAATACTACAAGATGTGTTTGTTGTGACTCTTAGAAATGGAATAATGCAATCTTTTGGCGTTAAATTTCCATAAAAGAGAAGAGCATTGTCGAATCGATGTGAAGTAGGGTTGACCTCAAACAAATTCAATATCTAAGAGTGTAAAGCGCTATATTGGAGTAAATAGCATAACAAAACACGAACTCCAAGAAAACGGCGTTAAACACAATTTCTTTCATCATCTCTAGTTATACCCTATCCTAAGGGTATATTAATTTTGACACATAGTTTGTAACACCCCTTAATATTCGTCGCAGACCCCTAAAAGTATATATATTTATGATCAGGACCAAAATCTAAGACTATTTAGCAATGTCCGTCCGTCCGTCCGCATCAACTTTTGAGGCCTTTAAAATTATGCTAGGAAGCTGAAATTTGGAACATAGACTTCCTAGGGTTCCGAAATAGTAAAGTGTTAAAATTTTCAAAATACGCCCACTGCCACGCCCACAATTTAGAAAAAACCGTTTTAAGGCTTAAGTAAGAGAGATAAAGTTGTACAACCTTCACAAGATATGTAGATACTGCCCACCTTTAATAATTTGTCATATGAAGTGTTTTGCCACGCCTACTTTTTGTGGGCGTTTTTCACTAAAATGCTGTTTTCTTCGAAAATTTTCATAGAAATCGAAAAAAAATGTTTTATAATATATTATGCCAATATTTTTCTCAATATATCGCCCATAAAAAGTTTTTGGCCACGCCCACTTTTTGGGGGCGTTTTTTGAAAAAAATAAATTTTTTTCTATAAATTTCATAGAATGAAATAAAATGCTATCCATCATCTTCCTAATGCTTTTTTTCTTTGGGGTACATAGGGATAAGGATAGGGTATCATACTGTTCGCCCCAAGCGGACTGTAGCCTTTCCTTATGTTTTTAATATTGTTTTTGTAAATTGTGGGCGCGGCAGTGGCCTAGAAATACTGGGCTTCCAGGGGCATAGGCCTGTTTTATTGGGTTTTTACCAGCTGTAATAAAATATTTAATATTTAAGATATATATTACCCTAAAAATGTGCGCTCGGCAGATCGACCATAGACCAAATTTTCACCAAATTTTAAGCCGCATATGATAGAATTTATCATCGTCAGGAATTCATGGCGATGGCCAAATTCGGGATCCCGGCCAAACTTATTCAACTGTGTCACGTGACGCTGGTGAACACGCGATGCAACGTGCAGTTTGGCAACAGCTCATCTGAACTCTATCATGTGACTACTTTTTGTTGAGCAGATAGTGTACTGATCCAACAGATCCGCCCAGCTACTGGGATATGCGGACGATATTGACATTATCGAACACTCCCAACGTTAGTTAACATTATTGTCAGGCGAAGTTAGTTGGTCTTACAGAACCATTATTCAGCCAGTTCTGCTATACGGCGCCGAGTGCTGGACGATAAGCAGAAAAGGAGAGCTAATACCTTCGGGTTATAATTGGTCCTTCGTGCGAGGAGGGCGAATGGAGGAGAATATATAATCGCGATCTCTATGAGCTGTACGAAGATGTGGATGTAGTGCAAAAGGCCAAAACTCGTCGACTACATTGGCTCGGCTACATCGAGCGAATGGACAACAACGCTCCAGCCAAGAGGATTTTCGAATATCATTCCCCAGGGTTCGAGACGACAAGGAAGGCCAAACCTCCGTTTCAAAGACCAAGCCATCGCGGATTCCAGGGCGCTATCTCTTGATAACTGGAAGCAGGGTGCCAGGGATCGCAGAGGATGTAAGGCTGCCGTGTCTCAGGCAGGGACTCTTTATGGGTCGGGAGCCCGTTAAGTAAGTAAGTGTGAATTTGTCAAGCATCAACTCCAAGCAAATGGAAAAATAACACTGAGTACACTGAACATTTTCCTTCTACATAAAATAGCTGGGGACTTCAATTATTTTGTTAAATACCAGTCCAATGCCCAATGACCTATTCCAACTGACTCAATTAAACATAGTTCGCTTACACTGCTTGGGAAATTGCCTAGCAGTTATGTATTTTTCCGCCACTCCCTGCGATATGCACACTTAAAAACAGTTCACCCACCAGCCAAGACGGTCTTTGAGTTCCAGTTTTCAGGTTCAAAATGACAAGAAAGATCGACCTTCGTTCTAAAGATACAAATGCGCATACACATATTTGAATAGAATTAAAAAAGACTTTATTCAAATAGGAAAAGCGTTTGGTAATTAAGGTTACTGAAGGTTATGTGAAGAGTTAATAGCCTGGAATCCAATCGAAAATGCGTATCAGAATATATTACAAACCACCTAAAGTATTTACTATCCATGGGAGTCCTTAGTACTTTTTGGCTTAAACATTTTAGTAAACTCGTTTCGTATTAATTTGAATTTAAACAATGAATGTTTAAGCTATGCCCGTCTGAAAATTTAACTTGAATTAAGCAGGGAATATACATTTTGTATATAGAACATTGTTATAACCTATTACATTCCTGTTACAAAAATGTCTAAAACAATATTAATTCATCGTCATAAATATACATTGTTTTCAATTAACATAAAACTTCGGTTGAATTCTGTACTGTCCAGATGTATTACCGTGTGTGAGTGTAACCCAGATATAAGCTCTCTTTGCAATGAGACACATTTTATCAATCCGTTCTTTTATGTTGTCAGTAAACAACCAGCTATCAACAGTAATTTCTATTGAAGGACGTGTACCTCAGGGCTCAGTGCTTGGACCAGACCTTTATAACATCTACACTCATGATTTCCCAAGATTATAGAATTTGGAATCTGCTATTTTTGCAGATGACAAATATACTCATTATTCAGATTCTAATGGTCTGGACATTGAAACGATCTAAATGCAATCCAATCATATTCCAAAAATTGGAAGATTAAATTAAATGCTTCAAAAACTCATGACGTGCTACTACAAAAAGTAAAGCCAATTTCTTACCAAGCAACAGACTCGTTGTTAAATAATTTGCAAACGGATTGGAAATCTAGTGCTCGGTACCTTGGGGTGCACCACGACAAATCACTAACGTTTAGTCTCCATATTCAAGAAATAATTAGGAAATCAAATGTAAATATAAAAATGCTATATTCATTTATAAACCAAAATGATTGACGAAAACAAACTCATTATCTTTAAAGTAATTTTCCAAGCAGTTTTGTTATATGGTTCGCCAGTTTGGGGTAACTGTTCACAAAGTCATCTCCATCGATTCTAAGTAACACAAAATAAGCTATTGAAAATGATCAGAACCTTGCCTTGGTATTTTTCGACTGATGAGCTACACGTTATCACGTGAATTAGAAAATTAACTGAAAGATTAAACAAAATATTTGAACACTACATCTGATCGTGCTATGTCGTGGGTGCAGTGGCTTAGTGGTTGAGTATGTTGGACCACTAAGCTGGTTCAAATCCCGACCTGTGCCACCTGAAAGTTTTTACCCACCTCTCACCTGAAAAACATCCAGGATTAGGAATCGTCATGAGAAGCTTCGCAAAAGTAAATTGCCGTTCGGAATCGGCATTCAAGTTTAGGTCCCTTCTATTTGAGTCAAAAAATATATCTTCGCACACAGTGGTTTTAGAAGCTGGGCTTTGGGTTGGTCGTGCAGTCAAACGGCCAATCACTTGCGCCGAAGTAAAACTGTTCACCCCCGGCGTTTCGAGATTATTCCATTTGGTACTGCAGCAGCAATCTACTTTTCCTAAATTATCGCTCTATTTTGGGACCTCATTTCGAAAGCTTTTGTTTTATTCCTACAAAATTTCCTTACAAAAGATCTAAAAATAGCTATACCCGAAACCCGATGTCAATTCAAACGAAATATATCTCATAAATTGATTTATTTCCGGTTTAATGTGATCAAAAAAAAAATCTCGTCCCCTTTAAATCTAACATTAAACAAATGCCAATCATCAGACACAACATTCTTCACTTATAGAAAACACAACAAATATTACGCGAAAAGATTTCTAAAGGTATTTATTTCGCTGCCTTCCTACCTATCCCATCGCAAAGGAGAACATCCTGCCACGATAAAGTTGTTCGCTTTCCATCTATTGTTTGTATCCCGAAGTTGTTATTTACTCATGAAATTAAAACTTACAATAAAATCCACTTAAAGTGACAGGACAAAGGCTCTTCTTATGTTTTCGGATATACTACTTTGTTTGCTGTTCCTATGATTTTTTATACTTTATTTTTTTTTTGTTGAGCTTGTTGCCTACTTGTTTGTTGTAGAAATGGTAGAACTTTGTGACGGGAATACATTTTAAGATGAAGGAAATAACGGCACTCTAAAATGCCAGAGTAAATGTTGACCTTTAATGATGATGGGTGTGTATTTGCTATTTATTTTAGCTTTAAAGGAACCGTGTAGGACGTGGTCATTAAGAATTAACACTTAATTTCTATTTTAAGTCATTTTTAAATTTAAATCAGTCGTTCATGGTCGTATGGAAGTCTAAATTTAGCTTTCCTTGGAGGTTGTTATAATCGAATTAAGATGATATGGATTTACATAATAAAATGGTGAGAATGAAATGATGGGTAACATTTAAGTTTAGCCAATTACATGGAAGTTAAGCCGATAGCTAGGGATCACAAAACTAACCATGACAGTAAATCTAATAAGTAAATACAGGAATCCAAGTTTATCCAATTTTGGACTGTTTCCATAGATATATGGAAGAAGGCGCAGGGAAATAGTTTCACAGGACATAAGTCTATAGTTCGTTGAATAAGTAATCCTAAAACAAAGTCCGAAGCGAACGTACATTTTAAAACAAAACTAACTGTATAAACTAACTGTAGAGTGCTTTAGTGGTTCTGGTTTATCGCGGTATCGGAATAAAAGGCATGGTCGAGTTGGTCAGGCGACAGGTCAAATTCATCATTGGTCAAATTTTCTTTCACTAATAAATTGTAATACGTGGTGTAGGGCATGTGGAGCGGGCCAAATGTCTGCAACATTCATAGGCTATTTTGACACTGACAGCTGTTTCCCGCTCGAAATCTTGACAGAAAGTCAGTATCACACCGCCGCGGAACAAAATGAGTTGCTTTACGTCTGAGCAACGTTGGGAAATTTAGTGAGTGCTGTGTAGTGCGTGTTTTGAATAGAAGTTTTGGCCGAAATGAAGCACCCACCGCGCCTGCTGTACGAAAGTTCATGAGACTGGTATACTAGTGGGCAACACTCTTGGTGCGCACAGACGAATTTATTGGCTTTAATTTATTGGAATTAAAATTGGCTGCTGTAGCCGAGAGTGTGAGACTTAATTCACGAACAGTAACTCGCCATCGATTTCAACAGCCCAACTTTTCACGTATTAACCTGAGGAGAATTCTTTACAAAGATCTCGAATTATTCGCTTACAAGGTCCAATTGACTCAGCAATTGAAGGTGCCTACCATCCGCTTCGTTATCGCTTCGTAGCTTGGGCCTTAGAGCAGCTTGAATTGGACAACGATTTTGGGCGAAAAATCATCGTTTCTGATTTGTCGAGAGCGATAGTTTGGTGCCGATTGTGGAAAGGTTGCATCATTTTACCGTTTTTGTTCGAAAATGAGGCTGGGAGCAACGTTTCGGTCAACGGTGGGGGTTACAGAGCCATGTTATCCGACTTTTTTTTACTGAAATTGTGGACATTGGTTTCGACGATCTCTGGTTCATGCATGATGGCACGCCATGCCACACAGCCTATTCCACAATCCATCTTTTGCGCACCAAATTCCAAAATGGTTTTATCAACCGTCTTGGTGATGTTAATTGACCGCCTCGGAGTTGCAATTTGAAGCATTTGGACTTTTTGTTTGTGGGGAACCGTGAAGGACAGATGTTATGCCAACAATCCGAAAACGATTCAAGCACTTAAGTGAATACCATCCAAGAAGTCCGTGAGCTGCAGACCGAAACCTTCGTCAAGGTCTTGGAAAATTGGAGTGACAGTCTCTATACTTCTGACCATAGTCAGTTTGGAATATTTGGACAATGGCTTGAAAGCTTGAATCACCTCAAATGCGGTAATAATTTTTAGCTTCTTTTTATTTCATGTTTCATGCAAGAAACATACGAAAATGAAAGGCATATTTGTTACTGCTACAGAACTGCCCAACAAAAAAAATTATTTGAGATATGATTTAAGTTCTAGAGCAAAGGTCTATTTGCATTTATTTGTGTTATGGGAGCCCAATGTAGGGGCGTTTCCTTAAATCCTTGGTAACTGGGGTAAACATTGGAAAGAGACCCATACCCCAGTGTAAAGCGAGCTGTTCTTTCCCTGGAATTTCTAAGCGCCTAAACATATAACTGAATGTTCTATATTTTGAAGTCAAAGTCATATTTTAAGGAGCCCTTAGCAAACAACTTAAAATTATTTAACATGTATAACAATAACTGGCCTAGAAAATAAGATTTATATTTTAACTGATCTCAAGATAATCATTTATTTTGTAAATAGCTAGTTTGAACAGCATTATAGCAAATTGATAAAAATTCAAAAGAAGAATTCGAAATTATATTTACGGTAATGCAGTGTGAAATTGCGGAATCTTAAAAGTAGGCTTTGATTATTGTGAAACTGAAATATATAACAAATTTTTAAATAATATTGTTTAATGTATGGCTATAACTAGGGCCTAGGTACGAGCGGGGGTAAGAAAAAAATGGGGTTTTTTTTCAGCAATGATAACTTAAATAAATGTTGTGGTCTTCTAATTTTTATTGATACAAGAAGTACCTTGATGTGATTGCGTAAATTAAGCGTAATGTACAAAAAAAAATTTTGGTACTGATTTTTATTTAGGGGTCCATGCATACAACAAGAAGGACGGCAGCATATTGGCCACTATAGAAACATGCATACGGTTTCCCTATTATTTCTATTATGTATATGTATGTATGGAGTTTGTAGCTGAAGACCGACAACACATATGCGTAGTAGAGTGGGGCTGAAAATAAAATAAAAAAAATATTTTCATGTCTTAATACCGCAAAGAAGTTGCTAATTGTGGCGACTAAAAAGTGGTGAACAAAATAAATAAAATTGGTTCGCGCATGAGGCCTAATATTGTAGTGGTCAGGAAGAACGGAGTGAGGTAGAGCATTCCACATTTATGTTGTGCGGTAGAGGAACGAATCCTTATATTTCACAGTACAGCCGAATACAGGCTTTAGGGTGAAGATATTACGGTTGAAATGTTGAAGGGGGGAAGTTAGCTGGTTATTTCGTTCGAGCACTTACGATGGACGTATCGATAAAACAACGACAGGCAGAAGACATTCCGACGAAAACTAAGAGGGTCAAGCGATTTCGCAACATCTCGATCGCCGATAAGTTTTATCGCACATTTTTGAATATTTCGACAAAATTTGAGAGCTGTTTGCCCGACCGGATGACCTGATTTTTTCTTAATCATTATCGTTTCGGGTAAAATTAGAATAAAGCTTGTAACACTTAAATGTTGCCAAGTTAAGTAAGATAAATATTAAATCAGACCACTTAGTGCGTAGTAGGTGAAGATGTAAAGATTTGCATTGTTTTTTTTCTGTTAAGTTAATTTTAACTAGGGAGAAGCGTTGCCAAAAGATGCCCAAAAGACCTTTAAAGATCCACTGTTTTGTGGTTTGGCCCTTGGCCCTGAGCCAAGTTGAAATGGCCTTCTAATCCCTTCCTATTACGCCTTATTTTGACAAATAATTAATTTTATCTTAGAAAATACACGATAGACAGGCTACGTTCATAGGCATGTTTTTTGTGATGGCGTTTGTAGAATTCTGTCCATCCGACCAACACTTCATGTTGCCTAAACTGAAGTCTAACAATGTTGCTGGGTCTATAACTTCGTATGCCTGAATGTATGCCGGATGAATGGAAGCCTCGAAAATTAATTTAGTGCACCTTCGGAAGATATTAGCCAAAGACCGCGCAATTCGGTGATGCCCATTGGTTGAGGCGGACCGTGGACCGTAGCGCCGCCTCAGTAAGCACGTAAGGTCGGTTTGTTAAGCAAGTGATATATCGACAAGCATAACATTGAAGGCGGACGCACATTACATTTTGATTTTCCAGTTAAGTTTTCATAAGGAATTGGTGGCGAAATGAATTATCACGAAAGTTTCCATTTTCAGACGAAAATGCAGAATCAATTTAAACTTTCAATGAAAAATGGCCTTATGTTTAGCAAATGACTCTCAAAAAGGCTCCTAATATTTTTTTCTTCGTGGCAACGTTTATTGGCAACGGTATTTAATCGGTTGGTATGAGAATCCGAGTCCGGCTATCTCACGACCAAACATCTGCAATTTATTGATATCCAGAAGAAGATTTTCGTACGTTTGCAAACTCATGCCTTAGTTTACTTAAAATGAAAACAATTGCAATGTCTTTGGCAAAGAGTGCACCCCAAACCCCAAAATAATTTTGTAAACACATAATGCACTTCAGTTGTGCTCACATTAGGGCGACCAGCTAACATTTGGTAAATCATCAGCAATAACATTTAGCTAATTCCTCATTGAAGTGAATCATAATATGACCATAAGCATCTAAGGTTGAAATTGCTGTGCTTCACTAATCTGTTGATGACATGACCCAACATTATGTATGAGGGGTGGTGAATGGCAGATGTGCATGATTCGGCTCCTTAAAATATTTTGAAGATGGAAGCTTTCGATTCGCTTCTATTTCTACGCAGGCTATTTCACTCCTCGGCAAAATGTTTTCATGATCCGCTATTTATTGAGATATGACAACTAAAAGGCGGGTTCGAACAGTAAGTTAGAAATAGAAAATTGTTTGGAAGAAATAGTAACATAATTATACACTTAAAACGTTTGTACATTTTATTGACTAGCTAGTTTGCATTTTTTTAGTTTGTTTATAATTAAGCAGCTCCTTTGAATAATGGCGCAAGTAATCCATCATCATCATTGTAATTGAGAGTCCATATATCTGGAAAAAAAAATAAAAAGGTTCAGTTTAGGTAAATCATAACATTTTTTTTTTTGGAAAAAAATACAAACTTATAAAATATAGCAATTTTGTTAGATACACAGCATCTTTTTGAAATTATATTAAAACTTATTTTAAATTGCTTATTCAAATAATTCATTAATTTTATTTAGACACATCATTAATGCCGAATAAAATGAATACTTTTGTGCAACCAAAAATAATAAAACTAAAACTAATAATATTAAAACTATTGTTCCAGCGTTCATTTTGTTAGGGCAATTCGAACAGGTTTCGATCTAACTATGTTTCAAAATGAATCGTTTAATAATAAAGAGCGTATATTTATACTCGGCCAATGATCGATGATAAATCATGTGTGGTTAGCTTACGTGAATAGTTTATTAGTAACACATAATACAATGCCATTGGTAGGGTGGAGCGAATTAATAATTATTTTTTTGTTAAAACTTTGCACTAAATTGTATTATTAAACATAAGGAAAGGCTACAGTCCACTGGGGGCGAACAGTATGATACCCTATCCATATGCCCCAAAGATAAAAGCAGTAAGAAGATTTTATTTCATTCTATTAATTAAAAAAAAAAAGAAGTTTTTTTGAAAAAACGCCCCCAAAAAGTGGGCATGGCCAAAAACTTTGTATGGGCGATATGTTGGAAAAAATGTAGGGTAAATATCTTGTTAAACATTTTTTTCGCTTTCTATGAAAATTTTCGAAGAAAACAGCATTTTAGTAAAAAACGCCCACAAAAAACAGGCGTGGCAAAAAACTTTATATGACAAACTTATAAAGGGGGGCAGTGCCTACATATCTTGTAAAAGATGTAACACTCTATCTCTCTAACTTTAGCTTTAAAACGGTTTTTTCTAAATTGTGGGCGTGGCAGTGGGCGTATTCAAAAAAGTTTTACACTTAACTATTTTGGAGCCCTAGGGAATATGTGGTCCAAATTTCAACTTCCTAGCTTAATTTTAAAGGCCTAAAAATTGCGTACGGACGGACGGACGGACGGACATTGCTAGATAGTCTTAGGATTTGGTCCTGATCATAAATATATATACTTTTATGGGTCTACGACGAATATTAAGGGGTGTTACAGACTATGTGTTAAAATTAATATACCCTAAGGATAGGGTATAAAAAGGAAAACAGTGAGTGGCTTGTGATAGTGAATCAGGAGGTGCTGGTTCAATCCGCAATGGGGTACATCGATGCACGTTCTAGTATTAGTATTTCCGCTTGAATGCACAAAGGACCATTACCATGTCTGAATGCTTCTAGGACTTGGAAACTCGAAACTTCGAAGTGAAATCGTGTTAGACCAAAGAAATCATCTGAAGAATTTGATTGAGTTTCTGAAAAACTAAGGCTAACCTAGGAGCCTTTTTCAAAAGACTGCAAACAACAAAATAAAGACCCAACATTAAATTAAGAAGGATCCAGTACACAGAAGGCATTGTCATTAATGGCAGACATATCTTTGTGAAGTCCACAACAACTATTTACTACTTATTAACTACTTTGCTATCGAACCATCGTGTTTAAGAATGTAAAAAGGTGTCCTACCCATTTAAAGTAGAGGTAAACGAATGGGACGCATGCTTGATTTTATATAAACTTTTGGGCTATATTCGATGTGTAATTTTAATAAAAAGAGAATAGAAGTGTGCCCACAAACGATCCTTGGGTCACTTCAATCTCATTTTAAATCCCACTGCAAGATAATATAAGTAAAAAGTTCATCTTTCACTTATTACATTTCGATAAGAAGTGTCTTTTATTTTATTTCTTAAACTGACCTTAACATATTTTTCACCTAATAAAAAGTCATACTTGGTATCGAAGTTTTCTGAAGGTAATGAAAAAGAAAAAAATGATAAAGTATCCCTTGGACTTGACAACGCGCTCAAATACAGGACAATTGCCAGCCTTCACTTGTTCAATAATAGCTTCAGATGCTCAGGGCCCTATATAGAACGGGAATATTCTCAGCAGTAAATTTCATGCGATGGTCGTCTGAGAAAACAACTGCCAACCGCAGACCAGCCACGGCCGAGTCTGAAAACTTCTTCTTTGGCTTCTGCGCTCTTTGTACATTGAACCACCTTACCAGTAGTCTTGGGCACACTTCCAGTCTATCCAGAAACAGCTATTGGCATAGTTGCAATAGCTGTTACTAGAGATACTGCAGTTGTTTCAAGATCCGCCGCTGGGCATCCAGTTGTGGGTAAAACCGAAGCAGGTGTAACGGGAACAGTAGATTTCATACTGGGATTAACTGTAGCTTTACTTTTCACCGCTGTACCGCTTTACGTGCTAGTAAGGTTTTCCCTTCTTCGCATCTTTAGGTTACCGGTCTTCGTATTGCTTCCAGAAGCAATAGCAGTGATTGTGGTTTCATGAGAAGTTAGTCCAAAAGTGCTCGAGGACGCTATTAAAGCATCCGAGCTCCTAGCAGCTGACAACGCACTAATTTCGCTATGACCTGTATTAGTAACCGTTTGCGTATTGGTCGCCATTTATCAGTTCGAGCTCCGAGCTGAGCCTGGTGTCAGCGCAAAGGTCTGGTGGTGATATGGCAGATGGTACGTTTACTCCTATCGTAATAATTACCGTACTGTCGGATCGTTTGTACGTGTGTTTTTTGGTCTTTTTAGTGTTCGTTTTTGCCGCAGTGCTTCGTTTCATTTTGTTAGTAAAGGCCGGTGTCGACTTATCACCCTCAGGTAGTGGGGGTGCCAAAGCAGAGTGATAGGAATGAATTTATTACCCTAAACCCTCGTTTAATCCTACCTAATCGACCAAATTCTAGCTTCTTCACCCATTTTGCTTGTGAAGATATATTTTTTGACACAGTGTTGACATGACAGTTCTCTTGGGTGCTTGTCATACTCTCACAAGAGGTGGGGCACTTTTTAGATGGGGCAAGTCAGATTTAGAACTTTGCAGAGTACTAAAAATCCCGGCACAATATTGGAAAAATTTGTTTAATTATTTTATCATATTTTCCTACCACCCTAATGCACTTTTTTATTTTTACAATAATGACTAATTCTTAAAATTTCCGTAATTTGATATAAAAAAAATTAATTATGTGGAGACTAAAAATAATCCTCCTAGGAGATGTGTCGCATAGATATTTATTACCGAAAAGAAACACAGAAACGGCATTTATAGCGACAGATTGTGCATTATTTTATTTTAATGTATTAAATTAAGCATTAAATTTAATACATAGAAGATAATTATCTTTAATTTTGAATTGAATGCAACAACTTGTGTTAGCTACGATAGTATTGAGTCCTCTCATCGTATTTTAACAGAAATACAGCCACAAAATTAATTGAAGGCGGTCAGTGGCCGCCCGGTGGCAGCCTTATCAGTTACATAAAATATGACATTCAATAAATATTATATGTAAGTGCGTTTTACACACGCCAATTGAATTTTTCACAGAAACAGAACCATATTGTGGTCTAAAGTTATCTTATCCATAATTTAAAAATATGATTAATTTCGATACTTGATTCTGCACGCATTTTTCATATGAAAACAAAGTTTAGTTATTCGTTAGCAACTTAATATGTTGTAAAATACTTAATCACTGATATAGGGTTAGCTAGTCGAATGCAATGGCATTTCTTCTGTTTAAAAGAAACTCGCCTAAACTGGGAAATAAAGGATTTCATCATGTTATAGTATTAATCTCATATCAAACTTTTTGTTGGAGATTAAAATAGGTTTGGTTAGGTCGACGAGGAAGATCAGTATTTTTCTTCCCACACTTATGTCCTTGTGGACTTACGGTTTCTTCCTTCCACGCCGGCTACTCAATTGTTTTCTATATTGTGGCCATAGTTTCCGTGATATATTTATAACAAGTGGTAATAGATTTCCACCTATTATTGACTGAAATACCGTTTTATGATTCATTTCGGATCCTTTTCTAGTCAGCATGCTGGTCTCTGTATGTTCCTCAATAACTTAAGATTGGTTAATTTGTCTGCAGCTTGCCATCAGACTACACTGCCATATGTGAGTATGGGTCGTACAATTTACTTCAACATTCACAGAATTATTTGCGGTTTTTGGTCCCTACTTTTTGACGAAAAAGCGATTGCATGTGTAAAGTGCATAACTTGACTTCCTCGCTCGAGTTTTCAATAGCTTGTGATTCGAATTGTGGTATGTTCCTCTTATTTGTGACCAACATTAGCTCGGTTTTTTTGGGGTTTAACCCCAATACCACATTAGTTCGGCCACAAGATAAGTATCCGTAGTGAGTTTTTTAAAGGTTCACTTACGGTTCATAAGAACTTTCCTAACGCAAGCAACGTAACATCGTCTTCGTAAGCAATTAGCTTAACCCTCTGTTTTAACTTTCTCGTATACTAAACAGTAAAAAGTTATTGCGATCGTACAGAAATTTCGACTATAGGTAAAAAAAAGTGGGTCCGCCAATGCCGTCCGTCAGTCTGACAGTCTGTTTGTCCGGGTGGCGTATGGCGAACCGCTTAGACGGATTTGCGTCAAAGTTCGTATGTAAGGTTTTAGAGGTTACGTCTTTCGGCGTTTTTTATCGTTTGAAATAACAGTAACTGTCATGCAATTTTTTATGGCAAAAATCACCTATAACTATTTTGCTAGAAAATAATTACAAGGATTTTTGTGATTTTTTGTACTAAGGATACTTGGGATGGGGCCAAAAATACTATATACTCAGTTTTTAGTGAAAAATTTGAGTAAATATTGCTTATATAGGGAATTCCGAATGAAACAATAGAAAAATTTGCACGAATCCCGAAAAATCTATTACAAGTTTCCTTCGTAGTGGAATAACTGCTACGAAATGCGAACTTTGTAGAATTTGCTATCACCGCCCCCGGGAAAACCTGGATTATTTTGTCCTTCTCTACGACATGTTTTTTTTCTGTCGTAGACTAAAAGTAAAAGTTATTTCAACAAAGTATAGGTTTTTCTTAAAATAATTTTATTTATTTATATTTAATAATACATGTTTTAAATTCTTAAAATTCATGAAGAAAATTTGAGCCATACTTATTCCCTATATGTAAGTCTCAGCGCCGCACTCAATCGACAGATTGGGGTCATAGAAGATGCAAACACGCTTGGCGCCAACTCCACTTCAAGTTCTTAAAGCACGTATTTGAAGTAGACTGAACATTTTTTCTAAATCTGCGAAAAATACCAATGAAATGAACAATTTTTTATAATTGCAATGATAACTTAAAGAGTCACCTTCTTTGAATTTTCATTTTTTTTTTGTGTATTGCCAATTTATGAATTGCAATTGCAATTATTTCCACTTATTATTAACTATTTTTTTTTTAATTAAAAAACCAAAATATGCACGACAAACTAATTTTTGAAGTTTTTAAATTTGAATTTAACAGATGAGACAGTATTCAGGGACAAGGTAACAAAAATCCTTTTTTTAACTTCAAAGCAAAAATATATAAAAATATTCGACAGCTAAATTGCTCATTGCATACATATATATTCTAAATTTAGTCAATGTTAAAAATCTATAGGAACTCATTTTCAAAATAATTCAATTTTTTAATAGAAAATAAAAATAGGTAAAAAAATTGTTTTGGGAAAATTAAGGGAATTTTTTTTAAATTCAGGAATTTTTCTTTCAATCAATAATCTTTTTCGGGATTCGTATAAATTTTCCTATTACGACGTATGACACCGCAGCATTTATGACACCGGTTATTTCCTGTCGTGTCAAACCGTGGACTTAATATGTCGCTAGGCTCACCTGGATCTCAAAATGTTCCCCTTTAGTCGACAAGCAAACATTTACGCTGCAGGGATTTTCTCATCCCATCCCTGCAGGGCCGAAATTTAATACATCAAAACAAAGTCAAATAAGATATAAATTTATACGAAAATTGATATTCTTGTAGGTTAGAAGGTTTATTAATTGAACTGAACTGATCTCACCAGGCGATAACTGTTTCCCTTATATCTTGATACAAAAATAAATTCAAGTCAAGTAAATCATTCTAATGAAGGGTTTGATTATGTCACAGCGCACAGTTGTTAAACTTAAGTGAGCACCCGAGATTGATTTTCTTTTATATGAAGAACCAATCGTTTCAAAGCTGGGCCTTCCCAGTGAGAGTAAGACAAATAATAATTCCGGGTATTATGATTGATACCGAAAAGTTAACCACTCACTAACCCACTAACCACGGAGCAAAGGTATGTACTTGAGTTCATTGCAGTGTTGGATACAAATTGGTTGTTTTAACTTTGAAGCCATGACGAAGTGAATCCGACCATATGAATCTTATATCATGTATAGTAGTAATGAGGTATGAGTATGATAGTTTTAGACGACTTTTTGCAAATATCGAGCTGATAAAATATCTTATAGAATATGTCGACTTGCATGTCAGTTTAACGTTTACGACGTTGAAATATGCCGTTTTTCAATTCCTTGTATCTCACTGCACAGTCAATTGGGGTGCTGATCTTAGAGGTATTAGATTAGATTCTTATCAAGCCTTATTCATACAAGGAAATCCTTATAAGCCCTAATTGAAAATATTAGCTATGATTTACCCTTGACCTGTAATTAAAAAAAAAACACATCATATTTGTGGGTCGAATTTGCCCAATACGATATTTTCCACTAATGTTGCGGACAATTACTATATTTTTTGATTTAGATTACCCGCACCACTCACTTAGCTGTATTGGACATTCTGTTACATTTAATACTCCTGGATATTTTTAGCAGACAGACAGCTGCTACCACGGCCATTAGCCTCAAAGCAACCGAAAATTAAATCGGCCACTCTGCAATTCTGAACACCCTTAGAATCCTTCCTAGAAATATAGACTACCCCAACAGCAGTTTGATAAAAACTTCCCCTCCAGATGCTTTTTTTTTACACAGACGGGTCAAACACAAATTATGGAGTTTAATAAGAGTTTAATTGTGAAGGCGTCTTCTTAGACAGACTAAATCTTAGTGTCTGTTCCGCCTTCCTAAAGAATATAGTGGTATCCGTAAAGGTTATTCGAAACTTTACGGACAGTCAGGCTACAATCTGTCTCTATAAAGAAGATTACTGAGCAGGTGGGTCCTGGGCACAGATAAGTAATTATACAGATAGTCGACTGAGAGGATTTTTGGCTCTCCCGCCTATCGTTTGTTATTTGCTTCAAAAAGGCACAGTACTGTGTTCGTATATGTTTTTACATGCAAATCAAATTGAGCCAGCTCACGCATACAATAGCAATTCTGCGCCTAAGAATCCATTTTGGAAAAGATCTCATGTTGACATATTAAAAGTCAAAACTGGGCTGTATCCAATAACATCGTAATAACATGCGACGATTTATAATGAATTTGCAACAGAATAACATTTTGATGAATGTTTTTAATAATTATGTAAACTAAGGGTTATTATAATTTGTTTGCCAGTAGTTAAACTAATTTAGCAGTTCTAAATTGTCAGTAATAATAAAATAATGTTGGTTGTTGACTTATCGAATGTCGAGTAAAATAATTAAAATCAAATAATTTTTAAACGGAAGGTTTAATAAATATTTCAGCAGTGAATTAATGAAATATTCTGTAAAATTACTAAAATTGTAGGTAAAATAAATAAAAGCTCAATGATTGAAATTAATGAGTAACGCGTGATTTGTTAACTGACCATTTCAATAATTTAACATTAAGTATTCAATAAATTCACTGCTATTTTATTCACCGCTATTCACTATTCCAATTCAAAGATAATAATGTTATTAAATTTGTTAAACATGATGAAATAAATTTAACAACGTTGTTAACTTGGAATTGAAATGGTCAAGTCTACAGTTTGTGTTTAAAAATGCATTTAAAGTTATTTTGTCGCAGTTTGTCAATTCACTCGCTCGTTCTCATATCAACGTTCCGAATATGTAAACATTTAAACTTTCATATGTTAAATAAAAACATAATAAACGCCAAAAGAATTTAATATACATGAATAATTAATCCAAAACTATTAACTATAAATATTTTGCATCCAAACATTACTAATTTAGTAGTATTCATGCAATTTTAAAATAATATGCACATTTTATCTTACTCTAATAACCAAAATGGAAAAAATATAACAACCCAAGTATGTTTATTTTAAGGCAGATAAAAAATTGAAAACTGTTTCTTATAAACACAAAAAATATTCGCATTTAATTGCAACAACTCTATTATTTATTATATACCCAACTATTTTTTTAATAAATATTTCAATTAAAATATCTATTAAACTTGAACTTCGTTAACTCAATACTTCGCAGCACTACGCCAACACATCCGCTATAATCAGCTGTTTTTTGTTGCCATTTGGAATTCTTTCAAAACTGCCCGCGCTAAAGACATATTTTTGACACGTCAACCCCTCCATACTTTATTTGGCTGGCTCACCCGTATTCACAGATAGAACATTTGTGAGAGGATTTTTTCTCCATTTTTAAAAATGTTTTTGCGGGTTCAAAGGGACAGAGGTATACTGAGTCGACTATCTGTATAATTACACATCTGTGGTCCTGGGTAACTGCAAGGCTGACGAACTCGCCAAACTTGGTACTACCCTCTCAATCTTGGCTGAAAAAGGCTCCTTAGGTCTACCAATTTGCACATGCAAACTCTTATTAAAACTGGATGCAATAGAAAAAAATTAACCTTTTCTGATAACGAAACAGATTTGGCCTAAGCTGAATCCAAGACACTCTAAGAGCTTGATTAGCCTCAATAGATCGCACATTAGTGCTGTAGACACTGTGTGATAGTCAGGCATGCAATAAGGCTTGACGCTTATTCAAATGACTTTTGTAGGAGCTGTACTGATGAGGAGGAGGAAGAGACAACTCGTCTAGAAACGAAATCTTCATCTAGGAACTTAATCCTACAATGATCTTAACGGTCTAAGCTCGACCGACCCAAAATGTCTCTCACGTTTTATAAGCAGCTCAAAATGGTTCAACAAGTAGGAAGCAACTTCAGATCCACGTGGAGGATTCTAACCTAACCTACCTGAATAAGAGTTCATGCGATTTTTAACGAAACCTATATTGGGCTAGTTTTGCTGCCTATTATTATTTTTTGGTCCCTCAGAAAGCGCTTTTAGAAAATTTGCCGGAGTTGAATTGACTAGGACCTATACAAAATTTTAGATATGTTATGAATATATATGAATTATGTTGCAATGTTAGCTCAGTAAATGTTTCATAATGGTCATAAGACTCAATAAAGTCACATGCGTCAACATGTGGCACGTGACAACGAAGTCATATCAATTCTGACTTTCCGAACGGTAAAATATGAATGTATTCAGGTACAGCGTAAATTCGGACTCATCATAAATGTGAATTTTTCATTTTACGTAAAGCTTTCCGACTAAACCGCATTATTTTCAAAATAAATAAAATTATTTGGCATAATTACTACTACTTAGATACTGAAGGTCAATTCTGGAGTGGGGAATGGCAAGCTTTCAATTACAATATGCGTTAGTTGCCCCATATATATACAAGATCAATCCTCAGTGAACATTTATATTCAATTTCATCCACCGTCGTGTAACAAAAACTTTATAACTGTTTAATATGCGATTATCAGCATTTGTGTTCACGTCTTTTTTACTAATGTTTCTAATATTGAATCTATTTCATGGCGTACTTACAAAACCATGGGAGCAGCTGCCAACTCCATTGTACCATCATTTGATAGGAAAGCAAAGATGTGACAAGACCAACCATAAAAATAGATGTACAACGCAGAGACCCAACGATTACAACGATTAAATAAAATGTATTAAAAAAAAATATTCAACTTACATGATCAGGATGGTGAATATTTGTGTACTGTATTTGTTATAAGAAAAATGAAAAAATATAAGAAATATTGGTTTATGTTTAAATTGAATTAGTTTAAGATATTCTTTAGATGAAACACGAACAATAGATTACCAAATACTGAATGCATTCAAATAAGGATACATCTGCAGTTTTTATATTCTCAACGATCAGTGAGAACAAAATATGTTTAAAAGAAGCCAATTATTAAGTCTAGTATTGCTGCTTTTTTTAAAAGGTAATAGAGCTTTAAAATGGAATAAAACAAAGATAATTTTTAGTCTAATCTGGAGGTCGAATATTCGATGACTTCTTCCAACATTGGCGGCCGTATATCGGCAATAACGCGGCGAATGTTGTCCTCGAAGTGGTCAATCGTTTTGGGCATATCGGCATAGTATTGCGACTTCACATCTCCCCACAGATAATAGTCATGCGGCGTTAAATCGCACGATCTTGGAGGCCAATTCACGAGTCTTCGGCACGAGCTGTGTGACATGTTGCGCCGTGTTGTTGAAACCACAGCTCTTGCTCATCATGGTTGTTCAATTGATGAACGAAAAAGTCAGTAATCATGGCTCTATAGCGGTCACTATTGACTTTAACGTTCTGGCCAGCATCGTTTTTAAATAAGTACGTACCTATTATTCCACTATCCCATAAAGCATACCAAATATTCAGTTTCTGTGGATGTAACGGCGTCTCAGCATAGACTTGAGGATTATCATCACTCAAAATATTTTGTTTACTGACGTATTTATTCAACCTAAAGTGAGCTTCATCGCTAAACAAAATTCGCAAATACGTAGTTCGAACAGAAACACGGTTTTCAAAATAAATTTGCATAATTTGGAAGCGTTGTTCATGCGTCAGTCTATAATGTTGAAATGCCAAACTAAACTAAAAATAAGTGACTTAACAGCTAACAAAATGGCCGCTCGTTAAAATAGGGTTGCCAACTTAAAGTTCTATACCTCTAAAAAAACACGCTTTATATGGAATTCGAGTTCGTTTATATGTCAGCCATAGGTACGTTTGCAGCGGTTGATTCGTTGTATCCAATTGTGGGTGACTCAGCCATAAAATCCGACACAAACATCCGCTATCTTTCTTTCAATATTGGCTCTGAATTCCTTTAACGACGCCGGCTATTGGCGTGCACAAATTATTTAACGTAGCCCTTTAAAATAAAGTCACACGATCCAAGCGGTCAATCGACAGGACCATTGAATAGAGTTTTCAATAAGCCGATTTTTACACCCTCTGTAGTGTCTAGTGTTATGCAGTTAACCAAAGAAATAATGTACCTAACTTAAAGTAACAAGCATGACATACAGTTATTTTTTGCGGGTGAAGTTGTGTTTCTTGAATAACATGATGATTTCCACCTGACCAATTATGCATATTCTGTTTGTTGACGAAGCATGAAGTTGATTTTGCCGATGGAATTGGTAATCTTCTTCCAACATTTTTAGAGCACAATCCGAAAATCCTTTTCATATGATCGAGTGGGTTTGGTTCTTGAATTAACTTCATCTAATAATGAAGGCTAAGATTCTTTTGCAAAATTCGCCAAAGTGTGGTCTTAGCCAGCATTACCGATGACCGAGAGAGAAGTGGCCACGAGTTTATATCAAAGTATTCGATTTATTTTCAAAAATAAATTTTGTTCATATATTTATTTTAAAGATACGTGAAATTTTCTTTATAAATCTACAAAACATAATAGTGTCATAAACATTTGCTCAGATAGCCAAGAGCTATTAAAGCCTGCTATGCCGCTACGATTACCTCAAAAATTGTAGAGGAGGCTATATGCAATCTGAACAGGCGCCAACTCTGTAACCCTAACCTGGGTACCTGGAAACACCAAGCATCCAAGGCAATGAAAGTGCTGATGCTCTGGAAAGACAAGGCACGTTATCGGCCTTTATCGGACCACAACCAACCTAAGATGCTGCTCATCTGTTCACAAAAGTGAAATTACTGAGCGCATACGTCTACAGCACACTGCACGAGCACTGGCATAATTTTTCATCATGCAGGCATTCGAAACTGTTAGTTGATGGTCGCAATAACTAAGCAGATCAAAATATCTGGCCTGAGAAGATGTGACTTGAAAGTCCTAATTGGCATTGTCAATGGTTTCAGTCCTCTCAACGAGAATCTAAAAATGATCAGAGTTAGAAGCTCGGGCCTATACGTGTGATGTCTGGAATATGACGAAACGACATCTCACTACATCTGTGACTGCCCCGCAGGGCAGTACCTCGAATTCCGATGTGTACTAGTTGTTCTGTTGTCAATTTGGGCAGCCCTGCTGGAGTACAATGGACCATTATCTTGCCATCTTTGGATGACGCCACTCCAAATACAATGCAATACAATACAATACAAGTAACAAGTAATACCAACCTAAAATTGTTTGCCCCTTTGATAAAATTACTAAGGCACCTATCTAATAATATTAATTTTCTTCAAACGTGCAAAGCTTTATATCAATACCACTGCTAGCTTTTTAGTATAATGAAAATTATCCTTAAACGAAGAAGGGGCTATTAAAACCCACTGTGAGTCAAGTATGGAGAAATTAAAAATACGTGTTTAATAATTTTTATTATTGAGTCGATGTTCCAAGTTTCAGGAAAATACGTTACATAAATATAATTCCCTGTGCATCTTTTAGTGGATTGCCCCTAAAACTGGTAATAGGGATGAAATCAAATTTAAAATAAGGGCCTTAACCCTTTTTGTATGTAGCCTTTAAAGTCCTTTAAAAGAACACTCAGACACCTTTCGTGTAATAAACTTTTGTCTTCTCTATCAATGTGGGGAATTTCATATCAATTTGACTAACGGATTGTGAATTATCGTGTTTTCCAAAAATTCGCCAAACGATTTCTGTAAGGGCAGGAGCGGTCATATCAAAAAATTGTCTTTTTAAATTTCGTCTACAGAGTTAGGGGTACAGCATTCGCGATTTGGGTTGTGCGCTGCTGAGTAGGTCAGCCCATCAGTTCACTACATTTCTTAAAACAAAAACTATATACACCTACATACTAGTCGATGATTCCCATTCTTGTTCATTTCTATCCACCCCACACGTATCTAGATACAAAACACATTCATACACAATGCAGTGTGAGTCATTTTGGTGAGTCGCTGGACGAAAACTCTGACCAAGGCTGCATCTTGTTAGTTAAAATATCTGCATTTAAAGAATCGATCCAACTTACCTTGAATTCCAACGGATCTACCTCTACTTTTGGAAAAAATGAAAATCCCCCTTTTATCGCTCGAGCGATTAGTATTAGTTTGCATGGCTATATTGCTTCATCTTCTAACGGAAAATTAATTTCTTTGTTTCCCTCGTAAGCCGATTAAATTTATTGCCTCAGTAGATCAAAACAGGATAAAAAATAAAAACGAAAACTCTTAACGTATCTACAATCTAGGTCATTTCGATTTTTTGCCCTCGCGAACTGACATCAATTTATTGCATCCACCAGGATAGACACAGCATAGTAAGAGATAAAAATACCTTAATCTTGATTATCGCCGATTTCTGGCGAAAAGAACAGTTCACCTCATTTGATGTCACAACAAATACCAAGCCAATCAACAAATAAATATTTCCCCATTTGCCCTGACCTAACAATGACACCTTTCAACTTTCGGGATTGGCAATCAATGTCAATGATTGCTGTCGTGTTGCTGCTATCACTTTCGCTTGGCTTTCTGACAGACATATATATACGCTTGACCTATGGAAGTGTTGAATGGGATATTCTTGTCTCCCACTTAGTGCTAATGTACCTTTTTTTGTGTCCCTATTGTCAGCATATTTATTTCGGGTTGTGTGGGAGTGTGTTTGGGTGTGCGCTGGTATTCATTATTCTTATCGGCACAGGTGGGGAATGGAATATGGGTACCTTTTACGATTCATTGACTTTGAAATATGCCAGTTGACAGGTGGAATGAGATGGAAAAGGGATCAATTTTTTTTAGCAACTCGATGATTTAAAATTATGCAATGATATCAAATCAGGCAAAGAATTGGTTTTTTTTTTGCTATGTAAAATTGGGATCAATTTAGATCTATTCATGACTAACTAATTCAGGGAGAAAAGTAAGTTCCATAGAAAACCTAATCAAGGAAAATTGCTGCTACAAATGTCCTTGACAATTTTTGTGAGTAAGCAAGAACGGACTTTTCCTTCCATGTTGTATCCCAAGAGCCTACCTACAACATACTCACTGCAGCAGCAGATCATAAAACCATCACAAATCATCACTGCTGAAATGTTGACCACTGTCCAGCACAGTTGTCCAATGAAATTGTAATTTATTGCTACTCCCTTGTCATTTGTTTTGTCTGATTTATAGGAGTTATTGAAAAATTGTGACTACGGCTTTTTAATTACACCGGAACCATTCATTCTCCTTCTCATAGCACGTCAAAAACACTTCCATTGCAGGCTAGTAACGTTCTTTTTTTTTTAACAACCGGATAGCCACACTCCGAAAAATATATATAAATATTTCCATGCATTCCAGAGCAAAGGCGGTTTTTTTTTCTATTCAAATAAACTAACAAAGTTCGCAGAGAGCTTTAAAGAATGCAACTTTTGCTTAAAAAGTTGGATTCAACCAACGTGCAGGCCGAGTGGACTTTATAACGTGACCTCAAAAATGTACCTATAACGTTATTCTTCTGAACCATAGTCCCTGGAGGAGAATAAACAAATAACAGAACTATATACTACGTCATGAAGCATCGCATCGCATCGGTAATGGAAATGAACACTGCTGAATGAAACAATGCAACACTATTGTTGCGGGTCGAATATGTGCGCGTGTGTGTGTGTGTGATTGTATAACAACTTCGTTGTAGTACGACTTTACGGAACATTAATTGAAGTGGACATGTATGTTTATGTTTGTTTAACAAGTGGAGTCGATGATGACTGGTTTGCTATTACCGCACTCTGGCTATGGATGCTATTGATGCCGCCATAAAAATTGCATCGCGCGAAAGTACTTTAATTGAGTTGAGCACTGATAATGAAATTAATTTTAATTTTATTCTCGCAGGATAAATGAGTGCACCCAAAGTGTGATGGAGAATCTGGTATACTTTGCACGCCATCGGGTGAAAGTAAATTAGAACTGGAATCTTTTCAAATATAAACGTCAATATTGACCCAAAGACCGTAAGAGTGTCCTCAAAAACTTTACTCCTGTCGAGAAGAACACCTTGCAAAGCCGCCACAAAAACCATGGCAAACACTTTATTGGGATAAGGCATACCAGGGTGTAAATATATATTGTCCTACGAGTTGCTCTCTTATCGCATCCTTGGTGGTTTTTACGAGTGGGTACTATATATGGCAGAAGTGGGCCTCCATCCTCTATCCTGAATTCCCCATCCACAGCATTTATAGCTCTTATTGTGTGTGCGGCGAAATGGTCTGCGTTAATGCGGTGGAATTAGTTGGGGATTTTCACACAGCACAAGAAATGGTGGTAATAAGTTTCAGAGATTTTTCGGTGTGTAAGCGTGTGTTCCGTATTTGGTGAGGATGTTGACGAGCGCAGCAACCACATCAAGTTGCCAGTTGTTGCCAGTGAATAATATCCGGTGGAGAAGTTTCATTCGCACTGCTGTTAATGCTGCTGGCACTGTCATTTGGTCGAGAGGAGATTTCTTATTGCAAAAGTTTAGTTTCCGCAAAGACCAAGCAAATACCGTTATACTTGATGAATACCTAATTGGTACACGTACAGCTACGGTAGGTACCTATACAGTTCATGCCAAAAGCAAATGATAAATATGTACGCGCCTAGGATGTGGCTTTTTTGTTATATTAGTAAGACGATCGTTAAGACATTGTGCCGACATTAATTGTTAAAGTTGTTTGTTGATTGCCGTTCTTTAGAAGAATCCAATTTGACCCTTTACATGAGAGAAACTATAGACTTAGGTAGGGGAACTTTGAAAATGGTTGATCTAAACTTAATGCACTATAAAGTCTTGAGTTAGTTGTTTGTTTATCCTGACCTACGTTTCAACAAACAGCTCCGTTAATTGTTCCAGCAGAAACTTCACGTAGATCTCGTTTTTTATAAAAAAAAAATAGTTTTTAATCTGAAAATACATATTTAAATTATAAAACAAGTGCCATGACGCACGGCAGACAAGTTCGTTATCTATAAGAGGTAATAATTGAATATTGTCAAAAGCTGTGGTAGTGGAATGCACCTGTCCTCACGCGGTCTAAGACAGATATTACCGCGATCTAGAAGATACAATGGATAGGGTCAGGTATGACGCGAAGACAAATAGGTTGCCAGCTCCGATGGAAAAGACAATCGGTCATCTTTAAAAAAATACTGGCAAAGATTCTGAGGGACCCTAAACCGCACCAAACAATGAATGAGTATTTTTATAAACGAAACCTTGGTCCGTTAGGCAACCTCAGGCAATACAAGAGCTGGCAGCTGGCACATTCAATGACCCAACTTAAAATGAGCTATCGAATTGAAATTTCGAAAAACTCCGCTAGCCGCAATGTGTCGCCTTAGCATCAAAGCATAATAGAATGCATTTTTAGAACGCCACGGTGAATTGCGCAGCGCATTGCGGACATTACCGCAATCTAGAAGATACAATGGATAGGGTCAGGTATGACGCGAAGACAAAAAGGTTGCCAGCTCCGATGGAAAAGACAATCGGTCATCTTTAAAAAAATACTGGCAAAGATTCTGAGGGACCCTAAACCGCACCAAACAATGAATGAGTATTTTTATAAACGAAACCTTGGTCCGATAGGCAACCTCAGGCAATACAAGAGCTGGCAGCTGGCACATTCAATTACCCAACTTAAAATGAGCTTCGTCGCTAAAGATAATATATCGAATTGAAATTTCGAAAAACTCCGCTAGCCGATTTTTAGAACGCCACGGTGAATTGCGCAGCGCTGCACCCCTTCTATTCTTCTTTCCTTAGATAACCTTAACTGATTCAGGTAGATAGGTAGGTAGGTAATGTAGTCGATGTCTGGAAATAGCCATGGCATTATAGCGCTCAATGTCTGGCCCTGGCCTGAGACTGGCACCGGCATAGGAGGTCAAATACGTTTGCTCTCTTATAAGCGATTGAGGGTGTAATGGAAGTAAGCCGAGCTTTGCAGTGCATTTGTAAGTGTGTGTGACCGTGTTGCCTTGCAATAAGCCACCAGCCTAGCGACGTCCGCGCTTGTTCGGGTCAAGTCTTTCTTGAGATGACACAATTCGTCAGACCTACTCTGCCTCCGCCGTAAAGTGCTTCACGAAGGAAGGAGACGCGTCTGGCCAGCTCTTCGCGGCTTTCGCATTCTTCAGATGAGAGCGATTCAAAGCCGGTAGCTCGCCCCCGCCAACTTGCCCTGGTTGCGAAAATGGCCTTGATCGCAGCCTGACCTTCGAAAAAGATAGCTGCGTTGTTTTTGGTTGATGTACTACTTAGAAGTATCTTTCTCGCTTCCGTAATCGCCACCACCTCCGCTTGGAAGACGCTGGATGAGTTCGTGAGTCGAAAGGACGTGTGCAGTTCGTCTGAAAAATAGACCGCTCCCACCAGACTGCCGATTTTGGCCTCGTCAGTGGAGATAGTTTTCTGGTCGGGAATTCTGCAAGTTGAGTTTGGGTGGGATGTTGTGAGAAGATAGTGATCGTACGCTTCCAGGTAGTGAATCAAAAGTATTGCAATGGCCATAGGGTCATGCAGGTCCAGGGAAAAGATGCCAAGGGTCGGGCTTGCAGAGGGATCCTTTGTTGAGACCGCAGCCGTTCTTCAGACTTAGCTAAGCTTTCTGATATTATAAGCTCTACTCAGTGCGGTTCCAGGGACCCGTGCACATCCAAAGAACAATTTTTGGACTGAGTGCCCATTGTTCACCAAAAGTTTTGCTACAAAGCGATATTTGCCTTTCGCACTCGGTGTACAATATTCAGCTTCCAGTTGAGCTTAGGGTCTAAAATTACACCCAAGTACTTAGCATAGTGGGAAGGTTTTGGTGGTTTTTGTTTTTGTTTTGCTGTGTCATCTCTGACACTTATTCAGAGGGTGTTAGAATTTTTAAAATTGGCGGATAAGTTCCCGAGGTCGCATATAGGGAGAGAGCATACATTATTACCAAGTCTGAGTACTAGGTGTTCTTAGCAACAGTGAACAGGTTGTCTAGTCCCAAGTCGCCCAAAACCAAAAAAAATTAACCAAATTTTTTAACGCTCTAAACCGAATAGTAAAAATTATGTTTTCCAGCTTTTCATTCTAAGTCTATAACTCTATTGCAATGTTTTTGTCGATAAATTTTGTACGAAACAACATGTCTTTAGAGTACCTAAATATTTTGAGAAAATAATTTTTGTGCTTTTCATGTGTCAAAGTGTATATTACAATTCTCAGAGACTTAATACATTGACGTAGCTGAAACTCTTGAATTCGCAAATGTTTTTCAGAGGATGTTCGCTCACTGATCATAGCTCATAGCAACGAATTCATTTGCGACAAATCACCTAAAGGGGCAGAATTTAAGCAAATTCTAACTCCTGCCTCCTGCTATGCACTAGAATTCGACTAACTCCACTCTAACCCGTTTGTTCTTCTGCTACATTGGCTACGAAATTCAGTATGCACCAATCCCTCACCATAAGCCAGGTAAGTAAGAATATCCTTCATCCAGAAAAACAAACTGACATCGATATGAGTCCTTAGTATGAAATTTCACAGATTTTCCTCTCCATCGTTGGTGTGATTTTTTTGTTTTGCCCTCCGTCAGACTATGTGAGCCATCTAATCCCATATGAATTTATCCCAGATTATCTGTTCCCTTCAGTCGCTCATGCAGCATGGTATAGCATCCTTCTAAAGCACAGACATACACACAAACAGCCAGACCATCTGCCACACAATATCCCCCATAAAGCAAAATTGGATAACATGCCAAGGCATGCTAGCTGGGTACATGGTACATGCCGTCTTTAATGTTAAATTAAATACGAAATAACGATCAAAAGCGATAAAACAATAAAACAGATACAAAGCACACATGTCGCACACAGGCATTGCTCAATTATTATTATTTTCCCAATGTCTTGGCATCAAATAAGCTTTGCGCCTAAGGAGCTGCTGCGTTTCCCTTTGAGTTTTCGTCAAGACTGTGCTGCTGTGTATTTCAAATAATCCTTTTTGATAATTGACATTTGGCAGCACACGGTTCTTGCGTAAATTTTAATTGAATATTGTTTATGACCGGTAAGTGTGTGCGTGTGTCTATATGGATAATGATAGCTTATTTGTTATAGCAACAATGTACCAACTTATCTAATCCATACGCAAATATTTAATTAGAATGGCGGTATCCTGCCGCAAAGCGAACTTTGGTAGGTATGGTATGTGGGTGTTGGGCTGAGATTTTGGTGGGATACCAATGGGAGGGGGGAATTTGCATGGCCATATTTTTGGGTGTTGAAATGGAGAACGCCGAATTACGCAATACCACAAGGATTACCGAATTAGAAAACCAAATCTAATTTAATAGACTTACTGTCTTGGTGGGGAATAGGAGTTTCTACGAAAATCGCAGGGATACATTTGAATAAAGGAGGAGTAATTTACAAAATGTTTGTAACCATGGATTTTCTTTAAATAAATTATACACTTTTTTATAGTCAGCATCAAAATTTATACCAATTTGGCCCAGTCCGTCACATATTTTAAAAGTTTTAAATATTAAGGTAGGTACCTACTTTGAGAAGTTTACAATAGACCCCTATTTCGTCGATAATTAAGAACATTGTCCGAATTCATATATTAAAAAAAAATAATAATTTAAATAGATATTAGGCGTAAATGGTTTATTCAGGCCTAGCGTTTCCAACCAGTAGTTTTATGAATAAAGAGACCTACAATTTATATAATGCCAATTCCGATTGGTAATTCATTTTTGATTCTTGGATGTTCGTAAAGCTTTCGCGAAATAAAAACGTTAAGAGGAACGGAGCGGATTTGAACCGGGAGTCCTCGCTTCTAAGGGAGTCCTAATGCACTAAGCCACGGCACCCACTGATTTTGCATTCATTTTTTTATGCACGGAAATCCGGATATTTAATAATACTGTCATAGGTCATTTTAAGATATAAGACGTTTATTGCGATGGAGGTTGTAACTAGACCCGTTCAAGTTGACGATTATTCAAAAAAATCTGGTACGTGAATTTTTTTGTTTGTTTTACAGTTTAAAATAAATCGGATTAAATTTTTTTATCTTTCTAAAGAGAAAGTTCTTGCGATCGCGCGGAAATTTCGAACTTAATAGAAAAATTTGATCCGCCGACCATCGGTCTGTTTGTTCTGGAGTCATAAGGCGAAACGGTTCAACAGATTTGCTTCAAAGTTCGTTACATATTGCATCGAGTTTTTGTCTGTTTTGCTTTATCGTTTTAAATAACGGTACCTGTCATACAATTATTATTGAACTAAGACCCTTACTTCCTTAACTTTTGGTGGCGCTTACAGTCCGGGGTGGACCACGGCCTAAACCAACAAGCTCGATCCATCGCTAGCTGCCTGCAGTTACGCACACGATGCTGGTTGCGGTCGTTCTCTAATTATGCGCCCCACCTAAGGTGGGGCCTTCCCCTGCTGCGTAATCCCTCAGGGGTAGATTCGAAGACTCATCGGGCTGGGGCGTTGTTGTCCATACGCTCCATGTGTCCCAGCCCTTCTTAGCCGTTGTAGTTTTAACTTTTTGACCAGGTCAGCGTCGCGTATAGCGTACAGCCGGTATAGTTCGTCATTGAATCTTCTTCTCCACACTCCATTGTCACAAACTGGAGCGAATATCAGCCGAAGAATCTTTCTCTCAAAACATCCCAGAAGGTTTTCATCGGCTTTTTGCAGGGTATGTGCTTTTGGACCACATAACAGGACTGGGTCTTATATAATATCTCCTTTTTTGTATGATGGAGGGCTTTTTTTAGATGCCTTCTTAAGCTCGAAGAAACAGCGATTGGCAAGAGTGATTCTTCGCTTGATAGACAAAGTAAACTACTTCGAAGTTGTATCTGTCCATCATGACGTTTTTTCCGAGTTGACGATGTTGAGAGTCCTTTCTCGTTGACAGCATATACTTCATTTTGTCCTCATTAACAACCAGACTCATCATCGCAACCTTCATTTCGATGCTTGCAAATACGCCACTGACAGCTCGCCGTGTTCTCCCAATGACATCAATGTTATCTGCATAGACAAGTAGTTGAATGGACTTTCAAAAAAATCGTACCTCTGGTATTGACTTTTTGAGTTTTATAGAATTGTTTCCAGAACGATGTTAAAGAAAATACATGATAGCGCGTCGGGTTTTTAGACATAAAACAACTTTGACGGAGCAGCGAGATTTCTTCATCGTCATCCTGCACAAACGGACGAGTTTGGCGGGGATGGCAAAACAAAACTTGACATGGCTTTGTATGATTCGTCCCTATAGGTTTTAGGCATGCATACAATTTTTGTAAAACTCACTTATCACTAATTTTGTCAAAAACGGCTTCAGCGATTTCGATCAATTTTCGTATTTTAATTAATCAGGTTAAAAGTGTCTAATGTAATCAGAAAACCAGTCAAATTTCTGATTATTATGTTCAGCGGTTTTGGAATTAAGGGACTTTAAAAATAACATATGACATCAAATTTCTCGAACACAAGGACTGTCGTTAAATTGAGTTTCCTATTTTTGTACTACGATTCTTTTGTACATACATATATAGGGTTTTCAAATCCGGTATGAAACTATGCAGTTAATTGGCCATTCGGCCATTGTTTCACAAGCCCGCCTAGATTTGGTTGATTCGATTTCTGGGAACCCATCACAAGCAAAAATTTAAAAAAAATCTATCATCTCTTTTTCTGATTTTTTCCTTACAAGTGGTGGATTTAATACCTTTCTTTAAGATTAAAAAAAATGTAAGGCAAAAGTCTTCTCGTTTGGAAAATCGTTTGAAAGAATACGTCTTCTGCAATTTTGGTATCAAAATGCTTTGGGCCTCAAATTTTATTAAGTAGTCATTTTGCGCTCAAATTCGTAGTTAATTAAACCTTATTTTTAGTTTGAGTCAAAAATGTTAGCACAATGTCCAAGGTTAAACCTTTAGCTGTTCGCTACCTTACCTCTTAGGAAGCCTGATTTGTGTTAAGTTGTAGGCCCCCTTTATTGGGCCAAATACTTTATGCACTGCTTATACACCCATTTTGTACGAGAATGTTTAAAACAAGTATTAGCACGTTTAAACAGTTAACCCATTCAAAATACTTAAGCCTTAACATTTACAAAGAAAAGCATTTTATTTTTGAAATGTTCAAATATCTCCAACTGCATCCTCGATTCCAGATTACTACTGCATTAAATACGTTGTATACAACAGTCAACTGAAGTTGTGAAATTATAAGCCCAGAGCCTATAAAGTTCTGCAGAAAATAATATCCAGCACATAACCAAAAGGGAAGACTAAACATGTTCCCTTGAAAGGATGATGAGAACAAAATTCTCTCGAACGTGACTAAAGCTAAAAAAAACAACCTATACCGAGGTTATCTAAGCATACCTTTTGGAGGTTAATAATCGAAATTTTTCAACAGAAATTCATAACCAAGACATGCAGACGAAAGTAATCTCATAGAACTTGGAATAAATCTCTTAAATTTTGAATCATTGCCAGATTATGAAGGCAAATTTATGTATGGTATATCGATTTTGTTTGTTTTAAGTGGGCACCCCAGACAGTAGGCAGATATTTATTTGGGATATTTAAGCAATGAATCGGATTATGGAGTTCATACTCTTGTATGTGATTAAATCTATACAATCGAATTGGGTCACAGACAACAACTCCATCAAATAATTACAATGAGGTCTAGACTACTTTCTGCCACAATTCCATGACTACCACATTCATTCTCTGCTTTCATCATTCATCACAACGACTAAAGTGATGACAAGAATATCCTCGAAATCCTTTTTTCGTATCTGCCATTTAGAGATCTTAATCTGGATGAATTGTCTGTTAACAAGTTCCAACAATGAATGAAGAGGGGTTAACTTTCACCAACTTCTTCCGGCTTTTGGATGTTATGTCATTTAGTCCACAGTGTTGTTTGTTTCATTTTGATAGAGCAAAAGAGAGAGAAGAGGGGGAAATTCTATTTATTCATTCCCAACTGTGGTGTGCTGGTGTCGGATTCTTCTTTTGTCCTTAGTCCATTTTTAGAATAATGACGCAGACGGAAGTTAACTTGTCTGCTTGATTGAAATCTGATTGAAGGGCAATTGTGGTGGTCGGTTGCTTCTTGATTGGACAATGTCTGTCTGCGGCGATTGTTGTTAGGAATTTTTTAATCAATTATGTGGAGTTTTCTATCAATTGGCGTAGATTGCAAGTAGATGAGCAATTCAGTTCTTTTTTTTTCATTTAACATGATATTGGAAGCTGAATACTAAAAATCATTTTTCAGAATCACCTACTTCTGTTCATTCTTCTTTAAAAATAAGTAAGCTTTGTGTCGTGGGGGAGTTTTGTGTTTATAATCGAAATATCCATGCAGAGAAAAGTCCTATCCTTCTTCCTGATTATACTAGGAATGTTCGCGAAATATGGTACAGTATTCATGGGCACGGATCAGGGAATAAATAGTATACCGTTAAAAACTATTATAAGAAGTAGACATTGAAGGCAATCAGATGCAGGCTTGGTGACTGGATATGAACCCCATGCTAGGATATAGACAAATCAATGCAGACCTAGGGGCGTTACTGAAGCAGGAGGGCTTCTTTGTGTGCACTTACGCTGACGTTGTGGCAATTCAAGTTCCAAAAAAAATTAACTCCGTTATGCACTCCTATTATTTAGTAACTGGGTTGAAGGCCGACTTGGAGTAAGTCCTTTAATGACAGATACCATTGGAATTGACGTTGACGGAAAATATTAAGTATCCTATGCTTTCGGGAACACATAGGGCTTAAAACCGTATCTTGTACATTGGCCTACATCGGTTATGAGGCCTCTCCTATCATATGGCGCAGTGGATGGTGGGAGGCTATCGAGAAAAATATCATCTATGAAATCTTACCAGATTGGTCGCTCGCATCGGGATATCGGGGTCCCTTCCGACCACTCAAACAGCAGCTATTTAGATAATCGTATCACAATGGACCACTTCAAAAGAGGCATAAAACACTGACTATGCTCCCTCAACCTTCCCCTTTGAAAGAAGATTCACTACTAGAATTGATTAAAGAAATTTATAGTCAAGTAATGTCATCATACAACAGGAATTGATAGCTCTCAATACCGACGGTTCCACCATGTACTGGTGCGTGCATCTTCTTTTAGAATTAATGACGACTACAACGACCTTTAAGCAGAATAGGGCGCTATAAATCCTGTGGGTAAGGAAGTGAAACAGCTAAGAGCACATAAAAAGCATGTGGTAAGTTGCCAGTTGGTCAAATATAGAGCGCCTAAACAATGCAAGGAATATATCTGTAAATACCCTGACCCCCTTCCTGGGTGCCGAGTTGGACATTTCTTCTGCCCTTACCTATATTTATAAGAGCTCCGTTTAGCACACTTAAAGATGAACCACTCTCGAGACCTCCAATCAAAAGAGTGACAACAAGTGGTAAACAAAAGGATACAAAATACTCAAAATACTAGTCAGATAAAACCGCAAATATATTTGCTCGCTCATGGAATTCTTCGACGGACACATTTTGAAAGGGGTACATGCAGGGCGACTACGGTTGCTATGCGACTTCAAAAAAACACGGCCCTTAAAGAAGAGAAGACGGCCGACATTCAACAGTTTCTTCTCTGATAGATGGTTCTTATAGAAAGCAAAGCTGTTCATGACCTATTACTAGCGGCTTATATTTTATACCCAACAAATTTGTCAACACGGGGTTCACAAAATTGGACACAGTTGATGGTCTAAATGAAACCGTGGTATAAGCACAGTGGCACCTTCACATCTACCTTGTTCCGTATGATCATTTCTTTCCCTAAAATTGACAACCGAACAATCTGCTACCTTTAATCCTAAAATAGAGACCGTGAAAGCTGTTTGTATTTTATTTATTGTAGATTCCAATAAAGGTGTTTCATTAGTTTCAAGTGAATCCGATATTTCAAATATTCCTCTCCCTTCAACAAGTAAGGGGTACTATATGGAAACTTTGAAAAACACTCATAATAATAATCTCAACTTCTCCAACTCTGGAAATTTTGCCTTATTTCACTGCACCGAAATTTTGTGAGTTGATAAGATACATTTTCAGATTTGGCCTTCTTTCACTTTGCAATAGAGAAATAAGGCCATATATCAACATTTGGCATTAAGACCATTTGCATTGCATGAAATGAGACCAAATATGGTCTTATTTCTCTTTATGAAAGTGCAATAAGGCCAAATGCTGTGAGCTGGATAACAATACTGTACTTTAATAAAAGAAAAACATGGCTGCATCGTTATTAATGTCAATGGGTAAATATTAGTTCTTGGTAATCAGCAGGTTTGACAACCTTATCGGCTTTATTTCTGTTTGAATTCTAAAATAACTTTAGAAAAGATTCCAGATTTGAACCCTTGAAAATTAGTAATATATGAATAGTCTTGGGCGATTGTTAATTTTTTTGAAAATATCAATTTGGACCGAAATTTTAATTTTTGAATTACATGAATGCATAAACAGTGTCATATGTATGCGGGGCATGCTGCTCCCCTGCATGGTTTCGTTAGATTTGGAGTAGGCGAAAGGTTGGGTGTATGCAAACATTGCACCTACTCCAAATATAGCAGTGAAACCAAGCAGGGGGTCGCAGAGAAGTTGCATGTCATACTCCATTACCGATGCATTGTGGACTAACATATATAAAACTAATTACAAAATTACTGATTGTTGCCATAGGCGAACATCCGGTTCGGCTTTATTTCTCTTTTAATGCTCGGCATTATTTCACTTTGTGCACCCAAAATTTCGAATTAATAAGACAAACAGATCATGTGTGTCTTACAAAATAAAAGTAAAAGCCAGGACTAGCTGGAGTTTTTAAATTTGATATTTTATTCCTGTTCTTACCCCTAGTGCGCGTCTACAGGAGTTCGGGGAATAAACCGCAAATTTCATAACTAAACTGTTGTCGTTTTATAGGAAAATTTGGAATCATTTCATTACTCTTATCAACAAATATAGTCATCATTTCATACACTTTACCAATCTAAGCTCATTGCAAACGTGCTCAATGATTTTTTAGGGAATACCAACTGTTCATAACACTAGTCCCTCACAGACTTAACAACCGGCGAATTCTGAATAACCCTGGGAAACAATGAACAGCCGCTTTTGTCCGACATCATATGTAAATCTCGCACATTGCCATTCAAAAGGTGAATATCCTTTCTGTTTATTTTTTTCAATGAAACGCCGACTGAAAGCAAATGTTCACCAAGTTATAAAAAAAAACAAAAGAGTATTGGCTTAACACAGAGTAACCAGGAATGTTTGATTTATAACACAGGAAGTTGAAGTAGTAATAATGAAAGTTTGCTTTCTTCTATATACCCATTCGTTTAGCTGGAAATTACAAAGAAAGAAAGAAAAAAAAAAAACACCCATCTAACGGAACTTATTAAAAGCTAAACGGTATAGTTGGTAGGTATTACTCTTGGTTGCGATTTTAATTAAAGAATCAAGCGAACGATGACTTATAGATTGAGATTAGTTTTCAATTGAAATTAATATCGATGGATACTTTTCAATTAGAAAACTCTCTATAGTTCCTTGTAGTCTTTATTAGTTAAAAGAGATGAGTAATAATGGAGTTCTATATCTGTGTTCTCAATTAAAATGGAAAAATCGGAGTTAAATAAATTTAGTATCGGAAATCATTAGCTACGAGGACATGGAGTTAATAACAGAGGTGAAGTATACCATTTGCATACGGCTTTACTATGATAATATAGTGTACTCCGCAACTTATTAGGAATGAAAGCGGTAATTTTTCCCCCAGTTGATGATTTTTTTTATAGTAAACGCGCACTAAAGGGACTTTTTATACCCTTATAATGTACTAACATAGTGCGGGCATTAGGGATGTGAAGGATTAGCAAAAGAGAGATACCGATGCACGTTGATTTTAAATGTCTGTAAACTGTAATGCGAGGGAAAAAGAGAGCTTGGTAGAGCATTGCACATTCGTATTGTACGGTTAAGAAAGGAGTACGTCCGAATATTGGCATGAGAGTAAGCCGATGTACATTCTTAAAATAACGAGTATTGCAGTTAAATTGTTCAAGGGGTGGAATGCAACCGGCTGTTTCATTGGAGCACGAAGTAACGATAAAACAATGACAGGCAGGAGACATTGCGACGGTGACTTAGAGCTTCAAGCGACTTTAAGTTTAATTGCGCGTTTTTAAATTCCAACAAATAGCTCCCAATATGTTATTGGTGCACCTGCCCAAATATGAGCGTTGTTCTCCAGTTTTGGGCGAATATTAAGGATTTAATAGGATAGTTTTAGGATTCAATTAAATATAGGCCACACCTTATTAATTCCAACTAGATCATGTAACCATATTTGCACATTTTTCGTCGACCGTGATTTCTGTGTTATTAATCAGAAACTGATGAGCAATTCGGCATTCACCTCACGCTAAAACGATAATTAAGGTCGTCACGCAGAGTTACTACGCTGGCAATAACATAACACTTGGGAATGTCTTTTGCATTCAAATAACTTTCTGGAATAGTTCGGATTATATCGGAGAAAGATACTGTACCTTTTTTGAGTTAATATTTGATCTTCGCATATAATGGCACCATCTTTAATAAATAATAACAGACCTTCCTACTTCAGGGCCCGTAACTTTTCTTTAATTTTATAATCAAGGACAACAATAAAAACGCTCCCCCGGTGCACATCAACCCTGATTAGAAGATCATCTTCTTCTTGTCTTGCGCCCTTCGTCTATATATCTCCGATCATCCTTACGCAGGTTTCAGGGACTCCTCGTTGTCTTAGAGCCACCAATATCTGACCCATTAGTTGCCAATAGAATGCTTTTTTTTTTAATTCAACCAACCCTTTGTGCTTTTTGAGTATTTGACTACTCTCCTAAATTTTTCGATTTTAGTGATTCTATAATTTCTTCGTACTTAGGAGTGGCTTCTGGGAAGAAATTCCGGGAAAGTTGTGTATTTATTCGTCATCCACGGCATTACTCTTTTTCTGTTCGGTTACTTTAAAGATAGTTATGCATAGTTGTGATAGTATATTCAATATCTAAAGGGTGTTTTTTTAGAGGTTGATTTTTCGAATAGAGATAAAACTGACATTTTGTGGTCAACGTTGGTCAAGGTTGACAAATTAACAACGCTTGCAAATCGTGCAAATTTATTTCGAAAATAATGGTTCAGTTCGCGAAGTTTACCGCAAGCTCCGTTCATTTAATGGTCGACATAATCGTCCATCAGAGCAATTAATTCAGTTAACCATGGATCGTTTTCGCACTACGTTTACTCTATGTGATAATACGCATCCACAGAGACGTCGAACAAAGCGCGCCGAAGAAACAATTGCCGCTGTAGAGCAAAGTGTTGAAGAGGATCCGAATGAATCGATTCGCCACCGTGCACAGCAATTGGAGCTTTGTCCATCAACTTTATGGACAATTTTTTTCTTCCGAAATAATGCTGGAGAGTCATTTACCGTTAATGGAGACCGGTATAGAGCCATGATAACGAATTATTTTGCACCCGTATTGGATGGCATGAATGTCGATGAGATGTGATTCCAACAAGACGGCGCTACATGCCACACAGCGCACGTCACAATCGATTTATTGAAAGGAAACATTCCAAGATCGTGTGATTTGACACCATTGGATTATTTTCTTTGGGGATATGTGAAGTCGCTCGCCTGCGCCAACAAACCAGAAACGTTAGGGGACTTGGAAGCCAACATTCGTGGCGTTATTGCCGACATACAGCACCAAATGCTTGAGAAAGTTGTTGAAAATTGGTCTTCTAGACTTGTCTTTATTCGAACCTTTATTCGGAATCATATTTAAACATTAATGGCATAAAATTATCCTTCCAATAAAGCCAAATCTATGGACATTAAAACGATTGTCTTGTGTTTAATTTCATTTCGAAGTTCTATACCTTTATAAAAATACTCCCTGTATATAGTATAAATATATTTATATCTCGACTTCCAAACAGATGCCTTCGTCCGATCATTGCGACGTAATATTTTAAAATGTATCAAATCCCCTGCGATATCGCTATGACTTTTTATATTCAGAACATACTTAAATTTTTAACTTTCTCGAATGCATTAGTATACTAAAGAGGGAGTTATTTTCGTATATACGGTTTTTGGGGTAACATAATTTAACTTGTCTTTTTGTCTTTTTTTACTATGGACACTAATGTTTTTTATTTAGCAAGAAAGTTTCGTATGACGCAGTAGTGCAATTTATTTTAAATGCAATGTTGCAGACTAGTAGATTTAGTCTCGTATGCCGTGACTTATTTTTCAAAAGTGCAGTAACGTATATATTTCAGGGGACGAGCGGGCCGACTAACTGACAAGAAGGTGTGGAATTGGTCAAGAAGAGGCACCGAAGATAAATTGTGGAATACAAGATCGAAAGGAATGTGAAAAATATTGATCAATAATATATGACATATCAATGAGGATATAGCCAAACTATATGATAAATGTCGGACCAACAAACTTCTCCACTAAGAGATAGCCTCTTTGTCTATAAGGAACATGCAATGAAACCAAATCTCAATGAATGGTGTTATCTGTAGAACACTTGAAAGTTACCCTTTCAAAGATATTGAAGAACTTTTTTTGCCAATTTTTGCAGGTATTGCGGTTGGACAAAAGTAGGTGAGCATGAAGATAAAAAATGGCAAACTAGACCACGACATCGGCTATCCCCATTCAAGGGTCTCACAAGATGCTCATAATCCAAAAACATCTAAGGGTGCTTCCACACGCCCACTTCCTCTATTCACTTGCTTACTCAAAACTCGGCCCCCGATACCCACATCGAAGGTCACACTATAAATGCCAATCGGCAAATTTGCCGTACCACCTCAGTGGCGTAGAATCGCATTCCTATTCAAATCAGAGCTATATTCTTTCATCTAATTTTTTATGTTAAACGGTTGAATAACAGCACAGGAAACCCCCCACATTGCGTTTCCTGGAATTAAAGGATATTTCTGAGTAAAAATGCTCCTCCCATCTTTTGGCAATGTTTCTTTTTTTAATAATCTTCCTACATCCGCCAAAGTTAAAAGTTAAAGTAGATAAAAATCAACAGACGCGTATGGCGCCAACAAAAAAACTGCCGGCACAAATAAAGTCTGTACACATATGGTGGAGCTCTGTACCGACATAAGGAATTATAGGAAAATTGTCTTTTTCGCTGTAGCTTGCCATTTTGAAGGTCTATTAAGCGATTGATGTGTGCTCATCCTGTCGATGGAAACACACATGAACTGCAATAAGTAGGATTTTCCACTCGATTGAGTGAAAATTGACTTGCGAATGTGATGTTCGAGAAAGAAACAAGTAATTTCTTGTTACAATATTTGATAAAGGATATTGATTTAATTTGATTTCGCTTTTCTGTGTCGCAGGATGGATTTGGATTTGCATTTGTGTTTTTTTTGTTATGCAGGAAATCATATTGGCTTATGAAGGGTATTTTAAAAGTAGAAAAAAAATTTACAATCAGTCTGGAAATATGACAATTTCGCATGTACGGATGCGTAGGTGGTAGGCACATTAAGCCTTTGAAGAATAAAATCGGTTAGGTACGAAAGAAACGCAAATAAAGAAGTGGAAATAAGTGTCTTCAGAGTGTTTTCTTAAGTCAGTCTACGATTTACAAAGAAACTTGGGTATAGACTTTTGAAGTGTTTAGAAATATGGATCATTGAAAAGGTGGTGGTTACTGCTGCTTGGCCTTGTGTGTTGTCTCTTTGATTGCGAAACTGTTTACAGAAGGAAGAGTTGAATTTTTTACAAAATTTCAAAAGTTTTTGGATACTTAAACACATGTTGAAGTTGCACGCTGCGATCTCCACAGAAGTTAAATGCAATGATAATTGGCCTGCTACAAACTTCTTTAAGAAACACACATTGAGAGAGGAGGTATTATTCGAATTGAGTGAATATTTAAGTACGGAGTCAAAACATGTGTAGCATATTTTAGTTGCAAGGATTGATTAACGTAGAACCGAATTGATAATTTTAACTTTCTCGTATGCATTAGTATACTAAAGAGAAAGTTATTGCGATCGTGCGGAAATTTCAAACTCAAACTGAGTATGAAGGATGATATTACGACTATAGAGAACTCCAAAAAAAGTGGGTCTGCCAATGCCGTCCGTCGGTCTATCTGTCTGTCTGTCCGGGCGCCGTATGGCGAAACGGTTCGACGGATTTGCTTCAAAGTTCCTATAAAAGGTTCTTGGGGTTACATCTCGGGGCATCTTTGTAGTTTTTGCTTTATCTTTCGAAATAACGGTACCTGCTATACAATTTTTTTTGTGAAAATCACTATTTTTGTCGAAAGTAGTTCCAGGGATTTCAGTTTTTTTTAGTACTAAGGATGTTTGGGATGGGGTCAAAAATTCTGCTTACTCAGTTTTTGGAACAAAAATCGATTAACCGTAATTTATAAAATGGGCAATATCTCGAAAACTTACAGTTTTTTTTTATACTATAAACCCAAAAAAATCTGCATACTTCGATTTTTTAAAAATCGTTTTTTAATTTTTTTTTTCATATAACGATTTTCTTAAATTTAAATTAAATTCGTTTTCTCAAAAACGGCTCACACGATTTTGACAATTTTTTGTATTTCGAACAATTATGTTGAAAGAGTCTAATGTGCGAAATTACATCAAAATCGTAAAGGCTGTTTTTGAGAAAATCAATTTTTTTAAAACCTAAAAAGTGATTTAAATAAATCTCCCACCATTAATTTTCTATTCATTTTGCGATTCAAAAACGCATCTCATGTACCAAGAAAGTTTCGTATGACGCAGTCGTGCACTTTATTTTATTAACAATAATGTTTTCATGAGAAATAAAGTTTAGCAAGGTCAAACAAGCCTCCTACTTAAAAGGACGGTAGCAGCCTTGAGGTACTGTCGGTTAATTTGAGTAAATAAAATGGATGTAGACTCTGGGTTACGTCGTCTATTAGCAATATGTTAAACCAAGATTTGATTAACTCGGCAGCATGTCCTCAGTCCCAAACAAAGAACTAACACCTTCATTATGACGGTTTTTGTTCTGCTTGTGTGAACGCCAGGCCTTTCTGTCGAGACAAAGATTCTGGGTTTAAAAATGCTTTAGCACATCGCTTATTTCTCCAGTTTGTCAGGGTTCCAGCAGACAGCCCGCGTAAGCTTAGGTATCAAAAGATGTGGTCCTAAGGGGAGGGATTTTCGGTACCCTACTGCTATGCTACTGCGATGAGGTCTTTACCATAAGGGGGAATGCAAACATTTATAACACCAGAGAGCTACGAAACACGTCATCACTCAGTTCTACTTTGTTGCGGTCCTGCACACATTGATGTAGAAGGCCAGATACGGGTTTGACAGATATTACTGCCTTTCAACAGGGCTAAGAGTTTCATCGACTGCGTAATTCCTCATTTAGCTAAGGAACAATGGCGGAATACTAGCAGTTGCGCCATAGCCAGAAGTCAGTGGCCCAATATCGACACCAAAAGATCAAAGTCTATAGTCTCTATTAACAGAAGTAAAATCCGGGTGTTCGTCGGGATATTAACCGTACACTGTACGATTGGCTTAAGGGCTAGGATCCTTTGCAAATGATTTCTGCAGAAGCTGCAAGGGTGAAGAGGAGATAGTTTGTGGAACATCTCCTATGCTATGCAAGAACTCCGCTTGTCCTGCATGAGAGCCACATTTGTCGATAGCTTAGACGATTTGGGTGGGGTACCTCTATTAGATATAAAACCATTGAAGGCCACTGAATGAACCTTCTTGGCTTCTGAATTAAATTTGCACTTGGTGCAAAACGGTCCTCTTACGTAATCTATCTCATGGGATAGCTGGTCGAAAGCCTTAGAGAAGTCGGTGTATATGCAATCGACTTCATTATTATTTTCTTCGAAATTTGAAAATGCACACAAAAAAACATAATAAAGATGTAACAGTGAAACTGTTTCTTACAAACCCATGCTGTTTCTTGGAAATGACATTACACCATAGCAATATATTATGAGATGGGAATTTAGAGTACCATTCTCAGACGACATGCCCTTGGAGGTATCATTTAGAATTAATTTAAAGTATTATTCCAACGTTATGTAGAAGGGCAGCTTGAAATTCCGTTGGGAATGTTATCAAGAACGTGGCACCTCAGCAGAAACCAAGAAGGAAGTTTTCGGAAAGTAAACACAAGAGTTGTTCGACAACGAATGCTTGAAAGCTAGGAACTTATCTTTTGCATATTTGAAATTAGTCAGAACGTCCAGCAATAGTAGCTTTAGAACACTCTACGGAACGGTAAACAAACAAAAAATTCGATGAACTTTGTAAGATGAAGAAACGTAATTTTGATCTATGAAACATTGAAACAATAAACAAAGCGGAATCCTCAATGGAGTTCTGGAAAGCAGTAAGACCTGCAAGTGGAAAAAATATTTTAACTGCTTAAAACATCTAACACCAGATTTCCTACAACCGCTTACTTAGGAGTATATCAGAATCTTGGAGGCAAATGACGTTCCTGCGAGTATTCAAAAGGCTTTCATATTACCACTCGACAAAAAAGGCAACTTTGACGAGCCAAAAAATAAAGTTTTTCTAATTTTTAAATACAGCAGCATATTGTTCAACAAACTCAGTGAATGGGATAAAACAAAACAGATTTTCAAGCGGAGTTCTGAAAAAAAAAACCATTGACAGTGCTGACCTGCTCACTCTGGAACTACTTTTTTACAAGCTCTACTAATATGGAGTCTCAACTGGAATTATATCTGTCATTAGAGCAATTTACAAAGATGCGATTTTACGCGAATATGGGACGGGAAGTTTGGTACGTCGATGGACGTTAAGCAAGGACGTGTTCTAAATACCCATTTCTTTACTCCATAGATCAATGACATATTAGATTCGATGAATGATGGTATCGTCATGAGAGGAAAGAATATTCCAGGACTGATCTTCGCAGACAATATATTTTTCTTAGCTGAAACTTTAGACAGGATACAACTAATGATCCAGCTCTATTGCAAGACATGGAACCTAACGGTTAAACTTTCTAAGTCAAAAATGATGATATTTAGAAACGGCGCGGCGGTGGGAGGCACTCTAGAAGGAAAATGTGGACTTTTAAAAAAGAGTCAATAGAAATAGAAAATTGCTTCCAACCTAAATCTTCATGCTATACGTTCTGTGCTAAGAGGTTGCATTCTTAACAATACTCTGTCTCACAGAGGTAGATAAAAGGTCTCTAGAGCAACTGAAATCGCAGTTCTGTATAATGGAGCATAGGCATGGGACATCGTTCTTTTGAAGCCCTGGAAATGTTTCTTCGTTATGTCATTGAAAGTACTTTCAGCCTGATGCCTAAGCAATCACCAAACTTTATGCTACGACTTGAAATAGCAACTCTTTTGAACTTCATTCCCCATTGAGCAGATCTACCATTATTGTGCGACTTGTGTAATTGCAAAGCACGTGAGAATGTGTTCCATTTCCTGGGAGTTTTCCCATTACTCAAGAAATTCCGCAAATGCTTGCTTGGAGTAGCCACTCTTAATCTAGAGGAATCGATGAACATTTAAAACAGGTTGGAACCATCTCTATTAATATTGTTTTAGCGCTGGTCGTTGAAGAACATGCATAGCTCAAGAAAATCTCATAAATTTTGTAAGAAAATGTATTAGCAGGATGTAAGCAAATAAATAGTAAAGTAGTTATTCTTTTAATTATGCAGAACTTATAATACAAAGGTCACCTGGTAGACGGCTTTCGGCAAAACCTCTCAAGGACTTAAGCTAAACTTAAAATTAAAAAAATTATAATTGTAATAATTTTTCTAGTCAATAAAATAAAAATAACAAACAAGTACAAACACTTTTTCTAGTACATTTAGTTTTTTTTAAAGTCTTTGAGTTGCGAATCGCATACCCTTAAACGATATTTTTGATTCATCATTTTCAAAACGGTGATAAAGACAGATCGTAAAATAATTTTAAAGGTAGTATTAGACGTGGCATATTCCTTACATATCCGTCTTGCAATGACGATATTTTTACGTCAGAGTCTGTCAGGATGTAGATTAGCACGTATGATAGCCATATTTGGGACACTGCCAAATGCTGGTAGATGAAATGGCGGCAGCTCAGTTTGCAATATGAATATGGCAGTTATATGGCACAAAAATATGCCCGTCTTATGGTCAGCATGGCAGTTATTTTATCGATATGGCACCGATATGACAGGGTCACAAAACCTTTATTTTTCGTTTTAAAGATTGCAGAGTTGGATTGGCAAGGAATATGAAGTTTAGTAAATAAGATATTGAAATAAATGTTTGTAGTTGCACCGGGGATACATATCTATAATTGTAAAATGTTCATTTGTATATTTTAGGAATGAAAATATGTATGAAAATATGTATGAAAATATATATGTAGAAAACATCAACTGGTGAAAAGATATTTTGTAAAAGTAGTGTTTTAAGTACTCAAGGGGCCATTTTAAGGCTCGAAGGACGTCTTTGACTTAAAGGCCCTTTTTTAATGTTTCCAATGGCTTTTCGGTAAAGAATCATGGTAACAGCAAAGAGTTAAGTGATTCTACGGACTTTTTCTGACCCTTTCACATGATGCCTATATCAATAGATGTCGGGAAGGAAAAGTCAATCCGCTATATTAACTAATGATGACATTATATGTAGCGCATTCGCAACTCGTCACACCCCTTCATTTAATGCCCATATCATGGGGGCCGTGTATCAAGGGAACTATTATGTGTGTATGTATTTCCATAAACTTACTGGTCATAATTGAATATCGTAATGTATACTAAAGAGAAAGAGATTGCAATCGTGCGGAATGATATATTGATATTACGACTACAGAGAAGTCCAAGAAAGTGGGTCCGCTAATGCCGTCCGTCGGTCTGTCTGTTTGTATGTCTGTCTGTGTGTCCGGGTACCGTAAGGCTGAACGGTTCGACGGATTTGCTTTAAAGCTCATATATGAGGTCCTTGGGGTTACATCTCGGGGCATCTTTTTAGTTTTTGCTTTATCTTTTGAAATAACTTTACCTGCCATGCAATTTTTTTGTGAAAATCACTTATCACTATTGTTCTCGAAAGTGGTTCCAAGGATTTCGGTCTTTTTTGTACTAAGGATGTTTAGGATGGGGTCAAAAAGTTTTTGGAAAAAAAAAATCGATTTCCGGTAATTTTTAAAATCAGCAATATCTCAAAAACTAACAAAGGGAATTTCAAAATTTTTACTGATTTTTGTATACTTTAAAGTCGAACAAATATATACTTTGATTTTTGAATTAACTTTTTTTCATATAACGATTTCCTAAATAAACGGCTCTAACGATTTTGATAAATTTTTGTATTTCGAACAATTATGTTAAAAGTGTGAAATTACATCAAAATCGCGCTGTTTTTGAGAAAATCTAATTTTTCAGAACCTAAAAATTGATTTAAATAAATTTGTCACCATTCATTTTGGATTCATTTTGCGTTTGAAAAACGCATCTCATGTATCGAGAAACTTTCGTATGATGTAGTCGTGCACTTTATTTAAGTACAAGTACCAGTAAATGGTATAGGGTATTGGACTTGTACTGGTACTCTAAAGTTTACAGTTCTGCTTGTAGCACACCCAATGTAGTATTTTTTATGAAATAACTTCCCTTGACTATTTACTAAGCAACGGGATACCTCAGATAAATTCCGAATACCGCAAATACCAGAAATATAATCAGTACAAGAAAATAAATGTCTGACAAACGGAATCTAGTGAAATTAAATCCCATTCTGGTGAGCGAACAGAAACAAGTTTATATCTAGAGCACTAGAGTGACTCCTTTCTGTTGCTGACAGAAACAGATATGCCAATTCTATTTTTAAATGTCGCTGTTTCCATTATTCGTTTACTTGGGTATATTTTTTTTTTTTTAAATGCGTCAATAGAAAATTGTATGCACTAAATTATTGATATTATAAATTGTGTAGCTGAGCGAGTAGCAGAACAGAAACTTTTGTCCCAAAATTTTCAAACACTTTTGTCAAAATTATTGGTGGTATGCATTAAAGGTAGTAATTGCTTTTACTAGAAGATTTTTATGTTAATTCATATATTTTAACGTATTCAAACTGAAACAAGCGGTGGGGCAATATAACCTCATAAAAAGATGAGGAGAGAAGCGTACATCAGAGTACTGCTTCTAGAACAGTAAATTCTGCATCAAAACTTATAACAGATAAAGGCCTGACATTGGATAAAGTTTCCTTCAAATTCTGAGGAACGCTTGAAAGCAAAACAAGAAAGGCTTAGCAAATAAAGATTCCCATCATGTATAGATGCTTTGGACTGCACTCATGTAGAAAAAATGAAGCCCCACTTCCATTCAGAAACATATATTAATCGAAATTCATCAAAGTGATGCAATGGAATGTTTCACAAGTGTGGAATTGTCAATGGCCAGGCTCAGTTCATGATATTAGAATTTGGAGGAACAGTTTTCTTGAATCTGTGATGCTAAATTCGACTTACAGCGTTGTTTGTTTGGGAGATGAAGGGTATGGAATGGCACATTGGTTAAAGATGCCTTTTAAGACCCCAAGAGAGGGTTATAATTAAAGATGTTTTGGTCAAGTGAAGAGGAGATTTCCAATGCTACAAAACTGCATACGTCTTGATTTAGAAAATATTCCAAATATAATTGTGGCATCTTTTGTTTTGCACAATGGTACAAAGCACTTGAATGGTAACAACGATTTCCAATTGCCCGCAAGCGTAGAAAATGAGCTTTCTATTCAAGGTAACAAAATAAGAAAAACAAAAGCCTTCTAAAAATGAAATGTTATTTCAATAAAAACTTAAAATAATTTTCTCCGGGCTAGAAATTTAAAAAATGTTAATTCACTTTCAGTGGTGGAATTAAAAGTGGGATACGAATTCCGTTTTTCGTTATTATTTATTTTATATTATTTTTCAAATCCCTCCTGCTGCATTCGTACTAATTTTAATTGCCCTATCAGCACCAAACGTTGAAGTTCTTCATAAGACAATTTTTTTGTGTGCTCAGTGCGATCAGATGGTCATCCAAATTTGTGATACGGATGACATGCTGACGTCAGAAAACTTGTTTAATTCAGATGGCATGACCACTTTAGGACAAATTCTAAATCATAGTGATCATCGACGAACTGTCTAACAATCCCTTGTAGGCGAAACACATTTAACACATCATTGTATTCATTGATTTAGTTTTTTTTTTAAAGTAACTTAAGCTATATAAAGACCGCCAAACATTGAAGTCTCCAATAATGTTGGTAAGCGTGGTAATCATTTTTGACAAGTTCTGATTAGTTCTTCCGGTATTTAAAACTAACAAATAGTGTTTGTTTTTCTTTTCACCGGCAACCGCAGAGAGTGTAAGTCATCAGGTACTGGCTACTGAGCGAGTTATTAACTAAAATACATTAGTTGGTTGGGTTCAACCCCAAAAATTACCAATTTATATTCCGTATCTATGTATTGATTTTAATTCATCAAAACTATGTGATTTTCTGAGAATTTAAATAAAAAGAGTCACCTATTGTCAATATCTGGGCACGTGCAAGACTTTAGTCTGAAGACATCTACTTAAATAAGAGCAAGTCGTATTTAGTGGAGTCTTGGGATTGCCTTCTTAGCCACATAACCTAAACTCAGGCCCCCGTTTTGTGGAAAATTGTTGAACAAAGTCTTTGCACGGCATAACCAAAACACGTTGCACGAATCACCAAGCATCACCCAGCGGATAGCTTAACAACGGCAGTCGCAACGTATCCCACTACAACACAAATTCGCTGCTGAGAATCATACTTCACCATTCAAGCCGATCCTCAGTTAATACAAAAACGAGATTCCTGTTGTTAAAAATAATAAAAAAAAAATATAGAAAGATAAACGAAAAGTGCACATAAAGAAAATAAGAAAATAGGGTTGTAAAATAAATACGTTTAATTTTGCACTAGTTTACCTAGCCTAACTTTTTTATTTCAACCTAATGAAAAGTGCCAAGATTTAGAAAACACGAATATTAAATATAAAGTGAACATTTCATCAGTCATCAGCGGTCCAGAGTGCACTCCTGATTTGCGGAAACATAATTTTCATTATTATTCCAATACTCCTTGGCACTGTTGTCGGTTGAGTTACCGCCCAAAGTGCGCAATTAATTAAATATACATCTTCACGTATTTTATTTTAAACCTTTATATACAAAATTAAACATATCTATTTTAAAACACTAATAATTAAATAATTACATAGACATAATTAACTAAACTACATATTATCAAAAGGGCTTCTATCTATTTTTTTCTTTGTATTTACTCATGCAAATACAATCTTATTGGAGTTTTACTTTCTAAAAGTCAATTTAATTCAATAAAATATATCCTTTGTTGAAATCGCTTCCTAAAGCAATGATCTAATAAATAGTTTTAATAAGCGTGTGACGTGATCTTAAGTGAAGATAGAGGTTGAGACGCGAGGTTTGCTTATGGAATGGCAGAGTAACTTAGGTGTACCGTAACCGGTGCACTAAAGGACGGGTAAGATCTGTAACGGGGTCACTGACCTCGTCTGTCATAACAGCCGACAGCAAAACGGTATCCTCTTACATGTGAGCATTTTCTTTTCTTTTGGCACGATAATTATTTTGGGAGTAGGCTAGTGAGAATAAGATCCGCCCCATCCGACGTGCTATTCCCGTGCATAGCCAGCGTGCCGCTCCGTTGTCACAAGGGTAACAATGACCCTAACCCTGCCTGCTAAAACTGGTAGTATTTACTTGAATGAATTCAGTATTTGCTAGAAGTCAAAACATATATTTATGCATCCAAATTTAGTAAATACTTAAAATGTAAGCTTCTACGAGTAGTACTAGCACTTACTTAGACCTTTGACAACTAGTAAGTAATTAATTTTTATGGTTACAACCCTATGTCTTGCGAGAAGATTGATAAGCCCTCCGGCAAATTAGATAATGTGTGTTTTGTGGTAGATAATCCATCGATGATATTGAAACGCCTTTCAAACTATAGGCTGCTTTGCCATATCATTCGAAAAATAGAATAAAAATATTACGTATATGCTCACGGATAAACATACATAAATGAATTCCATTTCGCATATTTTAAACAAAATTCATAACCTTCATAAATTCGGTCTAGAAATTATGCTTAAAAATTCTTCGCAGGACCCTGTCCAAAGTCATGTTCAAGGCACATTCTAGATGAATATCTATTCTCAACGTATGTGGGTAACGTCTGTCAGCTGGTAAGTATTTTCCTTTTTCTGACGTTCGGCTTTGTTTACCTTCATTTGTTTACCCACGTGTTGCCGAAGGGGAAAATGTATGGTTCAGACCTATTTTTGTGAAAAGAGAATCATTCCATTCTCACATTTAGTACTAAAATTCATTCAATTATTTTGCTATTCACCAAATACTAAATTCCCATCCGAAGAGTGCATTTCAATTTCTCTTCGTCCACGTCCTGCGCACTTAGTTAAATAAAATTCATTCCAAGTTCATATCAGAAATATTAAACTAAGGTAAACAGTTTGTAACATCCTATGAAGTGTCAGTAGTATTTTGCTGTTGGTCGTGCACGGGCGAAGGATACCCGTATCCTTGTTTCTTGTGAAAAACCCTTTATACCATTCTCTTCAACCAGTGTCAGTGCAGTGTTTTCCGTTTCAATGTGCGGTGATAGTGAAGTGTATCCTCTACAGAATATCCTAAAAAAAAAAGCTTTTCCACTTGAAAAAAAAAAATGAATAAAACCATTTCGCTTCCAAATTGAATCCTCACGTCTAGCTATCCACTCGTTTTGGCGGCTCAACTGAAAAAAAAAAACAACCAACAGCAAACACACACCCACACAAAAAAAAAATAGTACATGCAACGCGGTCTTAATTGCGTCTGGGAACTTGACGCCTCCACTCGTGTGCAATTCACTTTATTTTCGGCTTTCTCGGTTTTTCGCACGAAGGACTCTTAATGAATTTAATATTCATTCGTTATTGTTTTCATTTGTGCCACTCCAAGCATCATATCCTTGCCGTGCCGCGTTTGATAACGATGTGCTTGCGCCTTAAGCGCCAACCAATGGAAGTATAATTCCACATGCTCGAGTATTTCAGATTCAGTGCATAAAATCCGCCCTGTATGTGCGTGCGTATATGAATAACAGAGTGTGGAAAAAAGCAAATAAAAAGAAAATTTTTTTTTTATAAAAGAAAACGAACGAGCGGATATCCTTTGAGTTGCATTCAGAATTCAACAGCGATGCGCCTTTTCTGTTTGTTTTTTCTCAGCCTGACTGGGGTCGTGGCATGGCAGGAGCCACCTGCATCCAGTAAATGAAAAGTAGTCATCGAAAGTGAGTGTTCAAGTTTACGGGTCACGTTATTTCAATCTAAAAAAAAAAAAAAACAACATGGTTCTAAATGCAGTCACAGCTTCCTGCCGCATGGATGCATAGAAAGGCCAAACACAGGTACAGATTCTTAGTTTAGTATAATACCCGTGGCGGCTACATGACGACTGAGGCGAGGATGGGTTGTTTAATTAAAATTTAATATCGGAATGCCCATCAACGCACCCTAATTCTTTGATGATAGTAAAAATGATTTTAATTAGGGTCTGCGATGACAATTTTAAAGTCATTATTCGTCCTTTGCCCGACTGCTGCGGCTTTGCTGTTTTATTGCTCGTTAATATTTTCGAATAAATATATTTTTTGTTTGAAGAAAAAAAACAGGATGGTTGGATAAATCAAGAAGTCTTGGTCCTTTTTTTGTTTGTTTTGCAAGCGTGTATTATCGATGGAACGGTTCATGGCTCTATGGGGATATCCTTCGCAAACGTAATCAACCACCCAGAAATGGAATCTAATGAATTCGGAAATTCCAAAGGGGGAATTTTTTTCGCACTTTACCTACATGGATTTGCATCGCAGGGAGAAAGGTTAAATACCGGAAAAGCCATGTTTTCTGATTTATGTCTGTTAGCATTTCAAGGATGCATTTTGCAATTCGAATGATGCCGTGTATGTTGTCGGTATACACGTATTGTTAGCGTTCGTTTAGTCGAATGCTTGTTTGGTGGCGTGTTGCATAAATGAGCGACTCAAGGACGACTATTGTAATTACCTTCACAGTTAGGGAAATAGGGCCTATTGATTGTTGAATAAATAAATATCGTATTGTGGGTGAAGTGATATCACCTTGTATATCAGTCTATAGCAAAAGGAGGCAATTACGTGCTGACATTTGAATTGTCTCAGGCGAAGGACTCGTGTGACTGGTATCAATTTTCTTTCTTTTTTGAATTGAAAAATTCTTGAAACTTTTCGGCATTGAATATTTATTTTTTTAACGTATGTGGGCATATAAAAGTTTCTCTGTTGAAATAAATTGACGTCTTTCAACGCATGAATAAAGGATAGAAGGATTGTTTTTTTTTTAGTTGGAATGCAAAGTATTTTTACAACGTTTTGGGCGATTTTGTTTTCTTGTTCCTTTGCAATGTTTGGTTATTGTGGGATTTAAGGCTTTCCTTAAGCAATTTAAAAGAGGACACTTTCGATGCCAAATGATATTGAGAACAATTTTAAATGCTGACAATAATTGGCCGAACTGAAATCTAATATTGATCTAACTATTTTGACAGGAAATAGGAAGTGTGTATTTTCAATTTCTCTTCATATCCTTAATAGGTTGGTGAAACTACCTTACACGTCGTGTTAAAAAAGTTATCATGGGAGCAAGTCGTATTCGCTCTTGCAACTTTCTACGACATAGTGGAAACATCAAGTAAAGTTAAAATGTTTTTTTTTTTAATTTTTTTGAAAAAGATAAATGTTGATGATATTCGTAAAACACACGAATAAGATATTATGTGTTGTCATAAAATGGGTTGACAAGCAACCGCGGAGGGACTAGTAACAATCTCCACAAAAAAGCCAAACTCAAAAAAAAAAAGTGTTTCTACGTGGTTTTCGAAGACTTTCTAGACAATCTTCGGATATGGGGTTAAGGTGTGTTCGCTTACTTGGTCGATGTTGCTATCATCAGCAGTGCCGGTGCGTCATAGAGACATTTCAGACACTGTCTACCCAAAAATAAATTTGAAAAATTGTAAGCTTGAAATCAAATAAAAAAAAGTTAGATTTTCTTGTAAAAATAATTCAGTGTACTCTTTCTTTATTCTCTGCTCTTTCACTTCTTGAAAATTACTCTTATATTGAAACTACTCAAAATATAAACCTGTTCATGGGATGAAATGTGAAATCGAAACAACTGCAGACACAATCCCGATTGTCTAATGCCCCTATGCAGTATGGAGTTGCTCTAGCAACTTTAAAGCCTTGTAAACTTTTTTATATGGGAAAAAAAGACGCGTCCTATTTGTTTTTAAAGAGAGAATAGTCATTTGACAGTGGGATGGCAACGTTGACATTTCGCTGTTAACATTTAAAATAGCGGAAAATTTGGACCTACTAATAATAATTAGACAAACGTAAATATTTTGTAGTTTATCCTTCGGCTTTAGTTTGGTGGTGTTGGTTTGGCTTGCACTCGGCTGCATTAGTCATATATCCCTCCTTAATGCAAATTAAATTGACAATATTCATTATTCATGCTGCTAGCCAATTTAATTAAACTTTTCATTTGAGTTAGATATAAATACTTCTCTTACTGGAGTTTGGTTTGGTTTTCAGGAGATTTTAATTTGTTTTTCTTCAGCTTTTTCTTTTGTATTTCCGAGGATGTTACGATCAAGAGTAAGAGATCATAGCTATTAACTTTTTGACTAAATTTCTACAGGTGAACCCCTGTTTTACTTCAAATTTCGTCAGTTGCCTTGATGTGTTACCTTTTTCCTCTATTTTTCTGTGAGAATCAACATAACATGTTTTGGATGTTAAGAAGTTTGTATGTCTTCAAACACTTTGAAAAAAAATTGCAAGGTCTCGAAAACCATTAAAAAATACATACAGAGTTTTTGTCTTTATTGATAACAGCGATTTCGACGTCGATTCATTAACAGCCCCTTAGCACTAATGAACGATCATGATTTAGAAGGCACACGCTGCTCACTTTCAACAAGCATCCTAGAAGAGTGAAAGTCATAGGTAGAGTCATTATGTCTACCCTGGTAATGTTGGTGCCGCAAGTCACTGGTCATCAGTCAGATTATATTCCTCAACAAACAAACACAATTAAGTAAAAGGTTCTTTAAAAGTAATGCAAATACTGTGCACTCTCAATTTTTGCAATGAAAACACGACCCTGTTGCAAACATCGAAAATTTGTCCAAATCGAACAGACAATTAAAACGCTTAAAAAAGACTAAAACGCTCGTATTAAAGGCGTGGGTTAGTGGTTAAGTGCGTTCAACCACTAAGCGAAAGGTCGCTGGTTCAAATCCCGACCTGTACCACCTGAAAGTTTTCATTCGCTGCCCCACCTCTTGCAAACGTCTGACAAACATCCAAGAGTAAGAACTGTCATGAGAAGCTTGAGACATTGCCGTTCGGAATCGGCATTAAACTGTAGGTCCCTTCCATTTTGTATCAAGAAATATAACTTCGCCACATGCAATGGTTGGAGAAGCTAGGCTTTAGGTCCTTTATGGGTCGTTTACGCCTAATATTTGTTTATTTTATATTATATTAATTATGCATTTAGATACAAATATACATTTTTTTTTTATTAGTAGGTATTCCCCAAATGTTATCCGGCGGTGGCGTCAGTCGGTTTTGCTGTTGGTCGTTTACAAATTTACTATGCATCAACCATTTTCGCTCAGAGTGAATTCATTTCAAAAAGCAAATGATGGAAAAATTGTTTGGGAATAATAAAATCCAGGCTTGCCCTCGTATTTATACGTATATGGAGATGGATTTACCTACATGAAGCACATTAATGACGATTTCGTCGACGACTATCGGCCGAACGAGCATCGTCTTCAGAGTTACTGAATAAGTGGCAAGACGTGCGTCTATTGGGATGTTGTACACATTATTTCGCAATTTTTCTAAAACCCGGATATTTATTTAGTTAGCTGGCAGCTATATCTGCTTCTAGACAGAATTTACTTATGTAACCTGACATGTTTTACCTAAGTTTTTCCAGTTCCACCCATAGTTCCAGAATTGCTTTGTTCTCATTGCACAATCTCCTTACCTAAATTATCTTGTGCTATGACTATCACGTGTTTTAACTGTTTACCTGTCATAAGCCAAATTTGAATCATGCTCAGCTGCATGAGTCGTTTCGATTTTATTTACTAGCAGTGCTTGTTAAAAATAACTATACTTTTAATAGTATTGGTAGGTGAGGCCACAATGGTAGTGATATAATGAATTGCGATGCAGATTATCTTCTCTCAAGTTCGTCTGCTCTTTCATTACCTTTATATGCCCTGTGTCTTGACACCTACATGAGTTAAACATTGTTAGGTGTTGGAGTTGACCAATTTTGTAGTAATTGTAGTAATTTCTTTTGTGAGGGAGGAATTTTATAGTTATACTCAAGATTTTTTTAACACAACTGAAATTGGAACGAAATATAGATATTTTAGATCGAGGTACGTTTCCCATCTTCAACTCCTTCCTGCATTTGTTTTGAATAAATCTGTGTCACATATGTGAAGATTCGCGTATCGTTTTCTCTGTTTCCAGTGAATAGCGATTTCATACTAAGCTTTCTTGGAATATTCTAAAGCTTCAAAAAAGAGTGAAAAGTTTTTAACATTTTTGTTTGCATACAACTTTACCAAAATCGGACATGATAGAATATTTTCAGATTTTTTATTAGTATAAAATACAAAATTACCGTAAGCAGGGACAGAAATAGTGAGGGGTGTCCTAGTGTAGCTCTTCATCGCCGCAGCCTCTGAGGGTTTAGAGCGGCGATTTAATCAACTGAAGTGCCTGATCATGATCCACTTCAGATCCTTTTCTTGCCAGCTCGTCGGCTAAATCATTACCGGATATGCCCCTGTATCCAGGAACCCAGCAGAGACATACCTTGTGTTTCGACTAAAGAGCTTTGAGATCCATTCGACTAGCTTAGATTTGATTTCAGTAGAATTAACGGCCTTTATAGTCGCTTGGCTGTCAATTCGAATGGTAATATCATTATGTGATAGTCCCAACATAGATACAGTACCGGCCGCTTCCACGATTGCCAAAACCTCACACCGGCACCTGTTCCACAATCCATCTCCGATCTATCTGTGTTTTATAGATTCCATTTGCGGGTGTTCATTCGTATTCCATTCTTCCCTGCTCGAGAAGGAGCAGCAGAATGGTCTGTCAAATTCATGTAAGTTCACATGTAGTCAACTGACGTTGTCTCCTTCTCATAATCTGTGCATGCCATACGAGACCTGGATCCTCAGCGGTTGGTGTCTTTTTTATTGCACTAGTTGTCTCAATTCATTCTAGTTTCTGTATGCTTGCCACTAGACTATACTGCCATATATGAGTATCGGTCGTACAATTGCCGTGTACATCTGCAGAGTACTTTTGGATTTTGGTCCCCATTTTCTGCCGAAGCCGCGATTACAAGCATAAAAATTTACAGCCTTCTTTACTCGTTTATTGACAATCAACCTCCAGTTTAGTTTCTTATGAAGGACAACATCTAGATACTTTCTCCGCTACATTTCGAATAATTCCCTCAATATTTAGTGGTCCCAATTATGGTATGTTCCCTTGTATTTGTGAACAGCACAAACTCGGTTTTTAAGGGATTAGCCAATCGATAAGTGTCCGTTGTAAGTTTTCTCCAAAAGCATATTGTAAATATTGTTTTTGGATATTTTTTATCAAATCCAGTGCATTGAGTGGAAGTCACAATTGATTGTACTGCTATCCATTTTAGTGCATAATATTACTGACTTAGTCTAATGAAAAATATTTTTTTGTTGTTGGAAGCGGTTTCTTTCCCTAGACCTAACATGTCAGTAAGAAAAAACAATTTCACATAATCTATTATACCATATTTTCAGATTCAGTTTAATAATCTCGAAATAATATTGACAAATGATCCCTACACTGCTTGCTAAAGGCACGTGTTTGTTTTTTTTTTACAATCCGTCTCCCAGACTCTCATTAGTGTTTAAATATTTCATGGAAACTTGAGCCATTTTCTAATTGGACTATCTACAAATGTCTAACAAGGTAACATCAGAACAAAAGTATTAGATAAAATCGACAAAGTGGGTAACGAAATATACTCCTCCATCACTTGTTTCTTAAATTATTTCCTCAAAAAAAAAATACACAAACAAGGAATTCTTTGAAATTGAATTTCTATAATTTAGCCTCAAGCTAAAATACCTACTACATGTGGGACATCAATAGAAAAATATTCGGCTTCCTTTGAAATAATTTTGAACTTTACGAATGAATTCCTTGACCGAATGTTTATCCTACCTCAATTTAAAATGTATTGGCCTTGAGCCTTAAACATCTGTTTGCTTTGATTTTTTTCTCTCTTTAAGAGGTAGCTACATCCTACGTATGTAGGTACCTATTTAAGTACATTGAATATTGTTTCCTTTATTTCTATTAAAACCGCAATATCCGGGTAGGCGCGTGTTGACACGCTTTATACGTAATCTTAAATGTTTGCTATAGTTGACCAAATAAATTCCTTATGCAGTTGAATGATTGGATAAGCTTTATGAGAAGCGTGAAACATTTTTAACCATTACGATTCAAGGTCTTCATGATAAACAACCGGCAATAAATGCCTATCCCTTTAGAGAACTCAAGGACAAAGTTTTGTTGTTATTATCAATTTAATGATTGTTCCTAAAAAGAAAAAAATACTCAACTTTAAGTCATTTGCATAAAATGATTCATGATTTTGCGAACAAAGCAGGGAAAGTTCTCATATTTAGAATTGTGTACTTTTAAGGTATCTTTTAATTACGGATGGCCTACGAATATGTGTGTGCCACAATTGGGTAAATTTAATTTTACTTGAATTTGTTGCGTACTTTCTAAATTTGTTTGTCAGCACCTGCAGGTCAAGTTTTTTAGGTCTGAAAGATTATGAACTAGACCTTGAAGAAATATTACTGTTTACCCGTGATTCGCTACGTAAACTATTAGTTTATTGAAATATCAGGAAAGTTATGGGTCTTCACTTCAATGAAAGATTTATCTCGTATTACAAACTTTATTCTCAGTCAATTGAACTAAAGGAGCTTAGTTAACAAAAGTGATAATCGAACTATAGGTTGCGTACTTATACTTTTCCCATTTCGTTAACTTTTGTGGACGTTGCAGGAAAATTGACTTTCTGAAAAATAACATTATCTGCATAGCAACTTTAGATCAAGTGGGTAATTACTTCACTTTTTTTGAGGAATGTAATCTCCCATTGGTAAGAAGTAATCGCACTCGTTTATGGAAAATATATTCATATTGGGAAGTATTTCTTTCATCAACAGTTTTCGTTAGAATACGTGAAATAATGAAAACAACTTTTTAGTTTGAAAAAATCATCATAAAAATTGTTGGCGTGGCGCAAAATACCATCTCCAGAGTTAAGCTTAATTACGTGGGTTCACTTTTCTGTGTATAGTTGTTTCTCATTGAAGAGGCTAATAAATATCGCCTCTATTATTGTGAATTTATTTCCTACCCGCATATGTAGTTATAACAGATAAATAAGTAACTTTTGGAAATCTTTTCTCCGTTTATACGACGAGGTTATAATCAGAATTATACTTCACCGCATTCCAGCTGGTCCGCCTACGGGTTTCGCCAGTTCGACCTCGAAAAATATCTGCAGGCCTCCCGATTTTGAAATACTTCATCATTGAGGCCTGCTGGTGTTTCTGCATTTGTGTGATTTAGGAGTTTTAAGGCTGGCTCTTTTTGCAATTATACGGGAACGTTGATTCTCATTGCTTTTTGAAGGGGTTCGTAGGACCCTCCTTTGAACATGACAATACCAACTGAGCCGGTCGTGCTCAAATTTTTTTCGAGATGGGTTCTTTGTCGTGAAGGCTTCTTCGGATTTTGGTACGATCGAATAAACCTTTGTTACCGCCGGACGCACAACTGCGGGTTAGAGCCTTCCTTTCAGCTTAGAGGACATTTTTCGGTCACAGAAAATGGCAGAGTTTTCCTGCCACTTCATCCACCCTATGCTTACACGATGATTGATGTCGTCATCAACGGTTGCTTCGCTGTTGATCATTTATCCCAGATATTTGAACTTTTCAAACTTGTTAACCACCACTCCATTCAAATATGATGGCTCCATCCTTAGTAAATAATAATGATGCACTTGAGGGGCAGTCACTATTTCCTCAAGCACATAATTTAGGACTGTAATAAAGAGCAAAGGACTTAAAACACCTCCCTGGTTCACACCGTATTTTGTTGCGAATTCATAGATGACTCCTGCGAGACATCTGAGATAAAGGAAATTCAAAAATTGAATAAGGTGTTCTAAATCCAGTTTTACGTATTTAAGTCATATTTTTAGGCAATAATAGTATAATTTATAAGATGTAGGAACAACAATATGTATAATAATAATATTTGAAAAATGGTTCCCAATTCAATTTCAAAACAAACGGACTTATGTCGTAAAAACCCGATTAACTGAAATTTCCAAATATATTCGATTGGGTTTACGTCAGGTGAGCATGCTGTGCAATTCATTACCATAACGGAATTTTTTCTTAGCTAGCTCATTGATTCTCTGCTGGTACGAATACTGGCATTACCCTGCTAAAAAATCAAATCCACCTTCCTATACTATTCTGCGAATGGTAACCTACTGCTCTAAAGAATATAGTCAGAACTTTTCATTTGCAAACAGCTTGTCGAAGAGAATGCAATCCACATCATCAAAGAACCGCTCCGTAAAAAAATACAGTTCTTTCGTAAATCCCGCCAGTATGAAAAAAAGTGGGTCCGCCAATGCCGTCCGTCGGTCTGTCTGTCTGTCTATCTGTCTGGGCACCGTATGGCGAAACGGTTCAACGGATTTGCTTTAAAGTTCGTACATAAAGTTTTTTGGGTTACATCTCGGGGCATCTTTTTAGTTTTTGCTTTATCGTTTGAAATAACGGTACCTGCCATAAAATTTTTTTTGGTGAAAATCACTTATCACTATTTTTCTAGGAAATTTTTCAAAACCTAAAAAGTGATTTAAATAAATTTGTCACCATTCATTTTCGATTCATTTTGCGATTCAAAAACACATTTGATGTACCGAGAAAGATTCGTATGATATTTAATTTGTCAGATACGAAAATACTTAATAAAAAATAAACCAAATTGGAATAGCCATTCTCAAGTAATGAGCTTGCGATTATATTGTGCACGTCCGCGGCTCCGCTTGCGTGTATTAATATCCTTCATTAAACTCTGCTGATTCGTGGGTTTCACAATTACGATTCTGAAAGAATTTTGAAATCGGCCGATTAGTTCTATATATATTCTCTCTCCACCTAGTGTTCTGATATAGCTAGTTTTGATGGAAAACCTTATCTTGGGCTTTGTTTCTTAACCCTCGGATTAAAAAGACGCAAAACTAGAAGAGATGTAACCCGAAAAACCATATATACGAACTTTGAAGCAAATCATACTCAGTTTGAGTTCGAAATTTCCGCACGATCGCAAAAGATTGTTCTTCAGGATACTATTGTATACGAGAAAGTTAAAAAAGGGATTAGTTTTCCGAGGTGAAAATATGGATTCATTGCTTATTTCAAAAAATATTGTGTTGCAACGCCAACGATTTCAGTATCATAGTGTTAGATCTCGGAATAAAAATGTGATTTTTCTTCGTCCTAGAAACAATGAGATATGCAAAAGTTTGCTGTTCGGTTGTTGTCCGATGATGTTTCACCTTTTTTCCCATTAAAACGGTAAGGACTTCAAAAAAATCGATTCAAATACGTTGCAAGCATATGATGGTGTTTTGATTTATTTGTTGGTGCAAGAGGTCTTCCACTCTTTAGAGTTTACAGCAATATTGTCGAAGAAATGCTTTTCAAGTTATTCGTATTCATGATGAATCAGATAAATTTGGCACCAAATAAAAAATTCGGTATATGGTCTAATTTCTTGACAGATTACTATAATCCACATGATTGTGTTACATGACAATTACTTGGTTTTCGTGGACGATGTGATTTTTGTTTTCATTCGATATCGACGTCATCAGCATCTTTGCTTGCAATTGCTTCACGAGAAAGTTCAGCAACAAAATCTTTAGATCATATTTCTGCCTCATCTTAATCAAATCTAACAAAAAGATCAAGAAACGTTCCACTAAAAATAAAACGCAGAGAAAGATGTCACATTTACTATCAAGAAAAGTCCATCATGAGGGTTTTACTAATTAACGGATACTCTTAGATTATCTGCTTTTTTCTTATTCATAAAATCATCTGCTTCCCCGAATTGCAAATGGCGAAGTGAGAAATGTGCTATAACTAAATACGTGGAAAATTAAACAAATTTATATACAGCTCTTAACGTTTTAAGCCCCCCAAGTAGGCGCTCTAGTACTTGATCTCTAAAACGAAAAATTAGTTTCTATTTTCATCTCGAAATATAATACTTAAAAGTCGTTTTAAACACACACCCTAAGCTGGCAGCTTATAGCTCCATTTTAGTATAGAAGACGATTGTTCATAGACGGGCAAAAGTTGGCGATTTAAAATTTGGTTTAATTGATTTTTCTGCGACATTGCACTTGTTGTCGTAATTAAGAAACAAGCACATGATTCGAACAAAATAAATCGATAAATAAATCAAACTTGCGTTCGTGGGAATGCATTATTATGTACGTCTAAAAACATTATTCAATTTTATTACAACGAAGACGCAATAATAGAATTCAGTCAAATTTATGAGATCTCGTTAAAGACTGACGCCTTTGGGATTCTCGTATTGAAATTTACGGAATTACCTTCATATTAAAAACTTCTATCTTCTCTAAAAATATATACAAAACTGTGGCAACCCAACCCCCATTCTGAAAATTTAATAAACCAGTTCCACTGGCGTATCATATACCCAATCTTTGCTGCTTCCTTCGAAAAATGACCACTTTAATTTATATTCGAAGTAAGTACGAACGCATAATACGAGAACTAACAACATTCCTAGTAACCAACAAATAAATTACCAAAAAGGGACCTTCCCTCGCAACTATTTCATAGACAAGACATTCTTTCCCTCGTCACATATTTCGCCCTCAGGTTTTTGATTTTCCTATTTTCAAAATTGACATTCGATCTTAACTTACAAAATTTAGTAGAACAAGTTGCAAATATAATGTACCTCCTAGGTTCCCACCAGACATAACGCAGCTAATCTTAGTTTCTCCCTCCGTCCATTTGCCACCACCTAAGAAAAGCAACACACTTTCCCGAAAAAATTCAATTTCACCAAAGTAACCAAAGATATTTCCATATTTCATATTGATTTTCTCTCTTTTCCATTTCATTTCAGCTCCCACATTCGTACCCCGTTCACGGACATTGTTCAAATAGCTTCAATCGATCGGTAAACCAAACCACCAACCAACCACCTGGATAAAACGTAAACGAAATCAACAAAAAAAAATGAAATTGAAGGTTTTCCACAAAAAAGAAGGACCAACTTGCAACGGTCTGTAAACTGTACCTACCACCCTATCTGCCACCCTTTATGCCCATTGCATTCTGATGCATCATCTCGATTTGAGATTTTGACAGTCTGCATTCGGTACAGATGTATTCCACCAGAATATCGAACGTCACAGTAATATTTCATTCGAATGCAACATCAAGTTGAAGCCGAACTAGCAGCACAAGCTTTATTGTGAGTGGAGTGCGGCGCGCGGCAGCAGCTGGCAGCTGGCAGAGAAGAGGAGCACACAAGACGCACGCGACATTCAAAGATAGAGAGAAAGATTGCTGTGAGAAAGGAAAACCTCTAAGAAAATATGGAAGTCCTGCAAATTCTCAACTTCTCCTTCCTTATCCTAATGCTAAGGACACAAGGTAAGCTAAATACATACATGCAGGTACCCCAGAGATATGCACAGCGACACTCGGTACCTTCCTTAAATGTATCTAAGTACTTTTGTCGATTATATAGGCGCTTTGGTAAGTGTGTGTGTGTGTTTGTGTATATTTGCCTGTTTTTCCCTTCGCGCCGCAAGGCTGATTTATGTTACTGAAAAATTTATGGGAACTTTTATTTAAGGAATTTTTTACTCCAAAGAGCTTTGCTTGGGACTGGCCAATCTGGTCCGGTTCTACCTGTAATCAACCCTAAATGATTTGTTTGTTTTTGTACGGAAATGATTCGCAAAGGAGAGGAAACAGAATGTTTGCTTTCACAAAGTCCTTGGCGATGAACTTGCATTTTTTCTGTTTTTTTTTTTACTAAAACGATTTTTCAAAGAAAAATGATTCTAATGGAAATTATTTGAGTTCAACAACACGATAATCGTTCCGTGACTTTGGCAGTTTGCAATTTTAAGGTATGAGGGCAGCAATAGTACCTACTCAACTCAGTGGTGGTGAAAAAAATTGTGTAATATTTTAATTGCTTATTATTTCAAGCTAAAAATTAAATGTTGCTCAAATAACTTCTAAACAGATTCTTGTTTTTGACTTGCTATCTTGCCTTAGGTTGGATTGGGTAGAAATGGCTGCGATCATGAGTATAACACATTTACCAACATTGGTCCATTGCGATCATTGCTCCCTACTCGTTAAACCTATTGGAGCATCCGACAATCGATATCGATAACTTTATAACTAACATATCAGATGGCTATTACGAATTGATTTTCGCAAATGTGTCTTTGTTTAATATCTTTTTATTCTTATTCACCAGGAGGAAACATTACTCCTTCCTCAGTTCACTTTGCAATCTTTTATCCCAGCGTTCGTGAAACTGGCCACCAAATGGTAGTCTACCTGAGTTGTATTAACGACATTTCCATAAGAGACCATGTGCCGGGTATGTTGAGCGAACATGCGGCTTGAGGGGCTATTCGACCATGTGACCTTCACGCGCTTATAATATTTTTTTACCAGATGAGTTCCTGGTGCCGTATCCTAGTCCTTCATAGCAGGCTTCTTTAGAATTCCCAACATGTCCATTCATATCACCGCCACCACAAAAAAGTTGTTACTTTGGTAAGTTCTTCAGGTGGTTGTGGCATCTCTTTCCCTCTGCCTGCACCTAACCGTTTGTCAATACGTAACTCACCCGTAAGAATGATACCAATACAGTTTCAATACTATTCCTTCCAGTAGTAGGAGATCTTGTAAGCTTTAGTCCCAACGTCCAGAAATGCGCTTGATATCGGTTTTTCGGCCCTTTAGTTTCTTCAAAATACAATATTTCAACTAAGCACAAGCTCTAAGTCTAGTCGCTAATTGGTGCACAAAAGTTGGCCTGAGGGTCAATCAAAGCACAGTTGCATTCACCAAATGAAGAAAGCTAGACAGACTCAAAAACGCAATTTTGGTAAATCAATAGTGTAAATCGGAGGTTAAATATTAAGGAGTCACAATGGAAAAAAAAGTACATGGAACTCTCACCTTACCAAGACTATCGACAAAGCTAGGATCTAGAATAGTTCACTCAAACTACTTAAACCTCAAAAACTGGGGAGTCAGCCCTAAAATAACACTTTTGATGTATACGGCAATAACTAAACCTTTTATCACGTATGCAGCCGCCATTTGGTGGTATAAAGCTACGCAGAGGTCTGCACAGGCTAAGCTAAATAAATACAGCCTGTGTACGTACAACTGGTGCAATTAAGACAACACCAACTGCTGCACTTGAGGTTATCCTAAACATCCGACCACTTCATTTGGAACTTATGGGTGAAACTAATTCCAATCTAGTCCATTCTGCAATCTTACATAAACTTAAATAACACGAACTTCTTGGAATACATCTAACAGACAAATTTTTGCCACGTTATAACTTCCAAAACAACTTCAAGGTTACATTCCCAGAACGCTTAAACTGGGAACAGAACAAACCAAAATTTGTCAAGGATTCCTATATATGGTACACGGACGGATCCAAAACAAATGACGAAGTTCGAGATGGAGTATACGGTCCTCGCACTAATACTAACCTATACACAAGTATGGATTTAAGTAGTTCCGTATTTCGGGCAGAAATCCATGCAATAGAACTTTGCATCCGAGAGAGTCTAAACAGATTCATTACGAATAAAATCATTTACATGCAGCTGTACTTGCAATTTACGCATTTGAGATAACATCAAAACTAGTCTGGGATTGCCTTCAACTCCTCCTAATACTGCCTAACACTGACAAAGTACACATGATTTGGGTGCCACGTCACAGTGGGCATAAAGGCAATGAACAAGCAGACAAACTAGCAAGAACAGAATCCGCATCCCAATTCACGATGCCAAGACCATTCTGCGGGCTCCCTATAAACACTACAAAAAGATGTTTCAAAGCATGGCTAAAAGAGAAAAAGCTACATTTCTGGAGGGAGACCGAAGGAAAGAGACAAGCAAATAACTCCATGCCAAACAGTTCTCAAAAAAACGAAACATTTACTAAAACTCAGTAAAGGTCAGATTCGGCTAATCACAGGCTTCCTTAAAGGGCACAGCCGTGTCAAGAAACACCTGATGACTATGGGAATAGCACAAAGCAATACGAAATTATACGAAGCCCGTCAACATCATTTAGGTAAGTTCTACCTTGAAGCAGAGGATATATCTGCCAGCTCACTTAAAAAGATAGTCGCTTTTATAACTAACTGCGGCATCATGGATGAGCTCTAAATGGAGGATACCACAGTAGGTCCATATGAGGTCGCAGTGATCTCAGATACATTATACCACCCTAATCCACCCTAACCTAAGAAAATAAATATCTTCGTATGAGCCTATTTACCAAATGCGGCATCGCCAGACAATAGTGACGAAAATTAACTCCCATTAGTAGGTAGACATCTTCAGACATTTTGGGAAGTTATTTCGATGAAGAAGAGGAGGGAACGATTCCGCATTACCTGTACAAGGGTTCCTATGCCCTAAAGCGTCAATACCCCCGCCATGGTCTTAGATTTTAAACGCTCCAAGCAATGACTACCTACCTGTTGCTTTCCGTAAGGATGCATCAGAATCGCACAATAGTACCTCATAGATTGCTAAAAGAAAAAAAGGCTCTAAGGGTCGCAGATGCTGCTGTTAAATATAAAAGAAATTTCCTTAATTTCATTGGAAGTTCAATAATAATAAAGAACCGTCAAAAATCTGACGAGAAACAACTGCTTCAATACATCGTAAACATAAAAACTACTAAAGCTTCTTCGTTCAGCGCTCGCGTCATCAATTTAATTATTTGCTTTCTTTCTGTTTGGCATGACAGCATTTTCCCTAACGAATATTCAAACAATCAAGCACTGGCACTCCATTCCTACTGTCTACTGTCTACTGTCTGACTGTCTGCCCAGCAGTTGTATCTTCGTATCTAAAAATATCACTTGCAATATAGAGCATTGTATCTATAATCCATTATTTCTCGTTGACATCCCATTACTACTTAATTTAGACAATACTCCTCCTACCTAAATAATCGAAGCTTTTTATGTATCTACACCTATGTATGTATATACCCAAGGATATGACCATGAACCATAAATTTCCATCACTTCCCAGCTCTCCAGTACAAGTATCTACTTGTACTTCGTACTTCGCAAACCATTTTAATTATTAATTTCTGCTCTCATTTTCCATCGGGGATACCTAACCAATCCAAGGAAGGATAAAAAAACACTCCTCGGCAACCCCCATGAAAACGTGTATAATCGAATTGCATTCATTACGCAAATCTCTTCCCAATGAGTCCTGAGTAAATCGAAAATTCATCTCGCAATTGCTCTTCGCTAACAAACAAAAAAACCTAGAAAAAAAATAATAATAAATCCGAAGGAAAAAGCAAATCCCGACAAAGAAAATGAGCATAGAAAATCCCGCTCTTCGAACATCCTGATCGAGTGGAAAATGCATTTTAATCCTTTTTTCCCTCTTCTTCTTCATTGAATTTCCATTATTTGTTAAAAAGCGGACGCAGGCAGATGGTCAGAATTATAAGCGCACCCATTCCAGACAGTAACCAAATTCTCTGTGTGTGGGTATCATGGGTGGCAAGACATCTATCGCTCGCCCTATTCATCATGGGAAAAGGATTGCTGCTGCCTGGTGACGTACATATGTTTCGTGGGTGAGCTGAGGATTTATTTTCAAATGTGGTATTCCGTTTTTGGTTTATCTTTTCAATCTTAAATCAGGATGTAGTGTTTTATGGGAAATCAATTGTAATACGGGATGGTCGGGCATGTGGCATGGCAGAAGGAGGGAGGTTTATGATGTGATGTTAGTTGTTTTGGTATGCGCATTGACCATGGAGACTAAATTGAATTTTAGTGATGATAGATTGAGAATAGAATTCTAGGAAATATAATGCACTTTTTTTCTATCGTTTTGGTTGGTTTTTTAGGCTTAAATTTATGATGGCCGGGCCACTTCAAAGGCAGATATACATTATTGTATGTATAGGCCTGAGCATGGGAGTGCAAAAGTTTAAATTGATTTTGAGAAAGTTCAGCCGGAAACTGCATGTAGGAGTAGGTGAAATGTTATTCGGAGGAGTTTTATTTAAAGGTCTACGAAATGTCTGCTTTAGACGTCTTGCATTATTTAAAGCTCAGTGTTAAGTTTCGACGAATTTTTTCTTCGAAGTGAAAATTGAATTAAAAGTTAAATTATAATCCGTAGAAATTGGGTGGACGGATTTTATTTTAATGTAAGTAGTTGATGTGTGTTGTGTGGCTTTTCTGAAAAAAATGGATAACCTGAGGGTATCCTGTAATCTGCTAGGATTTTTCTTAAAAATATTATTTTTCGCTTCTTGGTAAATACTCATTCATAATGGTAAATATTTATTTGAAGGGAGGAAAGGGAGAAAGGTTTTGAATGAAAGGAGGGAATGTGTTTTTAGGAAACACTATGAAGTAATCTTAAATTATAAATTGCATTAAATTCTGCTGTTGAATTTCACATACCACGATTTTTAGGAGATTGAAAGTATTGCAATCAATAAAGTATTGCAATAAACTGAACCTACAAAATTAACAGATTACAGATGATAGATGACAGATGACAGATGACAGCTGACAGGTGACATATAAAAGTTTAAGAAGATTTGCGAGTGATATCACCATTGTCTTCTTGCTAAAGCATACTCACGAAATAGTATTGACAATCAAATTTGTAGAACCAAATCATGGGTGGAGACCTCATTATACAAAGCTCAACTAGATTACGTTGAGAAAAAACCACCGACTACAAAATATCGGTCGACCGAGGTTGTAGGTCTTTACTTTGCTGTAAAGCTCAGAACTACTGATGTGTCTGCAGTTTGACCTGCTATTTTAGTAACAAAGAAAACATGAATAATGATAGTTATCTAGAATATATTGACGCTTCGATTACAATTAAAACAGTTCTGGCTGACGTAATAGGGCGAGTAAATATGAGAAAGCTTGCTTATTGACAACAACACATACATACAACAAATACATACAATTTAAATTCGCTGGGATAAAACAAAGAAGGGATGATGGACAAACCAATTTACATAACTGAAATATAATGTCGGATCGATCGTTGGGAAACGGTATTTCCTCTAACCCAAAGTAAAAGAAATGCTCACTATTTAATTTCTTTACTTTATATTGAAGTTATTTAAAACTGTCAGTGTGAACAAATTTTAAAGGTTTAAAAGGAAAACGATACCGGACGCCCAAGCGGGTTGGCTTTATATTCACTTTGTTGGTAGTGAAAGGCGAGCGATGTGGGTTTATTAAGTTCTTTAATATCTCCAATAAGAGGTCATAGAGAAACAGACTTAAACATTTAAAATTTTGGGTCAAAAGTAGAAGCAGAAAGGTAAAAGTACGTAGCTCAATTTTGTGAATACCGAAAGTATTTTAATACATTTCGTCACCCAGCCAGGAAGAAGACACAGAAAATATTATCTTCCAAAGCCTTCGTTTAAGGAAAATGGAAAAAAAGGTAGATTATTAACGATCCAAATGAAATAGTTAGCGAAATGATTCGTTCTAAGAAAACATGCAGCACTGTAAGCTATTGCGTAAGTGTTGTCACTTCTACCACAATGAGGTAAATCTACCACTATATCGAAATAATTGTCAAAAATTTGATAAAAATATTGAATTTTCAGTTTCTGTTTCTTAATAAGTGCATTAAAATTTGTCGATTCCACGTCGTTGTGTTAGCCATGGAACAAGCTTTTGCAAGATTTGGGATGTGTTAAGATTATGGTTCAGTTACTGCAAAAAAATTAAAACTGTTTTGTACGAAACATTATCTCTATTCGGTTGCGATTCATTTTTCAATCACAAGCAAATATTTAAAAAGAGTTTAAAATCACTTTGCTTGATTCTGACATATTGGTATTTTCATAAAGAATACGTTCTTTGAAGAAACTGGGTACGCAATTTCTTACACAAATACAAAAACAGCAAACAGAATTGGAGCAAGTTTTCCCAAAAAATGTTAATACCAACTTTGAAGCAAATCCGTCGAACCACGCTACGGTTTCTGTACAGACGGAATTGCAGTTCTTTATGTTTTTATGTTCTTTACAATTCTGTACTTTGTGTCACCTTTCCAACTTATGAACTGAGCTGTTTTAAATGATAGTCAGGAATGATTTCCGAGTAGTATATTTATCTACAATGTCTTACCGGTTTGGGCAGAACGTATCGAAGAAACGCCTGGTTTCGAAAATGTAATGAAATGTACAACAGAGGCCTTTGATTGCTATAAATACATTGCCCAGCTGAATTTATTTTAATGTTTAGTTAAATAGCTTATGTGCATTTAAATATGACATCTACCACCATTTTTCAAAACCTACAACTAATTTTTCTGTTAATCTACCACATTATTAGTTTTCGAAGTGACAAAAAGAAATAGAGCTATTAGAAAATGAATAGAGCAGAGCCTGGGAAGCTAACTAAGTCGGTGAATTAATTAAAACCTAAGGGCAGTCCGGCATGGAAAATGCTTAAAGGACGTAATCGATTATTAAGGCTGCGTGAATGTATATGTTGGTAGTGCGCGCTAACGCTTCTTAAAATAAGCAGACAGTTGACAGATTACGGGTGATAGGTGATAGATGCTCTGATCAGACAGCAGGCTTAATCCTTAATTGTCTCACATGACTTTGTTCCTAGAAGGTAATGCGATATGATGCGCATTTTATTCAAAAAAAACATATGAGTAACGTTCAGCTTTTGACAGTCTTTGCTTCTACATATTCAAAACATTGCTATGAACAGAGATCATTCTGCGGTCTCTAAGTAGAACTATTAGTTGGAGACAGCGATATCTCAATATTTCAATTCTATAGCTCGGTAATATGCATTTTTTTCTGTTTGACATTTTCATATGAAGCGATATTGAGGTAGGCCCATGAATCAGAATGAAGTATTTTTTTGCCTTGCACATAATGAAACACTTGCTCTTTCACGATGCAACTTCCCGAAACTAAAGAAAACAATCTTTTGCCAGCACTAAGTAGGTACATACTTAAATAAGTGTGAGAGAAGAATTCCCTTACAAATCGTCCTGATAAAAATCGGTTACCAATCTTTCGATATCCATAGTTCCATCTTTGGACTGCATCTGCTCGAATAAACAGCGATTGTACGATAAATGCACCAAACTTACGTTCACGTTAGTCGCTTACAATTTTTTATTACATTTACGTGATGCGAAATAAAATAAAAGGTCCCTTAATGTACCTTTCACATCAAATTCAGCTCTCCCATCGATTAACAGCGATTATTGATTTTGTCTCAAAGTAGATATTAACGTTAAGTGTGATGATTTGGAAATTTATTTCCTCTCTCGCGCAATAGGGGATGCCATTGTCCAACCGCATTAAAACCAAAAGCAATAAACTTTCCAATTTCGTGGTTCCACTTTAGTCAACGTCCATAAATTTTTGGTAAAAACAAACGCCCATAACTCATAAATGTCCCTGTTGAATTCTTCGTCCCTTATCATGAAGTCCATTAAAAACACGTCACTCTGTTTTGGGTTGGGTTAGCCTCGAAGCTGTATCAGATTTATTGGCGGTCACAAAACAGCACGGCTAACCGCAAACAAAGGTGTGTCTGATGAGTTTGTCTTCCAATGACAATTTTAATTTACTTGTCCCTCGGACATGCACATCACAGCAACAAAACAAAACAAAAAATTGTATTTTAGTCTTTGCCACCACAGCACACAATGTTGTCTGGCGGATACAATTTATTGGCAAACTGTTGTCACTCATGTCACACTCAGTCTGTCAGTAGCACTGTCCGTATCCCAACCCTAAAACTGCAGCGCAATCAAATTGCTGCTTCCCATTGTCGATTTTTATAGTTGTCCCATCAACCATTCATTGACACCGATCACTCAAGCGCTAGCTATATCCTTTTCTCTCTCTGGAGTAAAAAATTTCATCCTGGATTTTTAATGGCACTACCCCGAGGCACTCCTTTATTGGTGTGGTGTCGTCGAAAACTGTAATCAAATTATCGACGTAGCTTATTACCATCATTTTCTTTCCCTTCATTGTTGGGCGTTATTGAATTCCTGGGCGTGGAGCCGTTTTATGTATAGAACCAAGCCTCTGGGAATGAAGACGCCTGGATTTGTTAATTCAAGGAAAATACCTGTTGCAGGGTAGGTAGTCGATATCGATCGATTTATTTAAACCTCCTTGGTGAATCCTCTTCATGACGACAACACATGTTGGAGTGTTAAAATTTTCGTTTAACCCTTGCACACCACAATGGATGTCATGTGGCAAGGGTTAATTAATATAATGTGACCCGTTTTATAGGCTTAGAAGTTCATTGAAAGGATAAAAGCCTACATATGTGTGGCTAATTGTGATTTTGTTGGTGACTCTACCCCATCTATCCCCTCGACCGAAGCTAACATGAACATTTTCGGTAAATGAAAGTAAAGTCATAATATTGAATCCCTCTATATTTCTGGGACAGACAGTATGAAAAGCGCAGAGGTGGATTAAGTGCTGACATTATAGCAGAACAATGGGCCACTCACGAAATGGCCAGTTGATGCCTCTCAGCTGGCTCTGATAGGTATAGTATTGATTTTTAGTAATGGAACAATAATCCACTTTGAGTGGCTTTTTGTTATTTTTCGGTCGGCAAAAAAAAAAGTATCGGGAACTGGCCTTTAAATAGAACATGTGAGAAACGAGATATATGTAGGTACAGTGATGTGGTTTCACAATGTTGCAGTGCGGTAGAGGTTATTGCAAATGTACGTGTTTTTGTTTTCAATCGTACAAATTATTCGGAAGGAGTGGACTGCTGTCCAACAAATATTGTTGATTTTGCATTCAAAAATACAAACTGAGCGATTAATTTACTCGGAAAACTCCTAGATGCGTTTAGCACCCCAGAAATGTTATGACATATCAGATAGGTCCGAAAGGCTAATACTTATCGAAAAGAGAAAATTAATAAATCACAAATCCACTTCTATTCGCCTAAGACATTTTTAATTAAGACAAGGCATAGAAACTCTTTGAAGACTCAACTGTAATATTGACACACCTTAATATTGGTCGTAGACCCATAAATGATTATATAATTATGATCAGCATGGAAAGCTATGTTGATTTAGCAATGTCCTTCCTTGTCTATATACTATCGAAATGATCAAGTGCAAACGCCCACCGCAACGTCCAAAAGGTAGAAAAAACAATTAATTCTAGTTCCGAAATTCGGCGTTATCTCAGTTTCCCAAAGTGAAATAATGCCGAACATTAAAAGTGAAATAAAGCCGAAGCGAATGTTTGGCATACGTGTAGTTGGGAATTAAAGAAAACAAAATCTGTACAACAAAACCTTGCAGTGGCTAGTAGTTAAGTGCGTTGGATTACTAAACAAACCACCAACAATTATTATTGTTTTTATTTGCTCTTGCGAAAGTCAGACAAACATCCAATAGTTTTCTGATCATGAAAAGCCTCTCAATAATAAAACTGGATTTCGGAATCGGCATTAAGCTGTAGGTTCCTTCCGTTTGTTTCAAAAATAAATCTTTACACCACATTGGCTTTACGCCTGCATATCTTTTAATTTTTTTTTTTAGCTTGTGAAGCCATACTCGAAATATACCACAATTTTTTAGAATCGACCGCTCTTTTTTACTTTTTCGTATACATTAGTATACTAAATAGAAAGTTATTGCGATCGAGCGGAAATTTCGAAACTGAGTATGAGGGACGATATTATGACTATAGAGAAATTAAAAAAAGTAGATCCGCCAATGCCGTCCGTCTGTCTGTCTGTCTGCTCGGACGCTGTATGGCGAAACAGTTCGACGGATTTGCTTCAAACTTCGTATATAAGGTTTTTGGGGTTTGATCTCGGGGCATCTTTTTATTTTTGCCTTTTTCGTTTGAAATAACGGTACCTGCCATACAATTTTTTTGAGAAAATCACTTATTACTATTTTTCTCAAAAGTGGTTCAAAGGGTTTTGGTTTTTCGTACAAAGGATACTTAGGATGAGACCCAAAATACTGCATACTCAGTTTTTGTGAAAAATAGCGGTAACAGTAAGCGAACTCTCAAAAATTTTACTGTTTCTTGGTCGAACAAATTTGCATACTTCGATTTTTGTGATAAAATTGGTTTTTAATTTTTTTTGCATATAACGATTTTTTTAAATTTAATTTTAATTCGTTTTCTCAAACATGGCTCTAACGATTTCGATAGTTCTTTGTATTTTGAACAATTATGTTAAAAATGTCCAATGTAGAAAATTACATCAATATCGTAAGTCAATAAATTTGTCACCATTGATTTGCAATTCATTTTGCGATTCAAAAACGCATCGCATGTACCAAGAAAGTTTCGTATGACGCAGTCGTGCACTTTATTTTCAGTTAATCTACCACATTTCTAAATTTCGAAATGCCAACACTGACCAGGAGCAATTCCGAAAAAGTGAATTTCTGTGGTTTGACGAAATGTGTTTAACACAATCGTATTCTGATGGGACAAGGGTGGAGGTGAATTGGCTCGACAGATTTGGTTACAGAATTCTAATTATACAGATAGTGGACTAAGAAGAGTTTTTGCACGTATCCCTATATTATTTACATGAAAAAGAAGCAAAATTGCATCTGTATGAGAAAGCTCTGCATGCAAATCAATACGTCCAGCTCATGCCCACAATTGCATTACTCCTCCGCGGCATTTATTTGGGAAAATAAACACTATTCTGCCAGTTGTTGGAAGAAGATATAACTGGTCCGCGAGCGTACAGATTCCTTATTTTTTTTTTCTTTAGCAGAATCGGCTAGTGGGCCCCAGTTTAATTGACGCTTCTTAGCGCTCTTTCATAAAAGGGAAACTGCTAAAAAAAATCTATTCACAAAATAAATACCCTGACAATTCAACCTTAGAAAATGTTTCTAACTCAACTCCCAAGATTATGTTTAAAATAAAAGCTTTTAAAATTCCCCTACAAATCAATGTCAAGTCAAGTTTATTTAACCGTCTTTCTGGTTCACTTTGCCTTCGAATTGCCTTCAGTCTGAATGGCTGTCAACCTTTCTTGTGTATTTATATTCATTACATGCATGAATAAAAGATTGAAATACATAGTCACAGTCACACATGCATAGTCATAGGAGGTAGTTGATGGAATCACAATCAACCTAGTAGCTGCAGCTAACTTCTGGGTGCAATGATTCTTGCAGGGTTTTCATGCGCTATTCTTGTTTTGCAAATGCTGCATTTTGCACACTCAGAAGCTCGGTTTGCTATCGCTTACCTTTGGCCTTGCCTTCTACCTCCTAGCCACCGCCGCCAACAACATGTTGTTGCGACGTATTATAGGTACACAAACAAAGACAAACTTTTGTGGCAAAAAATAACATCATGCATGGAGTATGCCTCAAGAGAGCAAGAGTGCTCCATGAGGTTTCCTTTAATTGAGAACTCCACTTTAAAAGTCATGCAAGGTATTTTTTTCAGAAAACTTTTTCTTCTTTCGTGGCGGCTATTATTGTTGCTTCAACGAACCAACCCCAACGCTCTTAGCGAAGTTTAGAGCTAAAGTCATTCACAGCTTTCTCGTGTCATTAATAACATTACACCGACCGACCAGCTCTGACTAATAATGGTCATGCTTGCACTGTAGAAGTAAGTGGCTGGTGCTTTTTTAGGGCCGAAATCTTACCACTTCGATGTACACAGTCGGTCTATTGTTGGAATCATCATCATATACCGAGGCTTCGGTTTCTTTAGAATCATCTTCCAGCGAAGCAGCTGTGGGAAGGTGTGCTTAAGGCAAAGTCATGGTCCATGATTAAAATTAATGGATGTGTGTACCGCTTCCCTGTGAATAGGAGGAGTACTGAGTACTGAGTAATAAATGAAAAGCCAAAATCAGTATTGGGGATTTTTGTTTTTTGCTGCTCATCCATCCCCAGCCACCCACCCACAAGCCATATTTTTGTACCTACACTTTTTAAGAAAGATTTCTTTTTTCACTCTCTCTCTCTCTCTCTCTCTTTCTATTTCTTGCAGTTTTGTTTGCCGTCAGCTGGGAGGAATGGTGGACCTACGATGGAATTTCAGGTGAGTGGTAATACAACTCTCTTTTTTTTGTGTGCACCTAAATCCTTGTGCACACGAGTGTCAAATAAATCGCTCAGTTGTCTTCGGAAAGAAGAAATACAGAGAGAAAGACTGAAATCCTCCTTTTCTCAGAAGTAGTAGAAAAAGGATTTCTTGTAAGAAATTGTGGCGTTAGAAAAGACTTGCAGTTGCACGTCGAATTATTTCCCTCTTCATGTGTCTGGGTAGGAAGGAAGCCCGCACCATACCACCTTTTGCGATTAGCTATACAACCATTTGCACACAATCTATCTAGCGAGCGCGAAAGTCGTTAGTTATTGCCCCCCCACCCGCGCTCTATAAGTAGGAAGAAGATGCAAACGCAAGAAGCAGAACAACAGGACCTTTGTGTTTGGAATAACATCTACTCGTAGCATCAACTTGATGATGGGATGGGCATGGGTGCGGTAGTATCTTTTTGTGCTGAGTGTTTGTTCGTCGTACAATGGATGGATGCAGGAGACGTGATAGCATGAACTATTGCAACAACATGCTTAAGTGCATTTGCGGGGGATGCTTGACGCTTGGTGTTCGTTGTTCGTATCTCATCCTACCAACTTGTACCATACAAACACACACACAGAGCTACACTTTAATAACTTTTATCGTGTATCGCACGAGTGTGATTATGCATCAACTGTCAACTATCCTTCCGCTCGATAGAGGCAACTGTTTTTAGTTTAAGACTTCAATCCCCTCCCTCCGAAACTTCCAGAGATTCGCACTTTGGACATGATGAGATGAACAGAAAGGATATCAATATACACAAGTGATTGGGGTCGAGATCGAAAAGCATTTGCAATTTGGTTATCTTGTGGGTTCAATGTGGGTTCACTTGCTAGAGAAACCCAGTGGGATTGAGTACGTGCCGTATCAGTGTATCTAAGAGTACGAGAGGACTAAGTTGTTTCGGCTGTGTGTTAACAAGATGACTATTATCCTATTATTAGGTTTTTTTTATTTGTTGGTTGGATCCCTTTTAGGGTACAACGATGCCAACATAAGTTGACTTTGTGTTGTGACAAGGAAATTTTGAGTCAAGATTTATTTTTTTTTCTTTTTTTGCAGTAGATATAAAGTATTAGTGATTGTGTACTCCTCGGCCTAATTCATCAGAAAATTTGAACCTGATTTGGGCCAGTCGACGAGATTCGTGACGAGTTCTTGTTCAAGCATATCACATCGTTGACGTTTACGCCTTTCGAGTAAAGTAAGGTGACAGTTTAGTGCCGTCTTGGTAGAGCATTCTCTGGGCTTCTTTACTATGTTGCCGGAATTCAAAGCACGGAACTTCAACGATGATTCGTATTAGTTCCCCAAATTTGAGAAGAGTTTGTTGAACTAGATGACTTTAAGTGGGTTAAAGATGAAAACATTTTTTTCTCTAGTTTTTCCCTTGAAGGAATAGATATAGATGCAATGTCCCTAGTTTTAGCTCGATTTCCTGGAAACCTTCATGGTCATCTATGAACTTGCTACAAAAAACTTTAATCATTCTTCACTCGATCCCAGCTCACAGGGGTTTTGCTGGTAATCAAGCGGCTGACTCAATGGCTAAAGTCGGCGCAACAACACCACTTGTCGGCGTTAGCAACATTTTGTGGTGTTAGCAAACACCAAACACTTCAGGAACTACGTTAAAAGCCTATCCCATATCGAATCCAATGAATTCTGGCTTAAATTAACAGGTCAGAACTGTACTAAACAATTCTTTCCCAAATTTCTGACTTCCTCCGGAGTTTCACACCAAAAAATCCAAATTCCAAATCAACCTGGACAGGAATGGTCTAAAAATCCTGACAGGAATATTCAGTGATCATTGTCTCCTGAAGAAACACCGCCACCGCATTGGCCTCTCACTGGACCCTACATGTAGACTTTGTTTAGAGAGTGACGCTCTCTTTGGTCTCAGGAAGAACATCCTCGGTGAAGAAATCATCTCACCAATAAGCAGCACTTCCTTACACCCGGAGAAGATTCTTGTATTCCTGACTTCCTCCGGAGTTAAACCATTGCTATCGGACCCATCCATGGAAGGAACAATAGGCTCCATTTAGAGCCGCGTGCAATCTATCTATCTATCTACTGTTACTTGTGCATTGTTAGACGACTTGTGGTCCTTGGGAACTTATTACCTACATTGTTGTTAAGATTTTTTGTTATTATTTACTAAAGCTTACAGTCCGGGGTGAACCTGCATCTTTACCGATACGAATCTTTAGCTTCCTGCCTCCAGTTGCGCATTAAGTTAGCTTAAGTCGCCTTCCACTTAAACGTGCCATCTAACATGATTGCGTTTTACTCCCGATAAGAGTCGAATATTCTCCGGGCTGGAGCGTTAATAAATATTACTTTGCATTCGCATCAACACGGGTCAGCCATTTCAAATGACCAATGCGTAGTTGTTTAACTCTGCCAGTGTCGCTGTTTTATTATACCTTGATTGATTTCTAAAAATCTGTGATAGCATAACAGAGGTAGACAAAGTACAAACTTCAAAGGACTTCTCAGCTTTTGTAGGGTAATTGGACGCTTTAGAAGGAAAGTGGTAAGGACTTTTGTCTACCGTAAGAGTACAAATTCCACCGGTTCCCCAGGAAACGCGATGGGCCCGCTTCGGTTCCTAGTATTGTTTGGTGCCTCTTGTATCACACACTCTAGACCTAGACCATCCCGCCCATGTTGGATTTGTTGGGTGGTCAGAATGCTTGATTTTCGTCGTTCGCTCTTCCATTAAACGGTCTTCAGAAATAGTTTTTCCCTATCCTCAGCATCGACTGTGACTGTACTGCCTAACATTATTCCTGAAGTTGCATCTCTACCTAGAAGCCATCAACTGATTAGCTGGATCACCCACGAAACCCCTAGTTTGATGACGAGCGCCGGAAAGCAATTGCAGAAAAACAACATTTCTACAAAGCGGCATTGCACAAAAGTACGAGAGCGGCTCGGGAGCTCTACGGGGAAAATAGGAGGAAACAACATCGGCTTCTTCGGAGGTTGCTTCAATTGCAATTGTTTTCCGGTCCTCATCATGAAACTGGGGATTTCGTGGGTGATCCAGCTAATCAGTTGATGGCTTCTATAGGTATTCGGCCACTAGTTTTCAGCACTCGATGCTGACTGCAAAGAACTTCTCGAGAGTTAAAGGGCTATGCGATCAAAAAGGTTCGATTGGATGTTGCGATTGCAACCGTTCAATGTTAAATCTCCTTATAGTTCTTCCTCGTTATTATGGTATCAGAAATATCCATAGGCATATTTTGGCTTCAACTGGGAATACATTACGTTGATCACAACTCGATCAATGTATTTGACAATTTGCAGATCCGGTGATCTATGTGATCCTTTCTAGGAGTGGTTTCGTCCAGGCTATGCACTAAGTCCTGCTAAGATATCCTTCTATCCAATTTTGGGATTGAAATTTAATAGGACGGTTTTTACGTCGTACTTCGGACATTGCCCGTAAGTTTTGTTGAGAAGCACGAGATTGTAGAACTGCGGCTTAAAATAATGTCGACTTCTGGCTCACCTGCGTGGGTTATACGTTTAAATTTATTTGCTGATTTAAAACTCACTCGAAAAGGTCAAAAGTCCATTGTGAACCTACGAACCTGAACACCTATAAATCCCCTAAGGACGGTGCAGTTTTAATTTGCAAAATTATCAACTATTCCCTTTAATATAATAACATTCTCCCTTTCTTTCTCTCCCGCTTCAGGTCCAGCGTTTTGGGGTCTAATCAATCCGGAATGGTCACTTTGCAACAAGGGACGCAGACAATCTCCAGTTAACCTTGAGCCTCAGCGGTTACTCTTCGATCCAAATTTGCGGCCAATACACGTCGATAAGCATAGAGTGAGTACCTCTACCTAATCTCGTTAAATTAAGCGATTTTTGCATTTCACATCTTCATCCTCAATCCAACAGATAAGTGGCCTAATATCAAACACCGGACACAGTGTCATCTTTACAGCGGGCAATGAAACCGTGGCGAACTATGATGGCTCACAAATGCCTGTCAACATAACCGGAGGTCCACTCTCCTATAGATATCGATTTCATGAAATTCACATACACTATGGTCTGCATGACCAATTCGGATCAGAGCACAGTGTGGAAGGATACACGTTTCCAGCTGAGGTAAGGATCTGTGTGAAGAAAATGAAAAATGCAAATCGTGTCGAATTCATTGTTTTCCTGTTTTCTGTTTACGGTGTTGAACGAGTACGTACGTTCGTATACGGTACATGACTGACAATTTGTAAAAATTGCTTTATCCTTACCTACCTCCCGCTCTGCCTGTCATGCGAGCAACAACATGTCATACATACATGATATGTGTTTGTGAGTATAATCCATTGGTCGTCGTTCAGTTCGGTTTTATAGGAAACCCTTAATCGATATCGGAAAGGAATCGATTCATCCCCGGTATTTTTGGGTGATGGCGGATGGGGGCTGTGGGGAATGTTTATGAGACGAATTAATTCACTCTGTGGGACCGCTTAATTAATCATGGGGTCAGCTTTAAGGAAAAGGACAAGAAACATCCTCATTTGGAATTCATTGGTTGGCTCGTTGAGAAATGTCTCTTGCTCAAATCAGTCTTTGACATTCTGAATGGGGGGGTATTGGTGTCAGTTTTGAGGACGAATAATTGTCTGCGGCAGTTGGAAATCTGTTAGGAGATTTCAATTAATTTTCATCAGACACAGTCGACAGAAAGAAGAGTGAATCTTTTTATTTATTTTATATCTGCGAAAGTCAAAGGGATACATTTTCTTCAGCTTGACATTCCCCACACTGAGATGACATCCTTTACACTTTGTACGTATATATGTAAAAAGGAACTTTCTTTGTCGGTATTTCTTGAGATATTTTGATTTATTGTTTGTCTAGCGTGCGGTGACACGTGACTTAAAGCTTTTTTGTTTTTAAGAAATTCAGTCATAAATGTCAGTTGATGACAAGAGCATATGTTTTTGACAAAAATTAAGTTTTCCTTTCTTCTTTAAATGCGGTCATTCAGCTTATTCTGCCTTCACACGGACACGGGGGAGGGGGGGGGCGATCTATAGAAAGTCTATAGTATCTCTAATCCGATCAATTATTCCACAGATTGTATTTATAAACCTCCTTAGCAGGCGTATACCACAGACAACTTGCACAACTTGCTCAACATAATGATGAAACATGGAGCAACTGCAAACAGGACTCTACGTATTTGTTAAGGATTAAGGGCTTTTTGTCTCAGCAGCAAATACTATAGCAATTGTAACACTCTCGGGTGAGTAGACAGCTGCTGCCACTTGCCAGTGTGCTACTCTGTCCCCAAACACTCACACATTACACATCACGCACATGTACATATAATGAATACACAGACGCACAGGACAACAAAACATAAATTAATTGTCCTGCAAATGCCACCGATTTGTTACGACAAGTCGACCAGCAGCATCAGCCGCCCACCCGCCCCCATCACCCTGTGCGTGAAGTAGGTAGGTATATTTGCTAAACATAATGAAATCCGTCCTTTGAAATAGTTGAATCGACGACAAAGTGTGAGTACAAATGCGAAACACCAATATCACCCCACATTCCCCCAAAATGGAGTGTAACAAATTTTCGGAAACACATCACGGATAGGTACGCTCTGGGGAAATTGATTGCAGTAGCAGCAGCCATTTTGCTCCTTCTGTTCTCCAAATGACGGACAATTAGTAGCGCATGAATAGAGTTCGACATTCGATTGGAAACTATACGCAATTATAGATTGGCCTGCAGTCATTTGGGTTGACGAAGCGTTATTGGACACATTGGGGGCGTTTGGTTATAGGTCGGTTGGTCGCCTGACCGGTCGGTCCGTGTGTAAAGCATCAATTTTGACACCCATCAAATGGGTTAGATGATCCAACTTTCGCAGTCGGGCTGATATAAAATGCACGAGGCTATGATTTCAATTGGAATTTGTAGAGCGTATTCGACTTTTATGACTGTAGTTGAATCTACTTTGACAGTGAAATTGTTTCAAATTAGTTGAAAGGTTCTGTGGCGACGCGATTCAAGAGGAGTGTCAATTATTATCAAAGTTATGATTGAATTTCGAAATTTTGCGAGGCGGAAAAATAGGAAGATTCGTCAGAAAATTTAATTGATGGAATTCGCCTGGGAGCGGGTTGTAACAACTGGAAAAATCCTCACCTCTTTGTTGACACAGATCAGAGAGTGTCTTTATATATATAATTCCGAAAATAAACTGGGGCTTTGTCGATATTTTGACGTCTCAGGTTTGGTTCGTATATTCAGCCTCCCAATCCCGATTCCATTTTAGAACTACTTTTATGTGGGAATGATGTGTATGAATATGATTTTTTATAGGCAGCCTATTACCACGCAAATCATTTCAAGTTCTGGGATCTCAGACAGTACAGTACTTAGGTGCTTGTGATCGCTGTGACTTGAACTAGACTTTCTGAGCTGCGTAATGCCACATTGCTTATATACAAGTGCAGGGATGTAAACGTACTTCTATAGGAGCTGTTCAAAGTCGAAAAAGCTCCAGAAAAAAAAGATATTGGTGTTGGTGTATTTAGGGTTACCAACGGGGGTATTTTGGAATTTAGCTGGGCCACACTCTAACAATTTAATTCCTACGGATTTGGTATAGCTATCAATGCCAATGCAATGACAAATTTGCCAATAAGTGTTTCTTTGCTGCGGCATTGAGAAAGCTCGGACTTGTTTCGGATACTTTAACCTAAATTGCAAAGTCAACACAATAGCTTAGCCCAAGGAATAATGTTATTTTCATAGCATGCCATAAAAGAGTATGATTTGTCATGAGGCGAAGACGCCATAAAGTCATATCAAAAGAAATAATAAGTTTTGGTTCGAGCAATTTCAGCTGTAGATTTAAACATTTTCGGAAACAGTTCGAAAAAAGCGATAAGCGATATATCCAACTTTGAAGCGGATATATCGAAGAAATAAGAAAAATCAAAAAATATTTGTCAAGAAGCCTCTTCCCACAATGGTTACAATTTTGTGCGGTCTTAACACAATCTGGCAGATCATCACGGCAGCTATTAAAAGAGCTATTCAATATATAAGAATAGGTTTTTTTTTATCATGTTTTATGGTCTCTTCGTTGTACTTAAAGCCTTAAAATTTTAAGCTAGAAAGCAAAAAATAAATAGTCGCCAGTGTCCGAAATATTTAAGTGTAAGCATTTTAATATGCCCACTGCCACTCACATAATTTAGAAAAAGAAACAGTTTTAAAGTTCACCGAAATGGGCTGAGATATTCACAAAATCTGACCTCCTTAACAGTATCATTTGAACCTACAAACATCTTTTAGGTTCGTTGCGTTTTCGAATCTAAATAAACGGTTTTTTCTAGCGATATTGTTTATAATGCACTTATTTTTGAAAAAAATGATAGGAATTCTAGTTCCAAAAAGAAAATTAATTCATAAAAAGAGTGCTATATTGGAAATACCCTTTACCAATCACGCGACTTTTCTGAAATAATTAGGAAGTATACTCAAAGAAAAACCTGCCTAAATCGCGGTATAAGCCACCTTTGAGTGGCTTTTTTCCCCATTGAGTATTCAACCATTACCTCACGCGTCACAAGAATTTACACTATCTTCAACGCATCGCGATGGCAGATAATTTCCATACCTAAATCGGATAAGGTAGTTTTACACGGTATTTTTCTCTGAGTGTAAGAAAAGCTTCTGGGTATAGAAAACCTCAAAGCCTGCCATCTATGGGGGTAGTCCATATTTTACTTTAGGTAGGTGCGGTAACGGGAGTAAATATTTTAATTTCGAGGATAAAAGGAAACGAACTCAAACGATCTGAAAGAAATGGTTAAAATGGATGATACATGCATTTGCTAAAAATTTGCTAAGGAAACTCGAATGTCGCAACTAGAATTTAGAACGTTTGTTGTAGACTCCTTGTTGCAATCTGAATCAATCTATACTCCAAAGAGAAAGAAATCCCAAATGAAGTCTTCAAAATAGAAATGCGTCTTCGATGACAAATGTGTTCCAGCCTGGAATTCTGGAATTAGAATAAAGCTAAGTATAAATCATGACGCCTAGAAACGCAGAAAATTTTGGATAAAAAAGCGCACACATAATGAAAATATATAAATAGTTAGACTCACGAACCAGACCACCTAACGGATTTTGATGAAATGTACTGTGTGTGTTTTTCATGTGTGGTAAGGGAGTTCTTAGAATTTGTTTTAAATTTTTAAGGAAATTCAAATGCCATAGCACTTAAACTTGCTAGTGGTCTGTTTTACTTTCAAGCATAAATCCTCTTATTGACGTAGTCTTTGGAGGAACTAAATGTTGTTTGTTTCTCTTTTTTAATGGGTGACATGCATTGTTGTTCGAAGTTGAAGACTTAGCATCCATCTCCCAGGTCGCAAGCAAACACAATAATCTCTACGCTTTCGTCACCCTCAAAGCACAGTTTGTAAGTATGTGGTAATACTTCCATAAATTAAGGTTCAGCCTTAGTCTTTACACATAAAAACTACAAGAGTATTCATTGAACAATTTTTTAAATATTGCGGTATTGTACTATTAAGTCGAACAAATTTGCATACTTCGATTTTGAAATAATTCGTTTTTTCATAAAAATATTTTCTTAAATTTAAATTAAATTCGTTTTCAAAAAACGGCTCTAACGATTTTGATAATTTTGTGCATTTTGAAAAATTATGTTAAATGTGTCCTATGAGCGAAATTACATCAAAATTGTAGGTGGCGGTTTTAGGAAAATTTCATGTACCGAGAAAGTTTCGTATGACGCCTCTCGACTCTCTAACCATTTGGTATACAAGTTCAAAATATAAGAATTTCTGAATACAATATACACAATTTTACTTCCAAGATAAATAAGTATCTAAAAACGAAATCAGACATGTCTAAATCTGGAATATGCGTGAACTGGCGTAAAATCTTGAAAAACAAACTTATATCGCTAAATATCCAGCATAGAGATTTCAACTCAACATCCAAAGCGATTCTTTTTTATGGAGCTTAAAGTACTTATTTCGTCGAGTCTTTTTCTAGCCGATCATACGCCAAAAGATACATATGTATTATTCGGAAGGTGGGCTCACGTCAATGTACATCTGGATGCTAAAACTAAATGCGGATTACATTATTAGAGTGTTGCATATGGGTCAACGTAGGCTTCCATAGAGGATTGGAATCTGTTAGCTACTAACAGAGAGAATCATCAGTGAAAGCTTTAAATTCTTAGCTAATTTACTTCAATATTTTTTTTTAACTAAACTCAAAGTTTATTTAAATTATAAAATGCCCTAAACAGAAATGTATATAACAAATTTTAATTGAATAATAAACTTGTCTATCTATCTTATCTATGTATCTCGCTTGGATGTATGTATATCACGACAATTCTTAGTAGCCTTCACATTAAAAAAAAAGTATCTACGTATGTTTAAAATTTTCGAGTAATTTTGGTTCTAACAGAGGACAGAAACTGGCTTCTTCATCACAAATTTTGACCCACTTACTCAAAAGAACTTCCCCCCCCCCCCCTTTAGCTTTTCTACAAATTGTTTAGTTAGAAACCATGTGCAAGCGGTTCCGGCTAGCCAAACACTAAACTTTGAATAACCTTTACCATTTCGGACATTGAACCTTGAATTGAAAAATAAATTTTATAGGGAAAAGTTCCACTTCAGATTGCATTTACACGCAGAATCTAAAAAGATCTAACCCAACAATATGTGCTAATTTTGTCGCTTTCTTCTATTCTAGATCCAAATATTTGGCTACAACTCTCAACTTTATTCGAACTTCTCCGAAGCGCTGAATCGTGCACAGGGAATCGTTGGTGTCTCAATTCTCTTGCAGGTATCCTTAACCCACCTATTGGTAAGCAACCCATTAACTATTTATTTTTGAACACAGCTTGGTGACCTGTCAAACGCTGAACTGCGGATGCTTACCGATCAGCTGGAACGGATTCGTTTTGGTGGCGATGAAGCGCTTATAAAACGTCTCTCGATTCGAGGACTCCTACCAGACACCGATCACTACATGACCTACGATGGTTCAACGACGGCACCAGCCTGCCACGAGACAGTCACGTGGATTGTTCTCAACAAACCTATTTACATCACAAAACAGCAGGTAAGTGCCAAAGGACATTTCTTAAATGCAAAATCTATTCCAGCTGGTTGCATCGTGTACAGGTTTAGTTCTACATAAATAAGGCGGTGCCGTAGCAGTAGCATCAACATCAACATTTCAACTTCATTTCATTCTTTGCCAGCGACAAGGCGCACAATTTTAATTGTGTGCGGCCGTCGTTGTTGTCGCCGGTTCTCCTTGTGCTGTTTTTGTGCTATTTTCAGTGCACCACGTCACCAGCACACATTCAGCATTCAGCAGCCGCACATTGACGAAGAGGTCTACAACCCCTGGCGGCGTTTTGTTTATGTTCAGGAAATGTTTCCGCCACAATGGAAAGATGAGTCCTGAATACCGTCGAATGAACTTCCGCACACCCACCATCACCAGGATGTTTTCTTCTTCAAGTTAGACTTTTACCCGCACCGCACCGCACCGTACCGTACCACATCTGTAGGGTTTAGGTAGGTACCAACTTGCTGAAGCTGAAGCTAAGTGGTGCATTTGGTGGAACTTTAAATTCTCCACCAACCATGTAGAAGGAAACGATCTGCTTTGCACACCTTCACGTGGAATCAATTAATGTGACTCGGTGCTAATAATATCTGGAAAGTCAGGCAGCATCCTGGTTATGAATAAATAATTCAGGCAAATAGTTGGCGATGCTTAATTAATGCCTCGGTGCTCGGTTGAATCCTTTGACTTGCCTTGGAAGAGGTGGGTACCTTCCATAGGTATAATGTGTCTATAGATTTTTGGCAAGAGTTTTTGTGTTGTATCCTTGCTGCGCGCATATTAAACCGCTCATTATGCAACCAAGGCGCTAGGATACAAGCAAGCGAGCTAGCGTACGCTGTGCGGTGGTGACGCCGCGGATTTCATGATGCTGCATAATTGAAAACTTATTTACCTTTTGCCGTATGCGAAACAATTTTTCATACGAAAATAAAAGGTCATGCCGACGTGTGGTGCGATGAAGCCATATTGTGCTGCTTGTTAAATGTTGCGTGTAATTTACAATTTGTAATTAAAAGTGCATGGTAATGACATGAAGTGTGCAACTTGCCGTACAGTATTGCAATTGCATCCATCAATCTATCCATGCATCTGCGGTGTTGTGCGGAGCTCATTTAATGATGACCCACGCCGGGCGGAGGTGGGTTTTATATACCTGCTCTATGGTTCGGTGAGTTGTTGTGGCAGCAATCACCAACCAGATTGTACAGCAGTGGCATTATTATGAGGTATAATCATTTCTCATTGGGCTTATAATTTGTATTTTTTATTTTTATTTCTTTCCCCCTTTTCACAGCTACTGTACAGCTACTGAAAGGCATAGAGTGATGAACGTGATGGAGTGCTTTTAAGTTACTAAATATTGGGATTGGGACAGGTTTAATGCCCAGCAGGCTATGTGGGAACGCTTCACGTTCGGTGTATCGGACTGAGAGTATAAATTTAATGAGTAAGAGTGACAAAGAGTTTGCGGGTGTTCATTTGAGGAATTTTTATTTCATTGCACATAATATATTCCCTCAAATGGAATGAGCTCTTTTCTGTTGCAGGAATTTATCAATTCGAAAGTGTATTTAATTTTAATGGAAAAAGTATACACATCAACTGCAGAATGCACTGTGTGGTTTTCAACATTGTTGCAAATTTAAAATATCCTTTGTAGGATTATGAGAAGTTCGTTAGTGACATGCATGTAATTCAGTTCGGTAATATTTCTTAGCGTTCCAAATGTAATTTGGAGAAACTCTCGCTACCAAATATATAAACTAAAGTCGGAACTTTCGGTTGACTTAACGGTGACCGACAGAGGCCCAGATTCATGTAGATAGTTCGTGTAGTGCAGCAGCGGGTTTCTTTCATCAAACATGACTTGTGTGTCAAAAGTAGAATCTGTATGGTCTTCCAAATCTAAGATATGCTGTCATATGTGGCTTTGCCCAGTTAAATATTGGCTTCTTGGGTTTTCTGGAGCATCTGCAGTGGTGAACACTTTTGGTCGATTGCCTAGACTCGAAAACGAAGTAGTTGAAGGGTTGCGTATGCACATGACGTGGTTGTATTGCTGTCATGGATAAACTGGAACCGGAAGTTAAATTTTGAGAACTGAGTGCGGAAAGCAAGCATAGCTTACCACGCTTGTACCAAGAACAAAAAGTAGGGACTTCAACCTTAAATAGTTCTATTAATATACACAGCTGTTGTACGTCTTATTCTCACTTATGGATTCCTGTATTGATAGCCTTTTTCAAATAGGGCCTACAAAATAACCAAGTATGGCAGAGTGCGAGAACAGCTGACTTACAAAATCTAGCTGATGTTGCGAGAGACCATACGGACGGTAGGTTAGGATCACATTCTACTAGCTACACCTCACCCAAAATTGACTTCCAATGGCGTTTTTCTGTAGGATTCCAATCCAGGCGGAAATGGCTGTCAGGCTCAGTTATTAAAGACTAAGATAATCTTCACAATATAAAATCAACTGTAGTCGTACTCCATGCGCGGGCGTATTTTCGTCAGTGCCCTAATCTATCCAAATCAATTCGCCTCTCTACTATTTCCAGGCATTAGTCCTGGAAAATAGGGATAAATTTACATTACTCAATTATAGAAGACTAAATCGGGCTAGTCGTCGGTTCGAAATCGCTCTTGCCTGGGTACCCAGTCATTGGATTTCACTATTTGCAAAACCTTCGCGGAGGAAGTCTCTTACACTTTACCACAGTGGCCGAGTCTAGGTGTCATTTCCAATATGATTTGGCGCCCTGCCGAGCTAGGCATATCTTGAGCACCATTTCATTTTCTGAATTTTGCTCAAAAGCCCCTACATCTTTGTTTTGTTTAAGAATTATGGGTAAGAAAACCTAATCATTTCATGCGGACAAACGAGCCTCACCCTATTGATTGTTGGGGGTCAATAAATATCTTGCTTTCCCAGAGCGTCAGCTCTTTCGTTGACATAGATGACAGTGTATCCTATAACCGCGCCAATCTTCCCAGCCAATATTAAATCATATAGTAGATCATGCTTCATTCGTCATCAGCATTCGTGATGGATGCTCATCCTAAATTAGACTTTGAAAGCAGTCGCCCAAAAGATTTCACGACATCATTAAGCATACCAGCCTGAGATAAAACTTCCATATAACCTACAAATATTAAAAAAAAAACATCCTTTTTTCGGAAGCTTTGTACAACCGTTAAACTACTCAGACGTTTAACTAGGATTAAAGCTTTAGTAAAAGTGCTGTCGTGCACTGCATTTTGGTTATGGGATGGAAGAAAACTTGACGGTTTATACTCCAGGTGGTACGCGCTTGGAACCCAGATGAATCAGATGCTACTGGTTGTATCAGCGGAAGTAATTCGACTGTCGCCGAAAAGTGTACTCGGAACAAACAGGATGTACAGGATGTAATAGCTTTTTAGTATCAGAAGCTGACAACATTGATTTATTTCTCTTGAAAACACACGACAAGTGATCAGTTTTATATATTCAGATACTTAAATATAAAAAAGAAGCCAACAAAAGTGAGCTACGAAACACCCATTGTCATTTCTATCAAATATATCTGATCTTAATTCTACAGCTGGAAATTGAGATCTGTAACAAACAAATTCCTGGTGCTGCAAAATAAACGGTATGTTTTAAATGTGTGGTTTAGTACTTATTTAGCTGATTTAAAAAAAATAAATCGTGAATACGAGCAAAAGTAATTTTAACTAATAGCGAAGATGAATGGAACGAATATATTTCGGCCAGATACATATGTACGTTAAAATTAGTAAAATCTAAACAAAAACATTTAAAAAGTAAAGTAGATAACAAACCAAAAAGAAATGTGGCGCGTTATTAAATGTGTTAGCCTTTATTGTCTGAGTGTTAGTGATACTATCTTAATAGCTAATAAATTTAATGAATTCACTATTGATAGTGTAACCGAAATAAATGAATCCATCCCAAAAGTATCATTTGCAATATAATAAATCAAACAGAAACTTTGTTAAAATTTCGTTGCATATCGCTTAGTGAGAATTTCGATATCTTAGGCTCAACCCTAAAGTCAATTATTAACAAATCTTTTATCGTTATCGAAAAAAAATGTATATGGTAAACACCATGAATTCTACTTATATCCAGATTCCGAAAATCTCACTCATGTGAAAATGCACTAAACTTTGTTTTAACAAAATGGAAGGAGTGTTTCGGCAATGCAACAGCGTATATAGTGTTTTCCTCGATTCTGATTAAAATTGAATTAATGTCACGAGCTGAATTGGTTTAATTCATATTTGTTCAATCGAATTCAATGCGTGAAAATAAATGAAAAAATATCTGCCCAAAGCTGTGCTGCTAAACGTACCTCAAGGCTCATAGCTGAGACCACTTCTTTTCATTATGAACAAAATTGATATGGTTCAAGTAGTGGGGAACTGTCATCTTGTACTATTTGCATGACGCGCTGCTCTATGTTGAAAGAGAAGACGTTGATGAGTGCCACCGTAAGACTCAACAGAATTTGGATTGAGTATACCACTCGATTTGCCAAATCAAGACTAAAATTAACACTCTGAAGACGAAATGTATGATCATGAAAAATAACTCTAGTTTTGTTTTTTATAGAAAGAGTAGATGAAATAAAATACATAACAAATTAACTTTTCAAAGTCACATTAATTACTTATTGAAAAATTTTTTTTTTTTAAAAGAATTCAAAGATATGTGTTCTTACTAACAACAATTAAAATTTACAATGTTATAGCAAAGTCTCAGTTCAAGTACTTATTGCTCTTGTATTTTATTTAAATGAAATGAAGGCCAAATATCAAGACTTCAACTTCTACAAAACAAAGCAATGAGAAAAGTCTCAAATAAAAGGTAATACTAAATATGTTATAATTTTTTTTTATTAAAAATAAGTTAATGCCAAAGTATTTAACAAGATTTGTTCAGTATGTTATGGATATGCAGCCACATTCACTTAAAAACTAGAGCTATTTTCGTTTGGCAAATTATTTAACAGCATCTGCCCAGAATTCGCTTATTTAAAAGGGCTTTAAACTTTTTAATTTGTTACCGGTGCACATTAAAAATATTGGCAGCTTGAGAGACTTTAAGACACTATAAGAAGAATTTGCAAAAATTAAATTTTAATTCAAATGATATGTGAATTATGTATTTGAAAGAGATATTCATATATGAAATTACATTTATTATATTATATTGCATTTTATCTAATATTTAATTCAATGCTAAATAATTAAATTTCAATCATTATAATTTTAAAGTACCTTTACCGAATAATTTGAAATATTCACCGAATTTTTTCAAGGAGTAAGATAAAATGGGACGGTGTCACTTATAGGATGCACGCTTAGCAAGGTAGTCTTGACAAATCCCAGTATAATGTTCTTTTAACAAACAAACAATCATCTGTCCACCAGTTAACCCTTTCGATACTGTGGGAACATTAAAGTCAAAATTATAGTTCGAGGTGTACTACGATATTCTAAACTATACACAGTGCAACGCCTAAAACTACCACACTTCGTAGGCAAGATGTTCAAATAACGGATTTTTCTGTAAAAAATTGCGCGTGTGTTCCTTGCTTCTGATTTGGAATTTTCAGTCAACTATTTCGGTGATTTTTAGTTAAGGTCCTTATAAAAAGTGATTTTCTCGGGTAAAAATAGAAGTTTTCGAATCAAAAGGTAGTTTTTTTATGTATGAAATTATGAAATCTTCTAGAAACATAAAATTTCAGCACATATATGAGCTTTTGTTTGTGAAAATTCATAATGTGTTTCCTGGGATGAAAAATGTCCCGTTCGTGTTTTCGAGTGGGGTATATTTGTCCCAGCAGTATTGTTGGATTTCAATTGTGGATTCTTATCTTCAGAAGTAATACAATATTATGATAGCAGCAATGATGAGTTTAGTGGTTCAGAGATACTGTCCCTCTGAGCGTGAGAAGTTACAAGGGTCATCGAACGAAAATATTGAATCTGAGGAAAAACAAATGCCAGAGAAACAAAAAATGTGGATGCGTTGCGATTCGCTGTCTGGATATACCTATTTCAACATCTACGGGGAAAAAAAGCACTGTTCTTTTGAAGGTACTTTAGGCGAGAGAGTGGTGATGAGTTTGGCCAGCTCTATAAAAGAAAAATATGTTACAATTTGTGTTACAAAGTGTTGACTTATTTGAAAAACTAAATGCTGCTGCAGTATGCAACGTCAATCAAAAGCGAAAGAAAAGGTTATGTAATAGGAGAAACTTTGAAGTATTTCATACATCCAACTACTTCAGTATAAACAATAAAAAGAACTTTTACATTAAGCTTAAAACACAACAACACAGATCATATCAATTTTGTATTCTGTTAAGGAGAAGGAAGAGCTGAGATTACGTGTTTTATTTAAGAAAATAGTTTCTTCAAGAATTTATAGTCCTCTGCTAGGGAACGAATAAAACATTCAACTGTGAACTCTATGAGGTATTCCAATATGTGAATAAAGTTGGAAAAGTGTACACTACTTCAAATCTGAAACAATAGCAGAGCACTTAAAACCACTTCGTATCATATTTCTTTGCACAAAAAATAACATATTGCTTCCAATCTAACAGTTCTCTCTGGACTAATTGTAATCACTGCACTCCAACCCTATCGTTTCAACCCCACCAAAAATTTACATAAATGTAGCGCAATAAAGTGGTACAACCCGTACAATCATTAACCTCCTCAAAAAAAATATCGCCCCCTCTATAAAGCTACATGTTCAACAAACTTTGAACATGGAACAACAAGTTCATCTAATCGCTTCCGCATCCTTGGACATGATGTACATCCTCCTCCCACGTTGACTTAACTTTAAACTCGGGAATAATAAACTTTCCGCCATAACCACAAATAATTAAGTCACGCTTATGCTGCAGCCTTAACACTCATACGGATTTGTCTAGAATCTGGAATATCCTCACAGACTTGTATACCTTCCATTTTTGGATGCGCACACATATGTATGTATGAATGTCTACCAACTCACCCTCGTCGTCGTCTCTGAGGGAATGACTTTTATAGATTCAGTTATTCTGGCTGCTAGCAGCAGCGCCAGCCCGCCTTTCCGCTCCACCTTTTTTCTAGGTTCTCGAAGGTTCTATTTTTTATTTTGCATTCCATTTTAAGGACGGCGACACATTTGTGTATCCTGAATAGATAATTTTTTGAAAAATTACGAAGCCCAAGTCGCACTAGAAGTTGCAAGCTGCCATGGTGTCGTCGTTTTCGTTGTTGCATGGAGTTCCAGCAGGAGGTTCAATCTGCAACAAACCGAGGAGGAATAGGAATACAACTCTAACTCCTTTTGGAATAGGGGCCGAGGGATTTGTCGTCCCCATGTCGTCCCCGCATGGAATTATTTTAATTAAAATGGTTACGTTTAGTTTTTTGCTTTAATTTTCCACGGGACGCGATGCTGTTCAGACATTGGCGATGCCACTAGTGTGATGGCTGATGCTTATGGTAACATAGCCTTAGTAGACCATGCACCGTACACAATTCCTTGTACCATCGCAACCGCACATGCAATAAACCTAACAGCGAGAGTGAAAGCTCTGGCAAATGGTAAAATTCTTCATTTCACTGGCGTCGGATAAGTGTCCTTTTGGCGTTCACAATAAGGCAAGGATAGTAAGAAGTGGAATATAACAACAACAAAAAAAGCAGCAAAAAGGAGAGACAGCAGCTGTAAAAAATATTATGAAATTATTCTTGCTCCCACGGGACACACCGGAGCGAGCATACATCTCTGTCTGGAGATGGGGATTGCACTTCTATATCTTTTTTATTTTTTTTTTTTATTTGTTTAATCGGCTTAAGAGGAAATTACAAATATCACGGAAAGTTTGCGGAAATTACTTTAACGAAAAGGATAATGCAAGAGATTTGGGAAATGCAAAAAGTGAAACTTAGCTGAAGGTTCGTATGTAGAGCTCGGCGTCGTCGTTGGGAAAATCTCCTTAAATAATGTATAGAGGACGTAGGGCAGTACAAACCAATCTGAAGCGAAGATAGGATGTATTGGGTCAAGTACTTAGTCACTTTTGGTCGGTCCAGTGTGCACCACAATCAACAGGCGTCTTTTCAGTCAGCGCATAATCTTTTGCTAACTGTCTGCAGTTTTTTGTTGAGGTTTCCTTCAATTGCTTACTTCGGCGACAGTAAAATCTTAGCATAACCTAGAAGTATGAGCTCTTTGGGTGATTGAAAGTTATATATCGTATATCTTTAGTTTATGGACCTTTGAATCATGGCCATGGGTTAGCATCATGCACCAAGATGGAAATTGTTTTTGTGTACCTGCTACTAATAGAGCAACATATTTAGCATTCAGCCATAGTTACAATTTTATTGAATTATTTTAAATTTTTTCCTTTGTGGCTTGTCGAAATAACGATTTTATTTTCCATTTGTGATGACTTTTATTTCTGAAAAACAGTCTAGGTAATAATTTTTATAGCGATACAGGGAGAATTGTGTAACTTGCGTAAATGGCCAAAGTAAGAACACAAGAGATGTGTCTCCTCTTAAAGTCGATCACAAAAAGAAATTTAAAGCGAGAAAATGTAGCTAGGAAGCATAGACTACATTGGGCGCAAAAAAACGGTTCCGCTGGTAAAAATGTCGATCGAAAGTTTCAAAATCTGCATGAAAAATAGGGTGACACCATAGGTGACAACCATATTGTATTTTCTATGAAAAATATGTAAGTTCTGATTTTCAACATTTGATTTACAAAATATCAGGACGTTCTATCGCATTTTCTTGCCAGCTAATTCATTTTCGCTGACCGAATTATTATGGCTTTCTTCAGCACATTGAAGACATTTATGCTTTTTATAAGCACTTTTTGCAACTTTGCAAAACGCGATTGCAAGTGCAAAGTTATCTTTTTTTAAATTGGGGAAACACCTTCACTTTTAACTTTGCAAAAAATCCTATTTAATTGCAAAGTAAAAAGTCGTGGAAACTGTGCAATTTTAAAGAAACGCTTCGCACTTTACTACTTTGCAGTAAATTTTTTTTTTTAAATTGCAAAGTGAAAAGTGTTTGATGAAATAGGCCCCAGATCAAATGAGGTTAAATATTTCTTACATCGCTTAAGAAAGCCTAGCATTTTTAACATGGCGTATTCTACGCGCTTGAGGACAAGAGGAGCTAAGCAATAATCTGGAAGCCTTTTTATAAATTGGGCAGCAAAGCAAATTTGCCATATCTATAGAGATTACAGCTGGAATGTAAATATGTGTCGGGACAGATAACTAGTACGAGTTCTTACTATTTTCGACAAACGACCAATAGCTTTTACTGCTTGTGGGACGTTTTTGCCCACAGATTTTGGTCGTAGGATAATATGACTGGGATTAAAATCCTTTTTGGTATCTTTGTACTTTTTCGGTTCTCTCGGTAGGTTTGGCTTTATACGGCACAAGGCTGACCTCTTTTGACAGTTTTTATGCATCTCAAATAAAACCACGTATTTTCCTTTGGTTTCATAGTTCAAGGATTCCATAACTAAAATAATTAATCTAGGGAATGCTGTCGAAGAAGCACCGTGACCAGTTAATATTTCTAAAGAAGCCGTTTAATGCTTCACAGTTGACTTTCTTCAGAATATTACTCCCATACTCTGGAACCTATGAAAAAACTAAGGGCTTACAAACCAACCCGAGGCGTTTATAAATCTTAGCAAGTAATTTTCAGACTTGTGAGAAAGTTGTCCGCACTATTGGAAAAGTGTCTTTCAAGTATCCTGTTTCTAGTATAGCAAAGTTCTAGGGAGCTTTGTACTCTTCGCAAAAAAAGAAATAAACTTTGCATGTACACTTAATTTTCCGTATCTTACTGAGATTTCAACAATTATCCTCAAGCCTTTGCTAGTTTTTCTGTTCTATGTGAATCTCTGTATACAGATATATCTTTGGAACATGTGGAAGAAAATATAAAAAATTAATACTCTCCTGGCCCTGGTGGTATTCCGTCCACAATTCTCAAGAATTGCATTAACCACTTCGCTCGACCACTAACAATTGCCTTTTGAAATTCCATCACTTAGTAAGTCGTTCGTTCCGCTTTCATAAAAAAGGCCTATCTGCCTATCGCCAAACTTAAGCATTTTTAAAACACAGCCATAGTGATATCTGAAGTGAATTCGACGACTACCACCTTAGTTTAATTAGTGTCTGGTTCTCTGTGCGCTTTAGAACTTGAAAAAAGTTGATGTTATCGCCACAGGCTTAAGCAAGGTATTTGATAAAACTTCTCACAAAATCATCCTTTTCAAACTGGAAACTCTAGGTTTCCAATCTGGTTTTGTTGCTTGGCCAAATCCTACTTGGAAGGATGTTATATAATTCTGTTTTTAGATCTTCCATATTCGAGGCGTTGATAGCTACTTCAGGAGTTGCCCAAGGCAACCTACTGCGTCCTCTTATTTTCGTTCTTCGGATTATTGTCTTGACCACGTTACCAAAAACTGCCCTCTCTACGCTTCTGTCTACGCGGACGGCTATTTCAATCCCTGCCGACTCCCCAAAATGATTTAAATAACTTTGCAATATGGTGCCAAAATAACCTTCTCGAGCTCTGTGTCGATAAGTGTCAAGCGATCACTTTTTCTCGTAAGCGTATTACCGCTCCCCCTGGATATTATTTCATTCATGACGTATCCGTCGCCTCCATCACTTTCTTGCCCGATTGAGGTGTTATATACGATAAGGAGCTTAATTTCCGCTCCCTCGATAAAATTATAAACAGGGCCAATTCCGCGCTTGAGTTTGTACAACGTTGGTCAAAAGAATTCTCCAACCCCTCCACGTCACTAAAACTGCACGTAATTTTAAGCTGAGTACAGCTTCCAACCCGGATTTGGGGGTGGGCCAGAAGTGCCGATGCAGATCATTCTTGAGATTGATAAATTTTCAGTTACTTGCCACTCAATAAAACTATCATGACAGCATCGATCATATTACTTGTAAGCGATAATTTTAGGAATAGGAGCCCAGTTTTTGCCAAAAATCTAGTTATACAGATAGAAAGCTATGTAGCTACTAGTTTTCGCTAGTCTCCTATGGTCTCCTATATGGATCGACGCTATGGGTTATGCCGATGACATAGCAATAGTTGTCAGTGACAAATCTGAAAGAACCGTTTCAGAAGTGCTGCAATACGCACTATCTACAGTACAGTAACAAATAAGGCCTTCCTGTAAATCAAAAATGAGAGCTATCGTCCCTTTTACAAAGTGGAGGAACCTAGACACCCTCTTTCGTCCCACTATATATGGCGAGAAGATCAAATTTTTACGGGTCCTGGACAGTAAATTGTCCTAAAATCTTCAAATAGTTCGTACCGTAAACAGAGCCATTAGATCCTTATGGATCTGCCGACGAGTCTGCGGTAATAACTGGGGTCTTAGACCCAATGGCCTATGCTGCTATGGTCTGATGGATAAAGACTAACGAAGTCACTGCAAGGGTACCTACATGTAGACTCTGTTTAGAGAGTTACGAATCCTCTCTTCACATACTCAAGGACCGTTCGCATCTCTTTCGTCTCAGGAAGAACATCCTCGGTGAGGAAATCATCTCACCAGCAAACCTTGCTACCTTACACCCAGAGAAGAGTCTTGTCTTCCTGACTTTCTCCGGAGTTAAACCATTGCTCTAGGACCCCTCCAGGGAAGGCACAATAGGCTCCACTTGGAGCCGCTGTGCCAGAGCCTTATGATGCTCTCCAGATGCTTTATCTGGTAGTTCTATCTTTTAAATTTCGGAAATTATAAAAAGAGTACCATTGTTGAAAGTTTATTGAAACCCATAGTATATTCTATTATACAAGCCTAAGTACGAGCTATTTGATGAAGACAAACATAATAATATACTGACACATCTTTTTAATTTTCTTCATCCAATAATTTTTTTTTTAGCTACACGCTCTGCGACGTCTAATGCAAGGTACACCAGATCATCCGAAGGCTCCACTAGGCAATAACTACAGACCACCGCAACCATTGCTCCACCGACCGGTTCGGACGAATATTGACTTCAAAACATCGAAAGTGACTGGCAAAGCATGCCCCACTATGTACAGAGAAGTTCACTACAAAGGTAACCTTCCCTTTAAATACTTCAAACTTTTCCGCAATTTCACTTTAAATTATTTCATTTTCTTTTAGCGACAAGTTGGAAACAGCACTGAAGGCTAAACATTGTGTAACATGAGCTTCCTCTATATAAACCATTATACATATATAAATAAATACAATACAATAACCTACCTATAAAAAAATATGTATTTAAAATTCATAAAAATATATACAATTTGCATATGTAAAAGTAATATACAAAAAAAAACAGCTTTAGCACGTAAGATTAGCAAAAGTACATCGACAAGTTAACAAAAAAAAAAAATTTGTACAGAAAAGTAACCGATGTATTTATTTAAACAAATTATAGTGTTGACCGAACTTAGAACGAACAGAAGATGAATATGAATCCCACCCGCATGTTCCGGGAGGAACACAATCAACTAACGAGAATATCAAAAGAAAGAATTAAAAGAAGGTAACTACATAGATATTGGCTAATTAAATAAGGATAACCTGCAAACTGTTTATATTTGATATATTTAAAAAAAAAAAATTAATCGACTGTTATATAGCTATTTACTCCCTTTAAGGATAGTAAAAAATATAAAATAAATATTTAAAACAAATGAAGTCACATATCCCCGACAGAGGCAACATATCTTTGGACTGTTCATTTAACTTCAAATGTAATATTTAGTTAAAATAAATGTGTATAATTTTAAGTTTTTAAGTTATATTTTTACTTCTAAGAACGCTTGTAAATAATTGTTGCTAATATTTAATAACCTAGCTAAGAATTTTAATTATATTTTTTTTTTGTTTGTTTTTTTTAGGAAAAGTATCGGATTTCGTTTTGTTTCTCTCGTAGTTAATTTTGTTTTAGGATGACTGTACGATTTTTTGAGAAATGTCAAGTGTACACACTTGAGTTTAGCTTAGGCAAGGCAGGGTTGGTTCTGTAGTCAATAAAAGTTATTTTCACTACAATGAAGGTTAAAATAAACAAAACAAAAACAAAAACAAAATACCACGTCGTTTACATAAATTGGGAATATCTCAGAGTCATATTGTGCACTTTGTTTAAAGAACCTGGCTACCACTCTTAGAAGATCAAATAAACTCTAGAGCAGAAGCCTCTGGATCATTTAAAAGATTGAAACTTCTCCGATTGGAATTTGTAAAAGGTTGAGGTTAGGTAAGGGAGAAGTGTACCATTGTGATACTACCTTCCTAAACCAATCGTTAAACATATTTGAGCTTCTGACGAAGGAGCGAAGGAGACTTCTGATGTCAATGTTGGTAAGATCACTTAGATGTAAATAGAAGGAGGCTATAGAGAAACCTCGCATGTGCAAAGGAGGTGTGGGATATTTTTTTCCTTCTCTTTGTCCATGCAACTTCTACAAATGTCATTTGAGGAATGCGCTAAGCCTTTTTGCTTGCTTACCTATGAGACAGTGTCCAGTAATAACGAATTTTCAGCTCACTTTGAACGATCCAGTCTTAAGAACATTTAATGTCAAGCTTTGGCCAGATCTGTTTAGTCACATGACATTTGATTCCACTTGTAGATCTGAGAAGTATTCACTCAGTAGCAGCCAGCTTGAGCATAGTTTACAAGTACAGTGGTTTAGAATTTGGAGAGCCCATCAGCCTTAGAATTGCCAGGAATGTCCCTGTGCCCGGGGATCAACAAAGGCCGATTTTTGACTGCCCCACCAACTCCCCGATATACGATCGGCAGTCTAGGGCCACGAAGGAGTTTATAAAGACTGATTTCAGGGATATAGATATAAGATATTAACATCCTTCGTCAGAGGGTGTCAATATGTGGAATTTTATATTTCCCTGAAAATAGAACTAATTCAGATCACACGGAGCTGCCCAATCATTAGCTTGTTGAGGGCATATTGAGAAGAACCTTTACAGTTCTGAGGTGCCAACCGGAGGCAATAGTTATCATCTGCATAAGGGATCAGGAGTTCATTTACCACCAAGTTCCTGAGAAGGGGGAGAAGACGACACCTTTGAGAAAAGATATAAGCTTACTTTATCGAGTAGGTAAAGTTTTCATATTTTGGTCTAATCGCAAATTTATTTCTGGGTGGAATAACGTTAGTTCTAAGGCAATTCTACATAGTGAGATTATAAAAAATTTTAAGGCAATTTGCATTAGAACATAACGATAGGGGTATTAAAATTTAACCTATGCGAAAGACAACATTCCATGTTGCCAAAATTTCCCTATAAACGTGACAACGATTCCCTATATGGGTTCCTGGAAAAAGCAGGTGTGCTGCATTTAAGAGAGAGTGGAATGAAGTGCGGGTGATGTATAGAGAGTGGAAAAAGTAACGCTTTAAAATTCAAACTACAGATATTTAAGTAACCATCTGTTACGAACTACTGATAAATTACTCATCCCCACGGCACACTTGAAGGTCGATTATTATGACCATAAAGTGAACAGCACAGATTGCAAATATGTCGCTTGAATTGTTCTTTCCGAACACGCAATGGTTCGTTCTGCCCTGTATACGTATACCTAAGACGTCCAATGATTCACTGACATGGGAATCTAATCTCAGTCTTGACTTCTACATATCTCGATCCATTAAGGACTCTAGAGAAGACGGATGAGCTAGTCATCAGACCATTGTCGCCGAAAATTCTGAACGAATCGCGGAAGTTATTGCTATCAATTTAGCGTTGGAACCTTTACATTCAAAACTCTGCGATAGCGCACAATGGCCTATAGAAGCCTCAAATTTACAAAGAAAAGTCTTCTTATGTAACTAAGGTACTACCCAGCATAATGCCAGCCTCCCAAATACCTCCGAAATGCTTATCACGAACGATGAGTTTAGACAGAAGGGTTATCCTGATGTACGATTAAAGGATGTCGTTGCTCGAATAAAATATTATATTTGCGTTGTCAAACCTTCATTCAACTCGTAGTAGTCCTTCGTTGTCGATCAGTAGGTGTTTGTTTTCAGTGGACAAATAAGCAATCTTAGTCCCTTATTGTGATTGTCGATTATTAATCGTGAGACGACTTTTATCGATAGACAAACTGAACTGAAGTCGAACTGAATAGTTTAGGGCCTCCTGCCTCTTAACTGGTTAAAATTAAATTTGAATTTACATAGTACATATGAATCTTATCAGTGAACATAAGCTTTCCTAACAGGTTTGGGCTGATTTAAAGTGCGAAACAAAGAAAAGAAATTTTAGAATAAATCTGAAATTCAAGTTCAGATTCCTAATAGCTTCCTATTCCTGGCCATCTCTAAAAAGTCTTTGTGCATGTTTCCTTCTTCCAAAGAGCCTAACAATAATTCAATTGAAGACATTTTTATCTTGTTTAAATTTTATTTACACAAAAAAAAAATCAATTGAAATGTCAAAAATTTTTCAAAACAAGCTCCATTAACAATAAATATCATTTTTGTTCACAATAACACGAACCTTTGTTGATTGAGTTATACAATACCAAACGTAAAATTTGTCGGTGGCAATCGACTTCTATCTAATCGTTCGCTGATCGAAATTCGCAATAGGCGCCAATTTCTTCGCCAAACGTGTGGACGTGCATAGAGATTACCGCATAAGCCACACCACTTCATTTTTTAATGTTTCTTCCATACTGTTTGGAGATACGAAAAATTGGTAAGTTCCAACATAAGTTAAGATGGAGTATGTTACTAGTTGTTTATTAGGCCCATACAAACCCATTTTTGGAGTGAGGATGTCGTTGAATTCATTGCAACTTTCCAAGTTTGACATAGCCAGGGCATTTCTGACTTTATTAAGTAATTCCATTAGTAGCAAAGAATTCTTGTATCTACCATTCATCCAGGCACTACCTTCAACTACCTCTGATTTGACTCCGAATGTACAATCGCGAGGACTCGAAACATATAAATTTATTTTCCAGACCCATTCCAGGCCCATCGGCATCTAAAACCAACCCACTGTCAAACCTCTATCGAATTGCTATAAACCTTTCTAGTCCACCAATTCCCATTCATTAACTTAATTATTGTTAAAAAAAAACCCGAAGCAATAATAACTTTTCAATTGTACAAACTAAATCACAAAGCCAAATAAAACATTACGCCTAAAACTATTCTTCCACATACTCATTAAATATTTTCTCAATTAATTTTCCCAGTCACTGCCAGAAAATAGCATTCACTAAATTAAAAAAAATATATATATATTCAAATAAAAATTAAATGCAAACAAATAAATATATAAACTTTACGCATAAATTCAATTTGTCTCCTGTATCTCTGCTAAAATTCAATCCAATTGCTGGCAGATAAATTAACAATAATACTCATAGGCCACGTTGCTGCCAGCGCTGTATACACCGCAAATCAGAGGAAAATCGCTTCCCGTCGGTTCGGCCTTAATCAACCGCATAATTCGACTCGACTGAATATATAAATACAAATAATTAAAATCATTGCAATAATTATTCGCTGATGATCATTTAATCGCCGGAAAATTGTCTGTGTTTTATTTGTTGCATTGCATAGGGTTTGATCCAACCAAACCCAAAACCAGCTACCACTCTGGTGTCTGTTTTCGATTCATTGTGCAATTGTTGCCCCCAACTCGTCGTCGCCGCCCTAACAGAGTTTAATTATTTTTCATCCCACAGTTCATGCAGCGATTTGTAATTAACCCGATAGTAATTGCACTCTACGCGCTACCAAATTGATTTCACATATCACCTGCAGCCAGAGGCGGCTTATCAAGTTAGTCCTTATGCCCCCCTCCCCCCTCCCTATAGCTACAACCTTTAACAAAATAAAATCTCTCTCAGTCATCTAAAACAAAATTCGCGATAACATACTGTAAAAAAAATATAAATATATATTAAACAAAAAATTAAATATTTGCCAGATACCAAGATTTTCTACAACAATAAGCTACTTGTAAGAAAATGCGCGCAAATAGAGGAAATGAAATGCACTTTTGTATGTACCGGCATCCTAGGTAGCGAAAAAATAAAAGGAAATCTTCTTTAATCTAGTAAACAAATTGTAATTAGTAATGTTTAAGTAGTAAAAAATAAATAAAAATTATATTAGGTAAAACCAAACTAATGCTAATGTATATTAACATAAACAAATACCTATTGTATTGAAGAAAAAAGAAAAACAAAACATTTATTAATATAAACAACAAAAAAGCCTTGCTGAAAAAAATTATATTGTGCAAATTTTGTGGTGTTTTATTCAAATTTAATGCTGGTGGTGGATATCGCAAAGTAAGTATCTAATCAAAACTATTTTAGCGGAAGGTGAACATTACAAATACTGTCTCTGATAAACTCTGTTTGTGATGGTGGAAGATAGCTCAATTAAATGCTGGCAGAAGCAGAAGTACGTTCTCCCTCATTAATTGCGGGGGAATTAAAAATTGAATAAAAAAAAATTGTGATAGCATTTATTTTAGAAGGTCGACAAGAAACAGTCGAAATGTAGAGTGAAGAAATCTATTGAACGTGGTCAAATTAAAAATGTCTATACCAAAAATGCACTAAATTAAGACTTTTTCAGTGCAGTATCTTAATTTTACTTGACTTTCAGTAAACAAATTAATATGAAATTGTTATATCTGCCTCGACATTTCGTTAACAAAGGCAATATTGTACACAGGGTGGGCCATCTAGTGGTTTGTTTTTGAATCATAGGCTATGTCAGTGTCAAGACAGCTCGAAATCTCGACAGAAGGTCGACAGAAGGTCGACAGAAGGACCTTCGCGAGAGGCCCCGACCCAGGGAATCCGTCACTGCCATGCGTGCGTTTAAACTTTAAAATTCAGGCATAAGCCGTCCCATAGAATCCGCCGGAACTTTGGCAGTTGTGTGTGTTGAGGATTTTTTTTTTGTCAAATAGGTGACAACCGGTAATGGCGGATTACCATATAAAAAGAATAATCTGATATTTGTTTTTTTTTAAAGGCGTCGAGTTTTAAAATGTTATGTGAAATAAGGACTAATGGTTTCAATATATAAGTTGTAAGATAAAACATATTAATAAAAATAAAGTGCAAGACTGCGTCATATGAAACTTTCTCGGTACTTGAGAAGCGTTTTTGAGTCGCAAAATAATCGAAAATTAATGATGAGAAATTTATTTAAATCACTTTTTAGGTTTTAAAAAATTTGATTTTCTCAAAAACGACAACTAAGATTTTAATGTCATTTCCCACATTGAACACTTTTAACATAATTGTTCGAATTACAAAAAATTATCAAAATCGTTAGAGCCGTTTTTGAGAAAACGAATTTAATTTAAATTTAAGAAAATCGTTATATAAAAAAAAAATTAACAAATATTATTTCAAAAATTAAAGTAAGCAAATTTGTTTGATTTTATAGTATACAAAAATTAGTAAAATTTTTTGAAATTCCATTTGTTAGTTATTGAGATATTGCCGGTTTTTAAAATTACCGTTAATCGATGTTTTTCCAAAAACTGAATGCTGAATTTTTCAACCCTTCCCTAATATTGTTAGTACAAAAATGACGGAAATCCTTAAAACCACTTTCGAGAAAAATAGTGATAAGTGTTTTTCACAAAAAAAAATTGTATGGCAGGTACCGTTATTTCAAAAGATAAAGCAAAAATTAAAAAGACACCCAGAGATGTAACCCCAAGGACCATATATACGAACTTTAAAGCAAATCCGTCTAACCGTTTCGCCATACGGTGCCCGGAGAGACATACAGACAGAGTCGCGTTACGCTTGAACAATGTTGGGAAAGATTGAAAACTTATTTCTAAAGAGTGCCTATTTCTAGTAGCCCAAACAGTGGGTTTTTTTAAAAGAAGTTTTGGTCGTAATGTATCACCCACCGCGGTTTCTGTACGCCAGTTTGTGCAAAAAGTTCATGAGACTAGTGTGCTAGTGAACAACACTCATGGTTCCCGTCGTGGTATGGTGAGCACAAAAGAGAATGTGGCTTCCTGTAGCTTCTTCGAAAATGAGGCTGGCAACGGTGGACATTGCACCATATTCCCAAAGCTGCGATATGACACCTTTGGACCTTTCCTGCGGGCAACCGTGAAGGATTGTAAACATTCAATATATCATAAAATTCTGTGAAACAGAAACTAAACTGAACTGAACTGTACTGTACTGAAAAATGTACTGAAAATATTCCAGTCAATTATATCTTTGTATGACAGCCATCATACAATAAATCTGTGACACAGAATTATTGTATCATTGTATGTGATGTATGATCTGTGCAATAGGCCCCGTATGTTATCGTCAATCCTAATGGTATTGTAGGGGGTATATGTTCACCTCAACTTAAGTTACGGTCATTCAAAGTTAAAATGAGGTATAGCGGAATTGGTGATAAAGTTTTGTCCTAAATAAAATTTAATTTTTAATTACAATTTTTATGAGGTTCATACAACCATACCCCCTTTTATTTGTTTTTGGTTCATTAAATAAAGTCTCCAAACTGCTTAAAATTGCTTAATTTAACTCCTATTTTGCGAGCTCTTTCGAATGCTATATTGAAAATTTTCCTATCCCTTTAAGAATGTCAACGTTTTCCTCAATGACGTTATTTTTCGAATATTGTAGAGAATTTAACCGACTTATCAAGCCTAATCGTTCTCATGTAACAGCGCCTAAGATTGGTAAATATTTTGTTTTGCAAGCAACTGCAAAATGATTTCTTAAATTACATTTGGAACCAAAGCTGGACACTGGTTCGGCAGATGTTGTCTACGGCAGCATTCACAACACACGTACCCTTTGGTATATTGAACCTGTTTCAAAGAAAAAATCATTGTTATTTTGCTTCACTTTTTTTATTTTGAATTTGTGATTACAATAATTAGAAAATTCGTTATAGCTGTTAGTAGATTATATTAATTGATAAACTTGCAAAGTTTTGCATGAAATTATATCTACTTGTGTTCTGAACGTCCTCAAGCCTCGTTTTATCGAATTCAAACAGTCAGCGCATTTTAATTGCCTTCTCCTGGTATGATCTCGACCGAATTTGAAATATTTCTCTATCCCGATTACCTTTTTCCAATTAATCTTGGTGAAATTCGCACGTGCTCGCCTCTGTCCAAAAATGATCAAACGTCTACTCTTCTTTCTGTGTCCAGCTGTACAGTTTAAAGCGCTCATACACCTTATCTATTTTTTGGCTTACAGTATGTTTCGGACTTTTTTTATATTTCCTCCAGCGAAGCCTTTTACACTTTGGTCATAGGCAATTGCATCATCTCATGTAATATTAAATTGTCACATTAACTGTTTCGGGGTTTTTGTCATTTTCTGATACACGCATATATATACATATAAACTTCTGTGAAATTTGTTAGAATTCTCCGATAGATTACCCATCATGGCTAGGTAGCACTGCTTTTGTTTGTCGAAATGTTTTCAGTATCAATGTTTGACCTAGACAACTCTTCCGAATCTTCCAAACTAATTTCTAACATTGATTTTCCTTGTGATAGGTTAGGTTAGGTTAGGAGGGCAGTTTTGCACCAGACGCATGTTTCACCCGGAGGCCGTTAAGGCCCATTGTGAGTACTCTGTTTGTACATATAAGGATATGTGGCTAATAAAACCAAGTCTTCAAGACTTTCGAAGAACCGTGCTCCAATGCAGGATGAGCGGCATTCCTATAGAGCTGGGCAGTGGCAGAGAGGACATTTCACGGATTCTATTTCCTCCTCGTCTCTGCAGAAATCATTTGCAAAGAGCCATGTTTCCTATGATGTTAATACCCTGACGAGCATCCGCATTTGACTTCTGTTAAAAGAGACTATGGACTTTGATCTTTTGGTGTCAACAACAGGCCACAGACTTCGGGTTATGACGCAACCCTCCGTCCGCTAATAGAGGGTTCATATCAGAGCCGCAACTGGCAAATTCGTCCACTTTTTCTTTCTCTTCCACCCCAACTTGTCCAGTAACCCAGCAGAGTAGAACTGAGTGATGACGTATAGCCCTAAGTGCCAGGAGGCAACCTGCAACGCACTTCGCATTTACAAGGTTGTAGCCGATTGCTTTAATTGCTGCTTGACTGTTCACACAGATGTTTATTTCCATTGCTCCCAGTCCCATCGTTAAGATAGCCTACGCTGCTTTATTAACCGCATAGATCTGAGGTTGGAAGAAACTGCAACGATCAGTCAGTCGAAGCGACTGGTTAATAGAAAATATTTTTGAGAAGGCTTCTTTTTTCCTTGTGAACTTGTCTTTACCAACACTAATTTAAGCGCTTGAAGTTTATTAACGTCTTGGCTACAATGTGCAATTATCTCTAAACACTCTTCCAGCTAAGCGGATGTAACTGCACTCTTAATATACTAAAATGTACATCAATAATATGATATTGGTTTGGAACCTTACCACTTTTACGCGTCCATTGTAATTGCAGGCATTTAACACAAATGTAAATCGGTGTCGCCCATTCAGTTCACTCGAATAATAGAAAAACAATGTGCACAACTGCGTCAGACGAAACTTTCTCGGTACACGAGAAGTCTCTGTGAATCACCTCAAACAAAGTGGAAATATTTGATCACATCCCAAATTTATTTTAAAAAAATACTTCCAAATTTTGGAAAATGTATTTTTATGTAATTTTACACATTTGACACTTTTTACTTTATTGTTTGAAATACAAAAACAATAATTGCTGTCACTCGCTTGTAAAGGTACTATACCATACAACCAAAAATGATAAATTATCAGATGTCATTAAAAAAAAAACAATTTACTTAAACCACCGCAGCGGTCCATAGTTTCGTGCAAAGAAAATCAATTTCGTGAAACCACCTAATAATAGCATCACCATCATCCAATTCGCCGCCATGAATCATGAATATTGACAGAAACAGAACGTCATTACCAAGCTCACGCGCTCCTTCTCAACAACAAAGCACACATATCCGATATTGTGTGACAAAACCACTATAACCATAGGCACACGCGGTGTGGCTCGTCAACCCAACAAAACTACGTGCTAGATAGATACTTTGACAAATGTCTTGCCATAGCGCGTTGTCTTCTTGCATGACTGTCAAATATTAAGCCACCCGTTACATGACAAACACTTCTCATTACTGGCTCATATATGGATGTCCTTTCCGGCAATTGATTGCACACCAACACACTCCAAGGGTGGTGGCTAAGGTGTAGTACGGCTTCATGTTAAGCAAAACGTCTGCCACTCCGTCGCAGAGCTCCTACATTGAATACGCTCCAACTTCACAATGACATTCAACATTCAACTTAAATCGGAGAGAAAGTGTTTATGGTTATGGCCCCAATGAACCTAATAACCCACTGAGGACACCCGCCTGCTAGTGTGGGGAGAAAGTTCCTTCATAACCGTTAGGCTAATACTCGTACGTGGCTGCGTACGTGATTCGCCTTAAACATCAACACAAAGAGGACGTTGTGAAAGCATACGCGTGCTGAGGTACAGCGCGCTAGGACTCATTCGATTTTACGACTCATCATGTCAGATGTCTTCCACTGGCTTGGGTGTTAGGTTTGTGTTTTTGTCACCCGCTTCAGGCCAAACAAGTGCACCTTCTCCACGAATGTCTGTGGCTTGAGGGTGGTATAACTTCGTTTAAGCACGCATCTACTAACGATTATTTTTGTTTCTTCTATGTTTGCTAATTTCACACCTCCTTATTGCGGGTGTGTTTCTTTGTCGTAAAAGGAAGGAGAGATTGACATATTGATTGATGTAACTGACAGAATGGTCTTCCGTTCTCTCGTGGCAGGTCTCTGTTGGGGGTGGAGGAGTTGTTTTCATCGCAATAAGCATAAACTGGATTCTAATTGGATTCGATATGGAAAAATACCGCGGCTAACCTATAGCATGGCTTTTCCATTAAAAAATGTTATTTCCTTTTCTTCCTGCGGGACCACGGAGCTTGAGCATTGTGTCACGAGATTGCATTAACCCCTTTACTGTGGAAATAACAATATAATTTAATGACAAACCGTTTCAGTGTCGATTCTCGTTGGTTTCAGTCTTCTTGATGACTATTGTGTGTGTAGTTAGATTTTAAAGTGGTAAATAAAGCTATTGTTTGGGGTTTTATCCCCTTAGAAAGCTGTAATCGATTTAAACAGTTGAAATCGCTTATTATATCTTAGATGGGGTAGCTAGTCACCCTAACATCTAAATAATTCAAAAATAAATATATCTATAACAGCATATATCCAGCTTTTCGAAATACCTATGTCGACAGTCGAAAGCAAAATTTGTCTATTTCCAGTTGAAATTACATGGATATTGACCAATTTTGCTATCCGCCGACGATGTCTTTTTCACTAGCTTTTATTAATAAAACATATTCAAATATTTCCTTAAAACTGACCAAACAAATATTATTTCCCGTTATTCTGGATAAACAATAACTTTGAGAATTGTTGTCAGTAAATTCTTAAATAATTCAGTATAAAATAGAAAATCTTTTTTGCGATAGTTTTGGGACTGACTGTTATTTTTTATTTTTTTTTTTTTTATTTAGAAACTGTAACAACGCATTGTCAATTTCACAAGCCGCCGCTGTCTTATGTCAAGGTATTTTATGTGTTAAAGAACTTTAAACAACTAAGTGCGGAAGTCTATGCTGTGCTGGTGGGAAGCACAATTTGCTGAGATTAGAAAGGCTTCATCTACAGCTTCTACGTTAGTTGCTTTTATTTGATAACCTCTGCAGTTAATACAATATTACCCCCATTTTTACATATTTATGAGTGATTTCACATACGTAGAAAGAAACTTTATAATTCCCTAATTCCCTGAGGTTTGGTTTGTCTTTCTAACTTCTCAGAGAGTAGACCTTATATTACCCAAATGATTTCTCATGGCATTGATTAATTTTTTTTGGTTTTTTTTTATTTATCGAATTACAAACGCCACTTGTTCGGCGTTACCTACCCAACTAAAAACCATGAGTTAGTCTCGGCTGGATCACACTTCATGTTCTGTGCCATTACGAAAGTGTAACGGAGGTGAACAGTCTCGAAGGAAATTTGGTTGTAGGACGCTGACGCAACCAAAAAGCAGCTCCTTAATCAGGATCGATCTATGTAAGATCGACAAATGATTTTTCTTTCTTATAAAAGTTGAAAAAAAAGTGAATAATTTTAAGTAGATCATTATAGTTCGTGGATTTTAGTTCTTCTCATTCTTCTATAAGAAAAGCGGAACGACGTTAATCTAGCTTAAATGTGGTAATTGATAAACGCCACACGCTCCACATTTTCCATTGCATCTGACGAAGTCCAACAAACCTGTCCGACAGTAGGGTAAGCTTAAATTTTATTTATAAGATACCCGATCTATAGCGGATAACAGGAGCATATAGAGAAAAAAAGATAAAGTCCCGCTCCCTTATTATTTTGCCGTCTTTGATATAAAATTAAACGAATGAGCTTTCATAGCTTTTTTTTACTCCAAGATGCTCAGAACAAAAGTAGAAAAACATCAAAAATTTCACCTTAATTTGGAAGAAAAATAATTTCACTTTTTCTCCTTAGCTATCAGGAATAATATGAGCCTTTTATTTAAGCTCTAGCAAGTGTATGTATCTACATACAGATACAACTATAGTTAGTCTTAAATTTAATATACATTTACCACAATGAAAATTTCCCTCTTCTCTCGATTGACTCTATGCACTTTTGCCACTTAATTTAGCTTCTGCATTTCCTTTCCAGTTAGTCACCGCAAACACAAAGTTTCACCTTCTAAGCTATTCAACCGATTGTACCCAATCAACACAATGACAGTATACAAACTTTGTTCCCTATAGTTTCCGACCGCAGCAGTGCTTGTCATTTAACCGAACCCCGACTGAATGGTGCACATAAAATGCAGGTTGGCTATTGTTACCATTACTCTTCTTCTATTAATTCCAACAGGAGCTTCACTCGAGCAACAGACCCCACCTCCGTCATCGTAGTCGTCGTGATCACCAAAATGGGATAATTTAAAGTTTTCAAGTTTGACAGGCAACCGGAAGTAGAAGTTCAAGTGATAGCATACACTCGTCGTGCGTCTGCCCTAGCCCACTCCCGTTCAAGCGAGCAAGCGCCCATCAGCCCAGAATGTTATCTTGTTCTTAAAAGTCAAGCCAGGCGGGCAGAGCAGCAGGAGTGGTAGCTCACCACCATCACCACCACCAGCAGCAGTTACGCCGGAAACCGATTGCAACAATTTTGTATGCATAAGGGAAGGTCCTTCAAAGCAGATGCCACCAGCTTCCTGCTTTTGTCTGAAGTTGAGTTGTCTTTCCTTTTCGTTCTTCCTCGTCGGCATCATCATCGTCATCATCGGAGCCGTAGTTGTCGTCGTAGTTGTTGTCTTTTTGTGCATTGACACTTTTTGCATGGCCCAAATAAATGGAGGGGGGGAGCGAGTGTTATAGGAAACGGAGCCTGCATGCAACTGGTGGTCTGTTCGTGATGGTGATGTAGTAGCAGCATTCATTCCAGGTCCAAACAATCTGGCCAGAACCCAGAATGACGACACTAAAGTATGGGACAGAAACTGAATCATTGTCTACTCAGGGTACTATGGTTGGGGTTGGTACTTTTTTTTTGTTTTCTTTTGAATCTTTTTTATCCCTGCAGATGGAAAGTCCTGATATCTGGTCGGTATTGTTATAATGATGATGGCCTCATTGCATTGATAGAGATATCGTTCGTCTTCCATTTTCTTCTCCAACAATGGAGAAGTTAAACTGTTCGGAAGTTTTCATTTCTTCGATTTTTTTTTCTCTTATTTTTTGCTCTGTCGAAAGTTTGTCATTTATTATTTAATAGGGGAGATTGTGTTGAAGAGTGAGATGACACCTTCGAACTGTAGAGAAATTTCCTGCAAGACTTACCACAGGCATGTTGTATAGCCCACAGAACAACAACATCAACAAGTTTGGTCAAGCAAAACTATTGTTTAGCTAATTTTGAAAGGACCTCAGCACTTTGGCTTGTTGAGGTGAGATAATTTGATTACGTAAGCCCTTACCTTGCTTTCTGTTAAAGTGGATGTTGCTTAAGGTTGGTGTTAGTGGTGCAATGTCATTTAATTTTGTGTCGTTTCTTCGTTTAATTTGGGAAAGTTTGTTGGAATTACCTTGAAGATGCGGCAACGCTTTCTGAGGGAACTTTAGATTAAAATACTAACTAGGTCTTATATGTTCTAGAATTAAAAAGAAAATAGAATTAGTAAGAAATAATTTTTAGCAAATATTGCAGTTTATGTAGATTACATCAGGAGATTATTTTGGATCTGGCGCTACATGCAGCAGATCCAGGCTGGGGGTTGTGCCGTCGGAGTAGCTTCCCTACGACTCAGAGAGACACCAGTCTCGGCAAAGGAATGACAAAGGACTATGATTTATGAGTATGGACCTGGAATTTACGTACGGACCTTCTACCCGCTAGGTAGTATTCAAACTACTACAAGCTTTATAAGGCAGATATTACTACAAGCTTTATAAGGCAGATATTACAGAGATCCAGGAGATACATTTGATAGATTCAGGCATGAAGAGATGCCGCATTACAGTTGCCATAAAAGGATGCACATGTTTTGAATGCAGATTCATCTTAGGAAATCGACCAAGATCAAAAGTTATTGATTTTAGACCGATAAGCGATCGCCTACATGTAACTCGCATTCAAGGCACCTTTTGCAATATCAGCTTAATATGTGCTCACGATGAAGCTAAAAACCTAATCAAACAGGAGTTGTATGACATCCTGGGCCATGCCTTCGAAACCTGTCCCGAGTACTATGTCAAAATAGTACCTCCATTGACTTTTCAGCAGCTCGTAATACGGGGAAACCCAGCAGCCAGTTTCCATGCTACAAATCCACAGAGCAGCCTGGCGCAGTCCAAATAGTCGGAAACCATCTAACATTTTTAGTGTGGATGAGGGTCGAACGTCGACTCTGATCTCATCTTTGCAGCGGCTCAAAGCTCGACTGACTAATAAAAAGAAGCTACGAACTGCGCACTCACCATCCATGAAACTGTTCCCAAAGAATGGACTATCAACACCATGAACCCGATCTAAAAAAAGGCGGTTCTACATTTTAACATATCCCCCGTGCTGTGTAAACAATTCAAACCGTTCTGCAATACATCAAACGGAACGTATTAGTGAAGTTTCTGGCCCGGCAAATCGACGGTAAACCAAATGTATAAGACTAATACAAATCGTGGAAAAGACCAACGAATTTCAAATCGAGACACAACAATCTTTTCATTGACTTCAAAGCCACATATGATGATAATTGTAGGCGGCAGCTCTTTTCCATTCATAGATTTTAGACTACTCGCACCGAATCAAAATAGCGAATGACAAACACCAAGCTAAGCATGGCCATGACTGTCTTTTATGCTTTAACATGAAATTTTTTCAATTAAGCGGTGTCACCACTTTACACCCACACCCACTTTACGTGCGAAAAGTTATCTAGCTTGCTGGTGTTTTATGATTGAAAAACCCAAAACGTTTATCGAAAAGATAAAGAGTGGACTAAATGTAATCATTAGTTGACAATCAGGCAATTTATTTGGCAATTGAAAAAACTTGGGCCTTAGTCAATAAACAATCTGCACTTATTAATATAGACGCTTTTTCTGGCCTCTGATGTCACGGTCTTCAATTCTACTTTTGCCCAGCCTATCCCACTGTGTTTTATGAATAGCATTGCTAGTACCTATTATCTTATAAATGTATATATATATCTTATAGCGCATTGCTATTTCAGAGCAACATGAACTAATTGATTATAGACTTCCTTAGCGTGTTTCACCAAAGAGTGTTGCCAATCTTTATGAAAAGAATATTCAAACATCGGTAATGTCGCTACTCGTCTTGAAGCCACTAAATTACCTTATGTATTGTTTAACGCACAAAATGCCGATGTATCTTACTTAATGTCCAAAGAATACAATTATTTTGAAAATTTTCATTAAAAAAAGAGTTTAAAACATAAGAAAAGGCTACAGTCCGCTTGGGGCGAACAGTATGATACCCTATCCATATCCCTATATGCCCCAAAGCAAAAAGCATTAAGAAGATGATGGATAGCATTTTATTTGGTTCTATTAATTAAAAAAAAAAAAGTTTTTTTTAAAAAACGCCCCCAAAAAGTGGGCGTGGCCAAAAACTTTGTATGGGCGATATGTTTGAAAAAATATTGGGTAAATATTTTGTTAAACAGTTTTTTTCGCTTTCTGTGAAAATTTTCGAAGAAAACAGCATTTTAGTCAAAGACGCCCACAAAAAGTAGGCGTGGCAAAAAACTTTATATGACAAACTTATAAAAGAGGGCAGTGCCTACATATCTTGTGAAGGTTGTAACACTCTATCTCTCTAACTTTAGCTTTAAAACGGTTTTTCCTTAACCATTTCGGAGCCCTAGGGAATATGTGGTCAAAATTTCAGCTTCCTAGCTTAATTTTAAAGGCCTAAAAATTGCGTACGGACTGACATTGCTAGATAGTCTTAGGATTTGGTCCTGATCATAAATATATATACTTTTATGGGTCTACGGCGAATATTATGGGGTGTTACAAACTATGTGTCAAAATTAATATACCCTTAGGAAAGGGTATAAAAAGGATTTAGATCATCAAAACCAAGCCTTGAAGTCCAAAAAGAACAAAGGTTTCTTAGACTAAAATTAAATTTGTTGGACAAGTGAGAGGAGCACTTGACTCCATGTGATAAAACTAAATTTCTCAGCACGGCTTAAAGGTCTGCCTGCCTCACCGAATGAAATGTAACACCGATGGGTGGATCGGTTGTACAGTTGGTTTCCTCATCAACGGTGTCTGTGGAGCTCGAGTTTACTCTGACACAGATCTATCGGATAAAATCACTTGAATCTTTTGGTAGACAAATAACTGTCCATTAAGCTGAGATCTTCGCAATTGCAAGTGTTGCGAATATCTTTTAAGGAACAGGCTGGATAACTTTTACTGTTACTTTATAACTTTAACCAGCAGCTGTTGGTCAAGGGTCCAAATTTAGCAGATTTCAATATATTTTCGCTTTGAGGCGTGACGTAAGATTCTTACATATCCTTCTCATGATCGGGTTTAACCGCAAGGATATCCGAGTAGTTATGGGAGTCCTTGTGGATGCGCTGTGGGTCTACATGTGGAACAATTGGGCATACTGCATAACGACTACTGCAGAAGCTCTGCAGGGACGTTGAAGAAATGTATTCTGTTCGTCACCTGCTATGCCTCAAATGGCATAAGGCTTACGACCCTTGGCAGATATTTCTATGTTTTGCTAAAAGACCTTCTCAGATTTGTGTACAAATCAGATTGGTTCTAAGTGAGCGCCACTTTGGGCATATACCAGCGGTTTTCTTTTTTCTATTTCCAGGTGTTTTTAAGTTCGAGTAAACGTACACAGTGCTGAATGCCAGTGCTGAATGCAAACAACTATCACGAAATTTGCCTGCACAAAAAGTTCACCACATGCTCATTACTTAGTGCAGGTGTTAGTATACATATAAGTATAAAGTGCTTACACAAACACAACGGACACAAAATGAAAAAGGCAACAGAACGTGCAAAATATTTCTAAATATCAGCTTACTAAAATGCAAATCAAGTTGTGAGCCTGAGCACCTCCACGAAAGTTAAAGTGAATTGAAGGCAGATATAAGCTGCTGTAAGAAAACCATATCACTATTGACTCTACGTTGAGAAAGGGGTATCATTTGCAGAAGTTTCATGCGTTGACTGTAGGGGGAGGGTTATACGGATCTTCCCATGGAAGACCTCTAAAGGTAAATCGAATAAAGCTACGTTGAATGGCTTCAATTCGATTTGAGTGAATGTTGCAATTGTACAATGCCTGTGTAATGTAGGGGTCGTCAAATTCTTGGGAACACCTCATTATGAAGCCTAGTAAAGGTAAGTAAGGTAAACACATATTAGGTAAGTTTGGGGTCAAAATAAAGCCCAAGGTCCTTAAAACTATCGACATGGCAAAGCATATGATAAGATAAGAAATAATGAAAGCTGAAAAGGGGGTTCGAGATTTAGATGGGTTGAGGATTAATTAACTTAGATGGGTTGAGGGTTGAGGATCATAGCACACCAAGTTGCGAGACTATTAATGTCGGTTTGGAGAAGATTTCTGTCATCCTGGTTGTTGGCAGATTTTAAAATGTTTATATCATCAGCATATATTAAAATATTGCTACGTTTAATACATAATTTTACATCATTAATAGCTAGTATTAACAATTAAGGCCCCAAATGGCTTCCTTGGGGAGCACCTGACTAAGCTAAGAAAGATTCTGATAACTAACCTATAAATTTGACTCGATAATCCCTTGCTGTTCGTTACAGATTACATTGCGACAAAGAAATATTATTTTTCGCAGACAATTTCCTCAAAAGCATATAAGTTCTTTAGATGAGGACCAAGGCCTTGACTTCATTTTTTAAGAACAATCCGTGCAAGCCCATCGATCTTGAAAGTGTGTCTAAATCAAATGAAAAATTACTAAAAGATATTTGGACACAATTATTCAAGTAACTAAAATAATGTTTATTAGTGAAAAAATTGTAATGCTTTAGTCTACACAACAATTTTTGAAAAAAATTTTAAATAAATAAATTTTCGCACATATACAGTGAGGAGAAAAAGTTTTTTATCTACATTTTCGACTGATTTTATAAAAAAGTACTCAATTAAATAAGTATTTCTGAAGATCAGACGCAAAAAGTATGGTACAGTAGAGGGTTCTTTCATCACCCCAATCCAAGTTATATCAAGTTAAAGTGAATAACTAATATTTTGAGTTATAATCACTCTAAATGGCATAACTTTAAAAGTATTACAAGCAAAAGAATATTTAATACATTTTGTAGACCTAATTTAATAACGCAAGATATTAAGCAGTGTTTTGCGATTTTATAAGCCCCGAAAAAAGTTATGACAAAACTACGTTTTTCAGCTTTTCATATTAAATACATTTTTCTCAAAACATATACCCCACACAAATTTCATAAAAACTATATTTTTAATTATTACATATTAATAAAGTAAAAGTCTTAAAAAAAATATTTTTTTAACTTTCTTGTATACATTAGTTACTTAAGAAAAAGTAATTGCGATCGTGCAGAAATTTCAAACTCAAACTGAGTATCTTACGATCTTACGACTATAGAGAAATCCAAAACAGTGGGTCCGCCAATACCGTCCGTCGGTCTGTTTGTCTGTCTGCTCGGGCACCGTATGGCGAAACGGCTCGACGGATTTGCTTCAAATTTCGTATATAAGGTCTTGTGGGTTACATCTCGGAGCATCTTTTTATTTTTTTAGCTATATCCTTTGAAATAACGGTACCTGCCATACAATTTTTTTGGTGAACATAACTTTTTTCCTAGAAAATTGATCCAATGATTTTGGACTTTTTTTGTACCAAGAATACTTGGAATATACTGCATACTCAGTTTTTGGAAAAAAAATCGATTAACTGTATTTTATAGAACGGGCAATATCTCAAAAACTAACTAACTCCAAAATTTTTTACTGTTTTTTATACTATTAAGTCGAATAAATTTGAATACTTCGATTTTTTTTTAATTTTTTTTTTATAACGATTTTCTTAAATTAAATTCGTGATTTAAATAAATTTGTCACCATTTATTTTCAATTCATTTTGCGATTCAAAAACGCACCGAGAAAGTTTCGTATGACGCAGTCGTGCAATTTATTGACTTAAGTTGTAGTTTTTCTGAGCTTATATATTAACACATATTATATTATATTATTTACATTTCTTCCGCTGTTAAATTAAGTCTTCAATATGTATTTATTGGTTTTGTAACTATATATATATATATTTCTGAAGTTATATTATTTCGAGCAGTTATACCTAAAATCTATACTATATTCTATAGTAATTTTTTTTTCAGAAATAACAATTAGAGTTCGAATAAACAAAATATGTCTTATTGAAAAAATGTTAAATAAATTTGTCAACATTTATTTTCAAATCATTTTGCGATTCAAAAACGCACCGCGAAAGTTTCGTATGACGCAGTCGTGCAATTTATTGACTTAAGTTGTAGTTTTTCTGAGCTTATATATTAACACATATTATATTATATTATTTACATTTCTTCCGCTGTTAAATTAAGTCTTCAATATGTATTTATTGGTTTTGTAACTATATATATATATATATATTTCTGAAGTTATATTATTTCGAGCAGTTATACCTAAAATCTATACTATATTCTATAGTAATTTTTTTTTCAGAAATAACAATTAGAGTTCGAATAAACAAAATATGTCTTATTGAAAAAATGTTGTATTATTTTCCTTCCTCAAAGCACGTACCTCTGTTATTATTCAACTTGCTCACGACTTCAGCTACGCCTCTGGGTGTTATTTGAAAATAAACCCGCGAGAAAATATATAAATAATATTCTTAGTCATTAAAAGTAAGCCCTAAATTTAAAAGAATTTATTGCTTTGCACTTACACGTGTATGGCGCTGTCTTATCTGTCAAAAAATGTGATTGGGTGTTGCGGTAGACTGTGGTAGACTACTATGTACTTAACATAGGTTTTCACATTCAAATATATTTGGTGAAATCACAACCAGAATCGTCATTATTTAATCCAAAAACAAAAGTCATGATGACTCTACAGGTCTACAAGAATCATCGTCAGAATGCCTTTGACAACGCGCTAGGGACATTCCCCGCAAACGCTTTCAAACGTTCTATGCTGTCTTACCATTTGCGTCATCTTTGCTGTGAAGTTAGGAACTTCTGTTTTTATTTATTTTTTTTTATGTTTGCCGCCAGTAAAAAACGCTTATCAATCTTTTTCAGACCACAAGCCAGAGGCATTATGGTAAATTTTCCCTCGCATTGCTAATCAAAATTTCTGAGAAAATAAGTAAACAGTCAAACTTTCTTAAAATAATAAAATAAATCCGCAGTTGATCAACATCTTTACTCGAGAGCGCCGAGATCTCGACATGAGTCCGAAATTCTATTGCTTCCTTCTGCTGATAGCCATTCTTTCGATAAGCATCTCGGGCTCTGACGGCAGAAATGTTGTATTTTTCATGAACAAAAAGAAGGAGAACAATTTGTATGATAAACTTTTGATTTCATTTCGAAGATCAAGGCAGTGCCCCGTTGGAATGGAACTGGATCCATCTAATCGGTGTCGTCGCGTTTTTTTCTCGAGAGTAAGTGACGTTTTGTTAGATCGGAGTGAGATTGATTTGTTATTTTTGTTTACAGAACCGAAAGATAGCTTTCAAGTCGTGATTGCAAATTCACCCGAAAAGATACATACCTACATGTATGGACAGGATTTACGTGAAATGCAAAACTTCGAATGGTGACCAGAGAAATAAATTTGTTTAAAATTATAGATTTGTTAAGTTAATTTCGTGCATTGTTTTGTATAAATTTAAGATAGTTGTGAATAATTTGATTGTGGATTTTTTTTAATTGTGGTGATTAAGATTAGTTTCAGCTGGCTACGATTGACGTTGTTTAGTTAAGCGAATATTTGACAATAATAAATTGTGGCGGATTTGCTCTTTAAGATATGAGTGGAACTTTAGATCGCATTAGATTTGAAAAGGAGGAAAATCTTTACACATTTCTAGGCTATGACTCGAATAGTTTGTCCGATGACAGTTTTTATTTACAAAAAAAAAAGTTCAATACTGCTTCTTTATTTTTCGATCAGTTCTAGCTATGAACACAATTTAAGAAATTTATAACGATGGACATACTACTTATCGTGCTTCCAGACGGTTCCCCTAGACTTGGCTTTGAAACGAAGGTTAGATCTTCCTGGAAATGGGATTATTGGCGGGTGACATGCTTTGGTATTTGGTTGTACCCTTTTTCTCTATTCGCATTACTAGCATATTTCTTGGTCACGTTTCTTGAGAGTATAATGAGGGTCCTATAGAACTTATTTTGTGTTTATGTCAAGAGGAAACAATTGTCAGAACAATTTCATTCATACAGACATACATTGCTGCCAGTTGTCATTCATAGAGATTCTGTGTTTTTTAGTTGCTCAATTCTTCGATATTCTGTACTGAGCTATATCCAGGCATAGGTTCTGACTTTGGAAACGCCCATATTCGATTCCCGATTGATTAAAGATAATTCATTGATCTTGCTAGTATTTGCTCTTCCTATTCTTTTTCCTCAACTTCTTCACCGCCTCTTTTTATTTTTCAAAGGTTTTCAACATTACATCTTCAGGAACCTTTATATACATTCCGGCTCTGTTTGTACTGCCTTGTTCAAACCTCGTTCACTACAAATCCCGTTCAAATGAAAATTTAAATAGAAGCTGGTGACAAATAAAGAGTGCCCTTGCAAAACATGAAGTTTTTCACTCAGCACTCAGCCACAGCCCTGTAGATCTACGCGACAATAATAAGGTCAATATTATCACATGCCTGGCTCTATCCTAGATGATCTGATAAATCTTCAAAATCTTATTATATTTTCATGATGGGAGTAACCCTAAAGGACACTTATTGTTTAAAAAGAATCGTTGGTACAACCACTGCATAGATATTGGAAATTCGACTTCCACCTAGTTCAAGAATGGTTTCGGCCTGGGATGGCAAAACTACATTTACACACCCACAACAGACTGTAAAAGGTTTTCCCATAGTTTGCCGATTACTTCAAGAAATTCGTCACAGCATTACTTCCATCGTACGTATTTACCACCGAATTGCAAAAATGCAGCGAAACGAGGGATGGATTGTAAAAATTAACCGTCACACGACATTGCTGATTGATGGATGGGCCAATTCCGAACTCAAATCCGAACAACGTGGTCACTATGCTGATGACATATGCTGTTTCTTGAATCTTATAATTTGGTGGAACTTCGCGAATTAAGCGATAATTTAGTCGATTTCGTTTTGAAAGCAGTATTGTACTCGCTGATACGCTTTGCTGCGTTTCGCAACGCACTAAAATCATTAATCGAAAATTTATCATTTATAGAAAGTAAATGAAGACGAGAATATAGACGAAGGTGATGATGATGCCAAATCGGGAGAACCGGATTCAAATGTGACTCAACTACTATTCAACGCCAATTTTGTAGACTAGGTCGGAAAAATTCATAAAACTATGGATCAAATCGGTAAACTTATCAATTTGTGCCAAAAAAGTCAATTTTCCGCTGCTGATGCCGTCTAAGAATGACTTGATTTACTCGACAAAGCGCATGACGATCTTCGGATGCTTGCCAAAACTCGCTGCACGCCAAAAGTTAAAGCTACCTTTTTGAGTAACTTAACAGGAGTATTCCTGCTTACTTAATACAGGCGAAAAAAAATTATTTTCACTGGAAAGAATGAAAAAAATAAAATACCCCCGAAAACATATTGATTTAACAATGCGTCAGCATCCAAAACTTGCAGAGGTCGAGACATGACTACTTTTAATCCGGCATTGAATGGTCTTCTTCTTATTTTCACTTAAATGACGATGTTATGATCAGAATCTTAGAGATCAAAACCCTCCCACTTCATTGCATTCCTACTAGTCCGCCGGTTCGACCTCAAAAAATATCTTGCTTCCCGATTTTGAATCACTTCATCATTGAGGCCAATCAAATTCTGGTCTTTTTGCATTTGTGTGATCCAGGAGTTTTTAGGCCTGCCTCTTTTACAAATTGGTCATTGGTTATTTGTCCATAGTGATCAGACGCGTAATAAGTTGTGGGTTGTCTTAAAAATTGATCAACGTCTACGATTTGCGATTTGCGATTGAACAATTTTTGTGTTAAGCAATGTGAAGAAATATAATTACATTAATTCTGTCTATATTTTCATGAATGAAAATGAAAAAAATGTATTCTACATGTCGAATCAGACCCAGGAATCTACCTCATGTTAACTACGTAAAAAACTCATATATATTACATTCGAGTACTACATGCCCTGGTTTCGGCCAATAATAGTTTCCGATGTAGTACTGTGATAACGTCATTTCATCGGTCTTCCAAGCGAAGATCTATGCTATTATATTCGCTATGCATTGTTAAAAGCAAGTACAAGTGTCGAAGTGTCAGCCAAGCTACACCTAAGGCTCTCATTAGTCTTTCAAACAGTTCTAAGCTAATGCTCCGGCTCAAGAACTCTCCGAATTCGGTCGGAAGGCTAAACGCTCTGTTTTATTTTATTAAACACTTTGACAGAATTTGCTTCGGGGCCCGCCGAATCTGGCATGTATATTAGCCGCACTTAAAACGTCAGGGCCAACATATTTGAGATACCACAAAAAAATCGCTCCTCTGACACTCAATAAAACCTCCACCACCACTTTTATTTATGGCTTCATCCTGAACGCAGATTCAAACTCACTCATTTTTTCGTTACCTATCACTCCAAAAATTTGCTTTGAAGACAAAGTTAGGCCGGTCTATTTGGACCAAACACTTTGACTTGAAACATACAAGAATATTCTTTAGAAAAAAATTCCATTTGAACTGATAGCAAGTATAAATCCATTTTAATTTATGTAGTAATAGGTTAATTCGCAGTTCGAAAGCTTTTATTTTTAGAACACTAAGTCAACAAAAAGTCCGCACGATAAGGCGTCGCGGCACAAAATCGACAAACAACGACGACGAAACGCCGCGCCATAAAATTAAACATTTAGCTTCGTAATAGATTTTTTTTATTACATTGTATTCTAGTAGAAAATTATATAGATACCTTAAGATTAATTGTAACAAAACAAAATTTTGTGTAATAAATAAATCATGAACACTCGCACACTCTCGCTCATTCGCACCCGCTCGTTCAGTCGCACTTAGTCTAATCGCGCCTTAATCTTAATTCGAAGTTTAATGAACCTCTTCACGAGAAATATGATGAGATGAAATCACGATCGTCGTTCTGCAAACAAAGACAAAACAAATGATTAATTTCAATTTAATTTTGAAGTGGAGTAACGGCGATTTGTCAAGAAAACACTGACACTTCACTTACTTCTCAAAAATGTCACAACACGACGACATCGATTGTTGTGGTCACGCTTCATACCGTCCCCGCATGGTTTGGATCGTTGGACTGTGATTAAGAGATTGCTCGTCTTGACAATTTGTTCATCGTTAAAGAAGATCACTTTTCTACTCTCAGCGGGCGTAAGACTTGTAAGAAAAAGCATGGCTAATGCTAAAAGTACGTAAATAAATTTTGACTCCATAATTATTTATTTTTGGCGGCCGGCGGCGATTGAATCGTTTTGGAAGTGAACTCTTCTGTGCTCTTTAACTGAACTTCGTCAACTGAAATTTTATTTAAATTGTCGTTGGCTTTGGCTTTGGACAGCGCCGTCGGTCGTCGTCAGACTAAAATTGACTTTGGAATTTTATCAGTCGAAAAGGACAGAGATAAGATAGGCGCGTTACTCTTTGCGATTTGTGATAGCTATAGTTGGATTGTCGCGATTCTCTTCGATTGCGGCATGCCCATAAAAATAGTACTATTGATTAGGGTTTGAAATATGCGGCACACGCGGAAAAAATGTACCGACCGCGAATACTTCGAGGAATACCTATCTCGAGAGGAGTGACGTAGTGTGTGTTGTTTGAATTGAATATGAGTAAGTACTGACCTCTTCAGGGTGGCTAATAAGGCTTCACGTTAAGAATACCTGTATTTCCGTCGGACTTTGAATTCGGCACTTATAAGATATGTGACAGTGAGGAAGTGCGGATATAAGTTGTATATTCTCACCTAGCAACTGCGGCATAGTTTGATTGGAACTTGACGTGAGATAATAATATTCAATATTTGAGCAGCAGACATGTGCAAGAAAATCGAGTTTTCTAGTTTAGTTTTTGATAATTAATTATGACTACATCCACTGTGATTTCAATGTCACTGTTAATTGCCATAATAGCCCTGCAAGCGATACTACAATACAAAAGAACAATTTGATAAAACGCGGTCTTTCTTTTTTCCACAAAAAGTCAGATAATTAAAAAGGATAGTTAGAAACAAACTCACTTTAATCGTGATTCAATTGTATGATATATGTCTTACATATGATACTGTTGATGCGTATATAGAAGTGTACAAAAATAATACCTAGTATCTAGAGACTGGAGCATAGCTCGTGCAACGGCAAGACATTCACAGGTTGTGGTCCGTCCTGTGTAGAGGAGTTCATCAGCAATTGAATCGCTTCCATCCTACGAACAAGGATAATTAAGGCAAAACTATGTAACAGCCTCTTAACCAAATCTGTATGCAGGGTACGCCTTAAGGTGGAATATTAATCCTCACCAAAATTTTGTCGATTCTAGACAGCGACGGTATCAAAATGGTTGCGTATGCGGACGACGTGGTTGTACTGCTGTTAGGGATGTTCCCTGACGTGATTAGTGAACCACCCAAACCAAAATACCAACTTTCCTACTCCCCGGGGAAATAACCTAATGCTCTCACTATCCCCCTGTGCTAGATGCTTGGGTGTCATTTTGGACCTTAAACCTAATTGGAAACTAAACATCGAACACTGAGTGCGGAAAGCCAATATCGGTTTTTATGCATGAAGCAAAACATTTTGGCAATAAGCCAATATTTGTTGTTTGGATGCAATACTAAGTAGAGATTATATTATTACTAAGTTAAGCAGAGTCCAGATAACGGCTGTAATTGGGACCACCGTAGTGCTACGGTCAAGCCCAACTGAGGCACTAAATGTGATTCTTGGCAACCTTCCTCTGAACCTGTATATAAAATCACATATATCTTGTAGCGCAGTAAGATTGCAAATAGCTGACTGCTGGTATGCAAGACACTACAGCAATTGCAATATCCTTGATTCACTACACAGGAGTGTAGGATCAATATCTGCTGACAACATTCCACCTGAACTTAACTTCCAGAAAACATTCTATACAGAATTCTCGACCAGAGCGGAATGAGGGGCTGTAATTAAAGAGTTCGTTCTAACTATCTTCACTGATGGGTCCAAAATGGAATGTGTATTGGGAGCGGACGTTTTTTCAAAGGAACTGCGCGCGTCCTTTTCCTTCAAACTCGCGAACTCTTCCAGCGTCTTCCAGGCGGAAGTCCTGACGTTAATGAGAGAGAAACAGTGTTTCACCTTCTATGCGGGTACTCAGCTGTGGCCAGGACCAGACATTGAGCGCTTAAAAAACCTTTCTTTAACGACCCTTCAGACATCTTAGGTATCGGCTTTAACGATATCATCACCTTCCTCAATTCCACTGGTTGGTTTTGAGTTTGGTTTCCTTCCATCCACCCACATCATTGTTTCCATAGTTTCCCATAAGTTGCGCCCAAACCTGGCTGGTGCCAGACATCGATAACCTAACCTTAGGTAGGTACATACCTACCTACCTACATATATGTTTTAACAAAATAGAAGTCCATTATTTAAATAAATTATTATTCCGAAATTTAATTAAATCCATATCTATATTTTTTTAAAATTAAAAAAAGAAGAACAAAATATGTAAGAATCAACACTTTTGCAATGCCGCCCTACTACCAAATTACTTCATACAATTTCTCTTATTATCGTGAATAAAGCGCTAAGTGCATTGATTCAAAATGAGTGGACTCAAAGTATTCGGTGTACTCAGTGTAGTGTACCCATTTTATGTGAGTACACTGAACTTAATGCGTTTTTGTTGTGACAATCGTTGAAATAATCACTCAGAAATCAATTTTTCATTATCATACCCGACAAGTACTGAATGTTTTGGAACTGAAATATCTATTATGTAATGCCGCCTGTTAGACTAATAAGCCTGCAATTTTTAGTAATCATTTTTTAGTCATCCTTACCACCTTTTTGTATAACCACCAATATTTTTATTCGCTAGGGAGATAAGATAGAGGCCAGTCCCAAGCCGTAGTGCTTAGGTGCTTAGGTGATTTTTTCACAAAAGTCTTAAAATAGACTGGAAATTGAATATGGAAGTCAAATCACTGATGTACTGTCATTGGATACGAAATAATAAATCATATGACTACAACTTCAGCGATTGCAATAATAAAGTACTGCATTCGTAAACAATTCTAAACTTACTTAAGAAAAATCAATTCTAGTATAACAGAACTTATTTATTATAATTTTACTTTGATTTTTTGAAAAGAACACACCTTTTACGGAAAAATCAAACGAACTTTTAATATCGTATCGTAAGTTATTTGCTGAGCTCCCTAAATGTATGCAATGCAAATTCAAATAATTATATTTCTAGTAGCTGTCATAACAGTGGAGTCTTCTAAATCGATTTGGATCGAAAAACAGAAATAATAAGCTGGAAAAGGTTAAGATTGTGAGTTCATTCGAATTTATCGAATCAGATAATTAGAAAACGGGATTTTCGATCTTTTTATTCAATCCATTTGTCGATCAATAATCATTTTAGTTTCGTATTTACCCACTAAAAAAAATTGGGTTTTTACTACTGATTAAAGAAGTCAATCGCATATATAACAAGGAATTTTTTTATACAAGGAAATTTATCATAAAATGTATTTTATTCTGTGACTTTTTTAAATTTAAAAAATTCCATCTCTGGGAGTCATTTAACATTTAAACAAAGAAAGAACGAAATTTTTCAGTCATAGTATTGAGATCGATCGTTTCATTACATTTCGCAATATCATTTCGATTTGGCATCGTGTGATGAAGAAATCACAAAGTTCAAATCAATCCGGATTGACACAGCTCTTACGCATAAATACTAATTGTCACTGGTATACATTCATGAATCTGGGGTGTCCGTTAACATATACAACTCTTATGAAGGGCTCACTAAACAAGTTTGAATACCTTTTTCTACATTTACAAATCTTAGACATAACACATATGAATTACATTACTCGTGATGCGTATATCTAGGTCCACAGACGACAGTGAAATACAGAAACATTTACTTAAGCCTTCGTCAATAAAATGGTATGGATAGACTTCATGCATTTTTTGCTATGACTACCTATGGCGGATCAAATTTTAAGACCGACAATGCTCTAACGATGACCAAAGAACTCGTGCTGAGCGCCAAGAAACTAATAAAGCGGCTGCAATTGATTAAATTTTCTGTATGGCTTCAGACAGCAAAACAGTTGATGAACAACTTTTTCCGTAAAGTATAAAAACAAAAGTTTACCCAATACGTTCTATCGAAGCCAGCTAAATGCAGAATGAAAGTATGGTGGGTCTGTCTGTGATTCGACAAATGGATATCCGTATAAGGGCATACAGAAAAGGAAACCGAGCAACAATGAGAAACGCTGCAAGAGCAACATGTATTAGAGAAACTCACCGCCAAATGCAGGATGACCGGAAAAATCATCATTGCTAAAAACAATTTACAAGGCGTTGAAAATCTACTTTTCTCGTCTCATATGTCCCGAAGAAAAATAGAGGTTTATCTATCTTCGTCCTTATACCACAGCCTAGCACAAGACGCGATCTTCTTGCACAACCTGCGCTGAACCGATATTCTAAATAAAACAAATTATTTCAAAACATCTAAGTACAAAGAGTCTGCTAAACGAATTTTATTAAATTTTATTTTGTTGATTAAATAATCAATTAATAATTTTCAATTATAACTCCAGCTTAAAACAGTCCTAAAATTTTCGTTGGTCTTTAAGGGCTATTTCTGAGACGGGAGATCTTATATTCGACTTATAGTAATTAAAAATCTTCCACCTTCGAATTAGAGCACCTAACTCGAGCGTAGGCACGAAAATGCGTGAGCAGTGCTCATAGCCTCCCGATTTAACGAAAACCTGTAGAATTCATATCAATAAGCTGAAATAAATGTTGTTATTGTATTTGTAGGCTCAAAAATTAATTCTTATGTAAAAGAAAACTTTCGGAGCAATCGAATGTTAGAACATAAAGCGTCGCTAATGGTTCCTTGTACTCCTAGCGGAAATCCATATAGTGATGCGAGAAAAGAGATGTTTGATTCTTTTTATTAATATGTGACATCCTTTATTTTTCTCCATTTTGGGGATTGGACCAACTACACCACCCGTCTCATATATCAACACACTTAACTCGACAATCTCGTCACTAATTTTGTCATTATTTCGTATTGTTTTTAGGATATGGACAATCAAACTTCCTTATTTAAGGGGCAGTTACAAATAACTTAATTTAAAATTAGTAGTTTCGTTTTTAAACTATGAAACATTGTAGAAAACAGAAAAAAATTAAAATTTGTATATTAAAGTCGTAATTATTTCCTCTAGTAAATATACGAAAATATAAGACAATAATAAGTGAAGAGTCTCTGCCTGAGACAAGGCAGCCATCCTCTGAGATCTCGGACACGCTGCTTCCAATTTTCCAGGCCAAGCGCTCTGGCATCAGCGAGGTTCGGTCGAAGATCCTCTAGGCTGGAGCCTTATTGTTTCATTTCCTCGATATCGCCTACCCAATTTAGTCGACGTGTCTTGGATTTTTGGACTACATCCACATCTTGGTACGGCACATAGAATTCCCCTTCTGCTTATCGTCCAGCACTCGCCGCCGTATAGCAGGAAAAAAATCTTGTAGAGCATGCACATTGTCCTTCGTGTCAGAAGTTTTGAAACAATTTACTACGAAGTATAGCGGTTTCCAAGGGTAATTCTTTGCCGGATCTCCACTAAGATGTCAGTCATAGAGTTAATGTTTATATCGAGGTAGATGAACTCCTTAACTACCTCGAAGTTTCTGTTATCAAGAGTGACGTTTAGTCCTAGAAAATATTCATTTGTTCCCTTAATTTGTAGATTCATACAATTTCGATCATTCAGTCTTGTAAGACGGTTCGTTATATGTATACATTCATTGTTTTCTAAGAAACCAATTAAAGTCAAAAGACTAATTTTTTCATTTACGGTCAGATATCTCAGCAACCAGTTGACATGTGGAAACTAAATGCATATCCAATCGCAGCTGAATAAATAAGCTTAATGATCACTGCAATGATTTAACTGAAACAAAATGGACTTTAAAAACAGAGAAAAAATAATACACATGTGTTTCGTGATAGTTCTTATTAAAAAAAATAAGTGTTACTCGTAATTGTTTTGGGTAGCGTATTATATTCGATTGGAAATAGTAGGAAAATACTGAATAACACGCAGAGTTGGAATGCCAAGTTCACCTTAAATTAGGAAATTGCAAAAGAGTAATGCGCCATAGATGCGTCTTATCTTTTGCCTTGAGCTTGACCTCCTACAGTGCTTTATACTAACAAAAAAAAAACCAACAAATACAATGAGTGCAAGACTATTTGCTTTTTTTAATGAACCCACTCTGCATTGTTATCAGTTAATAAAAAAGTAAATAACAAAATTAATACTATACGTAATCGGTAGAACCAAAAGCCTAGCTTCTCCAGTCATTGTTCTTGCGAAGATATATTTTTTTGGCACAAATGAAGGGAAACCTACCACGTTGCGATTTGATAAGTACTCAGTTTTCCTTACCTCTTTGTATACATTTTTTTGAAATAAGCTACGTCGATCTTTGGTTACTAGTCTTCCACAGAGATTTCCTTCCATTTAGCGTAGTCAGCAATAATGAATAATCAACGGCGCATAACAACCAACACGACAAAAGTCCAGAACTAATCCTAAGTTCTATACCACCAATCAAAGCCATGTCTAACTTTAGGCATTATGTAAACTGCACACACACGACCGCGCCCATATTATACTTTTAGGCTATTTTTTTTATGGAATATTCCTTTTCTGCTCTCGGCACAATCACCACACTTAAATTACTGATAAAACCTTCTCTAACCACTACAAAGTGAGAACTTGTCTTTCTTGTCCCATCGCTATGTACACAACGACAACGTGTTCAACTATAAATATCTCACCTATCTATAAGTGTTCAATAAATGACATATCCAAACAACCGAGATACATTGTTAAAACATTTAAAATTCGATTTATTTTGACAGTAAAATAATTTAGGACAATACATTCTTTAACACTTAAAAATTAAAAATTAATTAGTAAAAAAAAGATCTTAAAGTTACAGCACCCTTCTGCATTCAATATTAGAGAGATTCATCTCACATTTAATAAGTCTGGTATCTAAGTACACCTTTCACCTGCAATAAAGATAAAAGAATTGAGTTGAGAATTGAGATACACTGAAACGTCCATCGGATAAAAATAAAAATTAAAATAGGTTTAAGTATATACCCGCGTTAAACACCACCACTCGTCGACATCGACCTCGATGATCACGTTTTTGACACTTGGGACAGGGTTTCTCGCGCTGACTGCCAGTTAAAATCTGTCCAGTTTTCACCGTGTTATCGCGGGGTGCATAAAATATAACACGCCGGCACTCGCACGGATCGATGAACAGACCAAACGTACATAGAATGCAAACGATAACTAAACACTTGAAATGCAGCGAAGCCATTTACTTTTAATCCAAATTAGATGCGTTACAGACAACTTGGCAGCTCTTCGAAGAGTCTTCAAAAAAATACTTGAAACTCTTTCACCGATGATGGTTACAAAACAACTGAAGGAAGATACCAACTTTCGAAGTAGAAATATCGAGCGTAAGTACGTTCGTACACTGTTCACTCTCTTAAGCGATTCTGATAAATGACAGCTTTTCGATTAGACCTATCATAGATATATACACGCTGGTTATCTTGAACGGTCTTCGTACAGCTATTTGTTTGGCAATATAGCTGACGACAATCAGGTGTGAAATTCAGCGTGTACTCCTGGGATCATGTACGAGGGCTTATGATTGATTATGCTAACATCGATCGATCGCTTCATATGACCTTTGGATAGATACGGTTTGGTGTAAGATAGCATAATAGGCACTGCGGAAAGTTTAAACTAAGAAATGGGGTGATTCTTACTCACCCACATTCCCAGAGGGTGGTACTGGCAATGAATCATCATCGCACGGAAGGGTATGTTCCGTAGCTTGTTAGCAAACATTTATGACGTTGTCGCTGCGGGAATAAATAGAGCATTCGGTATTTCGTGCGCACACGATATCTGATCTGTTTGACAATTATCTTTCTTTTTAAGGGAATCTCGTCATCTAAGTCAATAGTCGAAAACATGAGTTTAATTTGGAAAGTACCGCCGCGTGCCGTTGGAATTGCATCATCCACTGATTTCTGCGAAACATTAAACTACATAATGTTTGGCAATGTTCATCAATTGATTAGTTTTTGGTAAATCTTATCTGCAGTGATATGCAGTTTTATTTTTGTAGCTCTGACTAAGTATGAAATAGATATTGCAGTTAATGTCCTAGCCCAACATTTTATCTCTAAAAAAATGAAATGGAAAGTTTGATGGTTTACTCAGGTGTCAGGTGTTTCTTAACAATTATCAATTAAATTTTGGTAGAACAATTAGTCTCGCCGTATGAGACTTATCAATCAACAATATCAAATTGGCAAAAAAATTAACATGAAACAGGTTGCTTAAATGAAAGCCCACAAGATTATGATTTAATGGCGTGAAATTATCTACAGATTTCTCGTTTTAGTCCTGGGAATATTTTACGAGTCATCTGGCCTGTTTGGCGAGTTTTCTTACCGACATAAAGAGTTAAACACTAAGAAGAGAACAAATGGAACAAAGTGATGCATTTTGTAAATGATTAGCACGATGGAAAATCGTCAACAAGGGACGATGCCAATTAAAAATAGTCTATAGCCTAAGCCAAAGTCTGGTGATTATTTGGTCTAATTTTTTTGTTAGCTTTCCTTAAATTCTATAGACCGAAAATCTCAGCAATAAAAGGTATTACAATGAACATTTTGACACAGATATGAAGGCATAAATCCAATGGTGTAAAATCGCATCTAGGAGACCAATTCTGGTCACCGGAACGAGGGAGTATAGAAACAGGAAATGGCTCATGCAGTAATTGAATTGTTTCACGGGCTGTATACCATGTGGCACCGCATTGTTAAAACCGCTATCCGATAAAGAGCAACAGGCCCTGTTAGACCAGCCTCATTTTCGAACAAGTAATGTCCACTGATGGAAATTATCACTAAACAGTGAAACGCTGTGAGTTCTTAAGCCCAAGTTACGTACAAGTTGACGATTAACGAAGCCTTCAAGGGAAAATATGCTCAATAGCTTAAGATGATTTTTCTCGTAAAATCAGCATCCACTTTTTGATGCTAAATAATCTATTCAACGAACTCTCAGTCAATATGGAAACGCAGGCCTTTAATGGGTACAGGGCTCCTTAAATTAATAACTTTTTTCCGCGATGCCGAACTGATGTTTTCGGACTTAAACGAATGCATTGCTTCGATATTAACATTTTAACGCCTTGTTATTGGACGGCCAGTGTGTTAAGCATTTGCTTGTAATGCAGACTTCCTGAATCTGTCAGGCAGGCTGCGGCCGCCAAACTTTCACTACTTTTAAAATATTATGAATTTAGGTAGTGTAAAGTTGGACGAATTTTTCTTTGAAGTCCTGTAAGCAGCAAACTATCCATAAGTACTATCCGTACTTATAAAAGTGGTGGCAATAGATAGAATGTAGTAGTACTCTTCAATTTTCTTGGAAAAACCTGAAAGTATGCACCGAATATAGACAAGAATGTTGTCCCAAATGCACTTAGTAGGGTAAGTTAAAAAGCCAGGTCTTCATACTGTTCTTAATTTGAAAAATGGCCTTCGTTTTGTTTGAATTTTTTCTTCGAGAAAAAATGCAATATCGAACTATACTCTTCAAGTTTAATGGGAGCAAGAACTCGCCCATTATTTTCAGTGTTTACACCAGCGATCTGAAAGGTGGTCTAACTAAATGGAATACAGAAGAGGACAGAGTGATTTCGACAAGATCCAGCGATATTGTGATGACTTAAAGCTAAAAATTGTTTTATAGCAGTCGGCTTGACATGTAATTTGCTAATTGGCCCTTACCAGGCCGATGATTGCCTATGGATGCCCGGTGTGGTTTAACGTTGCCCCATTTCTAATAACAACGATTGGGGTGTTTGAGAGGCAGTGTCTGGGCTTATTATCCTAACGACGAATACTTAAAGAGAATGGCCTTATTCCTCCCTAGGCATTCACAATTTAGAGGGCTCGTACAGAACAGATTGGCTGTCCCGCTAATCTCCCACTTCGGACCAAGAGCCGTGGATAGGCGGCTCCTATATGATCCTTTCACAATGCGGAGCTGAGCGTCTTCCAGGGGTACCAGTTTTGGTGGCATCTCAATGTTGCAAATTGATATTGGGTAGTCGCCAGTAAATTAGTTGTAAATAGTGATAAATAGGGTAGTTTTATGAATTTTTGTCTAGATTTAAGATAGGTTTAGAATAAAAAATAAGATACGCTGTAACCGTTCCATTCATTGGATTTATTTATTCCAGATATAGTGAATTGCTGCTTGACTTTCGATATACATATATGACAACTTTACAAGGCGATCAATGATAAAGCAAAAATAATCCTAATTTACACTTAACCCAATTCCTGTGGCTGCCACTTAAGTAAGAAATGTCAGATCCCTCATACTTGGTCTAAATAAAGTAAATTTATATAAATTTTAAAAATTTATATGAAATATTTTTCCTACATATTCCTTATATGAGTCAACATTATTTGAATATTTTTATGAAAAATGTTTTAAATATTTGCTCAGCATTGAAAACATTGTTAACAATTTTAATTTTAGTTATGTTTATTAAAACTGGAATTGGAAGAATTATGGATAGAGCTTGATAGGTATAACATTTCTTTCAGAAAAAAAAGGTTTGGCTGGAACACTTGCGACATTATAGTTGCTTTTCTGTTTTGATGCCCGTATGCTTGATGTCATCAAAACGGAACACTTTATTGGTAATACTTTTTGAAATAAAGCTGGTAGAATACTTCACTCCGATAGCAACAAAACAAACGTTATAAATTCTAGTTGCCACATTGGTTTTTCATAAGAAAACAATTTTTTTGCAAATACAAATCATCATCCATGCTTTTTCCAATGCAACGATTGCATTTGATAAAAGTGGTCAGTTGCCACTTATTTCCACATATTCGTACGCGATAGTTGCTTGTAGCATCTGACATTGGAATGTTGACGTGTTTCTTCTTTTTTTTGATCAAAGCATTTTACTTGGAATGCCAAAGAAAACCCCATATTAGTTAAAGGTTTCCCCAAAACAGCACGCAGTAACAAATTTGTATCTTTTTTATTCCTGGAATTAGAATTCGCACTTCTTTGCTCATTTGGAAACCATTCCTAGCTATAAGAAAAATGGCTTGGGCTTTAAGGTTGCTGCAGGTAATTTTCTTATTTCTAAGAAGTAAGTCACTCTTGTATGATTTTTTTTTCTCAGAACTATAATGTGCATCCTTTTGTTTGATATCAAAATTGTTCGAGTCGTTTTTAAGAAAATCCATTTTGTTAAAACTTAAAAAGTGTTATTGATTAATTTAATTTGTATTTGTCTAACCAACGCCAAAATCTTGGAGAAGACCTAAGAATTAAAAATCGATACACACTACCTTTCATAGATTTCAAAGCAGCATATTACAGAGTTGACAGGGATGAGATGCACACTGCTCCGTCAAAATTGGAAGAGATTCTATCGAAACCACCAGAGGACTGCGATAAGACAACGCGCTTTCATGTAGCTGCTTCAATATTGTTATTGAGAGGGATGTGCGCAACATAGAGCCCAACACAACTGGAAATATCTTTCACAAATCTACAAAATATCTTGGATAGCAATTACGGGCGGAGAAGACGAAGTGTATGCTATCATTAAATAGATTCGATTCTCATCGCAGACTTGGTCAGAAAATGACTATTGATATAATTTCGAGGTACTGGGCACTGCTGTGAACTCTACAATCAGCGCTCCATCAGAAGTACCAAACAAAACACTCAGCATTCCATTCAAGAGAAAAGTACTATTTAGTACTTAGTTTCTGTTACTAGGAAAAATAACTCCTGGCGAAGGCGATATTACCAAGAACTACGCCAAAAACAACGTGTTCAACTGTTAAGATGGTTAGCGCATCTAGTGGTAATGAACATCGGCGCTCCATTCCGTTAAAGAAACAGAGGAAGATATCATCTACGGTGACCAGTATAAAGTAGATATATGCCGAGTCGGTATACAAAATTAGAGACAGAAAGCTGGCAGAGTCTATTACTTGTCGCCCAGGTGTACCCCGTAATAATGTAATAATTAATAGAAATAGGCACTAACATATATCCATGGAAGAATTAAAGCTGAGAGCAGTCTTAGCAAACTCTACAAAGTTCCTATTTAACATTTAAAAGCTCTCCTAAGGTAGATGGGCGTGTCTCCAAAAGTCTTAAGTAATTTCATTAAATCTAGAACTATAGCATTTTGCATCTTGTCAGTTACGCATTTTCTAATTTCATTAACATTTCCTCACCTAATAAAAAATTTCACATTTACGACATCTTCCACCTTGACACAGCCAATAAATTATTTCAATACAAATGCCTCACGCAGACACATGAATGTATCTTTTTCCGAAATTATAAAAATAAAACAACTCAAAATAGCTTTCTCTGCACATATCAATGTTTTGTTTTTAATTTTAATTAGATTGCAAATTAGATTCAGAGTAAACCTATTCGCACTCGTTCGTAAACAAACTCTCCTATTCTACTTGCGGATCTTATCACTATACTTACCCCAAGGTCAGCCTCTACTTCTCTCACCGCGACACTTGCCGGTGTGATCAATCTTCTTACATGGCACATCTAAGATTTTGAGCAATCTTGACGCTTTGACCTGTTGTTTTTCTTTTGGCTTTTCTATAGATATTGATATAGACACGCTGGCTACAACTGTTAAAAGCACCAAAACCGATATCAACAGGACAGATGTTTTCGAACACATCGCACCCAACCAAAGTCACAGTGAACTGATTGAATAAATAAAAAAAAACAAATTTTTAAGTTAAATTTTTGTTAACCTAATTAAAACTAAGAAAAACAAGATGTGGACTTGAAAGTTTGGTTGCAACTGAAACAGACCTGTCCAGTGTGTCATTGACGAGTTAAGAGTTTGCGCATATCCAAATGCTTTTAATATTATTTTTAATCGATTTGTATTTGCGCTGTAAGGTTCATTAGCCTCAGCCAAAGATACATATGTAAATATATGAATATTACGATATTAAGTTGGGGCAAACGTTTGAAGTGGCAGCTTATTGTGTAGGTAATCCGAACGGTCAATACCTAGTTCCGAGAAACGCAATACACAATATTGCGAAATAATTCAGCTGTATTGAGGGTGATATTACATGGTTCTTCAAATAATGAGCCGTGACATGCAGAAGTCAAATCCAGTTACCTACATGTGGACGGGTGGTGTAGCTTATGAATGAGCTATTTGTTGTTGATTTTAATCCGATAAGAATGGCTGTGGCTTACGCGACTCCAGGGCATGACTTAAATATTTTCACTTCTATAAAAATCACTTTCGAAAGCAATGCCTAATTCGAAATGTTAACTGATATGATGAAATTTGCCGTGGGAATAAATTGTGTGGGGGATTCTGTCGTGACAGAATCTTATTTTAATCACAAGAAATGAATGGACTTTGTTCGGACTTGCTAGCTGAATTTGTTTGCATAGTTTTCTGTTTGGATTCGCTTGGCAGAAACTTGTGATTATATTCCCACTGCTAATTGGAATACAAATATCTATGTATTACTTTTTTTTGCAGCAAAGAGACTTTGGACAGATAAATATTATGGCGGTTGTTAAGAACGCTAAGCGGAGTTGAGTTTGTTTCTCCTAATTTTTGTTATAATGACATCTCACATTAACGTGCGCCTCCCTTGTATGCAAATAAAAATCAAGACCAACGATTTTAATACTAGGTTAGGTTGAAGTGGTAGTCTGATAAAAGGTCGACACACTTAGACTATTTATGTAGGTCCATTGTGATACCAGCTGGATCTGAAATTTCTGCCTTCTTGTCAACTATTTCGCACTGCCTATGAAGCGTGAGAGTCGCTTTAGGTCGGTAGATCGTTGAGATTTTTATAGAAGAAAACCCCAAGATGACGATTTCGCGTTTCTAAGAGAGAACAAGAGGTGGAAAGTAGTCTTTTCGTCCTCACCATCCATGAAGCTAATACAAAAGTCATTTGAATAAACGTCTAGCCTGATTGTATTCTTGCCTATAAGACAGTGTCGAGTGATGGCACCAATCGTAGCATTAATGTGCGATTTATTAAGAGCCATCAAACACTTTAGATCCAGCTAAGGCCAAATCTATGTCGTTGCCTGACAAGTAGTTCCACCTGTTCATCTAAAGTTAGATTTTTCTATGGCATTCAGTTTTAAAATGTGTTTCCATGTAAATAAATAAAATAAAAAAAAAAAAAATAGGCGTAAATGGAACTCACAAAACCTAAATCCTAGCTTCTGCAGCCATTGTGTGTGTGAAGATATATTTTTTGACACGAATGGAAGGGACCCAGGAACCTTTTTAGGCAAGATTGACAGAGAAGTTTGAAGTTTGGTAGCCTTGAAGTTTCCTGGAATGTCACTATATCCATGCACTCCGCACAAATGAATGTTGAACTGCTCCGCCATTTCCTTTAGAGATGATCGGCAGTCATATTTATTTAGTATCAATATTTACCCGCCAAGAGGATTTTCGAATTCCAGCCTCCCAGGGTCGAGGTGACAAGGAAGACCGAACCTCCTTTTCAAAGACCAAGCCATCGCGAAGCCAGAGCTGGAAAATTGAAGATGGTTAAATTGAAATATGTCCTCAACCTACAAATAGGGTTTTCTCTAGTACCTAAGTCAAAAATGAATATTCTTCTATGTTGAGTTGACAAAGAGGTTTTCCTAATGTCGGGTAGGAATCGAAAGTGTTCGCTTCGGGTTTGCACAGCACGAGTGGCTATGATTTATCTGAAGAAGAAAAGTGATGAACTACTCATTGGTCTCAAACAATTGTGGGTCGCAATGATGAGGGAAAACAGACTGAGGTAAGGAACTCCCCAGCTATACGTATTATTCGGCCTTGAAAGGAATTTCTTAGTCTTGCCTTGTTTAAAGACAGGCTGAAGGGTAAATTGATGGGGGCTTCGGTTAAATTATTAAATGCGCGGAATGCAACAACTTATTTTATCCCAGCATTATAAGTATAAATAAAATAAGAAGATATACGGTAAGTTTATACGATGTCCCAGCGGTTATATAGAGTCACCTGAATTTCTACCTCCTTTTAGCTTCATAGATAGTTTTTGTTTTTTATCCAGTAAATGCAAAGATGCGTGCTCCTAAGCAGATATAAACCAGATAGTCAACTCTTTATAACACTTAAACATGCAAATAAATTTTAAAAATGGTTAGGGAATTCTCTCTCATATGCATTTGTTATCTATGAACACGTGTGAGTCTGAAATTTGACGTTTGTTTGGTAGCATTATCGAAATTAGACGAGATCAGCCATTGGAAATAACATTTGCACGAAAACAGTTAAGTTTTGGGGCAAATAGAGAAACTCCGTCGGAGGCGACTTTTTGCTTAATTACTCATCTTTGGCTATACTCAAGCTTGAGCCGAATGAAAGTATTGGAAATTGATGATAAATCAGATGGAGTTACGTCAGTTAAGAAAACCTAAACATTTCAAAGTTTTATTAGCAGCTTTAAATATCTTTAAAATTGTATACTAAAAAGTAAGTTACTGCTATCGAGCTCAAACTGAGTATGAGGGATGATATTACGACTATAGAGAAGTCGAAAGTACGAAAGTGGGTCCGGCAATGCCGTCCCTCGGTCTGTCTGTCTATCGGTATGTCTGATTACCGTACGGCGAAACGGCTTGACGGATTTGCTACAAAGTTCGTATATAAGGCTTTTGGGGCACCTTTTTATTTTTTGCTTTATCTTTTCAAATTACGGTACCTGCCATAAATTTTTTCACTTCTTTCTAGAAAATCGTTCCAAGGATTTTGGTCTTTTTTTGTACTAAGGATTACTGGGATGGGGCCAAAAATATTGCATACTCAGATTTTGGATAAAAAATTGATTAACGGTAATTTACAAAACCGCCAATATATCGAAAACTAAAAAAGCGAACTCCAAAATATCGGACTTCGATTTTTGAAATAATTTTTTTTAAGTTTTTTTTTCATATAACAATTTTCTTAAATTTAAATTAAATTCGTTTTCTCAAAAACGGCTCTAACGATTCCGATAATTTTTGGTATTTTAAACAATTATATTAAATGTGCAAAATTATATCAAAATCGTAAGTGCCGTTTTTGAGAAAATCTAATTTTTCAAAACCTATAAAGTGATTTAAGTATATTTATCACCATTCATTTTCGATTCATTTTGTGATTCAAAAACACATCTCATGTATCGAGAATGTTTCGTATGAAGCAGTCGTGGACTTTATTTTCAAATGTTTGTAGCTAGGTATAATAACTTAAACATGCTCGTAATGTCGTAATTTGCACCTATTTAGACAGATGAAGCAAAGGTAGTGATTGTTGCGTTATAAAACGCTACAAAGATTTGTTTCCCCTCCAACCCTTCCACTTCCATACCCAATCCACTTTTGCAGCCTATCTTCTAATTTTTATTTTCGTTGTCCTGCCGGGAGATTGGTTAACTGGTCGCCTCTGATTGACCTCTAATCCCAATCAAGGTAGCTTGTTTTGATGAGAGCCAGAGGATGACAAAAGCAGGTTTTGAGCCCAATGTTGGCGTCTCGACACCCCAACGCGGAATCAATGGGTAGTGAGAGGATGATCTCATACAATACATCAACGAAACAAATAGGTCGGGCAGATGGCCCACACATTAACACAAGAACAAAAATTACAAAACCAAGAAAACATTAATACACAACACTACAATTAAGGTAGTACGAACACAACTCTAACAACAATAACATCAATGACAACTCCAACAACATTAACCAACCATTTACATAACAAAACTTAAACGAAGATTTCCATGGCCAATAGCCCAACAATTAGATCATGTATGTAAGAAATAGCACGCTATACAGATTCCCCGTCGCCCAAATCTGCGCGAAAGCCCACCGGGTTAGAATATTTTTCGGTGATTACTTTTACACTTCCTTCTCCTCAAAGACTCCTGGGGTTGTACTAAGTTGGGACACCAGAAAATGTGGTCCCAAAACTAAAATCAAAATTCATTAAATTCTTCTTTCTTTTTCATTTCTAGTTTAGTTTTGTTAATTTTGCTATTAACTTTTATTCTTTGGGGAGATTTTCGCGTTATAACCATTTCTCGATTATTTCAAGCCTTTATCTTGTCGCAGTGTTAAGTGTTGTTGAACACGTCCTGTCGGGGATCTTGTGTGAATGTGGTCATCGATTCGCTCAGCCTCGGAGTTGCAGCGAATTCAAATGAGAGAATGAGATGGAGGCGGTGGCACACTCCAGTGAAGTTACAGAGTACATGCTAGAAAAAGTCGCAGTGGATTCCATAATGGCTGAATGTGGGGGTATGAAAGAGAGAATGAATGGTCCATCAGGGCTGTCGACTTCAAGCCGACACTTCTTGGTAGACCATTAAAGGTGTAGGAAGTTTTTTTTGCAAAGAGAGGGAATCGAAAAAGTTTTTTTTAAAGTTCAAAAATAGTTTTATGGCGGATTGCGCCTTTTTTTATTATATTTTCGTTGGGAATTTTGATTAGAGTTAGATCAAAAATCCAAAATAAGGAAAAAGAGAGAAGACAACAAGACGAGGGTCTTAGCGGCAGGATAGGCAGCTGAACTCCCCTTTATACACTTCATAGGAGACTTGGAGGAGCAGGAATCTTGGTTTAAAGAGCTAAGTATTGTGGTTTTACATTTCAATTATTGCGTTCGGTTAGGAGTTGTGTTGTAAGCACCCGGTAGGCCTTTGTTACGGAAATATCCCGGTAATCACGGGACACGCGACCCTTCATTTTGCCTTTTGTTTAAACTTTCGGGAAATAGCGAAAGCGGGCTATTTCAAACAGCCTTACCTAACCTTTTTTATACAATTCCCATTTCATAATCTTCCTCAAAATTTTCATTTCATATAATTCATAATCCCATCTCCGAACCCACCCCAGCGGAGCAACCGGGACGGTAGCATCCAACAGGCTACCTGTTGCACTTTTCATCTCTTCGGCGAATTTCTGTTGACATTTCCCTATCCCGCCATTATTCGACTTTTAACCAACGGCGCAGCGGCGGCTGCAAATTTTCCCGCGTGTTGTTTTTTTCTGTTTTCACGCATTTAAATTTGTTTATTTAATTTGTCCACCCCAAATAAGGGGAAAGCCCAGTTGCCCAGTTCAGCTGACTGGTGCCGAATCGACATTTCTGCGTCTTCTTCGAACTTGAAAATATTTTTAAAACTTCAGACGCAGCGAAATTTTCAATTTCATAATACATTTTTGATATAAAACTTTGCTAAGTCCTGGCAAAATGTCATAAGGATCTATCACCAAAAATTACCAGTAATTCGAAAATAATAAAATATTTGACGAGTCGGAGATATGGGTCGGGGTACACCAAAGAAGGGATTTCTTTAAATCCTCGGTAACTGGAGTACATCCTTACTGCAGAACAATTTCTAATATTTCCACAGATAACTTCCCAAAGCATTTGACATTATTTTGGCAACACCCTGTATGTAGTCGTTGCAGAACAGATTATCGAGTATGTATTTACTAAGGTGGGGTTTGGTCGCTATAAAACAGACATAACTTCACAATAGTGAAAAAGGTTCCAAGTAAATAAAACCTACACATATGACCAGAAGTAAGGTTTCAGAAACTACCAACTCATTCAATAACACACCCGCAGTGTTAAAAAAATGCATTAACATCCAATAACAAATTATTTATATATCTTATCTTATTCAAATTCATCCCCAGACCAATTACGTGGGTATTTAGTATGACATCTGACTTTGTTTATTTTCTCTCGTCGTATCTCGTGTGCACTCATGTTAGTCATCCATATTCCACGAAATCATGTTATTTTAAGATACTTTTTCTAAAAAATAAAATTGTTCCTGGAAATAGAATTTACACTAATTTCTGATGCTGATCTTACTGTTAACTGAGGAATTGTGAAAAAAAACATAATAAATTTGGAAAGGTTATAGTCCGATTAGGCGCGCCTTGTTTGTTTGGTACTATATACATTTTATTGGGGGTAGGGAGGCGAGTTGTTTCTTTAATTAATGACAAGTGTTTTATTTTCTTACGTTTCTGGCATTGTTGTAAAGTAAAAGAAGTTAGAAGTTACAAGGGGTTGAAAGTGGCCTAAACTTAATTCTGCAAATGAGGGTGTAGTGACGAAGTTTCCAGATAATTTGGCTGGACATTATCACGGCAGTTTATCAAAATACTTAGGGTAAGGGTTGGTCGAATTCGGAGGAATGTAAAAATACGAGTTTCAGTTTCAGCGGTTTTGTAGTTAAAGAGGCTTAAAAAGTACATATTCATATTTCTTATACATTCTTATCGAGCTCCCGACCCGTCTCTGTTTGAGACAAGACAGACCGCAATCCCGGTCACCTTGTCGCCAAATTTTCCAGACCAAGTGCTCTGGCATAAGCGATGGCTCAATCCTAGAAATGAAGGTTCGGTCTCCTTATTGTCTAGAATCTGGGAGCATTATTGTCCTCATTGGTCTCCGTATATACACTAATAGTGTTCTCCAACCGTAGTACATTTGATCCAAAGAATTTCGAACGAAGCTCTCCTAGAATAAGACTTTTTTTTCTTTTATCGACTTTGCAGAGCATAATTGCATAATATTAGAAGTTCAGGTCTTTGCGGTATATAGTTTATGTTTGTTAGTTCCCCTCTGATTTTGAATATGCCGCTTATTTTATCAGTTGAGTTATTTCTTATATGTTTCTTTTCTCAAATCGGAATTTAAAGTGCTGTAGTAGGCTCTATGCTGCAATGACTGGTCTTCATTAATACATGAGTCATAGAGGAGGATTTCTTCGCTTTTCAATTATTTTGTGAAGTTGAGTTTTCAGAGCTGTTATCTCGTCGTTTTATACTTACTTACTTGCTTCTTTTTGAAAGAAGGTGAAATAACACTAACTGACAGTCCTGAAGCTCCATCAGGAGTGGTGGCCTGGGTATGAATCTGGAATTTCAAGAATCGAGAGTATTCAGAATCAGTTTCTTCTTTTTGCAATGTGAGATTAACGTAAAATTTTCGGGAAATCTTAATGAGCTTGCGTTTTATTTAGTTTTTTGTAGTTTTTTTGTAATGTCATGCAATGCAGCACTATTTACTATTTACCTTCTATATGTAGATGAAAGCATGCCCGACGAATGGAACCTCAGCATCGGGGCACACGATCCACAAGAAAATGAATGCCGCATATAAGATCTTGTCGGCTGTATTGTGTGAACGCCTTAAGCATTTCGCCAATAACCTGATCGGCCCATATCAGTGTGGTTTTAGGCCAGGAAATTCAACCATCGACTAAATGTTCACATTTCGACAGATCTTGGAAAAAACCCAGGAACTTCAGATCGATACACATCATCTATTTATCGACTTTAAGGTTACATGCGATAACGGTTGTTCGAGACCACAAGGAAGACCGAGCCATCGCAGATGCCAGAGCGCTTGGTATAGATAAATGTAAGCAGCATGGCCGGGACAGTTGAGGATGGAAGGCTGCTCTGTCTCAGGCAAAGTCTCCTCACGGGTTGGGAGCCCGTTAAGTAAGTAAGTATGGTAGCATATATAGGGACGAATTATACATGCCAATTATTTTTTAGCACCCCCGCCAAATTCGTCCATTTGTGCAGGATGACTATGGGGAATTCTCGCTGCTCTGTCAAAGTCGGCAAGAACACTACCGAGCCATTTTATATCGTAAAAGGTTTGAGACAAGGCGACACGCTATCACGTACTTCCTTTAACATTGTTTTTGAAGTAATTGTACGAAACTTAACAACTTGCCTCAGCTGGTAATATTGACGTTATTGAAAGAACGCAGCGAGCTAGCAGTGGCGCATTTGCTAGCTTCGAAATGGAGGCGGCGAAGATGGGTATATGCTGTCAACGAGAAGGGACTCTCAAAATCGGCGACTCGGATAAAACGTCACGATGGATAGACACCGTGGCTCTACTATCACTTCGCAATCACATCGGCGCAGAGATCAAGCGAAGAATCACTCTTGCCAATAGCTGTTTCTTTGGGCTAAGAAGGCATCTAAGAAGAAAAGCCCTCCAATATACAACCAAGGAGATATTATATAAGACCATCCCTGTCCTGCTATGTGGTTCAAAAGCGGATGAAAACCTTGTAGGATGTTTTGAGAGAATGATTCTTCGGCCGATATTCGGTCCAGTTTTTGACGATGGAGTGTGGAGAAGAAGATTCAACTACGAACTATACGCGCTACACAGCGACTTTGACCTGGTCAAAAAGCTGAAAATACAACGACTGAGGTGGCTGGGACACGTGGAGCATATGGACAACGACGCACCTGCCCGAAGAGTCTTCGAATTCACTCCTGAGAGACAACGCAGCAGAGGAAGACCCCACTTCAGGTGCACAATTGGAGAACGACCTCAATCAATGGTGTGCGTAACTGGAGGCTGGAGAGGCTGTACCCCGGACTGTAAGCGCCACCAAAAGTAAGGTAAGTAAGTTCTATGAATATTTGTTTTTTCTTCCTCAGCCTAATTTTTAAGGTTGAGCCACTCAATAGTTACCATTGCAACACTTGCTGTATATTTTGCACTTTACCAAAGGTCCTGCCACAAATAAATTCCAACAGAAGTTATCTTCTATATATACAAAATACACACAAATGTATTTTTTCTGACATTATTACCACACATGTTGCGTATTTTATTCGAAATTGTAAAAAATAAACTAAATATAGTTACATATTATATTTTTATTAACATTTATTAAATTTTTAATCACAATCCACTTAACACTTAATCACCGCATTCCAATTCTCGAAAATATTTTATTAAATTCTTATTTCTAAAAATAAAAGAACTACCTCCAGTCAATAAGAAGTGGTTATGGGATAACTAAAGTTTTAAGACATCTTTTATTATGCTTTTTTCTGCATTTGGAAGGTACTTCAAAAAGAAAACGATTTTCAATTTCAATGTTTTCAGTTTGATTTTTAATTTCAGTAATGGTCTGTGCCATTATGAAACTCGATAACAGTAACACCAGCCACAAGAAAATTAGTTGTTTTGCGACCATTCTTGAAGATACAGTCTTGCATCCAGTTCTTGGAAATTGCGGTTTGCGACTGTTTCTAAGAAACAAACAATTTTGAAGCTTCAAAATTGAAAAATAAAAGTTGGATATCAGACACCAGAAAGAGTATTAAGATGATGATAATTTAAAGAAACAAATTGTGTATTACCCTATTGGTAAATTTTTACAGAAATTTTATTCTGTTGCTATTTTTGCCTTATTCAAAATTAAATTAAATTTTTTGTAAAATATATATGATTCTACCTTTAAAGCAACTTCCGTTTTGTTTATTTAAAAAAAAGTAATTTAAATCTTTACAACTTACTCGAAAAAAAATAGTTATTTGCGTTAAAAACAAAGTGACAAGCTGAAAACACCCTTTTAATGAGTTACAAAAATCGTTATCAGCTTTGCACTCGCGATGTGAACAAGAATGTCGCAGAGTCTTGCCAGTTTGAAAATGGTAAGGCTCAAAGAAAGCGTCTTGGGATTTTAAAATTTGCGCGACTGGGTCAGAGGTCGCTTTATAAAAAACTATTTTTAGAAGGATATATAATCTGGCTTGGATTAAAATTACAGATTACTTGTTTAGGTTAAAAATATAAAAATTAACATTTTATGAAGAAGAAAACAAAATATAAGAAGAAGGAAAAAAATCTGTCTACATTTTATGCAGAACTTGTATCATTCCAAGGACCAAATTTACTGTCCTGGTTATACGAAATGTATCGCTTGAAAGTATATCTCTGGAGAAATCTTAGGTTAGGTTAGGTTTACTTGTCGGCAGAGCAGGTTTGTCCTGCTATGCTACACTTAGGTCCTCTTGGACCCATTGTGATGCCCTTTTGTAGTTTGTTAGCCATCCATTGGTGTTAGAGAAGATTAGACGATTGACTCAGAAACCAATAAAGATCAAAAAGTGAGACATCAGAAAGTTCATGGAAGTCATGAAAGTAGTAGTTTCCACTTGTTCTGTTCCTCAAGTGACCGAGACTCGGACAGCGACAGAGGAAGTGAGGTGTGTCTTCATGGATTTCTTCATCACCACATCCCCGACATATATCGTCATACTTGACGTTTAATTTCATTGCCTGATTTCTTAGGAAGTTAGTACCCCGTTAGTGCCCCTACCATCTTAGACATGACCTGTCAAACTGTAGAAGTTTGATGAAATTGAAGTATCTGTGTTGAGTTTAAAACTCGTGTAAGGAGGTCCCTGTTACTTATTTGACGCCAAAAAGGTCTTAGTGTGGAAATCTTAATCAAAACCCACAGAAGGCCCAGCTTTTTTAAAAAATATTTTAAATAAAGTATTTAAGGTTCTGACAACACTGATCGTCAGTCATATTTTCTTTGGTTTTTCCCGATTCGATCATATTAAATTTCACTTCTTTATCAAAAATACATCAAATTGCAAGTCGTGAACCGACAGAATCAAGAGTTGGAATTTATTTCTTATCATTTGAAATAAATGAATTTATTTATTTATTCCAAACTTTATTTTTAATTAAATAATCTGGCTTTTAATTTATCAAATACAATGAATACAACACAAAAGATACTCTGCGAAAACGCAACGTCGTAATTGTAGACGTCTGGAACTATTCTGATGATAAATTTAAATAAACTAAATAGTGATTTAGGGGGTTAATACAATTATCTAATCGAACTAGCTTTGGATTTTTTTTTATTTTTGAAATTGTATTTTCATGATTTTTAAGAATTTTAAAAATCCGACTTTTTGAAAATTTTTAAAATTAACTGCTCGTAAGAAAAAAGAGTATATTCTAAAAACAATATTGCGCATTTTCAATGATTTGCCTGCCCTATAGGTGATATGAAAGCACTACGTTGTGTTTTCGCAAGAATGTAGTACCATTTGAGCTTACAAAAAATTGTTTCATTCACTGCGTTTTCAGCTCAAAATATTTATTTATTTGCTATTGATATTGTGTGCTTACATATGCTTAAAATGTACCAATTTTTTAAAAGCAGGATACATATTCTAGTTCTGAGAAAAAAGATTAATTCATACATGAGTGCTATATATTGGAAAAACCCTCTGTCATCCACGCGACTTCTCAGAAATAATTAAGAAGTACATTCTGCGGGCAGGAAACCACAAAGCATAGGTCATTTTGACCTATGTGTGGTCAGGTACAGTAATCATTTCAATTTCAACGGTAAAAAAGAAACCATAAATGCATTTAAAAAGCTTTTTCCATCCACGTGACTTTATTCTCAGAAATAATTAGAAAGTATAGAATGAGATCTTATGGGCGTAGGCCTAATAAGGAACTCTACTATAGTTATAGTCAGGTACGGTAACGAAAGTTAATATTTTAATTTCGATGATAAAATGAAACTCATCCGAAAGGAATGGTTCCGGCCACTTTTTCAAGATAATTGTACACTTGTGCACGTGAAAGATACATTGTACATTTACCAACAATTTGCTAAAGAAACTTCAATGTCGTAACTAGAACTAAGAACGTGTATTGTAGATTCCTTGTTGCGATTAAAGTCAACTATTCAATACATGCTCCAAACTGAAGGAAACCCCAGGAAGTGCTTCATTTCGATGACGTCGTTCTTCAAATAAAATTGATATAGAAATTCTTCAATTTTTCGATTTGTTTTACTTCATCGGATAACTTCTATTTTAATTAACCGATTTTAATGAAACTTTTTTTATCAATTAACTACATATATCACGATTAACATAAAATTAATTTTAAAATAAAATAAAATAAAATAATTTTATAGGCCATTTTCGAAACTTTCGGGGCGTGGCACACCCAAACGGTTAGAGAGCATCAACATTTTTTGTAGATATTAATTAAATGCTTGGAAAACCGACTGGATTACATAATTTGAATGATTTGGAAGTAGGGGCGGGAAATTGAAATATAACCGGAGACGTATAAATTTGATATCCCCTTCGGCGAACGTAAACGCAACGTGAATTTTCAGGGAAAATAAAAGCTTATACTAACATTTTTTCACAATTCATCTAATTAGGTCAAAAACAGGCAGTATTTGAAATTTCACGTTTCTAACTCAACTGTAACTGGTAGCCGCCGGAAATGGGTTGTGTAAAGTTTTTGACTTGATGAACCATTAACATAAAATGTTTGGTTTCCGCTCTAATCTCCTGAGTTGAATTTCTTCAAATCAGCTCAGCAGGTCCCAAAAAGTTATTATTCGAAACTTATTTTATGAGTTATATTCAATATAGCTCTGGCGTACCTCAAGGTATGTCACTTGGTGTCAAGGTAAAAATGTCCAAGTGTACATCGAAAATGCTTTGCCAATATAACAGCATGATTTGAAAAACTCATCCTTAAATCAAGGTTGAGTCCTTAGTACTTAAAGTTATTTATTGTTTCTATTAAATTTTGGCCGAATGGAAGTTGAAGAACATTATTTAAGTTAATAACCAAACGATATTCAGCAACCCAGTGTGTCAATGGATAAAGGCAGCAAATTCAAGGAACTATTTGAACTTTAAGATAAACCTATATCATCCGCAAAGCCAGTAGGGAATCTTTGAAATTTGGAATGATATGAAAGTGAATACAAAACATAAATAGCAAATAGTGAAATTATGGAGATTGAAAACATAATAGGACCTACAATGGATCCTTCCCGTATTCCTAGACTTAGCTTCCTACTTGAAATTCAGAGTTGTGAAATTCAGATTTTACCAGTTTTCTTGACAGAATTTTTGTGATCCACCATATTCAAAGCTTTAGTTATATCAATAAATATAGGTAAAGATGATAGGCTGATGTTATCTGGAATCCTGTAGTTAAGACTTCCTCCATTCGTCTTGAAAAGTTCCAAAGACGGGAGTTTATCCCTAATTATAGTTTATCCCTAATCTAGACGAAGTATTCGTGATGTAATGCTAGTTAAGGTATGGATCTACTTGCCCACTTTCTAGTATACCTTAAGTATTTATGTATTGGCTGGAATGATGTTTGTATTTAAGACATTTTATTATTGTGTGAATATTGTTTTTTTTTTGTAATCTACGCGCACAAAAGGGATTTTGAATAACCTTATAATGAAGTGACACAGTGAGGTCATTAAGGAAGTGGTGGATAAGTGTGAACTGATGTGCATTCCTAGAATGCGGTTGAACTGCTGTAGGAGTGGGATGCAACTGGCTATTTCGTTCGAACACTTATGGTGGAAATAGCGATAAAAAAACGATAAGCAAGAGACATTGCGACGATGACTAAGAGAGTCAAGCGATCTCGTTTACTATCACAGAACTAGCCAATAGTGACCCAATATCAAGAAATATTCCGCATTTCAATAAAGTTTACCAAATTTTTGCTGTAGCATTCAAAAACATTTTAATCGCTGACATTTGCAAACGCAACCTTTAACCAGAAAAAAAATGAAAGCAAGATAACATACTTTTGGTAAATATATTTAATTTATTCTAATCACATTTTTCATTTTCATTTCACAAACATTTATTTTATTTATTATTTACTTCAGGTACTAGTCCCATATCCATAAATCTTTGGGTAGCGGCGTTGGTTTTCGACATCTTCCCCTATGGTCTAGTTTACACCTCTCGCGGTTGTTGATTAGAAACCGATTCTCAATTTCAATGGTATCGTTTCGATCGTTCATATGTGGCATTGTGAATTCCAATGACAGCACCACAACCAACAAGAGCATCCATTTCTTTGAGAACATTTAACCACACAATTTTATGTCACTTTTGCCTGCGCTTAAACTGACGTTAATTCGCCGCGGAATTCAACTCCAAATTGATAATATTCCCTATCGCACCATTGACTCGCACATGATTAAGGGTCAGGAAAATGAAACCAAAGTCTCTCTGTTACAATTATTGTTCCTTATCAGCGGCTCCTTATCGCTTATGGTTTTTCTTAATAATTTTATTTAAAATTATTTTAAGTGTATTGCCGTTCCTTGCGACATTTGCCAGCATGATCGACCAGCTTGCAGGGTAGCTCTAGCAGTTTAAGTTGACGCCGCGTCCAAACAGCATAGCTACTATCAGCGCGGTCCAAAGGAATTGCCATAGCTGCACCGGCCAGATTAATTGTCAAGAAAATAAGGAAAGCCATCCTCAGAGTGAATACTTGTTGTGAAGCCATTGCGATGTGGCTTGAGCGACGCTTAACTCAATAATGCAGTGCCGACTACTGATATTGGGGTTCAAATAACGTTTGAATTTCGCAGAGCTCTAGCCAATTACGCGACGACGACGACGACGACGACAACGCTTCTACTGATTGTAAATTGGCGCCGAATCTAGGTCTCTAATTTATAGGACTGCGCGTGGGTGTCAATAATGTAATAAGCTTGGCCTTCCCCACATAGTGACAGCCCAGCTGTCAGTGATGATCAACCGGGCCGGCGGTGGTGGATTGAAATGTTTGGAGTTCCCGTGCACGTGATTTATTTGTTCATTAATTTATTCGATTGAAATTGGATGGATACAGTTACAACTGTAATTCACTCATTAGTTGCTGAGACCTTTGGAGACCTTATGACATTGACAGCAAGCAAACAACGCATTTCTCGTAGTACGGGTTTTCCCTGTATACAGGAAAATCTTGTGAAATTGTTTACGTTCAGTTTGCGACCGCTGGATGGATACTATTTCCCCTCAAGTTGCGTTTCAATGAACTTTTTCGAGGTTGAGTCAGAGCATTCGAGTAAATCATCATCTTATTTGTCTTGACGGTGACCTAAAAGGGGTGTTTGATGACATGTACGCGTGCTTCCTTGTCGTGATTTAGGTCGTAAGAACACTTTCGTAGATTTGTTCAATTAATCTTATTCAATTTGAATTACTGCGGTCAGCTGAGATGGCAATTTACTTTATTTGCAGAGAAATTTAAACTGTTTGGGGTAGTTTTGATTAAGTAGCTCAATTCATAGTTGATGGAGTGTTCCGAGGAAGCTTAATGGGATACTGTGTTCAGCTTGATTAGCCTCTTTGAAATGATCCCTAATAGCTAAAGTGATTTGTTTGATGCCAGTTGGACGTTGCGACTCTTTTTTTTCAAACAGAGTTGATCGTAACCGTACTGTACCTCACTTCTCGCATTTGTTATCTAGTTAAATACCTCAGAATTCAATCTTATCCCTGGACCAGAGGTGTCAAACTCAAACTTTTAAGGTGTCAATAGTTTTTCTCGAGCATTTCAGCGGGCTACATTTATATAAACAAAAATGAATGCTTATGTGTCTGTTATTTCCAGACTGGAGTGTCTCGCGTCAGATTTAAATGAAATTATGCGAGTACATGTTTCTATTGGGAGCAATACTTCCTTGAGTATTTTGAGCTATCAGTTACCTTTAATTTCTATTCAGAAGCTGAGCTTAATTAATTTAACAGACAGAGTTCTATACAAAACAAATTTCAAAATTCTATCTCTTTGATGCTTTGGGGTGCTGTAGGGCTTTGAAGATACCCGAAAATGTTCTGTCAACTCACTTAAGCTCACTTTCACCTATGTGCCACATCCAAAGCAAATATTTTCTCGACTACTGTGCCTCTCTGGATTAGAGTTCAAAATTATTAGTTTTGCGTACAAAAACCAACCCCTGCCTGAAAAACGAAAACCTTCCATCCTCTGGCGCTTCCAATTATTGAGACCAAGCGCTCTAATGGTAACGGTGGGTGTCGACGGTGAAGTGGTTAATAGGACGTATTATGACTCGGGATGTGCTTCTTGGATTTCAATATTTCCTTCTTAAAAAAAAAAAAAAAAAAATAAGATAAAAAACGCGCTGGTATTGATAGCTTGTCCTTTAAGACGGTGGTTTTGTTTTCAAATTGAATGGTTTGAACGGTTGATTTTCAAAATGACAACCAAGAGATCTGATATGAGTAGTGCTGAGACATCGAGTTTGATGTCCCTCTGCAGTCATTAAAGAGTTCTTATTTAGGTTTGGTGTGCACCATTGAAGCGTTTTAAGTCCCTTGCTTTTTATTCCTGTTTTAAAGGAAAAGTGTCGAGCATAGTAATAGTGCGAGAAAACGCGCACTTCGAGGTGATTGTTTTAGAAATTGGTATTCTTTAAGCCCGGAAAAGTACAGAACACCCGCATGCACATTCCATTCTATGAACCATTTATTTGAAGAGATAAGTGATTCCCAAGTTTGAAAACTTAAAATATCTGGGATCAATAATCAGCAGCGAAACATCCGGTAATTAAAACAAACTGTTCGCAATATTTGCCGACGTAGGAAATGTATGAAGGCAAGTTAGCGGCAGATAAAGATGCTTTGCATGACAAAAGGAGTACCGCAGATTGCTTGATATTAAAAGTTAAAAATCCAAGGAAGCACATAAAAGAACCCATTTCGAAAAAATTAAAGCATGTCTGGCTCTAGTTATTGCCATGTTCAGAGGAGAAACCCTACGAAACCCGTCAAAAGGTCAATTTCAATCAAATTTTCTATACACGGTTAAAGAAAGGCAGGCCTAAGAACTACTGTGTCACACAAACACAACCACATCAAAGCGCGTACTCTTTCCTATAGAACATACTCACAATTATTCCAACAAGTTTCTGGAGCGCCGCTCCCAAAATTTTCTCGCTGACACAAATGTCGCATCTCAGTAAGTGAGTGAGCTCTGAAAGACACTTTGCGCACGTGCAGTTCAACCAGCCTTTACATGCTTGTTAGGAGGAAGGAAAATTTTGGATAAGACTGAAGTTCTTAGCGAAAGAAATGTACACCATGATTCTCTTTATTCCGTGATGCCTCATAGCTGCCTAAACACTTAAAAGATGGCGTTGCTAATGTAACAGCTTTAGCAGTAACCCCAACCGAAGCATTGTTCAAGCTACGCCAAGTTACCTGCCTTCGCTCTAACATGGTTCCCGTTACTGGAGCCATTTGAGAACAGGTAGAAATGCGGTTAACAGGGATATTTTTAGCAGAGTCTTCGCTTTTTATTTCCATGAAGGAATCATAGCATTTTCTTAGTGTTCCAGCCTGAAAGAATCAGTCCAAATCAAAACGTAAACTAATCTATTATTAGTAAGAACCTATCGATCTTCGATTTTTAAATAAGTACCTTTGTTTCCATCTGCAAAGGTTTCAGTCGTCTCCTGAATTGGTATTGAGTTACCAACTTGGCAAGACAGTTCAAAACATCTTGCAATGGCTCCATTTAGCTCATAATCGGTCTCCTCCACAATTTGCCTCGACCTGAGTTTAGGAAAGGTCTTGATAGATGTATCTAGTTAAACACCAACAATTACGAGTTGATTGTGAAAATATTAGTGCAAACGGACTTTTGATATCTTAAAACTCAGATGTTGGTGGATTACCAAAAAAACATATCAAAACCTACCTACAAAGTCTTCGGTTAAAGATAGCGCAGTAAAAGTGCTTACTCGTGGCTCGACTGTACCACATTTATCAAAGGATTTTACGGATTCCACTTGTCTGCTGCGAAATTATTAATCAAAAATAACACTCCCCACTATAAACTGAAAGGCCACAAGTGCCTTCCGCCCGACAACCGACAACCGAATAGCAGAAAAGCCATCATAATACCATTATTTACTCAGATCTTTGGAATCTATCCATCCATCTACATATAGATATATCTTTTTTTAAGTCTATAGAAAATAAAACTAGAACCAGCTGAAAGAATCAATCATCCATATGTAGAGAGAAAAAAAATGTATTTCTACGTCAGTGGCGTGTGTACGTGCGTACAAGCACCCGAAACATTAGTATCCGCTAACTAATTTAGTATCCAAAGCTAAAAACTACACAAATCTCTCATCCCATTGTGGTATGAATGAGTTCTCTTTAAGCTCACTGTACTTGTTCGTATCTGTATCTGATTCTGATCCCACGCAAGCCAACAACATAAACATAAAACGCTCACTACCTCAGCGTCAGCGATCGGCCTAAAGCCCATAATAGATACTCTGACTGAATGCTAGAGCAATGCTACACCACTCAGTCTTTCAATTCGTCTCTGCCAATGAGGCTGTTTGTTATACCGAGGAATTTATAAGTTCTTACTCACAGCATATCGTATACGGTCTTCGACTACGTGTGTGATTCCAAAATCAAGCGGCACACGGCGCGGCGTGCAACAAACGACGAACGGGTAAAGTGTAAACGTCATTTTGTATCTCGTGATTTCCTCACTCAAGTGTTTTCAATTTTAAAGTCAGGGGCTGATTTTTGATACTCAGTGCCTGACTAATTGCGTGACAGATAACTTGTATCGTAGAAAGCGAGCGTGTAGTCTACTTATTGATTGTAAATTTTTTCGATCAAATCGCAAAATACCGTTCTAAAAATAATCAATATTATTCGGATTTTTTTTTTAATTTCGTTTCACACCTTAGATGCTCCGTCTCTCTCTGTCGAACACCCCGAAGAGCGTATCTCAAATAAACAGAATTCTCTGGCAGGAATCCAATTATTATGATTATTTTTTTTTTGTATTCATTCGGATGTGTTTTGTTGAATTCACTTGATGTAGGACTATGGATTGTGAGATACTTTAGCTGTTATATTTCATTCTCACAAGTATCTATCGGTGTGTTTATCTAATTGTATTTCATTTGTGTATAACAGGTGGCGTTCCGCTGAGATTACAAGGTCTCCTAACTGAGTCATCGACAGGTTGCAATGTCAAATTCATGGATTGACAGCGGTGATGGTACCGGTATTTTCTGCGATGCTGATGCGGATAATAATTTGCTTCAGCTGAAGTTGAAAAAGCCAAAGGCGTGGAAATGGGAACTGACCACGTCGAGATCATCGCCAAATATAGCAATGCCCAGGATCATGTTATTCAATCATAAAGGGGACTTGCTAGTTGACGCCAATCAACAAGTTGACGATGCGGTGTATAAAATGGAAAAGAAGCCAGCGAAGCGACGCGGAAAGAAGCTGCTTCGGGCGGTGACCACGAACCTTGAGAGATCTCTTCAAGATGACGAAGATACTGGATTGGGTTCGCTGGATTCGGCTGAGAAACATACCTACAATCCACAGAGGAGGCGTCGAAATGCTGCGGGCGATCGAGAGGTATCAAGAACTGTGGTATTGGGCGAGAGGACACCGAATGGATACGAGCACTGGAGACATTCAGTTCCCGATGAGATTGATCTGGGGTCGCTGCAAATCTGCGAAGCTACAGACTCAGATCGAGCGCCACGGAAGAGTCCTTCCTTGGACGACATAAATATTGACACGCCTTGGAGGCGAAAATGGAGCCTAAAAGACAAAAGCGTTGAACCTCTAACCGTAGACACGTCTCATCATAATCTGCACGCCTCGAAAGCCTCGTGCAAGCCGTTTCATTCGATTGGACACCTAGATGACCATCCGGCGAAGCCATTTGGACGTCGAGCTTCGTCATTCAAGGAGGTTCGCTTCAATGTGCATCCAGCCTCCGGCGATGAAGACGTCAAGCCGAAAGAGAAACGTCGCTACCGACGGTCAAATACCAGCCGCTCAACAACTAGTTCCTCTGGTTCGATTCTCGAACGATTGAGTGCGATGAAATGCCGATTTTCATCACCCGAATTCGAAACAGCCGAAATGCAACAAGTACAAATGGGACCGAGGTACTTCCTTCGTACCAGCCGGGCGGGTACCATAGTCGTTGCCGAAGAGAACCCAATCAAGCCACGCCGAACTCGTCGTAAGCCTGCAAAGACATCGTCTGCTGAGAACTTTTTAAGCCCTTCAAATTCATCGTTAAAGAGAAACAATTCGTTTAAGGAAAATGGTTTACTGGGCGCCAATCTTGGAGTACCATGTTCGCAAAGTCAAAGTATGAACAGCTTTAAGGAGGTGAAGGGAACTCGTCAGCGACGGAAAGTTATACCAATACGAAGGCATAAAAGTGATGGAAATATTTTGCTGGCCACCACGTCTGATGAGGAAGATCAAAACAGATCTTGCAGCGGAAATAACGGCAGTGTTCGTCGGCGAAAGAATGGCTTTTGGCGGCATAATGAAGGCGGTAAGTTTGCTTTTAAAATGCAATAATGTTTAATATCATATATCAGTGGCTTTAAACGTTTACAATGGCTCTTAAAAGTACAGGGTTGTTCAAGTTAATAATGAGTCATCAGTGAGCTAAATGCTATATGCACATCAGGGCGTTCCAGTTTATAAAAACAATTTAGATATTCCCAAAGCTCAGACAAAAAAGTGATACAGTAGTAGGTCGGTTCTAGTGTAACTCCAACTCAAGCTATATCAGGTTTACTTTTTACTAAAACAAGATTTGGAAATTATTAATGCTAGCAGTGATATTGACCATGAAATATGTAATTTTTTGGTGTCATTCTAAGCAAGAAAAAATATGTTTAAAAAAATATTGGTTTTTGAAAATGATATTGTGTATCCATTTAGGAAGGTCCAATTTGCGACTCGGTTCGAGCATAGCACGCGTATCTCGCGAATAACACGAGTAAAGTTGGCTATCAAGGCGTCAATCGTAGCTGGCTCCTGAAGACCTCAGACTTTACATATCCCCAACGAAAATAGTTGAAATGTGTGATATCGCACGATGTTAGGTGGCCAATTTACCGTAGCAAAACGTGAAATTAAGTGCTAACCAAAATGATTTCTCACCAAGTCCATTGTTTTACGCGCTGTATGGCTCGTAGCGCCATACAATCAGCTTTTCCACCCTAAGTATGGTGGTTCCTCACACTTTATTTTTTTTTAGCTCTATTGTGAATGCAAAGCTTGCAACTTAACTTTGTATGTAAATTTAAACTTACGCCTTTCTTTGAAGGAGGTTCAGTATGTAGCTAGTTGAGTGCATATTGAAGGAGTTTAATTGAAGCGCTGAGGTAAAGTTAGACTTAAGGATCGGCAGAGCCGATCTGTCCTACTATGCCACACTTAGGTCCTCGTGCATCCATTGTAATGCTCTTTTGTGAGGGGTTTAGCCATTGGTGTTAGATGTGGTTAGGCTTCGTGTCCCTTTACCCGACGCCGCCATCCTGATATTTTCAGAAACCTATTAGGATCAAAAATTGAGACATCAGAAAGTGCATATAAGTCATGTAAGTAGTTTCCAAGTGTTCTGTTCCTCAGGTGACCGAGACTCGGACAGTGACAGAGGAAGTGAGGTGTGTTCTCATGGACCTCTCAATCACCACATCCTCGTCAAATATGGTCATCTTTGAGGTTTAATTTCATTGTCAGATTTCTTAGGAAGTTATGTCCCGTTAGGCCCGTTAGGCAGCTCATCAGCCAAACTGCTTTTCTGACAAGTACACCATAAATTTATCACTGTCTCTAAATTCTTCAGACAATTGTATCAAACCGGACCATATTTAGTACAGTACAACAAATAATAACTTTAAAAATACGAGAAAGTCAAATGGGACTAATGAAACGGTTTATTAAAGAGTTTTGACTGATCGCGATGCTTCATTGGTAGTGATGGGGACGCTGCTGCCGATATGGTACAAAATACCTGCATATGAAATGCTTTATCCCTTTTTGGAAAAAGACTTTCTCGATATTTTACAAAATATTTTTGAACTTCATCATTTTCTAATTGGTTATAATATTTACTTAATTAATTGGTATGACCTATTTTTAAAATTGCATCTTTTCAGAACCATTATACGACTGCTTTGGCAAAACCACATTCTTGCCAAATCCTCAGAATCTAAAAAGTCAAAGTTCCTCCAAACGTGCAGAGATTTCAAACATAAACTGTGATTATGAACTTTAGAAATATTAGGTTAGCTTCTCCTGATGTGAATGTTTCCCATGGCAGTTCTTACTCTCGGATGTTTGTCAGACTTTCAGAGAATTAAAACTTTCGAAGAAATTGGGTCCGTCAACGCCTTCCGTCGGTCTGTCTGACGGCCTGTTCAGGCCTACAGAGTTGTTGCAAAGTTCGTGTTAAGAGCATATTTTTATGCCCTATCCTAAGGGTATATTAATTTTGACACATAGTTTGTAACACCCCTTAATATTCGTCGTAGACCCATAAAAGTATATATGTTTATGATCAGGACCAAGGTCCGTCCGTACGCAATTTTTAGGCCTTTAAAATTAAGCTAGGAAGCTGAAATTTGGACCACATATTCCCTAGGGCTCCGAAATGGTGAAGTGTAAAAATTTTTTGAATACGCCTACTGCCACGCTACAATTTAGAAAAAACCGTTTTAAAGCTAAAGTTAGAGAGATAGAGTGTTACAACCTTCATAAGATATGTAGGCACTGCCCTGCTTTATAAGTTTGTCATATAAAGTTTTTTGCCACGCCTTCTTTTTGTGGACAATTTTCATAGAAAGCGAAAAAAAATGTTTAACAAGATATTTACCCAATATTTTTTCCAACATATCACCCACACAAAGTTTTTGGCCATGCCTACTTTTTAAGGGCGTTTTTTCAAAAAAACTTTTTTTTTTTTAATTAATAGAATGAAATAAAATGCTTTCCATCATCTTCTTAATGCTTTTTTCTTTGGGGAATACAGGGATATGGATATGGTATCATACTGTTCGCCCCAAGCGGACTGTAGCCTTTCCTTATGTTTCTTTATCGTTTAATGTAACGGCATCTACCATACAAACGGATTAAGCACTTATTTCTGCAAAACTTCATTAGCGTTTAATCAAAATCAAATGTACAAAATTCTGAATTGGATCAAAATCTTTTGGTACTATAAATAATATTTGAGAAATCAGTTTCTATTCAAAAGTGTTTAATCGAAATTTCAATATATTTATTTAAAGATCAAATATTGCACTTTAGGTTTAAGATCAGGTACCTTTTCCAAAATTCTGTTTTTTAAGAAAGTACCTACTAGCTTTGATGGAACAAAACATATAACAATAGCGGAAAGAATTCTGCGATTAATTTTTAAGTACAACTTGAGACATATATGCTCACCACGGCTGGATCAGATTCATGTATCCCAAAAAAAAAGTAATCACGAGGCGCTAAATAAATAATCTTAGAGGCTAAGAAATGAACGAATAAGGGCAGAAGTTGGTCAGAAAAAACCCATAATAGAGGAAAGACAAGTGAAATGGTTTGGACATGTACAACGGATGGACGAGAGAAGAAAAGCAAAACAAATAGCTGAGAAAAGGTTGAATTTACTGCACCAAGTGGTAGACCACACAACACTTGGGGTGACCGGACCCAAGTGATAGGAAGAAAGAAATGAGGAGAGATTGAAAGGCCCGAAGTCAGTGGAAGAAATGGATAATTTGATGTTACCCCGACGCCTAACAATATATGGGGCATGGAGAAGAAGAAGAAGAAGAATTATTCACGTTTTATAACTGTAAAAATATAACGAGGCATTATTGCCATTTTTACAATTTTTACAGGATCCACAAAATTATAATATTAATTAAGTGCCTTAAACTGTCTTTGAGTTAAATTATCTCCCTATGTTTATTTTGTTAGTTAATGAGTTTAACCTTTGAGCAGATTATATTATCCTCAGTACGTATTTCAGGCGGAAAACCATGCCAATGAGATCTGTGCAAATTTGGTTTTACTAAAAGGAATTAAAGGCGCCTGGATTCATATCTTCTCGGTGAGTTAAGCAGCACTACCATCTAACACTCTAAATTCGACGACAGTGAAGTGCTGCTACGTTACCTTGCAAAACCTAGCCAAGCATAACAAGGTCAAACTTGGATGGGTTTCTGGTCACGAAGGTATTGCAGGTAACGAATGTGCAGACTAGCTGGCTAGAGCTGCATCAGAATCTGCGTTCTTAGGATCACAACCCTACTGCAAAGTCAACCGGGCTGCTACTCTAACGGTCAAGAATTCAGCGAATAGTATTCTCAAATAATCGATTATGTCAATTTGATCCACTTTCAAATAGCGAGAATGTTTTGTCCGATACAGTCCTGCACTTTATTTCTTTTCCATTTTATCTGGAACTTTTAATCAATCTTTATTTGGCATTAAAAGAAAAACGGTTACTTAAACGGATAAGGGTCTATGCAATTTATTTTGCTGGTTTTCTCTTTCAGCACTTTTGCCAGTAAGCCAATTTCTATTTACGTATTTTCTGTTTGTTATTTAATGTCTTGTCCATCTGCGGATTTTAACCCAACTGTACTATTTAATAGATATTTAATCGAGTAGAGCAGCAAAGTGTTTGAAGTGTTTTGAATGTGCAGTGTTTACTCTTGCTTTGTAAAAATAAATTTGGTTCAAAATTCTATTATTTAATCCTACATTAATCGAAAAGTAGTATCTGTAAAGTTGCATTCATGTTTCTTTCGTTTCAGATGCCAAAACCCAAATCGATTTGGGTGGATGACGACTGATCTTAATGTATAGAAATTTTCACACTTTCTCATGGAAATCACATTCCTTCCAAACAATATTTATAGCTTTAAACTGCTTTTATACCCAATACAAAGCATACCCATTCGTATATTATAAGTTTGTTAAAAAAAATTCACTACAGAGTAAGACGATCACTCCCACAACAACTGCCCAGAATTATGCAACGAATATTGCCCAGACTACTTAGAGCCGATAAGATGTCAATGTGCTGTGCCTGCACTCTTAAAAATAACTAAAAAGGAAGATCGTCGACGGGATGATCATTGTCATATTCGCGATCGTTTCGTAGCTGGTATGCATTCCAGCAGAGGAAGTGATATTGTTTGCTCAAATACCAGGGAAAAAGGCTTCGATGATGAACTTACGCACAACGAGATGTTTTCTAGATCATACAGGGTGATGCCATAAGGTAAGTGTTATATTTTAATGCAATTATTTCTCTCATTTATAAAAGATTTCTTTATACACAGGTCTTACGCACGTAGCTTGACAGGCAGTTTGGAAATAGTGATTGAGTGTTGTTTGTTTTTTTTTTTTTTTTGGAATTTTCAAAATTATGTTTCGTTGAATAACCGCGCTTTTTAATTTATTTCATAAATAATTATTAAAATCGTTCATATTTAATTTTAAATAATTTTTTGTTTTTGTTTACTTTTAAGATGATATTGTCCCCTTCCCTCATGCCAGAAGCCTAACTGTGCAAATGTTTCTATATGGACTTAATTTGTTGGTTGGATTAACCTTTGGGTGTTCTATGCTATACCAAAATCTAGATTAGAATGCCTTGGGTGCAAGGAAAGCATACTGTTTAACAATCTTTCAGATAGCAAAACTTTTAGTTTTGTTTTTGCAGATTCATGGTTCTGGAATGAGGGGGACGATTATATTAAACCAACCAAAAACCAAACTTTTGGACCTATTTACCTCGTCTTCTCGTTTATTTTGCTGTCATCGAACTTATATTCGTATCTTCCCGGACAGTCCAGCGGAGTTATAGACACTAGTGCTACTATAGTTTCTTTAAACTATATAATAGCACTAGACTGCTGATCCTCTCCTAACGAGATGTTGAAGCGTGGTGAATGGAGATATTCCAGGGAACTGCAAAGCCGGTGAACTCGCAAAACTTGGAACCATACTGGGTGAAATGAATTTTGTTTTAAGGTGTTTTTGAGGTTGGTTTTTCGAATAGAGATAAAACTGACATTTTGTGGTCAAATCTGGAAACTCTAATGTCATTTATGTTCAGTTTGGTTTGCCATTTCATCATGAACAGGTTGACAAATGAACCAACGCTTGCAAATCGTGCAAATTTATTTCGAAAATAATGGTTCAGTTCGCGAAGTTTACCGCAAGCTCCGTTCATTTTATGGTCGACATATTCGTCCATCAGAGTAATTAATTCGATTAACCATGGATCGTTTTCGCACTACGTTTACTCTATGTGATAATGCGCATCTGCAGAATTGCTGAATAATGCGAACCGAAGAAACAATTGCCGCTATAGAGCAAAGTGTTGAAGAGGACCCGAATGAATCGATTCGCCACCGTGCACAGCAATTGGAGCTTTGTCCATCAACTTTATGGAAGGTTTGGCTAAGTCAAAAAGCAAAATTGCCGCATTTGGAGTGAAGAGAATCCACATGAGACCCTTGAAACGCCATTACATCCACAAAAACTGACTGTTTGGTGTGCTCTAAGGGCTGGTGGAGTCATTGGGCCATACATCTTCCAAAATTGTGCTGGAGAGTCAGTTACCGTTAATGGAGACCGGTATAGAGCCATGATAACCGACTATTTTGTTCCCGAATTGGATGGCATGAATGTAGATGAGATGTGGTTCCAACAAGACGGCGCTACATGCCACACAGCGCACGTCACATTCGATTTATTGAAGAAAACATTCTATGAGCGCATAATTTCGCAGAATGGACCTGTCAATTGGCCACCAAGATCGTGTGATTTGACACCATTGGATTATTTTCTTTGAGTATATGTGAAGTCCCTCGCCTACGCCAACAACCCAAAAATTTTAGGGGACTTGGAAGCCAACATTCGTGGCGTTATTGCCGACATACAGCCCCAAATGCTTGAAAAAGTGGTTGAAAATTGGACCTCTAGACTTATCTTTATTCGAACCATCCGCGGCGGCCACATGCGATTTTTTGGTTTGCTTCAAAAAGTAGAAAACTTTTAGATACAGACCGAGCAATTTCCTTGCATATTGTGACGGAATCTTAAGATTGCCGATTGCGGCGAATAATGTGGCTATCGTGGATAAATAAACCACAAATGCAATTCAACGTACAAAGACCATAGTGGAAAATCATGGTGATTCCTTAAATAACTTGAATACACTGTTGGCTGATTTTGAAAAAGAATTTTATAGGAAACCAAAAAAAAGTGAAACCTACGTACAGATTAACATACTCATGGAGTCAGTTCCCAATTCAACAATTTCGGTGTACACCAAAAAGCGTCGACAAAGCCTTCTCGTCAAAAAATCCAGCTTGAAAAAATTGCAAATACCGTCTGTAAGGAATTTAAATACCCTGCGAACTTCTTTAAGAAGGTAAAGCCCATCAACCTTTCTATCCAATGCGGAAGGGATGCTTGCATTTTTTTTGGAGATATAACGCAAAAACGAACAATAATGGCTACAGTTAAGTGGAAGGGCTATAATCCCTATAAGTCCGCTCATAACATCGTCAATAAAATTAGGTGGCAAAATAATACAACTACTTTTGACTTTTTAACGCCAAACACTTTTGCACGTCACCATGTTTCTTCTATAAGGTTCCAATTTTTATGCAGAAAACAAGTACAAATGACATCTGCATAGGAAGCCGTAGCTCTATTTACATCTAAGATGCCGATGATTTTGTTCATGACTAAGCTACAAAGAAATTACGATTAAAACTAATCCATTCCACGAGCTCACAGAAGAAACAAATTACAAGACAATTAACAATAGATCGGTTTACACAAATTAACTTTTTTAATAAATAAATATAAGATTCATTAAAAGTTTACAAATAAATAAATAAATTAAATTTCTTAATTAATTGAACACAGTAGGTAATCACACTATAACAATCGGATGAAGTCTCTTTTGGCTACCAGTTGAATAGGTTTCTCCTTCGACACCGACCTGTATGATCAATCCGGCATCTTGGTCTTTGATGGTGTACTCCTGCGTTTGCACTGGGTATATTTGTCAGGAGCGAAATAATCAGAACGATAATCACCCAACTAATTGTTTTGAAATCCATTTTTTATGAGTTAGGTATCAATATCAGTGAATAGTCGAACGCAGAATGTCGGCCAAGCACGCTGATGCTGGACTTTTATTGCTCGCCGCAGTGCAGTATGTTTTAATTGTAATAATTAAAATGATTCGTCATATACGATAGATGAAGTATAAAGCCGCTCTGACGTAACGCAATAGTCATCTCGCTTATATTTCCTCGACGTAATGCGGTACTATTCGTATGACGTTCTTCAAACTATGATCACTTCAATTCGAAGTCTTTAATTCAAGTAGATCCCACAGAAAATATCTAGATACATTTTATAATTACGAATGAAAGTTTTTACTGTGAGTAATATGTTCTGTGCATCAGATGTAGCCTCTGGATACTACTGATGAGACTCAAAAATTCTTACTAACTGTGAAACAAACCGATACACATTCATCATAATATCGGATATCTACGTCACTGGGAATATACGAAACTGACAACGAATATAACCAAAAAAGAGTTTAAAAAAAAACTACTTTAAAAATAAATGTGAATTACTGCCAAATTTTTGTAGATAAACCCAGTTGCTAGATGTGGAGATTTACGTACTGCGGATCTTTTGAAAAGAGAGGAATTTTTCTTTGTTGATTCTAATTTTTGAATTTCAATAAAAGCATTAGCACTCTCTTTTTAAATTTATAGTGAAATAAATTGAATTCGGTTTTTTGCAAATGAAACTCGTTAAATTGTTCTTGTGTACCACAGGGTTCTGTTTTGGCAACACTGCTATAATGTTATGGACTACTAAGGCAAGTTATGTCTCTGATGATCATAACTTCTATCGGTTAATTTAAGTATTCCGAGAAATTGGCATCAAGCTAAAACTAAAAATATCGTATTCTAGTATTGGCCTAACCAGAGAGATAAATAGCGAAAGGAGCGTGTGAGGATCAGAAAAGCTTTTGGAATTACGTCTAAGGGGTTGCATGGGTTTATTCGGGGAAAAAAGGTCTATTTTCAAAATAAAATGTTTATATCAAAAATGATATATTTACTGTTTTACAGATATACATTTGAAAAAGAATTTCTTAAAAATTTTAAAAGAAAATATTCAAAACTCCATTGTGCCGCCATTGTGACGTCATTTCCGGTGACCCATCGGAAAAAAGGTGCGTCCGCGTTGACACTAGAACTCGTGACAGGAGCATTAGAAGTGAAAAGAAATTTGTGTTTTATATAAGATCATAACCTAGAATTTGGGCGAAGGGGAAAAAAAATGAAAATTGGATTTTTGGCAGACGGTGTTACCAAAAAATGCAAATTTTGGGAAATTTGCTCAACATTTTTTTTTTAAATAGTTGTGATTGAAAACAAAATTATTCATCGTGAATTGTATCTCGAAGAGCTGTGTAAAATTTAATCAAGTTTCGAGAAAAACGCATTTAAAGTTGGGGATAACCTCAAATAAACCAAGGCTGTATCTCTAACTTTTATTCAGACTGTCTAAATGAAAATTTTGGATAATATTTTCGAGATGTTGTAGAAAGCTGTGAAGCTGTAAAACTCATGTAACCCCTTAATAAACCCAATAATTGATTTAGATTTTGCTTCAATATACTTAATATGTGTTCCAAACGTAAGTTTTTTAAAACAATTAAGTTATGCCCTACTTATCCTAAGAGGATTATCATTACAGCATTGAGAGAATTTCTAAAATCGATAGAGTGCCTTCAGAGACAGCCTTTATTTCTCCCGGTTTTATCTCTACAACCGTTAAATTTTCCCCGCCTTTTATATAGTTATCTGGACAATGTCAGCATTACAATTTAGAAGAATTTTTAAAATCGGAAGAGAATTACTGTACTTTATGTGGCGCTATAGTCCGGGGTGGTCGTGGGCCTCAAACAAAAACGTTTACAGCCTACTCAATATGTGGCTGCATCCAGGTTCACAGGCTAAGTTGGGTAAGATTCCGATTCACTTGCGTGCGCTGCCTGAGTTGCAGTCTTTCTCTACTGCACCGTCCCTTGGGTGTAGACTCGAAGATGAGCATTGGACTTTGTCATTCTATGAGTCAGCCATCTGGACTATCACTCTTTTGGTTTAAAGGATTCCGTTAAACGGCTCGTACAGTTCATCGTTGTAACTCCTACCACCCACCTGAAGTATTTTTCACTTAAAGCAGCCAAGCAGCCTCTGCACCATAGAGAAGAACTGGAATAGTTAAGGTCTTATAAAGGTTCACTTTAGTTGATCGAGAGAGAGAGCCTTGCTATTCAAAAGTTTTCTAAGTCAAAGAAGCAGCATTTAGGGAGCGTAATTCCTCGTAATTGCTCAGCGCTGGTGTGGTTGTCTGAGAAAATAGTGGTGCTAAGGCAGAGAAAGTCCTGGAGTATCTCGAAGTTATATGCATCCGTTGTTACGTTCTTTCCTAATCGTCGGTGTTATATATCTTTTCTTGTTCTGGTCTTGCTCTCATTGACCGTTATCCCCATCTTTGACGATTGACAGCCCACCGCCTGAATTAATGTTTTGTTGACATAGAAGGCCTCGGTGATATTTTTACCGATTTTAATTTGCACGTGCATTCTCCATCGTCATACTGCATGACCGAAAGCGTTCGACAAGAATGTCAATGCAAAAGGTGGTGGGTATCGTTTTCAAGGTCCTGAGTCTTTTCCAAAATCTGCCATCGTGTGAATCTTTGATCGATGGTGACCTAATAATAGCACTCTAAATAGACAGTTTTGGAGCTATGAACAGACAGACAGATAGACGCCATATTCTTGTCATTAGCAAGAGCTTAATAAAAAAATGTTCAAAATTAATTTTATCGGCCAGCCCCTTAAGATGCTGCGTTAATCGGGATAAAATACAATGACAATAGATAGCTATATGTTTGCGTATGGAATGAAAAATTATAAAAAAATATATATTTAAAAAAAAAAACAACTTTAAATATTTCTGAAAATGAACATTTTAATAAATTATTTCAACAATACAAGCTGCTCGTTACTTGTTATAATTTTTTTAACTATTTTATATATATTATAATTTATTTAAGTTTAACCTAAATATGTAGTCCTTCTTTGTAACTTAAATAACTTTGTTTGCGCCATCTCACATTAAATAAATCAAGCTCAGAATAGCCAAAAAAATTGATAAACAATATTATTTAACAAGTCTCAAAGTAAATAAAATCCAAATGACAAAGTACGTATTACAAAATTCAATTTGTGTGTTTTTTTGGTACAGAAGGTCCTTTCACCAGACGAGCCTGCAATATAAATTTCGAATTAGTTTCGTGATAAGAAAAAACAAATATGTAATTATTTTCAGTTACAGTTCGACATCGATGTTTGTGATCAAGACGACACTTTGGATTACGTAGCACCAGCAAAGTAGCAGTTTTTACGGATACCGAGAGAGGACTGTAGAATATCACCTTCCTTGAAGATATAACTGGGATGTTTGCAATCAGCAAAACTGTCAGGAATACGATGGCCAAACTAACTACTTTGAAGTCCATTTTGATACTGAAGCGAAGCTCATTTTAATGAAAGGACGGATGCAGTGTGTTAAAGATGAGTTTGCTGAACTTTTATCGCCGCATTGTGGTCGGTTTGAGTCATTCATCATGCTTTTATCTTAAGGTGTATTTACGACAACAAAAAATAATGAGAATTTTCTTTGGTTTAGAAATGATTAATTTTTTTAGGGATAACATATTTTTATTTTATTTTTATCTAGGAGCCTATTTTTAGCGCAACCCGCATTAAAAGGAAAAATCCCCTTGGAATCTGGAAGATGTAAATTTGCAAAAGATTAAAAAATACATGACAGCGCATAAACTTGCCGGAATCCGGTGCATGTTTGAAAGAGTTCAAATGAGCCAAACTGCATTTTGCACTGCGTATTCTCTAGCGTCACGCGCTATAGTTGAATTAGTTTTACCGGGATCCCGAATTCGGCCATCGGCATGTAAGATCAATGAAGAACCCCCCCTTTTGTCTCGACTTGAAATTCGTTGGTTTTATACGTTGGATTGGATCTCATTTGCGACACTAAGCCTTACTTGTAGATGGGGCAGGTATTGGCAAAGAGTAACTGAAAGATTATTATTGTTTCGGTATTGGCGCAGTTCAAGAATCTGGGTTCTGCTGGTTAGCATCAATTGAATGAGTTTTGAGTTTCTAATTGTGGGATGTTTTCGGGATAGATTTAAAATTTTTAATAAATAAAATACAAATATTAATTTTATAATTTAAATGAATTTTGAAGTTACCGTTATTACTTCGAAACTACCAAACGGATTTTCTATAGCAGAATTTCGATTTGCTTACAAAAACTTTTAAGCCATCAAATGAAAAAACAGTTTTTGTTTATAATTTGCATTATCAAGTTGAATGTGCTTAATTTTCTTTACTTCTCTTTCGTTTTAATCGATAATGTTATGATTAGTTATACGGATCATTACCCACCCATTGGGTTAGCAAAATATTGATCGCTGTTGATTTATAGATCCCAGATAATTGACCTTTGCACACCTGGGATTCACTTATCCATTCAAATAAATGTCTTGATGATTAGGTTGGAGTAGATATCAGGGAAGGGGCGGTACAGATTTTTTTTTTGGGCTAATGCGGTAAAATGGTGGTCAAAATGGGTAGTGAAAGCACTCTAGCCTTACACCATCAACTCCTACTTCTCAACTCCACGTGGTGACTGCTGGGTGCCTAGTACATCGACAGGAGATGGGGTAACCAACATCTGCGGAAGTTCGTTGGTGGCAGCTGACAAGAGAGGGCGGGAGAAGTGACATCTCCCTAAGGCACGGTCTCGTGTTTTCGGGTGGCAGCGGACGAATTCTAAAGATAGAATCAACGGTGGCGTCCACAGTTCCAGTTAGGTTGAAATAGTGTCATTCCTATACGAGCTACCTCAATGTATTTGAATACCAGGTCTAAAGGGATTTCCAACACTTAGTCAGTGTGATAGAAAATAGTTGCTAGCGGACGAGCCATTAATAAGGTCAAGCACTCACATGCCGGAAGCTGGTTACTGGCTTCGAAATTTTCCGGCTCCTTCTGCCCAAGGAGTCCAAAAAAGGGCCCGGTACTCTAGTTTGGGGATTGTGCGTGGGGTTAACAGCCCAACCACGTAAAACTATCTTGTTATGAAGCAACCAATAGTCTGGAATAGGTACGGACTCATTGTTAAAGACCCCGCAAAACGCGTGCATCCGAACAATTAGCAGAGGCCCTAGAGCCTGGATGGCGAACCTTTTAGAGCTTCGTGCCATTTAAAAAAAAAATATTATGAAGCCATCATGCAGTCTCGATCTAGTTTTCTAGTAGTCGTTAGAAACAAAAATAAATAATTTTACACTGCGCAGCAATTTATTTGTAAACATACACCAATTCAGTTTTGAAATAAACAGTTTTTAATTCATTTTAATAAAAGAGACAAAGTTCAGATTACAAAAAAACAGAGAAATAAACAAAAACAATGAACGAACTATTTTAGTGTGAATTTTGTTGACAAAGTAGTTTATATCAGGGCTGTATTTTGTCACTTTAAGCAAAATGCAGGCTGAACTGGAATCATCTGATAAACGGTTCCTAGGTGAATCATTAATGTCATAGACGAAAATATTGTCAATATAGGAAATGGCAAATTTTTAAAGCAGTTATATATGTCGGGAAATGAATTCCAAGTTTCCATTAATTTGGAATTGTTATTCATCATCGTATTGCCTAAAACCCTTTCTAGCTCGATTGATTCCAACTCTTTCCCGGTTTCGACTAATTTTGGAGTCCATATCGAAATATACCGGAATTCGTTCAGCTGCATTTCAATTTCTTCGGTTTCCAACCAAAAATATTGCTTGCCAAAGACCCCAAAAAACACCAATAAGAGAACTTAAAAATCAAGAATTTGCTAATAAGAACGAATGAGAGGCAAAAAAGAAAAATATAACTTAACTCGGTGAAGACAGCTGATGCTGTCACTCAAAGGTGCAAACGGATTTCTCAATTGGTGACGTGCCCATAATAAATATTTCGTCGGGTGCCACCAATGGCACACGCACAATTGGTTTGCCATCGCTGCCCTAGAGCAAATATCACCGACATCCAGAAAGTGCGATCGCATGGGCCGGGCAAAAGAAAGATGAAAAACTGTGATGTTTACAACAGTGATTCCTATAGGGAACGAAAGCAGAGTCTTTTTGGGTGCGGATTAGTTATAAGCTGCCGACTTAGGACTTGAAAGGACGATGCTACCAAAGAAAGTTTCTATAAACTTCTCGACAAAACCTACTCATCGGCCTAGGCGAATTTAACGCCAAAATTGCGTTGGTAACGCAATCGGAAGACATAGCCTGCATGACTATGGGGCGAACATTATGATACCCTATACCCTATACCTACATGTCCCTTCACATGAAAAAGGCATAGAAAACACGATCGATGACATTTTATTTGGTTTTCTATTATAAAACAAAAAAAAAGTTTTATGAAAACACGCCCTCAAAAAGGGCTAAAGACAGTTCATGGCAGATTTGTTAAGGCCTAATATTTTAGTGCTTTATTCCACCAACTTTAGGCTTGTTTTTTTTTTCTTAATTTTGGGCATGGCAGTGGGCGTATCAAAAAACTTCTACCGTTTTGGGACCCTAGGGATTTGTTCCAAATTTTAGCTTCGTAGTTTAAATTTAAAGGCTAAAAATTGGTGGCGGACGGAATCATATCCTATTCTTTTAGGGGTCTACGGCGTGTTACAAATTGTGTGTGTCAAACCCTTTGTATAGTGTATAAAACTCACTTACTTTTTCACTTCTCAGTGAATTCACAGAAAGGAAACAAATCATTTGTATTATGTATTCGTTTCTATATTTTAACTGTTCCACTTTATATGTTGTATGTATGTTCTTAACTGGGACCTAAGAAATTGCAAATTAAAAATTTCAAACCTCACGCAAGACACTAAACGCCTTGAACACAGCATACTTCCCCTATTTAAATAGGAAAAACAAATATTCCATTTTCGCCCAAAAATATGCAACAAAACTGATAAATTTCTATCTGCGTAACCTCCAGTCGAAAAGCCAATAAATGCGCATAAGCAAAGCGATAACAGACCACCTCCACCGAGCTCTTCATTCCATCCATTCTCTGAGATTTAAAGCCGCGTAGCGTAGGTAGTACAAAAATGAATTTCAAAGCAATCAGTTGGGTGGTCGTGTTCTTGTTTGTATCGCTGCTGGCGAACGCACAGATTGCAGTTTCCGCCCCAGGAAAGGTAATTTTTTTCGCAAACGGAACCGATAAGGCCAGTATATTTGGATCTTCAGCGCGGTGTAAGCTTGACTTCAGAGGAAGGTGTCGTAAGGTACGCTTCGACTCGATAAGCCGGTTATCTACGCGAAATCAAATTTTACTAATCAGTGATTTTGTTTTGTTAAAGGTCAGACAATGGAGGGTAGCCTGATTGATGCCATTTAAATACTGAATCAAATAATATCAGTGTGCTTTTGTGTTTTATTTATTTATCAAAAGTGTAATAGTTTTTAATTTTTTTTTTATAAAGAAATTGTGTTTTGTCATGTCAAGAAGTCCCAATAAATTTTGTAAATATCCGCTCGTGTAGTTATCAATAAAAAAATGTTTTTAATATTAAATATTGGGCAACGAGTTGTTTTGAGTTTTGAGTCATGCGGCGGAGTTCGCTTATCGATGGGGACGTGGTCATCAATAAGATAAACCTGTAGATACGATATGATGAGTATCGTTCAGTCTATTGAAAGTGTAAGAACGTCTGACTGACTGTTACGTCAGAAAAGTGGTGTATGACTATACGGAGGCTTGTACCGTTGAAAGGTCGTTTTTCGTTGTGTGGTACTTGTGCAATCGGCTGGGTTAAGAAAAGCCTTGAAGTGTACACATTCATTCTTCAGCTGCTTATCAGCGTACAAGCATTGTTCTTGAATGTTGATTTGTTTCCATCCTGTTGGTTTCATCGCTTAAAAAGTTTTATTTTAATCTGTTTAGGTTTGGCATTTTAAGACTTTAATTGGAAGTTGAAATATATAATATCGTAGATAAGACTTTTACCAGTTCTTGGAAAACAAACTTAAGTGCCGCTAAACTTTTTGGTATATAATTTTTTAATCAGCATAAACATAAGTTCCGCTAGACCTTAGCAAAAACAAATTATATTGTGAATTATACAAAATAAGTCCTAGTCCTACTGAATCGAGGCAACATACATTCAACATACCTTCTGCATGAAGTCCGGTCAGAAGCCGTTCCTTCTAGAATGCTTTCTATATCTGTTTTCCTCGAAAACTATATGCAACCTGGAAGACTTGTAAAACAAGTTGAAGAAAAAAATGTACAATCAAATCAAACCTGGATTTAGCTTCTAACAAAAAGAACTAGGGATGTCAATTGTCTGTGTCCTTCCAGTGTTACTTAGCAAAATGTTCTCTACACACTGTCGATAAAACTCTAAGCTATGTTCAAAGGCGGCAACACCAGCACCTGCGCTAGAAGTACGCTTAAATCAGAGCCGTATCTGGCGAGTTTATCTGCTTTTTGTTCGCTTCAACTCCAACGTTACAGGGAACTCAGCGAAGTAGAATCTGTTACGAATTTCATTTTAACATGGTTGGAGCCGATTGCTTTAAGTACTGCTTGACTGACCGTAGAGATAGTTATTTCCGTTTTGCTGCTTTATTAATTGAAAAAATCTCAATCGATACCAACGATCTGTGGTTGATAACCTGTACCGTCTTCTCTGTAGAACACCATCCCTGAATATAGGAATACATTTGATGGCAGCCCCAGAGACCGTCCTGCCTGGGATTCTAAAATTTTTGTTGAAGTCTTTCCTGGGTGTGGGTGTCCCGTAATAAGTATTTCATCAAAGATTTCAAGTGTGATTGTTGAGATCCGAAAGGGCGAGGCTTTCAAATGTTGCTCTCTTTTAGTGCGAGAGGGCCTCTGCCTGGCACTTTCATTCCCAGACAGCCATTTTCTGCAAGTGATGATGGTGTTGGTTTCTTTAAAAATTACATTAATTGAAAAATTTTTCTTGTGCTCGCAGTAGTATGATAGTATAATTTCACAGAGCGGGGCTTTTGGCGGCTTTCGCACCCAGCCAATAGTAATAAACAAAATTTCCAAAGAGAGAGAATTTTATTAAGTAGTTACTCGATAAAATAAATTGTTTTTAAAAATATTAAAATAACCTAAACTTTAACCTACATAAGCCCTTTTTTTGGTGCTCCCAAAACTTCAAGACCGAAAATAAGAATTTGCATGAAAAGCTTCTCAAAAATAACTTGCCGTTCGGAAGCGGCATTAAGCCGTAGGTCTATCGACTGTAGGCTGCTGGTAGGCGTTCTTACGGGCCACCAAGCTTTTGCTAAACACTTAAATGTGTTGCGCTTAAGCGACACCACTACCTGTCCTGCTTGCGGTGAGGAGGATGACACAGCAGAACCCTTTCTCTGCTGTCGGCGGATCTTCGGAGCTGACGTGGTGAGTGCCGAACATCTAAGCTCTTCATCACTGAAGCTCCTTTTCGTTTTTCTTCGAAAGACTCGAAAACTAAGTACATTAATGTAAGGTATCTGAATGGTAGTACAATGGACCTGTAATTGTGTCTGAGCGCTCCATTGGATAGTAACAACCTCCAACAAAAAAAAAGAAATGCTTAATGTAAGTTTCAGTTTTTTTGTTGTCAGGTAGCGCAGGCTATCGTTTTAAGTAGGTAATACTAAAGATACTAATAAGTTACGACAAGTAGCTACACATAGATTGAGTCATGAATGCAGTATCGGTGAGCACTCAGCGATGAGATCAATGAACTAAGAATCAATTGCGTCGACTTTGGAATATTATGATATATAGATAAGGAACCGATTATCGTTGTACCGATGATATATTTGCTAAGGATTTTTTTATTTATGTAACATTCAGACAGATGGAGGTACATGTACCTACGTAGCAAAAGATATTTGGTTTAAAATGTTTGTTTTGGATTTAATTATCCAAATATGTTGGCCCGCATTTGCCAGGTTCCTCAGCCTCTATATTCTTATTCTTAATTAGATTTCTGTAGAACTTAACAAACTCAAGCTAAGAATTTTTCTTTCCAAAAACTGTCTTAGTCTAAAAAGTCGTTTGAATTGTGAGGACTTGACATTAAAAACCAATAGAGTTTTATATAAAACCTTCCTCATTCCTCATCAACTTTATCATTCATGAGTATGGACTTTAGCATGAATGGACTTAAGCTGTGGATCACAAAGATCATCATTTGAAAAGGGAATTTTTTCCGCGTTCTCTCTGCGTTCACTGGTTTAACAAGGGCGACTATAAAAAAGCGGTAAACTAAAATTGAGTATTAGCTTTAAACAGGATTTGTAATTAATATACACGGTGTTACTTACTCGTAACTTGTGGATATATTTTTAAAAAACATTCGTTTTGCATTTAGGGTCTACCTCCAATGTGTGCCTCCTGAACCAAGGATTTAAAAAAACTCTGCATTGGTGTACCCTAAACCACATTAAAAAAGAAGAGGTACGTGTTTGTCTTTTAATATTTTAAAAGCTGACACGTGAGTCGTGTTAACCTGTCATTGTATTTCTGTTCAGTACTTTTTTAAAATTTAATCAAGAGAAGACTGGCGCAGCGTCTTCAACATTTTCGTGCTGCATTACGAAAATCAGCATTATATGAGGAATGTGTTTAGAGAAACTTATGGTCTCCATCATCAGCCAAGTTAAACAAACGCATGATTCGCTATACGATCGAAAAGTTTGAAATTTGAAATAAAATTTTCATTATTAGATAATACGCGGCCGAATTGACCACATCCAGGACGAATAGTTAGGAAAATAAATGTCCTTTTTATTTTTATTTATAAAAACAATACCTCTAACCATTCAATCGCCCCCATCACAAATATGTAAAAGGTTGTACCACCCCACGGTTCTTTGTTTTCGAAACTCTTTTCGGCTCCCTGAAATTACGCCATAGCAAATTATGCCAAAAAGTCTTTTCAAAAAATGGCCAAAATAATTCGGGCGTACAATTTTTTGAAAAAGTGCCAAAAATTAAGAAGGTAAATACGCCTTCAAGTAAGGAAATTACGCCAAATTTTAGGAAAAAGATCCAAAAGGAAAAAGGAAAGTCCGCCAGAAAAAGTTTATTTTTTTGCCTAATTTCCAACTTTAATATGGAACCTGCACCGATAGGTTAAAACTTTTTGGCGTTCCTTGCTTAAAAAAAAGGAATATGAAAAAATTCCACAATATTGTACGTAGATTTTTTGGCTCCTTTTCCATTTTAATTTGTTGGAGTAATTTCAGGCAGCCGTCTTCTATTCTGTTCCTTATGATAATTATAACTAACAGTCTAAAATGTTCAACTCGAAGTCATTTTATTAAGTGGTGGCGCAACAGGACTTAATGTAGAATTATCTAAAAAAAGCACCACAACTGTACCGGTGAACTGATCTTAAAGGAATAACATATGACTGTGTATTTGTTTGTATTGTACTTAATATTTTCATACTGCCAGAAAGCTGAATGTTTACAAAAAAAAGCTAGGTTAGGTTAAACAGCTATCACTATGTACCAAAACTGACCAATAGCAATCAGTTGAATTTAAACTCAAACGGCAGAAAAACGCAAACAATTTGTAGATATCTGTGTTTCCACAGGAGACAGTGCCCTGTCAGAATTCCTACTATTGTTTATCGCGGCTTATTATTTATTATTATTTATATTTTACTGCCGAAAATTGGTCATAGAGCCTTAGAAACCCTGCGCCCCTCAAGACTTGACCACCCAACACAGTCTGATTCGGTTCTGACTTCTTAATGCTTTTATCATTGACAGCCTCTATATCTGATATATGTAAAGGTTGATTCCATTTCCTGAAGTAGCTGGCTATCGAAGTAGACGGCGGTATCTCTTCCGGATACCGATCTCATTTGCATTGCCTCAGCTGCCCTCAGCACAGTCAGAACCTCCACTGTTACTGTTTGAGTCCGGTAGTCTTATAAACAGTCCTTGTTCTGGATCCCATGAGAACATAACCTGTTTCTTCCTCTGCTTTCAAACCATCGTGAAAATCGTAATTTCGTTCGATCTGGTTTCACGCGTGGCTTGCCAGTCCTTCCTCTCCGGATATTTTACATCATACGGAATTTCATAGTCGACAAAGGAAGGGATTTCATCCGTTTTAATTGGGTTGCGTGGACGTAGCTCCGCTAGGACCATACCATGTCCAAAACTACTGCTCATGAAATAAACAAAATATATGAGTCGTATCGCACGGTAGCAAATAGGTTTTTTGATCTGCAAATCAAGCGGTGTTAGGTGCAAAGTTACCTCTTCAAAAAACTCATACAGGGTTTTATTGTTAGTTTTTTAAAATATTTAATTTTAAATTCATTTCCAAAAGAAGTAAATATAAGGCGTCAGAACCTCAAGTTATCCAACGATTGAGGGTTTTTTTTTGTTCGGAATGCAAGGTTGCTTCTCATAAACGGTTCTTACCGAGTTTCGCAATAGGTAAAAGCTTTCAGTTTGTAGATATGGATCGGATCTCTCTCTTCCTATGAAATCATAAATAATTTTAACAATGTAAAAAAAGTATTCGGGGAAAGCCATACATCTTATGATGTGTGAAAGATCAGTAGCACTCAAAAACAGATAAATACAGTACTAGGCTAAATTATTGTACGCCGATAGGAAAAGAAAAAAAAATGGCATTGCAGTGGGGTCTACTTCCATGCCTTAACTCAACTCGAGCGCTATCCTGTCAAAATGAAAATCACTAACTAAAATGCAGTAACTTCTGAGTTGCTGTACATTTTTAAGACATAATTTTGTAGTACATTAAAAAGATATTTAAAATATGCCATTTCATTCGCCAAATACAGTTTATAGAAAATTCTGTGAAAGTACAATTTTTACCAAGAAATTTTGTTTATATTTGGCAGTGGTGACTGATCTGTCACCATCAAGTTGAATGAATTGTTGAAAGTTGAAAACTAACTATCTATAGATCCAGCGTGGCGCCACAAATGATGGCAACATACAAAATATATCAGTTGCTCCTTGAATCGGGTAAATTCGTGAAATAAATACCTAGCGCATAGGTACCGTCATACCATGCAGGAGATCACCAGTGTTGTAAAAAGAAGATCAAACAAAAACCATGCTTGTGTTAAATGTGGTAGCCCTATAATGTAAAACCCCACGGATCAGCATCAAACTAGAATGCATATTGAAACATATTTTTGTGGTCGAATCAGCAAATTCCACAGGCCGCTGAGTAGATTTAACGTATTGTGGAAAAATAATGATCCTTCAATCCTGATCATAAGCCGTCGATCTTAGATCTTATGAATTTAAGGTTTCTTAGTCCTTACGAGGGCCACATTGTTATAAGCAGTTAGTTGACTGAAAAGCGACAATTAAGAGACATTCGTTTTCTGTTCTGAGACCAGGCTGTCTTGCAGCACCCTTGTCCCACATAGCCCGGCTCGCAACGATTATTTTGTATTGTCAAGAAAAATTTTCTCTCGGAAGCATGTACTCAGTAACTTGAAGTGAGCTCTAAAGAGTTGAGTACTTTCACGAGTCCTTACATATCGTCAACAAATAAAAACACAAGCCCAATTGATAGCAAGTTTTAACAAACTTCTGCAATGATATTGAAGTACCTACCTACTTTTTTAATAATAAACTCAAAATTAGCTGGAATTTCACAATTGCTTCGCAAGTAACTTTATGCGTTTCTGCCACATTGTCTTGAAGACCGTACACATATTTCGCATTTAACATACTATTAAAATATTATTTCCTTATTCCAGCACAGGTTAAAAAAAACAAACCAACTGTCCTAATTTGATCGCCCCTACTATCGACAGATGATTTATCCCATAAATATGCAACAAAAAATCAAAACTTCATAATCATTATGGCCGTGCAAAAGGTTATCTATCAAATTTTGCTTTCTATTTGTGGTTAACGATTTTCATAAATACAAATTTGTTTAAATTGAATTTAGTTTAATTTTCATCGCAATGGCTTCAGTCAGGCATCTGTCGTATCTTTTATTTTTGTTCGCTTTTGTGTTTTTTATTTCCGTAGAAAGTTCACTTAATGAAAAAGCTCGTGTTGTTTACACTCGTTACGTGCGCCGACATCCCATATATAGAGACGTCGAAGAGATTAAGGAAGTGTACCACACTAAGCGTAGACCTCCGCCATTTGCTTTCATAAACGATGACGACTTGGTAAGATTTGTTCGATGTGATTATGATCCCTCATTGCCCGAATGTAAGTAGATGCAAAAAAAAAACATATTATATAAGTAAAAAATGAAAATACCACTCTTAGGTGATGAATCTGGAATTACTACAAGTACTGCAAAGCCGTTAAACACAACGCCGCGTACTACTACAACAACAACGTCGAAGAAAATAACCACATCAACTACAACTCCGAGGACAACAACAACTGGTCAACCTCCAGTTCAAATAACAACGGATGCATCAACAACAACTACAGAAGAATTTTCCCTCCTGCCGGATATCGTAGACAATGAAAATGAAAATGATAATGAAAATGAAGATGAAAATGAAGATGAAGATGAATATGAAGATGAAAATGAAAATGGAACTGAAAATGAAAACCAGGAAGATAGTTTCTACAGCAATGTAAATAAAACTGAAACAGAACAACCGGAAACTGATGACGGCCTTACGGAGGAAGATAATGAAATCGAAAATGACAGAAATATCGAAGATAACGAAGATGAGAATGATACAGAGACAGATGCAGAGCCAAACAATGACAATCCTGAAAGTGCAGCATTGACCCAAGAAACAACAACAACTACTAAACCGAAATCATTATTCTGGTTCTAGTCAGATTCGTAAAGATATAAAGATAAATTTCAAAACATTTTGCACATAGAAAAAGTGAATCCCGAAATCTAGTACCATTTTTTGATTGATCAAAGCACAACGATTTGTAACATAATTTGTAGAAATTTATGACATCAAATGAAATAAAGAAAGTCCAAAAATATGTCGTGTAGAAAAATTTGACTCAACACATCTCCGCAGCATTAGGATACAATCCTTAAATAGATGTCTTACTCGAAATGCCGCTTTTAACACAGAAGAACCAGCACTGTCGGAGAGGCTCCTTTTCTGAGCATTGGGCTGTCCATAAATTAAAAGGCTTTCCCAACGTCTAAAGTTTAATTTACAATAAGTTACATTTTAATGCGCAAGTTGAATGAACCATATTTGTTTTCTATTAAAACTTCATTGCGAACATTCCTTCGCAAAGGTAAATAATACGCTTAAAAGTCATGACCAATGTTTGAAAATGTTCATTAGGGAAGGACATTTTTTTTTTGCCTGAAATAGACTGAATAAACTTTTTTATGTCAAACATCATGACTTCTCAGGATTTGCTATGTAGCAATGTATTTTACAGATTTAAATTAACAAAAACAGTAGGTACCTTTATTAGTCTGAATGACTGACTTTTTTTTTCAAAATGGTCACTTTAACTCTGCTGGTCATATGTCGAGTTGTCAAAAATTCTTTCGTGATCAAATTAAATTACAAAATCAGAGCTGATTAGTTGCTGGTTATGTGTTAAAAACTTACAAAATAAATAATTAACTTTCACAGATCAAAGTAATGTATAAATATTTTAACACTTCGGTAGATGGGATGCAGTCATACGGATAATGCTGAAATGCAGGCAGTCACTGAATTGTCTCAGTTTGGCGTCACTGATTCAGTTATCGAGTATCGAGTATAGAATGTGGTTGTTTGGCATTTCGTTTTCGATGATGGTGTTTTTTCATTCGACAGATCTAAAGATGTCGGAATGTCGAAAATTCGGCACTTGGCAACTCAATTTATTATGTCAAACTCGCTTGAATTTAGGAATTTTCATTCGTTGACTACTTATTTTGGTGGCGGAAAGGTTGAGCTTATTATAAAATTTAAGTAATTTTTCTAACTTCCCGTAATGAGTGGGCTTTTAATGTTAAAGATATCATAAATAGTTGTTGTTTCCTTTGTTTTTAATTCATGTAACTCATATGTTTTTTTTTTAATACAACAATGTAACAAAAGTGAATGCTTTTTTCTTATTTGCAGGAGTTCGAATGAAAACGCGAGTACAAAACCATGCCAATTCGAAATCTTAATTGATTTCATGTGTCAACATCCAGAATCTGGTGAAGGTTACATTAAAACAACTGATGTCAAAAAAATTCGACCAATCTGTGGAAGTGGGTGGCCACGAAATTGAACACAGCTGGACCACTTTATCTTTTATCGCCAATCTCGTACAATTCTTCTTCCAATTCTGTCCTTGTTAGGCTCTTTATCTAACCAAACTGCCACTGAGTCCATTTTCTTAATTTAATTTATTTAATATGTAAACAACTTGAACAATTTATGTCTTTTAAATGTTTACTTGTTTCATTGACACTTAACAAATGGATCTCGTGAGTTTCGAAAAATGTGTTCAAAATTTACAAATGGTAATTTGACAGCATTTTTGTTCGTTTCGAAAGTGGTACATACATAGTTTCAATTTGAAAAGAGCTTCCGAATGATTTTAACTTTGGAATAGAAAATATTTTCCAAACCTCTTCCCTAGAAGATTCGGACGACGAAAAGAATAACAAAATATAAATTTTTGCTAATAAACTCGTTTTTATTTTAAAAAATTCAAAACACTCAAGACTCAACTAACAATTTAGCATAAAAACGCAAATGACGTTATCTTGTTACAAGACTTTATTTCCTAAACTTTTTTTTTACAAAATGCGTTAGATACGCGATGCTTCGTATAACATATCCCAATGTTCTAATTCGATATTTCAGTGACTATTTCGGAAGTTATTCACTTGCTCACTGATGTCGAAATTCGGGCCAGGTCATTTGTCATTTGACATAAGCATCGTTCGGTCATTTGAATTAGAATGATTAGATTGCATGCCGGCATATAGGAGCGATTTAAACCGTTTCATATTTTATTTTGTGAGCTGACGAAATCAAGCTCATTGGATGCATACGGAAATGATATTTACATAGTTCGCATGCACCTTCTTGACCAAGTTTAGGAAGAAGAACACATGTCCGATGACAAACCTTCAGCTACATAAGCAATCTGTCTTGCAGGAACTATCGATGCATGCTGTATTAAAGATTCTACCCTACGAAATATGCGAACGTCTTAAACCGAAGGGTTTGAGGGTAGAAGACAACACACTAATTGATTTAGTTGTGTCGCGTAACACAATTTTGAGTTTAGCACGAGCTCATATAAGCCATGTCAAACATGCACCAGTGCGCTGTAATGATGAATTAAAAACTTCTGAATCGAAGGACAATATGCATGCTCTGCAGAACCCTTTTCCTGCCAGTTCTGCCAGTGCCGAATGTACGACGATAAGCACGAAAGCCGAGTTAATATTGGGCCCTTTCGAAAGAAATATTCTTTGAGGGGTATTAATTGGTCCTGCGTGTGAGGAGGGCGAATGGAGGAAAAGTAACAACCGTGAACTCTATGAGTTGTACCAAGATGTGGATGGAGTTCAAAAAGGCAAAAAACGTTGACTACATTCGCCCGACTATATTAACAATGTCGCTTCAGTCGAGAGGATCTTCGAATCCCAGCCCCTAGATGCAAAACGACTAGGAACCAAATCGCAAATCGTATTTCTTTCAAAATGTTCGACAAGATGTCTCATATTCTAACTTATGAGAGATCTTGTAAGACATTTTGAAGGATGAACAGTTTCAATTTGCAAATTTCAGTAATAGATTTTTTTGTAAGCCAACTTAGGAAGATTAATTACATTTTATCCAAAAAAAGTCTCAGCTTTTCGATTGGCAGGCAATCCCCGCATATTTTAAAATTCTTACTACAAGCCCAACTCGAAAATGCCTTGAAAAAAGTGAACGTGACCGTCGGGACAAAATTATAAGCGGATTCTGTCGCCAAATGGATAAGATATTGCATGCTTTTTCGAATCAACATTATCGAAATATAATGATTTAGTTCGATATTCGCATCGATGTCACTGCCTTCATTATTATTTAAATCTAGATCTTGGAGATCCTTCTGCAACGGAATGAAATAAGGCTCAAGTTCGGAATCAGTTTCCACAAACTTGACAGACGATCCTCTCTTATTGATTCATCTCTGTTGGGTCCTGAGGTATATTTCAAAAAATTGTGTCTGATAAGGCATTTCAATCGCCACATCCTAACTCATATTAAAATTGGATTCTATTGGGAAGACAAATGTTACAACACGTTCAGATTTTCCCCAAGCTGGATCTGAAACGCTCTCTCGAAATAAGTGGCCTATTGTCCCATAGGCAAGTATGCAATAAGCCTTGATGTACACTCGATTGAAGCGATTACTGCAGAAGCGGCATGGGAGCGGAGTAGAGAGTTCCCTATTTTCTTTGCACACGCCCTGCTCTTTTTAATGAACGAAATCTTCATTCAGAACCTTGCTTCCACTTAAGAGTTTTCTCACGATACATGCATTGGTGTCACAATGGATCTTATTCTGGTTGAAGTGTCCCAAGCCTTATTGTCGATAGAGATATTGCGAAATCGCTTGACTCTCTTAGTCATCTTCGCAATGTCTCCTGTCTGTCATTGCTTTATAGAAAGTGCTCCAACGAAATAGTCAGTTGCATTCCACCACTTTAACATTTCAACCGCCATACCCGTTATGCTAGGAATGCTCATCAGTTCACGCTTAAGCATGTATTCGGACGTACTGTGAAATTTAAAGGTTTGTTCCTCTGTCGCACAACACTAATGTGGAATGCTCTACCACACTCTGTTTTTCCTAACCATTACCATTTACAAACATTTAAAAATAATGAACATCGGTTTCTCATCCTTTCTCGTAAGCCCTCATTTCCTTAATGCCCGTGCTGTGTTACTATAAACTTTATAAGGCTGATAATAATCCCTTTTGTACGTGCAAATTATAAAGAAAACCTTTTTTATCTAACTTTTTATTGTTTTGACATCTGCACCTTATTTCCCACCTCGCATGGGTACTAAGTCCACTTCACTAAACTGAGCTTATATTTAAAGTTAGTGGTTTGTCAATTATAATGTGTCACTTTCCGTAAACAAAATTAATGGAAAAACACATCCAATTCCATTAACTTAAATACAAATGCCTTGCACCTATACTACAGAAAGACACATAACAAGGTTATATTTGATTACAAGAATCGTAACTGTTTCTCATAAATGAATCACATTCAATCTTATTTACAAGTCAAATCATCGAATTACCAGTTTATTCGAAATGGAGCACCTCTATTGCATAAAATACTTGACGCGGGAATTCACTGTAAGTGTTTAGCCACACCATGACTCTTCCGACAAATTGCAATAAAAAGTATAGCTAAACTTTCTCGCCGTTCAAATGACCAGCAAACTACATACAATATACTGCGTCGTCTACTTGTACATGCTCTGCTCTGCTTGTTTATTATTGTTGTTCTTGTTGCCAATGTATTAGATGACATTACTTTCAATTTATTAATTTGCTTGTAAATTGTCGCCGAGCTATCGCAAACATCGTATTCTGGAATTGATGATACTACGCTAAGAAAAAAAAAATCATAATAGTTAATTCAATTAGATTGTCGCACTTATCGGAGAAAATTTCAGATGCCCGGACTTAGGGGTAAAACCAGGATGTCATAATAAAGTTTCCTTCATATAATTGTTCGTATGGAATGTACGGTAGAATTAAATGTTTGGCAAAAGCTTGGTGGCCCGAAAGGATGCCTACAAACAGCCTGCAGGCTTACGAATTTACGTACTACGACTAGTAAAAACTTATGATAGGTTGTGGAAAATATAAAGTGTTTGGCCTCATCATCTACAGTGAGCGTCAAAAGTGAGTAAACGTTTTGCATATATCTATTTGTGTTAAGTAAGCTTATAGCTTAAGGTACGATCAGACGGTCAACCACCCTTGTCATCCGGATGACATGCTGACGTCAGAAAACTTGTTTATTTCAGACGGCATGACCACTTTACAATAAATTCTACGTCATAGTGATGTCAGGGTGTTATCCGGATGACAAGTTTGGATGACCCGATCAGACGGTTATGTTATGCCTGCAGATATTTTTTGAGGAATGCAGTGAAGTGGGAGGGTTATGATCCCTGTAATACCGATCATAATCTCGTCGTTGAATGGAGAGAAAATAGCTTAGTTATGCCTAAAGATCAGATGAGAAAAATCTATTCTTCATGGCGGTAAAAGGACCGGCATTTGAAGGCATTTGACAGAGTTTGGCTCGTTCAATTCAAGTTGTTTCGGATGGTATCAGTTCAGCGATTCATCAAATAATTGTTGCCGTTCCCCAAAACTCAAGTTTGTTGTCGACTCTCTTTCTCATGCGTATCCATGATCTCTTATCTGTCACTTGTCCATTCCTTAGCTAATGGCGGTATCCTCAACCTATCATATTCAAATCCCGGTCAAAGCCCCTCATCTTCGGACCAGCGTTACCAAAAATTTCCCGATTGGCAATATGGCCCTCTGTTTTGCGTTTTGGGCTACAAAATGATTAAACGTTGGAATATAATTGTAAAAATACGCGCCGAACTATTTAAGATTTTGTCGGAAGAATTTATGCCTGTAATGATGATGGAGATCCTCTAAACTGCAATCTCTGATAGCACAGTAAGGGACTTTGTATTCCTCGGCTCTCCTATCACATATAAAAACGACTGAAAACGACATCTCAGCAGAAATCAAACGAAGAATAACGCTTGCCTATCGCTGTGTCTTTGGGCTGAGAAGACAAATATGTAGTAAGGCCCTCTCCCGCACAACTAAGGAAACTCTGTAAAGATGATCTATAGCATCATCTATACAAAGCACGGACCCCTGTTAAAGCGGATTAGGATATTCTTGGTCGTTTCGAGAAAAAATTCGCCGTAAGATATTTGGTCCTGTATGCGTTGGTGGGTTCTGGAGAAGGGGAGTCAACGATTAACTCTGCGACCTATACAGCGACATCGAGCTGGGAATTTGGCTTTTGAAATGGCTAGGATGTGAAGAGCTAATAAACACAAGCCCGCAGAATCTTCGAATCAAATCCCGAGAAACAATGCAGGAGGAAGGTTTTAACCAACTTACCCTACTGCCCTGCTAATTGGAAATGGCTTATTTGTTGAGGCCCAGGTCCACCCCGGACTGTAGCGCCACCTAAGTAAGTTCAGTATGAGTTTGTTATATAAAATAGCACAGCAATGACGGAGGCACATTACATAGGATTTTCCGGTTACGTTTCCATGAGGAATTAGTTGGTTGCGAAATGAATTATTCTGTATAAACGAAATTTTCCAATTTCAGACAAAAATGGCCCCTTGCTTTTAGCAAATGGTCCTCAAAATGACTTCCAATATTTATTTCACCGTGGCAGAGCTGCTTCGGGCACTCAACTGGAAAGCAATGTTAAGCTCATTAAAATGACATACTTGGTGAGTTAAAACTAATAGAGCATACTTAAATTCTTCCAAAATACACGCCTTCTTCTGTTATTTAAGCGACATCGCTGAAATTGAAAGGCTTTTCATTCTCGGTGTGTACGTTAATGATAACCTTCGTTGAATTAGAAGAACGAAATGCCTGAGATCTATGTCTGGAAATGACTTCGTTGCATTTGCAAAACTGTAAGCTAGGCGACACTTTTCAGATAACATGAAATAACGCCAAACGAAATAATGGCAAATTTTAAATAAGGCGGCTTTGGGAACAGTACCTTGTGACCCGCTATACGGTAGTAAGGGATTTCAACCATCATCATTTTTCTACAGGCGGCAGGTACTGCTTACGTAACTTCGTTGCTCCGCTCGGGGTATGTGCTTTTCGTCAGGCACATACAGAATGGCAACAGTACCTGAGTGACCCACTATGCGAGATTAAGGTGTTTCAATCCTCTTTCCGCAGGCGGTTCGATTTTGGAATGGAAATAATGCCAAGCTTTTGGCTTTTTTTCGTTTGGCGTTATTTCACGTCACAAATTTTTCATTGTCTGAAATCAAAAGGGTGCAGAATATTAGGTACACAATATTAGGAAGGAACCAGTTTAGCACTGTTTAAAATAACTTTAATGGCAACGGTATTAGGAAAGTTTTAAAAATTGTTACCTGATCGCATCCCACGTCGTCTGTTGTTGTCCACAAAATAAATAATTAGATTGCTTCAATATTTCCGCTTTCACAATAGCAGCTGCCATCGCTCATCGCTAAATTTCAGTTGAACATCAAATCTGCCAGCAACTACTCTAATAATGCAATATTTCTTTTGATGCTAGTAATGATAGTGTAATGGTAGTCTTTTTCATTGCTAATTAGGCTGACAGGATAATCATAGCGCTTAAGTGAAACAACTTCTAAGATAGTGATGCAACTCAAGAACTCTTAAATTACTAACTGAACGTACTCTAACTCCGTTCGCCTCTTCAATAAAATATTGCCATCTTTGTAGATAGCGAGGCTGCGCTTAGGATACTTGATTCAGCCACCACTACGTGGTAGTTGACGACAGCAGGGGGGATATTGACTCGGCCATATTGACATAGCGAGAAAGGGCAGACGAACTGGCTAGACATGGACATGGGCTCTTCCCAGGACGAATCATCCACGAGGGTATTTATCCACCGTTGGGCTTTGTAAAGAGTAATATTATCCTATCTTCCTCGAAGACGGAAACTAGGTGGTCAAAGGCAACTAACTGCGTCATTTCTAGGAAGATGTGGCCTGCATTCAACATGTGCAAAACAAAGAATCTGATTCACAGAACAAGAGCGGGCCTATTAGTTCGCAAGCTGCCATGCTTGGTATTCCCTATAACAACCACTATCTGTGGAGATATTGGGGAAAGGAAACTGTATTTTATCTACTTGGTTGCTCGGCTTTAGCTAAACAAGACATACTGGGTAAACCATTTTTTGACGACGTTTCTAAGATCTCAGGCATTCGATTCCGGAAGTGGTTTTCAGCTCTTACTCAATCTTCTCTTCTCCCTCTTTTAGGTCACGTGAGTTGTGGTTCCAAAATGGCGCTCAAGCGACTTTGTAGTTTGAAAACAGCCACTCTACCTACCCACCTACCTACAAAAGTCCTGAGTCTGGCCTGAGCTCCGTTGGGTTTTGATTGGCTTGCTCTGGTAAGGGCTACCACCTTCAACTGAAAACCGATTTTCCTATGGACACAATTTACAATAGCAATATTTTGCGCGGTGAAGACAGACTAAAGTAGCTTAACCAAATTTAGAAGAGGGGGTAATTGGCTGATTTCTTGCCTTTTCGGCTTAGGAAATATTTACAGAAATGTTCCAACAGAACTTAAATGTGCTCCAATTTCCATGCCTTAGTCAGAACAAGAACTCATACAAATGTTAATAAAAAATTATTTCAAACGGACACGACTGATAACCTTTCAAGCAACAATAATAAACCAAAACCAAAATATACCCACCCAGTCATTGGGACCTTAAACTTTAAGGCGAACTTTATTTTCAATCAATTTTTACAAAATGCGTAAAATGAACAAAAAAAATCCGCCACTAGTACGAGCAATCATGTATGTATACGTAAATTCATTTGACTGAAATCAATTCGTTAAGCTAAGCAAATAACTAGCAGCGCAATCCGCACAAAGTTAGTCAGTCGCGAAAATATTCTCCAAGCGGTTGTGGCAAACGGAAGAAAGTAAACGAAAACTATATTAAACAATGCAAAAGCTGTTCCTTCTAAGTATTTTGATCCTTGCCGTGACTTCGGTCAGTGTCCGTGCGGAATGTGTTGATGGAGGAGTAAAAAAGTCCACCGACAGCGATGAGAGTGACGTATCGTTGTTTTTTAAAAATGTCGGCTGCAAAGTCCAGGAAGGAGCCAAGAAGCTTGGTGGCGAAATCAAAGAAGGAGCGAAAAAGTTCAGTGAAGGAGCTAAAAAATTTGGATCCGATGTAAAGACTAAATTTGGCGAACTTAAGGACAAGATCAGCTCATCGTCAGAGGAGGCGACACCATCGCCACATAGTTTCCTTTCGAATGTGGAACTAATTAACCCCGATGTTCTGAAGGCGGAGCAGAAGTGTGGAAAGGGATTCATACTGGACGCATTGGGCGATTGTAAAAAGAATTAAATTAAATTAAATTAAATGTGTGTCTGCTGTTGTTGGAAAAATTTAAGTTAAAGCAATAAATTATTATTAAAACTTGTTTTATATTTTAAATTGACGTTGGAGTGACTTTTAATTGAAACGGCTTAGACTGCAAGATAGTGTGCATGGAGGTCGTCAATGCTGCCTATACAAAGTGGATTGAAGTGTGGTTGTTTTGGTGAATTGCGATGCAGTTTTATATTTGCGTGCATAAAGTAGTTCATTTAAATGATTGATGATTCAATTATGGAAATTTAGCACAATCATTTTCGTGAAGAAATGCGAACATTTTGAATGCGTTGGCTGAAGTTCGAGGTGCATTTGAATATTCAGCTGCGTAAAATACCATTCAAAAATGCAATGTCTTCGACTAATTAGCAAAATGAGAAAAACAAATATAAAAAAATTAGCTGGAATAGGGATTATCCTTAAGGACATCGAAAAAAATAATTTTCCAAAAAGCAGAGGTTATCCTTGTATGTGTTCTCAACATCGCATCAGTAAGATGCACTTTCAATATATGGTCCTTTAGTAAGTTGTCTGCAGTTATTACTTCCACCATCATCGAAACTGATTTTATGCATTTTGAAAGGAGTTTGTGGGTTATGGCTTTGTCATACTCTGGGCCGTCTTGTATTCTTGTTTCACAGGTGGGATATAAGTCCCACTTGTTTTTGGTGATTTCCAGTATTTTCTGCCTCAACCGTGCTGTATCATGGCTGTATCCAGGGACTCAGCAGATTTTGACATTATGCTGAACGCTAAAAAAAACCTTTGACACAGCGGAGATGGAAATGGTCTGTCCTGCTGCCAATATCTCCGCCAATTAAGTCGAGTTGCGGCCGTAGCAAGTCAAAGGAAGCTTAGCTATGAGATTACCACTTATAAAGGTCCAGAGGTAGCTAAGTCTACAAAAAACATTGGCAGAAGAGACTTTAGAAAGTTCTTCAATATTTTGGATATAGTAACTTTCAAGTTTTCTGTTTTTAAGTGATAGTCTTTTCGTCAACGTAGCTTCTACAGATATCGTAATCCTTAATTGCGCCTACTTTACACAGAGATGATCTGGTGCGGCTTTTATCATACTTTGGCCACAGTCTTCTTCGTGTGTAATGTCATCGTTTGTTTCTAAGGAAAACTGAGTCATGTTCAAATTAATATACATTTTTCGTTGCCAAATTTAACGACACTGATTCTTTTATACCAAAAAACAAGAACGTCAAAAAATTTGAACATATAGACCATGCAAAGAATTCAGTGGCATTAGCTCGAAGACAAAGGAACGTACACAAGAGTATTTACTGGATTCCAATGGCCATATGGAGTTATTGCTAGGAGCGAAGACCAATTTGCGAGCAGCATTAAAATAAGATACAATCCTTAGGTTAGGTTGGGTTTGCTGGGTTGACATGGAAAAATAGTTTTTTTCTTGCAACACTCAGGTCCTTGTGGACCCATTGTGATACCCTTCAGTGGGGTATACCCCGGTATTGTGGCCTTATTCGTGATTCCTTTCCTTTGCTCGTGGTTACTCAATGTTATCAAGCCACCCTAATATCTCCAGAAACGTGCAAAGATGAGAGAGTCAGAAATCTGACAATTTCTCAATCTCTTGGAAGAAGAAACTTCCAAGTGTTTTGTTCCTCAAGTGACAGAGACCCGCTCAGTGACAGAGATAGTGATGGGTGACGGGTGTCGTCATTCTTAAAGATTGAGTTTCATCATGGGGTTTCTTAGAAAGTTATGACCCGTTAAAGCACCAAGCAGCTTGGACAGCGATGTTCTTTCATACTGCAGAAGGTTTTTTGGTTCGGCTTTTATTACATTCTGGCCATAGTTTTCGTTAGAGATTTCCATCTATTGTCGGCCTTCATTCTGATCTTGTATTCCTTGCAGATGAAAGCCTTAGTTATACCATTTAGCGAATTTAGATTGAGCTTACAGGGACAAGATTTTCTCGTACTAAATGTATCGTTGATCTTTAGATACCTACGTACAGTATTGTGCAAATTATATCGGAATAAATTTAGTTCGCACATCTACAGTGGGGAGCATAATTGATTTATCTATGTTTTTGGTTGATTTATTAAATAAAATTTCATATAGATATATATTTCTGAAGATCATTCGCGAAAAATGAGGTACAGTAGAGAGTGCCGCAAAATGGCTTGAGTAGTTCACACAATATGTGGTTGGGATCTTATATTCGACATTTAGCAGGAATATGCCTCGTAAGTTCTTGCAAAATATACGTTCGCTTTTTTATAGATGGGCAGGGTTTTTTCCGCTCACACTTGGTTGACGATTTGGTGCATGCGCCCTACCAACACATCGCAACCATTTTTAAAGAGTTCCACTGGCCAGACCATCAGAGCTAGCGGACTTGTTGTTTTTTAGCTTTTTAATAGACGTAACGACCTGTTATAAACTGGAAAATGATATTTATTTTACACTGACTGGACGCGGGTATTCTTGCCTTACAATATCTCGACATGATGCCCACCAAAGAGCTACTATAAATGCTGCTTGAACACATCTAAAATTCTTTACGCTTCGGTGACTCACGGAAGTTATGGCCAGATCATAAAAAAGGAAACCCAAAAGGCTGGTGGGTGCTTTATTAGGTCATAACTTTCACGAAACTAAACTAAATCTCGAGGATGACGGCATTTGAAGATGTTCTTTCTTCCATCTGATTTAAGTTCAATTTTAACTCCTGTCTCCATTACTCTGTCTCATGCTCTCTTTAAAAGTCAAGAAGGTGATGTCTATCATTTACCTCATTAATACCCAGAGCAAGGTCTTATGATCAGGGGGAAGCAAATTCATTCGAGAACATACAAATTAACATGATAATATAAAACATACATTAAGTAATTTTCAATTTGAATTTTTCACTCAATGATTTATAGCTAATTCCTTCGCAGAAATACTCCCCTCCCCCTGCACACCCCTGCATCAGAGTCACAGAGGATATGCTTCACGGTGCGTCTTCTTGCCGTACCTTAATTATTACATCTTCCGACGAAAACACTACATTTTTTTTTCCAAATGAGCACGTACAAAATTTACTTAGTTGTACACCTACTCAAAAATAAATTCACACAACAGGCTTTTACTTGCAAACGATGCAATCGCGTAGTAGTTGGTGCAGTATACAACCTATTGAAAGCCTTCGCTAAAATAAATGCTTTTAAGGACTTGAACACCAGTTAAATAGGGAAATTTAAAAATGGTTTCCTCCAGCCTTAATTTTGCAGATATTTCTCCTGAATACGACTTACTTATTTCACAGACACGGAAACAAAGACAATTTCAACAAAGATTACCTCGCGGATGATTCATTCCAACATTCATAGCCCGCACTTTGTCCTCTCAACTTCACCCTGTTTCAACTAAAGAAATTTAAGTCTATGGACACCAACAAAAACATATATTTTTTTTTTGTTATAAAAAAAAGGCAAATAAAAACAAATCAATTCATTAGCATTAAAAGAAATGACAAGCAACTTTATTTAGTAGATATATTTAAGTTATTCAGTATGTGACTAAATTAATCACTTAAGAACTCGTTGGCACCTTCCTTCGTCATCGAGAATTTCACCGTCATCACATTTTAGCGGACCATCGATTTCATTAACCTCAGCTGGAATGTCCGGAATTTCAGTAGCTTCCGATATTGTGGCATTAGTTGTTTTATTGTCACCGGCAATCCACTTCCCCATTAGGTCATTCAACGTACTTATGACTCCCTCGCCGAATTTCTTGGCAGTTTCCTCCAGTTTTTTTGCTTCCTTCTCGATCTCCTCCACCCAGGGCTTGGCCTTTTCCAGAGTGCATTGTACACTTTTGAAAAACTGATTCACTTCGCTTGTGTTCTCTTTGTCGACTTCAGCACATACCGCTGCCGCATCCACTGTCGTAGTCACTGTCACTGCCACCACCAACATTAGGTACGGGGTCAATGAAACTGCAAATAATCTTTTCATATTAAAAGCGCGCCTTCGACAAGAATCGAGAATCCAACCGATCCGCAAGGCGATCTAAAGAAAACTGAAAACAAGTTCTGCAACCTCAGTGTGGAAACTACTTTGGCCTAAACCTGCGACCACTTTTTCTGTGGTATTTGCAGAGGAGCAGCAGAACAAAAGATCGCCCATCGCCATCATGCTCAAGCTGAAGCAGACGAGCATTCATTTGCATTTTACGTGGGCTAGAGGAGGATTTACAGTCTACACTGCGTTGCAGTGCCTTCGTGTTCGTGTACATACGATAGAGTGGTGAGTTGTAAAGGAAATGTTAAAATTTACAAGTAAAGCTAAAAAAAAAATTTTACGACGAAATTCAATCAGTGTTGTGGTATATGACAACATTTGGGTCATATTAAATAAAAGAGTATCTCTTTTCAAAAAAAAAAAAAAAAAACAGGTATGAATAGGTTGCACGATGAAAAATGTGTGTCAATGTACCTGACAAAAGAAATGGGATTAAGGTTTTAAGCAGATGAACGCGTAAAAGAGAAAAGTCAGTCACATTGAGATGGGAAAAAAGCTAATAAAGAAAATACCGAATTAATTGAACAATAGCAATGTCAATTGATATTGTTTTCTCTTCGAAAAGCAGAAACTTTATTTACGTTTGCCAACAAAATTGCAAGAAAAATCAGTCATATGCTGCGGCATCACTACAACGATTACAATGCCAAGCGCGACAATAGTTTTTTGTATGCTTCAGTAGTAATCAATTCTGCAAGCTTTATATAAAGAGACGTCAGTATCGTTCTTGTTCTTCATTGAAGTAAAAAGAAACAAACACAAGAGGCAAACATTTATTTTATAACGACTTGATAATGGACACCGTCCAACTTTGTCCGTTAACAAAGAACTTTAGCTAAACAAAGCATTCGCAAACGTGTAAGCACTTTTTTTTGGCTGGAAGATCCCCCTATCAAACTTGTGCTCACGATCTTACATGGTTCAAAATCTTCCTTAAGTATGTTTGAACAATATTCAATTTCACAATAACCAATTTCACGTTGGAATACATTTACTATAGTCCAGAAACCTTTAACTGAAAGCGCTTAATAAATTTGAATCTTGCATTATGTTGAGCAAGGCAGTCTGTAACTTATGTATATCATTAGTAGAAAAAAACGTTGAAGAGATAAAGGGTTCGAGCCTTTAAGTAATATGTAGACACTGACTCAAGGTACAATTACACGGCCATTTTTTCGAGTCATTTAAATGTCGTAGAAATCGCGTCACAAAGCAGTCATTTTAATGTCGTTCTGTGTGATCGCCATTTTCGGCGTCATTTAAATGACTAGGACAATGGCGGACCATATGAAATTAATTCTGTGCTATTAAAATGGCGGAAAAAATGATCTTGTGATCGCTCTTTAATGGACGTAGTATTTAATAAACTATTTTCTAATTTTTGTTCGGTACCTATTGAAAGAAAAGGAATTAAAACAGCCGCCATCAAGTATCGACAATTTGGACTATTCAGTTGTGAATGTGAGTGTGGTCGATTTGAATAGTACAAAAGGTACAACGAAGTCGAAAAAATTACCCAAAACGCAGAAAGCAGTAATGAATCGGGATGGGGAAATTAGCCATTCATGAAGCGACGTTTAGCTTCGTTTTTCGGAACCTATCGACAAAATAAAACATAAATTATTGGTCACATTTCAATCTTCACTAGTCGTTCTTCCGCTAAAATGCTCTCTCGCATATTTTTGTTCAGTTTTTCAATGTGTGGCTTCACAAACCTCAACAAATAATCGAATTGATTGGCTAACATACGAAGGTCATTGCGATGCGATTCAGGTTCTTCTTAGCGCAATTCAAGTAGTAATGCAGCACAAAATCCACTCTTCTAGCGACGGCTCAACCACTTCTTTTGCCAAATACTCCGCTTTCGTCGCGTTGGCTCGAAATCATGATCGTTTTCTCTGCTTTCCAGCACACACGCTGCTTAATACGCCATCTCCGCCATTTCCACCATTATCGCAAAATTTATATTTTACATTTTTTATTAATTGTGATAATAACATTTGTCATTTTGATGAGACAAGTCATTTCCATGTGATCGTCATTTAATGGCATCCCAACGAAAAATTCTAAATAATTTTAAATAATTTTCTGACCGACATTTGATTTTGAGACAAAAATGACGATGATAGTCATTTCGTGTGATGGATATTTTTTCGCAAATGACCAATGAAGGATCGTAGCTTGAATGCCACTCTAATGCTACATTTTTTCCTGACGTTACAGCTGCTTTTAATTGAATTGAAATTTGTATAAACTATAATTTTGCCACACATATTTTAGTTTAATATTCGTCGTAGACCCCTAAAAGTATATATATTTATGATTAGGACCAAAACCTAAGACTATTTAGCAATGTCCGTCCGTCTGTCCGTCCGTATCAACTCTTGAGGCCTTTAAATTTAAGCTACAGCCACTGCCAATGTGGCTTAAGAGATGATGGATTATAACCATTGGAAAATATGTAGATACTGAACTCCTTCACAAGTTTGCCATATAATGCTTTTTTGCCACTCATACTTTTTGAGGGTGTTTTTTAACAATGTGTTGTTTTCATCGAATATTAAATATTAAAAAATTTAATAACATATATTTTTTCTAGAATATCAAACATCAACCATAGAAAGTTCAATTTGACTTTTTGCCCATTTCGACCCTTTCAATTTAAATGAATATTGTGTTCTAAGTTTCAAAAAAATTCACAAATTCGCATGGGTGACGCCTGCTAAGAATTACTGAAACACTCAAAATTTCCAATCAATATAACTGATAGTTGTTTCGATAACGTTAGCCGAATTGGACGATATGCAAATACTTTTATTGTTGAGTTTATATTTCCAGATTTAAGTAAATCTGACAAAAAATATTTTTCCACTGTGCAGGACTGCTCAGTCCTTTGAAAAGGATTGCTTCTCTAAAACATTTGGCAAACAAGTTTACAATTATTATTCATTCCCCATCCACCATCTTATTATTTTCTTTCAATTTTGGAATGAAGGATCCTTAAAAAAAATACGAGAGTGTCAATTAATTGGAATAACGGGTTTGGAGTTAACGCATTTTGGCACCATAACTTTTTTAAACGAAGTAAGAAACTGCCTTACTAATAAATTCGTACTCTCTCTCTCTTACTCTTGTCTGAGCGATTTGTTGTTATATATAAGGTGGCGCAAAAATAACCTTCCGATGTTTTTAGGCTGTAATTTAATTATTGCTCAAATAAATAGTAACCAATATTCCGCGTTCTGGAGCAGTGTAGCGTAACATTGTTTATTAACGTGTATTTCGCATGTGTTTATGTGTTTACATAAACGACATTAGAGTTGCCAGATTTGACCACAAAATGTCAGTTTTATCTCTATTCGAAAAAACTACCTCTAAAAAAACACCCTTTACATTCAAAATCCTTTTGAACAAGTCGCCCACGAAATATTTACAGCTCAGACAGTTTATGCAACTTTGTGACTTGGAAATAATCAACTCATTATATTTACAACCAACATCAGTGAGAGTCATATCATATGTTTTGACAATTTGTACGCCGCGAATAAAAGTGATTATTAAAAGGGCTGTTACGGTTTTAAAAAACTGAACTTAAGTTCTTTCTAGGAAAACGAACGAAGTGAATCATACTTTGTGACATAACCGATGATACAAACCTAAAGCTTAATACCTTAGGGAACGACTTCTTACCAGAAGGATTACTAAAAAGGATTTCGTTTACGGAGCTGGGCAAAAAACGAAGTGAACCTTCGGAATGCATCGAGAGCGTAGTCAATTGTTACATATCTCCCTTCCGCCATGAAACTGATTCTAATGTTGATGTTACCGGCACAAAACTATAATAGTATGACGCTTTACCACTCGGTTGTCTAAAAAAATCCTTTATTAGTTTAAACAATTTTAACAATTATTTATGGTGTGATCTATAAAATTATCAAACTTGGACTTATATCACTTATCTTCTTAATCGACTTTTTTATAAAAATGTAAATATATTTCCTGCAATATGGTACTTTAATATTAATAACAGGGACGCTTTCATTCTATAAGTGACTCTTTATTTTGATATTTCCCTATCGCAATAAAACCTCACTTCAATTGCTATCTTCCCACATTGAAGAACCTCTTCACACCGTATCCAAACAAAAAGCAACATATTAAATTTCCAAAAATACAATTTAAACAATAATTTATTTGATATGCTTGGAATTCTTTGCGTTCATTTCACAACACAACACAAGCTATAGGTTTTCAAATTTATTAATTTTTACAATCTCCCAATGCATCCAAAATAAATCCCTTGCCGCACTTTTGCTCAGCCTTAAGAATATCTGGATTAATGATTTCCACTTCGGAGAGAAAACTATGTGCAGTCGACTGTGACGATGTACTCATCTTCTCTTTGAATTCTCCAAATCTGGTTTTTACAGCTGATCCGAATTTCTTAGCGCTTTCCTTGAATTTTTTTGCTCCTTCTTTGATTTCGCCACCAAGCTTCTTGGCTCCTTCCTGCACCTTGACGGCTCCTTTTTGTATTGTGCAACCGACATTTTTAAAGAATATCGATACGTCACTCTCTTCGCTATCGCTTGATTTCCTTACTACTTTCCCATCAAGACATTCCGCACGGACACTAACCGAAACCGCGGCGATGATCAGAATACCCGCAAGGAGTAGGTTTTTCATTTTAGTTATTTCCTTTGGTTCACACTACAAACGGGAGGAGAATCTTTGCGCGACTGATTCGACTTTGCAATGCTTGCGCTGCTTGTTATTTGGGTGGTTGAATGAATTAATCCGAAGCAAGTGGATTGATGACGGTCGAGAGAGCGAGACTTGATTTGATGTAGTTACTTGTCCCCGGGTAGTTTGAATAAGAGATGCACTTCAAGAGAATTAAATGAATTAAAAAATCTTGCTTTCAATCATTAGGCCACAATGGAACTACAACAGGGCCTGTCTATAGAGATATGAAAATATTTAAGGCGACGTGCATTTATGTCGCCCCAATAGCTACTTTAGTTCTTATGTTATGTAATAATTCAAGTTTTTATATTAGAAATAAAATGGTTTGTATTGTGAAACGCACGTAAGGTTTAGAACTTTGCTCCGACATTTTGAAACTAGCTTAGAGGGCTTATACCCCTATCTCTGTAGATGCAATTTGAAATGGAATTTTTAATTATGATCGCTCTTGCAATTTTTTCGTCATATATAAAAACATGATAACAACTAGCACCATTTCCTTACACAAATGAACTAAAGCAACTATTTGTTTTATCGCAATAGGTTAAGAGTTTTATTTGCATCATCGCATATGAATTTGAACAGACGGCAAGTAATAAGGTTGCAAAAATTAGTAATAATATGTTCGTTTTATTACTTAGAAATTTGAACGAATTAGTCCGAATTCTAACGAATTAATGTTTACTAACTCAAAAAATTCGTAAAAAGACTACATCGATAGTGTAAGATTTTACCCCTGCACTGAGAAACTAACGAACTTTTACACAACAAATTTCTTACAATTAGAGTAAGAATGTTTAAACTGTCAAAACGTGGCCGTTGACAGTTGATTTGAAATTTAAATTTTCTTATGCGGTTTTAAAGAATATTTTTAAGTTACATTTTGATAACATACCAAATTTATTTAAAAATAGATTTTCTCAAAAATGGGCCATTGGACAATTTTAATATAATTGTTCAATATAATTATTTTAATATAATTGTTCAAAATACAAAATAGTTTGAGGCGTTTTTGAGAAAACCTAATTAATTCAAATTTAAGAAAATCGTTATATGAAAAAAAATAAATAAAAAATTATTTCAAAAATCTATGTACGCAGATTTATGGACGTCATAAATCCGTAATTTCTTTTAATAGTTTTTTGATATTAGTGATTTTATATATTACCATTATTCGAATTATTGGTAAAAAAAACTGAGTAAGCTGAATTTTTTCCCAATATACATATCCGTAGTACAAAAAAAGACCAAAATCATTGGAACCATTTTCTAGAAAAATAGTGACAAGTGATTTTCAAAAACGCCGCGAGATGTAACCTCAAAACCTTGTATACGAACTTTAAAGCAAATCGTCGAACCGTTTCGCCACATGGCCCCCGGACGGATAGACAAACAGACTCTTATTTACACGAACCAACTCAGGTCATTTTGAACCCCCTTCTAACTTCGCTTACAACAAAGCTAGAAAAAAAAATTATATTCAGGATTTATTGGGTCGCACAGCAACAGGCCCCATACCATTTTTTTGTTTAACATGAGTTATTTTAAACTGTTTAACATGAGCGGTTCCTGAGTTAATTGTAACTCACTGACAAATCATCAAAACTATGGAGCACTTCCTATCATCGTTGAACCTTAAAATTTGGTGCAGTAATGGGGTTTACAGATAAGATCCAACATTTGTGATTTTTCATCCAGGGGGCGTGCCAGCCGCCCACTTCTCTTAACTCAGTCCCCAAAAGACCTACAGTTATGATTTTTTACATGAGGGTAAGAATTTAAGAACAAACACGGGAAAAACTAAAATATTGTTTATTTTCCATTTATGGAGTGTGCTAGCCGCTTCTTTTCTTTAACTTTTCACTCAAATGACTTGGAGTTATGAAATTATTCGTGGATGTAGAATTTGAGAAACAGACACCGAAACAAATAAAACGCTGTGAATATTCCAAAAAAAAGAAGAGGCATGGCAACAGTCGAATATTTTGAATTTATTTCAAAGTAATGAAATTTTACATTTGGGTAGTTCTTTTAAAGGCAAAAAGGAACTATTTAAAAAAAATTGTATTTTCCTCAAAAATGGGCGTTTACCTTCGGTCAAAATTCCTAGAATTTTCCTGTATTTTCTTTACAAAAAGTATTGAAATGACACCAAAACCATAAATGATCTCTCATACAAAAATCACTTTTGCCTTACTAGTCAGCCACAAAAAGTATTGAGATCTTAAAAATTAACGCCAAGTTTGTATTGTAATTATTAAAAATTTCCCAAATAGTATTTACATGTTTATACTTGACAAGTTCTTAAAATCGTGAAAATTGGGTCTCTATACATACATACATGTGTTTATATATACATATATCTCTTCAAAACTTCAAATTGGAAAACTTGCCAATTCCTAGTGATTTATTCCGTCAACCTTAGCCTTATCAAAACAAAACATTTCTACCGTTTCGGAACCCTGGGGAGTACATGTAGCAAATTTCAGCTTCCTAGCTAAAATGTAAAGATCTTAAAATTGTTGACAGACGGACGGACATTGTATTCTATACTGACAAAATATACCTACTTTTAAGGGTCCACGATGAATATTAAGAGGTGCTACAAACTATGCGTCAAAATTAATATACACTTAGGAAAGGGAACAAATATATCACTGGCCAAAATGCCAGTCAAGTAGCTGGTGCTGATTTGAAATAATTTTAAGAAACAATTTCCGTGACATCTTAACATCGAACAATCACAATTCTACTTAACTCAACAAACTCGTTCCCTTTCATTTGTGAAAAAAGAAACAAATGGGCCATCATCTATTGACATCCCAACTATGGCTGCTATGCAGTAAATTTTTTTTAATTTTACTGGTAGAATTCTATTGAAGCTCTAGTCAACGTAACTCGATACTTAAAGAATTACAGTTACATTGAAATGTAAGCTAAGGTTAACCAATGGTTCGGTTGTTTATTAAGCCGTTAATACTAAATCCTATCCTGGTACTGCCATCAAAGGTTTACCTATCTTTACTAGGGGTTCGAGGACTGAGAAAGGAAGTGGATCCTCAGTTTTCTTAGAAGCACCAATCCTATCTTCTGATTGATAACTGCAGTATCTAAATATATCAGCAATGAATGAATACAACTCTTTATTTGAACAGTTATGCAGCACTCAAAGCCATTAACTCCAATCTAATGTACACGAAATGCCTTGCGGCACCCAAAAATATCTGCCATCATACAGTAATTCTCTGCTGGGTTCCTAAAAAAGGCGCCGAACCTGGGTTTCCAGACACGTTGTAGTGAAACTTACAGCTGGCTGACATGCAGGAACTAACTGACTTCAACATAGCAAAGAGCTTCATTGGCGATGTCCCGACGAGTTTAGCTCTCCAAGAATGTCGCTTATCTTGATTGAGAGGAGCAACCCTATCAGGCCATATCGTACAATTAACTATGCCGGGCCTTTTGTTTGGCATCTGTGTGGCAATCATCCTTCCTTACTTATATCAACATAGGTCAGGGTACCCTAAATTAGGACTATCTTAAATCATTGGTACATAATGTGCACATTGGATATAGAAGGTGTAAGCCTTCCTGTTACATTTTTGGTACATTAGGTAGAACAGCAATGAAATGTGATAGAATGTTAGAGTAAATAAACTAAGTCTACAGTATTTAGAATGTAACCCTTAAGTCAACGATACATGTTTAAATTTTATTCTTAGTTTTACCTACTTCGGCCTTCCCCATGAATTCTATCATTCCTGTAGACTAGGAGACTAAGACGTGCCAATTAAAGTCTGAGATGGGATATTTAATAAGATGATTAGTTGGAGTAGAGGGTAACTGCATGAATTATGAATGCACGAAAAAACCTTTATTTCTTAGCACTGTTTATTTCTTCCATAAAAGTAATTCAAAATTAGAAGCTATATATAGCAGTATATGCGGTAGAGTGTTAATGCAGCAATCGGTGGAGAAAACTTATTCACAAAAAGTGAAGTGAAGTGACTAGTTTCTACAGAAAGTCGATGCAATATCAGAAAAAGGTAACCATTCATCACCAGTACCTCAGTTTTGCAAACAAAATATCAAATCAACTTCTCATTATTTAACTTGTTCACTTTCACCTTCCGCTAGTGTACCACCACGATGGACGATCAGAATAAAAGCTTTTTTTCTTCAAAGCTCTCCTTAAATCATGAACTCAGTGTACATAATAACCGGTGGCACATTACTAATGTTATGTTCGTCATAGTGAAGATCCGTACATAAACCAAATTGTTTATTTCTAAAAATTATAAACATTTTGTGAGAGAAATTAACACCAAACAATCATCATCATTATTCTGTGAATTTTTACGATGCAAAAAAAGGTTAAAAGCAAAAAAAAAACTGTGATAATGACAACAGAATACAAAACCGGGACTTGCTTGAGCTAGCAATAGCAATCAACTCAAAACTTCACTCCAAGCTTCAACTCCGATGTTGTTCGGCCGCTAATTCAGTTCTCATTCGAATCTCAGTCGATCAAGTCCGCTTCTAAAGAACGATCTCACGGCAGACAACATCACCTACGCGACTATTAAAGAAATAAATTAAATTTATCTGTGCAACCATGCGTTTCCACCTGTTGACCACCTTCGCCCTGCTTGCGCTAATTGCTTGTGTGAACTGCGGCTGTGAAAAGAAAGACTCGAGCGAGGAAAAAGACTCCGGCGAGGGTGATGTGACCCATTTCTTCAAGAATCTCGGCTGTGACATCAAAAAAGGCGCCGAAAAGATCTCAGACAGTGCCAAGCCATGGGTCGACGAGATAGGTAAATCTGCAAAGAAATTCGGTGGCTCTGTCGCTGGCACATTCTCCGATCTAAAGGACAAGATCACTGGCGCTCCAGATAACAGTACTCTCAAAGAGGACAGCACCAGCACCAGTAGTACCAGCAGCAAACCAACAGAAGAATTATCCAGCTCTGGCTCATCATCGACATCAACAGAAGCTCAGACACCATCTAGTTTGGACGATCGTATTCTTCTCGATGTTGAAATCAAGTGTCCCGATGGCAAACAGCACGACGGCAGGGGCCACTGCCGCACCATTGCCTGAGTGTAATTTGCACTTCATTATACCTACACATTGTGATTAATGTTAATTATAAATGTCCCAATATTATTATTTTTTTTCTATGCAATTATACTCGTGTTAATATACAAAAAACAATAACAAGAAAAAAGTGTTTTCGAGTTTCATTTGATGAGTAGGTGGGATTTTCGTTGCGTGATTAGAATGTTGCCCTTAGTTGTTCCTTCTATGTTGTTTGATTTTAAAGGTAAGCATGTGATTTTTCGAAGGTCATTCATCAGTTCACTTCAGACGAACTTGAGATTGGAAAAGATAATCACAAAAAGTTTAATTAAACCCAACCAAATAGGAACGAAAGCGAGTGATCTAGCAAATTGATCTTGAATGGTCAAGTAGTAATTGTTGTCATTTCATTTTTTTTCGCCACTATAAATGTTTACCCAATATGAGGAGGTTTCAAGATGAAATCATTTATTCAAGTCAAGTATGTACCTACTAATCAAATCAAGTTGAACCGGTGACTTTTGAAATCAAATAAAATAGTTAGACGGAAAGAGTGATGAAAGATTATCACTATTAATCTAATGTTCTATTTGCAATTTAAAAAAATATAAAAAAAAATTGGTGATTTTTATTTATTTTTAGTATAGGTCGAACCTAACGAGAGTTACGTGAGGCGTTTTGAAGCAAATTTATGGGAATTTACAAGGTAACTTCGCCGTAGATTGTTGTTTTTTTAAGTAGGGTTATGGTATAGTGAATTATGTCAACAGCAATGGACTCACGCGGAGCAGGAACTCGTACTCGCTATGTACGTGAAGTACATATTTATTTATTTTATTTTTTTATACTGTGCATCGTTAAAAATATACCAGTTTTTGTTGATCGTTAAATACAGTACGAGTGAGTAGTACGGATAGGCAGGCGTGTAACCTTTGGTTCAAGCTTCTGATTGGAGACCAGAAAATACTTGTAGTGTCAGTAGGCTCGATCAAGTCGTGGAAAGTAAAAATATTCATCGCTCCTTACAACAGATAAACAGTGATTCTCTTTCTAACTCACATAAAATCCATGTTGGTTGATGATCATGCGTACGAAAAGTTGCATTTTCAACATTGATAAAGTCAAAATGTTATAAATAAAACAAAATTGTCTTAACCAGTCTGAGTTAATTTTTTTTTTTTGATAATGAATGTTGCGAATTTTGTTGGAATGGATGGTGTGATTTCTAGAAAGATAATACGATCGCAAACAATTCCCGAAAGCACTTCGTTCAAGTGAGACAACTTTAAATATTTTTTTCTTTTCTCATATATCTGTACCAAAATATTCCATTTGGTTACCATACTTACTTGAGTATGTACATATAGTGGGAAAAAACAAACATTATTTCTAGCTAAACTGGGAAAGATAATTAAGTGCTGTTGTATTTTTAAAATAGTTTGTTCTGATTTCCTGACTGACTCAGCAGCGCACGGCCAAAACCGATACAATTTAAAAAAGATTTTCATGAAATGACCTCCCCTTAATATACTTATACGAGTTTTTAACTTTCTCGTAAACATTAGTATACTAAAGAAAAAGTTATAGCGATCGTGAGGAAATTTCGAACTCAAACTGAGTATGAGGGATGATATTACGACTATAGAAAAGTCCAAAAGAGTGGGTCCGCCAACGCCGTTCGTCGATCGGTCTGTCTGTCTGTCTGGGCGCCGTATGGCGAAAAGATTCGACGGATTTGCTTCAAAATTCGTACATATAACGGGTGATCCAAGTAAAGATACTTTTTTCAATAGCCTTTTTTGACAGATCACGTGTGAGTCGTGTCATGCTGTCATGTTATTTTTGCACGCTGTGAAGAAAATATAGCGGCCGTAGCTGAGAGTGTACACGAAGACCGTAGAGAGTCGATTCGGCGCCGTTCGTAGCAACTCGGACTGACGTATGGAACGACTTGGCGCATTTTACGTCAAGATCTTAAACTGAAAGCGTACAAAATACAGCTTGTGCAACAACTGAAGCCGCTCGACCTTCCCAAGCGACATCGCTTCGCTCTATGGGCTCTTGAAAAGTTCCAAGAAGATCCGACGTTTTCGAGGCAAATTTTGTTTAGCGATGATGCCCATTTCTGGCTCAATGGGTATGTAAACAAACAAAATTGCCGCATTTGGGACGAAGAGCAACCTGAAGAGATTGAAGAACTGCCACTTCATCCAGAAAAAATAACGGTTTGGTGTGGTTTGTGGGCCGGTGGAATCATCGGTCCATATTTCTTTAAAAATTTTGCCGGTGCGAACGTAACCGTCAATGGGGACTGTTATCGTGCCATTATAACCGACTATTTGCTGCCTGAAATTGAAGCTCGTGATCTCGGTGACATTTGGTTTCAGCAAGACGGCGCCACTTCCCACACATCGCATCAATCAATGGACTTATTGAGAGAACATTTCGGTGAGCACATAATTTCACGTTTTGGGCCGGCCGATTGGCCACCAAGATCGTGTGATATCACACCGTTAGACTTTTTCCTGTGGGGATATGTAAAGTTAAAAGCTTATGCCGACAAACCCGCTTCGATTCAGGCCTTGGAGGAAAACATCACGTGATCGAAAATTGGACTCAACGGATGGACCATCTGCAACGTAGCAACGGCCAACATTTGATAGACATAATCTTCAAAAAATAAATGCCAAAGAATGTTCTTTCAAATGATAATAAACATTCTCCATTAAATTTGAATTTTCTGTGTTGGATCACCCCAAAAGGGTTACATCTCGTGGCGTATTTTTTATTTAAATTAAAAAATTCGTATAAGGGTTATTTATTAAACGGCCAGTATCTCAAAGACTAATAAAGGCAATTTCGAAAAATTTTACTATTTTTTTTATGTTAAATTGAACAAATCTACGTATGTACTATGTACTTCGATTTTTTTCATACAACGATTTACTTACATTTAAATTTTAAATTCGTTTTCCCAAAAACGGCTCAAACGATTTTGATAATTTTTTTTATTTTGAATAATTATGTAAAATGTTTCCAGTGTGCAAAATTGTGCATTTTTGAGGAAATCGAATTTTTCAAAACCCATAAAAAGTGATTTTACTTTTGCAAAAAAAACAAAGTTAAATTGTTAAAAGTATTTTTTATTTAAAAAACGTAACTGCAGTATTTGGAATTAGTATTTTAAAAAAAATAAAAAATTACAATCACATTTTCAGTTTAAACGAAAATAATTGCCTTCAAAAATGAACATATTTGTTATGCTTTTGTTTGAAAAATCATCTTTTAAACCAAAAATAAAATTTATAACCCAAAACAAACACTAAAATGCATACATTGCCTTAAAGTTAATTTTACTTGCTTTTAAATGAAGAATTTAATCTATTTGATCTATTTCCTTTTTTCATAGCTGGATTTACAGATACATCAAGGGCGTAATTCATTGCCTTGTCTGTAACTCAGTAACCCAAAATCGGAATATGACATCCGTCTGCACACAAGCTCACACAGCGTAACAATTTAGTTGGCTCGAGCTTGTGCTTTGATATTTTCAAGGGATCGTGAAATATAGAGGAAAACGACCCGAATATGTAACGCCTCACAGGCGAACATAAGTGTACTGGGGTTAAAATACACGATATCTTAAGGCAAACCCTTACCCTTTGGGATGCCAATATAAAAAAAACATGTATGGGTCCTTAAACCAAAAACCGCAAGACATAATAATTTCAAATTTTACAAACTGTGTTCTTTTCGGCAGGTAGAATGATAGACACGCTATAAGTCGTATTCCAAAGTACCCCGCCCATAAAATCTGTCGCGTGCATTGTGTCGAGTTATATCTTGACGTTTCAGTGTTACCTCCGTGGTCTCTTTAGAGTCATTTTGTCGCCTTTTAAACGCGCTCTATGGATTCAACTCTTTTAATTGAATTACATAATTTAACTCTGTAGGTAAACATCTATTTCACAAGTCAACACACTGGAAACAGAACTAAATTAATGGACTTATTTATATCTCTAAGACATGTTTTGTTTGTCGTGCTTCGGTATAGTGCGCTGTGAGTTGATTTGTCGTCGAGGAGTGAAATTCGTGGTATTTTTTAAAACAATCTTCAACGATAAAAAGATTTCAGTGCTTTTTTGCGTTTCAAATGGTTTTTGTGTGTGTTTTTTTTTCAAAAGGCAACAATTTCACATAGTAAGCGAAAGGAGTTGTCCCGTAGAATTCGTCGAGTTTCAATCATTCTCTTAGGAATTCCTATGCCGCTCTCATGTTAGGGCTACACTTCGGAAAACCACGAAAACTGATTCAATGATTATGGTACTAGTTACTTCCGTCTCGCAGAATGCAAAAGAGTTACCTGTCAAAGTTTCCACCCATCAAAGTGTGTTAAATTTATAATTCCCAATTTTTCTACCAATGAATATGATTACCTCAATTCTGGAATACGTGAACTTAAATTATGAGAATGTATGCACTTTAAATTGCTAGTGTATGAATGACGTCGGATGAAAAATTTGAAAATTTAGTTTACTTTGGTTGTCTCTCGGTCATATCGCTCACTTATGGATCACCTTCCACAAGTAAGCGTGTATTTAAAACTACACTCAGTGAGAAACGACGAAGAAACACAAATGGGTCGGGTCCTTAAGGGTATACATGTACATTTTTATACATAGTTTGTAACACATCTTAATATTCTTCATAGTCCACTAAAAGTATACATAAAGGGTCATCTTAGGTTATTTTGACACTTTTTACTTTTTTTACTGAAATTGAAGACATTGATTTGGACGACCTCTGGTTCATGCAGTACAGCCCATGCCATGCCATACAGCCCATGCCCCAATCGATCTTTTGCGCACCATCTATAAGGTCTTGGAAAATTGGACAGACAGCAAGCGCTACCGCGAAGCCAGCCGAGAAAGTCATTTAAACGACGTTGTGTTCCATTGTTAATATGAATGTTTGCTCTTACTATTAAATCTATAATACATGGAAATCGCATTTTCAAGAAGAAACTTTTAAATGGCCCACCCTGTATTTATTATCAGCATCAAAATCTAAGATGATTTAGCAATGTCCATTCGTCAGTCCGTCTCATATGCGATAGCAATGTCCGATACGCCTACGGCCACGATTTTTGAGAATCAACAATTGAGAAAAACTGTTTTAAAGCTAGAGTTGATGAAATAAAGCATTAACAACTCCACACAATATGAAGACACGGACCCCATTAACAAATTTGCATTTTAAGTTTTTTTCGCCGCCACGCCTACTTTTTTTGCCAAGTATGAAACAAGTTTGTTGCGGCAAGCGGCAAGGAACGAGTAATGCAAGTTTGATCCCATTCTGTGAGCCACTGTTTAATATACCATTTTAGGATAACATTTGGTTTGGCGTATTTACAGTAAGATTAATGTGTCCTGTTTAAATTTTAAGTCAAGTTTGTTGTTTTTTATGTTTAGAATAAGCAATTATGGAATTAGAAAATTTGATATAATATGTTCGCTTTAAGTTGGGTTAGTCGAAATCAGTTTTGAGCACAGTGTGAAGGAGGAGAAGGAGTGTCGAAGGAGGTAAACAAATAATGTTTTCGCTGCATGGACGCGGGGAAACAGCATCTTCTTTCATGACGATCTTGAAGATCTGTCAACTACTTTAGACATTACAGATATCTTTCGCTATACTTCGTTTTGGTCTAAGTAAGTCGGCCTCACCGACTGTCATTTCAGCCTAACCTAGCATAACCCTAATTTTTGGTTCTTTTACGGCGTTTTCCCAAAATAGGGTCAACTTTCTAAAGCAAACCCATCTCTATTGCCTAGCTCATACTAAGTACAAGCTGCACCATCGGTCTACGTATATATATAGAACTCAAACCCGGCGTCTCTACAATGCAATCGAAGAACAATCCTGGTAGGAAGAATCGACTCAGAGGTAATAACTTTAAATTATCTCCCGGATATATAAAAACAATTTAGACTCGAAGTAAATCTGATAAAACTCCAAACGTATTCAATGTATTCGATAAGAATATTTAGTCCCTAGTTGAAGACGGGTAGGTATTCTGCAAGTAAAAATATGTAACAAATTCAGAGTACTTCATCCATTTTGGACTTAATAAACATAATTTCCTCCCCAAATTTAATCAAACCCAACAGCACCTAGATACAAATCATAACAAAAAAAAAAATGTCGATTCAACTACAAATTTGCCAAAAAATATTTATTCAACAGAGAGAAGGTAAGTTTGTTCCCACTCTTCCATCGAAAACCTTTTTCTTTCTTCCCCGTAATTTCACTTAGGCAGTTCTAAAACAACTCATATGAGTTTGTTTTTTTTTTTGCTATCAAAATTGTGTACAACATTCGGATGAATTCCGACATTTTGATCTCGCCATTTACCCTTCGTAGTACAGTTTTGCTGATAGTTCCATCTTCCATCAGACAGAACTTGTACAGCTTCCTTTTAGGCTATTTCACCTCGTGCTATACTCATAGTCGTCGTTCTCGATGGTCCTCATACATAGCAAAGTCTACTCCACTTTTAGTGAAAAGAACAAATAAATAAATTTACTGACATGACGATGATTATCCTTTTTTTGTTGTCTGGGCAAATTTCTACTCCATGGTGTGTTTTTTTTTTTGCTTTGCCTTTCATGCGTGCCGCTTCTCTTTGTGTATATGACACCATTTATCCTTTTTAGGAGGAGCTGCTCGTTGCTGGCCATGTGCATGTGTGTTCACCTACAACTTCTCTATTTTAATTTTACGGCACGGGTTCAGCAGAACGGTACTGTATTTGGTCCTTTTACGGGTTGTTGGTAATTTTTTTATTTAAGAAAATTTTCTTCTCTTCGGATTTTATTCTTTTCTGTTATTTTTTTCATGTTCTGGTAGTGTGCTGTGTGTCCTTGCGCTCTTTGTAAATGGGTTCAACATGCATTGCATACGAAATGGAATTGAGGGCGGTCGTCGACGGGTTTGTCTTTCAGTTCAGTTTTGTTAGCCGTCGCGGCGTAGCGGAGGGGAATGGGGGTTACTTAGATGGTATGGATGAAGGCGAATAGGTCCTCGGTGGCAATAGTTGTTCGGCCGTTTGTTTTGATTACGATTGTCATAGATCCTTTGCAATTATTATCCTTTATGTTGTTAGCATTTCACTCGACAGTTTGAAGGCATTTTGCTCCTGATGTTGTTGTTGGTTTTTTTTTCTTGACTCGATTGTTTGTGTGGAGTTTTCCCAGCAAACAGAAGGGGGATGAATGGTTGTGCTGTTTATTTCGTCGTTCCTTGGGAGGTTGTTCCGACAAACAAGCTCTCATCGAGCGGAGTTTCTGCTGTTGAATCTGGGGGAGGAACATATTCTTTCGCACATCTATTATGTTGGCATTTTATTTTATTTTTTCCATCATTTTTGTGTGTGTGAGAAAATTCAGACATGCCAGTTTTATAAAGGTTTTTTTTTTTTGTTTTTATTTAATTCGGTCTTTGAACCTTTAAGATTGTTGGAATTTTATCATCTCAGCAATGGATTGGTAGTTAGATGCGGATTTCTGTTGGTGTGGTGTCAAAAGTGATGGCGATTCGATGGCTGTCTAAGGTAGGTAAAATGATATGAGACTCTTTGACAATTTGCTAGGGAAAAGTATCCATTGCAGAAGGACCTTAATGGCAGTGTAAGTTAATTTTAAATGAAATATATGCAGTATGTTGGGACGGAGTAGAGTTTCTTAAATATGTATTAAGGCATTTTTAGGTTCAATGAAAATTATATACTAATGTATAGTAAGATACTGCAGACATGTCTTTAATAAGAAGCCAAAAATATTACTACGAGGTCTGAATGGGAGTTTGTTTTGTATAAAAGTTTTGTTTTCTGCATGCAGAAATGGTAAGACATGCAATAATAAATCAATCAAAATAGTAACTTAAACATTAAGTGTATTGTAATCAGTTAAGTGCGATAGCAACATTTCTAGGATATCTACGTGTTGAATACAAATTGTGAAGGAAGTCGCAAGTCTTGGAACACTAAAATCGCGCAGAAGTAACAAATGCTGCTTCTAATTACCTTCAGTGAAAATGAGAAGCATAACAGAAATTTTGAAGATTGGATCGGACCCTGCAGGCACACCATTAGAGACGCTGGTCGAAAATAAAAAATAAAATGTTAATATATATCGAAATATCCTGATCCTCAGCGATATTTAAAATATTATTTTTACAACAATTTGCGATGGAGGTAAGCCTGAACTCGAGTCATGACTCATGCAACACCAAAACCAAAGCTCTGACCATGTGATAGAAAATTCCCTTATATTTAGGTTCTTATGCATTAAGTCCCATTATCTGTTACTTCCAATTATCTTTGACAAATTCAAGTTTAAAGCAAGTCTCCGTGATATAACTAACGTGGTGATACGTGGATTACGTTTTGATGATGAAAATTCGAAATGTTGGAAGTTCAGTTTTTTGCTTAGTATTATTTGATAAAAACTCAACCATACACAAGGCAACTGTAGATCCCTTACCATTATTAAATTACATTTCCTTTTTTAAAGATTTGTTGCGAACGATAGTGCCAATACTCAATCAAAAGCCTAGTAACGGAAGGCTATTAATAGGGTTAATATTAATGAGTAAAATTATCAGACCAAGTTAAGAACCGAGGACTCCATTTTCACTTGTGTGCTATTTATCAAAAAAGATGCAAAACACTCAATTATAATTGAAGCTGGCAGAAGATTCGATGGCTTTTAATTCTATCAAAAACGTTATGCGGGTATGTTACATATTTAAAAAAGTCAATTTGTGCTACGGCCCTTAAGGGGGCGACTACTACTATTATCTGACAATTAGTCTGACAAGAAATATATTTTGCCCTGTACTGCCCCTTAAAGGTTGGAACCCTAAAACTGGCAATTGGGTCTCTAAGAACTTTTTATTTTTTTTATACCTACATATATCAGATCGTGAGTTAATGCAAGATCGTGAGTTTTGCAAAATAACTCCAAAAGTCCAGGGGAGGTAATATCAATAAATTCGTTCTTGACTTGCGTCCACAGAGTATGTTTCATGACTCTACCATTAACGGTTTTGGATGTGCGGTGCTGACACCGTCAGTCATTCAGTTAGGATAGGACAAACTATTTTATAGGTAAACTGAATGGGAAGACACAACATATTTAAGAGATATCTTAGAATATCTCACACTCCTATGCACCTTTTGAATGCGCAGGTTAAGTTTTGTCCGTCGATCGAGTAGATAGAAGCTTATTCGAACTTATGCCCAATTCACAATGTCGCGTTCGGGCAGTTGATCTCTAACAAACTTAGTTTAGGTAAGGTTAAGTCCAAACAGAGGTCCGTTGTGATGTGACTTGTATCTAAACTTTTACTACTCTACTCTGGAAAAAAGCAACTTGAATAACAAAAGTATAGAACTTATATTTATTTTAAGAAAAAAATAGGTAACCAACTGAAATTCGCGAAATAGCGAAACTAAATTAAATTGAGTAGAATTCTATTTACGCCGAATTAAGAATTTCAACTCTCTTTCCACAGGCGAGAGAACTGCTTACTCCTTCTTGTTTTTAGTCAGGAAGGCTCCTAAGAAAACAATTAATTTCGAGCTCTTGTCTGGATTTGTGTCATTCCAGATTTTTGCATTCGAGATTCTGTTCTATCTAGAACTCATTTGTTTTTTTTTTTCTTTTCTATTTACCTTTTCAGCAGACATCAGACCGCCCTGGCATTCAATGGAATATTTCAAGAAATTAAAACAAAAAATAAACAAACACTTTTGAGACTTACATAATCCGAAATCAAGTAGGAAGTTCAAACCACAAACCGCAATGGCAAATTGTAATCCAATAAGTTCCATTCAGGTGACTGAACCTATTTTATAAATATGAATTATTAGTCATGGAAGAACCCCGATATGAATTTCGTAATTCGTAATTATGTAAGAATAATTTAGAATAACGAGGGTGGCACGAGTATTTATATTAAGAAAACATCAAAAGAAAACTAGTTTGATTTAACTGTACATACGCAAAGCGATTTGGAATTTCTTGAAGGGGAATCACCTCAAGCGGTAGAACAATAAAAAGAAACCCACAAAATCCTGCTTACATATTGTTGTTAATATTTTGTGGGAGAGCAATTAGAGAACGCAATTGTTTAAAGAAGAAGAATGGACAGTTTTATTTAAAGAAGTATTAATATAACATCAACATTTCAAATGCATCTTTAAGTAGTCTCCGGGAATTTAACCTTAAGCTCATCGAGGAGAACTTGGCTGAGCACTACCGTTCATTTTGATTCATACAGCTAAAAAAATTAATATGCCTGAAGTAGCTGTAATGTAACATGTCGTAATATCCCTCATGATCTCATAGCTCTTCTAGTAGTAACTCCAACCGGATGAGTCTTCCGAGGTTCTGAGGAAAAAAAATTGAAATAGTTTTGTTATGGTCTACTGTAACCAAACCACGATCATATGGTGGACATAACTGGCAACCACATGATGAAATTAAATCTTAAAGATGACGACATTTGCAAAGGCTTCGGCGACGAGGAGCTCCACGATGACACACCTCACTATCTCTGCCACTCAGATATCTGGAAACGTCGAAATGTCTTGACTGAATTAAGTAGCCACGAGCGCAGAGAAGGAACCAAAAGTGATGGCGGCTTATCGCTCACCGAATGGTACCACAATGAATCCACATGGATCTAACTGTAGCAAGATCAGCAAATCTGTGTAGTTTACTAGCTTTCAGTTTACACGTGAGGAGCCAAACGGTCTAGCTTCTTATACAAAATGGTCTGCACCCTCTGTCATTCATCGTATTCCTGCAGTTAATAAAGTGAAAGCTAGTATGCTGAACTGGGGCCTAATATGTTGAATATTGAACATAGAATTGGATGATAGTGCTGGGGCCGAATTACGACATCAGTGAGCGAGTGAAGAACTTTCATGCGCTTCTGAACTATCGAATATTAACATTGGGAATATGTTATACGAAGCATCACGTATCGAACGCACTTTGTGATTGAACTAGAAAAACTCTAGTACCTACATTTAGTCTTGTACGAAGATAATGTCATTTTGTTTTCTGTCATTCGGGTTACTATGTGAAATTGTGAGTTGAGTGTTTTGTAATTTCAAATATTAAAAACGAGCTAATAAACTTTATCAATAAAAATGCGTGTTTTGTTATTCCTTCTGTCGTCCGATTCTTCTGGGTAAGAGATTGTGAAAATATGTTTTGCCAGATCTCGGTGCCCAGCCATAAAATCGTCAATAATACTTATACCTGATGGATATGTTAAAATTCATTCTTTAATTAATTTCGTGATTTTGAGAAACACTTTACAAAACCTAATAAAACCTACACTTTTTCTACCTATATACTGCCACTCGTCATCTTCAGATCTGTCGAATAAAAAATAAGCACGATCACTGATAAGGACCAAACCATCAAATTCGATACTCTATAACTGAAGCTGAAATGCCAAACTGGGATAATTCAGTGACGTATTGCTCGTTAACTGATGCGGTAATTCGGCCCCTGTTTTATTTTGCTGGTCCGTACAGAATATAATCCTCCAGACTGTGTCGGACAGAATAAACCTAATTTGTCGTTTTACTTTTTATTGTTTTTATAAAGTTTATTTCAAAACAGAGACTGCTCGTTCAGCGAAAGACGTTAATGTCGGCTGTATACGTAATATATTTAGCAACATATTGATATTCGAAAATTTTCTTTTGAATAGAATTTTGAAACCTCTAAGGATCAAATTTCTCCTAAAAACTATTGAGTTTTACTGATTTTATTGACTGTTTTTTTTTCTATCTCTACCACCCCGACCTCTTGCGAAAGTCTGACAAACATCAACGTGGGAAGCTTTTAAAATTTGGAGCTTAGAATCGGCATAAAATTGTTGGTCTCTTCCATTCACGACAGGAAATACACTCATAACTTAGCTCATACAATGGTCTTAAGAATCCAGGCTTTAGTTCTGTATAAGCCGATTTAGCCAATAATTTTTTTTTTTTTTTTTGGCTTAACATTTCTATTCTATTACGTTGCATTGCATGCGATATCAATATTGGGTAAACCATATTGTTAAGACTTTTTCCTCAGAGTTTGTGTAAAATAGGTTAAGTTAGACAGGGTTTTGAAGACTCTGCCGCCATCACGATCGTTTGTAGAAAAGAGAAACCCTGCAACCAAAAAACATCCCACATATCCTACACCATTTCTTAAGAATTATACCTTCCTGCTGGTTAAAAAAGTAGTTTCCTAAATGTTTTCGCCCATTATAAGTGATCGCCCTGCGTTAATACAATACGTGTGTAGTATTCTATTATATATATATTATCACAATACCTTTACTCGTGTTGTTCTGCTAGTCCTATTTTTGATATTGACATACTAAGTCGAGATAAACGTCTTTTTGTATCCATGATGGGACATAGAACATTGGACACTTAATGACCAATCAAGTTAATTCACAGCCGAATTAGTAGTATTTTTTTAAATATCTTACCCTTAACCACGCATAACGTTGGTTTTATATATATACCCAAGTTTTTTTTCTCTGTATTTCGACCCCTTCTATTGCCAGCTCATCTGCGAAATCTTTACCCTCCATGTTTCAGTATCCGGGAACTCAACACAATCTTAAATGACGGTTATACAGGTAATCATAGAATGGCAGTACCAAACCAATTCGAATCTCATGACACATTACTCAAGCGTCTTTACGGACGGCGGCTTGACTGTCAATGTAAATAGTGATATAATTTTTAAATACCAGCTGTATAAGCTGTGCTTGTGCTCCCTTAACTGCGTCTAGAACCTGTAATTGGAAGACGCTGCAATTATTATTTGGGAGCCGTAACGATACTTTTAGTTCTGCCTCCACTGACAAAATTGGGGACCATCAATTGTTTTAGAACCACACAAAAATACTGACAGTTCACGTGCATTAATGACAGCATTGTTTTTCTATTCTTCTCTATTGGGATACCCTTTTAGATATGACGTATCGAAGGCCTACTTTAAGAGAATTTCAACTGAATTTATTTAATATCCTATACTGAGAGTGCTTAGAATAGAAAAGTGACAGAATTCTGTGTAGACCAAAGTTAGTTAGCAGCTTAATAGTTTAAGTTTAGCTTTAAATGCATCCATGGGTTTTTGTACGTAAAGCACACGCTATAGCCAAGTTTTCCCCCGAATTATTTTTTTACAAAACCATGCCCTGTGCCAATAACAAATTTTATGTAGAACTGTAGAATTTGCACTGCAAAACAAAATACGAAAGAATGAGACTGCGAATTTAATCTCTAAATTTAATTTGTTATTGGTAAGACAATATATTTTCAAACTAAAAAATTCTAACTCCATATCCTTCCTACTTCGTTGTATTCCTTAATATTCTCTCCCGAGTTAATTTTCATTATCTTTCATTTTCGCAGTGGTTGCTTTTTCCTTTAATAATGTAAATGTACCATTATTCGTGAAACTGCTAGGGCTCTCCTTGAATAATTTGTTTCTTGTTAATTACTGGATATAATATGACCAAGGTCAATTTTATTTTTCTTAGAATGTACCCACTCTAGAATAATTCCTTAAGATACTATCGTACAAGTACATAAAACTCTGCATACAGAACAACTACTCAGAAAAAAGTTTCTCACAAGTTCTCTATTGTGCAGTGATTGCTACTTCTTCAAATTTCCTGGTATGGTAAGTGAAATTGCTTTTCAATTGCAGGTACATTGTTGAAATCAGAATTTATTAGTATTATTCAAAGCTTGCATAAGTGGAAATACAGCTAAGAGAAACAAATTATGTCAAATTGCCATTTTAGGTAAGCTTAGTCAACTGTTTACAGATGAGACTATATGGCAAGCAGTCGAATAGTTATGCTAATTACTCATGTTTTCGAGTATACAGCCAGATCAGCATAATTCAAGTTACCACTTTGATTTCAAAAGATTTAGTCGTCATTTGGTCATTCAGTGTAATCAGGAAAAAGCTATGTAGATATGCCACCGAATGAGCGGCATGGTTCGATGGTTCGATTGTGGGGCAGCGTATAGAAACCGCAACCAAATCTTGTTGGCTTTAATGACTTCGCCCCACCAGCAGTAAGCGGTCTTATTAAATTCAACATTGGTCTTTTAAATCGTTTAATCAGTTTATTGCATTATATGAGCACTGAACTGAAAGGACACGTTACCAGTTGCTTTTTATTTTTTCTTTGCATTAAATGACTGGCACAACTAGGACTTCAGTTATTTATGTGAAATGCCAGTCGACCATATTGCCAAATGACAGATTCTCTGACGCATATAAATATAAACGGGTTACGGCTGTTTGGCGCAAATATATTTGGCGATTACACTAGGGTTACCAACTCCAGTAAGGGCTAGATTTTAAGAAATTATTTTCTCTCTCTCGATTCTCTCTCGTTTTTGATTTAAGAATGGCAACTTCATCATCATCTAACTACATCATTTTAAAATGACTTTGGTTAATTGTACTTACTGATTTTTTCAAAATTTAATCACATCAACGTAGATAAACGTTAAATGAGATTTCGAACCAAGCAAATTAGCTTAAGAAGAAATAAGGACGCCAAGTTCTTAGTTAATGCAGATTTTTCAAAGCAAAAAATATTTTGTTAAAAAAATGTCAACAAAAATTATGCATGAAAACCCTGTTAGGAAGGTCAAATTTTGTGAATATTTTAGCCCTTTTCCATGAACGTTAAAATTTAACATTAAACTTAACTATAACTTAAACATTTCAGACACTAGAGACTATTTGTCTAGAATTTCAGATTTCTAGCTTACAATTTTAAGGTCTTAAATCAAATGAAGGACAAACGGACATTACTTATTATACCCTTGTGATAGTACATGGTATCCGCCGGGAAGGTATACTACTTTGTTTGTTTATAATTTTTGATTAACTGAAAGAGAATGGATATTATATTGATAAATGTTTTATTTGATGTCGGCAATTATGTATGGAATATAATATCAGGTAAATATCCGCCTCTGTTAGTCTCAAAAATGCAAGCCCTTTTGAGCACATTTTTCATTACATTCTCCACAATTCACGCAGTATTTCATTAATTTCATCACGAATATTTTGTTTCAGTTGCCAAGCGTTTCTGGATTGTTTGCATAAACCTTGCTTTTCAGATATCCCCACAAAAAGAAGTCCAGAGCATTCAAATAAGGCGACCGTGGAGGCCAATCAACATCACCATTTCTTGAAATAACTTGTTGTGTTCTCGCAGTAATTCCATTGTAATCCTGGCTGTATGCGATGTGGCACCGTCTTGGTGATACCACATGTTAATCAAGCCCAAAGCATGAAGTTGTGGCGTTAATAAGTTTTCAATCATATCACGATATCGTTCTCCATTCACAGTTACCATTACGCCGTTTTCATTTTCAAAAAAGTAAGATCCAATGATTACTCCTGACCAAATTCCACACCAGAATGTAACTTTTAATGGATTCAAAGTTGACTGAGGAATAATTTGAGGGTTTTCCATTGCCCAAATCGAATATTCTGTTTATTCACATATCCATTCAAATGAAATGTGCCTCGTCACTCATTATGATTTTTTCATGAAAATCGGGGTTGTCATGGGCTAGCTGTTCTTAACGATTAAAACACGTTGGTTTATCGAATATATTTCCATAATAAATTTGCCACGTGTCTTCTTCACGACTGCCAAATTTGAACTGTCAAGACCTTCATACCTGTATACCTTCCCGGCGGACACCCTGTATATATAAAAAGACATCATCAAAGATATCTAAAAAAACTTATTCAGATATTTTAAATAGCTATTCTGATAGTTGCTGTTATGCAGATTCCGTTTAAGACCGCACAAAATATTAACCCTTTGTGGAAAGAGGCTTCTTGACAAATATTCTTTGTTTGTTCTTATTTTTTCGATATATGTGCCTCAAAGTTTGATATATTGCACTTGTTTAAATCTAGAGCTGGAATTGCTCGAACCAAATTCTTTTAAATGACTTTATGGCGTCTTCTATTACAAATCATACTCTTTTATGGCATGCTATGAAGAAATAACATTATTCCTTGGGCTAAGCTATTGTGTTGCCTTTGCAATTCAGGTTAAAGTATCCTCAGTCCTTGCATCCTCAATGGTGCAGCAAAGAAACACTTATTGGAAAATCTGGCATTGCATTGGCATTGATAGCTATATCAAATCCTTGAGAATTAAGTTGTTAGCCTGTGGCTCGGAGATATTTCGGCAAGGCCCAGAGACCAGAAATAGAACTAGATTCCCGCTGGTTACCCTAGTGCAGTTGACATAAATCGTCATAAGTTGGCATTTGCCAAACAATCAAATTGTAGCCCTACACAAATCTTACTAAAGATTATAACACAAATCTTACACAATATCAAAAAATTCTTCCTTTTAACAATAGGCCGCATTTCACCTGCGCAAACTAATGAATTCATTTGAAATTAATCTTAATCTTTATTTTTTACAAATAAAAAAATAACTTAAATTTAAATTTAAATAAATATACATTATGTATAGCTGCACAGTTCCAAGTATGTACGCATACCCCCTCCTGAACCAGCTTAGGCACATTGAAATTCAAACATTACCCCGAATCCCGACCCAAAATTACCCCACCAGGTGCAAACGGTCCATTTTCTACTTTATCCCGCATATCACAGACAAACTATTGGCAGTGATTTAGCTTTTGGCATCTATGAATGGAGTTTTGTAGTTCAGCATCTCTTCTCTGTGCTACGTCCTCGTTGAATTTGTCATCGTCATATTCGTCATCGTTGTTGGGATGCCCTTTATAGCGGCTTTCTTCTCCGCAATGATACTGTTGGAGAATACCATTTGGGCCTCTCGCTGGTACTCAGCGATGTTGTAGTGGCTTTGCTGTATGTGAAAAATTCAAACGTAGTCAAATCAAAAACTCAAAAGCCTCCTCTGTTTCCTTACATTAAGTGCATCGTTTATCTCGATGCGTAACAGTCGCTTGATACCACGCAAGTTGCGACCAGCAATTCGTCCCAGCTCGTAACGTGTTATCCGGTATTTCTCTGTAGTCGTGGACGTTGAATCTGTCGAGCTGTCTCCGCCATCCATCAGGGTGTCCTTCGCACAAAAGGAATCAAAATATGAGTTTCAAATGCAAATTGGTTTCTAAATCGGAAGCTCTTACCGATCTCGGTGTGGTAGTTGTTGTAGTGCGTGGTCGCTTTGTAGGCTTTCCGTCTGCGAAGCCGTCGGACACTAGGTCGTAGATTTCATTCAGTGTCACCTTGGTGTCGTTGTATTGCTAGCGGGCGGTAGAAATGAATTAGAAACGATATCAGACTACAATAGGGGCGACCTGATACTTACATCATATGCGAGGTTTTTTGTTTGGACAATTTTCTGGAAGAAATCCCAGAAGGCTCCGCGTTTCGTTCGGCTCTTCACCCCGGTATTGTCTGGATGGTCGTCGTCTGCATTGTAGGATGTAACTGATATCACAAGCAGTAGGAACAGGTAGAACTTCAAGGACATTGTTTCTTCTTCTTTTTATTCTTCTATGGGTGAGTGTGACAAAAGCTGCCTGAAAAAAAGTGAACATTGTAAAAAGTGAGTAATTTCAATACAAAATCAAAAAGACAGATACGCAGCCATCGATCCGAAATTATGAAAGACTCAATGAATTCAAATTAACACCTCTTTGTGGTGTGGCGCGGCGGCCAATGCCTCATGAAGTGTGACCGGATTAAGAAATGCCCAAGGCAATGATTATAAATGCAGACGTCAAAGTTGACGAGTTGTTTTAGTAACCGGTGCGTTGGGTGGGCAGCACAAGGTGCAACCACAATTCCGCCAAGGTAAACGTTTATCTGTTTATCTACTATTTAATAGGTCGATGGTCGCTGGTGGATGGTAAATGGTGGATGCTGCTGCTGGTTGCTCAGAAAGCACTAATGAGGTCGTTCTACATGATTGGCCTAATGTGTTTGTGTATCTCGGTAACAAGCAAATCGTTAGGTTGGCTTCAGTAACATTCAGTTGCCACCGGCGAAAATGTGCAAATATGTAGTTCTGGGAACATTTTGAACAAATTCGAGAAAAAAGATAAACATAAACTGGAATAGTTGAGAAATTTCATAAAGGAATGGTTTGGTTCAAGGGAATTGATTAAGACAATGAGAATTAGCCGGGGTGGATATCTAGGTCTGGGGTTCTGCTGTCGGGGTAAATTCTCTACCATGTGAACAAATCATGTTATGAGCTTCGCATATGGACCGACCTCTTTTAAAATCACGACCCGCGGAACGACAATGTACTATGATTTAAGAGTAGTCACCTGGAAGGCACGTACGTTAAACACCCTGTGTTCGGCTCAAAAACTGAAATATGTCCTCGAAGATTACATTTACAGATTTTTGTCAAAGCAGAGCCTCCACGACAATGGCTTCCGGCTAATAGACTTTGCGGCTGTCTATTGGCCGAAAGCTGTAATAAGTTTAAAAACATAAGGCTAGGTTTCCAAGGCTGTAAATCCGCAGCAACCTGGTGCTCTCCAAATGGTCGAAACGCCAACTACGAAAGTGCACAAATTGTGAGGGGCAACGTCAACTTTGACCACTTTTTTGAAGCATCTAGATTCAGAGCTCCACTGACTAACAAAAGAAGTATCGAACTGTACACGAACAGAAAACACAAAAAAAAGCGAGGAGAAGAAAATCTTGCATAGAAAGAAGCGGGCATACGGTAATCGAAGAAGTCAGTCCCTTGAGCAAGCAAGCAAATACTGGCTGCCTTTAAGTCCTGATAAATGGGCATCAAGTCTAGAGAGCGGTAGGTCAAGAAGAGAACCCGCATCCAATTATTTAAGAACCAGTTTGCTTAGCCCACATGTTTCAAACATGAACGGGATTCCGGCAAGAAGATGCGCTGTCATAGGACTTCTGGGATATGCACACGACATAAACATCATCGGGCGCTTCTAAAGTACACAGTGATAGAGGCTACCCTAGATATTGAATAATAGGCCACAATTAGCCTCTCCGTTTAGCACGATCTTTGCTACTTGCCTTAAGTTGCGCACCCCACGTTGGTTGAGGTCTCACCTAATTGGAAGCCTTTCACTACTTCGAACCTGTCAACGCAAAAGGGACAAAATATCTTACGAAAAACTTTATACCCAAAGCAAAGTTTTTATCCATTTTAGAAAGAATCCAAGCTTCAGATCCATAAAGCACGACTGAGATTATCAAAGTCTTATAGATATAGATAACATTTGGCAAGCGTTATTTTTTGATTTGTGATGATATGTCCTTTTCAGATGTAACAACACAGCCGGCATTGATAAACTCTTTTACTACATCAAAGTTATAGCTGTCGATTCCGACACTCTGGTCAGTTTCTCAATATTGGGTATCCCTTCTAGTTACAATGCCCCATTTTTCCAGCGAGACCCCTTTTACAACCCAAAAGATCTTAGAAAGTCTCCTTTCTTGTGGACCGGGCAAACAATTCTGAGGTTCTATTCATCTGACATACTTTATTCCGAACAAATATTGAAATGAGTGTGCTCTCTAGAGATTTATCTGCTGCTGCCTTTAATAGTTCGGCGGGTAGACCGTCCCGCCCAGCAGACTTCCTGGATTTCAGTTTAAATATTGCTTTCCTGGTGGGTTGAACAAATCTTTTGGATTTCATCGTAAATGTTGAATGCTTTGCTCTGCTTGACAGCGGAATTGGTGTCGAAAAAAGAGAAATATTTTTTCTATCTCATCAGCACCGACTAAGAATCCTTTCTTTCTGTTTGAACTTTCGAAGATTATTTCTGAAGTAGCACCTCTCTATTTCCTCAATCGTGCGCTCCTCATGCTCTTTCTTTTTTCACTCATTTATTTGTGGAGCTCACGAGCCGCTCTAGCCTTTTTGTTTTGTAGGTACAAGGACTTGCGTTGTTAATTTAATGTTGACTGAAATCTGAAAACATACTGGAGCTGTGAAGATAGCGGCGATGCGAGTGTCGAAGAAAGCTTTAAAATCTTTGGTAATCACCCTCGCAGCTCCAGTATGTTTTCAACGATAGAGTTCCAAAGAGTCCATCAAGCCAAAATCTATAGCATTCGTTCTACTTCTATCAAGGTCATTATCGACCAACTAAATTACTCAACATCTTCCGCCATACATGTATTATATTTATATTCACTGCGGTGAATTAGTCTCAGTTGAGTAAGCAACAAAAGATTACCTCTTACCTCAACACATGTCGAGCAAAATGAAAAATTACTTACTTAGTTTCTTGCAACAAGCAACATTGACAGTCGATAATGAACGTCAAGATCACAAAAGATTCATGCATCAGCAGCACCCCAACAAATCCAAGTAGTAATTTTCACCTCGTAAAATAATAATTTTAACTTTTTAATGATGTTATTATAAAATAGCTATACTTGTGCTTGTCTTCTCTATAGAAGAGCCAACGAACTTCCCCCTGCACAAGCAATATCCCTGGGCTAGAGCTGCCATGCCACCCGAATCTAGTGTATATTTAACCATCCACATCGAGTGTCCTTCCCTCTCCTTCCCGCACGTTAACTGCAGTTACATTTACACGAAGCCCTGAGTGAGAAAAAGGGAAAAGCTAGCCTCCTGGTACTTCTCCGCAGTAGTTAAAGTTTCCCTTTACTTTTTTGGCTTTACGTGTTTATTTACACACCTAAGGTGGCCAATCCTTTTATTAGTGCAAAAATACAAAAACTAACTTTAAAGCCCCAAACTGAAGAGGGAGCAAAAACTTTACCAATTGCCAGCAGTCGAAACGAAACACATGCAAAGACTTTGAACAAAAAAAAAATAAAATAAAATAAAAATAGATTCATCTGAAATAGCCAACAGGGATTTTCTTTGCGAAGAATTGAAATAGCGTTCTTATCCGCGTTGCTTGAGAGATTGAAGGGAAAATCATTTGGTTTTTTTTTTTCGTTGTTCGCTTAATTCTAGTAAGAAAGATGCGGTGGCATTCATCTGCATAGTTGTTGCAACTAAAAAAATGATAAGAAGTGAGAAATGGAATTTTGAATATGAGAAGTTGGCGCGCGCAGAGTAAGCTATGAAATGCAAATGAAAATGATTTCAATCAAATGCGCGGATGTTCTTAAGTGGTGGAAAAAAGAAGTTAATTACAGATGTTGAGAAGATGGTTGATTGGTTTTAAATGTTTTGGCTTGACTGCGTAGTAACCAAGTATAGTCAGATGAGCTAATGCTACTATCTCATTCAATGTTATGAAAATACAAAGTTGTCCAAAGACAGCGATTTCGCAGAATTGATTTGCTTCTGCATTGTTATGCACTATTCTAAGTCGTCTCTTTGGTGACCAAACAAGAGGGTTTTCAAATTCTAAAATTTTATTTCGAAATCTGTAGCTCGCGCATCACTCAGTATTTAGCACAGAGAGATTCCTTCACAGTCAGTGAGTTTCCTCTTTTTTAACTTTCTCGTATACATTAGTATAATTAAGAGGAAGTTATTGCGATCGTGCTAAAATTTCGATCTCGAACTGGGTATTTGAGATGATATTACGACTATAGAGAAGTGCAAAAAAGGTGGGTCCGCCAATGCCGTCCGTTGGTCTGTCTGTCTGTCTGTCCGGGCGCCGTATAGCGAAACGGTTCGACGGATTTGCTTCAAAGTTCGTATATAAGGTTCTTGGGATTATATCTCGGGGCATCTTTTTTATTTTTTGCTTTACCTTTTGAAATAACGGTAACTGCCATACAAATTTTTCAGTGACAATAACTTGTCACTATTTTTCTCAAAAGTGGTTCCAAGGATTTCGGTCTTTTTTTGTACTAAGGATGTTTGGGATGGGTTAAAAAAATTTGCTTACTTAGATTTTGGAAAAAAATCGATTAACTCTAATTGATAAAACGAGCAATATCTCGAAAACTAATAAAGGGAACTTCAAAAACATGTACAGTTTTTTTCATACTATAAAGTCGAACAAATTTGCATACTTCATAAAACGATTTTCTAAAATTTAAATTAAATTCGTTTTCTCAGAAACGGTTCAAATGATTTTGATAATATTTTGTATAACGAACAATTATGTTAATTATGAAATTACATGAAAATCGTAAGTAAAGTTTTTGAGAAAATCAAATTTTAAAACATAAAAAGTGATTTAAATAAATTTCTCACCATTAATTTTCGATTCATTTGACGACCCAAAAACGCATCTTATGTATCGTGCTTTCACGTTTTCGTATGACGCAGTCGTGCACTTTATTCATTAAATAGAAGGGGACCATTTTTAGATAGTTTAGAAAAATTTGAAATCCGTTCGGGAAACATTTTTGGAAATCCGTGATGCCGAAGTTTTTGTAGCCGAAATTTTGTAGTTTTTAGAGCTGAATAATGAAGAATTGACGAAATTGGAATATTTCTGTATGGTGATTTCGCCTGAGCCACTTTTTCAATTGGAAATGTCGGTGCCGCGAAAAAAAGCCATGTTAAAGCTTTTGAGCAACTAAATTGAAAGTTGGAAAGTGTCTCGAGAATAACCATGTCACATAGTTTGTCCACAGTAATAAACTTTTTAATTTTATTGATTTTGGCCAAAATACGATCGCAGGGAAATTTTGCATTCGTTATCGCATCACCAGGGCTCTCATCGCGTAAAGCATAAGCGATTGAACGACGTCGTCTTGGCGATGCTTCTTCTTCATGCAACTACTAATTTACAATGAGTCTTGGCGATTCGAGAGATAAACGGTTATTGTTGCTTCACATAAGAAAATCAACTGTGAAATTCTGAATCATCTCATCGCTTGGAGTGAATTTTATGTGAATTCTTTAAGAAAATAAAATATTTTAAAATTAAAATTGAGAAGAATATTTTATTTTAAAAATAGAGCAGATTATCATAAGTGAAGTCCTTAAGCATGCCATACTTTTTTAAATGTTTTTAATGTCTGGTGCATCCACCAAATTCACCGTGTCATGCAATCTGACACGTTCTTCCCAATAATCCCAAACAAAACAATTATTCTTGGATAATTTTAAGTCCATGCGAGCAGATCGACATTTGTTTCGGCGATTTGGTGGCACCCTAATAGGAATTCCCTTAACCCTGCTATAGACCTAATTCGGAACCTAAGGACTGAAATAGAACGCTGTGAACTGGAACTACAAATCGATTGTAGAACCACATCAGGCAATACTAAACCTGCGTTATGAAAAGCGAACTACTTTAAAGTCTCTAAAAACTCAATTGAATACCAATACCAATTCTGTAAAATTGTTGCCATATCATACTGACAGAACTTTTTGTCTTTGAGATGTCGCAGAACGGTTCAGGTCCTATGAAGGGTGTTGCTGCCCCTTTTCTCGCTAGAGAGTCCGCCGCCTTGTTACCAAAAATGCCCATATGGCCTGGTATCAAGCAGACCGATACTCTATTTTTCTTGCTCAATTTAATGACAAAGAAGTCCAGTGCTTTGATAGCTGCTTGACTATCTGACATTATTGCTATATTACAGTTTCTGTAATTCTTTTCGATATTGATTCAAACACATCATTCTATAGCGCATATTTCTGCTTGAAAGATGCTTGTACTCTTGCCCATGGATTCGTAATGTTTCGTTCTTGGCCCAAACACTCCTGCACCAGTTCCTTCATCAGTTCTAGATCCGAATGTATACCACTTTATCGTGTGGTCGCTCAGTGCATAGATTGTGGATTCATCGCTCCATTCTTTCTTGTTACTGAGCTTTGTTAAGAAATTCTTTTCAATGCTGTCATCTCTTGGTGTTTCAGTTCTCCGAATAGTGCATCATATTATTTCGAGCTGATGCATTTCCCCTTCCCAGTTCCTTTTTTGCTATTCTCATACAGTTTTGTCCGCCGCCTCTGCGACAATCAGGTGTAGGGGAGTTAATTCCAAAAGCACCTCCATTGCAGCGGTTGGGCTTTACGCATTGCGCCGGTGATGCATAGCTACGCCATTCTTTATACTTTATTGAGACATTCTCTCGTTGTGATGAGACTTGTTCCTTTTGCCCATGCTACTGCACCATATTGGTCTCACTATCGTTATGTACATCCATTTTAGAATATTGGGGGTACAACCCCACGTCTTTCCCGCTAGGCTCTTGCATATCATAAGAGCACGGGCTGCCTTTCTGGTGGTTTCCTCTGTGTTTTTCTTCCAGAGGAGTTTACTGTCCAGATGTATTACTTTAGGTACTTCACCTCATTGACCGGTATCAGTGTCGTACCTGACAATCAGATTTCCTTGAGTCTTTGAAATTTCCTTTTCTTTGTGAATGACACTATCGTTGTTTTAGCCGGATTCATGTTCAGTCCAGCAATGGGGCACCTATCCTCTAACCACTTAACATATACTACACCTTAAACCCTTTATTTAAATACTTATCAATGAAACACAAACTCCTTATTTCAACATCACTTTCGCCTCTTTAAATCTTATTTTTCTCATGACCTCAGTTTGCTGTCATTATTCCCTACTCGCTCAATAAGAACTACATAATTAATTCGACAATTTTGGTCGCACTTTACCTTTAAAAGTTTTTCATTAAAGATATACATATCCTTAATTTGAATCCATAAATTTCGGTTCAATCTTCAGGGTCATTATTTTTATTGCGCACTTTTTAATTAAATCTCCCGTTACCTACCTGGGCCTGGGCCTGAGCTGTGCTGTGAGACGCACACTCGTATGTATACATTAAACATCCGGCACAGAATTTAAACTTCATCATTTGCGTATGTCCTTCGGTGTGGTAACCTGTTGGTCGATTGACACTGTTTCGTATGCGAGTATCTCGCATTTAGTCATATCTCGTATCGCTCCTTTAGAACTTGCACATTAAACCACATTAACTCCATAAAATCTCCACACCGAATGCGAGAAACACGCAAACGTACATAGTACGTATAGGCGAGAACCTAGAGAAATTCCTAGATGGTGGATGCATGAACTGCCAGCATCCAGCAGATGAAGGATGAGGGTATTTCTATATGGCAGCCAGCTGCCACTGGTTTCTCTGTGTGTTTACATCATAAATGCCCGAGACCTGAATAATGAATGTTAATATGCTTTATGGCGTGTATGTGCGGGCCAAGCCAACATGATTCCATTAGCTGAAGGCATAGAGCTAGCCAAAGAGGGTTGATGTGCGGGTGGGCACTGTTCGTACACTCATTCACAATTATTAATATTAACATTGTGACGGGTGGTGGCGCCGGTGTCGGCGCTATACGCTGATATGGAGGAGATTGGTTTGTATACTCCTGTACGTGATCATGAACAAAACCATAAATTTACAGTAAGGTGAGGGGCACGGTCAAGAAGTGCACACACAATATTCCAGGCTCATAGTTTAATAGTAGATAGTCGAGAAGCTAATGTGTATGTGTGTTTTTGTACTAGCACTTGATCCCGGCATTATTTATAACCATGTCCTGTCGAGAGCAGTGCTACTAAATGACATTTAGATTGATATAATTTAGCAGACGTGCTTCACTATACCTGCCGGTTTCTATTTTTGGTCAAAATCGCTTGATGCCGCATCGGTTGACTGCAAATCGATTTTGTTGTGCACCAACATGAAAATTCTTTTGAGGGCAAACTTTTGCTCTCGAGGATAATTAAAATGTTCAGACACCGAAATCGAAAAGGAAATCCTTCGATTTGGCATTCTTTGGCTTTTATGAGTTTCCGCACAAAGTTGAAGTGTCCATTACGAAGGAAATCGTCCCACTATCCTTTTGTGCTTCTCGCTTTAACTTTCCAATATACCAATCGAAGGGGGTGGTTGAATCGAGCAAGTGCAGCAGCGAACCCTTGAAGAACTTTTAAACCACTTTTCATGTTTGCGAATCGTCGGATGCATCACCAAACTAATATTATACTGGCCCTCAAATAGAAGGCCAGGTGCAAGATCGTCTTACGTGAGTTTCAAGTGCGCCCAAGGAAATTGGAATCTTGATGAGGTCTATCTGAGCGGGCAAGCAATGCTGGCACACTTAACAACCAGCCGATTAAAAGGGTTATTGTTTAGAAGGCGCATCCATCTAAGGGGACTGACTCAGTCAGCGATGACAATAGTTTGAGTTTGGGAAAAGCACACAAATTAGTTTCAGAGAAGAAAATAATTTTGACGTGTTTTGTTTCTCATCGCCGCAACGTTAACTGACGGCGGATGCGGACGCGCCGAGATGTAATTAAGCCGGAAGTGAATTTAAATGTTGACGCTCTGACTCGGATGCGGTCAAGGTGAAGGTTATGTGATTTGTTGATGAATACATCGTGATAGTTGCTAATAAATTGTATTTCACCAACCGAAATGGAGCTAATTAAATGATTTGAAATGTGGTTTTGGTTGAAATGAGATGATTAACACTGGTTTGATTCGGAAGGAGACTGAGACATAGTTGATAAACGTAGAAGGTGATAAACTGAGTATTCATGTCATTCGCCTTTGATGAGAAAGTTTAAGGCATAATAACGAGGTCATTGACAGAAATGATAAAAATGAGCCGCAACTATTGCACCAGTAAGCGACAAATACGTCATTGAATTATGTGGAATTTTACTAGTCAGTGGTTGTTGCTTTTTTATGAGAAACAGATAACGCGTGTGGCATTTATTTTGTTTTCCTTGGAGTGATTTAAGTTTGAAGGAAAATTGCATTTTAGAAATGTAGAAGGTTTTTTATATTTGTTAGTATAAACCACTTCTTAGGAAGATAGTTGATGGTATTCTGTCTGGGTTAAAGGTCATCCGAAGAAAACAAGTACTTAGACCTAGTGGTTCATTTATCTTAAGTTAAGCAGGCCTTTGCAGTTAGCAAAGCGAAGAATGCCAATAAAGGCATTCAGGTTGGACTTACAGAGTTGCACTTTCGCAACCATTGATGGCAGCTTACTTTGGAGCAGGTAAATAAGTCAGCACCACTGACTTCTTGCCTGAAAAGTATATTGGGAGAAGTGGCTATCGAAAAGATCCCGAGAAAAAATATGTCGTGATGGTTCCATTCATATGCAACCATTTAACGTGGCCTTAAGTCAATCCCTATTAACTGTGCCGTTCTAGAAAATCTAGAAGGATGACCCGAAAGCGTCACTGAAATCATCATATTGAGAACACTAACTGATGAATACTAACGATGCACGTATATAAATCGCGAATAGATCCCAATGTTCTGCATAAATATCTAGCCTCTATGTGTTCTTTAGGTAAAGTCTTACAAAGTTTTCAATATTCTGTTTGCGCTATTAAATTAAGTCTCCAAAATTAAAAAACTTGTATTTTAAGCTGACAGACTCTTAAACAAATCTATTAGCAGGGGTACGCCTAAGGGTGGTGGATCTCACCTCTGCTATAAATGTTGGTCCTCAACAAAATCCTGTCGAATAAATATAGCGACGGTATGTAAGTGGTTGCGAATGCGGACGACAAGGTTTTATGGAAAGGGCGCTGGATTAGATTTGCACTCCACTCCACTCCACTGTTTAAATAACCAGATTATCTTACTATCACCCGGTGCTATACATATACTTGGTTGCCATTTTTGACCCTAAGCTCAATATCGAACACCGGATGTGGAGAACCAATATCGCTTTCTATGCATGCAGCAAAACTTTTTGGTAAAATGTGGGTACTTGAACCAAGGATTTGTCCTTTGGGTGTACACAGCTGTGGTACGCCTAATACTCACTGTCCCCTGGTATGGCGGCCCGCCCTAAGTACAGCTTATATTATCACCAAGCAAATGGGACCACAGAAGCTCTACGGTCAAGCCTGATCGAGGCACTAAATGTCATTCTTGGATCAACTATATTCACTGACGGGTCCAAAACGGAGCGGGCGTTTGTTTAGAGAAACTGCATACTCTTATCCTCGCGAACTCACCCAGCGTCTTCCAGGCGGATGTCCTGCCGAATAGGCAAATGGGTAATATACTTGTAAATGCTTCGTCAACCACAACCAGAGGCTTAGAATCTCTCAAATCTGGGTTCCCGGACATAGAAAAATAGACGGGAATGAGTGGTTATATCTCCAAAGTAGACATTTTCAATACTACAATCTGTGAATTGACAAGGCCAAATCACAAAGGCCAAATTTGTTCCTTCTCCTCTAGTAAGGGAGCGATTCGTCTTTTAGCCAATTTATCAATTACTTACTAAGTCTAGGCTTCTTGTTGTTATTAGCTCCTTCTTCACCCCAAACTTTAAGTTAACGAAATTATTTTTTAAGTAGTAAGGTGAGAATATACTGCATACGTATCTGTTTTCTGTTGATTACATTAGTGTAAGGCAATTGATAGTTCCCAACTGTAATCATCGCTTTAAAATATTTCTGCAAACTGCTAAACATGGGATGCCTACCTACACTGCCGTACATTACAAAGTTCATTGTCCATGAACTAACTCATTCATTTCGTTCGTGACCGTTCATGACATTGAAGATAACCAAATGTTAATCTATTTAAATGAGAAAGAGGCCAGCTCTTAGCCTCTAATATCCGCATTTCGTGCAGAAAATAGTTTTTGAAGTGATAATTATTTATCAATACCGTGACGAAGCTAATTTGTTGTCATGGCTGAATGGCAATGCCCTTAACTTAGATTTCACCAGGCATATTAGACTATGTTTTTTTTTTAATGTGAGTACATGGTCCGTAAAGCAGATATGATAGCCGCTCTAATTTTATGGAATTTCAAAGAAAACAAGATTGTGATTATTACTCAGAAAATACACACTTATATGAATGCATACTCAATAGCTCCTCCAATGTACATACATAGATACGTTAGCAGATTTAGACCAAACATGTAGGAAAATATATTTCTGTGTATTTTACTTTTAGGTGTGTGGAAGCTGCCTCTATTCCTATTCCTAAAAGTCTTTGGGTTATAAAATTTTACGTAGAGGTAGTATATTTAAAATAAAGTGCACGACTGCATCGAAACTTTCTCGGTATATGAAATGTGTTCTGGAATCGCCTTAAAAATAATGATACCATTTGATCAAATACCAAATTTATTTTTGGTTTTAAAAAATTGGATTTTCTCAAAAACGGCACATACGATTTTGATGTAATTTCGCGCATTAGACACTTTTAATATAATTGTTCAAATAAAAAAATTATTTATGAGAAATCAAATTTAATTAAAATTTAAGAAAATCGTTATATGAATAAAAACTAAAAATTTTTTTTTTCAAAAATCGAAGTATGCAAATTTGTTCGACTTTATAGTATAAAAAAAAAGAAAAATTTTTTGTAGTTCCCTATATTATTTTTCGAGATATTGGACGTTTTATAAATTATCGTTTATCGTTTTGTTTTTTCCAAAAACAGAGTATGCAGTATATATTGCCCCATCCCAGGTATCCATAGTACCAAAAAGGAAAATAAAATCCTTGGAACCATTTTCGAGAAAATGAGTGATTTTCACAAAAAATTGTATGGCAGGTTACGTTATTTCATAAGATAAAGCAAAAAATAAAAAGATGTCCCGAGATGTAACCCCAAGAACTTTATATACGAACTTCGAAACAAATCCGTCGAACCGTTTCACTATACGGCACCCGGACAGACAGACCGATGGACGGCATTGGCGGACCCATATTTTTGGACTTTTCTATAGTCGTAATATCATCCCTCATACTCAGTTTGAGTTCGAAATTTCAGCACGATCGCAATAACTTTCTCTTTAGTATACTAATGTATACGAGAAGATTGTACACGTACCAGGCTTCGATATTTTCAAATGGGAAGTCGACGAAAAATTAGTCACCGCAAAGGTCAATTTTGAATGTGTACCTGAAAGCAAATAGATAAATAGAGCAATTCAAGTCAATTTTATATACTTCGAGTCATTAAATGTTAAATGTTTTTTTGCAGAACTTATCAGCTATATTATTTATGTCAGTGTAGCCCGTATGGCTCAAACACTAGAAGATTTTTTTATCTTTGATACACGGATTCATTGAAATGACTAACCAAACGTTAATTCAGCATATTCAAATTGAAAAATCGGATATCAATTTTTACTTAATAATACACATAATTTCATTTGTAGCTCATGTGTAGCTTCACATCGCATATACGGTGGTGGTAAGGCCCATACTTGCATATGGCGCTCTAGTATGGTGGAAAGCAACAAAAAAGAAAACGATCAACGGAAAATCAGTGGCGGTTCAGAGAACGGTGAGTATTGCCATTACGGGTGCGCTCCTAACCACCTCAACGGCAGCTCTGGACATCCTACCGCACCTTACACAGCTTGATTTACAGATCAAAAAACTTGCTGGTAACAGTGCAACACGAAGAGGTATTGTCCGTCCTCAGAGCGGCTGAGCTAATGCAGATGATATCGGTACCCGGAAGGGATATCGCCATCTACATCGATCGCCAGTCCGTACTCAAGGCAATGGAATCAACCAACATCTATTCTGATACAGTTAGGAGCTGTCGCACAATGCTTAAAGTATTGTGCAGTCAGAACCGAGTGAGACTGTGCTGGGTGCCAGGACACTGCGGTATTGAGAAGAATGAGCAGGCATGAACTTGCAAGAATAGGTGGGGTTACTTGTTGATAGTGAGGTTGCTGACAACAAACCTCCTCTCTGCATACCAAAAGGCATGATTGAGGAAAAAACCATTAGGTCTGCCAATCTTAATCCAAGCAGGAATAAGCTTAGAACAATAGTGCGAGTTCCTACAGAGCACTGTCTTCTGTGAAAACACTCAAAGAGGCTCGGATTATCATATACAGGTATCTGCATATTGCTGAGGACATAAAACATAGACTGTGGGATTGTGAGTGTATTTTATTTTTCTACGGCAATAACTGTGAACTATTATCTTTGCGGGTGTCCTGTTTGATTCGCAAAAAATTATTATTTAGGCGATTAGTTGCGTGCCAAGAAGGACTTGAGAAGTGAAACTATTTTCCATAAAATGCAATCTCTTCCCACTTCACTTCCCACTTATTTCCCATGTTGTCAGATTCGCACCAACATAGTTAACATTTTGTTATCGGTTATAGGTGAGAAATAACTTTGTAAAATGTCAGGGATAGGTGAAACTATTTCCCACTAAATGTGAAGTTATTTGCTTTTTTAAATTACTATGAAACCCAATATTATCATTTAAATTGTGATTTATTTTTTTGTCAGAGTTAAGCCTGTTTTTTTTATATTTTAATTTCTAATCTCGTACACCGGAATATATAGACATTTCCGTTCTATCACTGTTAACGAATAAAAAAAATAAAAAAAAATTGAAAGAGTGCAGTGCCGGCAACCATTTCCCATTCACTTCAATTTTACTCACACCGGCAAAATACACTCACAATAACACTCGCGTGCATAACATTTACTTGTTTATCGATATTTGAATTTTTCGTCCTGGTTTTTTTTTTGATTCTGTGTTCATTTGCAAGTTCAATGTGTAGCCTGGACTGGAAGTATGAAATCGCAGCCTTCTGTGTGCATATACGTGTGCAATTCAATAATATTTTCCGACCAAAATATCATCCCATTCCAGCTAGAGCCATTCACTTTGCAAATAGGTAGAACACATATGCATAGTTAAGGCACAGACATAATAGACATGGGCATATTGCATAGGTGGGAGGACAACCATACCGTTCTAAAGTATTAAATATTCCACATCAATGTGCATTAGATAACAGGTAATGCAGCTTAGTGAATTCGTACGGGAATAATTAGGCCAAAAACACTACACACTACATAATGTTGTGCACCTACACATGTGCATATGTACTTACAGCGAACACATTACAGGAGAGTACCCTTTTCGGTCCATAAAGGATATCTTTTGTATTCCCCCAACCACCAGCAGTTAGTTGTACGTCTCGTTGGTTGAGCAAGCGGTAGAGCAGACTGGCAGGCAGGCAATTAATTTGTGCAAATCGATTGGGTAATCGAATTTCAAAACGCAAATAGGTACTGGTAACCAAATCAAATGGAATAGAATTTTAATACATAATTCGTATTCAATGGAAGCATTTGTTTTCTGGCAGCGGAAATCAGGACTGAGGTGTAACGAGGATGCTTCCTTTGGAAAGTATCTGTATTGGTTGCTTTCATCAGTGATTACACTATAAAAGCAGCGGGGGTAGGTAAATAAAACTGCCTTTGATAGGAAATAATTTACAGAGATTCAAGCTACTACAGTAAGCCTCTATGGTGAATGTGTTCAAAATACCTCGCTTCTTTTGGACATTTGATGGGTGAGAGTGTACAAAAACCTTTAGTGATTTTAAGTGAAATGCACATTCAAAACACGATTAGAAATTAGTGAAATGTTAGGGATTAATGGGTACGCGCATCCCGTGAAACGCAAGAAGGCTTATAAAATTCGATTCACAAATCTAAATAATTTATTTCGGCTGTTGGTGATTTGTTTATTCAGAGTTACATAGAAAATATAGTATTCTATGGAAAACTTGTCTGGGCCAACTATTTTTTTATTATGATCAACAAGACGTTGTAGTCCCGCCCGACAGTCTTTTTTACTCCGCCATCGCTGCTTCTAGTTATCCAGACCAAGCACGCCGCTGTAAACTGTGGGCTGGGGTTCCAAGACCTTTTTAGCAGGTGCATTATTGTATATTCGCACGATGTCGCCCATACAATGCATAGTCGACGTGTCTTAGCCTTTTGACTACATCTTTGTACAGCTCATAGAGTTTGCGGGTGTATCTTCTTCCCCCCCCCCCCCCCCCCTTCTCATCCCGTCGAAGAATTTTTTGTTCGCAATAACCCAAATTTAACTCTGATTATCATCAAGCACTCGGGACCGTAACGCAGAATTGTCACGATATAAATTTTGTGGAGCATTCATTTTTTCTTCGAGTCAGAAGTTTTGAACCCATTTGCTTCGCCAAATCCTGAGTTAATGAACACAACGAGGTAGACAAACTTTTTATCTACCTCGTAGTTGCTGCTATCAATAGTCCTAGTCGGTGGACAGATGCTTGTTTGTTTGTTGAAAGCAGACATCTAGACAACCAACTAACTTCGAAGGATCCACTCATATCACTTTGCGAAAATCCGATACATATTTCTCACGAGCCTCTAAGGGTAATGTGAAGCGATCTGGTCACGTTTGGACAATTATTTTAACCACATTTTAATAAAACTCATCAATATGAGAACAAAAATTGAATTTCGTGTCACACAAAATGGCCATGGATATAGGTTGGCTGTGGAGAAAATAAATTCTTCGAGTCGATTGGATGCACTTACAGGAAAAGGTTTATGTATGGCACATGGCTACGTTGAACAATTGAACTATATGTTGTGCGTGAGGAAATTGCCTTAAACATTTCTGTATTGTCGGCATATAGGGACAAGGGTTAGCTTCTAAAGAGAAAGAAACTAAGAAGAGGACGATATTGCGGAACATTAGAATTGCCCACAGGAGGGACCTAGCGAATACCCTAATAACCGTTTAATTTAAAAATGATTTATTGATGAGATATTATATAAAAATATTTGCTAAAATCCGTCGTAATAACATCGGTTTCATTGCCATTCTCCAGATCTGATAGGATCAAGGACACGAACTCAACAAGATATTTTGTAGTTGACTTACATTGAAAGCTTAAGGCCTCGTATACAAAGCTTTTAAGATCTAGGATATAAAACAGTTTAGCAATGGGGCTAAAATTTGGTTATCGTAAGAGAGGTCCCCAAAAAATTCTGAAATTTCAAGTTTTGACAGGGAAAGATGAAAGTTTTTATAAAAGTGGGGTGAAAGATTGTTTACGAAATTTGGCGGAGATATCATCATCTGCGGCCAATCTGCTCGCTGCTCATTTTGCAGCTAGCTCAACGCTCCCGGATTGTGCTTTATCTCCCCCAGTACTCGAGCGCATAGAACACTCCATGGGACAAATCCACTTTCGCATCCGTACTGTGGCAAGAGTACTTCAAGATCTCAACATTCACAAATCCGCTGGTCCAGATGGTATTTCCCCTATCGTTCTGAAGAGGTGTTCTTCAACGCTGGCAAAACCACTGCGGAATAGAGATAGAAGCAGAAAAGCATCTGTCCTATTCTTCAGGGCTCTTTCCGAGAAGATGGAAAACGGCATTTGTCCAGCCCGTCCCAAAAAAAGGCGAAACTTCCTCTCCCTCCTCTTACCGACCAATTGCACTTACGTCCCTTCTTTCGAAGGTCATGGAAACGCTGATAAATCGTCAGCTTATAAAATATCTCGAATCCCGAAAACTTCTTAATGACCGGCAGTACAGTTTTCGCAGCAACAGATCCACTGGTGATTTGATGACATAACTAACCGAAAAGTGGAACCAATCTATTCACCATGGTGGTGAAAGCAAGGTCGTTGTGCTTGATATTTCAAAGGCATTTGACAGAGTTTGGCATCAAGCTCTCTTGTCGAAAATGCGTGCATTTGAGATCGATGTTAACCTTCTTCAATGGATGAGAAATTACCTTTCGGACCGTTCAATACAAGTTGTTTTGGACGGTTTCAAGTCTGCAACTCACCAAATAAATGCTGGTGTCCCTCAAGGCTCTGTTTTGTCACCGAATCTCTTTCTCATTTTTATCAATGACCTCCTGTCTGTCACTTCTAATCCAATCCATTCCTTTGCTGATGACAGTACCCTCAGCTTTACATATTCGTTTCCTGGCAACGCCCCTCATCTTCGGGCGTTGAACTGGAACGGCAACGTATATTAAGCTCATTGAATTCCGACCTTGACAGCATACTTAAATGGGGTAAAACCAACAGAGTGGAATTTAATGCTTCCGAAACGCAATGCTGTCTGCTGTCATTGAAGCGAACCCCTAATTCTCTGCCATTATCCATGAATGTCACTTGCATCGCTGAAACCGAAAGACTTTCCATTCTCGGTATGTGTGTTAATGACAACCTTCGTTGGAATGACCACATATTTGATGTCGCCAAGAACGCTGCGAAATGTCTAGGCTTCCTTAAGCGATGTAAGAAATATTTCACTACTTCTGATCTGGCAACAATTTATAAGGCGTTTATTCGCCCAAACCTTGGGTACAATGCTCATATCTGGTCTGGTGCACCAATAACATATTTGGAGCTACTTGACAGGATCCAAAAACGTGCGGTAAAACTTATTGGCGATCGAGACATCGCGAAATCACTTGACTCTCTTAGTCATCGTCGTAATGTCTCTTGCCTCTCATTGTTTTATCGGTATTTCCACCACAAGTGCTCAAATGAAATAGCCAGTTGCATTCCACCCCTACAGCAATTCAACCGCAATATTCGCCTTGCGAGGAATGCACATCAGTTTACCCTTAAGCCTGTTTTCGGACGTACTGTGAAATATAAATATTCCTTTCTCAACCGTACAATACAAATGTGGAATGCTCTACCACGCTCTGTTTTTCCTTTGCATTATAATTTACAAACATTTAAAACCAACGTGCATCGGTTTCTCCCTTTCTCTAATCCTTCATTTCCCTAATGCCCGCACTGTGTCACTTCATTATAAGGGTATCCAAAGTCCCTTTAGTGGGGCGTACATTATAAAAAAAAAAAAAAAAACAAGGAGTGGCCGTTACAGTCAATGACGATCGTTATCGGGCCATGTTGAACGAATTTTTGTTCACAAAAATTGAAGAGGAGGATATTGGCAACATTTGGTGTCAACAGGACGGCGCTACGTGTCACACAGCTGAAGCTACACTCGATGTTTTGCGCCCTGTTTACAAAAAAAAGAAGTTATTTGGCGGACCCTATATATAGTTTATATATATTATAAAGGTTAATTAATATATATTTGATTATTTTTCATTAATAATAAGAATAAATTGACATAGCTTTATTCTCATGTTTTTGCCAATCCATTTTTAATGCATATTTTAGTTGTTTAATTTACACGTCCAAATTGTTATGTGTAATCTGCTCAAATTCATCAACTGTTTCCAAATTGAAACTGTTACTTGATATTGAAAATGACATTTCATGGAGGCGGCCAATAAAACCTTCCTTACATGAATACAACCTTCCCATTTGATTTGAGAGTAAACTGTTGACTATCTGGTTAATTCCGCATCTGTGGTATAGAGGTTACTTTCTTTATTTTCTATAAACCTCCGGGAACCGGTACGGGTACCTATCCCCATATTTATAACTCAATTGAAATATCACCTCATTATAAAAAAAAATTTTATAACATCATTAAAAATTCGGTCTTTAAAACTCAAGTTTACAAAATTCCTAACACACGGCTTAAGCTAATTTCAAAATCGTCGCGCGTTGTATTAATTTAAAGCATTTGCCTAACCTTTCCAAATACCAAATGCGTCTACTCTTTCATTGATTCATCGCTCCAATTCCTCGATCCACAGCAGTAGTACTAATGCAAAACAAAAGAAAAACATAAATCACCCGACCTTGACTCCACACAATACCTTTACCGTTTAACTATGCGAAATAAAGCCGCCATTTAAAGAAACCCAAATTGTGTATGTTTTTTCTTTCAAAAAGTTCGTTTCCAATCAATGGAACTTCCAAATAAAAAACAAACAAACAAACACAAAGCCAACATCAACAACAACAACATCGACAAAATTTCAAAGTCAAACTATGTGTCAACGTTAATTGCTTAACTACATAGTTTGTCATTTGGGCTCGGACGTCAATATATGCGATGACAGTTGCATAATAGCCGACCCTATACTGACAACAGCCCGGTATGGTCAACACCTGCGTAGTTGCTGTCGCTGTGCTCCTTACAGGTGCTGTCGACCTCCATAAGCAGTTCAGACAACAGAGCTCAATTGTGAATAAGAGCTGTTCAAGTAGTCTTAAGTTTTAAGATCAACATGTGGACTATGGAGTCGTCGTACGACTGCTATGTACCTATGTCGTTGTGAAAGGGAATGAGTCGATAAATATAAGTGGAACAGAGAATGAGGATCATCTCTCTGTCTCGGGCAGACAAAAAAACTGCATCTTATGCAACTACTGCTTTCAAGAAGCTGAAGCAACGTGCAAGAGTGTAAGAGCTCTGACAAGTTACTCAAATGTGAAGAGAAAAGATTGCAATCTTAATGTAGACTGCTTGAGCTTTATGTGATAATAGTCTCACACCAGTCCGACTTCGCGACAAGTCTAAAATGTTTGTCTTAAAGTCGCAACTCAAGTGAGACTGCAATCTGTTTGCATCTGGATTGCAATATTCATTGAGCTTTACGTGCTAATAGCCAAACAGTAGGCTGTTTTTTTTTTATTTACAGCTTAGGTGCAATATTTACGATTGCAATATTGGTTCACAGTAGCTGCTGATTCTACAACTTTACGGAGATTTAAAAGCCAACAACCTTCGCCAGCAGCTAGTATTCATCGAAGGCAATCGAGCCTTTCTAATTGGGTTAATGTAGTCGTCGTCTTCGTCTTCGTCGTATCTTGTCACTACGACTGAAGTTAAAACTGATACCGAAGACGGTGACGCGCCGATGCAAATGAACCAACCAAATGGCTTGCCAAGGCCACGCAGATGTTTATCCAAAAAATAAAATGCGAATGTGGTACGCGGTTGCGTGTTTTTTTTTATGGCATTTTTTTGTTTTTTTTTTTCGGGTCATAAACTCAGACGAGGTTTATTTTTTTTTCTTCCCGAAAGCGGTACAGCATTGCGTTTAACGATAGACTGTTAAAATTTTACTTAAGACATTATTTTTCACTAAAACATAACTTAGGATGGGTTTTGGCTTAACCTAGTGCTCATAGGTTTGGCACGTTTTTACTATGAAAACGAAAAAAAAAGTTGGGTAATTTGCTTTTAAAAAGGTGTCAGTCATCCATCATACGAAAGGTGATGTCAAAGATTATTAGTCTCGACGGCATTAGATTGGACTCTCATCGGGTCTTAACACCTTTTTTATATACATCTGTTTATCAACACACTTGAACTTGCTTACTTGGAATTTATAAGTGTTAAACGGCTTACGGAATATGAACACAAAATATGTGCGCACTGTGCTATGCCGTAAAAGTCTTAAGAAATATATTTAGCTTCAATAACTACCTACTGGAAACGAAAGGACCAAAACTGAAAGGGACTCTTGCTGAGTATAAAGTAGTATAGTTGCGATCTAAAATGTAGCTACTTTACAAATTCAGTTGAATCGTTTCAACATTCTGCGCGATTCGCAAAACAAACGTAAATGGTTTTTAATTTGTGTGAGTTTTGCAATATTCAATGAATAAATTAATATTAGGCGTTCCCCTAATGTATCATTTTTTAGTTAAAGACGCGGCCGTAAAAAGGTACCCATCAACTAACAACTGTTCATCAATAGAGCATGGGAGTGTATTCTCAAAAGTTACTACATTTTGGATCCACTGATTTAAGGGCAACTCATCCTTTTCATAAAAATCGTGGGGAGAATAATATAACTCTGGCGCATTTTTTTGTATGGATTTTGTATGGTCTATCTTGCCCCGTTTAGACGGGAGAGGCAATGTGAAACAAAAAAACTTAAAATAGAAAATGGTGTATTAAAACACAATGGCAACACTGACATAAAAGCTCAATAGCAGTTGATAGCCAGGGATTCGTTCTTTCATATTTGATTTTAAATTTAGTCATTTCCATCAATAGTTTTTGAAAAAATTAAAATCAAACTCGAAACTAAAAATACATATTGTACGCTGATTTCTTTAGAATTGAAAAACCAAATACTACATTTTCCTCTTGTATTTTCTGCCCATTGATCTTGGCCCTAATCGATCCTGGCTTTCAAAACTGCTATTGCATTGTAAGTGTTGCCATTGTGTGTTTAATACACTATTTTCCATTTTAAGTTATTTTGTTTTACATTGTCCCTCTCGCCTAAACGGGGCAAAATAGACATCCTTCCCATAAAAAAATCCTTGTATTTAACCCCTTTACCATTTTTTGGCGCCAAAGTTATAGTACTCGTGGCAAAATCTTCTCTTGTTTGAGCATTTTCCAATACCTAATTCCTGTGGTTGAACAAGGGAAAGGGTTTTCCCCAGCTTGTGAAATGAGCAACATTTTTAATAAGCTCTAGCACATAAAGTTTGCTATGATGAGCATTATGGGACCGAATAATTCCTTAGTTCATTCCTTGGTTCATTGGTTGGAGCACCGAGGCAGTGTTAAGTGGAATGAATTCTAGTTAGCCATACGACAAGCCTACGGACCTCTGATGAATGTGCAGGACAATTATTCTGGAGTAATAAGAAATTTTTATTCTGCTTTTTAAGTAGGTAGTCCCATTTTCGCAAATTTTTAAAAATTTGCCTCCTTGCCTCCCCTTGTCACCCCTTTTTTGGAGGGCACTCAATCCTTCCAGTTAAATCGAGTGAATATATGGGATAGCCCGGTACAAAACATGTGACATGTTCATCGGTCGACAGACTAATTGGGACTGATTAGCCAATTACACTTGCTATCGTTTGGCTCGGTTCGTATTGCTGTGGTTTTTGCAGCTTCTGCTGATTGAGGCAGCCTGTTTCATTGGCTTGTGTCGCATTTCCAGTTGCCTACCAATAGTTTTAATGTTTAAAAATTGGCAAAGCCAGTTGAAACGAACTATAACATCCAGGCTTTCATATTCTACTGGAAGTTTTTTACATTCTTAAAGGAGCTTCTTATTATATACCATTATACCAGTCAAATTTGCTCCTAGCAATATAGTAATTCGATCCTTAGCCATTTTGCCTCCAATTGATTTTTCACTTTTAAGTTTAAGTCATTTGCCTACTGCACCTATAGCACACTTTTGGCCTCTCCTATTATTTTACCACTAACAATTCCATGACTTTGACGAAAACGCTGTATCCATGCTCTTGGCAAATTCATTTGCTTTAGCTTTCAATATGGGTCCACTGATGGGTATACCAGAACTTTTCTGTGTCTTAAGACATATTAAAAGATCCTTTTCAACGTCAGAGTGCAATGAACTCTTTACTTTGTTTACGGTTAGTTGTGCTCTCTCAAATTCATGTAACTAAGCTTTTACATATCCAAAATTCTATGTAGACATATACATCGCATATCCAGAAACATGCACCGTTGATTTTAGTTGTTGTAACCAATATTTTATTTCAAAAAAAGGGAATAATCGATTGTTGTAAGGAATTAGTCGTTGTAACCGATTTTGTATACAATGGGATTATACTGGCGCTCAGCCGAAACCTATGAACTTCGTCGTTATAACCGTTGACTGTAACTCAAAACTGGAAAATTTGCGCATTCATGCTTCTGGCATAACGGGCGACGATATATTCTTTAAACTCCTAAAGTGATAAAGACACATTCAATTTAAAAAGCTAGGCCTATTTTCACCCGAATTTGCCCGATAAAGTGGAGGTTTTAATTACATAAAATGCTCTAGCCACGAAATATCAATCAATCTACCATACTGATTGTACGTAACGTTTAGCTGTCTCAATGGAAGAAGTTCATCTTGAAGGAGGTCAGTTTCCTCAAAAATAATCTGGATGGAATGAAATAGAAATCACGCATTGTACTTCAGAAAAGGCTGCTTAAATTTACCAGATAACAGTTAGTTTACAACGCAAATAAGAATACTAAACGCGCCAGAACAAAGCAAAGGTAGCCCGTATGGCTGGCATTCACAGGTTTGGTGTAGGCAATGTTTCTAAGAAGGGTCCTAAATAAGCAAGTGTAAGCAAAGAAAAGCAAAGTAGTCACATTCCACGAGACGTTGCTTTAAGGCGAACAGCCAAGCAAGTAACTAATTACCTGCTAAGAATGTCGAACTGCGTTGCCTATGGACAATTTCAAAATGCTTTCAAAAAAGTTCGCCAAAATATTGCTACCCATCCATTGAAACGAAAAAAAACAATTGGATTCAGTTTTAAATTATATGCTTTGTTAATCTAAACACTTTTGGAATGTGAAGTTCCTGTTGCGCGGTAGGTAGGAGCACAAACTAGGAAATTTAATAGATTGTTTTAACTTCGTTGGTACGACAATTATTCAAAACACATGCGAAGAAATATTAAAGCGGGAAACACACGCAAATATGCATTATTTATTAATTTCGAAATAAATTGGAACTTTGTCGTTTTGGAAAAAACGCGTAATTTGTTCATTGGGTATCCAAAAGATGCTTACTTCGAATTGTGGTTGTTACGCGTCCCGAAATTAGCTAAGTCGTCATATGGCGACTTATGTCGCCAATAAGTAACACTACTGTCAAGTAGTTTCAGATGAAACATACCCTCGAATGCTGCTGAGGATGTATAGTATGAAGTGCATCATTCATACACAGACAAGCTGATAGCTGAATTTTGCTAAGTTTGTCTCGATTTTTCGCCTATTCTAAGGCAGTCCACTAAATCACCACACCGTACATGAGTACAGCTCTAAATACCGAGATCTATCTATGTGTAGTGCTGAAAATCATTCTGCCTATCTTGTGCTTATTAAATGTATATTGAAGGAATTTCTTTAAGGTAAATGCTGTCCTGAAACGGTTATAGCAACATTATCTAAGCAGTCGATCAGGCTGCATTCCTTTCCTTCTAGAAATATAAACAGCGCATGCGATTAATCTCACCCTTCTAAAAATTTCAGGGAAGTGTGGGTAAAAATCGTGGCAAGATCTTCATCAATCTAATAATATTTTGTGAAAATCATAACCTTTTATTCATCAACTTTAACAAAAAAACTGTATCCTGTATTTTTACACTTAAACATTTCGGACTATTTGTTGCAAGGTCTTGACCGACATTGCTTGGTTGACACAACTTTTTGTGTTGGTCACAAATATTATATTAAATTTTAGATGTCCACAATAAATATTCAGAACCCTTTAAATAGGTTCTAAACATATAAGGAAAAGCTACACTTCACTTAGTTGGCACTTGCGGGTTTTTTCACACACTTTAGTTCAGACAAAGTTCAGTCTTCGTTTAGAATTCCAAACGTCCGTGTATTGCATGTAGTGCAATATCTATATCTTTAGATGCAAAATGACACAATGACCTCAATTCACTGGGCAAATCAACCTTTCACCTAGTTAAGCAGCTTAGTGTCATTGCCTGATGTTGAATTGGGTCAGACTATAGAATCCACTTATCAATAGGAAACTATTAAAATTCGTGATATTTGTGTTAATGACAATCCGCGTTGAATTAACCACATATTCGATGTCGCCAAGAATTCTGCAAATTGTATAGGTTTTCTCTTCCGGTGAAACGGTGCCTTTCCCTGCAAATCTGGACACTATTTGGAATACGTTTGGTGTTTTGAGAGATGCAACATCGTTAAGTTTCTGCCTTTCGTTTTCCTCAAAACTTAACATCTTAAAGAGAATTATCTATAAGTCGGGCACTCGGATGTAGAACGCGTTGCCCAACTCTGTGCCACAATCTTTTGAAACCAATGCACATTGGTACCTATCTTCCTCCTGTCGCAATCTTTTTCTCCATAATGCTGATCTCTAAACATGTCAAGGGTATTCAAAAATTCCATGTGCTAGGATGTTAAACCTAGTTTTCTAAGCTATTTGTTGTGGTTTTGAGCAGGACCTATTAATGACTATTAATAGTTTAAAATGTCAGTCTTCTCCATCAACGCTGTCCCAAGAATAACGAATTGGAAAACTCTGATGCACTTCGACAGTAATTAGTGTTGAACTAAGTTTCACCGCTCTAAAACCGGCACCAACTTTGGGGAAACCCTTCGACACATTTTTTAATTATCACTAAAAAGTTCAAATGTACATTTATTTCCTCTTCGATTTGCAACAAAGATTGAAGTATGACTCCATAGCGTTCACACAAATATGTGTTTTTAAATATTTATGTTTTTCCTTCCAATCAAAGCAAATTAAACCCTTCATTAAGTACGTAATAGTCCCGACCGACAGGTAGAAAAACAAAACAACTCATAAACACTTCCCATCACGAATAAACACTTAATGGACTCAAGTTGCATTGCGAAACGATGGTCAATTTCGCCCCATACTTTCCGACACATCCAAAAGAGTGGCAACAGTGACAATTTGGCTTTGCAAAACAAATTACGGCCTCACCTTATGTATTCCGGTCAATTTGGAATTTTGGAAGGTAACCGCATGGAATACTAATCGGATCTATTATGACAAGATTTGCTTCCGTATTCCAAGCCAATCGCCATTTATCAGCCCAAATAAAAAGTTACTTACCTTGATCAAACTTAAAATGTCTGAGTTGTAGCTGTTATCCAAAAGTAAAGGTAATCCACTTTAAATCCACATAGAATGGCGGGCTCACTAGATCACTGTTACACTGTTCACTTATCACAGCACACATCCAGTAATCGGGATTAATCAACAAATGCAATTGCTTGCTAAGAAAAATCTAAATCCAAGAGGTCGATGAGCGACTATCTCGCGTATAAGCACGCGCGTGATCGGGGCAAAAAAAAAAAAAAACAGCGCAGAACTTCAACCGAAATAACAACGAACTATCAGAGCACGTCTAGTGAAGGCGATAGTCCATGTACGAATCGTTAGCCATTCTGCAGATCTGTAAAGCGAGCTCCACATACACACTCGCGCTTACGAACTGAGTCCAAAGCCTTCCAATACCAATAACGTAGATACTTGTACTAGCTCTGGGGGCACAAACGATACGAACAATTCCATGCAGATACTCGAATCCGAGCGACAACACCATTCCAGCTGGTGGGGTATTGCATAATTTTTTTTTTTTACTATCAAACTGAGTTTGTTTTTGTTCGGTTTTTGCCCAACTTTTTGGATCGGCAGAGAGTAAGAGTGAAGCGGCGCGCGTTCGGCAGCGACTCACTTGGGAAGTCCAAAGTGATGAGCCAAAGTCGAATCGCACTTGCAGGTCTAGAGAATAGAGAGACAGACAATTCACTAGAATTGTCTCTGACGTTGACGCTACGTTGCGCTTCAGTGTGGATTTTAATTGTCTGCGCTTTGGAATATCTCTATCTATTCGGTGTGCAACTATCTAGGCAGTGAGTAATATTTGTTTGGGTAAAAGCGGATTTTATTTGCACGTAGCAATGCAGCCGATCCACGTATTAGGAACAAGACGCGATAGCCTCTAATTAACACGGTGCACGCTGCAGGCGCTTGTGGTAGGCGCTGATGACGCTGTTACTACCGACCGACGCGACGATGAAAAATTGATAATGCAATGTTTTGTAATATGGGCCAGTAAATGTAGTTACTGACCTGTTGACTTGTTTACTATATTTAGTATCATGAAGCTGCATTGAAAGTTGATTTGTGCACTAAAGCCGGTTTAAACTTGTAGCTGACTAGGGCTTATGGTATGGCTATGCTATGCTCGCTACTCGATTGACCTGAATTTGGTGATATAAAATGATGGATGTGCTTGGTGGTGTATGCAAATTTGACTAACCAATTATGGCATCTAAGACATTTCAAAATCACTTATATTGCCGCTTATGGGCATCTGATTTGTGTTAGTTTTCAATGAATATTTTGGATATGTGTGGTGAATATTCTTTTTCGGGAAGGTTATATTTGATTTCCATGCGAAGCCTTGTCACACTAACGATACCGCCAAATACCACAAAATCAGATCACATCAGTCAAAGAGTGGCACAAAATTAAGCTAGTGGTTTTAATTGGCAAAAGTTGTTAACTTAGCAATGCTCCATGCGTCGTAAATTTTGGCGGATGCGTTAAATCATTAAAAAAAATCGTTCACGTATTGATAAACTAAACTCAGAATTATAAGCGCTTATGGGACAGTTTTAAATTAAGCAGCATGCGTTATTGCAAGCGTTTTTCCGTTTTAGATATATTGGTAGCAAGAGTGAAAAGGATTCAAGGAAGTGGCAACAATAACCTATTCCTTAGATATATTGATGGATAAATAGAAGCCATGGAGAATCTAATTGCTAGTTGACGCATTTTTGCCGGGTCATGACGGTAAGCGCCAATACCTGCAATGGTTTAAGCTTGACGACTCGCCTGAATATTAAGAAAACGCAGAGCAGAGTGTTCAACTGGCCTAAATTATTCTGAAACTGTAAGGCCTAAAATGCCCCTAGATCGGGGCCTAAAAAGTAGCAAAAATATATTTGTTTTTCTTAGTTTCAAGGCCGAGACGATTTATAAGTAATTTAAGCTTACAGTGCCATCTATATTGGAGTATTTATGAATACCTTAACAATCTATGTAATCAATAGAAGGTTTGTGTACCTGCTAAAAATACACCCACGATTCCATGTAATATAATAATAGTTATGATTTAGTTGGATAGTAAAACTAATTTACCTACAGTTTAATTTCGATTTCGAACGACAATTTTATTTTTAAGAAGGTTCTCTTGACATAAGCTTTTTTGGCCCACGCACACAAATCGAGTTTCAAACCTCAACACGTTGGGAAACACGTTGACAGAACAAACAATGCTTACCCTTTTCTTAAGGGGCTCTTTCTGCGAAAACCGCTCAAATTGTACAAGCTAATGGGAAATGCAAAATAATAGAACACGTGTTTAATTAAATTTTGATCGTGTCACAATTGCCCGTTTTAGGTGGGTAACTTGGCTTATTTAAAAAAAAATCGGTGATATTGATATTAAATATTAAAAAGATGTTTCAGCTATTCCCGTAGCTAAACACTGGTCTAGTTTGGTAGTCTAAACATATGTACAATAAATTTGTATATAAGACTTTATGGCCGCTAACACCGGTAACCATGAAAACTATTCCAGTTTTCGATAAAACTTTTTGTTAATCGTTTTTAATTGATGACGAGTAATTTTTTGATTGAGTCTTAGCCTGGGCAAACGCTCCACAGTCATTGTCTTCGAAGTGAAAATTTTGTGGGCGTTCATTTCACACTTGCTTGCGTATCGGTTAGATGTGTATGTGACAATCCACTGATGATCCCAAACTACCTGATCTGAATAAAATACCTTTGAAACTATAGGTTTTTAACTGAAATTTTTTATATTGATGAACAAAATTGTCGATATGATGAACATATTTAGAAAATCTCAATAGCATTTAACAACCAAATAGTCAATATAAAATAAACAAGCAGTTGTTAATTTTTTTAACTTCAAATGCTGAATCAAGTTGAAAGATTAACAATAGCAGTTGTCAATATGAATATCAAAATTTGTGTATTTTAACGACAAGTAATAACGGTAAATTAAAGATTCAAAACAAAAAAAATCTTATCCTTGACGAAGTGGTAATTTACTAAAGAGATTTTGGATACACTTATAATGAAGTAACACAGCACCGGCATTAGGGAAGTGGAGTATTAGAGATACCGATACATGTTGGTTTGAAATATTTGTAAACTATAATGTGTACGAACAACAGAGCGTGGTAGAGCATTCCACATTCGTATTTTACGGTTAACAAATGAATTCTTATATTTTACTGTCCGTCCGAATATAGGCTTAAGGGTGAACTGTGTAGGGGTGGAATGTAACTATGGCTATTGAATACCACGTACGTCACATTGAAAATCGTACTTATCAATATGAAAATGTAAACATTGTTATGTCTTGAAACTGAAACTTGTATTAACTTGGTGTTCATTTCTCTTTTAACAGTTGAAGTGTTTGGTTATTGCTAAGGAAAAATAAGTTTAAGTGATTTTAAATGTTATTAAAGTTATTTTTAATCAAGGAAGTTTTAACTTCTTCAGGCAAGTGTGTTTCCACCAGTTACCTTTAATTTTACAGATATGAGGGTTCATGTGTATGTATATATTTATTTTTCTTAATATTATATATTTTTCTCCATTTTCTTTAGATCGGTAAAATTTTTATTTCAAAATCATATTGCTTAAATTATTTTTAATCATTCTTTCTATATCTTTTCTCTAGAATTCACATAATTCCTTATTTATTGATAATATAAAAAAGTATTATTAATTTGTAAGTACAGTTAATTTCATGTCAATAATGACAGCTAATTTAATTTGGCAATCGAATCCATTTAATTTACTTTTGTGTTCATCATATTTTATTATGAAAATTGCAATCTGCAAAATTACAATCGCATTGACAATCACGATTTTCAATATGAAAATTTTAATACTCAAAAATTTACTAAACAGAAATTTGATGAACAGAATTTCTTCATACTGACAACTACGATTGTTGGCTCAAAAATTACAACTTTTTCTTCAATATAACGAACTTTGTTGTCAATATGACGTACCTATTTGGTTCAGTGTACATAATCTCCAAATTAAAATTGATAAGGCTATCAGAAATTAATTACTTGCCAACAAAATTGGTAATACAAACAAAAATTTTCAGTTAAAACTTTTAAAATATACATCACATAATAGAACAACAAGATAAAATTCAGTTGAGTTCAGTGTTTATCACTTTTTTTCAAAACAATCTCATTTTACCTAATGCGCATCTGACAAAGTTAAAATTGAAAAACTCTACTGTTAAGTTGTTCGTGGGTTGCTTAGGAAATATTCAATTGGCTTATATTGCTTGCGTAAATAGTATGCTTGATGCAAATCCATTGGGAAATTACTTTCAAATTCATAGTACCTACAACTCTGTACAAAATATTGGCACTTACGCCAAAATTCCTTTGTTACGAATTAGAACAATTAAAATTCATAATTCATTTAAAGACAATTTAATCAATATGTAGGTAAGCATTTAAAAATTAATTGGATAACATTATTTGGTTTACAGATTATCAAAATAAACTTCCTACATAATAGACACGCAATATGATTCGATGTTTACTTATTGAATTCTATAAATAAATACAAGCGACACAGATTTGAATATGAGCGTCGAGCATTGTACAATGAAATTATAATATCCAGAATCGTCCAGAGGTAATCTGACTATAATCTGTCACAAGCAGTCGTGGCCGAGCGGTTAAGGCGTCTGACTAGAAATCAGATTCCCTCTGGGAGCGTAGGTTCGAATCCTACCGACTGCGAAAGAGATTGCTTTTTTTATTTTTTGTACATCAGTTTGAAACTTTGTAGTATCTACCACTTCACATTTTTTTGGCGTAGATAGCGACAAATGTGGAGTCGAGTCGTGATATAGGATGACAAGCATTAAACCAATGTACTCTTCTTAATCCATTATCCATGTATGTATATTTGGTACATACATATATATAAAATGTGATGTTGATATTATATGAAATGAATGGACTCCGAGAGCGTTTGAGGTCTCGTATATGTGACAACTTTACTGAGGACTGATGCTCATTAACCCATTTCCGGCTAACATTTCGAAAACGCACCGCCGTAAGCGTAGGTGCGATTAGAATTATCTAATCGACCTGGTTTTGAATTTCTTTCCGAAATTTTATTTTCATGTTTTTTAAGCATTTTGAAAATATCTTAAAAATTATAGTTTTTCAAAAAAAGATTAAATGCAAGCAAATTATATTCTAAACAAACTTTTGTGCAATTCAAAATATTTGCTTGCCTTACACGTGAGATGAAAGCTCTACGTTGCGTACAATTTTTTCATTCGAATAAACGAGTTTTTTGTATTGATATTGTGTGTTTATGTTAATAATGAATTATTTTTTTTAAAAACAAGATGCATATTCTAGTTTTGAGAAAAAATATCAATTTAAATATGAGTGTCATATATTGGAAAACAATTTTCCATCCACGCGACTTGATTCTCAGAAATAATTAGAAAGAACACAATGAGTATAGGAAATCTCAAAGCCTGTCATTTTTCTTATGGGCGTAGGCTCTATAAGAAAATCTACTATAGTATATGTACGACAAAGGAAGTAAATATTCTGATTTCGATGATAAAAAGAAACTCATCCGAAAGAAATGTTTTCTTTAAATAAACTTGGTTAAGAAATTATTTAATTTTTCGAGTTTTTTTACTTCATCGGATAACTTTTTTTTTTATAAACCGATTTTGATGAAACTTTTTTATCATTTAACTACACATTTCACGATTAAAAAAAATTAATTTTGAAAAATGTGGACACTCTATTCGAAACTTTGGGTAAGAGAGCACCAACATTTTTTTTCATATTTGAAATAAGTGAATGAAAACCAACTAGATTACATAACATGCATGATTTTGCAGTTGGGACTGTAAAGTAAAATCTATCCGAAGAAACTTTCATTTCAAAAATGTTAATACCCTTTCGGGGTAATTTTCCGGAACTAAAAGCTTTTCCAAACAAAGTTTTTCACATTTTCTCTAATAAGACTAAAAGTAGCTGATTTGTAAAATTTCACTGGAACTGTTAGCCGCCGGAAATGGATTTAGTTGATATATATATGTACTATTCATTTTATGGAGCACCTTTTTATGCTATCTAATTTATTGCAACTTGCCACTGGATGGGGTTGCAAGAGATCAAAATTAAGTATGAATCGATATGTTCACTTCTCGGGAATTCAATTTTCAGAATCATCTATGTATCTATCTGGATCTGGACTACAAGTCCCCTATACAGAAGAAAATATAAAAATGTTTGCGGGCAGGATAACGTCTGCCGGATTTTTATATTAATAATAATCTTATGTAAGTTTATTGTGCAGGAAGGATTCTCTTAAGTTAAATCTAGGTGGCCTTGTCATCATATTATTTAAATTGTTCGTATATATGGTACAATTTGGCTCAAATTCACAAAAGACAGGCAACGCACAATCAGTACTACCTACTACTTGAAATAAAGACATGAAATTCTCCCGGACGATATGCCGGGAACGAACAGCCAGTAGGTACTAGTATAAACTACAACTACGATTTAGGTATGTAATTGCGTCCGTCCGATACCAATTTGAAGACCACAAAATTGAAGCTAGGAAGCTAGAAAACTGGAAAATATAACCCTCAAGGTCCTGAAATGCCTCCTGAAATTAGTCAAATAACATTAAAACAATAATTCCGCGTTCCTCAGATGTGTATCACTACATCGAATTTTACGCTATTTGCGTTGCTATATAATGCAAATTCTTATTAAGACGTTACCTAGCGGAGAATGGAAGACTACAATCATACACGCTGGAACAATCATGTGGAAGGTTGGAGGGCATGACTCTCTGTATCCCATATTATAACCTTTTTACATATCAGTTTATTAGTAGTACCGTTAAGTATCTTAGCGATTGCCTCTTGTGAGAAGGGCTTCCCTAATTTACCACTGGGTACTTTTAGTTGTATATCGAAGAGATTTTAAAATGCAAAAAGTAGTCTCATCGAAGGATTTAATCGAAATATTATTTTACTGCAATTTCAAACAGAGGTTGCCGGCGAGGCAAAAATTATTTCGCATTACAAACAATTTTTTTTAGAAATACAACCACTTTACCCAGCATTGTCGTGTCCATGAGGCAATTGCTTATTATTTTTGCAACAGTCACAACAGTGGGTGTTCTCAGTGGGCAATGCATTTTTATTTATAATCGTCGCAATCAGTCAATAATTATTCCAAATTGTGTCTCATCACGAATAGATTGGCGGACAATTGACCCTCTTCCAATCGCAATGGTACATTGCCTTCATTGATAATGTGGTGGTCTTGACGGATGCCTCTAGCCTAGCTTACCCTGACTTAACACCAAACGTGCACAATTTTTATCCAAATTTCACGTCATAGGAACAGAGAACGTGACGAAACTTATTTTGGCCACAATCGCATTGATAAGCGTAGTTGACACGTGATACTGCTGATGCTAGACCACTTTTCTGCCCATCATCTATTTGGGGCTATCCAGATACAATTGCATTTCGGATCACACAGTTCGGTGGCGGCGGCGGCGGCTGGGACATTGTGGGCGTCGACATACACCTATACGCACTAACGGCAAATAATGACAGCTTAAAAGTGCGTGTGCATAACAATGCGATTATGCATTTGAAATGATGATGATGATGACGATGAGACCGCATTTAGCCGTAGTTAACAAAATAAATTCAATTCAATTATAATAGGTATGGCGCGGCGCAGCGCGTTGTGTGTCGCTGGCATAGGCCGTTATGCAGGCCTGGCCGGTTAATTTTTTTTTTCTTTTGATTTCGTATTACGTAAGCAGTATCACGTTGCACATTTTGGGCTCATACCAGAGGACGGTGCGCGACAGATACAAAACTACCTATTTAATTATTTTAATGAAATCACAGATTGGTTTGTTTAATGCGGAATTACATTAGTAATTATTCAAATTATGCAAATAGCAAAGTGATTCATGTCAAAGCTTTAGGTTTTAGATTGTACAGGGGACGCCTATAAGTATGTTTCAATATGTGATGAATATTTTATTGCTGCTACTTTTGGGATGAGTGACTATTGAAAGCAAAGAAAATAACTAAACAGTGGGCTTATATGTAGATAGCTACATAAAGGCAGGATAATTGCAAATGTAGGCTTTGTATTAAAAAGGTAGAACGAAAATTATCAATGAATTTAATCAGCAGTATATTGTATAGTTCAAAGTTCAGGCAATTCGACTGCTTTTAAAGTAGGTAAGTAGTACTTGTCAAAGTACTTCATTATGTGGACGACCTTGTTCTTTTAGCTGGTAATGCGGTGGCCTCCTAGCATCAGATTAACATATTAAAACTTTTTTTTTCATGTGTGGGACTTTAAATTACAGAAATATATATTTTGTGGCTTAAAATAGTTAATATTTAGTATAGTAAAACTAATTTATTTTTACACGGGCTGATAGTGTTCATTATACCCTATCCAAAAGGTATATTAATTTGGACACAGAGTTTGTAACACCCCTTAATATCCATCGTAGACCCCTAAAAGTATATATATTTATGATCAGGACCAAAACCTAAGACCTAGCAATGTCCGTCCGCATCAACTTTTGAGGCCTTTAAATTTATGCTAGGAAGCTTAAATTTGGAACATATACTCCCTAGGGTTCCGAAATGGTAAGGCGTTAAAATTTACAGAATACGCCCTTTGCAACGCCCACAATTTAAGAAAAAAAAACCGTTTTAAATCTTAAGTTAGAGAGATAAAGTTTTACAACCTTCACAAGATATGTAGGTACTGCCCACCTTTATAAATTTGTCATATAAAGTTTTTTGCAACGCCTACTTTTTGTGGGCGATTTTCACTAATATGCTATTTTTTTCGAAAATTTTCATAGAAATCAAAAAAAAATATAAATATCGCCATACAAAGTTTTTGGTTACGCCAACTTTTTTAGGGCGTTTTTCAAAACAAAAAATATGTGTTTCTAAAAATTTCATATAATGAAATAAAATGCTAAACATCATCTTCTTAATGCTTTTTTTCTATGGGGTACATAGGGATAAGGATAGGGTATCAAACTGTTCCCCCACAGCCGACTGTAGTCTTTCCTTCATTTTTTTTATTGCATTTACTTCCTTGAAAATTTTGAGTTGCCGATTGACCCTTTTTACATAGAAATACTTCTAATACATTTATTATTATTGAGTTCATATTACCCAAACATAAAAAAATGATCATTAAAAATTTAATAATTGATAATAAACATGAGTCAACCGATCAACAATGAAACCTTCACGAAATTTTATCTGTATTGCACGCAAAATGGATTCCATGTTTTTCTAAAAAAAACAACAACTTCGCATCTTGCTCTTCTTCTAGCGTACTTTGTCTTATCCATTTCGAACACATGTATCTTTAAATTGCAAAGCATCTAGTACCTCAGAAAGCACTTAATTGGCGGTAGATCTGGCGTGAAATTGGCTAAGGTGATAGTTGATAGTTGATAATCAAAATAATATCATTTGCACCATCTAAGTTGATTATCAAATTGGCAATCGCTTTTTTAAATTGATTTCGTGTGACATCTATTTTGGTGTCGTTTTCATACATTTGGTATCATTTTGTTAATATTCAAATGTTTATAGTTAAAGAGCAATACAGTGAATGCTAACAACAAAATGTCATGGGGTGTTATTCCAATAACTTGTGCTAGCCGCAAAGTGTTAGCTTTACTTCTTCAATTTGCCGTTGAAGGAGAAATAAAAGAAAATAATTACCGAAATGTCTCTAAAATTTAAGAATTCAAGTAAAAATTTAGAACTTAATCTAACAATCTGTTAATTTAATAGAAATATCACTCAAGCTCTTTTTTGGGATCGCTTTACACAGAGCAAAGGAACAGTTGATTATTAAAAACGGCAATCAAAAAAGTGACAGTCAACGATCACTTTAGCCGCTTCCACCCCTGCCTAAGCCTATAACAAAATGATTTCCAACTGACCTCTGAAAATTATATTTTCAGCTAGAAAGCGAAATGTAGCAGCTAATTTAAGTGTTAAAGGAATTGAAGATGACTTTGTCACAGGATCTTTGCTCAGTCTAAAGCTGCTATTATTGAAGTTATCTTTTGATATATTTAAAAGAAATTTGTGTTTTACATTTTCAAATTTCACGAAATAATCAATAAAAAAATACGAGCGGTTGATTTTGGCATTTCGAAAATGAATTCGAAGTGATTTAAAAAATGTAGAACATGTTATTATTACATTGTTATGTGTGTATTATGTTGAATATTATTAAACGATTTTAAAGTTTTTTTCTTGTATTTTTAATGGGTATTTATTAAACAATTCAGGAAAGTTTGGAATTACCTGTGAGTTTTTTAACTTTCTCGAATAACCGGATGAACAAAGTTTGTTTTATTAACAAAAAAAAACGTAAAACGTTCATAATATACACATTGATGAACAAAGTTCATTAATTAAATAAACCAAAATTGTTTGGTTCAATGAACATAGTTCATTCTTTGAATAATTGAACAATATTCATTGACTCAATGAACAAAGTTCTTTTATTCAATATTCTGAAGCTCAGGTGAGAAAATTGTGGTACAGTAGAGGGTTCTATCATCACTGCAACTCAAGTTATATCAAGTTAAAATGAATAAGTACTATTTTGGGGTATAACTACTTTAAATGATATAACATCAGAAATATTGGATATAGCTAGAAAAACCACTGAACATATTTTGTAGACCTAATTTAACTACGCAAAAAACGGTAGGAGCATTGTCCGATTTTATGAGCCCAGAAAAAAGTTATGATGCCTTAAGCAATAATTAAAAAACTACGCTTTTCAGATGCATTTTGCTCAAAAAATTTACTACATCAAAATGTAATTCTTTTTAGGAGTTATTTCTCTGATAAATTCTCTATGAACTTTTTGAAAAAAAGAAAACAAAATTTGTGTGGAGTAAATGTTTTGAAAAAAAAAATGCATCTGAAATGAAAAGCTGAAAAACGTATTTTTTTTTAATTTTTGCTTAAGGCGTCATACATTTTTTCTGATTGATGAACGACCACTGTTTGGATCAAGAAACATGTTCATCGGTTATATTTTAAAGGGCAATACTATGAATAAAGTGCACGACTGCGTCATACGAAACTTTCTCGGTACATGAGATGCGTTTTTGAGTCGCAAAATGAATAGAAAATTAATGGTGAGAAATTTATTTAAATCACTTCTTAGATTTTAAAAAAATTGAGTTTTTCAAAAACGGCACATATGATTTTGATGTAATTTCGCACATTGGACACATTTTAACATAATTGTTCGAAATACAAAAAATTATCAAAATCGTTAGAGCCGTTTTTCAGAAAACGAATTTAATTTAAATTTAAGAAAATCGTTGTATGAAAAAAAAATTTAAAAAAAATTGTTTAAAAAACCAAAGTATGCAGATTTGTTTGAGTTTATAGTATACAAAAACTGTATATTTTTTTAAGTTCTCTTGATTAGTTTTCGAGATATTGCCCGTTTTATAAATTACCGTTAATCGATTTTTTTTTCAAAACTGAGTATGCAGAATTTTTGACCCCATCCTAAACATCCTTAGTACAAAAAAAGTCCGAAATCCTTGGAACCACTTTCGAGAAAAGTATCGTTATTTGAAAAGATAAGAACCTTATATAGGAACTTTGAAGCAAATCCGTCGAACCGTTTCGCCATACGGCGCATGTACAGACAGACAGACCGACGGACGGCATTGGCGGACCCACTTTTTTGGACTTCTCTATAGTCGTAATATCATCCCTCATACTCAGTTTGAGTTCGAAATTTCCGCACGATCGCAATAACTTTCTCTTTAGTATACTAATGTATACGAGAAAGTTAAAAATATTACCAATGCAACCATACTACTTTTTAAGCGTCATATCTTTTTGCGACGCGATCAGATTCCGACGAAATTCTGTACGTTTTCATTAGTCAGCAGTCTAAATCAAATTGATGAATGAGAATCGTTCGCATAACCGAAAGACATCGATTCCGAAACACAAAGGCGAATGTATTGCAATAGCGGGGAGGTTCAACGAGCTATGGCTATTCTGCTACTGTCTTATATGTCTATTAAAGATAGTTTTACCGTGAAAGAATGTACTTATAGTAGGAGAGCTATTGAACAATAACTAAAATATATCGAATTGAAGCTGTTAGGACAAGCTATCTGAATAATATATTAGTTTTACTAAAGACAATTTTCTCAGGTTTGTGGACCTGAAAAAATTAGAAATTTCTGGTTTTATTCCTTTTCTTATAATTGCGATAATAAGCATAGCTCATTAGAATATTCTTCTGTCAGATTTAAGAACTAGAAGCTTTAAGACCGTGTTTATTTCATATCGATAGGGTAATTATTCACAAAGATATTGCACATCAAAATCAGTGCTGTAGTACTTTCATCAATCGAAGCAGTAGCTATACACTCGTCTGGCAAGCACTTGCAACCACCCTGCCAGACGATTATTTTTAAGCACTTACATATGTACTTAAACTAAAATTGTAGCCTTGTAAAAGCAGTCATAACTCATTTTGTACAATTTAAAAAATCCAGTGCAAAGTGATGCAGCCCCCAAATGCCTGCCAGACCGTTATTTTCTTTATATGTAGGTCCAAAATTACTAGTCAGAAAAATGTTATTCTTGTAAAAACACGTTCCCCAAATCGTTCACTAACTCTTCAATTCTTACATTCAATGACTTAAGCCATATAAATGCGATTTACATATATGTAGTATAAATATCTCAACATTTTACCTTTTATATTTCTTAAATACTCCCAGAATTTCCTAAAAACCAAATATAAAATGATTCAGAATTTTATGGTAAAAGTTGTTATGAAGTTGATACAATCCAATATTCTGGTAAAAAATACTTACCTCCATTGTTTATTACCAGTGCTAAGTGAAATTAAAACAAGTCATAAAATTCGTTTATTTCCAAATAATAGAATATAATAAATAGTTTATTTCACTGAATAGATACCACCTTAAAAATATTTCCAGGTAAATTTTTCATATTGGTTTAACAAACGACACAACCATTTAATGTAAGAGTCAAATCTAATAATATATTTAAAATAAAACAAACAAAAATATTGAAAAAAAAGAGGAATAATTTATAAATTCTAAAGTAAATTCTTAGTCTTTTATTTCGATTGCCACATTAGGACTTTTCCGTAGTGGTTGTTGGTGGATTAATTCCTTCTATAGTTAGGGCATCTCCGAAAAGTGGTTTGAAGAACATAATGAATCGAGCATAACGTCTGGCTGAATTCTGAAATCAAACGTTTGGCTTTTAGTCTGTTCATTTCAATTTTTGTTATTCTAGCTAAATTGAAATGAAAAATAAAATTACGTAAAACAAAATATAAAACTTGAAATAGTTCAAATTTGAAATCTTTCTTCGTTAAAACGAAACTTTGGATAGTAAGCTCTGAAAGCACAGAAAGTTTTTGAATACTGAATTAGCTTGTACATGAACCGTAATGTATTTCTTGAAGGTCCCAGTGCATCTCAAATGGTTTCGATGGCACACCGTAAAAAATATTATTGTCTTTCGAAGATATAAAATGGCATAAAGTAATTATATAAAAAAGTTATGAAATGACAATAGAATGCATTAATCTTTTCCTATCTGCCAACTTTTCAACGTAACATGTAATATATATAAAAATAAAAATAGAGGTTTTTTTTCACAGTAGACATCACAAAAACCATTGGGGATGGATGGGGAAAATCATCGAAAGACAATACAGAAGCGACACGCGGTAGATTGACTTCAACCCGATCTAAATAAAACCATCCCAAGGATGACTGATGTCAAAATTCGTGGCATCCTTAATCTCATCAGAATGTAAGTATTGAATATTTGTCCATTTTCTTCTTCTCTCCATTTAACGACGAGGTTATAATCAGGATTATAGAGATCACAACCCTCCCAATCCACTGCATTCCTACTGGTTCGCCGGTTAGACCTTCAAAATATCTGCAGGCCTCGCGATTTTGAATCATTTCATCATTGAGGCCCATCAAATGCAGTTGTTTGTGCATTTGTGTAATCAAGGAGTTTTTAGGCCTGCCTCTATTGAATAGTTGTCCATATCTTTAATTATGTGAAGCCTTAGTTTTTTGTCTATTGTCAGCCGCCTTTATCTCATTCTCTGCGATTTCAATGCCCACATTTCTTCGCAAATTGGAGTTTCGTATGTAACATATTGGGCATTGACGATGTTTTGTAAATGCGTTAAGGAATGTCGGCATTCAAAGATAGCTGCCCCAGTATCACTCTGGGTAACTTTGGGGCGTAAGGCCAACCAAATAGCAGACATCCCGGCAGATGCAGCTCCAGTTTTGTTTGCCTCAACTATCGCTAAAGTCTTGTAATACGGTCTTGTAAGGCTAAGGATACGCACAGCTCTCCAGACGGTCGAACTGCCAATCAAATCGACCATGTGCTAATCGATGCGAGGCATCCATACAACATCCTTTACCTGAACAGTTTATAATCGGCTTCATCTTTAATAATGTCTAGATACTCTGGCCACTTTGTTGTTGCAGCTAGATTCAGAGAAGAAGCTGCAAACGAGCTTAAAAAAGGTGGAGATATCTCTCCACTGTGCATTTACCTACCACAGACGCCAACAGACAGTGGTCCCAGTATCGCGACATAATTAAAGCGATAGCCGAAACCGCTGCGGATTACCAGCCTGGTCAGAAAAGAAGCCTGCTGTATCGATCAAAACAACACCCGGAGGTTTTCTGAAAAAGCCAAGCAACTGGCTGCTTGCAATGACAACCTAATCACCAAGGCGCAGGAAATAGTAGATGTATTTAAGCAGGTGGATTTCCTGCAGCCGCTTAATGGGCTTCATGTAGCGGCAAGGAGAGAATTCATGTCCAATCAATGAAGAACCCGTCCCACCACCCTGTATAGAAGAATTTGGCTTAGCTAGAAAAAAGAAGTTTAAGAATAAGGCCGGCGGTTCTAATGGTCTACCTGTAGAGCTCTTCAAATACAGTGGAGATGTTTTGGTAGGGTGCATGCACTAAATCATCAATCAAGATTGGATGAGGAAAGCATGACCGAATACTGGACCATCAACCGCAAACTCTATTATCTGTAAATATATGGGACATAGTTCAAAATGCCAAAAAAAACCCGACTACACTCAGAGAAAATACTGTAAAAAATTCCTTTTCCAACTTGGGTAAATATTTTTTTATGGAAATTATCATACAATTTGTGCTCGACACTTAACGGAAAGGTACAAACTTTATAATGAAATAACATTTTCATCGAATATGTATCGCTGTATGTGTTTTATACACCTTTACTTTCGAAACCGAAAAAAGAATGACCCTATATAGCTGGAAGCAGCGTGCCCGGAAAAGTAGAAAATGGAAGGCTGCCGTGAACTAGTTTTCGAACAAAAGACCATCACACTAAAAAATTTAAAAAAAAAACGCAAAATACATATTGAGGGCTGATAACATCCATATTGTTCTATGACTTCTTATTTTTAAATTTACGAAAACTACCTACAAAAAAAAATTTCTATCGATTTCAGAAACGATTAAGAAACGAAAGGAGTACTTAGACCAAGATCCAAACACTACGAATCAATTTGGAAATATTTCAGCATTTTTTAACTGAAATAAGAGCCATTTACATTTTGCCGGTTAAAGTGCACAACCTCGTTAGACGTTCTTCCTTGTTTTTCAGAAATCAAAATGGTTTTGAATTCTACCTATGCTGTATCTAAAATGTTCAAAGCAACATTGTTACCCTGAACAATCCAAAATGTGGCACTGATTTTTCTTATATTTTTAGGAACGCATAACGGAGTTGCATACTCTTATAATGAAGTAACACAGTGCGGGCATTAGGGAAAGGGAGCCACCGATGCACGTTGGTTTTAAATGTCTATAAACTGTAATGTGCAGGAAAAACAAAGCCTGAACGTCAGAATATTAGTTTAAGGGGAACTGATGGGCATTCCTAGCATAATGGCTATGCAACTGTCTACTTGGTTTAAGCACTTATTGTGGAAATACCGGTAAAACAATAACATACATTACTACGATGCCTTACAGTGTCAAGCGATTTCACAATTTTATTCGCACGTTTTTCAATCCTGTCTAGTAGCTCCAAATATTTTATTGGTGCACCAGACCTGATATGAGCGTTGTACTGAAGTTTTGGGCGAATAAGCGCATAATAAATTCTAGCCAGATCAGAAGGGGTGAAAAATTTCTGGCATCGCTTGAGGAATCCTAGACATTTCGCAGCTTCTTGGCGACATCGAATATGTGGTCATTCCAACGAAGTTTGTCTTTAACACACATACCGATGATGGAAAGTCTTTCGGTTTCGGCGATGCAACTGCCATTCATGCATGGAGTATTCGGCTTTCACTTATATGACAGAAGACAGCGTTGAGTTTTGGAAACATTAAATTCTACTCTATAGGTTTTACTCCACGTAAGAATGCTGTTAAGGTCCGAATTTAATGAGCTTAGCATAGAATAGAATAGAGCCCGAAGATGAGGGACGTGAATGATAAAACAAATATGTGAAGCTAAGGGTACTGTGATCGGCGAGGGAATGGATTGGGTAAGAAGTGACAGAGAGGAGATTATTGATAAAAATAGGAAAGAGAGTCGGAGACAAAACAGAGCCCATTTCGACAAAAAAGCTTGATGCCAAACTTTGTCAAATGCTTTTGAAATAAGCACCACGACCTTACCACCGTTGTGAATAGATTGGTTTCACTTTTCGGTTAGATATGTTATCAAATCACCAGTTGCTGCGTCAACCGTACTGCCGGTCATTAAGAAGTTTTCACGATTCGAGATATTTCATAAGCTGTCGATTTATCAGCGTTTCCATGACATTGATAAGGAGGGACATAAGTGCAATTGATCGGTATAAGGAGGCGGCGGGAAGACTCGCCTGTTTTGGGAATGGCTAGACAAATGCTGTTTTCTATCTTCTCGGAAAGAGCCCTCAAAAATAGGACAGATAGAAAAGTTTACGCAGTGGTTTTACCATTGAATGCTCTACGCGCTCAATTCCGAGGGGGAAATAAAGCACAATCTGCAAGCGTTGAATTAGCTGAAAAATGAGCAACAAGCAGATTGGCTTTGTCTGAATAGCTGGCAGCTGGAATGTCATTTTAAATGAGTATCGGAACAGATGAAAAGGCCCAGTTTTTAATGTTCTTCACAAACGACCAAAAGTTTTTACTACCAGTGGGACTTTGTACTCAACTTTTGATCGTAGGAGAATTCGACACGATTAATGTGGGCATTGCAGTCATTTCTGACTCGTTAAAACGTTTTCGGTTTTCCTCAGTTGGATTGGCCTTAATTCACCGAAATGACTTTAAATGATTTTTAGCCCCAATAACCTCTCGGGGGGATTTTGGGCAACGAGAAATCATACTCTTTAGCAAGGAAATCGCTGCAAAACCCTTCATATCGATAGGCGAACGTGAATTCCGATTTCAGTAGAATATAGATGGAAAACTTTCAAGATTTAATTCCAGCTAAGAAACTCTTAGAAGCCATACTCGAAAAAAAGTTTCGCAGATGAATTTTTATGGATTCTCCGACCGACACTAAAAGTATTACACGAGCTTACCCTCTTCAAAATTGGTCTTACCATTTCTTAGAAAAAAAAGAAATAAAATTAAATAAATAAATTTACCATTATAAATCTCGATGCAATCTTCGAAACGTTTGTAAGTGTCGTGAACGATTGACTGAATAATTGATCTGGAATATCCAATGAGACACTATCCCTGTTAAATACCGGTACATCATCATCCTTTCCATTGCCATCCTTAATGGCTCTTCCACCCCTTAGTGCATTATCATCGATTGAGTTGTCTTCCTGAAATTGGTTCAATTGAAAAATTCGTCAAAATCTTGTCAACTGTCAAATGTAGTCGATTAGTTTAGAATAAAATAATTGCAAAGCTCTAAGAGGATAGTCAAAAAAGTCAGAATCGAAAGTAAAGTCGACAAAAGAAACCAAGTTTTTGTTTTTGTTTTAAACATTTCGGAACCCTTCGTTTATTATCGTCTTAAAAAAAGAACAGCCAACAGAATGATTTTTTCATTTTCTTTACAATGAGTATGCATAATTTCTTATTAAAATTTCACTCTTAATATTTTCTTATATAAGAAATTCGTATGTGTGGGAATGGTGTAGGTACTTAAACTATGAAAGTAACTCTTAATCTTTTTTTATGTTTTTTTTTTATACAAAATTTACAGTGTGTCCCCGTTTTGTTTTTAAATTAAATTAAAAATTAGAAACGAAAAAATAAAAAATAAAAAATACAAAATAATAATTCATACAATTTATAGTAATCTACTATAATTATAAATTTAGGTACAAAATCAAAATTCTTTATAAGTTAGGTACACAACCACTAATGGCAGCAGACATTCACCCTCTTTAGTAGTTATCTTCTTCTGAGTCGGGTACAGATTCCGTCGTTGAACCTGAGGAACCCTGTAGAATTGGTCCGGAGAATCGCAGGAATTTCGTAACAATGTTGCCGAGTCCAGCTTGAGCGTTATTAGTTCCACCACCTGAGGAGCCGCCGCTGAATGCTGTGAAAGTGGTCAAAACACCGGTGGTCAGATCGTTGGCAATATTGCCGACTGCACGAATTTTAGGCGATACAACAGCTGAGATTAATGTTTGGAAGTCACGAATTGGCACTGGTGATTGGATGTTGTATTCTTTGTTCTTTTCAACGTTGGTCTTGTCCAGCTGGTCTAATAATCGAGTTTTTGTATCCAAAAGACTATCGATTTTCTAAAGAAGAAAGTGAGAGAGAGAGAAAATGTTAAAAATGGACAGATCCCAGTGGATAATGTTAAGTAGTTATGCTTACGCCAAAGACAAATCCAAGAACAGCATTCTTAGCCTCGAAAGCGGCATCGGGAACTTTTCTCTTATTTCTATCAACATCACTAAGATCGCTCTCCTGGAATTTTCAATGAATTAAGTTTTTAAGATGAAATATATGCAGAGGAGGAAACTTTTGTGCTATGGACTTAACTAAGCGGTGCAAAATTTTACTTCAACTTCAATTTTACTTCATGCAAACAAATTTTGTTGATAGGTCGACCTATGATGTGGCAAAGCCATTCCAGAAATCGTTTCTAGCTTTCAATCAGTGAACAAAACGAAATAGGAAGTTATAAAAGTGTTTGAATTCAAAGGTCAAAAGAAATGCCGTTCATCGGTCGCAGCGACTAGCCAAAAAAAAGATATTCATAAGCTTCAAGTTGCCCTTTGACAACTCCGAAAACTTTTAATGGAGTTATTATTAACGAATATGTATTTCTGAGGTTATAAGAGTGACATATGTGTTCTTTGTTATTTGACCTGCACCTGATGTACTGGTATCTGACTGTGACTTTGAGTCTCTCAAAGATGTATGATTGCCGATCAGCGAAAATACTACTAACAACATAAAACGATCTAAACAAAAGCTTATAGGTTTCATTTGATCTTTTTTGACCTAAGACAACTAAAACTATTTATAGAAACATAAAACGATAAACGCTTCAAAAAATTAATAAACAAAGTGAATGGTGAGATAGTGTTAGGTGTTCAAGGATTACTCAATTGACATGAAGTATCTTCTGACCCAGTACTGCTTTTAGTAGTTTAAATAAGTTAGATATTGAAGGAATACAATATCTACAATGAAGTGCCCTTGTGGAAAAAAGCGACTAACGAGGAGAAATTATAACAACCCGATAAGGACTTTGTGAATAATCGCCCAAAAAAAAACAAAAAACATAATCACCCAAGAATCTTCATAATGAAGGATCGCCCAAAATGAAAGCCAAAATTAAACCTACCCCGAAGGGAACAACTTTTTGGGTGATTTCTCATTTAAAAATTTCCACAAAATTGCCCACAGAAAATATGAACAATCTTCTTTTTGGTCGATTAATAATTGTTTGGTTTTGAGTGACCGCAAGTGCTCATGTAAGTCTGTGAGTTAGCATGACTCAAGAATATAAAAACATCACCAGCTCTTGATTACCCTCAGTGATATACAATCAGCAAATGAACACCAAAGCCCGAGCTAGTTGGGATACAGTAAAAGTGAGAAAGCTATGGATACTCATTCCTCATTTCAGATCCTCACGATAGAAATAGGAAAGACTTTTTATATATGTATAAGTACATATATACATATGGTTCAAACCTTCAACAAATTTTTGTCCCGTTCTTGTAAATTTTACTTTGCCTTGTGCTATCAGGAATGACATATTCAAAAAAAACAACAACACACAAAAAAAATATTTGTTTACGTATTGAATTAGGTGCAATATCTCCAATGTAGAACTTTAATTTTGTCTTTCCTAATAAAATAATTTCGTGATTCTTTGTTTGTTTTAAGTGGGCATTTTTTTAGATATAAACAATGTCTGTATCAATGCTTTTCAACAGATGAAGAATATTGAAAAATTCAATATTTTAGCTTCATTAATTTCAAACAGAAAACCAATTATAAAATACAATTTGTATATACAAAGGGAATACATATTTATTAAATCCGAAAATTTAATTCAATGCACTTTATCAGACTATATTCTTTCCAGAAAATAGCCGGCGATCGTTGCCAGGTCAAAGAAGATTAAATAAACAGACATTTTTTTATGTCAAAATCTTCTTAATGCAAGTTTTATCGATTAAATCTTAAATAAAAAACTTGATTTTTGAAGGCTTTTACTTGAAAACTAGTATCGCTTTGTGAACCATTAACCCCACAGGTGGCACCAAGTAAATATCGCTTAGTAAACCAACGTACAAACCAATAAGTTGTTATAAGTTTTAAGTTTCTAAATCAGGTTTGGCCCTTTCATATTTGTGGAGCAATTATAAAGGAAAGTATTTTTTGTAAGAAATTTTTATATGATTTATAATAAATATCTTGATAAAAGGTTGTATAGTCCGTAAATACATTTGTGGCCAACTACTGAACCGATTTTTACTAAACTCACAAAAACACTCTCGGATCAATATTGAAGAACGTCTGAACATATGAGTTTAATCGTTTTGTAATCAAATTGGCAACCGCAAAATGAACAGGGTGTTATGGTTATGGGTTAGTAAAAATGAAGCACTACACGAGAGAATAACGCATTTTCTTTGTCAAACAAAATTTTAAAAATAATGAAAGTTTTTTTGCGGACACAATTTCCAAATTTCGAACTAAATATCGTCGGAATATTGATTTAAATTCATCAACTGCGGAGACATTATTGGAAAAAATTGAGAAATTCCGGGTCAATTGGAGATACTGAACACAAGTCGTTTAAAATTTGTGAATGAGAGTATTTTGGTGAAAGTCCTGGAACATCCATTGGGCGTCGTAGAAAATAATTGTATATGTACCTCTACAACTCTCTCAACTGCAAGCCTAATAGTCCTGCACAGCGAAGGGATTTATTCTAAAGTGGGACCACTCTGTAGAATAAATTCTACGTCATAGTGATGTCAGCATGTCCTCCGGGTGACAAGTTTGGATGATGGTCTGATCGCACCTTTAGCTGTGAAGTACATTTTCACGTTGACGACTTCGGTAGGTACTCGTCCAAATTGCTGGCTTTTGGGATTAAATAACTCACAATGTTTCACTGTTTGGCACGAATTTTTGGCCGGATCATTGGACCATACTTTTTCGAAAATAAGAATGGTTCAGCGGTGACTGTTACTGGTGCTCGATATCGCAATATGATTACCCTGTTCTTTCTGTCTAAATTGAATGCTGGTGTTTCTAAAAGACGGTAGCACATGCCATACACCACGTGAAAAAAGACCTTTCCCTAGTCGCCCTAGATCACGCCATTTAACACCACTGCATTTCTTTTTATTGGATTATTAGAAATCAAAGGTATATAACGCCAACAAGCTCACAATGGTGCATCAACGAAATTTAGCCGTATTTTGCAAGTGGACAATTTCAGCAACAAATCGAAGAGCCTATTGCACCCCATTTGTTATGCTCCATACTTAACCCCATTATGCAATTTACTATGTTTTCTATTTACGTAAATTTGGGCGCTACTCTTAGTTTGAAAATTTAAAAAAAAATTATAGATTCAAAATAGGTTGAAGATTATTTATGGGCAAATAATAGGATGAAAGAAACAGTTAGGGCTAAAAGCTTATTGGGTGAAAGCTGGAAGAGTTACTCGTTCGGCAAAAAAACAGTAGCATTGTTCAAGTGGATGTGTTTAACGAACTTTTAAAGGCGAAACACCAAGTACCATTGTGGAAATGGTAAACAAAATGGTAAACCCTTTTGAGTTAGCAAGTTTGAAAGTTTTCTCATTTACACCATTCAATGTGAATATTCTTTCAACAAAACTTCCAAGCACGACAAAAATCTGTCTCCTTGAAGCCAAAATTTAAATTCAAACCGATCTTTTACAACTGTTTATCAAAATTTTCAACGACCACCAAGTCGTGCTCAACCTTAAACCAATTAAACGCTTCTATGCTTACTACCAATGGCTACCAATTTGTAGTGGTCTACCAAGGCAAAGACGATTAGCGTTGCCTTTTCGGTTCGATTAGTGTTCTTGAAACGTTCAGAAAAAATAAATATATAGTATATATAAGTATATAATTCAAAATATAAATAAAAATATCATTGAAACACCGCGCAGAGCCACCCGCTTTGCATATATATCACGTTATCAGCAATGAAAACCTCCAATCGGACACACCAATTGTGTAATAACATTTTGTTGTTTTTTTTTTCTTTCTATTGGGCCGCGATCTGCTCCGTTGACATAATAATTTTATTCCACACCGAAAAAAAAAACGAAAAGACATCGTTATGCGCGTAACTTCAAGGTCGTTGGATGTTCGAAAAGTCAACACCGATTGGTCATTGCCTCTCAGCCGAAGCCGACCATTAATGCCGCCATCACCTCGCGTGCCCGATGCCAACATATTAAAGAAATCGGAAAAACGCGTTAAATAGAAATATGTAATACAAAATCATTATAAAATTCCCCGCAATTCATATATTTTTTTTTGGTTTTTCACAACTTTAACTTCGAAGGTGTTATCCAATGCATTATGGTGGGTTTTGTTGTGACTGTTATATGTGTTGTTGTGTTATCTCTTTGAACAAGTTGCAACATTGAAAACGAAATTAATTTACCAAGAAACCGAAGAAATAACAACAAACTGCGCAAAACTACTTTCGCCAAGCTTGGTCAGACCTACAGACAATGCTACCATCGGGTTACATCAACGCGGCAGCCCCTATTCCCCTGCCTCTTAGAGCTTTGCTTTGGTACATACACTTTTTTTTATTTTTTTTAACTACAAATTTTCCATCAGTTTTCCATTGCGCAATGGAAACACTTGGACAATTTTCCACCCAAAAAAAATAAATTATTAATTTTCTATCCTTACCTGTGATTCGATTGGATTTAAGTCGTTCGACTTGGTCTCCTCGACAGCGGCTGGCTCGTCCTGTCGTTTGACCCTTACACTTGGCAAGGCAAACGTTAGATCGCAGATAGTGACGGCTAGGACGACCAGGACAAAAATACTTCTTCTCGAATTCATTGTGCGTAAGTGTGTGTGATGGTTTGTTTCTTTATCTGTGTGCGTGATGGATACTGCAAAGAAAAATAAAAAACTTTGTTCACTAAAATATTTGAGATAATGACGCCTTCAAATAACCAACCGTCAAAGCGAACGAGTGTCGAATGGGGCACAAGAAAAAAACAGAATCGCAACTGTAAACTAGTAACAAGGAGCTCAGCGATACTAGCGCGTTCACAACCTCCAACGAAATGATTATAAACGAAAGTGTTGGGCACGATTTAGGAGGTACACGGTGTTTGGTCTCAACACTGGCGGCTCCAACACACTAACAATAAAATAAAAAAAACACGCAGCCGAACTTGCTTGCAGCCATAAGTTTTATGGCAGCACACACAACACAGTCATCAAAGCTGAGGAAGGCCGTTTACTTAAACGGAGCGGTGTATCTTGTGAGCAAGACAAGATATACATAATGTATGTACCTGTGGTGGTGGTACTACTGTCGATGATTGTGGTTGGGATGGAGGCCTAAAAACGTCTCTCACGCTGGTGTGCGCCAAAAAAAGCTCAGATTGCAGTTTCTGCAGTTTCTGAGTGTCGCTCTTTTGGGCGAGAGGAGAGAATAATGGATTACTTTGGAGTCGGGTTCAATCATCTGAATTTAATATCCAAACGACAAGGTGGCTTTGACTTGCATAGAATTGGCGCAATGATACTAGATATAGATCTCTTTTTTTTTAATTCAACAAATGACAGCAATTAAAAGGTTAAAACTGAAGATTGATATAGATACCTATTAAAGTCATTAGAGATAGTTTTTGGCTTACTTTTAAATAAATTAGTGCGACATGCGTAATTACTGCTGAATGGGTAATTGTGCGCGCACAGAACGCTTATTATTAGTTTTTTTTTTATTTATTTTTTTCTAGACTGAGTGAGGTAAATTTTGAATTTTATCTCTGACGTTATTAGCTCAGATCTCACCTTAAGGTGGGCTTTGCGATGCTCTTTTCAATTGTGCCTGGTTGGGTAATTTGTAGGGCCTTGAACCAAAAAAAAGCAGAAGCAGATATTAAATATATCTCCAAGATGCCATTGTTACAATAGTCTTCAATTAGAGGACTACTCGTGTTTGTAATAGAAGTGTGGCTACTTCAAAATGGGTACCTAATACTGCTCGCATGAAGTAGTATCGAAATATCTGTGGACAAGGTGAGGACGGAAATGTAATTACACGATTGTCCGAGAGTAGCGAGTAGGTGATCTAACAATTCAGTTCAATAAAGATTGCTGATTTCAATGGTAAACGATACAGATTAGGTATATGGTAGCATTGAATGGCTGTTGACTATGGCGTATACGTAACATATTAGCATTGAACTAATTCAAGACATCTTCTATTATATCAAGTTTGTACTTTCCAACTAACATATTGTTAAGAGTGCTGAGAATTAAAAAATGTTAGAATGAAAACAAATGTAAAAGATGTCGTGTTGGGCTACAACTACGAAGAATCATCCAATCAAACACTTCCACAGTAAAGATGCAGCAAACCGCAGGCAGTTAGATGTTAGCGGTATTCGTAGTTGAAAGTCAACCGCATTAACCATTGAGCCATAGCACCAAAGTTGAAGCGACCTTATTTGGATCTCATTTTGGGTTAAGTAAAATTTAATTGAAATAGATGTTGTAGCTTAGCACGTGTTTTTTCGTGTTTTTTGTTATTTTGAGTCGATTCAACCATTGTTAACGTCATTTTGGTTTTTTAGACATTATTTTAACTTTCTCGGATACATAAGTATATTAAAGGGAAAATTATTGCAATCGTGCGAAAATTTTAGTCTCAAACTGAGTCCAAACAAGTGGGTCCGCCAATGCTGTCCGTCGGTCTGTCTGTCTGTCCGGGCGCCGTAAGGCGAAACGGTTCGACGGATTTCCTTCAAGCTTCGAATATAAGGTTTTTGGGATAACATCTCGTGGCGTTTTTTTATTTTTTGCTGTATCGTTTGAAAAAGCGGTACATTTTATGGTGAAAATGTCTTATCTCTACTTTTCGAGAAAAAGGTTCCTAGGATTTTAATCTTTTTTTTGTAATAAGGATACTTGTGATGGGGCCAAAACTACAACATACTAAGTTTTTGGCAAAAAATTCGAAGAACGGTACTTTATAAAACCACCAATATCTCAAAACTAATAAAGGCAGTTCCGAATTATTTTACAACTTTTTTCATATAACGATTTTCTTAAATTTAAATTAAAATTAAATTAAATTTAAATTTAAAAAATTTTGACACTACAGTTCAATGCCAATTCCGATTGGCAAATTTGAAACTTCTCATGAAAATCTTTGATCTTTAACAGACTTTCGCATGAGGTGGGACAGTGAATACAAAATTGGGACTGTTGCGAATTTGCAAAAAAAAAATTTGGACCCCTAAAATGGGGTACCGTCCACTTTCTGTTCCACTACGCTAGCTTCAGACGATTAAGAAATTCTTATTAACTATCTTTGCAGGTTTTCATAAATATCCGAACATTTAGAGAGAAATGGGTCAAAATTGGCCTGATTGGGATAAGAAAGCAGCAACACTACCTAACTTCGCAACCCACCAACCTCACCACCAACCATATGTTCAAAGTGTGCCCCAGGCAACTATATACTTGCCATTTCGCAGTACCAAAGCAATAATGAAGAGCTGTATGATTTGGGAAAATAGACTTATCAAGATCAAATAGAAAGACCTTAATAAAAAATCTTATTAAATATTTCCATTAAACTATTAAGCAATTAAGGGAACGAGTAATTTTTTTCCTGATTAATTTTGTGATAAAAAACATTAAACATAAATATATTTTCAAAATTGTAAAATAAATACTTCACGATATTTTTTAAGACTTAAATGAGTTCGAAAACAGATTTACAAAAACACATAAGAAAAAGCTACAGTCCGTTTGGATCGTATACCCTTCATGTTTCCCTATAGGACCTCAATAAAAAATAAATTGAAAACAACTTTGTACAGATAACATTTAATTTTATGTTCTGTTAAATTTATCGAATAAACAGAAAAATTCACAAGGTGTATATTTTATTCAAATATTTCAAAGTAAACGCATTCCGTGGACCTCTCTTCTAAATTTTTTACTTCTAAAACAGTCACGGATGCATTGTTAATCTATGTTAGCTAAGCTTTAGGTTCTGTATGGGCCGTTAACGCCTATGTTAAAGTGAATGACTGCGTTATATGAAACTTTCTCGAATAATAAAAAGCGTTTTTGAATAGCCTGAAACAAAATGATAAAACATACCAAATTTATTTAAATTCCTTTTTAAGTTCTTAAAAGAAACTATTTTCTCAAAAACGGCTCTAAAAATTTTGATTTAATTTTGCACGTTGGACACTTTTAACCTAATTGATCAATATCATTGAAGTCGTTTTTAAGCAACTAATTTTATTTTAATTTAAGAAAATCGTTATATAAAACAAAAATTTGTTATTTTAAAAAAATTTAAAAAACAATTAAAACCGCTGATTAGTAAAAAAAAAATAGTAAATACTCAGTTTTTGGAAAAAAATCTATTAACGATAATTTTTAAAACCGGCAATATCTCAAAAATTAACAAAAGGGAGTTTCAAAAAATTTAACTTATTTTTTTTGTACTGCAAAGTCGAACAAATTTGCATACTTTGATTTTTGAAATAATTTTTTTTCATATAACGATTTTCTTAAATTTAAATTAATTTCTTTTTCTTAAAAACGGCTCTAACGATTTTAATAATTTTTTGTATTTCGAAAAGTTATGTTAAAAGTGTGCAATGTACGAAATTACATCAAAATCTCAGGCGCCGTTTTTGAGAAAATCTAATTTTTCTAAGCCTAAAAATTGATTTAAATACATTTGTCACCATTCATTTTTGATTAATTTTGCGATTGAAAAACTCATCGAGAAAGTTTCGTATGAAGCAATCATGCACTTTATTTTTTTTTTGTTTTTGTGTTATAAGGAAATTTTCAAAGAAATCAACATTGTTTTTAAAAATGAACCCAAATATTAGGCGTGACAAAAAGCTGTCTATTGTCTATTGCAAAATTTGTTAATGAGGTCAGTATTTACATATTTTCTGAAAGTCTTAAGACTTCATTAAAGGATGTTACAAACTATGTGTAAAAATTATTATAGCCCAAGGACAGGTAGTACAAAATTTACGACTTACGAAGCTCTCATGGATCAGCTGAATCAATTAGGTTCGGTTGTAACAACAGAGAAATGTTTCCTTTTCCAATCGAAATTCAACCAACCTTTTCAAGAAATGAAGAAAACACTTGAGGAGGATGAGAAGATAAGATTTCCCAAATCATTACAGCAACACCCAGGGTCTGGTGTATGATTCAAGCAAAGGCAGAGATTTTTCGACGCTGCAAAAATGTTGTGGCACTTAATCAATCAAAGCCCTTGGATGCCCCAATAGAAGGAAAGAAAACAGGTTTATGTCCTGAGAAAACTTTAATTTTCTATCAATTTGAGGCGAATTTCTCCATCCCCTAGCTCAGTTCGAAAACCGTACCATTATAACTTCTCCACAGTGCGAGTGCGAATTTGTGATTTCTTTCTTGAAACATTTATCAGAGGATCTTGAGCATAACCAGGCGTGTTAGGACACGAAACAAAACCGGTCGAGTAAGTCCTATATTTTGTTAAAGGCATCACTGCAGTTGCAACTTTAATATTTATCTTCGTCCCATAGCACCTGTCTCATTCCAAAGAACCTTTCTATCGAGTAGTACTCCAAAATATTAAGCTACCTTTGACAGGTGTTATGTTATGATACAAACTATCAACTTCGATTTCCAGTTTCTCGTAGATCAGCTTTAAGAAATGGACACAAACGTCCTTCATTTTACATAGAAATGAAATAGAAGAACAAGACATTTGAAAGTTAAATAAGCTTAATACTTAAACAGTTGACGACATGTGCTCGTTTTCCTATACCTACAGTAATTTGCGGTAACTACCCAATTTGAACATACTCAAACCTGTGACCATTCTTTCATACCGGTCTATTTTCCATTGAATCTAAAATAAAAACTCTTAACCTGATTGGTCTTTTCTCCGATATTATGTGCATGAAAACAAGATATTGCATATAGTATATCTTGAAAATCTTTAGTATTGATAGATAAATAACAAAGAAACACTTCCGTGGCTTACAATTAACACATTGGTAATTCAAGACATTTCCATGTCTTGCGTAATATGTGTTAAAAGCTTCCATTATATCGACGGAGTGGACCAGAAGCCAAAGTTTTGTCTTTTAAGAGCTAAGAGCTGGTTTTAGTTTTTTTTAGTCAGCGCGCACCTTTGAACCCCATTTCGCAAAAGTGGTTCAACATTGCAATAGAACCGGTAACGCCTTTCGAATAATGCCCGTTGTAGTTCCATCCAATTCTGGTTTTTCGCCATACAATCCCACAACAAAATTGCACATTCGTAGTAGATATTCGCTGTGGTCGCCACACGAATAAAAGTGTCTTTGCAAATAAACCAAAGAAATACACTTAAAGTTGGAATACAATCACCTGTCCGCACCGACCGACGACGCGACGACTTGATAACATTCAAGTGTCGATCGCGGCCAAGGATTTACATTTGCAACTTCATTTCCATTTTAATTACCCCATAAAGGCGCAACTGTGTTGAGAGATACACATAGTGTCTTAGTCTTGCATATTATAGTTTAACCTCACTGACCCCTGGCGGTCAGCCAGATCAGATCGGTCCAATTCTTAAAGATCGGATAATTTCGAAATTACTGCGCAGTGGTACTTGGACCGCAGCAGCTGCAGACACTAAACTATAATAGCTCATTGTTTTTAAGACCTAAGTAGACGTTTAAATCAGGAAATTGGTTTAACTTGGTGTGGTTCCGCCAAGACATTGAATTAAACTTTAACCACCTAATGATAAAAAAAAAGTTGACTTCCAGTCGCAAAACTTATTTTATTGCACTTAAAATGGAGTCAAGTTTTAGAAACAAGGCTCTTGGTAAACTCTGGACATTGACTTTTGACTAACCCCCAGAACACCTCTAATGAATTCTTATTCTAATATGACGCAAAGTGGGTCAGCTCTTGTACGAGTGCACGCACTGCATAAAGCGCATGCGCAACATAAAAAAAAAACTCGTTCTATTCGTCGCAGTTAAAAACAAGTCCGACGCGATGCATGAGCGCGTAAGAAAAAGAAACATAGACAACACAGTTGAATTATCTGTTAAGAAGAAAACATAATAATTCGAAATGTAATTCGATAATTTGGCGCTTATGGCATCATGTGTCAGAGTCAGACTCAGAATTATGCAAATAACAGAGTTAACTTGTCTGCCTGCGATTATCTAATCGGCAAATAGAGAGAAATAAAACTCCAATTGCGAAATTTCACGAATATCACGTTAATAAAAAAAACAAAAATTCAAAAGTAGTGCGAGTCTATTTTGTTCATTGTTTAATTAAAATGCAAGAAATCGAATTTATTTTTATAAATAAAATATACACGTAACAAATGCTGGAGGTTTTAAGTATTTAGTGAAGGACTGTTATGCAATTTTTTTATAACTGTGCTCCGTGCATTGTGGAATAGCTTTGCATATAAATGGGTATAAGTATTTTCGTCTTAAAGATGATACTAAATATTGGGTAATTGTGTACGTATTAATGTTAATTTAATTATTGCCTTTGATTTGCTTATTTACAAAGGAGAATGCTTCATTCAGTCTAATATTAAATTTTAAGATTTATCCAAAACGCTGAGTATCTTAATGATACGACCGGCGAATATAGCCTATCTGGGGGAAATGCTTACTTTGTTTTATGGAATCCCGATCCGCGAAGAATCTCTAACTGAGACGAGGGGGCTTTCCATCCGGAACATGTTACCTAGCGTGTTTGAACTGAGATTAAAGAAATCACACGATAGCGTATCTCTTTGAAGAAATCCGTTTCTTTTCATAAGAGGGTGCCTCTCTAAAGACTAGATTTGTTTGGCGTGGTCGGCAAGCTACCCCGTCGACACAACCCCACCAAATACTTACTTTTTTTTTGTCGGAGGTTGCTACTATCCGATGGAGCGCTCAGACACAACAACAGGTCCATTGAACTACCATTCAGACACCTTACATTAATGTACTTAGTTTGTCCGTCTTTCGAAGAAAAACGAAAAGGACCTTCAGTGATGAAGAGCTTTGATGTTCGGCACTCACCACGTCAGCCCCGAAGATCCGCCACCTGATGCGAGCATAGGCCGGACAACTGCAGAGAAAGTGTTCTGCTGTGTCATCCCCCTTACCGCAAGCAGGACAGGTAGTGGTGTCGCTTAAGCCCAACACATTTAAGTGGTGGCCGAAAGAGCGCCTACAAGCAGCCTACAGTCGATTCTCCTCAGAGATAGAAGAAAAGATGCTGACCTTTTGCAAATGTCCGGGCGCAATAGTTTGATCCACCGCAATCGCACCTCCGAATCTTGTGTTCACGAGAAACCCAGGAATCGATAGAAAACATGACTAAAGATGCAGGCAGACCCAACACAGGTTCAGGTCCTAAGAAAACTTCTTCTGAACCTTGCCCAGCAAGCTCCGAGATCTCATTTCCCTGTTTGCCAGTGTGACCTGGTACCCAGACAAGATTCACTGTGTTCAGTATTCCGATCAAATTCAGAGAAAGCTTGAGTTTAAGCACTAACTTGCGAGTTGGGCCCGCTGCTTCCAGTTATCCAGACCAAGCGCTCTGGCATCAGCGATGGCTTGGTCTTTGAAACGGAGGTACGGTCGTCCTTATCGTCTCGAACCTGGGGCCTGGAATTCGAAAATCCTCTTAGCTAGAGCATTATTATCAATTCGTTCGATGTGACCGAGGCAATGTAGTCGACGAATTTTGGCTCTTACTGTAACTACCACATCACACCGTTCCTGTCTGGGTATGGCGCCTACCTGAAATACCTCCATAGGTTTAGACACGATAGTTCGCCCCAGTGCCTAGAATGTCAAAATGAGGAGGAGGACGCGCTGCATGCAGTGTTCTACTGCGGACGCTTTTCGGAAGAACGAGTAAGTCTGTCAAGTTCAGAAAACCTCATAAGTCACATAAAGCAGTCGGGGGACAAGTGGTTCGATGTATGTTCATGTATAGTACGCGTGCAGTACGAGCTGCGAAGAGCAGAAACCCTAAGAAGAGCTCATAAGGCGGCTTCGGAGAATAGAGCATAATTGCTAACCAGCCCCGTGAAGTAATACCTACCGGCAGTTCCGCGGGGAGAGTGGTTGAAGGATGTTAGTACGTAGGCGCACTCCTGGCATCGAACAATAGTGCATGTTGGTAGCACTGCGCATTCAAAAAAAAACATACTTTAATCATGTAGGGCACAGTTCCAAAAAAGATTTAAATATTTCGGAAAACACAAAATCCAAGAAAAGGATTTACCAACCACTGCTCATTCTCGGATTTGTAAAAGAAACTGCACTGGATGATGTGCTCTGAGTAGGTTTTTCATATTCTAGAGCATAAACAATCCAACATAATTCCTGGTGAATTAAGCTGTTAGGGGACTCTAGAAGAGGGAGCAAACCCCTCCAAGTGATAAGAAGGGGGCACAATAGACCACAAGGTCGCACTTTACTGCACCCTATATACCCGCTAACACCCCATACAATAAAAATTTCTGCTCACACATTTCCGAAATGGTAATAAAAAAATAATCGGATTTCATAAATCCACCAGAGCTAACCTCAATGTGTTGGCCTTTATTACTCACTTGTTCCCAATTGCAGTACCCTCAGAGCGATACCCATGCATCACCAACATGATCGATTAAACCTTTCCCCGCAAAGTCAAGTTAAGTATAATAATTTAAATATTTAAAACAATTAATCACTTAAGAAATGGCATAATCATTCGAGCCGAATGCATAAAGAGATCAGTTTAAAAATATCGGTGAAAGTAACTACCTGTTAACTGACGCCCACCTACTCTCAATAATAAACCCAACGAGCTATTATAACATTTTTTTTTAAAACCAATAATTTGCAAAACATTAAATTGAATTGTTATTTTGCGGTCAACTGCGGTCAGAAACGACCTAAAAATCTGAACAATATCTGCACAACCTTGAACATGCATAAAGGTTTTTTTTGATTTTTTTTTTTTTTTGCCTCGTCACACATTTTAAGTATCTACAGCTGCTGCTCCCACAAGTATCTGCATCGTTTTGTATGTTAATTGATTTTGTCAACACCAACAAATGCCAAAATATAAATAAAACTTTCGCTTTTAATTAACAGCAAATCAGTGGACAGCTCAGTGGCCAAAAAACTAAAAATTTAATTAATGTAAGGAGAGCAAAAAACTAAAATCCAAAAATCCAAATACATTTTATTATAGTTATGCATTTTTATTGCTATTTTATAACACATACTAGATAGATGTTAATAAACCCTCTTTCGTTTTAATTTATGTATATTTTATGGTAGGTCCATATCATCGAACATGTTAGTGGGTCAACGATGACGCTTTTTTTTTTTTTTTGTTTTTGGCAATCCCATCCATCTCCCTGAGCCTGTGTGGTTTGTCTTGGAATTATGCAATAACCGGTATGAGCATCCATTCAATTCATTACATCCAGTATGTTGTAGTATAGTATGGTGCTATATTCCAAGACATACGACGCGGAAGAAAAATCGGCTCCAAAAAAAAAACCCCTAATGATGTATAAATCTACGGTATTCATGAGATTACAGTTTAATGTCTGTAAAAAAAGTCACTCTATTGCTCAAGGCTGTTGTATTCAATGCGGAAGCATTTTCAATTTCAAATTCTCAACTTAAAAGAAAAAAAAAAGTCAAAACACGAAAACAAGTTCATGGAAAGATAGGTTGCTTGGTTGAGTGTTAAAGGGTCAGCACGTCAAGCTATTCGTGAGATACGGTTCGGAAGATTGTCGTGATTACTTAAGGCCTTATATGCATGATTATGCACTGCAGCGCTGCGCAGACTCTTTGTGCATGGTCTTCGTCGGCATCCACGTAATAGGCACTGCTTGACTAACCTTTTTCATGTGCACACATTTTATGCTAAATTAAGCGAAATGGAGATTGACCCCATAATAGCTTGGCCAAATAAAGTTAAATTTGATTTTAATCTATGAGATGATCTTAAGTGTTTTAATTTGAGATCGAATAATGTCCCTAAATGCTCCAATTTTGTCTTTGTGTTGCATGATATCGACTTCAAGTTGAGGAGGCGTTAAAATTTAGGATTGATTACAAATTATTTGGCTTTTTCAACAATCCGTTGAAAGTCTTATGGCTAGTAGACAAATGGTCATTGCTCAAAGAGAATTCATTCAATTAGTATGTAGTGAAGAAATGTTGCCTGAAGACGAAAGAGTTTAGTTACGAACTGTTTGTATGAATCACTACTGACTCTTACTCACTACACTACTTACATGTGTCGCGGTGACAAGTTTTAGGATTTAGACCTAGTCACAGTAGTTGTCATCATGTTCCTGAAAAGGAGGGCAGTGCCTACATATCCTGTTAAGGTTGTAATACTCTATCTATCTAACTTTAGCTTTAAAACTTTTTTTTTTCTAAATTGTGGGCGTGGCAGTGGGCGTATTAAGCAAATACGCAAATCTTTTCGGAGCCCTAGTGGTGCAAATTTCAGCTGCCAAGACCTAAAATTGCATACGGACGGACATTGCTTAGTATTCTTAGGTTTTGGTTGTAATACTCTATCTATCTAACTTTAGCTTTAAAACTTTTTTTTCTAAATTGTGGGCGTGGTAGTGGGCGTATTAGGGAAATGTTTATACCTAATCTTTTCGGAGCCCTAGTGGTTCAAATTTCAGCTGCCAAGACCTAAAATTGCATACGGACGGACATTGCTAAATATTCTTAGGTTTTGGTTCTAATCATAAATATGTATACTTTAAGGGGTCTACAATGAATATTAAGGGGCGTTACAAACTGTGTGTCAAAATTAATATACTCTTAGGATAGGGTATAAAAACATAGTGACTACTGTATGAAGAGCAACAATTACAGTTAGCACAAGTAAAAGCCTCCTTATCATAAGACGGGCATCATTTGAGATAAAGGGTATCTTATTAGGACCATATATGGAAAGCTAAAAAAATCTAGTCTTTCACTTTAGAAAATTATTTTTAGGTAATCCAATCATTGAATAAAGTATGCTTTAAGAACTACATAGTCAATATGCAATGAAAAAGTGAGACATCGATCAAATATTACCACTTGATCCCCTACTTCATTGAGCCTTTTAGGGCAACTGTTACCAATAACATAATTGAACAACGACGGGTGATATTTTGGTTTGGGGACACAATCCCGACAACCGAAATCTCGAAAATCCAAAATCCTGAAAACCCAAAGTCGCGAAAATCCATTATATTTAGGGATTTTAGGTTTTCGGGATTTTAAATTTTCGGGATTTCGGGCTTTCGGGATTACATTTTTCGGAATTCTGTCCGACTCTGGATATTTTCTATAAAAGGACATAATATTGCAGTTATTAATATTCAATTTAAAGATATTTATTCTGGGCCATTCGACAAGAGAATCAATATAATGTTGTAAAAGTCTACAATCCTAGTTGGTTGGTCCTGCGTGCGAGGTGGGCGAATGGATGAGCAGATACAACCGCGAACTCTATGAGCTATACCAAGATGAGGATGTAGTCCAAAAAGCCAAGACTCGTCTACTAAATACATTGGCTCAGTCAATGGAATGGAAAATTGGAAGCAGCATGCCCGGGATCGCAGAAGATGGAATGCTGTCTTGTCTCATGCAGAGACTCTTCACGGATCGGGAGCTCGTTAAGTGAGTATACAATCGTTAGTATTACTTATAGCTTCAAAAATTGTTAAATCATATGCATACATTAGTATAGAAGCAAAGTCAAACAAAGAAAAAATATTATTACCAAAGAGTAAAAAAAGCAAATAACCGATTTGGTCAGGGCACTTAAGACATGGCAAAATCTCGCGATCCGCAGCATAAAAAGTCTTAAACAATCTGTGTAGCGTTCAAAAAATAAAAAAGATTTAAGAGTTGGAATTACTCGCTTTGATAAGCTATAAAGGGCATTCAAAATTCATAAAAAGCAAACACCTCCTATCAGAAAAGATAATGAAGAATGGACGAAAGAAGATAAGGACAAATCCGAATAATTTACTTCGAAATTCGAAGGAACGTTTAAGATGAACCTGGTTTGAAATTGAATTACAAAAATTTAAATTAAACAAGGCCCCTGGATACGATTTGATTACGGGGCAGGTCCTTTAAGAGTTACCGAGGAAGATAATAATCATGATCGTTTATCTAATCAATCCTTCACTGAACGTTCCACGACAGTGGAAGGTAGGTAAAGTCATTATGGTTCCAAAGCTCGGAAAGCCTTTAGAAGACAACAAATCGTATATAATATTTGCCCTGGGGTTTTTCTGAACGTCTCCCAGGCTCTTGATAAAGTATGGCATACGGAATTAAAACATAAGCCTTTCCGAAGCAAATATATCAGATATTATGTTCTTATTAAGCGGACAGACTTTTTCGTGTAATGCATGGAAATGAATACTCCAAATTAAAAGAAATTTCGGCAGGAGTTCCACAAGGAAGCGTTCTGGGTCCGATTCTTTTTTTGAATCTACACTCGAGATATTCCGCAGGAAGAAGGTCCTCAATTTGACTTACAGAAATATAAATACGTTACTCATTTTCATAGACTCTGTACAAATTCCGTACGCAAATGAAGCTAAATATTTACAAAAGACATTAGATGCGGAGCTAAAATGGACATTACACGTAAAGAAGAAAGGGGAAGAGGTCGTTATTAAATATAATCAAATGCATTGCATGCTCGGTCAATTTGCCAAACTCAGAAGCCGGTTTGGATGTATGGATTTGTAAAAATCTCACAATATTAAGAGCACGCCCGACCGGTCATCATAATGTCTCACGAAAGATTTTCCGCCTACCCTCGAAAAAAAAAGAAAAAAGTACAAACAATGGGCCCCAAATAACTTCCTAATTTTGAATAATTTTGAAGCATTCAAAATAATTTCGAACTTTCTGTTCTCTATTTTCTTAAAAAGAACAAGAAACTTTAATAAGCTCGAGTGAAAACAGAAATCACCCAGTTTTCTTAATAATGCTTATGGTTCACTGTATCAAAAGCTTTAGTAAAGTCAGTTTGGTTAGGTTAGGTTAGGTTGGAGTGGCAGTAGGTTAGGCCGACTAACTAAAAAGAGGTCCGTTAAACTTTTACTACTCTACTCGTAAACCATTTGGAGCTGTGGATATAGCGAAAGAGATCTTTAACGTCAATAGTTGACGGATCTTAAAGATTGTCATGGAAGAAGGCACCTAGGGGGACCTTTTATTTCTGGGAGAGCAGGACAAGTGCAAAGATGGTGTAGGATTATCTCCTCTTTGAGTACATGCCAATCCTAGTTGCATGCCGGCCTATAAGACAGTTTTCAGTGAAGACACCTATTGTAGAGCTGACGTTGATGCTTTCGAGAAGTCAGTATACACCACACCATTTTGATTTTGATTTTCAATACCATTTAATTCGAAAATAAAACTAAATTAGTGCTGGTTGATCTTCCACTAACAAAACCGAAAATATGGCCGTTTACTTGCAATAACGTTGTTAAGCGGTGATTCGAAAAATTGAATAGATAATAGGAATAGATGCAATGCTTTTATAATTTCTAATAGCATATGACATTTTATTTATTTATTAATATGCAATGCCTATGCACTTTAAGATATAATATCTTATAAACCAGTAATAAGCTATATTCTATAGGAGAAGGCTACAAAAGTGACGAATTAATTCAACACATATACTACACTTCAAAATTTTAAGTAAGAAATAATCCAAATAATATAAATTAAGTTATGTAAGTTCAAAAATGTCAAATACTTTCTTAATTCATTTTTAAACCTTTTTGTGTTATTAATTCTTCTAATAGGACGCGGTAAAGAGTTCCATAGGGAAGAGGGAAGAGGAATCAACTGACTACACCTGTCAGAGGAAGGCATAATCAGTTTCTCATACAGACCGAAAGGTTGTCGTGTTGAAAGGATGTTTGGGAGAGAGGTTAAAGTGTGGAATTTAAGTAGACTGGCGAACCTCATGTTAAAAAGGCGAGAAGAGAAATGCGTAACCCGATCATACCTTATTAGTCCAAAAACTTACCGAGCGGTGTTGTTGTGGGCCACCTACAGTTTTCTTTTGCTGCACTTGCCAAAAACTTCGCAACTATGCAATAATGTAGGTGTAACTTGAGTCTTGGTGAGCATAAGACGTTTTTTTTAGAATGTGAAATCTTTATTTGCCCATAATGTTCGAAGAATACCATAAGTTCTACCGGTCGCAGCATTTATGTGGTTATCCCAAGTGAGATTCCGATTAAAGACCATACCAAGAATTTCCGCCGTCTCAACGTATTCAATAGAAGAATTGCCTAAAATCACTGAAGGAAAGTACGACAGTATTACAACAACATTTACGACAATATTTTCAAGATCCTCATTAACACAAGCAGCACCGTGCTCAATAAGACCGAGATCGGAACTCAAGTACAACTACATGTCATCAGCTTACATGCGAACCTTACTATGATTGATGATAGATGGCCGATCATTGATATATAGCGAGAATATCAGTGGACCCAAAATGGATTCTTGTGGGACACCATTTATGGTCGAAATGACATCCGATTGAACATCCCCAAATTGAGCCATTTACATTTCTACTTATTCAACTTTATTCTCGCATGAAATAACGGATATTCAGATAGTACAAATTTAATACCACTATATCTGGGTGAAACGCCTTCGAAACTGTAGGTCGCTAAGTCATTCTATTAAACTTCAATTGCAATTATTTCTACAAATGTTTTAGCAGAATTTTCTGCAGTAAACCTGCCTCAAGGAGATTGTTGTTATTACATACTTCCAGCTCATTCTAAATTATGTGCTAAATACCTTTTCGTTAATAAACATGTCGAAGTATGAAACTAATAAAAGCGAACGTCCGACGCATTGCGTGACATTCTCCGGTCATGGCGAATGCTTCTTACACGTCCAAAATGACTTCATGGAAGAATTGCTCTGCTATGAAGAATTTAGTTTTTTTTGCAATTATTATTTTTTTTATTGACTCATTCATGTGCATTCCAAAATATGTAGTCTCATTTTGTATTTTTGAAAATAAATGGTTTGCAGAAATAAGATTAATTGTCGACCAGCTTATCTGAATTTCATGGCCAAATGATAAAAAAAAAAAAACAAACAAAATGTCAGGCCCGAAAGAAAAATGCATTCAATAAAATACTCTCGATTGTACCCGAAGATACGATAAATTGCTTCTACGTGCCACATATAACCTGAAATGGTAATTTTGGCTTGGCATTGCATAATTCATCAGCCAAATGTATAATGAGTTGTAAATCTTCACGCGTAACTACCTAGCGCGCAGCAGATTAAGTAAGCAGCGAACAAGACATTAATGGTTCAAGCAACAAGATTCGTCAGTGCCTTGAGCAATTAGACGTTACACCTATAAAACATTCCATGGTATTAAGTACGCTAAGGCTTCTCAGCTGAGTGTATAAGTTGCGATGGATGACGCTGTGCGCATTCTGATTTAGTGTCTATCATCTGAATCATGGGGACTATAATTGCAGTCATATGTCTTAAGTATTTGTTGCTCTGAGGATGATTTGATGCGAATTTTAATAGTAGTGAAGCGTGTGCCACTCTCAAAGATCATGACAAGCTAAAGTTCCATCAGCAAAGATTAAGAAGGTACTTTTAGAAAAGAAGACGCTGGTAATTTGGGTCACAGAAAGCTCCATTCAGTGAAGAGCAGGAGGTCTTCAGTTAAGTACTTCATTCATAGAAAAAGAGGATTTGTTATACACAAGTGGATGTCGAATTCCGCAGAGGTTTCAAGAGCTTTCAGTCAACCAACACGCAAATATAGACTACGAACATGCCTCCGAAAAAGTGCCGGGTATATGCAGCAACTTCATAGAGTTGTTTATTTTTAAGCCGGCAACCAAAACATAATTGGGGGAAATCGAAGTCCTACAAAGCAGGAAGTTTTGTTAGCCCAAATGACCTTATCGGAGTTATCGGGTTTGATAGCTCGAATTGAAGCTCCTCCTTTTGGCGTTCCGGTATAGAGTGGGATAAAAGGATTTCAGATGATAATACCCACGAAAGCCTTCTTTACCACTAGGAAATGAACAAACACATGGTGCATGAATCCAGAGTCCTGTTCCTCTAGTGCGCGGTGTGTTTAAATATTTATCATGGAGAACCTTTTCTATCCGACAAGGTAATGGTCAGAATTATAGAAACCACAACCCTCCCACATCACCGCATTCCTACTGGTCCGCCTGTGGAGTTCGCCGGTTCGACTTCAACAAATATCTGCAGGCCTCCAAATTTTAATTCATGTCATCATTAAGGCAAAGAATAACTGATGCACTTTAGGGTCCGTCACTTTTCCGTCAAGCAGATAAAATAGGACTGTAATAAAGAGCAAAGGCCTAAAACACTTCCTGGTGAACACCGACTTTTATTTCCAAATTCATCGGTGACTCCTGCGGGACATCTAACTTTTGTCTTCGCTCCCTAGTATATGTCCATGATCATCTGTACGTAGGTTTCAGGAACTCCTCTTCGTCTTAGCGCTACCCATATCAGTCTATCGAATGCATTTTCAAAATCAACCTGAATCATATGCAGATCCTTTAAGGAATAACGATGCTTTTCCATTATGATCCTTATACTTTGGATTGCATGTAGGTGGTTGATTTTCCCGCAACAAACCAGCACTGGTCATCAGATAGCCGTATTATTTGTCTTAGGCGACCATCTAATACCCGCTCAACGATCTTCATGGTGTGTAACATCAACTTAATTGAACGGTAATAATCACAGTTTCGCGTATCCCCCCTTTCGTTTGTCCAAAGGAAGAAGATAACTTTCCCCCACTGATTGGGCATTGGATCACCTCTTATGAGTTTGGAGATAAGAATCTTGAGCCATCTGAGCGCGATGTGTCCCATCTTTTTCCAGAACTCACTGGGTATCTCATTCGGCCCAACCGCTTTTCTTTTTCTTAGACTTTTTTGCCGCTTTTCCAACATCTTCGACTGTTATATCAGTCACTTCTACATTCTTGTGGACGGCTCCTGGAAAATATGGCCGGGAAAACTGTCGCAACACACTCGCCACGTCTGTAAAAATGCTCAAGGCCAACTACTTGTGGAGGACGAGCATTTTTATTAATGAACTTCGGCGAACGAATTTCCTGAGCATTATGTCTTCTCTGTGCGGCAATCTTGAAAATTGTTTTTCCCTTGTTCGTATTTTGTCGTGGGTAACCTGGTTCCTATCGGCAGGCGAAGAAGAACTTCTGAAAATAATACACACGTAACTTAGCCCATACCATGCTGAAATTTGATACTTAACAAAACATCAAATTTATTTGTCTACATTGTCCCTGCCTAGACTATAACTAAATATTTAGTTCGTGCTAAATGAAGGATAAAATTCTCGAAAGACCAAAGTTGATTATTTTAGGCCTAAGATCTTCACCTATCATGCAAAGCGTGCAAAATTTAAAAAATAAAAACCTGCTAGGTTGTTCTAATGCATTTACTAGAAACATTTAGCAATGACTGCTTAGAAAAATACATTAACGAGTCAGCAATTTGCCGAGAGTTTCTAGAGGCGTTTTATTAAGAAGTAACTGCCAACCATTCATCGACGCTAATTGCTTACACCTGCTAAGCCCATCGAGGTTAACGACATTATCATCATCGTCAGCCGTAACAACCCATGAAACTACTGGCCCAAAGAAAGAGTTATGGAACATGGCCAAGAACACTCCTAACTGGAGTATACCAACGATCTGTTTTACGATCCTGTCTCGAACCTGTCAAAAAAAATGTACCTGTTATAAGATTTTCAGCGGTTTTTAAGACTTTTTACTATGTATAATGAAATTTTGATAAAGTGGTATTAGGCCAATTTTCATATCTTGCAACGGGGTAGTTGGTTTAAGTCAATCAGGCTCTTAAAGAGATGTCCCTATGCTATTCAGGATTAAGTAATTTAATTGTTTTAAGCCGGTAGACAGTTGCATGATTTTGTATTTAACCTATGGATGTTGTTTCGATCTCCTAGAGTTGGAAGACTTCTAAGGCTCTCCCTTCCCAGGCAGAAACTTCTGCTTCAGGTGCAGTATTCTTAGCCTAATAATTTAAATACATAAGTTTTGAAATATAAAATACGAAGAGTGGAATGGGTAAAGGAGCGGACTTCCCGCTAACGAAGGTACAAAATAGTGAACAAATCTGCCAGTAAAAAATGACCAAAGGATTATGGTTTTGAGATAGTATGAGCCAAGTAGGTTTTTTAAAATACAAAAAATTTAGATACAAAGTTTAGAAAGTAAGGCGACGAAATGTCAAGACATCTTTAAATCGTTTCCTTTCGGTATGAACATTTGAAAAATTGGTCAAACGTGGACATTTTATGAAAAGACTAAAAAACTTAAGTAAATTGAAAATTTTGTGACTAAGAAAATAACAGCAACAGAATAATTCCCGCGTAAATTCCTTAATTTGTTTGCTATATTTTTGTCACATCAAAACAATTGTAGATACAGACAATTGCCCATAGAGGGGGTCAGATTTTCTACCTTTTCTCATCCTACGCTGTTGACTATAAACAAGCCTTGAGCTTGAGCGTAACTACCGTACATTGCGTCAACTGGTACATATTTGGCTTGACATCAATTCACCTCCTTACAGTTCCAAGCGATATGACCATGAAAAAACCGTTAACCATAAATAGCCACCTAATTGGGAAACATTTCAAATACTTTCAAGCAGATGAGCTTATTGAGTCAGACCCCACATGTAGTTTAACTATTAGCTATTACCAGTACTTAGTACGACAATCACAAATACTGAAGCATACCTCCACTCCTTTTATCGATCAAGAGACTTCGATCCGCCACGACTGTTGATCAAATTACTTTCGAACTTGAATAACTTCCTATACAGTGTACCGACTGGAGCTTAAAATTGCATTGTATGGAAAGTTTTTTGTTAATAGAAAAATAGCAAGTTCGTACATCAACTCTTTCAAATAACTTAAGAAAAACCGCATGAATATCGAAATCTATTCAACCAATACAACAATGAAGCGGTAAAACTCTCTTTTCTCTCTAATTTTTGTTCTCAAGCTGAGAAAAATATTAGAAAACAACAAAAAAAACTTCCGCATTCTCTGACCAAAAATAATTGTGTAATGAAAAAATCACAAATAATGTCTAAACTTACCGTCTTTCTCTTTCTTTCACTTGTACTAGTGTCTTTCAGTCTATTTTTCTTTTTAACGATACGAAATATGAAAATACCCGCGAATAGCACTAGATAATTGCACAAAAAATACAACACAAACACAACTTCAACTAACACCCACCGAAATGAAAAAAAAAATCTAGTAAAAATAGCAACAAAAACCAATTCAACCGTATCTATACCGTGCCCAACTAAGTGGACTTCATGGATCACTTAAGTGCCGACACAATCAGCTAATTAATTATTAACAATTTATTTTTGTTTCGTTTTTTTTTCTCTTTTTTTTCTAAACAATTTGAAGATGCAACCGACTCTTGGGAAAGACCGTCTTGAAACTAAAACAGAAAAAAAGTGTAAACCTCGAAATTTCGCTGTTACCACAGACCCTGGTCATTGCCAATGATCAGAAAGTGCGTCATCGCCTTCATAGTTTTGTTATTGTAGTTGTTGTTGTCGTTAAAATCGAAATCGAAAGTTCCACATTACCTACCGAGCGATACCGAGCCGCCGCCGCCACCGCCACTTACTCAAAAAGCTTATAACAAATATTATAAAAACGACAGCAAAGAAGAAGAAGAAGAAGCGCCACCTGAGTGCTACTCATCTATCAGCACAGCGGATTGGGTTTGGGATCGCGTGTGCCAGAGCGAGACTCTCAATATGTTTCCAATTGCGTTGAAATTATGTACTCGAAACGTGCCTTACACCGATACAGATATGGCTTCACGTCGCGTATGTTTGATTTCCCTTTCTTTACTTTCACGTTGCAGAAAGCTGCTACTTTTCTTTGGATTTTCATTTTCATTTATGCTTCGCAGAGAAATGCATGCACAGACCTCAATAAAATGCAACAAAAAGAGACACAGATATCGGATATAGAAAAACAAAACGGATATTTACACTTTATGCCCTAACTTACGAAGTGTTGGTACCCACTTCAACTAAATACAGAGGTAAAAATAAATTGTATCTTATAAGACTACCATGTTGGCTTGTGAGGCGGTGGCTGGGGGTGAGACGAACTGGCTAGCGCAGATGTGGATGCCTGGGAAGAGCCGCCAGATGCGCCGAGTGAAGCATTCAGCACTAAACTCGTGACACCACCAACTACCGCCGACACGATCTGCTTGATGAAACCAAAAGAGTCCGATCCAGCCATCGGATGGGGTTCAGGTGGTGGGTGTGGTTCACCATCTTCAGGACCACCTGCACGGTTCTTAGCAGCACTAAAAGTTTGAATCAAAGTCTGGAGAAACACCAATGGCTGAGGGGGTAGATCATCATCTTCGGGGTCCTTAAAAAAGAAAGGATTACCATTAGTTAGTTTTTTTTTCTCTTTTTTTTCCCCGTGCAACCGATATTCCAAAAGAAAATAGTGCTCCCCCCAAAAATTAGTACATGTTAGCAGAAGTAAAGAGAAAATATTCTAATCATAAATACAGCGCTTAATGATGCCACAACTGTCCCGAGAAGGTTTCCTAGAAATTTTCCATTATTTATCTGTAAAGAAACGTCACTGAGCGAAAATGAATTTTATTAAGTTTTTGCTGGACTTACAGCTCCTCCGCCTCCAGAAAGGCCATCGAACGCAGTTCCAATATAGTCGCCTATAACAGTTCCGAAGTTTCGATTACCCTAGAAGAAAAGTAACTTAAAGAAAACAACTCATTTAACTCAGATATTTACTGTTTCTTACCGCAAGTAAGCCAGCAATCAACGACGTTCCTGTGCTAATCAGCGAGTCAATATCCAATCCACCAGGCTGTAAAGGGATAAAGAGCTCATTATGCTCATTTTGACGCGGACTAATAAATATTTACCCCAAATATTTGCGATATGACTCCGGTGAGTGCTCCTACCAATGCTCCTATATCTGAACCGCCTTCACCCTAAAATAATAAAACTAGTTTATTAAATTTTAAGTTGGAGATGAATTCATAACTCACACCGCTGAGGCCAGCTATGAGTCCTAAAAGTCCACCACCGGCCATTCCGTTGTCGTCGTCGATACCCTCGTCTGAGTCATCGATTTGGTCTGCTTTTTTGGCATCCTCGATTGTGGATATTTCTACAACCTTTGTTAATTAATGCAATATGATAGAGGTTTGAGTACTTAAGCTTAACTTGACGGCAAAAAAATCTTGAAAGGGGAGTTTCAAATGGAGAAGTGGATAGAATTTTTAGAATTGCTTTTGTCTATTCGCTATTAAAAACCAATCAAAACAATTTACGAAATGGTTACAAGCCTCTTCAGTATTGTCCATTAGTAATACATCTTCTTTTTCGTTTTCTAACAAATATGCATGCTGTCGAAACATGCATACTTTTATTAGAACCGTACTTTAAAAAACAGTATTACAAATTTAAAAAAAAAAAAATTTCGGTCAAGACAAATTTTCAGAAAGACATTTTTTGATTGTAACGCTTTTTAAAATAAAATGCACGACTAAGTCATACGAAACTTTCTCCGTACATTGGATGCATTTTTGAATCACCTCACAAAGAACATTTGATCACATACAAAATTTTATAATATTACTTTTTTATTTTTGAAAATTAGATTTTCTCAAAAACGGCTTCAACGTTTTTGATATAACTTTGCATATTCGACATACTTAACTTAATTGTTCAAATTACAAAAATAGTTTAAAATCGTTAGAGCAATTTTTGAAAAAAAGGAATTTAAATTAAATTTAAAAAAAAAATCGTTATATTTCAAAAATCTAAGTACTCTGGTTACGTCAACTTAACATCATACAAAAAATAGTAAAATTTTATGGAATTCACTGTATTTGGTTTTGAGATATTGGCGTTCTTATAAATAACCGTTATTCGATTTTTGCAGTATTCTTGGCCCAACCCCACGTATACAAAATACAAAAACTGGATAGAAACATAATAAAAAAGTAAGTGATGTCATTTTTACGAAATAAAATATTGTATGGCAGGTTTTTTTAAAAAACGCCCCCAAAAAGTGGGCGTGGCCAAAAACTTTGTATGGGCTTTTTTTTCGATTTCTATGAAAATTTTCAATTTTCAGCATTTTAGTGAAAAACGCCCACAAAAAGTAGGCGTGGCAAAAAACTTTATATGACAAATTTATAAAGGTAGGCAGTACCTACATATCTTGTGAAGGTTTTACAACTTTATCTCTCTAACTTAAGCCTTAAAACGGTTTTTTCTAAATTGTGGGCGTGGCAGTGAGCGGATTTAAAAACTTTTAACACTTTACCATTTCGGGACCCTAGGGAGTATACGCTCCAAATTTCAGCCTCCTAGCATGACTTTAAAGGCCTCAAAAGTTGATACGGACGGACGGACGGACGGACGGACGGACATTGCTAAATAGTCTTAGGGTTTGGTCCTGATCATAAATATATATACTTTTATGGGTCTACGACGAATATTAAGGGGTGTTACAAACTATGTGTCAAAATTAATATACCCTTAGGATAGGGTATAAAAAAATCGTTATATTTCAAAAATCTAAGTACTCTGATTACGTCAACTTAACATCATACAAAAAATAGTAAAATTTTATGGAATTCACTGTATTTGGTTTTGAGATATTGGCGTTCTTATAAATAACCGTTATTCGATTTTTGCAGTATTCTTGGCCCAACCCCACGTATACAAAATACAAAAACTGGATAGAAACATAATAAAAAAGTAAGTGATAAGTCATTTTTACAAAATAAAAAATTGTATGGCAGGTACCAGTATTTAAAACGATATAGCAAAAAATAAAAAAAACTCCGCGAGACTTTATATACGAACTCTGAAGCAACTCAATCCAACAGATTCGCCATAAGGGTTCCGGACATACAGACAGATAGATAGCACGTGATATCATCCCTCATAATGAGTTTGAGTTCCAAATTTCTACATGATCAGAATAACTTTGTTTTTAGAATACTAATGTATACGAGAAAGTTGAAGTAGTGAGGCGTAAGGTTACGGTATGAACTCAAACCCTTAAAGTTTGATTTTGTAATAAAAAAATTCAGGGAATACAAAAATAGCTCAAAAGGGGCTTAAGCAATACTTCCCTGAGTATTTTGAGCTATAGCTCACCTTTTAATTTTATTTAGGAACTAAGCTGCGAGTTAAAAACAAAAATCATGTACAAATCAGATTTCCTTAACAAAATGTGTTTTCCATTGAAAGAAAAAAAGTTGAAGTATAGAACTGACGTCGCGGGCCGCAAATAGTCACCTATCTTGGCATAGCTGGCGTAAGGGATATGTTCTCTAGGCCAAAGGTACCTAGTTTAAGTTACAAGCCAAGGTATAAAAAAAATTATATAAAATATTAAAAATAAAGATCGCTAGTCGTTTGAAGAAAAAAAGAATAATCGATCGAATAAAGTGAGCTCCTCAAAATTGTCACAAATATTGCTATGAGCTCACGGTTCCTACAGTACCTAAAGCATAGCTTCTGCATCCATTGTTTGTGCAAAGATATATTTCTGATGGCACGATAGTTTAATGCCGACCTCAAATGGGGAATTTTAAAGGCTTCTAATGGCAGTACTGAATCTTTGTCCGATTGTCGCAAGACCCACAAACGAAAAAAAAATAGGGTTCTTCGGCAGATCTGAAACTGAAAAGACTACAGTCCGCTTGAGGCGAACATTGAAATGCACTATCTTTTCCTATCCCTGTATGCCCCCAAGAAAAAAAGGAGTTGTTTTTTTTCTAAATTGCGAGCGAATTGAAATTTTTTCCACATTCTACCATTTCGGAACAATTGGGATCTATATGTACAAAATTTCAGCTTCATAGCTTAAATTAAAAGGTATTAAAATTGGTGTCAGACATTCGTGAATCGTCATAAATATTAGACGTAAACAGCCAATATAGGACCCAAAGCCTAGCTTCTCCAACCATTGTTGCGAGAAGAGGTATATTTTTTGACACGAAGGGAAGGGACCCTTTTTGGACTTGTAGTACTAAATTAATTGGATATTTAAGTCGTAAAAGTATGCCAACAAATCCTCACATGCATATAATTTCCTTGTGAGTTTTTGTGATATTTTTGAACTTCGATAAATAAGATAATAATCGCTGCATTTTAAAATCACAAATAAGTTTATAACAACACTGGATCCAATCAGTTGAAAACATAAATGCAGTTTATGAAAATGAAATGAAAAATTACAGACAAAAAATGACCCCAAAGAAATATGTAATAAAATTGTTGTGAATTGGGACCAGTATTTATATTTTTGAGGACATTTTTCTTTTTGAAATTGGTGCCGTTTTTCAAACCAATTTTATTTGAAGAGAAACTATATAAAAAATGGCCCTTAACTGATGAAAATTTCCTTGTTGTTGGTTTGGATCTATACTTAATTGGGGACCAAATTTTTTTGTAGCTGTTAATAATGTTTAGTTCATTTCGAAAAATATTTTTGCCAACATGATTTTCTTGGCAACAAAATCTCAGAAAGACCTTAGCCAATAAATAAATTAATTCAATTAACATGTACAGACTCTGACTCACAAAAACACCTTCAGCCGTGTACATGAAGAGACACTCGGCCGAATTAAGGAGCAGATGGTATTGAATTACCACTATAGGTAGTTAACCAATATTAATGTTAATAATTAATTTTAAGCACTTTATATAAAAAAATTATAATATCCATTTTCCGTTGATTTTATATTTTCAAGTAGGTAACTTTTTTTTTCAAAGTCCAAAATGTACAAAGCAGTTTCAATAAAAATCATGCTTTTCCAATTTTCCCGAACATCGCCATGAAGTAGGCGTGGCAAACAACTTTTATAAGTTAATTTTCATAAAAAAAAATAAATCCCTTTTGATAAAAAAGTGATAGCGGCAAAAGCTTGATTTTGCTTAAGATTTTTTCACCGTCAAGTAAACACAAAAAATTAAATTAGCCACTTTTTGTTAGCACAGTCACACAGTCAGAGCACTTTCAAGATAATATAATTTTTCCAACTCACATCATTGGGACCAATGTCGAGGGTAATATTTACATCCCTATCGCCATCTGGCGGTGACGGCGGTTTATTTTCCACTGCAACAAGATTATTCTCCACCTTGTCCTACAAAAGAGAAATCTCATGAAACATCTTCCCATGGGCCCACCGCTTTGCAATTACCTCAGCAAAAAGTGTTTCTAAATGATTGTTCTGCATTGCACTTCGCTTTCTATTGAACCTAATCCGATCCAAGTCCTGATTTTCCCTCAAGTATTCCAAAGTGCTGTCAATTTTCGTCGAAATTGTACTCTGCATAGTCTGCATATGGTCCAATATGGTAACCTTTAATCTGGACATGTCGATATCCTTGCGGTTGGCTATCTCGCGTTTTCTACTCTTGTGCTCCTCCAAGGTCTGCTCAAGGACCTTCTTATAATCCTTCAGAGACAGCGACTTGGTAGCCAAATCCATGGCACTGCCTAGTATCTTAACTGCGTTTTTATCCCTCTCGATTGTCTCCTCGATCTTGGTTTTCTTCGCCATTGCTGTTGACTTATCCGACATGTTTGTGTTAAGGATCAAATCCGTGACCAACTCCGTCAAATGCTTTTCCATTTCCTTCTCAGCCTTCATGGCGCCGTTCAGAATTCCAATCGTGGTGATTGTCTTCAACTCCTGCGGTGTCATTTTCGGCTCCAATTTCCTGTAGGCCGACATTGCCTTTATGTAATTAGGATCAATTTTGATCGATTCACTTCGGCGCGGTGCCGTTCTTATGACCGTTAATAATCCGAACAGTAAAACTAATCTCAAGACCACCTGGTACATGTTGGAATTGTCGTTGTCGTTATCGTTTATCCTCTTCAAAAACCCGTCGGTCACTAAGCTGGTCATCCGCATTGTCAACCAATATATTCCAGACTTCAGGCCTCGCTACGCATACGACACGCAAGATTGGGTTTATTTTGAAACAATGGGAGCAGCAGCAGCACCACAAATAGCAGGGCGTAACTGTAGATCAAGTACTCATAAGAAACGTCTTGCGCGGTTGTGACATTTTTTTATTTTAGAAATGGGAAATCGGACTAAATGACACCAGCCGCCCGCCGCCACCGGTCGTTCTTGGGAGTTTTGATTCATCAGTGCTGAGTGATCTTATAAACGAATGGTGCACGCATGCAAATCAGCTGTATTATACGATTGAGCAATTGGAAGTGCTTATACATTATGTGCAGCAGCGGTTCGCTGAACTTCTAAGCTATGCATAGTATTGGGAAGCAGTGGCATTTTGTAACGTCACTAAAGCGGAAAAGACTCATCGAAATGAGAAATGTTTCATTTAATCGTTTTCGCTCGAATGGGTTTTTCAGTTTCATTTAAGTCGTTCACTCTCATTGCAGGTATGTAGGTATCTATCTACTGCACTGCATATAAGAAGTCGTTTTTTTTCTTCAAAAATAGTCATCAGGTTTTTATTAAACTTTGTTTAGGAATAGAATGTCTTGCATTTTTTACAACAAATAGCAGTGTTTGAAAGATTAAAAAGTGAATGGATAACTTCGATATGTGTCAGAAAACTTTATTCTGGTGCACTTCATTTATTGAACTGTCGAAGATTATCTGTGTTTAATGCATTGGACTACTAAGCAATGGGCACACCACTACACACTATACTTTATCTTACAGACTGACAAATTTAACTAAAATTTAACGTTTAGTGTCCACATTAAATTGAAGCTCCCTTCTATGCCTCCGAAAAACATAACTTCTCGCACATAATTGTTTAAGAAGCTAAAACTGTTCTGTTAATGACAAATATTTCATATGTCTTCTTTTTTTTTTTAAACATATCCAGCCTTATTAATGATAAAAAACTTATCCGTTTGTTAACTTTTCTTATTAATAGTGAATAGTTCTCCATACAATAACTAACTGACTGCTTTGCCGAAAAATTAGCTTGAAAATGGCATCACTGACATAAATTTTACTTTAATCTATTACATTCCGGATGACATCTGACATATCCAAACAACAAATTTACAAATTTCTAAAAACTATAAAAGAAAATTTTGGAAAAATGTTGTTGAAATCAAATGGAGTAAAGAAAAAAACGTTTCTAATTTTGAAAATGTTTACTTAAGTGATTAGAGAACTTTTTCTATTTATTGCTTCTATAACATTGGGGGTGTTGCAGCTTTTGACTATTATTTCCTACCACTGTAATAAACGTATCCCAGTTTGTCATTATGGAATTCCTGCATTTTCGAACGCCTGTTATTCTGTGCTTACATTACATTTTTACATTTAAAATGTAAGAAGCTGCGAAGTGATCAGTGCGTTTATCATTTAACGCTTCGCGTGATTTCGTTTTGTGATAATGAAATAAAACGTTGAAATCTTAAGTTAAGGACATGTCAATCTGTCAACTGAACTGGGGCTTTATGGGCCTACCCGCCTTCTCAACACCCCGGCAACCATTACAAGAGAATGCTGAACTTAGCCATTTCATTTAGAGATGATCGGCAATCTACAGCTACTATAGAGTTAATTGAGACAAAATCCAGACACTATCTGGCTGTTCGAAAAGATTCGAATATCCACGTTTTTATTTAGCCAGGACATGACTTCCTTAACCGTCATAATTTCTGCTTGGAAAAAACTACAATGGAAAGAGAGACTAAAATTTAGTCTATCTGGGAATACGCCTTCACTCTTTTGTTTTTGACCCCTCTGTGTAGAAATGGATCGATTCTTCCTCTAGAAAGGCACCATCCTCCTAAAAGGATATGAGGGGGATGGTTAGCTGGATGTTTTTATGAAACTGCCTTTGGGGTATGGTGTAGTCTATATTTCTAGGAAGGATTCTGTGTGTGCCCAGAATTACAGAGTGGTCGATTTCATTTTCGTCCATTAAGAGGTAGCTTTGAGGCGAATGCCAGTGGTAGCAGCTGTCTGTCTGCTAAAAATATCCAGGTGTATTAAATGGAGAAGAATGTCCAATGCAGCTGAGGGAGTGGTGCGAAGTAGGTTCCACTTATGATCTTTGGACCTTTCTTTGTTTATCGCGATTAATGTTTTCCCTTAGGCAGTCCACCAGACAATCGTTCCGTATGTTAGTATCAGATTTTGTATTTTCTAGTAAATAGGACAAGTTCAGTTTTGTGGCGGTTGATGACTAGGCCACAACTATTAGCCCATCTTGTTAGATTGTTAATAGCTTTTTGAGGATCTAGCTTTCATAGGCGATCACTCTGCAGCCCTCTCCTTCCAGGACCACTAAGCCCGATTCAAAATATTCTTTCACTAATAAAAAGCTAAGGTATAAAGTTACTTTCACATTTCTACTAAGCATCCTACCTATCTACATATTATATGTGTTAACTTACACTTCAGCGAAACCCGTCTGAGCAGCTAGTTCGCAGATTTAGGTTCCCAATATTTTCTGTGTAGTTAAATTAGGTTTTGTACTAAGCGGTTTTTTTAATGTTTTTGAGTAGTTACACTTCAAAATCGGAAATAAGGGGTAATTTTTTAAGAGTTAAATTTTTGAGGTTGGCAGCACTGGTTAGTAATGGTGTCCAAACGTCATCTGTCAGAGTGAACATTTTTCAGTACACTCTGCCATTTAATCATGGAAAGACTTATACAAAATGAAAGTTCGTGCTCTGTGAAAAATGTGAAAATCCGCAGTTTTATTGAAAAATTGTGTTCAGCGATAAGGCTCACTTCTGGCTCAACGGATACGTAAATAAGCAAAACTATCGCATCTGGTGTGATGAACAGCCACATGCCATATTACCGATGCATAACGAAAAAATTACAGTTTGATGTGGTTTATGAGCCGGTGGCATAATCGTTCTATTTTTCTTCAAAGACGACCGTGGAAGAAACGTTACCGTCAACGGCGAACAATATAGAGCCATGATAGGTGACTTTTTTGTTGTCCCAGTTAGCTGAGTTGAACTTGCTTGATATGTGGTTTCATCAAGATGGTGCCACATGCCACACAGCTCGTGAAACAATGGAAATGTTGAAGTTTTGATGAGCAGCTTATCTCTCGAAATGGCCCTGTGAGTTGGCCGACAAGAACATGCGATTTAACGCCTATCGATTATTTTGTTGTGGGGTTATGTAAAGTCGTTAGTCTATGTGGACAAGCCGAACACGACTGAAGCCTTACAGGATAACATAACACGCGTAATCGTGGAATACAGGCCGAAATGCTCGAAAAAGTGACGCAGAATTGGAACGTCCGAATGGACCATTTGAAACACAGCCGCGGAGATCATTTACATGAAGTAAAATAGCAAAGGCCTATTTATCGATTACAATAAAAAATTTGAATATTTTAGAACCCACAACTGTATTACTTGTTTCTCGTCTGATAAATATTTGTATATAGCTGGAAGACCCTGACGTACAGGTGGCCATATAATTAGAGTTATTACAAACTGACAAATGACAGGGAAGATGGAACGCCGATATTATTAACGGATATAACCACTTCCTAATCCAAACATATAATAAACACAATTCCCATTCATTGCACTTCGAATATGTTAGGTTACCGCAATTTGCGTCTTTCCACTGGCTGATGGCTAGTTCATTAATCCACGTCATTCTACTACATTTTTGTATTATATCTCAAACCGGCTTGTCTACAATTTTTGTATACTCATAATGCAGTGTGATTAATTGCATTCTATGAATCAGAATAAGCAGAATAAGCATAAAAAACCAACACTTGTTGTGTGTTCCAATTAATTGACTAATGTACTACCATCGAGGCATTTATTTACCCACTTTTATGTCAAAACCATCCGGTTAATACACTTCATGTTAATTGCTATTGATTGACTTTAATTGCATTTAAGTAGTAGGTAAACCTTATAGATTTACTGGCGCCAAGTACATTTTTTTTTAATTTTAATTTTATCAATTACCTATGACAACTTCACGCGTACCTATGTAGTAATTTAAAATATTTTTTTTTTAATTCACAACTCTGACTAAAAGTTAAAGCGAATCTTTTCGTTCTTCAATGACAACAGCAGCGGCAAGGTTGACCTCCTGTCAGTTCCGTTTTGAATTATGAAATTCAGCAAAATACAGGTAAAACATTGTCATCGCTGATTTATTGACCTGTTTTTTTCTCGTTCAAATTTAACCTTCATGTTGACATGATATATTAGTATCTGTGACTATAGCATATCCTCTGATTTAAAAAGGATAAAAAGGTAAAAGGTAAATACATTGGTTAATCTTGCTCACAAGAAAGCAATTGATTTCGCAATTATTCAGCGCGGTGATAAAAGCTGCTCTCTCTCTCTCTCTCTGACAGCGGCAAGCATGTTTTTATCACTTGCAATAGCATGACGAACGTCCTCTTAGTCGTGTAGAGACACGAAAAATCATCGCTACCGCGCATATCATAATCCAAAGATTTTTTTAATTAAAACCGCGCTCCGGCCATGGAATACAATTAACTTGGCTTAAGGGGGAGATTAGCTATTCAAATGCCAGAGTGACGGTAATTAAAGTTAACTAATCGGCGCAATAACAGCTTGAAGATATCGAGAGCAAACAGAAACTACTTTTAGATCAATATATGTATATCGATTGCGAAGGGCAATGCATTGTTACCTTTAGAAAAAGGGTTTTCTACAAATACCCTTGGTCTGTTGTTATTTGTTTAAATAAATCTTTATGAAATGAAATTACTTTATTTTTTGAAACTCTGACCTTTGATCAAGTGAATGATTTATATTACCAACATACCGAGGGAGACATTATGCAGCTATACATTGGGCAAGAGGCTTAATGAATTTTTGCGGTCTAAGGCTTACTTTTCCGGTTTGCATGTAGCTTTGCAAAAAATGCTGTTATGGTGAGTGGTTCAAGTGTCTCGCTAATTAAATTGCTTTTTGATTGTTTTAGTGTGTCGTAGAATTAATTATTTGATGGTTTGCGAACCTAATTGTTGGTAGTATCATAATAATAATAATTGTTACTAACTCGCAATACTTGAGTTCCCAATTAAAAGCTTGAAGCGTCTTAAGGCTTGGGTTTATGTAAAAGTAGCAAAATTATATTTGGTTTCTCGTAATGGTTGACCCGATCACAAACGTATTTATCCTGCTTAATGATACACGTTTGTCGGACACAATTAAGTTGCATGCAGGAAGCACATATGCGTTTGCATGGAAGGAGATTGAAGACAATCTATCAACATTGGAAAACAGGTTGTAACTGCTGTCGTTATCTATTTGTAATCAGGAAGAACATTTCGATTCGGGATGCAAGCACATTGTATTTGAATTTAATGTTTGCATTTGGTTGTATTTGTGTTAGTATTTTCAACCACCTCGCCGATGAAGGATGGAAGCAATTTAACATTACAGTGTGCTTCTTCTCTATCGTCGTCCTGCCAAGGGGGGGACTGGGAAAAATATAAACCTAAACCATCAAAACATAATCTCGTCTGATATACGGACGGATCCAAGATGGAGTCAGGGAGTGCATCTGGAACCCATGGAGAGTCGACTCGAGCGAACTTTACAGTCAGCCTTGGCAAGAACTCATCCGTATTCCAAGCAGAAGTCCTTGCCATCAACCAGTGCGCTAGAATTAATTTAAGTTCTAATACACGAGGTAAAACTATATTTATCTTTTCAGATAGCCAAGCAGCCATCAAAGCTCTTGAATCATCTGTAATAAAATCAAAGCTTGTTCTCGAACACATTGGGACACGACAATGTATGATGTGGGTGCAGTAGCTTAGTGATAAAGTTTATTGTACTACTAAGTGACGGGTGTGAGGTTTAAATCCGACCCGTACAACCTGAAGGTTTATATTCGCTGTCCCACCTTTTTCGAACGTCTGACAAACATTCAAGAGTTAGAGCTGTCATGAGAAGCTTCTCAAAAATTAATTGCTATTCCCAATCGGTATTAGGCTTAGTTCCCTTCCATTTGTGTCAAAAAATATATCTTCGCACAAACAATGGTTGAAGATGTTAGGCTTAGGATAATGTATATATACAGGATCCGTATGTATACGCCTAATATTTATTTATTTATTTAATTTGTCTTGATGGCAACTTTGAAAAATGTATTCATGGACCCTACAACATCTTAAGACTAACATACTCGCTGCCATGCTAATTTAGTTTACTCGCAAATCAGAATCTTACTTACCTGATACGATTTTAAAAACTTTGCGGCATTAAGGAAATTTAGGAATAAGACGAAAAGAGGAGAAGCCAATGTATATTGGTTTCAAATGTCTGTGAACTCTAATCTGATGAACGAATCTTTATATTTCCCTGTACGTTCGAATATGGAAGTTGTGGAATTCAACTAGTTATTTCGTTTGAGGAATTGTTGTGGAAATACCGATACAAAAATGACAGACTACGATCACTAGGAGGGTCAATTGATTTCGCCATGTCTCTATCCACAATAAGTTAAATCGCACGTTTTTGAATCCGGTCCAGTTGCTCCAAATATGTGGCTGGTGCACAAGAATAAATATGAGCGTTTTAGTCACGTTTTGGGCGATTCCAAACATAAATTTTAGCCAGATCACAAGGGTTAAAATATTTCATCTCCTTAGGAAAGCCTAGACATTTCGCAGCCTTCTTGGCGACGTCGAATATGTGTTCATTCCAATGAAGGTTGTCTTTAACGCACATACCGATGATAGAAAGTCTTTCTGTTTCGGAGATGCAAGTATCATTCATGGATAAAGGCATAGGTTTTTGTGTTTTTGAAGCATAAAATGTTACTCTATTGGCTTTACCCCACTTAAGAATGCTGTCAAGGTAAGAATTTGATGAGCTAAAATGAGCCGTTCTAGCTCCACGCCCGAAGATGAGGGACGTGAATCCCAAACCGAATATGCGAAGCTAAGGGTACTGTCATCAGCGAAAGAATGGATTGGATTAGAAGTAACAGAGGTGATCATTTATAAAAATGAGAAAAGGCTCGGAGACTAAGCGGAGCATTTATTCGGTGAGTTTCAAACTTGAAACCAATTATCGAAAGCCAATTTCTAGTATATTGAAGAAAGGTATCATCGATTCCAAATTCACGCATTGATGCCAAACTCTGTCAAATGCCTTTAAAATATCAAGCGCAACGACCTTACTTTCACCACCACGGTGAATAGATTTGTTCCACTTTTCGGTTAGATATGTCATCAAATCACTAATGGACCTGTTGCTGCGAAAACCGTACTGCCGGTCATTAAGAAGTTTTCGGAATTCAAGATATTTCATAAGCTGACTGTTTAACAGCGTTTCCATGACCTTGGAAAGAAGGGATGTAAGTGCAATTGGTCGGTTGGAGGAGGGGAGGAACATTCGCCTTTTTTGGGACAGGCTGGATAAATGCTGTTTTCCATCTTTTCGGAAAAAGCCATGAAGAATAGAAGAGATAGAAAAGCTTACGTATTGGATTTGCCAGCGTAGAATAACACCTCTTCAAAACGATAGGGAAATAACATCTAGACCAGCGAATTTAATAAATATCACTTGATAATAATAAATTTTCATTGTGGGGTGAACAAAATAAAGTAAATGAAATAAGAATACAATTACCATTTACTACTAGTATAGCGCTGCAAAATTTTGATTTCTTTACCATCAAAACTTAAGGACCATTTCAAGTTTTAAAAAGTTAAATAAATTTCCAATCATGTGCAAATTTGCAGGGTGGCTATTAAACAATTTGTAGGAAATAATCGAGAATGAGTTTCTAACCTATGTGTTTCGAAAACTATGAACGGGAACAAGTTATTGTTAAATGCTTCTACGGCTATAAGCCCCAGAGTTCTGACTCTGCAAGCAACCACCTCTAATGTAACTAAAACAGAAATTTTACTGGCTAAATCTGCAAACGTATCAGAAGTTCCTTAGAGCGCGCTCAACGTCCTCATGACATTTTACAAAATACCCAGCGGCTGAATTTTTTAAGGCAATCATTCCCCAACTTCACTTCATTCACTTCGAAACTGATGGAAGCAATGAATAGTGGAGAAGGCATATTGCTTTAAGCCTAAAATTTTTGTCGAAAAATTCAAATTTCCGTCAATAGTATTTAAAATAATTTAAATTTTCTATGGAACAGTTTTCATCACAAGCAACATTAACATACAGTAAATTTTAGACAAGAGAAAACAAGAGAGAGAGGCGGGTTATGTGTGAAATGGAGAGCGTGGGTGTGGGGTCCATCACTGTTGCTATTCTAAAGTTAAAAAAAAACGCTTTAGAACATTGAATGGATGGCAAAATACTTATATGGACATGATGTACCTTGGACAGTTGAACGGATGGGATATAATTCATCATATATCATGAAAAATGATTAACAGGGCTGAAAAGCATCTTTATCCACTTTAGAAAGAGTCCATGCTTAGGAACCATAGAGGGACTGGGATTGTAAGGGTCCAATATGGAGTTCGTTAGTTGCTCCGGAGAGAGCTTTAGTATATAGTTGCGTTTTAGCCCAAAGAAACAGCGACTGACAAGCGTTATCTTTCGTTTGATTTCTGAGGATATGCCGTTTTCAGATAATTATAGCAGAATGATCCTTTACAAACAGACGAGTTTGGCAGATATGCCGAAACGAGACATGGCTTATCGATGCTGTTATACGCGGCCTTAAAATCGATATGGAGGTGGTGGATATCGATCTAAAAAAATTGACATTGATAAAGAATAATAATAATAAAGATAATAAACCCCAGAGTTACTAAAAGTATTTTTGATATTCACTTATTGATCTCTATATAATATTTAAGTTAGGATTGGTCAACCATATCGCAAGCTTTTGTAATAGCAGCTAAAAGTTCATCTAAAGATCTTTTGTCTCTTCGGTAGATCGACTACTTCTAAGCCCCAACAGCAATGGGCGGCACAATTGAATTTTTTTCCAGATAATTTAACGGCTTATTGCCTTCATTTTTTTCCTTTACATTTTTTGTTGCAAAATATCTAAGCAAAGCTGAGCTCTTCCTTTTTTATGACTCATCCGAAGTTTTTAATTCATTTGCTAAATTTAACAGGGAAAATGTCAAAGTTTATGGATTAAAGTGAAATCTGTGGCTGAATGTAAAAATGTTATATGTTTATTCATCCATTCAATTCGCTAAGCCCATCATTAATAATTGACTTATTACACCACTGATTGGTATTGAGCAAGCAACAACCATCCTATCTGAGTTTACCCCCATGAAAAATCTTACTTCATATTGTTGAATAAGAACAAACTCCATTGTCTGGTTATTAGATGTCTTGAAAATTGGATCGTAAAACACCAAGTCATAATTCGATATAAAAAAAAATCGATTCGAAATGAAAACACAGCACTTTAACCTCAGCGATTAATAATTAAATTGGAACAACCGAGTCATAACTTTGAAGCCAACCACTGCTATACTCGTACTAACTGCCATTTAAGTGCGATAATTGCCTCTTGGTTCTGGAAATAGATACTTACTAGCCATTTATCTGCTAATGCCATTATGATTCTTACAAAACGATGTCGTTCTACTTTTTATCACACCTAAGTATACCTACAAGGCTATCGATAACATGTTTCGATTATGCCACTCCACCTTGGCATTAAAAAATTAAAAAAAAAAAAAACTCTCCGTGACACCTCATGCTATTTGTCACTTTCTGGGATTTTATCACTTAAAAATCGCGCAAATATAACGCTGGCCCTTAACCTAACTGCCACTGCCCAAATGACTGCGACCATTTCCGCAAACATTAGCAACTAAGCAAATATGTCCAAAGGTAAGAAGCAAACATTTGAAACTCACACACACGATCTGGTAATACGAACAGATGGGTCAGGGCCTAAACTAATGTTAATCGTCATCACTTTAGTTAATTGAGGTACTAAAGTGCGCGTTAATGTGTGCTACTCTTGCGATAAATAGATAAATGGGGGAAAAAGGGTGCTAGATTTTTCCAACTCGCCGTTTGGTAATTTAATATTTCAAAGTGAATGTGAAAAGTGTAGTTATCCTTCGGAGTCAAAGTAAGTCCGATAACTTGATTTTGTTTTTTTTCGATAGCTTTTTACTGGAATAATGACCGCAAACAACAGCAGCAAATTGACTTGTAAGGTCACCATAACAATCTGTCTATATCTAGATCCGCTGTCGAAATGTTTGTCCCGCAAACGATAACTCACTTCATGCGTCATGTTATCGATCAAAATCATCAATTATGTATATGCAAGTCTTTTATTTGCATTTGGGCCAACTACCGAAAACACCTTTCTGTTGACCGCAGGTTACCATCAAACTTTCACGTATGCCTTCAAAATTTTGCCTTTTTTAGCTGACTGATGATGGTGCTAAAATGGTGAATGCAATCATAAAATTATCATTGATCTCAAATCAAAGTGACATAATACTGACAGAAAAAAAAATAAACAAAATGATTTTGCGCAGACTCACATAATCCCACATAATCCCGCATAATCGCACATAATCAATCGGCGCCGCGGCTGCTAGCTGCTGGCTGAGACATTATGGGTGTCATTTGAAATGTATTATTTCAAAATTTGGGTTATGCAGTGGGGACTTATCCTTTCGTGTGATTTTTGTTTTTTTGTTTTTTGAGCTTCTTAAAAAATTTTGATTTGAAATCCGATACACCTTAAAATCTTGACTACACGCAATGATGGCATAGCTTATAGACCTTGCGCAAGTTGCATGCATTGGTGCTAATTGGCGGAAACTGAGGCCAGCGTTACTTGTGAACTTTTGGAGTAATTGTTGTCTACTATTGGGGATTGCAAACCAAAGATTAATGGCTTTTAATAATATTTAAGAGTAGCGCGATAATGATTTTGTGTCTGTTATTTGTTATTGAATTTGTATATATCTTAAAATATACATACGTATGACAGTTGTGTGCGTGGATGTTACAAACAAAAATGTTTGTTTGTTGAAATTAGTATACCTATTTGATTGGTAATCGTACAATCGGGTTAAAGTCTTAATTCGAATATAGCCTTGTTGGGCGGATATTATTATTATACAGGGGAGCTAAGTAGATAGGGGATGTACTACAATAGTCTAGCCATTAGGAACAATAAAGAGGCTTACAATGGCTCTTCAAGTAGGTGTCATTCGCGGGCGTGTCGGTTGTTGTTGAATTGAAAGATATTTCTGTTAAATTGATCCGCATCGGATGGCAACATATGGATTTGGTTTTTGAATTTTCCCTTGTACAGAGAAGTAGCTTTACTAGTTTGATAGACAGTTTGAAACATCCTTTAACATTTTTCGTAGACCTCTAAAGGTAAATAATACATTTAAGTATCTCAGACTTTTGGGCATAGAATAAGACATAAACTTCAGATGTATTCTAGCTGACCCGAAAAATTCAGACTCATAATAGCCTTTTTAGTTATTTCTCTGACTGCCATGACCGCAGTTTTAAGAACATTATTTTATTGCTTTAGTCATATGGTTATTGTGGATTGCTGCCACCTGGGTTCAGAAAAGTAATTGCACGGATAGTCGATGGAAGTCGTTTGCATGTATGAAGTTGGCTTTCAATAATGTAGAGTTTGAAGCCCAGATTGATATTAGTGGCACCAAGATGACGTTTACTTTCAAAAGGAATGCCTTGGACCAGTTATGCAATTGATTGCGTGAGAGTCGTTTGATTGGCTTGGACTTTAAGATACATTCTGCTTCTTATTCATGCAAATACAAAAGGGAGGCCGAGGGAGTAAAACTTCCTCGTATTCCCTATCTGTATAAATGTTTTCTGTGCACCTGAGGCAGAAACTGTCTCCATAAAAGGATATGGAATCCGGCGAAATCGAGTTTCACTTCACTTATTAGATTCCCTTTGTTTTTGTAGTGCTATGTCGTATCCACCAGAAACGTTTCCTTATCGACATGTTTTTGAAAAGCCGAGTCTTTTATTTGCAAAAAAAAATGTAAGCTTAATAATATAAAATAATTATAAAGCGACTTAAATAAAAATATATAAAATAATATGTCAAATAAATAATAACTACGATAGCTCGATAGTATCGATGATCGTTTTTTAAATATCATGGAACTTCTAAATGAAATGCGTTGCTTAAGCAGTAAATATTTTTTTTTTTGATTCAACATAAGTTTAGCAGCCAGCTTAAGTTTCTTTGCTCCCACCACTGTAGTCTGCTCTAGACTGCAGTCTGTTTTATATTATAAAAAGATGCATTTTTGTGGCAGCCAAACCAAGCAGATGAAATGCGCAATGATTCAAATGCGGATGAGAAATGTAATTATGTTTGGGAAAATTCATGAATTCACATTACCGACAATGGGGGATTTTTTTCTCCACTGCGCGAATTTGACGAAAAATTTATTATTTTTGGTAAATAATTCACCCCTGCAGTAGAATCCTAGGCTAGGGGAAAATATATAAAACAGTTCAATTCAATCTGTATATATGTATACATTGTTTCGCTCAGAAAATAGACCCATAATAGTTTAACACTCTATCACAAGTTAGGCTTTAGACCTAAGAACTTGAACTGAACTTAATTTCCTTTTAAAATTGTTCAGTGTAATTTTGCTAAATATATAGAACTATTTATAGTATAACTAGTAATAACGACGACGGTAACAAGAGATGACAGATGACAAATGGCATGTGACATAATGACAGATGACATACTAAAAGGTACGTTTGCTTATTTGCTTATTTGCTTATTTCGTAAAAATGTTTAAAAGTTATAAAGAATTTCTCGAAATTATACGTCTTTGAATTAGTTAACAGAGATTTGTGAACATTTTTAAGAAATTTTAGGTTACGAAATAGTTGATGCAGTATGAATCAGTAGTTAAAAATAAAATTGTTTCCCGACGTTAGAAAATATTAAATTTTTCATTTCTCTAGTTAAAAGAATTTTTAAAATTCCTCCTTCACATTAACAACCGCTTTTCACTTTAAATTCTCAATAGACACCATATCAGATCACAAAAATCGGATAAACTATAAAATTTATAGCGGGACAGACACAACAACGAGCTCAAACTAAGTATGAGGGATGATATAACGACTATAGAGAAGTCCAAAAAGTGGGTCCGATAAGACGAAACTTATCTGTATGTCTGTCTATCTGCTTTATCGTTTGAAATAACGGTACCTGCCATAGCATTTTTTGTTGGTGACAATCACTAATCTTTATTTTTCTAGAAAATAGTTACAAGGATTTTGGTATTTTTTTTTACTAAGGATACTTGGAATGGAGCCAAAAATACTGCGTACTCTGTTTTTGGCCAAACAAATTCGAATAACTGTAATTTATATAACCACCTCAATATCCTCAAATACTCACCCTGCGTTTCTGGATTCTGATCGCGTGCGCAGCAATTTGTCACAGCTTTCTAATTAATGTAACTTTTGTTTTTTTTTTGTTTTAATTACTGAATTGAATTGTAATAAAATAGTTATTAATTAAACCCTGGCAATCGTATTACTAATAAAGGGAATTTCAACAAAATTTGCTGTTTCTTTCGTGATATTAACTGAAACAAATTTGCTTGATTTTATTTTTGAAATAATTTTTTTTTTATATACCTATATTCTGAAATTTAAATTTAATTCATTTTCTCAACAGCTCTAATAATTTTGATCGGTTTTTATATTTTGAACAATTACGTTAAAAGTATCCAATGTGCCGTTTTTGAGAAAATCAAATTTTTCAAAACTTAAAAAGTGATTTAATAAATTTCTTATGTGATCAAATGTTACCATTCTTTTTGAGGCGTTATATTTTTTAAATTGCAATTTAAAATTATTAAAAAAATATCGCAAAGTTTTTAATTTAGGGTACCACAACTGTTTGCTTTATAGTTTTTCTCTTCAAAATAGACAAACCTTTTTTTTTAGTACCTATAAAAGTTTAGATGTTTAAGAATTTTAAGTACGTCTACTCATGCCAGAAGCTTGGATGTGCAAATTTTCCAATTTTCAGTTTATTGCTTGGTTTGATTAACATTTGGTTGTTCTATGTTGTAATACTATGTTGTGGGTGCAGTGGCTTAGTGGTTAAGTACCTCTCTAAGCGAGAGGTCGCTGGTTCAAATCCCGAACTGTACCACCTGAAAGTTTTTTATTCGCCGCCCCACCTCTTGCGAACGTTTGACAAACATCCAAGAGTAAGAACTGTCACGACAAGCTTCTCAAAAATCGTTCGGAATCGGCATTTAAATGTAGCTCCCTTCCATTTGTGTCAAAAAATATATCCTCGCACACACAGTGGTTGGAGAAGCTTGTTAGAATACCATGTGCATAATAAAACCATAATATTTTATTATGTATATTATTTTACAATGTTTCATATACCAAACCACATAATTCTACGAGAGCAACTAACATTCAAACGTGACTTCCCAATAACTCCAAAAATCCTACCCTGAAACATGTTTCTGATATGTGACGTATACATGTGGTGTCAGAAAGAGGTTAGCGGGACTCTCAAGCTGGGCACTACTATATAATGTGCTCACCTCCCGCATATTGGGTTGGTGCAAAAAGACGTGGACGTGGAGACATCGGCTCGTGGACGTGGTATCAGTGAATTAACTTATAATAAAATATTGAAATTATCGTTGATATTTTGTTTTATTTGGAAAAAGATCCCACAAATGGGGGCTCAACCGGGATCCATATAAATAAAACAGAGCACATAGTTTCAAAAAAGCAATTGTACAAACATACAAGTAAATAACACAAAAAAAAAATCGTAATAGCGTGATCGAATTTTACTAACAAGTGTCGGGAAAATTATATAAGCGCACACACACGAACGTTTGTGCGAGCGCAGTGGCGAGAATATAGTTCCGCAATTCATAAAAAGAACAAAAAAAAAAAAAAAAAAAAAAAAAAGAAAACGTTGGTCGCTGTTGTCGCGGTTGGGTTTGGCGAATGCTTGGTCTCAATCAGTTTTTGCCCTTGAGAGTTATACGGTTCGGTCGCGAAAATAAAAAGAAAAACGAAGAACAATGAGTTCAAGGCAGAGGAGAAATTTGCAACGTAGTACAAATTCGGTCGACGTGGACGATTCTAGACATTTCGAACGGGCTGAAACCGATATTTCTGGTTCTAGGTTTAACATATCAGATGTTGAAAATGTCGTGCGTAAATACTCCGGCAATGATGCAATAAGCATTAATAAATGGCTAGACGAATTCGAGTCATACGCCAATGCCTTTCAGTGGAGCACGGTTCAAAAGTTCATTTTCTGCAAAAAATCCCTATCTGGTGCCGCTAAGCTGTTCGTGGAGTGTGAAGCAAAACCGGTATCATTTTACCAGCTAAAAAATGCGCTAACGGAAGAATTCGGAAGGAGAATTTCAAGCGTCGATGTACATAGGAAACTTCGAGAAACAAAAAAGAGAACGGAAGAGTCGTGTCGCGAATACTTATACCGTATGCTAGATATTGCAAGTCAGGCAAGCGTGGATGATCTTTCTGTTTTTCGGTATGTTATCGATGGAATGCAGGACGCGGTGGTGAATAAAACTATTTTATATGGTGCACGAACAGTCGCAGAATTTAAGGAAAGGCTTCTGACATATGAACAAATGACATCTGAACGGGACACTGCAACGAAAACTCGCGATAATCCCGTTACAAATTCGGCAAGAAGCGCAGTTAGGAATAACGGCAATAGGGCGCGATATTGTTTCAATTGCGGTTCTGCAGACCACGAGTTTCACGCATGTCCAGAGAAGTCCAAAGGTCCGAAATGTTTTGGATGTGGCAATTTCGGGCACAAGCGTCCGGATTGTCCAACAAGAGGCAGGCATGCAGCGAATGTAGTACAAAAAACCGATATGATGCGGCAAATTAAAGTCAACGAGGTTGCCGTCTATGGACTCATAGACACGGGGAGCGATGTCTGCATTATAAAAAAAAATCAGGTGAAAAGAATCCGTCCACATTGTATTTTAAAAGATTGTCGTTTCTCTTTAACAGGCATCGGAGCTAACGTCGTCACAGATGGCGTCTGTAGGGCGGATGTCCAGATCGATGGTGTTACGTTTGAAAACATCGAGTTCTATATCGTCGAAAATCGTTTCGTAAAGCCTGATGTCATTATCGGCATGAGCCTTCTAAACCAAGCCATCGTGAAAATCGACAGGGGCACAGTAACTATTTCCAAGTTGAGAGAAGAGGAGCCGAAAGTTTCGCCCGATCCGGACAGTAACGTGGAGGGAAGTTGTTTTCTGGCATCCATGAGTGAACATTTGATGGAAGATGCTACTGGCAATTTCCCAGATTTATCACATGTTCAGAGAGCTGTGGTGCGGGATGCCGTTCGAGAACTTATTGTAAGCTATTCACCAGAAAAACCAAAGCAGTCGCCCGTGACAATGAAGATCGTGCCCATAAACGAGGAACCAGTTTACTTTTCGCCAAGACGATTCGATAGGACGGAGAGAGGTATAGTCAGGAACATGGTTGAACAGTGGTTGGAGAATGGAGTGATACGGGAAAGCGTTTCGGATTATGCAAGTCGGGTGGTGCTTGTGAAGAAGAAGGACGGTTCACACCGGCTTTGCATCGACTATAGGGCTGTAAATATGAAGATTCACAAGGATCGGTGGCCTATACCAATAATCGAGGATGAGATAGACTTCCTCCAGGATGCTGTTTGGTTCACGACGCTGGACCTGGAAAATGGATTTTTCCACGTCACTATCGAGGAAGCCAGCAGAAAGTTCACTTCCTTCGTCACTCAAGACGGTCAGTATGAATTTGTTAAGGTTCCATTCGGACTGTGCAACTCGCCGAGCACTTTCCAGAAATATATAATGTACATTTTTAGAACACTAATCCGTCTAGATATTTTAAGAGTTTACATCGATGACATTGTCATAAAAGCAAAGACGATTGAGGAAGCGCTACGATTTCTGAAGATGGTTCTTGATGTGGCTGCCGCTAATGGACTTCGGATAAATTGGAAAAAGTGCCAATTCCTACAACAGGAGATCGAGTATCTCGGCCATCGGATCTGCAACGGTAAAGTTTCACCATGCAGCGCAAAGATAGGGGCAGTGCTCAATTTTCCCAAACCATCAACTGTGAAGCAGCTACAAAGCTTCTTGGGTCTGGCGGGGTACTTTCGGAAGTATATTCCTAACTTTGCAGTGCGGGCAAAACCGCTAACGGAATTACTTAAGAAGGCCGGAAAACCTCAAGTTATACTATCACACAACGAATTAGCAGCGATTGATGACCTCAAAAATGCCCTGGTGACCAAGCCGGTTTTGAAAATTTTTAAATACGGCAGCACTACCGAACTTCACACAGATGCCAGTAAAGAAGGGTTTGGTGCTGTCCTGCTTCAGTGCGACGACGAGGACAACGCACTGCATCCAGTTTATTATATGAGCAGGAGCACTACAGATGCTCAGAAGAAGTATTGCAGCTATGAGTTGGAGGTGCTGGCTGTCATCGAGGCAGTTAAAAAGTTTCGCATTTACCTTATTGGGCAGAAGTTTAAGGTAGTAACGGACTGTAAGGCGTTCGAATGCACCATGAACAAGAAGGATCTAACGACGCGAGTGGCCAGGTGGGCGCTTCTTCTGGAGGAGTTTGACTTTTGGGTCGAACATCGTGCAGGAACCAGCATGAGGCATGTAGATGCCTTAAGCCGCAACCCAGTATCAGCAGTCATGTGCCTGAGGGACGATAATGGTTTTCTGAAAAGGCTAGCTGATGCTCAGCAAAAAGACGAAGGATTAAGTGCAATTCTCGGCGTTCTTAGGGACGGTCCTTATAAGGATTATGTGGTCCACCATGGTTTGTTATGCAAAAATATAAATAACTCTATTATCTATGTCGTTCCAGAAGCCATGAGATGTTCCATTATTCGAGACGCGCATGAACGAGGACACTTCCGTGTTAAGAAAATGAAGGAGATTTTGAAGAAGGAGTTTTTCATCCCCAATCTTGACCGACGTATTGAACGATGTATATCCAGCTGCGTAAAATGTATCTTAGCGGACAGGAAACGTGGAAAAGCAGAGGGTCTATTGCATCCAATACCGAAGGGCGATACTCCACTAGCTACTTTTCATGTTGATCATTTGGGACCGATACAAGATACGAAAAAGGGTTATCGCTACATATTGGCGTTCATAGATGCGTTTACGAAATTTTGCTGGCTGTTCCCAACGAAAAGTCTTGGTTCTGAAGAAGTTCTCCAAAAGATGGATGTGATTGCGGAGACGTTTGGTTATCCACATAATCTCATTACGGATAGAGGAGGAGCTTTTACCTCTAATAACTTCCAAGCCTATTGTAAGAGTCATGATGTCAAGGTGCATGCAGTTACGGTGGGGGTTCCGCGTGGAAATGGTCAAATTGAGCGGCTTCACACTACAGTAATTGCGGCATTGACCAAGCTGTCCTTAGAGTGTCCTGACAAGTGGTATCAAAATGTCAAACCACTTCAAAGAGTTTTAAACTCGACATTTCACCGAGCCATCAAGACGACACCATTTCAACTAATGACTGGAACAGAGATGAAAACAGGTAACGAACTTGAGATAATGAAACTAATCGAAGAAGAATTTCAGAAGCATTTTGAAGACACGAGGATCGAACAACGAAATCAGGCAAGAGAAGCGATAGCGGCAATTCAGGCAGAAAATACGCTTCATTTCAATAAGAGAAGGCGAACAGCGATGAACTATTCAGTGGGTGATCTCGTGGCCATCGAACGAGTCCAGTTTGGAACGGGGCTGAAGATCCGTCCTAAATTTTTCGGGCCATATCGCATCACCGCTAGTAAGGGATTTGACCGCTACGATGTCCAGAAGGTTGGCGAACACGATGGACCGAAAACAACAAACACCAGTGCGGATAAGATGAAACTGTGGATAGACGGCGACGATGACAACGACGATGATGATTTTTTGGACGAAGGGGTAGAAGAGGTCGAGGGCAGCGGAGCGGTTAACTGCAACGATTCATCTGAGACAGATGATTAATGGAATGGCCGAGTGTGGTGTCAGAAAGAGGTTAGCGGGACTCTCAAGCTGGGCACTACTATATAATGTGCTCACCTCCCGCATATTGGGTTGGTGCAAAAAGACGTGGACGTGGAGACATCGGCTCGTGGACGTGGTATCAGTGAATTAACTTATAATAAAATATTGAAATTATCGTTGATATTTTGTTTTATTTGGAAAAAGATCCCACATACATACATATAATTAAGGCTATTTCAAAGTAAAAGAAGTGTGCGATTATTTTTCGTATATTCCTAATTACCCTATTTTCATAACGATATTTTGATAAATTTCTTGTTGCGGAGATATTTTTTCATTATTAACTACAGCTGGGCACTCGCATTATTATGTCTCAGGGCTTTTTTTATCCTGCAAAGGCTTTTGCTGATAAGAGTGACTGTATACTGGGGTTTCATTTAAAATTATTTTATTTGTTAAAATAATATTTGACGTTAAGAATTCAATATGTCAAAATTTATGATCATCTTTCCAATCAATTATTAGTAACATCCGGTGTTCCTCAGGGTAGCGATTTGGATGCCTAATGTTTTTGTTTTTTATTAACGATATTCCTAAAATCTTCTTACTCACATTGCCTTCTTTTTGGGGACGACCTTAAATTATTTCGTAGTATAAAAAGCTCTGAAGATTTTTAAATGAAGATTTAAACAAATTGGGTAATTGATGTAGCTTAAACTTCTTACATCTAAACATTTCTAAATGTCAAGTAATGTTTTATTTCCGTAACACCTCTCCGATCTATTACGATTATAGATAGTACTTCTTTTGCTTGTGTATATAGTACAAACAAAAAGTTTTAGCTGTCACACTCGATACTAAACTTTCCTTTCTTCCTCATGTAGACTATATTAGAAACGAATCAAACCAAATGTTGGGATTTATCAAAAAAAATAGCAAAGAATTTACTGACGAACAACTGCTCTTACTTACACTTCAGAACGAAGTAAACTAAAAAGGTTCTTATGGAACTATTGTTCGTCAGAATACGCATCCACTGTAACCGTAGCCTTAGACATCTTTAGTAGTAAAGAATAGCCAATGCTTATGTTAGAATCGATTTATACACGGAATAGATTTATGCTCAATAGGTATATGTTTAGCAGTGGATACGGTAAGATTGAACAAATTAGTGAAGTATATGCTATTTATCCAAGAAGCTTAATCATTTTAAAAGCCCTTTATTTTTAAAGGAAAGAGCGAAATTTTAGTCTTTGGAGAAGTAACGCAACAATTCATCAATGAAGGCAACATTATTTTGTTAAATATTTTGCTTCGTTTAATTCAACTTCTTACAGGACAACATAAAGTTTTTTTTTTGCTCAAATTGTTGTCCACATATCTTGAATCTGGTAATTCCAGTTTAACCCGTGTAAATCGACTTGCATGACAAGGAAACTCTTGAACTACCTTTAAAAATAAAAAAAAAGTTCAAAACTTGTTACCGATGGCAATGTCAGGCTTTTAATTCGCCCCCATCGCTCAGATCCTTACCAAAAACAGAAATTGCATAACTCATCTGTAAGCCACAAAATCTCACATTCGACGATTCATTACATAAAAAGGAATAAACTCACGTATCCATCTGCATATTTAATTTAATTTGTATTACCACCAGCAGTAACCCTAATGAACCCCTTTAACCGCATTCACTCGTTTGCATGACACAAAATTATGCACATTTTTATGGCCATATCCATCTCGCTCTCTTCCTCGGCTCGAAGATCCACGATGTAACAATTATAATATGAGAAAGAAACCAGTTTCCATATTGCAATCAGCTCGGAATATCCCCATTCGACGGGTACAAAGCCTTATGCCTTACTTTTGCAAGAGTCCTCCACCTCTTGTGATTGAGCGCATAATGATCCTACATCAATGCAATCAACAACCCTCTCCCAACGTCTGTAACCAGAGATGTATAGTGTGAACAGCGAAACACCAACACAATCAACCGCGGAGCCGAGCTTTGAGATTAAGACTCACTCTCAACTTCACTTTCGATTTCGATTTCGTTCGCGCACAAAAGTGGCACAAGAAACCCAAACAAAAAACTAAAAATTAAAAAAAAAAGCTTTCGATTTCCTTTACCAGTGCAGCGCGAAGAGACTGGAGCAGCACCGCTTCCGACTCTCTCACCACGTAATACCCAAAGCCAGGTCTACTACTGTACTACAACTGAATGCCAAATTGAGTCTCTCTGGCCAGCCAGATTGCACCACCACCACAACCACCCAAAGAGGCGTGGAGCAGAGGATGGTAAAGTTTCCAACAAACCAAGTGGAAGCAGTGTGAACATTCCCAGTCGAAGTGTCGAACAAGGTAGACAAACGCTCAAACATACAATCAAACCGCATTTACGTCTCAACAGAGTGGCGCTCGCATTTTAAGCTGGAACTTGTACCAAAACTGGAACCCCATACGAACGTCTTTTGTTTGACTATTTTTGTGAACGTTGTGTGATAAAAATTCGCTAGTAATCAGTAGTTGGCCGAAGCGCACGGATATAGCTGTTGTTCCCTCCTCATCGATAAAGTGTGTGACACCTTTCCAAGCCGAGTCGAACGAAAGAGAGATTGTACGTTATTGTTTGTTCCTTGATCGTTGTTTATTTAGATTTATTTATTTTTTTTTTTTATTCTTTTTTTATTTGAATTCGGTATAAGCAAGTGCAACAAGTAACAGGGGTGGGTTGGGTGGTCCAGTAAATTGTGTTACTTTTTAAGATTCTGATGTAAAAGCAAGTCTAATGTTCGAGTAAACATATGGGTGGCCTGTTATTCGTGTTCGGGAAAAACCCTCCTTCAATCACGGATTAGTAAAGTGTTTGTTTGCCAAATGTTTGCATAATTCAAGAGCTAACTTCACAGTTAGTAATCACTTGACCAAATTTGTTGTTTACGATTTTGATGGTTCCGTTCGCGCAATTTGGTTATACACATACATTTTTTTTTGTCAATTTAAATAGATTTAGTGAAAGATGATTTGGTCAAGGTCGATTGGATAAAAGCCGGTATTCCCTTAACGAGAACTTACAGAACTTTATCACTTTTCGTTATAATATTTCTGGTAATTTATTGTTTTTTTTTTTTTCAATCTATTTTCAGTGTTGAATTGACAAATTTGGACAAAAGAATAAAAGGGATTAACATACAAACAAGTGGATTATAGACTTTACGAAACGAAACTTTACGCATACAAACAAAAATAGTAATTAAAATGAGACAACAAACTGTTTTGCTCGCGTGCCTGTGCAGCGCTATTTTGATGGTATCTGGTGTGCCTCTACCCGCCAACGATCAGGAACTGGATGTGGTACAAATTCCACTTAACGATGGAAAGGTAAGTCCATAGAAAATAGGAAACTCTTAAGAAGTGTCTTTTTTATGATTCGAATGGGTTTGCACCCTTAAAATGTGTTAAGGTTTATTGCGAATAGTGAAAAGGAGCATCCGGTTCATAGCTAAAGTCTAACTCATTTAATCAACAAAAGTCGTATACGATTACCCTCATACTGGATGGGTAGCGCCAAGCTATATTGTGACATTGATCTTAGAGTTTATTCAAAATGAAGCTAATCTTATTCAAATCGCCAACAGTATTAAGTGAAATCTTTTGACTTCGTTGATCTTTCACCTTAAGCAACTTGTGTTACTGTTTTATTGTTTGTTTATATTTATATAACAAAATATTTCTTTACTTCGTTCGCATGTCTGACATTCCATTTTGTCTGAAAAAAAAAAGTAATAAGATTTGCTCGCATGCATTCTAAATGAATATCCACGATCAAGAATGGATTTCATCAGGTATAAACCGGTTCTAATGGTAATTTCGTGATAAATTGCAAAAAAACAAATCGATCTTATAAATTGAACGAGCATAAACTATTCGAAATTAAATTTTAAAATTACAGAAAGGTATTTTGTTCTCTCAGACATTCAAAACTTTTAATAACGTCGGCGCTTTTTACAAACTTGAATTGTACTGGGAAAATAGAAAAATCACAGCAACAAAAACCTTGCTCACGGAACTGCATTTTGTCCCTTTCTATTTTTTTTCAATTCAATTCTTTTACCCGCCGTAAAGTTAGTGCAGGCGGGTGAAAACTGTCAAACGTCAGCTGTTTTTTTCCATGACACATCGTATTCAGTGATGTGTAAAGCGCTACTATAGTAGCATTTGGCTCCTTTTGTTGGCACTGTGCAACTCAGAAACAAACAGGGCTACCTAAAATTTAAAGTTAACCAAGATAAAAACAGAGTAATATGTTGATTAGATGCCTCTCAATTATACGCAATTTAATGCAAAAAAAATTTTCTTAAAAATAATCTTGTAGTTACTCAGTTAAAATGTGTTCTGACAGCTATTTTGCCATAAAATATTTGCAAGTTGAACGGACCAATCGCTATCCCATTTAAAACCTATTATAAAAGTGGTTAACCTTCTTAATCCTTGGTTCAGGCATTTTATAGGATTACCCGTTATGTGTCACTTTCCAGTATCTTACTTTTGACTACATACAAAAGACAATGGCTACATCTAAGTTGCAAATTTATTGCTTGTTATTCAAATCTCGAATGATGTTGATGATCAGGTGAGATATTTGATCAATTAGAGTTAACCTGCAAAAAAGACTGGAAGTGGGCTCGAAATTTCATGGCATTTTTGAAGGTACTAAATGCAGTTAGTGAATGTTATTGAAGGACACTATAATGCAAAAATAAAAATATCTAAGTATCACATGTACATACTTTAAAACTAATAGAGTGAAAAAAAAATGTTTAATAAATATTAGGCGTAAACGGCCCTTACAGGACTTATAGCCCAGCTTCTAAAATCATTGTGGGTCCGAAGATTTATTTTTTTGACACGAATAGAAGGGACCTACAGTTTAATGCCAGTTCCAAACGGCAATTAATTTTTGAGAAACTTCTCATGACATTTCTTACACTTGGATATTTTTTCAGAAGTTTGAACCGAAAACCCTCGCTTATTAGTTCAACGCACTTAACCACTAAGCCACTGCACCCACAAAAGTAAAATTTAACCCTTTAAAAAAAACATTGTTGTCTGCCTGCATTAAAGAGTAGCGCTTTGTCATAATCCATGAATGGCACTTGTATCGCTGAAACCAAAGGATATTCGATAAATTTAATTTTCCTCAAGCTATGCAAGGCCTTTATTCACCTAAAACTGAATGACTGGTCTGGTGCCTGAATAACCCTGATGGCTAAAAAATTTAATAGTATTGTAGAAATCTTTTAATTGATTCTTGTTCATTTCCTGTTGGGTTAAAAAAAAGCTTAAAATGACAGATTATTGTCACTTCGCTGTCCTATGTCACTTCAATTCCTATAATTCCAGTACTTCTGTGTTTGGGACCAACAAATTTACTTATTCCTGATCCTTAGTAGCACCTTGTGGGCTTCAAAAATCACTGTGCTACTTACTCCCAATAAATTATCATTAAAGGCGACTGAGAGTAGACATCTTTTAACAAAAAACCGTACCGTCACACTCCAAAAGTCATCAAGTATGGCTGCATTTAAGTGGAAGGCTTATAATCCTAATTATTACCTTGTCAGGAAAGAGAAGCTTTCTGTATCCCCTGTATTCTTTGTTCTCCAATTATATTTATTACTTAACTATTCATTTGAATAACATTAACAGAATTCTTCAGAAATAGGAGAAAGCCTTCAGATTAGTAGAAGCAATTTTAAGTATAGTATACTATTTTTTGTAATAGTATGATAATGAATTTTGTTACTAAAAAATTAAAACTGTCGATATATAGCTGTCGAATATGCCGGATATCATTAAAATAAATAATTTATTTCCCCCAACATGGCTTTACAAATTTTTGAATCATTCTCTGTCACTTATTCAAAAATCAAAACAAGTCGCAAAGTCACCGGAAAACGATTTTCCAATGAAGATGGTTAATTTGAAGAAAAAAAAATTCAAGCCCCGCTTGGTGACCGCTTATGAGAGTTATTCGATGTTATCCCACTTAAATTCGTTAAATTTATTATGCAGATGACTCAAGGTCAGCTCTTTCTCTCTCTCTCTCTCTCTGGTTTTTTGGCAAATGTTTCTGGTTAACTTTTCTCATCAATCATACAGATGTAACTTTTATTTGAATACATTTAGCCTCGAAATTTGTATCAACAGTGAGGGTCAAACCAGATAAACTAAGTCATCAGCACGCAAACATTTTATAATAATGTTGCATAAGTTTGACACATTCATGATTTAGATTTTTTTTGTGGTTAAACAAAATTTGCACATCTGTCTTTCAGGGTGTTTATCTGAATAAATGAATTTTTTCAATAAATATAAGCAAATTTGTTATACAGACACATGCCATTTAGAGGACAAAAATCATTTTATTAATTACGGCGAATTAGAAGTTAAAGAAAAATTAAAATAATAACAAATAAAATGGGAACCTAATTCGATAACCTGACTATACACCATACAATTACAGAATCTCCCTATTAAAACAACATCCTTGTCTTACACGATTTTAAAAGTTGAATATCGACAAAACAAGTATCTTAATAAACAAAATCAGCAATTGTTTATTAGTTTAACATTGAACTTGAATCACTTGTACTATAGAAACTTGACGTTGGCCTGTTTCATACCGCTGCATCTAAATAAACAAAATTTATTAAACACCCTTGTAGGGATTTCATTTGAATTTATTTTCGAAAAGAAATCTGAAAATATTGTTTTTATTAGACACAGGCAAATATAAACAGTATATTGGCTACCTACTGCGATAAAGTTCACAAGAATGCTTAAACAAATTGTGCACTTCTATGAATATTTAACGTGAGCAAATAAGAAAACATATTTGTTTGTATCTCTGCGTCATTCATAAAATTAGTTGAATTAGTATTTGAATAAAGGGATAGTATTTTATAAGCGTACTTGAGTTAAAAGATGTTCTTACGTGTTTAATACTAGAGAAATATTTCATTAATTTCATTCGTTTTTGTTTGATAGATTTGTTTGATGATAAATTTTCCAAATTTTGTTAAATTACAAAACAAGAACAGCATAGTTTCACATGTGACGTTATTTAGATTAAGTGCCCTCTAGTCGTCAGTTTTTAAGTTATAGAAATGACGGTCTTTCATCATAGACTTTATAGAAAATGGCTGAATTAACGTAACAATTGTAATATTTTGAGGTATGGAGGTGTTCTTACTGAAGTAGCGTTTGGTTGTGTTGTGCACGCTGGAGCTGTGTCAATCGTTCATTTTAAAAGACCGAATCTTAAAATTTTCATTCAATTTAAAGATTCCATTTGTAAAAGAAATATTGGTTTTTACTACTGATTTAAGTAGTCGGGTCCCATAAATCGTAATACATTATTTTGTATGGTACCTACTTTTTCAGAAAATATTACATAATAAGCTCCTTTTTAAAACTAAACAACCATCAGCTCTGAGCGAAACATACAAAAATTTAAAAGAACAAGATTTTCGCTTGATTTGATAAAACCACCGAGAAAGTAGAAAATATCTGATTGGTTTGCTGAATCTGAAGACTAAGATAATGTTTCATTATTTCCTTGGGATTGTGATTGGTTTTATTCATCTCATTACGTTTCGCATTAAGGATAAAAAGTATGATCGATAGATTTGGAACTGTTTGATTGCAATCACCAATCTTTCCATTCCCAGGGATTAATTGATCCCGCTACTACACACCACCAGACTGTTTTCGATTCTATAAAGTAGTAACCGCATACTAATAAAAACCAATTAAATAACACAAGTATGTAGTAAGTTTGATACCATAACCTTTTCCGAAATGCCTCCAAGAAATAGACGTGTATAACAACTTCTAAAACATTTAATTTTGTTTTCTATAAGAAATACATTTTTGGTAAGAAACGTCTTTAACCCTCTACTGCATGAATTAAAACTAATTAAATTAAAAAAATATTTTTTTCGGATTTAATTTTTATACTCTTTTTTAAAGTTATTTTTGAAACAAAATTTCTAAAACATAGGCCGGTTTTGAAATAAAGCTACAACTATGCATCGAATGCAACAGAAAACCGGTGATTCTTAGAACTCTTTATGTCTGCCGTAAATTTAATCAAAAATTAAAAGCCATATTATAGGGCTCAAAAGAGAGCGTGACTAAAAACGGTAAATAGGCGAAATCGTAAAAATATTTTGTTCCAAATTTTTCTTGATTTTGTAAGGAATTTTTCAAACAACATCAAACTTGTTAATTTAAAATTACTTCATAAAATATGAAAACACAGAACCATATTTTATCAAGTAACTTTAAGAAACTCAATATTTCAAGATTCTTTAAATTCAAATTGAGTTGAAATTAATGTAGTAGAATAAAATATTTTATACGTGTTTAAGAAATTCGTTTTGTTAGGGTAGCCCTTTTACGAAGGGCTTGTATACAAATAAAACCAAATTTCTTAAGAATCCATAATAATATAATGGCGAATACAAAATAATTGAACGCGGGTTCCAGTAAATTTTGATTTTTGTCCCAACTGCCAGTTTTAGAGTTTAAACTCTTAAGGGGATGCACGGACAAAAGTATTATTATTATTTTGTCGAAATTCTCTTGAAATTGGACTCATCCCTGAAGTGCACTCTCAAATAGTGGCGAGGCGTCAAATCGTTCAAACAACTCGTTCAAACAATTCGGCATCCAAATGTATTCAATATAGTCCATTATAGCATATAGGAAAAAAAAGGGTCGCACATCATAGGAACCAAGTCGTTCAAATTAGTTATGAACCAGGTTCGTATTTATTATGAAAATGAATGAAGTAAATGAGAAATGTGTATAAGCATCGCCAAAAAGTACCCGATAGGGTCATTTGGCCTTCTGTTTTGTGTTCGGCCTTTGGCTCTGGGCCAACTGAAAATTAACCTCAAATCTTCTGGCCACCGCTCTCAAACCTCTGGAACCTACTCCAATGGTGATTATAGATTGCTAAGAGTGATAAAGAAGCCAACTCATATCCATATTGATAACAAACTTATTTAGTTACTTATGTAAAGCATTGCCTTTCATCCGCCGGAGCTTCAATATCCATACAAATTAGACAAATAAAGATGTGTAGAACGCATTTGATAACCCATTTCGCACTTATACAATGGTCCTACTAAAAATTTGATTTGAACCGATGAATATTAAACTTCATCAAATAATGGTAAGGCTCCACTTTGTCTTCGACGCTTTTTCTCATGTATGTCTATCTGTTACTTCTAATCCAATCCATTCCTTCACCTCATCTTCTCAGAAGCTAAACCTGAACAGTCTGTCATTGCTCCCATGAGTGGGTTTTGCATTGCCGCAACGGAAGGACTTTCCGCTCTAGGTATGTGCGTTAATGACAACGTCATGACTATGTATTCCAAGTCGTCAAGAACAGAGAGAAATGTAATTCAAGAAATAATTCACCCCTTCCGACCTGGCTAAAATATACCAATAAGATGCATACTTACGACTACTAGGTACAATGTCTCCTCCCATAGGCTTTTCCTCGACTTGACCTTCCTAAACTACAACCACGCATCTTTTAAATGTCTTTGGCCCCTGAACTCGAAAACATTACAAACATATGCAAACTAACAAGATTTACATCTTAAATAAATTTCAATTCTTAAATGAACATCACTCCCAGTTGCATAAATTTTTCCACGAAAATTGCATGAACTGTCTCGTCCTCCTTTCACATAATTCTGTTAAATAACCTCTCGTCGTAACTTGTGTACTTTTTCGCGTATACACCTCTAAAAGGTTGGTAAACAAAGATTTATAACAGGTCTTGTCGGGCGTTAAACCCTTCACCGAGATATACGATTTTATAATCACCTTGTAGGTCATCAACGGCATAACACTTTTACCAAAAAATCCAAAGTAAACCAACAGAAAAATGTAAAAAAAAAAAAACCAAAACACAACAGCAAACCCGCTTGCCATCTGTGTAAGTGTGACCGCCTGGCTTGGATGGTTACATAATGGTCAGCTGCAATCCGATCGGTCAGTGTGGTGAGGTTGTCGCATTTTTAGTCCAATATCCGATTTGATAACTAGTTTCCGAGGCTCTGAAGTGAGTCAGAAGAAGATATATATGAATAAACCGGATACAAGTGTTGTACGTTCAAATCGAAAAACCCACATCCCTGTCTTTGCCTGCATACCCCTGATCAAGTGTGCCTCCAATTTTAGTTGCTACCCCTCCCAGTATCACATGCGATGACGGACGGGTGTTACGAAATCGCACAACTACAGCAGCGTCGATTGTTGCAAACACAACGACTACTGCGCGGCGCTTTGGCCACAAGTGAAAGTCTGACATAAAATATCGAAAAAAAACGAACGACTGCCAATTGAAGTGGCAGTGCCCCCTAGCTTCGCAGCGCCAGATTGATGAAGGTGTGTGTGTGTGCTATATGCGCGCGACTATACATTTCGATATGATTTAAATTTTCGTATAACAAACGACTAACGCATGGGTTCGAACACTTACCAACAAATTTCGGAACAAGTTTAATGAAATGAAACTACATACAGTCTAGAAGCGGGTTTATATTTGTGGCTCTGTGCCAAACTCGCAAGCGCAACACGCTCCTCCTTACTTGGACGCCATAATTGTATCGAATCGGAAATCAAAGTATCATATAGCTGAGGTGGTATCTTTCAATGAGGAAAGTCCTTAAGATTGCCCGACTTATTTTTTTCGCCGTTGCCGTTGTCGTTGTCCGTCTGTCAGCGAGATTTCGATTGACCCAGTTGTTTTCGATTGCAAAATAGGGTTAAGGTTGAACTAATTACCGGTTCTGAGAAGCTGTTCTCCCTCATATTATGCAACCGAAGTGCACGCACAGATCTGATTGATAAAACATCAACACTGGCAAACGCGTGGAAACTTAAACACACATATTTCATTTATTTAGTCATTATGACAATTAGCTGTCAGGTGAAGGCTATTTGAATGTTTTGCGCAACACAGTTCTGAATATCTAATAAAAAAATCAAATCACTTACGAGTTGGTTGGTGGTAAGAAAAGTATGTAACAGCACCTGTTTTACAGTCCGTTTTAATGAATAATAACTCTTTCGGTGTCGATGATGAGCATCAGTCAGGTTTTTATATTTTATTTTATGACAGATTGCGCTTTGTGGTAAGCCCACCAGGTAGGCCGAACAGAAACGTTGTTGTTAAACTTAAGAGGCGGCGAAGAGGTACATATATGTTTTCGGGAGATTGGATATTAAATGAGAAATTTTAACTGATGTAATCGTGTTGGCAGAAAAGAGGTTTTATTTTTATATAATTTTTTTTAATAAGACTTGCTGATCGATGTTTTATGACAGTTCGAATTTAATTTCGAACAAAACATCTAATATGAAGAAAACTGTAGATGTCACTCTTCGCAAGAGCAATTTAATCTTAATTTATGGACAGCTGTTAAGTTTAGGTATGAGGCGATGAGTGATTGAGTGATTTTGTGGTTAAATTTAAATACTCTGCCACTTAATGTTTTGTCACATATTCAAATTACAAATTGTTCCTTGAAAGGAGGCAGCTTCACTTCACTTTCGAAAGGTTGGAGTCAAAAACATATTTATGGCACCTTTCTGCCCACGTTCTTCATTCTCAGAAATCTATGTCAAATTATAGAAACTCGCCTACATCATGTAAAGTCGTCCTTGATACCAGCAAAGCGTATACCAAGATTTTTAGATTTTTGCACATTCTAGATATATTTTTTGTCAGATTTCGTGCTTTCTAGATTTTGTCACTCTAGAAAATGTCATGATCCCAACCTAAAAGTGGCAAAAAAGTCAAGCATTTTTTAAGGTTTTGTTAAAAAGTTTTCCACCGCTTCAAAAGCTTATTTTCGATAAGTCATTCGATTTTACTAAAGGCTCGGTCATCAAAAATTGAAACCAAAAAATCAAGCAACTGACGTTTGCAGTTTTCCTTAAGCTTGTGAAAAATTACTCTGGATTTTGGTGGAAAGTAGCATAGAAGAGGCGCCCTTGGCCAAGCTCGGACCCGTAGGTCAAACACGTGGCAAAAACATTGTCAGTAAAATGCCATTTTATAGAATTAATGTTGGCAGCAAAGAAACTGAGCAAGATTTTACGTCTTAACCCTCAGAAGACGAATGTGATGGGGCTTTAACCAACAAGAAAAATACTAGGTCCACTAAAGAGTTTGGTAGGCAAGAGTCCTACACAACAATATAGTATGGCTTGCATGGCTATTCCGGTTTTACCCTGGGCGTACGTATATAGAAAATTACAACTCATTCTTTAATGACTTGCCTTTAGAGAGTTTCAGCCTTCTTGCTAAAATGAAAAGGCCTCAAAAGTTGTTAAGTAATGGACGGGACTAGTCGACATATCATTGAATGCTAATCACTAAGTATATGCTTTTTAAAGGATCTACGACCAGTGTTACAACCAATCGAGACATTCGTCTCATAATCAAAAACCAAGTTGGCAATCCATGTTAGACTTTTCAATTGTTGAACGGAAAGCAAACTTCCAGACCTATCACTATTAATCCGTTGTAACTAAAAGCCTATTTTCTATAAATGTAAATGCGTTCATTTTCAGTCTCTAGTACCAATCGGTTTATTATAGTAATTATTTGTGTGTGCTTGAGTTTACTTTTCACACTTTTCGAAAAGGCAAACATTCCATCTCCACCCATTCTACCGCTTATCAATATCCAGTAGTTACTCAACATTTTCAATATCGAAATTTTCAAACATGTAATATGTACATACTTGGATGATTCCACTTCATTAACGCGTTAAAGTTTTACCACCAGTCATACTATTCATAAATGCTTTAAAAAATTGCTCACCGTTAATATCTCACTGTTGTATCCAACTGTATACAACTAACCACTTTGTTTACTGACATGACTAATTTTCGAAATTACCCAGACAAAGTGGCTATAATCAAGTGCTGACAATTGGCTAGACGTGTCGTGCAATAATTTAGTACTAATCATGACCTTTGAATTTTCATTAGTTCCGTGTACTCTCCTCATACATTGTTTGTAGACATCTTGGAGTATTGAGTGGAAAGGTAGATGAAAATCAATTATAAATGCATTGATATCCTTATAATGTTAAGTTCATGGCTTTTGTAAAGACTGAAGCTGAACATTCCCAGATGTGCCTTAACCCTTACCAGTGCATCAGATAAACATTGATTAATTTTTAAGTGAAAATTTGGCAATAATCATGATATGGTTATGTTGTGTCAATAAGCGAATCTCTTACTGTACAAAAAGAGCTAATCACTGTTTGCGGCTACTTTCAAGGACTCTTATACATCAAGACATTGAATTTCTATAAGTTCAATGACTTTTTTGCCTTTGTTTGCCCATCGACTGAGCAAATGACACTAACATGAGCAGCACAATCTTGAACTCGTCACGGCACCCATTGTAACGATGACTGGGGTTTTGTTTAATGACAACAAATGAAGCCATCACCTTCTCAAAGGAGACGACAGTCGATTGTCTGGCTGCGTTCAATGTTATATTGACCAGCTTGTGATTAATCGGTACCTGAAACACAGACAGAGTCATAACACGTGACAACATAATTCAAAAATGATCTACGATGAGTAGAAGAATCCATTTGATTGGCCTGCTCATGTAGTTGAAAAAAACTAAAAAATATCAATTCGCATGGCCGTATCTTTTATTGCTGTCACCGACGCGCGCGACGTCTTGTTGTTACACAATTAAACATTCCATTGAAGCTCTATGTTTCAAAGAAATTCCAAATTTTATGCGTTGGCAAACGCACACTGTTAAAACAGCTACCAGCGATATATAAATAAATAGTTACCTTCTAAGCCATAGTGTATGTGTGAGTGAGCTTGTTGCGCTGAATGTATATTAACTGATTATACTAGTACAACAGCATTGAGTTGATTTTAAACGAGAGGCGCTTTGTTGGCTTGTGGTATTGAGTTTGGCTATTTAGATTTCACGCCTAATTCAACTTTAAATTATGCAACAAGCTAAAGAAGCGAAACGCAAGCAATAAAATTCGCTTTTGGGTGGTAGTTTTGTGTGAATTTGGTTCTCCTTTAAAGTGGTAGATTGCGTATGCACGGGTATTTTAAGTTTTAATAGTTTGATAGCAGAAAAAACAAAAAACATCACACAGGCGCCATGCGAGAGAGAAATTTCAAAAACACTCTATCGACTCTGTGAAAACTTTAAGAACTCTTTAGAAACTCGTCGTTAATATTTCATTAAGACATTTGCTACTTCTGAAAATGCTGAAAATGCTCAACGTTTCTGGTCTCTACACGCAGGTTTTCTGTCAAATCAGGCCTAGCGAATATTTGTGCAAAATCACAGGCGGCGTTGGAAATAATCGACGATTGGTGTACAAGAAGTGAGATCTTGTTGAATTCTCTTAAGAAGTATGTTGGTTCTCTTTACGAGAAGAAGGAATTTAACAAGTTCGACTCAACAAGCAACAGAAGACGTCACATTGCAATCACATCAAGCATGTTGAGACGAAGACATTTTCGGTTCCTGAACCACACAAGGGTGCCTTTGAGAAAACATGTGGTTTGTCACGCAAAAGAGTCCTCTGATCGCATAAGCTTTTACGCAAATACGTCATTGCTTATTTCACAAAACTCCAAATGTTTTCAAGGTTTCATTGAGGCCTTCCATAACACACCTGGGCGCTGCTCTAGATGAACTTCTGCAGCTTTTGCTCCATCATATTTATATCATGAGAGCAATGCTGAGGGCTATTTCTCTCAAGTTCATCTGGCTTATGGCCAGGATCTGAGCCAGAATAAATGGTTAATCGCATTTTCATCACTGACGGTGCCAAAACCTGCTGTCGGTGATTTCGTGGAATGTGACGCCTCCATTGACTGGATTTGATAAAACACAATATTCGATGGCACGATTCTTTCGGTTCGAAGTCTTCGGCATTATTGATATTACTAGGCTTTACAAGGCACATAAATGTGTTAGGCTTTAGCGATGTAACTAAATGCAACGCTTGTGGAGAAAGAAAAGACAAGTCGGACATTTCCTCTATGAATTTCCGGCCTTTTCTCAAACAAGGCTCCAGGGTCTAGGTGCTAACATGGTGAATGCTGAATATCAAAGCTCCTTCTCGCTTTTCTAAAAAAAAAAGTCAGTTAAGTTTCTAAAGTTCAAGGACGTATCTGTCTCCAAGCAAACGTCCAAACTTAAACTCCGTCATAAAAGTAAGTCTTAAACACTGCGGGAACTCTGGTACATTTTTAACAAAAATGACCAACCACTGTGAAAATGAATACTTAGACCTGATGCATGTACATCTTTCCCAATACGCCTTCTATTTACAAACAATCTTAAAGCTTAAAAGGTCAAGTTTACCCGTTCATATTTGAATAGGCACTTCAAAAGTAGCTTACTGTACCAATAAAACATTTCTCAACTTCATGCGATTCTCTCACATGAATTTACTCAAGTATTATCCAAAATTTTGTTCACTCATTGATCTTCGAATGTTCAATGCAATTAACTTTCGTGTAATTTTATTCGAAAATAATCACTTAAACTTCAGCTTAAACTTAAGCACCTCAAATTATTTTCTTCTCAAAAATTTCAAATTCAAAATTGACATATAAATGGAACCTCTTATAATTTGGCACGAACCAAGGATAAATGCATTAGTCTTCGATTGATTTCATCTACTCGTGTTGTCTAGTCATGTTTATTTATTTATTTTATTTACTAATAAAAAAAAAAATTTGTTGCACACACACAAACATAAACATGGTAAAAATCGTATCCAAATTCGACTGCTGACACAAGCTGTTGGCAATAGAAATTAACAAATGTTCGCTGAGGTTTCTTAATTATGAATGAGATTGTATAAGTTTTTCACTATTTGAAATTTGTCTTAATTTGTTTGCTTTGATTGGGTCAAAGAATTACCAACAAATAGCGCACTCAAGACCTCCATCTTGCGACAGAAATAAGTCAAAGACATAATTTTCCATTCAGTTGAGTGATAGAAAACTTGTCATGTAGTTACTATTTTAATTACAAAGAAGAAACATTACGATGGACAAGAGAGAGAGACAGCAATTTATTACCTGAAGTCCCATTTTGATCATGTTGAAGTGGCACAAGCCATAGTCCCAACCTAACGAAATTCAATGGAAAAAAATTGAATCGATTCACACGAAGACATGTAGCTTCTTTGCGCTGCGCGCTATCAATAGAATTACCATCGCGCGCACAGCGACTGGAAATAGCGGGCGACGAGTTCATTAATATGTTCGACCTTAACCGACTTAATATTTTTTTTTTTTGCTTAACTAATAAAAAAAAACAAAATTTAGTTTATTGCTGCTATTAGCATAATCAATATTCGTAACGTAACCAACGGATTGGGAAGGGAAGACAAAAGGGGAGGGGGGCTTAAAGTGCTTCGGATGAAGTGGTAAAGTTATTGACAGACATGTTTCACGATGGTGTGCACGATTGCAGGTGGTAATACCAACGACGGCGGTAGGTAATGAAGAGAAATTTCGCATTCACTTTGATTGCAACAACAAATGGGCGAGAGATAAAGTGGAAGACACGCAGAGCTATACGTCATTCTTCCGGGGTTTGAATTGCACAAACATTTGTAAGGCGGCGGCAGCGGTGGCGATACTAAACTGATGGCCATGGAAACTCTTGGTTGGAAGTAGGGAGTTCCATCGGAATGGGGAAATAACCTCGAATGTGGTACAAGATCAGTGACAGATATCATGATGGTGGTGCTGGGGGCCCTGAGAATCGTCAAGTTGAACGACAGTTTCTTGTTTGTTTCTGATGGAAATAAGTGTATGGAAAGTTGTAATGTCCGTTGGGGGTATACGAAGCAATTAATAACGGCTTGAGAGGAGAATCGATAGAGATTTAAAGGAAACTAATCTGCTTGTGACGCGGAAGACGAAAGACGAAAGAGTTGACTAGAGAACTGAATTAACTTATTTTTTGGCACTGACAAGGGAATATGCAAAATAAAATAAAATAAAAGATAATTCACTTTTCTCGTCGATATATATTTGACCCCGAGAAAGAACGGCTTGTACTTCTGAGCTTGATGTTGCTTTTTAAATACTTTGGAGCTTCTGGCTAAAGACCATATTTGGAAGAGTTAAGTATCCTGTACTATATGCGAGGAGGAGTCTCTGCTGTAGTATGTGCCTTGTTTAGTTGATGATTTATATGATCCTTTTTAGCCCGCGCTGAATTTTTAGGTAAATCATCGAAAACCTTATGAACTTGAAGATTAAGTCAATCAATACGAAAGCTAAAAAAGATCACTTTTTACAAAAGAAAAACAATGCAAAGGCACTATCTAATGAGTTACAAAATGACGAAACTTTTTCATGTCTTAAAAATCTAAAAATACAAGCGCGTGCAATCAAAAAAGATAATGACGAATGATTAAAAGAAGTCAAAGAAATTTCCAAACTATTTAGCAAATATTAAGAAGAATTGGGCGCTGTGGCTCAGTGATTTGAGTTTTGACTGAGTTTTTGACTACTGTGAGGTTCATGGTTCAAATCCTCCTCACCTTAAGTTATTTACAACCCTGCGAAAGTCTGACAACATCCAAGAATATAACTTCTCATTAGAATTTATCTTTTGGTATAGGAATTAAATTGCAGCTCCCACCATTTGCTACAGCCCCTTTATGGGAGTGTTAACACCCAATATTTAACTAAGATGAAACGCATAAGATATTGAACAGTCAAAAGTTCACTGAAGATAATACCTGGACAGGAGAGGCCATAAAAAAGTTGCCTGTGAAAGCAATTCTCATCTTCGTTTATTTCATAACTAAAGGCAAAGTATTTGAAAACTTTTTCAAAATTATGCTAAAATTTTGTGGAAAGCCGGGTGCAGGTGATTTGTTATTTACTTGAGTTTTATTCATACATCTTAAAGTGGCTTTCTTCTAAGTCTTCCATCTACTGGAAACTTCTGGTATGCTACAAGGAAGCCATTTAGGACCATTTCTATTTGTAATCTTTATTAATGCAATCCCTTAACTTGTCAAAAAGTGTAAATATCTACTATTTGCAAATGATTGCAAAGTGTCAAAACTATATGATTGTTTATTTTTTATGGCTGAGGATCTAAAAACGGACTATTTTCGTTAACAAATTAATCTTCAATTTGTTTTTGGAATTCATTTGTAGTTAAAACTGTCTGCTGAATATAAAAGTTGCTGCTTATTAGTAGGCCTAAATACTATCGTTGTTAAAAATTCAGTCATTACTTTTTTTGACGGATACTCTAAGCGCCAAGCAGAGTTTTAGGAGACAATCACTTAACAATCGACCACGTTTATAGAATAATTAACAAAATATAATAAGTCCTACCGGAAATCAAAGAATATCACGTCTTCGTATCATTAGTCAGGGTTCAATTATTAAGCATCGTATTACAATTCAATTCAATGATTAAAGGTAAAAAAGGCTGAACATTGAATATGGTGGACAACCACAATCTGCACTGAACGCCATCTAGGTTTTCTACCGCTGAACCCATGCGGTGCGTCTGAAGACTATTCGTAGCTTACAATTCCGACAACAATTGATTCTTAGATGTTCTTCGGTTTTAAGCATACAAACAAATCCAAACTTAAAATAATCAGGGCAAGAGTTTCACAAGGAAGCGTGCTGGATCCGATTCTATCCAGATATTCGCCAAGCAGAATGCGCAACTGAAGCTACGTTTGCGGATGATTCAGCCGCTAAGCCATTAAAAGCCGTGAAAAATATAGTTCAGCATAATCAAACAGTAAATAAGCTCCAAAGGACTGTAGATAGCGTTTTTAGTAGACAAAAATACGCCGATGCTCCTTAAAGACTTCGTTGTAGACAAAAACGAATGCATGCGCTGTTTGGTAAATTTAAAAGACTTAGCTGGCAGAACAAAAATAAAGTTTCACAAAGCCCTAAGAACTGTTGGAAATTCTCCTTGATATATCAGAAGCAATGATATCCACGAAGACTTAGGTATGACTTTCGTAGAAAGTGAATTAAGAACGCAGATTTCAAAGAATGTAACCTTGTGCGGTTGGCAGTATATTCAGGTACCTACGCTGGATAGTTGCCTGCCGGAAGAACCTAGTTGTAATATACATTGTTTAAGAAATATTATATTTGTTGGAGTATAAGCCTGCTACTAAATCATTGGAAACGCGGCTAAAAGAAAAGTCATTTTACAAATTATTAATAGAAATTTGAGTCTGTAAAATATATTTCTATGCGCTCTAGAAATACCACTTTTTCTTCATGATATGCATGGCTCATTGATGCGTTCGAATGTAACCCAAAAGATCAATCAACAGACTCGAAAAGTCAGGCACTTAAATTGGCCACCTTTGGCTTCTCGATGGTACACTGTGCTCACAATCCTTCTAAGATAACGTAACCTTGCCTATGGCTTTTGTATTCCACCTCACCCCCACCCACAGCCAGCTGCAAACAATAAACTGACCAAAAATAATTGACTCACAGCAGTTTGCTGTTTAAACAAATTACCTTAAACTCATTAAAACTCTAACCATGAACATAAGCATTTTGTTGTTTACAATAACTACTAGGAGTATACATTTTCCAAAAACTTATTCATTATTATGCTAATAGCAAGTGGAACCCCCCAAACAGAAATGCTCTTGCGCTTTGCATCATAAAAGCAAAACTTACTCGCCCATTATATTCGCTAAAAAGGTCACTGAGCTTCATCTTTGTACATACAGACCACGTTCGTGTTTCCTTTCTCCAAAACTTGGTACACTTGGTCTGCGATAAAATATATTGTTACATTGCTGACATAACCGCCTACCTTGTGACCGAAACAAAAATAAAATAAACTGATGTAATGACAGAAAATATTAACCTACCAACTGCATATATCTATATACTAGTACAACAACAACAATGACTAAAATGTGTTACAATTACTTAACTTTTTGAAAGAAAAGTGTAACAGAGCCCCAAACAAAATGAGGCAACGCAGATACTACATAGTCGTTCCGTCAACTTTATTTCACTTCTTTGATTTCCATTTTAATGTTGCCTTGCCGTAGCTCGGAACAGATGACTGATCACGCATCCATGCAAGTGGTGCGCAATGCATGCATGAACCAAAGCTCACAAGACAGGTAGGCAAAGAGGCCGATATCATTGCGCGATCTCTCAGACAAGATATCAACTGTTGTGCTCAGATTCCAGAGGGCCTCGGCTTAACTGTGGTTATACAATTTAGTGTTATCTTCGAATTATGGTAATGATGGGGCAGATGATGATGATGATGATACTCGTACCGAGCCTTTTAGCCTTAGGTGTAAATTTTTGCCTTGTGCCACAAAGTGCACATTTACATTGTTTGCGGCCGGCAGACTTTCACTATAGCAATTTTCTTAATTAGAGTATGGCACGGGCACGGAACAATGCCATTTAAGGAAGTAGTTACAGAGGTCTACAATGTTTGGTTTTTTTCAACTGCAGTAAAACAAAGTTTATCTAAAAGCTGAAGGTCTTGTAGATTTAAAGATCATTTCCTTATGAGAAAACTTGTGGTTTTAGCCAATTGATTTTTAGGTGATTTATTGTGGACAGGAAAAACCATAAAATTATTTAGTTATATGAATGTATAAAATGGGCTAAGAGCGCAAGTTTATTGGACAATGCGACACATAAACCAGTTTGGTAGGTACTTCCAAGGCTTGTGGTTCAAATAAAATTAATCCATTCCCTCACCGGTCGGTGGTTAAATGCTTGTTCATTTTGGTTGTTTTTGCCGACGCATTAGTCATTACAGGCAAAACCAAAGTGAAAGGACATTAATTGGTAAAAAAATGAAATATAAAGCGAAAACAAACAAAGGTGGACTGACTAGCATGAAGCCAGATGTAATAGTTTAAAAGACCTAGCGAACCAAAAGCCTTATTAAATTGCGGTTTCGATATTTCCCAAATTGTTTATCGATATGCGAACGTGTATCGATATTTTGATGACATAATAGCATCCTTTCCAATTCCTATTCCATTCTTTAAAAATTCCTTAAAAATATCTTTGAAGTACTTAAAATGGAAATGGTACTTGTGTTGGGCTGTATAAGTGACAACAGAGTTGTAAAATACTGTAATCGTTTAAAAACTGAAGTCAATTGATCAAAGGACTTAATTTTGAAGTTATTCGACTTCGCTTAAATACATTGGCTTCAATATTGATTTCTCAAACGAAGTCTTTTTTGAAACAATCACTTAAAGCAAAAGTAAAAAATAATGCATCTTTAGTTGAGTTAGTTTATTTCAATGATTTTACAGATTTCCACAACAGTCTTTACGAAAAAAAGTTCTTACTCGTTCTTCTTCTTCCAAAAAAAAATCAAAGAGATGACAGCTCGTCAGCCATCTTTTTCTGTACTCGTTCAGCGCGCCATAGGAACGTCGACCGTCCAGTCACCCAATGGACGCATACAGGCATATTGAAATTTAAAAATAAGGTTTACACATCATACTTTGTTTGAAATATCTTGTATTCTTTGAATTATTTTACCCATTGGCTGCATTCAATTGAGTAGCTTTATGTGGCTCAGTTCACAATAGACAGAGAATTGAGTAGTTGGGCAAATTTGTATGGCTTGAAGTAAGTCACCTTCCTTTTCTCCAGCATTCAAACGAAATCAGTCATAGCGAACCTCCCTACATCAATGTCAAAAATGGCGTCCATATCATGGTTAGTTAGGCTGGGCTTTTGCAGAGACTAGGAAAGGTCCATTGTGAACACCCTGTAGACCTTCAATTAAGCTCTTTGATATGTCAAATATTGGTAGTAACTGCATGTCGGCCAGCTGCAAGTCCAAATCAGAGCTGCATCTGCCGGTTTGCCCGACAGCCCAATCGTCTCCTTTGGGAGACGTTTTTGGAAGGCCGGCAGAGTAGTACTGAATAATGTTAGATTTCTCTGAGTGTTTAAAGCAATTCGCGTTTATTTTATTGGAGTTAATAACTTTGAGTGCAGTCTAAATGTCCACAGAAATGATTATTTTCATTGCTTGTTCCATCCCTAGGACAGTCTGTGCAGATCATCTAATAACGTAGATCTTAGCTGGTAAACAATGTAGTAATCCGTCAGTCGGTAGGACTAATTGAAACTCAGATATCTGCTGTGAAATATCCAGTCCTGTTTCTGGCAATCGGTCGGTAGCATTAGTCCCTTCTGAATAAAGCGGGGCATCTTTGTACCTCATTCAGATTTATAAGAAAGGAGCCTCCCACCAAAACAACTGACCATGTGTTGAAATAGGTATGGAAGCCTATATAGCAGCCTATGTATAGCCTTTTGTTTCAAAAGCTTTTCTACAGGTGTACTAGGCATTCAACCCTTTCCTCATTTGTTGTTCCTCATTCCTTTTCCAATTCAGTTTGGAGTTGAAGTAAAAGTTTTGGTGGGTCCCGTTTTGTTACCTTAGATTTAATTTGAGAATACACGCGACTTTCGTGATTACACCGGCCGCACTTTTCGTACGAAATTATGACATATGCTTCCAATTTCTCCCGATAATGTAAATGAAAATTCTGACCAAATTCTTGCTATGAGAAATATTTAAAAAAAAAAATTCTTAAACAAATGCTATAAATGCCTTTAGCTCGCATAGCATTGCCTCAAAAAATCAGACAGCCACTGCTTAAACATCCTCCAAAAACTCAGCTATACTATAGTTACAATCACACTACGGCTGGTTGCTGAACATGATTGTATTAATGTTAATGAAAAGGACGATATACTGGTCAGAGAAAGCTCTAAGACTCCATTAAATGGACCTGACCTCCAAATTAAACTCATATTGGGAAAGCAGCCGAGCCATAAACTAAGTCAAGCGAGCCAAACATCCCTTCAATAACATTGCCAATAGATGTATAAAACTATGTCGACTAGATTACCTCTCAGGTCACTTCGTTATCTCAGGTATCACCTAAATAAATAAAAAATAATAATGCAATTTTAAAATTGTGCCGACTTTAAAAAAAAAACAGCTAAAAACCTTTTTTATGTGAACTTCCACCCCAAATGGTTTTCACGAAAGAGACATATTCTTCAGCGAACAATTGGCTACCGATGAATTAAAAAATTCCTGTGCTGTAAAAAACTGCTAACCTAACAGTGCTGACTGTATGGCACAAAAGATCTTTTGATCGACGTGGCATACTTCCCACTTTATATTCCTGTCTTTTGGTATGTTTACATCGGAAACTGTTCAACCGATTTCAATTTTTCCTTGAAATTATTTTTTATTTATTTCTTTTACAAACGTTTCAAATAACCACGCTCCTACCTGGACTTATGTAAATAAAGACATCTGCTTTCTGTTGCAACATCAAAGATCTAAAAAGGCAATAGTCTGACAGCTGTCTTAGTGGCACCGCAATTTAACTACATAAATTCTTTTCACGTTCCATTACCGTACCACTTCCGTAGATTAATTAAAACAGATTCACTCCTAATTAAAAAAAAATCTACTCCGTCACGTTCTGTATCTCAATCCAAAGAGATGTCAGCTAGACTCATCATATGCATCGGAATTTTTTAAAATTAAATTTTTTTTTTTACTATAAATTTATTTTATTTTTCTTTGCAGGAATTGGACGTCCTTACACTGGGAACTGCCGAACAATTAGCCGATAGAAATAAGCGAACGATTGGCCTCTTACGAGATCTCTTCCCAGACATTACAAAGGTAACAAATTCCATACATACTTGTCCATTGTTCCCCGCCGCAACTTACATATTCAAATAGCTTGAGAAAAAAACAAAAAAACACATCTCAAGTTCCCCCCTTGAATACGTAATTACTACTTTTGCAAATAGCCTTACAAAGCAATTTTGCGCGCCTTATCAATTCCAAATAAGTATTCCAGAGACAGACATATACATAATATAAAATGATGTTCCCTCTGCCATCTGAATGTTTAATCAGAAGAACCCCTCTAGCACCCAGATGTGGTCTTTAATTTGTAGTTTCGTCGGTTACGGGTCAGAAACAAAGGCCTCTGAGCATAAGCATTCCGTGTTCCAAAGTACGATCACAAAATTAGCAATGCTTATTGCAACTTCTTAATTGATTCTCTCATTAGACGGCCGTTGTTACAAATCTCGAACCGCATGCTCTACATCATCCAGTCCAGCATCAATTATCATTAGGATCACTTTCAACTTGAGGTTTCGAAACAAAAACACTAAAAAAGTAAAAGGTTGTTTGCCTTGCCGCATAACAAAGTGACAACTTTTCAGTGTTCCCCATGTGCACCTTCTTAGATTACCTTCCATTATCGGTTGGTCATCATCGCATTGGTTCCACGCGATAACAATTACGTCGCGCTGTCCATCCACTGTTGCTATGGTCCAATGCTGCTGACTGCCAACGTTCTGCAAAATTGCATTAAGACAACAATCTCAACGCAAGTGTGTCGACTCTTTGGACCAATTAATCCGCGACTGAAACTTATGACACTTGAGGGAATTGGCACAGCAACAACATGATTATTATGCATTGCATGTGCATTTGTGCGTTAAGGTTGGATATGTCAACCTTATTCAAACAGTGTATTCCGACTTAAATGCATATTTAAGGCTCTTTTCGACAAAACAAAAACAAAAACACTTTGACAGTTTTATGATTATGAAAATTAATTTAAGGCCAAACTGGTGGTTAAATGCGAAAGATCATACTGATCTCATTGAAATGTCATTTAACTCTGTTACAATATGACCGATTATTATTTTTTGCATAATATCTCGCAAGAAAAACCAACAAATTGGCTAGTAAACTTACATGGTACATAAGTTGGAAGGTCAAAATAATGCCGTAATTAAATTCTAAGAAGTCGTATTTGAAGAAATTATATTTTTTTTTATAATTGACACATGTCAGAGTGACATAAACTTTTTAAGACTCGTGTTCTACAAACGTAATTATTGTTTCATTAAAAGTTCGGTAATAAAGTATTTTTTTTTTAATAATCAACTGTGGTTAAATTTATCTGATTGGTAACCGGATGCCATCTATCATCATGTCACAATTATATCTTGTTTGAACTTTGTCTACGGCTCGTTTAAAAAAACTGTTCAGTTCACAAATTGAGTTTTGTGTTTTTAATTGAGATATTACTAAAATATTGGAAATTAGTGGTTTTTTAAACAATTTAACAACTTTAAACGGTTGCACTTTGACGTGGAGTAAATGTTTGACGTTTATGATAAATTTAAAACCATTAGTTGATCATTACAAATTTCTTTACCCTAAGAATTATTAAAAGATCTTGCAAATGGTTAGAGAGAATTGAAAGTTAAAGTTTTCAACTATAGGGGCGTAGCGTATAAGGAACATAATATACATAAAAGTACTAAGTTGTGATTTTTATGCAACTATGTTAAATGTACTAGAATGTTCAATGTCCAGATTTCTTGTTGAGTAACCAACAATAATAATTGAATGAATGAATGCTCAACCTCAACCTTTTATTGGATGATCCAATTCGGTCTTTATTTGTTAATTTAATACCCTTTTCACACTGCAAAGAGAGGTAAATTTTTGCGTAAACACCCTAAGCCTCTATCGCAAACGGAAGGTTTCGCATACAATTTTCATTTCTTGAAACCTCGTGATGTTGTTCCTCTTTGATGAAACTGTTCTCGTAAGGTTCTCAGAGCAAACACACGTTTAAAAATATTCTTCAAGTTCCAGAAAACAGTTTTTTTAAATTTGTTACAACAACTAAAAGTCAATTCTTCGAATAGCTGATCGATGACATTGTTAGCTTACAGTGGACCTGTTACTTCATCGCACTGATCGTAATTCGGGATTTTTTTTGACGGCTGACTGAAACGTCAAAAAAAAATCTGGCGCTGTTCTATGTGAATGCTTCAACGAGGCTTAACATTTTTTTTTCCAAGAAGAAGTTTTACTGTCTGCCTATACTTTGCATAGAAAGGAGTACTTATGGCAGAAAAAAAGAATTAGTGTGCTTCAATAGACCCAATTTCAAGTAAATCCTTCAAATCTTCTTATAAAATTTAAAAAAAATATCAGAGTGCAATTTACCTATAAGTGCCATAATTCTTGAATTTAGAACACAATGTTTAATAGGCAGTCGTCGATTTATAGGTATGTAGGTGTGGTGTATTATCTTTTTATTGAAGTAATAATGTGAGTTAAATATGTTAAAGAATTGCATGTTTAAAGTCGTATTGCTCTACAGGTCTCAATTAAAATGTAGACAAGGTCAAGGAATTAATTCTACTCCCAATAAAATTGATTAAAAAACTGCATGCAACAAAAAATTAAGTTGGTAGGTATTAAAAATATTTTTCTACAGAAATTACCTATAATGAACTAAGCAGCATGTTCAATTCACTTTTATTTATAACTCTCTTTTCCTCTTTATCGTGTGTGTGTGTGTTTTGTCGTAATTCTTTAGCCTTACTGCATGGTTGGCTCGCAACCAAAAGTGGCATGTTATACTAACCGTTGTTTTGGACCAAATGCCCTATCAGGCATGACTAATCGGATTCCAATATGTATCTCTTTTTTCTCTCTACCTCTCTCTCACTACCTCATAATATCATATTACAAACTTTTCATTAAAACCACAAAAACAAAACAACAAAGATATGGCCTCAAATAAACATTCATGTTGCCGCTCACTTTTTCGTAGCAAATCGACGACCAAGCAAACCGTATCATTTCGAAAATACTCCGTGTTCTCGGACCAACCGTCCTTCGTACCGCTATTCAAGGCAATAATGCCAATCGTGCTCGCACCGATTTCGATGCAGATTTCGATGATGATGATGATAGCTCCAGCTCGAGCAATTCTTCCGGTACTAAGGTATCAATTGAATTGCCAACATTTAGCCCCGAAGACAGCGATGAAGATACTAGTGACAACTCGTCGAGCACAACATCATCGACACCGCAGCCTTCTATTAATGATAGTGTGAGTTCAACAGAAGTGTCCAGTCGCGTAAATGACACTCAGATCATCAATATAATTGACAATATTAATCGTATATTAAATTCCACAAATTATTTTATTACAAGTAAAAATAACACCGTTACACCACCAATCACCAAAAACTACAACAACAGCTTCGCTCCATTATATCCGAACACAGTCAACAACAATAATTATAACAGTAACACGACAAACAGTCAATCTTAATCAAACCGAAGAGGATCAGCCATTAAGAATAAAACAAACCAACAAGCGTTGCCATTCATTGTCCTTACGTCAGCAAAAATTCACTAGCCATTCCCATGAAACCCCATTGATTGGCCTTTCTTTTGCTTTAAAGCTTTCTATTTCATTGTGTCTGCTTTTTATGTTTTCCTCCACTCAACATTTATGCATGAATGACAGATGTCATATTTCTTACCATTTGTGATTAACATCTGCATTATCTTTGGTCCAAGTTGTTCGTTAAATGGGTTTAAGTGCATTCTCTCTCATCCATTTGCATTATCTTTTGGTCTCTTTCTGCCTTTCTCTCTCTCTCTTTTCCATTTCGATTCTCTTTCTAAATTTTTGTATTTTTTTTTTAACATAAAGTAAATGTGACCTTGCTTTTTTAAGGGTCATTGTACGCAGAGGATAGGAATTGTTTAGGTGCATTACCAATTCTAATTTCGAAATCTAAATTTCGATCTTATTGTCGAAATGTCAAACGAAATATCCTTTTGACAATATATGCAATAATTAGTTTTCACGTTTCGCATTTCTTCGAAAAATGAATTGGAAACAATATTATTGAGAAGATATTTTTGTATTCGATTAAGAATTAAAACGTCAAATGAAACTACTGATTGCATTCGAAAGCTCATTTTTGACAACTAATACAATAAGTAGTTTCGTTTGGCTGTGCCTTTACCTAGCAGTTTAAATTTATTGATTCAAACCAACTTCAATCGAGCATGATAGTAGTCAATCGGTAATGAAAATGTCATTCAAAACTACTCATCAATAAAATGTCACCTTAACAGTAAATGCAATTAGTTGTCATATTTGACATTACCATAAGTAGTTTGAATCATATATTTTTTTTTTTTAAATTAATTTATGTTTGATCTGTTAGTGTAAACACAAATATTAATTACAACAATTGGCAAAATTCATTAATCTCATGCTTTTTTCTTTTTTTTTTCTTTCTTTCTACTTACATTGTTCGCCATACAAATCGAAATAACGCTAACGAAATTTTAAATTGAAAAAAAAATAAATATATACATAAAAACAATATTCATTTGCACAAACAAATCAAATCCCGATAAATTTTTCGACACTTTTTTCTAAACTGCATAACTACTTTGTTTGCATCTTTCCCATTTAAAAAAAACACCTATCACCACACAAATCCCTACACCACTTCTATCACTACAACTGTCTTATTTTCTCATCCATAACCTTGAACACTCATAACCTAAAAATAAAAAAATAAAACAATAATAATATACATACTGCCCTGCGTCTTGCCCCCTGGCGACTAAAATTATAAATAATAACCAAAAAAACCAAAACAATAATAATAATCAGCAAAGTGGCAACGGAGCGTCAATTGATTTAGAAGCATTAAACAAACAATTGGAGGAGACAATTCGTGTTGCGCGACAAGCTACTGAAGCCGAAGGCGTTGAAGCAGAACAAAAGTTGACACTTACGAATGAAGTTCAGGCGAACAGCAACAATGACCAACAGACCGCTGAATCGAAGTCACCAGCTATTGATGAGCTGAATTTAGATTCAAATGAAGATGCTGTCGATGCCGATGATCGTAATAAGAGGTGCGGTCATTTTATTTATAATCAAAAGCCATCATAACTTAATTATGTTTTCAGATTCTTAACTTTTGGAGCTTCATCACCTAATGGTGCTGCTGATGGTGGCAAGGGAAACTCTGGAAATTTCTTGTTTGACATCATTCGAGTAAGTACCAATACAACTAGTTCATGATTTTAAAAGTGGGCTGGACCATATACGAGCGACTGAATCCAAATGTGGGATCATTCACGACTGAGCCAGTCAAATTCTTGACATATCAACACTTTTCTAAAACGAAACAGAATGAACTTCTTATAATTTCCTACAAACGGTAAAGGCGATCCTTGGCTCGTTGACTCGGGCTCACCGATTTTGTACATGCCGAAAGTCGAGGTAAGCCTGCCTACCTAAAACAATCGACCTCAGTTCCCCCACACGATGAATTTTGTCTCCCTCGTGTTTTATCAGCTTAAGATAATTGAAATTTGGCAGCACTTTTTTCAGTATTCACGTGCAGAGAACTAATTTTCACGATCAAATACAATGTTTTCTTCCATAGTTGTTCTCAGGCAGTGTACAAACTCAAACCGGCGATGAGGCAGCCAACGCACCCAGCAGCGACAGTTCAGATGCTTCTACAGACAGCAATGATACAGATAGTCAAAGGACCGCCGACGGTTACTCTGAAGGCATTCCCGGACCTGTCACGCGGTTGGTGGTTCTCGCCAACCGTGGTCTAGCCAATCTTATCCAAGATTTGATTCTTGTAAGTTCACAATCACTCCTAACACTTTTTTCCCCATCTAATTATACAAACGTTTCTTTCACAGCGCATCGCCGCAACAAGCGAACGCCTGGTCAACTTCAAGGCACGACTGATTACAGCACTCATCTAAGTCGGTTACCAATAACTAACACAAAAACCAAACTGATCCATCGCACACATCCTGTGCCAATATTAAAATTAAATTTAAAATCAAAAAGTCGATTTAACAAAATTTTGCAAAAGAAACAACAACACGTACCTTCAACAAACAAAAAAAAACAAAATCACACGCAATTCCAACTCCAAATTTAGGATGAAAAACAAACAAAAATTTATTTATTTAATTATAACTAAACGTTGTATAGCTATATTATCCTTCTTATAGTCCTTTTTTTTTTATTAAAACTCTTTCACTTTAACTCCTCCCACAAAGAAGGCAGAAAAATGTTATCCAAACACTTTTGTTAGCAACTGCTCTGTGTTTAGTTTAAAAATACTGTTTAAAAAGCCTCGAAGGCTGTTACCAGTATATTGAGTGCAACAACCCTCCTTCATTTAAACCTTCTAATCGAACAACAGTATCTACAAAACAATTGTAAATATTTTTAATGACTGTGGTGTATTTCTTATAATTTTTTTTTATATATATATTTAAACTTATTGAGGCTGGAAAAAAAAATCTCCTTATACAATCTCAATAATGGTAGTCAAAGTCACTAAAAAAAATAAACCTACTTTTTTGTTGTTAAATAAATATAAAAAAAAGAAAAAGAGAGAGCTGATCCTTGCTTATTCGGAGGTCTGTTACCTATATGTAAATGTATATTTTATTATTGTTTTTATTTTATATGGAGCATTAAGTTAGAAACGAAACAAAATAATAATGGAGAATGTGAAATGTTTTAAACATACTTATAATAATATTTTTAATATTTAAGTTTTAGCTTGTAAACCGAGGATAGAAATACAAAATTGTATGTTTGTCGTTTTTATAGATTTCTGTGTTTGCTTTTTTTTGTCCTTCACTGTAAAATATTATGATCCTATGTTCGTCTTGGGCCTATCGTATTGTGTTTATTTAGTTTCGGGATTTTCTTTGGTTTGGTTATAGATACTATCAAAAAAAAAACACACAAATACCAAGTACACGTTTTTATACATTTTTCCCACCATTTCAGTGATACGAAGTGGAATTTAAACGTAACAAGAATTTAGGAACGATATTTAATCCCATTTTCAGTTTTTAAAAAATGTAAGGATTATGTAAATAAAGAAATTAGAAAATAACACCTGTCGTTTGTTTGTACTTTGGGAAACAGATATTTCTGCACATTATATTAGCAAATGCGAGTAATTATTAGCCATTAACAGCTTATGAATCGACTCAGGCTTCACCACTTGTGAGTGCTACGATTTTTTGGGATAAATGGCGGGCACTTTGTATTATACAGAGGTAATACAAATATTATCCCTTAAATAATTCTAGCCAAAGGTAGAAATACAATTTTTTTTTATTAGGTAAAAAAAGAATATTTAAAAATATGTATGTAGTGTTTTGCTCCAAATAACTTAAATTTGGTGAATAATAGACCCCACTACACCAATTACCAATTAGTTTTCATTACAAATTTAGTAGTTTCGACCTGCAGGAGTTTGCCAATTTGCTGGAACACCTTTATATGAGGTTTTTTTAGAGGTATAAACTTTTAAATGGAATAAAACAAAGATGATTTTTTACATTGACATGAAATTTACTTTATACGAAAGATAATCTTCTGGGATTATAATTTAAATATGATTTCGGGCATATGACCGCCAAGGCTGGCGCGGACGTATTCTAATCTAGAGGTCCAATTTTCGATGACTTTTTTCAACATTTTTGGACGTATATTCGGCAATAACGCGGCGAATGTTGTCTTCCAAGTGGTCAATCATTTCGGGCTTATCAGCGTAGACTAGCGACTTCACATAATCACAGTAAATAGTCAAGCGGCGTTACATCGCATGATCTTGGAGGCCAATTCACGGTCCGTAACGTGGTCGCGGTTACCAAACGTGTGAAACGTTTCCTTCGTTTGACATGTTGCGCCATCTTGCTGAAACCATACCTCCTGCACATCATGGTTGTCCAATTGATGAACGAAAAAGTCAGTAATCATGGCTGTATAGCGATCACCATTGAATGTAATGTTCTGGCTAGAATTATGAAAATTTAAAATCAACGGCAATCTTGTTTTGGACCCATTCTATGAATGTACGCCTTGTTAGGTGATCCTGTGGCTTCAATTCTTGCACGAGTTGGATTTTGCGAGCATGCAAACCAAGAGCTTCTGCAAAATCTGCCATAAAGTAGATGCACAGATATCGAATGCCTGTGTACGATGGCGGATAAACTGGTTCAGGTCTTCCTCTACGCTACGCTCAACAGCAGCAATGACTTCTTCTGTACGCACTTTACGACGTCTCTGTGGATGCATATTATCATTTAGAGTAAACGTGGTGCTAAAAGATTCCATAGTTAATCGAATTAATTGTTCTGATGGACGATTATGTTGAACGTAAAATGGACGTAGTGCGCGATATGTATTTCGAACAGAACCATGATTTTCAAAATAAATTTGCACAATTTGGAATCATTGTTCAGGCGTCAGTCTTTTCATGTTGAAATGCCAAACCAAGAAAAAAAACCACTTGACAGCTGACAAAATGGCCACTAGTTAAAATAGTGTTGCCAACTTAAAGTTATATACCTCTAAAAAACACCTTACATTCGTTACTAAAACATTTAATAATAAAATATTAGGCGTAAGCCTAGCTTCTCCAACCACTGTGTGTATATGTGTAGATATAAATATTTGTTGGCACGAATGGAAGGGACCTACAGTTTAATGCCGATTGCGAACGGCATTTAAAATTTAATTCGTTTACTCAAAAACGGCTCTAACGATAAAGTTAAAAGTGTCCAATGTGCAAAATTACATCAAAATCGTAGGTGCCGTTTTTCAAAACGTTAAAAGTGACTTATATAAAATTGGTATGTGATCAAATGTTACCATTCTTTTTAAGGCGATTCAAACACACATCGCATACACCGAGAAAGTTTCGTATGATGCAGTCGTGTTTTTTTTGTATTTTGTGCATATGTGGTCTGACGTATCCAAAATACCAAAACCTAACAAAATCATCAAAAGTGTGAAGAGTTTCTGCCTCGATCCTAAAAACCGAACCTGAACCCGGGATGGAAGATCCTATTACCTGAAGCATTATTGTTCATTTGTTCGATGTGGCCGAGTTCAGATAAGCTGAAAAGCTATAAAAACATGGTGTGTCTCGACTTGGAATTTGTTGATCTTTACCAGGATTTGCATTAGTGTAAAGATTTAGTATACGATCAATCTGCCGGCCGATTAGTGTGTTGCAGAAGTGTTTGAGGCGTTCACGCAGTACGTTGTAAAGGATCTTATATGGGTAAAGGATCTTATATGGGTACTCTCCTCTTTTCTACGCAGGATCTTCTTCTCCTTATTTCTCCTGATTCATTCATTGGAGCAAGTTGCTATTTACGTTATTTACAAATGATGGCCATGAAATATTTTAGTTCTGTACATTGTCCGGCCCTAGCGAGGTATCCATCGGACCGGAAAATTTGTATATAAAATGTATTTTAAATGATAAGCTGAAAAAAGGAGATTTTTATGAATGTATGGAGTCTCATGCCGATACTAGGATTTTTTGGGTATAAAATAAGGTATACAAAATGTATCGGAAGACCAGTTATACCTTCAAATCGGAAAATTTTCACGTTAAGGGTCTATAACTTAGGTTGGGAATACTGAGAGCATACACGCAGATAATTTCTGTATAATAATGTATAATACAATTTCAATGTACGCCATGAATTTTTACTATTTTACCTATGTAGCAGTGTCAAATCAAGAGAAATTGTTATAAAGCTTTTATGCACTCTATAGAGATAGGTAAAACTCCTTTAGCTTGTTTAAGGGGCAGCTACGGCTACCGGTGTAACTAAAGTAATTTTTTTCTGATAGTTAGGTATGCCATCAAATTTAATAAGTACACATTTATTGCGCGTTCGTTCTGGTGTATAAAATATCTATTCTATTTAGCGTTGCAAAAGTCCTGATTATATTTTTATCAAATCATTTTCGTTCCCAAGCTCCTTCTAAGCCATTCTTGTACACATATTAGTCATCTTTAACCTTCAACGTAAACTGAATCCCCAACCGATATTTCTCCAGTCTGTCGAAGTCCCAAATGAATTCCCAGTACAGGGCTTTCACCCGTCTTGGCAAACTTTCTGTACCCTTTAAGAGTATTGAGTGGATTTCCATCCGGACTTCGTGCTGCAGTTTCCGGATTAACATTAGTAAAAATGCACCTAAAACAGAAAAATACGATTAATAAGCTTGCATTATCGATTTTAAAAGCTAACTTACCTTGTACATGGCTTAACACTTCTAAACACAACGTGTTCTCCTATCTTTAACCATTTCCAGTCATCCTCTTCATAAGCGGCTGGTCCCTTTACCAAGAAATTGGGTCGGAAATTCATCACTGATACCGGATTCTCCAAGCGAGTATTCAAATCAGCAAGTGAACTCTCATTAAAAAGCATAAAGCTAGTGGCATCATGGAGAGCACCCTAAAATGAGAGACAAGTCGATTATCGTACATTAACTAAAAGAACTAGAGTAATCCACAGCAAAACTTGCTAACCAAAACATGGTTGGGGAATTCTGATTCACGGGTGAACAGTTTTTACTAGTAGTGACTGTACAACTTACTGAATCCTCCTTAAGCATGGTGCTGAATATTTTATTATGCGGACGTACATCTCGCGTGGAAACATCATGCGGGTAATACATTAACCTTAGTCCAAAATCTTCACAAAGAATATAGCGGGAGAACCATCGAGCAACATCCTCTCCACAGTCAACAGTTTTCACTCTCTGGCCCCAAACATAAGTCACAATTGGACTCAGACTGTAAAGTCGATCCACATCAACTTCGACATCAATCATTCCAGGTGCAGATAATTTCATTACGTTTTCTTGAAAACTCGGCTGCACTAGAACCATTTTGGGATATTGTCTTCCTGTCACGAATTTGCCATTCGTCGTCACCACCATAAAAACTCTGAAATTATAAATTTCATTTAAAAGAAAATGCACAAATTTCGCTTCGCAACCCCAGAATTATTCTATGGATCTAATTTTAAGACCTGTATTGACACATAGAGGACTTGTTTGGTGGCAGTCTATACTTATAAAATGGTTAGTTGTAACTGACTGACTCAGTTATAAAACTTGAAGAACTCTACAGGCCCAATTTAAGAATGCATTTTACGTAATTTTATAAACAAAAAAAAGATAACTCAAGTCAAGTTCAATTGATTTGATATTTTGCATGCTGAGAGAGAACAAAAATTTGTTCTTAGATATTTCTTTAGGGCTCTTACCTTGAGATCTAAAATGTAACCCGCAGTGCTCAGCGGTTTGCTCTCACTTCCCAAGCCATTCTCATACATTCTCAGTAGAGAGAAGTGAGGAGGGGATAAATGAAATCGCTCAAAAATGGACGCAGGCTTTGGAGCTGGATTATTTTCCTTTTTTTTTAGCTACAGCTAAAAGTATTTTATCTCGCGATCACAACAGTGTCTTGCATACGGCGATACTGGCAGTTGGAGAGGCAACCAAGTTACTCTTAGTTGTGGCGATACCGCGTGATGATATTGTTTTTCTTTACTGATAGCGAGGCTGCTTTTAAAGCAATCCCGCTATCGAAATCAAGTCTTCTTGTAAAAAAGTGTAGCGAAGATCATAAGATTCTTGCCCTTCAACATAATGTGAAACTTAGCAGGGTTCCTGGTCTCAGGGTAACCAAATTTCTGATGAACTAGCAAGAAAGAGGTCTTTCATGAGCCTGAACAGGCTTACTTTCAACCCATGAAACATCCAAGAAGACTTAATTAAATTTAAAGTTATAACCCTCACACACCTTCAAAAAAAAAAAAAATCTGACTAAGAAAAGAACTTCACGAAATTATTTTTTCAATAAACGTATGGATCTATCCGAAATCCTTATTAACTATCTTCAGGTTTTCAGCTAAATTCGGATGGTTGGCAAGATACGGAATGCACATCGGTGAGAAAATCAAATAAAATTATGATGCTTCTTCTTCAAAATAAATTTTTCTCAAAACCTTTGTTCCAGAAAAAATAAATAAATAAATTTATAAAAAAATTGGTCGGAGCTGAAATTTTAAGAGAGAAAACTATTTTTAGGAGCAAAGTTTGTAAGAAAAACATTTGATGAACTAACAAAACACATAATTTTATTTTACAAGTTTAGAGCCATGTAACGTAAGTGCAGACGTTTTTTGGGTATGTTAATTATACCTCAAAATCGGAAAATATTCACATTAACTTTATACAATTTGTGTTGGGTGATTAAAGTTCCCACTGGTGTACTACATTATTCTCGCCTGAGACGTAGTAACATCTTAAGTATATTTTTTTGAAAGTGGTGACATGGTTAAAATGACTGTGTGCCATTTAGTTGACCACAAGTTTACATATATGCAGAGATAGGGGGCTTACGAATAATAGACACGTTTTGAAATACTTAGTACGAAACATTTTGAAAATATCCCTGATATACAAAAAAAAGTCGAAAGAGCCGTTTTTGAACCTACTATGTACGTAGTAATTTTTAATTACTACATGTCGAAGCAAATCCTTACAACCGCTTCGACATGCGGCTTGTAAGACCCACTTGTTTATATCTCCTTAACATATCTTAAATAAGTCAAATAATGCAAATTAATCTGTACGTGCTTACCTATCACGAACCACTTGGCTTTTTAATCCAAGCTTGGAACAGGTCATTGAAGTCACTCGCACAGGTCCACACGACTTGATGGGATAACAAATGAGATCTGTCAGCTCTCCAATTTTTTTCCATTTTTTCGGTGGAACAAAGTTATCTCGATAGCATCGGTAAATGTATATCGCACCAGCAGCTGTTACAATCCCAACTCCAGCAGCAATATAGATCGATAGGTGATTTCTATCCACACTCTGGAAAAAAGCTTAGAGAAACACATTATTTTTTAAATTGATTTAAATTATTAATAAGTTAGTTAAATAATTCTCGGGTTTTATTCAATTATTGTATGCATGTAGAAGACTCAATATTTTTAATATTTAGTAATTTGAAGCTCGTTAAACGTTAACTTTTTTTAGACTAGCTATGAATATTTGGTTGGCATTACAAACATTTTTCATTTGTAAGTGTATATACTGCAAAATTTTTAGCAATTGATGCGAAACAACTTTAAGGTCCGTACTTGTATTCATTTACAAAAGGGAAGTTTAGATAACCTTGCAACCGAAACTAAAATGCAGAGCTTGATATTTTTTTATTTGGTTTTTTTGAAATAATTTTACCCATACCACATACCAAAGGCCCAATCGACACATATTGACGTTGATGTGTAGCTCTAGCTAGCTCACTTAATTCGCAAAGATACGGCTGTGAGAGAAGAGACCTTTTGAGTATGCCATGGCATGTCATCGAGTGCCTTCCCTTTCGGTGGAATGAAGGTTCTACACCAGTTCTGTTTGCATAGGCCCTAGCCTGTATAAAACATTAAAATTTACTGGAGTATTGCCGATTGAGTAAAATTTCCAAAATAAATGTTGATTTGCAATTATAGATTTGACACCTTTGAAACAGCTGCAAAAATCGGATTAAAACGTAACCAATTTATACAGGTAGCTTTCTTGCATGAGCTAATTTCATCACTCATTGCGGATGAAACTAATTAAGTGCTTTGTATTCGGGTAACAAATATTGTTGAAACTCATCAATCGTGTCCAAACATTAGAAGAACAACAAAATATAAGTTGTTTATTGTCGAAACGGTTTAACCCATACAACTATCAATATACGACTAATACGAGTACATGCTGCAATGAAGGAGAAAGTTAATACCGAAATGAATTCGTGGTAAATACACAATATTAAATGTTTTCCAATGATTGTGCTTAAGAAACTACTCCTATGCTAAATATCAAAATTGTTGGTCTTTTGGGGAATGAGTTAAGGAAAACGGGCGGCTACCTTTCCCTCTAGATGAGAAATCACAAAAATTCGCTCCATAGTTTTAATGATATGTCAATGAGTCAGTCAGTTGTTTTTCCTCGATAGTGTAAGGGCCTTGTATTCTGTGTAATTCAAAAACTACTCATGTTGAAATTACCACAAAAGCAGAATTAAGGAATTTAAAATCTGCATGATTTTCTATGAGAAAGTGTCCAATAAATAATCAGTTGCCAACTTTAGCATTAGTTCACAAGTTGCCATTGGTGTACATTAAAAATATATTACGAATTTATGAGACTTACGATTCCCATAAGGTCTGTTCCCTACTTTTTTCGTAAAAATTGTAAAGAATGTCATAATGGCTGTTGTGGGGATAAATTCTGTCACGAATAGACAACTTAGGGAACGCTTTTGTAATAAGTAGTAAAAACAAAATATACTCATCCGCGTAACAAAATTTAAATCTCCATTCAACTGCCAACGGTCACATTTTGACAGTTTAATTATTTGTTGTTTAAAAAGTCAAATGCCGAATTTGTAAGAACATATTATTACGAATTTGTATGTAAGTAAGGAAACGAATCTATAATTTATAATCACTTGTATGTTAAATGTTAAACTGTACCACGATTGGTGTTTATAGACGGGCCTAGTGAGGTATCCGTCAGAACGGAAAATTCTCCGCAACGCATACTCTATCGGAGACCCTAATTACATTCGAGGTATCAGACATGAGCTAAGTGTTACCATTCGCGAAATAAGCACTAGTTGTTAAAAAAACTTTATATGGCGGACCCTTTATTGCATACTTAATACATTTTTTAAATTTGTTTATTTATACTTGCTTACATTTTTTAACTGCTTATCCGAAAATCGGAAAAAATTCCCCGACCCCTTGATGTCGAAAGAGATCGGACAAAAGATGGTGTGCAACTGTCACAAATGTAATGCATTTCTTCGCACTGCAACGCAGATCATTAGTTGTGCGTTTTTTGCTGTCGGAACAATGTTCCGAACAGATGTGCCAAAGAATTCCTCGAAGCAAAAATCCTCCGAATCGTGGGAGAATTTTCCGTTCCGATGGATACCTCTCTAGGGCCGAGAAACTGATTCAAAGAACTTGATTTCAATTTGACTATCCGGGCGAGAATATACTACAGGACTTCTTTAATACTTTTTTATGAGATAGTTATCTTTATCTTTGACCGATTTTATTTTCGTTTGGAACACGGAAGGAAGAGAAGGAGAGAATAAGGCTAAGAGACTTCAGGTTTAAGAGAAAAGTACTTCTATAGATCATTTCCCTTTTATTTAATATTATGTCTCCTACTTTAATATTTATCTAGAATATTAAAATAAATAAAAATATGACGAATACATTATGGGAATAGAGGGGACCTATATATAAATATTTTAATACCGATTTAGCTATTACTTTTGGATGTTTATGCAAAGAAGACCAGTTCAGTATCACCCTTTAGAATCCGTGGAACATCTTCTATGTCACTGCCCAGCTCTACAGGGACGCCGCTAATCGTGCATGGGAGCACGGTTCTTCGAAAGTTTAGATGACTTGGCTAAGGTACCTCTATCAGGCAAAAAACTATTTCTCAACAGATCGAAGTGGTTCACAATGGGATTCACTGCTTTCGGGTGAAATTTGCGTCTGGGACAAAACTGCCCTTCTTACCAAACCTAACCTAACATAACCTAACCTATAGCCAGACCGAGTCCAACAGAGTTACATTTACTGAACTGAACTGAACTGAACTGAACCCAATTATTAAATGCAAAAGCTATAAAAGTTGTATAAAGGCGATTTGGGATTGAATTTTTATTGTTATATAAACCGAATCAAAACGAGTTGGAAACTGATTAATATTTTGTATTTGTGTTTGTTTTTATTTTTTCAAAACACAGAAATAAAGGAAAATATTTCAAATAATATTGTTGAGTTAGCTAACTCGGTTTGCTTGAATTCCAACTGGGTTTAACTCGGTTTGAGAAATTTTCGGTTTGGTCCATTACTAAGATAAACTGCCTGTCCAGCTCGGACTTTACTGCCGTCTTAATAAGTAAGTAAGTGGTTTGATTCAATATGTTATAACTTCCCCCCTTTCCCCTTAGCCTCTTTCGATAAGCCTATAAAGAAATAAGTTAAAATGCGATTAAAAAAAATGTTTACCAAAAAACCATAAGGTAAACTCCAAATCGGGTTGAGGTTTCGGTTCACTTATAATCCAAAACTTATCAATTTATAAATCGATGGACTTAAGGCAATCCCGATATAAAAACACAGTTGTCAGAAAGCCAACCGCCATATTCCGGTAGGCTTAGATAATTTAAATTTAACCCTGGAAGTACATGCATATTTTTTGTACGTTAACGACATACTTCGTCGAATCACTATTTACGGTGCTGCAGTCCGTTTGAGGCTAACAATACGATACCCTATCCAAATCACTTTACGGCAAGTCTAAGTTGGAAACGAGTTGTATAATCTAGATTTAAAATTGCATTATCAATGTAAATGCGTTTTATTTGCAGTTCTGGACTCTGTTCTTATGAGGATTAATTGTTTTGGATTCCCGAACTTGGAATCCAAAACAATTAATCCTCGGGCGAGCACAGTCCAGTAAGATTTACAAAGCAAATAATATTTGATTAAAAAAAAAATCCACAAGAAGAAGGCGTGGCAATAAACTTTATACAGCAAACTTGTTAAGGAGGTTGTTTAGGTACTTACTACCAAACACTTAATTTTGTCAACTTTATATAGCAAACTTGTTAAGGAGTTTGTTTAGGTACTTATTACCTAACTTAATTCTGCAAACTTTTGCTTTAAAACAGTTTTTTCTTAATTATGGGCGCGGCAGAAGGCTATGAAACAAACTTTCACACTTAACCATTTCAAAAGTTAAATGGCTTTCATCCAGCTTAAAGTCTAACTCCAATGTATACCCCATTTACTAAGGGTTTAAGAAAAGCCATACTGTGGTATTTCCCTGACCTTCATCAATATCTCCGTAAAAAGTTTCAATCGAAACTTAAAGCATGGCTGGATTTTCAAAATAAAAAGCGTTCGGTTAATCACTTGAACATCTTATTTGAATTTTGAGATATCTATTACATTTTTAGACAAGTTACGCTCCTCATATGTTGCCGCTCGCAATCGACATCCCTTCCATTCGTGTTAAAAAATATATCTTCCCACTCATAACGTTTTCAGAAGCTAGGTCCAGTATGTGCCTTTACGTGTTAGCTTCTCCACAAACACACATTTTTTCACAACATACTCATTTCAAAACGAATTTAAATGCAAATACCTAAAATCCACTCCACTTTAACAAAACCTTTCAAATTAATTCGAATAACTCTCCAAATCTACAAATCTAAGAATTATCTTTAAATTTTATCTACGCTCTCTACTATTTACACGATTTATAATCGCCAGACAAGAAACCGTTCTTATCATTTAAGATATACCTATATTTGTGTTTAATCGCACTATTACTCCCCAGCTTCATTTCGTTTATCATTGGCACTGTTCCAAAAAAAAAAATGCCTTCATTGCGCAGGTCACTGTCAATCACCTGAATAGCACACAACTCAACATCATATGTCTGGGCACTAGTACTGACACATTTAGAAGCCCTTTCCCTTCAATATTCCGCTTTAACAAATTATGCAACAATAATCAACAATATCAATGTGCAACCACTTTGACACTTACACGTCATGATTCTATGAATAATTAGGCAGACGCAAATGATAAAAAATAGTTAAATGGTATTGATCCCAACAACCAATATGACAGTGGCAAACAAAAGATGCCACATTCGATCCACCGCACTTCAAACAACCGGCACTTCCAAATAAATCTGTATAAACTCCGAAACTTGAACCAAACTCCAGCTCTCTTCTGTACAAACTGAGGTGAATGTGTTTTCTTATTTTCTAAAGAATCAAATCCAATAGCGATAACTGCCGGTTTTTATGTATGTTTTACTCTCTATGCCATTACATTGCCACAATCAAATTGATAAGGGGCCGACAGTGGGGTTTGAGGGGTATACATGTACACAGTGCACACACGTACAGTTGACGTTTTGCTTTGCAGCCAAATGAAACTCTCTTTTCTGCATAGAGAAAGCGAGAGAAGTAATAACAAAACAGAGAAAACCAGTTGTTAAATTTATGAATTTTATTTTAAAAAACAAAACAAACAACTTAAACGCATCTTCATGATGGTGACGTGATAACATATACGGGATCACCACGCTTTACAACGCCCTCACTGTGGATATTAAAGTAAATTCCCATCTCTGGTTCAACATTTCCCGGTTTCATTCGATATCTAGATAGATTTAAGTGCACGCATGAGAATGCATTTATGGAAATGGAAACATTAATTTCAGCTACTTCACCTTTTAAGCGTTCTCAGGGGTTCAAATTCTGAACTGCGTTCACATGTAAACGGATCGATGTTGGGAAGAATGCAGCGGTAGCATGGTGCTTTATAACGGAATACGGCGTCGTTTCCAATTCGCATCCATAACCAGTTATCTTCAGAAAATGCTGGCAAATGCGTATTAATTAGAAAATTGCCGCGAAACCGCCAGTGATGTACTTTCGTTGCCAGACGTGTATTTAGGTCCGCAACAGATTTTTCACAGATAGCCATAAATGGATTGAGTTTCTAAAATTAAAAGGAAATTATTTTTTTAACAATAGAATAATTATGTGTTTGATGCTAAAATTAAATTCATAGTTAGGTAATAATTTTTATTTATTATTTTTTTAAACTTTTGATATGTCTTATAATATTCTGTGCTGAATTATAGGTTGACTGCGGGAACTACGTTTTAAAAAAGGCCAACCTCCTCCTATTAATTAAATTTATTGTCCCTCTAGGAATCTATTAGGTACTTAAAAAGAACATAATTGCAGAACTATTGAAAAATTAAAATTTCACGTATCTTAACCCAAAAATCAAAGACGATGAGCGGGATTTCAATAATATTTTGCCAATAATGAAGCGAACATTTATTTAAAACAGAGCTCAAATCGCGTTCAATTTCATTGACCTTAGAAGCCCTTTCCCTTCAATATTCCGCTTTAACAAATTGTGCAACAATAATCAACAATATCAATGTACAACCACTTTGACACTTACACGTCATGATTCTATGAATAATTAGGCAGACGCAAATGATAAAAAATAGTTAAATGGTATTGATCCCAACAACCAATATGACAGTGGCAAACAAAATCTTAACCCAAAAATCAAAGACGATGAGCGGGCTTGGATTTTAATAATATTTTGCCAATAATGAAGCGAACATTTATTTAAAACAGAGCTCAAATCGCGTTCAATTTCATTGACCTAACGCCATCAGATCAATGTTTTTGGCACCCAGTTTCATTTTATAAAAAATATAATTTGTCGATATTGAACCACCTACTGACTTAAAGGGTGTTTAAAGATATGCAGTTCAGTTATGACTTATAGCATATGAAACCTAAAGCAACCAAGCTGCTCTCGCTTGATAGCTCAATTCAAAATCTCACACTTCAAAGGCTGACAACATTCCGTAATTTCGGGCCAATTGTAGTGTAGTTATCTACACAAAATATAAAGCGTAAACAAAGTATACTAATCAGTTGTATCAGTTCCCAAAATATATTTATCCTAAACCCCCACCATTCTCTGAAGCCTTCGACAGTTTTTGGTCAATCGTTTCTATGTTACGTCATCTCCATCTGTCCACAGAGGATATTTATCGTGAAACAGAAGTCATTCAAAAATCTTACAAGAAACATTTACCTTTCAATTACTAAGCTTTGACATTTTTATACCCTATCCTAAGGGTATATTAATTTTGACACATAGTTTGTAACACCCCTTAATATTCGCCGTAGACCCATAAAAGTATATATATTTATGATCAGGACCAAATCCTAAGACTATCTAGCAATGTCCGTCCGTCCGTCCTTCCGTCCGTCCATACGCAATTTTTAGGCCTTTAAAATTAAGCTAGGAAGCTGAAATTTGGACCACATATTCCCTAGAGCTCCGAAATGGTTAAGTGTAAAATTTTTTTGAATACGCCTACTGCCACGCCCACAATTTAGAAAAAACCGTTTTAAAGCGAAAGTTAGAGAGATAGAGTGTTACAACCTTGACAAGATATGTAGGCACTGCCCTCCTTTATAAGTTTGTCATATAAAGTTTTTTGCCACGCCTACTTTTTGTGGGCGTTTTTGACTAAAATGCTGTTTTCTTCGAAAATTTTCACAGAAAGCGAAAAAAAATGTTTAACAAAATATTTACCCAATATTTTTCCCAACATATCGCCCATACAAAGTTTTTGGCCACGCCCACTTTTTGGGGGCGTTTTTTCAAAAAAACTTTTTTTTTTGTTAATTAATAGAACTAAATAAAATGCTATCCATCATCTTCTTAATTCTTTTTTCTTTAGGTCATATAGGGATATGGATAGGGTATCGTACTGTTCGCCCCCAGCGGACTGTAGCCTTTCCTTATGTTTTATATTAAAATACTTAAAAAAATATATTTCTATGGAAGAAAACCTATTTATTTAAACTTCAAATTAGAATTTATTTACTTTAAACATTTGATAAAATTTATTACCTAACAGAAAGAACTGTGATTATGAGCTTCTCAAAAATTTTACGTTGGGAATCGACATTAAACGGCAGCTTTAGCTGGGCTGTAGATCCTATATGGGCCGTTTACCCCTAATATTTATATTTTTAAAAAGGCGTTTGTAGTACAAATGGGTTAGGATCGAAATTTTTTAATAGGGTTTATTCGGTTTTTAAACCGTTATTCTGGTTGAACAGAATTGTGTTTCAGAATATTCGCTTAAACCGCTTATCGGGCTTATGGCAGCGGAAGCGCTGCTAGTCAAAAATTAGTTGATAGATCATTGGTAATCTGAATTTATATATAGCTTTATAACATATAAATATTTGAACTTATTTTTAAACAAACCCAACTAATGCCAGTCGTCCACTTAACGCATTCAATTCTTATGTACGAGGCTCTTAACTTTGTTGGAGATGGTTTATTATCGTTGCTCAGCGCGTTGTTCAACAAGTGTACGGGTGGTGGACGAGCTCGTGTTGCTTGTTGAAGACAGATGCGCATCGGGTTGAGCAACGAAATACAAAGAATGTGTAACACAATATCTTTTCAACGCGTTGCTCAACTTTTTTTATTCTTCGTTGTTTGATTGCGGCAAAATTGGGTGCCGGAACGAGTTGAAGAACTAACGTCCTGTCACGTTTATTTTTTTCAAAACATTATCAACACGGCAGCCATGTTTCTTTTCTTTTAAAATAAACTTTGCCGAATGAATCAAAATAAATATAAATTTAATCTGACAATCGTAGGTGTTGAACAACGTTGCTCAACATGCGATTCTTGGTCTAGTGTACGAGGGTATCAACGCGTGAATCAACTCAACTCAATGAAAGTCATCGAAAATGTGATTAAACAACTCGAGGAACGGAGTTTGTTGCCAAAATGAAACCAGTTAATCAACTAGGTGTACGGAGTTATTCAACAATTGAGTGCGTTGATGAACTAAGTGTACTGGGCTTGCAACGCGTTGAAGACAAACATAGTGGAATTTTAACAGAATTTCGTTGCTCAACGTGAGCAACGTGAGTGTATGCACTAGTGTACGAGGCTATTAATATATTTGAGTTGAATAAAGAATTGGACAAAGTTGGTTGAATGCGTAGTGGACGACCGGCATAACGCATCGTAATGACGTACCTTCTTATATTGCGTCTACAGAGTCTGTTTGACCTAAATGCTAACATATTTATTTTTAACCTTCTGTCGTACATTAGCATATACGTACAAATACTAATGACGTTTTCGTTTTGTAATCCGGAAGAGCTCTCCGATCCGGGATGCCAGTCGAACAGCAAACATTTTTCATTTGAATTTTAAGTGCCATTTGTGTATGTATATGTATTTCCAACCGCCTCACTGCCAATCTGATGACGATGAAGCTGATGAAAGAAAAAAAAGCCTTTGAAATATGTTTAATTAAATTTGTTAATAATTAAAGAATTATTAAATGCATCAACAACAAAAATTACATTTAAATCGATAAACTTTGGTGGTGTTTGGTTGTATTAGTGCTTCTGGTTTTGATTCTGAATTCGAAGCCAGAAGCGAATTTCTCTTCTTTCCAGAATAGGAACTGTCATTTAAGTACCAAAGAAACACTTTCAGAAGAGACCGGAATTCTTCCGGAATACCAATCGTAAACAACATAAGTGTGAATCCTTTTTACAACATATGTGTTCATATAAAGAGTGTTTTTTAAAGAATCTAAGAAGTTAAATTGGCAACATTGTTTTCTTTGACAACCCGATTTGACAGTTCTCAGTTATTTTCAGGTTATTTTGATTTGCCAATTCATCATTGAATAGACTCGTGCAAGAATCGTCGAATTTGGAACGTGGTACCCACAAGACATTGTCAAAACACCTTAACATCCAGACAAAGAAAGCACTTGATGCGCTTTATAGACCAAGGGAAGCATTTGGACATACGTCTTCAAAAATGATTATGTCCAGAATGTTACAGTCAAATTTAAGAGGCACTAACTTTTTCGTACCCCAATTAAAGTTGCAGGACGATAGCACATGCCACCCATCACGCGAAACTATTAATTAATAAAAATGTCTACACCAATAAACCAGAAATAATAACTCATTTTCACATTGATGGCTTCGTTAAACGTCAAAATTGCCGCTTTTTGATTTCAAAGAACCCACAAGTGATTGTCGAAAACCATGTTGGTCCTTGCGACAACATGCATATGCTCTTTCGAAAATGAGGCTATTCAAGCAGTGATTCTTCCTTCTGCCTAAATTGGATTATATTGATGTGGACGACATGTGGTTTCAACAAGAAAATGCCACATACCGTGGTGAAACAATTCAATTACTACACAAGATTGCCATTTTTTAGCAATGGTGGTGTTAGAACTCATGATCTCGATTCGGTGATCTGAATTGGCTCCCTAGCAATTCTGATCACCGAAACGAAAAGGGTTCCCTAGATCATGTGATCTGAAAACTGTGCTGAAAACTGGCAAATTTCGATATTATATCGCTGTCACCAAGAACTCCTACTACTGACATTAAAATTAATAGCAGATTTGTTATCAGAGCCATAAAATAAGTAAAAAATCACGTAGACCTGTTTTAATATTATCAACCGTAAAAGTGATTTGCTGCTTCAAGTTCTGTGGACCAATTATGGAGGTAATAACCTCGATAAAAGAACATTAAAGGTTTATATCCACCGCGTCGCTATTCAATTTTTACTGCTTTATTAATCCTGAACGACAACTGACAAAACGTAAATACATACCAAATTTTTTTTAAAAAATCCCGCCCTTGGCTCCGGCGTTATGCACACTAACAACTGCAAGCCACTATCTTTCCCAAGTAGAAATTTGGAAAACCATCTGCCATACTGATCATCGCACTCGATCACTGGTATTTGCATTTTCTCTACGATTCTATCAACTACCTTACGGCCTTTAGTCAGACTTGTTATGTTTAGTAGCAAGGGTTCCATTGATGGGGCTGTCACTTCTATCTCATCATCACCGATTATTCGAGACTGGATTTCCCACATCTTAGGTCGACTGCCTGCAAAGCCAACGCGATCGTCATCATCAACTAGTATCAGTATTTTGTTCCGCAGATTTCCGCACTCGATCCCGTATTCCATGCACTTTGCCTCGCTAACTTCGATGCCTCTGCAGGACTTTATAGGAAACATCATTATCTCGCCCAAAGTACCGGCATACTGCCATTCGTGTTCTTTCGGCAAATGATTTCTTCCACGACGTTTTCGCAAAAAGTGCAGTACAATCGATGTTAAGACAATAACTGTCACTCCAATAGCCACCGCCGACAGTAGTGAATTCATTGCGAAAACTAGACTGAATCACGATACGATTTCAAATAGAACTTTGAGAGAATATAATTAATGATTCTACAGCCCTAGATAAGCGTTAAACAAACATTTTGATAAGGTGTGCTATTTTGGTTAAAATTTATGGTGTTTTTCATTGGTAACTTAATCAATCAGTTTTGTTCAATGAGGTCTAGTGCTGCCGCAGCGCTCGCAACTGCAATAAAATCACTAACACCAAAAAGGAAAGAAAATTAATTTGGCCATGGATTGTATTCCGGACACAATCATTTTTCAGACATTCAAATCGACTCACTGTTGCTCCGAAACATGCACTCCTTGCACTTACACCATTGAAATTGACTGCCGTCTATTTGTAAAGAGTTATTTTTATTTTGTTTATTATTTAAAAGTCTACGATTTAAGACCAATACAAAAACAATCCATTTAAAATCGTTTTCCAGTTACCAAGAAAGAGATCCAGTTTTCTTGTCGTTAGATATTGTTATGAATGTCGTTTTTGTAATATTATGCAATTTAGATCTTTACAACTTACATTGTATAATTTTACATTCATATGAGGTGCACGACTGCGTCATTCGAAACTGTCTCGCTATAACAGATTTTCTTTTGAATGGCATCATTCAAAATTTGTCGGAAATATATAAATATATGTGATTTGTGTTAAATGGTCCAATTCGATTTTAAAAAAATCAGCTCACGCGATATTGCTTATATTTTGCATTTTGGAAGAATTTTGGCAGTTGTCAATTTTTTCCAAATGGAATAATAAATTTAATTTCTTAGGTAGAAAATAGCTTGACTGTTGCAATAATGCAAAAGTAAGAAACCTTGGAAGAAGGTTTTGGTGTAATTTTTATAAAAACACAATATATTATTTTCGTCAGTGAACTGCCTTAGACATTGCGACAAATCGCGACAAACTCAGCAAAGTTCAGCGATCAGCTTGCTACGCACTTCGTACTACTCCCTCGACATCCTGTTTCATTTAAAACCACTTGACATCCTAAGTAGACAATTAGCAAAAGGAACATCACAGTGGACCCTAAAAGAGGTTGGCCACTCTGCTATTCTAAATCTATTTTATACCTTACCACCACACCTCAGCATCAGTTTGACAAACATTTTCTAGTCACTTTTCCATCCAGATCATTCTGGAACTAAAGTGATCTCGCGAAAGATGAATCGATCCACTTCTACACCGATATATGTATGTATCAAATATGATGAAGGGGTTGGTAGTGGCGTTTTCTCTCACAGACTAAGTCTTAGTTCCTCATTTCGTCTACCCAATCATTGCAGTGTGTTTCAGGCGGAAGTCATGGCAATTAAAGAAGCCTTATCTTGGCTGAAAAGAAACGTTATATCCACTAGAGATATCCGAATCTTCTCTGACAGCCAAGCAGCTTTGAAATCGCTAGACTCAGTGTCTCTAAAATCTATAGTGGCCCTAGAATGCCGATCCTTCCCTTAAGAAGATGTCGCAGCATTTCAACATTTACCTCTGCTGGATGCCGGGGCATAGCGATATCCTAGGGAACTGCAAGGCCGACGAACTCGCAAAGCACGGAACCACACTGCTTGCTAATTTCACCTGATAAAGGTTTCTTAGGCATTCCAATTGCTACATGCAAACTAATGCTAAAATCGGAAGCTATTGAGAAAACTAACCTCAGGTGGACAAGAGGCAAAACTTGTCTAGCGACAAAACGGATTTGGCCTAAGCTGAATCTGAAAGTGTTTGATCTCTCTAAAAAAGACTGCACGTCAAAACGTCATAACACAATAGGTTTTATCACTGTACACTGTCTGATAGGTAGGCATGTACTCGGTTAGTAGTTGTATGCATTCTGGAATTGCGATGCAAACATATTGTTCCAAATGTGAATTTCAAAGATGATAGATTGCATTGAAAATTCAATTTTAAAAATAGTTCTCGAGATGATAATGAACGCACTTCATCGAAAAACCTGCGGCTCCTTGCATCTTCAGAAAGTTTGGTATGGAAACTCTGGTGAAATTTGTTGGTGTGTACCTTGTCATAACTTTCGTTTCAATGATTTTGATTACCTTGATCATATGACAATGCACTTATACACTTGCTGTTTTCTAATCACTTGTTTAATCGTGCGATATCTATGAATTATTATCTGTGCTAGAAGGGCAACGCACTCTTAGCCACGTAGGAAGTTAATTTGAAGAAACCCCCAAAAGTTTTTACAAAAAATTGATCACTTGATTTTCTTATCGACAATAGCAGACAACAACGGCAGTAAAGTATAAAAAATTGTTTTGCAAAGTACTTTGACTGCGCATATAAGACTTATTGTCTGAAGGGAAGTTAAATTTCGACTGCAGCGGCAGAACTTTATTTAGATTTGCAGGAAAATAAGCATACCAGCGGTTTTTATGAAATTGTATGAGTTTTAAGAAAATTTAATTAACTGTTTTTAGCTGATCACATAAAATGCATTGGACTCTTTTTTTTTCAACACAGCTAGTGCGGTCACAACGCAGCATTCTCGATTTTATTAGAAAAATATTTTCAAAATTTATGAATATGAAAAATTTGTTTCATTATAATGAACATATTTTAAACTACTTAGTCAAGTTTTCGGAGGCGAATGTGCAACCTTTTTTAAATATAATATAAAATTTGAATATGCCAAATTCTGAAAACAGAAACCCTATTGATGAATTCTTCCATACTTTGTGTATTTCTTGTAAAGGGTAAAGAGGTATAGAACTTCGAATATGCGCTCATCGAATGTTTCCTTCAATAAATCGATTGTGACGTGCGCTGTGTGGAATGTAGCGCCGTCTTGTTGGAACCACAGGTCAACCATATTCATGCCATCCAATTGGGGAACAAAATAGTCGGTTGTCATGGCTCTATACAGGTCTCCATTAACGGTAACGGACTCTCCAGCATCATTTCGGAAGAAGTATGGCCCAATGACTCCACCAGTTTTTGTGGATGTAATGGCGTTTCAAGGGTCTTATGTGGATTCTCTTTACTCCAAATGCGGCAATTTGGTTGTACCCATTCTTGGCTTGTTGATTTAGCCATTCAACCCAAAATGAGCCTCAACACTGAACAAAATTTTGCGATGAAACTTCGCGAACTGAACCATTATTTTCGAAATAAATTTGCATGATTTGCAAGCTTTGTTCATTTGTCAACCTATTCATGATGAAATGGCAAACCAAACCACTCAACTCACAACTCACGGATCACTTCAGTACTACTAATCTGTGCGATAAAAAAAACTCATTAGACATATCTACATGTTTAAAGTGTTAAGAGTTTTTCACAAAAAAAGCGGGAACAATCCGAGTAGGAGCTCCCAAATCTATAACCTAAGAATAAAAAACCTAACCAAGTCAATGTACCAATTGGACTTAAACGCACATACGAGTTTGATGTAATTTCGCACATTGGACGCATTTAACAAAATTGTTCAAAATACAAAAATGTAACAAAATCGTTAGTCGTTTTTGGAAAAACCAATTTAATTTAAATTTAAAAAAATCGTTATATGAAAAAAAAATAAAAAAAATTTGTTTCGAAAATCGAAGTACGCAGATTTGTTTAACTTAACATCATAAAAAATATAGTATATATTTTTAACATTTAGTTTTTCGGATATCCATTTATTAGTTTTTTAAATATTGGCGGCTTTATAAATTACCGTTAATCGATTATTTTTTTCCAAAAATTTAGTGTGCAGCATTTTTGGCCCCATCCCAAGTATGTTTAGTACAAAAAAATACCAAAATTGAACCATTTTCGAGAAAAATAGTGATAAGTGATTTTCACCAAAAAAAATGTGTGGAAAATACCGTTACGATGAAGCAAAAAATAAAAAGACGTAACCCCAAAAACCTTAGATACGAACTTGGAATCAAATCCGTCAAACCATTTCGTCATACGGTGCCCGGACAGATAGACCGATGTACGGCATTGTATTTTATCATCCCTCATACTCAGTTTGAGTTCGAAATTTCTGCACTATCGCAATAACTTTCTCTTTAGTATACTTACATATGTATACGAGAATGTTAAAAAATAGATATACTGGTGTTTAGAAAAGCTTTTTATTACTAGAAAGAGATATAGGGTTAAGTTTCAACACTCGGAAGTTTTTGCACGTGTACGCTAGTTAGAGGGACGTGCTTATATGATAGGTACGCTTCAGTAGGTTATTTATTAGCTTGGACCGGAAAAATAAATATTGTAATACAGAAATTCGGTGGTAGGTGAGGTGCGTCGGATGAGTTAACTAGAGAATTAGTTTTTTTTACAACCGATTTGAAACATTATTTTTTCCGACATTTTTATCGGTTCGAAGCACATGCTCTAAGATTATGCACCGGAATTTTTTTATTTTTTATTTCATTTTAGTCTCCACAATCAGAAACTTGGCTATGCTAGGTTAGGTTAGGTTGCAGTGGCAGTCGGGAAGAAGTTCGACTCACTTAGACCTAAGTAAGGTCCATTGTAATACCACGTGGATCTAAAGTTCCTGCCTACTCGTTGAACCAATTTGAACTTTTTATAAAGAGTGAGAGACGTTTTGAGTCGGTCGAATTTAAATCGTTAAGATCATTGTAGAAGTAAGCTCCCAGATGGAAATTTCGCTTCCGGGCTTGGCCAGATTCTGCAAAACTTAAAGGTCCCCTTCCACTTTTAAGGGACAGAAAGTTATCAAATGGAACAATTGACACTTATTTCAAGAATACATATTTAAATCGTAAATCCAAACTCCTAATGACTTTTCAACTACTTCAATAGCGAAGAACGGGTATTTAGATCATGGTATAAAGAACACAAGTTATGTTTGACAGCTGAAAACGACGTCATTGCGAATATTCGGCGTCAAATCCCAGTAAAAAAATACAAGATTTGCTGAATTTCACAGGACGACCTGCAATTTTAATTTATGATCACTCTCAAATACGTTGTATGAAAAAATTGGCAATTCGACTAGTGAAATGCATTGTGTTTTTATACAAGATAGTAAGAAATAAGAGCATGACTGCGTCATATGAAACCTTCTCGCTATACTAGATGCATTTTTTAAATCGCAAAATAAAATTTAGTTCTCGAAAATATAAAAATGGAATGTGAGTTTTTTCCAAAAACAAACGAAATTTAATAAATCACGTTTTTAAATTAAAAAAAAATTTCAAGAACGGCACAAAGGATTTGGATCTTATGGACCTAACTATTTAAAATACAGAAATGGAATAAAAGCGTTAAAGCCATTTGAGCGAAAATCCATTTTTTTTAATCACTATATATTTTAATTCATTCAATTTCAATATAATATTTCTAAACATAGAAAAAAAAATAAAAGAGAGAAAAATAATTTTTTTCCGGGTTTTGCTTGAAACTACACCACTGTGCGCCAGCAAACAAAACGATTAGACGCCAATGAAACGGAGATAGATATATACATTATGAATACGCGATTATTACTTTTATTCGTAAACAAAGTAGGTATATATATATTTATTTACTTTTACCCAATGATAACTGTGCGATCGTGTATTTATTGCTAACACATGGAATTGCACTGACTGGACGTATGAATGTGTGCAAACGAGCAGCTACATTGTACAATTGCCGCAATGTTTAGAGCTGATGTTTAGGCTAGGGCACTTTTTAATCATACACACAGTCGCACATTGATACTATGTAGACAAGACTAGAATTAAGTGATCCAGAATTTCACACTGAATACCGGGTATTGCATAGTTTAGTCGATTTCATTAGAATAAGTTCTTTCGGTGGCTAATCAGCAGCGGTAAGACAATGTCACGTAAGTCTGAAAAGTTATTTTCTGTCCTTCATATTTGAAGCAATGTCTTTTAGGTTCGTTAAATTACGCACTCTTTACGGGTCTTGGAATAAGTGTTGGTCTATCAGCAATTACCTACGCTTACTACAAATTCAAAAAGGATACGATTCCAAAAAAATGGAAGAAGGTCGGTGTACTGGAGCAGTTGTATTTCTATCCGATAAAGTCATGCGGAGGAATTGAATTAGATGCGGCAATCTGTGAAAATCTTGGCATACGCATTGGTGACGTCAGGGACAGATCGTTAATGCTGATCGATGAAACCAATTTGCTGGTCTCTGCGCGCGGCTATCCGAAAATGTTCCAAATCACTCCAAAAATTGTCGGTCGCTCAAAGTTGATTATTTCCGCGCCGGGAATGGACGATTTGGAGTTTGACTATTCAGTCGTTGGCGAAGATGCAAATGGCGATGTACAAGCACGAATGCATGGATTGTTCGTCACTGTTATGGTTTGCGCAGACGAGTACAACAAGTGGTTTTCTCAGTTTATTTTGGGAAAACCTGAGGGCTTGCGATTAGTATACTATCCATATTCATTTCCAACGAAAGGAATTGACAAGGATTTCATCAATGGCCCTTTGACGAAACAAGATACTGTAAGTTAGTTGTGGATCTGTTTTTAGATGACTGACTATTTATATGATTTAGGGTACTCTGCAAGATGTTTCCAGCTACATGCTGATCAATAACGTATCTGTGGATGAATTAAATACTCGCCTAGAGCAAAAAGTGCCCTCGATACAGTTTCGTGGGGTTTTTTATGTGAAAACCGATGGATTGCCATTTGAAGAAGATTTTTGGAAGTGGGTTAAGATCGGCGATAAGACAATGTACCGAAATGTTGGACCATGCTATCGTTGCATCATTCCAAATATTAATCCATTAACTGGTGAACGGCATCCGAATATGGAACCACTTAAAACTTTGAGAACGTGAGGCTAACAAATTAGTTGTTTGTATTTTGATTCTTGACATTTGGTGTATTTTAGATATCGCGTTATTCCTGGCGCTAAAACTAAGTCCCCGGGAATGGGCATTCAAATGGGTATAAGAGCACCGGGAGTTGTTAAAGTAGGAGACGTTGTCTATGCCGAGGATACGTCCTAGACTTTGAAAAATGAAGATTAAAGTGTTTTGATAAGAAAATTCTAATCATTATGGTGCCATAGAAAGAATGATAAGAGATATAATTGTTAATCTGTGAATAAAGTAACCTACCTATTGGGGTATTAATAATTTTCAAAATTGAAGACCTTGAAATTTCTTAGGATTTGTTTCAGTGGACTTTTATTACCGGCAATGTAGCCTTCATGAACAGACTAAATATAAAAATTAAAATTATGATGCTTGAATATTCGGATAAGGTTGACACGTTGGACAACAAGCAACAAAACTGGAGCACCCGCGAATCTATCGGGTCACGCACAGATAAAGACTGAGTAGTCATTGAACTTAAACAAATTTCACAAGAGTCTTAAATGTGCGATTCTAGAACGTCAAAACGCAGTCTTAACATATTTTAAGCAATATTATGTGTCTGTGATTAAATGTTTTACGACACTTCGTATTAAGGCTGATTAGAATTTTTTTTAAATTGAACTAAGAGGAATATGGTCGCAACGCAGGATCTGAAAATGTTTGCCAAATTGACAGTTGAAAGAACTCAGTTACCAAAAATAAAGTTACTGTATGAAATATACATTATGTGAACTTTACACTGCAGCAGATACAAAAGTGCCTCCATGCCCTTATCATCACGTCTAAAACAATTTTTTTTTTAAAGTTATTGAACTTTACAAACATTCTACGACAAAATAAGGTGAGATAAGCATTTTCGAGGCCCCTAAGTGGAAAACATTGCACTACTCTCGTTTAGGCACACATATACATATTTTTCTAAATGGTTGCAGAATTAATTTTTTTATAGTTGCTTTCGGTACTAGTTCTTATACTAGAATCCTTTATGGGCTTAGTTAATGTGATTTAATATTTTCTCGAATCGCTGCTTCTGCAACAATTTGCTCGAATTGAGACAAAGTATCAGGACGAAAATTTGACAGAACAGAACCCGTCTGAACTTGGCTTTTTGTATGCGACACTAAACCTCCAAATCTAAAAAAAAGAAGTGTTTTTTTTCATACAGTTTCGTTTCGTTTATCTTACTAAAAGATGTGCGATTCTACGCTATTTTTCTGTCTTATTAAGCGGGGGAGCTTTTGCCAATTTTGTTGCGATGGTGAGGGGTCAATTTAGGATCTAAATGTCATGTTCGTGTTCCAGAAATTAGTTCGCTTGACGCATCCTCTGGAGTTACGCTCCGACCTGATGCTTTTAATTGGTAGACCGCAGAAGGGTTCTAGACCTATAAAAGGCAAAGTCTTTGTGTGCTATTTTCCACGACCAATAAGGGGGTACATTTTTTTTAACAGCTAGACTTGAGATAATAAGTTTGGTGTCAAGAGCACTCAAGTGCTGCTTGGCTGTCTAAGAATATATTTCAGCTTGGCTGGGATGGTTGTCTTTTGACCAAGGGGGACAGAGAATTTGCAGTTAAACCGCATATCGTCGGTTAACTATGAATACTCCTAGCATTTTGTAAACTTTACAGATAACGCAATTAAGATATTGATGTAGCGCGAACGAATTCACTCGGCAATTCTTCTGTGCAGTTCTTTTTAAATTTTGAACCCCCTTTTAATCCCTTTTAATCTCTTTCATATCAATTTTGTGCTCTTGAATCGTCTTTGTGCAATCGGACGTTTAACAAGTGATTTGGGTAGTTATTTAGCTGCTATCGATATAATTTACGCATTCAGAGACGAAGAAAAATATTATATTATCATTAAAGTGATTTTCTCAAAATATGCCACCGTCGATATAAAACTTACCACAACATTTTAAAGAAAATGGTCGATGCTGCAGAAGGATCGATGCTACAGAAGGATCACTTTGAAATGCCTCATCTACATTTCACCGATTCTCTTTAAATAAAAACCATGCAAAATGTTTAACAATTTTGTAAATAAATGTATTTATCATTACAGAGATATTTATTTCGCATCGCACAACGTTTGGATGCAAGAATTTCCTGTTCTATAAAATAAATGACGTTAATTTTATCATCAATTCTTACGAAAATTCATTTAAGTTTACCCTATACACTTTTATCCTGCTTTTAATAAATAACATTATGCATTATTTGCCTTTTTCTTTTTAAATTATAAAAATAACCATAGTCCATTTACCATAATAGGGTAGAGTACGGGAAGGATTCATATAATCTTGAATAAATCTAATTTTTTTTGTTTATTTCTTTCTTTGAATTTTTGTTTTTCTTTTTTAATTGTATTAGATACTAACTGCTAGTAATTTAAAAGCAGTAGCAATGCAATGCGCAAAGTACCGCCAGTGCATTTCAGCATTAATCACTTTTTTTCGAATAGATTACAATAAAATCGTTAATACGTCTTTTAGTCCCTTTTGATGCAGCCCTGCCAGGCTAGGCCACCGCACGCCATGCTGATGATGACATAAATCACAAACACTATTATTACTCCAACAATTACATAGAGTCGTATATTTTTCCAGAACATTTGCCTAGCCAGATTGCGTGATGCTTTGCGGAATGCCACGGACTAAAATAATAAGGAAAATTTTATTTATTTTAAATATCAACTAGGATAAGTGAAATGGTAAAGTACTTACATTGTTGCTAAGATTTTCAGTTTTGTTGACCAAAAGTTCTAGTCTCTCTCCTCGATCTTTAAGGCTATCTGTAAAAATGAAAAAATATAATATGCATGAGTGTGACTAGCTCGTTTCCTGCTAGAGCTGCATAAATATAAAACAAATCCCAAAAATATCATTAGTTGTTCTATTGCGTTTCTATTATGGGTTTAGAAGTGAATGAGGGCAAAACGAAATATATGCTGTCAACAAGAAGGGACGCACAACATCGACGAATCGGACAGAACGTCACGATAGAGAGCTATAACTTCGAGGTAGTTCGGGACTTTATCTACCTCGGCTCCGCTATTAACTCTGCCAATGACATATCGTCAGAAATCAAGCGAAGAATTACACTTGCCAACCGCTGTTACTTTGGCCTAAGGAGGCAATTGATTAGTAAGGCCTTGTCGAGAAACACCAAGGAGACTCTATATAAGACCCTCATCATCCCAGTCCTGCTGTATGGCGCAGAAGCATGGATTTTATCAAAGGCGGATGAAGATCTCCTTGGTCGTTTCGAACGCAAAATTCTTCAAGTGATTTTCGGTCCCGTTTGCGTTGACGGGCTTTGGAGGAAGAGATTTAACAGCGAACTCTACGAGCTGTATAGCGACATCGACCTGGTCAGAAAAATACGGATTAGTCGTCTAAGATGGCTGGGTCATGTAGAGCGAATGGACACCAACGCTCCGGCCCGAAGAGTCTTCGAATCCAACCCGGAGGGACAACGCAGTAGAGGAAGACCTCGCCTAAGGTGGCGCGCGCAAGTGGAAGGGGACCTCAACCAACTTGGAGTGCGCAACTGGAGGCAGTTAGCCAAAGATCGTGCTAACTGGAGAGGCGTATTGGTTGAGGCCCAGGTCCACCCCGGACTGTAGCGCCACCTAAGTAAGTAAGTAAGTTCTATTGCGTTGTATTACTGTCATCTGTTTCAACAAATAAGGTCGATTTTCTCCTAGATATCTAAGGGTTAGTAAGTTCCGATTTGGTTACTGCAAGCAACCATCACGAGCAGAAATTTGTGCCCACACAGACTCATAACTTACTGCCATATTTTCGACATGGCTAGAATTTATAAGGCGCTTATTCGCCCTTAACTCGTGTAGAACGCTCACTCGAGCAGTACAATACGAAGTATGTGGTATTCTATGCCACGACCTGCTTTTACTTTAGCATCACGTCCCTTTCTTTAATTTCCTACTTTCCTAATGCCCGTAATGTGTTACTTCATTTTAAAGATACCAAAGTGAAATAAAATCAATTAATTACTTACAAAATCCTTAAATAAATTGTGTTCCATACGAAACATTAGTATTCTAAGATTGATCTTGTAAAGCAGCAAAAGTGATCTTAAGCTAGATATATCTAAGGTCTATACATAGATCTAATTTTGGCTAAGAAATAATCAATATGACTGGAGAAAGCCTTGTATCGGAGATTAATTCAAGATCTAATGTTTTCCTTTTATTTATAATAAGATCTTTGAAGCAGGCAATAACATTTGCGACAGAAAGTAACAGCTTGACATTTTTTCACGTTAAATGTGATAAATGTAAAAGTGGTTCAAGTCCGCATGTAGTGCGAGAGTGTCGGCAAGATATTTGCATAGAGAATCTCTTGTCATCGGCGTTAATCTCCAGTTCAGAGTATAAACATCATTATAGTAAAATTAAACATCAAAGGTACTAGATGAGTTCCCTATGGTACACCAGAGGACGCATTGAATGAGAAATAAGACTGAATTCATGAAATAAACCGCGGTGGTAAATTGGTTGGTTTTAGTTTAAGGAGTATGACTTTGTGTAAGATTTAGACTCTTATTCAGTTAGTTCGTACATAATCGGAGAATCCATTCGGCAAAATGTTATGCCTTGACATTTCGATGCAAATGTAAAATCTTTCGCAATGTATTGTTGACATGCATTGCCGGAAATGGCTGAGAATTTCATTTATAAAAATCTAATATAGATGTGGTCATAAATAATTGTCTTGGAGAACAATGGATGTAACAACAGCAGGATCCGAAAGAACATTATTGGCCTTTTTGTAATACCGGAAATAATCTATATGGATCAGCTGATGATAATAAAAGATCCTGTATCATCAAAAAAGTCAGCATTCTAATAGCTTTGCCCATCCTAACCTTGCATTGAACGACTGTATTGCAGCCAGTAAATCTTACCGCATACTTTTTTATATCTTCAGCTAACAAAAAAACGTTTCTGCAATCCTACACATTTCAATCTTAGCTGCAGTTAGATAGCATAGTATTGAACACATGGCTGAGTTGCATTATCATACTTTAAAAAATAGAATTTAAAAATAAAATTTATTTTGGAGTTTTATTAATAGCCAATTGTAAAAAGCACATTTGACGTTGATTCTTCTTTTACTGCTTCAATATAATAAATAGACATACAGCTACGTTCTACATTTCACTTTCACTCGATATGAAATTGAAATCAATTTAAATTTTAAATTGTTGTTCTGCATTTCACCTCTATCAATATCGATTTAAAAAAGTAAAGATGCCGTGTTCCACAATTCGATTTTATCGATTTGTAAGTGATTTTAAAACGATCATATACATTCAATGTGAAATGGTATTAACAAGCAGAAATCAAGTTGTTGTGGAAGCACTTCTCAATCCCTAAAAGGTGTCAAAACGAATGTCTAATTCATAGCCTACATTCCCCAATTGCCAGGACCAACTCCCCACATTAACTTATTCTTGTACTTAGTATACTAGCGTATATTAACATTTGTATTATGTCCCTGTTTGTAATCTCTAAACACAATTTTTTATATATGTTACCATGGATACTTTTCCATCAAAACTAATTCATATGGGTCAAATTATTTTCTCCAACATTTGAAGAGTGCTTCAGTCTAAAGTAAGAATTAAAACATTTTCCAAATCTAATCTTAAGGAATCGAAGATTAAATATGAAGGGGCTAACAGTTTGCAGGACCATATTAAGTGGGTAAGATAATATGAGTCCTACCAAATATTCCCACATGATATGCAGTAAGTTTAATTTCCTATTACTATCTGCGTACGTCTATATCCTTTTCTCTATCTTGTATGACCAAAGTTATTAAAACAGCACTCATTATTGTTTTCCCTATTAACACTTGGGGCACCTGGTAGTAAATAGTAAAACCAATTTTCAGATCACAAATCGTCATATCAGTAAATAGTTAGATCATGTAAATAGGTCCATATATATATATTAATTCTGCTCGCATCTAGAGCCTAACCTTTTTAGCGAAAAACTACGCTGTAAAGTATCTAAAGGCATTAATGGCATCCTATCGTATCCTTTTAAGGACCTAGCCCAATACTACGTATCACCGAGACGACGTCCAAAGTAGAACAACTTCCTACTTTTTCATCCGTCGCCGCCCACAAATTTAATCAAGAGTGGCTTAGAAACTCTGAAGAGATTGTATAAAACTCGCTGTATTCTATGACACCTCCTTCCGCCAAATACGTGCAAGTTAAGACTTCACTCGACGCAGTGCTCACGACGTATTTTATGCTTCGGGCCCTTTTGTTCTGACGTTTGACCTACGTCTTTATTTGTTTGTTTATTTTGTTTATTTGGCAACTCAGCCATTAAATAAATATTTAACAAAATATACATTAAAATATTAATTTTAAGGATAATATAATAAATTACAGATTAAATTTTCTTCCGTATCAATTATGAATATTTAATTTTTATATAATTAACAACATTCTGTTTAAATCGCAATATGTTTACTTCAAGTTTTAATTCATTGGGAGGTTCATTCAACATTTTTAAACCATTAAACATTAAACTATTTTGTGCAGATTGAGTTCTCAAAAGTGGAAGCCTCAAGTCAAGCCTGTTTCTCACATTATATCTATGCACATCTCCAACAAGGAACGTCTACAAGGAATAATTTTGGCACACTATTGTTTTCTTAACTGAAAGTAATTTGAACATATGAATTTGTCATCTTATGAAGTGACGAAGTGCGTGAAGAGACAAAGTTGAGTTGTTGTGACTTCGCAAAAAGTCATAATAACTCAAAACAAACCTGCTTGCGGCAGGAATCATTACATCGCCAGTTAAAAAAATTATGTTCATTCATGACTGACTGTTAGCAAAACAGCTGCTGATAAAGATATTCGATCGTGATGCTGAGACCTTGTGGATATTGTTTAAAAGCATTACATAACTTCAATGAATTCCAAACAGTGAAACCAGTCACACGCATCATAACGGCACAAACGACGAGTAAACTATTATTTTCATTCCATCAACCATAAAATTACCACAAACGTAATTCTAGAAAATTCTTGATCGCTAATTTGTTAATGGAATTTCATCGGATTGTGAAAGTCGATTGTAGGGATAGAAAAAATTCACTTCACACTAACAGAAATAAGCCACAAAAACGGTGTCAGCGCCGCCGCTTCTTCTTCCTCTAATTTCATTCGACACAATTCAAGCCGCAAAAGAGCTTCCTAGTAATTTGATACACAAGCAAACAACTAACAGCAATCATAGAAAATTACACATGCAACGAAATCCGAGACAACTTACCGATATTTTTAACCATAATATGCTTCAATTCATCAATCTGTCCGTGCACCCTCGAAATGGCATCCACCTCCCGCGACTGACTAAAGAAAACCATTTGCTGTGACAGAATCTTGGAGAATTCGGAATTCATGGCGTATGCTATTGCGGTTGCAACAGTCAAGCCATATGTCTGAATGAATTTTTGTTTTATATCCGCCAGAAACAGGAATGACCTCGTTCTATCGAATTCCTACGAAGAAGAAAAACAGAAGCAGAAACAAATTTAAATCATGGACATCCCAAAATTCATCGTCCATCCTTACATCGTCCGTGATACACATGTAGATAATTTTGTTCTCGCAAATATAGTGGATTACATAGTTTCCATACGAATAGGTGAGTTTGTGGTTATCCATAGGAATCTTTGCCATGATTTGCTCTGTGACCTCGGCAAAGTTGCCAACACATTCGGCGAATTTGGCCAGAACGGTTGTTCCCCGCGACACAACACTGTATAAGATCGGCATTCTGACTCAAATCGTAACTGCAGCGACGAAGCCTACACAAAATGTACAAAAATACAAATAAAAAAAAAAAACATTCCAACAATGCGTCGTTATCTTTTTTGCTGATTAGCGGCTGGGACGTGTATTATTACTCACCGAGTTGACAAATTAAAACATCGAACACAAGGAAGAATGCTCAATTGAAGTCTTTGTTTAGACTGGTTGGTTGGGAATTTTTATTTTTATTTTTTTTTTATACGTATCAGATTTGGTGGATCTGTTGGGTGCACTGTGTGGATGCTCAAAGGAGTATCTGTTTGTCGTTATCTTGAAATAGATTTACTATTTTACATATTTTTGACAATGAACTGGACAGCATGAAAACGCAATAAACACAAATTTAAAAGTGACTAAAGTAATTAGGTAAATAATTTTCCTTTCTTATTTTTCGATGGAACAAGAGAAAACGAATGTCAACATCTAAACGACAGTTGTTCACTTTTATGTTTCCTGTCATCGACTTTGTGTATACTTTTAGTGCAAGTGTATGCACGTACACTAGAAACAGAATGTTGGATGAGACAAAAATTATAAAAATAGAATTTCTTAAATCCGTTACTCTAACTACTGCCAGAGCTATCCTTGCTTTAAACCCGGAGCAGTTAGAATACTAACGAATTTCATTGGCCCATCCACAACTGTCGGAGTTAACTCCAACTAGAATCAGGAATACTATTTGGCAAGAGTAGCTCCGAGACAGTTAGATCAGCACTGATAGCAGTTGGGGTAAACTCTGACAGCTGTGGATAGGTCAATGAAAATCGACATTAAGGGGCCAGTTATAGCTATCATTGAAATCCATCATTAAAAATGTTGTTTTCGTATTTTAAGACAATTAAGCAAACAATAATGGCTTTTAATGGTAACAAAATAAAGCTAATCACTTATAGAATTTTTTTACAAAAAAATTTACTTCATTCTTTTTTAAACTTTTCTTTAAATCTATTTTTATTATTTCACTGTCAGAAATCGATTTCAATGAACAGCTGATAATCGTTTCTGCAATTAGGAACATAATCGTTCCACAGATGTGTTCGATTCTCTTGCTGTCAGTTTTGCTTTCAATGATCAACTCTAACCTTAAAACCTTTACCAGTGGCCTTTCACAGACAGAAAGGCAAATTTTTCTATGATTCCTATAACCGACTTGTCAAAAAATGAAACAACTATTCCACTGATTTGTTCCAATGATGTATTTCAATAATAGCTATAACTAGCCCTTTAGAAGGGGTTTCTTAGGGTGAAGAAAACAATACATCAAGGCGAATTCAATAGTATTCAGTACTTTTGCAACAAAAAAAAAATGTCTTGACAGAGGAAATTTAGTGACAAAAAATTTGATTCTAGTCGGCGAACAGAAAAAATAAGTCCTGGTTTCAAATTGGTTCTATTACTGCCAATTTCAATTATTTTAAATATTGCATATCAGAGAAAATCTGCTGACCAAATAAAGTAAGACTTCTTCTGCCCCGTCATCTTTTATAAATGGTTTTAGAGATTTTTATATATTGTTATGTAGTACAAGCAATGAATAAAAATTACCTTATTTCGGCCCCAATATCGTATGGCTTCCAAACCTGAAGCTCAACAGGAATCCAACCACCTCTTTTATCGCCTTGAAGATCAGATCGCACAATATCGTTAAAATTGAACATATTCGCTTTGAAGAATCGGTGATTATTACGAAATTTTTTGTTTATCTGACATCCATGGGATTGAACCTCGCTTTATAAATTTTGCACGTTTTCGGTTTGTTTTCTTAGTTAAAGAAGTTAGGTAATTATATTGATATCCGCATTTTTATATAAACATATATAATAATATTTTTTTACAACTGTTTTTTTTAGAATGAAAACACGAAAATGAAATTATTTGTAATCAAAAACCGATTTTACCCACACCTTACGAAGTCTCTAAAGCAAATTTTGGCTTTTAAGGTTAAGTTTTAAATTCTTTGTTTTTTAAAAGCTAAGCGGGCATTGAAATGTGTTCATAAATACATCCGTACCTAGGTTTTTAAATTGAATATACATATATATTTTACCATTAGTGTATTTAGATATCTGTCCAACAGCAAAAAAATTATAAATTTTTTCGGTCTGGCAATGTGTTATGTGTCACACGTCATTTTGTCATAAATGGTGGCACAAGAAAATTTGTTTTCGTCGCCTTTGCTATACTTTACTTTCAGCAGTAGCAATTCTGCCGCTCAACTTAACTGGATTGTGTAGTTTTTTTCCTTTCTCCATTTAAGAATAAACAAATATTAAATCTAATAAAATTCGCCTCCACAAAAAAACATTTTTTTTACAACACCACCATGAGTATATCTCAGGACAAACGCGACCTTATCGCGGTTCTAAAACTAATCAAGAAATACAATCTAAAGCAAACCGAGGAACTTCTTCGCCAGGAAGCAAATCTAAAGGATGAAATCGACGTAGATGTCAATGAAACCGACCTTACCCACTTACTGACGGGCACCCTTGATGGAGAACAAACGACGCCCACTGGAAGCGGTGGTGATCCAGAACTGTACGAGAATGCTTTCGGCGATCTGAGGAATTTTGTGGAGGAATCTCTAGACATTTACAAACATGAACTGTCGCTGGTACTTTATCCCATATTAGTGCAAATTTATTTTAGGCTTGTGTACACCGGTTACGAGATTCAGGCGCGTAAGTTTGTCGAAAAATTTGGACCCGGTCTGGACGAATACTATCACGAAGATTTGCAGAATATTCTGCTGATTACGAAGCGATCCCAAATGGAGAACAACGACTTGGTAGCGGCGATGGAGAATGACAAGTTTATCATTCGAATGTCGAGGGACTCGCATTCGCTGTTCAAACGGCACATTCAGGACAGGAAGCTGGAGGTTTTGTCGCAAATTGTTAGCAAGTATCTTCACTTTGACACCTATGAAGGTACGGCACGTAGCAAAGCCCAATGCGATGCTACAGCGGGCGCTCTAACTGGCGAAGCGCGCCGTCAAGACAATAAAGTTCGAGTCTTCTACGGGCTTCTCAAAGAAGTAGACTTCCAGAGCTTGACGACGACGACCACTAACCCACCGGCCGAAGAAGAAGACGAAAACGATCCAGATGCTGCCGACAGACCGAAGAAGAAGAAACCCAAAAAGGATCCGCTATTCTCGAAAAAGTCAAAGTCTGACCCAAACGCTCCGGCTCATGACCGCATCCCACTGCCCGAGCTGAAAGATGCTGACAAACTGGAAAAGCTTAAGGCACTGCGCGAGTCGTCGAAAAGAGTCGCACTGGGGAAGGACTCTTTTCCCTCGGTGTGCTTCTACACCATTCTGAATGGCGCCAATAGCGTCAACTGCGCTGAAATCTCCGAAGACTCCTCAATGCTCGCGGTTGGCTTCACCGACTCCAGCATAAAGGTTTGGTCGCTAACTCCTGCTAAGCTGCGCGAGATGAAAACCGCCGAACAGCTCAAAGACATCGACAAGGACGCCGAGGACGTGCTAGTGCGAATGATGGACGACCGGACGGCGGAGACCGCCCGCACCTTCTTTGGGCACAGTGGCGCCGTGTATCGCTGTGCATTCGCGCCAGAAAAGAACTTGCTGCTCTCCTGTTCTGAGGACACTACCATTCGTCTCTGGTCACTTCACACTTGGACTTGTGTTGTTGTCTACAAGGGCCACCTGTTCCCCGTGTGGGACGTGCGCTTCTCCCCACATGGTTACTACTTTGCAACGAGCTCCTACGACAAAACTGCCAGACTTTGGGCCACCGACTCCAACCAACCTCTGCGCATGTTTTGCGGTCACCTCGCCGACGTCGATTCTGTTCAATTCCACCCGAACTCAAACTACATTGCAACTGGATCTAGCGACAGGACAGTCCGTCTGTGGGATGTTCTTACGGGGCAACTGGTGCGATTGATGACTGGCCACAAGGGACCCATATATAGCTTGGCCTTCGCTATATGTGGCCGTTACTTGGCCTCTGGCTCGTCAGATCATCAGGTTCTCATTTGGGATTTATCCCATGGCCAACTGATTGCCTCACTATCCAAGCACACTGGATCCATACACACAATGTCCTTTAGTCGGGACGGAAACATTCTGGCGGTTGGAGGACTCGACTGCTACCTTACACTCTGGGACTTCTCCAAGCTCACCGAGGACTACTTGGCTGCTCAAAGTGGACACAACGCGTCGCACAATCCCGAAATCAACGATGGTACCGAGTATTTGCTGCGCGCGTTTCCAACAAAGTCATCGCCGTTTCTAACGCTACACTTTACCCGCCGCAACCTGTTACTGGCCGTTGGCGTGTTCAAAGCTTCGTAACGATTGAATGATGTCTTCTTGTCCAGCGTCGGACCACATCAGGTGTAGGAGGAGCAAAAGTATTGTAACTAAATTCCATTCGAAAATGCATTAACTGTTTTTTTGTTTCTGTAGTAAAGTCTGGAACACTTTAAAGTGAAGCAAATGTGGGAAAACAAAGTAAAAACATACCGAAAAGAATTTAAATTTTTAAAAATAAATAAATTTTATCTTTTATTTTGAACTGAATTTCCTTTTTAATTATTGTATTCAACACTTAGGCATTCCTCGCCAATGTTACTAGGTGAAGTCTCAATCATCTGATCGTTTGATTCACTGGAAAAATACGAGTAACAAAATGACAATTAAAAAGCAACACAACTCTTACCTATCCAGTGATGGTTCATTGCTAAACATCTCATTCGGAACAGTCGGTGGAGCTCTCTCCGGCACCAACTCCATTATGGACTGTCTTGATTGTAGATGACGTTCCACCTCCTCCGCTGTCATGTGACCTTCTGGCTGCGCACTTGTGCTATTCTTAGGCGCATCGTTTTTTGTTTTCTGAACGACTTTCTTCTTTCGACCACGTCCCGAGCCAGTGCCTGTTGTAGGTGTTTCAATTTTTCTCCTAAAAATAAATATACGTTTAAAATAGTGACAACAATTCTGACTTTGTTTATACTTTTTGGCTTCTTTTGCCTCCTCGTCGGAAGATTCAGTTTCTTCGCTTTCAGACGATGTAATCTCTGGCTTTTCGTACTGAAGCAAGCGATCCAATAGGAACGATCGATCACGAGAAACTTTTAGCAAGCGACGCTGGCCGGAGCGTAAGGCGTCTTGAAAGAATTCGTTTTCCTAGAGAAGAGGTTATACTGTCGGTGTTTCGATACAATATAAAGTCAGCTACTTACGTAAATTAGAAATTTCAATTTACGCTTTAAGTAGCGATATTGGGTTTTGTAATCCACGGGATTGTTAAAATTGTCCTGACCTCCGTCTTGGCTGTCTTCGGAACCTGATTCTCCGTCATTTACTTCATTGTCTTCGTCGGCATTTTGTGATGTTGCTGCCTGTTCATTTGCCAAACTACGGCAATACCAACCGTCTAGCATATTTGAGTCCTGCAGGATTAATTATTTAGAAAAATAGTTTGGCTAAATATATAAACAAATGATAATGGTGTATTTTAGCGCTTAGCCAATGAAAGTGACAGTAGAGCACTGTATCACCGATGTGAATGTGTTTTTTTTTTGCGTTCGGAAAGGGCAATGAAGTTTTCTAGCTGTTTTGATTTACTTAAGGTGGACTTGAAAGAGATCAATACTTTTTTATGTTGCTCCATAATTTCATTTCATGATGACAAAAAGAATGACATAAATGTCAGACGTAAATAGGAAAAACGGACAAACACAATTTCTTAGCCAATATCTTTGTTAACACTGTATTCACATGTTTCACTTTTGCTTTAATCACAGAAGCCCATGAATTTCAGCTAAAACTACAAACATTACTAGAGATATAAACTGGAAATGAATACCCTTCTTCAACTTGCGAATGTATTGGCCACATGTTAATGGAGACTTACATGATCTTAAAAGTCTATGTCACTCCCTCTCCGATAAAAGACCTTTCACACCATTGGAAATGTTGCAGGATCGCTCTTTAATGTCTTGTGCTTTTTCTGGCCTCTTTCTCATTCTTTATCACCATTATCAAAACCGAACAATTCAGAGCCCTAACATATTCAATATCAACGAGGAAAACGTACAAAGAAATAAACAATTCTGCGACTGGAAGACAAACTGACCTCAAATGGCGTTTACTGGTACACATACAAAACAAAAGATATTAGGAGAAAAGATTTTGGAAATTGTGAAAAACATTAGAGCGATTCATGCAGAGTAGTAAGTTTACTGTTTTTATAAAAAGTGCTAGTTTAAGACATATGTTCCATGAAAGTCTCTTAAAACTGCTTGCGCAAATGAATGAAATCACTTGTTTTTAAAACTTCGTTCCCTTAATATAAACTATTTTCGTTGAGAGTAATTGTAATCCAACAAACTTCAATGTTTCTTCATTTTATCATTGTTTTCTTTTGCGTAAGTTATTCGCGCCATCGTCTATATGATGACCGAGGGATAATAATGCAAGAAACTGTGTGTTAGAAGAATTTGAGAATTCGGATGCATCTATGCTTGAAAGCGGGACTCGGACTATGACATAACTAGGATAAATGTTTGTACTGGTGCATTAATTTCACCATTCTTCAATTTCCCATTTATAACTTGGGGAATAAACAAACATATTTAACACTACATACTTTATTATCACCCTGAATCCATCCGGATTGAATTAAAAAAATGCACTGCAAATTTTCGGATCGAATTTACAATTACTTTCATCGAACTTATTTGTTTGTAATCTGGCTAATATAGCTACAATTATTTTACAAGGTACCTTCATTAGAATGTCGGTAAAGTAAAATCTTGTATTTGAGTTTTGTTCATCCATCTGCGAAATATCCATATTTAAATTAAAGTACATTGCTTTGTACTTATAAAACTGACGGTATAAAATGGATGTCATATTTCTAATATCCACCAACCATTTAAGTCTACCATAATTAACTAAATTCTGCACTGGACAAAGCATTTTGCATCAGATCTACATCCGCCCTTATAATTATATCAACTTTACAACACTACCTATCCCACTGATTACCGGCAACACAGTTCGTTTTGACAACCCCAAAATGAAGTCACATGGCTGTCCGCTGACATTCTCTGGCTGAAGAAAACTCTGCTCATTCAGCAATAAGCAAAGACAAAAAAAAGTCAACTGACTACATTTTCTCGTTGTAGGAGTATATTCATATTCACTTTGTATTTAGTTGCCGTTCCTCTAGTTAGTCTGGTATTAAATCGAAATAAATTTATCCCAAAATTATTTGCATTTTATCGAACAAACGGAATTTTCCTTTAATTGTGCGTCCAAGTCGAACGGAAAATGTGATTAAACGACAATGAACTTCCTCTCTCTTAGTTCAATGTAAAAATGTCAAACATTTTTCTCTCAGTGAATTTGACACGGATTTTTATTTCTCTATCGACGACGAATTGATTTTGTCCTTGGACAATTTTTTGGTGTGTTTCAAATTTTATTTTAACAAAACTCGTGACAAGACTTAAATTTGCGAAAATAAAAAATGCATTCGCTTAGTTGGACAACGAGGCTGATCTCTCGGGCGCTCCGCAATGGTTTCTCCACATTATTAGAGCCCAGCGCGGCCAGCAAACCCCGACCACACTTTGTGTCTGTAGTCTGTGGATTCCCAAAGGATTTCCTAACATCCAAATACAAACCGGGTAAATATGGAGAAGATTCCTGGTTCAAGGCGTCCACATCGAATGCTGATGTTTTAGGTAAGATTTATATATGTATATATTTTTTTAAGAATTTTCAGCAAAAAAAAAATCCATTTCGTAATCATCGCTGGGGAAGTGTGTTTTTTTTGTCTTAATAAATTTGACAGCGTTCTGCGCATTAGCTGTGAGTTGCGTACTAATCGCAGTTTCTAGTAAATTTTTACAAGATTTTCTTATTTTCTTTCTCGGAGATTAAGGTGAGAACAGTTTGTGGAGCAGGTCATTGCGATTGAGGCCACAATGCAGGTGACTTATGGAGTTTGAAAGTGATGCTTTTTGTTGTAAACCAGTTTGTCACGCGGCTGTTTATGAACGTTGTCTGCTGGAAGATTGTGAGGTTCTTACACGGGTAAATTGACTTGGGCTAATCAAATTAGATGAGGTGCTGATGCGATGAAATTACATAGTTTGCGAATGGTTTTTGTTTCAACCGGATCGCCTCTGTCACTCCGCAAAGGTACAAAGTACAAGCAGAGTGAATCGTTTTTTTTTTTGAGTGGTGGGGGCAATCGGTTATGTATGTTTATCTGGAATAAATTCGATTCAGGGTGTGAGGGTGGGTTTGTTTTTTTCGCAAACTCATCTGGATGCAAAGAGAAAAAAAGTTGTATATTGAAGGGTGCAACCCCTTTCTTGACAGATTAAATTGCATTTATTTTTTTTTTTTTTTTTAAATAAGCTGAATTTAATTGAATTTAATGACGTAGGAAATGTTGATAAGCTAACAACTTACAACTGCTGTCGTTGAGATCAACTAAATGCGAACTTTGTTTGTTTGAAGTTTTTCGCTTATGCCTTGGAGTTTGTACCCGAGTCTAAGTTGTCAAATGATTAAAGAAAAATGTCGACCTACCTAAAGAAATCGTGTTCTTTTCAGCTAAAAGGTCATAAACCTTTTACTACAATGTAGTATATCTATTAACCGTTCGACATGCTTCCTGGCTTTCCATCCATAAGTTTCGAATACTTATTCACTGAAGCCAATCAAATGATCGTGCAGCCAACGTTGAATGAAGAATTATTTTTTTAACATCCAACACCTTGTGATCGTCTCAAAATGAACACATGTCGGTTTTTCAGCCACGCTCTCATCTACGGCGGCAATATTAGTTACCTGCACCCTTACCTTAAAATTTTTTAAAAATTTATTTAATCCATGCGAACGGGTACATGTTTTTTTTCTTTAGATTTTTTTGGAATTTAAGAGTTTTTCCTCAATGCTTATAAGTTTCGAATACATAGTTTCAAAAGCTGGGTTGTATGGTTATAATTTAAGCCACATTCTTCCGAATAAAAATGGGATTAAATTATTATATTACAAGGATCCCTGCATGTGGAAATGTTGAAATTAGACTAACTGTAGGTTCCAAGTGTGTACTTTGATATTTGCATTCGTTGAAATGCCTGCAGAATATTCGAGCGAACAGCTGTTTCACAAGTTATTTATTGTGCAGAATTTAAAAAATTTGTCATTTGAGGTGACGCTATTTACTATCTCGTTGCTACTCCCTTTTACTAAATTTTTGAGTTGTGGAACAGCTTTCAGCTGAGTACCTAGCTTGAAGTTATAGCAAAAAGAAAACGAAAAGACCTAATGTGACCTAATATTTATTTATTTTAAATTATATTTGACAAAGTACAAATAACAGATAGAAGTTTTAATGTATGCTAGTAAATAAATATTTAATCATACAAAATAAATTTATGAAATTACAACTTATGCTGCTTTAACCAATTATTAGCTCTTACACATTTCAATAATTTTTCAAAAAAACCAACCCACCGATGCAGATTGCTTAGTAATTTTATAAGAAAACAAATGAGTTTAAAGATCGCTTGGACTAATTCACAAAATTTTTATGCAAATCATGCTCAAAAACGCATGAAATGTTCTGCAACTACAAATTTATTTTGTTATTTCGTTAGTTAAGGACAATCGCTATATTATAGTTAACGTGATCAGTGTCAAAAAGGGACACATTTTATTTGTATACAAGACTTAACACGTTTTCAGAATAGGTAATGAGCAAAATAGGTAGCAATATCAACCCATTAATTAGAGACAATTTTGAAATTAATGGCAAGTCCGAATAGAATCCAGTCTCGATCTGATGATCGACGATGGTATATCTGTGGTAAGTCGTTAACGAAAAGACAAAAGGATTTCGGCAATAACTGGACCATTTGGAACCCCAAAAGTGTATATTTTGGTTGATGGTATTTTAGATTAGTAATAACCCTTTTAATGCACGATTAGTATGATAAATCCTAAACAAACACACTGAGGAATTGCTCAAACCGAAGTGAAATGAAATAGCCAGTTGCATTCCACCCCTACAGCAATTCAACCGCAATACTCGACATGCTGGGAATGCACATCAGTTTACCCTCAGCCTGTATTCGGACGTACAGTGAAATACAAGGATTCGTTTCTTAACCGTACAATACGAATGTTGAATGCTCTAACCCGCTCTGTTTTTCCTACGCATTATAGTTTAGAGACATTTAAAACCAACGTGCATCGGTATCTCCTTTTTTCTAATCCTTCACTTCCCTAATGCCCGCACTGTGTTACTTCATTATAAGGGTATCCAAAATCCCTTTAGTGCGCGTACATTATAAAAAAAAAATTGGAAGTTAATTAAACATTTTTTCATATTCACTTAACTAGACGTATTTACTTTTTCTGTCTTGTGTGGTATGATCACGAAAAAACTGCAACCACTAGAAGTCGGCTATAGTATACACATAAATACACAATGCAAGTATTTTAAAATTCATTTACTTTTCGTAAAGTAAGTTAAATTTTGGTACCTAAATGGTAAACATATTGTTGTACATTTTTAGAATGTTACGAGATATTTTGAACGGTATTCGTATGTGCAGTTGTAGAATTTATTAACACAACTAAAGGTACGATCAACGATCAGATGGTCATCCGGATGACATGCTGACGTCAGAAAACTGTTTTTTTTTCAGACGGTATAACCACTTTAGGATAAATTCTACGTCATAATGACGTCAGGGTGTTATCCGGATGACAAGTTTGAATGACCGTCTGATCGCACCTTAAGATAGACGCACTGCAAGACCATCCATCTTCTTCTTTTCATTGTCGACGAGGTTGTTTTCAGCAATGGTGGATCATAACGTTTCCCTTGGCTCAGTTTTTGAAATAAATAAATAAAGTCTTGAATAAATCACTGAAGCCAATTAAATTGCATTGCTACATTTGTGTGATCTAGGGGACTTGGAAATGTCACTTACCTGATATTTAGTTTGTAACATCTTCCCTTACGACACCGGCGATTTCTAGTTGTTTTAACCCACAGGGTAGCATTAAGAGCACGACGAGTCTCGTCACTGTATTTTCAACTTTTTATAAATTAACTAAAGAGACATCATGGTTCAAATCATAGGAAATTTCCTCAACACGTTTAAAAACGAAAAGACGCTCTTTTTCTGTATTTTTACCGGATATGTTTTCCCATAAAAATAAAAAAGCCAGCTGGTAGTTTTCAATAAAAAAAAGGTACAAAGCCAGAAATAATGACTGTTCCATTGATACGGAACGCTGAACAAAGGTTTTTTTTTGTAATTACACAACTGTGGCCTACATAATGAGTAATTATAGAAAACTGTATAAAAGACATTGTCAATTTTTCCACTTCAAAAAGTAAAGACATCATCATCTTCAACGTATCTAAAATAATGCGCATAAGAGGCACCAACATTTCTACGAAAACATTCAAGTTTAGCCATTTCCTAAGCGATCTCTAAAATTACAATTCTATTTCTGACCACAACAAATACTCGTCTCGCTTTCACCTCTGTCCTCGACAACAGGTTCTAATTTTAAATCCACTCGGTTACGTTTACAATATTATTATTTACGTGAACAAAAAAAGTAAACAAATTGCTGTAGGTAAGACATTAAAATTATATAATTAACCTTTGCACGCATCGAGTGATTCCTCAAATTAAATGTCGTGATCACATGCAAGTCCGGAAATAATCTCGAATGTAATTCAAATGGTGGATGCCACCACTTAATCCACTTAAACACCTTAGTACTTACTACTAGAGGAGGAGTATTACAAATACATAAACAACTTTTGTGGCACACTGCCATTAGACCGAAATATTTTCTATGTTTTGAGCGTAGAATTCCCTTAAATTAGCACCTATGCGTAAATAGAACTGGTAAACATGCAATAAAACAACAAATAACAAACAAACATTGATTGTGAAGTAGGTAAGCAAAAGGTATTACCAATTCAAGTAGTCCGGCCGTGGCTAGTCTATATTATAAGGATAAGAGAACAAATAAAACCCAATAATCAATTGCCGAATGTCAAATAAAATTCCGACAATCCGGAGACGGAAATTATCGCGCAGGTTGTAAACCTTCCTAACTAAACATTTGATATCAAGATCATGACCGGGGAAAATAAACAAAAATATGATAGATCAGTCTGGACGGCATAGTATACTGTTTATTTAGGTAATTTCCATTTATATATATAGCATTTTGTTGTTTTAAAAAAATTGATTAAGCTGCCGATATTGTATGATCAAAAAGTCGAATTCAAATACCAGAGTGCAGAAATGATGGATTCGCCACTTGGGATATCTAGGTAGGATCTTGCAATTGCAACATTCATTTACTTTGTGGCTAACTGCTGTGCTTTGAGTGAGAATAATTTCATTCTAATTATTGAAATTAAATATTGCAGTAGTAAATTGCAATTTTTTTCAGCTTACATAATAAAAATGCTAATTTTGCTCATGAAATGTTGTTATCCTAAAACTGACACTTGAAAAAGTATTGCTACGTTTCACAAAAATTCAGAGCTTATGCTGAGTATATTCACAATGCCACAGCGCCAACACCCCTAGCACAGCTCATTCTGAAAACTCTGCAAAGTTTGATCGATACCCATTTACTTACTACCACATTTATACGAAACTCTTCCTACATCTCAAAATACGTATTGCAAAGGAAAAATTTACACAATGGTAGCATTCCTGGATATATAATCCGATTTTACTAACGATCACAACTGTTTATTCTGATAAATCCTCTGCTCACAATCGGGATGATAATTAATGACATACCAATCAATCGGCCAGAAGATATTTCAGTGGACCCTTCCAAGAAAGCTTTTGCTATAAATTAGCTATATATATAAGTATTGAGACACCTAGTCAAGTGGACAGCGACAAGCCATAACCAAAGTCTAGCGAACAGACTTTGTTTCAATGTTCGCATCAGTGCCGCATCTCGGGGACATAGAAACAATATCTAGATTATTCTGGGAGGAAGGGCTCTCCTAAAAGATTGATCGATTGATGGATCAAAAACTGATGAAAAATTTCTTTAGCTAAAGAGAAACATGATATCCGCCTGAGATATCCGTAACTTCCCGAACAGTTAAGCGGGGTCGAAGTGACTTAATTCAGTTTCTATAAACTCTATAATAGCCGTAAGCTGCTGACCCTCTTTTAAGTTGAACATTCACCTATGGTAAGTGCAGGGGAACATAGATATTCCAATGAACTACAAGGGTGATGAACTCGCAAAACATCGAACCACACTGACTGATATTCCAACTGATCAAGGTTCCCATTGTTAAAACTGTATTTTTTTTTAGAAAATTAACCTAAGCGACATAATAGATTTGCCCTTAGTTAGTTGCCCTTAGTTGACTCTGAAACATTCTAAGTGTTTGAGCGTTCTAAACAGGTGATACAATAGGTGTTAACAGTGGACACTTCTTCATTAGAAATCGTGCAACGAACTTGGCGTATATTCTAATAACTTTTGCAGAAGCTGCATGCACGAGGGGCAGAAGAGACCATCCCGCAAATCATTATAAAGTGTCAACTATTGACGGTAAAAGTGTCTTTTTCTTCATTAAAAACTCTCAATGGTTTAACGAGTAGGGTGGCTGTTACTGTGGACTAAGTGAGTCGTCCGCGTCTACGGCCACTTCAACATTAAAACAGTAAAAAAAATAGCTTATGGAACATGTAGATTGATCTGCCACTTTTGACAAGTGCAAGAAATGCCAACACATTTGAACATTGTCCCCCTTAAAGAAAGAGTTTTCCGAAATCCCGCCTAATCTCGCATCTTGAGCATACCACGACCCTTCGTGACATAATTGCGTTTTTTTAAAGGTCTGAAGGTTCAAGTTTGACTATAAAAATGCTTGTAACTTTGTAATTTGATCCCTATTTGTTCATTTGTTAAAACGTTTATGTCACGAAAATAATAGTTTTCCATCCTTCAGAATAAATCTAAACACATTTAGGAGGGATAGGTAAATGTCTGTTAAAAGACTTGCCACTTCAAATTCGGTATTTCCGATCATTTGCTCGGCAAAGTAACCCTGAACTTTGGCCCGAACTATGACGTCTTTTTTTAAATTCAAATCTCTCGCACATGAAACAAGTTCATGCAATGAACATTTGGGCAACGTTTAGTTGAATACAAAACGAGTCGCATCTACCTGTTTGACCAGAAAGATATAAATCAATTAAGGTAAAGAAGAAACTATAAAGCATGGTTTATAAAAGCAGCGATCACGAAGTGAATGTTAAACAATCTTCTCGTACAAATACAAATTTCGTCACTCCATACACATCAATGTTTTGATGTTTTCCAAATTAACATTCGAGATCATGCAATATCTGTTAAACAAATGTACACCGGGCAGCTACGACCAAACCCATTTTAATTGTACCTTAAAAGACCACTCTAATTGCTGTTATAAATCGCTCGCCAGCCCAAGTTCGTGTACTTTTAATTAACACTTAACCATGAACCTGTGTATGTGTGTGGGCAGATCGAGATGTTCGATCATAGTTGCTCTACGCAGTATACTAGCTTCCAATTTATAATGATGTCATTTGCCGACAACATTTTTGTGTAAAGATTTAGAATCGATTCGGTTGGATGATGGATTGTTTAAAATTTGCTTAGAAATTGCGACGCTAACTAAGTGTAAACATAAACTCAGCTGAAATTACTCACAAAAAAAAATTTAAACAAATTTGACAGACAGTCAAACGAAGTCACGTGAACTGCAGCAGATTGTCAGTCTTGTGATACCCACCAAAACAAACAAAATGTAAATGCAAACAAAATAAGCCATAAAAGTAAAAAGAAATACCTTTTTTCGCAACATGATATGTGTGTGTTTTGTGTACATTTGGTATTCTTTTATATTCGTCTTATGGTGAGGTTTCATCTCGAATAAAACATTGCAATTATCTGCTCCGGTGGTTAAGTTTCTAGATCTGGAAAATTTGCAAATACATTTTATATGTTTAAATTTTCGTTTTGACAATTTTGTCGGCGAAAAACGAAAATCTTTGGCAAATGATCAAACTCGTGATCGCGATGATGAATATATAAATGTAACTAGTTATGTATTGGAGAAACAATTATAATGGCGATGAGTTATTTTTAAAAATTAAGAGACGTTAGCTGATTTTTATTATTTTCTTCTTGGCACAAGTGGAGGTATTTCGAGAGAAAATAAATATTGTACGGCGTATTTGTTGATAAACATTTTCGGTATATAATAATGCATCTTATCGTCTGATGGGGTCTTACGGTGATTATGAATTTTACTGATGTGTCTGGCTTAAGTAGGTAGACTGATGACCCCAATATGGAAAAGAGAAGGTGGTCGGTCACGCGCTTGAAAGTTTTTCAAGGAACTGGAATGCTCATATTAATAGTAAGATCTTTCTGAAGTATGTGCACATTTTCCTTGCCGTTTGGAATAAATCGGTGGTTTTTTTTTAACAAAACACATAAAGTTTCATTAAATTGCAATTTCATGAGAAAAAATAATGCCCACTTACGGCTGAATTTGATAAATACCTTCCGAGAGACACAGTTTTCGACAACTCTTTCAATTTGGGACCGTATGTTCTCAAAAACACGAATAATATTGGATTTCTAATGCGCCGACTGTTGTTGGTTTGTCAGTGTTGGTTGATCAGCGACTTAGCGTATCTTAGCCAAGAAGTCAAAATTCGCTATTTTGTCATATCGTTCATCGAATGTTTCCTTCCTTTCTTCAGCTTTTCGAAAAAAAACGTTTGAAAAATAAGCCTCAGCACTGAACACAATTTTTCGATAGAACAGCGGATCTATTGCTAGTTGATTTTGGCACAATTCACCGATGGTCATTTGGGCTTAAATTTTGTACGAGCTAGGTCTGATAAGGCTTTAAACAAAAGTCATTGCTTAAAATGTTCCAAAAAGTGGATGGACAGAGACCAAGCTTAATACCTTAATCACACAGTACTGAAATCAGAGATTTCCACAAAAAGATTTCGAAACCTTGTTAAAGCATTCAAACCGATATTGAAAGTGCACCCCAAGTCCACTACAACTTTACAATGCCTATATGTTCGAAAAAATTTGCGTGATTATTGTTTAGGAAATACGTAAGCTGAATCTTAAGTGACACGCATTTGCCTTGTAACTCTGTTGAAAATCAGTCAACTGCTTCGTGGAACTTGTAGAATGTGGTAAAAAGTGAGTTTGCTTCGACAACTTGAGAAGTCCTCATCGCAACGAAGTTTTGATATCTAGAAAAATGTATGGGAAACGTCCTGATTTTGATGGTGATTTCAGGAGTTTCAGTTCGGTGTGAATTAATGATCTTGAACAAATGCAAAAATCACACACATAGCCTCTTTCGATATGCACGAACCTCCATTTTAAGTGCGCCCCGATTAATTTTTTTTTTTAAAGCAAATCAAATTTCTTTCTCCATGAAAATTTATTTCTTCCTCCCTTTCTTAACACCATTGATCGATCTTTACAAGCAATCTTTTAAACTGGCTACCTAGATGTGATATCTCCTTTTAAATTGTCTTTTATCGCTTAACAGGGTTGTCATTGTGTGAGCCTGGCTACACGTTTATGGGAATGAAAGTCATGTCGCACGAGTAAGGTAGATTTTATGTGAGTCAGAAAGAGAAGACAAGACAATCTACTTTTTTCATTCTGACTCACATAAAATCTACCTGTCTCATGCGACATGACTTTCATAAAGCAAGGCATTAAGGCAGCAATCATCGTTCATGATTTTTTTGTCGGTCCTTAATGGTCCTTAATGTTGCACACATTTAACAAATTAAATAGAAATTTTAGGAAAAACAGTGATGATGACAAACAGACTCAAACAAATTAAAACAAATTCACTCAGTCTTACATTATGTATAAAAATAAAAATAATTATTATAAAAAATACTCGATTGAGGTGAATTTTTTTTTTCATTTATCACTGCAGTAAAACTCAACTTTGCAATTTTGCCAACTGATTTGACAAATTTATATATTATGATTTTCTAATAGCTACGGTATTTCTTTTAAGGTTTGTATTTGTTTTGTTTTTTACTACAAAAAAAAAGTTGTTTTGAACCAAAAAAAACGTAGCCACCCACCACTTATAAATAGATAGGGTATCAAACGATTCGTTGGAGATGAAATGTAGACTTTCCTTAAGTTTCATGAAGATCGTGACGATGCCTTAACAAATCGCTATTATACAAATATAATATAGGTGTCTTTATCGTTTGTGTAAACTATAATATGCTCTCCGTCTCCAGTACATCTAGCCGGTTTTTTTTTCATACACATTGTTATTCCAATCATGTTTCCGTATTTCATATGTTTATTTGAGTAATTAATAATCGAAAATGTAAATCAGGTTTTCCCGGTATACGACTACTATATTGTGTTGTTTATTGGCGAACAAAGTCCAATGAAGTGTATCGAAATAGGTTGAAGTGGCAAAGCACAGGTTAAGCTAGATCTCATCGATGACACGAGCGAATTAATTTGACCATTGTTCATCACTAATGCCACAAAAGTCAAATCATCGAACAAGACCCATGAACTGCTGATAATTCAAATCTATTTGCATAAGTCGCATGTGTGCTGATTTGTTTTGATAACTTTCAGAAGTCAAGAGTACACAATCAGAAAGACATCTCTCTTGGGAGACGCATTCCCAAAAGAATTTTTTATTTTTTTTTAAAACAATTCAAGAGCAGTCGTACTATTCCAATCACATAACGTTTCTACATAAACTTTAATGTTATTTCGCACGCAATAATTGTTTATTTCCTTAATTGGGGTCAGATATTGTCCAAACGGAAATTTGTTGCTCTAAATTACGGATTCAACGGGGCTTTGTTTATCTATTGTTTATTAATTATCAGAGAAATTTGTGATAAAATATATTAAATAGAACTTAAATGGGTGACAGTCAATTCTGAAAAATTTTGCTTACGCTTTAAGTTCAATTAAAAGTCACACTATCAGATTTGTTTATTTTGCCAAAAAAAACAAGCCTTCATCATTGCCCTTGAAAGTTATCAGCAGTAAAATGTGCGTATGTATTTCCCATATTAGTGTCAAAACAAATTTAATTATGTAGATCAAATTAAAAAAAATTATGACGGATGTTTTTTTGTGCAATATTTGCAATTTAATCATTGATTTTCCTTTTCGTTAGACAATTTGATTCTGTATTACGAATATCATTTCAGTTACCGAAGAGAGACAGTTTCAATTGTTATGATGCTGCTATATATTTATAATCCATTTTCCACTAGAAAGAAGAGGGTGTGTCTGACAGTCAACGAACTGTTGTCGCCGGCTTTTGCCTTCAATGTGTACCTAATTTTTGGACCATTTGCCTACATATCTGAAAATAAAATTACACAAGTTTTCTGTCGCCAAGCAACAATCGATAATCAGACTAGAAAAGTACTCTCCTCTCATTTGTGTGTGTGTGTTTTCTTATAGCGCACATTTGAGTGATGTAGAGGTCGTAAGATAAGTTCTCCCTCGAGAAAAATTAAGGAAATTTTTGTATGTTAAAACAATTTAATCTGTCTAGATTCCTATTCAAAGCGGTTTTTTTCTGCTCAATTCCTCTAAGGTGATTCAATTATGCACTCACACGAGCTGAATGCGATATAACATTCTCCTGAGGTGTGCAGTGAAGATTCATATAATGTGAATCAGAAGCCATTGAATTCAACATTTTTATGACATCATATTTAGTTATGATCTAAGCAATTGTAGATTTAGTTGTGCGTTAATTGGTCGATTTGAAGGTTATTAGTTCAAGTGCCAGCAAAGTTCAATTTGAATGTGCACATAGCGATTTTCGATTATATTTATAGATCAGTGCTGAACTTTATTTTGCTATTTAATCTTTTCATTAACTTGTTTCTTAATTGTCGATTGTAATACTAGTTAAACTAAAATGAGTTTTTATCCACGACTATTATCTTGTACATCACATCACAAATTAAACTAAAAAATTTTAAAATTATAAGAATTTTGAACAGTTTCCATGTCTCCAAAATAAAAAACTGATTAAAATCATCAATATTTGAGAAAATCGATTTTATTAAAAAAGAATTAAAATATTATTCTGAACTAAAAATGAGGTTTAGAAAAGTTAACAAAAAATCCTACTCCAGTAATCGGTGTATTGCTTTTAATTTAAAGCTAAATTTAGTTTTGGTGATAAGAAGCACGGTAGTTGTTTCGATGCGTTGTACCAATTCAAAGTTTTTGGCCACTAGGACTTATTTAGGTCGATTTTTGCCAAGCGATAGGATTGCAGCCATTTCGAGTATTTTTTTATTGAGTTTTGTTTAGTAGGAAAAGCAAGATGCAATATAAATTTCCCAATGGACGAATCAGTGAGAGTGGAAGAACGTTTTTTCTTAAAAAATCATAACTTCTGGTAGGTATTTTTAGATAAAAAAGTAAAAAATAAAAAATTTATTACAATTCAAAAACATTAAATCAAAGCTATTACAAAAGAGCTTACGTTTATTCAAACAAAACAAAGATTGAGTAACTAGAGAAGACATGAGAAACTACCATTCAATAAATTTAAGGGCTTGACAGCATATGCGTGTATTTACACAAAAACAATTCAAAACAACTTTTGTTTTTATGAATTGGAAGAGATAAGTGAGCTAGCTTGACTGGGTGAATCGATTTAGTGGAAAAATTTCAATTTACTTTACATAAATCTCACGAAAATAAGCCTGTTCTTTCCATTTCGCTTATATACATTTGTAGTGTAGGTGTCTTTGCTGCTTGTCGGTGATGCTTGGCAACCATCCTTAGCTCGTCGGTAGACGTGGGAAGTTGACCCTTTTTCGTACACCTTGATTCGCAATTACGACAACCCCCTATGCAGACATCTTTCACTACTCTTATTAACCTCTATCATCCTTCCCGATGAAAGTTGATAACTTTTTTTTTGGAAAAATTTCCATTGAAAATTCAATTTTTGGTTTTGTTTCACGAGTTTTGTGTGTACGTATATGTTTCCATTGAAGCATTATTAATGCAAAATTTTCGTCCCTAGCGAAGTATCCTTCGCAACGGAATATTTTCCGAATTCATAATCGGAAGATTTTCGCTTCGAGGTATTTTTTTTGAACATATTATGTTTGGAAACAATGATCCTACATAATTTAATGCACACATGCTTTTTGCGTTGCACTGCGATTAAATGCGCTTTTTTATTGACATTTGTGACAGTTTCTTAAAATTTTTTTTTAGAATTTGGCTTTATTTCGTTTGGCGTTATTTCACGTCACCTCTCCATTCGTGACAAAATATATATATATATATATATCTTCGCACACACAATGTTTGGAAAATCTAGGCTTTCGGTCCTTGTTTATTTTTTTTATTCTCCGACTTTAACAATAGTATTTCTCTGAAAATTATAGCAAGTCCCAAAGCCCTGACCGCTGTGGATATGAGAAAAGATTTACAGTCTGTAATTGTAATATAAGTCGTCAGAAAGACAGCAGGTTATCGTTCAGCATGATACGACAATGGTCGATATCACAACCTGATGGGAAATTTTGCAGCTGATATCGACCGTCAACTGGCAAGTTGTTGCTGTCTAAACATATTTCTGTTTGATTTGATATCGTTTCATTTATATATGTATTTATTTAAGTTAAAAAACAAAAGAGCAATCAAAGTCATGTGTTTGCTTATAGTCTACGCAGTTTTGTCAGATAATAATGCAAAAATGGTAGCACGTGTCAACTCAAATCTTGGGCTAAGCATAAGTCTGAACTCCCTTTTACTACAGTTACATTTTTTTTAGGTTGACATTTTTTATCTACGAAAGTACATATTACGGCTTGTATTCCACGCTAGCGCACGCCTGAAGCGTTGAGGTTCTAGTTTCGAGTATGAAATCTGTAAATACTTAAATTATCGACTCGCTTCATACGAATTTAAGACTATCTTTTTTTTTTGCTTTATTTTTATGAGCGCCACAAACAAATAAATTTGCTAATTTTAATTTTAACATCTCCCAACCATCATCCAAAAAGTCTGGTTTCATCGATTCTAAGAAAAAGTTTTATGCAAACTTTTGCCAGATTACATCAACATTAAGAGAACGATATCAAAACACAGCAGTCAAGTGATTCATCTACCCACTGCGCTTAAACCGACCAAATCTGGAATCACAACAACCAGCTATGTGTGAAATCGTATGTGTATCGAATGTAATTGAAATTGGAGCTTTCTGGTTCGGGCAACAAAATACCCCCTTTAGCAGTTTCAATTAACACAAACTACTATGCATTTTAAATTAGTTTACAAATTGTTTATGTATTTTTGCTTTTTATCATCCACTTAGTGGAACATATCATTACAGCCGGCATTTGAAAATTCCCCTTCTATAGTTAAAAAATAATAATAAACAATTTTTTTAATTGATTACTTTTTTATTTTTATTTTTAGGAGTTGCCGACGGTGTAGGCGGTTGGCGAAGCTATGGTATTGATCCTGGCGAATTTTCATCGTTTCTTATGAAGACCTGCGAGCGTCTAGTCCATTGTGTTAATTTTAATCCCCAACGACCAGTTAATCTGTTAGCATATAGTTACTGCGAATTGCTGGAGCAAAAGAAACCTATCTTAGGTGAGTACTAAATAACATGTATTTCACTCTTTATATCTATCAAAATTCCATTAAAAACCAAATCATCATCTATAGAGAACAATTTTATTGTATTGTTCCTTACTTTGCATTGTGGACGTTGAGAACTTTCGACTCAGATAAGAGAAATCACATAATATCACGTTTTGTTAATAGCGTTGTACTCCAATAAGAATAATGTTGGAAAAAAAAACTCGTAAATAAAATAAATTGCGCAGGAGACTTGTAATTTCTCAACTACAATTTGGATGATTATTGTTTTCTCTTTTTTTTATTAGTCCGATTGGTCCGTGCATTGCATAAAGTATTTGGCATATGTTTTTTTAAAAGGTGTTCCGTTCTTTCCATTACTTTGTTACATAAGTAAATTCATAATTTGCATGACACTATTTGCTGCTTATCAGTAAACGAAACAAAATGTTGATATTTATAAGCACATCTACGAGTGTTTGAAATCTAATTTTAGTAGATAGCTGCCGCTTTCGAGAGAGAGGTGGACAATGCTGGCGTCAATGCTATGTGACCTTTCTGTAGATGATCGATCGTATGGGGTGATAGGCATAATACGCTTTGTTTGTTTTGGAATAACAAAATAGTACTTTGAAAAAACATACATACATAATCGGAATTCAGATGTAAATCTGATGCATTCGTTATTACGTGAGCTTGCAGGTTCGATTCAACTCTTCTCTCTATATAGGCGACTGGGGTGTGTAAAACATGCAATTTACTATGAGAGTAAAGTCCATAGTAGTTGTCGGCCACTAAGGAAATTCATTAATTACAATCAATTTTAATTGTGAGACAAATGCGTGCGCGTCGCACCGATGGACTTTGATTTTTTGAACCCAAAAACAAAACAAAACAAACATTTTCTCCATTCAGTTAGGGTGGACATTTTTGTGTCGACGATTTTAAACGTATGCAAATTGAGGTGAAGTGGTAGCATCTATGTGGAATAGATGCGGTCTTTTGAAGTTGGTCCGAGATTTATTGTGAAATTTACTCCAACGCTAAAAAAGTAAACTTTAAATTAATTTTAGATTAAAAGTTGGAAATCGTTATAGATATTTGTTTTTAGTTTTTGGTGTTATTAAATTGTGTCTAAAGTAAAATAAAATAAAAGTAAATATTTGGTGTATACAGCATAGGCTCTTAAACCATTGAGTGTGCGAAGGTATATTTTTTGACACATATAGTGGCACTTACAGCTTAATGATGATTCCTAACGGCAAGTTTCTGAGAAGATAATCATGACATTCTTGGATGTTTCTTTGGATGTTTGTCAGAATTTCGCGGGGCAGCGAATAAAAACTTTTAGGTGGTACTGGGTTGCACAACATTACTACCAAATCCACATTTTTTTGAAGACAGAGATAACAATAACAATGTAAAATATAATTTTAGGATTGCATTATTTTATAAATAAAAGGCTCAAAATTTTTATTTTGCCCTGGAATGCAAAATATGAATTGACAACATTTTAAAAGTTCAGAATAATGTTCAACATATTTTGAAGATGAAAAGAGAAGAGCCCACTTGTTAACAGAAATATCTTCTTTAAAGGAATCATCAGTTAATTTGTCGTTCAAAACTGTTTTTAAATTAAAAAATTGGTCAAACAGTTTCGAATCGTTTAACTCAACATCCTTTGAAGTGAAATAGTTGATACTTTCTTCTAAATTCATCCAATTGAAGGAAATAAATTCTTCAAATTGGAATGTCCCATTTCCATTGTATTCATAACATTTCCCATAGCATTTGAAGCAAGCTTGTTTAAATGACTCCACTTTACTTTGAAAGCCACGACGAGTTAAATCGGACGGAATTGAGTTGATAGCAGAAAACGTTGATACAATCTGTTCCTTATTTAAGAATTTAGAGATATTAATATATCAGATACTTCTAACTGTGAGTTCTTTTCTTTTCCACCTCTTTTGTTTTCTCAAATAAAAAGACAAAAAAGAGAACATGTTCTCTCTAAAAGAGATGTTCTGGAAACCCTACCATTAAGCCACCGCACCCGCGAAGTACCATTTTGTACATATTAAAATAAAGATTTTGAAGCAGTTTTAAGTTATTTTACCTCCAAATTGTAAATTTTAAATTTAGAGGATTATAGCTTGAAATAAGGTGAAAACATACATTTTCAGTAAAAGGGCTGGAGTCTTTACTTGCAGGACTTCTTAAATTTTCAATTTAAACTTTCTTGTGTACACCAGTTTATATACTAAACAGAACATTTTCGTCGAAGCGCTGTAAATACAATTTTCGCATATGCACACATATGGTGTTGTTTCATTTAAACCTTTTAATATAAAATGAAGCCTTGGCAACCCGCCAGGTGTGTTCACACAGAAGGAAGATCTACAATATAAAACATTTTTTAATTTCAATGAAGAAAAACAAAAGGAATACAGTACAAGAAAACAAAACGAATTTCTGCTCAATGAAAAACCACATGACAAGAAATATTTATTTCGATTATGCGTAATCTGCCCTAAAAATAATTGCACAAAAATTTCCAGTAATTGTATATAAACACTTGCACAATTGAGAAAAGAAATAAATTATTTCGTTTTGTTAAATTAATAATAATAATGACATAGTTACAAATTATGTAATAGGGCAGGCTGTAAACGTCATGGTCATATCAATACATTACTTGGTAGAAGATGCGTCTCCTGTTGAAAACGTTTGTTTTATTTTGCGTACGGTGTAATCATTTTCAATTTTAACTTTCTCGTTTATATACTAAACAGGAAGTTTTATCTAAAACTATTAATTGTGTATGTAACTATAATATAAGTGTCCATCTTTTCGTTTGGGTGTACATTCGCCGTCTGCCCCCGGGAAACTGACAGCGTGAGTGTAACATTGCCATGAAGTTCGAAATATAGTATGTAATTTAATTCAAGCAAAAGTAAATTCCTAACTTGTGTTTTGAAATAGTTCCACACTCTTGAACCGATTAAGACGAAGCGGGTAGCTTATTGTCTCACAAAGTTTATCAAAATGTCGTTGGCAAAAAAAAAATAGGCGTAAACTTAATTAGGATTCCTGTATGGGCCTTAATGCCTCAACTATTGTGTGTGCGAAGATATATTTTGTTTGACATAAATGGCACAAAAGAAAGTCCTAAAAATATGGCTTGATGTTCGAAAGACATTTTTATTTTTCAAACGTTGATTAGAATAACTTTTATTACGATACAAAAAAGCCTAATGAACACTGATTGATAAAAGCTTAATCTATTGGGTATTGCAAGTGCGATTAGCTGCTATAGTTCTTTATTATCTGAATTGCGACCAATAAAATTTCGATAAAAATATTACATAATTTTGTCTTTCACATATTTAACCGCAGTCAATTTGTTTAACATTCCACTGACAATGTGATTCATTTTTTCACAGATAAATATACATTCGAGACCTAATATTAGGTGGTAATTTAAAAATGTCAAAACATTTGAGGCAACTTGCCAAACAATTTTATTTTTCCGCATATCAGCCTCAAAAGAAATGTCAATCACACAAAAAAAAAAAAAAATAAATGTTTAAGTCACGCTAAGAAATATTAAAAACATTGGATAATTTTGTATACAATATAGTTACAACTACTAACGCTTTTGCCATAACAAAAGCTGAGACCTAAGCACTTTTTTAACAAGAAGAAAAGTAAATGAAGATTAAAATACCAATTGGAATCTGTCAAAATAGTTTCACTATTCTGACATGTAATAATTATTATCGGTATAAAGGGCAAGACGTGGTGTGTCATTGATTAACAAATAAATAGATTAATATTGGTATGATTGAAGTATTATGAATTGTACCATTGAAAAAGTGTAATAATTAATTAAATATAACTGTCATTTATGAGTCTCTTGGAAATGAATGTACATTGATGCACAGACAAAGAGGTTTCATTAAAACCATTCAATTAAAAATTGACGTAGGCTTGTCCGCCTGCCACGTGGGTTTATTACACAATGCCGGTATAATGTTGATTTATCAGGATCAACATTATATTTCTCATATTGCTTCAGTTGATGGAAAAAGGTTTTCTTTAACAATATAAAACAATTTCAGCGAAATGGATTCCCACAACACGCTGTCGAAAGTTTGCGGCTCTTCTAATTCAAAAGCTGTACTGATATTGACTTTGAGTGCTGAAGAGTATTGTCATTTAAACCCTCTTTTTTAATCGCTTCCGAATCAGGTGGTAGCGATGTCGCCCATGCGGTAAAACGTCGCTTTACGTTTGAACAACGTTGGGAAATATTGAAAGCTTTTTTCCAAAGTTAGTGCTGTTTTCCACATCGAGTACTGCTTGAGCTGAGAATTGACCCCTTTGGACTTTTTTTTTTGTTATGGGGAACCATCATGCTTTATCAGAAACCATTTAGGAGCCTTTAAAGACACCGTCATCGCCCCTGCGTTGCTCTATAATGAAAAAGTATTGACGTTGAAGAATGCGAATAAAAAAAATTGGATTGATTATTAAAAGAAGAGGAGACCTAACAGTGAAACTTTGAAGTTCGCTTCCGCTCTTTAAAGGAGGACATGTGAACCATAGCTCTGACAGAGACGGTGTTCCACTCCAACAGGAAGGGAATAAGGCAGAAATAAAGGGCACCACTGTGTAGTTTCCTATTTTGATCTATTCGTTAATTTGACGTCATCGATCCTACACCTTTTCCCAAAATGTTATCACTCTGCTCTTCTTAGGCACTATTTGTAGCAATGATGGGTTGGTTCCAATGTTTTTCCTGTTCCACATTTTACGTGTGGCTTTTGTTAGTGTCTTAGAAAGCTCAACGATTCCCGATTTTACCTTGTCTCACCTATGGTTGAACTGGAAGCCTTCGACTTGTTATTCGCTTACTTCATTTAATTTCAATTGAACAATGGAAAATGCTAATGTATCATAAAACTTAAACCCTAACATGTATTGAATCTTTAAAAAAAAATTTACGAATTTAAACGATAAACATGTCGTTTGTAGAGTTCAGATTGCAACATTTTATCAGAAATACCCTTAAAATGTACATGAAAACCACCCAACGCTAGCAAATACAAGTGCATATTTATATATTGACATTAGTAATCAGAACGCTCGGTGATTAAGTAAAAAGTGTTTTTTTCTTTTTTCTAATTTCTTTTTCGTGTGGTGATTCGGAAAAACTCTCCGATCCGCGATTCCAATCGAACAAGCAAATACACTAAATTTGAATATGAAGTTTATTTGTTGTTGTTTTTGTGTAGGTATATGTATTTTCAACTGTCTCACTACCAATCTGATGACGTTGGAACGAAAACAATATTAGTTATTGAAATATACCTTATATTATTTATTTATTTGTTTAATTAAATTTCAGCTAATCTAGTCAAAACTGAAGAATTTTTAAATGCATCAGCAATAAAAATTACATTTATTGATTTTGACATTTGTGAGGTTAGGTTGTATTAGTGCTTCGGTTTTGATTCTGAATCCAAAGTCAGAAGCGAATTTCTCTTCTTTCCCTGAGAGGAACTGTCATTTTAGAACCAAACGAACACTTTCAGAAGAGTGGGGAAGTCATTCCGATTAAGAAACGAAAACGACATAAGTTAAGTGTGACAAGTTTTCACTCACATTCCGCTAAACCCACAGTAAACAATAATTTTCTGCAACTAAATTCAATTATACAAATTTTTATTTTAGCTGCAATTTTAAATATGATTTCCTCATGCTGTTAAAAAATTATAAAATAACTGTGAAGAACATATGTATTTTTGAAATCCATCGGGTGATAAAACAAACAGAAAGTCGGCTGACTTAAGTGCTATACGTTGACTTGCACAGGAAAACAGAAAAAAAAAATCAACAACATTTGTTTACCTCCCGCAGATTAAACGAAATGCAACTGATGGTAATTTGAGAAGTGTCCTCTTACAAATTGCCACACAAGAGTGAACATAAGAGTAGATCGGATAAACCAAATTGTTGTTCTTTTATGACAACGCGACGGGCAGACGATAATCATGTGTGTCACATGGCAACAGATTTTATTAGTCATACTTGCAGTGCGTGTTCTCCATGTGTAGTGGGAGTTCCAAATGCCCTCATCGTTGGTTGTCATTCAGCGACACATCCTATCTTCTTGTTTTCATATATTTTCCATTGTTCGGGTCAAGTTGACTTTAGAGGCGTATGAGTGACGACTGTGCATCACTTGAGTCGCGCATTTGTTTCCATTATCTAAGCAGGTAGTGAGATAAGATAAGGTCCCATAACTAATCCTTAAAAAAAAACCCTGTATATTCTTAGAAGAAAGTGACGACTTGGATGATTGCATCATTAAATTCTTTGGACACTTTGAAAAAAAGATTAGATAACCACTATATGCACTTTATATAACGCTTACCTATGTGCATGTTGTTTTCTTTATGTATACACATGGAAATAAGTACCCCTTCGAATGAAACTACCAGGCCTGTGGGAAAATATATATGAAGTTGTTCATCGTTGCAATACGAGTTGTTCTACCACCATTTGTTTCTTCTGTCAACAGATTCTGCCAATTAAATTAAGTGGATAGGACGTATTTTGTAGAAGATAATCCACTGATGATCTTACACCACACATCTGGGTGAAACGCCTTTGAAACTAAAGGTCACTTCGTCATTTCATAATACATATGAATGCACTGAAATTAGTTCACGACGTGTAATAAACAATTTCTGAACCTAAATTTTTGTTTTTTTCTACGAGAGTTTTAAAAGATTTGGACTCTATCCATGCGGTTTTAGGCCCCAGATCGTAAAAAAAATGGTTAGGTGATCCCTTATACGCCATGTTTAGGAGACTGATACATCTAAAATTAGCACAGGTTAGAGGTCTTTTTTTCTTGTAAAAGGTGTTTTATTTTTAGAGATATAAAGGGTGATCCATTTCGAGGTACCCTACTTCTTTAAAGAAAAAAACACAGAAAATTCAAATTTAATGGAGAATGTTTATTATCATTTGAAAGAACATTCTTTGGCATTTATTTTTTGAAGATTATGTCTATCAAATGTTGGCCGTTGCTACGTCGCAGATGGTCCATCCGCATTTCGACTGGTAACTGGCGAATGACACGCGTGATGTTTTCCTCCAAGGCCTGAATCGAAGCGGGTTTGTCGGCATAAGCTTTTGACTTTACATATCCCCACAGGAAAAAGTCTAACGGTGTGATATCACACGATCTTGGTGGCCAATCGACCGGCCCAAAACGTGAAATTATGTGCTCACCGATATGTTCTCTCAATAAGTCCATTGGTGGTGGGAAGTGGCGCCGTCTTGCTGAAACCAAATGTCGCCGAGATCACGAGCTTCAGTTTCAGGCATCAAATAGTCGGTTATCATGGCACGATAACGGTCGCCATTGACAGTTACGTTCGCACCGGCATAATTTTTAAAGAAATATGGGCCGATGATTCCACCGGCCCACAAACCACACCAAACCGTTGTTTTTTCTGGATGAATTGGCAGTTCTTCAATCTCTTCAGGTTGCTCTTCGTCCCAAATGCGGCAATTTTGTTTGTTTACATACCCATTGAGCCAGGAATGGGCCTCATCGCTAAACAAAATTTGCCGCGAAAACGTCGGATCTTCTTGGAACTTTTCAAGAGCCCATAGAGCGAAGCGATGTCGCTTGGGAAGGTCGAGCGGATTCAGTTGTTGCACAATCTGTATTTTGTACGCTTTCAATTTAAGATCTTGACGTAAAATGCGCCAAGTCGTTCCATACGTCAGTCCGAGTTGCTGCGAACGGCGCCGAATCGACTCTCTACGGTCTTCGTGTACACTCTCAGCTACGGCCGCTATATTTTCTTCACAGCGTGCTGGACGTGGTCTATTCGGTCGAATATAATCCAATAATGAATGCTGGGTCTCAATGGGTGATGGTGTTGCGAATAGTACGCTCAGTAGGCCGATTATGTTGACCATAAGTTGAGCGCAGTGCACGAAACACATTCCTTACAGAACGTGAATTTTCATAATAAAGTTGAACAATTTCTAAACGTTGTTCACGCGTAAGTCTTTCAACTATGAAATGCCAAACAATACTAAACAAAAATAACATGACAGCATGACACGACTCACACGTGATCTGTCAAAAAAGGTTATTGAAAAAAGTATCTCTACTTGGATCACCCATTATAACTTTGAAATGGAATAAAACAAAGATGCTTTTTATAAATTGACATGAAATTTACATTTTTCAAAAGATAATCTTCTATTATTATATTAATATATTATACTCGGACGTAGTCTAATCTGGTGGTCCAATTTTCGATGACTTTTTCCAACATTTATGGCTCCATATCGGCAATAACGCGGCGAATGTTGTCCTCCAAGTGGTCAATCGTTTCGGGCTTATCGGCGTAGACTAGCGACTTCACAGTGAGCTACATCGCTAAACAAAATTCGTAAATACGTATTACGAACAGAACCATGATTTTCAAAATAAATGTGAACAATTGAATGGAAGCGTTGTTCAGGCCTCAGTCTATTCATGTTGAAATGACAAACAAAAAAAAAAATCACTTGACAGCTGGCAAAATGGCCGCCAGTTAAAATAGTGTTGCAACTTAAAGTTTTATACCTCTAAAAAAAACACCATTTACACTCGTTACTAAAAAATAAAACAATAAAATATTATATGCGAAGGTTATTGTAGAACCCAAAGCCTAGCTTCTCCAACCACTGTGTGTGCGAAGATATATTTTTTGAAACGACTGAAAGGGATCTACAGTTTAATGCCGATTCTGAACGGCAATTTTTTTGAGAATATTCTCATGACAGTTCTTACTCTTGGATGTTTGTATGTTTATTGGTCCAACGCACTTAACCACTAAGCCACTGCAGCCAGCACGTTACTAATTTCGCTTAAAAGATTTGTTCATCATTTCCTTTGCAATCAATGAATCTGCATTTACAATTACAATCACAAGAATGGAATCTTTTCTGATTTCACTTCACTTTCTGATCGTTAAGTAAAAGCTGACATTCGTTATCACTGAGGTTCTCCTTTAGTCCATTGCTGCCATCAATATTAAGTTTTAACACGAAATTCTGGTCTTTTAAGATATTCACTGTGCAGCTCCTTTGGTTAAACAATCCCAACGATGAAATGGATTCATTGAATGCTAGTAACTTCAATTAAAACAGCTCAATCATTATCTACATTTTCGATTGCACACAGGGGTCTAATTAAGTCGTCTGCCGTGATGCAGTAAGCACTTTACATATAGATTTTAATCTATTCGCTTGTCTAAACAAAAAAATCACTCGGGAACATAAAAAATTCAACAAAGAATTAAATTCTTCACAAATTTGGAAAATTTGCTGTACAAAGCTACATGGTCTAATGACTATGCCCCTTATTATACATCTGTGTATTTCCTTTGTTATAAAAAAAAAACAAAATCACAAAAATGGGCCACACGGTTGCCCAAGGCCGGGGTAGACATGTAAATCATTTAATTGGCTGAAAATTAATTCAAAATAAAATGCTCTCACTTTTTTATGGATGCATCACAATTAATTGTTTTTCTTTCTTGATGACATTTTAATGACCACCTGTTTCATTGCTAGCCACCTTTTTCGCATCGCGTCGCACATTCCAAATAGCCACAGCATTCAACCTTGAACTAAGATTATGCTGGCGCCCAGCTAAAACCGCATCCATAGATGCCAAACTCAATTCCAGTGAGTCAGTCCAAGCATCAATGTTTGTTTTTAGTCACAATGTGGGAGTGCTTCCAAAATACCACCCCTTCTTGTGTACTAATTAACTCAACCTCGTAAATAAAGAAACAATTCCTCCCACAGAAAAAATCTATTTGAATAAAATATATTTGGCATCAATCCAACTATGTATAATTAAAAAAAAATTGTTAAATTTACGTTTCTATTTTCACTTTTTAATCGAATTTATTTGCTTTCTTCTTATAGGCAGTAGTACAGCGTGTGTATTAGTACTGAATCGAGAAAACAGCACAGTGTACACGGCAAACATTGGCGATAGTGGCTTTATGGTCGTTCGCAAAGGTGAAATCGTACACAAATCAGAGGAACAGCAACATTATTTCAATACACCTTTCCAACTGTCGCTGCCTCCACCCGGCCATGGACACAACGTCCTCAGCGATAGTCCCGAATCAGCAGACACCCTTAGCTTCCCCGTGAAGAATGGTGACGTGATTTTGGTGGCGACCGATGGAGTTTTCGATAATGTGCCCGAAAAGCTCCTTCTTGATGTTCTCAAAGAAGTAATGAAAAAGCTAAAAAAACAAAACAAACAAATTTTACTTATAAACGATTTACGTTTCTTTTCTAGGTTGAGGGAGTAACAGATCCCGTGAAACTTCAAATGACTGCTAATTCACTTGCGTTAATGGCACGTTCCTTGTCTTTTGATAGTGAATTCATGTCGCCTTTTGCGATAAACGCCAGGCGCAACAATATCAATGCAACCGGTAAGTTTTCAACAAACAAAACAAAAACCATTATCATATGTTTTAACACGTGTCTATATTTTTAGGTGGCAAGCCAGACGACATAACCGTAGTACTCGCAACTGTTTCAATGTGAAAATAAAATTGTAAACCTATTAGTTTGTTTATGAAAGGAATTAACTTTTATGCAAACGAGAACTAACGTCGTCCGTCGTCCTCTTCGTCTTCGTCTACTCTTTGCTGTTCGATTTGAGTTTAATTGTTTTATTTTTAGAGCGCCGTAGACTGGACTCAGACTCAGCAATGTGATTGTTAGTTTTCCTCACTCCTCCTACCCTACCCTACCATTTTCCACTTATTATTTTGTGATTTTCATTTTTGTATACTTCTAACAAACCGGCTGATGGTCTCTCACCTACACCGTGCGCTATTGTATATTATTTTTTCTTTTTACTATAGAAAATTAGCAAGTAAGCAAACATAATTTTAAATAATAATAAAAAAAGAGCAAATTGAAAATAATAAAACAAATTGATAGCTACAACCACATTTAAAAGGACTGAACGCAAAAAAAAACGGAACTTAGAACATAGACATTAACGAAGCGCATGCGCGCTCGCGCGTGATAGAATGGCAAAAACAATTGTTAGATTAGAGTAGTTAATTAAAACTTAGATTTTAAGCGAAATATTAAAGTGGTGTGGCAGTTGGCTTGTCACGTTATGTGCCTGCTCTCTCTGTCCACCGGTTTTAATAATCGAGTGCTATTTCCAACGACTTTTTAGTTGCAGTTGGATAAAACTATTGTCTCTCCTTCTATCCTATTGCTGCAAACGATACTAATTTTTAATTAGTGCTTAAAGGATGAATTTTTTGTATTAATCTTTTGTCCTATTCACATAGTTTTCTCTCATTTTAAATACATGTGCTTAAAAAATATACACTCTTTATTTTTTGTAATAATTGTTTCCCCCCTCCACATCCACACTTCTCATTGTGATTTCAGTGTCAGTTTTCTTTAATTTACTACATATTTTCAGTCTGCCTAATATTTAGGTTTTTGTTATATATGTGCATTTTTTGTTGTTCCTTATGAATTGTTTTTTTTAACAAAGTCAGAATAGAGATTTGAATGAATGCAAATTGAAACGCTCTCATTTGGCAGTAGTTATGCGAACAAATGAAATTAGTAGATAACTTTGTTAAGACAAAGAATTAAAAGTTAGATAACCGTAGAACTTCGAACAGTTTTTTTTCGGAAACAAATAAACGATATACGAAAATTGTTAAAATGAAAATTGCTAACAAGTAAAAGAAAACAAATTGAAATCGATGCACCGTTGATTTTTGAAATTAAATATAGATAAACAAAAAATCTAATCATGATGGTACTGTTATTAAGATAGCTAAATCAATTAGATATTTCTAATAAGAAATAAAAATAATAAGAATAACAATAAAGAAATTAACATAAATAATACAAATACAACATCTGGTAGTTTTTTTTTATTTTTTAATTTATTCTAGCGGTCGTCATTGTCATCTTGTTTCTTTTGTTGACGAGGCTATTATCAGAATTATGATCGGCCTGTGGGGTTCACAGGCATCATTGTCTAAGGCTGCGATGCAATCCTATTGTGGTTGGAAATCGTATATGTTTATAGAAAGTTTAATATATTCGTCGTTTCGAACCTTAAGGCTGGTATTGTCGTCTGTTTTTTTTACTTCTGACTCGGCGATTCGATGAGACTGCACCTCGACTTAAAATATATTTTGTGATAAATGTCAGAAATATTGCTTAGGTGAGTAGCGCCTCTACTTTCCTAATGTAGCTGATTATACGATCAGCGGAAAAAATCTTAATAGCATCAGAGCTTATTACTTCTCTGTCTCGGTTTCGTCTTCTTCAAGACAAAGTCGGTACTCTGCTGAGTCGACTATAAATAACTGAATGGGGGCCTCCCATCCTTTTCTAGCAAATTCGTCAACTTTTTCATTTCCCTCAATTCCCTCGTGTCTGGGAACCCACCAGATTTTAGTTTTGTTCCTGGTACTGAGTGCCAGTTGACCGAACAATAAGTTGATTTCTTTTAGACAACATCCACATCTTGTATGTGACGCAATAAATTGCGATTTTCGTAAAATGCTTCTTAACTGAGATATCACATCTAAGAAATTTTAGCACCCAGGCTTAGCACAAGTTTAAAATTTTAATTCTGTTGTTCACATAGAAGATGGCGTTTTCCAGTGTAACGCGAACTCGACGCAATTTAAAATCTGTCTGGGATCAGAATTCGGCAATTGTCATGCTTTCTAAATCTCAAAACTTGCATCTCCTCCTTTTTATTCTACGCAGGGTCTTCTCTTTCCTTTTTCTGGATTTTTCGCAAAACGCATTTAACATTCGGATGGCCAGTCATACTATGGGTGACAGCATTTTTGATTTTTCACTTCTTCTATCTCTATCTCTCTACTACTACTTCAGCCCAAACTAAGGGTACTAGGTCATTAAACCACGAGTTTCGTCGCCCAAACAGTATGTGTACCTCGCCTTGATTTGAAAAAGGGTTCGACCGTTTGAAAACCATTGGCAAGCTGGTGCTACTTATCTTCGTATTAAAAGATGGTGGAAAATCGTTTAGTCTTAAGCTGGTCGAGGCTGTGCTGGTGCTTACCAGCTTAACGCACAAGTATATTTTTTATTTCCGATTTAAGTATAAAGGAACTCGAGCTCAAAATAAATTTCGGTTTTTTTTTACAAAGTTGTCCAGCGGTTAGTACGTTAGATAGTGGACCCAATTTAAAATTGCACGAGTACCACCTTTTATTTTGCTGGCACCTCTTGCGATAGTCTGACAAACATCAAAACAAAAATTGTGCACCTGAATGTTTTTTTAAGACATTGTCAACCGCCAAAAGTTTTAATTGAAATTGTTAAACTTATTAACAATATTACTAAACGACTTAGGTAGTATTAAATACAATATACACGTATACATATTTTATTTGTGTGTGACACATAATTTCACTTTGAGCGAGAGAAACCACGAAATTCAATAAATATACTTTAACCCCAAATAAATTTAAACTACGTTGACGTTTATTAGAATAAAACCCAATATTCTTACGCTGAATATAAAACTTTTAAATTGCGCATCTTTCAAGCTATAATTCATATGTCTACGGTTTCTGAGTGCTGAGCAATATTAATAATAGTTCAGCTTAGTTAGGAATCTATCTACATTGCTCGCTTTTTTCGTTTCTTTTGTATTTTGTTTAAGGCAACATACAACAGACGATTACGTTCAGTTGTCTTGCCTTTAAACAAGATCACAAGAAATGTGAAAAGTGAATATTGGTTTACTCCAAAAATATTTCTTAAGAAGCGCAAAACCAATCGGCGATGAATATTTGTGTTTAGGAATGGAGGAAACATAATTTTTCTTGTAAACAAGAAATTTGTGCGAAGAAGCCACACAACAAAAGTGAAACTTCCTCATTTTGAAATGTAAATAAATGAAATTAATTAAATTGGGATATTGACAAGGATTGTGGTGACAAACCGGAAATTATCCATCCGTCGAAAGAAATGCCAACCTTAAAAATCGATCTATTGCTTACTAAAATTCGATGCCTCGAGCTTCTGTAGGTTGCTAGTAGACTCTTGGATATGAATTTGCACTACGTTTTATTCTGTACTGCCTAGTTCGTCTATTGATTCGTTGCCTGCAAAGCCTTGTTGACCAGGTACTCAACCAAGTTTGTGCTTGGCAAGGTTTTCTAAGCAACATCTTGGCTATGATTTTGTCTTGTAGGTATCTCCGTTTCCGTCGATAGCAAGATGTCATGAACATGATATGAGCTGTACTTTAAATGCTGAGTTTTACTACCTTAAATTATCGTATCGTTAATATGTACTAGTAAATCTATGCACACCGTCGATTGAAAGTGATGGATTTTGGCAATAGCTGATTAAAGTTGTGAAACATTTTTTATACAAACAAAAACTTCAGTACCAACAAAATTCAAATCTATAAGAAGTGCCAACTCACACGTAATCTTTCAAGAGTTCATACACAGTGTACTTCTTATCAAATGTTGCCTATCATTTTCTTTATTTAAACTTGCATTATGTACATACAAAGAAACTTAAAATTATCTGCATCGGCAGCTCTGTCCCCCTCGAACCATACAACAGTTTCCTTAATTCTTTTATATAAAATTAAAAACATAAAGTTAAAACAATTGTATTGCATGAAATGAACCGAATATTAAAAAATATCCTTTAGTTCGTCGTAGAAAACTGTGTTTTTCTTCGAACTCTAACCTAGTTGTTGTCTTAGTTTTGAGCTGGATGTGCAGCCGCCGGTTGATTGTCACCGTCACCGTCAAGACGATTGCCTGGGCCCACTCGTTCGCCCCAATCGAAGCCACCTGGACGATCCTCGGGCATTGGCTGATAGTTTCGATCTATGTGCTCGTTAAACATCACTTTTCTGAAAAAAAAAAAAAAAAAAATACAAGCCGATTTAGGATCTAACATATGGAAGGGTGCTGTGTTGCATTCTTACAGGAAGTTTGGTGTTTTCAGGAATTTGTATCCATTTTGTTGCTGTGGGAATACATCCTCGAGGAAATAGTAAATGTGGCCCACTCCCATGCCGATGATGTCCACCCATATCGTATTGCCCAAGATCATCGAGAAGCAGAGCAACACCCAGGGAAGGTAGGGCGCCTGGAAATTCAGCAGACCGAAGAAATTCATCCGCACGAAGGGATTTCTTCGTGACCATACATAGACCAGCATCAGAGTGAAAGCTTGACCTAGAAACAACAAATTCACGAATAGTCCGAAGAATGTCATCAGTAGTCCGCCGAAGATGAACATCATTACGAAGTCAGAGGTACGACCGCGGAATGAACCCTCCTCTAGCATGCGACAGTAGCGATATGTGAATATCATGTTAAAGAGGAAACCAAAGCTAACGGTTCCGAAAAAGAGAAATGTGGTTGCGAATCGCCATATTTGGAGTTTCTTAACAATAAGCATGGGATGGAAGTATAGATGTAGCGGTGACACTAAGTCCAAGTGCTGCAATATATAGAGTTCAAAATTGATAAAAATCGGGATGACGTGGGATTATAAGGTTCGATGACGGGACAAAGTGTACTTACCACCGCTAGCGTTGTGATAACACAGGCGCTGATGTAAAACCGCGTAACTGTAGGGATTTCCAAATAACTCTGTCTGATAATTAGAAGGGCCATTTTAACTCTGTTTTCCTCTTTAAATTTGTATATATTTTTGAGGCGTATTCCTGAACTCAGTCGATAGTTAAGCCCATTGGTAATATTTTATTATTATTGACTTGTGTGAGTGTTTTTACTGAAGCCGCTGGAATGACAATGTGAATTATGCTATTTTTCAAAGATTACTGATTCATGTACTATTAGTTTTCATATACAATTAAGATAATTCATGGATTCCTATTAGAAAACTGTAATTTGTAGTGTGAAAACTTTTATTTCTGTTTTTCCTCTTCCATATAAAAATAAATTTTACTGACGTTTCTACCAAGTGTCAGTGATAATGATGTCAAAACATATCTATCACACTGTATTATCGGCAAGAAAACCGTAAAGGTTAGTCTACAATTGTATTATTAAGGCCTCGGTTACAGTGAATGCGTATTCTGACGAACAACAGCGGCAGAGAAACTGATCTCTCTCTCTAGTCTGGTGCAAAAATTGCATGCGTGGCCATGTAAACCAGCCATATTACTTTGAAAAACTTGTTTTTAGAATATCAAACCCGAGTTTGTTTAATTAAAAAATCTTCAAGGGTTTGTTATAGAGCTATGCCATTTCTCCCAACGCTGATCAATTTCAAGATTCGATCTTTTTATATATATATTCATTTTTACTACTGTTTTTAGTACACAATTCCCCAAGAACTAGGCATTTTATTTTTGATGCAATTTTCTATTTATATTTGCAACACTAATTATATGTCTTTTTGGTTCACAAAAAAATGATATAGCTTTGTGTAGTTTTATTAACTTTAATTTGCTTTATAAAACACATCGCGCCACCATAGATAATCAATGTTTGCTTTCAATTGACGAGTGCAAAAGTTTTCATGCGACACCTGGTAGACAAAAAATGAATATGTGGAGACCTACATATATATATCTATATAAGTTTGACAGCTTTTTGATTTGCATATAACTTCAATAAGAACTACAAGTTGTAGGTGGAGGTTAATAAAGTATTTTATTTGCGAAAAAGTCAATCCACTTATTAAAATATATTTTAAGTTGCAAATACAAACACATACCGTCATATATTTTAGTAATTACAGTTTCCGCTAGTTGAAATAAACAGAAAAAAGCCTCAACAAAATGTGAAAGTTAGTTTTGAATTTTAAAATAATTTACAAGATTTGTTCCAATCCTTAAGTGCCGGGCCTGCTAAAACAAACCGTAAAAGATGGTAAAAAAAATTCGATAGATTTATTTACGAAAAATAATTTAATTTTAAATTTTGTTTTTGTTATTCTAGTGAAATATTTTATATTATAGGTACTTACGAAAGACTTCCCACTATTATTTGAGATGTTGGCCCAATGTTTTGGAGTATTTGCATGATCTTTAATTACAGACAAACGAAGAACTAAATTGCACGAACACGCTTTCCGAAATGATGCTTTTTTTCATTTTTCCTTTGTTAGCCAAACAGAAAACAGTGTATAAGTTTTTGCATGCAAATCAAATTGAGCCACATCTATTTTAGAAAAACAGTGATGTCTGAATCAATAATATTTATATTTAACAAAACGATATGTGATATGATAATTATGTATGTGTGGCCGATCATATAACGCCAAGATTTAGATTTCCAAACATTACATAAGGGCAGTTTGCGGAATATTCTTAAGATCGTCATATCCAGTGCAAGTCACATAAATAGGGAGAGCTTGTTTTATAAATAATAATACAAGGTGCGTTTTATATTCCAGGTCGATTTTATTCGGTTGCCTTCTTTAAGTGAGTAAAATCTGTCAGTTGGTGTTTATCAATAACAATCTATTATGGTTTATAACGCGACAAAAACGATTTACTTTAGTTTTACAGCTTGCTATTAGGACCCGGTAAACTGCTTTGCGCTACATCTGCCGGTCATTTTTTGAAACAATAATGTGTCTACATGGTTTTGACAGCTGGTCGGCTCAATGCATTGTGCATATGAAAATAAATAATCGGAAGAAAAAGAAATTCAAATTTTAAATACAATTCTGAATGAAACATTGTAATTATTTTTGCGGAATGTCTTTGGAAAATATGTAAGTGTATAAAAACAGTGAAATAAGTGAATATTTCAAAAAGTCAATTTTAAAAATTTATATGGACAAAATTGTTACATATTTTAAGGACACTGTTCGACCATTTCGAGAAGTCGAAAATTTGGTGGATGCTGGTTGGGTATACTCTATTGGCACTGTTTTCTTCCACAAAGACACAATTATTGGCTACGTTGTTCAAACGACAAAAAGAAATGAGAGGCCACATGAAGTTGAACTAAAGCATCTGGCATTAGATCCGAACGAATGGAAATATGTGTGGTCATGTAAGGCTGGCGTTGTATTCCAACTATAAAAACATATAAATGTACAAAGAAATGCAGTTATTAACATAAACAATTAAATGTTAAACTATAATTTTTTCACATATTACAAGTTGAACAAATTATAGTCGGTACTGGTTGATTTATTATAAATTTTTTTTCGTCAAAAGAATACGCACATTAGTTTTGTAAAAATTTTAATTTTATTTTAGAAAGTTTTGAAAATCTACAAAAATCAGTACTAATTGACAGCAACTGACAGGACTGTAGACACATTACTGTTTCAAACTCGTGAGCTAGGTGGAATGTTACCTGGTCCCAATAGACCACCGCCATTTTTTGAAAATAAAGTATTTAGTGCGGCGAAGCACATTTCGACTTGTTAATAAACAGAATAGCTGCTATTGGGGCACTGAAAAGCCTCGATTGGTGCACAAAAAACTACTACACCCTCGTAGAGTAACGGCTTTATATTTTTTTAGAGGATGCCATAAGCAATGCAGATAGAGTTAATGCTGACCGTTGTCGGGATTTGTTGGAAAACTTCCTTGTGCCAAAATTGGATCAATTAGGCCTCAAGAACATTGTTGGAAACAAGACGGTGCCACATCACACCAAGCTACAATGCTAATTTTACGAGAAATTATTTCCAGTCGAATAATGTCAAAAAGTTGTGATATAGACGGGCCCCCACGATACCCTTGATTGAAGCCTCCCGATTTATTCTTAAGGGATACCTGAAGAAAATAGTGTACATCAATAAACAAGCTTAAGGACAACGTTAGAAACGAAATTGTTAAAATTACGTTAGCAGTTTGCGAAATTGTTATGCAAAATGTGCTCAAAAGAGCTTGTTCGGCAGTGGCCAGAAGCGCCCACTTGACCGACATCATAGTCGGTCGATAGCAGTTCGATAATCACAGATAACCACATTATTTATTGTTGACCAGGATGACGAATTGGATCATAACCAACACTACGCTGCTCGACGTCTTATGTTCAATAAAAATTAAATTTATTTTAAAATCATTTTAATATTAATTTCAAAAAATCACTTTTACGACAGTTTAAGTGCCGAAAACTTATAATTTATGAATGACATCTAATGCATTTCGTTTTCTGTGTTAAAATAAAAAATTTAAGTTTATTTTTTTATATCTTTTGAGATATAAAAATAAAACCTAAATTAAGAAAACATATTAAAAAAATTATATCCAATTAGAATTTTCTGAAAATATTCAAATATTGTTTCAAGGATAAATGCTGATAGTCAGATGGTTCACATTAATTATTTGCTTGTCAACCTTATAAACATTTTAAAAACAAAGCACACTGTCTAAAAAATAACATGCAAACATTTTTTTATACGAAATGCTTAGCGGACAGAAAGCATTATTGGAAGAGACGTTTGTTCGAAAATTTATTTTATAAGTTATAAAAAAAAAAACTAATTTCGTATTCTGATTTTCGTAAACTTATATATATATGATGCAATTCAAAATTGTACAATTTCCCCACACAATGACGCAATTTAAATGAAATTACGGACAAAATTGGATTTTATTAATATTTAGTTTAGGTCTATGCTTAACTCTGCTTTTGGCGTTGGTGTTTTCGTTTGGTAAAAAATTTATTTTTTTTATACTTTTCCAATTTTGACAGTTTTTGTGTTTTGTTTTGGTGAAAAAATTGTTTTTTTTTATTTCTGATCCATTTTGCAGATTGCAGAGAAAGAAGTTAGTGCTTAATTGCTTTACCATTTCCTTTTTTATCTCTCTTAAGATTGGCTGCATACTTTGTTAAATCGTTAATTCTATCATAAGTCGTCAAACGAATAGCCAGTTGTATTCCACCCCTAAACAATTCAACCAAAATACCCTTGAGCCTATATTCGGACATTCGGTAACCCTACAATAATTGAATCGAAATACTTGCCATGCTAGGAGTGTACATCAGTTCACCCTTGAGCGTATATTCGGACGTTCGGTAGGGTATCCTAAAAGCAGTGTTACCTCTGAACATTTTCATAGAGAGCCCAAAAAAAGAGTCCCGGCTGAAAAAAGTAGGCCGATAATAAAACTTAAGAAAAAAACACTATTATTAATTAACGCTGAGCTTGTATTTGCACAAATAACGTAACGTCTTTTCAAGACAAAATAAAAATTTAAGTAAATTATGTTACACATAGCTCACAAAAATCAGTTCATTTAAGTTTAAACTAAGTAAGTAACAAAAATGTACAAGCTAAACATACCACCTAGTTATTGGGAATGTTGTTTCTGTAGAGCTGAATAAATTCGAGTCATCCATTAAATCTAGTGCATAGAACATTGACTGACAAGAGTCAGACCTTAAGTTGGTTGGTTAATCATTAACAGCCTTATTTATAAACGTATTTTAAAGAGTGTACAAAGTTATGCACGCTTTAAAATGCCTCCAAACGCAAAATCCTTATTTATTAAACTTATGCAACGTTGCAAAGAGGTTGGCTAACTTAAACGCGTTTGGAGGTTGTTTAGTGCCCGCTCAAGTGTGGTTTTGTATGGAAATGTCATTTTATTTTTTGCCTACCCTTCCTACTCACTTGATCGAATTTGTGCTCGACACAATTTCTTCTAATGTAAAAATATTTTTTTTTCTATTCAATTATTAATGTAGATTTTAAAGTCTACATATATGGAACCGAAAATGAATAGTAAAAAATTAGTTTGTGTAGCAGGCATACGACAGTGTAGGAGTCATTCATGTACAGTTCGAAGTTAAAGTTGCCATAGGGATTTGGTGGCGGATTGAATGATGTGTTTTTACGAAAAGTGCATAACCACTTAAATTATACATATTAAAAAACGTTTCTGAGCCTTAGTTGAGACATGCAATTTGTTTTTCTATTTACAAACAGCTGAGTTGTGCTTACCGATTTAGACAACTAATTGTAATAGATTTCTCTTGTAACTGGAAACTTCTTAAATGAATGGAAATATTCTTTCATAACTCCTATTTATAAAAGCGGTTTAAGGCAAAATGTAATAAACTATCGACCTATATCAAAGCTTTCTGCAATACAATTGTTTGAAAGTATTGTTAAGGACAAACTCTTTTTCGCGGTAAAATACATTATTTCAAAAATAATATTTCAGCATGGATTTGTTCGTGGTAGATCTGTGCTACTAATTTAGAATTGTTGACTAAATATATATTTAATAGTTTTGATGAAAGCTTACAAGTTGATGTACGTTACACTGACTTAACAAAAGCGTTTGACATTGTGCATCACACACTTCTTTTGGCTAAGCTAAAGTCTTCGGGTTTTCATTCTTCAATGCTAAAATCGTTTAGTAATTACCTTACTAATAGAAGGCAAATGATTTAAGTCGATGTTGACTTCTCGCGTTATAGATGTTACTTCGGGTGTTTCACAGGGCATGTTGTTGCTATTTATATTATTTATAAATGATGTTCATGAAATATTTAAATTTTTCTCGGATAATAAATGTATCTGATTGCATTCGTTTTCAATTAGATATTAATAGATTGTCGGAGTGGTGCAATCGTAATGCTTTGGAACTTAACATTTCTAAATGTAAAGTTTTTTGATGAAGTAAAAGATCTTGGTGTCATATTTGACAATAAGTTTAGTTTCTTTTTTCATTATGATTATGTGATTGCCAAGTCTAACTTATTGTAAGGCTTCCTTAAACGTATAGACTTTCGAGATATAATTAGCCTTAAAATTATTTATTGCTCGTTAGTCAGACCTTAATTTGGGATTCGCCATATGCAGTTCACGAACTTAGATTCGAAAGAGTCCAAAAAAAACTTCACGAGGTACGCGGTTCGTAAATTAAATATGTTTGATGAGCTTCCTAATTATGGCAGAAGGTGCAATTTAGTTGGTCTGCAAACCTTAAGTTTCAGACGCGATGCAACTTCCGTCATGTTTATTCGCGATATTCTTAATTATCATATTAATTCACCAGTATTGATCTTTCTTTTAAATATATATGCTCTCACTCCGGGTTAGAAGCTTATTACCAATTATGGTAATAATGAGCCTATTGCGAGGTGCATAAGCACATTTAATGAATTTGCAACGAAATTGATTTTTGCTTGTCGCGAGCAGATTTTAAAAATTCCATTTAGTCATTAACTTTTAATTAATTATATTTGTGATTACTTAAAATAGTCTATAAGATGACAATCGGTAGATGAAGCTTAGTCACGCCACAAACAACCGTTGCGTAAAGTGATACTGAGAGCTTACACTCTGAGAACGTAGTGTTTTGTGTTTTGCTCTTTGATGGTATTAAAAAAAACTATTCAAAATGTTTTTTTAAATTGCCCATCTCAAACCAAAGTATTCAGTATTCGACGAATGCAGTCCACTGCAGGCAATTCAAAATTGTATGGTGGAATTATAGAAAAAAGCGTCCTATATTTTAAAAAGGGGTCCAATTTCGCTGATTTTCAGGAAGATTAATCACGAAGTTTGGGCGTACAAAAAGACTCAAAAGGTAACACTGATCCAAAGTCCCTTTAGTGTAAGTAAATTAAAAACAAATTAAATATCAAACATTCCAATTTGTTCAGCTACATTTGTTTTCTCCGAAGCACAAAACCACTAAAGTAGATAATAAAATTATTATTACTTAATTTTTGATTTTATTGGATACAATTACGAAACGGGGTTTCGTTGTCGGACAATTTCGGAAGGTAGAAGCGCTGTGGCCGTCAAAAATAGTTTATTTAGCACATCATATCGCCGTGATGAGCGTTCTATATCACTGGAGCTTTTTTCCACAATCATATCGGCAAAAATCCAAATCTTCTTCAAATACATAACTAGATGCAATAACATCTCAGAAGTAAATAAAACACCAAAAGTTCAAATTTAATTGAAAGATATGGTTTATTTTTGTTTTCATCGCATTGCAGATATTTTTTTTTGTTTTTTTTTTTCAATTTCATAATATTTAAGATAATTTTTAATAATTTTTTTTTTGTTTTTTCATTCATTTTGTGTTTTATTGACTATGTCATAATTGTTTACAATATTAATTATAATTATAAAGTTGTAATGAGCTGCATTCACATTCTGTGGAGAAGAAATAAATGTAAAATTTAATTTCTCTTATTTTTATTCATTACAATTGCAAACTATTATTATTTTTTTGTTTTTAAATTACATGCTCTAACTTTTACCCACACTTTCTGTAGATCAACGCAACAGAGAATATGTGCAATGTGATTTTTTTTTGTTTTTTTAAATTTATTTCTGGCTATAGAAAAAATACTTTTTCCATTGATATATTTAATTTTTTAAAATAATCCTGAAACATACCTTAAGTAAAAGATTTTTATAGTATTAAATATTTTATTTACATATACCTATGAACAAAATAAAAAGAAAAAAAAAAACGAAACAAATAAAAAACTTGATACATCGATTCGATTGTTTTTGTTCTTTTTTTTAAACCTTTTTCTATTTATCCAAATTGGAAATTTTATTTTATTTTAAATCAAAAAAATATGTATAAATATCCTGAGGTACGATTGTTGATTGATTTTACGTTTTTTTATTTAAGTTTATTTTGTACCTGAGTTGAGCTGTTTGTTTATTTCTTCCTTTTAAATATAAAAATACAATTTAATTTTTATGTTTGTAAAAAAACTGCCAAAAATTATATGAAAAATCTATTAAACAGTTAAAGTGGCAATATTGTGTTTTTTTTTTTGGTAAAAATAATTTTTACAAAATTTGTGTTGTACTGTCGGAAAGGCAGCTGGTTACTTTATTTTTTTTTGTAAATATAAGGTTGATGAGAAAAAAACAGCAACTGTATTTTTTGTATGTTAGATAGAAAGGTTTTAGGGATATGTGGAGATAAGTGGAGCGTTTGTAAAAATTGAGCGAAATGTTGGCGTTAAAGTCATTTATCAGGATTTTTAATCAGACCAGTGATAAAAATAAGGTCTTTATGTTTGAAGTTAAAATCAGACTCCACCAACAAATATTGCCGGGCTCACACAGGGCCCCAAATGGGCTAGTCTCAAGTGATTCTGTTTACAGTGTGCTTTAACATATAGCTGTAAAATACGTTTATAGTAAATTAGCTTAACATAAAACGTGTTACCGCATAACACATGTGACACAGCCTACCACCACTAGCAAATTGTAATATTCCTGATAAATCTTCGAAGAGTGGCTAAAGTTTCCTTGGGAAAGATTGATTGAAATTAAAGTTAAAGCAAATATTAATTACGATGTTGGTCCTTTTAGTCACAATAAAACTTTACGACCACTTGGATATATGCTCGCAAAAATTGCATATGGCAGAATGTATTTAATTCCGCTTTTGTTATTAATAAGCCCAATAGGTCGCAATATGGTATGTTGCATCAAAATCTGAGCACAAAACTTACAATCACTTGAATCAGGTGTACGCGGAAGCAACTCTTACAATTTGTTGGAAATAAACAGGGTGAACCCAAAGCGAACCCAGATTGGAAATTCTTGGCTTTCGCATACGCCCTTGTTTTGGGGTATAAAATAAATAAAAAATGTTAAGTCAGCTATGTTAAGTTACTATTTTAAATTATTTTTTTATTTTTCAGAAAAAAAGATATGACTCTGTATCTACTCTCATTCAATACACTATTATATTATTATGTATTTATTTGATTTGTATGTGTAAAGATAAAAATATATAATATATTTTTTTTTGTTTCTTGTTTACATTAATGGCAAAGTTAAACACTTGTTTCCTTTATTTTAAAAATTGATTATGTTTGATGTGTGTTTTTTTTAATTAAACAAAAAAAAATTATATTAAGAAAAATTAAAATATTTCTGTTTATTTAATAGTACTTTATACATAAAATGCCCTTAGTTGGTAGTTATTACATTTACACATTAATGATTCAATCAAAAGTAATTATTTTTTTATTTATTTTATTATTTAATTTTACATCTACGATTATAAATTCGGACTTTGAAGATAAAAAGTTAAGAAGTTTATGTTTTTTTTGTTTTTTAAATATTTATATATTTTTTTCTGTAATACTGGTTCTATAAAAAAAATTAAACACGTTATATAGATAAATATACATGAATTGTTTTGGCAACTGACATTTCTCCAATAGAAAGTTTTTAATTTATATATATTTTTTTTCACACTGTATTTCTGCGCTAAGGAAGATTTTACAAGATCAAAATAAAAAAAAAAATAAGTCATTGGCACTTGTTACCCGAAATATCGAAGACAAAAACAAAAAGAAAATACATTTACAATACATCCTAAATTGTTTAAATATAATTTAATAATTCCTTGAAAGTTATAAGATATATACTTTTTTTTTTTTGTTTACTAATAATAAGTTTAATTTTGTATTTCTTTTATGTTTTTTTTTAAATATATATCCTTTTGCATTAAATCACAGATTTTTGTTTTAAATTCCGAAAAAAAGACGACGACGAGTATTTTTCCAAAATGTATAATATTTTCCTTTTGGTTTTTTTTTTTAATTTTGACTAATGTTTTTTTGTTATGTTTTTTTATCTATACATTAACAGTGATTTTTGTTTTGTAATTCATTTTGATATGCCTAAATTTAATTAAAATGTTTTTCTTCTTTTCAAACAGTGCGTTTTGCTGAATTATTTCAGTGTGAATTTTTTATGTTTTGTTATTGTTTCGAAGTACAAATAGAAGTTATTCTTTATTTATTTACTGACTTTCGTATATATTATTTAGTAGAATTATTAGTAAAATATTTTCTTTAATAATTAACTACGTCAATAAAATAGTTTACAAAAAAAAAAAAAACTAGTCCACAGTAAATAGATGTATGTATTGATAGATGGACAAAAGTGGTTTAATTTTTTTATTTGTTTAGTATTTTCTTTCTTATTTAATTATTTGTTGTTTTTTTTTTACGCTTAAAATTACAACCTGAGACTTTTTGTTATGTGGTCCATTTTTTGTTTGTGTGTGTTGATAAGAATATAAAATTGTTTATTTGTTTTATGTGCGTGCTACTCAAAATGTATTTCATTGAAAAATATTTCTGTTTAATAAATTGGATTTGTTCTTAAAAAAGAAAACACGATTTGGCACGGTTGAGTGAAGAACAACGGATTTTATTTAAAAATTGATTAATGAGTTACTTCAGCGGAATTAACTCAATACATATATTTCTTAATTTGATTGAAAATTAAACTCTTAAATTTTTTTTTTGATAATTTGGCATTTTTGTCGAACCACAATTTTGAATTTTTTTTTAGAATTAAATAAAAAATAATAATTTACTTATGAGAATAAGAGAAAAAAATGTTAAAAAAAATAACAGCCGAACTAGAATTTTGTTGTTTCGAAATGATCACAGTTGGAGAAAAAAAATATTAAAATTAGAATTTTTTTGTATATACAAAACTTAAACCTAGTTGTAAAATGCAAGGGTATGCATGTAAAAGGTGTTGCTTTTGCGGAGGTAACTTGAAGCTAAAGTCGAATGTTGGAGGAAGTTTGTTTGAACAATTGCTTAAAGTCGAACTTTTTTTTTAAATTTTACACATAGATATTAAAATGTAGTCTAAGTGGAACCTTTTATGATGTGCCAATTGAAAGGTTATTTCAGATTTGGAATCAGTGTCAGTTAGAAAACTTACAAAATACAGACAACTTGATAGGTAATTCGGTAGGCAAATACTTGAAAATTTTTTTTTCCGCTTAAAGCAGTAAAAGCGCTTGCAGGTCACTGTATATTTTTTGTTCTTTTATTGTGACCATTTTTTTATAAAAATGTTTAAAACCATTTGAAGACCCAACAATTTACACGTATTTTAACTTCAAAACTCCTAAAAGCAACCATTTCACTTGAATACGCCTGCGCATTCCGCCGACAGTAAAAGTTACTGCTTTGTTTTGCGTTTATTTTAATCTTCGTGAAAAATATTTTTTCAATGTTTAAATGGCACACCATAATACTATTATTTAATTTTGTATTTTTTATACGTAAACTTTCTTTTGCAAATTAAAACAAAAAAAAAAAATCTTATTTAATTTTTCTTTTGATATGGTTAAAGCATAATGAATTTATTTTTCATCCGGTTTGATGTAATATTTAAGTAAAAAGAAAATGTTCGTTTTTGTTTGGAAAAAATATGTCCTTAAGTTAAAAAAAAAATTAAATACCTGAGAGCCTGGATATGTGCGAATAACAATATGTTTTACATGTTTCTTCATTTAATTTTTTTTTCTTTATTTAAATATACTATATATGATTTTATTTTTTATTTTATGAGACGTAGAAATATGTATGTTCACATTGAAAATATAAAATATGTATGTTATTATTTCCTCTTTGTTGTTATGTATTGATTTTGTTTTTTTTTCCAAAAAAGATTTCAATTTTCTTCCATTTTTTGTCATTTGTACTTCACTGGTGAAAAATCACTGAGTTTTTGTTTCTTCCTTTTGTTTTTTTATTTTTATTTTTTTTTAATTTGTATCTAATATTTAAAGTTTGTTTTTTGTTTTTTCACTCAAAGGATTCTATATGATAAATATATGTGTTTTATCCCTGAAATATATAATATTGTTTTATATTTTTGTTCCTTCACGCAACATTTACAAATAGTTTTTATATATTAAATATATGTTTTTATTATAATTTTTTTGTTTTATAAAATTGTTAAGGTGAAACCTTTTTTTTTTTTATTTATTTATAATGTATGAATATCTATAAATATTTACCTTTTCCACTGGAATATTACTTTTTAGAGAAATTTTGTTCTTTTTTTTAAACCAAAATATTAATAAAATTAAGGGGGGAGAAAATATATAAATAAAAAAACTTAACGTTATATCTAAGAACTACACTTAAAAGTAAATATTAGTTTAGAACCAAAATTTTAATTAAACATACAATATTATTTATAAAAACGTAAAAAACGCATTTGACAATTGTACAATAAGTCCTTCTTTCTCTTCCACAGAAAATTCTGTTGAAAAACAGATATTTTCAAAAAAAAAAAATTAATTAAAACTAATATTAATATGAAAGTAGTAAGAATTAACGCTAACTCTTATGTATTAACTTTAAAAACATAAAAAATATTATTTACAAAATCTTATTGTAACTTTATATATGTAGATATATATATGTATATATATAAAAAAAATAAAATAAAAAAAAATATTAATGAAACTCTTCTCACGAAATATTGCACGTTCGCCAAATTTTATAAAAAAAAAAAAATTAACATAAACAAATTTTAATTCTTGTTATTTTTTTTTCTTTCTTTTATAACAAACAAAAGACACTAAGGCTTTACGGGAAGAAAACAAAAATTCAAATTGTATTTCTCTAAAAAATCGCATTCCATCTTAAATCCTATTGGATGCCTGGCGGTGGCTGTCCCAGCTCACTAGTGAAGTCAAACAAGCTTGTCGCCCTCGGATGTCCTGTCATTGAATGGTGATGATGATGATGTGGCACTAGAACATTCTTAATAGCCGATGTCTTGAGTAGACGCTTCAGCATACCGCTTGATCCACGATGCTGTAGACTCTTGTGCGTGGTTAGGGAGTTCTTGGTGCGATAGCGACGATGGCAGAATTCACAAACGTACAACGTATCCGATTGTTCGTGCTTATCTTGGAAGTGACGTTTCAATGAGTAATAGCAGGAGAACGTACGTCGACAGTATGGACATTCCTGTGGTTCATTGATGCCACCACTGGTGGGCGGTGGCATACGTAGTGGTAGTTGTGGCTTTTGATCACCACCACCCATTCCGTGGTGGGGCGATTGCGTCGTTGGAGGTGGTGATGAATGATGATGATGATGGTGGTGGTGCATGCCTCCAAGGAGACCACCGGACGTCAGCGACGAATTCGGCGATGTCAGTGAGATCGGCGAAGGGGATGAGGTAGAATTTGTCGACGATGACGATGTTGACAATGGTGTTGGTGCTTGTTGTGCGTTAGCGGCCGAGACAACAGCATTTTGGGGGCCTGGTGGGTGGTTGGGGGTTTTGGTTTGATTTTTAGATTTTTGTTTTGTTTATTGTTTTTTTTGTGTAACGATTTGTTTTTTTTTTAACGCAATATATTTTGTTTTGTGTGCAGGTAGATGGAGTAGTAGATGGTAGTAGGTGGTTGGTGGTAGTAGTAGGTAGGTAGGTAGTAACACATTACAAATTCGTGTACCGAAAAAATATACAAGAAAAAACAGAAAACGAAAAAACAATTTTGTAAGTTTTTGTTTGAAATCCAATTTTTTTTGTTTGTTTTTAAAGATATCTTATTGTGTATATAATTGCGCGCAAAAGTTGTAGAATTTTTCTTTTACGCATCTTCGATTTTGAAACATTACTTTGTTTAGGTGAAAAATAGAAGCAACAAACTACGGTAGAATTTTGTTTTTTAAAGGTAATGCTTCGAAATCGAAGATTCTAGATTTTAGGTATTTAAAATGTACTTAAATTTTTTTATATATATTTTCCAATATTTACATTTTACATTACACAAGACAATTAGCTGCACACAAAACACAAACTATAGTATTGACAAATTTTTATTTTTTTTTTGCTTGTTACTTACTTATGAAGGTGGATGTAACTTTAATGGAATGCGATGAAAATTTTTATGTAGATTATTATCTGTGAAGGTTTACATGTATGTTTATTGAAAAGTTTAGAAATCGCGTTTCGTTTGCTATATTTAGAGAATTTTTGTTTTATGTTTATCCCCGGTCAATTGAATTTGTTATGTCTCGTACTAGAACTGATAATAAAATTGTTCTATTTTGACGCATTTCATATAAAATTGGTGTGTTAATAGAAAAACAACTGAGTTGATTAGCCAAGTACTTAGGTTGTTCTTTTACATGGACTCTTGGAATTATGTGAGTGAATATTTTTGTAATTTAGGGAGAACATACTTTATTTTTAAAAGTAAATATTAGGGATAATCGAACAATACAGGATCTGAACCTTAAATATTATTTAAGGCGCACAAAGAAATAATACACAATTCAGAATTAAGGAGCTTATGCTCATGGGTGTTCGATAGACTGTCAATACAACTGTTATGTGCTAATTGAAAGATTTTAGGGTTAGTAGTCTAAGGCACATCTACTGCATCACTTATACTTTCTTTTATTTATGGAAGCGTAAACTGATTTTTTTGCACATTAACCGAAGAAAGAAGCGTTCATCAAACCGATGATTCACCCGAAGTGAAGGCGCAGTAAACAGTGTAAATAAAAGCTCTGTTCATTTCAGTATCGTTCACTATTTATTTCACATTCGCGACCTTACAAAGATTAAACTGTAACAGTGTGCATCAAATTTTAAATCACAAAACTGGATGAAATTAAGTTAACAAGAATGATTGCACACTCTACGTACATTACTTTGGATGTAAATTAAAAGCAACACTATTTAAATCCTGCTTACGCACAGACAATGTTCGTGGCTTAGCCCTTAGACTAAGTAAAATCGGTGCTGACAAACACGAATCTCTTGTACGTTATCGATAATATTTATGGAAACCGCCATCTGAATATTTTTTTGCAATTAAAAATTTACAGTGCAAAGTTAATAGTAGAGCGGTGTTGCCAATAGGCGCCCCCAAATTTTTTTTTTTTTTAAAAAGTTTGTTTTAAAACCAAATAAATGTAGAAAATTTAAGTGAAAGAAGGTCCGCCATTTCGGTATTGACTACCACTTCTTAACAAATAAGCTAATAAATAAAGCAGTTCTGGTTGTACTATGTAAATCGTATTAAGATTATTAGTTTTTAAGTGATTTTTTACAATATCTTTTCAGTCAAAATAAAAATGATGCGATTTCAAGAATATTCATTGTATATTTATAAAAGTCACAGTATAAAATGACTATAAGAGCGGCCAAACATAATCGCCACCATAAAACATAAAGTTAAAATGTCATTTCATTCACTGTGCTGCTAAAATTTTGTGATGACGTTTCTTGGCCCCTATGTATCGCCATATGCAATTGCAGAAAAACACGCCTATTATAAAAAATTGCTAGCTGTCAATTTTATTCAACCCCATGTTCAGTTAGAAGTTACAAATATAAAGACCGTAATAACATTTTTAAATCCATTGTTTTTAAGTACCACCTGACGAGTCCTATTTCACTTTTCTGTGGTGGAAAAGCTTAAAGTGTTGTATTTTGTCTTTTGCCTATTATCTCGATGATGGTGGTTTAGATTTTGGTGGAAACTTAGCATTACTTAATTCGAGGCGAATATTTAATTTAATTCCTTATTTAAACACATTTCCATTGAAGTTAAATCCTCCTACATAGAAAGAAACTTGTATATATATTTTTTTAAAGCAAATTTTATTTAAAAAAAAAAACAAAACATAACACAAAAATGAAAAGTTAAAACGCTGTTTTATTTTTTGTCGACCAGTTGCCAATATGAAAAAGAAAATCTATGACTTTCAGCATGCTTATAATATTTTATTTTTTTTTTAGTTCCTAATTGTAAGAGGTTTAAAAAGCTTCATATGCCCACAATGCAATTTTAAATGGTTTTAAACAAATTTTTGAAACAAAACAAAAATGAGAAAAGGTTACATCGCCAGAAGCAAAATAAAAAAAATAGCAGACATTTACATTAAAAATAAATAATGATGAAGCAGATAATTTGAAAATTGAAAATTAGAAAAAACTATATTCTTTTCAAAAGCACACATTAAAAAACGGCATTCAAAATTAGTTTAAAAAAAATTTTAAAATTTAAATAAAAATTGACTAAATTATATTTTTTGAAATAAATTTCATTTGTATAAACAAAAATTAAAGGAAAAAGAATTAAAATAGTTATTTCAGAGAATAATAGTAGTTGTCGGAAGATGCATTTTCTTTAGCTGTATATTTTTTTTTTAAATTCATATATAGTATATATTTGTGAGAAATTATAGTTTATACTTTCAGCTTAAACAATATTTATATTTTATATGTCTTTTATTTTAAAATAATACGAAAAAAAAATTGAAATAAGTAAATATCTCTAAAGCGTTAAGTACATAAGTCTACTTGAGATAAGTTTTGGTTAATTATTGTGTGTTTTTTATTTTAATGAAATTCTTTTCTCTACTTAAATTTATTTGGCAAAATTGCTTTATTTAGTACTAAATTGTGCAAAATGGTGTACTGCATTGCATAAATAGAGCACTGAAATTTCCAAATCAAAACAAGAAATGTTTTAACCGAAATCCACTACCAGAAAAGTAAGTTTAGGTTTTGATTAGAAATTTCGTTGCGCAATGAAAAGCGTTTAGTACCGACGTTTTGTACAGCATTTTAGTACTAAAAACTAAATAAAATAATAATAATAAAAAAGTATGTCGACTACAACCCAAAAGATAAAAATTATATATATTTTTTGTTGTGATTTTTTTTAAAGAGGAGGAAGACCAATCAATAGTGGGATAGTTATCTAAATGTTTGTAAATACCAGCAGCAGTAAAGTTTTGTGAACAATGGAGAAAGGAAATACATAATTATATAGTTCCAAAAAACGTTTCTACTAAAAGTTTACTAAAGGCCATGATGTAACGAGTAGTATAATTATGTTGTTTGTATGTTAGAGAAGATGAGATAATAATTATATTTTGTTTTTTCAATCAATCGTTGATTTATTACATAATGTAAAGTAGAGAGTAAAATAAGGCAATAATGAGAGTGAGAGAAAGGATGCAATTCTAAATATTCTATTCTCAAAAATAAGAATAATGTTTTGTTTTTTACAAATCTAATGAGAGAGGTAATCACTTATAGAGAGACAGAGTGAGTGAGAGAATATACAATAAGAGAGAGAATAATATACAGCAGATGAGTGTAAGAGAGAGAGATAGCTCCCCATAATATTTATATATAAAACAGACAGAGTTTTATAAAAAATCAGGATGATAACTTAATGTTTTTTTTATTGGCTTGCAGAAGAAGGAGTATAGATTGAGTTTTTGTTTGTTTTTTTTTTTATTCTAACCTTGGCGAACGTTAAAAGGACTCGTCTCTCTTTTCTGTTTTTGTTTTTGTCGAGGATGAAGGTAGATTGGTGGCAGAGTAGATGGCACTGGATATGTGTGAAGCTCCTGTGTTGACGGAGTGATGGAGGTAGAGAAGTAGGCGTAGACACAGCGGCAGCAAGATGGTGCTGATTGATGCATTTTTGTCACATAAAATATATGTATATAATATATATAAATTGACTACGATTCGATAGTAGATAGTACTAAAAAAATTATGTATATATGTATAGAAGGCGATTGTCCACAGGTAGTGTAGTATATTCACATCAATGTTAACGATTATTATCACTACTAGATTGTTTATTAGTTTATTTTCTTAAACTATATATATATGTGTATATATTTGTATATGGCATTGCTTGTCATAATTCGAGAAGATAATAATATTATTTGTCGTTGTATTTTACATAGTAGTAATAGTTCATTTATGATTGATTTTCACTTGTTGTTGTCACTTGTTCATGTTAATGTCTTTTTGTTTTTTGCTTGTCTTTTGATTATAATGTATGCATCTTTTATTTATTTATATATATTTTTGATTTAGTAGTAGTATCTGAAGGGTAGCACTTGATGGGTGGCAAGTGCAAGGACCTCCTAAAAGAATTTAATATCTTTCATTTCCAATTCGCCAGGTCGTGACTTGTGATAGGTGTATATATGCGTCATAAGGGAGTTACGCGAACAGTAGACCCTTTCGCAAATGATGCAACGATATTCCTCCTGACGTTCAGCATGCTTGTCGGCGATATGTCGTTTGAGTGAAGCTTTCGAACACAGTACCTTACCGCAGAGCTGGCATGAAAACAGTTTCTTGGGTGAGCAGCCTGGAAATTTGGTTAACTAGGTTTTAAAACACACACAATACACTTTTGATTTGATTTGAATTTTTTTTTTGTTTTTTTATAGTAGGTATAGATTTTTTTTTTGTTTTTGTACATCCTTTCGATTATTGTTTTTCTTTGTAACAATATAATATAAACAGAGAGAGCGGGAGAGAGTATCAAAGAGTGAGAGAGAGTGAGAGATAGAAGTGGTTGTACTGGTGAATCTGGTGGGTGGCAAGTGGTAGAAAGTGGAATACAGATCCTACCTAAACTCGATTGGGAATTATATATACTATAATAATAATAATAATAATAATAATAATAATAGTAATTATAATAAATAAAAATTTTTTTTTAATAAAATAAGTGTCCAATTCATATATATATATGTAGTAATATATATAAATGCTTCATTCCGACTACTAAAAATAAATAAAAATTCTTATATACTTATATTCTTTTTCTTTTTTTGTTCATTTTGCCGAGTGTGCACGCAATTATTTTGTTTATTATTTAGGAAAAAATAAAATATGTATATTTATTTGATTTTGTTAAAAAAAATAAATTACTTCCTACTACCTGCAAGATAGATGGATGGATTGATGGATGATCAAAATCAACTTCAGGCCCCCAATGCTTTAAAAAACTTTCTGCTCAACATCGTTCACAGGACAACAAAACACAGACATGTGAGATATACATACGTGGGTTTTTTCTTTCATTGTTTGTTTTCAGAGTGAAAGGAGAGAAAGTGTGCAGAGAAAAGAAATTTAACCAAATAAATGAATATATAAAAAAAAAAGTTAACTGGTGTGGATTTGATGGTGATAACACAAGAATAGACACGAGTTTTACGATTTTTTTATGTTTTTTTTTCTTTAATAACTCAATAATTTTCTTTTTATTTACGAAAATATTTTATGTATATATATATATATTCTTTAAAATGTTTTTTTTTTGTTTTTTTTTATGTACTATGTACGAATAGGTTTTTGTTTTAAATAAAAGAAAAATAATTGTAATAATAAGGAAATTATTATTAATAAATAAGTAATTATATGCATTTCGAATAACAAACAGTTGTATTTTCTAATTAATTTCTTTTTATTGTAGAACATTACTGTAGGTTGGTTTTGTTTTTTTTTATTTTTCCTTAGTTTATAATGGATTTCTTAAATGGATTTTGTAGTTCAAATGAGTTACTATTTATACTGTATTTTTTAATAAGCGGTTTTTTTTTTTTTTTTAGATATATATTAAATTTAAAGTTTTATTTTATAAATTTTTTTTTACATTTTTTACATTTATCTACCTTTAATGATATTGTATAACAAAAAAGAAAAAAAAAATGCTTTGATTTTAGGGTTCTTATTGCTATTGTAAATTTTGCTTTTGAATGAAATACTGTTATAGAATATGACGCAAACAGACACGTATAGTTGTAGCTTACCCGATTATGTGATAGGCTGAAGAATGTAATTTTATGGCTGATGGTAAATAGTGTTGGTAAAGTAATGCGGTTAGTAGGCACAGAAACACACAAAGGATTTTTGTTAGTTAACTGCTAAGTTGGGTGAGTTCTATTTGTCACTAGCATTAACCTTGTCTTGATAGAAAAATTGGTATCGATATTTTTGACTTCTAATCTTTCTCTTTCATATGTCAATCGGACTATAAAATGGCCCGTACCACTAATTTATAGATAACAGTTTTCGTTCCTTTCACTCTTTTGCAAAACCAAAAATAAGTGAACGGGACTTTGTTTAACTTGACATTTTTAAGAGTTGCTATTTTTTGTAGTATTAAGAAGATGAACTTTATTTTTCGGCTAAGCAATTTGTTAATTGATTCAACATAAATACTACACAGACTACAAGATGGCGACTGACTGAATGTGGTGCGAACACAATGTGAAAACAGTATAATATTCTGATATTTAAACTTTGACAACAGAAGCGTATTAAGTTTGGTTTACTTTTATCGAATAGTTTAATTTGCCTTAATGTTCACGCGCAATGAAGAGTCATAACACTGTCAGAAAGACGTCATTCTGAAAGCAGTTTAATTTTGTTTTTAACTTTGACAGAGTGAAACGTTTCAAAGAAAGCTACTGACTCTGGTTTACATTCTGCAATGAAATCATAATATTGTAGACAGATCGATATCTTTCACGGGAGCCCAAAATTTTGACGCGCAATGTAAACACTGATCTCTAAATGTTAGGGTCATAACACTTTTTTTTTGATTAGATTTTAGCATCAGAATTCTATACTGATTACATTTCTAGAAGTTTATTAGATTAACTCCTTTTATTTTAAAAGTTCATGTAGTTTTAAGATTTTGGTTTGGATTTGGTTTGTTCACACTGAGCAACTGCTAACAGTAATATTAACTATCAGAAACATTTAATTTTCGTAAAAAAAGTGAAAACAGAATCACATTCAATTTCATTACATTACCGCACCGCGTAATGATCCGCAAACGGGTGATTCGGTTGCACTCCTGCATCTAAAGGAAAACCGTATAAGGGATTCCTAAATTTGTGTTTTTTAACTAAAATATCAATGAAGTGTTACAACTTGGGAAAAATCGTTCATGTTTGGTTCTTATTATATAGTATATAAATAGTACTTTTAAGTTTCGCTCGAATTTGAGAGAATGTTATAATATTAAAAGGAATAGTGTCTTTCTCAAGAGTAGATGTCCTTTGAATTTCCCTTTTACTCAAATTTGTATTGTCATAGTTGTAAAATTCGTCCTCTACGCCTTAAAGTGTTATTAAAAACCTTTCGAACATTTATCCTTGTAGAAATCTGTTACCCCAAGTACTACTCAACATTAATACCAACACGACATATAGAAAATGTTTTAAGGCATTCCCTAAATGTTAAACACAACAAAATTAAAATCCAATAACTAAATTCTTCAAGTTTTTCATTAAAAATAAAAATGCAATGTCAATGAATAACTATGAAATGATTGTTATTAGGTTCGTGTGATAAGCTCTCACACACACAGTTATGATATCTTTTTAGAGAAAAAAAAATACACAAAAAGCAAAAGACAATAGCAACAAAATGGATGGCGTCAAATGGTTGATTTTCTTTTCTTGTTAAAAATTCCTAACTTAATTTGCATTCATTTTTTCTTAAAAAAAGTTGGGTTTTTTTAAAAAAAATAAAAACATTCTTTCTTATTCAATGTATTCATAAAAAGTTTAATTAACTAAACACTTATTATAGTTTTATAATATTTTCCATCATTTTTGTTTTTTTTTTAATTATATGTGTACACTGTTGTTTTTAATATTTGTTTAAGTTTTCTAATAAGAAAATGATATATAATGTTTTTATTTTTTAGAAAAGAAACAATATATTTTCTGCTTTACATGTAACATATAGTGCATTTTACGGTTGACATAAATTTGTTTATTCAATTTAAACAACGATATTTAACATAAACATTCAGTATTTGTTGTTCAATATGTATTCATTTGAATTTATTCTATTTTATTTTTAATTATATTATTATTCATCGGAGTTAGGAAATATTTATTTATTTATTTAAAGTAAATAAATAAATATATATATTTATATATATTTATTTGTATTAAGTGAACAAAAATTAAGTAAGGAAAAATAAACTTAACACTTTAAAACGGAATATCTATATAATTAAAATTTATGGAAATAGAGAAAAAAAACTTACAACAATTCATTTACATTTTAAAATTAAATTAGAATTATATTCTATGCACCGATAGTATTATTATTATTTATCAATTTTTATTTGTTTTTTTTTTGTTTTCAATTTAAAGTTATAATGTATGGATATTAATATATCAATAAAAAATAAATATATATTCATATATGTATATAAAAATAAAAATAAAAACAATTTTTGTTTTATAAAATAAAAATATAAAAAAAATTTGGTATCAAATAAAAATTAAAATTCAGACTTTTGTAATAATTTTTTTCTTATTCTTCCTTAAATGTCATTCTCTCAAAAAGCTTATAAAAATTTTGATGAAATCCAATGAAATATAAATAAATAAGAAATGCATTTGAAAATCAAAAAAAAAACACTATATACAACATATATGTATGTATATAGAAAAAAAAATGTATATCTACTATTTCTAGTGTATATATGTATGTATAATACGAATTCTCATCTTCATTCTCTTTACTATTTGCTTCGCTTTAAATTTGATTAGCGTTTTTTAGTTTTTTTTTCTTCCTTTTAATTTGTAAAATAAAATAAAAGTCCACAATTTTGATTTTCTCAAGTTTTGCCATGTAAGATAGAAAAAAAGGGCAGGGGAAAAAAATCAGTCTTAGGACAATCACAAATTGCATAACAAAACTTGTTTTTATGAGAAATTTAAATAGAAATAAAAATATACGTTTCTTTTTGATTTTTCCAAATGATTTTTTGTTTTTTAAATATAATTTTTAGTTTTTTGTTTTTTTTTTTAAATATTTGTATAATTTTCTTTTAGTCTTTTTTTGCCTAAATATTAATGCCAATTATAGTCATGATCACAATTCGTTTCTGTTTTTTTTCTTATTCGGGAAGTATTCTTTTTATACCATTTGTTTTTGTTCTTTTTTTTTCTTGTTTAGAAAAAGAAAGTGAAATTTTGCCGCTCTAAATGAAATGAGATATTCTAAACCTATCAGTCCTTTCGATATTACTAACGAAAAAAAAACTAATGCTTTGCTGTATTTCTTTTCAAATATACCTACATGAAATTTTGTGTTTTTTTTTTTTTTTTGTAAAATGAAACAAAAAATCAAATAAAAAATAAACTAATATAACATATTTATGTAGAACACATTTCAGCGTAAAATGAATGAATAAAATAAAATGAAAATATGTATGTATGTATCGAAAGATCTTTTGTTCACTAAACCGATTCGCCTATCATTAGAATTTTTGTTTTTCTTTTATATTTATCAGTCCAAAAGTTAAACTTTATTTTTTTTTTTAGTAATACAATTTTGTTTGGTTTTCTCCTAAAAATTGTCAGAAAAAAAATATATAAAATAAAAAAAAATAAAATTAAAAAATAATACATTCGTTCCATAATGAACTCTGTACAAACACTTAGAATATAGTTTAATATATATATTATATGCATATATTACACTTTAAAGTACACAATAATTCCGTTAAGGGGAGGGGGAGGGGGTTTTGTTTTGTTACACATTTATATTAATATATAAAGGTCCTTTTAACCATCACTACAAGAATAAAGGGGATAACTACGATTATAAAACAAAAAACATAAAATAAAACAATGAACGAAGCCTTAGCATTGTATTGTCAACAAAAATTGCACATGGAAATCTATACTATATTCGATTTACGATTTACTTATTTTATTAGTTTTGCCCTATTTTTTTTATTTGTCTTAGACAAGAAATACTACTCCTTAAGGCAGGATTTTATGTAGGGGTTTTCTTACAAAAAAAGATAAATGGTGCGGTTTGGTATTTCGACTCTTTAGCTAAAGTTTTGTATATAACGCTTAAAAGTTATTGTACTATGAAATGGGAAAAGATATCTTTTTTTGTCGGGATATTCCCCCCTATCATGCTATCCGTTCGGAGAAGAATTTTCTCCGCAACGCAAATATAATCGGAGACTTCATTTACATTCACAGTATCCGTTTTCCGAACGTACTTGTTATTTCCGTGATGAATATATATCGGAGACAATCGGAGAGAAATTGACAGGTGGCTGTCAAAAACTGATGTAAAAAACGCAGCTCATCACGTTGAAATGTATAATGATGGGAACAATTACCATGAAGGAAAATTGTCCGATTCGTATAAAATCGGAGAGTTTTCCTTTCGGAACGGATACCAAGATAGGGGGGATTAAGTCGATGAAATGAAAAAATTGGAAGTAGCAATACGTTGTTTCTGGTTGATAATGATTTACCGAATTCCTTTACAATTATTTATTAAAACTACAAATATTGGTAAAAAGCATGAACGCTTTTAATGCTAATTCCAGGACTTTTAGTAGTGCTGAATGCTTACGGGTTGATAAAGCAACAACTTAAGACGAAAAGCGTTTTCGAATGTCAACAGTCGATTCCAATTATTTCAGAACTGAGTTGTTACCTTCGATTCTAATAGCAAACAAATCACAAGTGTCATAACTTGACAGTACTCAATTCTTAAGCATTCCAATGGCATTTTAAGCACCAAAGTAGTTTTGTTATTGTACATCGAAAATACTAGTAAAAAAATTTATCACACACATTGTATAAGTGTGCCAACAAAATGCTTTATATAGAAATTTGAAACTTGAAGAAGAGGAAACATTACCAAAGTAAGACTTGGCCAAAATTCTGAAGTATAGTTCAAGTTTGCGCATCACACTGTCGAAAAGTCATAGGAAATGCGTGTCGAAATAAAGAACATTAATTGTACTTTTATATCATAGGTTAATTAATTTGAAAAAGAGGGCGGAGTTTCAACATGCGAGACTTCTTGCACAAATGAGTCAGATTATTAAAAAAAATTAATTTCGACCAAACCTTGAACTGATATACAAATTCACTTTAACAGTCAAGTACCGCACTGCACCATATTTTATTAAGAAAAAAAGTTAACAAAACTTTTCCTGAAACTATAGAACAATGATAACAAAAATGAAAGACGATCGGGTCATCCGCGCAAAGTCCATACCAAAATAAAACCTATCAATAAAAAAAATTCTTTTCTAAATCAGTCTGCGAATTTTCGTTTCCGTCGTTCAAATTCGCTGTCAAAAATATACATTTATAAAAGGCCTAACAAAATAATAATCACAGAAAATTGCATTTTATCATTATTTTTTTCTTTCTATTTTCATTTTATCATCTTACGAAACTCAATTAAAAAATGGAGATCAGAGATCAGAAGCAAGCAGCGCAACGCAAAATAACATCGAGAATTACAAGATATTTACAGATTCCATCTGAGGCAATTTCTCTTCTTCATTATTTGGAATACACAATATAAATTGCAGGCGCGCACACAGACTTTTATTTTTTCGAAAAAAATTCCTCATTTTTTATGTAGTTAATTACTATTTTTTATCGCTTTACTGAGCGAATTTTTGGGCGCACACTGTAAACAGTTGCCTCAGAAAGTGATGTTGCTCTTATAAGAAATCCATACATGGTTTCACAACGCCACCTGGCGAATGCTGTTGCTGCTGTGTAATGGGTGACAGCAGCAGCTCAGCGGCACTACTGCCGCGGCTGCCAGCAACGCTACCACCCGAACTATTATTGTTGCTATTGGTTAACGAATGATGTAAGCTACTGCTATGGAAATATGAAGAATGATGATTCTTCTGCCTTCGGTGGTAGATGCTCTTGTGGTTATTGAGACTATTTAGGGTGCGAAATACCTTGTGACATAGATTACAAACAGCATTATTCAATGGTTGCAAGTGTTGCTGTTCCTTGTGACGTTTAAGTGTCAATTTCGTGCTTAAGAGTTTACCACAAACGTCACAACGATGACATGCCGTCAATGGCAATGGCAAGAGTAGGCGATTGCTGCTCGCAGCGGTTATTGATGAGCCTGATGGTCCACTTAATCCACCATGTCCTCCACCTGGTGAGAGAGAACGTCTATGATGTTGCAATGCATGATGGTGTGGTGAGTCAATTGGAGATGCACTGTGATGATGCAAATGCTGCAGAGCCGCCGATGATGATACTGAAACCGAGGCAGATGACGACGACGACATTGGCTGTTGCTGCTGAGAAACGCCGCCGACTTGATGCTGAGGTGACGACTCATGATGACTTGGGTGCGATTGATGGTGATGAAGGTGATGAGAATGTAGAAGCGACGCAGAATGTTGGTGATGTTGTTGTTGTTGTTGTTGTTGTTGGTTATGTGGTGGTGGTGGTTGTGGTGCTTGTTGTTGGTGGTGGTGGTGGTGGTGGGAGGAATGATGGTGGTGATGGTGATTATTGTTATTACTATTTGAATTGCCACCGGGTACTATAACGCCACCGATAAGGCTGGTGCTTCCACCTATATTGCATATAGGAAGAGAAGAGAAAAAAAGAGACAATAGTGACTTTCAGTAATCTCAGTTTTTTTGTTGTTGTTTGTATTTGAGGTGTTTTTTTTTATTATTATTTTTTTTTGTTTATTCAGGCAACTTTAAAAATGTTATTAAAAATTTTGCTAATTTTTGGATATTTAAATTCAAAAAAAAAAATTTGCGAAACTCCGCCCAGTTTTTTTTTAAATATTTAATTTACCATGAGAAATAAATATTATTATTATTTTTTTTTTTCAAAAGGAAGCAGGAACAATTGTTTTTTTTTCGTTTTGTATTGTATAATGTATTTTATATAGAAACACGTATGTGTTGTAGATTCTAAAAGTTTTCTTTTTGTTTTTTTTTTGTACAACAAACAAGGTAACCATAAAAATTTGCATTGTTTTTTTTTTTCGTTAACAAAAATAAACTAATAAAATCCAACAGGTCCACCAACTGGAACCAATTGGTTTTGTCGATCACCTAATATTCAAATTTTGGATTAAATGAAATGAAATAATTTCGAAATAAAAAAAAAATACGGATTCATTTAATTTTTTTTTGTTTTTTAGCAAAATTTTGAAAACATTTTTGGCCTGATTCTGATTTTGTTTTAGATTTTTTTTTTACTTTTTTGTCACTAGTGTCTCTTTTTTTTGGTAGCACCAGACTTAGTCGGAAAGAATTTCTATGATTTTTTTGACTAAGCTGCAGTAACTCTTTGAATGTTTTTTTTTTTAAATTAACACTAAATACTGAAAAAGGGGGTTCTTGGAGGGAGAGAATGTTTCTTAAAAAACTCTTTTTTTATATATAAAGAAGGCTAATTCACGCCTTGCCAATTGGTTCCAACAGAAGCAAAACAGTCGGATTTATTGTGTACTATAAGTGGGGGGAGGGAGGAGAAGTGTCCATAGAAATATATATGTTTATATAGTATGAAATAAAAATCATAAACTAAAATGTACTTCAAAAAAAATAAAATCAACGAATATTAAGAAAAATTGAAAAAAAATGTATAACTTAAGTTTAAGGTATTTACATTTATGTATAAATGGCTTATGACAATTTAAAAAAAAAATTAACAGAACCTGGTCTAACCGGCACCGTAAAGTAGTACAGTAATGATAACATTTTTTGCTGTTGTAGCTTTCTTTCTTTTTTCTTATTCTTTTTATCTAACTATTCGTATTTACACACAAAAAAAATATATATTTAGAACACGCTTGCGTAGATTGAATTCTGAAATTCTTCTTAAATGTAATTTATATTAGCTAGATAATCGAAATAAGCGAACCCCTATGATGAGCGATGATTTAACGGTGAATAGTATGGATTATGACCCAGTGACGATGGCGAATGCGTATTATTTGTGGTATTGCTGGTGCTCTCTTCTTTGGGTTGCTTAAGGTTTCTATGATATATACTCTTGTGATTTCTCAGGCTATTCAGCGAGCTGTAGACCCGCTTGCATATGTTGCACACTGGCTCTTTGGTCGGGCGCATATGCACGTTTTGAATGTGACGCTTAAGGCGGGTCAGCGACGACAAATTTTTGTTGCAGGGATCACATCGAAAATCATCGCCACCTCCGATGCCAATGCCTTGAGCTGAACTTCCGCTACCCTGCATTGCTGTACCGCTACCACTGCTACTGGCGGCGGCGGCTAGGTTTGCTGCAGCGGCTGCTGCCATTAGTATGTGTGATGAAGATGGTGATTGGCTTTCGTTGCCGGCATTGCCACCACCCGACTGTGTGGAGCATACCAACGATGGAGGCATTAATTGTTGTGATCCTGGTGTTGATGGCATATTACATGTGCTAAATGTGGACAAGTTTAAGCCGCCTCCGCCACCCCCGCACATGGCTGATGCAACCGATGATGATGTGGATGGTATTGCTGAAGAAGGGGGAGGTATTTTAAATTGTTGCGTGGAGTCATGGTGGTGGTGGATAGTCATAGCCGCCGTCGTCGTCAGGTAACCTGACGACAAGAGGGGAGAGAGGCAAAAAACGTCGTATTAGCCCAAAAACAGAAATTTTTTATTTAACATTTAATGTTTTGAAATTTGTTTTGTTGTTTTTTTTTTTTTTTGGTTTTAGGGGGTTATTCAATTTTGATTTGATTGTCCGTTTTTAATTTTATGTTTTGCATTCAAATTTTTTTTTTTTTTTGTAAAATAGTGTTCAACACCATCACCATCGTGTCCGAATATATATATGTGTATAATTTTCTTATTTTTACTTTTTTCATATATATTTAAATTTCGTTAATTTTTTTGGTTTTTTTTGAGGGTGGTATGAGGGGGAGGGAGGGATTTCATATACTACGTACTTTATACAATATTAGAAAAAAATGCTAAACCTGCTTACATTCCAACTTGACCGTTCAAATTAAGCATACAATTTTGTTTGTGTATTTTTTTTTTTTGGAAGGGGGTTTTTATTTTTAGTAAAAAAAAAGTTAGACTACAATCAAAAAACCTGAAGCGATTTGGCGTGTGTGTGTGTGTGTCTGTGTTTTTGTGTTTATAATGTATGTGATGTGACATTGACATAACACAACCCAAAAATTTAAAAAAAAAATATTACCATTTATCTGGTCTGTGTGTGTATGTGTTTTCTTGGGGCGGGGGCGGGTTAAATTTGCTAATTAGTAGGAGTGTATTGTCCTGCTACCTTTTGTATATATGTATATATTTATATCCAGGCTTAAAAAAATATTTAAAAATAAATGTTTCCTTAACCAAATTACAATAAGTTGTATGTTTTTTTTTTAATTTAATTTTTTTGTTCTTTTTTATTCCTGGTGAGTGATTTGGTAAAGATTAGATTATGCAATGGGCGGAAAGGGGCTGTTTTAATTTCAAATGTTTATACAATTTTTACTTCATTCATGGAAATGCCAATTTTGTGTGATTTGTTCGAGCTTTTTGGCAAGATATGTGCTGTAGTCTTTCAAATCGGCATAGACGTGATTTGACGTATTACATAAGAAATAGTTTAAAAGTGCCAAATCGAACAATCCAGCCGCCCAATTCATCGGTCCAAAACAAAACATAAATTGCTCTCCGAACTCTATTCTCAATTTGTCCATCGACTCTGTGGGAATGTAGCGCCATCTTGCTTGAACCCCATATCAACCAGGTTCACCTCGTGCATTTTGGGCAAAACAAAGTTTGAAATTATTGAGTCTGCGCATTTTTCGGGTGGCAGCTCTTATATTGCCACCCATAATATCATATCAAACTTCTTTAAAGAACCAAAATCAGAACGTTTAAGTCAGTTTTTCCAGCGCCCGAAACGATACGCTTTTACAAGCTGGTTTGACATTTCTATACATATTTTTTTATTGTCTGGTACTATCGTGAATGCATTGAAAGAAGAATAAATTGACGTATACGTTTCCACCAGGAAAAAATCTCTAAAATTGATTCGTTTAGAAATCTTCTCTGAAACTGCTCTCTGGCTTGTTCAATTTTTTTTTAGAATATGCCAAATTGTTTTTGATAACTGCCAGGATGCTTTAAACAAAGACGCATTTGAAGTTTATGTTTTCACCAAAAGATAAACCGGCAAAGTATTAAAAATAAATCCCCAAAGTTAATTCTATCAAACCGGTCAAACAAAAAACATTTGTTCGGCTGATGTAAACTTCCATGCTAAGCTTCAGTACTAAATGGTGGCAAGAACTTCGTCGCAATTTTTTTTGATTACAATCACAAACCTGGACAAACCTGGACAGCCAATAATGTCAAGTGATCTTGTGAATGAATTGAAATGAATGACGTTTAATTTAATAGTCAAACTATGATATTTTTAACGATCCAAAATAGCGTGAATAAAATTATAAATAAAAAAAATAAATCACTTTACCAGGAAAAAAAAAACATCAAATCAATCGAATAGTTTCCAATATCTTACAACTAATTTTTTACTATGTTACATATATTTTATAAATTTAATTTAATCTTAAGCACTAGAGCTACAATAATAATAAAATTCGTATCCGCAAATTTGTTTTTGTGAAAATATTTTGCTGATTGCTTTTTTATTTAGTTTTTTTTTTTATTTTTGTTTTGTACAATAAAATTCCAACATAATTATTAACATTCATGTGTCATACCCTAGTGCTTTACCAAAGCGTGTATTTATATATATGTATGTATATATAATCATGTAAAATAAATGTTAACGCATAAGAAGCATAATTGAACAATACCATCCATGTATATATATAATCCACGAATACAATAAAAAAAAAATTATGTATATATAAATCTCCAATCAATCATGAACCAAAACTTTAAAAAAAACTTGGAAAGTAGATACCCTTGTATATATATATTTATTATTATTTTTTTTGCTTTGTTTATGGTGTATTACACTAAATTGGTTAATAACAACAAACTAGGATTAATATGATTCGGGGGGGAATTTTTGTTTAAGCCAATTGATTGTTAAAATAAAACCAAAAAGAAAAAAAAAATTATTATCGCCTAATTGTAAATATTATATTATAATATTATGTATACAAGAAATATATGAAAAAAAAGATGGTGCACACTCTTGTATTCGTAAAAAAAATGAAGGGACATTAGAAAAATTTCTTCTTTGAATTATGATTTTTTTTTTTTTTTTTGCAATAAATTTTGTTTGCTTGGTTAAAAACATTTAAAACAAAGAATGTAAATTATTGAATTAAAAAAAAAAACACATATGAAATTGAATGAAAACGAAACGAATAAAGTTAAGTAAAAATGAAAATAGCGAAAAACCGCAATAAACGAACAAAAATATTAAATGATGTAAAAATGTTGATTTCTTATATAATTTTAATTTTTTTTTTTGTAATTAATAATTATTAATTTGTTCTTTGTTTAAGAAACACACATACACGACGATAAAGATATATATGTGAAATTAAGAAAAAAAAAACAAAAGAAAATGGCACGATTATTAATGTAAAAAATAATAATTGAATATCAATGTACTGATATAATATATATATATAGAATACGAATACAAAATTAGCACACAGAAAAACCAATTCACGGAAAATATATATTTGTTTTATTATGTAGTTTTTTTTTTTTTGTAAATTTGATTTAATAATTGCTTATTAGTTATAGAGTTTTTTTTTGTTATATTTTTTTCGGGGAGGACACGTATTTGTACATAGCGAAGGTTTGGAGTTGGATTATTGGGTCATGGTTGTCATCTTGCATTTGGAAGTTAAAAATGCTATTCTACCAAATTTTGGTTAAAATTAAGGTAAATCTCATCTACAAACTCCTCAAAAATTTATTTAAAAATCAAAGTCACAATCCCCCATTTAAGATAAATAGACCAATTTAATTAAGTCAATTCTCAATAGAACTATCCTACAGCAAAATTAATTACCTCCTCAAATTAACTGATGCCCTTTCTACCCGACAACCAAAAATTTATTTGCTCAATAACGCTAATTAAACACACATTACAAATTACTGCAACTCCATTAGGTATGCCATTAGACTAAAACCAAACTATTGCCCGCAAAATTCCCTAATCCACAGCCGTAAACTTTCACACATCGTTAAAAAGGTTTAATTATCACTTCAAAGCTTTCTCTCCTCATGTGAAATCATCAGCCGACCTCCCAGAACGACACGGCAGCAATTCCCATGCATACAATAAAGTGCGGAGCCGAACGAATATCATACATCAAAATCTAAACTCCTATCTGACAGACTACTCTTTATGATGCTCTGATGATGGGCGGCTTTTTGGGGTACGTTTACCAGAGGGTATGACTGATGTGTGTACCCTCATCAAAATGGGATAAGCGATACAATCAGAATGCTAGAGTGGGTTAAAGCCTCCCAAAACTATTCAAAATTCTTTCAACCGTGAGCATAAACGGTAGCAGGGGGCGGGGGCACAACACAATGTTGGCGGCTCTCTTGACATTCCACCCCACCGCACTGCACCGCACAGACACATCAAACGAAAGTGAGATTTTAGAGAGCCTGCGGCTTTTACAACAAAAACTTTGTTGCCAGATCTACTGTGCTAGAATATTAATGAATGACGCCCAGAGAAGATTCTAGGTGGCAAGGATTAAATTAATTTTCAAAATCTCTGAGCAATTAACAACCAGTACTACAGCCAAAAGGCAAAGCAGCAGCAGCAGCAGCATAGCACAACAGAGCCAACAGTTTATCATACATATGTGTGTGCCGTAGAGCTGGAGGGTGGCAGTTAGAAAACTATGAATGATAGGACGACAACCTGTTGGATGTTTACACACCGCATCAAGGCATGCAAGCATCATCTACTACCGAACGGGAGCAGTAGGAATGTAAATGGGGGGAAACTCGCTCTCTTTCATGGTTTGCTTGTAACACTCTCGTGTTGTATGTAACTAACCATTGTAGAGCGTAAATAGTGGTCGCTTTGAAGCATCCTCAGTGTTATCAGGGTTTGTGGTTTAGCTTTGATGGGCTAAAAAAAATTGTAAGGTAAAAAATGTTTCCAAGGGACATTTTGCCCGATTTTGAGGATATGATGAATGATTTTGTGGTTTGACAGGGATTCTGGGAAGGTTTAAGTTTTCGTAGATTAAATGACTAAATTAGGTTTTATTTTCTAAATTTGGTTCTTGTTGTCAATTGTGAAAGTGTTTTTTTGAACTAGTAATTATAGGTGATTCGCACTTGACAGGTTTCTCATATTTAATGGGAGTCAAATGTGACATTTAGCTCAATTTAAACGGGAAATAAATTCTGAATTGAAGGTGACCCATAGCTAAAAAAACCATTAATGTTTTTTCAATTCATACACAAGATCCTACACAACACCTTTCCTGTGATCTGTTTGTGCCATCTCTTCGTTTTTAAAAATAACATATCGAAGCTTGGGTGCTTTCCGGTACCCACTATGACAGTCACAATTATTTCGATAAATTTTTATCGAAAGATTTGATAAGAAACCAGTAGGCCTGCAAATATATTTTGAAGTCAACGTCACAGGCGAATCAGTTGGGATGTAGTGAAGTATGAATTCTGATCATAACCTCGTCGAAAAAGGGATAGAAAAAGAAGTTGCTTCATTCATGATAAAAAAATGATTCTTCGTTAAAAATTGAACTTGAACTTGATACTTGGTGAACATAAGAATATTATAATTTAGACATGACCTGAAATCTAGCTTCTTAAATCAAAAGCTTTGAGATGATTGCCATGACAGTTCTTACCAGTTGGTACTGTGGTCGGATTTAAACCTAAGACCCCTCGCTTAATAGACCAAAACACTTAACCACTTATTCACTGCCCTGAAGAACTCTTAACTTTTGAGTTGTGCAAAGTTAATATTTTAGTTGTTTTAATTTTTTTTTTGTTTAAAAATCGTTTTAAATTTTGTTTTTCTGACTCGAATTTTTCAAACACTTTGACACTTCTCGATCTGCATGCGCTTGAAAAGAGGCTACTTTTTTATAAAGATAAAACATATGTCAAGCACTAAATATAATCATTTGCCTCACATACATTTTGACAGATGACGGTTCCATAAAAACAAAACGTAACGTATAAGGGATCTAACATCCAAAGGAGACAAGAACATCAAAATGTGATAAAAAGTGTCTCTAATAATCTTCCTAATCGCATTTCAAGTGACAGACACACGACCCAATAACAACTCAAAATCTTCGCCTTATCTATGTATTTATTTATTAATTTTTCAATATTTAAATATCTTTTTTTTCTATGTTATTTCTTTAAATTGTATCGCGACGGAAACAATCAAATAAGGAAGAAATAGCAAATGTCCAATTGAGAAGTAAATTGTTTTACCAACCATATTGACAAGGAATATACACAAAAAGGGATTTGTTTCTTTTTAAACGGTTTTCATCTAAAAAATTTAAATAAACGTAAGAGTTAATACACAACTTAAAATGTACCCAAAACAAAATTAAAATTGAAAAAAAAAATTGAATATATATATTACATAGCATTCTCCACACGCAATCCCAATACAAAACTATTTATAATAATTATTTATTTACCGTTTCGAAACAAATCATACAAATCTTTTTGACATTCTTTATTCCTTGTCCATATTGCTGGGAACATTGGAACATTTGGAAAAAGGAATTTTTAAGTTTAGTACCAAAGGGGATAGGGAAATTCGTTTTAATGTAGTTTAGAAATATATTTATTTGAATAATAATAATTTGTTATATTCCACGCAATAAGAAAAATATGCTCACCTTGCGGGGACACTGCCATTTCGGCTGCAGATTGAAGTTGGGAGTTAAAACCTGAAGATTTAAATAAATAGCGAAGGTCATGTGTTGTTTGAATTGAAAGTGTTCAATGTTTTTGTTTATGTTACCTGCAAGTGTAGCAGGATCTGCTAATGCCGCCATGGAAAAGTTAAATGAACCAGGCGTTGAGAACAACTTTGAGTCAGCCGGTGACATTAGATACGGCGGTGGTTGATGCGGATGTATACTGTTTTCAATTTCATCATCATTTACTGAGCTAAAATTCCAGAGAGAAAGACAAAATGTTGTACATATATGGTTTTGGCAATGAATTTTGATTCTGTCGAAAACTCACCTTAGAGATCCTTTGCCGCATTCGCCACTGCTTGATCGATTTGCATCATGTTCGCCAGTGGAATCATTACTATGGTCATCTGAAACTGGATTATTATTGGAGCAAACCAATTCCATGGGTTCCGATTTAACATCATCAGTGGATCGTGCGCGAGGAGACGGAGTAAGACTATCTTTATCAATTGTCGAGATGCCATTGCCAGTAGGTCCATTTCCTACACAAACAAAAAAACGAAAAAGTTAATAAAAACATTTCATTAACCGCATCAAATGGGACATCGCTTGTGTCAAACTCACGTTTCTCATCCTTCAGCGGTGGTGTATTATTATTGTTATGCTTAATCGTTGAGAAATCGGCCGGAGTCAGTTGTGGGGATGTGCTATGAATGTCTGGACTATTATTATTGCTCGGTATGGCATTGTCGGGTCTGTGTCGTTTCAGTGTACACTCATCCACACCGGACGGAGTTGAATTGTTCCGATCCCGACGTAAGGACGCTGCAGCGGCAGCACGCCTAAACAATTGATTACTTATATGGGTTGGTGGACCAGGTGGGGGTGAGCCAGTATTTCGCGGGATCAGGGAGTCTTCATGTACGGATGGATGATGATTGACGGGGGTACGTCCGCCGGCGGAGTTAGCAAGATTTTGGATTTGAGCTAATTGCTAAATAAATGATAAAAGTATATATTTAATGTTTTTTAATTTTTTTATTAAATTTAACAACTTACACTATGTGTTTCCTCTGCTTGCTGTTGTGTTAAACCGGACACTCGAAGTACTTCGGCCGTCTTTAAGAATGAACTTAATGATCTTTGGTGAACGTTCACTTCACCATGATAAATGAATTCAACCAAAGAGTGTAGGTCTAAGAAGTTGACGTCTTGTAACACAATAACTGGATGTTTGCAGGGCGTGCTCTGGAAAGTGAAAAGATAATTAAAAACAACTTACTAAGATTTTGCAATAGCCCTAACACCAGACTTTGGTGACCAGTAAGAGCAATGTAAGTCGGATTTAAGCCAAGTTTCTAAGTGTCTGAATTGAGTGCAATATATATTGGAGTAAAGAGCTTTTTCGTTTATAGTACGTTTTTGCAAACACAAGTATGATATCTGAATTATTGCAGTGGCGTGCGTAAACATTTCATAGTCGACTTTCCCCAAGAGCGGTTTTGGATCCTAAGCCAGGGGAGAAATGTAATCACGGATGGTTCCAAAAGTTGTTAGGGCTCAAGTGATAGTGCTTTCGTGAAATGTGACAACGTAAAGCTTTTTTTCCCTTTGGGTCTGCCGGATCTCTAGTAAGGGCCTATAACAATCACTGGGTCTACAAATGACACAATATTCGATAGCACGATTCATTTAGCGAGAAAAGACTTCCGAAAAGCACCTAAAAGGAGAAAATGAAGACACTGCGGAACACTGTCTCTTTAAATGTCCCAGCATTTGCTCGAATCAGGAAGGCGCTGATGACTGCATAAAATCTAAGCTTTAGAACATTTAAGATTTTTGGAAAAGTAGGGTAGGTAAATTACTGAAGTAAATGGAAGTGGTGACGTGAAATAAAGTCAAATTCTAAGAATTTTGCATTATTTCAATTCAAAAAAGAGATTGAAATCCCTTAATCACGCGTAGCTGGCCACCCACGTACCGTTGCCGAAGGCGCCTTATTTCAAATTTGGCAATATTTCACGTCACCAATGGAAGTATCTGTCTGAAAGAAGGTATAGAAAGCTTCAAAAAAATACAGTGGGGTGCACATAATTAAAATTAAGAACGTACAAAAGGCATTGAAGACAGGAAGAAGCCGTTGGTAACACAAAAAAGCCAGGAAATATGACAGTGTTGTCACACGAATTTAAAATAATTACTAAATATGTATTTCCTTCTCTCACATGGGCTGTCACTGTCTTATTATATGTGTATGTGATTTGATGCTAACGTGAAGTGATAAGCTGTAATGTTAATTCTTTGTTCGAGCAAGCAATTATGTACCTACTTTACTCCATTATTTTATCAACTAAACTTCTAGGTCAAACTATATTTTTCAATTGTGACACGTCAGTTTACAGGTATCTATGTATATAGTAATAAACCTATAAATGCTGGACACATACAAACATCATATCAACGATTCAATATAAATTTTATCGAAAATCACCTCGATATTTGTTTTTTTACGATCTTTTCATGGCGGCCCCAAAATTGTAACCGAAATGTGCTAAATAATAAGTTAAGTTTTTTAAAAATAAAACGCCACAAACTTATTACGCACCTTGTTATCGTTGCCTCGTAAATTGCACAAAAAAATTGTATATAAAAAAATGTACTCAAAAAAAAAGTTTCCGGCCTCTAAAACCGACGTCTAGATGCAATAAAATTTGTTTTGTATGCAACTTGCAAGGCCACATAACGTACAGCTGCTACGCGTCTTGCCTTTTATCTCAAATACCTGAGATGTACAGGAATTGTTTTTTTGCTACTAACCCAAATTAAGTGGCAACCTAAAGCAAATAGAAAGGCAACTACCAAAAGTAGGCATCCGAATCATAGCCACCACTTCACATGAGAGGATAACGAAAAATTCCAAGAAACAGTAACAACAGATTCCCAACAAAAAAAATATTAAACAAAAAAAAAACAAGTTATACAAACAGAAACTCAAATTCAAAGGCGGAAAGTATCTATAAATTGCAAAAAAAAAAACAAAATGCAACTGCAACTTACAGCAGCCGTCACTAAAGCCGAAAGCAGCCTTGAATCGGATCGCGCTGCGCACAAACAGGCCATACAGGCACAAATTTCAATGCGAAACTCGTCAAGGCTGTCATGGTGTGTTGTCAGGTTGCCTTCGTATAAGTACATCATATTTATTTATAGGGAAGAAGACGAGAGAGCAGACAAAACCAAATAAAAAAAAATTAAAAAACCTTAAAAAAATTTCCTAAAGTAATAAACATTTTATTTTACTTTGTCATTAGTGTGTTGCTTGGCTACACATACTCGTACATCGGCAACTGACATACAGTGGAGGCGGATGAACAGCGGCGCGCAAATAACAGATACACTACCACAATCTTATAGCCCCTTTGAGTTACAACTTCCAATTGCAGAAAATAATGTAGGTCAACTGGCAACGCAGAGAGGGCCGACGACGCGTTGATATGGGCGCGCACAATGGAAAATTGTGTCTAAAAATTGATTGCTTTGACTTTGAAGCAATACATGGCAGGGCAGGGTAGGAAGTCATTAAAAAAAACAGACTGAAGTGCCTACTTGTGTGCGCTTGTAATTGTGGCTTAAAAGTGCAAAATCACTTGATGATCTTACTGCTGCACGATTATCTGGGCCGCACCGATATTGTGCAGTATAATACGTGACAAATTGTATCTATCAGTACCCAGCGCGGCGCATGTGTGTATCCTTACCACACGCGCAAAAGTTGCTGGTAGAGCGCGCAGTAGAATATGCAAGCGCCCTATGCACCACGAACTTGATGCATGCTGTTTTTTTTTACTTTTATTTTTTTGCGACTCCATTCCTATTGACTCACAGATAATTCTAGCTAGCCTTGAATTTTATTTTTTATTTATTTTATGTAGTTTCCTTTTTCTTCTTCGTGTTGTGCTTTGGCAAACGAGTTGATTCTAGTTGGAAGTTTCCGCAATACAATAGTAAACAGAAATAGGAAGATAGTGAATGGAGAATAAAAGTGTTGCCATCGGACGTACTAAGAAGAGTTACAATGTAAAATAAATACGGTTTTGCGTACCCATGCGAAACTTCAAACACAATTTTTTAAAAACTAATGAAACCTTACTTTATTTACGATTAGATAAAAGCATCCCATTGACGGCCTTAACTTAGCCAGGAACACAGGAGATGTTGTACAGAGTCGATTTCCTCTTTATCGCTACAGCTTCTGCAGAGCCCATCCAAAGGAAGGTCATACAAAATACCCTTCTAAAATATCGTTTAGAGCGTAATGAATATCCTTTATAACTCTAACATTAAGAGTTTGGGCTGTGCGCTGCTAGTCAGTCAGGACAACTTTTTTTATAGGTATAGATCGGCATAAGGAACTTTTTTTCAGTTCAACCAGTTGGGTAGAATATAATAATTTTTGAAGAAAACACATGTCTTTCAATCGATGACATTGTTGTGCATTGTTGTTCCCCGTTGAAAATCGAGGGCTCTCAAGCCCAAGACTTCTGATTAATTTAGGTGTAAAAGTAAAGGAAGTGTTCATGTCCTAAATTATATATTTTTCCTACACTTATTTATTCTTCTGAAGATTTTTCTATTTTCCTTCAGAACCTTTAGATCCCTTTTTTTATGCCTTAAACGTTATGTGTATACATGAATCTGATATTTTTGGATAGATATTGTGGAGAGGAAGTGCACAATATAATATTTATATTAATGCAACAAATTACAACCACAAGATCTATGACCTAAACCCAACGCACATTGAGAAGATTCAATTCTTGAACGACTCATTTACCTACTCGCGCTGTTCCATATGTATATTCGAAATTGCATTCCATTCAAAGATATACACATGCAAAACAAAACTAGGTCCCAAATAGTTATAATAAGATTAAGGAATACATTTTCCATTTGTTCGTAAATTCCTCTCAACATATTTTTCTGTTTAAAATTCCAAATTTCTCTTCATGGGCCAACAGCCAGCAGCCACATGCGTGTTCATTTCGTATCTGCGCCTGCAGCGGCAAAAGTAGAAAGTTTCCCTTTTTTGCAAAAAAAAATTATTTAAAAAAAAAAAAAACACCAGAAAAAGCACACACACTCTCTTCTCACACGCAATTCGCAAAAAAACAACCACAAGAATAATGCAAATAAAAATAAATTCAAATTAAATACTGCAATGTTGTAAATGTCTTTTTCGTCGACTTTTTCGATGTGTGCGTGTGCAAACTTATCTCCGTCATTCGCCTCTAAATGCAATTTTTTAGCCATTTTTAGTCATTTTTTAGCCAAGAAACAAGAACAACAACGATGGCAGACAAAAAGCGGGTCAGGGGATCAAGCAATTTCTTCAATTTTTCAATTGCTTCATCTTGTGTTTGTTTGTTTGTTGTTGTTCTTATTTTTTTTTCGGTTGGATTTCTTTTATTTTTAGTTTCTCCTGTTGCATTCACACACGCACATTGCAAAAAAACACATAGTGAACCCATTGAATTCCTTGTGTGTACAAAGTACAAGGCAAATTGAGAAAAGTAGGACAAAACAGTGCTATGGGATTGCGCCGGATTCCTTGCCTTCTCTCCCATTGCCACTTTACATTTGCAAAAAAAATATATAGAGAAAGAATCTGTAAAACTTATCCAATGGGATTTCAACACCCAAGCAGAAACCACATCATCATTATCATCACCGTCGTTGCATCTAAGGAAATGTAGGGCAAGCACATCTCTTTGCTTTGCACGCTCTTTACATTCTTCTCTCGGTGAACATTTCCGGTCCTCAGACATTTTGCATTATCACCCAAATACAAAATGCAAAACGATGATGACGACGACGACGACTACAAAACAAATTGCAGGCTAAGAAAATTTCTGATCTCTTTAGATAACAAAACCATCCAGAGTATCTGCTGGCCAGGCCTAGAGATAGTTAGAGAACAAGAGGTCCAATACAAATAGAAATGCTCAAAAAAAAAAAAATAAATAATGGGCGTTCGTTTTATGCTAAATTACTGCATTTCGACTGCAGTTTAAAAACTAATTAAAATAATGCTGCAGTCAATTAATTATTCATGTTTAGAGTTGAGATTGGGGTGGTGGTGGTGGTAGTCGATTCAGATTCATGCGCCACCTCCGCTACACAGTGTGCTCCTACTTAATTTTTATTTCTGTTCAAATAAACGCTGCTCCTATGCGACGACGACGATGATGACACAAAACACTACAGAAACCCCATCTTCATGGGCCAAGCTCTCTACTGCTTCAATTGCAAAAGCAAATACAATACAAATCTACAAATCTACTTGTAGATACTTTTCGTTTTGCTCGCTCTCTTTGTATGTATTATTATATTATTCTTGTGCAATTGCAGTTTTGCCTTAGCATGCAATCCCCGCATCTACATCTCCATAGCCGTCGCCACGCCACGCCACCACCCTCCCATCCCATCCCACCCAACCCCTCTGGGTCATTAAACAAAAATAGTTTAGGTTGTCGTTGGCCTTTTTTTCGCGAGGCAAAAACTTTATCTCGCTGCTTTTCGTGCGACGGAACGGGAGTCCTTGTCGAGCTGGATAGGTGCAGTGTTGTCCTTTCTTATTGTGTTGTGTTGAATTGTCAGTTCAGTTAATTTGTACTGGACCTAGCTTCTCTATTCTATGTGATGTGCGCTAGAAAATATCCCATTCTATGTATATAATTTTTATTTGTGTGCGCCAGGAGTAAGAATTTAGTTCAGTCATAGTGGGGGTTTTATTGTTGAGGAAGAAGAAGGCAATGGCTGGGCTGAGAATACAGAGGACAATTATCTGCTTGATAATGCTGCTGCACTTTACTTTTTAAACAGATTAACAACATAAGTTGGCGCTTTGTACAAGTATACAGGTTAGCTTTTATTTTTGTAACTAGAATTTTCCGTTTTGAAGGCAGCTGAATGAAGAGTGAAATTGTGTCGAAAGTTACAGCAGGTCTATTCATTAAAGTAAACGGAGGGTCATTTGTTCACAGAAAAAAAAGGTTACTGCAATTCCAATTCCAATCAAATGAAGATGTACATTTTTTTTTTCGTCAAGTTGGCTCTTGCAGAATTTCGAGAATTTTCTTTTATTCATTTCGGATTTGAATATCGATTGAATAGATTTTTATATTGGCTTAAGGTGGAGTTGTGTAAGTTGTGTAAGTAACTTGTAGCTTTAAAGCAGAGAGGGATTAACAATGGATTAGATTGACGTCAAGTTGGAGCTAAAGTTAAGCTTGTTTCCCAGTTTCTGAATACTTTTCCACGGAGCTCAATCATAAGAAATTTTGACAGTAGAAAGTCAAACCGAAAGAATACCGAAGGGCATTACTTAACGCATTTCGCATTTGTTATATTTTGGAGTTCATCGCTTTGGGTGTCCACTTAAATGGTTATTTCCATTGCTAGTAGTTCCATCGATAGAATGGTCTGAGAAAACCTCTTAACAGCGTCAAGAGCTTAGAAGACACTGCCGTAATCAGTGAGTCATGCCCGAATGTCCGGAAGAACTGGGGTGATAGCACCTTTGGCAGCGTAAACATAAACCATTATATGTGTGAAGATATTTTTTATATAGAAGGGACCTACAGTTTAATTCCGATCCCGAAGGGCAATTTATTTTTAAAAGCTTCTGCTAGGAGTTTTTTGCTTACGACTTCTACAGGAGCTGCATAGATGAAGAGGAAATTTAATCAGTGTAACATATTGTGAGCCAGTGACCAACTCTCTAGGAACGCCGTCTATCTTGAATAAGTTTCATGGTTCTTTGACAGCTTGGGCAACACTCCTACTAGACCTTAAAAGTTTCATCAACGGATCGAAATGGCTTTGTAAGTCACATGTCCTTTTATGTACTAAGATTGCATTTTGTTCGACTTCTGGGTGAGATAGCAAAAGCCCTCCCAACTTAATCTTACTTAAAACATGTTTTTAAAACGCTTAAGCTTTAAGATTTTAAAATCTATTAAAAAGGTTTTTGGGGAATGATAACATAGTTGACAAAAAGAAGTTGGTGTGTTGATCATGGTTTTTCGTATTTTTCAGAAACACGCTTTTTCAACTTTAAACTATCAAGTTTGTCACAACGTAGAGCCCAACACAACGCTTAAGACTCTGCTTGATGTAGCTATGCAAAGCCAGAAAGAGTATTTTATGTCCCTACCACTTCCTCTACCTTTCAAGACACACATCAAAACTTCATCCTACATTTTAGTTAGAGAAAACAAAAAAAATCCTTCAAGAGTAAAACATACTCAATTATGCAGAACAATAAAACCATTTCAACGATCATCCTAACTTCCGCACACACGCACGAAACCCATTTAAAAGACCTCTGCATGTGCACTTTGCTTCTTGCGGTCACATGCAATAAGACAACCTCCATTTCTGTTCCCAAGAGGAAACCATCAACTTCCTTTAAAAAAAATAAAAGAAAAAAAAAAAAACAAAAATCTAGCGGTAAAAACCCCTCTAATCGACTTCATTTCTCATAAAAACTATTACGAGTACTATACACCGCTTTTGATACACATTAATGCAGTATATGCAGTGGCAGTAGAAGTTACCCGACCAAACCCCATTTTCATCTTTCACCACGTTCATCTACCCTCTCTACCCTCCCCCTCCACAGAGAACACTGTAATGAGTGTATACATTTTTGGAACTGTCTATTTCACTGCCGGCATATTGCCACTAAACTCCTTGCATATTCTATTCTAACCTGTCCTTCCGTAGCCGTCGCGCTGCCACCCCTTGTGCCGATTCAAAACTCAAGACTCAGCGCAAATGTAAACAGGGTATAGTGAAAAGTCCTTGCTTTTAGTTTTAAGTTCTCTAAGTTTCACCCCCTTTTTTGAACCACCCCACTTCGCCTTGTCTCCATTTCTCATTTAATACTTCTGGCATTTCACTATCCTAAAGAATTTTCAGTTAAATTGTTGTTGTTGTTGTTGTTGTTGTGTTAAACTTACTTTTGCTTTATACACTCTTTTCACTTTAATTTATTTTATTTTTTATTTTTATTTTGCGTTCCCCAAAAATTGTTTACGACTCTCCACAGTGTGTTGTTTTCATTAGGAAAAACGACGAAGAATGTTTCTTTGGGGGGTAGTAGTATGGCGACGGGGACGAATGATGGTGATGGTGGCTCCGAAGGAATGAAACTTGATTTAGATGAAGTTAGCGGCGGGTATGTAAAACTTTCTTAAAAAAAAAAAAACACAAAACAATGTTTGCATTTTTTTTTCTTATTCCTATGCGCTGCCGCTTCTCTTTGAACGAAGGATAATTTTTCGTCCTTTATTTTTATATTTATAAATCTTTTTTTTTTTTATGAAAAAAAAAATAGAAAGAAAAATTAAAAGTTTATTTTATGAAACATGAAGGTAAGCGTAGTATGCATACAATGAAATTACGGAAATTTGATTCACTTCATTGTACAGTTGTGTTGTGTGTTTTTTCTCTTTATATATATTTTCGTATCCATCTAAAATAGTTTATCGTCATCATGTCCTACATTAGAAGAGCCGAAGAAGGAACATTACCAGGAATGGGTGTTTGATGGTGGCGGCGCGCAGCGTAGATCTCTAGATGGTAGGAGGGTGGGTGGCTTGGCTTACACAATTGTTGTTGTTTGTTTTGTTTTCTTTGCAAGGATATCTCTTGCTGTTCAATCTCCCCGTGTCTGCAATTTACATTTCAGCTGGCTTTTGGTATTTAAAGAAACAAATTGGGCTTGAAGGTAGGCGCACAGTTGTGGTGTGGTGTGGTGCTTCGACTTGGCGGAGCAGAGAGGGTCGATTTACAAACAGGAAACTTTTATGGCAACCTAATTAATAAAATGAATCTATTTTAAATTTGCAATTTACGTGCAAGCAGGCACAGGCACTAGCAAAGGCACAGAAACACACAAACACATACAGAACATAGTAAAAGAAGAAAAAGTTTCTTTTCTGTTAGCCAAAAACTAAGTCGTTGTTGTCGTTGCTCATTGTGTGTTTGGCTTTGGCATTTTCGTATGAATGTGTATATCAAGTCCTTTTGGGAAGATATTTATTTCGAAATGAATTGTTATCGCTGCTAATGGATTGGTGGCAGTTTGGCAACAGTGGTGTCTATCAGGGAAGTCGGCGAAAATTAAATTGAGGAAAGAAAATATTTCTTTGAATTTTACGATTCATAAAGATATTAATCAGGCAAATGTTGTTTTAAATGCCTAAGTCCTAGTCTAAAGTTAGTTAGAGGGCTTCTCCCAAATTAAGTTCCATATTAAATTAGTATGATCTCAATCGGCCCGTTGGTATAGAAGTCGGAACTGTGAATTGATATTTTTGTAAGTTGGGCCATTTAACACAGTGCCATAGAAGTCAACTAACTATACCAAATATCACTACTGACCTTCCTGACAACCTAACTAACAGTATGTTGTTGAAATGAAAGCAATCGGTCAAGCCGCTTGGCCCTGACGATGTAACACACAAACCCACCAAGAATATATTTTTAAACTTCTGCTTACAAAATGTTCAGCTATATGAAGCCTGCCACTTTAATTAAATAAAATTCTGTCTGTTAAGAAGAGGTGTCCGCCGAAGGGATAGAAAGAACAAGAAGATAAAATGGGCCAAGAAAGATATATATTCGTTTGCGAAGCCCGGGTATACAGCTTAGGGATTGGTCGATATTGAGAGCACATGTTGTTTTGCGGGCGCGCGTCTGTCATAATGTCTGTTGTTTATTGTTCAGGCACTAATGCCAAATCACCGTCGTATGATTAAGCAAAACGTTTAAATGAGTAAACCTTATTATCAAAATGAGAGTTCGTTAGTGGTACAAACCTCGATTCTTCGACGTGCTCAAAAACTCGGACTTTCGCAGAATTTAACTTGCATAATTTCGCGTCGGGACCCTTGCAAGATCAAACTGAGTCAGGAGCTCGAAGTAAATGACCATAGACAATGTCCTCTCTTTGGTGACTGGAGTGTATAGAAGAGGACCCTGTGTTCACCGATGACAATGTCATTGGTCTGAATGTCTTTGAAAAACGACTCACCGTCAACTGCGAGTGTTACAGATCAATGAAAACTAATTTATTTTGGCTCGAATTGAACGACATGTGGTGCCAGCAGGACGGCGCGGCGCTTAGGTGACGTGAATTGGTCACCAAGATCGTACGATTAGACTCGATAGACTATGGGAATAAACCGCAATCGAACGAAGCCCATAAGGTCAAAATAGCGCGCATCAGAAACATTAAATAAACATGTACTTTTTTAAGACACACAATAAAATTCACATCGATATGCTTGCTTAAAAAGAAGATAAAGTGGATAAAGCCAGGAGCACAAACCATCGGATAATGCCGGACATAAATGATGTGTCATTCATTTTGACTTGTTTCACATTTTTTTAATGTGTACCCGATAATTAAACATCTATACTTAAGCATCTTTGGCCTGCTGCTTTCTTTAATAATATTAACTGTCACCAGAACATTTTCCCCTTCAAACCCCACAGTGCCATCGTGTATTTAAGTTATTAGACAAGAAAACTAATGTAATAAATTTATTTGCCTTATTTCTCCTTGCAGAAAAGAAAACACGATTTAAAACTCTTTTTCGTTTCTGCCTCAATTAGTCGCAGTAAAATACACCAGCTACAAACAAACTGGAAAAAAACTTGCTATAGGAACAGATGTAAGATGTAACATTGCGCTGTTATATTCGGCTTTTTGCAAAAAGAAAACGCATCACAGATACAAAAAAAGCCATTAATATCTAGGTCAAACAACAATACATACATACGAAAGTGTATAAATTTTGTGAACAATATTCTGAAGTCATTAATATTATATTCTCTTCGTTCAGGGTTAGTGAGTTTTTTTGGTAGTTAAGTTAGTATTTTAGGGCCGCCTTCGATACGCTTTAAGTTTAAATATCAAGATTCGTTACTTTAAAAAGCTGGTAAAACAGCCAGACCACCAAAACAAGATGCACACGCGTGCAAATCGTATGTGTGTCCCCTTTTTAATGCATATATCTGGTTTCCTTAACCTGTCCGCCTAATAAAAATGATCTCTTTATTGATGTCCTCGAAACCAACAGAAACAGAGTGACGCTCACAATACAACCGTTTCTTTTTATTTAATTTTAATTTCATTTTTGTAACTTCAGCTTTTGATGGGAAAATTGCAGCCTATTTAGGTTTTTATTTTATTTTATTTTATTTTGAGCATTGCAACTGCGTATATGCAAGTTTACCATAGTGGAAGTTGTCACGCAACCCGACAAACCCGAAAAGAAAAATGATATCTGCATAAGAAAAGTGATTGTATATCCATGGTTTGGGTGGTAGGTACAGTGATATGTGTTCAGGATTTGATTAAATATATATATATATATTTTGTTAATTTTTTATTTTAAACTTACCTTTAGCAGTTCACGAAAATAGGGACTGCATGCTGATAGGACCACCCGATGAGCCTTAATGCTGCGTCCATCGCATGCTAAAGTCACATCGACGAAATCCTCATCGTCGCGAAGATTTTCAAATGCCGATGTGATACTACTTTGGTAATTGTTCCATCGCAGACAGAAATGTTGTGTATCGTCCATGATTATTGTGTGGTTTTTGTAAGTCTATTCTGAAAATATTCAAATGAAATTTAAACTAATTAGTAAGTGTGTAAGATTGTAATTTATATTAAATAGAAACTTAAAGTCATAAAGATCTCAAACAAGGCCTTGACATTTCTGTGCATATGTTTGGCACGAATAAAGGGAACAACTAATGTACTTGCCACTTTGCCAAACTTCATGCTGCAAGGTGCCATGTCATGATTCGCGCAAAATGTAGTCGGGGTTGTAAGTATGGGTATTCCCATCGCCTTTTTCCGCTGATAAGAAAATAAAAGGTCGATTATTTTTTCCATCAGTCGCAAAGAATCAGTTCACTGGCAAGAACGCTCTTTTTTAACTGAGGCACTGAGTTCACCTGGAACTTGTGACAAATCTGTAAAAGTTAACTTGGTCATTTGAAATATGCCGAGCAGACCGTATGCCAGCATGCGTAAAAAACTTCTGTTAAATAAAACTAATTCGAACGCTTGTCATGCGGTCAATCATAGCTCTTAAACAGAAATCATTTACTGCCGAACGGTTTCTAAAAACAAGCTTCTCCAACTATTCTATAGTTGAATGACAGTTCTGAATCTTAATGTAAAGAATTTTAAGAGTTATTAGCGCAGATTTGAAACAGGGACATCTTGCTTAGTTGTCCACTTATAACTGAACCACTGCAATTTTTTAAGCTATAGTAGGAAAGACTAATTAAATTGTAAAACAAGGAGAATAATAACATTCCTATTAGCTGTAAGAAATTTGCCGAATTGCTTTAAATACACTTATTAGGCTTCCTATACCCGAGGGTCTTCCAGACCAGTACTAAGATGTATTTATGGGATATTTTGATTTTGTTTTTAATGTAAGTACTTTTTTATTCTAAAGAGCCTTGTGTCTCTCTGGGAGCGTTGTCTTGCAGTTGTCTTTAGACAAATTCGACAAAGGCTCACACCTGGCGCCGGCGAAATTCATGCAAATTTTAGTGAAATATTTCGTTAAAATAACAACGCATTACCTCGTCGTCAGGATTTATTGTGATTAACAAATGATTTGAATAAAATGCCACCAAACAAGATGTTATTTATTTAATCCATTAAACCCGGCCATATGATTTTTCATAGATATTTTGGATATGTATGTAGGTTCGTTATTCACTGAAACATCTATAACACTTCTTCCTGGTTCTAAGCAGAACTCAAGTCCATGGAACTGATATGTGATATAATATTCTGATTTACAATTCACGTCTCGTGCATTTTCACCCATTCGTATCTAATCTTGGCAATTATGTACATATTAATTACTTAAATTTAATCGCTTCTAACTGGTAAATATCACAAATAACTTGTTTGCAAACCTAATAGGTCACGTGCATTGCTACGTAATGCATTAGATTTATCGTTCCATACATTGGACCCGATTTGTTTTTCTTCCCTTTGACATCATTTTCGTTTACTACGCACTTAAAATTTCACTACACATACATATATCCTTACCCACGACACTAAGCTTTTCAAACTGAAATTATATCGTACACTTAGCTGCCGGCCAAATAGTTGTCACCCCCGAAATTAAATTCAAAATTAGCAATCCAATGGCGAACAAAAAACTACATAATCTTATCGCTAGTGCGCATTTTTTATTCTTTTTTGCAAAAAAAAAAACAAAAAAAAAATCAACAAAATGCTTGACTAGTATATTTATCTTTAATGCATAATCTCCGCAAAGCTATTTCGTTTCTTTTGCACTCAAATAATAATAATAAAAAAAAAACACAGCACTCGTACCTAACTCTAATCTAGTCTGCATCGTGAAATAAACAAAAATAAAACATTATTGCAGAGCAGCAGAACTATAGCCCTATCTATAAGCTAAGCACAAATACAACACCACTTTCACTTTCTGATAACACGGTAATGCGAGTAGTTATAGAGCTCAACTTTTTTTTTTGCAAACTAACACTAAAGTCCACTAAAGATAAGAAAGTACTAAAGCCTATTCGCGGCTATTGGTTAGTCATAAAACAAAACTAAATGTTTTTATTAAGGAAATCCGTCGAAATTTGAGTAGAATATGTTTGTTGTTTTTTTTGCAAATGCGTAAATTGTTGTTAAAAATTCCAAAGTGGGAGAATATTCGTTTTAAACAAACAAACAGGTTTCTTTTGTTTATTAGCCTTTTCTTTAGAAAGTAGCAAATAGTCAAAAAATATATAAAAACTAAAAGATAAATGAGTCACTTGTATATATCATTTAGTAATACATTAGATACGTCTTTGTGGCTTTTTAATTAGCTATCTACTTGGTTATTCCGAAATGCACTACCATTCATTCAAAATTCAAAAGAAAACAATGTACACATCTAGAGAACAAGATGTGGATTGGATGATACATTTATATAATATTCAAGAATGTTTATCGTCATCAGAAAACCCATTCGGAGTGACGTACGCATTTTGATTACTTGAGCAGAATTTTGATTGTAAAAACAAATGAAGAGATTGTTTGGGCTAGAATTCTAGGCAAATACAAATAAATAAATAATGTATGTATATTCAATCTCTGGAACTATTTAGGGGAAATCCAGTTTTATAATTTATATCGTTAGAAATTTTATATCAAATAATTAAGAAAAATCATTTAGCCTTAGCTCGGTTTTCGCAAATTTTTTTGGTTAGGAGGTTCGCATTTTTCAAAATGATTTTCCTTCTTGTTTCCTATTTCTGAAGATATTATGTTTAGAAATAAGGGATCATAACTTTTCCACTTTTACCGGTTCGACCTCAAAACGATTAGGCAGGGCTTCATTACGTATTTTTTGTTTTTTTCCTTAAGGACGATTAAAAGCTGCTGATGTTACTTTTGTGTGAGTTCTTAGACCTGCCAATTTTCGTAATATTTCTTCAAAATTTATATACTGCTTATAGTTCTTTTCGTTGGTCGATCTCTCTTTTTTTCTTTTACGACACTGATGTCAAGTTATAGACTCGCATGCACACTTGCAGCGTATAACATTAAGATGTTTTGATGTGTTGCTAGGCTCACCTTTTACGATTTTAGGCCCGGTAAGTCCACAATTGACCAAATATTCACACTTGAGAAAACCCAAGAAGCCCAGATTGATATCCACCATTCTTTTATCGATTTTAAAGCCGAATATGCCAGCATCTATAGAGATGAGCTATACAGATCCATGTCTAGTTTTAGCATCCCTGCCAAACTCGCCCGTGTGTGCAGAATGACAATTTTGAAAGCTCGCTTCTACCTAACCGAGACCTTTGATGTCAAAAAAGGATTCAGGCAAGGCGACGCCCTGTCATATCACTTCTTTAACATCATACTTGAAATAATTGTGCAGAACTCACAAGCCAAAGTCTGTTCAAATTTTTGCATATGCCGCCGATGTTGATATCATTGGTAGAACACAGTGAGCTGTCACTGCTGCGTCTGCGTCAACAATATGCTGTCAACGAGAAGGGACAACCAACATCGACGAGTCGGCCAGAATGACAACATCGACAACTATATCGGCTCTGTTGTCACATCTGAAAACGAAATCCCTTCAGACATGCTAACGAAGAATTGTTTTTTTGGGCTGAGAAGGCAACTATGTAGTAAAGCCCTCTGCCGAACAACTAAGGAAACTCTAGGACACTCATAATCTCAGTCCTTTCCCCTTCCTTTTTGGTCCCGGATGAATTTGAGATCGCTGGGACATGTGGAACGAAGGAACACTAACACTCCAGCCCGCAGAATTTTCGTCTCCCGCAGGTAGCGCGCACAAGTGGAATGAGACCTTAACCCACTTGGAGTGTGCAACGGGAGCAAGTTAGGCAAAGATCGCTCTAATTGAAGAGGCTTACTGGTTGAGGCCCAGGTCGACCCGGGACTGTAGCGCCGCCTAAGTAAGTAAGTAAATGGAATGGACAAAAGTTGCCTGAGAACTTGGTACCGTTTTGTAGTACGTCCATTAATAATGCATATGTATTAGCTGTGAAATTTCATGGACTTCATTGTTGTTTTTATTTTAAATTGTAGCAGCATACATTATATTTTTAGTTTTTAATCGAAGATTAGTCATCATCTTCAACAATGTTAAAATAAATCGTCAAAGTAGTTTTCTTGTTCAATTAAATTTCAAAATGAGTGAATACCCGAGTGAAACCAATAGAAAACGACGTAAATTAGTTCCGAGAATAAATTCACTTTAATATTTAATAAGTACGCAAATCAACAGCTGACAGTTTTTTTTATAAATGTCACCATTATAAGTAATTTGGTGTAAAATGGTTTTTTTATGGATCAAATAATTTTTTTTTTATTTGTTTGTTGTAAAACAGAACAGACAAAATACGTAGGTAGGTATCTACTAAAATACTGGTTGACCTCTTAAATACGGAGCAGTTTGCATAATGTGAATGTAGCTCTTATGACAACAACACGAAGTTGAATAAAATTTCAACTCTTTGTTAAGTGCATTCTCATATGGGGTGGGATTTCGTTGGCTTATAATAAAGCAAAAAAATAATTTGCAATTTAGGACGGTTTAAAAATAGATTCTTTATTTAAATCAGGAATAGAAAACGTTGTTCGTTAATTTGCATTTGCATTACAGACTATCTAAATATTAAAAATAAACATACAAAATTTATTAGACTCATAATTGTCACAAGATAGAACATATATAGCCTATTTCCTGCAATATGGATAAAACCACCTGTCAAAACTACTTATTGAACGGCCACCATTCGGAATTCAAACTAAACTATGATTGGGGGTTAAACACATTGAAACAATATTCAACGAAAAAATCATATTCAGACATAACTAAATTAATGGCAGTTTGACAATTAATATTAACAGTGTTCGGGGAATTTCAGAACAGAGACTGACTTAGAGAAGAGAATGCTAGCATAATGACATAGGTGATAATTCTAGTACAATCTTGAAAGCGCTAAAATTGACATTCAACAGGATGATAGTTCACATTTTTATGTTACTTGGGTGTAGCTTTTATTATATATATTTGTATATGGGTTATTGCGGTATTGAAGGGCCCGGGAGCATACCATTTTTGGTAAATGACTTAAAAGACTTGACGTTGTTGCTCTGTTAAAGGTGGGTGCTACGTGAGTCAGACAGGGTTTAATATTTTTTCTTATGATTTGAATAAATTTCGTTAGATTTAGAATTTTTCGGATGTTGAATATTTAGGGACTTTGAACTCTCTCGTATTTTAGAAAGACTTTCATTAGCATTAATTTTCTTTGTATGCAAACTCTTATTTCCATAAACATTAACTTTTAAAGCCCTGCAATGTTGTTTGTAATTTCTGTTGTTATATATTTTTACTAGCATTAAATACTATAATTTTGTTATGATAAAAACCTTAAAAAAATACTCTCCTTTACTTATCCAAAAAACCCAAAAACAAAAACACACGCGGCGTCTAGATTACTTAACAAATCTACAACAGACCGACGATAGACATTATACACGGACCGAAAAAAAGTCGTCTGCTTACTAAAACCAATCAACCGTTGATCGTTGCATCCGGTCTGGTGCGTTTTCACTAAATTTAACTCGATCACAGACAAAAGTGATTGCGCGTACGCCAGCTTTTATTAGAGGCATGTCTGCTTGCGTACTAGGCTACAAAGGTGACAAAAGGGTAACCGGAAATTACACCCCAATTATATTGAGAAAATTGGGGACAATGAATTTAACAAATTTCAGCAAAAAAAAAAAAAAATAATAAATTGCTAAAAATTGTAAAAATAATTAAAAGAAAAAAAAAAAAAAACAAATTCGGTACCTATGCGTCAATCAATGAATGACCGGAGGAGAAATAGCAGTGAATGCATAGTTATTTTGTATTAACATTTCAATTTTTTGTTCACAAAGAAAAACTAAAAGCAAAAGAACGCAACAGGATGTCGACGGCTAAGAGTGTGCTAAACTGCACAAAAACGCTTACTCTCACTTTAGAAGATATGTTTTATGTGCGATTAGATATTCGTTTCGTTGTTGAGTTCAGTTTGAGTTACGGGATTTGCCGTTTAACTCATCACTCATTTTGGTCTATTAATAAATTTAATTTAAATGAATATAACAGATGAGTGAATCATACGCCAGCACACACCTAACCGCCGATGGTAGAGTTATGAAACTGCGAGGACTTTAGAAAACCCGTTTACTTAAGATCAGTAAGTTCCGTTGATTTTAATGATTTTTTTGAACGCTCACAGGGAAAAGAAATATGTTTAAAAATTTGTATATAAAAAAATGCATATTTCTTAAGTGCCCTTAACTCCAAATCCACTAAACAGAATAATATGAAGCTTTACATGCTGATGGGGAATAAAAAATTATTGGACACGTGTCTTAGTAAATTTTGATTTGGTCGCAATTGACCATTGTAGAAATTGACACACAGTGGTTGGAGAAAATTGGCTTTAGGTCCTGTATGAGCGTTTCCGTCTAATATTTGTTTATTTTATTTTATGCAGAACAAAACTGTTTACACTCTACGACGACAACTATCTTTTTTTTAATTAAAAGTCCATAAAACAATTTTTAACCGTCATGTAGACAGACGCGAACAATTTACAAGTTTTTGCGAAAGTTTACAAAATCTAGAAAGGCTGCAGATGTGCTGCCAAAGAGAGATTCTCCATGAGTAGAGAGACCTTTATAGAAATTAATTTGCAAAAAAAGAGCATAAATAAATTAAAAATAAAATAAAACAAATTAATGAAAAATCTATGGTCCAGTGCTGGGCAAAAATGTGATAACCAATTTTTTAGAGGAAAGGAAGTATCAAGGAAGTTTGGTAAAACGTGGACATTAATGTTATAAACTACAATAAAAGTCTTCGAAAAAATATTAATCCTCGATGTCTCACAGGAAATCTTGGAATTTGATGAAGCATCACTTCTTGATTTGAATGACATCTCAGTTTGCTCTATTGCAAATCAAATTAAAACACTTTTATAGCTATAATAACTAATTTCAAGTTTTAAACCTTCAGGCTACATGGTTGCAATAATTCTGTACCGAGAAAACATAGGTCTTTAACCATATTAGGAAAGAAAAATTCCAGCAAAAAGCATTTAACTTAAAAACTCTGAGAATTTTTAAGGTTTTTCCTATTTTCACCGCAAAAACTTCATAGTTATGCTCTAAGTGAAAGAAGACTTGGAAATGGTCTAACATGGCAAAAGTTTAAGCTTACTCACATCAGTTTTTATTAATCCGAAACTGAGCAAAAGTTTTGTGAGTTAAATCAATTGCTAGGTTTTAATCATACGACTATTTATAAAGACAAACGGTTAATGCGAGGAAAAAAAAATTAACTTTTATCATCTCAGTTTGTCCAAAAATGAACAACAACAGCAACCTGTTTAATTTATTTAAACTTCACGTATATACGTAATTAAGAAGAATTTACAATGAATTTTAGACGAATTGAATAATGCTAGAATTCGACTCGAGTCATTAAAGATGAATTCAAATATATTTAATCGATTTTTTACTGTGACATTTGGAAAAATATTTTAAAATTTATTTTTTAAGACAAAGAAATAGGGACCCGTTTGCTGATAATTCTAATTACGATTCCACAAAAGGAATTTAAAATTATCTAAAAAAATGACACTCATTTTATGGGGAAGAAATAGTAAGTCATAAATCTTCAAAATAGTTCGCTTAATTCTTAGTAATTTTAAGTTACGAGATTACGAGTTATTCTAAGATGGAACTATTTCACTCATTACCATAATGTCCGAATATGTTTAACAAAATGTCACATTTTCAGTTGAAATACACAAAATTAAAAATAAATAGATTTCTCTGCAAAGAAAAATCATCTCCGTCTTACCTAACATATTTGCATCTCAACAAAGATGCTGATGTTATAAATTTTTTTATTTTGTTCTAAGCACAAAACTACACTCAATCGGAACTATTTTTAATAATAATTTTAAATATTTATTTTCCACTTCAACCAAACTTTCAATCACTTGACCATACGTACACCAATATATATATATTTGTAATTTGCATTAAAAGGTATACTTTTCTTTATTTGTTACAAAAATTTGAGATCACTTTTTATTATTATCACTTAACAAACGAATCACAAAATATTTTCCTGAGATCAATTTTTTTTGTTTTTTTTTTTTGGTAAAAATATCTAATCTTTGTGCATCGATCACTTGCTAAGAATATTAAAAATATAAAAAACGAATTAAATCTTTTGTTTAGTTAGAACCGCGCGTTCTAGCTTCTAACGGTAAAAAGCGCATTAAGAGCACTGCCAAAAAACTAGCCGAAAAAATTCTCCAATACCGGCATGGCAATCCAAAGCGGTATATTTCTGTGTATATACCTACACTTTTTGTATTATTACTACTTTTTTTTTGCTTATTATTGTTATTGGAATAGCGTTTTTTTATTTCAAAATGCCGGTCGCGCACACACTATGCAATTTTCCCCCCAAAAATAAAACAAACAAAAAAAAAAAAGCACAACCATCCAAGCACTAAGACATATATAAAGCGAGCGCCTTTAGTGTTAGAACACAGCATGCTTGCTGACTAATAGAATCCCCCAAAAATATAACAAACAATAATACACCTTCGCCCGCACACACCCCCGCGAAAGAAGAACGCTTTTATCGGTCCTCGCTTTTGAGTGCCAGCTAGAAATATGCACAATAAAATGAAAGCGTCTAGATACGAGTATAGTAAGTAGTTGTGCTTCAAGAATAAAACTAAGCAAGTCTTGATTATTAGTTGCATATACATATGTGTGTGCAATTTTGGATGCGGTCAGGGAGGGGGTGTTTTGCGGTGCGACAAAAAAGATATTTAATTTATATAAAAAATAAATTCTAAAAAAAAAATAAATAACTCAAACTGTGTGAAGAAAAAAAATAAATAAATAATAATACCACACAACAAGAACCAACCATACAATTTTTTTTTCGCTAATAATAACCTTGAAAGTTCACACTGAATGAAGGAAAGATCACACGGCGCGGCGTAGTGTGTATAGACCAAGTCCAAAAATAAGTGCGATAATGTCATAGTTTTTTTATGCCCCGCACTGCTGTGTGCAGTCATTTGTCTTGACTTTTCATCGCTCTATGTTGTGTGAGTGTGTGCGCCAAGTATGTTTGTGAAGAATTTTTTTTTATTTTTTTTTGCCAGACGAAAAGTAGATAAAATTTGAGAACACTGCACAATAGTTTTTTGTTTATTTTAATAGGGGCGGTAGCGGCAGTTTCTATTTCATGCGAATTAGAACATATTCCAGCTGACCTTGCGAATATCACTCATCGTGCAGGGTAATTCAATATACCTGGCCGATACAAAAGAATAAAAAAAAATAAATATTTTGCTTTGCTTTTTATGTTAAATGATTGTGCAATTTCTTCGACGGTTTCCAGTTTTTATAGAAATTTTCGCCACCAATTTTTGATTTGCTTAGCGAATTATATTTTTGATTATTTTGTTTTACTTATTTGATGAAATAATAGAACAATAAATAGGTGTGGTTATCCATAAAGCTGATGGAAGCGAAATTCACCAAAAATTAAGACATGTGGAACGAATGGAATAAAAAAGGGATGAAGAAGAAAAGGGGTTTTGCTGAAAAATATTACGTATACGCCTAGGGGAGCGAGGTTTCATCGAGAGATCGTATTTTGCTGTTCATATTCAATATCTTACATTCGCCATCTTCTGTTCAAAAATGTAAAAAGTCACTTTTGTAAAACTCATTGGCAACTCTTTGATGACCTCGAGGTCATCGCAGGCTATTATACATTTCCAAAGAATTCATCGCAAAATTTCACCGAAAACTTTTAAAATGGTTATGGAAGCACTAATCTATATCCGCTTAAAGATCTAGCGGCGATAATTATACCGGCTAAGGTAAGCGTATATACGCTTACTAAAAAAAGCTAATATTAATTATATGTTTTGGCTCCCTTGCTAAGCACTGGGCTCCCTAAATATCAAAATAGCTCCCAAATTTATTAAAATGTTGGATTTATATAAAGCACAATTTGATAACAATTATTCATTGCATACATAATTTGCACATCTCTATTTCGAGTATTAAATGCACTTCCCTAATGCATTGTCAATGACAAACACGGACCATGACGTTTAAATTTCGAATGGCCATATGTTATGAAGCTTTCCTAAGAACAATTTCTTTGTGTCTGGCTAAAATGGATAAGTAAGTAGCTTAACAATTATTATTTCTTCGTACAGCGTCAGTTACGCTGCAACCAATTTGTTTATTTTAAATGTTTAATAAGAAAACCGAAGGAATCTGCGCAGACAGAAATAACACCATCGCCGGCTATGTCCTCTCAATTCAAGGAAAAAAATGAACAAAACGCCCAAAGAAGATACGAAACCAACATCTTCATGGGTTAATCCATATACCAAATATTTGATGCTTTTCCAGTGGCTCCTCTTTGACTATGGCTTCGTAACCAGCCGGAAGAAGTTTCTGTGAAAATACTTCTTTGATCATCTAGAAAAAAAAACTTTTCGAGGAAAAGTGTTTAGGGTTGCGCTGTTGGAATGAGAGCCCACTTCCCACCACTTCTTAACATAAGCTAACCAGCCATTGTGAAGTCCTTCATATCGATACTACGATAACTCCACCCCTTTCTCCACGTCATCATAATGCACAAACCAGTCAACTAACTTAACAAAAATGTGCTGCATTTTTTAAATTCTTTGCAAAATTAGTTGACGCGTTGTCCTTCCCGGATATCCAAATTGAACAGCTTTATTTATTCAATGAATTTGTTCATTTTTTTGCTATCTTCCCTCCGCCCATAGATCTGCTTTCAATTCTCGTAAAAAAAGAAGACAAACAGAGTGCAAATTCCAAACTTTTATTACAAGTGCTGTTCAACAAGTACTCCTATTCTGTTGACATGAGCATAAAATGCCTAAAACACTTCCGACACACGCTCCAAAACTATATGCACCTACATCGATGTTCATAAGTTTATTTTTCAGTTTTATTTTTTTTTTGTTCACCATCAAAGTTCGTAACACTGCTCCTATGATATGTGCTAGAAAATTCACCGAGACCGACCAAAGGTAGCTCCTTTTTTGTGTCCACTGTGTGCTTGCATCCCACTCAGCCACTGAGTGATGGCTTTTCTCTATTTGTTCTGTGTGCTACGTGAACAATGTACAGGAGCTTGTTGCCCTAAACTCTCTCTCTCTCTTTATCTATGTATGTCTCTTTGCAACGTGGCAGCGCCGGTAGTTTTTGCCCAAACGAATGCAAAATAAGAAAAGAAATAACAAGTGAGAAAAAAAATAAAAAACAAATAGAAAATCCTGTTGCATGTGAATGAAAAACTTATCTCCACTTATCCTTTTTACCATTTTTCGGTGCACAATCCCACAAAAGGCACCTACATCATCATCATCGTCATCGTCATAGCCTCGGCGACTATTGCACCGGCACCTAAAGATGGGAATGGGGATGGGGACACACCTACTCTCGGGTGATGCTGGGACATCTCATGAAGGACATGCACTGCACACACATATTATGGTAGGGGTGTGCTGCCTCTCGTAGTTTATAAGCTTTGTTTCTTTTCTGCAACTACGACTATGAGTACGAGTACGAGTACACAACCACTACTACCACTGCAGACAGATTGGCACAGCCAGTGCACTACACAACTAGTGAAAGCTATAGCGTTTGTTTGCTTTGTTTGGATTTCTCGTGAACTTTCACTTTCGCTCATATGCTACGCTGAACTTCAGTGAGCTACCGGGTAGTGTGTGGATATTTGTTTTATATCCATATCTATGTGTATATTGTGCACGTCGTCGCGTGTGTGCTTTGATAGTTCTCTTGTTTCACCACCGACTCAACCTCCCCTATTCTCCACACTCAGATCCACTCACATACTATAAGGGTGGTGGTGGTGGCAGTTGTTGGGCATTTTATTCATATGTCAAATCTAAGGCAAGTGTGTCGTTGGCGGCGGCTTTCTGACACCCATGGCAAATGTTACACAAACCCCCCAAACCCATAGCCATCGTCTGACTAACAACAGGTTGCAGGGCTTCCCTGACCTTGGTTAATCTTTCTCTCATACTTTCACTCTCTTTCTCTTGGCTGGGTTTGGTTTTCTCGTGTGACAAGTGTCCCCCCTCCCCCGTACAGTCTGCTGTACTTGCGTGTGTGTATCTGTTTGTATTCATGTAGTGTAATGTTTTTCTTCGAAGAAAAAGGAAAATATGCTAATTTCCACTGTTGACCTGTGTAAAACACCGAAGGGGTTCAAAAGGATACTCTCAAATTTTGCTCTCTTCTTTTTTCAAAGGGTGAACGACGAAAACAAATATACCAAATAGAAACTACAACCACATGAGCAAAAAGAAAAACAAACTCCATTCAAGGTCAGTGTTCCTAAATTTAGCCAAATAACCAACTAACACAAATTTTTATCTACGCCTATCTTTTTATTTCATAATGGTATTTTTGGTTTATTTATTCGTCGCTCAATCATTATTTTTTAGCACTTTCGCATATAGCACTATATACCTCCCGTGACGTGAAGTATCACCACTCCTCTCTCCTTGATAGTGGTATTGGTTTTTTTTTTCTGCGAAATCTATATCAAAGTAACAAAGCGAAATTGGCACACGAAGACGAAGAGGAGAAGGAGAATAGCGAAATAACACTAATTATAGTTATAAAGAAAGAGAAAAAAAAAACAGCTCAACTATGCGATTGGTTGTTGAAGAATAGAAACGTTGAATGCGCAAATAGTTCGTTTTTGGTAGATGATTAGATTTTTTTTTTGTTTACAGAGAATAAAATAATGCCGTACATACATAGATGTTGTTTTTTAATTTTGTAGTGCTTGCGAATTGCGGCGTCAGGTGACTTTTTAAAAACAAAGTTTGCTGAGAAGATTTTTAAGAAAATTATTTATATAATATTGATTGGAAAATTGTATAAAGTTTAAGCAATTTGTTGGCACGATCTTTCTGTCCAAAATCAATTCTGGAAATTAAAACAAAATGACGGCAAATATTAACCTCTTTTCCTTACTTTTAAACTAGAAGCAGCAATATGTTGTGAATTAAAGAAACAATGTAATCTGTACTCCTTAAACCGCTTGGAGATACTGAAGTAGCTTAAGGTACTTCTAATATCAGTGCAAGTAAAATAGTGACAGTTCAAACAGGTAAGATCTTGGCTTGTGATCCAAGTGCCGTTGGTTCCATACTCAGCGGGGACGTCACCTATTAACAAAGAGAAACAATCAGCATCTACTTCTCCACAAGGGGAATTTCTGCCTTGGATTTCTTCTATGAAAATCAATACAATCACTCCTGAGAGTGGTTTTTCTAGCCTCCTCATGCATGGAACTGATACAAAAATCATTCGGATAAAAGGCTGTGTATCCATTTGAGAGTAAAAGTCTGAGAGTAGCAGTCAAGTCTCAAGACTAATTTCCTAAGTGAATTCTGTGCGCTGAGGGAAGCTCGAGGAGAATTGGTTTTTGGCTCACGTGATTTCAACTTTCTAAAAGTAGTTCTCAAATGAACACTTGTTGAGCAATTTTGGAGAACTGTTTTTAAACTTCAAACACTGTTATGAGAGCAGCTCTCTAGAGTCCCCATCAGTTGACCCTAAAGCCAATTGTCGGACGAACTGTAGATTGTATGAGTTTGCATGTAGAGAACGGTATAAGGAACATTTTCCAAGTTACAGACAGCTTAATGTACCCCAAAATATTCCATAGATCATGAAGAAATCGCATAATAATGCTCAGAAAGATTAGTGGCTCAATTGTTCAGTATTTTACGAATGCTGGATAGTGTTTCATTTAGAACGGCACAGCGGCTTGGCTGTCAAAAAAACTCCGATGGGTGCCAGAATAAAGTAGTTCAGTGCTTCGCCAATGCGAAAATAACAAATTCGGGTGCTTTTCTAAGATTTCAATAGCAACTTATTCTTCTAATTCAATTTTCAATGTCTTTATTGCATCTACTGTTAGGTAACTTTTAAACAGAAACCATTGCCTTCAAATGAGTGGTACTCTGACAGTGGAAGAAATAGACCCTCATGAGTCTACCAGTCAAGCACAAGCCGGGCTTTGCTCTCGCGCATATAAAATAGACAAGAAAATGGTTACATCCATCCCTAAATAAAATCCATAGTCGAACAATATTCACCTCTTTTGACCTCTAGATCTCATGAGATCAAAAATGGGCTAGATCGCTAAGTGCGTGTCACCTACCTAAATCAGATTGACACACACTTTGGTTTTTTTAAATGACCAACACTCCCCAAACCTAGTTCTCAGCAAATGTACATACAAATATGATTTCAGGATTAAAAGATGGGGAATTTAATTATCTGAGGAGCAAAGTAGACTTTATTTTGGTTTGAGTTCTACTTATTTAATTTTTACGTGGCACTCAAAATTAACTAAAATCCTTTGAAAACTTTACAAAGGGCATTATTTAATTTTTTACTTTCAAAAAATATTGAATTTAGTACCAAAGCTATGATTAGATATTTATCAAAATCTTCCTGCGTTTCGACTTAAGTGAGGCGTTAATTTACTTAATTGGGTAGTAAATAGAAGAAAAATGTGGCAATCGGGAATGCGGTTGGAAATCGTAGGTGTCATCACCACAAAAGGTATTCGATTTTTCGCCATAAGATATACCTACCCTATTCTATTGGTTAAGTGATTGACAAATAGACATCAGACAACGTGACGCGCGTTTACAACACCGCGTTGCAATAAGTAAACTACATCTTTTTTATTTCTTAACGTTGATCAAGCGTAAAGCAATCCGATACATTTCATAGCGCAGAGATATAGTTGTCACATTTTTTAATGTGTGTCATCGTCAGTGTCAAAATAACACACTACTTTTGTTTAATGCATTTTTAAGAAATAATCCATAGAATGAAGTTTCAAAACCTGTCAAATTCCCCCACAAACGTTCTGTCACAAGAAAAACTGTCCAAGGAATAAAATAGCACATAACAGATATGTATAAGTATCTGTCCTATAAATCGTTCTGCGGGATTAGAGGCAAAAAATTGAAAAATAAAAATATTTCCGAAACTTCCATGCACCGCTTGCGAATCATCGTTCTGCCTCAATTTACCTTTGAATAAATCTGCATAAAAAATGTGATATCTATCCATTGTTCATGTGAATCATTTTTCATGAAAATAACTTTGATAGGTATCTAAGTAGATATTACCATTAAAAAAAATTCATATAAAAACTACAAAACGACAAAAAAAGCTAACTAAAGATCTCCCTCATGTACGTGCCCCCGCCTGAAACATTCTCTATTTGCACTAGTCTCACCCAAAAGTTATCATATTTTACTGATCTACTATTTCAAATACCAGACAGACGACATACATTATATGTGTAAAGTTCTAATGCCACAAGTGTATGTGTGCCGCCGACACGACTTGAATTTTCGCTGTTTTCGTTTTCTCTCCACGCTATATGGCACTCTATATTGTTGCGCGTCGCGCGCTTGCATAGAGTGACCTTCACCTTAACCTAGTGACAGTGTCGGACGAACGGTCAGTTACCTTTTGCGTTCTGTCTTGATTATTATTTTCATTTGCTTTGCATATATATTCGATCTTTTTTATATGAGTGTCGTCGTTTCACGCACACTTTTACATTAGAAATGGGATTAGATATTCGCAAAGCTTTTTTGCGCGCTCACAACACGATCTCACAATTGCACGAATCTCACACAGCCATTTGAATTTGATTTGTATATGTTTGAGATACACATTTAGTTGCTTTTATACTTCTTTCCTTCTCTACCAACTAATTCTTGGCTGCTTTTGGATTCTTCCTTTTAGTGATTTTAATCTGTTTCCTATTGTCTGTTTGTTTTTTCTATTTTCCAAGAGAACTTCTTGGGTTTTGTTTTTAAGTTTTAGCTGTCTGCACTTTAGAACTGGTTTCAGTTTTTTTTTTTTTTGGAAAAGAATAGAGAAGAAGGGGAAGGCTTTGAAAGACAAAGCTGCAGACTAAGTGGAATGTAGCTGCGCAGACAGAATAGTTAGATTTTTTTTTTAGCTTGTCGTCGATATGGAATGGAGAGCAATAGTCAGAAGGTTAACCCTCTTGATCAAGGTCGAAACAACTACAAAAACAGAGAACATGAAATGAGTTTGGCAAACATTTTTTGACTATTAGATGTGGCTAATGCAGTTTTATGACTCAAAACTGGATTATCATTCTTAAAAGAGGGGGAAAGAGAGATGATTTCAAGTGTTAAGCTGTTCTGAATTTGCAAAGTGGTTAGAGACTGCAGGTGCAGGTTCTTTAAGGGCACAGGTGCAGTTGTATTGAATTTTTTGCATTTTACATGAATATCAGTGAGTGCTTCATTAGGCTGGAAACTTTAGAAATGCGAAGATTTCTGCAGAAGATATAATATAAATCAAAATTATTCGGGTGTTTTGTCTTGAGTGGGGCGTTAATTTACCTTTTGGGTGGGTTAATGGGATTTAAATTGCCAAAAAAGCAATAGGAATGCGGTGGAGGTAGAGATAGACAGAGGCTATTGTTCCAAATCTTACAAAAATTTGGCAGCAAAATTCAAAAATATGGTTCACAATAGGAGACATAGTTTGTTGGACAATTTTTCAGTAAAATGATTTAGCGATCTATAAGTTTAAGATCATTAGTGGATTGCCACAAAGCAAATCTAATTCATACGCATTTTTCTCTGCGTAAGCAGTTTTTGCAGTTAGAACACGAGTCACTTCAGTAACAACCATACGTTAAAGCTAGAACAGAACAAAGACTGAATCGGTTTTTCTGGGAATTGACCGAAACTTGAAAGATGTTTGATGCATTGTTTTTGTACAACTTTCAACTTATTGCTCTATTTTTCTACATTTAAGGTTCAAGATTTAAGTACTCTAGTGTTATGTTTTATGTTGCAAAGTAGGCGTGTTGCAGCGCTAATTTTGGTAATCACTGCATTAATACGTGAAGCGAAAATTTTGACCAGTCATGTCAAAGACGCGGCCCTTGGGATATGACTGGCTCCGGAGATGTTTATTTGCGCACATGACATCAATTCAATGCTAACATGATTTTTCAAATAATGTTAATATGGATCAAAAGGGCTATTCGAAAATAATTTTAAAAAAATTCGTCAACTGACCACTTTTTTGTACAATCTACTACTGTCGGTGGATTGTGAACGGTTCATGTATAACATTTGCAGATAGACGATTTGTTTTTGGAAATCTGTCTTAAACTTGATGTACCTCAGCTTTTCAATGCAATAAAAAGGTGATTGATAGCCCAAAAAACTAAAGGGAGTTTTTTTGAATTTTTGGAGCATGCATCCTACCAGATACCAAAAGGAACTTTATCTTTAATCTTTAAAGAACATTAATTTTTTTAGGTAGATATGGATGTGGCCCAATATTATTTCGGGTCAAACCGGCGAACACCATATCTCGAGAAGTAGCGGTGTACTGATGTGGAGTGGGTTATAATCCCAACAAATCTGATCATAACTCCTTTATATAAATTAGAAAGAATAAGCATTTAATATAAATATTTTTTAAAAATAGTTTGTTTATTTAAAAATAAAGTTAACATATAATGGCATTATAAAGGCTCTAAACAAATCCCTGCCGATAAAACAGGCAGTGATTTAGTAAAAAATTCTCAACCAAGCTAAATGTTCCTTGGCAAAAGTACTTATAATTCAAATTTGCTACTGACTTAAAATTTTTAAACTACTTTTAAAATGGTAGTTCGTTTTCGAAGCAAAAAGTTTTGGTGAATTCTGCTAAACGAAATTGTTTTACAATTAATATGCTTGTTCAAATAATTCCAACTCTACTGTCATGGCATGATATCTTCTCAACCGAAAGCTCCACAACCGATTTAAGAGACACAAATCTGGTGTATATGCCTACATCGATCACAGAAATAAATTCGTTTATTTCTAGCTTAAAGAAAGGAAATGCCATTTCTCGACATTAGATAAACCAGCAACCTAGGTTTAACTAAGGTTAAATAAAATGTTTTACATAAAATAAAAAACCTATATTTCTTTCCAAAGCTCAACTATTACCTCACTCTATGCTTCAAAAAAAAAAAATAACAAAAATCGTTTGACATTTAAAAAAGAAAACAGCCTAATAGGCCTACTTTTGGTGAGCATAAGAAGAAGCTTTTTAAACATCAACATCTATTTTTCTCTCTTATTTCTAGTTTTTTTATTTTTTTCTATGCTATAAGTAACTAGTTCCACCTTCGATGGTGTAGTGAACGCGCACCGCCACAACCTACACTGGCCACATTTGCCAGAAGAAAAATAGAAAAACTAGACGAAAATGCATTTGTCTCTCCTTGTTTGTGAAGTAAAAAGAGGGGAATATCTAGTTGTAATAGTGTTCGTGAAACTATTTTGTAAGTACAGCACCAATCGCATTTACATCGTTAACGTTGATCAGTTGCGGTTTCCTAACGATACGGTGGAAGTGTTAGCCTTTCCTTTATCAAATTTAAAATTTGTTTTTCTTTTGTCTATGAAAGAGTTCAACGTTTTTTTGTGTTTATAGTGAAATTATTATGGTCGGGTCGCTTTAGATCGTCGTGTATTTTTAGAGAACCGCTATTGTGGCAGAGTCGGATACATTCATCAATTTACAAAATGGCCGTGTGAAAAAATATGTTGGAAATGAATGTGCATTGTGCATTAAAAGAAACAATTTATCATTTTTAAAAAAGTTTTTGTTTGAATGTGATGTCGATTGGGGAGCGCAGGCTTAAATGATCTGTCGTCCATGTTTATTTTTTTATGTTGCAAACATTTTTTGTATCAAAGCAAAGGTTTTCCGTTGTCTTATTGTTAAATTAGATACATGATCGTTTGAAATATGCGTCCAATAAGTGTCTCAAAAATGTGTTCCTTAGTGAAGTGAATTAATTTATTTATTTATGAAGTACAATGTTAAAATAATGAATTCCCATAAAAGTCTATAAATAAAATCACCTATCGTCGATTAAAATTTCGTATCTAAGCCTATGTTCTCAAAAGTGTGTCCATGCGCTAAATGCTTTTAAAAAAACTTCCATATTTTTGTGGCAAGAACTAAGTTATTTTTTTTATTTTTTTTGAAGTGCAAGAGATCGTTAATTTGTGCTGATCGTTGTGTTGTATGTAAGTGGTCTTTGAAAGTGCATCAAAAAAAGTTCTTCGTTCATGGAAAACGAAATTAATTTAAAAAAATAAGTGTTTTTTTTTTTATAGAAAAACACAAATCAAATTTCAGTGTCCGTTTAATGTGGATTATGCGCTTCACCATTTACGATGGTAAGTCAAATAAGGCCTCACCTGGGTTTCCATACTAAGGTTAAATATTTTTACTGATAGGTGACAATCAATTTTGTGATATCCACTTGTGAACGACGACTACCATTTTGTTTGTGTTTGCTCTGCGTTTATCAGCCACCAAATAATCTTATATAAAGGCAGTTAGATTGGTTGAAATCGTACTTAAAAAATAGATCACAAGGCGTGAAAATTTTTGGCATACTTGGTGTTCCACAAGGCTCAGTTTTGGGACCAATACTTTTATCGATTTATATAAATTCAATTTTTGAACTTAATTTCGAAGGTATTTTGAAGGCTTTTACGGATATATAAGTTTTGTAAGTGTATCGGAAGGCATTTTAGATGTATTTGCAGAACTTAGATTTATTAAGAATTTGGGTTTTTTTTTTTGCTTGAGTTAGCTATAAGTTTTAAATTATGCTCTTTATTATAAGAAAAGATATGAATTCTCTTCCATGCGTTTGAGTGCCATGAGTGACATAAATTAAACAACTGCAGGAGATAGTCACAAAAATGAATAAAATTAACTATCACTTATTGTAACGCCTCGAAGTTTTGTTCAATATATGTGAGAAATACTCTTTCATTTACGAATAAATACTTTTTGCTTCACTGACCGAACGCTAGACTAAACCTTAACCCGACAAACGTACAGATAAAAAAAGTTACTAGGAATTCTTAACAAGTGGTTTAAAATAAAGCAAAGTTCAAAACACACATTTTATGCGATTAATTTAAAACTTATTTTATAACGCTAAAACCCATTTAGGTTTCCACACACTGACTGCAACGATAACGTTTGCAGTTACGACAGTGATCTGTCACCAAACAGATAATAACATTTGCTCATGCTATACGCATCGACAATTATTGCCACACACTACGACTGATTGTGGTTATCGATATCGAGTTGCATTTTATCGCTCTGTCGCGTCATTTTGGACGTTGAAAAGCTAATTCATACAGTTAAGCTAAGCGAATATCACAGTTCCAAGAGTGTATAAACTTATGTTCAGTTTCACAATTGAAATTTAAATTATGGGTAATTGTTGGTAGGTTGCAGCTCAGATGAGATATTAACAAAATTAAGAGAGCCTCTCAGAAATAAGTAAATAAGGAATCAAAAGTGCCAGAAACGTATTTTTTGTCTTTACACTGGATCCAACTACGAAAAACGTAGTTGTTTGAGTTTACATAACAAAATTACATCAGAAAGTTTTACGAGACAAATCTTCCACTCAACATTTTAGTTCCCACCATTCTCCGCAATTCGAGTCTAAATCGTACTGCTACCAAGTTCTTTATATAGAAATTCGAAAATTATGTAATTCGCTGAAGCAGAAACCGCTTTCTCACATCCCACACTCTAATTATATAAAACTGCCAAATGCGACATGCCTAAACACCTAAGATTGCATATCTTTTTTGAATAAAAATTCTGTTTAAAACTAACAAACAAAATCATCTTTCAGACGTCCGATCACTTCGTGTGAGACTGATCAGTTTTTTTCCTTATACTTGTCTGACCTATGAATAATCAGAGCGAACGAAATAGTCTTCTAATCGACACCCCCGCATAATATGAACAAAAAAAAAATCTACTTTCTAAATCTGCAACGAAATTCGAAACGATCAAAATATATCTGCACAAAAAAAAAAGTGAAATAAATTAATTCATTTCGACAGACATCCCACACATTTGTGTTGCTGATAATAATAATTATAACTATCTCTAGCTATTTTGGTGACTCGGAATCAGAATCGGACTCGATTCAAGTTCAAGCTAACTTTGAAAGAGGTCATGGCCATCATCGATTTACAAATATATCCCCACGAAAAGATACATATACAATACACATAGATACACATGCAATATTCATTAGATACGAAACAAAACATTTTTTTTTGTGTTTTTTTTTTTCAAAGCGAGGATCTATTGGTTGTGGTGGCAAACTATAGTGGGATCCAATAAAAATGAAAAAAAAAAACCATACCAAGAGAGCTCCCCATTGAGAATGAGAAATAGTCACACGATAAGAGTTTGACGTCGGCCTGGGAAGATGTGTGTTTGTTGAAAGCTTTTCTCTCTCTTTATTCCTCTACACGGCTGTCTTTGTTGGGATGGTGTTAGAAAAGTGTTTGTGTGTCGGGGGGCTCTCCACCGCACATATTGTGATATGGTCGTTGTCGACTTCGGCTGTGTGTCTGCTGTATAAGCATGCGCGAGTGCGTTACCCTCAATGCATCAGCGATATTTATTCGTGAATTATAAAATTCTACGAGTGTATAGAACGAATAGATTCACAACTTCCCCGCTCAGTGTTGGTTAAATTCAGGAAAAAAAATGTGAATGTTATATTTTTGGCAAACGTACAGCTGCATTTGTGTAGAGGAATAGCGCGCCGCACATGCACATATGTACCTCTGGGGTAGGCAGGCATACATTTGAAAAATTTGCCATTATCGCAATTTTTTCGCATTTTTTTTCCACTTTTTTTTTGGATTTGTGTGTGCATTTGTTGTTCGGTTCGGTGTTTCGCTCGCTCCAACAGAACGTTGCTAATTTTATTTTATTTTTTTTTTGTGTTGGTTTTTGCTTCTTTGAAAGGTTAAAAAACTCTTTGGGTTTAATAACATCTCCAAGGTTAGATGAAAAAAAGCAAATATTGAGAATGCGAGTCGCAATGTGTTCGCCGCTGTTAAATTCGATAAGTACCGCATGCTTGTTGCATATTTGAATGTAAATAGGAACTATTGATAGCAATTTTCGAATTCAATACGAAAGAAGAGACCTTCAAAATTTTAATTAATGTGCAATTCGATTCGCTTACATAATAGGTAAGGTAGGTTGGTAGGTATCTACATGGCTACCTGCAACTACAAGTCTGCTGCTGCATTTTCACTGCATATGCAACCGATCGACTTCCTTTTGATTGCGAATTAAAAAAATAAAAATAAATTAAATCGTTTACGATTATAAAATATGATTACATTTATCGCAGGCAGAAAAGAAAGAAGAAAACAACAAAAGGGAAACATGAACGCAAATCCCACTCGTATTCTAGCAATCGCGCGCCCTTGATATTCCAGCTAATTATAGGTTAGCCATATTGCTAGAGTGACACTGTATTTGTGCACAATAATGTGTCACCCTAAAAACCGCATTTCGCAAATTAGTTTCGTAGAATTCTAATTAATAATGATCAAGTGAGTCTTGGGCCAAAGTCGTACTTTCCCACACACATCATTCGACATTGGATAGGAAGGAGGCTTCTGACGATACATAGCGGTAGGGCTGCGACTGTTGGAGATGTGCGCACAAAAAATCAAGTTTGTAGCTCAACACGTTGTCAGAAAGAATAAACGAACGACACAAGGAGTTGAAAGGAAGTGCGGGGAAAGTAGATGGAGACCAGAGAAAATCATAAAGTCTGTTCACAGTTTCTAACGGTTAATTGAGTGTAACAATGGTCAAGGCCAACGGATGTAGTAAGCCATTGCTGCCATGTCTAGTATAGTGGTGGTATGCACTCATAAAGCAAAGTATCCCCGTTCGTATCCGTACCGTAGTTGTGTGCCCATCGCTTCGCCACTGTGTGGTGCCATAAACTTACTATATGAGAATGTGAGTCAGTAAAACGAGAACACAGAGAATAGAAACGAGACGCACAAAGCAAATTACGATGTTGTTGATATTTTTCTTTTTTTTTCCTCTTTTATTTTTACAGGAATGATTAGTCTAGTACACTGAAAGAAATTGCTATTGAGTGGTTGAGTGAGTGAATTTAAGTAGCTAGGAAGTGTGTCACTGTGGTAAAAGTGTTTCGAAGAACTATTGCGCTAGTTTGACAAACATCAAACAGTAAGAACTGTACCCGATTACTGTACACTGCTTCATCTTAAATTCTACGAGGTTTTGACTGGAAATCGGAGGCGATAACATTTCCTTTTTTACTGCATCTCTGCTAGTCTGCCTGTGGCAGAACAATAAGTTTTGGCAGGCATTCCACTTTTATATATTTCATCGCTGAGACCAATCAAAAGCTGGTGTTTTTCCGTCGCCTTTGACGTGGCATTTTTTTGTGATTTCAGTTCAACACAGATGGCCTAATTAAGTAGGTTATCTTTCTCGTTTTTCATAACCAATAAACTGTTCACGCATTAAGGGTTCATATTTTTTGTATACTGATTTTATAATTTAAATTCATGGGTGCATGGTTCAAATCCCGGCCCATACCACCTTAAAGTTTTTAATTCGCTGTCCCACCTCTTGGGAACGTCGGACAAACATCCAAGAGTGTCATGTATATCCGCAGAAAATATCCGCACCTTTTGCAAATCTTTCCCATCCAATCACCAGACTGATAAACTGAGAAACTGTTACCGAAAACGTATATAGTTAAATTAAATAAAATTCTCCTTTCCGTCAATTACGTCAACGCATGCCGAGTTCTGGTTACAGTAATGTAATAATGCTGATTAGCTAACATTTTTTTTCGAAATTTTATAATTAGGGCTATGTTTTCGCGGAGAATTCTTTTAAAAGGTGTAAAACTGATGACATTCAGTTGAAAACATTATATCGTTCAATTGGAAGTAGGAAGGTTTATTGAAAGTTAACATTGCCCTCATCCATACCTTCAAGTACTGGAGTAAAGAACTCAATTGATGTTAAGATAGCGCAATCTTTCTTAGAAATAAACCCAAACGCCCCCAAAGCAGTACCCATCGTGGGTCCCGCAATCCCGTCTGTGGGTTAAATGCTTTTCCAATAGTTAGAAAATACAAAAAATTAAATGTTAAAAACAAATTAGTCATGATACAAATTACAGGGAAGAAGGGTAAGTGGTTCTAACCGATTTTAACTGCCATTTTCTTAGTCATTGGAAGATTTACAATGAACGAGGTAAGTGACCGGTTTTCTTTGTTTTTTTTAATTGGTTATGGGATTTTATTTAAAAAAAATGAAAAAGAAGATAAACAATGACATTGAGATTATTTGCAAGATAGATTAAGGAAATAAAATGAGACGTAATTGAAAGTAGAATAGGTATGTCATCCTATTACAAGAATTGTTTTCAGAAAAAAACAGAATGCATTTCATATACATGACTACCTCTCTATTGGATGTAAGGGTTAGTGTAAAATTTGATTCACAAAAATGCATCGAAATGTTCACGTCAAACAGGAAACGACATTTTTATCCACCACCACAACGACGTAATAAATGAATTTACCCAAGCAAAATCCCTCTCGATGTAAACAATTTAGTTAAAAAGAAAGGGTTAAAACCTGATTCGCATTAGCATTCACGATTCAGCTACCAAAGCGACACACCTTCCCTGCACTATTTACTGACTTCTTGCTTCCTGTAAGTGAAACTAGGCCATATGCTTTTTTCGATCCCAGAAGCCATACTAACTTTGTACGTTGCTACGCAGTCCTTGAAGTAAAGTCCACTTCAATGAACATTGAATATGAATTACAAAACGCATGTACCTACGTAGTTAGGTACATACCTCAAAAGATAACTCACTTAAACTAAGCACACTTTTTTTACATGTGTATTCAACCAACCCGAATCTATGTATATCTACTCATGTCCACCATCATCCTCCAATCTGTACTCCAAAAGCAGCACTATCACCACCCAGAAGCCATCAGCATTACCGCCGCCACCAAAAACAGTAAAGGGGGAACAAAAAAAAACAAATAACGACAACGATGAAGTTGAGGAGCCGAGCAAATATACGCCAGAAAGCCAGAAACTGAGAATAGCAAACGCAAAGCGCAAAGCGCACCCATGAAATAAGAAAAGAAAGCAAGGAACAGCAAAAAACAAGAGGATTTCTGAAAAAAAATGTGTTAGTGGAGTAGTTTCCATTACGTCACCTCTCCATACATATAAAATAGTATCTGTGGGAACTGCGGGAACTGAGCAGAGCAGACATAGCAGCAAGCACAAAACGCATGTTTTCAAGATCTAGGCAGCGCAAGACGAAGACACGACGACACTGCGAATTCCATCACAACTACACAGACAATCTGTCGACACTGTGAGTGTGTGTGCGAAAATGGCCAACCGCAATTGAAATTGAAAGTGCTTCAGCAGCTTTGCTACTATATCTATGGCTCTATGCTATGCACTCGCCGTATAAGTTCATGGTCTACATATACATACACACGTGGTCTTGGACGCGTTGTTGCGTTGGAGCTTGCCTCTCCTTCCTTTCCTAGGGGTGCGATTATATTATAAGTGAGTAGCGTCTCTGATAGTATGTGCAGTTGTAAAATATAAAGTTCTGCACAAATACACCTAAGCTAGACAGCTAATGATCGTGGTGGCTTTGCAATAACAAACGATCCAACAACGTTCCGTCTAGACTAGACGGGAATAGTGTGTGGATTATTGTTGTTGTTTTCTTTTTTCCTTTAGTGTGGAGTGGGTTAGAGTAGACGGATGTGTGTTCAACACTGTCTGGGTAGTCTATAATGGCACATAGTTTTGCCATTGACAATGGAATACCCGCAGATATGTGCGATTGCTGCTCTGCTTCCCCCCGTGACAACAATGAATTCTATTGACAGCGACCATGATTAAAATGGGGTCGATATGAGGGAATTGTATTCTCAGAATATGGAATAACATCGGTTCGGCGGTTGTCCTTGCTTTTTCTTGTTTAAAAAGAAGACTCACTCACTTACCCTAATGCGGCCGTCTATCAGCAAACTGACATCCACCTCATGCTAGGATCTTACACTCAAGTTCTTGCACTTGCACTACAAAAGATTTAATATTATGATTATCTAGATATTGATATCAGATATCCTGTCACGCACTATATCACTTAATTGCGCGTAAGGCACGTTGACAGACGTCAAAATTTGCAAACCAATTATCGGTTTGTCTTTTAATAAATAAATAAAACAAAGGCACTAAACCGAAAGAACACATGCACTCGAACGGAAGGAAAACATTTGACTGAATCAGAACGTAATAAGTGTGCTGAGATCCTTAATCGTCTTCTACACTGTCTATGCGCGCCTCTTGCTTATTGCCTTCTGCTGCTGGATGGGAAAACCAAAATACACTACAAAAAGGAATAGCATACTAACAAAAAAAAACGAATTGCACAAAACTTGTGAACAAGAGCAACGAATAAGAGGAGTAGGGCAGCGCGCTATGATAAAAAAAACCTAAAAAAAAACCAACAATAACGAAACGGAGTGAAACAACGAACAAGTTGAACCAGTGTTTATGTGTAGTGCTGTAGTTGGTACCTGCTACTATACTGATGGCTGCGGGAGGATTGTGAATGTGATGTAAAAATGTGCGCAAACAAAAAATAACTACCTACTACGTATGTAGGTAAATGTACCTGTACCTAAGAACGAACTTCGAAGTTGGGAAGATAAAAAGCTGTGAAGCTGAAGGGGTAAAAGATGCCCAGACAGGTGCATTAAAGGACAACTTTTGAGAGGTGTTTTATAAACGTTTGCAGTGTTGATCCTGGAAATGAATTGATAATCACACTGATTATGTTTGGGGGTCGTTTAGATTTGAAGGGATTTTCGCAATTTCTGAATTTCGTTTTTAAAAAAAGAAAAAGTTGGGGAATTTAATTTTAATGAGATGATGAAGAGAGTCTGGAAGGGGAAAGAACTTCTCCTTAAGATAACTATCACATGTTCGAATTTAAATCAGTAGAATTGAGGGATTATACATTTTCCAATTCAATGTTTTCAAACTGGTCCAAATATTTTTTCTAAATCCCTCAAAGTTACAAAATAGCCAATAACGAACCTATACAACTTTTGTTGTATTCAAATAGAAAGGAAGATACGTCTCATGTCCATAAAAAAACCGCTTCTCTCATTCTTTCCCATAAAACGGTTAGATCAACGCAACCAGAGTCCATTTAATACTAATATTAGTGACTATAAGGAACTTCCCGAAAATGTCAGTGTCAAAATTTCGTTAAAAAATACCAAATTCAAAATGGCGGGCATATGTCTTGTCTCTTAAAAATCGTCTATGTAGAGGGAAAACATATTCTTAGTGACACGACTTCTTGCAAAAGCATAAAACCAACTTTATTGTTCGCTGTTTTCCTAATGAGAAAGAGATTTTTCTTCTGCCAAAAAGGCAGCTTCGCAAATTGACCTATCTGTAGCACTGTTGCCAAATTTTTGACTCATAAAATAGCAGTTGACCAACAAAACACGAGAAAATATTCAATGGCAGGTAGGTATCAATACAAAATTTATTTCATCTCTGTCGCATTTATTGCTTTTGGACAGATTTCATTTTCTAAATTTTTAAAGTTTCAAATTAAGTTACATATAATGACAGATTTATAGTGCTTTTTTCTAAGCCAGTAGCTACAAACTTTGAATTTTAGATCGCAATGGTAGCCAAACTGGACGTACCTATTACATTGCTTTTATGGTAGGTATTGATGATCTTTTGAGCGCTTCAAGTCACCTGGCACCGATGTAATTTATCGAGCTATGTTTAAACATAATGATATAAACCAGCTGCTGCCAGTCTTAAAGAGAATCTTCGAAACTAGTATGCTATGGCTATCTCCTTGGTAATTGATAGGAGTGGTTTCTATTCAATCGAAAATTTGGTTAGGATGACGGCTTGCCTGTCAGCTAAGAAAATCCTTTTTAGGAATTTTGTTGGAAGATTCTAGAAAGCCCTCGAAAGGAAAGAGGTAATTATGGTGCCTTTGGCAGCTCCGCTAGAAGACATAGATTAGATATATATATAGTGTCGCTTTGGAGGGCAGAACGATAGTTGCAGATGTGGCTGCCCACAAAGCGAAAAAAAAATCATGATTTTAAATACAATTTTTGAAATTTGATAACATTCTTGAAGTCAGTCAAACATGATATTCGTCAAAATTGTCACAAGTTTTCTGTCAGACATTTCGTCAATTGCTAAATGTAATCCGACAGTTTAAAAATTGTCATCTTGAAGTTTTAACTTGAATATGAACACCATGAGCACTTTTGAATTTATGTGAGACGAGATTATGTTCTTTATTAGAAGGATCATGGCATCGGATAAGACTTACAACATCCTCAAGCTATAAGAAAAGCGGAACGGCGATGCGAGTGTTAAAAGAAGTTTATAAAATCCATATGCTTCCTTGGAAGTTTAATAAGTTTAATTAAGAAAAAATGGTGTTTATTTTCGGCCCTCCTCCTGACTCTCACATCGCCGCTATCATCACAGCTCCAGATTGCTTTCAGGCTAAGAGCTTTGAGGCAGGTATGTAATTGTTTTGAAATATGAAAAAATACAAGCAAAAGTCATGTTTAAAAATGCAGTTAGTTTTTAAATTGTGTTCAACCATCTATACAAACCTCATGGGGGCTAAAGAATATAACCTAATATTTTTGTTCAGAGCTTAGTTCGTACATAGTAACTCATCTCTGTCACATTTCCTGTAAAGGTTTACAAAATGACCTTCCCAACAGGGCGATCGCCACTTCCAAGGTATCGAGATAACCGTGACGCACCTACCATTTACTAAACACAAAAATGTAAGCCTTGCCCAAAACAAAAGTTACCGACTAAAACTAGGAATGCGCCTTTATAGTATGTAGAAGTTTCCGGTTTCGTTCGTTCGTTCGTTTGTTTTAGTTTTCTTTTTAAATTTATATCCACGCCATCATTTTCCAAGGATCACCACTTCTCCAACATCAGGCCCGCTTCCTACCCTTCGTCATCGCAGTCGTTGGTTGTTCTCCTGCAGACAAAAACGACAACGAAAACAACGACGACAACAATCGATTTGTACTTATATTTCAATCTTACACAATATTCTTCTTCTCCTTGTTAGTTGTTATACGATGCGAGCCGTTACGAACGAGTATTAGTGTTTTATTCGCTCTTTTCTGCGAACAAAAACGAGCGCAGTGAATTAGTGGGACATCGGCCAAAAGGGATAAAGGAGGCGGGATAACAAATGTTGTAATAAATCTGGAAATTATTACAGCATTACAGCGGGTGATGTTGATGCGAATAAAGGGGGTTGCGATAGCGTATTACCACCGCATTTATGTGTGGTATTTTCTATGTCTGTGTGTATATCATTTTTTTGTTGTTCTTGTTTACAAGTAGGCGATAGAAATAGTAATAGATTTTTACGCTTAGGCTAAGATTGATATTATTCTCTGTGCCAAATGGGGTTGCAAAAGAAAATACAACAAAAATAAATAAATAAATACAATGTAGTGGTAGTTTGCTGCATGTAGTAGTGGTAGTTAGTTGAATTAATGTTTTACGATGTAGTAAGAGATGTGCACAAAATGATGAGTGGGTTAGAAAAAAAGGGGTGGGTGGTCATACATAGTTTTGGCATTGGAAGTAGGCATTTTTTTTTTGTATTGCAATTGCAGATTGACATGTAATTTTGGTTTTTTTTTATTTAAAATAGAAAAGGGTAGGATTTAAAATTAGACAATGTTGAAAGGGGTGTGGTCTGAGGAGACGAAGAAGGGTGGAGTACTATAGAAATTGTTGTACATAATTAGAAGAATTCAATTAGCAATTAGGTAAAGTTGATTTAGTTATCTTGTAAATAGTAATTTAAATTTTTTGTATCAAAGTAGGGAACCTAAAAAGCGAATATAGAAGCTGAGTTTAAGAGCGTTCAACATAAGCGACGCAAACAAAAAATGATGTCTGATGAACGGTTTACTCTCGAGTGGTTTATAGAGAGAAGAGTAAACTTACCGCAAAAATAAAGATATCAATCAAAAGTTGTACACTTAAAATGAGGTTAGTCCATAAAATTTATTTTAAATAATACAAAAAAGCTCAATTTCTCATCACAGCAAACATACAGAAGAACAAAGAATTTATATTTGGAAAGGGGTCATCCAGGACAGCAAGCACTTATAGTACAAGTGATAACCAAGCCTGGCCAAAATAGCCACAGAGCTGTTAGTTGTTTGCCAAAGACAGCCGTTCTAGGTTCTGGCAAAAGATCGACAATCAGAAATAAAGTGTGATGCCGTTTTATCAGCTTCCAGACAGCACAGTCATCAAAGTCCTGAGCTTCTATCTGAGCAAACGTATAAGCTTTTTACTATTTTCCTTAAAATGATATTAGCAGCAGCTGCAATCGATGCTATTTTGACTTAAAACTCCAAGCTACAATATGCGGAGGAGAACATGACGCTAAGTTGGGAACAGGTTCCAGTAAGATAGTTATTTCGACCCCAAGAATTGTTGAAGACTTGTAAGCACTTGTATCCAGTAAAATGACATTAAGCTACTGGCAGATGGACAGTCAAGTTGCACTGAAAAGTCAATGTAAAAAAACAGTCAGAGAATAGTTGTAAAAATATAAGACTGCGAGTAGTAATACGTGTTGGTGAGGTTAACAAAGTTTGACAAATTCCTAAAAGTTTTAATAGTTTATTCTGATCAGTAATTTACCTATCCTTACTGATGGTTCGAAAACGAAGAAAAGAAACAGGAGTACGAGTCGTCTCAGAAGTACAGTGTACCAGTACTACGAACAGTGTCTTCTGCTCACGTGGGGGTGGAAGAGAACGAGGGAATTAGGCAAAAGACCGGCTCTGATTTAGACTGATAGCTGGCTAAAATACAGATAATGTACGTGCTTTAAACATACACCAAAGCGCTTTATTGACGATGTCACGAAGAAAACAAGCTATAACCCGTTGTAAGCCGCACTAGTAAGAGATCCTTTAAGAAGAACCATATCCGGATGCTCGTCGGGGTATTCAACGTATTTCAAACAGCTCTCCTTAGCTAACCTAACCTAATCGTCGACTATTTGAAGTCGACTGTACCTGTGCTGGTCTGCTGCACCATTCACATTCTTCTTTCATTGCTGGCGTTGTATTTGGACGCAAATTGTGGAATTATAATCCTATGACTTTATTGAAGATGCATTGGCATGACTTCCGGTTTTCCAATCCTTCAAGTGATATTGCAATTCCGATGTTGCTTTTTTAGCCGGATTTTTTTAACAAGTGCATGCTGCTGCTGTTATTGGTTTCTGTTAAGCTCGGTGTTCTTCAGACATGACAAGACACGGACTCGAATATATTACTAGACTAACTTGGTAGTTGAGACGGTAATTAGTAAGCTAGTTCGAAGTATGTTAATTTTTGAACGAATTCATCTGAGGAGCCCAGCATTTCAATTTACCGACGGTATTTTCAGTAAAGTATGACATTTACGGATATGCCTAAAGCTGATTGGTTCCGCTGATTGGATGTGGTCAATTTCGTAGAAAGTTCGAAGAAAATAATCTTAACGTCTCATGCGTCTATTGATTCAGAGGCAAAGTATTGCTTATCAACATAAAATTATTTTTATAACAAAACTATACGTACAGCCAGTCACATTGGAATATCCCAACATAGTACTATGAAATTCTACTTTTAACTTCAGTAAATTATCAAAAAGCTTGTACCATGACAGAAACTGGTTGTCAGAAACTTTATGTTAAAAATTACATACCTAACCTAGAAATTAGAGTTGTTAGAGCAAAGTCTTATTGATGGTCAACAAATTTGAAATCACCAAAGTTTCTCATCAGTGAAGTACTTAGTTTCTTTAGTTAACTAAATTTCTTTTAAATGCTAATTAGTGTTCCAATTTTTAGTTCTAGAAAGTAGGCTGCGGTTACGTCTTACGCTTGTAAAGCGTATGCCTGCTTACGCATGTACGATTAAAAATGAAATGTATGTCTAGTCAATCTATTAGTCATATTTCTCTTTAACGCTTGTTGTTAAGGCTGTAAAGCTTGGAGGTCAAATTAATGCTTAAATTCTTATAAGTGATGTGGTAAAATGGCGATGCCTTTTGGACTACCATTAATGCTAAGGTACAAACGCAAAAAAGTGCAATAAACCTGCAATCTAACATCTAACATCTAACGTGTGACGTGAACAAAGTCTCCTTAAAAAAATGTATTGCAACTTTGTATCAATGTTGAATTTTTTAAATCGCAGAAATTCTGATTTAAGAGTAAAGCTGCACTGACAAAGCTTTTCAATTCATTCCACCGTATAAGATCAGAATGTAGCTTTAGTTATTTAAGGCCGGGAGTATAACTTGAGTAATTAAGAAATTACGTACCCACGAATGCAGGATGTGAGTTCTTACAAAGTGACAGAAAGCTTGAAGATACAACTCTGACAGAGATAAAATGAAAGCTTCATAAAATTAATTTTAATATTGATTTCATAAAACTGGCAGCTGATAAAACTAGATTTACATTCAACGCCGCCCCAATGCTTTTCACAGGCTGAACGCAATGCAGTCGCGATCTTTGTGTCGAGCCGCTCCGTTCTGTCAAAGTTAAGAGTTGTGCTTCCACAGTCAAGTTCGCAAGGGTTAGATTGTGTAACAATTTTTAATATGCTTGACTTTGTCTATCCTTTTATCGACGAGGTTACTATAAGAATTATAGGGACTACTTCAATGCGTTCCGACATTTTGCTAGCTATTTTCCAAATTTATCCCTTAACTTTAGTCATTCACTGACAGATTTGTATATTGCAAAGACAAAGAGTGTGGATGTTCAATTTTTAAATGCTAAGGTCAATTCGATGTAAAACCGGATAGGTGTTATTCGCACTAACGAATGTAAAATTTATATAATTTACTTAGAGCTATTGTAAATGTGTACCTTTTCAATTTATTACTCCGTACTTAAGCTTGTACAAACCTTACTAAAGAGTTGTGCATACACTCGGGATACCTTATTGAGAATTTTCAAAATTTAATTGAAATTAAATTTTTCTAAAAAATTTTTTATGAATTCGGTTCAAATATCTACCCACTATATATGGCTAAAACAAGTCTAAAAATAAAGTTTTTAAATTTTATTCAGTTTCTGTTTTTTTTTTTTAAAAACTTTTAAAATTTAATAGAAACATAAACAAAAAAAAATTAAAATAACATTTCACAATTAAGTAAATACGTATTAAAATTATTTTAAGTCACCACCATCGAAAATACATTTAAAAAAAGGTCAACAAACTTTGCCCAAAATTCAATGCCCCGAGATGTGAATAAAAATAATTTCACATGTTTAATTATTTTTTTTTCTTTTGTACAAGTCACTACGGTATATATGTAGGTATATAATTTTTGTTATGTGTAATAAAATAAATCATCTATTTAAAACTCACTTTTAGAAAATAGTTTTTTAATTCCTTTAACTTTTTGTTTATTATTTTATTAATGTCATTTTCTTTTTAAACAGAAAAAAAACATATATCCATTTTTTATTTGAAACTGTCACTATTTAAAATTTTATTTTGTTTTCTTCCAACAATTTGTTGGACACCAGTTTAATTTTAATTGCACTTGTATCAAATTTTAATCCTTTTTACAATTTTTCAATTTTTCAACTTTAAAAAATTTTTTTTTCTAACAAATCCTTTTCTAATAAAATTCAAGAAGAAAAAAAATTAAACCAAGAACTTGTTTTCACATTGATCTCAAACGATCTGTTATGAATGATCTGTGGTTGGTATGCGGCGCGCTTATTGTTCGCTTGTTAGTCGCGTGTGTTGTTGCACCCTCCTTCTTTTTTTTAGAACTAAACTAAACTAAACCTTTACCGATTGAATTAAAAAACTCAACTGAATTTCGAAAAAATGCAACTCAAATTGAATCAAAATTTTTGTTGTTGTTGTGTATTTACAACATTCAAGCGGTGCGGCGCAGCGCAGCAACACACAAAACGCACACCACATAATAGGTTTAGTGTTGTTGTATAGTTACTACACATTGTTGTATAGTATAGATACACTCTATACTCGCGCGCGCAGATACAAGTTATTTTTTAGACTTTGCTCATTTTTTGGAACTTTTTTTCCGCGCTCGTCGCATTATTATTTCGTTGTTGCCTTCGTCTGCGTCTCATGTCGTTTGTTTACAAAAAAAAAAAAAAATACAAAAAGAAAATGTAAGGCACAAGAAAGTGGGAAACGAAAAAAAATCGAAATATACCTACTATTCATATGTATGGCTGTATGTAGGTATGAATGCTTAAAAAAAACTGCACACACATTGAAGGCCACGATTGCATATCTTCTCTTCATCCGTCCGTCTCTCGGGGGCAATGAAAAAGATAATAAAAAAAACTGCAACCGATCTGTGTGTATGTGTGTGGATTTCTCCTAAAATCTACTGATTATTTTTCCTTTTATTTTTATCTGTTTGATCAGCAGTCCTAACCACTCATTCTCCCTCCCAATGTTACATCGCATCGCCCAGAATTTAGGCTCAAGGTAGTAGGTTATCGTTGCCACCAACACTGGCAGAAGCTGTTTGTAAGCTTTTTTGTTGAACATTCATTGTCTGACTTTGTGCTAATAAAAACAAACAACCCCCTTGCTTGCAGCAGGGCCACAAAAAAAAAAAACTGTGCAGCACCAATACAAATAGGCGGCAAAGATCAGGAGAAGGAACGCAATTGAGGGAGGCAAAAAGTGTAACGATCATTGACACCCCAAAAAGCGTTTTTTGTAGATCTCTTTCATTCAAAAACTGTACGAACGAAAAGTTCTCCCGAAAAGAGGGCTCACAAAAAGCTACCAACCGGCAGAGGAGAAAAAAAAGTGAAATTCCCGATTAATCAAACACTACGAGAGTGAGTGTAGGCATCACCTACATGAATGGCAACAACAAATGTTTATACTGTTTTTACAATGTATTTGATCAGTCAGGAGACGATGATGATGAAGAGGCAGTGGACGGGGAAGAACTGCTCCAAGGGGGTTGGTGGTGGTAGTGCTGATTCGACGGAAGGTTGTCAGTGTTAACGAAAACTCGAAGACAGATGACAGCAGTTACCCAAATAATGGAAGCGTTGCAGTTCGGGGTTGAACTTTAAGAAGGGGGTGTGGTGCAATAGGACAGAACGAAATACAAAATATGCGCACCAGATAAAGGTAGTTGATCTATGTCGTACATTATTATCTCTCTTATACACACACACGAGACACACACACATACCCAGTCACACCCAAAGTTAGCGAAGCTTATTTTTTTCCAACTGCAGATTGTGTGAGCTAATAAAAAATAAAAAAAAATAAAAACATTATTTTTGGAAATTTAACAATCATTACGCGCGGTCGATCACCCTCTAAATGTTGCGAGCTTGCAGGCACAGAGAACTGTCTGGGCTTTTTTTTCCTCCGCTGCTGGTAGAAAGGTATTCATTGATTTTGGGTTTTTATGTTAGAACATGCGGAATGTTTGCATGAAATAGATTAGATCAATTAGGAAATTCTTTAAATTTGCAATTCAAAGGTAGATATATACTACATAGGCGCCCTAGTAAGATTGATCCTAAAAAGAGAAAAGAGAAAACTAATGTTCTGGGTGTTTTTAAATTCCCAAACTTTGCACGAAATCAAAAACATGGTAGGATAAAATAGTCCAGAAATAATCCGCCAGTATTGTTATTCTGACAGAAGCATTCTCCATGCTTACTTATTTAGCACTCCTCAGTTGTATAGAAATTTAGTCCAGATGTGAGTGCCGTAAATGAATTTACAAGCACCTGATACAGATTTGGGAAGTCTTTCCAAGCTTGTTTTTTGTTTGCTTTCCAAAGCGAGATCAATATTTTCAGCCTTAATGCTAAAAGTTCCGTGAAATCTAAGTTGACAATTCTTAGTTAATAGCCATCTAATTGAAAATAATAACTGGACACGTATTCTGAAACGATGATGAAGTATCGCAAGGTATGATATCATCTTTAGGACCTAGGACCTAGACGATCGGGAAAAGGGTATGTGTCGCTATTTGGCAGAGGAGGAGCAGCCATTGATATGTTATATATTTTTTTAATTAGGGGTCGTCAAACAAAAATAACAGTCAGTTTGTGGGTTCGGCGAGAAACGCATTTAAAAAACCTAAACGAAATAATTTATTTTTGCTTCTCAGCCAATTTCTTAGTCCTGTACCACGACGATTGCAGCAAAAATATGAACCCGAACTTTTATCTTGGAATTCAAATGTTAGTGCCTGAGAAGAAAGAATAGATAATAGGATTTTCGAGAACACTTTTTTCCAGTATAACTCACTTCACAACATATGTAACCAAAACTGTGAGTGTTAGTGACAGATTTTCAGAAAATATTTTGAATTAAATATTGTCTTCTAATAACTCAAACAAAAAGTGAATGTATAGTAAAACTTGGTTTATAACAACAAAAAATATTTTAAATTTCATTGTTGGCTAGGGTTGTAATTTTTCATTGAAATTTGTTTCCTGGTAACAGTTAAGTGGTCCATACAAAAATTTGAATAGTTTCTACGACTTATTTGAACGCATAGTCGAAAATCTAGTTGAAATAAGGGCAAAGGTCGGAGTGAATTTTAGAATTTTTATAATATATCTAAGTAATCACACATGGCAGCAGAAGTAACATAGCTTTTTTCGTTAAAATTCCTGATCTAAAGGTTCTAGGAATCCATCTAAAAGAAGTCAACAATCATGTTTTTATAAATCTTGGTAAAGCCGAATATGCCAATAACTTCATTTAATACTTACCAAAACTATTAAAATTTTTATTAACTAATTGCGAAATAGCTTGTTTTTTGTTAGCTTAAGTGGTGATGCTGCTATATCTCATTTTTTTGGTGGATTCGATTACGAAATATTTTGTTATGGGATTGTTTCGATCCTGATTTCATTCGAATTCGAACGGAATTTAATTGTTATGTAATATAGTGTTAATCACTAATATAAACGAAATTAACCAAATCGGACATCCCTGCTTTCGAAAGCCGAAGCTAAATAATGAAACAAAATTCGTGAGAAGTATTGCTACATGCAATCACTATTCAATGAAGTTGTGTTTCCTGCTTTCGAAAAGTATAAGTACCAGAAAAGTTAGTTTTTAAGAAGCTAATGTATTAAATTAAGCTTAACAATTCTTCTTTTTAAATTAATGTTGATGTTTTCTTTTTGAAGTTACGAATGACAGCTGTTTAAAATATACACAAAAGCTAATCAGGAGCTTTAAAAATTCAAATTATGGAGTTTTAAAAATTCTTTGGAAGAAGCCCTTTAAATGTTCTTTAACTTATCGCATAAGTGAGTTTTGAATAAAAAAAAAATACAACAAAGAAATGCAACGACATTGAACAGTCCAACTGCAGTAAGGTGGCAAAACCCAGATCATAACCTTCCTGATAAAAAATACAGAAACGGAGCAGTTTGGTACAAACGCATGCCGTAGTAATTATATAATTTCTTTAATTTGGTGGCGTGAATACTTTACTTCAAACCTTATAACTAAAGAAATTTAAAAACCTCAAAAAATAAATATCTTTCTATCTTATTCAGTATTTAATCAGGCATGAAAGACAATCTTGGCGTTTCGAGAGTTGTTGCTGTTGAATCCTTTTGAAATATGTATTTATTAATGTCATCGAAATCCCAAATTAATTTTTGGTTTACAATATACAGTAGTACCTCGATAATGTGAACTAATTAAAACAAGACCTTATCGGCTTTTGGGGGAAGTTCACATTACTGAAACCACTTTTTCGATTACACTTGAACACTTTTCTTATCCATTTATTGCATAATAAAACACAAAACTTATTCAAACAACAATTTGAGCATGTAATTAGTACTGAAAAAAAAATATGCCAACTAGAAGAACTGTTTATCATCATTTCATTATAAAAACTGTTATCCAAAAATTTAAACAGGAATAGACATTAACTTTGTAATTTGTCTAGAAAAAGAACGGTAATAATTTTGTTTATACAAAAAGAACAAAAGAAATTTTAGAAATTTTTACATTTAAAGAAATTCATTCAAATTGAAAGAATCAATTTATGTAGTTTTTGGATTTGTCCCTTCATCAAAGGCAAATCGTTCTTTTGTTTTCGAATATCTAAATAAAGTTCGGATGTCTATTAAAATTTGTTGTTTTAAAATTAATTCCAGTTTAGTTTAAGTTTGGAAATTTAATTTGATAATTTGAAAACAATGTTTTTCTTTTGATTCAAGTTTATTCGGAGATTCCAGAACTAAAATGTTGTATTGGCACCCTTTTGCTGTCCGTACAAAAATAGCACTGTTGTCTTCATCCCAGTTTAATAGAGCGCTGAGATTTAAACACAATATCGTGATATACGTAAGTAAACAATATTTTAGGGCCAGTTTTGGTCAAAGGTTTTAATTCTTTATGTCTTTTTTGAGCTAAATTTAAAAATTAACATTTTGAGTAACGGAAAAAACTTCTGCAAATTTTCTGATAAGATATTTCGCGTACATATTTCTTTATGCCTTATAACCTAAAGAAAGAATATCAGCGTTATTTTGCAATTATTATTAAATTTCACGAAAACACCTCAAAACGGTGGCACAGTTCGACAGCTTCAAAGTATTTATGCAGCCTTTATAGAGCGTTGAATATGCTCTTAGTTATGAACTATTTTCCAACTGATAATAAAACATTGTTTTTCTGTCAGATGAGGTACCAATGTAAATCTATGTTATTCAACTCCTGAACTTAACCAAACTTTGTTTTAAAAAAATATTATACATTTGTATTTGTCGTTCTGAGATTAGAGAATTTTTCTATCATTTTTGTCGTAGAACATGACGTAATTTTAAGGGTTAAGGGATGAAATGTGCGGGGGATAAGCAAATACGGATGAACCGATTAGAAGTGTCGTACGACAAAATTTGTAGTATATTAAACTTGACTAAATGAACATAAGAATTCATTCCGTTACTGCTGACAACTTTACTTTTAAAAGCCAAAAGTCAAATGATGCTCTTCAAATAGTTTTAATTTTTTAAACCGTTTGGTACAAATCCTTAGTAGGCGAATATGATTGTTAAAATTTTATTTTTTTTTTAAGTTCGTCAAACTTAAAGTTCTTAAAACCTCTTCAGATCCTACTATATCGATACAAATATATACGAACAAAAACCCAAAAAAACCTGAAAATTCAGGTTAAAAATATGTACAAAAAATATGTATACAAAAAAATACCCGATTTAGCAATTTGGCAGCGATTGTAGGTACTTATGAGGTATGTAGGTAAATAGTTCATTTACATTTACATTTACATTACTTATAAACTGTCGTTTAACTTAGACAATTTCGATCAACGTTCCTTAAGATAAGTTCATTTTAAAGGGGTAGGCCTAGCAACTTCTAAATTACAAAAGTTTAACAACACCAGTGACGAAGTGATGCGAAACTGCGGAATTTTTTTAACGTCGAACCGGTGAGCTTCACAAGCGTATCAACAGGAAAGTTATTATCTCTATAGTGCTAATTATAAAATCTTCGATTTAAATAAAATCGGTTCTACATAAATTTTGTCAAAACTGTTAAAACATAACAATATACAACACATACATAATTACTGTTACGCCTATTGTTATGTCTGCGACAGGATAATGTGTAGGTCTTACTTTTGTAAATAAAAATAAATAAATATTTAGGCAGCTACAAATAAATTGGCTCAAGTCTATTTTAGACACATTTTGGGGTTTTTCCAGAAAATGTATTCTGATATGTGGGTACCCATTTCTATCTTAAAATTGGAAGACCAATTGGTCCAATTATTATTTTTTTTATTGTTTATTATTATTTTTATTTTTTTTTAATTTCTATTTAACAGTAATTGTTCCTACACCTTTATTTATCTAACAACTACATAGGGTACAAGCGGAAGTATTTTACTACTTTGAATCTGAGTTTCTAATAGAGTTTTTGGTCAAAATAAATTTCTCTTGGTAAAATCATTAAGTATTCGAAGAGATTACATTTAACATATTTGTTTTCGTTTGCCTTTAACATATTCAAAGAATTCGACCGCCTCATTCATAGGCCACTTTTTTTACCTACAAAACACTTGTAAGCTTCTCCTACTACAATTGGTTGAAAGGATGTCTATTCATTTACAAAGGCACCTACTAACTACCCTCCTATTTAGAGGAGGTAGGTATTGCTTGTGAATAATTTATATTCGCATCAACCTAGGTAAATACATATTTATAAGTCGAAGCTGTGAACTTCCCCTGAAACCGTGTTGAACTCGATCCCACATAATTTGCCTAGGCGAAGTTACAACGCACTGATGATTTTTTAAGGAAGTAGGTTGGTTAGGAGCGTAACACAAATCTAAAAGATGAACCCATTTGTAATAATAAGTTGAGAATATACTAAGGCGCCTTCTTCTCTAAAAATCTCAATTGGTAAAACAAAAAGTTTCATAGGTAAGTCATTTTAAATAAAACCTGTTCCATACTGACTTCAAGAGCCTTAGCAATTTTTAGATAATTATCAAGCCTGCCGTCCAAAAACCTTGCATATTTGAATAAATATTAAAACATTTCCACTTACGTCGATTCCAGTTCCGAAGTTGTTTGAATTATTTCCGCTTCCTCAGTGTTACTTCATGCTGATTTTAATCCTTCGGTATGTCCTTTTTCCAAACTTTTTATTTCTTTAAATTTTTCTTTTCTTATTAGATTTGCACTCTTTCTCGTATTTATTTATTTTTTTTTATAGATTTTGTATAGGTAACAAATTATTGCACTTTTTTTTGAAGAATAAAATAAAATAAAACAAATTACAAAAAGCATAAAAATTCAACACAATTCTTCCAAAAAATGAAATAAATCACTTTAAAAATTTAATCAGTCACACTTCTGTCGAACCGGCATCATCTCCTTCGCTTCTTCGCAAAACACCAAGTCCACGATGCAGAGGACAATCTATTTATTTATTTCCTTTTATCCACAAATATTTTGTTATTTTATTCCACGAAAAATAATTTTCTTAACTTTGGCTTAAAGAAAAGTACACAATTAAAAAATAGTAGATATCCTTCACAAACTACACAAAAGTCAAGTCAAAATATCCTTCAAAAACAACAAAACAACAACAGTAGCAGTAGCAGCAGTAGCAAGGAAAATAATATCCAACACAAATGGTGACAACAAATACGGAACGGACGAGACCAACCAACTATGTATGACTGCCTAGTCTGGCGGTTAGAAATCTTTTGGCTCTAAACGTTATGATGCTATGTGTATTTTAGTTTTGTACCATTATAATAATCACACACACATTATGACACGGACGAACAGCAAGGCATACGAAACAGAAAAAAGCAGAAAAAAAAACGAAACAAAAAAACCAAAAAACACCATCATCATCCACGAAATGAAAAGGATAAATAATGGGAGAGAAAAAATACAACATCAAAATACACGCTTGGCGGAGAAAAAACTCGAACAACGAACGAGCGAATCAGAGGAATAAAAAAAAAAAAACAGCCGCCGCACACGAACGTGGCAAGGAACACAAACTTCACTTCATTCCGCCTGCCACCCCCCGCAGGATAAACGAGAAGATGTCCTTCTCAACCATCGTTGTCGACGTCGTGCTTTCATCCCCTTTTTTTCTCTTTCTCTGTCAACGTCGCTGCCTCTGCCGCTGCCGCCACCGCCGCACCAAATCATATATGTAGCCCATCATCAGGGAGCGAACAGCGAACACACTGAATGTGTGGACAAATAAAAAAAAAGGGAATACCCAGACCAGAATCCCCGAAAAAAATCCTTATTCCTGCTTTGCTCCCTTAAACCGAATAGCGCCATCCACTACTACTCTATGTGTGTAGGTAAAAAAGAAAAAAAAAACAACACAGGACTCCCGCCGCCAATATTTTATTATATTTTTTCTATGTATGAATGTGGAATAATGTAGGATGGATCCCTTATAATAATCAAATACACTCATGAAAATTCCACCGAAAATGAAGGAGAAATAAAATAAAAAAAAACAGTTTATATCTGGCATCCCCAAACTCCACAAACCCCAAGCCCCATTCCGCGCACACCCCCCAACACATGAACGAACAAAAAAAAAGATTTCCTCCCCTCATTTTGGAAAAATAATGAAAAAGAACGGAAAAAATCCACGCGAGAGACACACACATACTTGCACACAATCGTCGTCCTTGCGTTATGCGCTATTCCTTCTCATACACACAGAGCACATGTTGTTCGATGAACATTTTTCTCTCCCGACAAAAAAAATAAAAGCAAAACAAAATTAGAAAGAAGATTCAAGGTTGGGGGCTGCCATGGACTTTGTTTGGTTGTAGTAACTCCACTTCGGTGCAGCAGAGCTCTACGCGTCGTTCACAAATCCCGGCACTCACAAACACTATCATCCTCACCCCCCTTTTGGGGACCGCTAAATTTACTTATGAAGCTGGGACAAACCTTCACCCGAGTATCAAACGCGATCAACTAAATTCTTAACAAGTAACTGTTTTCATTTTCGCTAAAAAGCCAGCGCGAAAAACGAACTTAAATTTGCAAAAGGACGACCAAACTGAGTCGAGGGAAGAATAATGATACACTGGACAGCACCAGCACCAGCACCAACAGCAGCAGCTTCAGCTAAAGTAACAGTATCCGATTCCATTCACTATTCACATTCCCAATACGGCGCGCCAAGAAGAAGAAGAGGATGTCCTTCGATTACTGAACTGACTACTACCACCACACAGAACCGTTGTCAAAGGGATGACGTCCAAAAGAGAAAATCCACTGCCACCTGCCCTGCCACCCACCAAACCAACCATACCTTACTGTGTTGCTTTCTTATATTAGGTTTTTTTTTCGCCGTAATCCCGCGACAAAGTCGCGTGGCAGGATTTTTCTCTTAAAATCATATCCTAGGGTTGGTCGTCGTCGTTGGTCTAGTCGGATTCTTTTTTTTTTCTCACAAATACAATCAAAAAACAGGATCCCTTGGCGAATAAAGAGAAAGACACCCTTCAAACTTATAATTCACTCTCTTCGATTGTCCTCGCAATTGCTATTGCTATTGATATGAGAAAGAAAAAAAAAACAACGCAACTTTACAACTTCATCCCCTTTGTAGTGGTATTGAGAGGAAATTTGTTGTTTCCCCTTCTCAGAGGTTCAGCAGTAGCAGCAGACAGACAGCGGACCCTCTTTACGGACTAAAGTCCTTTTAATAGAAATTCCCAGTCCTTTTGTGATTACGCGAGAGAAAGAGAGCAAACGCATCATACACCGCACCGGCTTCTTCGTTTTTCTTTTGCACTTCTTGTTATCCCGCGAATATGCGATGGGAAAAAATTGGGGAAAGTGAAAGGGATATTTTTTTTCTTTCTATTCTTGCATTGGGTATTGGGTGTTTTAGGGTGCTGGGTGTTGGGTGGGTGGTAGATTTTTCTGTGATTTCTTTTTATCAGTTTTTACTTTTTCTTTTCTGTTTTGCGGTGGTTGGAGAGGTTCTTTTCTTTTTTGCGCTCTGTGGAGGGGAAAGTTTTCGTTCGGCGATGAGAGGAGATCCTCACGCATTCGGCTCGGCTCGGCTCAGTGTTTGGGGGTAAACGGCGACGTTGATGATGATGGGTCTAACAGTAGGTGACTAACATACATACAAACAAGGCAATTGAGCACATTTCGGAGTGGCAGAGTGTAATCGAAGAGATGAGGTGTTAAAATTTCTGTGTGATCCTTTTTGGCTGCGTGTAGACGGTTTTTATGGACGTTGGTATAGGTACTTGGTATTTTTTTTGTATTTCTGTTTCTGTTTTTTTTTTTTTTGCTGTTGCTGCTTGCTGGTCTGGTGTGGATTTATTTTCAGACACGTTATGGACTAAGTGTCGTTGTTGAGTTGTGGGTGCCATCGTCATCGTCACCGACGTCGTCGTCTTCATCTTTTGCAACATTCCACCATTCACCTGTGCAATTTCAATTGAATGTTATGTTGTTGTTGGGTTTTTTTTTAGCTTGGAATGTGGTTTTGAGGAATGAGTTTTCGTTTGCACTTGTTTTGATCTTCTTTTATTTTTATTGTACACATTTCATTACACAATTTTTTAAATAGCATTATGTAGGTAGGTACATACTGTGTATCTGTCATATGACACATTAAGTTGGTTTTGGCATTTTGAAATGGTTGAACCCAAGTAACAAGATACTGTAAGGGGAACAGCCTACAAACGAAGCAGGCACAGTTTTCTTATTATGGAAATCGAACCACATATGAATTTCTTAGAATTCCCTATTGACTGTTTGTATTGACTACAAGTGGCGCCCCACGAAGGGTTCCACACAGTAGGTGTACTTTACTTATTATAAAAAGAAAGTACGTACAGTCTATTCCATTGTGTAACAAGTACCTTAGTATATGCTCTAGATCAGAGTGTAGTGTTATAGGTTATAGGTATTTATGTAGTCAATATGGGAGACTTGGATTATTTAAAGTTGATTTTTTGTTGTTGTTTGTTGTTGTTTGTCCAACAGTAGCCTAGCAGTAACTGTGATGTGCATTTTGGCAAACTTGGCTGACAGGTGTAAGTGATGGGAAATCTAATTTCTGATTGTACTTTTTTGCAAAAACTAATTGTAACTTTTGGTATTGAAATGTAACTTTTCTTCTGATGATACATATTATGTCATGATACACAGATTACACAAAATGTTGCTTACATATGTGTTCAAGTTTTGCTATTTTGCGTTTTGCACGAAATACGTTACGAAATTTTCTTTTCGAAACGCTTAAGTCCCTATTATGTATCTGTCATCCTTAAAGCAACCAAACTGTATTTACCTATTTAGTTTGGCCACAACGTCCTAAATTTTATGAACATTTGCAAAACATTAAGTTTTATGTGAGTTTTCGAATTTTTTTTTTTAAAAAAAGCCAAATTAACTAAACGTTTTGGATACAATTTTTTCAAATGAAAACTCTTGGTATTAATCTAAAACAGTTTTTGGAACGGAGTGAAATATAAAATAAAATTTTGGCCAAACTTACATGGAATACACAAATTTATTTTAAATGCATGTTAACCGATTAAGATATTTTATTTAGTTTCTTTAATTTTAATATAAATAAAAAAATAAAATATGTGTCCGAATACAAATAAAAAAGTTTCAAGCTCTAAAAAGGTTACTCAACTTATTCGGATAGCTCAAACTTGGTAACTTTTTCTGAGAGTCGAATGAATTTGTACTCCATTTTGTAAAATATACCTTTGACTTAGAATGGCCTTACAAAATGTAATGCTGCGTTTCCATCAAGTACTGAACCGGGATTTAAACTAAACTGCAAAAATCGTTCTTAAATCCCGAGATTTACCATAAAAATTTTAATCCGTTAAAAACATGATTTAAAAATAATCTAGAAAAAAACTAGGTTTACATGTAAGAATCGGCTTGCAAACACACCCAATATAAATTTACCTGGATATGTCAATAGTGTCGTTCCGTTCGTTGCTGAGAATTGTGTGCGAGGAAACAATTTGACAACCAGATGTTTGACATTTTGTGCACAAATTTGAGAGCCAGAGAGCGGGTTGAGAGAAAACCTCTATGTTAATCAAGTTTTTATTAGTGGAAATGTGTAAAGATTTATTGTTCATCGTTCGGATGTAATCTCGGTTTATTTTTTGGTGTAAATGTAGCATAAAGCGCTGTCTTCGCTATGAAAATATTCTTGCATTGTTCTTACACAGTTATTGGCAAACGTTTATCGTAACTGCATTTCGGGCACTTATTGAAGAAAAAACTTGGTAGACATATACCAAAAAAACTGATTATAACATTTTAATTATAACTGTGTTACTTTTATAAGTGATTGCATCCAAAAAGTTGCAATTGCAACCAATTTCCCATCCCTGGTTTATGGTCCTTTATTTTCATTTTATACTTATTCTACATAAAAATAGTAGTTCTTATAGGAGCTACATATATAGTTGCTATAATAAACTGGCTGAATAGCCGTGCTGACAGCTTTTTCATTGATACAGTAAAAAGTCATAAAGTATTTAAGACTTGCAATGAACATTTCTTTCTTCAAATAACTTCTTGTCGACTCCATTCACTATCACTACATATTATGAAAATAGCCCTTAAAATAGGTACCTTCACCATGAAACTCCTCATCGGTTGAATTTGAAGAAACGCAAAACTTCGTGTTACAAGTTTTAAGAGAACCTGACGTGACGTTTATATATTGCAAACATTACTGAAATGTCCATCTAATGACTTGTTTTTTTGGTCAAACGTGAAAAGTTGTAAACTAATACCACTGACGTTTTTTTTTCAATGTTAGACCCTACGCATCGAATTCAGGAAATGCAAAAATAAGTACAGTCAAAATCGCTTACAACGATCTAGTTTTTTCCTGTTTTGTAATCAAAAATTTATTACAGTGACTAAAATCGCCGACGCTGTTGGTGCGACTGCTTTTGAGTTTGTTCAACAACAGAATGTGGGGAAATAAATTAGTCCAAATTGTTATGGGCTCTAATCGCGTAAAATGACAACGATCGAATGATATCGTATCGACGCTTTTATTTCCATATATTTGTTCAGATATGACATGATTATTTTACATGATCTGGTGATAGATGTTTGATTTTATTCGGTTCGCATAAAGTTTTATTGGAGAATGAGTTAGAAACGGAAAATCTTTAGGATTGAAGAGAAAGCAGGACTTTGCGGTCTATGACTTGCTGATAACTCGAATTTGTTTTGGATATTATGATGATTGAATTATTAAGGGCTGTCAAAATGTTGCTGTACAAATCTGTTATATCATTATATCTCTCCATTTGATGATCAGTATTGCCGTATATTTTTTTTATCAAGTTTTTTAATAATATGCATCTAGTTACGGTACCCCGCTTAAAATATTTTCGTATGATTATTTTTGTTAAGTTCGATATTCTGATGGTTACTTGTAGGTTAAATTATTGACTAAAGATTTAACCAGTTAGTTTAGGTTTTACATTTGGAACGCCTCAAGATAGCAGCCATCTCCTAACTAACAAACTACCAACACTTTATAACTGAAAACAAAATCAAAATACTAAGCACCAATATTAATTTTCCCAGTTAACACACAATTTGCATCTTTTATGTAATTTGTGCATAAAGTGACAAAAAATATTCGTGAACTTGTCTAAACATTCCTGTTAGAACTACTTTCCATTTATTATAAGAAAACAAAACGAAGCAACATGTACGCGTTGGAAAACCGAAAAGCAAAAAGATCACACAAAAGTAAGACCATGAAAATCTAAGAATGAGAAGACTGCCGAACGTTTTTGAGGTCGAACCGACAAACTAAGAATCAGGCCTTTTGTTATTTTGAGATAAATAAAAAAAATATTAGGCGTAAACGGCCCCTACAGGACGAAAAGCCTAGCTTCTCCAACCACTGTGTGTGCGAAGATATATTTTTTGACCCGAATGGAAGGGACCTACAGTTTAATGCCGGTTCCGAACGACAATTAATTTTTGAGAAGCTTCCCATGACAGTTTATACTCGTCGATGTTTGTCGACGTTCGCAAGAGGTGGGGCAGCGAACAAAAACTTTCAGATGTGTACCATCGGGATATAACGATTAACTTTTAATATATAATAAACATAGAAAAACATTCGTATCGAAAATATAATCATTCGTCTTAGGGAAAATCTTTAGCAGCAACCCATGAGGAAAATAAGACATCAATACAAATATAGCATCGCTTAGATTAGATTAGATTAGATTGAGGGTTGGAAGTGGTATATTGTATCCAAGATCACTGCGGCCTCGCAAGGCCCTATTGTGATATCCTCCATTTAGAGCTCATTCATGATGCCGCAGTTAGTTATAAAACCGACTAGCTCCTTGGGTGAGCTGGCAGCTATATCCGCTGTTTCAAGGTAGAAATTACCTAGATATCGTTGGTAAGCTTGTATTAAGCAGTTGCAGTCACATAGCATATGTTCCAATGCCTGTCTCTGCAAGTATTGTCTCGTGCTATTCACATAACCATCAACTGTTTTTTGATACGAATCTGACTTCTACTAAGTTGTAGTAGTTGTTCCGTTTCTTTTTTTTTTAACTGTTTGGCATAAAGTTTTTTGCTTGTCTATTTCCTTCGGTCTCCCTCCAGAAATGTAACATTTTCTCATTTAGCCAAGTTTTGATACACATTTTTGTAGTGTTTATAGATAGTCCGCAGAATGGTCTTGGCATTATGAATTGGGATGCGGATCCTGTACTGGCTAGTTCGTCTGCTTTCTCATTGCCTTCACTGTGCCCTGGCACCCAGAGCAAATGCTAAGTATCGCTTTTGGAAAGGAAATTTGTTTTAAATAAAATATACATAGCTTGGCTTCTGAATAGAATAAAGATACAACATACATCAAAAAAACAAAATAAAAAAACAAAGATAGTTCAATATGCACTATCTGATTTACTAATACTTAAATCTTCTTCTTCTTAAATCTGTCTTATAACGAATGTCAACCTTAGTTCCCTAAAAAAACAAAACAATTTGGTGCAACTTTTAGCAAATGAAACCAGCAAACGGGCTTTAAAGAAGGAGCTAAGTTTGTACCTACTTGAAAAACTTTTCGGTTCTTATAATTTTTTTGAATTATTTTGAAAACTGTTTTTGGGAGCATAGGATCAGTCTGACCGACAACGAGATCTGTTTTTGAATTACATAAAATTAGGGCAAAATTAAACTTACCAAATTTATTTAAAATGCATAAACTAAATAAAAGCAACTACGTCATTCCCATATTCTTTTGTGTGTGTGAACAGCGCAACGTGTGCATGACCTGTGTGTTCATTATCATCATGGAGGGCCTAAAGCAGGTCTGAATTTGGTTGTAGTTGTTAGTCATTCAGAATATACATGCACAAGTGACGTAGTAGATATTTCGATGAAACAGATATACAAATTTTTCCAACTCTGGGACATCGCAATATTGTACAGTTAATTCATGGCATAAATCCATAAATATGTTCAAAAAAGCGACTAGATTTATTGAGAATTATAAAAAAATGTTAACGTACTCGGGAGCATTTTGGAATATCCTTGTATCAAAACTAACAATAAGTTCGAAAAAATTTAGGACCGAAATATGTACGAGTAGTTAGCTAAACATTAATTTAGATACACCATCTTATTTAATTAGATACATAATTTTCAAACCCCTCTTTTGCATTCACCACATACCCACCCTATCCTACGAAATTTCCTTCAACGACAGCAGCAGTATTGTTAGATAACGCTCTATTTCGCCTATTCTCCCCCATAACATCGCGGCTGTGACCTATGTAACAATACCTCATATCACGATCTCATATTACCACCATCAAACATCGAGCCATCCATCCGTCTATCCATGCCATATTTCACTCCAAACTTATTTACCCCAACTCTGACAGACTCCTTCTTTTCTAAGCCATGACACACCGGGACTCAATACTTCATGTTCGTTTCGCTGGAAAAAAGTGCGTTCCGCGTTCTTTTCTGCACCTCTTCCCGCTCGACCAGAATGCTGGAATTTTTTTATTCCAGAACATCCTAGCTAGTCCTACTCGACATCGTAGGTAGTGCGGTATATCGCATACTGCCACTTAAACATACAATATATGTACCACTGCCACCCCTTCAGCGGCTTAACGTCGCCGTCGATGCGGCGTGTCGTTCGCAATGCCGTAAAAATTAAAATTGCGCAAAAAAAAAAAAAAAACCAACAGCTACGAAGAAGCGGCAACAGAACTGAAATAAAAAAAAATTCTAACACCGCCCACTAACACATGTGTATAGAAATTTTTAACTAATTTCACATATAGTTAAAAAATTATATACTACAGTGCCGCCCTACATACATATGTACATACAATACGCAACGCAGCACACCCCGTCGCTCGACCCCATCCATCTGCAAAGCACATAGGTAATATTCAAACATTTTTTGTAATTTTAATTTGTATACCATTTCGTCGGTACATAGCGACAGAGGGATAGGTGGTGGCGGCGGGTGGGGGCTGGTGGATGAAAAAAAAAAGTTTGAAAAAAAGTCATCCTAAATCAAGGCAGAAACGCGCGGGGGCAACGGTGAAAAGCTATTTTCCATTATAGTGAAAAATAAAAACAAAAGTTTGCCCAAAATGTTGGGTGGCGAGGGTTGAACACAGCCCTGATGATAAGTACTAGAACGGGGTGGCGGGTGGTTCGCTTCTGATGGTACATGACATTCAGAGGAATGTGTGCAACACATATGTAACACTACAACAGCGTACCCCCTTGCTGCCGACGCGACGCGCGATATTATTGTAATGAAAAGCACACATACCCACATTATTTACATTAAAAAATTAGGAAGCTGTAAAATGTGGGGGAGGTGGTGGTGATGGTGATGATGCGGGGTGCCAGCCGTCCTTCTCCCCTGGCACCAAGGGGGAATGGAAAATATTAAATTTCATATTTGGCTCATCAATACAGTTTGATATGTTGTTTGCCTTCATTTACGTATTAAAATAAAATAAAAAAACGAAAACTTTTATAAGCCGAAGGTGGAAAGAATAGGAAAAAACGAAAATTATGTATAAATGATCAGCGAGAAATCAACCCCTCTGCAAGCTCAACTAGGCAATGTCAAAAAACAACCCAAAAACTGTTAGAAAAAAAAGGAGACCTTTCGCGCAGTTCACATTCGTAAAAAAGTCTGTTTTAATAGCATCCCCCCAAACCAATCTTTGAACAGAGAACAAACACCCCCTTCATCAAGCACTATGAAGAGCAACCTGCCATTGCTGCATAAAAAAAAAAATTCGCTCGAGTAAGTGTACAATATTCAGACGGTAAAGTTGCCGTCGCTGTGACGCTAAGCATCACCACCTACACCTCCCCTTGTTGTCGACGGTGTAAGGGGTTGAAGGGAACAAAACACACAGAAAAAAAATAAACGTAAAATTGTATTTTTCCATCTAATGCTCATCTCTCTCTAACTCGGCGACTGATTACTACTTTTATTGCCAGCGAATACGAACAAATGAACGCGCTTCTCTCTAAGGTAGTTTCTTCTTGTTTCTTCGCTCCATTCTGTTGGGGTGGTCTTCTCGTTCGTCGTTCATCGTTCATATACACGCCGCATTTCTATCTGTATGGGTGCGATATAGAAATTTTTTATGCTTGTATCAGTGTTAGTCCTTTTTTTGCCATTATTTTTTAACTACGTGTTCACAGTTAAAAAATCTCATCTTGTTTTCATTTTTATGCTGGTAGTATGTAGTTACATCCCTTCTTTTGCCACAGCAACTCTATTCTATGCTTTGCGTCTTGGAGTTGGTTGCGCTGGCTGTTAATAGGGTTGCCAACTTTGTACGCGAAGATTATTAATTGCATATTCTTAGGAGATTTACATTTGAAATTTGCCAAAAAAAAAAACTCAAATGTTGTATCATGACAGGAATACAAAGCGGTTAACGGACTTATTGATTTTAAACGAGGATAAGAATCAAGTGGTTCTTCGCAATCCCCCGAAGATGGAAGAACATCTGGTTGAAACATGATACGCTCAGTATAGCCTCTGCTGTTTCAGTTATTCATTCACCACCCATACATGGTCGAAAGCCCAGCTTTTGAGAAGTACCCATTTCCGATCGGCTAATTTGAGAAGCTCCTCACGACAAATTATACTCTGGGATAAGCCAGCGACAAACTAAGATGGATTGAAACCTGGCACCCCACGCTCAGTAGTCAAAAACACTAATATGCTCACCTGTTCTTCAACGTTGGTCAAACTTTTTTTTTGAAGTAAAAGAAATACAAATCAACCCAAATTTAAAAAGTCCCTAAATGACTTTTTTCGTTTCAAAGATCATAGGTTAGGTAAGGTTATGTGAGTATCCTAGCTGCATTAATTTGAATGGTCTGAAAGCCGTATCCTCAAATGTCGATGTTTTGCAGACCCTATTACTACTAGCTAGCCTACCAGTTACGTTTTTAGTAATATTGTGGCCGGTTAATACCTTGACGAGCATCCAGATTTGGCTAAGGTGCAACCACTAACGTTATTCCATGGTTACTTAGCATTGAGCCGTATCTAGCCAATTCATCCGCTTTTCAACTCGACCGGTTCGGGGAACCCAGCAGCGTAGAACCGAGTAATGTCTCATGGTTCAAAGTGCCAAGAGGCAAGGCAGTCTGTTACGTTTTTCGCGTTTACAAATTTAGTACTTTAAGTACCTACTGCTTGACTATCATATCTGCTTAAAGAAATAATATTTTTTTAATAAAATAGTTCTACAGAGTATTTCAGAATATTTGCCTCAAGTAGATGTGGTCAGCAAAAGGTTTAATTGAGGTAATTCCTAACCTTACCTTCAAAAAGTTATCATTTGTACTTTAAAGGCCCAACTGAATTTCGCGCTTACTTACGAAAAAGCCATCTCAAATTTGACAAGCCAGTGTATTTCCAGTGTAATTTCTTAATTGTAATTTTAGGAGAATATTTTTATTCATGTGTGAAAAGTTCAAATATCTGGGATAAATGATCAACAGCAAAATCAATGTGATCGAAAAATGTCCCCTAAGCTGAAAGGAAGGCTATATGCTGCAGTTGTACGTCCGGCGCTCACATAATGTAATGTACAAAAGTATGAGGACAAATTGACAGCAGCTGAGATAAAGATGCTTCGCATGACAGCAGGAGTAACAAAGCTTGATCGAAACGAAAGTTTCAAAATCCGAGGAAGCCCTCACGTCAAAGAACCCATATTGGAGCACGACCGACTCAGTTGGTATTGTCATTTTCAAAGGAGAGATGCTCCGAACCCCGTAAAAAAGGCAATGGCAATCAACGTTCCCTTACAATCGCGTAAAAGAGCCAGGCATAAAAACTCCAAACAAATGCAGAAACACTAGCATTTGATTGGCCTCAATGATGAAGTGATTCAAAATCGGGAGGCCTGCAGATATTTTTTGAGGTCAAACCGGCGAACCCCAAAGGCGGACCAGTAGGAATGCAGTAAAGTGGCAGGGTTATGATCCCTATGATCCTGATCATAAATAACCTCGTCATTAAAGAGAGAAAAGAAGAATATTTTTATTGCATAAATTTGTATCGATTTGTATTTTCCTAAGAATGACAGTTGTTTCCGCGCAATTATGGGCAACTTGAGCAATTGACAACACTTTTGACTACTTTTCGTGACATTTCCTTCTGTCTTAAGCTATAGACAGATGTTTGTTTGATAAATTATTCCTATAGATAGCACACATTTAGTCTTGTCCTTATTTACTTGAAGATTTGGTAAGTTCTATTAGCTGAACGAAGATAGAAGAAGTCGCGCCACTAAAATTTTATCTATCAGGAAACACCAAGTCGACTATTGATTATTATGTTTGTTGTTCAAATTTAATGATCGAATCGGTCAAGTATTTGTTAAAAAAATGTAATCTGTCATTTCAATACATCATTCAATGACAGATACGAGTCTTGTATTGCTCCAATACAATTCAGAAATCCCATTCATTCATTGAGTTTAGTTCCGATAGAAATAGACAGATTCAGATGGATTGAAAGAGTTAATACAGCCTTTGGAACATATTTTTTGCAGAACTATACTTGCTTCGGTCTTTCTTAAAGTGTCATATCAAGATGCATAAACCAGCAAGTTACGTGAGAAAAGTATTGCCTCTGTGAATGCAATAACCAAAACATCACTGTGATCTAGTCAAAAAGATCGAATCAATCACGATTAGAGCTAACTCTAACTGTTGTCAGTGCGGATGGGTGCATTAAAATTTACGACAAATTAAGTTTAATCTGTGTTACTAGCAACAGGATCACTCATTTACATTTTATACTTACTTTGTTAATTCGAGACTGTAAATTCATAAAATGATAATGAAAAGAATAGGACCCATATGACTTCCCTGTGGATCTCCAGATGTACTTAATGTGTTATTCAGGGAAAAGTTTTCGAGTTTAAAGCAATGAAGACGTAGGCCTTTTAAGCATTTCAGAGTGAAAGCCAAATTGTTAATTAAGAAAAGTTAGAACAAAATTGAAAATATTCAATTAAATTTAAAACTTTTGGCCATCATTTATGATCGAATTTTCTTGTTAAAAGGTTACATGTTGCAATCCAAATACATAATGGCATAACAGCTGCACATGCATACAATCTAAATCAAAATCTCATTGTCAAGTTTTCCGCAAATAAATTCGAGTACGTACTACCTAGTTGGTCCTTAGTGCTAAGTTTGCCCTATTTGTTGCCATTACCCACTTGGCACTTAGCAAACATTGTCCATTGTTTTATAAAATCTACACCGAGTGGCAACCCTATTCTATGTTACATTGATGCTGTTTAGAATTGCTACCTCAAACAAGAGAAAAGGACTCGTCGTAGTTGTGTAGAAGCGGCGAATAAACCGGCGACGTCAGTGATGACGGCAATGGGGGTTGATCAAGAAGTGAAGGAATAAAAAAAAATATATATATATCCCCTAGTAGTTGTAAGTGGATATTATGTAGGTATGAATTTATATTTTATAGGTTTTTTTTTATTTTAAAAATTCTTTTTTTTTTCCTTAACAGATACTTACCTAGAGGTTAGTATTAGTGGAGATGTAAGTGAAAGAAGTACACATCGCGACATTATTCTTCTTTTTTTTTTGTGTTGTTCGCTATTTCTATTGCTTTTATGTGTGTTAGTGTTTTTTTTTTGTTTAATTTTTTTCAAAAAGGGGGTGGTGGATTAGTATGATTTAGAATGGCAGGATGGGGAGCAGTTGGAGCGTCGAAAAAGTTCGGCATTGTACTATGTTTTGTGTAGGGAGGGGGTTTATTTTTTTTTGTAAAGTATTGATTGTTAGTTTGAGTTGAGGGTTTGGGTGAAAGTTTCATCTTTTCAAATTGTAAACTCATTTTGACAACTGTTGGGGACGTGTCCTTTGTGCATACTCCTTTGTCAGAGGTAAAAACAGAAACATTGCATTACATCCGTGCTATACATGCATAATCAACTCTAATGTATGCATCATGAACGGGCCATTGACTAACAAGCGAGATACCGTGATGAACATTATTTTTTTTGTTTTTTTTTCATTTTGCATGATTTCATTTCTGTAATTTATCGCAGTGTGTTTCCAAGGTAATTTTTCGCCGTCGTCCGTCTCAAGGACTTTTCGGCTTTTTGGGTGATTGTTATGTGTGTGCGATGAAGAGGAGGTCACACCCGCAATAGAATTCAAGAATTCAAGAATTCAAGAATTCACTTTCACCCCACATGAAGGACAACGTTAAGTTAAGGGCGCCCACAATTGACAGGACGGTACGGGTCGATGAGAGAAAGCAACTCGTGAAATCAAAACAAAATACCAAAAATCGTCTTCGAGTTGATGAAAGAAAAGTAGAAAAGCCCTGAGCAAGGAGTTGGGGCAAGGATGCGTGCCGGCGATCTTTGCCAAAGAAGAAGGACATTTTCTTTGAATTATTTTTCGTTTTTCTTCTCTTTAGACATAGGGGGAGAGGTGTGCGGGTATTGCTACACGTTGTTCCTTGGGTACTTTCTTTTCAATTCTTAAGAAGATAATGGTGGCGGTCGGTGGTCACAAAATGGATGAATGAGGTTGGTTGGAGTTGCAGCAACGTCTTTTGAAATTAGTTCAGTGGGCTATCGATTAATTCTACTTAGCTGGTGATTCGTTATTCGAATTTAAGGTCAGATGTGGTGATTTTGTCTAGGTTTTTGAGTGTGGGCAATGCGATGCTTGAATTAACAGTGGCTGTAGTTTTGACATTTGACTGGGGATAAGGAAAGAGTCTTTGTAGAGAAAGTCATGTAATCTCTGGAAGTATTTGTTAGAAATAAGTGCGGTATCTAGAAAATGGTACTCGCCATTTTACTTACAAAACAGGAATTTATGAAATATTTTAAAATGATTCAAGTTCAAGTCTTGTTGTTAGTTACTTTAAGTTACTTTCTTTCTATTACATTTACTCAAGTTTTTAGAAGTGCAGGATATATTCTGAGTCTGAATGGGGGTTTTTTATTAAATTTAATGCCCAAATCCCATTGAAATTTAAAAGGAATAGAAATTGACATGCTTCGCGATGATAGCTATATCCATACCCCCCCCCCCCCCCCTATAATTGTCAAACTGGTCATACCAAACCCCAAACTAGTCATGCGCAAACGAAATACAAAATTTTGTCCCACCTATTTTCAAACATCGAAAGACAAACTCTGAAAGTGGATTGAAAATACAATTGCCTTAACTGATCCATAAAACCCAGGACAAATAATTAAAAAAAAAGAATAATTTTTAGCATTCAAAGATGCGCTGGGATACCCTAAGATGTAAACTAGAGTTAAGAACAGTTTCTTTAGTTTGAATGAAGAATAATATAAAGAAAATAGTTTTATATCAATTTCACAAAAAAATTCTCCTTTATTTTTCCCGTTTTGAGGTGATGAGGTTAGGAACACAATTATGGGTTCACTGGCTTGACCTCAACAGTCCCGGTATCACTGCTTCTCTGAGGCTTATCAAATTATGGTGTTGGTTCGTACGTTCACCCCTTGAACATGACAATACCAACTAAGCCGTTCGTGCCCCATATTTTTCGATATTGGTTCTTTTACGTGAAGTCTTAATTGAACTTCTATTTCAATAACTTCTACTGTAACGAAAAGCAATCTCTATCTCATCTGCTATCAATCTGTTCCCAAGTAAGAGCCGTCAAAGCTCAAGCACAAGCACATCACGGGAAATCTTTCGTCAAGTATTTCCTTCAGTATATTGATTGTAAACCCATACTGGAACCACATATCCTCCATATTCGTACCTTTTAATAGGGAAACGAAAAAGACATCAAACATAAGCCCACAGACCATATAATCTCATGTCGATTTTTTTCGCTCAACTGTGACAATTTTACAAATTGGCAACCCTATGTTAAAAAAATAAATACTCATGCTAAATATGAAATTTTTCTATAAAACAGCGGATCCAATGTCAGATTTTGAGCCCACTCACGCCAACGATGGTCACTTGGATCTTCTTCAAAACTTTCTTCTTCTCATCGTTAAAATTCTTTGCTATTGACCTTTGCTTCGTCCAAAAAGAACAACATAGTGTATAGGCTAAAAACCCATAGCTGTAAATTAAAAATTTCAGTCTTTTTTTTGCAGCAACAAACCGACCTCCTTCCCGTTCCAAGTGCTAGGCGAAATTTTTTTTAAGCAAACCGATAAATAATTAACTTTTTTTTAAATGAAATGTACATATATATCGTCACCGCCTTTACGTTTTATAATTTAAGCCTGGTTGGGTTTGAAGGCCTCGAATTATAAAAAAAAATTTTTTTTTTAAGTTAAATCGAAACAACACCACGTGTGTTTTTTAATTTTGAGATTAACGCGTTTTCCTCTTTTAACCTTTAACTTTTTTTTTTTTTTGAATTTTAAATATACGCCTATTGTTATGTATAAAATGAAGAAACGTAATGAAATTTCTTGGTCTTAGGGCAATTTCTGACCAACCATAATAAATACAATAATTATAAATAGATACCTACGTCATTTTTTGCCATGAAAATACTGCCGCAACCCACGCAATTAATCGTTAAAAAAAAACAAATCTTTAATTAATATTTATTATAGGAACAGTTAAAATGCAATTTGTCAAGGAATTCTCATTATTCTGACATCCCATTTGCTAAGATTGTTTGGGGATCAGAACCGCAAAAAGTATCTATTTATTTTATGTAGATATAAAGAAGAAATAACTTGCGTAAAGAGTAGATAGTCTCTAGCATGTTTTCCTTGAGTTTTATTTTTTCGGATTTTGTAGTTTTTCTGTGTTTTATATATTTATTTTAGGGAGTCCTTGATCGATTGCGCAAAAACTGAACTGATGAAAGCTTGCATTGCCATTTCAACATAGAAAGACTTACACCCGAACAATGCTTACAATCTATTTGGTTTCAGTATCAATATTCGTGTTCTGTGTTCTTATATCTGGTTGACGTTGAATGGGTTTGTTAATAAACAAAGCTACCGTATTTGGTAAGGTGAGCAACCTCATGGAAACAAGGTTTGGTATGGTTAATGTTTAAAGAAATCATTGGCCCTTATTTTTTGTAAAGATGACCATGAAAACAATATTACCGACAACGCCCGCTTTCGTTCAATGATTTCCAACTTTTTTTTTGAACGAGCTTGATATGTGGTTGCAGCAAGATAGCGCTACATGCCACACAGCACACGATTGAATTACCCGGATAGATCATACACAAAACACATGTGAATGGTGATTTGTTAAAAGGGCATTAGTCACATTTCTTTCGATTTTAATTTGTTGATCATTTATTTATCTATATAAGAAGATCTATAATTTGATGCTAAAATGGCATCAGTAACATAATTTGTTCAGTGACTGATGCCCTATTAACAAATTCAGCAATTTATAACGGTGCAACATTTCATTGTGAAGGAGGCAAAGACATCCGATATTTAGAATATGAATAGTCTCAGAAAAGTCCAAGATTAGACCAAGGAACGAAAAAGTTGTCTTCACTATTAGCAGCTTGTTCCATTTCGTGTACCAGAAACATATAAACTTATGTATATATCCATATCTATAAACTGCAGTTAAATTATTATAACATTATTATTTTTTTTTTAAATAAAAATAAAAAAATCTTAAAAAATACAATATATTATTTTCGTGGTTTTTTTATGTGTCTTCCGGATGACAAGTTTGGACGACCGTTTAATCGCATCTTAAGACGCATGCTGAATTTACATGTGTTCATGTGTTTTACATGTCACACGAAAATACTTTATAGTAAAAATGGCCAATGAATCATCTTTCATTTCAGATTAAAAGCCAATATCCAATAAAATATTAAGTTTTCATATGATTAAAACTCGAAATTTGTTAAAAGACCATAATCTTCTTAATATTCCTTAATAGTCCTTAATATTTGAAAATTCATATAAAATCGGGGAAATCCTAATCATAAGATTTTTTAACTAAAAAACTTACGTAACGGCGCCAAGAATAAATCCTCATCCTTTGAAATGAGTTTTTGTCGTTATGTGTAAGCACAGACATTTTTTTTTCAATTTACGGAAAACTTGGTCATTGTGACTCATGCCCATTTAACAAATCACCATTCATGTGTGAAATTTAGCTTGGAGTGAAATAGAACGCACACGTTTAAATGGGTGGGAATACATGTAAATTCAGCATGCGTCTAAAGGTGCCATTATACGGTCGTCCAAACTTTTCATCCGGATGACATGCTGACGTCAGAAAAGAGCTGATTGATTTGTTTTTCATTTATTAATTTTTTCAAAGGCACTTATTTGATCGTTGTTGTCCACTTAATAATTTTTTCAATACACACAATAGTTCTGGGTAAATTCGAATTTTATTGCAGATCGTTTTGAGAATGCATGAAATTTAATACAAAATCGGACGGAACTGTAGACACATTACTGTTTCAAACTATGCGCGCTAGGTGGCAGGTTATTTAGTCCCAATTGAGTTCAGAAGATTATTTAAAATACCTTTTGATTCTTTATGGCTGGTTTACATGGCCACACAAGTCTACCACGCAGGATAAGTGGTAGCAGCCGAATGTAGACTGTTTGATCTCTGATATCACTCTCTTTAATATCGTGAAATGCGTACATGCGTAGCCATGTAAACTAGCTATTAAGAACTGTGACACCGGGCGAAAATCAAAGAATGACATATGACAGAATCCACAAATGTTTCTGCTCGGAATACGTCAGATCACTGTGCTGATAAGGTAGAGTTAATTGCAGCAACTTTACGCGAGTTATTACCGAAAAACCAGTCAATATGCTAAAAAAGCCTCTTAATTGAATACGCCGTATTGGCTTCTTAAATCAAACTTACATTTAGATGAAAAAATCTTTAAAAAGTATTTAAATATCTACACTTTTTCAATTTTGCTTTTTTTTTGGACAATTAAAAACCAAGCGCTTAAAAATCACCCGTAATTATCTTAATCCTAAAAATATCTCGACTTATTCGACCTTCAAATGAATAGTGCAATCAATCACGGTACAATAGAGCAGCGTAATGTCAAGAATAAATATTACTTATCTAATAAAAACCACATACGAAGCTTCTCAGGAAAATATGTACATATCTTTTATGTACTCACTATATCCACCTATTTACGTTTAAATAAAAATAACGTCAGAACAAATTAAATGAAATCCCCATATAAATACATACTCACCATTGATACAAACATACTATTTGACATAAAACAAATATGTACTAAAAAAAAAACAAAGTAAACTTGAACAAACTAGACTTCTCATTTCTTATCTCGCCGCAAATATAGCGAAATCATAAAAAACACAAGTCACTTAAATACTTAATTCCTTTCATCATAAATGTTTTTAGAAATTAGGCATGTTACTTAAATTTACAACTACTAATTAGTCAAGAGCAATTGAATTTGCACAATCATAAATCATTTTGCACTACATAATTTATTTATAGAACGAAACGCTTGGGTGCAAATTTTGATGCTAATCTAAAAAAAATTTTAATCAGAACATGAAACAGTTGAAGTGGCTGCTAACAGAATCATTGCTACTGCTGTGAATTTTATACATAAACGACACAAGACTCCGTGGCGCAACGGTAGCGCGTCTGACTCCAGATCAGAAGGTTGCGTGTTCAAATCACGTCGGGGTCATCAGTTGTTCTTTTTTTTTTTTTTTTTACGAGAAAATAGATTTATTTAGCTAATATTTTTTTGTCTTAACTTACCCGTCCAATGATCTATTTTTAAGTTGATTCTTTGTGGTTTATGATTCTGTAAGAAAGAAAAAATTCAGAATAAGTAAAATTTGTTAAAGATTTAATAACGTTTTTTTTAACAAAGTGAGTATTGTATGAAATTTGAAACAAGTAAAATCTTTAACAGTTCTAAGGAACCTTGAATAAGGAGTTAGGGATAGTCAGAGAATCGAAAAAACAAGTATTTTTGTACAATTTATTTTTTATCAGTATTTTTATACCCATCCTAAAGGTGTATTCATTTTGACAAATGGATTGTAACACCCTTTAATATTCGTCGCAGACCCATAAAAGTATATATATTTATGATCTAGACCAAAATCGTATTGTAAGACTATTTAGCAATGTCCGTCCGTCCGTCCGTCACCAATTTATAGGCCTTTAAATTAAAGCTAGAAAGCTGAAATTTGGACCATATACTCCCTAGGGTCCCGAAATGGTAGAGTGTAAAATTTTGTTAGATACGCCCAGTGCCACGCCCACAATTTAGAAAAAACAGTTTTAAAGCTAAAGTTAGAGAGATAGAGTGTTGTAATCATTACAAGATATGTAACGGGTGATCCAAGTAGAGATACTTTTTTCAATAGCCTTTTTTGACAGATCACGTGTGAGTCGTGTCATGCTGTTATGTTATTTTTGTTTAGTATTGTTTGGCATTTAATAATGGAAAGACTTACGCGTGAACAACGTTTACAAATTGTTCAACTTTATTATGAAAATTCACGTTCTGTGAGGAATGTGTTTCGTGCACTTCGCTCAACTTATGGTCAACATAATCGGCCTACTGAGCGTACTATTCGCAACACCATCACCCATTTTGAGACGACCCAACATTCATTATTGGATAATATTCGACCGAATAGACCACGTCCAGCACGCTGTGAAGAAAATATAGCAGCCGTAGCTGAGAGTGTACACGAAGACCGCAGAGAGTCGATTCGGCGCCGTTCGCAGCAACTCGGACTGACGTATGGAACGACTTGGCGCATTTTACGTCAAGATCTTAAATTGAAAGCGTACAAAATACAGATTGTGCAACAACTGAAGCCGCTCGACCTTCCCAAGCGACATCGCTTCGCTCTATGGGCTCTTGAAAAGTTCCAAGAAGATCCGACGTTTTCGAGGCAAATTTTGTTTAGCGATGAGGCCTATTCCTGGCTCAATGGGTATGTAAACAAACAAAATTGCCGCATTTGGGACGAAGAGCAACCTGAAGAGATTGAAGAACTGCCAATTCATCCAGAAAAAACAACGGTTTGGTGTGGTTTGTGGGCCGGTGGAATCATCGGTCCATATTTCTTTAAAAATTATGCCGGTGCGAACGTAACTGTCAATGGCGACCGTTATCGTGCCATGATAACCGACTATTTGATGCCTGAAACTGAAGCTCGTGATCTCGGCGACATTTGGTTTCAGCAAGACGGCGCCACTTCCCACACATCGCATCAATCAATGGACTTATTGAGAGAACATTTCGGTGAGCACATAATTTCACGTTTTGGGCCACCAAGATCGTGTGATATCACACCGTTAGACTTTTTCCTGTGGGGATATGTAAAGTCAAAAGCTTATGCCGACAAACCCGCTTCGATTCAGGCCTTGGAGGAAAACATCACGCGTGTCATTCGCCAGTTACCAGTCGAAATGCTCGAACGAGTGATCGAAAATTGGACTCAACGGATGGACCATCTGCGACGTAGCAACGGCCAACATTTAATAGACATAATCTTCAAAAAATAAATGCCAAAGAATGTTCTTTCAAATGATAATAAACATTCTCCATTAAATTTGAATTTTCTGTGTTTTTTTCTTTAAAAAAGTAGGGAACCTCGAAATGGATCACCCTTTAGGTACTGCGCACCTTTACAAGTTTGTTATATAAAGTTTTTTGGCACGCCTACATTTTTGATTTTACCCAAATGTGAAAAGAAAATATTGATTAAATAAAATGTAATCTCTGTATGCATCATGACCCTTAATATTTGTCGTAGACCTATAAAAGTTAATATATTTGTGATCAGCATCAAATGATATGGTCATTGGAGTTACGGCCTAAAATTTTTGAGCTGGAAAGCTGTAATTCGAAACGAATACTCGCCTGTGGCCGAAATGTTTAAATTAAATACAAATTTAATATATACGCCCATTGCCTCTCACACAATTTTGAATAAAAAAAACAGTTTTAAAGTTGACGGGAAAAGGTTAAATAATCAAAATCTCACCACCTTAACAAGTTTGTCACGCATAATTTGTGTGGAGTTTTTTCCACAAAATATTGTTTGCTTTAAAAAATGTGCATTAACTAAGAACTTGGCTTTCCTATTTCTTCTTTAACTAATTTTCATGGTTTGGAAGTTCATTTAACGTTTAATACGTTGATCTGATTAAATTTCGCGAAAATTAATAACTTGCTTCGTTTTTGTAAAAGAAACCGAAGTCATTTAGAAATAATGTAGTCGGATGATGACAAAGTTACTATTTTTAAGTCTACGAAAGAACAATCCTTGCTTTGTGGTGTTGTTATTTTTGGATTTTGGGATAAAATGATTTGTTAAAAAACACAGTTTTTTGTCTCCGGGCGTTGGTAATGCTAATTAAAATGCAAGTGGCCACATATTTTTCAAGAAAAAAAAAATTGTGGCATTAAGGTGAAGTCTCCTAGGCTAGCATTCTTTTTTATCAAAAAGTTAAGAATTTTGGGTGTTTATGGTTCATAAGTCTACTTATTAAGCAGGCATACGAAAATGTTATATAACTTTCTCTCATCGATTAAATGTAAGGTGTACGTCTGGGTTACACGAATGTTTTGCATGGCTCTTAAACTGCGTCAATATTTCCCAAATGCCACACAATCCACATCTCCAAAATACAAAAACATACAAAAACCTTAGATGCCGATATCTGGGACGCGTGAAATTTTTCAAATATTGATGCGTCTTAAGAATCACATATAAGTTTCATAGGAACAACTTCTGCGCCTTACATATTTGCGATGCGAGAAGTTCTCGACAAAGCTACAGAACAGGGGCAAAGGTTGCCAAACCACAATACATAGATCAAAAAGAGAAAAAGGAAGTGAAAACAGTTTTAAGTTGCTATCGTCGCCATCGATACGTCGTGGTTATTAGTTTTTTTTCGGCGATAGACCTTCAAATTTGTACAGAGAGCAGTCGAATTGATTGAGACTTAGCACTTTGAAGCTTGTTTAACTATGACCTCATGATTTCTATAAGTTTTAAATTTGAGAAACACATTTTATTTGGGAAGCAAATTTAGGGATGAAGATGAATCAGTACGGTTTGATTTGTTTTTTTTACCATGTTTCATTCGCGTGGATTTTCAACTGAAATGAAAATTGGGGCCATCTCGGTGGATTTTCATTAGTAGTTTATTAACTTAAGAAACACTTTGACATGCATTTGAAGGCAAATCTAAAATTAGTTACACAATCTCTTTCTTAAGATCAAACATGAAGGTCAAAGGTCATTGAATTATTAACCATTACGATCCCGATCTGTACCACCTGAAAGTTTTGATTCGCTGCCCCACCTCTTCCGAACTTCTCAAAAATAAATTGTCGTTCGGAATCGGCATTAAACTGTAGGTCCCGCCATTCGTGTCAAAAATATAACTTCGCACGCACAATGGTTGGATAAGGTCGTTTACGCCTAATATTTATTATTTTTTGATGTTTCAATCAATAGTTTTACTGTTCGAAAGGTTGAAACTTTTTATTCGTTTTAAGGAATCAAGTGTTCGGAAATTGGCGAATTTTTAATGATAATAATCAAAGTTTTGACTAAGGCTGTGTTTGTAGATACCCCTAAGATCACAAAAAAGTAGCACCTCCAGGTTTTGTTGTGCCGCAGTGATAAATTTTCCGCAAATCGAAGTCATGCCAAAAGTGTTTGAGGCCGAACCGGCGAATTCTGCAGGCGAACCAGTAGGGATGCAGTTAAAGTTGGAAAGCTATGATCCCACATTCCTGAGCATAACTTCGTCGGAAATAGGAAAAAATTGCAGAAATTTTAAGAACAGGAAAAAAATATTCCAAATTTTAATTCAATACTCCTAAGTTGTTGCAATATCTAAACTTGTTATCTCTATAAACATTTTATAACTTGTTTTGAAGCTGTCCGTAATTTTTTCTGTCATTTATGTTTATCATTACATCAACCCATTGACTTCCGAATCCATGCGTAAACTTGAAACACTGACAAAACCAGTGAGGCAACTTGAACCCCGCATCGAAGTCGGAAAAATCCGCTTGTATATTGGTACCGCGATTTTTCTCTCGTTCACCACCATTTATCATAGCAGTATTCCCTCCCTATTTAAAAAAAAAAAAAAACACAACTAAAACCAAAACGACCTACGACCTACATTCGCGCTTCAAAGTCCTTCTTCCTGCCACCACGCTCCTCAGCATCACCATCAGCAGTTGCTTTTTGTGTGCTCCTCAAGAGTGTGTGTGTTGGTGTGTGTAATTCGTTTGACCAAAGGAATGCGATTTTTACGGTTCACTGCCAAAGAAGAGGTCAACTCGTACCTACCCTTTTGTATTGTTATCGCTCTGTCTCCCTCCATCCTTTCCACAATCAAATTGTTTTCCCCCGATACCGACCGATCCCTCTAGGTCTTTGTAAAAGGGAAAATCTCAAAAACTGATTCAATCAATCAAAAACCCATGATTAATCTAAAACCTCGGCATACAGCAGCTAACAGCACAAAAAGGGGTTTGTTTTTGTTTTAATCCTTTATTATTTTTTTTTACTCTGTAAGCGCTGGCTGCTGCCCTTCATGGACAAGGGCTATTCTATACTCAGTCAAAGGTAGGAAGGTATAGGTAAATGGGAAATAATCGGTCAGGAACTACTTTAAAATGCTGTATGCTCGTGTTCTTGTTCTTGTCCTCCGTCCTTCGCCGCGCAATACCGTTTCTATGCCCTAATCAACCCTTTTCATCGTCAAAAATTCGAACACAGGGATGTTAATGGCAGAAAAATATAAATAAAAATAAAACAACACAACAAGGAAAAATTGAACTTAATAATGCGGCCCAATGCGCGTCTCTTTCGCTCTAAAATTCTTCGAAGGATTATTTCCATTCGCTCTTTAGAGTGCGCGCCGCCTCGACTAAGATTTCATTTAAAAAAAAAAAACATTTTTATTTTTCCTTCCTCCCAATTCATGTACCATCTCAGAGCAAGCTCTACCAACCATTAAGGGTAGTTTTTGAAGAAATAAAAGTTAAAAAAAAAAATAGAACTCATTCTAAACGAGCAACAACACCAACTACAGTTTGGTGATCGGGCGGAAAGTAAGGGTATAATAAAGAAACTGCTGAAAAACTGTTCTCGACTACAATACTCTAAATCGATAGTAACTTTCCGCGGAGGGATGTTGTAGTAGTCGAACGCTATGTGTGTGCTGAGCCACCCCCTAACTACCACCTCATCTCTCCGTCATCATCATCATCATCATCATCATCATCATCATCGTCTATATCGTGTTTCTTATTTTGTTTCTCGAGGTCCCTGCTGCTGCTGCTGCTGTGTAGTTGTATAGTTTAGAAAAAGATGTAAAAGCGATGAAGAAAAACTTCATCCCCCACCTCATCGTATCGTTCCTTCGCATACTACTCTCCCTAAGCGAACTAGCGATATTGAGGATGAAGTAATAATTTCTGCAGGTAGTTGCCCTTCCCCTTCTTGTGTTATTCTTCCTGGAATTTTTAGTTCAAATTCGCGGGCGGAAACTAGAAGGGCGGCAGTAGCGCGGCGGGGTGAGCTAAGCGAGTTTTTGAAAGAAAGGACGATTTGTTGCTACTGTTGTTTGGAGAGGGTGGTGATTTGAAAATGAAAACTTTTGTGCTTCCTTGTGTTTTTCTCTTCTTTTTTTTACGACGATTTTTTTTTTCATTTTAGATTTTTCTTTTGCCTTCCACGTCGTCCTTTTTTTTTTTGTTCGTCCTGTGCGCTTTCATAAAATTTTGTATAGATACTAAATTTTCTAGTTCCTTTTATTTCCTTTCTGGTATTAGTGTTTATTTTCTGAAAAGAAGATTTATGTATATTCCCCCCACACACAGTCAAAGGGGGTGAGTTACGACTTAGAGGGAGGCTGATGCTGCTTCTACTGGTGGTGTATTGAGGGGCTCGGGTATGGGGTGCTTTCGTTTTGAAATAACTATAAAAAAATTAAAGGCTGCTGCTGCTACCTTCTTTACAGCCGCCGCCGCCGTCGCCTCGCGCTTGACTATGGTATCCAGGACGTATTTTTTTTCCTTCGTCTTGGTAGGATTGGCTTTGTATTACTTACCGGGGGGGTGGAGTGGGTTGGATTTCTCCAGCTACTGCTGCCCCCTGCTTCATCTTTTTCTTTTCTACTGCTTTAGAGATTTATGTTGGTGATTATTTCTAAGTTTTTGTATAGGTAGTAAGCTCGTTCGCTATAAAATAGCGCGAGTGAGCATCCTTTGAAAGGTGGTGGAGGTGGAGTTGGGCACGTTACAAGGACGAGGAAAGTAATGCCACTGCTGTAATGTTGTGATGTTACTTTTTTCTCTCTTATTTTTATTATTCACGTCGTCCTTCTTGGCAGAGTGTGGTGGGGTGCGATGCGGTAGTTCTGGGGGTGATTGGGAGGATGTGGAACTAAGCTTTTTTTCGCCAAGTAGTAGCAAGTTGAACGGCGCACTACCCTCCACTATGCTACTGCTGCTGCTGCCGCGTTGATTGTGTGGTGTCGTTAGTTGTTGTATTGGCTGTGTGTATAGCAATAGCACCCATCCATCTAGCATCCTTTTTTTGGGGGTTTTTATGTGTGTTTGAATTTAATTTCTGTTTCTTTCCCGTGGATTGGACTGGCTCGAGGGGGACGGGGGTTGACATAAATCGTCCGCTATCTTTATATTCAACTATGAAATGTAATACAATGATGCGAGTTTAAACGACATTAGGAGGTGGATGCTGGGCTTGAGAAAGGAGCTATGCAGCAGTGGCAGTAGCAGATGAAGGCCACTATGAAGCACACAATAGGTTGTTGATGAAGCATGTGGGGGCTGAAGGATGACAAGGGGTACATGGTCGTATTATTGCAGGATGTGCGGAGGGATATTATTATTGCTTTTTTAGTGGCTCAATGGTTTAGCAGCGAAGGGAATTAGAAATCTGCCAAGGGATGGAGAACAAAAATTTCCGAAAGAGAAGCGAAGAGAGCGAACAAGTGCGGAAAGAATGAATGTCTGGGAGTAATGGGTAGTTCTTCCTTTAGATTTATATCTGGATACAGATTTTTTTTATTTTTTATTTTTATTTTTCTTCTCCATCTAAGTTTGGTGGATATTGATTTTTGAATTTAGAGCGGATAGGTATACATAGAAATGTTGGCTGCCATATTGCATTGGAGATTTTCAATGAGTCATTAGAAATAGAAATATTAGTTTGGGAAAATATTTTAGGTTAGGATAGGGGCAGGAACTGTTTGTAGTTAATTCTTTGTGGCTGAATTTTTAAACTACTTACGTAGTTAGTGCGAAATAAGAAGAATCAGAGAAGCGAGGTGTAAAAAATTAAATAAATTTGAAACGAAAGTTGAACTGTGCGCGTATAAATTCATTGACATTTGCATATATCCCAACAAGATAGGGATTCAAATAACTCAAATAGGCATTTGAGATAAAAGTTTTTAGTTTTGCAATCAAACTCAGCCGACTCAAATGGACCGAAGATTTTTTTTAGAAAAAGCGCCAAGCTGTTCTCTATTATTAAATGTTTTTTTTTCGACCGTCTTACTCACTAAAAACACCTCCCTTCAAAATTCTTTATCCTACAACTAGGTTATATCCTATCTAGTAGTTTTAATTTCAGTTTTTATACGCGTTTGGCAGCCAGCGTCCCAGCGGATGTATACCTGCTAATACCGCCAACTGCTCGCGGTTACATCTTATGCTGGTAGCATCTCATCTATGCTGAGTTTGGAAAAACTACCCAGCAGCCAATGCATTTGGTAATATTTTATACGAGCACTTCTTGTTTTTTCTTTCCGTGCGATTTTAATTTCACATTTTAATTTCGCATCTAATGTACCATTCCCAAATATTAAGCTTCATTTGCTTACGGAAACTATAAATATGGGCAGAGTGTTTACATGTCTGTAAGTAAAATTAACGTGCGTGGATTTGGTTTCATTAACCGCAATACGTCAAGTTTTTGCCACTCAAAAACGCTGTCTATAGCCCGCTGGAGCTTGTATCATCCGCAAACGTAGCTACAGTTGTGCCCTTTTTCTTGCGGAATATCTCGAGTGTAAAAGTGACTAAAAATAAAATTAGACCCAGCACACTTCCATGTGGAACTCCTGCCGCTATTTTTGGAATAGTCTGTCCGCTAGATAAGTACTTAGTATCTCATAATGCTGCCTTGGAAAGGCCAATTTAAGCTTATGTTTCAATCCCGTATGCCATACTTTATCAAAGGTCTGGGGGACATCAAGAAAAATGCTAGAACAAATTTTGTCCTTCTCTAGGGCTTTTTCTTTTTTATTAGTTATTCTATAAATCTGGTCGATTCCAAGCCCGAATTGGTGGGCAGGTATAAATCGGCGCACTTCGATAATCGAATGGAATCGCTTCAATTAAAATGTTCGAATACCTTCGATATTATACATAAAAGCGAAATTGGCCTATACAATTTCTTGTCATATAGGGGCTCTATTAAAGTGCCAACAAAAATGTACTTAAAATCCATCTTCAATGATCCCTAAATTTGGATGAAGCCAAAAAAAAGCGAAAGTCGTTGAGCCCCTTTTAACATGTCTTAAACGAAATTTTTGTACATAAATGTTAGATCGTTGGAAAAGTGGATAGGAAGTGCACAATATAATATGTGTGTCTATGCATTACATAAAAGGCCAGTAATTATTTGATTAGTCGCAATCAAATTCACTATGTCAAGCTGCACAAGTTTACCATCATTTAACCCTAAGTGCGTCCTGTTGAATAGTACCTACTTTTTTCCATACCAAAAGTGTGTACGTAAAAGTGCGCGATATGTTGGGGATGAGTTTGTTCGAGGAATGGAGTAAGCTACAAAATTGTCATATCAAATCATATGAACAAGACGAGTACCATAGGATTCTGTTTTGCCAATAACTTAGACTTAAAGCTTCCATGTAACACACTGGAAGCGAACGAAATGTGTTAAATTTTTGCGTCCGTTCGTCTTGATATTTTTTAGTTTCGGTCTTCTTTGTACGGGAAGATAACGGTGTAACGGTGCAAGATTGAGTTAATGTCACGAAATTTTGTTGAATACTTTTTTGATAAAAGAACATAGATATATTGTACAAATATTTAGACGGAATCTATCTATTTCCATTTCATTCTATATCACTTACTCATCTACCCTAGAATCTAGAATCAAAACGGTGATTTTCGCTGAATTTTCAGTTCTTATTAATTGGGCTTCACAGTTTTCTCAGCTAAAAATACAACTACTTGTTTGTTTAATTGCTGTTTAAATAGAGAGTGGTAACTAACCATTCTCAGATTATACCCACGCTCAAATTTGAGACCAAATCTTGGAAGTCAACTCCAAAGGTTTCAGTTTGATACTAACAGATCTGAAGAGCTAAAGAGATCTTCAACGCTCTTTGAACATTGGTTCAGCCTTGTATTTTTGTACTTTTGTAAGTTTTTGCCTCATAGCGGAGCAAATTTCTACCGTCTGCAGAAATGGTATTTCCATATGCTCAGCACCAGAGATGCTACTAGCATTTTTATAAAATGAATTTTTCAACAAAAAAAAAAAAAAAAAATGCCAACTCAGTCACAATGTTGCAAAAATAAGCAACTTTGAGTGTTGTGTGCGATGTGTCATGTTGGAAAGTCCACTTACACCGGTTTACAAATGGTCCAATTCTGTCCATTGTTCTATTCTGCAATTGAAACGCAATGGCAAAACACATTGATAAACCTTGGAATACAAATGTGGACAGACAATCTTTTTGGGTTGAAGTCAATTCTTTTCTAGATCCTGCTGGTAATCTGGTTTGCAAGGAATTGTTCCAATTAATTTTGTCATTGCTGTCATTACCAATATTTAACGCAGAAATTGAGCGGTTTTAGCCAGACAAGTATTATTTAAACGAAGCAAATGAATATAATGGGAGTTAAACTTTTAAATAATAATATTATTTCAATTAAGTATTGTTTAATTTTAGAAGGAAAGCGCTGTTATTTTTATGATGTGCTAAATGCGGAGGGTTCTAGTTCAGAAATACCAGAAAATGAATATTTTTAAGCATATTCGGTTTTGCCGTCTATATTTTTTGTAATCTAGCATTTTTTACTTGTTTTTAAGTTCTAGCAATGCTGCTCAGCACAGACTGTGATCTACTACAATGTATCCTTGTTCATATGTACTGGTCTCTGGTCGGGTTCTTCGGGCTTTCTTTTTGCTACTGAGAAGCCAATATGCTTCCCTCCTCGGTGGCTTGTAGAGCTAACGGGCCGCTCTCGTCTTTCAGTGCAGCGTCGTTTTGTTGCTATGTTATTTAGTTGCAATTGCTTACCGGTACTGGTTATTGGATGAGATCCAATATACATTTCTGATGGCACTGGTCTTTTTCAGCTCTTGATGCTGGCTGCAAAGGACTTGATGAGGACCTAACGTCGTTCGCAAAATGATCAATCTGGATGACGGTTTGCTGATGGTGACCGCCATATTCCATTGTGAATCTTGAACTACGGGTACTATAGTATCATAGGTCCCACAGCTAAATTGATTAGCCTAAGTTCGTTCCCAGACGTAGTATCGTTTAGGCTATGATATTCAATTATGGCATTTTAATCGCCTACGACTAGGACGTTGCTTGTATTGTCGAAGAGCTCGTGGAAACCTTTTCTTTGGTGGCAGAATAAGATAAAATCACCTTTAATACGGATTGCTATTAGGCGTTTATACATGTTTCGAAGGGGCCGGACATTCACCGTACAGATCCGAAAGTCGCCGTCCTTTGTTCGTTTTGCAGGGTCGTCAACAGTAAAACCGTACTTATCCGAGAAAATTGGTCGCTTTGTGACAACACATTTTGTACGTGGTTGGGCAGTTAGCCCCATATATACAACACAACACAACACAACACAACACAACACAACACAACAACATATATTCTTTAGGACCCTTGGACAAAGGGAAGAGGAGGAGGTGGAGGCTCATTCGCCAATAACATTACTTCCAACACCCTGGCTTAGTGTTGGTGAACGCTAACAGCTGGGATCAAAATACGTCAAGCCCCTTGGACTTAACTGGAACTGCGAACGCCAACGTTGATTACATCCACAAAATTTGTCCGCCGGCACCCGGAAAAATGAGGAAGTATCTTAGGCAGTGACCACGTAATACTTGAGCGATTAGCAATTTTATTAAGCGACAAAGCGATGTCTGTTGTTTCTTGGTTTTTCGAGGCAGAATCTACACAGATCTGAAGAGCTTTTCCCCATTTTCATGAGATGATGGTTCATAGTGAGATGGTACTAATAGAAAGAGTGGAACTATTGAATGTTCTATTGCAATGATTAATCGCACTTATTGCGGCAGCACTTAATAAAAACAATTAATAAGGCAACAAATAATAATTAATAAGGGATGCGAAAAGTTCAAAAAGTTTATCATCATTAGTATCAAAGTACAAAGAGGAGTCCGATACTAATTTTTTTCCTCTACTCCTCTTACGAATGGTCCGGGGAGAGTTTCCTGTCTTTAGCATTTGGTCAGAGAAATTCGGCTTCTCTAACGCATCCAATTGTAGTTGTAGACGTTGAGGTCGCCGAATTTTCTCAGTTTAATCTGCACCATCCCAGGATGATTTATAGTGAAAGTAATCAATCATCGTAGGGACAAAGGCAGCAAAATTTTACATAACTTTTTCCAAACTCAATTAAGTTTTTATTTATTATTTTCCTGTAAGACCCTGTCCTATTTTAGTGCAGTATAGTTCCGTCTGATCGTTATATTTGTAATTAACGATTTGTTAAGAAATACGTGATCATTTAGTGGCATCAAAACTTGCGAGAGTTTTCCCCACAGATAGATGGTTCATACGGCATCCTATGAATATGCCTCCGTTGCTTAGAGACATTAAGTCAGACTTAAGTTAATTTTGCATATTTTAAAACATTTTTATAATGTTTCTCATAAATTTCGAGTGCAAGTCCACGACTTAGTGCTTTGCTATTTCAAAATGTGAACAAAACCCCCATCCGTCCGCTACACTCATGTAATAATTTCCATTAAATTTTAATGGAAAATATTCGGCGTTCTTTTTGTTTCTGCGATAACAATTAAATTTAATTTAAAATTCAAATCAATTTGTAAAATAATACGAGTTGTTAGCTTACATAAAACTTTTCTCCATATTTGTATGCCTGCCTGCCCCCACTAAAGCCCCCGCCCGCCGCACCAACTCGTTCGCCTTTGCCGTTTACGTTTACACAACGACAACTACCTTCTTTCCTATCGCTATTTTTCCCTCCCGGGTTTTTTGTTATATTTTTTATGCAGGTTTTTCCACATTTTGCTCGTTTTCTCCTAATTCATATATGTACACATCCTTACACATTACACACAAACACACACACTCATTATAAATACATGTAACGTATGCATGCGATATATGGGGCCACCCTTCTAGTTCCTAACAACAGAAAAAATAGAAAAAGCAAGCAGCGGACTACAACAACAGCAAAGGACGAAAAGAAAATACAAACGCACAGCCGGGAGGGGGGTGAGGTTTAGGGTGAACCTGAGCAGAGCATTGAAAGTTGCCCTTAGCCGCGAATGGAGGCCCGTTCAGAGCGCTCATCTTCATCCAGCAGCGCGTTTACACTTACCTATACACAACACGCGATATGTTAGAGATGCGAAGGGATGCTAAACTAAGGCCAGGGGTACGGCACGGGTAAGTCATACCGCGCGCTACGACTGATTTACATTTTTAATTGTATATACACGAAGGTATAATGCCACTTCATTCCGCTCCTCCGCGCCCGCCGACTTCATACTCTTTCAGCTCCCCTCGAGCGCAGCAACTTTCACGCGGGTACGTGTTCGGATTGCGGGTTTAGTACTATTTTACATTTTCGTTTATTTTTTCTTAGCTGCGGTGGTGGTGGAGGGCGCGCACTTGATGTACGTGTATACAAACGTAAAGTTGAAGTTGGCAAAAAAAAAAAAAAAATAGTCCTCCTTCGTTTCCTCCTCGCTTTGTTGTTTAGTCTTTTTTCTAACAAATACACAAAAATCCTTTTTCCCCGAAACTAAGTACGTCGGGATGCTGTGCTGTGCTGTGTGTCACCCGGCACCAGCACCGTTCCTCGATTTTCGTTCGTTTCTTTCGGTGCTCTTGCTCTCAGTGAAGCCTGCACTCAAGTACTGTATGGGGGAGAATATAGTGTGTTTAGAGAGAAAGAAATAGGTTTCAAGTACTTGGAATTGGCGGATGGGGAGGGAGGGCAGGCAGTGCTTGATGGGAGCCGTGTAATATTAATGGCAAAAAATGGGGGACTACAGCAACACAACCCTTGAAAGGGAAACACACAGCTAACAGTGGCATCAGCGACTACGAGAGCGCACATAAAGCAAATTTATTAGAAAGTTTTTCTTATTTTTTACAAACTGCTTTTTCGATGGTTGTTTTTCTATTCAAAGTCGTTACGAGTGGGGTGGTGTTTTTTTGGTGTGGTGTATTAGTAAATGTGGAGAATGCCAAACAAAAAAATTGTATTATTTTATGCGTGTATTAGTTAATGCAAAATACAGATGGCAAGAGATAAGTTAGACTTACAATGATGCGGGCTTTTTTTATATTCTATATATTATGTAATGTATACCTACATGTGAGATTTTAATTGTCAAAAAGTTTTGTTGGCATTCGCTGTCATTGTCAGTGAGAAGGATTTTTTTTTGAAAAAATACCTCTTCTGGTTGCACAGTTGGGAATACATTATTAGATAATGTCGCGGTGTATCCAGATTTGAAAATATATTTTTTTGTTTTGAACACTGATGTTAGCAGGTATTCTAATTTTATACTGTCATGAGGTTCTGAAGCCCAGTTGGGACTCTTTAATCTTAAGGATATTTTTAAAGAGTTAAAGCAGTCCCAAAATGTGTTCAGTACAAAAACAAAATATTACTTACTCTTTTAGGACCTAAAATAGCTACTAGTAGTTGGGAACTACTCGCAAGTGTGTAAGGCGTCTTATTTTCATTTTTATTAGGAAATTTAAACAGTAGGTGTAGATGGGCCATCATAGTTTTGATTATTATCGGTTCTTTGCCGCTTCTTCGGATCTACTACTTTAAGATTGTATTGCCTTCATTGATACAGCAAGAAAAAATATCGGATATCTCCTGTTGCCATTTTGTCAGTCCTCGAATGAGAGGTAAATTTATGAATTTTGGAATGAAAACCCTCTATATTTACATAAAGTTTTTTACAATTAAGGCAAAATTAGACTGTGGTCAAATAATGACCATTTCTGTAAGTTTTTGCTTTGGTAATATGGTCATACAGTGTAATAAGCATATATTGCACGAACAAATGGTCTAATGACCACAAATGACAAAGTTAATTTTGACAGCTTAATTTTACCAAAAGAATAGTAGTGTAATCGGATGCTAATAACAAATCTTAACACTAATGTCTTACGAAAGGACGATTGTGCATATGCTATTCAGTTTTATACAAATTTATGTGAGTAACAAAATCATTTCAATAAGCCGATGAATCTTTTTAAGTCTGATAGGGGAGTCTCCTACAAGCTCTCGTAGATAAGTAGCGATGCTGGAGAGCTGGGAAGTAGCTTGAGATACGTTCCGATGGAAAAAAAAAATCTCGTAGATTTTAATGATAAACTGTCCTGTAAATAACCCGACTAGCACTCGGATTTAATTCCTTTGGAAAATACTTTGTTCTCTTTCTATCTTGCTGTGTTTTTTTAACTTCAGCATTTATCAACACACAAGTCTTTCAGTCTTTGCCTTGCGACTGAATCTGAATACGCGTTAAAAACCAAAACACTTTTAACTGGTAATACTAGTTTTCGTTTGAACGTTATATATATAGTATGAAACTTTTTTTTGGTATCCAATTAAGTTAAATAAAAATTAACGCTCTGTGTATCAAATGGAAAAAGCGAGTTGAAAACTATGTTGATTGGCACCAGGATATGCAGTTTTGACAGTTTAACCTATTGAATTGACTTTCACAGAAATATTTACATGGAGAGGCACTTCATCCAAAATGAACAGTTTTTAAACCATTGAAACCTTTTTTTTTAAAAAAACAGGAACGGGAAGTGTGATTTACTTCCTACGAAATTATTTTAAATGAAAATTCCTTAAAAAAAAAACAAACATTTTCTGGACGAGCTACCTACAAGTTTCATACAAATCTGAGATCAACAAAAAAGTTTTAGAATTTCATAACTCTTATTTCCAATCTCATGAGAGACATATCGGTAGAGATATTATTATATTATTCATTTGCACAAAAGAAAGGGAGATAGGGAAAACTGTGATCACATACCATGAAAGATCGTTGAGCGAGTATAGGAGGACCGATTGCCACAAATCATTCGGTTTCCTGATGACCAGTGCGGGTTTGTCAAGGGTAACTCAACCAGAGATGCAATCTAAGCTAAACATCATGGTTTCTTTAAGGATTTGAATATCACTATGACAAGGAAGAGTTCCGAAACCCTAGTACAAATGATCATGGAAATGTGAACGATCAAAGACAAACGAGTTGGATGCCCCTTCCGGAGTTTTGACAGTTTAACCTATTGAATTGACTTTCACAGAAATATTTACATGGAGAGGCACTTCATCTAAAATGAACAGTTTTTAAACCATTGAAACCTTTTTTTTTTAAAAAAAACAGGAACGGGAAGTGTTATTTACTTCCTACGAAATTATTTTAAATGAAAATTCCTTTGAAAAAAAAAAAAACATTTTCTGGACGAGCTACCTACAAGTTTCATACAAATCTGAGATCAACAAAAAAGTTTTCGCATCTCACAATCAGCTGAGCTAAGCGTCGATGTGTTGCATCTGCATTCATTTCAGCTTAAGCAGTAATTATTCATTTTCATTTTTCAGTCACAGAAGACAGCAGAGTTTTTCTGTCCCTTCATCCACTTGATTTGTTCATCCACGATTGCATCGCTATTGATCATAGATCTCAGATATATAAAGTTTTCGCGCTTGGGAATCACTTTTCCATTCAAGTGAATGGTCGGAGTTAGTTAGAAAATTGGGCTAATGGGATACCTACGAGTGCAGTGTAGTATGATCCTTATGATGGCTCCATCGTCAGCAACCAATAACTGATGTAGTTAAGTGGTCGCGACAAAAAAAGAAAAGGACTTAAGACACTTTACTGGTGTACACTGACTTTGAATGGAAACTCTGCAGTGAATCCGGAAGGGGCATCCACGATGTTTAGCTTAGATTGCATCTCTGGTTGAGTTACCCTTGGCAAACCCGCACTGGTCATCAGGAAGCCGAATGATTTGTGGCAATCGGTCCTCTTATACTCGCGCAGCGATCTTTCGTGGTATGTGATCACAGCTTCCCGTATCTCCCTTTCCTTTGTGCAAATGAATAATATAATAATATCTCTACCGATATGTCTCTCATGAGATTGGAAATAAGAGTTATGAAATTCTAAAACTCGTACGGCCCAATTTCTTTTTGTCTTTTTGCGAGTATTTGACCGGTTATCAAACCTTTTCGGATGAAATGCGGGTTACTTCTTCATAGTTAGCAGTGGTTCCAAAAATTTACAGGCGGGATCACTATTTGAGATGTTTTATAAGTCGAAATCTAGCAACTGGAATTTCAAAACGTATGTTTCAGATCAGCTATCCAAGAAAACTACACAAGTTGTTTCACCATAATTTTTTTAAATAGTAAAAACAATATTTAAACCTGAAGAACTCCGCAAGTCATTTTGAAAATATTTTTTTTTTGAAATTCACATCGTCGTAAATTGTTGAAAAAAAAAACAAAAGACTTAACCCAACCGATATTGAATAACATTAGACGTCCATTGCTGCTGTACAGGTAGGAACCTCTTTTGCCAGACATTCAAGACAATGATATTTTTGACATGAAAATAAAGAAACAAGCAATTTTTTTTTTACCAACAAACATTGCCACATCTACTCTTACTTTCGCTTCCACCAGAGACAAACTTGATTTCCTGTCACAATTCCACCTCGTCAACCCCTATCACGCTGACAAACACAATCACATCGGAGAGCGAGTTGTGCTTGTGCAACCTCGCACCACCTTCTCAACAATATTTCTGTTATTTTATTTTCTATGCAAGAATAAAACAAAGAGAAAAAAAGAAAACAGGAAAATAATATTCTTACCATCAAGGAAATGAAAAGAATATCCTTTAGGCCCATGCACCACAACCTCACTTCGAAAGAGGCAGAAAAAAAAAAAAAAAATAAAATATATATAAAAAGCACGAAACAACTCGAATGTCATAAACAGAATACTTCAAATCAAGGATCTAGCAAAAGTGAAAGAAATAAAAAGTAAAATGGAGAATGGAGAATAAAATTGCAGTTACCAGCCACTTTCAAGTACAGACTTTGTCCTACAATCCAATGGAGAGTATGAATGGATAAAAAGGAGTACATCATCGTGGTACATAGTTGTTTGTATACTTAGTATAAGTCATCGTCAAACTTGAAAAATGAAAATGAGCCTGAGTCTATGATGAAAGGGGAAACCCTTTTTGCTTTTTTTTTGTCTAAACAGGGGTGAACCTGACCCCTTTGATGATATGAATGCAATGTGCACATGTACACGACCCGATGTTAGATGGGGTGATATCCTGTAATTGGACGACTGTTTCGAAAACTATCCCGCAACTTAACGTAATTAATTGGCTGGGTCATCCTCGTTGACCTAGCATTCCCAAATATTGACCGCAGACAGGGGTTGTCTGTGACGGACCAATGACAAGAGAAAACAGCAATTGGGTTAAAAATTAAACACCAAAGCTTGGTGTCCTGCACTTGAATACAAATGAACACCAACCCTCTTAGCCTACAACATACCCGAGAGCTAAACAACAAGCTACCCTGTCATCGCTATGTCATCGGGCCTAGGAACCAATTGTTTTCTCACCCCTGACCCTGGTCTATGACAACACACAACACACAACACACAGCAGACAGCACACACAGTTCGTACGCAAAAGAAAAGAAGAAAACGATATCCCGGGTTAAGCCGGACAAACTTATTTGAGAAGATCCTGAAAATTTCCATATTATCTGAAGGAGAATATCTCTCCTTAAGCATATGTGTCAATTTGCCAAAAAACCGCACAACAACAAGTGTGCGTGTGGAGGAGGAGGATGTGTGTTAAGTTGGTACTAGGATGGGACAGACTAATATATTCATCCCTTAAGCTGGAAGGGCATCGAAGATACCCTCTTGAGTACACTACATAATACGTATGTGAAGAAGGAAACGAGGATGAAGAAGGAAAAGATTTGCGACGTCCTTGGAGTTTTTTTTTCTGTGCTTCCTTTTTTTTTTGTGAAATTTTTTCCGTCTTAGGGTTGAGTGGAGAGAAATTGCGGCTTCATTGGCCTTCATCACCTCCCACCCTCCCTGTCTCTGTTGAAGAACAAGAACACACATTCGGAGTCCGGAAGTCCAAACTCTTAAGGAAGTCCTGAAGCTGGTAGTCGTCTCGCGACACATTTGTATACGACGAACGACGGATACAACGACGGGCATGTAGCCGACAAATAGATGTCTTTCTGTTCTCTTAAGAGCCTGCGAGATGGGGTTGGGGAGGGGTGGTTTTTTGAGATAACCAGAACCTTTTTCGTTTTCGTATATTAACCAACAAGGACGACGACGACGTCAAGTGAAAGTCTCCGGCATGGTGTGTATGTTGTGATGATTTGGGGCCACAGTCGGGGGTTACACCATCCTGTGATAAGGATGAGAGAATCGTTTTGTTAAAGAGTCACCTGTTGCTATTGCACAGTGCACAGACTGATTTTCACACCGAATGCTTCTTGCCTTTTCTGTCGGGTTCTGTCGGTCGGTCGGTGTGTATGGATCGAGAAGTGTGTACAGTTTTTACGGAGGGGTGGGGTGGGTAAATGGGAGTTGTAGAACTGAGTTCAGCAGATTTCCGACCTCAGAGAAAGTTGAGGAAGACCAAAATACAGAGAGTGAGAGTGAGGAGGTGTTCTGTTTTTTTTTTTTTTTTGAAATCCCGAAGTGGGCATTCTGGCTTTGCATGAATGAATGGTGAAAGAAGAAAAGGAAGGTGGATGGGTGGATGATGGTGGGTATGTCGGTCCACCTTACCCCCACCCGTCGCATTCAATGTCATCCTGAGAGAGGGAGGTAAAATCTACCGGAATCTGTTGAATGAAAGAAGGTCGAGCGAAACACAAGTTGAACCTTGAAAAAAAAACCGGTAGCAGACTGAAACTGAGTGTAATTGAAAACAATTCGAAAAAAAACACAAACAGGACAACGATGTGTACATGGAAATGTGATACTCCATATTCTATGTCACCATCACACAAACTAGTTTCACAGAAGAAAAAAAAACATTCTCAAAAGAAGGCAAACAAATTTATTAACACGAAACATATTCCAAAAGATCATTAGCATATGGAAGAGGTATTTAGTTACTAGAGAAAGCTATTTCTTTTTGTATCCTTTTGGCAGGTTTTCGTGAAATTTTTTTTTGTATTTCTTATTAACAGTATCGATCACCATTTGATGGGAATTGTTGGTTATGAGAGTAAAGGCGACATGTACACACTGCTGTCAGACTTTGATGAATTGCACCTTCATTAGGGCGTTTGTCTCGGGGAACGGCGAAAAATACTTGAAGGTCTAGGTATCAGGTTACACTTCTGTGCTGAGCTGTGATGGTGACAGTAGCCGTAGGGAAAAGTTGATGAAAGGAAGCCAGCAATAACGTTGGTTAAAGGGAAACAAGCTGATAAATGTGTGCCATATTTAGGAAATTGTTTTCGGCAAACATGTCTAGGGGATAATTTTAGGTAATTTTTAATGGGCTATTAACGATGGAAGGGGTCGTTGATGAGAGCCGGTTTGTGGCTTCAATCAATTTGAAGGTAATCCGGTCGGTGGTCTTCGGAGTGAAGGAGGGCATGCTATGCGTAGGGAATTTGGGACTCTGCTATTATGTTTCATTTGCTATCATGATGCCGATTTTCATTCACCTGTTCGCCATGTTGGAACTATTCTAACTGCTATCAAGAACTGTTCTAACTGCTGTCAGTGCTGTTCTAGTTAGCAGTACTATTGCGAGTACTGTTCCAACATGGCGAATTGGGTGAATGAAAATCGACATAACATTGAGGTTGAATCAGTTTCCTTATAAAGGGTGTTTTTTTTTGGGGTTGCTTTTTCGAATAGAGATAAAACTGACATTTTGTGATCAAATCTGGCAACTCTAATCTCATTTATGTTCAGTTTGGTTTGCCATTTTATCATGAACTGGTTGACAAATGAACAAAGCTTGCAAATAGTGCAAATTTATTTCGAAAATAATGGTTCAACATTTTTTTTTTTCAAAATTGTCAAAATTTTATTCAGTGATGAGGCTCATTTTGGGTTGGATGGCTGCGTCAACAAGCAAAATTGCCGCATTTGGAGTGAAGAGAATCAACATGAGACCCTAGAAACGCCATTACATCCACAAAAACTGACTGTTTGGTGTGCTCTATGAACTGGTGGAGTCATTGGGCCATACTTCTTCCGAAATTATGCTAGAGAGTCAGTTACCGTTAATGGAGACCGGTATAGAGCTATGATATCTGACTACTTTGTTCCCGAATTGGAAGGCATGAATGTGGATGAGATGTGGTTTCCACAAGACGGCGCTACATGCCACACAGCGCACGTCACAATCGATTTATTGAAGGAAACATTCGATGAGCGCATAATTTCGCGGAATTGGCCTGTCAATTGGCCACTAAGATCGTGTGATTTGACACCATTGGATTATTTTCTTTGGGGATATGTGAAGTCGCTCGCCTACGCCAACAAACCAGAAACGTTAGGGGACTTGAAAAAGTAGTTGAAAATTGGACCTCTAGAATTTTCTTTATTCGAACCAGCCGCCACGGCCACATGCCCGAAATCATATTTAAACATTAATGGCATAAAATTATCCTTCTAATAAAGCCAAATTGATGGACATTAAAACGATTTTCTTATGTTTTAATTCAATTCGAAGTTCTATATCTCTAAAAACACCCATTAGAATAATGTTTTGACGCTGTATTCAACCACGGATTATAATGAAAGTTGAAGGATACTCACGCAGTGACTTCGACTAATTTAAGATTCGTTTCATAGATCCATTAAAAAACGAATGTTATATTCATTATAAATTATAAATTATGATATAAGGCTGCTATAAGGTTGTAAAAATGGAGTTCGTTTCTTAAGCAATAAGACTTCGTGTCAAACCCTGCAGCGTGAAAATACTTGTAATTCTCTAAAAAAAGCGCTATGCTTTCCAACGTTATGAGGTATACTTTCGGAAACACCTCGCTCTGGTTATATGACTCAATATGTTTTTCTAAAGTTTCATTTCTGCAGTTACATATACAGTTTAGAACCAGAGGTATCACCGTTTTGTTATAATTTCTCTATTTGTCTTTCCTTAAAGTCACCTCATCAAAGCTAACTCAATCGAACCCTGAACACAATATAAGCCAGATTTTGATTCAAGAAGTGTTTAAGTCTGCAGATTCATATTTTCTAATAAAGCAAGTATCTAGGAGAAGCTTCTTTGGATCAATACAATATACAAATGAAGCTTTCCTCACCTGAGAAATTAAACGTGAACTGAATTATATCCTTCCTTATTCGGCAATAGAACTTTCTTATTTTACTGCATAGTGACTTTGAGGTTTACCAGTTACACCTCAAAAACGTTCGGCGTTATAATTTTTTTGTTCAATACTATTTGTATATTTATGCGGTATCTTCCGCAACTTTTACTCAACACGTGCATGCTCCTGTTCCATGTTCGATCTTTCTTTAAGAACATAGGTTGTCGCCAGTTTCATTGTTTTGTTCTGGGCTTATGATGGTAGCTGACGAGATTTTTGTTAGCTCTTTTGCAAGCGGCGGCTCAATAACAATAGTCAATAACGGCGTCGTTGGTCATAATTTGTGCAGTTGATGATAGTTTCTGATGGTCTTCATCACTTTATACTGGCTGCAAAGGACTTCTATTACCTTCTTACCCTAATGGTTTTGATATGCTCGTTGAAAGGACAAGGCCAATTAAGGATCTAAGTCACGTCTTTTGGATTGGAATTTTGGATCGTCGACCATGAGCCGATGAGCAGCACTCTAAGGATGGTTGTAGGCCAACAAAAGCAGATAATGAGCCCTGCTTAGCAAGGGTGTTAGCTTTTTTATTAGAAAGGGTTCCGGCTCTAGAGAGACCGTTCATAAGGGAAACCTTTGTATACAATAGGACTAAAGCCTTTCCACATATCCTAAAGCAGCGGTGGAAGTTCCTCTCATTGTACCTGTGATGAAGAAACACCCAAGATGTTGTAGCTTAGCCCGCTGCCTCCTAGAGTGTTTACTCTTGACCACCAAACCACCGCAGGCAAGGTCTTTGTATAAAAATGTTAGGTGTGCCACGATACTGCAGCCCATTTGGGGAAAAAAGGAACTACCAACTCAATCATCGGTATAAGTTACAATACAACAAGCAATCCACACAGGAAAATATATAAAAATGTAAAAAAATAAAAAAACCATACACAACACTTGAACTCGAATTTAATTTGAATATGATATCTGTGTAGTAATATCTATGGCAGAACTTAAAAAAAAAAGTATAAAAATAAATAAATTCCACACCCTGTGCACTTATTAAAAATATGGGATTTCGAAAAAAAAGAAGAAAATAAGCAAACCCACTCAAAGCATCACACACAATAGTCGTACTTATATGGCGCGCACATACAGTACGTATGTCATTGTTTTGTGGTCCGGGATTAAAGTTAAAAACGAAATTACCCCATAAATCCGATTGTAAAAATAACAAAGGGCCAACAGCCATACCGGTAGCAGCATCATCCAACCATCTAACCAAATAAGCAAGCCCTATCCCCAAGTTTCAGCCTTTCAGCCGTTCCCGTGTGTAACACAAACGAATGCCGATATGGAGGAAGGAACAAAAAATCGCTTTTCGCCTATCTTCAACACTACTCTGCCGCCACAACACATTACATTATCATCCCTTTACGTACATACTATATATTGTATAATTTTTTTTTATTTTACATTCTCTATGGATTTTTGAACCTAGTCCACCCTAGCTTCTCACCCCATTGCACCACCTTAACGCCGCTACACATTACATTAAAACTTGTGTGATGTGTTTTTTATGATTCCGTTTGCTGTTGTTGTTGTTGTTGCTGTTGGTGGTGGTGCTGCTTCTTTTAGGATCGAGCTGCTGCTCTCATTTCTCATTTAGTTTCACATAATAATAATAATAACACAACAAAATAATGTATAGGTAGTACCTTTGCCATCATCATTGCGCCGCTACCGTCGCCGTCGCCGTCGCCACTGCCTCTGTCGAGGCTCTATGAAAGAACCAAGAGCGGATATTAAAAAAATAATAACATTTAACACACTATGAGAGGCGGGGGAGAGGTAGAGGAGGAGCATATCAGCACAAATGGCAGCGTCGGCAGATGTCGGTCGGGGGGGTACACTGCAAAAGAAAGGACGAATGAACACAAAAAAAATTCCCTAATAATTTTCGGTGATGCGCAAAAATTTACCCAAAAGCAGTAAAAAACGAATATATACCACCCCAAATGAGGGATTTAGGGAGGGTGGTGGCGGCTCTTTTTAGCTTCCAACCTAGAGGTAGGTAGGTTAGGTACCCATCCACACTGACGGGCACTATTTTTTATTTTATTGCCCTCTGCGCTGTCTTTTCCTCAATTTCGTTGTTGTTATTATTTTTTTTTTGTTTTTTTTTTAGATGTATTAGTAACTTTAGAAAAATAACATAACACCGTTTGGTGGGTTGGAAAAAGGGGTGGGAGCGGTTTTTCTTTTTTTTATTCCTCTATGTTTTTATTTTATCCATTTTAATATTTACCGTCGATGGAGGGAGAATAACCAAGAGGGACGCGGATGATTTGAAGAGGGATTTTAATTTTGCCAAAGCGCGCCACAAGGTATGGGGCTTAGGTACTCGTACAAATGGTTTAGATAACTTCCACTACTTACACACGAACACAGGATGGAATACCAAAAGGGGTGACCAAAAAACGCCTGCTCCCCATGGTGCTTAATCAGGATACATGTATATGTGGAGTTGTTTTTTGTTATTCTCTTCCTATTTTTTTTTGTTTTGTTACAATAAAGGTATAGCCCCCCTCTAATCATGCTTGATTATCCACAGTCCAGCAAGTTCGTCCGCACACAACCAACTGACAGCGAAAAAAATACAAAAAAAAAAAAAATCGCGAATGTAATTTGTAGGTTTGTTGAGTGAAAAAATTGTCCGAGTGAAAAATATTATTTCGCAGTTAGAAGCGCATAGGTGTGGAGGGATGTGTACGTAATAGGGCTAAAATAAAATAAATTGGAAAAACGGGTCAGGATATGGATCTATTGGGTTGGTTTAACCTTTTTTTTTGTTTGAAATTTCTTCCGAATGAGATAACCGAACATAGCTGATGGAGAAAGATATATACTTATAGACCGTAGAAAGATAGATGGATGACGAGCGGCTCGATTAAGTTGGAGGTACATAATAACATAATAACTTTAAAGCCGGAGGCCATGCGACTGTGGGTATATGAAAAGAGGTGGTAATTGCGGAACTCCTCATTACTATTATGTTTCCTGTAGGCAGGATTCGGAAAAGTTTTCAATTTTATTAGTTTCCATGCACGAAGTCGGTAGATGGTAAATGCCAAATGCAGATATTATTATAGGAAGCAGTTTTGGGTGTAAAATGTGTAATTACTGACACGATATTTGCTTAGAATATATTTTTCTGTATTGTGAGGGTGGAGGAAAAAAAGGTGACACATTGAAAAGGCGCAGAAGAAATTCTTTTAAAGGCATACTTAACATTTTTTTACGGAACCTACTGATTGTATGTTGGCGCTAATCTCGAGAAGCAGTGGATGAACTTGGATGTGGTTTTCGATTTGAAAATTGCTCTATAGCAATGGCTTATCTTTAAGGTCCAAGAGGCAGCAAATCGTTTCCCCTTTAAAGTGTCTCGCAACTCTACATGACTTTCGTACATACTTAACATGCTCACGCTACCCGTGAAAGCTAGACAGCTTTCTAATCCCCGTTATGTCAGAATAAATTAAGAGCAACAAATTCTTGGCGGTCAACAACAAATTGAACTCTGCTGGGTCTTCGAGCACGGGGTTATTGTAGGGTAAGGAAATTGTTAATGAACTAGCATGAAAGGAATCTGTCATGAGCCCTGCAAAGTCTGACCAGTCTGTAAAATTTCCACTATGCGGCCTTAAAGCACGAGTGGGACAAAAACTCAAAAAATTACCAAAAACATGTTGGCCTTACTTCCCTTCTGTGAAATATCCAAGAAAATTTGGGCAGAGACTGACAAATAGAACTTACAATTTTATTTTAGAGAAGCAGAAAACCTGTTTCCATAATGGCGGGAATACTTAAAAAATAAATAAATAAATATTAGGAGTAAACGGCCCATACCGAAACTAGAGCCCAGCTCCTTCAACCTTTGCGTTTGCGAAAATATATTTTTGACACGAACAGATGGACCTGCGATGTTTGAGAAGCTTCTCATGACATTTCTTACCCTTGGATGTTTTTCAGACGTTCGAAAGAGGTGGAGCATCAAATATAAAATTTAAGGTGGTACTGGCCACCAGCGACCAGTCGCGTCGCTTAGTGGTCAAACGCACTTAACCACTAAAAAAATAGACCCTCCAGTTTCTGTCCGACAGGAAGCTTCATACGAAATTTCAATAGTATCACATAAGCAGTTCCTGATTTCCCAAAATTAACAAAAATAGTAACTCAATGACTAACTGACTATGGAACACTTCCAATGATTTAAGGACCTTTAAGTTTTACACAGTAATAGAATTTCTAAAAAATAAATAAATGATGAATGTAATGAAAGCAATGAATAATAAAAAGAAGAAACAACAACTAGTGATTGGCGAAGGGCTATCCCTTTCTTTCAATGTAATAATACTGACACCCTTAGGACGAGGAGAAGCGAGATGTAACGAGTGTATAGGAATAAACGAAGGATGAATTAATGCGGGAGGAGTAGCTAGCTATTGCAACTGGCACCTTTCCGATGAATAGAACCCCTTATTATGCAGGAGCGGTTTTATATCAGCAACCTCACCACTATTGAGTAGCGCTTCTATTTTTGCAAGCTCATCCGCCTACTCATTGCCTTCAATACCGCAGTGTCCTGGCAGCCAGTACAGACTCACTCGGTTCTGATTGCATAATGCCCTGAGCTTTGTGCGAAAGTTCCTGACTATATCAGAACTGATATTTGTGGATTCCATTGCCTTAAGTGCGACCTGGCTGTTGATGTAGATAGCAATATCTCTTACGGATATTGATTTCATCTGCATTTGCTCAGCCGCCTTGAGGATAGCCAGAACTTCTGATTGAAAGACGCTGTTTGTGCCCGGTAGTCTTAGAGATCTTTTGAGAAGATTTCAGCCCTTGTTCCGATTGATTTGATAATTGCAGTCTTTGCCAATCCTCCCTCTTCGGATAACATCAAACGGAATGAGATCCAGTCTAAGTCTTTTTAAGTATCTTTAAGTGCTGTTTTTTTTATAATTTTCACGTGCACGTGCACCCTTAAAATGTTGAAAGTATCACAGCACGGGTATTAAGGAAATAAGAAATTATAAGACAGGGTGAGAAACCGATGCACATTGATTTTAAATGTTTGCAAATTATAGTGGTTAGAAAAAAGAGAGTGAGGTAGAGCTTGCACATTTGAGTTGTTCGGCAGAAGAACGAATCCTTATATTTTGTATTTCGTCCGAATACAGGGTTTAGGATGAACTAATGAGCATGATACGGTTGAAGTGTTGAAAGGGAATGAATGCTAATGGCTACTTCATTCGAGCATTAACGATGGAAGTATCGATAAGCCTATAACAGGCAGGAGACATTTCGGCGATGATTAAGAGGGTCGAGCGATTTCGCAATATCTCGATCGCCAATAAGTTTCATAGCACCGGACCAGATATAAGCGTTGTACTCAAGTTAAGGGCGACTAAACGCCTTGTAAATTCTAGCCAGATCAGAAAGGGTAAATTATTTCTTATATCTCTTGAGAAAGGTTATACATTTCGCAGCGTTCTTGCATTGAATGAAAACATTTATATGAAAGTGTATCAACAAAATACATACATCGTTCATTAAAAAAAAATTCCTGCCTTACTTAATTAGATACTATTTAACAAATAAATACGACAAAAACCCAAGTAAATACGTAAATCAAATTCCAAATATTTAACTCGACTTTATTAAGAATGAAGTCACTACCCCCCAAATTCATCAGACTAAGTTCGTCAACATAGCTAATCTCCATCATTAAATCCAACTCTTGAACTCAATATTTGTTTAAGAAATAAAAAATAAAAATTTATTACTTCTAGTAAATAAAGGCAACCTAGTTTGGCTTCGTGATAAAACGGCAAAACAACTAAAAAAGTGATAAGTTATCAGCTACAATCACATGAAAATGCAATCCGAATTATTGCATTTCTTGATCGTGCAATTAAAAACGTGTGTACCTACCTATATATGTACATATATGTATATATATTCTATACAATGGTTTCGCAATACAATTTGTAAATAGAGTGATAAGTTCATACGAGACGACGAGATATTGCAAAAGTGCAATAAACATTTTTTTTAGGTTTTACGAAAACAATTAATAATCATAATCGAGAGTTGCAAACAAAATGACATATAAATTTATTTTTCGAATTGAATTTTTTAACATAGCTTGTGATTGATTTGATCGTCAATGAAAGCGTACTGGATTCTGTTTTTTTATTTGTAGCTAAGTAAATATTTCTAAACGATCCGCGATGGAGTGGTCTTACAGCAATCAACGTATTGCATTATTTGATATAGAATGCATTATTCGGTAGAAAAGCCCTACTTTGGTATACTCTATACTCTATACTCTGCTTTATTCTTAGCATGATAAAATAACAACTGTATTTGAATAATGGCTGGTTTGCTATATTTTATGAACCTCATAATAATAGAGAAAATATGTTTCCATAAGTTTGCGGAGAAACTCGTAGATTTTATGATAATTGGAAAAAGCTGGTTAAAAAGTGATGTGTGATGACAATGTTTTCAAATTTTTAATTACGGATCATTTTGCGACCAGTCGTTTCTTAAAACAAAATACAATAGTTAGTAGTAAATTTTTTTTTAACAAAAAAAAACCTATTATTATTCGCTTGAGGTAAATTCAACCTTCCATACATATAATTTTTTTTTGGCTTTGGTGGATTTAAAATTTTAAAACTTAAGTCGCAACGTTATCTCTGCGATCTTCTATATACATACTCAAATTGCTAAACGCAATTTTTTATAATGTGCATTTTTTATAATGTCCAAAGGGAATTTGGATACCCTTATAATGAAGTAACACAGTGCGGGCATTAGAGAAGTGAAGGATTAGAAAAAAGGAGATACCGATGCACGTTGGTTTTAAATGTCTGAAAACTATAATGTGCAGGAAAAACAGAGCGGGGTAGAGCTTTCCTCATTCGTACTGTACGGTTAAGAAACGAATCCTTGTATCCACTGTACGTCCTAATACAGGCTTGCGGGTAAACTGATGTGCCTTCCTAGCATGGCGAGTATTGCGGTTGAATTGCTGTAGGGGTGGAACGCAACTGGATATTTCACTTGAGCACCTGTGGGGGAAATACCGATAGAACAATGACAGACAGGAGACATAACGAGGATGACTAAGACAGTCAAGTGATTTCGCGATGCCTTGATCGCCAATAAGTTTTACCGCACGTTTTTGAATCCTGTTAAGTAGCTCCAAATATGTCATTGATGCACCAGACCAGATATGAGCATTGTACTCAAGTTTGAGGCGAATAAACGCCTTTTAGATTCTAGTCAGTTCAGAGCGGGTAAAATACTTTTTTGGATCGCCTAAGGATGCCTCGACATTTCGCAGCGTTCTTGGCGACATCGAATATGTGGTCATTCCAACGAAGTTTATCGTTAACGCACATACCGAGGATGGAAAGTCTTTCGGTTTCGGATATACAAGTGCCATCCATGGATAATGGCAGAGTATTGGGGTTTCGCTTTAATGACAGAAGACAGCATGGTGTTTTGGAAGCATTAGATTCTACTCTATTGGTTTTACCCCACTTAAGAATGCTGTCAAGGTCAGAATTTAATGAGCTTAACTTACGTTGCCGTTCTACTTCCACGCCCGAAGATGGGGGACGTGAATCGTAAAACGAATATGCGGAGCCAAGGGTACTGTCATCAGCGAAGGAATGGATTTGATTAGAAGAAACAGACAGGAGAGCATTGATAAAAATGAGAAAGAGGTTCGGAGACAGAACGGAGCCTTGTGGAACTCCAGCATTTATTTGGTGAGTTGCAGACTGGAATCCGTCCAAAACGACTTGAATTGAACGGTCCGAAAGTTAATTTCTAATCAATTGAAGAAAAGTGTCATCGTTTCCAAATGCACGCATTTTCGACAAAAGAGCCTGATGCCAAACTCTGTCAAATGCCTTTGATATATCAAGCGCAACGACCTTACTTTCCTCTCCACGGTGAATAGATTGGTTCCAGTTTTCGGTTAGATATGTAACATTTGAGAATTATTATGCAGATTTAATTCATTTACTTTTAAAAATTCAAATAAGATTTCAATAGAACAAAAAAAACTTTAAAAGTTGCCTGGAAAGTGATGTTTTTTTTCCATGGAACTTTGGTATCAGCTCGCTCGCGACCCCTAACGATTTAGTTTGCGATTTGTCAACGCACGTTTTAAAGCGGGCGATGTATTCCTGTTTTTTGGGTCTGAAGTTTATTCTAATTTCACGAAACGATTACAAAATTTATTAATATTTCGACAGTATATTTTTACATCAGTTTTTGGTTGGGAATGATTTTATAATTTTGGTTCGAAAGCGAGACAAATTTAAGTCAAATATATTTATTTCTTCAAAAAGCCTATAAAAATTTGCTTTCCGAAAGTCAAAAGAGAGCGAAAGATCATACGAATTACTATTTTCGTACAAATGTCCGCCTAGGTCAATAGAAACATCCAGGGGAAGATGAAATTTTTCTATGTTAGTAATACTGGAGTGCGATTCTACAATAACAATACTAACAGTGTCGGAAGAAAAGACTAAATCGAGAATTCTAACTCGAAACCGTGCTGGACGTTTTTAGGTTTGGAACAATTTCAATTATAGGAACAGCGTTAGCTGTTTGTTATACATGTCTAACAATATCCTTGGGAGCATCATTACAAGGACTCCTAAGGTTTAATCGTTTGGCCTTTTAATTGGGTGCAGGACCGGGTATTTCACGTTTTCTTTTTCCAAAAACTAAAGATGATGAAGAAAAAGACGAAGGACCCGAATTTCTAAGCATGGACTGAGGATTTCAGCCGCTGTGGGTTTAATATATTTCTCAGGTATAGCTGTCAAATATTCAAAGTCAGTGGTAGTTGAAGCATGAATCAAAACAGAAGGATTAGCAAACGAGGAAACATTGGAGACTGCGAAATTAAATTTTTCGTATAGATCTTTGAAAGGGATCGATAATTTTTGATTATGTCAGTTTTAAAGGCTGACATTACAACGAGGTACCTTCTCTAACCAACTAACTAGGTACATTTAGAGGGACTGTAAAGAGTTGGCAAAGAGGAGGTTTTTTCGATGCTCGTAAATGAGTGATTATGTAAATAACCTTTTTTTTTTAATAAGTGCGTAAAGGACGACAAATTAGGCTCTACATTAAATTTGTTATTGCGGGCAATATCTTGGTATTAACTTTGCGTATTGAAAGAACAATACCACAGTACATACAGTCCATTAAACTATGTAGTAGGTAGGTACCTATTACCATATACATTCTTCATAAGTAGCTATGAACATTTAAATTAACCAGAAGCTAATGACTACATAGACGATCGTTTACTTGAACTGCCATCACATCTTTGCATTTGATTTTCATCTCTTTTGGCACATTGCATGCAGCACGATCTTTCCCGTTTCTCTTTTACTCCAATACATGTCGATCTTAATTTTTTGCCTCGCAGACAGACAGGTGTGATTAATCATCCAATCTACTACACCAGATGAAAGCTTTTTCTTCTCTTTTCACAAGCAGATGTCAACAGAGAAGATGATGTGTTGAAACCGAACACGTACACCCGTACTCCGAACTGTCAGCACACAAAAGTACCTACATATGAATTTTTGACGACAGTTTATTACGATTAGTCCCAAAAAGTATGACACAGAGAAAGAGAGATGTAGTATTTAGATGGAGAACATCGTGCATGCATCTAGATACATTCAAGAACAAGTGCCGAGAGTCAGTGATCTGACAGCTTTTGTTGTATTTCTGTCGACTCTGCCATTAGACTGTACTCCATAATAACACATTTAGGGTTCAATGAGACGAACTGAACTGGTTGGTGTATGTGCGTTCTATGTCGGCTGGGGGTCTTTGACCCGCCGAAATAAATTTATTTCGATCAAGGCCTTTCCGTACATGGGGGTAGTAATATCGCCGATGTGTACACAGATATAGTTAGGTACCTACACCGCGATTTATATTTTTGCGGGGTTTTGCGTGCCTAAAATGTGATGTGGTAGGTCGCGTTGGATAACGAATCGCGGAATTGACGTTTGTTTGACCGATTTGATGATGTGATTCACCCGAAATTTACCACTAATATGCATCAGGCGATATATAATACACACATATGTATATTGGTTTGGTTTTGTTTGTTTTCTTTTGTTGGTTGATGTGGTCTTTCGAAATATCGTCCATTCAACCCACAAAAGAATATGTATCAATGCAACTGATTAGAGGTTGTGAAAAGGTATTTATCTGTGCTGGGAGCGACTAAGAAATGGGTCATTTTATTTCATTTATCGCGAATTTCGATTGTCTATCAGGAAGACAATGACCGCGAGTTCTAAGTCGGCTAATAGGTGTCTACGTACCCGTCAATTTAGTGCACTTTTGTTTTTATTGATATATATTTTCTTTTATCAGCATTCAATATTGAGGTGGCATAAATAATAAAATATATTTTCGTACTTTTTATTGGTACATTTTGTATGTGTCTCTTATAGCGACTTCGATATTTATACAAAATAAAAAAAAAAATTTGGAAGTAGATAAGATTTAGCGTTAATCTAGCAAAAATGTAATTAAAGATTAGCGATTATTGCCCTACTTTTGTGTCAAATAAATCATATTTAAGTCGTTCATATCATACCTTAGGTCGTTCTTGCGAAAAAGTCATAATGCGAAAACCCTTTAACCCAAAAAGAAGAAATATTCTATAATTCACTGGGATACATCCTGATTCCTGATACCTACATCTAGTGAAACTTTTCTTCAAAATAGATTTTCTGGTGAATCCCCTCTTAAGAGGCTTTCGTTTTTTTCGTTCGCTATGGGATAATAGAGACATAAGTCATCATAATGCATAGTTCGCTTTTACCGATTAGGCGGATGATGTCGTCATTATAATCCAGAATAAATTCCTCAACAAAATAAGTCATTCAAAACTCTCCGCAAATGGCCTAATGTACAAAGTATTTACCTGAATTTTTTGGTGCTTGATTTTGCCCTGTCAAAAAGCGCAAAATACCTTGAGATTATTCTGAATATAAAAGAAATCTGGCATCTGAATACTTTAGCGTGCGAAACACGCACTACTTACGAGTTATAAATTATTATAGAAAAGGTGAGGTCTAAAGCCGGCAATGATGAACTGGATTCATACGATACTAAGACACTAGTCAGACCCATAAATAAATATGGGGATCTCCAGAGAAAGCTATTCAAGAAAGTTTGGCAATGATGCTCTACGAACATCACTAACGGCTGCACCGGATATGTCTCTACCACTTCTGCCTGTAGATATTTAGCTGCTGATAAGTTGAGTACTATGCCTCACTAATATATATTTGTTCAAATTTTCAATTTTGAACGATCTAAATATTTGAAATCAAACAAGATTGGATTGCGATGCACCGCAATCAAAAAGTTCCCTAATAGGGTCAGCTGAAGTTAGGCAGGGATTTCATTATTTACATTGACATTTAACCCGCAAATCGACTTCAGCCACTTCACCTTATTTGTGAACAATTAGAACTTTTGTAAGTTATAAAATATAGGGTGGCTTAGTATTATTATGTGCGAGGACCAAAAGAGTGTTCTTTTGTCAAGGTTTGGTCGGAAGAATGTAAGGTGGATGAATGGAACCCAAGCTTCGTTTGTCCGTTTTAAAAGAAAGGAGACTCCTAAACGGCTTCTTAAGATCGCGTATAAGATCTTATCTGCCGTATTGTGTAAGCGCCTGAAACTATTTGTTAAAGACCTGATTCACCTGTATGGTCAGGGCCGGTAAGTCCACAATGATGTCTCCAGGATACTATTCAGCTTATGATCTAAACAGCGACATTGACCTGGTCAAAAAACTGCGCCTTGAGACTTTGCAAAATCTTCGACTCTAATACAGAGGAACAACATAGTAGAGAAAAGCTTCGCCTTTGGGGGCGCGCAAAAGTGGAAGCGACCTAAGCCAACCTGGAATGCGCAACGCCCAAGACCGCGCTTAGCCTATTGGTTGAGGCCCATATCCACCCCGGACCGTAGCGTCGCCTTAGTAGGCAAGTAAGCTCGGTTTGTTACGCGAGTGATATATCAACGAGTACATCCACGAATGCGGGGACGGGCATATTGCATTTAAATTTTGCGGTTAAGTTATCATAAGGAATTGGTGGCGAAATTAATATGCGAAATTTTCTAATTTCAGACAAAAAGACAGGATCAATTTAAACTCTCAAAGAAAAGTGGCATACGCCTGTATATTTGTCAGCCGTTTGTTAGAGGTGGGGCAGCGAATATGTAGAAACTTTTAGGTGGTACGGGGCGGATTTTTAACCTTTTTAAATCATTGCACAATTTTCCATTGTGGCCGCAGTGTCCATATTACATTTTTCAATCATTCCTCGATGGTTGTTAACAGTTGCCAATCGCTGAGGAGATTACTATAAAAGACCTTGATAGTCTCAGTCCTGCTCTATGGATCTGAAGAATGAAATCTCTCCTAAGCGGGTCAATTTGAAAGAAAAATACGTCGTAAAAGTGTTGCATTTAAGCTTGACAGATTCTGGAGAAGTACTATTAGAGCTATAAAGCGACCTTGTCAATCCCGAGCCTGCCAATACGGAGTTTGATACGACTGGGATATATATGGGATATATGGGTGATTTTGAAACTGAATTTGAATTGAATTGAGTATATTGAAAGAGTTCCTATAAAGCCTTGAATTGCTTTAGTAAAATGGTAATAAGATCCTTATCACTCTGTATATCTAAGCGATTATTGTCCGCCCCTCTGGAGCCTAAGTAAATTCGAATAAGATGTAAAAACATGTCCAGCACCGCGTTATATTGAAATTAGCTCATGAGTATTTGTTTCCATCGAATAATATTGGTAATTCATATCATGGAATTTTTTTTCTGAGTGTACCGATTTTCAATTTCACTTAATTTCAACTTCCGCTACCAAAAATCGTAGGCTATGCCAATCTTACGGCAAATATCTAACATAAGTACCTAATACCTACCGCACTTTATCCAATTCAAGGCTTATCCATCCATCTTATATTTGCGACAAACGCACTAAAAGTACTCGTAGATATATATGTATATCCTCGAATTACAAGTAGATATCATTCATGAGAAGCCATTATAATGTATTTTTTTATTTCAGAATTTTATTGATTATATAATCGATATCGCGCGGCATTATAACATCGAACACAGAGAGGCTTCCCGCTAGAAGAACAAAAAGACCTCTCGTTCTCGACTATACAATCTGTTACATTGCACATTATCTACATATTTACCTACTTTATGTTCTTCTCTAAGGCAACGCAATCCAGCGACACGATGGAAACGTTACGCGCAAAACTTTCATTTTAGAAACTTGATACACTTTTTTTTCCCTTGTTCTCTGCACACACTATACTCACTCCAATCCTTGACGAATGAAATATCTAAAGTTCCTCTTTCTTGTGCCCGCAAAAGGAGATAACAAAATATAAGAAAAATTCCACCACCACGTTCTACTCTATCATCAACACCGCTAAAATTTATCATCCCTTTTTCGTCGAAGCTGCACACAAAAAAAAAGAAGAAAAAAACACAACCCTCCTTAAAAATAAATCTTCCATCAGCTCAATGGTGTCTTATAAAATCGACGACTAGTGTGTCGATATCGAAAAGAAGACGAGCAAACACCTACCTCCTCCCCCATCCTGATGGGACGCCGCTCGACACACAATTATAGATTTTTCTTGTAAGTGTAATGGCTGCCTCAGGGGGGCTAAGAGGCAGATGAAACAACCTCTCTATTCAAAAATACTAAAAAGAATATCGTTCTTTATAGTAACCCCAAATCAACCACCCAACCCAGTCCCCCCACTCCCAAAATAACTATCTCTATTGCCACGGTCTCATTCTAATTCAAGTTGCGCTCTCTTTTATGTGCTGCTGGTGATGGTGGCTGGGGTTTTTTATTTTTTTTTCTAATCTCATCCCTTGGCGAAGACGAATCGCTTTCAAAAAGCATAAAAAAAAACTGGAAAAAAGTAATAAAAAAATAGGAAAAAAAAACCAACTTTAGAATTTCATAATCGGGATTTTTTTTTCGTATTCCTTTTCTCCTATTTACTTACTAGTCCTTGCTTAGTTTTTATAATACCAAATGCTACCCGAAAATATATGGCTGTATACCTATATAACTTCGATAGTAGGAGTTTGTAGGAAAAAGCGTAGATATAGAAAAACTTGTTAACTGCTGTATGAATGCGACATTTCTTCTTCGGTTTTTTTTTTTTTGTTCACTCAATCAGGCAAAGGCAAGGCAAACCCCAAAGCAACCCTCTTTTCATAGATACCGAGAGAGAATAGCGCAAAGTTATATTCCCACTCTTACTAAATGATGGTGGTAGATTTTTTGATTTTCCACCTCTCCCCAACCCTACCGTAGACTTTCTATCTTTTAGTTTTGGTTCTCTTTGGAAAAAATAAAGCAGTTTTTTTTTTAACGATAAAAAGCAGCACTTCATCTCTTCTTCTGTTTCTTCTTTTGAGAGTACAGCGCGACGCGCGATAGGAATAGCATTTGGCGGCGCCCAAAACTTTTGCTCCACGAACACAATCATCTCTCGATACAAAACTCAGTTCAGCAGCATCACACAGGAGGACAAGAAATGAGAAGAAAAAAGGAAAATAAATCCTTCCTTCCACCTCATCGCTGCGCCACTTTCGCTGCCATTACTGCCATCTCTAATGGCACACAGTATGTGATGGTGTACAGTTACGGATTCGCGATGCTATAAAAATATTTTTCATTCCTTCATTTTATGTATTTTATTTATTTTTCGTTTTTCGTTTTTCATTTTCATTTTTTTTTGTGTTCCCTTGTTTGCCTTCTTTGCTTCGTTTCGCTCATTTTCTTTTCTTTTTTCTATTCCCACTAAAATTTCTGCCCTAGCAAAGTTTTCCCGGAATTTGCCAACCTACAACCTTTTAAGCCGCCTCTACCCCTCTCGCGCTAACAACAGCACCAGCACCTAAAACGCCTGGGGATGGAACCCTTGAAAATGTACGAAGGGCTGAGGAGATGCTGTTTTGTGTAGTAGTGGTAAAAAAAAAAAAAAAAAATAAAACAACCAAGAACAATTTTTAAACGAAAAAACTAAAGAAAAACGCGTTCATCTTCGCTTTTCCTTGGTTGTGTCGTTCCCTTCCTCTTCCAATACAGCGAAGCAGATGATGTAGTGCGCCTCTAACGAAATATCTAACAACCAGGGTTTGTACCCGCTTGACGTAGGCGATGGGTGGGGTGGAGGAAGTGCATGCATTTGTAAAAGTTTCAGTATTTCTTGAAATGTCTTTTTATTCTCTTTGCTTGTTGCAAATGAGGACTGGAGTTCGACAAAGCCTTACTTACCATTGGCTGATATTCGTCAATTGATTAGGATGTTGTTGAATGTCTCTGAGTTTTCCTTTGGAAATTATGAAAATTAGTCTGTTTCAGTGTTTTGCTAAAGTAAAATTTTGGAAAGTTTGTATTTGAATTAGGGAAGGTGTAGCGAGGTTTTGAAATAGAGACAACCCGGATAAATAAGCCATATTTATCTTAGACATAACAGACGGCTAAAAGAAGACAACTTTGACAATTTCTAATTATTTCAAAGTTGTTTGTCATTCTAGGAAGCCCAACGGTTAGGAGGTAACCTCCTCTTGAATAGGTCTTAAATATGGCCACAAGCCATTTACGCCAATATAGTCGAGTTGCGACAAATTGAGTTATTATCACCACCAACGTGCTAAGCACTATGTATGCAGCAAGTGCTTTTGTTTTCTTCAACAGTCCAATGTGACAAGGGTTCTCAGTATGGCATGGCTAACAGATGAATAACACGATGAAAGACACGCAAAGATCGTAATTGGGAGGCCTTCTTTGCTCTAAGCTTGCATTGCATCATTTATGTTTTCTTAAAAATCCTTTGATCTTTTGAGTTGGTCGATCAGTAAATTACAATTTTTAATATAAACGTAGGAAATGATTTACTTTAATAGTTGTTTATAACCGCCTCACATCTTCTTGGTTTGCGGTATATTTTAACAGATGTTGAATACCATGCCTCTCGAATCTATTACGGCAGCGCCTGTTGTTTATTGCTCTTTTTCTTAACAGAAACCCTTTTCTTTAAATCCTTCCATAGTTTTTGAATAGGGTTTAGGTCTGGGTATTGTGAAAGACATGATTAAACAGATACACTATGCTGCTCAAACCACCTAGTCACCACCTTCGCGGAGCGTTTGGGGTCGTTATCCTGCTCGAAGGTCCAAATAAGGCATGTTCTCGACTGCATATATTATTCCTTATCCAAAATATATGATCAATTCCATCATATCAACTGATATAGATTCCATTTAATTGCAGTAAATGTTGAGCATGGATCTATAAGAGCCTTTCGAACAGTTCGCTTATCCAACAAAATAGTTTTTTTTTTTGTGGACATCCTCTTGTCTCAAACTGTTTTTGTGGTAGATTTATTCCGTTTAATATTCTTGCTATTGCCTTTGTCTCTTACAATTAGTAGAATCAATCCATTTTTTCTATTGAGCAATGCTTTCCGCGTCCTATGACTGCTTTACAAAACAGTCCAAACAGACTTGGGCACAATGCTTACAAAATATGCTGTCAAAGATATGAGAAAGGATTTACAAAGTCCTCTTATTATTTTGTTCACGACAAAATTGAGGTAAATAAAGAAAAGTAACGGTGCTTTAAAAATTGACATGGATATTTACCCGTTTTATGGGAAATATATTCAGTGAAGGTAGTGTAAGATCTGACACCAAGTTTTCAGCAATCAAATGATTATTTAAGGACAGATTTTTGAGTTGTTGAAAATATCGCTATTGCGCTCTTATTATTTTGATCACCAATTACAGTAGTTGACAAAGAAAAAATATATTCTGGATTCGAATAGTTATTAAATTAACCCTCAAAATAACAGAATTTTACTCTTCTAAATTTATTCCAAAAAAAAAAAAGCATGGACAAATCAGAGCTGCAATTTTAGTTTTTTGTGAAATAGTGTGGTGCGATGATGCACATATTCCGCTGAAATGCATTTTTTTTTTAATTTTAATCCGTTTATGCAGATAGTCCTGTTGCGACTCTTGTGAGAAACATTTTTGGAGTATTAGTAGTTTATGCCTTTCAAACACTGAAAAAAATAACCTCTGACTAACCTTAAGCCCGACAAACGAACGGGGTCTTTGGCCCCGCAAAGCCGTATTCGGCACGTACCAGTGTGGACTCCGGCTCGGCATATCGACAATAAATCAACTCTTTTCACAAAGGCAAATCGATCTACAGATTTTAAGTTAGAACACATCATATTTTCTTCGAATTTAAAATCTGGTGTGAAAGCATTTATCGCAGGAGCTCTTCATGGTAACGGCAATGGCCGAAATTGCTAAACAAATTCGGTTTGTTGTGCATCTGAACAGCTCCATCTTCCAAATATGCACCATGCAATTCTTTCAATCTTACTCTTTTAGAGATATTACGCAGGGGGGCGTATCGGGATCCTGCTTTTTAAAATCGGGATCCCACTAAAAAAGTTTTAAAACACCCTCTTCTAAATTCCCGGTTTCTTTAAATATTTTGTTTATACTGTTATAAAAAATCCGTATACCCATCTTCGCACCTACTTCAAATCTAACAATTAAACCATGCAGGGTGATTGATATTACCTGCCCTCTGAATTTCACGGGAAAGCGGAAAAACGAGATTTCAAAAAGCGGTATTATATTATAAAAGCGGTATATACCCTGCGCAGGGCACATGATCTTGAATAGATCAGTCCAGCTTGTATGCGTACGATATTGACATCACCGGTTGCTCCCACCGGGCTATTGGAAAACAGGCAAAACAAGTCGGCATTGAAGTAGATGGAGATGTTTGGAGACAGATGGACCGTCAATAGCAGCGATTTCGAGGTGTTTAAGGAGTTTACCTACATAGCGGGTTGACACCAACTCCGCAAAAACGAAGAATTTGCCTAGAAAACTGTAGCAGTTGGGTAATCAATAAAGAGTTCAGAACTCCCAACTTGAATGGCGAAGTATTAGATCTAAAAAACATGCTGCTTTATGTTGCAAAAATTCTATGGTGGTGAAAAATTCTGAAAATAATCCTGTGTCCTGTGTGCAAGGAGGGCGGATGTAGGATAAGATACAACCGCGAACTCTATGAGCTGTACCAAGATTCAAATGTTGGTACGTAGTTCTAAAATCGAACACACGTCGTAAGGAGCCAAGGTTCGAGTCAATACCTCCGTTTCAAAGACGAAGCTATCGCGGATGCCAAAGTGCTTCTTCTGGATAACTGAAGACGAGCATGTCCGGTAGTGTAGAGATTAGGTACCTACATACCTACTTAAATATATTTAGGTATGCAGGTTCTAATTATAACATTTCTATAACATCCAACTGCAACTGTAGTATTTTTTGATTTGTTTATAATAAAATAAGTAGGTAGGTAATCAAAATCAATTCGTATATACACATTTGTATGTTTCGGTTTCTAACTTGGTGATACCTACCTACTTCCATGCTGTTGAAGTTTTTGCCACGAACTGAATCTTCATCACAAGTCTAAATCTTCATGAATCCTTACAACTGCTGTTTGCAATAGACACCCAACCACTTCCTTTCCTGTTCGAATTCGAAGGAAAGGGTTTTAAATGTCTCACAATTCACAAAACTTACAGCTAAATCGCTGTATGTCACTGCTCTTGATGTCATCCAATAAAATTATCTATTTCCCTTTTGATGTAACATAAAAACCTCTCACCAACACACTCGCAAGTGCGGATAAAAATAATCAGCTTGCATTCACGTAATACTGAAAATCTTCAAAAACGAAACAAAGGCGACGAAAAAAAAACTTGTTGCATGGTCGACAAAATTTTCGGCTGCACCAACCCCATAAAAGAAATCCTTCTAAATGTTTTGTATATATTTTTTTTTTACCACAGGAAGGCACTGAACCTTGCATCCGGTTTTTCTAGATTTTTAACGTACATGAGAATGTGTGTGCCTATGAGGCGTACATAAACATACTTCTACGTACATGTATGTACAAAAAAAAAAGTCTCCCAAAAATTTAATACATAGTGTCGCCGCTGTAGAAGATGTATAGGGAAAAAAATAAATAAAAGAACTGCAACCGCATCTAATGAATCTTCTTTGTTGTTCATCACTGAGTTTGTCGTTGTAGTCGCTTTGGACCATGGCCTTCTCCCTGCTACTGCTATGCCGGCCCGTTTTCATTTTTAGAATAACTTCAGTAGTAATGACCATGACAAAATTTTGTTCGAAACCCTTCTGGCTCCACGAATCACGAAGCCCTGGTTCTAGTGCCGCCGCCGCCTACCAAAGTTCTAAGCTATAGAATGACGACTGTGGCTGTGGTAGTTGTGTAGCCAGAGTAAGTATTATAAGAGCTCACGTCATCCCCTTTAGAAACTTTATTATAAGACACAACACTCGTTTTGCTCGTTCTATGGTGTGCATGCCGCCTGATTGTATGCAGAACGTAGGACGCACTTTTTTTTTGCTTTTTTGCTTGTAATTTTGTTTGTCGGGTGTCAATGACCGACCAAAAAATACGATCTACGAAAAAAACATAGAAAGCAAATGGTTGATAAAAATAAAGATTATTTTGTTTTGAGTTTTCATAAGAAAGAACAGAGAATGCAAAAAAAATAGACGAAATAAATTAAGATGTGTAACTTGTGCAGGCTGTGGGTTCTTTAAGAGGGATTTAAAAGTGTGTTGGTACTTTACATATATTTGGAATGTGACTTAAGCTTAACATCCTGTTTACTTTGCCTATCGGTGGAATTGTATGTCTTACGAAGACTTTAATGTCATTGCTCAATTGATTCGAATGAACACTGAATCTAGAATTTTGAACACCCACCAAGCTAGCTGTCAATATCTTCTCTTATCTAGAGATAATACTGGAGAGAATTTTAATTTGGGATCACTCTCAGTAGTCGAACATACCTACGATGCTGATTTAGTTATGTTTGGTTCCACGACTAAAGGATGGATAACTGGGCCTTTTTCCAAGATCTTTTATTTAGGTAACTCCGAAGAATGGGAGTACTATCCAACGACTTTTAAAGAAGCTGCAGAGACGTTGAGAAAGTGATATCCATAATGTATGTATTTCCGATGCAACTGTCCCCCAATTGCCAGGTTGAGAAGGTATATTCTAGGAGAACACTCCTTCGAAGATCTGAGCGACCTAAGAAACAGAATTTTGCTACATCTGCAAATTCATTCAATTGTTCGACAGCAGTGTAAGATTCGATGTTTTTTTTGTAGACCTTCTGGGATTTGTTTGTTAATTATCTTCAATCAGATAGTAATTATTTAAATACTATTTTGTTTTGGGTTCTAAGATGGTTTGGGGTTTTATTGTTTCCCTCTATGCGTCAGTCTTTGTCCAGTTTGCAAAAAAGGCGGATTGTACGAGTTACCCCAGTCACTTGCACTTTACTAACTTAAATGAGTTTACTTTTCTAGTACTAAGTTCTCAAAATTTGTTATATTTTGCGGTACCTATTGCATCTTTGCGTAGCATCTATTATCCTTGAAAATGGACTGAACCATTATTTTTCTCTTTTCGCAACGAGTCGTTATATTCTGTCGATAAAAATTCATATATGTTGTAATCAAATGCATTTCAACTATCCGTCGGCTAAGTACTTTAGAGTTAATTTTTGTTGCAACTTTCTATATATTTTACTGCACCTTTATCTACCCGACGCTTATGGGATATTTTATATATGTCGTCATCAGTAGTTACTTCGTTGTTAATCAAAGATTTAAAAATTTGAACTTTTCGCGTTTGGGATTTACTTTTTCATTCGAAGGAAAGTCTGGACTAGGCCGGGTTGGATTAGAACAGTACAAATTATCGTTTATGATGGATCGCTCCACCGTTAGCAAAGAATAATATAATGCACTTTAGGTTCTGTCACTCTTCCTTCATGTACATAGATAACGGCGCTTCCTTCTAGTACACCGTCTTTGATTGGAAACTCTTCTGTGATTCCAGTGGGTCATGCCTGAGAAGACTTCATCGTAATAAACTCCAGTAGGGCGAAACTCCGGAAGTTAAACTTTAACTTTTATCTCTCAAAAATTACTTTTTAATTTTGAACATTTAGTCATTTAAACTAAATTTCCCGATATGATATTTTCAAATTATGTTGTGAATAATTGCTTTATTTTTTGAATTAGATTGCCTAAATTGCGATTTATAACAAACCTGTATTGGGCTACTTTTGCTGGCTGGTATTTTTTGGTTCCACAGAAAGCCCTTTTTGAGAATTTGTAGAATCACTGCAAGGGAAGTAACGTTTTACAGATACAATTAGCCTTCCAAAGTTTCAAAAAATATCGAGGGTTATACGTTGCTATACAGATATAGAGGAAAATGTAGTAAACAGGAAGCATTATACTTACAATTAGATGTAAAATACATTTCATCTATTCAGGAAATAATAAGAGCTATTTGCTCTAAAAAATACTAAAACAAGTTTGCCATGAGCCTGTAATACAACGCGTACAACAATGCACATGCTGAATAGTACAAGTTACAAAACTCAAGGAGTACTAGTTGGGTTGGTTTGTGATATGAGCCCATGTTATTCGCAAGTTCAAACCTAAACTAAGGGCCCGGACCAAATTAAGACCATCGTGTTATGGACCTCAAAAAAGGTAGGCACATTCGTTCTTTTATTGACGAGGTTATGATCATAATTATTGGGACAATAACCTTCCCATTTCTATGCATTCCTACTGGTCCACCTGTGGGGTTCGCCGGTTTGACTTCATAAAGTATTTGCAACAACCAATCAAATGCTGTTGTCGATGCATCTGAGTGTAAGCTTTAAGGCTACCTCTTTTTCGGGCTTGTATAGGACCGTTGGTTAACATTGCCTTTTTGATGGGCTCGTAGAGTTCCTTCTTTGAACACGACAATACCAACGAGTCGTGCTCCAATTTTTTCGAGACGGGTTCTTTGACGTGAATGCTTCAAAAAGCTTAAAGTATTTAATAAAATATTTTAATGGTTAAAAATGAAAAGCTGTAAAAAAAACAAATTCAATTTTCCGCTTAGATGGTCACAATATTTTGTTTTGTGAATAAAATTAGACGAAATTTCACATATATACTTGCGCTATTTAATTATGTATTCGAAATGCCCACAACAACCTTTCTGGAGTTTACTACTTTGCTCTAACATACTTATGCTGGAACATCGTGCAGGATGTCATATAAATAAGGATCTTGGCAAAAAGACGCCGTTTTAAAAGTCGTCTGTGCATTACGAGTGTATGTTTAGGGTCTACCTGTCCTTTTTATTGGCCTCGAACACCACACTGAAATCGATCTTTGCATAACATGTGCCATTGTGGTGTAGTGCCGTTTTTAAGTCGTTGAAACGACATCGCAGTAACAGTCTTATGTGGCCTAAGACGTCTGTTCGTTACGAGAGCATGTTTGGGAATTACTCTATTTCTTTTTTACGTTTGTGGACAAATACTTTTGATTCTTTGCAATTAAGGACAATTGGTTATCGTTTATAGTTCCGATAGTCCAACGACTGACTTCTTCTTTCGCTTTCCATCCATCTGCAGCACTTGTATGGTTGACGCTGTTGGTTTCAGAGTAACCGCACTGGCGCCATGGACTGACTCCTCGTCTTACCTATCTCGTGGAGGCAGGCGATGAAAGTTAGAAACTGAGTGAAAGCCAATTTACCTCACCTTTTCCCATTCCATTCCAATCTCTTCGTCCATCTTTTGTGTCACTGATTCTTTGTCTCTACTGTTGGTGCCTCCACTTCAATTTCCGGTCGTAGACGTTCTTTCTTTCTGCCGCTAGGGATCACTCCTCTAACAAGGAGTACGGCTGGTTTGACATCGTTCGATATGAGTTTGCAACCGTGTGTTCCGCGCATCTTGCGTCATTCAGAGTACGAGAGTTTATTCAACAAGACATTTTTAATTATTAATTCTCTTATGGGTTCTGTAAAATTTGTCTAAAACCTTAGCTATGTACATCGAAAAAACAAAGATCTAGATTGGACACTTTGACTTTAACAATTTTTTATTCAATTCAATATTTCGAAATTGATTTTACATAGAAATTGTCTGCTCCTATTTCGAGGATTGTAAGTCGAATCTAACATTATAGAAATCTCACTTGTGGGAGAAGTAGTTAAGCAAGGATATCAAGAATACAAAAAACAACTGTCGGTAGTTTCTTGGAAAATCATCTATGGCATCGATGTGAATTATTTCCGACTTTTCCTATCACTACTTCATAAGGCCGGATCTAGATTAATAGATAAATGTCACACTTCCGCCATTCGGTTATCAGATGAATTCGGAATTGATGAACTTCCCAATCTACTACCTCGATGTAGGCAATCTTGTTTTTCCACAAAATAACGATGTGTCGATTGTCAAACAGGTGGCATCATAATAAGTTGATTGGATCACGCTCAATTAATTAAAATTGCCCTTAATACCCCCTCAGCCTCTCGCAAGGTAGCTATCTGTGAATCACTTTAAATGGCATTTTGCCAAAAATGACTAACCTAAGCCAATTTCGTAAGACCCGCATTCTAATTGTTGATCCCTCAACTTCCTCGATGATACACTTTTCCAGATCACAAGGTTGCGTGCACAAATCTCTCCATGGCGGGGTCAATGTGAGACTCGTGTGTTTTTGTCGTGCGATCAAAAGTCAGACACCTTTTTCGGTTGCTTGTTATCCACAAACAAAACAATGATGCCCACCACCCATGTCGATGACGACGAGGAGTACGACAACGACAACGATGATGATCGTCGTTTTATTGTTGGGTCAGGTTATTGTGTGCCATCGATCAAGAACCAGTAATAATTATCAGTTAAAAGGACAACGCACTCCCGCACAGTGCTCAAAAAAAAAAAAAAAAACACCTATAGAATCTCTTGTCAGTTTTTATGCAAGAAACATTTTCTCCTCATCTCACTCATTGACTTGGATATTTGATATTTGATACCTGATCCTGTGAGTCCTCGATCAATTCTATACACAACAAGCTGTTTTTTTTTTTTTAAAAATCCCCTGTACTGGCCTAGTAGAAGAAGACCTTAGCCGCTTCATCGTTGTCTTCTTCTGGTTCATTGCGATCGTTAATAACATTTAAAAAAAAAATTGTACATATACAAAATATTTTGGCGGAGAGCGCAATGAACTCTTGCAGCTAAGCTGTGTGCGAATTCTCTTCTCGCGTTGTTGTTGTTGCTGCTGTTTGTTTAGCCGCAGTCTGTGTGTGGACTGTGGATGCATGTACGCAAGTTTTGCCGAAAAATTGATTGCAGATCGGATGTTGTGGTATGAGTACGGGACAGGATGTGTGCTAAGGAAAGGGGGTTGCGGCGGTTTTCAAAAAAATATAATGTAGAACCTTCTATCAGCTATGTAGTAGTAGTACATAGGAGTTTCTTTCCTATGTGTCTATGTATGCGAGGTTTTTGTATGTATTTTTACAAGTTCGACGATACTTAGATACGTTCGTTAGCCCGCCCTCTTTGGAATGGTGTGTTGCTGTTTTTTTTTTTGTTTTTCGTGGTTTTTGCTTGGCGTCATAGCCACTTGAGTAGAGAGTGCACGATGGCGATAGGTATTCTACGTTGGCGTACGTTTGCAAATATATTACAAATACACAACAGAATTCATCTCATCAAATGCGGGCCAATGACCCCCGAAAATTTTACAAAAAAATAATAATAATAATGTTCTCTATATCTCTCGAGAGATACGTTGAGAAATGGATGGATGGATGCAGTTGTTGTGTTGGCTTTGGTTTTTCGCTGCTCAAACTTTGTGGTTCTAAAATGAATATGCAAGCTATAAAGAACCGTGTGGAGAGTTTTATTTTTATGGTTTTGTTTCGGTTTGGTGTTAATGATCGCTATTCTTAAGAAAATATTCCGAGATCTTTGTGTAGGCATGTGTCAGAGTTGATTGGAAAGTGCACACTGACTTTCAACTGGAATTTGTTTATAAAATTCATAGAATTACGGGGTTCAATGTTATTTGTAAGGACGTCAATGTGATATCAGTGTAATGCTACTAATCGATTGACAGATGCCAATTTTAATACTGCAAATTTAGTGTTCTATAACAATAGCTTATACAAAAATTAACTTTTTTACAGGTAGAGTAGTAATTGAAATAGCTGTAAAAAATACTTGCATTAAGGTAGAAATATATTATAAACTTATTCTGAGAGAGATACTCAAATGTATCTATGCCTTATAGCAGGTATTTCATTATTATTATCAATTCATCAAAAAATAATGTTAAACTAAATAAAAACCTAAATAAATAAAACCCGAACACAAGGTTTCATATTTCGAACATAAACGGCCCTAAAGCCTAAGTTCTCCAACGAATTTAACCACTAAGCCTCTGGACCCACGATGGATGGTTTATAAAGCCAATTACATAAATCGTTACCACTATACATTTGTACTTATAAAATGTTTCGGTTCTCTGTCACACAGTCTCTTAACGACCCACAACCCCATCTACCGGCATTGTACATTTTTTGAACGTATTTTCTGATATGGAAAAAAACACCACAGGAGGCAATATTTCACCACTTGCACTTAAAACCAGGAGAACCCTCAGGTTATTTGTCCTGGTATAAATTTCGATACCCTTTTGGGCCAATTGCGTTTCCGGTTTTCAGTGCGAGGCTGAAAGATGGTTCGTCCCCATTGAAAATTCGACCTGATTCATATAAAATGTCCTTAGCGTCGTCTTCTTCTAAATGTTATTATCAGTGAACCATTTGCAAGTGATCTGGTTTTGGTATTATTGATTAGGCCTTACCGTTGGTCGCAGGAGTAAGTTAGGTTAGTTCAATTTAGTTATACAATTTTTTCCCAGAGCTTTCCTTCCTAAGTTGCGGGTCTCTCTTTTCCTTCTGCGCCATTTCTTGCACTACATCTAGCAACTCATTTGTGTTTCCAGGCCCTTGGAGCTTAACAGAACTCCAAATACTCTGCTCCCACCTCGAATACTCATCGATTCGGTTCTAATAAAGACATGACTGAAAACTACATGATGTTCGGATATAGGAAATCATAAAACTGCACTGTTTTCTATTTTCGAACACCTATTCGTTGGTGTTATAGTGGACTTAATGGTGTGCGAAAATGGGAATACTAATTTATTTTGTTCGGAGTTTTGGTTACACAAAATGCATTCTACATTATACTTTTCTTTAATTTCCTATAAAAAATTAAAAAAAAAAATTGGAAACTAAGCAGTTGCCTATTCTCAAAAATGTTATTTCCCATTTTCGAAAGCTAAAAAAAAATAAGCAAAACTTTTATTATGTTTTCAAATTTTCTTCAAATGTTAAAAAGGAATGCATCTTTATGAAAAATAAAACACTTACAATTTTAAGTTTCCCGGACTACATTTTCTTTTTAAATTTAACAAATGACACTTATCGAAAGTATCCTGTGAACTGATAATATTTTAGCACTGCAACATTTTTCTATCCGTGAGAAACTCTTTGGGATTGGAGATGGAATGGCCATATGTTTGTTTCGGTTTGGAGGAGAAAATTTAAAAAACAACGAAGTTATAACGATTTTTCCAAAAAATGTTAGAAAACTGGTGAGGCTCGGTCATACCCTATTCTACCGTATTCCCAACAAAAAACACTGATAAAGAGAACAGACTCAGTTTAGGTATACTCCAAAAATATGCATTAAAAAATTATAAAAGTTGAATCAAGCTGTACCTATCCAGTAATTTTGTCAAAGGCTGTTTTATCTGCGATGAACCGATATTTGAAAAGGATTTAGGTATGTTTTTTCTTGGGAAGGGATGAAGGCGGTGAACAGATTTGTGTTTGTTTATTGAAGAAATATTTTTCGTCTGTCACGTCACAGAACACAGCTGAGCTTTCGCGCATCGCCATATGTAGTTTTTAAATTGTTGAAAAAATGATGGCACTCGACCGAAATTCATATTTTCCGATCTATGGTACGTTAGATGAATTGAGAAGGATTTGCCAAGTCTTCACAAGTCACAGTACTTTGGATACGATTGACAAATGGAAATATTTACTATGTCTTTGACTTATGAAATATTCGACAGGTTTAAGTATTGTAACTACTTTGAAATCAATTGACTTGAATGCGGATACGGGAAAATTATTCTGAGCCTAGGGTTTTGCACAGCTCTGATAGTAGTTGGAGCAGCTCCTGACAGTTGTAGCATGACCAAGTGTCATTCTTCATCACATTAATTATTCGAAGATGTTCGCATTGATAGTGGACTTGTAGTGGATTTGCAGCGTAGTCGCATTAAGTGTTTATTATCTTTAATTTTGCGAGGGTTAACGAAACGTCAAACAAAACTCACGTAATGTTTGGTGTGAACGTTTCAACGATGTTTTGAAATCTACTTTAAAAAACCTCAGATTTCAGTGCGGTGTGAATAGCATTTCAGGGGGAAACCGAAAAAGGTCAGAATTATCTCATTAAAAACGGATTAGCATTCCCATTTCTTTCAATTTCCACCAAATAAGTGAGAAATAGAGCTACAATTGTTAGAACAAATGGATTTCGAAATTGAATACATAGCTGCGAGTCTGACTAAATATGGGGAATCAATTAATCATAAATGGAAAGAAACTTAGAGTAGGATGGCATAAAGTTTATGAAGAACTAGTCTCCGGCAAAGTAGGTTAACGGCTTCAATAACTTGAAGAGTCTCTGCTTGGGTCGAGGCTGCCTTCCATATTCTGCGTACCATTTGTCAAAATATTCACTTCTTCGATTTTGACAACATTTTTGAAATATTTTGGGTAAAATCTAGCATTATTTTTTAAAGAATTTTCGTTATAGATAAGAGTGAAGACAAAGTGTTAACAACACTAATAACTTAATCGGTTGAGTGGTTGTCTTCATATACATATACAATCACTTCAATTCACATACAAAGTCAAAGCCAAGGACTAAACGTGACAATGTCGGTAGTCGTGGACAATCACATGAAAGTCAAGCGGATTCAGGCTTGATTCTAGGAAATCATCAGCCTGATAAACTATGCAATGCAACAGAAGTAGTGTCAGTAGAAGTAATGTTAGGTGTTACCATTTCTTTTTAGTCGAATGTCACAGAACAACAAAACAAAACTTAACTGATTTGTCTTTGAAATGTTTTTGAATTTACTGAGTTTGAGTTTACGTTAAACCGTTTTAACCAAGACTATTTTTTTATGAAACTCGAAGCACCTCAGTAAATTGAAAAACATTTCAATTCATTCCGTCACAGCTCTAAGAACTTCTTTTTATTTTAAAACCATAAAATTTGCCTAAATGTGGTGCGCAAGTGGTTGATATTCGATCATATTCGGGTTTCCTTAATATTGATTCGCAAAGCAAAGGACAGTTTTTATTACCTAAAATTAACAAAACTTGAGACATAAATTCAATCAAATTCAATTCAAAATTAATAATAATAAGCAAGAGAATGCATTACAGTGCGTTTGCCGCGTGCGTGCATTAGTGAAACTTCAACTCAAACAATTATCATTATCAGAGAAACGAAAATGCAACATCAACACAGAACCTACCTTCAAAGCCAAACAAAATGTCCATAGTTGTTTTAATTACGATCTAGTCACTTGATTAATTAATTGCCTCAAATGTTATGCATAAACATGAAAATGATATTAAACACTTCCTATCCACAATACCTTTCCAACGATATAACATTCATGTATATTGCGCACATTTAAGGCAGGTAAAAAGGGGTCTAACTGTTTTCGTTCCATTTCACGTAGGTATTAAGTATTAATATAATAAATACACAAGCATTACTTTGCAGGAGCTCTTGTGCATGTGAAAACCAAAACCTCTCGCAATATTCGTAACAAAACAAATTCTTCTCCTGACATCTCAATTATTGTAATTGATTTAATGTAAGACCCATAACAGGGATATTTATACTTTCAAAATATTGTGTTGTTGTTAGTATTTGCTTGAAAACAGCTGTACGTGTAATAAAATTCCCAGCAGTGTTATCGCCGTTGACAGTCAGGCGAGAATGCACTTTCATTGGTTGGAAAACTGAGAGTCATTGACAGCCAGACGATATTGTGTTTTAAATGCAGTCAGTTACAGAGCAAAATGCATTTAAAAACTATAATGAAAGAGTATTACGACAAATTGATAAACTAACAACACGAATTTGGTATATTAATCAACGTGAAACACTTAAGATAATGTGTATCTGGTTCAATACTGATCTGTAGGTGTGGGAAAATAAAGTCCTTGTCCTAATGTAAAAATGTGCCATAATTTTTACAAATGGTGTCAAATGCCATTGTCCTTTGAAAGAGAAATAATACATAGCATAGTAGTTGGCAACAAGCAATAGAACGGATTCTTAATCACCAATTTCCTCGCTGTGCGGTTTTGGAGATTTGAACTTGCCTTCTTCGTAATCAAATTTCCATCGATGGTTCCAAAATCTGTCAGGGTTCATATGCGGGAGCGTATCGGGATCCTGCTTTTTAAAATCAAGATTTTTATAAATCCTGCTAAAAGGTTTTACAAAACCTTCTTCTAAATTCCCAGTTTCTTAAAATACTTTGTTTATACTGTCGTAAATAATATTTACCTAACCTCGCAAGGAGGTTGCATATTCCGTTAACTGCCCCCCCGAATTTGGCAGCCGCGCAGTTTCAATAAAAAGGATTTTAAAAAGCGGGTCGAACCCTTCATATGCTGGTGCTTTCCTGGAAAGTGACAAAGTGACGTATTGGTCTTCCAAGCGGAGATCTATGCTATGCTAAGGGCCATGCATTATATTCAAAAGAACAGATGGAGGGGCCATAACATATATAGTGTTAGTCAAGTAGCACTTCAGACCCATCAGGCTCCAACTCAAGAACTCTTTAAATTCTGTCGAAAGGCCGAACAGTGTGCGCGAGACTTCTTAGTGTTTGTGTTGATGAGATCATAGAAGAACTTGCTTGCCAATGTTCGGACGAGGTTGTTCAGGACCTGAACCTGTTTTAAGTCTTCCCGCAATTACTAGAAAGGTCCTCCACAATATTCAAAGGAAAGATTCTTTGGACTGCAGACAGACCAAACTGTTTCGACGGAATGCCTGTGGGAAGTCTCCAGAATTTTTGAGAAAAGACAAAGGGCATTCTAATGGGCCACTGTCAAGCACCTAAATGTGCTAGGCTTAAGCCATATAACTGTCTGTGACATTTTTTGGAGAAGGCGAAGACACCAATAAGCGTTAATTCTGTGAATGAAGGTGCTGACGTGGTGAGTGCTTAAAATCAAAGCTCCTTTTAACCGAAGTGTCTCCTCGGCTTACTAAAAAAGCACTAAAGTTAGGTTCCAGAAATCGAGTGAAATGAAATCGAAATCGATATTGCAAATCGAGTGAAATCATTTTTGACCGGTTTGGTAACTTCGAATTTTTTTCGAAATCACTTCGCGTGAAATTGAAAACACATGATATCTATCACTTGACACATTTTTAAAAGTGAATTTTAATTAAAAATTAAAATTAAATAATTATATACTGCCTACCGTATAAAGAAATAACTATTTATAATGGTTCTGCAAATTTTGGAACCTCACCTTCAGCAATCTTCAATTCCTGTCACGTTGCAGCTAGTCGCAGTTTTGGGTTTTCTTGGCAAAGAAAATTTCCAAAGGTCAATCGGAAAAGATGCTGACGTCGCCTTGGGGGAAGCCCTGTACCAAAAATTTTGACAAAAGTGCTAACGATTTTGGAGAATCGAATTTGTTTTTTCCACCCACTCGCGTCCTTCTGTGGTGGACCATGACTGTTCACATCTTTTCACAAATTTTCCCACAAAACTTCTGTGACACTTCAGATTCCTCAGACTTGTTTAAAATTTAATTTCTTACTCTGTTTTCACCATATCACATCGAGTGTCACAGATCGATTTGAAATCACTTTGAAATCGACAAAATCGAATTGTGGAACACAACATTTTCACTTTGGTTCAATTTCGAAAAATTTGAAATCGAAATTGATTAAAGTGAAATGTAGAACACACAAATTCATTTTCGATCGATTTCGATTTTATTTCGAGTGAAAGTGAAATGTGGATTCTAGCTGACTATCTATCTGAAAGTACTTCATCGGGTGAACAAAGCTTTAAAATAAAAAATGGCAGAGGGAGTTCGAAAAACCGAACGATGGCATTACAAAAAAATACAATTGATATTTGAAAAACGCAGATTTTAATAAGAGGTCGCCATTTGGAAGCTTATTGTTAAACAGTTTGCGTTTGTTTGCTGAAAGCCGACGGATTTGCTATATTTGTATATTCTTCTGTTTGGTACTACCAATTTTCCTTTTCGTCACAGCACTCTGACGAGAAGCTCTATAGATGTGATTTTGCATCGAATTTCTATGCACTATTAGGTAAGCAAAGGCAGGGCCATCTAGTGTAAATCATAGGTTATTTTAACACAGACAGCTGTTTCCTTCTCGAAATCTTAAAAGAAAGTCAGCATCATACTTCCGCGGAACGAATTTATTCGCTTTATTGAACAACTTATGTAGCCCAAACAGTTTTTTGAAAATAAGTTTCGTCCGAAATGTACCCCCCGCTCCTGCTTCCTGCAGCAGTTTGTGCAAAAAGATCGTGAGACTGGTATGCAATTGGACTACACGTTATTGTCGAGAAGCCAATGCATCCACCGAGATTGACATTTTGGTATGTATTGTGACCATTTTCTTACTTAAACTTGTGGAATTTAATATGGATTTGGACGACTTCTGGTTCATGCAGGACGGCGCGCCATACCACAATTAATCTTTTGCGCACCAAATTCCTAAATCGTGTTATCAGCTGTCTTGGCGATGTCAATTAGCCGCCTCGAGGCTGCGATTTGACCCCTTTGGACTTTTTTTTTTGTGGGGAACCTTCAAGGACCGATGTTATCCCAACAATCCGGAAATGATTGAAGCACGTAATCCGTGAGCTACAGCCCGAAACCATCAACAACGTCTTGACAAATTGGAACGACGAATGCTGAAGGACGTTGTGTTCCATAACTAATGGGAATGTTTGCTCTTACCAATAAAGCCATAATACAGAAAAAAAATAATTTTGTTCATTTTATTGCATTTTTATAAAAAAAGTATTTGGCCCACCCTGTATATGTAAAAGCTGCGAGATTTATAAACAATTAGGTATGCTAAGATGTTAACGCTAAAAGTGACGGCCTTGCCTCGAGTTCTTATGCCGGCATAAAAGACAGATATATATTGGCATGCGTCTCGTAATGTAAGCTTCCACTTCTTTCACCTTTTATGTTATGTTAAGGAATGATAATTTTTGTACCAGAACTTTTCTCCAACTGGTCCGTCAGTATGTTTGGTTCGACCTCAAAAAAGTTTCAGCGGGCTAGTCAAAGGTTTGTTCTTATCGTGTTATAAAATGAACCCATAAATTGGAACACTTGTCTTTTGCCGCTTTAGGTATTGAAAACAGACACGAAAGATTCGCCACTTTTGGCTCAAACCTAATGAAGGACTTCCTTCACTAAAGGAAAAAAAATAATAAACAAAGATTAATATTGACGCAAACATCCGTAAAACACGAACAACTTACGCATGTCTTTTGACAATTTAATTATGGCTTTGGGAAGTCGCCGCGCATTGTCGATGATGTCATATTTCTCACTGAAACTGACGACACTACTACTATATCAAAATGAGACACTTGACTTTGACTCAAGTGCTAAAGGAAGGAGGAAAAGAAACCAAAAAAACACGACATCAACGATGAGTCAATAGGATTTTTGTTGTTCGTTGGAAAGCTATCGAATTCGATTCGACAATGTTGTAGATACATCTGTTGACCATCTACTACATCGATCCAAAAACAAGACCGACGGCACTGTACATTTCGTGTGCCATTGATATGTAAGTGGAATACCTCGTAAGCCTTTGTCCTCAAATTTTTTACCAAACCACAAAGAGTATGATACATGATTTCATCGCTAGTCAACAGCAGAGGTGTTAACTACTGTCACCACATTTTGACTTTGCCCATAAATAGGAGTACGAACCTGTACTCGTACTGCTCAATATTTGGCCAAACGTCAATTGTTAAGTAATTTTTTTTTAAGAACCATCTGCTTACGAAAAGTGATAACAGGTGCTGCTGCTACTAACCGCACAATCCTCATCAACGTCATCATCGAGCAACACATTTCTATTAACAATATGCGTGTGGGACTGGGACTATGGACTTGGAACTTTCTAAAAGCGGCTTTTCGGCCAGTCTGTATGAGGCGAGAAAGGATGCGCTCTAAAGCGATTGGTAAAGGTGCAATTAACGCTATTGGCCAATGGCTCATTAAGTGAAATTAATTTCGCGAGCACACAACCTAATTGAATGTTACAATAAATTGGTTCGCGTGTAAATCACAATGACGGCCTTTAATTGCCGCCATTAGTTTGGTTTGAATGTCATCGCGGTGCCTAAATTGATTTCGAGGCGTACCGCAAATTAGACAAAAGAGGCAGGATGTTCTGCTGGTGTTTTTTTTTGTTAGACGATATAGTTGAGGGGGTATAATGAGATGAGTAAGTGATGTTGGTGTAAAGTTATTGTTAAAGAATGTACCTACAACTTTTTGTCTGAGGTCTTTTTCATTTCCGTCGGGGTGAAGGCCAGTTGCTTCAATGAATCTAGACTTCAAATGGTATTTAGATAATAGTAATATTCACCCTTTGGAGAATGCGAGAGGTCGATCCTCTGTTGAAATCAATGACTGCATTAGCATTGCACAGACAACTCAAGTATAAAACTTGAGCTTAGTTTCCGTTAAAAAATAAACTACTCAGCCTATAACATCGCATTTAGTTATTTCCCTCTGACGTCATGGCTCGCCACCTTGACTCACTTGAGTCAAATTTGATCATGAGTGGTGTGGTGATTTTAGCGCAAAACACACTTTAGGGGACGCCGGACATTGTCGACTGTTGTCTTTCAGAAGGTGGCTCGGATTAGCTATTGACAAAACTAAATAGGACGGTTTTAGCAAGTGAAATTTTGATATCAATGTGTCACTTAAAATAAGCCATTCAGAGCGATCTCTCCCATCCGGAAGTCAGGAGTGCGCAACGATAAAGCCAAATTCCAGCGTGAAATACGAGGAGAGATCGCAACGATACAACAAACTACAAACAAAATAAAGTGCACGAATGCGTCATACGAAAATTTCGCGCTTAATGAAATGAATTTTTTAATCGCTTCAAAAAGAATGTTGATATTTGATCACAATACCAAAATTAATATAAATCACTTTTTAGGTTTTGCAAAATTTGATTTTCTCAAAAACGGCACCTACGATTTTGATGTAATTTTGCACAATGGATACTTTTTATATAATTGTTCAAAATAAAAAAAATTTATCAAAATCGTTAGAGCCATTTTTGACAAAACGAATTTAATTTAAATTTTTGAAAATCGTTAAAAGAAAAAAAATTATTTCAAAAATAGAAGTACGCAGATTTATTCAACTTAACATCATAAAAAAAATTTGTAAAATTTGTCGGAATTCTCTTTATAAGTTTTTAAGATATTAGAGGTTTTATAAATTACCGTTATTCGATTTTTTTTTTCAAAAACTGAGAATTCAGTATATTCGGCCCCATCCCAAGTATCCAAAGTACGAAAAGACCAAAATCCTTTGAACCATTTTTGAGAAAATTAGAGATAAGTGATTTTCACAAAAAAAAAAATTTATGGCAGGTACCGTTATTTAAAACGATAAAGCGAAATACAAAAAAAGCCCTGTGAGATTCTACCCAAAAACCTTATTTTTAAGGCTATACTGCCGATAAGCCGTTAAACTACTCACTGTGGAAAACTAATAAAGAATTTATTTGCCGAGTACTTAGAACCAGTACGTCGACCGACAGCTATTGGTCCAAAAATGTCAATGCTTATACTGTCACCGACAATTTTAAAAGTCCGAACTTCGAGAGACAATAGAAAAGTTGAAGAATAACAAAGCCTGGTAAAACCTTACCTTATTGGTGAGTTACCAAAAAGAGCATTAGTCAAGTTCTTTGTATGTGGGAAAGTAGCTGTAAAGATCCCAAAACCGATAAAATGCCGAATCCTACCTAGAGAATAGACTATTTCATGTTAAAAATGGGACTGAATACTCGGAGTTTAAAGAAATTCAGGTCGGTGTACCTCAAGTTAGCGCTCTCGTTCCAGTTCTGTTCGTGCTTTACACAAGATAAACACCTAAAGACAAAGAAACAATCGTAGCTTCGTAGTTCGCGACATGGCTATACTCGCAACGGGTAAAACTTTTGAATTATCGGGAAAACTAGAATAAGCAAGTCAACTCATGACAATTTTACATACAGAAATGCTACCCATTTTATCTGTGTGCAAACGAGGCAAAGTAGGAATGACAAGACGCAAAATTTACGGAGAAGTCAAATTTATGTAGAAGTTAAAAACAAGCGCAACGAGCTCGAAATCAGGCAGAGGCGGCAAAGAAAGAAAAAGTGAGAGGATCTTATCCCCTACGCACGCCTTATGAGCGCACCCGGCGTTTCTCATAGTGTCTCTCTGCAGCGGAGGCTTAGAATGTAGTTATACATGGGCTGCAGTCAGAGTCAAATTTAGAAATCGGGCATTTTTATTGACAACGGACATATCCCAAAAAAGGATAGTATAAGCAGTAAACTGAAATGAGGTTAGAGAACGGATAAGATGTTCAATAATGGTTCGACTTTATACAAATCAAGTAAGGAACCGGAAGGCGAATGGTAAAGTGAAAGAGGACTGTGGTTTCAAAAACGGGGAACTGTGAAAAATAACTATGTAAATGGTATAAGTCTTGAGATATGCTCAAAGAACAATTGGGTGCAGAGTGCTCAGCAAGTAGTCAAGTTTAAGACTTCTGTATTTCCCATAAGACATGCCGAAGGACGCTACTTCGTTGCATTCCTCTCAACAAACAAAAATAATGTAAACATTTATTTCAACAAAAAATGCAACAACAATCAATTTCTATGTCAATCCATTACCTAATGCCAAGTGTATGCACCCAGTAATTCGTCTCTTTAAATTACATGGTGTTTTTGCACCTAACATCCATATCACGTGTTGGTTTCACTTTTATTGCCACATAAGCTCCTATTACAGCGTCACGCTGGGTGTTACGTTGTTAACCAGATTTTTCCCCCGCCATCGTCTTTGAGTTTGGACGCCTGGCGCACGACGCGCCATTCAAGCTGTAAGCGTAAACAAGGTCAAGTATTCACTGGCGGTAGGGCTGGGGCACAGCGGCGAGAAGTATCTACTCTCGCCTGATATGTAGCCCACTGCATCGTTACTATATTAGAGCTAGACGATGTCGACGACGACCACGACGATTACGACAACGTCCTCGACGGAGAGAGAGAGAGATTGAACATCAACTTGTTGGCTCCTATAATATGTGCTTTGTGGAAGGGCGTTTTGGCCTTGCCTCGTGGGGGATTCCCTATTCCGTCGACTGCTGCTGCTGCTGTTGCGTCTCTATTTGTATTCTTTGGTGCTAAGCACGACGAATGCTTTGCATCCACCGCCGCTCCATGCCCCATGAAAAGTATTTTCTAGGTGGCAGCAAAAAAAATATACGAACAACCTCAGCTCAACAGCAATCATCGGGACGGTTTTTGTGTGCCTTGCCTCAACTTGGTGCAGCAGCGTGCGCCCACATGGCAAACGGCACTCTTTTCTATGTGGTGTTCTCTTTGCAGTTGTTTTGTAAATCTAGCACAGGATTACGTGTGCATGCCGCTTTGTGAATGAAGTCGGGTCTTGACACGGAAGCAGTTGGAGTCGGGTTATGTGTGCACTCTGTGCACAGGATCCCTTCGTGTTTAGAGGAATAGTTGCACTTGCAGCAGTGGGTGGGTGGGAATATGCAGGTGCTCGCTCCTATGTGAGTCTAGTTTTTGTCTTGCCGTCAGGCGTTTGGCCAGGCGGCGCGGTGGTTAGGTTGTTGTTTTGTTTCCGTTCGTGTGCGCTGTTGCTGTTTGCGCTACTGGTTTTCCGGACGGTTTTTTGTGGCGCTGCTCGGTGTTTCAGTTAAGTGTGCGGTTCACCGAGAGTGTCGGAAGTGTATTTTAGTCGAAAAACATTTATCTCATAGTTGCACAGTTGGTATATGCAGCAGGCACCCTTTTAATTGCTGCTTTGTGCCTCCAGTATGTGGTGGAAGTGGTTAGTTTGTTTGTTGGGTTCAAATGCCGCCGGAACTTGACGTTGCTTGCTTATGTTGGTCAAATGCATTTGTTTTGATTTGGTATGACATTCACTGGATGATCTTGGTTTTTTTAGGAGTCAAATATGTCGGATTACGTTTCTGCTTGCCGGCAGGTGTAGGTAACTCATTTCGTTGTACATGCTTCCTGTGCGAAAAACGACGAAACTGCTTTGTTTATAGAACCTGACTGGAGGTAACTAGTTTTTTTTTTCAGATTCAAGGCGAACGATATGGTTTGTAGATTTAAAGCTTAAGCCACAGGAATGTGGGATTAGTGTGTGTATTGCTTGAGGCTTACATTTATCTACACCAAACACTTTGGTATCGCCGATGTCTTGGCCTGAAAGACTGAGGTTCGGTTCAGTCTTACATTCGCATGTGTTTTGCCTTTTTGTGCAACAACCACATCTGTGCACAGCTCATCATATAGTTCACGGTTGCATCTTCTCCTCCCCCTGCCCTCCTAGCAAATAAGTCGAAAAAATATTATTCCTCTACTTTCTTCGTTCTGTAAGCAAACATTTCATCCTTCGTTCCAGGAGTTGTAAGCCCATTTGGCCAGAATTTTTGGTCCGATCGAGGTAGATGAACTCCTTATCTTTATTCCCGAGGAACTAGCTACGCCTGTTGTCCAACTGCTCCTGAAAAGAACATCTGCATACTGCAGGGACTGGTATAAGCACTGGAAGAATTCAGATGAGCTACTGAAAAGCTGCTCATCGCACCGCGTGCTCTATAGCGGTCTATAGATCACACAGCTGGATCAGTTTGGCCGGGATCCCGCCATGTAGTGTATGACGATGAATGCTTTCAAAGGTATACAGATTTAAAGTCAATTAAAAGACGGTTTGTCGCGTCTTGAAATTTGCTGGTTTTTCCAATGCGAATATTTGTTCTGTGACATTAAGAGTAGGACGCTTCTTCAAATTTTATTTTTATATTTTTTTACTGGAGGCTAGAGTTTGGTACATTGTGCTGAAGAATTCTATCTTTGCACAAAATGCAATCCTTTTTTACCTTTTTTCGATTCTTGATTCTCAGTTTGTGTAAAACTCGACTCTGTTGCAAGTCAAGCTGTTGTACAACCGATCACAATTGTTAACGGGTGTTAAAAGTCCCTTCAACGAACCTTTAAGTTAAGGGAAGCCACACGTTTTTGAGGGAAACATGGGATGCAGGGATGCATGAAATAAAATTGAAATTGAAATTGAAATTGAAATTGAAAAAAAAGGACTTGTGAGTCTATTAGACTGAGCTTAGCTTAGATTATTTTTTTTTCCATTTCGCAGTCGCAAAACTTTACTACAATTCAGGACAAATAGTACTTTCAAGGAGAGATTGCAGAAATGTACAAATGTAATTATTAAAGTCACTACTCAAACTCACTCCTAGAGTAGCCAAACTTCACAGACACTGCCGTACGTAGAGTTGAAATATCAGTTCATTCGCAGTGCTGCCAAGTTTCACTGACCCTGCTAAGTCCCAATGGCGCAGTCTTAATAATTAAAAATACCAACGTGGAGGCAAAGCAATTTGCATTTTTAATCCAATAACAACTAATCCTATATGGGATAAGCCAATCCGAGATCATTTAAGTGGCTTAACCCTTAACCCGGATAAAAACGGTGCTGCCGAAAACGAGATCTGCATTATTTCCATGTGTTCCTGTTTACTGCAAGCTGAACAATATTTGATCAAAAGTGTGGTATTAGGGTATGTTGCTCGACTATTCGACCACCGTTTATTAAGAAATTTTATTTAGAGAATTTTTAAAGAATTTATGACTGTACTAGGACATTATGGTCTATGGTAATATTAATAAAAATCAAGACAACAAAATATTTTCCTTTGTCTAACAAAAACTTAGCAGAAATTATTTAAACTTTTTTAGCACGAAAAAAATATATTTTCATTGCGGGGTTGCACAAAATATTCATAACACAATTATAATAGTCAGATTTTAAACTTCAGCGGCCAAACATGATAGACACTTCACCACACATATACATAGTTGAAATGTCAATTCATTCAAAGCGCAGCCAAGATTTTGTAATGACGTTTCCAAACCCGGATGCCGTTTTTTTCTACAAATCCATAGGAATTGCAAAATAATAAAATAAATATTATACCCCAAAGTCTAACCACTGTGTGTGCGAAGATATATTTTAAACACGAATGGAGGGACCTTAAATTTTATGGCAATTAGGTTTTGAGAAGCTTCTCATAACAGTTCTTACTCTTGGATGTTTGTCAGACGTTCGCAAGAGTTGGGGCAGTGAATAATAAGTTTCAGGTGGTACATGTCGGGATTTGAATCAGTGACCTCTAGCTTAGTGGTCCAACGCATTTAACCACTAAGACACTGCAAAAAAGCATGCCTAATAATATATTGAATATTTTTCTTATATAATAATACAAGTTTTATCATAGCGGGGGTATTTGTTTTCAAGTAGGGACCATGTATTAACGCAAGTATATTTAATGGATTTGCTGATTGGAACTTGAGAACTTTGAACTTTCACTGCGAACGAATCCCTAAACCAATTACCAAACTGTCGACCCCAAAAACATTCAGGGAAAACGTCGAAAAAGTTCATGTGAAAGTTCACGAATGAATAACGTTTACAAATAACTAAAATTTATCAACAAAATTCATCGCAAAACCATCTTCGATGATGAAGCGCATTTTTGGCTAAATCGTTTCGTCAATAAGCAGACTTTGTGTTATTGGTCAGGTAGAAAACCTCATGTGCTTCAGGAAACACAATTTTATCCACCAAAAATAGAGATATTTGAATTGGTTAGAGTTCTATTTAAGAAAATAGAAAAAGTTATAAAGTCCTTATTGTAAAACATTATACACGTATATTACAGCTCCACTAGCACCTACGTCAACCTATGTTATTTATTGAATTAGGAATTATCCAAAGTCCAGATCCATACTTATCCTCTGAAAATCATCGTTCTGTGGAGAATAACGGCTTTGCGTGTTTGAGGGTACCATTATGACATTATGCTCTTTTAACATATTGAGGTATCAAATACAGCAACAAAACCTACAAAATTATCGTAGGTCGCACAATATGCAGTTTGAATTTTAAATTGTGCAGTTTTGAATATCTGGTGATGGTTTTTCTAATCTTACTTGTCTAGGATTATGGAAAGAAATATTGATAGAGCAGCATATTGGAACAGTCAGAATCAGGCATTCTTCTCACGTCTCCCATTTTCATCAATAGCTGAATAGTTGGCAAATCATATTCAAACTCTCTTCGTCTTCTGTCTGCCTGTATCCTACTTACATACCTTTATCAATTCCAAATCTGGGCGGATTAAGCTAATACACTTTGAGAACTGACGATTCGCAGTGATTGAGTTTCAAGAAGGACAACCAATTTTAAAAATTGTAGGGTGTTAGGATGTTTGAAAGCCAAAGAGCTTTATAGGCGATTTAGGAAACGTCCAGTGACGGAGAATGCTGCCAATCATTTCTGCCATGTTGGCGACATTCATTTGTAACTATCCAATTTTGTTTACTTTTCATTTATACAGATATAATATAAAGAACACGGCAACTCTAGTTTACACTTTAAGTGTTGGATTTGTGTGGTGGCATATGGCGATTTATTCACGCATATATATCTTTTGAATGAATTGAGATATTAAAATAAAATGAAAATTTAGAGTTCGAAATTAATGCAGGAGAATCGAGTGGTACTATTAACTCAATTTCGAATTTAGTAAACTTATGCTGTTTTTTCTCAGTGATGTTTTCAGTTAAGCTTGCACAAAATATTTTCTCAAGAGCTCTGCTGTCTTGGCGTTAAATTTTTGCCGCATTATGCCCAAAACACATGTGCCGAATTTTGCTTGTAGTGAAAATAGAACACACAGAATTAAATGGGAGGGAACACACGTAAATTCTGAATGCGCCGCATTACTACAATCTGCAAGTTGTCTTTATTTCTAAATTTCACTGCAAACCGACAATGTAAAATAACATAAATTTTTAAATGTTTGGCACCACTGAATTCTGAAGTTAATTGGAAATCTCTTTTCATTTTTTAACAACAACGACATCGGCTGAAGTCCAAAGAATGACGTTTGGGTAAAGGCATGACAGAATCCACTGCATTGATGTCAAACAAAAGTGTCGCTCGTGTGTCGTTCTTGAAGTACTGCGCGCTTCTCTGCATCCAGAACTTCTGTACATGTGTTTTGGGCATTAGCCAGATCAATCAGATTCAGTTAAGAACGCAATAATTATTTCTTTTTTAGATAATAATACGTACAGATAAACTGCCGAAACACCTGTAAGAAAAAAAAACAGGCATTGAATGATTTTCAATTTTAAAATGAAAATTGTAAATAAATACCTTGAATGTCCAATTTTCGTAAACGTTTAATTAAGAAGGCGACGCATATTTTATGGGATACGGATAATTCTAATTGGTTCACGTTCAAAATATAAGAACGATCAAGAATTCCAAACTGTGTTTTTTTGTATGAATTTACATACATGTGTCGAGGAAGCAATCAGTGCTATGAGGTTTTTTATTTTTGGCATTCAAACGGGCCGTTCTTACCGGTAAGCACTTGCCAGCGGCAATCAAAAACGTACTGCCCGTATTCATATTTCGGAATGAAACCGAATTATCCTTCCGTGAGAATTTGTAGGTGTGTCTACGATTTTTCAAAGAGAGATATTTTTGCATTAAAATATCACTCTCAGATGTAATCTGGCAGCACTGCTTTGTAGTTTTGATATGTTGCATATTTAGAAAACACCTATTTATTTCTTACGCTTAGCTATTTAATATAATAAAGAGCTTCTATGCTTCACATTCATACTTTCATTAGGTAATTTAAAAATTCGCTTAAATGGTGTTTTCATTTGAATTCGCTTATTTGGTCTGAGGGTTAGCTGAATTTTCCAAGCTTTAGTTTAGTTTAAAAACAACGCCGATGACTTCAAATCAAACCAAGAAAATGTATTTTGTGATGATAAATAAATTTTATTTTGATAATCAAATCATGAAAATTTTAGGGAAAATTAAAGAATTTTATTGTGTACTGTATTCTGTTATCTTTTCAATGTTTTAAAAGTTATGTGTGCTCCAGCAAGCAACAACAAATGCAAGATTGATCATGTAAGTCGATCATCGGCAGACAATATAGTTTTTTTTTATTACTGCTATCTCAACGGCATCGTTGACAGTAAACTGTATCGCCGATCTTAGCACAGGTCTTATAAAGGTTTATCAAAAATTAAAACTAAAAACAATCTTACTCGTATGTTGTTGTTAATGGAAAATTTTGGGATTTGCAAAAAAAATGTGTGGACACCCTACCATACAGCAATCGAATATGAGTTTGGGGATCTTCACTAGTCTGCGTTGACGAAAATTAAAGCAATAGAAGACGATAGCATTCCGTGTTTTAGTGAGGATATAAGGCCACAAATGCTTTTAAAAGTAGTCGAAAACTTTGCTCCTCTATGCTCCTTTGTATTAATCATCATACATATCTCCGAAGTTATATATAAAAACTGACTGGAAATCTTTACTTTGTTGATTAAACTCTGAATTTATCTGATCCTAATTTAATCTATCCATGTTTATCAATCCAATCCCATACAATTACAAAAATTTACTCATCAAAGTAGACAAAAAATCTAAAGAAAAATAAGTCTTACGCGGAATGAATAAAAACGACAATGTCAAGTAGAAAGACCAATTCATAAAGTCCGTATATAGGTATAACCTGTAGGTATTCTTTGAAAACAAGTAAGGCAAAAAAGGATGTTTGTTTGAAATATGGCTTTGCGCACTGCGTCGAAAACTGCACGCAATTTTCTGCGCATATTTCTGACATGTACTTTCCTTGTTGAAAAAAAACCCCAATGAAGAACTTAACGCCGCGCCAAAATGAGAAAACGAATTCGGGCAATTTCAGTAAAATGGTTAGTTAAAAATAATTCAAATTGCAATTGCTATTTGACGTTGACTTTATCTTATTTATATAAATAAATTGTCTGGTTTTTGCACCACAAGCAAAGCTTAGTCATGTCAAATGATACGTCAAAATTATTTTTATAAGATGTTAAGTATTTAAATAGCCGAATGTTGGGGTAGACGCGTGAGTATGTAAGTATCTTCCAAACAGTTAGAGACTGTTAGAGAAATGGCACTTGGGACATGTTATCGATAAACCATTACCATACTGACAATTGTTTTGAACAGGAAGGCAATGTGGAACGTAATATTTCCCTATCAAAATCATAATACATTTTTGATGGACATTTAATCCTTCTATACACGAGTGAAAAAAATTATAGATAATAAATAAAATTTAAAAATCAATATAATAATTGTTATATAAATCTTGATGTCGGTCTGACAGAACATTTGCGTGAGTATTGAAGGGTTAAGTAAATTGTCATTACCTTTAAACATGGTGGCAAGTGTGTAGGTACCTGTTACAGTAAAAGGCTGAGTATGAAGTTTAAGAGGTTGAATGTCGAAATGAAAGTCTTTCTTAGCTTTTAAAAATATAAATTTAAATAGTAACTCTGGTATTCAAAATAAATAAAGAACATTTATTAGAATTAGAAATTTTAAAAGCCTAGAGCGCCTTCAAAAACCATCTCGAAAAATTTGAAGTACGTACGGCTTAGTTTGTACTGCCATATTCAAAAGAGGAACCCTTCGAACCTCGTCACAAAAGAGTCATGTCAATCAAAAAAACAGGTCTACAAGCTCCTGGATCAAGCTTGTGGATATTTTTGAGGTCAAACCGGCGAATTCCACAGATGGACTAGTGCAGTGGAGAAGCAGTTAGTGGTTATGATTCCTATAATTCTTATCATACTCAAATAAATGAAGCTTATATAAGTATTAAGATATGTGATAGTAGTAATTTTAATGCCTGAATTAAAGATGTACATGTGCATTTGCTTTGGAGAACGTGTTCGCCAAATGGTGGCAAAAGCTTGTCAGATGAGTTCATTTTGGTGTTGGTGTTTTTTTTTATAGTTTCAAGGTAGGTGTGGCTCAGTGGCTAGGTTTGGTGCGTTGGACTGCTGAATATTTTGGGTTTAAATCCTTCCCAGAACCACAATAAATATTCGTTTTTCGAAAGTCTGGCTATCATCAAAGAGTGAATGAGAAGATTTGCAAATAATTGTAGTTCGGATCAGTTTGAGAATCTAGGCTTTAGGTCCTGTATGGGCTGTTAGCTTGTTTATTTATTTTTAAGGGAATGACTCTAAAATAGGAAAAACTTACTCAAAATATCCGACACGACAGAGTTAAAAATAACATTTATTTATTTAAAGAACTTACCTTATTTAACTACGACCAAAAATGTTCACCTATGTTTTGTCTATGTTTTATTTCTTCTTCGTGTTTTGTTGAATTTTAAAAAAGTATTTAAACTGTTTTTTCTTTTTGTTGTTCCACCAATCAAACTATTATTGTTTTTTTTTCTAAGAAAATAATGAAAAATTATTTAATTTTTACAACACTTCACTTGTGCACACAACACACAAACCAAACCAAAGCAGAAAAAATAAATAAAGAAAAACAAAACTTTCAATTCATTAATTTAAAAAAAAAAATTGTATGCATAATCCAAGGGCGCCTGCGAATTTCAATTTGACAACACACACCGAATTGAAATGCGCAGCATAAAGTAAACGAATAAATCAATAAAACAAAATTTTCGCTGTGCAATAATTTGCATAATGGAAATGGAAACTTAAAAAAAAACTAAGTTTACATAAAGAGCCGCTTTCGAATTTAAAACAAATATAATTACATTATTTTTCTATTTGTCACTCCGAATCTATGTGTGAACCTAGAAAAAGTATTTAGGCCAAAAACTCTGGTTTCGAAGAACAAGTCCTTAAGGACAGTTTTATTAAAACACTTTCTTTTTTGATAAAGAATTTTTTTTTTTTTTTAAATTTTAATATTTTTTTTAAAACATTTTATTTTTTGAAAAATTTTTAGTCACAAAATTTTAAAATATCACTTTTTCTCACATTATAACAGACAAAAGTCAAAAATTGTTACAAGTTTCTATTTATATTATTTATTATTTTTTTTTGTCGAAAAACAATTCAGAACGGATGGCAACTGTGAACACGACCAATCCAAAAGCTTACTGCTGTTCATCTAAACGGATCCGCACTATCCGAAATAATATTTTCGGTCAAAGTTTTTGGAGTTTCTGACGACGATGATGATGATTTGCCGTGCCGTGTGGTGTTGGAGGACCAGCAATGCACATTCTATGTGTATTGTGTGTGCCTGCCGCTGTTGCAAGTTGCCTTCGTAATTTTTTCCAATTCCTTTGCCAGTGGTGAATCGGTGTTGTGTTGTGTTTTTTATTTTTTTGTGATTATATATGTTTTGTTTGTCAATGTTCTCGGCTACTTTAAATGTATATTTGCGCGCTGCTTATAGCATTACACACTCACATGGACCAGAAATAAAACAAAAACTGAACATAACTACACGGCACACGGTTTGGGTTTGTCCTCCTCTCTATCGACACACAAAAATCGGCCCAAAAACACAAAATAACCAAAAATGAAAAAAAAAAAACAACCCAACTCCATCACAGAAAATAATCCAAATTGGGAAAAAAAGGAAAGAAAACAACAACAACGACCAACCGAAAAAAAAACAGGATCAACATTATACCCTACAAAAATGCAATGCCGTTCAAAAGATGCAACTCACACACAGGTATACACTAACTATAAAGGGGCCACTACCGCTCACCACACTCACAAAAGTGCGCACCACCTCGGGGGTGTACCTATACACGCTGTTCAAGGGGGGTTGTTGTCGATGCGCTGGTATGGGAAGACCCATTATAGGCATGTATTTTGACCGAAACGACCGTCATCATCATCGTCAGACCACTACAAGTTTAGTGTAATAAATAAAAATTTTGTTAAAAAAAAACAAAAAAACAGAACACCGAACAGAAAGACGAAGCAAACACACAAAAAGGAATCCAGCAAGGGCCGAGGCGGGAGGTGGTTAGAAGAGCGAGAGCGAGCCTATCGTTTCCCATACACACGATGATATCCAAAGCCCCTGAGTGTGTGCAAATAAACGAGAGAAAAAATGCACACACGAAAAAAGAATTGCATGAAACCAAAAAAAAAAGACCAACAAAACAAAAAAATAGCCGAATAAATATAAAAATTCACTGTAGTGCGTGCAAGTGTATGCGTGCTCAGTGCAGTGGCCGAAATTCGCACTTAATGCACAGTGCACAGTCCCCCCCTCCACCGCCGCCCCAACGGAATGGACGGAATGATGGAGCATACAAATAAAATGTGTGAGCGGAAAATAAAAATTCGTATGCTGCGCGCGAGAAAAAATCCCAATTTAAAAAGTCTCCCCAATCAACCCCCATTCCATTGGGGAGGAAAAAAAAAAAACTAAAAAAACTGCCCGCGAATTATATCCTGCCTGGCCTAACACACGCATAACACGGAAAACAATTTTTATATTTTTCACAATCCCCAATGGCCGCTGCTGGGAAGGGGTTGCATTCACCGTCACCGGCTCCAAATGCAACAACACTTATTACGAGAGCAGCACCATTCAGGAGCACTAACACTCGAACTGCCGCTCACGCACACATCATTTAGCCCAGTCAATAATAATAAGCCCTGCAACGCAACAACAACTCAACTGACAATTGAAAAAAAATAAAAAATAAAAAGGCCAAAAAGTTTTTTTACAAAAAAAAAAAAAAAAAAACACAACTCCTCTCAATTCGCTTTTTTAAACACATTGACATTGAATGCGCCCACAGGAAAAAAACAAAAAAAAAAAGGAACAAAATTGGCAAATGCACATTTTGCCCCAACCCCTTGCATTGCGGTCGGTCGTTGGTTGTTGGTAGGCCTATTGGGGTCGATATGTACAGATTGGAAGAGCGCGAAGAGGGACACTCTCGCCCTCGCCCTAGCCTGAGAGCAGTCCAAATTGCACAATTGCACACACTTAACCCTTATTTTGCGTCATTGCTCGGGCATGGGTGCGGAGTATTATTTCGGTGATAAAATTTGTCTCCTTTTTTTTTCTTTTCTTTTTTGCCGAAAATAAAATAAAACAAATAGAAAAAGTAACGAGGAGCCATCAAAACAAACTAAAGCTACGCACACACTCGGATTGTGACTCCATGGTTGGAGACTTTGGATTGCCAAAAAAATAAAGAATATCCACAACACGATAATAATGATACAACGACACCATACACACGACGCATAGTAGTGACAGTCGGGCGTATGGACAGACTGACATTCGAGAGTGGGTCCCCCCTCTCCGCACGCTTCTGAGCAACCAAAGTAGATGAGATGTATAGTGCAGAAGATACAACAACAAGAAGTCTATTGGCCGCCAAAAAAAAAAAAAAATAAAAATAACCAAAGCATAGTAGGTGCACACAATCCACTTCAATCCACAGAGGCACACGTATAGTACGCAGCTTCGAGACCAATTTGTACATGCTTTTGGTTAATGTAATATTTAACAACAACAAGAGCAACAAAAAAAAACCATCCGCGGGGGAAAGAGCAAGCTCCTGCCAAAAAATTGGGCAGAATTGGAAGTGGCAAATGTTGGTGGAAACGCGCCGAACGGGGAAAGAGATGCACAAAAACGAGCCAAAAAAAACCTACATTTTCGTTGTCATTATGGCCCCCAAAGCAACATTCACGTGATGGAGAAATGTGTGTGCATGTGCTGGGCCACTCAAGTCGAGAGAAACCGAAATTGCATGTGACAACAAAACTGAGATTCGAAATGAAGATAGATCGTTTGCATTAAGTCGAGAAGCGTAGTAATGAGTCGCCTTGGTGGCGACTCTTCTTCTTCAAACGGCGCAGCAGTTCCCAAAAATTTAAACTTTCAATGTTGGCTGCCTTTTTAAAATCGAAAAGAATACCATTCAACTGCTCCTTGAAATCATAACTATTGACTGGTTAAATTTCAAAAATTATAAGTGAATATAAAACAGTTCGATCAGTTTACCAACGCGTCCTTACGAAAAACGGAATTGGGCGGATGATTTTGCTTCGCTTTAATGGGACACTTAAACTCAGAGTTGAATCTATGATCATTGAGTTAAAGTGTAGCTCTATGTTTTTGGACTGAAGCATTCTGCTTAAAACGCCTTCGGAGAGTGGGATAGGATAGATATACTTTTTTTTTATGAATTCATTGTAAAGTCAAAATTTTGCGGACGTGAATGTGAAAGATGATGAGTATAGCACCTGCATGGAAACATGGCCGGCCAGATTCCCAGCAGCAACAAATTTTCCCCACATCATTATTTAATTTTTTTAAAAATGGATTTCCTTACACAAATCATCGGCGTTAATATTCAATTAGTCATTTGCTGACAGTTTTTCATGATTAGGGCTAGTTCTAATAAAATTTGATGTTGGTCATAACCAGTGCTGTCCTTCGGTTGATTTTGAGCAGTGTATTCAAAAAAAGTGCAGCAGGAAAAAAGGGCAAGCTTCAAATCAAACACAAAAAAAATTGATTTTCATGTAAAAAGAAAACAATGTTGTTGTTGCCATTTCAGAGCTCTCTGTCTTTTCCTATAAAAAGAAACTTGTGTAGTATACACTTCTCTGCACTTTCATTCCTTGAAAATTAAGTCTTATATTGAAACTAGCCAAACTATAAACCTGTTGCTGGGAAAATATGAGAAATTGACATGATTGTAGACACAATCCCGATTGTCTAATACCCCTATGCATTTAGTATAGATTGGCTATAGCAGATTTTAAGCATTGGAAACATTTTTATATGGAAATAGGCGCATCTTATGTTTCCACTCATCACATTTGTGAATGTCTAAAGCAAAACTGGAATTGCGATTTAGTCACCGTATTCGTTAACTGCGCCTTAGCACTATTCCGCGATTAGGACTCAGAAGGCACAGGGTGCCCACTTTGAATAGGCATCCTATGAGAGACAGTGGCATATGTAGAGTCATAAGGTCTGCCCTCGAAATTTCTGTGCCGCACGTAACTGTACACTTTCCAAGTAACAATTTAGTTTCCATAATTGCCAAAGAAATCTATTTGCTTATTTCCATAACAACTGTTAGAGATCTTATGGAAATATATTTAGAGCACTTTAGCGAAGTTTTTTACCTTTCTTAAGGCCTACGCTCACAGGCTTAAATTTTAACGAAGTTTAAAAAATTATGTACAGGAATTATGAAAAAATCAAAAATTAATTTAAACATAGAAGTACATGCCACTTTTTTATTTACATACATAAATATAAAAAAACATAAGGTCCGCTTTGAGCGAACATTATGATACCCTATCCATATCCCTATATGCTCGAAAGAAAAAAGCATTAATAAGATGATGGATAGCATTTAATTTCATTCTATTAAATTTACAAACAAAAAAAATATTTTTTGAAAAAACGCCCCCCAAAAAAGTGGGCGTGGCTAAAACTTTGTATGGGCGTTATGTTGGACAAAATATTGGGTAAATATCTTGTTAAACATTTTTTTTCGCTTTCTATGAAAATTTTCGAAGAAAACAGCATTTTGGTCGAAAACGTCCACAAAAAGTAGGCGTGGCAAAAAACTTTCTATGACAAACTTATAAAGGAGGGCAGTGCTTACATGAGATTGCGTATGGACGGACGGACGGACATTGCTAAATAGTCTTAGGATTTGCTCCTGATCATAAATATATATACTTTTACTTTTAGACTGTTACAAACTATGTGTCAAAATTAATATACCCTTAGGATAGGGTATAAGAAACGCAAACAAGGAGTGGGTGGTTAAAAACTTTGTATAGCTAATATTACAAAAAATATTGGCTAAATATATTGTTAAACATTTTTTTTGGTTTCCTTGAATATTTTCGAGGAAAACAGCATTTTACTGAAAAACGACCATAAAAGGTAGGCGTGGCGAAAAACTTCATATGAAAAACTTATGAAGAAAGACAGTGCCTACATATCTTGTGAAAGTTCTAACACTCTATCTCTCTAACATGGGTGGGGGGCTTAGTGGTTAAGTGCGTCGGACCATTTAGCGAGAGTTCGCTGGTTCAAATCCCGACCTGTACCACCTGAAAGTTTTTATTCGCTGCCCCACCTCTTGCGAACGTCTGACAAACATCCAAGAGTAAGAAATGTCATGAGAAGCTTCTCAAAAGTAAATTGCCGCTCAGAATCGGCATTAAACTGTAGGTCCCTCCATTCGTGTCAAAAAATATAACTTCGCACACACAATGGTTGGGGAAGCTTTAGGTCCTGTATAGGCCTTTTACGCCAAATATTTTTTTTTATCTCTCTAACTTTCTAAAATTCTACACTTTCGTTGATGTGATAAAAAGACAGTTATATTGTAGATTTCATTTTGTTGTTAAAATTATTAAGGATTGTCTACGAATAGAACTTGAGATCGTCAAACCCAACACGCATCCACTGGGTCAAATTGATTAATACAGAGTGAATGACAACTTACATTAATGTACTTAGTTTTCCCGTCTTTCGAAGAAAAACGAGAAGGAGCTTCAGTGATAAAGAGCTTAGATGTTCTGCACTCACCACATCAGCCCCGAAGATCCGCTACCTGATGCGAGCATAGGCCGGACAACTGCAGAGAAAGTGTTCTGCTGTGTCATCCTCCTCACCGCAAGCAGGACAGGTAGTGGTGTCGCTTAAGCCCAACACATTTAAGTATTTAGCAAAAGCTTGGTGGCCCGAAAGAACGCCTACAAGTAGCCTACAGTCGATTCTCCTCAGAGATAGAAGAAAAGATGCTGACCTTTTTCAAATGTCCGGGCGCAGTCGCGCAATCGCGCCACCGAATCTTGTGTTCAGGAGAAACCCAAGAATCGATAGAAAACATGACTAAAGATGCAGGCAGACCCAATACAGGTTCGGGTCCTGAGAAAACTTCTTCTGAACCTTGCCTAGCAAGCTCATCCGAGATCTCATTTCCCTGGATGCCAGTGTGACCTGGTACCCAGACAAGATTCACTGTGTTCAGTCTTCCGACCAAATTCAGAGAAAGCTTGAGTTCTAGCACTAACTTGGACGAGGTAAGAGGGTTTAGAAGCGCTTTTAATGCAGCTTGGCTATCACTGCAGATGCAAATGCCTCTAGCCCTCCACCTGTTGTTCACAATATAGCGCATAGTCATAAGGATATCGAAAACCTTCGCTTGGAAAACAGATGCATGTTTACCAAGCGGTAGTGAAGTCTTATATTATCGCAATCCACAAAGACTCCAGCCCCAGACCCCTGCCCGGTTTTGAAGCCATACGTGAAAATACGATGGCATTCCGTTACCTGTGGAAAGTTGACGTGGTAATTTTTTCGCAGAAGGATTTCTGGTGTCATTGCATCAGACGGCATATCCATAAATTGATAAGTTGATGCTATTTTGTCATCTTAAACATCGTCGATATAGTTATATAGGATGTTACGACCTTGATAGTGAAAACAATTTCCTCTTATGTATGAGTCGGCTTGTTCGTAGAAATTTAAAAACTGCACGGTTAAAAACTGAATATTAACAGATATAGGTTTTGTTAAATATTACTACTACTGGAGCTATACAAATATTATTTTGCATAACTAATTTGTTCTTTAATTGAAATTAATATACAGTCATATATTATATAAAAATATAACAAGGAAACACATTGGTTGTATGTATATTTCAGATGTTGTTATACTGTGTAATATTTTGTTTTTGTTATTTACATTTATTATTTATTGAACTTATCTAAGTCTATAAAAGCTGTTTGATTGACGAATAAATATTTAGCTACCTAAACTTATAATGATTAATTAGTTCCTTGCCCTAGTATTTTTCGTATATTCTTATATATTTTTTTAAATTATAAAATACATTTGTAAATATCAACATTTATTTTACATAAGTCTCTCGTGGTAAGGACTCTACTTAGTGAGAAATTCCAGGTTCAAATCCCGACTATATTGATTGTATGTAATGCAAGTCTTATAGAGCTAGCTTTAAAGAAGATTTTGGTCCTATCCAACCTTCTGTGTGAACGTCTCAAACACACTAATCGGCACGTACCAGTGTGGCTTCCGGCCCGGCAGATCAACTGTAGACCAAATCTTCACACTAAGGCAAATCCTGGAAAAGAGCAACTAATTTCAAGTCGAGACACACCATCTCTGCATCGACTTTAAAGCCGCATATGACAGCATTCATCGTCAGGAGCTTTTTATGGCGAATTCGGGATCCCGTCAAAACTGATCCAAGTGTGTCGCATGACACAAGATAACACGCGATGCAATGTGCAGTTTAGCAGCAGCTCATCTGAACTCTTTCAAACAACCACCGGATTTTGGCAAGGAGATGCGCTGTCGTGTGATGTCTTCAATCTTGTTCTTGAGTAGATCGTGCACAGGGCAGGTGTCAACACGGAAGGCACTATCTTCAACAGATCAGTCCAACTGCTGGGGTATGCGGACGATATAGATATCATCGGTCGTTCCCAGCGTGCCGTGATAGAGGCTTTCACGCCAGCGAAACTAGTTGGCCTTAAAGTGAATGAGGACAAGACTAAATACATGCTATCAACAAACAAACAATCATCTGTCCACCGACTATGACAAAATGTCACTGTTGATAGCAGCAACTTCGAGATAGTTAAGGAGTTCATCTACCTCGGGGTAAACATCAACTCCACAAATGACATCTTAGTGGAGATCCGTCGAAGAATTACCCTAGGAAACCGCTGCTACTTCGGTTTGGCAAAACAAATGGGTTCAAAACTCCTAACTCGAAGAACAAAGTGCATGCTCTACAGAACCCTTATCCTGCCATTTCTGCTATACGGCGCTGAGTGCTGGACGATAAGCAGGAAAGCAGAGTTAATACTGGGATCCTTTGAAAGAAAAATCCTTCGACGGATATTTGGTGCTGTGTGCGAGGAGGGCGAATGGAGGAGAAGATACAACCGCGAACTCTATGAGCTGTACCAAGATGTGGATGTAGTCCGAAAAGCTTAAACTCGTCTTCTACATTGGCTCGGCCACATCGAGCGAATGGACAACAACGCTCCAGCCAAGAGGATCTTCGAATCCCAGCCCCCAGGTTCGAGACGACAAGGAAGACCGAACCTCCGTTTTAAAGACCAAGCCATCGCGGATGCCAGAGCGCTTGGTCTGGACAACTGGAAGCAGCGAGCTCGGGAGGATGGAAGGCTGCCGTATCTCAGGCAGGGACTCTTCACGGGTCGGGAGCCCGTTAAGTAAAGTAAGTACAATCAAATTTAGTAAATTTAAACATTTTATTAAATACCTTGTGCTTTTGGAGCGATCCCGATGCAAATTTTGTGACGCCAAATTTCGTTTATTTGATCGTAATTTTCCAGCTAGTGAAAGCGTCGTTTGCAGGAATTTGATTTCTAACTCGTGTGAATTAAATAACTTATCGCAAGTAATGTGTCTGCCATTTGGAAGTTCCGTAATCCGATGAAGCCTCACGTCAAAGCACGAGCATCAGTTGGTACCTACGAACCCGTCAAAAAGGCGATGTCAACCAACGTTTCTATGCAAGCCGAAAAAAGAGGTAGGCCTAATACTTCCTGGAAGCAGGCAAGAAGCTTCACACTACATATGACACTAGATATTGATGGCAGATTGCAGATACTTCATGAAGTCAATGCGGCGAACCCCACAGGCAGACCAGTACGGATGCATTGAAATGGGAGGCTTATTATTCCAATAATTCTGATCTTAACCACGTCAATAAAATAATGAGTGTCTATAACTACACGACAGCCTTGATTTAGTTCGGGCCTACAAGAGAAAGTCAATATTATTAGTTAGTGCGGTAAGAAAAATGCATATATTTCACAGTACGTTCAAAAACAGTCTTTAGTGTAAACAGATGAGCATTCCTGGCAAGACGGGTATTGTGGTTTAAATGTTGTAGGGATGGAATGCAACTGGCTATTTCGTTCGAGCACTTATAGTGAAAATAACAGTGAAACAACAACAGGCAAGAGACATTGCGACGATGACCGAGAGAGTCAAGTTATTTCGCGATGTCTCGATCGCCAATAAGTTTTACTAAATTTATTAAAAGGGTTTTCAGTGGAACCAAAAAACACCATCCATCAAAAGTTCGAAATCGCATTAACTCTAATTCAGGTAATCTAAATCAAAAAATAAAGAAAATATCCAAATTTTTTTGAATATCATATTCGTGGGCCATATTCGTGGGCCTTATTCAACGTATGTTATTGTCAAAAAACGTATGATAGAAATTAATATATGAAGAAATTTGATAATAGTATATTAATTCAGTTCTATTTATTTCATAAAAAATGTAAAAAAAATTCAAGGAATAGTATAGGTGGTAGCTCTCCCATAACTTAGATTAGATAAAAAATTAAACACTTCGTTGTAAGTGTGAACTTTTCGATTATTAAGGCCGATGATTCGATAATTTTCTGAGGTTCGGTGAGTCCTATGTTGAAGCATTTAAGCCTCTTCTGGATGCATACGATACACAGGTATGTACAACTTTTCCCCATTTTCATCAGATGATGATTCTAGACGCAGTGTCAAAGGTCACTTAGAAAGTCAGTTACGATCTTAGCGTTACGTTTGCTCACAGAAAGGATCTGAAGAGCAAAGCCAATGAATTTTTTAGCATGGTGTAAGTTATTGGGACTGATATACGCATTTGGTGTTCCCATGTATTGAATTCTAATTTGATATTACTGGTGGATAGTCCACAGAAGTCACTCTGTTAAGAGAAGTAGGTTGTTAAGGGTAGTTAGACAGTTCCAAACAAGTAGCGAGTTGAACCTGTTGGAGTTAAGAGCTTTGAGTGCTGCTTGACTGTTTGAGAGAATGTAGATATTTGATCTTGTCAGATTTAACCTTACATTGCGCATTTTCTTGCGCATGGTTCTATGGCGTCAACTTCTACTTGGAAGATTGATGTTGTGTTGCCTAGAGGAGATACAATTTTGCAGTTGGGTCCGCTGATACCTGCTCCTAGACTCGTAGGCATTTTTGAGCCACCCGTGTACCAGACTGAATGTGACCAGTCAAGTCTAGGGCCTCCAGTTTCCATGTTACGGTGGGAGGTCAAGGCGTTGGCGTTACTCTAAAGCAGCAAATAGACAGGAGGTCATGGCACCCGTGATTCCTATGCATGCTAGTGTTTTTATACTTTGATGTGCTTTTTGGGCAGATACTCGGTCTATCTTTTCCCACCACACTAGAGCTTAATATGACAAGATTTGTATGGCTGTGTTTTGCTAGGTCCAATTCATTACTTTTTGACGTAAAACAGTTTGGAGCAAGCCCATAATATAGTATTTATGGTGTGTTCAATATGAGCATTCCAAGTAAGCTTATGATCAAGTGTAGAACCGATATATTTTCCTACCTTCGAGAACGATATTGGATGGTTGTTGCTCAGTGATAGGTTCGGAAGGATGTAATTTCTTTTCCGGGTGAAGAGAACAATTGTTATTTTAGAGGAGTTAACACTTGACCCCAGTTCCTTTTTTTTGTTAAGGGGTTATAAGAATAAAAATTTCGGAGATACAGCCTTGAGAAGGTGTGCACTCAATTGAATCACGAGGTTTATTTGTGGATATCCAAACTTTAAACGCGTGTTTCTCGAAACAGTGTTTTCAAAGTCGGTTGTCAAAAGTTCTCGAAAACTACTCAACGGATCTTGATGAAATTTTACACAGGTCTTCGAGATACAATTCACGAGGACTTGGACGAAGGTTTGTCAATCACAACTATTTAAAAAAATATTGAGCAAATTTTACCAAAATTTTTGTGTAAAAAGGTAAAAAGGTCTTCCAAAAATACACTTTTTTCAACTAAAACACAAATTTTTTGTTCACTTCATTTGATCTTGTCAACGCGGATGCACTTTTTTTTCACCGGGTCACCGGAAATGGCGTCACAATGGCGGATGAATATTTTCCTTTGAAAATTTCAGAAATTCGTTTTCAGATGTAAGATACTTTGAATAAAAGCAAAAAAAATTGTTGAGAGTATGCTTTTTTTCCCTGAATTGACTCATGTAATTTTTTAAGGCGATTTGTATGAAACCTGATAGGGTAGGTCCATGTTTACCTCTTATAATGGTTACTAGGTCATTAGCACAGCCTTGTGTTTTAAAAATTAAATTGTTATATCGTCCAGAAGTTCATCAATGTAGATGGACCCGAGGAGGGGAGATAGAACGCCCCCTTGTGGACATCCTTTGACTGCTTTAATTGTGATGGGTGTTGGTCCAAGCTTGGCAGACATGGATCTGCTTCTCAACATTGATTGTATCTACTTAATAGTTAGTTTGTTTATTACTTTGTAAAAGGCGGTCCTTGCAATGGAAGAGTGCGACATGTACGACATAGAAATATTAAATAATACAACTTATTCCAGAGAGTGTGGTGTGTACAGGTGCACCAACTCCGCTAATGACAACCTCGTGATGTCCAATTGGGAAGAACTACTATAGGAGATTGCAAGCAATACTCATGAGACGGCTCAATGACGTACTCGAACTATGATATATATTGTGAATAGACCTAATAAAGAAACTAACTATTAGGCCTTTTTAGATGGCTAAAATGCAGCGGATAAAAATTAATTCTCCAATTGAAGGGGTCTTGGATAACAGGATTTGCCGCTAGGATTCGCCTATAGGGTAAACACATTCAAAAAAAAAATCTCATTAGGGGAACGCACAAGTGGAAGTGTACTATCTTAGGATACAGGAAGCCGACAGGGAATATATAATATTCTGTACTGAAATTTAATCGGAAGTTTAATGTCAATGAGCGAACTAATACCTTGAGAAGACAGTGGCGGCTAAAACCCAAGAAATTTTTTTTTTTGTAAACGGAAATTGTGTAACCAATTCTTATATATGACAACTAGGCAAAACAACCAGACTTAAGTTGAAGACAACAGCATTAAGACTATCGACGGATTTGGTCGAAAGCGATTTTTAATAGTTTACACCTGAACCAATAAATGCAGGAATCGAATCCCAAAAAAGCTCTTTAAGAATCACCAAAGAATCATGTTTATCCCAAATCTCTTAGGGTATCTCTTTGAAAATGTGTGAGGAAAGAATGTCAGCCCTGACTACATGTCTCCTTATATATATGTAGCTGATCCGAATATTTGGAATTAAGGCAAATAAGAGCCTACTCTGTATCGCGAACATAAATAAAATCTAGCGAAATATATCGGTAACGGATTACTGCTAGGCGATCGCTTCCTAAAGGTGCGATCAGAAGGTCATCCAAATATGTCATCCGGATGACACCCTAACGTTATGACGTGGAATTTATCCTTAAGTGTTTATCCCGTCTGGAAAAAACAAGTTTTCTATAGTCAGCATGTCATCCGGATGACACGTTTGGATGACTGTCAGATCGCACCTTAACTCTCATCATGTCTCCTCTCAAATGTCGCATGTTTTTATTTTCTGCAAACCTATCCCCATCCATCGTATCGGAGCCGCTTTAATATCTGTTATATTGTCCAAAATTTCATTTCAGTTTTTGAGTACAACATACGCACTTTCTAGTTGCATACTCCAAAATCAGAGTCCATTGGCGTTCGAAGCCGTGATTTTAAAATGGTGGAAGGAATTGCGGCCGGTATCCGAGGCCGACCGTTGATGCAATTGAAAGGCTAACTAGCAGATTGTCAATGACTAGTGACCATAGGAGTATGGAGAGAACCCCTCCTTATGTGAGGAGGAGGATATGATTCGACTTTCCAGCATGGTTCGTAGAATCTTCGATACCTTTACCACTGATTGTCCTGGGAATCGCATCGTATGCGGTGTTATCGAAAGCACCTCTAACGTCAAAGAAGGCGCTAAGGCCATTTCCTTTGATAAAAGTGCTTTTCATATATTTCTTACAAGGTAGTGAAGAGCATCTACAGTGGAGTTTCCCTCTCTTTACGGAAATTGATTAAAGTGAAGGGGGTTACATATTTCTAACTGACTTCTGATATGAACATAAGTCTTTCCATTATTTTAAGAACAAAATATGACAGACTGATAGGTCAGTATGATTTAGGTAGTTTATTTGGTCTATTGCGATTTTTGGGGATGCAAATCACATTTACATGTCTACATAAGAAAGCAATGTGACCCCAGTTATAACTAGCCCTAAATAAAGCAACTATAATGTTCATAATCTTTTGTATAAGGGCTGGAAATATACCATCACCACCAGGTGCTTTGAATGGTTTAATTGAGCCAATTGCCCACCACAAGATATCAAGACGTTTGGGTCCGTCGTATTTGAGTTTTCGTGTGTAACACGTATAGGCGACCCTGTCGTGTAGGTTCCATTTGGTTTCTTTACACAATTTGTATGATCTTTAGTGAGAGCATTTTCTGCACGCAGGTCGTTTTGATCTTCTCAGTTCTGAGTTGTATTCTGTGAGGGCGTACTTTTTTTCGTCCCACATTTTTGCATGTTTGGCCTGATTAAAGAGTTTCCTAACCATATTCCTGATTTTAGCAAGCTGAGTAATTTTCTAAAAAAATGTAACTGAAATGGTTCAAGGCGGATGGTTTGACTTCTCGCGTTATAGAAGTTACTTCGAGTGTTCCACGGGACAGTCATTTGGGCCCGTTGCTATTTATATTATTTATTAATGATGCATATGAAATCTTTCAATTTTGTAAGGTTTTGACTTTTGGGGATGATTTGAAATTATTTTCTCGGATAAATAATGTTACTGATTGCATTCGTTTTCAATCACATGTTAATTGACTATCGGATTGGTGCAATCGCACCATTCGCTTTGGAACTTAATATTTCTAAATTTAAAGTTTTTTCAGCATACCGTTATAGTTCTTACAGGTAACAGGGGGTAACCCTTTTCTTCATTACCATTGCTTAAAGTTTTCTGTTATTAAAAAAATAAAAATTGCAAAGCGAAAGAATGGTATCCAGCTAGTCCACCATAAAAATCTTTAATGCAACTGAAATTAAATCCAAGCCTTTTGAATGCACTTCATTCGGTCAAACCGTCGCGTCACAATAAAATATAAGAAAATTAATGAAATACAAGACTGAAATGAAACTGAAAGACTGAACAGATGAAAGCTGTGATATATAACGGCAATTCTGGCCTAAGAGTATGAAGGACCATCGCTGCGTAGCTTGTAGGGGATTTAACTAGCCAAAGTTTTCATAGAAACCAAACGATGAAATTTAATTTTTTCGACGGCGACATCTGCAGAGGCTGATGTGACGAACAGTGCAAAGAGGACACACCACACTTTCAGATTTTAAAAATAAAAACATTACTGACAATCGTTGGAGAAAAATAAAGCTTTATTTTATATAATTTAACACCAAATATTATTTTGTTTAATTATTTAAACTTAAGATTATTTTGAAAATATTTAAACTAATTTTTTTGTAAAAGACTGCAACGATCAGCATTTGAAAACCATATTTTTACAATGTATCGCTTAAGTTCACCGCATAGCTTTTTGTCGCACTACTGCTTACCTATTAGTGCATGACATAAGCTTAAGGATATCAGGATGCATTTAAAGCATTGGGTATCCGTGAAATGGAGTGAATACAAAAATCTCTTGCAAAAACTCTACTAGCGAAAAACATAATGGGTCAGCTTCAGTCTGCCTTTGAGATTAAAATCATTCTGTAAACTTAAGCTAAACTAAAAATCTGGTTAGAGAAATGCTAGTTCTATTGAACTTTAACGCTAAACATGTGATGCCTTATTTTATTAGGTTTTTTTTTTATTTCTTTTGTGTGTTAGCCCGTGCAGTGGCGAGGTGCGAGGTGCTAAGGTTCAATTTTTTTCCCTAGAACTATCTTAAGTTTTTCGCTTCTCCACCTCTGGCGTAAGTCTGAAAAACATCCAAAAGGTGTAACTAAGCATAGCTTACAATATCGCCAAGCTGGGCAGAGTCCAGAGAACGGCTGCAATCGAAACCACGGGAGCCCTACAGTCGAGGCCGACGGAGGCACTCAATGTGATTCTTGACATCCTTCCCCTGGACTTGCATATTAAATCAATTGCTTCATGCAGCGCAGTAAGATTGCAAGATGTACCCGGTTGGTGGTTCGCAAGACCCTACCGGCACTGCAATAACCTCGATTTACTACCGAGGAACGTAGAAGTACTATCTACTGACTGCACTGCACCCTGCTGCTTTCCCGTCCAGATCAGAATAGGAGCGGGCACTGCCACTGATGAATCCGCTGTAACCATCTTCACTGACAGGTCCAAAATTGACTGTGGAGTGGGAGCGGGCGTCTTGTTTACACACGTCCTTATCCTTCCGGCTCCCGAACTCGCCTATTGTCTACCAGGCGAAGGACCTTGGGATTAAGGAAGCAGGCAAGATACTTCTAAATTGTTCAACAATAAATTTAACCATATCCATTTTCGTCGACAGTCAGGTCGCGATTAAGGCCCATCCAGTGCGGGACTTCGGCTTAGAATCTCCTTTGTGGAATCCTGCGCGGTGGGAGTTTTTCCCCGTTTAGTTTTGTGAAGGGAGAAATCTCCTCACACTTCAAGGCGAGGGCAGAGTCCAGGTGGTCCAAATATTACAAATCTAGAACCCAAAACCTCATAAAAAGAACGCATGTGGATGTCGGTAAACTGGTGGCTGTAAGTACAGTCCACTGGGCTGTAGGCACCCACGCTGTCAGGCTCGGCATCCGTTATACACATACCCAATACGCCTTACCCTAAGATCCTCTTGGGTGATGGCATCAAAACGGCGCTACAGCACTATTTGCAGTGTTGAAAAATCGACCAACCTACCTATACTTATTTATTTACTTAACGGCCTCCCGACCCGTGAAGAGTCGCTGCCTGAGACATAGCAGCCTTCCATCCTCTGCGATCCCGGGTACGCTGTTTCCAGTTGTCCAGACTAAGCGATCTGTCATCCGCGATGGCTTGGCCTTTAAATCGGAGGTTCGGTCTTCCTTGTCGTCTCGAACCTGGGGGCTGAGATTCAAAGATCCTCTTAGCTGGAGCGTTGTTGTCTATTCGCTCGATGTGGCCGAGCCAATGTAGTCGACGTTTCTTGGCATTCTTGACTACATCCACATCTTGGTACAGCTCATAGAGTTCGCGGTTGTATCTTCTCCTCCATTCGCCCTAATCGCCCAGGACCAAATATACGAGGAAGGATTTTTCTTTCAAAGGGTCCCAGCATAATCTCTTCTTTTGCTTATCGTCCAGCACTCAGCACGGTATAGCAGAACTTGCAGGCTAAGGGTTCTCTACATAACTAATAAGAAGCTCCACAAATTTTGAGTTCGGAGTCGGCACTAACCTACAGGCCCTTTGCATTCGTGTAAAAGATAGGCTTCAGGTCATATTTGGGCAACATACCTTCTTTTAAGTTAACTAAACTATACGAAAAAGTTAAAAAAAAAAAAATAATAAAAAAAATTCTTTCATAAAATGAATGGAGTGTTAGTAGGAAAAGGGAAACACTTTGAAAATTAAAAGGGATTAAGTAAACAGTTTTATTAATCTACACTTACATCTCGTAGAATAGTTACAATGATTCTGCAACTTCCCTAGGATTACCGAGTCAAGGAATAAGAAGCTCCACAAATTTTGAGTTCGGAGTCGGCACTAACCTACAGGCCCTTTGCATTCGTGTAAAAGATAGGCTTCAGGTCATATTTGGGCAACATACCTTCTTTTAAGTTAACTAAACTATACGAAAAAGTTAAAAAAAAAAAAAAATAATAAAAAAATTCTTTCATAAAATGAATGGAGTGTTAGTAGGAAAAGGGAAACACTTTGAAAATTAAAAGGGATTAAGTAAACAGTTTTATTAATCTACACTTACATCTCGTAGAATAGTTCCAATGATTCTGCAACTTCCCTAGGATTACCGAGTCAAGGAAAATCCAATCACTTCCGCGATGTACAAAATGTAAAAATATGTGTCGAAAGTTTGACATGGTAAAAAGAAAAACATTTGCTATATACCTCTCTTCAGCTACCCAGATTACAGTCATGTGTTGAAAGAAGAGTTATGAAAATACTAAGCGTTGCTTTTCGTCATTTTGCAGATTTGGACACAGATCGAACTGAAACTCCCAGACCCTAGTGATTTTTAAACAAGAGAGTTGTAAAGCATCTAAAGATAATTATATAGGCTGTAACTGCTCCTATTAATATTGCAAATTTGCATTTTATAGAACCTCCCTTGCTAGTGCTATGTTAACACTTTTATATCGGTAAACTTAAGTCCTGTTTGCGTTTGACTTTACTTTGAAATTTAATTAAAATTACATATAAATAGAAAGCCGACTAGAGGAGAGGATGATTTTGTAGTGTTTTTTTTTTGTTTTCTTCTCGTACACACACATTTAAGGATATACGTACCAAAAAAGGATTAAAAAATAAAATTAATCATATAATATCCTCTATTGGATCCGAACTGTATGTTCCGACCAGAAGCCACCTCCTAACATGCTCCTATTCGCCAGTGGCAATTTCCCAGTTCAGCTATTTAACTCGCGCTTTTTAGATCATGCATTGCACCCCTGCCGCTTCCGATGCAAATCTCCTATGTAATGGAAAGGGGTAGTAAAAAAAGGCTTGATTTTTATCCAGGGAAAAATTAAAAACGCATGTATAAATAAATTAAAATAAAATAAAAAATAAAAATAGTCCTTAAAATAAAAACAAAAAAAAAAAAAAAAAAAAATAATAAAATACAAAAAATAAATATTTGTATTTTTTAATAGCACTCTTCACTCCAATGTGCGTACACGTTGAAAACATTAAACTGGAGGGATGTTCTTTTTTCGTGTGGCACTGCCAAATGTAAACCCTACCCCCGATCTATTAATTTTTTATTTTAATAATATTTTTTTGCAATTTTTTTTTATTGTTTTATTATTTTTTCTGCTGCGGAAATAATTTCTGTGTACATTTTTATTTTTTGTCATTTTTTTTTGTTTTGCTTCTTTCCTTTATTGTGTGTATTTATATATAGTATATATTTTTTTTAGTTTCTTTTTGTTTTAACATCGATGGCCGCGGCGCGTTTAATTTGGGATGGAGAAGGGGAAGCTGCAGCACAGTTGATGAGGTAATTTTAATGCAAGTGCATACGCATTAGTAGAAAAAAGCCTACGAATGATGAAGGGTTTCGATGCACTGAGAAAATATTTCTGATAAATAAAATAGAGAAAATTATTAATGTGGAAATCATGTTTACTTGGCGAAGTGTTTAAAGATTTTAGTTTTAAATATGTTTGTGTTTGCGATTCTTCGATGAGTAATAGGCAATACGTTCAATGAGCGATTGAGATGACAAAAAACAAGCAGTTATATCTAGCCTGAATTAAGATAGCTGGCTATCTTAATTCGTAGTTGGCGTGGCTGCATGATACTATGCAGTAAAATTAGTGATCCGAAAACGTTAGAACTGATATCTGTTTGGAGTAGTTAGAAATGTAATCGAAATATCGAATGCCACACATATATCTTGCTAGGTTGTTGTATATAATATTTGATTTTCGATTAGTATTTTAATCGACGGTGCAGAATATTTCCCAACCAAACAATAAGATCGTACGGACTGACGTTTTTACTAGTAACATTTTAGTTTTTTTTTTGTTACGCAGCCCATTATACACTTTACCTATTTTTATTGCAGCATGATCAGTCCAAGTAAAGTTCTTGTTAAAGACTAGTCTTAAGTTTTTAGTGATGCGAACGTAATCAATGACTGAGTGCCCTAGTTTTATTGGTGAAAAGCTAGAAGTTACTAATTTCTGCTTATGTATATATAACGTTTTAGATTTTTTTGGATTTAAAGACAAGTCGTGCTTAAGTGCCCATTGTCGGATAAGTTGCAAATACTTGTGTATTTCCTCTATTGCACCTGTTAACATAGAGCGAAAACAACAAAGGTTCAAGTATGGAGCCCTGGGGGACCCCTGAAGTTATTTCTAGTAATGAGGAAATTTTAGCGCACACATTGTTGACGGGCACTTAAATATGAGTTTTACTGCAAGTGATGATAATCCAACACTATGTCGCAGTGTTTCACAGAGAATGGAGTGACTTACGGTTTCAAACGATTTTGAAATGTCTAATAAGGTTAAAAACGTACAGTGGTTTTTTCCCCTGCCTTTCTATATCATCTATCTCGTATCTCGTATCTTGGCTATTTTCCATGAAAGGGGATATTGACTTGTTGTTAAAATTGAATTAAAGATTCACGTTATATGTATATTATTAAAGAATGTACGGGTTAATAATCTTCAATGACAGAAAGTAAAGCTTCAACTTCATCTTCATCGATTAGTCGATGAAATTGAAAATTGAGTCTATATCCCTCTCTGCGCTCATATATGGGGTATACAAATTGCAGCTTACATTTAGTGTAAGCACCGCTGGTGCTCCTTTTCCTTTCCATTTTCCTTTTTATGGAAGATCACTAAGTTAAGCTAGTGGCGATACGTTTTATGGAGAATAATAAGTTTATATCGTTTCCACGGAAGGTAGGCTTGGTCTCGGTTTTGTTTTCTGTCGCGTTTTTATGTGAAATTGGTAGTTGAGTGTTTCAAAATTTTAGAAATAAAAAACCAGAAAATAATAAATTAAATGAGTTTATCCATACATTTTTTTATTATTATTTTGTTATTCTTTTCGTTGTCCGATTCTTCTGCGGAAGAGTTTGGTAAAATATTTTTTGCCAGATGGAAGTGCACAGCCATAAAATCGGCCACAATACTTTTCTGATGCATATTTATTATGTTTAAATGTATTCTTTATAAAAACTAATAAAACCTTCACTTTTTCTATCATTTTATTGCCATACGACACCTTTAGATAACTAGGAATAAGGAAATGCAAACCAATCTAAATCGACACTCGATATCGATACCATGCTCGATAAGTGAAGCAGTAATGCCAAACAAAATTGTTGAAGCCGTTTCCGTTCACTGTATGCAGTTATGGCCACAATAATAGGAACAACTTTTTTTAGTCCTTAATTATTCAATTTTAATTTTAATAAAAATTGTTAAAGCAGCGGGGTCTACGATCACCCCGACTCAAGTTATATCAAGTTAATGTGAATATTTACAATTTTGGGGTGTAGCTACTGTAAATTATATAATTTCCGAAATATCAGATATAACTACAAAAACTACTTAATACATTTTGTTATGCAGGAATGCAAAAAGTGTTGTCTGGTTTTAAAAGTCCAGAAAAATGTTAGAAGGCACCCAACAAAAAAATGTTCTACTGAATTTTATTGAAACTGAAATGTTCGTTGGACTTCTGGTTTAATACGCTGTAAACGGCGCTCTAGACTTGTTTCGTTTAGCATAGCGTAGTAGCATAGCGTTATTGTAATAACCGTGGTTTCGTTGTTTGCGACAAATGTCTTTATTTCATTTTTAGCTTAAGTCATTCAAGTCACCCAAGTCTCACGGGAAATCCCTGTTACTAATACATACTTTCTATTTACAATTGGGACTTATTTTGGTACTGCCTTAAAGTTGTATACCGATCTTAGATCGTAGATATAAGCTTTGCAATTTTTAAAATTTGTTTCTGAAATATTCTTAAAATTGATTGGCTGCCCTCAAATGGATGTTTTTTTTTACCGTGTACCCTTCGATGTGCTCACGGTCGACACTGCGTTCAGGAATTAAATTTGCACTGTTCCTCTAGTGTGTGCTGATGAGGGGGTGCTTCAACAGTACACCACTACGGGTTGCGTGCAACTTTTACGATAGTGTGAGATGTATGACCCGTGGAAAAACTAAAAAACGAAGAACATGTCAACACGTGAATAAGGGGAGCAATAAAAAGGAGGACAACGAACACAAAAAAAGCAAAATCACCCCAACCCATCGATGACCAACGAAAAAATTCGCGTACGGCTTTCGTTTGGATTTTTATTTTCGTGCGTGTAGTATCACCAATCTATCTAGTGCTCCTTGTTTTGCATCCACTTGTGCACACATACACGCGTGCATTACCCGAATGCGAATGCGACAGTGGGCCATGTGCCCAATCATCGATGAATGCATTAGAGAAGGATATAAAAATGTTGGATGTGGATTTTGTTCCGTCTTTTTTTTTATTTTAATGTAAAAGTTTTTCTTGTTTTGTTTTGAAAAAAAGAAAAAAACATTTTTTTTGCGCGCACTGAAGAGAGGTCCTTTCATTTATTTATGTTTTTTTTTTTTTTTGTTTTATTTTGCAATCCTGCCGATAATGTGATATTCGAATTTCATATTAGCAGTCGCTGGAAGGCAATCCTACGCAGCCAGGCAGGCATTGCTGCTATCGCCCACTCTTGTGTGTGGCGGCGGCTGGTGTGTATGATGCACTTTTGTGGGCTGCCATTGTGCTGGAGTGTGATGCGTGAATGAGGATATGTGTGTGAGTTTGGCTCTCCCATTCCTGTGTGCAAAGTATCCTACGACTATGAGAGTCCTTTCGCAATGACGGCAATGATCATGTTGATGGGTTTGGCCGAGTTTTGAGTTTAAGTGGAGTGAAAGGCAGAGAGAAGTGCCGGGGATGTGTGGGAGGATGGAGCAACCTTTTTAGCTGACTTTGGTTTTGTTTTGCTTATTGTAAGGCATCGCGGGCTGGAGGTTTGAGGTAAATTAATTTCTCCACGTGCTTATTTTTCCTGGATTGGTTGGAGAATAGGCTTTTTTGTTTTTTGGTTTATTTTTTTTTTTGGCTGTCCTAGCTTCCTTTTGGTTTATTTTTCTCCAGGAGAGAGAAATTAAATTATTTTGTTGCGGGTGGTAAAGCCCACACACTGTCACCCCTACTTTGTGCTGTTTGCGCAGACTTATTTTGCGGATTTACCAAATCCAATGAAGCATAACAAGATGCAAATGTTAATTAGAGGATAAAGTGAAAATGTATGTTCGTTCTGGCATATGACGAAGAAAGGGGGAAAGCGAGTGTGTGTGGATTAACATTTTCGAATTTCTAGATCTTTTCCGTCTGGTGAAATGTGGTTTGCAAATAAATAAATTTTTATTTGAAAATGTGGTTCTGGGTGTGTTTTACTTTTGTTTTATTTCGTTGAAGAAAATGAGGTCAACATCTTGTCATCGTTACTGTGGTGCAACAAAGCCATTCCAACGAAAACGATGTTGGTGAAAGCTGGATCCTGATGCTCAACATCTTCATATTGATTTTAAAGCCGCATATGAGTATATGACCAATTGTTGACAACACGACAAAATTTGTTTTATTGTGCGGAACGGGGATATTGAACGTTGACAGATGAGTAAAGACAAATTTATTTGAAATTTTGCACATCGAACCTATGTAAAATACCACGCCTCCAGCCTTGAAGATCTTTTGGTTTTCTAGGAGTCCGTGAGTTATTACTTTTGCAAATTTTGGGGCCCTGTAAGAAGTACTTATGGGAATAGAAACTACTTATGTCTTACAATAAAAATGCTAAGGTGCGTCCTGGTTTGCGCGATGCGGCAACAAATTCTAAAAATTTTGTTGTAAGCTATGTTAAAATTACGTTTACTTAGCTCCGGACCCGTGAAGAATCTTTGCCTAAGCGAAGGCGCCCATCTTTCGCGATCCCAGACACACTTCTTCCAGGTTTTCGCACCAAGCGCTTTGGCATCCGCGACGGCAAATCGCTTGGTCGTCTTGAACCAATGTAGTCGACATGTTTTTGCTGTTCTAACAACTTCCACACCTTTGGTATGTTCTGCTCGCACACATGACCAAATATCCTTCCAAGGATTTTTTTATCGAATGAGCCTTTTCTGACCTGGATTTGGCGCCGTTAAGCGGAACTAACAGGGTAGAGTATGCATTTTTTTCGAGTCAGTAGTTTTTAACGCATTCGCTTCGCTAAACCGAGTCTCAACTAATTATAAGTTGTTATTTTTGAAGTTGGGGCTTATATGAACGTAGAAGAGCTTCTCACGACTATTAATAGTGAAATTTTGTCTTAGGCTGTGGATTGATGCTTGTTTGTTTGTTTATTTATAGCAAGTATTTAGTCTTGTCCTCATTTACTTCAAGACCAACTAGCTTCGCTTGTTCTTTAACAGTCGTGAAGGACTTTATCACGGAGCGCTGAAAGTGTCTGATAATTGCTGGACTTGTTCTTTTGAAGACACATACTGCCTTTCGGTTGACACATCCATTTGCTCAAGAACAAAATTAAAATGAAATCACAGTCACATGACAGCATATCTCCTTGTTGCCAATTTTGGGGCCCTGTTTGAAAGATTTTTGCATGTTTGCACTTTGCAGTGTTCGCCAGCATTACGCGACGCATTTGAATCAGTTAAGTCGGGATTCTGAATTTGTCCATCGACAAGTTCGGCTTAAAATTCGGCTACATACTCTCGCGTCCATTGACGTTCCGGGACTGGTTTCGAGGAAATAAGTATCCAACCTATTAATGTCTCCTTCTAAACTTGGAGTGCTTTGACCCTAGGAAATGATCTTCCGGTGCCGAGAATATGCTTTGGGGATGTGGGAGACCCCTCAAGTATTTATCCAACTACAACACTTTAGCTTAGGATCGGAGATGACTGAACCCCTGGGATTTAAGTATGTCGAGACAGCTCTAATATTGATGACTCAATATTGACCGTACTTGAACAGTGAATGGCATGTTGATTCCATAGAATCATGATTTATTAAAATTCATCCGCTGCCGCCCGGAAAGGAGTGGAAGTGCAATAGAAAAATATAAATAAATAAATATTAGGCGTGAATGGCCCATACACGACCCAAAACCTAGCTTCCCCAACCACTCTGTGCGTGAAGATATATTTTTTTGACACGAATGGAAGGGACCTACAGTTTAATGCCGATGCCGAATGGCATATAATTTTTTAGGAAGCTACTCATGACAGTTCTTACTCTTGAATGTTTTACAGAGTGTTTTGATCCAGAGACCTATCGCTTAGTGGTCCAACGCACTTAACCACTAAGTGATAGGAAACTCTAATGAAAACTCCTTGAGAAGCTTCTAAATACATTTCTTACTCTTGGATGTTTGTCAGACGTTTGCAAGTGGCATGGGATCGAATATGAATAAAAACTATTTTGTGGGTGTTCCGCGTCGTATTTAGAGTGGTAATACCCCCCTCGCTTAGTATTCCAACGAACTTAACCGCTAATTCGATGCACCCACCACATCTGCTTTTACCATATTCAAATTCTGCCACACTATAAACATAATTTTTATAAGAAGCTTTTTACCTAAGGAGTAGCTACTACGTCTTCTAAATGGAAATAGTTTTGATGATCTGTCAGTGCTTATTTTAAGGTTCTTCTTTATAGTCTTATAGACTAGGATATCCTTAGCTCGGCATCAACTGTAGGCAACGTCGAGTTGACGTCATAGTATTAAAACTGTGGTTAAGCAACACCTGTGATTATTTGGCTTCTCCACTTGGACTTAAATTGCTCAACTTATAGACACGAGTGTTAACGTTAAATTTTAAGACACATAGGCATTCGGCGAAGCTGTAAAAAGCTCCACAGAGATAGATTGTGTTTTGTGCAGTCCACTGATGATCCCACTACCCCACAACACGTGGGTAAAACGATGGGCAAAAAAAGTCTCCTGAAAACCTTACTTTCCGTTAGCTCTTATTTTTCTTAAAGTACCGTCAGGGGGTCTTAAACTCTTCTTTTCGCAGCCACTTCCCACTCACGCAACTAATGTCATTCCATTTAGGACAGTAACTTTTTGGCAGCCGCTAATATTCCATATGCCTCGGGCGTATCCTTCCCGTTTTTTTTTTAAACTGTAATTTTTTACATTTTTACAATATTTTGTGGACTTGACCCCATTTAGTGGGACATTACTGAAAATCCGAAAAGAAAGCAAATTAAATGCAATACCATTAGACTGATAAAAAGTGAACAACAAAATAATTTTAATGAAAACTCCGTTCCGTATCGTGGTCCGTTTTTCAGAAGGGTCGTTAAAAAATTTTCTTTTTTTTTTTATCACTTCTTGTGGACTGATGAGGGTTAATAATTTTGCTTGTGAGCCATGTTTGCTTTATGATCCGCAAAGCAATTAACTCACCCCCGTATACCTATGAGTGCATATTTCATGGTAAATGCCCCCCAATTACAACCGCCCTACTTCCGTGTCCGACACGAGTTCTAACGCAAATAAATTAGTTTCCGGCAATTGATACAGCTACCTAATCATTCTTTCTTTCTTCAACTTCAGCCACAGTTCCCACACCTCCTGGCCACAATTACCCTTGGCAATGGCCAATGGCACCTTCAATTGCCAACAAACCGCCAACATCTTCTGCTGCGGGCCATATCGCTAATTTATTGCATTCTTTAGCGCGGCTTATGAAGTGCGTAATGCGAAATCAGAAATTAAATTCGCATCAGTCTCGGGAATGAATGGCCACCGCAAACGGCACGGCTGCCAGCAACGGTTCTCGTGTCTTATGATGTCGTGCCGGCGAAGCGCGCGATGGCCAGGCGATGCTGATGCTGATGTCGATGTCGAATGTGCGAATGGCCGGGGACGATGATGTCGATTACGGCCGTAAAATTAAAATAATTTCTGTTCCCACTTCCACTCTTCCGAGCAACAGCGCTTAGGTTCACATTTCTCCTGGAGATGGTTTTGTGTTTTTTTTTTACAATTGCGTTTTTTCCATCGCGTTTTACCTTCTCTGATTCTCAATGGGAAACGCCAACAATGATGAGGAACGCCACCATGAGAAAGACATGGACAGGACAAGGAAAAGCACAAGCACCAGTTCACACACAAAGCAACAACAGCAACAACAACAACAACCCAATTTGCGGGCTTACTCATCACGCTTGTTTTGGTGGTAAGGCTACAGCAATTGGCAAGTGTTACATCTGCTCGGTGTGCTTGCTTAGTCCAGAGAGTGTGGAGGGAGCCAGGGAGTGTGAACTAAAAGAAAAAAATAAAACAAAAGTCCAGCGGGGGAGAGATGGTCGCTTGAAGGTGAAGGGGCGGTCTTGAGAATGAAATGAACAAACAAAACGTACAACGTCTCATCGTCGTCGTCGTCGTTGTGATGTTTGAAGCCAGGCGTCGTTATCGTCACCGTCATCGCTGGTGTTTTGCGGTGTGCGGCAATGGTTGCGTAATATCTCGATTGCCTTGGTTTTGATTGTCCATCCGTCCGGTTGGTCGAATTAATTTTTTTTACCTTATTCACCCGCTCCTTGCCCGCCGAACACACAGATGATTTGTAGTGGCGGCGACAACGTGCCTTCGATGCATACCTAAGTAGGAATGATAACATAATTTCAGGGACCCAGTGTAGCGTTTTCTTTTTTTGGTTTGCACACTTTTTTTGGCACCTAAATCCTCGTGGCAAAAAGGAGAAATCTGAAAGTGAGTCGCCTTCGAAGAGTATGTCTCTAAATTTTCTCTCACGACCGGTTCTTCTAAAAAGTGCTCAAAACAAAGACACGTAATCGGACATTGTTCGTTCGATGAATTTGCTGAGATGGTAACGGCTCCGGCTAGGTTAAACATTCATGATCGCATCATCATAATCTTCGTATCGTTGTTATGGGTTCCGGATTCTCTTTTGTGCCAACGGCCAGATCTCTGCGCATTTTAGAAAGTCTCTCAATTTGGTCATACCAAACTTGGCAGCGGGACGAAGTGGCTGGAACTTGCCTCTTCTGTTGGCTTTCCTTCCAAGAGTTTTCAGGTAGGTAACGGTAAATGCTTTTGCGTTTCTGTTTGTTTTGTTTCTTCGTCATGGTGGTTTCATAGGTTGGTTTGGATTGACTTTCGTCTCAATTTCTCCTTAGATTTTGTTGCTTTTACCTGAATACCTTCAACAAAAGAAAAGTATCTCTATCCTTTAAAAGGCTCTTCCCCCAAGTGCGGTATGGGAGCCATAATAAATACATTATGCACGGTCTTGTGGTTTTGTATACGATCGGACATAAAATATTATGTATTTGGCCATCGAGCTGTGAGTATGATCAAAAATTCGTAACACTAAAAGGGCGTGGTACGGCAGGTCAAACCTAAATGCCACGTGAGGAGGATTCGGTTGAATTTTAGGAGTTAGAGTTGTTCAGATGTCGATGGGGATGGACAAAAGATGTAAATATTTTTTGTATCCAATCATTCAAGGAGAGATACAATTCACAAAAGTGTTTAACAAAAATCGTTAAAGTCGTCTGCCAGGTTGACATTTTTGTTATATAATTTTGTATCTCTTAAATAAAAAAAAAATATAATCAATACGAAAAGGCCGCATTTAATATTTTGTTCCGATAATATTAATATCAGTCAATAACCTCTTAGAATGTTAAAGATCCCCAAAACTTCTGTATTCGTTTTTGCATCGCAGACGAGAAAAGCTCTTCTTACATTCATACATACATACTATCCATAGGTAAACTTTAAAATAAATATCATAAGAGGACTCAACTAATTGGAATATTTTTGGGCGATTTGACATTTTGTCGCATTTTTCAATCTGGGAAATGTCGGCGGAATCGGTATAAGTTGATATTCCAGTTTTAGAGGTTCTATTTTATTTCCAGTATTTCTATAATCTACAAAAATTGGCAAGTGTGCTAATGACTCTATGCAGAGAGGACTTAGACTAATTTATACAGTCTATTCTTAACACCTCATCTACTTTCGAGGCGAGATTTTACAGCGTTTCCTTAGTATGCCATCCGTTACTCTACTTTATTTTAGTGCTTAAATTAAGGCCACAATAGTCCACCCACCACATACCCACTATTTTCCTCGATATTTCTAGCATTTCCAAATGCTGGTGTAGTTTGGTGCGGTTTAAGGAATTTTTTATCCTGAGTTTCATACTTTTTATACCCCTCAAGTTTGTTCTGAAGTACATCACTCAACCACTGCCACGAACACTTTATTTTTTACTGTCTACGATTTAAATTTGTTTTGAACAGCACATTTTCCATGTCTCATAGATCGCACTTGGCTCTTCCACTTTGTATTTAAGGTAGCTTTTAATGTTCAGGTCGCGGGTTATTGTGACACGAAGGTGCCATCATTGTCTCGATTGTTTTTCTGCTTAAGTTTTGCCTTCTAGATTCACGACCATCTTTAGGTACCATCACTTTTGACTTACTCAGATTCACCTTTAAATTCCACCCGGTAGTACACCAGAGTTAAGTTAATCCTTTGTCGCAATGTTTCAAAAGAGTATGCAAACATAATGACATCACCAGAAAATAGACGAGCTTTAATCAATGTCCCGGCAAATTCAATTCCACCCGGTAGATAGTCTATCTAAATCATCGATAATTAAAGCAAAAAGATATGGACTTTAGGTACCCCCTTGTTTTACTTTAATTCCATTCCATTTCGCACGGCCGGTTTATTCTTCTCATATATACTTTCAAATATCCTTCTAAGCTTGAAAAACATTTCAGCGTTGTACATTCAGTTTGTAGAACAAAGCTTTTCTGTCAACTGTATCGAAGGCTGCCTTGAAAACGACGAGATATAATACAAAAATTATGAAGAGATCTAGCATTTGAATGAGAAAACCACAGTTAGCCCAAGTTTTAATTATAGCATTTGTAAACGATCAATTTGATTCCAATTCATGAATATTCCTCTATCCAATCGTCTATTAAAAAAAACCTAACTTTTGCTAGCAGAAGCCTTGAGGTGATTCTGGAGTTCATCTACATCGGGGTTGAAATGAACTCAGCAAACGACACTTAAGTAGAAATTCAACGGAGATTTACTCCAGAAATCAGCTAGTACTTCGACTTGGCTAAAACTATGATTCAAAACTCTGATCCTGACAGTTCTGCTGAATTGTGGTTACATGGACGATAAAAAGAAAAAGGGAGTATATATAGAATTCCTTTAAAAGAAATATTATGGCAAATGGAAGACTACAACTCTATTCGTGGTTGTAGCTCAAAAAGCATAATAAAACGAGGGTCTACATTGGCTCATCCGCAACGAGTGATGCTTCTGTCTAAAAGTTGCACAGGTTCCATGACATTTTTATTTTCGTATATTTCAACGATTACTAGTTTTACCTGTTCTTTAATCATCGCGAAGGCCTGTAACTTGTCATGCTTATCTGCAGTAATACAACAAAATAAGGCCGCATAGTCCAGTAGCGAGCGGAACATATTAATACCTTGCCTCTCATATTGACTTTGCTTTGCTGTATCTACTCAAGAAGTCACACCTCCTTGCCGTGCGTGCTTTTAAAGCTGAGCTGTGGCCAAACTGCACTACGTGCTTTCTTGCTACATAAAATCCAATAAATGTTGCCATGTTTTTTTTAGCTATAGACGATAAATGTCACTGTCGAATGCCAATTGTGCCACTTTGTTTTTGCACTCAAAGTTACTTCTTCCTTATTCATATCTCCATATCCATTAATTTGTGTCTAATAGAAACATGCAAACTGGGTCAATTTTGTCCCGACACTGGATCCCCAAGGGTCTGGTCTGCTACACTGAATGATCCAAAATGGGATCTGGGGTTATTGTACCCAACACCAAGGTCTCCCAATTTTTTCCACACTAAAATCCATGCAATTGAGGTCTGCGATACAATCAACCAACACAATGAACCTAATGACAGTGAAATGCTGCTACGATGAGCTGCAATCTATGGGCTTAGCTAAACAAAGGAAATCTTGGGTGAGGGATTCACCAGGGAATGAATTGATAAGAGCTGGTTCAGCATCCAAGTACCGCATTGCTAGGTCAATTGTTGCTTTAAAGCTGATAGACTTCTGGCAGCATCAACTTCGTCTAACCTATACTGGGACTTAGCCATTTAAACATTACACCTACAAGTAAATACATATACTAGACAAGGATAGTATAAGAAAGCTATTTATCTTTCTCACAATAAACTAAAACTTAATATAAATAAATCAAAGTGCATGGTAATAAATGATAAAGTAAATGTAAACTTGATAACAAACAATGAACTGATCGAGCAAGTCTAAGAAGTAAAGTATCTCGGGGTGGTATTGGATAATGAACTAAATTTTAACAGCCATTTAAATTACATTGCCAAAAATATATCTAAAAAAATTGGATTTCTAAATAGAATTCGAAGAAATATTTCAACAATGTGTGCAATTAACATTTACAACAAGATTATAAAACCCCATTTCGAATTCTGCTCTACAATTTTATACATGGGAAATATAACAAATATGAACCGGCTCCAGCTCCTACAAAACAAGGCTATGAGGATAATACTGAAGTGCAGCTTTTATACGCCGATACAGTGGATGCTATCATGCTTGCAGTGGTTAAGTGTTAAGCAGAGAATCACCTACAATGCAGTATTATTTGTATTTAAAATAAAGTTTAAAATGGTTCCTAGTTACCTGTATTCAAATTTGCAATACATTCAAGATGTTCAACCATATAATTTAAGATCAAATTCAAACTTTAGATTGCAATTATATAGAGACCAAAGAACTGAAAATATGCTTATGTATAAAGGACTCAAACTATTCAATGAATTACCTAATGAAATTAAAAATGAGTCAGTCTTGAGAAGGTTTAAACAATTACTTTCAAATTATGTAAGATCTCATATTTAAATTACCTTTTTTCTTTTTCTTTTATTAGTATCTTATTATTACATTATATCATATTAACGTTAAATTTAACTTAGTTAAAATTTTAAATACATGTAATTAATAGTATTATATGCTAAATAAACAAACATACAAACATACAAGCCAACAGCTAAAATCCTTACAAAATGAATTAGGTCCGAAAATTCTGTATGGAAGAGGACGAATGCTTTTTTTATTTTCGAATATCCGGCACTACATCAGTTCAGAGTTAAAAAAAACGATGCCACTAAAGTTTCGCCTTCATAAGTACCTCGTTTACGATAAATAACCTTATGATACAAAATGACCTTATAGATATTGGGCAAGGTTGTTATACACAAAAAATTATTCATATCTCCTTATCGAACGCCCTTTAGACATCGCTAACCAATTAATATCATTCCGCTGTGTTAAAAGTTTTCCTAATCCTATCTAGGTACTTATAATCGAGGCAATCCTTTTTAGAAAGGTCTACCGCCGCCCGTCCCCAAGCCCCTTTCGTATTTTGCGATAAGTGTAAGATATGAAAAAATATTTTAAGAATTAATACAAAATATTTCAATAGTGGGACCGGATGTCCTAACCATTTATTTGGGTGGTCTAGATCAGGGGCCGAATTACCGCATGAGTTAACGAGTGAGTAACTTCTATACGTTACTGAACTATCGAATAAGCAAATTGGGATTATGCATACGAAGCAGCACGTATCGAGCGCAGTTTGTGATTGTACTAGGAAAACTCTATTACATTAAATTTTGTACCAGTATACTGTCATTTTGTGTTCTGTCATTCGCTTTTTTATGCGAAATTGTGAGTTATGCTTTGAATAAAAACGGTTAAAAACTTTATAAATTTTATTAACTGGATATGTTATTATTATTTTTGTCGTCCGATTCTTCTAAGAAATTCTTCCCATAATCTGTTGCATGTTGATTTTCCTTGAGCAGAGTTTGGCAATACGTTTTTGGCCAAATCGGGGTACACCGCCATAAAATCAGCCATAACACTTTTCTGCCTAGCATTTATTTTGTTTAAATTTATTCTGTAATAATTTAAATTTGTATTTTTAGAATATTTTTACAAAAAATAATTAAACTTACACTTTTTCTGCCATTTAACCACCATACGACACCTCCAGAGCTGACGTATGAAAAAACACACGATAACTGACTCGGAAATGTCAAACAATATAACTCGATACTCGATACCATGTTCGATAACTGAAGCAGTAATACCATACCGAGATAATTCAGTATCGTATAGAAGTTACTCACTCGTTAACTGATGCGGTAATTCGGCCCCAGGAGCGCAGTAGATAGATATCAATGGCCGGTCACTGGAAAAATTTTCATTCAGGAATCAGATCAATTTGAAAACTAAACAAGGTTTCTATTTCAATATTTTAGGAAACAATTATGTACTTGGAAAGTTCTGCTAACGATCGACCACTGGTGACTATCCGGTTGAAGTTTGATTGAAACCTACTTCCTGTATATAGAAAAATTTCACAAACCCTGAATGACTAAATTGCACAAAATCGCGTACGAACTTTCCCTTTTCAGTAGATACAAATACTCTCAATATTTATTTAGAATCATAAAAAAATAACATGGGCATCTGAGCCCACTTCTGACCGTCCATACCTACCTACATCAATTTCTCAGTTACAATGTGTTAAACAGGCATCAATTCGTGTCAGTCATTAGCAGTAATTAATGCATGAACAGACATACCTTAAACAACAATAAAAAATATAAATTCTGCCGAATTATTTAGTGTAACGTGTCCATTTAGCATTGCTTAAACAGTTTGGTTTCCAAAAACAAAAACAAAAAAAAAAAAAACCTTAAAACAACTTGCCGCACGTTTAGTCTTCAGTGTCGTTGTCATCTTCTTAAATGGCGATGTGTTCCCATCGAATTGGCTTTAGGCGCCACATATGCGCTGCTCAATCAAGGGTACAACATCAACATATAACATCATCGTCACATAATCGGTCAACAACATGCGGGCAAAATTGTTGCAATCTTGTATGACTTTGCAAGCAACCTTTCATCACAGAAAATGTTTGCTGACCGCCGCTAATGTTGAACTTTAATCGCTTCTGACAGCTTATGATAGTTTTGTCGAAATTCAGAAAGAAATACAAAAAACAAAAAACACAAAATTTAAGCATGTGTGCGCGTGCGTAATGCACCAACAGCAGCAGGCTGCATCTGCAGAGCTTCTACCCTGGCGAAGAACAAAAGAGCGCCTCCATCATAGAAATTTAAGCCTCTCACAAGAAAGAACATCAAACATCCATCCATTCTCCGGTCGACCATAGAGAGTGCATTGCACCCTGTGCGCATCCATTTTGTGTGTTGCTCTGACACAAAACACAAAACACGATGCACGGACGCATGGGTCTGTGGTTCCCCAATCCTCAGATTTCGGAATCATCGTCTCCCTAACACAGAATCTAAAACGAAACGAAAAAACAATCTCCGCCGTAGATGATCGTCGCGTTCGTCGTTTCGTGTGTGTTTTTGCTCGTGGACTGCCGCCGCTTCGCTGCACAGAGTGCAGCAGTCAATAGCCTTTCTGTCACTCCCAAAAAGTGGCCACAACGCCAAACGAAAACGATGTTATTTTGGCAACTGCCAAAAAAAAAAACAAAAAAGACCCACAAAACCGTCAACAAAAAGACCAAAAAAACGAAGTAGGGTTGGATGCGGATGGTTGCTGTTTGCTGGCTCTCCACTCCAAGTGTTTGGGACCCTAACAAACGACTATTATATCGTCATTCGGTCTTTGAACTGCGGGATTACACAGATTTACCTACCTTAGAGCCATCGTCCCATCGAGTTCTGCATTCTAATACATTCTTAGACAACATACATGCTCACTATGTGCACACAGTCGAAAGACTATTTACTCAAAAAGGTATGTGCAGGCTGAGAATTTTGGCAAATTGCAGTTAATCATCGGCACTTCTCTGTATTGGTTGGCTGGAGGGGTAGCCGGTCTACTGGTATTAGTCACGTTTTTCAACCACCAAACCGATCTTGATGGTATTGGGCAATACCGATGTATTTGTGCGGCTTTTCAATTTGTGTTCTATGTCCCTGCTCCTATCTTGACTTATATTTTCTGATGTTTGTTACTTGTTGCTCCGCCATACCCCTTTGCAGCTTTGTTTGTTGATTCTTGATCGCTAAAAGCTGTACGTTGCATACTGAAGCCGTTAACCTCGGCATAGCGAGTGGACCTCGTAAAGATTAGGCCTACGAATGTGCATGGAGAGAAGATTAAATTTAATTCTTTTTTCGTCAAAAAAAAAAAATTTTTGTTTTCTTGCGACGAAGGAAGGGAGGAAGTTGATCATACTGATCTTTCGAATGTGTCGCGTGGGAGGAAAGAGGGTTGCAAAAACTGATCGCATGTGCAATGCACTTTTTGGCGGTCAATGATTTGAGGAGAGTTTGCGGGGCCATTAGCTAAATTTAGCAGAAAACTTGATTTATAAGAATGAGTGTTTGCTATACACTTTTGCTGTGAATGTGTGTGCCAATTTGGGATTTTGCAATAATGGTTGCGAGAAATGAGAAATGAGTGACTAATGCAGAGTGTGACCGATTCAAAGGCGATTGACTTGTACAATTCGTATCTGTAGATAGGCATAAGGACATTCCATTGGATTGTGTACTCGAAAAATTGATTGAACATTCAATCGTTGGTTTGTGATATATCTGCGTACGAACCTAGGTAGATGAGTAGGTACTAGGGAAGGAGAAAAAATGCATAAAGATGGGCATAGTTCCTTTAAATTATCGTAAGATAAGGTTTGACTCGAAACAAGTTCCCCTTGGCTAGTTGAAATATTTAAAAAAAATGTTATTGAAAACTAAAAGGAAACGGAAACCGGATGAACAGGGCAGGAACGGTCGGATTTACCGCCTTTAAAAACCGCTAAGCGTGGTGTCAACACACATTTGGCTAAGGAAGAATGGAGTAACAGTGGTGGTTGCGCCATAATCTAAAGTCTTTGGCCCAATATTGACATATAAAGAGGTCAATGTCCCTTACCTCTCTTGCAGAAGCCAAATCATAATGCTCGTAGGCGTATGAACCGGACATTGTACCATTGGAAACATGGTTAATTGGAAGAGAAACATCTTCTTCGGTAGAAAACATTCTTTGTCAACTCCTAGCTCTACATGAACGCCACTTACTTGACACTTTGAAAGCTTCTGCGACTTTGCGAGGGTACCGCCATCAGTACTCAAAAGATTTATAAACAGATCTAAAAGGTTTTGCTAGTCACATTTCCTCACATATACAATTTTGATATTCACAATAATCATTAGCTTCTGGAAGAAATAACACTTGGTGTGAACAGCCCTCTTAACCTGACCATTCTTTATGACCGTTCTTCGGTACTGAAATAATTTTCCTATTGAAAAGAGAACAGAAATTTTGTTGAGATTTGCAACCACCCTGTGTTTGCCATTGAATCGCTTTACCTCCTTCTTTGAACCTATGCTCTGTGTCCCCATATAGGTAAAAACTTTCTGCCATAAATTTTGCACTATTTTTCCAATATACCTAATATATTCCTTAAATTTCAGTTTTATTCCGAAAATCGGGAACCGTTTTGGAGAACATTTCTTTAATGTTTTCATCACGGTAATGACAATTTTTAGGGACACTCACTTAATATTATTGAATATTAAAATGGTATTAAAAAGCGCTGAATTGGAGCGCTAAGAGGGTATTGTATAACCCAATATTGTTAATAATATTCTCCTCTCCCTGTATCGACGAGGTAATAATCAGAATTATAGGAATCATAACATTCCCATATTCCCATGATCAAATTGTGAAGTTCGCAACGCTCTCACCTCATCATCTTGCGTTTGTATTTTCTGGTAAATTCAGACCCGTCTCTCTTTGGCGCTTGTATAGGAATGTTCATTGACATTGCCCTTTCGCCTTGGTTCGTGGGGTCCCTCCTTTAAGCATGGCAATACCAACTGATACGAACGTGCCCACATTTTTTGGGCTTGGTTTCTTTGACGTGAAGGCGTGGAACTTCAAATTTGATCAATCAATCCATCTAATTTGATGCCAATTTTAGTGTCAGATGAACAACTGCGGGCAAACGTAGGAAACATTTTTGGATCACAGAAGAATGCAGAGTTTTCCTGTCACCATATCCACCCTTCGGTTACACGATGATTAGTGTGATCATTTCAGGGTGCTTCGCTGTTGATTTAAATAAATATCAGGAATATATTATCATAGTGGATCCGACAATGTGCCGTACAGATAATTTGTCTTTTTTGGACTAATACTCATACTCATTTGCCCCCACTCAATCTTCCTGGAAACTACACTCAAGCTTATAAGGATAAAGTCACCGTTCATTCTGTCGGCTCAAATCTAGAGACTGTCTGCTCTCCGGCATAGACATTTCGAGATTTGATCGAGGTTTGGTTCCAGTGCACTAATGGACTTTCAGTGAATCCTTTTAAAACTACGGTTGTTCTCTTTACGAGAAGGAGGAAGGTCACTGGTCGGTTGCAACTCATGCTTAAAGGTGTCACCATCCCAATCTCCGATGAAGTCATATCCTCTGTAGATATCCGGTCTTTGCCCGCATCATGTGGCGGATTTTCGGGGCTGATTTTGAAACTCATTGAAACTCCTTCTCATGTCTCTTCTAAAGACGGCAAAACTAAGTATAATAATGTAATGTGTCCGCATGGTAGCATAATGGACGATTAGTTGTGTTTGAGCGAAACTTCATTTTTACATGCGATGTAAGGAGAACTTTTCATATCTCCCAAGTTTAAACTATAAAAATAAGAAATTTCTTCGCTTCCCCTAACCAAAGTTCTGGTATTGAAATCAGCTTAGTAAAAATTCAATCAATTCACGGCTATTGGCACTAAGGTTTTTCTTGCTTAAACCAGCAGTAAAATCAAGAAGTACATATTTTTCGCTCGGCAACAGATTAGTCTCTTACATCGCTGTGCTGTTATTTTATTTGTTTAGTCCTCTTTTACGATTTTTCACGCCTCTGAAGGCTTAACTCAGTTTCTTTCACTTAACTGTAGAGCAACTGTCCTAACTATCCTAATTTTAAGTAAACTTTCTTTTTTTTCCAACGGCCTATCAGTATTTAAAATGCACTTTTATCTGCCGGGTAATAGGAAGCGTTATACATATGTAGGTAATTCTAGTTCTTCTCATCGCGCTCCTCTAACAGTAACTACTCGGCAATCACACAAACGCTAAGTAAAAAAAAGCAAAACAATTTATTACCAAAATAACCCATCAGATGAGACGATATGTTCATGCGACCGAAATGGGTCACATCATCATCATTCGAGAGCAACAAGCGACAAATACCCTCATTTAGCACCTAAATCACTTTGTGACCCTTCAATCAACCGAGAGAGATTGATATCAGAAGATTTTTATGCGTGTGACACTTCCTCAAAGGAAGCCCCCAAGGTCAAATGTATAAATTGTATCCGAAAAAAAAAAAAATAAATACAAGAATCATCAACCAGAATATGTTCAACCCTTGTAAACCGAAGGGATAATGTACACATAAACATTTCTTCCTCATCAGCAATCCGCAAAAACGTCTCAGCCAGTGCTCAATGGTGGTGGTGGAAGTGGCGGTGGCATGATTGTGTTATACTGGGCTGGGAGGCAGACATGTCTGGGACTTCTCGACGTTTTTCGCACCATGTAAATGGTGTGCGTGCTGCTCCAAGAAAATATGCCAAAAAAAGGGAGCCGAAACGACATCCCTTTCACAATCATCGACAAGTGGGACAGACATCCTTAATTCTCATCCCCTTTGCTTAACCTTCACACCATTTAACAATCAGCAAAGGAAAGGCACACAAGAAAAAAAAAAACGCACAGCAGAAAAGCACACCAAAAAGGACCATCAAGACAAATTTCAATATGCTCGCTTCATGTCGGGCGGGGGCCAGAGTGGGCCATGTGCCATGGAATGGGGTGTCCCAGTGGCTTGTGTGAACATGGACAACTTGTTTCTGTCACCACTTCGGAGTAATCAGTTTACAGACAATAAAGTTGGGCGCTGTAAGTTTGGGGTGGTTTCCAGACAACAACGACAACGACAACGACGACGGCGAAAAAGGGTCAGCTGGTGTGGGAAGAAATTTCTCAGTGTCTTTATGTGTGTGTGCTTAAGGAGAAGAAAGCGGTAAACATATACGTTGCTATCGTATGCATGACCTACATATTATTCAAAGACTAGTACAAACCCCTGGTGACCTCGGAAAGGTTGGACGGTCGGTCGGTCTGGCTGGCAATCTCCTCGGTAAGTGAATTCCTCACAACCTCACAAGTAACCACTCATCACACCTCATCCGATAAGGAATACCATCCAGTCTTCTTCCCTTGACTTGTTCACGAAATGTATGTATGTACCGTTTATGGGAAGAAACCCAAACAACTTCTAACCAACCCATCCCCCCTCCCCCCAAAAAATGGTCGGTTTTTGTCTGACTGACTGACTACATGCGAGTGGAGTGGTGATGACGGCACCGTCGTCGCCACCCACCCTTCAGCACACACAAACCCTCATATGTGGCATATGCCTTGCCGCCGCAAAGAACAAGACACGTACGGCCAGACCAAAGTGGGCATAAAATCGCTCTATGAATTTATTAACTTCGAGAGAGTGAAATTTCGGATTTTCTGTCGACTAAGGGTGATGGTATGGGTGGGTGGATGGATGGCTGAGGCAAAAAGAAGAATTCCACTCTCGGCTGGTTCGAGTGTAAAGTGATTTTGTGTGGAAGTTTCTCTGCTGCTTAATCGTATGAGGGATATTAATTAGGACATGGCGTCCCAAGGAAACCGAATCTACCACCACCACCATCACTACCACCCAAATTACGACGGACCACCCAACCCTTAATGAATTCCTTCACGTGGTGGTTAGTTTTATGGGTTACCCCTAACTCTGGGCGAATGGAATGGAATTCCCTTGAAAACAGCACTAAAAGGATCATTGCGCCAAATTAGCATGCTTACTGCTTCGTCTAATCGGATTTGGGACGCTCGATGATGTGTACGCTTCTGTGTACCTAGTTGACTGTCTGTTTCGTGTGGACATGTGCCACTTAGTAGTTGCTGGCTGGAGTGGGGTTAAAGGTGAGCTGACCTGTTGCCTGTCGTGTATCTTTTGACAGGACACTTAACCCTTTTAAACTATTTAACATGTGTTGTAATGGGATAATTTACAAGAAAAAGGGAAACATAAACCAAAGGCTGGAGGGGTTGAGTGCGTGCTATTGTATGCTGAGATTGATTTGACCTCGAGTTTTGGGATAGCAGTTTGTGGGGTCATGTGTTAAATATGTTATAATTGAAGGAATTATTTTTATGGGATATTTGAAGATGAGTTTAAATTTTTACCCCAAATTGGTAGAGAGGGTGAATAGTTTGGTGAGAGGCTTTTTTCGGGAAAAGTGGTGATTTGTCAGTTGGGGTAGGAACTTATGTTATGATGACAGATGAATTTAAAAGTCTTAGTTAGGGGCTAGTTGGCGGGTGATCCAATACTGCACTCGGAAACATTTGGTGTGTTGCTCAATTTGAAGTTTGCCGCGAGCTTGATATTCGATTGGTTTGATCCATCCTCTACTTCAGTGAATAAAGACATGGTGTATATTTTCTGTTCCTTATAATGCGCTCTTACTTGGTTACGTAGGAAGCAAATAAGCCTTCAATTAGCGCGGTCTGTGGCTAACTGCATTTATTGTGCATCCCAAGTTGGTTGCGGTACCTTTCGTCGCCATCTTACGATGAATTTTTCTTTCAAAACTGAAAAGGACATCTTCACTCGCCATACTCCCTTTTCGTTCGAGAGTGCCAGGTGTAATTTTTCGTTCAACATCCAAAGAGATGCCATCAAACTTGATAGCAGGTATTTTGAGTATATAAAGTAGATACGGTGTCTACAAATATGTAGGTAGGTAGGTTGGTGCATGCCTTTGTGACGTTTATCACGGCTCTCTTAGACCAGGACCATCCTGATTTGTATACAAATCTGAGAAGGTCTTTTAGCTCGACTTTGGGTATATCCTCCAGCTCATCAAAGAAGTAACTGCCGAGGGTCATAAAACTTGTGCTATTTAGGGCCGGACATTCGCATAACAGGTTACGACCAGATTCAATTTCTACGACATCCCTGCAGCGTCTGCAAAAGTCATTATGCATTATGCCTAGCCGTTCCGCATGCCTACCCACAGTGCAGTGCCGTGCAGATGCGCTTATCTCCGACTCCGATCTTTCGAGCTTGTCCGCTTCTTCATTTGCTTGCCCTGTTACCCAGCACAGGGTAACTGAGTTGTTGGATGATATCTCGTCTAATGGCATCCTGCATTGATTCACAGCCCTTGATTTCACCACATCCGTCTGCATGGCCGCTTGACTTTCAGAGTATATGGTGATGGTCTTGTCTGCGAAGCAACGCCTTTTTAGTTCCGCTGCAGCCTGTAATGGCCGCTATTTCCGCCTGGAAAACGCTGCAGTCATCGTTAATTCTAAAGGATTTACTAATCCTAGGGATTCACAGAAGATGGAACCGTCGGTGTATATGACAATTTCATCATCTATTACAACCGACTTATCGCCCCATTCTCCTCTTTCTGGTATTCTTGTATTGAATCCGCTGTTGAAAGCAAATTTCGAGGGCAGATAGTCCGTAGTTGGTGCGCCTACAGATGCAAACCAATTGGACTCCAGCGAGGCATGTCCGCATGGTTTGTGTATCCAGAGTCCATACTCTCTTAATCTAACGGGCGTTTTTGTGGCAGTTAAGCAGTATAACCCTGTTATACCCATGCAAGCCGCAGTTTAAACTTTGGTAAGGTGGGAGAGTAGGTATTTCTTTCCCGTAGCCATACACCATACCACCGAGCTATATGCTAGGATGGGTCTTACAATCGCTGTATACAGCCAGTGTACAATCTGTGGTTAAAGTCCCCAAGTAGAAGGGTTCTCACAATTTTAAATCGGCGCTGGTTATTGTTTACCAATCTCTACTTATATAACGTAGATTTTTTGTATTATCAATTCCTTTTACGGCTCTTATGTGTTTCTATTTTAGAGGCTATTGATGTCAAGTCCTAGCTAAACTCGAGTCCCTATGAACTTACAATTTAGGCGCAAATAAAAAACTAAATGCCAGTTGAACACCTCGTAACAGAGAAAACGAAACACTTCTCCGTTCCCTCTAAATCTTAACGTCTAAAACAATGTGTATAACCCCTTTGTGCAGAAGGAACATCTTGTATTTTTTAAGCTCAACTCCTTGCACTATAACCACTTCTTTTCATTCGCTAACAAAAATAATATAATTGAAAGCTACTCCCACCACCACTCTTTACATTGCAAGACTTTGAAGACTTTCTCGGTGGTAAAAATATGCCATTATCGATGAACCGCACATCCGCGATCACAAATCTAGGACGCAATCAATTAAGCGAATAACCGACATCGTTAGCGAAAGTCATCAAACCACCATTACCGCCGCAGTACTGCGCGCGCAATGCAGTTTTATGGAACGTCATCTACATGTGCATGTTTAGCCAGTTGTTGCCCATAACCCGTCCACATTTAGCCCGAACATGGTGGGGTCAGATTCACCAATAATTTGGCACAATACACAAAAACCCTAAATCGTTGGCGAAATCTTATGCGCTGCGTTGAACAGCATCAAACGCCAACAAAAAAAAAACCTACAAAATTTAATCCAATATCCAAGCGACGACGTCCATGCACTTAGCTCCAATCCCCAAAAACCAAAAAAAAAAAATCGAAAACCGGTCCCGATAAGGATTTGAAAACATCTTAGTTCTCGAATAGCATTCCCTACACCAAACAACTGCCATGGATGGAGTAGGTACCCAAAAAAAACAGAAAAAAATGGAAGCCGCGCGTTGTATTAAATTGCATCGACCTACATAGACGCTATAAGCTACGAGAGATCGTTGATGCCCAAAAATGCATTGGACATGGGCCCTCCTACCGCCCTTTCTTTTTGGTGCTGCTACTATTCCTTGCGTTCAATCGTGACTTTGACATATATGCAGGATGGGTTTGGTTTTAACGAGAAATACAAGCCACCACTAATACCATATCTACAATGGCTTCCCTCCACAGCACCCGTCTAGGAATTACAAGGAAACTTGTTTTCTTTTTCATTTTTGGTGGTAGATTTGGGCCAGCTATGTGCATCGGCGCAGCCGCACTCAGTCGAAAAATTACCAAAGCAAGGGCTTTTTGTTTTTTTTTTCAAATTTGACATCGTCCGGGGGCAAGACGGCAAATTTCTGCCCACTTTTCTGTTTCTTTTTGTGTTGGCCACACGATTTCGCTGTTATAGATGAGATGCACTTTCTGCAAACGAAACGAAACGGATAATTTGGGCAAAGTTACTGCCGTTGCTATGTTATTCCAACTCTAGAGTTGCTGAGTGAAGAACCGGGATGGGATGGTAGAGTATGTAACTCAATGCAAAAGGTAAAGCAAACCACACTAAAACCAAAATTTAGGCAATGGCCATGGGCTTCCCATTTTGATGTGGATACAGCGTGAATTGCACCATTGAACGGGTCATAATCAGCGTGGAAATCTGCAGCAAAAGGCATGCGAGTGACGGATGAGTTGAGGGCACGGAGGTGGAATGGGATATCGTTTGTTTCTCTTCTTCTGTTTTTTAGTTGCAAGGAAAATTTGTACCGATTATAGAGATTTGAGAAAGTTTAAAATGTCAGTCATGTTGCTACTGAACTTTATTAACAAAGGGGACTGAGGCAGGAAAACTGAAATGAAAAAAAGTAAAATAAGGGTTTCGGACTGTTACTGCGTCCCTAGAGATTAACCAAACGTCAAGTAGGCTTATCTTTGATGTAAGGCTTCTTTGGCAAATAAATCGTTACCAAATGCGCACAATTTTGGAAAACCTGGTCATTATCCTATTTAAAGCATAGTTTGATATTTGATATGATGACATATGGCACTTCGTCGAATAGGGAAGTTTACCACTACAAATTTTAAGTCTTCAATGTGTGTTAGCCCATACAGGACCTAAAGTCAAGCCTATGCCATATACGCCAGCAAAAAACTAAGATCCCAGGTTGCCCCAACTTCCCAGTGGACTGCCAGGTTTCACTTATTCTTATTTTTAATCGCAATTGAATAATTCACCCGAACGCAGATGGATACAAATTTATAGAAAAATAACAAAATAAATTCGTTAGAATTTACGGCCGTACTCCAGCACATGTGCATGGTCCAAGCAAATCTGGTCTAATAACATAAAAGTGGTAGAAGCCTTAATTGGAGTGGATATACCATTTAACGATTTCCGTGTAAGCTTAGGAGAAGTTTAGCAAATAGAATTATTCTGAGATTTAGACTTCTGTGGCTTGATTGTATGATACAATTTGTATCAGTCAACTTTATCTTTCCTCTGCATAGACGGTGAATGAAGGAGGAGATACAACTACGAACTTTACGGGCTATACAGCAATATCGACATAGACAGAAGAGTGAAGGTCCAACGACTACGGTGGCTGGCTCATATAGTTAATGTTCCGGCCCGGAATATCTTCGAATCCACACCCGAAGGACTGCACAGTAGAGGAAGACCGCGACTCAGGTGGCGCACGCAAGTCGAAGGGGAACCAACTTAACGTGCGAAACTGGAGACAGGTGGACAAAGATCATGCTGGCTGTTGGTTGAGGCCTAGGTTCAACCCGGACTGTAGCGGAACCTTAAGTAAGTAAGTCCGATATCACAGTCAGAGACTCTACACGGATCTGGAGCTCGTTAAGTAAGTCAGTTTGCCTTTTGTGAGAGTAAGCTTGGTGCAACTTAGATCAAATACATCGGCGTGTTTATTGGTACGTAACATCTTAGACATTGTTTCAAAATGTTCGGCTATAAGGGGATACAAATGTGCAGTTCGCACTGAGGTTTCGATAGTTGTACGAAAAGGCGATCATTTCAAGAAGCTAAGGGCTGTTCATCTTTTCAGTCAAAAGTTGATTGATAGGGCAAATGTCCGTAGCACACTGTCGTATTTTAAAAGATTGAAAAAGAAAGAATCTCTTGATAAATAATACTTTCGAAGAGCATACCGATGCACAAAAGTTTTGCCTCGCTATTGGTATGAAGTAAGAATCCTTTCTTCAACATTTAAGAGAAGATTTTAGTTAGAACAGGTAGCAAAATAGGTACAATAGGGAGACATAAAAGGGTTTACTGAACCATAAGATGAAGGTTTTGTATCAGTTAGAATCGAGTAAGTTCTTTAATGCCCATTCTATTTAGTTTGATTTGAAATACCTTGAAGGCTTTGATTGCAGCTTGAAGTCCCCCGACAGCTTAATATTTTTTTATAAAAATAAATAAATTGTCGCGTGATTGTTGGTTGATTCGCTTAGGTTTCCTTAGCAATAGTTTTATAGCAAACGAATAGATCTGGCTTTGAATTGAAAGGGTTCCGGCAAGATTATTAAAATCCACACAGGCGTACCCTTACATACTTACTACAACATCATAATATCAGATTCCCTGTCTACCATGAAAAACAAGTGTAAAAGCAATAAATCAATTTAATCCCCAAAAGAGAGATTTTAATTGGCCATAGCCATCATCATCACCTGCAACAAGGAAAATATCCAACGTCCCAAAGTACCTACTTTTCGTCACCCTACCCGTGTAACGTACCGACACACACCTAATCTCTTTTTCGCTAGGACACTCTGTTGGAAGTACACAACCAAAGTCTTAATAACAGCCAACAGAGTCAGCACTCAGTGGTAAACAGAAATGGAAAGAAAATACCCAGCATCCTAGGCTACCACCAGTTGCCATAGTGCCATCAGTAGCCCCCTAGGGCGGCAGACACAAACATTTTTCTTCAACTTTGAAGACAGCTCTATATGTCTCCCCGCCCGCCGGCTGTGCCACCGCTGTGTGTCTGTGTCGGTGTGTGCGTGTACGTATGCATGGGGCAATATTCAACAATTGGCTTTGTTTTTTTTTTCTTGTTTGCCATCCACAGATGGAGGTCATCCACCAGCGCCAGCATGTTCCTAGAACAACATGGAAAGCAGAAATAAAAGTTTTCGAAGTCTATAAACCTACCCGTAAGAGCTCCGACTGACTTAATTATTTTGTTCGACTACTTTTTCTCAGCTTTTATCCTTGGAGCGGCCCGGTCCGGCCCGACCCGGCACACATATGGATCCCACGTGTAGCCACCCACACTTCTGGGCCACTTACATCAGCGTCTCCATAGTTTTATTTTTTTTTTGGGTTTCCTCTCAGTCCAGCCGGCTTCTGGGTGATGATGATGGTGATGAACATGATGATGATGATAAATGTACATCCATATGTAGATATGCGTGTATCTGTCTGTATTTGGTGCCTCAGGATAATAACAGAATCAAGTGGAAAGTACAGACAAATAACAAGTTCAATCTATGGATAGGTCAGGAAGAAGTATAGAAAAAAAAGAAACAAATCCGCACTTCAACCACTCGCACCACGTGGCAATAGATGGACGAACAGTCTATATGTATTTCAATTTGACATATGGTAGCATAACACCAATTTCTGTATACACAGAAGGAGCCCCAAAGAGAAATCCTTCGGCAGACAATGTTATTTTTTTCCCAAGTTTTCTCTGGCTATCAAAAAAAAAGCACAATACGCGTGTGTGTGAGTGCACTCTCCCTCCCCCTTTCGATTGGCATGGAAATGACGAAGGTCATTCGAAAAAATAACTAAAATTGTTTTTGATCCCTTTTTTCGGACTCTTGGATGGCTGCTCTGTGATGGCAAAGAAAAGAGAGAAAAATATTAAAAATAACTGTTGCCAGGCTCTGAACTGAGGTGGACTGGGTGGTGCCTGGAAAAGAAACTATGGAAAGCTGTCTGTGAGATTCCGAGAAATGCCATCAAGTCGTATTGGTGTAAATAATTTACTTTGCATATAAATCGAAACTAACGAGAGATGTTAGATGTTTCAAATTTCGTCCTGTGGAACGCCTTTGTTTAACATAATCAAAATCAACTAGGTAGTTCCTTTGGTTAAATTTGACTATCTTCAGAAGGAAACCTGTTGCAATAGTGATGACCCTGAAAGTTCTCTTTAGACTTCTTTCAAGAGATCACCCACAGCACGTCCTTTTTCGCGTAGCTTTGTAATAGATAACACCTCCGTTGCTTCACAAAATCAGCTGTTCATATTCACATTGAATTTCGAAAGAAAAATCGTAGAATGGGTTAGGAAAACGAGCTCCTGAATTCTGATCCATCTGCTGCCCTCGTTTCCTTCCTTCCACCACCTCGGTGGTGGCTCTGGCTTGTTCAAGGACGAATAGATTTTCTTTTATTTTTCCGACAATTCTTCGATGTTTTTTTTTCTTCTTTCTTTACGTTTCTTTTCGTTTTCTTTTGCGTTATTTTTTGTTGGGTTTTTTTTTATTTATTTTTGTTTTTTTGCGAAACGTTGTCCTTGTGTATTCAAGGAGTACAAACGAAATCGAAAGTCCTGCTGAGCCTTACCGAGAAGAGGTTATAGTAGGGACAGACTTGGTATGGTGAAAGCAGAAAAGAAAAGAAAAGCGAGAAAAAAATGAAGAAAAATTGCGCGTGTAGGGTACAACAGAATGAGAATCAACTTTCTCTCCTGTGGCTGACAACAGCAGCAGTAGCAGCACAAGTAAAGGAAGAATCAACCGAAGGACCTTCTTTTCTCCCCGTTCTTTAGTTGCAAAGTCGATATGAAGTGAAGTACGAACGTATATCTAGCTGCGTGTGTATGTCCTGCACAGCAGGATGAGGTAGCCCCCATTCACACCCTTTCCTCCCTCACGAGCCATCGACGACGTTCAGCGAAAGAGAAAGCTTGTATACACGTGAGGGTGCGAGTTGAGGGTCACCTAGCGCCGCATATATAGATATTATACTCACAGACACATTCATATAGCCAGACACTTCTCCTTCAACTTGAACCTTGTTGTGCTGCAAGCAGGTTCCTAAGTTGAATGGGAACAGATTGGGCTGTGGGTGGTTGGTTTCAGTATACAGGAGAAAAGCATCCTTTTTGCTTTTATTTTCAATTACCATTGTGTTGAAAAGATATCTTCTACGTCTACCTATACTTACCTAGCAAACACTCAGGAGACTGTGTGTGTGTGTGTGTCGTCGTCCATGAACTGTGTGCTGAAGTGCTCCGAGTTGTTGAACAACGAAACAACGATATCCAAAAGGAAACTCGAAATCGAAAACTTTCTCTTTCGAATGAAATTCTCTCCACAGGAACGTTCATACATACCTACGAACATTGGTGAATGGGTCCCTAGTGCCATTCATGGAACTCTCCATGGAGTTGAGATTGAGATAGTACTGAGAACAAGATGAATCGTCTGTCCGGCTAACTAGCTACCGACGATGACGACGACAACGACGTCAATGGCAAACTGCCTGAAGGATTACTGTTACACGCTCTTCTGTCGACAGGTAAAACTGTGTGTGTGAGTCGTATACCCAAGAGGATAAAGAGGACACAAAAGGAAAACCTCAGAATATTGTGGAAAATTCCACAGGTCGCTTATAAAAAGGTCACCAATTTTCGAAAGTGGGACGTAAGAACCCGGTTCCTGGTGGTAGCCGAATACAGAGAAAGATCAAGCAATTGCCAAACTTTAGCCTTACAGCTGTATAAAGTTGATGATATGTACCTATGTAGGTACTGCATCCGATCAAATTTGAAAGCAAGGACATTTACTTCGATATGTTCTTAAATTTTCGTATTTTCCTTTGAATTGTTTGTCGATTGTTGGGGTTGGTTAGGGACCTGAGACACTGCGAATCCTACATAAACATGCTCCTCTGGAATATAGGTTGTTCTTGCTTTGCTCTTGTTTGCAAAAGCTCTTCCTTTCTTGGCCAACTTGTGCGGAATTTAAAATGCCATTGGGGAATGTTGTTTCAAATGAAAATTTCCATTGTTAAAGTGTGGTCGGAGGTTCGATGTGGGCAGCACAAGGTGAACCAAATCGCAGGTGAATGGAGTTTCAGATTAAATGCTACAAATTCAAGGTATTCATCATGAATGGGAAAAACTTCGAGAAGAATGAAAATTTTAAATTTAGCTAGTCTTATTTTGTTGTTGCGACAGAATTTAATAGGCAACGCCTGACAAGTTTTGCTTCTGATTTTAGGTTTTTTTTTTACTTAATTTTTAGATTTTAAATTATAACCATCTGCAATGGAAAAACAAAAGATGTTTTGATGATGATGAATTATGTTTTATGATTTTTTAGTTGATTCACATTTTTGAAACCATATGTAGAGTATGCTCTTTTTTATAAATCTCCAAAGCAAGAGTTTTGCTTCGCCCACCTTTTTTGGGCGAAAAGACTTGGAAAGAAATAATATACTTTAAATGGACAATTGAGCATAGCTTCAAAAACTAACAAGGATTTATAAAGCTAGGATGCAGTACCTATATTCCCGCGGCTGGGAAAAGGAAAGGCCACTTATGATCAAACAAAATGCTTCAGCACGTTCATAATTTCTTCGTTAGGGCCTTGGTAAATTGATTGACATATTGTTGGTCTTGAGGGCCTCATGCCTATCGAAAGGAAAATTCACAGAGTGATTAAGGCGCTTGACAGCAAGTTCTATTCCAATGCTGGCATTGTGGAAATTGAGGGTGCGTTCGACAACACAAAATTCTGTAGAACTGAGGCCGCCTTGAGATATAGGGGCATTTAATCTTCACTCGTATAATGGATCCTAGATATGCTTAAAATAAGTGAAATTACAGCTGTTGGCAGCGTCTTTAGAAAAGTGTGTGATCTCAACCACCTTGTGGTATCGTTTGGTTGACTCCTTGTTGAGAAGACTTGAGAATAACATATCAATTCTATGTAAGCGCATAGAATCAGCGCTAAATATTGGGGGTTGGTGCTACGAACAACCTCTGTCTCTGACAACCCGACGAATATGGATATAATGCCGTTTACTTCATGAAGATGCATACGTCTAGCAAAGTGAAGTATTAAGGCATCACTCTTGACCCACAACTTTTAGGGTCAAGGGTACTGCTCCACAAAAAAAATGAATTCCTTAGAAAATCGAATCCTTGTATGATATTGCATTATGCAGATGCTTAGTGGTTAAGTGCTTTGGACCACTAAGGAAGAGGTCGTTGGTTTTTATTCGCTGCCCCACATCTTGCGAACTTTGACAAATATCCAAGAGTAAGAACTGTTATGAGAAGCTTCTCAAAAATAAATTGCCGTTCGGAATCGGCATTAAACTGTAGGCCCCTCCATTCGTGTGAAAAATATAACTAAGCACACATAATGGTTGGAGAAGCTAGGATTTTGGTGTTATATGGGCCGTTTACGCCAAATATTTATTATTTTGTTTTTTTTTTTTGATTTTCTAAGATTTCGGTCGACGTTCCAAAATTCAGTACTGGAGGCTGCAGAAATGCACCAGTCTGACTGGTCCTAATTTCTAAAATTTGCCCTTAAAGTAATAGGCTGGCAGAATTTTTACGTTTTGTTAGTGAGTAAGTTTGAGCCGGATGAGCATGTAGGACACCTGAAAATACTTAGCTTTTTCCAGACTATAACATATTTTGCACAATCTCGGACACTATGGTTAATTTTAAATATTTTATTGTTAGAGGTAATAAAATATTATATTGTGTAAAATGGTGATCCAGTTAGGGTCTGGTTTCTTTAGACCCAATGCCAGGGTGTTCATGCCAATGGGAATGTGTCTCACTGTTTTCCTGGCTGAAATTCATACCATTGTGGTCTGTTCTAGATTAGAACTTGGAAAAGGTATCAAAGGCAACAAAAAATATATTGCAGAGTCAATTGAACTACTAATAAACGATTGGGTACATTAACTTTGTCTAACCTACTGGAAAATGTTCCGGGGCTTAGACTAAAAAGACCTATTCTTTGTGAATATCCTGCCCCTGGTTAAGAAGACGTTTTTTCGACAAAGAAATACTTTCGTCAGCGGAGTTGAAAACCGTTGCCACTAAAGACATTCTCGCCTTCATAAGGGAGGGAATATGTCTTTAAGGATAAAATATCCTATGAAACAGAACTTCGCCAAGTGTCAGCCAAGTGTTATCATTATTATCGACTTTGCCGCTCTTGAAAAAAGACAGGCGAATTAATTTCTTGTAACTTTTCTCGTTTATTTAATACACTAATTTATAAAAAAATGCGCAAACTGTGTTTTGCAGTACGTAATATTGTTCGATATAAGGCAAAATATAGATAGGTACATCAACGTGTCCTAACAAAAAAGTAAAGTCTACTCCTAGGTTTACAACAATATAGAAATGGTATGATTAAGAGAACTACTTTCACCCCAACCCAAGTTGTAGACCTTTAAAGTGAACATTTTCGATTTTGCTATTACTTCCGAACTTTTAGATATAGCAGCAAAAACCAACGATTGCATTTCGTAGAATTAGGTCTTGATGTGCAAGAAATGGACACTACGTCCAGAAAAAGTTATGACGCCTTAAGTGAAAATATTAAAAACCTACGTTTTTCAGCTTTACATTTGTAAACGTTTATCCTAGTTATTCTTCTTAATCCATTTCCTAATGTTGCAAAAATACAATGCCATAAGTGTAGGCGTCTGGAACGTTGCTGATGATAAATTGAAATGATTAAGAGGGTTAATGCAATTATCTAATTGGCCTGTTTATGTCGTTTTTTAAAAAATTGAATTTTTAATTGCAATTTTTATTGCATACCAGACTTACACGAGGGGTAGGCACTACGTTGGGTTTTCGCAATGTTCGCCGATTGTAGAAGCATTCGAACCTACAAACCATGAATCCTATATTGGAAAAAGCATTCAAGCGACATCTCAGAAATAATTAGGAAGTACCTTGGGCGGGTGTGAAACCACTAAGCTTAGTCCATTTTTCTTATGGGCTTGTTCTATAAGGAACTTAAATATACTTAAGTACGGTAACGGAAGTAAATACTTGAACCCATCCGTATGAAATGGTTTTGGCTGGCCATTTCTATCAACTGCACTTGATACAGCGTTGGTAAATGCATGGAAGATACATTGCATTTTCCAAAAATTTTCTTGGTAAGGAAGCTCAGTGTCACTGTCGCAACTTTAATGTAGAACGTTTGTTGTAGATTCCTTGTTGCGATGGGAGTCAACCATGCTCAAAAGGAAAGGATACCCTCAATGAAGTGGTTAATTTCGATGACGTCAAACACATAGTCTTTAAATCAGAAAAGCTTCTTCAAAGTTCATACTTTTCATATACTTTTTATAAATTTCTTCGTTGTTAATTAATTTTCTCAAACATATTTATATCACTTGGTTCCGCAAACTCTCAGAGGTCGAGTTTGCCATAAATAACGCGGTGCATAATACCACTCAAAGAAGCCCTGCTGTCTTACTATTTGGCGTTTGTCAGAGGGGTCCAGTCATCGACCCCCTATCTGAATATTTAGACGAGAAGAACGCACATAATTGGGACGTAGTTTCGGAGAGGTCTGCAGCCTTGGCAGCCATAAAGTCGTCTAAGCAGTTCAATGAAAGCTACTTAAGCCAGATACTATATAGTTATAAAAACCTTGGTAACAAAAACCTTATACCGAAATTTGTGGGAACTTACCTCATTCATAAGAAACTTCCAAACGACCGTTACTTCATTCGAGATATGGAAAATTGCCAAATTACCCTATTGATCTACGACGAACTATTTGAAGCCTGCCACATCCGCAAGTGGAAGATAATAGAAAACCATTAATGAATCGCATTTGAGTTGTGTCTTAGAAAGACTATGCTGTAGTTTTAAGTAATGATCAAGGTCGACCATTTTGTCAGATTCGCCGAACTGTAATGAAATCTTGTAGCGCCATATATCCACCACTAACTTAGCTTTAAGAACAACCTATTTCAAAATGCACTGTTGGCAGTGCCTTGACTGAGAAGAAATAAAGTTGATTTGCATTCCATGTTAGAAGAAAATTGTATTTCCATAATTTTTATACCCCTTTTGGTATCGAAAATGTAACGTAAATTTCCCGGGAACTAAAAGCTTTTGCAAAAATTTTGTTTGCCTCTAAATAGGCATTTACGTTTCTCACTCAACTGAAAGCCGCCGGAAATGGGTCAGTTTATCGAAGCGACATCATTCGTCTAGAAATATTCATCGATTCCAGAAACGTTTCGTCATCTCGAATATAATTTAAATCGACTTCTGTTAAACTAAACCATTTCTATTTCATCGGAATCCATTAAAGTAAAAAACCCTTTCATTTCAGAAAAAAAGAAAAACATTATGTTTTAAGTACATTAAAACTCAGTATACAAAAACGATATGATAACGATAATTTTGAAGGTCTATGTCATGAACCAACTTTTCCACTATCGGTCATTCCACTCAGTTGTCATTACTCTGTTGCTCGATTGTGAATAGACGATTCTCGCCCAAACGCTATGTAAACAGACAACACTCAACACATATCGGCTTGCGAAATAAAACAAATTATGTACGAGTATGACTAAACGACCTTGCCTACGTTCAATGGCCCGTCTATTCTCGGTAGAATGCGATAGCTTTATGGGGGCCAAGACTTAGGAAGCCATTCGCAGTAAAAAAAACAAACAAAAAAAAAAACCCAACAATAAACATACATTCATAATCTATTTAATCAATGGGAAAATATACTTGTATAGGGCGATGTAAATGTGTGTGAGTTCTATGACTGACTAGCTCAGCTCCAATGTAAATATTTGCCCCAAAGTATTCGTGATCGGTGTCTGATGGGGTCTTTCACATGACGGTTTTCGTTGCTGTACTGATCTAACGAAGAAACTATGTTAGTTCTGAAATGGGGTGTGATGAGGAATTTGTTCATGCATGCAGGGGGCTTGGGGATTAAAAAGTAAACAACCAAATTGCGCTGGCAGTCTAGACGCCATTCGGGTACGTTGACATGATCTTGAACCTTGACAGTGTGTGGTGAATCCACAATTTGCGGTTAATGATGGGATTGTGGTAGTTATCCGATAAATTAATAGTGTTGTGCTGAGTTCAATTGTAAATAGCCATCTACAATTAATTTAATTGCGAATTACAATTGACATTTTAGTTGTTTGATTTTTTTGAATCGAGAGCAAAAAATGCATATAATACCATAATGCAAGCTATAGAAAACGAAAGCGGAGGAATGTTTTTTTAGACGATCCAGGTGGTACCGCAAAAACATTTTAGATTTCACAGAACACTATAGCATTAGCACTTGCATCGTCTGGAATAGCTGCTACATTATTGGATGGTGGTCGTACAGCGCACACCGCAGTTAAATTACCATTGTATATGTAAATTAATGAAAATCCAACGTGTAATATTTCTAAAAATTCTGGAATAGGCTGAGTTTTGCAACAATGCCAATTAAAAGTGTGGGATCAATATACAATGGCGTATTAGAGATCGTTGGAAGCTTTGGATAGAACTTTGAAAGATTGAATGAATGAAGAAATATTTGGTGGCGCTTTGATATTATTGTTTGGTGATTTTCATCAAACGCTGCCATTGATTCCCCGTTTAACTTCAGCATATAAATTAAAGGCATGTTTAAAGTCATCCAATTTATGGAAAAATGCACGAACACTCACTTTAATAACAAGTTTGAGAGAACAATTACAAAATGACCCATCGGCTGACGGATTTTCTAGGCAAATGCTGTTGATAGCAAATGGATAAATTCCTATTGATATAATTACTGGATTAATCGCTTTGCCAGATAATTTTTGTATTTTCGCACAAGCAATACAACAATTGTTTCCAAGTGTTTTTCCAAACATTGCGTAAAATAATCGAAATCACAATTGGTTAGCTGATAGAGAAATACTGGCTGCCAAAAATAAGGACGTTGGTCAATTGAATTCGGATACTTTAAGTGATCTGCCTGGAAAGATTGTAACGTATCAATCAGTAGATACGGTCGCAACTCAAGATGACACTGTCAATTATCCGATGGAATCTCTGAATTCCTTGGATTTGCCTACAATTGAAAGTTGGTGCAACCCATTATTCTTCTTTTACAAATCAGCCTCGATTGTGCAACGGAACAAGATTAGCAGTCAAATATAATTTTATTGAAGCACCGATTTTAAAAGGGAAATTTAAAGGTTAAGATGTATTGATTCCACCAGATTTACCTTTTCAAAAGATTGGAATTTCCAATACATCTTGCGTTCGCTGTGACAATAAATAAGGTGCAAGGACGATCGTTGGAATTATGCGGAATTGACTTAGAATATCCATGCTTCTCGCACACGTAGAGAAGCCATCAATTCTGTTTATTTTTAAGTAAAAACATAACAAAGATAAAAAGAAGAAGAAATAAAATAATTATAATAAAAAAGGGTGTATTTAAAACGAGTGTGTTTTGCCTAGCAAAGCAGGCACAGGGTCCGCTAGTAATTTATAAAAAATGCACTTTATAAACCATTGAGTTTCCACTCAGGGCATCATAACTTTTTGAAGCTTTTAGTTCTGAAGTTATAGCAGATCGAGTGGTTATACATCAAATTGAGAATTTTAATTTCAACAAGGGCTATAACTTGAGTGCATGTTCCCTCATCAAACAGCTGACCTATTTTTTAAATGTTTACCCGACAGGGCGCTTACTTTTAAAAAAGAAAAATGGCATGGGGGAAAACATAATAAAGAGAAGTTGACAGTTTTACTTGCAGTAAATATGGATGTATCGAAAAAAACTTAAACCCTTAGTGATAGGAAATGCAATGAAACCGCGATGTTTCAAAGGATTGAAATCGTTTCCTACTGATTATCGTGCTAACAGAAAAGCATGGATTACGAGAGAACTTTATAACAATTGGCTTTAAACAGTTAATGGGAACATGAAATAACAAAAGCGGAAAGTTTTACTATATATTTTTAGACAACTGCACTGTCCACAACAGTCCTCCCACATTGTCCAACGTGGAACTCTACTTCTTTCCGATGTAAAAAACTTCCAATTTGCAACCATTGGACCAAGGGATCATCCATAATTTTAAGACGTTCTATTGTAAAGAAATTGTTAAGCTCGTTTTAGAATCTCTCGACAACCAGCTAACTACGAATATAACGATTCTGACAGCTATTTTACTGATTGACAAGTCATGGAGAGCTGTAACACACCTTATGACTCTTAACTGCTTCAAAAAATACGGTTTTAAAAAAGAAGATCAGGAAAATCTTCAAATAATTATGGATGATGAAGAACCAGCAATAGAACCACAAGTTGACATCAGAGGTGTGGTTTTTTCTGAATTTGTATCCATTGGATGAAAATGTTGGTATCTCAGGTTCATTAACCGATATCGAAATTTTATCTGCGAGATATATGAACGAAAGATAAGAATGATACATCAGAACCTTTGGCAGAGGTGTCCATTAATGAAGCAGGAGCCTCATTCGATACCTTACAAAGCTTCTGTCTGGAAAATGAAAGTGATAAATAAGCATTTCAGGCACTTTTTCTCTTAAAAAAAGTTATTGAGCAGTCTGAGCAACACCAATGTGCTTTGAAGCAAACCAGTATAACAGAGTTCTTTCGACAGATCATTTTAATTCTTTAATATAAGTATGTACACGAATGTACCTCTTAACATTTATCATTATTGAAGAATATCAGTTAATAAATAATAATTGATCCTCACTTAATAATTCGACGTTTTATTTATTTTCTCTCAAAAATTTCGAATTGACGAGAGTCGACTGTATTTAGATATACATTTTTCTTAAAAATACAGGAGTACGGGTTTCAGTCAGTTTTGAGGTTTACTTCTAAAGTATCGTTTTTAGTGTTATATGTTTCTCAAATTATGCAGTTAATAATCACAATTTATAACATTTTTGGTATGCTAATTTTTGCTATCATTAAATAGCCACTACTGTAGCCTATAGAAAGTGCCAAAAAGTATGCAACAGAAAGTTAATTTAAAATAAAATAAAATAAAAATCTCTTATAGTAACAATGATAAAGATTTTTGAGTAGCCACACAGCAACTGTCACCAAACATTGTTGAAAAGGATATTTCTTGTTTTAGAAATTGAAACTAAGGTTAATGGTTAAGGTTTCAGTTTTATTTAAAACAATGTCAAACAGCTGTAAGTCGCGCGCAAACAGTTGGGACCTTTTTGAAAGCCATTGATCATGTCTTTTTTTCTGAAATTCGAAAATTTCGTAAATAAATCCAATAATTCATTTCGTCAATAATTCTATATGAAAACTTAACCCTCAGATCGAAATATAATGGGCCACCGAGTTCGTTGCTATGCTTGTTAATATATCACTCGCCTAACAAACTGATCTTACTTGCTTACTTAGGCGGCACTGCGTTACACGGTGGACCTGGGCCTCAACGCATGTACATCTCCAATTTGCGCGGTCTTTGGTCAATATCTTCCAGTTGTGAACTCAAAGTTGGTTAAGGTCCCTTCCACTTCTGCGCCCAAACGAAGGTGAGCCTTTCCCCCTCTATATTGTCTCTCCGGATTTAAGTCGAAGATTAAGCGGGCTGGAGCGTTGGTGTTCCTGGTGTTTACATGACCCAGCTAACTCAAACGCCCAACTTATAACGGTGGTTACTTATTAACTTAAAGCCTAAACAATCCCACGCAATTATTCAGTCGAAGCATTGTGGTTAAGAAAACTCCTACCTAAGGCACCGATTCTGATTAATCCATTATAATAATACTCGAGTGAATCACATGCAGAAACGCTGGTCTGACTGTCGTTAACTCTTGAAAGCTGGTTACAGAACTCTAAGGACTACATACCTATTAGTCTGTCATCGTCCATGCTGTTTCGGTGGTGGAAAAGAGGATTCAGCACAAGGAGTACATTGAGTGTTCGCTTACGCTACCAGTCAAATACTTGGCTCTGTATGCATGCAGACAAATGTTTGTATGTGGTTCATTGGCTGAAGACAGCAGTAGAAAGGCCTAACCTAACGTTTGGCCTTGTGGTATGGTGGAAAGCTCTCGGAAACAAACCATCTTACAATTCGTACCCGAATCTAATGGGCAGCTTATTTCAGGATAACGGGTTTCTTACGGAGTATGGGAAAATCTCGCCCCTTTGAATAAGCGCTGCCTTCAGAAAAAAGATGGCCAAAACTGCAATCAAACTTGAAGAGTGGTAATCCAAATCAATTGTATCACAATGGGCCACTTTATACGAGGCATCGATCAGTGACTTCCTTCCCTTAACCATTTATCTTTAAAAGGAGATTCAATACTCCTATTTTAAACGCATGGACGAGTGATGCCACCACAGAAGAGGAAATGATAGCTCTCTATGCAGACGGTTCCAAGGTGCATATCTGTACTTGTGCGGCATCCACGCGTAATACTATTTTAAGCAGAGCTAGTTGCTATAACCCTTGCTACTGAAAAGATCTGGTTTCGCCGACAAAAAACTTTACCAAATACTCTGACAGCCATACGGTCATAGATCCACAGGTAGAATTTATGATAGACTAATTCCGAGACCTTGAGGTACGCAAAAGAGCGGTGTAAAAATATTCGCCCACTCAAAGTAGTTCTAATGAAAGTGTGAAAGATATAAATTTGGAGTAAATAGAATCCATTTGACACCTGCTATGCGACTGTCTAGCCCTTAAAAGAGGCAGATGAACGACCGTTGACATTTAAGTTCTGTAATGAACTGGAGGATCTGAGATATTTTAAGCTTAAGAAATACCTGAGATTCATATATAAATTTGGGTGGATCATGAAATTGAAAGCGAGACTATCGGAATTGACCCAGCAGATGATCTAAGTGAAGCCGTGAAGTCTCTACAAGGGCACCAATTCACCAACCAAGTTCATAGATAATACCTTTTACCTAGAAGATGGTAGGTAGATTACCGTGGTAGGTAGATTACCATCTTCTAGTTAAAAGGTATTATCTATGAACTACAGGGTGTCCCATAGTGACGGGGAACCTTTAATCCCTTAACGGGAGATTCCGTAATTATGAAAGACGCAGCGTGACAGACGCCCCATCTGAGGGACGTGGTAAATTCGAAAGTCAGACTAATATAAGGGGAACTATGGAGAAGACTAACACATATAAATAATCTCGCCCAACGAGACAGCTTTAGCTTTGTTCAACAATAATCCACTTTCACCATAAAAGTTACTCCATGAAGTTCAAGTTTTCTTCAAATATATAACCGGAATGCCTTTACTATGTTCCTTTTGTCGAGTGGGCCATTTGCCATTTATAGTAACGCAAAACTAGGGAAAAATAATTGAACTCTCAGTGGTCGTTCCAAGATATACCGAAAACCCAACCCACATGCATGTCCTTGCTATTGTCTTTCGAACATAACATCTCGTTAATAATTGAATCTATTTTTATATGTATGTAAGAATGTGCACGATTGAGGATTTTTTTTTTTTGGCACTGAAATGACGACTTTCGCCCGCCCCCCGTACCCTTCAATCGGTTTCTGCTCCCAGAACTCAGTCAAACGGAAGGAAGATGGAATTTGTAAACAAGAGTAGGTTTGATGTTCCACTAAATCTATCCGATATCCTTAAATATTTGAAACAAGACATCATGAGCCATTCCAAGTCAACGGCGAAAGTGAAAGGATGTACTTTTTGCCATTGCACGGCGGGCAATAACCATAAATGGGCTTAGCAACGAACCCTCCAGGATAAAACTACACGCACACACACTATATCTACATACGGATGATACGTTGGGAGCAGCGAAGGGGGGTTGGAGGCCAAAGGAAGTGCCGGAATTTCTTAGCTATGCCCTTGGCAATAGCGAGCGGATCTCTCTGTTTTTGGTGTGTGCACGCTTTTAGCTACGAGGGATATTATACAAATGACATGGAATCAGATAAGGATAAGTGCAAATTGGCTTACAAGCTGGGATTTCTTTGTACTCTATCTAAGGAATGATTTCTTGGGGTTTTCTGTTTTCTGCTTCTTTTTTTTTTTGGGTTCGCGAGTTGTGTTCGTGCTCTACTGCGTGCCTATGTGGTGCGAACGTATGTGTCAGGATATTATAGATCGAGTGAGTCCATTACATAACACATAACGCACATGGTTCCCGGCGCTGTTTGCTCTATAGTCTATAGCGTTTGGCAAAAGCAGAAGGATATGCCTGTTGAATATTGTATGGAACGAAAGTGGGTATTACTTCTCAGTGTGTATGGTGCAGCTCATTCTTTAGGCTTTCGTGGAGGAGTCGGTGGTAGTAGGTGTGACTGGGACTGTGAGCCGAAAGCAGGAGGTTATCCTTTATTTTTGATTTTTATTGCTATACATGCAGCGATGGAATGTGTATCGTAGCGTAGCGCAAGTCAAGGCACGGCACGGCGGGTGCTTAAAGGATTCACACGGATGGAAGTAAGTACATTCATTCTCGTTTGCTCTCGTTTGTTGAATGGCTGTTTTATGGTCTCGCAAAATGGTGTCAAGGATTTGTACGGAATATCCTCCTAATGAATTTATACCAGTTTTCGACAGAGAGCATTTGCATTTCTACCCTTCCCGACTATAGTTTGGTTTGGGGTTTGGTGTAGCTAAAATAAGCCAAGACATTGAACAGAAGACAGAACGAGAGGTTTATGGAATCTTTTTCGATACATGTAATTTAAAAAGGAGTTGAAACTAGTTTTGTCAGAAGAATTATCCTGGTTTTCAAGAATGGTTACATAAACAGGGGCTTGCATCCTATTTCTTAGCCTAACTTAAGACAGCAGTCTAATTGACTCTGAAAAATGGTTCAGGTCCTAACAACGCAGATTCTTATCCGGTTTCAATACCTTGGTGGCCTGGCCAGCTGCTCATCCAACTTAGGAGCACCTTAATGTCATAGAATTCATTGTATTTGCTTACAGTCTTTGAAGGGCTGCTTCACCATCAGAAAGGATGTATTCTGGCACCTCAAATTCACTTTTGGGAAATTTAATTTGGGCAGATCTCAATGGCATTGATTTCCGCCATAGGAAATGAGACTTTGCTATTTGGTCCAAGGAAACCGACTCTAACTCCAAATTCCATTTTCAATACGTCCGTGTACTCAGCCCTAGCTTTAAAAAGGGTGAACGTAGTGATATTACTAATTACAGACCAATTTCTAAACATTCCCGTATTTTTTGGGTTATTTGAACAAATTTTCTGTGAAAAAATTATATTCCTCTGTTGCAATGTTATATGTAATGAACAGCCTGGAGTTCCTCAGGGAAGTCACTTAGTTCCAATCTTGTTCATTCTCGCCATTAATGATGTTAAAGGATACTAGCAATAGCTTGATATACGCCGATGACATGAGCATTTTAAAATCTGTCAACACCCAGGATCACAGAAATCTTATCATTGTCAAGAAAGTCCTAATTCTGATCCCATCCCAGTTGACATTCCCAAGAAGGCGTACTCCCTCTAGTTTTCAATATACCTTATCTCAACACATGCTTTGTCATGTTGATAGCTTTGAAGATCTTAGAGTTTATTTTGACCCCAAAATCACTCAACTTTATAAAGAGGTGGTCCAAAGAATTTGACGACCCCTATGTTACTCAGTCTTTGTACAATTGCATCTTCTGTCCGCATATAGAAGCCATTCAACGTAATTTCTTTAGATTTTCCCTAAGAGGACTTTAATGGGAAGACCCTTATAACCTACCTCCCTACAGTCAGCATATTAAACTGCTACAAACAATACCACTTTCGAGAACTTAATAGGGATATATGCCCCTGATCTGCTGTCTTCCATTGCCTTCAACTGCCGTGGTAAAGCTCTTATAGTCATATTTTTTATGTTTATATATTATATGTGTACTAATACTTGCACTAAGTGATGAGCCTGTGGGAGCACTTTTTATGCCGAACACTCCACGACACATATCTGATAGTGTCTTCAAAAAGTTCAGATAAATAACATCTAGTATTGTCTTTATTACCATACCTTTTTTTAAATAGTTTTACAATTCGATTTAGTAAATTAAAAAAAAAAACAAAAGGGAAAAAGTTTAGAAAAAATTCAATTCGTAGCAAATCAAATAGTATTCTCTATTCATAGTTATACACACCGTGTTATATGGCGTAAAAACAACAATGGACATGTAGTAGCGATATAGCTCAAGTGGAGCAACAAAGTTTCGTTCTGCCTGTGGAGTGACAGTAGAAATTCATTAATCTAAAATCAACAGACTGCTTTAAGCCCTAAATTTTAAATCGTTTCATTTATATGCACACAGCATACCGCATGTTTTGTTTTAGTAATCCGTTTAAATATTATGTGTATATTTATTTGTATTGGTCTTCATCATATTCGCGTCATAATATCCGTGATATATCACAGGTGGTTAACTATTTCTAACTATTAGCTTTCATTTTGATATTGTATGCCACTAATTCCTTAAGATTGTAGAGTGGCGGTTTGCTTCGAATATAAGGGTGATTTTTTAAGATTTAAGTTTTTCAGGTTGACGGCACTGGTTAGTAATGGCGTTCAAATGTCTTCTGTCAAAGTGAAAAGTTTTCAGTATACTCTGCCATTTAATCATAGAAAGACTTACAAACGAGCAACGATTGTAAATTATTGAAATTGTGAAAATTGAAAAATTGTGTTCAGCGATGAGGCTCATTTTTGGCTCAATGAATACGTAAATAAGCAAAACCGTCGCATCTACAGTGATGAACAGCCACATGCCATACAAGAATTAACGATGCGTCCCGAAAAAACGTCAGTTTGGTGTGGTTTAAGGGCTGGATGCATCATGGGTCCATTTTTCTTCAAAGACTACCGTGGAAGAAACGTTACCGTCAACGGCGAACGATATCGAGCCATGATACACGACAATTTTTTTGCCCAGTTGGCTGAGTTGACCTTGGTTGAGATGTGGTTTTTAACAAGGCGGTGCCAAATGCTGAAGGATGAATTTGGTAAGCAGCTTATCTCTCGAAATGGCCCTGTGAGTTGGCCGCCATCATGCGATTTAACGCCTCTTGATTATTTCTTGTGGAGTAATGTAGAGTAGTTAGTCTATGTGGACAAGCCGAACACGATTGAAGCCTTACAGGATAACATAACACGCGTAATTCGTGGAATACAGGCCGAAATGCTCGAAAAAGTGACGCAAAACATTTAAAACGGAGCCGCGGACAACATTTAAATGAAGTTGTATTTAAAACGTAATCGGCAAGGCCCTATTTATCGATTACAATAAAATGTTTCAATTCGATTTTTTAAAAAAAACTAAGCTTAAAAAATCACCCTTTACACATATCCCAGTCGGTTTTATCCAGACAGGAATCCAACATCGGTTGTATATGCGACAGCGATGAACTACCTTGGATTTTAACTTTCTTTTCTATAGGGTCATTCATTTATCGGTTTCAAAACATTTTTGATGAAACTTTTATTTCATTATAAAGTTTGGACTTTGCCATTAAGTGTAAAAAACAATATCATTTAAGTGGACGCCTTGGGAAGATTCGCAGCAAGCAATTCTTTTGAGTTTGGTTTTAAATGTCTAAGCCGTCTAGAGTTCGGGGATTATTTCCGTAAACACGTTTTTTTCGTAGACCCACCGAAAAAAATCGAACGGTGTCAAATCGCATCATCTTGGTGGCCAATTGATGTCGCCAAAACGCTAAATATGTGACCAGGAAACTTCTCACGCAATAAAGCCATCATTAGTCATGCTGTGTGATTTGTTGCCCCGTCTTGTTGGAACCACATATCATCCAAATCATGATATTTGTATTGTATTTTACTTTTACTTAGACCTAACGGTCCATTGTAGTCCAGCAAGGCTGCCCAAAATATGAACAGAACAAGTAGTACACCTCGGAATTCGAGGTACTTAACCTCCCAATGGTTTTGGCGAAGCGAAGAAGGTCGGCTAGTTCGATTTTATTTAAATCGTCTTCGTACGGGGAAATACCGGTGTGTCCGGGTAGCCAGGTTAGTGTTACAGAGATTTCCGCCTGCTCAGATTTCATAAAGCCTCCTCTACAATTTTGGAGGCAACTGTGGTAGCAGACCAGGCTTTAAAGCAGATTGGCTATCTGAGCAGGTGAATGAGGCAGTGCCTTTTACTTTTTTCCTTAAAATGATATTTTTGGCAGCTGTAATCGCAAAGATCGCAGACTGAAGGACATTGTCTGTCTACCTAAGGACTCAGATAATTTGATCCGATAATCATTGGAGTAGACACCGGAACCCCAGACACCGTTCATGAGTGAACCATCTGTGATATTTGATCGACGGCCGGATATGTTCAATTCATCCTACAGATCATCAGCAACACTTCCACTTGCAGCAAGTAACGATTTCACTCACAATTTCACAGATTGCTTGTGTAGTCGGTCGGTCGCGAAAAGTCAGCGTAATTCAAGTGTAGCGACTTTTCACGCATTACTCGATGAATATGGTCGTCATAATCGACCAACTTTTGTAGTAAGTTTTAAGGTTTTAAACCTTGTCAACCAGATGACATGCTGACGTCAGAAAACTTGTTTATTTCAGACGGGATTACTACCTTAGGATAAATTTGACGTCATAGTGACGTCAGGATGTCGTCCGGATGACAAGTTTGAATGACCGACTGATCGCACCTTAAGTAATTTTAACGCGTTGGTCTGGAGTTAAGCGATACATTTTTGTAAAGGGCAAACATTCAACTAATATTATGCCACTTCAAATGACAGCTGAGTATGACAGCCACAACTACATGACAGCTACAACTTGAAACTATGAAATGAATGACCTGTATTTAAATATAGTATTTGTCGAAATTGAGAATTTAGATATTATTAACCACTGCTTAACATCGAATATACAACGACATACATACCTCATGTATATGTTTGTATTTGTAACTTAAAAGCTCTTCAATTCAGTTAGTCAGTCTCAACGATTTCATAAAATCTACACTTAGAGTATCTCGAATCGAACTTAATATAACCAATCAATGCTCCACCTTTGACATGTATCTCCATTAAATTTTTATGAATAATTTTTCCTGAATAATTTCGAATTGACTCTTCGAACATAATTCCATTTTCAGATCATGTTCTATGACCCATCTGCCACTTGCCTTATTGAATAAAATTATGTAGGTACCTAGCCTGCACATTCCATTTGCAAAAATTCAAATAATAAGTGGACAGGCCATCGAAATTGAATACATATGCAAAAGAAAAATCCACGAATCGAGCTCGCAAAAAAACAAAACAAAAAAAAAACACTGTTAACACTAGAAACAGCACAAACAAAGCAAACTTCGCATAAACACGGACTCTTAATTCCCCGTCATCAATCCATAGGACTCGAGCTCTATTTTTTTTGTTTGTTTCACGTCCGCTTCCTGGTTTCCTCACCAAATTGGCACACGAATATATCGAATTTGTACTCTAAAGTGTATTGCAAGTTGGAGTCTCCCTCAAACACACCATCATGATGATGATGATCATCATCATCAAATAAACCCTACACATTCGTTCTAAAAAAAAGAAGAGAAGCAGCAGTCACCTACTCAGACTACATGAATCCCATTAAATCGGGAACTAAAATCACTTTATGTCAAAATTAAGTTTGAGCCACCATCAGATTCAGAATGAAATTTTAGCCCTGAGCATCGCGCCGCTTCTCGAGTTCTAGCGCGGTTCGATGATGCATCTGCATTTGTGGCCAATTTACCATCCGATCTGCAACAGTCTGTCTCCGGAAGTGTGCGCCTGTGAGAATGGGAACGACGGTCTATCCAAAAACAAAAAAAACCCGAAAAATTTTGTTGTGCTTAGCATAGGTGTAGTATCTATGAGTATCAACCAAACCACTCCTTTCCTCACCCCCAACGAGAGCGGGTTTTTTTTTATATCTCGCGTAATGTATTCTGATGTGACATGAAAGCGTAGCGGATTTCGTTCGACTGACCCACCCTCTCATCTCGCTCTCACACTTTGGAGAATGAAAAATGAGTTCCAATGAGCGCAAACATTTAGCAAAAAACTGATAAAACATTTTCTTCTTTTTGTTTTTTTGGGCAGCTTCTTTTTTGGTGGTCGGCCGGCCGGCCGGCCGGTGACGAGTAGGGGATGCAAATGTACCAAAAAACAAAAATAAACAAAGAAGAGAAAAAAATGATGGCAGCTTTTTCTAGGCGTGTATTATGGTAAAGTACCACCCCCACCCCAGCATACGTCTGCGGATGCAATAATAATTATTGTTGGATGCACCGATTATGCTCGTCATAGCATTTCACCTAGCACCACAGCGAATACTTGTACATTGCAATGAATGATTATCGGTTCGAGGGGGTAGGTGGGTAAGTATGGGGTGGCTCTGTATGCTACACCTTCAACGCACTCGTATATATCATTGAGTGTTGGGACAAAGAGTTTTTTTTTTTTTTCGGGAAACATATCTATCCACCTACATATTTGTATATATATTTTTGTTTGGATCAGGCAATGGCCGAAAAGCGGCAAAATCAATTTGATGTGTGTGTATGTCGGATGCACTTCCTTTGTGGCAAGGGGATGGTGTAGGTGATTTTACCATTCCTCTTTATTTATTTTTGATTTTTTTTTTTTTTTTGGGAAAAATAAGGAACAAAAAGAAAAGTATAGTATATTTTTTATTTTGGGGAAAATGACAGGCCAGCACAAAAATATAATTTACACAAAATTAGCGGAGGACGCGCCTGGTCATGTGTGCACACATTGAAGAGCGTCGGTGGAGTCCATTTCGATTATATTTGGATGCACATTGGCGAGGTTTTGATATTCAACCGGACATCATTCAGAGGCAAATATTCGCTGATTAAGTTGAGTTTACGGTGGAGGAGTTCTAGGATAGGTATGTATTTTTTTCACCCGTCAAAGAGGCGTTGTGGTTGTGGGCCGGGTGGTCCGATGTCGAGGTGCACACCATTGTATTAGGTGCGAGGAAGAGATTAATATATATAAAAAAAATATGTATAAAAAAAAGTTTTCGGAATGAACATTTTTTTGGTAGCCGAAATTTAAAGGTGCTTTAAAAAAACTGAAGCAGGCTATTGTTTGACGCAATACTGTCATGGGCTCAATTCCTTAGATGTGAAAATTTTGCACATTTTATTCGACTTTTATGACTTTTTAATAATTAGGATAGGCTTCCTGACTTCAAGAGTCGCCTAGTTTAACGTGGAGCTTTATGCAATCTTGCTGTGTTAGCGAATACACCTAGTCCGAATAACTTTTTGTTTAGCTGGTTGTACATCTAGAATCAGCTTTGCTAGAGTGATGCATTTTGGGCGTCATGTAAGTCTCGGGTCAGTTTGAGTTTACCATCAATTTCAAAGAGATATATTTCCAAATTTCGCTATCAAGAAATTGCCCTTTAAAAGAGGAAGAGGTACTTAATACCCCTTAAATGTCCAACTTGAAAAAATGTAGAAGTACGTGTTTCAGTATTATTCAATTTTCAAGGTAATCAAAAAATGTTTACTTATCCTTTTTTAAAAAATTACTGAAAGTCTGAAACATGAAAAGTTTTAAATCAATATAAATCATCATATGTGTTTCTTAATTGAGGAAGAGACAGGCCCACTATGCCTTGCAGGCCCCCGTATGTCGAATTTTCGGAAATGTAAATAATCGTTTTACCTGCGCATCTCCAATCAACATATATAACTTATACTATGATCACCGGTTTTATAGTTAAGGGTCCTTCAGATACATGTATGTTTTTAATATGAACCACCTAAAAAAATTCACCTACACCTAGTAAAAAAAAGGGTGTTATCTTTCTTGCTGTCCGGCTCATTTCTCGAACACGTCAAAAACGTTTAGTTATAACAGAGGCAGGATAATAGTAATCAACAGCTTTGTTCGAAAGCTATTGACTCCAAGTAGATAACTGATCGCCTGGCTTTGAACTAAATTAGAGCTACGATCAAAAACGTTAGATATAAATATTTGCAAAACACGAGCACGCAGAAGTACCCCTTCCGCCGATGATGCAGTCTGCGTTTTAGCTGAGGTGATCCTAATTGACATCCTTGCGGATGAGGTGCATTGGGTGTAACTTAGACGACCCTTGAACTGGCAAGAATCAAAGAGGATCAAGGAAGAGGAAAGAGCAGCATGGGTGGGACCGCCCTACCAAAGGCAGATGGACCCACAAGCTCATTCACAACAAAGAATCGTGGACAAAGAGAGCATTGGGGAACTGTAACTACCATATCACACAGTTTCTGCTTGCATTATGTACTGCAGATGCTTCGCAGAAGTGTTGGCACGGTCTACAGCATCTTTAGAAGTTTACCACATCCATTGGCGCAACCAAGAAAAAAAAACTCCCTGCTCTTAGGCAGTTGCACCGTTGAAGTGGTTATTTAAAAAAAGTAGGTAGGTAGAGTGGATAGACAGACACACACATGTGCATTATGTACACACCTGAAAAGAGAACATCGGAACGTGGTCGGAATTGACACACACATAACCTTAACCCTTGAGCAGATGCACAAACCCATTCGAGATTCGACTCAATCAGGCAGATACATGCCAAAAACAGAAATGAAGAGAAATTATTGGCTCTTCACAAATAGACGTCGAAAGGAAACCTTAAAAAGTACACACCACTGAGATCGATGTGAGAATCTTGGCGAATTAACAAAAAGTTTTGCAAAGATTTTACTAAAATTTCTCAGTTTTTACAGCATGTAGAAATGTAATGTTGGACTCGATATGGACGTATTTCAAAGTTCTAAAGACTGAAATTAGTTCCATTAAATTAGAAGAACTTCACATTTTTTTAGTTCAAAGTTAAATTATTGAACTACTTGGTCTTCAAAGTCCAAATAAAATATTTTTAAATGCATGAACTTGCCTCTTGTGAATACCTTATCGCACCAAAAACATAAATGTTAATGAATCGCCAAGTTCTCTTACACAAAAATCGCGTTTGCCTTACAAGTCAGCCACAAAAAGTACTGAGATTTAAAAAATAGCGCCAAGTTTGTTTATTAAAAAAATTATCAAAAATTCCACAAACACAGCAAATCGTACAAATTTATTTAGAAAAAAATGGTTCAGTTCGTGAAGCTTACCGTCAAATTTTGTTGGTTGAATGGCTACGTCAACAAGCAAAATTGCCGCATTTGGAGTGAAGAGAATCCACATGAGACCCTTGAAACGCCATTACATCCACAAAACCTGACTGTTTGGTATGCTGTATGGGCTGGTGGAGTCATTGAGCCATACTTCTTCCGAAATGGTGCTGGAGAGTCAGTTATCGTTAATTGAGACCAGTATAGAGCCATGATAACCGACTATTTTGTTCCCGAATTGGAAGGCATTAATGTGGATGAGATGTGGTTCCAACAAGACGGCGCTACATGCGAAATTTACATGGTTGAAAATCGGACCCATAGACTTGTCTTTCTTCGAACCAGCCGCGGCGGCCATATGCCCGAAATCATTTTTACGCATTAATGGCATAAAATTATCCTTCCAATAAAGCCAAATTGATGGACAATAAAATGATTTTATAGTGTTTTATTTCAATTCGAAATTCTATACCTCTAAAAAAACATCCTTTATTATAGGTATGTAATAGTATGCAAGTAACGCTTGTATGAAATAAAAGTTTTAACAAAAATTGTTTTCAAATGAAAAGCCGATAAACTTCTTCTAAATATATCTATAAAACAGTTTGTCCTGTCTGACTGCCTAATTGACTCAGAAGCGCACAGTGAAATTTTTTTCAAGAGAATTGCCCTTCTTAGTGGGGCAATTAATAAGAAAAAATATCGAAACTTATAATATCGATTCTACAACAGAAATAATGAAATACGTAGTTTTGCATTTTCAACGTACGGGGCCTCCTCATTTATGGAACATTCTTATGATACGTATTGGTACATGTTTTTGTGCACGACTTCGTCATATTCTCGATGCATGAGATGCCTTTTCGAATCGCCCCATACAAAATCTATTTTAATAGCTTATTAAGTTTTTAACAATTAAAGATTCTCAAAAACACCTACCACGATTTTGATGTGATTTTAGACGCATTGAACCTAATTATTCAAAAATTGATCAAAATCGTAAGTGCCGTTGCTCGGTCCCACTCCAAGTATCCAAATTTCAAAAGCAGACCAAAATCCTTGTAGTTATTTTTGAGTAAATTAGTGATAAGCGATTTTAAAAAAAAAAAAAAGTATTGTCCTACGGTTATTTAAAGAGATAAATACAACTACCAGTGGTATTTGAGATGAAACTTTGCACGTTTGTCAAAAACTAAAAATGATAAGTCAGGTGTTTCAGAAAAATTTTCAATGGGCAGCCATTGCCGGTTGAAGATGCTATTTACTTCAAACAAGAATTTAAAGGCCCAATTCGAGTGGACGAAAGGTTTTTAAATGGGACAATGGTCATTCAAAATTTCAATTCTCAAAAACCATGCCAATTTTTTGCTTTAGTCATAAATAAAACATAAGGAAAGGCTACAGTCCGCTTGGGGCGAACAGTCTGATACCCTATCCATATCCCTATATGCCTACAACAAAAAGGCGTTAAGAACATGGTGGAAGACATTTTATTTCATTTTGTATGAAATTTATAAAAAAATTAAATTTAAAAAAAAGCCCCCAACAAGTAGGCGTGGCCAAAAACTTAGTTTCAAAAAATATTTTCTAAATTTCTTGTTAAACATTTTTTTTCGGTTTCTATGAAAATTTTCGAAGAAAAACTATATCTGACAAACTACATATCTTGTGGAGGTTCTAATCTCTTTGATCTCTTTAAGCTTTAAAATGGTTTTTTCTAAATTGTGGGCGTGGCAGTAGGCGTTTTTGAAAATTTTTAACACTTAGCCATTTTAGATCCCCAGGGAGTATATGTTTTAAATTTCAGCTTCCTAGCATAAATTTAAATGTCTCAGAAGTTGATACGGAGGGACGGAAGGACATTGCTAAATAGTAGTTGGTTTTGGTCCTGATCAGAAATTATTAAGGGGTGTTACAAACTATGTGTCAAAATTAATATACCCTTAGGATAGGGTATATGCTGTTCTATAAGAAGGGATATTTTAAAGTAAAATAAGTGCACGTTCAAAAGTGAGTATACGTGGTAAGGCCCTTTAAGAAGGAGTCTTAGTGCTGGTCATCCCAGTGGTTAAATTATCTAATGCTACGTCTCCACCGAACACTAAAGCGAGATTAAGATTAATCTGCCCTTAATTTACCTTAAATCTTAAGATTTACCATACAAATTTTAATCTGCTAAACACAAGATTAAAATATAATCTTGAAAGATACTGGGTTTGCATGTAAAAATCGGTTTGTGAACACACTAATCGGTTTGTGAACTCACTAAATACCAATTTACCCTACCTGAATATGTCAAAAGTGACATTGATTGCTAAGAAATGAGAGCGAGGAAGCAATTTGACAACCAGATGTTGGATATTTTGTGCGCAAATTTAAGAGCCAGGAGCAGGTTGGGAGAAAATCCCTATGCTAATCTTCTTTTTTTCGTTGGAGACGCTTAAAGATTAATTTTTAATGTTTTGTGCTTAATCTCGGTTCGGTGTTCGGTGGAGACGTACCATAAGACTTGACCACTTTCAAAAGTGGATTACAATACCGTTGATCATTTAAATAGGAGTAGTCTCGCAAGATCTTGAGCCCGGTTTTCCTTGACAGGTTTTGGAGTTGTAGAGTGATGGTCAACAAAACTTCACAGCAGAGAAAGGCCTCGCCTTAGGTGAAGTGGAATAAGACCTAAACCAAAACTAATTCGTTGAAGATTAGTTCCATCCCTGACCAAAGCACCGCTTAAGTAAGCAATTGATAGCCCTGGGAAAGAATAAAATAAACGCATTCTGTCCTAAAATGGCCTCTTAATTAAATTTGAGCCAAAAAAAGATAACACCAATTAGTGTTCTTTAAATATTTTTTTATAATCTCCTCTAAATCTCCCCAACAGTTTTATAAAATCGAACAAAACCCACCAAAATTATAAATAAAAAAAAATCGAGAAATTTCCCCAAATTGTTATCACAACAAAAATATAAAAAGAAAAACCAACCCCTCCATGCTTCCTCAGCAATGTCAACAGATCGACCTATTAAGAGTCTGGCTGTGTATGTTTCATCAAAACAAAATCAAAAAAAAAAACCTCCTCAGTGTAAATCGACTTTTCAACTCTCACACTACCTCCCCGACCTACTCGAACTTCCCTTTGCCACGGACAAAAAACCTAAATGACATATCAATTGCAACCACTTGTTGATGCCACAACAGAAAGCACATCGTCCTATCGCTTAATCAAATCCATGGCGGAATCTCAGAATCGACAAAAAAAACAGGGAACTCCCTTCTCCCTCCTCCCCCTGCCACACCAAACCAACTCCACAGAAAGTTTGTACAAAATAATCTCCATTCTGATTCACTAACACCTCATCAGTCTTTGGTGTGCCCTCTCGAAGTGGGACAAAAATCGTACAAGAAAAAACCTCCCGCATTGTCCCGAAGTTTACATGCGAAAAAAGAAAAAATCCTCAGCAGCGCTTCATTCGCCATCCTCACTCCCCCGTCAGACCAATTGTGTACTGTGCTACCAAAGATGACCTAACCACACCACACGACACCCGACCACATACCAAATCAGCGCGCCATTGGTATAACGGGAGAGTATGGGAAACCGAAACGAACCAAACTCTTCTGCATCTTTTTGTTGAATGCCAGGAGGATGATGATGGCATTGGCACACTTTCCACACAATCGAGTACGTGGCGCACAATTCTGCAAGGTTCATTTTGGGAAAAAATCCTTTGAGTAGAAAACTCCTGCAAAAAGCACACACACACTCTTACACTCGTATAGCTCAGCACACTGCATTAATCCCTCCAACAAGCAACAACACATCGCGTAGTCCATCGTAAAGTGTGACGACACGGGTGGGGGTGGTTCGTCCACTTTCTCGATTATTCACTTTCCTGGTTGCCCAGTGATTTTTCCGCCGCTGCACTGTGATGCCAATGGTTGGTTGCTTGTTTTTGTGGGCGCCTTGAACCCATGCCACCTACTCAAAACCCCCTCATGAGCAGCAGCAGCAGCAGCAAGCAAGCAAAAACACGACAAGGACTTTTTTTGTCTTCGTTCAGTCGTCTCGCTGTGTGGTGTGGTGGTGATTTTCAGGTGCAAAGGAGAATTTTCCGCAATATTCCCACAGAGCGTGGAGATTTCTTTTTTGTGTGTTCGCGATTGCATGCTTACATTGCGGCTACAATATTGACAAGAAAATAAAACGCCATGCCGATACACGCTCCCACTGCTGAGGAGCTGTACGTGATGGATATTGTAGTACGTATTTGGATAGAATTTATTTTTTGCTAATTTGTATTAGAACGGCGCCGCGGCGTTGTACAATGTGACAGCACTTCCGGTTTTAATAGTGGTGAAGTTGTTAGTAAACCGAGCCTTAAGTGGAATGACAAGAAAACTTATGACTTACATGCTTCGTGCTCTATTTTCAATTTAAGAAAGGAAGCATTGTAAGGTGTACGAATTTCGAAGTCGAATATTTTGTCCCTTTCGAAATAAAATAAATTTTAGTTAGTTGATTCAATACATTCTGTTTTTCTACACTAGTACACGGAATCCATACCATTTTTTTATTCGGATAAATGTATCTTAAAAATACGGATTTGATTTCTCCGGACTACGAGTTTCAACTAAAAACGTCGTCAACGACGTAATTGTACGCATCTGGAACTTTCCTGATAATAAATTTAAATGAACTAAATAGTGATTTATAGGGTTAATACAATTATCAAATCGACCTGTATTTGGATTTTTTTCTGAAATTTTATTTTTATGTCTTTTAAACATTTTCAAAATCTGACTTTTTGAAAATGTTGATGCAAAGTTTTTCACTTTTCATTTAATTACACCAAAAAGAGACAGTAGATATTTGAAATTTCACGTTCCTAACTCAACTGGAACTGGTAGCCGCCGAAAATCTGTTAAAAAAAGAATTCATTGAATCTTTACTGTTTTTAAAAATAACATATGCAGGTCTCCGGAAACATGACAGACTGAAGTCCGGATCGATTAGCAAGACGTGTTTTTGGCTTTCCCCATAATCAGGATATTTAGTATTTATTCTTGGAAGCGATTGGTTTTAATGTGGGTTTCAACTTTTCGAAATTGGAAATCGACCCCCGAATATTTGGTCCGTTGTCATATGCTTCTAATGCCAATGTTAGTATGATTACTTAGATCTTCATAGAAGAGGGCTCAGAGATGAAGCTTTAATTTTGCTGGAGAAAGCTGGATATGTAAAAATTAGGTGGGGAATTGCTTTTTCCGTCTCTTCTTCCAAAAATATCAAGAACGGCAAGCCTTGTTTATAATGTTCAGTCTGCTTAATCCTAAGAGAATTTAAGATTTTGCTTTGGCTAGATGGACTGACAGAGAACATACCGATATCAAATCAGTAAAAATCAAATTTTTGTTTAACCAAGACTTCCTCGATCTCCGTTATTTCTGTTTGGAACACGCTACAATTGAAGGAAAAGGCGAAATAAAATATTATTGTTTTATTGTTTCATAGTCGCGTTGACCGCCATTTTTTCTATGGCCCACCAGACAATCATCATTGGTTTTATAACCGAGATGTCTAAAGCCAGTGAGTAACATAATGTTGAAGGTCCAATTTGACTTTTTGAAATTGTATCATTCATATTCATAAGATTACTAGCTACGATTCGTCATTGGTCATTTAAGAAAAAATGGCGATCACACGAAATGACTATCATTGTCATTTTTGTCCCAAAATCAAATGACGGACCTTACGAGTCATTTAGATTTAAAATTACAACTTTAAATTAAAAGAAAAAAGAAGAAAGGACAATATTATATAAAAAATGTCGAAAAGAACTTTTGCGGCGAAGGTGAAAGTTGCGGAGACGGCGTATTTAGCAGCGTGTGTGCTGGAAAGCAGTAAAGATCATCTTGATTACGAGCCAGAGATGTGATCCGAAACTAAACTGACAGTTTTGTACCTTTTTGTACCGGTAAGAAAGTGGAGTGAAACTAAACCTATTCACGTATGTAAATATAAGGATATCAACCTGCCTCAATTGCGGTGTAAAAAAGATTAAACATTAAGAAATTATTAATATTGTCGATTGTCATTTTTTTCTCCACCGGCATGGTATGGGCCTTAAATAAAAGGGTTTGACAAGTATAACCAAATGCGCTATGTGACATCATACACTCAAAGGTACGGAACATCGAAAAAGGTCCTTGAATACTTTAAAAGGGACATTTCTCAAGAATGTCAATATTTGCTTCTTCTACTCTTCAGTTATTTTAATGGCACAAAATTCATGTCATTTGGTCTGCCATTTTCTTAGCCGCGCAAAATCTTCGACTCCATTTTGGAGGGACAACGCAGTGGAGGATGCCCTCGCCTTAAGTGGGGTGGAGGGACCTCAACCAGTTTGGAGTTGGCAACTGAAGGCAGTTAGCCAAAGACCGCGCTAATTGGAGAGGCTTATTGGTGGAGGTCCAGTTCCATCCCAGACTGTAGCCCCACCTAAGCTGAGCTTTTATTTATATTAGTCAAAATATATAAATATTACATCGCCACTGCACGGATTCGGTTTCTATTAGATGATACATACTAAGGTTTTAATCCTTTAATATCGATTCTTGACCTCAAGTCGCATGGTTAAGTATACATACTTGTGATCACCATTCAAAGCTGTGAAGACTTAGCAATGTCCGTTCGTCCGTCCGTCAGACGGACCAGTCTATAGCTAAAATTGTTATTCAATCTGCACTAACTTTATAGACTCCACGTAGCCGTAGATATAATTATTTTCTATACACATAACACCGACAGAATTTGGCAAAGTACTTCATTTAAGATCGTCAGAAGGGGTGGTAACAGTGCGTACGTGTTCTGACGAACATAATTTCCGTTGAATGCAGTCTTAAATTACTTAACTGGCTGCAGTAGAACTTATAAAATATAGTGCACGACTGCGTCATACGAAACTTTCTCGGTACATGGGCTGCGTTCTGGAATCGCCTCAAAAAGAATGAAAGCATTTGATCAAATACCAAATTTATTTAAATAACTTTTTGGGTTTTAAAAAAATAGATTTTCTCAAAAACGGTATCTACGATTTTCATGTAATTTCGCACAATCTGAGTATGCAGTATTTTTAACCACATCTCAAGTATCCTTCGTACAAAATAATACCGAAATCGTTGAAACCATATTCGAGAAAATTAGTGATAAGTGATTTTTACCAAAAAAAATGTATGGCGGGTACCGTTACTTCAAACGAAAAAGCAAAAACTAAAAAGATGTCCCGAGATGTAACCCCAAAAACCTAATATACGAACTTTGAAGCAAATCCGTCGAACCGTATCACCACACGGCGCCGGGACAGACAGACATACCAACGGACGGCATTGGCGGACCCACTTTTTTGAACTTCTCCATATTAAGTCGTAAGTAATATTATCCCTCATACTCAGTTTGAGTTTGATATTTTCGCACGATCGCAATAACTTGTTTCTTTTGACAAACGATTCTCAATTGATTTAAACGATCAATCTGTTCTGATGAACTCGTATGGGTTCTGACGAATAAAACGCTGGCACTGTGATCTATAGCATTGTTTATTCTGAGGTCAGTTATTCACTCATCCACGTACACCTATCAACTTCGACTGACCCCAAAATATTTGCAAAATCTAAAAAAGCTATTTCCGCGAGTAGTTAAATTCTTTAGGCCTGAGAAATTTCTGTAGTCCAATGTATTCCAATCCGCAGCCAGAATCAATTTAAAACGACAATTTTTCTTACTTATTCGCCAGCTAGAAACAAATTCGCAATTGTCATTCTATCCGCATCAAACACAATGCAGCAATTCCCCGAAGTGTAGTTCCGCATTCCGAATGGTTTCCCCAAAATAGAGTAACTCAAAGGATAGCATCGTTTGGCTGCACACATGCAATTCAATTGGCCAATCCGCCCATAAGTCGAGAGGTGAAATTTATTCATTTCCTCATCGTTTTCCCAGGCATCATCGGGAGGAACAAAAAAGACGAGCCACCCCCAACCTACAGGCGCCCGCTAAATTTTCCTTTTTCTTTTCATTTTCATTTTCATCCATCCATTCATTCATCCATCGCAGCGGTAACAACAGGCCGCCGCAGCAGCTACATATACTACAAACTGAATGACATGGAGCAGTAGAGCTCAGCTCGTGTGCCCATTCTCCAGCACCAGAATTGTGTGGAATAGAGTCCTCGCTCTAGTGCTGTTTGTGGCTTTTTTATGTGCAGCAGCAACAGCAGCGCCACTGTGATGCTTCTTTTCTAGTGTTCCACACGGAGCTCGGCGCCGGGCGACGCACGGTGGCTTGACTGGAGTTGGAGTGGGCTACATCGTTTTTCGTCGAAGGACGTTTGTTTTGTTGGCCTCTTTGGCTTGCACGATGATTTCACTTAAAACGTGTCGGTTGAGAAAGCCTTTTTCGTCAGTTTTTTTCTTCTTTTTTTTAGTTTTTTTTTTTTTAGCCGGCATCGTGGAACGTTGAACTGTGGTGATGCTGGCGGCCGGCCTCAGCTTGCGCCCCGACCCCGCCGAGAGGCTTTTATTATTTGTTTACCTATCCGAAAAAATATGCATGATGATGATGCCTTTTGCGCGGAATGTGGCGACGAAAAAATCACTCGGCACTCAATTTTCGTGATCCACCAGAGGAGTGAACTATACCATTCGGAGTCAGAGCTGCGGGCGGCAAGCTGGCAGGAGGTTGGGTAATAGGCCAGGCATGTGTTATGCACCGTTAGTAGTTTGTTCTTATTTCTTGTTTCTCACTCTGGGGGAGAGTGGAGATTTTTTTTTTGATTATTTTTCTTTCGGGGATCTATTGAGCGTGTAGTAGGCGATGCGGCTCCACGGTGATGTGGGGATTTTCTATGCGCGCGGTCGGAATTTTTTTGCGGCCGAATCGACGATTTTTAGATAGTTGGCAAGTGCACGAGGCATTGATGCAGTGATCAGAGGGTGGCGGCACGGTGGGTTTATGGTACGGCTCCATGGTTTGATTTTTTCTGTTATGGTGAGCTGAAGGCTTGAAAAATTGGATTAGTACCGGGTTTTTAAGCATTTAGCAGATTTTGTTACCATTTTCGGGAGCAATTTGTTTTATGGTCTTTGAAGCGGTCCACTGGAGGATGGGCTATGCTTCTGGTCAAAAGCCCTTTATGCTTATGTTGTTGAGTTATGGATTTATGTGTTTTTATTTTCGTTTTTATTTTCTTGTCGTGTTTTGTTATTTTTTTTTTGCGTTTGTTGAATTTGTTTTGGCCTTTTGGATGGTTAGAGATGTACTGTTGCTGATGCTCTTGTGAGCATAGCAAGTGGACCAAACTCATTCTATTCGGGTGCTTGAGATGGAAACATTATTCACGCTAGAATCAAGTGGGACTTGATAAGTACTTGGTTTACTGACAAAGAGCAATAGGTAAACCTTTTTTAATATTGAAGCAAAATTTACAAAATGGCAGTAGGTAGTTAAAAATGACGTTTTAAATGCTTGTCATGAGTAGGGAAAGTGGGGATTTATATGTGTTAGTCGAAGAAAGCGAAGAAATTGAAATCTTGGTATTGTCTGAAAGTAGGCACATTGTAGCCAATGAAAGGAAGTTAAAAGTAAGATATTTAATGGATACTCCATACTAGATAGATAGCTAGTTTCTTAATTTTTAATTTTTTTTTTTACCTTTTTGTGGTGGACTATAAATCATTTATTAAATCAATAGCCAAAATAAAACACAACGAATTTAATTTGTATATGCGCAGAAGCACGTCCTATTTATTTCGGGAAGTAAAAAAAAATTGGATAACAGCTTTGGTCGGCCCAGTTACTTCTGCAGTGTAAATATATGAGTATACACTTCGCAGCAAAGGACTAGCACCATCCTCCGGACCTCAACGTATGTTATGTAATAGAATCATGCCATCTGTTATAAGCTTCAACAAAATTGCTTAGCTAAAAAGAGAGAGATTTAAATATATTAAGATAAGCATCGTGACACCATGAACGTTACCAAGAACACATATGCAATTTTTTCACACTGAGTGAGTTTGTCTTATTGTTAGTAAAAATCATCATGATAATTACTGTGGCCGAAGCCTCTTCTCATTCTTCAATGGACATGAATCGGAAATTAAAGAAAGACAGAAGATCTAGCCCTGACAAACTCGACAGAGTTCTTATCCATTTCCCACACATAAAGAGGTGCAGTTTGCATCATTTATAATCCTTGGGCGAAACAAGTAGTCTAAAGGCTGCAGGAAATAAGGCCCCAGAAAATAAAGCTCCATTAACAAAATGAAATAAAGGCCCAAAAGTAGGGAATTATTTACTAACAGAATGGTGGAAGCGGTCCATGTAAATACCAAACTTTTGCTCCAATTAGTAAATTTTGAATTGATTATAACGTCGAAAAAAAAAGATATGCACTATGAAATTACTAAATTTCGTTTCTGACTGGAGCTGAGTGATCATTATTTGCATTTTGTTGACGAATGAGACGATTTTCTAGCGCGACTCTTTTACGTACTTTATATCCCTTTTACGCCCATATCCCTCAAAAGAAAAAAGACGACATCATTTACAATCGAAATTGTTTTCAATGGCTTCCTTTAATATCCTGTTTATGATATATTATGATTTGATTTATGAGATATTAATTCACTAAAATACCTCTAAACAGTTACACTAATATAGGGTTGAAGTATTTAATTTTGTTGAGACTCGGAAATTTCGTATTACGTAGAACAAGCAAACGAAGTAAAAGTTTTTTAATACAATGTACCCAATTGGTTGTGCAATTTCTAAACAAAAAACATACATAATTCAATACGTCACCGAATCTCAACCGCAACTTCAACTTCTAACTGCACACTAATGCCTCCTACAACGTCGTATCCCTGCCACGCAAATAAAAAATATTTTTCTTACTATTCATCATCGGTTGCACTTTAAAATCCTCATATTTGATTTTTGACAATTTTTAATTTCAATAGAAGATTTGAAACAATTTTGAAATTGCGAAAAGTTTCGTCGATAACAAATTCGGAAAAACAACATTTCCATACAATAACACACTTATACGCGCACTAAACAACCTCCAAATGCGTCTATAAGAAGTCTTAACTTATACAATTAACTTTAATCTTATACACTTTTTAAAATACGTCTATAAATAAGGCTGTAAATGTATAATGGTTGGTTAACATGGCCACACGTAGTGGGATGCATAATACTACAAAGTCTACTATAAAAAAGGGACAGCACTACCAAACACGCAAAAATGCGTGACATGTTTATTAAACTCTTTGATCTGTGATTTCACTCTAATATCTTAAGATCATTGATGGCGAGAAACCTCTCTATCTCTCTCTCTCTATAACCTCTAATTCAAAGAAACTGGTCTGAGAATTTCCCAGCATTGTTCAAGCATATACACAACCATATTCGTTCAGCGGAAGGATAAAACTAATTATCTTTTAAATCAGACATGAGCTAAGTGTTACCATTCGCGAAATAAGCCCTAGCTGAAAAAAAAAACTTTAGATGGCGAATCCTATACTATTGTCAATAGTGAAATATTGATGTTTATTATACGGTTTTCCATTGGGGAAAAATAGATAACTAACGTCGTCTTCTTCGAAATACATACATATATCACTTTTCTTTCTAAGTTCTAATATTTTCCATAGAAAATGTGTTTTAAGAAGAATAATTCCCTAATATACCTATATATTAATTTACTAATATATTTAAAATATATTTAGCAGAATTAATCAAAACGTTTAGGTGTCTGTGCTTGTGAATGTAGCGCTGAGTTTCAGATTCGCACAAAGTGGCTTGAATTTAAAAACCAAAAACATTTTCTGGGCGAATGCTAATACCCTATTCACAAGCACTGAAATCTGAGGTTTCACAAAAAGATTTCGAAATATCGTTAAAGCATTCGCACAGAACTTGGGTTTTGTTTGACGTTTCATTCAGCCATGGACAAATTTAAGCGAATAAACAATTATTGCTTTCAAGTTGCATGTGCACTGCAAGTCCACTATAAGATAGCAATGCTTATATCCTCATATATTTCGCGTCATCAGCATTCAAGAATTCGGAAAGCTGTCTCTAAGATGACTTACAGTTGACATGTAATTGTAAAACAGTTGAAAACTGCCAACCGTTTGTCTACTGCTTTGTGAAACTTGTTAAAAGGTACGTTTGCTTTGACAACCTCACCGTTGAAACCAGATTCTGAAGTTCCTCAGAATAAGTCTAAGTCTTTAAAAAAAAGTCAGTGCATTTGAATCTGCTAACCGGGAGTAATTATCGAGTGAATACAATTTTGTGCTATACATATATATTTGGTTATTTAAAGAAAACGTCTTGGAAAAGAGAAGAAAAAAAGATCGCATTGAAAAAAGAGAATGTAAAATATATCGCGGACAAAAAAGAGGACATGTTCCCTTAAAAAGTGATTTTCTGGAAACTGTATAAAAAAACAACTAAATGTTAGGCATAAACGGCCCATATAGGACCCAACGCCTAGTTTCTCCAGCCACTGTGTGTGCGAAGATATATTTTTTGACACAAATGGAAAGGACTACCAGAATAAAAACTTTCAGGTAGTACAGGTCGGGATTTGCACTAGTGATCCCTTGCTTAGTGGTCTAACGCACTTAACCACTAAGCCACTGCACCCACCGTATAATGGTGTCGAATTTTTATAGGTATGTAAGGGTGTATACAAAATTACAGGTGTTTTTTGTTGTGAAAAAATTATAAACTTTTGTATATAAACAATGATACGACCTCCCGTACAGGGTACAGAATAGATAAGGATATCCCTAAAGCGCAGCCCCTCGTAAATAGCGCTTTTCATAAAAGGCAGCTAAATATTATTGACCATGAGTTATGGCAGTTCTAAGAACCAGTAGATCACACAAATGTAACAACACTAGCATTTGGCCTCAGTGATCTATCTGATCTGGCGAACTAAATAGATGGACTAGTAGGACTAAAGTGGGAAAGCTATAATATTTTATTTTTAATCATAACCTTGTCGGAAAAAGAAAAAGAAAAGACCAAATACAACGACGTGGAAATGTCCTAAATCTGGTATATCATTGTTATATCTTCTTCTTCTCTCCATTTAACGCCGAAATTATAATCAGGATTACAGGGATCATAACCCTCCCACTTCACGGCATTCCTACTGGTCCGCCTGTGGGGCTCGCCGGTTCGACCCCAAAAAATATTTGCAGACATCCCGATTTTGGATCACTTTATCATGGAGGCCAATCAAATGCTGGTGTTTCTTCATTTGTGTGATCCAGGAGTTTTTAGGCCTGCCTCTCTAACGCGATTGTAAGGGAACGTTGATTGCCATTACTTTTTTTACGGGGTTCGTAGGATCCCTCCTTTGAATATGACAATACCAACTGAGTCGGTCGTGCTCCAATTTTTTCGAGATGGGTTCTTTGACGTGAAGGCTTCCTCGGATTCTAGAACTTCTAATTCGAGCAAGCTTTGTTACTCCTGCTGTCATGCGAAGTATCTTCATCTCAGCTGCTGTCAACTTGCCTTCATACGTTTTGTTCATTGTCCAGCATTGTGAACCGTATGTGAGCGCCGGACGCACAACTACGGTGTAAAGCCATCCTTTCAGCTTAGGGGACATTTTTCGGTCATAGAAGATGACAGAGTTTTCCTGCCACTTCATCCACCCTACGCTTAGAGGATGATTGTTGTCGTCATCAACTGTTACTTCTGTGGAGTGATGATAATCCTCAAGTGTATGTTGTGTCACATCAACAAAATCTGACTGTTTGGTGTGCTTTATGGGTTGGTGGAATAATTGGTGCGTACTTCTTTAAAAACGATGCTGGCCAGAACGTTACAGTCAATGGTGATTGCTATAGAGCCATGATTGCTGACTTTTTCGTTCATTAATTGAACATCCACAAGGTGCAGGAGATGTGGTTTCAACAAGACGGCGCAACATGTCACACATCTCGATTTATTGAAGGTAACGTTTGGTATCAGCATAGTTTATGTTACCATCATGTTACGGACCCGTGAATTGGCCAGCAAGATCGTGCGATTTAACGCCGCTTGACTATTTTCTGTGAGCTCGGTGGGCTGTGAAGTCACTGGTCTACGTCGATGATAAGCCCGAAACGATTGACCACTTGGAGGACAACATTCACGGCGTTATTGCCGATATACGGCCACGAATGTTGGAAAAAGTCATCGAAAATTGGACCTCCATATTATTAGACCACGTCGGAGCCTGCCGTGGATGTCATATGACAGAAATCATATTTAAATTAAAATGCTACAAGTTTATCTTTCAAATTAAGCTAATTTCATGTCAATTTAAAAAAATCAGCTTTATTCCATTTCAAAGTTCTGTGCCTCTAAAAAAACAACCGTTATTTCGCGGATTGGAAAACCATGCATTTAATTTGTTTGAGGAAATATAAGGTCTTGTAATTAAGTAATTTATCCAAATTTTATTGAAACCTTTCATATATCAAAAATCTACAATTACAAAAGATGAATAATTTAATGTCTTCCATCACCCCAAATTGCTATGTCAGCATCATTCGCGAGTCCCAAATGCTGCATTACATTCTTCCAAGCTGTTAAAAGTAGAAAAAAGTGCTTCAACAACAAAGTTAGCAATAACATCGACTTGATTTTAGCCCTCGTGCCATTAAAACACAGCTTATAGTTTGTTTTTTTTTTGTTTCTGTAATGGTGGCCCCGACGCGTTCCGGTTTCCTAGAACGTCATTCGATAAATTTATGCAACATGGTCTAACGTAAAATATTTTAGCACTCCCAGCAGCATCGGCGTTACGACAAACAAAATTACACATCCATCGCTATTGCTGTGTGCTACTCACGATCCCGGCGAGTCTCAGCATTTCCATCAAACATCTCGCTGGCTTTTTTATATCCCCCTCGAGGCAAGCTCCTGGCAACCCCTGATCCGCAATAGTTTCCAGTTTAGTCCGAAATAAATTCAAAAAACCGTTTTTACGCTAATTGTTTTCCCAGTTTAATGCAACTTTTTATTTTATTGAACCATTAAAACGCACCGTAGTACTTGTATCCTGCTGGCAGTGCGTCATTTTGTCCATTCTATATAGAAGGGTGGTTGTAACAGTGGCACAAAGTTTAACTTTGCACTGTGTTGTGTCTCTCTCTCTAAGCACGGACTCTACAAAGTTCTTAACATTTTTTTGTTTTTTTTTTCTGTTTTCGCCCGCCTTCTTCTCACCCTGTCAGCAGTCAGTCTCATCAGTCTTGTGCTGAAGATGTTACAGAGCTATCGATGTGTGGCGTTGTAGATCTGGAGTGAGATTTTGCAAGGGGGATATGTGAGGAAATAGCGAGAGCGGGTCATGAATTTCCCATTTTTACAGCCTCATATTTTTCCGGGCGTTTTTACCCTAGAAAATAATAACGGTTAAACTTTTTAGTGTTGTCATTAAATTTTTCCCGTGTAGTACGTTGTATCCACTTACAGTTAGCAGCAGCGTCAAGCAACCACCCACACAGGACCACAGAGCGGCATCCTGTTGTTGTTTATACTTGTCTCTGTTGTGTCGATGTATAATGTAGCTGTATCCGGTATTAGTGCATGTATATGTGTGTGTGTTGTTATTTGAAGTTATTTCAAGTTTTAATATCGCTTCGCCCCGTTTGCGTTTGGGGCAAGCAGCGCACCAAAAGATGCATGAGAATATCCATCCGGGATGGATGCGCCACGACGCTTATAAACCATCCATCGAGAAGAAACAGTAGTAACAGTAGCAGCGCCTGAGTAGCAAGAGCAACAGCAGCGGGAGAGGTCTATAAATTTCGATATTTCCTTTTTATATTGCAGAAATTTTTCTGCTGAAATTACGGAAATTAAAACCGAAATGACGACGTTGAGGATGTTGAGGACGACGCAAACGACGAAAACGACAACGAATACGACGACGGCAGAGTAGGTGAATCAGAGTTTATACGGGCGGCAAAGTCTTAAAGCGGTCCTCGCCATCATCGCTACCGCTCTGGGTTACTGTTGTGTGATCAATGTTGCAGGGACCATAAAATCACAAGGCTCACTCACCCTCCCCCTCCCCGCATCCAGCGGCTTGTCGTACCCCATCCATGGGTATTTTTTTTAATACCAAGGGCTGTTTCGCTCTTTTTTTATATTTAATCGTAAAGTTTAGAAACTTTGTAATGGGATTATTTCGACGGGTAATGGCACAGCGAGCGCGCTCTATTCGATTTTAACTAGAAACAACCAGAGGTCATCAGTTTCGTGGAGTAAACATTTTTTTTTTATTTTTTATGGACTCGTACTTGATTTGTTATTTTCGGTAGAGAAGGCGGTGGTAGATGTGATTAGCTGCTTTATGCGCTAGAATTTATTATTCCCGGCAATTCGATTATATATAAATCCCATTTTGATGGATCTCTGGGTTTAGAGTTTCGAGATCCCAGAGAATTCTTCAGTTTTAGTGGATGATTTTCAGCAGAATGGTAGGAGGGTGGGCGCTCATTGGTTATGGTGCATAAAATCAAAATGTGGTTTTCGACTGAAAATATTTTGAAAATCCTATTTGAGAATTTTACGAGAAAGGCGTGACCACTAAAGATTCCCCAGAAAGTGATACTTTATTCTGTTTTTTTTCTGCATTTGGTCATTTGGTTTTTGTCTGCTTGAATGAGTTGATGAATTGGATATAAGTATGTACAATTTTCTTGCCGATAATGTTGCCTGTAATCGAAGTAGATATTTTTTGTATACCAATCCATTATGTTGTGCTGCGCAATTTATTTCAAATTGTTGCTCGTTTCTAAGTCACGTGCAGCATCAACAGGGAGCGTATTTTAACAGTCCTGTTAGAATAACACTCTGCAAATATCTGCAGTAAGAAACATATTCCATACTGAAATTTTTTACCAAAGCGCTGCCTAACAAATTGTTTTTATTTTTCAATTTTCCTTCAACTTGAATAGCTACATCCCACCGTTTTTGAAATACATAATGCGTTCGCATCTGATGACGCATAGGTACTAAGAACGTTGTTGTTCCTGCTATTCGTTTCAGTCTTAATTTGTGTAGCTGCCACAATTATAGGCATCATAGCCCTCCCATTTCTCTGCATCCCTACTGGTTTGACCTCAAAATATATCTGAAGTCCTCCCGGATTCGTATCAATTCGTCACTGAGGCTAATCAAGTGCAGGTGTGATCCCAGAGTTCTTAAGCCTGCCTCTCTTTCGCGTTTGTATAGTTGTTTTGCACTGCCCTTTTGTCGGGGTTCTCAAGGTAGGGTACTCCCGTTTTTTCGACAGGGGTTTTGATGGGACTTTTTTAGGCTTAATCGAACTATACTACAATATTCATCTAAGCATATTCTTCTAAGCGTGTGATAAAACATAAAATACCAGCTCTCTTCGCGCACTTAGATTAATATTCATAAATCGTTTGTTTTTACACAATTAAAAATTGTTATTAAAAATTGGTACAGAAGAACGGTGCTTCCATGCATTATAAGCGGCGCAAGTGGCATAGAAGATGTTCCATAGATTGTATTTCCTCTTATTCTTTGCAGCTTCCGCAGAAATCGTTTGCAAAGACTCCTTGCTTTTTAGCCATGTTTCCTATGATATAGTGGCCCGTTTATACCCCTACGAGAATTTGGCTTCTAGAGACCAGGGATTGGGATCTTTTGGTGTCCATATTGGGCCACTGACTGCTATCAACTAGAGGTTTAATAAAAACCGGTGTAATCATTTTATTAGTAAAGAGGACTGATTCTGACCGCAAGCCCGCATTATGGCGCAATCTGATTTGCCAAGGGTGGATAGAAATTTTCCATTTGTATCATCTTATAAAGCCTGGGGGCAGTCTATTAAAACTTTTGCTTCTGGTGTAAGCATAGTGAGCTGGATGTGGATATGGAATATGCCGATTAGCTTTTGAAATATTTTTAAAATAAATAATTTTAAGTTGGTAGGTCTGAAGTCATTTGCAAAAGTGTGGCTGCGTTAGCCAACCGTTAAAACCGTACGTATTGTACGGTTTTGGTTAGCTAGCTACAAATCTTCGCGTATGGCTGCTTAAAACGTGTGGTTTCATCTGCCACGCCAATAGTTTGGAAGAAAAACCCTTTTAAAGCTAAAGTTGAAGGAATAAAGGTCATAATATGTACAAAATATTCTAAACAGGTTTACCGTACAACGTTTAATGAAAAGTTTGTGTAAATGGGGTCCAATCTCTTCATATTTTGTGAAGACTTTAGAAAATAATAATTTTTCAAAATGGATATCAAAATTGGCCGAATAAAACGTGCGACTCATTTTTATATTTTTTTTTTATAATTTAAGGGTATATTCATTTTGACGCATATGCAACTTGTAACACACTTTAATATTCATCACAGACCCTTAAAAGTCTGCATATTTATGATCAGTTACAAATAATTAGTATATTAGTAATGGTAGAATAAAGAAAGAACTAAAGGGACTTTGTATACCCTTATAATGAAGTACATAACACAGTGCGGTCATTAGGGAAGTGGGTGATTATGAAAAAGTAGATACTGATGCACGTTGGTTTTAAATGCCTGTAAACTGTAATGTGAAGGAAAATAAGAACGTGGTAGAGCATTCCACTTTCGTATTGTACGGTTAAGAGAGAAATCTGAATGGTTGAATTATTGAAGGAGTGGAATGCAACTGGCTTTTGCATTAGAGCACATATGATGGCATTAACGATTAAAAAATGACAGGCAGGAGACATTGCGACGGTGACTCAGAGCGTCAAGCGACTTGACGAATATCTTAATTGCCAATAAGCTCCAAATATGTTATTGGTGCACTTGACCAAATATGAGTGTTGTACTCCAGTTTTGGGCAAATAAATGCCTTTTAAATTCTAGCCAGATCAGAAGGGGTGCCTTTTTTCTTGCATCGCTTGAGGAAGCCTAGACATTTCGCAGCGTTCTTGGTGACATCGAATATGTGGTCATTCCAACTAAGTTTGTCATTAACGCACATACCGAGGATGAAAAGCCTTTCGGTTTCAGCGATGCAAGTGTCATCAATGGATAACGGCAGAGTTTGGGGTTTCGCGTTAATGACAGTAGATAGCATTGTGTTTTGGAAGCATTAAACTCTACTCTATTCGTTTTATCCCACTTAAGAATGCTGTCAAGGTCAGAATTTAATGAGCTTAACATACGTTGCCGTTCCAGCTCCACGGTCACGCGATGAGGGACGTGCATCATAAAACGAATATGCGAAGCTAAGGGTACTATCATCAGCGAAGAAATGGATTGGATTAGAAGTGAGAGAGAGGAGATCATTGATAAAAATGAGAAAGAGAGTCGGAGACAAAACGGAGCCTTGGGGAAAACCAGCATTATTTTCTTAGTGAGTTGCAGACTTGAAACTGTCCAAATAAAAGCATTAAAACCTTTACACAGTATGTAAACACCGACATCGGTAATAAATTTGTCATACAATGTTTTCCCCCACGCCTACCTTTTGAGGGCGTTTTCTTACAAACTTTTGTTGAAACAAGACATTGAGACGATACAATACTCAATTCCACGCACATAAAGCTTTTCGCGCCCATTTTTTGGGGGGTTTTTTTAAATTTTGTTTTTTATGAAATAAAGCTGAAATAAAAAATACCATCCACTGCGTTTTCAATACCTTTTTCTTGAGAAGGGAAGAGGATAGAGTATCATATTGTTCGCCATAAGCTGACTGTAGCCTTCCATATTGTTTTTTAAAATACATGTTAACGTCTACGTCTTCTTTGTTTTTGTTTAACGTTCTTTGAAGCAATTAAAAGAGAAACTAATCTGCGAAAATATAATGGGAATGTGACGAATTTAAGCCCTGATATACGTTAGTCGACTCATGAATCATAGATCGAACATTTCTGTAATCAGTGACTTTGTTCTCATTTTGGCCAAAGTCGAATCCCGGCCGAATGTTCAATAATTGAAGCCGCAGAGGGAGAAGTTCGACGTTTGCCGCCTTAGCACATCCGGAGAAGCCTGGGACTGCAAAGAGCGCTGAATGAAAAATTCTGAAACTGTGCGTTCAAATATCACAGAAGAGGCTCCTGCGTAAAACGAATAGAGAGTACGGAGCCTGACAGTTCAATTTGATTGAATAGTCTCGCGATCGATAAAACATCCGAAGCTTTTATAAGAATAAGCCAAGCAACTGGCTGCTGGCTTTGAGACCGGAACGGACACTCTACGAAACCGCAAAGGAAACCTAGTTACAGTTACATAAGGAAAAAAATTAAAAAATTAAAATTAAAATAAAGCCGTATATGAATGGAGCTGGAGCTCTACATGGCGTTGGCCGAATTCGGTAGTCCCATCTGATCTGAACTGTTACAAACATGTACCGTATTCCGGCAAGCAGACTTATTTAATATTATTATGTAGCCTGCGCAGAGCAGGCATTAACACAAAATAGACTATCTTCAAATTCGTACAACTACTGGAGTATTCGGACGATATCGCCATTATCAGCCGCTTTCAACGTGTAGTGATAGAGGCTTTTGCGGCAATTGAAGGACAGACGAATTTAGTTTGTCTTAAAATTTACGGGTACAAAACCAAATATACACACAAGCAAAAGTCTGTCCACCGGCCAGGGTAAGAAGCCTTTACTATTGAAAGTTGTAATATATGTAGCCGAGTGCTGGACGAATAGCCGGATATGAGAGTTAATTGGGCATTTATTTCGATGTTGCATACCAGGGTGATATAAGCCATAATTCCCATTGCAAGATGACAGCAAATGAAATTTCTAAGTGTGCAATTTAGAGTGCAGATACATTGCTTCCGTTTACTAGAAACTTCTAAATAAATTTATTTCATAAAATAAAATACATTATATGGAATCTAGTTGCTTGCAGTGCACACAGTGCTCTAACAAAATGCAATTGGAAGACGGTTTTGCTTTTCTTATTGTGTGCAACATTTGCAATTACCGTGCCTCATTGAAAATTTAAATGAAGCCCGTCAAACATTAACTGATGAAATACCTTTTGCAAACAGTGTCCCGTGTTCAAATCTGCGACAAATCAATTTTGCACATAGGAACACAAGTTACTTTTGACAACCTTTAGGAATAATTTATAACCGCGATGCATCATGCACTGACACAGCCCAACTTTGACCACAACCACCAAACTTAGTGACAAAAAATTTACCTAAAGCCTAGAGTTTGGTTATCCCGCTCCAACTCACTGCGTTTGTATTAATTATAAAGTAGGAGCGAGCCAAAAATGCTGGCCACCGCTTTCTGTTAATTAATTTTAAAAATGCATAAACTTAAGGCGAACATGGTGGCATCTAGCAAACAAAAAGAAAAAAAACAAAAAATAAAATAAAATAAATAAAAAATAAATAATCAGCTAAAAATAAATAAAACAAAAAATCACCAAAAACGAAGACAAAATGAGCACAACCTCCAGAACCGACCAATGATGATGATTTTTTTTTGTTGTGTGTGGTGCGGAGCAGAGACAGTTGTCCTACGGCAACAACAACAAAAACAACAATATTGGCCGACTGGGTATGGTGAAATAAGGTTGTACCTGACTGTTTACCCCATTTTCGTCGTTAGTAGATTTATTTTATATTATAAATCAGGACACAAGAGGTGGGGCCTTGTGATTTTCACACAAAACAAAAAAAAAAGGAACCAAACACACGAAAAAAGACCAAGAAAAATAAAACTCCCAAATGTGAGCATATGAGAGCAGTGTTGGCGAGGGCGAGGGCGAGCCGTATCCTCGTCATTAATTATTTCATTTAGGTATACTGTATCTGCGGCGGCAAAAGATATAGTATATCTCCGATCACCCAACCACCTCAAACAACAGTCACTAGCAGAATCAAAAAAAAAAAAATGTTGCTACCAAAAATCGAAAAAAAAAATTAATACCCCCTCTCTTGTATGGCGTAGTGCAGAATCCTCCGGAAGCAAATCCTTCACTTACAGATGCGCGGACGATGAAGAAAACGCTATGAGGTTGGGTTGCCACCCAATTTACGCAGAATTGTACGTGCAGCCCATTTGCAAGTGAGTTTTTAAATTTTTTTTTCAGTTTACCTCGGTTTATACCTACGAGTAGCTATCTTAGTCCTTTTCTAGACCGCGAACCCTTTTACATGTGAGTTGGAAAGTAAATCCACAAGCAAGCAGGGTAATGTGTTTCTTTCTGTTCTGCAGAAAACATTTGTTTCATATGTTAAATACCAGACAGTGCCAGAATAATGGACCCTATGCCCCTACCAAGAAATTTATCCATTTGGAAGAGCTATTGTCCACTGAGCTCTTAATTTGAATCCTCCCACCTGGCAACATACGTATAGGGTTCGTTAATTTAATGATGTCCTTATTTACAGTCCAGTGTTTAAGAACCATTTCTGCGTTGAATATCCTTCGAAGGTATAATTGTGAGAGTGCCACAGTGTGGAGTTTTAAATTCAAGCTGGCATGGTATTTCAGTCGTAATTATAAGAAGGTGTTTTTTTAATTTTGGTAAAACCAGGGCAGATAAGGTTTTCCATATTCACTAATCTTTTTAAATCTTTTGAAACAGTTATACAGTTATAGGAAATATCTTCAATCGCAAAAACTACACGAATGGACGTCCATCGGTAGTAGATATCAAGACCAAAAAATTGGCTCTAGTTTATAGCCCTACTGACGAATTATTTCAATCGACCAAAAAATCTATGGCTGGTGAAGTCACACAGCGCACGTCACAATCGATTTATTGAAGAAAACATTCGATGAGCACATAATTTCGCGGAATGGAGCTGTCAATTGGCCACCAAGATCGTATGATTTGACACCATTGGATTATTTTCTTTGGGGATATGTATAGTCGCTCGCCTACGCCAACAAACCAGAAACGTTAGAGGACTTGGAACCCAACATTCGTGGCGTTATTGCCGATATACAGCCCCAAATGCTTCAAAAATTGGTTGAAAATTGGACCACTAGACTTATCTTTATTCGAACCAGCCGCGGCGGCCACATGCCCGAAGTCATATTTAAACATTAATGGCATAAAATCATCCTTCCAATAAAGCCAAATTGATGGACATTAAAACGACTTTTTTGTGTTTTAAAAAAGAACTTAAATAAACAGTTACCAGATGACAGCAGTTGCGTTTTGGATCTTACACCACTAATCAGACAGAGACTGGAGAAAAATAAAGAAAACATAGCTGCTCTAGTGACCAGTATTAAAGAATACCCAGAAATATCGAACACCAGAGACTCAGTAAATTTGGCTTATTTTGCGGTAGATATTGGGCAAACATCCGAATAAAGTTATTAAATTGATAAGGCCGGACGACCATAAGCAACACCGTCAGTTCGTTAATTGGGCGCTGGAAATTTAGATCCGGATTTTCGAATGAGGCCAATTTTTGGTCAAGAAGCCGCTATTGGAGCGAACGCAATCCACAAGTGTTCGATCAAGCATTTACAACGATTGACTTTTTGGTGCGGTTTATGGCATGATGGCATCATCGCACCTTACTTTTTGCAGCAAGAGCTCGACAACGATATATCCAAGCTGTGGTTCCAACAAGACGATGCTACATGCGATACAAGCGAAGCAACGCTCGAAGTTTTGAAGGGGAAATTTGGTGAGCGTTTACCAATTGGCTAAGCTATTGCCGCAACATCGCTGCACATGTTGGACCGAGTCATCAAAAATTACACCGCCCGCTTGAATCACTGTCGGCCAAGCCGAGGCGGCCATTCAAATGATACGATTTTTCATACATAATGGCATAAATGTAGCTTCAAAATAAAGACAGAAATCAATTTTATATCTCATAACGTTTTTGTTTAATTTAAATCTTTTTCCTATCTCTATTGTCTGGTTACCATTTACATGCTTTTATTTTTAAAATAATTCAGTACATTTCCATTAGATTTTCCTTCATTTTCTCGGAGATTTATTAAGATGTGACTTTAATACGGTAAGGCGTTCACATAGACAGATTATGTAACTTTGCTCCTTTTTAAAGCAAAATAATTATTTTCCTAAAATTTTCATATGCCTCAGAATTCAGTTATTTCTCCAATTTGTTGTACATACAAAATAACATTCGCTCTCTGTTTCACCGGAAATTTGTGTTCGCCTAAGTCTGATGTTTGGGATACATTTATTGTTTGGAAAATTCGTTAAACATGAATATGCAGAAAAAACCTTTGCAAGCGGTTTTGACTGATGATTTTTTCAAATTTGCTTACTATAATACAAATTAATTATATTCGCTAGTTATTTTGATCACTCAGCGCTGGGCGATGAGACAGATTTTGTCAATATCGTCCATATAAACCAGGACTGTACCAAACATACCAAAATTCAAAATTGACATCTATTTTTTCTGGATGTTTCAGATCTATGCCATATCGCCAAAAACCAAACTGCCCAAAGTTTAAAATTGTCAAATATATAAGTGATTTACAAAATCATCCAAACGGCTACAAATCGAAAAAAGGTTTGATAGAATAAGTAGTTTAGTTTGACAGTTTATCAAATTATATTTAACAATTTATCAAATTCAATAAAAATGGCGTTAATGCCAAACTCAAACTACTAACTTTTATTTATGGACCAAACAAAATACTTGTGTTTATTTAGTCCCAGGGGACCACCCACTTAACCTTTGGAAATGTACACCATAGCAGAAACCCAGCTTGTGTGTCCTTATATCCTTATGAGACTTAGGTTTTCTTTTTAGGATAATTTTTAATTTTATCAAAAACGGCTCTTAAGATTTAATGTTCTAAGTTCGTTCAAAGTTCGTATATAAGGTTCTTGGGGTTACATCTCGGGGCATCTTTTTATTTTTTGCTTTATCTTTTGAAATAACGGTACCTGCCATACAATTTTTTTTTGTGAAAATCGCTTATCACTATTTTTCTCGAAAGTGGTTCAACGGATTTCGGTCTTTTTTTGTACTGAGGATGTTTAGGATGGGGTCACACATACTCAGTTCAAAATTCAGGAAAAAAAAATCGACTAACAGTAATTTATAAAACGGGCAATATCTCGAAAACTAATAAAGGGAATTTTAAAAAACTTTACAGTTTTTTATAATGTAAACTCTAACAAATTTGCATACTTAGATTTTTTAAATTTTTATTTTAATATAACGATTATCTTAAATTTAAATTTAATTCGTTTTCTCAAAAACGGCTCTAACGATTTTGATAATTTTTTGTATTTCGAACAATTAAATTAAAAGTGGCCAATAAAAAGTGATTAAAATAAATTTCTCACCATTAATTTTCGATTCATTGTGCGACTTAAAAACGCATCTCATGTACCGAGAAAGTTTCGTATGACATAGTTGTGCACTTTCGATGCAGGGTCTAATAAGTGCTCATAAAGTAATTCGACGTCTCTAATAAAGGCACAATTCACATCTTGTTAATAAGCCCGGGATCACAAATATAAGGCGAATAACCGACCTGTTCTGTTTTTTGTCAATCGAAAAATAATTGGAAGTCTGACTATTTGCTCAATACTACGTCATCCCTAGAGTAATTAAAAAAATGTTTATAAGAAATTTGTCTCTACTTATTTTACGTCAATAAATATAAAACAACAAAAGTGTTTCACTCAAGCAAATATTCTGTCAATAAATAAAAAAATAGAGATTGAACGTACTCTATTCTACGTATCTGTCTAATTGGATGCTAATACCCAGTTTAGCTTCCATTAGCATTGTATCTTATCCTTCAATGTTTAAAAAGTAGACCAACCTTACTAAAAAAAACATAAGGAAAGGCTACAGTCCGCTTGGGGCGAACAGTATGATACCCTATCCATATCCCTATATGCCAAAAGCATTAAGAAGACGATGGATAGCATTTTATTTAGTTCTATTAATTCAAAAAAAAAAAAAGTTTTTTTTTTTAAAAACGCCCCCAAAAAGTGGGCGTGGCCAAAAACTTTGTATGGGCGATATGTTGGAAAAAATATTGGGTAAATATTTTGTTAAACATTTTTTTTCGCTTTCTCTGAAAAATTTTCGAAGAAAACATCATTTTAGTCAAAAACGCCCACAAAAAGTAGGCGTGGCAAAAAACTTTATATGACAAACTTATAAAGGAGGGTAGTGCCTACATATATTGTGAAGGTTCTAACACTCTATCTCTCTAACTTTAGCTTTAAAACGGTTTTTTCTAAATTGTGGGCGTGACAGTGGGCGTATTCAAAAAAATTTTCTCTCTCAGCAAGGCTTGGTGCCTATTACAACGACTTCTGTAGAAGCTGTCTGAATGAGGAAGAGGAGGAGACTACTCTACACCTTCTCTGCGCATGCCCTGCTCCCTCTCGAAAGCGAAACCTCCATATGGGGGCCTTCTTCTATAATGATCTTAATGATCTAAACTCAACCGACCCAAAATGTCTCTCACGCTTTATTAGCTCCTCAAAATGGTTCAACGTGTAGGCAGAAACTTCAGATCCACGTGGTATCACAATGGACCTATTTTGGTCTAAGTGAGTCAGACTTCTATCTGACTGCCACTTCAACATAACCTAACCTAACCTAACACTCTATCTCTCTAACTTTAGCTTTAAAACGGTTTTTTCTAAATTGTGGGCGTGACAGTGGGCGTATTCAAAAAAATTTTACACTTAACCATTTCGGAGCCCTAGGGAATATGTGGTCTAAATTTCAGCTTTCTAGCTTAAATTTAAAGGCCTAAAAATTGCGTACGGACGGACGGACGGACATTGCTAGATAGTCTTAGGATTTGGTCCTGGTCATAAATATATATACTTTTATGGGTCTACGGTGAATATTAAGGGGTGTTACAAACTATGTGTCAAAATTAATATACCCTTAGGATAGGGTATAATGAGTTGCTTTAAATTTTAATGTTAATTTTTTGATGGTCTTCCGAATTTCGTGTTACAAATAGTTAGTGTAAGTCTAAATACCCCTGCATTACGGTACTTCTTACTTAAAGGGCTTTCGAACCACGAAGAGTCCCTGCATCTTCTGCAATCCCGGGCACGCTGCTTCCGTGGTCGGGCATCTGCGTACAGCTTATAGAGTTCGCGGTTGTGTCCTTTCATCCATTCGTCTTCTTCGAACACAAAACCAAATATCCGTAGAAGAATTTTACTTTCGAGTAATATTAACTCTCCTTTCCTGCTGACAGGATAAGCATTCTTCGAGTAAGGTTTTTTGAACTCATTAAATTTCCTAGACTTATTCATCGTCTAACGAAAATATTTTTGTATTTAAAGAAACATCAGCCTTGTTTTTCTTAAGTTTTAGCCCATTATTCTTTTCTTAGACTGGTTCTTCATTGACTCGAAGTGGATTCTCTTACTCCCACATCAGCAGCTGTTTAAATACATTTACTATTCCCTGGCATACGGTGAATAGGTTTTAGCTTAAAGAAGCTGTAAAGAAGCTTCAATTAAGCAGTCGTAATAAATATAGCAATCCTCATTTTTTTTATCATATTTGATCCTACTCATTGTACCTACCATAGTGGATCGCGATATAATCTCCTTGTACCACATGAGGAAAGACTCAAGTGTTGGAGTAGCATGCACATATTCTCATGCCTATTAACATTCCGGGCTGGTTGCTCAGGACTTATTAACATGTTTTGACTTGGTGGAAAAATTCCTAAAGTCATCCGTAATTCATCTCTTTTTCAAAACACAACGTAGTCCTGAAAACGCGCATATGAAGTATCTGCCATGATGATCCCTGACAGCACCATGAATTCATCCGCCTTACGTCCTCTTTCTGATTTTCTCTATCGACTTCTGAGCATCATTCAGCCAATACAGCTTTAAGGCGTTTAACAAGTCAATTCCGCGTAAACCACAGGCACAATGGTCAAAATGCAAAATTAGGGGCAGAAAATACTAAATAAATTGTTTCTGGATTATATCTGAATGGCCAATTCATCTTTGCAACATCAGCTGAAAATATCATTTAAAAAAATTTCTTTGACAGGCTTTGGAAAACTTTGTCATGGCAGCGATTAGGAGAATCTTGCCAAAGAGGTCTACTCTTTTTTCTAACACAGTGACCCAATTAGCTTCAATCATAATTTCAAACTCGACTTATAGAATCACACAGAAACCATATCCACATTGAATGTATCCCCACGCCAAATGCAGAACTTAAGAAAACCCAAAATCCCATCCTTCTAGTACAAGCAACCGTACAAAATTACAACACACGCTGATATCATTCGCCTATTTATGAGGCTGTAAGGATCAACTAAGTAGGACGATACACTTTGGAAGGGTGATTTCTTTTCTCCTGTCGTTTGGCGCATTAAATTCGCCCGCCTTTCTTCCATTCGAATGGGATTGTGCTTCGTTCCACCCCATTGTCGTCCCAAGCGATTTCTCGCAAATAAAACCCACATTAAGCGGGAAAACTTTGAATTCTTTTATCGGCCGATAAAAACGATAATCATCGCACGAAATAATGAGAAATGTGAAAACAAATTTGGGGTTTGCCCCGTGCAAGTGCCATCTCATCTCATCAGCAATTCGTTTGATGGTGGTCATATGCGCGTGGTTAAGGACCACATACTACGTGTACGTGATAGCCATTCTAATTTTGAATAAAATCCATGGAGAAGGTTTCTGTTCTGCGATAGGATAAGGAAGGATTTAAAAAATAAAAATTCTCCAAAACTTTTGAATTTCGTTTTATCTTTTTTTATTGACGCACAAATACAATTCGCTTAAAAACAAAATACTGTTAACCTAAGAAAGAAAAGTTAAATAAAAGAAGGAGTGATTCGCGTGATGACTTTAATGTTCCTTTGAATTTTGGTTCCTGTTTTTTCGTTGTCTTTTTTTTTATTATTAATTTTTGTCTTCATTCGATGCCGAGTACGAGTATAAACAGTGTTGTTAGTGTTCTTGTTGTTGTTGTTGACTGTTTGGACTGACTGACTAACTTAGAAGCATTTGCGGTGGACAATTCCTGGGCCGGATTCATCGTATTCCTGCTTGGAAATCCACATCTGTTGGAAGGTGGACAGAGAGGCCAAGATGGAGCCACCAATCCATACGGAATACTTGCGTTCTGGTGGAGCAATGATTTTGATCTTAATGGTGGACGGAGCCAAGGCAGTGATTTCCTTTTGCATACGATCAGCAATACCTAAAAGGAAGGAGTTGTTATGTATAGACAATATAAAGAAAGTAAATTGAGCTCACCTGGATACATGGTGGTGCCGCCAGATAATACATTGTTGGCGTACAAGTCCTTCCTGATATCAACATCGCACTTCATGATGGACTGATAGACGGTTTCGTGAATACCGCAAGACTCCATGCCCAAGAATGAAGGCTGGAACAAGGCTTCCGGTGTGCGGAAACGTTCATTGCCAATGGTAATCACTTGACCATCAGGCAATTCGTATGACTTCTCCAAGGATGTGGACGCAGCAGCGGTGGCCATTTCCTGCTCAAAGTCTAATGCGACATAGCACAACTTCTCCTTGATATCCCTGACGATTTCCCTCTCAGCGGTGGTGGTGAACGAATAACCCCTCTCGGTTAAGATCTTCATCAAGTAGTCGGTCAAATCACGACCAGCCAAATCCAAACGGAGGATAGCGTGGGGCAAAGCATAGCCTTCATAGATGGGCACAGTGTGTGAAACACCATCTCCGGAGTCCAAGACAATGCCAGTGGTACGACCGGAAGCGTACAGGGAGAGTACAGCCTGAATGGCAACATACATGGCGGGTGAGTTGAATGTCTCAAACATAATTTGAGTCATTTTCTCGCGATTGGCCTTTGGATTGAGGGGAGCCTCGGTCAACAGAACGGGATGCTCCTCGGGGGCGACACGCAACTCATTGTAGAAGGTGTGATGCCAAACTTTCTCCATGTCATCCCAGTTGGTGATGATGCCGTGTTCGATGGGGTATTTAAGGGTGAGGATACCACGTTTGCTCTGAGCCTCATCACCGACATAGGAATCCTTTTGACCCATGCCTACCATTACACCTTGATGCCTTGGACGACCGACAATTGATGGGAAGACAGCACGTGGAGCGTCATCACCAGCGAAACCGGCCTTGCACATGCCGGAACCATTGTCTACAACTAAGGCTGATGCTTCATCGTCACACATTTTGGCGGTTTGTCGAGTTTATCTGCAATGGAAAAGAAAATATTTTACAAATATAAAAGAATTTTGTAACTGAGCGAAAATGACTGGGCCTTTAAATTCTGAAATTTTCATTTCCCGAGAAAAATGGTAATGTACCATTTTCAAATCGTTTTCCTCATAATTTTTGTGTTACATCAAAGACATCAAACTGAGCGAAAATTTTATGTGAAAGTTAAAAAATAATCAATATTCTTGTAATCTTCTTCCACTAGATCTGTGGAGTTTTTAAAAGGTAAGCTCTTAATTAGGGTTAACATTTGGAAAACTGAGCGATATTTAGTGAATTTAAGTGGAACTAAGCGGAAAATATGAAAAAATCGGAATAATCTAATTTCATCGCGATATGTTCATCAATTCCATGTTTCATTAATATTATAAACTAAGCGAAAATTTTATCTGAGGAATAATGATTATAATTCTTGTAATCTTCTTGCAGAATATGTACGAAGATATTCGAAGTTTCACTTATCATTAACAGTACCACATTATAAACTGCGCGAAACTAAGCGAAATTTAAAAATATTAACTGAAACTGAGCAAAAATTAGGATATATAGTGAAATGGAAATGAAGTAAATTAGGAAAAAGTTCTCAAAGTTGTTTGGTAAAATACTGCTAATTTTGCTTCCATTTGATTTATAATGGTTGGACGATTTTATTAGAAAATATCGAACAACAATCAGAACCACAAAAAATTGTTTCAGTAAAACTTAGCGAAGGTTAAAAAATTCGCAATGAATTTTTTTTATTTTAATTTTATAGTTTGCAAAAAAATTCAACTTCATTTCCGTACCTAAACACGAAACTGAGCGAAAAATTCTGAACTTAAAAAACTTAGCGAAAACTAATCTTCTGTTGGATACATTTAGTATGATAGGTGATATTCAAATATGTTCAAAAGAGCTGGGTGCTGCTTAGCAAATTGAGCTCTAAAAAGGTACATCGCTCTCATGTTTGTACAAAATAAGACATTTCTTTTTGCTCCAATATTAGCGAAAAGTCATAAGATTATAAGACATAAGAAGATCGGTAATATATTTTAATAAACTTTCACTATTTCTTTAATACCGAACTCGAACTGTGGTTTTGGTTTACTTTTCAAATAAATTTTGCAAACTTTAGCAAAGATAAATGTTAACCTCGGTAAATCACTTAATTGTAGGATCCTCTTAAATCCACACCGAACTATCTCAACTTTGCTTGTAACTTTTAAATCCTTATTAAAAATTTCGCTCAGTTTGGTAAAAATAAAAAAAAATTATAAAAACTACACCAATCGCTTTCGAAAAACTTATTTCAAACTTTAAAATTACTAAAATTTCACGCAAACGTACACTACTGATTGACACGAGAAAAGTAAAGGCTATAAATCTTCGAGACGAACCGCACTCCTTGTGAATTCCGTGAGGGCAGCGACTAGAGTGATTTGATGCTGGTCCGTTTGTCGTCTTTTAAATAAATTATTTGTCAAAGTCATTGCAGTTTGTCTATGAATTTGGATTTCATGTCATTGTTTTTCTTTCGTTTCTGTTTTTTTTTTTTTTTAATTTTTTTCTTTCATTTTCTTTAAGAAAAACAAAAGAAAATTCCCAACAAAGTGCGAGATTCTTGAGTGTAATTAAACATTTTACAAGAATTCGTTCATTTGTTGTGCCAGAAAAGAGACGTTCTGTCTATGTATGAGATTTGAAATTTTGATTGTTTGCTGTGGGCGCACAGGATTGATTTGCCCAGCCAGTGGGCGAGGGGGGACCCCTTCAAGGGAGTCAAGATATGTGCAATTGTATAGTTTTGACAACCTTAAAATAAACACTCACCCGATAGTTTTTCTGCCTCTGAATGATGGGACTCGTCGGAGGAATAGCCATAGATGGATAGGTAAATGGACGGATGCGACTCTAAAAATTGTTGCATTGTTTTCCTGTCGGTTCGATGCGCAAGTGAACTGAGCCTGTGGTCAATTATGGTAATGACCGATTTGTTGGCTTACATCGGCGCAGTAAGTTCGTTTTGACATTTTTGTATCTATATATTATTTCTTTGAGAAGAAACAGACTTAATGGATTGTTTTAGAAGTGAAATTTGTCTGACGGAAAATATTGGCGTTGTCACATTTTACATTTCACATTTTACATTTTATTTTTCTAAAACTAATGACATAAGTGGGACAAGTTGATATAAAGAAGTTTTCTATTTTTAGTTTTTTTTTTCTTACATTTGGTGATGAGTCCTGTTGGCATGTAGAGAGTGATAGATGTTTGATGCGATCAGTGATGAGGCATTTGACAAACAATTGCATTTAATTGAGATGTTGATTAATGTAGAGAAAGCTGTGATGTAAGTTCATTGCTTATCGACAAGAAGAAAATATACTTGAATATTGCTTTAACTCCAGCAAAGTTAATTAAAGTTTACGTGGTAAAATTGGGAAGTTGGCCGTTTAAACCTTCCAGATTTGAATTTTGGATTTTTACCTTTAATCTTTTTGGCTGGTAATTTCTGAACGATAAAAATATCCCAACAGAAGAGGTAAATAGTTCGGACTAACGGCATAAATGAAAACAGAACACAGTTTGTTGAAATAGTAAGCCCCGTAGTTATTAAGGCTACGAAACATAGTATCATATGTACCAATACCCTAAACATCAGTCTTCAAAAGTGATTCGCAACCCTAATAGATGCTACCTACTGGGCGATGGATGCAGTAATAGGATGAGGTACCGTCCTAGGCGGCCGAATGTTCCTTCACTGGGGTGGGCCAGATTGGTATTAATAGATGCATTTAATGTGCTAGTGGCATACGCTACGTAACAAAAAATAATGTTAAATAAAATAAAGTTTGACACAAATAATTTATAATTGCCCATTATTCAATTTAATTCTACTTAAAAATAAAAACTTCGCTCTAAGAAAACCCTGAGTAAAATTAGCTTAAATCACGGTAAAAGCCACCTAAGGCCTAAATCAGCTTCGAACCTATTTTAGTCCGAAGGTAATTTACCTTAAATCGTTAAAGTAAATCAGTTTCCGTAAAATCAGCTTAGTTGTTGCTTAAAACAGGCAAGTATCTAGGCTAAATCCTAATAGTCACCTTAATGACTAGCTAAAGTTACCTTTGAGGAATGCGGAAAATTTAGCTTATATCCGATGAAACTAAGGTAAATATAAAACATTTTATCTAGGTATCTGCGTATATTTTGACAAAAACTAAGACAATTTTAAAGTTTGCGGGAAAATTAGCTTCTACTTACTGAGAATTAGGTTAAATTTACATAGTTTCCGATCACTTCATATAATCTGAATTTTTAATTGCGTAGAGCAAGCATGTTCAACTACCACGGGCCAAAACAGCAGAATCTAATATTGTATGGGCGTAATTCTGGTTAAGAAACTAAATGTAGCGGAAAAAATAAAAAAAACCTAGAATGCTCTTTTTATCTGCAAAGAACAGTGGGAAAACTTGGGGCTTAAAACCTACTATGGTGCACTGGCACTGGCTATATAAGGCCCATACTTACATCAGAACTGAGTGAGACTGTGCTGGGTGCCAGGACACTGCGGTATTGAGGAAAATGAGAATGCAAATGAGCTTGCAAGAAAAGGAGGGCTACTCGTTAACAGTGAGGGTACAGACATCTCCCCTCTGCATGATAAGGGACACTATTGCGAAAAAAAACAATTAGGTCTGACAATCTAAGGTGGATAAGTCTTGAGGAAGACAGAGTATCCAAGGCTCTATGGCCACTTTTTGAAAGTAAAAGATTTATGGAGTTAATAAAACTGAGCAGGGTTAAGCGAAGAACGCCCGTGTTGGTACCTAGTGTTGTGTGATGGTTTTCGTGTTTACCATATCCTTGTTTAACTTAACCTAACCTAATATTGTATATTGTATAAAATAGAATTTTTACAAAACAGATTTATTTAAAAAACCGAAAAAAAGAATAATAATGGAAACATTAATGCTTTCTTCCTGACACATAGCGTGTGTTCTCTGCTACCATCTTTTATAGTTGTGAGGAAATCTTGTTGACTTTCAAAACGGACCGAAGGTATATATCAGTTAATCTGGATCTTACAGGTGACTTATTCTCCTTCATGAGTGAAAAATAACTGCTCGCATCGATAGGTACTTCCAAGCATCCAAATGATTTCATATGCCAATTTTCGAGTGTTCCCAAATCTGAATGGCAAATACTTATAAAATTCGGGCAACCCAACTTCACTGAATTAAGGAGTCATACTGGAATTTAATTAATTAGCTACCTCCATATTCATATGATTCAGTACTAATTCTATGTACAGGGTGTTGTTAGAGGTATAGAACTTCGAATTGAAATAAAACACAAGAAAATCTTTTTAATGTCCATCAATTTGGCTTTATTCGAAGGATAATTTTATGCCATTTGGTTCGAATGAAGAGGTCCAATTTTCAACCACTTTTTAAAGCATTTGGGACTGTATTTCGGCAATAACGCCACGAATGTTGGCTTCCAAGTCCGCTAACGTTTCTGGTTTGTTGGCGAGGGACTTCACATATCCCCAAAGAAAATAATCCAATGGTGTCAAATCACACGATCTTGGTGGCCAATTGGCAGGTCCATTCCGCGAAATTATGCGCTCATCGAATATTTCCTTCAATAAATCGATTGTGACGTGCGCTGTGTGGCTTGTAGCGCAGTCTTGTTGGAACCACATCTTATCCACATTCATGCCATCCAATTCGGGAACAAAATAGTTGGTTATCATGGCTCTATACCGGTCTCCATTAACGGTAACTGACTCTTCAGCATCATTTCGGAAGAAGTATGGCCCAATGACTCCACCAGCCCATAGAACACACCAAACAGTCAGTTTTTGTGGATGATGTGATGGCGTTTCAAGGGTCTCATGTGGATTCTCTTCACTCCAAATGCGGCAAATTTTGCTTGTTGACGTAACTATTCAATCCAAAATGAGCTTCATCACTGAACAAAATTTTGAAAATTTAAAAAAAAATGTTTGAACCATTATTTTCGAAATAAATTTGCACGATTTGCAAGCGTTGTTCATTTGTCAACCTGTTCATGATGAAATGGCAAACCAAACTGAACATACATGACATTAGAGTTGCCTGATTTGACCACAAAATGTCAGTTTTATCTCTATTCGAAAAACCAACCTTTAAAAAAACACCCTTTATATCAATGGAAAAAATCTAAGAAAATAAAAACTACCCCAACAAACGCAATTCGCATTGGAACATTACGCTAGGTTGTATGCAAATATGCAAATTACCCATGGGAAAATTGTCTTATAGACGAGTGAGATACTACGAAGCTTTAGCGTAATTTTCAATTGGGTTGCAATATCAGCTTAGTTCTAAACAGTGCTTGGGAATTATAGAGTATACCCTTCTCTGCACTAATCTAATCAAACTTCTCTGAAACTAATCAAATTATAAAACTGTAAGGTAAATTATGGTTGGCCATTTATGCAACGGGGCGCAAGCTAAACCAACACTAATAAATCAAATCCAGGTGTATACAGAATATGTCTAGTTATTATCAATAAATCCCAATTCCTCGCTCTTTTAAATGTGAATAGCAAGAGCTGAATGTTGAGATTCCACTATTCTCTCTGTAAAAACATGTTTAGGAATTAAAAACCGCTCCAGTTACAAGTACGCATTATAAAATGTAGTGAATGTAAACAAAAAACGCATATTTTTCGCCCATATAAAAATGCTTACAAGAGTAAAAAGTTGCAAGAGTGGCTTATACTTATTGCAGAGGAGAAGTTGTTATGTTGGAATTTATTCTGAAATTTCGTATTTTTGCGAAACACTTCAGAAAAACTAAGAAAACTGCAATTTTATTGCCAGACGACACGTTCAGATCTGTCGAATGAAAAAAACACACGATCGCTGATAAGGAATTGCAAAACAATTCAGCTAGATACTCGATCCCATGCTTGATAACTGAAGCAGTAATGTCAAAGTGAGATAATTCCGAGACATTTTGATGCGATGTGGAAGAATCCTGCACTATTAAAAGTCGTTAACCAATATGAATCAGGAAGTAGGTATATTTTCGAAACAGTTTCTTATGACAAATTAGCGAGTTAGTGAGAGTGTTGTAGTCACCACTTTGTCTTTTGCCGGGCAAAACAATGTAAAACGACCTAAAATCTTAACAAAATAATGAACATTCTCAAGTTGATTTGCAACGTACCTAACCTACCCACCTTTCCTTTGTAATAAAAACTAATAGATGCTCATTTCCTTTCATCCCAAATGTAACTACCTTCTTATTGCGATTGCCTGCACTGAAGCCATTAAACTTACACAATATTCGCACGAGAATAAGGAGGATGAGCCACGCGAAATGGGTTCATCCAACTGCCAGGAATCTACGAAAGGTGAGAAGAGCAGTCATTGACCCGCAGATGGACGCAGAGAATGCACACTGGTGTACACCTTTTCAATGCATCCTTAGATCAAACCATGCCTTTTACAAAAAGTAAAAAAAAAAAACCAAACAAAATGTTCACCTGACCAAAATAAAACAAAAAATATACCAAAAAATTCAAAGAATACATCAGCAGCAGTAATAGTGTCAGTGTTACGGACGAGCCAAAAAACCAAAGTGGGCTTCAATTGCGCACACATTTCGTTCGGTGTGCGACCACTGAAGAGTGCAATTTTTAGGCACTGACTTGGTTACCGCTTGTAGTAACTTGTTAAATTGTTTCTCTGTCCGACAGTGAGTAGGCATTATTATCTCAAATTCATCTACCCTAACGAAGAGGGCAACAAATTTCCGAAAATATACACACAAAAAAAAATTAAATAATACCTCGTCGTAGACTGAAGAAGCCATACATTTCAGCAATTGTTTGACTTTGGCTTTGTTTCGGCCAACCAGATAGTGATCTGGTTGAGTTGTGCTATTAGTTCAAATTTTGGGTAAGCATTCTGCCTCTTGAAAATTGCATGGCATTTTGAGGGTCTTTGGTTGATCATTAAATGCATTTTTTAATGCTCTCTATTTTTTTCATTTATAAAGAAAAATTACCTAACATTTACGTTTCCTTTACAAAGAAGAGGTCAGAGCACCCGTATTTTAGTCTAAGTACATGAGTTTATGGGGCAGAGTGTTGAACTGTTTTAAATTAAACAGATTTGGGATTGCCATACAAAATATGACGTAAACACAAAAAAATTGCTATTAGAGGGCATGTTAATTTGACCATTTAAAACAAGCCATTGTCAATATGGACGTGGGTATGACATGGACCTAAACCAAAAATAAAATCTAAAATATGGTTAATATTCGAATATTAAATAATATTTGTTGAAATTCTCAGTTTCAAAAAGATAAAGCAAAATAAATATTTTTGGACCTTTTTGTTTCTTTTTTTTTTGTATGCTGCTAGGGAAGTTTTAATAAATTAAGAAGTTAAGTTTGGAAGGTATGATTTCAACTGTTGTAGTCATCTTTCGTTTTGGGCGGCAAAAGAGCTGAATTAAAAATTAATGACTACAGGTTAGGCCAAATACAAGTTTCTGTTTAAAAAAGCAAACAAAAAAGGACAACATAATTTTTTTCCATATATAATGGCTATACTAGTGAGAGCAAACTATTCCATTATTTATAGAACACAACGTCGTTCAAGTGCCTGCCTCGGCTGGGGTCAAATCGCAGCTTCGAGGCGATCAATCGCCAAAACACGATTTGGAAATTTGGTGCGCAAAAGATCAATTGTGGCATGGTGCGGCATGGCGCGCCATCCTGCATGAACAAGAGGTCGTTCAAATCCATTTCTTCAATTTCAGTAAAAAAAATCGGTTAACATGGCTCTGTAACGTCCACCCTTGATCAAAACGTTGTTCCCAGCCTTATTTGCAAAGAAAAATAGGCCAATGATGCCACCTAGTTGTCCACTAGCTTACCAGTCCCTCGAACTTTTTGCACAAACTTGAGTACAGCAGGCCAAAACTTCTTTTGAAAAAACTCAGTACTCAATTTGGATATAACTTTTCCATATTTCCAAACGTTTTTCAAGCGTAAATCGACTCATTTCGTTCCGCGGACTGACTTTCTGTCAATATTTCGAGTCGGAAACAGCTGTCAGTGTCAAAATAACTTATGATTTAAAAAGAAACCCTTTATATCAGAAAAAGCGTAGTCTTTGAACTCTCTTACAAACGGTGTTTGTTTTCGCGTTCATCAGAAACAGCTGTGTAGTAGGTGTGAGTTTTAAGGTTGTATGGTATATTTCATATCAAAAAATGCGCATAGCCCCAAATTTTCACCCTCCTATCCAAATCCCCCATTTATTAAGCAGTATTTATAAAATGGATCGTGGTTTATTCGGCTGCTTTAGACTTCAAAACGACTGCGGGTTTGTTAAGCTAAGATTAGATTGCATGCCAATTGTGCATATGAATTACCACAGGTAAATGACCAGACCAGCTGTCAAATGACAGAAAGGTCAGCATTGTAAGGTTGACTACGTGACAAAAATGACATAATAGGTCATTTGGATATTTATTTATTTATTTACAAGGTTTATAAGAAAACAAGAGGTACTTTTTGATTTTGATTTCGTTTGTTTTTAATTCCTTTCTTGCTTCGTCGGCCTCTCTCTCACCCTATGCTATTTGGTTTCATCCAAAAAAGAGCTGTAAACATAAGCTACAAATTAATAGTAAACAAAAAAGTCATCAAATGAAAAATGAAATGAAGAAAACAAATTGAATACAAAACTTATAACAACAAAAGCAAACACAAGTCGACGACGAATAGCTAATTAAATACACAACTAAGAAATCAGAACAGAAAAACTATTTATAAATAAACAAAATCATAAAACCAATAAATTACACTGAGATATTAAACAATTTACGCAAAATAAAAACTTGTTACCCGGATGTCAAACGTGCGAACGAATTGAATTATACATAATGCCAAAAATGGGATCAACAAATTTCAATAAACTGCATACTGGGATTGGTGTCGGATTACACTACTTGCTTTTTAGTCAAATTTATCTATCAAAATAAGCACGGACATTTGTGGTCATTACGGCATTTGGTCATTTAGGAAATGCTCGTTATACTGCATGACTTTATTTTGACAGCGATACTGTCAGAATTGGTCAATATTTGCCCACTTGGCATGCAATCTTATCCTAGCTTTAGTATTTGCTACGCGAAAGTATAGGGAAAAATAAAAGTCTGTAAATTCTCAACAGGTGGCGCTGTAAGCGCGTATTTTGATTTCAGTTCTATTCATTTTGCCGACTCTCTGTTTTTCAAATCGTTCCTGATCATTGTAAGCTTCGTTGACAGATTGCTTTAGGGTGAAACTCGATGACGTTATAACTCGATAACCCTTGGGCCGAATTTCATGATTTTGTTCGCATTGCTGTATTTGAGGTTTAGGAAGCAAAAAAAATAAGGAACATCGAATAATTCGCATTTAACAATAGCTGGCGTTGGGTTTGTCAACATCTGACAGTTGATTTTTATAAAATATAATAAGAATATCAGGAGTAAACGGCCTATATAGGAACAAAAGCTTAGCTTCTCCAACCACTGTGTGTGCGAAGATATATCTTTTGAGACGAATGGAAGGGACCTAGATTTTAATGCCGATTTCGAACGAGAATTAATTTTTGAGTTCTTACGACTTCTCGCTTAGTGGGCCAACACACTTAACCACTAAGCCACTGCATCCACAGTTGTATTATTATTTTTAAGGGTATATCAGTCTGAAGGTCAATAACAGCTGGACTGAATTACACCAAATTTGAAGAATATATTACTTTAATCTTTAGAAAGATTTCCCTAAGTTTAATCTTGTGTCGTGTCATAATACCCATATTGTATTTGCTATTTCGTTCAAATTCACAAAATAAAATAAGTTTGGTAATACAATTTTGAATGTTCATTGGCTATGATTATCGAAATGTTTAGAGTTATGGCCGCTGTATTTCCACTTTTGTACTTGTAAGCTAATTTTGTTGCTGACATTTGAGTAGAATTTTTGTATGTAGCTAAGCCTTGCCCATAAACAAATTGATTGAAGTCGGAACGACTTCAGCTACCTGAAATAACCGATAGTTTCGCTAAGCAAAAGACTCGGAGCTAAGAAGCTGATGAATAACGTGATTTAAGGATAGATAATCATATAAAAGTTGTCCGGACGAACAGACAATGAACGTAAAAAATACAACTTTATATATAGATTCGTTCATTCGATAGACTGTAGATTTTTTTGTTTTGTGTTTGGTGAACGCGTTAAAAACACCAACAAATCATTGTCAGAACAATGAAATCAGATTTATTGTAATCGTAATGAAAATGTTTTGTTTCAATTCCCACGAATTTAAGGAAGGATTCGCTTGAATAAATTACTTCTCGACGAATTGACTGGAGTTCGTTCCGTGTACGTCAGTCTAAAAGTGGGGAACCGCTTAACAGACTGACACAGTTGGACTATATATCAATTTAGGCTGCAAAAAGGTATGAAGTAAGTTAAATTTCGATAGATGCGCAACGTAGCCGTATTTATGGTACGATTTTATTAAATTTTGCAAGACACATTTTCTTTATAAAAATAAGCCAGCTGATAAAATGTTGACATATTTACGAAAAACTACTTCTACTGACATATCTTCTCAATCTCTCATGTATAAATCTTAACTATGACGTAAATTGAGTAAGGGAGGCTTACACTCTAAAGCGACGATTGTTGCCGTGGAAATTTTGTAAAGAGTGTTGCCGGAGATAAATATTCTAAAGTAGTACAGAAGCCAAAATAGAGTAGTATTTTTAAAAATGTGGTAGTACAGACATTTTTAAGCCTTCAAAAAGTAAAATTCTTTGAAATTAAAATTATTATTTGCATTAGCAATGTTCTTAGCCTTTTAGTTTTTTAGTTGATTACAAAGTGGCCGTATTGATCTTAGGTTGTTGTATACGTAAATTGAGTATTTCTTGGTGATGCTTTGATTTTCGTGTCTTATGTTGTCTATCGTTTTTAAGTATTACAAAATAAACTGAATGTACTATTGTTATGATGTTATTTTTTCAACAGCATTCGAACAATTAACATCATCGACTCTTTTAGCACGTCGTTCAGATGAGTTTGACACTAAATTTACAAAAACAGTAGTATTTTATTAAGTACCTCTAGCCACACAAGACACATTGGCAGCAGGAATTTCGTTGCCTCAACCGAATCCAGCAAATCCTAAACTAAAAGTCTAAAACACAAGTTTAGTTTGACGTGTATGTGTAAGATTTTTCTAGTCTTTCAAAAGAAATAGTAGTAAATACAAAGGTAAAAGGAAGAGTATGGAGGTGTTGCAAATAGTACAATACTACTATAGTAGTACGTAAGGCAACACTGCTTGTGGGATTGCAGGCTACATAAATTGATCCTAATAATGACTCCAAGTAAATTAGCTAGAGATAGTGTTCTTAACTTTTTAAGGCTTGATATACTTTTTCCAAAGTTATAAGGTTCTCTTTGTCGGATGAAATCATTTTTTAAATTTGAAAATCTTGAATAATTTCGAAAAAAAAACCGTTTTCAAAGTTTCGTCTTCCGGTGTCTTCACGGAGGAAAAATCTGAACTCTGGGAAGGCAAGAGAGACAGATATAAGCCATGGAAATGAAACACATTAGAAGAGTTTTAGGAGAAAGAAAAATAGAAAGGATTAAAAGTAAAACATAAGTAGAATTAAATGCTTGAAGCTTAAATTGTTTAGGCACATGGTGTCGATGGATGAAAATTAAAATTTTTAATTTTCCAATATTTCAAAATTACAGTAGAATTTACACTTCGTTTAAACAACAACAACGCCTGAAGTATCATCGTCTGAACTGATTCCTGCAACTTTTTCCGAGTGATAACTAACCTAATATGAAAGACTAGCCTCTGTTTATACCGAGAAATACGAAATTCTCATACATAAAGCAAAATCTAGCAGTTGCAACTTTCCTTTATTCTTTGGTACCTACAGTGAGCAGAGCATACAGAATTTCTATACAAGACTTATCTTTTTTTGGTTTGATGCTAGGCGTTTTTCTGCGTTAGTCTGGCGCCTATGGCAACATTATCTGGGGCAGATCGCTGCTCCGCTCGGGGTATGATAACATTACCGTTGTTTCACCGGGGTATGATAACATTACCATTGTTTCACCTTACGGTGAAAGTATGAACATGCATCCTTGATTCTCAAACCACAAGAAATCGTGTGTCGTCATCTGTATGAAGAGAAGATGCTAAACAAGTTGTTGGGAGGGGACGTACTGAAGCAGCTTGGGCGTTTCCTCTCCAAAAACGGGATGCCGCCCGGACCCCAAAAGGAGTTCCGCCACTGGTAAAAGAGCACCGGACTTTTATTTATTTATTATTAAAGCTGGCAGATGGTTTTGGCTAAGTATATTTTGCTTTTGCCCAATGAATGGACCAGATTATTAATAAAGTGGGCGATAAAGTGAACTTCTAGTTTGCCAGCCCAGGCCGCTAAAATATGCCAGAATCTGGCTGAAAAAATGATCTTGCCAAAAAATCTACTACAGCAATGTGTTTTGTGTTATTTTAATGTTGTAAAGTTTGGCGTTGTGAGCGAGGAGGGCTAATGTTGGTCCAGAAAGACAAAACACGTTTACTACATTGGATCGGCCACATCGAGCGCAAAGACGGAGATGTTATGAATGCGAGAGCGCTTGGTCTGGACAATTGGAAGCAACGTGCCGGGAAAGTTGCCTTGTCTCAGGCAGAAAGTAAGTATGGTTTTTACTTTTCTTATTCAGAATTATTAAACTTAAACTTGGTCCATTTTAAAGGCCAAAGGTTCATTTTGAAGGCGCAGGTAGTTAAAAAAAACTGTGCGATATGGTAAAATTGTGCTAAAGGATTAATTATTCCTCAGATTAGTGTTAGTCGATCTTTTTGGTCATGTCAACCTAGCAATTATTATCATTGTTTATTTCTGAAGCTTTGGGCACAAAAGTTGTCTTAAGTCGATGGTTGAAAACATTTTCAACAATAGTTTTTGTCCCTTATTCTTAGAACTCAGGAAGGACCATCGCATCGTTAAGAATTCCATCGCTCGCGTCGATACGCACACAGATGTTTGAATCAGTTTGCATTGTTCTCCTTCTTTCTATTTCCGGAAGAAGTTATGATTAGGAATCAGTGATTATAACGTGTTCACATTTACTGCATTATTGCTGGTACGACCTGCCGACCTTAGAAAAGTTAAGCAGATTCCCCTGTTTCGAATAAATTGTCGAAGCCATATAATACTCATGTTGTTTCTTATTTGTGATTCCAGGGGACCTAGACCTGCCACCCTTTTTATACTTAAAACATGCATGCTCCTGTTTTTTTTTGTTTGAACTTTTTTGCATCTGCTTAGAGACTGATTTGGACGAATACCTTCTACAACACGACAATACAGCATTTGCCTGAATCTTAAACAGACAAATATAAAACGAATTCTGTATAGTTCTGCATAGTTTTTCTATTAGAACAATGGCCCGGAAAGCGAACTTTTGTCCCAAAGTTCGATGCCACCTTTTCTTCATCCCATTTGATTCCGTGTGACACAGAGCAGTCGTTTGATTTGATTTAAATGGGGACTCACCACTCGACAGACCTCTTTTAGACAACAGAAAATGGCCATTCTTCAATCCAACTACGATGAAAATATTTACAAAAAAAAAAGAGGTATCAATCACCTTGCAATATTCCGACCGCACTTGAACAACAAAACTCCTCAAGCCGAATACAAAGGCTCAAAACACTCGATTCGAAAAGTGAAATGTGTTTCCCTGTCCGCTTCTCATCATACTCATAGTCATAGTCAGACACTTTGACATCTGACGCGCCGCTAATACATTCGACTATGGCGTAGCGATGAATCAAGTCAATTCCTCTGACGCACTATGTAAAGTGCAATTCTTAGCGCTTTCTCTATCGCACACACTTTGTACACGCATCACTGCAGCTTACTCTGGCGCCCAACGCCAGACCCAACAATCGCGCCTATCTCTCCACACACTACCACCGCAATATTATACATTATAAATTAGCACACATTTATTTAGCGCGGCGCGTTCAGTGAGCGAGCAGACTTGTTATTTTTTGTTTTTATTTTTTTTACCGCATCACGTTTTTTAGTTTTATTAGTTTTTTTTCAAATAATTTTTTAGGGCGGAGTTTTTAATTTTTATTTTCCCGCCGCCCCACATGTGTGTGCGAAACACAGCACCGACAACGAGTGCCAACAACAACAGTATTGGGACTACCTAGTTTGATTTTTTTTATATAACGGTTTTGTGTGTCTCTTTTCCCAATTTCGCGGATTTTTTATTTCTGTTTTTGTTTTGTACGAGTTTTTATTTTATTTAATTTTGTTTTTTTCAGTCCGTGTGCTACTTTTTTATATTTATTTTATTTTAATATAATGCATCCTCCCCCTCCCCCAACTCTCTAGCCGCATTAAGGGTGGCTTGAGGCGGATGGTGGCTGAAGTTTAATGCTGTTTTACAGTGCAAACACGCTGCAGCCGCCTACTTAGCCGACCATCATCCATATTATCATAGTGCATTCGTTCGTTGCAGTGCTGCGCTTGTAGTTGGGGCGGTGGTTGGGGTGGCTCACGAAAAACACAAAAAATCCACCAAAACAAGGACAACGGACAGCGCAAAAAAAAAGTAAATCAACCGATGTAGGTATAAAAATTCTATTTATTTGGTCGTTTTTGTATTTTTTTTTTCGTTTCCTCTGGTGGGCTCATTTTTAATTTTGTATGAAAACGGAAGAGGGGGGAGGGGATGAAAAAAACGCATTTTTCCTATACATCCCCAAACCAGTGTGCACTGCGACAGGGTAGGGTAGGAAGGTTGCACACTACCGAACCGATGCAGTTTGAGTATAGCTAGTAGTTGTACTGAAAGTGGGCTCATCCCTCAAACCCTCAAGTAGTACCAACTGGCAATCGTTGGACACTTAGTTGGCAGAAATGTGCCGAACGGATAAGTCCCATTATAATAACAAAAGTACACGTACTCTCTGTCCTTCTTTTGGGGGACTCCACCAAGCCACTCTCGCTCTCCAATGCGAGTCTGTGTGCGAGTGTCCTTTTTCTCTCCGGATGAAATTTAGGATGATAATTTTTTTTGCATTTTTTTGTTTTTTTTTTTGTTGCTGTTGTTTTGTTTTTATGCAGCAGCTTCCGTGCACGTCTCCCACCTCAGTAAAGCGCCGCACCAGGAGGGGGTGGCATTTTTTCCAATTTTTCGTATTTTTATGCGTAGAGGTGCTTATAGTTGAATTTAACTGGGTTGTTTTGTGTGTGTGAGCGCGGGGGGAGCTTGAGTTTTGTTTGATTTTTTTCTGTTCATTTTTAGTTTTTTGTATTTTTTATTTTGTGCGAATTTTTTAATGTAAAATAGGGTTTGGGGGTGGGGGTTGCTGTTGCTGGTTGTGGGTATGCGATGCGAGAGAGCTTTATAGCTTGAATAATGACTGCATTTTTATTGGCTGATTGAAAACAATGTACTAAGTAGTTGCCCCCTATTTTTGTGTGTTCAGGGATTTTTTTTATTTCGTTTTTTCGTCGTTTTTTTTGTCGTTTTTTTGGCGCCCAGCTGTGTAAGCGAATTTTTATATTTTGTTTTCGTTGCTTTGTGAAGAGCGTTTTTAGTTTTTATTTTTTGTTTTTGCGTTTTATTTTTGGGGGGTTTTGTTGCACATAAATGCGAAATTTTTACGTATGTGCGTTATTATGATGATACTGTGCTGCTCATGATGATGATGATGAGTTTTGTGATGGTGAAGGGGTTTAGGCATGGCGGCGGCGGCGGCGGCGGACGTAGAATTATTATAGATTTTGTTTTTATTTTTTTTAAGAAAATAGGATGATTTCATTTTTTACGTTTCTTTTTAGCCATTAAATGTATTTCGCTATAATAATGCTGTAAAATGGATCTGAGAATGAGATGAGAGTGGGATGGTGGAGGATAGGAGAACAATTTTTTTGAGTTCGCTTTTTGGGTGAGGATGGTCATTGCATTTGGTAATGTGTGCTGGGATGGTTTGCATTCGTTTCGGGACCTATGAGGCACTTTAATGACCATACTTTTGGGGTGTTAAGTTGGAGTGTGATGGAGAACGGTGCATGAAGCATACACAGACATGCAATTGTGTGATGTGAAAAATAATTACCTGGTCTGTGTGTTATGAAAATTTACTGTCAATTTTTATGGCAGATGAATGATAGTTGAAGTGTCGGGGATTTACCGAAAAAAAAAACATAAGTAATAGCAATTTTTATATATTGGCACTATTAATTGCATAAACTTACATGCAAGACAGAAACAAATTTCGTAAATTATCTTTTTATATAAATTCAAATGAAAATTTAAATTTAAATGTGGAAGTTTTATAGAAATTAAGAAACAATTTCCGCACCTTCTCCACTAGAATATACTTTGTACTCAATGAAATATAGAATGAACCTGGGCACAGTGGGTCTATAAGCACAACAAATAGGAAAGTAAGTCCAAATTGTTTTTAACTTTCTCGTATACATTAGTATAGTAAAGAGAAAGTTATTGCGATCGTGCGGAAATTTCGAATTCAAACTGAGTATGAGGGATGATATTACGACTATACAGAAGTAAAAAAAAGGATTAGGGGTTCTTGGGGTTACATCTCGGGGCATCTATTTATTTTTCGCCTTATCTTTTGCAATAACGGTACCTGCCATACAAATTTTTTTGTGAAAATCACTTATTACTCTTTTTCTCAAAAGTGGTTCCAAGGATTTCGGTTTTTTTTTGTACTAAGGAAGTTTAGGATGGGGTCAAAAATTCTGCGTACTCAGGTTTTGGAAAAAATATCGATTAACGGTAACTTATAAAACTAGTTATATCTCGAAAACAAAATTACAGTTATTTTTTTACTTTAAAGATGAACAAATTTGCATACTTCGATTTTTGAAATAATTTCTTTTAAATTTTTTTTTATATAACGATTTTGTTAAATTTAAATTAAATTCATTTTCTCAAAAACAGCTCTAACGATTTTGATAATTTTTTCTAAATCGAACAATTATGTTAAAAGTGTCCAATGTACGAAATTACATCAAAATCGTAGTTGCCGTTTTTGATAAAATCTACTTTTCAAAAACCTAAAAAGTGATTTAACCCTTTCGGGACGCAATTCAGGTGATGAAGTTATAGACATTTTTCATTTTAGAATTAGTTAAGGAGCTTTTCATTAGTGTAATTCATATAAAAAAAGAAGACATTTTGTATGGGCGTGTCCGGAGGGCGTTGGTACATATGTGTACCATTCGGGTTGTTCCATGGTACAATTAAGTCCCATTCGGCTTGTATAACACAAAATACAATACAGTCGTAGTTTAGGCAACGAAAACATAAACTTTATTCTTTTTCTAAAAGTAAGATAACAAAAACATAAATACTGTTGATTATTTTACATATGATAATATTGTACATAAATATATTTAGGAAGTGTGATATGGTGCAAAACAATGTTTACATAATGGAATTTCGCATTCCTTGCATATTGTTTTGGTGCGCGTTTGTTTTTTAGACTTCGCACAATTTACGCAACGGCGTCGGGAAGTGCCCTCGATTGGCAAATGTCGAGACCCTACTCCTCTCACTGGCTGACGACCTCGATGATTCGATCTCCGTACAGCTGTTTTTTCGAGTCCTTGAGCAACCAAGCCCTCTGATAAATTTACCAAAAACGTTTTGAATGGCAATTTTTGTCGATTCATTTCAGAGTGAATGACCCATGCGTTCACTGCTGCCATCATTATCTGCCTGTAAAAAATCTTCTTCCACCATTTATCTGACTTTCGGTCGTATTCATAGAGGCCGCTCATTTGGTCTGCCAGATCAACGCCGCCCATTATCTCTCGATAAAACTTAATCATTTGCGGGCAAGGAACTTGAATTTTTTCACCATTCTTCAAGGTTTTTGTAACGACTTCCATGTTATTGCTATGGCAGTTGCTTAGCACTAGAACCTCTTTGGTATCTTGCCATTTCACGCATAAAAGTCCACCTGAGGATCCTTTGAACTCAGCTTCTCCCCTCTGCAATTTTCTTCCAAATTTGGGAACGTTTTTGCGATTGGACATTATAATTCCCACCGATGGATATCCAATAGATTCCAATAATTTGACTGATGTGAAGAAACGGTCGAAACATAGGTTTACATCTATCTCTTTTATCGTGCTAGCCAATTTATTAACGACTCTTTCGCCCAAAGTTCCTTCAAGTGCCTCTAATTCTTTTCCGCTGTAAATTTTGAAATCATACGTGTACCCAGTTAGGGCATCACATCGAAGCCACATTTTGATTCCACGTTTTACAGGCTTTAGAGGCATGTACTGTTTGAGGTTACTGCGCCCTTTGAATTTGGTCATTGACTCGTCGATGCTCTGATAAACACTATCTTGTCTGCAGTGTTGAAACGTTTTTTTCAAGCATTCAACCAGATCGTTCACGTAGTACGTCTTACAACAGTCAGCTGGCTTTTCGGGTGGGGAGAAATACATTTTTGATGTAACCATAAGGAACCGATCGCGAGTTATTGCATTTTTCACTGCTTGGTTTCCCAGCGATGAATGTGATGACCAATAATCCTTTAGGCTTGGCACCCGATTGTAGCACATTGTGAACATACAACCAATGATTACTTCTATTTCATCCGCGTTAGTTGGATCCATAGTCTTGCAGCGTTTATTTTGTGATGATCTGCGATGAATATCCAAGCGTTCGTTCGTGCACTGTGCAATATATATATAGACAGATCTTGGCCAAAGTTTGTGGAAAATTTGAACGATTGAGGACGATCGGTGAATGGTCTGTGATATATTGCAAGGTCGTGAAGGAAAAACTGTTTTTTTTGGAACAAATACACCAGTGACCGTAGTCCAAATTACATTTTCAGCTTGTGTATCACCTGTAGAACCGGCTTCACGAAGATTGTTATTACCAATTTCAGGAACAGTCATCTCTTCATCTGAATCTGCTCCAGAGCTTGAGTCCTGGTCGTCTTCTGTTTCGGATTCATCACTTGGATCTGGTCGAAACGAATCGTCACTACCAGAAGAAAAGTCTGCTCCACTTGAATTTTCTCCTTCATCATTTAACAATCTTTCAATTTCTTCGTGGTCCATTGAAATCTAAGAACGAAAGAAAAATGACGAGCGGTACTTATAAGTACCAACATACAGGACGAATGGTACACTATTGTACCATCCACGTTTATTTGTTGATTATTATTCCATTTTGATCCAAATCACTTACCTTTTATAATATTATCACACTTTATAAATTTATGATGTATGTATTCACTGTTTTTTCCGAAAATATATATTTTTTATACACTAAACTACAAAAAAAGAACACAAGCTCGAAATTCTGAGTTCACGTGCGAGTAAAAACTTTGGAATAAAATAATTTAAAGTTACTGAATTGTCATAAATACGGTTATATTTTGTTCTCAAAATACTCACGGACGAGTAGGTACAAATTTGGTATGAATATGGGAGCTGTGTGAAATTTTAGGGATGTTTGAACTTTAGATGGTACACATGTGTACCGTGCGTCTCGAAAGGGTTAAATACATTTTCGATTCATTTTGCGTTTCAAAATCGCATTTCATGTATCGTATGACGCAATCGTACACTTTATTTAGTGATACAACCTTCCCTTAAAATTAACGAACAAAACCTTGGTCCTCTTAATACCTTCCATTCCCATCCTCATTCCTATATGTTCCTTTTTTGGCGATGTCTTACTAGAGAGTTGACACTATAATGGGTTTTTGGAGTATTTTCATCCATCTCTCGTACCATATCACACGCTCCTATAAGATGATAAAATTTGAAGGAAGGACGGCCTCAACTCTAACCTTTAAATGGTATTTTAAAACCCCGTTACCAAATGGTTTTAATCCTAATCAACCTTCGTCCAATGAAGAACCAGTTCAGCCACACAGTAAAGTGGCCCGTCCGCTCTTCAATGCGGAGGGAATGGTTTGGCAGGGCGCATGCATTGAATAATCAATCAAATTCGGGTGAAAGAAAGCGTGCCCGATTATAGCACCGTGAGCTGCATATGCCCCTTTTACAAGAAAGGCGATCCTATGTCTTGCAAAGGCTATCGAGGCATATCCATGTTATAAGATCCTATCCAACGTTTTGTGTGAACGGCTTATGCTAATCCTGGGAAAAATCATCGAATTTAAAGCCTCATATGAGGAATTCAACGCCAGGAGCTCTTCATGGCAATGCCTGAATTCAGGATAACGTTAAAACTGAGCGAGCTGTACCGCCTACAGTTTGAAGCCGATACCGAACTGCAATTCTATTTTTGAGAAGCATTCCATGACAGTTTTTCCTCTTGGATGTTTGTCAGACTTTCGCAAGAGGTGGGGCAGCAAATTAATTTTTTTAGGTGTTTCGAGACGGATTTGAATCTTGGTACCCTCGCTTAGTAGTCGAACGTATTAATTAAACCAATGCCACCACTATACTACGTAATATAAAAATGAATACAAAAAGTTATTTCAACACTTTACCTACATATTATGTTTTTTTATATTTAATAGAAAAAAAAATTTTATTTGTTAAACAAAATTCAAAGAAAAAAGTGCAGTTCAAAATACAAAACGATTACAAAAAATCGAGTAGTTAAAATATATTTAGGATTTGACAATCCACAGTATTTCTTTTGTGAAGCAACAAAACCGATGATCGTCGAATCCCCAAGACCGTTTTTTTTTACTAACGCGATACTCCCCAGCTCTGTAATATTTTGTCTACTAAACAGCGGTCCGCTTTTGTACTATCTTTGAACTTAATAGATTGCTTAGGGAAATAATGCATTTCTTTAATATCATAATTCTATCAATTCCAATGCCTTTCTTTTTAAAAGTAGTGCCCTTTTGGCCCCTTTGAAAATGTTCATCAAAAAACATTTTATTTAATACCAATTCTGAACTCTCGGCTGACTAGCTAGATCGCAGCTTCAACGTGCGTCTATTGGCTTTTCGCCCTCTCCCCTTAATCGTATAAAATTTAGCAGATCAGAAAAACATAACACATTTCGACTTGATTTTTTTCAAGTCATTAAAAATCCTCCGCAGTTTAAAAAGGTACAACAATAAGAAATGTAAGAAATGTCCACTTATTTTTAGAAAAAGCTGCGGCTTTGTTATTAATTTTTTATTTTCTGACAACACGAAATGGCAAAAATAGTGACAAAAAACTGTTCATTGTAACTTTGTCTTTATACTCTATCCTAGGGGCTTATTAATATTGACACATAGCTTGTGGCACCTTATAATAACCATTTAACAACGTTCGTCTATCCGTCGGTATCAACTTTTGATGTTTCAATTTTACCGTTACTGTTACAATATCTTCTGCGAGTCTTTGTAAAATCGATAGTGTTCATAAGAAAAAAGCCAGTACTGTTAGTGCAGTTCCACGGCGATAAGTGCGTTTAACTACTTCATGAGAGTTTTAGTTTTATTTGCAGTCTTACATCTTGCGACGGCTAACAAACATCCAAGAGTAAAAACTATCATGAGAGGCTTTTCAAATTTTTCTTTCGGAATTGGCATTAAACCATGGGCGCCTTCCACTCGTGTCAAAAGACATCAAAATGCTATTAACGAATATTAAAAAAAAAAATAGAAAATGGAAACAAGATTCTGCAGCAAGACACACTGAATTTAGGAAAATAGACAAACAAAATTTAATAAAAATTATTTTTTTCACATCTGTAAAGGACATCTCCTCAAAAATCAAACGAAAAATAACGCATGTCAATCGCTGTTTCTTTGGGCTGAAAAGGCAGCTATATAGTAAAGACCCCTCCCGAACAACTAAGGCATCTCTATATAGGACCCTCAAAATCCCAGTCCTACTCTACAGTTCCGGCATGAAGATATCCTTGGTCGAAGATTCGTAAGATATTTGGTCTCGTATGCGTTGACGGGTTATGGAGGAGACGTCGAGCTGGTAAAAACAAATGCCCATTAGGCGTTTGAGATGGTTGGGACATGGAACTCCAATTCTCAAGCATGCAGAATCTTCGACTCAAACCCGGAGGGACAACGCAGTAAAGGTAGGCCCTGCCATAGGTTTTCAAAACCCACCTTTAACTTTCTGTGCGATCATTAATTGCTGAGATGTCGAGAATCAATGACAAAATGATCCATTTATATTCAAAGTCGAAGATTCTGCGGGCTGGAGCGTTAGTGTTAATTCGCTCTACATCTCCCAGCCATCTTAAATGACCACTGAACAGTTTTTTTTTTACCAATTAGTATATCTCGTAGAATTCATCATTGAATCGTGTTCTTCAGAACCCGACCAACAATCTAAAACGACCAGGCAGATCACCCATTTTAAACTAAGTCCACGCTTTGAATCTTTAAATCATAATGGGGTTATTTTATAGAAAACAGCGCAAGCATTATACATTATTTATAGTTTATAATAGCAGAGTCGAGGTAAATAATTTACTTCTTTAAAGTTATAGCTGTCGGTTTTGATATCGCCGATGTTGGGTTTCCTGTTTTTGTTTTTCCTTCGGTTATCGCTAAACCTTTTTTTGTCGCTTCTCTTTAAAAGCACAGTAGCAGCTCCCTGTGTTTTTCCAATAATACCCACATTGTCGGCGTATGCAAGTAGTTGAATATTGGATTGGCTTGTATGTTTTCCAAAATTATCTCAAGTATTATTCTAAATAATTCACTGAGACTACTTTATCTTGCTGAAATCTCTTTTACCATGCAGATCGTTCATCGACCAACTTTTGGAAATGATTTAATGTATGCTCTCTTCTGATGTCTTAAATAGTTTAGCAGTTAGACCGTCTGAACCAACAGCCTCGTTGGATTTAAGTTTATATATTACTACACTCACTTAATTTTTGTCGGGTGGACTTGCATTGTCAATGCTGAGTAATTTGCATGACAGCGGAATTTGTGTCATCTTACCCGTTTAGCAGGTTGCAGAAATTGTTTTTCTACATCCTCAGTACCAAATACGACTCCAGTACAAGATTACTTTGTTCATCTCTACATATCTCTCCTCAATTCTTGCTTATAACACGATCTTTCAATCTTTTGGTAAAACTTCCAAACATTATTCCTGGAGTAGCTCTATTTCCGTATATAATTATTCCTCGGCAGGAGTTTATTTTCTTCCCTTCTCTCCTGCTCGAGAGCTCACCAGCCGGTCTCGTCCTTTGTGCAGCGTCGCTGTTTAGACATGGATACATATTGTTCTGATGGCTTCTCAGTATATGGGCCGCTGATCTTCGTCACTTCTCGATTCTGGCTGCAGGAAATGTTCGGACATCTAAAATACTAAGATTACGTCGCGCGGATCGCAACTTGATCCACCCGGTTGACGGTTTGCGAACCTAGTGACCGCCATGTTCCTTTATGAATATTAGGGCGCCGAAATCATGTTCGTCTTATAGTAATGTCACGTTTCGCAGCGAAAAAAAAAATAAATATTAGGCCCATACAGAACCAAAAGCCTAGCTTTTCCAACCACTGTGTTAGATATGTTTTTTGACACGAATGTAACTCTAGGTTCGAGTTTAATGACGATTCCAAACGGCAATTAATTGTTGAGAAGCTTCTCATGGCAGTTCGCAAGAGGTTGGGCAGCGAATAAAAACATTCAGGTGGTACAGGTCGCGATTTGAACCAGCGACCTCTCGCTGGTCCAATGAACTTAACCACTTAGCCACTGCACAGCGAAACCGCTTAAAAAAAGTACAGCCTCATACCCCGTGTCGTGTTGTTGTCCTCCAAATCTGTCGTCCCTTTTTTTGGAATTAGAATCACATTAGGATCACAAGTCTTACTACGGGCATTGCTCGTGAGTTTTATCGGGGAGCTCGTAGAAACTTTCTTTGATAGTGTCTCCATTCTGCTCTATTGGTTTTACAGTAGTAACGGGACCCCCGTTAGTGCTTCTAATTCCACTTTTGTTGGCAATCTGATATGGCTGGCAAGGATTTGCTGAATCATTCATACGTACAGATGATCATGGACATGAATGAACAAGAATGAAATACCCCTCTGCAAGGATCAAACTTCATTACACTGAGCATTTCGTTTAGGCCGTTTCGGGAAGGCCGTAATCACTTTATTCTGATCGTAACCTCGTCGATAATGAGATAGCAGATTAAAAGAAATTAAACGGTTTTTTAAGAGTTTTAACTGGTCGCTATGCTTCTTCGATAGCGATGTGGATGCTGCCGCCGATAAGATAACACATATAATTCACCTGGGTATGAAATGCCTTATCCCTAACAGGATTAAGAGTATCAAACCCAAAGTAAACGTGTGGTATGACTTGTGCTTTAAAGAGGCTAACAGGGTAAAAGAAGTGAGCTTTCGGTCTTACAAGGCCAACCCAACTGAGGAAAACTGAAAAAATTCAAACGAGCCAGAAATGACTTCAATGCCCACATTAATCGTGTCAAATTCTCCTACGACCAAAAGTTGAGTTGCTCACTTTGCAGCTAGCTCTACGCTCTCGGATTGTGCTCTATCTCCCCCTGTACTAGAGCGCGTAGAATATACTATGGGACCAATTAATTTTCTCACTCGTACAGTGTCAAGAGTTTTCGAGATTTCAACTTACATAAATCCTCTGGTCCAGATGGTATTTCCCCTATCATTCTGAAGAGGTGTTCTTCCACGCTGTCAAACCAATGCGTAAGTGTTTCTATCTGTCCTATTCTTCAGGGCTCCTTCCGAGAAGATGGAAAACAGCATTTGTCCAGCCAGTCCCAAAAAAAGGCGAATCTTCCTCCCCCTCCTCCTACCGACCCATTGCCACTGGTCCACTGGTGATTTGATGACATATCTAACCGAAAAGTGGAACCAATCTATTCACCGTGGTGGTCGTTGCGCTTGATATTTCAAAGGCGTTTGACAGACTTTGGCATCAAGCTCTTTTGTCGAAAGTGCATGCATTTTGGATCGATGTTACCCTTCTTCAATGGATTAGAAATTTCGTTTCGGAACGTTCAATTCAAGTTGTTTTGGACGTTTTCAAGTCTGCAAATTACCAAATAAATGCTGGTGTTCCCCAAGGCTCCATTTTGTCTCCGACTCTCTTTTTAATTTATAAATGATCTACTGTCTGCTACTTCTAATCCTATTCATTCCTTTGCTGATGACATTACCCTCAGCTTTACATATTCGTTTCCTGGGCAACGCCCCTTATCTTCGGGCGTTGAACTGGAACGGCAACGTATGTAAAGCTCATTGAATTCCGATCTTGACAGCATTCTTAAATGGGGTAAAACCAACAGAGTGGAATTTAATGCTTCCAAAACGCAATGCTGTATTCTGTCATTAAAGCGAAACCCCAATACTCTGCCATTATCCATGGATGGCACTTGTATCTCCGAAACCGAAAGACTTTCCATCCTCGGTATGTGCGTTAATGATAAACTTCGTTAGAATGACCACATATTCGATGTCTCCAAGAAAGCTGCGAAATGTCGAGGCATCCTTAAGCGATGCAAAAAATATTTTACCCGCTCTGATCTGACTAGAATCTAAAAGGCGTTTATTCACCTCAAACTCGAGTACAACGCTCATATCTGGTCTGGTGCACCAATTACATATTTGGAGCTACTTGACCGGATTCAAAAACGTGCAGTAAAACTCATTGGCGATCGAGACATCGCGAAATCACTTGACTCTCTTAGTCATCGTCGTATTGTCTCTTGCCTGTCGTTGTTTTACCGTTATTTCCACCATAAGTGCTCGAACGAAATAGCCAGTTGCATTCCACCCCTACAATATTTCAACCGCAATACCTGTCTTACCAGGAATGCCCATAAATTTACCATAAAGCCTGCATTCGGACGTACAGTGAAATATAAGGATTATTTTCTTTGCCGCACAACCCGAATTTAACCATTACAATTTACAAACATTTAAAATCAATTGCATCGGTTTCTCATCCTTTTATCTAATTCTCCATTTCCATAATGCCCTTGCTGTGTTACTAACATTATAAGGGTGCGAACAATCGCTTTTGCACGCGCAAATTATAAAAAAAAACAGTAGTCCAGGACCTCCGTTAGTGGTTCTAATTCGAAAGTAGTTCCTTTGGTTTTGTAGCGTCGCCAAGAATAAATTCATCCAATGATTTTTTACATTTCATTTTAATTTAAATTTTGAATTCAATTTTTAATTATTTTCCAAAAAGTCGTTCACAGTGAAATTCCATCTCAAAAAAAGACTCTACCAAAAAAATGTAAAATGGCTTTCGAAAGGACCAAATTTAAGAATAAAATATTTTTTTTTACTTGGCATTGAGCCATTCCCACATAAATGGTCCTCATTATAATTTTAGTTTCAAATCGAAGCTGGCTGTTAGGTCCACAGAATAAGATCCAGCCCGCAGCACACATATCCACATTCAAATTTATTTTTCCTGACACACTCTCCTCACTTGTCACATATTATTACATCATGCCAAAAGTATTCTCTATGTGAATCTTTTGAAATGAAACCATAAACTTTAGAGCAAAAGGATTGAAATAAAGATACCAAATTTGCCTCCTACCATTCCTGATAATAATGTAATTTACTTCTCAAGCTCCTTGCGACCATCATTCCCCAACCCCGCCCGTCCCTGGCGAAACAGTGCAGCAAGTAGGCCAAATAACGTTATGTTATGATATTAATATGATGTCGTAAAGAAAACACGGTCATAAAAAATGGCACATTTCCTTAAACATATGCCGCGTGCATGCTCCGCTATGTGTTTTAACCCGTATCAAATTCGCATCAGGGAAAATAATAATTTCCCTTCCCCGACCAACCGACCGACCGCCCGCCTTCACGGTGTTTGTGTGCTGGAGAAAATGGAAAATTTTTATTACTAGTATTTTCCGCATTTTGAAAACATCTTCCTTTATCTGGCAGCCCCGTCCTCGAACTTCTCTGTTTTAGCCATCCGTGCCGCTTCTTTCTGCATATCGGTACTCGTACTTCGTACCCGCGCCTTTTCAAACAAATTTTTTACGACACATGATGTTCGCTTTTATTAGATTTTCCAATACAAAAAGATGACATATTCCATTTTTATTGGTATCATATACAAGTAAATAAGTTTCGCAAATTGGTTTTTGACCAAGAATATGCTTTTATGGTTCCCTCTTTTAAAAAAACAAAAAAATGGTGTAGATTGTAAAATTACCTTTCGGTTCCGATGTGAAGGTGTACAGGATGTTCCATAGGTTAATGGGCCTCCATCGATGCTTGGAGCAAAAAAAAAAAAAAAAACAATTTTTATATTCTTTTCCAAATGAAGACGACGTCCACTACCTTAGATCCGGTCTTTGGGGGATTTGCGGCTATGCTCCTCCTCGAGGAAGATTGCATCGGATAAAAGGATTTCGGAACAATTTCGCGATGAGTGTAATGTTTTGTAATAAAAAAATTTCTCATTTTGTGTGGATATGTTAGCTGGATGTCCACATTTCAGAGTATAACGACATTCTGAATAGAGAGATCGTGTTCCATGGGATAGATTATGAGATGAGAGAGAGAGCGAGAGCATCCACCACTCTGAAACAATAAGAGAGGGGTTGAAAATAAAAAAAAAACAAAATGAAATAACACCACTATAAAGTGGCAGGAGCAGAAGGCTCATCTACCAAATACACTTTTTACAAGACGGGCGATTGTTGCTCCCCTGCGAATGGAAGCGGTTGGAACGACGACGCAGCCCGCTTCGTTCCATCGCGATAGCTAAAAATGTTGCTGTTCAAAAAAGAAGTAAACAAAAAAAAAAACCCAACACAAAACTGGCAGGGTATGAAAAAAGTATAATTTGATATTCGGTACATAGTAGCAGTGGCAAAAAAAAAGAAAAAAAAATAGTTAAAAAAGGATATAACAATGTTTAATATTATTTTTATGGAAGGACATAATACACAAATACGTGTAGGCATGCTTATCTCCTGCTTCGCAATAAAATACACTCATAAAAATTGCTGTAATACTCGTATATTAAAAAATGTGTTTGTTTGGCTTGGCTTGGCTTGGCGAAACCCCCCTATTCTAAATGGAAGGAGGAGGTTTGCTTGCCGGGATGGAATAGCTTCCACTTCCCATAGCTGCTTCTGGGTGAGAGCATCTGTACAAAATACATTTATACACACTTACGAAACGCCAGGGATGGATGGGGGAAGGTGAGGGGTGCGCATTTTTTTTTTATTAAAAGTACATTCAAATTTATTTCACTGTTGTTTGGAGTCCTTGATTTGCCAACTACCAGAAATAGGCAACAGCGCTGCGAGTGGTGAACAGATGGGTGGTAAAAAGAATGTCAAAAGAACTTGAAAAATTATTATTAATCTTGAATAATAGAAGAACTTGTCATGTTGAGGAATTATCTAGGATATAGGGGAGGTGAGTAGGTGGTTTTGGTGTCACTGTATAGAGAGTAAAATTACTTTATTTCTGTAATTGTGAAGGTGATAATTTTTCTTTCTCGAATGAGTGATAGAAATTTAAGGAAGTGTACTTAACATATGTTTTATATTTATTAGTAATAAGCTCCACGAGCTGCGAACAAACAAATCGAGCAAGGGCATAACGGTCTGATAACTTTTAAAAATTAGTTCTTGAACAAAGCTAAACGTCAACTCCTAGTGGATGAAGGCAAAATTCAATAAAAGTAGCGGCTGTATTATGAGGGACTTTAAAACGAACCACTTTCCACGACTATAATTTCCAGGCGCTACTTCTAACTATAAAGGAGTTACGGATATTGCCAATACTCCAGAAATTTGCAGGCGCCACTTCTGATTATAAAGAAGTTACAGACATTGCAAGTACTCCAGAAATCAAAAAGCTGTTGGGTTGGACTCTCTGAGCTTTAAAAAAAGACGGGAGATACAGCTCAGGGATGGAAAATGGCATTGTTTCAATATACTGAAAACTCCTAGAGTCCATCGTTGAATCGTCTCCTCCGTAAACCTTCAAAGCATACGGACCAATTTTCTAAAGAAGAATCCATACAGTAGGACTGGGATTAAGTATATAGAGTTTCCTTAGTTGTTCGGGTGAGGGCTTTACTACATTGCTGTCTTTTCCCGAAGAAATAGCGATTGGCAAGCTTTCTTTGTCGTTTGATTTCTGAGGAGATGCCGTTTTTAGATGTGATATCAGAACCGAGTAGACAAAGTCCCATACTAACTCAAAGTTATAGCTTTCGATTGTGACATTCTGACCGATTCGTCGATGTTGGGTGTATTTTCTTTGTTTTGCCCTCGTTTGCCGCTTCTGTTCCTATACTTCCAATTCTATCGATATTGTCGGCATATGGAAGTAATTGATCAGACTTTTGAAAGATTGTACCTCTGGGGTTGGCTTATGAGATTTTCACCATTCTTTCATGATGTTAACTTGTTGCTAAGCCATCTCCTGCTGCCTTAAATAGTTCGGCGGGTACGCCGTCCAGCCTTTTTCGACTCTAGTTGAGATATTGCTATCATTTTGGTCGGGTGGACGGAATTATTGTCTTTCATCGATAATATTGAATGCTTCGCTCTGCCTGACAGCCGAATTTGTATCGTCTTCGCCGGTTAGTAGTGTTTAGACATTTTTTTCCATTTCCTCAAACGAATGACTATTTTATAAAAAAAACTTACAAATTACAAGTACTTTGAACGAGTACAAACGATAACATAAATTGTAATGAAATAAGGCAAATTGTACTTTTGTACTTGATCCAAATCGATTTCGATACCATTGTACCGAATTTTGCATTCCTGGTCCAGCCCATGAAAGATATTTTGTCAGACCCTTGTGATTCATTTCTCTAAGCTTATGAGAGGCAATCCAATGCCTTATCATTAAAGGAAAAGTTCTTCTTCCTTTGCACAAAGAGGAGTGAGATTTGTGGAACCGTGATAATTGTCATTCTATATAGTTAATAAACTATATATGCAATACAAAGTATAGGGATCCTTAAAGGACTCCATTTTGTTGACAATCTGATATGGCTGGCAAGGAGTTGTCGAATCATTCATACGTACAGATGATCATGGACATCAAGCAAATACAAGAATAAGATAATCCTCTGCAAGGATAAAATGAGCATTTCGTTTAGACGGTTTCGGGAACTCCGTAATCACTTTATTCTGATCGTAACCTCGTCGATAATAGGATAGAATATTAAAAAAAATTAAATCCTTTACTTATTTCAAATTGCAAGATAAAATAAATCAAACAAATGGAATGATACTCCTTCCATTGATCTTATGAAACATATATTATGCTATCGGCGAGTAGACATTTGTCAAATGAAAAAGAGCAAGCAATTATTAAACACCTCGAACTAATGCAATTGCCAAACAAAAATTGATATACGGATGGTCAAAAATTGACTCGAGGGTGGTAGCTGGTATCCACGGACCAAAAAAAATTTCTCAATACCCATTGGGTTAGACAGACCAAAAAACGTGCATTTGATACCCTTAACTTTCTAGATGCCTTATTTCTCACTTCATCTAGTTTCCTCCATCAAGTTTCAGACAAACTACACAATACAGCTAGTGTTACTATTTGGGATTAATTTTATTTCTAACTTAGAAAGTGGGTAGCTGATCTCGTTACGAAAAAATCTAGCTTACGATATGGGGGAGACATGACCGACATGACCAACTTAGCTGTAAAGCCCATAAATGCATTAACTCCTTTTCTCCACTATACGTAAAGGGTGTTTTATCGAATAGAGATAAAACTGACATTTTGTGGTCAAATCTGGCAACTCTAATGTGATTTATGTTCAGTTTGGTTTGCCATTTCATCACGAACAGGTTGACAAATGAACAACGCTTGCAAATCGTGCAAATTTATTTCGAAAATAATGGTTCAGTTCGAGAAATTTTATCGCAAAATTTTGTTTAATGATGAGGCTCATTTTGGGTCGAATGACTATGTCAACAAGCAAAATTGCCGCATTTGAAGTGAAGAGAATCCACATGAAACCCTTGAAATGCTCCAGAAAGCTACCTAAGAAACACCTTAAGTCAATTCCAATAAAAGTTTGAAATTTGATTTTATCAAAGAAAGTGAGAGTGATTGGGATAAATCTAAATTTTAGTTTCCTTTTGAATAAATATATGTAAATAAATTTAAAATTTTTATTATTTATAATGTACACATAGTTTCAAACTACGTATTACTAAAAAAATGCGAAACTATTTTCTTTTAGTTTTTTTGAATTTTTTTTTCATTTTTTCTAAGTTTAAAAAATCATAAGTTAAGCAATAAAAAAACTTTAAAAAGTCAAATGTGGTCTTTCTATGAACTTATAAGAGATTCCTACATACAAATTTTGTTTTAAGTATATCGAGCCTATCTATTTTAGACGCAGTTCTTAAAAAATTACTAAAATAAATTATTAAGAAATTAATAAAAGCAACTGGTTTATTCCATATTTAATTTCATTAAGAACATCTGTTTCCTCCCTGGCTGACACAGCGACCTCAAGGGTCTATTGTATCAATAGGAAATATTAACCTTAGAGACGAGTGACTTCCCCAGTAAATACCACAACGTCCTTAGCTGCAGAGTTTCTAAATTCTGTTGATGAACGGAAGTCTTTCTTGAAGATCCGTCGTCTTAACTAATGAAAGGCCAGACATACACAGAGGATATGTTCCAAAGTGTCATCATCCTTTAGACAGAACCTACATTCAGTTTTTGGGCAAAAATTAATTTTGGTAAGATGATACCTCAAGCCGTAATGGCCTGCGAGGAGTCCACTAGTTTCCTACTATTCCCCTTATTTAATAATAGGATGTCCTTGTATAGGAGTGGGGTTTTTAGATTGTCTTTAACCCGGTATACTATCCCAGTGGTTCGGGCGAAGCTGTTGTTCCCAATCGTTAATTAGCCTTAGAGCAGCAGCCCAAATGACTCAGGTTCTGGTCCTAAGAGCGCAGATTCTGATCCAGCTCTAGCCAGCTTGTCTGCAACTTCCTTGCCTGCAATATTATGGTGAACAGATACTCATCCAAGTTTACCCTAGTTGTGTTTGGCTAGCACTTCACTGTCACAAGAATTTACAATCTTCGATGATAGTGCCTGTAGTGCTGCTTGAATATCTGAGAAGATGTGAATTGAGGCACCGTTAATTCCTTTTCGAGAAATCAAATTTGCGCAAGATCTCAATGTCATGGATTTTCGCCTGAAATACCGTGGAACACATTCCCATGGGTATCGAGACTTTCGTGTTGGGTCCAAAGACACCAGAATGCTCAGATCTTGTGTCGGAACACCATTTGCCCACTTAGAGCGGTCTAGTCATTGTATACAGCCAGTGTATTATTCTTGCACTAAGACCACAAGTTCAGCCCTCCAAGCGTCTACTGGCCTACATGGCTGTAGTTGCGTGTTCGGTGGCGGACTTTATATGAGAATTCCAGTTATGTTTCTTATCTATGATAATACCAAGATATTTGACTTCATTGGAGTAACTCATCGCGGTACCTTTTATAGAGATGGATTCCAGATAGGTTTTATGGAAAGTCCTTTCTGTTCGCACTATCCTAAAACTTGTAGTAATGCTTCCTGCATACTAAAGGGTGATTTTTTAGCTGGTTTGGTTTTGGCAACACTGGTTTTGACAGCTGACGTGTGTTTAGTACCTTGTGTCACTGTCAGTTGTGGCTTCAGTTTGGTTTGCAATTTAACCATGGATCGTCTTACAAATGAACAACGCTTGCAAATTATTGAATTTTACTATCAAAATTCGTGCTCGGTTCGAAATGTTCATCGCGCGCTGCTTCCATTTTATGATCGGCATTCTCGACCTTCTGAGCAGTCTATTCGGAAGATTGTGACCAAATTTCGCACCAAATTTACTTTGTTGGACATTAAACCACCAACACGTTTACGTACTGTGCGTATTGAAGAAAATATTGCGGCCGTATCAGCTAGTGTGACAGAAGACCGCGAAATGTCGATTCGGCGCCGTTTCCAGCAGTTAGGCCTTTGTTACAGCACTACGTGGAAAATTTTGCGGAAGGATTTGGGCGTAAAGCCTTTTAAGATACAGCTGGTGCAAGAACTAAAGCCAGCCGACCTACCACAACGCCGAATTTTTGGTGAATGGGCTCTTGGAAAGCTGGCCGAGGATCCGCTTTTTTATCGAAAAATTGTGTTCAGCGATGAGGCTCATTTTTGGTTGAATGGGTACGTAAATAAGCAAAATTGCCGCATTTGGAGTGAAGATCAGCCAGAAGCATTGCAACAGCTACCAATGCATACCGAAAAAGCCACTGTTTGGTGCGGTTTATGGGCCGGCGGCATTATTGGGCCATATTTCTGCAAAGATGATGCGAATCGCAGCGTTACTGTCAATGGTGAACGCTACCGAGCGATGATAACAAACTTTTTTTTGCCCGAAATGGAAGTTCTTGACTTGCATGATATGTGGTTTCAACAAGACGGTGCCACATGCCACACAGCACGCGAAACAATGGCGCAATTGCGAGGCGAGTTTGGTGAACAGTTAATTTCACGTTTCGGGCCGGTCAATTGGCCGCCTAGATCGTGCGATTTGACACCATTAGATTATTTTTTGTGGGGGTATGCCAAGGCTAATGTGTATAGGGACCAGCCCGCTTCGATTGACGCACTGGAAGCCAACATCCATGCATTCATTCGTGAGATACCGGCCGATATGTGTGAAAGAGTATGCCAAAATTGGACTCAGCGGATGGGCTACCTGAGACGCAGCCACGGTCAACATTTGCATGAAATTATCTTTAAACATTAAATTGCAAGGTTCAAACTATCGATTCAAATAAATATTTTATTCATTTTTTCGAATTTTTTGTGTTTTTTTTTTAAAAAAAGTTCTAAACCTCTTAAAAAATCACCCTTTACTAGTAATGTCAGGTTATCTGCATAACCAATGGCGCTATAGCCTAGTCTCTTTATTCCGACTAGCAGATTGTCAATGACTAGTGACCATTGGAGTGGGGGGAGTACCCCTCGCTATGGGTAGCCTTTAACTGCCGTCCCAGTCCCAGGCACTGACACACCTTATGAGGAGGAGGTTATGACTCGACTTTCCAGCATGGAAAGAACATTCTTCATACATTCTGATATCACAAGTAAAACCTGCTTCATATGTATGTATTTATAAAGGCTAGTAAAGGCTTCAACGTTTGGTTTTAGGAATTGGTTTATTCATCAGTTGCGCCCAAATTTTTGTCAACGAAACTTCGCAAAATTTATCTTACAAAATTTGATTTTCTTATCAATGATTTTTACTCGTTGGCACATTACTCAGTGGTTCGACTACTAAAAGCCCCGACCCATAGAAAATGTCATCGTCGGTTCTCACTGAATGTTGTTTTAAATATACCTTTATATATGAAAGGTGGCGCAAAAGCAAAGGTTAATCTTTCTATATACTTTCTTATCCGTCGTCCACCACTAACAAATTTAAGTGCATAAATGCTCATAATTTAGGGTCACGCATTCTAAAATTGCCGTTTGCGAGCTAGCACTTTGATTTAACATATAACTCTTACATTCCGCGAGACGAAAGTAGTACAATCATAATTGAACACATGGGACCTCCATAGAATTATTTAAGGGAATGATTGAAACTAGACGTATTCTATTGGACACCTCCGATCGCCACATACGTGGACGTTTAGATTTTACTCGACGTAATCCACGCTACATATTCTATTGGTCGTGGCCTTAAGCGAGGGGTCATATGTTCAATTCCGAACCAGTACCAGCTAAAAGTGCCCACCTTTCTGGAAAGTCTGGCAAACATCCAAAAGTAAGAACTATCGTGAGAAGTTTCTCAAAAATTTGCCGTTCATTGAATTGAAGGTGCCTTTCATCTGTGTCAAAGAATACATATTCGCACACACAATGGTTGACGAAACTAGTCTTTAGATCCTCTATGGGATTAAGAAGAAGAAATTGTGCGTTTTTAAATTTTGGTTGCTTAAGCCGCAATTCATTTCTAGTTTCGCATGCGTGATCATTTAATTGTTTAGCCCACGCCCAGTCGTTAAGGTTATTCTATAAACCTGAATACTCTGTAAACAGTATGCTTGAGATCATTTTAAAAAGCACTGCGCCCCAAGATACTTTCAGACTGAGAGAATATAATTAGAATGCCCTTTTCTTCCTCACATTCACGCATACTTTAATAAGAAGAAAATTATGGCATTATATTTATTTGATAAAACCTGCAATGTCTTAATACATACCTGACAGGCAGGACAGATTTTCTGCCAGCATTATCGCCAAAAGTATCCCGTAGGATTCATCAGCATTACTAGTATTGCCTGCTTTCAGAAACTACCATCAACAAATAACCTTTTGCGCGGACAGACAGCCCAAAAGCGAATAATTCTAATATATGTAATAAATGCGAAATGCGAATCGCGAAATGCGTTTATTATTCATCAACTCGCAGCCATCTGATATTTAGGTATTACCAACCTTCAATACCGCAAAGAGTTTCATTCACTATGTCTCGATGATTTTAACTAAGAAATTAGGGAATAACATCATTAGTTGCCCCTTAACCCGTATTTTGTGGCCCGTCATCGATACTAAGAGATCAAAGAAATTATTTCAAAAACTCAGCATGGCTGCGTTCGTGATAGATCATGTGCTACTAATTTAGCTTTGTTGGATAATTATATATTTAATAGTTTTGATGAACGATTATAAGTTGATGTAATTTACACTGACTTTACAAAAGCGTTTGACAGGGTACACACTCTTCTTTTGGCTTAGCTAAAGTCTTTGGGTTTTCATTCTTTAATGCTAAAATCGTTTAGTAATTACTTGACTAATAAATAGAAGGCAAATGGTTAAAGTCGATAGTTTGACTTCTCGCGTTATGGAAGTTACTTCGGGTATTCTACAGGGCAGTCCTTTGGGCCCGTTCCTATTTATGTTATTTATTAATGACGTTCATGAAATCTTGCAATTTTGTAAGTGTTTGACTTTCGCGGATGATTTGAAATTATGTTCTCGGATAAATAATGTTACTGACTGCATTCGTTTTCAATCAGATAATAATTGACTGTCGGAGTGGTGCAATCGCAATGCTTTGGAACTTAATATTTCTAAATTTAAAGTTTTTTGAGCATAAATATCTGATTTTAGACTTCAATGTTTTGATGAAGTGAAAGAGATCTCGGCGTCATATTTGACAGTAAGTTAACTTTCTTTTTGCATTATGATTATGTCATTGTCAAGTCTAACTCATTGTAAGGCTTCCTTAAACGTAATAGTAAAGACTTTAGAGACATAAATTGCCTTAAAATTATTTTGAGTATTATTCTGTAATATGGGATTCGCAGTTCACGATTTGAAAGAGTCCAAAAAAACTTCACCAGGTTTGTAAATTATATATGTTTGATGAGCTCCCTAATTATGGAAGAAGGTGCAATTTAGTTGGTCTGCGCTTTCAGATGCGCGATTAATACTAATTAACCAGATCTTTCTGTTAAATATACATGGTTATATGCTCCACAATTGTCACTGCGGGTTAGAAGCTTATTTTATATTTATATAAACGCAGAACCAGTTATGGTAATATTGAGGTAATTACTAGGTGCATAAGCACCTTTAATGGATTTAGTAACGAAATTGATTTTGCTTATCGCGAGCGGAGTTTAAAAAATCCATTTATTCATTATCTTTAAATAAATTGATTTGTATTTATTTGAAATAGTCTATTAGATGAAGATCGGTAGATTCAGCTTAGGCGCGCAACAAACAACTGTTGCGTAGAGCGATACTGAGAGCTTACACTTCGAGAACGTAGTGTTTTGTGGTTTTCTCTGTCATGGTATTAAAAAAAAATAAAAAAGAAGAAAGATAAGACTCTAATTTTCTTTGACTGGAACTAAATCCGAGTGCTCGTCCGGGTATCAATTTCCACCCCATCGTTGGAACAATGGTCAAAAGACAAGCAACAACTCCTTGCATGGCGCTTAAAGATCTGCATAGTGCCCACAAGGGCAAACAATTAGACAGACGGTCACCATAACTTTACATAGTTTGAGTTCAAACCCCCTATTCTTTGATATATTTGGAACATTTCAAAACACCCAACTGCTCCTGTGTTTTATAGAGTAGGGCGCAGCAATTTGAAATCCTCTCCTGTCTAAGAATAAATAAAACCAACACAGCGTGAAAATTTGAATTGCATCTCTTTCAACCACTTGTTGCTGTTAGTATGCTGCAATGTTCATTCATGTTCCAGTTGGTGTCGAAATATGTGCTTCACAAAACTAAAATAACAAACAACGGGTTAAAAGAAGGAACATTTCATTAGAAAAGTTTTCTTTTAAAACGTGGCTCCACTGAAGTGCCATTCAGACGATGCTCCTTCAAATCTCTCAGCCTCTCAAGCAAAGACCCTTCGTTTCCAATAACACCTTAAACTAAATATTCATCGTTTCTGCTATTAATTTTTTGAAGGGATCGTCTTGATACTAGAGGACTATCGTTCGTCGACTCAAACGAATTCCCATGTATATTGGATACCAAAATACTCATTGATCCATTGGGATCAGGGGTAGCAAGTGGTATACATTTTAAAAATTCTAATGGCATAGTAAAAATTGTATGAAGCCAGCAGTTGGTGCGTTGTGCACGTACCCATGCCCTCTCCGGAGCGTTGTGTAGTTTGTCCCCATCTCTTGCATTGTCATTGTCACCAAATTTAAATACAAGAAAGGAAAATTCATAAAAATAGCGCGCGGGGAATACGAGTACACTAGGTAGTATACCTATAGATGATACTCTGTACGTAGCCTACATATCTCGAGGCACAGCTACTGTAGAAAGTAATAGAAAAACATAAAATGAAAAGTCGTAAACACACATTTTATACCTTTCGTGTGCGCGCGCGGGGGGCTGTTGTTGCAATGAAACCGAGAAGACAAAAAAATATAAAAAAAAAATGAACAAAACAAGCAGAAGAAGAAGAATAAATCCCCGAGCACCATCATACACTTCCCCATCGTCGCGTCGCGTCGTACCTTACTTGTTTTTGTAATTTCCTCGAGAGCGTTGTCTTTCATCTTCAGGACGCGACTCAACACGACGGTGCGGTGGTTGGGCCCACTTTTCTTCATTTTATTTCGTTTATTCTCGTTTTTATGCGTACTTTGTTCGTATCGACCTTCAACCCCTACCCGCATTCTGTCAAACAACCCCTTGGAATATCTCAAAAATTAATGTGATTTTTCACTACCCCTACGTACGCACATCATCATAATGTGCTGCTTGCTCTCGATACTCCGCATTCCCATCCAAAAGCAGCGGTATTCTATTGAAGAGGAATGTGTCCTTGAGAGGTACACGCGTACGAGTGCGAACGTATCTTTTTTAGTTTCTCATCATTTCAATTTTTTTGTTTTTTCCTTAAACAGGTGAACCCAAAACGAGAGCCAACACAGCGCGATGTCGCGCTGATAGTACTGCGGACAGTGTGTTTCTAAAAACGACCCAAAAATTCATCCACACCTATCCATCTACATATGCATCTCTAAGAATTGCCTAGTTTGGCGGTTGGTTGGATCTGTGGTGGTTGTGGCTATGGTTGCGGGAGACGAAGGACGACGGACGGGTTAGGTGAATACACATTCTAACCAAAGGGAAGATTATTTTTGGAACGGATTTTGCGCTTATAGAGCATAAGCGCAGAGCACACATCCTCGATATGTTAGCACCACCGCATAACACAACTATGAACGACGAGTTTAGACGGTTGGCTCTGGCTCCATGCTCCACAACAACCACTATGGCATGCTGCTGCCGGGTTTTTATCCCGTTTTTTAGGTCTAATCAGATTTCTACTCCAGTCAACGTACAGAGATTGTTTATGGACGAGTGTGTTGGAGAGTGTGTGGGTGTTATGCAGGCCATATGTGTGTGTGCTTTTATTGTCTATGGCACTCGCACACGCCCTCTGGAGCCTGAGCAATGTGTGTGTGTAGTTTTTTGCGACCCTCGTGCTCGTTCGCTCTTTTTCGGTGGGCTTTGGGGCTTTTTTTTAGTGCGGGGTGCGCCAAAAAGGGATGTGCTAGAATTTATTAAAATAATTTGCGATAGTGTGATTGGCTTTTCCGTTCGTGACGTCGTCGGAGAGCCTCGTAGTCGTGTGGTCGTCGTCGACGTCGTAGTCGTCGTTGTTGTTGTAGTTGTTGTTATACGAGAATAGGCACCCTTGCCGCATGGTAGGCATCTAGTTAGGTTGATGTGTGTTTTTCTCTAAATTAGGCGATGAAAATGGGTGTGGAATATAGAACACAGAACGAACACAAGGCAAAGGCAATAAATGTTTGAAGGATTTTTACTGGCTGTGTCGCTGGTGGTGTGCGAGTTTGTTTGTGTCTGTGAAGGATTATTAGATGCAAACAAGCAAACAAAAAGTTTATGTTTAGTTTCTTTCGAAGTAAGTGGTGGTTTGTGTGGTTTTTTATATGAGGAGCTCCTCGAGGGAGGTTTTCTAACATCACGAAAGGGATTTAGAGGTGTACTCGTGGAGAACAGCAGCAAAGAATGGTTATTTTTAATCGTTTTGTGTATTAGCTTAGTTGAGCAGGATGAGTGCTGGGCTTTGTATGTCGGCTTTTGGTGGAGGGTGAGGTTGCTATATTCTATGCAACAAGTGCGGAACTGAGTCTAGGGAATTCAATTTTTTAACTGACGATTAAGCAGAAGCCAAAGCGGGTTAAAATTTATCTTAACTAGGATTAGTTAAGGTGTGAGCACTTACTTAGCTACTAATCCAAAGGCTGGAGTTTGTGGGCCTAGATTAGAAGACCCACCTGAGTATTTCAATACATTCAACATTTTTAATGACTTTTAAAGCTCTGAAAAAAATTTTACTAACCAAGGATTCTAATTCTGGACATAATTTTTTTTTTCCTGAAGATGTTTGCCTTTGTTCAAAAAAAATCGAAACGATAGGTAGCAGAACTGATTAGATCCTCATTGAGAATAGGGAGGCGAACAAACAGGATCACCTAAGTCGCATCGACCGATTAGACTCTCCTCTTTCCTGCAAAATACTAAATACCTAAATCTTTACCTATACCTTTACATGAATCCCCTTCAAAAAATTCAAAATATGTCAGAAAAATCAAATATCGTCGCTCAGTACAACCCCTTTTTTCCTAAGACGACAAAAACGAATTTAAAGAAGGTCCAAGGAACCCACACGCATTAGTGTTGTTGTCAGCCGAATTCTATAACAACTTTCGCATTAGACCCTTGTTGAGAGGAGAATTAACTCATGCCAATGCTAAAAACATACATTTTCGGGATTTGTTCAATAACAATACAGCGGTTAATGATGCAACACTCAAGTAAATGAAAATCATGCCAGCAGATAAAATAGAAAATAGAACTTCAATTATTAACTCCCGACTCCGAGTCATAGCAACGAAAGTAAGCCCGCACGGCGATGTTTTCTCACCTCTTTTATGGTTATAATGGTTAATAATGAAACTTCTTTGATAGGTACTCGGTGATGAAGTTCTCTACGTTCAAGGTTTCTTATGCTGGGTCCAGATCGTGTAAAATTAAAACAAAAGAACAAACGTCTCTATTTATTTCTTTGGACATTATAGAGAGAAAAACTTCGAAACGATCTCGTTCTATCGTTTTCATGATATCGCTATACTAATCCGAGAAATATGACCACCGCAAAAAACGGTTAAATTTAATGAAAAAAATGGACAAAGCTTAGATCCCAACACTTTTCGACGAAACTATTGAAGCACTATTTCTTATGCTATAGTCAGACAAATGAATGAATGATTTTTTATTAGTGTTTTGAATACCCTAAAAAAAAACTTATTATAAATTATAAACTGTATAAATCAGTTTTATTGGGTATATATTTTTAAGTACCTATGTCCCTTCACAATTTTATTTTGATTTTAAATGTCATTCGATAAGTTTTTAAAAAAATAAATCCCTTGTAGATGATCGTATTCTGGGCGCTCGCTCAGCTTTGCCTTCTTAACCTAAAATCTAAAAAATACATTTTATTTTGAAAATATTCAAAAGCGTATTCACCTCCAACATCTGTTTAACGTTGAGCCATTTAGGAGCGTCTAGCATATACCTTACTGCAATAAATTTGTTGCACTTAAGGGAGCTCCTCACATCTCTGTTTGCTGTCAAAAAATGCGTTCACTTTCCAAACCTTTTAAAGAATTCAGTTTTTTACATATATAATCTATGTGGTCTTGCATTCTTAGATCCTTACCAATGATTATGTCCAGATATTTTATTTTCTTCATCGTTTTTCCGTTAATTTCGATATATGTTGTTCCATTTATATTTATCTCCATTAATTTTGTTTTCTGTTCGTTTAGTTTTAGTTTATTCATTTTAAGATCAATTTATTTATTTCATTGAATAGTTTGTGTTTGCACTCCGTTTTTATATGTTCCTTCGGAGATAATTAAAGTATCATCAGCGTAAATCACTATTTTGCAAAATTTTATAATTTCTGGCATATTATTTGAAATAAATAGTAGCGCACCTAGAATTGAACCTTGTGGCACTACTTGTTCAACTTCGATTAAATCTGAAAAGCTATTTTTGACTTTTGTTCTATTTATTAAGAAAGATCTAAACCAATCTAGCTCCTCATCTTGTTTCTTCCATATCAATAGCCATTGATTCCATTAATTTACTATGTAGTTTACTGCTGCTTCACAGGAGTAATGCTTTCTAAACCCAGATTGGTATATTGATAATATATTGTTGCTTTCAACGTCTTCCATCAGTTGCTATTTTACCACCGTCTCGATTACTTTTTCTATTGTTCTTAGCCTGTTTATCGGTCGAAACTCGTCACTTTTAATGGTTATTGCCACTTTTTCTACTGGCGTAACCATGGAATCATTCCAAGGGCTCGGAATCTCTTCTGTTAGAAGCGATTCGTTAACAAGCTGTAGTAATGTTTGTCCTCCTCCAAATTCGTTGACTTATTTTTTCAAAATTCGCTTTGTTCCTTAGCGTCCTACATAGTGTTGTAAGTAAGCCTGTTGTTACTTGACAAAATTTGAATCTATTTTCTGTTCGGTTTATAAAATTAAAATATTCAGTATTCTAGATTCTACAATTTCTTTTATTATTTTTATGAAATAATTATCCGCCTTAAATAATCAAGTAATATTCACTAACTTTACCCTAAAATGATACATTTTTAATTCTGTTCTTCTGTTGTTTAAGAACTGGTTGTTTTATTCGATTCCACAACTCCTTCTGTCCATTTGCTTGCCTTATTTTTTAGTTTACGAAACGATTGTTGGCTTTGTTTATTTCGACTTTTAATTGGTTTCTTATTATTTTGTACTCTTGCTATTGTTCTCTACTCTTGCTTAATTTTGCTGAGTGATACTTCTTGATTTTGTTAGCTTTTAAGTCTTTACGTGTGTTATTAAACCACAAGTTTGTTTTATTGTCGGAACTTATCATTTTTCTGGCAACAGTTGACAGTCTTTTTGAAATTGATATTAATTTTGTTCGCGGTTTGGCTAATATCACATTTTGTGTCATATGCCGTATTTAACTGCCTCAGTTCTCTTTTAAATTTATCTCTCCTGAATCTATATAAAAACATCAATTTCAAAGTTTGTATCTTCTATTCTATTTACCCCGAATTGATTTTAATTTCCAGACTTTCATGGTCCGATTCATTAGCATTTTCCATATTGGAAATTACATAATCAATTTTAGTTGTCGTTCTTTCAGTAATTCTCGATTGCTCTTCAGTTTTTAGGGGTTGCGGGCTTGGGTTAGGCAATTATCAATTAATATTCGTTCTACTTCCCGCCTACATTTGCGCTTTCGAGCTGACAATTGAAAACTAATTTGGGTTTGCTTTTCGTGTAAATAGAAGCTGCCAAGCTTTTCGTCACTTACATATCGAATGGTTGAATGAAACAACAATAACTTGTGATTGCCTTTGTGATGCCTTAAGGAGACCGGAATTACAGATGTTTCACGGCTTTCAAAGCCGATCATCAGATTCGTTTGTGTGATGGTGGTCTATATGTTGGTCATAAATTCGAAAAAAACAAACACTTTCCCCCATCAAGAATCGAACCTTCACTGAAACCAGCGATGCAAGCAAATGCACTACGCACAACGTCATCGAAGCAAAGTTGCCGAATCTCATGATTTTCATGATATGGACCTTAAGTTATCAAAAAATCTCATGATATTTTATTTTTCGTAGCAAACTTCAACTTTGAAAAATCTTAACTTTTCGCATTCTTCAGCCAAAACTATATATTTTTCCAAAGTTAAATTACTCAAAACAAAATTGAGGAATAGTTATTTAAAAAAAATTCTGAAATCATCTTGTATGAAATGTTTTTAAGTTTCTAAAATTCTAAAATTGCCCTAAAATTATCATGAACTAGTTGGTTACTGAGCTTACGATGATTAAAGAAAAAAATATCCTTCTGGATTTTTTGGGTTATCTCGGGTATTTATTGAAGTAGAGAGGCCTAAGTATTGGCTTTACTAGAAAGGTTTGTGCACCTTAAAATAGATAATGAAAAATTTAGAAAATTCGTGTCTTACTCCTTTTCTTATAATTGCGATAATAAACATAGCTCATAAGAATATTCTGCTAGAATTAAAAACAAGAAACTTAGGTCTTTAACACGATCTTTATTTCATATCGCAAAGATATAGGTTTCCGGGACAATGTGACGCACCCTCCGAATGCCTGCGAGACCATTTTTCTTTTCTTAATTAATAGGCGAAATATTACTAATCAACAAATTTTATCTTTGTAAAAAGACGTTACTCATGGACTACTAGTAGATAACTTGAAGAAAGCAAACGCTGAATTTAGCAATAGAAGGCCAACAGAGAATACAAGAATCGGATGGCAATTATGAGATCATCCGTGTTTCAAAATCATGTCACGTACGACAAAAATCGTAACTAATGAAATTATGACTAAACTTTTTAGATTTCCCCCAATTTTCTCAATCTCATGTTTTTTTTGGAAATATTATGATAAAAATCATGATTATTTTGTATTCGTTGTAGCGTTTTGTTATTTATGGGTTTCAATGGGCGGAAATTCATTTTTCTAAGTGCCGACAAGTGCATTGTCTTTCATTTTCTTTTTCCCATTGACTCATTGCCCAACAAGTCGTTTTCTGGTTCAAATGCGAAAATAACTATCTGACAATAGCAAATGAGTCTGCAAATTCTGTGTGTCTGGCAATGATACAACTGTGTGTTCATGATAGACAGATATATCAGCCATCTGACAATACAATTTTCAATCAGGATCTATAATCAGCAAAGAAGCAATCTAGGATGACGGAGCTGGCGATAAAACAAGTCCATTTCAAGTGTTTTTTTTTTTTTTTTTGCTCTCTCGGGTCCTTGGGGGGTTCATATCTATAGGGCCCTTAAGAATTTTTAATTCAAAATTTTCAATTCTTACATATGTGTATCATAATCCAAAAATGTTCTAGTATCATAGCCCATTTAATAGTAGGCAAACCTCTTGGAATACTTTTTTACGGTTGCAAATTAAGTTGCAAAGCCCCCTCAAGCTGCAAAAGAGACCCATTACCAGACCTTTAACATCCGAGGACCCCATCCTGCTACATTGTGTCAACAACAGGTTTGAAAGAAGATAGGTAGGTTCTCGACTTTTAAGTAGTTCAGACTACAGCTGAGCAGTCTGTTAACAAATTCTATACTAGACGAACTTAGACAAAGAAAGACTAACAAGCTCGTTTTTGCTCATCTTCCATAAAGGATATTTGGAAATCTCGGCATCTAACAGATATTTGCCTGCTTGGGTTTCGAATAAACTTATTCGATAATTCTTTCCGAAAGCACAGACTCTGGGGGGACCTTTCATGTGAGCAGTTCCAAAAAATCGGAAATGAGTACCCGAAAACTGCAATGTCAGAGTCACTTCAAGAAGTACTCTTATCCTAGAACAAGGTTCTTCTGTTAAGCTATTAAGTCTTACACCAAAGCACTGCTACTTTCTATAATTGGTCTTATCGCACATGTAATGCTTAAACATGGAAGATGTTGTGCATAGACAGAAGTGTCTTGGGGATCCGTTCAATCCGCCTCTGGGATACGTGAAGTGAGACATATTCCCGCATTTTTCCTCACTAGCTAAGTCTAGGTGGTCGAGCTTGACAAACTGTGTCATATCAAGATAATTGTGGCCCACCTACAGCAACCGGAGTGGTGGTAACAAAACGGCACCTAAGCGTTAATTGCACTCCCCTTTTATTAAGCATTTGAGCATTAGGGGCAACTAATTTATCTATATACATTTTTTTTTTTTTTGTCGGAGGTTGCTACTATCCGATGGAGCGCTCAGACACAACTACAGGTCCATTGTACTACCATTCAGCATTACATTAATGTACTTAGTTTTCCCGTCTTTCGAAGAAAAACGAGAAGGAGCTTCAGTGATAAAGAGCTTAGATGTTCGGCTGTCACCACGTCAGCCCCGAAGATCCGCCACCTGATGCGAGCATAGGCCGGACAACTGCAGAGAATGTGTTCTGCTGTGTCATCCTCCTCACCGCAAGCAGGACAGGTAGTGGTGTCGCTTAAGCCCAACACATTTAAGTGACACAGAATCTAAAGTCCTTCATGTAGCAGTTGTTGCAGCCCATAAATACAGAGTATCGGTAGCAATCCACATAAGCTGCCTTTAATTACTTAAGTTTTGATCACAAACAAAATGCAGTTCCAAAGTAATTTAGAGCGAGTTATACAAATTAACGGTGATTGCTTGTTATTATCTCTGTTGTAATAGAAGAAAACGAGGCTAGATAATATCATAATAAGATAACAATTGGGAATACCTGCTTCAGAATGTCAAGAAATAATAGTAAGTCTTATGTTTTTATACCCTATCCTAATTATACCCTATCCTAAGGGTATATTAATTTTGACACATAGTTTGTAACACCCCTTAATATTCGCCGTAGACCCATAAAAGTATATATATTTATGATCAGGACCAAATCCTAAGACTATCTAGCAATGTCCGTCCGTCCGTCCGTCCGTATGCAATTTTAAAATTAAGCCTTTAAAATTAAGCTAGGATACTGAAATTTGGACCACATATTCCCTAGGCCTCCGAAATGGTAGAGTGTAAAATTTTGTTAGATACGCCCAGTGCCACGCCCACAATTTAGAAAAAACCGTTTTAAAGCTAAAGTTAGAGAGATAGAGTGTTACAACCTTCACAAGATATGTAGGCACTGCCCTGCTTTATAAGTTTTTCATATAAAGTTTTTTGCCACGCCTACTTTTTGTGGGCGTTTTTTACTAAAATGCTGTTTTCTTCGAAAATTTTCACAGAAAGCGAAAAAAAATGTTTAAATTTAATAGAATGAAATAAAATGCTATCCATCATCTTCTTAATGCTTTTTTCTTTGGGACATATAGGGATATGGATAGGGTATCATACTGTTCGCCCCAAGCGGACTGTAGCCTTTCCTTATGTTTATTTAACGAATAATTGAATACAGAAATTATGATTAAGGAATTTGGATCAAAATGCGGCCTATGGGTGGCTTAAAATTTATATTTTATGTGCATCAGCAGCCAATACTAGTGACGATAATGAGCTTTTTTTATCCAAATAAATTGCAGTCAAAAAATTTGTTTTTAGAAATCGGCTCTTCAATCAAAATTAGAGTTTTACAGAATTTTTACAGAATTTCAAAACAGAATATGTCCCAGCTTTCATATGGATAAAAAGGGAGATAAACCCTATTATCCGTGCACGAAATATCTCTCAAAAAGGGAATGATAATACAAGTAGATCACACAAATATAACAACACCAAAATATAATAACACCAAGTTCCTTCCTTATATTCTTCGTAGAAAAGAAACAAAGCTGCTCTCAAAGCGAACTTCTTCAACTGTGAACTGTGTGCTTGAAACAAAAATTAAGAACATTTTTCCTGAAAACTAAATGGGTTCCGGAGGGATTGGTGAAAACCGTTGCTAATCTATCACCTTCTGTTTGTTCTGTGTAAAGTGATCACAAAATGATGTCTGGTATTCGGTAACTTCAGCTCGTTTCCGTTGTTTTGCGCCCAAAACAGCATTATTATTTTGATGTTACAATTTTTCAAAGACCAAACAGCTACCACTCAAATAACAGTGACTTTTACCTTGCACAGAGAAAAAATTAGTAAAGTGACTATAAAACATCTCTTCTAACCTTAGTCGATTTGACTTCAGGACTTTACAATTCCGTGGTTATTATTCTTAACACAAAAAAATGCTCTGGGTTCAAATTAAAATTCAAATTGTATACAATTTTCTGTTGGAGAATTATCATGTCATTTACTGTCAATCAAAAAAGGGTCATTATTAGAATATAACGGGTGGGCCAAATAAAAGTTTTTTTTCTTAAAAAGCAATAAAATGATCAAAATTAATTGTTTTCCATGTATTATGTACTATGAGTGTTGTCTCAGGAACTCCAGGATCATGCAATTCCAACAACACCAGCATTTGATTTAAATTGACCAAAAAAAAAAACAAAACCGGAAGGCCTGCAGATATTTTTGTACATCAAACTAGCAATCACCACAGGTAGACCAGGTAGGGAACAAGGTATTTTTGGTTGGACTTTGTTGCTCAGTGAAGTAAAATGTACAAAAAAAACCGACTGGTTGAGTTCCCTTTCGTCTAGTGAACGTCACCTAAGCTGAGGCTCTCGTCTACTGTTCCGTTCCTCCAGATTATAAAGCCATTATAGTCTTTAAAACACCCAAGGCGCAGTTTTTCATTGAACGCAAACGGGAAGAAATATCTTACAATGACAGACCCATCTTCATCCCCTTTAGAAAGACTACACTCTTCGGATGCAAAGAGAAAGACTGGGGTCTTATATGGAGTTTCCTTAGTTAACTTACTATATAAAAAATGTCCCATATTATATTTTGCAACAATCTGGCAATTATTTGCTTAACATGCATGCATTTTTTTTTTGCTGAATTGTTAAGCAATAAAGTTTCAAACAAATATTATTTGGGGATAGGTCTTTCAATTACATTTAATTGGAGTACGATAAGTCCAACCGTTTATTTGGTATCACTTCTGTGTGGGTTCGCAAAATACGTGCACTTGTTTATTGTAAATTATAGAAGTAAAATCTTAGCATTAAAAACTGTGAGGACATCTTAATCTACTGAGACATTTTGAGAGCAATCGTGTATTACAGAGCATGAATGGTTGTATTTCTGTATGTATGCAATTGTGTCTATCAGAATCAAAAGTAATGTATTCCAATTTTACTACTTTCGAGATACTGAAAAAAAAAACGTTTTTTGAGCTACTTAGCAATATTAGGAACTAATTTGTTGTAATACCAAAACATAGATTTTTTAACTTTAATTCACACAGTTTGGTATTGAAAGCGAAGTCGTTGGGCTAATATTTAACTTATGAAAGTAGGTATCTGGAATAGATGCGTTATGAAATTTTCTGTTTGGAATACACTGATTTTGAAAATAAAACAAACATTTTTATATTGGTTTAATTTATTATTTATTTTTTTAAATATGTAATTAACAAATTTAAAGTAAACAAAACAAAGGGAATTCATATATTATTACAATAACGATAACAAAAATAAACAAATCTAGAAAACAGCAAGAATAGCCATGTTGAAAATTTAATTCTAATGGCCACATCTGGTTCGTGAAACTCACAGACAGGATCCCCTTCATTATCTATTTCCACGTGTGCATGATTCATTTCCAAAATGTCTATGTAAAATTTTAACGAATCCAGTGATTTCCAGTCACGCATTTTGCATTCTAACAGTATACAAGTTTAACAAGAATTTAGCATTGGAATAGGGTTACTTTGATTTTAACTTGGAATAGAGTAGTTTTGATACCAAAAGGTATGAGGAATACATCAGTTTTGATTCAAACCCTAAATTTCAAATCAAAATATCTCTGGAATTAGTGGGCTTTTGAAACTCTCAATTGCAGCCAAAGTAAGTTTTTACATAACGAATTCAAATTCACCGCTAACTCAGCTTTTTTAAAAAGTTGAACACATTACTTTTGATTCTGATAGACACAATTGTGTGTGCAATTTTTTGACTTAAGGTAAGCAAAATAGTCCTATTATCTACAATTTATAAAGCAAAAAAGTGATTTTTTCGTTTTTCTTAAATGCCCCAAGGTTCGCTCGAATCCACTGCAAGTCGACAGTAAGTCAACTCTCCCTAAATGTTCGAATTATTAACATCTCTTAACATTTCGCCATCTGTTAAATGTAAGGGAAATTTTCTAATTTGAATGGAGAAACCTCAGTTTTCGATGCGGTGTGTTGAGTGTAGAAGACTTATTTAATTTGACGACTTATTGGGAAAAATTTCATGAATTTACATTAACTTCAAATATCCGAAAGAGTTTGATACGATGATGGCAGAGATTGAAACAGAAAAAGTTATCGGATCCGTCGATGTTGGGTTTCATATCTTGTTTGGCACGTATGCTTTCCGCTTGACCCATTAACAGCTTCTGTTCCTATAATCGCAAACTCAGTGGTGACAGCTCACTATGTTCTAAGAATAATATCAATATCGTCAAGGTATGCAAGTAACTGAAACCGACTTTTAAGTTCAAATATAATGTTAATCATCACCTTCCTTAAGTCCCTTTTTAACATGAAAGGTCTCGGGTTCATCGTTACCGACCTTACGAGGTTTCTCCATCATCATCCTACACACACGTATGACCGAGCAGCCTGGTAAGACTTCAGTTTAATTCTTAACTGTCATCGTATATGAATAGTACGCACTACCTGACAGCGGAATTTTGATGTCTTTGCCGTTAAACAGGCTGAAGACGCATGGTATTTCCATATCCTTAGCACCAACTATGACCCTATTACAAGGTCCTTGTTAATCTCTATAGGCCTTCTGTTATATTGTTCACTCCTAACCTTTTTTTAACTTTTTGGCAAAACTTCCAAACAATATTCCAGAAGTAGCATTTCTCTATTTGCTCGATCGAGCGCTTGTTATGCTCTTTTTCCGGAGAAGCCGATGTTCTATCCTTCCTCTTTGATCGTAGAGCTGGCGTGCCGCTCGCGTGGTAGTGGTCGTGTGAAACACAACAAATAAGTTGCTGCATTTCCGATGGCTTTTCGGCATCTATGCCACTGGTCTTAAGTTACACGATCTGCAAATTCTATTCGTGTCAAGCTATTTTTCCGCACACACAATGGTTTAAGAGAAGCTGGGCATTTCGTTCTTTGTTATTTAATTTTTTATTTTACTTTCTTTTTCAAAATTGTTAAGCCCTTATAGAATGTAAGATGCTTAAAAATACATCGCACATATAAAAACCAAACATAACCTTGCTTACAAAGTTTCTGCACTCAATCATTTTGGCCCATGTAATGTCATGTCATTTTTGCATTTTTAATTTGCAAGACTCTCAAATCTTTTGTTACAAAAAGATGCGAACTGAAATCGCTGGCAACACAGTCAAAGTCTATTTACGTTCCTTCTGCCGGAACCAATAAAAATAAAAAAAATTAGAACTTATGCTATCTTTGCCCTTCTAGTTTGAAATCGATAGTAATTGCCATTCAGTAATTCGATTTTGCACTTCACTCGCATTCTACTCCGCCCTCCCTTCAACCAACGTTACAAATATGTGTGCCTTCATCTCCAAGAGCATTAGCAAAATTAAATCCCAGTTTCAATAATTCCATTAAGATCAGCACTTCGAACCTCCACATATCCCCATATTGTGTTCACTGCCACCCACATGTTGACACACGGGCGCCGGAGTTGAAGTTTCGTTGAAAAATTTAGATTTGCATGTCAAACAACGAGCGGCATTGTTCGCATCTAGAGCTTTTTATTTCCTTATTCTTTATCTTAACTTAGTGCCGAAGTAAATTTTTCATTTGCACCGGGACTGAGGATACTCATCCGCCCACCACCCGCCACCCGCCACCCGGCACCGCAAAGTATGTGTTGTATCGCGAAGATTGATTAAAAGAATTGCCGGTGGTGGTGGGGGTGGGGGTGGTGCGTTCGATGTTAGTAGCTGACGTGCTGTCGGAATGGATGGTGGGGGTGAAATCCTATATGCATTAGGCATGGAATTATTTTAAATTGAAAATATTTTTTATGCGTAGCTTGAAGCTACTTAAGTTCTCCTCTGCTCCGGAAGAGATACACACACGCATCTCCTCACCCTATCCTCGTCTCTCTAGCCACAAGGCAACCCAGTCCAATGAAGAATGAAAAAATATCTTCTTTCGTTAAACACACACGCACATACACGCAGTGCTTTGGTACGTTGAGCGTATATTTCGCGAAGAACATATGCTGGGAGGCACGATGCCTTTGTCCCATATCCTCATTACTTGACGCGCGGCGGTGGTGTTTTTTTGTATTTTTTGTTTTGATAGGAAAGAGAAAAGTTTTTCCTTTTCCTTGTGCTGCTGTTGCTTGTAGGTGTTTTTTTCTTCTTCTTTTTGGTTTTCTTAGAAAATTTCCATGTACAAAAATTGAGCTGCTTCTTTTCTGTTTTCGAGGGGTTTAATGTTACTTAGCTTCGCGTTCGTCGTTATACCGTACCGCGCTGCTTCTCTATTGTAAAAACGAAAGTTTGTTGGTTTATTACACAAACTCCCACACAGAGAACGCCGCGAAATAATAAGTGTACCCGCAACACTACCCCTTCACTCTCGAGTAAGCTCCTTTCGCGTGGATCTCTGTTATCTTTGAGCGCGTACAAGAATACACATCATATGTGGTGCTGTTGGTGATGGCAAAGCAAGACAAAGATAGGCGAGCGGTATCAGCAGTACAGAGTGTAGTCGTAGTGTATGGGGGCTTAGTAAGAAAAAGTTGTTGCGGTTTCCTACAGCAATATTGCGTTACAAATACACACACACAGTCAAACGCAGCGTTGACGGAGGGTAACATATGATTTTTAAACTTGTTGTGTCTTGCCGAATGCGGGAACTCTGTGGGGACTAAAAGGAGTGGAGACCAAAGAAAATGGTCGAAAACTAATTGCATTGTCGAAATGCTGTTGTAGAAATGGAAAGTGCTTATTATTTATGCCCAAGTTCGCAAGGAAACTCTTTTGTCTTTAATATCAGCAGCGTATTTTTGTGGAGCAGAATTAGAACCTGCTATACAATCATCTTTAGCTCTCGGTTATGTCCGAGGATGTAAACAATTTTTGTTTACGTTGATAGCTACCTATACTCTGTCCAATATAAATTGGCAGCACACGTCTTATGGGGAAGCCTTTTCAAAAGCAGTAGCGTGCCATATTTTTCTACCATGCTAAATTGAAAGAAACCCCTCATAAAGTGTTTACCCTCCAGTCAATTTCCAATTGCATCTGACGTAGATCCACCACATCTTATTCAGCGCACATGTGAGTGTGCACTGATGCTGATCGGCTGTGGTCTGTGGCTACTGCTATTCAACACCTCAATTGATTTCCATTCAGAGTTACCAATTACCGTTTGGTAACTCGTTCAGATTTTTTTTTATACCATATCCTAAGGGTATATTAATTTTGACACATAGTTTGTAACACCCCTTAATATTCGTCGCAGACCCCTAAAAGTATATATATTTATGATCAGGAACAAAATCTAAGACTATTTAGCAATGTCCGTCCCTCCGTCCGTCCGTCCGTATCAACTTTTGAGGCCTTTAAAATTATGCTAGGAAGCTGAAATTTAGAACATATACTCCCTAGGGTTCCGAAATGGTAAAGTGTTAAAATTTTCAAAATACGCCCACTGTCACGCCCACAATTTAGAAAAAACCGTTTTAAGGCTTAAGTTAGAGAGATAAAGTTGTACAACCTTCACAAGATATGTAGATACTGCCCACCTTTATTAATTTGTCATATGAAGTTTTTTGCCACGCCTACTTTTTGTGGGCGTTTTTCACTAAAATGCTGTTTTCTTCGAAAATTTTCATACAAATCGAAAAAAAATGTTTAACAATATATTATGCCAAAATTTTTCTCAATATATCGCCCATACGAAGTTTTTGGCCACGCCCACTTTTTGGGGTCGTTTTTTGAAAAAAATAATTTTTTTTCTATAAATTTCATAGAATGAAATAAAATGCTATCCATCATCTTCCTAATGCTTTTTTTCTTTGGGGTACATAGGGATAAGGATAGGGTATAATACTGTTCGCCCCAAGCGGACTGTAGCCTTTCCTTGTGTTTTTTCCTTCGGTTTCTGTTAAGGAGCTTAAGATTTTAGAGCTTTGAAAAAAAATTCTTAATGATAAGTGTTATCGTGGGGGTCTTTTGATCTTTGACATTTGTTTTAATGTGTGGAGATACAGAGATTTTAATGGATACGTTAAAATGGAGTTACAAAATTGTAATCTGTTTTCTTTAAGGAAAAAGATTATTTGCGTTTGTTTTGTTTATAAGAAATGGCTATAAATTCATCCAAAGACTTAAGTGCCGACAAAACAGAAATAACTGCGAATCAAGACTACTTAACAAAAATGGCCACAACTCGCCACCAAAGAAGAAAAACTAAACTGATTTAAAAGAAAAGTACATGATTTCAGGCCAATTGTGCATAATTTTTTTCAAAATAACGAACTGACGACGCTGGATAAAATACTGCATAAGGTAGGACGCAATGCAAACATCACTAAAATTAGCATACGGTTTTAAAAATTAAAATGGGGTATAAATCTGCCCATCGTCAGCGAAAGAGTGTTCTTTTGGATAGAACTGACATCATAACATAAAGATATATTATACAATATATAAAACAATAAAAATGAAAATTTCAATCTAAAAAAAACACGGTATTCTTTCGAGTTTTTGCGATTTAAAAGCCTTAGTACGGAAACCCTGTAAGAGTTTTTGCTATAATAGCACCTTACGGAAAACAAAAGAGTGCGAATGAGAGGCCAACATCCCTATCTTCCCTGTACTGCCAATTTATGCTGGACAGAGTATCGTTTCTTAATATCATTCCAGTAACAGTGATTAGTCTGTTACTACGTTAATCTAATAAATTGATGTGTACAATCGAGTAGAGTACTGCATTATGGTGCTATACGACTGAATCTTCTTCAAACATCCACATAATGAGTTACTAAGATATGAACTGATTGCTTACCGTTTAATAATAAGCTCGCAAGTTCTGGCTTCCTTTAGGGCGGTTGAGCTAATGCAGATAAGATATCGCCATCTACATCGATAGCCATGATATAGTCGTGAGCGGGGTAAGACAAGTTCGTGCTTTACGATTTTTATTTAAGACTGAAATAATTTTCAACAATTTTTCTGATTTTTAATTGTTTCCTTTTCCATTTTTAAGTAATGACCAGGGTTGTCAGATGTGACAGTTTATCACAAAATGGGAGATTTCAAGTATCATTTGGCGACACTAAAATCAGTTTGGCTATATACCAAACGTTAGATTTTTTAGTTATTTTTAATTTAAATTGTAATATATTTCTATTTCCCTCTAATAGAACCATTAACCTCTTCTTTAACTCTTGTCTGCCTATATATTTGACACAAAAAATATATTAAAGCTTGCTAAGTCTCAGTGAGATAAACTGATTTCAAAGACGACGCAACGCTGTTAAGTTCTGGAATAATATTCAGAAGATGGCAAATACTTTGAGTTCCTGGCACTAGAGGAATTTGCTCTTAGTACACTATCACCGCCACTTAGCAATGCAGAGGTAGAGTGAGCATTTTCCTACATGAATGCGATAAGAACAAAAAGCAAATTAATTCGTTGTGTATGCTAAAAAGCGAATCCGGATACATTCGAAAGTTAAAGGAGGTTGCTGCAATCATTTTGAGTCCTCTGCTAAAATGCTTTCGGCATTTAATGCTAAGATTTATGAAAATGAAGATCACCATTAAATAGATGAGTACATTATGTACTCAATGTACTCATCTATTTAATGAATGACATGAATGATCCTTTGATTTTAATTTCGATTTTTGTTTTAATTTGGCGATTTCGATTTTAAAAACCTTACAAGGTATCACCATTTACATGCGTGATAGATGCGGCATTGCCATTTGCTTAAAGTAAGGGCCTCTTTATTTTCTTTTCCTTCTTCGTCTTTCTGTGTTTTTATTGCTCTAGGAAATAAGGCCGTAGGAAATAAAGCCCCCACATAAAAAGGAAATAAGGTCCCAAAAATATAAACGCAAAACAACAACAATTTTTTTTTGAAAAATTGTTGTCTTATTTCATTTTTTTGGGGACTTATTTCGTTCTTTTGAGGTCTTATTTCTTTTTTGTATTTGATTATTTTTTATTTGGGTTCATTTCTATGTAATACTATCACTAAGTATCTGCCGGTTCAATGACTACTGCGGGCTTTATTTTATTTTCAAAATTCTTAATGATTTCATGAAACCAATCAGGGCGGTTGCTTGTTCTATTCGACGATTCTTAATTATTGAAATAACATTATTAACTTTACTGCATAGTGAAATAAAGACTCAATTTTCGGGCCGTATTTCCTAGAGCCGTTTTTTATGTCTGAAACTGGAAAATATCGTTAATAAACAGAATAAATCATTTCGCCTCGAAAACTTTATGGAAACTAAACCGAAAAATCAAAATAAAATGTGTATCCATCCTTTCTGTTCTAGTTGATATACAGTGATGTCGTTGTACCATTGTCGTAGAGTCGAACCAAATATCTTAAGACCAGCTTATCTCAAAACGACCAGAATAAATCCATCCACTTAAGTGTTCATACTTCGGACAGATCCTGACTGTGATTATTAGGATCTTATAAAGGGTTTCCATAGCTGTTTGGGAGATGACCTTACTATATAGTTGACTTCCGAAAGAAAGAGCGATTAGCACGTGGTATTCTTCGTTGTAGGTGCAGTGGCTTAATGGTTAAGTGTGTTGGACCACTAAGCGAGAGGTCGTTATTCAATTTATCAAAATCGTCTGAGCCGTTTTGGAGAAAACGAATTTAATTTAAATTTAAGAAAATCTTTATAAGAAAAAAAATGTAAAAAAAATTATTTCAAAAATCTAAGTATACAGATTTGTTCAACTTAACATCATAAAAAAGAAAGTACACTTTTTTTTAAATTTTTTTTAACCTACGTTGGACACAACTCGATACGTGCAGACATACAAAAGAGCTTTGTGCAGCTATCAACAAAAGTAGATCAAAATTTATGATTGGGGTAGACCGCAAGGACATCCGAATACTCACGGGAGTCCTTACGGGTCACTGCGCTGTGGATCCACATGCATACTACATAACGACTACTGCAGAAGCTTCAGGGACGTTAAAGAAATAGAGTCTATTCGTCACCTGCTATGCGAATGCCCAGCCTTAAATAGCATAAGGCTTATAACCTTCGGCAGATAATTTTATGATGAGCTGGAGGATGTACATATCGGGTTGGTTCTAAGAGCAGCGGTACCCAGATCGACACAATGATCGCTGGTCTACGTGAGCCGACACTGAAGTTACAGGGCCATTCACCAAACCTACCTACCTACCAACCTTCCTAGTATCGCTTTACGCAACGGTTGTTTGTTGCAATTTTCTTAGTTTCATTTACGGTTCTAAATTAATGGACTTTTTAAATTCCGCTCGCAAAGAGCGAAAAATCAATATCGATGCAAATTTCATTGAATGTACTTATGCATTATTGCCATAATCGGTTCTGTGCCTGTCTTAATAGCATAAGCTTTAAACCCATAGTGCCCTTTGTTAAGCATAAATATTTAAAAGAATATAAGCCCAGCGTTCTGGGCTGGACACCAATCTACCTTCCGATAGACAGGACATTCTTTGTTTTACAAATATTCAACGCTTAACTTTATTTTATCGGTTCTGCCTCAATACAACTGACGATGTTTTTGATTTATATTAATGTTTTTGGACAGACTTTTGATCTTCTAATGTTGTTAGCTTTTAAATCCCCTACAATTCATTTAACTATAATATTAACACGATTACGTCATTTTGCTTAAACCTTGACGAATTCCTTACCAAACACAAATGGACACCATGAGTCTATTGTTACTCTCCTGCCTTTAGTGAGGGTCTGAAATATATGAAGAATCTTTCCATAAAGCGCCTTCCAAAAACATACAAATTGACTTCATGTTCATTTCTAAAATGTCATGAATCCAGAGTTTAAAGCCTTAGTGTACGGCACCGATATGTATTAACAGTGTGCATTTAAAATAGGAGATACAAAATATGCCCAAAAATATTGAATTATATCCCATTTTTAAGAACAAAACTATTTCCATTGAATATTGAATATTGAGTTGTTGCCTATTTAACTTTAGTATACTAAAGAGAAAGTTATTATTGCGATTGTGCGGAAATTTCGAACTCAAACTGAGTATTAGAAGTCCAAAAAAGTGATCCACCGATGCTGTCCGTCGGTCTGTCTGTCTGTCTGTCTGAAAGCCGTATGGCGAAATCGTTCGACGGATTTGCTTCAAAGTTTATATATAAGGTTTTCGATGTTACATCTGGGGGCGTGTTTTTTTGCTTTAGCGTTTTAAATGACAATGGCTTTTTCTGAGGGAATTCGCGCGTTTTCAGTGGAACATAATGGAAACAGGTAGCAAAAGTTCAACCTGGTTTAGACTATAGGTTACATGGAAAGTAAGTTTTCTGATATGATTTGAATCTATCACTTTTAAAGTAGCACGAACATCTATCTACAAGGAATCAGTCTTAAATCTGATATCGAAGAAGTACATTTGAGTTTCCTACGCCTTTGCACGTAGTAAGCTCAGCCCCACTGTTAAAAAGTGATAAGAGTAACCGTCATACCAATCACTATGAAGGGAATAGGCACCTTCCTACACATCATATATGTGTGTACGTATATCAAAACCTAAACCGTTTTTCTGTTCACAGTTTTTTTTTTGTTATTGTACGGTTCAACCATTCTCACCATGCCGCCGCGCCGCAGGGACGAAATTTTACTCTTCTTTAAAAGTTTCTTCTTCTAATAACTCTGTACACACAGTTTAAATAGAATTTGTGTTCTGTTTTTGAAGTAGTAGGTGGGCGCCGACTGGATGGGGGGGGGGATGGTACGGATAACTGAGTTCCGGTGGCACACCAGAAGAACAAGAGAAGACTAAAAGGCATACGTATACGATGTACCAATAGGACGAGGCAGTGGTGTTTCATTATTAAAAAAGGGAAAAAGTTTACAAAAATGGGAAAAACTTGAGTGTAACTAAACATAAATTTGAATTTTGCCAAGGGACTATGGGGGGAGAGGCGAGTGGGGGCGGCGGTTATAGGGCGCTTTGAAGGATGAGAAGTTTATACTTATTTCCTTGTCGTTGTTAGAAGGCTTCGGGTTTTTTCCTTATTCGTTTGCAAACAAAAATTAATTTAAAACACACACATGTGCGGGAATAACGAATAAACATTCAACTCGAACTTGAGGCATCCTTTGAAAGTTGCCTGAAGTTTCAGTTTTTTTTTTTGGTGGAGGACGTGCTGGTACTTATGGCAGTTTTTTTTTTTTGTAAGGAACATATATAACAACAACAAAAACGTTTTCAATTAGGCAATAGATTGTGTCGCTCCTGAAAGAGCAGGGAAACGAGGAGATAAATAATAAATATGTACTTTCATTATTATATCAGATTTTAGGGAAAAAATAATATGACGATAACCATCCGCAAGGGGATAAAATTAGGAGTGGCTGGGTCGCGGAATCAATTTGAGTTTTATTATACGGAACTTTCAGTTGTGCTGTTTAAGGCGCAGTTCAACAGCCCTCGATACGGTTTCTCTACAAATTTCTTACTTGTTTGTGTTGAAATCCAGAACTATGTAAAACACTACAATGGGCTTAAAAGAATGAATCGACAATATACGTATACAAAGAGCAATTAAAATAATCATTTAAGAATACAAAAATTAAAAAACAAGTTCCTTCAATTACATAGCCAACGATTGTTATATAATTATGGTTGCAATATGTAGGCGCATTATCAGCAGCATACAGCAGTTGGTCTTTGTGCCAACTCAAACAATAGAACACATTATGTTGCTGCCTAATTGGCAAAAGTGTGAGAAACGGAACTCTTTGAAATTTTGTAAAACATCCGACCACTTAGTGCAGGAGAAGTGGCATCAACGAAACAATTTGCCAAGGAAAATGGAAAAATTATTGCTTACGGCACTAATAACTCAGAGAAACAAAAAACAAAAAATTACGAGTCCTTAAATGATGGAGTAGAACGAACCACTGGTACCTATATTTCTTTTCTATTGTTTTCTGTATTTTTTTTTTTTTTTTCATTTTTATTATCATCGGAACCATTTAAGGAGCTCATTTAAACAAGCTGACGGCCAAGCTATTATAGTCCGCTTTATAAATTGATTTAAATGCTTCTTTTGACATCCTGCAATATTAATGCGATTTATAAACCAAACAGGGTAGGTTTTCAGCTTATTACTATCCAGAAAGTTTGAAGGTGACGAATTGGGTTTAGATGCAATGGCAATAAAAGTTCCTTGGTTTATATTTCTTATTCTAGGCATATAATTTGTTAAGTTGAATTTCAAATGATAGCGGTGTAAGTGCTACAGCATATATGGCCTCATTCTTAACATTGGTATCACACGAAATACATAAATGTTAAAGTCAGTAACAAAAATAAAAACAGAACACCAAGTTTGTATTTTCATTATTAGAAATTTTACAAATATAATTTATATGCTTATAATTTGGGGTCCCTAAACGCCAGGAACTACGGCGTCACCACCCAATTGGATAAGAAACAATGGTGCAACACCAGCGGTTGCGTCAAAACCCGAAGTCTGTGACCTGATGTTGATACAAAAGGATGAATGTCCCTATTAATCCTTAATAGAAGTCAAATTCGGATGCTCGTCGGGGTATTAACCGGACACTACATCATAGAATACATGGCTAAAAGGCATGGCTCTTAGCAAATGACTTCTCAGAAGCTGCAGAGACGAAGAGGAAATAGAGTCCATGAAACATCTTCTATGCCACTGCCCAGCTCTACAGGAACGCTGCTCATCCTGAATGGGAGCACGGTTATTCAAACTTTCGAACTTCGACGACTTGGCAAGGTTACCTCTATCTGACATAAAACTATTCCTTAACAGATCTAAGTGGTTTTGTTAACCACATGTCCTTACATGTACAAATAGGGTACTCACAATGGAACTTCATGGCTTTCGAGTGCAATTTACATCTGATCCAAAACTACACTCCTAACCTAAACCCAGAAACTACCCATGTTAAGCGATTGAAATTTGTTATAGAGCCTGCTGCTGTTATCCTGAATCCTGAAAATTGTTATGACTTTAGTTTTCTTCGGAGCGATGTTAGAGGGGATGAAAATAGCCTCATTTTTTTACTTTACTTCACTTCACTTTTCAGAGTTTCATCCACCAATATTTTTTATATACACAATTATACAATTATACAATTTTGTTTTGAAAGTCCTAATAGGGGGTGCAGTTTCGGGAGCTTACTAGTTGCTAAAATACAATTTATTCGCTAAACCTACGACCCGCTGTGGACAGAATTTCCTCACACTCATCGACGGGCGTAGACGTAGTCCTAGTTGAGGTGACGGCCTGACTATCGACGAAAATGGATATATTTGAATTTGTTACTGTATTATTAAGAAGTATCTTGCCTGCTTCTTTAATCGCAAGAACCACCGCCTGGAAGACGCTAGACGAGTTAGGGAGCCGGAAGTATAAGGACTTATGTAATTCGTCTGAAAAGACACCCCCTCCCACTCCACAGTCCATTTTGGACCCATCAGTAAAGATGGTTGCAACGGATTCGTCAATGACAGTGCCTGCCTACCAGTGACTGGTTACTTCGTCTTACTTCTAGATTAATGTTGCTGATAAAATTAGATTCAAAATTACATTCAAATTCCTGAAACACGAATATTAAAAGAAAGATAATCATATTGGCACCACTCATTTAACTTCATACCAACAAAAGGAAACAGTCCTGTTCACAAGTTATGCTTCAGTAAAGTTTGAGGTCATCAGCAAAAAGAAGGCAAGCTTCATTTTTAATAGAAACAGGAATATCATTGACAAAAAACAAAAATAGAAACGGCCCCAAATGACTACCTTGTGAAACGCCTGATGGAACAGGAATGCTAAATGAGTATGAGCTAATATCTTACACATATATTTGAACCCTATCAAATCCAGCCACCTCAAAAGGAAAGAGTGAATATCAAGTACAAAAAGTCTATGAAGTGTCAAATGCGTTCGCAAAAACAGTAAAATCAATGTCGGTTTGAAACCTCTCTTCCATATTTTTAATAATGGCGTTAGCCATTAGTGTTAAGTTTGTCGCAGTTAATTTACCTTTTGCGAAACCATATTGAGAAACTGTGATATGGTCACAAACTATTTATGAAAGTCTATCATGGATCAAGTTCAAGCGGAAATCTTACATATTTGTCTATAGTTGGTGATATCAAAGTAACAAAGGCTCAGTTTTGGAACTATCTTGTACATCACTAAAATGAAATTCTGACATTCCAATTGCTAAATTGCAATGAACGCTGACAGTCGGTAATGTAAAAGAAAACAATCTACAAAATGCTGATTTAGAGCAATCTCAAACCAGCAAGCAATAAGCGAAGAAAATATCAAGATCGAAACGCGTCGTTTGCAATTTTTTACAAGATTCGGAGTCTTATGGCACAACAATCTGATTGGGCATTCACAAAAGCTTATCAGAGCTTGGCTTCGTCTAATTCGGGCCGTTCTTTGTCGAATATTCGAGGGAATTCGATTTATATGTTTTCGAGTTTTTGTTTTCTCTAATTACTTGCTTCTTGATGCCATGAAATAAAAATATGATACAGAGCCTGTATCCGTTTAGAGATTCCTGCAAACGGCTTATTGCAGTGTACGATTGTACTTTTCCCAGCATTTTTGTGTTTTTTTCTTACAAATTTGATTTAACACAGCATTTTTGAGGTTATTCCTGCTTCTTTTGGTGCATAGAGGGTAAACTTCTAGCTGTAAGGGAAGTGAATCCACATTGCTATGGAAATCGTCACGTTAAAAGTAAATTATAACTAAATTTGCAGCAAATATTGGTGCAAAAATAAAACTATAAAACAGGATGATTAAATAAGTTCCACAACAATAATAGCAAACGGTGAATTTGTAATAGAGGATGGTTAACAAATGGTTTTGATCGAAATTTACATTTTCTCGAATCAAAATATGAACGATAGGTATTCATCATTTTCTACGTTTCTACGGATTTCTAGGTAGAGAGATTATGTAGAGGGATAATGTTAATGAATCCGTTTGATAACATTCATTCGGGTGTACCTTCCACTACAGAAACGAAACAAACAATAAATGACTTCCTCGAAATCGCTATCTTCGGCCTGCGCTGAAGCCGAAGGTGGAACATTTGGACGAATGTAGCAGAAGCCGAGTGTTCGGTCAGACTCTAATAACAAATTGCCAATGATTTTCAGTCGAGAAATAATCTAATTTCGCCTCATTTTTCGCTGACACACTCGCAGGCATACTCGCAAATCCATAAAAATTTAAAAATTTAATTTTCATTTCATTTCATTTATTTGTTCAGAGAGAGCTTTGAGCTCTTAAAATATACAAAAATAAACCTTAACATATCTTATCCGTTAAAAAGAGAGAAGGTAACCAAGAAAAGTATTTAAATTAAAAGTAATTCAAAAAATAGTATAATGTTATTCGTAAAATCAATTAATAAAAATGGAGTGAAAATGCAAAGCGACATCTGGGTTCTGTAGGTGGGTTTTTAAAGAACTTACAAATTCATTTAAATTTGGTATGTTTTGGATAGTAAATTTTGGATGTTCCAAAATCTGGTACATAAAGGGCAAAATGATCTGCGAGTTTGCAATGATGAAGTTGGTGATGAGGAAAAATGTATCTTTTCGAATAGATAAGTTGGAGTTCGATTGTGTATTAACTTAAAAAGAAACTTGCACATTTCGACAACGAAATGAGATACTAAGCAAATGCCAAAAATACAGTTAGATAAATTTGATACATGATCGAACCTTTTTAAGGAATGAACAAACCGAATGTAAGAGTTAAATGCTACATTTAATTTTTGTTTGCTTATTGAGTCCATTCCACCGGACAGTGGAGCACCGTAGGTTATAATTGTCGATATGAGTGTTTTAATCAGAGTCAATCTTGTAGATTTTGGCAGATACAAAGATATTTTCCACAAACGTCTTAGACCACCATAAATTCCACCAATCACCTTATTTACATGTTACATATTAGTGTTTTGTTGAAAACAAAGCCTAAATTAATGACAGTCACACTGTAGGGGACAAATTTAAAATTATTTTAGGAAAATAAGATTCGTCAAGACACTTCTTGTAAATTATTATACTTTGCGACTTTTTTGGGTTAAGAGTTAATTTGTTCTGTAGAGTCCAATTATATATACTACACAGATCATCATTAATCATAACGATTGCATCTTCTAGAGATGATATGAACTATTTTGTACTATATTCACAATGTCATTGATAAATATGCTGAAAAGTAATGGACCTAATAGTGAACCCTGGGCAACACCCGTTTTAAGTTCAACAAACTCAGATACCAAACGACCAGCAGCAACTGCTTGCTTGCGATTGCGCAGAAAGCTATTAATCATTTTGATCGCACATGAAGAAAAGTGAAACTGAGTCTTTAATTTTTTAAGAAGAATAGAGTGGTCAACAGAGCCAAACGCGTTGGAAAAGTCAAGTAAATTTAGGATTGTTACCTTATACTTATGTTACCTACCTTATGATATTCCATAGCAATTCGAATATCATCGTGAACTTTCAAAATTGCTGATACACAACTATGCTTTTTACGAAATCCTGACTGCAGTGGCAATAATAAATTGTAAGATTCTAGAAACTGCGTTAACTGATTGAACATCCTGTATCGTTTTACCCCTGTATCGTAATATTTTCAATGGAATTTTAGAGTTAACACATATTCTCTTACATAGGTTACCTTAACGTACAAGTGTATTGGAAACAAACAATCTCATGCTGTTTAACCTAATATGTGGTCACTCATTCTAGTGCTGCTTTCAAATATATATACAACATATAGCAGTTACTGTGACAAAAGGATTTTCAAAGTTACTTTTTCATCTTTCAACAATATCCGTGGTGTTAGCGCAGAATTTGTAATGCCGTCGGTATTGGTGATGGTGCCAGGTTTTTACTTTGTTATGCCGTATTTGATACATATGGCAAGTATTGGCGTGATCAACGAACAAATTTAAACGAAGCATTTTATGGATAGACTAAAGTTGTGTACCCATGTAAAATCTGTGAAAACTTATGTCGTTCTCGATTGGTAATCCGTTAGTCTTCCAAACTCTTCTAAAAGTGTTGGTATGGTACTTAAATGGCTGTTCCTCTCTTAGAAAGAAGAGAAATTTGCTTCTGGCATTGAATTCAAAATCAAAGCTAGAAGCATTAATACATTGAAACACCACAAACGTCATAGTCGAAAAAAATAATTGTTCCTGATATATTTATAATGTATAATTCTTCAATGTTGAATTACCAAAATTACCAAATCCAATTAAACAAATAAAGAAATAGTATAAGGTATAATAAAAACATATAATTATATGTTTCTTCCATCCCCATTTCTTCATCAGTTTACCAGTGATGCGGTTGGAAATACAGATACACAAGAACAACGATAAATACATTTCAAATTCAAATGTTTTGTGTTTGCTTGTTCGATTGGTATCCTGGATCGCAGAGCGGTACCGGATTACCAATCGAAAACGACATAAATTAAAAGATGGGTTTCTAATGAGATCATTCGATTAGCCTACATAGTACAGTTCTTAGTTAATAGTGAAATCCAATTGCTTTTTTGTGGCCGCTTTTTGAGAATCTTGGAATCATTTTTTCAAAGTCATTAATGTTATGTTAGTTGATGTGCGGTTTTCATAAATCGTGACCTTAAATACGATTTAAGGCGACGTGACTTAAAGAAAGACCTCTCCGCGTTGGAAGGATGTGCCTATTATACTAAATGCATCTAATATTTACATCTAGAGCTGTTACGGGATGCTCGTTATGAAGCTCATTTTCTTTCAACTATACTTTCACCCTTCAGCTGAATTTTCAGTTCCAACATGCAGTTCATCAGCTAAAATTTATTCACGCTGTTAGACATTGTCAAAAGTAGTATCAATATTCTCCCGGCGACTAGCAAGGGAACCGCCACTAGGAATTTGTTTCCACAATCTTGAAGGTCTATAGAAAATCGGGGCACCCCATCATGTCGCTCTATCCACCTAGTCTCACAAAGCGATATAAGCACCCCAAGGTGCTCATGAGGACGGCTTTTCGTTATGATGAAATGTAAGTAGTTTACTGGATTCTCTCCAATATTCTTTATTGCACTCGTACACGTCGCCAGTCTTCAAACTTCTTATACTTCGCACCGTCACTAAAAAAAAACTATATAAAAGGGGCTTGATGTTCTCATGTACAAAAAACTAGATATGATATGTCTATAAATTAAAAAAAAAACCCACTGTTATAAGTTTCGTATTAGCTCGTTTTTTCCAATGCAGCTTACACCTCAAAAGTTACATCATTCCGGAGTAAAAGCGACTTTAAAAACCAAGTTTATTTTGATTGTTTTAAATCAAAAATCTCCGAAATTATCCCTTCAAATATTCTGAATATCTCAAAACCTTAGATGATTAAGAAACTGAAATTTACATATAGTCCCTTGGATACTGAATTGGTTAGGGGTAAGTTTTTTTTTATTGTGCCCTTTTTTATACATCACTATTCCGCCTTAAATATAGAATAAATCAATTTAAAGCTAAAGTTGAAGAGATAAAGGCTCAAAAGCTTAACAAACGCAAACACCGCCAAGTTTGCACATATACAACTTTTTGCCAAGTTTACCTTTTGTGATCGTATTTTACCAAAATTTCGTTTTCGTCGAAAATGTTTACTTAACTAATTTTTTTTCTTCCCCACATAAAGTTTCCGACCCTATTCTCCGAAAATAATTGTCCTGGAATTGGAAATTAAATAAAATGCCATAAATTATGTTCTTAGCGCCTTTCTCTTTGGGGTATATACGTAAATGGGTAGGGTTTAATTTTGTTCGCCCCAAGCAGACTGTAGCCTTTCCTTATGTTTTTTTTACAAAAGACCGTCAAACTCATTGCAAAAATTGTTGCTTAAGATTGCTAAGAACTAGAATTTGGTTTCTTATTATTGCAGTTGTAAAGTAGGTATTTCTAACTAAACTCTGTTTTAATTAAGGATTTTGAGCCCGAAGATTTTATTTGTAGCTACACATTTATCAGCTTCGAAAACGATTTCTTAGATATTTCGACAAAACAAGCACAACATGGGCCAGAAGTCGAATTTCCACAATTTTCGAAGTTACATTTTTTTAAAATGAGAATAGCAAACTGAAAAAAAACAATAACCGCCAAAAATGTTATGAACCGAAAGTTAAAATGAACAATGTTGCTCAATGATAAATCACAAAAAATCTATAATTAAACTATCGGCTCTAAACAATAGTTTGGAGCTTTTAAATAAACCTGCTACCAATAAACCGTGTACACCCTAGGAAGTAGGACTAACAAAATTGTTATCAAAGATGCCAGTCTGACGTAAAGCCAGTGTTGATATCTCTTAAAGCTTTCTTGACATCTCACAAATACATAGTTCTTTTCAACAATTAAAATATGAAGGTGATTAATTTTGTTCATACTTCCTGATACTGGTTATTAAAGTAACTTTTGTTGTGAACTTCTACAGCCCTAAAGAAATCATTTCGGAAATTCATGCGGCTTATTTTTTCAGAAACTTATTTTACCAAAAATTCAAAGAATTACTTTTGGAATGTTCAAACTCCGAACAAGTTCTGGACTGCCGTAAATCATTCATAACCAACATAACGGAACTTCCTTAGGTTGGGCCGGGCAGGAGAAAAGTAAAAAACTGTTATGTTTATTATGGTGATTGTTAAGTAATGAAAGCAGCGTCTATTTTGTTCCGAATCTGCTGTAAGTTACGTTACGTAATAATAATACGTTTCGAATGTAGATTTACGAACATCTTTCTGCTATGCCATTACGCCTCAGTAGAAGAAAAAGGTGACGCTACCAAAGGAGGTTTCTTCGAGCTCCTTGCCAAAATATACGAGCAATGTCCGAATTATGTTGTTAAAATATGTTCTAAGTAATTTGAATTTGAAATGCCACTTCTCTGGTAGCCAAAATCCAATATCATTTGCCACATAACATAACACTGCGGGTCGTAACGATACTATAACAAGCACACGTTATCCTCACTTTAATGTCAACCAAATTGATCATGTTGCGATCAACATATGGGAATCCGAACATTTCAACAGTACGTCTACGGATATCTCAGACGCTACAACGACGAGGAAATTTTGTAAGGAGTTTTAACGTTGAACGGTTAACGAGAAGTCCTCATTGACACAGATGCCGAGAACCCATCAGACGCAGCGGAACTGTGGTGCGGAATTTTACCCGACCACTATCACGAATATGTTTGGTAATGAACAAGAGCGGCTCTTAAGCGCGAAGTACTACTGCTGGAATATTGTTTATCAAAACGTAAAAAGAACGCGTGAATGAGTAGCGGACCGTGTACATGGTTCTGCTATCACCTCTAAAAAGACATCTCTTCAGAAATAAGATGAACCTATTTCTTTTATTTGAAAAGACAACTATGCAGTAAGGACCTCTCGCGAGCAACTAGGAAAATTCGATAAGAGAGCTTGATAATCCCAGTTCTGGATTGGCATAAAGACTTTCTTAAGCGGACGAGCATAACCTTTGTAGTTTTGAAAGAAAAATTCTTCGCAAGATATTTGACCCCGAAAACAGCGAATCGGGCTATAGAGATGTCTACGATACGAAGAGCGAATGAACAACTCAGAATCTTCGACTCTTATCCGAGGAGGCCAAGAAAGTCCAGCCTTAGGTATCGCGTATAAGTAAATAGAAATTGCAATAAACTTGGAGAGCGCCACTCGAGGCTAATTGTCAAAAACCGCGCTAATTGGGAATGCACAAGTCAACCCAGAACTACAGTGCCGTCTAAGTAAGTAAGTAAGAAAGCCTTAAAATCTGTGTAGGCGAAACCTTCCTCCACCACTCCTACTGCTCTATGCCAGTGAACGGGTTACAGCGTGTTTAACTATTAAAAAAAATTGCCTTTCAAAATTTACTTTATCCAGCGGAAGAGACTTAGAGGAATATTCAGCAATCGGGCTTAAGGAATTAAAATGGTGCAATGGTGTTAAGTTTAAAATTTGCGAAGTCACAAGAATGATGCCCAGGTTGCTAATTCCCGCGGCGATTCCGTTCTCCATGCATAAGTAGTCAATAAAAATTACGAACCTATTTGTGTAGATAAGAATTAGCTTCAATATTCGCCTAACAGTATACCAGTATACCTGTTAACCGCAACCTCTCGTCCTTAATTAATTAATGACATCCATTCCATTGCATGGGCAATTTTCAAGAATCCTTAAAAGATTTAACCTAATTAAGTGAATAGCCATCTGTAGAAAACATCGAATACACAAACAAACAAATCATCCCGGATGGAGGGCGGGGGGCAAGTAACATGGCTTAAGACCGAAAAAGACTCAGACTCGCACAACAATAGGAAAATCTATCGTAACGAATCCCATGGAAACACAGATTTTCGGATTTTTCATTATTCGCTGCTGAGACGCACTCCCATATCCAACTAACACCCCTTCCATTCTAACTTCCGAAATTCCCCTTTATCAGGCGGCAAGGTCAAGATCAAGGCAAAATGTCGTCGAAGGACAACACCACCAACAAACGAAACGGATTTAACCCTCGCGTCGTTGTCGGCAGCACACAAAAAAATGAATCGAGAGAAAAACACAAATTAACACATGTTTCCTCTTGCTCTGGTTTCTTTGGCAGGCAATCTCTTCGTTCTTCTACTTCTTATCGGGCTCTTCTTTGCCGGTATTCTCGAACCCAAAATATACATTTCATATTGTTATAATTACGCGCCGGTAAGTCGGGTGGGTGGGTGAGTGAGTATCCTCTGTGAAGTAACACTGAAAGCTGTCTCCACGTGCCGGGCTTCTCCAACTCCAACTCCAAGACCAAAACATTCCACAGCCATTGTCGTCAGCCCCCACCATGGGAATCCCTGATTTTTCACCTATATTCATCCACTTCGTTGAAGATTGAATGTCCTCGTTTGTATATATACTGAAGCAGGATAAATTTCTCAGAAATGTTCTCGTCCCCGTCCCCGTCCCCCGTCGTTCTGTATCGCACTCTCTCGTCGAGTCATGAAAGGTGATGTCGTGGCGATAGCGGGTGGGGGTCTGCAGAGATTGTCGAAAGTGAGGACGATTGTTGTTCGACTGTGTGTGCATGGATATTTTTGGTCGAAGAAAGGAACACAAAATATGTGCTCGTTCGCCTGACCTTGTAAACATAGAAAAGCGACTCCCACATATGAGTTAATTCTTCCTCTCGTCGTCGTAGTCGTCGTCGTTGTTGTTGCTGTTGTTGTTGTTGTTGTTGCCTTCAGAGCCAGATTCTGAATCAAAATCGTTGGCTGTTGCCATCGTCGTAGTCGTAGTCGTAGTCGTTCTGCTGTTGCCGCCGTCTTCGTCCTTGAATGATGGCCAGACGACAAGACAGAGAGGATGGCAGTGGGTGGACTAAAGAGTCAAGACCGGTTGCGTGTTTTCTCTGTTGCCGAGCTACCTACTGCGATTTGCGAATGTTGATAAGCAACCTTGCTCCTCTGTCCTTATGCAAAGAAGCTTCGGGTGTGCTCCGAATGTGCGTCCGTCACATAATGTCATAGGTACATACATCGGATCGGTTGGTATAAGAATAAATCAATTACGATTGCCTGTGCGGCGCCCCAGGAAGGATGATGTGCCAGGTTACCTCTGGCAAATGACATAATGAAATGCAGGGTCACCATTCCTTCTGCGTACACCCACACCCACTGCTGCGTGCAATAATTTATAATTTCACATATTTTTGTGCAGCGTAGAAGAAGGACATCAACACAAATGTCCTGTTTTACTATTTCTCCGCACTTTTGGCAACATTTTTATTTTTATTTTTCACCAGTGGGAGGGTATAGGACTCGTGTCCCAGACCATCGTCGTTGTCGGTCGGTCGGCGGAAGTTCACCCTCATTGGGCTCATTACGAACGCATAATGTGGGGTCGGCAGCAGGCCACCCGCAACTGCACAAAAATGCATCCAGCACATTCGTGGGAGGAGTTTGGCGTTGATTTTTATAAAAATGCACTTTTTTTCGGGACAAAACAAAAAAAAAGGATACTAAAAAAATTCGACAACAGGAAAGGGAAAAAAAGTATACCTGCCATATAATCGCATAGGCCCATCTCATAAAAAATCATTTCAACTAGTTCTGTGCCAGAGTCCTGCACACTGTGTGTGGATGGAAGCCCCGCCTGCTTTCCGTGTGTTTTGCTTGCAAAGCCTTCGTTATCCTTTTTTTTGTGTGTTTTGCTCCTGTTCGGATTTTTTGTGTATTTTTATTTTTGCTGAATTTTTTTTTGCATTTTTTTTTTGTGAACTTTTTTGGGTCCTTTTTTTTATTTTGGTCCTTTTTTTGGGAAACGAGCGAACAGTTTTTTTAAATTTTTTTTTATTCAAGCAGATAATTACATTTAAATAAAATAAAAATTTTATGAACGGCAAAACGTTGTAGCTGAGTAGGTGTGCCGTGTGGGTGGGAGTTGGGGTGTTGGGGGAGGTAATGGTTAACATGCCCGCGCCGGCATAGTCGTGCGAGTGTGTATAGATGTTATTTTATAATTTATTCGCATTACGGTATTTTTTTGGCAATTTTTAACGTTTGTGCGTTGCCTTGGAGAATGAACACGCCAAAGAGAGAGAGAGGAGAACGATTGAGGGGGTGGATTCTGTGGTATGCGATGAGATTGAGAGCAAACCACCACTCTCAGGCATCGCACACAAATGTGTAGACAATTAATACTTTGTATGTCCTGACATAGGAGGAGGAGGTAGTGTGTCCGATTACCATTTGCCGCAATCAACTGGGAATCCTTCGAATGTCGGTTTCCTTGCCAAGTGCAAACCTCTCTGTACAGCTGCTGCATTGTTCCTTTTTTGCCTCAGCCAGCTGTACGAAGCTTGCTGCTCTCCTATGGCGCGCAGCGAAGCGATCTTGGTCTTTAGAGACCCAAAAGGGGTTAATTGTCTCACAAAAAATTTCAGTTTGTATTTTGCTATTGTTTCTAGTGGAAGGTGAATTAAAATAATTTTTAGCGCTCAAACGTACACATACACACATACACATACAGAGACTCCAAACCTCCATTTGAATAGGGAAAAAAGGACTTCCTTCTATTTGCTTTAGAATTATAAATTTAGGATTTTGCGACATTTTTCGTTTGGCTAAGAGCTGGCTGGGTTCGGTTAATTTTGTTTTTTTTTTCTTTTTTAGGTTTTTGGGCGGATAGAGGATAATGCATGATGATTGTGAATTATAAACGAATGTATGGAGGCGAATTATAATTCTATATGCATGAGACCGGGACTGCGGATATTGTTTGTGTGTGCGAATATTTTTGAGTGAATTTCGACTAAAAATGGAGGGTCCTGCGGGTTTTTGTATTTTAATTAAGATATCCCAAGGGAATTGGCAATGAGAGCTGTTTGTTTTCCAAAAAAATGTTGAGCCTTGGAGAGAGACTAGACGCACTACGCAATGTTTGAACGCGAATGAACGTGCCTTAGAATATTTTACAAGGGCAGGAGTGTGAGTATTTTAATAAATTTTTTTAAAACAAAGATTCGCTTTCACATCTTTTAAGGACGACATGAATGATAAGCTAAGTAAATGTAGCCAGACTATTGAATTAGTATCTACATAATATTTTTTTGTTAACAAACAATGGATGTCAAAGTTAAGAATAGAACTTACAAAGCACAAAGTATGTGAGATTGTCTGCTGTGACCTTGCTTAAAAAGCCACTTGAAGCGTTAGAAGGACACAGAAAGATTGAATTGAATCCGAATCGAAAGTAGAACAAGTTTTCCGCTCGCAATGTAATAGAGGTACGGTATTCTTCCAACGCGTGCTGCTTCCAGCTTTGGCTTTTAAAACGGATGTTCGGTCCTCCTTTTCGGTACGAAACTGGAGACTGGGACTTAGGCAATATATTCGAAGTGTTTTTGCTTTTTGGACTGCATACACCTCTTGGTATAGCTCATAGAGTTTGTGGTTGTATCTTCTCCTCTATTTGCCCTCTTCGTATATTGTATTTTGTATCTATTTTCACCTAGTCGGTTTGTTTACTGCTAGCATATATTTCTTCTTGTATCACTATTTCACCTATTTTCTCATACCCGCGAAATCCTCTATCACGGACCTTTGGGAGAGGCCCATGATGTCTAAGTTGAGCTGCCAAAATGGGCATTGTAAAGCGTATTTTCTAGGGTCACGCGATAGAGATAGATCAGTGTGACGGTATCCCAAATTCGGTCATCGCCTGGAAAAGCTCCTGACGATATATGTGATCATAACAGCTTTGAAGTCGATGGAAAAATGGTGTATCTCGAATTAAAATAAATTGGCCTTAGCGGGCTCGACGTCACATTTGAAGGTGCCGATTAGTGTATGTATTGCAGAATTGTTTGAGACTTTCAAACAGTTCGTGGGATAAGATATTATATGCGACAATTATCGCCTTTCTTGTAGATAAAGCATTTGGCGCTAATGGTGTAGACATCGATCATGCTTTTGCTCACCCAAACTTGGTTGATGTTTTCGTCAATTCAAAAATTACCTTCATATTTGCTAAGCAGAGCTGCGTTGTTCTTCAGCTTTTTAATTTGGGTGGTGAAACAGGTTCTTCATTGACTGGACGTCGGTTCACTTCTTGTACATCACTATGGAGAGTTTCTCACTCATGCGTTCTTGCTGTGCTAATCCAGGTGTGCTAAGGCGCCTACCTTTAAATCTTCTTCTTCTGTGCAGTCCGCAGCATCTTCCCGTCGGATATTTAAGCACTTAATCAAGTCCCAACAAAAAAGTCCTCAGAGGAATTAGCATTTGTCCACCTTGTCCCAAAAGAAGGCTAATCTGCCCATCTGTCCTCCTATCAAGCAATTCATTCGTTCACGTTTCCTCTTTCCAAAATGTGGAACCAACCTGTTCACTACGATGTCATTGAGTTTGAAATTTTAAAGGCATTTGACAGAATTTGGCATCAAGCTCTATCGGTAAAAATAAGTGCATTTAAATTGTATTTTTCTAATTATTCTCCAATAATTTAGAAGTAATCTTTGGGATTGTTCAATTCAAATTGTTTAGACGTTTTCAGGTCTGAAACTTATTTAATAAATATTGTTATTAAACAAGGCTCTGCCTAATATTACTTCTAATACAATCCAGCTAGTTTCGCGGGAAAAGTATTACATCTGTGAATTATTCATGTAAGGTTGTGTTGTTCCGCTCTTTCTTAACCGGCTAATCGAGGTATATAAATGAATAAGCTAGAGGTGTAACAAAAGTATTGAATCTCTGAACGATTGATATACATTATTGTGATCGGGTCAAAAAGATCGAATCAATCACGATTGACATATGAGCTCATGAGATATGAGCGTCCATTACATAGTAATCGTCGCAAAGTCTCCTACCTATATCTATTTTTTGTTACTTCCACCGTTACATTCCATCTGCACAAAATTTGACCACGTATTTCATATCAGAAATGCTGCTCAGTTCACCTTTAAACATGTACTCGGAAGTGGTTCCTTGATTCGTCACACAACAGGAATGTGTAATACATAAAAAATAAATTTTTCTTTCGTTTTTACCTTTTTAATCGACGATCATACGATTGAATGCCGTTTTGACTTCAAAAAATTCTTCAAAAAAAAAAAATATCTGCAGGCCTCCTGGTTTCGTATCACTTCGTCACTTAGGCCAATCCAATCTGGTAATGTTGGACCACTTAGCGTAATGTCGCTGCTGGTTAAAATCTCACCTTGTAGCTATCACCTTAAAATTTCCATTCCTTGCCCCACCTCTTCATAAAGTCTGACAAACATCAAGAAGTTAGAAAATTCATGAGGAGCTTTTCATAAAAATAAAATAACTGTTTGGAATTTGCGTTAAAGTGTAGATTCTTTCATTCGTGTCAAAAATATATCTTCACATACATAAGTAAGAGAAGATTGGCCTTAGGAATAGAATAGAATGCGCCGCTTACTATTTCTTTATTTATTAATTTTCATAATCTTTCGACAGACATCTGTCCACCGACTAGGACAAAATGTCACTGTTGATAGCAGCAACTTCGAGGTAGTTAAGGAGTTCATCTACCTCGGGGTAAACATCAACTCCACAAATGACATCTGAGTGGAGATCGGTTGAAGAATTACCCTAGGAAACCGCTGCTACTTCGGTTTGGCAAAACAAATGGGTTCAAAACTCCTAACTCGAAGGACAAAGTGCATGCTCTACAGAACCCTTATACTGCCAGTTCTGCTATACGGCGCCAAGTGCTGGGCGATAAGCAGAAGAGTTAATACTGGGATCCTTTGAAAGAAAAATCCTTCGACGGATATTTGGTCCTGTGTGCGAGGAGGGCGAATGGAGGAAAAAATACAACCGCGAACTCTATGAGCTGTACCAAGATGTGGATGTAGTCCGAAAAGCCAAAACTCGTCTACTACATTGCCTCGGCCACATCGAGCGAATGGCTAACAACGCTCCAGCCAAGAGGATCTTCGAATCCCATCCCCAGGTTCGAGACGACAAGGAAGACCGAACCTCCGTTTTAAAGACCAAGCTGTCGCGGATGCCAGAGCGCTTGGTCTGGACAACTGGAAGCAGCGTGCTCGGGATCGCAGAGGGTGGACGGTTGCCGTATCTCAGGCAGGGACTCTTCACGGATCAGGAGCCCATTAAGTAAGTAATCCTCAAACAGAAGAATAGTTTTGCTCCTCAAAAACGAGCAATTATGGAAATGTTAAAAAATACTGAAACAAGTTTAAAATTATTTTTCCACATCAGCATGTAAAATTTTCAGTTATTATGCTCTGCGGATTTTTATTTAAGGGTCCCTAGGACATATGCATGTTTCTTATCATAACCCCCATCAAAAGATTAAGATCGCCCTTGAAAAATGTCTCCAAGTACTTGTCTATGTTTTTTTTGTTCACTGTTAAAATCATGAAAAAAATAGCATTGCTTAATTTCTTTGTATTTGTATTCAAAATAAATTAATTTTGCCGGGTCTTATACATACGTCGCTCTATAGTCAAGTAATTAAAAAAATCCGTATTTATGTATGAAAGACTTGCTTAGTGGCAATAAAAAGCATCACTGCATTATGCTCAGGATATATTAATTTTGACACATAGTTTGTAACGCACCTTTATATTCGTCGTAGACCCCTAAAAGTATATATATATATATTACCCCCACTGCTATAGGCACACAGTTTACAAAAAAAACTTTTTTGAAGCTGAGGGTTGAAGAGATAAAACGTTACAACATTAACCAAATATTCGTCGTAGACCCCTACGTTACAACATTAACCAAATATGAAGGCACTGATCTCATTTATAAGTTTTCCAAATAAAGTTTGTTGCTACGCCTACTTTTTGCGAAAGTTTTCTAAGCATTTTTTTTTAAGAAAGTGGAATCAAATGTAATCCCCCATGTTCTTAACAGGTTTCATAATATTCGCCCCAAGCAGACTGTAGCCTTTTTCTACATTACATGTTATTAAAGTTTGTTTAAAGTTTGTTTGAAGGCGTGCGTTTAAGAATATCGTTAAGCACTTGTTAAATTTGGTTTCTTTTGTCGAGAGTATCTGGATTTTACTATGGAGTGGAAAACCAGGGTGTAAGTCCATATCCCGAATCACCTATGAAATATCTTAAGTACACCCCAGGGCCCAACAAAAAAATTATGTTGGTATCGCCCTCTCGTACCAATTCTGATTTCACGATTTAGCGCTATTCGCTATTCTACTGAGCCTAGAAACTTGTCCATGCAAGCCGTGGGATGTCACGATTAGAGTTTTTGTAGTCTTGAAGGAAAAATCATATAACAACAAATAACAGGAGCACGCACATGAAACACAAAATTGCTTAATTCTAGCATCATGGAAACGTGTGCACGATGAAGATGCACCTCCCCGCCATGCACCAGTAATACTATATCAGAGCTATTTGGTATTCGGGAGGTAGCATAATAATGCATAGACTTACTTATGCGAAACCTAAGAAAAGCGAGTTGGAAAGTTAAAAGTATAAGGACAGCATGAGGCGATTGATGAGTGTTTTTCTTGAATGCTAGGACAAATGCTTACAAGATGTTCTACTAGTGAAAAGAACATTTTAAGAGTGGTATTAGTATCATCCTTTCTCCAGTGTTACTAAGCAAATTATTAACCATTCTAATAACCGTCTTTTAATTAAGACACCTTAGCATAAGCCACTCATTTGGTCTCATCATGCTAATCTGTCACCTAGTCACTAATGTTCTTTATTTTCACCTGTTTTAATCTATACATACATTGTTTTGAAAACGACAATGACATAAACAGTCATCTGTTGGAATTAACTGTAAGTATTATTATACTTGTATTTAAAATTTGAATTAAAGAAAAGAAAAACATGACGAAATAAATTTAATACCAATCTTTGAACTAATTGAATTCAGCTACAAGTTGTTTTCTGTAGATTATGGCGGCAGTAATGTTATTGACCAGTCTATTTCAATCATTCGTGCTTTCTCCATTACGTACATTAATGAGTTCACCTTCACTCAAAGTTGCCTTTTCGAAGTATCTCACTCCAAACTCCCTTACTACGGGGCACCTGCCTATGAAGTGATGAATATTTTCTTCTTCTCTCATATTACAAGTGGAACATATAGTTGAAATACTGCTTCCAAATCGCCTCGCATTAAGAAGGATTAAATCGCATCTAGCTTTAAAAATCCACGAAATTTTACTGATATCGATATCATCGGTGAGATATTGTTGCCTTCCCTCGCTCTCCGTTCTGTTGTTTGGCGGCTATCTGCTTTGAGTCGGTCCAGAAGCTGCATGTTTTTAATATTTCAGTCCATTTCCAGCGGCATGTTCTGATCCCAGTGTAAACCAAACCGAATTCCAATTTTATTTAAAAAGTTGTTTTTCCAATAAGATTTGAGTAAATTAATGTGGCAACCTAGTTTCACCGTATTTGAACATACCTTAAGTGTAAGTCTAGTGAGTACAAATGTCCATCTTCGGCTCCGGTCTTTAGCGATAAGTCGTAGTTAGGAGTACTTGGTGGTAATTTTAAAACCCTTTTCAACGCACAACTTTTCAACGTTGTAGTTTGTATAAGTTTGGATAGCTCTGCAGTCTGGCAGAAATAGTTTCCACTTTCCACTCATAGTTATACTTCTTTTTGCTTAAAAAGCAATGCCATGATGCGTTGATGCTACTCTACGCAGCGATATTTCTTTTCTCCACGTGCCTTGGGAAGTTATTTTTCGGTGTAAGAAGACACCAAAATTATTGTACTTTGAGGCTATTCGAATTACTTCTTCTTTGAAGATCCATTTTTCTTGACTTCATAGTCCGCCACAATTTCGGAAAACCATGATTTCTGATTTTGAAACGTTCACTTCCAAACACCATTTCTCGCAGTACTCTTCAAGACGGACTATCGTCTGTTGCATGCCCGAAATATCATCTGCTAAGATCACAATACCGTTGGTATAATGTTTAAAAGTATGTTTAAAAGCTCGCTATTCGCTCGCTCCTCCTATACAATCATTTATATCATTGAGGTAACGGCGATTATAAGCATACTTGCTTGACCCCAAAAAGTAGTTCAAAATATTCTGATAGATCATTTCCCATCCACACCGCTGATTGGGTATTAGAATATATGCATTTAAGAAGAACAAATTGGTTGAACGTAGTTTAAAGATCAGCAATTTTCTAGAGATTTTATCAAAAGCGGCTTTTAAATCCACGAAGAAGACGTACACTTTCTTTTTTTCGGCCAGCTTGATGTGTACGATAGAAGCTGAATTATATATGCTGTCTACAGTAGAGTAATTTTTGCTTTATCCAGCTTGGTATTCAGTTAAGATGTCATTCCTTTCCACCCAAGTTACAAAAGTCTCACCAGAGAAGACGTGCTGGAATCATCTTCACCTGCTTATACTTCCCACGATCTACGACAAATCAACTTCAACAGGCTTTTTTAAATTAGCCTTACGGAGAAGGAGTTATGATCCGGTTATTCGTTGGCTAAAGTTTCATTAATGTCAATTTTTTTCCGAACGACGGAAAAATAATACACAGAAAGCGGCAATATTATGAGACACTTTTAAACTAACAATTTCTCCCGCTTTACTTTCCAGAAAGTAAACTATGAAGAAGTAATCGAAGATGTTGGAAATGACGAAACGCAGTTTGACCGGACCAAATACCCCCTGACTTTTGGAAGTAGATGGAAGCCATCAGGTTCAGATTCTCATCATTCTTATCTCTATCTCTGCATTTTTAATCAAAACGGTAGACAAAGATCCTAAGCACTTTTCCTTTTGAAGCAACCAATTACCCTACAGAAGCCGAGAAGACCTTTGAAGTTTGTACCGTATATTTCCTCCAAAGCTGCAAAGAAGTATCTCCCTAAGGATTTCCTACGATTACGTGAGTTTGCCACACATTCACACAATATGTGCAGTATATCCTCAATAGCCTGCAGATGTGTGTATCGGACAGTCCGAGTCTCTTTGCATGTTTTCACAAGAGGGGGAGGTTTTATGTCAGCAACCTCACCACTATTGAGTAGCCCCCTATTCTTGCAAGCTTTTGCCTAAAATACCGCATTGTCCTGGCACCAAGCGGTTCTGCTTGCATAGTGCCTTAAGTATTGTAAGACAGTTCCTGACTAAATCAGAATTATTGTTAGTTGATTCCATTGCCTAAAGTTCGGCCTGGCTGTAGATATAGATAGCAATACCTCGCCTGGATATTGATCTCATCTGCATTTGCTCAGCCGCCTTGAGGACGGCGGCTAGAACCTCTGATTGAAAGACGCCGCTTATTCCCTGTAGTCTTATACATATATTCCCTTAGTTCTGGATCTTTTGAGAAGATGCCAGACCCTGTTTTCGGGCGATCTGTAAAAATTTCAATTTTGTTTGATTTGATAACTGCAGCTCTTTGCCAATCCTCCCTTTCCGAATATATTACATCAGACAGAATGTCAAAGTCAACCAAGGGGGGATTTCATCCGTTATGATTGGATTTCCTGGCAGTAGCTTCAAAACATGTGAAACTGTGATAAATAAATACTGTTCTATCACACACTACAAAGGGCCTACAGCGGGTATTAGACAGCAGATTGAAGAAAATAATATGATGACTAATGACTAGTGCTTGTTTGTCGCTGGTAAATCACAAACGAACTTTCTTTTGGAATATAAAAAGTTTTTTATTTATTTATATTTATTTATATTTATTTTCTTATACTATAATCCGGCTATCATGCACTCAGTATCCAGTACACGTGCAGAGGGTTAAAATTTAAAAAGAACTACATGTAACATTTAATAAATGTTGGTATTTTGTGGGCGGAGTTAAGTTTAGTGGGCTGCTTTCAGTCCCACGATGATTGTAGGATCTTGTAATTCAAGGATTTGATACTTCAAGAGTGTTAGGGCCTGAGTTTATTCCTGTATATAAAGGTATAGTGCCAAAGTTAAGAGTTAATTTGGCTGCACGTGCCTTTAACTAAATTTTGTTTTTCCATTTTTCTATTCAACTCCCGTTAATGTTTTAACACACTTTAAATACCTGCCTTTCCTATTATATGAAGGTGTTCACACAACAAACAGTAGACGTTTGTTTCAACAGGTGTTTTCAGATTTACAACAATGAACAGCTACACGTCCAATAAAGAGGACATTTGAAAAATGATAAAAATGTTATTCGCCAGTAGGTATAATGCTTTTCACATATACACAAATCAATGCACTCCTCAAAGGGATCTAAATTTATCCACACAATCTCTCTTTCTGGACTGCACACTTCTTGTGTGACAGTGTTTTTGTGTTTTGCGCGCAGCTTTGTACTCATCACAATCGTCCTGACATTTTAATATTATTCTCCCCACAAAAACCAACTCAAAAAAGCACACTTTATCCCCCTTTTAGTGACTGTTGTTGCTGTTGGGTTGCTGTATAGTGTGACAAAACAAGATGAAAACAAAACGCCAAACAAACGTACTCAACTAGAATCCATTTCGGCCGCAGCAGCATGCGAGAATCCTTTGTCCCACATTAAACGGTGCTGTTCCGGTGCCGCTTGTATTTTGTCAACTGTTTCGCAATACAAAGCGTTCTAACATGATTTTAATTACAAAAAATCACCCTTGAGCTTACACACAAAAAAACACATTTAAACTGACACACAGAGGCATGCTGCTGGATGCTGCCACTGCCGCTCTAAGCCACCCCCTAAGCCACACTATGGCTGTGTATAAAACAGCAGCGCCGACTACCGACTACCTCAGCGCGTAGCATATCCTCAAAGCGGATCCGCATAATAATGATGAAAATTTCGTTGATGACTCTGTATTTTCTTTGCCATTTCCAGATACCATGCCAGATCCGGCCGAGTCGACTCCTCTGCCTGTCAGTTGGATAAATGTACGAGTGTGTGCGTGTAGAGTTTTGTATTTTTTAGGTTTTAATTTAAACCCTATCCACTTTGTGTAAGTGAGTGAGTAAGTATGTGAGCGGTGCAAGGCAGAAAATTCTTTTAATTTTTATTTTTATTTTATTTTGTTTTTGCTTCATTTTCCATAGAAGTGTAGCAAGGAACACGTCGTCGTCTAAAAGCTTTTGTGGTTTCATTCGTCCTCCCGAAGTCGTGTGGGTTTTTTTTGTCTTCTAAAAAAAATAACAACAAACCGAAGTCGTACACTTGTATCGTATTACGGCATTCTGTTCGTACTCGTACCCATTCCCGTTCGCTTTGTGAATGTAGGTAAACATAAGCGCGACTCGGTGCTATTCCCCGCTAGCAAGGAGCAACAAATACAGAAAACCAACGAAAAATAATTTATAAATTTTTGAAACAAAGTGAAATTTTATCCACCAAACGCAAACCCCATCCACCCGCTCTGTGAGGAGGTTTTACATACCCGCTCCAGCTGCATGTAGTGTTTAAGAACTTTGAAGAATGTAGCGAAAGAAAAATTCTGTACGGTTTGGTTTATTTTTTTTCTTGTATTTTTGCCTTCTTGGGGTACTGGTTACAGCTCCAACAACCTCTTGTTCGTTGTCAGTCAGAGTCTCTTAGAAGTTTGCCACCCATTTGATGGTTGGTTGGATTTGGAACTTTCTGTGGAAGCTGATTGTTGGAACACACTTAGAAGGGTTATGTTATAATTTCGTCTTCCGAGTTGTCGAATCTTTCGTTCATTTTTTTATTTTTTTTCTGTATTTTGTGTGCAGCATTTTCTTCGAAAAGTAGAGAAAAAAAATACTCGAAATCCTAAAATAATTAAATTTTCGTTAAAAACACAAAGTAAGAGTTTCTTTTGAACTTTCACAGAGAAAGTGAAGGCGTACACCATACCACTTGAGACCTTATATACCCTTAGATGGCTTTAGAAATTAAAAAGTATAGGTATAGGTATGTAGATAATACCCTTTCAATTGAAGGACGAAGGTTACATTAATCTGAGTAGGTACCTATGTGGGGGTGTTAACATTCAAAAAAAATGTCTAATTGATTGCACTTGCCAGTAGCGAGGTAAATGTGGTAAATAATCACTTACTGACCGCCAAAACATTGATAGTGGTAGGGAATTAGGTTCAAGGTCAAATTATTTTTACTTGAAAAGGTAAAACTTACCCAAGTCGATTAATATTTCGAGACTTTACTTTGCAACGAGGCAAACAATGCCTCGTAAATGCAAATCAGCAGGTTTATTCGATGTTTTCAGACAATCAGCAGTTATTATTACTGGAAAAAAACATCTATGATTGCGATAGATAATTCTCCAAGACCCAACTCTCCTCCTTGGGTAAATACCCTTCTATTAATATTGAAAATACACTGTGATTCTTCGTATACCCGTTGGAAGCAATATAAAATCTCGGTTCCTTACGAAACTTATCGATCCCTTCGTAACCTTGTCATTAGTGGTATAAGGGCTGCTAAGCGTCGCTACTAGGCGATTTCTAGGAATACTAGAAACATTTCTTGGAAACTGCAGTCCGGAAAATCTCTCTGTCAAAAGCTGCCTAAACTGTGAAATGGGAGACAGCGAGGTGCAATCTGGATATTGAATGTTTAAAGCTGTGTTTTCGGCTAAAGCTAATGCGATAGGTTTGGATGAAATAAATCCTAAATTTTTAAAGCTCCTCCTACCTTCCATTCTTAAGCACATCATACACACTTTTAACCGTCAATTAACCGCTTGTGAATACCTCTTTTCGTAGAAAAAGGAAAAGAAGTAATTCCGATATCAAAGTCGCTAAGCCGGGTTAACATTGAATATAGGTCAACGCAATTTTACCTTTTCTGTCCAAAGCATTTGAGAAATCGATGCTATGGCAGATGCAAACGCACCTTAGCAGAAACAACCTTTGAAAGCGTTTGATACGGTTGAACACTCTCTTCTCTGTAAAAAGCTACTGTATGATTTTAAATTTTCCTCTATTGGAGTCAAACTTTTGCACTCCTACTTAATAGGCCGTTAGCAATGGGTGACAGTGGGAAACAAAACGTCATTAATTTCTCGGGCTCATATTAATTTTTGTTTTTTTTTGTTTTAGAGATGTGGGCTGATAAGCACTGGAACCAAGAAAAGATCTTTTGTGCTCCCTATGAATGTTTAATACGTGTTTTGGTCTGGGGACAATCCTAGGTCTTTTACGATTATTGATGCCGATGTTTTGGCAATATCCTGAGGTTCGATGTGTCCTTTGTTGAAGTATTTAAGCCTCTTTTGGATGGTCGCTGATGTATCGCTGATGATGTATTCTGCCGTTTCTTGTTATTCAAGGCAGAGTCTACGCAAATCTGTAGAGCTTTTTCCTATTTTCATGAGATGATGGTTCAGGGAGCAGTGACCTGTTAGGAAGTTTGGATCTTAACATCACGTTTGCTCATAGAGAAGATCTGAATAGCGCGTTTTTTGTTGGCGAGGCCAATGAAATTTGTTGGCGTTATTCTAGCATCCATATTGAGTTCAAGTTTGATCTTACTGGTGGGTATTCCACAGATGGGCTCTGGGCCAATGATAGGGAATGCAGAGCCTTTTCATGCTAGCTCGTCAGTCTCTTCATTTCTGTGAACGAACTTCCACAACTCGTAAAACATTGTTCTGTCCACATATTTTTGCCGACGGCCTTCAATTATTTGTCTGCGATTTCAATGATTGAATAAAGTCCCAGATATCATTCAACAGTGGGCCCTAAAACACAGTTTATCACTAAATACAGTAAAGTCAAACCCCCCCCCCCCCCCCCCCGGCATTTAGAAGCAGACACTAGATACATTAACTTTTCCACCCATCAATCTTTGTCGTCATCTTTGGAATACGTCACTAAGGCTTATAATTAATTGGGATATTCTTTAAAGATTCTCTAAGATCATGTTGCGATTACGATCGGAAAGGTATACAATGGGCTCCGATTATTATGGTCTCATTTGCATATTTCTCCATGGTATAACGCAAACCAAATAGCCTGAGTACTTGTACAGCAGACTTAAGCGCTCGTTCTTCGTCCACGCCACTCTCCTATGGAACACATTACCTATTTCACTAAGGAGAACCACAAACACATTTCAAACCAATATTTTTAAACACCTGATACATAAAATACTATTAGAGATTTTATTATTTGTATACCCTATCTTAAGGGTATATTAATTTTGACACATAGTTTGTAACACCCCTTAATATTCGTCGCAGACCCCTAAAAGTATATATATTTATGATCAGGACCAAAATCTAAGACTATTTAGCAATGTCCGTCCGTCCGTTTCAACTTTTGAGTCCTTTAAAGTTATGCTAGGAAGCTGAAATTTGAAATATATACTCCCTAGGGCTCCGAAATGGTAAAGTGTTAAAATTTTCTAAATATGCCCACTGCCACGCCCACAGTTTAGAAAGAACCGTTTTAAGGCTTAAGTTAGAGAGATATAATTGTACAACCTTCACAAGATATGTAGGATAATATGTAGGTACTGCCCCCCTTTATAAATTTGTCATATAAAGTTTTTTGCCACGCCTACTTTTTGTGGGCGTTTTTTACCAAAATGGTGTTTTCTTCGAAAATTTTCATAGAAATTGAAAAAAAATGTTTTACAATTTATTTAGCCAATATATTTTGCAATATATCGTCCATACAAAGTTTTTGGCCACGCCCACTTTTTGGGGGCGTTTTTCTTTCAAAAAATATTTTTTTTTCTATAAATTCCATAGGATGAAATAAAATGCTTTCTATCATCTTCCTTATGAATTTTTTCTTTGGGGTACATAGGGATAAGGATAGGGTATCATACTGTTCGCCCAAGCGGACTGTAGCCTTTCCTTATGTTTTTTTGTATTTTTATAATTTGCTTAAATTTAGTTTTACTTCTTTCTCTCTTTTTTGTTGTATTCAATCAAAGTAAACGTATATATAATTAGTTATCTTTCTTTATGTACTCAAATTTTCTTTTGAATATTATAATCCTTGTAAAGCCTTCATAAACTATTAGATGTTAACTTACTGACAAATTATTTTTTGATAAATAAATAAATAAATAAATCCACTTTAAAGTCTTCATAGCAGTCAAAATACGTATAGAATTCGAAGAGCTTTTATTATTTAAAGAACTTTGAATGAAACATTGAAAGGAAATAATTCTCTTCGTGTTCCTATCCAACTATACCTTGTGAACTTCTCATATCATGGTGCAACACACTAATTGGCAGATACCAGTTTGGCTTCTGGCCCTCCAGTCACTACATAATGACTAAACGTCGTATACCTGTCCAAAGAGTGGTTGGTTAACCTTTTTGGTTCTCAAGACTAAACTTCTAATAGAAAAATCGAGGGAAATCTGCTTTTAAGGTAACCTCTAAATATTTATGTTACGCTTACTTCATCTTTTTGTCACTAGTCACACTTTCTCATCGCTAAGAAAGTGCGATTATATTACCAAGACTAAAGTATAGGTATCATTGGCAATTAAAGTCCGAACTGAATTTCAGTTTGCGCAGTGATCAGATTTATTTTTGCTTCTCAGTGAAGAACACACTTCTCCAATACGTGCAGAAACACACAAAATGCCGGTCCGTTGGAAACGGAAATATTCGGTGCATAATGAGAATCATCAACTATGCGTTCAGTGCACCACGTGTTCAAGTGGTTCATCATTTAAATGATTTATATTTACATTCGTATGCATTCACTGGAGTATTTATTTTTTGTTAGCTTAATACAAGCAATATTTAAAAATAACATCAATTATCTTTAAAGTGAAAAGATTAAAAATCTTAGACTTAGGTCTAATTGTTTTAGAAATTGGATGGAGGAAGGTTTTGAGGCTGGCGTCCCGAAAACTGAATTCGGGACTTATGGCTCTGTATAGTTAATTTGTTTTTATTTATTTAGTTGTCTTAATTCAACAAAAATTCAAAAAAGGGGCTTTTTGAGAGTAAGCTTGCAGCTGTTGAGATCAAAGACATCAGCATGTTTATTGGCAGTGCGGAGAATTCTAAATTCAATTCTGGTTCAAAATATACATAATAGGTTGGTTGTTAGGAAGAACAAACGTACAGTACTGAGATTTAGTGGGCGGGGAGATCAACTGAAGGAGCTACTGAGCGGGATCAATTTTACCAGTCAAAGGCTGGTAAAAAAAGGGACGTCCGCAACATCCCTGCGTTGCTTCTGAGATTTTATATTAATCAGTATCAAACTATAATCACATGATGATACAGTCAAGGAGTTTGTCCAGCCAAAACCACGAAGGGCAAAACGAGTGAACCTGCGTTGGACTGCTGGAGTAGTTCTATGAGCCGCATAAAGATAATAATTCATTTCGAATTTGTCAAATGCCTAGCGCTCTTGTCAAATACGAAATAAGATCGCTGCAAATAGCGAGGGGTACCCGGTTAAAATCCGACCCCTACCAACTGAAAAGTTTTATTCTCTTGCGAAAATCTGAAAAACATCCAAGAGAAGCTCCTCATGAGTCATGAAAGCTCCTGAAAAATAAATTTCCGTTCGGAATCAGCATTGAACCGTAGGTCCCTTCTATTTGTGTCAAAAAATATATCTTCTTCTTATTTATTTACTTGTGGTTAAAAATCGATAAAACATCAACAAGCAGAAGACATTAAGACGATGACTAAGAGGGTCAAGCGATTTCTCGGTGTTTAAATCGCGTTTCTAAATCCCGTCAAGTAGCTCTAAATATCTAATTACTGCAACGGACTAGATATAAGAGTTGTATTGCACATTTAACGTGGGTGAACTGGCTTAGTGATTAAGTGCGTTGAACCACTAAGCGAGAGGTCGATGGTTCAAATCCGAACCTGTAGCACCTGAAAGTTTTTATTCATTTACCACCTCTTGCGAACGTCTGACAAACATCCAAGAGTAAAAAAATGTCATGGAAAGCTTTTCAAAAATAAATTGCCGTTCGGAAATATAACTTCGCACACACATTGATTGGAGAAGCTAGGCTGTAGGTCCTGTATGGGCCGCTTACGCCAAAAAATTATTTATTTATTTTTAATTTTGATAAAATATTGAACGAATAAGCGCCTTAAAAATTGTTGCCAGATCAGAAGGGGTGAAATATTGCTTGTATCGCTTAAGGAAGCCTAGAAATTTCGCAGCGTTCTTGAATATTCCATAAACGAACATGCCGAGAATGGAAAGTCTTTTGGTTTAAGCGATGTAAGTATTATTCATGACCAAAATAGTGGTCATGCATCAATGACAAAAGACAGCATTTTCTTTTGGAAGCATTAAATTCAATCTGATTGGCTTAACCTAACCCAAGTATGCTAACGAGTTGAAATTCCAATCAGTTTAACAAAGTTTTTGTTCCAGATCCAGTACTAAGGTTGAAGAGGGTGGGGCGGATTGAGCCGCATGAGCTTGATGCCAAACTCTGTCAAATACCTTAGAAATATCAAGCGCAATGATCTTAATTTTACCACCGCTGTAAATATATTCGTTCCACTTTTCGGTTAGATATGTCATTGAAATTACCAGTGGATATTTTGCTGCAAAAACGGGAGTCGCTGAGGAGTTATCGGCATTTCCATGATCTTGGAAAAAAAGGACGAAAATAGAATTGGACGGTAGGAGGAAGGAAGGAAGATTCGTATTCTTTGGGACGGGATGGATATGCGCTGTGTTCCATCGTCTCGCAAAGGGCCCTGAAGAAAAAGGCAGAAAAAGCTGCTTACCTAGTTGTTTTTCCAGTGTGGAAGAACATCTCATCACATACGATCTTTCCAGGCCAAGAACAAGATTGAAAGAATCACGTCACAGCGCATTTCCTTGTCGAAATCCGGCATCTTTAAAAGAGTTTGGAGACGAGCTGCTGCCAAACTGTACATTGCACCGCGTGTTTTCTTTCTTTATCGCCATGAAAAGCTCCTGACGATAAAATCGATGAAGATGGTATGTCTCGACATAAAATTCGTTGGTCATTTTCAGAATTTGTCTTAGTGTGAAATATAGATCTATAGATCGTTTTTCCGGGCGGAAAAACTCAATGATACGAGACGACTACGAACTTTTGTTCCACTAGCAAACCATCAGACCCAGAGGACTTGCTGTTTTTTAAGATTCTTAACAACCATACTGACGTCTTCCAAACTAGATGGTGGAATTCCTCCTATACGCGCGTTTTCATATTGCCCTTCCACTCTCTCGATATGATGGCCAATGAGCAGCTGCTGGAAATGCTGCGATTATCCACGCTTCTTCGTGACTACGTTTCCATTGCAATTTCGAAGAACCTACATTCCGGGCTTGAAGCTAGCCGAAAAGTTACTTGGTTTTCTTGAGAGACATTGTTTTGATCGCGGAACTCTATGATTTCCTTGAGACTGTCTGCCCTTAAGATTTTCTTGGCCTTCTTTCTCCCCTGCTGCTTAAAAATCTGTTGTAACGTTTGTAAATGTACAACTTTTCTCCAGGTTGACTTGCCTGTAGATCAATGGTTTCGTTAAACCAATAAAGCATGTTCGTGTTGAAAAAACAAAACAATCCTAAAATGATGCGGGCCTAACAAGCCTCACACAAATAAAACATCATCACCTTGTGACTTTTGAATTTCGACGCAGGGCACCGGATGAACCAGATAGGATACAGTGCAGTGGTATCATATACTCATAACTTTATCGGTCTTATCAAAAAAAGAATAAGTTAAAAGGGCCAAGCGAGTAAGTTTCACAAGATTATCATTGGAATATCCAATCTGAGAGACGGTTGCTTCAAAATGAATAAACATTAATAAGGTGCACAATCCTTCGCAGATGCCCTTTGAAACATTTCACCTCGCTACCTTTTGTCGCATTGAAAGAAGCATTCCATCTAGATAATCCGCCGCACGATAGAGCTCACACATCGTGATGCTAAACAAAAAGTGCGATTATCCCCCAAGCCCATCCATATCAATTTTAAAATGATATCTATTCATGTTATTTACAACTGTAGTAGGCCCTTCGTATACGCACTCCTGTGTGTATGTCACTCGCTGTGTGCATATAAATACTTACATATATTTTAAATGGGATTTTTATGGTAGTTTTGTAGCTAGGCCAGATGGGGCCATTCGCTACACACAGTGCGAACACAGCATCATAAACGATTCATAATGTCCTTAGAGATACAGCCTCGCGCCCTGCCACTACTACTACGCTGTGCTGCAAACAAAATGTGTGTATTCCTTAGAACACGCACTAATGCTTCCTCGAACATCCGCGAGTGCCATTAAAAAAAGGATTCTATGTACATTTATGACCCTCCACCTTCTTGAGAGGCTGTGCTCCTTAGCTATTCTTTTGCTGACTCTTCGCCATCTACGACGCAGCACGCACTTATTTTGCCGCGCGCATAAATGAAAATTTCAAATTTACTTACAGCAGCAGCGCGAAGGTCGTTTGTTTCACTACTAATACTACCCTTAACCGCGCCATCCTATACAGCGATACAACGACGACGACAACGACAACGACGACTATTTGAGCGTATAGCTATTGTTCGCGGGACATTCAAGTCGAGTGACACACTCGGGAGAACTTTTCCTTAGGAGGAAGGAGTGGTGTGCGTGCGCTATTGAAACGATGTTAAATTTTAATGCGTATCGATGTGTACAAGTTATAAAAACTCTATAATGGCAGCAGTACGTGTCACAATGAGATAAAGTTGCACATACGCCGCCGAGTTTTCACAGATGTGGCAGGAGCAGTAGACGTGAGAGATGTGACATGGAGAAGCACCATTATTTTTTTTAAAGTTTCCATATACATATGTACAGAAAGCCCAAATGGATGGTGTAGTAGGTACATATGTGTGTCTGTTTTGGAGCAACCTTGTAATGACCACCGTTGAAGGAAACCCTTTTCATGTAATTATCTTGATTGTAGAGCGGTAGCGATGTACTATCAACCCTCACTTGTTCTGACAGATTTATGAACCCAAAGCTAGTTGCGTCGTCTGATTACAATCCAAACTGACCCAACAGCACTTTCGAATCCCTAATCTCATCGTGAAGGGTGAATTTCTACTACTATGCCACCCTTATTCATTGAAGTAGCTCGCCGCCGCCGCCGCCGTCATTATTGTAAACTTCCACTTGCGTCGTTCGCCTTTGTCCGTGCTCAAAAAGAAGTGCCATCGCTCGCAGTATATACTATATATCTACCTAGTAGATGGCTAAAATAAAATAAAAAAAAACGCCATTCCCCTCCCCACCCCCCATCTAAACACTTGGCCGTTGTATTCATAAAATACCACCCTCGAGACCACCACTAGTAGTTGAGAGGGAGTCGTGACAAAGATTCATACCATCCGACCATGCTGCCATCATTAGACCCTAATTGCCTCAGTCTCCATGACACACACACACAAACATACACATGACTATGCGATGTATGTATAAGCCCCGAGTGCTACTTCTCTATGGTCTTGTGTGTCTATCTGGCGGCTTGAATACGAAATGAAAAGCAAGACGTACTGGGGGAGCGATTCATGGAGTCGGAGTCAGCTCTCTAAACTCTCTAAAATAATGAGTCTAAGTATTCGAAGATAGGGTGACAATGGAGACTGCCATGATTGATGTACGAGTGTAAACCAGTGCATGTAGTTGTGTGTAGGGTTGTAAGTTCGCAAAATCCCGTTTCTCCAAAGGATATGCGAGCAAAGCAAACAGCAATAATAACCGAGACAGGCTAAGCAGCGGACTGAAAACTGTTTGGTCAAATATGGACTAAGGCCAGCCGTGGGTTGGGTGATTTTTTTTTTTTTTTTTTTTTTAGATTTTGAGCTGAACGTAGTGGGGTTGTATATTACTTTTATAATAGCCTTAAAGATAGATGCTGAGATAGGGTTGTATTAGATGAAACTGACTCGGTTGGGGGCATACAGTTGGGTCCGTCCACTAAATGCGGGGTTGTGATGATAATGAATGAGTTCTTCTAGTTTGCATATGCTTAGGTGTAGGTAGATATGTATATGTTGGGCTTTCATTAATGGGTAGGTTTGGGGTGTTTATGTACAAAAGATAACTCAGTCATGCGTTTAGGTGGAATTCGCTTCTGCTGGGAGATGAATAATTATACAACAATGACTGAGTGTGTGGAGAAAAAAACTAATGGAGGAAGCTATCAGTTTGGTCCTTGCGGCCAAAATCCAGATGTGGTGAATGTAATTAATTTTGGAAAACAAAAAAATGGGATTTATTTGTGACTCCAGTTGGAAAGTGGTTGTAAATAGCATGTCTTTCGAAATGCAGATGTGTTTATTGCAATTCGTCAAAAATACGTCATCGTATCTTGGGATTAGGAAAAAAGAAAATAGAAAGTGAAGGGGGAGTTCAAATTGCGGCGAGTCTAAATAAAATCTTTAAAGTTGCAGCGTTATTCTAAATTTCAGCACTGAATGTGTTTCCTTTTCCTCTACCTTTAAGATTTCGCCGAATTCTTATGCGACTTTATACTTAATATTGATATGTACCTGAGATATTTTCATATTATTTACATATATCATTCATTCCATGTATCCAAAAACCATTTAAATATACATTTCCAAAAAAGGACATTAGGTTAGATTAGGATAGATGGGTTGGCATGTAAGAATAGTTTTCTCCCTGTCCCACTCAGGTCCTTGTGGACCCATTGTGATACCCTTTTTTGTGGTTCTATTGTAATACCCTTCATTGGGGGTTACTCAGGTGTTGTGGTATTTTTTGTGGTTCCTTCCCTCCGCTCGTGGCTACTCAATTCTGCCAAGCCATCCTGATGTCTCCAGAAACCTGCAAAGATTAGATAGTGAGACATCTGACAATTTCTCAATGTCTTGGAAGAAGACGCTTCCAAGTGTTCTGTTCCTGAAGTTACAGAGACCCGGGCAGTGGTAGAAATAGTGAGGGGTGTGCTCGTTTCTTGGAAAAATATGACCAGTTAAAGCACCAACCAGCTTAGACAGCGATATTTTTTCGTACTGCAGAAGCTTCTTCGTTCGGTTTCCGTCATAGTTTCCGTGATATCTCATAGGTGGCTAAAGATTTCCAAATATTGTTGGCTTTCATTCTGATCTTGTATTTCACTCGTTATCTGAAGTTGCAAAGTGGTGGTTTGATCGGCTAAAGTGCCTGGTCACCATCCATTTCGAATCCTTTTCTTGCCAGCTCATTGGCCATCTCATTGCGGGTTATGTCCCTGTGTCATAAAGGCATACTTTGTGCTGCGAGCCAAAAGCCTTAAGTTCTATACGATAGCTGTGAACCAGCATGGATTTGATTTCAATAGCATTAACTGACCTAATGGCCGCCTTACTGTCAATGAAAATGGTGATATCATTCCGTGGTATTGCCGACATTGATAAAGTACGGGCCGCTTCCATGATTTCCAGAAACTTTCCCACAATCCATCATCGATCCATCTGTGTATATAGATATAGATTTCATTTTCGTAGGTTCATTAGCATTGCATTCTTCCCTGCTCGGAAAGGAGCAGGAGAATCGTTTGTCTCCTACACCTATTTTCAGAACCTGTCCGTGACCCTACGATACCTGCCTTCCAGCTGACTATTTGGCTGATCCTCAAGGCGCTCTTGTCAGCTGAATCGTGCAAGTATAGATCTAAGGGTAGCAAGTGTAAAATCACTTCCAAAGCAGCGATTGGTGTCGTTCTTATTGTCGCACCAGTTATCCTTATGCATGCTAATCTCTATTTTTTTGTCAGAACTTAAAATTGATTGATTTGTCTGCGGCTTTTTATCAGAATGTAGTACCACATTTAAGTATCGGTCGTACAATTGCCGTGTACATACACAGTATCCCCATTTTCTGCCGAAGACGCGTTGGAATGCATAAAATGCATATGCCGCCTTTCTTAACCGTTCATTGAGATTCAACCTCTAGTTAAGTTTTCTATCAAGGATAGTACCTAGATACTTCCCACTCTCAGCCACCATAAGAGGGATCCCCTCGAGCTGGTGGTTCGAATTGTGGTATGTTCCTTCTATTTGTGAACAGCACAAGTTCGGTCTTTTGAGGATTTATCCCAAGACCGCATTGTTTTGTCCACTCCAGTTCGCCTTTATTTGACAAGAATTTGCCTGACGTTGCTTGCGTCACTACAACATCGTCTGCGTAAGCAATTACTTTAACCACTCTGTTTTTTTAATTTCACGAGTATTTCATTGATGACGAGGACCCATAGTAGTGGAGAGATGACAACTCCCTGGGGTGTTCCTCTGGATGCTGTAACTCTTAGGTCAGCGTCACTAAGATTTGCATATATATTTTTTTTACTGAGTAGATGATCACGTTAGTGAGACTACCATCAACGTAAGAATCTTTCAATGTTCTATTTACTGCGCATATTTTAACATCGTTGAATGCTCCTTCAATGGACATTACGGAAAGGACATTTTTTTATAGTCTTTTAATTTCAATTACGTATCTTATGTTATCGTAAACTTTAGCCGGGTTAACTTTGCGCCTTTGTTATAGAAAGTTTCATATTTGTTTCATACTCAGACACGTTGAGTAGCGCTCGCTGACATAAGTGCAATTCAACGCAACGCAAGCAATATGCTTTATGCAAATGGCAATCATAGAGAGATGAATTCACCTATTCATGGTCGGTTTATTTTTTAAATACTTTCAATATTTCCAATTATGTAATTTAAATTGTTTAAACTTTGATATCCCATTTACCGCTAACTATTTGGTCTATATCATTTTTTGATTAAAATTGTTAAGAAGTGAAGCGATCCGCGAAGCTTTTTTCCACAGCAGATTTTCATCGTCTTCAGCGCTCTGGCATTCGCGATGGCTTGGTCTTTGAAACGGAGGTTCGGTCTTTCTTGTCATTTCGAACCAGGGACTCAAAGACTCTGGTGGCTAAAGCACTATTGTTCATTTGCTCGATGTGGCCGACCCAATGTAGTTAAGTATAAAATTAATAAAATCAACTATCTATCTATACAACACCGGAACAAGAATATCTGTACAGTGCCACTTCAAAAAAAAAAACTAATCCTCGAAAAGAGAAGAAGAAGAATAAGGCATAAATAGAAAAAACATTTTTGCTATATCTAGCCTAGGGCTGTGGTCAGCCCGTCCTGGTTGACGTGCATATAATATCAATAATATCAATATAAAACCTACATTTGATATGACATAAGTAAACTGTTGAGTTTTTCACATTTCTCAATTCTTTCTGGTGGTAAAAAAGTCACAGCTTGACAATAGAGAAAATTCGCGAAAATCCTTTTTAGACATGAAAGGTCGCTGTACTGATCTGAATACAGCAGCGAGTTTTCTCTATTTCCATCCTGCTCCTCCACGAGTTTGGAAGGGATTCCCAAAACTAGGCATGGTTCTGAACAGCTCTTTCCTATACATGTTGTCGGCATATGGCAGGAGTACTTTCTTGTTACCATATCCTGGAAATGAATTGGTGTCTGCTCTCTATTAAGCTTTTTCGACTTTAGCTAAGATATTGCTGTCCTTGCTTTACTATATTCATTTCGAAGGGATTGGCTAAGCATGACAGCGAAATTTGTGTCATCATCGCCATTTAGTAGTCTTCCGAAATAGGTTTTTCTATGTTTTCACCACAGATGAGTAATTATACAGATAGTCGACTGAGAGGATTTTTGGCTCTCCCGCCTATCGTTTTTTATTTGCTTCAAAAAGGCACAGTACTGTATTCGTATATGTTTTTACATGCAAATCAAATTTAGCCAGCTCACGCACACAATAGCAAGTCTGCGCCTAAGAATCCATTTTGGAAAAGATCTCATGTTGCCATATTAAAAGTCAAAACTGGGCTGTGTCCAATAACATCGTAATAACATGCAACGATTTATAATGAATTTGCAACAGAATAAAATTTTGGTGAATGTTTTTAATTATTCTGTAAACTAAAATAATAGTTTTACCAAACAAGCATATTTTTTGGGTAAACATTTTTAAGCAGTTTCGTAAACATTTTGGCAGTTGCGCAAGTTAAGCATAAAATAAGGGTTATCATAATTTGTTTGCCAGTAGTTAAACTAATTTAGCAGTTTTAAATTGTCAGTAATAATAAAATAATTTTGGTGGTTGACTTATCGAATGTCGAGTAAAATAATTAAAATCAAATAATTTTTAAACGGAAGGTTTAATAAATATTTCAGCAGTGAATTAATGAAATATTCTGTAAACTTACTAAAATTTTAGGTAAAATAAATAAAAGCTCAAGAATGAAATTAATGAGTAACGCGTGATTAGTTAACTGACCATTTCAATAATTTAACATAGTATTTCATAAATTCAATGCTATTTTATTCACCGCTATTTACTATTCCAATTCAAAAATAATAACGTTATTCAATTTGTTAAACATGATGAAATAAATTTAATAACGTTGTTAACTTGGAATTGAAATAGTCAAGTCTACATTTTGTGTTTAAAAATGCATTTAAAGGTTTTTTTGTCGCATATGTGTCATATGAATGTACCGAATATGTAGGTATGTAAATATATTAACCTTTTATATGTTCAATAAAAACATAATGAAACAGCCAACGAATTTAATATACATGAAAAACTAATCCAAAACTATTAACTATAAATATTTTGCACCCAAACATTATTAATTTAGTAATATTCATGCAATTATAAAATAATATATACATTTTATCTCACTCTAATAACCAAAATGGGAAAAATATAACAACCCAAGTATGTTTATTTTAAGGCAGATAGAAAATTGAGAATTTTTTCTTATAAACACAAAAAATATTCGCATTTAATTGCAACAACTTCATTATTTATTATATACCAACCTATTTTTTTTATAAACATTTCAATTGAAATATCTATTAAACTTGAACTACGTTAACTCAATACTTCGCAGCACTTCCCCAACACATCCGCTACAATCAGCTGTTTTTTGTTGCCATTTGGAATTCGTGCAAAACTGCGCGCGCTTATGACATATTTTTGACACATCAACCCCTCCATACTTTATTTGGCTGGCTCACACGTATTCACAGATAAAACATTTGAGAGAGGATTTTTTCTCCATTTTTAAAAATTTTTTGCGGATTCAAAGGGACAGAGGTATGCTGAGTCGACTATCTGTATAATTACTCATCTGTGGTTTTCACCAACGACTATTACTGATGATTTCCTTGTTTATCTACACAGGTCCCTCTTTATTCAGGTCTCGTTTATTTGCTCAATTACGCACTTCTCAAGCTTTTTTCTTTTCCTCGAAAGAAGCCTATGTTCTTTCCATTTCTATTTTTGCTCGTACACCCTACGAGCACCTCCCCCTATTTTGGGCAAAACCGTTTGATAGGCATGCTATTTTGCTGTAAGTACTTGTCAGCAATTGTGTTGGTGGTCTGGTGAAACCCAGCATATCATTCGCCGTGCTTCCGATTGCTTTTTTTGGCATATAATGGTATTTAGCGCTTAATGATAGTCGCAAAGGTTCTGGCCTTCAATGTTAAATCCCTTCACAGCATTTTTTCGTTACTGTGACTTTTGAGATATCCGTAAATTTACCTTGCTTTAGGTACATTTAAATTTTCTTATATTTCGACAGGTCAAGGCTTCTTTAAAGCTTCTGTAAGGCTTTCAGTTCAGAAAATTTATTTATTAATAATATTAAGTTATTTATTAATGCTTCGATGTATATGAGTTGAACTGAAAACCGAGCTTATAACATCCGGTTAACACCAGCTTGAGCCTTTGCTTCTAAACCTTGCTTTAAGGACCACAAATAAAAACTTTCTTTGAGTGAAATAAAACTGGAAACATCTATAAATCTTTTATTGTGAGACTTTTCAAGTAATTTTCAACACAGGTATTGGTTAAGAAGGATCTGCCTAGCCTCTTTTTTGAGTACATTTCAGGCACTTTGTGCCTTCTATTGGGGTTGATACCTATTTCTTAAAACGTCCTTTAATATTTTCCGAGTTTTATAGTAGCGCGTAGTTCTGACCCCCTTCATTCTGTTGTCTGCCCTCACTTACATATGTCAATGAGCTGACTCTAACTTCTATTTCATTGCTGTTATTTTGGTTTGCCATCTGTTGTATTTGTAGCCTATGTTTGAGGTACAATAAATTCCGATAGACTAAACACATCGGCCAATTATCTTCACGTCTTGCTTTTGGTTTTGCGAAAGAAATACCTATAGCCCTCACATCTATGAAAATTTTAACGTACCCAAAACAAAAGTTAACCCTTACAAAAGCCCGAGAACAATGCGCCATCTGCCCGTGGGGAAGTCTCCGCATCGCACTTGCATCAGCAACGCACTTAAGAGTTGTGTTTTTCTAATAATCATCAATTCTTACCACCCTTAGGCCTTGATTCCATCCAATTACTCCCTTGGGATGCCAGCAACAGCAGTAGAGAAATGTCATCTAAAAACCGTTAATTGTGACAAATGCACATGACATTGTCTAACAACCCCATAAATGACATGAAATCTTGTTTACAACAAGTACCAGCTATATCCTCATCCTTGCAGCCGTGTATCGCACAATAGGTTATTGAAAATTGCACGACCAATAGGCAAGTCTCTACATAAAGCGCCCGTCATCGCACACAAAGAGAATCTCGCTCTATTCATTCTCGAATATTCATTCACCCACCTTTCCGCGCGCTAAGCTCAAGAGCCAAGCGGCACTAAGAATTCATATCCACATTCATACATACTTACATATATCTAAAGCCAAGTCCTGCATTAGAAGAAGGCGCGTCTCCGACAAACAAAACTCTCTTCGCTTTAGCAAATCATTTCACTTTTTATATATCCATATGTATGAACGCAGGCATATGAATCGGTAAGAACGAAGGACACGAGATGAAAACTTAGCTGGAGGACGTATCAAAGAGGACACACACACCCCAAGCTCATGCTTTGCCTATACTTCAACTAACTACTATTAAGAATGCTATGAAATACAAAAAAAAACAGGGAAAATCTTAAACATTCATTGCCTTTGTCCGTAACATCCTGTTAAGCATCCTTTTCATCTTTTCATCTTCATCCTCCCCTGGACATGTATTTGCCTTCATTCGACAAAAAAAAAAAAAAAAAAAAAAAAAACCCAGAAAGAAAATTTTTGGAATCTCAAGCGGAAGAAAAGAATTTTCGCAACACAATGTGCAGAGAGCAGGACAAGGAGACGCAGAGGCCAGGAGACGAAAAAAAAATACGAGAATCTTAAGTGGGTGAGTCAGTGAAAGCGGGAAATCCCCCACCCAGTTAGTCTCCCACTTAACCAATGTCAATGTCGTACGTGCACATTCGTCGTCGTCGTCGTAGTCGTGGTTGTTATCGTGTCGTCGTCATCATCGTCCCCTTCAAGAAAAAGTCCAATGCAATTCTATACGATCCTGGGTCATATTCACAGATTGTGCAGGGAGTGTACTCCGGCTCCAATTCCCGCATCTCTGTTGGCGATATGTTGATGACGATGACGACAACAACAATCAACCACCAAGCCAACCAGCCAGCAGCCACCAGCGCCGCCAGGCAGCCAACAACTTTGATGAGGTCGCATTTACGTACACATGTCGCCATGTCCTATCCGACTGCATCCTGTTCACGATCCAGTTGGAAGCACTTCGAACATATCCTGTATGTGTGCTACCTCGTCTAACATACATATATGGTTGGGGGGGGGGGGCATATCGCAACGTATACAACATTCGCCACTTGAATCAACAGACAACACTTTCGCTTCGTACCTGCCTTGCCAGCCAACCTTGCCTGCATCAACATCATCATCGTAGTCGGTCGCCAACCAGTGCCAAAGCCAACTCCCCCTTGCATAGCCTTGCTTAGTGCATTAGAGAGTCAAGTGAAGCGCTTATGTATGGGTGGTGCTGCGAGCCAGCCACCCCTAATGCTCGGGGTGCACACCGGCAACGAAAGTGAAATTGTGTTGCTATTGTGCAGCACTATACTAATAGACTCTCCTGTTGGGGATGCCTGCGACAGGGTCTTGGGGGTTGATGCAGCTTTCCTTTTTTTTTCTCAATCCCCCTATTCGTCATTATCATCGTCATCATCATAATATCACAATCGTCTATGGAGGTGTCTAGGTAAAGGAGATTCCGAGGTTGAGGTGGAAAGGCGAAGAATATATTTTTTTTTCTTTTTCAATAGAAACACTTTCCACGTGACTACTTCTGAAAAGCGACGCGGCGACCGTGGTTAAGATTTGTTTTGCAAAAAGTGTGAGCTGGGCATTCAGCTCAGACACTCCAATCAAAGGGTGGCGATGTGTTCTGCTAGTGTGTGTGTGTATCTATAAAGATTATATCTGGGGTGGATGTGTGCAGCGTATTAGAGTGCAGGCCAAGGGATGATGTGGATTTGATGCATAACTTTAATTAGAGCGCAAAACGGAAGAATGAGTGTAGCTTGCTAATGGGTTGTTGAAAGACTCAACGCCCTTCCTTCCAGGATCTATAGTTGCATGCAAGAACGCAATCACAATGTGCATATGTATGTTTGGAACATATGAATATTTATAAATTTACGGTCTTAGTTTGGTGTTCCTTAATTTCTTAGTTAGTTAGCTAAACCATCTGCAGAGAAAATGGGACTGTGATTGTCCAATTAATGCGGACTTTAGCTTTAAGCTTTCTCTTTCCACTTAAGTGCGTCAAATTACGCACAGTCTTCCTCTACTGCGTTGCGTAATTTTTTAACTATCCCGATGTCGCTTTACAGCTTATATAGTTTGTCCTTAAATCGAATCGAAAATAATTTATCTTTAGGTTAATTATTCTACTAAACTTTTTCATGTAAGCTAGGATTCGAAAGAACAATTTATGGCGGCAGGGCAGGAAATTAATTGGTATCTTTAGAAGTATCTGTCTTCTAAACATCGCGCATCAGATGTTACTTCACGTATTGAAACGATATATCAACGATCTGAGTGGACTCTGTCAGTGGGATTTTAGGCCCGATTAGTCTACCATTGACCAAATATTCACACTACGGCAGAGAGGGGGATATTGGTTTAGGCCAATCGTCGATTCAATATCACTCTCCTATGATTTACGTAGAGGTGAATGAGAGGACAGACGAACTGGCTACACGTGGCCGCGGAGGAAGTCTAACCACCGCTGGGCTACGAAAAGAGAAATATCTTCCTGCTCTTTACCTCAAAGACGTAAACTAGGCAGTAAAAGGTAACTAACTGTGTAATTTACTGGAAGATGTGGCCTACAAAGCACAAAAGTCATTCGAGACTGGTCGCCATTTCTACGAGCGATTAGCCTATCGTGCGTGCCGAGCTTAGCATTTCCCTTAAAGGAAACTGCGTTACATCTGCTATGTGATTGCTCGGCTTTAGCTATAACTAGACAACGTCGAAAAGAGATCTCAGTCATCAACCTCGGAAGCATCATTGTCTTCCTCAATACCAGAGTTTGTGTCTACCTACCTACCTAACTACGGCAGAAGTTACTGCTCTACTAATTTCTTTTTGATTCGCTGGCATTTTGATATCAAAAAGGAAATTAAGGTAAGGCGACACGCTGGCATGTGGCTTCTTTGTAAAAAACTGGACGAGGTCTTTTAAGAGCCTGTTTAATTAGTTGCATAGGGGGCGGGTTTGATATTATTGGTCGAACACAGCGAGCTGTCTGTGCGATCGTAAATATAGAAGCAAAAACTTAACATCGTTGGTTTGTATAATTTTTATATAGTATGGGACTTTGTCAACTTCGGGTCTGCCTTACATTTTAAACAGATATCTCTTCAGAAATCAAATGAAGAATAATCCTTATCAATCCCTGTTTATTTGGACTTAAAAGACAACTATGCCTAACTATGAAGTAAGACTATGAAGTACGGATCTCTACCAAACTGTATATAAGACCTATATAATCCCAGTTCTCCTGTATGGATGGATTCCACGACAAACTCTACGAGTTTTTAAAGTGACATCGACCTGGGTAAACAAAAAACTTGGATTGAACCATTTGAGTTGGCGGGCACCAGTACTCCAGCTCGCAAAACTTTCGACTCTTGGGTATACAGAGGAACAATGCAGTTGCGGAAGGCCTTGGATTTTTTCGGCGCGTATAAGAAGCGTGCACAAGGGCACCACAACCAACTTGAAGCAGTTAGCCAATTACTTTGCTTATTGGTGATGCTTATTGGTTAAAGCTTGTAGCACCACCTAAGTAAGTCAGTAAATTTGTAAGTTATCTGAAACTGACCTCCAAACTAATGCACAATTCTATTCTATCTATCTTATTAAAATTTAAAAATTAACTCCTTAACTCCATATAATATATTGACCTTTTGAAAAAACTTTTTTAATGTTAAGGAAATAACCGGAATCAACGCGTTACTCGTTTTGTTATATTGGTTGGTGTTCTCCTTCATCAAGTTCACATCGCTTCGTTAGTCGGTTCATTCTACATATTTATAGCTGTAGGCAGTGATGCCAGCCCGGATCGAATTTTGTATGCCTAAATCCGAAAAAAATATTCATACACAGGCTTTTTTAAGTGCCTGGCTACACATTCATGGGAATGAAAGTCATTCCCATGAACGTCGTTGCTAAAGACTCATCAGAATGAAAGCAATTTGAATGGCGGGGAGCGCTGAAATCTGAAACAAAACAAAATTTCTCTTGGAAATCGAATACTTTTGTGCTCTCTAGTACCTGTATTCGGTCTTCACTCTTCCAACACAAATCTCAAATGAGGATTTTTGTCAAAAGTGATATGGTTTGGAACCGAAACGTTCATCCCCACACTGAGAATTCAAATCGAAAGAGGATTTTCGGAGGATTCTTGGTGCAGTCTACCCTTTTCTTTCTGACTCACATAAAATCTACCTGTCTCGTGCGATATGACGATCATTCCCATGAACGTGTAGCCAGACTCAAGAATAGAATGATTAGTTTAGCGAAGGTGAATTTTTGTCTGAGTATGGTGAGTTAGTCAAGTTAATGAAATGTTGTAAATGTAGTTGTAAATGAAAATGAGTGATATGACTTTCATCAAAGTATCAGAGTTACCAAATTCAAAAATTATTTGCATTGATTAATTGTAAAAATAATTCACAAAAAATTATGCATTTTTTCTCAAAATTATTCTTTAATGCCTCAAGCATAGGAATTATGCATAAAAGAGGGCTTTTAAAGGGTGATTTTTTAGCTGGTTTGGTTTTGGCAACACTGGTTTTGACAGCTGACGTGTGTTTAGTACCTTGTGTCACTGTCAAACAGCTTCAGTTTGGTTTGCAATTTAACCATGGATCGTCTTACAAATGAACAACGCTTGCAAATTATTGAATTTTACTATCAAAATTCGTGCTCGGTTCGAAATGTTCATCGCGCGCTGCTTCCATTTTATGATCGGCATTCTCGACCTTCTGAGCAGTATATTCGGAAGATTGTGACCAAATTTCGCACCAAATTTACTTTGTTGGACATTAAACCACCAACACGTTTACGTACTGTGCGTATTGAAGAAAATATTGCGGCCGTATCAGCTAGTGTGACAGAAGACCGCGAAATGTCGATTCGGCGCCGTTCCCAGCAGTTAGGCCTTTGTTACAGCACTACGTGGAAAAGGATTTGCGGAAGGATTTGGGCGTAAAGCCTTTTAAGATACAGTTGGTGCAAGAACTAAAGCCAGCCGACCTACCACAACGCCGAATTTTTGGTGAATGGGCTCTTGGAAAGCTGGCCGAGGATCCGCTTTTTTATCGAAAAATTGTGTTCAGCGATGAGGCTCATTTTTGGTTGAATGGGTACGTAAATAAGCAAAATTGCCGCATTTGGAGTGAAGATCAGCCAGAAGCATTGCAACAGCTACCAATGCATCACGAAAAAGCCACTGTTTGGTGCGGTTTATGGGCCGGCGGCATTATTGGGCCATATTTCTTCAAAGATGATGCGAATCGCAGCGTTACTGTCAATGGTGAACGCTACCGAGCGATGATAACAAACTTTTTTTTGCCCGAAATGGAAGTTCTTGACTTGCATGATATGTGGTTTCAACAAGACGGTGCCACATGCCACACAGCACGCGAAACAATGGCGCAATTGCGAGGCGAGTTTGGTGAACAGTTAATTTCACGTTTCGGGCCGGTCAATTGGCCGCCTAGATCGTGCGATTTGACACCATTAGATTATTTTTTGTGGGGGTATGCCAAGGCTAATGTGTATAGGGACAAGCCCGCTTCGATTGACGCACTGGAAGCCAACATCCATGCATTCATTCGTGAGATACCGGCCGATATGTGTGAAAGAGTATGCAAAAATTGGACTCAGCGGATGGGCTACCTGAGACGCAGCCGCGGTCAACATTTGCATGAAATTATCTTTAAACATTAAATTGCAAGGTTCAAACTATCGATTCAAATAAATATTTCATTCATTTTTTCGAATTTTTTGTGTTTTTTTTTTTAAAAAAAGTTCTAAACCTCTTAAAAAATGCTTGCTTTGTTTACATGCGATCATTTGAAATCAGTTTCAGAATAATCGTCGGACTAATGAAAGCGCAAGTGATTCGAAACCTTTGCGTAGTGGCACCTCAAATGATCGCAATTATGCATTTATGAAAGCGAGGCAACTGTTTTAGTTGCAATTATGAATCCTATGCATTGGTCAGACTTACGCAACCATGGATTTATGAAAGCACACATAACTATCTGTAGGCTGTAGCTTATCGAACAAATATTCCTAAGTCCAAATTACCAAGGTAACTTGCTAAGTGCAACTCACATCTGGGTTTTCATCTCGTTTTAGAGCACCGAGTCGAGGCAAAATATTATACAAACAAAAAAAATATATGAAAAACCTGTTCTCCTTGAGAAATATACCTAACTTGGTATTCTCCTTAATCTAGTTCGATAGTCAATTTATATTCGATTCGACCCGTTTACTCATACTTGTAGTTTATCAAACAACAATTCAAAAGTCCGAATTACCAGCCAAAGCAACTTGCTGTTGCAACTCGAGACTTTCATGAAGCGCACCCTCCTTTTGTGTGTTTCCCTCTCTTTTAAATCTGGTGCGCTTTTCTTAAGTGAAAAACACAAAATCTAGAGTTTCACAACCGATCAAGAATTATGAATCATGAGTAATAGAGTTATTCACTTCTATTACCATTGCCAATTAAAAATGTGTACACACATATTTGTTTATATTTCATTTGTGGTATTGTAAACGTAAAAGGTTGATTTTTATTGATATATTGTATCAGTCTGTTTCTGTTAAGGAAACATATACCGAATACGATTGATAGTTCTCTAGTAAATAGGAATAACAGCATAAGTCACTTACTTCAAAAGACGTATCTTCAGTTTTAAATTTCTGTGGCAGCTTATAGCTCGCAATGGTATTTATTCGGCTATAAATGTTTTACCATTTGAGATATTGCATTGAAAAAATGTGGAATATGGTACCGTCAATTTGGGCATAAATCGATTTATGCTGTTATTCTCTATCATTACCGAGTTTAGTTTCAACAGAGACTTCTTCGACAATTTTAATAAAAATAAGCGCCATTATTATACATTTTCCAACATCCAGTTCCTCTGTCTGCTGTAAAATGTTTACAAGGAATACAAGTCTAAAGGAAAAATTATCAAAAAATATTTGCATTTACTAAAATCACTACGGCACGTCACTGGCTGAGGGTACAACGCTTTAAACAAGAAGAACCGTCTTCTATCTTTACCTGTAAAACGCCGCACACAGACAGTTATTTTTAAACAATTCCTTTAATAATCATCTGAAGTTATGCCTTCATTTTTGCCAAACTAGCTACGTACAGTAATAGCTTCGTTGGTGCAAAATTTAGGGTAAGAACTACAGTCGTTAACTTGAACATGGAAACAACAATTTATCCGTGAAGTGCCAAAACGGTTTAAGCCACATTTAAAAAATAAATGTAACTGATTTGCAGATGGACTTAAAACGTTTAATTTTATTCATGTCAAAATTTAAATTTCGGTATTTCGGTAATAATACAAAAAGTTTAATTGACGGCATATGCCACGCTTGTCACATATAAACTTTAACGTTTCCGGGGGCTCAGGCCGTTTTAGCGCTGAGTTCCTCAATCATGTTATGGAAACCTCTCGGCCTTCTATTTGAATCTTATATCTTGTCGCTGGCAGGTTTGTACCTACTTAATGCTCTTCCGAACTCAGTCTGTAGCCACAAGGAAAAACAGTATTTTTTTGTTATTTTTCAGCTGACACTTTTTATTATATTAATTTTGACACATAGTTTGTAAAACCCCTTAATATTCGTCGTAAACCCATAAAAGTCTATATATTTATGATCAGGACCAAATCCTAAGACTATTTAGCAATGTCCGTCCGTCCGTCCGTATCAACTTTTGAGGCCTTTAAATGTATTCTAGAAAGCTGCATATACATACTCCCTAGGGTCCCGAAATGGTAAAGTGTTAAACGTTTACACGTTACACGTGGCCACTGCCACGCCCACAATTTAGAAAAAAACGTTTTAAGGCTAAGGTTAGAGAGATAGAGTGTTAAAACCTTTACAAGATATGTAGGCACTGCCCTCCTTTATAAGTCTGTCATATACACATCTTTTTGCCACGCCTACATTTTGTGGGCGTTTTTCACTAAAATGCTGTTTTCTTCAAAAAATTTCATAGAAAGGGAAAAAAAATGTTTAACAAGATATTTAGCCAATATTTTTGCCAACATATCGCCTATACAAAGTTTGTGGCCACGCCCAATTTTTGGGGCCATTTTTTTTCAAAAATATTTTCTTTTTAATTTAATGGAACGAAATAAAATGCTTTCCATCATCTTCCTAATGCTTTTTACTTTGGGGCATATAAGGATATGGATAGGATATCTATCATACTTTTCGCCCTAAGCGGACTGTAGTCTTTCCTTATGTTTAGGTTATAGATTTGCGTGGTGGCTTATGACACGTTACGGTGAACTACTGATGAAATTAAAAAAATATGGAATTTAAACTGAATACACGAGAATCGAGTGGTAGATAAGATAAGTAGACTCATGCTGTTTTTACTTGTGGCCCCAAAAGTAGTCCGTAAATGAACTGAATGTCAACAGGACTCGCTTAGTAGGAGAACTATTCTAAAACTTAAGGGAAAGGCTACAGTCCGCTTATGGCGAAAAGTATGATAGATATCCTATCCATATCCTTATATGCCCCAAAGTAAAAATCGTTGAGAACGTGATGGATAGAATTTAATTGCATTCTATGAATTTTATATAAATACAAAAATATATTTTGAAAAAATATTTTGAATATAGTATAGCAGTTACATTATATATTTAATATATTAATATATTTATATATTTAAAATTTACCCTAGGGACCCAAGGGTGTATATGTTCCAAATGTCAGTTTCCTTACATAAATCTAGCATTAAAAATTGCCTACGGACGGACGAACGGACGTACATTGCTAAATAGTCTTAGGTATTGCTTCTGATCATAAATATAGCTACTTTTAGGGGTCAACGAAGAATAATAAGGGGTGTACAGATTATGTGTCAAAATTAATATTTATAACCTTAGGATACGGTATAAACATTTGTGTACCACGTTGTTGCATCATGTAGGTATAACAACCTAACTTAGTCCATTCATGGCAAAGATTGAAATTTTCAAAATACTAAGTAGATTATCTGTAATACCTAAATAACCCCTAGAGCAGGACTGGCTTTATGAACCCGAAAGATTTATTGTACATAAACTCATTAACTTTCTCCGTGCTGCTTCTCGAATGCTGTTAACTGCGCATTGGTTTAGGTACAAACTAATTTCTTGAAGAAGAGTTGGTTTATTTGTTCAATCTTTCAAATCATTGAACTGTTTGAGAACAACTGAATCTAAGTCTTGGAATATGAAAACATGTACGAAACTGTTATAAGAAGCTTCTCAAATTCGACTTTAAGAATTGAAATAAAATTGTAGGTAGATATGTACCACCAAAACATATAACTCCACACACATAATGGTAAGATAAGCTAGGCTTTTGGCCATGCATGGATCATAAATGCCTACCATTTTTTTATTTATTCTCTATATTTAGGGTTGGGCAAGGTAGTGATCGCTCCTTTGTTTATCCTCTGCAGCTTGAATATATAAACCAGCAGGGCATACAAGCTTATTCTTGAAATCGCGATTAGGTAGTATGTATGTCTTGAGAAAAATTAATATATTCAAGAGTGGGTCTCAAATTTTGCAAAAATAAAGATGTACTAACTAATTCGTATTTTCTCATTTTTTATGAATTATTTTCCCTTAAGTAATCGAATTTTGGTTTCAAAAGTTTGAACTGACATCTAGTGGAATAGATTTTGGAAGTGTATTCGGTTATAATATTAACTCACTGCCTAAAGTATCGTTTGTGTTAAATCTATTCAATCTTACAACCCATTCACTTTAGAAGCTTCAAAAGCTTAAAAGACCGAAAAGCTTCCTCACTAAAGCTTTCAGTTGCAATGAAGCTTTCGTATGAAATGCTTTTAAGACTTCTAAAATTCGCGAGTAGAGGAAAATAATATTTATGGGACAATAAATTATAATTTTTCGGAGTATGCGGCAATTGTATGGTTTAAATGGTTCTAACCCATGCCAACACGTCGAATTGCTTTCCAATACACCAGCCAAACATAGTGGTGAATGAAGTATTACTATTATTGACGAATGGAAAAGTTTTCCTGCGATACCTGGTTGTCAAAAAATTAATATGAAGCGACCCTTGACAGTCGTTTAATTTGTATGGGATTTCCATAAAGAAACAGCAGTCTTTCATGTAAGTAAATAAAGTATTTTATTTTTGAAAAGTGAACCAACTTATTGCAAAATAATTCAATTCACATTTCAAAATACATATTGCCAAATATATGAGTAATTTGAATAAATTGAACTGGTAGACCACACATACAAATCAGTTAAATAAAAAGTGAAATGCGTAAACAAATATTTGTCATATCAGTTTGTTACTTTTATTACAAAACGTTGGTGACTTTAATAAAGTTAATTTAAATAAAGTGTATTGATTATTATGTTTATAATTGCATTTTAGAGGATGTATAATTCGGAAAACATGAAGACTGCTCTAAGATTGCAATTTGTATTAAAAATAAAAACTTAGTATTACATTCGTAAATACACATTTTGCATTAGCTTATATAATACTGTTTTTTATTAATAAAAATTATGTACTAACTTCTTTAATTATCAAATATAAGAAACAATTTGCCGCTGCACCTGATCTTTCAATACAAAAATCAACGAACTGTCAAAATCTATAGCAACCTACCGGTGAGAAAATTGACCGCCTGGGGTAAGCCTTCATTCGTCAATTGAGATGAAAGAAATGGAGGATTCGACCCCCTAGTGGTGAGACTTCGAAGCCGAAAAAAAGGAAATAGAATATATTTTGCATATTAAGTTTTACTTAGGTAGATACTTTCTTAATAATATTATTTCCAAAGCCAATAATAATAGGCATCAAGTTTATAGAAAAAATTGTAAATATTGTTTGCTTAAAATAATAAGTTGCCATTAGTAATAATGCTATGAAATAAATTTAGAAAACATTATAAACAAATTAAAGAAAAAATTTGTTGAGAAATTAATTCTGTGACGGTTTTTTTAGGCCAGTTATAACTTTGATTTTGGACAAAACTGTATCAAACTCTACAAAATGGCATTTATTTGTTTTAAATCGAGAGAATATTTTCTGTTATTAGTTTTTTAACACAACTTCAGCTCACCATGGTAAGATCTGATGAATATCATCTGAGAGACAAAGATTTAGACCACATACTGAAACATTCCAACGCTTCGATTGTTGTACGTTGTTCAGCGTAGACTATCGGCTTTACGTACCCCCAAAAAAAATTATTAAAAGGCGTCAAATCACAAGGGCTTTGAGGTCAATTTGAATGTAGAGTATGAAAAATCTGTTTGTCTTTAATAAACTCATTTATTTGGTAGCTTACAATCAATTTAATGGATTTGGATAAAAATGGAAGGTTAGCTGTAGGCTATTAGTTCAGTATTAGTTCTTTTTTTTAGGAATCGGGATGATTTTATTTTTTAATCAACTTTTTATACGATCCCCAATCTTAGCTACCTCCCAACAAATGACCTTAAACCGATTTAAATCTCTTAAAGTTATTATTCCTGTTGGTTCTGTGCTTTTGGAATCGAGCACATAATTTACACCAACATTTTGTATCTTTCTGTCGATCAATGTGTTGATGTGCATTTGGATCAAAACGAAAACCGATCATCCTCCAACTGATGAGTAACGTGAGGAGATACGGTACGTAAATGTGGCTGGTACTTTGTTACTATTTTGAGAAAAAAAAATAGGAATTTACGCAACGTAATTTTGTTTTATTATTTTATAGCCATGTAACTTTTTGCTGGGTTGTTAATAAAATCACATTGAATTATAAACATTTTCTGCGCAATTATATTAGGTATATAAAAAGTATTAAACGGTTTTTGTAGATATGTGTAATAGTTCTAAAGTTATAGCATTTAAATAAGTTGTACCTCAAAATCGGAAATATTCATTTTAACTTGAAAGGTCTTTTAGTATCGGTTTTTGTATTTAATATTAAATAAAAAAATTCAAAACTGAAAGAAGTACAGGCCGGCAAAGTAGTTATTCAAAAAGAAAACTTTTCCCTTGGTTGACAAAATTCCGATCCCCTCTGTGATCTTAAGCACACAATTTTATATAATTCTTAAAGATTAAGCTTGTCAATTTCGTTAGACTTGAGCTATTTGAAAAAAATATTATGATAAAATGGTGTCCATATGAAAAAAAAAATTTTTGTTTTTCCCTTGTTTTCTTATTTTTGGGTTTTTTTTAAATAAAAATTCAAATATATACAGAAGATCGAATCGGTCCACTAGTACTTGAGATATCATGTCAACTGTTTCGAAAAACATTGCTTCGAGAATAAGGAGTTTAAAGTTTATAGTCTCGTTTCAGGTCGTCTGAGACATTTGAGTTCAATGTCATAAAAACTCCGAAAATAATTCCAATTTAGAAAAATTCTTTTACAGGATTATTTTTAAAGGTCTAAACGTTGAAAAAATGCAAAACAAAATTTATTTATTTTAATTTCTAGATCAGAATACATTAGATATAGGTATTTTTATTTAGCGATTTATCTGAGCACCAGTGTATATAAAATTAGTCTGACTGTCTGTCTGTCCATCCATAACTCGAAAACCATTCACCGATTTTCGGTTTTTTTTTCGTTTATAATATACATACATGGTTTCCAATTTGTTTGAGGGGGGGGGGGGGGGGAGAGAGAGTGAGAGAGAGAGAGAGATCGGGGATGATGGGCTATCAATGTAATTGTGATTTCCTCCGGATGAGTGCAGCTTATTACAGGCGACCGTAGCCACGGACAAAGCCCGTACCGTGGCACCCGTATTAGTGACATAACCCCGAATTGCAATAATATTCCTATTTTCGACAAAGTTAGATTAAGACTGAGGGATCATAATTTTCCTGCTTTTACTCCATGCAAAAATGTTTGCCGGAATTTACATTTTTTTATAATTCATCATTGAGGCCAAACAAGCGCTGGTATTGTTACATTGTAGCATGGGATTCATGGGATTTTAGACCTGTTGCTCTTCTTACATTTTTATTCAACACAAAAGCTACTACGGACATTTGTATATTATTTTTTGATTGGGACCCGAGACCTCCATTATCAGGGGATTCGCTAACGATTCGCTCTATGTCTTTATTTTTCAAGATTTATCTGTCATCTCCGTACAGAAGCAAATATAGCTAGAATCATGAAAACAAGCATCATTTATGAAAGAAACGTTTTCGTTAACTCATAACTACCTCTATAGTCTCTTAGACTCCGCTTTTGATAAAAACAAAAAAAAGCATAAGAAAGTATACCCTCCAGTTCCATCAAAGTATTGTAGGTAGAGAGGAAAAGGTACAATGTCACGTGAAGAATAAAAACACGCGTGCAAATAAAGGTTGTTTTTAGAGGTATAGAGCTTTGAAATGGAATAAAACATAGATCATTTTTTTTAAATTGACATGAAATTAACTTTATTCGAAAGATAATTCTCGGGCATTATAATTTAAATATAATTTCTGGCATATGGCCGCCAGGTCCGACTCGGATGTAGTTTAATCTGGAGGTCTAATTTTCGATGACTTTTTCCAACATTTGTGGCCGTATATCGGCAATAACGCGGCGAATGTTGTTCTCTAAATGGTCAATCATTTCGGGCTTATCGGCGTAGACTAGCGACTTCGCATATCTCCACAGAAAATAGTCGAGTCAAGGCGTTAAATCGCACGATCTTGGAGACCAATTCACGAGTCCGTAACGTGAAACTATGCGGTTACCAAAAGTTTTCTTAAAAAAACCAATTGTGGCATGAGCTGTGTGACAAATTGCGCGGTCTTGTTGAAACCACAGCTTCTGCACATCATGGTTGTTCAATTGATGAACGAAAAAGTTAGTAATCATGGCTCTATAGCGGTCACCATTGACTGTAACGTTCTGGCCAGCATCGTTTCAAAAGAAGTACGGACCAATTATTTCACCAACCCATAAAGCACACCAAACAGTCAGTTTTTGTGTATCCATTCAACAAGAAGTGAGCTTCATCGCTAAACAAAATTCGCTAATGAGAATTGGAATCAACGACAATCTTGTTTTGGGCCCATTCACCGAATCTACGCCTTCCTAGGTGAACCTGTGGCTTAAGTTGGATTTTGTAAGCACTTTTCGCAAAATCTTAGTGGATGTACACATATCCAATTCCTGTGCACGATGGCGGATAGACTGATTCGGGTCTTCCTCTACGCTACGCTAAGCAGCACGGACTTCATCTGTACGCACTGTACCACGTCTTTGTGGATGCGTATTATCATTTAGAGTAAACGTGGTGGGAAAACGTTCCATAGTTAATCAAATTAATTACTCTGATGGACGATTATGTTGACCGTAAAATTGTCGATACGTTTTTCGAACAGAACAATGATTTTCAAAATAAATTTGCATAATAATTTCGAAGCGTTGTCAGGTGTCAGTCTATTCATGTTGAAATGCCAAACCAAACTAAAAATAAATCACTTGATAGCTGACAAAATGGCCGCCATCTAAAACAGTGCTGCCAACCTAAGGTTATATACATCTTAAAAGAAACACACTAGTAATAACCAAAACACAATATCATCAGAGTCTACAGATACTCCAGGTTATCGTTTAATGTAGAATAACATTACTTTTCATTCATCATAATCTACTTTAGTGAAATTAAAACTTAAGCCCATGATTTTTATTTCTTAATCTTTTTCTTTTCATTCTATGCAAGAACTGTCCGGTAAGTGGGCGGATGCTAAAAGACTATCAGGCGTTGGGCCGAATATCGGAAAAAGCGCCAGATAAGCCGAATAACCGGATATTCGTTACATCCCTAATCTGCCTTTTAGGGCAAATTATCCCGTCCCTGTACGGAAAAGAAGTCAGTAATGATAATAAGGTTTTGGGTTTTTTTTTTTTTTGGAAAGCACAGCGTGCAAAATTTATTTAAGTCTTTTTTTGATTCAATTGTAAGGTACGGTTTAATGCATACACCGAGCGGCATTTTATTTTTGAGAAGCTCCTCGTGACAATTCTTGTTCTTAGTATCACTCCCCACCACTTGATAGCTTCACCATTCCGAGTGCCATGCTAGTCACTCCATATAAAAGGTCACACATTAAATCTTTGTTTCGCTTTCAATTAAAATAAAGATGTTAGGTACCCGCGTCATTCGCCGTAACCTTCCGAAGTACATCCAATGAATTTAGTCCCACTTCCATGACGGTACCCCAACTATACAAATGATTGGCAGTAAAAACTTTGATTCTAAAAGTGTCTCACCCCTCATGCGAATGTGACATGTCAGTTCCGACTCCAACTCCAACACAAACAACAGTATAACATTAACCGCAACCGACGATATTAACTCCCTTTATTTCCAAGTTTTATGTCCACTTTGCACCACCAAACACAATCACATTTTCATCCCTTGATTCCGTATACAATCGTCTTTAGTCCTTCTTATCTTTATGGACGGCTAACTGCTGCCGCTATCCTCAATCCTCAATCCCTTATCGCCAGAAACAATATGGATGGCACTTAAAAAGTGTCATTTTTGCAGGCTGTTAAAGTCCTCATAATTTTTTTTTTAATTCAACCCTCAAGTTGGAGTCATGCTTTTTTAAATATATTCAGTTCAAATGTCAAATTTAGATTTAATTATACAAAATGTAGGTAGGTAGGTAGGTACACATGTCTAGCTCACATTAAAATATGAGTAGAAACTCACTGAAAGTAACAAAGGATCAACCTCATAACTCGTCTTGATGGGCATCCGTGACTCGAAATGTTTCAAAACAACACGATGACGATGTACGTTGACTTCCTGCGTGACATGCCGACTTTCGCCGTATTTAAACTTAGTGCAGGTCCACCCAGCACCCAGTAGAAACATCAAATAAACAAATCAATTCCAGCGTTCATGTTGAGTGACAGCAGGGTTGAGGCAGGCGAACCCACAGAGCACACACAATACACAACCACGAGCTTTTCGCACTCCTCATCATCCACTGGAAGCCACCCGCAAAACAAAAAAAAAAAAAACTGCGCGAAAATATCCTGCGTAACATCAGCAGCATCCTTTCTCTACGGCATTCCAGTAAAAAGCTCATTTCTCCATGGTTACATCACATAGAAGCACCCATCTCCTTATCAAGGAACTTTGCTCCTCTCACATCAACTCTGTGTCTGTGCCAGGACCAGGACGACATTCGTGGTATCGTTGTCCATTCCAATCAGTTCCCATTCGGTACTTGAAGCGTTAACAAGCAGCAAGCAAGCAATCACACAACACGGGCGTTTTTGCATGCGAAATCGCGCTTTTGTTTTCAAAAACATAAACAGATTCATAATTTAATATCCTGCACAAAGGATAATTTTTATTTTTCTGCTTTTCTGTATGGTCGCGCTTTGTGAATAAAGGACGCAAAAGTTCATCAAAGCAGTTTTCAGTCGCGCTCAATCGTTTTATGCTTTCTTTTGCTTAAGTAATACGCTGCATCCTTTCTATATTGTGCTGCGGGCGCCGACAAACGGGGAGGACGTGCGAATTACCGAAAAGAAAATAAAATTCCATTTTCCGTTTCCATTTCCACATTTTGGTGGAAACGTTCTCTTTGTTGTTGGTTCAGTGTGTTGTTGTTTTTGTTATTTTGATACGGCGAAAAAGGATGCGTCGCAGTGCATTTTACTAGAGTAGGTCAAGACGAAGAGTGCGCTGCGTATACTCTCGTTGCGTGTCGAGAAACCGGGATATGTATACTCACGTGTGCTTTCGGTGGAACGTTTGAGTGCGTTGTTGATACCTATACGTTCACATATACCTATAATTTTTTGAAATAAAATCCTTAAATTAAAAGGAAATTTTCCAACGATAACCGAGTGCAGTTAATGTTTTTCCGGTTTTTAAACGAGAGTGCGCGAGGATAATTTTTCGTTTCTTTTTTTTATTGTGGATTACTGAATACATGAGTGCAGAAGAAGGATATTTTGACGTGCAAGGATATACCTACGTAAGAGTGCAGTTAAAGGTAATTATTATTTTTTTTTGGATTTTGTTGAATGGAAGTTAATTAAATTTCATCGTCCTGTTGGAGGGAATTTTAAATGTCCTTCTGCCACTGAGAGGTAATTATGTATCTCCCGCACGCAATTTAATCAGAGCATGGTGGACAGGCGCCCGTCATTAAAGGCACAGTTTGGGGGAGGACGAAATTACGCTGATCTCAGCAACATAGACGTAAGATGAAATAAAATTTTCTACTTTGTTGTTGGGGCTAAAGGCTAGGCAAGATTGAAGCGATTGGGGATTTCGTAATTGTTCTTCTTTTTCTTTGTTTTGTGAAACTGAACTGGAGTCCTTTTGAAGAAGTTTTCAATAAAATTAATTAATTTCAGTTTGGGGATGGTAGATTATGTATTTCAATCTTTGATTCTTTCCTATGTAGGTAAGTAGAACGGAGAAAGGAAACCCAAAATAGTTGTAAGCGAATTACCTTTGATTTTGCCTACAGGTTTATTAAAAGTCAAGTTTATCGTATTTAAAATCGGTATACCTACTTATGTAAGGTGCACGCTTTTTAGTGAGCATTTTTAGGACTTCAGCTGTGAGATCAAGGAGAGTGGGGACAACTAAGCACATGTTTTCTTTTTGAAAGTCGTTGATGCGGTTATCGTAAGAATGCTGTAAATATCTGTTATCGCCGCTTTTCTCGACTCTCGTATCTCTTTGATAATAATGGCGATGCGAGTGTCGAGAAGAGCGGCAGAAACAAACAAACGTATGCCTTATGCCAGCAGGAAGGTATACTGCTACTGAGGCGTAAAGTGGTGGTCATGAATAGCATATCCATATTATGGTCACTGTTTTTGACACTTGCATTGACGCTATCCTCGGAACTTCAGAATGTTTTAAACTCTTATATGCGACATTTTGATATTACTTTGACTATTGAACCAACATACATATGTAGGTATTCTATCCTAGTTGTACATACATTTATTTTATGAAAGATAAAAACGCAGGCTCCCCCAATCAGAAAAAATAATGGCGAATTGCGTTACAATTTTGAGCGCTATACATAAAGGGTGATTTTTTAAGCGTACGTTTTTTAAAAATCGAATAAAACACTCAAATTTGCATAAAATATTCAACATTTTTATTTTTATCGATAAATAGGCCTTTGGCCATTTACGTTTTAAAGACAACTTCATGTAAATGTTGTCCGCGGCTCCGTTTCAAATGGTCCATTCGGAAGGTCCAATTTTGGTCACTTTTTCGAGCATTTCGGCCTATATTCCACGAATTACACGTGTTATGTTATCCTGTAAGGCTTCAATCATGTTCGGCTTGTCCACATAGACTAACGACTTTACATAACCCCTCAAGAAATAATCAAGAAACGTTAAATCGCATGATCTTGGCGGGCAACTCATGGGGCCATTTCAAGAGATAAGCTGCTCACCAAATTCGTTCTTCAACATTTGCATTGTTTCAAGTGCTGTGTGGCATGTGATCTAACTGGGGCAAAAAAAGTCGCGTATCGTGGCTCGATTTCAACAATCGTCTTTGAAGAAAAATGGACCGATGATGCCACCAGCTTTCGTTTTTTCAGGATGCATCGGTTCATCACTCCAGATGCGACAGTTTTGCTTATTTACGTACCCGCTGAGCCAGATATGAGCCTCATCGCTGAACACAATTTTTCGATAAAATAGCGGATTTTCATGGTGCTGTTCTGAGGCCCAAAAATTAGACGTTGTGGTAGTTCATTCGGCTTCAATTCTTGCACAAGTTGAATTTTATAGGCTTTCAAACCCAAATCACCAAATAAAATTTTCCATGAGTAACACATGCCCAATTTCTGAGAACGGCGACGAATTGACATTTCACGATCTTCATTAACATTGGACGCTACGACTGCAATATTTTCTATTCGGTACGCACTGTACGCATGCAAGGCGATGGTTCAATGTCCAACAAAGTAAATTTGGTAATAACATCAGTGATGACATGAGTTGGTGATTCACCAGGTCGATTATGACGACCATAATATGGTCGTAACAAACGGTGTACATTTTTCACAGAGCACGAATTTTGATAATAAATTTCAATAATTTTCAGTCGTTGCAAATCGTCTTTCCATGGTTAAATGGCAGAGTATACCGAAAACTTTTCACTTTGGCAGATGACGTTTGGACGACATAACTAACCAGTGCTGCCAACCTGAAAAACTGAACTCTTAAAAAATCACCCTTTATAATGCTAGACATAGTATTTAGTAAGACACGAAATGTCTTCATATCTCAAGGGCCTTACTGCGAATAATAGTTCCAATTACTCTCTCTTGAAAGTTATAAAAGCCATCAAAATGCCAAGAACGCAGGTGTCTCATGTCATAAAAGATAATGACGAATTGGCAAAAGAGAACAAAGAAGAGGCTGACAAGTACTTAGAAGAAACATTAAAGCCCTTATACAGTCAATATTTGACTGAAAATACTGTTTTTTTTAACAAAGCACCTGCATATGATTTGCTTACGAGTCAGTTCTTTACAAAGTTGCCTAGGATAGCACTAATCATTTTCGTTTATACCACAACTGCTTCTTTTAAGAAATTTTATTTACGTTCCACGACAATGGAAGGTAGCGAAAGTCATAATGGTTCCAAAGCCGGGAAAACCTTTGTATGACAAAAAAAATCGGCTGGAATTAAAGGTATTTGAATTTTGAAATTCATAATTTGGGTTCAGAATTAAACACTCCATAATCGACCATAAAGAATCGATAGAATAACTAACGATATGGAAAAAGCTCTAGAGGATATGTGTGATCCAAACACAAGCTTTAATTACCCTTTTTAAACTGACTTTTTGTCAGGCATAGTTTTCACAGAAGATTTTTAACCAAATCTGTGCAAAACCATAAGTAGCAACAAAATATTACAATATCCTTACATATAACCAGAGATGTGATCCGAACTAAACTGATAGTTTCGTACCTTTTCTCGGATCACACAAAGTTTCTTATCACGTGTAAGTTCCTTTTAACAATTAAGATACACAAAATTGTTTGTCTGGCCCACTTTGAAGAGCCATAAAGACTATGTGGTACGACAAGGAATTTGAACTAGCGACCTTAGGTTAGTGGTCCAACGCAGTTTACTACTAAGCCACTAAAATATTAAATATAAAAAACAATATCCAAAGCTAAACTTACTTTGGGTAATAGGAATATGTATATGTAATCAAACAAAGCGAACTATTCCCGGGAACTTCGAGATTAAATAGGGAAATTGCATGTTCAGATATTCAAAGCACTGCTCTTCTGAATGTGGCGGCGAAAGAGGACTTTCCATACTCCCTTCCTATTGTATTGTGCTATCACTTAATCCATTATCCCTTATCGTGGGTGCACTAAGCGTGGGGTTGCCGCTGCAAATACCGACCCGTACCACCTATTCGCTGCCCCACCTCTGGCGAACATCTGATAAACATTCAAGAGAAACAAATGTCTTGAAAAGCTTGTCAAAAATAAAAATTGCAGTTCGGAATCGGCAAAACCGTAAGTCTCTTCCATTCATGTCAAAAAATATGTTAGCACACACAATGGTTGGAGATGCTAGGCTTTAGGTTCTGCATGAGCCGTTAACGAATCATATTATTTTTTATCCCTTTAAGGTGGCGACTTTTATTCCCAAACCAGGCTATTGTTTCGTATCTTCCCCCACCGTTAGATCACCACTGAAAAGGAAAAACATTTTAAGGCGACTTTGGAATGTTACTTTTAAAAAGTTGAGCTTTTTTGTTAATATTGTACTGCCCGTTGTGGAAATGCACTTCACCTTTTTAGTTGAGAGATTTTCTTGACATCCAGCGCGCTTATCAAAAAAGCTTCTGCTGTCTTAATGAATGCAAGGTTTGGAGCTTTAGCTGATACACGATTAATTGCGATCTAAGAAGATCTTTAACGGAAATTGGGGAAGAGGTTGACGTTATTTTCGTTGCTTTCAATGTAAAATTGATGTTATACGGCATCGATTCATCACAATATCACTTTACGGCCTACTAAATAAAATGATTCCTTAAGTCACCAAAGTTAGAGAATTATGAAATTGAAAAAAAGATTTTGAATGGCTTATCTCCAACCGTTGAGTGTGCGAGGCACAACTTTTGGCACAATTTAATTCCGATTACGAAACGCCAAATGATACTCCTGGATGTTTCTTAGATTTTAGTAAAAGAAAAAAGTATGATAGTACTGGAGAGAATTTTAACCGGGGACACCTCGGTATTTCGACCACAGAAGGATTTTAAACATTTTTGACGATTCTGAACTTGAAGACGTAGTTGAAGAGCCTTACATTTTAGATAACTTTTATTTTATTGGATTTGTTGAATCAGAAACCAGAAGAGAAGATAAATGTTGGGATGATGGTTTGAAGATGGCCGAACGGGTGTTAAACGTTTGTTTGCGAACGAAAGCGAGTTCAAAGTTCTGGGGAAGCCTTAACGTCACTCCCCCTGTGGGGGGACGGACCCAACGAATGCAGTCAAAAAGCGGTGTCAATCAGCATTCCAATATAAGAAAGAGAAGCTGGCTTAAAAACTCATGGATCACTTTCACTCTTTGTCAATTAGTTCGCTGAATTGAGCAAATGTTTCTAGAACGGGAAGCTTACATGAAAATTAATGGAACATAGTCAAGCATTTACTAAGGGACAATGTTCTTACTAGTTTCGGATGAATTTCACTAGTAAATACTTTATACCGTATGCATTAAATCTATGAAGGTAGTTATACTTTTGTAGTATTTACTTGAATTTTTTCAAGCTGGTAAATAGCAACTTATTAATTTCGAAAAGTTTCCACGAAGCGAAGGGTTATTCAGTCTAATTTTAAATTGCTTTACCGTTTTGAGAAGGATAACTTAGAGTGGTTAAGTGAATAGTTTGTTGGTGCGTAATTACTTTATGACTTTACTCGAATGTTTCGTAAATTTACATATTTTTTAAGGCATTCAAACTGAAACAAGTGGGGATGCAGTATTACCAAGAAAAGATGTTTCAAATTGGCGTTGGTGAAGATATTGGCGTACATCAGAGTACTGTTTCTGGAACAGTAAATTCTGTTTTGCATACGCCTCAATTTAAAAAATTTTCCAAATAAAATTGTGGCATGTTTCGCGTTGCACAATGCTATAAAGCGTTCAAATGATAACAACGATTTGATATTGCCCGAAGGCTTAGAAAAAGAGATTTCTGTTGAAGGTGATGAAACGTAACCTAAATTCATAGAACTTTATTTAACATTTGTATCTTCCTAATACAAAAGAGAATAATAGTAAATTCTGTTTTGCATACGCCTCAATTTAAAAAATTTTCCAAATAAAATTGTGGCATGTTTCGCGTTGCACAATGCTATAAAGCGTTCAAATGATAACAACGATTTGATATTGCCCGAAGGCTTAGAAAAAGAGATTTCTGTTGAAGGTGATGAAACGTAACCTAAATTCATAGAACTTTATTTAACATTTGTATCTTCCTAATACAAAAGAGAATACCTAGTAAAAATAAATACAAAGAAAAATAAACAAAAGTCTTCCAATAATAAAATGTTATTTCTATAACAATTAAAAATTATTTTTTCCGGGCTTTATATATTTAAGTGTGTTAATTCACTTTTAGTGGTGGTGGTGGAATTAAAAGGAGGATACGAATTCCGTTCTTCATTGTAATTTACCATCCTTCTTTAAATTTCCTGCTGCTGCATTCAAATTAACTTTATTTGCCCCAGCAACACCAAACGTTGAAGTTCTCCATTTGTCTGCTTAGTCTCAGTGATCTTCAATAGTCTAGGTTTTTTTTCTGCAGAATCTTGCGGCAATTCTTCAATTTTATCTGCAGCAATAGGTATTTCTTTCCGTTTGCATCCGAATGGAATTATCTGGACCCACAGATTATCTTCCTTTATGTAACCAACGTAAGTAAAAGTATTGTAATTAGCTTTATAAAGCAATACGAGCAATACGTACCAGGAATGCAAGAGATTATGGTTTTTCATCAGCATTTAAGAGCTCTAAAAATAATTACTTCCCATTCTTGGAGCTTTATGGGCTTATTTTCCATTTTCTTTTGGTTTTTTGTCTGCAAAATTAGTAACTAGTTGTTCGATGTTCGATGGTAATGTATTTCAAATGAAAAATCATGTTTATGCATACCAAATCTAGAAAATACTTAAAATGTAAGCTTCTACTAAATGGTATTTCTTTTAGAGGTATAGAACTTCGAATTGAAATAAAACACAAGAAAATCGTAAGCCATTAATTTGGCTTTATTGGAAGGACAACAGTATGCCATTAATGTTTAAATATGATTTCGGGCATGTGGCCGCCGTGGCTGGTTCGAATAAAGACAAGTCTAGAGGTCCAATTTTCAACCACTTTTTCAAGCATTTGGGGCTGTATGTCAGCAATAACGCCACGATTGTTGGCTTCCAAGTCCCCTAACGTTTCTGGTTTGTTAGCGTAGGCGAGCGACTTCACAAATCCCCAAAGAAAATAATCCAATGGTGTCAAATCACACGATCTTGGCGGCCAATTGGCAGGTCCATTCCGCGTAATTATTCGCTCATCGAATGTTTCCTTCAATAAATCGATTGTGACGTGCGCTGTGTGGCATGTAGCGCCGTCTAGTTGGAACCACATCTCATCCACATTCACGCCATCCAATTCGGGAACAAAATAGTCGGTTATCATGGCTCTATACCGCTCTCCATTAACGGTAACTAACTCTCCAGCATCATTTCACAAGAAGTATGGCCCAATGACTCCACCAGCCCATAGAGTACACCAAACAGTCTGTTTTTGTGTATGTAATGGCGTTTCAAGTGTCTCATGTGGATTCTCTTCACTCCAAATGCGGCAATTTTGCTTGTTGACGTAGCCATTCAACCCAAAATGAGCAAAACAAAATTTTGCGATGAAATTTCTCGAACTGAACCATTATTTTCGAAATAAATTTGCACGATTTGCAAGCGTTGTTCATTTGTCATGAATAAATGGCAAACCAAACTGAACATAAATGACATTAGAGTTGCGAGATTTGACCACAAAATGTCGGTTATATCTCTATTCGAAAAACCAACCTCTAAAAAGAACACCCTTTAGTAGTATTAGTACCTATTTAGTCCTTTAACTATACAAGTAAATACTTAATTTGTATGCGTACGGCCCAATATTCTGAATAACTAATTCAATAAAAAAAGGACATGTTGATTTGATCAAACTCCATAGCATTGAGAAAGCAAAAATAAAAAAAAGCTGCGAGATTATACTCCAAAAACTCGGTAAAAACTGTGCAGGGAAATGACTTCACGGTCAAATCATACGTACGAAACAATTTAACAAAGTTTGTGGTGAAGTTGCCCATCTTTAGTAGGAAATGATGGAAATCAGACACGCTTTGTATTAGATCAAATATTAATTTCCAATTTCCTTGTAACTCAGTGTTGACCGCAGATAAATTTATTCAGGCTGTCTTTTAAATAAAGCCACATCCACTACATTGCGCACTTCTGTTGTGAACCCCTGCTTTCTGCGCTTTCCATTACTTCTTTCAGTGTAGTTTTCTGTTGAATTCTGATGAATTTATGCACTGATATAATATTAGAACTGCATTTTTATCTCTGATTTCTTTAGAATAGTTTTTCTTTACCAAATGTGGTTAACAGAAATATCCTCAAGTCTCTTGTTTCGAATTCAATTGGCAGTCCAAGATTCAACCCTCCTCGGTCCATAAAATGGAACACGATCCACCTGTTGCTGACCGCTGGTATAAACCCTAGAATGTCCCTAGAGAATGTCGTCATAGCGATTTTGCCTGAATTGCAAATTTAACATATAACCATGTCTTTCGTTTCTTATATTGAGTCTAGATGCCGCTATTTTGTATGCACAACTTGGATTTATGCCACTATTATGTTTTTTTGTTTCATTATTATATATCGACGAATAAATAGTTTATTAGCAGGAATACACACCATGGAAATTGAATTGGAAAATATTGAGGTATCTGCAAATACTCCAATATAGATGGTGCTGTAAACTTTAAGTGTTTATAAGTCGAGGCGGCATGATGCCTGAACCTTTTCAGGCCATGATCTACCTATATTCTAAAGTTCAGCTTTGTAGGCCCTACAGTTTTCGATTAATTTTTGGGGGTCGGACAGAAACTCAATGCAGAGGACAGAATATTAATTTGGCTATTATTATACAGAGGATTATTTCCACAGTTATTTCATTGCACTCTCCAAAACGATTTTTTGCTACCAATATGTCCGCAAAACATTGCCCAAGTATTGAACATTAAGCCGATAACACCCTGTGGCTAAACACATCGTTACTGGCTAAACACAATGACATGCCGCATAGCTGCACGAGTTCAATGCAAATCAACTCTGTCAGTTGGTGAATGATTGTGATTCGCAACATCGAAACCATCGAAACTATCTGTATTCAACGTTCGACAGCTCGTTTGTCTGCTACTCTGTTATGCGTTTGCAGCACTATTGTGTTCAGCCAGTAAGTCTTTCAGCAGTTACGCTGAGTGTGAGCCTTTAATCACTAGGTAAATTTGCATTCGAAACTCCAATTTTGTTTGCTAACGTTCCAACTAAAAACTTTCTACTTTCTTCTTTCACTGCTCCTTGCATCTCGTCTTAAAATAAAGAACAACTTTAAATTTTGGTAAAAAATGCAAGAAACTTAAATTCAACCCAGAACTTTCCCATAATTCAGACTCTTCTGAGACACTCAACTTTTAATCGTTTGCATTTATTCTTGTCTTGCTGCTTGAATCCCTCGTGCAGTGCATATGCATAATTAATCGAAAACCTCCACAATAGAGCAAAACCCCACTACATCAATTTAATCAGGCCTAGAACTTACTGCTAACGTGCTCACTCCAGACTTCCCACATCTATAAACGGAAAATCCACATAATGAATGCCATTTCTTCTTCCTTCTTCTGAACAACATTATGTTCCTCTATCGGATGCTGTAGCTTCGTGTGGCTTTGTTAGAGAATAATTTTCCTCGAAACACAATCTCATCTGGATTCTGCAATTGCTTGCAATCCATAACCAATATCCCCCCCAACCCCCCAACCGCACCATGAGACTGCATATTGCACAAGCTCAACTATAGCACGTTCGAAAACCAAGCTTTCGAGAATTTCTTCCCACATACCTGCTGCGTTGCGACTCCACCAGGAGTTATTTTTTTTACAATCACACAGCAATAAGCCATACCGTCATCGTTCGTTGTCGTCGTTCTTCCTTTGGGCGACGTTGTCGCGTCGTTGTCGCCGTCATCATCAGCAGGTTTAATGTTTTTCAGCTGGTGCAACTCCTGCTGTGGATTAGAGGATGAAATGCATTTGCAACTTCAATATGCCATTTGACAAATCCCTGCAGGCGGGAGCAGTTAGAGCGCATCATATTCCCACCACGCGTATTTGTGAAATGCTTTTAATCCACCACCGCACCGAACCCCATCGGGCGCCTCTCTGACAATGTCATTAAGAAACGTCAGTTGTTCGCACAGTGCGCTGCGCCGCGTCGCGCCGTTGAACAAAGTAAAGCACGACCTTTGAAAACCAAAAAGTTGAAAGGAATCACGGTTCACTAACCATCAACAAAGTTGAGGAAGAAAAATCTACTTAAAAAAGGACTGCCAAAGGTTTGTACTCATTATTGAGTTCCTTCGTGTTTTGTGTAATTATTATGTCCTGCCATATTTGCCACGTGCAAGTTATATTGAACGCAATAATCCCCAGTTGCTCCCCAAAGGACGATAACAAGTAGAGAATGGATAGCATCCTTTTCGAAGGGCTTCCTTGAAATGACCGTCATCGTCGTCGTCGAGTTATTGTTGTTGTCGCGTATAATTAAGTTGGGAATATGTTTCCGTAAAGGACTTTCCTAGGATCGCACAGCTGCAATTTCATCTCAACCCTGTAAATATTTATTCCTGTATATGAGGGTCATCTTCATGATTGCCATAGCCATCGACTATCTGACGACGACGTCCGGCAACTAGTCAACTTTATTATTAGATGGAGTTATTACCCGTGTTACACTTCCTTCCCAACAGTACTTGTCTTTGGCCGCCGAATGCCGAAACCAGAGCAACTTCTGATGCTCCTAGGTAATGATTAATTCCAAGAGAATCTTCTTGAACCACTCACCCTTATTCTTGTCTTTAATATTAATTCACACACAGGAAGAGGAAGATCAAGAAGTTGGCAAGAACTTCGTCCTTACTCACCCTCATGGGAATTATGCAATACCATTTTTGGCGAAAGGTCATCCATTAAGAAAGAAGGTACATCGGTCTTGCCTTTGTCTGCGTGTATACTTGGGTTCGTCTCTTTGTTTTCCTTGTGAATGCGAAAGTGAAAATTAATTCCCATTAACACAGAGGATTTCGCACGTTTTGACAGGTGTGCAGGATAGGACTCGTCGAGTTACCTTACCTACTTGGAACGAGCAAGTGCTAAATTGATTTTATCCGTTTTTATCCATTTTATCCGCCAAAAGTGCGGTACTCTATAAAAGTGAAGAGGAGATCTTTCTTGAAATTGCTTGGTGAAGGATTCTTGAGAAAACCTTGAGCGTATTGCAAACGTTGTTGTAGTTGAGGGTGGAGAAGGAGGTGGGGGGCGAGGGTTGTTGTAAACAGATCCCCATTTGTTTTAAAAGGGAATGGAGGCACTCGTGCCAATTGGTAAATTGGATTTAAGCCTGTAATGATGGTGGTAATTAATTGATAAGAACGTACTCGAAGAGGGTTTTGCTGGGTAAAAGCGACAAGGATTTAAGGCCATCAGATATGCGTAGGCAAGGTGAGTTCATATTTTGAATGAAAAAAAGAAAAAAATTATAAATGTAATGTGCTCGAGGACAAGCATTGAATAATGAATGATTCCACGCTTAAAATTGGATTAAATCAGAGAGTTAAGTGGAGTGGATTTAATTAAGGACACCTTGTTAGCTCTGAGACCATGCCTGCACCATGTCGACAGTGTTGTCAAGAAAATTGATAACGTTACCGATGAAGGGGACCCTTTCTTTAGAGTGTAAGTGGAAGTAATTTAATTTATTTGCTTTCAAAGATTTTAGCAACGGACATTTGACGATTTTTTCTTCACGGTGCATCAGGCGAACAACAATCTTTTTTATACGGAAATTACTTTCTTATGGAAATACCGTAAACCGGTAAGGGTCTTTCGCGATAGCGTTTCTAGTTTCACATGGAACAGCTGTGTTTGTATAGCACAGCATAGCTTATGCCGTCAAAAAGTGCAAATTGCTCTTCAGTTTACAAAATGTTTCGGATATCTTCATCGGATTGAGAAAAAAACCCATGCTTCAAATAGAACAGGACTGGGATTATACCCTGCGCGCGTTGCAACGCCACAAACTAAAATAAATTTGACGGAAGGACATTACACAAATATTCAATTCATTTTGAGTCATTTTATTGATTTTGTTCATTTCGAAAAAAAATTGTGACATTGCAGCGTTTCGTTTCAATTCGATATTTATTGAAGTGCTGTGGGATATACAATATTTTTGTTTTTCCATCTGGCGCGTAAACAAATAAGTCATAGGTTTTCCGACGCGAGAGTATTCCACATAGAGCTGCCCATGTGAGAAGCATGGAATCTCCAAATTTAATCCACACACTTGCAATGGTTGCCCTTGTTCATCATTTTCTTGACTGAGAGTCTGGTTCCGTTGCAAAGTCGTGGTGGGTACGCCAATTTTCAATGTAAGAACGTGCGGTGGCATGCCTGGCAAATCAAGCGAATTCAAGAATTCGGCTGATGATTTTTGTAGTTCTGTGCAATGTTTGGAACAAATTTTTGCACCAATTTGTCTATGTTTTCTCTGATCTTGCAGAAGTTTGCTGGCAAGGTTATACATAGCGTAGATTCCTCAAATTGCATTCGCCCATTTCAAATATCCATTAATTGTTTTGCAAAATTTCCAGACATTTCCATTTCCAAATTTGTACACGCATGTTGGTTTTCAAAGTCAATTTCTGTAAATGACGCCACAAAACTGATGATTTGAGACATGCATTAAGTTCATCAGCGGGCGTTGAACGTGGTATAACCGGCAGTGTTTGTCGAAAATCACCATATTTTCGTTTCAATTCAAAGCAGCATGATGTCACTGTCACGGCAATATATGAAGTTCATTGGAATGACAGTGGCGCCATCTGTCGAAAATTGGTCGTACCAACACAGAAACCTTCGTGGCGCAACAATTATGCACATGATCAAATGCATAGTTTATCATTCTTTACAGACAAACAGACAAACATTCATTTTTATATATATAGATGTAGATGATTTAATGTATGCTGTTACGTCCGTAGAGGTTAAATTGGCCGCTCGGAAATTTCGGACTTCTAAAAAAGGTAAGGAATCCTTTATTTCGATCGCAAAAAGATCAATCTGATTGATGGTTTACTGATATGGTGGCCATGTTCCTTCGTGTGCTTGTTATAGAAAATTTTAACGCCGTATGTTGGACGTCCCCCTTTTGGCTCGTGAGCAAAAATTCAGCTGATGTTGGCGAATTTAACTTTCATTTATCACTCCGCGGCTAGTGCCAAAAAATATGCTAATCGGGCGCGCGCTGTATTAAAAAAGGAAAAAACAGTACTCAGTTTAACAAAAAAAAGACGTGCATTGAGTTAGGGCAATCCATTTCCGATTTATGGAAGTTTAGTCTGCCTGGGTATAACTTAGTGCCAATATTATTTTCCCATCGTGGTATCGCCCTTAAGCCTACCATCGGGCAATATTCCAATCCAGAATTAAATTTTATTTTGCTAAAATTCCATGTCCGTAGGCAATTATTTCATTACTGCCTTATTTATGGAAACCCTAACCACGACAGGCATTCGACGTAATGAGTTTGATGCACTTTCTGTTTCCATCACCAGAATTGTCACCCATTATCCTCGTAGTGAAATCGTCATTGCGGGCAATTTGAATATACACAATTCAGGTTGACTTCGAACAGGCCACACCCAAAGGAAGGTATGTCGAAATCTTTGCTGAGGTTAATAACTTATCGGATACTGGACATGAGCGGTCATATCGCCAACACACTGGACTTGTCTCTTACCATTCGCCCTGATGAATAAGCTTTAAAAGTGTTTTCGCCTCTATGTACGTCACACCATTGTATTATATCGGCAAATTTCTTGTACTCCAACCACACAGTTAAAGAACAAGCTCCTAAAAGAACCGTATGACAATACGAGAAAACCAATTAAGAAGCCTTAAACGGTTTCTTTAGGAGTTTCGACTGGTCGCTCTGCTTCCTCGACGACGACGCAAATGCCTATGATTACATATATATTCATGGTGTGACTTGAGCTGCAGGTTAAAATGGTAAGTTTTAGATCATTTAAGGCTAATTGAAATGAGGAAAAGCGAAAAAAGTTTAAACGAGCCAGATTAATCGTATCAAATTCTCCTACGACCAAAAGTTGAGGCAAAAAATACTACAAAGTCTCACCGGTAGTAAAAAGTTTTGGTCGTTTGTGAAAAACATCAAAAACTTGCCCTATTCAACTGTTCCGACACTCATTTACAACGACATTCTAGCTGTCAGCTCTTTAGACAAAGCCAATCTGCTTGCTGCTCATTTTGCGTCTAGCTCAACGCTCCCAGATTGTGCTTTGTCTCCCCCTGTACTCGAGCGCGTAGAACATTCAATGGGACAAATCCACTTCTGCACTCGTACAGTGGCAAGAGTACTTTAACAACTCAACATACATAAATCCGTTGGTCCAGATGGTATTTCCCCTATCGTTCTGAAGAGGTGTTCTTCCACTCTGGCAAAACCACTGCGTAAGCTTTTCTATCTGTCCTATTCTTCAGGGTTCTTTCCGAGAAGATGGAAAACAGCATTTGTCCAGCCTGTCCCAAAAAAGACGTCCCCCTCTTCCTACCGACCAATTGCACTTACGTCCCTTCTTTCCAAGGTCATGAAAACGCTGTAAGTAAGGTCGTTGCGCTTGATATTTCAAAGGCATTTGACAGAGTTTGGCATCAAGCTCTCTTGTCGAAAATGCGTGCATTTGGGATCGATATTACCCTTCTTCAATGGACCGTTCAATTTAAGTTGTTTTGGACGGTTTCAAGGCTCTGTTTTTCTTATCTTCATCAATGATCTCCTGTCTCTCACTTCTAATCCAATTCATTCCTTCACTGATGACAGTACCCTCAGCTTCTCCTATTCGTTTCATGTCCCTCATTTTCGAGCGTGGAGCTGGAACGATAATGTTATGTATGTTAAGCTCATTAAATTCTGACCTTGATAGCATTCTTAAGTGCGGTGAAACCATTAGAGTAGAATTTAATGCTTCCAAAACACAATGCTGTCTCCTGTCATTAAAGCGAAACCTCAATACTCTTCCATTATCCATGAATGGCACTTGCATCGCTAAATCCGAAAGACTTTCCATTCTCGGTATGTGTGTTAATGACAACTTTCGTTTGAATAACCACATATTCCATGTCGCCAACAACGCTGCGAAATGTCTAAAATTATTCAAGTGAAACTAGAAATATTTCACCCCTTCTCATCTGGCTGAAATGTATGAAGCATTTATTCCCAAAACTGGAGTACAACGCTCCTATTTGATCCGGTGCTCCAATTGCACATTTGGAGCTACTGGATAAGATTCAAAAACGTGCGATTAAACTTATTGGCGATAGGGACATCGCGAAATCGCTTGACTTTCTTAGTAATCGTGGCAAAGCCTGTCGTTTCTTTATCGTTACTTCTACCATAAGTATACCCCTACAGCAATTCAACCGCAATACTCACAATGCTAGGAATGCACATCATGTTTTACCTATACTCTGAAACATAAATATTCCTTTCTTAACCGTACAATAAGAATGTTGAATGATCTACCACGCTAACTTTACAGTTTAGAGACATTTGGGGGAGCCATTTAGTAAAATAGAAGCCACCAATAAAGTAAAAATCTTAAATAACCAATCAATCCATCTTTATTTTTATTTTTATTTTTATTTTCTCCAAGCCAGACGCTAGCAAATTATTCTTTGGAAAACTGCAATAAGTATTCTCATTCGAAATTTAAACCTCATCAACAATGTTTAACATTGTCAATGGATTAGGGAAGTGCATTTTGTGCTCGAAATAGAGATGTTTATATTATATACATGCAACGAATATTTGTTATCAAGTTGTAATAGAATGCAAATTTTGTTTAGCGCTATGCATTAAAATGTTCTTAACCTATTACTTTTGTTCTTTGCATATCTAAATTTTTTAATATTTTTGGGAGCTATTTAGATTTGTAGGGAGCACAGCACTAAGCAATGGAGCCAAAAGATCCTAAAGAAACCATCCCAGCAGCGCTGTTCACAGATAGGAAATTTTGGGGAGGATCTTGCGGCTAATTTTAAAAAATTTTTGGCGGTTCAGCGCGACAAGGGTATGCAGAGTTGACTATCAGATTAGTTCCTCATCTGTGTTCACCGCCGAGTGCGCAATCATCATCTATTAAACCAAATTCTTTATTTCATCTTCAAATCCTATCACCTATTTTCCAGCATTATCCATCTATACAATCACCACATAATTCTTAAATAATCATATTACTTTCATTCCCCACTAGCATGTAAGATTTAAAAATATCAAGTTCAGCGTTTTTAAAGTTAAGGGCCCTTAAGATATATGTATGTTTTTTATATAATCCTCATTAAAAGGGAAAGGGTGCTCCTAAAGAAATTTTTTTAAAAACCTTTTCAATATTTTGTTTTGTTCTCTGTAAGCGGACTAAAAGGTCTTGAGTTATATTGATTTTTTAAATATAGCCAAAAGCCCCAAAAAAGCTCATATCAAAAAAATTGCACAACTGCGTCATACAAAACTTTTATGTACATTAGATACAAATTTATTTAAATCACTTTTTAAATTTCAAGAAATTTGATTTTCCCAAAAAATGGCTATAAAATGTAATTTTGCACATTGGACACTATAACATGTAATTTTGCACATTAACCTCATACTACCATACCAAATGGACATTTTTATTTCCATTATTTCAACAGATCATTCAGCCGCAAACTAAAAAAAGCATTTATTGGTTACACCTCAGCTGAGAAACCCAAACCAGTAGCAATATTTGCATACTTTTGAACTAGCTTCCTACCTCCAGCTTTATAACAAGATTCTCTAATCTAAAAGAACAAAACCACAAAACTCCAATTGTTTCGCTTTGTCAATGGCCTGTCGACCCTCCCCATAAAAAATATTATCCAGTACTTTGTAAATAATTTGCACAACCGATTAGCCAAAATAGCCCGATCAAATACATTATCCTCCTTCAATCATTCGGAATTATATTCCGTAATATCTCCACTTTTTGGGTGCCTAATTTCCTTAAATCAATTGCACGTGTGGTTAAACTACACACACTTCCTATCCACCTCGTGATAATGACTGAAGTACCTACGGTAAATCTATTCTCTCTTGTCAACCACACATACGTAAATATATACTACATATAGCCCCATTCTGTGCTGTGTCAAACCACTGTCTACTTGATGGCCAAATATTTTGCCAACACCCATAGCCGAGGCAACGCAACGCCGCGCTAGATATCGCAATTTAGACCCGACTTTCGAGATCCGCCGACATCATTAGGCTGACGACGGAAGTCCTGTTTCTCTCATCCGGTGAACATGAAATTGCAAATTTCGCCCGACATCTCAGTCTCAGTCTCAGTCTGTGTATAATATTCAACACGCAGGAAAAGAAATATTAAATTCAAATGCGGTTCCCACCGGAGGACAAATATCTTTCGTTTACGTGCTCTAAGCTTCAAGCTTCGCTAACACCAACGCCAACGCCAACCATCAACCACAGTGCAGTACTATTCGGGGGTAGGTTGAAATATACCATCTCAAACCCTTACCTAATGGCTCATGCATATGCACGAGCACTTTACCATACAATTGACGCCGCGAAGCACTTCCGCTCGTCGCTCGAGATAATCCTAGAGAAATGTTCCGTTTGGAGAATTACTCGCACATTCAAAGGCATCGGAATAAGGATACACGGCACACCGCCGCTCCGCTGATCCAGCCTTGCCCTCAATAGCGCACGCTATAGATGTACCACTCAAGTATTTGAATTTGAGGCATTCCCACTGCTCTGCTGTGTGTGTGTGTACATGGAAGCGTTTGTGTTTATGTAACAAGGACACTCGGGATATGTTCTCACAAATTAATATTTTATGGTGAATGCGTTGCGTGCTGTTGCGAAAGGAGGGAGCCCCACTGGAACGCGCGCCCGCCGCTATGCAGATTGGTTAGACTAAGGGCATGATGTATCTGGCGCACTAGCTGCTTACATATTCCAGAGCATTGATTATTTGTGTCAAGGCGGAAACGCCCGCACTAACGAAACCAACCCCAACCGCTCGAAATAGCACACGAATTGGTGGCAGTTTTCTTAAGATGGCGCACTAATTACTTTTGAAATTGTCAATTAGAAGAGAGGAGCATCCTTGCAACGTACAGAAGAAACAGGTCACCTGAAGATCAATTAGAAAATCAATGATGGGTTGTTTCAGATGAGATGTCCTTTCTTCAAGAAGAAACTTTTACCGATAGACGGTTAAATTTAGCAAATTGAGTAATAAAAAGTGTGTTTTTTTTTATTCATAAATTGCGGCAGGTGAGTACGAGTACGGGATTTTGGGATCCATTTTGTGAATGTTTATGAATAACAGGAAACAAGGATAAAAAAAGTTATTAAGCACAAAAGGCTACGGCCGGAAGGAATTACTTTTGAAAATCGTTGAAATTTTCTTAATGTCCTTTTCTTGGGTGTCGACAAAATGAGGTGCTCTGCCTAATGGGTGTGAGAACGGTTGAAGTTTCTTTTCTTTTTTTTTTTTGTTTTTTGTTTCAAGGAAATTTATGATACAAAGTCGTCCTCCTGATGGTTCACAATTCCAAGAGTTTGTGTGTTTTTTTTTCCTTTAAGGAAATGATTGCTGTTCAACAATACTTCGATCAATCTAGTGGGCGAGCAAAATTTTGTAATTGAGTTTCGTTGTCCTTTAGTGAAAGTTAAACTTTGGTTATTTCGATTGAGTAGTCAAGCGTGTGCAAATAATAATTAAAATGAAAGGAAATGTTAAGTGGAGTTCATGCCAGAATGGGTTTGGTTGTTTTTTTTTTTTTTATACATTTTGAAATTTTATAGTGGAAAGGGAAATTGTCGTAGGCAACTAAGGAGTGATACAATTTTATATGAAAATCGATAAGGAGATAGGTTGAGGTTAGGGACAACTGGGTAAAAAATATAACATAGAATACAGTTCGGTCATTAAAAGTGCGGTACAAAAAATGATTTTAAAAAGGGCAGAAATATCGACTCAATTTTACAAAAAAAATTAGAAATCTAACTGAACGTCACAGAACGTCAAAGAGGAAAAACCCGAATTTCGAGCTATTACTTGCTGTATCTAATATAAGTACACAATTTTTTACATGTGAATTTTTGGGGGAGTACGCTTTACTAACAACAGTCGTTTTTGAAGTAAAAAAAAACATTGCGTACAACATTTATCTGTGTTCAAAAGACATGCAATGACTTCCACACTAATTTTTAAATGCTTCCAGGGTAAGTGGAGCAAGAAAGAAAAAAACATCTTCTTTCTTCATTGTTGCTATCATTTGAGAATCGGTTTTTAAGAAATTCTTCCCTTCCTTTGGTTTTTTCTTTTGGAAATTTTGTATACAGCCGCACGGCGAAAACGCACGATGTTAATTGTAAATAAAACAAAAAGTTTTCAGAGAATTATCTTAATACATATTATTATGATAAAAGGATCTATGACAGTTATGTGTGAAACCAAATATCGGCCAAATGCTCGCCACGGCTTCGGTGGCATACCTTTATCCGATGCTCCTATTTTAAGTGACTCTGAGTCATAATTGGGGTTCAATGTCAGTAATGTGGCGATTTATCTCATCCTTCAGCTTTTGAATTGTTTTTGGCTTGTTGACGTTCACTTTTTTTTAAATATTCCCAAAGAAAGAAATCCAACGGTGTCAAATCACATCATCGTGGCGGCCGATTAATATCGCCCCGACACATACAGGCGGATTTTCCTAAAAACATGGTCAAAACTATGGAAAAAAAAAATTACAGTTTTTTTTATTTTTCGCTAATACCAAGTTGTTTACATATAACAAGAGCACATTATTCCAATAGTCCCGCTATTTAATTTGCAATCAATTCGAAAGCTGATAAGTTTGAAGTATAAGCTTTTGTGAATCTTGTGCATTGAGAAGTTAATTGTTTTATAAGTTATCGATTTGCTTTATATTTGCAAAATTTTTTGTTTGAAATTATATAAAAGAACATAAGGAAAGGCTACAGTCCGCTGGGGGCGAACAGTATGATACCCTATCCAGGGATATGGATATGCATTTGGATGCCCCAAAGAAAAAGCATTAAGATGATTTTATTCCATTCTATTAATTAAAAAAAAAAAAGTTTTTTGAAAAAACGCCCCCAAAAAGTGGGCGTGGCCAAAAACTTTGTATGGGCGATATGTTGGAAAAAATATAGGATAAATATCTATTTAAACATTTTTTTTTCCTTTCTATGAAAATTTTCGAAGAAAACAGCTTTTTAGTAACAAACGCCCACAAAAAGTAGGCGTGGCAAAAATTTTATATGACGAACTTATAAAGGGGGCAGTGCCTACATATCTTGTGAATGATGTAACACTCTATCTCGGACGGACGGACATTGCTAGATAGTCTTAGGATTTGGTCCTGATCATAAATATATATACTTTTATGGGTCTACGGCGAATATTCAGGGGTGTTACAAACTATGTGTCAAAATTAATATACCCTTAGGATAGGGTATAAATATAGTATGGAATCTGTTGCTAGTGGTAAGTAGAATAGTTGTGATACAACATTTTGCAGCAAATTTTAGTTTTATAAAGGTTTTAAATATGTTGAAATTAAGTATTTTTGGAACAAAGAAAAAAATCATACTTTTCAGTTTAATTAAGGAAAAGTATAAGTTTCCGGCAGAGTTCTGTTATATAAATTAGATTAAAATTTACCTTAGTATTTGCTTTCTAAGAGACTTTCATAAAAAGGTGCGATATTTTGCGATCTTAGATATCGCTTGAAGGTAAAAAGTTAAATTATTTTTTCCTATTTTGCTACGCGCTTACAATCAAGTTTTATTTTTTTGTCAGGAAATCAGCTAACTGAATTCTTGATAAGCTGTTCATCAGCTGAATTTAAGGCAAAATATGATTTTTTGGCAGAAAAATTCGAAGACTTAACTAAAATTGATGCCTCAGAGGATACCATACAAAATTTAAATAAGTTTACATATGAATATAAAAGTCGATGGTTAGCCCTTTTAAGGAATCATAATGCTTTTCAAAATAAGAACAAAGGCTGGAATTTAAAATTGCCTTTCCATGCCGATGCCATGGATTTGTTGGCCGGCCGCAGACGGATTTTGTAGAGCTAAGTGGAAGATCTGAAAGGAGAAAAACTGAAAGGCTACGTTCCGAATTTCAACCCGAAGAGTTATGCTACGCTGCTCAAATACAACAAATCGGGAACAAGAAAGTTAGATTCTGCAAATGTGATTAAAAACAAAGTTTTCTCAACTCCTACACGCGCGGGAAGATACCAAAGCTTACAAGTAGTTGGACAATGATATGATTCGGTATACTGCAGACGGCTTATCAATACTGGTTGAGGCTAAATTAACAAGAGTCCAGTATAACGTAATAAGAGATGCGGCGAAAGAACACAGCTCTAATATTTATCCTTCTTATGAAGCTCTTACGGAAGAAAAAAAAAGTGTTATCCTCAGAAATTGAACATAACTGAGTCAGCCGCAAAATTTACTCGACCACACAGTTCATCGATTGTTTCAAGCTATTAAAGAGGTTATAAATAACTCACATCGCAATGATCTGCGTAATCTTCAAATAATTTCCAAATGGGGTTGTTATAAGAAAACTTAAAGCTAAAAAAAATAAATCGTAAGTCTTACAGTTTTTAAAGGAACCAGAACTTGAGCAAGCAGAGCCCGTATTAGTCTCACAGCATTTTCATTTAGGACTATATATCTATTAATATTAATAAAAAGAAATTGAATTTACAAGAAAATATGTTTTTTATTTAAAACTATCTCTTTGTTGTGTATTTATGCAAATATAAGGTATCAAAAGCGATAAAATAAATTTGGGCATGTTTTTAGGAAAATCCGACTGTGTGGGACATGAGATAACACGCCAATCGAATTTAGCGCGCAAAAGAGCCATTGTTTCCTTTTCTGCGTGGCAAGTGGCACCATCCTGTTGGAGGCACATATCGCCCAGGTCCATATCCTTAATTTTTTGTCACAAGAAGTCCGTTATTATCTCGCTATAGCGAACACCATTCATGGTAACAGCTTGGCCGACCTCATTTCGAAGATGTACGGCCTGAAGACGCCGCCAACCCATAAGCCACAAAGTTCTCTTTGTGGATGCATTGGCTTTTTAAAATACACTCGTGGATTCTAATTTCCCCAAATTCGGTAATTCAGTTTGTTAACGAATCCACTGAGGTGAAAGTGTGCCTCGTCGCTGAAGAGCTATTCACTTCTGTCTGTTCAACCAAACATTCGGCGTATTTACGACACTTGAAATGGTCAGTAGCCTTTAGCTCTTGAGTCAATTGAACCTTGTAAGCGTGTAAATTTAAATCTTTGCCCAAAATTCGCATAAGTTGATGTTCGTGAGATGGGAACGACGAGTCGAGGTTGACGGCTCTTCTGACACACTACCACGATCAACAGTAATGTTTTCCGCAGGTCGAACTGGGCGGGTGTTTTCACATTTCCTACAGACCCAGTTTGCTAAAATTTGTACACAATTCTAACTAATCGAATTGATTGTGGGCACATTTAGTCGATTATGCTGACCAAACAAACTACGAAGCGCACAAAATGCATTTTGATTTGAACGCCTATTTTTGTTAAAGGATTCAACAACCTTGAGGCGCTGCTCAATTGCATACCTCTACATGGTTAAATTTGTCAAACACTGAAACAAAGAAATGTCAAATTAAGTTGGTCAAAAAACTAGACCAGAAATTGAATATATAATATAATATATTAAATATATAGAATATTGAATACTAAAACTGACATGGTGTTTGATATTGGCAGACACTGTAAGTGATCACATCAGCGCTTGACTCTGATAACGATAATGCAGAGTCATGAGATATAGAAAGCTGGCACCATTCTTCGAAAAGCGAAACATTATCATGAAAGACTTGTGAAGACTCCTGTTGTTTTTTTTCATAGCTTTTATATTTTGGATATATAGGAGGCGTGATTCCTACATAAATAGCTTCATTTGGTGTCCAATTTGGCAAGATCCAATTTTAAATTGATTGTTGTTGATCTTAAAGAAATTGTCTATGAATTCATTCAAAAGCTACCGAAAAATTGCACTCAATACAACATGCAAGCGGTCACTGTCGCATTAAAAGCTCGATATTTGGAGGCTTAACCAATAGTTCGACCAAAACTTTGTAAGCATCACATTTAAGACCAGTTAAATTACTTTTGATTCTAGACTGCTTACCAGCCCTATTCTGGAGTTTTATCATTCAAGTTTTATCATAAAAATAGTTCCTATTTGTCATCTTTCACAGCTTATATCCGATATAATGTTCAATACTTAAGGAAATGATTTGTGGCCATATTTTAAGAAAAACATAGTTCCAGTGTAAGAGTCTTTCTCCAATTTTTACTGCAGTTACCAAATATTTAAGGAAAGCTCTATTTTGGTGTACCCTGACCTACGCAAATAACCCCGTTAAAAGTTGCAAAAGAAACTAAAGTACCTGTGGCTTTATTTTAGGAATAAATAATATTATTAAGCTAACAGCTAGATAGTTAGGTATTTTGCGTATTTTTTTAAAACATCATACAAAGTCCTTGAAATCTTTAAAGATGATTACAAATTTTGCCAACAGGTCATTGAAATTCTTAAAACGGTAAATTTTCGAAATGCTCTAAAACAACGACTTATTTTGCCTTTCATGTATATTTTACTCCGAGGTCCTTTTAGCCCCAAAAATGCACATTACTCCCAAAATGCACATTCAAAAAAAAAACAACGAATGTCTTGTTATATTCAAAAACCAATAGATTTTGAAAATCTGATTTTGAAAATCTGATTTTGACTGAAATTTTCTTGAAATTACTCTTAGGTCGTTGATATTAAGTCAAAAAAATTCCTTCAGAACAACAATGTTCATTGCAGTGGCAAATAAATGTTGCTTGATTCCAATTCTGGACCAACGCCAGGATTTATATCTTCAAATCAAAAGAAATCCAAATTGGTTTACGGACCTCGATAAATTTATTATAATTAATGATCTCTAGTTTTGCTTAACAAATTGGTATTTTATAAACAATTCTGAATACTGCCAAGCTCGGAAATATCGGTGATGTGAAATATTGTCAAACGAAATAATGCCACAATTTTAAATAGGGGGCCTTTAGCAACAGTACCTTGCTGACCCGCTTCTCGAGATTGGGAAATTTCTACCTTCTTTCCGCAGGCGGTTCAATTTTGGAATGAAAATAACGCTAAATTTTTAGAATTTGCTTTATTTCGTTCGGCGTTATTTCGTGTCTCCGAAAATATCCATAACCCACTGCTAAGGAATTACCTAATCGCTCTTCCAGTTCCAGTTCCAGATCGCTATAACGATCACAAAAGCCCGAGGCTGTGTAGCTAGTTAATTAATAAAATTCAATAAATCAAACTCATGGTCATTGTTCTAGCAATGACTCTCAGAGAGCTTTATATAAATATATGGAACCTACACCCTCCCTTATGTAGACATTTTCATCCCACACTTTTGTGATCAATGACACCGCTATTCCAACTGTTACTTGTTCTTTCACACAAAGCCCTGCCAATCAGCACAACTTAATCTGACATTCATCCATTGACTTGACTGCATTCCATTATTCTCAACGGAAATCCACATGACACCGTTCTATCCATAGCAACGGCTGCAATACAAAACACAAGTCACAATAGATGTCTAGCAAAACTAAATTAAAGCGATAACATTATTATTATTTCAGAATCCCAGCAGCAGCATTGACATAACTGGCTCGCTTACTTTTCTCTCTCTCTCGCTCTCCTTGGAAAAGCAACAATACACTTCCTTTTGCTTGTGGGTAGTCGCCTTCTTGCAATAAAACACTTCACCATCAGTCCATTCGCCCCCACGAACATAGTACATATTCCTCTCCTTCAGCATCCTAATACTAATTTAATCTTTCCTTCCGCTACAGAAAACACAATATTAAATATTCGTTATGATAACCGTTATCCCAGGGCAGTCAACCATTGAATTGCTCGCTATATTCACACCCTCGAACTCTAACCACCCGACACAATGGCCCGCTGATTTTAATAAAAAAAATGAAAAAAAAAAGAAGTAAAATCAGCAAGCAATAGCGAAAGCAAACATACACTCTTCCAACATCATTATGCGCCATGATTCCCTCGAACCACAGCTCCCTAGATCCGCTTCACCCATGCTATCCACCATCTTCCATCCAAACAAAAAAAAAAAGTCACCACCGCATGCGATTCAAATCCCCGCGTCCAGATTTATGGATACCACTATTATACAAATTTATATATTGCAAAAGTAAATTTCATTCAGGTACATATGTGTAGCTGTGTATCTTTGTATCTCTGTATATTTGTATCTATAGGTACTTGTTTTGCATAAGTACGCAAAGAGTGGAAAAAAAAGAAAATTCTAGCACAATACCGTTAAATTGAATTTTCCTTCAGCGGTAGTTTCACTCACTTTTGTACTTAATTTGAATTTCTCTCTTTACCTCGTTTCAGGAGTGCAACAGCAACAAGGATAGTCAGGAGTATAACCAACCCACCTAAACAATACGGACATCCGGTATCCACCTTCGCAACGAAGACGACTACGACTTCTACTACGACTTCTATACTACGACTGGAGAAAAAGTTTTTTTTCTCAGTTTTGTTTTGTGTTTTGTTTTTTATTGTTTACCATCTTCGTTCGGGCAAAGCTGTGTGAGAGAGTGCATCAGAGAAGGAACTTCGTCGAGACTTGAGACTCGATTTAGATACTCTTCTAAACTGGGAGTGAGTGTGTCTGTGCACAGATAAAACGAAGAAAAATACTTTCAAAAGAAAATAAATAACTATCTATTCACCACAAGGACGAAGACGATAGGACGACGACCGATTGTTATGTGGTTTTTTTTTTCCTGAAGCTGCACATAAAGTGGACTTAAGTGCAACACATTTCCTTTATTTGTGTCCACTGAAATAGAGAAATGGGGACAATAATGCTGTTGGAACGTAAAAGTTAACTGAGCAGCCGACAAAGTACATACAGGCGCCTATCACATTCCGATGGGACTTTGATCCACTCAACCGCACATATATTCGTACTCGATTAAAGACAGACCAAAAGGAAAAAAAAAACAAAACAAACCCCAACAAAATATTTCACCTTCTTCCCATGCTAAGGGTGAAAACCAAACTATCAACCATGTTGCTATCCGTTGTCTATGCCGTTCTTCTGTACGGCATAGCACAATCGAACTGTGCGCCTACCGACCTCGGAAACAAAACAACATCTCTGGAGGTTGGCACCCATCCAGGAGCAACAACAATGCCCTCACCAATCCCTCTGTCGACGTTCGACGCCAAACCCTGGCCGCTACAAAAACCGTCTCGAAGTAAACACATAGCAAAATCAGTGCTCTATAAAAAACCCTCCGCCAAGGAGACCAAGAACAGTTGGTCGTCAAAACTTCAGTCAGGAGGAGTTGGAGGCAGCAGGGAAGGAGATAAACCTCATTATTCCCCAACATTAGCTACGACAGGTTATGATGAGAGAAAATATAATTTAAAAGGAGCACCACCAACGACAACGACAGTCAGTACGAAACCGATAGACACTATTGTTGACAACGTCAATGGACCGAAAGATTATACCAACAAATACACTACTAATTCCTCTACCCTGCGGCACTCCATCCATAGAGACCAGCCACCAACAAAAAGTATCCTATCGCATGTGAATGACGATGACGATGACTATGTAGACGACAAAGCTGGCAAGGATATTGACTTTATATCAGTCGTTCCTGGTAGCACAATAAAAGCAAATGAAACTTATGCAAGAGCAGCATCAACAACCGAAGGATATCATGCCAAAGCAGAAGGAGCACCACCAACAACCGCAACAATGCAAACCGGTCTCGTGGAAAATCCCAATTTCAATGCGGAACCCATTCCAAGGATATCAGCCGCACCGGAAATAAAATCGATATTCCACCCATCAGGAGCGGAGGGGGAGGGGGAGGCGGGGGCGGAGGCGCCCACAACAGAGCACCACGGTAAGTCATTACCAGAGAATGCATCAGTGAGTTCGCCGTCGTCGTCACCGTCGTCCTTGTCGTTCTCACAGCATAGTGTCACAGTGACGACAATGCCAACTATAATACCGAAGCTAGACGTCGGTCATGATGGCGTAAAAATAACAAAAAAGAAGCAGCTGTTCGATAAACATTTTATTGCAGCGACAGGTCCTTCGAGTTCATTGCATCCGCCGCTGATAAGCAAGGATAATCTTTGGCCACTGTCAAAGAATAAGCCAAACATGGGAGGCGGCGTTGGAAAAAAGTTAATGGAAGTCCCAAATGGATACTTGGGACCGATTATGATGAAAGAGAAAACATTTTCGGTATCGCATCATGGTAAGAAGCCGAAGCCAAAGCCGTCTATTGTGGAACAGCTGAGAGATAAGAAACTCGTGGAAATTATCGCTCCCACGGCACTAATGGAACCAACGATGAAGGTGAAAAGTAGTTCGATGGTGCCACCGCCGCCAGAGTTTGTCTCGATTGATAGCACATCAGTGGCAAGTACGACGACAATAACAACAACAACAACAGAGGGTACCAGCGCGTTGCCTCCGATACCTACGTCGGCAGCAACGACAGCAAAGGTGGGAGCTGAATCTGAAACAGCAACTACTTATTTTTTAGTAGTCACTCAGGATGCCATGTCGAAAAGTAATAATAAGCCATCTAAGGGGGACGAGGCGATGGAAGCTATGAACTCTCGGGAGATTGAAACAACGCTTAAAGAAATCTACACAGAAGTAATAAATGCAATGGAGGGGGCGGCAAAGAAGGAACATGAAAAAATTGTATTAGAAGCTGCTAAAGCACATGCGGGCAGTTCTTTACCACCAGCGGTGGATGATAGTTTAAAAGTAAAATTCGCAGTTACTGAGAGTGATCGTGTGGATCAGAATCAAATTTCAACTGGAAAAGTACGTGATCATCTCCAATCGTCAGATAGTGGTCTTTTGGATCGAACGGGATCCTTGGCTTTTGGCAGAAATTCACAGATGGTCACAGAGCTTGCATCAACTGCGGTCACCACAACAGTCGGGGATCATCTGCAATCCTCGCATACAGACTTGAGACCAACCGGGATTCAAAAACAATTCACAGTCACCAAAGGGACTATTAACAATACAGCAAGGGTTTCAGTCACTGATAAAGCCCCAGTCGATAATGCCGACTTACCTCTAGTGACTGATTCTCAACTCAATGGAGATCACTTCAGAAACTACGATCATTTGCAGTCTCTTGAACCAGAACTGATCACAGAACATCCACTTATTTCGAGTACCATAACCGAAGGTTCAGACGTGAAATCCTCTAAATCCAGTAAAAGTTTGAACTCTAAACATCTAAGCGATAACTCAGCTGAAGAAACACCGCCATCTACAGAAGGGTCCTATGTGGAACTAATTAATGTCGATCACCTATCGACTTCAGTAGACGATCTGGATGTGTTTCCAACGACAGAGCACACAACCATAGTAAGTGATCCATCATCAAGCACCAACAAAAACTCAAAGATTACGACAGAAAATACAATTTTGACCACTGAGATTAACTTGAAGATCGCTGATCGCATCTCTACACCACCACAAGCAGAGGCAAAAACTACAACTCCAAAACCCAATCAAACCTTGATGATTACTGATTCAAGTCTTCCTTTAAATAACTCGACGCCAAGACCATCGTCACCAATTGTCAAACCAACACTGAAACCAGAAATTACAACCTTTTTCATGCGTCACAACAATTCGCCGAATCAACCATCAACGATCACTGAAACTAGCTACATGTCAAGTCCCGCTTTGACTACTTTGACCAGTTCCACGACAACAGGTACCAGTTCAACGCCAATAGCAGTAGTTCATCGGGACTCCTCAGCTGAAGCTGACACCGGTGAAGGCCTGAAGATCACTGATATTAGACAAGCTTCAACGATTACGTCAACCACTCCTTCGCCGATCACCGCAAACAGTTTAATATTTCCTCAACGTAGTCACACATCCAGTGATCTTTTAGAAGGTTCCACAAATGACCACAATGACCGAAGTTCCACATTCTCCCATCACGATTCATCAGCTGCAACTACTTCGACAGCCTTCCCCTTGAAGGTATCTCCATCAACGCAAAATCCAACAACCATAGATCAGAGTACCTCCACACAGCTTCCGTTGACAACAACAAGTCCAACTTTTGCCACAATCACAACGGACTCTGCAACTAGTCGCCAACAATTTCTCAAGCCAACTCTTAATAGTGAGCAAACGGAGTCGAAAATCTCCGACATTCAAATCGAGGTGTACGACTCCACCGTGGAACCCATTCTAGCGTCGACGAACTTTAAAGACAATTCCGCAATGTACTATCCCACATTGCATGCAACTACCAAGCAAGCACCAAGGAACAACCTGTCTCAGGAAAGATTCACACAATACATTGTGGACAAAGCAACCGATTTTGCAACACAGGACTCAAATGCAGTCGCTAAGGCTTCAGGGAAGCCCGAACCAGCAGCCATCGAAATCCACATTAACGTCTCCGAAGGCTTTGGCAACGAAAGCGAAGATCTTGAGTTCTCGTACCGTCAGTCGGACTATCGAAAAGTGACTTCAAAGAAGCCCGGAAACTCCAATTTCATTACGCTCAAGCCATTCGAAACAGTCGCGCTTAATGAAACCAGTAATGAGGCAGCCGAGGAAATCGTTGTCGAGATCATAGATGGAAGCCCGAACAGCACAGAAAATTCGGCGAGCAGGGAAAATCTGAACGTGAATCCAGTTTTTACATTTCGATCCGACGACGACTCTCAGGTAGAGCTGAAAAATGTCAAATACTACCCCGAGGATCGTCCCAAGGAGAGAGCAAAATCAACAGATGACTTCTTTGTGCCCCACATCCGCCAGCAGCCGCCTGGTGGCGAAAAACCACTGATGGACAGAGACTCGGACACGATATTCTACATTTCCAATACTGAAGTGAAGGTGGGTGAGTCCCTACCCACCACGAACACATACGACGCACAAATGAAGAAGTCCCGCTTGGAAAGTCAGTTCTTTCCGGCAAACTATGAAGAGCAAACAAAAGTAGTTGCTCCGCAGCGATACGAAGAGGATATCATCTTGTCGCCGGTCCAAAATAGGATAACTGACCCACTCAAGTTGGTCCGCGGACCGTTGGATATAAGCTACGTTGGTGAGTCAGTCATGGAAGTGGAACAGGTCACTGTAACGACAACAATCTCGCCACTCATCTCTACGCCTGATGTCATCATTCAGCCAGCAGTCCTCCCAGAAATGGCCATAGGAGTGCCTGTCATTGGGGAACTGCCCCCTCAGATAGAGCTTAAAGAAATCGACTTTATGCCTAACTTTGACGGCAACAAGGAGGAATCCTCCATCCAATACGGAGGCGATCTAATCGATGAAGGTGGTGCTATGGGTGCGGGTTTTGACATGGATTCCTATCCCCTTGGTAACATGGGACTGGGTCAGAAGAGCGGCAGTGATGCGATTTCGTCCCAAGCCATCATTAACCATCGGGTGAGTCATTTGAAAAAGGATGAACTCTCGGCGGACATAGGCGGTGGCTCCTCATCGGAAACCGCTGATGGTAATGACTTACTTCGTCGGTCCAATGACTCGGTAAACGGGACCGTAATTGGCGAAAAGATGGGCAACGCAACCGCATACTCTGTTATGGATGAACCACCAGCTGGCGATGGAGAATTACGTAAGTTGTGCCAGAAGTAAAGGTTGCGTTCGAAGCTAACCACAAATCTATTGTTTTTTTTTTTTTTTTCTTTTCTCATTTCTTCTTTCATTCGCCGACACAGACTTCACCGACCTGCATACCCTGTTTACAGCATGCTTTGCCACTCTGCTGCCACTTATTTGCTCGGTTCTAATGGCATTCGGACTGCGGTAAGTACCCAGAAAAGCCAAAACGGTTGATATTACACGAAACAATAACCCCAAACATTGTCGGTTTTAATTAATGGAATTAATATGGCCACGTTAATGAGAAGCAAGAAGAATAAGGACTCTGTTCTGGTGGCTGGTGGCGGCCAAACCGCAGTAACTTTGTGTGTAGGTACCAACCTAGTTTGGACATAATCCCGTCGGAGTTAAGTTAATCCTGCTCAATGTCGGTTCTACATATTGTTTCGCCATATGCCAAAGTTTAGAGGGGACCTTGGTGGCAAGGCACATTTGTGGGCATTTAGCACCATTAATCCTGCTTGTCACGGCAGAAACCTGCAATTTAAATTTCAAATTAGTTTTTTGTGGGATTTGTCCTTTCGAGAAACGGGAAAACCTTTATATCTTTGTTTTTATGTAGGCAAATTTTAGTCGTCCCTACGTCAGGAGAATTTGCATTTTATTTTTCATAACATGTGACGCTGGAAAAATATTTGTGGGCTATTTCGTTTGACAGTTTGGGGGAGTTGGGTACGATCGAGTTTTATCAGCATGTGGCAAAACAGACTCGAATAGACAGACATTTCAGCACCAAAGTTTGGTTAAGGACATAGGAATGTGTATTATAAACTCGTATTTTCTCCAAAATTGGCTACACACTCAAAAAAATTAGGAACTTTTGTGTCCTTTGGGGGAAGGTTGTAAGCATTTGAATTCATTGGATTTAATGTTATGCTTGTCGTTGACATTGCTAGCCATAATAGTTTGAAATGTTGGCAGACGACAGCGGCGCCAGTGATTTTTCTTATATCTTTGACAGAATATTTTCGTTGTGCACTATTGGCCGGGTTGAGACATGAGAGTGCATGAAGAAAAGACGAGTTGCAAATAATTTACGTCTATTTTTAGTGTTTTTTTGAGAGTTGGAAAATAGAATGAAGTGCGCTCTGATTATGATTTCTTTTAGCACCAAGTAGGTATAGAGACTTTACGCAGTCACAGAAGACATAAACGATTAATGCCGAAAATTGTTTCTTGTTTCTTAATGGGCCAATGAAGTGGTATTCAGTTATCGAAACATTTGCCTCTTTGCATTGGGTTTCAGTTTAGTTTGTTTTTAATTTTTGTTGACTGATAAAACCTTGCATCGCTTCATGATTTGCAACAGCTATACTCAAAGAAATATTTTAAATAAATGTATAGTAAGGATATCCGTTTTGGCTCTTTATTTCATTTATTTCATTTAAATAGCGCTATGACATAAGAATCGTGTCACAAAGCAGTCATTTTAATGTCGCTCTCTGTGATCACAATTTTTGGGAAAACATTTTCGGCGTCAATTAAATGACTGGGAAAATGGCGGCCCAAATGACATGAATTTTGTGCCATTAAAATGACGGAAAAAAATGGCCGTGTCATCACTCTTTAATGACGCCTAGGACAAATGACTAAACTTTTTGGCTGTTGCGTCATTTAAAGAAATTACTAGGAATGAAATTCCAGCCATGCCATTTTTCTACGCAAAAGACATATGATGCAGCATTTAATACGATATCTGTGCTGTGTTGTGGTTGTGTTGGGTACGATCGAATTTTATTGATAGAAATGGAATACGAACTGTCGCCGTTAAGTGCCGACAGTTTGGACTTTTCAGTTGCGAATGTGAGTGTTGTGAATTTAAATATTACGCATGGTGCAACGAAGTTGAAAAAATTATCCAAAACACAGAAAGCAGTAGTGAATCGGGATAGGATAAATAGCCATTCGTGGAGCTGGCTTCCCATTCGACTTCGGAATCGGTTTTTCGAAATCTATTGACAAAATAAAACATAAATAAAACGCTCTCTTGACATACGAAGGACATCGCGATATAGTTCAGTTTCTACTACACGCAATTAGAGTAATAATCCAGCCCAGAATCCACTCTACGTGGGACGGCAAAAACCACTTCTTTTGCCAAATACACTGCTTTCACTGTCACTAAGCCTCGGAACGAAAGTAGTACGACAATAAGCCTATTCAATAATTGATAAAGATATCAGCCTGCCTAAATTGTCATTTTCTTCTCAATCCGCATGATATTCGCCATAAATAAAAGGTTTTGACAAGTAGAACTAAATGTGATATGTGATATGTGACGTCATCATCAATTCCAAATGGTGGAACGTTTTTTTCTTCCTCACACACAAAATATGGGCATTAAGTTAAAGGTTACCGACTGATCGCAAAACAGATAAATGACGCGAAATCGAAATAATAGGAAAAGACACATTTCTCATTTTGATGAGGCAAGTCATGATCATGTGAACGTTATTTTTTCGCTCGCCATTTAATGGCATCCCAACGGAAAATTCTAAATGAATCGCAGTAGACGTCATTTGATTTTGGGACAAAAATGACTATCATTCATTTCGATGACGAATCGTAGCTTGAATGTAACTCTAATACGACATTTTTTCCTGACGTCACAGCGTCATTTAAATACCTCGAAAAAATTGCCGTGTGATCGTGTCCTACACTTCACACATTTAGTTATTAATTTTTTTTATTTATTTATGTAAGCTTAAATTTGTTAAGTTGAGTGGTAAGGATTCACATTAATTATTATTTTCATATTTTATAGTAAAAATTTTTAAACATTTAATTATTAATTAAGTCATAGAAAAAAGGAAAAAAATAACTAAAAAACATAATCAATCAAAAAGCGATTTTTTTAAATTAACAGAAACGAAAACAATTAAACATTTCTATTCATCATCATCGAAGTGTTTCTAAATATTGCCTGAACCTTGCCCTGAACAGGGTCGTACAACTTATCAGTCAGACGGAAAGGGGGAGAGAATTCCACAACCTGACAGCATACACAAAGAATTGTCGGTTAAGTATTTATAGCGTATTGGTACTAGGCAGCGTTTCCGTTTGGCACCCTTAGGAGCCAAATTGCTACTTTTTAAACCTCATATTTTTAAAATATTATTTTCCAGTTTAAGTCAGATTTTATTCTTAATTGAACGAAAAATGAAAAAGTTCGGAACACCAATAAATATCTACAAAAAATAAAAAGTACTGAGCGCTCACGGTATATTTTAGATTTGATAAATGCACCCGCCTTACATCACTGAGATCGATTTAAAAATCTTGGTCAATTAACATATTAATAAAAAAGAAGTTTTGCAAAGATATTAATAAAATTGCAAAGCTTTTACAGCAAGTAGAAACATAGTCTTGGACTTGAAATATGCGTATTTAAAAGCTCTTAAGACTGGAATTAATTTCATTACATTGGGCGAAGGAGAAGTTCACACTTTTTTGGTCTAAATTGAATTACTTGATCTTTCAAACTAAAATCAAATATTTTCAAATGCATGAACCTGCTCCTTGTGTATACTGAATCATCAAAATAAATACTAAAATCCATTCATCCGTTCGTTGGGTTCAGTCCAAAGAATTTCCACTTATTAAGTGCCTAGTGATACTTTTTTGCTATAAATATTTTAAGCTGGGCCCCTTTTTCAAATTTTTCAGCGCCAACGCTGGTACTAGTTACACGATCTGATAGAGCGTGGTCGACAAATTCTATTATAAAGGTACGATGGCTGATGAGTTTGCATTACTTTATGGAGCAGTAGGTCAGTTAGGTCACTAATTTTCTTAGAGAAATGAGAGATGTGGTCATATATTCTCAATCCATACACATACCGTGCTTTACAATTATAGGCAATGTTTAACAAGGTTCATAGTCGCAATTGTTGAATATTTCACAACCGTATATGCTTTTACGCACCAGAATGTCATTATCATACATACCAACCAAAAACCGCGGGGGCCATGGTCAATGTACACATTGTAAAATATAGTGGTCAAAACATTTATCCTTGAGGAACGCCTCTGCTCAAAGGCAGAAATGAGGATATGCAATTGTTCGATTCAACTGCTTGGAATCTGTCGTTCAAAAAACAAGACTCAGTGAAGAAGACGAAAAGTTGAAGCTCTCTCTCTCAAGCTTCCCAATGAGAATATATCAAATGCCTTTGCGAAATCTAATAAAATAGGAAAAGTAACTTTGTCACCATCTACAGCTTGCCTTATGTCTTCAACAAAATAAATAATGCAGCTATGCTTCGGACGAAACCCAGACATATAATTTTTTAAATGAGTTTGGATGTGGGAGTTTACAACTTTCTCCAACACCTTCGAAAAGAAAGGTAAAATAGCAATCGGCCGGAATTCGTTTTGATTTTTTGGGACAGGTATAACTTTCCCACGTTCCCAGGTAGAAGGAAATACTCCAGTCATCAGTATAGTATTAAATGAGTGCGTAATACATTTGAGGATGTAAAGGACGATAGCTTAAGTAAAAGCCGGGTGAATTTCATCAAATCCAACCGAATTAGACTTAATAGAGATAAACATCCGCTTCATCAACAGAAATAAAACTAAAACTAGGTGCGAAAATAACACACAGAGGATATCCAACGGCAGGAATAGGATGAGACTAATAGCGCATATTTTGTTTGTTGACGAAGGCGAAAAGCAAAAATTGATCACTGAAGATGAATTTGCGATGAAAATTTCTAACCTTTTTCCAACATTTCTAGAGCGCAATCCGAGAACGTAAGGCTCCTCATATGACCGCAAATTTCACCGTTGTTTGGTCTCAGCAATGCCCAATTTTTTAGAACGTTGTGGAATACTTTTGCGTCCATCGATTCGAGTGCTGTATGGCATGTAGCGCCTACTTTCTGGAACTACATGCCAACCGGATTAAGGCTGTGCTTTTTGGGCAAAACAAATTCGAAATAACTGAAAGACAGCGGGCAACCGCACCAAACAGTGCATTGGCAGCTCTTGTATTGTCTGAAGTTGCTCATCGGACCAAATACGGCGGAAATTAACTTCGCCCTGAAGATAATTTTCAGATCAAAAAAAAAAAATTTGCTCTGTGAAGCACGACAATGAAATTCAAAATAATTTTCAAGCCTACTTCGGGTGTTAGTATTTCCATAGTGAAATGGTCAATGCTAACTAAGCATGTTTGACTTTGACACGAATCACGCGTGAGCTATCAGAAATAGAACATCACCAATTAAATACCATTACATAAAAGTACAGTTTGTTAATAAAACACTAACAAGCTGCCCCCACCAGGACTTGAATAACATTATTTTTGTTAGATAGCTATCATAGACAAAGGTGTATAATATTCCCAATGCGTATCAACACTAGTTGCGCCTGTGGCGATGACAAACACAATTATTTAGTTAATTAATGACTAACATGGCTCACGGCACTCAAATTATACATCTTTTAGCCCAACCATAACCTTTAATTTGGAAAGACATTCAACAGTAGTGTGGGCCTGTCCAATCTGCCTCCCTGAGGGATGCAGCAGTTGGTAATTATTAGCCAAAATGAAAGCGTCTGTTAATTTTAAATACCAAACATCCCCTAAGAGGCAATTTCTTGCATGTTGAGCGCACCTGAATCGCTTTATTGTGTCGTTTCTCCTCGACAACTTGTGTCAACCCCACCTATGCGACTATGAGCTCCGCACAAGAACTACGACAATGACAAGATATTTTAGATTAAGCCTCACCTTCAGGTGGGTCCCTTTTTACAAAATGTACACCAAACATAACCTTCAAACTGCCATTAACCTAATTAGTGTTTGCAAACAACCAAGGCCCTGGCATGTTAATCTCCCTTATATCGCACTTCTAATGCGCTGTTAGTTTGGTTCCCCTTTAGCCCGAAAATGTGTGTGTAAACAACTTGCCTGCTTAAGCCCAGGATATATGCCAATTATGACACCAAATTTTCCCATGACACATCGCCCGTGTTGGATAGTTGGATAGTTGGATAGACAGGCAATGATGGTATGTCCAACCCGTATCCAGTGAGGTGAATAAATGAATTTTCGCTTTCCACACTTTTAATTGAATAAAATTCCTTTGCTTTCGCTTATTTCTCAACAGCATGGCAGCAGGAGTAGCGCTGACAATGTCTATCCTAGACTTGTCATACTTGGCCACACATCGAAAATCCTATATTCAACTCAAATAAAGCATCCAGTAACGGTTCGTATAACTTTTGCAACGCTCACACCGAAAACTTTCTCCTAGTAACTAATCCTTTCGACGACCTTTTGCTGGCTGCTGGTGCTGTTGCTGTTGCTGCCCGAACTGTAAATCTAAAGTCTCATCACGTCCGCGGCGTACAACACTAGAACCGAGACTTACTTTGGTAAAACTTTCGCCCATAGAGGGGCTTATCCGTGTGACGTGCCGGGGGTGAGAAGGAGGGTAAATTAAGTCCAGCGCTAATTAATGGCGCCCAGAACGGGGCGAAATTATTATTAATTGATGCGATGTTTGCCATGTTGCAAAGTTGTTGCAACTCTCCATTCCAAATGGACATCAATTGAAGGAGGGGTAGCGGCTCCTCTTCTGATGTGCAGCAAACTTTTTAAGTAATTTAAAACGCTGTAATTGTGCTGCTTGTACCAAAAGTTTTCACCACTCGAGCGAATGGCATTTTAATGTTCTGCCTCGTCATGCTGCTTAAATGGCATTGTTAGTCCTTTATACCCATAATAGGAGTCATGCTGAATGGCGGATGTTGAATGGAAAGTTCAAGGTCGGTATTGACACCAGAGTCGAGAGTGATTGCTTGCTTTATTCGTTCCGTAAAAAAAGGATTCTTCACGACGACTACTCGGCGTTAAAGGAGATGTAAAACTGCAAAGAGGAAATTTACTTAGAAGGGGGCACACTCTTATACACCGAGCGGAAATTGCACATCCACCCGCCATATCCGGCAATGGGTGCCTACTCTCCTTATCATCAGCATTATCCTGCTTCATTACCATTGTCGTCATCGGCACCGTAACGACGCCACCATCACGGTCGTCGTCGTTGTCGTCGTCGTCGTCGTACTCAGTTTCACAGATTCACCAATGGAATATTTTATTTCCCCAACGAAGCAGAAACATAATTTCGCAGCACACCGAGCACACCTGGAGAGAGTCTGTATAGTTGCACACTCATTGAATTGAAATTGAAATTGAAAAGCGAGTATAGGCAGTAGCTTACTGCTCTAACGAGTCATCATCACTACCGCGCTGTATTTGCCGGGGTAGCATGAGCCACGAGGTTGCCTTTGGGGTAATTTCTTTTTCGGAGAAGCCCATGCTGTTATATGCCAAGCCAGGCAATGGCTTTCAGTTCATTTGGCATTGTCGAAGAGAATATTCAAAGCGGATTTTGCCTGATGATGTTTTTTTTTTTTGGGGGGACTTGTTCTTTAATTCGGTGCAGATGGTCACGAATCCATCGTCCTAGTCGTTTTGTTTTTGTTTTTGTTTTTGTAACCTTTCAAGATCCCTTTTTGGTCGATTTAATTTTTCTCTGTCATTGGCTTTGGTAAACTGATGGTTGATTCATGGTTTGTAGGCGTGGTCGGGATACTGACTGGGATATTAAATGCGCGATAATAAAATGTGAATGCGGGAATGCTGGCGGAGAGCTAAAGATTGTGTATCCTTTTTCCTGATTTTTAGGGCCGCCAGCCAATAAATGTTAAAAGCTTTGGCATTAATGAGAGGGAAATTAGATAATCGTGATGAAGCTGAATTTATGCAAAAGACGATAAGGCGTGCTCGGGCAAATAGAGCGATAAATAAGATAAAAAAAAAAATATTCGTGTCGAATGGGATCGTAAATGCAAGATGGAGAGAAGATAATGTAGGTCAAATCGGGAGGTTAAGAGTGGTGGTTAACTTCGGAGATGGAAATTTTTGGGAAAAATATAAAACTTTACCTTGATTTCGATGTTTAACGATTGAAATTCCAATCACGCACTTGACAGTGGTATTAGTCTGTTTCTACCATTAAAAGGTATTTCTAAGTATCCTTAATTTGAATGGCAAAGGGTTACGTTTGGGCAGTGGAAACATTTTTTCTAAGGGTTATGGGTTAAGTGGGGGCAGACCTTGGGGGAACTGTTACCATTATAAATTGTCGTTCCTACATAGATTGGAAACGAAATTAATAAGTAAAGTCACTCTGGTCGAGCAATTTAACATCTTCTCATTTTTTCACTTGAGACCACATTTTGATGGTTCTTTCTGATATGAAAGTGAGTGTAACCGGCCTATACGAGCATAAATAGACTTTTAAAAGACTATACCTCAATTAATAGCAGTGAAGTGTCGACCAAACTTTAAAGGAGCATAATTCTTCAAATATCACAAGATTGAGGTGTCATCGAAGACATATGGAAGTACTTTATAGATGACACGTTAATATGAGTCAGTTGGCTGCGCGAATAATCGCCCAAGTTGTAATCGCCTAAAACTAAAAAAAATGAATAATCATCAAAAAAAAGGTGGTCGATTCACGCTGCAATTTTGGTCAATCGCTAATAATAAAAAGCACCCAAAAAGTAATAAATGAATATTTGCTCAAAATGGAGTTTTGGGCGATTTTTCATATTTATAGAACTATCAATTTAGACTGAAGTTTGAATAACATGAATGCCTAAACAATGGCCCGCTTGGTTTCACTGTAAAATTTGGAGTGGCTAACTTGCGTGAGTTAGGGTGTATGCAAACATTGTTTATACAGAACAAAGTACCTATTCCAAATCTAACAGTGAAACCGAGCAGGGAGAGTTGCATGCCCCCCCCCCCCACCATTATCTCATTATATGATTTGTGGAATAACATTTATAAATCTAATTACAAAATTACTGTGTGTTGCCAATGGTCCCCTTCGAATTTACCAGCCGCTTGCAGAAAGAAAGTTGAAACCCCAAAAAAAATGGTTTGGGCGATTCCGTCTTGACAACAGATCCAAATGCTTGGGCAATTGTTCATTTCAACTTTTTGGTAAACGTTCATAATTTTTTGGGCAATCCTTCATTGTGAATAACCCCCCATATTTTTGAGCGTTTATTCACTTTTTTGGTTTTGGGCGAGTCAGTCTGCCTGCATCCTTCCATTCCCTGCGATCTCCTTCTAATGTTTCAGACCAAGCGACTCCCTTGTAGTCTCGAACAAGGGCTGGGATTCGAACATCCTCTTGACTGGAGCTCTATTATCTATTCCGAGCTCGGGACTACATTGTTTGGGCGATTCCGTCTTGACAACAGATCCAAATGCTTGGGCAATTTTTCATTTCAACTTTTTGGTAAACGTTCATAACTTTTTGGGCGATCCTTCATTGTGAATAACCCCCCATATTTTTGAGCGTTTATTCATTTTTTTGGTTTTGGGCGAGTCAGTCTGCCTGCATCCTTCCATTCCCTGCGATCTCCTTCTAATGTTTCAGACCAAGCGACTCCCTTGTAGTCTCGAACAAGGGCTGGGATTCGAACATCCTCTTGACTGGAGCTCTATTGTCTATTCCGAGCTCGGGAATATTTCGTACACTTTTTTTGAGTTCGCGGTTGTGTCTTCTCATCCATTCCTCCTCCTCGAACACAGAACCAAATATCTGTCGAAGAATTTTCTTTTTTTTTGGGGAAAAATGAACCCTCCTTTCGAAGCTTATTAACCAGCACTCAGCGCCATATAGCAGAACTGGCAAGGTAAGAGTTCAGTAGAGTATACATTTTGTCTTTCGTTATTTGGACAGCCACTGAGTGGACTTTAAAAAATATGATCGCTGATTTAAGCACTTCTGGTCATAAAAGTCCTAAGGCTGTCGGAAGTTCAGGAATTCATCTACCTAGGGATAAGCATCAATATGTTCCTGAATCTCAAACCATCTATATAAGTTAAGGGTCATTCATTTCGTGGTTTCAAGTTGGTAGCGCAGGCATTTGACACCTGTGAAACTCAGCTGTCTTTTGAAGTGTCATAATATTTATTAGTCAAATTATTGGCATTTACGCTAATGAATCGCCTAACAATCGAACAACGCGTTAAATTTGTTAAGACTGACTACAAAGTTGGTGATTCAAACGTAGCCACTTTTATGGTCATCATAATCGACGGAATACACAAGCAATCGGTAAAATTGTGAAGAAATTTGAAGAGAGTCGAAGCGTTACTGATGTCATAAAGCCTCTGCATCATCGTAATACATGCTCAGTCGAAAATATTTTTCCTGCAAGTGTTGCTGATGATTTCCCGGCGTACGACACGTACACCTCACTATGACGTATTTTTAGACACATTCTAAGCCGAGATATCGCCCGAAATGTGCGAAAAAGTGGTTAACAATTACCTTAAAAGAATCGCATGCTGGGAATTTTCCCAAAGCCGACATTTCAATGATATTGTTTTTCACATTTAATGGCAAATTCCAAACTTTATAATTAAATAACATTTTGATCAAAAATGTATCGCTGTGAGTGTTTTATTTAGCTTTACTTTCGAAACCGATATATGAATGACATATATATCCTGAACAGTATATAATAGCTACGCCTATTCGTATATAAATTTAAGCAACAGTTTTAAGCAACAAACAGTAAAACCAAACTCAAAGACGCATAATTTATTGTATAAGCCCTCTTTCGAGTTTTGTAAAATACCTACATGTGTACGTACAAGTGTTGATATCAAAGACATCCTTACAGGATGTAGGTAGTAAAAAATATTCAGAAAAATCCTTCCACCTTAGACTCAGTCTGAAGCTTGTTGCTTCAATCCAATAAAATAAATAAAAAACCTACATTATACCTATGTAGATATCTGAATACGCCGTCCTCATTTCACTTACAGAAGCAACTCACTGTCATTAAAAATAAAACACTTAACTCACTAGGTCTCCATGGTATTCCACCACAGCTACATAAGATGTGTCCCAAACTATATCTCAATTTGAATAACAAACAAATTAACAAAAGTTCTTACATTTTAGTTTGAGTGTTAATAAGAACTCCCTCTGCATTAACAACACATAACCGAGCTTAACGAAAACTTTCTTTCCACTTGTGTGGCTCCCCAGACACCATTGTCCTCAAACAGAAGACACACACACGCACACACACACAGATAGAAGCAGTCCACATTTCTGCTGATGAAAATTGCTCTCATTTCCACTTTTGCGGCGGGTGTAGGTACATACTGTGCATTTCCAAAGAAAGAAGAGACTCTCCTTAGAAACACTTCATCACGAAGTCATTTCGTGTCATTGTTTACATGAAGAAGTTTTCAGGACAAAAACAGCGCCTTCCACCGGCTACACTACGACTACGACTCGACGACGCGACGTCGAGAAAGTCTGCCAAGCAAAAACGTGATTTTCGGGATCGTTCGCTTTTCATTCATCGCGACTTCGTTTCGTGTGTCTATCCATAAAATAATTCAGATGCAACATCCTTCCGAGCCGCCATACGCCTTGAGAAACAACTCATCAACATAATTAGAGACTTACATTTGTCAGTGTCTCGCCCGCCATTCTTTATCATTAGTCCTTTAACTTTACCTAAAAAAAGCTCATGTTTTTCGGTTTCTCTTCACTTTAATATACGAAAGGAATATTCCAACGAAGGCAGCACTCACCCTTGACGCGTCGCAATAAATTCAATATAATGACAAATACATATATTCAAAGTGAAAAGGGCGCAACCACAAGAAATTGTAATCAAGGCACATCATGGTGAACCATGAAAGAAAGTTTAGGTTTCTTCCTTTGCAAAATATACTCTTGTGGAGGAGCCAACTTTTCGTTAGTTGAAACGATGAAGTTTTGTGTCTGTTTTCTCCTTCTTTTCGTTGTGTCTCTCTCTTTTATTTGAAGAATAATCCTGTGGTAAATCTATTCACAGGAAACATTTGTCACCCTTGCGATGGCGACGGTTGTAGTTGGGATAAAACAAAAATTTACTTAACCCCAGTCGTCAGATGAGGGAAAAAAAACAGTCCAGTTTAAGATGCAAATGCTAAAAGAACGAAAAGGCATTGGTACCGGAAACACTTCTGTTTGTGCCGGGAATGATATCAGAATGTTCTTCTTCTCGCAGAGAGTTTGGCGAAAATCCGTCAGAAATTTCCGGAAATTATCAATTTTTTTCGAATAAATTTTACAGATTTCGAATGAAAATCAGAATGCAAATCCTTTTTGAATAAACAGGATTTGATTTTGTTTCAATAAATATTTGAGTTTTGAGTTCAACCCCTGAACTTTAATACGAAAACTGTTTTTTTTTGTGTTTTGTGGCAAGTGGCTAGTAAAATTAGTCCCTTGAGAGGTCGCGGCCTACGATGTTGCCTGTTGCCTTCTAATTGCGAACGAAAGAATGTCAAGGCTAGGCCTTTGGTTTATTCTATAGGGTGGGTCCATTTTACCCTTTGAACTTGCTAAAACTAATTATATTAAAAAAATTTAATTGTACGTAACGGTGTATTTGAGGTGTGTTCCACGCTTACAGCTAGCGATTCATTGGACCTAATTTTCTACTACTCTCCCACTCATATAATCTGGAGCGTTGGCAATTTCGCGATAGATATTGTTTCTCTATCTTTATTGGAATGATGGCATAAGCAAACACACATAAGGGGCACGGTAACAAACTCTTTTAAAGACGCGGCCCGCAGATTTTTTTCTTAAGTGTTTGTGTTTGTGTAAAAGAGTCCCTTTTTACAAAAAAACATATTAAATTTGTATATTCATTTATTTTCGATTATAATTTGTTAAATCAAAAAACGTTTGTTTTTGCTGCTGCTTTTTAAAAATGTATGATAAGTTCATACAGTGGCGAGTAAAACCAGCAGGAAGTTTTGCAAGTTTAATTGCTCACTTCATGTGATTTTATCTACCTCACAAGAAGCTAAATGGCTTCCGCGTTTCTAACTTCCAATATAAAAATAATTTTTTTTACATCCTTTACTTCCTACATATGACTTTCTAATTTTAATTTTATAGAAAATTTGTCGTAGATAGAATTTTTGGTAAGAAATTATTTAAGAACAGCACGGCAGCCATAAATAAACAGATCACTAGTTACTGCCAGAAATTGGCATTCTGAGTGTGTTTTATGGCTACCTTAACCTAACCGAAGAATCATGAAGTGATTTTCGAAAACTACCTGTGATTTGTTTGATGTCAGGCATCGAAAAATAAAACCTAACACAGGAACCTATAGGCTAACAATGACTATTTGCGGAATCGGCATTAAACTGGGGGTCCCTCTATTCATATCAAAAATATAACATGGCACTCACAATGATTGGAGAAACTGGCTTTAGGTCCTGTATGGGCCATTTACGCCAAATATATATTTTTTAACATCGAAACCTAATACAACAACGGGTTATGAAAATCTGAAACATTTATGGCTACCCTCCTGATTTCGATGAGTTTTTACGAAACCTCAGATTTCAATGCGGCGGGAAAAGGGTTTTAACTTAGGTTGGGTAAGACCTTATGCGCCCTTTGCCATTTTGCTCTTTCTAAATTTACTGCTGTCAAACTATTTAACATGTAAACGAATGCTAAAGAATTTTCAATCAAATACCCCTGTTGGTAACCCTAATAAGGGGAACCAATAAAAATAAATCCAAACGCGTTAAATCCAATGAGCGAGGCGGCTATTCGACAAGATTAATTCTCCAGATTATACGATTACCGAACTACACTTTCAATAGATCAATTGTTTGAGCAGCTGTATGGAACGTCACACCATATCATTGCAACCACATGTCACTGATTCTATCTAAAAATAGTCTTCCAACACGCCACGATAGCGAACTCAATTGACCATTGACCGATCATAAAAAAAACACTTTATGTAGATGCAATAATGTATCTTTAAGCACATGTGGTCTAGTTAATGTCGAATGATGAATTTTGATAATTTATAAAGGCCTTAAAACAAATTTGAGCTTCCTCAGGGAAACTAAATAACTCACATAGCAAACTCATCTGTAATAATCATGTATAGACGAAGACATCTAGGGCAGTGTCCAATATACCCTTTTTATCCCAATAAGACTTCAAGTAAATACGTCATTGCTAATTTCACTAAACTCCAAAGAAAGGTATGAAAGGTATAAGTTACATTGGGGCCTTTCCTAGCATATTCTAATGGTTATGCATAATATTATAAAGAAGTATATGCACCTTTGACAGTCAAGCTGCACTTAAGGCCTTGTTTAATCCTTTAACCACTTCTAGGTTAGTGCTCCAAATCAAAATTCGGTTGGGATGCGAAATTCTCTTATTGTTAGTCCAGATGAGGTTCCGGGTCATACCGGGTCAATCCTGGAAAACGAGATCCGATCCGATGAACTTGCTCGTCAACTGGCGGACCATCACGCTTTTATCAAGCAATAAGCTATAAAACTATCTGCGACGCTTGCGGAGACGGTGATGTACTCACATTGATCGCACCAGGCGCCAGGCTAAATGTGCTGACCTGGGGAATGCTGAACATCCTTAACCCTGAAGTAACTTCTCGACTTGCTAAAAAAGTGAAATTAAGCATCTGTCTGAAATACCACTGAACTTCTGAACTGAGTGATCTAGCTGCAGCCTCCGCAAAAAAAAAATCGGATCGTGAGTTACCCTGTTTTCTAAAATTATCCAAAAAGCCTCCCAAAGGGTAAAGTTAGGTTATTTCAAAAATTCTTTTGAAAATTGTGTCTGCAGCGTTAGGAGAATATATCCTCCAAGTTTGGACTGTGCGCTGTTGAGTCAGTCTGTCAATCAGAGTTGTCTGGGAACCATACCAAAGTTCGTAAAAGATGGAATATCAAACAACTTTTAGCAAGGGAACTGCAGCCTTTCTCTTATTATCAGCTATTTTTTAAAATGCTTTAATGTTTCCCGCAAAACAGAAAAAATTAAACAAAACAACAAAAGATCAATTTGAAAAGTTTAACAAATTAAATATGTGGTCCGGTTCTTTTGAATTTTCGTTTGCATGAGTGCGTAAGGGACGTCAAATTTAAGCTCTACATCAAATCTATTACTGGCATGGGCAATGTTTTTCCACTTTAGGTAACAGGACTTTGCATAGGGTACACTTAGGCGAACTGTTCTGTGGATAAAACAGAAAATCGGTTTAGGTATTGGCGATGAGGTGCCCGACTAACCCGTCTGCAGATTAATTAGAAACCACCCAGTGGAATTATGAAATTTTAAATGCAAGCCTGAGATGTCTGCCAAGTTAAACAATGAAGAGTTCGATCTTTGGTTTTAGCTTAAGCCATACATTCGTACAAAAAAATGAAAAACTGGCAACGAATATTGTAGGGTATGCCAATCTTGGCTGCGTGGAGTCATATAGGCCTATGGTCCTTACGTATGACCATGGAACGTCTAACGACGTCTGCATGCATTCTGTTAATGAGTTATTACATCTTGATTTCTGGTCAAATCTTCCTAGAAAAGTCAGTTTCTTTCACCTAGAATTAGCCAATTAAGAGGTTAGAAGAACAGCCCTCTCTGTATGAAACTATTACGGGGTAGACTTCCTTCGCGAAGTATTCGCAGAGAGTGTTTCGCCACGTGCGTAGGCTCTGACATTCCCCTTAAATGTTTCTATGGCCGGCGACCTAGAGAAGTGTGATTATTAAGCGATGATTAGCCCGGGCCAGTATCCTCCTACCAAGGTTCGACATGCTTGAATGAGGTGGTGGTTGCATCAAGGACCTTATTCGCGGCTTGACTATCGACAAAGGTAGTTTTTTTTTATTTTTGGTTGAGTTATTTGCGTTAAATTAAATGTATTTTTAATTGCTAGGCCTCTTGCCTAGAAGCCAAAAAGAAAGCCAAACAGAAGTCCCCCGCTCTTACTCCACAGAGCGTTTTAGAACCACATCTGAAGATACACACAATCTTACTCTTTTGGAAGTTAATTTTGGATGAGATGTTTTCAGTGAGATTTGGTCCTAAAAATATATAATTTTAGGCCAGCAGCAAGATGCCTTAAGTCTTACTGCACTACATGGAACGATTGTTTTGATATGCTCGTGTAAGAGGCTTTGGAGGCTGAGAATAACGCTGAGCGCTTTGTGGATGAGAATACTTGATTGGTCCTCTGAAAATATAACAGTTACTAAGCACGAATTTTGGAAAATATTGTCGTAAAACTGTTCCTTCATTTAAGTAGTTTCAACTCAACTTGTTGCATTTGTAGCAGCCGTCATTCCAAAAAGCTCACCAAAACATTTATATCAACAGATGCAACTTCTACCGCTTGTGCTAGTTTCTTAGCGAATAAGACTGCCCCACTGATTTTATGTTTCTTACAAATTTGCGTTGCTTAGTGATAAGGATCTAGCATTGTAAAATGCAAGCTTTTGCGACTCCTACACCAAAGTTCGTAGTCAAATGAACAAACCGCCGATCTGATTTCGCATTTCCCATTTAAAAGGAAATGTCATCCGAATAATCTCAGCGATACGAAATTTTAATGAAATTCACCACAAAAATGTACTTCCAGCCATCCTAACCAAGCCAACCAACACCATCAGCAATCCCGATGCTAAGCCAATTTGCATGCAATAAATTCGGATTTTTATTAACAAAAGAGCTGAGAAAAAAAAATATATAAATAAAACTCGCGATTGGCTTATCCCTGATTAGTAGAAAATTCAATTCGTATCCAGGGACACGAAGAAGAAACACGGCAAAAATAGAAGTGAACAGAACAGACCCACCAGCCATTTCCCTAGATTTTCCTCAATTATTTTCGAGGTGTTTTTTAGTGTGTGTGTGTGTTTTTGTGCGGTTCTTTGGAACATCCAGAGCAACTGAAATGAGAAAATGTCCTCTAGTGCATATCCTTTGATGTTCTACCGAACAACTATATAGGTATACCTACATACTGCAGACTAACTGTCAGGGAAGGAGATTCAATTTCGAAATGGCGTTGCCGCAAGGGTTGTGCTATCCAATATCCGCCGCCACCCTCTCGCGCTCGCTTGACGGGATGGAGTAAACCAATATCATTTAATTAAAATTTGAGGCGGTTTCTCGGGGAAACATCACAGCTACCACAAACTCCACAACCGGTTGTCCGGATGGGAAGCAATTAAAAATTCACTTCAAGGACATGAAATTACATTTTGCCCGACTCAAGAGGGAGTGTCGTGTCGTGTCGTGTGCGGTGTTTTTTGGTTGCCACCATAGTTGCCACCATCGCTGTCGCTGTCGCCAGTTCCAATGACCAATTACTTTGTTGTAGACTCTTACTCAGTGCATAAGGTAGACGACTATTTACATTAACCTATGGTCTTTCTATTTTTCAGACACTTGTACCGGAAGTACCAGACCAACCCGTTTAACGTGATGGGTCGCAACAGTAGCACAGATCCTCTGGACGCGGAGAAGGGCGCCGGCGGAGATGGAGATGTCGATGGGGTTGAAACCCCCGAAGAGGTGAGTACTTTAAACGATTGTTGTGGTGGGGTGGTAGGAGTATGATTCCGTAGCCACAACACAAATCCAGCCAATTTTTACCGAGGGATTATAAGGGTCTTCCTTTTATTTTTTGTTTACTCAGAAAAGGATACATAAATTTGGATTTGAACAACCAAATGTAACTGTTTTCCTTTTCGTTTGACGGTATTTACTCGGTATCTTGATTTCGGTGTGAAAAGGCCAATTATCTTACGCACATACTGCTGCTTGCCGGGGTTTGGGCGGTATAATATTGTCTGTGTGGCCATTTTCACTTTGTTTGGCGGCTGCCACAGCGGAATGGACTTGGAGAGCCTTTTTGGCTGTTGGCAAATTTACGGTCTGTTGAATTCCAATTTTGGGGATCAATCGGCTTTGTCGTAGAAGCCAAGTCAAATCAACAATTGATAAAGGAACGAACGAGACCAAAAGAGGAGAAGGAGGAGGAGGAGAAAAGAATCCAAAAGCGAAACCGCATGCCATGCAAGCAAATTCCTTGGTTCGAGATTGTCCTGGAGGTGATTGTTTAATGTCGGTCGAGATTACGCCCTTTGATTTGTGCCTTCCAAGAATCGCTTCAAGGAATATATTTCAACTCCTTTGTTCGCCATTCATTTCTTATTTTCTCATTTCCCATTCAAGACGGTGGGGATTTCTTCCGTTGTTGAGAGCAAGTTTAATTAAAGTTGAAAGCAGACCAACAGAAAAGATTATAGATACAGTAAGAAGCGTTGGACTTGAAGGCAATTCTGCTTTTGCCATTGTTGATTACATCTGACATTTCTGAACCAGGACACAACCTTCCACAGAGACGGAAGGTTAAATGGAATTTCGGTCAAAATAGAAACCTATTGCATATGAGATACGAATCCTTTCTATGCCTACATATAACTGAATTACAAAAGTCGAAGCACACATAATTTAGGTATGGAAAGCCTGGTCATAGTTCACATTTAGTTTCTAGACCTACGATAACGAATTACGAATAGATAGAAGGCATGGACATCAATTTGCTAACAAAATGAAGCTCAAATACGTATAACAAAAATGAAATGATATACATTTTGCTTCATACTGCATTCATGGATATGAACATTTAATTGCACAGGAACTTTAGTGAACTTTGGCAAACGCAGCAAACAAAAGCATATAATATTCATTTGGTCACTGAAACGAGTAAAAAGTTTGAATAAATATTTTATTTTTAGGCATATTATTAAACAAATAACACGAAACAAGGATGCGGTGAAAATATATTTTAGTTTTTTGGTTCTAAATAAGACTTACATAGAGTGGTTGGCATTGGTCTCTTGGGAGCTAACATTGCACTGTGGGTATATAAAATGAATATGAAAAGTTGTCGTTAGGCTTATTCTTGCTCCGTTATATTACCAAAGTGAATTAGGCAAAAGTTTCTTTCCACTTTTAAAACCAATTAGAGGTTCTAGCGAAGCAAAGGATTCGTCTTATGTCAATGTTAGTAAGATCACTTGGGTGTAAATAGAAGAAGACTACGAGATAGAGCTTTACAAAGTAGAAAGTAGTGGTAGTGGAAAGTTTCCTTCTCCTCTTTGTCCATGTAACTTCTGCAAAAGTCGTTTAAGAATGCGCCAAGTCTTAGTGCATAAATAACAAGTTACGGTGCCTGAGACAAGGCAGGCTTCCATCATCTGCAATCCCGGAAAAGGTACTTCCAGTTATCAAGATCAAGCGTTCTGGCATCCGCGATGGCTTGATCTTCCATTTCATCTCGAACCTGGGGCTTGGAATTGTAAGATCCTTTTGTCTGGAGAATTAATGTCCATTTCCTCGATGTCGCCGATCCGTGTTTTAAATTTATGGACTACATCCACATCTTAGTTCAACTCATATAGTTCTTCTCCGTAAGCCCTCATCGCACACAGAACCTAATAACCGGCTCAATTTGAACGCTTTTTTTCTGCTTATTGTCCAGTACTCGGCTCCGTATAGCTGAACTGGCAGCATAAAGGTTGTAATACTTCCACTCTGAGACCAACTATAACTTTGCTTATTCTGTAATAGCCGTGTAAGTCTTTATTACGGCTCGTTGGGAGCGTCCGATGATGTCAATATTGTCAGCATCTGGACAGATCTGATGAAGAGAGTACCTTCCGTGTTGACACCTGCTCAAGAACAAGATTAAACAAGTAACTTGATTTCAGAAATCGGGTGCATGTTTGAAAGAGTTTACATGAGCCGCTGGAACTGCACATTCTAGGATCACGCGACACAGATGAATTGTCTCATGATGTGTGACACAGATGATGTGTCTCGACTTGAAATTCTAGAATTCACTTTTGTGGTTTAATAGACCTGCCGGGTTTTAGACGTTCACAAAGTATGTTGGATAGGATCTTATATGCGACATTTTGCAGGGATATACCTCAATAATTCTTGCAAGCATCGCCTTCCTTGCTAGTGGCCCAGTCATCGTCAATGCTTTCTATCACCCAAACTCGCCTGATGATTTAAGTCGGCGGCTTTTTTGGAAGACTTGGCTAGGGTACCTCTATCTGACAAAAAAGCTATTTCTCAACCGATCGAAGTGGTTGCCCTAACATATATACAAACAGCTTCACGGCTTCCGGGCGAAATTTGGATCTGGTGCAAAACTGTCTTGCTATCCTAACCAACCTTTTCTATATTTTTCACAGGTTATGTAAAATAAACTCAACGGGCGGCTTACACTTTAATATCCTATTCACACCGCACTAAAATCTGAGGTTTCCACAACAAGATTTCGACATCTCGTTAAAACATTCACACCGAATACTACCTGGGTTTTGTTTGACGTTTCAGGCAACAATCGAAAAATAAAAGCGAATAAACAATTATTGCACTGCAAGTCCACTATAAGGCAACAACGCCTATGTCTTCATATAATTCGCGTGATCGTCGTTCAAGAAATCGGTAAGCTGACTCTTAGGTGACTTGCAGTTGACTTGTTACTCAGTTGAAAATATGTCAACCGCTTGTCAACTGCTTTGTGGAATGTGTTAAGAGGTGCGTTTGTTTCGACAAACTCACCGTTGAAACCAGATTCTGAGGAGGTTTCATCGAAACCTCATACAACAACGAGGTTTGGAAATCTGAAAAATGTATGGGAAACCTATTGATTTCGAGGAGGTTTAAGGAATTTTTGCGAGACCTTAGATTTCAATGCGGTGTGAAAAGGGTATAAGCTACGTACTCACAAAAACCGTAATCGCACGATAAACGGTTCCACAGATGGCTACCTGATAATGTTGGCGACGTATTTTATTCTTAATTCGTTGGACTATCGAGCTTAATTTGACTTCCAGATTGTATCAGTTCTTGGCGCACATCAGAGTCCGCTAAGTTTTTGGATACAAGGTTACGTCGGGAAATAAATAAAGAGCTCGACTGCATAATATGAAACTTTTACACATTTTTTAAATATATATAGTTTTTATACACACACCAAGATATATTTTGGTTTCTTATTACTTTGTCACTGAGGCCAATAAATAGCGGGTGTTTTTGCATTAGCGTGATCCAGGAGTTTTTCGAACTGCCTTTCCTTTTATTACTTTCATAGTTACACTAAAACGTTGATTGACATTGCCTTTTTGACGGGGTTTCACAGGGTCCCTCCTTTTAACATATTAGTAGTACCAACTAAGCTGGCCGAGCTGCAATTTCGAGATGGGTTCTTTCTTTGATATAAAGGATCTTTGATCTTCTAATTTGTTCGTTGACTATTGTTGTGGTGCGAGGCATCTTCACTTCGGCTGCTGTTTGCTTTATTGTGAACCGTATGTGAGCGCCGGTGTAGAGCCTTACTTTCAGCTTGGGGCAATTTTCCTCAAATTCCATCCAAATGGAAAAATAAATAAGATCAATCATATACGCTTTTTGAATCATATATGCTTTATGACTGCAGCTGACACATGACCATCACTTTTATGTCATACATATGTATGTTCGCATATTTAAATGCCAGCAAGATATTCTAGTATACACATGTTATCAACCATAGATAGGTTCTGGGTCAATGAAGGAGTAGAAAAGGTCAATTATTATTAATATATCTGGCCAATGAAAATCACTATAGTCGCCAATACTCTATAGCCTTCTCATAACATAAAAAACACTCAACAACTTAATTGGAATTTACAAAGTTTTTAAGTCCTTTTTAACTGGTTACTGTAATACTGTCCAGTACACTTTCAAGTACTTTTCAAGTACAAATGAAATTAGCAAATTAACGGCTCTGCACTTAATCCAACAATATCCCACTAAACAGAGTGTGCTCGTTAAATAAAAACAATAAAAATCATACACATCCATAAATCCTATAAATATTCCACTAGCCTTGCAGGAAAATACATTTTTAATTATACAAAAAAAAAATTAAAATGGTTCTACTCACTCCTGCTTGCCACGCAGCGCCTATTTTGATCGACCCCACTGTCAAGTTGTTAACCAATTCTTGCCGACAAATGCAAAACCAGAGAAATGAATTCGTAAATTTTACTGGTAAAAGTTTATATCTATGTATTTATCCAGTGACAGTCAAACCTATTCACTTTCTCTGTCTCTCTTACTGAATTTATGGGCGCAGAATTTATGTTATCTGTTGCAAGGACATTTGCGCGAACAATGTTCACTCGTAGTAATAAATTTCTAAGTCATTTAAAATGATATATCTCGCAAAATGTTTCGGCTTTCTCTATTTAGAGAACTGGCGCCCAAACGGAAGCGCACCCAAACCAAGCGGATAAGCCACCCGAACGAACTGAGCAGCATTCCAGGATGAGAGTGATAGTTTGATAGCTAAAACTGCTGCATTTAATGGAGCGGTAAATTTGCCAGGAAGAGCGCCTTGCATCCGGCATTCATGATCCAACGTATACTACGACGTTTAATGGCTTCGGCATCGCAGTGTTGTCGCCCCTTTTCCCTCCATTTTAATTAAAATGTTGATAAAAGCGATGCTATCGCTCCATCCCCATGGCCTTCCCCATTTCATTTCTATCCCATATGAGTGTGACAAATACAATTGCATTTAATTAAGTGCATTTAACGGTAACTAATCCTTTAAGTGGCAGTTTGCACTTTGGCACACATTTAATTCCAGAACAATAGACCTAAAGATGCGCTTCTGGTCGCCTCGTCAGGTGAGCTGTGGGTGTTGGTTAGATTTTATCGCTGACCCCTGTCCCATTGGTGAGAGCGTGCGTCGATACGTGCAACTATAAAGGACCACCTACCTATATGTGAGTACTTACAGAAGCGAAAGGACAAATAGGAATGCCAATTAAAATATTTGCTGTCTCCCGTGCTCTTTCTTTTGTTCGTTTTTTTTTTTTTTGTGTGTGGTAACAATTCCAGAGAACACTCACAGTGTATGTAATACACTGTTGGGTGGTCCTGACGATGATGGCGACAGACAGGGACGATAGGAGATTGACCGAAGGGTACTCACAAAGCTCATCAGAAAACTTATTGCAAATGTTAATTAAGTTTTCCGGGAGATTGTCGTCGTCCTTTGTAGGGAGAAGTCTGCCTCCAGAAACCAGAAACAGGATTTTGCACTAAATTAATTCCGAAAAAAAAGGAGTGAAAGAAAAAACAAAATGTGTTACGGCAAGGACTAAAGAAGTAAGCTGGAGAAAATTAAAACAAAAACAAAAAAAAAGACACAAACTGAAATGAAATCAGCTTTGGAATCACATTATACGCTGAGCGTTAAACAGCTAAACTTTGTCGCGTCTTGTGTTATTTTTTTTTTAGTTATTTTTATGCAAGAAGAAATCACAGAGGTCCTCTGTAAATAGTGATTTTCTATGTTGGTCTGTCTACCAGTTTTAATTAAAGTTCCAAGAAAAAATATTATCCAATGAATATGTAGACATAAGTTGAGGGAATACTCGTAACTGAAAAAAGGTCATTAGCTTGGCAAATTTTTGCAACCACAAGCTGGACAACGCAGGTTGTATAAAGGACTTTTAGTTTTTTTTTTCGAAAAACTCTTGGTTTGGTTGAATTAATTAAAAGCAATAGATGGATATATTTGAAGGTTTTTCTTTGGATTGACCTAAATTAGAAATGCTGTTTTTTTTTGGTCGCCATGGTTGGACCTGTAATTGTATAAGACAAGTGGTTCTTCCTCAAATAATGATAGTTGAATATTTGTTGTTGGATTTTAGAAGCCGCAAGTGTATTCTATGAGAAAATGGAAATTTCGAATTCATATTTCGTAGTCGTTGGCGTCGGACATTTCTTAAGGTTTCTTTGTTTTTTTAAACTAGCAGAAGTTAAATTTGGAACAATTTTCAGTGGTTTCCAGATGGCAGATATAGGAGGAGCTCCTGTAAAATCTAAATAAGCGAAACTTGAAATTAAACTTTTTCGGAAATGATTTTTATGACTCCGAGAAGAAATGAGGCTATATCGGATGTCAGCCTGCTTTTTGCAAGCGTTTTGACTAAAATATCTCCGTATGTATATGTATAACCTGTTGGCTGAGATTTAAATATCCTCTTTGCTGGAGTACTATTGTCCATTTGCACGATGTCTCCCAGCCCATGTAGTCAACTTGAAGTCCACATCTGGACACAGTCCATAGAGTTAGCCGTATAATAGAATAAGGGCTTTTATCATGCAGAAGTGCAACAGCAACTGCACATTACACACTCATGTTTGAAGAAAATTATTATTCGAGTCAAGTCGTGTCTTCAAACAAAGGACTTTTGATGTGGCATGTAACTGACGTTGTCGGCATAACTCCCAGGTTGGACGACCAGGTACGCTTTTGGGCCGATAATTCCGTTACCAGTAGCGAGGTTAAACAGGGGTGTGGTGAAAGCGAAATCCATCACAAAACAATAGGCACCAAAACGGGCCCATCGCGATCCCTGGGGAAACCAGCTGAATTCACAATTCAAAACGCACTGCGTATATCTGTATCGGATAATCTGAGCCTCGCGTTTATTTGCCAATCCTTCGTCTTCGGATATGTTATGTCATATGGAATGTCTAAGTCGGCAAAGGAAGATATTTCATCCGTTATAATTGGATTGCCTGGGAATAGCTCCGTTAGGATCATAACTATTGCTCCTGAACAGTCCCAAATTAGTGAGTATTAGTATTTCACTGTATCCAGCAAGTTTTTTGAATTGTAGATCAAGCGATCTAAGATGCAGATGGCTGTCCAGAGCCGCCTTTGCGATGGTTTGGTACGCACCCGTAATGGCTATACTGGCCATTCTCTGAACCGGCCAGTATCTTGCGGTATCTTGCGACCTCTATAACCTCACTTGAGGTTTTTAAATATTTTTCCCATCACTATTATGACCACGCCATCTGCATATACCGTGGCACTTATACCCATTATCTTAAGCTTTTTGAGGATGTGATTAATAAGCAATACACACAAGAGTGGCGATATGACTCCCCTTGGGGGGCTCCTCTGGTTACATGCATTCTAATAGAGCTTTGTCCAATAGAACAGTTTATTTTTCTGCTTGCAAGCATGTTGCGAACCCAATTAGTATTTGGTGTCTAATAAGGCGCTTTTAATGGCGCTACACTCCACATTGTTTAAAGGTCCTTCTTTGTCTAGCAAAGCCGCCATCCTAAATTCAGGGTTGAATGCCCTTATATCTGGCATTCAAATACGTCGAAAAAGCTCATATATTGATAACACCAGTTCGGCCTTACTGGAGCTGTGAACGCCACCGTTGATCCATACCCAGAATGCGTCCGCTGCCGCCTATATACAGGATTGCATTAGTGAGATCGCACTCCTCCATATCTCACCCGTCTGCTGCCACAATCGACCATCCATACAGTCTGGTTACCCCATCTACATTCGAGCAGGCACCAACGCGGAGCTGAGCAGTAGGAGTTGATGCTCAGAAGCTAAAGTGAGAAGGCTTATAATCCCAAAAACACCTTTTTTAAATCTTTTTGGTTGTATTGCCGCCGTTTTCGACAAATAAGCTAGTTCTTTCCATTCACTAGTGACCAGATGTCAATTTTCCTCAAAACAGTTTTAAAAGTTCCACTATTTGAATACGACAAACTCAACATTTATTTAAGTTCTCGTCAACATTCTACTTCCCTCTGTGGCCTCTTTCGTGAAATCCCTGATTCTATTAAAATTTCCAAGCACCAACTGTCTGCAATTTCCCCTCTGCTCTTAAAGGACAATAACAATATTATAAATAATGCGGCCTTGTTTGAATCGCTACCTCTTCCAAAACAAAAAAAAGAACATGTTCTGCGGATGGTTGGAATACACACACATGTATTTCGAACCGATACGTTATCTACACCTACCAATCTGGTGCCTTGCAAAATGTTCATTCTCTGCCTATCATTTGAGTTTGCAAAAAAATAAAGTACTGCATCTCTTTTTCAAACAACGTATAGGCAGGCAGGAAAGGCAGGCCCTCTTTTTGCTGGCGCTCAATATAAATAACCTTTAGCAAATCTATACTCTTCAAGGACTCATTCTACAATAGCGGCGCTATAAACATACACGTGCCATACATCCTTCGAACAAGGACATCGTGAATATTTACCTACCAACATTTTTTGTTCACTTTTTTTTTTTGCACTCGCAAATGTCGACGATGAAAATTCATTGAAGCAGTGAACTTTTTGTCCAACGATACTATGCAAAGGCTGGGTAGAATTGTTCACCCTACAGCGCTAAATTTCAATGGACACAATCGAGAAATGGTGGCGCGCACAGATTCAGGTTCAATTGAGGAACTCCATTGAACCGTTCTGCGTTCTGTAGACCATCAAAGCGCTGTCACGTTGCGTAACATGGAACTCTCTTTGTCGATTGTATTCGAGCAATGTTCACCACGTTTCTATACGTGCATGTCACGGGACGGGACACAAACAGATAAATGGATAGTGGAAACGAAATATATCCTGCCAAAGTTGCTGAATGAAATTTCAGGCTTCTGTTTGTTGTATAAAGAATTATTAAAAATATTTTCCTTATCCAGACGAGTTAAAAAAATAAAAAAAAAAAAAACAATTTACGAGTAAATATTTTTTCAACACTTCAATTCAAACGAAACCGAACTCGAGCTCGCGTAAAATATTGATCCGTTTTGGTATACGCTACATCAAGACGTTGCCAATGGAGACAGGACGTTTTGTTTTTTCTGCCAATTTCCACCTTTATCGATATTTGCTCAAGTTTTAGTTACGAGTATTGGTTATGAAATAAACACAAGCACATACGTTGATTGCACGTCGTATCGTCGAGTCTTCGGACGGTGCGAAGGGGTTTATTGGACGGTTTATCAAGTAAGCAGTGGTTATATTGGATTTTTATGTGAATGAAACAAAAACGACTGCCAAAAAAATATATATGTATATATTATATTGAACGTGCTTTAGGTAATTCAAATCAAATCAATATTATGAAGGAGAGGAACGTGCATATGTGGCAGCATACGTCAGGTCTATAACTGTTGGCAATCCAATAAAACATTTTACTACCCAATGACATAGTACCTATTAAACTTGAGATGCGAAATGTGACAAAACGTTTATGTTGTAGGCTTAAATTGTATACGAAAAAAAAAAATAAAATAATAACAAATAACTTTGAGGTAGGTAGCTCCAGGGGGATGTAATGTGGATTGACTGTTAATGGAGATATATATCTTGACATGACAGAGGCAGTAGTTCAGACTAAAAGCCTTTTATCCTCGAAATACTGCTGACTTGTAGTCACATTATTGAAGGATTGAAATAAGACGTATACTTTTTATTTATGTGATTCGAATGTATCTACAGGAAGTATAGGATGTGTGCCTGTTGTTATGGCAAATAGGTTTTGAAGTCTCAATCATAAGGGATATTGGATTATAATGCTTTAAGCTTAGTGATAGCGTGAACCACATGTTGTGTTGTTTCGCTTTGAACGCTCACCAACATCTCAGCAATTTTATGACTTTTGATAGAAGCCAAAATACCTGCGAGTGACTTTAGTGGTGAAAGAGCTATGATGTTCAATGTATACCCAGAATGAGCTTCAAATAAGTACCTAGTAACTAAGTATGTCAAGGCATAGAACGTTCCCTTGTCCTTCTTTCGAATCACATGGAATTCAGGAGATATATTAACCCTCGACCCGTTTACTATAAAATTTGATGTTAACATGTACCTTGGCACTCAGTGCCCTATGAAGTAAGTTTGGAAGAATAGGCATTGTATGCCCTAAAAAATCATATATTTCTTGCATGCCATAGACCAATATGCATGTCAACATTCAATTTAAACATAAGGAAAGGCTACAGTCATTTTCTATGAATTAAATGAAATCCATCCATAATTTTTGGTATTAAAATCGTTTAATGTAAACTTGTGAAGGTGTTTAATGTCTATATATTTTGTTGAGGTTCTAACCCTTTATCCCTTCAACTTGAAACCGGTTTTTTTAGATTGTTGGCGCGGCAGTAGGCGTACTAAAAAGCATTTATCACTTTACCATTTCGGACCCTGGCGTTAAATTTTAAGGCCTCATAAGTTGACACGGACGGACGCATGGGCGGATATTGTTAAATCGTCTTCGATTTTTGGTCCGATCGTAAATATATATACTTTTAGGGGACTGCGACGAATATTGAGGAGTGTTATAAACTATTTCCGAAACTAATATCAGAACCCTTAAGATAGGGAATTTAAATTCCTTGGGGCACTCAGTGCCTAGTTAGCGGGCCGAGAGTTAAATTTAGCCTGGCAAGTTAAAATATTGTTCTTGCTTGATGAAGACATTCGAAATAGTGGTTGAATACCCCAATATTTAGCACAGCTAGGAACCTGTTTGCACTTAATGCAAGCCACTGAAGGGGTTAAGTGCATATCAACGAGCATCTTTATTAAAACTATCAGAATTACAAGCTTGTTGTCTACTTCGAACCAGACTGCCTACCCTGAGCCAGCACTTATTTTGCGGAGATGATTTTATTATGATCGAGCTCAGTACTCTTTATCTAGCTGGTTCCGCGCCTTGGATCCTATCACAAACTCTTGGAAATGAAATGTTGCTTATCAGTTTCATGTGATTTGATCTTAATGTTCGTAAGCAATTCATACATTTTGTTTTATTTATAAAAGCAGAAATAAAGACAGCGAATAGAGCTCATTAACATAGACTTAATTTTACAAATAGTATCAATGTTGTTTAACACTTCTTCGCTTCTATGGACAGACAACTTCTTAAGCAAGTTATATTGAGATCTTTCCTGAGTTGCATAACTTAACTTAGCTTATGAACGTGTCTTTTTAGATTCCAAACATTGCATATTTACTAGCTTCCGTCATACGACTGCATAATATCAAGAAATTTTAAAGTTGTTCTCCCCGGAATTTAAGGGGCTACTTATCATGCCTGGGACGGCTTCAACAGCATCTTAAGAAACTTTATTATACCCTATCCTAAGGGTATATTAATTTTGACACATAGTTTGTAACACCCCTTAATATTCGCCGTAGACCCATAAAAGTATATATATTTATGATCAGGACCAAATCCTAAGACTATCTAGCAATGTCCGTCCGTCCGTCCGTCCGTCCGTCCGTACGCAATTTTTAGGCCTTTAAAATTAAGCTAGGAAGCTGAAATTTGGACCACATATTCCCTAGGGCTCCGAAATGGTTAAGTGTAAAATTTTTTTGAATACGCCCACTGCCACGCCCACAATTTAGAAAAAACCGTTTTAAAGCTAAAGTTAGAGAGATAGAGTGTTACAACCTTCACAAGATATGTAGGCAACGCCCTCCTTTATAAGTTTGTCATATAAAGTTTTTTGCCACGCCTACTTTTTGTGGGCGTTTTTCACTAAAATGCTGTTTTCTTCGATAATTTTCATAGAAACCGAAAAAAAATGTTTAACAAGATATTTAGCCAATATTTTTCCCAATATATCGCCCATACAAAGTTTTTGGCCATACCCACTTTTTGGGGGCGTTTTTTCAAAAAATGTTTTTTTTTTTCTAAATTTTATAGAATGAAATAAAATGCTATCCATCATCTTCTTAAGGTTTTTTTTGGGGCATATAGGGATAGGGATAGGGTATCATACTGTTCGCTTCAAGCGGACTGTAGCCTTTCCTTATGTTCTTTTCACTAGGTTTTCTCGATGAGAAGAAGAAGAAAATTAACGGGCTTATCTCAACTGGAATTAAACGGCAACACTACAACAAGGAGCTGTCGAAGAAAGTATTATATCCTGGAGTAATTCTTAATAGCAAGCTCCTTTGGACCAAGCGTATGCAAACCAAAACATATAAGGCATTGTCGACTTTCTGGCAGTGCCTTTGCTAAAAAAAATTATACGAAAATGATTAGGCCAACCCTATGATATGCATCGGTTAAATTTATTTACGAGATTTCCTTGAAAATTCCCTTTATTTGTTTTTGAGATATTTTCGGTTTTATGAATTACCGTTATTCGATTTTTTTTTTGCAAAAAACAGAGTAAACTCATTTTTTTCGGCCCCTTCCCAAGTGTCCATGGTACAAAAAAAGAAAAGATCTTGGAACCGCTCTCTATAAAAAATAGTGATATGTGATTTTCACATAAAAAATTACCCGTAGGACCGTTTCTGCATACCGCGTCTGGACAGACAGCCAGACAGACAGACCGACGGACGGCATTGGCGGACCATTTTTTCATTTCTCTATAGCTATCACATCATCCCTCATCCTCAGTTTGAGTTCTAAACTTCCGCACGATCGCATTAACTTTTTCCTAACTATACGAATGTATACGAGAAAGTTAAAAATGTTTCGTCACTTTCAAACGTGGATGCTGCTGCTTATAAATATAACCTTAAATATTATTCTTCATAGTATGAATATTTTTCTAACAAAGTAAAAGATGTGAGAGAGTCAGTTATTTTAATTTATTACTTAGGTAAAAAAAAACAAAATTATTGTAACATCTGTATTCCAACTCAAGGCGAGCTTTAAAATTCAAAAAATAAAAACGTACTTATTATCTAATATAGAACAGTGGCGTATATGATGGAGGGATTAAAGGGATTAATCACGCCACGAATTTTGGCTTCAAGTCCCTTAACGTTTCTGGTTTGTTGGCGTAAGCGAGCGACTTCACATATCCTCTCAAAGAATGGTGTCAAATCACACAATTTTGGTGGTCAATTGACAGATTCATTCCGCGAAATTATTCGCTCATCGAATGCTTCCTTCAATAAATCGATTGTGACGTGCGCTGTGTGGCATGTAGCGCCGTCTTGTTGGAACCACATCTCATCCACATTCATGCCATCCAATTCGGGAACATAAATGACATTAGAGTTACCAGATTTCATCACAAAATGTAAGTTTTATCTCTATTCGAAAAACCAACCTCTAAAAAAACAGTCTTTATTAGTGTCGATATTTTGTTTGCTGCACCGGTAGATTGAAATTGAGTTTTTGGTTTTTAATCTCACCCCTATTCGACCTTCCTATCTTCCTTGATATATTATATCAAAAAGGTTGGCAACGTTAAGGACGAGTGATTTCCTTGGTGAAGGTCACTTTATCTTTAGTGGCAGAGTTTCGCAGCTGTACCGATTAATGTATCTCTTTTTGAAAAATCCGCCGTCTTTACCAAGTGCAGGGCCGTGTTCAGATGTTCCTGCATCATCTAAACTGCATTTGCATTTTGCATTTTGCATTTTGTCTTTCGAAAACAAATAAATTAATTGTTGAAATGATATATAAAGCCACAGTGGCTTGCTTCATTGGGATTTGCTTGTTGGAGAATGGTTTAGACGAAGTTGTGGTCCTAAGACGGCAGATTCTGATCCAGCTCTAGCAAGTTTATCTGTGGATTCCCTGCTTGCAATACCTCGCTGGTAAGGTACCAATCCAAGTTTGACCTCGTTGAGTTTGACTAGATTTTGGAAGGCATCGATCGTAGCAGAACTTTACTCTAATAAAGGACATATATCTGAATCTGTTGACGTTTTTAAAGAATTTTAAAAGTCATCAAACGTAACGTATTACAGTCTTGGTATAATTTTCGGTGGCGTGTTTTCGTTGTATCTTTATAAAAAGTAATTAATCTAATGAGGGAAATTGTCCCAAAATTTGTTTAACAAAAGCTTTAGATTGTTACAAAATGCCTAGGAATGTGTACAAATATTACTTAAACTTTTCACAGACTGATAAAAACATTTTGTTATCTTTATCAGTATCTGTCCTTTCTTTATATTATGGAATTTTCCACATCCTTCCACAGCATTGCGAGCCTCAATTCCTTTAGAAAATCCTACATGGCATCAAATGATAAAACTCCAACAAAATGGTGACGCAAAACAGAGAAACATAAAATTTCTAGTATAAGTGGCGCGCAACTAGAGGTTACCAGCAAACTAAACTCACAATTAACTGGCGCCCTATTATCCAAAATCTCATCCAGTTTAGATACCTATCTCCTAGTTAAAATCTCTGTCCATTTTCTGAATTCTCAATACCTACCAGAGAAAAACAAAAAAAAAACCAAAAGGCCAACTCTACACAAACTCCTGTTGTACTGCTGAATTTCTCTTCTTTTTTGCAATTTCAGTTGCGTGCATCCTCACTTGCATTTGGCGCCGTTACTACAGACTCTCCAAGTCTTGAAATTTGTACGAATTCCAACGAGGTGAAGGGCAAAGTGAGCAATGGTGATGGTCGAGATTGTAATGGTAGTGTTGCAAATGGTTGGGCAGCAGCATCCGATATAGACGTCGATTGTATTCAGACAATTATTCCCAACGATGTCCTGGAAGAGAATGCTACAGTCATCGTTAATTGCAACATTGAAGCCCAACCCATGGCATCAGCACCTCCACCTCCAACTCCAACTCCACCACCAACTGCAACAATTCCACCACAATCCACCATCACCAACAATGTTGCCGCTACTGCCACAGCTGCCGCCACCACCCCGTCGACTACTGGAACAATGCAATGCAATTATTCCGGGGCAAACGGTTCAATTACCACGATGACCCTTAAAAATAATCACCTCATTGTTGAGACTGAAGAGCGAAATGTAAGTTGAGTGTTGTGCTGTGTCGTGTGTGTACGTGTGCGTGTGTATGTTTGCTTGCTTGATTGTTTGTGCCAACTATACTCCTGTAAATAATAAAATAAGGATATTTGCATAGTAAGTTTTGCTAACCAAAATCTCAGTGTTGTAACTCTGTTTAAGAACACAAATAGAAAACATTTTATTTTTGGCTCTTTGGTGTAAATACAAACAATTTGCTATTTATCTCTTACTCTGTCTCTTAAGTAGGAACTCGATACACTCTCCTTCCTTTGCACTGCTTATAAAATCATTTCACGACACTTCATATTTTGCTTGTCTTTCTAGGATATCTCCCGGAATGCCCGCGAAACCAAAATGCACTACAACAACGGCGAGAAGGACGGAGTCTTCGTGGTGGAAGTATCCCGCGGAGCAGACTCTAAAATCATGCCTGGCAGTCCTGTTGATAGGAGTCCGGAAAAGAGACCCTTCAATATAGATGCTGCGGTAAAAATCGTTAAATGCGACGATGATAAGCCTCTGGCTGGCCACGAGGAGGTTCAAGTCCATCACCCACCACCAGAGAATGTTTGCATTCATGATGAAATTGAAACCAACCACTTGCACCAGATCGACGAAGTCGATGAGTTCGAAGAGGGTCCTCGCTTCGCTAAACACTCCAATACTGGACTCTCACAGTCCGATCTGAGCTCCTCGTCGTCGGTGGACTCGAATAAGCGATACTCATATGGCAATCAAGAACTGTACACCATCGAGCAACAAGACTACACAACTCCGTCCCCGGCTGCCACCAAGGCACCACACCCACACAACCAGTCGCAGCCCCCCCAGCCCGAGAACCACAATGATGACAATGGACATTCCGAGAATGGTCATTGCATGCAGAATGACCCTCCAAACTGTGACTCCATTCACCCGGCAGACACAAACTCAGACGTAAATGGACACAGCGCTGTTGAAACGAAACCAAAAATTACCGCCGCCCTGCTAAAGCAAGACACCATTATTGTCAACGAGATGACAAACGGTCTAAGCCACCAGGACCAGGAAGACGACGAAGTAACTTTGCACAACTCAATTGGGGGCCTCTGCAATGGAGTGTCACCGATTATAAAGACATGCAATACAGCCAACGATTACGGCGGCGGCGGCGGCGTTGGCGACACAGAGAACGGATTCGATAGTATAATCAGCCTGCCTGATCCACCGTCTACCGAGGAGATGAAGCAAATGAACGATGTTATCCTATTGGAGACGAATCAATTAGACTCTCTACCACCACCGCCGCCACCGGGTGCCGAGAACCATCATCAGCACCACAATGGGATCGGTGATGGTAATGGAGGAGGCCTAGCAGAGCCAGAGACTAGAGAAAATGGCGATAGTCACTCCATAGAATCCACCTCGTCGCCTCTGAATACGCCTACCAAAGTGATGAAACCAACGATAATACTGTTGGCATCCACCACTGACATCCCACATACCAATGGCAACTGCATGACAGGACACACAACAACTGCAGCCGTAGTCGAGGTGTCTGGCAGTAGTTAATGCTAGAGACCCCCACACGAACGGCCGACCATACCCCACGAAGTCTGGACGAAGAAAGCTGCCCCAAAAAAACGTGACACCAGATAATGACCAAAGCAAAAACGCTTCATAATTACACACACATCCCAGACATAAACCAATTCCATTTTGTTGTTTTTATTCCATTCTCGTCCTATTTATTACCATGTCACTATCGCTCACAACACAAAAATAAAAAAAAGGAGGTAAGTAGGTAGAAAGTACGATTGTAACATTCCCTCCGAGTTGCTTTTGAAATAATCATATAGGAGCAAAGGATGCTCTCTGCCAACACACAGCCACACGGAAGAGGATCATAAAATCTGAGATTGATTGCAATCCCTGTTCGTCCAGCCAACAATGATGGTAGAGGCGGCAGAGGCGTCGACCGGAAACTGCATAAAAGAAGCGTTGGAATTCAGGCATGGCAAAAACGGATACGAGATATGAGGACATTTTTTTGAAATTAAGTTTAAGTAGTCATCGTACTACCACCACCCACCCACCAAGACGGCACAAACTAACCAGTCTATAAAGTCCATTCAGTGTAATGTCTAGTTATGAATGCATTTACATACCTATGGATACGAGGACGAGCAAAGAAAAAAAGGACAGCACACTACTCTCTCTCACTCTCTCTCTCTCTTTGTACAGTCACTCAGAAGTTAGGGCGATGCAATTGAATTTTGTAAGTGGGTCCTGCGGAGACATAGTAAAGTTCTGAATGGTATAATAAATTGCTGAATTCAATTACTAGACCGTGGGTATCTGTGGGTTGAAAAGGATGACTCGTATAACGGTAATTTTATAAGCTAGCTTTTAAGTTTTTTTTTTGTTATATATTTTTTGTTTAATTTTGGCTAAGGGTTCTCGATTATTGATATTAATGGGGGGAAGGTAAGTGGCTGGTTTTTTTGAGGTCATGGAAGGCTTTTAGGGTTAATTTTGAAGTTATAGGCAAAACCTTTTTATGAAAAGTTTCACTGAAAGCGGTTTGCTATTGGCAAGGAGGTTAGCTTTTGGTCTGTAATAGTTTTAATTGGCATGAATAAAAGTTTATGTTGCTCTTACAAAACTTTCAAGTCAGTTCCAATAGTTATTTTTGTTCATCTTTAAATAGCTGACATTTATCTGAAGGTTGCGTATTTACAATTTTTACAAGCTTCAGGAGTTCTGATATTTTTTTAAAAATTGTCACATTTTTTCCGATCGAGGTTGAATTTTGTGTGTTACCAAGAAAGTAGAGAATTGGAGTAAGCCTCGATAGCAGGTTCTCTTGGACCAAGCAAGTTGAGACGGAGAGATCTAAGGGATCTAATTATCGGCTTTCTGGTAGTGCAAAACATGGAGTTTTCCAGAGCCAACTTCACCAAGGGCCAATCCTATCTGATATTCGGTGGAATTAGCTTCACCAAAGAAAGGCTGAATACTCTGAGTCATGTTTCGGTTCCTGGTCATACTGGAAGCACGGGAAATGAGATCTCCATAGCTCCTTCAATGTATGGAGGAAGTTTTCTCAAGACTTGAACCTGTAAGGGAATCCATTGATGACTGCATCTCAAAATAGACTCTAATAGGCACAATTATTCTTTGCGCTGTGGCCAGACCAAACTAGTTCGACTAGTCTTTGGCATTTTTGCTAGTACAGTGGAAAAAAAACTGCGGACGCATAGTAAGCATTCCAGCGGGCCACCAAGCACTTTAAATTTGGCTTAAGCGATACAACTGTCTTCTGCGCTTGTGAAGAAGGAGAATTTTCCTTGTGAATGCCCTGCCTTCGCTCGAACGAATGTATAGGCTGTTGGTACTTGCTGAATTTCTAAGCTTCTTATTACTGGAGTGCCACTTGTATATATGATCGTAGCAACTCATTCTTTCATTTCAGGCGGTCAGGGAGAAGGCGTTCGAAAGCGTCGCTGAAAAGTCTCCATTGAGCATATGGAGCTTGTGTTTGGTTTTTCCCGCTTTAAGTATAAACACAGATTTGCTTCGTCTTTATGTTCTTGTATTTAACTTAGCCCTTTATAAAGTGGTGGCTAATACCATGCCACCTTTCAAACCATCTCTGTAGAATGGCCTTATAACGGGTTAAAGCAAAACTACTCTGAATATTGGTAACAGACCTTGTATGTTGCCATGCCTATCTGGGGACTTGAAGGTTAAATTTTAAATTGCCTAGTCTCAGTTGTTCTAGCCCCACTAGACCGGATTACTGAAGCTTTCGCTGGGGGCTTACTTTCGAGGTATTTTTTAATAGCCAGTGCTTTGTTGAAAAGTCAGTTTTTGGGAAGATTAATGAGGCTCAGTGCCATTCAAATCTCTGCAAAAGTCTGGCAAACATTCCAGAGTAAAACCTGTAATGAGAAGCTTCTCAAAATATAACTTCGTACACACTTTAGTCTAGGGATTGTATGGACTGTTAACGAATAATAGTATTGCCTTTTTGGGAAATCAGTTTTTAGGAACAGACATTTTCTTTTATTGCCTTCTGGGTTGTTGGGAAAGCTTACAACTTTGCCTGACTTTGCCAAGACCTTGTATAGCCACGTATTCGTAGGACTGCTTAAGATTTGTTTGTCGAATTTCTTATCTCCCCATTGCAGGTTGTGGGTGTCCTACGTTCTTTACGCCTGCCTGTGTTGCATAATTAACAATCTAATCCTAATTTCTTTGTAATACAAAACTAATCTCACCAATTCGCGCCACGCCGAGGCTGAACGATTTTTCTCTCACATTAATCCGCCACATCATTAAAAATTGCCTCTGCCTACAATAATCCAATTACAACCCTCATTCTTTTAATGAACAAAAAGCTACTAAAAACGGAAAATGTATAATCCATATTAATCCAAACTTTAAGGCCTCCCCATTGTATAAGCGATTTCAAAATGACACACTCTCATTTGAAAAGATCCTACCATGCTCGTTAAACTATATACGCAGCAAGCCAAAACCAAATATATGCCATAAAAAAAATGTCCTCGTTTGTGCCGCCCTAATTCAGCAGCTCTTCTGAGTGACTGTATAAAGTAAAACCACAAAAGCAAACATGCTGAACACAAAAGAAATGATATATGTTTTATGTATGTATGAAACCGGATGAAAATATTTTATATCTGAATAATGCATGGTCACAGATTCGTTTTATTGTCTTCTCGGACAGGGATGTGGTTACAAGGGTTTACGTTACGTATGTATGTGACAAAACGTTGCATATTTATGTAACCGAAACAAAAAATGAATTCGCAATGTAACGGCGGAAATGTCTACACTGTTTTGTTGGTTTGTTTGTTTTTTCCCCTCTCATAAGGAAGAAACACTTTATTTTTTACGGCCCATTATATTGCTGTTATGTTATTTTTATACAAAGAAAACTTTTTACACTATGAAAAATTATTAATACAAGAAATCAAAATGAAATAATAAAAAAAAAAACAACAAACCCAAAACTACTAAGCAAATATGTAAATGATATATAAAAATTTATATAGTCCTAGTCGCCCTTCACTTAGAATTAAGTAAACAAATTATATTAATATAAAAACGTGCTCTTAAGAAGATTGAAAACAAAAAATTTGAAAGTTTTTTTTTCTCAAAGATAAAAACAAAATGTCCTACCACAGCGAAAGTAAGCATTTAGATGTGTACCAATATTATACATAATATTAACTCTCTATATTACTATACTTGAAAAAAAGAACAAATTACATATAATATATTTACCAACAATGAACTACAAAAACTGTATACCTACTTAACCCTTAAAAAGTGTCAAAAAAAAAACCTAACAACAATAACACTATGTCAAAATAAATTTAATTTTATTCTTCGTTTTTTTTTGTTCTAAACTGAAAATGGCCAAGCAAATTTAAAAATTTAAGCAAATGTGTCAATATATAAAATTAAGTATAAATTAATATTTAATTAAATTTTAGATAATAAACAAGAAAATATTTACAGAAAATCTAGAAATAAAAATCCCCCAAAAACACATAAAACAATTTTTAAAACTAAAACAATGTTAGATGTCTTAAATAAAATAAAATAATAATTCAATTATATTCAACACTTAAGTATTCACAAGAAAATAAAACAAAATAATAATATGGATTTGTAGAATGTACGTAGATGTTTCTCATCCTATTAAAACAAAAAAAAATACCTAACTGTCCCTCTATATTCTATATATATATACAAAATATATATATATATATATATATTTATAATTATATAATGTCTCTTCTCCTGTTGGCCAAGCTATATTAATATAAAAGAAAATATTAAAATTAAAAACACACATACACACGGCGGTTTGCCACTGACAAGGACTTGTGTAGAATTTTTACAGAGAATTTTTTGCATAAAACGAAGAAAAATTGAAATAAATAAATTCCATTTTTAATAAAAAAAATAAATAAAAAAATAAAGAGATAAGAAAAATTAAATTTAATTTAATTGTAGGCTAAGCTTAAATATAAAAAAAAATACAGAAGAAAATAATAATTAAGTAAAAGGAACACATACATACGGTGACAAGTTGTGAATATTAAAGATAGGTAATAAAATAATTTGAGAAGTAAATGTGATTGTTATTATATAAATAATTATTAATATATAATAAAAGTAAATTAAATTTTAAAAATCAAATTTATTTGAAGATGTCTGTCGTTTTTTTTTTTTTTGTAATACTTTGAAGAAATTTTTAGGGACGGGATAGAAAGCGTAACCGTTAACGAAATTTTTTTGTCTTAAAGGAAGATGTCCCAGCTACACAATATTAACATCCAGGTGAGCCTATCATCTTTATGATACTCCGCAAGTCTGTGGGCTGACACTATTGGAGATCACCGGTGTCGCAAAATACAGTTTGAACATATATGTATAATAGGAACATAGGTAGGCAAAGTTATTGCTCCCTAATGCCCAGTAAAAGGGGAGCGCAATTAGCGCTTAGGGGCCGTTTTGTTCTCATCACCCACGGAACCTGTGAGAAAGAAATGCAGATATAATTGGTATAACTCAAAACCAACCTGTGGTGTGTTAAGGAAAGAAATTATGTTGTTAAGGATATTCGAGATGTCAGCGAGGTCAACACGGTAGCGTGGTCCAGTATACGATGTTTGGTTTTCGCTACAGCCGGACATTTACAAAGAAGATGAGACTCTGTTTCACGCTCGTTAACGTTCAGGCGACTGCGACAGAAGGGATTATAGGTGATTCCAAGTTTGGCCGCGTGCGTATCTATCGGCCAGTGACCTGAACATATGGCCACTAGCCAAGCGACGTCCACACGCGTTCTACGTGTAAGGTTCTGTGTTCCTAATTTGTTGTAAGTGTCCTTGATATGACACAGTTTGTCAAGCTCGACCGCCTAGACTCAGCTAGTGAGGAAAAATGCAGGAATATATCTCTCTTCACGTATCCTAAAGGCGGATTGACTTTCTCAGCCAGTGATACATTGAGAGCAGTCTAGCCAGCGCGTCGTCCCTCTCATTCCCCTCTATGTTTCTGCGACCGGGAACCATTACTAGAGTGATGGTGAACGACGGCTAGCTCGGGCCAGTGTTTCCCTACAGTTCCCAACAAGCTTGGATGCAGTCACGGATAAATCGAGAGCCTTAATTTCAGCCTGACTATCGATGAAGATAGAAAGGACTTCTGCTTGGAAAACGCTAGAAACGTTGGGGAGGCGGAAAGGTTTGTATACATCTAGTTGAGTTGAAAAAACACCGGCACCAACTCCACAGTCCTTTTGGAACCGTCTGTGAGGATAAATATTTCGAATTCTTGTGTTATGTTGTCCGCCTCCCTTTCTAACCCGTATGGGAAGATAACAGAAAACGGTATGTGGAAATTTAGTGTTAGAATTATATAGTCAGTGGCCCTCGGGTCACAACTAGGTAGTGACAGTCGAATTTTGCTGTGTCCATGGGGTGTTGTGTTGTGTACCACATCATGTACATTGGTGATGTTATAGTTTTTACTTAAGGCGCAACCTTGCAACCTTGTTGAACTTAAGTTCAAGTATAATAAGAAAAGGAACTGAAGTTCCTCGGCCCATTAGATCTTTTGAGAAGATTAAGGTAGTGAGATCTTATATTTTGTATCCCTTCGGCGCGACAATTTTTCTGCAACATGCGTCTGGCTTTGGACGTTCCGATCGTTCAGCGAGGAAATTTTTCTTTTCGATTAACTTTATTCGCATGGTGCAACGCATGGCTTATTAGCATGGTGCAACGTATCTTCAATTCTCGGATGAACATCAATCTAGGTAAGGTGGTTCTCGAAAACGTTCTACTGATGAAGCCCATTTTTACCTAAGTAGATGCGGGCCGTCACCAACAGCCGAGAATTGCATTCACTTTAAGTCATAGTGTGGTTTGCAATTTTATCAGCTGTGATTGCTTCTCCCTGGATTTTTCCTGGTTCCAACAGGACGGAGTAACGGCTCACGCTTTTAGGGTATATAATGATGTTCTGGAGGGAACTCTTCCCCATATGAGCGGTATAGAGGCCTATTTGCCATCCCTTGCAATTTTGTTTGTGGGGATTATGGGGATTCATGAATTCTACAAAACCTGAAAGCCAACATACGTGTGAAAATTGTAAATTGTCTACATACCCGCTCGCTCGCTGCTTTACTGGCGAGGGTCAATACAAACGCCAGAGTATGAGAATTTGGTGGCCTGCTGGGGCTTTAAGATAGGAATACCAGGTTTTTTAAAACAGCAAAGGAAACTTAGTAACCGACGTGCAGGAAATAGAAGATATATTCAAGCAGCATAACTAGAAGCTTCCAAACGGACATCATGTAGAAAAATAGTGATATATGGCAAAAAGAACCGACGTCCAGTCTCGGCACGCAGTATAGAAGATGTTGACTAAAATCAGCAACAAAACTAGGTGGAGGAGAGCATGCCCGATGATTGCATTATCAGGCCCATATCCCCATCTACAAGAACGACGATTCTATGTCTTACAAGAACTATCGTGATATATTCCTGCTAAATGTTGCAAATAAGATCCTATCCATAGGTTCCTGTCAGTAAGAATATAGTGCCAAAGCTGCTATAAAATCTGGCTGTGCACTATCATGCCCCTCGATGAAATAAGAAATTTGAGCAACAACACTAGAAGTTTGTATGTTATAATGTATAGCCTTAAATTGTGCAAGTAATTATAAGAGTTATTTCATTTTCCTTAAAATTGCACCAATTTGAGACATAAGTCTAATCTCACCCTCCTTCCGCATGCGTCAGATACGGCTTCTATTTGCTTCGCTGCATATAAAATAAATATTAGGCGTAAACGACCCATGCAGGACCCAAAGCCTAGCTTTTCCAACCACTGTGTGTGCGAAGATATATTTTTAGACACGAATGGTGGGGACCTACAGTTTAATGCCGATTCCGAACGGCAATTTATTTTTGAGAAGCTTCTCATGACAGTTCTTACTCTTGGATGTTTGTCAGACCGCCAGAGGTGGGGCAACTTTAAGGTTGTACGGGTCGGGATTTGCAGCGGCTACCCCAAGCTTATTGGGGTAGCCGCAACCTTAACCACTAAACCTCTGCAACCACTGATACTTGCATATAGAATTATGAAATTTCAGAAAACATCGGTAGGTCTAATGCCTGATGTCCTATCTTTGAAATTTTAGTCTCACTCAGTTACATTCTACTTATACCTTATATAAATAAGTTATTCTATTCGCTAAAACACAGCTAAAATAATTTGTTTGATCCAAAAACTATCAAAAGATTTTCAAAAGCGCAGTTGGAAAAATAAGGATGCAGTTACTGAAGGGTTCCTAGAAACACAATTCAGGGAAGTTTGAACATATTAAATGAATTAACCTTTAAACCATCTACGATGCCCTCAAAAATCCATATATTCATGAATGAGGGATCATAACTTTTTCAATTCAGTCGAACCGGTTCGACCTTACAAACATTTCAGAAAACCTCCCAGTATCGAATACTGGGGCCAGTAACATGCTGGCGTTGTAACATTATTTATGTTATCTAGGAGTTCTAAGACCTGTCACTTTTTCTCCATTCTTAACTCAATACATGCATGTTCCTACAACGGGTACGAAAAGCAAGTATAGCTTTTCATGCCTGCCGTAAAACTTTTGGCTAGAAGTGACAACAACAAAAAATGGTCCTTTAAATAGCATTAAATAGCTCGAAAAAGATCAGGCACCAACTCATTTCGTTTTCGATAGTTTTTCCATTTCACAAGAAAGGAGATCCCTTAAACTGCTTCCTACGCCTATAAGATCTTGTCTTCTGTATTGTTCGAGCGCTTAAAACCGTTTGTCAAAGACTTTATAAAACCTTATCCGACCCTATCGGTCCTTTTAATTCCAATCTTGCTCGAAGACTGGAGTTATACGGATCCAAAGACCTTACACACCGTATCTAAAGCGTCCCGAATGCAGAAGACTATTCAGCGATAAACTCTACGAGCTGTTTAGCGACATTGACCCGGTCAAAAAACTGCACCTTGGGCGTTTGAGTTGGCTGGCACATGTAGAGCGAATGAACACCAACGCTCCAGTCCGCAGTATCTTGGACTCTAATCCGGAGTAACAACATAGTAGAGGAAAGGCTCGGAGAGATACCTCAGCTGACTTGGAGTGCGCAAGTGGAAGATATTAGCCAAGGACCGTGCCAATTAAGCCTACTGGTTGAGGCCCAGGTCCGCCTGGAACCGTAGCGCCACCTTAGTAAGCATGTAAGCTCGGTTTGGCATACTGGCACAGCAGAGAAGGCGAAGAGGCGGGGCACATTTCATTTCGATTTTACAGTAAAGTTTCCAGAAGGAATTGGTGACGGAATGAATTATTGTTTTTTTTTACGAAATTTTTAAATTTCAGACGAAAAGACAGGATCAATATGAAAAACGGCCCGAAACGGACCAAATGGAAATTGACCGTAATATGAACACTCACCCCATCACGATTCCTACAGCTTGAATGGCAACCACTTTAGAAAAAGGAAGTTAAGTTGCCACACCCTGTATTGTGTCTTTTTTCACTTGTAACGATAGTCACATGATGATTCATCATAACCATAATTACTAAACAACCTCTTCTCCACAAGGATTGTCCAACAAAAAAAAAAACTATTTAAAACGAACCTTATACTTCTGACACTCCGAAGGCTGTGTGTAAGTTGATTGTTTATATTCCTACACCAGAATGTGTTTGAGAAGGATAGGTACTCCTTGTCTGTAATATCATATCGTTAATACCTAAAGGACATCTGCGCCCATTTGGGATAAGTGCACACCGCAAAATTTGCACAAGCCTACCTCCATATTGTTGTGTGTTGGCCAACTTTAAAGTCATCGTCCATCCTTAAACAAACAAGAAGCTGTCTACACTGCACTGCTGTCTAAGTCCACAGCCCCAGCCAGGGTCGAAATTATAAATAGTTTGCGGTGTAAGTTAGCCAACGTAATTCATGGGATTCATGTGAACTTGTAGGCTGTTGAAGCAACATGTCACCGAATGTTGTCTCTAATTTACATCACTCTATGCCTCGCTAAGGATCAAATCACATCCATGGCTGGCCATACACAAACACAACAAACACACACAGGCTTAAGCACAAGCTGAAGCACGAGCTAAAATAGATCCTCTGTGGCACTAAATAATTGGAATCTACGGTTATTTTGGTATTAATTTGCATTTACAGCCGATGATAGGCTGTTGCCGCAGGACCTAAACGCATTCTTCGCCGCATTCTCATGTTTCTCCATCTTCAGGAAGAGAAGATATAATTCCATGGATATACGAGAGTGTGCGAGAGATACTGTAAAGGCCAACCTGGATGAAATTTATTAATATGGCTAGGCACGATGTTGCTGCTGCTGATGCTGAGTATATGTGTATACGTGCGTGTATGCTGTTCAAGGATTATGTTATGTTTGCCTCTGAATATTATTTCTTCTCAGCCTGTCTTCATTCCAGCTCAGTGACTCGACGTTCAAATGTGTAGTATGTCCACTGAGACCTTACTCTGGCAAGGGCACACCCACATTAATATATATGGTAATTTGAGGCACCCCCTCTGGTACAGTGCAGATCGCTTGTTGGGCCGGTGGAACCGTCAAAAAACATGTTTATTTGTATGGGAGGGAGCGTTTTTTGTTTGTTGTGTATTCTTGTATCCCATATTCGTTTGTTTTATTAAAGAGTCTAGAATTATAATCCCTCCTGATTCCACCCCTCCAGCAAAATTTGGGTGGAATTACAAAATTGATACTCCTGAATTTTTAATATCACCTACTTTCGCACCATTGTCATCTACGTATTGCGTTGCCGTTGCCGTTGCTGTCGTCGACCGGAATCCAAAGGCTCATTGTAATTGCTTTGGGTTGCCCGATTCGATTTCAAAAAGACGTATTGGTGGGGAGGGGTCCTTGAAAATAAATAGAAAAGCAAATAGACCCACAAAATGGAAAACATAATCCGATTGCTCATCATAATCACATTAATTCCGGGTCGGGGTCACTCTCCTTCTAAGAGAGCAGTAGACATTTCAGTTTTTATTTTTTTGCTCCAACCGAACCGAGTTGATAGCCAATGTATCCGACCGCACGGTGAGAATTGAATTGAATTTGAATTAAGGATGAGCACCGAACATGCTAGCTTGCGGTGTTTAGCCACTTTAAAATCCGGAACACATCGAAGGGTTGGTTGCTGCCATTCATTCAGGTAGGTATAGTAGAGTTTCGCTATACAATAAGCCGAACTCAGTTTTACGGTGAAGAGGAGAACATTTTATTTTCTCCCATTCAGGATAATAATCCATTTACTGATTTCCTTGTACATGAGCTGTACAGCGGTGTACACGGTCGCTGTCACAATTCACATCGTGATCGACGCGATAGAGAAGCAACATGACTACAGAGTAATCATTTGGTATTCACCAGATATACTCATTCTTGCTGTATTGGAGTGAAGTGGAGGAAGGATACAGGCACAGGATATGTGCAGTGCACGTGATCAAAGTGAAACGAATCAATGAAGTGCATTCCTAATTGCAAGAGGGCGTAAGCACTAACCACTCTCTGCTCTGGTTAAGAGACAGTGGAGTGGAATCGCTGAAATGTAAAATATGAAAAGGTTGCAAAGAAGATAACTGCATGCACTGGGTAACGGATTTTAATGAATTGAATTAGCTTCCGTCGTGTATGTGTGTGTGAATGTGTGCTGGTGCTGCGTATCTCCTTTCGAAGGATTACGAAATCAATGAAAGAACATTTGCATGGATTAAGTTGCGCATGCAGGAAGGGCGATGATTTAATATGTACCTATGAAATGAACTTAGGGAAAGACGCCGCTGAGGAGGATATCCATACATGCATATTAAAACAGTTTTAAGCATGTGGATTACGGATTAATTTGTTTCTAAATAAATGATGAGCGATGACAGATTGATGGCAAAGGTAGAGAAATTAGGTTTGTGGCTGCAGAGGGTGATATCCTGTGTGTTTCATTAAGGAAAGTGGTTTAGGATATGCATGATTTTGCATTTTAGTCACAAGAGATTAAGTAATTCTATCTACTTCAGCATGATTGATTTTACCAAAAGGTATTTGCTCATTATTGTATCGACCAAATTGCAGCAAGCTAAGATATGTTTATATGCCACACGCCACGCCCCAACGAAAGAAAGTCAAAACAAACTCCTCGACAAAACTTACGAGCAATGAATGCAGGAAGCAATGTGACTGTAGAAAGTACACAATTTTCTCATCTCAATATTCACAAAGAAATATGGCAGTCACCAGCTCAGAAAACATGTTGTGATCGATGTTAGGCCTTCCTCAAGTATTTTACGTGTTTAAACATTTCGAGTAAGTTGTTGCAGCCAAGAACAGCGGGGAAATACTGTGAGGAGATTTAACGTTGGACTTTTACAAAAATAAGAAGCATTGCCGTTCTCGAATCCCCCAACCTCTTCTTGCGCTTTGCTGCCATCATGAAGTGCTGAAGATCTGTGTCATAGATGACAACTAAGGCATCAAAAATGTCGCAACTGATTTGCTGGGTTTCAGCCGCCAACCACTGCTAACCCCTGGTTTGATGAAAAGCGGCGACAAGCTCGTGCAGCAAATCAACAAAACTAAATATAAAGCGGAGATGAGCAAAAGAACGAAAGCGGCTCGCGTGAGCTCTACGAGCAAAGGATGAGGGAAGAACTCTATTGTAAAGCCGCATATGACAGCAGGGATGCCAAAATCTTCCTTTTGTGCCAGATGTCAATGGAGAAAGCTCGCTCCTGCATCAAAGTCTTTAAAAAGAAAAAAGGATTAAGGTACGGCAACGTGCTTCCCTAAAATAATTTTAAAAGAATTGTCCAAAACTCACAAGCCAACACAGTGTTCAGTGTTCAATTACTTGCATACGTTGTGCATCTGCCACTGGTGCATTTGCGGGTGTAGGAAGAGTATAGGAAGAGAAGCGGCAAAGATGAGTTTTGCTGTAAACGAGGGCAAACCAATGTATTTTCTGTTAAAAAGAAAGGGACACTCAACATCGACGAAACTGGCCAGGATGTCACAATCGACGACTATAACCTTAAAGTGATAAGGAACTTTGTCTATCGCGGCTAAAAATCATATTTCGTTAGAAATTAAAGGAAGAATAACGCTTGTCAAACGCTGTTACTTTGGCTGAGAAAGCAGCTAGACAACTATGTATTGTAAGGCTTTTACTAAGGAATCTCGATATAATACTTTCATAGTTCCAATTCTGTTCTATGAATCTACAGCATGGACTATTTCTTAGGTGATTGCGGTTGAGGAGAGAATTCAACAATAGGTCCAGGATCTGATGGCCCGGTATTTAATAAGACTGCATCATTCTGCATTACTATGTTACAATTTAAACTTTTATTTATTAAAAGTTCTTTCCCACTAATTTCCAATATCAATATATCCAAGCTATTACGAAATGTACTTCCTTTATGGCTGTTTAAAAATCAATAATTTTGTGCCACTTGTCAGGTGCCTTAACTCGCGCTACATTTAGCCTCTGATTTTATGTCTAACCATTATGATTTATGTCACATCCATTATGATTTTTGAGCAATACATTCTCCAATATAGATGGCCCTGTAAGCTTAGCGTTCTAATAATTCGCCTCAACCCAAAAATTACAAAAAAAAAAAGGTCACGACTGCCTTGTACGAAACTTTTTCGGTACATGAGATGCGTTTTTGAATCGCAAAATCAATGGTGACAAATTTATTTATATCACTTTTTAGGTTTTCTGAAAAATTTTATTTTCTCAAAAACGGCACCTACGATTTTGATTTAATTTCCACATTGGACACTTTTACCATAATTTTTCAAAATACAAAAATCGTTAGATCTGTTTTTGGGAGAACGAATTTAATTTAAATTCCAAAAAATTGTTATATGAAAAAAAATTATTTCAAAAATCGACTTAATAGTATAAAAAAAGCAGTTTTTTACAAAAATTGAAAATTACAAAAACAATAAGGCAAAATATAAAAAAAAAACTTTATACACGAACTTCGAAGCCATACGGCGCCCGGATAGACAGACCGACAGAGTTTTTTGATGCAGCAGTTACTTATGTGCACTTGCTCATATAATTAGAAATATTAAATACTTAAATTGTCCTATTCCTGTAGTATTGGCCGACATTGTATTCTATAGAGTTACCGAAGAGCCATGATATACTTACGGAAAATAAATAATCAATTTTCGATTCCTTTTGATAAAATAAGTTTCTCATTTCAACTGTTTGCTATAAATCAATTCGAATTTTATTAAGTCAACAATAAAATTAAATTCAGTAGCAATATCGAATGACAACGCCAGCTACATAATTACTGAAAGCAATATCCAAAAATATCTTCATTAATTTTTTTTATTGTCTTTTAACAAATTCCACGTAGTTGGCCATCAAATGCTTATACAACTAAATACTCCGAAAAGCGAGGGGCTAAAATATCCCGCAAAATATCACATCGCCCATCGAAATACTCCACACGAATCGATGCCTACCAACATCCGTGTTTTGCACTCCTCTTGAACCAATTAAAAGCGATTTATGCTCTTCCTAGAAATCCTAGAGTAACCCTGGCACGTTTTGCTTTGTATGTAGGCACAGGCATGGTTCGACGGCGGTGGTGGCGGTTCTGCGATTTATTAAGCGCCAAAAACGAATGCTGACTCTCACTTAATTACGCGACCATTGTCACTTGTGTCGAAGCTCGGGTCTCAGTGCCAGAGATTTTTTTCCCGTTGTCCCCTTTTCACTGTTGTTTAATTTATTCCGAAACATACACACATTCAAACATACATATGTATATTTTAGCCACCTGTCATGGGAAAATGATTTATGGCCTTACTTTTACGGAATCCGTTCGTTCGGTTGGACTTTATACGCCCGAATGATTTATTATTCAACAGGACGCTGCTCGCGCGTCGGTACCTTAGTGGAATATTGTGGCGGGAAACACTAATATTACACGCATTTGTTAACCATAAACCGTCAGAGTGAGTTCGGTCAGAGTTGGAGGGAATTGGCAAGACAGAAAACGTGACCAAATTATTCTGACACTTTAACTGCAGCTTTTCAACCAAGAATTTAGGCAAATCTCAAGCATTGTTGGCACTCGGAATTCCAACGGTGTGCCTTTGACAATAAACGAGGTTTTTTTTATCTTTTTGCTTTTGTGACAACACAAGGACAAGTCTGCTTCGTTTTGACAAATTGAAATGTAATTCCACCAGAAATTTGGGATGCATATCCTCAATGAATCAAAGATCGAAGTGGTACGTGTTTGAGGAGCTATCAATCTATGCCTCTTTGTTGCTAACAAAGTTGTTCAAATTTTATTGCCAATGATAGCAATCAGAAGTGCTTTCTTCCAACAAAAAGTCCTGAATGCTCTTTCACCGGAGTTTTTATCACTTTAGCTTTGGCAAACTATTCAACTAAGTTGAATCCGAAATTAGGTGATTGGGGGCGTATGAGTGACATTTCCATGAATGAATCATGCATGAGATGGAAATTATTAATCAAGATTAAACTTTTGCCTGTGAAGACATAAATAGGGAGCAGATTTTTTTTTTTTTTGTAATCGGTATCTTGTGGGAGAGAGAACGCGAGCGTACAAAATTAATGAGGCAGTGTGGCGTGCCCTCAAGTGTTCGTAATGCTTAATGATTAATTAAGCAGATGATTGAATTCAATTGTAAAGTTGATAACGTCAACTCCACACTCCGTTGTCGCTGTCGCTGTTGCTGTCGTGTGGGAGTGTTGAAGAGAAACTTTTTTAATAGTCAAACGTGTCGCTAAGGGTTGGATGGAGGTGAATAAATGTGAAACAACACAAGATGCGGGTGGGGACTGTACGCGATAAGAGTTCGTTGTTTCAATTGTGCATGGGGTGGGCGTTTGGGGGTGGAAGGTACTTCGCTAAAAGATGAAAAAGTCATTGCTACTCCTTGGGAGAATATGCAAATACTTTTTTGGGTCAAAGTACTTACTGCAACTTGGTGGGGGTAAGATGATGAATTGAGAGAGCGTTGTAGGTTAATGAGCGATTACAACTCTTCAGAGGGTGATATAGTGAGAAACTCTGTCTCAGGTGAGTAATGAACTAACTAAAGCCTTGAGGGGATGGTAATTTTTTTGTTTTGATTTTAATTCCATGCTTGCTGAACCCTAACATATTTTCCCCATCCCCTCCAGCTTAAATGCGTATTCATGTGAAAGTTGTCTTGGCAATAAACCCCATCTTTCCCTCCGCATCTAATCGAGACGCACAGAATGCGCCTCCGGTTCTTCCAAAGAATACACTTGTAAACAACAATGATGAAAATTCCCTTTTCTAAGACCGATTACCATGGCAAATGGCCTGGCACATGCTAAAGCTTCATTCATCGTTCCTTCGTTGCCAAATCGAAGTGAAGAAACCCTATAGCATCTTTGTTCCCAATTCCATTGGAAAGTTGTTGATATCCCCCTCGAAGTATCTTGACTCCTTACTGGCACTCGACTCGATTCGATTGATATTCGCGAAAGCGGATGTTTGGCACAGCTGCACCCGAAGCAGTTCATTCGCTTCCTTTTTCTCTTCGACTGCACCTGCATACGAGTATGTTTGCACTGTCATTGTTTGCGCTGCAGCGTAATCAAAAATTGCGGAGCAACGATCCCAGCAAGTCCCCTTCAACAAGCGCACACAAAAGAGTGCAACCATTTATTTTTATCAACAAATTTTAATAACAAATCCTTGCACTTATATTTTTCGTTGGCCTACTTTTACCCTCATCGCAGTCGGTGTACAACATATGTATATTGTTTTGAGCTTTTCTCCTTCAACGGGGCGCGGGCAAAAATAGATGTACAATGTCCCGTTTCACACGACGATACGGATGCACCCTTGCAAGCAGAAAGCAAAATCCAACTTAAGAGGATTTCCAGAAGGTTCCCGTAGAAGAACAAAAACAAGACTGCGCCATAATCCATCACAACAGTGAATCTCATTAATTTGAATTGTACGTCCGAAATGGGGTTTCCTTGTTCTCTATCCTTTTTCTTAGACAAGATTACCATGTTCTTTATTGCTGCAGATGGGAACACTGTTGAACATTAATCCTCGATACAATATCCTCGGAGTAATTACACGATAACATTGTAGCAACATTGGAAAGAGGGTTGAGTGCTCTAACCGAAGATTGAATTATATCTAGAAAATGGGTACATCAGGTGCATGCAACTCGAAACCCTTTCCCGAATGCCATTAATTTCACTTTAGATTTCCAACTTTGCCAAACATTTTCAACCCAAACCCCAAGACTAAAGGGATGAAGATTTCCATTTGATTTGTCAATGACATGGCTCTGCTCTCTAATTACTTTGAACTTCTGAATGGACCAATGAGACCAGCAGCCGTAGGCTCCACCGCATCACATCTGTTGAAGATGTATTAGGAGAATGATTTTTGGCATCCGATTAGGATTTTGTCAAAGTCCTAGCAAGAACAACAACACCTATGAGCTGTACCTTGTGTTCTTCAACTCCTCGATCATCAAAGGGACTTTGTGGAGCCCAGCACTAATGGACAAAATGTAATTTCCCTTAAAAGCCTTCTTAAGCGAACTAAACGAACGATACAAACCGACAGCGCTGGGATCTGACGACAAATGTTGGAAGCCAGGTGTATGTTGGTTTTTGTCCGGATGACGATTTCGTATGCAATGCACTCTCCTTCTCTTCGGTTAATTGAAATTTCAGGCGTCCGTCTGTCTCAACAACCAACCAAAGCCAGTGGACATATCGAGGAAAGACTTTTTGTCCCGATTCTTAATAGCACTCGCATCAGGAAAAGTTTGTTTTTGACGTGACGGCGCTATTAAGCTGAGCGCATCTCCAAGGGCGATGAAACCAAGGAACAACTTCCTTCGAATATTTTTTTCCTTCCATTGAAAAACTTTTAAACACCAGTCATAAATCGCTATCATGAAAGGAACAAACAGAAAACAAAAAAAAAGGGAAAGCGGATGTAGAATCAATAATCTTTCGAAGGGAAGCCATTTATGATTTTTTTTTTTTTTTGGGATATTTTTCGGAATACGTACATTTAACAACAACATTGTGAGATTGGTGGGTGGAAAAAACTAAAACTGTAATCCGACCATATTTCAAAATATTTGCGATAACAAATGGGGGCATTATGTATGTGGATTTATTCGCACGATTGAGTGCTTCTGGTATAGTTTCTTTCCAAGGACTACAAAGACCGAACGAATGGATGGACATATTAGGCGATAAATTGGGTCAGCATGTTGTCACCAAGAATGCTACGGCTGCACGGTAAAATATGCGTCAGCATTTAGTTGAAAGTGTTACGGTTTCGGTTCAAAAAAAAAAGGACAAATAGAGTGACAACAACTCCCCTAAAGTTTGGAAGATTAAAAAGCAAAAAAAAAATACTTACAGTTATTATGAAGAGCTAGGGGATTTAGTGGGAAACCCTTTTTGTTATTCTTGACGCCGCCGTCAATAGAGAATGGTTTTTTGCTCGTCTGGTGTATTTGTCGTTATATTTTGGCAACAATTTGAGATTTTAGAACTGGTTCTTTTTGATTTCAAATGTTATCTTTTTAATTTCATCTGTGAGTTGTGACATGCAGTTGGATATTTCAATTTTTATATTTTATTTTCATATGGGCTGACTTTTGGATAGTAAACATGAGACTCCGCGAATAGTTACCAACTAAAGTCGGTAGCACCACCCAGTGTAAACGTCATTTGTCTTTGCTATTTTTTGCAACCTTAGCTTATCTAGTGGTGTAAACACTTAATAGTTGGGTGGACTATCCCTAGTCGGAGTGGCATCAACACTTGGGCGTAGCATTAAGATGTTTCTAGGCGCAAATACATACATATATGTTGAAATTGTCTAGGGTCAAACAAGAGTATGGCCCCCACGTTAGGTGTTGTTGTTATGACAGAAAGATACTTCTTTCCATCAAACGACAATCAGACCCGGAACGTCGAAGGACATGAGAGTGAATACCGGGAATTTTGCGGTCATCATATCCTTCAGGTTATACTCAAATACTTGAGGATAGCCTCTTGCAGTACTAGGCCAACATCCGGGAGATATGGTGAATAGGACCACCAAGTATGAAGAGACAGAATTCCGATATTTAGAGCTGACACAAAAGATTGAATGTGTAATGATGTGAATTCGTCTTTAAGCCAATTAGTGTTACACCTGGCTGTTATCCGCATCAGAGCTGGTTTCCAAAACACAAGCCGAATATGTGCACACACCCCTACCGACGACTCCGAGGGAGGAATTTTATGAACTACGATGTCAAAATTATGCTCGGGGACTCTCAATTGTAGTATCGTGATAAGTAGCACAAGGCTTCCAAGGCTTAGCATCCAAATAGCAATCTGGCAATCCCTCCAGACGGTCAAACCGTTGACTAAATAGAGCATGTGGTAATCGATGCAAGAAACACATCCGACATCTTGAACGTGGATAGTTTCCGAGGCACAAACGTCGACTCTGACCACTTTTTTGATGCAGCTTAATTCAGAGCTGGACTGTCCAAGCTGGAAACTGCCCAAAACGACGGTGGACGACTAAGCACACCTGGATTAGTCAGAGACTACAAAGATCGCTTGAGTGAGAGACTCTCCAGTGTGCATTCACCTACCACAGACTAATAATCAGTGGACCCATCAATACGGGTCCTTAATGGCGATATCATCAAAGAAGTAGCCAAAACCATCCTACGTTACTAGCCACCCATGGTATGCTGATGAACGCGTATACCGGTGATAGATATTAAAAAGCTGCAGTGGAAAACAAGGGCAGTAAGGAACAAGAACCAAGCCGCCAGGAAAATGGAGTAGAAGAAGATTCTGCGTAGAAAAAAAAGAGAGTACTGTGCCTCACAGCCCCCTGTTTTGCTGTTCAGCTTGCAAACTTCGGATTCTTGATTTTCAAAATTCCTTGAGTTCATAAAAACATTTGGTTATTATTTTTCTTCGTTTAGTTTTCCCGAAAAAAATATGTTTTAATAGTGCGAATGTCCTTGAGCTATATCAAAATGGATCACACTAAAATTCTGAAATTTTGAAAATAAAATAAATATAAGGGATTATGGGAAACTGCATGACATTCATGGCTTTGTTTTGTGGAAATTTTTGATGACAGTAAAGTTTTGCCTTAAATTTCTGAATTTCATTGATGCTTTATTAAATCACCTCCTTCAATGCACGGACGGTTGTCGGCTTGTTGGCATAGACCTATTTCAAATAAACCCATAAAAAGAAATCCAGTGGTGTTATATCATATGATCTAGTATGAGTGGAGGTGGGAAAATATAAAAATAAAATTAAATCCATTTGAGGAGTTGCTTACAGCAGTTTTGTTTGTTTATGGTGATTTTCGAAATGTGAAGTAAGTGCATTTATTTGTTTATGGTCGAATAAAAACATAAAATGATTTCGAAATGAAAAAAAAATTAAAAGAATAAACAAAAGTTAAATATTTTGTTTGTGCAATTCCTCAAAAATAAACATATGGGAAGGCCACAGTTGGTGTCTGACCGAAGGTCAATTTTTTGGCCGAAGCCGAACGTAGCGCAACCTGAAATAGCAAGGAACCTAAAATAAATCCGTTATATTAATTCGACCTGTATACAATTTATTAGGTAAATTAACTTATAATCATAACAAAATGTATTTTACAAAGGAAGAATAGCAAAAAATAACCAGTAAATGAATCGGGTTTTTTTTTTAAAAAAAAAACGCCTTCAAAGAGTGGGCATGTACACAAACGTTGTATATGTTAAATGTTAAAAAGAATATTTTCTAAATATTATGTTAAATTAATTTTTTTTATTTAAAAAAAAAACCCTAACTTTGCGTGTCTAAAAACTTTGTATGAGTAAAATTTTCAGAATTGTATTTTCTAAATATTGTGTTTTATTTTTTTTTTTGCTGTGTTCTAAGGAAATTTTCGAAGAAAACAGCATTTTTTTTAAAAAAAAACATAAGGAAAGGCTACAGTCCGCTTGGGGCGAACAGTATGATACCCTATCCTTATCCCTATGTACCCCAAAGAAAAAAAGCATTAGGAAGATTATGGATAGCATTTTATTTCATTCTATGAAATTTAAAGAAAAAAAAATATTTTTTTGAAAAAACGCCCCCAAAAAGTGGGCGTGGCCAAAAAATTTGTATGGGCAATATATTGGAAAAAATATTGGCTAAATATATTGTTAAACATTTTTTTTCGATTTCTATGAAAATTTTCAAAGAAAACAGCATTTTAGTGAAAAACGCCCACAAAAAGTAGGCGTGGCAAAAAACTTTATATGACAAATTTATAAAGGTAGGCAGTACCTACATATCTTGTGAAGGTTTTACAACTTTATCTCTCTAACTTAAGCCTTAAAACGGTTTTTTCCAAATTGTGGGCGTGGCAGTGGGCGGATTTAAAAACTTTTAACACTTTACCATTTCGGGACCCTAGGGAGTATATGCTCCAAATTTCAGCCTCCTAGCATAACTTTAAAGGCCTCAAAAGTTGATACGGACGGACGGACGGACGGACGGACATTGCTAAATAGTCTTAGGATTTGGTCCTGATCATAAATATATATACTTTTATGGGTCTACGACGAATATTAAGGGGTGTTACAAACTATGTGTCAAAATTAATATACCCTTAGGATAGGGTATAAAAAAGCCCCCAAAAAGTATGCGTGGCAAGAAACTCTACATGGCCATTTAAAGCACAAAAAAAATCTTCGGACGCAAGGCGATACTCAAAAATTAACAACAAAATAAAAACATATTTTCGTGTATTTTCTACCTTACGAATTCATGTTTATACCCTATCCTAAGGGTATATTAATTTTGACACATAGTTTGTAACACCCCTTAATATTCGTCGGAGACCCATAAAAGTATATATATTTATGATCAGGACCAAATCCTAAGACTATTTAGCAATGTCCGTCCGTCCGTCCGTCCGTCCGTCCGTCCGTCCGTCCGTCCGTCCGTATCAACTTTTGAGGCCTTTAAAGTTATGCTAGGAGGCTGAAATTTGGAGCATATACTCCCTAGGGTCCCGAAATGGTAAAGTGTTAAAAGTTTTTAAATCCGCCCACTGCCACGCCCACAATTTAGAAAAAACCGTTTTAAGGCTTAAGTTAGAGAGATAAAGTTGTAAAACCTTCACAAGATATGTAGGTACTGCCTACCTTTATAAATTTGTCATATGAAGTTTTTTGCCACGCCTACTTTTTGTGGGCGTTTTTCACTAAAATGCTGTTTTCTTTGAAAATTTTCATAGAAATCGAAAAAAAATGTTTAACAATATATTTAGCCTATATTTTTCCCAATATATTTCCCATACAAAGTTTTTGGCCACGCCCACTTTTTGGGGGCGTTTTTTCAAAAAACATTTTTTTTTCTTTAAATTTCATAGAATGAAATAAAATGCTATCCATCATCTTCCTAATGCTTTTTTTTCTTTGGGGTACATAGGGATAAGGATAGGGTATCATACTGTTCGCCCCAAGCGGACTGTAGCCTTTCCTTATGTTTATTTAGCAGTTTTTATAAAAATTAAGGAATAAAAAAATTCATTGGGAATTTAGTTTTTTTTTCGTTTCATAGGGTGGGACGCCTTTTCTGGCTCGGGCGACCTTCTTTTAAGACATTTTCAATTTATTCAACGGTAACTCTGATGTTAGTTGCCTGAACCTCAAACGCTGCAATTTCGATGATTAAGGAAGTCATCAAGGTGTAAATGGACTTTGATGATGATTTTGCTCAAAAAATCTGAATCCGTATTTATGCTTTAGTTCTTATGTTAAATTAATTTTGTAAGAATGGAGACATAGACTCTTATAATACTCATCACTTTAGAGAGCTTGCAATTGCAAATCTTAAATTAATTTTAGTATCTAACCCCATTTTATAGTCAAATAATTTATTTCACTAGCACTGAAAATATAAATAGCAGCAAATATGTATGCTCATCATACTTGTGTATTTTATTAAACCGTCAGCAGCTCATAGAAACTGATAGAGCTTCGAAAACAATTTCAAATTGAACTCGCTAATCAAATTTATCAATCCAATTGTCACTAACACGATTCGCTCTCTGGCAGAATGTTTATTTTTATCTCATCACGAAGATCAATAGAAAACTTCAGTCTCTATTAGCAAGGTAAACTATTTGTGGATGGAAAGAGGTCAAATCCACTGCCAGGATTGCGATTGCTTTCTAATTAATTTCCATTTTGATCGTATTTCAATTCTTGCCTCTTGTGACTTCTGCAAAAACCATGCCTCGCCTCATCCTTAGCCAAACAGATTTCTGATTACTTTCGCACAAAGGATAATCTGCATTTCGAAAAGCATCTCCACCACAACGTGATGGTACTGCTTGTTTATCCGATTCGCATTCCTTTCCACTGATTTGTTCCCGAAATCCATCTACGAGATTTCGCTGCACCGATCCAATCTATTGGCGGGAATCATCATTCCCAGAAGCTCATTCATTCATTCCGTTATTGCAGACATCAGCAGGCAAGTGCTGAAAGAGCAAGGCTAGAACAACTCGAAGCCAGAGCTCACAATGGAGAGCATTATTATTTCGACTTTATGTTATCAAAATTCCAATTCTACGACACAAACAAAGAGGGGGTGTAGTGTATCTAGAAAGAAGCTGCAGTAGTGCGGTGGATAACTCAACGTCATCGCCGTCATCGGCTCCCCGGCCCCCATTTCCTTTATCAAATGGACGAACAAACGTGTCACGTCGACGCCCTTTGCAGAATGAAAAGTGGAGCGCAATTCTTTTGCGACATAAATAAATTTGCATCAAAATGAAAATCTTATTATGTCCTTCCGCTTAATCCCCGTTTTCCGACCCATTCCGTATCTCGTGCCCATGCATTTGTCCCCTGCTGCTGCTGAAGACGACACTCCAGTCAGCCTTGTGTGAACAAAACACGCTCCGAGATCGGGAGTAAATGATGCGCACACACAATCGGAGAGGACATGCACAGAATGTGCAACTCTGTTGCAAGGACATTTACCAAGCTATATTGCATACAGTGTGTGACTGCATGTGTTGTATGTGGATGAGGAAGCTGTCAGGACGAGTATAAATCTTCCGGCCAGGATGTGTTGCTGTACCATGCCAAAGCTGCACTTTAGATAGATTATGTGCGAATAAGTGGCTGACGTTGCTAAGGAAAACAAATGCCAGGTTAGATAGCGGATAAGAGGACCTCCAATCAAGGATGCCAAGGTGCACCAAAGGAATAAATGATTGCAACATTCAATATGGGATCAGATGAGACATTTTTCCTTTCCATTTAAATAGTGAGCCGATTGGTGGGAGGGGATGGAAGAGGGGATATTGAATGGACGTTGCATGATATGTGAGAAATTCGATATCTACTAAACTGGATGTGTCTCATGGTGTCAAGCATTAAGCTGGGAGATTACTCGTCTGCCGTATCGACTTCGTCCGAATGCCACATGATGTCTTAAGCAAGAAAGCATTAAACCATATCGAAGTTCAGTTCGAGTCGAGTGGTGTGTGGATTACTCTATCGCTTTTAGTGATTGTCATGGCAGATGAGTATGCGTAGCACTCACACTGTTTGTAATTAAGTTTTTCGTTTGCCATAGTTGAGAGAATTATCCTTGTTGTGATGAAATTTCATATCTTCTCCCTTTGGAAATTTAATTATTCCGCTTGCTCGAGATTGGGCGCCTATGAGTCGTGAGAGAATATGTTCTGTTTGTACATACTTGCCATTTTGGAGCGCGTAAATGACAATCAATGGCACCCACGAAGATTTGCGATGTGATTATGTAGTACCGGATATCTGTAATTGCATTTTCCTCCCACACATTCACGGTTGGTTTGTAGAATATTGATAAAATATTAGTCTACCCAACTTATGCTTAAATTTTATAATTAAAATGTAATGTATTTTCTGAACTTAAAAATGGACAAACAAGACTCCTTCTTACTTATTGCAGCGGCTTCGTACATAAAGTGCTTGCTATGAAAAACGTTCATGTTAGCCAAATTTCAAGCAAAAAAAACTGAACGCTTTTCGAAAGACGATCAAATTTTTAACGAAGCAATCCACTGTCAGTTGGGTTTTCCAAGATAACATTTTCACAGAACTATCGAAGGTCTATCGAATGATTTTTCAATGCTTTTGCAAACGACCATTTTTTTGTTTCAAAGTATTGTATTCTTTTTTGCGGTAAAAGAAACTATTTCAAATACTTAGCATGGCTTTGTTCGGGGTAGATCATGTGCTTGCTACTAATTTAGCATTGTTGAGCAGATTCACAGCCACAAATTTAGCAATTTTATGCGAACAAGTTGTAACAAATTCTGAGCTTGGGTTTCAGATCGATATAATTTTTACCAATTTTGCTAAGGCATTTGACAGAGTAAACAAGTTGTGTCCTGATACAAAAATTAAAATATATTGGTTTCGACTCCCCTCTGTTGGACTGAATATCGACGTACCTACATAAGTGCCCGTATTCAAGACTTCAATCGATGGTTGTCTTTCGGAGCCTCTCTTTGTAACTTCAGGTATTCCACAAGAAAGTCATATAGGACCCTTGCTTTTTGTCCTATTTGTTAACGATATTCCATCCTATATCCAAAATTCTTCTGGTCTGTTATTCGCCGATGACTTAAAAATCTCTCAGTCTTTTCAAACTGCTAAAGATTGCTAGTTACTTCAAGATGATTTCAATAATCTAACAAGTTGGTGTCAATGAAACCTTCTGCACTTAAGTGCATCCAAATGTGACAGCCTCAGTTGCGCGAGATGTACTAATCCAATATCTTTTAATTACAAAATTAGGAATGTAGATTTGGAAATTGTACACTTTAAAAATGTCCATGGGGTTATACTACATAGATCCACAACTCACTTTTAAATTTCATATAGATTATAGACTACATTGTTAGTAACGCATTTCGAATGCTCGCTTATATTAGGCGTAATACGAAACAGTTCTCTGGCCCTTATGCAGTGAAGGTTAGAATTAGATTATTGTAGTATTATCTGGAATATTTACTACAACAATTTTTCATATACGAGATTTGTTTTTAAAAAGCTAAGGTGGAACATAGAAGCTCCAACCTACATAACTAGATGCCTTCCTTTTAACATACTAACTCATTGATAATCGACGCAAGTATTAAAGTACAACATTTTTAATATCAGGATTATGGCATCATAACCCTCCCTCTTCACTGCATTCCTACTGGTCCGCCGGTTCGATGTCAAAAATATCTGCAGGCCTCCCGATTTTGAATTACTTCATTATTGAGGCCAATCAAATACTGGTGTTTCTGAATTTCTGTGATCTAGAAGTTTTTAGGCCTGCCTCCTTTACGCGATTGTAAGGGAACGTTGATTGCGATTGCCATTGCCTTTTTGACGGGGTTCGTTGGATCCCTCCTTTGAACATGACAATACCAACTGAGTCGGTCCTGCTCCATTTTTCAAGCATTGTTACTCCTTCTGTCATGCGAAGCATCATCTCAGCTGCCGTCAGCTTGAACTCATACTTTTGTACGTTGTGAACCGTATATGAGCGCCGGATGCACAACTGAGGTGTACAGCCTTCCTTTCAGCTTAGAGGACATATTTCGGTCAAAGAAGATGGCAGAGTTTTCCTGCCGCTTCATACACCTTACGCTTACCCGATGATTGACGTCATCATCAACGGTTACTTCGCTGTTGATCATTGATCCCAAATATTTGATATTTATTTTTATAGTTCAAATTGACGAAACAAATAAATAAACAAATACAAAATTTATTTGGCTATTTTTATATGGAGGATATTAACTAAAGTTTAAAGTGCTTATAGAAGTGAGGGTTTTCATTATAAAAATTTATAGGTAGATATAATATATTTCTAAAAAAATATGTTTTAGTGTGATCTTCTGCTGTATCAAAGTTACGATTGCCAATTCAAAGAGTATATTTTTATTGCCATCTACCATGTTGCTAAGAAAACTAGCAAACGTCAAATGAATTTATGTGTCCTGAAACAGAGACAACCATTCTATACCATTGTCCACTTAACACATGAGCATCATAGAGCATCTAAATACTTGTACCGAACATTGCTATTGAAATTTTCTTTGATTAAATTCCCAAGATAGATGTGCATTACATCAACACATTTACAAAACATATTTCTAACAGGCAATTGCGTATGGCTCACAGCCAACAGTCCAACTCGAAAGTACTTTCAAATTCCAGCGCAAAGTGCCATCCGAATTACACAAAAGAAGCCCTTGAATCAAATTCAGACCCTCGTCAACTGCTCGGGATGTATACTTATAATTCTTAGAAATTTTAGGAGCTGAACTCCTATCAACTGTTTGTAGTGTATTCTTCCACCAAGTATGACCTCGTAAATAGATCACATCAGGAGTAGACATCTCCCCATTTAGATTCCGAAACATTCAAGTAGTTCCACTTTTGTTTGGACATTATTCAGAACCATTATCCATTCTCATTATTGCTGCTCTAGTTGCCTATCTTCCACAAATTTAAATCCCTTACCACGTTTTCTCACAATAAATCCACCTTACGAACCGTAGTGTCCTGCGCCTCAGTACCTTTTAACCAGCCATCCATTGCAATGGTTCACTGCCTGACTTCGAGCATACCAAAGGCATTACGTTTACAACCCATTAAGTCATTCTATTGTTTATAGTTTTTATTATGTAATTCATGGCAACACTGCTGGGATCTCAGTGTCCGTCTGCTGGCAGTTACGGTCTTCTTCTTTTCTGTTTTTTTTTTGTCCGCAGAGACAGAGACAGAGAATGAATTTTGTATTTTGTATATCCCCGAAGCAGTCGAGCGTAAATCAGAAATTCAAACTCAAAGCTTTGTAATAATTCTGCTCCTCTACCGGAATATTCTTCCTTATTATCCTAACTCATTACAGTCATTCATCTCGATTCATATTCACAATGAATGCCTTCTAATGCTCGTGCTGGGGTGATGTTATTTTTCGGGTCTTTCGCCTTGAAGATATTCCAACCGCAAGTTTGAGTTCTGTTCTGTTCTGTTCTTTTACGGGTTTCCTTCATTAAAGGATCAAGCAGAAGGAGAGGTATCTTCATGTAAAGAACCATGGATACTTGATTATATTAAGATAAGTGGAACGACATTCACCTGAGCATAAATTGGCCTCACTGACTCCGCGTGGCGTAGTGGTGGCGAAAGCTATGGCACTGGCTGACGATGGTCTGGTCTTGTTAAGTATCTCTATGTAGAAATGATAATGTACGACGAGAACAACACTTGCCGAGCAAGGATAGGACGATGAGAATTGTGCTTGGGGTTCATTAAATGACGGGCTGGAATTTTAATTTGCAATTAAAAATGATTTGCTGGTTTAGCATTAAAATGTGGGTTGACAACGGCGGAGCTGAATGAATTTCTCCCAGGTTACGGTTGATTTCCGGCTCTGCATGAGCAACATTTTAAGTGAATTTTAAATGAAAAATAATTGGCCGGCTTGAATGCTTAGTTGAATGAGATTTATTTAAGTATTTTGAATAGTGACCCAACAGAGAGGCATAAATATTGATTTTACTTATTTTAAAGTAGGTATGTTTATAGTTGAACGGAGAAAGCAAATCATAAAAAGGACGGTCTTCTTGTGCCAACTTAACAAGTTGTCAAGATTTTTATTGAATAAACTTTGCAATAAATGCTGAAGAAATATGTAATTGCTTCGTATTTCCGGAATGAATAATAAACAAGCTTGTTACTCAAAATTAGTCAGGTGAAGCTGCATACATTATTTTGAATAATTAATTCGCGGAACTAATTTATTCGTTGTAGGCACGTGTACAAAGTTTTACCGAAATGACAACCAATACATATGCCATCCTTCCCATGATTTTGCAGACTTCTGATACTCTGTCATGACCTACTGTCATATATATCTCTTCCACTTGGTATGGCTTGGTCTTTGAAATATTCGTCCGGTTTGGCCCCTTAGTTGTCGTCGTAATGCCTCCTGCCTGCCTTTGTTTTATCGATACTTCCATCGTAAGTGCTTAAACGAAACAGACAGTTGCATTCCTCCATAATACCCCTGTAGTTCTTTGGCTACTCCAATTTCCAAAAAAATCTTAAAAATTATAAAACTCAAGCTTTGTTAAAACGAAGTTGGAGGATAAATGGGATACCTATAAGGGTGGGTGCAGTGGCTTAGTGGTTAAGTGCGCTGGACCACTAAGCTAGAGGTCGCTGGTTCAAATCCCGACCTGTATCACCTGAAAGTTTTTATTCGCTGTGCCACCTCTTGCAAACGTCTAACAAACATGCAAGAGTTCGAAACGTCATGCTTCTTAAAAATAAATTGTCGTTCGGAATCGGCATTAAACTGTAGGTCCCTCAATTCGTGTCAAAATTAGAACTTCGCACACACAATGGTTGGAGAAGCTAGGCTTTAGGTCCTGTATGGGCTGTTTCCGCCTAATATTTATTTTATTTTTTATAAGGGTGTTTTGCCGAAGTTGCTAGAGAACTTGGCTGGGCACTACCTTGCCCCTTGATTAACAAACTGCTAAGAGTATTAAGTTTTGCACTACACCCTTATTTACAGGAACCAACTCAGGTCATTTTTACACCCCTCTAACTTCTCTTGCAACAAAACTAGTTACATCAAAGGTATGGAGCGCTTCAAAATCATCGTAGAACCTTGAAATTTGGCACAATAATAGGATTTGTGGAGTAAATTCAGGGGAAAAGCAGCAGTTAACCACATTGTAAAGGAATGGAAGGGTGGCGGATCGAAAAAAATGTTTAGCAGTTTTCTTAGATTTCAAACATGCTTTTGCAACAATTGATAGGGAAATACTTTTGAAAAAAATTTCTAAGTGGTTACCGGGTTCGAGATAAAGAACTTGAATGGTTAGAGCATTTTTGACAAAGAGGATGTAAAGAACTAAAGTTAAAAATTGCGTTTCGCATTTTGTTCAGGTTGAACAAGAAGTTTCTCAAGGCTCGATTCTAGGCGCGTTACTTTTTATTTTTTACATGCCTTTGATTGTACTGATTTATGCTGAGGGAAAGAACGTTGATGAGTGCAGAAATAAGCTAAAATACGATATAGAAAAATTACTTGAATGTTTAAAAATTAACAAATTAAAACTGAACGAAAAAAAAAATTCATGGAAATAAATCTAAAAATGGGTAAACAAAAATTGTTTAAAAAAATTGGTTTCTTTAAAAGAATCAATCAGAAAGCAAATGGATAAAATGACAGCTTTGAGTTTTGCGCTACAATACTTTTTAATTATAATGTAATATATTTACAACATTGAAGCTTCAAAACAAAGCTATGGGGAGTATCCTGAGGTACAATAATCTTACGCAGATAATTTGTATACTGAACGCCCAACGCAAATGGCGACGGCTAAAATACAATATTCTGCTAGCTGTTTTTAAAATAAAATATGGGGCCGCGCCTATGTATTAAATGAAAGAGAATGGATCTCATATTGATAAAAGTTTTATGTAATATCGGCAATTATGTATGGAATATAATATCAGGTAAATATCCGCCTCTGTTAGTCTCACGAATTCGAGCCCTTTTGAGCACATTTTCATTACATTCTCACACATTTCAACCCCAAAAAAGAAGTCCTGAGCAGTTGAATCAGGCGACCGTGGAGGCCAATCAACATCACCATTTCTTAAAATAACTTGTTGTGGAAAGAGGTCTCGCAGTAATTCCATTGTAATCCTGACTGTATGCGATGTGGCACCGTCTTGTTGATACCACATGTTAATCAAGCCCAAAATCAGGAAGTTGTGGCGTTAAGAAGTTTTCAATCATATCACGATATCGCTCCCCTAACGCTCTACTTCACGACTGTCAAATATGAACTGTCAAGACTAATGTTTACCAAAATGGCGGCAAAACAAAGTAGTATACTTTCCCGTCGGCCACCCTGTATTTAACAAGCGATGTCGGGCATGTTAGCGATGCACTGCCCGTTCTACAGTCCTTTTTATTATTGAATTTTTCAAAGTAAATGTCTAGATTTTGTAAAAAGAAGTATATAATGAGATTAAAAGTCTGAAATATGTTACATTATTATATATTACTAGCTGACCAGGCAAACGTTGTTTTGCCATATAAATTATTTCTAGAGATTATTTTAGTAGAAAAATATAAGGAAAGGCTACAGTGCGCTTGGGGCGAACAGTATGATACCCTATCCTTATCCCTATGTACCCCAAAGAAAAAAAGCATTAGGAAGATGATAGATAGCATTTTTTTTTCATTCTATGAAATTTATAGAAAAAAAATAATTTTTTTCAAAAAACGCCCCCAAAAAGTGGGCGTGGCCAAAAACTTTGTATGGGCGATATATTGAGAAAAATATTGGCATATATTGTTAAACATTTTTTTTCGATTTCTATGAAAATTTTCAAAGAAAACAGCATTTTAGTGAAAAACGCCCACAAAAAGTAGGCGTGGCAAAAAACTTTATAAAAAAAGGTGGGCAGTATCTACATATCTTGTGAAGGTTGTACAACTTTATCTCTCTAACTTAAGCCTTAAAACGGTTTTTTCTAAATTGTGGGCGTGGCAGTGGGAGTATTTTAAAAATTTTAACACTTTACCATTTCGGAACCCTAGGGAGTATATTTTCCAAATTTCAGCTTCCTAGCATAATTTTAAAGGCCTCAAAAGTTGATACGGACGGACGGACGGACATTGCTAAATAGTCTTAGATTTTGGTCCTGATCATAAATATATATACTTTTAGGGGTCTGCGACGAATATTAAGGGGTGTTACAAACTATGTGTCAAAATTAATATACCCTTAGGATAGGGTATAAAAATGAATAAATTATTGATGTGGAATATAATCGAGCGAACGATGACAGAATATAAAAATAACAATAAACTATATACTATACTCTGTGCAACATAAAACAGCAAAAACTCGAAAGAATATTATATTGGGTTACCGTGCTTTTTTTTAGATTGAAATTTTCATTTTAATTGTTTTATTTATAAAAAATAAAAAAAAATTAAATTTATGTTATGATGTCAGTTCTTTCCAAAAGAACACTCTTTCGCTGACGATTAACAAATTTAAACCCCAGTTTAATTTTTAAAACTGTTTGCAGAAAAGACATGTTAATTTTAGTGATGTTTGCATTGCGTCCTAATTGTGCAGTATTTTATCCAGCGTCGTAAGTTCGTTATTTGGAAAAAACTGATGCACAATTTCCTTATAAGCACACTTATTGAAATCATCTACTTTTCTTTTAAATCAGTTTGGTTTTTCTTCTTTGGTGGCTAGTTGTGGCCTATTTTCGTTAAGAAGTCTATAAACAGTTCATTTACCCAGAAAAAATATTACCTACTTGATTCGCAGTAACTGTTTATACCCTTTCCTAAGGGTATATTAATTTTGGCACATAGTTCGTAACATCTCTTAATATTCGTCGGAGACCCATAAGAGTATACATATTAATGATCAGGACCAAATCCTAAGACTATTTAGCAAAGTCCGTCCGTCCGTCCGTATCGTATCTAGAGTCCCGAAATGGTAAAGTGGTAAAAGTTTTTAAATCCGCCCACTGCCACGCCCACAATTTAGAAAAAACCGTTGTAAGGCTAAAGTTAGAGAGTAAGCGTGTTAGAACCTTCACAAGATATGTAGGCACTACCCGTCTTTATAAGTCAGTCATATAAAATTGTTTGCCACGCCCACTTTTTGTGGGTTTTTTTTACTAAAATGCTGTTTTTGCAAACATTTTCATAGAAACTGAAAAAAATGTTTAACAAGATATTTAGAAAATATTTGTTCCAATATATCACCCATAAAAAGTTTTTGGCCACGCCCACTTTTTGGGGGCGTTTTTTCAAAAAAGATATTTTTTTTTTATAAATTTCATAGAATGAAATGATATCCATCACCTTCTTAACGCTCTTTTCTTTGGGGCATATAGGCATATGGATAGGGTATCGTACTGTTTGCCCCAAGCGGACTGTAGCCTTTCCTTATGTTTTTTTAATGATTTTTTTTTTTCGCGTCAACAATTTCTTCTTTTTTTTGGCACTTAAGTCTTTGGATGAATTTAAAGCCATTTTTAGCAGACAAAACAAACGCAAATATTACTTTTCCTTAAAGAAAACATAATACAATTTTGTAACAGCATTTTAACATATTCTTCACACATTAAAAGAAAATGTCAAAGATCAAAACAAGATCTCCAAGATAACACTTATCATTAAGAACTTTTTTTCAAAGCTCTAAAACCTAAAGCTCCTCAACAGAAACCCAAGAAAAAAAGCTGAACGAGTTACCTACAACGTTGCCGCTGACTTTTTGAAAAATGTATCTTTTTCTTTTGCAAATGTATCAAATGTATCTTTATTTCAGATTGTTAAATGTATCAATTGTATCAAAACAGATAAATCAATTTTTTTAATTTTTTAGTTGACTTCTTCATCACGGACAACACTAGGCACCGAAGCGGACCTATTGCGATTCCTAAGGAACCAGTTAAACGGTGGACCACCCTTAACATTTATGGGTATAAAAAATATATGTTGGCCGATTCTCAAACCTACCCGATAAGCACACAAAATTTTATAGAAATCGGTCCAGCCGTTTCGGAGGAGTTTGGTAACAAACGCCGCGACACGAACATTTTATATATTCGATTTTTATATTATATACCTACTAATAAACTTAACTAAACTAAACAGTTTTTTAGATCTCAGCACTTTTTGTACCAAAATTTATGTTTTTGGTGTGATCTCTCTCTCCCCATAGGAGTGTTTTGTTTTCCGCGAATAATGACAGGATGTAGCAGTCTTCTTAGAGCACACCATTACACCCTCTCAAACAAGAAAGTTACTATACCATAAGGAGCAATTAATTTATTTGCGACAAATATTTGTTTTCTAAAGAATTTGCAAAAGTCAATTTCCAAATTTCAAAGTCATTACTTCGTGAATCGAAACGATGCTATGAACCTGTTTCTCGTCAATCATGTACAGACCCCACGAATAAAGTCATTAAATTAGAATTCCATAGTTAAAGCAGTAAGGACTTTATTTTCAGTATTAAATTTCGAAGAAACTCATCTCCATTTACAACCAACCAACCGACTCAACTCGCGACTCTTTAAACTTCCCTGCATTTCCCCTGTCGACGTCGTCATTGTCGTAAAGTCAATTTCACCTTTGTGGACTTCCACAATTACCTCGTCAACTACGCACTCGAGACATTTATGAACAATAAATCTACCGTCGAGCTGTGTTATATGCATGGTTTGATAGCTCAACCTAGAGTTCGGAATCGGATCAGCGCCAGCGGTAACTACTCGCGCTCTTTCCAGAATTTGACTTATTCACCCTCAAATCTTCTCGTTTATTCTTGTTTTATTAGCTCTATTCCCGAGGATATCAAGCGTTTTAAAATAGCTCTGGCAGAACGATGGGGGCAGGCAGGTCGATCCTTTTCTTTTCATTTTATTTTTTATTTCTATTTTTTGAGTCCCCACAAGTATATAATATATATCTGGATATCTATAAGAATTCGTCACGGTGCCTTGTAAATGGATTACGCTTGGCTGGCTTTTTTACTTGTCATGTTGTGTGTTTAGCGCCGACATTATACGAAAGCCAAACATGACTGACTGACATAGCGCCGTCAACGTATTTACCTTTTCTCCGACTTATTTTGTGCGATGTTGACTGATTTTTGTTTTTTATTTTTTTTTTTTTTGGTTTATTGTACTTTCTGTATCCTTTTAGTCTTTTTCCTCATTGAAAGGGTTTTTTTTTTCTTCTTCTTTGGGTATATTTACCCCCGTTTGGGACAAAGCTTTCACTATGCGCGTATAGCTTCCAAAAGGGGTAGAAACAAATTTCAGCCTTTCCTTTCGCGTTTACAAATTTCAAGTATTACCCTTTAAACTTGAGCGGCTTCAAGTGAAAGAAAATCTTCGAAATTGAAATCGACAATGTTGACGCTTGAACGGTTGGAGTTGGGGCTGAGCTGAATTTTCAACGGCGGCGTCAAAAAAGGTGTGTTGGCATTTTTATTGTGTGTGTGTCTTTATTATTTCTTTATTTTCTGGCATGGTTTTGTTTTAAAATGGAGTCCTTTGTGGTGCTGCCAAGCGAAATCAGAGACGAGATGGTGACTGACCTATCATGGGGTGGATTGAAAGTGCTTATTTGTAGTTTTAAAATGGCACATTTCGAAACTGCTCAGCGATTAAATGCAATCTGAATGGAAATTAGATTAACTGGGATTGTAAACTACAGCGTGGGGTTTTGTGAGGGTGAGCAAGCAAATCGGTTTTAAATTTTCATAATGGCCGGTCCGAGGTTAAATCAACTGTGGGAAATATTTTTCGATTCAAAATTGGTCGGCAAAAACAGATGAAGTAAGCAATCCTGTTTATTTTGAATGCAAAAATTTGTCCTACAATATTTTTTTTCAAATATGCATTCGCTACACCTGATTGCGAAATAACCATACAAACTTTTTCTGGGTAGTTGCGTAAATTATGTTGAGCGAAGGAAAATAAAAAAAAAATTAGTATTTATTTTATGTTGCCCTGGCAATGAGTGCAGCGGTGAAAGGTTTATGCATATTTTTGTTTGTCGGATTGGATTCTGAAATTTTGCAGTGCATTTCCTGGAACATTCAATTGAGCTGATTTTGAATTGGGTTTTACTGAAATTCAAATTCATTAACAAAGTGGCTATAAAATGATATATGTACCTACTCAATTTTTTAAAAAGAAGAATGTGCAGAGGAAATGGTTATCGGTTTGGGTTTTCAAAAATATGCTTTTCACACAAAACGTGAACCTGGTTCAATTCAATTCTTAAATTGATAAAGGAGCGAAATTAAAGGACATAGATAATTTTATTTTATTTCAACAAATAAAACGAAGAGCATAAGTTCAGCTCATTTATCTAGGTGTTCGATGCATTAAAATTGGTGTTTCTCATGACTTTGGCTAGGTTTGCGAATGAGCAAAGTGATTTTACAGTCCAGCTATTGAATTATTCGCAAAATCGCTGTGTACAGAAAGCTCTGGCTCTCAGATTAAAGCATTTTACTGGACTGGAAGGAATCTGAGTATACCTGATTTTATGTGCATTGATCAGGCATGTGACTTCTACGTTCTTTGTTTTAGGAGAGCGGTCTCTTCTTAGCCACACGTAGGTCCTTATGGATCGATTGTTATGCCCTTCAGCGAGAGATAATCGGCGGCTTGGCCTCACGAGCAGGAAGCGGTCTTTCCTTCCTGCGCTCGAAGCCAAGTGTCCTTCAAGTATCCAGTCATCCCGACAAACCTGTAAGGATTACATAATGAGACATCGAATAGTTCTGAAGTATTTTTGAAGTAGAAGCTTCGAATTTTTCTGATGTTCAAGTTGCAAAAAGATATAGAGATGTGTGCCGTGGTGAGACTCCTCGTCGCTGCATCTTTAAGATTTAGTTTCTAAGAAAATTATGTCCTCTAAAAGCACAAAAGAACCTTCGACAGCGATACTCTGTTATACCATTAAAGCTTCAGTTTTTATTGTTTTTTATTTTTAGGTTGTTTTTCTGATCTTTTTATTATTTCGTGGTGGTTTAGTCGGCCGAAGTGCTTGGCTATGATCCATTTCGGGTAATTTTCTTGTTAGCTCGTCTGCCATCTCATTGCATTGTCCTATATACAGGAACCTATCAGGGATATGTTATTGTATTGGGTGCCAAGACTAAAGAGCATATATTTACATATATTTACATAATGATTAAAAAGCAGTGATTTCTGAGCATTTAATATTCTCACTGCTCACTTGCTAAGGTTAACGCTTTTAGCTTCTTTGAATATGGAGAACATAATCCTGGAAAAAGCAGGCAGAGTAAAGCAGATAAGAGACTATAGACAGTTTTTCATTGTATCAATTCTACACTGGCAAATTAACTGAAATTTGACACATTATTTGTAACACCCCTTAATATTCGCCGTAGACCCATAAAAGTATATATGTGTATTTATGATCAGGATCAAATCCTAAGCCTATTTAGCAATGTCCGTCAGTCCATCCGTACGCAATTTTCAGGCAAATTTGGACCACATACATTTTTGAATACGCCCACAATTTAGAAAAAAACAGTTTTAAATAGTTAGAGAGATAGAGTGTTAAAACCTTTACAAGATATATAGCCACTGCCCTCCTTTATAATAGTTTTTAATAGTTTGTATTTTCTTCGAAAATTTTCATAGAAAGTGACCCACATTCCACATTTTGGGGGCGTTTTTTCAAAAAAAATTTTTTTTTTTTAATTTAATAGAATGAAATAAAATGGTATCCATCATCTTCTTAATGCTTTTTTCTTTGGGGCATATAGGGATATAGATAGGGTATCATGGTGTTCACCCCAAGCGGACTGTAGCCTTTCCTTATGTTTTTTTTTTTGCTTTTTGGACTTAACATATGAATAATGAGATATCGGCTTTATGAATTGGATGAACAACCGCAACTGCTCTCCGCTGGTTGAAATAACAGTAGCTTTCTCACCACTAATGACCTATCGCGACAGCATTCATTGCCGATGGCTGTCAATGAATATGTGGTACCGGCCTCTACCATAATTTCCGGGACTTTAAGACTGAGTTCCAGCTGATTGTTTAGCTGATTCTCAATGCGCTATGAGTATAAGTAGATCCAAAAATGCCAAATTTCGAATCACATCCAATGCAGCGGTTCGTGTTGTTTCATTCATTTTCAGGTTCGCGATACATGAAATGATTGATCAAAATTTTATTTCATTCAAAGTTTGAATTATAAAGTTTGCCATTAAGTGTGAAAAACAATATCGTTCAAATGGCCACCTCGTTATCATAATAGAGCAATGCGTTGAGTACGAGTCTACGTTAAATCTACTGTTTATACAGTTTCTAAAGCTTGAATCCATATGCTATATGGTTGGCTTTGCGCAGGAGAAGCATTCCAGAAAAACTCATAGCTATTGTCAAGGCTGCATATGAGGGTGGTAAGTGTCACGTTTTACACAATAGTAAGGTATCGGAGGATTTTGTAGTCCAAAGTGAAGTACGTCAGCACTATTGTTCTTGGTGGTTATTAGCGATGTACTCCATGCAGCATTGATGAAAGGCAACTACGGAATTCTTTGGACAATGACATCTTACCTTAAACACCTAGACTACGCATACTTTCACATCGGATAATGGACCTTTATATGATGGCCCACAGTCTAGAAGCTTAGACGAACAGAGTGGGGTTCAAATTAAACACAGCCAAAACAAAAGCCCTAAGTTCTTCTATCATCCGCGCTCAACCCAACATTGACGGACAGGAAGTAGAAAAAGTTGACAACTTTAAGAAGTGTGGTGTCGGCTTAAAGCGATATCACCGAACTGGATGTGTTCAGCAGAATCGGGAAGGCAAAAGCTGCGGTCGAAATGCTATCCAAAATCTGGAGAAGCAATGTTATTAGATTAAAAACCAAGCTGCGACTGTTCCACTCCAACGTAGAATCGGTGCTGTACCTGGAAGGTGGACACCACAAACACCCGCAAGCTGCAATTCTTCGTAAATGATTTCTATACAGCGGAGAAAGTGGCAGTGGATTGGACACAAGTAGACTATTCCATTGCGAAGTACGCCATGTACTGGAATCCGCTCACCCAGGCTGGCAGAACAGCGGGGAATGCATATTTGTGGATTTATTAATGGACACACATTGTTACTACATTAACACCACAAACTGAAGCTTTAATGGAAGGCAAGAGACCTTAGATTTAAGAATTAACCGAAAATTACTCATCTGTCTCGTTTATGAATGATACGCAACTTTCACCCTTCGATAGTTCGCTTTCTTAATTAGGTAAGTATCAAAATATTTATGCATATTGTAACTGTTTTTCCTTGAAGTTTGCCAATCCATGCACTTATTTTAATGATGCAGAAGAAACAACACCTGCCCACCAATACGACTCAGCGCCACCTTATAAAAACTTTCCAGAAATGGACCCAAAAATACAACAATCACATTGGCAATAAGCCAACTCATACGCATTATTTTAATTCGTATTCAGTTTGGACACATCAAGTCATTGGAAATTATATAGCGAGCCACTTTAAATTTATCAACCCACTCTCCGGTTTTTAAAAGTTAATCGACTTTCCATTGACATTGTTTGCTCGTTCAGATTGACACCGACCCACATTATTATGATTTCCTCACGCGACAATATTTACTTTTTACCCAACCTCCATTGCCACTGTATGCATATCCTTTGTTAAATTGCCCAGATTTAATGTCCTTTCACGAGAAGGAGAAGGTAAAAAAATGCAAATTTTAATGACGACGTGTCAAAAATATCGCTTTTGTCGTTGTTGGCGGCGCGCAATCAGCAATGCGACAATGACGGGATTTTCCGTTGCTGTTCCCTGCATGAGCTCACCTCTTACACACTACTCCCGAGCAAGAGCACTATTCAGTTGGCATCATTAACGGTTCACTCCGCACAATAAAAAATTGCTTATACACGTACGTGCTACGAAGTAATCCAATTACAGTATTCGCAGTGGCCCCTTTCTAGATCCCAGCTTCCACCACCGCCTCTGCCAAGATACTCTGTTGTCATTGTCATATTCCTTATGACTTACACCCCATATGACTTTCCAGCATGACTTGGCATGACTTTCGCCCATACCCGCCTGGCTGGCTCATATCCAATGCAAGCATTAAGTATCCATAAACTTTCTATTGGCTTCAATTTACTGTTTACAGTTATTATTACTTGCACATACAAACAAACAAACGAACACACAGTCGTGGGAGAGTGGAGGTGGAATTAACATTTTATGGGAGCATTCTTTGGAAATCTCCTTTGTTAGCCCCCCATAAAGGAGCCGTATATTGCCAGGCTTACTTCATAATGAGATGTTCTTAAAATAAGGAACACATTCAATGAAAAAAAAAGAACAAACTTCCTTCTCCCGTTCCATGGGCTCATGGACTTTGAGAATTAGAATTAGAATGCGAATTTCGCGAGGAGGGAGGCAACAGGCCGCATGCGGTGACTATATCTATAGTATAGGTACTTAATTTGAATTTCATAAAAATGTCGTCCTGCAGGATGTAAAATTTATATCGGACACACGAATGAGGGGCGATATTAAGGACTTGGTTGAGTAAAAATCTGCCGTTGCCCATAAATTAGTGAGCTGGTGCGGAGCGGTGCGGTCCCGGAATATGGCCGTATAATAAATTTGGTAGAATTTATTACTATGGTTTGGCAATTTTGTTGTGCGGGAGGAGTTGCGCTGCTAGGACGATGGGCGCACGATTCTCGGCAGAAGATTTTGTGGCGACCGGAATGTGTTTTGAAGTAAATGCTTTGCAGGGTTCGATAAATTGACAATTAATGCTGTAAAGGGAGCAATTTTCGGCAATTACTTTGTCGGTTAGCTTCTCTAGATGTTATCTGTTGGTTGGTTACTTGATGGATTTAGTACTTGTGAATTGATGTAGCTTATGGGACACGTACATAGGCGATGATTTATAATATCAGTCTGATTCTGAGGAGGAGTTATAGGCGTGTTGATTACTATGAAAGTTGAGAAAGTATTTAGCACAAGGAGCTTAATTCTACGAAGAGATGGAATGTCTATTAAAGTTAACATAAAGTTAAAGTTAACGTCATTTTAGCGTTTTCAACCGCAGACTTTCTTGTGGCCATCTTTTACATACGATAGGGTTTGGGCTCGTCACTTTTCCTATTTTATAGAATTAGGTATTTAAAACATATCCATGGACGATTAAAATTTCTTCACGTAGAAGTTCACTTCCTCATGCCTTGAATCCTTCCATTTAGTGACACTTGTGAGTAGTTTTGCAGTTTACCTGCGCTTGGTATATAAACGCCGTTGCAATGTTGAATAGTAACCCTATTGGCTTACGCCATTGCTACCAGTTATTACCAGTTATAACCTCTTCTCGTGTATATACTTTTTTTCAGCTAGCACGAGTTCGATTAAGGTTCACTCGAACAAGAGCTGCTAGCTCCGAGACCTTGTTAAGGGCACCTCCACTCTGTGCCGATGAGAATTCCTTTTCGTTTTTCTCTTCTCTGTGATCGACACAAGCAGTGTTCTCTTACTCAAATATTTCAATATTTAACTGCCTGTTTTCATTGTATTGTTTCGGGACCGACTTTCAACATTATCTTCCTTCTTGGATTATTTCTGTCTTCTCTCCCTCCAGGATTAGTTCATGCTCTTCCATTGCGCCAAGGATCCTTCGCATAACTTTTTTTTAGCTTTTGAATCAGATCGTCAGCATAGCATTCCAAGACATCTCAATTCTAAGGTTCTATAATATATGATTATGTTCCATAGGCAAGATCTGAAAACTGATTATTGTACTGCTATGGTTGTGATTTGATTTCTACGTGTCTCTTTTTTGGTATTAAAGAGCAGGTATCTTTAGTTAATTGTCTACCTCCGGAGATGATACTGGAGCATGATACTGGAGCACAAAATACTCACGACAGCTACAATATTCGTTCCGAGTTAGAAATATACTACGGAATTGTTATACGAATATGCATAAAAGCATGGAACTTGTGCGCCCAATACCACCCCAAAGCGGAGAAGCGAACGGAAACAATTGTTTTTGGAAATAAAATCAGTTTTGGATCAAATCTTTGTCCTTCATACGTAGACAAATCAAAGCTTCTGGAAGGGAAAGAAACTTCATTGTTACCAAAAATATATTAAAGGGAGAATTAGTTAAAGAATAAGTTAAAGCTAAACTGCAACAAGCAGTAGACTCTGAGTTTACTAGTCCTTCATGCAGTAAAGACGAGCTCGATAGTAAAGTTATGGAACTATCCCTGGCTTTCATTAGAGCATTTACGTTTTCTTGTCCTCTTATCCAACGTCAGACGTAAAAGGAGGCCACGGCATTGGTGAACTTCGGAATTGGGACGTATAAGAAACAGCTGCACGAAACTGTTCAATAAAGCCAAAGTCAGAAAAAGTTATACTGGATTGCTAATCAAGAATCCCTCAAGCCATGCAAAAGTAAGCAACGCGAGCTTCATGGAAATGCTTTCAATATATGCTTCAAAATAGAAGAGTCCTCAGAGGCATCCAGGCTAAGAAAAATCCTTTCAACTAGTCCAGTAACGCCCAGCTCTTTAATAAAACCAGACCGCTCCTGGACATCCTCTAGCGAAGAACCGCTTAATTTGCTGCTAGACACCCATTTCACAGGTAGCTCCCATGTTACAGGAAATACCAACTTAATCAGGTCGGTTACTCCTTTATACATATATATTACTCACATGATCTGATAACTTAAGACAGGTTGCGTTGGACGCTGCAAAGCTTCAAGCCTTACAAATGGCATAATACCAGCCGAATTACAAAAAACCTCTGATATCATACTACCAACGCTAACGGTAATCATGAAGAGTTGTTTGGAACTGATCCACATTCCACTGTTATGGTTTTTATAAAAAAGCTTTCTTTCTATATAAAAACTCTGGAAAGATTGATAGATATCCATTTGCGTACTAACATTGACGCGAGATTGTCTACGGCTCAACATGCGGATTGTAAAGGTAAATCTGTGGAAACAGCCCTGCAAACGCTAGACGGACCATCGAATATTCTCTCTACCACAAAGAGTATACAATGGTAGCCTTCTTGAACATAGAGGACGCTTTTAACAATGTGCACACATCTGCGATCACAACTGCACATTCAAATATGAATATAGATGCCAGCAGGGTAAATAACTCATAACTGGGTTTGTCATCTGCGAAAAGTTTGTACGTAGAGGAACCCCGCAGAGTGGGGTCCTATTCCCCCATCTCTGGAACTTAGTGGTGAACGAGCTGTTAATACGTCTAGAGGGGGGGGGGGAGATTACGAAGATTACGTTGCTATTGCCGTCAAAGAAAACATCTAAATACCTTTAAAGAACTCCTTCAGAATGCTTTTAACAAGCTTACAAGCTGGACAAACATTTGCGGGCTGTGGGTGTTAACCTTTGTCCTTTCCTTCCTCTATAAAAGGTACCAGCATAGTCCGCTCTGATGAAGCAAAATATCGGGTTATAATCTTGGATAAAAAACTAAGTGAAAACCTAATAAAGGGTGATTTTTTAAGAGGTTTAGAACTTTTTTTAAAAAAAAACACAAAAAATTCAAAAAAAAATGAATGAAATATTTATTTAAAACGATAGTTTGAACCTTGCAATTTAATGTTTAAAGATAATTTCATGCAAATGTTGACCGCGGCTGCGTCTCAGGTAGCCCATCCGCTGAGTCCAATTTTGGCATACTCTTTCGCACATATCGGCCGGTATCTCACGAATGAATGCATGGATGTTGGCTTCCAGTGCGTCAATCGAAGCGGGCTTGTCCCTATACACATTAGCCTTGGCATACCCCCACAAAAAATAATCTAATGGTGTCAAATCGCACGATCTAGGCGGCCAATTGACCGGCCCGAAACGTGAAATTAACTGTTCACCAAACTCGCCTCGCAATTGCGCCATTGTTTCGCGTGCTGTGTGGCATGTGGCACCGTCTTGTTGAAACCACATATCATGCATGTCAAGAACTTCCATTTCGGGTAAAAAAAAGTTTGTTATCATCGCTCGGTAGCGTTCACCATTGACAGTTACGCTGCGATTCGCATCATCTTTGAAGAAATATGGCCCAATAATGCCGCCGGCCCATAAACCGCACCAAACAGTGGCTTTTTCGGGATGCATTGGTAGCTGTTGCAATGCTTCTGGCTGATCTTCACTCCAAATGCGGCAATTTTGCTTATTTACGTACCCATTCAACCAAAAATGAGCCTCATCGCTGAACACAATTTTTCGATAAAAAAGCGGATCCTCGGCCAGCTTTCCAAGAGCCCATTCACCAAAAATTCGGCGTTGTGGTAGGTCGGCTGGCTTTAGTTCTTGCACCAGCTGTATCTTAAAAGGCTTTACGCCCAAATCCTTCCGCAAAATTTTCCACGTAGTGCTGTAACAAAGGCGTAACTGCTGGGAACGGCGCCGAATCGACATTTCGCGGTCTTCTGTCACACTAGCTGATACGGCCGCAATATTTTCTTCAATACGCACAGTACGTAAACGTGTTGGTGGTTTAATGTCCAACAAAGTAAATTTGGTGCGAAATTTGGTCACAATCTTCCGCATAGACTGCTCAGAAGGTCGAGAATGCCGATCATAAAATGGAAGCAGCGCGCGATGAACATTTCGAACCGAGCACGAATTTTGATAGTAAAATTCAATAATTTGCAAGCGTTGTTCATTTGTAAGACGATCCATGGTTAAATTGCAAACCAAACTGAAGCTGTTTGACAGTGACACAAGGTACTAAACACACGTCAGCTGTCAAAACCAGTGTTGCCAAAACCAAACCAGCTAAAAAATCACCCTTTATATAAAAAAGAGTTAGGAAAGTAACAGTTGTTCAGTGTTCTTTAAGCGTGCAAGAAGGCAATTGGCAAAAGATGGGCTCTTCAACCCCGCATTATATTGGCTATATATCTCTGGTGGTCTGGTGGAATGCCTTAGACATTACCACAAATCGAAACAAACTCAGCAAAGTTCAGCGTTCAGCTTGTCTGGGCATGAGTGGTGAACTTCGTACTACTCCGTCGGCAGCACTCGAAATCCTGTTTAATTTTAAACAACATCTTAAGCAGGCAATAAGCTGCTAACTTGGCCATTCGCCTCAAAGAAACATTACAGTGGACCGAAAAAGAATTTGGCTACTCTGCCATTATAAATCTATGTAAGACCCTTCCTAGAGTTATAGATTACACCAACCTCAGCATTTGTTTGACAATCTTTTTCTAGTCACTATTCTAGTCACATGACTGATCTGGATGGAATGATCTGGATTATGGGACGAAAATGATCTCGAGAAAGTTGGATCGATCCACTTCTACACCGATGGATCAAAAACTGATGAAGGGGACCTCTCGTTTCATTCACCCAATTATTGCAGTGTGTTTCAGGCGGAAGTCATGGAGATTAAAGAAGCCTTGTCTTAGAAACGTGATATCCTCTAGAGATATCCGAATCTTCTCTTACAGGCAAGCGTCTCTCTAAAAATCTATAGCGGCCCTAGAATGCCGATCCTCCCTTAAGGAGATGTCGAAGCAATTCAACATTCACCTCGGCATAGAAATATTCAAGGGAATTGCAAAGCCGGTGAACTTGCACAGCTGGATCTGAAACCCTCTAAGTGTTTGATCTCTCTCTAAAAAGACTGCACGTCAGCTCTATAATAGGTGTAATCACTGGACACAGTCTTATAAAGAAGCATGCATCTAGGCTTGGGTTTTGTATATAAATGACTTTTGCAGAAGCTCTCTACCAGAGACGTATGGTCCACCCAAGTGCCTTCTTCCATGACAATATTGAAGATCTGTCTTGACAATCTTGAAAATCTGTCAACTACTGACGTTAAAGATCTCTTTCGCTATATCCAGAGCTTCAAATGGTTTAACGAGTAGAGAAGTAAATGCAAAGATCCACGTGGTATCACAATGGACCTCTTTATGGTCTAAGTGAGTCGGCCTCACCGACTGCCACTTCAACATAACCTACCTGAATCTAGTTAAACCATTTCTCCATAGCATACAATTTAACGATAGAATGTCAAGTCGAGTGAAGCGAATCTTGCAACTTGAACATTTCCTTAAAATACGTTAAATCCACTCCTTTCAACACCTACTCATCATGGCTTTACCACTTGCAATACAAAGAATTTAAAAAATACCAAACATCAACCACACCACCAAATACATTGGTTGTGCCAACGCGCCACCCCCAGGCACCGGCGATTAAAAATCATTCACCTCCATTCCCCATAAACAGGTCAAAAGGGTAGAAATCGTTATACCTCTTTTCGGTGCTGAAATGAATTTATTACTTCAGTACTGTGTGCAACAATAGATATTCCGTAGCTCCGGTGTAAAAACCTCACGTTACCATAAATTTCAGTTAATGTTCCGCGGAAAGCATGCACCACCACCAACACCACCATCACGGCGGGCAGCATATCAACTCCGCAGAACGTAAAGAAGGCGAAACGAACAGCAGCTTGCCTTCTCAATCGTAACATATTCATTGAAAAATAAACCGGCACAAACAGCATTCTAGGAACAAAAACAAAAAAAATTCCACACTTTCCACTTAAGGTGGGCCAACATCGTTTTAGAATCGTTTCAAATTTATTGCACGGTTTAACGACCATTAGACCAGGTAAGACCAAAGACCGAACAACTCAGGGGGAGTTGGGCTGGCGAGCTGCGGAACTATGTCAGGGAGCGAAGGAAATAAAAATGAAAATCGGTTAAGAGAAGATGCCAAGTCACCTCATATTTACGGAACCAATACTGCTCCATCATTCACGCTAGAGTAAGTCCTCTCACACGAGGGGGGGGGTGAGTCTGCATTGCATTTATGGATATCCATTAACCCCGCTAGCATAGAAAATACTTTCAACTATAGTAGAGGAAAACGTGTGAAAAACTTCCTGACCCCGATACAGATGTTAAACTTTTGCAAAGTTGTTTCGAAAAAGTTTTTCTTCCTTGCACCACCTTCTCCATGGCTCCAGGGTGGTAATTTAAATCGAATTATTCGCCTAAAATTATTTGCATAGTTTAGCTGAGCTGAATTTTTAATCACCCTCTTCTTTTGTGTTTTCGAGGAGGAGGACAAAGGTGTCCTTAACAAAAACAAAAAGAAAAAACAAAATAGAAGCATAATATGCGCATAATCCTATTTGCCACCCATTGACGGGCGGCTATATATCTCTGTCAGACTTTTAAAGACTAATTGCCAACGAAAAGAGCTGCTGTTGTATTGTATTTTTTTTTTAATTGTGTTCGTATCATGTCGTGTGTGGTTGCGCGGGATAACTATCTCTGGCGAGAAATGTGGTTACGAATATCGGACGCGCACTTTTGGTGTCATTCAATGTGGTCGCAATGCGAAATGAATTTAATCAACTGACCACATGCAAATCAGACGGCGTGCTCGACATGCCGTCATTCAGGGAACATAGTGCCGGTTTTACTGGATCTCATTCATTACCATAGCAACGCATAGGTTAGTAATGCCAATAACCCGGCGAGCGCAACAGTAGATGACTGGTAAATAAAAAAAAATACAACCAACAACTGCATGTTCGGGCTTTGCTGTAAGGTGTAACGGCGTTCGCTAAAATGTATATCCTCTATGTGAACCCAACAATCCAGATCCAATCAATTGCGTGATGTGGGAATGCACTGCAGAGGACAGCTTGACATGTGAGGAAGGGTGACAGACAGCCTGCGTGTCTTTCGGTCATCGGCAGACAGGCGGACAGAGTTTTCTGTGTGTGTGTGCACCGTGTATGCATAAGCTAAGAGTGCAAAACAGTTTTAACTGTACAATAGGTAAATTGGCAATTCAATTAAAATGCAATTTCACTTTAAGGATTTGCATTCAGTATGGGGATGGAAGGAATGCTGATTGTGGAGAGTTTAAGTGCTGAGGAACATACCATAAGAAGCTAATGTATATGTTGGTAAGTTTCAAATTGCAACAGTTTGGATTTAGTGCGAACCATTCCACAATTCATTTCTCAAAACCATACACAATGAACAATGAAATGAAGTGCATGAAACTAAGGAAATTTTAGACTTAGGAAATTTAATAAAGAAAACCAGAAAGAAAACTGTGTTAAAAGTGTTTAAGAGCCAAAACGGATTTCTGCTTTAGTATACACTAGTCTGCCCCTCCACGAAGACCGTAGCGTCCATAGGGTCAAGGCACCGAAGCCAATAGAACCCGAGGGCCCCAAATGGAGATTTCTCCTTATGTTTCCTTCAAACAGTATTATAGTTCGTTTCTTCCTTCCTTGCATTTTTCTTGGAAGGCACTCAATCCTTCCAGTTTTAAATTCGAGTACATCTATGGGACCAGGCTGCAGAGCATGTGACACGTTTGTCGACAGACTGATCGCTGATGGTCACTGATTAGCCAATCACACTTCATTTACTATCGTTTAACTCGGTTCGTACCAGTGTTTTAAGTCGTGAGAATTTTACCTTTTTATGGGAATTTTGATGGTAAAAAACCTTCTCGTGGAAAAAAGGAAAAAATTAGTTCTAAATTGCATTTGCCTAAACTTTCAGTGTATTTCATCAAATTTCTACTACGTTATCGTATTATGGTGTTCATAAGAACACACACTTTTCGATGCGTTTCAATATTTGCCTAAACTTTCAGTGTATTTCATCAAATTTCTACTACGTTATCGTATTATGGTGTTCATAAGAACACACACTTTTCGATGCGTTTCAATATTACAATATACAGTTTGACGGCACTTTAACATGTTTCGTTGGTGTATCTGTATCATCATCAATATGTTGACGTTTAGAACTTCACTGAGAATAATAAATACGTCGACTACCGAGACGGCACCGACAGCGATCGACTATTCCAAAATATTTCTAAATATTATAAGGGAATCAATATGATACTTTCCAAAATGATAAAGTGTCCGACTACAATTTAGTCACGTTTCATACGCTAAGATTTTTGTCTTGCGACACTTCTTAATTCTCTTTTGGGCACACATCGGGCTTTCATACGTTCAGATTTTTCACGCTCCCTGCCTGTTAGTTTTCATTTTCAAATTTCTTTTGTTTTCTTCATTCGTTCTCCAACATTTATTTATTCTTGATTGCTGATTGGTTGATTTCACATGAATAAAGCAAACGCAAAATTTTACGATAGAAGACCAAAAGAATACACAATATTTCTTGATAATTGTTTTTTTGTTTTGTTTAACTAAAAAGCTAAATCCCACTTTCTGAGTCAATTCAAATCAACTCACACCTTCAGGTCTCGAAAATCTTATAGATAATTGATTTTCTCCAAAAATGTCGCAGGGAAGGATATGTAAGTGCAGTAGGTATTTTGGTTTGCAAGAAAGAATAATCGACTTAGGTCCACATGCACATTTAGTCTATTGCGCTTCTCATGACATGAATCTTGTCTTGAAAGATGAAGTATCGAGAGATAATATTAAAGAAAAGTATTTCTTCAATGTGGGTGCAGTGGCTTAGTGGTTAAGTGCGGTGGACCACTAAGCGAGAGGTCGCTGGTTCAAATCTCGACCTGTACCACCTGAAAGTTTTTATTCGGTGCCCCACCTCTTGCGAACGTCTGACAAACATCCAAGAGTAAGAAATGTCATGAGAAGCTTCTCAAAAATAAATTGCCGTTCGGAATCGGCATTAAGCTGTAGGTCCGACCTGTCAAAAATATAACTTCGCACACACAATGGTTGGAGAAGCTAGGCTTTAGGTTCTGTATGGGCCGTTTACGCTTAATATTTATTTTTTTTTTTGCTTATAATTTCTTCGGTCACAGCATTAGTCCTTGGGGCCAGCTTCAAAGCCATTATGAGAGTGATGACACTTTAAAAAAAAAAACCTTGAATCCGACACACTTTTCTGGGAGATAATGCTTTTCATGCTTCGAAACGAGGGTTTTGTTATATCTACAAACCTACTGAGAGAAACGGAGCCTCAACAAGTAGACAGAAAGTAGAAGCTTTTAAAATTATGTATTCTTGAAGTTTTTCAATCAAAAATATCGTTCAGCTTCAAAATGCTTTGTCAAATCAAGAAGTTGAAAACAATCTCTATTTATTACAGGAAAATGCATTAAGGGTTTACGATAAGTGAAGTATTGACAAGAAGTTTTTTGAAAAAACATCGCGTAGGATCAAGCCGTAAGATCATCAGCCTTTACGTGTAACTTTTTTCTACACAATGATTGATACTATATCATCACAGATACTAAATATATAGTGTCATGAATGGAAACTTATTAGAAAACTTATGAAGTTTTGCGACTCTCCTTTTTAACAAACTTGTCAAAGAGTAACTTGAAAGAAGAATCTTATACGTTTTCCGGAAATTTGTGATTTTTGAAATGTGAAATGTGTTAACATTTTTGAAAGTTCCATTAAAAATGTTTAAGAACTGGCTAATTTTTTCCACTTCTTCTCTTCATTGAAACAACGAAGTTATGATCAGAATTATACTGATGAGAACCCTCCCACATCACTGTTCGACCTTAAAAAGTATCTGCAGGCCTCCAGATTTTGAATCACTCCATCTTTAAGGCCAATCAAATGCTGGTATTTCTGCTTTTGTGTGATCCAGAAGTTTTTAGGCCTGCCTCTTTTACCCGATTGCTTCCTCGGATTTTGAAACTTCTTATTCGAACAAGCTTTGTTACTCTTGCTGTCATGCGAAGCATCTGCATCTTAGCTGCCGTCAACATGCCCTCATACTTTTTGTACATTGTCCAGCATTGTGAACCGTATGTGAGCGCCGGATGCACAGCTGCGGTGTAGAGCTTTCCTTTCAGCTTAGGGGACATTTTTCGGTCACAAAAGATGGCAGAGTTTCCTTGACACTTCTTTCACCCTACGCTTTCACGATGATTGATGTCATCATCAATGGTTTCTTTGCTGTTGATTATTGATCCGAGGTATTTCAACTTTTCACACTAGGGAGCCACCACTTCACTAAAATACATGCCTGGAATTGGTTTGCCGGTCAGAGAATGGGCAGTACAGATAATATGCCTATTTTTGGCTTTTTTGGCGAATTTTTAAGTAATTCAAAATTCTTCACTGTCACTGTAATATTTTTTACTATTCCTGTTACCACAGCAAATGCCGAAGCTATAATTAATGAAAAATTACTGCCAAAGAACAGTGGACGAGAAAAGCAGCGATTTATCATTGATATCGACTGGAAATAGAAGAGCGCAGTAAACTAATTGATAGACACATAATTTTTAAATTCATTTAACCAACATTAAGAAAGTAATTCAAAAAAGCGCCCATATTTAGTTTTGTCCCGGGCCCCGCTCAACGCTTTGTAAAATAACTCTTTATATTTATTCAAAATATAAACTTGTTGCTCGAAAATATTTTGAAATTAAATTAACTGTTGACACATTTCAGGCTGTCTAATTCGTCTATGCAATTAGTAAAGCGTCTCTGTCGCATGTATTAACCCTTGAAAACATTTGTATATGGGTGGAATAGACAATTTCCAATGCGTCTTATGTTTACATTTATAACATTTGGAAATTTTTTAACAGAGATAACATTTTATTTTTATGCTTTATAAATACTAATTGAATACACATGCAAGTTCTTTTTCTAGGGTAGGTAAAGTAAATAAGTGTATTATCCTTTCGTCTTTAGTTTACCGTAGCTTTTGCTTGCGCCTGGCTTCACGTGAACTTGTATGCACACCTGCAAGGCAAATTGAATTTCCAATATTCATACGGTTAGCCAATTTAATAAATATTTGATTCGATTCAATAATGAACGATCTGTTCTGAACGCTGTGGTTTTTAAAAATACTGCTCAGCTTCTTATTCCCATATTTCCGACGAGGTAACGATGCAGAATAAAGGCTCATTGCATTTTCACATAAATTCTAACAGTCGTGTCAACCCAAGACGACATGAGAATCAAGAGATTGAGCTACAAAGAGAAGTCGTTATGTGTGCCCTAGAAATTTTGGTGCCGCACAGTGGTTTCAGAGTCGAAAAAATTCAACATTTTCAAATTGTTTTCAACTCTTACTGACGTGCTATTTTGAAAATATGTGAGTTGGATAACATTTTTCTATTGAATGGACCCATGTTATTAATGATTATAGACTTTGCACTTGACACTACTTTAAATATAACCGTTTCTTCGGCATACCTCATCCAAAAGTAGTGAGTTGGGCAGTTCGTTGTGACCTGGGTTTCAAACCTCACAAAACTGAACTAGGCCTCTTCTCAAGGAAATATAAAATTCGTCACAATGACCCTCCCTCCATAAACGTCGTAAGCTTAACTTTCTCTAAAGACGCGAAATATCTGGGTCTGATTATAGATAAAAAGTTGAGGTGGAAGCGGAAGGAATAGAAAAACTGTAGTCGGACTTTTCTCTTGTAAAAAAACCATTGGGAACAGATAGGGCCTTCAACATCACATCACTCACTGGCTATAAATTTCGCTTATAAGACCGATACTTACTTATGGATTGGCTGTCTGGTGGAATGCTTTAGATAATGCGACCAATCGCAATAAAATAAGCAAAGTCGAAAGATCAACCAATACACTGACTCGACTCCCCCCGCTGCTTTAAACATTCTGTTTCACCTGACCCCCTTGATATTTTCACAAAACGACAAACGGCAGCTAAAACAGCTGTTCGTCTTAAAGCTTTGTAAATGGGCGCTATTGTCCATGCTTCCATCCTAATTATAATAGGGAATATCCCTAGTAAAATATATTACACCATTCCTCAATTACAATTCGAAAAACCTTCTCATTCTGAGAAGAGGATGCATCTTGGAGGCCACAGCGATCCATTTTTATACCGACGGATTAAAAATAAATGATTTGGTGGGGTATAGTGTATTTACTGACAGACTAAATCTAAGTCTCTACTTCAGTCTTTTTGATCATTGTAGCGTGTTCCAGGCGGAAATAATGGCGATTAAAGGAGTCTTATATTGTGTCTATAAACTCTATATTAGCCCTAGACTGCAGATCGGAGCAGTTCAAAATTCACCTTTGCTAGGTGGCGGGGCATTCCTTAGAACTGTAAGGCTAATGAACTCTACAAGCTAGGACCCGCGTTACTTCTCTCACCTCCTAAAGGAGAGATAGGTATACCATTCGCTGCTTGTAAATTATCGCAAAGGCTGGCTGCTGCAGAGGAAACAAACTTTAAGTGGACGAGTGGTATCACATGTCTAGCGAAAAAACGGATCCGGCCTAAGCTCGATCTGAAAGGCTCGATCTGTGATCTCTCTAAGTAGACGGAATATTTCTACTGGCCTATATGTGTCATCACTCGACACTGTCTTAAAGGCAGACATGCAACAAGACTTGGTGTATTCACGAACGACTTTTGCAAAAGCTGCAGGGACGTTGAAGAAATTGAATCTGTTCGTCACCTGTAATGAGAACGTCCGGGCCTAAATAGGTGAGGTATGACCCCCGGCAGATAAGTGAACGACACTTTGAGCCTGTAAGAGCGGTTTCTTTCTGTATACTTTCAGGAGTTTCTGCTCGAGAAAAGTACCCAAAACGACACAATGGATTCAATTTGCTGGTATAAGTGAGCGGTGACTACCGTCACAAGGGCATCCAACAACTCACCTATCTATCTAGAAGCCACTCTGGAGTCACCAAAGAGTTACCTGGTGTGCATCAGGGAAATGTCTTAGGTCCTTTACTTTTTATAGCTGTCTTTGATTATCTGCTTGAAGGCAAGTTAGATCAAACTTCCCTGCGATTTGAAAGGTAATAGTTATCGTATTAGCCCAAAATAGACAGGGTATCTGTCACTCCGATCTATTCCAGATTCCGATAAGTGATGTTGTAAATTTTAGAGATAAGTTTTTATAATCGGATTAAGAGGTTTTTGGCCAAATTTAAATCATATAAAAGGATTCAATGGTCGAATCCGCTCGAGGAGACAGCATCTAACTTTTTCTTCACTACCCCAACTCTTGCGAAATAATGATAAATAGATAGATATTCTCAAAGTGGACATACCATAACCACTAACGTAACAATAATGTAATATAACAAATGCATCAATTTGACACTTTGCTCACTTAGTACCGTATAATAATTGAAATCACCCCTAAATCAAACATCACCTCACTCTTCTCACGCTTTGTGTTTACCTCATTATTTCGACTGATTCTACCGAACTGAATTTAATTCGCAATCATTTCCACCCTGAGGTAGCTTAAGTTCATCATCGCATGGCATCGTGTAAGGGATGTGTGTGTGCTCTCGGCACCCATACACCTATTCGAAGGCAAAATCAAATTATTTTCGATGACATATCCAGGAGCAAGTGTTTAGGTGTTAATCCCAAATGGGGAATGCCAAGCACGCATCTTCAAAATCATTATTATTTCAAGATTGAATAATTCGTCATAATCTTCGTACCTGTTCGTTGGCCTGTGACTGGTGTCGTGCTTTTGTTCGGCATGACCTTTGTCGTGTTACTTCCTACTATTTATGGGTTTGTGTTTCGAAAATTGATTATAAGCAGTTGACTAATGGAAAATTGTCCCGTTATTAATTTATTCTATAAATAGGATATTGTATCGAATTCGAGTGTGTCTGGTCCTGGTGTGATGTGATGTTGTGATGTGGTGGGGTTTTGTGGTGCCTTCCATGTGGCACACTATGACAGTAAAACCGAAAGTTCGCATGATATTTTGAAATAGTATTGGTGTTTGTGCAATTCCTGTTTGGCAGTAGTTGTTTGAGTGTGCATTCTGTTTAACGGAAAATGTAATTTAATTTCGACCATTGACCTGATGTGTGCACAAAGAGAAAGGACACACATACGCACGCTCACTCATTCAAACAAGACACAAACAAGCATGATTGAGGATCGAATTGTTCACTGAATGTGCTGAGCGAGAGTAATTGTGTTGATATATGCATATATTTTGTTAATGGAATGCAAATTTGGTGCTAATGTGATTACAATTTGGAGGCTTACGAATGCAGAAGGGAAATAAATAAATATACATAGTATCATCGTCAGCGTTGGTACATGGCGTATACGTAATTGTGTATTTATTTATTTTAGTGCGGTGGTAATGCGCGCCTGTCAAAATCATTCACCAGACTCGATGATGGCAGAGCTGCAATGAAAAGAAATCATTACAGAATGGAATGCACTTTTTGTAGTCGCAGCAAATAATGTTATTTTAATGTGACTTTAGGTTCTGGTAATATTTTGAAGATATATCCTTTGGGTTTTTAACGTTCTAAAATCATTAAAAACGAGAATACCTTCTTCGATGTTCCTAGTGACAATTTATAGTAAATCTCTTTTTCAGAGGTTAAAAAAAAGGTATATTTACTATTTTTTTTAATTCAAATAAATGGTGAGAAATTTATTTAAATCACTTATTAGGTTTTAAAAAATTAGATTTTCTTAGAACGGCAACTACGATTTTGATGTAATTTCGCACATTGGAATACAAAAAATTATGAAAATCGTTAGATGCGTTTTTGAGAAAACGAATTTAATTTAAATTTAAGAAAATCGTTACATAAAAAAAAAATTAAAAAAAAAAATTATTTCAAAAATCTAAATATGCAGATTTGTTTGCATATATTATAAACTAACTAATAAACTATATTATAAACTATTTTTTGAAGTTCCCTTAATTAGCTTTCGAGATATTGCCCATTTTATAAATTACCGTTAATCCATTTTTTTCCAAAAACTAAGTATGCAGAACTTTTGACCCCATCCAACACATCCGTAGTTGATAACACATCATTTCGAGAAAAATAGTGATAAGTGATTTTCACAAAAATATTTGTATTGCAGGTACCGTTATTTCAAAAGATAAAGCAAAAAATAAATAGATGCCCCGAGATGTAACTCCAAGAAGATTATGTACGAACATTGAAGCAAATCCGTCGAACCGTTTCGCCATAAGGCGCCCGGACAGACAGATAGACGAATTGACGGACGGCATTGGCGGACCCACTTTTTTGGCCTTCTCTATAGTCGAAATATCATCCCTCATACTCAGTTAGCGTTTGAAATTTCCGTACGATCGCAATAACTTTCTCTTTAGTATACTAATGTATACGAGAAAATTAAAAAACATCCTTCGTTCAATGACTTCGCTTCATAACTTTTCGAGAAATCGTGTCCACCGACTTAAAAAATTCAGTTTTGAGATTAATGCGTATACCTAGTACCTGCGGAGCGCTGCACTGACGTGGCCTGATGGGCGAAACTTCCGAGGGGTCTATCTCTTAGAATTTTACTCGGATCGATTTGAAATTTTAGTTAGACCTTAATAATTTAATTTTAGTTAGATTTTAATAAGACAACATTTTTTGTTTTAAACCAACCCATTTCAAACCCACCTAACCCCTTAAAGGTTGCTTGAAGTCACAGTGGAAAATAAAATCCAATTTTTTTCTAATACATTTTCTTTTTCAAGGGCAATTTTGTTTTTATAAAACTTCCGACTTTTAAGATGGTTTTGGGAGCCAACCCACTTTATTCAATGCAACATGCTTATCAGCGAGGAAAATTTACGAGACGGCGCATAGTGAAGTATATGATTGTGAAACATGGCATTAATCTCCGGTTAAAGCTGTACAAATAATTATACATACAATGTGGCCGGTATATAAAAGACGCAATGCATTTAAAAAAAAAAAGTTAAACCTTTTGCTTTGTTCGTCGTTATAGTATTCATAATTCTGAATTCGTTTTCGAGATACAGGCGTTTTAATAAAGTACTGCTATTCAATACTTTTCCCAAAAAATGACTACCCAACATTCTGGGCTCCACTTCATGTAGGTATACGAAAAACAAACACTGACCAAAATCAATAGAGCTGTTTTTGAGAAAATGAGTGCACAAAAAACAAATTTTTCATTATATTTTGATTTAAAAATAAAACCAACTACGGAAGAGGTGTGCACACTTATGTTCATCAAGATGCAATAAAACATAATATTATTTTTATTGCACACACCTTCAGATACTCAACTTTGCACTATCGCTGATGCCGATGCTGTGACATGCTGTTATGCTTTTCTGGTAGCTACGTTATTTCTCTTGAGGTATGCATTTTAATTTTTTAATAACTGCAGAAAAAAAATGTTAGTTTCTGCCATGTTTGATGGTGCGGCTCGCTCTCGTGCGCACGCAAACAGTTCACGTCTCATTTTTTTAAAATTTGCGTGCGTGAGTTGATTTATATTTTTACTACCACACGCGCAAATGGGTGAACTTTGGCAAAACCAGAAAATGTCCGGTCACGAAAGCACGTGAGTATTATTCGTGAGTCGTTCTTAAAATTCGATTTTTAACTTATTACTTATTTATAACTATGCAGTTTGAACTTAAAATTGTTTTGATTGATTATTTGGTATCCCGTACTTTGAAACGTTTTTAAATTTTCATCAAAATTCTGCGAATTCTATTTTTTGTCATAATTTTATAATTTTTTTTAAATAAATTCTTAAATCTGGCAGTATCAATTGTTCGCTTTTATAACACTCTATTTCACGTATATCACAGTTACATTTTCTCTGTGTGTAAGTCTTATCGATTTGATTGGTGGTGGTTTGTTTTTTGCTATTTTAAGTTTTTTAAATTTTAGTAATTTGGTAGATTCTACATATCAATAACTTGACTTGGATAATATCAGGATTCTCCAACCACCAAGGTAACTATAGTTCAGAAAGTGATGATTGTCACGATGCTTATGAAACGTGAGTGCTTTATTATATTTCAAGACATAAATTTGCATTTAAATGGTGATTCCAAGAACAAGACGGGCAACCCTTTTGTTTTTACTGCAAGAAACCTTAGTTAATCGCATTATCCGTCTTAAGCCCACGAGACGTCGGCCTTTATAAAAAAAACAACAAACTTAACAAAGTTAACTATTGGAGTTTACATTGGAGTGCGTCCACGAGGTGTGTCTGTTATGAAACGCACGCTCGGGCTCGCGTGCGTGACACAAAAAAATATAAATACCAAAAATATCACAGACACATGCGCTTTTGTATTTTCGCAGCTAAAAGCGCATGCTCGCCACCTCCTCGTGAGTGTGCGTTTACGTACCCTGCATGTAACACATCTGGTTTTGGTCGGGATGCTCTGATAAATATCTCACCTCTTAATATCCCAATATCCTAATACCACCGTAGATCTATGCTATTCCTACGGCTTCGCATTGTTTTGTGAAGAATATGTAGAAAGGCCGAAGTATAGTGCCTTTATTGGCAGCTTAGCTGCACCTAAAGCCTTGCTTAACCATTTAACCACTTATAAGTGCTTTAACTCAAAAACTCCTTGAATTTGGAAGACTAAACCCTTTGAGTCTTGTTTTGGTTCCGCATCATACTTAAACCACGGGAAATGACCTGAATCTGTGGCAGGTCGCCGACATCCCTAGTAACGGCCTCCATTGATGACTGGGTTTCCTATAGGCACAATATTCGATGACACGAATCTTTCGGGCTGCAGGCAGACCACATAGTTCTTCTTCTACTTCTGCCAAACACCTATGTAAATGTTATAGCCTTAAGTCATACAACTGCCTGTGACTCTTGGGAAAAGAACGAAAACACCGCGGGACATTTTTTTTGTATGCCCATCCTTTGATCAAACCAAGCTCCGGGTTCTAGGTGCTGACGTGGCGATGACTAACCGTCTTAGCTTTTTATCAAAATTTGGAGGTGAAAGGCGACCGGGTGAGTCCTATGTTAATATATTGCATTGATTCCCACGATCTGTTTTCATGCACATTTTTTTAGTTATTGGTAAAACTACCTCAGGTTTTCTAGAGATTAACTCCAATCCAATGTCTTTCCAGGCACCAACATTATATAATAATATTTTCTACTGTGTTCTGCTTACTTTCAAAAAAAATCTTGTTGTATTCTGTTGTGTCAAAATTGACAATTTAGTGTTCTGCAATTTGTCAATCTCTATCAAAAACTACTTGAAGAAATTTATAAAGAAAGTCAAGTTTCATCTTGTCAAGATTTTTAGATTCTGCAGTGAAGGGCATAGGTCTTAGATCAATATAAACTTGTGCTACGAAATAAACAGATACTCTAAGAATATAGTAGGATATAATAGATACATACATAAGATTTGTTGATCTGAAAGGAAAGGTCATACAACTGCCTGTGACTCTTGGGAAAAGAACGAAAACACCGCGGGACATTTTTTTTTGTATGCCCATCCTTTGATCAAACCAAGCTCCGGGTTCTAGGTGCTGACGTGGCGATGACTAACCGTCTTAGCTTTTTATCAAAATTTGGAGGTGAAAGGCGACCGGGTGAGTCCTATGTTAATATATTGCATTGATTCCCACGATCTGTTTTCATGCACATTTTTTTAGTTATTGGTAAAACTACCTCAGGTTTTCTAGAGATTAACTCCAATCCAATGTCTTTCCAGGCACCAACATTATATAATAATATTTTCTACTGTGTTCTGCTTACTTTCAAAAAAAATCTTGTTGTATTCTGTTGTGTCAAAATTGACAATTTAGTGTTCTGCAATTTGTCAATCTCTATCAAAAACTACTTGAAGAAATTTATAAAGAAAGTCAAGTTTCATCTTGTCAAGATTTTTAGATTCTGCAGTGAAGGGCATAGGTCTTAGATCAATATAAACTTGTGCTACGAAATAAACAGATACTCTAAGAATATAGTAGGATATAATAGATACATACATAAGATTTGTTGATCTGAAAGGAAATCCGAATAAGTACAAGAAAAATTAAATTAAATCCCTCACTCACATCTTACAAATAGTACACTATCCAAATCCCATCCAGGAGGTAGTTTCAAAACTAAAATGACTTCCAGCTACAGCACACCTCTCATCTCCAGCATGGGTGTAATTTCATTTTATCCAACACGAATGTGAATAGTTCTCTGGAGGATGAGAAGGAAGAAAAACAAAATGAATGTAATATGTGTCGCTACTGCAATCCTTAGTTTCCACTTTACCACAGCTGCAACCTGTCTTAAATGAGTTTAGATACAAATTTTAAAATACTTCGTTTATAATCCTGCTGCTTCTTCTCCCATAGTCCCTATATTCATATTCATACTTTTCTCCATATGTCGCCCCAAAACTGCTGTTCACTTTCCCATCCTCACAATACAAGCATATATGTATCTGACATTGGTTTTCTATTTTTATTATAATCCAGAATAAAATGGGAAAAGATATGAAAAACACACTACACTGAAAGAGAAAGAGAGAGAGAAGGAAAAACTCCTTTAATCTCATAATTATTGTGGTTTGCAATTTTGGCAGTGTGTGCAGAATTTCTCGTTTATGACCAGGCCCATGAGGAACATCTGCACTATGAATATATTATGTTGGCTGTGGAACTCATATAGAGCGAGCACTGCAGGATGGACGACGCCGACGACAACGAAGACGAGTATTACATAGAGTCCACAAGGTCATTAAGATAAGCACATAATGGTGAACACTGGCTAAATCGTTTCCGCCCAAATGTTGCCACAAAAGTGTGCTTTCTGCAGAACAAAAAAAAAACCAAAAAGCCACTACCAACCGTCGTCACCATCACATATCAAAGACTGAATTTGAAATTCCTCTGACATCCTGTTTGCGACAAAATGTGTCTTTGAAGAGAGTCCAATTTTTTTGCGTGTGTGCTACCCCGGAAATGGCTTTTGCTTTTCTGTAACATGATGAGGGGGTGGACCGCCCGACAGACCCTAAAGCACTGTTCCTGTCGATACGGGTACAATGAAAAGTTCGACATCTGAAGGATGTGTGGCGAGCAAATTCTGTAATGACAAAACCAGACTAACCTTTCATATCTTGATGGATTGAGGCAGAATTCACCTTCTCCAGTATCAAGTGTCAGTCATTCTATGGTGGTATGGTGTTAAACTTTGGTGAAAGTTAATAAGAGTAAAATACCCCCGTTGCTGGATTGCTATCGATTGTATCCTTTTGGGTTATTCTGGTCTCGATATTTGATTGATGTATGCTCGTTCGTAAGTCACAAGCTCATGAAGAGTTTGCTTTGAAGCGAAACGAAGGCAACATAATTTAATGTTCAGGGACTTTCAATTTTCAGTTTTCAGTTTTTGTCTGTACTTCTTCCGAAGGATAAGCATCTGTTTAATATCCGCAGAATGAACCCTTTCTTGTGTTTTTCCGGGTATATGGAATTAATGATTTTTTGCTGGAGGGTATTTGCAATCCCTTTTTAATAAGCCCAACCGCCACCACTAACCCTTGTTTAAAATTTATTTTTCATCTCCATCTAATCATACTCTCAAGTAAGGAACGCTGGGCCATCTTTTTAAATATTTTGAAACATCATCTTGTGAAATTGTCACACTTCATAGAAGAAGAAGAATAACAAAAAAAAGGTACATTTATTACATTTTAAAAAAGGATCACAGGCCGCCTGAGGGGACATTTTCGGAAATATATTTAACTTTTGTTGATATAAAATATTTGTAAAAATAGGACTTCTACCGATGGGTATCGGCTTGCAACCTTTGTATTAGCCTCTGGCTTTTCAATTTACTTAAACATTTATGTGTGACCGTTATCAAGCTTTCACTTCTGGATTTAACTATATTGACCAAATGGCATTTTTTTTTTAATGAAAAATCGATAAAGATTTTTGTCGGGATGACAGGCACTTCGCTGTTTAGGGTTTGCTTTATTGAAGCAATCAGAGTGCTTCTAATTTTAAGATGATGAATTCTTTTTGATATTTTGCATTTATTGAAGTCACTGCAGGGTTTACCGAATTCTTTCAATTCCAAAAACATATTTTTTGGGTAGAGCCAAGAAAACATTTATTTTGCCTTACAAGTCAGCCGCACAGTCCAGGCGGAACAAACTGCAAGGACTAGCTAGTGTTTGTACGTCAGGAGGAATGCGAACAGCTCTAGAAGTCCTACTGAACGGAAGGTTTCCTTCATCTCTGAATTCAGAAAGAAGCAATGGTAAACGCTTACATTTTGGCAAACACATTTATAATTATTTTATCTGAGAATAAAGTGGCACTTAGTCCTATTAACGCCTTTGAGATCGCATTGTCTGCGACAGAGTTGTAAAAGAATGCAATCATTTGGTATTGCATTCTTTGAAATCTCACTCAATGAATTCAAATATATGATTTAATTTAGCCATTCATTTTAAAGTCAATAAATTACCATTGTTTTTGGAGCATTCAATAGAATGCAATCATATGAGTGCATTCTTTTGGTATTTCACTCTACATTTTTTTTGCAGAATTTTTTTGAAGTCTTTTAATGCATTTTAAGTGATTTATGATGAAAAACACAGGTAAAGTAGGTATGCACGGGTGCAATGAAATTGTTTGATGTGCTTTTGTCTTACAAGTCAGCAACGAAAATCTCCATTTAGGAGCCTTCTTCTCCGATTTATTCAACGAGTAGGGAGGAGATTTATCATATATCCCTGTGGTTTTACAAAGGACCAATACTAGTCTACGTGTGTCGGTCATATGCCGACAGATATTTTATACCTTATCTAACCAAACCTAGTCTTAGAGCGCTTTTGGGTTAAAAGCGTTCTTTATTAAGAGCTCAATGCGTTGCAGGTTCAATAGTGGCTCGAGACCTAGTTGCGGTTGATTATAAGCACAATATCCTCCCAAAAGCTTTTCTGCGTGCTAAAACGGCATTTAGTCCTTTTTCTTTCAAGTCCCTTATTTCAACCATCAGGACAAGTTCCAAGCCCATTGAGGAGTGTAGGTAGATTGTGGCCAGGGAGAGTCGCCCATTTAGAATCACTCTCGTGTGGGTTCCCGGACATAGGAACAAAGACTGGAATCAGAAAGCCAATAACCTGGCCAGATATGTCTCCTCTTCTCACGAATCCTGTGCGGAGGTTGCTTACCCTCCATCAGGTTTTGTGAAAGGGATAATCTGCTCGCACTTCACGGCCAAGGAAGAGTCTAGGAGGAGAGTCTGACGAATTTCATCATCTCCAGAAAGACTAGGCCCAAATATAACCAATGCAGAGACCTTAGCGTCATACATAGAAAGCGCGTGGACGTCGCTGGGTTGGTGCCACTGGAATATGGAATTCCCCTTAACACCCACTACTGCAATTGTGATGACTTTAATGAGGGAGAAAACGTGTTTCAGCTTCTATGCCCTGCCCTGGCTAGGGCCAGACATCGAACGCTTGGAAAACCTTTCTGACATCTCAGATATCGGCCTCAACGATATCATCGCCTTCACTGGGTGGATTTGAGTTATATTTCCTCACCGTTTTATCCATAGTTTCCATTGAGTTGCGGTTACAAAACGGCGCCCGTTATAGTGCTATTTGCGTGTCATTGCTAGTGCCCGACATTGACTAGCTTACTTACCTACCTAGTCGTTTCCCCATTCTTTCTTTAGTTCTTTAGTATGGCGTTTCCATTTTCTCTCCATTTAACGACGAGATTATGATCAGGATTAAAGGATCATAACCCTCCCACTTCACTGCATTCCTACTGGTCCGCCTGTGGAGTTCCAGGCGTTTTTATAATTCAACGAAAAATATCACAAATTTATAAAATGAAAATTCTAATTCAAATGGCAACGTTCGTCAAATAGCTAAGCGCTAAGCTAACTAAAAGACCATATAATGCAGCAAAATGTCGACATGCAATCCAATCTCAAGCCCCATTTATTCGCTTTCATTACAAATCTAAGCGACAAGCATGTACAACTTGTCCTGCAATGTTAACTTGTACATCATGTAGCCATTAATGTAGTTCTTACTTTTCCCATTTTGTCTTTAATGCATCTGATATTGTCAGAACTTTTGCATTGCTACCTGTAATAGGAACTTTTTCCTTTCACATGAAACAATTTCTTCGTATTGCACAGTGCAAAAGTTAATACTCATATAGTCATATATCAAAACTTTAAGGCTTACACAAAAGCTGCTGCATACATACAGCCCTTCAGTCCGTAAATCATCTCTAATTTGGATGTTGTCAAGAGTGAAGCTATCCTCACTTGCAGATCCTATGCAAACGAAAGGAATGTATACATTCTGCATAACATAACCTTTAGAAAAACCCTTACACACATACAGAACGAACTTTTTAACAAGCGCAGGCACTTTGTTTGTAAATGCTTTGCCTCCTCTGGTTCTACCTGAGCACACACACACATTACAAAGTTTGATCGAAAAACGCATGTTTGAGATATTCCCGAAAATAATTTTACTTAAAGTTCGTTCTGCTATGATTTTTCATTCTATCATCATCCTCGCATATACATAGTCGTTAACCTCTACTTGCATGAAAAGGACAGAACGCAGAAAAAGGAAATTCTTTCTAGGGTAGAGAACATTGTCCAAGGAATGACAGGAAGAAGATGAGGGGAAACTTTTCAAAATCTATTTTATTTACTTTTTTTTTTTTTTGTCATATTCTCTTTATTCATTTATTGAAAATGACGGTTTCAAAGGAGGGATAGAAGGAGCAGTACACAAGTTGATTCACAAATAAGTATCCAAGAATTTATAAGCACCACTTACACATTTGTGAATGTCCTTTCATTTGTGCGTTGTGCTTGGAGTAAGTAGTTTGCATTCCTGCTTCTTTTGAGTGTTGTAAACATTTTTGGGACATAAGCTGCTGTCAAGTGCAGCAGCACTAGATTGGGGGTCCTTTCGGAATAGACTTGTGGCATGAGGGCAGAGCTTTAAGCCATACGCAAAATGGTTTGCAAGGCAACATGTTTGGTTGGCAGGAGCTTCTTTGGATGTATACAAATAACTGACAACTTCTAACAATTTTTGGATTAAGGTAGGTAGATACATATTCACTAAAGTGAGAAGTTCTGCAAATAATTCGTCGGGTATCTTTTACATATTTAGCTTTGTTTCCATTAAAGATATTAAAGAGGTTGCTTAAAATTTCATCGTACTGCATACTATATATAAAATAAAATGTCTGTCTGTCTGTCTATACATTACTTGAAAACCGGTTGAATGATTTTCGTAATTTTCTTATTTTTGTTTATAGATATGTTGTCCATTTAGGTTTTAAGGGGGACAAAGCAGAGATAGAGGAGACACCCATGACACTCTCATGACTAATAGAGTTTAGTTAAGGAGTGGCCGAGGTATGGTTAAACGGCGACGAATAAAAGTGGGAGGAGTAAAGGATTTCTCTGGAGCTACTCAAACGATTTTAAAAATCCTTCAACACTGTAATTTCCTCCGAATATTTTATCTGTATTACATTATTTAGTCAGCATAATAATTTTAAAGATCATTTATATAATACCACTGAATGCGGAAACGGCATTATGTCTTATCACCCAAAAACATAAACATTAAGCCTAAGCTGCCCACACAGTACCTTAAGCCTACCTTCTGCAGACATTGGGTGGTGTAAATAGTTTAGTTCGTAAACGTGCATATATTCCAAGAGTTAGACGTCGACTTTGAAGGCTAATTCGAAGCTCGACTGTTTAACGAAAAGAGGCTGCGAACCTCAGAAAAAAAAATGTTCACCCTGTTCGCCTCGGTACGATTAAGTAGCCAGCATAATCTACAGATAGCCTGAGTGAGAAACTCTCCGCTGTGCACCCACCACCCACGAATGTGAAAGCCATGTGGAACCAATATCGCAATATCATCAACCAGAGAAAGGGAATCCATAGTTTGATGAAAAGTGCATTCATCGAAAAATGGTGATACACAAGCGCTGCAACGCAAAACAAGAGCAGCGAGGAAAGATAATCGAGTTTCCCAGCTCAAGGAAATCAAAGGGTCGATCGAAACAATATTAGGATGTTCTACACGAAAGCCAAACAACTGGCGGCTAATTTCTATCCAGGAATGCAGGCTTTTCGAAATAATTATGGAAGCCTTAGAACTGAAGCGCAGGGGATTGCAGATGTTTTCAAACAGCATTTCCAGCAGCTGTTAAATGGGAATCTTTTTGGGAGTGCAATGCTCTTGCCATTGATCCTCACCGTCCTTCATCAAAAACAGGTTATAGGTTAGGACATTCTGTTGGTATATACGAGTTTTTCACAATGAATGGGCATCTCCGCCGAGGTATCTCCTTCGCTCGTCGTGCTATCATGTGAATGACTGTGCCGCTGTGTGTATTGTATCTCGTTTCACTGGTTTAAGAAGTTCTCTAAGCAAAGTATTTAGGAGTTCTTGATAAAGCAAAGCAATAGCAAAAGCTGTGAGAGCGGGTTTCAATATTGGAACCCGCCATACAAAAATGTTTCGTAGGAACATTTGTATGAGATGCGTCTTCTTGGTATTTCTATATTCCTTGATTATATCGATGTTAATGATTTTTAACAGCGATGATTTTAAAGCCACATCCATGAACTGAGCTTAAGGATTATTGCGCGGACGAAAGAGCCAATTTAAACGCAATTTCCCGCATACCGCGATTGCTCATCAGTTTAACCTCAAGCGAATATAATCTTTCAGCAGTCGCACAAGGAATGATGTACAGCGCTCAGTTTCTCCTTCACATTATAGCTTACAGGCATTTAGAGCCAATTTACATCGGTATTTCGTAAGTTGAGGACATCCAAAGTCTCTTTAGTCGGCTATAGTTATAAAAACAAACAACGCATTCCAAAACTTAAAGCGACAACTTTTTCACTAACATCTACAAAGTATCTCTATCTGTAATAAATTACCTTTCTTTTGACTCCCTCCTTTGTTGAAATATAGTCGGTGACGATAAGAGGCCGCATTTACCCATTTTACTTTAACAATCCCAAAACGACGATCCTTTTACCTAAACCGACCAAACACATGTCAGATTACAATACACAATTCCACTGTGAAAAGTCATTAACTACATACATACATTTTTGGAAATGGCCCTCTCATACAACACTCAAGCCAACACTCCATAGAATCCATTAGATCCTACTTCATCATTTCTTTGCATCGCTCTTCATTGGCAATGAAAATTCACCAAAAGCGAAATTTATTGTCGAAATGGATTACGATTCACTTTCATTCTTTTGCCCCATTTGGCTATCTTCAATAAGCCTAATTAATTTCCCTACAACTTCGCTATTTGCAAGTCGATCAGTCATTCGACTTGAAATGAATACTGAGAAACGAGGACTGCTCTCCCATCGCCCCGCAAAGAATTGTTCGTGGTAAAAGTCATTGAATCATTGAATCATTGAATCATCCATGCCCATACAGGGTACCACCATTAACAGTAGTTAGCATGGCATGGGCAATGTAGATTCATTATTTATGGACAAAGATCTCAAATATGCCATCGATTATTCAAACTCACTTATGCATAAAGGTCGATTCGGGCCATTTCCAAAGGATAATTTATGAAAAATTATTTTTCTTCCTTATTGTGATGTGGTCTGAGGATGGGGGTGGGGGGTGGTCTTTCATCGCCTGGCCTAGAACTACCAGGAAATATTTCACTGTATCTGATGGTTTGAATGCTTGAATTCTACGCCATTATTTGCGTTTCATTAATCCTCATTAGGCAGAGAGTCCTCGTGCAACTGTGTTGTTCATCGTTCGAACGTCTTATGGACCCGGCGCGGCACCTTCCTCCGTCGCGGCAGTCTCGGTCCCCTAAATCCACTGGAGCTGGTTCAGCTACATTCATCCCATGCAATAGCAATTAATCATTTTTCACTCCTTTTTCCTGTTTCGCCCTCTCGACAACGGGGATAAGCAAGCAGAAGTACGAACGGAAGAGATATCTTTTTGTGTGAGAATAACATTTTTGTCAGCTTACATAACTGTAAATAATAAATTACAGCAAAACAAAATAGGGAAAGAGAAGGACCCCCAAGACGAGCATACAAATCAATAATCGGGGGCGGCAATGGCATATATCACCGAGGAGAGTCACGAAATACAACCAATAACGCAAGGACGAGCAGGAGGTACCCATTCGTACCATTAATGCTGGGGATCAGGAAGAAACAGCTAGCGCACAGCAGTGTATCAGTGAGTGGCGCCGCTTAAGAGTCGAGAAAGTTTCCTTCGCGTCGTCGTGCTGTTTTTTTTTTTGTTTGCTCTCCCATTCTGTGTTGGGGATTATGCTTCGCTTTGACTTATGTACATTTTATGTAAGGGAAAATAAAGACTTATTTTCTTCTATCCTGCAGAATCAATGTGTATGAGTTTACCCGGCTTCATGTGTGCTTTTCCATTGTATCCTACGTTTGACCCCATCAGCCAATAGATTGAATCTGTAGTGTATTATAGTCCCATCATCATCATCATCATCATCTTCATCATCCTGGGGAGAGAAAACAAAAATTGATACTTGGTCATCATAACAAAAGAAAAGATAAAAGCATTCGAACAAAAGGACTCGGACGTGGGAATGAATGAATGCTGCCTTGCTAGGCTTTTGCGAACGATGGAAACAATAATCGTAATAATAACAATTAATGCAGAGTCAAATTTTTGCCTATTGAACAAATAACGGCTCAGTCAAATGATGAACAATATGATGATGTTGCATTGTATTCTGGTGTTTTGTGTGGGGGCATACTTTAACATTGATTTCTGGTAAAAGGGTGCGGACGGGTCGGGTATTTGTATGAGGAAATGAAATAATCGAATATGTCCTGCTATATTGGGTCTTAATTTGGGTCTGGTTCTATGTAGGTATCTGGGCATTCTATTACAATTCCGATTTTCAACATGTGTGTACCGCCGAAGGCAGGGGTTTACTCTTGTCTTTAATCTATTTTGGTTTATTTGAAAGTAGTTTCGGCCTTGAAAAATTAACATACGCTTACATGTAATATAATTTTGAGGAGATGTAATGAGTCGGAGATAAAATTTACATATTACGTTTCGGTTGTAGGAGTAGCAGAAAGATGTGCATTCATTTAAATTTTATTACAACGTCAATCTACTTATGAACCATCTTGCCTGAAAATATATCCTGACACTTACTTACTCAAAAAGCCATTACTGCGCGCGTTACAAAAAACCATCCACCGGACGTCCTGTAAAAAAAAAATGCCCAATGTTGGGGCAATTAGCTCCAGCCGTAGGGCCTTTCGTTGGCTTTTGCTTTGCTCGATTAAGTAGAGCATCATCTAGCGAAAAGCTAGTTGTTAGTTGTTGCTGATTTCGTTTGTGGACCAAAAAATATGGGCGTATGGGCATAACACATACAGTGCTTTGGTTTTGGAAAACTGGACTGTATAATTAATATGTCTCGACTTATCATGGGCGATGTCGGAGTTTGTGTCTTGCAATGGGTAGAAGAAATTTTAGGGTAGATTAAAAAAAATATCCGTAGACCGAAGGTGTACCCTCAATTTTCTCTGAGTAAAGCAGCATATTGTGGCCCAAATCATCGGAAGCTCCTAGCGTGCCGTGGTGGAGGCTTTCATGGCTATTCGATAGTTTCAGGCGAAACTAGTTGGCTTTGAAGTGAATGCAGTGAATGAGGACAAGACGAAATATATACTATCAACAAACAAACAATTATCTGTGCACCGACTAGGACGAAATGTCGCTTTTTTCGAGATAGTTAAGAAGTTCATCTACCTCCGTGAAAACACCAAATCCACCAATGACATCTTGGTGGAGTTCTGGCGAAGAATTACCCTAGGAAACCGCTGCTACTTCGCTTTGGCGAAACAAATGGGTTCACAATTTCTAACTTGAAGGACAAAGTGCATGCGCTACAGAACTCTTACTCTGCCAGCTCTACTGTAGGGCGCCGAGTGCTGGACTTATCGACTTGTCGATAGATAGAAAAGGAGAGCTAATACTGGGCTTCTTCGAAAGAAAAATTCTTCGACGGATATTTGGTCCTGTGTGAGAGGAGGAATGGAGAAGAAGATATAACTCTATGAGTTGGTACAATGTGGATATGGAGGGCTGGTACTGGAATATGGGCATTCCCATACACACACCCTTCTGAGCCGTTTCAGAAAGTACGTAAGACGCCCACAAAACCAATGGTGTTATGTGTTCGTCCAATATACTGGATAAAACAAAATATGGACCAACACGAATATGTAAATATTCTTGGCAACGTTATGGTGCCATTTGCCGAGGATCATTTGCCCTTAAGAAGGATATTCCAACAGGACAATGAACCAAAGCATACCTCAAAGAAGGCCAAACAATTCTTCCAGGACTATAACGCGACAGTGTTATTTTGGCCAGCTCATTCACCGGACCTAAATCCGATTGAGAATTTATGACAGGAACTCAAAACGGCAGTAGGTAAGCACCAAGTCAAAAATACAACAAAATTATAGAAGAAATTGTGAAATTGTGCAGAAGGAATGGTCACCCAGCGATGCCAAGCTCTTATTACCTCAATGCCGAAACGCTGTGAAGCTGCAATAAGAAATAATGGACATGCAACTAAGTATTAGTTCTCACAGCTTGTTTTACCATGCCTTGGGAGTTTTTGAAAAATAAAATGGAAAGTGGCTCTATTTCAATGGCCAACCGATTTTACGCCTAGTACTCAATTTTTGTTAATTTTTTTCTTTACCGCCATTATGCTATTATTCTTTTTTCGACGTCTATCGCGTAGTGATGTTGCCTACTAGTAATATAATTTTATTTGACTAAAAAAGGAGCCATATCTACGAGTTTTAACTCCTTTGATATTTTGACTGCTCTTTCAATGCATCGTAACGTAAAACTTCCCTTAAGACCTCCAGGTCTCTTGAGAAGTGGTATCTAATGGAGGCTAGAGCGCTCCTTGGGTGTCCTGCAGACTAAGTCATTGTAATTCTAATACACATATCTTGTGTGAGTCGATGTGATCGTAACACATTTCCTCAAACACAAACTGAATCCGAACCTTAAAGCAAATACTAATAAGTAGAATAAAATGCGTATTTTGCCCAGCTGTGAGAAAACGTAGCAATATGATTTTAGGCTTGAAATATGCAAAATTTATACATCTAATTTTGTATTCCAATAGCTGTAGTCAAAGTATCCTTTATGGGGAGTTAATGTTAACATTTTCATTTGCAGAGACATGCTCCTAGTGAAATTACTTTTATACGTTCAGAAGCTCACTTCTGTTTCATATTATTAGGGATATAAATCAAAAATATAGCTAAATAACGAAAAATTATGGAATTGAGTACTAAAGCTGAAATAAGAGTATTAGACTGTATGCCAATCGGTCATATAATTGGTTATATATGACAGATAATTGCTTCAGTTGGTCATCTATGTCGAAATACAGTCTAATCTTCATAACTCATATGACTAAATGATGCTGGTGACCAAAAGTGACCAAACCATCATTTGGTAATTTAGTGTAATAGAAAAAAATGTGTGATGTGATCGTAACACATTTCCTCAAACACAAACTGAATCCGAACCTTAAAGCAAATACGAATAAGTAGAATAAAATGCGTATTTTGCCCAGTTGTGAGAAAACGTAGCAATATGATTTTAGGCTTGAAATATGCAAAATATATACATCTAATTTTGTATTCCAATAGCTGTAGTCAAAGTATCCTTTATGGGGAGTAAATGTTAACATTTTCATTTGCAGAGACATGCTCCTAGTGAAATTACTTTTATACTTTCAGAAGCTCACTTCTGTTTCATATTATTAGGGATATAAATCAAAAATATAGCTAAATAACGAAAAATTATGGAATTTAGTACTAAAGCAGATAAATGCTTCAATTGGTCATATATGTCGACATACAGTCTAATCATCATAACTCATATGACTAAATGATGCTGGTGACCAAAAGTGACCAAACCATCATTTGGTAATTTAGTGTAATAGAAAAAAAATAGGTGTATGTTACGGAATGACCCGTATGGCCGTATCAAATACGCAATAAATGTTATGGTTCAAATAAATGCTTAATATTCCGTTGAATATTTAAATGTTGTATTTTTAAATCATTTATTCTAAGTTGTTGTAGTACTTATTGACGTTTTTAATAATATCAGGGGAAGTAGACAAACAGAACCCTAACAACTTGGGCAAAGATTCATCACCGCAGAAACAGAAAATTAAGTTGAAATTTAATTCAAACACACAGCCACGGTCACGAAATTCTTTCATAAGCTGAGTCGTCAGTAAGGACAATTACGTGCATAAAAATTTGATAAACCTATTATCCTTGAGAACAAAAATCTATCTGTTTTTAAAGAATAAAGCATTACTAAGAATCCTTAATAGTTTATTTTAGAAATTTCAACTTAAGTTACCAGCAGTAACCTCGTCATATTTATGTCTTCTCGGAAACTTTAAGCGCTTTTCCATGTCCAATCATCAAAATATAATTTGGCTTCTGCATCACGTGCTTGATTAAGACGAAAACCTAACAAAAAACAAAAAATTGCACTCATATTTCAAAGCTAGGGATACCTACATTATTGCACAACCGACTGACCTCACAGACTTCATCCAAGATTTATCAAAAAAAAAAAAACAAGAAGGAGTAAAAAAACCGGGGACATCATCCCATCTCTCAGACGACGAAGGGCAATGTAACAAAATGAATGAAATATGTTACAAATACGCTCAGATAACAGCGAAGGAACAAAAACGACGAACAATTCCTGAAATGGAAAATAACGACTCCCCATTTCATTGCAAGGATGTTTCCCGTCTTTTTCTTCATTTCGCAGGAAGAATGAAAAACGAAAAAAACTTGTTCGAACAGAAAGAAAATTCTTTGAAATGTTATCTCGTGTTCGTCCTTTTCATTGTTCTGGAAACACTGAGCATTCCCTCAATTCCCCTAGCTAACCACTCAACCGCCCTTGCCGAACACCGCTAAAGCATGTAGCAAAGCTTGACCCTTGGGATAAGGATATGTAGCTACTCAGTCGGATTGAATGCGAACATCCGCGATATTTTTTTGCTTTTCTTTCAGCTAGCGAGCCCTCCCTTTCAAAACCTCTCAAGGGAAACGAATAAAAATGTACTCCATAACCAGATTGAATGTTACACTAGACCATAGATAAAGAAGTATATAATGTTATTAAAAGTAATTTTTTGTAGGGAGAGTAGTAGTAGAATTTGGAGAAGTTTGGATTCCTCCTTCGAAAAATATTTCGCCTGCACGATTGTATGGGTGGGGCCGCGTTTTATTACTCGTTGCCATTGTGACCCTTCGAAATTTTGTGTACGGTCCTTTTCCGTTCGCTAGTCGTCCCATTTCTTTTGAGGACAATTTATCCCTGATGTCATCATCAACGACGAAGAAGGAGATATCTCGATGAATTCACGTGTAATACCCATCATCATCTGCAGGGTTATATATTGGCCAATAGTTGCTACGTGGGCTTTCGTTTCAACAGCCGTCCTGGGATACAGATACCCTTTGTTCACTGGTTGCCCATATCTACCCTGATTGCCCCCAGTCCACTCCAGATCCAGATCCAGAGCAGAGCAGCGCCGACAAACTATCTAGGCCAACTAATTTACTATGTAAATTAAATGACATTCAAGTGAACAAGCTCTCATTCAATTTGCAGGCGAGGTTAAAATTTGTGTTTCTGGCAGGAGTTACGAAATTTCTGGATCAAGTGTGGGGGTTTAATTGAAAACTATTCAGCCCGCCAACGCCAGCCAGCCAGCGCCGGGATGGCAGGCATGGCAGCCGCAGCGGTATGAATGCACGTTCAGTAAGTAAGTGTGATGACGACTACGACGGAAACCCAGATAACGTGCGAATGAATTTTTAACCAAATTTGCGGGTAGAATGGGCAATATTCAGTAAAGGCAATCTCGCTCCTCTCATCGTATATACGATTCGAAACAGTAGCACTGGTTTTGATTGTTTTTCAGCGACCCCGTGGTGTCGCTAGTGGAAACATAGATGGTGATGGTGAGCACTGTTTGTTTCCGGGGTTTCCATTGTGTCGTGTGTAAATTGAAAATGTTTCCATTGAATTGATTTTATTTTGTTCATTTTCTCTTTTTTTAAAGGTAGAATGTCACTTTGGAAATGGGTAGATATGTTTTTGACGAAGGCTAAAAACGAATTTCTATAGGAACGTGTAGAAACTTAATCCATAAATCAACCTTTCGCTCTATGATATTTCGAAATTCGAATAGATAAGATGGTTTTGAATGCCCGAAAGCATAAAATTGTGCCTGGGTATCATGGATTAGAAAGACGTGATTTAGGAGCATGCAGAGTTTTGACTTGGCGTTATGATTGTTTAAAAAATAATCTTGGAAACAGAAGTGAAACTTTTCAGAATTAAGATGAGTTTTTTGTTAAAGAAGACGAGTTAGAAAATAAAAGAAAGAAGAATTTTCACTAGACTGTTCTTCATCCTCTGTCACGTCCAAAATTGCTGAAACTGTTAAAAATAGCAGTGCAGGAATAAGTATACCTACACACACCCCAAAGGGATATTCATTTTGAAATAATAAAAGACAAAATAAGATGTCACCCATACGAAGCTGTTTAATGGCTGTTCAATCCAAGGATGGAATTGTATTAATTTGAAAGAAATACCACAGGCTTCTAAGGTAAAGAAATTCAAAGACGGTAAGCTCAAAAGATTTGGAAAGCCGGACCAGTAGGAATGCAGTGAAGTGGGAGGGTTATGATCCATGTAATCCTAATCATAATCTCGGCGTTAAATGGAGAGAAGAAGTACTTTTCTTGGTAAAGGTTAATCAAAGGTAAGGTGAAAACGAAATCATCATATAAAACAACTAACAATTTCCCTGGTGAAGAAACCAATTTTTTTTTCAAAAACCTAGAAGGCCCTTGAAGTCCATGCCATTTATTTTCTCTAAGGTTTCAAAAAAGTATTTTCCTAAAAATTTTCTTCGACTACACGCTATTGCCTCACATTAACTAAGTACATATCTGTATTGTGTTCCCAGCAGCCTGCAGATCTCGACAGAATCTGTATCCAATAATCCGAACCTCTTTATGGTTTCCGTAGGAGATGAAGGAAGCTTATCGTTGCTTAAATACATTAAATCCATATATTTTTTACTGGCTACAACTTAAGTATCCCCAAGACTTGACTACCTTAGATTGGGAGAGACTTACCGCTATTTTCCTCAACACTACCCCTTATCATGCAGAGGTGAGGTTTGATGTGTGCAACCTCGCTATTAATGAGCAGATCTCCTATTCTTCAAGCTCATCTGCCTGCTCATTTCTCCGCCTTCAGTGTGGCCTGACTATCGATGTCGATGGCGATATCATTTTCGGATACTGACCTCATCTGCAACAGCTCAGCAGCTCTGAGGACAGCACTACTTGGAAGACAGTACTTGTGTCCGGTAGTCATATAGACACTCTCAGTTTTGGACCTTCTGAGAAGATACCAGAATGTGTTCCTTTCGCTGTTTTCGAACAATATATAAAAATCGGAATTTGGTGGATGTGTTCAAAGCAAATTTTGGATAAAGAGCTCGTTAAGTTATGTAGAAATTTATGGTTTTAAGAAATCTGAAAAGGAGGAGTAGATTTTTCTTGCAGCGTTTAGGCCAAAACGAATTAGATCTACTGCTACAGGAGTAGGGTTGTAGCCCCGGGTATGGGACTCAGCGTTAATATTAAAATAATGCTTATCCTCTGAAAATTATTTTCAACCAGTAACTTGCGATTGGAAGTTTTCTAAATTAATGGAAATATTCGCTCATAATACGAATTGCTCATAACACCTATTTATAAAAGCTGCTTAAATAAAAGTGTGTAAAACTGTCGGCCTATAACAACGATTTCTGCAATACTAAAATTGTTTTCATAAGGCAAATGGTTGAGGTCGACAGTTTGACTTCACGCTTTTTAAAAGAAACTTCAAAGGCCATTTGGGGTAATTGCCATTTATCTTATTTAGAAATGACGTTCACGAAATCTTTCAATTCTGTAAGGTTTTGACTCTCCCTGTGATTTAAAATTATTTTTTCCTTCACCCTGAATATCAGCCTTGAAAGGTTGTCTGCCAGAACCTTCGCAAACTAGGCAATGGTAGACAGCGTTCAAGTGTAAATGTTGTTGCCGATTGTAATATTCTCAATTAGCAGTTTGTGTCGTTCTATGTGCCGTCAACACAAGAAGATAGCAAATTTTAACTTCATTCGATAAACTGATAAAGATGTAGTTGAAGCAGTACTGTCGGTTAAACATGATGCAATGGGTTTGGATGACTTAATCCTAAATTTTTAAAACTACTTTCATTCTCAAAAACATCACACATGTTTTTAATCACGTATTAATGAACTGTGAATACTCTCTCTCGTGGAAAAAGGCTAAGATTATACCAATACCTAAATTCGACACGGTGGATCACGCTGTCCTCTGTACGAAGTTGCAGTCCAAGTTTGGACTTTCGACTCTGGCAGTTAAACTAAAGCAGGTATACTTAACGGGACGCCAACAATGCGTAGCAGGGGGAAACCAAATGTCTTCGTTTATTGAGTTTCCTACGGGAGTTCCACAGGGATCGATCCTCGGGCCCATATTAATTGCACTTTTTGTGAAAGAACTCCCACAACTTGTTAAGCATGTTCTGTCCATATGTTTGCTGACGACCGACGTCCAATTATATCTGCGTCCTGTCCTTTATCCGTATTTTTCTGTATTTATAAGCAGTCGTTTGATACATCTACATTTTCGCTAATAAAATTAGGCCAAAGAGATAGAAAACATCTTTGAGAATCGCAATTTGTATAAGCTATTTTCAGGCTAGAAGCATTTTCATTCACCAAAATGCTGCTAAATTTTCATTGGCGTTGTTTTCTAATTAACTAAATTTTCTCTTTTATGTGCATAAATTCATAATGTAGCGTTCAGTCGGTCGTGCTTTGACAGATTATGTAGAACAACAAGGCATTATGTGGTTAACCAAAATGTGACCTCAGGCAATTGTTTCGCTTTACATAGTAAAATCGTAAAGTCATTCTGTTTGTCATTTCATTTAGTTGTGTATTAGTTCGTTTTGATAATTTTTAAACAATTCATCGTTAATGGTATGTACATGCAATTTTATACTTAAATGCTTTTAATACACGTATTAAAATTAATTATTTTTATTAACCATAAAAATAACAAAACTTAAGAAATATGACAGACTAAAGCAATATTGCTTCCATATGCTACAATCTCTCAACGCGCGCACACTTTGAAGCGACATTTAGTTTTACAAATTTATTGTTCGCGAGTTTTGGCATAACTAATCGCAAAGTGTACGTGAAGCGTACCAAAGTTTGTTAAAGCGCGACCGCTCGAAGTTTTTTAGCTTTTTGGGCAGCAAAAGTACATATAATTTAATTGAAATCTAATTTTCTCGCTGAAGGTGCTTTGATGCAAAAAGGAAGTCCTGATACACGATATTGTGAAGGGCACGGCGGTAGTAGATATGGTGCAAAATGCACGCAGAAAAATGGGAAAATCGTATCGAAGTTCTGCGCAAAAATTGCATATATTTATTTATTTATTTGTTCAATCTACGATTTTATAATTATAATCTACGGATTTTGAAATAATTACATAAGAGTTAAATATTTACATATTGTGTTCACAATTAATTTATATTCTACCCTTTAAAATTTACTTCACATATATTTTAAATTGATTTCATTTTAATTTGATTATTCATTTTAAATTGAATGATTTCATGCATCTACAAACGGGGTCATGTAAGCCATAAGCAGTACTGTGAAAATTTTATTGTAAGAAAAGCTTTGATCTTAAAGATTTTTGTGGTACATGAAGATTTATTCTCCTATTTTCAAGAGATTGCATATCTAGCAATAAGCATTTAGTTTGGTACGAACTATGCGTATTAGAAAAACGTCGGTGCAGTGCGAAAGGAAAAAAATGTATTTGAACTCGTTCAATCCTATCAATATTTTTTGATTCCAAACAACACTACAGTATTCGATTGCAGGCCGAACAAGACTACTGAACACTGCCTTTAATGTACAAAGGTCCTTAAAAATAATCAAGCTCCATTTTAATAAACCAAGCATCGAATTGGCTTTTAATAATACGCTATTAATATGGAAATCAGATGTGAGTTTTGCATCTTTATCTTTAAGACTGTAAGAGGGTTCTATATGAAAAAAAACTCTATTTGAGGACATGCTAGCACACTTATCTACATTCAGTTTTACATCATTATTGATTGCATCAATCTTAAAATAAGTCTAGGTCCATTTGAAATGTACATCATCAGCATACAGCAAACAATTACAAAACTGCACAATACTAGGCAGATCACTAACCAACAGAAGAAAAAGGATCGGACCCAAATGGCTTCCCTCAGGGACACCGAAACAATTTCCTTTGAAATATGCTCCCCATTTACATCAAGTTGCTTCCTTCCAATAAGTTCAGAAGATAACCAATTTAATAGAGGCCCAAAAAACCCTTACGCTTTAAGTTTACTTAGCAATATATTCTAACTCTACTGAAAGCTTTGACAAAGTCAGTGTATACTACATGAACCTGTTTATGCTTTTCCAAAGGATTAATGCTAATGTTGGTGAACTCAAGTAGGTTAGAACAAGTTGATCCACCTTTCCAGAAACCATGTTGGCATTCACTTACAAACCCATTTATTACACAACTAATTTTATCTTTAAGCAACTTATCCAGACAATTTTGAGATGGGCCTATTATTTTCAATGTAATCCTTTTTGCCAGATTTAAAGATAGGGCTTACAGAAGAAAAGTTTCAATAGTCCAAAAAGACTCGATTGGCTAGAGATTGGTTAAATTTGATTTTTTGGAGCAACGATATAGAGCCTGAGCATTTCTTTAAAACAATGGGATGAACCCCAAGAAAATCTGGTTTCTTTTTTGCAACAATTTCGCTCATAGAACTTTCTAGTTCATCCAGACCTATAGCAAAATTACTACAACTAATAATTTCCGGCAAGGATCTTAAATAATCTTCATTCGCATTTGTCTGACTAGATAAGTTATAAATACTTTAAAAAACATAAGGAAAGGCTACAGTCCGCTTGAGGCGAACAGTATGATACCCTATCCATATCGCCATATGCCCCAAAGAAAAAATCATTAAGAAGCTGATGGATAGCATTTTATTTAGTTCTATTATGTAAAAAAAAAAAAAGTTTTTTTTAAAAAACGCCCCCAAAAAGTGGGCGTGGCCAAAAACTTTGTATGGGAGATATGTTGGAAAAAATATTCGGTAAATATTTTGTTAAACAGTTTTTTTCGCTTTCTGTGAAAATTTTCGAAGAAAACAGCATTTTAGTCAAAAACGCCCACAAAAAGTAGGCGTGGCAAAAAACTTTATATGACAAACTTATAAAGGAGGGCAGTGCCTACATATCTTGTGAAGGTTGTAACACTCTATCTCTCTAACTTTAGCTTTAAAACGGTTTTTTCTAATTTGTGGGCGTGGCAGTAGGCGTATTCAAAAAAAATGTACACTTAACCATTTCGGAGCCCTAGGGAATATGTGGTCCAAATTTCAGCTTCCTAGCTAAATTTTAAAGGCCTAAAAATTGCGTACGGACGGACGGACGGACGGACATTGCTAGATAGTCTTAGGATTTGGTCCTGATCATAAATATATATACTTTTAGGGGTCTGCGACGAATATTAAGGGGTGTTACAAACTATGTGTCAAAATTAATATACCCTTAGGATAGGGTATAAAAATCAGAAAACATGTCTATTTCTTTTGGTTCAGGGGAAGAAACTTCTTGAAAAGGCATTAGGAAACTCAATAGTCTGCTTCAAAGTTGGCTTCGTACAACTAAAAAATAAATATTATGTGTAAACAACTCATATAGGACCCAAAGCCTAGCTTCTCAAACCAAAGTATGTGCGAAGACATATTTTTTGACACGAATGGAAGGAACCTACAATTTAATGATGATTCCGAACGACTATTAATTTTTGAGAAGCTTCTCATGACAGTAATTACTCTTTCTTGGATGTTCGGGTCCAACGTACTTAACCATTAAACAACTATGCTTCCTACAAATTCGAAGGTACAAAATAAGTTTATTGATTGGAATATGCGGGCTCCTTATCGGCCCTGGCCACTGTTTTTTTTTTTTGATATATTTTTATATTTAGAGATTTTTTATTAGAGAATAGTAGCAAAATATGAACAGAAACAAATGCTGCATTTACCTGACTACTAAGGCGAAATTAAGTAGGACATAACAAAGTACATTTGTTTTCTGTTTACGCCGCAAAAGCAATCACGCTACTGATATGAGTGTATACCATAATCACAGCATGTAAAATAGTAAAAAATAAAGTATTATAAAGAGTATGGACATGTATGCACTTAAAAAGGTTAAGTGTTCACACCTCGCAGCTATTCTTAAAGTAGCAATTAATTTAAGTGTGTTTTCATATGTTTAGCAGACAAGTATCAACAAACACCTGAATATCAAAACGTTGACTATATGCTTCTAACAAGTTCTGGGAGTCTATTAAAGCCGCTGTACTTTGTATTTCGCTTGACATGTCTTGAAGTCTGCTGCTGAAATTATTCCCAAACGGTCAAGATTTTGCATGGGGTTTTATCAAAGCCAAAATAAAAGTTTCATTTTAAAATGCAATAAAATTGAAAAAATTAAAATGTTCCATGTATTATGGCTTAATTAGTAAGAGCAAACATTCTCCTTAATTATGGAATTATGGCTGCCTCGGCTGGCTTCCCAGGAACGCATTCTGTCACTTCAATTTTCCAAGAACTTGTTGATGGTTTTGGGCTGTAGCTCACGGATTTCTTAGATGAAGTGCTTGAATCGTTTCCGTATTGTTGGCATAACATCGGGCATTCACGGTACCCCACAAAAAAGTATACAAATGTCAAATCGCAACTCCGAGACATCGCCAAGACGGGTGACAACACGCTTTTTGAGTTTGTTTCTCAAAAGATCGATTGTGGAATGGCGCGCCATACTGCATTAACGTCCAGAGGTCGTCCAAATCCATGTCTTCAATTTCAGTAAAAAAATATTCGGAGAGTTTGGCTCTGTAAGGTCCAGCGTTGACCAAAACGTTGATCCTAGCCCCGTTTTCGAAGAAAATCCACAATCCGCACACTCTCGGCTACAGCAGCCACCTTATCGCCTGAGCGCAATATACGACAAACGGGGAGCATGAGTGTTGTCCACTAGCATGGTTAGGTTAGGTTAGGTTGAAGTGGCAGTCGGATAGAAGTCTGACTAACTTAGACCAATATAAGGTCCATTGTGATACCACGTGGATCTGAAGTTCCTGCCTACACGTTGAACCATTTTGAGGTGCTAATAAAGCGTGAGAGACATTTTGGGTCGGTTGAGTTTAGATCATTAAGATCATTTTAGAAGAAGGCCCCCATATGGAGGTTTCGCTTTCGAGAGAGAGCAGGGCATGCGCAGAGAAGGTGTAGAGTAGTCTCCTCCTCGTCCTCATCCAAACAGCTCCTACAGAAGTCGTTGGAATAGGCACCAAGCCTTGTTGCATGCCTGCCTAACAAACAGTGTCCAGTTATGACACCAATTGTAGCACCAATGTGCGACCAATTAAGGGTAATCAAACTCTTTGAGCGTCTTAGATCCAGCCTAGGCCAAATCTGCTTCGTTGTCAGACAAGTAGTACCATTTGTCCATCTGTGGTTAGTTTTTTCTAATGCATCCAGTTTAACCAAGAGCTTGCACGTGGAAACTGGTATGCCTAAGGAGCCCTTTTCGGGCAAGATTGAGAGGGTAGTTCCAAGTTTGGCGAGTTCGTCGGCCTTGCAGTTACCCGGAATGTCCCTATGCCCCGGCACCCAGCAAAGGTGAATGTTGAACTGCTCAGCCATCTCCTTTAGAGATGATCGGCAATCTAGGGCTTCTAAAGAGTTAATAGAGACAGAGTCCAGACACTTGATGGCGGCCTGACTGTCCGAAAAAATTCGAATATCCTTTACGGATACCACATTCTTTTTTAGCCAGGACAAGACTTCTTTTATCGCCATAATTTCCGCCTGGAAAACAGTACAATGATTAGGAAGACGGAAGGAGAGACTGAGATTGAGCCTGTCTGAGAAGACACCTCCACCCACTCCATCAATTGTTTTTGAACCGTCCGTGTAGAAATGGATTGATTCTTCTTCCGGCAAGGCATCCTCCCAAAAGGATCTAGGGGAGATGGATATCTGGAAGTTTTTGTTGAACAGCAGTTGGGGTGTGGTGTAGTCTATATTCCTAGAAGGGATTCTGAGTATGTTCAGAATTGCAGAGTGGCCGATTTCACTATCGGCCCATTGAGAAGTTGCTTTGAGGCGGGTGGCCGTGGTAGCAGCCGTCTGTCTGCTAAAGATGTCAAGGGGTATTAAATGGAACAGAATGTCCATTGCAGCTGAGGGAGTGGTGCGAAGCGCTCCACCTATGCATAAACATGCTGATCTCTGGACTCTGCCTAGTTTATCGCGGTTTATCGCTTTCTCTAAAGCAGTCCACCAGACAATTGTTCCATACGTTAGTATCGGTCTTACAACCGAGATATATAGCCAGTGAGTAATTCGAGGTTGTAGTCCCCACTTGTATACTAGCATACTAGTCTCACGAATTTTTTGCACAACCTCGCGTACAGCAGGTGCTTCATTTCGGCCACAACTTCTTTTCAAAACACGCACTGTTTGGGCTACTCAGTTTGCAAATAAGTTTTTAATATTTCCCAATCTTGTTCAAGCGTAAAGCGACTCATTTCATCCCGCGGAGGTGAGATACCGACTTTCTGTCTAGATTTCGAGCGGGAAACAGCTGTCAGTTTCAAAATAACCTATGATTCAAAATGAAACCACTAAGTGGCCCACCCTTTATAATAAGTGATTTAACAAAATTCAACCAAACCCCGACTGCCGTCTGCTTAGTTATATAAAAAAATAGCAGGAAAATCTTACTACTTTTTAATGGAAGTTCCTAGAAAATTTCCCATTTTATTAGAATGTCGTTAAAATTTCCTTATGGCCATAAAGATTCCGCTCACTCGTTGCTTTTTCTCGAAATTATTTTTCTTTAAAGTTATCGATTTTACCTTCATCCACCCCCAAAGCATAAAAGTCATTAGGTATAATATTTTAGTGATTCCATTTGGCACCACATCCTATGGTGTTTCCTATCACAACCCAGCACTCGATGATCGTTTCATAGCGTTGGCGATGATTTAAGCCATTTGCCAAAAATTCTAATTGAACCTTTTTTAATGAACCGCTTACTTATTATATTCCCACTTAACTTAATCCGGTGTAATAAACATTAGGCATGGTGGTACGCCCGTTCCACAATAGAGGGAGCAGCGCATATTGGCGCAATCGTTGTGTCGTTAAATAAACAACCGACAATCTCGGGTGGCTGGTCTGGCAGATCCGCACTGTTGGCTGAAATTTCCTGGAACGAGATGGGTCCATGGGAGTTATGCACAATATTAGGGCTTCTGGCGCGTATTTAATGCTGGGACTTGATTTTGATTACAGTTCTTTAGCGTGTTTTGTGTGTAACAGTTACTTGCAGTTGGCATGTAACGAAGTATGCCGCATGAATGGGTCCTTGAGTTGAGGGAGCGGGTGGAGGAAATTCTGCTGCTTGCTATACAAATGCCAGTTGTACCGCCCAACGTACCGAAATGAGATACATTCGTCATTATTTTCCAGTGGGAATGGGCTTGTTGAGGGCGGGCTTCTTCGCATAACATACACACTACATGGACGCATTTCACCAAAACGATTTGTATGTTGGTGCTCTCGTCGTCGGGAGGATGTTTTGCATTCGATGCCACCAACGGCAATGGGAGAAGTTTTTCCATTAGAACCAGCAATCAGTGGCAATTTTGCTGAAGCGTATGAGATATAAATTGTTTCCTCTTGTTGTTTTTGTTGTCGTCATTCACGTCGTTCGTTTTGAGGCAATTATTTTTTGATTTGCAAAATGGAAATGCTTGATATGTACACGCAATGGTGAACCAAGATGAATATATACAGTTCGAGTAGACTGGAGGAACGACGCTTTAATGATGCCATGTCTAAGGCATTAAATGTAGATGCGTTATTTCTAAAGGCATCGTTTTGTGCTTCCTTAAATGGAAATTAACTTTTCTATTTAAATTTTCCATGCTACATGTACCTATTGCCTATGGGGAATATTTAGATGAATTCAAAATGTCGTGATTCGCACACAATACAAGATTTAATCAGCCGAAGGATAGATAAGACCTGTAAGGCACTGTCATTTTGCTTAATTTTGAAGATGTAAACATTCAGATAGGTAACATTATGAGTTTTCGGTCTTTGAGCGTTTTCTTGGGCTAAAGCTTTTGTTAGGCACCTAAAGGTTCCTTACAAGACAAATACAACGCCTCTAAAGTACTATAAAAGTTAGCAGACGGTCAAGCACACGTACTTGTCTGGGCAGGACTAGACGGGCTTCTTAAGTGAATACTGTTTCAAATCTGCTTTGAGACAAAGCCTTCAGTAAGGGCTATCATCATTAACCATAGGTTATTATGAACTTGTTCTGCTACAGCCACTTCTGACTTAATTTAAAGCAATTGAGATGGCGACTACTGTGTCCTTTAGGCAACCAACTACAGTTATTACTTAGGCCGTTTTATTAAATATTATTAAAATCCCAAGAGTGATTCCAATTTACAATTGTCTTGGTAAACAATAATTATGTTTCTATCTAAAATGCATTCTTATAGTAAAGCTAAGAGCGCCTGTACAAGGACCACTAAGCTAGAAGGAAGCAGTTGAACAATAAATAAAGAACATATAAAGTCCCATCGTGAAATCCGCGGAGTGGACCGTTTCACTCAAATTCTTAAAACGTCATCGTAGAATACTTTCGATTTGAAACGTTCACCTATCGGTAAAGTAAATGCATTTTACACCATCGTAGAAAACATACACTCCCCATACAATCTTTGAAATTTTATATTCGCAGCTGATTCATTGCGTATTTGGTGCTTGTTAGTGCTTTTATTAATCAGTCCTTGTTGGAGACTAGATTCGTTGTGTCTTATCCACTGCTTATGGTCGCATATCTGATCATCAGGTAGCAAGAATATTGGTCATTTTTAGAGGATGAAAAATCTCTTACGATTATAGTATAAATGGCATGTTTGTGAAGGAGTTTTGATGGCAATATGCGTTCCATAAACGCACATTACCACTTCGGGATTCAACATTTTCCATAAAAATATCCCTTGGCTTGTGGTTTGTAAACATTTGGCAACATTTGCAACGAAAGCCTTTTGACGCACTTCTGAAAACGTGGATTGTGCTATGCAAAAGATTCTCCGCTAAACACTCATTAGCAAGCTGCTGGTTTCACTTTCGGAGACAGTGAAGATGACTTCGAGAACGAGTTAGTATTAAGCTCAGTTTTCAAAATATTCAAAACATATTTAAATAATGTGTTATAGACGAAAGCTCTTAACAAACTTAGAAGATTAATTATATCTATTAAAAGATTATAATTGTGTTTCAAAACGCACATTAAATCTGGAAGATCCATTATGTCTTCTGCAATTCCTCCTAATAAAATCCTCGGAGACAGTGAAGATGACTTCGAGAACGAGTTAGTATTAAGCTCAGTTTTCAAAATATTCAAAACATATTTAAATTATGTGTTATTGACGAAAGCTCTTAACAAACTTAGAAGATTAATTATATCTATTAAAAGATTATAATTGTGTTTCAAAACGCACATTAAATCTGGAAGATCCATTATGTCTTCTGCAATTCCTCCTAATAAAATCCTCGGAGACAGTGAAGATGACTTCGAGAACGAGTTTGTATTAAGCTCAGTTTTCAAAATATTCAAAACATATTTAAATTATGTGTTATTGACGAAAGCTCTTAACAAACTTAGAAGATTAATTATATCTATTAAAAGATTATAATTGTGTTTCAAAACGCACATTAAATCTGGAAGATCCATTATGTCTTCTGCAATTCCTCCTAATAAAATCCTCGGAGACAGTGAAGATGACTTCGAGAACGAGTTAGTATTAAGCTCAGTTTTCAAAATATTCAAAACATATTTAAATTATGTGTTATTGACGAAAGCTCTTAACAAACTTAGAAGATTAATTATATCTATTAAAAGATTATAATTGTGTTTCAAAACGCACATTAAATCTGGAAGATCCATTATGTCTTCTGCAATTCCTCCTAATAATGACCGTTTCTCCTGTCGGGGGAGACCGCTCTGGCGATCGAACCGCCAACCAAATCGATTTTGGGCAATCGATGAGAGGAACGCATCTTTCCGAGAAGCAAACTTCGACTCTGACAACTTTCTTGAGAAGAAGCTGCGAACTCCTTATAAGAATAACTTGAACGTTGCCAGCCTCAGCGCACCTGGGGTATTCAGAAACTACAAAGAATGCCAGAGTGAAAAACCACTCACCCCAGAGAAAGATGACTAAAGATGCACACGAACTTTGCAGCCGGAGACAACAAAAAATAGTACCGAGCCATGAGAATGTGAATGTGAAGAAAGAAAGGAGGTTTTATAAGAAAGCAACTGGCTGATGGCTTTATCTATTTGACAATCGTAGCAGAAATATTTAAGCAGAATTTTCAGTTTCTGCTAAATAGTCATCATCTAAAAAGAGTGATATGGCAGGAGAAGCACTCATGTAAATAAAGTAACACAAAAAATGCTTTAGAATAACAAGGACGCCGGCTCTGATAGTCTATCAGCAGAGCTCTTCCAATACGTGGGTGATGTTTTGGTAGCGAGCAGTCAAGATTGGGTGGAAGAAAGATTGCCCCGAGGACCGAGGTACACTGTATCCCGGATCACTGCGGCCTCACATAGGGCTATTGTGATGTCCTTCATTTAGAGCTGATTTATAATGCCGCAGTTAGTTATAAAGGCGACTATCTTTTTGGGTGAACTGGCAGCTGCTTTAAGGTAGAACTTACCTAAATAACGTTGATGTGCTTGTATAAGGTAGTTGCAATCACATAATATGTGTTCTGTCATGTTCTCATCCTCGTTGCACAATCTACAGGTATTGCTTTGTGCCATTCCCACAGCCATCAAGTGTTTTTTGACACGGCAGTGCCCAAGGAAGCCTGTGGCTACCAAAACCAAGTGTACTTTCTAAGTGGTGGCCAGTATTAGAAGATGTTGAAGACATTCTAAGACTATACAAGACCCTAAATGTCACATATACCATAAGATCCTATCCAACGTACTTCTGCAACACACTACTCAGCATGAACTAGTGTGGCCTTCGGCCCAGCAGGTCAGTCGTAAATTCGTTCAATGAATTTCAAGTTTTAGCACACCATACTTTTATCGATTTTTAAGCTGCTATTTTTAGCTATGAATGAATTTAGGATAAGTTGGGCATAATAGAAATAAACTGATAGCTTTAATTAATCGAGACAAAAGCACATGGACACTTTTATCCCTACCTATCTAAACTGGACTTCTGAGCTATTAATTTTAAGTTAGATTTAATCAAAATTTCCTTTAAACAGGCTAACCCAGGTCTAGCAAGGTCGTACGCCTATAGGCGGGACGCAACTTTTATTTATGGATTAACTGTTCTCTCTCAAATTGATAGAAAATGCAAAATCAATAAACAAAAAAATTTATAAATTATTAAAGAACTTGGTAGAAATTGTTAGCATTTATTTTACATCCTTAAAAAATTGAATCATTCTTACATAACATAACGAACATATTAATGTTACGCCAACCCACTACGGAATAACAAATTCCTGTCTCCCCGCTGACATAGTGGCATCAACTGACTGCTTATCAGATGTGACAAAACAATTTCACGCCATGTCAGAAAGGTACATAAGTCGACAACTCAGCATAACTAAGGCCTTTCGCATTCCAAACGAGTATATGACACATGTTGCTGCGTCTCTACACAAATGTGTCCCACATTCGACCTAGTATGTTCCTTTTTTCCATTTCGTTTTTTTTTTTGTTTTTTTATAAATGTGTGTCCCACATCCTGTGCTTCATCTTCAAGAGACAAAATTGTAGAATCCCACCAAACCAACCTACCGTGAAAAGACTTCTGGGTTGAAGCATCATCATCATCATCCTGCGCCTAAGCTATAAACCGCACAAGTTAGAAAAAAAAACAAACTAGAACACAGTCAGGACTTTGGTCCAATTACCTTTTCATTGTCATCCTCACATTCAGGTGACTGAGTTTATATTGGATTTGACCTGTCTACATAAATAGGCTAAGACCCACCTAAGGTAAACTGTTCACTATTGGAGTAAAAAGGATTGCAACAGTGTCACTTCTTGTGTGGGAGGGAGGGAGGAAATTAAAAAAAACAAGACGACCATAAAAAAAACAAAGTTCCTTCGTACGGATATAGGTAGGAAACCGTAGGTGATTTACATTCCAATTGTACTTGACCAAGGTATGGGATATAGTTTCCACTGGGGACAAAGTTCAACAACAACTTTTTACCACATGCTAGGCCAAATCCTTTGTAACATTCTACACACAGTTGCAAATGTTTGCTTGCGCCGTTTCTTCTCTCTCCTACAGAGTAATGGACAATGTTTGCTTGACTTTTGTGTCCTTTGGCAAACTTGAAGAAATCCGATCGGATCTCTTTATGATGCCAAGAAATTGATATTGAAAAACACACACACGCGCAAGTTTTAGGCAAGAGTGCCTCAAGGCAACCCACATTCCAAGGAATTACGGGTATGTCATGCAGGTCCCGAAAGATACACACACACACATTCCTCTATTGGGTGCACAAAATGATTTATCCCTATTGGTAAAGGATTAAAGGATGCGTAAACAAAATTTTGCTGAACACTGTTGGAGCCCACGTTCATCCAACTATTGGTAAAAGGCTTGTAGTCTGGAGAGGCAATAGGTCGTAGGCAAAGGCAAATTACATGTGTTTAGGGGATACGTGACTGATTTTCGTAAAAAGGACTTAAAAAGGGATTTTTTTTCCTTTTGCACTTGTTTTGAACAGAGACGTTTCTTTTTCTTTCCTGTTCATAATTTCGACTTTTCTTCTTGTTTACACTTTGTTTTGTCGTCAGTGGGTGGGCGGTTGGTCTTTATAATAAAAAAAAACTCTCAGCCTCTTTGACATCAAGTTGTTAGAGTAATTTGTTTGGAATCTTATCCGATTGGGCGACTGATAAGAAGGGGCTTAGAGGGTGGAGTAAGCTGACACCGTAAATTTTTATAAGAATCTATCGTTGGTGACAGTGTGTGTGTGTGTAGGGCACACACTCATCCACATACAAATTAAATGGTTGTTTGGATCCAACCTGTCTGGCACTGGCAATCAATCAATTTGAATCAATGAGCGGTATGTCAGGTTAATCCAGTCGGCGCGTCTTGAGTAATTGGAAACTTTCATTAGACCGGGGGATCTGTTCGCAGGAAGATGTTCCTTTTATTTGCTAATTAAAAATAGCAGACTTTTTTTCATTCTTTGAAAATAGAATTTCAGTATGTACGGGGTTCCTGCGTACAAAGGAAAAGTGATTTATGACTGGGTATAGGGAATTCTTTTGTAAACTCGTTTGTTTGGACAATGAAGGGAAGCTGGGATGGTTGCAGAAGGCAAAGAAGAGATTTACCTTTTATTTATGACAGCGTCATGGAATCCGCTGTCTGTTTCAAAAGTTGTTTTATCTCAAATCTGTTGCTGGGGAATACCCGAGCTTCTGAAAGATGAATGAAGTATCTCAGACAGATTAATGGGGGGAAATTTAAGGAAAATTGAAAGTTTTGAACGAAATAATTTGGAAATCTGCGTAGAGCAGTTTATGGTGCATTAAAACTATGAGATCAGAATTTTAATAAAGGGGGTCCAACCATAATACACGAAGGTAATTGTCGTGCCCAACAATTGAACATCTCACGAACATCACTGATGCGAAGTTTGAATAAAGATTTTAATTTACACGCATACAAGGTTCAATTGACTCAAGAGCTGAAGCCTACTGACCATTTCAAGCGTCGTCAATATGCCGAATGGTTGGTTAAGCAGACAGAAGTGAAAGCAATAGCGACTTTTCAAAGAAAATTATCTTTAGCGACGAGGCACACTTTCAACTCAGCGGATTCGTTAACAAGCAGAATTGCCGCAGTTGGGCAAATGAGAATCCACGAGTGATTGTTGAAAAGCCAATGCATCCGCAAAGAGTAACTGTTTGGTGCGGTTTATGAGCCTGTGGCGTCTGCGAGCCGTACTTCTTTGAAAATGACGTCGGCCAATCAGTTACCATGGATTGTGTTCGCTATCGCGAGGTGATAACGGACTTCTTGTTGCCAGAAATTGAGGATATGGACCTGGACGATATGTGCTTCCAACGGGATGGTGGCACTTGCCACACATCCAACGCAACAATTTTTTTATTTTGCGCGAGAAACTCAATGGGCCGTGTTATCTCGTCGTGACGATATTAATTGCCCGCCACGATTATGTGATTTGACACCGTTAGACTTCTTTCTTTGGAGACATTTAAAAGCAAAAGTGTACGTCAATAAGCCAAGAAAAATTCAAGAGCTAAATTTTTATGTTTTTAATTTCCACGTGCAAAAGGGATTGTAAACAGCCCGGGCATTAAGGAAATAAGAAGTTAGAAGATAGGGGGAAAAACCGATGCACATCGATTTAAAATGTTTGCAAATAGTAATGGTCAGGAAAAACAGAGTGAGGTAGAGTGCGAGAAAGGTAACAACATTGAACCTCAATTATGTCTCAGAGTCATTGAAAATATGGACCATCGGATAGTTTTATGCCACCAAAGCCGTGGCGAGCACTTGGCCGATATTTTGTTCCACACATAATTGTCATAGATGCTTTCACCATGATAAAAATTATTGAGATAATTCTCTGAAAAATTTTTGTTTTATTTACAATTAACATCGTGCGTTTTTGTTGGACCACCCTTCACAAGTTCAAAAAAATTTTAAATGTAAGAACTTCAGTAGCCCAAAATATGTCGAAGTTTGACTCGGCCAGCAAAAGAGGGAGATATGTAGTAAAATACTAAGCTCTATGTATAACGCATTTGTATCAATTTACAATACATAAACAAGAAGCTAATTGCACAATAAATAAAGTGCACGACTGCGTCATACGAAACTTTCTCGGTACATGAGATGCGTTTTTGAATCGCAAAATGAATCGAAAATGAATGTTGACAAATTTAGATTTTCTCCATTTTTAAGAAAACGAATTTAATTTAAATTTAAGAAAATCGCTATATGAAAAAAAATTTTAAAAAAAAATTATTTTAAAAATCGAAGTATGCAAATTGGTTCTTCTTTATAGTATAAAAATAACTGTAAATTGTTTTGAAGTTCCCTTTAATAATTTTCGAGCTATTGGTGGTTTTATAAATTACCGGTTATTGATTTTCTGTCCAAAAATTGAGTATGCAGAATTTTTGACTCCATCCCAAATATCCTTAGTACAAAAAAAGTCACAAAATAAGAAGCAAGGAAGGCAACGACAACTGAAGAAATTTATTTAATTTATACTTACAATAGTTTGGGCTGACTGACTAACTCACGGACTCGGCAACGCAGAGCAGATACCGCTAATCCTCCAACCCTGTTTTAAGAAAATAAGAAGTGGTTTTTCATATTAGCACCCCTATGTCCTATTGGGAAATATGATAACTCACTTCATAGGATTATTGTGATACTTGATAATCAAACTCACTGAAGACATGTAATGAAAAACTACGAATTGTTTCACCATGCATCTTAAGGAAAGATAAATACATAACTTTTATATGAAGGCATACAAAGCATTCCTCAGACAAGTTTGCCCGTTACTTCAAATATTTTCAGTCTGCAGTTTTTTTAACAATTCAGTGGCACAGCTTATTTGACCCTGCCTAAAATTAATGATTTAAAATATTATATTAGATATTAGGAAATTTTTTTTTTTTTTTGTAATAAACGCGCACTAAAGGGATTTTGTATACCCTTTATTTATTAAGTGACACACAGAATTTGAGAAAGGGAGATACCGATGCACGTGCGTATTAAATGTCTGTAAACTATAATGTGTAGAAAAACCAGAGCTCTGTAGAGCATTCCACATATGAATTGTGCAGAAAAACGAATCCTTGAATTTCACTTCGAATTGAATTTCGTCCGAATGTAGGCTTTAAGGTGAACTGATGTGCATTCGTATGGGGCGCGTTTTGTTCCCTAAAAATCAAAATGGCTCGCAAAAATTCATTACAGAAATTACGACACGTAATTTGGTCCGTATTGTTAATTTGCGTGGTAGCATCCAAACGCAGACTGTTTGATCTGGGATCTCACTTATTCTAAATTGTTTGCTGAAATTAAACACGATAATAAGCTACTGTCTTTATTCACTGAAGTTAATTGATTTTATTTAAATGGAAATTATACCTCTGCTATCTATACTAGACCATCCGACTACTTCAGGGTATGGAATTATAGAGCGCTATTCTAAAACAAGTAAATAGGTCCAACAGCTAGAGCTTATGGTGCTTATAGGTAAGTACCAGCGTTACCAATGGGCGACTTAAGTGTCCATATGTCCACTATTTTAATCTCAGGTCCCGTGGCTACGACGTGGCCACTTTTTGTTATGATTTGCAGTGTTTTGTAGTTTTATATTTCAATTTAATTCAGTGACAATAAAATAGCAAAAACAATGGATAGATAATTTTATTTGAAATTCGTTTTATTTAAAGTTCCAAGAACTTGTACAGTATAATGCCACTCAATTGTTCATTAAAACGTACCTTTCCGCGAATGCGATCTTTGTTTAAACCTATTCTTTTTTCCAGCCTCAGCAAACGGTTAAGATAAATATTCCGTTATTCTGTCTAAACGAAGATCGCATTCGCGGAAAGAGGTACCACGTTTTAATGAACAATTGAGAGGCATTATACTGTACAAGTTCTTGGAACTTTAAGTAAAACTAATTTCAAATGAAATATAAAAAGATGACTCGCCTTGTCCCTATTATTTTAGCAACCACTGTATATTATGAGTGAAATTTGTTTTGGAAAATAAATAGAATTTTGTGTTTTATTTCTCATTGGCCACTTTTTCAACTCGTGGCCATTTATTTTTCATCAGCAATGCTAGTAAGTCCAACCAAAAATGCTGTGTTCCAACATCACTCTAACGTTACTGTCCAAAAAAGTTCCGAAACCAACTTGGTTCATGGGTTGATCCATTCATGGGAACATTTTGCTGTGGCTCCTCTTTCACTGAAATGGCTCCCCAAAATCTCCAAATGGGTTTGTAGTTTCAGGAGTGACTTTTACCCTTCTTCGATAAAGACATTTTTTATTTGAAATACATAATTGCGGTTCCAGATATTTGTTTCCAATATTACCAATAAAATTCTTCATATCATTGTATCTCACGTTTGTTTCGGATTGTTGACCTGGTAGTAGCAGAAACTTTGCTTTATGATCCTTAGTACTTTGGAGCAAATTGCGTCTAGGAATAGCTAGGTACACATCCATTGTGGTTTCGATGAATTGTAGTTTTCCGACGCCCGCGGCAGACATACAGGCCCATGTCTTCAACAATGAAGCTACCACATTAATTATAAAATAATCCACGAATAAAAATAATTGAAGCTGTTTTAATTAAATTTAAATGTTAATTAATAATTCTGCATTTAAATCGATATCTCATTCCGCTTCAAAGCTATACCAATTTCAAATTGTATCAATGGGTCAAATAAGCTGTGAGCCACAGTAGGATTGCTGAGCTATTTTCATTTTTTAATTACTACCTACTTCATTACTCTGGCAGGTTAAAAGCAATTGAAGGCTATCTCATTCGTGTCACCAATTATATAGACACATCAAAGGAATATTCCATTAATCAATATTTCATTTCGAATACTCAGTCATGCGTGTCCGACTATGTACTTTTCAGATCCATCGAATGTTCAAGCAACCGTAATGACAGCTGCTGCGATGGCGGTCTCGCAAATATTCTTTGATAACTCATTGAATCTTGACACAGAACTCATCACATATTTTATTTTAGATCCAAACATTTTAATTTCATAAATCCAACAGTAATTTACCGTAAAACCCACGCTTTTGATTGCCGCTTCCAAAGATTCCTACGAATATGATATTAATCGAACTTTCCATTCCAGAAACTTCAGAAGAACGTTCATGTCTTCTTTTTTATCGCAACATCAGTTGAACATGGCCAACATTTAAGTGGTCACGTCATTACATTCTCAGAAGATACTTTACTTACTTACCCAAACCCATTTATCGTACCGCGTTAAACCTGTCTGTTTCTTAGACTAATTCTCTGGCAGCGCCTTTCAAAATGATTCAAGAATATTTTTATACCTTCAGTTATCCGACACAATCAATGACCAAAAGAAAAAAGTATATCTCTTCGGCGAGAGCCATTTCCAGGCAAAATGCCAGAATGTCTATCAATCGCAGACCCGGTTTTTTTTTGTATCAATTTTAACCCACCCACGCGCCACCAATATCATCCATCGCTGATTATTTTTAACAAAGACGTCCTTGTGTGTGTTTGTCTGGCAACAAGGCCAATACCTAGGGCGCCAGAGCCATTATTAAATGTCTATCCAATCCGGAGAAGCATTTTCAGCACTTCGTACGCGACAGACAGTTGGATGTAAATGCTCCTTATGGGTACCTATCAGCGGGGCCGGCGCGGCGCTTTGTCATTTGAATTCCATTGTCAGTTATCATAATTCGCACACTTTTATGGGTGTCTGTTAGCTTCTCCTCAAAAAAGTGAATGGAAAAAGGAGGGAAACACTATGAGGACATGAAGGACGAGGGTATTTTTTGTTTGTTTTCTCTTCTACTTCCAATTTGAGTATTTCCGGAATCTTCGTCCCGAAAAAAGGATATTCATGCAGTGTGTGCTGAGTTGGCGAAATCGTTCTTCCAACATCCGGTCAAACGAATCTCAAATTAACAACGATGACAGTCAGGATTTGAAAAAAAAAAATAGAAAGAAAACGAGAACATATTCCATCTTCCAATGCATGCACTGAATGAGCGATGCTCATGACGACGACGACGACGACGACTACGAGGACACTAAGGGCTAGCAAAGAATGCGAATAGGAAATATACGTATTTATGTGTTCGGAATTCTAAATGAAACAAAATTCTAGATTGTGTATCCTACAGATGTCATGTGTCAGTCATTCAGTACTGGATGCCTGTTAACGCTTGAGAGAAGCGTTTCTTATAAATCAATTAGTAGACGGAGATGATTCATGCGGCAATGGCAGTGCACAATACTAAGGACTATACACATTCATAGAAAGGTAATTATGTGGACTTGTTTGAATGCTGTCCTTGGGCTTATTGGATTTTATTGATATGCAAAATGTTTGATGTTCAATTTCGGTTAAGGGAAATGCTTATTCTCTATTATTATTGTCAAAGGATATATATGTATGTATTGTGGATGCATCTCTCTGCAAATGTGTCATGTTTTAATATCGACATTTTGCACTTCATTCTCACACATGAGAACAAAATGAATAAAGTAATCGCATTTCGTCATCAATGGACATAGAATGGGGAATTTATTGGAGTCAATTTCGTTCCAGTTGTATCTACGTCTTTTGTTGAGGCTGTCGTAAGTCAATCTGATAATAATAATAGGGAAAACTAAGTTTACTTTTAGTGACAATGAAATGAAAAGAGAATAAATCTGACATCTTTCCTCCTGCAAGTAAAATTAACATGAAAAATCACTTCGCTCTATTGTGAGATATTTTCATTTTTCTACTTCTAATCGACTGCTCTGAAAAAAAAAAAACTGATGATGACAATTTCTTAATGTTAAACCCAAAGTATCCTTAAAACGGATTTTGAGAAAATCTAATATTATATAGGGTAACCTATACCCAGTAGTCAGCCTTTTAGTGCAATTTCTAACTTTGGAAAGCTGTACTTTAAAAAATAAAAGGAACACCAAATTTTAATTATTTTTAAAAAAAATCTCCCTTTAATAAACTTTTACGTAAAAAATTAACAAACACCCAAACATCACTTCTTTAGTTATAATAAATAAAATTTTAAAATAACTCACTTTTGTCAAGTGCTAAGCCCCAAAAATACGAGAGTAGTCAGCCGTTTCGGAAGGAGTAGTTAGCCCTTACGTTTTTTAATAGAAAATGCTATAATCTGTTGCAGAGAAAATATATAGAGAGGGAAGGTTTTGCACTTATAGTACAAGGAGCTTTAAAATTTTTAGCCTCAATTCTGTGCATTTTTCGTATTAAGAAATTGATTTTCTTTCTGTTCTTTGTTGTTCTTTTAAAATTAAAATTTTAGCTTTTTAGATTTCTTCATAGTTGCAAGCGTTTTTTTTTTTGTTTTGCTACGGGATATAAGCGTGAGGGCTTAACGAATATATGTATATCTGAACCTAATACATTTTGACTTACATATCAAAAAACTGGCTGGCAAGAGTGCAATGCGACTCACTTTTTTGGGTCACTTTAAGAGAAATATGTTGCCTTGGACATAGAATGGTCCCTTCAAAGCTACTGCCAGGAAATCCAATCATAACGGATGAAATCGACGACTTTGACATTCCGTATGATGTAATATATCCGGAAAGAGAGAATTGGCTTAGAGCTGCAGTTAACGAATTAAACGAAATTGCAATTTTTACAGAAGACTCGAAAACGACAGAGGGAACAGGGTCTGGGATTTTCTCAAAAGATCCAGAACTAAAGGCGTCTATAAGACTACAGGGAACAAGTAGCGTCTTTCAATCAGAGGTTCTAGCTGTGCTCAAGGCAGCTGAGCAAATGCAGATGAGACCGATATCCGGTAGAGGTATTGCTATCTACATCGACAGCCAGGCCGAACTTAAAGCAATGGAACCAACTAACATTAATTCTGATAGGATGATGGGCCCACTTCGGTGCCTAGTGTTGTGTGATAACTTTTTTATCGTACCCCTGTATTAATCAAACCTAATCTAATCTAACTAATATATAAAGAGTAGATCACGGCTGTCGAGCAGCAAGTCGCTTTCAGTATGAAATTTCAAGATATACCTAAAGGGTTTTTTTTAGAGGTTGGTTTTTCGAATAGAGATTAAACTGACATTTTGTGGTCAAATCTGGCAACTCTAATGTTATTTACGTTCAGTTTGGTTTGCCATCTCATCATGAACAGGTTGACAAATGAACAAAGCTTGCAAATCGTGCAAATTAGTTTTGAAAATAATGGTTCTGTTAGCGAAGTTTCATCGCATCTCATCATCGCTCATTTTGAGACAAAATTGCCGCATTTGGAGTAAAGAGAATCCGCATGAGATTCTTGAAACGCCATTACATTCGCAAAAACTGACTGTTTGGTGTGATCTATGGGCTGGTGGAGTCATTAGGCCATACTTCTTCCGAAATGATGCTGGAGAGTCAGTTACCGTTAATGGAGACCGGTATAGAGCCGTGATAACCGACAATTTTGTTCCCGAATTGGATGACATAAATGTGGATGAGATGTGGTTACAACAAGTCGGCGCTGCATGCCACACAACGCACGTCGCAATCGATTTATTGAAGGGAACATTTTCGATTTGAGTTGTTACATCTAAATAAACTTTAAAGTAAGTATTTGTCCAAGCAACAAATAAATATTTAGAAAGTTTCTTTACTAACAGAACCGCTTAATTCATCCAAAATCTCAAATACCATTAGTGTGACTCAAAATATCGTATGGCTGAATACCGGGGCAGTGATTACCAGAACTCAGACTCCTGTAAGCAACAACTTTTAAGGGAGGTCAACTACTGGGTAAACTGCAAAAAATGGATCTAAAATGAGTGTTATACAAAATTACCAAACTTGTATAAATTTGCGAAAATACCAGTATTCGGCCATTGGGGCTGAGTACTGTACCAACCACTTTAAAACGTATCCGAATACGTCAAATTTACTAACAAAATGTTGTTTTATTACTACACAATCAAAGAAAAAGTCTTGTTAATAAAAAATTATCAAAAAATGTAATCAAAGCAGTAAGAAAAATCAATAAAATCGTACATGTATTTCGGGCACTATATTTAATAAAAAACTAGAGGCTTCTTCACATCACGTTAGCACTGCTTTTAAATGGGTTTTCCTATCATTGTTTAAGGAATTTATAGTATGAATGAATGTTTAACTTTATGAAAATTGTTGACAGAATGACTGTATTTTAATTGTGGTAGACATTTTTGCATATACAACTATTCGGAGGCAAAAATTGCAAAACATGGCCGACTGCTGGTTGAGGGCTTACCCTGTAGCAATCACCGTTTGCAAATTTGTGACAGTAAAAACTAAAATGTCATTTTTTTTCTTTTTTATGGATGATTGATGATTGTATTAATAACTGAACGAAATCGTTAATGAAAAGAAGTAAAAAAAAATTATTTAAAAAATCAAATAGAAGTAGTCCGTATGACACTAAATTTTTTTTTTATTTTTCATGCATTTGAAATGAAAATAGTGCAGTACGAATAACTAGAATGAATATTCACGATAAGTATGAGTGCATAAATACCAATCTTAAAAAAATGCATTAAAAATTATTTTAAACTACATTTGCCAGCTCCTGGCAGCTTTTTTTCCAATAAATATTTAATTTGAAATTTATTGCATTGCAAAGTGTTGCAACTACACATTTTGTCTCTTTAACACGCAGCTGATTTTTCAATATGATTTAATGTGAAAAGAATGAGGAAAAAATTAGAGAAAAATGAAGTGTCATTCGGACTTAATGGATGTGATAGTACAATCGGCCCTCGCCTAGCCAGACTTCATTTAGCGCTTGCTAGGCGAGGGCACAAGTTTGATTTGCATGACCTTACATTGCTCGATTCATATCATTCTATTACACCAATTAACAAATAAACGGGAAGTAAATACTAATATCACAAATTCACCCAATTTTCAAAGCAGGTAGACAGGCGATTGTAACCAAATATTAGGAATATCTTCAGTTTAACGAAATTGAAACTGCAGAACAGAATCACATTCGACAGTCACCAACATTGCTATATTTCTAGCTTTAGCAAATATCTGTAATGGAATAATTTTTGAAAATTGATCAATACGAAAGATGTAAAAGCTCGGTTCAAGGCAGCCTTGGAATATTACCGTTGAAAAAAAAAATAATGACTTTTTTCTCGTTTTCTATTATAAATTCATAAACAAAGTAGTATTTGCGAAAAATAAGACACCCCAAAGATTTCGCATGGCTAAAAATTTTGTATGGGTCAAATTTTAAGGAGAATATTTTCTAAACATTATGGGAACCAATTTTTTCATGAAAAAAGCTTACAAAAAGTGGGTGGAATATTGAAATTTAAATTTTTTTAACACAACCAATTTTAGAACAAACCAAAATTTTGTTTAAAAATGAAACAACGCCCCTTAAATGTAAGCATGCAAGGAAGTCAGTTTCTACAAATTTTGTGAAGGTATTTATGCTTTATTCGGTCTATTTTAGCACAAAATATATAAAAGAAATAGGTATGTGCTTAATGGGATGGTACTTGTTCGTAAAATGTTTTTGTTTTCGAATATATTTATCAATTATGTGTTTTGGGGTTCGTAGCTGTGCCGTAAAATAAGGACTTATTTCACTTATCAATAGTAAACAATGGGACCAAATTTTCGTTGACTTGAGTGGGCTTACAAGAGTGTAAATTAAAGGAGGCTTTCAGTAAGTAAAATTGGACAATTGACACCAATTCAATATTGCTTTTCTCGAATATAAAATTTTTGACAATTTGCTTGATTTGTGTAATTTTGTTTAAGTTCATTATGGGTAACTAGAACTATTAATAGAAATGGGGGGAAATTGAGTGGACTTTCCGTTTGATTTCGATATAAGGTTAATTCCACTTAAGTCCTTTAATTTGCCCTCAAGACTCATTTTAATCATATCTATGTGTATGCGAAACATGATTTATAAAGGGTTTTTTTTAGAGGTTTTTTTTTCGAATAGAGATAAAACTGACGTTTCGTGGTCAAATATGGCAATTCTAATGTCATTTATGTTCAGTTTGGTTTGCCATTTCATCATGAACAGGTTGAAAAAAGAACAACGCTTGCAAATCGTGCAAATTTATTTCGACAATAATGGTTCAGTTCGCGAAGTTTACCACAAGCTCATTTTGGGTTGAATGGCTACGTCAACAAGCAAAATTGGCGCATTTGGAGTGAAGAGAATCCACATGAGACCCTTTAAACGCCATTACATCTACAAAAACAAACTGTTTGGTGTGCTCTATGGGCTGGTGGAGTCATTGGACCATATTACTTCTGAAATGATGCTGGAGAGTCAGTTAATGCGTCACCATTATAGAGCCATGATAACCGACTATTTTGTTCCCGAATTGGATGGCATGAATGTGGATGAGATGACGGCGCTACATGCCACACAGCGCACGTCACAATCGATTTATTGAAGGAAACATTCGATGAGCGCATAATTTCGCGGAATGGACTTTTCAATTGGCCACCAAGATCGTGTGATTTGACACTATTGGATTATTTTCTTTGGGGAGTCGCTCGCCTACGCCAATAAACCAGAAACGTTAGGGGACTTGGGAGCCAACATTTGTGGCGTTATTGCCCCCAAATGCTTGAAAAAGTGGTTGAAAATTGGACCTCTAGATTTGTCATTATTCGAACCAGCGGCGGCCTTATGCCCAAAATTATATATATAAATTAATGGCATAAAATTATACTTCCAATGAAGCCAAATTGATGGACATTAAAATGATTTTCTTGTGTTATATTTCCATTCGAAGTTCTATACCTCTAAAACACCCTGTATAACGATGGCAGAAAAAGTGACAATGGAAAATGGATATAGGACTTTCTTCCCTAACATGGCAGTTTATTACACGGTTTTGTGGTAACTCCACGACAAACCTTTGATTTCGCACTTAAAATCTTTTAAAATGTCGCACCAATATCATAGTCCATTCATTACTAAAGCCTTCGCGTTCTATTCTATTCAAAACAAATACAATAAACATTTTTATCCAGTCAGATAGGACGGGTTCCATTTCAATAAATTATACCCTGTAGCGCCACCATACATACATATATTTATGCCCCCATCGATCAGATGCCACGTAAGTAATTTAAATCAATGATCTGCGATATCCGCAATGTCATCCACCGCCATCCACAACAGATGTGCTAAATGATCCTATTAGAAGCGATTTTTATACCGCATCCGCATCGATGATTTTCGCCCATAACCGCCGACACGTGTCTCTCCCTTTAACATCACAAGCGCATATCGCACACACTATAAACACGCACACACACCCATCACGTATTCGTATATTTGGATTTGACAAAATATATATGCAATTGTAGTCCACCGCCAAAAGCTCCACTTGTGTGTATGTATAGTCTTCTTTTACACTCATAAATTTCATGTTATTACTTTATAACCGACCCTCTAATAAAGGCATCATTCACACCCAGGCCCAGGCGGCAACAGCAGTTCAAAATACCGTTAGAGCATCAACAGCTACGTTTCGGGTTTAGATTTTTCGTTCATTCACTGAAACGGGTAACCATTAGATAACGGTTATTCATGGTCTTTTGACCATTTTCCATTGAACAGGAATTGAGGGTAAATATTTTATATATGCGAAAGGAGCATGGACAAAATCGCCTGTCAAGTGGTTAGGCGAGACAATTTTCGAAATTGTTATGAGGCTTCCGAGTATTATACCAGCACTGTGCCGAGTATATCGTATTCGCCGTAATATTTGTTTTGTATAGCGTGTGCTTTCTGCACCCAGTTTTTGGTCATTTTACTTTTGTAAAAAAACAATATGGTGGTTTGGTAATGTGCTCCCAGATAGATATCAAGGGTGACAAATAGTTTTTTCTACTTCTACGAGTTATTGTGGATGATTGTGAAATATATTTATTTTTTTTTTTTGCGGGGTAGCAGAATCTAAAAAAACTGTTATTTGCTTTGAAAATTGTTTGGAAAATGGAGCAAATGCTTTGTGTTTCGTTGTTGCGCGTTGGTGTGAAAAAAGTACTACGTACTAGGATGATATATTGCGGATTTCTTTAAGAATTATTGTTGCAGGTCGCAGAGGCTGTTACAATCAGATTTGGAATTTAAAGTTTTGTTTTTTATTACCCTTCGTGGATTGATGATGGCAGGAAATTGGTTAATGTTAGGAGATGTTTTACGGTATTTATTTGACTCATAGGCTGCGCTCTGTAACAAGTTTTTCTTTTTTTTAACAAGAAGCGAAGTCGGGACGTAATATTTTCTGTTGTTTGGTTTGTGGTTTCTTGTAAATCGTAATAAAATAAAAAGATTAAATATCGTTGGGGCCATTTTAGCCTTCAACATTTGTTTTACATTTTACTAGCTGAATACATAAGAACTATCACTATAACTATCTTTTCGTATACACCAGTTTCGGTTAGTGCAATTATTTAAAAGAAAAATTATATTCATAGCTTCTTTAATTTTTGGAAACTTCTGGAGTTACCAAATATGTTATGAGAGATGGTCTTGCACAAACAAACAGTAAGTGTCTTTTGGCTGTCTACGAAGTTCAAGAACTTGTATTTTAAGAACTTCAAAAGAGGAAGCCAATCGGTTTTTCACACCGTAAAGGCCGTCATTTTGAGCTGCCAAACTTTGACATCAACCTGAATGCAGTTTGCAACTCATCTACTTTTTTTTTCGTTAACCTAAAATTGGCTTGGAATCTTTTAAGACTATAAGGACATATGCACTTTAAATATTGCTAACACACCTATCAAAACGGTTAAAAATTATGTATACATTTCGTTCGAATGATAAAAGTAGGTCATTTAGAAATAACACGAGTTAATAGAATACACTCCTCTAAGTTTAAAGCTTACGACAATCAGTTTCGTCTGTGTGTTGCTGACTAATTTTATGTCCGCATGAACAAGAGGCTGGATTAGAATCCGGTCGATTTTGTGCCGTCTGACCTGAATGCCTTACTTTATATAGGCGGATTTCCATTAACTCAATTGATATATAGCCAGAGACTTATTGGCCGATATAGAAACTTCATGTTAATCCTTTAATGTCAAATGATGCAAATTCGACATCAATTGTTGCCATATGATGAAACGGAAGAAAAAAATAATGCTTCCCATGTTTTTGATGGCTAAAATTTTCTCAGAAAAAATATAACCATGGAAAAATAATCCTAATAATTTTATAGTGTTGTAAATTTAATCGCCGAACTACAAATTTATATATGGGCACCTTTATGTCCAAAAATGTTGGTAAAATGTAGGCCAAAACCAATATTTTTTTTCTTTTTCAAAACTAGACGAATATTTTTTTTCGATTGGCAACAATTCAAACATACATTAGATTTTGAAATTGGGTTATTTGGCCGTTGAAGAGCTAATCTTAAAAAAAATTAAAGATACCTTTAAAATAAATAGACGTATAATAACAGCCGGATAAGAATTATCAAAAAGTAAAAAAGTACCATTGTTTTTGAAATAAATTTCCACGATTTGCAAGCGTTGTTCATTTGTCAACCTGTTCACCATGAAATGGCAAACCAAACTGAACATAAACGACATTAGAGTTGCCAGATTTGACCACAAAATGTCAGTTTTACCTCTATTCGAAAAACCAACCTCTAAAACAAAAACCATTTATGTTCACGCATTTCGGCGATCCGGATGCGTTTAAGTTTGTGCACAAAATTCTCGCTGGTAGATCGAGTGGATGTATTGCTATTATATGTAAAAATTATTTTACTTGGCTTTTATAAACAATTTAAACATAGGTATAGGTTAGATTAAATTTTAGTTAAATGTTAAGTTAAGTACGTAGTTTTAAGATATTTAGATTTGTATATAGATATATATATATATATACATATATAATATATATATGTGAGATTTGTATATCTCTATCTTTATGTACAAGCACTTTTCACTGAAGGGAATTTCAGATGATGAAGCACTCCAGGTTTCACTGAGATGAGGATTGACGGAGGGATGTTTTGGTGGCTGACTTTTCGATGATTTTTCATTTTGTCTGAATTGCCCTGATTCTTTGCGATATTATGCTGAAACGGATATAATTTTTCTAACTCCAAAGATCGGGGCTTTTGAGAGCACTGTTAAAAAGTATAATGCGGATGCTTTTGGAGCACGCTGGTTACCAAGTGGTTGCTTATTGTTGTGCCCTTTGTGTTTTTGAGTACGGAACACATCACAAGATTACTGGCAAACTCGTTAGCTTCACAAAAGCAATCCGCAATAAGCCGAAGAGAAATGAAAATGTTAATTTAAAAGCAATTTACCTTTAAAGAGAAAAAAAATTAGGTAAAATCCACGTGTGTTATCGGTTGCGTATTTTGATTCCTTCCTTTGATTTTAATTTGACTTTTCTTTGGCCTTTTTACTTGCTGGCCAAAATAAAACAAAAACTTGCATTTGAAGCAAAAACTCTAAATCAAAAAAAAAACTTACTGGACAGTGAAACGGTGATACTTCACAAAAAAAAATATTATATTGGACGTTGTGTGCAGCCCAGTAAAAGTGGCGCAAGAAAAGGAGCGCGCACCAAGTACTCTCCACATGTCTATGCACTAGAAATGACATAGGTAGCGGGAAGCAACCAAAAAAAATACTGGTTAATCCGGCAGACTAGCGCACAGCTGATTTATAATGGTCGAAAAAAAATGTTCGTAAAATGATCCGGCACGCAGTCGGTCATTATAAGTTTGAATGGGTGAAAAATTCGATTTTCCTTGGTGGAGTACGCCACAACCTATCAACAAAACTTCTTCAACGACACTTGTAATCTTGAGAAGATAAAAAAAGCCCTTATTTACAGCTATTTTAAACCACCGATATAGCGGCCTGTTATTCCAAAAAAGGAATTCCACTAAATAATGCTTAAGTAGTCGTAAAACTTCTAAAACCGAATTCCTCCACCCACCAAAGTCGATTCATCTTAAATTGCTTCGAAATAGAAGCAACAACGAAGGACATATTTTACGTAGGCTTCCCTTGCCCATACAACCGACTCTCAAACCACCACAAACCGCGCGTCCATAGATTTGCGTCATCATCGTTTTACATTAATTTTTATCTCGTTCAACGTTAATAAGCCTGATTATCCTTATCGCATGGTTTTTAAGTGTGCGCCGGATGGTTTGATGTCACTGGAAAAATATTTCCCGGCAATAACAACCGTTTGAATTATTGATTCAAGGACACACGGTTCGATAAAGTGTATTGTAGCGCGGCGCGTCCTAGGCCGACGCTCGTTGATGCTACCCCCATGTCCACCGCGCGCCAAGTATCATCTATTATCCACCTCTGGAGATGGAGATGGAACAGTGGAACTGGAGATGTAGCATACATTTGCTCTGCTTAGAGAGAAAGCTCTATGCCATCACATTAGAGAAGAGTACCACCAATCGATAGGATAGTCTATCTCGTTCTATCATTCTGCTAGATGGTGTTGCTGTTAATGTGTTTATATTTATGGTTATTCAAATTGGAGAAGCAAAATCGATTATTTGCCAGAGAATTCTGTAGAATGAAACTGGTCGACCAGGGTGAGCTTATAGTCGGTGACGCAAACGGGGAAACAGGTCAAGGTCAAGCTGGAATGGGTGTCCTCAATGTGACAATGTGTTTGTTGTTTAGCCACACTATAATCTGTCAGCGTCAGCGCCACCGTCATCGTGTCGCCGTTCCTCATCGCATTTGTTTTTCAGTTTTTAGTTTTAAGTTTTAGGTTTCAAGTTTTCGTTGCCTTCATTCATCACTTTATAAATTCCGGTCAATGCACAGTAAGGGCGTAGCAAAATTGTAGATTGTAATGGGTGGAGGGTGGTAGAAAAGGTACAGGAGAAGTGGCAGCATAAAAAATTATCCTCATTCGGTTAAGAAGAAAATGAAACGGATTCGAAAAGTCGAGTGTTTCTCTATTGCACAGGATCCATGTCGTTACGGGAAAAATTTTCTTTCCCTGACTGTCGTGGGCAGGACAGAACAGTTTTTTTTGTTATACTTCATCAGACGGCAGCGGGAAACTGATTAAACAGTAAAATTCAATTTTCCTGTTTTTAGTGTTTGAAATAATTCACTTCCCGACAGCTTCATTCTCCCGGTGGGGGTTTTCTCAGTTCTCACTAGAACCTTTCGTAAATTAAAAATGAGACCAAGTTAAATAATGAAGATTATGAAGTAAAGCAAAACGCACGACGACGGCAAATACAATATAATACAATAGCTCCCCGTCTACCAAGGCTCAATCTCATTTACGACGAAATTGTGTGCACTTTTTTAGAATTTTTATTTCCACCCATTACGGTGGATGAAAAAAAAATTTAAGGACCAAAGTAAAACTGGAAAATAATTACAATTTTTTGTTTCGGTCGCTTCCTGTAGTTTTTAAATTTGGTAAAGTTTGTTTGTTTCCTGAAAAGTTTCTGTTGTTATTACAAATAATCCTTTTTGAATTAATTTAAATTATTCACTGGCGCCCAACAAAAAAATATATAGTTTCTTTCATGCACAGGATGAAGATTGTTTCTATTCGAAATTTATTTGTTTGAAGTTATTTTGAAACGTAATATGTATAAAAGGCGAAAGTTAGATTGGGCTCTGGGGAAAGAATTCAATTAGATTCTTGTCGTTGCATTAGATTCTGTGCAGGACAACGGAATCGATGTTGCCAAGCATATGTAGTCGACATGAATTGCTTTTTGAGACCACATCTACATCTTGGTACAGCTGATAGAGTTCGAGGTTATATCTTCTCCACCAATAACGTCCAAAAATACTACTTTTAATATTAACTCCTTGTTTTTTTGCACTCAGAACTTCTTCAAACTGAAGTAGCAGCGGTTGCCTGAGGTTATTCTTCGCCGGATCTCCACTAGGATGCGATTCGTAGAGTTAATGTTTACACCGAGGTAGATGAACTCCTTAACTACCTCGAAGTTGCTGCTATCAATGTATTTAGTCTTGTCGTCATTTACTTCAAGCCCAACTAACTTCGCCTGTTCTTTAAAAGCTGTGCCAATTTGGCATGCCACGCTGGAAGCGACCGATGATATTAATATCGTCCGCATTCCCCAGTAGCTGGACGGATCAGTTAAAGGTAGTGCCTTCCGTGTTGACACCTGCCCTGCGCACTATCTACTCGAGAACAAGATTGAAGAAATCACGCGACAGCGCATCTCCTTGCCGAAATCCGGTGCATGTTTCGAAATGTTCTGATGAGCTGCTGCCAAACTGCACATTGCCGGAAATCGGCAAGTATTAAGGGCCGTCCGCCCGCACCCCTCTGCTTCCTGCTGGTGAATTTGTTTTGGCGTTTAATTGATAAGGGCTGTCCGCCCACACCTCTCTGGTTCTCTGTTGCTCATGTTCGAGTGTGGTAGACCATCCGTCTGGTTTTAAATCGCGATTTTGTTTTCGGTGGGAGTCTCCTAACATTACCTGTCAGGCTCACCATCCGGATGTTCTCAGGTTACGCTATTTTCCCGCTGCGGGTAGGCACTCGGCCGGCCTTTTCATTTCTATGGTAGCTGTTTGCTGGGAGCCCTATGAAAGTGGGCCGAAGGTTGATGACTCCCTGGCTTCCGCTCCACTTTCGGTGGGAGGTCTACCGAGAAAAGATGGAGAGGGTGGAAGAGTAAGGGATACTCTGCGATGTTTTGTCGTGGTAAATTTTACCGCATATAATATTTTCCTAAGGTCACGTGACACATCTGGATTAGTTTTGACGGGATCCTGAATACAGTCATCTCTTGGCTTTAAAGTCGATAAAGAGATGGTGAGTCTCGATTTGAAATTCGTTGGTCTTTTCCGGGATGTGGCGAAAGCCACAGTATGGTACGTGCCGATTAGTGTGTTGCAGAAGGGGTTTAGACGTTCACGCAGTACGTTGGATGGAATTTTATATGCGGCATTTAGCAGCAATGCGCCTCGATAGTTCTTGCAGGGCTTTTCTGTAGATGGGGCATATTCAGCTGATGGTCCAGTCATCGGGCATGATTTGCTTCACCCAAACTTGATTGATGATTTGTTGCATGCGCCCTACCAAAACATTACCTCCGTATTTGAAAATATCTGCATGTAGACAGTCAGAGCCGGCGGCCTTGTTGTTCTTAAGCACTTGTGTAGCTAACCCAGCCTCTTCTATTCTGGGAGGCGGTGCTGCTTATTTTTGCCCCCTCACTATCCCTACATGATGCCCCTTCAACAGCTGCTGAAAATGCTGCTTAACCACATCTACTATGCATTGCGCGTCTATGATTAGGTTTCCTTGACTGTTTCGAAGAGTTTGCGTTCTGGTCTTGAAGCCAGTAGCCAGTTGCTTGATCGCGGCATTATTTGATCTCTTTAAGTTACTCAGATTATTGACTGCTTGCTCTATCTTCTTTCTAAGCAGGATTTTCTTCCTCTCACCTCTCGTCTCCTGGCTATATAGTCTTCACCTACTTCCTTCGTTTTCCGCTACCAGGTTCTCATGAATCTTCCTTTTTTTGCCAAAAACTTTGTATGGGCGATATATTGAGAAAAATATTGGCTTAATATATTTTTAAACATTTTTTTTCGATTTATATGAAAATTTTCGAAGAAAACAGCACTTTAGTAAAAAACGCCCACAAAAAGTATGCGTGGCAAAAACTTTATATGACAAATGTATAAAGGTGGGCAGTAGGTATCTACATATCTTGTGAAGGTTGTACAACTTTATCTCTCTAACTTAAGCCTTAAAACGGTTTTTTCTAAATTCTGGGCGTGGCAGTAGGCGCATTTTGAAAATTTTAACACTTTACCATTTCGGAGCCCTAGGGAGTATATGTTTCAAATTTCAGCTTCCTAGCATAACTTTAAAGGCCTCAAAAGTTGATACGGACGGACGGACGGACATTGCTAAATAGTCTTAGATTTTGGTCCTGATCATAAATATATATACTTTTAGGGATCTGCGACGAATATTAAGGGGTGTTACAAACTTCGTGTCAAAATTAATATACCCTTAGGATAGGGTATAATCATTGCGGTGGTCTCGTATTTGATGTTATCTAGAGAGCTTACAGTTGAAATCGAAGATGTGATAGAAATTTATCCGAAAGACTGAATGTGTTTGGGGAATCCTTTTTTTAAAACTTCCAGGAAATATATGGCAAGGGCCTTTTAGGTCTCTGCAGGGAAATTGGTTCCTTTACCAGGGAAATTGTTTAGGATTTTCTGCCTTTTGAATTTTGAATTCAGCTGGTTACTCCAGGGACCGCGGTGCGCCAGGTTTAACATAACCTAACCTTTATTTTCGAAAACTCGGCTCTTCTAAGATCCCTTCTTCCAGATAAGAAAAAAATATGCATTTTATTTTGATATGCTATCGTTTTACATCCGACGGCAGACAAAGATGTTATATCTAATCGATAGCTTTATGATGAAATCAGACACTTCAATTTTGTTGCATTTCTTCCGGGATAAGAGGGCAAAGGACACTAACCCAGTTAAAGTTTTAGTGGTGAATGTACCTTATCCCCTAGCTGTATTCCACATTTCCACATGAATTCGTAATATTCTATTCGCTTTAAATGGCCAATACCATATACCAATGATCAATTGAATAATCCCGCTGTCATGTTTCCTGTGCGAAACACATGTGAGAGGTCTTCAATTTCATAATCATCTCCAATTGTTTGCTGTCAGTCCATATATCCAGGTAAAGCTCGACCAAATTACTATCTCGACATATCTGATTCAGAAAAAAAAAAACAATAACACTAAAACATATTGAATCAGTTTTGAAATTGCACGCGTGTGTTGCTCAGCAGCGCAGCTTCTTAGCCATAGCCCGACACGAATGCCTTAATCTAAAACACGTTCCACTATGCCACTTTGTTTTGTTACCGCACAAACAAAACAAAAATAAAAGCAACTTACTTACTTACCCTCATGTATCAAATATCCTTTCAGCTAAGCATTCCCATAACACAACATGGATACAATCTCCACCAAATGGCTTCGTAAAAAAACATTTCGTTTATTCCATTGAAACCTCAAGAGTTGTGTGTTGAAATTTCGCCATCCCATCTACCAAACACTCTGTATAGTATCTATCCTACTTGGATTGCAATTGAAAGGAAATTTTTCCATTGATATTATATTTTCTCCTGCGGGTTGAATCCTTTCACACACTCCCTCCCACCCTACTCTAACCGTCACACCAATTGTGTGCCAAAAGAAGCCCAAAGGAACAACCGAAGGACGAACAGAAAAAGTAAAAATAAAAAAAAAATATTCCTCGATTCCAGAGTAGGTACTAAGTATTACATATTTGCAGAAGAGAAGAAGAAGAAGAAAAAACATAAAGGAAATAAAACGATGATGAGTGTAATCGAATGCTTCGAAACGATAGTACAATGGCTTCGAATTCGAATTCGACTTCGATATATGTATATATTTCTTTTCTTTCGTTCCACTGCCGAACGGGGATAATGACATTGGTTTCCCGGGAGACCAAGCGGGGTACTTTAAAAGCCGTGATTGAAAAATGATTTTATGATTTCCATAAAATGCCGTTTAATGTGCTTTCCCATTTCCTGTGTTTACACACACACATAGCCATAGACCCACTTTTACAAGTACAAGACACAATAGCAGCAGGAATGTCCTCGATTTAACGAACCAAGTTCAATGGTTAGTGCCAGCTGAAGTATCCTATCCACCACTCTATCCGGTAAAGCTCTATTATCCTCTGATCTTATGGTTCGTGCAACGCTTCTACATACGTGTGTGTTTTCAAAGAAGACACTACTCCTATAGTGGTGATGCTGATAACCTTTAGCTGGTTCCGAGCTACAAAAGACTTGTTCCGCCCTTTTTCTAGTCCCTGAACTACTGACTCAAAACATAATAGTGGATGGGGGGCGAGGGGATGACTTGGTTAAAGATGTTACTCATTCTGCGTTTAAGTATCGATTTTCATCTCGAAGAGGGCAGCACTACCACCGCAAATGTCGATGCATACAGTAGTAGTAGCTTCAATGTGTGCTTCATTATTTAATTTCCGAGTTGCGGAAGCAGCACAGAACACACGACGAAGGGGGAACATGCTTTGAAAACTATCATGTATGTAGACGGGGGTTGTGACAACTATGGAAATGACATTAGAGATAGTGAAGCATGCAGTGTGTAGAACTAGTAAGCACGGTATAATTGTACAGTGGGAATCGTCGGTTTTCAAACACTCGAAGTATTATGATTGAGTGTTAGTATGTTTTGGGATATTCACCTTTTTTGGGGAATTTTTTGGAAAATAAATTTCGAAGTGCATTTTTGAGGGAAATTCTTTTTAACTCAACATTAAGTTCATTTGATAATTTGAAGTGAGTGATAGATGTGTTCTCCCGTCGCAGATATAGAATGGCAGTCTCACTTAGACCCGAATTTATTCCATTGTGATTCCTCGTAGATCTACGCTTTTCTTCTCGAAAAGGTGAAGACGATTGTTTTCGGCAGATCTCAAGGTCAGCATGGAAGAATTCTCCTTGGTGAACCTTTCTTACTTACTTAGGCGGCGCTACAGTCCGAGGTTTAACTAGGCATTAACCAATAAGCCTTTCCAATTAGCGCGGTCTTTTTGTTTGTTGAGGTTCCCTCTACTTGTGCGCGTCTCTTAAACCGAGACATTCCTTTACTTCTCAGCCCAAAGAAACAGCGATTGCCAAGCGTTATTCTTCGTTTGATTTCTGATGAGATGTCACTTTCAGATGCAATAGCAGAGAAGTAGAAGCAGAAGGTAGACAAAGTCCATTACTCTAAGTTATAGCTGTCGATTGTGACATTCTGGCCGATTCGTCGATGTTGGGTGTCCGTTCTTGTTGACAATATATATTTTGACAGCGCGTCGTATTGCCTGAATCCTTTTTTAATATCAAAGGTCTCGCTTAGGTCTTTACCGACCTTGATGCAGCAGCGAGCTTACGACGAGTTTGTGCCAAAACTGGACATGGCTCATCTCTATCGATGCTACCATACGCGGCTTTAAAGTCGATATAAATATTGTAAGTATCGATGTGGACTTCTTGGGTTTTCTCAAGGATCTGCCCTAGTATGAATATTTGGTCAATTGTTGACTTACCGGGCCTAAAACCGCACTGATGAAAGGGTCCAATCAGATTATGCGACTGATGCCTCTATATTCGGCGCAGTTTAGAGCGTCTCCTCTTTTTTATTTATAATTTTCTGTCTAAGACATGATCCAGATATTTAGATTCATCAGACTAAGCTGGTAGCTTTAATAGAGGGAGGGACAATAGAAGTAAATTTATACTTCCTGATAAAGGGTAGAGGTTTGGTTTTCTGGCGGGTTAACCACAAATCCACTACAATTTCTGGATTAACTTCTTTAAAATGTTGAGATGCTTCTCTTAAAGAGCAATAGACAGGTCATAGGTTTAAACTCCGCATCCATTTCCTTCTAATCAGTTTGTTTACCACTCCATTCGAAATATATTTCATCTTAATCCGCTAAACAACGTATACCTTTATAAAAAAAAATCTTATAGTCTTAATATAGTGCTAGAAATTCACAGAAAATTTATGTTCGACCTCTTTTATACAGAACCTACATGCTGTCCCCGGGCCCAAATTAATTTTGTCAAGATGGCACTCAGACCACAATGACCCATGAGAAAGCCAACTACCTTTTTTCCTCATTTCCTTATCTAGCATAATTATTTTTTTGTACGAGTAAGGTATTAAGGTACGATCAGACGGTCATCCAAACTTGTCATCCGGATGACTCCCTGACGTCACTATAATGTAGAATTTATTTTAAAGTGGTCATCCCGTCTGAAATAAACAAGTTTTCAGACGTCAGCACGTCATCCGGATGACAAGTTTGGATGACTGTCTGATCGTACCTTTAGTCATTTGGATTGTCTGACCCTCGGAACATTTATCATTTCCAAGTTTAATCTAGTGCTTAATGGCATGAATTTCAACCTGCAACTCACTAGGAAATATTACCATCTGTATGGAAAAAGACGCCGGCTTCAACTTCAGACTCGATATTTGAGGTCTAGTATCGGGACACCATTGACCCAGTTTGCACAAGTTCCACATTTCGATCACAAACAATCTTTCGAAATAAGACATATATATATATATATTTTTTAAGAGAGAGAGCATTTATCCATATGACCATTTGGGATTGTCATATGGCTAAAACTTGTACTGTAACTGCAGTTTTAGGGCGCATCTCTGCATTACTGTTCATAACATCATCTTTTTTTTTACTTTACTTTACAGTTTTCTGCAGCTGTTCCTAAGAAGTCTCAGTGCGTCTTCTTTTATCTACCTGAATTTTTAAAAGAATTTACTACAAAAAATGGAAATATGTCTGTTCGTTTAAAAAAAAAAATATTATATTTTGTAATAAATAAATTTCTTATGCATTATTCCTTAAAAATAAGCTTGTGCGAAAATTATGAAATTTTCAAAAAGACCATGAAAGATAAAAGGGAAACAATTTTTTTTTCCTGGGAAAAACGATGGCAGTGACTAAACAACACTGGCAGTGCCTCCCCCCCCCACGTGATATTTCGTGACTACGAGTGATATAGCATATACTTCTAGACACTGACGTAACACCTTCGTCATGACTGCTAAACATAGCCGTTTGGCCCTTTGAAATTTACAATTTCAAGCCTACAAATTACCACAACGCACGAAAATAAACACACGTTACAGTCTTCTTCAAACAACCTTTCACTGTGCCGAATTAATTTTCGTTTTAATTATGCCAAAACGAGGGATTATATTATGAATTACAACGAACCGGAGTGGATATCGCACTCGGTTGAGGACTTAAAAGTAGGAACGGCTGAACTAAATCATTTAACATTGTTTTTGATGTTCCGCTGGAATCAGAAAAAGTGTGGAAAGATACTCGGAATTACACTCTTACCTCAACCAAAAGAGATGGGTATGAGGCATCAGTTTTAACACGGACATAATTATTTCTTGGAATTATTTTAGTCTTTGCATATTCGCAGTTGAAAAAAGTATGAAAAATGTCCTTTAATTTGTAGCAATTAATCTATGAATCAAGAACCTCCTTTAAAAGTTTAGCTAATCTCTCTTTTTATCCTTATCCAAATGGATTATCTTTTTTGTTTCGAACTAATAGACCAATAAAACATTTTCTTTAAAAAAAAATTAAAAGAAACATGTAATCCCCACTGTGCAATATTTTTGTATCCAATGTGACCTCTGTGTCGAACAAAGAAACTAATTGCGGTGTGGATTTGGTTAGTATCCTTCATCTGATGTACGATGATGATGATGTTACTTTTGCTGATGCTGCTGCTACACTGTTTTTGGTGCTGCTACTGTGGCATTGATTTGGTGTAACAACATATCCGTTTCGGGATTTAATGGAATAACACATGAGGTCAACGGTTAAAAGTTTAATTAAAGTGAAAACGCTCTTCTTTCTCTTCGATATACAGTATCTTTTGGAAACAAGATGAATATCGACGTGTATAGATATGTAGATGTGCAAATAAAATGAATAAAGCAAAACCACAACCACCATGACCTCGAATGGCGAGCAAGTTCATTACAGAAATGGAATATTTGAATATTGGTTTTGACTGCTTAGTTAGATATTGTTTTCGCAAAATTTACTATTGAATTTTAAATTAAATAGTTTTTGAAGTTTTTCAAGTTCAAGTTCTCCGCCTATAAAAATAAACACAATTTTAAAAACTTTCACATTTTGCAATCATTTAAGACTATGGATTACTGCCTTAGTTTATGTAGTTGATGCAAAAGTGGATGTATCCTTATAAATGCAGAGGTGAAATGTGTTTTATTATATCACTTCGTCAGCAAGCATATGGATAAAGCAATGTTTAACAAGTAGTGGGAGTGCACATTTACATAAATGGAAAATAATATGGGCCGCAGAATAGAACCCTGTGGAATTTCCCCTGGTACTCTAAGCCTTATTGACCGCCACTTGAGTGCAAAAATAAATATTAGTCGTAAAAGGCCCATACAGGACCTAAAGCCTAGCTTCTCCAACCATTGTGTGTGCGAAGTTATGTTTTTGATACGAATGAAGGGACCTACAGTTTAATGCTGATTCCGAAAGGCAATTTGAGAAACTTCTCATGACATTTCTTACTTTCGGATGTTTATTAGACGTTCGCAAAAGGTGGGGCGGCCAATAAAAACTTTAAGGTGGTATAGGTCGGGATTTGAACCAGCGACCCCTCGCTTAGTGTTTCAATGCACTTAACTACTAAGCCACTGCACCTACTGTAAAAATAGAGCAGCAGAGCAGCTCTCAAACGACTTTAGGGAATTCTTAGCAGGTTAGAAAAAAAGTAGGGCAGTTCGTCATTTTGCTAAGAGTAACAACTTGTTTCCCACGACTTCTTTTCGCACGAAAGCCATACTGAGTTTAACTTAAAAGTTTATTAGGTACTGGTAGGTTGGGCTAGAAAAGGAAAAGAAAATTTACTTTTGGCCTCTATTCAGCGTTAAGGAATTATCTTTACCCTTTTTCTGACACAAACGACTTAAAGATGTTTACTGTAATTAAACATCAACGGCTGCAGTTATTCTTTATCTCCCATTTCTCAATTTGCAGGACTCAAGCGTGGCTCAAGAAATGGGCGCAGTGATGCCGCTTTGCTTCTTTAAAATAGCCGGAAACTTAAAGAAAGAGTAAGAAAGAGAGAGATGCTCAAGCAATTCATTCACCAGATTTGAATGTTTCTTTGCACGAAAGAAAGAGAGATAGCCAAATTTGTGATAATTACCATTTTTTGAGCTGATGTTACATAAACTGAAAGAAAGGCTCTACATCGCAGATGTTGGTCCAAAACTCAAAATACGCTAAAAGGGCAGTAAAAATTTACTTTTCTGTATAAGCACGAGAAAGAGGATTGATGTATTTATTTGAAACTGGAAAGTCAGTCGAAAACCCTAGGGTAGTGGCACCTATTCCCGAAAGTCCCCAGTTTTCGAACACTTTTTGAAAAAATCGTTATAATTTCGTTATTTTTTCAATGTTCTCCTTCAAACCAATACAAATATGTAATTGGCCAATTCCAAAGAGGTTCTCATAGATAGAATAATGTAGCAAGTGCTAAAATAGGTTCAGTTGAAAGGATTGTTTCGATAAATGTCATTTATTACTATAAACTAAAAATTTCGTAAGGAAAATGTTAACGTTAGTACCTGTCAGTGTTTTATTTTTCATATGGATGCTTTAGTTTTATAAACATTTGAGAATATTTTCAAAGAAAATTAAAGTTTACTTGTTTTTTTTAGTATTTCAGAACAGGAAATAAAATTTTCTCGATTTTCCTTTTTTGGAAAACTGCTTAATTTTTATTTTTTTGTTTTTGAAATTTTCTATAGGAATTTAAAGCAAAATATACTGTTTTTGATTTTATGTAACCAAAACTGCAAGCAAAATGAGTATTCCTGTGTTCGAAAATAAGAAACAGGTCAGTTTTGTGGTATCCTGTATTCGAACAGCTTAATATCATCACATAGTTTAAAAAAATGAATCGAAAAAAAAATACGACGAATGTTTCAAGAACCGAATAGATGAGTATTCGAGGTGCGAGTAGAGAATTCAGGGTTCCGATTATAACTCGCCACGATAGGGTTAACGGTAGAGCTCCTGATAAGCTAAGGATGTCAACAACCAGGATGTCAGAAATCTTCTCCAGAACGACATTAATAGTTTCGCTACTTGGTGTGCTATGGACGGTTTAATCCTTAACCAATCTAAATGTCAATATATGACATTTTCAAGAAATGGCATTCCTTTCAACTTTCATTATTCTTTATCTCATCAAACTTACCTTTATAGGACATATATTAATTTAATTTTATTTCATTGTGAATAAGTCTATGCTAAGCTTTATAAAGAGGTTGTCCAACGAATTTGATGAACCCTGCGATACTAAGGTATTGTACAATTGCTGTCCGCAGCTTGAGTATTCTTCACAAGTTTGGGCACCGTACTATAACATTCACTCAAATCGAATTGAAGCCATTCAACGTACCTTTATTTGATTCGCCTTCAGAGGTCTTCCATGGGAAGATCTGTATAACCTCCCCCTACAGTCAACGTATCAAACTTCTACATGTGATATGGTTTTCTTACAGCAGCTTGTATCTGGTAATATTGATGCAACTGATTTGCTGCCTTCAAATTTCACTTAAACTTACGTCGAGGTGCTCACAACTTACTATGTGTAAATTTATTATTCAGTCCTTATCATAGGATTATGGCGGGAATGAAGCTATTAGTCGCATAAGTAGAATTTATAATTTAAATGATCATGTGATTGATCTGCATGTTAGTAAGCTGAAACTTAAAAATATTCTACGTACTCATATTCTATTGTCTTAGTTAATTTTGCGTCCGTAACACCTCCACTAAGTAATAAGCCTGGGGGCATTTTTTGATCTGATCTGATCTGATAGTGTCTGGGAAAAATTGAACAACGCTTTCCTGAACACCATAATGAAAAATCCTAAAGTAAGTCCTCCTGAGACCATCGGTAAGGCCAGATAAATAATGAGAAAAGAGAGCACTCGTTTTTTCGATTTCAGAAAATACGTACAAAAATTTTAAATACAATGCCTGTCGATTGGGTTGTGGGTCGTTCAGAGAATCTGTGAAAGAGAACCGAAACATTTTATTACTTATATTGCTAACGATTAGAAATAATTAGCTTGATTAACCATCCATCGAGAGGGAGGTGCAGTAGCTAAGTAGTAAAGTCCGTTGGAGCACTTAGGCTTTAGGTCCTTTTTATGTCCTATACGGGCTGTTAATATTCGAAATATGGAAACTCTGTGTTCGTGTTTGGGAAACAATTGTTCGAAAATAGGAAAAAGTCGATGTTTCTCAATTTTACATAATTATACCCTATCCTAAGGGTATATTAATTTTGACACATAGTTTGTAACACCCCTAAATATTCGCCGTAGACCCATAAAAGTATATATATTTATGATCAGGACCAAATCCTAAGACTATCTAGCAATGTCCGTCCGTCCGTCCGTATGTACGCAATTTTTAGGCCTTTAAAATTAAGCTAGGAAGCTGAAATTTGGACCACATATTCCCTAGGGAATATTAAAGCTAAAGTTAGAGAGATAGAGTGTTACAACCTTCACAAGATATGTAGGCACTGCCCTCCTTTATAAGTTTGTCATATATTTTGACTAAAATGCTGTTTTTTTCGAAAATTTTCACAGAAAGCGAAAAAACTGTTTAACAAAATATTTACCCAATATTTCTTGCAACATATCGCCCATACAAAGTTTTTGGCCACGCCCACTTTTTGGAGGCGTTTTTTCAAAACCGCCTCAAGCGGACTGTAGCCTTTCCTTATGTTTTTTTAATGAGTTGATAATAATATTGAAATAACTGCTATGAGGCATAAAAACATTTGAGTTTCTCTATTAGAAGTAATTTATAATATATTTCTACTTCAATGCAAGTATTTTTGACAGCTTATTAAATTTGTTTAAACTCGGTAAACTGTTCGAGAACTATTGCCACTACCCTATGCAGTAAAAGTGAGAAAGTTATGATCCTCATTCCTGATCATAACCTCGAAGGCAGTAGAAGAAGAACGAGAAGGCAAATAAACTCTTCATAAGTTTTGTTTTATCCGTATTTTAATAAGTCAGTTAGTCAGTTAGCCAGTCCGTTAAAATAAAACTTAAATCTAATATGGTCAAATAAGATATTTCGTGGAACATGCAAAACTAGTTCTGTCAACAAAAGCCTCGCCCAGCCAGCGTTAAATTTACCCTCCTTATCCTAAACTAAATAAATTAAACCGGAAAATAATTTCTGTTAAATCTTCATGTACATCATGCCAATTAAAACCAATGTCACCGCAAAGCACTAACGCCACACACGAAGAAAGATCACTCATTACCATTTCGGATCTCTCTCTCTCTCTTTCGTACATTGTTCATATTTTTCAAAAGGAAACAAGTTAAAGAATCACACTCAGTGTATCTAATTAAAAACTCATTCGCATTTATATCCCACAGCATCGCATTTACACAGCGCTCTCATTATACGGTGCAACATCCGCAAAGCAGATACATAGGTACCTACAAAACCACGGAAAAAGAAATCTCAGTTAAATTTCCTCCCTCAGTGTAATTAAAGCAAAATGTAAAAGATTTATCAAAACCACGACGAGAATGGAAATATATAAATCCTGCTTCTTAAGCGCACCCGCACCTACTTACATATATTTCCACAAACAGGATAAAAAAATATATACTGAATGTCGTCATGACATAAAAAATTCATGATTCCTTCCTTCACCAGTAAACATCTGGCAGTCGTCGTCTCCATGGTAGCGCACACGATATCATTCATAATGCCTCTACCCATCCTCATCTAGTTCGTCATTTCTGACTCACGTGATCGTAGACACACCGGGATTGCCATCGGGTTTAGCTACCGTGTCGTGTGTACAACAACCAAGAGGGCGGATAATAAATTTGAGTTATTTCCATAAATCGGAAGAAATGAAAAATTGAAGCCAATTCAATACTAAAGGAGATTCCTTGCATGCTCCTTCGACTTCAGCAGTGCGACATCCTATGCGCCGTGCGACATCCTCCGCCCAAAGACAGCGGGGGCGACATTCAACGAACATCATGTTTACATTCACAAAAAAGATATCCAATGAAAAATTGAAGGCGACAAACAAGTTCAGCGACTCGAATTTTTCTTTCAGCTCCTCGGCTGGCGGCGCCAAATAGGGACGGACCCCCACCCCCTGGGCTGTCTTCACGTTGTAATAAGGACAAGAACTTGAAACACATTCACACATAGATTTGCTATGTGAGTAAACAGAAGCACACTGCTACCTAAAAATGGTGTCAGTATTTTGTTTTGGATTAAATCAGTGACTCTTAACTCATTGAATTGGAAATTTTGACCTCACTCCAAGGTGGATGTGGGGCTATTCATTCGAACCTGCCTTACATCGAACAGAATGTGAAGTGCTAGAGGGCTATTTGTTTTTATTTCTTCTATACAAAAATGATCAGTGCAAGATGCTATCTCATCTAACTATGTTTGTGCGTTTCAATCGGGGTTGTAAGCAGACTGGGTTGCCAATCTGCAAGGAAATAAGGTAAAAGATTTTACACACGTCTTTTTCAAAAATCGGTTGAGCTTTTGAGGATGTAGAGAGAGATTCGGTTTTTGTGATAATAACGTTAGTCAGTTCTTTTGGTAGATTTACGTTTGTAAGCGCCAGAGCAATGCCACTCTATATTGTCTATTTTCAATTCAGAGCTCGACGGTATAACTAAAATGAGATGCGAACTGCCCAAAATAGTTAACGTTAGACGCCTTAAAACGATTGCAGTAGCCAGAGCCTATAGAGAGCGCCTGAGCGAAAATCTATCAGTGGTGCATTCAGCATCCACAAATGCGAGTACCATATCATGAAACCCGTATCGCAAAACCATCAGGGAAATAGCCGAGACCACCGTCGGTTAGAAACCATTCCAGAAAAATAGGAGTGGTATGATGATGAGTGCGTTCAGGACATATATCAGCGAATAGAAGAGAACCCTGCGTAGACGTACGCAGTCTCCCAGCTCAAGAAAATTAAAGAGTCCCGCGACAGAAACAATATCCGGATGTTCTTCAAGAAAGCCAAGAAAGTCCGGAAATAGGATGAAATTTTAGAGGTCTTCAAGCTGAATTTTCAGCAGCTGCTAAATAAAAGTAAACTGGCGTACAGTCAATGTAGAAGAAACTCCTCTTCCTCCCAGTTTTGAAGAGGTCGGTAAAGCTGTTCAAAAGCTAAAGAAACGCTGACGCTACTGGTCGGCAAGTGAACATTTTTCAACTTAGTGATGGTTGAGAGAAATCATGACTGGACCATCAGCCCCATATGCACGATCTAAAAGAAAGGCGAGCCAATATCATGCTAGAAAATATCGCAAGAAAAAATCGCATATGTATAGGCTAGGATCGTATCCAACTTACTATGTGTAAGTCACAAACCCTTCTGCAACACACTAATCGGCACGTAGTAGTGTGGTTTGCGGCCCGGCCCGGCAAATAAGCAACAAATAACTTCTTGACACTACCACGAAACATACAATATTTTCTTCGACTAGTTTGCTCTGTCCCGAGCGAGAAGAATAGTCTATATGAGAAACAGTCATCAATAGAAACCATTACAACGAATGCCGGTAGACCCAACACTGGTTTAGGTCCTCAGACAACATCCGTTAAATTCCTTTTAGTTAGTGATGGTGCATCACCGACATTTCAGGCAGACTACCAAAAAAGACTAACGAAAAATAAAGCAGATAAAGTTTCAAATCAAAAAAAAATAAATACGCACGACTGCGTCATACAAATTATCAAAATCGTTGGAGCTGTTTTTGAGAAAAAGAATTTAATTTAAATTTAAGAAAATCGTTATATGAAAAAAAAATTTTAAAAAAATTATTTAAAAAATCTAAGTATGCAGATTTGTTGGAGTTTATAGTATAAAAAAACCGCAAATATTTTTAAGTTCCCTTTAGTTTTCGAGATATTGTTCGTTTTATAAATTACCGTTAATCGTTTTTTTTTTCCAAAAACTGAGTATTGACACCATCTCAAACATCCTTAGTACAAAACAAGACCAAAATCCTTGGAACCATTTTCGAGAAAAATAGTGATATGTTATTTTTACAAAGCAAAAAATAAAAAGATGCCCCGAGATGTAACCCCAAAAACCATATATAACTACAAATCTGTCGAACCGTTTCGCCATACGGCGCCCGGACAGACAGACAGACAGACATACAGACGGACCGATGGACGGCATTGGCGGACCCTCTTTTTTGGCCTTCTCTATAGTCGTAATATCATCCCTCATACTCAGTTTGAGTTCGAAATTTCCGCACGATCGCAAGAACTTTCTCTTTAGTATATTAATGTATACGAGAAAGTTAAAAACTTGTGTAGTAAACACTTATCTGCTCTTTTAATCTTTGAAAATTAATACCCAAATTATAAACGTGTTCCTGGAAAAGTATGTGAAATTGACACAACTGTATACACAATCCCGATTGTCTAACGCTCTAGAGTGTCTAGAGTCGCTCTAGCAACTTTTAAGCGCTAAATGACAGAAACAGAGGCAATATTCATACTCCTAGCTAATATTTAAAATGAATCTTTTGAATCGAGTTAGATATAATTCTGTTACTGTTGTTTGGTTGTTTAACAAGGTTGCGCTGTCGCTGTGTGTTTTAGGAAAACACATTTTTTAAGAGATTTTGATTTTTTCAGCTTCTTTTATATTTCCGAGTACGGTACGATTACAAATGGTTACGATCAAGAGGAAAGGATCATGACTTTCTGCCTTTTTTACTGCAAATCTACTGGTCCCTCTGTGGGGTTCACCTGTTCTAATTTAACGAACTTGGTCATCAGAAATTCTACAACAATAACAGAGGGACCAGAAACGCCATCTTGAGGGCAGCCCTTCTTTACCACTGTCATTTTATCATCATATTTTATCGGCCCCAGTTCGCATCTGCAACCACTTGTACAAGGTGACTCAAGCTTTGCAACATGTTTTGGATCCACGCGACAAGTGATTCTTTTACATCCTATCAAGAAGCGGAGCTGCACATGCTTTCAAAAGACACATTGCCAAAGGCGCCATCTATATCAGTAAAAATTCCTATCGGTGGAACTCTCGGTCCCTCCAAGAAGGTTCGCGAGCACCCAAGTTTTTCTCTCTAATATGCATGTTGCATTTCGGAGTGAGTGGGACCTCACTTGTCACTTTGCGCAAGTGCTGAGCAACCACCCTCTCCGTGCTGATGAACGGTTACATGGGTTTTTTCGGGGAAAAAAGGTCTATTTTCAACAATTTCTTTTTTTATTTAAAAAATAAAATATTTTATTCAAACTCTGAAAAAGAATTTCTGACATTTTTAAATTAAAATATTCGAAACTTGGTCACTATGATGTCATTTTCGGTGATCCCTCGGAAAAAAGGTGCTTCCGATTTGACAGCAGAACTCGTGAACAGGATCAAATGAAGTGAAAAAAATAAAATTCGTCTTTTAGTTAAGACAATAAACTAGAATTTGGATGAAGGAAAATAAAAAAACTGAAAATTGAATTTTTGTTGGACCTTTTTCCAAAAAAAAATGAAAATTTTGTTAAAATTTGTTCAACACTTTTAACTTTCTCGTATACGTTAGTATACTAAAGAGAATGTTTTTGCGATCGTGCGGAAATTTCGAACTCAAACTGAGTATGAGGGATGATATTACGACTATAGAGAAGGCCAAAAAAGTGGGTCCGTCTGTCTGTCCGGGCGCCGTATGGCGAAACGGTACGACGGATTTGCTTCAATGTTCGTACATTAGGTTCTTGGGGTTATATCTTGGGGCATCTATTTACTTTTTGCTTTATCTTTTGAAATAACGGTACCTGCCATACAATTTTTTTTTTTTGTGAAAATAACCTATCACTATTTTCCTCGAAAGTGGTTCCAAGGTTTTCGGTCTCTTTTTGTACTAAGGATGTTTAGGATGGGGTCAAAAATTCTGCATACTCAGTTTTTGGAAAAAAAATCGATTAACGGTAATTTATAAAACTGGCAATATCTCGAAAACTAATAAATGGAATTTAAAAAAAAAATTCAGTTATTTTTTTTTTTACTATAAAGATGAACAAATTTGCATACCTAGATTTTTTAAATAATTTTTTTAAAATTTTTTTTTCTTATAACGTTTTTCTTAAATTTAAATTAAATTCGTTTTCTCAAAAACGGCTCTAACGATTTTGATAATTTTTTGTATTTGGAACAAATATATTATAAGTGTGAGTGCCAATCTCAAAAAGCTACTCATCAAAAGAGTTCATTTCTTCCTTAATAGGAATATCATTTCTATTTACATGGAAGCACAGAGAATTGGATGGTTAATATATGTTTGCAACCGTTGGTTACCCTATTACATATCGTAGAATCCGAAGCGGTTTTCAATTTTCTCCCTGAATAGAGGCAGTTGCACAACTACCGCACGAACCCGTTCTACGTATGCAAGTCGACAACCTAGATAAATAGACCAGCAGCGGTCTTGCTTCGCCTCTGGTTTGTTCGCGTGCTGCCGTTCATTCGCTCTCTCGCCCGAACAAATTTTTAGTAAAAAGCATTTTGACCTGAATGATAGTTTCCCGTCATCGTTGGTCGGTGGGACGTCCTGTTTGCGATTTTTTTTTAGAGCAGCAACACTCCTATCTATTCATCCATCAGCTCGAATCATGGTTCCGTGGCTCTTAACCACCCTTAATCTCAATCTCTATTTGTTTAACCTGGAATTCTAAATGTAATCTCTGCTTTTGGGATTTTTACTTTTAACGCTTTTTATTTTTTTTTTTTTTTTTCATTTCTATATACGTAACGTATATCTTTTTTCAGTTTATCTCGCCAGGCACTCTTGTTAGTTCATTCGACCCGTTGGCCAGTGAAGGAGGTTATTCTAAATGATTTTGTTTTTTATTTCGATTTTCTTTCCTTCTTCGCTTTTGTTTTTCCCTACTTAAGTGGGTTTAGTATTATTTTCCTCCCAGAAGCTGTGTTTCTTGAAACTATTAAATGTAAGTGGAACGAAACCTTGGAGTTCAATTTGCTGGGCGGGGAACAACTGTAATAGCTTGGTGGGGTTGGGAGATTGCGGTGCAACTAAAGTTAAAATGATTTCCTTCCGTATCTTTCTGAAGTTCTCTTTGTCATCTAAGATATCGAGTTGGTGGGCAAACTTTACCAATCCTTAAATGAGATAAGAGATTGCTGCCATCGCAGTCAATCTATCATCTCGAATGGAGCCTATAGCAGCACCGGCCATCATCATCCACCTGTACATTCCGATCGGATCCGTAGCGATGCCTTGGCGCCTACGGGCTTGAATTGTGATTGAATTCGAAAATGTGCTCCTTGAAACAATTCGAAACGGGCGTGGAATTATAAATAGAAAGGTGGTATTGTTGCGGAACTTAACGCATCCTTTGAGCCATTATTTTGTGAATATTTCCATCGGAGAATTGGGCAAAGTTGAAATTCTTTCAACCGCGTCACCAAATACTCTCTGTGTGGTTTGGTTATGTTTTCCATTTTCTGATTTCGATTTTGACCATTCGCATTGTTTGTCGTTTGTCCCTTCAGAGACGGGTGGCGGCGGCGGTTTTTCTGTGGTTTTTGCGTTAGAGAGCTCTTGTATTTCGAGCGGTTTTTGGGTGTTTCTTTTTTTGCTTTTTTTCTGTCAAAGATTTGATTGTGAGGAAATCGATGGATACCAGATAAGTGATTGGTGGATAGAATTCCTTTGTTGATACACAGTTGGATTTTATGATTCCGTTTTGTGTGTGATTTACATAATTGATTGGAGCACGCTAAGGGGTCTGTTCGAATCGATTTATGGAAGAGATTTGTTTGAACTTGTGCAGAAGTTTTGTCATGCAGATGCTTTTTTTTTTGTTTGTTTGTTTGTTGTAGAGATTCAAATAAATGAATTAAATTATCATCAAATAGAAGCTGGCACTTGTGGGACTATTAAATTCCATGGGTAATTATTGAGAACGAAGTGTCCTACTATGGTTTTGACTTTGTATTTGCTTGTCAGTCAAGTAGGTATATATGTATGTTATATATCGCGTAGATATAAGAGCCGTCTCTTATCCGGTTAACTAAGGGTATGGATATCCATGTTTCATGGGATTCTAAGAAAAATATCACTTTTAAGGCTCCAAGGAACTGCAAGGTTCCAATGAATTCCGGATAAAAAATCAAAGTAACAGGAAATAGTTAAGTGATTCTAAAGGACATTTTCTAAAAATATACTTTTTAAGCCTGCAAGGATGATGATTACTGTCGTTATCAGCAGTATGGCTTATTTTGTGAGTCGTCGAAGCAGAGTAGTCTTCTTCCCGTGTTAAGCAAGAAAGTCCTATATCCATGCAATTTCGTGGGATATAGGACTTTTTTGCTTAACACTTGGCACTTACGACTTTGTTTCTTAACAAACATGAGACTTTCGGATACGTGTTAAATTTCTGTTTTGATTCAAAGGCACTTCCAGACTCAACTTTGAATTTCTGAAAGCGCGGAAAAATAGAATATTAGTGCACAACATGCTCTAAACTCAAAACATGACTTTTGACGCTTAGGACTTTCTTGCTTAACACGGCAGTCAATATGGTCCTTTTTATTTACTGGGAGGTTAGCAGTCAATCCGAACATAATTAATTCGCTTCTACTTCATCATCCCCCTTATTCAGTTTCTTTACTTTCAGAACAGATAATATGTTTTTGCCATTTCTGACAGTTTTTACTTGCAAAATTTGATCATTTGACAGCGAAATGCAGTCAGACCAATTGGCATGCAGTCTATTCAAATGATAGCATGTGTTTACAGTGACTCAGTGATTAGTGTTTACAGTGACTCAGTGAGTAGTGGGTTGGACAACTAAGCGAGGACTACAAATCCTCCCATTATCCAAAGTTTATATAAGCTTCCCCACATCTCCCGGAATCTCACAAATACCCAAGCGTAAAGGTACGATCAGACAATCATCCGAACTGACGTCAGATAACTTGTGTAATTTCGGATAACACGTTCTATGACATGCCGGGTGACAGGCGATCACACTGGATGACCACTTAAGTACAAATTCTACGTCATAGTGAAGTCAGCACTTCATCCAGATGACCCTTTAATGAAAATAAACCTACATTTTAACTCTGACTAACATCTCTTGTCTAGTATGTACTCACAGTAGATACGGCCATCTGTTAATCAATAGAATCAATTGAATCAATTTGCAGACCACGATTACACTTCCAATCCATTAACGTATTCGTAAATGGTAAAATGAACTAATCTGCATCTATGACAGTTACTAAGCTAATGGCGTAATAATACAAACGTATTTTGTAACTGTTAAAGTAGGTCCCTACACTCACTTAGCTGACATATGAATTCGGAACAAAATGGATATCGACAGTTGATCCGGATAAATGATGGTTAGTTGTGTAGTTGCTACAGCTGCTGTAGTAGGCTTTTTTAATTGAACGACGACGATTTGATTAAACTAATCACTTTGGGGTAATGTCAAGCGGAACGGCGCATACCTACTTACTTAGCTTGAAGACTTACATTTGGGCGGCGACCGCAGCAGAATTTAGAATGTCGTGATGTGATTCGGGAGGTGCAGGTTCAATACCCAGAAGAAGAACAACAAAGATGTTCCCACCCATTATTAAGAAGAACGAATATTCATTACAGAGTATTCGAGTTTCTAGGATTAAGATTGTCTTTGTTCAAAAAGGACATTAAATCCTTAACAAATTATATGGATAAATTGTTGTTAATCTCAAACCCGAACTTCACGTAACCACTAAACATGGCGCATTAAATTTCCAAGTACCTTGTTCCAATAATCGTTTGCATATTCATTCTGCCAACCGCGTTTTCCAGTATTCTAGATCAAATATAAGACGAGTTATCATCCTCAATTTGTGTAGGTAGGTGCCTCCCACCCACAGGTTTTTCTTTCTCCTTTTTCCCTATTTTGACTGCCTCATCAATTTTCATTCGATTCCAAATCTTAAAAGTATTCTTGCTGCTCGCTCCCATCATGCTAAGCAGAGAGTCATCAAACAAGGACACTAAAAATCGAAAAATGCCGAAGGAGGGCAGAAATAGCAAAAATGTCTTTCCAAACTCAAACCCTATTTGATGCTTTTCAAGGAATAACTTTTGCATCAACCCACCCTATGCCCAGTTTCTTAAATCAGCTAAAGGCAAACATAATTTCCACGAAATCGAAAATTGTCTCACCCTATTTCCAAGTGTCTATACGATGCGATATCCGATGCCAACCAATTTCTTAACGAAATTCGCCATTAACAGCTTTAAGGAAACCAAATGAAGGCGCCATCCGTTTTTATAACCCACCCCGTTGTTTTGTGTATATTTTCTCACTTTGATGTCGAACTGATAACTTGGTCATAATATCGATTTGCACATCACTACAACAGCGGTAGTGTCTCCTCCCGAGCTTGGAGGGATTCAGATATAGATAGAGATAAAGATAAAAATGAAGTTCAAAAGTTCATTGCCAAGATAACGACAGGACACATTGCAGGCAGAGTCACGATTTCGCCCTCAAACTACCATAGATACAATCCAATCAAATTGGGCTAAGAATTTAATACAAAAGAAGGATTCGTATCGTATGGGACTTGTGTAACGGCTTATTAAAAACAAACAACGTGACCGTTCCACGTGTCAAGCACGAAGGATCTCGAAAAGTCGCATTCTCTCAGTGTCATTATCAACTTTTCATCATTTCGCATTACTTTTGTTTGTGTCGTCCTGATGGTTCTTTCCCTTTATTCGCATTTGAATGTATAGCAGATACATTTTATTCAGCCGCTATATGAACAAACAACGAACAAGGCAAATGATGGTGCTATTGCTGCTGCATTAGCTGGGTGTTAGACATTACACGTTGGTTGCATCCCTAAGAGCATGCACATGCCATCCCCAGATTGTGAATATTCTGTTGCTTTTAGCTTTGGCGCGGTGCACTCAAGTCCTTCGGCGTCCTTTGGGTAATCTATCTTGAAGCTGGGGTGTAGAGGAAAAACTTTATGCTCGACCTGCAGTGGTCATTCACTTTTAGTCAAAGTTTAAGGCAATGCTGGTCTAGTCGGGAGGTGGTCGGTCTTGTGTTGCTTGCAAGCTACGGTTTTTAAGTTTTTAAGTTAAAGTTTGTACATATACACTGCTGCACCACCAGAAATGGAGCGATAAAACAATGCAATGCACTTATATTTGCCATTTATTATCTCAAGTTTCACTGTGTCACTTTGTGGCGTTCTTTTATCTACCCATAGCCAATGGAGGTGGAAAGAAAGTGGGCCACCAAGATGTACTATTTCTAAGTTATAGTATAGACCTTTTGCAGAGGATAATGTTTCAGGATTTGGACGTAGTTTTCGTTTTTTTTTCGGCTGACATGTCAGAGATTGTGAACGAAAGGAGTAGTTAAACGAAGTGGTCTGGCCATGTAATAGAAGGAAGGAACTATGTTTGTGTTTTCTTTGAGTGGCATTAAGACTGACCTGGTTTGTACAGTTGAGTAAGTTTTACTTATGTATCGCCCCCGCATATGCCTGGTAAGTACTACCGTAGTGCGATAAAGAGGACATTTAGAAGTGTTGTTACGAGACACATTGTTTCACATAAATATGAATGTTTTGCTTGCTTCCGAGGGGAAGTGATAAAGGCTTACAAATCAGTGAAGTGCCACTAGATACTAATTGCTATTCCAAAGCAAAGTGTTACTGAGTTATGTCAGACTATCTACCTAGTATTGTATTTTATCACCTTATGACTACTTGAATGTGCTTTTATTCATAATATTTCAGCAAAGTTTCCGTTTGGTATCTATTGATGGATGTAGAACCAGAAGGATAGGCACTAATTTAGCAAACGCTAATTGACATTTTTTATGATTTAAATGGAAATATCATACAGCAGTATTTTGACCGCAATATTACAGCCTTATTTCGAAGCATTTCGTGAGACTAGTTCATTCACCTTGTTCATTTAGTTATCTTTTATTCACTGCTCATGAAATAACCGAATGTCATAACAAAAACGAAGCTATTACCCCTAAAATATGAATGATAATAAACAAAATGTCTAACAAGTTTTTTTTTTTCAATAGTTTTTTTGTGTGCTACCTGCACTCTTGTAACATCGTGATAGTCTGCGCGAAACTTAGACATCTCTATCTGATTTGCAGTTGCAGTTATGCAAGACAGAAAGCGGCCTTAGATCATTTCAGTTTTCTCTTTTCTTCTTTTTTCCGAGTGTAGGTAGAAAATCTTTCATGAGACACTATAAGGACGGGCCGCGCATGCTCATAAAAGTGTGGGATTCTTACTCACTAAAAAGCACCTTCCATCAAAAATATTCATACTACAACTAGGCTAATGTCTATCAAGCGCTTTTAATTTAAATTATTTAATCACGTTTGGCAGGAAACATCCCAGCGGCAGCACCTGCTTATACCAACAATAGCATGCTGTTACATCTTATTGTGCTAATTCAAAAGGTTTTATCCTTTGGCGCAGTTGGCGCACAGGATTTCTTTAATCTAAAATGAAGTAATACAGCACCATTGCAATGGCCAAGAACACGAGTGGTACGCCAAGTTTTTGTCCAAGCGCATATTATGTCGATAGCTTATTGAAGCTAATGTGTCGCCAGTATATTAATCCCGTATGCCATACCTTTGATAGCCTGAGAGAAGTCAAGAAAAACACAAGAACAACATTTTTTCTTCTCTAGTGCTTTTTCGCCAAATAAATGAACTATGAACTTGCGAATTATTTCACTAGTTTGCCCGTGAACTAAACAAAGCATAGTAGAGTTGAGTTAACGCCAGCGCCAACTCCATAGTCCGTTTTAAGTCCATCCAAACCGTTTCGTCTCTCCCAACGACTTTAGCGCCTTCCAGGCAGAAGTACTTGCCATCAGGGAACCGCGATCAAAGCTGTATGTTCAACTGTGACTACATCTAAGATCGTGGAGACATTCGGATGGGTTCCGGGACAGGAGTGACTCTGCTCTTCATGTATCACTGGCAGAAGATCCATAAACAGCTAATTTTTTTTTGCTTTTCAAATCAAAGTCTAAGCCCAGGTGATCAAGAGCTAACGTCGCTAGACTAGTGCCCATAAGTACGGATCATTGGCCTATAAATACGCATCCGACTAGCTTGGCATCACCCACAATACCGACGTTGCTTGGAAACTAATGAGAGGGAAAACATATTTTTAATTTTTTCTGTAGGTGTGCGTCTTTATCTAGAGCAAAATGTCGCAAATACATACTTCTTTGATGAACTCGCGGACATCTCAGCATAAAATTCAATAACATAATTTATTTTCTTAAATGCATGGGTTTGTTTTAAGCTGTGCTCCTATATTTACATGTTTTCTCACAGGTCCCGTGAATGATGACAACAAAAATGCATTTAAGCGCGTCTTGCGCTTTCCTTAAAGAACAGCCAGGCAACAGACACTTTAGCTACCAACCTATTCTTTTTTTGTGTTTACAAAGCGCCGGCATAAGGGAAGTATGTATAAGGGAGAGAGAGAAGATGGCGAAGCGCGTTGGTTTTAAATGTTTGTAAATTGTAATGTGCAGAAAAAATAGAGCATTCCACATTCGTGTTGTAAGGAAGGAACCTCTATACGCCCGATCACAGACTTGAAGGAAGGAATGCAAATGGCTATTTGCACTTATGGTGGTAGACAGGCAGGTGACATTGCGATTCAGACATTGCCAATTAGTTAGCTCTATGGTGGTAGCATATTGGTGCCCGGACCAGAACCGAGCGTTGTTCCTAAGTAGTGGACATTTTTTTTTGCACACGGTCATAGGTTTAGAAAACATTTTGCATCAGCACGATACACAAATTGCTACCATCAATAATAAAGAGATAATTCAGAGCATAAAGTGGTTAATAATACAGGCTCAATTGTCCAATGCTTGACATGCTAGTGTGGTATTGGCCTTGTTTTGTATATGATAACAATTTGACTATATTTCTAATGATTCTAAATATTGCAAATCTTATTATTAACCATACAAATTTTTATCTGGTATTGATTTATTTATTTTGGTTGGCAACGAAATTCATTACAAATACGTTGCATTTCTGAACATAACCGCCTCGGCCAACCATGAAAGGAGCTAAGTAAACTAAACTGAGCCAAAAAAAAATGGCTGCGCACATTGAACCGTACTGAAATAAAGTTGTTTGTGCGAGCTTCCGCATTTAATTTTCATGCAAATTTATGCAATTTAAAAGAGTCACCTGAGGTTGACTGTCTCATTACCTCATCGTATCTGCTCTAAGTGATACTCGCACGGTTGCCACTTTTGTTATTTGTTAATTTTTTCTTCTATGAAAAGGAAAAAAAAGAAAAACCAGATTAGACATTTTATGTTCTCAAAAATGAAATCTATACCTAAAGCACTTTTTTTATCGTATAATGGAAACAGTGTTTCATTGAAAGCACTTCATAACACATGCACGAAATGCACAAACAATGTGTGTATTCATTTCATTTGAGAACTTTTTTCTACCTGTTTTTTAATGTATATGTTTTTTAATCATAATTCAAAATAAAATTAGATCTGTAAATGTATAGAATATACAGTTGCCGACATAAATCTACGTTTACTTACTTTAAATTGAAGTATCCTTATATACGTATAAGTCACATCAGAATATGACAGTATTTAAAAAGATTTTTAAGGGAAATTAATGGAAATCCGATGAAAATAAAATGTTATGGTTGTGGGGTCTACTATCACCCCAACGCAATTTTTATCCAGTTAAAGTGAAAATGTCTGATTTCGAGGAAAGAGATTAGAGTGTAGTCGCTCAATGGTTATTACTTAAATCTACCTCAGTATCACCTTCGTTTTTATTTGCTGCCCATTTTTTTTTTTGGAAATTCTAAGATAAGAACCATCTCAGAGTAAGTGCTGCAACAAATACTTTCTTAAAACTTCGAAGCTTCGGTTGGAATCGACAGGTCCCTTCTATTTGTGGCAAAAATATATATTTGCGCACACGAATTTTTTAAAACTATAAGCTTTATGTACTTTTAAGTCTAATTAGAGAGATGTTTCATGACACCGAAGAAAACAAATCATCGCAAGAACAACAAAAAGATCAATTTTCTGCCATGACCTATGGATAAAAGTATTTGCGGAGGCAGTCTGTGGTGGTCGAGTCATGATCACTGAAGACGCCCAGAGCAAGCTAAATCAAGCTATGCGCCGTAAAGGCGCTTAAGAATATAGACGAGAATGTAAATAGAAATAGTTCTCTTATGAAGAAGCATTTTTCTGTATTTTTAACTGTGTATTTCGGACTTAAATTATTTTGGTCATTTATGGCTAAAGTTGGTAATTTTTAGTTTCAACTTTGTACATACATTTTTTTGCCTCTTACCTTGTTCGTTTCAAACCAATTGATAAAAATTTATACTTTCGAAAATGAGTTTACTTAAAGCTTTCTGAAACACAGAATTTCACAGTTGATGAGTTTCTATCTATTGTCTTACACCACTACAAAAGCAAAAACGACCTCATTGCAAAACTCACATCCATACATCATTGTTATCATCCATCACATGACTCAACGTAAACAGAAATAAATTGAAATCTCATTTTGGATCATAATTTATTTTTACTCCACTACAAAGGGTTTTTTTTTGTGTTCTGCTTTCCCAGCGACAAAGCGCTTTTCTGAACAAAAAAAATGCTCGCTTATGAAACTGGGAAGTGATTGCGCTAAGGCATTACCGTTATATGCAAACAAGAATGCCATTCAGTTCATGCATCAAAGTGTTGACGCAGAGAAATGAGATTCCATTTATCCCTTTATCTTCTAGAGTTTTTTTTTATTTTATTATTATTGTCGTGAGTTGTCTTTGTTTCGTTTCGCCCATGGTTTAAACATGGCCAAAAACCGGATCGCATAGAGTCATGTCATGAGTATGTATTTGCACAATTTCCAAAGGTGTTTACATTTGCGATACCGAAATGTATTTTACACAGGCTCTTATCTATTCGCATTCATCTATGTGTGATGTAAATTGTAATAGCGCAGGGTGGGATAGTGGCTGAGTTTTCAAGGCGCAGGGTATTTTGGAATTTTTCCTTTTATTTTCCAGCAGATTGCACACACAATACCAACAACAACAATTATAGGAAGGTACTTTGCTGAAAGACGGTATCTTGGTGTAGAATTCATATCACTTCAGAGAGCTGAAGGATTGAAAGTGCTGACATAGGACGGGAGGAAAACGAATGAGTGGATGAAATGGAAAAGCGCAACAGGGACGACATTGCCAGTTTTGGATTCATTAGTAGTGCTCAAATAGAGAAAAGAAAACCATCATAATGCGAAGCTATACAAAAAATTATCAACTTCAGCAGTGTTGGTGTGTCAAACAGATGCTGTGCATGCATGCTAATTGCAACTATTCAAACGATTAAGTGATGCGAGGAGGGGGTTGAGTATATTCCTCTAATTGTGAGATTCATTATTTCGAAGACGACATTTCTATTGAATGCAAGCGAAATTGCTTAGGTTTGGGGGCGGAATGAGCATTCTCATTTCATTGATAATAATAATTCCCTTCGTTGGGCGAAATTAATTTTGTTATTATTGTTTCTTTGATGGAATTTCCCTTCAGAAGAAGGGAGAAGGATAGGTAGTAAGAAGTAAGAATTTTCTGGGAACGCTCTTTGTAAATATTTGAGGAACTGTTGCTAAGCTAATAAGAGGAACCCTTCTGAATCTATCTGTTGAAATACGTTAAAGTTTTAAAATTTTAAGAATAATATTGGCTAATACCGAAATGCTTTTTTTACCATTCCGGGAAAACATTTGAAATACTCAAATCCTGTTAAGACTGACTGCAGGAAAATGTCTATGCTGGTCGATGGTCGACCACTTAAATCATGTACTCCCCTACAATGCTATACTCGTGAACTAAACTGTCAATCTTCTCAAAAGAACCCTTACTGACTACTTTAAAACAACAAAATCTTTCTTTTCCGGGAGGTTGAATCCCGAAAAAATACACGCGGCTAGGAATAGGCAACTTCTACGACTAAAGGTGTGATCAGAGGGTCATCCAAATTTGTCTCCGCGTGATATCCGGAAATCACTATGACGTCGAATTTGTACTTTATGAAAACCTTAGTACAACTTCTACCTCATAGTAACGTCAAGATGTCACCCGGATGACCGTCTGATCGCACCTTTATACCATAAAACTTAAATAAAGCCAATAACAGATCATTGAAGACTATAACAAATATCGAAAAAGATTTAGTGAGTTCGAAAGGAAAACTCTCCCGAGCTTTGGCATTAAATCCACCAGAGAAATGGGTAGCCTTCAGAAAGTCTTCGACAAAATGCCTTCCAAGCTGGAAAACCTGTGTTTCTTCTTCTTTTATTTCGGTAACAGCTATTAACAGCAACACTTTTAATTCTTCCTGGAGCATAGGGCGACAACCAGGTCCTTTCACCTCTCTCTGTTTGCAGCTCGATGCCTTAGCTGTGTCTCCGATGGCAAATCCTGGGACTGAATTTCCGTCATAACAGTTGACCTCCATGTTGTTCTGGGCTTGCCAACTCGCTGAACACCTTGAGGGTTCCATTGGAAGCACTCCTTGGCTATGTTGTAGTCTGGTTTTCTCAGTGCATGGCCAATCCAGCGCCATTTGCTCTGTTTAAGCCACAATTCATTGGTGGAAATCGTTTGTGGCCACAGGATCTTCGGGATGTAACGTAGACAACGAATAAAAAAAACCTTGTAACCTGCTCGATATGTTATTGGGCTCAAACAGTTTTAACTTAGTGCCAAGCGATTAACCTGTACACAGATAACAAATGGTGGACAGTTATGAACTAGCAAAATCCTCTAGATTCTCGGGTTGCATAAACCTATGAAGTCTACTGAAAGCCTCCCTTAATTTCTTGGTGAAGAAGTGGCTATCATCAGAGTCTGTATCAGCAAAACCAGAAAAGCATGAGCTCTCAAATCCCTTCAGCCATAATAGTCAGGGGGCTGTATTGGTGCACAGCTTCCGTGATACAAAAGACTATAGTAAAAGGATTATCCTTTGGCTGTAGACTATGCTGGGATTTATTCCTGATAAATGAATAGAGGTGCGGGTGATGCTTAGTCTCAAAGCTGGGAAAACAAGCCACTTCACAGCAAAGTCCAATCGAAAGACCAGCGCTACATGGATTAACAAGAACAATTGATAAATCCCTTAACCATGAAGAATGTACGTTGCCTGCCATACGAGATATAGTAGGTGCTTTCAACAATCTCAATACAGAAACTATTACCACAGCTCTTAAGGAACTCGAATTTTCCAAGTTGACAAGCTGGCTTTAACTTAGGGATAGCGTAATTAAGGAAAAATGGTGGAAAAACACTAGTGATTGCGCCATAACCCGTATCACATTATTGACATAAAAAATAAACGCCAATATCGACAAATCGTACAGAGTGTCACAATATACAGGTATTACTCTGTGGTAGTAGTAACTCCTGTCTTCGATTCTTCAGGTATAAACGAAGAATAAAGCTTGCCAATCGCTGTTTCTTTGAGCTGGGAAGGCAACTATGTAGTAAGGGCGGCTACATGAAATATGACGACACGAAAAATAGCCCAAACCAAAAATGAAAACTGGCCCCAAAAATGTATATGCAAAACATGAACATTTCTGTGACTTGGCTCCGTTTTTTATATTTTTGGGGCCTTTTCTTAGTTTGAGGTCAAATATCATTATGAAAAATGGCCCCAAACCAAAAATTATAAATGGCTCCAAAACAACTGATCAATATGGTACTGTTGCCATAGGCGCCTGCCAGACGAAAAGCATATACCCCGAGCGGAGCAAAAAATTTGCGTTAGCAGTACCTGCCGCCTGCGGAAAGAGGATTGAAATCCCTTGATCCCGCATAGTACCTCATGTCCATAGACTAAATAGACGTAGACATAATGTCCGTATGAAGCAGACATAAGGCCACGGATAAGGCCCACAACGTCTGTGGGGCTTATGTTATCCCGCCTTGATTTTCATATTCATTTTTGGGGCCATTTTTCATATTAGATTTTAAATTGCAACATGACACATTTTTGAGGCCATTTTTAATTTTGAAAAAAGGTTTGTAAGGATTTTCTGTGCCATTTTTCATGTAGCCAGTAAAGTCATCTCCTGAACAACTAAAAAACTCTATATATAAGACCTTAATAATCCCAGACCTGCTCTATGGATCTTAAGAATGGACTTCTTTTAAGACGGATAAAGATATCCATGGTCGTTTATATTAAAAAAATGGCGAAATCGACCTGGTTAAAAACTGCGCAATGCAAATTTGAAATGGCTGGGCCATGTACAGCGAAAATTGCAGAGAGGTGAAGAAGAGAATTATTCATTCGTTGCTTCACTCAGTCTCTAAGCAGAAAAGAAGTCCAGATATTAATGTTGAAAGTGGATATCAACGATAATCGAAAGCCTTTTGACGGCATTTATATTCATATACAGTAATACCCCGTTACCCCGTCGTTTGTAAATCGAATACGAAAGCTTGGGCGACATATTCTCTTTTTAAAGACTAGTTTGGTCATCATTTTGTTCATAAAGTCGAACGTTATTGCCAATTGAAAGAAATTCCATTTTAGGTGATGCTACTAATTGACAATGCACCAGGTTATCCTCCTACATCTCTATATATGCTGTACGAATTTTTGGACAAACTTGGAATGATATTTCGCAAAAAACTTTTAATCGCGTCTGTCCATTTTTTCTTCACCACAAAACCGAAAGAGAATCAGCCTCAGATCGTATAATAGAACAACTGATCGATATTGCCAAACAATTAAATTTAGAGGTGGATGCTGTCCAAAAATTTCTAGATTCACACAACCAAGAGTTAACAATTGACGAGCTTATAGAAATGCGTGAGCATGATCAAGACATTGAACAAACTGGTTCGTTAGACCCAGTTGAATCGGAAAATCAAATGACGATTTCAAAATTAACAGAAGGCCTCAGTACAATTGAAAAGGGGTCTTAGAAAAAGTAGATTCCAATGAAGGGAAATAAGAAAGTTACTGGGATGTGACGAAGAAATTTTACGTGAGAAGAAGACAAAGTTAACTCGTCAGACGACATTGTTAGAATATTTGAAGCCTCCGACAGTAAAATAACTTTGATTGACGTTTTATTCCTACTAATGCAAATCGTTTTAATTATCTAACATCTAAATAAACATGTTTCTTCTAAATTATCCCCGATTACACAAACTTTATACCTATTTATATGCAAGGTTGAACCCCGACGTACACGACTAACTCCCACCTATTGCGTGAGTCCGGGATATTACTGTATTTAAAATTGGGAGGAACGTCTTCACTTTGTGACTGAGCATGTAGTCCCAAATAGCGACCATGAGCTTACTAAGGTTACTTAGATTAATACCTGAATCTGCATCAGTCACAGTTCCGACACCGAACTTTCTTTTAGTATGACTACTACTGCCGCTCGCCCTCTATGACATGACGCATTGTAAACATTTTATAAGTACACCTCCCCGCTGTGTGACTATTTTCATATACGTTACGCTATTTTACTAAATTTCTTTGTTTATTTCAACATGAAGATATCATAGTTGAATTTTTATGACAAATCACCATAAAATGAAACAAAAATGGCACAAAGAGGACAAGGTACACTTTAGTTTTATATCCAAATTGCACGAGTAGTAGCGCTACTGCTTATCTGTAGAGTCTCAAGTTAGAAAGCACTAAAGCATAACGTACTTAGATGTCTTATGGTGTGACACCTATGTTTAATAAAACACCATCTTGACACTAACCCCGTTGTTATATCACTTGTTTATGACACACCACAGAAAATGACACATCTGTGACAGGGTTGGGAGGGACTCCACTGAGGTCGACATATAAATAACCTCAACCGCTCGCTTCGCTGCAATGAATCGTAAATTTAATGTCAAGCGCCATGTTGTGGTCTGGTGGCATGCATTAACGAGTGCTATAGCCAGTAGACCATCCTCGTCCCTAGTTTTTACGTAAAAATCTGTCCATCTCTCTCGCTCAGTATATCCCATTCGCATAAACGATTATAAATTGTGGTCTATTTAAAATTATTAACATAATACATTGATGCGAATCGCACTCACACTCAAACTCACACTCTCAGAGTGGTATTAACTCCTTCCGGTCCTGACACTTGTAGCAGCCCCGATCCGATCTATGTGGTTTGGGAAATATTGTTTTTAATTGCAGGTGTGTGCGGGCGAAGTGGCCAGCACTAGCGCTCCCCTCAATTGGTGGACCACAACAAATTGATGATGTTAGTGGTTCTTCTTTGAGTTATACAAAATAGCTCACACAGAGTTCCCGTAGGTGGGAATTAAATGTGGTGTGGCAGAAATCAGGGTTCGCTGAATAATTTGTGGGATGCTGCTAATTTCAAACTATTATCCACAAACATCGAATTAAATTTCAATAATTTACTAACATAATCCTTAGCACCTTTGATGTGCCTGCACTATGGATCATTTTGTGTACAATCACACCACAAATCGGATGTAATTTCTGATTAGGAAATCCCCTATTGAGAGGTGTTGTTTTGCTCGTAAAATGTAATCACTGGATTACGTAAACGTTTATTATGTTACTTTCAAATAAAGTTTTATATAAATTTGATATAAAGTTTTCGGTTGGTTTTGAGTTTCGAAACTCGCTGCCCTGTAGTTTAAGAGAGTGGCATGGTATAATTAATATATAATGGAAAATGTGGGCAAAAAAAACACGAATGGGTTTTCGCTACAAAAGTTGCGCTTCAAAACACTTGCACCATAAGAACAATGTTTTGAACCATGAAAAGGTCTGTTTCAATTGATCAAATGATGATGATTTGAAAGTATGGCACTTTTCTATATTTTGAAAACAGACCAAAATCGTTTAACTGATTTTTTTGTAAGTGCTTAATAGACTATTTGTACGAGTGGTACTGCAATTTTAAAAGCGAAAAAAAACGCCGTGAGATTTTACCCCAAAAACGCCAAGTTCGAATTTGGATTTAAACACGATACCAACATAAACTCAATATAACGTAACACAAAATCCCCTGTTTTTAAAAAATTCACAAATTGAATATTTCAAAATACAATATTCACCAAATCCGTTTTCTCATTTCATACTTATCAATTTTGACACAAAGTTTGTAACACACCTTAATATTCATCGTAGACCCTTAAAAGTATATATATTTATGATCAGGACCAAAACCTAAGACTATTTAGCAATGTCCGTAAGTCCGTATGCAATTTTTAGGGCTTTAAAGTTTAGCTAGGGAGCTGAAATTTGGACCACATATTCCCTAGGTCTTCGAAATGGTTAAGTGTAAAACAATTTTTATAGAAAAAACCGTTTTGAAGCTAAAGTTGGAGAGATAGAGCGTTACAACCTTCATAAGATATGTAGGCACTGCCTTCTTTTATAAGTTTGTCATATAAATATTTAACCAATATTTTTCTAATAAATAATTCTTTTGTTTTTCTAAATTTCATAGAATGGAATATAATGCTATCCATTAGCTTCTCATTCCGTTTTTCTTTGGGGCATATAGGGATATGGATAGGGTATCATACTGTTCGCTCCAAACGGACTGTTTTTTATTTTAGTTAATACTTTTTAAAATTCATCGGGAATAAGGTAGCTGTACCTAGTCGATAAAGTTCTTTATTTTAAATTTTACTATTCAGCCTAGGTTTTACCAAGAACTATGCTGATTTTACCGAACCTGATTACCTTAGGAATAAGCCATAAGCCGGTTAAAATTTGCCTTAGGTGCCCTATACCGCGATTTTGGCTTATTTTACACAGGTTTTTCTCTGAGTGGGCTGATTAGTACTGCGACCAAGAAAAGATCTTTTGTGCTCCCTATGAATGTTTAATATGGCGATAATCCTAGGGCCTCCAGTTTCCCAAACCGAACGATCGATGAAAGTTTACATTTGTGGCCAGCGACTTGAAACGAAGGGCTATGTATAATTTTTAAGTAGTTCAGGATACTTATGTATCCTGTAAGATCACCCTGTTTAAATTTTTGCGCACTTCTAATTCGTGCATGTAACTATGGGATGCAAAGGAGTTCCTCTATAGCAGCTAATGGACAGGAGCGCATGGCACCCGTGATTCCTATGCGTGCTAGTGCTTTCTGGTCAGATATTTGATTTAGTTTTTCCCACCTGAATAAGTAATGATTGGTAGGATTATGGTTTGGTAGGTCCAATGTATAACTTTTAGACGAAGACCCCATTTCTTACCGAAGAGTTTAAAGCATGCCCATAATATAGCAGTCGCTTTATTTAGGGTACATTCTAGATCAGAAGTGTTTTAACGAGATATTTTACTTCCTTTGAAAATGGTATTGGCGTGTTAAGGTTGTAAGGATGTGATTCCTCTTCCGGGTAATTTTTGTCATTAAGGTGTTAACAGTTAGACCTTTATCTGGACACCAGTTCCATACTTTTGTTTAGGCATTCTGCATGAGACCTGATATGGTTTGCCTCGTGCTAAACACTGAGCTGTTTAGGTCGTCTAGGAGTTCATTGATGACGATTGACTAGAAACGGAACAGACAGGAATTTCTATGGAGTCTAGCCTTCAATCTTCTTAATGATATAGGATAGTTATCGTAAATTTACCAGATTGATATGCGAATTGATTTTTATGGAGGGGATGTTCCCCAGGAAAGGAATTTCATTTACGGTGGTCTACTATTTTTTCCATAACTTTGAAGAAAAAAGGAGTTAGACTTCTTGACCTGAATGACTTGGGATCTAAGGCAGATCTTCTGCCAACCTTGGGAATGAATATTATGTTAATCTTACGCCAAGGGCGAGGGATATAACTGTATTCGAAGCTGGATCTGTGCACCTAAAAATAAAGTTTGTATTTCAATTTCGTTTTGCACTAGGACTGGGAATATGCTCTACCAGAAGATTTGTATGGTTTTTGGGATGATACTGCCCGTGTTTGGGTTGAAAATTTGCAAGAGCACTCACAGAGTCTCCTCATATGCAGAGGTGCGCGATCCGTCCCCTTTCTTCATCAATCCAATACCGTTAATATGATCGCTTGAGCTTAGTTCATGGAAGGGATATCTTATCGTTTTCATGTTTACGAGTGGAATTCATCTGCTGGTGCATATTAGCTTTATAGGTATTCCTAACGTCTCTTTTGTGGAACCAGCCATAATGCCATAACTCACCTGCTGTACAACACTGCTTCTTCATCATCATCCTTCATCAGCTTATTTTTTTATATTAAGCTTAGGAATTAACACCTCAACTTATCACCAATTTATTGGCCCACTCAATGATAATGTCCATTGTAGGCTTTAAATCCACATCACTTTTTGATCGACGCTACTCTATAAAAAAAAAACAGAACTTACACCTTGCAAGCATCGTTTAACTATGAGAGGCGCCTTAGGACTGGCGTCGTTTAAAAATGTTTTAAGCTCCTTTTACGATTTTATGCAGAGCAACAATGCCAATTGAGTTTCATTGTTTCCATTTGATATATAAATAAATCAAACAAAAACAAACAAACTAACCCCCCCATCTCAGGCATAAAATTGCTATTCAACTATAAAATCACTCTCCTTCCATCTGCTCGGGGTATTCGTATGTACAAGCTTAATTCGCTGATTGTTGACAAATGATAGATATACAAACGACTCACAAAGGATGCAGACAATGCCAATACGCCATTGTTCACTCCTTCTCAATGAAAATTCTTTTGAATCTCGTGCAAAGTCTCTGCCACTACCGACCGCCGCCATTTTTCTCATAAATAAATAGTCAACAATGGTAAAAGCCTTCTTCTTCAACCTCAACCTCAACCTCAACCTCAACCCTTTTTCGCCTCGCCCACTCATGGGAATTTTCTCTCTCTCTCATTTAAACATATTTTTCGGGATCAACTGTACTACCACTAACATTTTGCTTAGAATCATCCAAACGAAAAGTTCCTCCGAGTATTATATGTACATGGACATGTATCTGTCGGCAGTGGGTGTTGATACTGCCTGCTGCTGTTCCTGTGTTATGCATCATTGTAAACTTTCAACAAACTCGTTATTGTTGAAAGCCAAAAGCAAATGCTGACGAGCCCCATGCAGTAACGTCAAAGGGGCTAGTGTGTAGGAAAACCCAGTAACTTAGGGAGCGTTTTGTAAGCACTTACCTGGCAGAAATCATCATCGTTCCTCTTAAATACACTAAAAGTGTTGTGTTTTTTTTTTTTTTTTTTTTTTGTTCAATACCTCCTACCATTGTGTGTGCACACTTGTAAAAACTTTGATTGCAATAAAATATACGCCACAACGAGAAAATTTTCCTCCATCTTTCGTGGTGCTCTTCAGTGCTGCTCCATCTGCTAGGTAAACTTTCAAATAAACAAGAAAACTTTTAATTGAAAATATATTTAGAATGTGTGCACATACTCTCTACTCTCTGGCATAGATACGACACAGGAATATGAAGCGAAGCTGAGAGCAGTTCAAAAAACGTTTAAACTTACAGTTTTGCGAAGAAAATTGGGGCGCAGCGATACTTACTGATACACCGCGGTAGTAAATATGAAGTTAATTTTGAGTTTTTTTTTTTACTTTGTATCAACCCGCTATCATGAAAAGTTAATAAATGGTGACAGGCCGGAGCTCCTGAATGAATAATATCAAGGAGCGATGTGTAGGCAAATACAAAAGGAGTCTTGGGACAACTTATTATTGGCATAATTACTATCACTTTCAATACTCTAAGGAGAAACAAAGAAAATACATAGATACATATATATCAAGTATGCTACTCAAAGTGGGTGGGGGCTGGATTGTGGTAAATATTCTTGAGTCTTCTCCAGGATCAGAAAAGAGTAAGAAATGTCATCAGAAGCTTTTCAAAAATAAAATGGCCGTTGGGAGTAGGCATTAAGCTGTAGGTCCCTCCATTGGAGTTGCCTACTATTTATTTTTTTTATGATCATTTCACGATGAGCCCATTGAATTCAGAACCCTGTGCATATTCATACTTGACACATAATGGTCTGTCCCGTCCTGCTGAATTCCACTCAGCCCAGTGCGGTTTCTTTTTCGAAAGTTGCACTCACCACTTCAGCCTCGAAAATCCACCATCTGATGCGAGCATAGGCCAGCAACTGCAGAGAAAGTGTTCTGCTGTGTCATCCTCCTCACCGCAAGCTGGACAGGTGGTAGTGTCGCTTAAGCATTTGAGTGTTTTAGCAAAAGCTTGGGTGGCCCGAAAGGCGAACAAGCAGCCTACAGTCGATTTTCGTAAGAGATAGAAGAAAAGATGCAGACTTTTTCATCATTAACACGTTTCCGCAAAAGCCTGTTCCACCCAACAACCGATGCGTATGAGAGGAGCGGTTTAATCATGGCCGTATAGATCCAAAGGAACCTTTTCAGAGGCAAGCCCCATGTCTTACCAAAAGCGCCTCAACACTTAACACTCAAGCGCCAGAAAGTCGACATTGCTTTATCGGTTTTCGATTGAACATACTTGGACCATAGAAGGTTTTTATTGAGGATTACACCCAGATATTTGACTGCATCGGATAAAGGAATGGTGACACCTTTAAGCACGAGATGGAACAGACCAGTGACCTTACAAAACTAAATCCCTTCTGCTTAAAAAATGATCGTGAATCTGAGGCTACTTAACTATGTTTTTAATAAATGAATGTTGATCTGTAAAATGTTATTTATTGTCACATGTCACGACCTACCTACCTAATATGTTTCAACATACCACTTTATTCTACCCCAATTTACCGACGAAAGAAGAGAAAAAGTTTAAAACTTTCCTTGCTAAATATTCAAATCGAATTCACACATTTCCGTCACTAATTCCCGTAATGGCCAGTTAACTTTTCAACCATCAAGTCTAGAAAGTTTCTGCAAATTGCTTTCTCATATAAAAAAAAATTAAGGACTCTCTCCAAAATGAATAATGCAATGTTTGTCCTCTTTTAACGACATCGACTTGGTAATTATGTGCGAAAATTTATTGTGTGAAAATTGTGCAATTGTGAAAGGCAAATTAGCGCGATCTGCCACTAAAGCTGGTCCCCATTAAAAACATCCCCCTCCGATGATGATGATTCGCGCGCAAAAAAAAATATATATAAATATAACTTGCGGGCTTGCCTTTCTGCAGGAGGTGTTCGTTCGTTCCCTGCTTCGATGTAATTAGAACCAAATAGTTTAGAGTGGAGCCCATAATTTGCTTTTGCTGTTAAATGGTGCGACGTGATTTAATTACACCGCGGCCATGAGAAAACTCAGTCCCATTGTGGAACGCAAATTCAATCTCTCTCATTTGTTATGTGAAATTTAACTTGAATTTTCGCGACCATTCGCATGTCATTAGCCGTTAAAATGTTGGCTTAATGTAGTGAATGTTGATGATAGAAAGAAAGTCCTTAAGATTGGTTTCTACCCGCTTAATTCTGATAACTTGTCGACATACCTTAACTTAAAGGTATGAGTACAGAATTTATTATGTCAACTGTCCTGTCAGCTAAATTTAATTTATCTTTGTTGTGATAAATCAACAAATAAAATTTTAGATGTAGCTTTAATGGCGCACCCATCCCTACCCACTTCAACCCGAGGGGAAAGCAATAAAGACACAAATTACCCAGACCTAATGAAGTCGCCAACCCAAATGACAGATTGTCATAAAGTTTGCATCGCAATCAAAATGTGATTTAATTGAACTGCCTAATGAGACAGTATCTATACTGATTTATTGTCATATCTTGAGTTTTGTCGTCCTTGAAGGCATGCCAACAACAGATGACGATAAAGTGAAGCACCCATCGAGGCAATATGTAAGGTAACATCAGCTGTCGTTGAGAAGCGATTAAATGGAGCTAGTTGAGTACCTATATTTTGCTTTTTGATGGGGACATCTTAGGACGGATTTATAGGGATCACCGATGGGATTGTATATAAGTAATGGAAAACGGAGTTACTTCAAAGTACTCTGCCAACATTTGTTTCAGTTGCTAATTGAATTGGAGTTTTATTCTTTTTTGACACAAATTGTTTCTGCAATCTAATTAAATGGACATCAGGAAACTTTTTGAAGAACTTCAACCCAAGATGACCAACAAGAGCTGTTTCAGTTCTCTTATATTTAACTAGCAAGGCTATTATGTAGATTAAGCAATCAGTATCCTTCCACTTTACTACATTAGTTGCCAATCAGAACTCTTAAATTATCGGCAAACCCCCGGTTTTTTTCTCATTACAGCACTGAGGTCTAGGAATAGAAGTGGCTAGTGATTATGTATTTGATATCCTTGTATAAGAAATATAGAAAACCCAATTAATCCAACCCGAGGATATATTTACATATCTTTACTTTTTCTAATGTCGGGTACTTTTCTTTGAGAAGTTTAAATTAAATTTGGTTAAACGCAAAATTAATTCCGCTTCAAGCCTTATAAAATTTGTCCTAAAAAATTGCGCTAAAAAAAGCGACCAAAGTCAAAACACTTCTGCTCATCTCCAAACCCGGTAGCTTATATTTGAAAAGCTACTTCAATACGTCCCCTCTACACAAATAGGAATCGAACTTAATTAACATCTTCATTATCGTACTCTGTTAGCATAAAGAATAACGATAGAAAATTTATGTTTATTTGGTTTAATGTTAGGAGTTTTTCGACAGGCAGGTGCCTATCCGTGCCCCGTTACGCGGAATTACAGGATTTCAAACCTCTTTCTGCTGGCGGCAGGTTTTGCTCACCCAACTTCGTTGCCCCGCTCGGAGTATGTTCTTTTCGCCAGGCAGGAGCCTATGACAACATCACCTTGGTTGCACGGTACGCTGAATATATAAACATATACATCCAACGAACCAACCAAACAAATTTTTATAAACATCTGTTTAAAGATGCTAACTAAGTTGTTGGGAGGCGACGTACTAAAATAGCTTTACAATATACGCACCGTCTTTAGTTTCCCGAAAAAGTAAAAATAAATAAATATTAGGCGTAAACGGCCCATGCTGGACCTAAAGCCTAGCTACTGCAACCATTGTGTGTGCGATGTTATATTTTTTGACACGAATGGAGGGACTTACAGTTTAATGCCGATTCCGAAAGGCAATACATTTTTGAGAAGCTTATCATGACATTTCTTACTCTTGGATGTTTGTCAGACGTTCGCAAGAGGTGGAGCAGTGAATAAAAACTTTCAGGTGGTACAGGTCGGGATTCTAACCAGCGACCTCTCACTTAGTGGTCCAACGCACTTAACCACTAAGCCACTGCACCCACTTCCCGAAAAAGTATCTCCCTAAAAACTGTTCCGACTACAAGATATTGCCTCGCATTCACACAGTATTCCTCAATAGCTTGCAGATAACAGATAATAACAGTCGTAGAAGTTGGAAGCGGTCAAGAACTCTAAGAAGAGAAATGCGGTTGGGCCGGATGAGATACCCAGTGAGTTCTGGAAAAAGATGGGAGACATCGGGCTCAAATGGCTCATGATTCTTATCTCCAAACTCATGAGAGGCGATCCAATGCCCAATGGAGGGAAAGTTAGCTTCTTCCTTTGCACAAAGAAAAGGGAGATCCGCGAAGCGTTCAATTAATGTCACACCCATGAAGATCGTTGAGCGGATATTAGATGATCGCCTAGGACTAATAATATGGCTGCCTGATGACCAGTGCGGGTTTATCATATTCAAAGGAGGGATCTTACGAACCCCGTCAAAAAGGCAATGGCAATTAACGTTCACAGGCGGACCAGTAAGAATGCAGTAAAGTGGGAGAGTTATGATCCTTATAATCCTGAGCATAATCTCGTCGTTAAATAAAGAGAAAATGAACTTAAAGTGGATAATTGTTGGAGACTAACGAAGCATAGTGAAATTAAATATTCTCTAAATAGAACCACACAAAGTACGAAAAACCATTACGTAACATTGTACCTGGGGCGAGGAGGTGTCAAAGTAGCATTCGATCGGTATCGACATTGATTCATGCTACGTAGAGGTTCATTCGGGTTCATGTGTTTGTTATTGTTTACACTTGAATTCGTTGCATCCATCATTCGTGAACTGAGACGGTGTATCAAATATGATACAAAGAGTGATCCAAGTTCTATATGCCAAATGTTTCATGCTTGAAGTTGTAAGAACTAGTGTTAAGAATTTTGTATAAATAGAAAGAAGTTTTGTAAATAAAATCAGTCTTGAACACAATCTTGACTCCATTCAATTGCGGCAGTAATTTGCCTCCCTTACAGCGAGCTGCGCTTAAACAGCATAGAAGAGCGTGCTACGCTTAAAGCGCTTAGGGCGGTAGGCTCCGAAACGGCGAACATTACGTGGCGATCCTGCCATCTTCGACCAATAGCATAAAAGCATAAACCGAAAAGGCGAGTGACCTTAGATCTAGATGACGTATAACACAACAGAACTCGACCAGCTCTTCCAAGATTTGAATGAGCACTACATTCCATTTAGGGAAACAAACATCGAAGAGGCACTTCAATACGTCCCAATGACCCAATATAAGAAATGGATAGGGCTCATTGCTTGCCACATTTAGCCGGGATTTGAACCAGTGACCTCTCGCTTAGTGGTCCAACGCACTTAACTACACCCATAAAAAAAGAATTTTTTTCCGAGGATAGGTGGAAAATCTTCCATAAGACACTATGAGCATCGACCGCACTTGCTCATAATAGTGTGAGTTTTTTACTCACAAAAATCACCCTTCAAATTACTTTATACTACAACTAGGTTATTTCCTATCTAGTAGTTGATGTTATTGCGCACTAAATTTGTATCGTTCAAAATATATATCATTTCGTTATTGCAATGACCGCGAAGGCGAGTCTGTTGCTTACGGGCAAATGATTTTATTTCACCTTCGACGGTTACCACATCCAAATCTCTGTGGATATCTCTATTTCTGATAAACCAGGGGGCGTTTACAATTCTTCTTAGCACTTTGTTTTGAAAATTTTCTAAAATTTTGATGTTATTTGCTTTAGTACAACTCCAAAGTTGTATACCATACGTCCAAACCGGTTTCAGAACTTGCTTGTATAAAATCAGCTTGTTTTGCATTCTGATTCAACCGTATTACTCACGGCCAATATAGCGGTATCATTCGCAAACGTCGCTACAGTTATGCCTTCTTCCTGCTGAATATCTCGAGTAAAGATTAGAAATAAAATCGGACCCAGGACGCTTCCTTGTGGAACTCCTGCCGCGATTTCTTTGAATTCGGAATATTCGTTTCCGTGCTTAACACGGAAAAGTCTGTTTGCTAAATAAGAACTTAATATCTCATATATTTGTTTGGGAAAGGCTAATTTTAGCTTATGTTTTAATTCCGTATGCCATACTTTATCAAAAGCCTGGGAGACGTCGAGTAAAACGCTAGAGCAAATTTTTTTCTCCTCAAGGGCTTTTTCAATTTCATTGGTTATTCGATAAACCTGGTCGATTGTAGAGTCTTTAATTCTAAACAAGAATTGGTGATCAAGAATTAATCGGCGCTCTTCGATAATCGGGTGTAACCGTTTTAGTAAAAATTATTCAAATACTTTTGATACGATTTCTTGTCATATGGGGATTTTCCCGGTTTTGGGACCATTATGACCTCAGCTACTTTCCATTGTCGTGGAACGTATAATAACCTAAACGAAGCATTTATGAGATAAACAAACATAGTAAGTGCTTTTCTAGGCAACTCTTTTAGAACCTGTCCCGTAATTAAATCGTATCCAGGAGCTTTGTTTAGTTTCAATTTTTGTATTTCATAGCACATGTCAGCCAGTGATACACTTTTAATTTTAAAATTGTCAGGTATCCCCTCTTAAGCTCTTGACCATAAAAGGGCTTAAACCTTTCTTCTAAGTGATCGGCAAAAATTCGGCTTTTTCTTTGTCTCGTTTCGCCCATTCGCCATTATTTTTTCTGATAGGAGGCGCTTGCGATTTTGGCTTTTTGATGCTTTTTAAAGCTTTCCGCAACGAGTAGTTCGAACTCTTGTGAGCGGTGAGACCTTGAAGGTATGAAAGTGCTGCATAGATTATTTAATCTAAAGGAGTCCCACATAGTTGATACGCTAGTAAGTCTGGGTGGAGCCTCTTTTTTCAATAAGCAGCCGCTAATTGTCAGAACGATAGCCGAGTGATCAGAAGACAGATCGAAACATTCTTCTTCTTAACAAAGCTTTCGGAAATCCCTTTTAAAATGTAAAAATCTATAAGGTCTGCAGTTTTTGCCGTATCCGTTGGCCAATACGTCGGTTTGCCTGACGTGTAAAAGTCTACTCCAAATTGCATACCGGATTCATAAACAATTTTCCCTTTTGGTGAAATGCATCGTGAACCCCAGAAGATGTGTTTTGAATTAAAATCACCACCGACAACAAAGTTCCATGTGAGTGAGTTTAAAATATTCGTGAAATCAAATCTTTCTATCTTTTCCCTTGGAGGGATATATATATATATATATATAAGTTTGTCTATTATTTTTTAAACGCACCGTAATCATTTGAATATTTACTTGCTCGATTTTTGTGCTTATTGAATGCTCAATGCTGCCTCTTATAAACAAAGACGCTCCGCCTCTAGCCCGTTCCGAAGGGTGGGTGGGAAATTAAAATCTGAGAGTACACAACACCATTCTATGAACGTACACAGCTGGAAGCGAACTGAAAACATGAATTTCGACTCAAAAAATCAAATCCGCGTGTCTTCAAAAATATTCCACAGAAATACATTCAGATGTGCAACTGCTATATGTTGCTCCAATTACTTACGAAATCTGTAATTTGGTCGCCTTCATCGCCCCCTTGGCTTTATATTCACAACACATAAGACCCAACCTCATTCCTAATTTAACTAAGAATTTTCAAATTAAAATGTTTTGGTTTCAGAAGCAGCAGCAGCACAAAAGCTGCACCACACAACACATGTCCTTGTACCTTGTACCACTTGTTTTTGAATTCCATTCACTTAACCCTCACACCCGTTACTATAATTTTCGAAAGGAGCACAGCACAATACTGCCTACGTTACCAACACCACCCAAAAGCAAAAAGCAGGGGAAAAGTAAAAAACAAAAAAAAAAAAAAACTAAACTAAACAACCCCAAGGAAAATCTAAAATTGCAACGACAGAACAGCACCCTGCCCGTCGACGACGTTCATTTGGAGGTAGAAAAACGACGACAACTCTTCCTGCTGAAAGGATGCATTCGAGAACGTAATTGCGATATGAGAACATAAAAGCAGACTTAGCTTCGCATGGAATTGCAGTCAAAAGAGGCATTATTTTCCCTAAAAAAACAAAAAACCCAAAAAAAACTCTATCAGCTTAAAGTGTTTGAAGTATTCCAAGACTGGAAAGTTTTGACATTAACGGGGGCGAACCTATTGATAGCTCAATGAATCACCGTACCAAAACCGCCTATACAAGTAGCCCTGAATTAAATGGCTTTTGCCTAGCAATCCGTGAAAATGAACATCACATTGCTTTCAGCGCCTCACCTACATAAAAGTGTATCGAGGCAATCCGATGGACTCTTCCTGAAGTTACCCATGCGGCTTATCCAACAGCCAGCCACTCAGACAGAGTCAGGAGCCAACCTGCAGTAGCAGTCTGTCGGCAGTTTTTCGCCCCTGTGCTGTTGCTTTGTTTTCCTTTTTTACAGCCAGGGGCTTCACGTACTGGCGTACTGTATACATCAACATCGACTTTAATGTTTCGAATGTGGTATTTATTTTTACTTTTAGTGGCACTGGATCCACTCTCACTACCACTGGCTTTCATGAAAAATCAAAGTTTTTCAAGCGAAATAAAAAAGACTGAGGTATTCCATTGGGTATTGGTGCCACCGATACACAATCGTCGATAACCTCCTTTACATAGTACATAATAGCGACACAAAATAGCCCCTCTCCCAATAATAATGGAATTCACGACGAGAATGATAATGAGGACGGTACCTGCCTGATACACCCTGAGCCCGAAGCATTGCCATAATTAACTTGTTTCAATACGTGGATTCGTAAATGCTATACGTATACGCCCTTTTGTAGGATATTTTTATTGAGTTGCTCTGCGTCCGTCGGGCAGACATCTTCCTGATAAATGACTCGGAACTTACTACGTACTGTGGGCGGGGGTCCACCCCTTATACGCCTGTCCAATACAATGAATGGAGTGCTGCTTACTTAGTAAATGCTATGTAACTTCATGATGAAGAAGCTCATTAACTTTAGTACGACCGAGTGCACTGGACTGACTGCACTTTTGCTTGAGTGCCTTAAATCAATAAATAAATTGCATGCTATCCAGGCAGAAGAAGAAGTTCAGGTACATGCTGGGCAATTTATGCATGTGCGAAGAACCATCATGCGAAGAATGGTAAGAATTCAATGATATTATATTCAATTGCAAGCGAGCCTGGTAGGGTTGCAGTTGTTCAGATAAGAGAACTTTATATATAAATAGAACATAAAGTTCTAAAGATAGACTTTGCATAGAGTAACTCTTTAGGGGGACAAAAGTTAGCTCCCCTATACAAGTATTTCAAAGGAGGGCTCGGGGATGGGAATATCCCTTTTGAGTAAATGCCAATGTTTTTAAAGTTATTTCTCTATATCAGCATGCAGACATCAGACATACTTACGAGTTGTAATATTGCGTCGGCTCTTAAATGAAAGCCAAAGATGAAGTCCTTGTTGCACTAAAGGAAGCAGAATACATTAAATGGAAATAGAAGCAACAGAATATCCGTTTCAAGCATCAAATGACTTTGAGAACCAGCAATCAAACTAACAACATTTCTGTGGCAAAGGTTAAACAAGAAAAGCGAATGATGCCTGGATATTTTATGCTATCGATGCTGCATCTTTCCACCACAGCATCACTGACGGAATAGTTTATGAAACTGAATACCACAAAAGTTGTAAAACTAATTTTAATCAAGCTTAGAGTATCCTCAGCCAATGTGGAATATCGATCGTTCAAGTATAATATCTGACAGAATAACACGGGTTGATAGACGAGGAGAAGTCGACCCAACAAAGCGCAATAATCAGACGAATGTTTTGAAAATGGTAGAAAAGACGAACTTTAACCGTATTAAAACTGTATTTTCGATTTAAAAATAATGGGTAGGGAAATTAATTAAAATGGCTTGGAAACGGCGGTTATTTGTAACAGCCAGGCCAAAACGTTTAAAATTAAGTTTTTTTTGTCTCCAAGTGGCATGTAAGTATCACTTATAATATAATTAAAACAAAGTTGAAATTCGCTTTAATTTAATTTCGATTTAATTAGGTATTCACAAGGAGCATTTAAAAATTTAAATTTTGTGTCTAAATTTTTAACCAAAAAAATATGAACTTCTCCTACGACTTATTAAATGAAATTCATTTCAGTTTTTAGAGCTTTGAAAGACGCATATTTTAAGATCAACATTTTATTTCTACGTGCTTTAAAAGCTTAGAAATATTAGTTAAATCTTTGCAAAACTCATCTCTTTTTAAATATTAAATCGTTATCTGACCAAGATCTTAAAATTGATTTCAGTGATGTTTATTTTTGATAGTTTTCTTTGGACATCTAATTGTGATTTTTTAAGAGCCACAGTGGGTGGCGTGCAACGTGGGTTATACGAAAACAAGAGCGTATCTCGATTTTGAATTCGTTTGCGCGTTAAGATTATGTGTGCTATGTCTACCCACTCTACCAAAAATTATAGGCCATACAAAACTCTGTTGATACAAAGCCTCATAAGAAAACGATTAGCTATATTTAAATGAAAACTTGTTTAAACGGGGAAGATTTAGAAGTGCATGGCCATGTGTGGCAGTGTAGTGTGCCCAGATGAGATGAGGTGTAATTATGTAGTCAAACTCGGCTGACTCTGAATCTGATGAGCGCGAATTGGTGCGAAAAGGGGGCCTCTGTTGCAAAAGTTAACCTTAAGAGCAAATTAAGTAGCCAGTTCAGTGCCATCTGTGATCTTATTTGTATCATGTATTTCATCTGAGTATAGTAAATTTTTTAGCGAACATGTGTATCAGAAGAGCGACATAGTTCTTTAACTTTAACGCTCACAGTTTCCTGTTAAAATTTGTTTCTCAAAGGCAGATACTTAATATTGCGGGTGTGGATCTTCAGTCTCCTAAAGCAATTACATAAATGTGGCAGGCAGACCAAGCAAGGCGAGTATTTATATGAAAGACAAATTTAAGATAATAATGTTATAATATTTAGTTAAGTTTGTTATTTTTATAGTTTTCTTGTTGGCTCGTCTTTTTGAAACCATATAACAACCAGGCTATGATCTTCAATCGCCGGCCATTAAAAATCGGTTGTCATGAGGCTATATCGCTCCGAATTGTCTGTAACAGAGTGCCCATTGGCATCTTCGAAGAAATACAATAATCACCCAATAACCACGAAGCGTATCTACGGCGTTGTGAATGGTCAGCAGGCTTCAATTGTTGCGTAATTTGAACTTTATAAGAATGGAGTTGCAAATCCAAATGCAAAATACGCCATAGCGAGGTGTACGACACTTTCAATTGCTGCAATTGCCCGGAAATCGATAAATTCGGCAGTATAAGCCAACATCGATATAATAATAGCCAATTAAATTTTTTGTCCTCTGCACTGCGTTTCTGTTCAACCTCAAATTACTCGAAAACTGTAAGGCCTACGAAGCTGAAATTTAGAGTTTAGGTAGAACATGGCCTAAAAGGGAGCAGGAATATATTTATTTTTCTTAGTTTCAATGCTGAGGCACTGAGGCATAATGACTTTAAGTTTACAGTGCCATCTAGATTGAAAAATGGATTACTCAAGAATCATATTAGCTGTGATATAAATCGAAGTTACACATAAAATATAGCGCCATCTACATTGAAGTAGATGATAGTTGATAGATATTTCAGTACTCCAACCATAATTATGATAAAGAATAGAGGCTGAATGTAGCGCGAGTAAGGGCGCTTTTAAAGCGGCACAACATTATTGATATCTATACTAATATAAATGAAGTGCGACATTTTGTAAATGGTTTGCGATAAATAAAATTCTGATATTGAAAATTAGTGCGTAAATTATATATTTTTTAAATTTTACAATTTGCGAAGAGTTTTGTGTTATGCTACAAGTAAATAGTTACAATATTCGAGGGGAAAATTAAGCCAAATTTTTCATCATTTCAAATACGAGTCAATTAGTAACAGTATGTTCCTACTTTTCAAAAATTTAAAATATAAGGAGAATTCATTATTAAATTATTGGTATGAGTAATTCCCACTTAAACAAAATTTATTTTTATGTTTAGTAAAAACAGAAATATTAAGTTTTTCTTTTCGTATAATGTTGAATTTTGTTGCGCTGAAAATGTGCTGTAACGATACATGGGGTAACAGTTGAGTTTACTTCTGATGGCTTTTATTTGGTCAACCAACAGAATGGAAAAATTTAGTGGAGATTTGAATGTTTTATTTTGTATTTGGGAAATTTCGGAAACGAAAAATTTCAATTTAGCCAAAATCTACAGGGACCTTTGGTTTGTTATGACCAAGTTCGTAGGTCTCAACTGATCCAATAAATAAAAATCTATCTAGTTAAAATATAGTTTCCCAAGCAATATTAACATTTTCAATGCAAAACAAATGATTTGTACCATTTCAATCCAAGTATAATAAAGTAAGCTGAAAATATTAAGTTGAACAGTAAAACTGAATTCTATTAACATGGGCTTGGATAGGCATTCAGGTAATAAACAAATATTAGCCTTGTTCTAACCACTGTACGACAAGTTTCTTTTTCCTTCGATCGCTACAAATTTCGCTATAAGATCTAAGCTGAATTTGTTTAATATACACTTACGGTCATAAAAACCGCACCATATTAAAATTATCGAAAAATTATTAGTAAATGCGACGATAATTTTTATTATGAAATAAAGTGTTTGTTTATTTAAGCGTTCATAGTTCCGTTAACATTCCCAAACTATTTGGCTTTAAGGAAACTTCACCATTTTTTGAGAACTTATTGTGTGGTGCGGTTTTTATGGCCACAAGTGTAGAGGGGAATTCTATGCAAGATCTCAAAAGATCATTCCCAAATTTTCCAAAAGCGGGCAGAAAATTCTTTGTGGGTCCTAGTGCTGTTTGAGCATTCAATCGAGGAATCCTACAAACCCCGGGTTTGAAAAAAAAGACAATGGAAATCGAATCGGGCAAGCCAGGCTGCAGTCAGGTGACGGTTGCTATCCCTTTGAAAATATGTAACAACAATTCGAATACCATTATTATCCGCTGATTTCGAATTATTAATTATCTCTTCATCCATTGATGATAGATACAATCTAAACAACTACTTCGCTCAGTAATGCCTGTTTTTGAACCTAATAAATATATAATAAAAATTTATTAATATAAACCAATACCTAAAATTGTATCAAACTGCAATATCCCTAGCGGTAGATACCATCGCTCGTAATTCGGTCATTAAATAAATTCAATAAATTCTCTGCGAACCAACTAATTCATGTCTCAATTTCAACTGCACGCTCTCATTAACCACGATGGACCTGCAAATGCACCAGGAACTCGAACTCATATTACATCCCTGTGTTGGGCGCACTTACCCCCTGCCCGTAGGCACTACCTACAGTTGCTATGTATTTGCTTTGCGGATAAAGCGTGGAATTCAAATTTATTATGCACCTCTTCAGGCCACCATTACCCCGCCGCGCACCGCTAACATAAAGTTTCATTTAAAATAAACCCCACATCCCGTTTGGTCCTGCGTAGCGTCTCGCCAACGCCATAAATCATCGTGCTGGTTTCACGCGCTCCCCCTTTTTCCACGACCAAAAATTTAGGGCTCTGAGAAATGTTCATACAATTCTCGCCAAAATGTCACCATAAATAATCACAGCTGCGATAGCAGGAGCCACCTCCTGCTGGACTAAATTTGCTTAACACCAGAGGATTATAATATGTACAGAGGCAGCGGTACACTCGCGCATCCCCTTCCGGTCGGCCATAGATGTGGAAAATTATATTTTTCGTGCATAATTGCGTGGGAGTTTTATTCCACATTCATTTTGCCCATTTTTTGTTTAATTTGCAAGAAGGGTATGTAATTAGGGAACACAGGATGTGCATAAAGAGTGAGGCTTCCTACCTACACAAAGTATTATGGCGGATTAAGAGCGCGGCGACCGAGTACCTAGCTTTGAGTGGATTCGGGTTGCGAATGGTTAATTTAGGAATGCTTAAAGGAGCAGAGCACATAATTTTCCATTTTCACGGCTCTACCGCACCTAGCAAGGTACTAATACCTTGTACCTTCCAAATGAGGTTTGAATCACTGAGCCGCTGAAATGACTAGCAGAAGGAAAGCAAGCAAATCTCTGGATTAGCGATGGAAGGCACATATCGTGGACACGGTGTTGCCGCCGATAAGAGACTCCATCTCCATCTCCATCTCCGACTGCGACCAGGTCAGAGCCGTCTAATCCATTTGGCATACATTGTTGGGATCAAGCAAATCTGGAAAAACAAATCCGGATAACAGGTAATGGACTGAGACTGAAACTGAAACCGTGACCATTAACGTTCGGAGTGCTATATCCCCAGCACACATGGCTGGGCAGCTGCTGATATAAACAATTACAGAACAATTCCGTCATGAAATGCGGACAGGCATACGATGCACATGTATTTGTTTTGTGTATAGAACCAACTGCCTCGATTTTAATTGTGTTCACTGCGGAGGTGGAGGCGGGAGGTGGAGGACTCCGCATTCGAGCGAATATGAGAAGTATGGAAAGGAAATACTGAATTTATTTTTTCTTGCAGTACTTGAAGGAATATCTAGTTCTGCCAGAGAGACAGAAACAAGTGCATCAATGTTGAATGGGTTTTGTAAGACACCCCCGAGGTATGTTCTACATTCGGTTGAATAGAAAAGCTCACAGCCAGAGCTGTGCGGCAATGGCAAAACCTTTGCAACAGGAAAAATGAAAATGAAAGAATGCTGGAGCAGTAGCGTCGATGGCCTGCCTGGTCAGTCGGATCCACAAACATAGATACATCATGCACTGTATATATAATTCATGTTGGTTCACCCCGGCACAAAGCCAAATAGTCCTGACCGAGAGCAAATGTAAGCACAACCTGTTTAGAATATGGAAATGTCGGCGGTCAGGATGGTTGATTCTGGGGTATTCTCGTGCAAAATTACAACTACGACTACAACTACGACAACGACGATTGAATTGGACCAGTCGAAGGATTACACAAGTGGAAGTAGGTAGAACGATGACGACGATGACGAATAGACCATTCGTATGCATGAAAATCCATTGAGCAGGGTAAGAATGTTTGCTTTTGGTACCTATTGGTAGGGACTGCTAGGGCCATGCATGGTAACAACGACCACCGGCAGTTGCGGTAGGTACCACACGTTTGAATATCTCATTTAGTTGATGTTTGGATTTTATTTTTCATCTTCGTTTGGTTTCATTTTGAAGTTATAAATTGCTCTGAGTGGGTTGCTGGGATTCTTAAGGGAGCACAATGTGTACAATGCTATCCCTTTCTCTCTCCGCCTCCACCCATAGGGTTGTTTTTAAATGAATATTTAAGACTAAAGTAAATGGGAAAATAACTCCCATTTGTCTCCAAAAGGGAAAATAGTTCCAGGAAAACCCTTTCACTTGGACAAAGTCTGATGAATTAAATTGAAGAATGAAGTTTAAATAAAAAAATCTACTTAAATTTAACTACAGTACTAAATACTTCAGACTTGATGTATTTTAAGGGCTCTATGAAACGGAATAAATCATATTAAGGTTCCATTTCGGTGTAGCTGGAAAGACCAGTTTTGAAAAGAAACCCAGATTGGAGCTCCTTCCACCCCCATATCCAGAGGATTTAATATAATCTTTGCTGAGCAGGCTACAAACACACTCCATGATGACGAAAAGGAACGTTCGTAACATCTGTTCATCTGAAAACGCAACCATTTTACCATGGCAAGATCTGATCTATGACTCCTCTCACCATCAACTAATAATACTCACCTCCATGGTGATGGCTGCTGGGTAGTACTTCGACTAGAGACTGAGAAATTAGCTCTCTTGGAAGGTCGTTGGTGGGAGGAGACAAAAGAGGCACTTCGTCCTGCTTCCGGAGACAGCGGACGAATTCTTAGAATGAATTCAACGGTGGCGTTCCATTTTGGTCGAACTAGTTATATTCCTGTAGAACTGTTTTTTAATCCCAGTTCTATAAGGATCTCCAACACTAAGCCAGGGTGTGGCAATAGTGTCAAAAGTGAGTGGTGGATGAGCCCTTTATGGCCAACGTCGGCTCTCATATCTTCGAAGTGGATTATAGGCACTAGACATTTCGGCCTGCTGTTCTAAGGTCAAATCCTGGCCCTGTTCAAAAATCGTTAGTTATCAGAGAGACAGGAAAATATACGAATAATAATTTCCCCAAAAGGCAGAGGTGGCACATCAACTCACATGAAAGTGTATATAAAAGTGTATCTGGAAACCTACACTCCACGTGCTACTCAAAAGCTTTAGTCTGTCCTCACTCACAATGGACGGTGCCTACCGAGACTTTCCGGAGTATGATGTGTTTGTTGGGTTAGTTTGTTAGCGCAGCCTTTGCGAAACGACAATAGATATCGATTATTGGCTAATTGATATTGCAGTAGCTTGTATTAGCACCAAGTTTTTAAGGCTAAAGATCAACATAGAAACCTGGCAATTTACAGGTCGAACGACCAACTAAATTGATCATATGCTAATCGATGCGAGGCACTTATCTAACATTTTGAACTTGCTCACTTTTTGATGGGGAAACGTTGATTCTAATCATTTTCTTGTTGCACTGTAAATTTCCCCGACGGCAGTGCATTTACCTACAATAGACGCCCAACAAACAAGTAGGTAGTTGAAACCATCCTAGGTTGCCAGCCACCCGAAAGAAACAGCTCGTGGTATGATGATGTCAATATTGGCATTAGCGGTCCCTTCTAGCGTGATGTTTAAAAGCCTTTAAATTTAAATTTTAGAGGTATTAGGTTTTTTCAAAAGAAAAATTCTTCGAAGTGCTACGTTTGGTCCTGTGTGCAAGGAGGGCGAGGATACAACCGCGAATTCTATGAGTTGTACTAAGACTACAGTCCAAAAAGTTAAAAAACGTTGACTGCTTTGTCTCGGCCACATCCAGACAATGGACAATATTTTCTTCAGCCAAAAGAATTTTTGAATCCCATCCCCAGGGTTAAAACTGCAAGTAAGACAGAAGAGAACCTCCGTTTCAAAAACCAAGCAATTACTGCTGTCAAAGCGCTTGATGTGAAAAATTTAAAGCAGCCGGGATTGCAAAGAATCGACGACTCCTCACAATTTACGAATCATTCTAGCGAAGTTGACAATAGAGCAAATTTTAACTTCATTCAATTAACGGATGAAGATTAAATCTAATGCGATAGGTTTGGATAAAATGAATCCTTAATTTTTAAAGAAGAAGTTCTAAAAATTTCATTCAAAATCCCATCCTTTCATTCTGAAACATATCACAAATATTTTTAATCACGTATTAACGACTTGTAAATACCTTCTCTCGTGGAAAAAGGCTAGGATTATACTGGCCTCCAACGTTCTTGACGTTCGACACGGTGGATCACTCTGTCCTCTGTACGAAGTTGCAGTACATGTTTGGATTTTAGACTCTGGCAGTTAAACTCCTGGAGTCATACTTAACGGGACGTCAGCAATGCATAGCAGTGGGAAACCAAATGACTTCGTCTCTCGAGTTTCCCACGTAAGCTCCGCAGGGTTCGATCCTCGGGCTCATAGTATTTTTACTTTATGTGAACGAACTCCCACAACTTGTTAAGCCCATATGTTTTCTGAAGACTTCCAATTATATCTATGCTGCCCACTGAATATGATTAGTTATGCCATTGATGTGTTTTTTATACAACACAGTGGGCCTTTAAACGCAATTTATCGCTGAATCCAGCAAAGTCTTAGACGCTCTGTCCTTAGATATATCTAGATTTCCGCCAATCAAATTAGTCCAGTCATACATACAATACGTCACGAAGTCTCGAAATTAGGGAATAGTTTTTAATGATACTCTAAACTAAACAGATCACGCTGCAACAACAATCGGAAAACTATATTGTGGTCTCCGATTACCTTGGGCCACACAAAATTCTTTGCCGGTCAAAACTAGGATGTTACTTGTTAATGCCCTGTTATTACATATTACAGCTACGAGGTTGTTTGCTTTGTTGACTGCAACACTAGGCATAAATGAAATGTAATTTTTAACTATTTAGCAAAATACATTTTTAGAAAACGATATATCGAATTACTCTCTACAAATAATGGGTCTCAGTTTCGACAATCTCATTTAGTTTCGAACATTCGAAGTTTCCTCTCACATAGTATTATGCAGATCAAACAGCCTGAGTATTTGTACAGCAGATTTAATTTTGCCATTTCAGTTTTGAACTGTAAAGTAAACGTTCGAATGGCATATCTGTCCGGATCACTGAGATACATGGCAACAAAACGTCTTCACCTTTGAATTTTTCAGTCAAAATTGTTGCCTCGATAACATTGTTCATTATTTTCTTGACTGAGAGTCTGGTTCCGTTGCAAAGACATGGTGGATTTATGTTTTGAAGAAGAATGATGGGTACGCCAATTTTTAATGTAAGAACGTGCGGTGGCATGCCTGGCAAATCAAGCGAATTCAAGAATTCAGTTGAATATTTGACAACTTCGCCTTGATTCATTACAGTATCGATGGACTTATATGTTGTCGTTTCGCCGGGTATTCCATTCTGAATATTGAAGTTGACGATATTGACATCGATGTTTTTTGGCCGCTAATATAGCACGCGTACTGAGCCAGTACCAATTCGTCTATGCTTTCTGTAATCTTACAGAAGTTTGCTGGCAAGGTGATACATTCCGTAGATTCCCCAATTTGCATTCTCCCATTTCCGATATCCATTAATTGTTTAAAAAATTTCCAGCTGATGCATCCCATTGTAGTTGTTGACATGCACTAAGTTCATCAGCGGGTATTGAACGTGGTATAACCGGCAGTGTTTGTCGATGATCACCAGAAAATCATTTCGATTGATTTATTTATCTAAATTAATTTAACTCACAATGAAATGAAATATTGTCGGTTTAAAGACTCACTTTACATGACATGAATTTCACAATTTACATAAATTCGTATGTCACTCACAACACGAATCGTCTGTTTTCATTTCATTTCATTTCAATTCAAATCAGCATGAACTGTCACTGTCAATATATGAAATTCATAGAAATGGTAGTGGCGCCATCTGTCCAAAAATTGGTGGTACTAACTCAGAAACCTTCGTTGCTAACATGATCACGATTCTAAAAAGGATATTACACCAAAAACATAATAGCCAAGTTCTTCAAAGTTCTACGATGATTGGAAACGCTCCATAGTTTTTATCATCTGTCAGTGAGTCAGTGGTTACTATTCTAGCCTTATAACTCAGGAACCGCTCATGTTAAACAGTTGAAATTTGGTATGGAGCCTGCTGCTGTGCGTCCCAATACAATTTTATGTCTCTAGCTTTGTTGTAAGCGAAGTTAGAGGGTGGGTCAAAGTAGACTGAGTTGGTTCGTGTAAATAAGAGTGTAGTGCCAAAGTGCCTAAACAAGTTTGCCAACCCTGCTCTCGGCTTTGTTAAACTTTGATTTAAAGAATTTTCTGATCTTTATGTCACCAAATCACTCTATATCACAATGGTTTTTGAATATCCCAGCAACATTTTGTCGCCTTATCACTTTTCTCATTCTCATCGAACGTAGATACCTTCGATTTGCCCTCCATGGGCTACCCTCTACTGAATGGTATAACCTTTTCCCTCAGGGAGAGAAGGGAGAGGTCACATCTCCATCACATCAGCTCTCACCCGAAATATCGATTGCCTTTCCCTCAACACTAACCAACTAGCACAACTTCGAGTGCAATTTCTTATCTTATTAGGCATAAGTCTAGATTTTAAGAGTTTAACAAACTCTTTTAGGCGCATTTCGCCCCCGCCCCTTTTCTACAACTACCCAGCTACGATTGTGTAGAAGTTAACGACACCTGTGAATGAAAAACCCCAAATTTCATAGGTGCTCCCCGTATCACTAATAATTGAATCTATTTCTAAATACGTACATTTGTTTATAAAAAAATAAATACTAAAAACGCTGAATAATTTTTTCACGCTCCAACTCAATTTTTTCAGTCAGTATTACTCTGACACTTACGTAGTTGGAATTTTACAACAAACTGACACGTGCTAAAATTCATTTCGATTTTGCGTTAACTTCCTGACATCTACAATCAAGGCCAATGCCCACTCTTTTGAGTTGAGTTGAAGAACCTCTCATAACTTGTAGGGGCTATTGGGAACTAATGAACCTTGATTTTTATTTGAAAACTTTTTCCAAACTCAATTTGGCTCCTACGATGAATAATAAAATTGACTTTGCACACACACACAAGATGAGGGATATCTCGAATCTCTCATCCTCGTCACCTTACCGTGGGCAAAGATAAATGGAAAAAAAAGAGGCAAAATTATTTTGCTGCTCTTTTCGGTGTTGGCATATACCTATCACGTGCGATCCGGAACGGATTCTTATATTGACAACAACTTAAGTTTAAACTTTTTGCCAATCATGAATATTAATACGAAGGATATGCGAATTTAGGTCAGGTTGTCTGTCTGTGTACATACACATCGTGTTTTTGGCTTAAATTGATTAAATTTAAAGGTGTACTCGAAGAGCACACAGTCGAGGAATATCTTAAGGGAGGAATACAAAAGCAGTTCCTGAAGGAAGTTCGTAATTGTGATTTAATAACTAAAAGGACTTCCGACATATGTAGGAATATCACAGGAAACCTATATCTAAATGCCAAATAAGAACCAATTTAAAACGCATTTAAACATTGACAAACCAATGGCCGACCTTATAAATCGCTTAACAATATCATTCAGCTCATCATATCATTCCATCGACACTCCCGTCTCCCGAACAAGCGTACTCAAAAACGGAAAATTTAATCGATTATTTCTATTTTTCAGGAGAATTTCTCTAAGCGGAAGTCAAAATCCAAATATTTGCTCGATTTAGGAAGAGAAATGAACACATCCTCCTCCATTCACAAGGAGTTTTATTGCTTTTTCGAAAGCGTAAGGAAGTATGCACAATAACTTAGGGGTTCTGCATGACTGTTTGCACAAACTTACACAGAGAACGCAACAAAAAATAAGAAGTCTGTAAAAAATAACCAAAAAAGTTCATCCAAAACCATCTCCTGTGGATTTCACTCTTGTTCGTTCTGCCTCAATCTCTTAACCGGAAACGGATGCTAGCAAATGATGCTGCCGTTGTTGTGTGCCGAGCTATGGCGTCGAACCGATGGCAAACGACAATGATGATCCAAATTGACATGGAAACATACCACAATCGTCTTTCTGCTGTTAACTAACCTCTTTTGCTCGGATGGCGTTTTGTTTTGACGGAAATGACAGTCATTCATAATGTCACCTGAGGTGATGCCTTAGAACCAATTTTCAAAGAATTCCCAAAGTACAGGAAATATGTACCTTCCATTTAATATCTGGAGAGCCAAACCTAAGGACGACATATCCTTTGTTAGGACACTTTGTACATTAGCACCTACACCTACATACATTTAAGAAGGGCTGCTGCAGCTTCTAAGAAAATTTAATTTCACTGTGGGGAAAAAGTTGTGCGTTTAGCTAACTACTCGAAGATTCTCGTGTCAATTGCACAAAGGAGTCTTTATCTTTTTTTTTCCCTCTCAACTTGGTGGTGTGGGTGTAAGGGAAACTTTACTTTCGTCGTATGTGTGTTTAGTATAGCAGAGGAGAGACTGAACGGGAGCGGTTTATTGCCATGAACTTTTAGCTCACACCTGTTTGTGCAAAATAAGTTTAAGAAAATAGTGTTGTTTGGTTTTTGTTTGTATGTGTTGGCGACACGCGCGTCATTTTGTACTTTAGCACGATAAATGAGAAATTTTCTTCGTTGCCCCTCTGAATTTCTGAAGGCGGCCACACATTTAAACGCTTTGTGAGTGTTCGACCCTTCATTAGTTTAGGCGACGGGTCTTTAATAATCTTCAATCTTCCGTACATCAGCAGAATTCAGAAACTTCGTAACTAAGAACGTTGTGGCATTCACTAGAAAAGGCACTCGCCCCTTAGGCTAGCTTCAACTTTTTGACACGACAGATCTTTGAGATCGCTGTTTCAGCCATGTGGGGACAAATCGTATAAATTTGTTTGTCATCGGCTGATATAACAGATTTATTAATGATGCACCCTACATCAATAATTGTAGGAAAGAAAATCAGTGGGCTAAGGTATCTACCTTTGCTGAAATCAGTTGAACATACATCAATTTCACAACCAGCCTCGAGAGTGCAAAGAATGCCTGAGACGAATTTAATACACTAAGCCGGAGGTCGCTGGTTCAAATCCCGACCTGTACCACTTAAAAGTTTTTATTCGCTGCCCACTTCTTGCGAACGTCTGACAACATCCAAGAATAAGAACTGTCATAATAAGCTTCTCAAAAATGAATTACCATTCGGAATCGGCATTAAACTGTAGGTCCCTTCCATGCGTGTCAAAAAATATATTTTTTTGCACACACAGTGGTTGGAGAAGCTAGGCTTTGGGTCCTGTATCGGCATTTTACTCCCAATTTTATTTCCAAAGAGAAGGAAAAGCTCCTTTTGATGTTTAAAGTTGAAATAAAGAAGAATCGCAGAGTTGTGAAAAGAGACAGTTGATATAATAATAGTTTTTTTGGTCGAAATCAGAGCGTGGAATTATTTATAACACCATAAATAATTTATTTCGTTTCCTAAAGATCGTAACTCACTGTTTTACCAAGGAGGCGACGAAGAAGTATTATTTTGTCATTTAAAACAACTCTGTTGAAATCATAACAAACTGAACTTATTGATAGTATGGGTGAAGTTTAAGAACAAGATGATAACACAGTTTTTAACGTCAGACGGAAATATTTAATTCAAATTGGCACCACTTAATTGGTAATAGTCTGAATCTGAAATACAATCAATAAATAGTTTAGTCTTCCGATCAGGTTCAAAGATTTCGGAGCTCGAGCTTTGCTTACTAGCTTAGGTTACTTACTTAAGGTGGCGCAATAGTGCGGGGTGGACCTGGGCCTCAGTTCGGCAACAAGCGTCTTCAGCCAGCACGATCTTTGGCCATCTGCCTCCAGTTTCGCACGCTAAGTTGATCAAAGTCCCATCCACTTGAATCGAGGTCTTCATCTACTTCGCCGTCCCTCGGGTGTTGATTCGAAGATCTTCCGGGTCGGAACATTCACGTCCATTCGCTCTACATGACCCAGCCACCTCAAACGTTGGACCTTCACTCTTCTGGCTAAGTCGATGTCGCTGTGCAGCCCGTACAGTTCATCGTTGTTTCTCCTCCCCAATTCACCGTCTATGCAGACGGGACCAACAATTCTTTGAACAATTTTTTTCTCCAAACAATCAAGAGTGACCTCATCCGCTTTTGGTAGAGTCCATGCCTCTGCACAATAGAGAAGGACTGGGATTATTAGGGTCTTGTAAGAAGTCACTTTAGTTGTTTGAGAGAGGGCTTTGCTAATCAATTGCATTGTAGCTCAAAGAAACTGCAATTGGCAAGAGTTATTCTTCGTTTAATCTCAGCGCTGGTATCATTGCGGAGCCTAGGTAAACAAAATCCTTGGCCACCTCAAAGTTATATCTGTCTATAGTGACATCCTTTCCGAGGCGTCGGTGTTGGGTGTCCTTTCTTGATGCCGTAATATACATTGTCTTGCTTTCATGACCGCCATACTCATCTTCACCGCTTCCGCCTCAATACTCACATCCCGCTGCGTTCTGCCGATTATGTCCATGTCGTCGACGGATGCGAGTAGATGGACGGACTTTTGAAAGATAGTGCCCTTGGTGTTAGCATTTGAGTTTTACGCTATTCATTCAAGGCGCATCGCCTTGTCTAAATCCTTTTTTGACATTGAAGGTCTCGGAGAGTTCTTGCCGAGCAGTGTGCATTCTCCATTGTCATCCTGCACAAATGGACGAGATTGGCAAGGATGCCAAAACTAGACATTTCTCTGTATAGCTCGCTTCTATAAATGCTGTCATAGGCGGCCTTAAAATCGATGAAAAGGTGATGGGGATAGATTTGGACTTCCTAAATTTTGTCCAAGATTCTGAATATTTGGTTTCCCGGCCTGAAGCCACACTGATAGGGACCAATTAGGTTGTTGACGAAAGGCTTCACGCAGCAGCAAGTGCAGCTTGCTGTCACTAAAGATATAATTACTTCGTCCTCTTCGACTGGTTCTAACAATTTAATACATAGTACAGATCTTCGCTTGGACCGATTCATATATGCCTAATGAGAAGAAAGGACTTACGGTGTCACATTCAACGAAAACACCAGCACCTGAACATTGTAGGGTTTTGAAACTATCCGTTAAAATACAATTACATCCCTCCTCTGCAACAGATCCTGCCCGAAACCATCCTTGAAACTTGTGGAAAGTCGGCTTTGAAATTCTTATGAAGCTGATATAACGGTATTGTTACTCCTACGATAAGAACATAACAGCTCACCAGAGCATCTAGAAAAGAGCCAAGTATGCTAATTGTTGGAGTGTTTTCGAAAAGAAATTGATTTATTTGAATTTCATTGTTGAAAAGGCAAATAAAATTCATCAAATTCATTATACGATTAAAAGCTAAATTCATGAGCTTGCTTTTATTAAAAACAGTCCCATTTGTATTTCTTGCTAAACCTATACATTTTATTTTCAAATTACAAATTACTATTATATTTCTGGTCTTCTGGGTCAATTTCTTAATTACGGTCGTATTCACGATGAAAGGAAATTCTATTAACTTTTCACAGACCCAGCATCCCCTCTAAAAACAGTACTGGGTATTTTATAATTGAGCTAAACCTCCCAAAGTGTCTAACACAAACTTCAATCAGGTAATTTTTATAAGAAAAAATAAATAAATAATGACATTTGTACCAGCAATGTTGCTTCGTCCTTTATTCGCTTTCGATCCGGCCCACTCCCAACCTACCTGTATTCGACGCAGTTTCGAAGTCTCATGGAAACTGTTCTCCTTAACCAACTTGCTTGCCGTTTGACAGCAATTATCGATTTCACAAACCGTCAGAGTCCATTGAATAAGGTTCTTAGGATTATTTTTTGGTCTACTAAGCATACAATTTTTCAATTTTTACTCCCTCTCCTAACCGTTTTCCAGCAAACTGAACAAAATGGGAAAGTAGATTTTTCTGTTGTCCACAAAAGAATTTTACAAAATAATTTTCCTTTGAAATCGGAAAGCATTCTAATGAAATATTTCCTGAATGCTATGTGCTCCCTTGCTTCACAATTAAAGAACAGTCTCCTTGCGCGCCGCGCACCTGTGTACAAATCCGACACAAGAGCACCCCAAAGAAGAGGTTGAGTGTTTCCTTGGGGAAGCATCCCCGGAATGTCCCACAGCAGCTCAACAAAACTGGTTGTAGTGGTTGCTTTGAAATAATTTTATCTACGATTCAATGAGTCGGAATGCGTGCGAAAGATTCTCTCTCGCATAACCACAGGTAAGTAATTGCATTTCCCAGGGAACGGAGCGGAGGGTGTATACACATATATAGAGATAGTCATCATAGTCGGTGTTCCGCATTCAGCAACCCTTCGGCATGCACAAACTGTTGAGCGTGTTCATTGTTGTGTGCCGACGCGTCGCGTTTGCCTCCGAGTAAACATAGATTTTCACTGCTTGGCTCAGCATGCGCGTCTAGAGCAAGGGTTAATTTCTAAAAGCAATATACCAGGAGGCCTTTGGAAAACCCATCAGTCCGTACATGTTTTCCATGCACAAATATTCACGTTGATTCCGAATCATTCCTGCTGCTGTCAACTATCATCAGAATTTTGAATCACCATAACCGAAAACCGGTTGTGATCTGGCTCTCTCTGGCTAGTGTCAATAAAAAAAAATTGTCTATCTAAAAAAATCCCGCCTGCAGAAGGGCAAAAAAAGCACACTAACTTCCCCGATAAGGGGGAATTTTAATTTGTCCATGGATATTCCTTTATTTGTCTGACTGTGTCGGTAAAAGGAAATGATGATGCATGGGTTCTTATCTGGGTGGAACGCAATTCTATTTCGGGACATGTCACTGAAATTGTTCCAACGCTATGAATGTTTGTTGCCTCTGCTAGGGAAGCGAACTGTGACAGTGTTTGTTCGTTAGAATGCCATTTTAAAATTTAGATGAAGCTAAACAGTGGATAGGATTTTTTCCTCGAAATCTGCCAGCTTAATTTTGCTTTGTGTCTTTTTTCATTTATTTATTTTTTTTAGATGGAAAGCGGGAGAGGGTGGAATAATATTTCAATTTGAAATAACGCTTCCTATAGATTAAATCGAACATTGCAAGGCTTAAAGCATGTTAGAGTATTTTTGGCAGAAAAGGGATATTCCAAATGGTTGTCGGTATCGAGAAGGTTATATACGAATACGCCCGTTTCTAATCTGACGGATTTTATGAATATTTTAAACAAAAGCTTGTTATACTGTTAAATTGCATGGGATGATCAAGGGGTGGTGTTCTTTTATTGAAAGTGATTTCGAAAGTCCTGCCAATTTATGGTTCATGTAATATTTGAAGGGCGGGTGTATTTATACACAAAATTAGCTTTTAACTTAATTATAAGTTGCACTTATCTAGCGATAATGTTGCAATTAGCATTGGATAGCAAATTTTGTACAAAATTATTTGAAAGTGTCATTAAGGTCATTTTATTGTACTCATTTGGAGTGGAGAAGCAGTTTAATACCATGACTCTTTCACATCTGATTCAAAGCAAACCTCTGGCCTTGCTTTTTTGTGGTGAATTTTAGGAATCCAGCCATCCCGTTCTGATATGGTTAGTTGATTACTAGTATCTGAATTTTTAGTCTGAGTTTAATTAAGGGGTTAGGGGTAGTCAGAGGCACCAAAAAACAAGCATTTTTAATAAACTGTTTATCTGTAATTCTACGTATTTTATAAAAGTAAAGTTTCAACGTGATTTCACACAATTTTGAAAAAAAAATTAATTATACAAAAAGTTATCGGTATATTATATAGATCCCTGTTCCACAATATACCCTGTCCTTTGTGCTACATCACTTCCCAACGGTTCACACGAATTCATTCAAATAAAAAAAAATTTGTATTTTAATAGTTAATCTAGTGCGGGGACAATTTATTTTCGAATTTTGAGAAAACAAAATCAACAGTGAATTATTTATAATAAATCGAAGTTTTGAAAAAACAAAACAACTTCATAGTGGGATGTTGTGAAATTTTCACAATATTTATCGTTTCCTCCCTAAGCTAATTGGCCCCGCCAAAATATATTTTTAGAATTTTAACACCACCCAGTTATAGTGAGTTGGCCTGAGGGAAAATCTGGTAGAAACTTGTCTTTTATTTGTTATTTTTTTATTGGTGAAATGTCACTAGCTAAAAGCAGAGGTCGAACTTAGGGCGATTCGGGGTTAATCATTGCGTGGCGCCCAGTTACCATTATATTCCCACGACCATCTTCACTGAGTCGGCTGGACCTCGGTCCTTACCCACTGAGTGAAACGGAACACATATGTTTTATATGTTCTAAAAAAAGCTGTAAACATTTCATTCAAATCCACCGAGCGGTTTTTGAATGACAATGGTCACCAACCTTAAAAAATTATTTTTTTTAGAAAAACGCTTTGAAATTTTTATTTTGAGCAAATGCAGCTGCGTAACTGCTCTAATCCCTTTAAAGGACGCCAGCGCATATTTTCTTGCACGATTTTCGTCATTTTTGTGAGCACTTTTCTTCACCTTCTCTAGTGCATCTCTAGGTGTCTGACGCACCTTACAGGGCATTAAATTTGCTCAGTTTGTTTCTTTGCTTTCATACATGGAAATAAGAACAGAATATCAATAACAATTACAAAATAAGTCTATTTCTCCAAGTTTACCGCTTTCAACATTCAAATGGAATAAAATCTTCTGCTTAGTTTAAGTGTTGTTGTATTAAATTTCCTTTTATTTAATGTTCGGGCTTTATTTTTATATTATTGGGAGGTTCATCAACTACCGCAGTTCGTGAAGAATCTTTTTGTTTGTCTTGCCCGATTGGCTGCCAGAAGATACAATCTTCTCAACAATATTTCGACATGACGGTTATTCAAACACGCTGTATTGTCGGTATTGATGAACAATTGTTTCCGTTGGTGTGGAGGCCAGCATTGGCACTTAACATCATACCAGGTTTGGTGTGTTTCAATGTGAAGTTCTCATTGTTGAACGTATTATTAATAGATGGACTTGCCTCCGTTACCGTTGTGATTGGTGAAATCTCCGCCTTGCGTACATGAAGTTCGAAATGACACGATGAGTTCTTGTAGCCGAATCCCAAATGGTATTGTTGATGATCGTAGCTGGAACACATTAAGCACTGTCTGACCAGACCACTCTGCATTAATCAATTCAAACTCTTTTCGTAAAATCATTGAAAGTTGTTTCCATAAGCGCTAAACGAAAATTTTAAATTTTTAGTTAAACTAACTAAATAATAAAATTGTTTAAAAAAAATGCTTGATTCCGCAGACCAAGAAACACATCTTTAAACTTTAAGAAGATAAATGGAATCAATAATACTTCCAGTGAGACATACTTTAGTAGAACCAGCGGGATACCAGTGCTTTGCTATGCAAATCATTTCTTATTGAAGTAGTAGAAAAGATGTTTTTCATATCACCCCCATAAAAGTGTAGACCAACAAAAAAAATCTAGAGGAGTGAAATCAAACGATCTAGACGGCCAATCAATAGAACCATGTCTCGATATAACAAGTTCATGAGAATTGAGTTTTTAATAAATCGATTGGTACACCCACATATCATTAATGCCTAGTTTGACCAAAGAAAAACACGTTGCAATGTTTCTGTAGCGATCTTCATTGATTGCATGACGGTAATTTTCTTCAACGAATATAATGCAACACTAAAATGAAAACCTCACCATACAGTTAGTTTATGTGGATGAAGATGTATTTCTTGAAACACATGGGGATTTAACCTGACCATATTTTTTTTGTTGACAAAGCCGTCTGCCAATCTAAGATGTAAAAGTCTTGAGGGACATAGGGTATCTAAGGCACTTTTCGATTGTAAAATATCTATGGAGTTAATAAGACAGAGCAGGGTTAAGCTTAGACAATTAATTCTTACAGGGCCCTTCCTCCTGCCGAAACATGCAAAGAGGCTCGGATTATCGGATACAGATATCCGCAGATACTGCGAAGATTTGCATGCTGCTGAGGACATACAACATATACGGTGTGACTGTGAGGCAATAGCGCGTAGTCGAAAAATTGTTTGAAGAAATACTTCCTTGAAAACTTAGAGGAAATAGATGGCATGGTCTTCTAGGGCCTTTTAGGTCTTTGCAGGGAAATTGGTTGCTTTCCCAGGGAAGTTGTGAATTCAGCTGGTTCCCCAAGGTATCGCGATGGGCCCGATTAGGTGCCTAGTGGTTTGTGAAGGATTTCGTTTTCACCACATCCCTATTTAACATGAAGATGATTTTTCGATGAAATTGCTTTTAAAGTTGCCACCTCCAATTTGAAATGTTAGTAATAAATTTTAATATTTTTTTAATGCTATTAATTCGTGAACTTCACCATTAAGAAAAGGTTGGTTTTACTGAATGTTTTGACTTTAACAGTTTGGTTTAAGGATGCGTTCACAGCGAAGGTTCAAAGTTGTCAGTCAAGTCCCAATGGTCAAGTCAGAGTGAACATTTGCAGAAAGAAATGTAAATTAAAACTTGATTTACAATTTATCGACAACAGACGTTTTACAATCAGTCTTCTGTTTTCTGGTCTGTTCTGTTTTCTAACGATTTCTATCGAGAAATCGTTAGAAACATGCAAACAAATGATAAGTCCTTCCTTTGGTAGAAAAAAGAAAGAGCTAAGCATATTTGCACATTTCCTTTGAGAAAGCATTTCAAAGACATTTTAACATTTCCTATCATGGCGTCTTTTAGCGATGCCCTATGCATACACCTCATTGTATTCATCTCTTAAGTTTCACTGCCAATAAAGAAACGATTCCCTATTGAAAACCATTACCACAACCAAGTCATTCAAAGTGTTTCGAATTCCCCCTTTTTTTGGAAAAGCCATTTACAAATGACGGTGCACAAAGACTCTATCGCTACATCAATAGATGATGAATAATTAAGTGAGTTTGCTAATGAGGTTGAAAGTATCTGCCAAAAATTGAGTTTTCTCACTCCCAATGGGCACCAGCCAAATCTACAACTACCAGTACCAATATATTAACTCAATTTGTGCGCGAAGAAAAGGCGAAGACCTGCCTTTACTTCATCACTTTATTTACCGACGCGACGCCATGTTGCTCGATTAGTGGCAATGACGACTACGTTCTATAGTTGTACAGGAAGCAAATACACCCATCCTGTGACAGTGCGATGAAAGCATCTATGATAGTGCGGATTGTCTTAACCCTAACCGCAGGCATGTGTGCTTCGTGTTCAACGGTCTTATCGTCTTATGAGTTCAAATGATAAAGTGTTTTCGTGTTCTTCGGTAAAATAGAGGTGTTAGATTATTATGCGTTCATCACAATCATAGATAACCCACGAAAAGTTCTATCCTGGCACCAGTACCCCATCACCGCCAGGAGACAGATGAATGTGTTAACAATTAGTCTCAAAGGATGTTTGAATTGATAGTAAACACATGCTGCTCTTGCCCCCAAGTCAAGAGTCGAAAGCAATTAAAAGTTGGCTTCGTCGTCGGCGTCTATACTTTGTATGACTGAGGCGGATGACTTGGCACATTGTGCCAGCTCCAAGCTCTAAAAACACACACAAAAGAAGTCCATTCATATATTCGAGAGAACAGAATTTTGATTGTTTTCCCTTTAGGGAAAATTGCTCATTATTATGGTCTGTCGCTCGGATGTGGGCTTCTATTATTTTATTATTGTTTCCCAACATTACATGTGTCAGATTTGATTTCATTTTTTTTTTTCATGGTGCTTCCACTTTAAACTTTAAAGTCATATTTTCCATTGGTTTATGTAGGTATTAAGCTGTAAAATTTATGAAAGCGGTTCTTTCCATAATATCTGACAATTCATAATACCTTGCCCGATTGTGAACATTTTGCTTACATATTTTATTGTTTAGTACGGCAGCAACACAACATTGGGAAAAAGGGTATTTCTGGGTTGGGTTCTTACTTTTCACCCAGACGAGTACAAAAATAAATCCTTTATTTCATTAGAGATGGTTAACATAGCAAAACAAATGCCGAGGGAGCAGTGCAAGCAAAAACTTTTCTGATTAGCATTGAGTGAGTGAGTCGTGATCTGGGAAAGAAAAATGTGGAAATAGTCGTCGAAGAAATAGAAAAAAAAAAACTTTTTCAATTTTCATGAAGTAAAACGACACAAAGCATCGACATCGTTGTTGTTGTTGAAAAATAGTTCATTGGCAAATACTCTGTAGACGTTCTATACATCCTTGTTCTATACATCGACTGGGTGCGTTTTACTGTAGCTAAGGTTTTTGTTTCCTGTTTGAAAAGAAATTAAATGGTTCTATTGTTCTGGAAAAAGGAATATTTTTTGATAAAATAGGGTTAGAAAAGGATACAATGTGTTGCATTGAGGACGTATGAACGTCATTCTAATTGCTTTCTTTGATCGAAGAGGACATGAGAACTTCGCTTGCGGAAGTGAGGAAAATACATATCAAGTTTTTAGACTCTTTCTATAGATGTTAATTTTGAAATTCGATAATTGGATGACGTCACATCATCTGGAATAGCAGCTTAATTCTCTTGATATCCCTAATAGTTCCTTTGAAGGACTACAATGGTTGCTTATTTAAGTTTATGCCATAACTTTATTTTAGAAGGCGAATCCTTCCATATTATATGGGGTACTCCATCTAACGTTTTTTTTTTCAACTAGTGCTTATTTCGCGAATGGTTACACTTAGCTCATGTTTGATTTGACAGATAATATACCGCTATACCGCTGAACGAATATGGTTGTGTATACGCTTGAACAACGCTGGGAAATATTGCGCCATAATTGGGCCATTTCTCTTCTTTTTTTTTAATTTTTTTTAAATGAGCAAGGAGTGGCCGTTACAGTCAATGGTGATCGTTATTGGGCCATGTTGAACGAATTTTTGTTCACAAAAATTGTTCACGAAAATTGAAGCTACACTCGATGTTTAGCGCCCTGTTTCAAAAAAAAAGTTATTTGGCGGACCCTATAGTTCATCATAGAACTGCACATGCATTTTGGGCACTTGGTTAGGTTGTCTCGCGTGTAGGATAGTGTAGTTGATATAATGTAGTGTTTCAATTCCTTCAAGTTAGGCTTTAGAGCTAATCTTATATTCTAAATTGTGAGCATAGCAGTAGGCGTATTTGAAATACATATATTTACCCTTGAACATTTCGGTCGGTCAGGGTGTATATGTTCTAAATTTCAGCTCAAAGTTAAAGGACTCTAAATCAGTGATGGAATCATAACAGGACGGACACATTGTTTAATCGTCGTATTTTTTGATGCGATGGCATATTTTAAGAGTTGTCAGAAAAAGCTTAGCATTAAAGAAACTTAACATAACAAACGTGATCCACGGTACATCAATGTAGACTTTCATTTAATCCTCGGTAACTTGGTAGACCCTTAACCATATCCCAAAGTATTGACTTTGTGTCGGTATAAAGGCCTTATAAATTTAGGCCAAATCAAAAGGGATGAAATATATTTAGCATTGCTTGCATCGAAGCCTAGACAAACTTCGCTGCGTTCTTGGTGACGTCGAATATGTTGGTCATTTTAACAAAAGGTTTTCATTAACGCAAATATCGAAGATGGAACAGATGGTTTAGGCGATGCAAGTGCCATTTATATTTAATGGGTTTCGCTTCAAAGACAGCACTTCGTTTACCTCACCTTAGTATACTTCACGGTCAGAATTGAATGAGCTTAGCATTCGTTGCCATTCCGCTGTAGACCCCAAGATGAGGGACGATGACCACGCAATAAATATAAGAAGCTGAGGGTACTGTCGTTAGCGAAGCAATGGATAATTAAGGATTAGAAGAAAAAAACAGCAGATAATTTATAAAAATTGCAAAGAGAGCATTAAACAGAACTGAGCATTGATTTGAAACCGTCCAGCTATTTTCCTTGCACTTGAATTAAACGATCCAAAAGGTGTTGCCAGTCAAGATTAAAGATATTTTATAAACTTTCACGTACATAAGTGCAATTGTTCGGCAGGAGGGGGGAGGGTGAGGGAGATTCACCCTTTATGAGACAAATGCTGTGTTCCTTCTTGCAAAGAGTCTTGATGAAAATAAGAGACAGAAAATCAGTTGTTTTGCCAGCGTAGAAGAACAACTCTTCAGAACGATAGAAGAAAGCCCATCTGAACCAGCTGGTTTTTGTATGTTTAAATCTTGAAGAACTCTTGTCACTAGAGGGAGCGTTGAGCTGGCTGCAAGCAGATTTTTTTTTCTTTTTCGAAAAACTGATAGCTGAAATGTCATTGCAATAAAGTGCCGGAGTAGATGACGAGCCAGAATTCATTGTGCGTTTAACAAACGACAAAAAGTTTTTTCTATCCTTGGGACTACGACTACTTTTTGCCTTAACTTTTGGTAGTAGAAAAAATTAACATGGCACCATTTCTAACTCACTCAATGCATCGCTCTAAGCATTTACACAATAACAAAGCATAGCTTCCACTAAAGAATAGTGCACTAAGAACCAGCTTTATTACGTGGGTCTTCAAATTGGTAAGATGCCTTCGGAATTTGCCAACGTGCAAAATGACAGTATTATCAGCTATCTACAATTTGAATAATTTGATTAGCGGTACAAGGACGACCATAATTTGTTAAGGTTCATAAGGAAGTTGCATTGCTTTAAGCTTGAATTTTTCATGTTAGTGATTTTTGCTCTGGTATTTGATAAAGGTCGTCGGGGAACCATATCAAAATGGCATTTAATTCCTCGTGTATTATTGATATCGCCATCTCAAGTGATGTTGGTCGCACAATAATCGCTGTGCCGTCGGAAAATTAAAAATACTACTCTTCTTAATAGCAGGCAATAGCTCATTCGTGTTCAATGAGAAGGTCTGAGTCCTGCTTTGATCCATATAAAACTTTTTGCCTCATACATAACAAAGCATCAATGTTTCTGAATTAACCCAAAATTGAAGCAGCCATCAAATCGGGTTGCAAATACTTCAGGACGCAGGTTTTAAAGTCCAAACCCATCAGCCATAATAAAATGTTCACAAAATGACAGTAATATCATAGCTAACAACACCCTTAATTTATTTTATGGCACAGCGCCCAATCCACAGAGGATGAAATGAAAATCCCAGTGATGAAAATTCGTGTAAAAACAAAGATATCAAACGAAATACAAAACTACCAAGTACATTCACCACTTTTCCCCTTGGAACAAGCAAAAAACCAACAAAAAAAAATTAAGTTGAAACGCAAAAGAAGACATCTCCCATTCCTGGCAAAAATAATTGCGATCAATTTATCAGCGCAAGGATGCCAAACGAAAAAACATGACTCTTCTAGTCAAGAAGTCTTTTTTCTGAAATGAAGCCGTTTTCAGATGGTAGTCTGACGACGCGCGACGACGACGATGACGAGAACACCATATCGCTCTGTTAGAATGATGAGTCGATTTTTTATTTGCTCCTCGAGTAATTTAGCTTTGAAACATCATCGCCACCATCACTCCCCATCAGCGCTGCCTGCTTACAAGACGATAAAGGAGCACTGCTTCCGCTTCCGTTTGCCAGGTTTTGCATAGGACACATGTTGTCATAGGGATGAAAGCATCAAAGCCTAGAATGAGTTTTTGAAGTTTTTGGGTAATCGAACTTTCAAGAGTTTTCAAACATGAAGAAGACTAATGTGCCTGATGTCTCTAATGCTGTTCACTTCAGAAGTAAAAGTGAACAAAAACAAAATTATATTTAACAACATCGCAGTTGATTGACGTTTTTTAAGGGCAAAGAAGATACGGAAAGGCACACGCCGCCAATTATTCATGTAGGTATGGCTTCGTGTGATTACTATTGAGTGACAGTTGACAGTTGAAAAGTTTGTAGGTTAAAAATATGTATTAACACATTTTGAATTTGCTTATTGATTTTCCAATAATTATATAACGTATCCCGGACGGTACGACAAGGGAGTTAAAAGCTCGTAGTTCCGCCTATGTCGTGTTTGCTTTGACATTTGAAGGACGACAGGGTGCTTTGGTGATCGATTTTAGTATCTTGAAATTAGAATGGAACATTATGATGATCTTAAAGTCCTTTTCTGACCAACTCCCGGTAGAGTGTCAGGATATAAGAAGCTATCATTATCATTATATCTGAACGAACATTTAAGAAAGCAACAAGACGTGGATTTTAGACAAAAGTCTAAAGTTTTGAAAAACTGGCTCGAGAATTATCCTTTGACCCCTGTCTTATGGATATGCCGTCCTATGCAATGACACCAGAAATCCTTCTGCGACAAAACTACCACGTCGACTTTCCGCAGGTAAGGGAATGTCTTTGGCCAGACTCTGAACCATGGATTGAATGCCATCAAAAGGTCTGCGTCTTTTCTTCTACCTCTTAGATGGCGTTCTTTCTGGTCACCAAGCTTTTGCTAAACACTTAAATGTGTTGGGCCTAAGTGACACCACTACCTGTCCTGCTTGGGGTAAGGAGAATGAAATAGCAGAACACTTTCTGTGTAGTTGTCCGCCCCGAAAATCTCGCATCAGGTGGCGGATTTTCGGGGCTGACTCGGTGAGTGAGGCATAAGTAATTGAAGGCCCATCTGAAACCTCAATACCAATATCATCCGTATAAGCCATCACTATGCAGCGCTTCGCTTCCAAGCAACTCAGTAGTCCATGTACCACCAAATTCCAGACAAAATAGGCCAGAATGCCACATTGCAGGGATTCGTTTACTGACAGCACTTCTTGCAGATGATCCAGTCAATTTCGCGGTTGATAAACCTATTCCTAAGATGGAAATTTTGAGATCCCGGAATTATTCGACTAGAACGATATTATCCCAACACGCTCATATTTAATTCGTTTAATCTCAAATCTGACCCAAAACTTCATGATAACTAAATTTCATAATGCCTCATTGAAATTCATTTGCGCAATTAAAAAACAACTACCGTAAACAAATATTTATGCCGATTCCAAACGCACCCCATGCAAAACAAATAAGGTCAGGTAAAACAAACACCATTTGCTGGAACACCTCGTTTTTTTGCTCTAGCATAATAAAACCGCTTGTTTATCATCGGATTATCTATTTATAAAAAAACAAAACGAAGCGAACAGTGTCCCTGACACAATCACCCTTCATATTTGCCAACCATTTTCCCCCTAGACTACTTGCACATATCACTTAATCAACCGTTAGCATATTCCTCATATCTCCCATCCAATGTCGTGCAAATATTTATTCGCAAATAACACCAGGACACCCCAACTAACCCCAAAAAGTACAAACAATAAATAATAATGAACAAACAGCACAAAATCTGACGCCTTTAAAAAACAAACCCCATTTCTGTCTAATTTGTCATTCACACAGCAAGCGGGACAGCAAAAAAAGCAATACACACATACAACTTTGTATGTTGTGTCTTTGTGTCTGAACATCCGAACAACATGTAGCTATGTAGTGTTCGAAAAGTTTTGTGGTAAGTTTTCTTCGTTTACCCCCTCCAAACCAAACAATTCAACTACTAGTAGAGGACGAAAATAAAAACACTCAACCAATAATAAATTCATAATGCTTCCTCCAACCAAATCGGGAACCATCATCATGAGAACGGCACCAACATTGCCACCATCACCGTCGTCGTCATTTCAAGTGGAGTTTCTATTTCAATTTCCATTTAAAATTAACGACCTTGAGAGAGAGCAACAAAGATCAATACAGGTCCGACGAAAAAAAAATCCAGAAACTGGAACAAGCTGCGGTCTCACTATGTTCGGTTGGATTTATTTTGTTTTGCTGGCTGTGTGCATATTTTCCACTTGTATAGTTTTGAATTTAGATACACCCATTTGGAATGAAGGAAATAATTAATTACCGTTGCACGCAGCAGGATGGGTTGCTACTTTGGATGCTGGGGTTTTGTTTATGTTCGTTCGTTCGTTCGTTTGCTTGGTTTTTGTTTATTTTTTTGTCCACCACACTGCTACACTTTTGGATCACCCAAAGCATTAAATTTTTGCCCGAACTGTGAGAAGGAAGAAGCATTTGAGAATTCTAGAAATTTGTTGTGAAAACCACGGAATAAAACCACAATTCGCTTAATGTATCTACTCGTACATAAATAGACACTCGACGAGTGTTGATTCTGGGGCATAAAACATTGAATGTAGGTGAGGTGGGAAAAATAATATTGAAAACATGAATCTTTTGGAGAAATGATAGTAGGTTACCCTATTTAGAAACTAACGCCTCTGCAAGGGAGTTGGTTAAGGTAAGGTATATGTAAGGTCCTTGCATCGATCGTAGGTTACCCTATTAAGAAACTTATGTCTCAGCAAGAGATATATACATAATACAGCACATAATAACCTCTTCTCATCTTTATTTTTTCCGCTACCCTTAAGCTTCCGGTCATCTATTTTGGCCTCGAATTTTGGATTCTCTTTATAAGATTTCAGAAGATCCCAGCCCAGCAAAATTTATTATTAGAACATGTGGGTGGTTTCAATAAATTTTCAAAGTCTTCTTCAGATTTATTAAAAAGAATTTAGGGACAGCAGCTTCCATAAAACAACTTAACCCTAGTTCCCAAATTCAGCACTTTCTTCGTTTCCTTTTCTGTATTCGGTTTTCAGTATAGTTTGAAGTTGAGTATTACACCAAGGCTTCAGTTGTCATATAAGTTTCAGTGTGTCCCGTACGGTCTTGTTGGCTTTGTGGATTCCATGATTCTACTGATGATAGGAAGATTTTTTCATGTTATCAGTGAAACTAGATAGAAGAAATTTAAGATTTCTATTCTTCGAGATGTTCCATAAGGGAGGCGTTCCTCCATTCACTTTCATCTTATCCCTAAGACTGAGATTTATATCTCTTAATAGCAGAGTAGTTAACAGCGTTGTCTTCAAACAATTTTTGATAAAATATGCTGAACCAAACTTCTCAAGTGTAAGGGTAATGGTTTCTGTTTTCAGATTGTTCAATTGTTATGGTTGCTTCATGCAGCGATATTTCCATCCATCTGCCCTTTGACATATGCATTTTATACATAAAGAATCGGATGTATCAAGATTGTTTCCTTAAATGCAGGTTCAATAGTGTTCTTAGGAGAAATGATGGAAGACTTATTGGCCTGTAATTCTTGGCATAAATACCACCCGCACCTCTTTTCACTGAAACGTTTCACTGGTCTTCTGCAGTATCCCTGCTGGTAGAATTTCCAATGATAGTAAACTCTTTAACCGGCGGAGTTTGATACATACCTCCGATTCAGAGTAAGAGTGCAACCTGGGAAGTGAGTTCCGGAGACCAGTTTCAAGGTTTCCTGGTTGTTAGCTGTCCATTTAACTAACGGGAGTGGGATTTTTGGCCATAATTTTACGAAGTTAAAGTCTTAAAATAAATGAATTAATTTAAAACACAAATCAACAATGTTATGGACAAATCTGTAGATTATAATTATAAAATCGTAGATTGAATAAATCAATAAATAAATAAATTTTGCCGATAGAGTTGTTAAAATAAAAAAACACAAGTTAAACGTAGTAACAAAATTATTTTTGTGATATAATCACAATTGTTGCAGGTCTTGGAATGTATAGCACATTCCTTTCTTACAGGGCATTGCTATCTTTATTAGAAAGACAATTATTAGATTCCCCTGAGAAATGCAGCTAAAACATGAGTTCAATCCAGATAAGTGCAGTGGGACATCTGCGAAAACTTAACTAAAAAAAAAAAGGCATATTCTGGAGACTGTACACCGGCTCTACAATTAAGGAATACTATTTTGGATGATTGTTGATCCGACGCGAGGGATTAAAAAAATCTGAAGTTGAAATCTGGAGTCTTTCGACCCAACGCCAAAATTTTCATAACACTGGAACTGTATCCCACTGTGTTCCAGGCTGAAATCCAGCCTTTAAGGTAAATATATAATTCAAAATATATATATAGCATTATAGTATAATAAGCATGGTGGTCCAACACAACGAACTTTATGACAGTGAAATACTGCTACGAAGAGCTACAATCTCTGGCCAGACTAAATAGTGATTAAACTTGTATGGGTAACCAGTCACCAGGCAACCAATCTGAACATGGATTAGCAAGAGCTGGAACAGAACCTTATAGTAAAGTCAATTGGTCTAGGGCCTGAGGCCTTATCAAGCCTTAAGCAATCAAACAAATATTTTTGCTAGATAAAGTATAGGAAAGGTGATATTTACTTATTGTGGAAAGTACAATAGAAAAGAGCTTTAAGATCGAATTGTCTGCGATATGAAAAAGGGTTTAAAAAGAATATTTGAGACAACTTTAAATCCCGGTTCTCTTAGACTAGGACCTAAAATGTAAATATCACCCCTATAATTTTGGGCAAAAATCAAACAGTTTCCAGACATCGCGAGAAACAATACAAATAGGCCCCGGAAACTTTTTTGGGAAGATGTTAAAATAAGTCTAAACAGCCTTGGCTCACCACCAACTATTTTTTGTAGAGTGGAAAAAAGTAAGTATATACATTATCCGTATGCATTGATTTGCTATTCCCAAAAATTGGCTTTCAACAGTAAGGAGCTTAAGACAACTGGTAGAACGAATCTGGAATTTTGGAGAAGAGCTACCTCCAATGGTATCCTCCAAATGGAAGATGTCATCAGAGATTCACAAGTTAACAATTACTCTTAAAAACCCCGCCAGCGATGTAGTAAGTTCAAAAAAACGGCCTGCCGAAACAAACGGCAAATGTTTTATTTATATACGCAAGGTGTTCAAATTAGCAAAATCGAATGTTTCAATTGCGCATTACAAGTCATTTAAACTGAGTACTTTGCTTGTATACCAAGTCTTTAAATGTATCTAAAACGCAAACTTCAGCTACTTTAATTCCATATTATTTATTTAAGAACAGTTTTTCACTAATTCTTGATGTTGTACGCTACAAAACTTATTCCCTGAACTAAAATAAGCAAAAATAGACATTGGTCATTAGGGAATAGATGTGTTTAACTCTTCCTTTAAAATGTACCATATAATTTTTCATTAGAATATTTTCTAACGAGAGATGCGGTTGTGTGGGAAAACTTTTTAAAATGTTGGATGATAAGGTGAGTATAATGTAGCATTGATAATGAATGAAATGAGTGGGTTATGGGTAATTTTGGAATCTATATATGTGTGCATCATAGTATATCTGTACTATCTTCTTTATAATTAAGTGTTTTTTTGTCATAATTATGATAACTTTTTGCCCTAAAATGGGCACAATTTAATCTTGGACGAAGTCATATCATTTTAGATCATAACCCACCCATTTCGCTGCATAACTACTTTTCCGATTGTGGGGTTCATCAGTTTGATCTTAAAGGCCTTCCAGTCTCGTATTACTTCGTCACTGAGACCAATTAAATGTTAGTACTCATGAGAGCGTTGATTGGCATTGCCTTTTTGGTGAGGGTTAATAGCAGTTTTATTGGGCAGTACAAGGGGGAGTAAACCCTTATAACAAATATCTAATCAAAATTGGAACAACGTATACTGAGGGATGTGTGCCTAAGAAGGTGCCTAGTCACTAGTACGCAGACTCCAAGCACTAGCCGAACTTCAGTATAATTCCAGCCTTCTAGTGCCGTTCCTATCTTTGGCATTTCTAACCAACATTTTTACTTAATATACAAAATTTAGAGACAGGATCCTCCGCAATCACATTCTTGTTATGCTTTTTAACAAACCCGTTGAAAAAACGGATCGACAATACTATACTCAAATACAGTACTAGGTCTACGGCTAAGCAATCTTACATATAAGGTAACGAAGGAGGCCATATGGACCTCATCAGAACTATCACCAGTACCATTATAAGGGCAGTATAAGGGCAGTAGATACTACTAAATACTTCCGATTCTGACACGACCACACTTGCCAGCAACTGCAGGGAATAACCGAGAAATCGAGTTGATCTTCCAGCTACAGATCCAGCAAGGTAGATATGTAAAACTAACTTCTTTTGAGATAAGTGATTTTGGAGGGTCAGACGTAAAGGCAAAGCCACTTCCTACATGACCAGATATAAAGTTGGATATGAAGATCAAACTTCACCCTCATCGGCAGCCAAGAAGACAAGTGCAGCTGATGCGGGTGGAGGATGCGGGATGAATGCGTTCTAACATAAATATAACCAAATATTGACTGGATGTGACGCTTGTAGGAAAAAGATTCTTCCATAAATGAAACATCTTCCCATGGCTCTTTTCACGGAGCCTTAAGACTCTGAATAAGAAAATGCTGGCAAAAACAGCTGCACAGGACATGGGCGAATAATGCGCATTATAACTTTCAGTGGCAGAGAAAGTTTTTCAAAATCTACTACTAAGAAGTGAGCAGACGCATCAGAAATCTGCTTCGACCAACAGCGCCGGTGGGTATGCTGATCTCTGTTTCTCCGGAAATGGTAGCCGTACCTTTGGGCTGCCGCAATAATACGAGTAATACGGGTAAAATTAACATCATTAGGTATGCTGACCCATTAAACTCTGGTGGTCGTATGAGAACAAAGATTCTGGATCGTTCCAGTCTAATCGACAAGAGTTATAAGTCCTAGAATAACAGAATTGCAGGTATTCCAAGTTGTCCTAATGGATCTTTTGGGCACACTAAAAGAACATTCTAAAACAGGAACGACGACTCGGCTTTGTTCAGACCAATGGGTAGTGCCAACCAAATTACCAAAACAACTATTCTAGCTAGATAGATCCTCGAGAATCAATGAACACTATCAAGGTTATGACTAGTCAACATTGTTTGAAGAACTTCGCAAACTCAATCCATCCGCATTTCATTTCATCAATTTCGATTCTCTTTTACTACACTCTATCTGAATAAAAAAAAATTGGAACGCCCATATGTAGTCTGTATTTATGTCCTTTGCGGTTAAAATCAAATTGCTATACACAAAATGAATAGGGTCCTACCCCCTGATAGTAAATACAAAACAAATATCCACTATTTTCTCGCAATGTTACGACCATTTTATTATTTCGACATAGAGCGGAATGCAAATTTACGATATCGTGAAATTTTTCGCGGTGGCGTATACGCAACATTTTCCATATAACAACGCAGACTTTGAATGGATAATTTTATTAACTTATAACACTAAAACCAAAGAACCCCACGCAAACCACTTTAACCATCCAACAGACATTAACTAAAAGCATCTGAAGTGACGAGTAAATTAGTACACCCTAATCTCTGCACACCATTTATGCAGCTCTGCTCCAGTTAATGCTGAACAAAGAGCAAAGCAAAACGAAAAAAAACACACTGAAGCTACACAAACTAGAAAAGTCTTTCTTCCCAAAAGAGAAAAGAGGGAAAAGAAACAGCTACCCGCGATGCATATCTTATGGCCAAACTTAGAGCTACCCTTTGCCCTACAACCCCACTCTTGCCAACGTCAACGTTGTTTCAACTTTCATTACTTAAAGTAATATGAGTGTATCTTGAGTTTTTCTCAAGTTTACATCTGGAAAAGCCACGTTTTGTACATTTTCTCACAGTTTGCATACATTATTTGCAAGGCAAAAACAAAAAAACACAGTTGCGCATGCATGTGAACCGTGGAGATGTTCCTTTGTGTCCCGTCGCGCCTGATCCGGAACAAATGTACACACAAACAAATGTGAGTGTATGCTTCTTAATCACAAGAGATGCTGTTATTAATTAGCAAACAATCCATGATTAATATATTCAAACTTATGTTTGAGTTTGACATTAAGCAAATTAAGCCACCCACCAGAAACTCTTCTTCGTCGGCGAAGTGACGTAGACCCACAAGAACACATCGTCCTCCACCATTGGTGGTAGAAAAGGGGACTTAGCACATGTGAGTTTCTCATACAATTTCAATCTAATAATATTAAAATGGCCAACCTACTACGTCGCGTAGGGGGGATGGAATGGAAATATAAAATGCTTTAGCTCTTCACTTCGTTTTGGGCGGGAGTATATTGTATGTGTATTGGAAAACACAATTCTTTCCACATCCTGCCAAAGTACTGAACCGAATTTTGATTAAAATTACTTAATTTACGTAACATCAAGGAGCGGTGGCACAAAGAGGCTTGTCGCTTTTATATGAGTTCTCGTTCTCTTGTTACAATTCGGCAGCATTTTGCCAAAAGGAACGCATGAGACTTAGTATATGAATCTGTCATAGAAAGACAATCCACAACCCTCAACCCTCATTGGGTTCTGCTTCAGGTAACAAATGGTTGCTTGGTTATGCTCTCGCATGGGACACGATTGAGTGATTTTGGCACAACCAAGCATGTACAAGTAATTCCTTGAATTCTTCCTTTCTTGAGGCTGTCTCTATGGAGACACACTTACACTTGTGCTGTGGTACACAAACGATAGTAGCAGATTGAAGAGCAAAAGGGGTTAATTTAATTTCTATTTGATTCTCCACATGTGGCTGGTAAGAACTCGTGACTAGGTTGAGGTGTTTTCGTTCGCACCTAGAAGGCGCTTGACGACAATGTTGACGCGACGTCTTGACAAGCGCACCGATTGATGTATAAGTTCCCATCTTGCTTTTGTTTTTTTAATTGGTTTCCCAGAAATTTTTTTAAATTTTTACTCGTTATTTACAGAGTAACTCCTTTGAATGGGAGAAAAAATGTTGGGTTTTCGTCTGTGTGGAGATAGGCACATCCGCTTTGTTACTTTGAGGGTCTTTTAATATGTGAAGCTAATTGGGAAGACTTCTATGAATTTGTGGGATGTTGCTAAAGTGCTTTCGTTTTGGTACGAACAAGGGGTTGCGGTTTTCAATGTTGATGGTTTCGAAAACGTCTCGTATCAAACCGATCAATATTTAGCCTACTTTTAGTTGATGAAGGAGCAGATTGTGCGGCCTTATCTGAGCGAAGTCAACTCTAGAAATAAGTCACTGATAAATTGGTAAATAAGTTTGCTATACGAGTCTTTCTGCAAGTTGGTTTTATATTTCCAATAAGCCACTTGACTTCAGCGGAATTTTAAAGAATAATGTGACTTTTTGAACAAATCCTTTCCACTTGTTATGAGATTGCACTGCAATTATATGTTTATATTTTGAAAAAGAGAGTTAGAACGCCAGACCGCTGAAATACTTACAAATTTTATATGTATATACAAATAGTAAATAGTATTTATCCACTTTTGGACAATACAGGCGAATTGTGTAGAGGATGCGATGGCAATGTGCATTTAAACAATCCAAACTTTCTCTCAGTCACAGAAGAATGTCTTCTTCCTCTCTGTCTATCCTTTCCTCGGTAAGGTTTTGATCAAAATAATAGGGATAATAACCGTCCAATTTTACTGCATCCTCCTGCGGGGTTCGCCGGTTTGACTTTAATAATATACATTACGTTTTTGACGGGGAAGTAGGGACATGGCAATACCAACTGAGGCCGTCGTGTATCAATTTTTTCGAGGTGGGCGTAAATTTGATGGAAGTCTTCCCCGGATTTTGGATCTTTTATTTGATCAGGCTTCGTTGCTCCTGCTGTTATGCGAAGCATCTTCAAAGCTGATGTCAATTTGCGCTTATACTTTGTATGAATCGCTCATGCCAATTTATCTAAACTATGCTTATACGATAATTAATGTCATTAATTATGGCTTTGCATTTGGCATATTCAGAGTGAGATCTTAATCTTGTCTTTGCTCGCTCTTCCATGTCCATGATCATCAGAACGTAGTTTTCAGGGACGCCTCGTTACTTACCCCTTTATCTGATATTTTTGTTGCCTATCGAATGCTTTTTAAAATCAACCAACATTTTTAAGGAATCATGATGGTTTTCTATTATGATCCTTATTCTTTGTATTGCATCTGTAGCATAAATTCTATGCAGCAACGATCTTCTTTGTGGGTTTCCGCTTATTCGTCAAATTTCACTTCCCAAATCTTAACAGGCATCTATTGAAACAATTTTTCGAATGTTTCTAATGAAACAACAACAACTTATTATATCCACCACGAACAATTAAGGCTGGAATTAAAGCTGTTTTACGACTTGACCCGGCCGATCATCAGATTCCTTTGTGTCTTAGAATCGAACTTATAAGATCAGGGGAAAGAAAAATTCGGAGAAAATTCGGGGAGTAGACCCCTACTTAGCTCCGATAATGACAAGATATTCCGAACGGAAAAGCACTGTGTCTTGCTCTAAATTCCCAACATCGTCAACCCAAGAAAGATCTAGGAGCTAGTAAGAGCAATAACATCTTCAACAAATAATGTTTAAAGGCTAGAACTTAACAAATTTGTCTTGGTAGTCCCAAACTCTGGATAATTTTCGAACACCTTATGATGTATGATTTAGCGAGCTTACATATCCCGATTTCACATTCCCTGTGTTCACGTTGCAAGCCAATTTTTTTAAAAAAGAGAGACCAAATAGACTGGACTTTTTTTTATATATATATACTATACAAAAATACATAATTATTAAAAATTATTTTAAATACAAATCCATATAAATGTGACAAAGGTCAACTTTGATCATGGATAAGCTGGGTAACAAATGACTCAGTGTAAATAACTGAATCAACCTATTTTTTACTCCATAAAATATGAAACTTTTCACTTTTTCTTTAACAAAAACGCACTACGACTTCACATATTAGAATTGCATGACATCGACTAAACTCCAATAGCTATCTGAGTGCATTGATTTTGTTTACATCCCACTTAGGTAGGTATATGTCTCTCGTTAAAAGATGTCAGTCTTACAATTGCAACGAGCCATCGGTTTTTAAACATTTTCAATTCATTTTCGTCAACCGCTGAATAGCCTGCCAGTATCCACCAATGAGTAAGATTAAACAGCGAACATCGTATTACATTTATTGTGTGGAAAAATAAACGCAACCTCCTAATTGATGGTTATACGCAAAAACAATACCCCGTTTTGTCGTCTATATATCCCTCAAATGGATTATTTCTCCCGTTATAGTTTAATCTCTGATCAATTATTCATTTCTTAAGAAAGCAAGGACCTAAGTGTGGCAGGAAAGAAACTATTCTAACCTAACCTAAGAAAGCAAACAAAAAGTTAAATTAGTTAATGCACAAATCTTGAAATCAGGTACATGCATTTCTTTTCTCAAATCAATATTTTTTAAAAGACCACTTGAAGACGAATATACCCCCAAAATATTCTTCTTAAAGTGTCACAATTTTTTTTTTTCTTTTTATTCAAATCAATGAGCACGATGAATACAGACCTTGAAACAGCACAAATTGAAACATCTCGAACATACACACACATAAATTCTGTTCGTCATCAAAAGCGAATGTACCTGACGTGACGGTATAACAAATGAGTAGAAAATAAACTCACCTACACACACATTAATCATCATCCTAACGCCACACAAGAAACAAGAAATAAAAGCCTACCTACTTTCGAAACAACTAATAAGAAACAATTGTGTAAACATGAATATAAAGTCCCATTAAATAAAAAAAAAAACACCAAAAAAAAGGGCGCCCATTTTTTGGTGAAATGACATCAACAACGGTAAAGGGGGATATTCTTTTCCACATCATTCCCGTACGGCGCACACTGGAACTGGAATATCAACTCCAATTTCGTGCAGTTTGAAAGAGAGCGATGGAGCTTTGAATTTGGTCTCCAAAAAAGCTTTTCGTTGGGCAAGAGCAGGGCAGGAACAGGATGCATGCGCCTCACCTCAATGCTGGCGAGTTCTCTAAGTGAATTTTAACGAAGAAATTAGCAATTTGCATTGTGCGCCACTAATGAGGCAATTTTGGGTGGTGTATGACGCCGGGAAGGACGTTTGTAATAATCTACTTCTATCCAGCACTGCAAATGTTGTTGCTGCTTCTACTGTAGTTAGAACGGCCCGATATTCCTAGGATACACGACTGGCAGGCACAGGACAATGCACTTTAATTGCTGTATGTACATCAACATGGGGCATGGGGCATGGAACATGGGCAACGCGACGCGACACACGGCGCGGCTGTTGTCTTTTGTTTACGTTCATCTGAGTGGATAGCAATTCTATTAAACGCCCAGAGTAGTTATCGGACACCGTTCTGTCTGCCACTTAAACGTGCATATGGCCCCCACATGGTGGTGGTAGTCTCAGAGGTGAAATTGAATCGTTCATTGGGAAATCTATCATTGAAATCGCGATTAAATTTTGATGACACGCACAAGTGAGCATTAATCTCATTGCAATGGAAGGACATTGGACGTGCATGTATCTCTGCATTTAATTTATGCTTTGATTAAATAACAAAACTGAATTGAATTCAAAATTTTTATTGAAAAATTATGGAGATTTCGCCAATCTCTCGCCCAGCTAATTATACAAAGGAGCCTTTAAACAACCAACCTTTTCCCTTAGGGAAGGAAAATAAATGTTGACATTTTAATATGTACTTACACAAGAAAGACTAATATTTTATGAGCACTTCAGGGGTTGTGTTTTTTATATATTTTTTTTTATTTTTATTTTTTTAAATCCGCTCAATTGTTGATTTATAATTGTGTTATATTAGCATTATTAGATGCTCATCGATTTGGATTTTGCAATCCCGTGGGCATTGTAATTCATGTATTTGAGACATTACGTTTGATTATGCTTAACTTGACTTGAAGATGTGAGGTGAGCTAAAGCGTTTTTTTTATTTACGGTCGCAGCATGAACAGGGCAGGGTTCCAAGAGGGAACCATCTTTGGCAAGCAGCATCAGCAAAGAAGGCACAACAAATTTTTTAACGCACTAAATTTTACACAAAAAATAGAAGATAAAATCATATGGAAAGTCCGCTTGGAGGGTATAATAAAATACCCTATCCACATCGCTATATGCCGTAAAGAAAAAAGGCTTAAGAACATGATGAATGCTATTTCATTTTATTGTACGAAAATTCTTTCGTATTTGTGATATACCAAGAAAAAATATTGGCTAAATATTTGGTTATAATTTTTTTTTCGTTTTTTATACAAATTTTCAAAGAAAACAACATTTTGTTTAAAAAAAGCAAAGCCCACAAAAAGTAGGCGTGGCAAAAAACTTTTTATGGCAAACTTATAAAGGAATAAACATATTTTGTTAAGGTTCTTACCCTTCAATTTTAGCTTTAGACCGAAACGAACGGACCTTGTAAGATCGTCTTAGATTTTGATGCTGATCATTTACAATCTCTACATCCTCTGTCAAAATTAATAACGCCTAAGGCTAGTGCATACAAATATTATTTTATATTTTTATTTACAATGCTAATTAACTAGTGTTTACATAATTGAAATGTAATTTAATGTAAACACATTATTGGTTACATGTTTTTAAAACTGTACCTTAAAAGGTTTACCAAAAATATGTATACTATTATTATTTAAAAGATTGGAATATTTATTAAATATAATCAATAAATTATTCAACAGAGAGAACCGTTCAAAGTTGGTACTACAGTGAGATATATAGAAAGTATTTAACATATATCTGAACAATCTTTGAGAGGAACATTAAAAAAGAGACGAGACAAAAGGTACTACGATTCCGATTTAAATACAAATCTGAAACAAATATATAATCCATAAGCTGAAGTCGATTTATATAAGGAGAAAGGGTATATGGATCTTGCCAAGCTAATCCTCTCAATGCAAATTTTAAAAATATTTTTAAAACTTGTTTGATATGACCAATATTACATTTGTAGTATGGTGACCATACTTGACATGCATATTCAATTATTGGCCTTTCACATGTAGTAAATAGTTGCTTCACAAAATAAGGGTCGTTAAATTGCTTAGATTCCCTTTTAATCCAAACGAATATGGAATTAGCTTTATTACAAATTAAGTTTATATGCTTTTTAAACTCAACCTTACGATCTAATAACACACCCGGAACAGACATATTGTCAATGTTAGAGAGCAACTATCCATTTAAGTTGTAACCATAGGGCACTATTGAACTATTTCGTTTAAAATTTATAATTTTGAACTTCCTTATATTTAACTCGAATGTTTTAAGATAGACACTAAATCGTTTATAAATTAATTAAATAAAATCGGACCCAAATGACTGCCTTGTGAAACTCCAGAATTGACTGTGAAATAATTCGATGAACAACCATAAAATACGATTGCATAAGATGACTCAAGCCAATGTAAGAAACCTAAACCCTATTTATTTCAACTTTAAAAGTAAGACGCGGTGGTGAAGTGTTTTTTCAGTCAATTATTGGACATTGCCAATGAAAAATCTCCGTATGACGCTTCCACCTTATTTTTGTCAAATTATCATTTCCAATTTACGTCGATCGATTTCGAATTTCGGAAATCAGTAGCTTTGCTAATAATGCCGCCGCACAACTTACAGATCAAGATCAACTCGATGATAATTATTTTACGCAACCTTTACCAATCGAAACTTTGCTTTGGAAAAATTTGGCGTTAAGAACCTGATTCGATTCGAAGAATACCACTGACTCCAACAGACCTATCGTTTCAATTTAAGCGTGTCCAGTTTCCGGTTCGATTTGTATTCCTAATGACGAATAAAAAATTGCAAAGCCAATCTTTGGAATAAACATTGAATTGCCGTATTATGCCCACTGTCCCATCCCGATGAACTGACTGACTGACAGACAACGTACAATTTAAACCCCTGAATATAGAAACATGAAATTCACCGGGCAACTTCGGACGCGAACAGGTAGTTCAAAATAAATATTTGGCGTAATTAAAGCCTAGCATCTCTTACCATAGTATGTACGAAGATAAGTTTGTTTGTTAAAAATTGAAGGGACCTAGGGTTTAATTTTTTTAAGAAGCTTCTTCTCAGACTTTCGCAAAAGGTGGGGCAATAATATTATAATATTATAAAATTAATAAAATTGTTTAATTTAAATCATAAAATTAGTTCTAATATTGTGAATCCACGCAGAGGGCCGCAAACACTTGTTTCAATAAGTTTATATTTTCGAGGTACCTCTGTATATACATCGATAACGCAGGCACACCCAAATTTGTATATACGTAATGCTATTATATCAATATTACATTTCACATTGCTGTGAATTCATTTACACATGTTAATCCCCTCCTAATTCAGCGATTGGAATGCACAAATAATAAGTTAATTGAATTTTCCGATTTCGCGGTGCGCTGATTGTGACATGAGTCCATAACGACGACAATGCATGCGTAGTGCATTCCTCATTCCTTTTCCGTGCATTAATAGAAGAATCCGCCATGAATAAGTGGCCCAGAAACATTCGTCGTTTGGGGCGATTCGGCAACCAAGTCACGTAGCTAATTAGGCTTACAACTTTTGCATCACACCCAGCTTATGCAGGCCGTGTGCGGTTTTCATGTTCAATGCATTGAATGTGCACCCAAATTTATGTGCGAACTCGAGTAGTATGTTGGGGTTGAAAACGGGCGCAAAAAACACACAAAAGCATTGCAAACAAGTCTACCCCTTGCCCGAACGTTCGGGCAGTCGTAAATAACGAGTGTACACGCTCCACGAGTACACATTGGCAAGATACTAGTGATAGAAGACACAAACTGTGGTTTGCAACCAGCCGAATCCTGCCGGACTGGAGGTGCTCGGTTCGGTTTGGTTCCGCGCTGTGGGATCGAAATTAACAATTTACAACTTTGCAAAGTTTAATTGAAAATGATGTGAACTCGTTCATTGACTGAATATTAAATGCACGCATCCTTCCACACCCATATCCACATGGAAGGATGTGCGATATGTACCTAAATACGAGCCTTAACTCGCTGATACCATTTACTCGCAGTGAATTATCGCACATCAGTTAGTCAGCACACTGGTAGACCCCGTTCAACAGTAAAGCGAACACTGAAGTGTAGGGTTGCAATTGCAACGCGCGTACCGGGTATAATAGTGGACTGCATTGGGGATGCAGTGCACCTCATTAAAAGCTGATTACCAGCTTTATATTTTTTTTTATGGAACCGTCCATTCAACGGAAATAGGCCGTGTAATTGAAACGGATACATGCTGGAGGCGTCCAGAATGCGGAGAAAGGTCATTCGCTGCAGTAGTAAAGTGGGAGAGTGGTGCGTAAGCGGGATGTTCAGTTTAACCAAGACAACACGAAGCCTAGTATATATTTTTTTTTGTAAGGGAAACAATTAAATTGGCTTTTAGTGTTGAGGTATGGCTGGCGGGCCTGGTAGGGGATAGATTGTGTGCTGTGTCCCAGTCGCAGTCGCAGTCTCAGAAAATGTTTTTGTTTTAATTCTGATGAAGTTGATGATACTTAGCATATTTGAATACAAAACACAAATGCTGCAGCGGCCCAAGAATCCCCACCAGCTAGGCTAGGGCAGATGCTTGAATTTTGGGTCGACTGATGATGGTGGTGTTGGTGGCTCTAGACAAAGTTTGAGAGGTTTCTTTTTTGCCTGATTGTATGAATATTTAATTTATAAAATGTTTTTGTTTGGGGACATTTTGCATAGTTTGTGTTTTCGTTGTTCAGCCCACAAGTGACTCTAGAGAAAGTCGTCCAAACTAAGAGAACATTCCAACTACGGCATGGATGCCGTGGGTATATGAAGTGGGGGAGAGATGAAGGGTTTTTATTTCCGGAAAAATTTAAACTTGATAAACATTCCTTTCCTATACAGGTGAATTGAATTACATTAAATCGTAAACGAAGGACAGAGTTGCAATTTTATTTTGCACAAACCTTTTTTGTACACTCAATTCGGCAATTTGGCACTTTTCAATAGCACGTGAATAACCGATGTCCGTTCGCTAACTTTTTGTAGTCACATTACAATATGATAAATTTACACAAAAAGTTTTTGGTTCAGAGTTTTTATTCAATTTGTAACAACTTGTTGACTCAGTGGGTTACAAAAAGGATATTCAAGAATCATACATAGTAGTATGATAAATATGAGAAAATATTTCGAATCTATTGAATGAATTTAACCCTTAAAAAAGCTACTTGGACAATGAGTATTTACAGCACTGTTATATGGTTTTCAAATAGTGTGTGTTTTTTAGAACTGAACTGCTATCTGAAAGCTAGTTGTGAAGTGTTTCTTGATTAATTTTATTGTATTAAGTATAAATTTAATTATTATTCAATACCTATATATTTAATAATTTCATATATTTTTCTGCAATAATACTGCGTTTTTATTAAAAATGCAGGGCCTAAGTTCGATATATGCTAACGAAATTTAATTTCCCCAATTCGTTTTAGGATTGTGACAAAGAAATTGCGTTTCCATTTACCAGCCATTGTGGTTCTCACCTTTTAAAATAGAATATGACACAAGTGTGCTGCAAAACTTTTTAAATTTTTTTTAAGATGTAAAATATGTAAATTATTTAATTTAAATTAAGTTTTGTTTATTTATATATATTACTTTATCTTATATATATCTTATATCTACTCCCCCTTATTAATTTATTTACTTCAACCAACGGGAATATGATTCCAAATGCTTATACAAATAATTTAATAAATGTTTGCTTTCAATTAAAGTATTTAGAATTTTCTAATTAAAGGCTTGGATATAGCGTAGGCTCGTTTATGGAATAGGGTGTGCTCGATTGATCTCTTAAATTGTTTGTTGTTAAATTGTTTTATCTTGATGATATGTAATTGAAAAACAAACCAATTGCAGCTTTTGATTTTAAATAAATAAATGGAAATTTAATTTTATTTTTTCAACTACAGCTTTAAAACGTTTTTTTCTAAGTTTAAAAACAAGCAGCACTTTTGTTTGACTTCAATACAGTGGATTCTGTCATACATTTACCTAAACGTCATTATTTTTAAGCATTACAATTTTTCGTAGGAGGGCTAACACACTGGGTAATTTACTCTAGTTTACCGTAACTCAACTCTATTGCAGCAAGTGTCTAGGACTTATTTTACTCGGTAATGCCATAGGAGAGAAGCGATCGAATTCATCCTGCATTTCCAACTAAGTAGTTAATTACTTAATTATTTGCTCTTGACATATTTGCATTTCTCAATAAATTGACAATTGCCAGCGAATAATTTTTTAAAATTGTGGCAATACATAGTTCAATAGTCATATAGAATCTTCGCCATCTATGCGTTGGAGAAGGAATTTGTTTGGTTATTTACCTTGCCACTTCGCATTTTTCGTACTAGAATTTCGAATGAAAATGTGCAGCTTTTGATTTTTTAATTTGTAATGATAAAGAAATGCGACAGAGTAATCGGTTGAAAATTAATATGAGATTTTAATTATAAGACATTGGTGAAGTGATTATTTTAACATATTTAAAGTTTTTTTTTAAACATTTCGATATAATTGACGGATGCCTATATCAGCGTATAGCCCTGTATTGACATAAAGGCAAATTCACAACAAATGTTATTGAATAAAACGTGGAGGCAAAACTTTTATACAAAATCTAAATTTAAATAAAAATGCTTGCAAAAACTACAATTTTTAGCACCAAAAGAATACACCTACTTAAGTATATATTTTGGAACTCGTTAACCAAGAAATCAACCTTTCTTTTTAACCTTTCGTAACATATTTAAAGTAATTAATTTTTTTATAAATAAGTAAAAATAAAAGATAAATAAAAAATTTACATATAAATTATTCGAATAAATATACCCAAGTTATTTGCTTAAAAAATCAAAGAAAACTACATGGTTAAATAAATAGTTATTATATCATAAGGAATCACACTAATTTTTAAAATCTAACATCTGATTGTAAATGCATAACTCGAAAACTCGTGTTCGTCCATTTGGGATTTAAAGTGGGAGAAGAATAAATGATACGTTGTGGACCCAATTTTTTTATTTAATAAAAGAAAGTTCACATGAATAAAAAAATCAATTTAGCATATATTTTAGAAAACAACAGTTGGCACCTGTTTAGTTGGGTCAAAACAAACTTGGTTAACAAAGATTGTAGTCGTTATTCGATAGCAGAGAGCTGCATGAATGTATTCAAAATGGCGTTTGAGTGATTCATGGCGAAAATGAATAAGTGAGATTGCGCCACTCTCTCTAAAGAATGGAATGAATGTGAGTGTCGCTTTTAGAGAGACATTCACACTATTCAAAGGAATAGGGTACGAATTGAATGAATGTGAATATGAATATAATATACTGAACAAGGACTTCGATTCATTGTATTCATGACATTTAATTACTCAGTGTATTCTAAGAATTTATTAACTTTATCGTGTACACTATTTCTAAAGAGAACAAAATGACAACCGAAAGTATTAAAATTTGAAAGGCAAATGCATAGGTATATTTTAAATATTATATAATTATAAGTAGGAACATAATTTTATTAATATTATCCGAATTTGTAGCGAGAGCACAACGTATTTCTCTATCGCGTCTGAAAATGCTCTTTCAGAAGCAGCGCTACTTTCTTTAAGACTCAAAATTTTGCAACTGATTTTAAATAATAAAGGAAAATAGTTTTTGTGCAAATTCCACCATTGAATCCAATTAAATTCCTCGGTAAAAACATTTAGATTACAATAGCTAGTAATATCTCTTTCGATTGTGTCGTCTATACCATTGCCCATTTCGTATCTCAATGACTCTTAAACACTCATTCAGTTATACCGATCGCCACATTCACTCACCATTCATTTCTCTTTGAATGTTCGAAACATTCATACACTGCACATTCAAAATAAGGTAGGTGTATGCAATATTCGTGTATCGAATTCGAATTTCGAATATCGAATTTTCGTGTATCGCAGTACACTGAGAGCACAAGCACAAGTATTGAGTGCAAGTTTTTATTGTCATTTAAATTCATTTCATTCATTTCATTCATTTCATTCATTTCATTCCCTCATGAGTACACTGAGAGCACAAGTATTTAAGTGCATTCATGGATACCCAAGTTTTTATTGTCATTTAAATTCATTTGAATTGCACAACAAACAATGCATTGATGCATTCTTGTTGAATCTGGTTGCGTTTAATTCAATTATATCGCAGCGAGCCTTAAGAAATCAAAAATAAGTATCTCCTATTCCGTCTGACTATCTTTAAAGTACAAATGAACGTCCTTTTATATGATTTAATTCCATTTGTTCGTCATACTCTGTGTACGACTTCTTGGTAACACTAGTATATTAGCTTATCCAATAATTGTATCCCTTTTTCGTTCCCATGCATTTGTCCTTAAAAGTCCGTCACTCCACCACTATCTCTAGTTGCTTAAAGAGAGGTGGCTTTTGGTACCATGCGCCGTGGAATTTTGAAAAACTTGCTCGAGAATTGTCCTTTGACACCTGTCGTTTGGATATGCCGTCCGAAATCCTTCTGCGAAAAAAATACCACGTCAACTTTCCGCAGGTAACGGAATGGCTTCATCCAGACTCTGAGCCATGGATTTAATGCCATCGTATTTTCACAGATGGCTTCAAAACCGCACAGGGGTCTGTTGCTGGAGTCGTTGTGGAACTCAATGACATAAGACTAATTGCCCCCCGACATTTGCAAAAAGTCTGCATCTTTTCTTCTATGTCTTAGGGAAATCGACTGTTGGCTGTTTGTAGGCGTTCTTTCGGGCTATCAAGCTATTGCAAAACACTAAAATGTGTTGGGCTTAAGCCCAAACACAACCTGTCCTGCTTGCGGTGAGGAGGATGACACAGCAGAACACTTTCTCTGCAGATGTCCGGCCTATGCTCGCTTCAAATGGCCGATTTTTTGGGCTGACGTGGTGAGTGCCGAACAACTAAGCTCTTCATCAAGCTCCTTCTCATCTTCGAAAGACAGGAAAACTAAGAACATTAATGAAAGGTGTCTGAATGGTAGTACATTGGACCAGTAGTTGTGTCTGAGCGCCCCATCGGATAGTAGCAAACTCCGACAAAAAAATCCTTATTTGATTATGATTTACCAAAAGATGTTACTCACGAAGTTTTCTCCTGCGTAGTGGGGTAATCGTTGGTTAGTGGTTTCTATAACCAAACAATAGTTATATTTATATTTTATCTATTTATATATCTACATACATACAGGATAAATGGAAATAGATGGAAAAATGTGCATAAGCAGGTCTCGTGCAGGGGCAGGATAGTTAAAAATTTCGCTTTAGCTGTCGGTGTTTGTCGAAAAAAGCGACTAAGGGGAAGATATCACACCTAGCAACAAATCATAATATCTTTATGCTACTCCGCAAGTTTTCATGGCTATTAAAGGGGCTTAAGATCAAACAAACACATGACGTATTGAGTTTAAATTCGAGAAAGTGTCAGTTGTAAAACAAAACTGTTAAATTTTGCCCTTCCTATAAATGCTTCCAAAACTGCCTGCATCTGTAGTGAGAGTAAACCTCATAAGGAAGCAACATTTGAGACAGCTTTAAATCAGTTGACATAAAATATCCAGTTGACGCGCTCTGCTATACCCTATTCCCATTTATGAACGTAGGAGCAGATCTCCAATCAATCGCACAAATAGTGGGACGGCTTCACGAAAACTCGTCAACATCTTGGTTTTAATGTTCTCTTTATTGATTGAATTCATTCGATTATATTTATTATAAAGATTTCATTTTAATATTAATACATTATTAATAATTTTATTATAAATCACAAAAGAAATGCCTTATTCCTAAATATGTTAAAAAAGATCCGTACATTCAATATAGAGCCGAGATTGATCTCCTCTCTCGTAGTGAGCTTGCCAAACAAATAAATGATAAATACAAATTGAAAAGAAAAGCAATAAATTATTAAAATATTAGAATGCAGAAAATATGTATTCAATAAATGAGGTATCAACGAAACAATGTGTAGTGTAATATTTAGTTTATATGAGTATTGAAGTCTTTTAGCGCTTTTACTTATTTAAAAAACAAAATCACACGTAAAAATTAATTCTCTTGCCCATCCTTTCAATTGATGGCACACAAAAATCTTATCCTAACATTCCTAAGGGGTAAACAATTTTTGTTTGTCATCTATTGTTTTGGTTACGCGCTGGTGCAGCAAGCTGAAGTGGTAGTTTATAGTGAATAACAAATTTACTCTGACTTTGTTGCCTTCTCTTTGAGTTGGTTAATCTTCGATGAGACTAGGGTGCCAAACTGATTTTTCACGGTGCCAATGAAACCGTGGTGGTGTAGCCCAGGGTACATGGCCACGAACACAGCCACCAGGTAAGTGAGAAACAGATTGTCTATAACAGCACCGATCCAAGCGAGACACAAAAGAACTACGGTCACAATTATAAGGAACTGTAATAGAAAATAGGTGTTTAACTGAACAATTCGCTTCAAACCCAACCCAACCCAACCTACCATAGTTGATTTCTGTTCTTTAGCTGTAAACAAGAATGTGTACCACGAGCAGAGCTTGATTTTTGTGGCGCATATATCGTTACACACTTCTTCGAATTGATTTTCCATTGTTCCAGTCCAATTGTCGGCGCTGAATAGAAAACGAGACACAATTCCGTAGCCATAATCAAAAGTGACAAATAATAGGCCACCCAGAGAAGCCAATGTCAGGGTAGACATATCCAAGTACCACAGTACCAAGAATGCCAATGTGACAACTCCGAAAATGACGCCGGGATAGAACTTCTTTTCCCACTTGAGGAACGAGTTGGTGAAAACGATGAGTTCACGCCATCCTTCCAGGTCGTGTTTTAGTTTGTTAAAAGCTCGTTTCTGGAGAAATTTATTAATTGGAATTGAGAAAGGGTACCTATTGATTTCGGGAGTCACCCTCTTACCTGGTCCACTTGTGACATTTCTAAAGTGCTCAATCAATGTATGTGCAAATGAACGAGGGGGATTTTAATATTTTGCAATAATTATGGCAAATACGCTTTATCTAATGCTGAATATGTTAAATTTGGGTATAAAATGTCTATATCTGAGAGAGATAAACGATTACTTCATTAAGAGTTGAATTAAAATTTGAAATCTACTTCGAGGGATGAAAATCGTTTACGGCAGTTTTTCTGAAATTTTGCAATACTTTTTTTCGCTCTCTTTTTGGTAATTTGTTTTGTTTGTGCGCCGCCAATGCAGTTTAATTTTACATCTCACTTCCACACAGTGAAATTGCGTGCGAAAAGAGAAGCAAAATTAGGTTAAGGTGAACCGCTGTATGCACGATAAGGTAGTGTGCAAATGGTTAGTTCGTTTGTAGTATGTTAGTTCTGAATAAAATTAAATCTGACTAAAAAAAAAATATTTCTTAATTTACGTTTCTGGTAGTGTGGAATGCAACTTTTTAGATCTCCTTGAATTCAGCACAAAATATAGGAACAGTATCGTTTTCTTCTAGTTTATGAGGATATAGTTTTACTAATAAGAATTTTAGAGAGAATTCTTTGTCTATGTCCATCAATAGATTTTTCTGTTCTAGGATTCACATTTACGTTAAAAAGTATTTTTTTCTGGCTCATAATGCACATTTTGCTACTATTTATTGTAAAGGAAATCATTGCAAACAAAATTTAAATACAATAAAAATAATTTGTTTACATGAAAAATTATAAATTAAAAACCTATGTGTATCTTAACATGACTTAGAATAGAATCACTTTGGAAACACTATTCCAATCCTCTTCATGTTTATATTAATCCATTGCTCAGCTCGTTTCTTTACGTTTTCACTATATTCAACCTGCCATCCATTAACTGAGTTTCCATTCCGAACAAACCCAGCTTCGCCTTTATTCAAAATGCCAATATCTCTCATTTCTTGACCGTTGACAGCTGGATTGTACTTGAAATTGGAAATATTTAAGTGATTGACAAGGTTTTCTATTCCTTCGCTTGTTAGATCTTTTTCTAGAAATTTGGCAAGCTTTTGTAGGTTCTTTGAGAGATCTGTCACCATATCCTCATAGAACAAAAACAGAACATTTGAATGCGTGCGATGTTGCCAACCTTCTTTTAAATGACTCCAAAAAGGCATCCATGGATCTTAAAATGAACAAAACATGTGTTACTTCGAATTCACGTAAACTTAGTAGGTTCTCACTTAATCCATTTTCAAAATAATCCCAATAACGTTCAAAATCACCCACATATCCCTGGGTTTTGTAAAGTCTATTAAGGTGGTAGTAGGACACAGCGACATCTCTTGGGTTTCGAGCTACATAGATTATCTAACAAAAAATAAGATTTAAACGCTTAAAAAGTATTTTCATTTAGGTTTTCGCATTCAGATTGAAACTTGACATCATTCGCTCAGATAATTTTTTGTTGTATGCATGTTAACCAATCAATGGGTGGTCATTAAACCGAGTTCATACAGTTATTTGCAACTAAATGTCATTCAAATTTAGTACCGGAAATGAGGTTTTTAATCATCAATATCAATGAATAAAATAAATTTCTGTAGATAACAAATCGGAAACAAATTGGAAGTCTTTATATTTATAAAGTTAATTTTATCGCTCTCCTTTTAACATATTAAGGAAGACTTTTAAAAGGTTTTAGAATGTTTTAAAATTTATAGTTCCATTTGTCAACTTCTGGCAATTGCAAAACTACTCAACTACTTGCAAAACTTGACAACATAAATAAATAAAATTGACAGCATTACTTAAATTAAAAACCACTCGCAAATGAACATTCCGAGCATCCAAAGAAGTTCGGAGGGCACTCGACATTAAAAACAAGAAAAAGTAATATTGAACAGCAAAAGGATTAGAATATTGGGAAGTGCGGATGACGCTGGCCGAAATTTATTTTAAACAATTTTTGCAATTAGAAGCTACAATATGTTTCCGAATAATTTTTTCTTAATTTGCTTCCCTTTCACAATTTGCTTTCCCATAGCAGTTTTTAATAAACAAGTTCTAGATCAGAAAAGAAACACCCAAGTGGAGTGAAAAAACACCTTCATTTGATACGAGGTTGGCAGTCTCCCATTAGCTGGGAAATTTTAAAGTTTAATGTCGATTTTCATTCACCAAATTCGCCATGTTAGAACAATACTCGCAAAATAGCTAGAACAGCACTGACAGCAGTTGGAACAGTACTTGACAGCAGTTGGAACAGTTTCAATATTTTTACAGCATGGTGATTGGGTGTATGAAAATCGACATATGTCTCATATGAAAATATAATCTCGAAGAAATTAAATAAATTCTAAATCACAGAGCAATCAATCAAACTAGCTGACTTGACACTTCTCACGCACCTTTTCTACCTTAAAACTAGGCGCATAAAATGTTGCACCAAACTCAGTCGAACAATTTCATGAAAAGAAACATTAGGTAGAATACTTTGAGACAGAGGTTTTTCTAATGAAATACGAAATCATTATATTAAATTTTGGGCAACTCAGTTTATTAAACACTCCCTACTGGTTAGCTTGTGAGGTTAACGGAGTCGACCTCAAAGATTGTCAGCAGGGCTTCCATTTTCTGCGTCACTGAAGCCAGCCGTTGGTGTTACCTTTTTGTTTATTTGCCAATTTTTGAGAATTATCAGTTCTTAATTTTGGATGTTTGTCAGGCTTTCGCAAGAAATGAGGAAGCGAATAAAAACATTTAAATGGTAACCACCAAGCCACTTCACCTACTAAGGGAGCTACACTGCATAGGTATTCTTATCCATACCGTGCCTGCACGGGAGAAAATCGTTAATCTATTTCTGTAAATATGATGATTCTTTCTAGAATAATAGATCACCATGTAACATCGATCGCAATATTGTTTGAATGTATTCCCAAAGTAGCATGACATGAAAACCTTGCAACAAATACATACAATTAAACATAAATCAATTTTCCCATTTAAGTGCACAACATCCTTGAATCGAATTGGAAATAATTAATATAAACCGCTCACAAAAATACCAACTTCTTAGAGGTGCAAAACAGTTACCTTACATTGTTGCTCCATAACACTCGGTGGCAGCAGTGAAAACGGGAAATGTGTTTTAATAAATCTTTGATCGGTAATTTCTTTTAACAATTCATACCCAGGTCGAGAAATTTCTTCTATAAAGTTTTTCTTCGCGGGCGATCCGTAATTTTCCTTCAAAAGCTCATCTTTCACTTGAGGGTGGATGAAATTCGAAAACCTTCAAGAAATGTTTCTACAATCTATATAACTTTATAAGGCACCAATTCACTTCTCACTTACTCAAAGAAAGGAAATCTCTGTGTTAACGGAATATCCTTTGCTTTTTTAAAGTTCAAGTCGTTTGCAATTAACCAAACCATTTCTTGAGTCCATGTAGTGCCTGACCTTGGAAATGACGTCACCCAAATATCAGTGTGTCTTGCTTCGAAATTGTAGAACGCTTCAGCTTCGTCTTTATACTTATGTGGAAAGAAGTATTTCTCCGGTCCAACTTGGACGAACTCCGTTCGTTCTCCTAAAGCAGATAGATTGTTAAATTGAACATCGGTTTAGTTTTTTTTTTTGCTATTCAGTGATTTACCATGAAAATACTGCAACAAATCTTTATTAATAGCACTATCGATCGGAACAATATCGTAAGGAAATTTGTGTTCTCCTTTGTTGTTATTGAAAGTCATTGTTTTTGCTTCTATCGTGTACTTGACCAAGCCGGGTAACGGACGATATTAAACTGATTGTGAATAAAATTTGCACACATGTAAAGCAAGCACAAACGGGTGAAAACATAAACTTAAAATTCGAGCACAGGCTTCGACGGTGACTCTAGACAAACTGTACTATCATTCATTTATTAAATATGAGTTGTAAACAATTTTGCGTGACCCCCGTATACTACGTGTAATCAACAATTAAAAAGTGTGTACTCAAGCATTTCACCGCTGCTATGTTAGTAACTTTGATGTGCATGCAAGAGAACTAGGTACCCAAGTGAAAGTTCTTTGGGAGTAACTTCTTTGGTCAATGACATAGATCGGATGTCGGAGTCGGATATGGAATTGCATGACTTTTGCTTTTTTTTAATTTGTACACAATTGATGTAATATCAAAATAAATGACCAGAAAAAGTAGTAAGTTTGCAACCATAAAATTTATGTTACGAATAGGTACAAGAGGGTTATGCAGCCTACATGTTAAGGCCTTGACGTAATTGTCTTGAATCATTACGATTTTTTTCGGTAATTAGTGAAGTAAAAAATGGTTATTAAACTGAAACTGGATTGAAATCCCACGACACGATGTCGTCCTAATAATTGGGGAACACAATTGATACAATTTTATAATTTCTATATAGAGGACGAGGTAGAGATAGATATCGTCGATTGATCGTTTTACTAAAGGTAATATTATGCTGCTACAGCGGTTTCCTAGGATAATTCTCGAATTCTCGGCACATTAGAAGTGTCTCTGATGACAATGTCATTCGCATAACCCAATAGGTGGACGAATCAGTTGAAGATAGTTCCATCCGTGTTGCAGCTAAGCAAAGTTAAAAGATTTTATTTTTAAGACTTGTGGGTACAGTGGCTTAGTGTTTAAGTGCTTTGGACCACTAAGCGAGAGGTCGCTGGTTTAAATCCCCACGTGTACCACCTGAAAGTTTTTATTCGCTGCCCCACCTCTTGCGAAAGTCTGACAAACATCCAAGAGTAAGAACTGTCATGAGAAGCTTCTCAAAAATTAACTGCCGTTCGGAATCGGCATTAAACTGTCGGTCCCTTCCATTCGTGTCAAAAAATACACACGGCGGTTGGAGAAGCTAGGCTATGGGACTTATGCGCCGTTTAGAGCGTGGTAGAGCATTCCACATTCGTATTGTACGGTTAAGAGCGAATAATGTGCATTGCTAGCATGGCGAGTATTGCGGTTGAATTGCTGTAGGGGTGGAATGCAACTGGCTATTTCGTTTGAGCACTTGTGGTAGAAATAACGATAAAAACAATGACAGGCAAGAGACATTGCAACGATGGCTAAGAGAGTCAAGCGAATTCGCGATGTCAATCACCAATTAGTTTATTCGCACGTTTTTTAATTATATCCAGTAGCGCCAAAAATGTAATTGGAACAACGGGCCAGATATGAGCATTTTACTCAAGTTTGGGGCGAATTAACGCCTTTTAAATTCTAGCCAGATCAGAATGGGTCCTAGATATTTCGCAGCGCTCATGACGACATCGAAAATGTGATCATTTCAACGAACATTGTCACGCACATACCGAGAATGGAAAGCCTTTCGGTTTCAGCGATGCAAGTGCCATTCATGGATAATGGCAAATTAGTAGGGTTTCGCTTCAATGACAGAGGGCAGCATTAATTTCTACTCTATTGGTTTTACCCTACCTAAGAATGCTGGCAAGGTCAAAATTTAATGAGCTTAACATACGTTGCAGTTCCAGCTTCAGGCCCGAAGATGAGAGACGAGAACCCGGAAATATTATAAGAAGCTAAGGAATGTATGGATTACAAGTGACAGACTGGAGAACATTTATAAAAATGAGAAAGAGAGTCGAAGACAAAACCGAGTTTTGGGGAAAGCCGGCATTTATTTGGTGAGTTGCAGACTTGAAACCATCTAAAACAACTTGAATTGAACGGTCCAAAAGGTAATTTCTAATCCATTGAGGGTATCATTGATTCCAAATGCATATTCGACAAAAGAGCTTGCAAAACTCTGTCAAATGCCTTTTAAATATCAAGCGCAACGACATTACTTTCACCACCATGGTGAATAGATTGGTTTCGGTAGTTCTAAATGACGAACATACTCGCCGAACTTGTTAGTGCTTGCTATATGGGCTAGTTCGCTAACGGTTCGCTGTGTTACTGCGAAACCGTACTGTCGGTCATTAAGAAGTTTTTGGGATTGAAGGTATTTCATAAGCTGACGTTTTATCAGCGTTTTCATGACCTTGAAAAGAAGTAACGTTAGTGCAATTGGTCGGTAGGAGGAGGGAGAGAAAGATTCGCCCTTTTTTTGGGACGGGCTGGACAAGTGCTGTTTTCCATCTTCTCGGAAAGAGCCCTGAAGAATAGGACAGGTAGAAAAGCTTACGCAGTGGTCTTGCCAGCGTAGTAGAAAACCTCTTCAGAGCGATAGATAGATAGATGGTATTTCATATGAACCATCGGATTTGTGTATGTTAAGATCATGAAGTACATGAAGCTTAAAGGTTGTTCAATACAGCAGATTGTCACTTATCATAATTTGAATTTTTTAACTGCGGTAGATGGTCTTCGAGGTAAAATGTTTGGGAATTACATTTTGGTTGTTTAAACAACTTGTAAGCAGCCACCAATTAGTTGTACAGAACCGAACTTATAACTCAACATTTAGAAATGTGTAGTAATGTTTATCCCATCGTTACGCATTTTTTCTTTTTAATATGTGTGTACTTAATACCACATATTGTCGAATGACTTATCGTGTATGTTATTAATTGTTTAAAACATTGTTCTGCTTGCTAAGAAATACCAACCAAACATACTTTAATTTCTTTTTCAGTTTTTACTCGTCGAAATAATATAAAAAATACATCCATATTATGTGAATTGTTACATTGTGGCGCTATCATCTGGAACCATACATACCCACTCGCCACTAAATAAAGAGCTTGAATGAAATGCTTTATACTTTTTGACGTACTTTCCAAAGAACAAATAAGGACACTGGGGCTTATTTCACAGCACCGAAATTTCCAATGGAAAAAGCTGTTCATTCGAAATCTTCCAATTTCGTCAATGCTGCATTATTTGCTTCTAAAGAAAATGGGCTACAAAAACTTCTGCTGGACGGATTTTCAAAACTGCGTTTAGTAAAAATTTAGCAACGAACAAGCTCCAATAGGCTATTGACAGAGTTTTCGACATTTTGATCGTATAAAATACTGTTGACAAATAAAAAAAAATCCTTATTAAAACAAAAGAACTGCACTAGGTGTGGGGCATTTTGAATTGTTAACATTATTTAAGAGAATTAAGTTTTTGAATAGAAGAATATAGGACAATTTTTCCGCTCCCATTGCAACTAGAATACCGTCGTAACTTTAGTTACAAAGACTCTCCGTGAAGAATATATTAGGGACGACATCAACAAATTCATGACATATATACGTACATAAAAGTTTCAATGAGGGACTAAAGACAATTACAAGAAAATGTAAGTCAAACTTTAAAATCTTTAGTTAAAAATTCTTAAAAGCAGTTATTAGACTTACAGTTACATGAATGCAGTCAAAAGACATCCTAACTGCAAAACAGAATTAAGAAATATATGTAGGAGACTTATAGTTAATTTAAAGAATTCAAGAAGTCACAAAGTACGACAATCTTTTAACTTACAGTCAATTGACCGCTTCTGTTAACTTAAAATCATGAATGCTAAAAATGACTGGTAAATGTAGTTTTTAAGTAAAAGTAATTTAGTAAGTTAAAAGACTTACACAATAAGTCCTTAAATTCAATTAACTGCAGTACTGAATTAACCGCATTCTTTAAATCTCTGTAATCCGCTAGTGTTTTAAGCATCTAAATATTCTAGTTTAATCAACAAACACATTATTAAAATTGATGATTGACATAAGCTTATCTATGAAGCTAATTTCAATAATTATTTCAAAGTTTAAGTGTTTTAAAGTGTTTAAGTTTGAATTAGGTACCCACTTTTAAAATTAGCTTTTCATTATTAAAGTAAGTATTCATTACAATAATTAGCTTTAATTAGTTCCTAATTCAACCTCGGGGAACTACCGCAAATTGGTTTTAATTTTAGAGGTGTTAAGTTAAAGTGAAATTCATTTTCTATTTCTAAAAGTATCATTTCGATTTTCAAAAGAAAGCTTTTTGAAGTTAGCGGAATGTTTTATTTTGATACGTCATGATTTAGGGTGCAGTGGTTAAGTGAGTATGTGCTTTGGACTACAAAAAGGAAAACTTACTTTTATATACTTAACGGGCTCCTGACAGGTGAAGAGTTTCGGCCTGACAAGGCAGCCTTCCAATTCTCCAGACCAAACGCTCTGACATCCGCGATGGCTTATTGTAGACTTATTATAGAGAATTATTTCCCTATGCATATAGTATAGAGTAATTGATAAATGTTGTAAACATTTTTATGTTTTTTATTTACATTATGTTTTTTTTTATTTTTTTGGTATGATAATGATTGGCTTACATGGCCTGCATCAGACATCAAAATGGAAACTCAACCATGCGTTAAACCGTTTGCTGTTCAACTGCAGCTAATGATTGAAATGTCTTGGATTGCAAAATAAAAGGTTACATGTCTTTGGTCATAATATATATAAATAAATTAGGATTAATAATCGTAGTTTGTTTTTCGAGAATAGAGCAGCACCACGAAATGGAATCTGATAATCGTTGGTGAAAAGCTATGAAAGAGCGTTAAATTGCAGCATCAACTTTACGTGGTACGTCATAATAAAAAGTTCCGCTATTTTAAGGTACTTAAGTTCTTAACAGTCTAATGCTACGTTTCCACCGATTACTAGATTGAGATTAAGATTAATCTGCCCTTAATCTACTTTAAATCTTTAGATTTGCCATACCTGGAAAAGTCAAACGTGACGTTGGTTGCTTAAGAATTGAGAGCGAGTAAGCAATTTGACAACCAGATATTGGACATTTTGTGCGCTGAGAGCCAGCAAACCCCTATGTTAATCTCCTTTTTGTTCGGTGGAAACGTGTAAACATTTATTGTTAATATTTTGCCTTTAATCTTAATCTTTAATCGGATTATCTTTCGGTGGAAATGCAGCATAAGGCTCAAACTTTGTGTTAAAAATTTGCTAATGAAATGCAAAACAAATATATCAAAAGAAAATGATCATTAAAACAACAGATTTTTTTAGCAAATCGTTTATATATTTCTACGTTTTTCCATTTTTTTATGCAGTAACAATAACAGTAACTCACATAATTTTTTTTATTTGCGTAGGTATGGAAACAACTTATGCCTTATGAATGGTTTATATGGCCCCGCAAACCTACCGCGCATGATTAATGAGATATGCAATACAAACATGTCTTTTACGAATGAGTTAATTTACGTGGTAGCAAAGGAATGATACCTCTATCGCTCTCTAATTTCATACAGAATTTAAATAACCACTAAAAGTTTCAAATACATACAAATATTGTTACGAAAGCACGTAAAATTTACGTCTTTACCAATACAGACACCCAAATAATCTTCCCCTAAAATCAAATATAACAACCCATCTACCTCTCTCATGCAACTACAAAATTTACGCCCATGTAAAGTTTCAATTATCTGTCAAAGCCAATCTAGAGCTCTCATAATTATTTGTAACAAATCGAGGTCTCTCCATTAATTTCCAATTTATTTCGATTGTTAATTTCTCGAGTCCTCAGATAAATTTCTCATTAATAAATATATTTTTAAATTATTCAACATTTGCTCAATAGTTCAAAATAAAAATCGTGTCAAAATTGCACGTCTAAGTCATAAAGAAAACGATCGATAAAATCATCTAGCAAATATGAGTTCTGTAAGTTTTTTTTTCTCTGCTGTTTAATGCAATCGCAAGTAATTTGCTTTACTTCTGATTTTGTTCTAAGGCCTTTAAAATGTGATAAGTTCGAATTGTGAAGTTAAGATAGAAAATATTACACTGCATGCGTTTGTTTTCCACTTTCAGATCTCGAATGTTGAGAATCTTTCACCTCAGACAATTCGCCAGGTCATGAAGGAGATGCGTTCGTTGATCGACAGTCCGCTAGAGGGCATCAAAATTCAAATAAACGAAACTGATGTAACGGACATTCAGGCATTCATTGAAGGGCCATGTACGTATTTATAGCAATTCACTTTATTAATAGTTACTAAACATAACAATTATGTTTACTTTCAGCTGGAACACCATACACTGGTGGAGCATTTCGTGTGAAGCTAACACTCGGAAAAGACTTTCCACAAACGCCACCAAAAGCATTTTTTCTAACAAAGATTTTCCACCCAAACGTGGCATCAAACGGAGAGATCTGTGTCAACACACTGAAGAAAGACTGGAAACCAGATTTGGGCATTAAGCATATACTGCTCACCATAAAATGCCTTCTAATTGTTCCGAATGCGGAATCTGCCTTGAACGAAGAAGCTGGCAAAATGCTGCTTGAGCGATATGACGACTATTCGCAGAGAGCGAAAATGATGACTGAAATTCATGCACAGGTAAGCAAAGTGTATTTTGAATTAGTTTGTGCAAATTGTTCAATGATTCTTGCTAAAATTCTCTTATAAGAATATGTTTGCAATGAGAATAAACTGGCACCAAAACTAAGTCAGTTGGTAAGAATATATTTCACATCTTGCTTGAGTGTGAGTCATTTTTAGATTTGTTGAAAGCTAATATTTTTTACGTGAGGTAATTTTTCTTTGGAGAAGTAATTAAAAACGGTGCAATCTAACAGGTACATTTCCGAATAGAAACCTTGCTATTCCCAGTCCATTCACCCATGAGCTGGCGTTCTAATTAGATTAAGCTTTTACTTATTTTATCGGGTATAATCTTTTTACTGCACCCCGAATAGTCCGCTGCAATTTTAATAAGGACATTCCCTACATATTTCATGGCAATGACCAACCGGATGGAGTTGGAGACTCACACATGTGGCGGTACAGAGTAGGAATAAACATAGGACTCAACCAAAAAGGCTATCCAGATTCCTCATCATCGTCCATGCAATTTCTACAAAAGTCGTTTGATAATGCGCCAAGCCTTGTATAGTTAATTTCTTCCTTTCCTGCCATTACTTGAAAGTCAATGTGAATGTGTTAAAAGTTATCCCTTAAAGCCGGAAATCCACAGAGAAAATAAACACGGTATCGTTTTCGTTAACGTCCAAGCAACTGCGAGTGTTGGGATAGTCGGGGAGGCCAAGCTTGGCCCCTTGCGGACCTATCGGCCAGTGACCTGTACATATGGACACAAGCCTAGCAACGTCTGCACGCGTTATACGTCTGAGGTTGTTTGTTCTAGATGTGTGCTATGTGCCACACATCTTTTTGGATATGACAGAAGTCGTCAAACTCAGACACCTAAACTCCCCAATTGGGTAACAATGCAATTTCTCCGCTAGTGATACGTGGGGAGCAGCCATGTCTGGCCAGCTCCATGCCTCAGTACACAAGAGTGATGTTGAACTAGCGGCTGGCCCATCCCTATGTCTACCTGCAGGAACGATTTGCGTATATCATTTTATGTTGATAAAACGCCGCCACCAACTCCACTCTCTATTTTAACTCCATCCGTGACGATAGCTACTTCGAAAACTTTAGTTACTAACCAGCCAGCGTTTATGGAAAGCTTACTGTTTTATGGAATTTTAGTTTGGATATTGCATAATCAGCGGGACTCGGTCCGTTATTAGGTAGTCAAAGTAGAATAAAGCTATCTATATCGCGCTGCACGACGCTGGTTTTAATCTGCAGATCCAGTGGAAGAATGTTCAGTATCACAGTGGGGGCTTCGGACTTGACCGAAGGGATCCTTTAGTACCAATTCCAGCTGTTCTTTGGGCTCTGCTCAATCTAGTGATGTTGTAGGCTTAACTTAGTGTAGGACACTATTAAGTGTGAATAGGACGTACAAAGGCCAGTTAAGTTTAGGATTTTAAATAAAGTAGTTATTGTGCGCTAGGGGATAAGGATAGGTATTGGTTTTTGGATTCAATTTCTTGGAGCGTTATAGTTCCAAATTTTGTCAGATATGATTGGTAGCTGGACTTGGGATTCCACTCGTTCACATACGCTTTGTTCTCCGAATATCAGCAGGCCTAAGCTTACAAGCTTAGAGGAATGGTGGTTTCTAATTTGCCGAGTTCATAAGCCTTAAAATGATGTTCGGGCACTTAACAAAGGTAAATTTTAAACAGTTCCGCGATCTCCTTAATCGTCTCGAGAATGAGAAAATATCGGTATCTTTGCCGAATATCACATTCCTCTTTAGCCAAGATAAGACTTCTTTGACACCCTATAATGGTCAGGAAGACGGAAGAAGAGACTAAAGCTGCGTTTGTCAAAGAAAACTCCTCCACCCAACCCATCATGAAACCCTCGCATTACAGAATGACGGAGGGTATGGTGACATGGAAGAATTTATCAAACCGAAGTTGAGGAATGATGAAGTCTGTTTTTCTAAGAAAGATCCCGAATTCATTCAGGATGGAAGCGTGGTCCAATGTGATGTAACTTATAGACGAACACCCGCGTTGGTCGCCGGCTGTCTTTTAAAGGGGAGGTTTAATATGTGAAATTTTACCATTGTTCCACGTGCTGTATGGCTCGTAGCGTCGTCTTTTTGAAACCAGAGCTCACCGAGACCATGGGCTTTTAGACTGAGATCCTCATGTCGAATACGACGAGTTGTCAAACAAGACAAATCGAAAACGACGACGAATCGATTCGTCACGGTCTTCGCGTACACTCACAGCTACAGGTGCTATAGTCTCACCACTACCTGCTGGATGTGGTCTAACTGGTCGAGTATCATCCACTAATGGGACTCAGATTTGCTAATTGTATTGGCACTAGTAGTTTCAGCAGGTCGATTGTGCACACCGTAAGATCCTCGAATCGCACGAAAAACATTTCTCACAGAACGTTGATTTTAGTAACATAGCTGAATATGAGTCTTTCCATGATGTTTTGCTTTGGTTTGGTTTGGTTTCGAAAAACTAAAATGGAAAATCAGTTAAGAAAATTAAAAGGCGTAAAGGCATATATTTATTTGGACGGTTAAAATTATTAGATTTATGAAATCGTTCTACGTATTCCGTTCCATTTTGGTTTTTTTTTTTCTTCGTTTTTCTTTCGTGTGCCTTCTGTCAAATTTCCGTACTGAATGTCTCATTTCACTTAGACTTTCCGTAAGCCAACGGAAGTTAACGAAAATTTGACGAAACCCTAATTATTCACATTATGGGCAGGCAGTACTATTTGCATGTAATGGTACGTTCCATTAAGCTGGCTTAAGATAATTCAAGTGCATTATGGTTGGCCCACCTATATAACGTATAGGTGGTTTGTTGTGAACGAAAATGTTGCATTGGATGGCCACAAGTCATAAAGTCATGTATTACGTTAAAAAATTGTAAATAGTATTGTATGAGCTTTTATCACAGGTTTATTGTTTCTTTAAATAGAAAAGTTTTGTGTGTTTTGCATTTTAATATTAGTGGTGCGATTCTCATGAGGATGGCAATGCACCCCTCGCACATTCTGACGTGACGTCACTGATAAATTACAATGGTCATAAATGAGAGTGATTTCTAAATGTTTTTGTAAAATAAAAATTAATTGAGTATCCTTAAAACCAAACAACGAATAAATACATAAAATTTAAATAATTACCACCCATTTTTTTCTTCTATCTCTTGTAGCCCCCAAAAACAACAGACGCCAAAGATGATGACGGCCCCTTATCCAAAAAGCACGCCGTCGATAAGAAACTACAAGACAAGAAAAAGGAAAAGCTTATAAAAGAAAAGAAGCGCATTCTCAAGCGATTATGAGATACCACGACCAAACACACTGCAGGCGCATACATTGCCAACATTTGATCTAATTCACTTTTTTTTTTAATTAATTATAAATATTTATTCAAGTTCATTATCCACAATCTACAATTCCTAACACAGTTTCAACCAAAAAGAAAAAGAAAAATAATTGCAAATGTTAAAAGTTAAACAAGTATTTACAAAGCGAGAAACTAAAAACAAAAATCGGAGCCAAAAGAGTCCGAGCGCATGTGAGAAGGAAAAAACATCGATCACATTTATAAGTTTTATTATTTGTGTGCTAGCGTGTGGGCCATAATTAATCACATCCGTGGTCTTAGCACTCTCACCAACAACAACTGCAAGAAGTCAAAACCAGGGGGTTACCATCCAAATCGTTCTCTTCTGTTCTCTTCCGATGTCAGGCGCATCCGAACCCACAGCAAGTGTTTGTTTATCTATTTTTCATTCTGATTCACAGGAAAATTACGATTACAATAAAAAACAAAAAAAAAACAAAGAAAAACGGAAAAAACTTACGGGGGTGAGAAAATCATGTACAAATCTACTTTTAGTATAAACAAATCGACTATTAAATAGCAAATACAAATGAAATGAAAGAAAACAATTAAACTATAGATTGGGGGTTTAAATTTAAATGAAAAAGTAAAACAGAACAAAAGAAACAACTAAACTAAGTGACAAAGAATCATATTGCAATAATGAGTTACCAGCAGCTGAAAAAAACAACAACAAATTCGAGTTGGCTCTGGCTTAACACATGCTTTTTTTTATTAGCTTAGGTTCAGATTTTTTTTAGGTTTTAGTTTACGAATCGCATTTGTCTGCCATCCGCAGATGAATCAATCACATTTTGAACTTTTATTTAGGATTATTCAAAGAATGAATTCATAAGTTCTACTACAGTTAATATAAGTTTTTATGTAGTTTGCTCTCGTGTCGTACGGCGATTGCAATGCGAGGCGAATAATAATATTTGTGTGTGTCATTTTAACAAAAATATATGTCCTCTCTGATTACAAAACAAAAAATATTCAATAGATTGAATCGTGTTTTTTAATGACTGTTCTTCTCTTACCTCTTTGCAGGGTCTGCCGCGAACACGTATTTCCTGATTTTAGTCTTTCTGAACTGAATCAATGCTAGATTATGAAAGAACTTAGTTATTGTAGGTGTTGTGGTTAGAGTACTTTGGAATACTAAGCGAGGGGGGCTTAGTACCCACCACACGAAAGTGTGACAAACCTTTAACAACAACAAACAAATGCTTTCAAAAACCGCGTTAGTTAATGCATAATTTTAAGTTATTGATGATTTAACAACCAGTTAAAATAGCCCAAAAAGTATGAAAAATGAAAACTATTTGGTGACATTTTTAAAAACTAGCTCATTTTGAGTCTGTCTGCTTGTGACCCAAACGGTATAGCATCAATAACCAACGGGGAACAAAATTCATACATTCACTACAATAAACATTATGAAGGGTTTCTGCTCGGAATTACAATGGTTTGAGTGGTCGTAGATCTCAATTTTCTTTTAAAGAGAAAATTCCTCTTTCATTTTCTAGTGTTTTTACTATTTAGCCAAAATTATTTTAAATTAAAAATGAAAATAAATTTGGGAATAAAAATGTATATTGTATGCTGATTTGTTCAATATTGTAAAATTAGGCACTAAATTTGGGTGATGTGAAATATTACCAAATTTTAAATAAGGCGCCTTTGGCAACAGTACCTGGGTGGCCAGCTTCTTTCCGCATTCGGTTCGATTTTGTAATTGAAATAATACTAAATTTTTAGAATTTGGCTTATTTCGTTTGGCGTTTTTTCACTTCACCCTACATTTGGTATTGTCATGTTCAAAGAGACGATCCTACGAACCCCGTCAAAAATACAATGAAAATCAACGTTCCTTTTCAATCCCGTAAAGGAGGCAGGCCGTTAAACTCTTGGGTCACCCAAATGCAGAAACACCAGCATGTGATTGGCCTCAATGATGAAGTGATTCAAAATCGAGAGGCCTGCAGATATTTTTTGAGGGGGAAGCGGCAAAGGAGTAGGAATTTAATATGTACTGGCTTCAATTCTTCCGCGTACATCGAGCGAATGGACGTTAATGTCGTTTTTGTTTGGTAATCCGGAAGGAAACATATTTCATTTGAATTTGAAGTTTAAATGCCGCTGTATTTGTGTATACATATGTAGTTCCAACCGCCACACTGTCAATCTGATGACGAAGAAGGGGATGGAAGACAAATAGTATTACACCCAATATAATTTCATTTTTTGTTTAGTTAAATTTGTAATAACTTTTAGCTAATCTCTTCAAAATTGACGATTTGTTAAATGCATCAGCAACAAATATGACATTTATCGATTATGACGTTTATAGTGTTTGAATAAGTTAGTGCTTCTGGTTTTTATTCTGAATTCAAAGTCAAAGAAACTATCATTTAAGTACCAAATTAAAACTTTCCGAAGAGTCCAGAAGTCTTCTGGATTACCTACCGAAAACGACACAAGTAAGTACGGTATGTGCGAAGATATACACCCTCAGCCACTAGTAAAGCATAAATATAAGTTAAGAACGTCATTCTTGTTTGCTTGAATATCATCGTTGCAACCACACAGTTGATGTAGGAAATATTTGTTTTATGATATCATTGCGTCCTCAAAGATACATAAAACATGACGTATTACTATCTGTGCATGCAAATATAAGTTTAAATATGTATATTATAGTTTACGTACATATATTTACAAATTACATGCATGTATTCTTTTGTATGTATGTGTATCAATCCTTATGAAGACACAATGTCATACATGATATCAAAAAACAAACTAACATGGATTACCTACACCAACTGTTTGGTGGTAACGTTGGCATTTACGAAATAAATGATTAAATAATTAAGAAATAAAGCAAGAATGTCAATGGCATGTGGGGCAAATTTAAATTACAAATTTATTTTCTGCCAGCCTTTAATTGTTGCAAAAACAAAACTACTCTACATTAAAATTTCTACCATTACTGTTCCAATGTGCATAATTAGGCATTAAGTTTGGCAGCACTTATTTTGGATTCGAACTGCCACTTTCAGTTACAAACGTCAAATATCAATTCAAAAGAACATTTCCATTAAAACATATATATAGATAAACAAACCCAGCCTCTTTCTGTCCCCCTCAAGCTTTTTGACTGATTATTTTTTCCACGGATTTGTGAAATACTTCTCTCCCCCGTCAAACCAAAATACTTCAAATGACCGCACTCAAGGAGACTCAAGAACGAATTGACATTAAAATCGCCGAATTGCGCCAGCAAGCATACTTTGCCCTTAACAAATACGATTACCATCACAAGAATGATGAACTTGAAATAGTTGAACAACAAATGGAGATTCTCAACCAAGTGGCCGGCACAAGCAACAAATTTCTCAATGAAATGCAAAAGTTCAATCAAACATTGCACGCTGCCAAACAATTAAGCGAACAATTCGACCAGTTGTTGCAATCACATTCCGAGCCAACGTCGCAGCATCCAAGTGATAGACAACACGAGACGTCTTCAACGGCGCCGCAGATTTGTACAAAGGACAAATTCAAGGACGCCGTCTCAAAGAAGCAACTCTTTCCACCCACCTAGCCAACGAAAACATCTGTATTTCGATCTGAGTAGCCAAAACAGTAGTTAAAACATTTATTTAAATCTTCCAATGTCTTTTTGGTTGAGGTGTGTGGTTGTTTATTTTTAAATAAATACTTTAAATACAATTTTTCTACGAATAACAAACAAGCAGCACAGCAGCAGTAGCGTTTCTCATTGAACGATTATGTATATAAGTATGAACGAATAAAAATGTTCAAAAATAAAATGAAAAATAAAAAAATAAAACGTTTTGCTTTCTTTTTTAAAAAAAATTAAGATCCACTTTATAGCTAAATAGACTAACAAAATCCAAATATAGTGTGAAACTGTTTATTATACTTTATGATGTTTCTGTATGCGCTCTCCATTGACGTTGTCATTGCGATGACGTCCAATCCAAACACAAAAATATATAATTATGTACTATGCTCGAAAAAAAAAATTGTAAAGAAAAATAAAATTCCCCCGCATTGCCGTCATTCATTCAATTTCTTAAGTGGTTGTGGTGCTGCGCGCCGAATAGAGGCGTAATTTTGTTGTGTGGTACTATCCCGTTTGTACGTGTGCCCTCTAATCGTCGTCTTCCTTGTCCTCCCGGCAGGCTACAGCCGCCACCAGTGCGGCGCCACGTCCTGACCCATCCTCTGAGAGCATCAAATCGAAGTGAATGCCTGGCTTGACGAGCTTCTTGATCATTTTCACCATGAGATTGTGGAATTTTGGATGGAAGCGGTACACGGAGCCATCCACGCCGACGGTGACCTGTGGTTCGTTCATCTTGTTAATAAGTGTGGCGATGCCGCAGCTAACCAAGTGAGCGGCGCGTGTAGACACACACTCGCATATGAAACGCACATCTTCACAGTCCTCATCGGTGGCATCAGTAAGACCCAACTCTTCGAGTACCATTCGGCAGTTTGTGTAGACTCCTACTTCATCAGCTTCAATCTCAGACACGTACTTGGTGAAGAATGTTCCACGAGTATTGAGAACGTCCGACTCCTGGCCCTTGAACAGCATACCTGCATTGTAGAACTTAACCAGCACGAGGCGAACCAGTTCGCCCATGTACATGCCAGATATCATTTTTTCAAATGTTTGCTTACCCGGATTAATACTGTGCTTGTCCACATCGTCGTCGTACTCGGTGCGCACAAAGTCCAGCGCCCCGTTGTCGCCGAAGGCACCCCACTCCGTGTTGATGAGTACGTGTGACTTTTGGTTGTCTTTCACATCGAACAGCTCGGCTTCGTCTACTCGTTCCACGTAGCAGGCGTTGCTGCCTGTTCCCACAATGAGACCAATCCTGCAGTTATGATTCTTCCAGGCACATGACATAAGTGTTCCGGTGGTATCGTTGAGAATGGCACAAACATCAATTTGAACATCACCACGCCTTGCAATGGCGTCTTTAAGCAATTGCACAACGTCCTCGGCGACAACTCCTTCACAATTGAAACCTTTGGTCCATGTGACCAATAGACCCTTGGTCAGTCCCAGCTGCTGCAGTGGAAATGAGAATGTGAATCCAAGGGGCAGGCGCTCTTTGTACACGTCGTGCTCATTCATGAAACTCGACAAACACTCTGCGATATGGTCGAATAGCTGGATTCCAGAACCAATCATGATGTGCTGCGGAATTGCGTAGATTCGCGACTGCATTTGAAAGTCATTTTCACCCTTCAGATGAATCAGCAGCACCCGAAAGTTGGTTCCACCCAAGTCGAGGGCTAGGAATTTTCCCCTCTCGTTGCCGTTGGGCAAGTCCTGCACGTACGTCACAAAACACTTTACATTAGCGCGGTCGTGAGTGTCCTTTGCAAGACCACGTTTAATCTCGTGCAGAATGCGGTAATTCAACTCCGTTATTTGCTCATCGGTTAGGATTAGCTCTTTGCATTGCTCGCGAATCATTTTTGATTTTTCACTAGTGATCGTCGCCGCTACTGCAGTTTTTGACTTTTCTTTGCATTTGTACTTCTCTTTGCACGAATCACTATTAATAGCAATCGTTTCGAGTGTTGCGCTGATCTCTTTATCCATTGTTTTTTTCCTGCCAGTTATTTAGTTTGCTTTGCTCAAATTCGTGTTTTTCTTTCGTTTTATTGAAAAACTTTTACTCGCTACTACTTTACTTTTCTAGTGGTGTCGTTGTTTGAAGGAACCTTGAAGGTCAAAACTGACAACTCAAGCCAGTACCACACAAATGTAATGACAGACAGAGAGCACGACACATACGCACGAGTACAACTATAATATAAATGTATATGAACTGTTATATACGCAGGTGCATGAATGACAACGAAATAAGGGGGGTTTTCGCGTAAAAAACTTAATTTCCTTTTATTTTTACCCACGAAAAATGCAGTTTTTCGGTGTTACACACTGATATAGCACAACAGTAACACCTTAACCTCACACGACACGACTAGCAAGATGGAAGGGCAACGACGGAATGTTACAATTGACGCAAGTTCGCCTACCGATTTCAATGTGCTTTGCGTTTCGTCAGCAGCAGCAAACACCAGACCAGCACCACGTCGCTCGGTTATATGATTTCTGAAAACTAAAAAACTGGTAAACTCGTTCCTCCAGCTGAAATTAGTATTGTATCGTTTTGTATGCTGTGTAGGAAAACTGAGATGTTCGACGCGGCAACACGCTTGCCTTTAAAATTGATAATAGGTACCTACGTCAACACGTGCTGCTATGAATCTACTACACGAGATTTGTTTTATTTACATTTTAATCTAATCTGTGCTCTTATGAATGACCCGCCATCTGGCTTCGTTGTTCGTTCTGGGCGATTGACCATTCCGATGAGGGACCCGCTGACCTACTTATCTCGAGAAGTTAATCTTCGCCCGCGTAGTAAGCGGCTCATCCTTATCAGTGCATTAACTGGCCAGGATGTCAAAGAATTACGATACACATTCCAGTTTAATTAATAAGACTGGCCCTCATTCATTACGTGAAGTGCAAAGTCAAACCAGTTTGCTGAAAATAATGAGGAAATATGTACTGAATCTTAATTTGCCTGTGCATAAATTATTAGGTACTTTGCTTATCATTCCATTTGTGTCTGAACTTACAGCACTATCTTAGCGTAAGTGTCAGAAAAGTGGGAGTTAGAATTGTATAATTGCTTGAATTGGTTATTACAGTTTGCAAAACACTCATTCACATAACATTATACCCACCTACCTATCTACCAAGACTTATTTTGGGATTTTTTTTTCAGCTGATTCAGTGGGCTTGGACGGTTGTAGTGGGCTCTTGTGAATGTCATACTTTTATTTATAGCATTATTTGATAAAAAAAAACCTATAGATACCGCTAAAACAATACATATATGTACAGATATATGTATTTGGTAGGTGTGACCAGGACCACGTGAGTAACAATGGTTTTTGTTTTATAAATAACAACGCTGACCTTAGATTGATAAAATAATTGCAACACGCCCACTTTTGTTGTTGTACATATTGTTCTGATTAATATTCAATAAAGAAATTACATTGCAACGATTGCGATGGCACCATGTTCTTATAGGGAAGGAAATATTTTTTAATCAAATAGGTACATTAATCATCATTTCTCTGGAAATCTTTGTGGTTTTTCTTAGCTGGGTAAGTCACCGCTGTTTATTAGAGGCAATTCATTTGATAATATTGTAGTTGTAGGTACGTACGAGCGTGACTGGATTGTTGTTTACAGTCGCAAAACGGGAATATATTGTAAGTACATGTGCAATAAAACTGCAATTAGTATTCGTTTGCATTTTGTGATATAACTGATCTGGTTCAGTCGCAGATACAAAGATTTTGAAACTGGATATCAACTGGTTTAAGGCGAACGAACTTGTACTTCCATTTGTTGATTGGAATCACTGCAGTGATTCTCCAAAAGTTCCCCCAAAATGTAGGCGTGGTAAAATGTATTGGCCCTCGGAAGAGGCCGTAGGGCTGTTTGGCGTGCGATAATAGGCTGCTCTCACCTATTTAAAACAAAGATAACATCCTTACATGGAATATGGCGGTAAGCAGGTGTGTTATTTAAAGTTCTCCCTCTATTAACTAACATTCACATAAAACCTACCTGTCTCGTGCGACATGACGATCATTCCCATGAACGTGTAGCCAGCCATCACTTTCAAAAAAACAGATTTACGTATCAATCCAATAGAGCCTAACGTCGGTTGTTCGTTTTCATTTCAGGCCAAAGAAAATTTTGTCGCATACCTATGTAGGGTTATGTCCCAGTCGTCGAACACTTAGTGGCCTATATTAAAGCAATAGTTCACTGTGAGGGAGGCGTTCAATGTAAATATGTGATGTAAAACTAATCAGTTGCTCAAACTCAAATATTGTTTATTATATTTAAGTATTTTTTAGCAACTTAAGCTTTTTTTTATAAAAAATTAACAACCGGAAAAAAACCTAATTCCCCAGTAATCGAACACTTGTTTTCTGAAGCTGAACATAAGGTTTCCTGATAAGGTTTTAAAATTATTTGAAAATTTATTAAAAATGTGCAGACCTTTGTTATGTAATCCATGGTTTAATTTCTACTTTTCTAAACATTAAAAAATTTAAATCATTGTTATTTCTTAAATTGTATCAGGTTAATACATTATTTTTGTATTTGTACATTTTACTTATGTTTACTCTAAACAAAACTTGCTAACGTAATATATTAAATATACTTTGAAGCATTCATATTCAAACATCTCAAATATGATCTCTTTATGTCGTATGAAAACAGCTGATTGTAATTTATTATTCTATTTTGCAAGTATATTTATATTTATTTATAATCAGCTTAAAAAGCAGAAATGATTTAACAATGTCCGTCCGCCTGGCCTTCATTAGTTTTTAGGCCTTGCATTTTAGATGTGTTGAAACATTTTTTTGGAATACGCACACTGTAAAGCAAACAATTTATAAAAACCGTTTTAAAACCGAAGTTGAAAAATATTGGGTCAGAACTGTAACAACAATATGTAGACAATAACCTCTTTATTAAAAATACATATTTTTAAAACTTGTTTCTCTATGTAGTATCTATTAGAGTTCATTAAAGTAAAAATTTGATCTTAAAAATTAATAATTTTATTGTATTTTTACTGTTCGAATAAAGAAAACTAAATCTTTACGAGTTTATATAGGCAACTTCGACAAAATGTTTTTTTACCATTCATGTTAAAATTATGAGGAATTCAATAATTTTTACATTTTTCTATCAATAAAAATAACAAAAACTTTGGGACAAGTATTCGAACACCTTTTTTCTCAGTGTTCGAATTAAGGAAACTGTTTATTTTTAGTTTCCTTTATCCCTTCATGAAATTGTAAGAACTGTCTTACTCTTGCCTTAAATTTGAAAACTGAATTATTCCAGGCACAATGAAACGAAGGTATCAGGCATATAGTGAAGTCTCGTTCGAAAACGCCTTAAAAGCTATTCGAGAGCAGGGTTTGAGCTTTCGAGCAGCGAGTAGGGAGTTTGGTGTGCCCATTACTACACTTCATGATAGAATTAATGGAAAAATTTCAGACGGTCTTAAGCGGATGGCTCCATCTACAGTGCTTACAGAAAATGAGAAACCCATGGTCGTAGATTGGCTTATTAATATAACTAAATGCGGCTTTCCCCAAAAAATAAATGAGCTATTAGATGTGGTTAGTTAGGGACGAAAAGCGAATAACTCCTTTCAGAGATGGCAGGAACTGGTACTAAATTTTTTTTGAAAAGGCATAAAGAGCTAAGTCTGCGTGTATCTGATTCTTTATGTAAGGCCAGAGCAGTTGTAACTGAAGAAAGTATTCGAAAATGGCTCCAAACTTTGTACAATGGCATTTAATGAGGCTCAAAATGAAGATTTTGTGAGCAAATTTTGCGCTTAGATTTCAAAACAAAACTTGAAGACTGAATTATTTTTCTTATTTTTATTACTTTCTTATGAAAACTGTGATTTATTTTGTTTTTATTTTTTTAATGTTAATTTCTTTTGGCAGTAGAAACAAACAAAATATATACATTTCGATTATTTAAAATTGAAAAGTAAACTGCAAAAATGCGTTTTATTATTTTTTGAAGTTTAACAGCCCTACGGCCTCTCCCGAGGGCCAACAAATTTTACCACACCTACTTAACACGTAATCTTGCGTTCGAAATCAGGAAACCTTATGTTCGACTTCAGGAAACAAGTGTTCGATTACTGGGAAATTAGGTTGTTTTCCGGTTGTTAATTTTTTATAAAAAAACAGCTTAAGTTGCTAAAAAAACACTTAAATTTATAAAAACAATATTTGAGTTTGAGCAATTAATTAGTTTTACATCACACATTTAAGTTGAACGCTTCCCTCACAGTGAAATATTGCTTTAATGTAGGCCACTAAGTGTTCGACTACTGGGACATGACAATATATACTTCACTTTCAGTTGGAGTTCAATTGGAATATTATCATTAATTTCAATTACTAATTGACAAAATATTCATTAAATTTCAAACACACTTATTTCTTACTACTTTTTTTACTACTAAACATTTTGTCAGCTTGTTTGTTGGCTGAGGATACATTTTTGATCCACTTATTTAAAGTCAGAATTTATTATAGTTAAAGCAATATTTGTATATAGATATGTTTGCGGTATTGCTCTAAGCAGAACAACCTATTTTATTTCTGAAACGTATAACAGTTTAATCAAAGCTGGCAGTACCGCAAAGCATAAAAAAAAGTTGTACCATCTATCATATACCTAGAAACTCTTGTAATGTGAAATTGATCTAGTACATTTATTCGATGGTAATTTCTATTTGGAAATACATATTTATTTTGTTTGCCTTTTCTTTTAATTCAAATTCAATGGCACAAATAATTCCAAGTATTACCCGTCTATCCAGTTCGATAATCCGCATTTTAGGATGCAATCCCGGTCCTATGACACTGCAAGGCACTAACACCTATTTACTGGGAACCGGAAAAAAGTTAGCAAAAATCTCATCGTTACAAAGTCCAATGTTTACGTTTTATTTGCAGACGAATTCTTATCGACACGGGTGATGAAAATATCCCAGAATATGTCAGTAATTTGAAGCAGATATTAGACGAGGAAAATGCAACAATTGGTACTGTTATATTAACACACTGGCATCACGACCATGTCGGTGGAGTTAAGGATGTTTATAGGCTTGTAAAGCAAGGTAATAAGTTAGCAATTACTTATTGCTTCAAAGTGCATCACATTCTCTTGGTTTTTTTAGCTTGTAATATATGGAAGTTTCCAAGAACTGATGCCGAAGATAAATGCCCCGAAATACCAGCTGAAATTAAAATAGCTAAGCTTACAAATGGCCAGGAGATTTCTGTTGAGGGAGCTAGTGTTAAGATTGTGCATACTCCCGGACATACAACCGATCATGTGATATTGACCATGAACGATGGGTCCCTCTTTAGTGGAGACTGCATTCTAGGTGAGTATTTAAAATCTATTTTCTTTCTGCATTAAGAGCTTGAAACATTCGTGCAGGCGAAGGAACTGCGGTCTTTGAAGATCTGCACGATTATATGAAGAGCTTAGATCATATTTTGAAGATCAAACCGTCCGTCATTTATCCTGGCCATGGAAATGTCATAAATGTATAAACTTGTAATTCTGTAGAACATTTGTAACAAAACTGGTATGATTTCAGGATCCTGTAGATAAAATTCAGTTTTATATAGATCATCGAAACAAAAGAGAGGAGCAAATCGTTCAATTCTTTCAATCGAATTCTCTGAGTGACTACACCACGATGGACGTAGTTAAAGCAATATACAAGGAAACACCGGAAGCGCTCTGGCCAGCTGCTGCATATAACGTTGGTCATCATGTCAAGAAATTGAAGAAGGAAGGTACTTTGATTACGGCAGATAATGTAGATGATCCAGACGCAAAGTGGAGGATAACCGCTAGTAGAAAAAGTTCTCTTTAAAAGCAAGACTTAAAGTATAACATTTTTATTTTCTAAATAAATAATCCTATTCGCCTTCGAACATTATTGTGGGATCCTTAAAGCAGTGCACGTCCTCAAACCAGATGTCATCGGGCAAGGGTTCGTTCTCCTCATCGTGGAAATTGGTTGGCACGGGTGGGCCGTTGTCTTTTGGTTTTCTTAGCGGTAAAATCGTGTCGTATATGTAGACCAGCCCATTTGTTGATCCTGGAACAGCAGTCCCTTGCACCCACATGACATTGTATTTTGTGTTGATCCGCCAGATTCGTAGACCTTTAGCTTTTCGGTATCGGTTTCCCATATGACCCGGCAGTTTGGTACCTGGCCAGACGCGACCTTTTTCTCCGCCACCGCCAATGTTACCGGGACGTCTATGGGTTTTCGTAACACCATGGGAAGCAGGCATTCCCTTAAAACCGTGACGTTTCACTACCCCCTGGAAACCATGATCTACACTGAAATTCAATTCGAGTCTAGTTACGGGACTGCTAAATACATAAACAAAATGTGGCTTACGTTTTTCCTCGGACATCGACAAAGTCTCCTACCCGGAAATGGGTTACGTCCAATCGAGTTCCTGGATTGAGGGCCGCATTTGGGCTAACCAAGAATCGGGCAAGATTCTTCTTTGGCATTATTCCAGAATCATTAAAAAGCCCACAATACTCTTTTGTCAGTAGTGATGGGTCAGCACTTTCTGCACCGACCAACAAACACCCATATTTGTTTAAATTTGCTACGTTTGGCTTGTGTGCTGGGATATACTCCCCTGGTGGTGTATACTTAACAACATGGTTATCAACTATGTGTAGGAGGGTGGTTCTGATCCGCTGTCCGTTCTTTAACCAAAGTGGATAGTTGCCAATCTTCCGTGCCAGCAATCCTGTCCTTCGAATTTGTGGACTCCATTCGACATTCACTTGAGGTTCTTCTTTCAAAAGACTCAACTTATTTGTTTGATCGTAGGTTTGAACACCTTTGATAATGGCCGGCGGTCCGAATGTGTCGTGTATTATTTCTTTGACGAAACCTTTGTTTTCAGGGGTTATGTAGTCATCGTGAATCTGCATAAATATGTTAGTTAATTAAACAAAAATTTGTTTTAAGAGTTATCTAATGCTTACCACTCTATTTTCTCGTACGAACCAAGAAGGATTACGTAGCTTTGGCCTATTAAGATGACCCTTTTCACGGACTTGGATCAGGGCTGGAGAAACTCTACAAAACAATGTTGTGTAAATAAAATTAAATATAATTCATAAAACTTACCGTAAGCGAGCAAAATCAAGAACTAAATTTCGAACTAAACCCGCGTTTTTTGTTATTATAGACATTTTTACGAAAATAACCTCCTAGAAAACCTCAATTTAAAAAAAAAACATCTGAGCCGAATGACAGTTCTTAGCGATGTTTCATTTAAATATATAAATGGTGAAACGTATTTTTTTTACAGGGAGAGTTCATTAGGTATGCGTTGACATAGGAAGAGACGAGATTATATGGAATAGGTTCCACCTCTCCGACTTTTCTTTGGCTTTAAAAGACCCAGAGAGCGGGTTGAAAACCCCTATGTTGACTTTATTTTTTTTCTGTGGAAATGTGTCAACATTTATTGTTATTGACGTTATTGTTTTTGGCTATAGTCTCTGATTATCTTTTGGTAGAAATGTAGCATAAAACTCTGTTGACCTCCATTATTCGGAAAAAAAACCTTCCACTTTCCTCTCTTCAATTCTCTGAATTACGATTGTTACATTTGCTTATAAGAAAAAAAGAACTAAGAGCAAAAACATCAAGTAAAGGATCATTCACATGAGAGCGAACCGCGAACTGCGAACAGGCGAATATTCGTAAATTCTGACATTTCTTTCACATGGCAACTTTTTTTGGTCGCAGGTACCCTGCGGTCAATTTTAAGTTTATGTTCGAACGAATGTTACATTCGTGGATCTGTGGATCGCGACTGTATTATGTGGATTGTGAATAAACTGCGACAGTTCGCGGCAAAAATTCACGAAAAAATTATTATACTTTTCAATTTCGCTTTTTAAATCTATTAAGGCTTATTTTTTTTTAGATAAGATGTTAGATCAACTAAATATATTGCTTTTGTGGTAGAACCAATAGAAATTTTCTATTCATAAATACATTTAAATTGATTTGTTCGCATATCGCCTCATGTGAATAGTCTTTTACATATCCCTACTGTTCCCTTAAACACGCAAAACAATAATTATGGCGGCTAATAATCTCTTATAATAATTTCGTATCCGTGAATACGTGTGAACCACAGAAAGTGCGGTTGACTGTAACATGTATGGTATATGGTGCGTGCCCAGTTTGACATTAATGATACCTACACGACATTTTTTTCAAAATTAATTCCATGGCGCAGTACTGCAATTCTGAACGTCAGCTGGCTCAATTTCATTTGCACTATTTGTTTCGCATATATTGGCAACTAGTGTCAAATAGACAAACCGGTTTTCCACAAATCTTGATAAATAAGAAGTTCATGTATACTTGTTGTTAAATTGAGTAACTGCAGAATTGTTTTTTCGCAATATTGACATTTTATCTTTGTATTAGTTTAGTTTTTGCAGAATAATATATTAACTACTAATTATTTATATATATATTATATTAACAGTGTCAAATATATTAATTACTTTTTTTATTTTTTCTGTTCAATAGCTCGAATGCTCTTTGGCAAAATCCACAGAAAAACCTGTATTATTATGCTTCCAATGATATTGATATGCTTTCTTACACATGATCATTCTCATGCTGTGTATGCGAATTTGAAAAAAATATACAACAATAATTCGTAAGTAAGTCAGTGATTTGGTATTCATTTTTGTGGAAATTCTTGTGATTGAGTTCGGTGCCATTGTTAGAAAAAAGCACACCCCCGTAAGGTCTGTACTGACAACCAATAACAAAAACAAACAAAAAAACTATTTATTAATAAACAAATCCACTAAAATACATGACAAAATAGTTACCCTAATTTCAAAACTAAAGAATGTAATGATACTTGGAAACTGATGATTATAAAAAAACGCGATATGATGAATGAGGTGAATGAAGGTGAATTCTTTTCTCACCTTCTTTCAGTTACATATGTTTGTATAAGTTTTTTCAAGTGTCTTCAGTCTTAAAAACGAGAAGGTGAATTCTTTTCTCACCTTTTTACCCACTGAAAAAACAAAATATTATGTGGTATCTAGCTACTAAAATAAAACTCGGTAACCCTAACCTGATGCACGAAAAAGTCAAAGCAAACAGATTTGTTTATAAGCTGCTATGCTGTCCTATATTCTTCTGTCAAAATATTAAATGTTGTGATGTCATATTCATGTTGCACCTTTCCTGCTCTATAATTTTTGTGAAATATTTCTTTATTTTCGGTTTTCTGCATCGGAATAGTGAATAAATTGTGCTGTTGAGTGATATGAAACCGATCAATAAATCGAATTTTAAAAGAAAAATTAATCGACTCAGAACTGCAGTATGCTCTACTGACTAAGTGCATCACAACTTTCTAGAATTTCACTTGCAAAGAAAAAGAAAAACATCATTCAATATGAAGTCGTCTCTGCCACTGCAACCGCAATTAAACCATCGAATACTTTTAGTGAATTTAAGAAAATCGATTGAGCTATGCTTCCTTGGTAGGCGAGACCAAACAAACGATGACTGGGGTGATTCGTATGCTGATGTACTGAATGCAGTTGTTGCGATCATCTCGGATGGCCTACAATTGAGTATGGTAAGTGATTTTGGGGGGAAGTGGATTATCTATTTTGCAAAATGGACGTAGGAAAACAATAAATTTCTCTGTTTTCATATTACCATAGAAATTGTCAAACAAATCTCGTCTACAAAAATTTACGGATGACTTGCGGTGGCTAAGAGCATCTGTTCAGCAGAAAAATGAAAATTCGGCATTGATTTCGGATGCGCTGACACCAAGAAATTTTTTAAATGCCTGGGTAGAGGATAATCTGAAGTATCATCGCCTTTGCTCATGCCTGCAGATGCTAGTCACTGACAAGGAACTACTTAACTCTTATTACACAGAATATTCATATCTTAGAAACGAAAAATACGCAATGGCGCTGTTCATATGCATTTCAGCGGTAGAAATGAATCGTAGTTCACTGTTAACCCAAATTGACGCAACACTTTTTACAGAAAGTGCAGTCAAATTAAAGCGTGTTACATCACATCCTAACCTCCTGTCGATGTCACCACCAAAGAGAATGCCAATCCAATGTAGCGCTGAAACCTCATACTCTTCATCCTCTGTAAAACATTTACGCCAACGAAGCACAATTCGTAAATGGAATAGTCTGCCTGCATTGCAGCACCATGAAACAATGAGACGTGTAAGAAGTCAAACAATGGGAAACGCCCTGGATGTGCGTATGAATATTGGTCGGCTGCATAAAGCACTAGACATACAAAATAGAAAAAAAAAGTCAAACGAACAGAACCCTGAATCTTTGCAATCGACTCCATCCTCGGGGTACAGTAAGAGTACCAGCGAATCGCATAGTAGTTCATCCATCGGAATAGAACTCATCAAATGCGATGACATTAAAATTTGGGAAGACCATAACTTCAGCCACAGTACGGGAGACGCTCAGACGGAGAAGATATCACCTATAGTTGGTACTTCTTCACTCGATATGAACTGCGATCGACAATCACAGTCTTGCAGCAGTCCCAGCCCTATAAATAGCTTTCTTTCGAATATTTTCTCAGCTTCATCGTACCGTGGACCATCTGGGAGTAGTTGGAATGAGAGTTCAGGATCGGTATGTTATTCCACTTCAGCACAGACAGATAGTGTGTTAAATTCGTTTCTACCACGGTGCGGTGAAAAATTGCCACCAAGAAAGACTACCAATTTGTTTGAAGAAGCAAATACTGCGTTACATTCGAAAGCAATGCCCGGTGTCCATGTTGGTGATCAAAATTTGGCTGCGTTTCTACAAACTTCACAGTTTTCGAGGAATAACACCGAACTCGAGAGGGAGAATGCACATTTTCGAATTTGTGAGGCGATCATCTCTGCAATCGAGCGAATTAAATGTCAAAAATTAGAATCAAAGGAAGCCGTATTGGCGAAACCAGATGAACCGAAGGGTAAGGCATTGAATCGATCATTTAGATTTAGTTTCGCATAAATAACGCCTAACCATCAGATCGTCCTGGAACATCATCACAAGCTTATGAGTGTCTTGATTCAAGTAGAGGATCTAGTACAGACCACACCAAGCATCCTAGCGGGGAGTATAAATATGCAGTTGAGGTAGAGTTTGCGGACCAGCCACAAATCAACATTAATTCGATGCATTTTCAGGAGAGCGCCGATATAAGTGAGCATACACCATACGCGGAGCTAGGCGAAAGTTCATTGGAAGACCTACGATCAGCAGAGAACATTGGTCTTTCTCTGATTTTAAAATTTAACGATAAACATCTCCCCAAGGTGTCTGATTTGAAATGGCTTGTCTCTGAAGAGGTACTTACATATTTTAAAGGGCTGATCTGTTTACCTAATACAAAATTTGTTTAAAGGATGCTCCACAACAACTCTTACCAATGCCACAGCAGTCAAACAATCCGGATGATTTTGTAATGCCCATGAGTACCAGAGGGACCCGGTATTGGGCGCCGCCTAGACAACAGATTATCTTTACGAATCATCCTACTCCTCAGTAAATATTTCGTAAAGTTACTGAAGTGTTAAAATTTAATAACCTTATCCTCAATTTTAGAAGAAAAATTCTCGTTCAGCGTCAAAACAACCGTTGTGCTGGCTGTGGAATGCGAGTATCCGCGAGTCATATAAAGAGTTTTCGTTACTGTACCTACCTCGGAAAATATCATTGTACCGGATGTCATCGAAATCAAATATCAGCGATACCTTCTAAAGTGTTGCATTTGTAGGTTTGGAATATATATTTTGAAGTAGATAAATTAAATCCTTATTCTTTTAGGTGGGATTTCAATTTCTATCCCGTCAGTGTGTTCGCATATCGTTTGCTTGAACAAATGTGGACGTATCCGTTATTTTATGTTCCCGATTTGAATCCTACTCTTTATGCCAAAAGTAGAGCCCTAAGAAGCGCAAGACTGAAAAGGATTCAAACACAGTTTGTCAAAGAATTCATCACTGCGTGTCGCTTTGCAGAAAAGTAGATTAGATTTTAAGTAATCCCTTGTCTATTGATTTAAAATTTTGTATTTGTAGTGAACGAGTGTATTTTGCATCGGTGCCAGACTATATATCGAGTGATCCCGATACATGGTCAATGTCCGATCTTATCGATGCCCAAACAAAGACGATACACAAGTCCTTGCAAGATTTGATACGAAAATGCGAAGGTCACATCTTTAGTTGTGTGGTAAGTTGCACAAAGTCGCCAAGAAACTTAACTCCATCGCTTCCTTCTTCTCCCTAGCTCTGTACAGCTCGAGGATTTATCTGCGAATTTTGTCGTCGAGAAACTGTTATCTATCCATGGCAAGCAAAGGTATTACGATGCGACAATTGCGGCTCATGCTACCATTATAGTTGTTGGAAGGTACAATTCGACTGTCCAAAGTGCCAAAGACTTAAAACTCGCCAAATAGAGACTTGAGCGCTGTTCCATGTTGCACTCCATTCGTTATAAAAATTCAATGGTGCATATTTTTACAAGAATTTACATTACTTTTTTTTAAAAAAGTTAAATCAATATAGAAACAGATTATGTGATATTAAATATTCGAACATTTTACCATTAAATAAAAAACATATTAAATAATCGTAGTAAAAAAGAGCATATAGAAATGAGTATTTTATAATTTATGGAGCTGAGGACGTCCGAACAAACGGATGTTTTTTACGCTCATCTTTGCATGTTATCACGATTTTTGCATTTGGCGTTTCTATAACTGCGTTTTGTCGGAAGAATTTTTGTCGTATACTTGGGCGTTTTGTTTTTATTTTCTTACGATGTGGCAATGAAGCTTTTGAGGTCTTAGAAGACGATGAGCATGGTGTTTTTTCTGATGACTCAGTTTTGGTTGAGTGTTCTTTTATTCTGGACTTTGATGATTTTCCTTCGTCATGCCGTTGTTTCTCATCTTTGTTGGTAACATGTGTGGTATTCGTTTTGGGGGTAGATTTTTTCTGAGTTTCTCCAAGTTCAGCTTTGTTCATCTTTTCTTGCCGAGCTATTTCTTCGATTTTCTTTTCCTTTAAGAGTAAGTGAAACTTTGAATTTTATAGCATAAATATAAAATAAAATTTTTAACTTACAAACATTTCTCGTTTTTTCTTATCGCGTTTTGCTAAAACCACAACCCATCCCCCGTAGAGAATCATGATAAGGGCTGGTACTAAAATACCTGCCAAAACAGCCGTTTTTCGTATCCATGCATGATAAATGGCCAAGAAAATCACAAATGATGCGACTATTACCGCCACAAGACGTCCATTTGCTTTTCGTTCTTCCTGCAAAAAGAAAAAAGAAAATTGGAATTATTTTTAAACAAAGTACTGACTACCAGTAAAGACCGATTCTAACTTTGTGCTAAAAATTATTCGGGAAAAATAGCTTAAGTACAAAGCAGGAGCATTGGGTTCTAACCAAGTTGACGCATATCTTGTAGAAAAACCCAATGAAATGTATTAGCATTGAACAATTTTAAAGAGAAGTGGAAACAGTTCATGTTTGAAATCTGTATTAGAATATAATATTTTTAACCATTTTAAATAAAAATGGTTATGTATTGAATTCATTTAAATTCCCAAAAAATATCCCATATTGTTTACTCTTGAAAATTAAACAAGTGAAGTGTCTGAATTCTGAAAATTACAATATTTATATTGAATATTTGAAATATTTGACTGCGAAAATTAAGATTAACTGGTAGTTTCATTCATATAGGTACACATACATTTTTTAATTTTGTTTTGGGTTACTCTGGCATTTAATGTACAGATTACATATCCCGCTAATTCCTCCACCCAATCTATATTCAGTTTCCAACCTAAATTCATTACCACAGAATTATAAGTTCAGTGACATTTTTTAATACAAATTATTTTATCTAATATTCAATTTCATTTTCCATTCCCATAGAACGGAAAGTGTATTAACATTAGTCAACGCAACTCGTATCCAATGAGTGTGCTGTGTTGTATAATAACTGCAGTGATATTTATGTATGCATTAGGTTGTTATTTGTTTTAAATTGAGTTTTAAATTGAGTTAATCGCTTTTATACATTTTCGTTATTCTGCCAGTTTTTTGGTAGGCACATTGCAAATGTTTATCGTCCAATGCCGATCTCAGCTGACTGACATGCAATGCACAGCCTAAAGAATATATTCAACTTACTCTAACTTACTAACAAGGATTTTTGGATACAGGTAACCGTCCCCGTTCCTTGGAGTTTTTGTTTTTTTTAGAGGAAACTGCTATTGCTATAATATAATGTACCTACATTTATCCAAAAGAAGCACAAAATAAAACCTATCGACACACATCAGCCATAAAAAAACCGGTAGACGACTACTAAAAATTAGGAAAAAAAAATTAGTGAAAAAAAACACCAACAGCAAAATTAATATTCGAAATTCACATTTTCAAAAATTAGTTTATTCTTTCGTCTTCGTATTCTACTACAGTTCTATTCAAAATAGATCCAGTCTAAATTTTTTGAAAACTTTTGATTGTTTAAAATCAACTGCCACCGCCACGCAACGTTTACAGTTTTGCCATTCATTACTACAAGAAATTTGTTTTGCAATAATTCATAAGTTTCTCAGTGGAGAGGTAACCCTACACTTCGTTGCCGCTCTCTTTTAAACGGCATTGAGTAAAAATTAGTAAAAATTCGTACAAATTATTACGAATTTCTAAGTAAAGGAATGCAACTAATATATAACTACGCTTTATGACAAAGCTGTTTTACCTTTATTGTAAAATTTAGTAGAATAACCTACTACGGAAACACGCATTGCATGGATGGATTATGGCATTAGCCAGATTGATCTTTTGGCACCTTCCATGGCAACTGCCCTGGGCACTACCTGCTCAAGAACAAGATTAAACAAGTAATATGATATCGCATCTCTATGTCGAAATTCGTTGCACGTTTGCTGTAAAAGAATGAAAAGAAAGAAAATTGTTTGCGAATGATGATCGCATTTGAAGTACTGAAATTAATTACGATTACTCAGTACTTGATCGCACATAAGCTACCATTTCAAAGACACAAAATGTGAAATGACGAAAGAAACGGAAATATACTGAAATGCAATAACTTACAAAATACTCCTCTATGAAAATGTTAAATTATTAACACATGCTCATTCAAGATAATTTGTTTTAATTATAATTACAAGATAAAGTACAAAATAATCTAATTTTGGATTATTTTGTTAAAGAAACATTCTCTAATCTAATTAATACACGGTTCAGAAATAAATACATGTTTAATAGTACATTATGAGTATTTTACCAAACCAGGCGGATCGCAATCTAGCTGCTATCGTATGTAGGTACATAAGGAAATAAAAATCGAATGCACTGTCTATTTACGGATGCAGGGAGTTTGCCTGATATTTAAAAAAAAAATAAACAAATGAACAGTGGAAAAGTAGTCCACATACTTTAATATTGGGAATAACATTGGTCGGCTATAAAAAAAAATATATAGATATATGTAAGTTAAATCAAAGCTCTTATGTGCGTCCCTATAGAAGAAAGTAAATGACTTGAAATTGAATTGAAATCCAATCATTAAACTTAAACATATTCGATTGTAACAAAATACACTTGGAAACTTTAATATAAAGAGTAGGTGCAGTTTTGCTTCATCATCAGTAAAATCATTATAAAAGGTTCGTTAATGAAGCTTATGTCGTTTCCGATTGGTAATCCGGAAGACTTCCGGACTCCGGACTTGGTACTTAAATGACAGCACCCTTCTGGAAAGAAGAGCTATTATACAACCAAACACCACAACCGTCAATATCGATAAATGTAAGTTAAGTTTTGTTTCTAATGCATTTAATAATTTTTCAGTTTTGACTAGATTAGCTGAAAATAGTCTTAAGGATTTCGAGGTATAATTAAACATATTTCAATAGCTAATATTGTTTTTCTTCCATCCCCTTCATCGTCATCAGATTGACAGTGAGGCAGTTGGAAATAAATATTCACAAATGCAACGACAAATACACTTCAAATTCAAATGTTATGTGTTTGCTTGTTCGATTGGCATCCCGGATCGGAGAGCACTTTCGTATTACCAAACGAAAACAACATTACTTTTCGTTTCTGCCCCGATCAACGGTGAGGGATCTAATTGTAAGTCTCAAATAAAAATACTTAAAACAAAATAAAAACTTTTCTTCTATTAAATGTTCCCAGAACAGGAAGAGCTATTTTTTTTTGGTTAATCTATTAACTCAAATTGAAATTATATATGTAGGAAATTTGTTAGGTAATAACATTTTTCTATCACCTCATATTTTTGTGGTAAGATTTAAAACCTCGAAAACCGCGCTTGTGGTTTATTTTTATTGACTGCATCTTTTGAGCAAAACGTAATAAGCAGGGATATTCTTAGCAAAAAGTAATTGCAGTTGTCTCAACTATTACTAAAGACGTCACATTGCAACTAAACTATCAAGGAAAGCTAAATATATTTTGTAGAAATCCTCGAAGGCGAGCCACTTTGGCCCAAGCATATCAAGACAAAGATATATAAGGCGTTATGGGCTTTCTGGCAGTACATGAGTGCCTTTGGCAGCATAAATGAAAGCGCTTCATCGGAAAACAAGGACTGCAAGAAAAGAGTATAGAGGCTAGTATACGATCTTGCGCAGATAGAAGAAGTCTTCTAACTTAAGGAGCCACGTGGTACTTTAAAACAGCTGCTCAATGGGCATCATGTGGAGATAGTAATAGGGCATGAATAGAATCCACGTCCATTCAAGGAATAATTTATCAACCGACACCTTAGTAGAGATTTAACAAAGAAGAAGTCTTCTAACTTAAGGAGCCACGTGGTACTTTAAAACAGCTGCTCAATGGGCATCATGTGGAGATAGTAATAGGGCATGAATAGAATCCACGTCCAGTCAAGGAAAAATTTACCAACCGACACCTTAGTAGAGATTTAACAAAGAATTACCATATGAAACAGCTACCACTTCGGTTCATTAAAAAAAGTTTCGAAACTCTTAAGATAAGAGACGAAGTGTACTCTTTATAAAACACAGATCAACACAGCTCTATAGTGCTGATACGATAAGCAGGAAAAGGAGCAGTGACTAAATCCTTTTTGGAGAAAAATTCTTCAAATAATATGACCCTGAGTGCGAGGAGAGCAAATGGAGGAGAAGATACAACAGCAAACTCTATAAGCTGTAAAAAGATGTGGATGTAATTCAAAAAACCAAAACACGTCGACAATAGTGCTTCAAAATAACATTATCTTCGAATTCCAGCAAGCAGGTTCGAAACGGCATCTGTTTCAATGACCTAGCCAACGTGGTTTATAGAGCGATTGGTCTGGAAAACTGTCCGGGACCGTAGAGGATGGTCGGCTGCTATGTCAAACGCAGAGACACTTCATAGGTCAGGAGCCCATTAAGTAAGTTAGCGGTTGATGTTTTTAAGAATAGGAGATAAATGTGAAAAATTTACTTTCATTCATATCTCTTCACACCGAATTTCGCCAGCCGAAATTGGAATTGAAATTGAAACTGTTAAATTGATTAAAATACAAAACAATTTTTGTTGTTTTCCAGTGCTTGTTACAAACCCGTACGTATTAAAATTTCAGGTTTTTAATTTTTTACTCGTTAAGAATTGAAGAAAAATCAACATTTTAAATATTAACCTTCATTTTTGGCATGCAATTAGAGAATTAAAAGTGTTTAATAGAGGTCGAAAATAACTCTTAACACTAATTTCATTTAGTTGATCACTATTTTTTAAATTGAAATGGAACCATAACCACCGCTATCGACTTACTTTTGTCATAAGAACAATAATTCCGAAAGTTGAAGATTAATCGGACTGCTAGCTGGTTCATATTTAACTCGTAATTAAACATAGTGGGAACAATGATTGTGAAGTATGTATTTATACATAAATAAACCCCTTTATACAAGAAATATCAAAGGCTAAAATGTGAAGTCTTAAATTAAATTTGACTTCAAGTAAACTTTAAGGGATTCTAGAAATAACTAACTATATATTTTTTTTCGTATAAAGCAGAGAAAAAAGATATCGACAGTTAATTGCGCATGCAAAATCAACGTATGTTCTCAAAGAAAAAATAAATAAATATAAAATAAATGGATTTCTCAGTCCAAAAGCGAACAATTTACGGCGATAAGAAAAGAGTTATTATGTGCATAATTATATTTCATAATATCAATAACTGGATTTAATTAACTTAATAAATACCTTAGGTAGCTTAACTCAAAGGTACCTTATCACTCGCTTCTTGACATTTCCATAGTTAACCAACAGATCCTCTCCAAAAAAATTTGAATTTAATGAAAAATATGTAGGTTTAGTTAAAAATTATTTAAAAGATCGGTGCCAAAGATTTGTGGTTAATAACACATTTTCTGAGACTAGAGGCATACTTGAGGGTGTGCCTTAGGGGTCAATTTTGGGACCGATTTTATGTTGCCTTCCTAGAGTTTGCCTAAGTGAAAATATTCATTTCAACGCAGATGATGCTCAAATTTACCTATCAAGGCCCATAGGACTAGTGTAGGATGAATGAATATCTTTCATTTTAAAAACACAATATTAAAAACACCTCAAGACATTGCATTTTCACCACCAATTTTTTTACTGTTGAAATTAAAATTCGTTGACGCTGTAACTAACCTGAGTTTTCGTATTTCGTATTATTTGTCGTTATTTTTGCGGCATTTTACGGTTCTCTTTGTTTCTTTTCTTTTTATGTTTCTTTCTGAATGTATTTTCTTTTTTTTTGTTATATATATAATAATATATAATTTTTTTTTAAAATTCATTATTGTTAGTTTGATATAAGTATAATCCATAAATGTTATCTGCTGTTAATTAAGTAAGTACTATAAAGACTGTCGTATTTGTACATGTGTTATAAATAAATAAAATGAAATAAATGCAATTTAAATATACTGCAATAATTGGAAGTGCTTTAATAACTTTGAGTCAGTTTGTTCTTATTTTTGTAACTACGTACATATGTTAAATACTTAAATTTCTTATTGGTGTACGTCCTAATTCCGGAATTTTATGCTTTTTTGTGGGGAGCGTATTTATAGGGAGTGCGGTGAAATTAGCCTGAGTTGTTTTTTGTAAATAAGTATAGCGTGTAAATTGCTAGAGAACTTGTTCCTGGGGAATGCCATGCCCCTTGATATGTAAAGAGTCACCGTTATTTTAAATTCAATTTGTATACAACTACATCCGCCTTTATTTATTTAGTGTAAACATTCCTAACGCCTGTCTCGGATGCTTGCGAATTCCAATTGATGTCTGCACTCTTTCAATCGTACACCGCAAGCGAAATAAGAACTTGGAACAGTTAACTCACTTCTAAGCTAAGTAAGTTTGTTTATTTTTTTTATCCTCGTTGAGGATAAAAATATATAATGCCGTGGTGTATTTTTAATTTTAATACAGTGGCATTTATATTACAAAACGCTCGCGCTAGCTACACAATTAACACTTTAACATGCGTAAATTGATTTTTAAATGAAACCTGTTTATTTTCATTAAGTACAGACACTCATTTCCTTCAAATAGAAAGTCCAAAACAAAATCAATGTCGAGCCGGAGCCAGAGGCACACATGACGTTATTGCTTTTATTTTATAAACACAACATTTTTGTGGACTTACTCTTGATTCTTTGTCGAGTAATTCCTGAAGATTATCTTCAAGATCTTTTTCGGACAATTTTCTTTCTTCGATTTCTTTTTCCTTTTCTTTTTCGGGTATTTTCCTTGAATCCATTTCAAATTGCAATATATTAAAATTAACTGCAATAAATTAAAAAAAAATCGCTTCCTTATAGATGTGCAGCAAATTTGTAATCCATTGGTTCTTGTTTAGGAACGTAAATTTTTCGCTATTTCACTTCACTTTTCACGAAACAACCGAATATTTTTTTGAAGAGATCAACACCTTTCCATTACCAAATTACTACTGGATATTGAGTACATTGGATTTTCGAAATATGTGTATAGGTAGGTGGAAATCACAGATTTTCGTGAAGCGATTCGGAGAGAAACATTTTGTGTACTTGTATTTATTTTGTTTACACAACAGTAAATTATTTGGAAAATGTATACAATTTTCAATAGTGTATTGTTTTCTTCTGCATTTGATTTGAAACATAAAAAAAGTTTGCAGTACGTATATCCCGCTTATGGACAAGACGTGATTCTGTATTTTTTTATATCTCTTTTAAATATGTTTTTGTCTTTGTATTTAATCGTTTGTTTGTTTTTCTTTTTTTATTTAATCAATGAAATGTTCCCGTCGATCAATAGGATAAAAGTTTTTCAAAAATATCCCTGTGCTGGTACATGAGGTCATGGAAAATTATATTGCTTGGAATCCTTGAATTTGCAAATTTAATTGGCCTTTTAATGAAATAATCTGTTTTATTGTTTAATTTTTTGGTAGTGTTCATTACAAAGATGAGGAATATGCATTCGAAATCGACCGGTTCCCGATATTTTATTTTTGCGGTTTTTGGACCACGAATACTAGCCAAATTACGTTACGAAAAATTACAAGTTAAAACAAAATAATTAATAAATAAATATTAGGCGTAAACGTTGCATACAGGACCTACAACCATTGCTTCTCCAATCATTGCGTGTGCGAAGATATATTTTTTGACACGGATGGAAGAGACCTACAAAAAAACCTTGTACCTGGGACCCCTCGCTTAGTATATATGTAGTCGTACAACACATATTATGTGCAGGAAGACCATGTATATATGTATGTTATGTACCTATCTTTTGCTTTATTTATTTTGTTAAAAGTATGAAGATGCGTTTCCGAGTGAGTATAGAAAACGAAGAGACTAAATTAGATCAGATAGTTAACAAAAGAAATAACAAATAAATTCTGTCAACAAACCTTAAACTAAAACATTAATAATCAAAGTCCTGCATATGTAAAATCCTAGTCACAAAACCAACAAAAAATGTAGTAAAATTACTAACCAAAAAAATACTTTAATTTTGTAAACCCTAAAATGCTTATGGAAAAATGATCGTAGCAGAAGATATAGTATGTCAAATGAAATCCCTACGAAAAAAGTGAAAGGTACAAATATGTGTGTATGAATATGTATCTTGATTTCAGAGGAGCCTTTGATACAATTGATAGGAACATTCCTTTTAGTAAAAAAATAAGCTTTTTTTTCTATATTTAAATTCGTATTATATTTTGTCCGTTACTTTGATTACAAATTCGTAATAATTCAGACGAATTCTTACTTCGGGAAAAAAAATCGATGAGTGTGAATGAGAAATCCAGAAAAATTTGAATAGATTAAACAAATCATTCAAATCAAATAATTTTAAATTTAATTCATTAATTAAAATGTACATTTAATGTAAAACTGTAGACGGTCAAATATTAGAACAAGTTGAGCAAGCAACTCAGTATTAAAATTTTGTTTACAAAAAGTATCAAGTATTGTTTCTTTGAAAGAATACGGAATATGATTTCATATCAATGTTACTAAAAATGCAAAAATTTTGTTTACAAGAAATATCAAAAAGGAAAGCTTTTGTTTCTTTGAAAGAATACGGAATATGATTTTAAATCAAGGTTACTATAAATGCAACGTAATCATGTAAGTGAATCTCAGCCATACAATCCAAGAAATTAAGGCGATTTTATACTATCGCTTTATCTAACAAATGTCGCACAAAATAGGATTGAATAAAAAGGTTTTCCATTATTTAATTCAATTCCTACGAAATATGGACTCATTTAAAAGAAAAATAATCAGATTTGTAAAAAGTAGTAACATTCCCCAAAATATTAAATTATTTATTTTATTAATTTTACTTTTTAAAGTAAAGTCGACTCTCTCTAAGTCGAACTTCCTAAAAGTCGAATTTTCCTCTAACTTTTTTCGCCATATTTTGGCATTCCCCTCAATTTACCATACAAAAAACCATCCTCTAAGTCGAAAATTCTAATTCTAACTCGAATACATTCTTTCGACTCTTGGTCTATTTTCAATACCTCTAAGTCGATTTTTTTGAAAAAAAAGAAACAAAACAAGTCCTTTCGCAACTTGTACAAGACAGCTCTCTCAGTTACATCGCGCACACAACCGTACGTCTCTGTATGAACAACTGCGCTGCTTATTTCTTGTGTTGTTGGTTTGACTTCAATCCCAAATCACATACCATATGGGCTGAAAGAGAACAATTAAGACTTCGACATAGTTGTGCTAATGTTAGTGGTCAGATAAGGCGGAACAAAGTTTGTGAGTATGAAAGTGTTGAAAAGGCTGTTTTCAATTGGCTCGAAAGTATGCGTGGGAATAATTTACCATTTAATGGTCCTATTTAAAAAAACAAGGGCTGGAATTTGCAAGGAGTTTAGATTTTCCTAATTTCAAGGCAAGTACTTTGCAAAGTTTTATCTGGTGAAAACGCTTCTGTTGACAAGACAAAAGCCGAACAGATCTCAGACGTTGTCATAGGATTCAAACCGGACGATATTTGTAATGTCGATGCGACGAGTGTTTTTTTAAATGTTTGTCGACACGCACCTTTGCTTTAAAAGGTGAAAAATATTTTAGAGGCAAGCACAGTTAAAAAAAGAGTGACATGCCTGGGATCCAACGTGACTGGCTCAGAAAAGTTAAAGCTCTTAATTATCGGGAAGAGCAAAAATCATGGCTGCTTTAAAAAAATTAAATCTTTGCCGGTAGATAATGTAGCTAACCAATGTTCTTGTATGACAGCAGATATTTTTATACGCGCTTTTGAAGCTTAATGCAAATCAAAGCGCAAGGTATTCTTCATCGTTGATAACTGCCCAGTTCACCCAAATCGGATAAAGGCTAAGTTAAAGTTCATAAAGCTTGAGTATTTCACTCCTAAAATGAGCCCAATAGTTCAACAAATGGACTTGGGTAGTATAAAACATTTGAAAGTACACCATAGGCGCCGTGTCCTTGATGACATGGAAAACAAAAAAAAAACTATAAAATATCACCATGACATGGATGGAGGATGTAAATCCGTTGACTATTGATAATTGTTTCCAAAACATCAGATTTAAGCCCAACACATGGGACGATAAAGATGATGTTCCACTTAACTTACTAAGGTGGTTAAACGAGGATACTAATGAAAACGAGGCAATCTGGAACAGGTTTGCAGAATCTGATTACAATGTTGAAGGCGTGATTTGGAAAGATTACGTTGAAGTCGATGACGCTATCGTAGCCACGGAAGTCCAGATCGCAATTAAATTTTGGTAACAATAGCACATGCTGCTGATGCTAACGATGAAGGGAATGAAGATGATGAAGAACATGAAGCCAAAAAAAAATAATATTGAACTCCCGGCAAAGAATAACATTCAAAACTCAATGGAAATATTGCAATCTGCAATTGAAATGACAGATGATGTGCCGGATGAGGTCCAACACTGCTTTTTTAAGATAGAATCGTTTTTTAAACGAGTGCACACTCCAACTGTAATGACTCAATCTAAAATTACATAATATAACGCTTTTAAACGCTCTAACTTGAACTAATTTTGATATGCCGTAAAAATTCGACTTATAGGGAGTCGACTGTACTTGTAATTTGTAAATTTAATTTAAATACCGCTAAATAGAAATAAATAATAATACTAAAACTCGAATTCATAACTCCATTCAAATTAAAATGCATAGCGAAATAGAGAACAGTAACCCCGAAATGCAAGTGATCTACAGAAAATTATGTTGACTTAGGAACTTAATAATTTGCTTTGGAAATGGAAAAGATGTAATGTTCACTTTAACCTCCATAATTAAGATCGTCGGATAATGTGTTCAAGTACTGTTCGAGTGCGATGTTTAGAACTTACTTACGCATACATAATGAACTTTAAAGACCTCCAAAGATCAGTAATTACATATATTGCTCCAGCAAAAAAAAAATGACGATAATCAGAAAAACAGATTACCAAAATACGTGAACCGTCATCATTTAATAAAGTTAATTTTCTTTTATTTAATTAATATTAACCTTAAACTTATTTTTAAAAATTAACAAACGTTCAACTTATTTTCTACCGATGCACGTAAGAATATTCTCAGTACTATATTCCACATGACATACTCGGCTCAAAAGATTACTAGAAAATACCACCGGAGATGTACTGTTTAAAGCGTTTATTGTCAACGAATTACTGCTATCACCATTGACCCGAAGTGCATCCAGTTTATTTACGTGCCAGATTCGCAAAGTGCCATCCGTACATCCTGAAGCAATTTTGTCACCGCTACTACTCCACGAAATGCTGGTGACACTTGAACTATGCTCCTTTAGTTCACACAGTTGCTGTCCAGCCGCAAGGTCTAAAATACGGATCTTCCTTTCCTCCCCGGCTGCCGCCAGATACTTGCCGTCAGGACTAAACGCTATAGAAGTTATTGGTAGCTTTGATTCGGAGAAAACCCGGAACACTTTACCGCTTGCTACAGACCAGAGGCGAATGGAGAAATCATCGGAACCCGTTGCAACGTAACTTCCATTTGGATGAAAAGCTACAGAATTGATGTCCTGAGTGTGGCCAATATAAGTTATTAGCGGGAATTCTCTTTCCAGGCTCCATAAACGAGCTGTTAAATCTCTGGAACCAGTAACAACATATGAGCTGATTGGACTTTCGTTGATACACCATATGGGATGGTTGTGACCATTGTACACGCGGACACATTGGTAGTTTTTGCCCGACCAGCAGCGCATCGATTCATCCTTTGAGACAGTCAGTAGCATAGGGTAGTGTGATGAAAAGCGAAGATCTGTAACACCTCGACTGTGACCTCGCAAGAGAATATCTCCGTCGACTGTTTGATTGTCTAAACCTTCTGGAAAGCGCTCATCGTCGTCTTCTTCTTCGATAAAATTATTGTTCACATTCCATGGGCAAATTGACTCATTAAAGGTTGAATAGATGTTCTTTCCACGCAGAGATTGGCTACTATGCTGCCAAAGCTTAACAACCGAATCATCGAAACCCGCAGCCACATGACACTGATTCTTATCGCAGTGTCCCGAGGTTAAACATTTGTTAGGATCAAACACTTTAATATAGTGTGGGTAGTCCTGTTGAACTTTCTTCATTTCATTCACAACTATATGAATGTTTTCCAGTGTTTTTTTGAAGATATTAGACTGAACCTTTGGCATCTCGGCCAACTCCTTTTTCGTAGATTTCACAGGCAACGGCGGCTTCATCTCGGTGAGTAGTCGTCGTTCTTTCTCCTTAATAAAAATCAAGTTGTCAGACTTATTGTCTCTCACATCGATCACATTTATGTGAATCCAAGTATGAATCGTGCTGAGCAGTAGAACATTAGCATGATTTTTCAGAAAGTTGTTCAATATTTGTATGGCGTCTATGTTAACATCAATTTCAAATTTGGAGCTTCTGAAAGCAACAATTTCACGCACATTTTCCGCTGCATCAAGATTCGAACAAGTGGACAAAAGTTTTACAAGATTTATAAAGTACCTTCCCTTGAAGTTAGCGCTGGCCTCCGGTTCGTTTTTTACCCTAACAATCGGGTCCACATCAGTTGGCACATGATGAGCATTCTTTCGAAGAAAGTCTATAGCATGGGACGACTCGCGACTCTTGAGGATTTCTAAGTATAAGTGACATATCAAAGGTCCATAGAATCGACGCAATTGCGTTTTTATTTCCAACTTTTGATTCTCAACGAAATCAGTGAACTTTGAGAATTGGTCATCAATTAGCTTGTAGTTATTGGAGATGCTCGTTACATTGGAGAAGAGGAAGAAGTTATTAATGAAGACATCGTTCTTAATCATTTTATTAAAGAAAAATTGTTTGTTCACTTGTGAGAGATTAAAATCAGTTCGCCTGACTTTTTTGGCGGTGGTATACTTTTTATCCCTCATGTAGGAGCAGACTGCCAAACGTATAAATTCCGTCCTTGCACGTTTGCTTTTTTGATCCTCGCTGGGAGTTTTATGTCGTTTTGTGTGGTTCATCCTGATAGTTGAGTAATATGGATATTTTTATTAGGCATATGAATTTGTATTTTTTCGTTTTGTTTATATTTTTTGCACTTTTGTTTGACAAAGCTGATCTCTGTAGTAAACTACTAATGAAAATGACAAATGACATTTTGCAGATTTTTGGAAATGTCAGTTCTGTGAAGTACTGCCAGTAATGCGTATTTCTTTAGTACTTTTCTTATGCTAATGCTGGAGTGACATTAAGATTTTCGCAGATCAAGCTCGAACTGGTTAATTTTTTTTAACTTATGTCGTTTTCCGTTGTTAAACGGAAGACTTCTGGACTCTTCTAAAAGTATTTGTTTGGTACTTAAATGCAGCACCTCTACTGGAAAGAAGAGAAATTTGCTTCTAACTTTGAATTCAGAATAAAAATCAGAAGCATTAACACATTTAAACACCTTTAATAGTCGATAAACGTCATATTTGTTGCTGATGCATTTAATTTTAAAATTTTGACGAAAATAACATTTTTACCTATAAAATTTGTTGTAAAAATTTACTTTACTTCCCCACCTCCAAAATCTATTATGTTTGTAATCTAATTGATTTTCATGCACTGAATTCAAATCTGTAAAAACATTTTGTCCTTCTCTTACCGGTTGGGCGTACACGCCCCCAAGTTTCGAAAATGGCTCAATGAAATGGAAAAAACATTTCGAATCCAACTGTTTCAAAATTAATTTAATGTCATGTAGGTAACATAAATGTCAGAATTCGCAGACTTCAACTTTGCGAACTGCGTCGATCAGCTCGGGTCAGCCAACGGTGAGAAACAAGATTTATGACTTTTTCTTGCCTCAATTGTTTATTTTCTCTGCGCATTATTTTCTTAAGTCGCATGTCGTCTACGCCGATAAACTTCAAACAAATTGGAGATCCATTGCTCGGCTATACTTTACTTTAGTGCCCCACTTTCAAATTCACTCAAATCAATTTTAGTTTTCATAGACTGAATTTAAATCTGACAAAAATCGTACCAAAATTTCTGGAATGGAGTACCTATACAACGTTCGAAATAAATTTTATTTTACTCGTGAATCAATGTATGAAAAAAAGTTCATCTAAATCGGTTCATAAAACCCGAAATACATAAGTGAGAAAGTTAAGTAAAATGTCATGTTTTATTTCAATCTAACATTCTTCGCCTCTCATTTTCTTATGTTAATATATTTATAAAACGAAAGCGGATGTGGAAAAAAAATTAACTGAAAACAATTAACTGATCTTTTAAAACGGAAGATTAATATATATTTTGAAAATTAAATATATTTATTATTTGCAACAACATTCAAACTACACTAACAACTTTAGCTTAAAAGTTAAATGTTAGCGGATGCTCGGGGAAGTACCCTCCACTTTTGAATACTTGTTTCGTAAGTCGATTCACATTGATATCATTGTTTACGTACGGTCCATTAAATATTTCCTGAGTCAATGTTTTCACTACAGCCTCACCTTCAGCGCAAATAGTCAATGAAAGCAGCAACTCATGATCAGCCAATGTCAAGCCAATGCAATAGGATCTTGATGCTCTCGCCGTACTTGCAAACATTGCATAAATCTGTGCAACGATGTCAGTCAACCGCTGAATATCTATGTGTTTGTCTACAACCTCGGCACCATACTTTGTCAGGAGCAATTCCACCACCATCTGCAATCGCGCTACAGAACGTTCTATACATTGTGCTCCTGGCTCCAACGAAGGATGAAGTGCTTCACCCAACCGAAGCTTTGATTTTGGATTATCTATACTGGCAGCTTCCATTAATTTTGAAAACATATGTCCGGGGTGAAACAGGGGGTTTCTTGATTTCCGCACGGTTTCATTCAGCGCCATACCAGCGTGCTGTAAACCGTTTAAGGAAATGTACATTCTTAAAGTGTCAAGGGATTCCGCTTGAGTGTACATCTGCAGCGCATTTCGAATGGCAACTTCAGATGATTGCCCAGGCAGCAGGGAACTTGGTCCGATAACATCTATGCTTTTAGTGGTGTTCTCCAAGAGTTTTGTTAGGGTATAGTACTGAAATAATAAATTACTTAGTAGTCAACGAATACTTGGGAGATATGTCATACTTTTGTTGCGGCTGTTTCTATGGAAACGTCCTGCGACACAAACTCGTCTAACAACCCAGCTGTAAGATATATCATGCTCTCCATAGCGTACGTACTCGTCATTATTTTTGAGATGTGTTTCCTTATACTCTCTAGATCTCTAAACAAAAAGAGACACGATTACTTTAAAAAGTTCTACCGGAGCAAGACGTTCACTCATACTTTAAAGCTGCACCCGACTGTTTGGTCCGAATGCTGTGTTGAGTAAGCTCATTTAGGACTTTTTTGGAAAGCGCCAATCCAATCAGTGAACTGCGTAAACGAGAACTTCGCAAAATAACCTCTGCCGGTACATTTCCTTCGTTGGGTGACCCAACAACGCAACTTTCTGGCAATTTTACATTGTCAAATTGTACCTTAGATGTTGGAAGTCCTCGACATCCAAATGTAGAATGTTCTTCGCCGATTTTTACACCAGGGGTGGATTTATCCACTAAGAATATTGTTGTTGTCTTACCCATATCCTCGGCTATATTTAATTTCAGTGTTTGAGCAATGACCAGAAAAAGGCCAGCAGAGGGACCATTTACAACAAACGCTTTTTCTCCGTTCAAAACCCACATCGCCTCATCGTTGTCATATATAGCAGTTGTATTGAAAAAGCCATCATCGCAGTCATTATATTCAAATATAGCCTCAGTTGCCAATAAGGATCCTACAATTAAATGTTTAAATATATCGCATAGACCTCTGTATAAATACGTATAACGTACCGTCGGCCAATTTAGGTAAGAAGCGCTCTTTCTGATCATCAGTTCCAATTTCATTTAGAGTATCGATAACCACCCGATGTGTAAGCAATCCACTGGCGACATTGGTTACAGCAGCCTCACCCTCAGAAGCAATCAAAGTCTGACTCCACTGCCAACCACGACCGTCGTATTGTTCAGGTACGTTAATACCGTGCAGTCGTAGCTGTCTAATGTTATCGAGAACTTCTTTTGGAATAGCGTTCGCATTATCAAATAAATTCGCATCCAACGATTTAAAATAGCTTTCGTTTCCAGCAATCACTTCTCGCAAATTGGCCATTTCTTCTCTGCTAATTACTTCAGGAAAAGCCAGCAGTTCCTTGTCGACTTTACCTACAAACATATCCTTAAGAAGGGGTTTTCTTTGCGGCAGTTTCTCGCTGACTGTTTTAGTCCTAATCCCGGTATAGTTCTTATAAGTTTCTACACTTGGTACTTCTTCAGAGTTTGATTTCGTACTTTGACATCTTAGAATCTTTGTAAGACATGTGGCGTTTTTATTTTTTAATGATATAATGCGTGTTCTTAACATTTTATTTATTTAAATTTAATATTAAATGTATGATGTAAAAGCCAGAAGGCGAGTTGCACGGTGAAACTGAAACTGTCAGATGTCACTTGTCAGGTAGCAACATTCGGGCTCAAATCACAATGGTAAAGAAGAGAAGTTTTCGTTCACAATAGGTGTTCTAAAATTCAATATCTGTTGGTGCTTCTAAAAATTTTAAAAATTGTAAGAATTGTATAAATTGAATTACGAAACATGATGGAAAAAATCAAAACGGTTGTAGATGTACAACAATCTTACAACCATGCATTATTATTTGTGAATATAATTTTTCTTAAGCAATATTATTATATAAAAGCATGTAAATGAAAAGTTACATTTATGCCTACACTAAATTGCAGAAATGACTAAGAATATTTGCAAAACTTCTTATTTTTCCATGCAAACTGAGAGTTCTACATCGGTTCACTTGGTACCGAGGATGGTACACCCTTCACTAACGAGTGTTGGAACCAAAGGCTGATTGTTACTATTTTTCAGTAAAAACTATCTGATAATGTTTGCGATTAAATGAAAATCTGTACAGCATGTGTACGATATACGATATGACTACTGAGTTTTGATGACAGTCTCTGCTCTACTGAACTGACCGCTTCTTTCTCAATATCCGATTTGTTCCCAAGGGAATCCAAGAACAAGAAGAAGAGTTGCATTTTATAAATTCTCAGTGGTAAATGTAAATTATTTTTATATAGATACTAAGTTGCTTAATTGCTTTGCATTCAACCTTGTATTTCAGTTGCCTTGCATGGTGCAATACTTAGAATGACATGTAGTCCAAATTGTTTAAAATACTTTTTCAGATCCGCACACGCCCTGGGATATTTGGGATCCAGCTGTTTGTGTGACTTACCTTAAGGCGCCTTTGTCAGCTAATTCCTGTATGTATAGATCCAAAGTTCGATCCAGCGCAGTTGTTGTCCCTAACTTCTGCGGAAGATGCGGTTGCATGAAAGCATTTGCTGCCTGTTTAACTTTCTCATTGACATATAGTTTTCAATTCAGTTTTCTGTCGAGGATTAATCCCAGATATTTTAAAACTTCAAATTCAGTATTGGAGTGTAGACTGTGCTCAAAAAGATGTCATACGTTTTTTTTTATAGATTTCATTAATTCCCAGTTTTCGGTTTATTCGCTCTCGAGTGCAACACTCCGAAAGTGTTAATCTTCGGTGTCCATTGACAGACTTTCGAGGGTAAGGAGTCCATTTTGTCCAATAAACTCAAATGGTCAAGGTTTTTAAAGCAACTTAACTTTTTAAAAACACAGTTAACTAAATTCCTTATCTAACCCATAGATGGCGTTGATTATGTATGACATTTCGACAAATGGCACAATAATGCGGCGAAGAGGTTGGAAATGAAAAAAGCATACCTATACCTTATATCTTTTTCATTTGGTTATCCGGAAGAGCTCTCCGATCCGGGAAGGCAATCAAACAAGCAAACATATTTCATTTGAATTTTGAAGTGTAAATGACGCTGTATTTGTATATACATATGTGTTTCCAACCGCCTCACTGCCAATCTGATAACGATGAAGGGGATGAAAGACAAACAGTATTAGCCATTTTAATGTGTTTATATTACTCCGAATATTATTTCATTATTCATTGAGTTAAATTGGTAATAACTTTTAGATAATCTCGTCAAAATTGAAGAATTATTAAATGCATCAGCAACAAATATGACATTTATCAATTATGAGGTTTGCGGTGTTTGCATGTGTAAGTGCTTCTGGTTTTGATTCTGAATACAAAGCCAGAAGTAGATTTCTCTTCCTTCCAGGAGAGGAACTGCCTTTTAAGTACCAAACGAACACTTTCAGAAGATTCCGGAAATCCGGTTGGTAATTCGAAAACGACATTAATTCGCAAACAAAACAACTTTTTATCCACTGATTTTTTTTTTGTTAAGAAACCACGAAAACGTATGTATTGTCTAAATACAGGATTTATGGAGTTAGCTAATTTGCGTATAAATTTACCGATACACAAATTAAACGATATGTTATATTGGAATCCGGGGGTTTCTAGAGTTTTCGGTTTCCCGAAAACTACAAAACCTACTATAAAAATTGCAAAAAAATCCATCTGAATTCAACAACAAAATCTGACAAGCTGAAAGTCAATAAAAATGTATATGTATTTCTTGTATGTAATAAGAAAACAAAAAAATATGACTAGAAAAATAAAAACATTTAAAGTTCGTGTAAATGCACATATCTATTTAAGACAAAATACTTTTCGATGGTTTTCTATCATCATATTTTAAAGGTATTCCACGACGACGTTCGATATCATCGCCGCCTGCGTACAAGTATTCAAAGCGGTTCGTGGTACTATATTTCGTGGGATTGCGATAGTAACTATCTGTTCCTTTAGAACGCAGTTGTAAGGTCTTGCCACTCCCAGTGCATATTGAAGAGTATTTATCATTGTACAAAATGGTTTGATTTGCTGTTTGATCAAGCTTACGATTAAGTGTCATTGATTTCGAGTATTTCGTATTTTCCCCACAAAATGCTTTAACATCTCTTTTATGCTTTTCAATTTGCTGTTCTAGCCTCATCAGTCTGTTCACGTAATACTGACTTCCATCGTTTACAGCTGATAAGTCTTCTAATTTACCTGTCTCCGCACTGTTTATTTGTTCCTTAAAATCTGGGGATGCAGTGTTGTAGAAATGTGGATTGCTTTTCCGCACTCGGGAGCTAGAATGCTTTGGTTTGTCATTATTTAATTTAGTAACGGTACAAAAGCTATTGTGCAATATGTTTGTGCGTTTTTCTTTTACAGAACTGTGGGTTGTTGTAGCAGAATCCATAACATAATTAAAACTTCCGTCAATGGAATGTCGCTTATCTGTAATGTGTTTATTGAATTTCAAACTTGTTGGCTGCATGCTGTTTATTTCGGGTGAAGAAATATTTCGAACAACAGAGTTTTTCACTTGTCTCGCTGTCGTCTTGATGAGATACTTTGTTTTTGAAATCATCGATGGAATTTTGGCATCAATTAGACTTTGGTCGGTGGTTAAATTTGTAATACTCTGAGATTTTGGAATTGTTCCGCTCTTTGATGTCGGTGGTGTTATTATCTGATTTTTATTATTACCAACGGTGACTTTTGAATGTGTCGTTGTATCGTTGCTGGGATAAGGAATATACGATTTTTGTTCTTGCGTTTTATATATACTTCGCTTTAGTTTATCATCAGAGATATTTGTTTTGTCGGCCGGAGTACTATTGACTGGTCTACTATTTGGTTTTGGGTATCTGTAGATAAAAAAATATAAGCGAAAATTTAATAAATAGCGTGAAAGAACATCATAACAATTAGCTGGTGACAATGAAATGTGTCTTTTTGCACATAATGGTGATTAATACAATGTTCGAATAATTAAAAGGCATGCAAATGATATACCTACATACCTTTTACGATTATTGCTGTTTGTTTGTCCCAGGTTTGATTTCTCCTTCTGTTGAACTATTTCATAAAGTTTCGATCGATATTCTGTCACACTCAAACGAACATCATCACGAAAGGGAGGTTGCACGTCAACATTTAGTTCTATCTCTTCTACAGTATTCCGGAACCTGTAAAAATTGGGTAATGAATAACATTTTCCGTTTGACATTTCTGCGTGTTCTTCACACTTTTCAACATATTTGTGATTAAGCGCTTCCGCCGCTGTGAGTCGCGCCAAAGGATCTAGAACGAGTAAGCGCTTAACAAGGCAGTTGCCGTCGGTTGTACCATCAACTAGGAGCTCATCAAGAGTTATTGAATTACTGAAATGTTGAAATTATATTAAAGCAACTGTTAATATACTATGCTTTTTGTTTTGTATATACCTATTAGAAGATATATGCTTGTTTAACAGTGCTGTACCGAAGCCTGCACCAACTGACAATATGTCCTGTTCAGTAATTTCTGGCAATGCCATTACGATTTTTTCTATCTGCGTTAATGTGGATTTGTTTTGGTGTTTTACACGTACAAACTATTTCAACGCACTTACTTGATTTACAGTGCTGCTTCCCTGAAATATTGGCTTCCCTCGAATCATCTCGCCAAGTATACATCCCAGGCTCCACATATCTATGCCTTTTGTATACCTAAAAGTCGTTGAATAGTTTATGTTTAAATTACTGGCTTTCACAGTAAATTTACCTTTTACTAGCCACCAAAATTTCAGGAGCTCGATACCATCTGGTAGCAACATAATCGGTTAATATCGGTTGGACTGATTCATTTGTTTCTGTGAAACCCCGCATATGTTGATTTGATACAGATCGTGCTAAACCAAAATCTGCCAACTTGCATCTAAATCATTATTTGGTTATAGGGTGGTTACAATTTTTAGTAATGTACTCTTCAACTTACCGACATCTTCCGTCAATCAAGACATTACTAGGCTTTAAATCGCGATGAATAACGTTACCGGAATGTATATATTTTATGGCATTAAGCAGTTGGTACATGATATATCTTTTATGAACATCCTTCAGGATTGTCCCTTTCTTTATGACATTATGTAGATCACTCTCCATAAATTCGAAAGCTAGGTATATATCAAGATTGTTGGTTGCTCTAAAAATAAAAATATATCGGTCCAAAACTTGTACAGAATCTTAAGCATTGCTTTTACTTGTAAACATCGTGCAGTTGTATAACATTTGGATGATCTCGAAACGCACGTAGAAATATTATTTCACGAAATGTCCTTTGAGCGTCTGTTTCATCTCGAAAGGCATCAAAAATCTTCTTCACAGCCAATGTTTGATTAGTTTTTTTATCTATAGCTTTCCACACAATGCCATATGCACCTTTACCAAGTCTCTAAGCAATAGTATAAACAGTTTTTAAAAAAAGTTAATTCAAAAGAAACAACAATATTTTATTTGAGTGATAATAGAATTACCTAATCATAAGTTTTAGAACCTTACTTTTGTAATAATGAGTAATAAGAAGACTGTCGAAACAACTGTGATGGAGAAGATTTCTTATGATTTCAACTTAGAAAAAGTGAAAGAACGTTAGAGTTTTCAGTTTAAAAAGAAAAATGCGGGAATTTTTTTTTCTGATGCTAATGCATGTCATAAAAAAAAGTCTATGCATATCTGTTCAACATCAACCGATCGATGCTTATTCGGGCGCGGTCATTTTGGTAAACCAAATTGTAGTACCTACACATGCAACAAAATTGTCCGAGAAAAATACTACAAGGCTTTTAGTTTACCCGAAAGTGTCGCTTAGAACACAAGCCCAACCATGAGTTGGTATATGTATGTATTGTGTATCCTTGTGTCCAGACATGATTTCCTTGTTTTTTAAATATTTTTCTATTGTTGAAATTTCTTTCGTAGGTTCTGTTTTGTATTTTGTTTTCTAATCTTTTCTTAACATTGTGTATATTAAAACGAAATTCATAAATGAATATAACGTCAAAATTATTTTGTAATTGGTGGTCGGAAAAATGTATTTTGGTTTTGTTCTCAGACAGCCAACATTTCATAACAAATCGAAAAATTTACAATTGAGGTGTATTTTCTTCCGCAACTGATCAATATTTCTTTTTTGGTCTAAGCAACTTCATATTTTGCCAACATTTTTTGTACTTGGATTTTTGATTTTTTCGGGTAAACATATTTTAAATATAATTAATTATAATCTAGTTATATCTGTCCGTATTTTTAATAATTTTGTACACCCGATTTGGTCAACACGGTATGGCCAGTTTTCACTGAATTTTCAATTGTATCAAACAAGAGCATCTAAGTATTATTAATTTATCTTCACAGAGTACTAAAAGATTATCTTTTAAAAGTACATATTCAATTTAAAAAAATAGCAAGTTAAATAATTTACTCTAAAATCTTCAAATGTTTTTTGACATACTCTCACATCAAAATGGTATTATTAAGCTACGTTTATTTGCATCAGTTATACATACTCAGACATACTCTCACATCAAAATGGTATTATTAAGCTACGTTTATTTGCATCAGTTAGAATCTGTCATTTGCAATATGATGGCCTGGCTTTTTACAAAAATTTTTAGTCTTAGGCCCAGCCCACTTGGGCCAGTAACTTTTTGTTCAGAAAACTGGCAAGTACAATTTCCAATTTGGAAGGCACTGCTACACAATGTAATAAAGAGGGAGTCTGTGCAAGATAAAAAGCAACTGGAACCGTGTTCTGCCAATTCCAATTTCGAATAGGTTCTTTCCTTTACTTAAGATTTCGTTCTAATTTCTAGGAATCCTTATAAGTTTTAATGTGGTTCCCTAATTCAAAAAATATTCGTTTAAGAGAGTCATATAGAATTCCAAATGTAGCCCCTCCACTGAGAAACTTACGAATTTTTACACAACAAATCATAAAAATGTCAAATGTGTGGCCGTTAGTAGTTAAATTAAATTTTAATGCTTCAACTTGGATGATTCGGTCAATACAAAGATTTCCAATATAGCATTAAAACCCATTCCTTATATGTTTCAAACTTCCCATATAATTTGAACTTAAACTCCTATATATTGTGCAATTTATATTTGTAAAAAACACTTTAACGTTTGAGGGGAAATTCAAAGACTCACCCGGAGTTGACTATCAGGTTAATTAGTCTCTGACTTACACGTATTTACTATTCACAGATACTATTTATCGATACACATATATTATTATTTTTTAAAAAAAAATTTTGTGATTATTACAATATACAATTTTTAAATATTTTAGCATTAAAACGCAGCAATCATGGCACTATTAAATCCCAACTTTTTCATGCATAATGCACGCAAAACCTTATTTTATAACATTAACCCAACTAAGCTCTGTGTTTATTATTATTATTTCTTTTCTCGGCTTTGCAAATGCAGAAGCTTTTGATTTCTTGCCAGGCTTCAGGAGAAATAGTTGTGTCATTTATATAATATGTAATAATATGGAGAGAAATTGCAATTTTGTGGAAAATTCCATGTGCCCCAACTTTTATTTTCATATTTTAACCTTATATTTGTATTTAAGCATATTTCTACTACGTAATGCTATTTAAATCCCAATTTAGAATCCAACTAATTTCGGTTATAGTGACCGAGATTTTAAAAAGAAAGAACTGCAGTACCTTGTATGTTTTGTCAGAAAAGGTAGAATATTAGGGCAATGAAGTTGACAATTGTAATGTAATGAAAAGTTGTCGTTGAAACACTTAAAAGTAGAAAGCTTTTCATAGGGAGATTTTAAAAATTAAAAAACATGATGTTTCTATATTTTTTTTTAAGTTTAGTGAAAGTTGTCTTTATCGTTACCTTATTTCAATGCAGAAAACGAAATAATTTTTTTCCATAGTAACAGATGTGAAAACCAAAAAAGATATAAAATAGGAAACGACTGCTTTAATTCAATTTGCGTTGTCAGATCCTCATATCAAACTTTGTTTTCTTTTTGTTCACTCGCAAAAAAAAACTATGAGCCTCTATAAGCATAGTATTCTTTTATTTGTTTGTTCTGTTATTTGTTTATTCATGAACTGTACCGCTGCGATTTCGTATTATGATTGCATTATAAAATATTTTTTAATACATATATGTTTGTTTGCTGTTTGCTGTTTGTTCAGTTTTAAAAAATTCGGTCATTGTCTTCGAAGTGAGGTTATACTCGGCAAGAAACCGAGAGGAAAAGTGCGCATGGATTAAATGTATATGTGACAATGCACTGACGATCCCTAACCACCATATTTAATTGAAACGCCTTTGAAACTATAGGTCGCTAAAATCATTTAATGGTGTAAAGCAACTGTTTAAAATAATACATAATGTATTAACTAGTAATAGTTGAGTTCGTCAGGCCTTCCATTTTGACTTACGCCTTCCCAAAGCTCTTCGTGTTATTTTTGTGTGATATAGGGGTTTTTAAAGCTGCCTTGATAGATCAGAATTTTTATTAGTAAAAGTCGTGTGAGTTTCTTCTTTCCTTCATTCTTTTGTCGGGGTCAACCTAGCACATTGAGGACGTTAGTGAGGTTGTATGTAATTAAACAACTTTCCAAATATGTTTTCAAGGTCGTGTAAACCATTAGGTTTAAAAACATAGCCAGAGTTTATGTCTTCATTGTTCGATCATTTTGCAAGGGTGATCAAGCTCTGAGGTTTTGAGAGGCACAGGAAAATCATAATATCTACCCTAGAAAGCCCATTAACATTACTAAAGAAAAAAATATATTCAATTGTTTGCGTTGTTTTGACGATTAAAGTGCGGGCGTTATGTACCTGCACCGTGCGCACATTTTGAGATTCGCTGATTTAAGCATGAGATGTATGAGTTTAGTTGATGAGAAATTTTCTTTCCATATAACAACAACCGCACACAATCTCTTTAATGAAAACATAAATATATGAAATTTCTACATATCAAACCTAAGACTGATACCTACATACTTTTATATTCCACATCGATTTAATAAAAATTAGAATATTAATGACAATACTGGTAAAATGTGTGTTTTAAAATATTACGCCAAAAGATAACAAATCACTCACCTTTTTAATATCAAAATACTTTAGAATATGATCATCAATTTCGGACATCTTATGCTTGTCCTGGGGTTTGTTTTTAGTCGTCATTTTAGTCAAGGACACTGGCGGCATACGTCAATGATATGTACACAGTTTTACTACACACTTCTTACAAGCAGACCGTTAACGAAACTTCCTTCGTAACTAAGTTGGTAGAAATTTAATAAGCTATTTACTGAACCGAAACATAATACAAATTGTGGGTACTTAGCCACAAAGGAATAGGAGTTATTGTTAGATCGATTTGTCCTCAGGCATCAGTTTCTCACAGCACTGAACCAAATTCAAATGAGATACTCGTATATATTTTAGAGAACACAAACGGAATTAGACACGATACATGATATATTTGTTAAAACAAAATGAAATTCAAGCTTATCCAAACGGTTAGAAGTTTGTTGAAGTCTTGCCAGCCAAATAGATTTACGTAGTATTAGTACAATGAAGAAATTCAGCACATTTCATGATAGTTCTGTACACGGAAGGGATGGATATAACACAGGTAAATGTGTATTCTATCTATGGTTGTTCCTTGTTTTAAGTTTATATTTAAGTTTGATTGACAAATGCTTTAATTCTAGTATGATGTGTGATGATTTTAACAAAATTTCACTGAGGTAGTTTTGTATTCGGATACGTGTTACTCGTTATTCTAATTTTGGACAGGTAATCGTTTTTCAATGAAATATAAATGAATAAAGAGGTAGAAGAAAATAATCTTTCGGTGGTCAAATGTTTTCGTTACTGAAACTTTTTTTTATTATTTTCAATAGGGCCACCCACATACAAACATATATTGTTTACAATGTTTCCACTTCACTTGAATGGCATAGCAACCACCTACCGGCGTTAAGGCATGTAGGGGGTTGAAAGTTGAAAAACCTTAATTGTGATTACTGTTTTCACAGTCTATAGCTAGGTTATTGTTGTTAGTTTCAAAACAACCTCCATGGGAATCCCTATGCAAGAAATCATTTGCACGGAATAAAAATTGTATGTTAGTATGGATTGATGTTCCTCCGTAACGTGACTAGAATTTTATTATTCCCAAATAAACAAAACAGATGCTGATACATACTATGATTTTCGTACTTGTTAAGATTGAGAGATTTCACTATTCTTTCTTAACAAATCATTTTTTTCAGCACGATTTTGAGCTTTTTATTTCGTTATATATTTAAAAGAATTTTGAAAAATTACTAGCTTCAAGTTTAGTAATTTTAAAATGGAGTGACGAGCACATAAGGGGTCTTTGCCCTGATTTAATCCGACTTAAAAATAAAATAAAAAAATCTCTGAAACATCTTTCTAATAATTTGCGGCTGCCAATAAACGGACAAACATTAAAGTTAATACCACTGATTTTTATACCCTATCCTAAGGGTATATTAATTTGGACACATATTAATATTCGTCGTAGACCCATAAAAGTATATATATTTATGATCAGGACCAAATCCTAAGACTGTTTAGCAATGTCCATCGTCCGTCCGTATCAACTTTTGAGGCCTTTAAAGTTATGCTAGGAGGCTGAAATTTGGAGGATTTACTCCCTAGGGTCCCGAAATGGTAAAGTATTAAAAGTTTTTAAATCCGCCCACTGCCACGCCCACAATTTAGAAAAAACCGTTTTAAGGCTTAAGTTAGAGAGATAAAGTTGTAAAACCTTTACAAGATATGTAGATACTGCCTACCTTTATAAATTTGTCATATAAAGTTTTTTGCCACACCTACTTTTTGTGGGCGTTTTTAATTAAAATGCTGTTTTCCTTGAAAATTTTCATAGAAATCGGAAAAAAATGTTCAAAAATATATTTAGCCAATATTTTTGCCAACATATTGCCCATACAAAGTTTTTAGCCACGCCCACTTTTTGGGGGCGTTTGTTCAAAAATATTTTTTTTTTTAAATTTAATAGAATGAAATAAAATACTATCCATTATCTTCCTAATGCTTTTTTCTTTTTGGCATATAGGGATATGGATAGGGTATCATACTGTTCGCCCCAAGCGGACTGTAATCTTTCCTTATGTTTTTTTTTTAAATAATGATAATGTCCCTGAATAAAGGAACAGCCTGGCAGATTATGTTCAACACGTGTGAGTAGGTGGATATGAAAAAAACCAATTCTAAAATATATATATCAAATATAGATGTAATTGTATGATTTTTATTATTTATTCATTTAGCTATTACAACATCATTAAGTCCTTCAATACAAAGTCTGAAGTTAACAGAAAAACTGCGTTCATTCGAATAGAATGATCATGGAATCGTGATCAGCCTCTTCGTACGGCAAGAAGTCTGGCATAATCCATCTACTCCATTTGCAGTTTTGCAAAAACGTTACAACTTTCTTCAATTTGGTTGCCTGCTCATTGTTTTCTATCAAAACCTTGTAGACATTTTCGTTACCTCGCTCACTTACATGAAATCTGTTATAACTCATAAATCGCTATTTTGCATAAAATACTTTTAATTCATTACCACCTTGCAGGAAAAAGGAGAAATGTTATAATTTTGAAATCAATTTTAAGTTCAACAACGCTTTCTTCCGAACTTCTTCAAATTTAGAATACAGAGGAACATCCGAAATGTTATTAACTGCTTTTTACATTTGAACAAAGTTCCATTCTACCGAGATCCGAAGTTGCAGTTGTTAATTTAATATTTCATTAAATAATATTGGATAAAATATGTACTTGAACAAATCTCATATCTTTGGCTGATTTTCTTATCCACAAAACGAAAGTAGAAAAATTGCGTGAATTGAGCGTAATTTCATACACCCACTCCTATATAAACATATAATGTATCTTTTTTATGCTTGCTTTTAAATTATAATTTAAAAATGTAATTAGTTTTAAAAAGTAATAAAATTAACTAAAATTAGAAAGTCAATTGATTTTCTTGGGCTTTTTGATCGATATAATATACCTTATAGTTACATTTTAGTAATTAATTAATTTTACTTGTCCGACATGTCCAATATCTTTTTATTGGACAGTTGTCAATTTTAATTTTACATAAATATTATATATACATATATTGCATTTTAATTGTAGTTTTATATTAAAAAATAAATAAATAAATAAGACAAAACGGATATTATAAGCTTATAGAGCGAGAAATTTGCATTATTGCACTAACACCAATCCAAAAATCGGCTGTCAGTTTTCAAACCACTAAATCAAACAAATAAATTGAGTAGCATAAAGTTTATTACGTTGGTGAAAAGAAAACGTTTGTTTAATAATTAAAATGCAAAGAAGCAATAAATAACTATGCAGAGCAAGTCTTAAAGCTTTATCCATTTCTTTAAATATTTCTACTCCGTCTATTACCCACATGTTTTGTGGGCGCTTTAAAAAAAAAATATATCTTTTAAAAAATATATATATTTTTTTTTATATATTTTATAGACATCAAGATGAACGATGTGCAGCAAACAGGTCGTCGTAAATCTTGTATATTTGATGCATGAACTACTGTGCTGTATATTCGAACACATCCGAATGAATTTTTTTAAATCCACTGTCAAAATTGTTTGTATTTGGTTAATGTTTGTTACGTTTCTTATTTATTTTATTTCTTATTTAATAAGTATAGAGTAATTGAAAATAAATCCTCCAATATTTAAATTGTAACGCGATGGAGACTCAAACACTTTGTCGTATCTGCTTTGAGTTAGGCCATTTCAGTCTAAATGACTATGAAGTTAATGTAGACGGAAAAAACGTATCAATACAGAAGATGATTCAAAGATTCTCGGAAATTGAAGTAGGTATAAATGATTTATAAAAACACTATTATTTGAATAATCCATGTCTTTTAAAGCTAGTGGATGGAATTATACCAGAAATGATTTGTGAAACCTGCACGCATGATTTAGTTCAGAGTTATGTTTTCGCAGAGAAAATGCAGCAAGCAGATGATAGAATATTTGCTATGTTTTATCCACAACAGGAAGAGCCACCAACTGTTTACGAAGAAGAAGTAGAATCTCAAAGAGACGCAGAAGAAGATGCCAATGACGAAAATATAAGTCAAAACTCGCAGATAATTGAACTATTAACTGATGAGGACGACGATACTGTTCATATGACCACTGAGTCCAATAGCGTAGACGAACTTTACGTAGATCCCGAAAGCCCAGAGACAATTGAAGAGTTGATTTCTATACCAGCAAATCATCCTATCTCATCAAAAAGAAAAAGTGTAAGTACACAAAATGTACTTAGCGAAGAACTTTCCCAATTAATGCCTAACAATGAATCTGCAAAAGAGGAATTTATCGAACCCAAACGAAAGGTTACCTGCAGAAAGGATAGGCGTCGCAAAGAATTTAATAGAAACGGTTCATTTGTTGTCGCACAATTCACACCATCATCTGCTTCTAAAGTACAACTAGACAATTTCAACTCGGAAGATAACGACGAAGTTATACTTAGTGATATTAGAACTATGAACTTTGAAGCTGTTGAGGTAAAAGCAGAAAACATTAACGTTATCGTTGAAAATGATCAAGCGGAACTGCCTGTCGATGATACTCGTGTATACCTTTGCCAATTCTGTCCGAAAGCGTTTTCTTCGTCGACGTTTTTAATGGGGCATGTAAGAAAATCACATGGATGCAAATATTGTGCGCGAGTATTTCAGAAAACCCCAGACTTACACAAACACATCCGCGAGGAGCATACAACCTTTACGTGTGTTGTTTGTGAGAAGGATTTCATCAGCAATAGCAATTTGCGTAACCATTTAAAAAGTGTTCACAATCTCAAAGTTCCTGCTAATGTAGCTCTTTTGTCGTATAAAAGAAATGATGACGAAGAGAACTCGTGAGGAGAGATTATTTTTCAGAATGAGGCAGTTTAGTGTTTTTTAGGTTTAAGATATTAATTGTTTTTTTTTCTTATTTTTAAGGCAAATATATGTAATCTTGTAAACGTATTATTAATACTAACATTTGAAGAACGATGAACATAGTACCTAAGTACTTATGAAAAAATTACACTTTGTAGGTATTAATGGAATAAATTCATTTCTGCGTTTGTCCTATTGTAAGAGCGCTAATATATATTAACCATTAGCTAAAAGTTAATTTTTCTTTAACAAAAGTTATTTTGAACAAATTCAAGCCTAAATTTTAAAGAAAAAAAAAATACTTCTTTCCAGAGCTTTGTCCTTGTCTAATGGTATTTTGACCTATAATACCACAAAAATTCGTTGTAGACTGTAATACTAAGGTACATTTCTGCCCGTCCGTCAGTGGCAGTACTAAAATTGGGAACTTATACTCTCTAGAAGCCTGAAACGCTACATATGTAGAAATAAAACCACCAAAATAAATATTATTTCTGAAGTTGATTTTGTTAAACACTTTCAATGCTTTATTTTCGAATAATTGATTCCTGTGTTCGATGTTCATATTGGCCGTCTGGTTTTAAAAATGCTTTTCTTTGATTTAGAAAACCGCGCTCGAATAATGCGCTAGTTCCAGGCAAAAAAAGAATGATATTTATGACAAATTAGTTATTTAAAAAAAAAAGATGAAAATGATATTTCTTATTTCGTTTTTCAATACTGCATAAAGATTGTGTTGAATAGCCCTCAATTTTTCCCAAACATCGTTGTTTTGAAATATTAAATACATATTTTATGCCTACGAACAAATGAAGATGATGAACATCTAAAAGAATACCATACTATTTTCAGTTGAGGTGAGCTACGTAAACAAACATGTTTCATAAGAAAGTATGTTTTGGCCTAAAGTGTTCCCTCTTAACAAACTGCAGTATTGGAACGCCATTAACTGTCTGGACACAGAAAAAATGCGAATGGTTTGAAATCTATAACAAATTATCTCCCCGAAGATAACTGGATACAAACAAAAGTCTATAGTCTTATTTCAAATACTTACATGTAATATTTGTTGCTTATTGGCTTATTATATGGATTTATCTAACTACCAAAAGAGGCAAATGATAATTAGGCAATAAAGCCATTCTTTTTTGTATTCCACACATTCTATTCCTGAGTGTATCTTTGGCATAATGAGATTGCAGGGGATACTCATTTCAGTTGTCGAAGATATCCACATTTATAATACAGACATAAATAAAAGCCATTACATTTTTACTTTGTCGATGAACGACATTATTATTGGCAATTGTCAATTAAAAACAACCATGAAGACATGTTTTCTGTTGCTAAAAGTCCTGTTGCAAACGTAATGAGTTCAGTTTCTGCAGTTTGCTAAAAATCGCATATAAACTGTTCAGTATACTCGTTCTATTTTCCAATTATAACACTTAAGGGTTTTTGTTTGTAACTCACAAGCAAACAAATAACAAAATCGTTATATATTGATTTTTTTTTTTTTTTTTTCCTTTGTTTAAAAAAAATTTACTAAAATATATCAGTGAAATTAAAATATGTATACGCATATATATACATATGATAATAAAAATGGTATTAATACTAAAAATAATAGCAAAACTGCTCTGGCAGTGCTGACAAAATAACTTGCTTCTTTGCCATTCCTGTAGTAAAGAATTGTCACTTTGTCTTCCTGTCAATTTCTGTTTACGTGTATAAATTTTGTAATGCCCCTCATAAGCGGTAGATAACCAAGTTTATGGTTTATTATAAACCTGTTGTTTATAGACTTTAAATCAAACATGGTTATACACGGTAATATAAACACAGTTTAGTAAATATCCGCAGAAACCCTTGACATTTTAATTTTATCATAGTTAACAGCAACCATCTGAAATACGTGAGTCTTATAACTCTAACGCTACAAAATGCTGTTCTTGGGCTGAGCATGCGATATGCTAGGACCCGGTCGGGTGACATTTTCTTCAGTTCTACTGGTAAGTGAGGCGCAAGAAGCAATGACCTAATTACTGATAGCCTAATTGCTTACTTTTTATCACAAAGCGGTGTTAATGGCGGAAGTGGCAAAACTGATAACATGCATTATCTTGGTATTCAACGAGGAAGGAAAAGATGCTCGTAAATTTGTAAAAACCCTCCAGAAGACTATCATAGAGAATCCTGTCGACACTTTAAAAGTTTGCGTTCCATCGCTCGTGTACATAGTGCAGAATAATCTACTGTATGTATCGGCATCCCATTTGGACGCGGCGACATATCAAGTTACGTATCAGCTGAAGATTCTTACAACTGCTATGTTTGCTGTTGTGATACTTAGAAGAAAACTTTTCAGTACTCAGTGGGGAGCACTACTTTTGCTTGTACTGGGTATTATCATGGTGCAATTAGCTCAAACTGGTGAAAGCCCAGCTAGTTCCGCCTCATCGGCTGCTGGACCAGAGCAAAACCGATTGCTCGGATTGTGGGCAGCCTTAGGAGCTTGCTTTCTCTCTGGATTTGCCGGAATATACTTTGAAAAAATTCTCAAGGGTGCTGATATCTCCGTTTGGATGCGAAATGTGCAGCTTAGTCTACTGAGCATACCCTTTGGTGCAATCACATGCTTTGTCAACGACGGACACCGCATTGTAAAGGACGGTTTCTTTTTCGGATATGATGGATTCATTTGGTATTTGGTATTACTTCAAGCTGGAGGAGGGCTCATTGTAGCTGTGGTTGTTAAATACGCTGACAATATACTAAAAGGCTTCGCCACTTCCCTTGCGATAATCATTTCGTGTATTGCCTCCATATATCTTTTCGAATTTAATTTGACCTTGCAGTTTTCTTTCGGTGCTGCTCTAGTTATCGCCTCGATATTCTTATATGGTTTCGATCCAACAAAAGGGGCCAAGCCAGCAGTGCGACCCTCTGCAGACGAAGAGAAACTTCTGCCTCGAGTTTAATTTTTATTATCTGCACTGTATTCCTCTGGTCAAAAGCAGGTTAACCCATTCCCGCTACACTATTTAATTAGTTTTGTCGATGCACCATATCACGGAGAATGAACCTTGTTTTATTAAACGATTAGCCAGTATTTTATTTAGGTATACATAATATCACTCTAAAAAGTTTATTCCACACAAATTGTTTGTTAATAAATTGTAAGATTCTATATTGTGTTCCGAAACGAAAAACAAATAATGTTCGTGTCGTAACAGTGTTGTTGTGGGTAAAGACTGATTTCTGAAAATGTTGTTTTTAGCTTCTTTTTATTTGGACACAAACACTTTGATATTTTTTTTCTTGTCTTTTTTCTGAGTCAGTTCCTATATTGCACTTTTAAGGAATTCAATGGAATTCTTTTCCCATATAGCTACTTCATATGTATGTATTCAGTAACTCTACGGGCGATTTACTTAAATGTTATGTGTATGTATGTTTATTCCTACAATTATTGTTTGTATATCTTTTAGAAAAAAAGTTACCATTTTATTGAATCTGATTTCCAATCATGTACGAATATCTATTTTATAAAATATAAAATCGTTACTTTTTTAATGAAATGATATTTAATTATTGCTACCTATACATTTTTTCAAAAGACCAAAATTGCTTTTCGTAAACGTAAATATGTAACTTCAAAAATGCAAAAACAAGTGCAACTAAACTCAATTTTTTTAGGTTAAGCCATTAAATAACCAATTTTCGATTTTAGTTCGATATCGCAAATCTACAACCAAACGAAAAAATCGAAAATTTGATCATCAGGATGATATAAGTCGTTTTTTTATTATCGGAAATGGTCTTTATGTATTAATCGATGATAACAAATCAAAGGATAATCAAAGACTGATTGCATTCTAACTAACACTGTCCAGTCTATCCTAGCATTGAACGACTATTCAGTATATCTCACCTCATTTATTCTGAAAATTTGAAATTGAAATAGACACCTTGGGGGAGCTAGCGGTAAATGGTAAAACAAGTCAACATACCGTGATTGTTGTAATGTTGTAATTTCTAATAATAAAAAATTAACCACTTTGTTATCCGAAAAAACTTCAACGCACATAAGTCAACGCAGCGTTAGAAATACGCTCCTCATTTACGAACAATGTTCAGAAGACCGGTGTATGCGGACGATATTGAAATCATCAATCGCTCTCAACTTTAACGTTCGCTTCAGTAAACAATAACTCTACGAATGACATCTTAGTGGAGGTCCGGCGAAATATGCTGCTACTTTGGTTTGGCGCAGCAAATAGGTTCAAAACTCCTGACTCGAAGGACAAAGTGTATGCTCTACAAAACTCTTATTCTGGCAGTTCCATTATACTGCGCTGAGTGCTGGGCGATAAGCTGGTAAGAAGAGAGAGAATATTTGGTCCTGTGTGCGAGGAGAGCCAATGGAGAGGAAGATGCAAACGCGAACTGTATGAGCTGTACCAAGATGTGGATATAGTCCAAAAAGCCAAGACAGGTCGAATACATTGGCTCGGTCACATCGATCGAACCAGCCCCAGGCCATCGCGGCTGCCAGCGCGCTTGGTGTGGATAACTATAAGCACGGTACCCGGGATCACAGTGTGTGGAAAGCTGCCTTGTGTGCTCCAGCCACTTAGCGCCATTAAACTCATATGCCCATCCACAGTTTTTCTCTAACAAAATAAAGGCCACGAATGCTTCATATGCAAGCATCTAGATACATGTGATAAATCGCTTAGAAAAAAAATGATAACACTTGAACACATATCAAATGTATTTAAATAAAATTTTTTGTTTTTTAAAATTATATTTTCTCAAAAACGGCTCTAAAGATTTTGATGTAATTTTTCACTTTGGACACTTTTAACCTACTTATCCAAAATATAACTACAGATCAAAATCGTTGGAGCCGTTTTTGAGAAAATTAGTAATAGTAATTTTTACAAAAAAAAAAAATTGTATGCCAGGTAATACCATTCGTTGGAGCCGTTTTTGAGAATATTAGTAATAGTAATTTTTACAAAAAAAAAAATTGTATGCCAGGTAATACCATTCCTCATACTTAAGTTCAAAATTTTCTCACGATTGCAATAATTTTCTTTTTACGGAACAGTTCGTTTGGCCGAACTGGAAATATCAAATACGGAAAATACAATAACTTAGGTTTATATATCTTCACGAAGAATATGGAAAAAAAGCCCCCCCCCCCCCCCCCGTGTGGGGCACCTTTGAACAACAGTTTTTATAATACATTTTTTACCTGAAATAAGACTTTACACACTTTGCTTTCTTAAAATAAATTAGTTTTATTTATTAAAAATTCACAAATCACTTATATAATAATAATAACATCAACAAAAACAAAAAAACTTAATATAGGTAGGTACACAAACTAGAATTCACAGATAACTTTATTAATGTGTTTACCTACATATAACAAAACAAACAAGTGTTTACATAAAAAAAGGAGTTGCCTTATTAGCCTAACTGAAATTTTGAGAAGTCAAAAGCAAAAGTCATTATAGCAGCTGTCCTTGATGTTCCTGCAGGATTAATTGGTGGTGGCAGCTTAGCTTTTATTTCTATACCACTAACAGACCATTTGTCCTCTTTGTCGGGATAGAAAAACTTATAGGAACCTTGATTCTTCTTTAAAAAGCTGACGCTGTACATGTTGTCATCTTTCTCAATTATTTTGCCAACAAAGACTAACATCTTACTACTGTCTTTATTGGAACATTGCACCAATATATAATCGCCTGGATTTAAATGATCGTAACATAAATCAATGCATGTCACTACTTCCTGCTCCGCATCAACTTGTTCAACAGATGAGTCATCAGCAAAGTCGAAATCCAGAACAGTCGAAGCTCACCAAAAAATGTTTATACTCTCACGAAGAAAAAAACAAAAAGTTGGAAATGCAGCATAAAAACATACATCCCGAGCTATTTTCAAGCGACTACTGAAGAGATGACCAAAAGCCGTTGACATGTAAAGAAAACAGCATTACCATGGTAAACCTTTGGTTTACGCTCTCAAATGTTTGTTTAATAAGATTTTATTAGTGCTGTTCAAAGGTGCCCCCCTCTCCCCTATGTAACATCCCTAGAATTCAGATTACTGAAGTCTGAAGAGCAATTTGTACTTATTTCCCAACTAAATATAACACAAAAATAATGTAAACATTGTCAGTATGAAGAAATATTGCCGATCATCTGGCAAAATTTTATATTCAATTCCATGAAACGAAATTATTTTTATATCGTTGTTACAAACGGCGTATTTACCAAATGGTGGCGTTCACAATTCCAATTAGGAACTAGTGTTATCTCTAATGAGCTGCAAAAGGGATTCTTAGCACCATTATCTGAAGACATGTCATAGGCATGTCTCTCTATTTAATGTTGCTTAGGTAAGGTACATTTATGCAAATAAAACCGGAATACGGCCATTGGCACTACAAAGTATTAATTTTCAGAACAGCCAATAAAAACCAAGCCCATTAATTATTATTAGTTTAAAGCTCATTAACGTTTTATGTTCTTGGAAAGGATCTTTTATATTAAAAGGGATTAAGAAAAAGTCAATTTGCATCTTTTAAATGCAATAAATGGTGGTGTTTACATTCATCTACCTGACGCTTGTGCAAGTTAGTCACATATGTATTTTGCTACCTAAATTTAATTCCGAATTAAGCATTTAAAAGCTAGGTAACTAGAAACCTACTAAGCCTCATATGCAGGGAAAACCTGGTTTTTATTGTCTTGTCCGTAAAGAATATTCATGCAATTAAAAAATCCAAATGGGTTATTTCATAAAACTTGATAAAATTGTGTATAACAAATAATATGTAAAATTGACCATAATAATTAAAATTATAAACTTATTTTCTATTTTCCGAAACATAAGAAAACTGACGTCTTGTGTTGCCGCCCAAAATGATTATGATTTTTAAACGCTTATGTCGTTTTCGGTTGGTAATCCGGACGACTTTCGGAATCTTCTGAAAGTGTTCGTTTGGTACTTAAACGGGGAAGAAAAATTTGCTTCTGGCTTTGAATTCAGAATCAAAACCAATGAATATGTAATATTTGTTGCTGATGCATTTAGTAATTATTTAATTTTTATGAGATTAGCTGAAATTTATTTCCAAATATAACTAACAAATAATGAAATACTTGGGTGTTATACAAACATAGTACAATGGCTAATACTATTTGTCTTTCATCCCCTATACACAAATACAGCGGCTTTTACACTTCAAATTCAAATGAAATATGTTTGCATGTGCGATTGGTATCCCGGATCGGAAAGCTCTTCCGGGTTACCAAACGAAAATGACATTAAAGAAAGCAACGGTAAGAATGCGACTTCTGCGAAAAGCGTAGCAGAATCACATAAAGTGAATGGAAAGGTAATTCAAGAAATCATGGTTCCAAATAATTTAATTTAATTGTTTATACATGTTATAATTGGAGACAGCGATTTGAAGAACGCTGCTCCAGTTATTCAGGCAAAGACCTCTGACACATGCGTGGCTTGATTTTTAAGGCGAACTGATTCGAACTTGCAGGTTATTCAGTCAAAGAATTTTTAAATATTTTGTTATGAGCTTTCATGTAAGACTTTTGTTCTTAATTGTATTTTACTGCGCCAAATAAAATAAATTGAATTAGCAGAGACTATTTAGTTTTTATTTTTGGGAATGCATCTTGATACAGTCCATATACTCGCAGTTATCACAAGTCCGTAATTCATGCCTTATTGTCGGAAATTCTGCGAGATAAGAGTTCTGTAGTGATTGCTTTTCGATCTTGAAGGTGATGTTAACTTGGTGGATGTTTACTGCTTGTTTCTAGCATACACATATTTAAATTATTTTTGGCTATCTGTGAATACGTGTGACTCAAAGATTTAATGATATTTACGAAATTAAACGAGACCAGATATTGAAAACTGCATTTGCCATTAAAACCTATAAACTTTCTTATAAGTGTCTAAACTTTCCATTTGATTTTCACGTAAACTCCTATACAAGTGCAAATTATGTGGTTAAAAACATCTGAATTTTCGCTTTGAGGCCAAATTGAGAAACTTTCTCGGAATTGACGATCTGGTTAATTTCTCATCTGTTATTTAAAAGACCGCCATAATCACATAATAACTAACTATATAGAACTATGGGAAATAGACCCCAGGTTTATTACTTATCTATCATGAAAAGTCTCATTACCTAGCAACCACAACTAACTTCATTACGCGATCACTTTTGCAACGATGCTTTTAACATACTTTTAACTATTCCTGCCAAAAATATTAAATCTGCAGAAAATATCTTGCGTATGAGAAAAGCTAAGTCATTCGTTATACGCTGATGATATCTGTTTTTGAAAAGTGAAAAAGTTCTGCCAAAATCTCGAGAAATTTCTAAATATGAAATTTGGCTGGAGAAACAAGAGTGCATGTTGACATAAAACAAAGAAAATGACGCTGGATTGGACATACACTAACGAAATTAGATGTTAATGCGAATTAGTAGGCCAGAAACAACATTGTGGTGCTTCGGGCTCATCGCAAAAAATAAAACCTTTTTTTTTTGTTAAACATGAGTTTTTTTTTATTTATTCTATAATGAAAAGTAAAACTTTATAAGTTAAACTTCAACAAAAAGAATTCATAGTGGAAGATCTGTTACCAACAAAACAGAAAAATGATTTAAAAGAAAAAATTAATTTGACATCCGCAGGAAATGCAGAATATTCCAAACTGACAATCGAAATTCTTATGATTAAGCATTGTACTGTTAAATAAATAAAAATTAAAGAAAAACTTGGACTACCAGCCTAGGGTTTGGTCGGTCGATTGCGATTGTATCTTCAGTATCAAGTTATACATCCTCAGCGCTGGCCCCAACCTAATGGACAAGTTGTTAACAACGTCCGACCGCTTTAACAGCAGCAAGGACTGTCCATCAATGTCGTGATCTTGAAAAATATGAGCCTCTTCAGGAAAGACCTTTTTAAAATACTGCAGAACATCAAGAGTGGACCAGTTTTTGACATTTGGAATTTCACCCAATTCGCCGCTTGTAGTAATTAGAAGTGATTTATTCCCATTTATCACTGGTACCTCTGGAATGGGTTTCTTCTCCACCTCGTTGTTTAATTCTAATACTTTAGGTATTACTTTAACTTCTAGCTTGCTTTCGTTCTCAGTATTAGATGGTGGCAATTGTATCTTGTTCTCCACGACTTTGTTCAGTGATTTGGACTTTGGAATTGTACACTTTGAACAAAACCATTTTGTTTGTGCAGCAAATCTGGCCATACTCGGAATGTGACACGAGTAATGGAACGACTTTACACACTTTGTACATGTGATTAGCTCACCCTGTAAAATAAAAGATGTGTGATGTATATTGAAGTATAAATTATTTTTTTTTTAGAAAAACTTACATCTTCGGTACCTTCATAACAAGAAGAGCATATTTGGCAAACATCACAGCGATAGTTTTCACGAAGTTTATTTAAATCTTCAAACTCCAGTTGGAGGCATGAAATGTGAGCTGAAAAATAAATCAGTTACAAATCGACATTTCATAGGTGCTAAATTCGTAATTACCTTTATGTTCGCAGTCTTTGCAAGAGATTAACTTTCTTGTTTTCTTCGGTTCTTTACGACCGCAAATGTAACAAACACTTCCGTCGAATGGCTCAACGGAATTGATACGTGGTTTATCTTCCTTTTGGCGTCGCTCATTGGACGAATCGCTTAGATTATCCAAGTGTTGATTGCTATTTACAGAGCCTGCTGATGAGCGTTGATGTCTTGGCAAATAGTTGTCGGATGGATCGAAGACAACTTTAGCTTTCTAAAAAACAAAAAAAAAATTAGTATCTTTTCATGAGAATGAGAAATTAAACATTTTACTTTAATTCGTCCAGTGGTGCGAACAGCCATTCGTTCAGTATTTACGGCAATTTCTTCGGGATTACGAAGTCTTGCTACCTTTTTCATCTGAAAAACCAAATTGTTTTATGTTAAAAATAGTTTTGAGTAGAAACTGTACCAGAATTGTGAGTTACAAGAGGTCAACAAACGCAACTAGTTACTTTTATTGACATTTTCAGTTTTTGTTGCTTAACCAATTGTTTGTCGATCGAGACATTAACAATTTGCCGCCTTTTTATGGACTAATTTGATTATGAATTTTAACACTCACCTTTGTTTAGTTTCAATTTAAATACCAACGATATGCAAAATGAATTATTGAGTCGTATTCGATCTATGCGTTGTTAATTCAACTCCTCGAATGGATGTAGAATGATTTTAAAAAACAAGGATCGCAATTTTAAATACTCTAGCTCGGTGGCACGTCCAAAACAAAATAAAATATTTTTGTCAAACAAATTAATGATGGCGTACGCTGTCAGGAAAAAAAATGTCAAGCAAATTGTACTAGATCAGCTGATGCGCTATGGTAATGAGCTTATGAAATACTCGCATATAGATGGCGTCTATAATTACAGTAGTTCTCTGTAATTCCAATTTATGGAAATTTGTTATTTTATAAATTTCCGTTGTATTACAACAACAATTGACGAATGGAAAAGTTTTCAGTTGAGACCTATACAAGTATGTTAGCTGTTAATTTTTTAAGGGATTTCCATAGAGACAAACATTTTTTATGCAAGTAAAAAAGTATTTTATCGTTGAAAAATGCACCAACTTATTGAAAAATAGTTTAATTTGCATTTAAAAATACATATTGTCAAATATTTAAGTAATTTGAATATATACAATAGTCAGAAGTAACAATAAAATCAGTTAAAAAATGTTTGAAATATGTATGTAAACAAAAAAACTATCACATGAGTTTGTTACTTTTATTTTTCAAAACTTTGGTAGAATTTTTCCAATAAATTTAAATAATGTGTATTATTTATAAAGTTTATAGATGTTCTTGCATTTTTGTGTATGGATAATAAGACTATCACAGTACCACTTTTCGAAAGTTGAATATTTCAGTGTGGTGAGGAGATCAATCCAGGAAGGCGAAGAAATCGTAAAGGCCGGGTGGATTTACGCAATTGGTCTTTCGCCACCCCCAGCAGTTGATAAAGTAATTGAGCTGGTGATAGCAGTATCAACAATGTCATCGAAACCGCATCAGGTTAAAATGATAAATTTGCAAGCACCATTCAAATAAACAAGTATATATTATGTTATTTCATTTTATTGAAGACGCATAATAAATTATAAAGGTGTTACTTAGGCAACCAAATCTGCTGGGAAACTGGGAAAACAATTCGTCAAACATTATAGCACAGTTGGGGCTATGGAATTATGCCACGTTAGACCAAAAATATATTTAAATGACAAAACAAATGAATTAAAAGAATTCGTTCTGCTAATAAACTTCTGAAAATTCTGCCAATTTTCGAAAAATTTCGAAAAGTGTTGACGAAGCTGCTCAAATTTACAAAAACACCAAAATTTGGTGGAAAGTAAAAAGCGCATAACTGGGAGTATAGCACACAGCTTATTTATCTACTCCAGGAACAAGTCAAAAATTGATACTGAACACCCCATAATCTCTGCATTTTCTATTCACAATAAAAAATGTAGTAAACATTAACATTAGTATTTTCGTAGCAACGCTTTTAACACTCACTAATTTCATGTTTTTGTTTTTTCAAGAATAGTGAATTTACTGTTTATTTGAAACTATTTTCCGCTGCACTGGATATTTTAATACAAACATTGATCAGCTGTCAAAATCTATAGCCACCTGCCGATGCGAAATTTGACCGCCAGGGATAAGCCTCTATTCGTCAATAAATACAACGAATATTACAATTAACGTTCCTATAAAATACTCCCACTGAACTACTTAGAAATTTTTTATAATTATTTGATTATTAAATATGCAAATATTTTTATTTACATTTAAATGATTTATGCACATATCATTAGCAGTGCAAACTACGACTTTATTAATATCTTCTTTATTAAATCAATAACGTCGTTGGTTGTTCTCGGAAAATGAAAAAATTCTTCTTGAAAGTACTGACTGTTACTTCCGTAAAAAAACTCTCTAGTAATAATAAAATACATACAATTATCTTCACTTAATAGCAGCAATAAATGAACAAAATCTACAAAAACTACATTGAACAGCAAATATCTGTGCAAATTATGTATTTAAATACTATACATTTTTAATAAATCATTGCTAGCTAATTATAAAATCTGCTCTTAAAAAATTCCTACTTTGTATTTTGTACGAAATTTTTGGCAACACATTTTAAAAAAGAAAAACCAATTTTAAGCTGCATTAAGAACTGAAAAGTGAATATTTGCTTAAACTTGCAAACAAAGTAGTTTCATTTTACCAAAATGCATATTAACAAATCAAGTGGAAAACTTTGTATTGACCTAACGACAATAATTTAAATAAAAAAAAAATCAAATCATTCGGGTAGAAAAATTTTTAATTTGAAATCAACTGACAAAGGACTAGAATTTGACCGTTTTAGTGTTCTTACATCTTACTATAAGAACATTTTTTGAGTGAAAACTAAATAGTAATGACGTTTTCGATTTGTAATCCGGAAGGAAAGAGCTTTCCGATCCGGGATGCCAATCGAATATTTGTATGTCTGTATTTCTAAACGCCTCACCGGCTAACTGATGACTAATACGAAGTGGAAGACAAGTATATTATTATGTTTGTTTTATATCTAGTATTATTTCGTAATTTGTTTATTTAAATTCGGGAATAATTTTTAGCTAATCTCGTCCGAATTGAAGAATTATCAAGTTCATCAGCAACACATAGACATTTATCGTTTATAACGTTTGCGGCATTTCCATGTGTGCGTGCTTCTGGTTTTGATTCTCAATTCAAAGTCCGAATTTCTCATCTCATTTTTCCAGAAGATTAATTGCCATTTAAGTACCAAACGAACACTTCCATCATAAGTCATAAAAATAAAACACAAGTTTAAATAAAAACAAATAAACTTCTTTACAAAATTAAATTTAAACATTTAAGGAAACTTTGTAACTTTTGAGACATTAACTTTTTTTCAGTTTTAAATTCTTTCCATATCTCTAAGCAACTATAAAATTAAATTTAAACATTTAAGGAAACTTTGTAACTTTTGAGACATTAACTTTTTTTCAGTTTTAAATTCTTTCCATATCTCCAAGCCATTTTGACTAATTCGATATTCTCCAATGACCAGCCACCGAGGCAGAGAAAAATACCAGCAAATCCAATACCCACGTGTACTAGAAATGAATTCAATGTTATCTGAAAAAGAAAACAAAAGATTTAAATAAGACAAAAATATACAAAATTTAATTTTTATGGTTCACCATAGAGTATTTGCAGAGCAAGCCACTTGTAAGCAGTGAAAGTGTAAAGAATTTTCCGGGTATGATACCCATTAGAGGATTCATTCTCAATGGCTTGTACTGCTGAAGTATGTACTTTGTGCTGTAACAGATCCGGCAAAACATATTTATGCAATTGGCAAAAATAAACCCAACGGGCCCAAAGAAACTCGTCAATATGTAAGACAGTATAAGGAACGTTATGGAGAATATCGCCATGAGGTAGTTGTACTGGTCTATGTCCTTACTTGTGTTCGTTGCAAACATATAACCCTCGGTGATTCCATTCACTGCCATAAAGCAAATAGCTAAACAATGCCATTTAAGAAGGCTTTCTGGCAAGCCACCAGCAACAAAATCTGATCCACCATATAAAAGAAGGAGAGTATGTGAGTAACTTTGTCCAAATGTAAACGCGAGCAGCCCAATTGAAGTAACACCAAGACAAAGCGTTTTCAAAACTTTTCCAGCTTCGTGTACTTTTTCCTAGATTGGTTTAGTTAAAATTAAATAAATCATCCCTATAAGAGAAAGGGTGCTTACCAAATTCTGTTTCTCCAGTTGGATGTCCCTGGAAATAGTTTGAGTAAAGTAAAAATAGCTACTCTCTTCGATGGGTCGGAAAATAAATCTCGCTGCTAAACTTCCCAAGTTATTAACTACATCGTATGTGGCTTGTTCGCTGAACGAGAGGACCGGACTCATTGACATCACATATTTCTCCCCTTCAGTGAGAATCTGCTTGAGAACTCCTTGCTTAACGAAACTCAAAGTTAAAACTTGTAGTTTCGGGTTGAAAAATGATTCCTAAGCAATGAAACTAGTAGTAATTCAAGTTAAAGCTGCTTTCTAATTTTAAAATTACCTCATTTCTCATAACAAACGGCACCATTTCCGTGACACTTTGGAACGGAAAATCATCCATACCTTTATACAGTTCTTCGTTGTTATTCGAAGGTGAATCCTTTGATTTCTTGTTACCTACTGCCAATTTGTATTCATTGAACCTCTTTATGTATAAATAGAAAAATGCATAGTGCCCAATGAATATCACAACGGCACTGGCTAGCTGTGCGATTGCAAAAGCATTAATTGCGATACTGTTGTTTCTTAGGACTATCCAAATAAAAATCACCGATCGCACTAGTATATGCAAGGTGTTGAGGAATATCTTTAACTTAACAAAGCAAAATATTTGTGTGACAAAGACTGGCGCTTCAGCAAATAATTCTATAACACATGACAATGCGACAGCATAACAGGCAAATTTATATTGACTTTTAAGGTAATCATCGACGGGCGATAACATTTCCAGCCAAATGTATGTACAAGGAATGCATAAGGCAATACAGGTAGGTACTCTGCAAGAAAAAAAATAAGAAAAACATTCAAGGCGCATACTTTTAGTTTTGAACAAACTTACGTCAACCACATTTGGTTGACTAATTGTGGCCAAGAGCATTTGTCTTTTCGTTGTGAGGTGGCACTTAGCGCGGCACGATTTATAGCTTCACGAGACAAAAATAGAAGTGTACTCTCGAGCAGCAGCAAGCGTACATTCATGACGCCGAGCACATCTCGCCCAACATTGCGAACAATAAACGCGTTGATTCCGAATGTAACAAATCTACAAAGGATCTAAGAGAACAATGTGCTTACATAATCGCCGGAAGTAAATATTTGATAAATTGTCATAGAACATAAATGATTTTTCTTATCGGGAACACTGTGAATTTGTTCGGGGAGGGGCTTGCTCACCTGGAAGACAATACTAAATCCGGCATTTAGCAAACTACTCTGTAAAACGTTTCGCGTCATAACTAATTTGGTGTGATTTTTTTTAGTTTATTAAGTTTTATTTACTCAGCTTTCTTCATTGTTTTTGATTCTTTAACGAGATATCTACATAGAAGAAAAATCAATACCAAAATATAAGAGTGATTCGTTTTCGAGTAAATGTTTACACGTCATTTCTCTAATGACAGCATATCAGCTGATATTTGTAAACAACAAAAAATGTTTTTTTTTTCTTAGATTGAATGCCTTCAGTGATTTCTAATTTATATATTTGGGTAGTGGCTGAGAAAAGCACAGATAAAGATGGCTTGTCTTATAGTACATTCACACAGCACCAAAATTCAATATACACAATAAAATTTCAAAATTAAATATTTCCATTCTCCTTTCAACATTTCAGACGGCAGTTATTACTTTAAGACTGCTTTACATCAAAATTTATTTTCAGACGATTTTATTTTTCAGCTTAGTAAATATTACAACCATTTTTTTTTTTGTAACCGGAAAAAAGTGATCATTCATCAATCAACTTTTTAAGGGAAATATGTAATGAACGCATAATTTTCTACAATATCATGTGAGTTCACCTGTTTTGATTATTTTCTTTGGGGGTAGGTAAAGTCGGCGGGTGCAGTGTGTCTTAGTGGCTTAGTGTTGAACGTGCTCCCACTGCACTGACTTACTATTACTAAAACAACATGCACTTTAATTACATGAAAATACAAACCAATCGCTATCCGTCCCCAAAGAACAAAATAAACCAATCTTAATTTTATCACTTTCAGCATACCTCTTCTATTTTTCTATTTAGTAAGTAAAACTTTTCCAGCCCATTTCTTTACCTCGAGTTAAATGAATAAAAAAATCGATCCTCCACCTCGCCAAATGAAACTACAAGCCGGATCAAGATTCATGTCCCATACTGTTGCACCATGTACCACTTTACCTTGGAATCGAATGAAATTCTATTTCTTTCAATACAGCATCTCACCAAGACTTTCAATTTTGAGGAGACTACTACATTTCACCCAATTCATTCCTCAATGGCCCAACATTGTTTTGAAGCATTGGGACAGTTTAATTGTATACGACATTTGTATTGCCGTATGAGTAAGGCAACACTACTTCCTACCCCGACTCTAGGAGTTCTCCCAATTTGGGTTTCGCGGACGTATCGCTACTGCCTAAAGTTTTTGTCTACAAAGATCTGGATGGATCGGGAACCGAAAAGGAAAAGTCCTCCAAAATTTTTCAATTATTGGAAATAAGCGAGACTCTGATTTGTAGCAAATACAAGAACCAAATAGTGGTGAGGTCAAGTAAAAAATTCTCAAAGATAGCACAGATTTTCACCGGATTTTATGCCATAATAATTTACATATGTACTATAAAGGGCGAATCATAACGTGCATAACGAAACGAACGAAAGCATGTCTGGAGAGCAACAGGTTGCTGTGTGAAAACTTTAAGTTAAACAAAGAATTAATTTTACATGAGCAAGCAAACCTACCACAAAGGATGAGTCAGATGTACGATACTAAAATGTCTTCTGCCACTAAGGGACATCACTACCAAACATAAAAAAGCATGACACGCATTTTGATTTTGAAAGTGGAAGCAGCGGAATATAGTCTGTGATCTCACTCTAACAGCCTTAAAATTAACGGCAGTAAAAAAACGTTGGCTCTCTTTAATCATATGAAACATTGCATGCGTGTAATGCTACGTCTCCACCGAACACTAAACTGAGATTAAGCACAAAGGACTAAAGATTGATCTTTTATCGTCTCCACCGAAAAAAAAACAGAGATTATCATAGGAGGTTTCTCCCAACCCGCTCTCTGTCCAAAATCTGGTTGCCTAATTGCTTCCTCGCTCTCAATTCTCAGCAACCAACGCCACTTTTGACATATTCAGGTATGGTAAATTGTACTTAGTGTGTTCACAAACCGATTCTTACATGCAAACCCAGTTTCTTTTAAGATTATTTTTAATCTTGTGTTTAGCAGATTAAAATTTGTATGATAAATCTTAAGATTTAAGGCAGATTAAGGGCGGATTAATCTTAAAAAAAAACATAACTTTATTGATCTATACTTTACCTACACCAATTCACAATCAACCCACTTTATAATTATTCATCACATTCTCAAACTAATGTGCAGGAGAACCTATTTGACACTTCTTGTTGAAAGTTGAATCCTAATAATATACATACATTATTTTTTGTTTTGCTAATGCATTTCTTATCAGTTTCTTCCTAAATATTCATTTTAATTTGTAATTTGTTTTTTTATTAAAAAAAAGACATATCTATATTATTAAAAAATGACATCACGCAATCTAACAGAGGTGTTCGTCATAATGCGTAATAACGCATCGAAAAACCGAAATCTCTACTCTGACGACAGGGTAAATATCGATCTGTTTCATATCGCATATGTTCGAAAATATAAAAAATATGTGCCCTATAATTTAGCGTGGCAGCGATGCAGAAAAACTTCTTAAAAGATCTTTACATGATGCAGAAGAAGGAATGGAATTGCGTGACGATTATGGCTCACCACCAATCTGGGTGGACAAGCTAGAGGAGGCACAATACACCATGTCAAAGTTAGTTATATTTTTTGACTTCCATTTACCAAGTACATGATAGATTTGTTGTAGAATCAAGCCCAAGTTGGATGAGCTGGGATCTCTTCATGCGCGGCATCTTTTGCGGCCAACATTCGATGAAGATTGCGAAGAAGAACATCAGATTGATGCACTCTCCCAGGAAATTTCGAAACTAATCACATCAACTCATCGTCACATACAGTGTATTCGATCAAGTCTGGGAGTTGGGAATAAGACGGAACAGCGATTGACTGCAAATGTTGTGACCTATTTGCTGCTTTCCTTGCAGGAACTTTCATTCAAGTTCCGTAATAGTCAAAGTGGATATGTCAGGCAATTGAATTCAAGAGAGGAACGTTCACAAAAATATTTCGAAACGTCTGATTTCACGACCATCGACTTGGACAGTAGAAGCCAAAGCAACTTTGTCGACTCATTCGACAATTTTTTGCAACCGACGACAAGTTCAGCCACAAGTGGATACTACGAGGAGACCGATGACCAAATCGACGAACATTTTCAAAGACCAGTTGCGAACCGAATGACTCAACAACAGCTTTTGCTTTTCGAAGAGGAAAACAATAAGTTGGCCGAGCATCGCGAGCAAGAAGTGTCCAAGATCGTCAAATCTATCTTCGACTTAAACGATATTTTTAAGGATCTTTCGCAGATGGTTCAGGAACAAGGTACAGTTTTGGATAGAATAGATTATAACGTCGAACAGACACAAACTCGTGTGTCCGAGGGTCTCAAACAACTGCAGCGAGCCGAGATGTACCAACGAAAGAATCGCAAAATGTTCTGCATAATGGTGCTGGCCGGAGTGACCTTATTCATGCTGCTCCTATTAATCTTTACAAAATTTTAATCAATTGTTTCTGTTTGCCTTAGTGTTTAATCCAACCATATTTATTTTAAATGTATTTAAATAAAAAGAAAAAGTATATATGCAAGAAATATGTCCTTACATTCTCTCGGCAAGCCGACTCGCAACGGATCTCAAATTGCCGTAAACCTTATTCGGGGGTGACCCCAGAATCAGATTACAAATAGCTCTCCTTGCGAGTTGAATATTTTGGTAGCTACCAAGGACATGGATTTTGCTGTCAGCCAGCACAATACGCGTTTTGGTGACGTTCTCGATTGTGAACTTCGTTCTGCCACCCTTGCCAGCTAAGCGACCAATCGCACGACTCAAGTGATCACCTTTGAGGGTCTTGACATCTTTAATTTCAAAACTCTCCACGAATAGGTCCTCCAAACGGAGAAGCGCAAGTGCATCATCAACTTCGAATCCACAGAGGAAAGCTTTTACGAAATCAGCACCTTTTTGTAAGTTTGAAATATCAGGGGTCTCTGGACTTATTCGAAGTTCAACTTGTCTGGCTTTTGTGTTAAAACGAATCTGTAGCTTCATATGTTCCACAACGGGAGTGAATATCTTCATCCAGTGTTCTTTCAACGAGGAGAATCTGCAAATACGTTGTTCCGATAAGAATCTAGAAAATTTTAGTTTTCATACAAACCTACCTGTGAGGTGGAACTCCAATTTTGCGAACATCACTTTTGGTTCTCTTCGCTCGGGGTGCTCGTTGAGTTTTTGTAATTCCTTCAATGCCTGTCGCTTCGTCGACTTGCATCTGTTCGTTGTCATCATTAGCGGAACGTTTCTTCGCCTTGCTCTCGGTTTTTGTTGGCAGGAAAACATCAGCTTTAATATTTTCAACATCCATCTTTAGCTATTTTTTATGTACTTTGCTTGAACAAATGGAAGAATAAACAGAAAATAATTTCTTTAAAACTGCGATATGAAAAACAAAAACAGCACTACCCAGCCATGTGCCTAAAGGAGTGTCAAAGTGACATTTCTTCCTATGACAGAAATGTGTAATTGTGAATATAAAAATAATTTTCTAAAGACTCACAATAGTATATTTTCCAAGTAATACAAATTGCAATTTATATTTTAATAATAAAAATATCACTTGTACATATAACTAAAATTATTATTTTAATATTAAAGGTATAACATGTTAAACCCAATAACATACATAACGATTTTAGTAAAATGGGAAGTAAACAACTCGATTTCGGAATAATATTAATGTTTGCTTCCCTACAATTTTAGTTTATGACATCCTCTGTATAAATGTTAAAATAATTTGCTTTACTCATTTGCCACCTTCACCGTCGCTGCTTTTTCTGCATGAATGGAATGTTGGTAAAGTATGAACGCACCGCTTACAAATTTTTGATAAACTGATTCTCCGTGAGCCACTATTTCAATTTTGACTTCTTGTTTTATCTCATTTTCAGATGATTCATCAGGTGATTATCGCCTCATAACACATCTTAACCATACGCATTTTCTTCTCGTTTCTTTGCCAAGTATATCAAGTCATCCTTCTATGGAATTAACCTATATAATCTATTGGAATAACCTCCTTAAAAGCATGGACAGAAGGCCCAAGATTATTACTTAAATATTTTCGAGACAATTTTTAATATGTATTCGTTTTCTAGACAGCTTATGTCCAATTTTACTTCCTTGCTCTTATTTTAATTCTCTTAAAACCTATATAAAAACAGAAGAATGCTACTAAACAGTTGCATTCCACAGCTACATCAATTCACCCTTAAGCCTATATTCGGACGAACAGTGAAATACACGGATATGTTTCTTAACCGTACAATACGAATGTGGAATGCTCTACCACGCTCTGTTTTTCCTACACATTATCGTTTACTGACATTTAAAACCTACGTGCATCGGTATCTCCCTTTCACTAATCATTTCCCTAATGTCCGCATTGTGTCACTTAATTACAAGGTTATCCAAAGTCCATTTAGTGCGCGTTTATTATTAAAAAGTAAAATTTTGTGCCTTTTGAAAGTATGTTTGTAAATACGAGCTTGTGCTTTTGCCATCACATAGATATTTGTCTTACGCTGGCAGTGCTGGTAATACTATTTCTCTACAGAATTTGCAGCTGATTTCTTGTTATTTTGTAGACTTATGTCAACAAACTGCCAAATACAATTAACTTTGCTCAACAATTTTTTAACTTGTAAATAAATAATGGAAAACGGTAATGAAAATCTTCAAGGTTTAGCCGAAGAAAAGATTTTCTTAGGAAATACTTTAATAGGACAACTAAATGAATTCAATACGATTCCTGGTGTGCAAAAAATTCAAAGGAAAATCAATCAAGAAATTAAGTTTCTGCAAAAGGTTCGTCGGTTTTTGTCGATGTTTCGTTTTTTAATATACTACATAAACAATGAAATTGTAAATTCGTTACACTAGGTTGTCTCGGCCAAATCAGTAAAACTAAACCATGTAATGTGCTCCAACTTAACACATTATGACTTTCTGGTGAAGATTCTTCAAATTCAAAAGGATGTGATGCATGTTGACTGTGGATTTCCCCTCGAAGAGCGGAATAACCCTCTGAGGGTAGATATTGTATGTGAAAATGGTCTAAAATGGATAAAGGGTTAGTTATACTTATTAGAAATATGTCATAACTAAAAAAAAATACATGTATTTTTATAGTGATAGCGCGCAACTCAAAGTCATTGACTGATGCAGCTAAAGGACGTGCTAGTTATGGAGCAAAGAGTATTCTTGACCAAGCCGAAGAATTCGTTTACGCCGCAGATCAAAATCTATGTATGTTTCAGCGACCCAAGGTTAGTACATACCAAACCAGCTCAAGCAACCTTTTTATAACTGTCTATCACTTGCAGGTGGTTTTTTACTTTAGCCATGACATCGAAAATGAGCTGCTTGAAGATCTGAAAGAAATCGGCATAGAAACACTCTCTATTAGTAAACAACTACCAGTTACTTCCTTTACTGATGATGGAGAAAATACGGACTTTGTAAATGTAAGCACTCTGAATCTCGACATAACTACAATGCTGGCTTACATCAGTTCCCTGACAAATGGTAGCACAAGTTGGTCCTTCAAAGAACCAATTCTCACTGAACAAGCCGAAAGAGAAAGAGAATCACCTCTTAAGCCGGTGCTGGATAAAATTTTTGGGGGGAAGCGACTAGTTTGCTGCGAAACAGCTTACCAGTCATTTCAGGACATTGTTAATCTACTAGCTGGAAAATTGGAAAAGCAACGAGCCAAGGCCTTAGTAGATCGAGTCGAAATCCTTCCTGATGTGCAGGAAATACCTGAAGAAATTTCTGTGATCAACGTTGGTGGCAAAATAAACCCGAGGAGCCTAAAGATTTTTGCTTTCGGTATTATCATGAAAGCAGTGACTGTGACTTCAAATAAAGGCTTCATTCGGTCGGCGAAAATGCAGGTAAGAAACTGTTAATTGTGTAATAGAATTCATTACAAATATTCATGCTTTTTAGGGTATTAATGTTCCTGTTTTTATTCATCAAGCAAGAGCTTTAACCGAATCTAAGGAAGAAACAGCTCATCCTATATAGTGCAATGTTACAATTTTCGTTTTATTTATAAAGATTATTATCATCGGTCTTTTATAATTATAGTGCGGAGATATTGTTAAGAGTAAATTGTTTTATTTATATATAAATTTTAATGTTGTTTTCTTTTAAATATAATTCAGAGACATGAGCTCGAGCATAAATAATAAGAAGAAAGTTATAGTTTAGGTTATAGGACGATACATTATACCAAAGAATATAGAATTATCAAGAAGACGCATCTCATAAAAATGTGTATACTGAACATTTTGCAATGGCATGTTCCAACATTGGAACACGCTTGCACAGCTATTGCTTTGCTTTATCAAGAACTTTTAAATCCTTTGCTCAGAGAATTTTATAAAACCACTTCAACGAGATAAAACACTCAAAGTTGTACGTGGAAACTTTCACCTTTTTTGTTTTAAATAAGCAAAATGATGATTTCTTTTCGTTTATATTTTTTTTATTTACAAAAATAAAAAAAATATGTATCCTTATTATTATGAACTTAAAACTTAGGGCGGTATTCACCCAATCATTCTTGAATCGATTTCAAATTAAAGTAGCTCAAAGTTTTAGATTTTTTTTCCGTATTCAATCAATAACACAAAAATAAGGTTATGCCTATGCTAATGCGAATATACGAAAAACTGATTTGTTCGCTCTTTTTTAAATTTTCTTTCGTGCATGCTATAGTCGAAAATATTAATGTCAAGTCAATGTGAATAAACGAAACATTTAATCAAATCAAAGTTCGCGTTCAAGATATTGCTGTGCGGCAGAAGATGGACGAGATAGAACTGATAAAGTTCGCTTTAAAACATTGTGTTGTTATGGTGTTTACTAAGACCCCGCGTTTAGCCTTGCTCGCTTATTTCGATTTTCGGAGTTAATAAAGTATATTACTGCTCCCATGGGTGCAGTGGTTAAGTGATTTGGACCACTAAGCGAACGGTCTGGTTCAAATTATGCCCGTACCACATGAACGTTTTTATTCGATGCCGCATCTCTTCCGTCTTACAAACATCCACGAGTAAGAGAAGCTTCATGAGAATGGTTGGAGGAGCTAGGCTTAAGGTCCTGTATGGGCCGTTTATGGTTTATACTTTTTGTATCTTGAACCTTTCGAAGTTTTATGAGCGCTCGTAAATTAATACTAATAGGGTGTAGTTAATCGGTTTACGAAGTTCGTAGTTTAATGTTCGTCGGAGAATACCATCCTTAATTTCACAAACCATGTGTATTACGTTTTTCAAAATAACAAATAGTTATAAGTCACATATAATAAAAATAAACAATATTCACATGTATGTAATTTAGAATTTATATAGGTACGCGTATAGGTAAATTTAGGATTCAGCCTCCATTGTAGCGCTAAACTGCCGATCGGCTCTTAGGAGGATAACGAAAAGTGCGTATGGATCAGACACACTTTGTCTTAGTATGTCTGTCTAATGCTGGCAGCCGCACTCACCTGACCTAACCTAACCTAGTTGTAAAAAACCTACCAACCGACCAAAGTTTGGTAGGATTTTACCAAAACAGCAACCGTATCTGTAAACACGATCATTGCACAGAGAAGGAGCTTTCTGTCAATTGTTTTTCATTCGGCCTTTTGTTTTTTTTTTTTTATTAAAGAAAGAGCTTTGTGCGTTCGATTTTATTTTCAAAGGCAGATTATAGTCTTGGTAAATTTATCAAACAATAGCTAGTATGTACTGTATTTTTTAGCATTTACTTTGATTTTATGAATATGGAAATAAGTGAATGCTTTAATAATTCTGTAAAAGCATTTACTACCTACTATCATTCAATGTCGCTGAATAATTGCCCAGGGCTAACCAGAATTTAAAGCCTAATTTTTATTTGATTTTTTGTTTTTTCTCTAAATTATGTTTGTACTTTGGTGAAATAAAATTATTATTTAATAGAGATATACAATTCACATATTTCCATCCATATAATCAGCGATAGATCTGGGCGCAATTAGAAAACGCACATGCAAAATAAAATGAGAAACTTTGTAATATTTTTTTCAAAATATTTTACAAAACATTTTGAAATAAAACTTTATTTGCAAAAAAATTAGAGATAATAATATAATATATAATTTCTTTTCTTAATTCTCTTAATAATTCTTACATAATATCTCTACAAACGTCATAAAAATATTTAAATTGTATTCTGTTTTTGTTTTCTGATTTTCTTTTCTTTTACCATATTTTATTTTTTTTGCAATAATATAACCACTTTTTGTTTTTGTAATAATTATAACTTCCATCGGTTTATGCACATTATTACTTTTTAAAATAAACAAAAAGAAAAACCCAAACAAAATATTTTTTTGTTTCACATCCATACACGAGATACAAGCAGGACAATACTACTAAAGTAACGTACAAACAAATAATTAACCCAACTTAAAATTAAAGCAAAACTAAATCTGTTACGAAGACACAAAAGATCAATCATTATTTTTATAAACAATTAATTAATGGGATTATGGAAATTGATTGATTTCTTACGATTATAATGAAAATATTTTTGAGGGAGGGAAGTTATATTTAAAATTTTTTTTTTCTATGTGCTGTCTGTGAATTCAAAGTTTGTTTGCAAATATTTCACATATACATATTTCGTTTGGGCGTCCATGGAAAATTAGTTATTAATATTGTTGGGAGCATCTACACAGAAACAGAATAATTTGTCTCGCTATAGACTTGATACGATTCGTCTGCAAAAAAAATTAAATATATAGAGAGAGAGAAATTTGTTTTATTGATTTGTTATTTATTTTTTGAAGTGTAATGTAAAACAAAACACGAAAAGATAACCAAAACAAAAAGAGAAATAAATCTATATTTTTTTTCTATTTGTTAGTAGAATTTTGAATATGGTTTTTGTTATGTCGAGAAGGATTTTCTATTTCCTATAGTTTGTCCCAAAATTGTTTAGAAAGCCGAAATATATTTGAGGAAACGATCAAATTATTCACAAAACTTTTAGGTAACAAAAAGTTCAAATATTTATAATGTTACCAACAAAATGGGCGAGAATTATATGAATAAGGATTGCCAAGCACAAACCTTAAAAAAGATATATCTGCAAGCTTAACCCAAATACCAAATTATTAGAATTTTGAATAAACCAGCTTTTAAACGTAATGCAGTGTTAGGCTTTGTTAATTTGAATGGTAAAAACGTATATACCAGGCACATAGATGAATTAGCATTTGGCATTTTAGTTGGTGCAGTGCGATGTTTCATCTATAGATCTGCCAGGCATCTCAAAGATGCAACGGCCATGGGATTTTATTATGTTGATTGACTTTGTCGTCTGGTGTACTGGGCCCGTACAAAAGAAATATTCTACGACGGATATACTTTGAATTTCTGCCCCCAAATTTAAAACGACAAAGATGCAGCAGGTGAACCCGCGGAACCTTGTGGAAGAATTTATCTTCAAGTCGCGATTTATAAGTCGAGTGACCGTCGTGTTGGTGTCGTGAATATAAGATAAATCGAATGAAAAGTGTGGAGGATATACAAACACGAACGGTTATTAAATTCCTGTTCGATTTATGTGTTAATTGTTACGGGTTCGACAGCAGGCAATGATCAGGAAATGTCGAAAAACAAAAGAAGGAAATAAGTCATTTGCAAATTAAAATAAGTGACTTGTTTTGTTCCCAAAAAAGGATTAAGGGAAATTTAAGTGTCGGATTCTCGTAAATCCTGTACCCGTCCGTACAAAATTATTTGATATAGCTTTTCATACAAAAAAACATTTTTTTGGTAGATTTGGGTTTACATAGTTCGGATGGAATACGGACAAAAACATAAAGGCTACAGTCCGCTTGGGGCGAAAAGTATGAGCCCATCCATATTCATATATGCCCCAAAGAAAAAAGATGGATAGCATTTAATTCCATTCGATAAAATTTATAAAACGACAAATATTAAGGGATGCTAAAAACTATGTGTCAAAATCAATATAAAATCAACATACCCTTAGGATAGGGTATAAGAGAACTTATAATGTGAATGCATTGCGTTACTCGCTAGTCAGCTTATGAAAAAAAAATTACGCAAAAACGGCCCATACAGGACCTAAAGGGCGAAAATATATATTTTTTTGACACTTATGGAAGAGACCTGCAGTTAAATGAGATTACTGAGTCAAACATTTAAAAGAGGTGAAGCAGCGAATAAAAACATTTAGGTGGAACACGCTGTGCTTATTACCAAGATTAACATTATTTAAAAAAAACAATATGCCCTCTCCGTTTTTAATCTTATAGTACAAATAATCCACTAAAGCGCAATATTATTGACATTAATAGTCACCTGGAAATTATTCTCGAATGATACACCCGCATGCATTACGCTGGATTTATTCAAATTCGTAAATTTGATTTATTCGAACTTCCTGTTGTGTACAACAAAAAAAAAAGAAGAAAGGTAAAGAGCAATCAGTGCAAACAAATATAAACAAATTTATGTAACAAAATAAATCAATAAATAGTATGTAAAATGTTTAGTACTTTTTTGTGGATCACTTTTATTGATGAAAAGTTACCCCTTCATATATTCAATTTCTACAGCATCAGTTGTAAGTAAATCATCGCTTAAGAATGTTTCATTTGCATTCTCTGCAAATACAAAATATGTCATTTAAATTCAAGATATCAATAGAAAGGATGAGGAGAAGGTGGATAATTTGTTCGTCCTAATTGGCAGAATGATATTTTTTTAAACTATAAGTAGGTAATATTTTAATCGTTTAAAAGGAGATCAATATACCAGTTACCGTTCAAAGAATCTAAATTGAACAGACATTTCTTTTAAATATCAAATATTTTCTGTGTCAATGCCAGCCAAAGAGAGCAATGTAGAGAAATGAATTCATAAAGTGACCGTTTTTAAACTTTTGAACTATTACAGTTAAAAATGTTTGAAGATTTTGGAGACAACAAGAATGTCCGTCTCAGCAAGTGAAACAAGAACCCATCCAACATCCTAGTGCAGTTTAGCAAAAATGATATATTCCAAGAATCTTGTTAATACGAATTGCTATGTACACGACATATACACTACTCTAGAGTGCCGATCATATATTAAGGACATGTCGAAGCAATTCAATATTAATCTGAGTTGGTTACGAAATATGCTAGGGAATTGCAAGGCAGAAGAGCTGCGATAACAATCACATGCTTTCTTATGGCAACCGCGTAACTTAGAAAAAAATTGTTTGCTTTCGTTGATGTATAGTATATTTCACAATAAGGAAACAATACTTTTTGATAAACATTCGGTGAGATATCACAGAGAATATCACAGAAAAGATCAGAAAAGCAAAAGATTTCGTGTTCCATGACCAAAATCTTTACCATATGCCACTTTATGTTTCATGAAGTCGTGAAGCTTTTGAGGCAGATCAAGTACATGAGAAGAGATGTCAAATATCAGCTGATTTGTTTGTTTGCTCTGTGATTTTAAATTTATTCAATTTGTTTCAGAAACATTTAAATATTATACAAAGAACATGGAAAATGTTTCAAATTGATATTATATTTTCATCTAACTAAGCATTGATGGTGGGATGCTGACCTAAAACCGGCTGCGTACCAATTTTAAATTTTTTAAGGTGATAGAAAATTGTCCACGTCATAGAAAACGAATCTGCACTTTTCTGTTCTGTTCTGATCTAGAATTTATTCATTAAATACTGCTATCGTTAACACGCTGCCAACTCCTAAAGCTTCAGGGGTCAAAAACAGAAACAAGAAACAGCTGCTAACTTTTTCAGTGTAAAAATCTTTGTTGCATTTCAAGACTCTAGGGATTATGTGTTCCAAATTCTAGCCTTTCAACTTAAACTTAATTTCTTTAAAAATTACAGACATGGCTAGATCCGCATAAATTTGTCCATATGATTTGAATTGGACATAGACCAATTTTGCTTTCCGCCGGCGACATGTTCTGGACAAGGGCTGTGATAATCGAAAATGAGGTATCAAATTTTGTTTCAGAAGTTCTTTTAATTATCTCACCGGATACTTATCGACGGTGACAAAGAGGGATCAGCCAAATTGGTCAATAACCGTTAAAACAATTCCAATATGAACAACAATAAAGAGATAAAATGTGGTCCTTAATTTGCACTTTGGAGAATGTCCCTATTCATTAAGCGATGATTTAACATCTCATTCGGAAGCGTGTTCAATTGAGGAATGACGTATTTTTTAAAAAAGCTTTTTAGAAATATCTTAAATTAATAAAATGTTATAGAACAAATAATAATGCAAATGAATGACTTTTTGAAGATGAAATTAGAGGCCAACGACTTAAGCAAGATGAGTTACGAAGAATAGTAATCCAAATGGGGTTCTGTCATCTTTTTATTGTCTTAAAATGTTCCTCTTTCTCTTTTTCTAACATTTTGGCAAATTTCTTAACAAGTACCTATCACCTAAAAGGAATTTTATTCAAATAAAAACTAAAATTTAATAAATAATCGTAAAAACAAAACTAATTGCTTTAAAGTGGAAAAAATAATAACCTGCCATCTAAATGATAAAATAAATTAACTTATGTATAATCATCAATAATATCAATAAGAGACGAACCAGGATTGAAGCTAGAAACCTTCGGTAAATGGACCACATCACGTCGGAACAGTGATAGGTTCTGTGTGAATCTACAAGAAAACATACAAAAAATATGTTAGGTATTGCATTTTGTTTTTGTTTTGTAAACGGAGCAAACCTTTCTCGGTTCTTGTTGGCCACATTTCGTTCGATACCATCCATCAGTCCATCAAACCACTGCGCCATTGTTTGTTGCTTATCGATGGGTTGCGACCGGATTATGTTTTCTTTGAGCGATCTTTGCAAAATAAATAAATTGGAAATTTTATTTGTGAAATTTATTTGTAACTAATTAATTTACCTAAAGTAGTCTTCATATAACAAAATGAGTACTAGAAGCGGACGGGACATAGACCATTGATTTTTGCAGTCTTCTGACATTATCATATTGAGAAGGGTTGACATAATACCCTGAAGAATTTCAGAATTCATTTCGACCACCTGAAACGGGAAGATTTTTTTTTTTAAATAATGTTACTTTAATTTAACAAGTATACCTCAAGGAACTGTGAGTTCTCCGGTGTAATATTGCGGAGCTTTTTATTTGGGAATGTCGAAACTAGAAAATTAATAAAAACATATATAAATATTTCAGAATAGAAATAATTCGTTTATACCTTTAAGTTGCAGTTGCTTAAATATATATGACACAACACAGTCCAGTATTGAACAGCAGCAAATAAAAATGGTCGAATCTACAAAATAGAAATTCATACATTAAAAACACAGCTACTAACTGAGAGAAATAAACGACTTACCCAATGCAGTTAGTCCCTTAGACAGACTTTCCAGAATATAAATAAATGCACGATGCTCTAAGGATGCCAAAAATGTTATATGGTCCTGCGATAAGCAATTAAGCAGTCCATAGTATGCTGAAGCTAATTTTGGATATTCCTGCCATGGAAAATACAAACCAGTAAAAGGGCAAGTATTTTGTCAAAACAATGTCAAGAACTTACCAATAAATCGTTCTGCTGAATAGACATTATCAATTTGGCAGCAATATTCAAGACATTGTCCAATGTATCGTCACGATATAGCTTGAAAACTCCAAAATTAACATAGTTCCCGCTGAGTGCATTTTTCAGGATTAGAAAACATATTGAAATGCCCTTCAGTTTCATCGGATACTGCTGGTCACGAGGTACGTCCAAGTGCAGACTTCTATTGCCGTAGATGCATATAAGTTTAGATGCTTCGCGGAACAATAATATTCCCATGGGACTCGATACATTGCCCTGCAAACGTTGTGTTCGACAATGTACGAGTTCAGCGAAAAGTTTCAGTACTGGTGTTGTCACAGCCGGATCATGTGCCCACAGCTCTACGGCACGTATCAGTATGGGAATATAATCAGGATAACTTCAAGATAAGAACGAATTAAATATATAAATAAAAGTTTGCCTTTCATTTGCTTACATCCATTCGAAGAGCATTGTGTAGGGAACTCGGGCATTCAGTGGTAAAGCCAGGCCACGGAGATCACGTGCTAAGCCAATTATTGCCTTTTTCGCTTCCTCATTTGGAAAACTATTTCCATCCATAAGTACCGAGCCGAGTGATTCAAATTGATCTGCAAAGAAAAGGAAGACCGGTTACATCCACGTATACAACAATAAATGTCAAAATGACTAACTCGTAAGAGGTGTTAAGAAATTGTAGAAACGCTCCTCATCCTCGCCCAAATCAAACATCAGTAACCTCCCCAATGATGTGTAGAACATGGTCCGGCAACGCATCTCAGTGAGCGTAGAGTTGGTGCCGAGAAAAGGAAAATGTTCACTCTGCGCAAAAGGTTAGATAAATCGAAAAAAATGAATCAAAGTGCAACTTACAGTGTGATGTGTTAACATAAATTGAATCTCCTCCAATTTGGCCAACTTTCGCAGAGAGTTAAAGTTCACAGAAAGCTCTGACAGCAGCATTAGAGTCTTAGTTATAATCGGTTCCGAACGTCCCCAGAATTTTAAATTTGTAATTCTACAAAGAGCACAGAAGGGCTCAAATATAAAACGTATTACCGCTAAATTTCAAACTTACATTTTTCGATTAATTAAACTCAGTAACATTTGTTCATCGCTCAGACCAAATACCTCGGACAGCCTTTTGTAGACGTGCGCTTTTTGCGACTGTTCGCAAATGTGCATTTTGCGCACCTGTTCAAGAAAACTAAGAATAGCCAACTCGAGTTTTTCGCAGCCAGCTTGGGGTAGTCTTGCATCAGTTAAGTTCATTAGTTGCAGTACCTGTATAAACAAAATTGATTAATTCCTTCCAAATCGCAATCAGTTCAGGTACTTTATACCCGTATCACAAGTTCGCCATCCATTGTGTCTTGTTCTTCGTTCGAATTGAACGAGAGTCTACCAACAATAGCTGAGCCGATTATGTACACCAGCCACGTCAATTGCAGTTCATGGATTGTCACATCCATGGGATTGGGCGATTGACTCTGTAAGAGTTCTTGATATTCTCGCGCTTTCTGATCAAAATGCTGTACAAGAAGGGTACAGGTTTTATCGTATTCACAACGTTCGATAACAGACAGCTGCTCCAATTGCTGTTGTACCATGCAGAGGTCGTCTAATGGATCTTCTAAATTGTCTCTGACAATCACCGGCACTGCTTCCAGGCGAGAAGTGATGTATGCTTTGGTTACTTCGGGTGTATATGTACCAAGCAGATGGGGTTCTGGTGATTTTACATATGGTACTGACGCGACCATCCTTTGCCACAGTGTAAGAAGATAATGTACACTGTTTGGAGCGAATTGCCACATCTAAATAGTGAAAGTGAATATGAGTTTTTTTTGTTTGTAATTTATTTCAACAAACCTGCAAAGATTGAACAGTGAATTTAGCAATCAATTGAATCGCTTCTGGATAGCATTCGACTGTGACAAGTTCTCCCAATTGATAATTCGATTTGAGGCGGGCGAGAAGTCTACAAAATTCATGGTAGTTGTCAGGATCACTGAGACCCTAAAATCGATTTAATTCACGTGCATAAGTAAATGAAATATTGTATAATGTTGTCGAATTTAAAAGCAAATACTTACGTGTAAATTGGTCAGAATATTTTTTACGCCTTCTAGGAGATGAGTGAGAAATTTTGTACGTTCAGGGTTGTTGAAGAGAGATCGACGAACTGATGTCATCTGCGAAAAGATTAAATTTTTCAATTTTAAAATACAACAATACATTTTTTAAAAACTCACCTGCACAAGACATGACAATGAATAGCTTGCCAGACCATTGGGAAGAATTTGATATAGATCAAAGAACAACTTCAATGTGTTCGAATCAAGAAATGCTGGTCTCCAAGATGTAGGAATCTGTGAAAGAAAGTCTCATGATTGCCTTTAAAATAACAAGAATGGTTTGAACTTACTTGAACACTGTTCATATCATCAGAGGACTCATCAGTGGAACTGCCAATAAAGTCAAAGCTCAAGCAGTTCTTAGTCAGTCGCAGAACATGAGATATTAAACTGCAATACAACAAATCTATATTAAACGTTTGATCTAATAAAATATTTTAATTATCTACTTACGCTTGCTGCGACTCATCCATAAAATTTAGGCTTTTGCTGTTATCTCTGGCTGTCACCAATAGCGAACAGGAAAGAACAAAGATATCGTACAGCTGTTGATCGCGGAAGGATGTGGCAATTTTGCGATTCTTTGAGAAGGACAAATTTACATCGGCTTCAACAATAGAGTTCATTTCACACACCAATTGTGATAGAATTTGTACGCCTATTGTACAGTGCTCAGCTGAGCCTTGCTACAAATTAAAAATATCTCAATTCAAACATCCGCCATTCTTTTTAAGTAAAGTATAGTTTACCTGAAGAAACTTCTTTACATCTTCGAGTATATTTTGAAATATATATTCATTTTTGTACGTGTCGAACCATCCGTATTTTGTTATCTTCGCCAGTAATGTGACAAGTGCTTGTACAACAAAATTTTGCAAATTCGGTCGCGTCGCTAAATAGTTCAATATGTAACTCCTGCAAATAGTGAAATTAAATTAATTTTTGGGAAATTTGAAAATAGCATTACAAACCTTATATCGATCCTTTGTTCCAAATTTAAACCCTGTATCAATTTGGTGAGAGTTGTTGCTGCAAGAAGCTGCGCATAGCTTGAGTCAGCTCGATCCAAGAGCATCTGACATTTTGGTAGAGCATCTTGGCTGCTGACAAAAGCGACAAGAGCCTTCTCAGCTTCAGATCTAATAACTGAGTCTGTTGCTTCGTACAGTTGCTTGCATAAGATTTCAAGCTGATGAATTTCCTAAATAAATTGAAAAGTTCAACATTAAACATTTGGCTAAATTCCATTACCACTCTGAGTCGTGGAGCGTTAATAAAACCATCTCGCAGAATACGTCCAAACATTTTTAAGAGCGATCATTATTAATTTCTGCATTAAATGTGGGATGCAATTTTAACACCCATTGGGCCTGGCAACACATTATAATATCTTATTGCTACACCGAAAGTATGCATGCGAGACCGTGGGTTGACACGACTGCAGATCGGTGCCGTAAAAGAGAGATTAAACAAAACAACAGGAACATCAGATCTAAAAACCTGGAGAAATGTAACAACCAGTAACGAACCAGTATAGATGCAACAAAAGTGGAAGAGTTCCTGATCCTCTTCCTCTTCGGCAAATGAAAAGAAGAATTAAAGTGTAAGGGATATGATCCCCTTGTCATACGACACTTGCTCACTGCGTATATTCATATTATAAATATGAACATTTAAATCACATACTAAATTTATTAAAATCAGTTTTTACAATTTTTAATGCAGCATTTAACGTGGGTTTTTCTAAAATTTCGTTATTTTCTTTGAAACTATAATTATGGGACGCACAAATTCAAAAATACATTCTTTCACCATTTATTTACATATACTTTACAGTTTCTGTGTAAGTGGCTTAGTGGTTAAGTGCTTTGGACCACTAAGCGAAGGGTCACGCCCGTATCACCTTAAAGGTTTTATTCGTTGCCCAACCTTCCCGTCCGAAATCGGCATTAAACTGTAGGTTGTTCCATTCGTGTCAAAAAATTAATCTTCGCACGCGGAATTCTTTGGAGAAGCTAGGCTTTAGGTCCTGTATGGGTCGTTTACGCCTAATATTTTTTTTATTAGCTTCCTGTTATTTTTTGATTTGAAATGATGGAGAGTCAAGGACTAAGGACACAAGGACTGTGAATGAAACATTATAATTACGACTATAGAAACAAAGAAGGTCCCACCATTCCGTCCGTTGATCTGTATTTCTGTCCAGAAGCTGCTTGTAGAATTGGTCTGTATAATTCATGCTGCGTTCCAATAGAATAGCCGATACAAAGATACATTCTCCGCGAATAATAATTTGAAAGTGTGGTCGGTTTCTTCAAATCAACATTTTGTTTTTCAGTTTTAATACCCAACTCTTAACTATACATATAACGGATATCCGGTTAGTATCCATTATCCGGCCTATCCGACGCCGTTTTAGATAATAGAGCTGTATAATGATTCTGGGCAGAATATTGTTGGGCATTTACTGATCAACAAGCCCCAGAACACTATTTCGATAAATTCGAAATCTCTCAAGGCGCAGAAAAGTTTTAAAATAGAAGTCAATCAGTGAGAAATGCTTCAATCCTACTTGACTCAGTGTTTTGTCCTAGAAATTTTGGTTTGACTTCAACTTTATGTATGTAAACATTTCTCACAATGCCATGCCACATTGGGTTCTTTGATATTCTCTTTTTGTTGCTTGGTTGCTTCGGACTAGTATTGCATCTTTAATTTAAATTCCGCTGACTTTAAAATCAGTTGTTAACAGCAGCCATTAACGAGCTCACTGATATAAGAAATTGACTATAATGACTAACTTTCATCTCTACTTAATACATTGCTCATCCTAAATTCAAGTCAACTGCGACATATTTTATAAAAAACGCTAAAAAAAAAAAACAATCTCATATAGCCGTTGACAAATTACTTAATAGTGATAAGAACAACGCTCTTGTGAAATAACGTGCCAAACCAAAAAATAAGACATAACATTATATATAATCGCAGAAATATCTCTCTGACACTCCTATAACCATCTGCTTTTGCATCTGAACTTCAATTGAACCATGGCGATTTCAACCCAATCATTAAAAACAATTAAGAACTACATAGCGAACCCCTCTTTTCCAATTATTCCGCCCTGGTATTCATAATTTATAGGTTATGTGTTCTGAAGTAGTTTTCCAAAACAACACAAAACTCTCCAGCCTAAATATACTTCCGAATTCTGTTCAAGAGGCATAATGCATACATAATAAGAAAAACATGAACAAATATTGTACTAATAACAAATTAAACCTGCATGATTACGATTTGATCCTGGTAAACTTTAGTTAAACTTTCACTTGAAATAATGAACCCTGCTGAGGCAAGAAAAGAAAAAAAATCAATTCCTCTGGACTATTTGTTCGATAGTCCCCTGCATCTGCGGATGGACTTTTAGTTAACAAAAGAAGTAGACTTCTATAAGGGAAATAAAAACTAATATTTAATTATTCTTAGCAGTTTCATGCGGCCAAATTAAATGCAGAAGTTAATGTTAATTCTTGTTTCTTTTTTCGTTCTTTTCACACTTTCAGAGTAGAGAATCAACAAAAAGATTTTTTTTCTTCTCTCGCCTCGTATTTGACAATTTACAAAGAACAGTGAAGATAAATTTTGCAAATGCGTACCATTTCGTTGCGAATTCAATTCTTCTCAATTCTCTAAGCGAACATACAAAGGAAAATGCAATCGTTGAAACTTGAGGATGGGAAAATGTAAATAAGTTGATTTGACTGCAAACCGAAAACACTTTCGGCCGGATTTTTGCGTAAATTTTAAAGATAGCCCGCTGCTGGATCACACTAATCACCATTTATTTTATTTTCCTTTTTATTTTTTGTTAGGAATTGTTCATCTACTGATTCGCCGGTAAGCGCTATGCATTTTCGGGCGAAAAATTGTTGATGACGACGAATGGTGGTTAGTAGATGAAGTAGGTGCGATCTAGTACTCTCAATTTAAGCAGAAGTGTATGATGTTTTCGTTTAGTTAAAATCGTTTTTTTTTTAGTTTAAATCTCTCTCAAAATTTCTCTCAATTTCATTCCGGACCACTGATTTTATTAGAAATCACAATTTTATTGTAAAGAAAACTTATATATTAAATTACAAGAAAATTTCAACTTATACGTTTTATTTCGACACTTCAATGTGTCTCAGATTCCATTAGAAGTTGTAATTGATTTTACTTTTTTTGTATGATATATATGACTATAACGTTCCATTGTTAATGATTTTCATGAGCTTACGCCAGCGTAATACAATTATTTACATTAAAATACTATAGCAAGAACTATATCAAGACACTAACAGGAAAAACAAATCAAAAGTGTTCGATTACATTTCTTCTTACATTACTTGGCACCATATTAAATGTGAAAAACTAACATTATTGTGAATTTTATTCCTAATCGAATCTACAACATTAGAAGGAAATTGGGTGATCGTTTCTTTTAGTTTTGCCATAAGGCTTTTACCTAAACTCATAAAAATAAAGACGTCTTGGATTTATTTCCAGTAAATAGGTGTCACAAAACGCCGTAAATTCATTTCAAAACATGTGAATTTTTATATCAAAAGCCTAATTTTGTGAAACAATTCAGAATGCATAGGATATGTTAATTCCATAGTGATTAAAAAAGGGGTGGGTGAATCATTCAACTAAATGCAAGTTTAACGTCTACCTGATCCCTGCAGTTATTCTAATATTACAAAAATAAACTAATAAAAAATCCTGTTTTTTTAAAAGGAAGGCATTTTTTTCTTCTCTATTTAAATAGGAGATATTTTTTTCATTTTCGATTTGCTGGACAGGAGTGTAACTCCTTTAAGTAATAAACGTATTAATAATTTCCCTTCCATTACAATTTGTCCTTACTTAGCTTCTATTACATAACCACGTTCTTCCAACAAACAATTCTACTACGATTTCCAATTCGCTCCCCCTTTTCATAATCTGCTTCCACCTTTCATCTAACATATGCGAATTTTTTTTGACAACTTTAACCGTCTAACCTTAATTTTTGCATTAATTTATTGTTTTGTTTGTAAATATAAATTCATTCCATATGCCAAGTGAAAAATGTTATTTTTATCGAATTTCACTAAATACATAGACATTTCATATCGGCAGCCATTTGTGTTAATGAAACACTAAACATCGATTTGGCCTTATAATGGAGGATTACTTTGATGAGTACGAGGAGGATCTCTTCGAAGATTACGACTTTGAACATAAACTGCTTTTTCGTTTCAACAAACAAACGCTGGATGAGACCCTTAAAAACTGTGTAATACCATCTGTGACTCAAATTACGTCATATGCCGGCACTCTCATTGGTTGGAACCTACTTTGTCGTCTCGCATGGATAATCGCTAAGTGTATTCACATCCGCCCATGGATGGACCATATCATATCTTTTGCCTGTGGATGCGGTCTACTTTATCACACTATTGGACTAGACTTTCTTGTAATTCTTCTTTTCTGCATGGTGTCGTATGTGATTTTAAGTATTCTGGAGTACAGACAATCGAAGAAAATGGGCTACATCCTCGGAGTTATCTGCATTGTTTCACTTTTTTTATATGAATTACTTGCAGACAATCCAACAGTTTGGCAGAAGATTCGCGGAGTACAAATGGTAGCTACCATGAAAGTAATTTCATTGGCTTTCGACTTGGATATGGGAAAACAAAGCCGCACTCCAGCTTTGTTCCCTTTTCTGGGATATATGCTCAGCCCGGCGAATACAGTACTCGGTCCGTGGATATCGTATGACGAGTACACCCAGAGCTTGAGCCAAATGAGAATCGATTTCCGTTGGATCCTATGGACGGTATGCAATTGCCTTGCAGCGATGGGTTTCCTTCTGCTATCAAACTGCTTCGTGTCTCTGTTCTGCACGGACTACGCCTGGAAATGGGTTGTTGCCTTTCGAGATGCATTATCGTTTCGTTGCAGTCACTATTTCATCTCGTTCCTATCGCAGGCTACAATGGCAGCGGCTGGCATTGGAAGCCACCTGAATCCTTCTGAAGTTTCACCGTTGTTCGGAAATCTTGTCACGAAACCATGCGCTATTGAGTTTCCTCGTTCACTAACTGATCTTGTTCGAAACTGGAACATCCCCATGCATAGATGGCTCAAAACATACGTTTTTCGAACATTGAAGACCAGAAGTGCCCTTGTGGCCATCGCCGCGACCTATTTAGTGTCTTCGCTCCTCCATGGACTCCACTTTCAAATCTACGCAGTATTATTGTCGCTTGGGGTCTTCACCTACGTGGAGTACAAATTACGTGCCAAAGTTGCCAGTATTTTCAATGCATGTATCTTGCCGAACGCTTGTCGTCAGCGAGTTTGCTTGCACGAACACAAATGGAAGTCGCCATTTAGCTTGGCCATGAATACAGTTTTCGGCTTATTGACTGTGATGCATTTGGCCTACTTGGGAATTATGATGGACGGAACGAGTTCGCCCAACGCCCAAGAAAACCGTTTCTCGATACAAGCAGGACTGAACGATTGGATGTCGCTGGACTTTCTTAGCCACTGGATATTTCTGTGTAGTTTCCTGTTCTATTTAATGGTCTAGGCATTATTTTTTACTTACTATTCGTGTGTTATCTAAATCCATGTATTAACACCAAGTGTGTACTTAGAGTAGAACGCGAGTGTCCCTTCTATTGAGGGGAACTGCATTTGCACCACCGTAGATTAAGCTGAAATTCATTTAAACTGTGATTCGTTTTCCATTTAACAGTATTTTGTACTTATTAGAGATTTTTGTGACGTATGCTTCCAAGTGCAGAACTAAGCTTAATGTACCCGACTGTAAGAAGAGTATTAAAAGTAAAAAATTTGTATTTTTATTTGATTTCTAAGTAAACGGCATCCATAGAAAATAAAAATGTATTTGACCAATAATTTGAGCTGTTTTATTAAAAAATAAGATAAGGCCTGAAAAATTACACTTTTACACTGCTACAAAGACCACCAATAATGCACGTCAATATAAATCAATACAATACTTTATTTTGGTTAAATTCTAATATCACATAACTTGTTCCTAACCTTCTGCCTCTTCGTACTCATACATAGGGATTCCAGTTACTACCGTCCTCAGGAAGCAAGTTATTTGTTATTAATAAAATAACATCAATCACCCACCAAACACCAACTCCTCCGACAGTGAGCAGCTTACCCACGGCAGTGCCCGTCTGACCCAGACAGAATCTATCCATTCCCAGAAATCCCAACAGTATGCTGTATATAAGTGTTGTGACAAAATAATGATCGGTATACTTGATGCAAGGTACACCATCTCGAAGAAAGGTTCTTGGTCCATAGCAATCGATGTCGGCAAAAACGGTGCATTCAACTTTAGTGTGTTCCACTTCGTCGTACATAATTCCACCAAATTTTACACAGCCATAGCCCATTTCATCTCGTGCGGTTTTATTTCCACGATGGTCGTAGGGCCCGTTACAGTCTATAAAGTCCTTTGGGAGGAAGTTACACTTTACCAGTGGACCAAGTGGATTGAATTCTGATGCTGAAGCTGTTGATTGTTGTATTGATATATCTTTATCACTTCGAGCGTGACTTAAATTAGCGAAATAGAATATTTGAACAAATATCGAAAGATATGTTATAAATTCCATTTTAGTTTAGGGATAATCTTGCTCTTTTTTGAAAATCAAAATGTAAAAACAAGAAGAGGGATCGAATTTCAGTTTGACAACTTCCTACTGTCGAATTGTCAAACAATTGTTTTCTATCTTTCTCAAACAAGAAGTTCAGCATTTTGGTTCTCTTTCTATTCAGTGCAGCCAAACCATAGTTTAAAAGTACAAGTTTGCTGGATTTCACTGGTCGAATTACAATTTTTTTTTATGACGGTGTTGAGAGGTATCAACTATGGGAATCAGTCAAATTGCTGGAGAATGTAAAGTCAATGCTGTAAATTTTGTGTATTTTACATTAGTTGCCTGTGCTTTCAATTTGAATACTTCGCCTAGAAAGTCGACTAAAAGGCGAAAGATTCGCCTCTCGAATAATAATAGGGGTAACATTATAAGCTATTGCACCAAATTACACTAATTAAACAAATCACTGGTAAAAAACGTAGTCACTTGTGGTCATACTGAATAAATTATGCTGCCGTTTGAATTATCCTGATCAGATTGTTTAACAGCATACAAGCACAATTTATTCCATGTGCTGTCAAATATGACCAATTGTACAGTAAGAAGTTTTTTGACGTCAGCATGTCATCCGGATTACAAGTTTGAATGACCGTCTGATCGCACCTTAACCTTTGGAATTTTTAACAAAGGTGTTGGTTAATTTTTTTCAATTTCTATAATTAAGTAAGTATTTTGTATACCCTATCCCAAAGGTATATTCATTTTAGCACATAGTTTGTAACACCCCTTAATATTCGTCGTGGACCCCTAGAAGTGTATATATTTATGATCAGGACCAAAACCTAAGACAATTTAGCAATTTTCCTCGGTCCGTCCGTATCAACTTGTTAGGCCTCTAAAATTGTACACAATATTTGATCTTTAAACGGCAGGGATTTTCTGTCTTCATACAAATGTGTCATTTTTCATACGCAGCGGAGTCATTACGGAACTTTACTGCCGGCGGATTTAATAAAAATTCAGAGAAAATATGAGTACCAAACAAAGTCTTTCTCCAAAACACGGATGGGGTTGATTCTGCATGGTATTTGAATTTATACCACATTACCATTGTGCGTTTTGGTTATTTTAAGCAATTTGAGATCGCATCTTCCTTTGGAGTGGGCAATCCGCAGTTGAATATCTTATGCAATGTATATTTGCTGCTTCAGTTCCATGTCCAAAACTTTTATTCTGATCCGAGGGAAACCCAACAACTTAACCGGCAGCAGTAGGCCATAAAAACCGGACACCACATAGAGAACCTTCTAGCCCGATGACCAGGTCCACCTGTGCCCCGGACTATAACCTAATCTAAGTAATAAATACAAAGGAAAGTCTTAATTTATTTCTAGTCTGTGTTACAAATTTATTATCACCAGATACATTACTAATTGATATATATTTTAGAATCGATTTGAAACAGAAAAATTAAGATAATAACTACACAAACATCAGTTTTTCAACAAAATAATTTGCAGATGGAATGGACGTTACACACTAATCTACTTTTGGTAGGCCAGCAGAAATTTCACTTTCAATGCCACAGTGATCGCTGCCGCGAAGAATCTTAAAAGTACCATTATCACCCCAGTCGGAGTTCCATGAGTTGGCAATCAACCAGTATGGAGTATCATTTTCCACACCCCATCCAATGATACGGATCGCATGACCACCAAGAGCTTTTCCATGGACATGCTGGTAAACTCCTATCAGGGAATATAATATATGATATAAATTATTTACAAATATACAAATGCATTACATACCCTTTTTGTATAAAATCAAATCCTCATAGACTGTAAAAGCACCTTCGACTGGTCCATTTGTTTGGATCTCTTTTTGGATTTCCTTTGGATTACGTGTCACTGAATATGCCTTGGAGCCATAGTGCTTATCGTCGTTGTACTTGACTTTGTATGAAGTTTGACACTGATGTTGACAGCGTGGAGTTTTGCCATGTTCACCGTCACAAGGTGGACGAGTTCCGTTAACATGATGCTCACATGGTGCGATTTCGTATGGACGGCAGCCCTATTTTTTGATTTTAATTTTTTAATGTTTTTCTATAGAAAACACTTGATATGACTCAATTACCTGACTTGACCCGAAGGAACCACCACTAACAATACCCTTGCGAGTCCAATAGCTCCAGGCTGCGCCAGGGAAACCACCATTGCATCCAAAGCCGCAAGTGTGGCAGCAGGACACTAAATCATCAGCGGAGAAGTGGAAGTTAATTTTTCCATTGGAGTGGATGCATACCTGAATATGATGAGAGTTGAAAATACATAAATTCTCACAGAATCAGACAAATTTATTGTAAAACTGTGTTTGCCAGAAAAAGCATCAGGTGTTTTTTTCATTGACACGATGATTTAAAAAAATCCAATATGAAACACCGCGAAATTACCAGCCCAGCCTACCAAAGTGGTGAGAATAATGAAAAGTGGACCTCAATCTAAACAAATTACAACACCATTATGGAATGTTAATACTTATTCCTAAAATCATAATTTGGTAAAACTTTTTTAATTAGAAATACAGAAGCATATAATTCAAACTTGTGTCACGGTAATTCACCCGCTAATAATGTTGTTTGTCATTTTCCTGATGTCACAAGCACATAAATAATTCAATAACAAGAAAGATAACATCGTTGAAGTAAACCCTTAAAACAAAACGCATTTTTCGTAGTTAATCGTGCAAAACAGAAGATTAATTATTTGTTGACCGCCCTTCTCTTTCTAATATTTCTCGGTATATGTATAATCATATTCAAAATATACAAATAAACAAAATATGTACACATATTCTGAATTTGATTGTGTGCTCTTATCGCAGAGCAAGTTTAGCGATAAGGCCGGAATCGAATATTGCCGATTCTTCTTTGTTCGAATAAACATTGTCAAAAGATATTAACTTACACGATCAGACATTGCTTCCACTGCTCCAAAGGCCCAGCATGAACCGCAGGATCCTTGATCACGAATCTCTCCAATAGTCGGGCAATTTGGCCATTGTTGACGAGAATCAAAGTTTTCTGGGAGATCATCTTCCCCACCAGATTCGAGCACAGGACGCTTTGGTGGCAATGCAAATTTGTAAGCGTCCGGATGAACTCCCATTAAACCACGGATGTATGATTCAGATACAGAGGGGTGAAAATTACGGCCGACCTATAATAAAGTTAAATGCAATTTAACAAATTCCATTTGCTGTACATATTACAAACTGACTCACCTCCCAAGTTTTTGCCTTGGAACGAACAATTTCTATGAATTCATCGGATTGCAGATGTGGCTCTGCTGCGACTTGCAGAACAATCGCAATAAGAACGAAAGCAAAACGCTTCATATTGTCTTCCTTTGTTCCTGCTGTTTGTAATTTTGAACGAAATAATAGTAGAAAATTAAAAATGGCGTACTAATAGAGTAATTGCGTATTGGAAAGATTTTTTATTTTGTTAATTAATTTATAGAGTAATGTAGGTCAGGAGAACTTTCACGACCGTAATTTTGGGAAAAAATCTAGCTCGAATTTACTTACCTAACAGCTAAAAGTTTATACAGTACTTCACACTAACACTTAAACAAAGGAAATGTAACAATTAGAAAAACAATCTCAGACAACCGATTTAAAGTACTTTAAGAGCTGCAATGATTTATTGATCATGAAATGAAGCAAATGACATGAAATCGGCTTCCAAATACTATACGTTGCTGCTGAATTTATTTGACAACTCTTAAAAATCAGCTGTTAACCTTGGTTGAGTGATGCCAGCTCCATCCGAGGAGTTTGTTCGAATGGTACAGTCGTTTGTGTTGAATAAAATTTGTTTGGGAATAGAAAGTCTATTCCTTTAATATTTGCTTTGTTTTTTGCATAATTGTATTAAAAGATATTGAATTGGCTATTTCTCTAACATAGTCTGCAAAAGCGTAAAATATGACAGTGATGAACTTAGAATCTATAAAAAAGTTTTATTTTAAACATTTTGAAATGTAATAAATTTCTTCAGCTTTAGCTCACCTTTGAAAAGCTCTGAAGCGACAGAACAGAAAATTTCATAGCAGTAACTTGTGATGGTATCTGACTTCGTGATATCATAAATTTAAGCTTCAAATTGAAATCCTTTCCAGCAGGACAGTAATTAATGGATTTTTCTTTTCCTTCCTGTACATCTAAAGATGATATTTCGCCACCTTCCCAATTACATGCATACAAATGCCAAGCAGTTTCTGCAGACTAGAACCAAACGTAAATATCCTTTATTTGACTTGCTTGAATGGAGACTGCGATACTTACACTTTGTATTAAATTATCGCCATTCCAACATAGGATGAATAATTGTGACAAAGCTGATGAAATGTAGACCAAGAACTTTAGATAGTCTCCGATGAACATTTCGCCCTTTTGTTTTAAAAAGAGATGGTTAAAAATAATGTTGCATGGAACATGTTTTCAAATTTAAAATTTAAGAACATTGGAACTTGTCCTCAAAATATAAATGTAATGCACTTAAAGCTATATCCATAGACGATATTATAGATAGTTTTTTTGTGTCTATTCGCCGTAGATTCCTAAGTATATGTATTTGTTATCAGCATCGCAAGTTATGACGATTAAGCAATGTCTGTCCGTCAGTCTCTGAATTATAGGCCTTAAATATTAAACTCCGAAGCTGATATTTGGAATATATACTGGCTAAAGCCCCAAAACCGGCTGTGGTGGCCTACACGGACAGCTCTTTAAATGCAGGGGTGATGTTTTGATAAGGCTGATGCGCCAAATCATCAACAAAGTTTGGGCGGCGGAAAACATGCCATTATTGATAGCAGAAACTTCGAAGTAGTTAAGGAAAACTAAAAATAAATAGCCTCGCTTCTCCAACCACTGTGTGTGGGAAGATATATTTGTTGACACGAATGAAAGGGACCTACATGTCGGGATTTGAACTCGCTTAGTGGTCCAACGCACTTAACCACTAAGCTACTGCAATCCAAGTTAAGGAAAACTAATTGTATGAAGCTAATTAATTCATTAATTCCAGACTTGAAAGATAAAAAAGATATCCTCCAAGTCCCGATTACTTACGGGTCGGGATCCCATTAAGTTGGTCAGTTGGAGGGCAATTATCAAAGAATTGAAATTTAGATATGTATATGGAGACGTACACATTTTTTATTGTATTTTTATGTTTCTGGAAAGAACTATCGACTCCTCTTGCGGAGGTGCAATATGTGTGGCTGTTATAGGATGGTTAAAGACGTGTCTTTTGTGGAAATTTAGTTTCTGGTTTTTTCGTCTTCCTCAAAGACAGAGTTCAGGTGTGTTCAAAGTATTTCAACGCAACCGGTTTCTATTGCTGAATTTTCGTTTTTTATAACCGTGAATGGATCTGCGGTTCTGAACCTACGGGATCCCATTCTCTTTGTATTAGAGTTGACGTTTGTTAAAATATATTGTTCAATGTTGAAAGCTACGGAAAAAAAGAATTGCTTTATTTTTTTGTTATGAGATTGAAACACTGCGATGCGGTTTTCGTAATAAGGAAGAAAAAAATATTTCCTGTTCAACAACCTATCCAATAGGTATATATGTATAGGTAGGTACATATAGCTTCCAGCGAAGCCGCATTATAATATAAAATCATTGAATCAGTACCTTAAATCCTTAAATGTTCTTTTAATTTTTAATTAGTAGATAGCGTAAAGTGTTGTACAACATGCGACTCATACAAACTAATAGAACAAACGAAATTTCACCGAAACTTACCGTGACTAACTGAAATCCAACCATACATATTAAAATTGAACTAATCGAGAAGTTTGCCAATAGATGGGGACTGTTGAATTGTTCCAAACTCTTTGCAAAGCTGTGAAAAAAAAGATGTACATATATATTATGCTTGGTCATAATTCTTCTTTGAGTTTTTAACCTCAACACTTCGACAAAACCGAATTCTTATTGAAAAACAATAATGTCTATTAAAATAAAATAAAATTACATAATCAAATTTATTATCGTACTTAATAATCTCACTATGACGTCGAGCTATAATATGTAACCGACGAACGTACTCCTTCTGAATGATAGCTTCAGGAACTGCAAGCTGACCATGTTCAGCCACCACTTTACGATGTGAATCCGGAATAATCTTTGCAATATCTTGATGCAAAATGTTAAACTGTCCACAGGTGTATGTCACAAAGAATCCAAAGAGAGAGTCCTCAGCAAAAAGAGTGGTTACCACACAGACACCAGCATAGGCAGTAAAGATATAAGTGATGACATACCTCCAACCATGATTTGCATCAAAAAAGAAAATCATTCTGTATGGAAATGGTTTCTCTTCAGTATTTGGATCTAACAGTAATTCAATCAATGGCAGAACACAGTACATTGATATTAGAGCCATCATCATAATAGACATTAGGCCAAATATTTTAGTTTTTGATTGACATTCGGCTTCGATCTTCGGATTTGAGTCCCTAAAAAACGACAGATAAAAATGAAAGCATTACGTTACATACAAAATTGCTAATACATATTCGGCGCTAGTGGTATCCGTCGAAGAATGGATTATAATTCTCCGATATCATACGAATCAGAAAACTTTTGCATAGAGGCGAGCTGTTCCTCCGATCAATTCTACGGAACATTATTCCGATATTACATATGTAAGGAACACCTGCTTTCTTCGTTGCAATGCGATCCAATGCGTTTTTTTTGTTTCGACAATATTTATCTTTCAATATTCAATACATTGAAAAATAATTTGTGGACATATTCCAAAAAAATTAGTGTTCACTAAGAATTTACGTAGAAAATCACAACGGCCTAAAAATGTAATATCTGAAGATATATAGAAGATATATATGATTGCGTTAATTTATTGCAGTTATCAAGAGACTTGTTCGTCTCAACGGTGTCTATGATTTAGGGCTATCCTTAAATCATCTGGAGTTTGTGTACACATTAAAGATAGACAAATTCTATAGAACGATTTTTTTCAAAGAATATGTCCATTTTCGGACTGTTACCATGACCTCATATTTAAAATAATTCCATATATTGACCACACAACCTTTGCTCAGTATTGCTTAATTCAAGAATACTTTTTAAGTTTCAAAATGAATAACTATACATTTTTTTTACGAAATTCCAGCTTATAATACGTACTTAGTTAAAGATTTAAATGAAACTTACTTCGGAATCCAAATGTACTGCACAAAATCTTCCAGGATTTTCTTAAACTCTTTTTGGTGTATTTTCATGTGAACAATTCGAATAAAGTTTAGAAATCCCATAAAAGTTGTACAACTGTTTTCGGTGGTCTTTGAGATGTCTCCAAAAGTATATACTAAGAAAGCCGTCTGAAATAAGATGGTTAAGCCCACCGAAAAGACCACATACCATGACCATGCGTAATAAGCGTTAATAAATGTTCGACTTTTCGTTTCGATTGGCCAAGAACCGTTAAGCTTAAGCCAAATACACTGCAGCGGAAATTTAAATACACTTCCATCTTTTGGTTTTGGATTAAACATGCTTTTAGTTATACTCTGGCATGTGGCAGATAGTTTTAGTCATATTTATAGGTATGATGATGAATGCTCATTAGGAATGCCCTTTGTTTTTCGTGAAAAATACAGCATTTTAATAAGGGAGATAATAATAGGGTTGTGTGGCTCGTTAAATGGATTCTCTACTTAATAACAGACTTCTTTGTATGATGAAAATAAATGACAGGGAATTTAAAATTTCATATAGGCTCAATTTGTGTTCAAAGCTTGATTATGAATAATTTTTGTGTTATTTCAAAACGATTAATATGTATTGCGAATATATTTTTAGTGCGGAAATTTGTTTCAGTTAAGTAGTGGTTTCGTTTTGCTAAATCGAGTGCGGAGTGGGTGGCATTTTATAAACTGAATGAAGGAACATTTTTAATTATTACTTAAAAATATCAACATATTGTACATGAATAGACAATGAAAACCCATTCAGAGTTTTGCTTTTGCTGAACTGTTTCCACCTCAGAAATGAGTTTTTTTTAGAAATTTAAGCTAGAGCTTATATAGTTTATTTTTACTTGGGTTTTTATTTATTGATCAAACTATTCTGCAACCCCAAAGGCGGACCAGTAGGACTGCAGTGAAGTGGGAGGATTATGATCCCTGTAATCCTGATCATAATCTACAGAAATTTCAAGATATTGCTTTTTGCTTTCGTACGACCCTAATTATGGTCAATCGGAACTATATCAGATAGTATTTTCAACATTTTTCGTGAAGCTTGTGTACTGAAACCAACTTCAGTTCAGCAAAACTCGTTACCCATCATACTTCATACATGCCATTTTTCACACAAAAATGGATAAGTCCTATTCATCAACGAAAGCAATTTGCCAGTAGAAGCTTTCATTAAGCACATCCCCTTGTGTGTATGTGCACATCACAAACTCTGTAGTGAAACAAAACCAAAAAAAAAAAAACAATACAAATGTTTGATCTCTTACGAGAAGCGAAAATAAAAATAAACAATCGAGAATTATGAAATATGAAATAACTAAAGTGGCAAGGACTTTTTCCGAAATTTTTAATATTTTTCTGTTCTCAAACGAAGAATGATTGTATTTATTTCAATTAGAAATAGAAATAAATTCCATTGAGAAATCGTTTCTTAAAAAATAAAAACATATTAGGTCTGTTCGTTTACTTTTTGAAGTAACTTCAAGGTACTCAAAGTAACTAAAAACAGCTTAAGGCTGTGCCACAACTTATAAGTTTAGCAAAAGAGAGAAGCAACGAGGTAAATAACTTACCCTCAAATGAGAAAATTACTAAATTCTGCTCAAGAAATTTTTTAAAATAGCTGCGTGCTGTCAATTGTTTTTTTTTGTGTGTGATTGTGATTTTAAAAAAAGTGGAAGTTGCCTGCTTTTATTTATCGTTGAACTAATGGATTCAGCAACCCGGTCTAAGTTTATAATACGACTCCCCAAGGAAAGGGAAAGATCAGAGCCATCTTCCAAATCCCTAAAAAAAAGAATAGACCTATTATATGATGAAGATTTGCTAGTATTCTTAAAAGAAATACCTCGAATTGATCTTCTGTACAAGTAAATGACATTTTTAATGTTGCATTAAAAAAGATAAACAAAAAGTACTTAAAAAGGAAGAACTAAAAACGTTGTCTACCAGGTCCTCGTCATTTTCTTCGAATGAAACTAAGAATAGGTAAATATACCAAATAAAATAAATTAGGTAAAACCCCTACTCGAAGCACCACGGCACGTCCTGCCGCTGATGAATTAAGGTGTTACACGACATCCGTATAACTAGCCTTTGTGAAAACGGTGGATGAACTGCGTTATAGGTCCGAAAAACCACTGTATCGATTGCATTGAAGTTAGCTGGTTTGCTTGTACAATACAGTTTTGGTTAGCAAATTTTAATTGGATTTTAATAATTCGCATGCAGTTCGTTTTCCATGGGCCGATCATAGAATTTCCCCTTAAAAAATATCAGGAAAAAAAACATTTTTCTGTACATATAAAACTTGTAATTGTAACTTCATAATTTCCATTCAAATCCAACCACCTCACTGGCACTGCCCATCTGATTACGATGACGAGGATGGAATGAAAACAATAATAGCTTTGTAATATGTTTTATATTATACATAATATTATTTATTTATTTGTTTAATTAAATTTGGTTATTATTAAATGCATCAGCAACAAAAATTACAATTAACGATTTTGACGTTTGTGGTGTTTGGTTGCATTATTACTTCTGGTTTTGATTCTGAATTTAAAGTCAGAAGCGAATTACTCTTCTTCCCAGGAGAGGAACTGTCATTTAAGTACCAAACGAACCCTGTCAGAAGAGTCTGAAATTCTTCCAGATTACTTTCCCACGGTTTGTATAATAGGGAGAACGTAAAAAGCCAGTGCAACTCTCTTCGCAGTCAATCCGACGGATTCAATGATTGCGGTGAGTATCTCCGGCACAACAAGTTGTGGTTACTTACTTACGCTTACATTTTCTCTTTAATACTAAATAAAACCACTTGAATTTTTGTAAGATTTTTCATTTTGTTTGTTTTCATTTATTATTAATTTAACACGTTTAACGAAAAAGTAGTTATTATTTGCATTTCTCATTTCATTAAATAATAATTAAAATTAAAAATAATATTACACATTACCTACAATTATTTTTTTTCGTTTCATTTCTCAAATTATTTATTAATGTTTTTGTTTTTTTTTTTGTTTTTCTTCATTATTTTATTTATTATTATACGTTAAATAATTACGCCTATTATTTATTTATAGCTTTTGTTGTCTTATTTAATTTACGTTTGTTTCATTTTATTGGTTTTTATGTTTTAGATTAAGAAGTTATTTTCTTTGAAAAGAATGTTTTGAATTTTTCACGTTTCCACATTCTCTTTGCCATATTTAGCATACAATTTCTTCTTCCTTTTTTTATATAAAAAACTTTACTCCATTCTTAGTACATATAACATTTAAGTTAATATATATATATATATATATTTTTAATATTATTCATTTGTTTTTACTTAAATCTTGTTCTGATAAAGAGAAAAAAAGTTAATAGATGAAAACGAAAATATGAAGATCATGAAGAAGACACAGGAAAATCGGAAAAAAATTAACAAAAATATTAAACATTTTTAAAAAAATATTTACTTTTTTTAACTGGTATATCACAGGTTAAATAAAATGAGCAATAACAAAATCAAAAAAAAAAAAATGTGGAATTTGAAATGATAAAAAATAAATGTGTGTGTGTGTTTGTGTTCTTTTGTTTAATTAAACACTGAATGCCTTAAATTAGTGATTTTAGTAATGATATGTTCTTTTTAGTTATTATTTTTTTAATGTTTCTTCTAACATTTCGTTTCGATCTTCTACATTCTAAGTTTTGTTTGCTTTTCTCTCTGTAGTAATGAACTAAGAAGAAGAAAAAGAAAAAGAAGAAGCTAATAATAATAATTTAATTAGTAATACTATAATGTAGTAAGTTTTGTCTATCAGAACAAGATGAGGACGTTAAATATTTCGCACAGTTTTTGTATTATTTTTTATTAATCATAGCAGTGTGTGATGACGATAGTTTGTTTTTTTTTCTGTTTATATTATTTTTGCAGTTAGAACACTTACATAGTTTTTACAATAGCATTTGCACAAAATGAAAAAAAAAATCTATTCTGTAAAAAACAATGAACTATACATATATAATATATATGGGGAGAAATCTTCAATTAATACTATTCAAATAATACAAACGAAACGAAACTGCTTATCGTAATTATTTAAAATACTTGAAACATTTATCTGTTTTTTTTTTGTTTGTTGTCTTCTGTGTTAGTTACTAATAAATTTATTTATATATATATATATAATATATGTACTATATATAAGTAATTACTTTGTCTATTTTTGAATCAAAATTAACCAAAAGTCTAAGAGTATGTTTTGCATTATGTACATGTTTATCATTTTGTCGATAATTAAAATTTAATTTATTCTAATTTTTCTTGTTTTACCACGAAATCCATTCAATTAATGAATGTGAGTAGATTATTAGGGCAATATATACGACACCGTTTAAGTTCTTTTTTTTTTGTATTTTCTATATATATAAATGTATTTGTTCTTTTATTATTTTTTTTGTTTTGTTTTTGTTTTAAATTAATTAAATATTTAAGCAATAATAATTTTCACATTTAATATATTTGTTTTGGTATTGAAGATGTTTTTTGTTTTTTTTTGCGTTGCGTTTGGGCAATGAGTTCCTTGAAAAGTGAGAGGTACAACAAGTTGAATTTAGAAAGGAAAAAATATATATATATTGTCGAAGTGGTTTGAAATGGCATGATAAAATGAATGTACGTTCTTCTTTAAAAATTAACATATGTTACTGTTTTTATAGCTAATTCGAGGACATTTGTTAAATCACTTTCATTAAGAATAGACTGTTTTGCTTCACTTCAAGGAATAAATTAATTTTTTTTTTTACAAATTTCGAGTCATAGCATTATAAGCATGAGCATTGAAAGAAAATGAGGAATGAATAGAAATTGATGTGCTCAACTTTCCTTTCAGGTAGCAGGCATTTTCACATACGATTACAATTATTGGATAGAAAAACTGTTCAAAGTAATAAATTAAAAATCAGAATGTAAGAGTCAGGTATTTATGATAAAATTTTCGATTTAAAATTTACACTTTCAGCACTGAAATGAGTTCATCGAAATGCCGCTACTTTTACACTTCTCTTTGACATAGCGAGGTTTATTTTGGGATATTTATAAGGAATTATTCGTTTTTTATTGAGTTTCGAGGAATTTTTTGATTAAATTCGAGGAAGTTTTAAAATTCTCTTCTTTTTTCATTATTTTGGGGTCAGTCAGTCAGGCGCTTGCATGACAAAAAGCACATATCCCGAGCGAAGCAACGAAGTTGGGTGAGCGGTACTTGCCGCCTACGGAAAGAAGGTTGAATTCCCTTAAACCCGCGAAGCGGTCCACAGAGCTACTGTTGCCATATTATCTTATTTATGTCATCTGATGGAAAATTTGTATGTTTTTCACAAAAAAAAAAAAAAATTGAGGTTGAAATTGTGGGGCTGAAACAAAAAATACATTTTTTTACGACTTAGGGGGGTCTCCATGTCCTATTGAAGCCACTACATATCTTTTAAAAAAGCAATTAACTTTCAAAGGCTGCTACCTAGAAGGAAGGTCGCCCCAATTGATACACCGAGCCATTAAGTTAATTAAGAAAAAACAGGGCATTGTTAGTGCATTTCTTGAGGTTTCTTCTATGTTTTGCCACAGTTTTTGCAAAACGTAGAACAAGTCAAATCAAAATGTCGAATGTTGCCTCTATTTATTTATCACTTTAGTTATGATAAGAGAACAAAGCCCACGAAAACGACGTTTTTTGTTTTATGCATATGTTTTTGGATTTCGAAAACTTTTTTTCTATTGTGTTCATAAATTTAGTAAATACTTTTTATTGTATGGAATATGTAGTAGAATAGCTACAAGTTTACAATTATTCAGGGTTATTGCGAACACAGCAATCAAAAAATGCCCTATAGCGAATAAGCAATAAGTAATTTACTGCATCGATAATTTCCTAATTAAAATGATTTATAAACGGTATGCCATTCCTTAGTCTGCATGACATTCATCTTCTTTGTTGATCTGTAGCAAAACAGGAGTTTTAAAAAGACAGTAAAGACAGTCTAACACATTTTACGTTGGTCATCAACTAGCCAACGAAATATATTAGAACAGCATCCGTTTAGGATCCAAAAGTTCAGAGGATCTATCTGTCTTAAAAATGAATCAAACATTTTTTAAAGATATACATAATGCTCAACTGAACAATATCCACGTGAAGAGAATTCTATATTGAGATGATCGGATCTCAAATGTTAAACCGTATTTGGGATTTTTACTCCTCACTAGTCGAACAAATAGGAAGAATCGAAAAACTAGGAAAGATCCAACAGAAAAATCTTTACTGACTTTTATTTGGCAAATTTAACTTTGTGATTTGAAATTTCATTAATTTAACCTCAATTTTCCTACGAACTTAACCATAACCTATTTCTTGGCTTTCTTTAGCTAAATGACAATAAAAAAAAGTTCTCTATAAAAAAAATATTTCAAATTTAAAGCCGAAGAAATGCGTAATCACTCATTTTACAAAAAAAAAAAAAATGTTCCATGTTATGGATGGTTTCTTGACAGCTCATCATATTCTGGTATCCTAATTAGAGACATAAAGCCGCACTATCCCCATCTTGTATACTGACGCATGCTATGAAACGTTTTCAAGAAAAGTGAAACAGACAGCAGGACTATCACGAGCTTACGATAGTCCTGCATCAACGCTACTTTATTGGTTTTTCCATAGAATTTGATACATCCATATTGTCAGCGAAAATGTTAAAATTAATGTATTATTGCATATTCTGACAGTTTACACACGGATTCAAAGAAAACAAATTCAGAAGTGAAAGCAATAAAACTCCTTGATAGGACAAATTTCACAAATTCACGTCCGCTTTGCGAATTATGTTTTTAAAATGTTCGCGCTTACGAAACAGATAAAGTTCTGTTAGACTTATATTTAGATAATATATAGATAGATAGATAATACAAAATACATCGGTTTTTTTTTTTTAAATATTTCTTCAATACAAGAACTAAAAAACACGTATTGCTTTTTTGTTTACCAAACATAAATATACATTCTTTTTATGTATGTAAAGGTAGATGAATTAATACAAATTTAACAAGAACAATTTGAAGTTACAGGACACTCAATTGCACCATAGTATATTTTGCTATAATATGTTTTAATTTTTTTGTTTGTTTTAGCTAATAGTCAGCTATATATGGCGAGTAATAAAAAATTTAACAAGGTTTACATTTTTAAAAATTGTACTTCGCAAAAGAAAGAGGGTATAAATATAAATATTTATTTGTAAATAAATTAATGTACATACTATAGTCAAAAGTAATATATTCATTTTTTTTGTTACATTATTTTTAATTTTTTTATTTTTTTTTTAAATTGTTTCGATGCGCAGTTGTGTGAGTTGTTTTATTTTATTTCAGTTGTTGAGTTACCTACTTATGAAAACTTTTGAATATTATTTTGTATTTGTTTTTCAGCTTTTAATAAATATATATTATTTTTTGTTTGTTTTTTATTTTTATCTATTGTGTATTACCGGTTTCATCCTCACTATGTAATTGTGTAGTATATTTTATTAATATTATTATTATTTATTTTAGCTTACTCGGTATATAGTATTATTATCCTTCATTCTCTTACAAAATAATTATGTGTATGTGTGTATATGCATAGGTTTTTTGTTATTCAAGTGTGTGTGTGTTTTTTTTATCCATTTTTCTTTTATTACATCATTCTTTAAATCACTCATCGTCGCGTTCTTGTTTTATTTTATTTTTTTGTTTCCTTAAATTCATCTAAATAGCCTTTTTGTTTTCATTTTTCGGTTTATATATATATTAATCTAATCTCACATTCAGTAATCTATTTAGTTTTAAATATACATTTTATTAGTTATGTTTTTCTGTTTCTTTTATATATATATATATATTTATATATGCATTTGCAAAAAGTAAAGCGGACAAAAATAAAAAGAATAATCTTTTATTTATTTAAAATTTTGTATAATAATGTTTTGTTTTGTTTTAAATAAAATTTCGATTAAATCAAAAATAAACAAGAAACGTAACAATTTTGTTGTAATATATGTATATATTTTATTTTTTTGCATTTTAACTAAAACTAAATTTAAATTATATTTAAAAATAAAAAATACAAAATAATTAATATTTATAAAAAAATAAACGATTTATTATACCTAGTTACAAAATACAGCATGTCGTTGAACAGCATCTACTGGATCCACCTTTGCTTTTTTGCCGTTGATCTGAACAAAGAAGAGGTTCGTTTTATTTTTAGAAAAAATTATTTTGGAAAAAAAATTTTTTACCTTGCGAATTGGGTTCTGGCAGATTATCACGCGGAACTAAATGCATTACAGTCGTTTTGCCCAATGGAAGTCCTAGTGCACCTAATGTTACATTGCAATGTAAAAATCTACCTTGGTATATAAGACGAAGTATTTCGGCCTTTGAAACAATTTCTCGCTCCCAATCTGAAAACAGAAATAGAGAAATAATTATGTATATGGAAACAAAAAGCACAAAAAAGTTTATTTTCCCTTGAAAACCCCCCTTTACGTGTTTTTTTGTTAGCCCTGTACTTTATATCTGTCAGACTAATTGTCACATTACAAATGCATAATTTCGCGTAATTCATCTGTTATTGACTCCTCTTGATTATTTTCTTTGGGGATAGGCAAATTCTCTCTATGCATCCCCTAAAGCGCTACCCTTCAAGTTTTATAACTCTATCAACTCTACTGCTGAGTCAGTTAGGGGTAGCCCTCCCTAAAACGAGCAAAATCTTTTAAAAAAATATACTGAGGCACGTATTCAATTATTTTCTATTCCCCACAACCATACAAAATCTCACATCTACATGTTTAGCGGTGTGAGAGTTATAGGACAGAAGTTATAAACATGCTTTTGTATAACCCCTTTAAGAAAACTTGCTTAAACACCTATCAAATAATTTTTATTTTTCTATGAAAGGACATAGTTCAAAATTTATAATGTATACAGTGACGGAGATGGCCTCAACAACGTCGTTTTCGTAGAAGAACAGACCAATTACGACGCTGGCCCAAAATCCGCACCAAACAGTAACTTTTTGTGGATGCGTTGCCACCTAATTAACCTCGATTGGGGGCGCAATCTTGGTTGTTAACATAGCAATTTATCCAAAATTGAGCTTCGTCACTGAAGATGATTTTTTTAGCCAAAATTGGGGTCCTCTTTGAAAAGCTCCGAAGCCCAGTTAGCTACCGGGTCAGTCGAATCTTGTATACTAGCGCAGGTTCAAATGCCGACACAAAACTTGGCAGTTGAAGTTGAACTCGGCGAAAGACCGAGGGCACATCGAGGCCAATCTGACGTTTCTTTGACGTCTCGAATTGTGCCAATGCGTCTGCCGTGCAACTTGTCATTGTAAAATAAACGATTTGACAGAAGCTGAAAAAAAACATGGCAGTCACAGATTGTCAACATTGAACGCCCTTCATATGTTATTTTGACAGATGTCTTCACGCTTGTATAGGGTGTTTTTGGAAATGGAATAAAACAAAGATGATTTGTTTAAATTGACATAAAAATTAACTTTAATCGAAAGATTATATTCTAGCATTATAATTTAAATATGATTTCTGGCATATGACTGCCACGGCTGGCTCGGACGTAGTATAATCTGGAGGCCCAATTCACGATTACTTTTTCCAACAATTGTGGCAATAACGCGGCGAAGGTTGTCCTCCAAGTGGTCAATCTTTTCGGGCTTATCGGTGTAGATCGCACAATCTTGGAGGCCAATTCACGGCTCCGTTACGTGAAACTATGCGGTTACCAAGCGTTTCCTTCAATAAATCAATTGTGGGACGAGCTGTGTGACATTCTGCGCCGTCACTAAAAAAAATTCGCATATACGTATTTCGAACAGAACCATGATTTTCAAAATAAATTTGAAATCTTTGTTAAGGCGTCTATTCATGTTGAAATGTCAAACCAAACTAAAAACAAATCACAGCTGAAAAAATGGCCGCCAGTTAAAATAGTGTTGCCAACTTATAGTTCTATTCCTAAAAAAAGTTCCTTTACGACTTTCGTAAAATGTTCAATAATCGCATAATTTTTACTGAAATTGCTTGGCTTGTGCAGGCTGCGGCTTGGTTTACGCACCTAATCACTAATCAGGAGATGTATTACTTACTTCTAAAATCGATTTTGATATCGTTGACAGTAAATATAATTCAAATATTTTTTAACGAAAACACCGACAGTATAAAATAACAAAAAAATTCTCATAAGAAGGTTTTTTTTGTAAAAAAGCTAGGTATAACATATTTTTACTTAGTATATTGATTCGTAATAGTAGAATAGGAAATGAAATATTTGCGAAAAATAAACATAATATATTTATTTCCGTCTCCGAAAGACACTCACATAAGTAATATGCTAATTCTCCATGCATTATTTGTCCAAGAACTGAACTTGACATGCAAAATTTAAACGGGTCACTAACAAAATTTTATTACGACTTATTAGGAGCAAATGCATAAACCTTTGTACAAAAAAAAACCAAGCATGTTGCATTCACCTTAAACTTATCCTTAAAAGGCATTATATACTGCTGAAGTATTAACTTATTCCCCATCCGCGTGATTGCCCGCTTTACCATGTGTCACATTGCGTTCAAAAAATCTAAGCCATTCGTCGTCCGTCATTCTCTTCAACTCGTAAGGCTTCACATGAGTTAATCTAAAATCTGCGGCCTGCGGATGACTTACAAACAACAAGCGAGTAAACGACACTGACCATGAATTAGAGATTTGAATGACAGACGTCGTCGGTGTATAGCTGCACTTCACTCGCCGCCAGTCACTGTTTCTGTTATTTTAAGCCCAGCAAAGATTTCATTCTTATTCAACAAACCGCAATCATATCAGTAGCTAACCTCTATCTAACCATATTAGCCAGGTTCTACATTTTTTTGTTGTTAGCTTTTATAACCAGATGTGTCACTTTGTTGAATTATTCAATCATAAGGTTCTCTTATAAATGAGTTATGATATCACGTTTTGTTGTTTTGTGTGGCGTAAAACAAGCACATTAATGTGATAATATGCGCGCTCTCACCTTTCGCTTAATTTAATTTATTTAATTTTCACAGATATTTACCTACTCTTGAAATTTAAAAATCAAATAAAACGTAAAAAGAAAACGCGTTTATCACACGTACTAAGTTTTTTTTGCTGTTTTTTGTTTTCTTGGCCGAGCCGAGCCATAAGGGTAAATAAAGATATCGCATTGCATGTGTAAATTATGCTAATAACTTTCAAAAACACACGTCTCCGTGCCGACTGACAGCTACTGGGACGACGGACGTTTTTTGCACCCAAAACGAGTACAAACATCAAATTGATCAAATGTTGCTTTCAAGGTGACAGAATCTTGAACTGGTGTTTTTATTTTTTCTTCTTGAGAATATCAATTTGCAAGTTTCGTGGTGGAAGTTTAGCGCCGACACTTAATTATCTTTATTATGATATTTGAATTGAGTCGTTGAATGCCAGAACACCAGGATGTCGTATTTATTTTGCTCCACCAGTGGCTTTTGACAGCTCGTAATCTCCACTTTGTATGCTGAACGACAAGGAAATTAATTGAAAATACGAGTAGTCGATTTTGTTTTCTTCTTTTCTAACAATAGTGAAGGAGTGAGTCAATATAATACTTTATTGGGAATGACTTTAATGGGAATGTATATTGTATAGTGTGTGTGTTTTTGTTTGTTGAAGTTCTGCAGCCACCCCCAGCTATGTCATCATCATCATATGTGGTGATCCACTTTGAAGGGCACTGCCCTGACTTTAGTAATGTATTTCGTCGCTGGAGGTACAATTGAATGGAGTAGGTATATAAGATGCAAAGAAAAACTAAATACAGAATAATAAAAGTCAAACCAAGTGACACAAAGAAAAGAACATAAAATAAAAAACACAGTTTAAAACTGTAGAGATTAAATAGAGGCCAAAGGCGGAAATACCAACTGTGCTAGAAAACTTGTTAAGTTTGAATGTTTTTGCATAGCGAAGTTTTCTTGTAATGATGGCGTCGTCGTCGTGAGCAATACAATAAGATGAGATAGATGTGATTGATTGTAAATCGTATTTTGGATTTCTTGTCTTTATTCCTTTTATGCTTCTTAATTGCCACTTGAGTTAAGTGCCGGTTTTACATAAAGAAAACGAAAGATACGCATCAATGCGTACAATTTCTTCTGTTTCTGAAGTGAGTATTTTTTTTTTTGTTAATTTTATGTAACGACGAAGTTACGATACGACCATTTTTCAGTTCAATGCTTTTAAAGTCACTTTCACTGTCTGTCTCTTTTCACTCTCTTATCTATTGGTATTACTTTTCACAGAGAGTTTCAGACTTTATGGCGAAGCTATTAGTATTCATTGGAATCCTCAATGAATTTTATGAAAAATAAAAAAAAAAAACAAAACAAAGAAACAGTAGATACTTGTCTTTCTTTCTGTCTTCACTTCAGAATAACAAATAAAAATACTCTTACACTATAAGTTGTTATTCACAAATAAGGAATTGCTTTGGAAGGATGCCAAATTGAAGGTGTTGAATTTTTAGCAATTTATTTGTTTGTGCTCGAGTTTTTTTGATAAAGTTTTTTTCAATTCAATTTGTATTTAAGATACATATATTAATTATTTAAGGTCTGATGCAATTTTAAGGTGACCAATCAGAGGGAGTTTCAGATCTATCTCAGATCTTCAGATGGAATGAGCATTTTTGCTTCTCTAAATTATCCGTCATTTAGCTTACATTTAGATTTGGTTAAAATAAGGAATATTTAACTGAAGGCCGAAGCCGTTGAGGCTTCGAAAGTACATACCTATATACTTCCAATAATAAGGGACACCCAACATCGACGAATCGGGCAGAATGTCACAATCGATAGCAATAGCTTTTATGTACTAAGGGACTTTGTATACCTCGGCTGTCCTATCACTGCAATTGTGCAGTTAAATAACTAAGGAATCTCTATATAAGACCTAAATGTGAATTCTTTCTAAAACTTTCTTCATTAGATATTTAGTCCTGTATGCCTTGAAAGGTTCTGGAGAAAAGGATTCAACAGAAAACTGTATATAGAGCGAATGAATTTGCATAGATATTCTCTCTCACATCGCCTTAATGAATGAAGTCGGACAACATCGGCGACCAATACTGATTATAATTTCGAGAAATGACTTTGTCAGGCAATTTTTGAAGCAAAAGAGAAATGGATTTACTTTGTGTGACAAGAAAGGCTGATAATGGCATAGGCATAAGCCCTTTTTTCATTACCATGGTAACGATCGCAAAGATCTGTCTATATAAGGCTTCAAAGGTATAATCCAACCACTCATAGAATGGTGACGTGTTATTTAGACCGAGCTGAAAATATGACTTTCGATGGCAAATGCAAAAATTTATAACATTCGAAATGGTTTTGGGCTTCAACCAATTAAGCTGTGTAGAGTTCGTTGTTGTTATACAGTCGCTGGTGTAGTAGGAAGTTAGGTCTCGGTTAGCTTATTACCGAAGTTAATGCAGAAGAGAGCCATTGCCACGCTGCTGCAGATAATGATACCTCTAAAGTAGGGGCTTTAGAAGGTTTCATTTCTTGGAAACCAGGCCAATGATGCTGATGAGTCTTGGCAATTGATTAGTTTTTGCTCATTACCAAGTCATCTATTTTAACTGTTTTAATGTCATATTTTGTTCATTCACGTGTCGAAAGTTCAAGACTTCTTCCTAGCCTAGGGTTACGACAAATCCGCACCCAAAAAAACGCTGCTTTCGTTCCCTATAAAAATCACCGTGGTAAAAATCACATTTTTTAATTTTTCTCCTGCGCGTCCGATCTCACCGAATTTAAGCTGCGATTTCTGCTTTTATAGCAATCCAGGCCCTCCGCTAATTGTTTAGCGTCCTATTCGGGTTCTGAACATTCTACCTGCAGATCTGAAAGACTTTGTTCGTTTTGTAGGGTCGTCAACGGTGAATTCTTTTTTATCTGAGGCTTGGACAGTCGTTTTTCGAAAATTGTGTCATCCATGAACATGTTTTTAATTGGCTCTACTTCTACTGTTTTAATTTTAAACTTCTCAGACGATTGCGAGTTTGCTTAAGGAATGCATCATACCGAATGCTGCCTTACAAGATAAACATTTTAAAGTTAAATAAGCTCGTGAGGTAGAACAGGAAAAAAAGTCATGAAAAATGTTAAAAGCGAAATACTGACATCAACGGCCTTGCTATTTGTGTTAAAATTTTTTAAAGAAACACTTATCAAAAAAACATATCCTATATGCTATATATCTCAAAAGTGTTCGCTGCAGTGAATGCACAGAATTATCAAACTCATTTGCGGTCATCAACCCGTTATCGTTCATTCCAGACAAATTCATTAAGAGCAGTAGTGCCGGCTAAAGATTAATCGAGCAGAAAGAATGACCGATTTTCTGCCTTCCCCGCGCTATGCTGACTCACACACAAGATCTGGAAAGAACTATTATACACAGATAGTCTTTATGGTTGCGGTTTTTGTGGACGTTGAGTCCTCCTATCGCCTTTATTCTTTTTCTGTGTTTGTGACATCACCTGGTCGGCGGTATGAAAAAAAAAACTGTATAATCAACCTACCACTTTCCCTGCATCCCCATTTTTCGAGAATTCTCTTCCCCAACGCTACCGTCATCAACAAAAGTGTAATGGAGCATTTAAGAGATTTTGCTGTTTGTATTCCGCCTTAGTAGGTACGGTCTCCATTTATTCACACGAAATTACCATATACACGTTTTTAGCGCATTAAAATTTCGTCCGGGTACCGTGCCACGACAACCCGCTCCTACCCCACTGGCCAAAGTCACGCTCTAGCCACACGCATACATTCATTTGCCAGTGGCTATCGATCCCTAGTGGAGTGGCAATGAAATGAAGCTATACTCACAGACCGAGGGGATAAATCACAGCATCGCCCGACGCAGCTCGTTCAGAATACTAATTTTGCAAAGCAACAAAAAAAACAAGATTTTTTTTTTAACATATTCGACGGATTGCGTTGCGCTCAAGTGTTTTTATCTAAAGAGTTCTCGCGCGCACGAAGAGTGAATATGGTAGTAGATTAGTTTGCGGAACCGTTTTGCTTTTAGTGTTGTCTTGACATCAAATTATAATAAGGTGCGCAATTACACGCTTCTGAAAGCTTATCCATTTAGGTGGAGACATGAGTTTTGAATGTGCTCTTTTAAAGTTATTTGGCACTTGATGGGTCGCCGAATTAAGATACCGGAAACTTTTTATTAAAATTTTATTTTGCGACTCATAAGTACGTGACTGGAGTAAATCAGGGAATCTAGTTTACGGAATTTCACTTTATCTACATAAATTATGTATGAAGGCATGTACCTACTGTACATGTGGTTAAATTACACTTTATTGCAGCAGATGCAGTTCATTTCATTGCTGAACATGCTGTTGAAGACAATAAGAAGAAATGTGCGGAAATTCGTATCCAAGAAAATAAAAGAGAAACATTCCGGTTCGATGACCCCTGTCAATCACACCGACTTTCCACGCGGCTGCAATTATACCCTCGCTTAATTACCTTAATAATAGGTCAGTCAACATAAATGAGTGCTTCACGTTGAAAAAAAAAACAAACAGAGATGAAAAAATGCTCCCAACTAAAAAATATTTATCAGCAAACAAAAATATAAAAATATAAATCACATTCACATCGAAAAAAAAATCAATAAGCACGCCCCACATCTCCAAAATTGCGGTGAAAAATTGAGTAAACCAGAAGTAGGAACACAAAAAGTTCAGTATTCATCGTCCCTGAAGAACTGAACTCTACTCTACTCTCGTGGATCAATCGGTATCGACATCGAATTCCATCGACGACGACAATGTGAAACGTGTACAGCATAATTTATGTAAATGAACCACGTTGCAGATTAATTAATTAGGCAAACACAATACCAGTGTGTACAGTGTTCTGCCGCCGCCGCCGACGCCCCCGAACATAACAATAGCACAAACAACAGTGGTGGTTGCTTGGTACAAGCTTCCTAAAACAAGCGGAATTGTAATATGAAATCAGTTGTTCTCTGCACTGCAAATGCTGGGTTTAGTTGTTCCCAAATATTTAGATTTTTTTATTGTTTCCAAATTTATTAAACAAATTAAAGAAAATGTTATTTACTATAAGATAAGGTATTATGGTGATATCTACTTACCATCGGGCCAATTATCGAATACTGTTTGTGCGATATCACCAGCTGAGTCTGAGGGACTGAATAGGAATTCTTTTGTTTTGCCGCTAACAAGTATTAGTCGGAGATTTATCTGAAATGAAAAATAATACAAAATATTAGAATTAGTTGAGAACATTAGATTAAATACGTGTGTATCTACTTCATTGTTGGCAAACTGGTTAACTTAATTAAATGCTCTTTTTTTTGAAATAGCATTATACAACATCTGTGAGTTTGTTCTATATGATAATATTGGTGACGTGAAATATTGCCAAACGAAATAAAGCCAAACTTTAAATAATTCGTTTATAGCAACAGTAGCTGAGTTGCCCGTTAAGCTGGATTAAGGGATATCAACCCTCATTCCCCAGGCGGTTCGATTTTGGAATTGAAATAATGATAACATTTTAGATGTTTTCGTTATTTCACGTCACCGATAATATTACATAATATTATTATTGCTCAAGTGGCCATCGCCATACGATTTTATGTGATTTAATTTTTTTTTGTCGCTCAATCGCTCGAGATGTCCCGATCACCAATTAGTTACGAGTTTTTAGATCCTGTTTAGCGCCTCCAAATATATAATTGGTTGCACTCGAGTTTAGGGCGAATAAATTAGGGTGTTATAAAATCTAGGCCGGTCAGTATTTGCATTGGTTAGGGAAGCAAAGACATTTCGCAACTTTCTTGGCGACATCGAATATGTGAAAATTTACTCAAATACCGAGTATGAAAAGTCTTTTAGTTTCTGCATTGCAAGTGGCAGTCATGGATAATGGAATAGTATTTGGGTTTCCATTCCATGAAAGAAGACAGTATAGAATTTTTGGCTTCTGAAGTAAGCTGTGAAGGTGTGAATTAAACGTTTCCGTTCCAGGTCAACACCCAAAAAAAAGAGGGGTAAACTAGGAAACGAATATGAGAAGCTGTGGGTACAGTCATTAGCAACTTAGTAAAGCTACTATTACAAAGCAATTTTTCGCGTCATTTAATTTACGCTTTGACGTAAAAATCGCGTTACAAAGTGGTTATTTCAATGTCGTTCTGTGTGATCGCCATTTTTGGGATAACATTTTCGGCGTCATTTTAATGACTAGAAAAATGACGGACCAAATGACATGACCAAATCGCCATACAAATGGCACGCTGCTAAATACGCTGTATCCGCAATTTTCACCATCATCGCAAAAGATTTTTTTGACATTTTGTATTTTTTTTTCACTGCTATTAAATTTAATTAAAAAAAGTCGCACGTATTAACGTCGTCGAGAGAAAAACACTAAGTGACAGAAGATATATTTTTCTCATTCGAAATCGAAATATTAGGAAAGGTGGCACTTGTCATTTTGATTAGGCAAGTCATTACCATGTGATCGTCTTTTTTCGCTCGTCGGAAAATTCTAAATGACTCGCAGTGTCCGTAATTTGATGCCAAACTCTTACCCTTATTACGGTTGTCAATGATCGATATTTCATATACGATACAATTTATCAAACAATCGAAAGTTTGGTATTATGAGAGTCAATTGATAAATTTTACTTCTATTCTGAATGGTGTTTAAAAAAGGCATTGTGAATGGGTGTTAATTACGTTTGACGTTTGAATTTTGGAATTTTTATTTATTATAAGTATATTATTGTCTTCTTGGTTAGTGTTTTTGTGCATATTCCTTTTCCTTTACTTCGTCAACAAATTCGTTTTGAAAATGTGAGTATGTATTTTGTACTTTGAAGCAAAAGAAAGTCGAAATGCAACTGGTGGTGTACAGCAACTAACTGCGTTAATCCACATGACGCTGAATTCTGTATAGACGTTTATTTTCAAAACTGCTGCATTGTGGGCGGAGCACCTTTCGGAGTTGTCGAGAAAGAAGTCCATATGCAGTTATTGAGGCCTACTCGGAAAGCTGACATTGCTGGAAAAACAGACGTTGGCGCAGGGACTATATAACGAAAATATGATAAAAGTCATAAAGATGTTTCAACAAACTTGGTTCATGTACAAAAAAGTGTTAGCTCGTCGGGCAAAAAGTTTTGCCCGTCGTTCCGATTCCCGTGTGGAGTTGAATTTTAGAGAGCGCCGTTCTAAGGCTCTTAGTACTTCTTTAAGAACGCCCATGTCAATTTTGTGACGGTTCACTGTTTACATCGGCTAATACATCTACGAATGCCGGAAGTTCTGCAAAAATCTGAAGCCGAACCATATTGAGTGCTCAAGTAAAAAAAAGTGTTGAGTTAATTGGTTGGTTTGATTAACCTTTGATTAACTTAGCAAAACATTTTATCTTAAAATGTTTCACAAACCAAACTTACTAATTTAATTCTTTAACAATTTTGTTCAGCACCAAATTTGTGACTGACTGGAAATACGGTAGTGATCAACATTTTTGACACTGATTATATCAATTTCACAATAGCCCTCAAAACGTTATTCAATTCACAGCTGATCAAAAAAATTCATGTTTGATCACTGTAATACCGAGTCAACAAATTTGTCAATAATTGGCAACGATAGATTTCGGTAGTCGATATTTGACAACGGTAATAAGGGTGTCTGTCAAAATGCTTTAAAATATCAAGTCCAACGATTCTACTTTCCACTTTAAAGCTTGAGAGAATCTATTATTTCAATATGTTCAATAGCAGTCGTATTCAGTGTTGCACTGCCTAAAAATTACTATATTTGGATAAAGTTTTTAATGTCATTCCGAAAATGACCAGAAAAAAAAACAACAAAATGAATAAATTTCATTTATCCACGCCTCATAAAGTGGCTGGCATTTAATTTGGTGCACCCATTCCATGATGATGTATGTGAGTTTTAAATTAATGGGTAAACCGGTAGAAATGTTTATTTAAGAAATAAATGAATTGTTGTTACGAAATTAGAATAAAGTATATCCTGTTCTCACTGTACAGGGGCGGATGCTGGAACAATTTTGGCGGATGAGGTTTAAAAAAAAATATCTTAAACTTTCATAAATATCTTAGCTTTTTACTAGAATTGTAATTGATCTGTTCCTTCATATTTTTGCACAGTTGACAATTTGCTTTGCCTTCATTAATTGGTTGAAACAAAGTCTACTAATTTCGTACTTATCATGGAAATAAACTAAGTTTCGTCCATATTAAATCTGAGAAAATGTGATGGAAATTCCATCGGCTGCGTTGGAGCACTAAGCGGGAGGTCGCTGGTTCAAATTCCGATCTGTACCACCCGAAAGTTGTTTATTCGCTGCTCAGCTCTTGCGAACGTCTGACAAACATCCAAGAGTAAGAAATGTCATGAGAAAATTGTCGTTCGTAATCGGCATTAAATTGTAGGTCCCTCCATTCGTGTCAAAAAATATAACTTTGCACACACAATGGCTGAAGAAGCAAGGCTTTAGGTCCTGTATGTTCCATTTACGCCTAATATTTATTTTATTTTTACTCTTGTGTTTGCAAATGTATTATATACAATTAAGCATTGATCAAAGCTCTGGAATCGTCAACAATACGATTTTAGCTGACAGAATAATGCAGGGAATATCTAAACGAGATGCGAAAGATGCGGAATCTCCCTGAGTTGGGTTCCCGAGCATAGCAACTTTCCCGGCAAATACAATGCGTTGAAGTAAAAATATCAACCCTAGCGATAGATAGACACAAATATCACAGATAATCCCAAGGTTAAGGGATAACGAAACAACGCGATAAAAATTGCAATTTCGAAGGACGGGAAACTAATGAAAACGGCTGAAAATCAAGTAGTTCAAAATATTATTATAATCTTTGTAAGGGATATCACAGGATCTGCAATTACCCCAGAAATTATTTTTAATATTCATGTAATTTATGCGTAAAAATTGTGTTTTACTATTTCAACCTACCATTTAATATATAACGTTTAAAAATGTTGCTCACAATTGATAGATTATCAGTGCATAAGACGTGATCTGACATTTCGCTCTGATCAAAGAGACATTATTCATCATCGTTATAAAACATGAGGAAGGTGTAATTTTAAAAAGTTGTCAAAATGTCAAATAGCCGTTTAATTAATCCATTTTTTGATACAATTATATACTATGTATAGCAAATTCAGTCGGCAAACTTATTGTAAAGTGACGTGACATGAATATCAAAGCTTATCTGCCAGCAATAGTTATAGTTTATGCAACTTTCAGTACGTTATTGACAGCAAGCGTTTTGTTTGAACAATGTTGTTTTTATTTTGCAAATGTAAAACAAAAAAAAACTATCTATTCGCGGGCAAATCTGTTAGTCTATATGCATTTATCGAAAGGCGTGACATTCAAATGTGACATGTTTACTAATTCTTCCAATATAATTGATACTTTAAAATGCAATCCAGTAACGTTTAAACTTTTAACGTAGAAAAGATAGAGCAAAGTGTAAGATTTTTATTTGTGAAAAAAAAATCAACATTTTAAGTTTAAGATGTCCTGGAACGTACACACACACGGTACACCCCGGGTACTGCTCAAAAACTGTAAGATGCCCTCGATCGGTTAAAGGCAGATATTGCAGAGGTCCAGGTGATACGTTATGGAATGCAAAAATTATTAGTCACAGTTAAAGGTTGCACATAGAAAAGATTTCGCTGCGGATTCTGAGTGGGCAATCGGCGTGGCTCAAAGTTGGAAAGATCAATTAGGGATCGCGTGGGTGGCTGCAGTGGCTTAGTGACTAAGTGCATTGGAGTTATCCAAGCGGGGCTTCAATAATAATGTGACCAAAAATCCAATAGAAAAATAGTACAAATTTCCAAACTAAGAAAAATCCTGCCCAAGGCCAACAAATTTCAAGTCGAGACACAAGATCTTTTCACAGACTTCAAACCCGAATTTTATACTTATCCATATATGTACCGGATTCCGGCGAGGAGATGCGTTATCACAAGACTTCTTAAGGCTCTAAGTGTCATACAGGAAACGAAACAATCAATTTATTAAAAGAAACGGTCGATGAACGCATAATTTCGCCCAATGAATCTGCAAATTGGACTTCAAGATCTTGTGATTGAATGAAGCTTGTTTATTTTCGTTGGTGATACTTAAGGTTGCTAGTCTACGCTGATAAATGAACGTATTAGAAGCCAAAATTATCGGTATTACTCAGGACATACGGCCACATCTGGGATTACATCCATCAGAACCAGTTTTAATTCGATTGAACGCAATTAAATTACTATATGTATATAAAAAATGCATGCCATTTGATAAAAATCAATGCTTAAAAAACACCTTTTATAATGCATCTCTCTTTTTAACTTCTTTTCTGCCCTTTAAAATTTCAGACAAGGAAAGTACTACAGCTGACCAAAGTACAAGCAGTCATCCCCTAAGTGCACAACAGTCCATCAATTTAATTTTAATTTTAATGTTTCCTGTTCTAACCGACTTTGTACTATAGATTTAGCTGTCACTAGGCCTGGTCAAGGACCATGAAACAATGAATCAGGTTTACCATGCAAGTTTAAGTCGAAGAAGAGTAAAACTCACTAATTAGCGAACAGTGTAGCCCATTTTAAAAACATGAGGCTAACTCATTCTTTACCTAACTGTTCTTCCGCTTACCGATTCAAATAAACACAACCCCTCCCGAATGTTGCACCCAAACGGTGAACCATTAACACAGTTTGTCTTTTAAATAAAATGCAGCAACTTAAATATGCAAAGTACCACTGTAATGTAGGATTGGTTGGATATCTAGCCAAATGTATTTCGTATGCAGGAATACTTAAACCCAACACTGGCAACATGTTGGGCGAATATAAAATATATCCAAAACCACTGTGTGTTGTGGGTACGTTCACATGAATTGGAATCGGAATAAGAAAGTGCCGCGCCTTTTTTCTGTATTTTAACAAGGGAAAGTCATCACCTGGCGCTGGAAATATCGTTAATTTTCATAAAATTCAGATTACTTTGGACGCCTCTTTTGTGTGTGTGTTTGATTTACGAATTAACAACAAAATGTTACAAAGAAAATAAACCAAGATTTAAAAAAAAACAGTTCAGGGTTATTACGTTATGTGATCTGACATAAAAAAGAAACCTGATTCATTTGCTGAACTGCAATAAAAAGTGTAATTGTTCACGTGTCAAGAATATTTAGTAAAGCAAATGTTTACTACTTTTCTTCTCCCAATCCCAACAAATTAACAAATTAAAACAAAACAAATTGATGAAACGAGTCGATAAAATACATAATGTAATGCATGTTTACCATCTAGACCCCTCGCGGTAATTGTAGGTATATATTTTTAATATAAATCAGAGCCGTTAAACATATGCAATTAATATGCACACATTTGAAATTATGACTTTTTTGCTCGCGCTGTCACAACAATGCAAATGTCAAACAGTGAACAAGTTTTTGTTTTTTTACCTCACGAATGAATGTATGCGATCAAGTTAATGAAAACAAAAACAAAACAATTGCAAAGTGTTTTTTATGTTTATGTTTGTAGCTTCCAGTTTTCATTAAATTTACGCTTACTGCACGACATTTTTACGTTGTTGTTAATGGTCGCAGTCGCGGCGGCATATTATGGTTCCTTTTGGGATGTTTTCTGTTACTGCTGATGCTGCTTGGAGTGGAGAATGGAGATGTCGCCTCGTTTGATCGGACAGATTTTTCTTCGTCTCTGCGTCTGGATGCCGTGTTGATGTTATTATTTTGCTTCGTTTTCTTTTTTTTGGAGAGCCGCTTACCAACCACCACCAGACCAGCTGACAGAAAAGTAATTGGTATATTATGCAATTTTGTTTTCGTTTCGTAATGGAAAATGGAAATGAGTAAATGTGTCTTTAAGATCTTCAAATTGGGTAATTTCAAGTGTACTAAAGTTGCGACCCGAAAAATGAGGCAAAAGAAAAGAAATGTCGTCACATTAGTAGAGTGGTTCGCATTGAGAGATTTATGTTAAGTAATTGTGCTAATTGTTGTCATAAAATGGGTACGTAAATGTTTGTTTTTTTCTTTATGAATTTATCATTTATTATATATGAAACGTGATTTAAACTTTCAGATATTTAATGCGAATAATGAGTAAATGTATCAAAAAAACAAAAACCGCTATGTCCGAAGACATAGATTTTACAGCTCATAATATTTATGTAGCACAAAATGGCTTTTTATGATTTTCAGATGTTGTTGGAAGCCTCTTCCTGGCAAATAAAGCAACATAACTCGCAGACGGCTTTAACAGCAGTTCATTCATTTTGATTGATTTGGAATATTGCTTCTGAAAATCTAGTAAAATTCGCCCCTAGCCACACTTTTTCTAAGAAATGCTTTATCTTTTAAGACGATTTCAAAGACATTGAATGAAGATACAAACAAAATGTGTTTCCGCAGGGGACAGTGCCTTGTCAGAATTCCTATAACTGCTATAGTCCCTGCTCAATTTTATTATTTCATAGATCTTTTACCATCGCAAAGTGGTCATAGAACCTTAGATACCCGATTGGCAGACCCTTATGTTTAGGGGAGGTTTAATGTCTGCAACCTCACTATTAATGAGCAGCCTCTTTATTCTTGCAAGCTCATCCGCATGCTCATTGCCTTCAATATCGCAGTGTCCTAGCACCCAGTCACAGTCTTACTCGGCTCTGATATCAGAATTGATGTTAGTTGATTCGATTGGCTTAGGTGTGGCTCGGCTGTCGATGTAGATAGCAATATCTCTTTCAGATATCGATCTCATCTGCATTTGCTCAGCCGCCTTGAGGACAGCTAGAACCTCTGATTGAAAGACGCTGCTTGTTCCCGGGAAGTCTTATAGACTCTCTTAGTTCTGAATCTTTTAAGACCTGTTCGATCTGTCGTTTTCGAGCTATCTGAAAAAATTGCAATTTCGTTTGATTTGATAACTGCAGCTCTTTGCATCCCTTTCCGGATATATTACATCATACGGAATGTCGAAGTCAGCCAAGGAGGGGATTTCATCCGTTATGATTGGATTTCCTAGCAGTAGCTTTGAAAGGACCGTACTATCTCCAAAGCTATTTCGACCCAAAAAAGGGAGTCGTATTGCACTTTTGCCAGCCAGTTTTCTGATATGTAAGTCAAAAGGTGTTAGGTTCAGAAAGGTGTCCAATGCCGCTGTAGCGGTGGTTCGGAGCGCACCCGTAATATGGCTATACAAGCCATTCTCTGGTGCTTTCCACCATACAAGTGCGCCATATGTCAGTATGGGCCTCACCACCACTGTATACATCCAGTGCACCATAGTAGGTCCTAAGCCCCAAGTTTTTTCACTGTTCTTCTGCAGATAAAAAGCCTTTTTAATTCTTTCCGCAACATTAAGATTTCGAACCGATTTTCTATCTAGAATTACGCCCAGATATTGAGCTTGAATTGCGTTTCAGTTCCGTTTTTGAAGGTAACAATACAACAAGGAAACAAATATTGGTCTAAGTGTGTCCGTCTTTTGCTGGCACCCCCATTCTACCTAATATAACTAGGTAATATACCTAGGCCGTTTCTAATATCCCTTTTTCGATATTCACTTAGACAATTAATCATTCACTGCAACTTTCATGACCTGGTTGCTGCTTACGAACTAAAATCAACTAGACTCTGATTAGAGAACAGTCATTCAGATAATTCTGTTCATCAGAATATGACAGAAAAAAGTTTAGGAAAAACCAGACACATCAAAAGTTGGCATACAGTTTGCATACAAATCGGGGGCAAGTTCACAATTTTATAACGTTATGGTTTTTCCCCGCACTGGGTTTTCGAAAATTGCACCGAAACCACCCATCGTAATGAAACGAAACGATGATACATTGTTTAAATTTAAAAACATCCACTGAAAATGCATGCTTGTTTTAATTTAATTTAACAAAAACACAAAACATGTTTAAATCAAAATCCAACGAAAAACAAAGAAGAAAAACATATATATATGTATGTAAGTATAATTGAAAGCCACATCACATTAATTTAGAGCCACTACTGCTGCCACGTAAAATGCACATAAGGGTCAAGTTCGTATATGCGAAACTCGCCATCAAAACACATTCGTGCAAATTCGAAAGTATTCAGGCAATTAAACCATTTAGTATAAACAAAACCATAATAATGCTTGCTGTGTTGTACAGGGTGATCTACTTTATGTAGTTTCGTTTTGGTATTTTAAATTTTAATTAAATTCTAGAAAATATTTTGTACATCACATGCACGAAATCTATGCATACATACATCAGTGGGTGCGTCATCGTTGGCGCCCAAATAACAGGTGCGACGTGCGAATGATTTTAAAACTTTCCCGGGGTAATTTATTGGATCAAAAAAGCTGGCAAAATTATTGCCACATGTACGAAGCGGCGGCTAAACTAAACACATGATCGTTGGTGTATTTTTCAAATTGCATTGGGAATATTATTAGCTGCTGCACTCTACATAATAGTGTGGTCAGTATCGTGAAAACACCTGCATTATGCGTCAAAAGAAGGATGATGGTGGTCAGCGCAACTCTGATATGTTTGTATGTATATTACACACGAGGAGCTGCGAGGAGTGCGTGCCTGGAGAAATTTTAGCAAAATCGGAATATAATTTATGTAGGCGTGTGTTAGCTAATGTTAAGTGCACACGAGAGTGCGGAATTGAATTTAATTGCACTTTTTGCTAGTAACTTGAATGAATGGTTTGGGTGGATGTGGCTGGATGATATAAGGTGAGTCGATAATGGTGCAATGGCGGGTTGTGTATGTTTGCATGAGTGGAATGTGCGGCGGTGTGGATGATTTAGTAGAATCATAATTGCTGGCAATTATTTTTCAGGCGTTTTGTAAACAACTTGGTTAATGTTTTAAGAAAATGCTTTTAATTTTAAATAAAAGTTTATAATCTCAAATTAGGTAAATTTTTTTTTTAAAGAGATGTAATATACCTTTTTGGTGGATGAATGAAAATTGCTGGCAGACATGATTTCATAGAACACAAAACTATTGTTGTGCACAGTTTAATAAATGGGTTTTCCACAAAAGACATGGGTCGGTGTTGACAGTCCATGGCGGCCATGTTGTTTTGGCGGCGTCTGTCAAGCTGTTGTTTATTTAGTTTCACGATAGAGCGTGTCGGTCATTCAATACTCTACGCGCTCAAGCAAAGGTGAAGATAACATTAAGCTAGCTGAGAAATGCGCAGCAATAAAATTGGCCTTGTTCAATGAGATGACGGCTGAATTGTCGTTAAAAACCATAGTAAGGGGACCGATGACATGGTAGAATTTCTAATTTTTTTCTTAATTTTAGGTAAATTTCCCCAGTGATCGTGATGGGCCCGCTTCGGTGCCTATTGTTGTGTGTTGAATCTTACTTCACACCTCTGTCTTAACCTAACCTATGTCATACGACAACTTTACACGTCGTATTGTATTGCAATAATTTCGGACTCATTCAAGCTGGTTAAGTTGGCTATGATTGGCTTTATAAACATAAAAAACCCGACTGTCTCAATCTTGTTTATAGCTAAAATCATTCAAGCATTCTTCTTTGTTTTGAAACTTTTTACTTGGTTAGGCATAAGGAGTTTCATAGCATGAAAAATTATATATGTGAACATATCAGCTGCAGCATCCTTGTCATTGGAAAGAAGAAATATAAAGACCAGTCATCGGTTAATATAGCAAGATTTACTTTCACTGTATTTCTTTTTTGTGTGTGGTTGGGTGTGTATGACCGCCGGGTACTGGTCCTGTCCAACCGGACTCGACTTGCTGAACTTATAAGTGCGAGTGTTGAACACGTAGAAAATGGCAACACTATAATGCTCTGTCGGAATTGACTGTCTGCTCGAGTCTCAGAAGTCTAACATGAGCACCTCTGAAAGAGGACGTACATCGGATGAATTCACGTGATTGAATCACCGCTTGCGTCAACAGTCAATATGGCAGATACCTTAATGAGCTTCTTCTACGTATTTGGAGCTGAGATCGTTAAGGATTTTCAATACTAGTCAGGGTTTTGAAATAGAGAGGGTGGCGGAAGAGCCCTTAATGGGTCAACGGCAGCTCTCAAATCCCCGAAGCTGGTTACTGACTCCGGAATATCCGGCCCCTTTGTCCGAGGGATCAAACAAACTTTCCGACATCTACTATGGCGAGTGCCAATAGAAGGATTCTATGATTTTGTTGAGAAGACGTATGACAAGTGCCCGAAGAACGACGTAAGGATAGTTCTTGGCGACTTTAACGCCAAAAGGATAGGAGGCCATCTTTGCAGGGCAGAGCGAAATGTCATCACTACATAGGATTCAACGAAGAACTATATTGGCTGTACAGCGACGCTGACCTGGTCAAAAAGCTAAAAATACAACGGCTGAGATGGCTGGGAGCGTAGCGACAACAACGCAGAAGCCCAACGACTCTTCAAATCCACCCCTGAGGGACAACGCAGCAGCGGAAGCCTCACCTTATATGTGGAGCGCACAATTGGGGAACGACCCAACTTTGTGTGCGTACCTGGAGGCATCTAGCGAGAGACCTTGTTCGTTGAGACAGTGATCCACCCTAAAGCTGTAAGTTTTTTGTACTAAAACTTCAAGGAGATGTCAAAATATTCATGGTGGTTTGTGCCCAGCACAAGACGGGAAGGATGAGTAATCAAATTAGTTTCTTACATCTCCTTTTGCCATTTAACAGAAAGGACGTGAGTGAAATAAACAATCAAAGAATTTCTTATTCAGCATTTTCGCTTATCTGAGATCTGTCAAAGCCACACCTGCCTACTACCTTTATCCACTTCCACCTCTTAACAGCTAAGTACTGCTAGCAATACCAAAATATGAAATACTGCCAAAAGTTCTTTGATACATCCGTAACAACGCAAAACAAATAAGGAAAACAAAACAAGTCACAAAACAATCACTCTTTTATTATCCGCAAGATAAAAATAACAAAACAAAAAAATCAAATATAAATTTATAAATAAGAACAAGTTATTCGCATATCAATTGAATTTATTTTTAGCACTTCCTATATTCTGACAATGATTTCCGTCTGATTGCACGTCGTCCGGTGGCATCAATGTGCGTCACTTCTGTCACAAACGACTTACTCCATTCTGATTTTGTGTGTGTGTGTGTGTTTTTTTTTTCTGTAATAAAAAGAATTGTCAACCAAAGTGACTTTATATAGCATAAGCTACGCACCGGTATCAATGATTATGATGCTGCTGCTGATGATGGTGTTCGCAAAAAAAATAAAACACGTAAAACAAAAGTGAGTTCTCATCTCATCTTTGAAAAACATTGATACGAATGTGCAGTAATTAATTCGATTCTGTGATGGTTCATTACCGCCCCGTGACTACGCGACGACGTTGGCGTTGATTCAGATAACTCGCTCAATGATGATTATGATGATGACGCTTCGTTGGAATGGTGATGATAATTCACAGTTATGATAAAGTAGTTCGTTGCAAAGAGTGCACTTAAGTGCATATTTTTTTTTCCATTTCATTTCAGAATGAACAGCAGCGCGCAGCAGTGCATAATGCACTGAAATTCAATGTAAAGTGGTTTCGCTTTCAATTAATTCAATTTCAACTGACTTCACTGACTCATTTTTGACGGAAGTTCTTAATCTGTTTTAAAGTTACGAGCATATAATGAGGCGAAGAAGCACAAGTTGAACAATGAGTTTTATTCTTTGTGTCAGAGAGTGCGAAAAAATGCTGCTCTTTATATATGTGCATTTTAAATGAGCTTACTGGCGCGCGGATTGAATCTGAATCGATATAAAAAAACACACAAAAAAAAATTCGCATACAGAAAGGGAGTACCTAGTTTATGATGAAAATTTACATAAGAAATGCTGAATCGCTGCTTGTTGTAGGGTTATGTGGACCTGATGAACGGGAACCGGAAATTTATATATACATTTTATATAAATGTTAATTTTTTATTAAACGAGTTGACAAAATAGCTGATCTCGGCATTTGATTCGCTTTGCATAGTTGCTTTTACTTCTCACTTGGGCTTTTAAAGAGTAGGTAATTAGTTTGACTTTGGGAAGGAACTTATGGTCCTCCTAGGAGACATTCTTTAAAGAGATTTGTACATCGCTAATAGACATAAAGTTTATTGTCAGAATGAACCTACATATTTCTAGGTTTATATCTTCTATGTTCGTAAGTAGAGTTAAGCGGCGCTCCTTAGAACTGGGAAAGGCATAGGAGATGTTCCAAAGACTCTTAATAAGGTATTTCCAATCTCTTCCCGTAGGCTGCTCATGCAACTCGCTCTCGAGAGTAGTTTTCCATTTAGAAATTACTTTCGAAAGTGAGTTGAGCTGGCAGCCTTGTTATTTAGCTATTTTTTATAGTTTAGCTCTTCTTTTTCGCCCTAACACTGCCTTAATGATTCCTGTTTAGCAGCTATTTGGATAGATCTATTCTATACCCTTATCAGTTTTTCTTCGCTGTTTCGAAAAGACCACATTCCGGCCTTTAGGCCAGCATCCTGTTGCTTAAGTTTTCTTTTTTCAAAACATCCGAATGACTGCGGGACAGCGCTGCCGGAAGGGTTCCTTTAGGAGCTTTTGGCTCGCTTGCTGAGTACTGAGCTCCCTAAATACCAAAATGGCTCCCAAATTTGTTAATATGTTTGATTTATACAAACCAAAAGTAAGTACATTTTAATGCCTAGTACCAAAAAAATGCCTTCTATTACAACTTGACAACCATTATTCATTGCATATATAATTTGCACATCTCTATTTCGGGTATTAAATGCACTTCTCTAATCCATTGTTAATGTCAAACACGGATATGACGTTTAAATTTCGAATGGGCAGAGGTTATGCAGTTTTTCTAAGAACAATTTGTTTGTGTCTGGCTAAAATGGATAAGTAAGTTGCTTAACGATTTTTATTCTTCGTAGAGCGTCAGTTATGCTGCAACCAAATGGTTCATTTGAAATGTTTAATAAGAAACCCGAAGAAATCTGCGCAAACAGAAATAACACCATTGCCGGCCAAAGAAGATGCGAAACCAACATCTTCATGGGTTAATCCATACAACAAATATTTGATATTTTTAGAGTGGCTCCTAAGTGCATGATACTATTCTAGGATACTTTTGAAGTTACGGTCAGGTGGCAAAAGGTTACGAACGAATTTGAGTGGTTCTATATATAATTGGGGTTTTCTAGAAATTTATGATTTATTCCTGGCAACTCACCTCAGTTCACGTAGAGAATAAAAATATATGTACGTAGGTATTTCGCAAGCCAAATAAAACAAATTTATGTACACTTCATAATCCCTGACAACAATTTGTTGATTTTAAGTACACCAGCTAACAACCTTCGTCATCCATGCATTTATACCGAAGAGACTGGCGACAATACCAAATAAAGAAGGAATCTGTAAAATTTAATGAGATTTTTATGCATTCACATAAAAAAAAATATAATGCAAATGCCACATTATGCGCTCTAAATAAACCTCAATATCTCTGCCTGTACACGGCGCCTTAGGGCAACCTTCCAGCTCCGTGTCGCCATCTATAGCACAACCCACCCTTTCTTCGCCGTTGTCCTGGGTCAAAGTCAGTTCATTTAAAATGCCATAAAATTCGCCTTGATTCTATTGATTTATGTATGTACAGTGCTCACAAGCCCGAACCCTCCCTCACCCACCCAGCTGGATGGTATTTCATTTCTCCTCGGTCGCATTTGGTCTTCTTTTTGGTGTGTGTATATTTTGTTTTATCTAAGAACTCACCATCAGCACCCTCCTATTGATGCCGTGTTGAGGGTGGTCTTTGATGGTTATAATTTTCTCTATTCTTGAAAACGCGAACAAGGGTTTGTTGCCAACGCCAAACGTGCCATTGCCTCGCCGCGCGCCGTTGCATTCCACCCATAGAGAAGCCGCACTTAAAATTTTACCTGCTTTAAGTCTGCACTGAATGGATTCTGTAAATAGTATATAATAGTCGTGCTAAGACCGTTGCTGCTGTTTGGTTATGATGAAAGCGCCCAAGGGTTTGATATGGATGGCTCTGTGTCGGTTTGGGAGAACAAGAGCACAAGGCAGATCGTGTCGGGGTCTATTGTTTGCCAATGGAATTTTTATTATAAAAAATTCTTTGGGGGTGACACAATTGGGTATCTCCCTATTAAAATACAACAAACAAAAAAATTGTTAAGAATTGGGTCGAAATGGATGAAAATGAACTTTTAATTTTATTTTGATTTACAAAATTTATTTCATATCTGGAGCACCCTCGCTTTATTTTTTATTTTGTGTTATACTACCCACTACCTCGAGCCAATTAAAAATTAAATCGACCTTGTTTAGCAAATTGTTTTGTTTCGTGTATTTTTTTTTTGCAATAAAAATGCTTTTATCCTTTATTTAGGGTCGAAGTCAAACTGTGGAATTAGCTATACTAATACAAGTGGGTTTAAATCTAAAAAAATCAAAACAAACCTACAGCCTCTCCGTGCAGCATATTACATACTTTAATTTAAGCACCTGTAAAAATGATTGTATAGTGAAAATTTTGAAATTGATGATGACTGAAACACATTGGTCAAATGCAGATAAAAGATAATCGAATAAACTGGTTTACATTTTTTCGTTTCAAACTCATTTCTTTCTTTTATTCATTTGCCAGTCAGTCACTTTTAAAGTTTGAAAATTCAAATAATACAAGGGAATAAAATAGACAGGAGTGTTAAAACTTTAATTCAGACGAAGTAAATAAATTGATTGCCCTGGCTGGTCAGAGATGAACTAACTTGCTAGGCCACAAGGTATCTAAAGGTTCGATCAGATGGTCATCCAAACGTGTCATCCGGATGACATTCTAACGTCACTATGACGCAGAAACTGTACTAAAGTTGTCATCCAGTGTGATCCCCTATCATCCGGCATGTCATTGACCGTGTCATCCAAATGACAAGGTCCCACGGATGGCATCGTTCAATTTTCCACAGTGTCATCCAACAGCGGATGACACGTTTGTATAGTTAAAAGTAAAAAGTTCATGTGAAACGACTTATACTCGGATGACCTAATGGATGACATTGTATGATCGAGTGGCATCTAGCAGATGACGAGCTCGCAGATGACAACCGAATTACACAAGTTCTCTGACGTTAGCATGTCATCTAGGCGACACGTTCGGACCTCAGAATCTGGACACTATCTTTTGAAAAAGCATACCAGGAGATTGGGACATTATGCATATCGTCCCTCTTGAATCGAACCCTAAGCCCCTCTGCAGGCAACACGAGCGCAAGGCTAGTTCCGAAGATTTGGAAAACAAATCCAAACTGGTGGTGAATAATGTAATCCATCCAAGATTGCTCTCAAATTCTTGGGAGAGAGATTCTGTTTTACCATCGAGCGGTCCTTAGAGCCTGCCCAAAATAGACTACACTTGTCCATAAGTCGTAATACTCGCACTATTTTAAAATAATCCCATTGTATAATTTATAAGAATGTATCCTTTTTTAGCAGGTATACACACATTAATTACATATAAAATATAGGTTATTATTGTTGAGGTATCCGTAACTACTCCAATATAAATGGCGCTGTAAGCTTAAAGTGCTTAAATGCTAACAGTTTGCTATTTATCACATTTGTCTACCGTCCGTTCTTGGTAAAAAAATAACCTAATAAGACAACTTTTCCATCAACACTGATATTTGGTTTCGTATTGGTTCGGATCTCGTCCCATAAGTATGGAAATGAGAATAGTGATAGGCCGTTTACCTGAAATCTCTGAAGTCTGATACCATCCGCTTTTCGGTTTTTGCAGTAAATCGGCCGCCTTCTCAACGTATTCTAAGGTAAATCATGATAGTTCATAGTCACGTGTAGATCTTCGAAAGTTTCACCGGAGAAACTGATCACTAAAAGGCAATACTGTTGCCATACCTATGCATTTGTTTGTTAGTCAATCACAGTAAGCTTTCTTTGAGAAATGTATAATGAAAATTAATGTAATCAAATACTCAAGTAATTTTTTTTAGCATCTACTTAAATATGGTTTTTCCTTTGTTCAGGTTGTTTTGTTAGAGCTCGTGTATGGTTTATAGCTTGGCGATGATGATTTCCTTCAACTCGCGCTACAGACACCCCACACTGGTTTAATTTGGGAACGACTTACCATTGCAAAAGATTTGCAATTCATTTCGAAAAAAAACGTATTAATTACTTTTCTATATTATATAATTGAGAAGTTTGTTCGTTATGGGTAAGGTTATAAGGTGCCGGTTACAAAACCTCACTTTCGTTGACTTAACTGTCAAACAGCTGATAAAGTTTAAGACACTCTTTCCGTGATATCCGCGGCATATTTATCATCCTTTAACAATAACCCAAAAATTACTCGGTCAATTAGCATTGAGGTATTGAATACGGCACCTGTCAACTGTCACTAATAAAAACGTACCTATGCATGCTCTTCATAAATAAAAATAATCATAATAAAAACGCTTCCGTAACAAATCAATTTGTCTTCACAAATATTCAATTGGAAAGGAGATTTTAAAATCTTCCCCCACAACCATTTGCGATTAATTAGTAATGATTCAGATTTACTTGAGCTTTGCAACCAATGAGAACCAAAAAGAATGAGAATGACTTACAAATACATACATATATTTTTGACCCGACACAACCATTAAAATTAAGTTTACCAGTCAAACTCATTTATGGTTCTTCATTGCCGCCGCACGACTTCGCTTCATTATTGTTGGTTTGCGCGGCACAATTTCAAACTGTCGCGCCGCTCCATTGTGGAACCCCTGCAGTGATTCATTCATTAGCTAGCTTCACACCCCGCAAAGTACAACTCATCAATTATGAATTTAGAATTTAGACATTCGACTCAGTGCTCAGTGACGTAGGCAAATTTCTTCGGCGACCCTAGTCGTTCGTTCGTTCGTTTTATGCCTTAATTGATTTAAAGTGTTCATTTTTTTGTTGCTGTCATTCGTTCAATCTTTAGAACGGTTGGCGGTTGTTATTCCACCCTTAAAAGAAAGAAAATCCCTGTATTTATGATTTTGTTATGTGGAAACACTAATGACAGAATAAAATTAGAAATGCGACTGGCCTTCTCAAGAGATTTGTTAAGAGCGTACATATGGCACTCATTTGTCGTCGTTGTGGTATATTTTTCATTTTCCATTTTCCATACACGTGGGGTCTTTGCCTGTCTAATTGGTTTATATGTTCTTCAGCGGAGATTTTTTTCTTTTTCATTTTAATTCACATTTCGAAGACAAAAAATACATAGAAATTCTACGACATCTGATGGGTGCGCGCAACCCTATAAATGTGCGGAATCCACTACCCCCATTGTTCGAAGCAGACCTAGTCAAGCTAGAAATATGCCTTCCTTCTGCGTTCAGTGGTGCGCGTATATTGACGATAAATGTTATCTCTATCCGTGCAGCATAAAAGGGGTGCGCGCTCATGTCCTGGTTTGGCTAATAGCAAAGTGATTGTGTTACCAATACCATCAGCATCGTTCGTCTACCACAGTGAGATGACTTCACCCACTGTGGATAGTAATAACGATTTATAAAAAAAAACACAAAAAATTGAAAAGAAATGTTCTCTCTTCTTACGCATGATTGCGGCTCCCCATGTTAAAAGCATATATAGAAAAGATATGGGGGAACCCAGATACCAGATCCAGTAAAGTCGATGTTGTGTGTGATTTATATGTGTGTCATGCCTATAAGTTGGATTGGATGGTTAATATGGGGGACCTACGCACACATTGCGTGTCATTTAGTTGCGTAGACTATATGTAGCCGGGGGGTACTTATAGACATTTTTATTACGAACTTACCCGACTCTGTAACGACCAAAGGGGCGGCCTGGATAATAATTGTGTTCCACTTTTTGTTTGCTCTAAAGAAGAGATTCCCATTCAAAATGGCCACACATAGCAGACATATGTTTACAGTTTGGCTTGCCTTGGCTTCGTTTTTATTGCATTCATTATGAACTGGCCAGACAGGGAAAGTGACTCTCCTTTCAATGCTTTGAAGGTTAAGCAAAAAAATTAAAAAAAACCAAAGAATAGAAAAAGGAACTCTATTGTGACGTGGCAAATATTTCTACATTTTTACCTTGCAAATGGAATAGGCATGTCCATTAAGGAATTATTATCCTGTCTCACAGAACTTCTATTGTTAGCCAAATGTATTCAGAACAATAAGTATTATTAGCTGCTTTCATTGCGGCAACCATGGGCATGTTGATATTTTTTTATATAAAAATAATAAAAAAAAAAATATCATTATATGTACAGTAGTCCCTCGATATTGTGAATTCCCGATAATGCGAATCGGCAAAACCTTACATTATCATCTCTACAATGTGAATTTCTTTGGTAAACATTTTTAAATTTCTTTTGTTCTTTTTGTTGGAAATCTGCGCTAGTACAATCTCAGTTATTGTCTCATGCGTTTTTCATGCTGCAGAATGTCTGCAGGCTTGCTTTAGTGCATGTCATCAATCATTGTGTTCATAAACGTCAGAAATGGCCGCGAAACAAATAATTAGGAGTTTGGTTTTTGTCGGTTACTGTCGGAAAGAAAACATAATAACATAAATGCAAAAAACCTTTCTCGAACAAAAAAGACGAATGAAGCTTTAAAGCGTTTTGTGAGTCCTAGAAAATATCGAGTTGTTCCAAAAAATTCATTCTTTATAAACATAATTCAAAAGCATCCCGACGATGTGTTTCAAAGCCACTTTACGATGTCCAGATCTAAATTCAATGTAAGTTTTTTTCTATGCAAAATACAGAAAAAAATCCGGGAAGCTGTCATGACGCTAACGTTTGGGAAAGTCCAATCGGGAAGAAGTTAAGGGCTAATTCGGAGGATGTAGTAGGCTGTAGATATAGTTTAGGTGATTTAGCGTATCCGCTTACAACTTACCTTCTTGTCCCTTGGTTCTTGGTAATAGAGCAGACCCAGAATCTTGCAATAGGCTTCTGAGTGAGAATTGTTAATCTTATCTTGAGTGAGAACAGAGAGAGTTTCGCCCCAAGACACACATTTTGTTTCAAGCTCACAATTATACGATCGAAATGAGAATTTCGAGTTGAACACACTTCACTTTTTTCAACGTCTAGGTTTGATGTGACACTAAAACCTATTCGTAATTTTAACTTTCTTCAGTATGGGTTTTCCAATGACTGCAGGTTCGACCCGACGGATTTCGAAATTCATTTTTAAAGATTACGCAATCACAAAAGCCAGAGCGCTTGGTGCCGATAACTGGAAGCAGCGTCTCAGTGACCGCAGAGCCGGAATGTAAATTTCGCTTAAAATCACTATGAACGGATGCGCACGTAAGCACTCAGTGAAATGTCAAGAGGCGAACACTGAAAGGCGGCGTCTTATCACCACTCATATGGCACTTGGTAGTCAGTGAGCTGTTCAAAATACTGGGTTGCGGGTCGTGGACTCAAGGTAATTCAATCACAGACGGATATCATGCGCTTTTAAAGCACGGAGTTTTGGGGGATTGGACCTATTAAATTTCCGCGACAGCTATTTGGATGTTATTTTAAATTCTAAGCTGAGTTGGAAGGAAACATAAAGGATCGCATCAAAAAGGCTTATTATGCCTTCAGAATGAACGTTCGGGAAAAGTTTAGGGCTTCAAATCGTATGTGGTACATTGGCTGTACTGCAAACGTAGTAAGATGAACGTCACTATGTTTGTATCCATATGGCGGAGTGGTATAGTTCAAAGCTAAATATAATCTTTCAAATCTTACCAGAATCGAAATGCCACAGTAGCTATATGGAGGTAATAAGAATCACCTCCACCAACCTTTATCTTTAAAATGAGATTCAGTACTAAAATTTCGGATATTAACTTTCCGATTCCATTAGGGGTTAGGTTAATTGTGACCAAAGTTAATGAGTTGAATATTTAGAATTAAAAGGGAACAGATCTAAGACTGCGAGGTGTGTTAAGGAAAATATTTTTTAGCAACGAAGGGCAGTCTCTGTTGCTGGTTTAGAGCTGATGTGTGAATATAATATCAGCAAAATCACGTTGTTTTTGAAGAGATTGTTATTTGACCAATTGAAGGCTATTTATATCTATCCTTGATAGCTTGAAATAAGTAATGTAAACCGAACGCGAGCAACCTTATCAATGTGGGAACGGAAATTAAGTCTCTAAGGAGACAGATGGGAAGAAAGATATTGTGCTAGAGATTTTTATGCCATCAGCATAGCACACTTAGCTCATTAACGGTCAAGATGAAGATCATCGGTCCAAATTGGCTGCCTTGGGAAACACCAGAGTTATCGTTGATGGGGTAAGAAAGATAACTTTCTATTTCTTATCTGTCAAATATGATTTGATACACGAAATATGTTTGTCCTGATTGAAAACCAAGAGCTTTAACTTTTTTGATGTAGGTTAGGTTAGGTAAGGAGGAAAGTTTTGCACCAGACGCAGAGGCCGTGAAGGCCCACTGTGAGTACCCTATGTAAGGACATGTGGCTAACAAAATCACTGCGATCTGTTATAGTTTTATGTCTGATAGAGGTACCCTAGCAAATTCGTCCAGACTTACGAAGAACCGTGCTCCCATGCAGGATGAGTGGCGTTCCAGTAGAGCTGTGCAGTGGCATAGACTCGAACTCTATTTTCTCCTCGTCTCTGCAACAGTCTGCACAAGTCCTAGCCTTTTAGCCACGTTTCCTATGATGCAATGTTCAGTGAATACCCCGACGAGGATCCCGATTTGACTTCTGTTAAGAGAGACTATGGACTTTAATCGTTGGTGTTGCTCCATTGTTCCTTATCCAGTTTAAGTGCTGCTTGAGTGTCCACACAGATAGTGTCCACCGCATAGATCTCAGCTTGGAAGACACTGCAGTGATCAGTTGGATGTAAATTCCGTGTGAAATTTTGTCGAAGGCTTTGCTGAAATTATTAGCAATTACATCAACTTCCTTAACATCTTCTAGGACGCACAGATTTCGAGGCACAAACTTTATTATATTGGCAATATGTACAGTAAACAGTTGTATGCATAATAATAATTGTATAAATAATGCATGGGTAATTGGGTAATTGGATACCCGAACAATTTGAATCTCAAATAACGTATTTTGAACTGATGTCTTGTATTCGATGAACGCCGTGGAAAAAAATCTGAGTTTAAGTATAGTGAGAAACTCATCCTAGAAACCCAAGCAGAGTTGTTAAAGAAATTCACATAAAATACTGACTATTTATCCATTCTACCACGCTTCGTTTGGTTTTGAGAAAATGTTTTTATGTTGTTGTTTAAATGTTTTTAAAAAAAAACACACAACAAAGACAAAGAGTGATCCAGACATATAAAAATAAACCACTTTTCGACTCGGTCGATTAGCTTACAGAGCAACACTCTCCGGATCCGAAAAAATTCCCTGTCCTAAAGTCTGAAACTACTTCCAAACTTATTTACCAGACCGTTCCAATTCTAAATTTTGATTATCGTTGTCGGTTGTTTTTTGCTTCTTTTACTAAAACTTTACCAAGTTCAGTCATTTGAAAGGTAATCAATACTAAAGCATTTAATTCAGAAAACTTAACACAAACTTCCATTATACGACGTTATACCCTGTCTCAACGCTTCAGTTTTCCTTCGGCTTTTGCTAATTGGCTCCTCACATACACTTTACTTTCATATCAAAGAAAAGAACCTCACTGTCTCACAAAAACAGCAGCGGTAGAATAAAAAAAGGGGAACTTATTTAAAACTTCTGCCCTGAAGAAGAAGAAAATTTAAATTTCATCCCTTCATCAGACTAGGAGCCGTCGTCGTTGTCAGTCTTAAAATCCCTTCAGTTAATGTACAGGAGTTATTACGATGCAAATAAGACCAAGACGAAGCGCGCAAGCAACAAAGAAAGACGAACAGAGTCGTCGGGCTAAATACAACAAAAAAATAAAAAAAAAAAATAAATGAAGAAAAGTAATAAATACACAATTTCACGTACACTTGAGGGATTTTCGGTTACTTTGAGTACACAGGCAAATTAAAATATATACTCTGTGCCTCGTTTCCTCTTTTGTTGTTGGCTTCCGCAAAATTGTATGCCTCCATTCTCTATGTCTTCGCTCCCTGCAATGGCGCCTCTCAAAAGTAAGTGGGTATTATTACTTTGCCAGAACAGAAACAGCAACAGAAACAGAAGCGGAGTGGAAAATACACCTCTAAGGGTTGAGGGCGGATGAAAGTCCACGATGGAGTAATGTAAATCAGGCTCTAGGCCTACAGATTTCCATTATTTCCTTTAAGATAATTCGCTGCTGTCAGAGCCGCAAGAGCGGGGGCAACAATTCGAATATCGAAGTACCAATGCCGACCGTATAAATGAGGCAACAGCAGCGGGGGTAAACGGGGGTAGGCGACAAGAGCAAACACATCGGAGGGATGAAAAATGTATAAATCCATCACAGCAGAGCCAGCACACATGTGCAAACAAACACACACCCACACACACACATGTGCCATCATACAAATCTATAAGCTGAAGGACTGAATTGTGAACGATGAGGAAATGGAGAGGTCCTCATTTAATAGGTCAAGGGCTAAAATGATTACATTTTTTTCATCATGATGTCTGACAGCAAAGTCATTTTTTAGGGGATAAGAGCGAGAGGGAGGGAGAGCTGCTGCTGCTGTTGCGGAGGTGATGCAGTATAGAGCTCGCTCGACCCTTGTTACAAATCGATGTGTGCTTGCTTTCAGTTTTTAACCGACTGCCTTCTTGCCTGTCAAATCCTCTCACTCTTGGATTGTAATCTACGAGGCTTTTAAAGTTTATAATATTCTACTTCCCCCCAACTGTGTGCGTTCCATTCCGACCCACCATCTGGTTGCTTTTATTTTTCGTTTCGTGGCGATGGCTTGTAAATTTGAACATGCAAAGTATTTTGTTTTCCATTTTAATGCAATGCAAATAGGGGCCAGGGCTTCGTCGTCGTTCGTTTTTTATCTCAGGGCTTTCGTCAGCTCTGTGCTGTTCTGATCGGATGAAAGAGGATGAAAACATGGAGAAGTGGTCCTCTGTGCGTGGTGTACATTTCTATTAGATTCGGGTTTTTATGCATATTCGTGAGGAGGAATTTCATACATATATATACGTATGGAAATACTAGTGCTCAGGCAGATTATTCTGCAGGCGTTTTGTTTGTCAACATGTTGGGTGGGATGGAACAGGCTAATTGCAAATAATTTCAAGGAAAATGACACCCATCCGGTCGTGATGGAATTTTTAATATGTTTGATAATAAATAATAGTGGATGATAAGGATGATAAGATGTGCAAACACATTTTGTAAAGCATTATTCCTTTAATAGATTGCCCAAAGTGAGTGTCGAGTAGTGCACATGTGCATTGAGTAACTTGTCAGATGGGAGTTTATATACAACAGAAGGATAAAATGGGTAGATGTGCACTTTGTTCATTGTAAAAAAGAGTGCTATTGTTTTCAACAATGGTAGGGTATATGTCAGCACTATTGCCGATAATTTGACATATAAGTAAAGGTTAGGTAAGGGAGAAGTGGCTGCTCCACCATAAGACGGACAAACAGGGTTTTAACTACTTGTTAAACCAATTGCAGCTTCATAGAAGGCTCCGAGATTAGACTTTCACTTTTTTGGAGAGAGAGCAGTGCATGTACAGAGGAGGTAGCACTCCCATGACCGTGTCCGGTAATAACACTTATCGCAGTGCTAATTTTCAGTCTGCTTAGAGAGATCAAGTCCTCAGAGCGTTTCAGATCGAGATCTGTTTAATTATAGACATGCCTTGCAATCACGGTTGCCACTCGCGAAAAAAAAATCCTACCTAACTTCCCAATAAAACCTAGGAACCCAAACATTGGAAATAGTCGTTCAGTTGTGTTAACTCAACGTGCACATCGTTGATCCGGCCTAAGCTGGATCTGAAACGCTCTAAGTGATTAATCACTCTCTAAAAAGACTGCGCGTCAGCTCTACAATAGGTGTTATCACTGGACACTGTCTTATAGACAGGCATGCAACTAAGCTTGGCATGTACTTAAATGACGTAGCAGAAGCTGCATGGACGTGGAGGAAGAGGAGAAAATCCGACACTATCATTGCACTTGGCCTGCTCTCTCCCAGAAACGTAAAGTCCACCTAGGTAATGTGATTCCACTTTTCCACATAAGGTTTGTTCCCTCTGTAGTAGCTATCTCCTTACTACCAGGGATTGGTAGCGATTGGTATATCTAAATCACTTTTTTCAAGTGAAAGAGGTATGAAGGTTCTAAATTTGGCAAGTTAATTAGCCTTACAATTTCGAGGAATTCCCTGTGCCCCAGCACACAACCAGTTTGAATGTTAAACTGCTCCGCATTTCTCCTCAAGATACGATCAGCATTCTGGGGTCACAATGGAGTTCTACGAACTTGATTGCAGCTTGACTGTTAAAAAAAAACCTTTATCATTGGTGGATATCACGTTTCTCTTTAGCCAAAATAAAACTTCCTTAATCGTCATTATTTCAGCCTAGAAATGCCACAATGGTGTTGATGTGTCAAGGAAGTTCATCACAGAATCATCGGGAGGGGGAAGTTGGGATAGAACGAACAGAGACGTTCGCCGCCGTTTGCCTACTGAAAATATCGAGGTGTTTTAGATGAAAGAGAACGCTTATGGGCCATCTGCTTTTTGAAGGCAGCTTGGCAGGTCGAAAGGATTTTTCTTAGGTTTGAGGCCTCAGAAAATTCTTCTATTTTACAACAAAAGTGTTTCCAAGATAGATGCTGGGCTTTCATTAATTCTTGCTTTTATTTTATTACTTTTAATTAGTTTAAGTATTTAGCATAGTGATATGTGGATATTTCGCATTTCTGTGTGGAAATCGTAGTTCCTACTGATTCAAAGGGATAACGTCTTAAAATTATATGACCAGTCCTTGAAATCGCACAAGTCGAACTTCAATGCCTCATGACCATTGGAATTTGTCACTAATTCAGGAAATTTTTTATAAATTTTTAATAACTGATGTAAATATTTAAGTTGAGTAGAAGATTCGTAAAAGGGATGTTGCTATAAAAGAAAGAGTATTACCATTTTCGAAAACGCAACCACTAATTTCACTGCATTAAAAATTTGTTTGATAATGCGGTTTGCGCAAGTAATGAGTTCGGGAACGGCATCTGCGTTTCATCTGTGTTGTAAAACGTCAATGGCCATGTTGAACCAATTAAATTATAATTTATTGAAGTAAACGATAACAGCATAAAAATCAGTACTGAATCCGAATATTGGGATGAAAAGTCAATTAACTAGAATATTTTATTATATTAAGCGAGTTAATTGCTTTATGTTTATATCTCCTACTTCGACGGAAGTATACTTACTCATGGAATCGAGCTCATATATGTTCGCTTTGAACATGACGCCTCTTAAAATTTGATGTGGAAGCAGGACAATTGCATGTTGTGCGTATAAAAATGACGATCAGCACCATAACCAAAATATTTATTAATTACTTGTTGTAATGTATAAACTGCACCAAGGAGTGCACAGTCAATAAATTTGCTATTTTCTATTCCCACCAATTTCTAAATAAATTTCTCATTAATTCCTTCTGATTATTTCAATTTCTATGTAGGGTAAGTGTGCCAGTACCCGACCAATTCCAATTAAATGCTTAATAATAACAAAACAAAATATTTTATTCAGAAGAAAAAATTCGTGGATATTATTTCAGGCCCATGGAAAGGGATGGTAAAATTCGGCTGCTGTAAACATTATATTTACAAAGCGCCATAAAAATGTACAATCTACGAACCTCGGTAAAATATGGAAAATTTCGTTTTAGAATTCCAAAAAATTAGTGGATGGACTAAACTTAAATCTTAAGTTTTAGCGTTATTTGTTGGGGAACTTTTTTATATATATTTAGAATCCTGTTAATAATCATGATTTCAAAGTGGCCGGTTCTTAGAATCTTGTCCAGAGTAGCCGGATACTAGGTTCATGTTTATAATTGAATTTTCAGTACACGGCCACAAAAGATATTTTGTTTAAATTCGTAAATTTATTATAGAAATCAATGAAACAACTAAAGAAAATAGCTTACAGTTATTATAGCTAACTAATAATTATCGATCTTTCTTTAGATGATTTTTGGCAGCATAAGTTAAGCCACTAAAAAGCTAAGTCCAAGTGCAGAATATGTAGATAAAAATTATCAGATAGGTTCTATAGACAAATTGCTAATATCCTGATGACAAAAACACAATTAAAGAATGAGGATTACATCATAATGAATGGCAATATATTGCAGAACATAGGTATGAATATTTTACATCTAAACGCGCTCCTAAGAGATCCTTAGAACATATTAGTAAACTGGAGGGACAGATGCAGAAACCATTAAGAATTAGCTTAACCCTTAATATCCCACTGGTACCACCAGGAAACAACCAACAAATTGTTAAACGATTTTTTCAAACTTCCCGCTGGCACTTTAAAAATATTTCTTGATACAAGCGCCAAGGTTTGCGCCGGTCAGTACTTAAACCGAATTATTTGACTCGTGTATGTGTATGTTAAGTACAGAACACGAGTTTTATAACATTAATTTTTTTCAGCTCAAAAAAAAAAGTCAGGCTATTAAGGGTTAATTTATTGTGAGTCCTAAGAGGGGTTATTTCGATACATCGGAATTCTATTATCCTGATATCGAAGGGATGAAGTGTGGGCTTATCAGTTGTACAGCACAATCTTGCAACTTAAGTATGGCTTGCTCTAAAATGTTAGAAGGCAGCGCAGTTTGCATAAGGTTGCTGTCTATTCGATCGGACTTATTTTTTAAGTAGAGTCTGTTGTTTTATAATGTTTTATAACATTTTTAACCAAAATATTATTGGTTTTTAAAAGTAGCGTCCGTGTTTAATTAAAATTTTTTTAGTCGAAAACTTAGCGTCCGTGTTTAATTAAATTTTTTTTAAATTAAGATACTGGATACTGGTTTAAAGGTGGCCGGTTACTGAATTTTGGTGGGCGGATACGGCTGCAAATCGATATTTTTCAATAAATGAATAATAACTGGAAGTGCATACAAACAATCATGCAAACCCTTTTTTTTAAACTTAAAATACCAAAGATAGTTTGAGCGTGTGATAAAATGAATTTATTAGATCTAAAAAGAGTTAGGTGGCCGGGTCCTGGTACACTTACCCTATACTGAAAATTAATAGAACTTTGCTCGATTAAGATAGCATAACTAACGCTATTAGGCATATCACGTATTTAATTAGAATTAAATGCATGTTTAGCTTACGATTATATTCGAATCATCTCACATATAATTTGCGCTCAACTAGAAGTGATTTGATTTGTTTTGTTTTGATTTCCCAATAAGACTTTATCAAATGAATGAATTCAAACGCAATTAAAAATAAAGTGGCGCTGTGCAAATTTACACTGCAATTGACTCCAGAATGTGAACCTGTTTAAATCTGAATTAGAAAATCGAACAAAAGATCTCCAAATAAGCAAAACAAAATGAAAAACTAAAATATAAACTCTTTTTACTTTTTAACAAAAAAAAAACTGTCACAACGGAAACTAGTTCAATCTCTGCAACAGAACCCCCATAACCTACATACAAATACAAATCAGTTTATGAAATTGAAAATTGTGTATTCTGTCCTGAAAATCCATTTAAACTGCAATAAACTACTTCTTGAGTTCGCTTTCAACAACCTTTTAGTGCCCGAGGAGCAGCAATAACCCACTCCAACAAGGCTTTTCCCAAAAAAAAAAAAAAAAAATATTATAGAACCAGAAACGATCAATAAAATTCATATTTCATGCAAGGATCCGAGTGCGGTGGATTGTCTGCTTCCTTCGTGTACTGAATGAAATGTCCAAAAGCGATTTCTTAATGGTCATAAATCTTGTTCCTTCTTCTCTTTTTTGGATGATTGCCTAAAGTCGTTGATGCTGTTTTTTTTGTTTTTCATTTTACTGAAATCGATTCCATGTCAAACACACAATCCCTTGTTTATTTCGAAAGTTCAAGACATGTGCCCGAGATAGAGGCTCAGCAATATGACAACGAACGAAAAAAAAGGAAAAAAAGGGCAACGAAAGCGAATCTTGAGTGAATTTCCAATCAAGTGCGAACACTGAAATGGAAGTGTCTACCGTTATGTCATGTTTCTCTGCCGTTTTATTTTTCGTGTTCTTTTGATGATGCAACAGGGGAAAGCAAAATTTCGGTAACATACAAAAAAATGACCTCCGAAACGCCCTTCGATCAATCATCATTAATTATATCGTTAGTTTCAGCCAGGGGGCGAGTAATAAATGGAAGATGTAACTGAAATGACACTTAAAGAGGATGAAAGTGAGGGTGGTAGTAGTTGTGGAGCGTTCCTTTTAAAATTTATTTTTATAGTAAAGCTTTATTTATTGCCACGTGAGGGAGAGAAGGACTGGGAAGAAGATTAACTTAAATTTATAGCAAGGCTTTCGAAAAAATTTTCTTTGTCTGCAAACGGAGTGGTGGTTGATGGGTTTTTAATTAATTTGAAGAAACTTAAGTATAGGTGAGATGTCACAGAGGTTGGTAGAAGAATAGTAATAATGATATGTTAGCCGCGTTCTTTATGGCGTATATAAGATTGCACAAAAAAACGCTCATTGCCGCTAATAAAATTCATCAAAACGACTTGGCATCACCAATATCTATGAAATCATTTTTTTTGGATTTTCAGTCATAGTAGTTTGCATTAAACCCACGAGCAGTCTTCCAAGAAAATAATACCCACACACAAAATGTAATATGCCATCATGTAGGGCATTAACATTGCGACTTAATAGTATAAATTTGATTCTTATCGGATAAGTGGTTCAGAAATGACACGGGTTTTAATGTACATTTGCTTGCATTTACGGCCAAAGTAGAATAGAAAATGCAAAAAAAAGCACATTAAAACCCATGCCATATCTGAACCACTTATCCGATAGGGATAAAATTTATACTATTAAGTCGCAATTTCAATGTCTTAGACATGAGTCTAATAACATTTTCGAAAAGGGTATTATTTTAGAATTTCGTTCTCATGTTCGTACATTGAACTGCCTGATTTCGAACCACTTCTTGGATATGGATCAAATATAAACTATTTAGTAATAATATTCTCGCCCTAATCGGTAAAAAGAAGAAGAAAATACTTTTATTGATATTCAAAACTAATATTTTTGATTGATGATGAATTCACCACAAAATTTCACCAAAAACTTTTAATATGGTATTTGGAAGCACTAATCTATAACCGCTTAGCGACGATAATTATACCCGCTAAGGATAGCGTATATAGGCTAAGTTTTTGTTGTATTTAACAATATAAGCTTACTAAAAAAACGGCTATTGTTCATTAAGTCTTACAAATTTACAACATGTAGCTTATGTAGCTTAAGTTCCAACAAATAAAACTATATAAAATATATATTTTAGAATATACGAGCAAATAAAGCTTGTCGTAGAAGAAAAGGCAAATTAAAAAATTTAAGGGCACGAACGCGATAACCGAAAATTAAAAACAGTATTTTTTAGACGATCTAAATACAAACATTTTTGTGTATGGAAGTAAGATAGAATCCCCCCAGGCGATTAAAAAAAAGACTTAAAATGGAAAAGACATAGTGTATTAAAACACATTGGCAACACTTAAAAAAAAAACAGGAATTCGTTCTTTCATATTTGTTTTAAAATTCAGTTATTTCCGTCAATAGTTTTTGAAAAAATTCCTACCAAACTAAAAATTTTGTATTTTCGTATTTTTTTTTTCCAAAATTTTGAGTTTGATGGGAATCAAAACGAATAAAAAAGTGCCTGGCTTTTAAAACTGCTATTGCACTTTTTTTAAGTGTTGCCATTGTGTTCTAATGCACTGTTTTCCATTTCAAGCCATTTTTTTAAATTGCCTCACCCACCTAAATGTGACAAGGTAGACACTCCTCCCATGCAAAAAATTATTGCCTGTACCATCTACCCCCACAATTTTCGGCGCCAGAATTATCGTACATTTAAGATGCAATCCAGTAATCCAGTATTTAATAAAGCAATACAATTTCGCACTAAAATTTGCAAAATGATTTGATGTAAAAAGATAGCATTCCATTCTTCAAATTCTTCTTAAAGTCTAATAAAATGCATTAAATGCATTAAAATCGTTTTACGCTTTCAGTGTAGTCTTTTGACTAGTTAAAGTCTTAAAGTCTTGCATTAATATTTCATGATTACAAGGGTTCGCCAGTGGTCAAAAATTAAACCTTATTTTGGTACGTCAAGCAAAAATCATTCAATACAATATCGTAAAAGAGAAATCAAGCAAATAGGAGCATACAACGTGAAACCCGGGATCAAACACATGTAAGAACATTCGCATTTGATTGACCTCAGCGTCAGAACTACCTCTATAATACTCGATTTGCTTTAAATTATTAATCTAAGATTTTTGTACGGCTTCACAATTTTAATATGTTTAACATATAGCTTGTTTCACACTTATCCGGTTTCGGGACGGTACCGCCCATATTCAGTTTTTTTTTCCGGTTTGATTCGTTTTTGGAAGGTGACCTACAGGGGCACTGTGCCAACATTTCCAAATTTTCCTTGCATTCTAAAAATGAGGCCAAATAAAACAGGTACAGAAAAGCATTTGTAGCTGATGAAAAGCTTGGAAACTGGCAATTATACCCATAGACCTAACCAAAATGAGACATTGCCTAAATCTCACAAAATGTTTGTTTTAAAGCAGAAGTCGGTATTAGTTTTTGTTTTACTTGTTCCACTGCGGTATAAACTATGTGTCTCGGTCTTCAACAACTTAATTGGTAAACGCACGCAACATCACGCATTTGATTTGATTGATTGTCGACGCTTTGTTTCTTAGTTGCTCAACGTGCATGTTGACACGCTTTATACGAGGCTAGAAATAATACACAGTGAAATGACAAACAACACAATTTAACAGACCAGAAGAATACATTCAAATATGCACTAAGAAAATTTACAAATATTATGAATCATGTGATAAGTTAAAACAACTTTACTTAACGTTAAGAAATAAACAACACCTAACCGCGAACGTGTCAACTAAGCATACACATGCCACACACTTGAGCTGTGCGTCAAGACGACCTACAACACCATCAACCTCAAGTCCCACTCACTCATCAAACTTTAATGTTCCTTCCTCCATTACACCCACATCAAAAAAAAAGAAACGAAAATACAGCATCAAAAATTCAGCCCTTCAGATATTGCTGAAACGTGGCGAAAGTTCCAATTTATCTACGACCTAGCGCCGATATGCATGATTACAAGTCGTTAACCTAACGCTTTACGATTACACCCCATTTCACTTTTGGGATTTCCAACCGAAAGGACTGTTAATCAATAATTATTTTTATAACTGTGCAGAAATAAAGTTCACATATTGAGTTGGGTAGAGTTGAAGCCCTACGCACGTTAATTTCATTTCGATTGGAAAATTTTAAAGAAATAAATTTAAGAAACAACCGCAGTTCGGAAAACGTAACGTGACATACATCATTTAAGTACGTCAAAACGAAAATATTATCGCAACGCACACAAACGATAAGGACTCACATTGTTGATGTCATCGTTTTTTTACGAAAGCAAAAAAAAAACAAAAACTTTGACAAAAACAAAGGACCAAAGCGTTTTTTGTTTTTAAACATTTTTTTTTGTGGATGAAAAATTCTTCTTTATTTTGATATTTTTTTTTTGCATTTTCCCGCAAACAGAAAGTTTTTCTTCATCGTTGTGATGTGAGAATAGGATACAAACATACATGGAAACACTCACCCACATGATTATTGTGAAAAAAAAATCATATTACGCTGAGAATGCAACAAAATACGGTAGCACAGCAATGCGGGCTCAGCTTTAGAATGAACGAAAGGTTTAGCTTACGGTGGAGTGCCTTTTGGTAAGTGTAACGTTACGAATTTAGTTCTGTTTGTTTCATATTTACTTGTTGTCGTGTGTTTTGCTCTTGCATTATGTTTTAATGGATATGCTTCCACTACTCTCGTGTGTAGGTGATGGTGAAGGTTTTTCTTTCTTGTTTCAGCAATTTTCTTGAGTGCAGTTACATATACGAGTATCTATATGTATGTAGTTTTTTTATTTACTAAATTACAGTCAGAGATATGGGGAGTTTGTGTGTGCGCTGAACTTAGATGACCGAGAAAAGTCAAAATCGTAAATTGATTTCGAATCATTTCGAATGAACCTTGGCCTTGTGCGGGGTGTTTTTCGTTTTTTCTTTTTCTTTTGGTTATGTTGAAGTTTCCCTAATTGATTGATTGATGGTCCGAAACGGTGATGCGAATGAAATGCTGTCAAATTGGAAACGAACTTCGGAAGTAATAAATGACATAGGGTTTCGTTGCGTCTTCTAAAGGAGGAGTAAATTGGAGGTGTCTGTTTGTGTGTGTGTTGCTTTTGTGGCTGGCATTGTCACTAATGATAAATAATTGACAGTTCGAAATGTGTTGTAAAGTACTCTACTATTAGTGAAGCTTTTAGCAAAATAATTATTGTTTCTTTGTTTGTTTGTTTTTATTTACCCACATAATTTATATTTGTTGATTTGAGTTACACAATGTGCTATGGGATTACCTGTAAAGAAAGAAAACGTAAAAGTAATTAGTAAAGCGCGTTGACACAAAGAAAAGAAAACAAAAAAAAAATACGTGAGTTATTAAAAATTTTAAATGTTAATTCAACTTTTGAAAAGCAAATTATGGAAATGTCCTTGATTTTTTTTTTTGTATCTGATGTTTCATGGTTGGTAAACAATTAAAGAAATGTGGAGTAGAACAAGTACTTATACGGGCATTTAATTTAATTTGGTAGTGTGAACGGGGGTTTAACCTATATAAAAGCAGAGTTTGTGTCTGTGCATTAACTGTCAAATTGTGGCATTTAATTAAATGAATAATGCCAGAACAGAGAAGAATGGCGACTAGACTGTGCAAGCTGTTATTTTATTTTAAAACCTCATCATCAATTGATATCTTACATTTTGTATGGAAATTAATGGATTGCAATGAATTATGGCATTTCTATTTATGTGGAACTTCATTTCAGTGTTTCATTTGCGATTTGTAGATTATTTTGCAATTTCTGTTTGACTTTTCGTGTCCGTAGAAGGCTGGCTACCGCTGAGCTGTAGCTTTTATGTAGCTTTGGTGATCTTAAAAATAGATTCTATTCCATTCTGAACTAAACATGTACCATTAACCGTTCATCCTTTTTGAGAGGCTAAAAGATTGTTGATTGTTTTTTAATGAATTTCAAGCCACAAGTGAGCCTATTGTGATGTTCTATATTTAGAGCTTACCCACTATTCCGCACACACTTATTACCCTTCCCTAAAACCACATTAACTTCTATTCTCAATTCACATTCCATTCCTTAATATCTTTCCTTCTTCCTTGATAACGAGTATTGAAGTATTGCTTTTTTTTTAACTCGACTTTACATTTTCTGGGTTTTACACAGTGAAAATAATATTGTTTATTCATTCATTCATTTGTAATTGGAAATCACTGGTTAAATGTACGAATTCATTAACTCTGTGTATTAATTCAACAAAACAAAATAAAAAAATATTTTAATTATAGGTTCCATACTTGAAACCTTGTATACATCAATTAATCTTGTATTAATTTACATATTAAATGTAGATGTACATACGTTAAGAAAATAAATATTTGTATTGAATGATGAACGTCATTCGTAACTCTCGTATGATGAATAGTCAATGAATGGTTTTTGTTGAGTAATGAAGAACATTCGGAGCCTAACTTACGCTATGTGTAGGTAATTTACTTTAGGAGTGCGACTTTAAGTTTAAGTCTATTAACTTCAAGAACACACCAAATTTATGGAGCTGCCATTTCTGCCACAGTTATCCGCATCAGCGTTCTTCTGTCACCTTTTTGTATACACAAATGTTGTAAGTGAATTCGCAGTGGAGAGTCTCTCACTCAGGCGCACTTTGTAGTCTCAGGCATCCATGTCGGATTTCTTCTTCTGGGCAGTTCGCAGTTTCTTTTAGTTAGTCATTCGAGCCCTGAATCTATGTGCAACAAGAAGGTAGGCGGAGACGACAATTGTCCCTCGGAAAGTTAGAAGTTAGATACGTGCTTCGTATCTTTAAGCACACGGTAGATTTAGGTGACGGCTCAACCTGGTCTGGAGAGCGGCAGGTTGCTGTGTGGATATTTCCTCACCCGAGCACAATTTTGGGCCCTTTTTTGACTCCGGACATGCTTTTTAAGGTCCTTCCATGCAGGGCAATAAATTTCCCCTTGCACATATTAGTCTAATCAAAGTCAATCGGCCTTAATAATAATCAAACACTAATGTCGACTATTAGTTGACTGCCAGTTTAAATTAAAAGGTACAGCGTATTTGAAATGGTACTAATAAATAATTTGAACCCTACTTCACTAGTACGGAATTTTTTTTTGAATCTATTACATTTGCTGTCAATCGATTTGTCAAAACATCTGCTCTTGTTTTCACACAGAAGGTACTTTGAAAAAATATGAACAAATTAAGTAATTAAAAATAAATTCAAGTCGGGACGAAGATATTTTTATGGATCTGATGCTAGATGACGAATTGGCAAACTCTTGAAGGAAAAATTATAAAAAACCGATCGACCCATTTTAATACATATATAAATAAAAACCAATCAAGTCAACGGAGAACAAATGAATTAACAAATCGGATCGGTGTGTCCGATTTTAGTTCTGTCAATGTGACTTGTGTTGCCATTGTGCTTGAAGTGAATTATTTTTTTTATACATTTTATTACTTTTTACTTTTTTTTAAATATATGTAACACTGTGGTTGGTTTTGTGTAGAAAACAAATGTTGCAACATACAGTGAGTCAAAAAAGTATTGGCACACAGTTTATTTTTGAAGAAAGTTTCTTTCGGTGGTAAACAAAAAGAAGAGGTCTTAGTTCGCTAAACTCCACGTTAATAAGCCGGAGAATTTTTGGAGTAATGTCGTATTCAGCGACGAGTCAAAATTCAACCTTTTTGTCTCAGATCGCTCACAAAAAGTATGGCGAAAGCCCAGCAAAGAGCTACAAGAAAACAACATCACAAAAAAAATTAAACACGGCGGTGGTAATGTTATGGTGTGGGGTGTTTCGCGGCACTTAAGTGGGCAATTTAGTTTTTATAGACGACAAAATGAACAAGTTGGCCTAGATGAACCTACATGAACATTTTAAAATAAAACTTATTCCCCCCACATACATTTGTGCGGGGAATTAAGAAAGTGTATAGACTTTACGTTAGCTGCCAGACTAAATTTCATTATTGGTACGGCCGACTAACTTTTCGGGCCGGTAATTTCGGTGACAGTAACCCACATAAGCATTGTGAGCCCATAAAGGGTTAAATTTTTTTCGAAACGTAATCTCGAATGCTTGAACTTCTACACAAAAGACATTTTAGTATTTACAGCGGGCCTACAGTTTCCCAGGTACATGTAATTTAATAATCCAATTTAAGTCCAATTAATTAACACCTTAAATAGTTAAAACATACCCCAACCCACCTTAGTTATGCTGACTAGCCAATTTTCATCAAGAACCTTCTTTGTTTGTTGTTCTTATTGTCCGTTATGAATAGAGTCAATAGCGCTTCGATAAAGTCAATAAATTATAGACACGATAGTGTATGCGGACAGGTACACCTACTTAATTAAATGAAATGGATCCCCTAGCGACTTTAACAACAACTTCCAATATTTGGGTCACACTCGTACATTTTGCAGACGTACCGCATTTTGGACCGTTGCATTGCCGAAAATCTTCTAAATCAAATTGCCCATGTATACTGGTGAAGATTTAATTAATTACTTTGGCTTCTTGTACCGAAACTCGCATTACATCCTTACTCCAGCAACGCACACGCCCCAGTGCAGAGTCACCCTCATCCTTCCGCCGAAGAAAACCCATTTCGGTATTACACAGTAAGGAACGGAAGGGAGAAAAGGGCGTCCCGAAATTTATGTCACATAATATCCGAAAATACGCTTAAGAGGTCAACAGGGACACTGCGACCGGTCCGACAACAACAATTTCAGGTGCTAGCAGCAAATTTACACCAAAGAAAGTGACTCCTCCAGGATGGCGACAAAGTTTGTGTGAACAAATTTTCCACCCTTTTTCTCTCGCGCACAAGTTAAATGACTCCCTTGATCGTTGGTTCCATGAAAATGAAATTAACGTCCCCGTTCTTCACACGACAGGGAGAAAAAAAAGTTCATGCGACAAACGACTAAACCACGTGATTCAATAAAGTGGAAAAAATCGAAGAAGGAGAAGGAAGAGGTTGATTTTCTGATGGGAAAACGTAAAACTTCCCTTGTGGGCAGGACAGCATACTTCTTTTAAGGGTTATCTACGTACAAATCCTTAACTTTTGCATTCATTCATATGAGACACATTTCGATTATTCCTCTGAAACATGCCAGCACACTCAGTGCCACCATCAGGATACACATTCAAATGGAAGAAGGAGGCAAAGGCAAAGGCAACTGCTGGTAGTCTAGTCGGGCGAATATTGGTCTGATGCTGATACCATCAAATCAATTTGGGAATTCGATGAGCGTACATGTGGAATTTTGGGTGTGTAGGCGGAGGCGGGTCTTCATTGTGTTAATTTTGTGGCAAAGGGGAGACATTAAGCTGATAATTTATCCAAAAAAAAGAGTGTGTCCTCGTCGCGGCAACATTTCTAATTTTCTAATTTGCTAAATGATTTAGTTCTATTTTGGGAATATCTATGTACAGGGTACATGTACTCATGTACTCATTGGAAACAAGCAAAATTAACTTAAAGTAAAATAAATGCTTATAGTACAAATTTGGGTATGTGTGTGTGTGGAATGGGTTGAGGAGGGTTGTTCTTGTTTGGGAAGGAAGAACTACTACTTCTTGTTGACAAGAAGAAACTCAATTTTCCCTGACTTTTGCTGATGTGATTCTTTGAGTCAGAGGACGACTTGCTCGAAAAGGGATGACGTAAACAAGTTGACAAGACACAAGTCTAGTCCCTGCGGAGATGGGAAAAGAAAATGTCCTCTGCTGAGGGTCAACGGATATTGCGAGACATTGAATAGATATTGGTATCTCTTGCTGCTGTGTGTGGGTTACAAGGTTGAAACAAATTGTTTGTCTAAATGACAAAAAGGGATGGGAAATGAAGTCATCTGTGATGTGTAGTTTTTGTGTCGCGCCATGATAAGAGAAATGATTTTAAAATTTGTATTCATCAGACTGTTGCGTTGTCCCTATGAAACTAACGTTTGAGAAGTTAATGGGAACGTCTTATATAATTTCGGAAACAGAAAGGCAGTAAGCAGTGCCAGTTTTTTTATGTTACTGAATGTATTTGCTGTTCAAGTTTTTGTGCCAAAGTGTAAAGGAAATTAGACCCTAGTCTCTAAAAGTTTTTTAGTCGAGATAGAAATCAAACGGAAAGAAGAAAATATCCTTGGTCGTTTTGGGAGAAAAATTCTTCGTAAGTTATTTGGTCGCGTTTGCGGTTCTGGAGAATATAATTAAGCTACGAACTCTACGAGCTGTACAGGGACATTGACCTGGTCAAAAAAAAACCCACATTGAAAGTTCAAGATGTCTGGGACATGTTGTATGCCAATGTACGCCAAATCTCCATCTTCGATTCTACGGCGAATGAACAACGCAGTTTATGCAGGACTCGCCATAGGTGGCCCGTACAAGTGGAATGTTACCCAAACTATCTTGAAGTATGCAACTAGAGGCGGTTACTCAAAGACCGAGCTAATGGGAGAAGCTTATTGGTGGAGGGAGGCCCAGGTTTAGCCCGGACATAAACGCCGGGGTAAACGCTTTCACAGTTAATGTCCCCGAAGTTATGCTTTTGCCGATAATTCACACTAAGTTGAAGTGTGAAGACCTAGAAGAAAAGTGCGTATAGATAAGATGTGTTCTGTGGCAATCCACTGATGATCCTAAACTGCCACATCTAGGTGAAACGCCTTTAAATCATTTTATTGATATAAAACCTGAGCATTACTACATTTATATGTCCGTTCAAAGATCTGTTTTATATTTAGGTTAGGTTACCTTAAAGAGCTTAGGTCCTTTAGGACTTATTTTATCTAGGGTTGGTTAGGGCTGTAGTTCACCGGTATTGTAAAAAATCCGGCATCACACATATCTAACAACACCAGCATTTGACTGGGCCCAGCAATTTTTTCGAAGCAGTAAGGCCTGCAGGACAGCCGCTCCTGCTCTTCCGCTTCTATAGAGGAACTCCTTGACGTCCCACCCCTACATGCACGAATCAAGAAGTTTGCTGCTTCAAGCGCAATAAAACTTCACTTCACGGGACACTTAAGTATCTTAAACTTCTCAAATATTATACACAGCTCTTCGACTCAAGCACTCAAAGGTCTTAACTCCTACAAGTTCCACTCTCTACTTGTTTCGAACTGTCTAACTATTCTAAAACAACTCACTTCCCATAACAGAATAGAGAAATAGGCTCTGCATCCCCATTCATTGCCCCAGAGTCCTTTTGTGGACTACCCACCATCAACATAACATCAAACTTGAACTCAACACATGGGAACACCAAATGCGTTCATCCCAATGAAACTCCATCCAAGGAAAAAATGCATTGGCCTCCCCAACAAAAAACGCTAAGATCGTAACAGACTTTCTAACAGGTCACAGCACCCTGAACCATCATCTCATGAAAATGGGAAAAAGCTCTACAGATCTGTGTAACTCTGCCTCGAACAACCAGAAACGGCAGAACACATCCATGCGAATGCCCTGCAATCATCCAAAAAAGGCTTAAATTCTTCAACAAAGGACTCACCTTACCTCAGGATTCTGGTAAATCATCGGCCTCAACAATCGTAAGGTTCGTCAAATACCTAGGATTGTCGCCAGACCAAACTACTTACTAACTTTATAGAGAGCACAAAAAAACTATTCTTGGAAAAAATTTAAAAAAATAAAAATCCACCTATCCACCTATGTTGAAATGCATGAAGGTCGATGTATTTAAGGAATGACGAAAACATAATATATTTTGTTGTTAATTTAATTTGATAGCGAGATGAAGACGAACAAACATCTGTATCTTGTTTCTACACAACATTCAAATATTCCCTAAAACAAAACACTGCCACACACTTTTCCTAATACTCTCAACACCAAAGATAACCAACCATCTTCAATGCTGCCAAGTCTCATTGCAGAACAACATCTTTGTTATTTGTCCATCAAACAGAAGAAGCAATTTATTTTCAATTCATCGTTTAGATAATAATTAATTACTTTTCTCTTAATAAGAAAACAGGTCTCCTTCTCTGTTTGGTTGGATGTGACACACCGTACATAGCTAGCTAGTTGACTTTTCGTTCCTCATTGCTGTGCGGCAATCAAAAGAATCTTTCATGTCGTCTTTCACCATGACTCTGTACAAATAGAACAATACCTAAACATGTGGGTCTTGGAAAATGATACGTATTACGGAAAGCATTTCCCACACCGGCTGCTGGCCGGCTGCTGCTGCTCCAACGGTATATCCTTGCCACCCTTCTTTTCCGAGATTTCCATAATATATTGAATGATATTGTTGTACCTTATCCACCAGCAAGCAAGTTCTATGACAAACAACAAAACTGGGTTGGTTCTTCATACTTGAAATCGATACAAAACTGCACCAACGTTTTACATTCGGTTCGAGGTGCTACTGACTGAGCCATATGTATATACGTACATTTAGGTTGAAGTGTGTCAACTTCGATGTATACTACCTCATATAATACACTTGTAGGTGGATGTGCAGCAAAACAGATGTTCTAATTTTGAATGAGCAATTGGATATCGGATACAAATTGCATTGCAATGCTACATATATATGTACAAATACAATTTTAGATTTATACTTGCAATTGGATTTCTCTTCGTTAGAATTTATTTGTATTTGGCAGCAAAACATCCATCGAATTCCGATGAAATGGTGCCACTTTTAAAGTTATTTCTATGGATATTCTTTAATGGTTATTAAATGCTTCGATGATGATCCTTGATCTAAATACACACATACAAACTGAGTAAGTTCAAACATTTTAGATTATCCAAAGATTTGAGCATTTATTTGAAATACTATATTTTTTTTGATATCTACAAAAGGTGATCAATCATTTGACCAATAACAATTAATCGGTTCACCTTTGTAACGAGTTCATTTGACTTTAAACAGCTACGCGGAGAATCACAAGTTATTTCAATAACAGGGTTAAATACGTTGAACTTTTGCAAGTATCTACTGAAAAAGGTTTTGTTTTACGGCTGACTTTTAATTAACAACAACCAAAGGAACATCTAACAAACAGGAACTAAACTGTCGGTCGGCGTAGTATAGAAGGTGCCCTTATACTCATAATATTCTGACGACGTCAAGCTAAGTGATTAAGTATACACACAAGCCGTTTTCTCTAAAGCGGCCAGTTGTGTGGTTTCTACTTCAATAAAATAAACCTATAAAAAAAACAAAGTGCAATGCAAACTTAAGCATATGCAGGTAAACACACGAACTAAGTGAACAAAGTTCTCGACATTAAAACAAAAACAAACGTTATATCCTCCTTAGCTAATTTCAGATACATAAAATATTAGTTTAAGACCAAACTTTTGATTTTTTTAAACTTTTAGATGGAAATTGAATTTAAACACGTGGCCCCTTCAAATTTTAAAAATGAATACACACATGTGTGGGTGGGTTTATCAGCCAAGTAAGGATCGCATTATTAATTTTACTTAGGTTGATTACTTCATCCTCAATACTCACAATTTACTTTTTCAGACTTAGATTGTGGATTGCTAAAAACTTCTCGCAAAAAAATGTAAATATTTCTGAAATGTTTAATAATTGCAATACAAACTTGGAGTTCATTTTTAGATCTCAGTCCTTTTTGTGGCTGACTAGTAAGGCAAAAGCGATTTTGGTAAAGGGGATTTTTTAGGAGTTAAGTTATTCAGGTTGGCAGCACTGGTTAGTAATGTCGTCCAAACGTCATCTGTCAAAGTGAAAAGTTTTCAGTATACTCTGCCATTTAATCTTGGAAAACTTACAACTGAGCAACGATTGCAAATTATTGAAATTTGTTATCAAAATTCGTGCTCTGTGAAAATCGAAAAATTGTGATCAGCGATGAGGCTCATTTCTGGCTCAACGGATACGTAATTGCTTATTTACTGTCGCATCTGGAGTGATGAACAGCCACATGCCATACAAGAATTATCGACGCATCCCGAAAAAACGACAGTTTGGTGTGGTTTATAGGCTGGTGGCATCATCGGTCCATTTTTTTTTCAAAGACGACCATGAAAGAAACGCTACCTTCAACGGCGAAAGATATCGAGCTATGATACGCGACTTTTTTTTGCCCCAGTTGGCTGAGTTGAACTTGGTTGACATGTGGTTTTATCAAGACGGTGCCACATGCCACACAGCTTGTGAAACAATGTAAATTTTGAAGGATGAATTTGGTGAGCAGCTTATATTTCGAAATGGCCCTGTGAGTTGTCCGCCAAGATCATGCGATTTAACGCCTCTTGATTATTTCTTGTGGGGTTATGTAAAGTGGTTAGCCTATGTTGACAATCCGAACACGATTGCAGCCTTATAGGATAACATAAAACGCGTAATTCGTGGAATACAAGCCGAAATGCTCGAAAAAGTGACGCAAAGTTAGACCTTCCGAATGGACCATTTGAAACGGAGCCGGGGACAACATTTGTCAACATGATGTTGTCTTTAAAACCTAAATGGCAAAGGCCTTTTTATCGATTACAATAAAAATTTTGAATATTTGATTCAAAGATTATTTTATACGTTTTATTCAATTTATAGGAAAACTACGCTTAAAAATCAACCTTTATTTCAATATTTTTTGCAAAGATTATTTTATACGTGAAAATTTTGGAAAATTGTATTAATTTTGACCGAAGGAAATACAATTTTATTTTATCCCTTATTTGATCCTTGTTTGCCTTATATGATATTTCATAACTGTAGAATGAGTTGGAATATACAGAGTGCTTTTTGTTTGTTTCGGTATCTGTTCTTCAAATCCTACCTCCACATATAATTTCATAATTCGAAGTCTTTTGAGTGCAAAGTATTATATTTTTTCCTGGAATTGGAAGTGCTCCATAGTTTTGATGATCTGTCAGTGAGTTACTAATTTTGGGGTTATAACCCAGCAACTGCTCATGTTAAACACTTGAAATTGCAGGCAAGGAGCTTGCTGGTGTGTGTCCCAATGAATCCTGAAAATTGTATGTCTCTAGCTTTGTTTAGAGCGAAATTAAGGGGGGGGGGGGGTCAAAATGGGCTGAGTTGGTTCGTGTAAATAAGGATGTAGTGCCGAAGTTGCTAAAAAAACTTGGCTGGGCACAACCGTGACCCTTAATTCGAAACAGCTATCTTCGTTCTATTGAACAATTTATTGGCGACCAATAGACATAGATAAATATATAATTTTCAGAAGAAGAAAATCTCGAGCTTATACGGCCCTTCACAACGTTTTTGCATTTGCTCCTCGTTTTCACAGCTCTTCCTTTTTCACGTGCAAATACTTCCTTTCAGCTGCCAGAAGTTCGATGGGTATCAGTTACCCAACTACAGAGATGCTGGGTTCGAGACCTGGCTAAGGGCACACATTGTTTGTGTTGTTTGCGGGAGTCAGCCAAAATCGCACATCCATACAGATGAGTCGAGTTTGTAATTGACATGAGTATCTTTTCTTGCTTGCTTTTACTCGTCCAAAGTTAGCCATTTATTTTACTGCCTGTTTTGCTTGTATTGTTTCGGAACCGACTTCTAACTCCATGTCTCTAGAGGATTTTTTTTCATTTCCTTTCCTTAGTCCATAATTTGTTTCGACTTTCTCTGAGCGTTTTCAGAGTTCCCGACTACCTCGGGCATCTTCATTTTCCTCGTGCTGCGGTGGTTGGTTCTCTACGTGTCCCTTGTATGATATCTTTTAGCTATAGAAGTTAATTGACTTATTTAAAACTTACTCATGAATTTAAATCCTAGATTTGCTAGTCTTACGTACAAAGTTATGGCCTTGATGCAATAAATCAAGATCACACAGAAATCCACAGACTGGTAGCCAAAATATAGGCAACTGACCGATTGGCACGCGCGCTGATGAACTTATGGGTATCTCAGGTAAAAGATTTGCAGTAAACCTCATCTAGCGAACTCCGCAGCCACATTTTGACCCTGTTATTTTGCTGTTTTTAATCTACCACTAATTGCGATTCCTGGCCTGGCAGCCACTAATTAACTCCAACCATCCCAGCACGATTAAGCCACAAGCAGACAAACGTACGCATTAATAATACTAGTAGGATTAGTAGATCTTTTCATACTGAGGTCAGTGCCACAGATAACAATACGAAAAAGGATTAAAAAATTGAATTGCTTCAATGTTACAACAAGTGGACTTATAAAAACTTCAACTTTAAAGTTCATATTTTTTTTAAAGGTACATCCACATTCGCCACAACATTCAAGTATATAAAATAGTATTATTATACAATAATCCCCGAAGAGACATAAACAAACATGTATGTAGGTAGGTGGGCCATCTTCTTTTTTTTATCATTCATTTCTTTCATGGCCACGCCGCTGTTCCAAATTTTCTCTCTCCATAAGATTATTATTGATTAACCTACATCATGGGATGTGAAAAAAAAGAAACATTAAATAAACAACAGCAATCCGAGAAGAGCATCCTAATTTTTTCTACAAATGTGTACCTACATACAAAATCAATTACAAAGAACAACATACGGAAGAGATAAAAGCAGCAAAATTACATTCAAAGTTACCCTATCAGAGACAAATTTTTTCTTTCGAATTACTTAAGAATATGAAAAAGTATTACTTATTTAAGTAAGTATAAATATCTATTTCGAAGGCTTAGTTTTCGGGTAATGCTAGGTGATAGTTTATTCAACTATGCACAACAAACCACCATTAAGAGGCGTGAAATTCAGTTTAATAAACGTTTAATCCCTGCGGAACAATGAAAACAATTATTTTCCCATGGCAAAAACTATTTTGTTGTATAAACCAGAAACAAACTCTCGACCTTCGTAGCTTACCTAGCTTACTGAGTGTAATGTGAACTCGGAAGCAGGATACAGAGAATAACTAATTGGTTAGCTACGATTGTTAGCCACGATTTAGATATTAGAACTATATATTCTAAGATATTCGATTTTATTGAAACAAAACAGGAAGGTAAGAAGTGCTAAGTTCTCTTTAAAATATTTTGGAAGATCACCATTAACCCGAAACTTTCATTGGCGCAACACATAGGGGCTAGAACCTCTAAAGCTACAAAACATGTCTGGCAATGGCGAAGGATATTCAGCAAAACTTGGGGCGCCATTTTCGATAATATTTGAAAAAGTGACGGCCAGGGATTCAGTGGCTTAAAAGGGTCAATTTGGACCCTAAAGGGGCCAAACGGCAGCGCTGGGTCCAAGTGCTTGTTGTCTTCGGATATCCCCATTCGCAATACAATACAATAGTACAATCGAGCCTTTAAAATCAACACACACATATTTCTGTATCAAAAAATATTTCTAGTTTTCCACAAATCCTAACTTACCCTATAGTACCAGAAAAAAAACCAAAATCACTTTAATTCTGTTTTTTTTTTGTCGTTGCACAATTCTCTGCAAGCTTTGGATGCATACGCTGTGTATAAAGTTACAGCCTTCAGAACGACTACTATCTGCATGCAAATGCAATACTCAATGGGATAGACACACACCATTAGAACCACGGGCGCCATTCGTTCTTTCCGCACGGTTTCTTTAAATGGGCGAGTGGGTACGAGTAATACCAACAGTGGTAGTAGTAGTAGTAGTACTGGCAACTGGCATTCTCATCGACCACTCCGATGGCATATGGTCGAAATACTGTGCACAGGGAAACAACCAGATGGAAAGGATGTGGATGAATAAAATTCGTTTCCCATGCAGATTCAGCCAGACACGACGGTATACTTGTACACATATAAAATGAAATGTTGCATTTTATGCATTCACATACATTTGTGAGGCAAGCACTGAAAGAGGGTGGTCGTTACGAAGAGGACTTCATTAGGAATAAAAGTAGCTTTTCTGTTTGAAAAAAAAAAAACTAGAAATCCGTTGTTATTGCTGCGCTACAGGAAGCACCTAAGGAGATTTAAGGGATTCCTAGGAATTCCCACAGCCATCGTGGTAAAATTCATGCGAATGTTTGTAATTGCAGATGAAATATAGAAATATGCGAATTGTAGGTATGTGGGCGAGCAATCACGACAAAGTGACCCAATTTTTGGGATTTCTTTCGTCCGTTTGCCTGCCTGCCTTTGCAGGATGAAAATATCTTAACGTTACGGGTGTGGTTTTGGGACGGACGGCAGCCATAAGATTACACTGAAACCAGCAAGCATTTTTTTTTATATCTGAATGCTTAACATTGCTTTGTAAATGGCGGAAGGGACGAAGTCCATGCACTGCAGGCAGGCTGGAAGAAGATGCAAAAATTCTGCAGTAGATACTTTTGTTTGCACTTGGAATCTCCGCAAATTAGGTCGATAGTGGAGGAAAATAAGTTTCATCTAAAGGGCAGACTTACACTTTTTGCATGGTTGCAGAAATCTTTTGGTTAGGTAATAAAAAAGAGGCAGAACGGGAGGGGGTTAGATAAAAAGTTTTATCACAACGATGTAGATTTTCGCCGACAGAGGTAAAATAAAGAAAGTTTCCTTATTCAAATGGAGGAAAGATAAATATTTTTGATTGGCATGCAAGAGACGTGCCTCGAAAAATTGAGAACAGCATTTTCGGTTAAATACATTTTAAATGTTAACGTGCTACTTACAAAACCAGTGTCGGATAAATAAAAAATGGACACACACATTTTGAATAGATTTGATGGTTGAATTGTAGTGAAAAAGCCATAATTCCAGCTTGGAAAGAATTATTCGTGGAGGCTTGTTGTTGTTTCATCCAAGCGCTCGATAGAAATGAATAAATGTTCTATATGCGCGAAAAGTAAATTATTCGATGAACAAACAACATTTCAACCCATCCAACAAGTTTCCACAAAATATGGTCACGGCTAAATTAAGCCTTAATTCAGCCATGTCCGTTGTCCGCAATTTGTTGCTAATTAGGAAACTGCAAACTGTTCTGCAAACAAACAATAACGTGCAAAGTAGTAAAACAAAGTTGGAGAATTTCCGGGAAAATATTTTTGAGTGTCGAAATTTTTGACGCTTTTTTGGCACACCTGCCTTGTTTTGAGATTACTACGCCAAACAACTTATCGCGTTGCATAACTTCGGAAATATTGCATACTAAACGTTAAGCCCGCAAATTGACGAAACTAATTTAATAATATGAATTACATCAAAAGCATAAATGTTCAAGAGCCAAGTTCTCTGATACTGATTTCTAAAAAAGCACTCTAAGTTCTTAGTTTCCGTGGTATTTATGGTAAAATTCACACCGACCAATTGCACTTACGTTTCTTCCGTCCAAGGTCATGGAGACGCTAAGTATTGGCCAGCATATAATATATCTTAAATCCCGACAACTTCCTAATGACGGGCAGTAGAGCAACAAGTCCACTGGTGATTTGATGACCATAGATTTCAAAATACCTTCATCGACACACAAATGCACTTTCACACTCTCAAGCTTATCGACCGCAGCATCGAAGAACTTCTACATGTGGCCTTTAACGTCACCGCCATCGTCCAACTTCTAGAGCATTAGTTGCCTCGGCAATGTCGCCTTCCTTGCCGATCCCTTTGAAGCATAGATAGACTCTAGCTTGAGCCACACTTCTCGTTGTGTATCACATCCACGAATCTGTTTCTATTTAGACGGATGAATTGATAAAACTAAATCTGCCATGGTTTTTCTGTCTTTAACCATGCAGCTTTGAGAGCATCGTCTATCGCAGGCATCAAACACGAACCATTCACATAATCCCACAGGTCATTTTTGGTGAGAAGTGCCTCAACTTGCATGCTCCATGTATCGTAGTTTTCTTTGGACAGCAACTCTATGCGTGAAGAACTTGATGAACTCGAAGGCATCTCAAACCCTAACCTATTGGTAAAGGTTCTTCCTTTCCTAAAGTACAGTATTTATTCAATAAATAAAAGAGTTTATTTGACCTTACAGTACGACGATAGGAATGAAGACACGTGTGGGTTGCCAAACAGATGTATAGATCTTTAACATAAGCATAAATCTACAACCATTGTGTGTGCGAAGATATATTTTTCGACACGAATGACAGGGATATATAGTTTAATGTTCAATCCGAACGGCAATCTATTTTTGAGAAGCTTCTCATGGCAGTTCTTACTTTTGGATGTTTGTCAGTTTTTCGCAAGAGGTGCGGCAGCGAATAAATACTTTTAGGTGGCATGAGACAGATTTGAACCTGAGACCTGAGCAACCTGAAGAGATTGAAGAACTGCCACTTCATCCAGAAAAAACAACGGTTTGGTGTGGTTTGTGAGCCGGTGGAATCATCGGTCCATATTTCTTTAAAAATTATGCCGGTGTGAACGTAACCGTCAATGGCGACCGTTATCGTGCCATGATAACCGACTATTTGATGCCTGACATTGAGCTCGTGATCTCGGCGACATTTGGTTTCAGCAAGACGGCGCCACTTCCCACACATCGCATCAATCAATGGACTTATTGAGAGAACATTTCGGTGAGCACATAATTTCACGTTTTGGGCCGGTCGATTGGCCACCAAGATCGTGTGATATGACACCGTTAGACTTTTTCCTGTGGGGATATGTAAAGTCAAAAGCTTATGCCGACAAACCCGCTTCGATTCAGGCCTTGGAGGAAAACATCACGCGTGTCATTCGCCAGTTACCAGTCGAAATGCTCGAACGAGTGATCGAAAATTGGACTCAACGGATGGACCATCTGCGACGTAGCAACGGCCAACATTTGATAGACATAATCTTCAAAAAATAAATGCCAAAGAATGTTCTTTCAAATGATCATGTATACATTTGAAAAAGAATTTCTGAAGTTTTCAAAGGAAAACATTCAAAACCCAGTCATTGTGACGTCATTTCTGGTGATCCCTCGTCCGCGTTGACGGTAGAACTCGTGACAGGATCAGAAGTGAAAAAAAGTCCTTCGTCCAAGTCCTCGCGAATTAAATCTCGAAGACCTTTGTATAATTTCATCAAGATGGGTTGAGTGGTTTTCGAGACCTTTTGACAACCGACTTTGAAAACACAGTTTCGAGAAAAACGCGTTTAAAGTTTGGATAACCTCAAACAAACCTCGTAATTCAATTCCAAGGCTTCCCAAGGCTGTTTCTCCGAAACTTTTATTCGGAATGACTTATTCGGATTTTTTGGTAGCTGTGAAACCCAAGTAACCCTTTAAGGCGCTGTTTTGTCGTCTTTCATTAGAGAAGAAAAAATGTCTCTCCTAAACTAAAAATGTGTTGGGGTGGTACATGCCAAGGAGATTTGTAAAAAGAAACACACGCTTTCCACAAATTCGCCATTGCTCGTAAATTAATTCAAATTAAAAAAGAGTGCCCGTTGCAAGTTGAGAAATTGTTTTTTTTTTTTTTTTTTTTTTACCACTTTTAAATAAATCCCTTACATCTTGTCATTAAGCTCTGAGACAACTCGCTGCAATATTCTGGGTAGAAAGTTTCAAAGTAGTTTACAGTTCCAGTAGAGGACTTTCTTGCTGACTCGCACTCAAACGTTATGTAAGCTCATTAAAAAAATGTGTCTCAGCTTAACTTTGTCAACATTTTCCCCACTTTTCTCCAGTCTCATCAAACTACATCACATAAACAGATACTTGAAAACCAAAGCAATCACTTTGAATATGTATTTGCTTTACATCTACTTTCTGCTGCTGGTAGTCAACATTGGAAGGAAAAAAAAAACTTTCCAATAAACAATAAATAAAACATCGAATTTTATTAAAAATAACTTCTCATTTCTACTCTGAATGTGTCGCCACCTTTCTCGGCAAATACGTAAATATGTAACGGGCAAGTGTCGCCTCGCTTACATGCATGTTCAATTTGTGGACATAAATTTCTAATAAAATTCCAAATCTTTCTACAACACATAAGTATACTCAGAGCCAAGAAGAAAACAAAAAAAAAATAAATAACTAAGGCAGACAAAAGAAATATTTATTTGGTCGGTCGTCCTTTTTAGCCAAAAAAGAAAATTTGGCTGCCAAAACAAACACATAAATATATATACTTGTAGTATAAACATATAAAAATGTGGTGCAAAGTATTTTGATGGCCAGCGGGAGGAGGGTGAGAGATTTGCTCTTCCTACTACTACCCTTGAGAGGGTGACTATCGTCTCCTTTGGCTTGTTCTCATGTGCGCCTTCCTTCTTTTGTTCGTGTCAATCGATTTTTCTCAATTTCTCTCAATTTATACCTTCACGGCGTACGTACATTACTCGTTAGTAAAACATGGTGTTGCAAAGAAGAACAAAAAAAAAATCAAATGGAAAAAGGAAGAGGAAGCTAAAGGATACCCACTAGTATAAGAGTAGAAAAGAAGAGAATGTTATCGCAGTGACAAACTGTCTTAGGGTGGTGGGTGAATTACATTATTACAAAAGCAAACTGAAACTACACAGTAGCACACAATCATCGTTGTCGTCGTCGTTCTACCTTTATCTTAGGGCTCCCATTCCGGAACCAATCTGTTTTCCCGTTTCCACGAAAACCACATAGCAACTTTGCCATCGGAGCATAACCAGAAACCAACCCATCTGTAGTTTTATTTCATCTCCTCCATCCAGTCTATTCGGTGTGTAGTAGTACTCTATCGATGGAGTGTTTGGTAGACGACTTTGTACAATGCCAGCAGCTGAAGGACAGGATGGATTTATAGAACAAAGTAACCCCAGAATAGTGGGGGATGCACACGGGACATATACGGCGCAGGGATAGGAAGCACTCTCAATATTTCCTCGGATGCAGTAAATTCACCCTCGAATAACGACGCCGACGACGACGGTTGGTGTTACACATTCAAAATGGAACGTGCATTGAATATGCCTCCTTTCCGATTCAACCGAATCACTCATCCTCCCACCTCTCGCAACTCCTTCCGCATTTATTATTGCACAGACACTTATTCTACTTGCGCTGGCTCTTTCGATTTGTGTTTCTCGTCGTACTCGTTCTTTTTTTTTCTCTCCCATTGTGGCATTTCATTGTTGTTGTGGTTTTTCTTTCCTCTCTCTCTCTACTTTTCTATATGTATACGATTCTGTTCGCAGTTGACCTTATTTTTCCGTTCTACGAAGGCCAAAGTTATACGAATACACGCTGCTGCTAGAGTCGCATTTGGACGGAAATCCCATTCAACCAGCCAGCAGAAACACCACACACATAGATGGAACACCAAGTCGTGTGTCGTCTTCTTCCTACAACATTTTCTAGTTTCTACTTTTGGCTTTTGCTGCAAACTAGATTGTGCTTAAACTGTTTTTGTTTATGATCTACCACACGAGATACTCATCGTCTATGTCTGTGTCTGTGCTTGAGCTTGTGCCGTGCCGTGCCTTGCCTGTGCCCGAGCGACTGTTAGGATGCAATTAGATAAAAGTTAGAAAAAGTTAAAACAAAAAAAACACACACACTATAAAGTGTGTCAGATGGTTCTGTTATCTGCACATCTTCAGCTGATGACTTGCATATGCGGTTAAAAGGCGCATATATATAATATTTGGAGAATGTTTAGAACTTTAATTGAATACATAGATTTATCAAACTATGTGACACAAAGAGCTCTCCAATTGCTCTGGCTGTATATAGATGCGCGAACTTTAAATGCTTGACTGCAGTTATACATAACTTAAATGCAAAAGTTCATGTCCAAAAGTATTTTCTTCTTCTTCTGCATCACTGCATCCGTACTGGTGCGCCTGTAGGGTTCGCCAGTTTAACCTCAAATTAAAATATATGCAGGTATCCGTACCTTCACAGAGGCTTTGTAACTCCGGCTGTCAAGCGAAGCATTTTCATCTGAGTTGATCTCAAATAGCCCTCACTTGTTTTACATTGTCGAATATCTTACATTAAAAAGTGACGAAATTAAAGTGTACTAATATCGGGAATGTGACCTTATATGATAAGTAAAATCATGGAAAGGGCATGAAGTGTGGTCCAAATGTAAATTCAAGAAAAACTGAATTAATGCCTTTCAGCAATCCTTATCCTTATCTAACAATGAGTGTCACTGCAGACACTTTACGGGTGCAAAGCCTACAACATTCTCCAATAGAGCTATGTCCAAAGAACAACTTAAATTGGTACCAATTTTTTTTTTTGCCGGAGATTGCTACTATCTGATGGAGCGCTTAGACGCAACTGCAGGTCCATTGTACTACCATTCAGAAACCTTACATTAATATACTTAGTTTTCCCGTCTTTTCGAAGATGATGCGAGCATAGGCACTGCAAGCAGGAAAATTGGTGGTGTCGCTTAAGCCCAAAACATTTAAGTGTTTAGCAAAAGCTTGGTGCCCAGAAAGAACCTCTACAAGCAGCCTACAGTCGATTCTCCTAAGAGATATAGAAAAAGACGCAGACCTTTTGATAGCATTCAATCTATGGTATTCAGTCTGGCCGAAGCCATTCTGTTACCTGAGGCATATCCATAAGACAGGGGTCAAAGGACAATATTCGAGCAAGTTCGTCAAAATTGCAGTGCGCATGGCACCAAAAGCCACATCTCTTTAAGCGAAAAATCGTTTTTAGCGTGCACCCCATGATATAAAGGGTGATTTTTTAGCTGGTTTGGTTTTGGCAACACTGGTTTTGACAGCTGACGTGTGTTTAGTACCTTGTGTCACTGTCAAACAGCTTCAGTTTGGTTTGCAATTTAACCATGGATCGTCTTACAAATGAACAACGCTTGCAAATTATTGAATTTTACTATCAAAATTCGTGCTCGGTTCGAAATGTTCATCGCGTCGCAGTCTATTCGGAAGATTGTGACCAAATTTCGCACCAAATTTACTTTGTTGGACATTAAACCACCAACACGTTTACGTACTGTGCGTATTGAAGAAAATATTGCGGCCGTATCAGCTAGTGTGACAGAAGACCGCGAAATGTCGATTCGGCGCCGTTCCCAGCAGTTAGGCCTTTGTTACAGCACTACGTGAAAAATTTTGCGGAAGGATTTGGGCGTAAAGCCTTTTAAGATACAGCTGGTGCAAGAACTAAAGCCAGCCGACCTACCACAACGCCGAATTTTTGGAAAGCTGGCCGAGGATCCGCTTTTTTATCGAAAAATTGTGTTCAGCGATGAGGCTCATTTTTGGTTGAATGGGTACGTAAATAAGCAAAATTGCCGCATTTGGAGTGAAGATCAGCCAGAAGCATTGCAACAGCTACCAATGCATCCCGAAAAAGCCACTGTTTGGTGCGGTTTATGGGCCGGCGGCATTATTGGGCCATATTTCTTCAAAGATGATGCGAATCGCAGCGTTACTGTCAATGGTGAACGCTACCGAGCGATGATAACAAACTTTTTTTTGCCCGAAATGGAAGTTCTTGACTTGCATGATATGTGGTTTCAACAAGACGGTGCCACATGCCACACAGCACGCGAAACAATGGCGCAATTGCGAGGCGAGTTTGGTGAACAGTTAATTTCACGTTTCGGGCCGGTCAATTGGCCGCCTAGATCGTGCGATTTGACACCATTAGATTATTTTTTGTGGGGGTATGCCAAGGCTAATGTGTATAGGGTCAAGCCCGCTTCGATTGACGCACTGGAAGCCAACATCCATGCATTCATTCGTGAGATACCGGCCGATATGTGTGAAAGAGTATGCCAAAATTGGACTCAGCGGATGGGCTACCTGAGACGCAGCCGCGGTCAACATTTGCATGAAATTATCTTTAAACATTAAATTGCAAGGTTCAAACTATCGATTCAAATAAATATTTCATTCATTTTTTCGAATTTTTTGTGTTTTTTTTTAAAAAAAGTTCTAAACCTCTTAAAAAATCACCCGATATAATTCGACGGGGGAAGATTCATCAAAGCATCTAGAGCAGAGCTCATGCTAGGGAAGGCCCCTATGCAACCGATACATGTCGTTTTTATGGAGTTTGGCAAAAGAAGCAGTAACACGTTTCCGCGAAAGTCTGTTCCACTAAACAACCGATGCGTATGAGAGGAGGGTCTCATCATGGCCGTATAGATCCAAAGGACCCTTTTCGGAGATAAGCCCCTGTCTTACCAAAAGCGCCTCTACACTGCCAGAAAGTCGACAGTGCTTTATCGGTTTTCGATTCAACATGCTTGGCATATTAAAACCATGGTATGGTGCAGTGCAGATGTAGCTAGACGCCAGTACATATATACTGGTCACTGGCCTATTGATAGGAATCTGGCCAAACTTGGCATTTCCATAAAATCATGTCCGGCTTTAGCCAGAGGTAGATAAATCACAGTAGGCACATCGGCCGAATGAAATGTCTGATTCAAATGTCCGTGGACATTATGTCTATTTAGTAAATGGACATATGGTCCACAAGCAAATTAACATAAGCTCCCGCTCGTAAATGTGCTTTTCGTCAAGCAGGTGTATTGGCAAATCAACTGTGCAGTAGGGTAGATTTGTCAGCTTCGTGTCATATGGACATTATATCCATGGACGTTATTTCGCCCCGCATAGAATTTAACAATAGAATACATTTCCCTAATTCCAGGGGATAGTTTAAGCAATACTGCCACATTATCTATTATTCTCAAAGTTCCCGTGAGAGGATGCAACAAATTCTTTGGAATCAACCACTTCACCTACCTACCTACCTGGTGGCTCCATCATTAGCAAATAATACATGGTGTACTTAAGGGTCCGTCATTTTTTCTTCAAGCTGATAATCAACGACAGCAATAAAACGAAGGATCGTAAGACCTTCAACTTAAGGAGCTTAAGGAACTCTTCAGTTTGGAGATAAGAACCATGAGCCATCTAGACTTAATATCTTAAAAAAAGTCCGAGGGTATCTCGTCTGGCCCCGCAAAACTGTGTGTTTAAAAGTTCCTCAGAAAACTGCCGCCACGTGTGTAGACTTTTGTCGTCGTCAGGTGTTAGCCTTGATCATTGTTAATGAACTTCAGCGAACGAATTTCCCAAGAATTTTAACTTTTTCCGCTATTTTGGAGATGGTTGTTTTGTCGCAGTTAAGGCTCTCCATATACTTTGCTCGAATTTGGGCATTTCGCCTTCTTGTTAGTGACACCTTTACAAAGTTTACTTTACACAATCAATGTCGCAGTAGGGAATGAAATAAGTGAAGTGAAATAAAATGAATGCGTCGCTTTTTTCTTTGTCCGCGTTGATGATATTCAAAAACTAATTTAAACTGCCAAAACTTTTACGACACATAGTGCATGCGAAGTTAATATTTGCAACCCAATTTCAGGATAAATCGCTGTGCGATAAACTATTATGGCAATAAAACATTCATTATAATCGCTTCCACATGTTTAAGCCCACTTTTATGGCCCGAAAACCAGTTAAGTACTCCACATAAATGCGCTACTCAAACGCAGCTATATGGCGATAACTATAAATTAATTAATCGCCCACGTAATTCTATGGCTATCCTACGGATTCGTTTAATTGAATACGGCAACCTTTCGAAATCCACCGTTTAATTTGTCCACTCATTTATGAATATCGGTTTAAGACTTAAATCCAACAAAACTGCATTACACAAGGTTACCTGTGCACTATTTATGTATATAAACCCGCTTCGCTGCTTATCCCCCTTAATTATCAACTTTATAGCACAGCTGCCAATGCTATTAGAGGACTTGACTCTCTTTGCGAGATTAAACAAAGCAGCAACGTAGTTAGATATTCTGGAAAATCCTGCAAACGTACCCGGTCATCCGACGGCCATTGAACTCTAAATTACTGGAATTAATTAACAAATAGTTACTTAGTATAGAGATACGAATTAACTTTCTCATTTCGCTTCTATACTCATACATTTTGCTGTTGGTGTGTGCTAACGACAAATGAAGTGTGAAAACAGAGACCCGATATTAATTTTCCTTTTTCGTTTTTTTTTTTTTTATCGAATATCATCTCATCATCCTTTTGTTTCTCTCTGACCCAAAGTAGCGCAAGAAAAAAAAACATAGAAAAAATAGAAGAAGCTATCCAATAGATACTGTAAAAAGCAAATGGTGCGTGTGAATGGACGCTGCTTCTCGTCGTAGCTTTGGTAATCAAGTCGATTACATGGCCAGTAATTTCATCAAAGAGTGTTTTAGGCAGAAAGAGATAGATAGAAAACAAAAAAAAAACAACTTCGCTGACCACACAGCGGATATAGAAAATCAATTTTTATTATAATACTTTTAATATTTTTTTTTTCTGCTTTATGTTGCATTTATCTTGAGGCTATAAATAGCAAGGTTAATGGTCTGGTCGGTCAGTTAGAGAGAGACGAAGCAGATTTTCGTGTAATTAAAAAGGGAACTGTAAAATGTTCTGATAGAAATCGGGGACCAATAGAAAAGATCACGCGATCAAAGGCAATTCGAAAGGGAAAGTACCGTGCCTTTTTTGCTTTGTTTTTTTTTTCTTAAGCAGATTAGACTAACCAGACAGTTTCGAATTGGTGTTTAGCCTTCTGTTAACTTTCGTTTTCTGACATCTTATCTGGCACTTAAATTCCATTTCATTATCATCAATACACTTATGCAGAGAGTCATGGAAATACAAAAAAAAAAAACACCTGGTCTTGGCCATTAAATTACGAAATTAAGAGTACCTACTTTACATTTTTGCCCGATTATTAGATGTTTTGCCGGTGAACGGAGGAACGGAGTGTTTAGCTAGCTAAAAAAAAAGCTAGCAAAGCTTGAGTAATTTTTAGAGATAAAGGTTGGCAATTGAAAGTAATTTTTATCATCTGCTTTGTCTGCGAAATCGAATAAGGGTTTGGTGGTAACATTGTTTTGTTGCTTTGAGTAAACACCATTATCTGTGGAATATCGCAAACAAATGGAATCATTTATAAAAGGCACTTGATGGGTATCTTCTACTGGGTTGGGTTTCTTAGGGATTTTAATATGTAGTTGGAATGAAATGAAAAGCCCTATATTTGGCATTTCAATGAAAGGTAACTCAGTTTCAAATTAAAGTGGGGCGGAGAAGTTACATTAACTTTGGAAATAACGTTTTTTTTCTATTTTAATTGAAATGCTTACCGACTTTGACATGTTGGAGACGGAATCCCTCCATGGTGTCAAAGCTCAAAATTTAGATACAGAAGTTATAATAATAAGCAGATCCATTTCATTTCCAAGTTGACCGAGAGAGGTCACTTTTTAATGAAGGTAAATTGTAACATTGCCCTAAGACAGTTGTCTTCGAATCTACAAAAAATTCATTAAGTTTATTAAAATGTATTTAACTCTATTCAAATATGTCAAAATGACATTTTAGCTAGCCATGCGTGATCATTAAATTTTTTTGTCAACGAATGCTTCTTCTTAGTGTTTAGTGTTATGTTTTAATACCTGACATACTGGAATGAAATTCCTCCAACACTGTCATTTAAGGTTCGCTTATCTTTACTGATGTTTCGAAGACGGAGAAAGGAACAGGGCCACTAGTCTTCTTAGAAGCACTGTGTATCAACAGGATTGTTTGATCGACTTACGAATTACTGCAGGGTTTTCCAAGCTAAGATATAAGCTGTTAAGAGAGCTGCCCATATCGTCCCAGCGATCAATACCAATATGATGAACTCGAAATGTTTTAACCTTGACTTTGGCAGGAGCTGAAGAGAACTCCTCTGGGTAACACTACATACATGTTATTGGTCGTACTAATCCTTAGCGCTCATCTAATTCAGTTTATTTAAGATTCAGATTTATAATTTAACTTGCGTTTCGTGATTTAACAAAAAAAAAGGGGCCAAACAAATACCAAACACAAGTATAGAAATTTATTGACTTAGTTTTTCTAGCTTGAAACTTGACCAATGCGTAAGCCATCCATGACCCACTTTTGGGTCGGGAACTGAGGTTGCGAAAGGGTGGTGTAGTACCTTCTTTCTTTTTGAAAACATTTTTTTAATTTTATTTAAAAGTGTTCACCATGAAACATACTTAAGCTGCAGTATTGTAAGCTACTCGTCCAAAAAATTGTTATTTTCGAAAAATGTTTCGTAATGGATATTGTAAAAATAAATAAAAATAGAAAGCTCGAAACTTTATCTCTTGATCGGATAAGTTTTTATAGCACCTCTTCCATGAAAAATATTTTATAACTTACCGCTTACCTTTTTCAGAAAAAGAAAACGCAAAGGCTTAGTAAAAAAAAATTGGAAGAATTGCTAAAAGACTCAAAGGTTATAAAACATAGGTTTTGAGTCCTTTTTTTTAACTGCAATTTCATAGCTCGGAGAGTTTGGCTGATGCATGATGCACTGATTTCTCAACAATAAATTTTCCCACGTATGGCTCGTAGTGCCGTCTTGTTGAAATCAGAGCTAGATCAGAGCCATGGGCTTGATTTGTAGGAAGTTACCATTGGCGGTACCATTCCGATTTGCCTCATGAAATATTTTGACGAAATATGGACCAATGATTCCACCAGTTCATAAACCACAACATACCGCGCTGGATGTGGTCTAAACGGTCGAGTATCATCCACTAAAGTAAACTGGGACTCAAATTTGCGAATGGTATTGGCAATAGTTGTTTCAGTAGGTCGATTATGCTCACCGTTAGTTCCTCGAATCGCACGAAAAACATTTCTCACAGAACTATGATTTTCGTAATACAGCTGAACAATTTGGAGACGATGTTGTGGTGTGATTCTGAACAAAAATGACAAAGCAGTTTAATAGAAGTCACGCGTGATCTATCAAAAAAAGTCTATTGAAAATCAAACCTCACGATGATTCATCCTATATTAAAAACATTTAAAATTCCACATTAAAGACACATTAAATTCCGTTTGTTGGTAAGCGCATCACTTAAGAACGGCTGACATGGCTCTTTGTTTCCTTTAATCTAGAAGAATCTTTGTTTGGTATTCTGGCTATTCACACAGTTTCCAGTGCTTTATGCCGAAATGAATGAGATCGAATATTAACAGTTTGGCAGACTGTTTTTCCTGATTAGGGCTCATAATAGATCTCTTTATTTCATCATTTAGTTCATCGGCGCAATTTAGTTCCCATGTATACTCCTGTGACCCTGCAGATATTTAAATTATTTTGAACGTCAAAAACTTAAAGCTTCTCGCGAACCACGATTAGACAGACCTAAGTTCTACAGCGGAGATTGCTTTAAGGGGTTACATGGGTTTATTCGGGGGAAAAAAGTCAGCAATTTTTTTTTATATAAAAAATAAAATATTTTATTAAAACTTTTTATTGTCTTAAAAATATACATTTGAAAAAGAATTTCTGAAATTTTCAAAGGAAATTATTCAAAACTCTGTCATTGTGACGTCATTTTTAGTTTCGTGTTTTAGTTAAGACCATTAACCAGAATATGGACGAAGGGAAATGAAAATTGGATTTTTGGCAGACCTTTTTACAAAAAAATGTTAATTTTGGTAAAATTAGCTAAACAATTTTTTTTTTAGATAGTTGTGATTGAAAAAAAAAATTATTTGTCCAAGTCCTCGTGAATTGTATCTCGAAGACCTGTGTAGAATTTCATCAAGATCGGTTGAGTGATTTTCGAGAACTTTTGACAGCCGACTTTGAAAACACAGTTTCGAGAAAAATGCGTTTAAAGTTTGGATTACCTTAAATCCTAGTGATTCAATTGAGTGCGCACCTTCCCTAGGCTGTATCTCCAAAACTTTTATTTGGATTGACTTGAAAATTTAGGATAATATTCTCGAGATGTTGTAGAAATTAATAAGACAATAAAAAAAAATATTCGATTTTTTGAAGCTGTGAAACCGATGTAACCCCTTAATAGTAGCCTGGCTATCAATGAAAATTTTGTTATGGATTTTTACATATTTAGGTGCAAAGAGATCGTAGATCAAAAATGATTTCAAGCTCCTCTGTTCGGTTACACCTCATTGAGCTAGTTGTGCCAAGCCCTAGTTTAGGTGGGTAACTTAGACTTAGAAACTAAACCTTGGCTCGAAACAACTATTTAACAGTATTTACGTAGTTTTCTGGTTTTATTTATGTGGTCAAGTAATATTTTGATGAGAATTGACAACCGAAATCTGTCGATTTAACACCTTTGGAAGCATGTGGATGAAACCTTGTAAAGGGTGATTTTTTAAGAAGAAATAATCAAGAGGCGTTAAATCGCATGATCTTGGCGGCCAACTCACAGGGCTATTTCGAGAGATAAGCTGCTCACCTTCAATACTAAAATTGTTTTACGAGCTGTGTGGCATGTGGCATCGTCTTGATAAAACCACATGTCAACCAAGTTCAACTCTGCCAACTGGGGCAAAAAAAAAGTCGCGTATAATGGATCGATATCGTTCGCCGTTGACGGTAACGTTTCTTCCACGGTCATCTTTAAAAAAAAATGGACCGATGACTGTCGTTTTTTCGGAATGCATCGGTAGTTCTTGTACGGCATGTGGCTATTCATCACTCCAGATGCGACAGTTTTGCTTATTTACGTATCCGTTGAGCCAGAAATGAGCAGATTTTCACGTTTTTCATAGAGCACGGATTTTGATAATAAATTTTAATAATTTGCGACTGAAAGCTTTTTACTTTGACAGATGACGTTTGGACGCCATTACTAACCAGTGCTGCCAACCTAAAAAATCACTCTTTAGTAGAAAAAACATTCCTGCAGACTGCTAAACGTACATACAATTCAACATTAATAGAAAAAGTGAACGATTCCACACGAACAAAATAAATTGAGGATAGAGATATCTAAGCCAACATGGCTGGTCTACACGCCGAACTATTTAATGCAGTAGGAACATCAAACAAAATTCTATTTAAAATATTTCACTTGGAAGACAAAATGTGTGCTCCATAAAACATTAAAATTTCTAGTTTACTTGCCGAAAACGAAAAAACGGAAAGTTAATCTTGTTTGCAGCAGCAAATAACCTATGACAGACAACAGTTCCAACCAAAAAACTGAAATATATTCCACATTTTACACCTTAACTGTGACTAACTTTATACGACTTTCCAAATGCCATCCAATAAGTTGAAATATTTCGAAAACTTCTTGATGCGGTTTCAATTTACCAAAACTCAAACTCCCAAATGATCACATGTAATGTAATGGCTAACTACAATGTAAACCAATAAAAAAAAATACACCTATTTTCACAAACTTCATAGATGTGTTTTTGCCTTCCGTCGAACTTGCATTGCTTTTGAAAACTTATTCCACAGTTACATACATACATATATATGATATATGTTTGTTTATTTGAAATGTTTCTCTTCCAAAATAAAATTGCCAACTTTTGCTTTGAAACGCCGCTAGTGATATTCCCTTAGCCGGATTCTATATCATGTGGTTTGTGTCATTAAATTTCACTTTGAATAGGATAGGTTTTTTTTCTGTATCCAGCTTTTAGTATAGTTGGTAAAAGTGTCATCCTACCATTCGACTTTATTATAGCAACCACAACAACAAATTGCATAAAACTTGAAATTGTTTCCTTCATAAGATACCATCTGGAGAATTCTCCAAACCGCACTTGTCTCTCACTGTCACAAATTAACCGCATGCAAACAATAGACGTTCGTTCCATTCAGAGTAACACGATCTACCTCACCAGACGTTGATATAATTACTTTGCCATAATATGTTGTTTCAGTTTGCTGGTGCAGGGTACTGGTACTGGTACTCTACATAATTCTCTCCCTCTCTCTCTGTATTTTCAGAGGGAAATTCCCCAAAAGACCTTGCATCGCACATTGAAAAAAAGAAATAAAAATAACAAACCACGCCGAAGGAAAAACCTTGCAACTAACGTCGTCGGTCGGCTTCCTGCATATTATATCATCATTTGCAAATCTGCATGATACTAGTACATACATAGTATCTAAATTTCTCATTGCGGACTGCACTCCAACTGCGACTCCACCACCATCCACACCATCGATTATGATGATTATGTTGGAGTTGTTTCTATCTTTCTATCGCTTCGATTCGATAGAGTGTATCGTGCATGCACAAATGTACTTAGTTTCATTCCCTTCCGCCAGCGGTGTAGGTTAGTTTTCTAAAGCCAAAACCATCTCTGTCGATATTCGATACGGCGCTTCCGATATTCAATAACTTCGACTTTCCGCTGCAGACTATTTGGCGGTGTGAAGTGCAGAAGAAAATAAACAAAACAAAAAAACTGCAACTGTATCGAAATTTTTCCATCAATTCGATATTGCATTTTCATTTCCTGTGGCGGTGCCGCCGCCATCGCATTGCCCGAATCAACGAACCATCCAAAACATCAAATATTCACATACTCACTTACCAGATACTATCGCATACAACATGCAGCAGTTGAGGACTGCTAGAAGCTACAACAACTGGGTTTCAATTTCCATTTGGGTACTATCCAGCTCTATCTGGCTCGTCGTATCTGTATCCGAACATATGTATGGCGAAAAGAAGAAAACGTGATTTATGCATCACAAATCACAGAGAATAGATATACGAAAAAGGTTAAGCCTATTAAACAAGGTCAATTAGGTAGCCATAGCAAATATCCCATCGAAAAGCAAACCCGTGCGCTTCATCGGAAATTAGATACCGAAAAGATTAAACAAAAAAAAAATGGATTGCCTCAACCGGATGGGGGCTTAAATTCAATTGAAGTTCATTAGCACTTTTCGTTGTGGTCCTGGGTCCTGCGCCCGATAACCACACATTGTAGTACGCGCCACCACCGTGTTTTTACCGTGCCGCAGCTCCTTCAATTGGAAGGAAGGATATCCTTTGTGACGAAGCAAACTTTGCATTGCAATTCGTCCCAGCAATGGAATTAGAAACTACTGGCCAGCATGGTTGTTGCACTTTGCCACAAATAGTCGGCCGACGTCGGCTTCTTTGTGGTCTGTTTCGGAATAGTTGTTGTTGAAATTAATTATTTTATGTAAATTAAATCATACAGTGTCGTGTGTTGTGTACTCGAAGGTGATTGAACCACCGTGTTGTGTTGTTGGGTATATGTGACCTACTAACTCCCATCAACAAGCCAACTACTGTGGGTGTTACATGTGACTCATTGCTAAAGCAATGTAATTGTACAAATTCAAGGAGTTAATGGGCCTGCTCTAAGGTGGTTTTCCAAATGAGTTATGCTAAATATGTCTTAACAACTGTCGAATTATGTGTGGTCGTCGCTGTGGTCACTGTGGGAGTACGCATTTGGCCACCCACTTTAGAAAACTACTATGAGTACGACGACCATGAGCTATACCAATTTGCTCATCTCTTGTCTGATCATCATTATTATGGAGAGAGAGAAAGAGCGAGAGAAGATGAAGTATATGGTTGAAGATTGATGAAGAGGTAATAAATATGCGTTGCTCAAAGCATTTGGTAACATTACAATGTCCTATATGACCTCGAGATATATGCCAAAAGCGAACGTCATTAAATATTCCAATTAAATTTTGTGGCTTACATTATATTGCACTTCATAACAAGGTGATATGTTAATGAAAGCATTACTTTCAGACACCTCTCTTGGGGGTTTGTGTGAAATAATTTCTCAAAACTGTAACAAGAGTGAGGCAAGTGCGTTTGTTTTGTTAGAAAAAAAAAAAGAAAGACATAAAATTATTGAGAAATTAATAGGTCACATCAGTTTTTTACGTCACTTCAGGCGAAAAAAATACTTTATGGAGTTCAAAATGCGAAATAAATATCTACCTAATTTCGAAAATGATAGTGAAATAAATGGTTTGAAATGGAATAAGACAAACTCTTACTTTTTTCGAAAGACATGGCATTATAATTTAAATATGATTTTGGCATATGACAGTCACGACTAGCTCGGACGTAGTCGAATCTGGAGGTCCAATTTTCGATGACTTTTTCCAACATTTGTGGCCGTATATCGGCAATAACGCGGCAAATGTTGTGCTCCAAATGGTCAATCGTTTCGGGCTTATCGGCGTAGAGAAGCGACTTAACGTCACGTGAAACTATGCGGTTACCAAACGTTTCTTCAATAAATCAATTGTGCCACCAGCTGTGTGACATGTTAAAACTACAGCTCCTGCACATCATTGGTTTTTAATTGATGAACGAAAAAGTCAGTAATCACGGCTCTATAGCGGTCACCATTGACTGTAACGTTCTGGCCAGCATCGTTTTTAAAGAAGTACAGACCAATTATTCAACCAACCCATAAAGCACACCAAACAGTCAGTTTTTGTGGATGTAACGGATGTAATTCAACCAAAAGTTAGCTTCATCGCTAAACAAAATTCGCGCGTTATGTATTTCGAACAGAGCCAAGATTTTCAAAATAAAAATTTGCACAATTTTTAAGCATTGTTTTGTCGTCAGTCTATTCATGTTGAAATGCCAAACCAAACTAAAAATATATCACTTGGCAGCTGACAAAATGGCCCCAGTTAAAATAGTGTCGCCAACTTAAGGTTATATATCTCTAAAAAAAAACACCCGTTAAAAGCAAATTTCAAAAACACAGTCAAATGACTCTGAAGGCGTGTCAGTTGCTGGCGGCAAATACTTTCATTTCATCTTCGACAGAAGCCATTCCTATGTCTTGCGGACAATATCCATTAAAAAAATTCAGTCTATAGTCAGTTGGAGCTTTTTTTTTTAATACTTCAACCGTATTACTCGCGGCTTATATAATCGGGAAATGTAGCTACAGTTCTGCCTTCTTCCTGCGGAAATACTCGAGTGTAGATTTAAATAGGGTAGGACCGGACCAAGAACACGAAGTTCCATTTAGAACGTACTGTCGCGATGACTTTACATTTTGAAATTTCCTTTCCGTCCTTTGATGGAAAAGTCTGTATGCTAAATAAGAACTTAGGATCTATATAATTGCTGACGACAAACTAATTTTTTGGAGATGTCTCGAAAAACCAGTGAACACATTTCTGTTCTTCTCTAGGGCACTTTCTATTTGGGTAGTTATTCTATAAACACCTCAAGCTTTTTGGACGGGTCGTGTTTAGTGTTTAACAATTGACCCTCAATTTTTAAATCAATATTACAACGATATTTTGTTCGAAATTTACGAACTGTGGCCGACAAATTTTCATTATATTTGAAATATTGTTCAACATCAGAAACGTTCTCTCGTGCAGTACTCGATTTAAACTAATCTTAAACTCTCCGCTGTCAAATAAATGGCGGCAAATTCAAATCTTGCGTGAATATTTGATTTTCTTTCTGAATTTCTTCTTAATTACAACCAAATTCACAACAGCTGGTGACTTGTTGTTGACAAATGTATGTATGTATTTATAAAAACAGGTGCAAATTCTTTCGATTAAAGTCTATCAACAAAAAAAAACTGTAGCAAAAACCATCTGTTTTCGATTATTAAGTTCATTGTTCGTACATTGGAAACAAAAATTGAAATAAAAAGTTGAATAAACATTCCCAAAAACGAAACACATTTCAGAGGGCATTAAAACCGACATTGGCAAATATATCACAAAATTATTACAATGCAACAACACACACTGCAATGGAATACGCGCAGAAACAGAAAATTAATTATGCATACTTCTTCTGCAGTCAATTTCCTTAACAATGGCCCACGAAATAAACACAACAACAACGATAAATAACCTTTTCATCTCTATCTATTCACCTAGACATGACCTCATTTCCGATTAACAATTCGATTGCACATACATACAGCTATAAAAAATGAATTTAATATTGATATTTTGAAATCGTCATCGTTTAACCGCTCATGACAATCCGAAACCTATAGCCAAGCCCACACAATTTATCAAGTTTCATGATTCGAAGCTTCCAAAAAAACACAAAACATAAAAATACTACACACACGCCAATAACTCTCTGCAAAAGTCATTGTAAAAGTGTCATCTTAAGGAAATTCCTGTCACTCGCACAAACTATCACCTATCCACCTACGAGCTATGACAGACACACCACACACACACACACTCGCGTTTGACTGACCTGGCAACTTGACAGAAACGTCTTAAAGATGCACGTCATCTTTGGTAGACTTGTTCGCCATGACGATGCTGCAATGGCACATATACACGTATATGTATTACAGCCAGTAGAGCGTAAAGTAAAAAAGCGAAAAATGACAGAATTACTATTTAATAAGGTGACACACAATTGAAATCAGAGATTGAAAAAGATTTCACCTGAGAGTCAAGTCAAGTATACAGTTATAGCCGTCCACCGTGAAAGGCAGATTCGAGAAGATATGCGTGCTGTGCCTTTCTTTGTACGTCGCATCGTGTGAATACAAAGAAGATCTACGCAGATCGGTCTTAGAAAAAAAAAAACACATAAATCAAGAAAAGGTAAAGCCTTCTACCTTGTTTCGTGGCATTTAGGCTTCTCTTTGCTTTGTGTTTTTTTTTTTTTGTTTTTTTTTTAATTTCACTCTGCTCCAATGACCTTTATAATTATTACGTTCGTTCTGACATTAAGACTTATTTACACTAAGCGCTGAACAATTTGACAGTTCATAATTGACGTAGACCCGGAAAGACTGAATAATGACAGAAACTAAGTATGCATAATGTAATTTTTTTTGTGTGATTAACAAAACGGTAATTTTTATATGCTTTCTCGTTGTTTTCTTCTCACGAAGAAGGTTCATCAGAGTAGATTTTTTACCTCAATTTTTTTATATATATATATTTTTTTTTTTTGTTTTCGGGTGAAAGATTAGACAGACAGACACTAGAGTGGATTTGTGTTGCGCATGTTGAACGCAGCCGAGCGTCTTACAATGGTTATGGTTATTAATTAGATTTGTTCTTCCTCTTTCTCTACACGTACATATGTACTATGTATTTAGGTACGTATAATATATTACGTAGACTCGCAGTCGTATGTTGTGTATCCTCCGCGGTGCGTGTGTGATTGCGGGATCTCTATGGCACCATGAAGACGGTAATTACCGTTAAAATGATTTTCTTCTCTCTCTCTTGGTACAAGTATAATCATTGACTCGACTCGACTCTACACACTGTGTGGGGCATGTTTTTTGATGGATATTATACTGAACGGTTTTAAGTGCTTTTCCGTTTCCTATTGAATACTTATCGGAATGGCTTCCGTTCAGCTAGAAGCTTTCTTTCAATTTCAATGGTACTTACTTCCTTTTGAATTGCATTTGTTTTAATTACCTGCAAAGAGAAAAAAAAGAAAATTATTTAATAAGTTATGCTGGATTTATTAAAAAAAAATAATAATAGGTAGGTACTTAGGAATTTTATTTTATTACAGCAATTTTATGATAATTATTGGGGTTTTATGACGATATCTTGCAATCGTATGTAGTATTAAACGGATGTGGGTCACTGTGGTGTGTGTTAATCATAAATTGACGATATAGAGGGTTGAGAAAGTAAATTCAAAAATAAATATTGTAAGTGCCCTAAGTAACCAAATTCACCGCAATGCAGGGCCCATCCTGTAGGTATAAAAGAGCTTAACAATAAAATTATATCAGGGGCATAAGGTCCAATGTCATATGACATAGGTAACATTCTCAAAAAAACCCTTCGGGGCTTTATTTTCACTCTGAAGGTGGCTACTACGTGGTTTCACGTAGTAGCCACCATTGTGAATCGGCATAATACTACTCGTTTCAATTCAAATTATTCTCTTTTAAGCTTTCTCCTTTAATATTTAATATGAGAAATAATTATGTAAATAAGTCAAGAACACACAAAATAATTAAAAATTAATCGCAAGGTGTTTCCACCGCAAAAATATGTTACATATTATGGTTAGCCCATCCCTCTAGCTCAGAAATTTGTATACACATTTGCCAACAGCTGTGGTGAGTTTTTAAAGAGCGCACAAAATGAATTTTATATGAAATTCTAGATTATTTAGGCATTTATTTGTGCAGTAAATATCGAGATTTAAAGAAGATTTAATGAAGTTTAGTCTGACTCACGAGGTATAAGTGTTTTATATTTTTTGCACAAAAAAAAAATAAAGTGTTTTTTTCCTTTCCCATCTGTGAGTTCTTGTAAGCAGACAGGGTGCCTATCTGTTGGTTGACTATCAAAAATGTTATTCTGACTGTTTTCCAAAACGGAATGCCAAAGGGCAGTATTGCAATTGCACAAATGTAGCTGCCTATCCTAAGCAATAAAAATGGGTGTGCAAAAATGCAAACATGATATGAAAATGAAAATGCATGATGATACAGTGAACACACAATATTTTATACTGGCAGATGAACCGTTTCGAAAACGAAAAAGAACAACAACCAGATTTAGATCATCCGAATTGTCCAGTGTTTTCTAGAAATGCTGTTCATTTATTTGAAAAAGCACTACAATGGGCAACTAGTAATAAAGTGGATTACACGGATGTTTTGACGCTTAAAAGATTACAAGAAAGGGCGATATTGACAATCGACAACAATTCTAAGAAAAAGCGAACGAAAATAACCAACTATTTAAGCATAGCTAAAATTTTTAAATTTTTTGTTCTTTAAGTACATGGAATGTATTATTTTTGTTGCGTTTTTTTACGGATGAGTTGTTTTTGTTAAAAATAAAATGTTCTTTCTTATAAAAATTGGCTTGTTTTTTTAGTAATTGCAAAATTGTTATTATATTCTATTTTCGATGAACTGTACGTAAATACATACACATTTTTATTAAATTTTCTTCAAGGAGTCCACGCTAGTTACAATGAGCAATATCGCACCAGTGAACAGGTCTGGTTTTTATTAGTTCACTGTATTGAATGTCTACTTTATTTTTTTTTTTTTTTTTGAGTTTTGAAGCATCTTGCATTTATCACTTTTATTTTCTACATTACCTATGTTCTTTTGGTGAAAACAGTTTAAATCTGTAACTTAAAATAAAAATCACCTAAAATATTGTAAAATATTCGTCAAAATAATTCTATTTCGTATTCAAAAAGAGAGTTTAAACGACAGAATTAGGCAGTTTAACCTGAAATCTGTATTTAACCCTTTATTATTCCCTAGAATCTCAAATAATTGCGATAATCAAACCAATACTGTACGACTCAACAATTTGGTACTAATACATATGTACCGCTCGTCTCTTTTCCGCTCATATGTTATGTTCCTTTTTTAATCCAAGATTTTAATGGAGGCCGAAAAAATTGAAAGATTCTTGAAAAATGAAGAAGGAAGCTCAAGCGGATCAGACTTTTCTTCTGACAGTGATGATTCATTAGAGTTTTATCGTGTTTTGTGTTATACCAGACGAATGGTACGAAATTGTACCACAGAACATCCCGTATGGTACGTATATGCACTAACGCCCACCTGCCACACCTATAAATAATTTTAACTTATTTTTTTTTATGATTTATACTATTGCAAATCTGCTTAACTTATTCCAATTTGCAAAATCTCTGTATATTTATCACCTGAATTGCTTCCCGAAAGGGTGGTATAAAATAAATGTTTAGTTGCAAAATTAATGTACATTAATACTTTCTCCAGATATTACATTTTGAAATCGTCCCCCTTTCTCCGATTACCACTTACATAACATAAGTTTATGATATTTTGTTGTTAAGTTTACATCCGCTTTTCAAATCATGCACTATAACTGTACTCTACTGAAGAAACGTGGTATTGAAAGAAGACGGTTGATTCTAAAAAATAACATATTACATTATAAACGTCGGTTTTAAGTTTAAACCCTCATCCATGACCGTTTAAGTTAAACTACATAAAATTAAAAAAAAAACTAATTTCGAGAGTTCTCTACTTTTACAATCAGGGATTCTGGTATCCAATATGCAAATACAAGTCAAACCGTTTGAAGCCAACAATCAAACATCTACGGAATGCTACGGAATGCTACTTGAAACCAACTTTGAAGACTTTAATTACGGATTAAGTCCAAAATTTAAGCATAACCTTTCACTTCCGCATACCAATTTATATCTACATGCGAGAAAAAGAGCTGTCATGAGAAACGACTCAAAAAATTGGAGTTCCGAATCGGCATTAAACTGTAGGTAGATCCCTTCCATTCGTGTCAAAAATATATAAATATAGAAGAAAGTTATTTCGAATTTTACTTACTTTTTACTCTAGCCAAGTCAAAGAAAAAAATATATAGGCGTCACATAAATGATAGATTATAAAGGGTTTTTTTTTAGAGGTATGGAACTTCAAATTGAAATAAAACACAAGAAAATCGTTTTAATGTCCATCAATTTGGCTTTATTGGAAGGATAATTTTATGCCATTAATGTTAAACTTTTTTTAAGTATTTGGGGCTGTATGTCGGCAATAACGCCACGAATGTTGGCTTCCAAGTCCCCTAACGTTTCTGGTTTGTTGGCGTAAGCGAGCGACTTCTCATATCTTAAGAAAATAATCCAATGGTGTCAAATCACACAATCTTGGTGGCCAATTGACAGGTCCATTCCGCGAAATTATGCTCTCATCGAATTTTTCCTTCAATAAATCGATTGTGGCGTGCGCTGTGTGGCATGTAGCGCCGTCTTGTTGGAACCACATCTCATTCACATTCATGCTCTATACCGGTCTCCATTAACGGTAACTGACTCTCCAGCATCATTTCGAAAAAAAGTATGGCCCAATGACTGCACCAGCCCATAGAGCACACAGAACAGCCAGTTTTTGTGGATGTAATGCCGTTTCAAATTTCTCATGTTGATTCTCTTCACTCCAAATGCTGCAATTTGTCTTGCTGACGTAGCCATTCAACCCAAAATGAGCCTTGTCTTGCTTGCGGTAAACTTCGCGAAATGAACGATTATTTTTGAAATAAATTTGCAAGCGTTGTTCATTTGTCAACCTGTTCATGATGAAATGACAAACCAAACTGAACATAAATGACATTAGAGTTGCCAGATTTGGCCACAAAATGTCAGTTTTATCTCTATTCGAAAACCTAACCTAACCTGTATAAAAAACACCCTTGATATCAGGCTTTCATATGTATAGAATCTCACATCCAAACTAGAACGGGTTCCTAATTTTTTCTTCCATAAATGCATCTCATCCACCAAAAATAAAAAAATAAAAAAAAATTAAACAACCTTAAAGACCATGGAATATGTTGTACCTACCTTTCAATTCCCTGATATCGTATTGGCACAGTACAATAAAAAAATAAAAAATAAACAACGCACTCGTAAAAAAAAAGATATACCAAAACAACCTTCACAAGCAAATTTTAAGGACAATGTCATATCACAGTCGCTTAGGAGAAGGTTTAAGCTGGAAGCAGAAACAATTTTTACATCAGTTTTTGCGTCATTTTAAGCCCTCATCCATGGCCGTTTAAGATTTAAAACAGCACTGTTAAACCTCAAACTTGGTTAAACGGAGTTTGAACCTACACTTTAAAACCGGACATAAATGAGTTTAAATTCATATAGTAAAATTGTAAAACTATTACCAGAAAAAAAATTAGCATTGGATCAATAAGATAAGTAAAAACTTAATTTTGATATCACGATTTATATTTCCACTTCCAAAATATGCTCTCCGCTCTTAGACTATATTCTATACCTAAACTGTAAAAATGTTTTTTAAAACTTTGTAAATATTGTTCCACCTTTAATGAGTAGAAGGCAAATTTTATTTTGTTATCTTATCTTGTTTCTTTAGCCTACAAAGAAAATCCACGGCATTAATTTTGTTTTTTGCTGTAAGGGTTTCACTTTGGATTGTAAATTTGGAGGCTTGTTTTTATTTAGATAACAAATAAAACAAGCACTAAATCCAACACACTAATAAGGTACTCACACATTATAACCATAATATTTTTATTTACATAGTTTGATAAAGCCCTTAGTTTCAGAATTGGAACATGAAAATTTATCATCGAAGATGAACCACGAAATAGAAATAAATTGAAGGTCAACTGATGTGTTGTTTTAGTTTGAGGGTAGGGCTAGGGATACATAAATTTAACAGATGACTGATTCATCGATTATTCTGTCATTTAAATATAGAATTTTTCGATTTCAACCTTAAAGTCCGTTTGCCTGCTACTACTCATTAGTGTTAAGTTCCACTTCAAAAATGTTGGGAATTATGTTTTGTTATAACTTTTTTGTGAACTTATGAGATAGATTCTTTTAAAAATTGGCAACAAGAAGAACATCGGCTGCAATTGTTTGATGGTAAGTTAAAGTCCTAAGGAGATTTCGACACTCTGCCGTCTATAAACACCAGATTTACAGACAGTTCGAAAGGGAATTCATACCTATATTGGTCAAAGTAAATCATTTCAAAAAGATAAACGAGAAACATTAACCCAAGTCGTACACACAAACAGAAATTCCAGGAATTCTTAAAAACATAACAAGACAAGCTCCAATTTTCTGGACCATTCCCCTGGAGGTTTCGTTTTCACAGAATTTCCTCCATTTACGAAACAGAGATTTTATGTCAAAAAATGAGTAATATACTTCATAAAAAAAAATTAATTACAGACTTCAACAGAACATAATTCAAAATAAACCCTTTTCAACAGAAAATAATATAAAAAAGATAGCAGAACTAGTCATAAAATATGTTCACCAATCCCATCATCAATTTAGAAGAAAAAAAAGAAAAAAGAGATACTCCCTCTGGGGGATTACCCCCGCGATTTGAATTCTAATCGCAACACTTGATGTACGTAAACAAAATGAAAACACAAAAATTCAGTCCACAGACAGCAGTGGCTGCGACAGACCGAACTCATCATGTTGGCGGGACGTGTGACATAACCGCCACCGACACTTTTCCGTTTATTAGTAGTACACTGTACACTTTGGGGGATTTTTGTTTTCTTTTTCAGGTACTTTCAAAAAATTCAAACATAAAAATGTGGTGTTTTTTGTTATCTGAACGAATGAGAGTGGCCATATCTATTGGCGGTGAACATCTGGTTGTTGTTTTGTTTTTTTTTTTTTTAGTCAGTCGGAGGCGTAAATGGAAACGCACTTTCTAAATATTTGTCATAAATGAGTGTTGCTGTTCAAATTCGAAATCCACAATATGACGATATAAATATTTTTTGTTTCCTTTTTGGTATTTTGACATTTCATTACATCTCCGCGCGATCGTGCGGAGATTGCCTGTTTCTGTAAGGTGGGTGGTGGAGGTGGGGTATGTTGCGTGCATTGTGTGTATTGATTTAAAATACCAGAGAAGGCAAATATAAAGACTTAATGGTAATTGGATCAATGCCTACGTTTAATGGTGTGCGCATGGTAGGGTGATGGGAAAATGGGCGACAACGACAACGACAACGACAACGACAATGTGGACGGGCTACATAAAGGGCTTCTTGGATAATCATTGTCAATCACAATCGGAAATCAAGTGGCTCACAACACAGCATATATGAGAGACACGTTGTTTGTGGGAAGAATGTCATAACGATAAATGGAACGCATGCCAAGGGTGGTGTCCTCTTCGACTGAGGCGGCTTTCATTTAGAAATGATTTGCTGAATGGTCTAGATGACAGATACGAAATTGTTCTTCACTCAGGAGTTCTCGAGTGAAATGAAAACGAAATAAATCAAACCAATCACTTTCCCTACATGTGGTAACCAGGTTCTACCCAATGGCGGAGTGGATGGCTTAAGTGATGTATTGAAGCAAGGAGCGATTGCTGAACTATATACTGCCAGAAGGGCCAGCACACAAGGTCAATTGGTATTCGATGGGAAAGTGGTGGAACATAGCTGAGTAGGATGAAATTTCCTGATTGTTCGCATTTTAATGGGGTGCGAAAAATAGACAACTCTATTCACATCTGAACGCTGAGCATTTTAACGAGATCCGAACTTCCGACAACACTGACTCAATAATTGAAAAAAAATTTTATCAGACGCGCACATTCAACAGGATTCCAGCTACTTAACTGGCACTTCTCAGCGCCACTTGACAAAAAATCTGAGCCTCTGCCCGTGTCTGGCAATTGCATATCGAAAGCATTAGTAGAGCAAAATGCGATCACCTCTTCTGAAAATCAATAGATTTACACTCGTAGGTATCTGAGGTCATTATACAAGAAGCAAGCTTTGTTGAAACCAAAGACAATGGTTACCTATTCCTGGTAATAATCATAGTATCTATCCCAATCTTCTCTCCATTTAACGACGAGATTGTGATCAGGATTACAGGGATCATAACACTCCCACTTCACTGCATTCCTACTGGTCCGCCTGTGGGGTTCGCCGGTTCGACCTCAAAAAATATCTGCAGGCATCCCGATTTTTGATCACTTCATCATTGAGGCCAATCAAATGCTGGTGTTTCTGCGGAGTCGGCATTAAACTGTAGGTAGGTCCCGTCCATTGTTGTCAAAAAATATATTTTCGCACACACAATGGTTGCAGAAGCTAGAATTTAGGTCCTGTATGCTAATATATTTTAATTAAAGCAGGTGATTTTAACAGTCACAACACTGTGGAGAAGCAGATAATGACAATGGAATAAAACTGGTCGGATAGACACACATCGCCTTCACTTGGATTGTTGAAAGCAAACTATGGAAAACAATCTTTCAAGCAGAAAGGCATGGGCCTTACTTCGGAAACGAGGAGGCTCCAAAAGCCCAATTGACCCCGAACTTGGCATTGGAGAAACCTCTAAAGCCCAGTTCGGCAAAGCATACACAAGAATGATCACTCTTAATCCTTCCAAAAGCAAATGAAGGAAAGCTCCAGGAACTGAGGAAATCTACCCCCAATTCATAAACAGGATTGTAGGGGTCATAAATATATTAGTTTTAACTATACAGACCGGTTTTTGGACAAGTGCACAGACACAGGTCTTCGCCTTAGGCATTCATATGGTACGGTTTCGTTTGGTGTACATGCATGATTTTTAAGCTTCTGAGAGTGGTTCCTATATTGAAATAGCTAACCTCATAAACAGAATGCGAAGTAATCAATATCGTCGATATACGCAGAAGCTCGACTTCTCCATCATTGTTCAATCAGTTCGTTGACAATGGTTCAAGGGCTCACGCGATGTTTCGAAGACTGATACCTCTAAAGTAAATAACTTTTGTAATTAGCTTCGCAATGCTCTTCCCACAAAGATTATCTTGCCTCAAGGTAAAATAACCTTGCCTTTCTAATACATCCAAATAGTAATAATTACTATTTTCAGTCAATTGCATGCATCTCTAGCCAAAACAATAGAAAGTCCTTCGCTCACCATTAGCTAAACACAAAAGGACCAAAAGCATCTCTCCGAAGCAATATGAATTTTTTTTACAATAATTAAGGTCAAGTAGCTATTAACTAAACGTTAGAACCAAATGAAGGGGGGTTTTTGCTTTGGGCATCTGGTCAAGTATGCAATTATACAAATAGCAAAAATATCTATGATCTATTAGATCCGAAAAGTTCAAGGAGAGATGATGCACGATATTCCACCACGAATAAAAACTTCAACACAAAAGAAAACACTTTTGTGATGACCTCAGAGATAATAATAATCCTTTGACATTGGAATATTTTTCCATCCCTAATTGGAATTACTTATTCTCAGATAATGATGGCTTTACTGTACATAATGTACCTCCGAGGAGAAACCATATTAAATAGTTCCTTTAAATCACATTTTTCTTTAGGCAATATCCCTGAAATTAATTCCCCACTTTCGACTTTCTATACCGAAAAATTTGAATACTATTTGTCCTAGTTTCTCATGGTTGTTTCCCTGTTCGTTTTATTTATCCGTGCAGTTCTAGCTCTGTCTGTCAGTGTGAATGTGACTGTGACTTTGACTATAACTATGACTATGACCAACGGGAATATCTAAACCGAAATATATTAAATTTGAAGGAAAAATGCAGAAGTCCCCCCATTGCCATGTTTTGTTTTCGTGCATACAACTAAGCTATGCAGTCCTCATCGAACCGCACCCACACCCCTGTTCGTAACAAATGAAATTTGAAAATTTGAATCATTTCCCAAAGCTGGAGCTACATAAATTTCCGTATATATCGCTGCTTTTGCATGCGCGTGTGTATCTTAGCTGCGAATAGGAATATGTTCTAGTGGTGGTGCCACTTCTGTCAGTCACGTTCAGTGATAACGAGAAACGGCCAGCTATAAATTCAGTTGCTGCCAAATTGAATATTAAAATACAAAATGTGTAATCGTTCCTTGACGTTGGGCGGCGCGGCATCGCGTTAGAGAGCGAGAGAGAGAGAGCGCCGGGGGCGGCACACCATAGAGTGTGAACTGTGAACATGACTGTGGATGAAATCTGTGTATGTATAGTAAATAATCGTTTTCGTCTATCGTAGGTTGCTTATTAAGCATAACAGAGCGGTTAACATGTTCGAAATGAAATTATCGTTTTCATAATTGACAATTGACCTACAAGTACTATGTTCTGTCACATTTTGTCTAATTTCTGGTTAGGGGTTGTTTGCTGTGATGAATGTTAATTGTCGTTATGATAGTTATAGTAATGAAATGTTATCTCTGTATGCATTTTGTCTTTCTTTGTGTTTTTTCTTTTATCATAGGAATGCTGCCAAGTTTACATGGAAACGTGCCTTTCGTTCATATTAAAATAAATATTTGTCTCATGCTGTGTTTATTTATTTTTTTTTTATTTTTTGCTCGTTGCTTGCGCATTGTTCATTATGTAAATATGATAAAATTGTTACAGAGACATGAAGACAAACTACATAATGTTGACCTTAAGACTTAATCAAAATTAAATTTGTTTTTGTTGTTTTGTATGAAATATTTAAATAAAAAAAAAAATATAGTTTAGTGCTGCTAGCTTTTTCGATTCAAAATTATTAATAGGATATTGCACGGTTTGTAAGTGTCAATAAAAAAAAGGTACAATGTTAATAAGCATAATTAATTATTACAACACAGTGAAGGGAACTCTGACTTTAACCAGGAAGTCATGAGTAGTTTTATGCGAGTCACGCTTTTCTTTCAATGGTTTTGTCAATAACAACAAATAAATACAGACATGTAGTTTTTGATAGCAATTTAGTTTATCTAAAAATTTAGTATGACTTTAAGGTTCGAAGCGTAGTACTATGCACCAATCCCTCAGATACATTGGACATACTGTTCCATTTAAGGGATTTCATGGGTTTATTCGGGGAAAAAAAGTTATATTTTACACAATTTTTTTTTATATAAAAAATAAAATATTTTATTCAAACTTTTTACTATCTTAAGGATATACATTTGAAAAAGAATTTCTGAAATTTTCAAAGGAAAATATTCAAAACACCGTCATTGTGACGTGATTTCCGGTGATCCCTCGGAAAAAAGGTGCGCCCGAGTTGACAGTAGAACTCATGACAGAATCATCAGAAGTGAAAAAAAATTGTGTTTTAGTTAAGACCATAAACTAGAATTTGGACGAAGGGAAAAAAAATGGGAAAATTAGATTTTTAGCAGAGCATTTTACAAAAAAATGCCAATTTTGGTTCAGCATTTTATTTTTAAATAGTTGTGATTGAAAAAAAATCCTTCGTCCAAGTCCTCGTGAACTAGGTCGATTTTTTGAAGCTGTGAAACCCATATAACCCCTTAATACTCCTGGATATTTTTAGCAGACAGACAGCTGCTACCGCGCCAATTCGACTCAAATACAACCTTTCAATAGACCGAAAATGAAATCGGATACTCTGTAATTATGAACACACGCAGGATCCTTCCTAGAAATATAGACTACCCCAACAGCAGTTCGTTAGATCCTTTTGGGAGGATGGTGCCTTGTTGGAGGAAGAATCGATCCACTTCTACACAGACGGGTCAAAAAAAAAATGATGAGGTGGGTAGAGGCTTCTTCTAAGACTGGCTAAATCTAATTCTCTCTTTCCGTCTTCATAATCATTGTAGTGTTTTCCAAGCAGAAATTATGGCAATTAAGGAAGTCTTGTCCTAGCTAAAGAATAACGTGGTATCCGTAAAGGACATTCGAATCTTTTCCTACAGTCAGGCGGCCATGAAGTGTCTGAATTCTGTCTCTATTAACTCTTTAGTAGCTCTATATTGCCGGTCATCTCTAAAGGAGATGGCTGAGAAGTTCCGAGTAACTGCAAGGTTGACAAACATGCCAAACTTGGAACTACCCTCTCAATCTTACCTGAAAAAGGTTCCTTAGACATACCAGTTTCCACGTGCAAACTCTTGTTAAAACTGGTTGCAATATAAAAAAAAACGAACCACAGATAGACAGGTGGGACTACTTGTCTGACAACGAAGCAGATTTGGATTTAGCTTGTAAACGACTAGGCAGGAACTTCAGTTCCACTTGGTATCACAATGGACCTTACATAGGTCTAAGTGTGTCGGACCTCTAACCTAACCTAAGATTCGACCTTTTTTGAAATGATACTGTCAAGGACTACTTTTAGTGAAAGTTTTAACCAAAATCTAATTCTGATTTCATTGATTTTAACTACCAATTATTCATAAAAATCCTTATTAAATACAAAAAGATTTGAAGCGTATTTTAGCCAACACTCCCCTGAGTACATAAACCCGCAAATTCTGCTCAATCGAGAAGCTGAAGTACACGTAACGCTTAAAAAAATTGTATCGATTGTTCTTAATCATAATTCTGCTTTGGAGCGGAAAACCGGAATTTATGCAATGTGCATGAGAATGCTGTCAACTGTTTTTTTTTTTTACATAAAACGTAGATGACTAATGAGACATGATAATCTACCAACTACTCCGTAGAATTTGGGGCACATGAGCGCCGCGGCTGGGCGTCAGCTGAAAATCCACTTTATCGAGCCACGCCACGTTTCTTGGAAAATTTCCTTAGAAAAAACAAAAGCAAAATGTAAAACAATTCTCAATAATCCACTCACACCTTTTGGAGGCATTTTTTTTTAAAATATTAAGTTTAACATAATATTTAGGACATATTTTCCACAATGATCTTGTCATTTTGACTGAATAACAAGCGATTTTGCAGTCAGGTACAAGCGTAAACCGATCAAACCAAACTTAACGAAGAACAGTTGAAGAGCAATCAAACCTTCCAGAATGAACTGGCAAGCACTAAAACGTACTGCAAAACTCTGAACTCTATTACGAGCATTAATTGTTGGCGCCCTTTGTCCCTTATGACAAAACTTAAGTAAAAAATGACAGGCAAAACCCATCTTCATAAAAAAACGACTACACTGTTTGCACCCAATCTATCCTACCTCATCTAACTGCTCAATCGAAATATGTCAACTAAAAACCAATTTAGTTTTCTGCTGAAACAAAAATAAAAGGTCAGACATAGAACGCAGATAAGGAACAAATAAAAAAAAAGTAGAAACTGGATGTTCCTGATATTCCTGCACAAACTTGCATTCACTCACTCACTTGTCTGTTACTCTTATCCAAAGGGTAAATTTAATTGTCCCGACCACCATCATAAACATCGTCCAACGGACAAAGTCTCTGTCGGCAGACCAATTCCAATTCATCATCATCATCTTTTGCTCCTCTCCTGCTGCATTAGGTTATCATTAGAATTGAAATCAAACAAAGCAGCGGCAACCATAGAGTGACTTCGTCCTCCCCCCCTTCCCTCCCAAGGCACACATAATCGTCCAAGAATCAAAGAACGAACGAAAGAACGGCGACCAGGTAGAAGCTGGTAGGTATTTGCAAAACTGATGATGATCTCAGTCTCCAATCATGCAAGCAGAAATCTTATCTCTGGATGTTTATAATTAAAAAGGGATGCAGACGGGAGGACGACGTACGGCTTTATGCAGAAAGAAGATGAAGAACAGAACACGAACACGAACACTAAAAGGGATCATTTGAAAAAGAAATAGGCGAGGAATAAGTGAATTGGTCAAGCCAAAGCGAAAAACAAACGTCAATCCTGCATAGCAGTGTGCCGGTGACGGTGAAGCCCCTGAGGGTGGATGATGGAGGCAAGACGACGAACAACTGGCTAGCAACGCAATGTCTTAGCTGTCGTGGCTGGCTAGCTCTTTGCCTCTTCATGCTTAGCGGAATGGACGCCATCGTCAAAAAACAATTTCTTTGAAAACATAAGAAAATAAAACCCATAAAAAGAAGGATACAACCAAGAAAAACGGGGATATACACGCGCAAAGAAGTTTTTTTTTTATTTTTTGTTTTATTTCATTTATTTTGTGCAGAAAATTCGCGAATTTTGAAAATGGAGCAAATTAAATGTGGGGACGCACCTTGGCTTAGCTGAGGTAATAAAATAGCAAATTTTATGAAAATCATTTTGCTTTTTTTCAAATTCTGAATCAATTTGGATATTAGTGGTGCACACATTAAATCGATCTAAATTTATTTCAAACATTTGAAAATGATTCATAGTCTAGGTTTAAATTAGGCAGTAACACCCAAATTAAATTACAACGAATATGTCCTTTATCAGTGCTGAAAGCCAATTATTTATTTGCAGACATAAATGACTCATTGAAAACTGGATGGAGTGGATAATGAACATTAATGAGTGCGTGAGTAGCAAAAAAAAACAAAAAAAAACTGTCATCAAATGAAGAAACAGGTTGTGTATTTGATCCTCAAGCTACAGGTAGAGCTAAGGAAGACAGGATTACTTATAGCTTATATGATTTGGATTTGGCAGTAGGGTATATGAAACCATTTTACACTATCAAATTTGTATGTATTTAGTTAAAAAAGCTGGCTGCGTAAATTCGTTTCAATCTTTTTGACTAATTCAAAGTGTTTACCTCTCAAAATATGATTTAAACTGGCATTACGAATTGGCGAATGCATGGATTTTTGTAAATTCTTTCTTTCCGGGCCGATTCACAAGATTGGCGACTTTGTAGAAACTTTCCACAACAACAATGTTCAAAACCAATAAAAAACAGTTGATTACCATTGCCTTTTTGAAGGGGTTCGTAAGATTCCTCCTTTGAACATGACAATACCAACTGAGTCGGTCGTGCTCCAATTTGTAATCGAGCTTTGTTACTCCTGCTGTCATGCGAAGCATTTTCATCTCAGATGCTGTCAACTTTCCCTCATACTTTTTGTACATTGTCCATCATTGTGAGCGACGGACGCACAACTGCGGTGAAGAGCCTTCCTTTCAGCTTGGGACATTTTTCGGTCACAGAAAATGACACGAGTTTTCCTGCCACTTCAATTAAACTTTTCACACTTGGGAATCACCACCCCGTTCAAATAAATGTCTGAAATGGGTTGGCTTGGGTCAGAGAAGGGGCAGTATAGATACTATAGATACTCTGTCTTTTTTGTGGCTAATACGATACCCATTTCCTTCTAAAACATCAACCCAAACATAAAGTGCTCGTTGCAGGGAAGTCTGATCATCACTTATGATGGCTCCATCGTATTTTAGGGTCCGTCACTTTTCACTCAAGCAGATAATCTAGGACTGTAATAAACAGCAAAGGACTAAAGCCACTTCCCTGGTAAACACCGACTTTTATTGGAAATTCATCGGTGAGTCCTTCGGGACATCTGACTTTTGTCTTCGCTCCCTCGTAGATGTCCATGATCATCTGTACGTAAGTTTCAGGAACTCCTCGTTTTTAACATACTTAAGATAAATTTATTTCAATCGCTCTGAAATTTCGAACTTATAATAAATGAAGTATTACATAGGGTCATTCATCGTGAGTTTGGCTTTTTTGACAGATCACGCGTCGGCGTAACTCCCATTAAACTGCTTTGTCATTTGGATTGGAGGAACTTACTGTGCGCGTAATCAACCTACTGAAACCACTATTGCCAATACCTTTCGTGGATGATACTCGACTATGTGCTTCCTGAAATTCAAGCCCATGGACTCGTTGAGCTCTGGTTTCAACAAGATGGCGCTACTTAACTTCACGTTTTGCTACGGTAAATTGGACGCCTAGATTGTGCGATATAACACCTTTGGACTATTTTCTCTGGGGATATTTAAAGTCGCAGGTCTTCAGGAGTAAGCCAGCTACGATTGACGCTTTGGAAGCCTACTACTACCTCAAAAGTAGTCGTGGCCAACATATCATTTTCAAAAGTAAATGCCATTAAAGGTTCCTTTAACCGATAATAAAAATTTTAAGATCACTATCAAATGTATGTGTTTTATTTTACATTATAAAAAAAGTGAATCAGAATCACCATTTATCACGAATAAGTATAGAGAAGTCCAAAAACAAAGAATCTCGTAATTCTGTTCTTGTCTTTCCAGAAACCGCAAACGGTTCGATAGATTTGTTTCATACTTGAAGTTGCACCCAGATTTTCCTTTGTCTTTGTCTAGACATGGTAACAATAAGATAACCGAAAGTATTGCCGATAATGAATTTGTTGATAGTACAAATTGACAAAGAAACGAAAACGACAATAAATGCGCCGGACATGTTTCTACGGCTTCTGCCTGTAGATATTCAAATAAAACACCAAGAGGGAAGTGTATTATATCCGAATGGGAAATAATGGAATAGCTATGGAGTGACTATTTTACAGGTAGTTCTAAACTAACTAGAAACTTATATAACTGCAGTGTGGAATCTCTAGCTGCGAAAATACTGCTAACGAAGATATCATCCGACAGATATATCACCATATACATTGAGGGTCAAGTCGCCCTCAAGGAGCTGGATTCAAGTGCATATTATCAAATAAGAACTAGTGCGGAATTGTAGCTTAATGATCAAGTCATTTCGTGCGCAGAAACGTCTAAGACTGTGATGGGTACCAGAGCACCGTAGCACAGGGCGTAAAGATAACTGTAAAAGATACCCATATATGTATATTGTAAAGGGTATAATATTGGACGGTAATTTTTAGAATTCTTACGTCACTCCCGATGACCTTGAAAATGGAGTTAGTTGTTGCTTTGATGATGCCGAACAAGAATATATACATAGATATGGTATGCGCGGAAATAAAAACTTAACACAGTTTTTTATCATTAAAAAAAAATATTTTTTTCTCTTAACAAATCATCTATATCGTAATGGATAGACCGCTGACATTGTGTGAAAGAATGCTTCTATTCGCTCAGTGAATGAAAATATCCATTTAAATAAAAAATCAGAAATATATTGTTTATAATGTTTTTGGTGATCTGCCATATCGTGAAACATTATCGCGTAAATCGCCCAATAGTCTATATCACAGTGGGATCAAGAAAATTATACTTATGATTGACTGTGAGGTGCATCCATCCCTCACGAGATAAGTGGCGGTATGCACCTTATAGTATAGATGTTCTTGAAATAAAGGGTGATTTTTTTAGAGGTATAGAACTTCGAATTGAAATAAAACACAATAAAATTGTTTTAATGTCCATAAATTTTGTTTTATTGAAAGGATAATTAATATGCGATTAATGTTTAAATATGATTTCATGCATGCATGTGGCCGCCGCGGCTGGTTCGAATAAACACAAGTCTAGAGGTCCAATTTTCAACCACTTTTTCAAGCATTTGGGGCTGTATGTCGGCATTAACGCGACGAAAGTTGGCTTCCAAGTCCCCTAACGTTTTTGGTTTGTTGGCGTAGGCGAGCGACTTCACATATCTTAAACAACTCACTCACTGTCGCTTTTTAAAAACTATGCAGGACTTCAATTAATGGCAGATGATAATTCATTCATGGTAGCCGCCCATTTTCTAAAACCCCAAAAGAAACTTGGAGTTCAGAATTTTTACATGATGCCGATTTTTTCAAAACAAATTCAGACATAAAAAAAATGTGTGTTTTCAGAAAAGGCGTAGAGCCATCGCATTATATTTAATTTGGGCCCTGAAAGACCTTCAGTTATAAAATTTTACAGGGAGCTAGTTTAAAAACAAAGACGGAAGTGAGTAAAAAGTTGTGTATGTTTTTTCCAATAAGGGTATGTGGCAACCACCCATATATTAAACTCAGGGTCGATTATGAAATTTTACATTAACATAAGAAAGAACATACAACCATACCTACTTACGGCACTAGCATATTTTCGTGATAATTCCCTGGTTTGACTTTATTTGTTGATTATTTTGTGGTTCATGTCTTTGGTTTTTTATTTTGTTTTTTACGGAAACTGTATATAAGACTTTGATAGCCCCAGTCCTGCTCTATGGAACTCGGACTGTTATCTGGAGGGAGAACGCAGTACCAAAAAAATGTACATGATCCAAAAAATTATGAATGAAATGTTAAGAAAAATATTGTCTAAATATTTTGTTATATATCTTTTCATAATTTTTTTGCAAACAAAAATTTAAAAAAACATAACTTATTTTAAAAACGCCCACAAAAAGTAGGCTTGGAAAACAACTGTATATGTCAAAATTGTTAAGGAGGTCAGTATCTAGATATAATTTTTAGATCATAGCTTTAAAGAAAAATGTGGGCGTGGCACTCTATTGTGTATATGTTTGTTCCCAATTTCAGCTACAACTAGTGACGGGCCGAGGGCATTCCTAAATCGTCATAATTTTTGGTGCGTAGGTACAATGAATATTTGTACGACGAATATTATGAGGTTTTAAAATAAAAATCTGTAAATAAATATAACCTTAGGATAGGGCACACAGATACCTATTTATAGTATCAAATAGACTGCAGAGCGAGGTACCTATACTACTTGAATAGAGGAGCTCTAAGTATCTAGGTACTTAGATTCAACCTAAAAACCACTTAACAATTGTCGAAATCTAAAAATAAACTACCAGCACTGTTATTTTTGTTAACTCTTCAACCATCCGCCAAAGCATTCGGAACTTGTCAAGTGCAACCGTCGACATGGCTGAACATATCCCTTTAATTAAATGCGCTTCCCATCACTAACATCTCAAGCACTCCATCCTATAACAAGTGTGCACTTGCATCCACCCCAAAAGAAACTACGCAAATACACCATATAACTAGGTACATCTATCCGCCCATCAAAACAGTCCCATTAGGCGATGGGAAGGAAGCTTCCTTCCTCCTGCCAAACCCAGTGCTCTGACTGAATCTTTGGCACATTCGGGTACCGTACGGCATACAGCGTACCTACAGTGTTCACCACTTCAGCATGCATTCCTCTATCGTTTGTGACGACTCTCGACTCTTTGCTGTGCAAAGAGATGAAAGGGAGACGTCAAACGCTTAATATTTTTTGCCAAGAAATCCAATAGCAGTAGTGCACAGTCACAGTCACAGGCACACTCAAACAACGCACACAAAAATGCAGGTCAAGTTGACTTCGACAATGGGCACAGTGCTGCGGAACATCTACACAAGTCTTTCACGAATTGGCAGCACTCTTTTTATTTTGGCCAAATTAATACACTTAGGATTGGTATTTTAAAACTTACCTTATCAGCTGGAATAGTCCGTGACATTTTCTGCGTGGCTGTTGTCTTTTTGATGCTGTTGGGGGTTAGTGTGGTGGTTGTTGTTGTCACACCTCCACAACCCCCGCCTGAAATTATGGATGTTGCTGCCACTACTGTTGTCGGATGGTGCAAGGGTGGCGGGGAAGTTGGTGAGGGTGTTTCAACTGACGTTGAAGACATCTTGTGTTGTATTTGTCTCGCTGTTTTGTTAAAGAAGACGAAGAACGCAAGGAGGGTGCAGATAATTTTTTCCAAGTGTGTATAGTATGTGCAGTGTGCAACTCCTTCCTGCTTTGTTAATCCTTTTCCTTCTGCTTTTAAGCAGCAGTCGCTGACGATGGGCGATGAACAAAAGAACAATTTTTTTTTTAACAAAAAAAATTCTTTATTTCACCCTCTATTTTGCACTATTGATTTGCAAAGGATTTTTCTTTGCGAATTTTCCTTATTTCACTTCAGAATCACACACAGGTATCAAAATAAATAAATAAAATAAACAATTCACAAAAATTAGTGGATTTCAGCGAACATTATTGCACATTTGAAGGAAGGGCGGCGGGCCGAGCTTAATTAATTTTTTATTGTGTAACTTGTACAAATTAAGATGAAGCAGGAGAATGGTGGACAAGGCACGGTGCCGTTGCACACGTTTCCTTTCCTTTTCTTTTTTTTAGCAAATTTTCATTGATTTTCATGTAAACATCATCAAAACAGACGACGACGGAACGAACGAAAACACACACACAGAACAGAACACAGAAAGGGAAAGAAAACCAAGAGCAAATGTAAAATAAAAAAATACAACAACAATCCGCGTACCAAAAGGATAAGAATGCAATACCACCACACTAAACGAAAGGAAGTGGAAACGTGTTTAGAAAAATTCTTCCTTTGTTAATTTTCCAATTGCATATCGATAAGGAATTTTATTTTCCCAATTATTTTTTTTCTTTTTCTTGGATAATCCTTTTTTCAGTGAGTTTCTTTCTCACTCCTACTTTTTGGGCAGGTTGTTTCTTGTTTGTTTGTTGGATTTGTTTCTTCTTCTTCTTATTTCGTCACACAGGGAGTACGACGAAGAATACGATAAGAAAAAAAAATAAACGATTTTTTGGGAGAAATTTTTAACGCAGAGAGAAACAACACTATTTCGTTACACTGGGGAAACGCGATACGAAAGACCGAGATGGAGAGATTGGAGGTGGATTTTCCTTTTTTCTTCTTTTCCACTTGGCGATTGATTTTTTTCTTTTTTCAAATTGTGCGATTGGAGGAAATGTTTTCCATTAAATGGCTGAATGCGATTTCATTAATATTTTCTTTTGGGAAACCTTTTGCTCGACTGAGTGAATGTGCGAAATTCACCGTCTCTTGCTGAGCACAAGTACTCGCGTCGTCGTCGTCTTCGTCACGAATTCGTCCGTCGTCGAGTCGATCGGCCGTCACTCACCACTTTACGCCACAAATGTCAACTTTTCTCTACTGTACTGACTGGTGACTGGTTTTGCTTTTGGTTTTGCTTTTCCTCGTCGAATGCAGCAAAGCACTGGTGTTGTTAGAGGAGAGCGGAAAATTATTTTGTAGGTGCTGCTTTTACAAATTTGTTTTGTTGTTGTTTTTTTTTTTGTATGATCTGAACTTTGTTACTAGTTGAAAAGGGAAAGAATACGAATTAGATAAATTTGTCTCGCCTTGTCGCATGTAAGTAGCCATGTTGTCTTGGATAAGGTGAATTCAAGTTTCGTTGTGTGGTGGTAATGTTGCCAGGTATGCAGTAAAAAAAACGTAAATGGATAAACAGGTGTCTTAGGTTGGAGCAATGGTAAAAACAGATCAATAGATCGACTTCGACTTTGACAATTCACTTTAAAACCAATGGTTCTTAAAGAATAGGAACAGTGTTTTAGTGAATTTGAGTTTTTCGGTTTCGATTTTTACTCCTGAAACAGATACAGTACCACATATACTTCGATATATTTCGATTTTTACTCCTGAAACAGATACAGTACCACATATACACACTTCGGAAGTTTTCTAAAGAAAATTTTGATCGTCGATTTCAGGCAGGAAGCAAATCAAATTATTAAATGAGGTGAGAAATGAAGTGTCTGCTCTACACAAAGTAATGGCTTTGAGTTGGCGATAAAATACGTTAGGTTGAGTGTTGCTTTTTTACTTGGTGTAAATTTACAAAGTATTGGAAATAATTTATTAAATGAAAAGACACCCTGAATATCTTTCACATTTTAAGATATAACGCGCACTTACAAATCGTTTGTCGTATGGTTGGTTCGTATAAGGTCAAAGATATAACAAAATTACTATTACCGAATAAATAAACTGCAAGGTAGCACAGGATGTGCAATTTGTAAATTCCAAGTAAACGTCATTGGTCAACGCCGTAGACATTTTAAAGTGTTTTCTGAAAAATGACCATGGTAGCAACCAATCACGTATATTATGGGAAGAAATTACAGCGCATTTTAACACAGAGTCAATTTTTTTTTTTTTTGTGGACAATTATATGTGTCAGCTTTGATTTGATTGTGGTCCTGAAATGGTTTAATAACTAATAGACTAAATAAATAAATGAAAGCTCTTTAGAAAGCGTGTCCATTAAAACCAAAAGCAAACCCAAGGTGCAGAAAAAAGCTATCCAACCAGGAAACTGTTGAGTGTCCCAAAAATCACTACAATACGCAGTAACAGACAGGAAAATTCAAAGCCGATATATAACAAGCAAAACGCTGTTTATGAAATATAAAACAGAAATGGTTCGGCCAATCTTATAGAAGTTTTTGCTAAGGAACTGATGGCATTGGGTTCGTTTAAGTACCCAGCAACTAAACAGTCGAGCTCCTACTTAAAACTCACTCCGAAAGATTCATTTTCAACGATAATAACGATTCAAAAATTGAGTATAGTACAGAGCGGGTAGTACGCAGTGCTGTTAGCGACAGGATAATTCGTATGCAGCCTTTGTAATCATAGATTAAATAGAGAGCATATCAACCATGGTTAATTTGCGGTTAACCCCCAAATTACAGACCAACTTTACTAATAAGAGGATTATACCAAAACTGATATTACCTTTTTCATTGAAAGCTAAGTAGTAATAAAAGCTATTTCTGCCATAGAAATAAAGTCAAAATTTGCTGTCGCGAAGAGGTTGGTGTTATCGATAGCAAAAGGGGTATCGAAGCAAAAAGTCCTATATACTTTTGTAAATATAATCACCGGACATAACGTGCTGAGATATCATACTAACAAGATAAAACTCATCTGTCCAGTGGAAGCGGTGATGAGGATGTGCAGGAGGACACTCTACATTTTCTTTGGCTCTTTGTGCCCAGGACTCTTCCAGAATTCAAATTTTGTTTCCCCACTGCTATTATCACCACTCATCCTTCCCCGCGCCAAAAAAAATTAGAATCACAAAACAATGAATGAACGAATGAATTGTATTTAGTCTTTCCTTCTTTATATTTGTATTTTCAGTTCTATTCATTTATATTATTTAAGATTAGGGTAGATAGGCTTAAACGTTGTGATATCTACGTACTAAGCCTTCTTCTTCAACCATTGTGTGTGCGAAGATATATTTTTTGACACAAATGGAAGGGACCTACATTTTAATGCCGATTCGGAAAGGCAATTAAAATTTTGAGGAGCTTCTCATGACAGTTGTTACTCCTGTACTATCGCAAGAGGTGGGGGCAGTAAATAATATATTTGAGGTAGTACGGTAGTTCTTTCGTTAGTTTAATTGATCAAAGTGTGATAAAGTAATTTGCAATGTCGTTTTTATAAAAAAAAAAGTTTAAAGTTGGTAATACATGTTTCGCAACTTTTAGGACGATAGAAGATAACCGTTTAAATGTGCTTCACGTAACTCCATCGCAATCGTTTCATCTAACGTTTATTACAAACAAAACTTTAGGTGAAAACTTTTAGTATTGGTCGGACAACCCCAAACAGTGAATTAAAATAGGTACTGAACTGTCAAAAAATACATTTTCGCAACAATATTTTTATTTATTTGGTGCCGGCACGTGGGTTCATACTTGACGGTATGGTCTGAAAATAATCGACTTACGGAATGAGTTCCCTACGGGTGCGTTTATTGTAGATATTTATTGGTGTTTCGTACATTTGTCTATTTTTCGTGCAATAAAAAATAAAATCTTACTATTTGAAAAATTGTTCATTAACATGACAACAACGCGAATCCAAATTATAAATTTTTGCAGAAATATGTGCCAATTTTAAGGTTATGTTCCATGAATTTTTCATTCGCGGATTTGTGGATCGCGTATGTATTATGTGGATTGTAAATAAAGTGTGACAGAATGATCGTCATGTCGCACGAGACAGGTAGAAAGAAAAGGGTAGATTGCACCAAGAATCAACCGAAAATCCACTTTTAAGTTGAATTCTCGGTGTGGGCATGAACGTTCCGGTTCCAAACCATATCACTTTTGACAGAAATCCTCATTTAAGATTTGCGTTGGAATAATAAAGATCGAATACAGGTACTAGAGAGCACAAAAGTATTCGATTTCCCAAGAGAAATTTTGTTTTGTTTGACTTTCATTCCCATGAACGTGTAGCCAGGCTCTTAGGGGCCAGTTATAGCTATCATTGAAACAAATCAGTGGAACAGTTGTTTAATTTTTTTGACAAGTCAGTTATAGATTCATTGAAAAATGTCTGTCAGTGGAAGGTCACTGCTATAGGTTTTAAGGTTAAGGGGCCAGTTATAGCTATCATTGAAATCATTTATTTGGGAGTTTGGAATACTCATAACGTGAACTCACTTTTACTGCGAATCTTCTCCTATTACTTCAATATAATAAATAGCCATATTTATCAATGAAAATAGAAGTTGTTTCTTTATTTATTCGAATATAAAAATGGCTCATTTCTTTTGCGATTAACAATGATTTTATTAATGAAGTATGGCCTCATGGATCGTAAATGAAAATTGGTTTTCTATTAACTCACACTTGGAGCACCTGGTGGTAAATAGTAAAACGAGTTTCCAGATCACATGATCTCTATAATTATTTAGATCATGGGTATTTGTTGTAGCGCATATAAATTCAAGATCTGTATCACCAAATATCATTTTTGAGAATATAAAAACAGCTATTAAAACCAAATACGAACTAAAAACATTAACTTGTTATTATTCTTTTGACTATCGCTCTGACGAGTAAAAAGTTTAGAGTCGTCATTAAATTAGTGGTCCGTAATTCTTCCGCTTTAGATCGTTAATATAGTAATATCGTTGGACATTATGCCTTTACGTTTGTAAAATTAGTAGTGTTTTCATTTGGTAAGTTCAGATTTTTATTGAAAATTTATTTTTCACGTTTCCAACAAAACACTTTTTAAAATTATTTCTTTTCTCTTTTGTAAATGTCAAATTTAAAGTCCTTTTAGCTAGAATTGATTATTGCTGTCAAATTTTTAATTATAAACGTAGCCAATTGTTATTTATTTATTATTTTCAATTATTTATGTTTTAATTGAGTGATAAATAATCAAAATATGTAAAATTGGTTATATATAAACAAATAAACAATTTATTTGCACATCTAAACATAGCAACGGTCCATTAAGGTGTTTTGACTGCTCAAAAAAATAAAAAAAATCTATGTTTTTACTTAATGAAAACAACACAAGATTTCGTCTTCCTCATTTCAAAAGCATTAATGTGTAAATTTACCTTTGGTAGTTCTATGTTTTACCTTTGGTAGTTCTATGTTATACCGAAATCGAAAACGCCATGTACATTGTACATTCATTTTTCTGAAGTACACATGATTTTGCAATTGTGTAGAAGCTTTTTTAACAAATATTTGTATGTAGCTAAGAATACCAAAAGCTGGCAAAATACGCATATCTATGAAACTAATGTTTTGCTTCTCGTTCGTGCCGCCAGCTATATTCACATAGAAAGATCATATTTATCACCCATCTGACGCCTCACTAACAACGGATAAACAAGCAGTTTCTTCCTATTGCCCGCTTTCTCCATCTACCTACACGTAGTGGCAAATAACGACGCCAATAAGAAAAACCATTCAGACGCATCTCGTCGCTATCAACGTCCACAGCATCTGGATAAAGCAAACCCCTAATTGGAGCCATTTTATCCGCGTCGCTTATCCCTCGCATCCAAATGTCACAACGAAAGGGAACGTCAACTTTTCCATTTTAACAGGAAGAAAAAAAGACATAAAAAAGTAAATCTATCCCCAAAAAGAAGAAAACGAAAAAATTTTTTTTCTCCATCGTGTCCGAGAAAAATTTTCCCCCCAAAGTAAAAAAAAAACAAAATGCACAAAAGAAAAATTCCGAAAATGTTGCAAGTGAGATAAAATTCACGTTGTTGTTGTTATTTTCTTTTTGTTTTTTGTAAATTTCCAAAAGAGAGCATTTAAAATCGTTTGTCGTGATTTTGTAGTGAACGTGAATATCGAAGAAGAAAAAGTTCACACATTTGCACACACACACACATACACAAACACACGCACGCACATACCAACGCACATCCATTTAGTGGAAAAATAGGAATTAGAATCCAAAAAGAGGAAAAGAAAATTGTGAATTTTTTTTTTGCTGCTCTGTTAGTGATTCTCCGTCTCCCCAAATATATTTCCCCCGATCGACCGCCGCCAGCCACAGCCGCACACAACGCGAGTGAGGATTGAGGAACCATTGGTAAAGCCAGCGAGCATCGCTACCAGTGAAAATGGACAGCACTTTGGCTGGAGTCACATCGATTCCACTCTTCATCGAGCTAAAGAACGATGTGGACAGCATCATGACGCTGAATGACAATTCTCTGTCGCAACAAATCGAATTTATACTCCAGGATCCGATTACGGACAGAACCCCACCAGTGACTCCGAAAATAAATCTGGACTCGAATGGCTATCTGGCGGCCAGTTCGTCACGAATGCACGTCAACGAGGCGGCGGATATCGAGAACGCCGAATATCAATTAATGGATTCCTCAGTGATAAAAGTAGAACACATGGACGAGGACGACGATGTGGGTCGCGAGGAAGAAATCACCACACTCCACACGACCAACATCAGCACCAACACCGACGATGGGGGATCCGTCTCGTTAATGGATGCGGCAGCTATCTCAGAAGACGACGATGAAGAGGACGACATATCGCCGTCATCATCGTCAGTGTCCAGTTCGTCCGCACAAGCGCGGACTCAGGCCTTTTACTTGAACAGCCGAAACAGTGGAATATCCACCGTAACTACCACCAACTACCACCACCGTCGAATATCATCGATCGAACAAACACCCACCACTAGCGGCGGCAGCAGTAGCTGCAGCAGCACCAGCAGTAGCACCGTTGTTACTGCTGCACCATCACAACATGCAGCTGCACCGCCGCCGCCTCCAACACCACCGCAGGAGTACCAATGTTTCGAGTGCGTCGAAAAGTTCGACAACAGGGAACTCTTTGAGATCCACAAAACTGGCCACGCGAACAACATGAAATGCGCCATCTGCAACATGGTGCTGAAGAGTCTGAAGAACTACGAGAAACATTGCTTGCGCTGCAAGCCGTACGAGTGCCAAATCTGCGGACGTGTAGTCCGCTTCCGGCCAAACTTCATCAAGCATATGCGTGTGCACACCGGTCAGCAGTCCGAGCGACACAAGTACAAGTGTGACGTCTGCCTGAAGGAGTTCATGAGCTTTGAGTACTTCAAGGTGCACAAGAAGATTCACAACGACAATGTCAACCTGACCTGTGAGATTTGCGGGAAGGTGTTTAGCGCGTTGGCGTCGTTGCGAGGCCATTCCAAGCTGCATTCCGGAGTTAAATTGCACAAGTAAGTTTGAAATTTAGTTTGATTTTTCATTAATTTTTGAGGGAAATGGCATGGATTTGGTTTTGGTTTTGGTTTTGGTTTTGGTTTTACTTTCCTTTCCTTTAGGAGTAATAAAACGTAGTTAGAAAAGATGATATACAATGTTTATAAGACTCATGAGTGGACACAACAAGTATGGCAAGTTGGTGTTGTTTCTTATAGGAAGGAATGCTTACCAAACAATTGACAGCAGTTCAACTCTTTGGTTGAAAACATTATTCGAAGTCGGCTAGTTTACCGCATATATTGTAGTCACAACATGGAACTGGTTATGCGTTCGCAAGGCTGTCGATCTATAACTCGTTCGTCCAATTATATATTTCGACAACGGCTTACGCGAGGTTCCAGTTGAATAAACGGCGTTTTTTTCCATAGCGTCTTTGTGTAGTGATTTCAAATTTCCATTGAACAGATTTCACTTTTACGACCACACCACTCTTCACTTCAAGGTCGTTAAAACAACAAAGCCTTGGCTACCACAATGCTAGAGAGTATGTTTCTATGACTTCAGTCAAGCAGGACATTTTACAAGAGGCAGTGGACGAGCAATAGGGAATATTATTTTCTTTTCGACACTAAGGCAGTTTGCAGTACTACTGGATTCGGGTAGGGAGAAGCAAACCATTATGTCTGCAAAATGTCAGTTCCCCTAGGTCACACAACATCAATCTTCCAAGATAAGTTTATGCCATTGAACTATGCCCAAGAGAATGCCTACGGCGTAATCTCAGAAGATCGGATATCTACATCCTGTCTGTCTGAGCAGCACTCAAAGCTCTTAATTCCTACAAGTTCAACTCTCAACTCTTTTGGAATTGTCTAACCATTTTAAAACAACTCACAGTAACTCTTCGTTGGGTTCCAGGACACGAAGGAATTCTCGGCAATGAAGAGGCCGATGAGCTAGCACGAAAAAGCTCAGCGACCCCTTTGATCTGCCCAGAACCCTTTCGTGAACTACCCACGAGTAATACAAAAATTGAACTCAATACTTGGGAACACCAAATGCGTGCATCCCATAGGTACTCCATCCAAGGATTACGCCATGCTAAAAAATTAATTTCCGTCGCACACAAAAGATCTACCCTGGTCGCAGTGCTAATCAAACAAAAAAAATTATGTTAAAAAAGGTAGCAACAGATATAAAGTATTCCTGGGACAAAAAGGGGGCTTGGGAGCGTAAGTTGGCGGATCATCACATGAGTCATCAGAATAGACGTCCGTCCAGTTTGAACGAAGAGTTCAATGCTTGTCAGAAAAAATGTCTTCAAAAGTCAACCATGTCATAAGCGTCATCACACGGGTACTGTACTTCAATACTGATTGCTCCTGAATTTGTGCGAATACCGGCAAAAATTTTGATTTTTAACCCAAACGCCTTAGAGAGGCATTTTGTAAATAAAATTTCCTGTTCTAGTTGCACTTTGAAATGATAGTCTCTCTTGTCATGCGAAACTGATTCCTTATTCAAAAGAGTGAGAAACACTCTTCATATCCTAGTCATCTCAAACGTCCAGATAGTTATACATCTCGTAAAGTTCGTCATCTTTCATACTTTGTACTGAATCGTCGTCATCCAAATCCAATCAACACAAGCTGGGCGTTCTTTTTACGAAGAATTTTTCTTAGAAAGACCATATTCATTAGTTTTTGCCAATTTAAGTTACACTTCTTAAAATTAAGCTATAAATTCTCGTGGAGGTTAAAATAAAATTCGAGGCTTCGACAAAGCACAAGTCTATGCGGACAATCCGCATACTTTGGATTAATTCAAAAGCAACATTTGGCAATCTATCAGTATTTGTCAGAATCCTAATACTACCACAAATGTGAAAGACTTTGTCGAATGCGTCTGTGTAAAAAAAAGTTGTTGTGGAGATCCTTAAAACGGTTTTGCTGCTGAAAATTTGGTGGAAAAACTGACATATCTAAGACAATTTTTTGTCTTCTGTCCGCCATCTTTTACGGAGATCCAAAATTACTCGGAAACTGTAAGGCCTAAGGCCTATTTGGCATAATTGTAGATCATGACCTAAATAGGTGAAGGCGTATTTGTTTTGTTAGTTTCAAAGCCGAGGCTACTTTGAACTCCTTCCATAATTCATAATCCCTAATTATAGAACCATAGTTGTGACATTAATTCAAGTTACACTTTAAATATAGCACCATCTATCGAGGAGTGTCGGAGCCCTGGTAGATATAGATAATTGTCGGCATGCATACTTTTGTATTAAACATAGTATAAAAAACATTTTTAATAGCTTTACCTTTCGCCAATAGATTTCGCAGACGAACCTACCTAAAATCTAGCAAATTTTTTCGTGAAAGGTTGAATTTTAGTGCGGTTAAAATGTACTATACCGATTTAGGGGCATGAGTTGGGTTTATATTACTGCTTTTTATGTGATGAAAACAATGCCATAAAAAAATACAAAAATACACCACTGCCTGTTTATGCAATAACAGAGAACAAACAATTAACTTGTCAATATGTTAAATTTGGATTTTAGTCAAAATCACTTATAACGGCATCTTCTATAAACACCTTTCTTTATTACAACTAAGTTCGCAGGCTAAAACTAATTTTAACTAGCACGGACTTGTCCGTGTATTCAGCTAGTGCTAAATTTATTATAATTTTCCGACAACCTGATTTTGACAGACCTTATATAGCGTTGACAAGTAAATAACTAGTGAGTTTCAATAGAATATTTACTTAGGTTTTTTTTGAAGAAGAAGATGCAAATATAGTCATTGATCGTCGAACACCTCGCCATGTCTTGGGCAAGTAATATATTTAACAAATACTCATACAAACAACAATTTTTACCGATCGTCACTCGTCACATCAGAATTAAGTGTTTATATAAAATAGGCCCTTGGAAATTACATTTTAAGTTTTGTATTTGTGTGTTGGCATATGGCGTGTTAAGATATTCACTCGGCTATAACTTTTGAACCCCTTGAGAGATCGCAATGAAAAAAATATAAAATTTAAACTTAATACGGGGAGAATTGAGTGGTATCATCAGTTTGTTAACTCTGGAAGTACAAGCATATTTTTTTACGTAAAGGACATGCTTCCTCAAATCATAGTGGTCGTGCACATAACGTAATGTACCAAACATTTTGAATTCGAATTTCGAATGTTCATCTAGCATATACAAAAAATACATTTAGATGTTTTTTAATAATATTTATTTCTATAATTAAATTTTAACATACATTATGTGGCGGAATTTACAAAATGACAATGTATCATCGCATCGTCGATTCGACGAAGAATGTACTTCCAGGGTTATTACGTTTGCAATTAGGATGGAATATCATTTTAATTTTCTTTAGGGTTTGCGCTCAGATGCTTATTTAAAACGTTCATTGGAATAAGATTCCATTTGAAGAGTTTCATTTTCTTTTGATGGTAACGTCCCTACACCAGCTGACAGTACCACTTTTTTTTTAAAAAAATTGTAATTTATATTCTCCATTTCTGTTTCGAATTAATAATTTAAATATAGTAGTCACTTTTGAAAATCTCTTCACGCCCACACCTTATATCTTCACAGCACTTATTAGCAGTGTTTAAAAAGTAAGATTATTCTTCTTCATCATCCTCGATAAACTTCTATGGTTCAAGCATGTTGAATCGAAAACCGATAAAGCGCTGTCGACTTTCTGGCAGTGTAGAGGCGCTGTTGGTAAGACATGGGGCTTGTCTCCGAAGAGGGTACTTTGGATATATACGGCCATGATTGTTTGGTGAAACAGGCTTTCGCGGAAACGTGTTACTGCTTCTTTTGCCAAACCCCAAAGAAAGGCATGTCTCGGCTGCACAGGGGCCTTCCCTATCCCGCCGGGCTCTGCTCTAGATTCTTTGATGAATGAAAACATTCCCTTGCTGAGAGAGGTGGCTTTTGGTACCATGCGCACTGATATTTTTGAAGAACTTGCTCGACAATTATTTTTGACCTCTGTCTTATGGATATGCCGTCTGATGCAATGACACCAGAAATCCTTCTGCGACAAAACTACCACGTCCACTTTCCTCGGAATGGCTTCGGTCAAACTCTGAACCATGAATGCCGTCTTATTTTTACACATGGCTCCAAAACCGGACAGGAGTCTTTGTGGAATGCGATAATATTAGACTTCACTACCGCTTGGGTAAACATGCGTTTTTTAAGCGGAGGTTTTTATCATTTAAAAGGCAATGTGCTATATTCTGAACAATAGGTGGAAGGCTAGAGGCATTTGCATTTGCAGTGACAGTCAAGGTGCATCAAAAGCGCTGCTAAACCCTCTTTCCTCGTCGAAGTCAGTGCTCGAACTCAAGCTTTCTCTGAATTTTGTCGGAAGGTTGAACACAGAGAATCTTGTCTGGGTCCCACGTTACACTTACTTACACACTTGGGTTTCTCGTGAACACAAGATTCGGGGGCGCGACTGCGATGAATGCAGACAGACCAAACTATTGCGCCAGGAAATTTGCAAAAAGTCTGCATCTTTTCTTCTATCTCTTAGAAGATTGAATGTTCTTGTACATATTGTACCAACTAACCCGCAAAAGATGTTTTCCTTTCCGACTTTAGCATTAAAATCCCCGAGCACGACTTTTACATTGCATTTCGGAAAGGCTCCGTAGGCTCCATTCAGGAAGTAATAGAACTCCTCCTTTTTGCCATTTGAGGAAAATTTGTATCCGAAGCTGCTCTTGTCTATCTCAAAAGTAAACGTTTTTAAAGGTGTAGAAAAGTTACCCCGACGGCGCAACCCCAACCTGGGAGGTCATGCCCTGGCTTTGACCCAAGGATCCTAATTCCGGTGCAAGTAACCCACCTCGGGGATGTAAGAGCTGCCGTTGAACCAATAAGGTCTCATCTGCCACCATCTCTTTTCCAGAACCCAGAGTAGTCCTGAAAATTCTTTACTGTCCTCGGATGGAGCTTACGTAAGTTATCTGCCATCATGACCGTTGGCGACGCCGTTGATGCAATCTAGTTAATTCCTCCGCCGTACGTCCTCTTTCTGAGGTGCTGATATAGTCTTCTAACGCTCATCAGCCAGTTATATTAGACAGAGCATAGTGGTGCTATTCTCTTCTGGTTCAACACTCGCGCTTTTAAGTTTAGCAAGTCTTGTCCGGCTGGTAAAACGGACTAAGCATTGAGCAAATACACATTACAGTACCCCAGAAAAGACTAAAATAAAATCTCCCCTTACCAATCTAACTAAATAGCATCTCGAATAATAAGTCTTAACTATAATTTCAGATGCGACGTCTGTGGCAAAGGCTTTGGTCAACGATACAACCTGAAAATCCATGCTCGCACTCACACCGGAGATTTTCCATTCGAATGTAAGATCTGCAAGAAGAAACTTCACACCCAATCAAGTTTACAAACACACATGCAGACCCATAAGAAAGATCAAACCAGCCAGGTAACAACCACTATTCAATACGAACCGCTTGTCGCTGTTAAAGTCAAAATGGAACCACTCGATCAATCTCAACAGGAACATCAACAGCAAGAACTGCAGCATCACCAGCAGCTGTTGCATCAGCACGAAATGCTCATCCAGCCGAAGCATGAACAGCATGGGAACAATGACGTTGCAGACAACATTCAAATGTACTCACACAACCACAACAATAACATTAGCAGCAGCATAACAACAGCCAACGCAACCACCAGCACCACCAACGAGGACTCCTCGAACGAATCTCATCATGATAATAACATGACACTTGTGATAAAGAACGATGTACAAAACGGACCCCCTACTCAGGTTACATACGCACAACAGCAGCCGCAACTGCAACAACTGCGCCACCACAACAACCACCAGTATCAACGGGTCTCAGCAATAATTAAGTCCACGGCCACATCGTCGTCGTTGTCACAGTCGCCATCGTCTCTGATCATCTCCCCATCGCCATCGCCGTCATCCTCGTCGTCGTCATCGTCGACGGCTTCGTCGCCAGCATCGGGCGAATCACCATCGGTTGCAGCCTCAACTTCCGGCGGCGGATGTCGCGGTGCTCACACATCCCTATCGTCGGTGTCATCCACGTCCATCAGACATACAAACGAGAACTCACCGTCCCTAGCCACAACGGCCCTTATAATCAAAAGCGAACCAAATCTCTACTCCTCAGGTGATAATTCCGTTGACATGTTTATCAAGAAGGAAATCGTATTCGACGAGTGCTCGGCACCATCACAGAACTCTCCACCGACCTCAAAGTACCATTCGAACTTTGACAACGACGATCTGGTCGACACACACGATCTGACGCATTCGCTACCTTATTCAAATCTCTTCGAACCGAATTCGATTCCGGACAGCATTCCAGATGACCTCTACCCGGACGATCCAGATGACTTTCGGCTGGACCATAGCTCACTGGGCCTACAATCGTCCACCACCGATGGGGATTTCATCAAGAAGGAGTGGGTGTATGGCCCCGGGACTGGCTACACGATCAATGGCAAGTTTGACGACGATAGCGACGCACTCTGTGATCCAGCCAACTTTATTTTCAATTAACAAAAGTAAATCATTGCCGCCATCGCGCCATCTTCGCCCGTTGTAGTCGTCGTCTTCGTCGTCGCCGTTGTTTGTTGTTGTTCATGTTGATGTTGTTGTCGATTTTTAGCGCAATTGCATGCATAATCTATCTTTCCACCAAAACTAAAAGTACTGTGACATGAGGAGTTGTCTCTCGCAGCAGCAGCAGGTAACTAAAGATAAATGGGATGAGCTATTATTCTAATGATAAGTGCATAAAACTTGGAGTAGCAGTGTACTGCATGTGTGTTTAAATTAAAAAAAACAAACCTTTGTTGTTTAGATAGACGAAGAGGCAATCAAAATTTCATGACAGTAGGTGTATTGTATTGATCTGCATGCCCATTTTTATTTGTTGTTATTCTTATGTAAGTGTTATAATATGATTGAGATTAGTTTAAGAACAAAAGAACGCACTGGACGCATAAATCGAATAGACTTAGATATAAATGTTTTTTTTTTGTGTTGTTTTAATACTTCATAATATGTATTAAAGTACGAATTTTGAGCTGAAAAACTTTCTTTGCCAAATGTCCAGTATTTGATGATGAGTGCATATGTCAAAGGCATGTGAACCTAGCTTACATGAACATTGTTAATCGCTTCTTCTATACTACTTAAATACTTCCTTAGTTGTTGCTATTTTGAATTATTATTAATTTTGCTAAGGCATAGATGGTCGCACAATTGTGTTTGGAGGTTAGCTCAACTATTTAAGTGCCCAGTGAACGATATTCCTTAAAATATGGGGTTGAACGGAGCTTTATAGCTTAACCATTGCTCTGCCTTTAGATTTGACAAAGCTTTATTATTTTTTAAAAACAAATTTACAATATATCTTCATACGCTACAGGGCAGAATCGGGATAATGGGGATCTTATGAATAGTCGATTAAGTGCTTACAGACAATGCCAGTTGTCCATTACGATCCCAATTCATGAATTTTACTTTTAACCCACTCAATTGTAATGTAGGAGGCTTTAAACTTTGTTCAACCAACGCATTGGTGATGGTTGAATATAGTTGTTCGACGAGTGTACCGGTAGTAGCCGATATATACCTCTTCAACGCGTTATTCAATTTTTTTTTAATTCTTCCTTGGTTTAAGTGCTATGAAATTGCGTGCAGGGTCGAGTTGAATAGCCGGCATTGATAAACTCACACACATACTTCTATGTTGATCAAGGGCGTCCTGCCACTTAAAAAAATGACGGATCGTCTTCTTTTTATGTTTATTTACGCACAAAATTAACAACGCCGCAGCGGAGATCATTTTTGAAAATAAATTAATAAAAACCCCTTTACTCACCTCTAACTCACGAGCTTACTAAGCGATGGAATAAGAGTTAACTCACGAGTTAAAATTTATTATGGAATTACTATTCTGACGTTTACTTTTCGTAAAACAGTTACTATTCTATGACAATCAGTAAAATGTTCGTTGTCTCTAGAGCATTTCTTAAATTAAATGTAAACATATATGAATGTTCTTTCGTTTTAAAAGTGGAAAGTAGACAATAAAAATAAAATTTTTGTAGAAATAAAACAAAAACAATCCATACATCGCTAAACCACCTACGATGGTGAGCCAAGTTAACTCACAGTTGTAAAACGTCAGTTAGCCTCAAATTTGTTTTAATAATAACATTTTACACTTCACTCATGACTTAACGAACTTGAGCTAACGTCGTGTTGCTAACTCACGTTTATTACTACTGGTAATGCAACTTTAGTCCAGTATCCTGCTCGCGCTAAATTTTAGCGATCTAAGTCTTCAATACATTGTTAATCGCAAAGATAAATGCTCGCAACATTTTTTTTTGTTTTACACGGAATTTGACATATTCTGCTAGATGGCTGGACATTATTTCACTAGCCCTTTCATTTTTTTGTCTCCTCGCAGGAAAATGTTGCTATTTTTTTTTTTTTTTCGATTTCATCCATTTTTTACAATATTATTGATTCAAACATATAAAGCTAAAACCTAAAAAAGTTTAGACTTTAAATGAGACTTTATAGAGGCCGATTTTTATAACACTTATAATTATCAATTATACTATGAATGTAGTCTATGATGTAATGTAGGTGTACGCGGCTGCCAACGCGCTGAACATTTTTAATCGAATTTCGTTGCTTAAAGCAAATTTGAATTTGTGCCCTAGTGCACGAGGCTATTAATATGTTACAGTTGAAATTTAAGGAAAGATTTGGAAGAAGTTGGTTAAATGATTTTGTCAAGTAGTAGTGTAGACGGCCATAAGCCTTATTACGAAAAAAAATGGTACCTTATTTGATTTCAGATAAAATAAAATAATAATATAATTACAATAATTTTTTAAGTTTATGGGGGCTTCAGTGTTCAGGTACGAGGCGGAAAGTTTGATAGGTATGCCGAACTTAGAAATGACTCTGCATAGTTCGTTTCTATAACACTGTCATATGTTTGCAATCTATACTATTAAAATTGACTTAATGGTGGTGAGTAATGTTGTGGACGTGATTTCATTGGATTTACTAAGACTTAAACTGTGCTGCAACAATCCAACCAGACAATTGACAATACGGTAGACTAATGTCGGAAGCTAGATACTGCCTCTTAATGATTCCACGTTTAATCTTATTTGACACCGCTTTCCATGAAAAAAAAACTGTTTGTTTTTGGTAACTAAGTTTGGACGGACTATACCCCACATCATTTATAACCAGTGTTTAGCGCATTTTGTCCTATGATCGGAAGTTGAATCTTTACTCAAAATATCCAATGCAAACCCGTAAGCAATATTTTTTTTTATGACATCACATTTTCTGTTAAAGATCCAAATTTCGATCATATTGAAGTAGAAGTCTTCGAACAAAAGAAGAGGCACGTAGTTGGGATAAGAAGCTTATTACGCCCATACATGTAGCGAATTTCTGCAATTTTATAGACTAGCACAGTAAAGAACGTAGATGTTAGTCAACCCATACTTTTTCAACAAATCCAAATTTGCATATGCCGTGACAAGGAGTTTATGTCACTCAGATATTAGCCAAGAGAACCAAGGGCGTATAACAAACATAACATTAACTTTGTCACCGTCGTTTTAGTGTGAGTTTACCATTTTAAAGTGCTTAAAAAGCAACTTTATCGTTGTATTAATTGGAGAAACAGTTTAATGATTTTTTTTTTGAAAAATAACCTATCCTGCTCTGGCCTGGGGAACATTTTCTCAAGTAGTCTTCTATCTATCTTTTACGGATGGGATAATTTTGATCGAGATCGATTAACATAAACTCGTGTATCGAAAATAAATTAATCTTCAATGAGTGTAATTCATTCTTCTTTCGGTTATGATCAGAATTATAACCTGGTCCGACTGTGGGGTTCACCGGTTTGACCTCAAATATACCTGCAGGTCTCGCGGATCCCATTTATTTTCAAAATGTAGTTCTTAAGGAAATAGAAATAAATACTACCCATTTTTTTTACCAGAAATAGGCGTACAACCTTATATCATAAGTATAAAGAAAAGGGGAATTTCAAGTAGAATGTGTGTTTCAAGAAACGGGATAAATTTAAATTGTGACCGCGTTAAATTCCTCAACGAAGTTGGGAGGAAAAAACCAAACCAAATCGACACCTTCCTGCCTGGACTTCGTCATAAAATACAATGAGATGATAAAATTTTCTTTGGGTTGTTGCCATTTTTTTCGCTTATTTAAATTAAAATACTGCCAACTTTTAAAAAACATAATTTTCCACATTTAATGGTGATGAGTCATCCAGAACAGTATTCTGCGTCTACGCCTGTGTTCATTGTTTATTAGGAAGAGAGTTTATAATGTAAGCATTTATAAATCCACTAACCAATTTTTGCGAATTTGCATCCCATTTTAACCCCTTCTGCTCGGAAAAAGCTTTATATCCAGTCTGATGGCTTGAAATTCTTAGAACAAAACCACTCCCAGTTATATATATATCAGTGTCATGGCTTAAAGTCTATAGAAAAAAAAACACTCCTCAGTTCAACGTTTTGTGTAATTTTATTATCCAAACAATATTATTTTCTATTAATTCACGTGCAATTAGCCTCAAAGCATATAAAAACTTCAAACATAATAATACATTATATATGTAAGTTTTTTTTTTCTTCTAAGATTTATTAGCTTTTTATTTTATTTTTATGTAGGTAGTTTAGTTTTACACAATAATTTGTTTAAAATTAATTTTATTCCTATGCGATTCTTAAACAAGTAAAAAATCCATGCAGATCAATATTATTGTGAAAGTTTTTAATTTATCTGAATGTGAAATTAGCAATTTATCTCGAATTATTTGTAGTGTAATATAATAAAACAGAAAAAGAAAAGAAATTGTTAATAAATTGTTATCTTTTTGCGTAATAAACCACAGGCAGATGCATACATACAAGCTAGACCAACTGTTGTTTAGTTCTAGTAAAGCCATGTACCTGTAAATGTGAACAATACAATGTTATGCGAGAATATTTAAATATATCAACAACGATCAACATTGTTCTTTGCAGAACAAGAAAATATTGAAAAAGAAAGATAAAAATTATATACATAAATCATATATAGTGTATTAGATCTGTAACTGTGAGTGTTTTTATTTTAATTTTCTCTTACGCAACACCTATTAATAATATATCTGTCTGTGGTATTCTCTTTAATCTCATCGCACAACCACCCATCTCTCTATTTCGATCAGGTAATGTGTATTAAAACAGTAACTTTTAAGTAAATTAAAAAAGAAAAAAAAAAAACAAAACAAAAATGGTAGAAATATAGTCATGTAAGTAGTATTCCTTTTTATGCTTCGTAGATTTACGTTTAATGTATGTGTTTTTAGACAAGAAAAGATTAAAATAAAAAGAAAAACTTTCGTTTCCATAGATAGAAAATGTGTAATTTTTTTTTGTTTTGGTTTTCTCTCAACGTGTCATACCATTTATCTAAACGTTTACCGCTGCGCGCGGATATATACCCTCCAGAAAAAAAAACAATGTACATTTATTTTTTATTCTCGAAAAATAAAAAAAAAAACAAAATCAATGATGAGAACAAAATTAAGTAACAAAAAAATAAAATCTAACTATCGATATCGTGATCTATATTTTTCAAAACTATTTATTATTATTATTGTATTTTTTTATTAATTATTTTTATTATATTTATATGTACTAACAAAATACACACAATTTTTATTGACGCAACAGTTTTTTCTTATATTCGTTATACATACATACTATATTTTTTATTTTCCACAAAAAAGCAAAAAAAAAAGAATATATATATAAAATTTTAAAAAAAAAATAAACAACAAATTTATATACATATATATATAAAAACAAACATTTATATTATATACATATGTATGTATAAGTTCTTTTTTCATTTTTCTAAAGAATTAAAACAAGAAATAAAATAATAAGTATAATAATTTTTTAAAAGTACCTAAATCAACAAATTATATATATAAAACAAATTATTATATATATATAAATGTGAACATAAAATAAAACATGAAATATATAAATGTAAAACAATTTATTTATTAATAATAATTATAAAAGAAAAAAACCAAAGATAAAACAAAAAAAAATACTATTTAAATTAATTTTAACAAAATGAAAAAAAATCCCCTAAATATCTACTTATATATATATACATATATATATATATATAATTATATCTATCTCGATATTAACTGTATATTAATTTTAAGTGAAATGAGAAAATAAAACTTTTAAATGAATTTAAAAAATTAATAAATCCCTAAGTGTGGTCGTGAAGGGGCAACAGTGATTGTTGCTCCAAAACAAAACAATACATAAAATAAAATAAACCAACACCAGAAAGCAAAAATTTAATAATAATAAATTATATGACATAAAGAATTCTAGTCGTGTTTCAGTATTATAACAAAAATTAAAACAAACAAAAAATTGACAAAAAAAAAAAAAAAAAAAAAATGATTAGCAATTAATTTAGAAACTTAAATTAAATGGATGTACTAACGTTTAAGCGTCAAAACTAATAATTTTATTATAAATTACCATAATTAACCCCTTTACACAAATAAAAAGGTGAAGTGAGACAGAAAAAAACTAAAACGTCATCAAACACCACCTTCTTATCAATTGGACAAGTGCAGTCGACTAACTCAATAAAAGTAATAATAATAATAATAAACAACCAATTAAATTAATTACTTTTAACAATAAGTTAAAAAAAAAACGTAACAAATTTCTTGCAATGTGTATGTGTGTAATTCAAAAAAAAAAAAAAATAAGTAAAACTAAAAAAAAAACTTTATGTCTTTCGTCATTTTAGAGAAATATAAAACAAAACAAATAACGGAAGGAAAACCCGAACAAACCATGGAATCACTTGGTGAGAAATAATAAATAATAATAAGGCAACAAACTAGAAAAAAAACATAAACAAATAAAAACAAGTGAAAATATTATTGAAATAAATCTCGTATTTAAAAATATCCTTTTTGGACTTTATTATTATTCTGATACTATACCCAAGGAGCCCTGTTTATTTGATGGTGTAAAAGAGGATTTATTTTATATGCAATTTGTTATAGATTGTACTCGATATTTTGCAAACGCTTATGGTAATTGTTTATTAAAATATACAAACCTTATGGTTGTAGTATTATCAGCTTTCACTGCTGTCTAACTAAAGTTGTCTTAAAGACGGTCTGCGTGTTGTGTAACGTTGTGCTTAATTTAACTATAGGTAAAAAGGGGTCTGTCTCCGATTTTTGGTGCCAAAAATAACGTATAATGCACATGACCAGGTAGGTAATCACCATAAATAACTAAACTCGAAATTGAAACTGGGAATGCTGCATTCTCGAACCAAGGAATTGAATTAAGTAAATAGATGGGATGATCACAATTATGCGATATACAAGCCATAAGGACATAAAGGGTGATCCATTTCGAGGTTCCCTACTTTTTTAAAGAAAAAAACACAGAAAATTCAAATTTAATGGAGAATGTTTATTATCATTTGAAAGAACATTCTTTGGCATTTATTTTTTGAAGATTATGTCTATCAAATGTTGGCCGTTGCTACGTCGCAGATGGTCCATCCGTTGAGTCCAATTTTCGATCACTCGTTCGAGCATTTCGACTGGTAACTGGCGAATGACACGCGTGATGTTTTCCTCCAAGGCCTGAATCGAAGCAGGTTTGTCGGCATAAGCTTTTGACTTTACATATCCCCACAGGAAAAGTCTAACGGTGTGATATCACACGATCTTGGTGGCCAGTCGACCGGCCCCATGTTCTCTCAATAAGTCCATTGATTGATGCGATGTGTGGGAAGTGGCGCCGTCTTGCTGAAACCAAATGTCGCCGAGATCACGAGCTTCAATTTCAGGCATCAAATAGTCGGTTATCATGGCACGATAACGGTCGCCATTGACGGTTACGTTCGCACCGGCATAATTTTTAAAGAAATATGGACCGATGATTCCACCGGCCCACAAACCACACCAAACCGTTGTTTTTTTCTGGATGAAGTGGCAGTTCTTCAATCTCTTCAGGTTGCTCTTCGTCCCAAATGCGGCAATTTTGTTTGTTTACATACCCATTGAGCCAGAAATGGGCCTCATCGCTAAACAAAATTTGCCTCGAAAACGTCGGATCTTCTTGGAACTTTTCAAGAGCCCATAGAGCGAAGCGATGTCGCTTGGGAAGGTCGAGCGGCTTCAGTTGTTGCACAAGCCGTATTTTGTACGCTTTCAATTTAAGATCTTGACGTAAAATGCGCCAAGTCGTTCCATACGTCAGTCCGAGTTGCTGCGAACGGCGCCGTATCGACTCTCTACGGTCTTCGTGTACACTTCACAGCGTGCTGGACGTGGTCTATTCGGTCGAATATTATCCAATAATGAATGCTGGGTCTCAAAATGGGTGATGGTGTTGCGAATAGTACGCTCAGTAGGCCGATTATTACCATAAGTTGAGCGAAGTGTACGAAACACATTCCTCACAGAACGTGAATTTTTATAATAAAGTTGAACAATTTGTAAACTTTGTTCACGCGTAAGTCTTTCCATTATGAAATGCCAAACAATACTAAACAAAAATAACATTACAGCATGACACGACTCACACGTGATCTGTCAAAAAAGGCTATTGAAAAAAGTATCTCTACTTAGATCACCCGATATTAGTTTTGTAAAATATTTCATACATTAACATTGAAGGCACCTAATATGAAGTTTGTGGTGAGATATACCCATGTCCGTCTTTGTGCCACCATTTTTGGGGCCTAAACAATTAAACCAGAAACATGAGATTTGAAACAGTATTCTCTAGTCCCGAGCAGTAAAGGCTTTTAAAAGCTTTTTTATATGTTTGGTTCTTTTCCTCTGGATGACTGTTTGACTAAGCTTCGTGGAATAAGGTGTCATAGTTCAATTAAGTGTTCAACTGGAACTGAAAGCGTAACGGTTAGTTCTTAGTTAATCACGTAAGCTGGTTGGTTGCAGTAAGTCAAGAGCAGTACAAGTTAAAGTGATTATTTGAAGGTAAGCGGTTTATGACTTAAGCCGAAATTTCAATTGTCTAGCGAGTTGTTTCGTATGTTGTGACATGTGGTTTTTCACGAAAACTGCATTAGGCATTTTTTGAAGGCGTAAGTATTTATAATATTTTTAAGAAATGAAGTCAACGTTAAAACCAAGAAATAGGTCTTGGTTATTAATGCTTTCTGTAAATAAGTATGACGATATATTTTCCTGTAATAAGGATCCACCTCATTAGACGTCATGATGTAGAACCAACCAGACGTAAGACTTATCATAAGAAATATAATAAAATGATTAATACATAATAGCAGCCTCTAAAGTTCCACATGAGTATTGGTGCATAAGCGTCGCAAATCGTCTTTTTGGAAAACAAACAATCGTCCAAAATTTTATGAATTCGCATGCATTGTTGTTAAATTAACTTCTCTCCATTTAACGACGAGATTATGATCAGGATTACAGGGATCATAACCCTTCCACTTTACTGCATTCCTACTGGTCCGCCTGTGGGTTTGGCCGGTTCGACCTCAAAAAATATCTGCAGGCATTCCGATTTTGGATCACTTCATCATTGAGGCCAATCAAATGCTGGTGTTTTTGCATTTGTGTGATCCAGGAGGTTTTAGGCCTGCCTCTCTTACGCGATTGTAAGGGAATGTTGATTGCCATTGAACATGATAATACCAACTGCGATGTAGAGCCGTCCTTTCAGCTTAGGAGACAATTTTCGGTCACAGAAGATGGCTTTCGTGCCACTTTATCCACCCTACGCTTACACGATGATTGATGTCGTCATCAACGGTTGTTTCGCTGTTGACCATTGATCCCAGATATTTGAACTTTTCACACTGATAACTGACTTTTGTCTTTGCTCCCTCGTACACGTCGATGATCATCTATACGTAGGTTTCAGGAACTTCTCGTTGTCTTAGCGCTACCCAAAGCAGATCTCTTGATCAACCAGAATCAGAATCGAAAAACCCGCACTGGTCATCAGACAGCCATATTATTTGTCTTAGGCGACCATCTAATACCCGCTCAACGATCTTCATGCTGTGTGTGATTGAACGGTAATTATCACAGTTTCGCGTATCTCCCATTCCTTTGTGCAAAGAAAGAAGATAACTTTCCCTCCACTGGTTAGGCATTGGATCACCTCTCATGAGTTTGGAGATAAGAATCATGAGCCATCTGAGCCCGATGTCTCCCATCTCATCCGGACCAACCGCTTTTCTCTTCTTGGAGTTCTTGACCGCTTTCCCAACTTCTTCGACTGTTATGTCGGTCAGTCCCGAACAAGTTTGCCATACATCGTTTTTATCTACGCCCACTTGGTGAGAGCTATTCATTGCTGGGAACGGCTCCTACAAAATATAGCCGGGGAAACTGTTCGTTTAAAAGTTGCTCGCAATACTCTCGCCACATGTGTAAAATTTTTTCGTCGTCCACAAAAAGTTGGTCTTGAGCATTGTTAATGAACTTCGGCGAACGAATTTCCTGAGCATTTCTTCTTCGCTATGCGGCAATTTTAAAAATTGTTGTTCCCTTGTTCGTGTTTTGTCGTAGCTCATGGGTTACCTGGTTCCTATCAGCAGGCAAAGAAGATACCTCCTCCAACTCCTGATACAGACTCTCCATACTCATAGGCACACTTTTTCTTCGTGAAACAAACAATTTTTGTTTGGTATAGTTTAAAAAGTCTTTAAATAAATAACTAAACCTTGATAATATATTTTGAAGAACAATTACTTCTTTGCCAAAAAGTAAACCAATTTTTATTAAGCTTACAACTGTTTAACGGATTAAACGGTCCAAACCCCAGTTTGAGGACATCTAAGTCCTGAGTGTCTGTTTTAGTCCTTTTCAGCATTTTGCGCATAAAAACGCTTCGTATTTCTGCTTACGATACATACAAACGTATACATTTTTTAAAGAAATTCGATGCAAGCATTTTTCCGAACTTCTTCCAATGGCAAAGGTAATACAGATGTATCCCCAATTATGAATCAAGTATGATGTTAATCAACAAGAATTGCGATGTCGCATATAAGATTCAATGCAACGTACTATATGAACGTCTCAAAGACTTTCAACACGCACTAATGCCAGAAGCCGGTCGACCGTAGACGAAATGTTCACACTAAAGAAATCCTGGAAAAGGTCAACGAATTTCAAGTCCGAACACACTATCCTCTCTTAGACTTTAAAGACGCATTTTATAGCATTCATCCTCAGCTTTACATGTCGATGGCTGAATTCGGGATCTTGGCGAATTTATGGTTCCGTTACCAAACGCCCAAAACGACATCGAAAAAAAAACAAAAAAAAAAAATTACAGTTCGCCCGATTTTTCGATTTCGAAAGATCGAACGTTGGTTTTGAATACCCTGTCGGGACCCCGAAATGTAAGTAGGTAATACTGAAAATCGAAAAACATATTGTACACGGACGTTAGCTCTGATTCAAACAGACATTATATCCGCCTGCGGAAAGAAAGGTAAAATGCCTTATAACGCCATCCATATACTGATGCTGCGTGGGCTAAGTATTTTAATGCTGGCGCAATTTTCGGGCTAGGTGCTTTTCTTTTCACTATCTAAGTGTTTTCATAACCATACAAAGCGGGCCAAGTACAAGTTTTTTTTTTTTTAAATTCAATATAATGAACAAAATTAAATTTTTTCCGTGTACATGTATTATGGCTTTATTAGTATGAGCAAACATTCCCATTAATTACGGAACACAACGTCGTTCAAGTGGCTGCCTCGGCGGGCTTCGCAGTAGCGCATTCTGTCACTCCAATTTTTGAACACCTTGTTGATGGCTTCGGGCTGTAGCTCACGGTTTGCTTGAATGATATTCGCCTTGAGTGCTTGAATCGTTTCCGGATTGTTGGCATAGCATCAGTCCTTCACGATACCTCAAAAAGGGTCAAATCGCAGCTTCGATGCGGTTGTCATTAAAAAAAACACTGCCACGAATTTTACTGTAATGTATTTAGAATTATATCTTTTTGTGCGGCGCTAAAATCAAGGGTGGACCCTTCCACTTGGGCACGCCAACCTTAGGCGAGGCCTTTCTCTTCTGCGTTGTCCCTTTAATTAGAATTTTTTTTACAATGTTCATTTCGTTGCAAACGATACATCGATGTTTTCAAAAATCGATGTGTCGACCCATAAAATCGTTCATCGTGACCGATATTTTTTGAGAGTCTTCTTTTTGATGTGTCACTAGCCCTTTTATTTATATTGTTGCTGCAGTTATCACAGAACCTATCAGTGAAAACGTGTGTTTGATACGTTAAATGTGTTATGGTGAAATTTCATATAAAACCATTTTTGTGTTCCCAAGTTATAGTTTCCAAGCAGCGTAGAAACTTGTAATATACATAAATGCATGTTTTTAATGGAGCGTACTACATATGGCGCAGGGACATGAGTCCCAACTTTTTCTTTTGGGACTTATGTCCCACTTAAGTGGGGTTTGTGTCTTACTTATGAAATTAGTCCCAAATTTTTGGAGTTAGACCACATCCAGCACGGTATGCATTGGTCCATGTTTCTTCAAAAATGATGCTGATCAGAATGTCAATAGTAACCATTATCGCAACATGCTATGCGCTTCCTGAAATTTAAGCCCATGGTCTCTGTGAGCTTTGGTTTCAACAAGACGGCGCTACGAGCCTCACAGCGCGTGAAACAGCTGACTTGTTGAGTCGTCCAAAATTGTACCTCAGACTTAGTCGTGGCCAACATTTACATGCTATTATTCTCAAAAACTAAATGCAATGAATTACACTTTTAACTGATAATAAGAAATTTAAATCTTATTTCCCAACATAATTTTTAGCTATTTCACTCTGTGATCAGCTCCTAAAAGCATTCCTGATTTTTTATTATGAAAATATTGTTGTTTGAACTCCTCAACATATGTAATGGTTTTTGTCTTTTAATTGAACTATATCTCCGAAACTAGGCGAAAACGAGACTGTTGTTACATGTTAACTTGTGATTATTTCATTGAGATCTAAAAAATTGCATTTTCAGATCTTGTCGCCTCGGAAACTGTAGTACCTACTTCCAAAACTAGTGTCATGTGGTAGCAGCAGCTTATCGCTTAGGTTATCTGCTTAAATTGTCAAAATATCAAGCCAAATAATGTAAGTCACAAAAGTGCAATAAAAAGCGAAATTAAATTCTTCGTACAATATATAGTTTTTATTTTATGAATATATACCTACTATGTATATATTTATACGTACTTATATTAATATTTATTTTCATTTACAATAATTCACTTTTTTTCAATTAAAAAAAAAAATGGCGACATACATATTACATATTTCACATTACTTCGTTTCGTTATTACAAAAAAATATTAGGTATACATTTACAATTTGGGTTTTGCTCATAATAATTAAATTAAAACTTTATATAATGCATATCGATTACAAATAAATAATAAACAGTATTTTTTTTTAAACAGAGTCTAAATATCTGTTCTATTGATATATTATGTTATGTTTGGAAGCCCATCTTTATTTGTGTATTACTTGATAAATATTTTACAATTTTAAAATTTTCCCACGCGAGGAAAATAAACGAAAATAAAAACAAAATACAAAAATAAAAACGCATGCCAACAGAAAACGATATAAGAAAATTGAATAGATACATTTGTATAACTAAATTGCTGGGTTTTCTTAAAACTAATATTTATACATTTTTGGGGGTGATGGGATGGAAAGAAGCATTTTTTCTAAGCTGTAAGCTTGATATGAAATAATCCAACTGAAAAAGAATGGCCACTGTAAAAATTCACACTCACTTGAGCCGGTGAGCTACGCGCTAAAATATTTTACCCAAACTGTGAGTGCGTCGAAATGGATTCCATGAGCTGGACGAGATGCTGCCCAGTCGACTTTTTGGTGTTTTACAGCGAAGTTTAGGTTTTGAGCTTGTCGTACCTGTGGGACTGGATGAACCCGACGAAACACCAGATGAACTAGCCGCCGATAGTGTGGATATGGAGCCTTTCGATGAAAGTGGCTAAAATGGGATAGAAAAAAAAAATATTTAAGAATCTCTTGAATGGTGTCTGCGGAAATGGGAAACTTACCTTTAAGTAGTTCCTATCCATGGGTGTTATGACTTTCAACTCTAGCGATGATCCAGCGGATTGAATTAGGCGGACTACTTGCTGGTGCGAATACCACTTGACATCGATTCCGGAAACTTCAACAATAAAGTCACCTTCCTTTATTCCACCCAACTGTAAAGAAAGAAATATTAGTTTAATTTTTCGAGGATAATGTTGGTCTTAAGCACTTACGTCCGCTAGTGAATGCATCTCCACATGGGCTATAATTACTGGGGCATCTCCTCTTACATGAAAGCCATAGCTTTCCACGTCATCCTTGTGTAGGCTACAACCGATTTCATGTTGATCTGCTGCTGGACAATGGCAATGATATACTGTTCCACTGCGGTAGACAATGGATCCTTTTTGCAGGCGAATGCATCTCGGCGCCGTCCAGTGACGCCGGGCGGAAAATATTGCAATGGGACCTAGTCGCTTGAAGGGATCATCGACCTTGTACGATGTAAAGTCTGGTCCGGTGAGGGAGAGTGTGAACTTTGAGCATGCTGTGAATTTAAATGAGAAGAATGGTTACTTTAATCATAAAAAATTGAGTTTATGTCGGAACTAAACAGTTCCACAGTTTTTGATGAGTTGAATATTTTCTGATCCAATTATTGCTTACCTTCGACAATGACGTCAATCAAATCGTAGTCCTCATCAATATCCTTTTCGACTCGTTCTTCCTCATATTTTTCGTATTCGTCTTGGGTTTTGTAATGGGCTTCCTTAAGCACCTGCGTTAGTGAGGTCTTGTTCTGAAAGATAAAACAAATTGAGTATCAGTATGTGTGTTATGTCATCATTGCACCAATATTATCTTAAATGGAAGACTACCAAACTCACCTTCAAATACCGGCACATACGTTGCAGTCTTTGTGCCTCTTCATGACTAGACAGCGATTCTTTGAGGTGTGCCCGTTTCAGAGCACTCGCACACCTACCATCCTCATAGATGCTGCTACTTGCCGCATCCTCCTCCGCATTACCAATGAACGACTCTACCGTCGTTTGGCTGCGTTTTCCACTAGTTCCAAGTGATGAGGTGCTGTCCGCATTTGCATCAATACTCCGCGACTCATAGTGATGTGATAGTGCTGCAAAACAACAACATACAGAGTAATTACCTAAATATAGTCTGCCTTTCGATATTAGCGTTGGTTGACAAATGCCTCACCTTTATAGAATTCAGCTTTCAGGGGCACTAAGCCAGCCCAACATTCGGGAAGGTATGTGTGGGTGTCGTTCAACTGAATATTTTTGTGCATCTCATTGTATTCCATAGTGAGTTGAGCAGCCTCACCGGCAAGGTCTTTGAAGAGCTGGAGGTGGATGTTAGCATAACTAATTGGATAAATACGTAAAAACTTTGATGACTTACATGACTGGAATCGACTAGTGCTAGAGACTCGATTTGAAGTTGCAGCTTTTCAAAGAGACACTCACGAGCTTGTGCCAGCATTAATGAAACCAAAACATCCAATACCTGTGGTTTCAAATCCATAGATGGAGCATTTGTGAACGTATCAAATATGTGACGAAATATTCCAGCTGCGCGCAGGAAACTATCAACAGCCGCATCGAGTCCTTTCTCTGTGGTTCGATCGTGACGTGCGCCGATTTGTGTGTAAATTGCTCCCAAATTGAAAAGTGTGCAAGCTTTTTCAAATGCTATCGTACGTTGACATGATGGGACTCCTGGAAAGGGGCAGATTTTTTAATGTTTAATAATGTTTTATAAATTAATATTTTAGTTTTAATATTAGGTATATAAGTGAATAAAGTGAAATTCAACGCTTGCAAAACACAATGGTTCTGTTAATCCTTTTAATTTCTTAAGGCAGTGAAATGTACAAAAGGCGAATGCAAATATTTATTTATACCTACATTGGTCCTTTTTAGGTCAGTCATTCACACACATCAGCCATCTTAAGAAAGAACATTTTCTAAAGCAGTAACGAAGAGTTTTTACGAAAAGACTAGTTAGACTTGGGTTGTTCAGTCCTTTGAAAGAACCTAAATCTTGACATGTTTTGGAACTGTTCTTAAAAATAGAATTGCATTCCTCTCCTCGCTCGGATCCTGACTGATACCATTCTTGAACTTTGAAATTTTTACGCAATTGAGGTTCCGGTACCATTGCATCAGATGGCATATCCATTAGACAGGGGTCCTAGGATAGTTATCGCGTAGTATAATTCAAAAAAATTAGACGAGAAATGGTCTTTAGGGATGCTCTCATGATATAACTATCAAAGCGAAGAATGTTCATCAGAGCATTTAGAGCAGAATCAGGTGAAATACGTGTAATACTTTCTTTGGAGTTTTATGATATTAGCAATGCTGTATTTGTGGGAAATCTTATTCCGCCAAACAACCGATGTATATTATAAAATTGGCCGTGTAGATTCATAAGACTTTTGGGTCAAAAAACTAATGCTTTACCTAAGGCGTCCTTTCACTCCTAGAAAACCGTCAATCACTTAGATGTCTTTTTCTCTACATGCTTGGTCCAAAGGAGCTTGCTGGCGAGGATTACTCGTATTATTTTTTCCTATGCGCAGGATAGGCGTTTTTATAAAACCGTCGATATTTACAGCAATGATGTCCGTTTAAAAACTGGGAGAGCTAAAAGACGCGATGGCCGACGATTTTTTTGAATCGGACCTTATTAACCTTTGAGTCTAGGCATGTGGATAGAAGCGTTTTCGAATGAAATACTAATTTTATTTTCTTGTAGCCATCCCAAAGGAGCAAAGTGACCTAACAGCGTTCCAGCTTTAGACCAACTTTTGAGTACACATTTACTTTCTTTTCTTGCAATACAAATTGCTTATAGAAAAAACACTACCACTGCAATACAAATTCCTGTTCTTACCTGTTAATGAATCATACCACTCAAAATAAACGCCCAAGTTTCGGTCTGGTGGAAAAAATCTCCTTTCGACATAGTACAGCAGATTGTAGTAGCGAAAGAGCAATGCAACACCTTGAAGGTCTCTCGATGGAGTTTTTGAAGCCTAAAAAATATTAAAAAATAATAATATAATATAAACAATTACATTGCATAAATTCGATTTGTCACTTTACCTGTCGTGTGTCTGTTATGTCGGCAATTGCATCGGTATACATCGATGGCTCCTCACTGTAGTGTTCCAATATAAAATCCGAAAATGGCTCTAAGAAATTGATTTCTTTCGTTTCTTTTAGGCCAAGTGGAATCATTGGCATAACACTGTCTTGACTGTAAAAAAAAAACAAAAAAATAAAAGTCAAAACGGCACATAACAAACAAACATGAGCGAATAATTAGTTGAGATGAACACGTGGATAAGAGAGAGAAATGTAATTGCCGCATAAAGAGCAATCTAATCCGCCATGAGCTTCAAAACCAGTGTTATTACACCTTGGACGTCTGGTAATGTTAAACGACAAGAGTACTCAGCATGTACCTACTTAGGAGGAATCAGATGTCTGTGTTTAATGCATGAATATTATATACATTTCTTCATTTGAGCTGAGATTGCGCATTGTAGTTTTATTGAAGAATTGTTACGCGTTTAGGTACTTTTAAAAGTAGTAAAATGAGCTAGTAAAAATGTCGTTCAAGTTAAAGTACTTTAAGAAGTTATTACATTTGAATAGCGCTATTGATGCAAGAATTAACGGTGACATAGCCATTGCGCAACTGTGACGTTGTCGCACTTCTATGGCTTTCACTTTACCATACCAAAACAGTCATTCTACTTAATCGTTTGTCCAATTTGCGATCCCTCTTGTCAGTTTCAAAGCTAAATTCTGAGATAAATAACCACATTCCAACTAGCACAAGTGCGGAATGGTTTGACTTTTAAGACAAAATCGTTTCGATGGCAATCAAACGACAAACAACCAAAAAAGGATCTACAGGTCTCAATCATTCATTCCATTTCTAGTGTTGTTTATCCCAATGGACCTAAGTTGATCAGCAGCAACAACAACTGCGCAGTAGACAAGGTAAGTTACAAAACATTGTCCGTGTACGTAGAGAAAAACTCAATCTTTGCTTTTTGTCCATCTAACACTGCCCAGTTTTTGTTTTGGTTTTTATTTGCGCTTAATCGCATGGTCAAGCGCGAAATATCGCAACCAACTGGAACCGGTAACAGAAAGTTGACAAAATAAAAAAAATAAATAAATACCTAATCACAGTGGGAAATGGGGTAGGGCTGTAGCGGTGCGCTTGGGCACCTAACACTAACAGCTTCCATAGATAGACGCTATAGACGGGATATTAGCAATGGCGCAGAAAAAAAGTGCAGAAACCCCAAGCGTGTCTAACTATTGGAACGCAATCACACACACCTGTCATTTATTGTATAGTTTCTTTTTGCGCTTGGCTTTCTGCGGGTTGAATTATTCAACTTGAATAGGGAATGTGAATTTTGTCTTTTTGTATTCTTGTTAAAAATCTCAACTTCAAGGTTGAGGCATGAAATTACGATAGCTATTAACACAAAATAGAATCACAATGTAATGATTTTTACTACAACACGTGCCCAAGCCGTCTTAAAGCTTTTTATGGCTTGTCATTGCCATCAGACATAATGAGGAAACTTCTATTCCAGATGTGTCATCTGAAAAATTAGGTGAGAATATAATTTTTGTATTCTTATCAGAGGTGTTAAGCCATGAATATTTACAGTTAATAAATTCTTAAACAGCTTTGTGTAAGATTGTATAGCAAATGTATATCAGAAGACAATTTATATAGAAATACATGGCAACGTCATTGAGGAATAACAAGTTTAAAGGAGCGGGACATGGCTGGAATAATTTTAAGAACTAACAGTACCAAAATATGAGCTCAAGGCTATGATTCTGAACAGACAAATCCAAAACTGACAGAGCTAAGCTGAAGACTTTTAGCGAATCGGAAAATGAAACCTCAGTCGACTGGCGATTCGGGTGTTGATTTAATGATATTTTAGAAAACACTATAACTCCAGTTCCTTTAGTCCAATTGGTAGGTAGGTTATAAATGGTTTTTTTTAGCGGTATAGAACTTTTAGTTGGCAACACTATTTTAACTGGCGGCCATTTTGTCAGCTTTCAAGTGATTTAGTTTTAGTTTGGTTTGGCATTTTAACGCCTGAATAACGCTTCCAAATTGTACAAATTTATGGTTCTGTTCGAAATACGTATCGCGCACTACGTCCATTTTACGGTCAACATAATCGTCTATCAGAGCAATTAATTCGATTAACTATGCAACGTATTCACGGATTGATAATACGCATCCACAGAGACGACGTACATTGCGTACGGAAGAAGTCATTTCTGCTGTAAAGCGTAGCGTAGAGGAAGATCCGATTTAGTCTATTCGGATGACCTAGCAAGGCGTAGATTCGGTGAATTGGCCTAAAACAAGATTGCCGTTAATTCCAATTTTCATAAGCGAATTTTGTTTAGCGATAAAGCTCACTTTTGGTTGTATGGATGCGTCAATAAACAAAACTGCCGTATTTAGAGTGATGATAATCCTCAAGTGTTTGGTGAGCTTTATGGGTTGGTGGAATAATTGGTCCGTACTTCTTTAAAAACGATGCTGGCCAGAACGTTACAGTCAATGGTGACCGATATAGAGCCGTGATTTCTGACTTTTTCGTTCATGAATAGAACAACCATGATGTGCAGGAGCTGTGGTTTCAACATGTCACACAGCTCGTGGCACAATTGATTTATTGAAGGAAACGTTTTGAACTTAATTTAACGCCGATTGATTATTTTCTCTACAGTCGCTAGTCTACGCCGATATGCCCGAAACGATTGACCACTTGGAGGACAACATTCGCCGCGTTATTGCCGATATACGGCCACAAATGTTTGAAAAATGCATCCAAAATTGGACCACCAGATTAGACTGCATCTGAGCCAGCCGTGGCGGTCATATGCCAGAAATCATATTTAAATTATAATGACAGAAGATTATCTTTCGGACAAAGTAAATTTCATGACAATTTAAAAAAATCATCTTTGTTTTATTCCATTTCAAAGTTCTATACCTCTAATAAAAGCACCCTTTATATTGCACATTTCTTAAAGAGCCATAATAACTTTAAACATCTGGACATAATAACGTGAAATTTTAGATGGTAATGTAGAATGACAAATTATTGGACACTTATACTTGGACTTACTCTTTTAACGTACGAGCAACAAAAAATTGCGGAAATTTTTAACGCAAACTGTGAAAGAGGTATAATTGTACGACTATAGGGGAAGTCCATAAAAGTGATCACATTTCTGATCATCAGACCAGTTTGATCTGTCCGCAAGACGTTTTGCGGAACGTTTCGACAGATTTGTTTCAAATGTCGTACACATACATATAAAGCTTTGTAGGCAAAATCTCGTGGTTTTTGAATGCGAATAGACAATTATAAAAAGAAATTATTTGAAAGACCCAGTGGAGGCCATTGTCTAATATGGATCTGGTAAAATTAAATTGTCTACAAAATTATATTGTGAAACAATGTGACTTAAAGCCAAATTTTGCAAACCTATTTGTGTGCGAAGTTAGGTAGGTGCGCATGAAAGGTAATTATATCATTTTATGTGAATTCTAAAAGGCACATTTTAGGAGCTATTAATTTGATAAAAAAACTAGCAAAAAAGGGTCCCCAATGGACCATGATTGGCCCATTTAGTCAATCAAACTGCTACTCTGCAATCTCAGAGAAGGATTTAAGAATAAGATTTAAGTATTGCGGCCAATGTATGATAACAGGAGGCCTAACAAAAAAACACGTTCACAATCCCACATAGGATCGGTGTAATTTTTGTATGTACCATTCAATGGCATACAATCTGAAAAAGACGGAATTTAAACACGCGGTGCGAAGAGACATGTAAAGGAAAGGAAAAGACACTACGATCTAACATTGTCGAATTATTGCAAGAAGAGGGCTACGAAAAACAACTCTTGGCGGATACTTGGGGAAGTATCAAACCTTAGACACCTCATTCGATAGCCCAACGCACGAACCACTTAGCTCACAATATAAGAGAGATTAGCCTGGCCATCTTACAGCTTGCGGCGGATTCTGCAGATTCAAACTTACCCGCCGTATGTTGATGACAGCGTCAATGTGTTCCAATTGCCTTTGCACTTTCCGACCTAAGAAATATTACCCAATTGAAATCTTCTCCATAGGACGTTGGCCTTTAATAAAACGTGCTTTTGGGCAGCTATTACAGAAGTAGGTACTTGAATATGCAAAACATAAGCGAAATTTGTGTTAAGTCCATGACAAACAACAAAGTTACTCTCAAATCACCTTTAAATAGGTCAATTGATTTCTTTAGCAATTTTTTTTAACAGTTCCCCCTCATTTGTACCTTTATATTGTGTATGTATGTATGAGTCTAATAAAATAACGTTGCCGTCTGCAATGAACTGTAGTGACACTAACAACTTGAAACAGATTAACATCATTTAATGAGTTCTTGGGAATCATCTTCTAGTGTCATCGTCATTTGTCTCAAGTTTCTCGTATCTAATAATTCAATTTTAAATCTTGAAAATATGTTGTCATCAATCATCTCGGACATGAGATGCGAGCAGAAAAGATATTTGCTATTATCAGACTAAGAGGCACTCCCTGGCGACAAACAGCACTCCTTTATGAAGTGACTTTGTGAAGTGGGTTAGATGTTAACCCTTAGCAATTGAGTAGAATTAATTCTGAGCCACTACCCAACCGTCAACCCCAGCTAAAGGGGCTCAGGCATTAAATCCGATTAATTTTAAATCTAAACTGTCAATTAAATTGATACTCTTACCACTTAGGTGAGGAGTTGGTCAAGTTAAATGAAATCAATTAAAACCTGATTGTGTTTGAAATTGTTTTCTAATTGCGCAATTCGCAAAACTGACTGTTATGATGGCGTGTCAGGGATGTTTTTTTTTATTGTTGTCAATCCGAACAATCGATTAAATAATGCTCGCGAATTCTATTGTCCATAAGCTTATATAGCTACATTCCTACAAGTGAATCTTGTTTGCTGTATCTGATTGATGATGATATTGCGCGTTATTTATATACAAAACTGTCGCATTTTTTCACGTTTTGTGGTGACAACAGAAAATGTATTTCATCGGGTTTGTTCCATTTCATGAATAACAATTAGATAAGTTTTTTAATATAGGCAAATAAATACGGATGGATTTTATTCGTTAAGGCGATTTAGTAAGGGCATTTTAGAAAATAAAGACTATTTTGGAGCGTTAGTTAGGGGCACAGAGAGACTATTCCTTCACACCATATTGCTTACTCCATTAAATTCGATTCTTAAAATTCATAAGATCGGGACGAATCAAATAATATTAAACATAACATAAATATGGACATTGCTTGTTATTTGATGGAGATGATCTGAAAGATGATGACCAAGCACCTGGACCTAATGGTATTTTCAGCGATTGTGAACAGAGGCAGGAACGCACCAGTTAGCAAAGCATAGTAAATAAGGAAGTTCACATATGGCAGAATAATCTAATGGCAGGCCACAGACAAATCACACAATCTTAAGATAGTGAGGAAAATACAGAGGCTATTATGCATAGAAACAATCGATGCAATAAGAACGGCACCAATCGCTGGGTTGGAAGCGATTCTAAATTTACTTTCCTTGGATCTATACATGAATGCATAAACTGCCAATAAGCTGGAACTCAAACGAAATATTCTTAGCTCCGACTCCATGTAAACTCCCATGGATTTTGAGGGACGATCCTCCTGCTTCTTTCCAAATAGTGATTAATGGTACATAAATAAACCCATAGAAAGGAAATGTATATACATATATATGAATCGAACATGAATTGTGGAACATGTGCCAGTCTACTCTTAGAGGAATTAAATATACCCAGCTCCATCAGAGCTTTCCAAGTTGAAGTCCTGGCAATCGGGGAAGCGGCCCGTACTGTATCAATGTTTGCGTACCCATGCTAATTGACAGCTAAAAGCAGTTATATATGAACTAAAATTCAAGCTAGTTTACCGCAATGGGTCCACGGGGACGAGGAGAGAAGGAGCTCTTCCCCTCCGACCCAATACACCGAACTTAACCTAACCTAATGCTACGTTTTCACAGAGCCCTAAACCGAGATTAAGATTAAACTGCCCTTAATCAGCTTTAAATCTTAAGATTTACCATACAAATTTGATTCTGCTAAACACAAGATTAAAAAATAATCTTGAAAGAAACTAGGTTTGCATGTGAGAATCGGTTTGTGAACACACTCAATATCGATTTACCATACCTGAATATGTCAAAAGTGACGTTGGTTGCTGAGAATTGAGATGTAGGACATTTAGTGCGCAAATTTGAGAGCCAGAGAGCGAGTTGGAAGAAAACCCCTATGTTAATCTCCTTTTTTTCGGTAGAAACGTGTTAAAATTTATTGTTAATCTTTTGCCTTTAATCTCGGTTTATCTTTTGGTGGAAATGCAAAAGGTGATGACCGTGATGTATTTACGTCAGCTTCCAGATAATTATATAATTACCCTAGGCACCTAACTCTGACAGTTTTATGATTCTTGTTGGAAGTCAAAGAGCTCCTTCGAAGGGGTACATTAGATAAGATCAAGACAATATGTGGTTAAGTGTAGACCTCGAGCTTTAGTCGCATAGTGACTAGAAGAAAATACCAATATTCTACTGCATGTCTAAAGCACTATTCATATGAAAACGAATTGCGAACTGCGGACAAGGCAATATTCGCAAATTCTGAGATTTCATTTATATTCGGTCGCAGATACCCGCGAATCTGATTTGAAAATGTTAGCAGCAAGATGTGTCAGGTTATGTTCGAACGAATTTGTCATTCGTGGATTTGTGGATTGCGTCTGTATTATGTGGATTGTGAATAAAGTGTGACAGTTCGCGGCAAGAATTGAAAAATTCGCAGGAAAATTGCTGTATGTAAGTGCAAATTTCGCTATTCAAATCAATTTAGACTCAGTTTTTTAGATAAGATGTCAGATATATTTAATTGATCCTTGTGGTAGAACCAATAAAAAAATTTAATTCATAAATACAATTAACCTTATTACAGCTTACGATTTCAATGCGTTCATAGGGAACAGTGATCGAAAACGAGTTGGTACAAAGATTGGCACGATTTTTGGATCATTTTTTTTTTAATTTGAATAGCCTGATCCGAAAATGTCAAAAATAATCCAATCCAGCTCTGGCTAGATCGTCAAAAGAAAAAAATTATGGCGTTACTCGGCCTTATGCTGATCCACTCTGTTTTATTCCACACCAGGTGAAAGAAGGACGCAAAAATGGCGCTTGAACATCTGTCATCTGAGATCTATGCAGGATTTTGATCTGTCCTACAAACACCATGCATAGAACTCTTCAAAGATTAGAAAGAAGAGCCCTACATCTATTTCATTGTGGTTGACATCCATAACGAATCACAAATCAGATAATTTTTTAAAATAAAATTTATGGGAATTAATTTTCACGCCACAAAATCCGACTTAAAGAGAACTTAACAAAGTTTCTTTCTTATATAATATATGTATCTCCATTTCTAAGAAAGGTCAAAGAATTTGTCTTGACATTTTGCGAATGTCTAATGTTCGTTTATTTTGTTTGCCTCCTCCTTGGTATTTATCTTTTTATTACAATGCATCAAACTCTCCTTTATCCCTTATTCGTGAAAATGTGCAATAGAGATTCCAGATTCCAATTCCAACTGTCACTACAATGCACGAAATAACGATTCGACAAAAACCCATAAAGTACCATCATTTCAGATAAGGCTGTGTGCTTCTTCTTGGGAACGTCAAGCTATATCAAATGAGTTCTAAGAACATGCATAGGGTGAATCGAGTAGACATCCACCTCCTTCGATTGTTACTTCCCTCGTCGTTTCTCCTGTCAATGAGCGCGCGGGTCTTCAAAAAAATAAACGAAAACACCAACGAGGAGCGTACGACAGCGAGAATATCTCTGATGATCACTCTGTATGCAATGCAACTGAATTAATGCCATCACACGTAGACCATGTCATTTCATGCATTTTAAATGAATCCATGAAAGGGTTTGCGCGCGCGCGTACTTCTCCCTTCGATAGGTCTCCTCCTAGTCGAACGACTCCTGCGCGAGTAGCGATCATTAAAGGAAATTTACATAACACGTCTATCGTTGGTAGTACTACAATATCGTTCTCCCGTTCAACTTCGTCGCTGTCGTCATAGTCGTCGCGTCGTCGTCGTTGCGAAAAACGATGACTGCGCAGCGACGAAAACGACAGCAACGACATTGACTCCGCCGACGACAACTTTGGGCCAAGGCATATCGGATGGAGTAGAAAATAATTGGATAGTTGGCTCATTGGAGGAGCTAGGTTGGTACTACAATCTATTCTTGTTGCTGGCTGTTTAGGAGGATAATTGTGCGGATCGAAGAGTATTTATTTTAAATTAAATTTACAACATCAACGACGACAATCGCGCTGCACTCGCACATACAAGGGTCAATTGGCATTTATTTAAATTTCCCTATGCAGATAATAGCTGGACGCACGTGAGCAAGGTGAAGGAGTACAGAGTATCGTGGTGTTGCCACCGTACTAGCTAGCACTGCAGCGGCCGCCTTCGCGATGCTTGTGGTCCGCTTTCCGAGGAATTTTAAATGGTATCTGGTTGGGTGGGTCTCTTGCGTTGCTGCGTATGTACTCACCTATCATTTTGGTATACTTCCACCGATGAATTTAGCTCGGCTAATTGTTCCTTCAGCAGTTGAAGGTTGGAATTCACAAAGCTAAGTTCGAGGGCGACTGTGTCTCGAAGTTTTCGATTTGTGGTAGCCTGTGAAAACAAATGACAGAATATTTATGTAGAATTGTTTCTTCTTAATTGACTTAATGTTGACTTTATGTTGAAAACGTTAGCAGACAATGACATAGTAAAGATCTCACTGATTTACCTTGAATAGATTTTCGGCTCCGGCACGTAATCGTAACTCTTTGTTGATTTCCTGATTCAATTTACAGCGTCGAGTTTGGAGTTTACCCCGACAAGTCGCCGCTCGAGGATCAGATCCCTGAAAGGAAAAAATATGTATATATTATTACTGTGGCAATATTATATTGTTGAGAAGAGCTTAAAATAAATTTGTTTTTGGAAGGTTTTAGCTTTTGATTTTGTTCCTGAATCAACAATTTTAAAGGATGCAGCAATTTCCCAGTAACAAGAAGTAATGTACTTCAAGCCTCTTACATTAAAGCTTTTTAAAACAGTGGCTGACGACCGACGGATGCCGATTCCAAATACATATTTTTACTGAAGGGATCTATGAATACTTGACTCACAAAACTTGTTCTTTCTTTGCATGTTATTTTGTGTCAATATGAACATCCCTGGACAAGGCCTCAGAGGCCTGATAGAAGGGTTGGCATATCCTTAGAGGCCAAAATCAACCTGTGTAATTGCTAGGAAAAAAGTATGTTGCCAAATTTTATATCTCATATATCCGAAAGAAAATCAAAAGAAGGCTTGTCTAGTATGCAAATTAAAACTATGGTAGATATTTTTTATCCAAGGAGAATGAAACAAGGTATATTGGCGATACCAAGCTTTGCTGCATGCATACCTATCGCCCATACTTATCGCCAATGTGAGTTTCTGTGTTCGTCAAAAAAGTCACATTCGTTTATCTGGCCCCAGCCTTTGGGGTAAAGTGCAAGTCACGCTAGAGTCACGGCTTCTTCATGTTCCAATTACAGGAACCCAAAGGAGAGTGATATGAATTAACGAAGAGGGGATACCGATGGACGTTCATCTTAAATGTTTATAAGCTATAATGGTTTATTATACATATTGAAATTTTGTCAAGAAGCTTCAAATATGTTATGAGTTCACCTGTAAATATAGAAGCGTTGTACTAGACTTAAAATCCTTAGAAATTGTAGCCAGATCAGACGCATAGCTATGTGAAACCTAGCAATTTCGCAGCTTTCTTAACTTCTTTCTACGGCTGAATCTAAGCAATCTCCCATCAAACATTAAAAGTCCGCTTCTCTTCGTCAGAAGTTTCAACTGGTTTAACGAGTAGGGAGTAGATTTTTCCTAGATCCCTGTATCGGACCTAGTATTAGTCTTACTTGGCTCCTTCGAAAAAAAAAATTCTTCGGCGGATATTTGGTCCTGTGTGCGAGGAGGGCAAATGGAGGAGAAGATACAACCGCGAACTCTATGAGCTGTACCAAGAAGTGGATGTAGTCCAAAAAGCCAAAACTCGTCGACTACTTAGGCTCGGCCACATCGAACGAATGGACAATAGTGCTCTAGCTAAGAGGATCTTCGAATCCCAGCCTCCATGTTCGAGACAACAAGGAAGACCGAACCTCTGTTTCAAAGACCAAGCCATCACGGATGCCAGAGGGCTTGGTCTGGATAACCGGAAGCAGCATGCCCGGGATTGTAGAGGATGGAAGGCTGCCGTCTTTCAGACAGGGACTCTTCCCGGGGCGAGAGCTCGTTAAGTAATTCAGTATTATTCCTAAGTGTGTCGGTTTTTCCCGGCAGCTAACATAACCATGCACATTACTCCTGTAAAGTCAAACTGTTTGCTTTCGTTTGTTTTCTTAGCATCGCACTGTGGCCTTTATTCTGATAAAAGTTTCACAATCGCCGAACCAGATATAATGCTATTGTTTCATTCCAATTAAGATATTTGTTCCCTGGAACTTGAGAAGCATTTACTCACTTCAACATATGTAGTGCAAAGAGATAGCTTTAATTTTTCGACTAACAACTAACCAAAATATTATTCAATTTTCAGATAAAGTTTCCTAATCTCCACCGTCTGCCATAACTACAAAACATTTTAGTATCTTTGACAAAACCGTAGAAGAACTTACTTTATTTGTCAGTTCCTTTGGGAATCTAAATATTATTACATCACACAAGTAACATCCGTTCTTTCACATGGAAGTAGTAAACAAAGTGTGGGCTGAAAGTTAACAAACAAAAACAAAACAGAAAATACAAATGTTACGACAGCGACGGCGGCGTCGGCGGCACCATAAAATACCAACAAGGGTCCAAGGAGTGGATGACAAAAGAGTAAAAAAGTAAAAAAAAAAGTAAAAAAAATCAATTCGATTGAAGGAAATCTCTGGAGACACTAAACCACCAAGATAAACGTCACCCCAGAGATATAAATCCACATTTAACTCCTTTGTGGGTTCCAAATGCCGTAGCTACCACGTAGCTCCACTAGCAACTTCGTCGCCACAAATTTTTCATGAGACATTTAAAAAAAAACCTTTCCACATGATTTCAGAGTAGAGTACATATGGAAGCGATACGACGATAAGTAGAGAAGAGAAGAAGGCAAGAGTTGGAGGAGCGATTGTTTTTTTCACTACGATATTGTCTCCCCTTTTACACGCTTGTTTTTCCTAGTTTTTATTTGTATGCTTGCGATATGAAGAACTCTTAGAAGTTGAAGTGTCAACAACCTTATTCTTGTGTTTGGTTCGGTTGTTAATAGAGCTCGCTACAGTCAGCATATTCAGCAAAGTCCACCCCCACAAGTGCGCTTAGTGCACTGCATTAACAACGCAACATTGTACACGAGTATCTGTGGTACGTGAAACACAATACCACATCTCCTCTTGTGTGCTGGCTGACTGCTAAGACCCCGTCAAAAAGCTGGTAACTATACTTACCTTGGAGCGGTTGTATTTGTACCATTTGACTTAATGGTAATAAAGTATCTATTGAGGAGTGAATAAAAGCGGTGATTGTCACGGGTATGTTCTTTATATGTGTGCAGACTTGAGTGGCAAGGCAATTTTTGTATTTGTAACTTGAGGTTCCTGCCCACGTAATTAAGTGCTGACTTGAATTGCTTAGACAGTGAAGTAGGCTCGAATAAATGTGAGGCAATAATGCCGATAGTTCTTGCTTTTTTTTTATGAATATTGAATTCCTTGCGGTATATATCTGGTATTTTGAGGATTTAAACAGATGATGATGAGCTGCTGTTAAGTTTGCGTAGGAAGAATGTAATATAAGCGTGAACGAAAGAACGTAATGCGATATCTGATTTTGTTTGTGTGAAGAAATTTAATGGGATTATTGAAGGGATTTAAATGTTAATTTGAAAGAAAGAAGAACGATCGTTATTTTATACAACTTGTTTTAATTATTCGGAATTTTGAAAATTTCATGTAGATGGTAATGATATGGAATGACTGAGGAAGCATAATTGTCCAGCTTTTACTGTGGTACTGGGTAAGCCGGTTCAAAACTTCTTATGTGATCACCCTGCGTTACTCCTGCTTCTTTGCGAAGCATCTTCATTTCAGCTGCTGTCAATTTTCCTCTTGTTTATTTGAGGTTATCCCAACTTTAAACGTGTTTTTCTCGAAACTGTGTTTTCTAAGTCGGTTGTCAAAAGTTCTCGAAAACCACTCAACCGATCTTGATGAAATCTTACACAGGTCTTCGAGATACAATTCACGAGGACTTGGACGAAGGAGTTTTTTTTTCTTTCAATCACAACTATTAAAAAACAAAAGTTGAGCAAATTTTACCAAAATTGGCATTTTTTTGTAAAAAGGTCTGCCAAAAATACAATTTTCATCCAAATTCTAGTTTATGGTCGTAACTAAAACACAATTTTTTTTCACTTCTGATGATTCTGTCACGAGTTCTACTGTCAACGCGGACCTACTTTCCGAGGGATCACCGGAAATCACGTCACAATGACGGAGTTTTGAATATTTTCCTTTGAAAATTTCTTAAATTCTTTTTAAAATGTATTAAAAGTAAAAAGTTTGAATAAAATATTTTATTTTGTATATAAAAAAAAATAGTTGAAAATACAACTTTTTTTCACCGAATAACCCCTTGATAGACCTACAGTTTAATGATGAATTAGAACAGCAATTTTTTGAGAAGCTTCGTATGACTAACACAAGTTAGTGAAATAAGAATAGTAAGCCAACTTATGTTGCAACTTTCATCTTTTTCTCTCAAGCAGGAAGTATTTGAAAGTTTTTCTTCTTCATCTGTATTGTATATTCGGTATTCATAATTAGAAGTGGCTCCGGGAAAAGTTTACTGGCGAAACTGTTCGTTTAATAGTCTCCCAAAATACCGCCGCTACCCGTGTACATTTTTGTAGTAATCTACTTCTTCCTTAGCTACAGCGATACTATTTTGTTGTAAAATTGTCGAGCATCTTATTGTTTTAAATAAAAGCCTTTAAGGACGCTGGCTACCTTCAAACTACTTACTAGTAATCAATTTCAAAATAATTGGAGATTATCAGTTGCGTTTTCTTTATGCTACCTAACCTACATACATATGTCAGCTTACATTTTCTACAATGCTTTGTTATCTGTTTAAATTTTCCTGTTGCGTACAACTTCTACAGGCCTGTAATGTATAGATAGAGTGATAAAAATTGCATTACTCAGACACATTTCGATCTAATATATCAAAGGAAAATCCCTCCTTTGTTCTATGGAATCATTTCTTAATGAAAATTAAAATTCAAAAACTTTTGTTTGCCTAAAACTGTTCAATAAAATAATGGAAATACGTATAGTATCAACACGAGGGTGTTGCACTTCAGAAGTTCCCAAACAAAACATACAATTTCAAGTCAGTAAATATTTTTTATCCAAGGTAAGATACACGTTTAATATCTACTTAAAAGGCAGCGACAATTTGCTAATAATAATATACTTCAAAAGAAAACATTGCGTAAACGGCATAGTTTTCATTTAAACCTTAAGAATTTCAAATGTAAACAAAGTATTAACAATGATTGTTTCACAACTTCACTTTGGTAATCATTTTACTGTTTTTATTATCCTTGTAACACATTGTATTGATTCCACTTGCTATTGTTTACAAACTTAGAACAATAGAACAGTCAATAGTTTCAATGACTAATTCTGCTGCCAAAATGTTAGGTAATGAGTGGCAGATAATGTGATAAGAAAAGTACCTTATCCTAATTGGTTGACATTACACATCTTGATGTGTTCTTGAGACAACGACCCACTTGTCGACTTGTGAATGGGGTTGACGGCGTTATCTATTATTTTGCAACTTTACAATGATAAGCGGTTTGCGCCATAAAATTTATCACAACAAAGGTTGACTCACAGGTGCATGGCAGCCATAGGAGGGGTGTTCCTTATAAGGTGTTATAAAGTGAAATAAACGAAAACCAACTAATCTAAATTGTTGAATTGCTTCCACAAACCATCAATTCTTCATTTCGTAACTTTCAGTTTCGCAGTTTTTGTTTCGCATATCGTTTATTATTGTATTGTATTGTATTGTATTTGGAGTGGGGTCGGGTAATCCAGATGACAAGCACTTAGACTTAACGGACCATTGTACTCCAGCAAGGTTGCCCAAAATGACAACAGAACAACTAGTACACATCTGAATTCGAGGTACTTATCTTTCCACTGGTTTTTGCGAAGCGAAGGAGGTCGGCTAGTTAGATTTTATTTAAATCGTCTTCGTACAGGAAGTGTTTGCAGACTCCAGGACCGCAGAGACCGTTCATGAGTGAACCATCTGTGTACACGACGGTATCGGTCGGCCTAGAAAAAAAAACGGCGCAACTCAACATCCTGCGGCATTGCCAGAGAATGTTTGTGGCGACAAGAGATTCTAGCCTCTACGTGTTGCGCAAAAGTTTTGGGTCAAGGATAACACCTAAATATCTCACTTTGCTAGATAAGCGTTTGTTAAGTATTTTATTGTTTCGCAGTTTATGCTTAGATTTTTTATTTAAATTTTGAAATGATTTTACAAACCATCTTTTTATTTTTTTTATTTCGTAAATTTCATTAAGGTTTTTGTTTGGATGAAAATTTTTTTATTTGGGAATAGAAGTCATTGGATAGGAATGGTAATACTATCTACCTGCTTAACAATTCAATGGCGAAACGATCAATCTGCGAAGGAATAACACTGCGAAACGATATTTTGCGATAAAAAAAAGCAAATCACATTTTAGCGATGTGATTAAAAATCTTTTCAAACTGGAGCTAAATATAAAAATTAATAAAAAGATAAACCTAAATGTCCAATTAAAAATTGCGATACGACTAAATCGAAGCAAGAAAGAACCAAATGAATCCCGTGAAATAAGTTATCCATTTATAACCAATCCTTTTATTGAGAATGTAAACATACCACAATCTCCTATCTAATAGCCTGATTAGTTTATTTTTTAACTGGGAAAGATGCGGTACGCATCTGACAACTGGACAAACTCGAAGATGAGTGTATATATATGTATGTATATGTAGGTACTTCGAAGAAGATGCGCTCCGCATATCGTAATTAATGGCGTTAACGCTTACAAAAGGTGCTCCCCTCTGTTAAATGTGCATTTGTGTGAGTTTAATATAACAACTTAAAAGTTTTATTCCTGGGCAACAACTCACTCAAAATAAGATCATAGTAATAAAACACTGATTGCAGATGTGCCATAAAACTAAAGAACGAAACAAGAAAAATAAAAATTAAATAATCTCTCTAAAGCAAATCAAATGAACACATTCGCTGGCTGAGATGAGAATGTAGGAGATAAGACTCTAGCATCAGACCTCCGACCGACACCTTTAAACCGCTCAGCAGCAAGATAGAGAGAGAGAGAGAGAGCAAAGCAAACCAGAACAGGTAAATATTTTCCCAGTTTTATGAGATGGTGCAAGTGTGGGTCCCATGTGGAAATTGGAAATAATTATTCTAGAACGTTGAAATGGTAAATTGGAGCATATAATAAGCACACTTTTGGGAATTAACACTTGAGAATTTCACCAAAGCGGCGGATGTGACTAATGAGAGAACACACACGAAGCATGTGAAGGTGGTGATTGTGCCCATTCTTAGAATGTGTGCGCAAATGGGCGGAAATATTAAGAAATTATTCTAATTGGACAATCAAATGCAAATGGCTTGTTGATTTTTTCGTAAACTTTAATAGTCACGAAAATATGTGTAAGTTCACTGATCTTTGTTGCAACATTTTGAATCTAAGGTAATACAGGTCATTGCCATGAAAACAAGATTTTGCGGATATAGGCTATACTAATCAAATATCAGGAACATGACTGAAAAATTAAAATAAGGCTTTAAAAGCCTAAAAATGGCCTAAAGCCCAGTTTCTTCAACCGTTGGGTATGCAAATTTTTATATTTGGGATGAATTGAAGTGACCTAAGAAGTCGGCAATGCAGACGACTTAGCACAGTTGAGACAGGAGACCTGCCCAAACTGCTCGGGTCTTTCGGCCAACCCACAAAAGACAGAACTAGTCCTATACACTATTTTTTGCAAAACCTGAGGTCCGTATCCCAAAATTATCATGTGGCTTTACAATTCGGTAGTAAGACCGATACGTACGTATTGTTTGGTGTTTTGTGGCGACCATTTTTTTTCGAGGGTAGGTAGAAAATATTCCATGAGACACTATGAGCACCGGCGGCGCGTGCTCATAGAAGTGTGAGATTCTTACTCACTAAAAGCACATCCCATCAAAATACTTTTATACTACAACTAAGCTAATGCATATTAAGCAGTTTTTATTTAAATATTCAATTACGTTTGACAGGAAACATCCCAGCGGAAGCACCTGCTTTACCAGGGTTTTATCCTTTGTAGTCGGCGCACAATATTTCTCTGGTAAAGAAGTTCTAATACAGCGTCTTTGCAATGGCATGTGCGAGTGCATTGTTTACACGTGAAATTTACACGTACTTCATCTTCCACGGTAGTTATACCTAGATCTCTGGGAATATTGGCGTTTATGGTATACCACGGCGCATTTACGATTTTTCTTAAAACTTTATTTGGAAAGTCTCTAAAATGTTAACATTACTTGCTCCAGTACAACCGCAAAGTTGAATGCCGTACGTCCATTAGGGATGCTCATTGAAAAATACATTGACGTTTTATGCGATCATCGGGATGTTACATCGAAATATAACAATGCATCGATTAAAAACATCGATGCTTTTCGATGTATCGATTTATTATGAGCATCCATACAGGCACTTTAGCACTTTCTTGCATAAAAGCAGCTTGTTTTGCATGTTGAGTTTGGAAAATCTTCCAATTAGCCAATGCAGTTGATACGGAATGTGTACAGAGTCAGTATAAATGGGTAGATTGCTTACATTTCTGTAAGTAAAATTAATGCCCGTGGATTTTGTTTCGTTGAGAACAATACGCCAAGTTTTTGTCCATACGAATATTTTCTCGATAACTCGTTGACTAAACCGAGTCGCCTACATCTAATACGGCCGTATCGTCCGCGAACGTCGCTACGATAGTATCCGTTTCTTGCAGTATGTCTCGAGTGTATATAAGAAACAAGGTCGGGCCAAGATCGCTTCCTTGTGGAACTCCTGCCGCGATTTCTTTGAATTTGGAGTACTCGTCTCCTTGTTTAATACCAAAGAGTATGTCCGATAAATAAGAGCTTAGGACCTCAAAAAATTGATTTCGGTAAAACTATCAATCTCAAGACTATGACCGCACTTCAAAGAATAGCGTGAATCGGTACTATTGGGGCAATGACAATCACTTTCACAGTGCAATGAGAAACTATAATCAAGCTATCCCATGCCGAGCTGGGAGTTGGAAACCCGGTCAGATGGGACACCCATGGATTCTACTACTTCTCTGTTTGAACTATACTAGAACATTAAGCAGCTCTTTTCTAAAACGAGCAAACATCAGAAATAAGACCACCAACAACACAGGATTTTATTCCAAAATGCTCAGGCTATCTAGTTGAATCACACATCCATTGCAGACTACAGCAGCGTTGTTCAAGCTGAGGTACTGGCAGTATTAGAATCTGCTAAACAAGTTGTAATGATGGCAATCCCCCAATTGACAGTCAAGCAGCAATAAAAGCTATGTTTGCCAGAGAAATTAAATCTAAGCTCAGAGCTTAGTTTATTTCAGTGCCGCCGTGGAATTTGTTTCTAAGAAATTAAATTTTAATTAATTATTCACTTTTAAATGCAAAAATAAATTTTCTTGAAAATAATAGTAATGAATAGCATAATGAATAATTTGATGTCGACGTTTACCAGAAAAACGCAGCTAAAACCACCAAGTGAAGTACATTACCCATCCTGAGAGCATACGCATAATCTGAATCAATCTGTACTCGTACCATATCAATTAAGAAAAATGTTATGATTAAAATCAACTTTATTAATTTTTAACCGCAAATAATCTTCCCCCAATCTGCACTTTACACATTAATCGTTCCTATGATTCAACTAAAGGTGATTCCCATTCCATCGCGTCGCTTCGATCGTCAGTGCAAATCTTGCGTGCAGTAGAAATATGAGTATCCTAACCCATGGATCTCCTATCCACTTAAGTAATCTCCGTTCAAATTGCACATGATTTGCAATGCAACATGTTTAAAATATACATTTCGCAGAGTACACGCGGAGGGTGAACACTATCTCTAGTCTAGTCATTACCACTAATGGTCATTAAACTCATTTAACAATCGGTAATGAAATTATTTATTAGCCCAGATGATGAAGGCGATGCACAAGATGTGTTGACCACCTAGAAGACATAATATACCAGCTGCACGTGGTATCGTGGTGGGTAGATGTAATTTTATCAAATAACGTCTACAGCGTTTACAACCCATTTGACATTGTAACAATATTTTTTAGTAAACACGGACGCAGAGTTCAACCTGCTATTAGATATGCGGATAGGTAGCTCTACAACTTGAACGGCATACAATTATTTCGAATTAGCCTAAGCAAACGTTTTTTTTTAAGTGTAACGTAAGAGTGCTAATTTAGATACGACTTAAGGTCGGTTCCTGACTTCGGTTAACATCAAATGGAATCCGACCCGTAATACAAAAGGTATTTGTTTACATTTTAACAACCTCAACTTAAAAAATTACGTGACAACATTTTATGAGCTTTTTATTGTTGTTGTTTAGAATTTTTTTTGTTTGTAAAAAAGGGAAGATAATAAGAACGTTACTACACTCAAGTTGATCGAACTAATTGCTTTGTTGACAAATCGGCGGTGGTTACTAGTGATTATATAGTGGGTGGTTGAAGGACGCATGTGAGTATTAACTGAAGGATTTTCAATAGGAAGTGAGATTGAGATTGTTATTATATGAAGAGGATCGTAGGTGTACATATTTTATATTGTTTTATTTTACACTTGACATTTTTTATGGTGTCATTATTCCGTTTTGGAACATTAAATGATTTGGAAGCAATAAAAATAGCGGATGGGTGTAATAAAAAAGTTGACTAAAACCGTAGTTTTTGGAGTTACATCTCGGCATTTTTTTAGTTTTTGCTTTATCGTTTTAAATAACGGTACCTGCCATACAATTTTTTTGGTGAAAATCACTTTTCACTATTTTTCTAGAAAATTGTTCCAAGGATTTTGGTATTTATTTGTGGATACTTGGAATGAGGCCAAAAATACTGCATACTCAGATTTTGGAAAAAAATTTGATTAACGGTAATTTATAAAACCGCCAATATATCGAAAACTAACAAAGCGAACTCCAATACTATTTTTTATACTATTAAGTCGAACAAATTTGCATACTTCAATTATTGAAATAATTTTTTGTTCATATAACGATTTTCTTAATTTTAAATTAAATTCGTTTTCTCAAAAACGGCTCAAACGATTTTGATAAGTTTTTGTATTTTGAACAATTATATTAAATGTGTCCTGTGTGGGAAATTACATCAAAATCGTATCTGCCGTTTTTGAGAAAATATAATTTTTCAAAACCTAAAAAGTGATTTAAATAAATTTATCACCATTCATTTTTGATTCAATTTGCGATTCAAAAACGCATCTCATGTATCGAGAAAGTTTCCAATGACACACTCGTGCTCTTTATTTAAATATTGATGTGGTTTTAGAACTACGTAGAAGTTTCTTGGGACCTTCAATAACCCTTTTAGCTCCTGAGATTTAAATATTTTTTAAAGCGGAAAGTTCTCGGCCGAGTTACAGAACATAGGCACTGGTAATATTATTCACTCGACCCGCTCTTCAACTTCCCAAATATGGTTAGGAGGGCTGTTTGCAATATGTTTATGCAATATCACACAGAAGCCAAACAAAAGGCGCATTGTGCATAACCTATTTTGTACATGATGGGAAATGTGACTAAAACAAAAAAACTCGCTGTCACAGTGCTCCCACGCAAGATAGCCAGCAATCCTGGAGAGCTATGACAGTGGAATAAGAAATGTTCCACCGATTAAATTTCATCATCGTCTCTGCAGAAGTCCGATTTTAAACCCCGATTTTCTGTCAAAAGAGACCAGGGTCTTTGATCTTTTTCTATCGATGGCGGGCCACAGATGACTGGTTATGGTTCGTCTGCCGATGTTGTTTTATATTGAAGGCTGGTAGTATCTGCATGTCAGCGAACAACGTAACCAGGAACCCAGAAGTGTAATAGTAAGTGATGACAGATATCTTTGAGTGCAGAATGGTCCTTAACGCATTTTATGTTTATTATATTGGAGCTGATCGTTTTGAGTAGTTAGACGGTCCTCTTAACAGCGTAGATCTCAGCTTGAATGCCAAATGTATTCTCTTCAGTTACAGTTGTGTTTCGAAACTTTCATTTCGAAAAATTGTCATTCTGGCGTTTGAGGTCAACTTTGTGCTGCGAATCCTTTGGTCTACCTGAAGGAGGAAGCTATTGACATAAACATTAGTCAGGAGCCCTGCGTAAGAAAATCTACTATAGCGGGGCTCCAGCATTTTAAATAAAAAATACATTAACGTCTTCCTTTGACCTAATCTTAGCTCGGATAATTTAACAGTCGTTAAAGAAGAAGACATCCATAGGTAAGCCCATTATATATCCTCAGCGTATATAGCACATGACAAGTCATCTCCACCAGATGAAATAAAACCGCTCACAGCAATGATATAAGCAATACAGAGTAATGTGATCATTGGTTTTAAAAGCTAACGCAAGACATTTGGGGCTGTTCGGAAATCAATGAACGAGGCGAGTCATTATTTGATATCTGTAACGTGGGCAATACTCCGACATTTATTTTCCCAAGGACGGAATACTTTCCAGGTTGGAAGGAAGTGTTAAACATTACATTAAAAACCAAACAACGACAGTTTTAGGTTCGTGAACTGGAAAGTTTCCAACCTAATGTCCATTTCGGACCACGGGTCGATTCTATTCAATCTGTGCATCAAGATTGATGCTCGCAGCCCCTATAGAAGTTTAAAAAGAAAGCTGGCACGAGTCCGCAGAGGATTTAAGGCCAATCAGCAAGTGCTAGTGACGGTATTAAAGTAGTTGCATATGCGGATGATGTGGTTGTACTAGTATCGGGGATGTTTTCTGACGTGACTAGTGAAAACATGGAAAGGGCTTTGGGTAAGATAAGTGCTTGGGACACTAGGTGTGGCCTCAATGTGAATTCAAATAAAGCAGCACTGATGCTTTTCACCACCAAAACCAAAATATCAAACTTCACACTTCCCCGTGGTAATAATCAACATCTCACCCTTTTCTCCAGTGCAAGGTACCCAGGAATCACTTTGGACACAAAACTTAAATGGACGTCGAACGACGGGTGCGCAAAGCAAGTATAGCTTTTTATGCCTGAAGTAAATCTTTTGGCAGGAAGTGGGAACTCTAACTAAAAGTGGTCTTCTGGATGACTGACAGCCCAAGCCGTTTTTATTATCATTTTGGAACACGCAAAAACTCAAGACTTTTTTACAAATTTGTATCAAAATCTTGAAATAAAGGTTTTCTTCAAAACCAAAGTCATTACCATATAAAATACCAAATAAAGCCCAGCCACGTCTTTTGTGATGAACAATTTAAAAAAACCCCCAAAATCTAAAAACACACTTTTCGTGACGCCCAGAACGTTTACCAGCAAAACAAACCATAAATGCCTAACTCAAAACGGAAACCCCGGCTACTAATCAAGTGCGTGCACCCATCCCAAGTCACGACTTAAGTTCTCTTTTTATAGCAAAACAAACACAACATATTCGTCGTATTCATTACGCATTCACTTCTCTGGATTTTAATTAAAAATTCAACCTCAGCCATTGACGAGGAACATTGCACTTACTTTGTGGCATATTGATTAATTCAAGTTGAAGGAAGGCTACTCGACTCGGAAGTTATGATATGAATTCAAGCTTAAAGCTGGCTCTGAAAGCCAAAAAAAAGTAAATAAAAATAGATTCCAACAACAAAGACAAAATAAAAATAATAAATTCCGTTTGCATTGCAATCTTAAAAATAGAAGCCCGAGCTACCACAAAGACCACAAGGGTGCCCCTACACACCCCATACCTGTGCCTTTAAATAGAATTGCGTGCCTTCCTACTAAAATGTCTGACCATGACGAGCAATACATTTACTCTTCCAAAGGTGAATAGCATTCGTTGTCCGATTCCAATATCAAATACCAACTGCAACTGCAATTGCAATGCACGCCTGATTCCACTTCGTTACGTAACGCAGTAACTTGGCTGTAAGTTATTGACTCTATATTTTCGAGAAAAAAAAACAAAAAAGCAGTGCATTACTTCCTAATCGAGTCTGGTGGTGTTCTGCTGCTGCCCTCATGGATGGCGTGTAAAAAGGAAGAGATCCGAGAGGGGATCCACGTGAGCATCCTTTTCCTCGGCGCACATGCGGGTACATGCGATTTTAATTACAAATTAATTTTTATTGCTGACAGGCATTACAGAAGAGCAGCGCCAGCGCCACGATCGCGTCAGACTCATATCTAGAATTGAAAATGGGCCTGGGGTTGTTTTGATTGCAATTACTCGATACTCGCAATAAATTATTTATACGTGTGTCCTCGTTCGGTGTGGTGCACTGGGGCAGGCAGCAACAGTAAGAGATAGGAGTCCGATGCAGTGCAGTGTAGTGTTTAATCAATGATAAAATATACCAGCGGCTTGGATTACTTTCTTGTGATGCGAAGAGGAGTACGATTTGTTTGTATAATTTTATATACATATATGTATGTTTTTTTTTTTCAAATCGTGGAGATAAAACACCCCGAGGAGTGTTCTGATATGGGCAATGGAGTTATTTTCGTGTTGTCGTGAAGGATGGAATTCCTTGAGACGAAATGCTGATATACTTTTTTCTGTACTTCAATTTAACTGCTTATTATTTGCAGTTGAAGACGTTGAACAAATAAATGGAATTGAGATGATTATTTGATAGTCAGGGACAATTACGAACGTAGTATGTAGGTTAGGTTGAGTAGCAGGAATGTGAATTTTAATCAAAAATTTAAAATAGATGAAAAATGATTTAACACTTAAATTTAACATATTCTTTTGGGTAGTATGGTTAGGTTTAATAGGTTTTGGCTTGCTATTAATTGGATTTAAACTGGCAATGCGCGGTGTTAGTAATGTAGTGTCATTGGTCCGGTAGACTTATGTGATTTAGCACAAATGCTTATAAAAGATTTTTATATACGTGCGAGTGTTGAAAAGACAGCAAGTGCTTTCGGAAATTCCAATGAAGTTGATGTCAGACAGAACAACGAGTATGATACTAGTGTTTTTTTTTTTCTTTATTCTTCGACCAATATATATGATTTTTTCCGCTTTAAATGTTAAGGAAATTGGTTCTTATTATACACAAACCTATATTTTGGCTGCTGGGCGCTATTGCACCCAATTGCTTTCTGGCGACCGATCTTTTGACGATATTCAAACCTTCCGACACCTTTGGAACTACTGAACGCTGGAATATGTAATTGACCATACCGGGAAAGAAGGAATGTGCAGACAACTCGGCGTACTGCTTATCGAGGAAATACTTGGAAGCCCAGGACAATTTTATGACATTCAATTTGAAACCCTTCTACTCAAACCTCTCAATGATCTTGCTGACGTGTCGTCGGCTTATCAATATTTATGGTACGTTTTTGGTTTGCTATTAAGAATAGCGAAATTATTGAAAATGTGAATAATTTTAACAAAGTCCTTTTTGACACTTCTGGTTTTCCACAAGACAACCATCTGGGTCCATCTCTCTCTCTCTTTATCAATTTCAATGTACGACCTTGAAAGGGACAATAAACAGCCTAACGTTTTTGTTTCACATTCGACAGCAGTCATACCTCAGTCTCTGATATACCACGGAACAACATTTACAATTATTTTAAGAACTTTGTTTTGAAAAAATTTGGTACAACCCCAAAGTTGAATAGGTACCGTGGGCTTAAACCAGTTTTAGAACCGTGTTTATATAAAATCAGCTGGTTATGAAATCTTAGTTTTGCAACTAACTAGCTCTTTTTTACTTTAGATTTCTATTTTAGTTTCGTTTAGTTGGTCTCATTGTGGACTAGGTACACGCCAAGTCTTTGCCCACTCAACAACGCTGGCTATTGGCTGTTTGAGCTTATTTGTTGCTGATTAAACCGTATTACGTACGGCCGATAAAGGTGTACCATCCGCTAACATAGGCACATGCGTGCCTTCTTCTTGCGGAATATTACGAGTGTTGATAAAAAGTTAATCCGACTAAGATCGCTACTTTGTGAAACTTCTGCAGTGATTTCTTTAAGTTCGTAGTATTCCTTTCCGTGCTTAACATCTCTTAAAATCTCTCCGCTAGATAACAACTTAGGATATTATTTAACACCTTTGAAAATGAGCTGATAAAACCAGTACTAACTTCAGAAAGTTAAATCTGCCCAATATCAGATTGCAAACGGAGTGTCGTTTTTAATCCAGATTTCGTTGCGATGTTATTGTTACGACATTAACACTTCAACTTTATGGAATACTATCTACAAAAATGTTTGTTTAAAGGAGTATAAGATCATAGTGACGTCAGGATGTCATCCGGATGACTAGTCTGATCGGACCTTAATTAAAGGAGAATGACCTCTTTAACAATTCTTCTATACAACATTTCTTTGCCCAAATTGCGAAGTTGTTTTGTTAGCTAATCTTACGACATCGCGGAATAGGAATGGCAAATTTTTCGAGTTAATAAATTAATACAAACAACTATCGAATCGTTAAGGAATTAATTTCCAGCTAGTATTAGGAGAGTTATCAACGACTTAAGGTGATGGGTTTGCAGTTTTAACTTACCACTTAACCACTTTTTAATGCAATTAAAACAAAGGAATCGGCTAATTTGAATCTTCGATCAGTCATTCGGGAAGCTACCAGTCATAATGCAAATTTCTTACATAAAATATTGGTAGTAGAAACGTGATTGGAATTCACAAAGAACCTTCTTTCTGCTTTGGTTAAAGCGTTGCCATTAAATAACGTTATTCAACCCATCATTATTCTAGCATTATTACAAAATGCTGAACCTCCAAATGAAGACATCTTCCTCTTAGCAATTCCAAGTTGGCATTACCAAGGCAATCGCCACCATCCACCGAACTAATCAGCATCATCATCACGATCAATTGCCGACAGTGCATGCGCGCAAGTAAAGTTTCTTTTCGTGAACAAAACAAAAAAACAAAAGTAAAAGTTACTTAAAAATCCATCATTACCCGCCAGATAGTCAAGAGAGTATGATGATGATGATGATGATGAGATTGACTCATTGTGTGCTGCTCGCCAAGGCGAAAACGAAACTCCACTTCCATTAGTTAGTCAGCACCTGATCGGAACACTAAAATAGCAGAAGAATCATCATCACATCACAATCATCCTTTGACTATGTACGTACAGTCTCAGCATACCTCTGGACAAGAAAGTCAACTTACATATGTGCGGAGCTTCTCCAGACGTGCACAAAATTTCTGATTGTCGACACTTGCGATCGTACTTGCAGATCAGTAATTTCACCTAAGGTACGATCAGACATTGGACTATCGTCGGTCGGTTGGTCAATTTCGTGTTATTTTTTGTTCCCCCTTTGAATTTTGGCTAAATTTCAAAAGAAAGAAAACGGATTTTCCCATGCCAAAGTTGTATGCACTCATGACAGCGACGGTCTCTTATGGAAAAGCGTGATGATTTACTGCAGAAAGAGAGAAGAAACTCTAAACTGCTGTTTAACCTTAAGAGCTGGAGTCGGGTCATAGTCATGTTTTTCACTCGGCAAACTTTTTTGTTTTCTAAGCGCTGCGCTTAGTCATGGAAACAACTACGTATCTAAAATCTCTAGGCGAAGTAAATTTGGCACAGACAGACTTCGAAGAGCAACAATCAACCACATGCATGCATTCCGGCGCGGCGGTGTGGTGGAGGCAGTGCCTGTGGCAATGGCAGCTGTTGTTGACTTTTTGCAATCGATCTGTTTTGTTTACCTCCGTTTAAGTTTTCTGCAGTTTTCACACGTGTTGATTTTCCAAGAAATGTCTACCTATGAGAGTCGAAGTCGAATGCTTTCCTATAATACTGAAATTGTACTTTTGTAGGTACTTACCTACCAACTATAGAGAAAGGGAAACTAGTAGACGTGTAGTGTAAGTAGAGTGTGCCTTGAATTGAACTTGGAATGCATGTGAACATGATTTATAATTTGTTTTAGTAATCGCAACACGAGGTCTGATAAATCGATTTCGTTTTCGTTTTAAATTGCTACTTACATAGTCTACAACAAATAGCACATCTTAGTGAATTATTTATCGTATCTAGATATGCATGGTTGGAGAGATATTGTCACTACCACAAAGATTTCACTCGTAATTTCACTCGAATTGAATACGGACTATTTAACAAATATGCCTAGTGGGCGGCCGTGGGCTGGCCTATATTGCGTTTGAAGGGGGGGGAAGTAGGACAAAAATTGGCGTATTTGTTGTCAGAAATAAAAAAAATCTATGTATGTATATGTTAACTTTCAAAGAATTCAGCAGTAGAACCAATCAGCTTCTACAATAATCGGAAAAAAAATGTTTTTTAGGCTTCATCTGCTAAATCTTTAAGGCTAAAAGAACTGTATTCGCTTCTGATTGGCATTGACAAGTGTCACAGATGACTATGTTGCTTTACAGGCGCAAATGCAGGTTATTCACAAAGGAAATCCACGGCGTTTTCGCCTTCTCCACAAGTGTCGCAAATAGTTGTACCGAGGTCAGATTGCCATCCAGCATTGTTGACACTGAATAATTTCAAAATGGCCCGAGCCCGAAAAAGGGACGTCTACATAAAATATTAATAAAACAAAAGAAAAAAAAACAATAATAAACACCAGCAAAAACATATTATAAATTGAATAAAACAAGTTCGCGCAATAAGCCAAAGATACTCTAAAAGGAAGAGTCATTCCTTAAATTTTAGGACATTAATCGCAGAGGCGATAGTACATAGCTGCCGTTCTCTTTTTAAATTTGCTTCACGTAACTCTATCGCTACCGTCTCATATACCGTTATTTCAAACGAAGTTTGAAAACTTTTAGTATTTGTCGGAATCGCAACAATATTCTTAATATTTGTGCCGACAGATTCAAACTTGATGATATGGTCTGACAATACTCGACTTACGGGATGAGTACTTACTCTGCGGGTGCTTTTATCGATTTAAAAAAATGGCAGCGCTCAGTACATTTTATTTTTTGTATATTTTGTGATATTTCTTGGTGTTTTGAACTTTTTCATTTTTCGGTCAATAAAAAATAAATACTTACAAAAACTTAAAAAGGGCCCATTTTGATAATATTTTAAGAAGTGGGGGCCAAGGGCCTTGAGGCTAAGAAAGGGACAATTTGGGCACTAAAGGGGCCAAACGGTAACGCTGCCTTCCAGAGACCCGCAATTTTTTCTCGTTAGTGATAGCAAAAATTCCGCAGACTAGATATTTTTGTCCGCAGTCCGAAGAATCTTGCCATTGAATATTGTGTGTATATGATACCCATGGACGGTGGCATGCATACCCAACACAAGTTCAGGTCCTGAGAAAACTTTCTCAGAATCCCGACTAGAAAGTTCTTTGGCAATCTCATTTCTCTTTATTCCAGTCTGACCTTAAGCTCTTGCAATATTCAGAGCGATCAGTCTTCCGGCAGAGTTCAAAGAGTTCTTGAAAGAGTTCAAGCACTAACTTAGACATGGTTGAAGGAGCAATGCCTTAAGTTCAACTTGGCTGTCACTGCAGACACAAGTACTTCGACCCCTCTACCCGTTCTTCTCAATATAATGCATGCTAAGATCTATGCTTGGAAGATTATATCCCTCGCCTGGCTAAGATCCTGGCCGAAACCTATTTCATATTTGGGAAAGTCGACTTTAAAATGTTTACGCAACTGAAGTTCCTGTATCATTGCATCAGATGGCCATAAGACAGGAGTCGTAGAATAGTTCTCGCGCACTGCCATCAAAATTCCACTACGATTTGTACCAAAAACCACTTTTCCTTTGACGAGAAATCAGGGCTGCTGATATAAATATCAAGAGGTGGAAGGAAGCACCGATTTTTTAATAAAAAATTACCCAAAAAGTAATAAATTAATATTTGCCCAAAATTGAGATTTGGGCGATTGTTCATTTCTATAAGACTTCGGGCGATTCCGACTTGACAACAGATCCAAATGTTTGGACGGTTGTTCATTTCAACTTTTGGGTAAATGTTTACAATTTTTTGGGCGATCTTTCATTATGAATAACTGCCCCATATTCTTGGGCATTTAACCATTTTTGGTTTTGGACGATTGTTCGCATAGCCACTTTTTTGGGTCACAAAGCTCATATTTTGCCACAGACACACTTGCATTGCCAGAAGCATTCGTTAGGCCTGCTCCGACAAAAAGAACAGCGACATCATCCGCGTGGACAGCAGAGAGTCGAACACCATGTTCGATTACAGTAGAGACAGAATGCGAACTTGTAGGGCAGTACCTGTTTACTATAGTCCTGCACTCCAACTTTGTTCGGATCAACGCAATAAGTGATTCCTCTACACCCTCCCTCTAGCTGTGCTGCAGATGCAGTGAAAAGTCTCATTGTCAGAGACACTGTAAATATCAATGAAAATGCACTGCAATAGAGCGCATTTTTAACCCCTTCCATCAAGGTTTTGGTCTCGCTGCGTTTTCCCCGCTGATAGGCATGTTGCATTTCAGAAAGTTACTTTCAATAAGCTCTTAAGCGCATCTTACTTTGGTTAACATATCTCAACTTGGAAGATCGGCGTACATTTGTCTACCTGAACTTGGCTATTGCAAATCTATAAAAATAAACAGGCCCAATTAAGGAATGCAGCAGACTCTTCAACAGCTACGCCATTCAAGAGTCGACGAAAGGCCGATAATAAAAATATGATTTCTTGGCAGCAGCTTTACGTTTCAGTGTATGAGCTGCAATTTGTTTTTGCCGCCTTCATTGACTTTAAGTAGTTGCAGTATTTTTTAGCCTTAACCTTAAGTCTTAAGTCAGTTGCGCATTGCAAATTATATTAATTAATGGTCCCCTTCAACATGTGGGCGGATATAAATCTACGAGTAATTTGGTATTGTGTTGTGAAGTTGTGTAAAGCTATTTTGCACCTATAACCAAAGAATTTGACCGCAAACTCCGCAAAGTCGGGCAGCGAAAGTCTAGATCTTTGCGCTTCACCATGTTTAAAACCAAGGAGTTTAAAGATACTCCATCGATCACGAAATTATATCGAAAATCCATGAAGAAATTTTAGCCTTCAAAGTCAAAATGTCTTTGTATCTTAAAATTAAGCCAACATTTAGACCAAGTACGAACCTTACCATTTTAGTAATTACAGTTCATAGTTAAAAGCCTCAATTTGAGTTCCCAAACAAAAACACTAGGTAGGTACCTATATCTCATCGTAACAAATCATCCTGCCAACGTAACATTTCTAGCCGCACCATTTTGACATTTTGGCCAACTATAAATTTTCTTGCTGCACTCAGTGCTTTCTCATTGAATTAGAGTCAAGTCTCTGCATTTGAAAAACAAAATTGTAAACATTCCAACTATATCTAGGTACATATTTCTTTAACATCGTCTAATGCCAATTTGTAGGAGTGGCGCACTATTGCATGCTGCACTGCACCACTTGATGGTCGGAACGGAACACATGAATGCTTCCACTTCATATGTACGTACTACGCTCTTGATCGGTCCATCAATGTTTACAGTCAGATTGTTAGATGGTGTGCAGCAACTTGTTCTCCTTGGAACAGCATTCCAAAAGCAAAGGAATTCCAGACGTGCCAAATGACTGGCAAACCACTCAACTTTGTTATTGTTGATTTTGTTGTTTTTGTTGTAGTGCGGGTTCTGATTGATGCCAATGACAAGAGGCGAAAGAATATTTTCATCAAAGATTTTTCTACAATTCTGTGACGGCGACGCGGCACAGACTTAACAAGCGTCTGATTAATTGTGACATGGAGCTTGTCAACTCGCTTGCGCATTGAACTATGATGAACTTGTTTAGTAATGTTGTAATCTTGTACTGGATGCACCTGGAAACACGTAAATTAGTTACATACTCAACAATGTTTCATAATCAACACGATGCGACGAAATTATCATGATTTTTTTTTACATAAAAATTTATGTAAGTAGCAAGGAAAGAAACACAGAAATTAATTCAATGTTAAATACTTATGACGATTATTTCAAGCTTGACATTTGAGCAGGCAGACAATCTTGATATTTTGTTGACATGCAAATTAGACTTATGAATAAATTTCTAGTTTGTTGAGTGCCAGGAGTATTATTTATTGTTCGACATTCTTCTATCAAATAAATTCATTGGAGCTTCCTTAATAAAATCGTACAAACTTTTATATAACTGGGTTGACTTGTTGACATTTTTAACGAATTAGACTTACTCCGATTAGGATTTGAACGTTGCGATATTGTATGTAAGAGGCTCAGGAGATCCCAATGCGAATTCAATATATGTAGCTACCGAATCCCAGGAAATATTAGAGGTATTTAAAAAACACTACCAGCTGCTGCTAAGCTAGGATCATGTATAGAGTGTGAATGTGAATAAACATAACCCGCATTCTATTAAAACTAAACCAGTCTATTCATAGATTTTAGAAGAGGTGCCCGTAGCTATAACAAAGTTTTAGAACAATAAAGCCGGTGAATCCTAATGTGCGCTCCGTAGAATTGATATATGTAGATGCCTGACTGAAAAACATTTTTTGCGAATAAGTTGGTAAGCACAGCTTCCACGATACGCCAAAAGACAACGGCTTCCGTCTAATAGACTTTGCAGCAGCTCGTCATACGGTGATAAGCTCTATTCTCAAGACTGCGAATCCACAGAGCAACCTGGCGCTCTTCAGATGGCCCACTTCAATGCACACTTTTCCAAGTAAAACAAGCTACAAGTACCGCACAGAAAAATATATTAAATGTATCCGGCTACGAGAAGGGAGGAGAAGAAAATCTTGGGTAGAAAGACGAGGGCATACACAGTTTCCCAGCTCAAGATGGGAGATGATGTTTTACAAGAAAGCCAAGCAACTGAGGGCAGGACCAGAACGCAGGCTCTTTCAAATTGTGATGGAAACTTAGTTATTAAAGCAGGAATTGAAGTAGCATTTTCAGCAGCGGTAGGACAAGAAGAGAACTCGCGTGCAGTCAATGTAGAAGAAATTTTACTTCCCAGTTTAGAAGAGGTAGGTAATAAGGCCGATTTACCTGATTGATAACTCTAACACACTATTACCTCATTAGTTAAACTCAAAATCTTATTTATAATCATATTGATAAATCCTATCTACTGCGTAAAAACTGTCAAAAACTGACTAACTAACGCTGATGTAGGTTGCTTAACAAGTTGATAACTTTAAAATGATTTTGCTTGATTGAAAAAAAAATATCTTTAATTTAAGTGCTGCACAACAGTCAAAACATATAAAACAAGAATAAATCCTATTACAAATTTGGAAAGTGCTAAATTTTAAAAAGAATTCAAGTTCTCAAAACCAAATATGTTGAATCTAATTGCCGTAGTATGGGAATGGGAAGACATTTGTGGGAACAAAAAAGGCGGTCGGACAGATGATGGCTACTATCAACATATAGCAAAGAAATTAAAAACATTAAATTATTTTATTTCAGATTTGATATAATGCTGCTGAGATGCATAAGTAAAAGTTTCCAAAATAAGAAAAAAAAAATTGTTTACTCCATTTGATTTCAACAACATTTTTCCACAATTTTATTTGATATTTTGAACAAATTTGTTATTTAGATATGTCAGATGTCAGCCGGAATGTAATAGATTTTAGTACAATTTATGTCAGTGATGCCATTTTAAAGCTAATTTTTCAGGAAAACACTCAGTAAGTTATTGTATGGAGAACCATTCATTATTAATAAGAAAAGTTAATAACCGGATAAGTTTATTAGCGGTGTGCTATCTAACACATGAGTAAACAAGCGAGTAGAGATATATAAAACACTATCAGATCTGTGTCGTGGAGTGCAAGCAACTCTGCAACTGGAGTACATCCACAGGCTCATCACTTAGTGCAGGTGTTAGTATATGCATATATTAAACAAATATAACAGGCATATAAGTATATAAAGAGCTAACACAAACACAACGTACGCAAAATGAACTAAGATAATAGAACATGATTACGCAAAATGTTTTTAAGTTTAAGCTTACTAACATCACGTGAACATTTAAATTATAAATTCTACTCATAGGCGACTGATAGGTTAATTCCTGCCATAATTCGTCCTATGATAAGGACTGAATAATAGCTTCACACATCGTAAGTTGTGAACACGCGAAAGTTAAAGTGAATTGAAGACAGCAAATCAGGTGCATCAATATTACCAGATATAAGCTGCTGTAAGAAAACCATATCACTATTAACTCTACGTTGAAAAAGGAGTATCATTTGTAGAAGTTTGATACGTTGACTGTAGGGGGGAAGATTATGCAGATCTTCCCATGGAATGCCTCTTAGGGCAAATTCAATAAAGCCTTCAATTCTATTTGAGTGACTGTTGTTGTACGGAGTCCAAACTTGTGAAGCATACTTAAGATGCGAACGGACGAAGCAATTGAACAATGCCTAAGTAACGTAGGGGTCATCAAATTATTTGGACCAACTCCTTATAAAGCCTAGCATAGAAATTGACTTATTCACAATGAAATTGATATGTCCTATAAAAGTATTAATAAGCCTGTAAGTTTGTTAGCGTAACTCTCTAAACTCTTCAAACTTTAAACCCGTGATGGTTTGAAAGAGGTTATGCACTCAATCATCAACCGGGTAGAAACCATGCCCAATCAACTCCATCTACAAGGAAGGCGATCATATGTCTTGTAAGAACTAAAAATAAATAAATATTAGGCGTCTTCAACCACTGTATGTGCGAAGATATATTTTTTGACACGAATACAAGTAACCTACAAATTACTGCCGATTCCGAACGGCAATTAATTTTTGAGGAGCTTCTCATGACAGTTCTTACTGTTGGATGTTTGTCAGATATTGGCAAGAGGTGGGGCAGCGAATAAAAACTTCCAGGTGGCAAAAGTGGGGATTTGAACCAGCGACCTCTCGCTTAGTGGTCCAAAGCACTTAACACTGCACCCACTTGTAAGAACTATCGATGAATATTACTCAAGACTCAAGCTGTTTTGATATGACTCGATACGATTTTGGACTGTTTTCGAATAATTTTAAGTAATTAATTAAATCCCGCTTGTCCATAATGCATTTACGAAAGTCGCATTCTAAGAGAGTTAATTGTTTTTTATTTCATTTTAAAGTGATTTTGATAAATTTAGTAAGTAAGCAAATATTACATTATAAAAATACACATCTATTATAGAAAAGCGGTTCATTGTGCAATGTATTTAATACAAAAAAAATTATACTCAACCATGATTTTCATAATTTTCCAACGTTTAAATCAATTCTTACCTAGAAAGAAAAAGACACAAAAAAAATATTTATAATTATCTGTTACAAGTAAGAATTTTTTTTTTCCTAATGATAAAAGGCGAAAGTCGGCATTATGAAAATATAAACAAAACGTCATTAATTATTGATAATTGAACCTTTAAGTGAAAGTAAAATGAGAGTACAACTGTTGTTGCGGTATTGCGTACTATAAGTAAGGCTTGGAAGACAAAGTTGGTCAAGTTTGTGTACAGTTTAATCGAATAGATGGACAGATAACATAGCTGATCATTGAATTAAGGCTATGAAATTAGCTTGTCTCTTGGAGCATTTGAAATTATATTGATCGGCTTAAACCGGTTACAATAAAGAATAAAGGGAAAGTGATTATAATGTCGACAAAATGTCAATTGGAGTTGGTATCTTCAATTATAATTGTAGTATTGATTTACATGGTAATCAAGTGATGCATATTTTGTATTTTTTTTAGACAAGTGTTGAATTAGGTGCATATAATATAATTTAGATATCCACTATCTTAGAAAAAATTTTAAACCACAACTTGAGCATACTTCAGGTGGAAAATTTCAAACTGATTTAAATAAATTCAACCGCGCTTCACTGAAGCGTAAATTATAAAGTTGTTTAAAATATTGGGTTTGTTTTATTTTTCAATTTATGTTTTTATTGAATTTACCGTAGCTCATATTTTATTCATTTGATTAAATTAATTTAATAATTCAACGAAAATTGGTGGCGCTCATTTCGGTTTTGTTAAGACATTTTTTTCCAAATTTTTTTCGTTGCAAACAACGTTTGTCTTTTGTTTATAAATTAACACACCCTGATGGATTCGATGCAAACATATTTATAAAGTGTTAGCATGTGTATGTTGTGGACATTTAAATTGTTATATAAACTTAAAATTTTTTATGAGATTTAATGGATGACCAGATAGAAATGATAGCTTTTTTAATTGTTATGTTTCAGCTGTCAGAGTAGTCAGTAAGGTTTGCCATTCCGTCATGCATCGATCTAGGCGTGCCGAACGTGCGGAAATTATTAAAAAAATATTGCGGAATATTCGGTCGCCTTCAGAGTTTCAGTGTGCCGGCAATTCGTCGCACCATGGAGAAAAGTTTGAGTGAGCACACTCTTTTGGACCTTATTTCACCAATCAGTCAGAGATTGGTGCGAAATGAAGAAAACATAGCCGCCGTAGCGGATAGTGTCGTAGAAGACCCAGAAATGTCGATTCGGCACCGATCAGTTGAATTGGGAATCGTCAAAGAGTCAACCCGGCTTATTTTACGGTTTGGCTTTACATCTGAATAAGATTGTGTTGACACAAGAACTGAAGCCGGAATACCTTACACAGACCTTAGACAACACCGTGAGTTCGCTAACCGGATTTTGAAAAAAAAAATTCTTCTCGGAAGAGGCCCATTTTTCGTTCAGCGGCTATGCCAACAAGGGAAATTGGTATTGAACTTATTACAAGTAAAATATGCTTAGTCTTACTAAATAATTATATTCAATTTTTTATTTTCATCAACTTAGGTTTATACATCTAAATGGGTCCCATGTAAGGGACAGTTTTGATCTTGGCAGGGGCACTTTTGAACAGATTTTTGTTTTTGTGAAAATTAAAGTGTTAGTTTGGGGTGAACAAGAAGAAAGCCAGATCCAGATCCCCAGGTCCTCAATGAAAGCGTCCTCATCCCAGAATAACCAGGAGGGAATGGTGAACATTTCAGGATGTATCAGACTTTAGTCGATTTCTCTTGTAAGGATTCCGAATGTATTAAGGATAGAAGCGTGTCGAAGGGGTTTACTGGTCCGCTGTCATGTAGCTTGACTAATGAATATTCAATACGTTTTTAGATCAGCTTACAACAGAAAAAGGGAGAACTATGAAAAATAGTAGCAGTGGCGCAAGCCAAGGAGCTACCCAGGGTTGGGTTAGGTTAGGTTGAAGTGTCTGTCGGCATAAGAACCGACACCAGTAGACCAGTATTGGTCCGTTGTGATACCACGGGATCTGAACCAATTGGATCTTCTAGAGAAGCAAAGTAGACATTTGATATCAATGTTTTTATTGCAGAGAGCAGGGCATATACAAAGCAGGCGAGAGATCGTTTCCTCCTCCTCTTCGCCCATACAACTTCTGCAAAAGTCGTTCGTGAATGCAATAAGTCTTGTTGCAGGTTTCCAGCGATGATACCTATAGAAGTACTTATGTTCCGTCTGCTTAGGCCAGATCTGTTTTTTCGCTAGACCTAAGGATTGTTCCTAAAGTTGTTTGCCCCATAGGCTACCCAGACAATGCTGGGAAGAGTGATAAAGGTTGGGGACCGAAGGCAGGTAGACAGCAAGCTTGATCACTACAATGGACTGAAAGATTGATTAAAAGGTCCAGCAAGAAGTGTTGAAAAATGCAGTTACGTGGTGTTTTCGAAACCAGAAGTGGGAAGAATCAAGTTTAGGCAAAATACAGAACAGATCAAGGTAGTTCTGGTCTTAGGAAAAGTGTACAATGCGTGTAAGTTTTATTGAATGTGTTCTTGAAATTAAAAAAATCTTTGAAGACCTTTGATCTGAACGTGGGTCAAGTTGGCAGAGGTATTAGTAAATTCCAGGTAACACTTCTCAAGAAAGAAACAAACTCCTTCGAAGGAAGCTACCTTTCCAGACCATACCCATTCATGTGAAGCTGGTTTTTCTACACTATGGGTTGGAAAATAAAGTAAAGAAATCGCCAGACAATTTTGGGACGCTACTCTACACAATACAAAAAGGGAACGACAACAACCTAAATTACTGCTTAACCTAGCCTCACCTAACTAACAGAAGCGTAAAAAACAGCTAAGTCAAGAATATCAAAAAGGTAAGCTACCGCTAATGTTTTAATAACAGCTGTAAACACAAACCGACAGATATGTATTTAAATAAAAATACTATTTTTAACGAATAAGCAATTAATCGTTTGCTATTTTCTATTTCAAAGAAATCCATGCCTATTTGGCCAAATAAAATGAAATATTGGTCAAGACTTGTTCGCTTGTCTCGTAGAACAATAGAACCTTAATTACCATCAACCAAATTCCAGTCAACTTCAAAAGCAAATTAATTAAAAGGTTAACTTCCTCATTTTATCGCAAAAGTTAAAATGTTATTCGGGTTATTTGGCACAATTTCCCACAAACCTACTAAAGTTCCAGAAAAAAAAAGTTCACGGTATTAAAAGTTAATGACTTTCAAAAAATAAAGAAGACAAAATGAAAATAAAAACAAAAAACAAGAAAAAGATATCATCAGATCGAAAACACGAGTAAACTGACTTTACAATTCAAATTTGGTTGTGTTTTTTCCACATTTTATAAAAATATTTAATTTATACTCGAACAAATATTATGCCGTTGTTATATAAGTTAACCTTTTATATTAATCAATCGCTACTAGTTGGCATCTCTCTCTAAGAATGCATATAATAAAATATAGCATTAAATTAACCGCAAGCAATTAGGGAGTAGACGACTGCATCTTCTTTACTTGTTTTCAAAGCCAATTAATGCGTCGATGGGAAAATGGGAAAATATGTCCATTAATTTTGAATGCGAAAATGTTGCACATACGCCTCCCAGTATAGTGGTAGTTGATTTGATATTACCCAGTAGAGAAGTGTGTTACTGTCACATATAAACTTGTTTTTACTATTAGTCGACTGCTTGTGCCGCGCACTTCGTCTTTCTTGCGTTCTCCCGCTGGAATTGGAATTCCAAGCTCATAGTGCATAGATTAAAAGAAAACTATTCGTTTGTCCATGGGCAATACATACAGTTGCCATACTATATTGAGTTAGACTAAGAGAAAGAGGCCCCAAGCAGCGGTATAAAATTAAAATATAAAAAAAACAATATCATGAAAAGTATCTAAAACTAGTAGCGTATAGCGCAGCATCTCATTTGGGTATCTCGCATACTGTACTCTGAGACGAAGATACAGGTCTTTGGATCAAAGAAAGATGGTGGGTCCGCTGCGCAGCACTGTCTTTGTGGATAAAACGACGACTGACCTAGATATTATGCGTTTGAGAAGAAATTTCTAATTTGTTTTCCTGTCAAGCTGGCTTGCTTGTTGCTTCTTTTCAACTTCACACTGTATCTTCTCGTGTCGTCTAACTGTGTTGTCGGCACTGTTTGGATGCAAGTTCTGTGTGCCAAAATGTCGACGAGTTGCAGTTGTTTACTGCAACCCAACTTGTAATTAACTATCGTGAATATTGAGAATCCAATTTGAATAGAGTTGAAGCATCTCTGACAAGCTTAGCTAGTCGGTTTGTAGGTCATGCTGTAGATGGAGTTTTACGTCATGTGGGGCGGGTTTTACATTCTTTTTGTTGTTTTTAAAGTGCAATGAAGAGTACTTATCTGTTATTTGTGTGCCTACAAAAATTTGTATCTTTTTCGATCTAATTGCGCATGGCCTTCTTGAAATTGGTATAACAACATAATAACAAGTATTATATTGTTTTCTTTTCTGTTTTTTTTTTTTGGATGTAGATAAGTGCTGCACGTTATATTTGACCTTCAAAATGTTTCAGTGTTCTTTAGGAAAAAGAAAAAAACATGGGAGCTGTGAATGAAGTACTACAAACCGGATAAAGGGTGTATACTTTTGTTCATCTCATAACTGGCCATCCAATAGCTTGAGAAGTGTCTAATTATGTAGGTAGTGCCCGCTGAATAACGATATAAGGTAAGTGTTCCGTGTTTACTGATCGGTACTGTGGGAATATTTTATTCGGATAATTAGTTGTCTAACGAGTTTCAAGGTTTCGACACTCCGATATATATTGGTTTCAGATTGAACAGACGAATAATTGTTTTCAGTAAAGAAAAAAAGCAAAACACATTAATTAGAATTTTAATTTTAGAAAAGTGATTCACTTGCAAAATTCAATTTTGGCGTACATTATGTACTTAAGTGTTAAATAAGTACTCAATAAATTGTGAAAAAAAAAACCCACATGTGGGAGTTACTTGTTATACGCGAGATGGTTTTAAATGAATCGCAGTTTTATTGAGATTTTAAAACGTATAATAGAAGAGAGCTGTTTAAGTATTCGCCAAAACAGCTTTTTTATAAAAAAAAAACAAATTGCTGTGAACAGAGAAGACGGTAGACAGATTAAAAAAAAATACCTAAAACCGACACGAGTTAATATTTTGTACCTGATAGCGTCATACAGCTTCAGGTTTACATCTGCTTTTCTTAAAAAAAAAAATAAGCAGCAGGTATAAGTATAATTAATAGGTTTGTGTAGGTTGGTCCTTAGGCTTTATTTCCCCATCCCACACATCAACAAAAACTTATCGCTCTGACATCATAGGCTTTGAGAGGGAAATTCCGCTTTTAGGCCTAAATTTACAGAGAGCATTTACCAGGACGGATTGATTCCAGTTCTAACTCAGTATTAAATATTTAAATATCATTTTTTTATGAGTTCGTTTAATTGGTTGCATTGCTGTTTCTGAGGTTTTGGTGGCAGCTTAGTGCAAGAGCTATTTGTTTTTCTGAAGGAAGATGCGAAAGATGCTCCAAGCAAATACAAATTGCATGAATTCGAATTCAATGCATCTGTAGTCTTATATTAAGAGATATTACATAGTGAAAACCCGATTTGTCTCTAATTCATTTGACGCTTTATATCTGTAATACACTAATTCTATACTTCGCTAAATTAGGGAGCTGAAAAGTATCATAAAATGAATGCCTCTAAACACTTTCTCATCTATACCTATAAAATAGTTTGTTCTGACTGATAGCACAGGTCAAACTGCTGACGGTAGAGTTATGAAAAAAGAAGGTATTTATATGTCCCTAACTCTATAGACGAGATTTAAGAAGGGATATTTTAAATAGACCTCTCCTGTCGCTTTGGAAGACCGCTCAAGGGTCGTTAGTCCAATTATTTTGAAATTTTGCACGCTGACAGAGAACAAAACAAAATTTTTAATTTGTTCAAGAAATTTTGTTTAGGGCCTCCCTTACCATTTCGAGGATATTATAATTTAAGCATGCATATGTTTTATCATAAAAAAACATGCATATTTCTAAAGGGTTATTAACTCCTAAGCCGTTGAACATAATAATCCGTAATTTCACAATCTGTTGAAGAACAAATAAATTGGACACGTGTTTTAGTAAATTTTGAATTTTTTCCAAACTGCCCGATTAGGGGCATCTTTAATAGAGTAGGAAGTCTCCGCACACAATTTAGTACATCAATCGTTCCTGGGTTATAAGGCACCAAAATTATCAAAAACTTACTGACTCACTGACAGATCATCAAAAATATGGAGCACTTCCAATCACCGTAGAACCTTAAAATTGGCACAGTAATAGGGTTTGCGAAGAAACCGCAAATTTGTGAATTTTTTAATAATTACAATACAAACTGGGCGTTCTTGTTTTAGATCTCAGTACTTTTTGTGGCTGACTTGTAAGGCAAAAGCAATTTTTCTATAAGAGAACTTGGCTATTCCTTAAGATTTATGTTTTTGGTTGGTGTTATTCAGATTTTCTTTATATAAACCAATGCAGTTAAGAAATTGAACTCATCGGTCCACTTAAATTTTAAGTTGGAGGTAACTTTCGATATCACGGCGACACTAGGTGAGGTTAATGACACAAAATGGTTTACAGATTAGTGATAGGGTAATCTTCTAAGCAGACCACGCTGACTAAAAATTTAAGAATAGTATATTTTGTTTCCAGTCTTTAGCCTTTAACTCGTATGTCTGGTTTTGGAACCTTTTCAGAGTAAGAGCTGATTACATTTTAACCGAAAAAGTCATTGTAACCGACAGTATTGCTCAGTTAATATAGAGGACATTTTTTTTAACCCATTTCTAACATCAGATAGTCTGCAAGTTTAAATAATTGTGAGATTGACAAACACGTTTCAACAATGTTAATAAATTTTAAATATTTGGTTCTGTGCTCGAAACAGAGAATTGTTTTGAAAAATTATGTTCAGCGAAGAGGCTAATGTTTTACTTAGTGGGTTTTGTCAATAAGCAAAATTTTGCATTTAAAACGAAGTTAATTAACATGGATTATCGAAACGCTATTACAGCCCGATAAATGCACAGTTTGGTGCGGCCTGTGGGCTAATGGAGTCGTTGCACTTTTATTTTTAATTGAGGCTAATGGGTATGTTACGGTCAATGATATTTAGTACAGAGTGATTAATTACTTTTTCGTGGATGTGGTTCGAGCAGGAATGGGGGGAGAGAAAATCAACTTATTGAAGGAAAGATTCGATAGAAGAATAATTTCACACAATGTACTTATAAATTGGCTAACAGGATCTTTTAGTTTGACGTATCTTGATTATTTTCTTTGAGGATTAGTCGCTGACAAATTAACAACAACAAACAAATAACAAAATTTTATCAGAGCCCATACTAATGTATTAACTTTTTGATGGGAAAATCAACTCATAACTCGTCGTACCGATAGTCATCACAGTTACTTTATTTTCGCAGTCAGGGCTCGTTATGCCCGAAGTTGTATTTTAAAACTAATTCCGGAGAACTTAGACTCGGTAACTGGTCCATTGTACAACCAACAGGATCGCAAGCAAGCTAATACACTAACTTTTACACCCGCGTAGCCCACCGTTTAAAACATACTTTAGGGTTATCGGAATTCTGACAAACATTAGGTATACCTTGGTATACAAAAATTTGACGTAAGGAGTCGGCATTAAATAATATGTATCTTTGATTTGTACCAAAAATATAACTTCACATATGTAAATGGTTAGAGTGAGAAGCAAAGTTAAGGGCCTGTATGGACAGTTAATCTATTAGATACCTTACATTTTTATATTAATTCTTAATGTCTAAGTCTTGTGGTATGTTTTTAAAACACTTAAACAAACGCAGCTTATCAATGAAAAACCAAGAAACCAGAAAATGGGTTTTATGTTTGAGGTTTTAAATCATTCTGTTAAAATGGTGCAAACTTTGTATAACTTCGTATTTCGACCACTGAAGTGAAATAAAATTCTGCGCAAACTGAATTTACATTCAGTGTTCCTTCTGAAATATATTTTAAATACCACCCAATGCTGTGTATCGCAGTAGCGATTCTAACCCGAAAATAAAGAATAAACATTAATTATTTTCATACCAACCATTTGTTCCAGCTTCAACAAATAACCCATTGCTATATCTAAATCACTCATCAAGAAGAACTGACAAAATATTGTATCCAGAACGATAACTATTATTTTTCTGCTTCTGCCAAATCACTAACACAATAACCTATCATTTCACTAAAACAGCACAAAGAACCATTAAAATTCTTCTCTCGAAATTCTTCTAACATACAAATACCATTGAATTAATGGCAGATATTTTATTGCAAATTATTCCATAATTTCTGCAAAAAAAAAAAAACAAACTACCGACTGTAAAAGTTCTTTCGTAATACACAATCTATCTTAAGCGACTATCAATTCAAAAGTAATTCCCAAAACGATACAACAACGACGATGATGAGGATGAGGAATAACGCGTCTAAACTCCACGACCGACGGAATGGATCTTGGAGCATCTTTGTATTTCGTCTGCACGGAAATGACCAATTCTTTCGCGTTTGTATCTCCAAGAAGAACCTTAATTGCCATTCTCTCGTGGTGGTTAAGAACCTGTGCATCTCCCATGTGTTCATGTGTGCGTGCTTTCTGAATATCACTCTGTAATGCGGGCTTAAAAGATTCTTTCCCTGAGATCAAAACATAAACACAATTTCTTTTTAGAGAGAATCTCTAGTGGATTGCATGGAATGGAATGGTTGCAAGTAGAAATACTTGTACGTTCACTAGAGTTAGAGTGCTAGAGCGCCAAGTACAGTGGAATTATGAGCGAACAAATTTGGCTAAAAATATTCCTAAAAAGTTGAGGTAGGTTTTGTATGGGGTGTTGGGGTGTATGAACAATTTTCCAAGTGAATATCTATTTTTAAAAATTAACTTTGGTTTAGATTACGAATCAACGTAAATAGATGGACGGCGCTTAAATTTTGTAATTAACTTAACATCGAGGAATACCTCGCGGCACTTTTCCAGAGGTTAAGTCTTTCCTGTGAATATCTTTTCAGAGTTACGAAGACGATCTGCACGCTCTTTTGTTTTCTACGAACAAAATATGTACTCGTGCATATACGGGATCCTTTAAGATTTTAATTCTTTCCGTTATTTAGGAGCAGAACAATGTCATCTGGGTGAGACGATTAAATGAGCGCCTGATCGCACCTAATACTTTTATTAGGTTTCAACATTTAATATGATTTTTCTCATTTCTATAATGCGTAAACTTAAACTTGAGTATGAATGCACTTAAATTTGAGAATGTTTGAGTTCCAAAGAATATACTTTGGTATTTTTTTGCCGTCTACTGAGAATAGTTACCATCAGCCTGGGCATCAGCAAAAAATGGGTGAGCAACATCTTAACCAAAAAGCATAAAAGTAAATAAATGTTAGGCGTAAACGAAGCCTAGCTTCTTCTATTTTTTTGAAACGAATGGAAGGGACCTACAATTTAATGCCGATTCCTAACGGCAATATATTTTTGAAAAGCTCCTCATGACAGCAAAAGGCGGGCTTTCCGGTGGCATTGGTCAGGCTTAGTAGTCCAACGCACTTTAAGTTCTTACTAAGCAGCCACTGCACTCAAACACCACAAACCAAAAAGCTAGAGCGCAACAATTTTTTTTTTTTATGCCGAAGAAAATATCCTAACTCGCCCACTGTGCGCAGGTGATGTTCATAGCCAGAGATAATCTTCCACCTCGCTGTTTCTTCTGTCATCTACACTCTCTTTTTTCTCACCGTTTCACCCAGGTAGGTACCATTTGTAACGGTTTAGAGAATTGTAAATTAAGAAAATGAGGATAAGACAAAACGGCATAAAAAAAATAAAAACAACTCCATAGAACAAACAAAAATTTGTTAGCAGCTCACCAAAGCAGTAGTGTTTGGGGAGCACCACCAAAGAAAAATACATAATAATTAGATACACTCTACCTTGAGATGAATGTGTTTAAGAAGAAGAACTTTGAACACATCCCGTCTCCGTCATAAGTAGTAGTGGATGCACATTTATTATCACAAGGCACGCACACAGACCCATCGGTATGCACACACATGTTACATAACAATTAATAATTACCTAGCGATCTAGATTACCAGCGGTTATGGTAAGCGTTGAAGAGGGGCTTAGATGAATTTGGATTGATTCATTTGCGTCAGGTGTTTTTTTTGAAGAGAGGAAGCCTATAGGTTAGGTACGTAGATCGGCAGAAAGAAATAGAGAGAACCTGATTGCGCCGCGCAGCCGCGCGCCGTTGATGCAATTGGTACGGGATGTCGATGGTGATGAAGACAAATGACTAAATTATAATAAAATATCGATGGATAAAGTTAGCATTGACAGCAAGGCTCACATTAACTATTAAATAGGAATACATGTTTGACGAGGTGCTCGATTAGACATAAATGCATATCTCAAATGTACAGTAAAAGGTCGTAAAATTTGAAAATTTTATTGTAACAAATCACCCCGAGCGGAGTTAAAGGACGTCCATAGCTAATTGAGGATGAATCAAATGGAGTTCTTAACACTTTGAGCACTTAAACTTAGTTATTTTCTAACTTTCTTAAAAGGTCGTTAAAGTGGTAAAGACAGATCGATACTTTAGCTTGCATTATACATGCTGATTTATAGTTTAGAAAGTAATGAACCGCAAATAAATAGTATAATTGCCGAGTCTAAGTTATATTTATGTCTTCATGCTTAGAAATTTTTTAAAATTTCTTTTGCACAAAGAACTACATAATAAAACCGTAATAATGAGTCGTTATTCGACTCTTACAATATTGTTACAGTTAATTAAGAATTAAGTCCGCTTAAAGGTTTAAGGACATTAAATCCAATCTAGATTAGGAAGATGCTTAAGAGCAGAGAAATTATTGCGACGGCCACCAAATCTATGTGAGCGTATGGAATCAGCGCCAAAAATAGTTGAGGGTAGGTGATACGTAATAAAAGTTCCATGCATTCAAATTCTTTGCAATAAGTACTTGATGTTTGGGTGGATATTTGTAGGGGAATGTGTATCGTATTAGCCCGAAACGAACTGAGTATCTCAACCGTCTATTGCCTGACCCGCTACGACCTTTTTTGGACAGCATGCTCTCCCCCAAATCCCATCACGAAATCATTAAGAATTAAAAAAAAAATAAAGCTTGGCTTTATCTTGCATTAGTTAGTCAAATAAGATTTTCATTGGAGCCATTTTTTATTGCAACGTGACACATTTTTGGGGCCATTTTTCATACTTTTGGGGCCATTTTTCATTCTGAAATTAATTTTAATTTTAATTTTTGGGGGCCATTGTTCATTGGAGCCGAAATACATGTAGCCTTTAAGGGAGTGGCATTAAGCCACGTCAAAAGTGCAATGTCAGTTAACGTTCCTATGCAAGCTCGAAAGAATGGCAGGCCTAAAACCATCTGTTTCACACAACTGCATCAGCATTTGATTGGCCTTAGTGACTAAGTGATACGAAAGCGGAAGTCCTACAGATGGAAGAAAAAATAACTTTTTGTCAAACCATATTCAGCTCTTTGTCATCCAAAATGATTCAAATTTAGTCAACAAAATGTTTGTTATAAAGCACAATAACTTCCCCGATAGAGTCATCAGTCATCATCGGGAGTCAAAATCAAAATTACTCATAAAAATATATGAAGTTCACCTGGATATGGAAGCAACGTCTATTGGGTGTTTCCAAAACTCGTAGTTCGGTGTTTACCAGTTTATGATTCCAATACAAAGCTTTCAAATCAATAACAAAACACTCACACCGTCATTCTGTTAACTACAAATCTTAAACGGAGTTAGAATAAACACACTAAAGTTATGTCAAAAATTTACTACAAATGATAGCTCAACAGACCACTTTAACGCTCTTCGTAATAAGTAGAATTAAACTTGAATCAAATGCATTAACGTCTTCCGTTCACTTACCGTGTGAACTCTTTTTGTATGCTCTAAGAACTAACTGCAAGAAGCCCGCACATATTATTATTCCTCGAAACCAACTTTAATAGCATTCCATTACAAAATCTTTCAGATTTAAATGCACTATTACATATGTTCCCTGGATTAACATGCAATCCATCAGTCTTGTAATGAGTTCTCAAATAGAACAAATGTATCTTTTAAGACTGAATCTATTGCTACCACATGTGTGCCAGTAAAACCTCAAATACTTGTTCCTACATACAGGCTAAGTACTAAATGGTTAGCCATTCCAGCAAAAAAAAAAGAAAGAAAAGAGCGAAACATGTTTAAATGAAGTTCACATAAACTTTTATGATCACAATAAATTCGTATGCACATGTGTGCTGTTCTTGTTAATAGCACCTTGAGCACATTGAGATTGACAGAATTTTACTTGGCAACTTTATAAAGTGAAATGAAATACGTTGGAATATAATACATGTACAGGCATAGGTCAATCTTAGATGGCATCACCACTGTACATAGTGGAATCCCTCTCATTCGGATTCCATAATTTGACCCTTTTTTAGTCGCAGAAAGTCGAATTTATCAATCCATTCGATAAAATGGGTAAGTGTAAGCTTCTAACATTATACATGCTTAAAACCAAGCTCTATCTCCCAAACCCCCTTTTCTCTCTGTTCAATCTTAAAACAAATAGATTATAGAAGGTCACATAGGCTACCTACAGCTTTAGTGTCTTAATAAATATTGGTCATAAGCCTGTTTGCAATATAATTAAACTGGACTATGGCTGCGTAATATTATCCTAAATTAGACTCCACTGACCAGGAGGTTATCAACATTACAATGCCGAAAGAATTTTTAAAATTGGCTGTGCAGTTCCAGATATAGTCACCCCTTCCGCCGTAACTCCTCCTTTTTTGCTAAGAGGACTAGAATCCACGAAACGCCTCTTTTGTTACTGCCCTGCGTTTCTTCGAATTAGGTTTAATGCCATCGATAACTGAAGTGCCTTTTTCGGATTTTTGAAAAAGATGAGTAAATTCACTGGATTAGTTTTCGAGCTACAGCAGATTTACAAATCTGCCAAACACTTCTTGGAACATTTTTTCCAAACTCCCAATTAAATTTTTTAGTTTTAATAAGGTTCAATAGATGATAACTTTTAGCTTCCAAAAGAATGCTATACATCTTCGATTTGTGCCTAAAAGGCGACTAAGGACTCTTTTAGGTAGAGTGTAAAAGCTCTATAAAGGCTCAAACTCGAGCTTATAGTATTATCCATTACCAAACAAAATATAAACTTCAATTTTTTTCTTTCCTAGCGAAGCTTAAATTTAACTATACTTTAAAGCTTCATCTTATCTTTATCAAAGGCTTAAATAAAGTAGACATATTAGTGAAGGCTTTGGAAATGAAATTTTAATACTCGTACCTTTAGAAAGTTGAAATATTAGTCGGACTTCCTTGGAAATATGATCTTATGAGACAAGGAGTAATGTAAGCACGCGACAGGAGTAACAGACATAGACATTTTATTCCAAGACAGACTTACGAGACTTTTTACCTGCTATGGCCTTCAGAACTGCACATCTACCGCTTCCAAGAAATCGACCTAATAAGTGTTTCTTCCAGAAATTATTCAAGAGATCTTTTTCCATTCTCCGCTCAGGCTCTGAAATTCCCGCTGTCTACTTTCTAAAACCATTTTAAGGCCAGTTCTAATACTATTTACATCCATGTCAACGACATACGATCTTATCATAATAGCTGTATATTTAAAAATAGATTGCTAGAATTTTAAAAATTCAGTCTAGCAAATTAGTTCCTGGAAAAAATATTTCTATCAACATCTTGCAGTTTCCGCACTTCATTGAACTACTGTAATTACCAGTAATTACTAACACGTAGTGCAAATTATTATCAGCACGTACTAACAGTCACCAGATCTGTATGCAGCATACTTCTCAGACTCGCTCGTTAAGTTTATTCGAAAAAAAAAATGAAATTAAATTCCATTCCCCTCATAGATAATGGGAAAAACATAAAAACTTCCCTTTCGGAATACAGTTGCATAAAATCACCATGCATCGACTGAGAATTAGCGGTATCAAATGATTTTAAATTTCTGACTAAAACCCGACTAAATTGCAATAATTAAACCCACTAACAACGAAATTACACCAACTCTATACCACAACACCAAGCAGCTATAATTATGAACTTCCAATGTCTTTCTTGCATGGTTAATTATTGTTTCTTTTCACAAGAAACTCCAACCGAACATTGTAGATCTCTGGCGGAGTGTAGTACAAAAATATACCGGCAAGATCGTGACACTCGCGATACCGTTTGCCGTAGTTGCCATTAGATATACCCGGTCACCTACTCATAACTTTTTATGTAGCATGGCAAAGCACCCGACTTTTCTTTTTCTTTCTCTGGAGCCGAAAACGGTGTATTCACAGTTGTTCTTGCTAAAATTACGCTCACCTGAAGACCAATATGGTGCATGCCATACTGCAGCCAGAAAACAGGTAGCTTGTCAGTCTTCGCATCCACTTTGGACATCAATTGGAGGCACGCAAACTGGCCTGGTATTTACTACACACGATCTATCGTTCCCAATAATTTGTATCTTGAGTGTGTGCCAATAAATTTAACAAAACAATTCTTAACTAAAATATGATTCCAGCAGACTACAGAGAACAGACACCGGTGGTGGTAAGGCTAATGCAATTTTGATGGCACATTGATTAGAATGATGATGGTATACGAGTTGCCGCCAGCCTGACTTGGCTACTGGTTGTTCCGTTTCTAATTAGTTGGTCATAGCGATAAAGAGTAAAGTGAGCTATCAAAGTAGAACGTAGGAACGCGTTCAGATGTTCAAACCAGTCTTTGGAGTCCATCCATTGTAGAAAAGGCGAATCAAATTAAATTGCATTTTTTTATCTATCTAATTTGCTATGAAGGTAGGCAGGCGGTTTGTTTGTTAATTATGTAATTTGTTAGTATTAAATGGTTTAATAAGATAAAAGTTTTTTTTATATAAACAAATAGGTAAGCTTAAGATAGACTTGAATATAAAAGGTATTTGTAGTCTGTTCACGTTATTTAGATACAACCGCAGCGTATGTGGTTTTAATAAATAAAAAAAAAATCCCCGTAAAATGTATCCGAAATTTCAAATATGTAGATATTAAATTATCTCTAATTGAATTAATTCGATATACCAATTGAGTAATTTTAATCGCTTCAATGTCAGCCGCATTTAAGTGGGATTTGTTAATAGCAATCAGTGTTAGGTTTGTTAAGTCCTGAGGCTAGTAAACGTGTACAATCATAATGTGCAAGCACGTGTGGGCAAAAGAGGGTGTGCTGCATGCAGTAATCATTTGTAAATTATGCCAACGCATACATAGCTGTGTTGCTTTTAGTTTTCTAATTTGTTTCAGAATTTAAACCAAAATTGAGAATTACTGTCGCTGGATACGATCAAAGTCCAGTGCGATTTTTTGCACAAAATGTTAAAAATAAAAATTGAGCCCATTTAGTACAATATGATCTTTTGAAATAAAATTTATACCTACAACAGACTTATTTCGACGAAATATTGGTATCAAATAAAGGTTATGATTTACATGTCGCAGGAAATAATAAGAATAGTTCGGAATATTGATTCGGAACTAAGAACATTAGATTAAACTTAGTAAACTCTTTTCTTTTTTTTATCGTAATGCCTGCTTTAATAATATGCATTCATCCTATTTGCACACGTCAAGTGTTTATCGTGAAAAACTGCTTTTGCGAAAAAATCTGTAAATAACAATTTTTGGGTGGACAAGTGTGAACCGATCAGAATGACAAGTATTAGAACCGAATAGAAACCGCGTGGTACCAAATGATCGTACGAATCGGTTTCATACGGTTTCAAAAATCATAAATTTGGGTCTAGGGCATACAAGTCAACACACTTTTCCAGTTTTATCACTGTTCCGTTTTTGGTTAACACTTTTTGTATACAACAAACATGATCCCGAGAACTAAAAACACACCGATAACGGGCCGTAGCTATATTTTCGGCACAAATGTGTTCAACTTCCGAAAGGCAAATAGGAGGATTCTCCTTTTGGTTGTTTGACAAACCTAAGACACGTTTAAGAATCAATGTTTTTCTTCAAGAAGGAAAACGTTAGTAAGGTAACACCAACATTGACATAAATATTAAACGTTATGTTGTAAAGTATAGTAGAATTTTACCAAAACGGCAACCATGTTTGGTCAGCGGGACCTGTGCAAGTTTTCTAATAATAACATTTTGAAGTTGGGTAAAGAGTTTTTGTGATTGACAAAACATCTGTTTGGCATGTGTTAAACTTGGTAGAACATTATTACATAAAAATATATACCTTCGGGCGTTATTTCCATTTCTTCGTGGAAACATCTACGAATTATGCTTAACACCCTATAAAATGAGTCTTACAGATATAATGTATGATTGTGTTTTCCTGTGGTTCCGTCAGATAAACGACATATTACAAAATAATCATGGAAAGTTCAATGACTGTACTATTATTATTTTCAATTTCAATTCACATGATGTGACAACTCAAAGCAGTGAATAGTGATCTCCTGTGAAAAATTAAAAGTTTTATTGTGGTCAGATTGTGAGTAATGCTAGGTAGTCACTTTTATGCATGCCAACCTTATCTTTAAGTAGGTATGCATTTTGCGAAGAACAAAATTAAAAATACAATTTAAGAAATCATTCAAAAGTTCTTTCATAACCCGGCGTTGTTTAAATTTTGCAAAAAATCAAATGCTTCATTATTCTACGGGAACTAAGAACTTGACACTCTCGTTTAGATTTCAGTACTTTTTATGGCTGACTTGTTAGGAAAAAGTAATTTATTTTTAAAACTTGGCACTTCTCTAACTTTTATGTTTTTTTTGTGATTTTATTGTGATATGGGTATACTGGATTACAGATTCGAATCCGAACCGTACCACATACAAAATTGTATGCACTGCCCATCTAAGTGAGAAGCTGCCGTTCGGAGTCGGCATTAAGTTGTAGTCTCATTTGCGTCAAAAAGTTAAAGAAAAGGGATGACCACCTAAATGAAAAATAAAATAAATGTTTTCCCCGCAAATCCTATCCTTCTCCGTTCAGTGAGTAAGTCATTTACAATTTTTGCTAAGTCCTATAACTCTCATATTTAACTTTTAAAATGTTGAATGGTACCAGCGGCACGACCTAATCATGATGTAATGTATCTGGCTTTGTTGTAAGCACGGTTAGGGGGATGAGTGAGTTGGTAGAGAAAACATAGTGGGTAGCCATGTTTCCAATAGTACGGTGCCCGAGTACAATCCTAGGTGCCAAGAAGCTATCTTGCACACAGTCTTTCTTTCTTAGCCGAAAAAGTCTCAGCATGTTGGTTTATAAGACTGGTTGCTACCCAAAGCTTCTGTACCCCTCTCTGTTTAAGAATTATCCGTAAAGATGCGTATACTTTTGACGACAGTACTAGGTTACATTTTTTTATCTCTTATTCTGAAAGTGCATTTGGCTGCCATCTTCTTTTTAAGGAGTTCAATGGGTTCCAGTAATATTAAACAGGAGATACCACCTCATTTGCTTTCGGATCAAGAGATATGCAAATTTAATCTAAACAAATTATGAACATTAAAATATAAATTTGTATTGCTTAACTTAAAGGTGCAGCACATCATCAATATTTACCCACTCGAGCGTGCATTTACACAAGGCTTACCTGCAAAGAAACGAATGAAATTAAAATGTTAATTTAACTTTGACAAATTTGACATAATTTGTTAAAAAAAATATACAAAATGTTTAAAACTCTAATTGAAGCGCTTATTGCAATAAGATGATTAACCACATTTTTTCAGATATCGAGATTCTAGCTGGACTCCACTCAGGAATTCCATAAAAAACCATCATGTTATTGCAATAAGCCCTTCAACTGTAAACAACAACCAACTACTTATACAATTAAAATCTTTCGAGAACCATCCACAAAATCAGTCGTCATTTGTTCTACTTATGTACGTCGTATACTACACGAAACTGCGTGTTGTCTTTCATTACAACAACGCCACAAAATAAAAACCCTTCGGTCAACAACTGAATGCTTTTCACTATCTACCTAATGTTGCGCACGCAATCTTAAATTACTAAATTATAATGACGTAGTGGGTTGCGCTACTGTATCTAGACAAAAACAATGTACCTATCGAAAGATTGCGTAAAACAAAAACTACCGACAAAAGTTCGCTCCTGAATCTAATTACAATCACCGGAAAAGCGATAACTTTGTTAAGCAAATATTTACGATACCTGTTTGCAAAAACCAAATCGGGCTACCTACATGCAGAAGCAACAGATAACATGGAACAAGTGACGATGGCGACTATTTACGCATTTTGCAACTAAAAACATAAACAATTACCGATGCGTTATGCAACAGCATTGAATTTATTTCCTTTTGAAAATCTATCGAAGACGTGACTGTTTTTGTTTCAAACATTCGCTACCCGTATTTTCTATTTGAATTCCATTCAAATTGTATATTTTCAACTCAAATGGCGCTTGTTATTCGTCGTCGCGTCGTTGAGATACAGAAATGCCAAGGCGTGTTGCGAAATTACAAAACAAAATTACTACCAGCCACCCCTCGGGCTTCAACTTTATTACTACTTGATTCCGAGTGGAGTTCAGATTTTCCTTCAGTTTTTTATTGATAAAAATGGAAAATTGTTGACACGGTGCCAAAATGGTAGCGATTCCATTGAAATGAGAAGAAACACCGCAGATTTGCATATAGTTGTTGACTATTAATTGCGGATTCGTTGGCCATCCCTGAGGCTTTTTCTCTCTTGTCTTATATTTGTATCCTTGATTACAGAACATCGCAACTAATTACGCAATTCCACCAGATGAGTAGATTCCATCTATGGATATACATAGGTAGGTAGTTGAAAAAAGAAGAGGAGACTCAAATCTACTTGACCATCGCCTGGCTAGTTACTGACTATTCACCGAAGTGAAACTAACCATTTAGCGTCAGTCAGTCGTCCTCGCCGTCAGTGCTGGTTGCTGTCGGCTGCGCTGTTTGTCGACAGACGGTTAACCGGAAAAGATGAGAATGAAAATGCGAATGAATGCATTATCGCCCAGGATACACTAATTGGAATAGGTGGACACTCGGGACACGGTCTGTTGAGTGGCTGCTTCGTTGTTTGATGTCGTCGTATGTCTTGATGATGGTGGGTGAAGTGTTTTAGCCATGTCAAATGCAGTCAAGCTGATAGGAAGAGTGATGGCCGGCCACTAGTTGATTTAAGAAGGGCTGCCTTTGTTAGGTTAGGTTTTCTGGTTTTTTTTTTTGTAATTATGCAAATGGGCCAACACAATATGAGAGAGTAGTTAGCTTCATACAGAAAGGGTGAACTTAACTCAGTCGACTATAAACGTTTGCCCCTGAAATATACCTGGGGCCGCAAGAAAATAGAAAATACATTTGGTCAGTGGCGTCAGATTGGGGGAAAGATTTGAAAATGAACGAAAAGGTATTTGCCATCAAACATTGTAAAACAAAGAAAGGAACAGAAAAGCAAACTTAAAAAGGGTTCGTTTTAACAATCAATTAAATCAGAATGTGGAAACACAAAGAGTTTTGAATCCAAGTTGTTGCTCAAAAAAGTTAGAATGGTTAAAAGTTTAGCTTCGAACCTCAGTGTTGAAATTTCTTCGGAGCAAATTTATTAATCAAGTGGAGTAAATCTAAAAATTTCAGGAGTTGATTTACAAACAAATGAAAAAACTTAAGTTTCAAACAGTGTTTTTGACAAAAAAAATGCATTTTAAGAAATAGAAAAAGAAAAAACATAAATTCCATTGGGTTCAGACTTGAAAATTTTAAATAAATAAGTTACTTCAATGTGATTTGGCTAAAGATTTTTTCAGAGTGAAAAAAGGAGTAGAGTTAAAGCGGATTGACGGAAAAAAATATTTTTTTCTTTACTAAAATTAGGAGTAAATTTACTCCGATTAGAGTATGGTTCGAGCACTGGGTTGCAATTATGACCAATAGGAGGAGTAAGTAACCGTTGAATGCAATATTTAATTCGCATAAGAACCAACTTAGAAGAAATGGTCAGTAATAGCTGCTTCAGCGAAAAGTTCTACTTTAGATAAAAAAAAGTCATTCGATAGCCGATGGATTAAATGCATTAGGTCTTGTCAAAGAAAACTCATATTGCTAACTCAGCGTGATTACAATTAATGACCAAATGTTAAAACCGACTTGGTCATTTGAAATTTGCTAATCAGACGGCATGATGACATATATCAGGAATTTGGGCAGTTATCTGTTTAATTTGACCATCTATGTGACCAGTTGGCACACAGTCTAAACTTTATCAAAAAAAATTGCACTGCTAACTCTTCTTTTTGAGTCATCTTTAAAATATTAACAACAGTATACCATAACGAATATTCCAAAGTAGGCTAACAATCACTATAAAAAAAAAGAACGATTCTCTGAGGATGACTATATATTTGAATATGTAGTCACATTTTGCTTTTTATGCAGCCTCACCTAACGCACGATGGATGGTAGAGAAAATAATGCAATTTGTGTCATGTCCCACATAATCTTGATCGCGTGTCGACAAAGATCGACAAAGAACAATCATCCAATCCAACATCCTGAATTATTATGCAAATGATCAAGAAGAGGAAAGCCATCAAACAATCTGAACGTCATTATTGTTATTATTTTCATGAAAAAAAAAGAACTTTGTTTTCGAATTCGATTGAAAGTTGACGAACGATACGATACGATGCGGCCCAGATTCATCCGATGCAATGTCTAGAACTATCTACGACGATGCACACGCATGTTACCGACTACCTACCAACAACAAGCTTAATTCAAGTACTTTCGGATTCGGATTACACAATTCCTTAACGAAGCAGTAAATTGATTTTTTGTTATTGTCGTTGGGGAAACCAAACCCGCATTGAGCCCATACAGAACTTGTCTGCTCTGCGCACACGCTATTGTCATCTCACGAAGCAGCAGTGATTTGTTCCTTCGATGCAATTACATTAATTTCCTCTCGAGTTCTCTTACATGGACTTGTGTATTTGAATGAAAAACTCCATGCATTGAATGAATGAATGATTTGTTAGCATATCAAATCGACATGATTGCTTCAAATCGGAAAATGAACAACAAGAAGACAACGACGACAACGGCAAAGAAATCGGATTGGGTTACAATACAACACGTTTTGCCCCTTTACACACGCTGCCGGGGCATATTGTCACTCCGTACGGAGGTAAATGGCACACGAGTGTAATAATACGGGTAGTAGAATTCCCCAGAACTCGTTCGTTCTACAAAACAAAAGGAACAACTAATGAAGGCGTGCTAGTTATATTCGATATAGTAATCATGCGGAAGTTGCAAAATATTTATTAAAATTTGAAATTTAATATTTGTCAGGTCATGAAACAGTGACGTCGAAAAATCGCTCGCCAAACTAAAAACACAAATTCACACTTTCACAGTTCTCATTTGACATTTTCCCCATTATGTCAAAATCCAAACTATTTTAAAGAAATATTGTATCACTTCAGTAGGTAGAACGGGAACGAGAAATAATACCATCAGCAAGTGCGGTTTTATGGCGATAGACTGGTGGACTGATGACAAGTGACAGGAAATACGAAGCCATCATGCAACGCAACGCAATATTTTGTCGCCAGAAGTTTGATGGTTACTTGGCGTTTCGATTGATTTGGTCGACGCTTGTGGTTGGACTTTGTGCAGCAGCAGACTCAATGTGGTATTCGTTGGCAGGTTTGTTGGCCCGTTAGCATTTTTCACATAGCCTGCGGTTAAATGTGAGGTGTGTTTCGCTTCCGGCTAGTGTTGTCAATAAATGATGCACTTCCAATCAATGGATTGTTATTGAGTGTGAGTGTGTTTGTGTGTAAGTGCAGTAGCGTAATCGAAATGCATAACAGAGGAAGTAATAATTTCGATGGGTTAGCTGAGGAGGGTATTATTTATATGGTGGTACACAACGCGTATGCAGTTGTGCATTTTAATTGGTTTACATATATGTTGGACAGCTGGGAGGTTTGATGCAAAACGTGCGTTTACACGAAGAGGATGAAAGTGTGTTGATTGTTTGTTGGCAAAGAGAATTGTGCTGCGAAATTAAGCTAACAGGTTGAAGCTATAATGAGTCGAAGAAGCACTGTCTAAAAGGTTGTTTAGAGGTTGAGTAAGGCATAAGGGCTATAACTTCAGACGTAGATACATTGCTCTTCCACAATTGCTTGACAACATAATGTGTAGCCATAAGAATACCACGGTTATCCATATTGCTTATTTGACGTGGAGAAAAACCTGATGTTGTCGCACTTCATCTAACGTGGAATTCTTTTTGGATTAGTGTCGTCTGCAACATTTTTAAAGCAGAGATAGATGCTCCGAGATGGAGCTTTCTTTTCTTGGAGTGAGCAGGATATGTACAAAGTTGGTGACGAATCGTTTCCTCCTCCTATTCGTCCATACAACTTCTGCAAAAGAATGCACAAAGTCTTGTTGCATGTTTACCTATAAGACAGTGTCAAGTGATGACAAAGCTCCGCCTGCTTAGTTTTCCACCTAAAGTATGTTTCCTCCATAGCAGCCAGCCTTAGCGATAGTTTACAAGTAGCGAAAGGTATACCAATCTCTTCTTCATCAGATGAGAAAAGTAACGTGCGAGTTCATCAGCCTTACAGTTCCCAGAAATGTATCTGTGGGTGATCTGCAGTCTAGGGCTACTAAAAAGTTTACAGAGCCATTCGTCTGCTAAAAATATCAAGGGGGTCAGGTGAAACAGAATGTCTAAGGCACGGGTGGGTGCGTAAGGCTCCTCCAATGCATCGGCAGGCTGATCTTTGGACTTTTCTTATTTTATTGCGATTGGTCTCTTTATCCAAATCAGTTCACCAGACAGCCACTCCATACGTATGTATGGTCTTATAATCGAAATGTATAGCCAGTGAGTGATGTGAGGTTGAAGGCCCCATCTGTTCCCAATGGCTTTTTTATTTATTCTTTCCTGGATAATAGGCTTCCAGCTGAACTTTTTATCCATAATCAGACCCAGATATACATAGATAAAAAGTTGAGGTTGAAGCCTTATATCCAGGTAAGAATTAAAGAAAGCTACTGTTGCATATTTCTGACATACAAGTGAACAGTACGCTGAGTCGTCCAAGAGTAGAATGAGTCTAAGATGAACTAACCTACAATGAAGCACGCAAAAGAGCAGTGGTGAGTGGTATATTAAAGGAAATCGAACCGCAAAGCTATTTGCAATGACATCGGAGTTCTCACCGGCCGCTGTGTAGTAAAATTCGGCAGACTACTGCAGTAGCTACAGAAACGTACAGGAATTTAAGTATATTCCATAAATTAGGATCCTTGGACCCAGTTGTTTGTTGAAGTGAAGCCGTGGCATTTCCACAATGGCACCAATTTACCTATCATCTCGAACAGCATGCGACCTGAGCAATTTATTTTAACTTTCCGTCAACCTATCTTCTTTACGTCCAATTTGCGATTTTTAATGCATATTATTTTTGACATCTTTATCCACCTTAAGTGTACTGTTTAACGTCATGTGTGATGTTTTTAATTTCAAAATAATTGACTTCTAAAAAAAGATTCACCTTCAAACACACGTAATATATTCATGAACACATAACATATCCTATTTTTCAGATTATAATATCCTCTGTGACATATAGACAGCTATAATAAACACGAACAATGAATAAAAGAATGACGCAATTTCATTGATTACCAAAAAATCTAAACTTTACTCGCTTCTTGCGTGACTAGAAACGATCTATTTAAATTCATCGTCACTGAAGCCACCACATGCTATGAGTACATTACCATTACGTTCCAAAATTATCAACAAAGTACCATCGTCTTTGCTTGGCAACTAACCTCTTTTTAAATTCAAATCTAGGAAGTACTATTTTTATGTAAAACTAACAGGCATAATGTGCATTTATTCAGAAGCCATAGAATATCGCAGTTAGCATACGTGATTTAATTTTCAGTTGTGTTCCACATAATAATTCAACGATAAACCGATTTGTTCGATGGAAGGAGATACATCATCGAAATGCCAAAAAGTGTGGGTTTTCTCGTACGTATCCGTGTTCGTAATCACCCGCAGTGATAGAGAATGATATCGCTTTGCTATGGAATTTAGTTATACGTACGGGAATGAGAAGAGAGCGAATAAGGAAATGTTCCAAGTGCATGGGAATATTGTCAGTCATGAGTAATATATTAATGAGAAACCATAAAACTGACTTGACAAAATGCTGAACTCGAGGTGACATTATTTCTAGGCTATAATGCACAAGCCGCTTGGGAGGTGTATTGACCCAACCTTGTGTCTTTAAGAAGGAATTTAAAGGCAATGCTCGGTGAGTGGAAGGGCCTTTAGTAATGGGGATGTTGTTGAGGGTAAACATGGATAACAGACAACCATACTGACTGCTACATTAATACCGTACCGACAATGGAACAATTTCTGAGGGTACACTTAGGCGAAATAAAATCGCTCCAGATAAGCGTTTTTTTCTTTATAGGAGGCGGTCTTATTAAGGAAGTTTGCAAGATAAATATTAAAACTGATAAAATTGGCCTAAATACGATGTTAAGCTCATCTGTTTATGGGCTCATCTTTAAAAAAATAAAAACCTACGGCCTTACCAATAATTGAACACTAATGTCGACTTTAAGTTGACTGCCAGTTTAAATTAAAATATATAGCAGATTTGAAATGGTACCAATAAATAATAATCTATTACAATCAATGCTGTCAATCTATTTGTCCTTTGAAAAAAATTTGAACAAATTAAGTAATTAAAAATTAATTCAAGTCGGGACTGGATCTGATGCTAGTTGACGAATCGGCAAACTCTCGAAGAAGAAGAATTATAAAAATCGAGCCATTTTTAAAATATGACACTGTCAATGTGACTTGTGTTGTCATTGTGCTTTAAGTGAATTATTTTTTTTATACCTTTTAGTACTTTTTATTTTTTTCGATATATAATTTTTGTGTAGAAAATAAACGTTGCAACATATGTGGAAGGCCTACCAGAAGTTCTGATCGCATTATGTTAAGATATATCTTGTCAATTGTATGACAATGATTGTATGAAAATTAAAGTTAATGTAAGACATAATAATGGCTTTTTAACCATTAACATTTAACCCTACAGTTAACGATTATCCGACAATCCGTTTATTGGTGCAGGGATTTAAGAGAGTGTATAGACTTTACGTTAGCTGCCAGACTAAATTTTATTATTGTTATGCTACGTTTTCACTTAGCAATAAACCGAGATTAAGATTAAACAGCCCTTAATCTACATTAAATCTTAAGATTTACTATAAAAATTTAGATCTGCTAAGGACAAGATCAAAAAATAATCTTGAAAGAATCTAGGTTTGCATGTAAGAATCGGTTTGTGAACACACTTAATACCAATTTACCATAACTGAAGATGTCAAAAGTGACGTTGGTTGCTGACAATTGAGAGCAATTTGACAACTAGATGTTGGCCAGAGAACGGTTTTTCTTTTTTCTTTAATCTCGGTTTATCTTTTGGTGGAAATGCAGCATAACGGTCGATAATTTTTAATTCCAAAGACATATTCGGTAGTTCACTTAATGTTTGCTATGTTTTGTAGTAATAAAATTGTTTTTGAATCAAAGGCAGTTCACCATCAAAAAAGAGATGTTTGATATTAATAATTAATAATTAATAATATTAATTTTATCAATTACGCACAGCAATCAATTTGAATGGTACTAGCTTTTACCCATGAATTCCACTGTCCGTTGGAGACTGGAAATAACTTTTAGCATGGCTAATTTGAAAACGTTACATACTGGTACCTATTATTTGAAGGTATTAAAAGTTTTACTATTTTGTTAAAGGACTCCTTTTTAAAATAGCCATTGCCACTTAAACACTAGGCCACTGCACTATATGGATATATATTTAATCAAAAAAAAAACATTTTATGTCAGCTTTGTCCGTAAAACATCTTTTCATCGACATAGCCAAAATATTTATAAACTTGTTTCTAGTTTACCATTTTGTACCTTTTTACAGTCAGCTTACTGATATATATATATATATTAGGGTAAACGGCACATACAGGACCTAAAGCCTAGCTTCTCCAACCAGTGTGTGTGCGATGATATATTTTTTCACACGAATAGAATTAATTTTTGAGAAGCTTCTCATGACAGTATTTACTCTTGGATGTTTGTCAGACGTTCGCAAGAGGTGGGGCAGCGAATAAAAACTTTAAGGTGATATAGGTCGGGATTTGAACCAGCGACCTCTCGCTTAGTGGTCCAATGCACTTAACCACTAAGCCACTGCACCCAGCTTACTGATACGCCGTTAATTAATGCAATGAAGGTTTTTAAAAGGTGATTTTTAAAAAATCCAGAAACAAATTTTTAATGCCATTCTACCATTCAAATATATGTGATCTTGTACAAATTTACTTACCACCTAGCAAGAACAAACTATTGTAATATCCTGACACACCCAATTCAATTACTATCCAAATATTTTTGCCCCTTTAACACTTTCAGAAATGTCGCAGTATAGAGTCTGATTACGTAAAAAAATAAAAAACGTTTAATTACAGCAATCACTATAAAAATAGAATTTAACAAAAACAGCGCTCGGACGTAACAAAGTTTAATTGCATTCTCTACCTTATCAACGGCCATTAAAATATTGGCAAAACAATTTAAAGTTCTTTCTAAAGTTTGCTCATAGTATATACTATACCTACGTAACGTATAAAGAAAAGTAAGTGACTCTTAATTGCTCTTCCCCTATACGTAAACAACACGAACAAAAACAGTGCTGCCCATCGAAGAGGTCTAACCTCTTGAGTCCGCAGTATTAGCATAAAGTAGTCGTAAATAACTGAGAAAAAAAACACCACCTAAACACATAACCGTTTAATGAGATTTATGAATATCTAATCGGTCATAGCAAATTGAATAATTAATTAACTTGTCATAAAAATGTGCACAGCGAATGAGCTGTCACAGAAGCGGTCTTCTCTAAGTGCGTTGAATTAGTCCACCGATTTGTTGTCATAATTTTGTAGGCCAACAAAAATAATCGCAGTTAACGTCAAGGTTTCTTCTTAATTTATTTGTATCGATGGTAGGTGGCATATTTATTTAACAACAAATTTGCTACTTTATCAATTGAAAGGTCACTGCTGTCAGAACACAGTTTGAGTGCATAATTTACTTCATTTTTGTTTACTATCTTTTGAAGTAGATATAGGTTAGCTAGGTAAGTACCTACTCTTAGAATTGGCTACCTAAGTGAGTGAACTTGAAACGTACCTACACTCCAGACCTGGGTTATATCATATTTATAGTATACTTGTCAATATAAGTGACAGCTACTTTAAAAGGCAGCTAATCGGTGTGCGGTGGCGCGACGTTAAAAGCATATAACAACAGCAGACGCTGCATTCGAAATTAAACCAACAAAATTCAGTTTACCTTGAAGGTTAGGTTGAAGTTTTGGTTTTATTTATTTTGCGCTTTGTTTTTTGTTTTATATAATTTTTCATATTCCTCTTTTGTTTTACAAGATCTTTTTACATTGCCATGTGTTTTATAGTAAGCTTAGGAATTTTTGTATAGTCAAGGTCAGTGCGCGAGGCGCTGGAGTGCAGAGATGGCTTACATTTTGCGATGTTGTGAGCCTTCGGCGGCGTGGCGTTTGTTTTGTACAATTGAGAAGCGAAATGTCGAAATCCACTTCAAGTTAGATTACTATATATTATGATTGATAGGCCAATCGCAGATTATGATATTGAGAAAGAAATGTATGGTTTTTAAGTGGTTTAATTGCTTTTGGGGAATGCGGTTTCGACCAGTTGCACTTTGTGAAGTTTAAGGTTATATTAAGTGCGGAATGAAGAGAAGATGAATTGAGTGTTAACAAAATCGATGACTCTATTGAGCTTAATTACTGACATAATGAATGTGATTTATGTTGGTGGTAGATAATTATTATCTATTTGCTAAAAATGCGAAAGACTTCGGTTGGAAAACTTTGAGTCTTATATTTAAGCGATATGTCAGTTTCAGTGAAAATAACAAATTTGTTTGGAGGTAGTCATATGGGCCACAGGTTGGTCAAGTTGAAAAAGTTTGATCGAACATAAATTTCGACACATGGTCCAGAGACAAGACAATAGGTGAAAATCGAAATTGCTTCTAGAGTCAGATCTAAAAAAGATTTTGTGGTTTTTTGGGGGTTTTTCTTTAGGGGCGGAACCAGAAAACGTGATGTATATATTTTTTACATCCCTGTACAGAAGGATACGTCCGTTTTGTACGGGGACAAATTATAGTTAACATATTTGACATCTTACTCCGTAGAAATGTTAATTTTACCTAGATATCATGTAACATAAAAAATAAAGTTAAAAATGTGCCGTAAAAGAGGTTTGTTTACACTATTCAAAACAATTAAAGGAACAAGTAAAAGCTGTGGCTTTGTGAAAAAAATGGTTCCACATAAAAAACATTTTTAAACTCCAATTTTTAATTTGGCAAACATTTTTTTTTAAATTTAAAATGTTTTTTTTCTCGTTTTTAGGTTTTAAGGCAAGAATAAATTTGTTTGGGTTTAACCGATACATTATTTTCAGTGTCTTAACGTCAAATCGTTGCTGTGCTACCGAACTTTAAATATAAAGTTAATATTTTTTCTTTCAGTATTCGTTTTTTAGCATCCGACAGTACCTAAACCCAAGGGCAGTTACCTAAATAAGATTCCTGCACTTTAAAATTTGTTTAAGAAAATATTTTGTTTTATCAAAATAAATAAAACCATAGAATAGGGTTTAAGAACGTTCAAGCATATGGGTTGGGTTTGAAAAAGGTTTGTTATTTAATTTAGAGATGGATTGCATTGTACAATACTGTTGTCTGATAAATCTGATAGAAAAAAAAGAAAAACCGACTTATGAAATATTGCACAAATACTGGTCTGTCTACATCGACATACAACAAAAATTCCAATCAGACTGAGATACAACTTGTGGCTTAAATGCTGGTCTAATATCGAGTTCCGGTGGAGGTAAGTTTTTTCGAGAATAATGAACAAAAAAATTTACCTCTCAAAATCTTGTTTTATCATTCAAACCAGACAATATAGTTAACTTAAGCATTTCAGCCTGTCACTTGTTTTATGTTTAAAGATATGTTTCTTAATAGGTAACTTTAGAGGAATAGATAAAAAAAAAATTAATCGAAAGCGTCGTGCGTTTGGACAGCTGGGCCGATTTTGATCAAACTTCAAAGAAAAACTCAAACTCAAAGCCTGAAAATTTAATCAGAGCGCCACCTATCGGGTGTCAAATTTAGGTAATTTTTTTTACCTCTAAGCAAAGATATATATTGGAAGTATGTGTCATTCTGATACTCAAATAAGGAATTTGTTAATAACTTGACTACACCTTTCAAATGCTATCACAGCTATGAACCGTTTTCTCGGAAACAAAGTTGTTTAAAAGTTATACGGTAACTCAGAAACGCACCAAAGATATTGTACACTCAAAATGGTGGACTTCACAGACACACCCCCGTGCCTATACCGAAGAATGTTTTAAAATGTTTCCAGTACGTTAGTTTTGGAGTCTATAATACACATACCAACATAGCTACATAGATTCATACAGTGGTGGTCAGATAAATAGCACACAGTCAATTGACAGCATGTAAACCCTAATTATATGGCCACCTGTAGATAGATTTGTTTCGCTGTTCGCCGGGGAATTTCAGCTGAAAATCATTTCATAAAATAACTTTGTTCTCACGTGCCAATACCTATTTGGAGAAAATAGGACCTTAGTCCCAGTTATAACGATTTCGACTGAAAAAATTGTGTTCTTAAATTTAATAAATCCCACACTTTAAAATCAAAACATCTCCAAACAGTTGACCCCGATTTGAAGAAACAAATCGATTGAACATCAACTACACTTCTTTCAACTCTTAGCTTGTATCTTTTCAGTTACATGGAATGATCCTGAAAGCAATATAAATCAGCTGAAGAATCAAGCCATAACTGCCCACCACAGAAAGTAGGTCAGCAACACACTCACATCCATCTATGTACAAGTACGTGGTGAAGAAAAATCTTTTCTAATCCAACAAAGTCTTAATTGCTCGCTAATTTGAAGGCGTATTCGTTCATTTATTAAACTCTCAAACTCATCATTTCAGCCTTCTTCGTACATTTATTCCATTACAGTGCCTACTCCATATTAATATCAATTTCTAAAACAAACTTGTTTCGAATGCAATTCTTAGCTCCTCTCCTTGCGCACGCCAGACGCAACATTCAATGATTTATGCAAACCAGAGTACGCACTGAAAGTACTCCCAGTGGCCGGCCATCACCATCAATTCAGACTTGAGTCCAAGCCAAGTAGAAAGTCACCTGTTTTGCGGCAATGTCGCACATATAAAATGAAAAGCAAGGCAAACAACACCAGTAACAAGAAATTCAAAATGAAATGCCTCCGCGTGTTTTCAGTACAACAAAAAAAAAATAAATAAACAAAGTTGCACGCAATACCAATTCCAATTCCAGTGCCACAACAACAGGTACGCATCCGGAAAGATGATTTCCTTAAAAAGATATACCAGGCGGATAAAACTACGTAAACTAACTTGAAGGAGAAAAGGCAACACGGATGCGTATTCAATTACCAATCAGCTTATTCCATAAATGAGCAATAGAAAGAAAGGCATGTTTGTACTTCCAACAAGTATCTACTCGTACTCGTTCTCGTACATCTATCTAATTACAATTATAATGACCAGTCAAGCCAAAGACGGAACTCATAACTGTGCTCCAAATTGGCAGTTTGCAGGACGAGACAAATGTTTGTCCATAATTCTTCTCAACTTGAAATGGGACACTTCATATTTTTATATATAATTTTTTTTTGTTTTTTGTCGGCTTTCGAAAGACTTCCGTTTCGTTCGTACTAAATGCGGAATACGGAACGAAACGCAGTTGGTCTCCATATAAATGTGGCCCGCTGGCAAAACTTAATTTAAAATATTTATAAACTTGTATGGAATTCGATAAACATGAGGAAACTCTTTGTGTATAATAAAATTTGCATTAATTTGGCACAGAAGGCCAGTTTAAGCTGCGCGCGTGTGATAGAGCGCACCATCGTGGAGATGGGTGTGAAAGAGTTGTGTCTTGCCACGACTACCCGCAGAGATATAATTATTCAAATCTAGAGGAGTTGAATAGAGCGCAGTAGTTAAGTTTATGACACGATCTTATGGCACCTCTACGCATTTATTTATGATAAATTAGCTGTCAAAATTTGTGAATGTCATAACGCATCTTCAAACCACTCTGCTTAAGCTTTTCGAAAACAAGTGACTGTTGGCTAGATTATGAAATTTAAATTGAATTTTATATCCAATATTTTTTTGCAATTCTATCAATTTTTTTTAATTGAATTTAAGCACTCTTGGACGTGCTTTCTCTTTTAAATATTTTGCGCCCACAGATAGCTCCTTGCATTATTACGAAATAAGCTGAAGTAGAATTTGCATGATTTTTTTTTTTTAATAATTTTCGATTCAGTTTTAATTTTGTTTGACAACAAATTAAAGTAGGTAGCTACTTATATCTAGACCTCACTTCATTAAATTATTTTTAAAAGTTTTTTAGTCGAAATAAGAGCACTAAGACACTATTGAAAAATTGTACTCTCCAATTACGCCTCATAGTCACGAGATACCCTGCGCGAATTCAATGATGGTTACATGAATCTAGGTCGAATACTGGCATAGTTAATTTTGATTTTAGCCGATGATGATACACAGAGATGGAATTAACGCTGCTATAAATTTGAAACGAATTGGCAGGAAGTTGATCTATGTATTTTAGCTTTCATTTAGCAGAGTTATACTTTCACTTTTTATTTTAACTATTTTCTGAGACTATTCATAAATTGGTGTCAGCTTGTTTTTTCTTTTCCAGCGAATTTGAGAAGCTTCTCAGGACAGTTTTTATTCAGCCTTTCGCAAGATGTTTGATATAACCTTTAGACACTGGGGTGGATTTGAACCTGACAACCCTCGCTTAGAGTCCAACAGATTCTCTTATTAAGTTTTATTTATTTCATATTGACTGCTTTAACATTAAACATTAAGATATAAAAATCACTACTAACTTCACTAAAACGTCATTAAAAACTGGTTTTCCACTTCCTCAGTGCAATTCAGTTATCGTTCTTAAGCATATTTTCTCCGTAAAGAACTAACATTTCTATAGAGCTTTAAGTTTGTGTGTGCAGTTGCTTAATGATTAAGTGCGTTGAACTACTAAACGACGGATACACTCCTAAAATCCGACCAGTTCCACCTTAAAATTTTTATTCGCTGCCCTAACCTCTTGCGAAAGTCCGATAAACATCCAAGAAAAAAACGTACTCCTGTTATATTTTGTCCGCTTAAGAGAGAGCGAGACAAGAAATCTTGTGTCCGCGTCCGGTTATTAAGGAGTCCGCTTATGGAAGAATTATTTCACACACACATAGTGCTCTGTTATTTGAGGGCTGTTAAGAGGGGTGTCTGTACGGGAAGACATTATAATTAGAATTATTAGGACGCCATTTTAAAGTGGAACATACGTCTAAAGGAGAAGTGTTATGAGATTGAGAACTTCGGGATACCAGGCGACCTAATACTTAAAGCCCTGTAGTTAGACGGTTAGATAACCGGTGAACGTTTTTTACGGTTTACTTGCGAAATTTCTCAATAACAAAAGAGAAAAAAAAACACAGAAAATGATGCCAACACCCCGAATCGTTTGTCCGGACGCCTTTAACAGCAAAGTAGATAGAGATCATTCAAGGAGAAAGATAGATTGGAGGCAAAGCTTTTTAGACCACATGTCTTCAGGGGTTCATCCCAAGTATAGCTTGGAAAAAAATTCTAACATTGAGTGTTGGCCAAAACTCAACACAGGAACTAAGAAGTTCTGCATATCACATTTTGGTCAGACAAAGCATATCCTGAAAAGCTTGGAAAAAACACCTAACGAAGTAGAGTCGCATATCAACTGCTCATAACACGAACAGAACAACTGGCATTATATCTAGAGCTGGTAGCAGGGCTGTCGTTTTTCAATTTCAAAGAGGGGCCATTTGAAGATTTTGGGGAGCCATTTTAGTCAAAGAGGGGCCACCGGAAAAGTATAAAATACATGGAGTTAATCCATGAAGGGGTTATTTTTTTTCTTGGATTGTGCGGAAAGCACCGGCGATAGTGTTATTTCTGTATGGGCAGATTCCTTCGGATTTCTTATTAAAAATTATAATTATACAAATTGGTTGCATCATAATTCACGCTCTACGAAGAAATAAAAATCGGTAACCTATCCATTTTAGCCAGACGCAAACAAATTGTCCGTAAGAAAACTGCATAACTTATGCCCATTCGAAATTGAAACGTCATGAACCGTGTTTGACATTGACAATGAATTAGGGAAGTGCGTTTTGTACTCGAAATAGAGATGTGTAAATTATGTATGCAACGAATATTTGTTATCAAGTTTTAATAGAAGGCAATTCATTTTTTTGGCATTAGGCATTGAAATGTACTTAACTTATCATTTTTGTTTTATGTAAATTCAACATTTTAAACAACAACATTTCGATATTTAGGGTGCTCAACAAGGGAGCCAAAAGTTCTTAAAGGAACCATTCCGACAGCGCTGGCTAGTACTTCCACCAACCAGAAACTATTCTTGTTAAAGATGGCTGCGGATCAAGGAGGAGGCCGTGCACGAAAGCAACATTACCACAAATTGCTGAGGAGAATAATGCAGGCAAACTTGCATTGAGTTCGGCATCTGTAGTCAGAGATGTACCGAAGAAAACATTTGCGTCTGCCTGATAAAAAATGCTCTTGCACTTGCAGCATTACCGAAATCGCAGAGAGAATTTGCATCTCATAGAACGAAGATGTGTACGACGCAGATTTTAGTTTTTGAGTAAGAGAAAAACGAGGCTATTTTATACAGAAAGGAGGACAAGGAACAAGCCAATGGTGGAGTGCTGTTTTCCGAAAGGCTGAACGTTAACAACGTAGCAAAGACTTAGAAGTTAGAACGCTTCTCTGCTGTAGCTATAGAGCGATATTGAAAACTCGATGACTCAAAAGCGTTACATCATATCATAAACTGAAAAAATTCCAAATGTAAATGAAGCCTGCCATCAAATGATGTGCTTTATTTGCTTGCATTTCTGCTTTAAATTTCCGCGACATTTGTGTCAGTCATAAATAAACTATTCCAGCAACAATTTACTCATATAAGTCACTGTCTTGGGCCGCAGTGTAGCATTACATGCATATACCAATACGCAACAAAATATTCAAGGAATTTCCTATGCTTTCATTTAAACAAAATGGCTGCCGCTTCATTTCATCAGCAACAAAAAGAAAAAATTAACATTACAATAAATGTTATATAACACAAGACGGGAAGAAAAACAACAACACAACAACAACAACATATATGCAAATGGATCGGTCCATTAAAGAAAACACCCAAGTGTGCATAATTATTCTACAGAAACCTAGGAGAATACCAGTTATCTTGCCATCTACAGCCTGCCTAACACTATTTTCTTTCCATTTCCTTCCCATCATGATAAATATAAACCACTTTTATTAAGTAGTATCGGGACACACTTGCATCTTTTCATTTAATGAAATGAAGAGGAGTCGCTTTGGGAAAAATAAAAATAAAAAAACTAATTTATGCATCAACGATCAATGTCCAAATTTGAGTCCACTTTTCCTTAAGTTCATTTAATCGTCCGGTTGTCGGTGGTGGTTTCCTAGGCTGCCTCCACACTTAAAGTGAAAATGCATGTTTTCCATTTGCAGTCATCCAACAAAACGAATGACAAATATGCATTTTGGAAAGGAGAGAATCCCCATCCACACAACAGCAACAACAACAACACACATGTAGATGTGCGAAAATTGCACTTTCCGCAAGAAATAACAAATGTATCTATGAGAGATACGAATAAAAAAATATAGGTGAGGCTCTGCCTCATGCAAAGAAGATGATCTTTTTTCCAGTTTCTCTGCACGTCTGCGCCTATTTTTCATCTCTAATGTCTCGCATTTTATTCATATCGTTTCACTCTATACAAAGCCATAGCCAAATGGTAGAAAATCTCCAACTAAAGATGGTTATCATTTAAGCCGCCACGAAGATGGGGGGAAAATACTGAAAATACTGCCAGCAAACTAGTAATAAAAACAAAAACTCGAATATCCATCCATTCGATCGACTAGCACTTTCAATAGAGTTTGATGGTGACTGGGATAGGGGAGAAACGACTTGCCGACTTCAAGGAGAAAGTTATACTACTACTTTGGCTACCAGATCACTGGTTTGGTATTTGTTTTGAACAACAAAAAATTGACTACTCAAACGCAAATAATTAGACGACCTATGTGGACAGTGATGTGGCGCAGTGACAATTTGGGTGCCGCAACATCAAATTCCGGGAATATTAGCTGTCTATCAGTCCATCTCTTGGGTTCAATTTGGGTGTATTGATTAATTGAAGCTTTAATGAAGCCGTTCGACAGATTGAGACAGATCATAATCATTGGTCATTGGACATGATGTCAATAAGTTGAAGTTGATTAATAATTTAGATATGCTTTCATTATGACGGAAGTAAGCTGGGGTAATGCTTACTAATAAGTGAGAGTTACTTGTGTCTTCCTCATTGTAGTGCACTACCGCGATAGGTCGACCTTTAAATATAAGCCGAAGTTCTACTACTTAATTTGTGCGGCTTCATGAGAAGTCTTTAATCTTACTTTCTACACTTTCTTACTTGGTTGTAAGCTATATAGCCATAGAAGTTTGATTGTCAAGAGATCGCTGTATCACAACAGTGATTTAATTGGTTGCTTCGAGCTATCGAAAGGTTGTATCGGTAGAAAATTAATTTTTAGTGAAACTACAAGCAAAAAAGGTTAAAAAGCCTTTTAATTAAATTCAGTAAGATTAAGGTAGAACTGGGTACGGTAAGGTCTAGCTTGTTTTATCCAAAAGCGCTCACAAGAGCTATATTTGCGCTTTAAAAAGCGTGGAAAAATCTTAGTTTCACACAGGATCGTGTTAAGAGTTGCCCCTAAAAACGGGAAAATGGGACAAAATCAAAACTTACTAAAACATGTGTCAAATTACATTTTACTTTCCATGAGCATGCAAAATTTGAAGTTACGGGCCCTTAAGAAATAAGCAAGTTTTTTTTTATACACACCTCAACAAAAACGGTATAGGTGCCCACAGAAACAAAATGTTTAATCACGTGACCAAAACTTGCTTGTTGTCTGTCAGCGTGAAAATATTTAAATCAATTGGGCCAACAGGTTTTGATTTATTGCGTTTTTGAATATTACGCCAAAAGACCCCAAAGAACTAGTGGAGGTCATATCAAACAATCCCTTAATTCAACCATCGGCGGTATGGCAGTGCGTCGCTGAGTCACTCATTCCATCAGTTCAACCTTATTTATAGGTAGAGACCGATTTTTGATATTTATTTGGATTGAAGGCTCGCAAAGAGAAAGATTTGTCCACGGAAAGATGAGATGATGCAGAACATTTTTTTAAATTATATATAAATGCTGAAGCCTTTCTACCCGCCAAATAATGGTTTTCAAGGCCATATTTATTACTAAAGGGAACATCATAAACGTCAGCTAGACTTTGAAGTTCTTGAATAGAGCATTTAGCGTTTTCTGAGAGCAGAGAGACAAAATCACCGTTTTATTGATGGCATTGATATTTTTCAGAAGGCAATACAAGTGATTGCATAGTCACAATGATAGCAGGGTTTAACGTATACTGAAGACATACTAAAGCTCTTTCGTTGATTAAATTTAAAACAAAATTGATTGTCGATAAATAAGAATACGACTAGGGTTCCTCATAATATATTAATACATCGAAAAATATCGATGTTACTATTCAATACATCGAATCAATCGTATGCTTTCGATGTTTAACGATGCATCGATGTATTTCATTCGATGTATCGGTGCTCTGTACAAGGATCGAATCTCAAATTTAATTCATTTCATTTGCTCTTTTCTAATTGTAAGGTAGTTTGTAATACACTATTTCCACGAACCAAGCGCATGAGCAATAACAAAAATGAACCGAGAGAATACGATGCGGCGACGCGCCACTGCACAGACACAATGATATAAAACGTTTTTTAAGCGCTTGCTCAGGCGCAGATGGCAGCCTGAGGCAGAAAGAAATCGATCGAGTGTCACAGGACACTCAACACTCTCATAATGTCTTATTTTTTATTTCCTATTTTAAACTCATATACTTAATACAATGCGTACTTTGTCGATGCATCGAAAACATCGATGTTTTTAAATGATGCATCGTTATATTGTGATGAAACATTGCGATGCATTACATCGATGTATTTTTTCAATGAGCATCCCTTATTACGACGGTACTTAAGCCACAATTTTGCTGCACATCCCCTTTTAAGTTACATGTCAAATTAATGGCGTCGGTTGTTCCTGGAACAATCGCCCATAGCCCATTGATATGACTCGATAGGCGATGAGCAGGAAAAACAATAAAACCGTTATGCTAATAAAGTACATGTTTGCAAAGTGTTAAATGTAGGTTTTTAACAACACATTCACTTAAGTGATGTTTTTAACCGCAACGTATGCCTAAAACATATGTGCATAGTTTCGACGTGCATGTGCAGGTAATTTTTAAAAACCAGCTGACATGTTGATTACTTAATCGCAATATTATTTTAATTGAGTTTGTGAATGTCGTATTGGTTTATTAAACATAACACATTTGTTCGCCTTTACGCGAATTTATGTAGAATTTTAATAAATATAATTATATGGCTAAGAACACAAATTTCTATTGAAAGTTTGCACTTGAGTTTGAGTTACAAAATTATAAAGAAAACAAAAGTTATCGTTTTGTTATTGTTATTGTGGTTGCAGTGGAAGAGATGTCAATAGAAGCTTCTAAGAGTTAGTAAAGTCTAAAGGAAGAAATTTACAAAAACGTCAACGGAAACTTCATCAAATCGGCTGGAACAAAAGGTCCAGAAGGTTTTAGAACAGCCATTAGACTCAATTATACCATAAAATAGTCCTGAGTGAGTGACTATAACTTAGCAGCGCACAGCTCAAACCGCTTATGAAATTGGAAGTGTGAATTCCTCTAACACTGTCGACGCAATAAGGAATGCATTCCTTAAGCGGGCTTTTTGGGTACTTTTGAACATGCGTTGTTCTTCAAATTCGCTGAATATAATAATCTGAAATTTGACAGCATAATTGCGAATGAAAAAAAATTCGTTAGAGGTTTGGTAATAAAGGTTAGGAGGGCAGTTTTGCACCAGATGCAAATTTCACCCGGCCGCAAGCCGTGAAGGCCCATTGAAGGCCCATGCAGGATGAGCGGCGTTCATGAAGAGCGGGGCAGTGCCATAGAAGATGTTCCACGGACTCTATTTCCTATTTGTCTCTGCAGCTTCTGCAGAAGTCATTTGCAAGAATTTGACTTCTGTTAAGAGCGACTAGGGACTTTAATTTTTTTGGTGTCAACATCAGGCCACATACTTTGGGTTATGACGCAACCGCTGGTGTTGCACCATTGTTCCTTGCGTCTTTCAGCTATAGTGAAGGACACAAGTTTCAGAAGCATATATCAAACCAAATTCGACCAAGGAGCTAAAGGAGAGGTTCTCAATTTTAGGGGTATTGTCATAATTTTGATAAGAAATAACAAAACACATTTACTCACTACATTAATGATATGCCCCGGCGACCTCTTTTAGCCGCACAACTGATAGTAGCGCAGATAGAGTGTAGACATTGTGCATATCGATATTGTAGGCAACACTTTTCTGCTTACGTTTATTTGAAAATGCAGTATATCTGATTGAATTCCGCTTAGGAGATCAGTGGGTTACGTATCTGATAAGTATAGGTACGTTGACTTAACCCACATTTAAAAGAAAATGAAGCTTTTTCAATGCTTGTCAATGAAAAAAAGGTAAAAATAAATGCGATTAACGAAATGTTATACTATTCACAAATGAATGAACGCCCGATGAAAGTCTTTGTTATTTTCTGAAGACGCACTTTGTATGTGTATTTTTTTTTTTACTTTTAATACCCATACAATGGCTAATGTGATTTGCTTATACTCACTGTGCTTGTGAACCCTTTGCATTTTTCTACCTATTTTTTGTCCCCGCTTACCCATAGTGTTGTTAGTCTGTTTTAGTCAAGTTTCCGTTTTTTTTTCGCATTTACAATAGCAAAAGAAAGCATTTAAGCACACTTTTTTTATTTTTGTTATTATTATCGGTATAAAAGGCTTTTAACGACACCTCAATTGCGCGCTTGATACTCGTGGATAGTCTATGTTTGGCAGGGGCTATTAAACTCTGTCGAATGTGATTTGTTATCTGCAGCAAACACAGATAGAGATTAGGTACTTTGGAAATTATGCGATGTTTTACGCTAGTTACTTACGCAAGAGCTTAGAAAGTATCTATGTACTTTTTTTTTGGAATAATTTAAGCTTAATAACTGTCTTATTACGATGTCCATATAAAGACAATAGTATAGGAGCGTGCTTAAACCGCCCACAATATGTTTAATGCGTCGGCAGTTAAGTCGTGTTCAGGCAATTAGATGAAATAAGACTGAAACTTAAAACAAAAAAGGTTTAGCCTGTAATAAAACCATTGACAGATATAGCTTATCCAAGACTTATGTAAATTTAGTGATACATAAATACTGCTGGATGAATGAGCGTAGCAAAAAGCATTAAGTGGTGAAAATTCTGTAAAACATTGACCAAAACCCATAAACATAAATGTAATAGAAACTGGTTCTATATCTGCTATTTTCGCATTTCTCCAAATTTTTCTTTTTATGATCCACATGACTTTAAATTCACATTAAGTAAGAAAAACTTGATATCTGTTAAACTTTCCTAAAACTGTATTAATTCTCCAATTCATAACAAATCGAGTTATTTTTTTTTTGTTTTTAAACAAATTTGCCGCCATGGAAAAAGCAAATTGCATAACTAGACGAGTTTAAAAGTAACTAAAACGCGTCACAAAGAAAACAAGCTTTTCGTAGATAGTGCGTAAAATTAGTGCGTAAGGTTGAGTATAATAAACTCTTTTGTTGTTAATATTTGTTTGTTTACCTTGGTGCGTTACTTTATTGCGTTTTTTTTTCTTACCTATTTGCTGTGCTTGTTATCTGCTTGCTTTTTTATCTGATCATGACGACCCAAAATAAATGGCCGCTTATGCAAGTGTGGGCGTTGGCACATAAAATGTAGTTTATGAAAGATAGAATAGATATTATTTAGCAATATAATTAATTATACTGGATCAATCGTGGGAGATTAGAATACAGGACGTAGGCATATGACTGATGACAAATTAATCATATTCATTGGATCGAGTATTTAAAAACCTTCAGTTTGTAGGAGATAAGTTACTCAATTCAGAAACATTTTTCGATGATTGATATCGAATAAGCACGACAAGAATATATGTAGGTAGTAGTAAGGCGCAAGGATGAACCTCTGCCTATTTCGAAGTTTGTTATCTGGAAATGACTGGATCAAGAGAACACGGACAATTAAATTTTTTTGATTATAGGCTTTGGATACAAATTTGTTGTTCAAAATGTTATTTGTTCAATTGATGAACGAAAAGGTCAGTAAACATGACTTTATAGCAGTTTTAAAGAAGTACAGACCAATTATTCCAGCAACCCATGAAGCACATCAAACAGTCAGTTTTTGTGTATGTAACGGCGTCTCAACACTTGAGGATTATCATCACTCCAAACATGACAGTTTTGTTTATTGACTTATCCATTCAACCAAAAGCGAGCTTCATCGCTAAAAAAAACTCGCAAATACGTATTTCGAACAGAACCATGATTTTCAAAATAAATTTGCATAATAATTTGGAAACGTTGTTCAGGCGTCAGTCTATTCATGTTAAAATGCCGAACCAAACTAAAAATAAATCACTTGCCAGCTGACAAAATGGCCGCCAGTTAAAATAGTGTTGCCAAATTAAAGTTCTATTCCTCTAAAAAAAAACTATATATTATTATCCTAAGGACATCCCCTATCCTGTGAGTAATTAATTTTGAAATAAAGTTTGCAACACCCCTTAATATTCATATACATATCATATATTTATATACATATCAGCATTAAATGTCCATTCGTCTGTCACCAGTTTTAAGGCCCTAAATTTTGAGCTAGGAAAATTTGGAACAAACACTCCCTAGACTCCCGAAATAAGAATACGCTCACAGTTTACAAAAAACAGTTTTATGTTTAATTTGAAGAGATAAAGGGTTAAGGCAAGCAACAAAGATACCGCGTTCTGAAAAATTCTGCGCCTTTTTTAAGTCGATCCGGGGTAAATATGAAAGTCAAAGGCAGTGAAATGAGTCAAACTTTTAACAGATATTATTTTTCATGCTAAAAATGTTTGATATACGGAAAAATAAATGTACAACTCTTCAGAGTATCAGATCTATAAAGAATCTCAAACCCACTAAGTTCTCATTCGTACTTGTCAAAAAAGCAAAGAAAAACGCCAAATCTGTCCAAATAGAATTCAAACAATTTGAAATTTTGCACCAAAACTATTTATATCCCTTCCATGGTTCTTTGTGAGAAATATAATTTTTTTTGTCGCTCTACCTTAAATGTAAGATTCCAAAAATATTTCATATCTATTCTGACCGCATTCTCTAATTCAAAATACCAATTCGTCAGGGCAAGGAACTCAGCCGCAGTTGACTCACATCGTAATCCGATCGGTTCAAGCTTTTATTATTTTTTTCTTTTTTGTTTACCGAACTTAATCTCACTTCGTCGCAAATAACTCAGAATCAATTAAATTCATCAACGACAATATAATTGACGGAACCCGCAAAAATCAACTTCTAATTGAATTTCCAAGCCCTAAATCAATCCACTCGAAACTGTTATAATCGATTATCCTCCCGCGACCAGAGTCAATGGCTGGAACCAAATCAGGTTAGTCATCGTAAAAAAATGGCCAAGTGATTGTGCCAAAATAACGAGAGCAATACACTTTTATGGTCCACATTCGTGACCATCGCCCAGTGCTATGTTCCCAATCTGCGTCGCGTCTGTGCGAAAATGAGCCATATACGGCTACAGCCAATTAAGTGGAAGAAAATCTGTGAACTATTTTTTCCCGCGCCTAATTCGTTATTTGAAACTGCGACAATTGCTATGAAGAATTTCTGCGGTTTCGTGACTTATAGAAAGTTGCTTCAGTGAGTTTGCGGTTAAGTTCATACATCAACTCTCGTGAATATGGAATATGGAATTCGTGCGCGTATCTCAAACAAATCTAAACTCATTAGATCCTGGTCATGTCACACAGTCGGCTGTAAATTAGTCTTTGCAGACCTCCCTCCCATTCGCATATGTAAGCGAAGGAAAAGAAATACAACATGCAACCACCGACGCATGACCCTAGGTTCTTGGCTGGATAGAATCTGAAAATCGCAGCAAGAACTTATTCTTCTTCACATTGAAATGGTCAGAACGGGGGAACTACCAGCCGCAACCGCATATATTACACTTGAAACTCAGTCGGTTGTAAAATTCTTGGCGCATCATACAGGTGGGCAGATGTTCCGTCAGGCATAACCTGACGGCAATTAAGCAAGCATCAAGCCCGAAACTGACATGGGGGAGTGTTAATAAAGATGTACGAGTACAAGTTTAAGTACAAGAGTATCTGTAGTGCAGAGAACAACGACGAAAATCTTAATTCAAACCAAAGTGTATGCTGGCGGGACGTATGGTTTACGATTCGTTGACCTTTTTGACAGGTGAAGCACCTCTTGCACAGAGTAATCTCTACAATCGTCGTCGGTCAACATTGTGCATCGAAGCGAACTACTGACAATTTACCATGTCGCTCGCAGGAAGTCCCAATCTTCAAATTATCGCGCAGAGTAATTTCAGCTTCTTTAAATAAGTTTTATAAAGTTTTTTTCTGTAAATTTATTTATATGACGAATATGATTGCTTTGCAGAAGAATAAAGTGTTTCTTGGAAGAAATTGCGTATGAAATTATAACTTACAAGTGACAAATGCGTTGGCTGTACGAACAACACACAGTTATTTATGTATTTTGTGACAATGGAAACACCACACACTTGTCTCTTGTTAGAGCTCATAAATCATGCGCCATTTGACATTACATAAAAATGAGTTTCTTTTGGCTTTAGGTAGGTACATAAGTTGCCAAAGTTCGATGGCATTGCCGTGCTAGTTGGTTAGTACTTGGTAAGACAATGGTTTTCCGAATACGAGTGGCTTAGGTTCATTATGTGACTATTAGGTAATGCCTTCATCGTTTCCCCAAGACGAAAGTTTATGATTTTTAATAACAACAAATTAGTTTGCTTAGGATCTGTATGGTGGTTTTGTTTGCCATAACAGAAGTAATGTTTGACTCACCCACATCATAGTGCAAGAGCGGTCAAGTTAAGGTCATCCAAATGTACATCCTTCTTCAATTCAGATATGTAATTGAGTATAAAACATGGTAATGTAATAAAATCGTTGACCTCACTCAAACGTGAGCCAGTGGTGTGGATAACTTTTTGCGATGGTTGGCATATAGAGCTAAGATTAGACTATATGCCATGTTGAAAGACCATACAAAAAAATAGCAGCATTCTCGGCATACAGGCTAATCCTAACTTTAGTATTAAATTCAATAATATTTTGCTTTAAATATATTCTTTTTTCATTTTTGTTTATTAGTTTCTAGAACTTCTTATGCGTTTTAAAAACTTTAAAAAGATTTAACTAATATCACATTTTCTTGCAATTGAAAGTTTGTATTTGATTTTGAGTGCAAGAAACCACGAATATTGATATAAGAATGGAGCTGAATATTATATATGTATTTAAATTGCGCATCTTTCAAACCCAAAATCATTTTCTGAGAGCTGAGGAATAACAGTAAAGACACTGCTCTTTTGTTCATTGTTTTTGTATCGCTTTAATCGTCTCTTTTGAATTTTTACTGAGGGAACAGAAGATTCATTTCAGTTTGTGTTTGAGTAAATGTGTTACAGCCATATCGATGATGGTTTTTCGGTAAAGCCAATAAAACAATTAAAGGACGAGTAGCGAACAATATAATGTGTGTGTGAATATTGGTTTAGAAAGGTAGATAGAATTGAAGATGACTGGCTTCGTCCGCTGCGATATGTTAGCTCACAATAACAAAAGAAATATTAGACAAAGCTTTGTTTTCCGCACCGAAAGTCAGATACAGATTCTACAGATTCTGCCGAAAAAAGAGTAGACGTTGAAGTGAAGCTAATATATTCTTAGTAACATTTTAGCATTACAATTCAAGGCTTGATATCGGATCAAATATCTACATCGAATCCGATATCTCTCCAATCAAAGACAGATATTTGTGAGAAAACACTTTATTGATAGGCTCATGTGGAGACTGATCCCCTTCCCTATCTACGCCACTGCCACTTTTCATCGCCTATAATCCATTATAACCGCTTTTTAGACCCTACAGGTTAATTTTTGAATTTTGTTGCTTACATCAAAGCTCCTACAGTGTTCCCAAATTTCTATCAAAAACAAACCAAAAATTCCTCTAAACCGGAAATTATTGCCAAACAAAACACGCACTTTAAATGCCAGTTTGACTACACTCGCGAGCGCTTTAAGTTATTGCCGCCAGCAAATACCTAGTTTGATGTCTTATAGACTCTTGCCAATTCAGTTGTCAGCTTATACATAGATGCAAAACAATTACATATGTTTTTATTTCGTGTATCCATCCACAGGTGGTAACAGGTGTTTGAAAATTTAATTCTTATTCCAAACGATGTGAGTGGAATGTGCGAAGGTGAAGAATATTCCTAGGTCGGCACAAAGTGTAATGGCATGGCACAGTCATAGATACATTTTAAACTTGACAAAAATATAAAACTCAAACTTACCCGAATGAAACAAAACGACAACTGATCGGAACCATTGTCCGTACTCGAAGATGTATCCATTGTGCTCGTGTTTATCTGCTGCGATGCTGTAACTATAATTCCACGAACAAAATTTGTCGGCTTAAAGTTTAAGTGTCAGATGGCTGACAAGAAACCATTCATTAAGAAAAAAAAAATAAAAACCTTCGTTCGAAGAAAGTTAGGTGCAAAACGTTACTCTATACGACGTTACGACGCGGCGGTGTATTCATTTCATATATACGAAGAATTCACATGCAATACTCAATTTAGAACAACAATTTCACTCACATTATTTCATTTTCTAAATATTTGCACTAAAAACGCATTAAAAACATAAATAATGGATTTTTCTATTCATTTTTTTTTTAATTTGAATCCGTTTTGCAACTCGGAGGAAGGAAACTAAAGCAATCCACGGAACACACGGAAGATTCAAATCACGCTATCTTCTTAAGCGCTGCGGGAAATAGGGTTTTGTATGTTACCCTAGATATGTATTGGATGTAGGTTTGGTACAGATGTATCTAAATTTCGAATTCACTGTTGGACAAAATTGTTGTTATTTCTCGATTTGAATAAATTTTTTTTAACACGACTTTTTATTTCAATTAATTAAATATTTTAATGATGTTGAAGTAGTTTTTTTTTTTGCTTTTTTGTGATACTGATTTCAGTTAAGCGGTAGCGTTTGTTAGATTTCACTTTGAAGTCATTGAAGTAGGTAGGTACGTATCTGAAAGCGAAAAAGAACAATTAGATGAAGCAATTAGTGAAAATACTTTCTTGTTAAGAGTTTTATGGAAAAAATTATGTAAATATAAAGGTAGAATTCACGGGTGGGAATTTTGACGAAATGAGTATCTTCTTCTGCTTAATACCGGGACACACAAGTGGGGCGAGTAACAATTAATTTAAAACAAGAAAACTATCGTAACCTGTCCGAGGGTCATCGTTTTGCTTTACGGTTGGTGCACAGATCACACCAGGAGATTCTGAGTGGCCCTTGTTTAATAATAATTGGAGCGCAAATAAAATATTTCTCGCTCAAATAACGCTTGCATTGAGAAAAAAAAGTACAGATCTTCTAGAATTAAATGAAATAGAGGAGGAACGGTTATAGAGCAGACTATACTTTAATTTTTGTAATAAAATACTTGTCGATTTTCCTAGAAAAAAAATGAATGTTATGACCAGTGGTTGTTAAATGATGGTAAAAATGCCAATAGGTACCGTTTGTGGTATTCTGAGCTTCTAAAAATCTCAAAATAATTTTAAAAAAATACTATTCGTGAATTAAATCTAAAACATCAAAATAGAATTGGGCACTTCCTATCCACAATACCTTCCCAACGATATAAACAACCATAAAATTCATGTAAATACAGTGGTGGGCAGATTAATAGCACCCGGTCATTTTTCAGCATGTAATAACCCTCATTATATGGCCACCTGTACGTCAGGGCTTTATAGTTACATAAAAATACTTTGGTAGACAGATATTTCTACGGCTCTATTATGTTTTAATGATGGGGCTGTACAGGTTTGGAGGCGTTTAAAAGCACTCGGTTAACTCAATGTTGTTAAGGTTGAAGTAGCAATTTTGCTGTTTCAATTCAAAGCTTAGGTATGACAAGAGTATGAGAAACTAAGGATACTTTAGTCTACGAAGGGGCGAATTGGTTTTGTGGCAGTAATGAGCTAGTGTATAAAAATGATCAAAATAATTACAGACAACACAGAACCTGCTTATGGTATTTATACGACGAATATGGGGTTTGTCTCGAAGCCGTTAACTTGCATTAAACGCCCACAAAGCTAAATTCTTATCCATTAACCAATATATACAGACATCGATTCCAAAAGCACGCTTTTTAGTCATAAGAGCTTGATGCCTCAAACTATAACAAGTGCAATAGTGGTTGTTTTGTTCCTCCTTTTAGTAGAGAAAGACTTGTAGTCGGTGGGCGGGTATACCTTGTGCTATGAAAATTATGCTGCCGGTAAATCAAAAGCTCTTTTCATTCGAAATACTTGTTAAGTTGAGATGAACTGAAATGCAAAATGTCGGAAAAATGAAGGATCCTTGTTCGCAACATTCTCAGTGAACGATCCTTTTTTTAAATAGTTATGTTTGGACTTTAGTTCTTAGTTTGGAAACTTTTCCAATTAGTTTCGCATTGGTGTTAAATTTATGTGAAATCTGTATGAACAACTGGGATTCAGAGCCTTCCTTTCAGCTTGGGGGTATTTTTCCGATACAAAAGATGGTAGATTATTCCGCTACTTTATTCACCCTAAACTTACGCCGCTATTGACTGCCTTTTTTTATTCAAAGAAATTTCTGGAATAGGTCGGAGTGTGTCATAGAGTAGGCAGGACTCTATCTTTTTGGGCTAAAACGATACCCATCCGCATACAATATGTTAACTTAAAAGTTAAGTGTTCGTTGCAGGGAAGTTTGATCGTAGGTTATGTTAGTTCCATCTTCAGCAAAGATTAACTAATGTACTTTTGGGTCCGTCAATTCTTCTTTAGGCAGATAATCGAGGACTTAAAATGCTTCCTTGGGGTACACCGACATTGATTGGAAACTCTTCAGATACAACTCTTACTCATTTTTTGGCTGACTCGTACATGTTCATAATCATCAGGTTTCAGAAAGAGAATATTTTCGCCAATTACGAGGAGTTAGCCTTGAGCATTGCTATTGAACTTCGTCTAAAGAACTTCTGAGCAGCACTCTCTTATTTTTGAGAAATATTTTCAATAAAAAGTTGTTGAGAAAATCAGTGGCATCGAACTACATATATATTTGTAAATTAGGCACATCTTACCTTACTTGATCGTATATGAATATGTTTTGAAAAAAAAACAACGAACAATGCAATTGGTGTGGCGTTACGTTTTTTTAAAAGTTCACTAGATCTTTAAAAATGTGACAATGCATTTATTTTAAGTAAAAGTGTAAATAACAATAATCAGGTAGATTAGTGCTACCTATCTACATGCCTACAATATGTACATAACTATGTACATATACCCTGACTTTGTTGATAAGATATAAAAGGCAATATTACCTAAATCAGATTCACTGAGGTGGTGCGCTCTTATCGCAAAAATCTGTTACTCATTCCCACCAAAACGTCGCATTATCAACAAAACAAAAAAAGATATGATGTCTTTTTAACTGATTCGATTTCACATTATGTTAATTACAATTTAAAATATTTTAATTTTACTCAAAAACCCTAACTGAAGACAATTCCCCGAATTCAATTCTCAGCATTTAATGTTGAATGCCCAAATTTAACAAATTTCGTACTTTTGCATCATTAAAATGTCACAAAAAGGACACTTGGAAGAGAGTTTATTTAATTTTACCTTGAACCGTAATTATAAACCTTCCGGGATATGTGTAGGTGTAGGTGTAGAGGTAATTGATTTGCTGTCTTAAAAGTCTTCGCGAGAGATGGCGGCGTTCGTTTCGGGTCAATGATTTTTCACTGGAAGTGAGTAATTCAAAACCTGCTGCTATGGCATTTATTTATGTTTATTTTTCATTTTATTTGTTTTTTTTTTTATTTTTACTAAATTTGCACAAATTGCGGGTATCTGTTGCGCATGAGAGAGCATACCAAAAAGCAAAACCAAAAAAACAAAAACGTAACATGCTTTCCTGACATCATAACCTGTCATTTGCAACGAACTACACCATGAGGAGAGTCAGCGTTTTTAGATGCCGGCTGACTTCCGAATATGTTAATGCAGATACAATTTGCTTTTAATGAAGTTTAGTAACACATAAATTTAAATAATTTTGGCAGACGAATGAATCAAATGGTGTTTGGTGTGGTCGCAGCGCGTTACGTCGAAAACAGGTCAAACATTGGTGATTGCAAAAATGAAATGTTGCATTAGCGAACGTCGTCGTGTCGGTTTAAATTTTTTGAGGCGGCACCGTCTGGGAATAAGTATCTTCGAATTATAAATGCATGAGGGAACGCCACAAAGCCGCTGTGTAAAGTGCCGTTGAGTTGCGTTGCAATATCTGGGTACATAGTTATTTTTGGAATTTTTATCTCTGTTGTTATATAAGCAAGCAGACGGGTTTCGAAACTGGGATATTTTAGGATCCTGACGTGAATTGCATCATTATGTGGTGCAAGGTGTTATGGATATTGCATCAGATGGACTCAAATCTGGCTGGAAGCGTATTAGCTGTGTGGTAGATGAGAAATTATGAAACGTTTAAGACAAGGTTAATGACATTTTAAACAAACATAATGAGTTTTTTTTTAACAAAGTAGGTTGGGAAGTTAGCTATGTTCCATTAGAGCGAAGAGAATTTATTATGTTTTTAAAAGGAGTCCTAAATAATTTGTGGTCGAAAAACCTGAAGCTAACTATTTTGCGGTCACGTGCTTACCTACATTGTATGTATGAAATCGTTTCTTTGTAAGAAGTTGGATGTAAGTAATTACGTATGTACGATGCCGCCAGACCTTTGTAAATCATTCTCATGAATCCATTTTTCGTGCGCAAAAAGAAAGTAAAACATGGACAATTGCGATGAGATGACATTTTAATTTCAGAAAACACTAAACATATATGTATATGCATTAGGATCCAGCTGTTCATTCGGGAAAACTGAGTAATAATTTATATGTGGGTATATCTACATATAACCGATTTATAATTAGTATACCTACTTACTTGCTGGATTTTAACCTCAAAATTAAGCTCATTTGGTCGCATTTAACCAAGACACTCGGTTTAAATTAGACAACCTTCTAAATTTATCGAAATTACTCGGTTAAAACTAACTAGCTAACTAACTCCGTATGTTGTTGAAAAGGAGTTAACTTTAAGGTTTGATTCTAATTGTTTTTTTTTGTTAATCATACAGGACCCAAAGCCTAGCATTTTCAACGACTGTGTGTGCGAAGATTTATTATTTGACACGAATGTAAGAGGCCTACAGTTTAATGCCGGCAGTTATTTTTTGAGAAGCTTCTCATGACAGTTCTTACTCTTGGATGTTTGTCAGACGTTCGCAGCGAATAGAAATTTTCAGGTGGTACAGTTTGGGATTTCAACCAGCGACCTATCGCTTAGTGGTTTAATGCACTTAAGCACTAAGCCACTGCATGAACAGTGCATTTAATTTAAATGTGTTTAAATTTTCGAAATAATTTTTTATTTTGAAATGTAAGAACAAATTTAAAAATATGTAGCAGTTTTGCACCCAAGTCACAAAGTATTGAAGCCCTAAGGCCACGTTTCCGTTTTCAAGAAGTGTCTGACAGTTTGTCCGACAGTGACTTGCAAGTGGAAACTGCGGAGTGCAATTAATTGTAGGTTTAAACAGGTTTGCATTGACTCGCGACAGTTCTTGGTGCTTATCGAAATAGTTTTGTATATATTATATCCTAAGGGTATATTCATTTTGACACTTAGTTTTTAACACCCCTTAATATTCCTCGTAGACCACTAAAGGTATATATATTTATGATGGGCATCAAAATCTAAGACTATTTAGCAATGTCCGTCCGTCTGCCTTTAAATAAAAGCTAGGAAGCTGAAATTTGGAACATATACTTCCTTGGGTCCCGAAATTGTAGAGTGTAACATAGTTTGAATAAGCCCACAGTTAGGAAAGAAAAATTGTTTAAAAACAGGTTGATCGGTTAAGATTGGTTGATTTGTCTGCGGCTTGCCACCAGACTATACTTTCATACTCCAATTTTAAGTAAATAACAAAATTTCTTGCGACATTAATGGCTCTCCTGTGTAAATACCTCCGCAATAAATTGCAACAATATGATGCGCCAGCTTCTTGCAAGGTATTTTTTGCAGAAGAAATTGCAAGAGTTCATATGATAATGTAAACGCTACTGCAAGAAACTTCTGCAAGACGCGGTTTTTAATAAATATTTTTAAATTTCTTTTCTAAATTTTGAACGAATTAAAGTCAATCAAAAACCACATCTACGATTTTGATCTGTTTTTGTATTTGGAAAACCATAGTCACGTGTAACAAATCCAAAAACAGACCAAAACCATTAAAGTAGATTTCAAAAAAGTCGTAATATTGCAAACTTGAAAAATGCTGATCCACACTTTTGAGATCTACGACGAATATTAAAGTGTCAAAATAAAAATACTCTTTTTTAACAAAACATTATTAATTAATTTGTACGCGATGTCATAAAATTGAAATTCAAAAATGAATATTATGAGCCAATTTTATAATACAGTTAAGTATATCTTTTACAATCGTGATAAAAAATTGATTGCATTTTGATCAAAGTTGAACTGCCACACTTATCTTAAATTTATTTGTTATGATAATCTTGTCATTGTCATGTCAAACAGAGTATAACCGGTATAATAGAAACTTAACTAGAACCACTTCGTAATAAAAATGGTTTCAAGCTTTGAAAGCGGAAATGATTCTTGGCTCGGACGGCTAGCTCTCAAACCTCGCCTAAGAATTTTCACACAATTAGGGTCGGTTAACCAAAGACCGAGCTAGCTGGAGGGAACCACAAGATTAGCTTTGTACACTAAAAACTTACATCTTGTACAACACTTTTTTTTGTGGCACAGTCACATAGACCACACTTTGTAACGCATTTAAAAAAATTTAAGAAGTTGAAGTCTGCTACGGTGCTATTAACTGCGTACTCCGCCATCGTTGGGCCTTCTTTTACAGAGTTCTCCTTCTTCTGAATCATCAAAGATTCTGCCGGCTGTTACGTTTGTGTTCATACAAGGGTTGACCATTTAATTTTTCCGATTTTTTAAGACAAAAGGTAAGGAGCCCTTCAATAAATATAAAAGAAAATATATCAACACGCACCCTAATGATCACAAGAATTAACGTCTGACACCTTTCTACTGATGTTCTTGGGCGGGGCAAAGCCTCAGAGGTGTAAAGAAGTGTTAGGCTGTTTTTGCTTTGTTTTTACTCTTCCAGACGCAAGCAGATACTGAATGACGCTAATAAAACCATGTATCAAAAATATCCGCGACTGCCATTTTACTTCAAAAATATTAAGTTTGAAAAATCGAAGTAAAAATGTAAATTTTTTTTTACTATTTGTTATGTAGAAAAATAAAGAGATTTTTTAACTGACAACCATGGGGGAAAGAATCAGTTTAATGGTAAGAATGGGGAAACATTTTTTTGAAATCTAGAAATAGTGTACATATACATTGTACCAAAATGTCCTTATCCGAGTCAATTCTTCATGGGATCTATAAAAGGTGCTGAAAATGATAAATATCCCTTGCTCCTTTCTACTTGCCATTACTTTTATAAATCTTAGGCAAAACCAAAATTGTTCAAATTGCTTTTATTCTATTTAGTGCCATTACTCACTTTCTATTTCATTCAGAAGCAGAACTACTTCAAATTTAAATAGTATTCAAATATAAAATGTATTTCCTGTCCGAAAATCATTGCTCCTGTTCCCTTCTCTACCTTGAGGTGGTAATGGGCTTTTTATTGTCAACCATATAGTTAAAAGTTTAAGGTATATTTTTTTAGAAGGTTGATATATTGAATAACCAAAATACTGCAAAGGCATTCGCTTTGTTGCTGTTCACTATGCATATAAGAATATATATTTATTTCTGTAATGCAAAACAGAAAAAAACGAATACCGGCAAAAATACTATTTACCGCCCCAAATTTGAGTATAAATTCTTCTCTTATTTTCTATTGAAAAAATTAAATTTGTTTGGTAATTTTTAACGAAATTTTTGTCATAAAGTTGCTTCATATTTAGTGAATTTTAGATATTCAGTTACCGACTTTTATTTTCACCACGCGACAATATTGAGGTAGGGTCTTCATTTCAAGAATAATTATGTTTTCATTTACTTTAATTATTTCATAAGTATTGTAATTTTTATATAGTTTATTCTACAAATAAACTTATTTTATTTTTAGTTAAATATCACATCAAACGTCTTTTTTATAAATCATAAAAAAGAGCTCAACGAATCTTTTTAATTATCAAATCGGCTAATTTCAAAAATCTTAAATCATTAACCGTCATCGCGTTGTTGTTTCGACATAATAAATGACAAAAGAAATTCCTTAACGATAGAAAAAACTACAAAACTGCCCCTACCCAACTATAGTTACTCCATCCATAGCTTACCTATTCTACACATCCATGCAAAGCAAACATTCACATTAAAATAAAAGCAAAAAATTCCACAAACCACTAGGCCACAACGGCCATACAGGTAGATAAATGTATGTTCTCATTCACAGTACTATGTATATATAATCTCTAAGTGATATTGAATTTTTTTTAACCGATTTCCTAAGAACCCTTACTAATCCTCAGTCGCAACCTCAGCGTAGTCTAATAAAACAACAACAACAATGATTTCCCATGCGCGCACTCATTAATAATATCCTTATAAATCTGTCGACCAGCATGAAACAGGCAGGAGTGGGCAGCGGCACAACAGTTAAATGACCAATAAAAGAAGTAATAAAATATGATACAAAGGTGAGCTCGCATCAAAGTATTAAAAGATATCCGAAACGGGTAATGCGGGTTCATCTATGGCTAGATACAGACAGATTCACGATTCTTTAGATAATTATTATGGAAATAGGTCATTTTGGATTTCATTCGAAAGGGAATCGTGCTAGTTAAGGTTTTATTGTAGTCCATAAGTTAGTTTGTTTTAACACTTACTTTAGTTTGTTAAGTAAAATAATTATTATATCCACTTGAAGCGACTTTACTGTTTACAAATCTTTTTATTTTTGAACTAGTTTTGTGCGTGTTTTTTTTCACTAAAAACGTTTTTGTTTTTGTTTTATTCTTAAACAATGCACTTATTCACAATTTAAAAAAAACCGCAAATACACAACGGTTACCATAGGTTACATGAATCGTTCGTTCGTACGGTGAAAAGAGTACGTAAACCTTGTTGGTAAACAAAACATGCGGTCTAGTGTATGTGGAAACTTTGAAACAAAACAATTTAGCTTTAAAAGGGGTGGGTGGTGGCGTGAATGGTACGTCAGTAGAAATATTTAATTATTTAAAATTACCCGCGCGTCACGTCTAAACTCGCGAAGTATCGTTGATCGACTGAGTTTGTATTTCGCTTTCGTGTACTATACACAGTGAACGAATGTTGTCATCGTACCTGAAAAAAGGTGTGCAGCGTACAGTTGGGTCAAAAAGGCATTCAAACAAAGCGCTGTTAAATAACATTTACTTACGGTTGAAACCCAAAAAAATGGTTGTGGTATTAGATGCGATAAAATTTGAATCGGAAATATAAAATGGCAGCACTTATTGGTATAATAATTAGATAGTATAATACGGAAATGGTTTGAGTCTACGACAATAATTGGAACATTTTGCGGTTTAGCCACCTTCAGCCAAAATAAGAAAAAGGAAAGTATTTAAAGTTAAGGGCCGATCATATCTAAATATATCTGTCAAAACGTCTAGTTTCTGTTAATGAATTTAAGCAAATTGTCAACATTTCGGTTATATTCGGGTTTACTTTACTGAAGGCAAAAAGTTCGAAAATAAATAATGCCCAAATTAAGTCACTTAAAAGAAAAATATGTGTGATTATCTTTAATCTTATTTTAATCGAGTTAGCTGTCAAATGTCCGTACTTTCCGTATTCCATTCACATTTCAGGGTCCCAATACGAACTTCCATTCCTATTCAACTATTGATTTAACCGTGGAGAAATTGTCGTCGCATGTAAAAGGCACGAAGATTTGAGATTTGGATCTGACTTGTTGACTGTGTTAGAGTAGATTATAATAATTTTAAAGAAGCTTCCTTTCATAACACCAATCATAACCTCTTCCTCTTCAACAAAACAATACGTGCTACTGTCATAGGTCTGAAGAGAATATATAACTGCTACATTTTGTCCGTACAGGTTACGGATGGGGCAACAGAACATATGTTATTGAAAGATCTTGGTTAATTTGATTTGTTAAATCTTTAATTAAAAATTATAATAAATTAACAAATAAGCCATTTATTTTATTACCTTTAAAATCTTGGTGCTAAATATACTCAAACAAGTACTCCAAAAATCCAAAGAATTGCTTTGGATTGTTTTTTCCTGTAAACGTTTTTCTTTTGCCATTTCTAGCGTGCAAGGTGCATGTGTTTTTCCTTTAAAAGATGTTCTTAAAGCCGAAATCTACGGTACTTTGCTAATCTATTTTTGTTAAAAATTTAGTTAGTTAGTAATAATAATAATAATTAATCGTGAGCAGGATACTAGGCTTCAGGTACGTACATATGGAAAAAAAGCTAAAATAAAATTAAGCTTGAACTGAATATTTTTAACTTTACGAGAAAAAGTTGTTTCATATACTCCAGCTGAACGCATTCAAAATCTCTGTTGTTGCACCTCTGAATGCTGTCAATGCGCAAGGCCGTACATCAAGTGTCAAAATTGTTTTTTCCAGTTGGTTGTCGCAGCCGGTCTTTTTTCTGAATTTTATATCTGAATATTATCTGTGAGCAGCTTTAAATTTGTATTTATATCTAATTATTACCTATTTAATATTTATTAATAAAGTGCAAGCGATTCGGATATGACTGCTTTTGAAGAATTTGGCGTTTTACCAGAAATTGCGAAAGCAATCGAGGAAATGGAGTGGACTCTGCCCACGGATGTACAAGCTGAAGCAATCCCATTGATCCTCGGCGGCGGTGATGTCCTAATGGCGGCAGAAACAGGATCCGGCAAAACGGGTGCGTTTTGCCTGCCCATTTTGCAAATTGTTTGGGAAACATTGCGTGATATCACCGAAGGTAAGGGTCTGAGCACTGCGGTAGGTGGCGCTATCGTACCATGGACCATGTCGTTCTTTGATCGTGATCCGGCTTTGGCTGTTGCCCCAGAAGGTGTCCGCTGTCAAGCTAGAGAGTTTAAGGAGTGGCATGGCACAAAGGCAACCACAGGCGTAAAAGGTGCGGGCAAGTATTACTTCGAGACGACTGTGACTGATGAAGGACTTTGCCGTGTTGGTTGGTCGACTACTCAAGCCAATTTGGATCTTGGAACGGATCGTTTTGGCTTTGGATTCGGCGGAACAGGCAAGAAATCAAACAACCGGCAATTCGATGACTATGGCGAAGCATTTGGAATGAGTGATGTCATTGGATGCTGCATCGATTTAGACAAGTACGAGATAAGTTTCACGAAGAACGGCAAGCCACTGGGATTGGCTTTCAAAATAGCCGACAATTTGAAGAACGAAACATTCTATCCGGCAGTTGTACTAAAAAACGCTGAAATGCTGTTCAACTTTGGCAAAACGGACTTCAAGCATAAACCTCCACAGGGATTTATTGCGATATGCAAAGCTGATGCCCGTAATTCAAAACCTAATCCAAAAGCATCTCCAGATGGCTCTGCGGCTAACTTTAAACAAGTGCCGAACGCTCCACAGGCAATCATCATTGAGCCAAGTCGGGAGTTGGCCGAGCAAACTTACGATCAGATTGAAAAATTTAGAAAGCACTTAAGCGACCCCGTTGTTAAGACGTTGCTCCTCATTGGTGGCGTCAAATTGGAACAACAAAGGAGTGTTTTGCAGTCCGGCGTTCACATTGTAGTCGGCACTCCCGGACGCTTGGAAGAGATGATAAGCAGCGGAATAGTTCAACTGACTCATTGCAGATTTTTCGTTCTCGACGAAGCCGATGGACTGCTGAAGCAGGGCTACACAGATTTAATAGATCGTCTTCACAAGCAAATCCCGAAGGTAACTTTTGACGGGCGGCGGCTGCAGATGGTCGTATGTTCCGCCACGCTGCATGCTTTCGAAGTCAAGAAGATGGCTGACAAACTGATGCACTTCCCAACGTGGGTCGATTTAAAGGGAGAAGACGCCGTTCCAGAGACAGTCCATCATGTTGTGTGCATGGTCGATCCACAGCGCGACAATACTTGGCACAGTCTAAGGCAACGTATTCAAACTGACGGCGTGCATGAGCGAGACGGTGTCCATCCAACGAGACAAACACCAGAAACATACTCGGAAGCCATAAAGATCCTGAAAGGCGAGTACTGCATTCAAGCAATTGAGGAGCACAATATGGACAGATGCATTATATTCTGCAGGACAAAGATAGACTGTGACAATCTCGAACGATATCTAAAGCAACGCGGCGGCAAAAAGTATTCCTGTGTCTGTCTTCATGGTGATCGAAAGCCGTTTGAGCGAAAGGCCAATTTGGAGAGCTTCAAGAAGAATGAGGTCAAGTTCCTGATTTGCACAGATGTCGCTGCTAGAGGATTGGATATAACTGGTCTTCCATTCATGATAAACATTACTCTTCCTGACGAAAAATCAAGCTACGTCCATCGTATCGGAAGAGTTGGTCGAGCTGAACGGATGGGCCTGGCCATTAGCTTAGTATCGACAGTTCCAGAAAAGGTGTGGTACCACGGAGAATGGTGCTCCAGTCGCGGAAGGAACTGCAAGAACAGCAACTTGACTGATAATGGTGGTTGTTGTATTTGGTACAACGAGAAGACTCTGCTAGGTGAAATCGAGGAGCATTTGAACGTGACGATCACTCAGGTCGGAAAAGATGTAAAGGTGCCAGTTAACGATTTCGATGGAAAGGTGGTGTATGGCGAAAAGAATATAAACGCTGGAACAGGGTACAAGGACCACGTCGATCAGTTGGGTCCGACTGTACGCAAGTTGACCGATCTCGAGCTACAGGCACAGACTTTGTTCTTGAAACGTTTAAAGGTTTAAAAGTTGTTCAATTTCTCAAATGATATGAATTTTGTCTCTAATAAATATTTATAAATCAAATGAGATGAGTGTTTTTTTGTTGTCTTTGGTGGATATTGATATAGGTCTTTTTAAGTCGACACATTTTCCAAACAGAATATATCGTTTGAACAGCGTTTTAGGATCAGCAATGATGTTGGTTCGTTCTGGTCTGGAATAGATTATGAAAAAGTCCTCGGCTACACTGGACACAAATTCTCCTTGGTGGGGCAGATACCAGTAGCGGTGCTCACTTGCGCAATAAATATGGGTGAATTCAGAAACGTCAGAAAATTGGGCATCGATGTGGGCCCACCTCACTAATTATGATAACAGATGCTTCGATGTTTTCTGGTTAGGAGCTCTAGCCGAATACGCGAGGCAAATAGCTCTTTCAAATGATGCCATTCAACCCAACACTATTTCTGGAGGAGATGGTGTAAAGATTATTTAAAACTGCACGTTCATTGAAAGCTATAAAATTGTTTGTCTTGAATGACTGATTCAGTACCACCAGGCTGTGCTAATGGTACTTATAAAACTGTTAGGTTATATGTACTTACCTAACTCTGTAGACGTAATTAAGAGGGTTTTTTTTGGTGATGTTACCTGCATCGTCCTCTTGGGAAAGCTTTTAGAGGGGATTTGTTTTTAGGAGTTACCTCCACCGCCATCTTTGGAAAGCTTCTTGTGTAATTTGGGAAAAATTTTGCATGTTCATAAAAAAAGTAAAACAAAAAAAAAATTATTTGATAGGTGGTTCAGAATATTTTTTCCATATGCAACCTTTTGTAGGCAAACACCGAAACTGCTTAACATAATTATCTGATATTTCACAACCTTAGAAAGAGAAGAATGAAAAATGGAGAAAAAATAATTGAATAAGCATTCAAATTCAGTAATTTTTTTTGTTTATATTCTAATTGCCGTTGATGATCGAAATTTTTTGACTTAGGAAATATTATGCAGGTATTTATTACAAACAAAAGGCAAATGTTAAACAAATCGAACAAATTAAAAATGCACGCCGTTATAATTTTTCAAGTCATTCACCGGCAAAACAAGAAACGGAAGATGGTCGAATTTGGGTTATTTTAATGCCACCCAATGCAACGCCGTTGATTTTAAGTTTCTTTTTAGAAGAAAATGACCAGAGCTCGTGCTCGTGCAAGACGATGGCTATGTATTAGAGCAATTATTTCTGATGCCCTTTGGCATGACACGATTTCCTTTCATAAATTATTTAGCCACTTTTTTAGATGTCTATAAAATCCATTCTGCCCAAAGATAACCTGCTCTCTAGTTGAATGTTTTTTTCCTTTCCGTGTGCTAAACTTTGAAATTAGTATTGACAAAAGTGAAAACCAAACATTAGAACCAATCGATACAATCGACATTTAGACATCCCTCACAGGTCTCACAATTAACAAATCTTAACAAGAGTGGTGTTAAAAGAGGAGACTTCAAATCATATTCGGTACGCAAAAAATATAACAAACGGAGTTTCATAAAAATTTTGGTTACGAGGTTAACGCAGAAAGGAGAATGAAATGTCGCGTCTATTCGATTTGCAATCAGGACCTATGTGAGTAATTTTTATTTTGCATCGAAAACAATTATGTTATCTATACATAGTACAGTAATAATATAAAGTCCCCAAAATTCGTCGGCACGATTTCAGAAAACTCTATTTCAACCAATTTCGCTGCGGGTTATCCCCAATTGAAATATCTGTGAAAACTTTCTAGTTGTCTAGTTGGATTTCAATTAGTTTTATACTTTTCCCATTTAAATTTCAGCTCTTTCTGAAAATATGACCATTGTTTACCAATAATTACAGTTGAAACTCGATTATCCGGAATGGTGGAGCTCATCACGGATAATTGAAAATCCTTGTTAATCAATTTTTTTTTAATAAAAAAGGCATAAAATATTTTAATTTTTATATCATAAAAAACAAAAAAACTAACAAACATTTACATCTTTAAAATGAATGGTAAAAAAAATGTTTTTTTGGACAAAGTAAATTGTGAAAACATTTTTTCGATCATCGACCGATCGAAAAAAAAGTAACCTTCGGTAACCTAGTAACGAAATTCAACGACTTAGAAATAGCCCAAAAAGAAATTTTTATGTTGAGTATGTACCTTATTATTTACCTTATTTATAAAAGATTTTGGATAATCTCTTTGGGGTAATCACACTTGAGACGCGATCTTTCACCTGCAATAGTGGAAGGAGATGCCATTATTCACGACCCGTCTTTAAAGCCACGTAAAGGTAAAAGTGAACAAAATCATCCAGAAGCAATCTAGAACACAACTCCAAATCTGAAATAAGCTCGTTACAACTATTTGCGTCACTGACAAATGCGAGAATTCCGTTCGATTTCAAGTAAACTCTTTCGAAGTTTAACATTTTTTAGCATAACATTTTTGTTTCTGTTATGGATATTATAGTGAATGCCGATTAATAGACTTAAAAATTCCAACAAAAATCCCGGTTAATAAAGTGTTCCGGCTAAAAAAATTCCGGATAATCGAATTTTGACTGTTTGTTTTTTTATGTTACAAAAGAGTTCGCCTCATTTTTGACTGTAAAAAAAATTTGTTCTCCAATTTTTTCTCGCCTTCTAAGTAGTTTTTTTTATTCATACATACGACCTTGTATGACTATAAAGCCTGAACTACATCAAAACAAAAGTAAAGAAAAGAGACGCTGAGTACATATTCATACGACATCTATGAACAAGATCTGAACTAATAAAGCGCAAAAGCTTTTTTCTTATATTGAACATATTTAAAATTTACGTCACTGAAAACATTTTAAAATTTTATTATTTAGATAAGTAGGTAGCAGTAGGAGGTCTCTATTAAAATTAAACTCAGGTAAAACAAAAAAAAAACCTGAAAAACAAAAAAAATGATTAATTTAATTTCAATTGCTTTGTTTTTTTGTCACTTGCTTGTCAAAAGAGCTTTTACTCGAGAAACTGGCAGTAATTGTGTGATTTAAACGTGATCTGGCGTTGAGTCTGTAAAGTTTTTTTTGAAGTTCAAAGAGCTTTGTGCAAATTAAAAGCTAAAACATGTTCAAGATTTCAGCCACACACGAAATTTTAAATTGAGAGAAAACATACAGAGTTTACTAGATGATGAAGTAACTAGTACAAACGAATTTATTGACTTAACGAATTTATTGATTAACTAATTATTAACTAATGACGAAACTTCAAACAAGACTTTTGTTAATGGTTTTTCTATTCAGTTACTCTGTACTTAAAATAGGAGGAAATAAAACATCAATTCATATATGTGTATGATTTTATTCATTATTTTTCATTTTTTCATAATATATGATAATTACAGATATATATAAATTACAACAACTGATAACATTAAAATATATATTTGTATTTTTTTTTTGTTTTCTTTACTTTTTTAATTCACTTAATAACTACGCATGTGTATAACAGTTTCATTTATGTATGTATACGTATATTAACAACTAGTTCTTATTTTACAATTGATAAAATGTTGATTTAAGAATTTCGTATATTCTTCTTTTCCAAAAAGATTCATTTATAAAAATCAAACAAATTGTTGTTTACCAATCACAATAGCTAAACACTAATCCCGGGTAAAACAAAAAAAAAAATAAAACAAACACATATAAGTGTGAGTAAAGTTGTTTAAATTGATATTGACTTTAATTAAAATTTATCTTAAAGACTAGTGTACAAAATAATTTCGTATTATTTTAGGGCAAAATCATAAGAATAAGCATCTCAGCTTGTTTCTTGTATTGGTTTTGTTTTTTTTTTGTTTCAGTTTAAAACTGAACAAAAATAAAATTCAAAAGTCTTTCGTTTATTTCTTGTATCAGTGGTTTTTAAATTATTTATTTTTTGTTTTTTTTTTTATACTTTTAACTGCTTTAAGGCAAAAAAATAAAAAAATAAAACTTACACATTATTAGAACAAAAGTAATGAACATAATCTTATTTAAGAAATATAACAAGACGTAAAAATTACAAAATAAAAAAAAATAATAATAATAATTAAAAATCAGACTTCTTTTCCAAATAAAATTACAGAGCGAATGAGGTGGAATAAAAATATGAAAACAAATATTTTATTAGAAGAAAACATTAATCTTAATTTGTTGCAAAAATAGGGTTATATTTTTTGTTGCTTTAATTTAATTTTTGTTTAATAGTTTGTGTACGCAGCCCAGTTTTAAATTTCCTTTGAATAAGACACTTGTTTTGTGTAAATTTGTTAAAATATATACGACGTTTAGAAACATATCTTTTAAATTGTCGACTATAAAATATATTTATATATTCATTTTTGTTTTTTTTTTAATAAATATTTTTTTTTCCTTTTATTTTAATATGGCAGTCATTGATTAACGATTTTTTTTTGTTAAACTTGTTTAGAATTAAGAAACGTAATAATAAAACTATAAAAGAATATCAGATCTTTTGTTTACAGTTGTAATTGTTGTTAGGATTTTATTACAAAAAAAAAAAAAATATATAAAAAAAATACTTTTTTTTAACTTTAATTGGTGGATGATAAGATAGTTTTTATTTAAAATTTTTGTTTCAATAAATAGGATTCAATGTATTTTTCACTTACAAATAGTCTACATTTTTTGAGTAATGTAAAGTAGAATTTTGCAGAGCAAAATTTAGCTGCTAAACGCATTTGTTTTTCTTTTTTCCCTTTTTTTTTAATTGGGCCCGAATAAAGATCCACCTACAATCAAAAAGTCACTTATGATAAATTTTGTATTTTCCGGTGTAGTAAATGTTCTTGTAGTCTTGAAGACTTTAAGAGTGATAAAAACCAATTTCTGTGTCAATATTGGAAGGCTTAAACTGCAAGTAAAAGAGGGAAAATAAAAATTAGTTAGCATATGTGGAAATAGTTTGAAAATAAGCAGGGCAAGGATTCATAGATTTTTTTATCATGCAAGGCACTAAATTCTACTAAGATTTTCAGTTTCATATGTATCACCATAAAAAGCGAATGCAGCATTTTCTTTCGGTAGTCGAATTCATTTAAAGCTCAATAACGATCAACTATTTTTAAGGGGAAAATTGACTTCAGGCCGAGTGAAACTATCGTTGAAGCATGCGATTTGAAGTAGTCGTGTAAGAAAGAATACCCGAAAGAATGGCCGTCAAAGTTCAAGTCGAAAACGACCGTATAATAGCATTTATCTTCAGGAGCTCCAGATAACGAGTTCATCGGGCTTTGAACTGTGCAATCTACGCCCACTGAATATTCAAAATATTTCAAAATATCTAGTCAAACCGTCTGATGAGGTCCCGATTAAATGAAAACACATACAACTGCTAGCTAGCTGAAATGGGACGACAGCAGAACGTTCACAATGATTTACAAAGAAGTTTTCTATCGTCATCTAGATCTAAGCTCTCATCTAATCCAGTCTCAGTTATTACAATTATATTATATCACTAATTATATAAAACAAAATTGACCTCCACTGCGAATGGCTCAACGGATTTTAGTAATTTTTTTGATGATTTACAAAGAGCAGTTTTGTACTTTGAACCAAATCTGAACTCCTCCGCTTAATTTAATGAAATTAATTTCAGTCTTTAGAGCTTTGATATGCGCATATTTCAAGTCCAACATTATATTTCTACATTCTCTAAAAGCTTAGCAATTTTAGAAATATCTTTGCAAAACTGCTTTTTTTTTATTAATATGTTAATTGACCAAGATTTTCAAATAGATCTCATATTCGAGATTTTTTAAGAGCACATAAAAATACTGTGGCGTGGGTAATACACTTTTTTTTATGCCTGATTGAGTCGAATCTGAATTTCGAATGGGTTTGGGCGTCTGCTCAAGCGTTAAGATTATTTGTGTCTGTCTAGCAAAGCCTCAGGAAAAAAAGATTTTATTCAAATAAAAAACTGTTGAAACGGTGCAGGGTCTTATGTATGTGTGTCGTGTGCGCAGATGAGATGAGGAGTAATAATAGATAGTCAAACTCGGAAGACTCTGAATCTGAACATGAATGGCCTTCACTTTGAAAACGAAACTCTTGCACCACTTTATTTACAAATGTTAGTTCCTCATGGATAAGGATTTAAATGTAAAATATTTAGCACGTTTGAGGGGAACTTGGAATAGGACTGGGGGTCATTGTACTTTATCTATGATATAATTTTTGTCATTCACTTTGCAATTGTATGTGTTTGATCGATGTATAGTCAATTTTTAACGACCAAGAGTAAATGATTGGATAAGCGACATAGTTCTTGAAAGGCTTACAGTTTCCTGTTAAAATTGGTTTCGCTAAGACAAAAAACAAATCACAGAAACAGGCACTTAAGCACAATATTGCGGGTGTACATGTTCAGTTTGTTTTTGTTTGTTTTTCTCACTGTCTTATAATGCAATCTCATAAATGTGGCAGGCAGGCGAAGCAAGGCGAGCACGGGCCAGCTAGTATAATATAAATAATATTTAGTCCAAAATCCTCTCACGTTGTTCTAGAAGATAAAGATAAAGCTTATGAATTTGGCCTATTGTAAGTTGTCTGCGGTAAGGCTAAGGCACCTGATATTTGACGCTTAGATTTTGTTTAAAAATATAATTTAAGATGGCGTTTTTATTCTATACTACACAGAAATATTGCAAATAGTAGTGGTATAACATTTAACATGTAAAAGAGAGTTTTGGTGAATTTTTCTTAAATGTCTTCAATAATTTAAAAAAAATGTTAAACCAGATTGCAAATGCACTGCTCATAAATGCCGGCAATGCTGTAATTGTTTGAAAATGTGTAAGTGCCCTGCAAAAGCGAACCTTCAAAAATTAAGGTAGAAATGATGAATAGTATTCCCAAAAGAAAAATGTAAACACATAAGCGAAATGTGTGTTTTCTTGAATTATGGATGTCTCTCCTTTTTAAACAATCATTTTCAAAATCGTTTATCGCTTGAATAATTTCGCCCCATTTGTGAAAGTTGATAAAATTCCACTAATTCTAACTCATGTTCGACATTAACAGATAATTATACTTACGTTGATCGAATGTGCTGGGATTAATGTAGCTTATCAAATCTTGGTCCGACATTGTGGTTAGTTCCTGAGGAATGGCCGTGCTTGGTGGTATTGGTACTGTCGTCTGAGCTCCAGTCAATGAAACGTTCGGCAAAATAGCATTCATCTGTTGTTGTGTTACACCTGCATTGGGTTGTTTCTGAAGGGAACTATCTGCTAGAACCACCGTTTGGATAAGAGATTCCTGATTTGTTTGTGGCCTAAGCATACAAAAAAAACCTGTTAAGCACCCCTTTGCCAAAAAAAAATATTAAAAACTTACGCAACACTTATAGCCGCCAGCTGATTGGTCTTTTGCAGGCTCTGTAGAAACGGACTTGGCACGCTTGTTGACCCAACTGGTACAGTCACATTCTGCACGTCATGATTGAGAAGCATATTCACCATGGGAATTGCCTCTGGCGGTCGGCTCTCTAGCAATTGATGATGCCGAGTGTTGGCAAGAAATTGTGTCGTCGGACACAGACCTGTGGGAGAGGTCGGCACTAGTGGATTTGCTGGAACCGTTGCGCTGAGCATCTGAGACACCTGTGACTGAATTGGAGCTTGAATCGGACTCGCATTAAGGCCCATAAGAACGTTGATTGTCGACTCTGGATTGTTTTCGTGGTTTGAGATGAAGTCTGCTGCCGCCTTAATTATCATGTTGCTCACAGCTGTAGAAGTTGCTGTTACCTGTGGATCCGGTTGCTGGGCACCCGCTGGGCTTTGTCGCGGTGGTGATTGCTGTTGAACTTGCTGCGTCTGGGGTGATGATTGCTGTTGAATTGGCGGCGAATTCGAAGGCGACGTCATTATTATCGAATTCAAGAGGGCTTCTTGCGGTGAATGGGGTTGCATACCCATTCCATTGAGAAGTGTTACTCGATTTACCATCATATTCGGCACTGAGTTTTGCGTACAAAGAATTGTTGTGGGCGAGACATTTGAATTTAGAATCATCTCGGCAGGGATGTGATCTGTGGTGGGCACCGATTCACCACCAGTCAGTATTTGTTGCATATTTACTGATGTGAGAGCTGCTGCCGGTTCTGAGTTGAGAATGATGTCGTGTGTAATTGGTGACCCATTTGACGATGACGACGATGATGATGATGACGAAGACGACGTGCTCGACACAGATGAACTGCGAACTAGTGACATTGATTGCATATCATTCGAAGGAGAGTGGTTGGCAGCTGCCAATATATTGTTCAATGTTTGGTCAATACTGTTGGCGGGGTTTGGTGCCATCACCAAATTGGTGGACTGTGAGGGAAATATAACACTAGTAGCACCACCAGTATTGCCGACAAATATTGAATTCTGTTCCATTGGCGTTGTTGTTGTGGGACTCAGACTCGAGAGAAACTTGTCAACCGTCTGTTGTCCCTGATGCACAACGGCGGCAGTTAGAATTTCCTTGGCGATTTGTTCATTCTTAACGGCTATATCAACAGCAGCCGCGGCCGCTGCAGCAGCAGCTTCTATATTCATGTCATTGTGGTGTGTGGGAAAGCTGGACAAGCTATTACTCTCATTGAGAAGTGACATCGACCGCATATCCAACATATCAATGCTTTGCTTGCGAATCCGTTGATACTGCGGATTCGTATCCACTACAAGACCAGTTTCTCCCGCCACAACTGGGAAGCGATCCAATGAATCGGACTGCATAGCGTCCGCAATGGAATTCTGTGAATTTTCGTCCAGAATCTCAGTCTTTAATCCACCGATTTGAACCATCTGATCGGTGATCATGGCATTGGTAAGGGAAGACCGCCTTACATTGATTGGTATTTGAGTGCTTGTAGGTGGTGGCATCATATCCGCATCTATCTCATGCTTGGTATCGTTCCACATCTGTTGCACAACTGCTGCATTAGCTACCGCTGCATTTGCAGAGCATGGCTGTACCACACTCGTATCCATATACCGAGTATCTACAAAGAAACATCATATTAGCTTGCAAACGAATTGGAATCGTGTCATAATAAAAATAAGAAAAACAAACTTACTACTAAAGTTCTTAAAATCTAAAAAAAATAATAATAATAAAACTATTCCTAAGAGGAAATAAGGCAGATGGGGTTGTTAAAACTACTTCATCTTAAAGACTATTCTCTCATCAACCAAATTGATTTTTTAACTTTGCCAATAAGCTTCTAGTGCTTGCTTCTTTTTGTATTTATTTAATTAAAAATCTTTGGATGATGAAAGTGACCACTTTGAATGTGAAACAAACACAAATACACATTAAAATTCACAACACACTGAATGCACCTATTCGAACCCCAATCTCAACAACACAATTCTAATAAAACCATTTTTTTTTTTAAAAATGCACAAAATGTACAATCCCTAGCGACATCTATTGAGGCAACTTTCGCAAGCGAAAACAAACATTCAAAGTGATCGTTTTAATAAAAATAAAATATATTTTTGATTTTCTCCTGCAGCGTGTCGACTCACGTCCTGAAAGGCTTAATTTTTTTTGTAAGGAAGCAAAGAGGAAAGCGTGCGACCAACGTTGATTTCCAATATTTTTGTTTTGTTTTGGCGAAACAGCTGGAACCAATAATTTACGTTAAAATAAATAATATAGTATTTTTTTTTTATTTTGGTATTGAATGTTAGATACGAGTGGTAAACAAAAGTTGTTTTTTTTATTTAAAAAATAAATGAAATGTCGAAAAATTTATACGTTTTTTCGGCTTTTAAACAGATGTTATGTGAGTAAAGTTAATAATGCACGCGGGACAAAATGTTAAATAATTTTGATTTTTTGCGAAATTAATGAAACAAACACTTTAATAGAACTAAAAATGGTAGCCGAAGATTGAAAAGTCATTCGGATCAAGACAGAACGCAGATTTTTAAGAAGTCGCAATTAGTATTGGATAAGATCAAGTACATGCTTCGTCACCATTCAATTCGTCACAAAGATCACCTACATAATTTTGCGCCTCGTAAACTATGTATATGCCATTAACATTTTACAATTATTTCTGTTTTGCTATACAACGACAAATCACTGATGTCAGAGGCAGAAAATGAAGAAAGGCTGATCTGCCTAAGGCTTGGGTGCGTAAATTAATGGCGTACCTCATGTATTCTAATTTTATTAAATTTAGGCAAAATTTTGTAAAAATGACGTAGTCCGGCAGATGTTTCCTTCTATACTTAATCCGTAAGGTTAAGTGAAAGAATATTCTTCTTCTGACCTAGCTATAGTAGAGCCAATACTGCAAACTAGTAACTGGCTGATTGCCAGTTTGTTAGCTCTCCAGTTTCTATGACTGGGAACACAGAAGAGACTGATTTCGAATCGACAACTATCGCCAGTAAGAGCCTTGCTATAGTTCCCGAAGTTAAACGCAGTCGTGGTTGAATTAAAGTCCTATGTCGTGGGTGACTGTCAACAAAGATAGCTCTCAAATAACTTAAGTCTAAGTCATACTACTGTCTGGACGGGAAGTATAGGATAATTTGCGTGTGTCGGACGTCATCGTTATAAATTAATTAACTAAACAGTTTTGAATCAATATTATTATTTTTATTTAAAAACTCGCCATATTGAAATGCAATACTCATGTTTGTTATATAAACAACAAATATATTCTAGGTGCCGGGATAGAGAACAGTTGGTTTGCAAGTAATGTACGATTGCAGTGGATAAACAAAAAACTATTTAGTAGCCGACTTTGTTTCATTACCACGTTCACATATCTTGATCAGAAATTCATTCAATCTACATATGTATGTATTTACTTAGATTTAGTTCCATTAAAGGTGATCTTGACAAAAATAAAAGCAACAACAAAAGCAAGCAAATACGCGATTTTTAAACTGATTTTTGTTTTTTTTACCGAATATTCACAACAAAAATTCGTTGATACCCAAAATATGTTATCAAAATCTACCGATAAAATGTAATTCAATGTAAATTTTCTAAGTTTTTTTTTTGTTTTTTTTTTTTTTTTTTATAACCAGTACCCTAATGTACAGATGCACTGAAGAACTGTTGCAAACGTTGCGCTGTCCTCTGGAGCCTCCCTGCGTCCATTAATTTAATGCACACGTGAAATAGTGATAGATGGGATATGGAAATCCATTTTCATTTCAATTTATTTTCTTACACGCGCGCAACCTAAAGTGCTAAGAGAAGGAAAAATAAACGAAAAAAATAACATTTTGTGATTAGCGTTTTGAAAAACAAAAACCCTCAACCTTTTGATTAGCAAGAAAAAAAAACACAAACAAAAAAAAGAAAAAGGAAAAACTCAAAACAATAAGCAACATAATTTTTTTTGTATTGCTCCTGACTTCTCTCGAATGCAGTAATAACATTTAGTTTTGTGTTTCAAGCCCACTTAAATAATGCTTGCTAGCAGCTTTGGAAAATTTAGAATTGATTTGGAACATTCCTAATCACAAAATATTTGATAATTTTATAGTAAAACTGTTTCCAACTTGAATATATAGTTGTTTGTTTGATATTTGTTTTGTTGATTTCTTTTGTATTTGTTTAATTGAAAGTTTAAAAGAGAAGTTTTTCATGGAATTTGTTGAACCTAAAAATGCAGCACAAAAGGATAATCTAGAAAACTCTGTTTTCTCAATCACACAACACTTTCATACAATTTTTCCCAACACACACACATGAAAATATATATATATAAAAAAAAACAAGACCAATATGACTGAAGTATATTAAAAAAAAATTTTCTTTTTAATTTTTTGTTCGTTCAGAATTTGAATTATGTAAGTAAAAAGAGAGAACGCGACGCAATGATTATTGAAAAATTATACATCATAAGCAGTCAGTCAACTTGAAGATATTGATAGAAAACGCTCACACCACAGAGTTGTCTAGATTACTTTTGGCTAGGAATCGCTGATCTTGTAGTCATCTGTACTGTATATCTCGTCATCGAATGGAAAAAAAGAAACCTTAAACTGATTTGTTTTAATTTCTCAATTGTTTTTGTTGATCAAAAATTTTATACGTAAATTCGTTTGCAATGAAACGCTCGAAAAAAAAACAAGGATTTTAAATTCAGCTTTTGAGGAAACCTGAACTCGTATCGAAACTGGAAAGTATTTTTTTTAATATATTTTTTTTTATTTTGAGAAGCTTGCGATATTCATAGTTTTGAGTTTAAATTAATTTAGTTTTAATTTTTGGAAAATTACGTTCAGTTAAAAAATGTAAAATTTGAAAAGAGACTTTTGGAAAAAAAAATATCGCAAGTTGCTTGAGCAGCATGAAATAATATGTATTTCATCATATTTGTTAGCTGTCGACCCTAATCTAAACTGAAACTCAAATTCAAAGCCAAGAAGAGGGGTGCACAATGCGCACAACGCTCTTGATTTTGAACGAATTTTGAACTTGAATCAATAAATACCTTGTCCCGACATTGAACCATGCAATGTACTTAACGTTGTTGCTGCCGACAGCGTGGTGTATGTTCCCTTCGGTGTGTAGGTGAACGTGTGTGATTCGCTTTTTTTTCCACTGGATATAATTGACAGTTGCACTGTGACGGGCTTGTGGAGGTTTTGGTTAATGTACGGCGGTACCGTGCAAATTAGATGAGTCTGAAAATATAAATAAATTGGTTAGATATTTGACATTAAGCTCGATCATTAGTCTACTGAATTGATTTCTAAACTTAGGATTGAACCCTATCAAATGCTGTTTACTAAAGCTAAACCCCAATATTCTGTCATTATCCATGGATGGCACTTGCATCGCTGAAACCGAAAGGCTTTCCATCCACGGTATGTGCGTTGATGACAAACTTAGTTGGATTGACCACATATTCGACGTCGCCAAGAACGCTGCGATATGTCTAGGCTTCCTCAAGCAATGAAAGCTTCTCAAAGCACATTTTTAATGATGCCCAAGTTAAATTCTCTGTCAAGAAAGAAAAAGTGATTACCTGTTGTAAATACTCCTTATCTGGAAAAACCGAATCCTCCCACAACGTCCCCATGGATACCATATCATTTGATGCCCGTAGATCTTCAAGAGTTTCTTGAAATAAGATGCGTGTGTCTTTTAGGAAATTTTTTCCAATAATAAAGAGCTCTAGACCACCATCCACTGGGCAAGAGTTAAGGGATTTCTTACAGATTTCCGGAACACCAGGTGGTTGTGCTAAAAGGGAAACACACAAATATGTTATTTGCTGTAGAAAAAAAGTGATTAAATTCCTCCAAACTTACTGCAAATAATGGGATTTGAACACACTTGAAGTGTTTCCATTGTTCCATCGTCATAGGTTAATTGAGTGCGAAACACCATACGGCAGCGCGTTGATTTCTTTTTACTTTTCTGAGCCAAATGATCGGGAAAACGATGCTCTACATCGACATTGCGTTCCTAAAATCAGAAAAAAAAATCAATTGTCACGTTCATTACGATTTTATCGTCGTCAAATCTGAACACTTACCTTAAGGATTCCAACACAATCGCATGTGACCGTCATTTCAGATTCTGGCTTGAAATCAATCTCAATGATCATTGTACCATCGACTTTCTTCTCATTACATTGCGTTGAGTTTTTTCCAGCAACTTTGCACGCTTGATAGAACATGTGCGGTGCTACACGACCAATATCTGTTCCAATGAATACTTGCAGTAGGGCAGGCTTGTTATAGCCAACCAGACGAACAATTGGAAATCCATTTCCACTGCGATCCTTTACAGCACCTCGGCTACCTTCCGTTTGATATCTGCAAAGCAAATGAATTCACTTTGAAATATCTCAAATTCGATTCGATTTTAAAATTTTCTAACACATACCTAGCCCTGTGCTGTTGTTCTGGTTGCGAGACAATCTCCAACTGTACTCGACCATTCGATGAGGTTGCAACATTATTCAATGATGCGGCAGGCTGACGCTTGTGTGCAACACGCGGAGCTGATCTGACTCCATTTGAAATGTATCTGCAAAGATAAACCAAACAAACAAAATGAATACAAATGTTTTAAGGAACGTCCTATGAATTGAACTGATTAACGTGCTACGCACATCATGCAGAAGATTTTTAACGAAGCTTAATGAGTTAGTAATGAATAATGAAATGGATTGTTTTATTTTGTAAATATATAAATATGTATATATTTTTTTTTATAAAGCAGCTGTATACAAAGAGAAGTAGAATACAAAGCAACGAATAAAAGCACTCAGTGGTCTACGAAAAACAAGAGAACAAAAAAAAAAAAATTAAAAATGCAAGTTATTCTTACTTTGGTGTTGCGGATGGCACTATTGTTGGATTGGTGACTGGTGGATTATTCGTTGCTGTTGCAGAAGCAATTCTACTTATGAAAGCATCTTCACTGCAGGCATCATCGTTATCTAGCTCAACAACACTTTCGATCTTTTTCCGCTTTGCTCTGTATTGGACACGATTCTGAATGGAGTGAGTTGGCGTCGAGTTGTACGAGTATGTATCATCTGAGTCGTCAGTGCCGATTTCATCGATTTGTTCTGCATCGTTTCGATTTGATCTAGTGTAAAGATTTTGTTTGGATTTGATGTTAATTTAATGAAAACGATTTTTTGTTGTTGTTTTGTTTTGTGTTTTGGAAATGTTTCTACATTAAACGTGAGTTCTATTTAGGCGGACTAAACCAGTTTGAATAAAACGGCACTCTCCGGGAAAGGATAATATGTATGCACAAACTAGAATATAAAAGCACGAAATACTAGGGTAGGGATATTTATTATTTGGAAAATAAAACTACAAAAGGCCATTTATATAGCAAAGCCAGAAAAAAAAATCATTTGCAAGAAGGAACATTCTTCATCGCATTTATACAGAAACAGAAGGAATATAAAAGGGAGTTTACCACAAAAAAAAATCAATAACGTAAAATCTCGAATGACTAAAATCTAGAAAAACCAAAATGGAGGATTAGTAACGTGGCATAAAGTGAATAGAATGCAAGTGCATAACTGATAACGATGTCTGGGTCACCCGTTTGAAAAATTGTGTGTTATTTCTATGCGTTTTATTCTTATAAAACGTCAAAAAAATAAAATAATAAAATATGATGTATAATTTACTTTTAACTTTTCTAGATTATTCTAAATTTTTTCGATTTTTTTTTCCTACATTTTGTAACCTAGAAATGTCATGATCCCATATAACGAGATTCTCTAAATTCGAGTTATGCCTGGGGGCTAAGATCCTGTCTGCCGTGCTGTGTGAACGCCTGAAACCATTCGTCAACGAACTGATTGGACCCTATCAGTGCGGTTTTAGGCCCAGTAAGTCCACAACTGACCAGATTTTCACACTTCGGCAGATCCTGGAAAAAAACCCAAGAAGTCCAGATCGATACTCACCATCTTTTTTTCGATTTTAAGGCCGCATATGACAGCATTTATAGAGACGAGCTATACAGAGCCATGTCTAGTTTTGGCATACCTGCCAAACTCGTCAGATTGTGCAGGATGACGATGGAGAACTCTCGCTGCTCCATTAAGGTCGGAAACAATCTCACCGAGAACTTTGATGTCAAAAAAGGATTTAGACAAGGCGATGCGCTGTCATGTAACTTCTTCAACATCATACTTGAGAGAATTGTGCGAAACTCGCAAGCCAACACCAGGGGCACAATTTTCCAAAAGTCTGTGCAACTACTTTAAGTGAATGAGGGCAAAACGAAATATATGCTGTCAACAAAAAGGGACGCACAACATCGACGAATCGGACAGAACGTCACGATAGAGAGCTATAACTTCGAGGTAGTTCGGGACTTTATCTACCTCGGCTCCGCTATTAACTCTGACAATGACATATCGTCAGAAATCAAGCGAAGAATTACACTTGCCAACCGCTGTTATTTTGGCCTAAGGAGGCAATTGATTAGTAAGGCCTTGTCGAGAAACACCAAGGAGACTCTATATAAGACCCTCATCATCCCAGTCCTGATGTATGGCGCAGAAGCATGGACGTTATCAAAGGCGGATGAAGATCTCCTTGGTCGTTTCGAACGCAAAATTCTTCGAGTGATTTTCGGTCCCGTTTGCGTTGACGGGCTTTGGAGGAGGAGATTTAACAGCGAACTCTACGAGCTGTACAGCGACATCGACCTGGTCAGAAAAATACGGATTAGTCGTCTAAGATGGCTGGGTCATGTAGAGCGGATGGACACCAACGCTCCGGCCCGAAGAGTCTTCGAATCCAACCCGGTGGGACAACGCAGTAGAGGAAGACCTCGCCTAAGGTGGCGCGCGCAAGTGGAAGGGGACCTCAACCAACTTGGAGTGCGCAACTGGAGGCAGTTAGCCAAAGATCGTGCTAACTGAAGAGGCGTATTGGTTGAGGCCCAGGTCCACCCCGGACTGTAGCGCCACCTAAGTAAGTAAGTAAGTAAGCCTGGGGGCTAACTACACACTTCGACAGCGAACCGGAAAATTTGCGATTCATTCAGTTCGCTTCGTGGCAAACATGGCAACTATGCAAAACGTTTGAATGTCGACTTTCCAAGGCATTTCCACATTTCGCTTAATAATTAAACAAACTTTCCCATTAATCTGTCAAAAAACTTTAACTTTATTTTAAATATTTGTTGTGGTTTGTTTGGCTGCCCTAAGTGCAAGAAAAATATAAAAAATCACACTACATCCACCGCTGGCAAATTAATTCGCCATCAAAATATCTATCGCATTTAAAGTCGATAAAATGGCGTTCGCATTTGCATAGTTGCGCGAATGTTATATACTTATAGGCGATCTGAATAGTACCAAAATGCGAAATCGGAAAAAAATGCGCTTCGTGGCGAAGTCCATATTTAGCCCCCCGCCTATTGGAATACCACATGTGGTTTCAACAAGACGGTGCCACAATCAATTACTGCATGGGACACTGTCGTATACTCTATTGTTTCGGTAATATGAATTGGCCCCAATGATCATCTAATTTAACACCACTGGATTAGGAATTGACAACTTTTTATGGAAAAAGAGTGCATATGTGCCAGCAAAGCCGTGAAGGCCATTATTTGCCCGATGTGCTGTTCCAAACATATCCTTTGTACTTTATGATTTAATAATTCCATTTGTTTTACATTTTTAGAGAAGAATTTTCTAAATTTTTGCCTCCTTTTAGCTTTATCGTACGTTTTTCAAATCTATCCAGAAAGTGCAAAGAAGTTTTCGCTGCACCTGACAAGATATAAGCGTTATACTCAAGCTTAGGCCGAATGAAGGCTAAATAGAATGAATTCGGTTAAGGAAACTTAAGACATTTTGCAGCGTTCAAAGCGGTTGCAGTACTGGTCATTTCAACATGCATACTGAGACAATATTTTAATTTCATCGATGCTAGTGCCGTTAATGGATAGTGACATTTTATTTTGATTTTGAATGTAATTGATTGAAGCACTAAATTCCACCGAGTTGGTTTCACTTGTTTTGTTTTTAACATACGTTGATGTTCCAGAATCACGGCAGAACAGGAAAAATGACGTGAATTATGAAACGAATATGAAAAACTTGGTCGTTGGGTGGTAGCTGATTTTATGTCATTTGTCCTCTCTTTCTTGCTTAAAGGCATTATACTCCGAACCCATTCACGAGCGCAAATCTTTAAAACAAGAATAAAAACAACATATTTTGAACCCTAACTAGACCTTACAATCTTTATAAAATAGAAGGGATGTAATACACTGTAGTTGGGATCGCTTAACTTTTGATCATATTATAGAAAAAGAAAAGCTTCGCACCGCCGACGTATAATCGAAGATAGTTCGCTATGTTTGGGAAGGAGCTGCAAACATCGAAAGCTTAAAAAAAAGAAAGGAATGTATGTGTACTTGAATTAAGTGACCTTAATCGCTTGAATTATTCAACAACAAGATACACCCCTATGACGATACAGGACCTAAGTAGTTATGTAGAGCTTAGGAGCAAATGGATAAGTTATGAGCTATGGACAACTACTGGGCTTAAGAATTATCATAATTCCGAATGGGGGGGGGGGAGGGGGAGAGTACTTTATGAGTGGTTAGTGACAAAACATGATGTTAGAAGTTCTATCAATTCAAATGGATAAGTTGCTTATAGTTCATGCGAATTGCTGGAAAATCATCATTATTTATGTATGTGCTCTTTAAACCATTAGAAGAACGGGATAGACATGATATAGCGAGCTCTTATCTTAAAAGGTGACTAATGGGGAGTAATCTCTTCTTTGCAAATTTTTAGCATCCAGGTGAGTCTACAACACATTGTAACAGGTAGGGGTCTGTGGGTAAGACCACCGCTGTAGACCACCGTAAAAGAGGGAAAAAAAAGTAGCATGTATGTGTTGGAAAAAATCGCGAAAAATGACATATCTCTTTCGAACTATTACCAATATGTATTTGATTCTTCATTTGAAGCAAGTAGTGCCAAAAACATAGAAAGGCAATGCTCATGGTAAAACAAACTTTTGTATTCGTTTCGGCAAAACATGTAACTTGGGATGTGAAACGCACGCTCTACAAGCTCATGATCCTGGCCAATTCTCCGGTGACGTGCAATGTAGCCAAATTCGAAAAATTAAGCATTATTTCCATTCCAAAATCGAATCGCCTGCGGAAAGAGGGTTAATCTTGCATTGCCATAGGCGCCTGCCTGACGAAAAGCACATACCCCGAGCGGAGCAACGAAGTCGCGAGAGCGGTACATGCCGCCTGCGCAGAAAAAGGATAGAAATCCCTTAATCCCGCGTAGCGTATCATCAGGGTACTGCTGCCAAAGGCGCCTTATTTAAAGTTTGGCATTATTTCGTTTGGAAATATTTTACATCACCCTAAGTAGGCTGATGATACTGACAGATACTCTTCCAGATTGGAAGTCTGTTTTGCACTGCTTTCACATAATAAAAAAAAATATAAATTCACTTAATAAGAATATCACCTTGCACAATTATAGACTCTATTTAGATGTCCTCCTAAAGCAAGGACCGAAATAAGATGATTCAATAGTGCATTATGCTGATAATGCCAACAATCGTTTTGCATTTTGTTTTCTATTTAATCATTAACAAGCAAATATACACTTTTTTTTTTTACTACACTAGCAAGCTGAACTGAGTGTCTACTTTAAGAAACGTCTTACTACCGGCGCGATAGCTGTACGATTTCGAATGGCTTTTAGGGGCATCTGTCATTAAGTCAAAACTTTTCAATAAAAAGCTCGAACATGATAAATTGTAATCCAACTCTAGACAGCGGCGCGCATATATTTTGTCATTTTTGAAAGCTAATTATTTGCGCGTGCTACATAGACATTATGTACATATATAGACAGTCGATTAAGCGTGCTAATAATTTATTATTATTTTCGGAACAATAATCAGATTAAGCAGCGGTCAATTCAAGTGGATGTCATGATCCACCGTCATACGAAGTGTAGCAGCACCGTAAAAAAAATGACGATTTTAAAGTTTTATTGATCCCTAACAACCGTTAGAAAATGCTATTTTACCTATAAATATTATGCTCTACAAGATATCTATCAGAACGTGATTTCGAGAAATCATAACCACCACTACCACCTGTTTGCGTTGTTAGCAAGGTGCTAGTGCTAGTCCACTCGAAATGTCCAAATGATTCGATTAACTTGGTTCGAATAACTGGCTTACTGCTTTATGAAGAGGTTCGTTTTTTTTTCCGCACGGCCCTACTTTTGTGGACTGTGGATCTAAAATGTCCGATGGCGATACAGTGGTTACGTGCGGAAAAAAAAATATTCGCGCATTGGTAACGGGTGAATACATTTTTGTTTACACGCCTTCTGGACTACATGAAGAAGTTCAAACTCATAACGATGGTCGTCGTCAGTGGGAAGGTAACAAAAATCATACACAAGTTACGAAACTTTGACAAACAGTATGAAAAAGCCTTCTTTTGCTTTTGCGATAAAGATACGGAAACTAAAAATAGTTGAATACTTGATAAAGAAAAACGAAAAAAAATATATAAGAAATGCAATAATTTTATTTTGAGCCATAAAAGTGCGAAATTATGATGGATTACGAAATCAGAGGAACCTAATAAGTGTTCTATAAAGCTGCACGTATGTACACTTTTGATTGCTATTCATATTTTACGGATAAGAACTTTCTATATTTCTGTAGATTGATTTGACTAATACAATGGATTACGATCGCTATTCATGCTTAAAGCCTTCACCTTTTTAATAACATATTGACAATTGGTATATTGTTAACATGTTAATGCTACTTAAATTTTAATGATCAATAATTTGCCCATAATTGTTCTATTTACAACTTTAATCAGAATTACTTGAAAGACAGTTGTAAAATGTGAAATCTAAAGGGCTTCAATAAAAGTTACAAGAATTTTTATGAGCTATAGACAACTACTGGGCTTAAGAATTATCATAATTCCGAATGGGGGGGGAGTACGTTATGAGCGGTTAGTGACAAAAAATGATGTTAGAAGTTCTATCAGTCTGGGGGAAATTTACCACAACTTAAAGGGAATAATATAAAGTACAAAGAATCAAGACTTTGAGTAAGACAGCAAATTGTACAATACGAGGTGTATCGATTTTATCACTTTTATGTGAATATAAGCGAGTCAATGTGAAATTGATTAGGAGTAGGTCTGGGAAGGTAAGGCGGTTTTATATTCATATATCACAAGCAGTAAAATATGCAAATCAAATAGATTATAAAATTTCAACATCTGGCGGCTTGTCGTTCTAATTGTAGGGCCCAACACAGTTTAAACATCAGATTGTTTTTTTTTTTTAAGATTTACCGCGCTATTCATTTAGCACTTTGCAAATGTTGGGGTTTACTAAAATTTGGGAATTTATTTGATATCTTAAGCTACGAATTTGAACTTTAAAATATGAACTGTCAAACACTGAAACGTGAGAATTAAGACTTATGCACTGGTTGAATCTCTATAGCCATGATTAGACTGTATGCCAATTGGTTACATAATTGGTAAATATTTGAAAAAAAAAAAACTCCTTAAATTGCTCGTGTACGCTGGCATATCATCATATTTCATATGACTACAAATGACCATTGATTTTGACATTTTTACCTTTCGTTTGGTTATGCCACTGAATGACCCACATGACCGTTTCTTATATTCTAAGTTCTTGTAGTGGCACATCCATGCATATGCTGTGAAAATCGAAAGGACCAAGCAACGTGTTTATTGCTGCAGAGTTTGGCAATGCAAACGAATGGTTGCGCGAAAAGTGGTTACGTTTGAATCGCCATATTTGTAATGAGTTTTAATTATTTTGACGCTTCGTTCGATTGTGAAGCGATCCATTATTGTAAATGGCAAACATTCAACTGGTATTATTACACTTAAATGACAACTTCGTTTAAACACTGCATATACCTTTTTTTTGTTTAAATTTTTTTTACGAAGATTACTGTCCAAAAATTATGTTGTGCGCAAGAAACAAACACATTTTGTTTTAGCTTAAAAGTGTGTATAAATATGATTTTGTTAGAACAGTTTTTTCGCTCAACACATTTTTGTTAAGAATGCTCGCATAAAATACTTTGTGAGGATTAATTGTTGAATAGGTCTTGGTGGACATATTTTACGAAGAACTTGACTGTATTACAAAATTTAAGCCCTTCAGTTAAAATTTAAGGACCCTAAAATATAAGCCGGACAAAAGGAAAGGAATAGCTCGGAAGAACTTTTATCTAATCACAAACACAAAAAAGGGATATATTTTCAGGGGTCTACATACCAATATTAAGGGCTGTTACAAATATGACCAACATTAAGGGCTGTTACATATGACGCTTTGGAGTATATAAGTACATATTTTAGTAATGGTTTGCAGAAAGTGTTCTTCAATCTATTTATCATTCTACTGCCTAAGAAAATACAAGAAATTTCATGGTAAAAACTTAGCTAATTTATAGGGAGTTACGTATCGAAACCGCAATAGATAGACAAGTTAAACATGATTACTTAACTTATTGAAAAAATTTTGTTCGAGTAAAGCTATAAAAGCAAATAAACCAACTGAACAAGTTTTAATGGCAGTTTTTGGAACATACCATAGAACCATAGAATTATATATTTGTTTCTCAATACATATAAGGTATAATTCACTGGCGACAATAAATGCCAAAGTAAGCACAGATAAAGCTATTTTATAATAACTTGCGCCTTAAGGTAAACTTTTAAATTAAGCATGTAATATACGTCAAAAGAATAACTCTTTGCAATTGCATATGCATAGGTGTTAGTAATGAGAATAATATGTATTTACTTTAGTACCTATTTAGGCGGGGTAAGTAAGAACAGACAATATGCAACAAGTGTACGTCAACTTAAAAAAAAATGCTGCCTAAAAATAATTGTTTAATGTAGAAGGAAACAAAGTTAAAATGTATTGGAAGATACCGATAACAGTAATGGCACGAGTGGGTTCTGTACTTTGGTATACACATAACCAGCCAATAGCTTCGACGTTTACGTCTAGAGAGCGACTATAATATTCGAAGCGATAATGTTCAATCGATTTAATTTTACGCGGACTGGCCCCCTGGGTAGATGGGCAAATTTTTCGAGGAGATGGGCAATGTAATGTGATTTAAGATGAGCCGAAGATGGTAGAACGATTGAGCACTTAATGAAATCTGCTATTAAACTGATTCGATTTTATAAGGGCTACAAATCGATGTGTGAAGATTTATAGGCCACGTCTGTTAAACATGATTTTTACAAAAATTAACATAGGTTAAGTTAGGTTAAACAGGGATGTGGTGAAAACGAAACCCACCACACAACACAAGGCACCAAAACGAGCCCATCGCGATCCCTGGAGGAACCAGCTGAATTCACAATTCAAAAGACAGAAAAACCTAAACAATTTCCCTGGTAAAGCAACAAATTTCCCAGGTATTTAAAGAGACCTAAAATGACCTTGAAGTACATGCCATCTATTTCGTCAAAGTTTTCAAAGAAGTTAATTTTTAAACTAAGATAAAGCCCTAACCTTTGACTCATATTAATATAGATTCATATAGAAAGACTTGCGAATAGGTTTTTATTATTTCTGCGAAAGCCTTTAGAAGGACCTTTTACAGTCTTAACATAAGCTCATACATAAAATTAAGGGAATATCTAGTAAAATAATTGTAAACAAGAAATCTACAGCTACCCGGAAAAATCCACGAAAGCAATACTATCCATCGGACTCGATTACTTATCGGCGGGCTCTTCGCAAATCCTTTTTTAAAGTCTTTTTAATTGCAATTCGCATCAGGGAAAATATGCAGAGTGATTCGTTAACGTAAGATTCTTTACCAAAAGTTTATTGAACCCGTTATCCCAAAAGGAACCCTCCTAATTAGTGGATGAGTGTACAAAAAAAACTGCTCTCTCGATCCAACAACATTTATGGGGGGATTACTTTAAATAACAAAAATAATTGTAAAAAATACTTATAAGTGTCCTAATTAAACTGTATTAAAATTGGATTTCATCTCATCCATCTCCGCAATATCATCAACGCACGTGAGGTGATAGAGTTCACTGAAAACTTTTGTTCTCAATTAATTATTATGGTCGCACAAATCACATCGACCCTTGCTGGACTTAGACCCCAAGGTTTTTGTATTGTTTTTATTTTTGAAAGTTAAAAGCTGATGAAAATCAAATCCAGTAACGACAAGAAATAGAGATAGAATAAAATGTTGATTTTCAATTTCAATAACATTTAACATTGCCAGCGTGTTTTAAGGCCGAATAGCATACATCATCACTATGAAAATCTACAAGGCGACACGATGGCCTACTTTAAGATCTGATCTGATAATGAAATGACTGAGTTTGAAGCCAATATTGATTCTATGTCAAAAAAAGGTGGAGTACTGAAACAGGCACTGGACACGTTTAAAGAAAAATACTTTGTCGTTTAATCTGAACATACGCCTGGATCTGGTTAACAAAAACCAATAGTTGTAAAATAGAAAATAACAAAGACCACTGCAACAACGCAAGGTATTTCGTTCTGCCCAATTGACAGCTCTTCGACTCATTCGTGCAGCAGGGAGTGAGACACGGCGATATTCAGCCGGAAATCATCATTTTCTGGCGTTAGCCGATGTATTGATGGTGAGAGCCCGTTTGATAGGCTAAGTCATTTGGACCATGCCGATATATGTTTCATGGCAAATACCATCAACAGACTGAAAAAGATGTGTCAATCACTGCAGATGAATGGAGAGCCGGTCTAGGTCTAAGGATCATCGGCAAAAATAGAAAAAATGAAGTTTTGTATAGAAATGCGGAACGGACAGTAACTTTAAAAGCAGAATATGTCTAGATCGCACTGCCTTTGGGATCCCGTCTACAGTTTGGAAATCAAACTATGTTTCTTAGTTGAAGCTCTTCGACATCCGACGTAAAATTCGCCCTAATGCCTATTTAACCTTCAAAGTCTCGGCCAATATCGCGATAAATCTACAGCAGGTTCGCACAGACAAAAATACTTGACTTTCCGACCACGGTTTCATATATTCTAATAAAACTGATGTTTCTCTAGAGTCTTAGGTTTTGTATCTTTCAAGTCACAAATCATAAGTCTACAAGAGTAGAAAAAAAAATATATTAATAATTTATGTATTTAATTTTTTGATAACATGACCAGCTGTTGACTTATTTTTTGTTAGATAACAGAAGATTGGCTCCATTTTGAGTTCAATGGTCACGCTCACAGATCATGTGTGTTGTGAGAAAAGGGTTTATTAAAGACGCAAAAAGTATAGCGATGCGCGTGTTTTGATTTCCGCAAAATTCATGGCACCGCATTTGTTTTTGGTTTTGAAAAATCAGCACCTACGATTTCGATGTAATTTCGCACATTGGACACATTTAACATAGTTGTTCAAAATACAAAAATTTATCAAAATCGTTAGAGCCGAAACGAATTTAATTTAAATTTAATAAAATCGTTATATAAAAAACATTATTTCAAAAATAAAAGTATGCAAAATTTGTTCAACTTTATGGCATAAAAAAACATTTTTTAGGAGTTCCTCTTATTAGTTTTCGAGATATTGGCGGTTTTATTGTAAAAATTGTATGGCAGGTACAGTTATTTTAAACGATACAGCAAAAAATAAAAAGATGCGCCAAGATGTAACCCCAAAAACGGTATATACGAACTTTGAAGCAAATCTGTCGAACCGTTTCGCCATACGGCGGCCGGACAGACAGAGAGACAGACAGACCGACGGATGGCATTGTTGGACCCACTTTTTTGGACTTCCCTATAGTCGTAATATCATCCCTTATACCCAGTTTGAGTTTGAAATTTGCGCACGATCGCAATAACTTTCTCTTTAGTACACTAAAGTACTTTCTGTATACGAGAAAGTTACAAAGAATTAGAGGAAAGTAGATTTCAGAAATCTAAAAATTTCGGAAAGCCGAGCTGAATCAAACAGTAGCACTTTGAGCTTCTTTTATGTATTAATTGGTTCACCAGGTATCAGAAATTAATTTAAAGATTTGCCTTATTCTTCCTAAATAGACTCTTTGTTCCAATTTTAAGAACAATTCAAAATAAGTTCATACAAAACAATGTACGAGAAAATTCAAATGCAAATTCTTAGACAAAATTTACAATAATGAAAATGCTTAAACAGCCATAACACTTCAGACAAGCAGACTCCACAAAATAAATGTTAAAAAATGGAATGCGTCAATAAAAGAGGACGCAGCAATTCTTTCAACTTCCAATCCCAAATATTAGTGTTGTTTGCATTAAACAATGAATGAATGAAAATTGTATTGAAAAATAAAAAAATAAATATATAATAGTAACATCAAGCAATTATAAAATGCAACAACAAACAGTGAGTGTTAAACCCAGGTGCTCTTAACATCCAATAGCTCCCGTGTCGCATTAAATATACACTCCTTCTTATATCTTTTAAGCCACACATTCCTACCTTGACGCTGGTATTGTCCTGATCATGTGTTGATTACTATTCTGCACCTCGACATGTTGATCAAAGCCGAAACCACTATCGTTTGAATTATCACATGGCGGTGGTTGTGGTCTCTGTGGTATCCGCTTGCCTGGTGGTATCTTACCAGGACCAATCTGGAAAAAAAAAAATTTAAAACACTGCATTAGAACACATCTGTAGTTAGTGTTAAATTTAATACTCACTCTCGATATTGAATGCAATTTACCGGGCAGTGCTTTGCCGGGATGTCGTTTCGATGGTATCCGGAAACCTTTTCTGTGTACTCTCGGTGTCATCGTTGACGTTGTAGCCATGGTCATTCGCATTCCTAAAAAAAAAAAAAAAAAAACATATTAACATTTTCTGTAAGCAAATGCATTCACCAACATCATCATCATCATCACCATGATCATTACTTTATAAAGTGTGTACTCAATTGTTATTCAATTCAGAACAATTTTATATTAATTGTGTCTACATTGCGTAAATTATCTGAACAAGCAGCATTCAACGCTGCAGAGCAGGAGGAGGCCAGATACGAGTGTGTAAATTGCCTACAATGAAGCTTCACTTGGTGATGGATTTCTTTTGTTGTTGGATTTCATCGTAGTCGTCGTCGTTCTCGATCTAGGGAGACTACGACGACGACGACCAGTGTGCGTCGTGTCCACGTTATGCTCCCATAAAAAGTCCAATCATACAGCTCGCGAGTGTTTTATCTCAATTAGCAATGTAACGGGTGCATTTTACATGTTCGTTATCAAGCAAATGATTGCTCGCATTGAAGGAAATCAAAACAATCGTTATGGGGCTAATGCACCCTAGTTGATGACAGCAATAGAGTACTTGAGATGTTGGCCTCAATTAAAAAGGGAAAGTTAAACGAATTGCAATTGATTTTTTTTTTCGTTTCATTTCTGTATTTTGATTTCGACTATTCTAGGTCAGGAGTTGAGGTTTTTTTTTTTGGAATAAGGAAAAATTTTTCCAAATCGTTATAACGGATTGGTAATTGCACATTGGTTCGACATAAAATAATCCAAAATCAATATCTACTTTCATTTAATCTAATTGCTGTGGCATTGTCAAAATGTTTTCGTTCAGAGAAAGTAGGATTCGTCTGTGTTCCTCAAGGGAGTGGCCGGTAATGACATTGAAAGGAAAGAAAATGTGGGGTAAACATTAAAGCCGGATTGTGTCAGTTGCGTTGCGGTGGAGGTGAAACCTTATAGCCGATGAATTATTCATTTAAATTCATAGTTACAACCAAAACGATTGGAGTGAATGTGTTGGAGTAGGGTAAAGGGGGTTGCGTTTGACTAAGAATTTCAAAAAGAGCGCGGGTTTCATTTCTAACTTGGCGACAAGCGAAAATGGTAACTCATGTGGCATTTAACCAGAAAGACGCTTAATTAGGATGGAGATAGGAGATAGCAAACTCTAGTGTTTGTCAAGCCCACGCATTTAGGACTAGTCAGGTTGGTAAATAACGACAATGACTAACGACTACTGGCTCTCGAAAACTTAATAGTTACTTCATGAGCGTCTTCCAAGCATTGCATTTAATTCCCTTACTCTGTGAATAAATTTAAAATGCCTCCTTGAATCAAAAGTTGGCAAACATGTTAATTGAAAACACTCCTCTACCCACACACTTTTGTTACGAGAAAAGCAAAATCTAGATCATAAGAAATACGTAAATACAGCAAAGCTGAGCGTTTAGTCCACCACCCCGATGCTTGTGCTTGACCCTATCTCTTCGAGCATTTCGTTTTTATTATTACGATTCGGGACATAATAAATTTTACGATCAAATAGAATGATACAACTGAAAAGCAAAATGTCATCCGTTACTAAATTTTTCGCAAAATATAGTATATATTTTCGGGAAGTTATGTTGCGTGCATATTACGTGGCTTGCGCGTGGGGTAGGTAATAAAATAAATTGACTAAGCCACCAGTAAAGATAACATTCACTTGCTACATATATGTACATATTTAGACGCTACACTATTCTACTTATTCGCAAGTGTAACGTAAACGAGATAATAGGTCGTCAAAGTACTTGCTTTGACGTTGATAAGCCGCCATCGACAGTTCGTAGACTATAGCGCTGGACTAAATGAAAACAGATTAATCTCGAATAAATTCTGCGGTATTAGCCGAGACAAGAAATAGTTAGAAGATTAATTTTGCGCGAGAATTGCTCAAGAGATGAAACAACGTTCGTATTTTTTTAAAAAAAGAAAAAAAAAAAAATCTTTCTAAATAGAAATAAATAGAAAAGACGCAATACACAGCAAACATTTTGTCTGCTGAGAACCGCGTGATAGATAGATACCCTACCCTATTCGCATTCGAGAAGTGGGTGTGACTGTCACCATTCATTAATGAATTTCACGGATAATACCCAAGATCTTTTAGGATAGGCCACAGTTATCTCTGTAAACAATTTCGAAAAGAATACAAATAGATTTGTGCGTTTATTTATTTTTTATTTTTTTTGTGTTTTGTATTTTATTTTTATAAAAACGCCCCAAAAGTGGGCGAGGATACAAAGCATTGCGTAAATAAATTTGACATGGTTTTTGTGAACTCATAAGCACGCTTGACAGTATTATTTTCGTATACAGAAGCACGTTTCATTAATGTTTTATTATAACTTTTGTTGCGGTCGCAGTTGTTGAAGTACATATTAAGTGAGATTGTGCTCTGTTTAGAATTATAGTCAGTAAATTTAAATCATATATGTATGTAGAAGCGTCTGCGAGTAAATTGTTAAGTTGTTTACAGCGCAGACGTAAATCTCAGACTGATTCTGTCTGTGATTGATTGCATATTGAATGGCGTCTATAATTTACCATTAAAATAGAGATAAATAGCTGTTGTAGGATTTGTTTTATAGACATTGTTGTTCAGGACATTAGCAAATAGTATCTATTCCGCGACTGAATCGAAATAAAGTGGCAGCCTTACAGCCTAATTGAAAATTTTGCCCAAAAGGCCGCATTCACGAGCTTTGTTTGGAATGGAATACGTTGGAATGGAGCGTGTTTCCGTTTATTTATTAATTTATGTTAATATCCATTCTTTAGATGATTTTTACGAAGGCTCCATGCGTTCGACTGGAACCGAAAGTTTGTACAAACATTTCCTATTTAGGGATGCGTTCGTAATACAGGAGCCTCACTAAACTTAAAATCTATGTAGCATGGCAAGATTTCTTATTGTTCGCATTAGAGAATGTTAAGATATATCTATGCTAAAATTTAATGCGTGCAAAAAGGACAAATCCAACAAAGTGTTCTCGTTAAGAAGATAAAAGTGTCACTATGATGCAAGGAAATAAGCTTCTGTATCTTTTAAAATATCGATGGCGCTATCTCTTAAACGGATTTAGTAACTGCACTAAGAAAAAAGAGAGCAAAACCCTGCAAGATCTGTGTTTAATATAAAACTGGCATTTTGACTTTCGGATTAGCTTTCGTTTTGTTTTGACAAAACAAGGCAGTAATAAAGTAAGATTGCACTTACCACCTCAAAGTTTCCACTGTTTAAAACGTACATCAACTTTGGAGTTGATTTCAAATCGAGAGTTGAAAGGCAAGTTGATAAATGCTGTTGTTCACTCGGAAAACTCCGAAAGTTGAAATTTAAAAGTGGGCCTACTTGCAGTTTTTAAAATGTCCCTGGGATATTTGTGACATTTGTATTTGTATGGCTTATTTTATTAGGTAATTAAATAATAATACATAAAGGGATACATGGAAATGTTTATTTTCAATTGGTCTGACAGTCACGCAGTAATTTAAATCGCAAGATTGGCTTTTACTTTCTAAGATAAGTAAGTACATATAGACGTGCTCTACTTAATGCTTATTTTAAATTTGTATATGCTACTTCAGCAGAGAGTTGTCCATACAGTTGACATTTTAGTCATATTAAGTCATAATCATAAACAACTAAGAAACATAGTTTTGTTTAACAGTTTAGAGACAGGTATTTTCAACCACGCTCTATTTTTCCTACGCATTTCAGTTTACAGACAATTAAAACCAACGTGCATCGGTATCTCTTTTTTCCTAATGCCCGCACTGTGTTTCTTCATTATAAGGATATACAAAATCCCTTTAGTGCGCGTACTTTTTACAAAAAAGAAAGTGTTCTATGGGAAAGGGAAATTTGAATTTTAAAATTCGGCAATATTTCCCTTCAACATTTTTTTGTGCCTGCTGATTTCGTTTTAATTAAGATTTTGCAGTGCTTTGGCGGTTAAGTATCTAAAAGTTTTTACTCGCTGCCCCACCTCCACCCTAAATTCTGACAAACATCCAAGAGTAAGAACTGCCACGAGAAGTATCTCAAAAATAAATTGTCGTTCCGGCATTTAACTATAGGTCCCTTCCATTTGTGTCAAAAAAACAAAACTTCTTCGCACCCACAATGGTTGGAGAAGCTAGCGTGTTTCAAAGATCTTCTTAAAAAAAATTAAATTTTAAATCAAAAAAAAGTATTTTATTCTGTGACGATTCGATGATTGCTGGACTCTCGACATCATTAAAAATACCTGGAAAATCCCTGCGAGTCCCGGCTGCCTGGCAACCGTAGTAGATACCTATGCTAGGTAAATATAAAACAATCTAAATAACATCAAATTGCATAGTCACATTGTAAACTTCTTATCTTGGGGCCCCAATTAAAATCAAGTTAATCCTGTTGACGCACGTATATTGTTCTGTTCCCATGTGTTGTTTTCTTATTTTAATTGAATTTCAAATAAAAATTAAAAACTAATTGTTCCCCTGCAAGTTCCAGGCGGGTTTCTATCCAAACATCATCATCGTCGTCATCGAGCGACCGACCAGGCCAGGCCACTTAATCGGATAATGAAGTGAAATTAAATAAAAAAATTCCCCGAAATGTTTTTTTCTCGATTGTGCACGGTGTGTTTGCTGCTTTTATTTCTCATAGGTGTCATTTCCTGTTCGGTGAGTGCGAGATACCAGCAGCAGCAAATAAGATCTGCAGTTGCTAATCTCATCTTAATCGGCCAATGATTTAGTCATAATTTAATATAATTATCACGTACGTACCGCTCGGTATGTGAAAGTTACGTTCGTCTCGTTTTTACGCCACGCCTACCAAATACTATAATCGACCTATCTCGCTCATTTTTTTTATTTTAAAAAAAATTGTTTTACTATCTAAAAATTAGCAAAAGATAAAATCGAAATGCCAAGTAAACTACACCCCCGCCCTGGACAAAGTGTTAAAAGCGCGTGTAAGCCGTGTGTGGTATGACTTTTATCTTGTAATCGTTTTTTACGATACACCTATACTTTATAACTTAATTGTTTAGTTTAAAAAAAAAATGTTTCTTTGAGTTAAATTGCAATAAATAATGCGCTTCTACTTGCAGTTGGTGAGGTGATTCAGTTTTAGCATGTCCTCCTTTTCAGCACTTAAGTGTGCGTGAAGTTAGCCCATTTTCAACAGACGACAAACAAGCGACAACAAATCTTATCGTAGATTTGTTTTGGATGACGTGTGCAGCGGCAAAGATAAGATAAACAAATCGTGTTTACGAACCATGTACATCCCTGACTTGTGTGATTTCATTACAAAAAAAAAATTAAGAGACAAAAACTAATGAAGTTAGTAAGAGTTTTTTTTTGCTATTGACGTGACGTTTAAATAGAATCAATTTTGGACTTTCGAAAGAGTTGAATGTATATAAAAACGTGTTTACGTCACTCACGTTTTTTTATTTTTTTATTACGTACATTTCAATCACGTGTTATCGAATTGCTAATATGCATTAGTGTGGTTTAACGAATAAGCCTGATACAATTCAGTACTGAAGGAAACGATTAGATTTTCTGATTTTGAGGAAGTTTGATTAGTTTCAAATGCAAATTGAAGTTTTGTAATCCTGTTTGATTTATTTATATTTCATTACTTAGAGAATTGGTGTGAATTTTTAACTACGCATACACCTAGATATATATGCAAAAGAAAGAGTTAAATAAATTGACTTCGATAGATTTTAGCACGATTGAAGAACAAACAGATGAACAATAGGCAAAGTTTTCACAATATATGTAGATACATCATGTTCATGACAAATGATATCGGAAAAACACTGAAAGCAAAACTAAGGCAGTGCACACCTCTTTACCGACCGATGAGATATTCGTGACACATTGCCTTATAGAAGTTCCTTGATGCAATCGTTTCATACTTTGACAGTTGAATCCGCACAAACTTGGGTTTTTTTATGCAGTTTTCTCAGAAAAGAGCAAACTTATAACTGCAGATAGATAGATACTTATCTATTCAGCTCTTGAACTATTGCAAGTTATATTCCGCGGGAAATGACGCATGGAATGCTAGGTATGTACTTGTTTTCTAGCAAAATATGAGCATAGTCGGAGGATGTGGTCAAGTGTGCTGTCATTAATTGATTGCCTAGTTGGATGTTTGTATACAAATTATACTTTCAAGAAAAAGTTCCTCGAAACATTATTTACGATGTTAAAATCATTGATCGGTCATGGAGAAAACGTTCTTACAGTATGTAACTATGAGTTAAGGTAATGTAAGGCTTTTGCCTAAGAAAATAACCTCAATCTTTGGTTCACGTGCGACTTTGTGGCTTTAATGCTGGGAATAATTGAGTTACATCACTTCAAAAGGGCGATACGAACTAATGACATCCAATGTCATCTCTGTTTAAGACGGAGGATATTACATGCTGCGTGTACTATCCTAATTCATCGTGTATGGGGAAGAGAGTGGTCACATTCTACAGGCTTACGCTTGGTTCATAAGCTCGGTATCCATCAAGGTCGGTCGCCATCATTCTTTCGAACATGGTTTTGCCGTTGAGAACTACTTTTTCGAACATATGTCATGTGATCGCAGCCCAGAGCGCTTCCCGAAATTGCTTCAATGGAGCCCTGTACCGCAGCAGAAAACAATTCGTTAATATGTTTAGACAAACCGCGAGTGTGACAAGACGAAGCACTGGAGTCCCTAGGTTCATGAGATCATCTAAGAATGTAGAGGCATTGGCAGCTTCAGTCTTGTAATTCCCACAGTATTCTGCGCCCAAATCTGTGTCTGCCCTTGGACTTTCCGAGTTCGTTCCGATATGCGAATTCTTAATGACCATGACCTTCATTGCCATCTGTACAAATTGTGGATTGTGCCGGAACTCTCGGAAGAGACTTCAATTATCGGAGGAACGAACGCATGCGAGGCCCTTCTCGAAAACGCAAATGTTCTTTTCAGTGATGAGGACCACGTCAACAATCAGAAAATGCGCTACTGGGCTGAAACTGACACAATCCCCAAAATGTTCACGAATGGCCTTTGCATTCACCTAAACTGACAGTGTGATGTGCAATTGCTCAGCTGGATGTTTGGAGGTCTATGGTTTATTATAAGAAAATCAGGTCACAGAGACAGTGAATTCAGATATTTTGTTCCAGCAGGGCTTCAAGGGCATGGATGAATAGCTTGTTAATCTTAAAAATGTCGGGCCTCTTAAAAGTGTGTTCCAAATGTAACTCAAACCTAACTCTCCTAATTTCGTCGGCATACCATTGATTAGTGACGGCACGGTCCGTGTGTGTGCACATCCCAATCTAATTGTGTATAGTTTAGGAGTCAAAAGCGGTGACACCGCGGTACTTCGCTTTTAGTACATTTTTTAGTGTCGCTATACCAATTTCCAATTTGGCAACGATTTGTGGTTTAGGAATTTTAATATCAATGGAAACTGAATAGCTGATTTAACATAATATACAAATCACCATCAAATTTTAATTAAATTCTTATCTAAATTAGCCACAATAAAATAAAAAAAATAAAAATCTATGTATTCTTTTGAAGGTCGCGTATACCATAAACATCAACAATTGTAGTTTTTGCACGTTCCATGAAACAAATTTGCAACTGTATCTTGGATGATATCGAACTGTGACAATGCATTTATTCTTTAAATGCGTCACGACTTGTTAAATAGTAATTAAATCGTTCATGTAGTCCCTTATGAATCATTTATAGGTAAAAAATAATTGCTTATTGTTGTATTATATCATATCACAATCCAACAAACAAAGTATTTATCTTTTTTTCGTGCACCAATGATTTTTGAAGGAACAAAATTAAAACAAAAACAGATGGAAATTATCAGGAGAAATAAATAGCAGTCGCCCTTTTCTTTGTGAGGAGAACGTGTTGCCATTCAAGATATAAAATATCGGGAAAAAAAATCGATCTGAACGATAAAATTTTTTATACTGTAATACATTCACGATTTGATAATAAAATTTATTCGCAAATTAAGAGAAATCGTGAATAATCTTAAATAAACCTTTTATATTGTTTTTTTTTTGGCATAAAAAAAAAACGGCGTCTTAAACCTTTATCTTTTTTTTTAATTATTAAAGGGAAATAAACAAAAAAAAATTGTTTATTATGTACTCGAATTATCATGTCTGAATCTTTACAGGTTTTATTGTTCAATCTGAAATTTAGATCGACTTTTTAGTAAGATTTTTTATTTCAATTGTGGTTGATTTATTATTTATGACATTAAATAAACGTTTGTTGGTTAATTTTTAACAATTGTAGGGTATCCATTATAGGTGTTTTGACATTCGATAACAGATTTATTAGCGTCAGTTGAACCTACTTGCTTATTTAAGCAATTTTTTGAATAAACAATGCGGTGGAATCATCGCTTAATAACGTGGCTCATTTATTGGTGAATTATTTAGGAGGAATTTGATGGTCTATCAGCCGAAATGGAAATATTTAAGGCTGTGGATTGGATGTTTGGAAGAAACCATATATCAACACATTTACAAGATTCCACAGGATTATATGATGAACGGAGCCTCTGTATCGTTTGCAAAAATTCACAATTTACATCTTTTAAATGGACCAACTACATACTTTTTTTTGTTGGAAGGTTAGGACAACCTCTTAAGCACTTCGACCAGAAACTAGTCCATTGTACTATCAAGCAGATATTTCCATTTACCTTAGTGATTTACCCGACTTTGTCAGCAAGCCGTGAAGGTACTTCAGTGATCAGGAGCTAAGATATTCAGCACTCACCACGACAGCACCTGTAGCCTAAAGTCTGATCGAGCAAAAATGGCATATCCATTAGAACGAGCATCCATAGCGACTGGCGTATACGTACTATAAATTCCTGAATCAATATTTTGACGATATAATTTGTTTCAGGTCTGATGCTTTCTTTGAGTCGAGTTTCAGTTTACAGATCAAACGATATCTCTTAAAAGATCTGTAGGTTTAATGATTGTAGACGTGGATCCTGCTATATTGTTTTGCCCCTTTTTGTCTGTTGTATAGAAAATTGCACGTCCTCAAATTATTCCAAATTTCGAACCTAAGACCGCTATGAAGATAAATATATGCAGCTAAACTAAGCCCTCTTTTAACTGGAAGACAAATCCAGCATGGCTGTCGAAAGTAGATAGTAGAACTTTGATCACGCATTGCGTGTAAAATCGAGTGCGAAAATACGCACATGTTTTTCGTTTTTAAGTAAAAATACAAACGACCGACCAAAACGAACAGATAAGAAAATAATCAAATGTTGATGTCCAAGAAATGGCTACTTGTTATTGAAATTACAAAAATTAGCTAGACTAGCTCCAGACTAATTGTGAAATTATCTAATCTTTGTGTTTAAACGAAATTTTAAACAAATTGTTATATGACACCTCATTGAGCTGCGCGCGTCGCCGTCGTGACCAATGAGATTTCCACAACAAACGACGACGCACGAACCAGATACTCAAGTACCATGTTGAAATCTAAGAATCATTGTGGTCTGTTTGCTGTCTGATAAGAATTTTAAGTTTCACATACACAACAAAGTTCTACTTGCTGGTTCGCAATAAAGGTAAGTTTTTTTTCAATGAAACGAACTTAATTTATACGAAAAATAGAGAGATGTAGTTTACTCAAGTCGCACTTAGTCAAGGGTTTCAAACAAAAAAAATTTTGCCAAACTTGATATCGATAATGATTCATTTCACTTTAAAATGGGAATTTCCTACTCTTTTCACACAGGCAATGATAAACATACACAACAAAAACTATAACATAATAGAAACTGACTTAAGTTTTACGCTCTTGCATGATGTTTAGTTGTAATTCATTTGACATTTATTTGGGGTTCCAATTTAATCTAACTGAAGAAAGTTTATTTGAAATATTTTCTTCAAAATATAATTTTACTATTGAATCTAAGACTCTACCATTCTAAAGGGTGATTTTTTAAGAGTTAAGTTTTTGAAGTTGGCAGCACTGTTTAGTAATGGCGTTCAAACGTCATCTGTCAAAGTGAAAAGTTGTCACTATACGATTGCAAATTATTGAAATTTATTATCAAAATTCGTGTTCTGTAAAAAATGTGAAAATCTGTTGTTTTTTCGAAAAATTGTGTTCAGTGATTATTTTTGGCTCAACGGATACGTAAATAAGCAAAACTGTCGCATCTAGAGTGATGAACAGCCACATCCCATACAAGAATTACCGATACATCCCGAAAAAACGACAGTTTGGTGTGGTTTGTGGGCTGGTGGCATCGTCGGTCCATTTTGCTTCAAAGACGACCGTGGAAGAAATGTTACTGTCAACGGCAAACGATATGATACGCGACTTTTTTTCTCCCTCAGTTTCAAGATGGTGCCACATGCCACACAGCTCTTGAAACAATGGAAATGTTGAATGATGAATTTGGTGAGCAGCTTATCTCTCGAAATGGACCTGTAAGTTGGCCACCAAGATCATGCGATTTAACGCCTCTTGATTATTTCTTGTGGGGTTATGTAAAGTCGTTAGTCTATGTGGACAAGCCAAACACGATTGAAGCCTTACAGGATAACATAACACGCGTAATTCTTGGAATACAGGCCGAAATGCTCGGAAAAGTAACACAAAATTGGACCTTTCGAATATTATGAAATCTATCAAAATCCTATCAAAATACCTACTTTGAATAAATGAACGAAACCAATCCTTATTCGTACTCGAGCTCAATTCCATATAATGCAAGCCCTAATCAAATCCAATTGGTATAGGATGAATGTCAGCTCAACTATATTTTAACTGAATCTCCCACCTCGAACAGAAAGGAAACATGGTTTTGGTGTTCGATGGAGTCGAACGATTCGATTGGTTCAACTCTACCAAGTATTAAGCTAACCATTGAACTTCCTGATTGACACAAGACGTGTAGAGTTAAGCCTATGCTCGAGCAAATCATGTAAAAATTATTAAACAGTATCTATTGGAAAATTCATTTAAAAAACAAAAAGTTATAGAAATGTTTATAAGTCTTTAAATAAAGACTACGTTCAAAAAACGTGTCTAAAATTTAGTAAACAATGTTAATGTATTTGTACTTTTCTAAAAAATCTTTGCACTTCATGACTCAGTGTCCTCGATTTAGCCAGACAGATCAATGAACTCGTCTGTTTATAATATTTTATATGGCTGCCGGCAGTTCAACGATAAGATAGCAGCACGAAAATATGAATATTGCACTTGTTAAAATCACTTTGGCCATTCGGGAACAAAAAAAACTGCCCGGCTTAATTAAGAGTTATGCAGAGGAGTTCGTCAGAAACAAAAAAACCTATCAACCTAATTTATAGGCTTTTCGTTTCCGTTTGTAGTCTGCGTTATCACAACATGACACGAAAAACATTGCACAAACAACGCATATAAATAAATAACTCCCAGACACTGCCCCGGGACATGAAGATTGATAACATCCCACAGCGCCACCACCATTCAGATGTGGGTAGGTGCTTAAATACTTTTTGTGAACTTTTATTCGCAAATACAAATGACCAATTAATTAAGGACCGACGCAAGTAATCCTTAAGAACTGTGATGCTGCAAACCAGTCAAGGACTGACGCGCGCCCATTGAATCCACATCACTTGAGAGGATTCCCAACTGACTTGAAAGTAATTAATTGAAAAAACAAAAAATATAGGAAAAAAAAAATAAAAAAAATTTGTTTGCCTTACTAATCGATATAAAATGAATTTCGGTAGCCAACGTAACATTCGGCACATGTATACAATAAAATCGACAGCCAATGCTGGGAGTGTTTATGTACAATTACAACAGATTAGCATGTTTTATTTTAGGGTGAAAATTCGCACAGACAATCGTGAAACGTGTAACAAAAGAATAATGTGTGTTGCGGCTTCACGCCAGGCACACAAAAACATTCTAATTGTGTTGGTAAACAAGCGAAGAGTATCTACCTATATGCAAATAAAAAATAAATTATTACTTTTCGACACAGTTTCAAGTTTCATTCGATAGAATAATAAATTTATTTAAATAAACGGATCTAGCTAATAATCATTGGATTTTCCATTAACAATGATGATTTGATTAGGTTTAAGTCAAATCTGTATTTTTATTTTAGCTACAGATTGTGCGATTTTTTAATTTATAGGTATAAGGAACAATCATAGCGATTCAAATTATAGGGATTCACTTGAGAAAATAGGTAGGTAACCACTGATTTATAAAAATGATTTACAAGCACTTTCAAAGTGGGAAATAAATTCAATTCGATGATGTGAAATAACATTCTTCCCAATACGAAAGCATGTCACTTTGTAAGAAATAACACCACTTTGAAAGTCCTCGGTAACAATTATTTAGGAAGAATATTTAACTTTTTTTTTAGATGTGGGCCTTCAGGCGTGCTCACAGCGGTTTTGCATAGTGGGCAGCTTTCCGATCCATTCGAAGTGCGTCAAGGAGTGACTTGCGATTGATGATGTAATGACTGCCACGGTGGGTTCAAATGAGAGACTTGGTAACTAATAAAATCCGTTCGATAAGCTGAGCCATTTGGACTGCGCTGATGATATCTGTTTCCTGGCAAACAACATTGGTGCCCTTAACCAAATGTTTCATTCAATGCAACAGAATGGAGAGGTGGCTGGCCCAAGGATAAACACCAAAAAGACAAAAATTAGGCACACTAGCCGAGGCCAGCAACAGCAGGTTATGCTGAGATAGGAGATCATAAAGGTGGTCACGCATTTCAACTATATGTGTCACTCGGTGGTGGAACGGACCATAACGTCAGAAATATACTAAATAAAGCTCGTGGTGCAATTGGAATCCTTTCTCCATTGTGGAACTCCAGCAAAATATCGCTTCGCACTTAGTTAAAACTGTTTGAGTCCAAATGTAAAATCTGCTTCATAGCGAAGCAGTGCTTCCAATGGAATCCCCAAGGTGTACGGCGAGTTGGTAGGCGTAGAACAACATGGAGGTCAATTGTTATGACGACAGCTCAGTCCCAGAAGTTGCGATTGTGTACACAGCTGAGATATCGAGCTGCAAACAGAGAGAGGTGGAAGGACCTGATTGTCGCCCTATGCTACAGGAGGAGTTAAAAAGTGTTGCTGTTAATAGCAGTTACCGGAATAAAAGAAGAAGAAGATATATGCTTCCAGGCGTGGGCACTGAGTCGCAGTCACCCCCGAAATGTCTGGGTTCCTTCGATTAGCTCCATGAGCTTTTTTAATCTTTTCAAACAACAAAAGTGGTGCATATGCAGTGTGTAATTGGTTTACATTTGTTTTTGTTTTGGTTTTATCTTGTGACTCGGAAAGTGCAGGTTCAATTCCCAAATATGCACAAAAAACATAACCATTAACTAAGAAAATCAAACATCTAATTTAACCAACCAAAGCACCATTTTCGGGGTTAAATTATTAACCACGTGATTTCCCGTTTTCTGAATTAGAAAAACGTCGTAAATCACGAAACACCGCAAGGTGGATTTCTCTCTTCTCTGTTGTAGAACATTTCTATTAAAGAAATTAAAACATCCCTGGTCAGCAAAGGTATAATGACAGATGGTTGTACATCAAGCGAAGTCAAGTATTTTCTGCACGCATAAAAGCCTTTGGCTTACAACCGAACATTGTACGGTGGTGAGATCCATTCTAACCCACTGTTTAGTTTTTTGGTGGAAGGCGGTTAATATAAAATCCTATCAAAACAATAAACAGAGAATTCTTGGTCTGGGTATAACGGGGTTAATAATGAAATCCACACCGCAATTAAGTCTGGTAACAATATTAAACCTGCAAACCATTGACATCTTTACAAGGAACTCAGCAGCCAAAGATGCTCTCAGACTAAAAGAAAGCAAGAATGACTTTATAGGCTGATAGGACTGGGACTAAGACTAGTACTGTCATCAAAAGTTTCGCGGAGTGAAGCAAAAAAGAATACAGGAGCTAGTGTTTTCGACTGAGAGAAAACTGCAGTGTCTTTTAAACTGTGACTTATGCAAGGAAACGAAAAAGCGGATAAACTGACCAGATAAGGCTCCGATCTGAACCCACTAGAAGCCGACGAGTAGGTTTTACTGCTTTTAAACACCGCTTAGAGTTTCATAGCTCCTACTGCAACAGTTTACATATTGATTTTTCGACGATAAATGGTATATTTTCGAAATTTTACTATCGAGAGATGTTATCTTGAATTTTGAGACAAGACTTTCTCAGAGTTCTATCAGGCCCACTTAATTTATTTTTTGTTGAATACATGTTGTCTCGTATAAGCAAAAGGATTGATTGCTACTCTCAGAAACTTGTAATGTGGACAGTTCAATGTCAACTCGCAGTGAGCTAATCTCGGCACTCTGGAGGAACCGCAAACGCAGTAATATGCGAATTTTCGAATGCAAGCCTGATTTTCGGCTCACAACATAAATATTTCTCTTCACAATTTTTGAAATTCCGAGTTCATGACCGTCTCGGCGGGGTAGAGCACAATTTTTGGCGTTTAAGTGGCCGCATTAAACAGTTTTCAAACAAACCCCCATTCGACTATATTGCGTGACATGTGAACGACTGCTCGAATAACTCATTTGGACTTTTTTTTAGAATGAAAGATAAATTCAAAAATCTCCGAGAAAATATCAACATATATGTTATCGGAATAGAATTTAAAAAAAAAACATAGATTACTAAAGTTGAGAGATTATACACGACGATTTTCTTTTATCATAGCAACATGCGAGTTCATAATAATAATTGGGAATATAAACAAACAAACATACATGTGTGCCACATCTACATGCTAATCTTTACTATCGCTTCATTGACGTCTGCCTGGGTATCTTTTTGAGAAACTGTGAATAGTTTTTTTTAATACTAGCTGGTTTAAGTTGGTTAGTTCGAAGGCAGAATTTGATTTTTATTTTATTACAAATCGATCCCGAACACACGCTAAAATATGGTGTGCAAAGTTCGATTATTGTGCTATATATTTAAATTTTTAATGTGAACAAATCTTACCACTCTTGCTGGGCATATAATGTGTATCGTTTATTGCACACATACCTGGAAAAAAGAAGAAGAAGAAAGAAAATTATTGTAAATATTTTGAGTTTTTTTTTGTTAAATATTTTATCTAAGGCGCCACAGTGATCTGGCTTGCGATTAAATGAGTGAATATTTTGTTATGTTTAGGTTTTATTTTTTTTTATTTTGTTATGTTTACTTTGTTGAATGTGGTGCAGTCGCTTAGTAGTAAAGTGCGTTGGGGGGTCGATGGTTCAAATCCCGGCCCTTACCACCTTAATGTTTTTATTCGCTGCCCCACCTCTTGCGAACGTCTGACACACATCCAAGAGCAAGAAATGTAGGTCAAAAATATCTTCGCACAGACAGTGGTTGGACAAGATAGGCTTTAGGTTCTGTATGGGCCGTTTACTCCAAATAGTTAGTTTTTTTAAGCTTTGTTAAAGGTGAAGTTCATTCATCAAAATATTCTAAGCATCGATTCTAATCGCACATTTTTTACTGGATGAGTATTCACACAATTCCAGAGAAGTCTGGTGAAGTCGAAATTTTTGGGACAAAACTGTAAAAACAGCTTGTAACCTGTCCGGGATTTCCGAAATGTTATTAGTATGTATTTTGTTTATCTTTAAAAGGCAAAAAGGAGTGTCGTAGATAAGTTATCGATTTTCGATTTCAAGTTCTGATCCTATTTCTTTTCTGGTTGACTTAAATTGTTATACAAAAACGTTAGACAATTTAATTCTATACAAAAATTTTTTTTTGGCTAAGATTTATCTTATTTTGACTTAACTTAAACGACTTAAACATGTTTATTCATGGTCATAAACGCGCAAAACTTTTTTTACATAACCTGTCTGGGCTTTTTTAGATTTGAATACCCTGAAGGGTGTTATTTTTATAGAGGTACAGATAGAACTTTGGAATGGAATAAAACTAAAATTCAAAAGATAGTATTTTGGCATTATAATGTAAATATGATTTCTGGCATATGACCGCTACGGCTGGCTCGGATGTAGTCTAATCTGGAGGTCCAAATCTCGATGACTTTTTACAACATTTGTGGCCGTATATTGGCAATAACGTGTGAATGTTGGTTCTCCAAGTGGTCCAGCGACTTCACATATCACCACAGAAAATTGTCAAGCGGCGTTAAATCGCACGATCTTGGAGGCCAAGTCACGGGTCCGTAACGTGAAACTGTGCGGTTACCAATCTTTTCTTGTTTTGGGCCCATTCACCTTATCTACGCCTTGCTAGGTTATCCTGTCGCTTTAATTCTTGCACGAGTTGGATTTTGTAAGCACGCAAACCAATATCTTTCCGCAAAATCTTCGTGGTGGACACATATCCAATTCCAGTGCGCGATGGCGGATAGACTGATTCGGGTTTTCCTCTACCCTACGCTCTACAACAGCAATGACTTCTTCTATACGCACTGTACGACGTCTCTATGGAACCGTATTATCATTTAGAGTAAACGTGGTACGACAACGTTCCATAGTTAATCGAATTAATTGCTCTGATGGACAATTATGTTGACCGTAAAATGGACCTAGTGCGCGATACGTATTTCGAATAGAACCATGATTTTCAAAATAGATTTTCACAATTTGAAAGCGTTGTTCAGGCGTCAGTCTATTCATGTTCAAATGCCAAACAAAACTAAAATTAAATCACTTGACAGCTGACAAAATAGTGTTGCCAACTTAAAGTTCTATAGGTACCTCTAAAAAAACCATTTACATAGATAGATTACAGCTTAGAAGGTCAATGCTGTTAGGATGAATTACAAGTTCAGACAGAGCCTTACATTTGGAAAGACATCGAAAATTACCTTAAAATGATAGCCTTCTGCAGAAGACAATAAATATATATTACATGATTCTTCCCTAATTTTCGTCGGTTGTTCCAAACTAACTGATTTAAATTTGGTTCATTCTATTTATTTATATATTTATTTTTAGCACAAAATGTAGAATAAAAAAATATTAGGCGTAAACTAACGCCTAGCTTTTCCGTATATTGTGTGAAGATGTATACCACTTCGCACTTTCGCAAGAAGTGGGGCAGCAAATAAAACCCCTTATGTGGTAAGGGGGCGAAACTATAACCTCTCGCTTAGTACTCCAACGAACTTAGTAACTGCAAAAACAAAATGTCAGCAGCGTGCAGATTTATGGTGATTCCGAATTTAAGAAAGCATCTCATGACATGTTGAACACATGGATGTTCGTCGGGTTTTCGACTCAAGGTACGAAAAAATCATGGACGACCTTTCGTGAGAAGGTGATCCACACTCTAAGACGTTTATCAGAAGATGCAACAAAGCTTACATGTCTATTTATAAGACCTGATAGTCTATCTAAGGATTATGAAGTAATTCGTGCGATAACATAACTCAATTGGGAAAATTCCAAAATCTATTTGAGAGAAACAAGAAAGACCCTTTTATTATTTTAAATTGTAATGTTGTAGAGAGGACAGTGGCAACAAAAAAAATCTTAACAAAATTTCGCTATTAGCGGAACTGTTTTCTCAGAAGGGTAACATCAAATTCAAGGGACAAAACAACTTGGGGTCATATATGTAAGTACACCAAATACCTACAACAACTTGTTGTAACACCTGACATGTATATACATGTTTTTTTTTACAAAGTTAATGTAATTCATTCTATGTCGGCTTTGTTGTGTTTCGAGACACACTTTATATTTCGTAGAATTGTAAGGCTGATGAACTTTTTAGATACTGGACGTAGATAAAAAATAGTCAACTTTCTACGCCTCTTGTGTATATGTAGTTTATATTCTTTCTAATTGTTCTAAGGGATTCACATGCGTTTTTTTTTTATTTATGTGAGCAAAAGGGAGTTGCATGGTTACACAGCAGGAGCGTAAGGGGTATAAGGATTTCAATCAGAAAAGATACCGATGCCCGCTGGTTTTAAACATCTACAAATTGTATCGTGTAGGGAGAATATGGCACTGTTCTTTCTTCCTTTTTACAAAAAGAGTGAGAATTTCTATATTCCTGTCAGTTTTCTTCAAGAATTATTTAGTAAAATTACTAATTAATTAGTAAATAAATGTTTGCTCTTGGGTCTTAATGAAAAGACTTATCTATCTTCTATATACGAAGATAGATTTATACTGCCCCAGAATGTATGTTGGCAAAAACATTTAGATGTAGAGAAGCTTTGTTTAACTCTGCCATCTGGTGGAAATAAATAGAAACTTGTAATCTCTCTAATAAAAACAAAATTGTTTTTTTTTTTTTTTTTTGTTAGTGGAATTGATGACACTTTTAACTGCGTATTCACGATTAACTGTATTCAACTTGGTATACTTGGTTAGCGAAGGTTGTATTTATTTTTAGACAAAATAGGTTCTAATCCGCCTAGCTACGAAATTTGAATGAATTCTCATTGACGTCACTTAAACCTGCGTATTCGTATTTTATTGTATAATAACTTAGATACGTGGCGTAGTACAAAATATATGCTGATCTTTCGTAGCAATCAAATTTTGCGAGTTCAGACATCTATAGACTTAGCAATTGGGAACCCTGGCGGAGATAATGTGTGTAGAAGAACTTTCGAAGCTTTCGAAAGACAAAATGTCAGGGAAATTAAATTTGCTAGCCAGTATCTGCGGCCATCTCAGGGCGCTATTAAAGCGATATAGATTCATATTTTGTCAGCAATTTTTTATATAAGAATTGAAATGAAACTCCTGATGTCTCGAAAAACAAAATTGATTTTATAACGCGAAATAATTAAAATATAACCGACAACTATGATCGATAGATGTTTCTAGTACCTCTGGGATGTGGACTTTTGAAATTTGCAGAGCCTTTTAATTTAAATTTTAAATTTTAATTTTAATTCAATTTTAAATTTATTTTATTTCAGAGTTTTACGGGTTGTACCGCAAATCGAATAAAAATGTTTAATACGTTCGAAAATATTTTTTAGGTTCATTTCAAACTAACTAGGAACTCAAAAATGAAAATATATCTTTAAAAAATTAAGCGCCTGGAATGGTTTTTTAAAATGAAAGCTGTAAGATCACTGATCCAAAACAATTCGAAACAAAATTACAAATTTTATAAATCGAATTAAACTGGAATTAACAACTTTAATTAACAAGTTAGCGACAAGACATAAAAAGAAAAGAAAATGTTAAATGTAGATTTTAAATAAAACAAATTTGACGCAAGTCTCATTTTATTAACCATAAAATAAGTACGCGTTAGAAAACAATCTTTCTACAAATATAAATAAAAAAAAATCCCTCAATCAAAATAGATAAAAACTCTGACTTCAACAGGAATAAACAAAGTAATACAAAAATGTTGTTGTTCATTTTTTTAATCTCCTACGCATATCTATAAATCTTACCGAAGTTGTTCTTATGATGCTGATGGGATGCATTGTGATGTTTCGACGGTACCCGATATGCGGATTCGTAATAATTATATTGGTTGTAGGTAAATCGCATTTTTTTAAATTATTTATATATTCTTTTTTTCTTTTATAGATTGACACCACAACAAATTCAATTTTTATATAGAGCATTCAGAATTGAAATAATACAATAAATAATGCACGTTGTCCCTGTTATTTTTGTATATTCTCTGCGAGAGCGAAAGAGAGTGTTTTAACTTCCGTACACTGACTTTAATTTAATTCTTTTCAATCAACAATTTTTATTTAAATAGAAAACAAAAATACACTATTAGAAAAAAAATCACATACACATTAACTACTAAGCACTAGAAGAATAATTTTTGGTTTTAGTAATTTATTTTTTTATTTTTAATCACTTGTAAGTTTAAGGAACTATAAAAGTTATTTAATTTGTTAAAAAGATTTATCACAATATTAAGAATAAATAACAACAAAATATTTGTTCAGTTTTTGGTTGGTTTTTTTCGCACCGATTTGAGGTCTATTTCATTTGTTATAAAAAATTTGTTTAAATTTCTTAAATGGAGCTGAAGTGAAATCCGTTCGATGGGGGTTGAAGATTTTGCGTAAATAGCGATTCGACTTTGCCGATCGAGCTCTTTAAACCGAATTTGTTGCCGAGTGTACCGCCTATTATCCATTAAATGCAAAATTTGATAAGGAATACTATTTGTTAGAGCGAACTTTTCTGTGTTTCGATTTTTCCAGTTGTTGTTTGGTGATATTAATTTTTTTTTATAGCAGAACCCCAAAATGATACACCCACACAATTTAATTTAGCAACAATATAAAAGAGAACAAGTCACAGCAAAGGCAAAGACGATACTTTTTCTTCTTCGATTGGCCTCTTTATTTCTTTCCTTCCGATCGCTGAGGCTGAGATCGATGAACTGAATTTTTTGGGGGAGAGCTTTTTCTATCGGAGCGTAAAATGAAACTGAACTGAGTCTTTGTCAATTTGCTTGCTTTGCTGCTCACACCGCAACAATCGTCTCTCGAGAACGCTTTTGCTTTTGCTTTTGTATCTTTTCAGTTGTTTTTCTTTACTACCACACATCAAAATCACAAATGCTATGCTATATGCTAGCCAGTCAGTGGCTAAGTATCTCTGACTGCTATTGGCAGATTTCTGTGTTGAATTAGTTGATTAAATTAAATGAAACGCAGAGAGAAAGAAAAAGAAAAACAGAAACCGATGATGATTGTTGTAATTTATTTTTTTTTAGCACTTGCTCAGCTCAGCTCTATAGAAATACCGGTGGCCGCTGAACAATAATATACACATTTTCTGTAGCAAACACTTGTTCTTGCAGGCAGAGTATCAGCAGAACTATTATTGACGTTGTGTGCTACTGTTCTTGTGTCGCCGTAGTCACGACACGACGACTGTGTCTGTCATATGACAGATAATGATAAATTTAAATAAATACACACAGATTCACTCTTATCATCATCATCATCATCATCAGATACAACACATGAAGTAGTGAATGAATATGATGAAAATTTAAAAAAACAAACTGAACTGAACGGAATGGCACATGCGTTAACGCACCAAAAGTCGGGCTTTGGAGCAATTCTGCGCCTCGATCGTGGTGATAATAAAATATAATCAACTCAACATAGATTGATCGATTGACAGATACGAACAGGTAGGTAGGTAGGCAGATAAAGATTAAAGAGCGATAAAGATGACAAAATAACGTTATTTATGTGCTGAGAGTGAGATAGAGGGATGTAATTTTTTTTTTTTTTTGTTTGTGAACTTCGTTTGAGGAATGTATTTGTTATTGTTTCGTTTTTGTGCGCGATATAGTGATAATTTCATTTGAACAGATTTGATTTAAAAAATAAATAAAACGGAAGTAATATCAGTCTTTGTTGCCTGCTGGAATTCGACAAGCAAAATCAACTCTGAGCGATACTCTCGACATTAAACGAATCATAAGTGTGAACTTTTTCACTGGAATTTAAGTGTGTTTACGTTGGGAATAAAAACAGTAATTTATAGTGTTTAGGTACCTATCTAGATTGTTGGCAGAATTAAGGTTTTTTCTTATTTTTTTATATCTGAACATATCAGAACGAAATGCGTTCCACTTTAGTAAATGAGGTTTCGACCTGATTTTCCTTTTGGGGTCAATAAATGGAGACAATTTGTTACGATTGTTGGTATGCAGCATGCATTTGTTTGTTTGCACAGCATCTTATCATTGCAGAATATAAGATTGGAATATTTTTCAAAGTCAAGTGGCAATAATGAATTTGGGTTAGCGCCGTAAACCAAGCAGAAAAGAAAGTGTTTACATTTAATTCATTAATTTCGTTCGAGTGCGGCGGATATCGAAATCGCCGCTCTAACGCGCTAACCATTATCCATTGACTTCAGTCTACTTCAGCTGTAGACAAAGTTAAACTTTGCTATCAATACACTTTAGCCTTAAGGAAAAAGAAAAAAGTTATTGGGAGTTACTAGGAGGTCGCAGTTTTTTAATTAAACATGCAGCAGACTTTCCACAGTCATTTTGTTGTATAAGAAGGTTGGCAAATCCAATATTGGTTAAGATCCTGAGAAAACTTCTTTCCAACTTTGACGAGCAAGTTCGGTCGTAGATCTTATTTCCAGTGATTTCAGTATGACGCGGAACCCAAACAAGACTCCGAGTTTTCAGTCGTCCAACCAAGTTCAAAGAGTTCTCGAGCTAGAGAACTAATCTGGAAGTGAGTAAAGGATTATTTCAGTGCAGCTTAGCGGTCACTAAATCAGATACATTCGACACCTGCACCTGATCCACACAAGTAAATAAATAGCCAATAGGATAGCATTGATCTCCGCTTGGAAGATACGCTACATCATCAGCGTAGGAAGCATTCAGCGTGGTCAGGAGGGAGTCAACTACCATGCACCTCAACAGTAAAGACAGAACACCGCCTTGTGGGCAGCCCGTGTTTATCCCTTTCATCTACAGCCGTCGTTCTGCTTTCCAACAATGGTCGGATCCACGCGACAAGAGATTCTTCTAAATCATGTCGTGATGTAACAAAGAGAATTTTATTGCAGGACTTTTTTTAGTTTTTTTATCCGTGGCTGACGGTTTCAGTTATTAATTAAACTAGATTATGTCCGTGGCTCCGCTTGTGTGTAATAAAAACCTTCACTAAACCCGCAGTTGTACACATTACAACGTTAAAAGAATGTTTAAAATTGGCAAAGTACTTAGGCAGATAGCACATCACCCTACTCCCTTGTTACTCCTCCCCTTTTTTGGTTTTTTCTCCCTTTTGGGTGTATTAAAAATATGTTTTCACTTAACAATCTAGGGAGCACAATTTACAAATAAGCTTCGTAGCTAATCAAAGGCCTCGTCTTAGCTTTTGGTACTGATCATAAATATATATATATACTTTTAAGGTTCTACGACGAATATTAGAGGTTTTACGAAATATGTGCCAAATGAATATACCCTTAGGATAGGGTATACAAAACTTAGCTTTGCTGAATGCGATTAACCAGTAGTTGACAAAGACAAATGTGCAGTCATTCATAGATGACATTAACAATATCTATTTATCTGGAGATTATGATTCAATAAAGTGTCTTCCATGAACACTCATCTCACAATAAGAGGATGTGACTCTCGCTAATGGCCGCTATACGAGGAATTCCATTTTTAGCTCACTCAATTTCTATCTATTCGCTGCCCACTATTATCATTAGATCAATATATAACTCTGAATGAATACTTCCTTCATGTCAAAGAAGAATTTTTCCCAAAAATTATTTTTGCAAATCTTTTCTTTTCCCTCTACCATTCGAAAACAAAAAAAAAAAAAAATTTTCTGCGACTGAGGTAATTTATTATCGCATTACGACTGCAAGTATCATATTTTGCTTTGTAACATACATTAATTGGTTGAGTGCATCCCACAGTGTATTTATTTTCGACGCGATTTACGAAGAAAATGCAAGCAAACATTCAATAAATCCGCATCGAAAGGAAAAAAAATTTCTCTTTTTTTCGGTTACCTTCTTCTTCTTTAACTGGTTTATCTTTATTGATTAAAAATTTGCCTTTAGGTTCAATGCATTGGCAGATTTCTTTCATCCTTTCGTGTTATTCAGCGATAAATTAGTGCGTTCGTTTTCTTTAATTTGAAGATTTCTCCTTAGCCATTACGAAAACAGTTTCCGGTTGAAGGGTTCAAAAACGCATTATTCTTTGTTTGTTATCGGTTTTCTTTTCTGTTGGATTTCCTCTTGTATATCGCCGTTGTTATTACTTGTTCTTAATTGTAATTTGATAATGAACGCAGTGGAAGAACCAATTCTTTTTTTTTTTTTTTTTTGTTGGTTTAAAATATTTATGAATTTATTTAACAAATTTTAAGCTTTTCTCGTGAAGCAAACACGATAGATCATCCATCCTAGGGACTTTATTCAAGTCATTTAATAAGTCACACATTGGCTGGTGAAACAGCTTAAACAGCTCACCGTGACATGACAAGGCAGAATGTAATTTAAAAAAAATTTAGTTATCTTCAAAAAAGTCACACATAATAGCCAAATAAATATCGATGAGCAAAGAACGAGCGACATAAATGTATGTCTCTACCTCCAACAGTTGAATTACTTTTTGCACTTCATTTCCTGCACCAACACAAATACAGTTTTTGTTTTGATTGTAACAAAACGTAGTATAATCGCAAATTCGTAGATAAACACATATCATCTCTGTCCCACTTCTTGACATCCCTGTGTGAATATGTGGTGAATACGGTGAAGGCGATCGCAGACGATTACGAATATTAACTTGTTTACATTTCTCACCGCACACTCTCCAAATAAATTTTGTTGAAGCCATTATAAGCTCGCGCGCATTAACGTTAAAGCACAGCGATATAGATTTAAAAGCACACCAAATACGAATTTATACATCATATTTGTATAAGTAGCTAGCAAGTGAGATTTGTGTATTGCCTTGCCGCCTCGTGTGGATGTGAAAGACCCACTCGGAGCCCATTCCGACAAAACCCACTGCGAGTTTAAAACGTGCGTACGTGTGTCCTCGTATTGAAATTTCGCCGCTAAAGATAACAACAACGATGATAATATCGAAGAAAATATCTACCATTGTTTCTATACAATTAAAATGTTTTCAAATTATTGTTGTTGTTTTGAGTTTATTCTTTTTATATTGTTTTAATTACTGCGGCATGGCATCACACCGGGCCATATATATGAGACGGACGCGACGATTGAGGCGCAGGAGATTTACGAGTATTGGCGATTTTTGTTTGCTATATATTTTCGAATCGCAAAGTAAATGTCGGAAGGCGATATAGCAGAAAAATTTTACTATCAATACTAAAAATACAACTCACAGATAAAAATCAATCCAGAAATAGAATAGAAATTTAGAGATTGTCTCACTGTGCAGCAGAGCACTGGTGGGATTCGCTGTCAAATTGGGTTTAAAAATAAATCCGTGTAGGTACCTCTTGGCGCTATTCCTTTTGTTTTGGCCTTGAACGACATCGTGATGCGATTATAATGAGTTTGTAGAATATACATACAAACGTATATATATATATATTTATTAAATTGTTTTTCCGTTTTTTCGTTATTTACGAAATAGGTATATTGACTTTTTCACTCAAGCATTGAGATCCGGAACAAAGTAGGTACTTAGAATTTATGAAGTATAGATACTAAGCTCGAATCCATGCTAAGCGCCAGTGAGTCACACATTTTTTCCACATATCTAGGTACCTGTACTTGACTCTTAATGAGTCAAGATACTCAAGATAGATTGGCAGGCATTTGCAATCGATAAAAAAAAATGACACTACGTCGTTTCAGTATTAATCCCATGATAAGGTGGTAATGCGAATGTGCGTCATCTTAGTGTATCCCATTTACATACACATACTTCGGGAATCGTTTGATCAGTTCAGTGTAGGCATAGACGGAACACAGTAATGGGCAAAATTTTACTTCGAGCAAAATAAATTATTCAGCTCGAACGTATTATATGTTATTTTCTCGGTATTCTGATGCAGTCTGTTTTAATCAGAAGTTGTAAGATTTTCTGTGGAATCTGCAGTTCTAAAGAGATTTTAGCTGAAATGTGATTTTCCACAGTAATTGTTTGCAAAGTAACAAATGAACATACAACTGAATTAATTAATGGAATAATAGTGGCAGGAAAAATCGTTACATAAAAGTGACACTAATTGAAAATGTCATATGTCAACATTATAGAACATTTGACAATAATAATTTGTTGATTATACGGTTTGACAACGTACAAAAAGTAAATTTAGCCAGCGTTTGATCTGTTTTTCAATTAACATAGCATATTTTCTAGCTAATTTAGTAAATGAAAGCGAAATAAAATACAAATGGTACCTAATAACTCCAACAAATCAAGTATCAACGAACGACACGTCGTAATAGGCAGGTATAACCGTGAGATAGTAAGGAACTTTGTCTATTTCTGTTTTGCTTTAGTAACTAAAAACGATATCAAGTACTTTCAAGTCAAGTTATTTTCAGATGAAGTTATTTTTAAACAATTTCCAATTTGTTGTAATGACAGGCGAAAATAAAGCCTTGTGACATTTATTCTACAAGCTAATATTTAACAAACAAACTAACGCACAATGAGCGTCAAAAGAAAGTATATACCAACACTGTGTTAGTTCTCCTTATTAAAGATTTTAAGCAAGTCCAACAAGGTCGGTAAAGAACTCACCGAGACCTTCGATGTCAAGAAAGCATTTAGGCAAGGCGATGCGCTGTCATGTGCTTTCTTCAACATCGTTTCTGAAAGAATAGTGAAAAAATCAAATGCCAATACCAGAGGTACTATCTTTCAATCACTATCTCTCACGAACAACTAAAGTGACCCTTTATCAGACCCTAATAATCCCAGTCTTCTTCTCTATGGTGCAGAGGCAAAGAACTCTATCAAAAGCAGATGAGGCCACTTTTGGTTTTTTTGAGAGGAAAACTCTTTGAGTAATTTTTGGTCCCGTCTGCAAAGACGGTGAATGAAGGAGGGGAAGACGAACTGTACGGGCTGTACACCGACATCGACTTACCCAGAAGAGTGAAGGTCCAACGACTGAGGTGGCTAGGTCATGTAGAGCGAATGAACGTGAATGATCCGTCCTGGAAGATTTTTGAATCCACACCCGAAGGAAAACTCAGATGACGCACACCAGCTTAGTGTGCGAAACTAAAGACAGCTGACCAAAGATCGTGATGGCTGGAGACGCTTGTTGGTTGAGGCCCAGGTCCACAGTGAACTGTAGCGCCACCTTAAGTAAGCAAGTCCAACTTTAAAAATATCAGAAAACAAAACACAATCCATCCAAACAAGAGTTAAATCTATCTGGTCTAATGTGTAAAAAAGAAGAAAACTTAAAAAGCAACTGTAATAGACTTAAGTGGGAATTATGGCAAAACTGAACGAAAAGTCGACTAAATTTCTGTCAACCTAGTTACTGATAGTGAAAATAAAATTCACAATAAATTTCATAGTTTAATGTCTTCCTATATTTGATTAAAAAAATTAAATGATAAAATTAGGTGAATTAAAGGATAGAGCGGGGCGATTTTTCTAAATTTTGATCTGTTCGTGTCAAAGCATTTAGGGACATGGTAGCACTTAACGTAAAAATAAAATATGTGAAATCTTTTCAAACTATTCATGTTTTCTTATAACCCACCTTTTTGTGACTGGCTTGTTGGCTCTTCTTTAAAAGGTATATTTTTGTTGTGCCTTCATTTACACTCTCCGTAAGACCCACTCAAGCTAACGAAAATTAAATGAAGTTCAAACAAATCCGATTACGGTCATGCTGTGTAGCTTATTGGTAAAGTGTGAGTGCAGTGGCTTAGTTTTTAAGTGTGAATCAAGTTCAAATCCCGACCCGTATCACCTGAAAATTTTTGTTTGCTGCCCCACCTCTTGCGAGTGTCTGACAAACATCCAAAAGAAAGAACTGTCATGTGAGCTTCTTAAAAATTAATTGCCGTTCGAAATCGCTATTAAACTGTAGTCCCTTCCATTCGTGTCAAAAAATAAACAGAATGGTTGGAGAAGCTAGGCTTTGGGTCTTGTATGGGCCGTTTGCGACCAATATTTATTTATTTTTTTGTACAGCTTACATGGAATTTCATTAAGCTATATACAGAAAGTTCTTTAAAAACTACTTTAAAATTTAAGTTCTGTCAATTAGTCTATCAGTCCTTAATCAAAGTTTTACAAAGTCAGCGATACTAAAATATTCCCTTAAGCTCAGCTGAATATAGATAGTGTCACGTAAAATCTATGTTCCCACGTTTTGGAGCGTTTGTTTTTTTGAAGGAATACAGCACTATGTCTACATTCTTGCATATCAGGAAGTCAGGTATTGTCTAGCAGCAGTGCATTACAATGTTTGCAAACACTTCCAAGAAGTTTTAAAATGCATATCAATTTGTATACTGCCAGTCATGGGGCATGTTCCACTGGTATTTGGGTATATCGTAGGTTAGTGAAAGTTAATCTATCACCACCGTGTATTGGGGGCAAAATGAAGTCTGCGTTAAGTAGATCCTCACCTAGCTGGAAAGGTTTCTTATTTGAAGGATTGTCTACATAATCAGATCAAGGAACATTTAGGGACATTCAAACCACATGAAAAACAGTGTGCGAAAGCTATGAAGCTTATGGTCCTTCATGGAATCCCAAATTTAAGCCTAGCTGGCTTAGGAAACACGAAGCGTCAATGTGATTATAAGCATTCTACCCCTGAATATGTTTATCAAAACTATCTCGATAGTCTGAGGAAAGTTTTAAACCAGTCGCCGGTTGGATATTGCATCTACAAATTACGGAACCAAGTTCGTTTTTGCAGAAAATATTAAAAAAAGAACCCCTTTCCTTCGGTTAAACCATTTTTGGATACTTTTTTAATTTCTTTCCCAACTCGAATATTTGTTTGGCGAAAACTAAGCATAAGATGTATTAATTATTCTTTCAGCAATGTGCTACAATTTGTCGTGATTTAGAAAAATAGGTTCGTATGATTTGTCTGTTTTAGGAGTACTTACCGTCAAAGATGTATGAAGCACATATCGTGTGAAGTAACGAGTGTCGTCACGATATGCGATTTGCGATTTACCTTTTTGCTTTTGTATAAAAACTCGATAAGATTCCAACAAGTTGGTATTAATTTTTCTTATCTTATGATTGATTGAAAAATATCAGCAAATATGATCCATGGCAATTTGCAATAATTTTTGCGCTAAAAAAAATATCTGCTGATTCCGGTATTACGTACATTAAAATATAGAAAACCCCAAGTGGTTGCACGAATTCTTTTCGTGCAAAAACCACATAGGGGGTCGCACACTGGGAAAAAGTTGTCAAGATAGTGGTCTTAAATGCTATTTTATTTTTTAAGTACTTAAGAACGTAATTAATTGCACTTAATCTTGTTGTTATTTTTTTAAATCCCTTCTTACTGTTTACAAACAAACAAACAAACAAATTTTAATTTTGAGCTGCAAAAAAAAAAAAAAAGACACAGCTTGCAAACATTTATTTTTGGTGGAATAAATTGGAATGTTAATATAAGTGTTGGAACTATTTGACACGATTTTCTATGTCAAATAACAACCATGTCATTATTAGAAAATGTAATAGAAATGCAAAATAAAATATTTTTTTCTTTAGGTCAACTAGTTTACAAGATAATAACAGGTTTTTTTAAAAAAAAAACTTTTTAACATTATGAATTAAAATACAAAATATAAAAAGTAATTTTAGATTTTAGACCATATAATCGACGTTTCCTAACCATTGTGTGCGGGCCGAATAATGTACCGGCGTGTTTAGTAAACAACATCCCGTATAGGGTGTATTTAATCATTTTTTTGCAAATCCAACAGGTGTTTTCTGATGTCACCGCATGACTTGAATATAAAACCAAAATCAAGATCTAGATTGATTCGATTTAAATTAAAAAATGAGAACCTTAAGGGGCGATTATTTAATAGGTAAATGAAAATAAAGGGTGAACCAAATACATGTTTCTTTTTAAAAATGAACAAAATTATTCGTTTTCCACGCATTATGGCTTTAGTAGTAAGAGCAAACATTCCCAGTAAATATGGAACACAACGTCGTTCAAGTGGCTGCCGCGCAGTAGCGCATTCTCCAATTTTCCAAGACCTTTTTGATGGTTTCGGGCTGTAGCTCAAAGATTGCTTGGGTGATAACGCGATTTGGGAATTTGGTACGCAAAAGATCGATTGTGGCGTGGGCTGTGTGGCATGTTCAGGTACAGCCTCACTTTCGAAATTGGTCCAATTATGCCACCACTCCACAATCCGGCTTGTGCGCCCGACGATGAAGGGGACCATGAGTGTTGTCCACTAGCATACCAGTCTCACGAACTTTTTGGCACAAACTTGTGTACAGCAGGCGCAGTGGGTGCTTCATTTTGGCTAAAACTTCTTTTAAAAAAAGCACTGTTTGCGCTACACAGCACTCACTTTGGATATACGTTAATATTTCCCAACATTGATCAAGCGTAAAGCGACCGTTTCGTTTTGCGGATATATGATACTGACTTTCCGTCAGATTTGGAGCGGAAAACAGCTGTCAGTGTCAAAATAACCTATAATTTAAAAAGAAACCACTAGATGGCCCACCCTGTATATACGGAATGGAATAGCCGCACGCGTGTTATTACTATCAGCAGTAGTAAATTCTATATATACTTGAGTAAAATTAGCATTGAGCTATTTATTTGTATGCATAGGCTTACACCTTCTGTAATCAATGAAGTTATGTACTTGATTGTTTAATGTATTGACTAAAATGATACACCTTATTATAAAGCAGCTTGTTGATTGACATGCTCAACAAACACTGGCCGTATTCAGTACAGTACTGTCCAAATTTACCTACCTAAATAGGTCGTAAACGGAATGCAATAAAGTGGTAACTTCCCCATCACGTAAAAAATGAATGTTGAGAGAGAAACACCAACATCGGATAGGGACTACCCTACTTTCAAGTCGACCCTAAACTCACATGAAATTTCATTTAGGAGTATACACCAGGAACGCTGTTCTCGAAATCGACCATATACTAACAATGCAAAGCACGCATCTAACATCTTAAACGTGCACAGATTCCGAGGGACAAACGTCGACTCTGACCACTTTCTTGTAGCAGCTAAATTCAGAGGTCGACTGGCATAAGACAATAAATTTAACGTTAGACGTCTTGGCACGACTGGAGTAGCCAGAGGGTATGGCTTAGTAGTTAATTGCATTGGACTACTACGCGTGGGGTCCATGATTCGAATCCGATCTAGTACCACATAAAAAGTCTGACTGGATGTTCGTCATATTGTTCGTCGTATGTTTACAACTGTCATGAGAAGCTGCTCAAAAAGTTTGGCTTTCGAAATCGGGATTGAACTGTAGAACCAACACAATGGTTGGAGAAGCTAGGCTTTAGGTCTTGTATGGGCCGTATACGCTTAATATTTGTATATTCTTAGAGTCTACAGAGAGGTCCTGAGCGAGAAACTCTCCGCACCGTCGACTTATGCAACACCATTTGGAATTAGGATCGCAACATCCTCAATAATGTTGCCGAGACCACCCCAGAAAAAAGGGTCTGGTACGAGGATAATATATAAAGTGCAAATCTACAGCGCGGCAGCACAAAACTAGAACAGCGAGGGTAGATAGAAGAGGGCCTACGCGATCGTCGCGCGATTAAATAAAAATCCTGATGCTCTACGGGAAAACCAAGTAACTGGCAGCGCATTGTAGAGGCTTTCAAGAAGCATTTTCAGAAGCTGCTAAACGCAGAACGTCGATGGAGCGGTAGGGCAAGAAAATAATCCTTATCCAGCTAATGAAGAAGGAATTTCTTCACGGTTATTTAAAATCTGAAAAGCAAGAAGTCCCCTGGTGGTGATGTTTTGGTACGCTGCTTGCACCAAGTCATCAGCCAAGTATGGGCATTATGCCCCCTTTACAAAAGATGCGCTTCTATGTCTTTCAAGAACTCTTCTTAAAATGACCATGATTTTTGCAAGTAGATGTCATGTCGTGTTTGATCAGATATTGCGCATATGGAAAGTGTCCACACGGACACCCAGGTTGGAGACGACAAGGAAGACCAAACCTTCATTCTAAGCCATAACGGATGTAAGAGCGCTTTGTCAGAATAATTGAAAGCAGCGTGACCGGCACAACACAGGACGGAAGATTGCCGTGTCGGAGGCACAATAGTTATACTGTAGGTCCCCCCTCCATCTTAAGAAACATCCCAAACGTGCTATAAAAATTAAGGATACATGATTGCGGGCAACTAATTTTACAATCATCGAGTCCTAGTGAATACATCTTTGAACTTCATATCGTAGAATTTAGCTCACGTAAGGGTATTTTTTTTAAACATTTTTTGCTTTTGTCCAACTATCCTAAACACGTCAATGAAATAGCTCTTATACTGTTCATCTTATCAGGCCAGTCTACTATCATTAATCTACATAATTGGTCTCAGCATTTAATAGTACTCGCACTCGTTACTGCTGAGAGAGTGGGGGGCAGCAGATAACCTCTGCTGACTGGCTCGCTAATGTTATTTGTTAGTGGTCAAACAATATAATCAATTTAATTAGCATTCATTATGGGTAGAGTGCTTAAATGCAAAGAAAGTCTCAGTGCGGAGCACTCTTTAGTAAATTATCGCGACGTAGCTCCGGCATGAGATTTACTTTATTTTTTACCCATTCTTCATGTTTTGTTCTTGACAACCACTTGAAATTTGTTCACAGGCGTCAAGTCAATTACCACATGATGTTGCTGCGATTAGAGGAGGGGAACAGAGGAGGACTTGAGTGAACTTAGTATTTTTTCGCATTTGCCTGTCAAATTGCCAAAAGTGAATAAATACATATAAAAAAAAAGCGACTGTGAAATTTCCCAAACAGATGCGCGTTTTTGTTAAGTAAAATGTTCGTAAATTTTAGGTTCAAATATTTTGTTCCTATCTGATGAACTCACGTGACACGAGTCAAGTTTATTTAAAATCAAAACAACATTGTAGGTCAAACACAGATATGCATGAGACATAGTGCAGTTGAACTTGTACTGTTTATTTTTAACCGTATTTTAGCTACAGATTGGCAATATAGAGAGAGCTACGGGGTAAATAGAAGGATTCACTTGTAATGAGAATGAGAGCATACAAAGGAAAACTTCTTGATCACAAAATTGCAGGAAAAAGAATGTAAAGAAAAGGTGTGAAGACCTCACGATGTACTAACTCCATAAAAGGAAATTTTATAGAAGAAGCTTTTTGTCTCTTTAAAACAAAATCCAAAATATGATTTGTTTGTTGTCCTATATTCTTCCTTTGTTAAACAAAAAACAAATGAAATATTCTTCAAACTTTGAACATACAAATTTTGTGTATGCTTTCCCTAGCTTGTGATACGGTTAGCAGTTTAGTTTGAAAGTTATGGACTCAACTGTTTTGCTCATCATGTGATTTTCTACACTTTTACCTTAAATTGAATCTTCTTCTCTCCATTTAACGACGAGATTATGATCAGGATTACAGGGATCATAACCCTCCCACTTCACTGCCTTCCTACTCCGCATCCCGACTTGGATCACTTCATCATTGATGTGATTCTGCATTTGTGTGATCCAGGAATTTTTAGGACTGCCCCTTTTACGCGATTGTAAGGGAATGTTGATTGTCATTGCCTTTTTGACGGGGTTCCTTTAAAAATTTTACCTTAAATTGAATATAAATCTTAATATCAGACGATGCGTCTTTATTTGTACTTTCTAAGCCGACGATATATATTATTTCTAAAGTATAGATCCTTTCTGCTTTATTCGAAGAAATTGTTCGTCAAAAGGAAAAAAAACAATTCCTGTGACAAATTGCAATGGATATAGATAAAAGTCCTACAGATTTTTGGGTTTAACTGGAAATTATTATTATTATTTTTTTGAGTTCACGCAAAGGGGTTTCGCTCAAAATGGCATATGATAGATGTGGGAGTATAGAGCAAAATCAGCCCATGGAATAAGGATAAGACATAACGAAGAAGTGCCCAAGCATGTGCGACCGAGTTCAGCTATTCTTTGGACTCTGCTTAATTTGATAATGTTGAAGGGCAGGCCCCCAAATCAGTGACTCATGAGTGAGAATGGGAACTACCATGTAGGTTTAAAAAGTTTGAAAAATATGTATTGAACTTCCAGTTTAGTTTATGGCGTAGAGTGACTCCTTCCTTGATTATAGATAGATTTGGGTTATTTGGACGTGGTAAGTATTTTAGTTTTGGTGAAAAGCTTAGTTCAGTTTTGTTTGCATTTCCGTCAAGACCACACCGTGTAGGCCAAGCGATTATATTATCTATGGCCCTTTCCACTTATCATGTGAGTTAACATTCTTGAAACAGGGGCAACTACGAAATTAAGAAGTACTTATAGCAAATAGTGAAGAATTAAATTCCATACACTTAACGACACACACTCGTCGTTATCAAACGAAAAAAAAAGTCGGTTATGGTGTCGCATTTTCATTGGTAATTGCAAGATAAGACGTCATACTCCAAGAATCTAATACAAAAAGATTTTTCAAGTGCTTAACCGAACTTTGTTGTGCAAAAACGTTTCGATGACGAAAGTCGCGTACTTTTGAGCCGGAAACGACAAGCTAATAGATGGATAAGATAATAAAAGAAAATAGTTTTTCTGAATTACAAATCGAAGGCACAATTAATCAATAACTATAAAGTACTTTGTCCTGACTGATTGACTGACTCAGAAGCGCACAGCCCAAACCGCTAATTTTAGAGTTAAGAAAATTTATATGACCTGCTTTACCCCTTGGTGGGCTTTTTTGAATTTTGGAAAACGTGAGAACTCCAGTAGCGTTAATCTAATTCATCTAACTGATTTGAGGATTTGGTATATTAATTTTGACAGTTTTGAACACCTCTTAATATTCGTCGTAGACCCATAAAAGTATATATATTTATTTACCCTATTCACACCGCACAGAAATCTGAGGTTTTCACAAAAAGATTTTTCGAAATCCCGTTTAAGCATTCACACCGAACACTACCTGGGTTTTGTTTGACGTTTCAGCAATCGAAAAATAAAAGGGAATAAACAATTATTGCGTACAAGTTGCAAGTGCACTGTAAGTCCACAATGGCCATATTCTCATATAAGTCGTGTGATCATCGTTCACGGAATTGGTAATCTGAATCTTAGGTGACTTGCAATTGACTTGTAACACAGTTGAAAATCTGTCAACCGCTTGTTAAACTGCATTGTGGAACTTGTTGAATGTTTTAAAAGGTGCCTTTGCTTCGACAATTACACCATTGAAACCACACCATTGATTCTGAGGAGGTTTCATCGAAACCTCATACAACTATGAAAACCTCAGACTTCAATGCGGTGTGAAATTAGCAATGTACGTCCGTCCTTCCCTATGAACTTTTGAAGCCTTTAAATTTATGCAAGCAACATACACTCCATAGGGTCCCGAAATGGAATACGCCACGCCACTGCCACGCCGATAATTTAGTTAAAAACTGTTTTAAAGATGTAGTTGAAGAGATGAAGGGTTAGAGCTTCAACAAAATAGGTAAACACTGAACTTCTTTACAAGTTTGCCATATAAAGTTTTTTGACACGCCTACTTTTTGAAGGCGATTTTTCAAAAATATTTTTTTTTAAATTTCATAGAATGAAATAGAATGCTATCCATATTGTTCTTAACGCTTTTTTCTTTAGGGAGGTATCATACTATTTGCCCCATATAGTCCATATGTCCTTAGTTTTTACTTTATAAAGTAACACGACTTTGTTAAAATTTTTGCGTTATTAAATTATGTCTACAAAATGTATTTTATAGTAACATATACGTATCTATTATTTCTGATATTATATCACTTAGGGTAGTTATAACTCGCAATCCGAAGTTTTTACTTTGACGGCTTACTTGAATCCGGATGTTGATAGATCTCAGTATACCGTGTTTTATTTATTGAATTTCTTTTAATCCCATCTTTAATGATGTTGTGTCTGATGTGACTTACACTGACATAAAGGACGGCATTCGTCGAAGTCCAATAAGGGTACGTTCAATTTTTTGATTCACTGTACAGTGTACCCGGTCTTTATCAATATTCACAATGGAACATGGCGGTCACCAAATAAGCAAACCATCAACCATATTGATCATGTTGTAATCGACAAAAAGCACTCCTCAAGAATAGAAACATACCACTATCTAGTTGCAGGTCGAAATCGCCATTAAAATGCTTCCACTGCCAAAAATTACCCCTCTCTAGGTCTAAAACAATTCTTTTCATATGCAGGTTCTGTATCTATCGACAAAACCTAAGAAAGCAACGAACAATTATTTGATGATCAACTGAAACTTTGCTTGTAGCTTTTCATTTAATTTCTTTTTTGTTTTAAGTAATTAAGGCACCAACATCCATATATTCACGGACAGTCAAGCTGCTATAAAATCCCTTAGCTCGCCAATTATTGACTCCAAATCAGCAATATACTGCTTTCAAGCCCTTCAGGCACTCTGGGAACAAGACCAAAATCTGGTGGCTTCCCGGACACGAGGGATTGAGGGAAATGAAAAAGCTGAAGAATCGGCTAGAAAACGCTCGGAGACCCCCTTTATAGGACCCGAGCCCTTTTTTCCAATAAACAAATCACCCATTAATCTAAAATTAAAAAGCTGGGAACACAACATGCACATCTCCTATTGAGAAAGCATCCCAAGTCTTATACAGGCCAAAAAGGTTATACAGCCCTTCAGAAACGATGCCAAAAAGATACTCAATCTATCTAAAAAATATTTATGGATTCCTAACCGGCTATCACAGATTAAGATATCACCTCCGCAAACTAAAAATAGTCGATTCACCGGAGTGCCGACATCATATGCAAGTGACCGGCCCTTTACAGAGTAAGGACAACTTTGCTTAGAGAAGTAATTAGGACTGATGCTATTAAGAATCTTTCTGCTGATCGCACACCAGCTACATAAGGAAAATAGAGGCGCTACTTTCCTAAGCAATATCTTTGACTTTTAGCACAAAAGATCTTTTAGGTCGAAGTTCAGTCCCTATCGCATCGGCAAGTCAGAAGCTTAAAAAAAACTTGATTCAATTGAGAAGAAAATATTAAGTGTTTAAACTTTAAATTAACAAAGCTTACTAATTATAATAACATGGCTGGGCCGGAAAGATAATGGTTGTGGGCCGCAAGTTTGACACATATTTTGATAAGATCAATCAATAAGTTTAACTTATGTTTACCACAATCGTGGTTTGATATTTAATTTCAAACCAAGTCGATGGCTTTACCATATCTTAGTCACATTAAAAACAAAGATCTAATTGTATTAATGTTAAAAAAAAAAGTTCGAATAACGAAAAATACGGCCTTCTCAGCCATCCTTGAACAACTTAAAAACTATGCTCTTTTAATATTGATGGTAGTATGACATAGTTATGTTAATGGAACAAATAGACACACGCGTTTATATTTTCATTTAACACGTTCTTGTGAATATCTGGCGACATGACGTACATTGAATAATGTCAAACTGATTTTTTTTTATACAAAACAAAGTCAGTAAGGAATCTCCTCCTCAGGTGACAAAATTTTGTCAAATTAAAACAAAATCTCTCTCTTTTTTTTTATAATTTCCAAATCCAAATACAAATCCCCGCCAATGAGTAAATAAACCCTTTTAATGTTTTTTTTTTGATTTTGTGTGATATTCACTTAAGTGGTATAAACAAATTTGGAAATATAATCTCCCAGACTTATCTAAACACTTAAGTCTCGAACATTTGCAATGGACAAACCATTTGAAGCGAATCAATTCTCTTCTACCGCACAGATCGAATTTCGCACTGTTCTAATTATTTGATCATGAATATCAATAGATTTAATGTGCTGAGCGCGAAATTCGAATATAAGTTAATAAATAAAAATTTTGTGGAACATTTTTTATTCACAATTTGTTGACTTGCCACCTTTTGTTTGTTTACATAAGAAATTTCATTCCGACTTCTTTATACATTAACAAATTCTTGGAAAAATAATGAAATTGAGATAAAAAAAATGAAACACATATATACGTATTATGTATATGTAAACAGAGATGCTTTGCGCCGCCGTTCAGAGCAGAGATTTACAAATGTAAGGCGAGAATATCTAATTCAAACGACACGATCTGTTCTTTCTTTTTTTTAAGTTCTACCAAAGTGTCAAAATAGTAAATGTTCTGTGTAAAGTCTGTCTATTTGTTTCGGATTACATAAATAGTAATCAGGAGATGTGAACAATTGTATTTGATTGAGAAGTTATATTTTTGGATAATTACTTCATTGCATTCGTTTGCATGTAGTATATGTAAATATAAGTGCGCAAAAATAAAAAGTGTTTATTGACATTTAAAATGTGTACAAACATATTAGCTGCCTTGTGAATATGCGTGTTACCTGTCTTCTTGCTGCACGATATGCTTATTAAAATTAATTTAAATCAACAAAACAATGAAAAAAGCTACTTGACGGATCTATGATAATCGATAGGTCAAATAGTTAGCCTGATTGAATCAACAGTTACCCCGATAAAATGTTCTCTGTGATGTACCACAGGAAAGTCATCTAGGGCCTTTACTATTTATTGCATTTACATACAATATTTCTGCATTTCTTCGATCAATCAACTATGCTTATGATTGGACATTTTTCACAATCTTATTCATTGGTGTCATATTAGCTCTTTAACTTATAAGCATTTGCAGCTTCTAGACTTTTCAGCTATTTTGCGTCCACTTATTTTCGCAAGCAAGTTGTCTGAAATGATATATCTGATCTTAAGTCGTTCTCTTTTATTAAATCACCCCTAAGAAACCTACAACGTACGTTTAGAATTTTTTTTAAAACAAACGCGGGTATTAGTAGAAAATGTAGGACTCTTAATCTAACCAAAATACCGACAACTATCAAATTGTATACAAAGACGAATAAATATGCAACAAAGGAATATGTTACAACACTGCTGAACCCGAGAACGCAACCTACCGAATGGCAACAGGTGTCAGATAAGAGACTGACAGATTGGAACATTTCCTCCTGCTTTGTGTTTTTGTTGTTCTTCTAACAAGCTGACAATAAAGACCACGTTGTTGTCGAAACAAAGTAATTTCAAGCAGTCGAAAGATTTTTGTGTTTTTTTTTATTTAATTTTTGCCCGAACTAAAAAAAAAGATCAAACCGTTGAATTCTTCATATCTATTCACCGACTCGGTTAAGGCCCAAGCTGACTGTAGGCCTGGATAGCTTGACGTGACGAAGAGATTTTCGAACAGCATCTGTGAGCGCTTCGTGCAGGTCATAGAACTATACTGGAGTATAGAATTAATTCCCCAGGCGAGAGACCTGATCAGAAATGGAAGAGGTAGTGCTGTATTTGATTTATCATAAATTAGGTGTTTCGAAGGTCTATCTTCATATAGATGGCCTTTTCATCATCTTTTTAAAATAGTTGGTTGTATGGATTTAAAAATCTGCAAGTTTTTTTTTTAAGCAATGTCCTCACCTCCTTTTTGAGGATAATATGAGGAATTGAATCAACGAAATGTACGTTAACGCGTACTCCCCTTTCGCAATATGATAATTCGTCACTGCTCCAGAAAATTCTTGTTCTTTTGAAACCTCATGTATTAAGATTAGTCTTAAAAGAACAAGTCTAAAGACAGAACGCGCCTGGAATAATACAGTAGAGATCATAATCTATACCTATAAAATGTCTGTCAGACTGACTTAGCCGCGCACAGCACAAGAGGTTAATAGGATTATGAATCTGTGAGGGAACGTTAGAACGTATTTTATTGTCTTTTCCCTTTGGGGAAGCTTTTAAGATAATTTTTGTGTTATTTTTAAGTTGGGTTTTATAAAAAAGCATCCATATTTTATACTCCAAAACCGCTGACCATAATAATCTGAAATTTGACAAGCTGATGATTTCACTTCGGAATATAAATTTATTTCAACAAACTGATATCCAGCTAGTCTTCTTCACAGGGTGTGTCCGACTTCAATACTTTGGATATATTCTAAAAAAAGCGGGTCTATCTCCAATTAAGTCAAATTCCAACCATTTTTTTAGCGCTGATTCAAGTCTTCTGTCAAGTTGTTTTTTTTTCACAGATTTGGCATTGAAATAATTATCATTGCCCGCCAGAGGGGAGGGTCATTTTAAAAATGATTTGAAAAACTTACGAGTCAGTTTGAATTTAATTTTATTTTATTTTCGATGATTTGTCAGACAGTAGGACACTTAACTTGCTGATATAACAATGAATGTATTTAGACTTTGGTACCGCCGTCTTCCCAATCTAGGCTACCACCTAGATCTGGTAAATCTGCTTGCTAGTCCATAAGGATAAAAAAAGCAATAAGAAATTTTATTTTCTTAAGAAGAACGCAAAAACATACGAAAAAAAAAATATTAACAATTTGCAAATGGATTTCGTGGTAACGGTTTCCACTCTACATAAATATACAACGAAAAATATACATTTGACCATAACGCGATTTATTTATTTCTCTGACTAATTCAACTGTAAATCAAATAAATACATCGACCAGTAACCAGAAGACCAGTTTCATATCAATACCTACCATACCGTCTTTAACTGCGTCGTGTAAACATGGAGCGCGTCAGCTTCAGCCTCAGCACAGTAGCTACTCGATGAAAATCAGCTGAACGCATTCGATTGTGTTTTATTTTTTGTTTCACTTATAGCAGAGCAAAGAGCGAGGAGCTCACTTCAGATTTCTTATCTCTCAAGTGAATGACCTTACGTTGTTTACAAATGATAGTAACAACAACAACAATAGCTGGCTCTCGTTTGTATGCTACTCAGCGTTTGTTACGAAAGTGCTAATTTACCTTAAATACCAAAAAAAAATATTGCATTAAAAATAAATATGTATCAAAATTTGAATCGGAAAATCATCAGTCTGTCAAACTGACAACTAAAAGCCAAATAGAACGAGCAACTTACTCGAGACAAAGACAATACAATTCTTGATAAGAATGTTTACAATTTTACAGCGCGTTAAATCACGAGTTGAATTAATGGTGATGATGAGGATGGGCGCAAATATAAATAAAAAATAAGTTATATGGTGCAAATAGAATCGATAAGAGTCAGCAGAGAAAAGACAGATTTAAAAACTAATTAGGATTGTCTGATTATTTTAAATTGAATTGAAAGAAAGATGTGATTATTTAATCGATGTGAAGCAAATATTATTGAAATACAATTCGAAAGCAAACTCAATGCAGTGTTCGTTTGTCATTAGTAAAGCCTAATAAGAAAGGGAATAAGTAGAGGCATCATCCTCTACATACATATTTTGTGAACAAAATTTAATTGTCACTGCCTACTGTTAAAGGCGTGGCAAAAGCGGGCATTTCGTAAAACATTAAAAGCTGAGATTACAATTAAAATGTAAACCCAAGAGACAAAAAAGCTCATGGATCATGGACCCCAGGACAATAAACAACAAGGCAAAACAGGATTTAAAGATGGACTAAGTGGAACGAACGCAAACACGGTTGGCTAAACTGGTACGCATAACATTTTCTCATCGGACATGTTCATTTTAACGCTTTTCTGCAGAATCTTTAGCAGACAACGCAAGCCCCATTTCTGAAATATTTCGGATAAAATAGCCAGAAAGATGCAAACAAAAGCAGAGTCTATCAGGGCCAATGGGGATGGTGATGTTTAGGTCACATATGAATTATAGGCTATAAATCATATCCCTTAAAAACGATTAGACATTTATTGTATGCAAAAGCCGTCAAAGGGTGGTGCAATGCCAATATTGGTTTTGCCTGCGGTATAAGTATAAGGGACGCAATGGCATGTTAAAATCCTCCCATCAAAAGTATCCTCACATCAAAGAGTATTTGTGTGAAACATATAACTTTGCAGATAATGGTTGGAGAAGCTGAGCTTTAGGCTTAGCATTAATTTCAGTACAACTTTTAAAGCCTAGTTACCTTAACTCGTTCCCTTTAAATAGAGGCAAAAATGGAGTCCAAGGTTGGCAAGGGTAACAGATAAATACCAAGATAGACTAGGAGTCAGATCAGTCAAAAAGTGGCTAAAATCAAAAATTAGGGCTCCATAAAATTACGCCAAAAAGTGTTTTGGGTGTAATATTTTTCGAAAAAACACCGAGACCATGTGCTTCAACTTCAGGAAGCACATAGTCCGTTAACATGGCGCGATAACGGAAACCATTGACAGTAAAATTCTGATTTGCCTCATTTTTAAAGAAATATAGACCAATGATTCCACCAGCCCATAAACCATACCACTACGTGCTGGATGTGGTCTACCCGGTCGATTATAAGCACCGTAAGTCGTAAGTAAGTCGAACGCTGATTTTCGTAATACAGCTGAACAATTGGAAGACGCTGTTGTTGTGTGAGTCCTTCCATGATGACTTAACAAATGATACTAAACAAAAATGACAAAGCAGTTTGATAGGAGTCACGCGTGATCTGTTCAAAAAGAAAGCCTATTGAGAATCAAAAAAACATATTGAAGCACCCTATATTTTTTGAGACGAACCCAGGACATTGCGGGAGAGGAGTTGATAAAGCATGAAAAAAAAAACATTTATGGGCAGCTTCCAACATGAAGATGAACATATAATGCTTAGCAATGCATGGTAGATCCATGGATAAGTAGAAGTCATGGAGAAGCTAACGCAATCTGTCAATGGGGTCAATACGGTTATAGTCAACTCCTGCATGGCTTTCAACTCTACGACTTGCCAGAATATATATACATAGAATGCCGTGGATCGGGCGATAGAAACCAGTTAAGCATGTAGTGTTTGACAGCCCAATTTTCCCTAAGCGTTGAATAAGGTTCGGATAGAAAAGTAGAGAATATTATTTATTAAGTTAACGAAAATGTTAAAAACGAAGACAAATGAACTGCAATTATGGGAGACGACTATAATTCCGAGGGGTGAGGACCTTATCTTCGTAGATACCGTATTCTCAATGTTGGACTGTTTAGTATGTTTAAATCACACACTACCGTCTAATATGGAGAACACGGTTTCTCGACTCACCAAAAAATAGGGACGGCAGTCAAGTCGTGCGATCTTAGTGGCCAGTCAATGTCTTATGTGGGAGAGATGATGGCTCGTGCAACCTTTTATTATAATAACACATTTTCAGGCTATAAAAAGTTGGTTACATTGAATTGTTGTGATTTTTAATTGATTTGGATTGATTTTCTAATATTTAGTTATTTTTATGGTATAACCATTTTGAACACACCAAAGATTTCGGCTCTTTAAAGTGGTAAGAATAGTCTGATGGGCCTGCAATTTTATGCCATGGAAACATGCTTCACTCAAGATATTTGTTTTTCCTAGCCAATAGAATCCAGTAGATGGAGCTGTACTTAGCTTAGGTATTAAAAAGTTTATACTTAGTATAACATAGTTTAGTATAACGTAGTTTATGGGAGATAATGTTTAAATCAAGACAGTCGGAGTATGGTTGTATGCTTTTTTGTTCCTGTTCTGTCTTGCTTCAAAGAAGAACTCTTAGAAAATAAGAAGGCGATAATCAGGCAGAATGAGTGTCTCGAAGTTGAAGAAGCTTTGTGTCTATTTCATGGGACGTGATTTAAGCTAAGGCAACGAAATTAAAGGAAGTGAAGATTATGCAGCAAGTTCGGAGTGTGATTGTACAAATTGAAGTTACGACATTCAATCTGGTTCCTAATTGTGGGGAAAAAGTGTCCAGCGATGTTGCTGCTGTAAGCATTTAGAGCAAGAACAAGTTCATAATTTCCATCGATTCTGCTGCTTTTTAGAGAGTTCAATCATGAATGACATGACCATTAAGCCCTCCTGTTCTTAAGCCGTGGGTTGAAATCAAGAACTTTTAAGAATGTTGATCTTTTGATAGGCGACTTTGATTTTCTTTGATATTGTAAAAAAAAACACTTGTTGCGTAAAAGTGAAAGAGGGGTGGTAAAGTTAGAGGGGTAACGGATGAAAGGAAAGGTTCTCGATCTACTCGCCCGATTTGCCGATTGCCGAGGGGGCAATGGGAGATGTTATGTTGGGATAAAATCAGGAGGGTTTTAAACTCAGTAGGGATTACCTTAGGTAAAAGGAGGACTTATATATGAACCTATCTCTGGAGCTTCTTTCAACATCAGAACAATGCCCGTAGCTCACAAAGAGCAAAAATTAACTTGATTTAATTTCAACTTTGAAGCTTAAAAAAAAACCTTAGCAAATGAATTCATGTCCCGAAAGTTTTCCTCTATTAGCAAGACATTCAAATATAACCAACAATTAGCAAGTAGGATTCTATATTTGGAACTTCAAAATTGCAAATGTACATTACATGGATGGGTCTCCCTTGTAGAAGCCATCCACCGTAAAAAATCCATTGCTCCGACTGTCAAAAGGGTAACCCAACCTTTTCGTCAGACGAATCGTGACAAACAAATTAGTCTCGACTCTCACAAATGTTTGACGGATCCTATTGTTCAATCGTCACGCCATTTTTATTGCTTGAGATCTGGATATTAGCAGTTCTTCATAAACTGATCTGATCAGCATTATAATCGGCAAACATGGTCAATGCGAGAGAAATATATTTTATTTTTTTTTTCGAATCACTGTACGTACATTTTGCCCAAAAGTTAATGCGTACGGTGCGCAATACAAGTAATGCAATTAGCACATACAAATGGGCGTGTCGGCGCAAACTCATTTATCACATATCTGAACCGCGCTACTGATGGACACCCTGAGACTCTCTTTGACTGGAATAAAACAAAAAAAAAATACATGCGATGGCTAACGATGTCTCAGTGGGCTGGGCTGGACAAGCACTTGACAGTGATAAAAGCGATACCCGATACAATTTGACTGGTACGACGAAAAGTGAAATTTGCGCGGTTATTTGGTTAGTGATCTGTTGTGAGTTGTGTTGTCGTTTTATTTTATACATATATGTTTGCAGTTTGCACAAGGTTGAAATGATCAGCACAACATTTTGGCATGAATTCAAAGCTGAAAAAGGAAACAGAGAATGGAAGACATTCTGAATTTTTTTTTTGTTGAATGTTTGCTTCATTCACAATTATATGCGAGTCAAAGAATTTATCGCAGACTTTATTTGTTGATTGTGTAGTGTTGTTGTGTTTTTATTTATTTATTTTTCAAAACAAATAAATAAATGCACAGTGGCGTTAGAAATTTGCTGGAGTGAACTTATTTCTAATTGACTTAGGTTATCAGTGACAAGTGGTTGCAGTTTCATAAGACGGCGATGTAATCAGAAGGCTTTTAAGTATTTGATGGCTGACAAAAGAGGTATGTTAAGATAATCATGACAATGAATTGTTTCGAAACAATTTTTTAACAGTAGTAATTCGATTTATGGGTGCATATTTGACGTCTCCAGCGTCTAAACAAAAAAACATTCAAGAACAACTGATTGAAATTTTCTATTAAAAAACACATCACATTTTAAGCAAACTACTAAACAGATGTGGGGAAAACAGGTTAAATCCCTTTAACCTGTTTTAATGAGTTCCACAATTTCGTCATATAAAACTTTTTCGCTTTATTAGATGGGTTTTTTTAATTGCTTCATACAAAAAATTTAGAACATATCAAAACCTATCTAAGTTTGTTCTAAATAATAACGTTTGGTATCAAATTTACAATATCACTTTGCCTTAAATTTTAAAAACTGCGCATGCGATTTATACTATTTTGAATCTACACTTTGAATCAAAGTATTCAAAATACAAAAACTGGCCAAAATCGTAAGAGCAGTTTTTAAAATAAATAGATTTTATTTAAATTTAAGTTATATAAAAAACAAATATTTCAAAACTCAGGGTTCTTAGTTTTAATTTTTTTTCTTAAATTCTGTCTATTTGACTTTCTTAAGTACTTGAGCATATGCTGCCTACGAATGTTCTTTATACAATTTCAAATAAATAGAACGTATATAAAAATAAAACTGTTCCCGTGTTCTGTAACTCGGTGGAAAACTCCTCGCGTCGATAAAATATTAGGCGCAGAAGTAGGTCATACGAAACTTTTATCTGGTTCTTAAGCCACATCAATATTTAGAAAACGTATCCCACGCATCCCAGATATCGGCATCTACGATTTGGGTCAGGTTTTGAATTTTGGAGATGTGGAATGTGTGACAATTCTGAAATATTTACGCAATTAAAGTACATCGCTAAATTTTCGTATAACCCAGACTTACACTTTATATTTTATCGATACGAGAAAGTTATAGAACATGGACGCAGATGTAAGAACTTTTAGGTAGCGTCAAATTTGTTGACGTATACAAAAAATAAAAATATTCGTTTCACTCCAAATAAAATACCCACCTACTTGTGTTTACTACAAATCGAAGATAAGTTTTGAATTTATTTATTTTTAATTACAATAAGCAAAGGTGCAAAAGATTAAGGACTTAAGCAGCTTAGGAACAATTTGAGTAAAAAACATCCAAATTTATTTATCAAAAGTTATTTACCAAAAGAAAATAAGGATTTAATATAATTTTGCTACAAATCTGGTTGATAATTTTTTTGTACATAACAACTTTATATTTCGCTACATATAGAATTACAAAACTATATTGTCTCTAGATTTATTTATACATATTATTGTGCCCGAGTCTAAAAAATCCAAACCCTTTTCTGCTACGCACTTCGGATATGCTATAAGTACACTTTTGTTTAAAATAAGTTATCATCCGTTAAATAAAACTGAAATCTGATCTGCAGCAGTTGCCTATGTGAGAGTGTTTTGTAATTTGTAAAACATTACTTGGATCCGCTCAGAAGAAAAAATAATTTTACTTTAAAATGCTCCATATTATGGTATTTCCCTATAACAAAACATAAGGAAAGGATACAGTCCTCTGGGGGCGAACAGTATGATACCCTATCCATATCCCTATATGCCCCAAAGAAACAAGCATTAAGAAGATTTTATTTTATTCTATTAATTAAAACAAAAAAATTTTTTTTGAAAAAAGCCCCCAAAAAGTGGGCGTGGCCAAAAACTTTGTATGGGCGATATGTTGGAAAAAACATAAGGAAAGGCTACAGTCCGCTTGGGGCGAACAGTATGATACCCTATCCATATCCATCCCTATATGCCCCAAAGAAAAAAGCATTACGGAGATGATGGATAGCATTTTATTTCATTCTATAAAATTTAGAAAAAAAAAAACATTTTTTGAAAAAACGCCCCCAAAAAGTGGGCATGGCCAAAAACTTTGTATGGGCGATATATTGGAAAAAATATTGGCTAAATATCTTGTTAAACATTTTTTTTCGGTTTCTATGAAAATTATCGAAGAAAACAGCATTTTAGTGAAAAACGCCCACAAAAAGTAGGCGTGGCAAAAAACTTTATATGACAAACTTATAAAGGAGGGCATTGCCTACATATCTTGTGAAGGTCGTAACACTCTATCTCTCTAACTTTAGCTTTAAAACTGTTTTTTCTAAATTGTGGGCGTGGCAGTGGGCGTATTCAAAAAAATTTTACACTTAACCATTTCGGAGCCCTAGGGAATATGTGGTCCAAATTTCAGCTTCCTAGCTTAATTTTAAAGGCCTAAAAATTGCGTACGGACGGACGGACGGACGGACATTGCTAGATAGTCTTAGGATTTGGTCCTGATCATAAATATATATACTTATATGGGTCTACGGCGAATATTAAGGGGTGTTACAAACTATGTGTCAAAATTAATATACCCTTAGGATAGGGTATAAAAATAGGGTAAATATCTTGTAAAACATTTTTTTTTCGCTTTCTATGAAAAATTTCGAAGAAAACAGCATTTTAGTAAAAAACGCCCACAAAAAGTAGGCGTGGAAAAACAACTTTATATGACAAACTTATAAAGGGGGGCAGTGGCTACATATCTTGTGAAGGATGTAACACTCTATCTCTCTAACTTTAGCTTTAAAACGGTTTTTTTCTAAATTGTGGGCGTGGCAGTGGGTGTATTCAAAAAAATTTTACATTTAACCATTTCGGAGCCCTAGGGAATATGTGGTCCAAATTTCAGCTTCCAAGCTTAATTTTAAAGGCCTAAAAAGGACGGACGGACGGACATTGCTAGATAGTCTTAGGATTTGGTCCTGATCATAAATATATATACTTTTATGGGTCCACGACCAATATTAAAGGGTGTTACAAACTATGTGTCAAAATTAATATACCCTTAGGTATAAAAACGAAACTGTAGATGATAGATTAAAGGCGGTCCAAGTGAGCTTTTCCCATTATATGCTCTATGCCTTTATGTAATCTAAATTAACTAGATAATTAATTACAAACATTTATGCTAAGAATAACATTACTTTTAAGCTACGCTGTAATCTCAATTTTATCACGGCACGTGCCGCAAATTCAGTCGTATGAATATAGGTATATAGCTTAGAAGGTCAGAGATATAGTTTCTTACAATTTTTAGTATATAAATGATTGGAGTGTTTTTGTTGGTCAGACAATTAAAGGGTGGTTATTTTTGAAACTTTAACGATGGAATATAATTTGGTTGTTGTTTATATTAACGATGTGAGTTTGCGAGAAGATGCACACGAGTTTGTATGTACCTGTTTTACGTATGCAAACATACAATTTGCCTTAATTAATAATTTTAAGTTTGGCGCATGGGTAAATAATACATCAACATTAGGGTGATTCAATTGGGACAAAAGTTTTTTTTTGGGTGCTCAAGCTCAATTTCATTATACAAATTGAAAATTAAAATAACATTAGGGCGTTTAAAAATGATGAATAAGTACAAATAATTTTTTTTAGATTTTTAGTTACAAAAACTTTAAGTCTGAGCAACTTGAGTCAGAGGACCTTTTTTGAAGAAAATTAGCTCTAGTAGCAAAATTAGCTCTAGTAGCAAACCAACGCAAGGAGCATTAAAAGTGCCAAAAGTAAATTTAATCCTGGATATAAAAAAAATGTTTACATGTACATATTTATTTTAAATAAGAAAACGTTATATATAAATGGCTAGCACTTATTTAAGAGCTCAAAATTGATGAGTTTTGTATACCCTATCCTAAGGGTATATTCATTTTGACACATAAAAGAAAAGCTGAAAAACGTTGTTTTTTTAATTTTTACTTAAGGCGTCATAATTTTTTTCTGGGCTTATAAAATCACACAATGCTACCTAAATTTTTTGCTTTGTTGAATTAGGTCTACAAAATATGTTAAGTGGTTTTTCTATCTATATCCAATATTTGTGAATTTATACAAATATATTATATAGAGTATTTAACCTCAAAATAGTAGTTATTCATTTTAACTTGATATAACTTGAGTTGGGGTGATGATAGAACCCTCTACTGTACCACATTTTTCTCGCCTGAGCTTCAGGAATAAATATCTATGAGTATTTTTGTATTATTCAATCAAAAATATTTGTCAAATTGCTATAAGCTTACTTATCACAAAAAGATAAATGTTAAACTTTTGACACTCACTTTATTTGATCAGGGCCAAAACCTTAGACTATTTAGCAATGTTCGTCCGTCCGTCCGTTTCAACTTTCTAGGAACCTGAAACTTAAAATCCGTAGGGTCCCAAAATGGCAAATTATTAACATTTGTAAAAGAACACCCACTGCCACGCGCACAATATAGAAACAATTATTTTTAAGCGGTAGTTGATGAGGTGAAGGGTTAAAACCTTTACAAAATGTAGAGACTTCTTTACAAGTTTGCCATATAAAGTTTTTTGCCACGCCTAAAACTTGAGGGAGTTTTTTAATAATATGCGATTTTCATCGAAAATAACTATAGAAAATTTAAACTTTTTATAAGGACTGTAGCTCTTCTTATGTTTTCTTTAGCAGGCATTCCCTTTCGAAATTAAATATGACAAAAAAGCAGTCTAAAACAATTGCAATTCTTCCGTTTTTTTTTTTTTTTGTTGCTTTGGTTTAAACGCTACCTATCATAGAAATGTAAACAACAAAATATATAACCAACTTTCTTCTAAACAATTCACCATGGCAACGCTGCTTTATGCTTCCCCTTAAATTAAGTAGCCCTACTATCTTACCATAATTCGCCGGATTCCTAATAGGTATTTATCATGCGTACGTGATGCCAGCCCAAACATAAAACTAGTTGATGCTATGGGCGTTAAACCTGAATTGTCCCATTTCAGTATAAACCCAGCCCTAGCCCTAATCTGGTATATGTACTTTCCAAACTACTACCTGCTTATCTGTACATTCCCCCGCCATACAATCAAGAATGCTACTCGTAACCCAAAGCTTAGACAGCTTGTTTATAAATAATAATCCGGATCTGCAATTCAAACTTTCGTGTGCATGTGTTCGTTTGTGTACACACTTATTTAACATATTTTAATAAATTTGTTGTCTACGACCACACCGAATACTCTTTCGAATTTTTAGAAATCCCCTGGCCAAAATATAAATCATTATCACACGACTAGCACGTGATCGGTAATTCTTGTTCGTCCAAAGCAGAACAACCATTCATTGGTTGGTTGGATTCTATTTTTTTTTTTTTTTTTTGTTGCAAAAAAGATCAAGAATAAATAAACAAATAAAGATTGTTCTTTTTTAACAAAAAAAGAAAAACACAAAAAAAAACTCTGATGGAACAACAGCTTAATATCGGACGTGTGGAACGCACTTATCATAGCTGCCAGGCCGGTCGAACTTGTCCTCGAGCAATTTAAAAACAAACAACAAGACTGCTGGTTAGTCAGTCAATCTACTTTCCCAGCAGAGTGCGCTTCGCTAACTAACCGCGGAGCAGCAGCAGTCATTGTACCTCAATTTAATTCAGTTCGCCCGCCGCTGAATTGTACTCGCATGTGTCTCTCTGTGTCTGTCTGTGTGGATTATTTTCGGACTTTGGATTTGACAATATTGTTGTTTTTTGTTTTCGATAGCAGCGTCTATGTATGTAAATAAAATATATGGGAATGGAAGCGCGTAAAGAAAAGCTCTGCCAAAAAAGACAGACAGAGAGAGAAAGAGAGATAGGGCAGCCAACAAGAACTGACCTTAATCTGACTGACTGATATGTAAAATGTTTCTTTTGTACCCTAGCTGGGTAATTCTGGAAGCAAATATTCAAGTTTGTGTATTTCTCTTCTTATACTCCCAACTGTGGGTTGAATATTTTTTGTACTTTAACCTCATTAAGGAAAAAACTTGTTTACTATGGACTACGTGAACGTAGCTGATGCTATTTCAGTAGATTCCAAGAATCCACAAAATCAACAGAACACTTCCCAGTGCAGTGCCTCCGATGAACTTCAGCACAAACTATTTTTTTTTTTTTTTTGGCAGAGCAGAGATAGAAGCTAAATTTAAAAGTATTGGCATGTCCACTACATATTACCGTCGTTTGAATAACAAGCGCCACAATTCGATCATAGAGCTTTCCCCACTTCAAAACACCTACCTACCACACTTGTGGCAGAAGTCGAATGGCTATTAGCTACGCTATTACCGACAATTTGCAAACAAAACAAATGTGATAATTAGTTCCACCCACAGAGCTTTGTTTTTGTTTGATTGCTTTTATTTTTGTTTTTCAAACCCCAAAAATGGTTGCAAAAGCTTCTGAAAAATTGCTAAATTCGTGCCAATAATGACGATCATTTCTGCGTAACACAAGAGCAGGATATACTTTGTTTGGGAACTATCTGCGCACTATTTAAAATTGCATAACAAAGTTTTCGAAGTTGTGCCAAAATGTGCTGCAAAACAATGCGTCACGTTGGTTGTACCGTCAACTCTTGGACTTTGAACTCCATTTTTGGACAACAAGCAACATTCAGAGCTTGAAATACAAATAAATAGAAGTGCTTACTCAGGTCGTGTTGGACTCGAATTAATCATCGCAAGTTTTTAGCAACAATTTGCTAAATGTACATAAAAGTTGGAGCTACTGAGATAGGAATGGTTGGGTTTATTTAGTGGACCATGTGATGCATCAATAGAATTGAGATAGTTCTCCTGAGTTCGGATACATTTTACAAACTATAAGCACTAAAATTTTTAAAAATAAAGGTGCGATCGGACGGTCGTCGAAATTTTTCATCCGGATGACATCACTATGACGTATAATTTGTACTAAAGTTGTCATCCAGTACAAATTCTACGTAATAGTGACTTCAGGATGTCACCCGGATGACAAGTTTGGATGACCGTCGCACCTTAAATCATAACCCGCACTCATGTGGAACATCAAAAGGTTTTAGTATGTTGCGTTCTTTAGAGCGTGTAGTTGGCTTTGTGACGTGTGTGTCGTCGTGTAATTTCTGTTATGCGAGTTTAAAAGATATTAAAATAGCCTCGGAGCAAAATAAGTACATACCAATTCTGAGATGTTGACGTTTTTTTAAGGTATCGCCAGTTACTCATCTACTTTTGAGAACAAAAAAACCTGTAAATATATTTCTTATAAAGTATTCTTCTCAGCCATGTTTTTTGCAATACCCTTGTTCAGTCGAATCTCAATTCGTACCTTTTTTGAACTTCCGGTGTCCCTATTTTTGAATTTGTTTTAATTCAACCGAGTTGGTGCACTCATAAACGGTCAGAATTGAAAACCGCATTTCAATTTCATCGCATTTCATCAATTCATTCACAGAAGACTCAAGCAAAAAGATCTCGCAAGAGTTAAGACCATCGGACCACCATTAGGTGGGTGAATGAAACTGCCATTTGACTCCTGCAGAAGTAAGAAGTACTCGGAACGGAAAGCTATTTTATTAAACCTGTAAAGTTGAATTAACACAAAATTTACTACATACAGAAAAAAATATATAGAATTTGCATTGTTCCCCCAGCATTATGCGATATATTTGCACAGAATTTTAATTTGTCCGCCGACGACAACTTAATTCCAAATGAACAATTCTTTTCAATTGACAGTTGTACGCATACAACAGCTGATTTCGAAATATGTACTTAACTACATTTCATAATCTCATATTCGAAGTTTTTTTTCGTGCGAATTTAAGCAGATTCTTTTAAAACTCGTTCATTTTTGAATTTCGGAGAACACATGCGATTGCCTTTTTTAAGATGCATACCAATGTTAAAAAAAATCAAAGTGCACGTCTGGGCAAAAGGAATCTTTCTCGCTTTATTAGAAATATTTTTTATTATTAAAATGATAAAATATTTAATAAAGGTCAGCGTGTATCTCTTTTCCCCGTTAAGTATAAAACCTGCACCTCCTGAGTGAGAAGGTGACACATTGACCACTACAACCATCGTAGTTTATTTTAATTTTTTCCTACAAAAGCCGAAAGTCCAAAGTCCATAGGTAAGAACTGTCATCAGAACCTTTCCAAAAATAAATTGCCGTTCCGAATCGGCCAATTGGTGTCAAAAAATATATTTTCGCACCCTCAATGGTTGGAAAAGCTAGGCTCTGGGTTCTATATGAGTCGTTTACGCCTAATATTCACATATTTGTTTTTTAAAAAACTAAAGCCCGTTTGCTGGTATTTTTTTTCAAATCTTTCTCTAGTGCATCTTCACCACCTTAAGTCTTATCATTTCTTTTCCACAAAATAATTTCGACTTAAACAGTACTTAATAGTACTGAAAGTAATATTAAATTCCATTAAGAAGAACTTAAGGTAAAAACAGACTGCATATAATGATATAATGGCCATTTTTGACAATTTTGCAAAATATTTTTACAGTAAAAAGATCATTTTTTGACCAATAAGTTAGCAGTCTAATATTACCTTTCGTTCTTTATGTGCAACTTCAATCGCTACAAGTGCAAAGTGCAAAAACAATCAGCAAAGTATGAAGAAAATTAAGTGTAGTCTTCTGTCAAAAAATGCGTAGCAAAAATCTTAGATTCATTGGCTTCGTTTGTTTTCTGTAAACATTAATTTAAAATAACTTATTTGCTACAAATACATAATAAATTATAAAAGCAATCAATTTTATTTTGCCAAAAACACAAAAAATAAATTGACCACGATCTGTCAAAATTAAAATTAAAATGTAAGCTAATTACAACAGACACAAGGATGTACTTATTATTAACATATAAAGTTTCATTTATTAGCTGGAGCTACATGACAGTCGGATTAAATGAAACAATTTTTAATACCCGTGAATTTGTGTCTGTTTGACAGATATTTTTATGCGGTTGGGCTTTGTACCTTTTGATTTTATGCGAAGCATCTTTACCTTAGCTTCCTTCAATGCATGTAATAGTCTTCCTTTCCGTAAGAAGTACATTTTTGGAGATTTCTTCCCACTTCATCCTCTTTAAGATTAATGTTTTTCATTCAACGAGCAAAAATGTGTGTGGAATAGTTCGAAGTGGGTTATAGAACAGAAAGTAGTATAAGTCAATTTCGGGCTAATAGAATATTAATTCTTCTAAAAACCTAAAGTGCTCGATGAAGACAGGTTTAGTCCTTGCTTTGATAGGTTAAAGGTCCGTCACTTTTTTTTTATACGCAGGTAAACTACTCTAGGATCCTGGAATTTGAGAGTTTTTGTCCATTCTTGCGACAAGAAATTTGTTTAGTAAGCTTCTCAGTGGAGGACGCATTTGATATGCTTATAGAAACAAAGTCCGCGTGTTCTTTGTCAGACCTAACCTGGAAGGAGATGCTCTTAATCTTGTTCTGCAGGCAATATTTCTTAATTTTGTTCCGTAAGACGCAGCAAAAATCCTCCCTAATTTCGCATGAATTTCAACCAAGCAAGTGCTGCTATAGATCAAGTTCACGTCAAATAATGTGGAACCCTTTGCTTTGAGCCAACAAACATTTTAATAAAAATTCGCGCAGAAAATTGTAAATTTCAAATCAACTGCGATTGGCCACGCATTTAACGGTTTCACCATTTTTAAAACAAACAAATTGTTGGGTAAACAGACGTAAGTTTCTCAGTGTAGGGGTAGGTAATATGTTTCCCCATCGATGTCGCTCTCTTTTACGAAAATTTCGTGAAAGGCAAAGGCATTGAGAATAAATTAGTAAGAATTCTTACAAATTAATTTGTAATAATGGAATGGAATCTCGTAGGTCTGCAATGAGCTCAATCATTTATATAAGGTTAAGTAGAAGTAGCAAAGGTCCAAACACTTAGAACAATACGTGGTCCTTCTCTATACTCGTTATGTAAAATGTAAATGTCAGTTATATCGCTGGGATCTTTATAGAAGAAGGCTCCCCGATGGAGCTTCCTTTTTCAGGAGAGTGCGTACCATGGGGGTCATATAATTGATTAAATGACAGGCATTTAAGAATAACGTTAAGAATAACGACCTGTTTGTCGCTATACATGTGATTTCACTTGTCCAGGGTTTGTTCTCTCAGTATCCAACCTTAGCCAAATTTAGCGACAAGTAGCCATTGGTGTACCTAAATCATCTTTTTTAGCTGAGAGAAGTATGGTGGCTATTAATTTGGCGATTTTAATCGCGGATATCACGTTTCTATTTAACCACGATAAGACTTCTTTGATCGCCATTATTTCCTACTGGCCACGCAACAATGGTTAGGAAGACGGAAGGAGAGACTTAGGTTTGATTTGTCAGAGCAAACACCTCAACTCACCATCAATCGCCGTCATCACAGAATGACTAGGAGTGAATAGTGACTTGGAAGGATTTATGGAACTAAAGGTGTGGAATCGTGGAGTCGATTTTTGTCTGAAGGTTCCCGATTTTATTAAGAATGGAAGCGGTACCAATTGCTTAATTGTTCTACTGTAATGTAGCTTTTAGACGAACACCCACGTTGCCCGCCATTTTTCGAATGAACCAGAACGCGCAGTGCTACGGAGGGAGCCAGAAGGACAAACAATTTAGTTTGTTTCTTTTTCCAATCACATGAGCCGATATGAACAGAATTGACGCATGATTGTGTATGTTCCTTTATTTCTCGCGTGTTATGATGGATTCCAACACTCCTTAGAAGTTCTTATCAGAAGAAAAGTACGCGTATTGCTTCGACAGCTTTCGTATATTCTTATTATTAATTAAAATGTTGTGCTTTTAACTAGAGATGCCTACTGACAGTCCCAGCAATCTGACGCACCTATTGGTAAGACTACACACCTGACACGTGCCCATATAAAACATGTCATCAAGAGTCTTATTACTTGCAGCACTTCAATAATATAAATTCAGTTTTCACTTTCTTCGCCCTAAAAGAGGCTAGAGAATCAACTCCACTGGACTTAGCTACTCGATAAAGTCCATTGAACTGTCGTTGAAGTAGCAAGCAGTCAATTGGTAAAGTCACTGTGAAGCCTATGAAAGTTCGTCAACCGCCTTTATGTACTCGTACTCACATCCATCCAACAGCAGTCGTAAACTGATAAGCTTAACCGACTTTGATTGGACTTTGAATGTAAATATTCCGCCAAAGTTAGTTGCGCAGCGCTGCAATAGTTGCAAAATTCAAAAACTGACCTATTTTGGAAATCAAAAAAAAAAAAATAAATTGCGACCAGTTCCAGCGTCGGGCAATTCACGTGCAAGGGCTGGCCATTGCGCCATGTTTTCTCATTACATATGGATACGATGCATTGTTGGTCTATTCCCGCACGTCATGGAATCACATCGAACATAAACTGCAACGATATAGCGCACACGAGATGTGGAAAAGTACTTCTGGGCCATTTCCTGAAACTTTGCGTCTCTCACCTGCTTCCCCCCGATGATACAATCATTTAATTGCAGTCCAGACGACGCGGTTGCTCGTCACGTGAATGCTGACTTCGTTAAATCGGCCGACGATGACGATGACGACGACAACAACAACCGACAATTCCATTTCAATTGCACAGTTCTGCAGCGGCACATCGACATAAAAAAATCAACATCGCGAGCGATATCAAGCTTGCGGCGAGTCACTCTCCTCGCTCATACACAATGGGGAAGGTGAAAACGCGACGATGAAACAAAACAACAACATATTACGGAATACGGCGGGGGAACTACAGCGGCGCGACAAATTACAGAAATTATTTTAATTAGAGAATGTGGAGAGAAAAAAAAACAACAACCTAGAACGCTCTTTGCATCCAGCATAACCTCGCGCCTCGCGATGGGCGAAACTTTGACTATACACAAAAGTAGATTATTTAAGCAATAATTTCAAAATTATTAATGTTGGACAAACCTGTTCCACGAGCTACTATTATTGATGAACTTGTTCCGCTGTTGGAGTTGCCACCGCCCGAGGGGGTACTACTGCTGCTGCTGCTGCCTGTTCCCTTGGCAGGAGTTTCGCCTGTTTTACTGCTGCGTGCCATATTTGAGGTGCACTTAAGAAGCATATTGATGTGCCGTCCCAATATATATTTAAATTTACAATTGCTATTTGTTTTTCTTTTTTGTCGAATTTTTTATTTTTTTAAAACTATTTCACAATTTATTTTTACGACACTAGCGCGTTTCTGTTTTGATTTGAAATTCCTTCGTCGTTTCTTTTTTCGTTTTTTCGTATTGGATGCGTGTAAATATTTTTGGATTTTATGGTTTCTTTTGGCCGTGATTGAAAATTGCGTTCTAAGAACTTTCACGAAATAATTACACTTAACGAATTTACACTACTTTTAGAATGAATTTTAGAGTTTTCAACATTTGATTAGCGCAAAGATAAAAATAAAAATATTCTTTATCACTTCTCTTTTGAGATACGACGATGTGTGTTTTTCATTTCTCGCACACGATTTTCACTCTTCGTGTTGTTTTTTTTTTCTTGTTGTGAAAGTGCATTCAGCGTTTTTTAATAGATATATTCAGCACATACAGGTTTGACACTTGTTGGGTATGTTGACTTGTTTCGCGGAGTTTACATAGTGGTGGATGGAAGTATTCAGCGGTGTATTGGATTTAATTGTTAGAGGTGTGGAAATTTATTGTTTCAAATAATGTAAAATAATTGATTCTTCAACTTTTTCGGGGATCATGATGTTAGAACAAATAAAATCGAGAATAGACAAAATTTGGGATCCCTTAAGCCCATTTCATTCAGTACATTATTTGTTTGTTGACCTTAGAATATATTTTCATTACGACGATGAGCATAGAATATTTACTTATAAAAAATATATCTTTTGAACATAATTTGTTTAAAAGTCAGAAAAAGAATGAAATATATAATTAAACATACCAATAAATATAAGTTTGAATAGCCTCATATTTAGTATCTAAAAGTTATAAATAAAAATAATTCATATGAAATAATTGCCTTAAACGCCACACGGAATAAGCTGACAATCATTCAGACACTTAGATAAACAACCTTTAGCTGCTCATTCCAAATTTACATCTCGCAGATGTTATATGATACTAGCCATATGGCAAACACAACAAAAATTTAGATCGCGTGTTGGTGTGAAAAGCTTTTCATTCATTACTTTTCGTTCACATCAGCAGATTTCAATGCTCTGTCAATGCTTTTTTCTTTGTACTGAACTTGTGTAATTAATTATGTGGGGTGAATTGCAAATGATCCGACTAAATTAATGTATCTAGCCCACGCCAAATATATAATTTTTTTTTACAATTGTAGAGATTAATATATGGTACTTTATGGAAATGCATGAGCAAGGCAAAACTGTGGCTTATAGGCGATCCAAGTGATGTCAGAATTGATGAGTTTTTGTTTGCAGTTTCCTATTGTTTTCTACTGGTTCGGTCGCCAAGATGAACCAGACATCAGAACAAGCTAAACTTACGTACACCCAAAGACACCACAAGACCTTAAAAACTGTATCGGGAAACAAATTCACATTTCGCCGTGGAACAAATTTCTGCAAATTGAACAGATGAATGCAATTTTTTTCGTTTTTATTTCCGTTTAATAGATTTTGGCATAGATTTACATATCCTCGGCTTAAGGTGCGCAGTAAGTAAAATGATATTTGCTGCAAGTAAAACTAGCATGGTGTGACGACCTAAAAAGTCGTTGCATACAATCGATAGGTTCAAGTGATGTGCTTGCCTGCAAAATAAACACTTGCATGGTTTGACTAGTTCATACAATTAATAGATTGATTTGATTTGCGGTGCCTTTTGAACAGTCTGACATTACACGTTTTTCGCCGGCGTACAAACAAAAAACGTATGCTTTGTGTGTATCTATGTAGATTTCTTTGTAAAACGGCTTGACTGCTCGCTTCATTCTATTCGGTTTACGCCCTTCCTTACATTGATGAAGAACCACAATGAAGGACTTGTCCTGATTTTGTCCTGATGTTGTTTATTCAATATTGGCCAATATGTTAAGTTTTAAATCGTTCATTGTTCTGTGAGGATTAGTTCGTAATCAATTATAAGCAAAAAAATCATCCTTGTCAATAATTAAGGGGGTGGCTAAATCCATATAGAGAAGGAGACTAAATAATATGTTCTGGCGGACTTTTACCTTCCACTAGAATTATCTTTTATCTTTTTACCAAACAACATAACAAATATTTTTAAATTATTGGTTTCTATTTACGGCGATTCAAACAAGGCGAATAATAACGAAATGAAGGTTTGTTCTTCTAAAGCAATTCGCTTAAATTAACGACGTCATTCTGTCTAACAAATAACTGCTTGCTTTCTAACATTCATTCAAACAGTGAACGCCTTAAAACAAATTTTCATAAACTATCACTTTTAAGGAAATAGAAACAACTTAAATCGTTGTGTGAATCTGATAATAATATATTAGATATATTTATACCAACAATGCCCCCACCACCCTTAAAATTGTCCATTGACTTGGCAGCACTTCAAATGGCAAAGGCGCCAGCGCAGTTCCCATATAAACCCAATTTGAACGTTTGACATTTCAATTTATTTATTTATACCGATAGCAACAAAATTCGATTCGAAAGTGCAATTTTCACATACATTGTTTAAAAATCTTTCTATTTAGCAAAAATTAACTATCGAAATCGCCTGAAGATGCCTCCGAAACCACATCCGAAATGTATTCAGTGCGAAAAAACCGAAAGTGAAATGTGGCGCAGCACAGATCTCGGTCAATTGTGCCAGGACTGCTATCATCTCAACTGCAGCAATATAAAAACTGAGCCAGAGGCAGACAACGGTGAGAGTTCCAATGGCAACAACAACAACGGGAACAACGCTGATGAAAAAAAACTCCGTAAGAGTACCCGCGCGACCAGATTTAAGACGAAATCCGGCACATCAGGCCCAGCTAAGAACCTCCCAAAGGGACGTAATCGAAGAAACATCTTCAAGAAGACGCCTTTCAAGACCCCTATTGTACAGGCATCAACTCACACGGTGGAGAGTTTATTCTACAAAGGCTCATATATCCAAGTGGGCGACATAGTGTCACTGGCCGACGACGATGACGATGTGTACTATGCCCAGATTCGGGGACTATTAGTTGACACCTATTGTGAGAAATCTGCCTTCCTGACATGGCTGATCCCCACTGAATCCAGTCCAGATCCGAACGATGGGTTCGATGCGAGTACTTACTTAATTGGTAAGTTTATTGATGGTTCCACAGCGAGAGGATTTAAGTGACTGCATTTTTCTTTTGTATGGATAGGTCCCGATGAAGAACAGTCAAGAAAACTTTCTTGCCTGCAATTTGTGATGCACGCTCCCAGCAACTATTACCACGATAAAACGACTCCATTTCCGCTGCCCGACTCGATGGAATATGACACAAAACCTGGCGGCTTCATCTGGACCAACTTGCCCGAGTACGAACGCAACAAAAATCGACGAGAGACAACGGAGACTTAGCATGGGCAACATATATTTATTTCTCTTAACCTGTTCTTCGACGTTCAACAATCAAATAAAAATATTTCAGTAAAAATCATCCTCTGGGTCCTTAGACGCGTGCTGTTGGTTCTTGATCTGGTCCTGACTCGAGTACATGTCCGCGACTTGAGCTGCGGATGTGGAATCCTCGGGTGACTTGTCGTCACGTATTCGGATGAAGCGGGGGAAGCGCAGGGAGATGCCTTTCTCTGGGTCGACTATTCCAATGGCTGCCTTGTGCGCCGGTGATAGCGACAGATCAGCACATTTGATTTCCCACGTTTGAACGGCGTCGAACCATTCGTCGGGCTCGTGTTGACTGTCATAGCGGTAGTATGACTTGGGCCCCTGTAGAACGTGCTTCTTGAGGAATTCTGTGTGCGTTTGGAGGTCCTCGTCGCTGAAACCTAGTTTATGGGGTTAAATCAAGTTTTTTGCGTGTTTTCTTCTCACTCACCAGTTCCGATCTTGCAGATGCTTTGGTATTCTTCGTTTTCGGCGTCGTAGCACGCCAACAAGAAGCCACCATAGGTGCCTGTGCGCTTTCCTTTGCCAATGTAGCCGCCAATGACGACTAAATCCAGGGAGTCGCCCACCCCAGCGAGGTAGTCCTTCTTTAGCTTCAGCCAGTTGCGAGAACGTTTTGCAATTTCATAGGTCGCATCCTTTTCTAGGGTTTTCACCATCAGACCCTCGCAGTTTCCTAGAAAATTTATTCGTGGTAAGAATGCACTGATTTACTCTTCCAAACTCACCTTTTATGGACTCCTCGAGGAACGACTGCACTTCGTCAATGTCGCTGGTGTCGACGCTGGTCGCGAATTGCCACTGCCCTTGAACCTCCTTGAAGGTTTCCTTTAGCAAGTTCCTGCGCTCCAGGAAATTCTCAGTGACCAATGGCTTGCCATTTAGATAGAGCAAGTCGAACATGTATACGCAGACCTGAACTTTGATCTCAGCCTCATCAGCGTCCTTTCGCTTTCGAGTGCTCAGAACTTGGAAGGGAAGAATCTGTTTGCGTTCCACGTCCCATGCGACCACCTCGCTGTCGATGATATACGATTCCACAGACTCGCCCTTAATGTCGTCGATCCGCGATATCAGGTCTGGGTACTTGGAGGTGTTGTTCTCCTGGTTCCGGCTGTAGATGCTGATGACGCCCTTCTCATCGCGGTGAATCTGAGCGCGTTCTCCATCGTACTTCCATTCGCAGGTGAATTTTATACCTTCAAAGCGTTCCAGCACTTCGTGGACACCCTTTGTCGGATGTGCCAACATGGGTTTCAGCGGTGTGCCTGGTTGCATTGGACAGTGCTCCAAAAGTTTCCCCAGACCATGCTCCAAGAGGACCGGCACGATTTTGTTGTAGTTCGGACATTGACTAGAAAATGGAAGCAATATTGAGTGATTGGATATGTGGGGTTTGGGAGCAAGTCTTACCAATAGGTGGTCTTAAGTATCAAAGCATTCTCCTCCACCTGCGATTTGAAGGCGCTTTCGCCCAGCTTTTTTGCAGCATGGAGGATTTTTGGTGGATACTCCTTCTGGTCGGGCGGCGTGTTCGTGCAGGCAACCGCCAATGCCTGCAGAAGTGACTGCTCCGCCAAGCCTATCCTCAACTTTCCAAGAAGAGAACGAATAAAGAAGCGTGCTTCCGAGTGTCGGCAGGCAACGAACAGCGATTGTATTTTGTCCACTTTCTTGTTCATCGCAGAGTGACCAGACATTTTGGCGATCTCCTTTAACTTTTGGAAGACGCTTTCGACTGTCAGTGGAGCTGGCTGGAACATCATTCGCTGATTACTCCTCGACTGCTCGGCGACGATTCCCATGTCGCCGGTCGCCTGCACTTGGGTCTTGATTTGTGCCATGCTTCGGCCGGTTGTCTGGCAGATTACCTTCATCAGAGAAGTTTCAGCCACGCCCAATTCAAAGCCTGAAGAAGAAAACCTAAAAAAATGGTCGGAAAAATGAATTTAGCAACAACAAACCTTCATATGCGGGAGCAAGTTGGTTGAGACTCAAATAGACGCACGGTAGAAGATCATTTGGACTTAGGACTATCACCGAACGGAAGAGGTTGCTCAGCACTTCGATCATTCGAAGGCGGCCACTGATTTCCTCGATCAGTTGGAAGGTCCGAGCGAGCGCCAGATACGGAGTTCTAGATAAACAACGCAAATTAAGTTGAACATTTAAGAACAACGACTTACTTCTCGCCGCGTTTCCAAAACGCATCATCAATTGGATGGTAGTTCTTCTTCGAAGGATCGAAATCAGCTCCCTTCTGCCCCTGGCCAGCTGTTTGCAACTTAAGTTCCTTCCGGACAACTTTCTCCGGAGATTCAGCGGGTTTCTCTGCACTTAATGGTGATCCTTTCTCGGCCTTTATCACCTGCTTTTGAGGAGTCTCCTGTTTTGGCTCCTCTTTGACCACCTCTTCGGCAGCGTTCTCTTCATTTTTTTTATTTTCCTTTTTTGCTTTTGAAGTGGAACTAGGTTTCTTTGGTTTCTTCGTCGATGCCGGGGTTTTTTTCGCCGATTTTGGGCTTGGTTTCTTTTCAGTCTTCACCGGCGGAGATAATAGTTCGGGAGACTTTGGTGGAATTGCTGCCTTTTTAGATGGGACACTTCATGCAAATACTATCAATATACAGTTCCCAATTAAGCTATTTCTTTAACTCACCTATCACTGGGAGTGTCCTCATCACTACTTGAGATACGCCGACGTTTGTTCTTCTTTCCTTCGATGGTTTTGTGGCTGGAAAAATGCACGGAAGACAGTTTAACAAAGCTGATAGGATCTACTGGCAGGCGAATACTATTGTTCACACGGCACAGACACCGTGTGAGTATTCGCAATGATTGTATCATCTGAAAATTGGTATAAAAAATGTTTATTTTTATTTTGTTACCTTCGAATTTCTTCTTCATCATCAGAGTTCGTAATTGGGGGTTTCTCTGTTTTTGCAGGAGTTTTCTTAAAGAACGATCTGACAGGGGAGATGTTACTAATGGAATGATGGACAAATATTTATATTTTATACTTACGTGATTGATTTTTGCATAATTTTACAAATTGAAATATTTATAAACAAACTTAAACTTTAACAATGGCAAAGCGTTGAGAAATATTAATTTAATTTTTGCCCGCCAAACGGATGCACTTTTGACAGGTGGAATTTATGTCGGTTGTTTATATGGGAGCTTGAAAATGGCTGCGTTCGGTAGGTTGGAGAAATTCCGATGTTTTGGGTCTGCTTGCATATATTTTTGTAACTATTTTTTAGAAATAAACATTTTAAGACTATCATAATTAAGAATAAATTAATTTATTGTCATGTAAAGTGCGGATGGAGTGCTAGTAGCAAACTAATTGTTGGTTACAGCCTCGTTATATTTCGGATAAGATGGCAGCATAATAATATGGTGTTTCTTGCTGTTCCGTCCAAGCCTATCAGTGATAATCGACATGTATCGTCGTAGGTAAATACTCGGAAAGAACTTGATGACAGCAGTTGATATTTAATCAGAAAACTATTTTAGATCATATATTTACATATAAATTTTTAAGCAATTAGAATAAACGAAAAAAAACATAAAGTTAGATTTTGTGGAATATACTAATAGCTCTATTAATAAAATTTCCTTAACTCTGCTCTAACTCATGAGCTAACTAAGCGATGGAATAAGACTTAACTCACGAGTTAAAATTTCTTATTAATAAAAATTCTGACGTTCAAAATAGAAAAGAGAATCGTACAAACAAAATGAAAGGGAAGTGAGAAATTTCTGTAAGAATAACAAAAAAAAACCTTTTCGTTTGCCTGCATCGTTAAGCCACCTTCGACGATGAGTTAAGTTGACTCACAGTTAGAAAACGTCAGTTAGTCTCAAATTTGTTTTATTAATAACATTTTACACATAACTCATGACTTAAGGGTAACTCACCGTTAACTCGTGTTTATTAATAGGGGTGTAAAGGTTTGGGCAATTAAATTTTTCACGATTATAACTTTAACCTTTCAAATAAAAAGGTTTATTTGCAAGAGGGCATCTTCGTTGGTTCTTATCTTTTTTTTGGCCTATAAGCGCTTAGAAGTGGAAGATGAAGGATTGTTGGAAAAAAAAATTCGTTTAAAATAAAATAATGACGTTTAACTAAAACTTTTTTTTTGAAATTAACTCAAGCAGTTTTAAGGGTCGTTCATGAAAAATTTGTTGTAATAATACACTTTCACGAAAGTATTAAACTGACCTAGTAATAAATTACCTTATTTTAATAAAAGATTAGGTGAGATTATAAATTCAAATTGTAAAAAATTGGTCTAGAACTCTCTAGGCTAATTTGCAATAGTTAATAATCTAAATGTTATAAATATTACTCTCGTAGGGTGGTAATAACTGTGATGTTATATAATTTTTTTTTGTTTGATAGGGTGTTATCTAAATGAACTGCGTTATTGGTTTTTGATTTAATGAATTTCAAATTTTTTCAAGAAGAAAAATATTCTTTAGATTTTATTACTTTTAAAGAAACAACCATAACAACACAATGTTTTAAAGGGCACCTTTCATATGCCATATTTATCTTTCCAATCGAACCACCAATGGCCGTGATTTATCTGGGCCATCTGAAAATATGTTTATAGTTTTGTTTATTCATAGTGACATTCTGACGTTAGCATGTTCTAGAGAGAGTTCGAAAAGGAGCTAACAAATTAATTTAGGAAACTCCTGAAGTTGTGATCAAAACAAAATGGTATTGATATTAGGGGGAACACTTCATCCCGAACTGTTACAACCACAAATACTACATATACAATGTAAACCTAATATAATAGCACAGAAAATGTTAAAAATATGTACAAACACATAGCTTTAAAACAATGTATCTCGGTACTCTTAATAATAATGGCGAGCATTTTGTTTTATTAAAATGCAACATTACCTCCGTATTAAGTAAGACGCTTCAAAAGGCACAATATAAGTATGTAGGACTCCCTACAACGACTCTGCTTTGACAGAGCTAAATCTTTGTGACGTGCACCAATTTGCTTGGCGTGTTAAAGCAAATTGTATAAAGAATCTGTATCGTGGCTGAAAGCAATATCTTCTTTCGTGATGCCCACGATCTAAGACAAAACTACTTAAGGTGGCATAGAGAAGGAGAAATGCTTCCCTGATTTTTTTTCGCGGATCCCTTGTTAACTATGAAGAAGTACCCCATTTTATTATCGAAGAAGTTAGAAAAACTGTCATATACTCCAAAGAAAAAAAAAAACGGGTGAGGCGAACGCGGTAAACTTTCAGTCTTGGACGAAGACAGGAGACATTGGGTTTAGATCGCTGATGATTCTTATGCCAAGCGTTCCAAAGCTTAGTCAGTGGAGGAAAGTTATGTTATTCTTTTTAACAATGGAAGAGGCTATCTGATGATCAGTGGTTTGTAGTCGTGGTTCCTTAAATAATTTGCATATGTTGTTGACTGGTTTTCTAAGAACATTCAAAAGACAACCAATAGATCTAACAACAAGGAGTTAATTCCTCCCTCTGAAGTCAAAGGGTGAGTTACCAATTACCAAAGGGTTGGTATGTACTTGTAACTGTAGCTGTAAGTAATTTGCTTTTCCTTGCTGTCCTTTATTATCAACTTGAAGAAAAAAAACATAAGGAAAGGCTACAGTCCGCTTGGAGCGAACAGTATGATACCCTATCCCTATATGCCCCAAAAAAAACCTTAAGAAGATGATGGATAGCATTTTATTTCATTCTATAAAATTTAGAAAAAAAAAAACATTTTTTGAAAAAACGCCCCCAAAAAGTGGGCGTGGCCAAAAACTTTGTATGGGCGATATATTGGAAAAAATATTGGCTAAATATCTTGTTAAACACTTTTTTTCGGTTTCTATGAAAATTATCGAAGAAAACAGCATTTTAGTGAAAAACGCCCACAAAAAGTAGGCGTGGCAAAAAACTTTATATGACAAACTTATAAAGGAGGGCAGTGCCTACATATCTTGTGAAGGTTATAACCCTCTATCTGTCCATCTGTAGCTTTAAATCGGTTTTTTCTAAATTGTGGGCGTGCCAGTGGGCGTATTCCAAAAAATTTTACACTTAACCATTTCGGAGCCCTAGGGAGTATGTGGTCCAAATTTCAGCTTTCTAGCTTGAATTTAAAGGCCTAAAAATTGCGTACGGACGGACGGACGGACGGACGGACGGACATTGCTAGATAGTCTTAGGATTTGGTCCTGATCATAAATATATATACTTTTATGGGTCTACGACGAATATTAAGGGGTGTTACAAACTATGTGTCAAAATTAATATACCCTTAGGATAGGGTATAAAAAATTAAATAAAGTATATCAGTTCTTCTTTGCTGACATTGGAGCCATCATAATCGCGGATCAAGTTTGCCTTTAACGAGCACTCTTCAGCCTACTAGCATGAAAAGTTCAAATATTTGGGATGTGTAGTAGCGGTGGATGAAGTGGCGGGGAAGCTCTACCATTTTCTGTGACTGAACAATGCTTCCTAAGCTAAAAGCAATGATCTGCACCACAATTGGTCGTCAGGCGGTTTTATAAATGTTCGGTTCGCAATGTCTGACGGTGTTAAAAAAATATGAAGGAAAATTCGCAGCAGATTGGATGAAGATTAGATTAGTTTGATTGAGTAACGAAGCCTCGAATAAGAAATTCCAAATCTCAGGAAGCCTTCTAGTCTACGAGGCAATGCCAATCATCGATCTTCTCAATTGGCGAATAGGTACCTACCAGGGATTCGATCTTGTCTCAGGTCTTAACTGAAAATGTTTTTATTCGTTGAACATCTTTGTCAATATGTAATATGTACCTATATACTAATAAAAAATATAATGCTTACGAATAATCATTAATATCTTTTAAAAAAGAATGATCAAAACGCTCCTATTATTAAGTAACAAAAATCAGAGTCCATCATTTTGTTTGACCAAGATTAAGATCTTCAGCCGCTGGCTGAATTTATCCAAGAAAACTTGGTATTAATCCTAACAACGGATAAACTAATAACTGCGCATCTGTTTTTGGAACGTCTCTCTTCCACTCACAGTTCCTTACTCAAAGAGCAGCACATACTATAATAGCTATCCAATTCCTAACCAGCAACTGAAAGACCCATATACTCCTCCTCGTGCACAAGAAAAGGTCAATTATAGATGAATTCAACCAACCAAAACAATCGAATATATCCATCCACGTCGCGACGTCATCCGCGAGTAGGTACAAACGAAATGGAATTCATGGAAAATAGTTTTTTGCATGACTGCGCAGGGGAATATCCTTTGAACACCTATGCGAATGGATATCCTTTCAATACACACATAATCTAGTTGGCAGAATCAAATCATACTTAGTTAGGAACATTGCTGGAAGTAGACCTATCGGTTCAGTTTTGAGCCAACTATCGAGGCAATAACGTGTTGTGAAAACTGTGGTGAAAATTTTAATATCAAAAATTCGTGCAGTGTTTTTTAGCTACAAAATAGAAATCTTTGATTTTTAATTCAAATTTCTGTGAACTTTTGTGCAATAATTGTAAAATGATTGTAAACAACAGTCAAATACAATTGAATTCTTCACCGTCTAACGGTGTAATGGATTCGCAGCAGCAATGTGAAAGTTTCTATTTAAAACGCAAACTTGGTCCCGACGACCAAATCGATAACGGCAACGGCTACATTCAGGCAAAAAAGAGGCACTTACATGGATACTCTCCAACAAATAATAATAATTTCCAAGCAACTGCTACGGAGGAGCCTCACCACGACGAACATTTACAGTCACAGCAACAACAACATGAAGAGCAAACCTGTAACGATATCCATTTCAATCTGAACACAAACGCCTTCATCAACGATCTCTTCAGTTACGACAACAATTTAGTCCCAGTTCAGTCGAATTTCTCCAATGATCAGTTTGATGGAAATTGGCAGACTACAGATTTGCTTGAATTAGATCACAGATACAATGGATTAGCAGTTATTAATCAGGAGGCACATCAGGATGTGGCAAATAACAACATTGATTTGGGACAAATAGATCCTCGGCATCCGCAGCAGCAGCAACAGCAACAGCTAAATTTGTCCCCTTTTTCTATGCAAAAACAAAGTTCAAGTTCCAGTTCCCGTCGCACATCGGATAGCGTCGGTCAGGCTCAGGCCACTAATGGACCTTTCCATTCTGATCCGGAATCAGATTTTGAAGATAAAAATCTTTCGTGGTTGTTTAATTTCAAGTTGGATGAGCTGCCTCATCTTTCGCCTGAGGTGAATCAGGTGCCGACAGACCAGGTAGTGAAGAATAATTCCGAAAATCCATCAAAATTAATGTCAAAAGTGCAGTCAAAAACGGGTAAGAAATTTGAGGAACTCGTCTTGGAAGTGACTTCGGATTTGGATGGAAACGATATGATTGTCGGAGAAAATATTATCATTGAGAATTCTCCGAGAATGTAAGTAGATTTTTTAATAAAAAAAAAAATAATTAAACTGAAATTGGAGTTATAAAATTTTTACTGCCATATTTACATTTTACATTTTAACTCATCCCCAATCACTAGCCCGAGTAATATATCGGGATGATTACAAAATCATTCGCCAATGACCTATCAGCTATTTCTCATATAACTCAACTAAAGCAAAAGGCACCAAAGATTAGGTTTGAAAAGTCAGTCAAATAGTGACTGGTGTGTTGTAAAATAAAATAGTTAGTTTTATTTCATTATCTGCTGATGGGAGATTGAATTGAGTAGTGACTAGCCACTCCTCATTTTTAGTATTTTTTTAAATGTGCTTTTTTTCTATGAATCTTTTTTTCTATGAATTCTATTGAAAAACGAATTTTATTGTCAAAAAACGTTTACATTCGTTAACACAATTAATAACTTCAGAATCAACTCTTTATAAAACCTTTATTATGAAATTAAACTTAAGACTGATCGCTGAATTGATCCTTACTCTACAAACGTCTGTATCGTAATGCCCATATTTAATCTAAGATACTACCCGATCTTTAGACGCTATTGTTGTCTCTTTCTCTGTCGCTTCACGAAGTTTATTTGCTGTAACTTTTTCTTGGGGCATGGATAGGGAATCGTTCCGTTCGCACCAAGTGGACTATAGCGTTTTCTTTTAATTTGAATAGTTTGCTTAGGCATGATATTAAATAGCGCACTTAGCAAATAAGTTTATCTTCAAAATCACGCTTTGGTATAGAACACTCTAATATGTAAATAGCCAGTTTGACACGTAGTGAAGTTAAAACAGTAATGTGAACACTTTTTAATAGAACTTATGCAGTGTTTCTGACTTAGCGGTAAATGTATTGAAAAATGACTTTTGGAGATTTTTAAAAAAGAATCGTTTTAGGCTAAGGGGTTATACGTTAATACAAAAAAGTCTTTAAATAATTCCAACTTTTTGTAAAAAATTTAAATATACAGTTTAGAACGGACTCTCCTCAATTGTTGAACTAACATATTTCTAGAGAACTTCTCAAACTTATTTCTAATTTTCAGTTAATTTACCAATCAATTTTTGAAAGTAACTTGTGAAATGTGTTAAGGGTGCCCCGTCTGCTTCTGATAACACAATTTGGCACTACACTCGTATTTACAGAAACTAACTCAGAAAATAGTATTTGGAGAACAAACACCACAATAAGTAAAAAATTGAGTATAAAAAACTTTATTTCAATTTTGTTACAAAATGATGATTAAATACAGAAACTAATGTCGATGTAAGTCGATGTAGACTTTGTAGAAAGTGGTCTAAAAATTCTTATTGAATTGAAAGTGAATTATTCTACTTGTATTAGATATAGTAAATATTATGTGTTTTTCCATTGAGCATTTTAACTTCGTCGTCTGTATAATCCCAGACATTATTTTCTAAATAATATTTCACTTTGCTTTTTCCAAAAAGTTTTTCTGACTATGGTAAAGGTATTTTTCTTTTGAAAATGCATCGAAATTGGTTTGAATAATGACAAGGAAGGAGGTCCCTTGGCTATTCTTTAATATTTCTGAGATAGTGGAAACAAAATTAACTAAAATAAAATATGTTGTTCAAAATTGTTGCGTTGACGTTTTAATTTTTTACGCCAAAGTGAATGATTTAAAATGAGAATATCGCTTTTCCGGATATTTGACACTTTTCATTCTACTTAACCCAAAATTACGAGAACAGACCTATATCGATTGTGAAACTTCAAGGTTTTTTAGTTTCCGTCATTTTTCATCAATTATGTTCTTTAAATCTGTCATGCAAGTGTTAAAAAATAAATATTATCTGTAAACGGCCCATACAGAACCATTGTGTGTGCGAAGATCGTTTTTTAACACGAATGGAATGGACCTACAGTTTAATGCCAATTCCGAACGGCAATTTATTTTTTGAAAAGCTTCTCATGACAGTTATGACGCCTGGATGTTTATCAGACGTTCGAAAGAGGTGGGGGAGCGAATAAAAACTTTCAGGTGGTACCTACGCGTCGGGATTTGAACCAGCGACCCCTCACTTAGTGGCCACTGCAACCACGAGGGCAAGGTTTAACGCCGATAAACCCCAAGAAGTTTTTATATCAACAATTAAAACAATTTATAGTATATTCGTATATAAGCTAAGCGATCCTTAAAATGTTTTATGGCACGTGTCTCTTATGCAGCTTATTTTTGTTAAAAAGCAATCTTTTTTACAATAAGGGCACTTATACAATCGACTTCAGGTTTGTTACTCCCATTTAAACTGTTGAAGAATACAAATATTTTTTATGTTTTGTAATCTTTTAATGCAAATAATATGTGTTTTAAAGAATTGTCGACTTATTTGCGGCAGCCACGTCACTTAAGAAATGGATGCGACCGTCTGAGAGCACTTTTCGTTTTGGTGTATTGTAATATTAATAGTTCGGTAAGCCGCGGTCGCAGATCGCAACAAATCCTTTTTAATGGTAAATTTGATTGAATTGGATCATTTATTTCCTGTTTTTTTTTCAATAATTTTTATTTTGGCACATGATTGTCTTATTTTTTTAAATTACAATATACCAATATTTGATCACCATTTTGGTACAGACTCTTTTTCACCTTCATCACTACTGCTTCTGCAAAAATAGTTCGTAAAGACTATTAGTCATATTTCCAATGATACAGTGTCTGAACTTGGCTTCTAAGTGACACATTTTTAATGCATTTCTCGTTTGCAATATTGGAGACGATTGCTTTAATTGTAGATGGTTATTTCCGTTGCTTGTAGTTACATCGATAGCACGGTCTGGGCTGCTTTCTTAAGCGCATAAATCTCAGCAGTAATAGGATTATACTGGTTGATAGCTGGTGCCATTAAGAAGACACCCGCTTCTGTACGCTTCTCCTTCTTACAACCATCCGTAAAGATGGGTATAACTTTGGTAGCAGTACGATTACCAAGGTGAATCAAAGTTCTGTCCGCCACGTATAGTGACTCTAACGTTTTTGTCATAGATGGGGTTTTCGTAATTATTCAAATCTTATCACATATTGCAAGTGCGCTTTAGTGTCCGAAAGAGCCAGGCTTGCATTTATTATTCTCTATATGTCCTCCCTATAGCACCTTTGGCTAGTGATATGTTTTGCGTAAATAGCAAATGGATTGCATGTTCAATAAAATTTCCACGACAAGTTGAGATGTGGAATTAATTAAATCGATTACAACCAGATAACAAATTCTCTTCACCTTTCTTATTTCAACTCTTGAAATAGGATTTGGTATAAACCGCCTCTCACCAAAAAACTGGGCCATCCAATTTTGGTATCTTATATTTCCTGATGAATAGAGAAAGACCGTTTTTGTTCGTCGACTTAGAAAGTTTTCATGATGCGGATTTCATAATATCTATAATGTTGGAGATGTGTTTTCCTGCACAGGAGTGGAGGGAGAACTTCGCCTTGCGGTGTTCTGCGTTTTAAATTTTTCTTAATCACGCTATTTCCAAGAATAATTTTACTTGCCTTTAAGCATAGTTTTAATCCAGTTTGTCAAAAACTATGACGAACCGAGTTCCTCAAATGAGGAGGTAATGATTCTTGTGCTCAACGTGCAGCCAATGTGAATTCTTTATTTTCTCGATTCATCTAGTTACTTCGTGTAGAGCTATTACTACAGATCTGCCCTTGACATATGCATCTAGTTGAACCATTATTGTTCCTTAAGTGCAGGTCTAATAGTATTTTCAATGTTTTTATAAGAAATGATAAAAGGTTTGGTTTCAAAGCCTTCGGAATAACCACTACCACTTCTTTCGTATATTCCTTTGGTACTCTTCTGTAGCGCAGCAGGTATGATTCCATCCGGTCATCCCATGCTAATCTGTTTTTGCTCGTTCAGACTCTGGTAATAACCATTTTTCCATTCGGAAGTGAAGGGAGCTAACCACAAGGATTACTTAGAATAGACATTGAAATTTACTTGTGAGCCTATTTCTTAGGAACCTTTTCGCAAAAGTGTTGTTTAATTCCTTATAAATTATACTTAGATTCGGTATTTTTGGTCTTAAGAAAGTAGCCGTCATTTTATTTATATCACACAACAACTTCACTTTCAGTTGGGAATAAACTGAATGATTTAAGTTTAAAAAATGAAGTATATGATTGTAATAATATTTTGAATATTTTGTGATTTAGTGGTCTCTCTTTTAAATTAAAATATTTTTGCCTTACTAAACGAACTTTTTTAAAATTGGGTTACTAAACAGAATATAAATAATTTGCTTGCGTTTGCTGAGAATGTGACATCAACTTAGTTTTTTTTAAATTCCTGATGTCTTATAATTCGACATTTGACCAAAAATCATTGTTACAATATTATAAAGAAGCAGATTATTATTTAAATATAATTTATACATGTATCTGTCTTCCTTTTCTTTTCAGGCCAAAGAAGCCACCATTCACATACACTGAGCTCATTGAATATGCCCTCGAAGACAAGGGCGAACTTACCGTCTCTGGAATTTATCAATGGATATCGTAAGTATTCCATCTACATATCGCGTAAGAATTTTAAATACTTTTCCAAGTCTTCTTTTGTGTTACCTCTTTTGTATGCGCCTTTTCGCAGTCTCTTGCATTAGACATGTTTGTGTTTATCATTTGCGGTTCCGTTCCTTGGGACTGCTAGCTAGGGGGTGTGTGCAGTGTTTACAAAATAAATTTTTCAAATTATCTCAACAAGTCTTGCGAGTTGTGAGCGAGGAGAGTGAGTTTCCTTAGCAAAAATGTGCATACATGTTGATATTTGTTTACCAGCCCACCATATTGTAGTTAAACACCACAGAGTTCCCAGTCATTATGCTGTAAATTAACCAAACCCAAATGCTAAAGGTAAACTAAAGTTTTGTTTTTATTCAGCACGGATTAGGGGATGAAATTTACTTTGACTAAAGTTTTACGACTATTCCCCAACTCCAAAAGACGAAGTCAAATTCACCTGGGGGAAAATACAGCCGGTCGTGCCTTGTACGGCTCAAGTCGGTGTATTCGATTTTCGACGACTCATCTTTAGACTTTTCTTCGTGGAATGCCTTGCTCAGATCAGCTGTTGAAATTTCACGGATTATTTGGTCAGCACGCTGACCGATCAAGCATGATCCTCACCCAATGAAACCAATGACCGGAACGAAGGTATCTAAATCGATTAACTCACTAAAGGGTGGGCAGGTCCGCCAAAGTGTAATTCATTCTCAACTCTTGTAGTCTGTAGTCTGTAGTCTTGTAGGAGGCAAAACCAGTGAAGCGTGTAAAAGGTGTACGAACAATACGGTGGAGGTCGTCACGTGGCGAATGTACCTGATGATGAACAATTAATGCTGAAAACGGTAAACATATTTTATGGGCAATTTGTAAACGGTATGCGCAACGGAAGGGTCTATGTGTAGGGGATGAAATTATATTATGTGTGCCGTATGCAGACCTATTTGTGAATGGTTTTCCCAACTCACTCTATTGGGGAGAGTTTTCCCTCTGCTTTTTTATTGGTTGCAGAAAGAACAGGTCGCTGTTGCCGAAAACTTACACCTTGCACGCAATCCTGTCGATTGCTGTGCTTAAATGCCGCACTCCCGCCGCGCAGCGCCGTTTCGTGCACTGAAGGATGGGAATTACGGCTGAGGTTTTAGGGGCCACTGCAAAGTTTTCTATTCCATCATATAATTTTTGGTTTTAGAACAAGGGAACCACTTCTTTCCTATGCTTGTCATGTCGAAGTTGAATGAGGCACTGTAAATGCAAATGTGGGTAGTATTTTACTGAACGGCAGGCAATTCGTTTTGGCCTCTTTAAATCGTAAATTAAGCTAAAAGGGAAAAATGTCCGATTGATGATAATTGTCAACATCATAAGAAAGTTTTTTTTATTTTGTTAACCAAGAGTATTGTCCAAAATATAAGCAATTTTGGTAATTTTTTGAAGGCTGTCAATTAAAACTCCGATGTATAAAATTAACTTTTCGCATTCCAAACTATTCGAAAAGAGTTCAATTTCTACTTGAACGACAGTTCTTTTCCTGAAAGAAAGAGAAATTTACTTAAGGTAACACATAGGCACCGGTAATAACTAAGACGAAGGCGAAGGTACATTTTGTTTCTACTTTTTCATTCGTTGGCTTTTAGTCCTTCACAAAATGGTCATTATAAGTGCCCGCCTAAACGAATTGAGATAAAGCATTCGTGGAACTAATAATTAAGTTTTATCGTTTTGAAGCTATTTTTCGTGATACATATTTCGAAGTAAAGCCGTACATATGAGAGCATCAAAGAAATTCTTAAGAACAACATGCGTCGGAATTTATAGAACTTTTCTTTTTTAAGAATTCCTCTGATGCTCTTAGTATTTACAGTTTTACTTCGAAATAGATACCATCAATTACGTAGACGTCAACATTTTCTTCGATGCAGCGCACGCGACGGATTATGGCTTTACACAAATACCGATATACTAAAAACATCAAAATCGATAAATATTATATTTGTTGGGCTTGAAATATTTTTGGCGAAATTAGTTTACAAAAAGTTAAAATCTGCAAAAAAAAATTGACAGTTTTGGCTAAAAATTCAAGAAGTTTCCAATTTGGCACGCCACTAACTAGTTCTAGCTCATTCTTGCAAAATGTGAACTGAACTTAGCGTTTGCCTTAAAACACCACTGGTACAAAAATTTAATTTTGAAAAATCAATTCAAAGTTTAGTACAACGCAAAAACTACTGTCTAACTTAAAAAGTGATTTTTAAAATCATACTACCTACTATTACTATGTGCAGCTTTAATTAAAGATGATTGTATAGAGTTATTGAGAAAAGATGCGATTCCCTTACAGCGCATACTTAAAATTTAAGCTAGTACAAAACTCTGACTTAAAGAGATCTACTCGCATTTTATGGCGATCGTCTCTCCTTTATTAAAAAAAAACCTTTTCCAAAGATGCCAACAAGAATACGCAGGTCTTTTTCTATAAGTCAAGAAGTTTTATAAATTAAGTTTGGGCCTGAGAAATCGTCGGAATAGACAAATGACAAGGAAAAATTGGGAAATACAAAGACTTTATCCCAAATGTACCGTATTGGCAACAGTTTCCCAAAGCTCCGAGTGCGGGAGATTCAACGAATTCTCAAATTCTTCAATAAACGCAAAATTAAAACTTTTCGAAACGTGTTTGCAATAGTAGTTCTGAGAATAAAGTTTGTATTCACATTATAATGCTTTTTCATTGTTGCAAGGAAACAACCTACGGTTTGTAATCAGGGATGGGAGCCAACATGAATTTTAATTGAAACTTTTCTTATTGCAAAAGTATCAAAATGCCTTAATAGCGTTTTTATACCCTATACTAAGGGTATATTAATTTTGACACATAGTTTGTAACACCCCTTAATATTCGTCGTAGACCCATAAAAGTATATATATTTATGATCAGGACCAAATCCTAAGACTATCTAATGTCCGTCCGTCCGTCCGTCCGTACGCAATTTTTATGCCTTTAAAATTTAGCTAGGAAAATTTGAAATTTGAACCACATACTCCCTAGGGCTCCGAAATGGTTAAGTGTAAATTTTTTTTGAATACGCCCACTGCCACGCCCACAATTTAGAAAAAACCGTTTTAAAGCTAAACTTACAATTAGAGAAATAGAGCATTATAACCTTCAGAAGATATATAGGCACTGCCCTCCTTTATACGTTTGTCATATAAAGTTTTTTGCCACGCCTACTTTTTGTGGGCGTTTTTCACTAAAATGCTGTTTTCTTCCAAAATTTTCATAGAAAGCGAAAAAAATGTTTAACAAGATGACACAATATTTTTTCCAACATATCGTCAGTACAAAGTTTTTCGCCACGCCCACTTTTTGGGGGCGTTTTTTTTTTTCAAAAAACCTTTTTTTTAAATTAATAGAATGAAATAAAATGCTAGCCATCATCTTCTTAATGTTTTTTTCTTTGGCTCGCCCCAAGCGGACTGTAGCCTTTCCTTATGTTTTTATTATGAAATTGCGCGAAACAGCAATCTTCCCACACTGTTCAATTAAGCTGATATCAGCAAAGCATGAAGGATAAGAGTTTCTGTCCGACCCAAAATTAAATGGTAACTTTGAGGCATACAAAGCTAAAATTTGAAATATAGGTACCTAAACATGGCCTAAAAAGGTGCAGGAGTATATTTTTTTCTTAGTTTCAAGGCCAAGGCGACTTATAAGATTATAAGCTTACAGCGCCATCTATATTGGAGTACTTTTGGATACCTCAATAATAACCTATATTTTCTATGTGATTAATAGCAGATTTGTGTACCTGCAAAATCCCTGGTTCCATGTTGCATGCCGCATGTGCATAATTCATCAGATAGACCCTTGTCGAAAACTACACTGAAAAAAGTAATGCGACAGCTCAAGGAGTTTCTTTGATTCTGAATGTGATTCGGCTTATTCTAACTTATTGAAAATATTTCTATGCCCTCAACACTGAGTTACAAGAAAATGGGGAATTAATATGTGATCTGATACAAAGCGTGTCTGATTTGCGTCGCAAGCTAAATTTTTATTGTATATTTATGTATATAAATTGTATATTTATTGTATATAAAAAAAACGGCAGAATGAATTGACGTGGTTGCAAAATTGTTCAGTCCTTCACTTCAGATAGAAATATTTAATAACCTTACAAATGTATAAAGCTGCATCAATTATAAGGCAATTATAAAGCAAAATGAAATGATAGGAAAAATTATGAGTTTTTCTTTTCTAGACCTCGATAAAATGTTTCAATCGTATCTGGAGCCCACCTTAAATTACTTGCCGACCCCTGGTTTATACGAACAAGTTCGTAGGTTCCAAGAACAAAAAAGTAAGCCGCTGTATAGAAATATATATTTTTTGACTTAAGACTACTTTCTTTTAAGACGGGCTAGTAAGGATATTAATGACAAAAACATTGTGATTTCTTAAAGAATTTGAATAGTTATCTTGTTTGTTGGTTGATCGAATTAAAAGTCCTATGATCAAAGGAATCCTTAACCTAAAAGTATCCATTTCAAAGTATTAAAGCAGAACCAACCACACATTGAACATTGTCATGTTAATCAACGTTCCTTTACAAGCGCGAAAGCGTTGCGGGACTGCAACATTAGCAGCATTTGATTGGTCTAAGTGACGAAGTAAGGATTATGATACTTCAATTATGATCCTAACCTATGTCCAATTTCTATAACTATAACGATTTTGGTCAGTTCTTTCAATTTGGATACCTGTATACACTTTTTATAATGCGTTTATAATAATGTATAGTATGCAAACAATTGGTTAATATTGCCTTCTGTAAACATATAACTATTATTTCATTGACTCTTTTATGAGCAAAAACTATGAGGATATAGAATAATCCGATACACTTTTTGATTAAGAATTCAAGATTAAGAATTGAGAATTTATTACAAAAGCGGCTAAAATATCAATGATCATCGTCTTTTCCATTTGTAGGCTCGTTAAGAAACAAAACTGGTGTTCAGAAAACAATAACTTCTCCATCTACATCTAGTGACAGGTTTGGGTTTCTTAAAATGATACAGGTCGATGTCGATATTTCAGTAAATCAATTGCATAACCGAGCGATTACATATCACTTATTTTGGCTTACTCAATTGAATGGCTTATTGCAATAACATGATAAGCCACAAAAGCAAAATATTGAGAAAATTAGTTTCAACGGGTTTTAAGGTGTTTTTAAGTGGAATGTAACTAAAATCTCAATATCCGAAAAAATGTGTAATATTATTTTATTGCAATAAGCCCTTCAATTCTATGTCTCTAAAAGAAAAATTAAAACTTTCCCGAGATCATGGGAATTATCAGTTTCGCGTATCCCGTTTTCATTTATACAAAGGAAGAAAATAACTTTCTTTTCAAACTAAAGCGATTGGCATGAGTTTATGAGTTTAAATTTAATGTCACCTATCTTTTCCCAAAACTCAGAGGTTATCTAGTGTGGCCCAACCGTTTTCCGAGTCGCAGCTCCTGGGTAGCGTAGTACATCAGCGGGTAAATAAGATATTTCTAAAGCTCAATTTAGGGGCTAGATTTAGGGGCTAAATGTTTTGCAAAGTCTATATATAAAAAAAAAACATTTTCCTATAATAGCTCTTAATTCCAAAAACGTTTATATAAAGGGTGATCCATTTCGAGGTTCCCTACTTTTTTAAAGAAAAAAACACAGAAAATTCAAATTTAATGGAGAATGTTTATTATCATTTGAAAGAACATTCTTTGGCATTTATTTTTTGAAGATAATGTCTATCAAATGTTGGCCGTTGCTACGTCGCAGATGGTCCATCCGTTGAGTCCAATTTTCGATCACTCGTTCGAGCATTTCGACTGGTAACTGGCGAACGACACGCGTGATGTTTTCCTCCAAGGCCTGAATCGAAGCGGGTTTGTCGGCATAAGCTTTTGACTTTACATATCCCCACAGGAAAAAAACTAACGGTGTGATATCACACGATCTTGGTGGCCAATCGACCGGCCCAAAACGTGAAATTATGTACTCACCGAAATGTTCTCTCAATAAGTCCATTGATTGATGCGATGTGTGGGAAGTGGCGCCGTCTTGCTGAAACCAAATGTCGCCGAGATCACGAGCTTCAATTTCTGGCATCAAATAGTCGGTTATCATGGCACGATAACGGTCGCCATTGACGGTTACGTTCGCACCGGCATAATTTTTAAAGAAATATGGACCGATGATTCCACCGGCCCACAAACCACACCAAACCGTTGTTTTTTCTGTATGAAGTGGCAGTTCTTCAATCTCTTCAGGTTGCTCTTCGTCCCAAATGCGGCAATTTTGTTTGTTTACATACCCATTGAGCCAGAAATGGTCCTCATCGCTAAACGAAATTTGCCTCGAAAACGTCGGATCTTCTTGGAACTTTTCAAGAGCCCATAGAGCGAAGCGATGTCGCTTGGGAAGGTCGAGCGGCTTCAGTTGTTGCACAAGCTGTATTTTGTACGCTTTCAATTTAAGATCTTGACGTAAAATGCGCCAAGTCGTTCCATACGTCAGTCCGAGTTGCTGCGAACGGCGCCGAATCGACTCTCTACGGTCTTCGTGTACACTCTTAGCTACGGCCGCTATATTTTCTTCACAGCGTGCTGGACGTGGTCTATTCGGTCGAATATTATCCAATAATGAATGCTGGGTCTCAAAATGGGTGATGGTGTTGCGAATAGTACGCTCAGTAGGCCGATTATGTTGACCATAAAGTTGAGCGAAGTGCACGAAACACATTCCTCACAGAACGTGAATTTTCATAATAAAGTTGAACAATTTGTAAACGTTGTTCACGCGTAAGTCTTTCCATTATGAAATGCCAAACAATACTAAACAAAAATAACATGACAGCATGACACGACTCACACGTTATCTGTCAAAAAAGGCTATTGAAAAAAGTATCTCTACTTGGATCACCCGTTATGTATGGATATTTTAATTGTAGGGGGTGTACCCCTATTAACAAATAATTATTTATCAGTTAAGCGTAGACAGCCTGAAGTTTTTGAACTATTAAGTACGCCTTTTCAACCTGGACTATGTTTTTTGTAATATGGCCAATTAACACTATTGACAATCAGTTCATAACCAGCTAATTTTCTTGTCGTCATACTGGAAATTTCGTCGACAAACGAAGAAGAAAGTTCTGTTCTTCTTTTCAAAACTTTTGAATATTTTTAATTGGTTTATTTCTGCATCTAATATTAATATTCGAGGATCATTTCGCTCAATAAAGTAGTCCGTAAGTTTAAATGAAATTAGTAATTATACAGATAGTCAACTTTCAAATCACAATTTTTTTTTTAAAAATACAAGCCAGTTGTTTTAAATTTAGCTGTGTTCTGTGTGTGAATATCCTAAACTGTGAATACTTGTAAATCGAAGCTGTGCGTTTCCTGTCAAAATATGGAGCTTGAAGCTCAGTTTAACATGAATGGTATCTACATGGCAATTTTTTAAAATGTGCTTCAAGCAAGGGAGTCCATTTTGCCTTCGTAAAAGGATTCAGTGACATATGTGAGTGACTTCGCAAACGTACACGTCAGTGTTGTAAAAGAATGCAAAACTTTGGGTATTGCAATAGGTGAAGTCGCACTCATTTGATTTGTTATTTCGAATGCAATCAAAATACTTCACACCAGAACTTTGCCTTCAATATTGAATTCCCAATCTATTACACTGCACAACAGCATTTCTGATGATTGCGTTATGTAACGTGATACTAGCCTAATTTTCAATGACGATTTAGAATCTTTGCCCGAAACTTCTCCATCAGCTCTAGTTTCGAAAATGCATATGTGCATATGTTTTGCACAGTTTTATACTAAAACACAGAATTTTTAAAGTAATCCATTTTTATTAAATTGATAGTAAAAGATTTCCGCATAAGTTGAAACCTGAGAGCTGTTCAGAATGTTCCAGCAATAGCCAGCCATCACGTGTGCGTTCCAGTAGCCTTTATAGCGTTCTTCCATCTAAAGTCCTCATGGTATTGCTCAGACTGTTCTTTAATTAGATCCCCATGATTAGCCGGGAAATGGTCTAGGTGGTTGTGAAGTAAATAAACAAATGGTTTATTTAAATAAGTAAATGGTTGTTGCAAATTAACACGGTAGGCCAGCGAATTTTTAATGAAAGTTATAACTGTTAAACAAGAGCTGCTACAAAGAAAATGATGGTATATTTTATGTCAATAACGTCAAATTAGTATACATCATGTGACATGTCAAGTATCAATCGAAAAGTGCAATTTTATTTGTCAGTGTTATGAAGTCTTTTGTAAAACAATAATTTGAAACAGTCAAATGACTTGAAGTAAGAAGAATGCAATACTTTTTAAATGCATGCATTCTTTAAAATCTTTTTACAATCTTTTATATAAATTGAATTATTCGAGTCTCTTGAATGAATTCCATTTATTAATGTCTTTTGGCTGCTTAAAGGTGTTTATAAAATTTTACTATATTTTAGAAGACATTTTTCGCCGAATTTCAATATAAATTTAATTTTTACATGCAAGCTACAAATAAAGGTTGATTTTCAATTTCACCAGAACACAGTAAAATTTTATGAAAATCGAAAAAGTATTCCCTTATTTTGAATATACCTATGTACATCGAACGAAAGGTTATTAGTGCAGCAGCGTTTTCGAGATCGGTTCGGATAGAAGCTTGCTTTGGCTCATGTAGATACCATTTAAGGTTCGGCATCCTCTTAACTATTATTTCATAGAATCCCTTTCCATCCTTCTCTAATTTTAGCGTGGAAATTCATACGAAATCGTCCAATGCGTCAATCGTGTTGACATTGCATGTCAATCTGTAACTTTTGTGAATAAGATGAATAAGTGTACTGTAATATATTTGCTTAAGGGGTAACATGGGTTTATTCGGGGGAAAAAAGGTCTATTTTCAACAATTTTTTTTTTCAAAGAAAAATATTCAAAACTCCGCTGTTGTGACGTCATTTCCAGTGACCCCTCGGAAAAAATGTGCGTCCGCGTTGACAGTAGAACTCGTGGCAGGATCATCAGAAGTGAAAAAAAAATTGTGTTTTAGTTAAGACCATAAACCAGAATGAAAATTGGATTTATGGCAGACCTTTTTAAAAAAAAAATTTAAATTTTGGTAAAATTCGCTCAATATTTTTTTTTTCAATAGTTGTTATTGAAAAAGAAAAGAAATCCTTCGTCCAAGTTCTTATCTCAAAGACCTGTATAAAATTTCATCAAGATTGGTTGAGTAGTTTTCGAGAACTTTTGACAACCACCTTTGAAAACACAGTTTCGAGATTAATTCGTTTAAAGTATGGATAACCTCAAAAGGCTGTATTTTCGAAACTTTTATTCGGAATGGCTTGAACATTTAGGATAATGTACTCGGAATGTTGTAGAAATTAATAAGATATTAAAAAAAATCGTTTTTTTGAAGCTGTGAAACCCATGCAACCCCTCAATCACACAACAATGGTAGGTCCCGAATGACTGAAAGAATTCATCACATAAAATTAATAAAGTTTCTGGTTAATGACTGTGCCAAGCAAAGCATCTTTATGTATGGCAATAATAACATCAACCTTTTGTCATAAATATAATCCCAAGAATGCTTTACAAAAACATTAACTTTACATACTTTCATAGCACGCAACTATGTATATCTTCAACATGAACATAATAAATGTACTACCATTCTGAAGATATCCATGAACACACTACCTCACAGCCTCAAATGGCTAACTCCCCATAGTCCACCACCCTCCACATCCTTGACAACTTCTGCTATTGGTCATATTTTGAATTCCAATTATGAAACTTTCCCCCAAGTTTATTCCAAAGAAGTTGAAGGAAAAAAAAACAAAATAATGACAAGTCGCAAAAGCAAGACAAAAACCAAAAAAAAAAAAACTAAAATGTTCATAAATTTGTTTTCCTGCCCTCCGTCCGCCAGTGCCTCAGTCAAACCCGCACAAAGATAGTAGTGAACCAGGTTAAATTGACTTTCAAAGTTTCATTTTTTTTCGGTCCCGCAAACCTTCCGTGGGGCCAAATTATGACACGGATGACTCTTACCGCTGATTCGTTTCTGCCACACAATCTGACAGAGGCACACATACACACACGGGCAGAGCACACCAACCCCCTCCTCTCTATATATAAAATATATAATTTATGAACTCACTTGGTCTGGTGCCACGGAACCGGCTGGCACGAAATCCTTTGCTTGGCCATTCACAAACTCTTCACAAAAGTTTCATGGAACTCCAACGAGGGATGGACAACGAAATGAAACCACCCCCTTTCCGGGAGTTTTCTATGTTCTCTATTTTTTATTTCTCTATACAACCATTACCACCCAAAGTCGAAGAATAATGAATAGCGTAGATATGCTTATAGATAAACGGATAGCCAGGACAAATCGTGGATTGAATCTATTTTTCTTTCCGTCAGAAAAAGGAAAAGAAATATGAAAAAAAGAAAAAATCAGAACACAATCGAAGGATGATAGACCCAGCACATGGGAGGACATAAATGATATTCTTTCGTTTCGCGACGACTTCCCTCACTGTCGACCCATCGTACGATTCAATGGAAATAATATTGAAGTGGCATGATAGCACGATTGACAACTCCCGGCCTATTAAAGAAGACAAAGTCGTGACGTAGGAAATTGTTGTACAGAAACGTTAAGCAGAATAAGAGATATCCTTGCCCGTTTTATATTTTTCCAAAGGAGATATTGTATTTCCACACTTGTAAAGGCATTAAGTAGCGAAACATAGGACCGTGTTCGGTCGGAATAATTAAAAGCACGCAATGTCGACTACGGGTCTAAATCGGAAGGCGTAACGTACATTTATACGCAGTGGTTAGGGGGAGTCGATGCAACAACAATACATGTTTTGGTCTTGTCGTTCTGCGGAAAGGTCATTAAATTTTCTTTGATTTTCCGACATTTTTTATTTTTAGTTTGTCAGATTTTATGTAAATGGGAAAATCCAACCCTTCGTCCATGGTGGAGGGTTTTTTTTTTGGCGAGTGTGCTTGTATATGGAACTGCGCATGCTTCTGCGTTGTCCTTTGAAAGGAGCTGGTCGATTGGTAAGCAACGGCGGAGGTGATTTGTGGTGGGAGTTGCCTTGAATGAGAAATTAAAATGGAGTCCGCCTGATAAAGGGAGTAATGGGAAAAGTTTTATTTTATTTTGGTGAAAACTTTGCGGTCCGAAATAGCTAACAGCAAATGAGGTTATCATTTATACAGCTAGAAATATATATCTTTGCATTTATCAACAATACGGTATAAATATGGGTACTCACTAGTAAACTAGGTGTGACATTACAGCAGATGTCTCGACGTATCGTTAACACGTAGAATAAGATGCGTTAACAATCACAATCTAAAATTATGATGCGTTATGTTGTTAAAGAAAACCCCTAAACTTTTGTGGTTTTTGTTTCAAATTTTAGATTTCTAGTACAAAAATAAAAGCCTCTAGCCAGTGACGGAGTGGGCGGACGTCATAACTTTTGATGCTAATCATTAATTATATACTTTTAGTGATCTACGCTACGGCGAATATTAAGGGGTGTGTGTTACAAATTATAGGGATTTACAAACAACTCATTGCAAACGTTCATTTTTATAAAACTTTATGTAAACCTTAACAAACCAATTTGCGTAAGCAAATAAACAAAAATCTATACCTATTAAATAGTTAGTCCTGATTAACTCATCAGCGCTCAGCCCAAACCTCTAAAGGCAGAGTTATAAAATGGAGGGTGTATTTATTTAAGAAAGAATTACTTGATATGACTTCTTTCCCCCACCCCCCACTCTTTGGGGAATAAACAATTATAGTATAAAAGACTTTAGACGAGAAGTATTGGAACACATACAATATTTTTGATTTCTTAAAATTCTACACATGTAGAGTTTCAAGGGTTCCTTCATAATTGCCATAATTGTCATAATTCTAATATTTGAAAAATCTCAAACTCCAAATTTTTCGAGTCTCTCGGAAGTACATGTTCGAAATTTGATTTTATTGATGATTTAAAGCTTAGTGTAGTATAAAATCATTGTTAAGAGTTAAGTTAATATTAAACAAACTTTCTGTTTACTTTTTAAGCTTTCTCTTAAGGCGTCTGATGGCTTCACATTTGTAATGGAGGGATTTTTTTATATTTACCTCTAATGTTTTTGTGGTTATACATGGAACACCAAAAATTATTTTTTTAACTCCAATTTGTTGTAATTATTATTTATATTTTAAATAAATATTAAGGTGGTTATAACCCAGATAAAAAAACCGAAAAACCAAAGTTTTCAAACCTTTCACGCACGATGGTTTTTATCCGTACGGAGGTTGATTTCACATACTGTGGTTTTTTCGTAAACCGTCTACGTTTGGTTGAGTGAGTGCGAGGCACACAATGAAACGAATGAGTAGCTATGTGAGTGCGTGTTGTGTCTCACAACAGACGGCATTCAGCGAAATCAATGAGAATAAATAAAGCGTAATGCGGAATGAAAAATTTGGCACAGCAACACTCGAATTACTCGAGTTTTTGGGTGCATTCATTTCGTTCGATTCAAGAGACGCAAGAAGTAGGCTGTCGTTTTTTCCTTTCTTCCTTTTCTTTATGCGCGACAAGACAACAATTAAAAACCCGTTTTGTCATTCGAATCCATTCGAAACGCAACCTCTTATTCCAACGCATTCCCACTCATTCAATTTGTTTTCTTTGGTTTGAATGTTGTGCGTCCGAGTTCTACCTGACCGCACTCACTCACTCAAACATATTCGGCTTCACATTCTATTTCATTCAACTCATTTTTGGCATTGTTCATTTGAACGTGTTTTTTTGCCATTCATGCAGCTCTCTAGTACGAATCCCCCGTTGCCCTTCTTTTGGATAAAAGTTTTAGCCTTGGAGTATTTTGTCGAAGTCAAACCCATTTTGGTGCCAGGTTTGAATACAACTCGTACCACCTAAACGTTTTTATTCGCTGCTCCATCTCTTGCCAAAGTCAGACAAACATGCAAGAGTATACACACGATGATTTAAGAAGCTAGGCTTTGGATCCTCCATGTGCCGTTTACTCCTATTATTTATTTTATTGCTAAGAAAGCCTTTGAGATAAATTTTTGTTTACTTTGCATCCACGGTTATACTCGATTCCATTAACGAAACTTTTCGATTTTATTTACAGAGACCGTTTTCCATTTTACAAATCCAACGATGATCGATGGAAAAACTCTGTTCGACACAATCTTTCTATTAATCCACATTTTCGAAAAGGTGTCAAGGCTCCACAGGGTGCTGGTCACTTGTGGACGATTTCCAGTGGCGATTCAGAAGAAAATATTTTAGCATGGGAGCATGTAAGTTTGTATACAGAAATCACGTACCATACAAGATGTTTCTATATACTTTTTTTTAAAAAATAGAAAAAACAACGTCTAGATTTATTTTTCAAAATGGAATCCATGCACAGGGAAAGAAACTTATCATCCTCGCCGAATAGTCGGGACCAAGGTCTAATGGTGTACGACGAAGCAGCTATTGCTGCTGCCACAATAACACAAGAAATGCAAGCTTCAATGTCGCCCGTTCAATCTTCGACGAGCTGTTCCCCGTCCACCTGCGATCGATTGGGCACAACAGTATCTGTAACACACGAGCTGCCATTTAATGACCTCATCTCCGATGAAGATCTTCGCAAGACCGCCGGACAGATCCTTAATGGAATTCACCGCGATGTTGAAGTACAAGCTGTAAACTCAATCATTAGTACCTATCATGACAGTTTACTGGATTCAGGTGAGCTTTTCAATTGTTTTAATCAAGATTTATTGCTTAACGCAAAGTATTTTTCAGAAGACTACCTAAATCCAATTCATAAGGATGTTTCTGTACACGAGAGTGGACTACGAAATGACTTTTATGTGACTGAGATTGATCCAATTGAATTGGGCATCCAAATGTCGCAAGTAGAAGAAGAAGTGCTATTCAATGATGAGTTCAATTTGAATTACTTTGGTTACAATGCAGGAAATGACATAGTGGCTTGACCTAGATCACTGGATGGCCAAGGGCAGGCAATTCAGAAATTGGACGAACCACATATACAGCAACAGGCCAATGTTAACTTTGATGCCAGCAACGGTATCGTCGAGCAGCAATCTTAAGACGATTGGAACGAACTCTGAAATCTGAATGTGTGTGTAATTTTAGTTATTAAAAAAGTAAATTTAAGGAACTTAATCGACGAGTTTTTGTGTAATATAATTTAAAAGAAACATTGTATCTCTAAGGTGTGGGCCTCAGTGGCCCAAGGTTATGTATCTTTTATTCAATCAATCAATATGAGTAACTTTTTTGATGATGAAATGTAAACTATTCGTAATAAATATAAGTCTTTCTCTGACCAGAGTTTATTTTATTTTATTTCCTTTATTTCGATGGGCATTTCCTGTCTTTTCGTCACATGCTTCTAAGTGCATAGCAAACTTTGTCCTCAATTTGACCACATAAATGGTGTTGCGAATATAACTATAACGTTTAACTATACGAGGTACGAGATACAATTTTTAACGTCTTCCAGATAAGGCTTAGCTAGTTCAGGAAATCCCCCAAATAGACTCAGTAAGATTTTTGCGATAGGAAATCAAAAAACCCAAACCCCGGCTGATTACAAAGCTAGAAAAGTAAAGAGATAGAAGCACATCGGAAAGCTGCACATCGAAATATTTAGTTTATTCCGTGAAGTCATGAAGATCGCAATTTTAGTCGCGATTATCGGTGTGATTGTTTCTGTGGAGTGCAGACGCAATAGAGGTTTGCACTACCCACTTCGAAACAAAATAAAAGCAATTTGTAATATAAAATTGTTTTGCAGATTGCCCAACTATCAAGACAAAGCGTCAATGGGGTGGATCACCTCCAAATAGAGTCGATTATCAGACCATTCCCATCCAATATGTGATCGTTCATCATACCGTAAGTCAGAAATGCAGTACCTTTGCTGAATGTGCAACTATCCTGCAAAATATTCAAAGCTATCAGACTAGTTCTGGATTTGATGATATTGGATACAAGTAAGTTTACCTCCTAAATATTGTTCAATATTGTGTGATAATGTAGAGCTAATATTAGCTCTATCTGCGCTTTGTGGTCAATTAAGAGATAAGAGTGGAGTGGGGTCAGTGTTGTGTTTTTATGAAAAATAAAGTGTACGACTGCGTCATACAAAACTTTCTCGATACATGAGATGCGTTTTTGAATCGCAAAATGAATCGATGACAAATTTATTTAAATAACTTTTTAGGTTTTGAAAAATTGAATTTTCTTAAAAACAGCACCTACGATTTTGATGTAATTTCGCACATTCGACACTTCTAACATAATTGTTCGAAATACAATCAAATCATGAAAATAGTTTGAGCCGTTTTTGAGAAAACGAATTTAATTTAAATTTAAGAAAATCGTTATATGACAATTTCAAAAATCAAAGTATGCAAATTTGTTCATCTTTAAAGTAAAAAAAGCACTGAATTTTTTTTAAATTCCCTTTATTAGTTTTCGAGATATTGCCAGTTTTATAAATTACCGTTAATCGATTTTTTTCCAAAAACAGAGTATGCAGAATTTTTGACCGCATCCCAATCCTTGGAACCACTTTTGAGAAAAATAAGTGATTTTCACAAAAAAATTTGTATGGCAGGTACCGTTATTTCAAAAGATAAAAAAAAAAGATGCCCCGATATGTAACCCCAAGAACCTGATATGCGAACTTTGAAGGAAATCCGTCGAACGTTCCGCCATACGACGCCCGGACAGACAGACAGCCGGCCCGACGGACGGCATTGGCGGACCCACTTTTTTGGACATCTCTATAGTCGTAATATCATCCCTCATACTCAGTTTGAGTTTAAAATTTCCGCACGATCGCAATAACTTTCTCTTTACTATACTAATGTATTCGAGAAAGTTAAAAAATGGATTAACTTTTTCGCCAAGAAAATCCGTATTGGATGTATTACTTACTTTGAAACGATTTTGCTAGATTCGTGTCATGATTTAATTTTTAGAATAATTCAAAATTTGTTAAGGTTTTCGCAAAGTCGAAATCAGTAAAGTCTAAATCACTTAATCAACGCTACCGAAACTTACGCTGCGTTAAATGAAAAGGGAGTGAGGATTAATGGTTGCATTGAACAAAATGAGAATTAATGCGCAATATCGATATAAATTCTATTTTTTTTTTAATTTATCATAAAAATAAAGTGCGCGACGGACAGATCTGAAACATTCTCACTAGGGTTGCTCCTAATACGTCGATACATTGGAAAACATCGATGTTACTATTCGATACATCGAATTAATCCGATGCATCGTATACTTTCGATGAACGATGCATCGATTTATTTCATTCAATGTATCGAATGACAGCTCTGTCCAAGATCAGGGACGGAGAATTCGGAACAATTGTTTCGAATTCGATTGAGTTTGGTCAAGTACAAAAGTACAATTTGCCTTATTTCAGTACAATTCATATAATTACATTTTCACAAGTCTTTGTTTCCGTTCCCCATTCGTCCACAACGATCGAACAAATATTTTCATATCACAGAATACAAGTTCAAACTCTCAGTGCTACTAAAAGGTCAGTTAAAGTCTTAAAATTGACTTTTCAAGATCATAGCCATTTAGAAAACCTTGTGTTGGCTTCATGAAAACAATAGACAACAACAAGGAGCGCTCAATATCATTGTCCTTTGACAATGCGCGACTTTTGACAGAATGTGCAGCTCCTCGAGTCTTCGTGGTATGAAAGAATGTCGCGTGAATTGAAGCAATGTTGGAAAGCGATGGTTACAGATGGATACAGAAATTTGTCCAATATGTAATGGTAAGGGTAAACAGGGGCTGTCTACGAGGCCGTGTTCTCTCTGTTGCGGCGAGTTGAATACCGAAGACTCTGCTGACCATGTTTAACGCTTCTGGTCTCTACGCACAAGCTTATGTTGATGTAGTCGATGTTCTTTCTGTCGGATAAGGCCAGGCGAATGTTCGTGTGAAAGCGCAGGCGGCGTTGAACATGATCGACGATTGTTGTACTAAAAATGTGAAAAATGAAATTGTTTTCTTTAAGAACAGAAGTAAATTGACGGGTTGGTGTCAACTTGTTCTAAAGGTACGATTACACGGCCATTTTTGCGAGTCATTTAAATTTTCCTATGCAAATGACTCAGCATTTAATACGATATCTGTGCTTCCATTTGGATTTTTTCTCGTGGAATAAGGACATAATAATTAATAAACCGTTTTCTTATTGTTGTGGTTTTGTTGTTATGTGAGGTCATCATCAATTGCAAATGGTGGAATGCTTTTTTATCAACACAAATAAAATGGGTATTAAATAAAAGGTTTTGAAGAGTAGAACAAGCAAATATTGACATTCTTGGGAATGTCCTTTTTAAAGGATTGAAGGACCTTTTTCGATGTTCCAAGGACCAATGAGTGAAAATTCATAGCAACAGCAATTTGATACTTGATCTTATAGACATTTACAAAAAAGGTCCTTTTTTAAGGATTCAAGGACCTCCAAGTGTATGAAGTCACATTTGGTTTACAAGTAGAACCCTTTCATTTAAGGCCCATATCATGCAGGTTGAGAAAAAAAAATAATTTCTTAATGGTTAATTTGTTTTCACAACAATTGAGGCAGACTGATATACTTATATGAACATATATGTATAGGTTTAGTATCGTACCACTTTCGTACCGGTAGGAACAGTTACGAAACTATCAGTTTAGTTTCGGATCACACCCCTGGCTCGAAATCAAGATCGTCTTCACTGCATTCCAGCACATACGCTGCTAAATACGCAGTTTCCGCAATTCCCACCATTGTCGCAAAAGTTCTTTTGGACATTTTTTATGTAATATTTGTTTTTCATTTAATTAAGAAAGTCGTACTAAATGAAAATAGCTATATTTTCATCATTGGTCATTAAAGGTGACATTTGTCATTTTGATAAGGCATGTCATTACCATGTGATCGCGCTATTTTTTCGCTCGCCATTTAATGGCACCTCAACGGAAAATTTTAAATGACTCGTAGCGTTCGTCATTTGATTTTGGAATAAAAATGACAATGTTAGTCATTGCGTGTGATCGCCATTTTTTCGACAATGACCAATGACGAATCGTAGCTTTAATGTCGCTCTAGTGCGCCATTTTTTCCTGATGTCACAGTCTTACTTAAATGACACGCAAAAATGGCCGTGCAATCGCACCTTAAGAGAGGTTCCTTGGCAGCTATCAAGCTAATAATCTTGGAGTGATCTTCGAATAAGCATGTCGGGACGAAGACATCTATGCCATGTTTAGATAAAGACAGTCCAAGGTTGTCATTATCTAAACATGGGGTTTGTCATCCAAAAGAGTCTTAATGATTGGGCCAATATTGTCATTTGCATCAGGTACGCTTCTACTGAAGAACTCTTCAAACTGAAGACTGAATACTCTGACTCTTTGGGTTCTTTTGGGTTCCAGGTCATACTGGAAATATCAAAATGGAATCTCCGACAAATTTGCTCGTCAAGGTAACCGCGAAGCATTTCCCATATTCCTATATTTCCTGGAAGGCAGGACAGGCTCCAGGCTCTGGGGCTGATGTAGCGAGTTCTGAACATATAAGTTCCTATTTGAAAGCAAAAACAAATTATGGCTTATAGGAAAGCTCATACTCTATTAAAATCAGTTTTGGCAAAAACTTCCTCAAAATATTGGCACACAACAGTCGAATTGTTAAGGCAGGCATTATCATCATATTTTGTAAAGAATTCAATCTTTATTTCCGTTCTTCATATATGAGAACGATTGCACACCCTATAGAAACAAGAAAGAAAGAAATTTGCGAAAATGTATTTCTCATTTTTTAACGAGAATTTAAAAAAAAAACCTTATCAAAACAAGCTTTCGCCTGAAAAATAAAGAATAAGAATGTACCGTCGAAATGATTATATACAACCACTACAGGGAATCCCCCAGACCTAAATGTCTCATGCTGCCAAAAACGAGTCAGATTTCTGGTGAATTAGGAAACCGGCGCTTAGTTCCTTTTCGAGATGAAGAGAAAAAGAGTATCAGAAAATCCCCACCGAACGCAACGTTAATTAAAAAGATGAATAAATAGCTAGAACCAGATTAAGGAATGAAGCTCTTCCGATTGTTAACGAAGTCTTTGTCAGTTTCAGTTTGCATCTAGAATTAGAAACACGTTTTGATCGCAAAAACATGAAGTTCGCCATAATAATAATTGCTATACTCGCGGTGATAGTTACTGTTAATAGTGAAATAGACAAAGGTTTATTTAATTTTGTTTGCGAGATACACAAAAACATACATAAATATCGCCGTTTCTTGTAGATTGTCCAACAATTAAGACAAAGCGCCAATGGGGTGGTACTGCAGCTACATCCGTGGACTATCAAACAATTCCTGTTCAATATGTAATCGTTCATCATACAGTGACTAAAAAATGTGATACCTTTGCTAAGTGCGCAACAATCATACAAAATATGCAAGCCTATCACAAGAGCATCGGATATGATGATATTGGATACAAGTAAGTTGACCCTTGGGAATACGTTTGATGTTTAAAAATAACATTAATTGCAGCCTTGTCTCTGAGCTTCTGTGGCAATTTCGCGATGATAAGTGAGATCAAGTCCGCATGTTATTCAGTTTTTTTTTTCGTAGCTTATACTGATAACCAGTTTTGCGGTGTTTATATTGAAAGATGATAATTAATTGGGTGGTAACCCCCGGAAATGACGCTATTTATATCTAATAAAATGTTTCTTCAACATTCGTTATAAGTAGATAACATTTTGTGCTTTTGTACTTTTAGTTGATTTTTTCCCTGAACAATTAGCATTAGTAGTATGAGGTGCTTGTACAAGACTTAACTGGTTGTAACAGTTATAAGCTATAAGTTATAATTTTTAACTTTCTCGTATACTTTCGTATACTAAGAAACTGAGTATGAGGGATGATATTACGACTATAGATATATCCAAAAAAGTGGGTCCGCCAATGCCGTCCGTCGGTCTGTCTGTCCGGGCGCCGTATGGCGAAACGGTTCGACGGATTTGCTTCAAAGTTCGTATATAAGGTTCTGGGGTTATATCTCGGGGCATCTTTTTATTTTTTGCTTTATCTTTTCAAACAACGGTACCTGCCATACAATTTTTTTTGTGAAAAAGTTATCACTATTTTTCTCGAAAGTGGTTCCAAGGCTTTCGGTCTTTTACGTAATAAGGATGTTTCGGATAGGGTCAAAAATCCTGCATACTCAGTTTTTGGAATAAAATCGATTAACGGTAATTTATAAAACGGGCAATATCTCGAAAACTAATAAAGGGAACTTCAAAAAAATTTACAGTTTTTTTTATACTATTAACTCGTACAAATATGCATACTTAGAGTTTTTAAATAATTTTTTTTTCATATAACAATTTTCTTAAATTAAATTCGTTTTCTCAAAAACGGCTCTAACGATTTGAATAATTTTTTGTATTTCGAACAATTATGTTAAAAGTGTCCAATGTAAAAAATGATTTAAATAAAATTCTCACCATTAATTTTCGATTAATTTTGCGACTCAAAAACGCATCTCATATACCGAGAAAGTTTCGTATGACTCAGTCGTACACTTTTTTTTACAATAAACTTAATATCTTTTTGATGATCAAATACAAGGTAAATTTTATCTAAATGTGTTGAGGTTCGCATCAACAGCTAATTGTACACCTTACTATGCATCGTTTCCACCAAAAAATAAATCGGGATTATGACCAAAAGATTAAAAGTTCATCTTGGATTTTTTTTGCTAAAAAGAAAAGAGGTTATTTTAGGTTTGATTGTTCTCGAACTGGTCTCAGGCTCTCAAAGTTGCGCACAAAATATCCAACAGCTGGTTGTCAAATCAATTTGAAATTTGAATCAATCGCTCTCAATTCACCGCAAACCTCAAGTTACTTTTGGCATATCAGTTTTTTGTAATCTTGTGTTTGACGAATTGAAATTTGTATGGTAAATCTCTATATTAAAGTGAGGCCAGTTTAGTTTCCAACGCTTTTTAGTATTTTAGCATAATTTTTCGTATGAAACCGTAGCAACAACCTTATCTTGTTGCAATCTGCTTTTTTACAAAACTATCAGCATTACTTTGCTTTTGATCAGTTATCCCATGAAATAATCGAATTTAAGCTCAGTGCTTATGGTTTTCCACATCTTTTTATCAATTGGATTAACTGATGTCTTATCGAGTCAAATTTAGAGGTTCGTTATCAGAATCTTTCTCTGCTCAGTCGGGTTTTCCCCAAGGTAGTCATTTGGGACCCATATTGTTTATACTAGATATAGCGAGTTTTTAATATATGCTGATAATATGTATACATTTTTAAATCTGTCAACAACCAGTATGACAGAAATCTTCTCCAATCCGACATTAATAATTTCGCTACTCGGTTTGCTATGAACGCTTTAATCCTTTACCCATCTAAATGTTAACATATGAAATTTTCAATAAAGCGCATTGATTCCAGCTTTCATTATTCTTTATCTCATCATATGCTTTCCAATGTCGATAGTTTAAAGGATCTTGGAGTTTATTTTGACCCCCAAACTAACCTTTATATTAATTAATTTCATTGTGAATAAGTTAAATTCTATGCTAGGCTTTATAAAGAGGTGGTCCACACAATTTGATGATCCTACGTTACTCAGGCATTGTACTCCGTACTACAACATTAACGCCAATCGAATTGAAGCTATTCAACGTAGCTTTATTCGACTTGTTCTCAGAGGTCTTCCATTGGAAGATCCGTATAACCTTCCCTCCTACAGTCAACGGATCAAACTTCTACAAATGATACCCCTTTCTCAACGTAGATTTAATAGTGATATGGTTTTCTTACAGCAGCTTACATCTGGTAATATTGAGGATAAGTAGAATTTATATATTATTTAAATGCCTTTTGTGTTTGGTATCAGCGTAACTTTTTAGTTTTTAGAGTTGATATGTGTAAAATTATTAATTTATATAGTTCAATGATGTAACCCTTTTAAATCTTAAAATCTAGTCAGTAGGTACTAGGTATGGTGTTTGACCGTAAACTTGACTTCAAGCTTATGACACAATAAATCCTTAAATCCTGTATGTATGTATGGACTGTTAATTTGTTGTTCAAATCTAAAAGAAGATGTGCAAAAGTTTCGGAGAGAATTTCATTGGCTTGAAATTCATTATTTCTCTTATTGTGACTTAAAGGCGTAGGCGTGGTAACAAAATTGTATTGAATTTAATTAAATTAAGCAGGAACCTATGCTATGTATAAATCACCTACAAACGGGACGCTTTTATCTGTGCTATGTTTAATATATGTACTTCTTAAAAAGTCGAAACATAAACAATTGAAACTTTTCTTCTTCAAGCGTCTTTTAATCCTTACATTACAATATTAGTACCTCTATTATGAAAGCTTTACATACAACAAAAATAAGGTTTTAAGTTGACGTTGGGCTATTTAACGTTTAGCCCATAACTCGGCAATTTGTAATTCCATGGTGCAAAGATTTTCCATCGCCAGACGCCCACTTTTTTGCTAATTTCCGATGTGCCCATTTTCTTAAAACCGACCGGAGGTTCTGTTTTCTTTCCACCGCAGCTAGTAAAATTTTGGAAGTCAATAAGTCAGTCTTTAAACAGTCTATAAAGGTCCAGTTTGAGAGTGATTGAGTGAGCTTTTCGTTTAGTTTTGATATAAGGTTAATCCCACTTAAGTCTAATATGGTTGACCCTTTATGTCTAACAACGTTATTTCCATTTGAATTGTAAAAAGAATGATATTTTTTGAGTTTGTACGATTTTGATGGTATATTTGTGCAACATTGTTACATTTTTTAGTTTCTTGATTGGAAATGATGGAAATGTATACGAAGGATGTGGATGGCATAAAATCGGTGCACATACTTACGGTTATAATCGGAATGGTACCGGAATTGCGTTTATTGGGGATTTTACAGGTAAGATTACTTTTGCTACTGCTACAATCTGAGTAATGTAAAAATTTGATTTTAACAGATGAACTTCCAACACAAAGTGCTCTAACGGCGGCAAAGAAGCTTTTGAAATGTGGCGTTGCATTAGGTGAACTTGGGCCCAGATATAAATTGTTGGCTGCTCGTCAAGTACAGGGCACAGTAAGTCCCGGACTTCCAATCTATGGAGAAATACAAGAATGGGATAATTGGTCTGAAAGTCCATAATATGTTTGGTTTTATTTTCTTGTATTGGAAGTTTATTTTTTTTTTAAATAAACAAATTAAATAAGTTATTGACAAGGTTTAATATTTGAAAGGTGACTTGCTTTAAAATAAATTGATTTTGAATGGTTTTGTATTTGAAGAGTTAAAAAGTTTTATTCATTCATTTGTTTAAATTCTTAAGAGTGGCAATAATTTTGTAAAACAAACGCTAATCGGCACGTGCCAGCGTGGCCTCCGGCCCGCCAAATCGACAATAGACCAAATTTTCACATTTATAAATTTTCACCTACCTCGGAGTTAACATCAATTCCGCAAGCAACACCTTAGTGGATATTTAACGAAGAATTAGCCTAGACGATAACCAGAAAAGAGGATCAGATATATAATTTACCATTTTTAATGAATGAATATGTGGCCCTATATTACACACAGGGTGGATGAAGATGATTCAATTTCGAACTCTATGAGATGCAACATGATGTACATATACCAAAACGTGGATGTAGTTTACAAAATTAAGACCACGTCGACGACTTGACATTAGATGTGCTCTCAATGTGGGAAATCGGCTTAGATCCAAAGTAATGGACTTCAAGTCGATAAGTGCTCGCCTGGCTGTGATCCGCTTTAGAGCTACTTTCCAAAATATTAGCCTAATATGTGCACACGCCCCTACCGACGAGGCTGAGGACCCTATCATGGAGGAATTCTATGACCTCTTGGACGGAGCTTACGGAGCCTGTCCGAAGTACGATGTCAAAATTGTACTCGGGGACTTCAATGCTAAAGTCGGCAAGGAAAACATCTTCGGCGGATTAGTTGGAAGCACAGCCTCCACGAAACGACAGCAGATAACGGCTACCGACTAATTGACTTTGCAGCAGCTTGTAATACGGTGATAAGTAGCACTAGGTTTCCGCGACTAAGGATCCACACAGCAACGCTCGCCGGTCGAACCATCAACCAAATCGATCATGTGCTAATCGATGCGAGGCACGCATCCAACATCTTGAACGTGCACACCTACCGAGGAACAAACGTCGACTCTGACCAGAAAGGCGATCCTATGTCTTGCAAGAACTATCGAGGCATATCCCTGCTTAATGTCGCATATAAGATCGTATCCAACGTACTGTTAGAACGTCTCAAACCTTTCTGCAACACACTAATCGGCACGTACCAGTGTGGCTTCCGGCCCGGCAGATCAACTGTAGACCAAATCTTCACACTAAGGCAAATTCTGGAAAGGACCAACGAATTTCAAGTCGAGACACACCATCTCTTCATCGACTTTAAAGCCCCATATGACAGCATTCATCGTCAGGAGCTTTTTGTGGCGAAGGCCGAATTCGGGATCCCGTCAAAACTGTCGCATGACACTAGATAACACGCGATGCAATGTGCAGCTTGGCGGCATCTCATCTGAACTCTTTCAAACATGCACCGGATTTCGGCAAGAAGATGCGCTGTCGTGTGATTTCTTCAATCTTGTTCTTGAGCAGATAGTTCGCAGGGCAGGTGTCAAAACGGAAGGCACTATCTTCAACAGATCAGTCCAACTGCTCGGGTATGCAGACGATATAGATATCATCAGTCGATCCCAGCGTGCCGTGATAGAGGCTTTCACGGCTATTGAAGAACAGGCGAAACTAGTTGGCCTTGAAGTGAATGAGGACAAGACTAAATATATGCTATCAACAAGCAAACAATCATCTGTCCACCGACTAGGACAAAATGTCACTGTTGATAGCAGCAACTTCGAGGTAGTTAAGGAGTTCATCTACCTCGGGGTAAACATCAATTCCACAAATGACATCTTAGTGGAGATCCATCGAAGAATTACCCTAGTCAACCGCTGCTACTTCGGTTTAGCAAGACCAGTTCTGCTATACAGCGCCGAGTGCTGGACGATAAGCAGGAAAAAAGAGTTAATACTGGGATCCTTTGAAAGAAAAAGCCTTCGACGGATATTTGGTCCTGTGTGCGAGGAGGGCGAATGGAGAAGAAGATACAACCGCGAACTCTATGCGCTGTACCAAGATGTGGATGTAGTCCGAAAAGCCAAAACTCGTCGACTACATTGGCTCGGCCACATCGAGCGAATGGACAACAACGCTCCAGCCAAGAGGATCTTCGAATCCCAGCCCCCAGGTTCGAGGCGACAAGGAAGACCAAGCCATCGCGGAGGCCAGAGTGCTTGGTCTGTACAACTGGAAGCAGCGTGCTCGGGATCGCAGAGGGTGGAAGGCTGCCGTATCTCAGGCAGGGACTCTTCACGGGTCGGGAGCCCGTTAAGTATGTAAGTAAGTAGTATATGGCCCTATATTGCACAAAATGTGGATGCAGTTTAAAAAATTAAGACAACGTCGACGACTTGACATTAGATGTGCTCTCAGGGAAATCTTCGTACTTGCTAGTACGGTTTTAGGCGTGGTAGATCTACTGAGAGATCTACTAAGAGTGCTGTGCTAAGAGTATGTACGCCAAGAAGTAAAAAGGAAATGTATAATTATATCCGTGTTCCACCTTAGTTTTAATTTTTATGAACTCGGTTTTCGCTACAACCATTTAAGCCTTTTCTATTGTTTCATTATTATATTTAATGTAAATAAGCGGAAATAATTTGAATTGTATGTTAAATTTTTTGTTGATAATCTGTGATGAACTTGTTGTGAAATATAACTTACCCAATTGCCATAGAATTTCTCTTAATAACGTAAAATAAGGCTATAGTGTTGGATTATAGGATGTTTTGGAAATCTTACACTCCTAACTTATAGGAGTAGACACAGTTATAACACCTATTTGAAAGCTAGCTTACAATGGATTCGAATTTGTACTGCAGTATTGTGTATCTTGTTGGGGTGTATCTACTTATTACAATAAAATTGTATCTCTACTTTTCAAGCAATAATATGACATTTACATGGAAGGCCTATTGAAGTGAAAAATATTCTCTATGATTACTTACGTTACAAATATATTAAGTTAAAGAATTTTTCAATTCGCGGTAAAATTGTTATACTCTGAAATTTACCTATTTAAATCAATTTATTTCAGTTTTCTTAGATAAGATGTTAGATCAACTAAATATAATGCTTTTGTGGTAGAACCAATAGCGATTTTTAATTCACAAATAAACTTAAATTGATTTGTTTGCAATTCGCCTATTCGCACAATGCCCTCTCATGTGAATAGTCCTTTACAAATCAGATTCGCGGGTATCTGCGACCAAAAAAAGTTTTAATGTGAATGAAATGTCAAAATTTACTAATATTCCCTTGTTCGCAGTTCGTTGTCATGTGAATGATCCTTTCTTACCTAAATTTATAATCGCGTCTATTCTTTCACATATATATAGAAAAAAAAACTAGCCGTTAAGCCAAAGAAATTTAAATGTTAAACGCCACCACCTCCATCTTTCGTCTAGTACTGTAACGTCAAAGTAAGGATGGTATTCACTTACCATAGACCACAACCTTATCATGAAACAATGCCACCTATCGAGTTTTTTTTTGCCGACATATGCAAGGGTTGGTGCATCTGATTTGCAGTGCTACCATCTCTTGAGCATAATTTTTTGTAATTTAAAATAACACCATAATAAAATACAAAATAAATAAAGATATATTATTCGTATTAAACTAATTAGTTCGTGTGATAAAAAAAATTAAATGCATTTTTTTTTTGACAATTTGTACTGTTTTCTTCGGGTACTCTGAAAACTGCAGATTCAAAAACGACAATTGGGTTTGACTCAGCTGTTTAATTAGTTAATTGTCAATTTAAAATTATTGCACAAAATTAGTGTAATAGCATGATTAACAAGTTTTGCTTCCTCTGTTAGCACGTTCTCTGTTTTATTCATATCACCCAAGATGTAATTATTGGGGCAAGAGGCATCTAGCGCGACGCACACATTTTACGAAGCACGTGTCTTAGTTTATATTCATTTTACGACATCGACTCCAGGCGGCCATGTAAAGAGGATATCTGAAGATTCGTGCCGACAAGGAAGACCGAACTTCCGTTACAAAGATTGAGAAAATCAAGGTTGATAGAAGGCTGTAGTCTCTTAGGCGGTGACTCTTCGCACCTGGAAACTTTCAAGTACAAAATTAATTAGCGTATTTGAAAAAAGAACAATTTGTTCACTTATATATGATCCTACGGAATGTGCCACAGATTTTAGAAAATGACGGGCAATGTCGAATCTGTTTTGACATTGGTGAAGAATAAGAATTCGTGTGAATAAGCTATACCCTTGAAGAACCCAGGAAAATCGTCACTATGTAGATCTGATCGAATAACATGGATTTCGTGATCGTTATCCTTGCCACTCGGCTCGGTGTGCTCATTCAACGCGGTATTCAGAGGCAGTCGAAATTTGCGAGGGCTACCCGAAGAGCCATTACATCCACCTAAAGTTACTGCATGGTGTGTTGTTTACACTCAATGAGTCATCGGAGCATTTTTTAACTTTCTCGTGTACATTAGTATTAAATTAGTACATTACTAAAGAGAAAGTTATTGCGATCGTGCGGAAATTTCGAACTCAAACTGAGTATGAGGGATGATATTCCGACTATAGAGAAGTCCAAAAAAGTGGGTCCGCCAATGTCGTCCGTCGGTCTGTCTGTCTGTCCGGGCGCAGTGTGACGAAACGGTTTGACGGATTTGCTTCAAAGATCGTATATAAGGTTCTTGGGGTTACATCTCGGGGCATCTTTTTATTTTTTGCTTTATCGTTTGAAATAACAGTACCTGTCATGCAATTTTTTTAAGAAATTCACTTATCACCATTTTTCTAGAAAATGGTTCCAAGGATTTTGGTTTTCTTTTGTACTAAGGATACTTGGGATGAGGCCAAAAATACTGCATACTTAGATTTTGGAAAAAAATTCGATTAACGGATTTATCTGATTTCAGAAGCGATTGCTGAGCCGACAAGGTAAACAAATTCCTTTACCATTTTCCTGTATCAAAAATTGTGGGCTAAATTGTAACCGTTTATCATCTCACCCCACATGTCCATGCAGCTCAGAACATCTTCAACCCAGACTACACTTGAAGACACTATCCAAAGTTGATTGAACCCATCAAAAGATTACAATGATGGATCACCTTCAAGTTCCCGTCCCTTTTAAAATCTGATGACGCACGAGACACGACATAGATTATTTGGGTGCGGAACAATTGATTACTGAATAAAAAAAAAACAACCCAACAAATTAGACTCACGAGATACAAATACATGCATGTTTCTCCTTTGCCTCTCCTTCACCGGTTGCATGCCACCAAGTTTCCCAGACAAAATCAAATAAATACGCTTTGCCTGCTCTATTACGCCCATTCTTTTCATACGGTCTTTGATCTGCATTACAACATTTAGTAGTTGCAGCAAAGGAACAAGATTGAATAACAATAAAACAAATAATAAAAGTGACACGTACGAGCACCTACTCGAAGTCGCATGAGTGTCACACCCTTTGTTGCACGAGTCCCTTGTTGGTGTGGCATATTGGAGCACGCGCAGCTATACCAAAAGTGAGAAAGGATTTTCATTAAAAAAAGTAATAGTACTGTCTGTATCTGGACATGTAAAAGATACTACACCGCCGCGCGATTGATTGCTGCGACAAAATAATTAAATCACCGGATGAAGTGATTACCTTCAAAGCATCTTATTGCTTTGATTGATATATAGGCTGCAGCTGGCGATTGCATTAGAATTTCTAATAAGATTCGCGATACTCTGGATGATTTACAGGACGAAAATCACGCTTTAGAATTGAAGATCACTCTGCAAATCAGTAAATCGGCTTTAGTACGACGACAAACCATCTGCAGACGATAGAATTGATCCCCCTTCTACGGTTCACCCTTGAATTGAAATCTATGCTTTTTTTTATGTAATCAATACAACACATCGCTTCGTCTGCAGCGGTAGCGGTAGCACACGCGTTAATCGCGTTTAAATGGAACTATATTCGCGATTGTGCCACAGCTATCGACAATGATTCATTGCTGCTGCTGGCCCAGCAGTCAAGTTGACTGGAATATCTGTGGCTAACCATCGCGTCGTCTACTGTTTCCATCGATTAGATGGGGTTTTCTATTTCATCTGACAGATATGAATGGCCGGCAGTAATAGGCGAATGATTTAGAATTCGAATAAATTTAAAAATCACAACAGCTGCCAGGTAGTTCCCTGTAGTTAGAATGGAGTTTGAAATAAAAAACACATTTTTTTTTATTTATAATTACAAGTTGTAAGCTCGATGTTAGAAGAAGTAGAGAACAAAATACAGAGAATCCAATTAATTTTCATTCCATTCGGTTAGCCATTCGTGTACCATTTTCTTCTATTTCCCGCTGCGATTATGTATTATGGTTTTTTGTTTTTGTGGCACAAACGAAACGACCACACGGCTTGGGTCTATGTTTTGTATCCACAGGTTTTGGTGACTGCTCTAACCGTCTTAGCGAAGGATAAAGTCCGTTTAATATTCGCCCTAAGATGCATTTAGTTTAAAAGTAAACACTCAGCCCTATGTAAAGTGTCTTCAGAGAACTGTGAAATGCTTTTCGTCCACATCTTCGTTTAAGGATGGAGCAGAAGTGCAAGTCATTTGTTTACAAAAAAGTTGACTTCTGTAACTTTCACGCGTCTGATAAATCACTTTCTTTTCGTACAATAGCCAGAAGAAATGTTAAGAAATCGCTCCCTGCCAAGGCATACCCCTCTAATGTAGGATTTCAGGTGTCTTAACATTTATTTACAATTTGGGCGATTTTAAATCGCAAGCCGCTGCATTTACTTTGTACAATCATCTTGCAGAGGTGATTTCTTGTCCTATCGTTCTGTGTGGACGTCTCCAACCCTTCTGCAACACACTAATCGGCACGTACCAGTATGGCTTCCTGCCCGGCAGATCGACCATAGCCCAATTTTCACACTAAAAGAAATCCTGGAAAATACCAACGAATTTCAAGTTGAGACACACCACCTCATTATCGACTTTAAGGCCGCATAAGATAGTATTTATCGTCAAGGACACATGGCGATGGCCGAATACGAGATCCTGGCAACACTTATCCAATTGTGTCCCGTCACCTGCAAAACACGTGGTGCAATGTGCAGTTTGGCAACAGCTCATCTGAACTATTCCAAACATGCACCTGATTTCGGCAAGGTGATGCGCTATCATGTGACTTCTTTAATCTTGTTCTTGAGACAAATAGTGCGCAGGGCAGGGGACAACATGTTGGGGACCATCTTCAGCAGATCCGTCCGAAGTTAGTTGGTCTTGAAGTAAATGAGGACAAGACTAAATACATGTTATCAACAAACAAACAAACATCTGTCCACTGACTAGAACAAAATGTCACTATTGATAGCAGCGATTTCGAGGTAGTTAAAGTAACCGCTGCTAATTAGGTTTGGTGAAACAAATGGGTTCAAAACTCCTAACTCGAAGGACAAAGTGTATGCTCTACAGACAGTTTTGCTGTACGGCGTCGAGTGCTGGATGGCAAGTAGGGAAGGGGAGTTAGTACCTGGCTTCATCGAAAGAAAAATTCTTCCCCGGATATTTGGTCCTGTGTGCGAGGAGGGCGAATGGAGAAGAAGATACAACCGCGAACTCTATGAACTGTACCAAGATGTGGATGTAGTCCGAAAAGCCAAAACTCGTCGACTAGATTGGCTCAGCTACATCAATAATGCTCAATCCAATAGGATCTTCGAATCCCAGCCCCTAGGTTCGAGACGACAAGGAAGACCGAACCTTTGTTATAAAGAGCATGCCAGAGACCTTGGCCGTATCTCAGGCAGGGACTCTTAGTAAAGTAAGTTATTCGGCATGATCGTTAGCGTTAAAATGTCAGTCAAATTTCAATATCAACTGGCATTGATCCGCTGATCTGACCAGTCACCCTAGATTTGTTTCGATAGTCGTTTTGCTGTTGGCGCCCCATTTTTTTGGACAGCATATGCATGAATTTTGGTGATCAAACTGTATATGGCATATATGAGCAATTTGAGCCGTTTTCTGCCAAATATGACAAATTCCGCTTGGCAAACTGTCTAAACTTAGGGTAACTCACCGCTAACTCGTGTTTATTAATACGGGTGTATATGTATAAATGCGAGTTCAAAATTATTTCGAACTTCAGTTTAAAAAACAAAATCACTTTGAGAATGAGATTATATTTAAACTGGAGTTTGGTTTTTTGGTTTTATCAAAATATCTCACGCTATGGAGTGCCAAAACCTACGATTATTCGTTCATACATGTAATAAACTTTCAGTTCCGACAAGTTAGGGATTTTATGAAGCTCTGCACGCCAATAATTGATAAATCGTTGATCTAAAATATCTAGTCTCTTCAAAAATGTATGCTGAACTGAAAACGTGTTTGGGTACTTTTTAAGTATTTTAACAGATCCGCCAAAATGTCTGGAACAACTGCTACAATCCAGACAAACCGTCTTTCGTCCACGACTCCTTCCGTCAACAAGAAGGACATCCGCGTGAAGCTCACCGGTATAAACAAAGTGACTCTAGATGTTTGCTTTGTCTTTGGCTTCAAGACAAACTTTGGTGGCGGTCGATTCACCGGATTTACACTCATCGACTGACTTTGCAAAGAAGTTCGAGCCCAAATACCGATTGGCACGTCATGGACTCTTTGAACAGAAGAAACAGACCCGCAAGCAGCGTAAAGAATGCAGAAATACAATTTGCGAACAAAAAAATCCATTTGATCTGCAGAATTTTTCTAGAATTAGATTCACACACCTACATCAGTTGCATTGCCTCCAGTTCATCTTTTATATTTGATTTCAACTAAACATTTCTCATTCTTGTCTGCTTTGAATACGAGTGTAGGTGGTGTAAATGCTTAAATTTCATATTTACTCAGGAAGCAGAGATAGCAATTTCATGTGACAACACCATCTTCTTTTACTTCTGAGTACTCTACATCTGCAGACAATTCTTTTTGCTATCCTAAACCATTGCCAACCTTCGGTTCGATTGTTTTATGGAATTTCATTGCACAGCATCTGAGCGGCAGCTTCCTCGTCTCAATGCGACTGGGAAATGCACAACTTCTGGAGAGTTTAACCACAAAATGCTGCGTTGTACAGCCATATCGAGTTTCATAATTCTATGATGTCGTTCTGCGTTAACGCTACGGAACCAAGTCGGAGAATGAACGCTGGATAAGATATAGATTTCAACATTTTTATGTTTTCTTCGGGTAAAGATGCTTGTAAGATCGATGAAACTAATAAAAGTGTAATTTCCAGTAAATACCTATTCCACTAAACTATATGATGAAGTTATTCAAAACCAAAGGAATTTTCAAAAAATCAAATCAAATCCAATTTTTCAAGCACCTGTTGCCACAAAGATAACTTCACGATTACGTGGGTATTCAATTCAAAGACCGTGGTCTACCGATTTGTTACTCAACATGATTTTAGTAATAAATCTTAGAACTCTGCCTAATTATAGAATATCCACCTAGTAATTTGTCATTTAATATTGTAACTGCCGGACCTTTTTGCCTGAGCCAACTTATATTACTGTTGATAGCCTAATTAAAATATTAAAGCTATAAATTAAGTTTTTAGGGAAAAGTTTTACGAATCGTATATAAGAAACAATTGGGGTATCATTTTTGAATGGTATTCAACTTAGGAAAGTGAACAAACACAAAACCGATAATTTATTCAAATCCAGTGGGATTTACCTAAATATGGAATTTTAGCTAGAATCTAATAAATTGACATCCGCAGTGTTTAGGAATAGTGAAAAGGGGAGGAGACCTAAGCCATCTGTCAAAATCTGTTATGTAAATAGGAATTTTTAAAAAGTTAGTTAGTATTTCATTCGCAATAATATGGTTAGTAGGTTATTTTTTGAAGATAAAATAATCAATTAGCTGGAATTGTCTGTTGTCTTTGTTGGTCGTTATCTATGCCAGTTCTTGTTCTGCTGTTACAAGTTACTCGCCCTCGGCGATTTTTTTTTAATGAGTGTTATAAGGCAGTTTCGTTTGCTTAGATTTTATTGCAATGTTTCTTCATGAAGTTTGTACGTTCCAGCTCTTTGATGAACTTCTCCTTGCGACGGCAACTTGAAGTTAGCAAAACATATACCGCATTGAGTTCTTTAATTTTTCGACACCGATCGTTGATCTCCTCATGTTGCTGGTTGCTCAGGGAAAACAAGTGACGAACATTGGCTTCTTCAAAAAGAGCAAGAAAAGTGCGCGATCGAGGAAATGAGTTGTGCTACCAGAGCTATCAACGCAAGTCAAAATTCTTTTCATTAAAACTATTACCATTTATTAAAAATGTTCAAATTAATTGTGATACTTATTAAATAAAATATTTACCATATATGAACGATTACAATTTGATGTACTCTACACTGACTTTAATACAGCGTTTAACAGGCTAAGCTAAAGTCGTTGGGTTCTAATTCTTCCATACTAAAATGTTTTTTTTAATTACCTGACTAATAGAAGGCAATGGTTTGACTTCTCGCGCTGTAAAAGTTATCTCGGATGTTCCACAGGGCAGTCATTTGGGACCGTTGCTATTAATATCATTTATAAATGATATTCATGAAATATTTTTGTATTTTTGTAAAGTTTTGACTTTCGCCGATGATTAGAAATTATTTTCTCGGATAAAAAATGTATCTGATTGCATTCGTTTTCAATCAGATATTAATTGATTTCTAAATGTAAAGTTTTTCGGCATATCGTATTAGTACTACAATTTTGCATAATTATTTTACAAATGATCTTAGACTTTAGCGTTTTGATGAAGTCAAAGATCTTGGTGTCATATTTGACAATAAGTTAAGTTTGTTTTTTCATTATGATTATGTCATTGCCAAGTCTAACTCATTGTTAGGCTTCCTTAAACGTAATAGTAAAGACTTTCGAGATATAAATAGCCTTTAAATACTAATTGCTCATTAGAATATTTTTCCGTAATTATGTATTTCACGAACTTAGATTCGAAAGAGTCCAACTTTACGAGGTACGCGGTTCAGTAAGTTAAATATGTCCGATGAGCTTCCTTATCATGAGAAGGTGCAATTTAGTTGGTGTACAAACCCTAAGTTTCAGACGATGCAACTTCCGTCATGTTTATTCGTTTATTTTAATTACCATTCACCAGAATTGATCTTTCTTTTAAATACATATTGTTCCCCACTGGTCATTGGTTTGTTAGGTTAGGTCACTGGTTAGAAGCTTATTTTATACAGATAGTCACAGAACCAATTATGGTTATAATGAGCAAATTACTAGGTGCATAAGCACATTTAATGAATTTTGCAACGAAATTGATTTTTGCTTCCCGCGAGCAGATTTTAAATATTCCATTTATTCATTAACTTTAAATTAATGAATTTAATATTTATTTAATTAGTCTATAAGAGTATAAGATGAAGATCGGTAGATGAAGCTTGTTTTGTTTTGCGTTCTTTTGTACTTTCAAAGTAGGAGACTTAGAGGGATTTTTAGCGTATTTTGAGGAGCAGGAAGATGCAAAATGAGTAGTGATAAACGGGTAACACGAAATATTATGCTATCAACAAAGAAACATCTGTCCACTCTGCCTAAGGCTACGGTTACAGAGGATGCGTATTCTGACAAACAACTGCTCTGACGAACAACAACAACGAGTGCTGGGCAATATAATGGAAAAGGGAGTTAATATAGGGTCCCTTCTTAAGAAAAATATTTTGGCGTATATTTGGTCCCATGTTCGAGGATGGTGAATGGAATAGAAAATATAACTGCGAACATGCAGCTCATAAACTGCACCAAGAGGTGAACTAAAGCATGTCGACTGCATTGGCTAAGACACATTAAGCATATAGACAATAATGCTCCAGTCAAGCGGATCTTCGAACCCAAGTCCCCAGGTTCGAGACGACAAGGAAGAACAAAACTTTCGTTTCAAAGAAAAAGCCATCATGGCCTGGAAATGTAAGTAATATTTTTCTTGTAGTAAATTAATTAAAAACATTGTTGTACCTACAGAATATCAAATCACCAAATAGAGACTATTTTGAGTACCTAGCGGGCTCTGTACATGCGCAGGACTACAGAAACTTATACCTACGATATAAAATGAAGATGTTTATCGATTTAAATTAATGAGGTTTCAGAAAGACTAAACCCTAACCAACCAACCAACCAATAAAACCAATAAATTTAAAGCAATATTTATATCGCAATAAAATCTACATTAAAATCTTCCATCATAAAACCGAAACCAACAACCAGCTGGATATCCAGTTGAAAATCGCTCTATTTACGACACTCTCGAATTATTCCTTAGCAATAACACTAAAAGATATTAGATACAATTTACCAATAAAATATGTGTCTTCAAAATAACACCAATATTAGGTACCCACTCTTCATGACTCTCTTCGACTTCTCTTCCGCGTCCATTTATCAAAACTCATCATTAACATCCAAAACCAACTGGAGAAGTCGGTAATAACCATAATTTTGCTCTAGAAAAATGTTCAACAAGTGTTTCTCCATCTCCTCCTCCACCCCAACCCCTACTTCCAGTTCTCCCTAGAAGTATACACGTGATAATTTGCGAAGCACCCGGAGAGGAGAACATCGCATGCAACCGAATTATTCAAATCATCAAACCTAACCAAACCACTCAGCCAACCAACTGGTAATACCCGTCTGTAGATGTAGATTATTTGCCGCCACAAAATTGCTGATTGTCGTTAAAATCTAAAGAAAATAAATCCCCTGCCTTATTGAAACATGAATCCTAGGATTTTATTGACTTTGAATCCACACTCCATCAGTGACACCAAAAAAAAAAAAACAAATTACGCGTATCAAATGCCCCAGCTCCTACCCGTTCCGCGCACTCCTTTGACCATGAATCCCAATTGGAATTGGTAGTGGTTTTGGCAGAATGGCAACAACAACATCACAATAGAGCGCGCAGCAATCAGCATATTATAGTAGAGTGGTTTTGGTTTTCTGAGAAACAAAAATGGCCGCCGGTTGTTTACACCGTACACACGCGCAACAAGTATCACAACGAATCACCCACACAAAATAAAGTATCAAGTGCTTGTTCTGCGAACACCGTGGACGGCGATGGTGAAAACTTTAAAGAAATGAATTGCGACTGTGTGTGTGTGTAGTACTTCCGTGTGTATCGCCAAGAGAGTATATTTCTATACAGTTCTTCGCCGCAGCTAACACAGATGGTGTGTGTTGCTGATGTGCCAATAACAGTGGATGGTGTAGTGTGGTACCTAACTCTGTTTATTTTGCTGATCTTGCAGACGTCTTTCGTCTGTTTGTGTAGTATTTTCATGTATTTCTTTTTGTTATGCTTTTCCGTATTGTTTTAGGTTTCTTCTTCTGTCGATTTCTTAAGTTTTTCTTTGACTTCTTTAGCGTCTCATTTTAGATCAGTTTTATGCTGCTAGCTACACTTGTTGATTTGACTTCGGTTTAGGGGATATATTTATAAGTTGTAAATAATTTAACGTTTCGCAGTACCTAGTTTTGGTATGGATTTTTTTTAGAAAAAACATCCCATTCCCACTCTGCAGCATCTCTAATGGAGTGCCTGTAATGTTCGACTTAACATGCTACACCGAAGAACCTGTACTACCTTAACACCATTACGATCCCTAGAAGCAAACTCGGCTTCGTACATTAAAATACGTAAGCACGATCATAAGAAAAGGCTCCAAAATGGCGAATATATTAAAAATTCAACCAAACGACAGAAACAACTCCACCCAAAAAAAACGTACACCATCGAGAACGTAAAACAAAGGCTCTAGCATAAACTACCGTCTTCAGTGGCACAAATACAGCTGATGGGCCAAAGCATCTACACCAGGCTAAATCGGTGAAATTACATATCAGCAACGAAGAAGTCAGCGGGACAAGACAAAATATCTAACTATGTACTGAAGAAGATGCCACAAGCCGTCATGATTTTACTGACCATATTACTCATATCGTACATACTTCCAAACAAAATGGAATACTGTAAAAACAATAGCAATTCCGAAGAAGGGGGAAACAAATTGTCATTAGCTACTTATCTGGGTACAAGGAATAATTCATGAACTTAAAGCCTATTGACATTAAAATGAGAAACCAAATCAATCAGAGCTACACCTAATTAGGGCTCCAAGTTTGGACTGATTCTGTACAGCATCTTCAGTTCCGACCAGCCATCAAATCAATGAACAACCCAAGGGTGCTATAACTAGGCCTTATAGGCCAATCCCGAGCTTAACTGATCAATACAAAGACAAGTCACCTGAAGAAGCAGGTACAGATCAGTCTATATGTGCAATTTTAGACTTACACATTTCGCTTAATATCACACAATCACTAAAAAATAGTCCTAAAATAGAAAACTAATGAAGAAACAACGCTTGGGCGGGTAAAGCATTTATATGCGATCAAGGCGAGCTGCCTACAATTTCTCGGACGATGTGATCTGGCATCCGCAATGGTTTGGTCTTCTCGTCTCGAACCTGGGGTCAGGGATTCGGATATCCTCTTGGCTAGAGCACTTTTTGCCCAGTCGCAACTATTGTCATTCGAAGGAATCCAGTGTTAAGCCTAAGTCTTATCGTCTAGCTCTCGACACCATATAGCAGAACTTTTAGGGTAGAGGTTTTGTAGTCCTTCAAACCCATGCCCAATCGAAGTAGTAAGCGTTTCCCAGGATAATCCACGCCAGAAGACAGTGGACAGATCATGTACTTATGAACTTCAAGACCATCAAGTTTCGCATTAGCATCAGTTTTACCGGGATCCCGAATTTGGCCATCGCCATGTAGAGATCCTGCATACTATTATATTGGGCTTTAACGCCCCCACTTGAAATTCTTTCATTTTTCCAGGATTTGACTTAGTGAAAAGATTTGGTCTACAGCCGATCTGGCGGGCCGAAAGCCCTAGTGATACATGTTGCGGAAAGGCTTGAAACGTTCACACAGTACTTTTCATTGGATCTTATTTTGTAGTCATAGAGATTACGGACAAAAGTGGGAATTACACAGTTAATGCTAGGATCTACAATCAACTTCAAGCGTCCGTCCGTCCGAGTTCATGATATTCAAGCAACAAGCGCTACATTATTCATTTATTTACAAAGTACAAATGAACAGTGCACTTGCTTCAATCTCATACTCGCAGGCCGTAGTGGTGGTAGTAGTCCCAACGGTCTGCTTTCAAACGAACCAACGAACGATCGTTTGGTTTTGCTTCATCCGCTGTTTGCCTATTTCTACTTCATCGTGTTTCTTCTCCCAGATACAAATATACTCATTCGTTCGTTCGTAGTATACGAAAACGAAGTACGATGAACAATGAGTTTGATGGCTGACTCCCAATGTTTTGAGCGACAGTTCGCTGTAACGTAAGCAAGTGATCGCACACATGATATTTTCTTCACGTAGCCGGGTGTATATTCGAACGAAACCGAAGTTATTATCGAACGGATAAACGTTCATAGATATATCGAGCGAGAAGAGATACATTTTTTTTGTTTGGTGAATATTTACATTAGAGTAGGGTTTTAGTGTGTTTTATTAAATTTTGTGTTTTGTTTTCGTTGTGTGTTCCCAATTGGCACGCGAGACGACACAAAAGACAACTTAAGATCAGACTTTCTATCTCTACTATCGATCCGATCGGGTTGCGAAAGACGATCGACGACAGACAAACCACTTGATTGAGCATTAATCGAGGTTATTTTGGATAAAAAAAAATTAAAGAGAAAGCGCGGTTTGTATATTTCTCTCCGATCGAACACGAGTACGATTCTACGATCCCCTTGTGAGTTTGTGCATCCGAATATTTGTGATTTTGTTTAAGTTAAAAGATACAAATTGTGTTATCAATAAATTATTGGCAAAAAGGAAAAGAAGTGGGTGTATCTTCTAGTGTTTGCTTAGTGTACTATTTTTTTTTTAATACAAACCAACAACCACAAAAAACGGATTACGACACACATGGAGATATAAAGCTGAGTCAAGAAAAAAAAGGATTAAAGTAAACAAAAAAAAAACAAAACAACATCAGACAATTAAGCTTTGTTCTTGATTTTTGTTTGCATCGTTCATAGGTGAGTCCAAGAAACTAGATATATATCGCAAAAGCGAAATCACTCTTTTTATTCTTTGCTGTCAGCAGTATGGTAGGTAGCCAATTATTATTTGGTAAGACATTATAGGGGGGGAATAATAAATATCAGCAGCGGCTTTCTTCTTCGAAGTCCGCGAACTGCGTTTGCGTTTGCGTTCCTTGCCCTCGTTTACGCAAGCGTACATGATTATGAGATTTTTTATTTTTTTTACACCGTGTGAGAGGGTAAAGATAATTGCTCTGCGGAATTATTGTACTCACCGTACCGACTGTGGAAACTGCTGCGAGAGGCCGATACGTACGCATTGCTAAATACAGACAGTACTGCGTGTTGCACTTTATGTCAGGCTTGGGTATTTAGAAAGGTATTCTCAGACGTGCATGGATACTGGATAGTGGCTTCCTCGAATGCCGACGTATCAGATTTCAAGTGTAAATTTTCGTTGTAAATCAGAAAATGTATTGTTTTTGTTTGAAAGAATCAGAATCGATTTGTTTCATTTTTAGTACGTACATAGTGTATGGAAATATGAAACCTTTGTAAACAATTAAGGGTAACTGGGGTTGTACCTACGCTTACTACCTATTACGCAACACATTATGTGTTGAAAGTGGTACCTAAATAATGAATGTGTCATTGGATTTGTATTTTGTTTTGTAATTGTTTTCTTAAATGTCAACCGATACACATTTTGAATTATATTAACACATAACTAGGGGCTTTCAGATGGGTAGGTATGTATTTGTGTAAACAATTTTTGTTTACTTTCAATATTGGCGGTTAATTGGAGCAGCGAGGTTTTTTTTACTTGTTTTAAATTGAAGCCATCTTGGAGCGCTACTTATATACATCTTACCTAAGCTTGGTTAAGTTAAGTTAAGTAAATAAGATGACGGGCCGAGATAAACCTGGCACCCGTCACCCGGATCTTTGTTGAAAAATCTAAAGGCTTACATACTAACTTGAGGCATTTGAGAGGTCACTTACAGACCTGTCAGAACGTTGTTATAAGTCGTGACTTCCAAGTGTCCGGTTTCTAACATTGCAACAACCTATTTAGCAGCTCCTGTCACTGTCAGTACATCAGAAAATGATTGAATTATTTAGCCCGAGGATTTCGAAATAAAATCCTTCACCAACGCCAGTAGTCCTCTTAAACTAAGTTATATTTAGTCATATTTGCTGTGACGAAAAACTACTGAGAATCTAGGAGAAAAAGGCAAAAATTACAAAACTAGTAAAATATCTGAATCAGCATTAGAATAGCTGAGCCCTTATTCAAAGGTAGCATAGAAGGTGGGTGCATTTGTAGAATCAAAAGGACTAGAGCGAAACTATTGATAAGAAGCAGCTGAAATGATTAAAGTAATAGCTATAACATATTGCTTTACAATCTGAAACACAATATCGCAAACATATCTACTTAAAAACTGGGGATTTAATAAAAAAAATAAATAAATATTATATTAAATATAAATATTTATTTATTTTTAATTAAATATTAAATATAAATATTAAATATAAATATTAGGCGTAAACGGCCCACACAGGACTGGTCGGGATTTGAACCAACGACCCCTCGCTTAGTGGTTTACCACTAATCCACTGCACCCACCCACTGGGGATTGAAAAGGACATTAAAATGTTTACCTTGCAACATTTTTGAAGGAAATGCTGGTTTTCTGCACTGGATTCAGTTCGAAAAAGTAAAATAAAAGTATAATTCCTTCGCCATAATAAAATCATGGATATATACGTGGTAGAGTTAATCCTAAAACATGCTGCCAAATATGTCTACACCCACTTCCTCCTCATCCACTGGCATGACCATTTCATTCCTGGCCAAAACATAGTGCGCCCACAATGATGGAGAATTTCCAAAATTTAATAGTTGGGTCATTGCTGATTTTCCTTAGTACTTGAAATGATTTCAACTGAAGAAATATATTCAATGACTTTAAAGACTTCAACGAAAACAACAGACTTAAAGTTTGTAAAATCATATAATGCATCATGTAAGCTGGCTAAGAGAAAGGCGATTCAATGTCGTTCACCACCGATGTCAAAATGTCATTGTTTAAAAAACCAAGCCATATCAGAAGCAATAAATCTAGATATATGAATCGAATAACTGAGATGCTGTTGGGTAATAGACAGAGACTCCCAATAGTTCGAGAGCACATTAATCAAAAATAGTTTAATATTTCCAATCTTAGGTCTGCAACCATAAGGTCTGCTGAAGGTTCATCCAAAGGTATGTGTCTCTCGAAAGTGGTTAGAAGAGTGTCAATGACTGAACATACTGAGTCCCATTTACTTGATCATCACCACAGCGTCAGCATAGATGGGACACTTTGTCACTTAAATGACTTTTTTATTTTTTCTAAGGAGATATTCATTACTTGAAATTAATTTCATCTGTTATTCGCATTAGAAGTAGACAATCCCACCTGCCTTTTCTGTGAAGTCTATTGGCTGTGAAATATTAGTCAGTACCAATTCAGTGTCTGACTGTGAATTAGTAATGTGGGAAATTCCTTGGAAATTATTATTTATTAAGCATGGCAACACCTCCCTGTTAAAACGGAAATATTTTCCTTAAATTAAAGATTTTGGAAACTGTAGGTAAAACGACACATTCAGCCTCTGAGAGGATTACGGACAAATACAAAAGGGAAGGGATTATTTTAGAATGTAGAAAAACTAGAAAAAGGACAAGGGTTGAATGAAGAAAATTATAATCAGTAAAGTGAGAAGAATGTGCACTTTTCTTGAGTGAGAAAGTTTTGTCATAAATCAAAGAATTTTATCAATTTGGCGATATAGAACGATAAGATCCAGGCTTGACAGATTTAATCACGATTTTTTATCGACGAGGTTATGATCAGAGTTAAAGGAATCAAAACCCTCCCACTTTACTGCATCCCTACTGGTCCGCGGTGTGGTTTGCTGGTTTGACCTCAACAAATATCTGCAGACCTCCCGGTTTCGTATCGCTTCGCCACTGAGGCCAATCAATTGCTGGTGTTGTTGCATTTATGTGATCCAGGGGCTATAGGCCTGTCTCATTTCAGTTTGTATAAGAAACTTTAACCGACAGTGCCTTGTTGACGAAGCTCAACTGATCAGCTCTTGCTTCCGATTAGAACAGTCAGAAAAGCAAGGGACTTAAGATTGTTCTTTGGTGCACAACTACCCTGATTGTTAACTCTTCGTAGATTTCAGATAACTATTGTCTTTGCTCCTTCGTACACGTCCATGGCCATCTGTAAGTAGATGATATAGGATTGCATCTGGGATTGCATCTGGCGCACGATAAACGCGCCCCGGTCATCAGATAGCCTAATAACCGCTCAACGATCTTCATGGTATGTCTTCATAGAAATAAATTATCACAAATTCCCGTTTATCCATTTCTTATGGGCAAGGGGTAAATTTCCTCCCACTAATGAGGCGTGCGTTGGATTGCCTCTCATGAGTTTTCGAGATAAAACTCAAGAGCCATCTGGACCCAACGTCTAAAACTAAAACTCAACAACGACGGAGTTGGTGACTTCAAAGCGGCCACGTAATATTGTAAAACTTATCTGTTTTCGATAAAAAGCTGCACAAATATGTATTAGGTTCCAGGCTGTGGAGTCGTAAAAGTTCTGTTCTCTGAAAACATCTTTTTAGCTTGAAAACATTAAAAAAAAACATAAGAAACAATGATTCAGCTATGTTTTACAAAGCTCATAAAACCAAATCAATTCAAATAATAAACCAATTAAATCCCGATCGAAGCACACCCTTTAAGAATTTATATTTTCTTTCGTTTAACGATTCCTCTTATAGTCTAGCCAACGCGTCAAATAAATTTATTCAAACTCGATTGAAACATATTTTAACGATCGATTTTATTTCGTCGCGTTTGTAAAATGTCTCGTAAAAAATGTGTCCATATAAATACGATCAGCAGTACTATGCGTCGAACATGAAAATATTTCAAGGAAATTTAACTACAAATCCCAACAAAACACATAGTAGGTACAACAGAAAGAGAAGAAGAAGTGCGTTGGAAATCAAACACTCGAGGTCATAATCGCCACAATGACTCACAATGAAAAAAAAACATAATGAAATTCCTCAACTAAAACTGTGCGAAAATTATTTACGACACCTTCATCGTGCCATACATTCCATTTAGTACCAAAATTGAGCAAAGATCGTGACTTTGAAGCGTCACCCGAGCATGCCTTGATACGTGACTTCAAGACAAAAACACAAAACACCCATTTAAGCGCCGAGACAGCCAACTCAACACGTAAAAAAACATATATGCCAATTTTTGGACGTTTTAATTGCACGCATTTTTTTTGGTTTGGTTTTATTTTTTGCGGCGACAAAGAAGCCATTAAACGATACACGCTTCTTGAGCAAGGAAACAATTAAAACCCAAAAAGATACTACAAACAATTGTGTAAACTTTAAATCTACATCGGGGTCAGTCGTCAATCGTCATGCGTACAACTGAAAGATTCAAAGGCCCAAACCTACAAATGGACTTTAAATATTTACACAGAAACCAAGATAATTGCTCAATTAGCTGGGCTACCTTTCAAAATATATTGACATTAGATAGGTACGCAGATAGGAGGAGATACAAATCTGGGACTCCAATCAATCGCTATCACCGCCTTTGTGTGGCACAACAATGAAATTTTCTATTAGTATAGGAGCGGGGATCCATAAATTCACAAATTTTTCCTTTGAACCATCGAGGAAACATAAAATATTAGACCACTTCATGCGGTACTTAAGTGGCTATCCATCAGTACCGAGAATTGTTATGGAATTTGAAATATTTTTGTTTTTTTTTTCACAGAAAGCAACAGGTAGCTGGAAAATACATTGCATACCCTCGAAAGATACTCATCTTCGACGTGGAGGTGGAACGACGAAGACGAGTGCATTGCATGATATTCTATATCTCTCTAGAGAGATCTGCATTCTGAGAAGAAAATATGTCATCATAATTATTCAGCTAATCAATCAGTTCTGAGATAATAGAAGCAACAAGTGGATCTCAGTCTCAAGTAACATGACAAGCCCACACAGACGCTGCCTGTGATTATCTTTAGCGATCTTGTAACCTTGTTCGTGGTAAATCTAGGGCGGGCGCACATCATGTTACTGGGGCATAATTGCTCTGAGAATACTTTCTTCTTCACTCAGGTCATTCTTTTGTACACCCTTTCGAGGGTCGGGTCAACTAGGGTTAAAGACTGAAAGTCGACTGTCGACCGCCGCATTGGTCTTAAGAAAACATTTTTTTTTATTTTCCTCCGAAAATAGCTTAAAATTTCGACAAAATTCGAATGAAAATGCCTCGTTCGCGCATGAATTTTATCTAGAAGGCAATAATCTTTACGATTTCATGTTTTACTGACGCGCGCACTAAAAATAAATATGATCGGCGATGTGCTGCAAGTGCATATTGAATTTGGATATTGAGTAAACTCTCGGGAACACGTGCTACACTTGATAAAAAAAAATTATATTTTTCTTTGGTTTAGATATACTTATTTAAATGTTTGTGCTTCGAGAGTTTATAAAAATCGGTCGACTGCTGTTCGATTACGAAGTGTGGCACAATAACTATGTGAAGAAACATTAAACATGTGTGTGCGATGGAACGAACGCATTCTGGGGTCTGGCCCGGGCAATCGGCCGAACTCGTGCCATGCAACATTTTGTAATACACCAAAGCAAAGTTGGAGGGATTGTCGTTTTCGAATTGTTTACTCTGTTATGCGCTGTCTAGCTGGGTGCATTGAATAGTTGAACTTTTTGGGAGGTGATTGACGATGCGTGTAATTTTTGATTGACGGATCATGTTTTTCGAAATGGTGCGTAAATTGTCACAACAAGCCATTATTTTGATGTCTGTGAGGGGGTGAGAGCGACAGACAACATAAGCATGGGGTAAATTTGCTTTTTTTTAATTTTGCAAAAGCAAGCAAAAAAATGAAAATAAACTTTTTGATGGGTATTTTAAGGATAAGGAACAGCTAAGAGGTTTCTCGAATTTATCACACAAGTTTACAAAAATTCAATTCTAAAGCAGTAGAACGAGTAACTTGTTGCTGCATCAAATGGAGGCTTTGAAACTGTTCTTGAGCTGTACCTGCATGTGTAAAGTTCAACTAGTACAAGCTTTATCGTATGTATGTTTTGGACGACATAGGAAACATGTTTTTTTTGGAATGATTCTGCCTGGCACGTTTTGTATGAAGGCGAAAAAATGTTGAGTTGTCGATAAACCACGTTTAATCAGTTCATTTATTGTTTCAGTTTATTAAAAAGCCGACTTTGATGTAGCCCTTTATTTCTCTTTCTGTCTATCCAAACTGTCAAGCCATCCCGATGTCCTCAGAAACATGTAAAGATTTGAAAATGGGACAGTTCTTCAATGTTTTGCTAGAGTAACTTCCAATTGTTCGGCTTCTTAAGTGACATAAACTTGAGCTAGTGACAGACATAATTAGGAGTGTCCTCGTTCAACTCCTCGTCATCGCAGTTTCTACAAATGTGTTGTACTTGAGATTTAATTTTAAGCTAATTGTGACACAGCGGTGCTTTTAGGACCGCTTTCGCGATTGATACGATTTCAGTTTCGAAAAAACACAAGTGATCAGGGGGTCTCAAATATCTGTGTATTTTTTAAATTCATCTAAGGACATACAGACAGTTGTTCCACAGTCCATCTGAATATATGGATCACACCAAAAACATAAATCTTAAAGAATAGCCAAGATCTCTTTTACAAAAATCCCTTTTGCCTCAGCCGCAAAAAGTACTGAGATCTAAAAAGAACGCCAGGTTTGTACTGCAATTATTACAAATTCCACTTGGCATTATACTTGGCATGTTTTTAAATTTGAAGTTTTGAAGATATATATAAATAAAACACATATGGATAAAGCCCCAAATGTCACGATTTTAAAAACTCGTAACTGTAGATCTTTTGGGGGCTGAGTAAAAGAAAAGAAAACCACGCCCCCTGGATGGAAAATCACAAATGATAGATTTTTCCCTATGGTTTCTTCCCAAACCCTATTACTGTGCCAAATTTTAAGGTTCAACGATGTACGATGATTGGAAGTGCTCCATTGTTTTGATGTTCTGTCAGTGAGTTACTATTTTTGAAAATTTTCGGGCCTTACTGCTCATGTTAAGCAGTTAAATTTGGTATGTAGCGTGCTGCTGTGTGCTCCAATAAATCCTGATTTTATTTTATGTCTCTAGCTTTGTTGTGAGCGAAGTTAGAGGTGGGGGGGGGTATAAATAGGAGGAGTTAGTTGGTGTAAATAAGGGTTTAGTGCCACTTCATATAAACTTTCTTCTCTTGGGTTCATTAGCGGTCTATATTTCCTGCTCAGGAAGGAGCTGGCGAATAGTATCAAAATCCAGGTATGGTGACTTGTAGTCGAAGCTATTTAACATATTTTCAGAATCTGCGCGTGCCCTTGTATGTTTGGGCTCCAGCTGATTGTTTGGCTGATCTTCAAGGTGCTAATGGCAGCTGATTATTCTTGCAAATATTATTGTCCTGATGTAATGTTTTCGTATTTATGTTTTTTCTGTAATTTCGTCAAGTTCTTAATATTAGTTGATATGTCTGATTGACAGACTATACTGTCATATGTGAGTATTGGTCGTACAATTGCTGGGTACATTCACAGAATTCCGAGCCATTCCCTCGATAGCTGGTGGTTCCAAATGTGGAATACTTCTATTGCGTGTGAATAGCAAAAGCTGGGTCTGTTGGGTACCCAAAGATTTTATGGTTTTACCACAAGTTAAATGTTAAATGTCGTATTAAGTTTTCTACAATAGTTTGCTTGTGGTTGATAAACCTCTTGGTTCGTACGATAGACCAGTAGTTGTTGAGCGCTACATCGGATAGTAGTAACCTCTGACAAATAAAAACCCTTTGTTTTTAAATTACATAAGTATTCCACTGAAGACGATGACCCACAGTAATTGAGTGACACGACCTCCTTGAGTTGTTTCTTTTGGTGCTATAACATTTAGTGCAGCACAGTTCTAAGTACTCAGATCTTAAGAACTTTAAGCACAAATCGCAGAACTAATAACTAATTTGAAATACAGCTAATTTAGCTATCCACATACGTTATTAGACCAACAAATTCGCCTATCAACAAAAACAATAAAACCGATTTATAGCAAACAACTAAAATATTTTTATTTCATAAAATATTTGACACCATTACCATATAAAGTTTGTCTATTTTTTAAATTTTGTTTACACAATTTAACACCAAGTTAGCATAAATTTATACAAAAAAGCAAGTCAACAAACTTCTAGTTATAACCAATTTCTATTCCACTATCTTGGATCTGTGTTTTTTTGTTCCCCCTCTTTCATAACTCATACGAGAGATACTTACCAAATCTATGCTAATCAATACCTAACACATTGTGGAGGTGGAAACAGACAACCTGTTAATTCAAATAAATATGAATGAATTGGAATTTTTATTACATCTTATACATAGGTATGTAAGTGTGTATTTTAGATATTGAAAATAATAAATTAAGAAATAGACTAATTGAACGTGAACAAAAATACAGCACGTGGACAATATACGAACAAAAATTCATACAAACAGCAAACAAATAAAATAAAAAAAAAAATCGTACGCAGGAGTGTCACGTTGCTGTCAATTCGTTGTCGACAAACCCAAGATTTTTTATTTAAAAATTTCATTGAATTATGTATGCAAATTGGTAGTTTCTATAGGCTGTGGAAGGCTCATAAAATAGTTTTTGTTTTTTGATCTCATGACAGTTAAATGACATGCGAAGGTGTGCGAGACTCTTATTGCAACCGCAAAGTAGAAAACAATTATTAACTTGAAAGTGAGTAGAAAGATTTCGTTTTTTTTTCATGAAGTTGTTTTACAGTCATCCACATTGTTGCGGTGAAAATACATAAAATAAAAAAAATGAAAGTGCAAAATGAAGACACTTATGACGGCTAGGATGGATGTTTGCAATTAGACAATGGAAAGTCAAAGTATGTAGGCTCAATAAAATTAAAATCCAAAACAAAAAGCAGCTTTGTTTTATTTTTTTAATGAGTAAATAAAATTTATGCAACGAGTTGAGTTATTTTTTTTTATGTTTTTGAAGAGACTTTGACTTTTGTTTGATGCAATAAAATACATATAAACATTCAAAAGGCCTGCGAACTTAATGTCGAATGAGGTACTTAACATATCTATACGTATAAAAGTAAGCAATTGAAAAACATGGCAAATAAACCGACTTAGCCTTGGACGTCTTCAAGGCGCTTGATAGAGTCTGGCATATGGGATGGGGCTCGACCCGCAACAATTGTGCGGTTATGTATACAATGTTGCTCATGGCTAATTTAAAATAAAATTAAACGGTCAATGCTATAAAAGTTACTCTGGCCCAAGGTTCTATACATTTGTTTTTTTATCCTATTCAAGTTTTAATTGAAGTTAGAGACATCAAATACTGGGGATTGTAGTAAGTATCATTAAAGGTTTGTATCAGCAATATACGTTTGCTACCTTCCTAGATATAAAAGGCGCTTTCAATAATGTTCATATTGAATCTATCCAAGAATGAATCAATGAGCTGGGTATAGGGACTGCTTCCATGCTCAGATCAAGGTTCATTCAGACAGGCAAAACTGAACTGTTTGATAGGCCGGTGGCCATCGTCATGGGCCACTGGCCCAAAGGAACCCATGCAGACCAACTTGGCATACAATACAACACTCATTGGACCACCTGAGGTAACGTCAATGCTTTAGCAAAACCCAGACATCGAACTCTATACAAGCCTTTCTTTGATGAACTGTCGGATAGCACAGGCTTTAATTTTAGTACGCTCAAAGTAGACGTGAGTCATACAATTTCCATCGTCTTGTCGCACACTGCAGGCGACCAGTAATGTTGTTATGATCCGCATTATCAAGCGTTCAGAAGATCTTGTTACCATGGAGTAAACTTTCTTAGAAACCAAATGAAGGTATTCACATGACATTTTCTTTGCCCCAACTTGGTTATTTATTGCATCTCTAACCTTTTGTCTTCGATGCTTTTTACGACTTATTACTTAGGCCCTGGCTACATGATACTTTATTTTCAGATGATAACCGGTGAGATGGGTAGCTTAAAATTAGTCAATGGAGTAAGTAAATATTCCAAAATATATGACAGCGGCATTCCTGATGTACGATCAGGTACTAACAAATTAATAACTTACGTACTTACTTATCCGGCTCCAGACCCGTGAAGGGTCCCTGCCTGAGACACGGCTACCTTCCATCCTCTGCGATCCCGGGCACGCTGCTTCCAGTTGTCTATACCAAGCGATGGCATCTGGCGTCTGCGATGGCTTGGTTTTTAAAAATGAGGTGCTGTCTTTCTTGTCGTTCGAACCTGGGGGCTGGAATTCGAAGATCCTCTTGGCCGGAGCATTGTTGTCCATTTGCTCGATGTGGCCAAGCCAGTGTAGTCAACAGTTTTCGGCTTGTTGGACAACATATACATCTTGGTAGAGCTCATAGAGTTCGCGAATATATCTTCTCCTCCATTCGCCGTCCTCGCTCACAGGACCAACTATCCGACGAAGAATTTTTCTTTCGAAGTATACCAGTATTAACACTCCTCGTCCAGCACTCGGCGACGAATAGCAGAACTGGCAAGGTAAGGGTTTTGTAGAGCATGCACTTTGTCCTTCGAATTAGGAGTTTTGAACCCTCCGGTTTCGCAGCGATTTCCTAGGGTAATTCTTCGTCGGATCTCCACTAAGATGTATTTCGTAGAGTTGATATTTATACCGAGGTAGATGAACTCCTTAACTACCTCGAAATCGCTGCTATTAATAGTGACATTTTGTTCTAGTCGGTGGACAGACGTTTGTTTGTTTGTTGATAGCATGTATTTAGTCTTTTCCTCATATATGATAGCGATATACCTTGCCGAAATCCGGTGCATGTTTGAAAAAGTTAAGATGGGCCATCGCCACTAAGAGCTCTTGACGATGAATGATGTCATATGCGGACTTAGAGTCGATGGTCGATGTTACAAATTAGTAACATATCTCCTAAAATAAAAGTTGTAATTGGTAGATGAAGTTCAAAATAAAACATTTTGCACCTTCTTAACAAAGATTCTGGAAATTCTGGAAAACAATTTTTATTTTGAAAATTAGTTCATTCGCCTTCCTTTCCTTTTCGCAAGAGGATATTTATTTTTTCTTATCTCACTACGAACAGTCACGGCTATAAAATAAATGAAAAAAAATTACTGACCAGAACAGGTGTGGCAGTTAATTGTAAAATGAATTTTCCACACCATCTGAACCATACCTCCGGCTCTGTATTATATACATATATTGCAATCAACGTTCGTATTTGTCTGCCTGTTATCGCTCCCCTTAGTAATGTTTGCAAATGCAAACAAAAATCAAAGCTGGTCTCGTCATAAATAAATAATTAGCAAGACTTGTTGCAGAGACTCACCATTTTCGCAATCGATCCGCTAACAAACATTCTGTTATCGATAACAACACGCTTCGTTGGGAACAAGATAAGATAATCTAGCAGGAACCACACCTTCGTTCGGGTATCCAACTAGCCACACACATGAGTGATGTACTTTTGCTTTTGCCACATAAGAATCGGCTCGTGTGAATCTTCATCCTCAATTGGTATAGTTACTGCTGCCGCAATTAAGATTCCTGCTAAATTACTGTCCGTTGAGAAAATCAGCATTCTCTCATGTGGGACACGCATCATTTCATACTTTTGTACACGCACGCGAAATACAGCATTTGAACGAGTACGTCCCTACCCGTCCCATCCCGGAATCAATGCATACTTAGGTAGGCACTGTAGAAAAGCGGAAGACGCAAAATAAGAGGACGGTTCGACAGTGCAATGTAATGAGGTCAGTTTAAAGTGCTCCACTGGAGGACTTGCAAATTCATAGCGATCGCGGTGCGTTGTTCTTAGGAAATGGAAATGCCTTCAATGTGTATCTATTACTTAGTAGTTTATATGATTTGCAATTTCACAACTACTTTCACTCAAAAGTGATGCTTGAACAGCACCTACTTGCCTCATCTGCACCAAAAATCACGACTTGATTTTGTATCGCAAAAGTGAATCATATCCAATTAGTTCAAATACTCAACAACAGAAAACGGGCACTTAATTGATAATCATCTTTGATCAACAAACAGTAATGGAGAAAAGCTCTTGAATATATCCGATCGAATTTGAAAACATTTTAAACTACTTAATTTGACCTAACCAACCGGAAAATTAAAATGTAAATCATCTGACTTGAGTGGATCTATATATATATATTTTTTTAAATCTCCTCCGTTAGTGAATATATTTTTTATATTCGGTGTAGATAATCAAATCAAACCATGTAGGCAATATTCGTCCACACATCTGTATTATGTACAAATTCTATCTACTCATTTATGTACATTTCTTTTGATTTCCATCTGAACAATATTATCTATTTCATTGTTATGTATGTTGGGCTATAAAATATGCTGAACAGGCAACTATCTATCTCATTTGTATTCAGACAGAGAGTCTGGTTGATGGGCGAATAATGACAGATAGACAATATTGTCTACAAAATAAAATATGGAAAAAAAAATTCCTTTTTTTTTATATTTTTAATTAAGAATTCATGCCGTAAGCGGTATTGTAAAAAGAAAATTGACAAATACGGTAGCGGATTACAAATTCGATTTGTTGTTCATAAAGTGCAGGAATATGAGTTGATTAGTTGTTGGTTGATCAAGTACAAGTTTGAGGGACGTTGGTGTCATGTGTCCATCTATTGATTGTCGAAATATTGTTGTACATCATGTATCTGCTTATAATTTCATAGTTCGTATAAAGTGGAGGAGGAGGAGTTGTCATTTCTAGGAATCATTTAAATGCTTCAAAGCGTACCGCGCAAGGTGTAATAGGCATATTTCAGTCTTTTTTTTTAATTTTATGAGAGTTTAAGGATACGTTTAGGTTTTTCCTATTGAAATGTCATTATGGCAAATTTTCACTCTCTACCATTAGGCAGCCTAATTATGTTAAAATTGTTGACGAACTAGCAAAAAAAGGGAGTCTACCATAAACCTTGAACATGCCGAACTGTCTGTAAAATCGTCAGTATGCGTCTCTTAAGCACATGTGCTGTAGAAAATACATAAAATCCTTCCCACTTGTGAAATTTCCAAGAAGCCAGAACCCACAAACTTCTTCAAAAAACAGCAAATTCTTATCGATGATGGTAGGAATACCTATGGGATACAACCAGTGCTACCAGTGCTACAGTGGGCGAAATAAGTCGCCAAACGGCGAAAATTCTAATCTCGGGACGCGTGGCGACGACCACAATTCAAAATAAGTGTCTGTTGGAAAATAATGCATTTTCAAAGCTTAAATTTATTTTCCAAAGGACACTCAAAAATGTTGGAAAAATTAATATATATTGTTTCTCAACAGAAGTCAAAAAACGCCGGAAATACATAATTGAAGAACGCTTAACTAGTCGAAATAAAATAAAAAATAAAAAATAAAATAAAACATAAGGAAAGGCTACAGTCCGCTTGGGGCGAACAGTATGATACCCTATCCTATCCTTATCCCTATGTACCCCAAAGAAAAAATTCATAAGGAAGATGATAGATAGCATTTTATTTCATTCTATGAAATTTATAGAAAAAAATTTTTTTTTTTGAAAAAACGCCCCCAAAAAGTGGGCGTGGCCAAAAACTTTGTATGGGCGATATATTGGAAAAAGTATTTGCTAAATATATTGTTAAACATTTTTTTTCGATTTCTATGAAAATTTTCAAAGAAAACAGCATTTTAGTGAAAAACGCCCACAAAAAGTAGGCGTGGCAAAAAACTTTATATGACAAATTTATAAAGGTAGGCAGTACCTACATATCTTGTGCAGGTTTTACAACTTTATCTCTCTAACTTAAGCCTTAAAACGGTTTTTTCTAAATTGTGGGCGTGGCAGTGGGCGGATTTAAAAGCTTTTAACACTTTACCATTTCGGGACCCTAGGGAGTATACGCTCCAAATTTCAGCCTCCTAGCATGACTTTAAAGGCCTCAAAAGTTGATACGGACGGACGGACGGACGGACGGACGGACGGACGGACGGACGGACATTGCTAAATAGTCTTAGGATTTGGTCCTGATCATAAATATATATACTTTTATGGGTCTACGACGAATATTAAGGGGTGTTACAAACTATGTGTCAAAATTAATATACCCTTAGGATAGGGTATAAAAAAACAAATCAGCAATGGTACAATGGTACAATTTTATTTTCGGAAATACTGAATTTAAATTCACAAATTGACAATTTTAAGATCAGTGTCACTTTCATCCGTACCTTGGGTTGAGAACTTGAACAAATTTAGAGAAAATTGAGTATTCTTTTTACTTGACATATGAGAGGTTATGATACAACATCAGGAATTAAAACTATTGGAGACTTATTGAGTTGCCATTTGGAATAAGAAAATCAGTTGCTTGAACTATATTTGTAAGGCTCAATGACAATACATTTTTGCGTGTATTTAAAAATCTTGGTGTGTTAGTTGATCGTACCAAACGAATAAAAACAAAACATATAAATATTTTTCTAGTAAATTCATTTTTTTTCGTTTGTTAGAATAGGATGCATGTTTTAGCTCGGGCGACCTTTTTTGGAGACATTTTCACCATAAATAAAAAAATTCACTTTACTGATAACGATCTATAAAAAGGTTGCACTGATTAGTAAACATCCGAGTTTACCCAACACTTTCTGTAGCACTGCCCTATCCTCGGCGATTAAAAAAAATAACTCAATAAAATAATTTTATCATATCAACGTAATATCTCCCAATGGAGCAATTTACTTACTTACATAAATGTGACTTATAGTTATAACACTGCTCCTCCTGTGGTGAAAGTCTGACGAACATTCTTAAGTATTGACTGTTCTGAAGGGCTATTAACTGGAATTGCATAAAAGAAATTACTTAAATATATTCATTTTACATAGAGTTAGAGGATGCTTACAGTCTTTAAGTCTTTTCAACATGCTCAATCCATTGTAGGCGGCCTTTAGATTTATATTTTAGGTGGTTGAGCGTGTTGTATATGAATGTATTCATTTAATTTTTATAAAAAACAAATTAAAAACTAAATTGTGATTTCAGATGATTAAAAAATTAATTGATTGCATTGGCATTGGCATTTTGAAGTCATGACTAAGTTGATTGATGTCTTCAATGAATGCATTCCTAAAGTTTTTGAATTCAGCAAATTCAATTTGTCGAAAACTTTTGAAGGCTTCATTCATAAGACATATTATAAAATTAACAATAAGTTAAAACGTTTGCATTCATTCACTTGACTTTGAGGAATTTCAAAAGCTTTATACAAAATCAACTAGATGAATACTTTCAATGTCTTCAAAAGATATCAACTAATTGAAAACAATTACTGGTAACTTACTATATATGGAAAAATATTGAAAATAGTTATTTCCGCGTTGACACCTCCTTAGCAAAGAGAAGATTAAGTCAATGAATTTCGGCAAAACAGATCGTTCGATCGTTATAACTCCTCTGACTTTTAAACTAGAGCTAGTAAGCTAAAATTTTAAAATTGGAATTTGAAGTCGCCATGTTATCAGGCGAAAATATTTTTTGAATCCTCACACTCTCACATCCACAATTTTGAAAAACACCACGTTTTAAAGCTAAAGTTGATGTAATCGACTGTTACGGTCTTGACAATATGTGTAGATTCCGGGGATAGATACAAATATCTCTACAGCGCAGCCCCAAATAATAAAAATAAGCGCTAGTCATAAAAAGGAGATAACAAATAAAGGCAATTTAAACATCCTGGTGTGCACAGGAACAAGGGAACGAGTATATCCGTGGATTTACACTACTTGAGATCACTGTGCATATAAATTTATATCAAACAAAAGCGGACAATATGACTCAACAGTCTTAGCGATTTATTAAAAACTGGGAAGCCTCCCGAAACTTTTTTGAGGTCGAACCAGCGAGTCCCCTTATTCACCAATACTAGTAGGGATGCAGTATAAATAAGAAAATTATGATCCCTTACTCCTGATCATAACCTCGAAGGAAAAAGGACCTTATTTATTTCCTGCAAAGAAATGTCGAATGGAAAAGGTGTGTTTAAGGTAAAAGGCACTCAATTTATGTTTGGGAATTTTAGTCTTTGCTAAGACTAACTAGAGAATAATAATCAGCTTGCCTAGTTAGGCACTAGAAATACAAGATCAAACGAGCCTAAAGCTTAAAGAGGTCATGTAATCATATTAAACAAAATATTTTTAAAAGCAATATTCATCTCATTAAATCGTAATGAAATTGTGCAATTGTCATTGAACATTATCAGATAACGACACTTTCCTGAACTCCAATCTATACTAGTTGAATTCATAAGCAACATCATCATAACTGTAAACTCATGATAAAATCCATTACAGTTAAAATAAAAAGGGTAGAACATAATCACAGATAACACATTAATAAATCATCACTGATAAATGGCGCCACGAAAATACTATGTACTTGTCTCAAACGTCAAATAACTTAAAACATTCAAGATGATGCTGTATCATGATGTTCGTGCTGCCAGCAAGATCACGTCATCTTGTTATTGCTTTTCTCTTTAACATTCGTTTTAAAGATAAAATAAATTGAAACGTAATTGTTTACATTTGGGAAAACTTTCCCTTGCAACTTTTCTAAATAAATAAAACAAATCTTATCTCAAAAAATAATTTCCTCTCAAATTCATTAGGTACTCTCTCCTACTCCAGCGTAGACGATGAAAAAAATTACTTTTCACACAAGTATCTCAATGTTGTGACGACGACCTCACACTTGAAGGTCCTTTTTTGTTGCGTTGTTTGTTAGTATCTTTCGATGGAGGTTTCAATTACATCCAGTTTTTTCTTGCTGTTTTTGCAAGCCAGCCATCTTCAATGTTGATATGGCTAATTATGCTTCTGGCCAAAAAAAAAATAAAATAATAATTGGAAGGTTGGAAGCCTAATTGATGGCGGCAGCAAGATATCAAAAATCTCGATTAAAAAATTTTACTTGACGAAGTAAATAGAGGCCATTTCATAAAATGATTTAAAAAAAAAATTGAGTACATTTTGATGAAAAAACTTAAATTTTTTCAAAGTAATTAAAAAAGTCGTGGGAAGATGCTTGAGAAAGATTTAGAATTAAATCGATTCGAGGTATGATTTTGATGATCAAAATCTTGCTAAATTAATTTATTCAAAAAGATTAGACTAAAATTAAATCATACATAGTTTTGAATGGTTACAGTTGCGTCGGGCTAATTGGATGTGAGCTTCTGGTTAATTAATTGTCTTGGGTAAGTTGAGGGGATAGTTTAGACATTTTAAAAGACTAATGAACCTTTCGATCTAAGATAGATGTTAATGGTGTTTTATGTTTGTTAATGGGATGCCCTGTTGCCATAATATTGAATAACCTGTTTATTTTCGCATAAATTTAGCAGTCAAGATTAAGAAGCGTTTGAATATGAGAGATTGACTCTCAAAGATTTATTTTGATTGTCATGTCCAACCTAAGGACATATCCATTTTAATACATTATTTGTTAACTAAAGAACTTCAATACTGATTGTAGACCTCAAAATTAATTGAGATCAGCGTCGATAGTTATGTTGATGTCCTTCTGGTTATCAAGTGTTACCTCGCCTATATTTGCTTTACTTTTTTTTTCACTATACTATGTCCGCTGCTTCGTGAATGCGAAATAATATCCTTTAATAACCTCAGTTCATCCGGACATTATCGACATTTCAGTGCTGAAATTATTTGTAAAGTTGGTCGATAAGCTGCAGAGATAGCAAGTAGTTCGAGACATAACCCATCACCGCTATCCGCCGTAACTCCTGCCTCTTTTCCGCTTCATTTACCATTCTAAAAGAGAAATTAATAACATATCTATGCACGAAAATGAAAAAAATGTCGATCGGTTGAACACAGACATACAATCCTTCAGGATTAGTTTTATTTCATCCACTTCCACGCACCGGTTCATCCGAACATTATCGCCATTTTAAAGCTGAAATATTTTTTAAAGTTAGTCGATAAGCGGCAGAGGTAGCATAGTTTGAGAGATAACCCAGCACTGCCCCCCGCCGTAACTCCTCTACCTTCACGCTTCTTTCTCCACTAACAGTTAAAAAACGTTCTCTAACCAAACAAAGTATGACAAATACAGATACAGTCAATTGTGCCTCTAATTACCTCTCCCAGGGTGTGTTGAGCACTCCCATTTCAAATTAAAATGCAAATTCAAATCAAACAAAAATCATTACCCATTCATTGTCGCTATATATAGATCATTTTCGCTTTCCTTTCAAAAACCACTAAACTAAGGTCAAAGTCAGTTGCATGAGCAGCCAAGCAGCAGATTGCCAAAACAACATTGATCTTACATTGGCAATACAAATCCATTGTTGGGAGTGCACTGCTCTTGCCCTCATTTCGGGAATGGAAAACCCGCCTTAAAACTAGAAAAACTCGCAGACGACGCGCATAGTTGACGCTTTCGCCTCACGTGAGACAAATAATTCACTTGGTTATCTATATAACTATGTAGCTTCGCTCCCGCCACCGATGCAGTTTGATAATTAATTGCCTCCTCGCTCGCATGACAGCTAACAGGTATATCTCTCTCCTAAATAGCACCTCATCGGATGGTACCTCTCGATTCATCTCAACCATTCTGCAGTGCAATAATATAGATTCAAATGGGGATCAACAACAACAACAACAACAACATTCCATGGTAGATTTTCTGGTTAATGCCGATGGCGGTTTATTTTTGCTGTTGTTGTCGATGGCTACTGTAACACTTTACTGCACCGCTTCGTGTCGAGCCATTCATTCAGGAGGCAGTGATCTTGGAGTTGGTTTTGCCATTTGTTTTTGTGGATTAGGCACCAAGTTTAGTTAGAGGTGCAATTTTATTTGTTTAGATATGTACACTTCTTATGTTGCTCGATAATGACAATGACGATGGCGCAGGGTTAGTGATCGTGTGCAGAGTTTTACGATGGTGTCGGTTGGCATGCACCATTCGCATGCGTACAGGAATTGCAAGAGTGCATTTGAGGCAATGACTTCTGGTGTTTGTTTCGTACTGGCGGTGTAATTTGTCAATTATTTAGAGAATTACACATCCATGAGGAAGCTGTAATTTGGATTTCTATGTTTTACGAGTTGTGCTCTTCTTCATTGGTGTAGTGATAGCGGAAAGGAAGACTAGAAAATTCTATTACGAATCGTTTTGGTGTTTTTGGCTATTCAAAAATGTTTAAGAAATGTCATTTCTGAACAAAGGTTTCTCAAGCACCAGATATTTCAAAAAAATTTGAGCAAACTGTTGCTGCTATATAAAAGGCGGAAAGTGATCCAAAAGTGTAAGACCACAAATGCAGTAGGACTCGACTACATGTGTTCAATACATATTTTTGAGCGCCGTTTTCAAGTGCTCTTTCCTGAATGCCAGGAATGGAGTGGTGATGGGTGGATCGGTTTTAGGCCGAACGATACCGTCGTGTACACAGATGGTTCACTCATGAACGGTCTCTGCGGTGTCGGAGTCTACTCCAGTGATTATCGGATCAAACTTTTTGAAACCTTAGGTAGCCAAACCACTGTCTTTCAGGCAATAACAGTTGGCCTTGAAAGCCCTAATTGGGCTTGTCACTGGTTTCAGACCTCTCAACGAATATCAATAAAGGATCGGAGTTAGAAGCTCGGGCCTGTGCGGATGCTCTCTGGAAGATGATGAAATGACGTCTCACCTCATCTGTGACTGCCCAACTTTTGCCAGCACCAGACTGCCTACTGTTGGCAAATACTTTCTGTATTTTACGTGAAGCTTAGACTCTACAATAAAAATTCATGAAATTTAAAAATATTTGTTCGAAGCGAAGCATGGGTATTCAGCTAGTATTCTATAGTGCATTACAGAAGTCTTATTTCCCACAATACACATAAGTAAACATCGTCGTCGGGTAAAATTCGTAATCGGCTTTCTAAAAATACCTTTTACAAGGTTCCCTCTATTTATAGTTTTATGAAATAATCTTGTACCGTGGTATCCTTCTTAAAAAATGAGAACGAGAACAAAAAGAATTCACTTTGGAATTCGATCTGAAATACCCTCTCTCAGCGTATAAAAGCCAACACGCGTAAATAATCCTGACAGATTTCTTTTCAATGTTTCCCTTTTCAGCTTTGACTTGAACTGCGACTCCATAATTTTGTTGTTTTTTTATTTTTTATTCTCGCACTATACAAAAGGTTCTATTGACGAGCATCAGCCTATCCAATGGACAAGCCAAGCGATGGTACAGCCACAATTAAATGTTAAAGTTCTCCCTCATCTCTGATCTTCGCTTGTATGTATCTATAGCAATGTATTATAGCTATACAAGGGCATTGTTCGCATGTGGGTCATAATTTATTAGTTTAACAACAACTGTCCAAGTGGAATCACTTTTTAATGTCGTCGTCCATCTGATGTTGTTTTTTTTGTTGTTGAAGCCTCTGGCGCAGCGCGTGGATACTTTTTTTTGATCTTTCGCGGAACATATTCGTACTTGTAGCGTAGCTACTGGTTGCCGGAGAAGATACTTAGAGACGGAGTTGATGCTTAATGATGATTAGAATCTACGACAGGATTATTTATGTATTTATGTCCGAAGATGGTATTCAAGTTATCAAGGTCAGACGACACTCACTCACTCAATATGGTGAAGAATTCTATTACAAAATATGCTGCAGCCTACTCAATGATGGCGACAATCGAAACTAAAAACAAAAAAAAACCGCCCAACATACTTTATCTATTTTTTCCTAAAACGCTTTCCAATTTTGACAGACTGATGTAACAAATGAAATAAAAATGGGCCGTTGCCGTCGTCGTCGTCATGGTGGGTGTAAAGTGCCTTAATCACGAAAATTTGTCATTGTGGTCATTTGGTACTATCTCATCAAACGCCCTCGCCTTCTGTCCGTACACACATATCTTCCTCCTCCAGCTCCAGTGATAAATAAGACAAAAAACAAGCAAATGTGCTACTCACGCACAAGAAAGATAGAAGTAATGTTGAAGACATCAAATGCATTGCAAGTCACAACTTTATGGGCGAACGCCAATCATTTCTCTCAATTGGGTGTTTATGGATTTGTGTCTTTCTTTTCTTCCGAGGGTGATTCTGTCTGATGTTTTCTCAAAGACGACCTCACTGTCAAGTGATGAAAAATTGAATTAAAAACTAACAAAAGGCGGAGGGCGGGTGAATGGATCACGGTTCAGTGATCTTTGGTTGTAAAGCTTTTGAAAATCAATTATGTGATCGCGTTGCATGGTCGTTAAGCGGTTGTATTTTTTGTTTTTTTTTTTAATTATTTTTTTTTCGTTTTTGGGAAACTAGATAGTTTGGCCGATTTATGGGGAATGAATTTAGAAAAATGACATTAAGTGTGATTGTTGTCCGGAAACAAGAAGCATTTAACTGGAAAATGGTGTGGCCGAAGCTTTTATCATGTTTACTTTGAGGCTAGCTAATTTGGAGATAACTTTTTGACAATTTATTGTTACTTTGTGGGATAATTTTTTGGTATCTTAGTATGTTTGAATGACACTATTAGAACTACCAAGAACAACTACCGTTGCCACAAAGATACGATTGTATCCATCATTTGGATACATTTTTGCTTCCGAGCAAAATTTTGATACATAGATACGTTTTTTTTCGATTTGATACGTTTTTAAAATTCATCAAAACTTGGCAAATTCTATCTCTTTTCATATATTTTTCATTTTTCCAAAGTAAATTTTAAATCTGGTTATAAGTGTTCGATTTCATAACACTCACTATATTTCACGTCAACACTTGATCTGAAGTTGTATTTCTTTAAGCCAAGTTCGTTGCTGCAGTTGCAGTTGTTCTGCATGTTACTGTTAACAAATCGTAATTGATTGATAAGAATAAGTAGGTATGTAAGTACAATTTTAAAATTCTGATATCGACTATAAAATAAAAGTCATTTGGTGGATTTGTCTGATCCTCCAACCACGAAGGAAATTTCGAAATTGATGATTATCGCCATGCTTATGAAGTGCGTTATTATATTTCAAAACAGATAATTGGATTGAAATTGTGAATTCAAGAACAAGATGGGAAACGCTTTTGTATATACTGCAAGAATCTCTAGTAACGCTCATTATCCATTTTATGCGTCATGAGACATCGACGCTCATTCAAAAACCTGACAAACTTAGAAAAAATTAACAAAAAAAATTAAAAAATCAATTTATTTGTTTTGATACAGTTGATACATTTTTAAAAAGAAAAAGATACATTTTTCGAAAAGTAAGCGGCAACGCCGCTACAAAGCCGTTTCTCTTGCGAGATTTATGCTTGAATGAACTTTAAGGAGGTCGAAGAGTCTTGCTGTTCAAAAATAATCAGGAGGTTTTATAAAAAAGCCAAGCAACTAGCTGCTGTTCTTAAGACCGGATCCCAGATTCTACGGAACAGCAGAATAAACCTAGTCACTTATACGCATAGTATATGTAAAACGAATAGTAGAATGTAAATAGTAGAATAGTAGATGTAAAACGTGTTTTTTTTAGAGTTATAGAACTTTAAGTTGACACTATTTTAACTGGCGACGTTTTCGCACCACGTTTACTCGTGCAAGAATTGAAGGCGCAGAATCACCTAGCAAGGCGTATATTCGGTGAATAGGCCCAAAAAAAGATTACCGTTGATCCCAATTTTCATAAAGGTAGCCCTAAACGACCAATATGCTCGCCGATCTAGTTCGTGCTCGCTATATTTTTGTCGTGTAGGGGCTGGTTCATGAACAAACCTCATTTTTGCTGTATAAATAACCATAAGCCCAACCATTTGCGCTTCTTTACCGCACATATTTACTCTTTAAAGAATATGCATGGAATGAATGTTCGCCGTGTAGGGGATAACGCAAACGAACAAGTGCGGCGACTGCCGTATTTGGAGTGATGATAATTCTCCAGTGTATGTTGAGACACCATTACATCCCACACAAACTGACTATTTGCTGAGCTTTATGAGTTGGTGGAATAACTGGTCCGTACTTCTATAAAATGGATGCTGGCTAGGACTTTGTAGAGCCGCTGTAGAGCCATGATTACTGACATTTTCCTACATAAATTGAACAATTATGATGTGCAGGAGCTGTGGTTTCAACAAGACGGCGTAACATGTCACACAGCTCGTGCCACAATTGTTTTATTGAAGAAAACGTTTGGCAACCGTATGGTTTAAATTTACGGACCCGTGAATTGGCCTCCAAGATCGTGCGATTTAACGCCGATTGTGAAGTCGCTAGTCTACGCCGATAAGTCCGAAACGATTGACCACTTGGAGAAAAACATTCGCCGCGTTATTGCCGATATACGGCCACAAATGTTGGAAAAAGTCATCGAAAATTGGACCTCCAGATTAGACTACGTCCGAGCCAGCCGTGGCGGTCATATGCCAGAAATCATATTTAAGATTATTTCGATTAAAGTAAATGTCATGCCAATTTGAAGAAAACCATCTTTGTTTTATTCCATTTCAAAGATAAGTCTAAAGAAACACCCGCTAATATGGGCATAATGTAAAGACTGTGATGCGGTTAATCAAGAAACTCAGTAAAGAAAAGGCTATCTTGTCAATAAAATAGCTTAAGAACATCAAGGCCACTGGCTCTGGTAGTTTACCAGAACAGCTCTTAAATATGGAGGCAATGTTTTGGTAGAGTGACAGATGGGTTCAAAATTCGAGAGACAAAGTAAAAGCCCAACCATCTTATCTTGTCACACTCAATAAAAACGCCGAATCCTAGCAATCATATTCGTAACGATAAGGAAGACAGAACCTCCATTTTAAAGACCAAGCCTTCGTGAATGCCGTAGCGCTTGTTGGTCTTGATCATCAGAGTCTTCTCATCAGAGAAGTCTTTTTTTTTTTTTTAAATTGTACAAAGGTTTATATTTTTGGGCCAAGGTTTATGCCACTGGCATCGCAGCATGGAATTACTTCTCACAGGAAATTTGAGGAAAAATCGTTCAGCTATATTTTTTGCATTTTTGCCACTGGACTTGGGTTTAGAAGTTACACACTCCAGCGATTATTCCCGAAAGCAAAGAAATGTTGTAGAATATTTTCAACAACTAAGGGCTGGTTATTAGGCTTGGCAACCCACAGCTAAAGGTTTTCCTCCCAGTTTTGCACAACCATGCAATGCAATGACAAAAGACTAACCATCACAGAACTAAAAACATATGTTGGTAAAGCTGCCATTTTCATAGCATTTTTTTTGTTAATTCTGAATAATTTCTCATTCCAATGTGAGACGCGTCTTTCATAATAATCTATAAGTTCGAGTTCCAAAGCTCATAGTAACTCTGTTTGGATGTTCTGAAATAATTAATCTATCCATCTTTCATTTCAATCTAATCTACATCGAATCATTACCCCATTTCTACTTCAACAAAACAAATCCCCCTCAGGCACCACCACCCTTACCACCACCTTCAACAACCATGCCACATGTCCATGAGAAGAGAAAATTATCATTCAATTTGCGTCATGAATTTATTATTCAATCGATGCCTTGGCTAATGCACATTCATGGGTCAATTGCTTCTCCCATCCATTCAATATTGAAGAGAGAAACATTTGAAAAATAGCAAAAAACACCATCTCCTCCTCATAGACAGGGATGACACCCAAGCAAGTGCGTGTGTAGCGTGTACATTGAGTGATGAGCATAACAATTTGCATGGGTCACTGAACTAAAGCGAGTTCCAGAAAAAAGGGCGCCGACTCTCTTCGCAGATAACAATCAAATTGAACTGAAGATTTAAATTTAATTCCTAGAAATTAATATTTCATTCATAACACGAGCGCACTTGCAATGCTTTTAGTATGATTTGAGAGTCGGAGCGGTATTTGTGGCAACCGAACAGGAATGCGATCAATTGTACACCTGCAACTGCAAGTTGTCCGGACTTGGAACTCAGTCGCACTAAGTGGCCCTGAAAATTAGCAACAAATCTCAATTTGATTGGAATTTTTCTGATTTGAGGCAAAAGTGGAGAACTTCGATTAGATGCAGCAGTAGCAGTGATTACTGTCAGTGCCATGCCAGCCAGCCATTTAAGATGAGATTCTATCGGTCGTTTTGATGTTGGCTTCATAATTATGTAAGCACGAGATAGTGTTTGAGTAGGTGCGGGGTGAAGGAGTGCCTGTGACAGTGTTAGATGGCCATGGATGATGTTTATCAATCAACTCATGTGGAATGCGTCGCCTTTGTTTATGTTTTTTGATTTATCAAAACCTAAATGGATGGAGATGCGTGTAAAGGCTTTTAATGACTTTCCTCGAATTAACATTTTTCGAGTGTTAAATGGAAATGATAAATGCGATACAAGTGAATCGAGGGACATTTATTAAATGTGCATGATATGACTAATGCTGAGGTATTTGACTCATAAGTTGGAAGTCAAACGTCGCGTTTGAAGTACAATTAAATGGAATTTTTGAAGATAAAACTGATTTGATTTGCAGTATTTCTTCACCGATAGAGGGCGTTCTTTTGCTCATATTTTTTTTGAGATTGAAGAAGACGTAGGAAGAAGAAGAAGACTCACTTCAGATATGGTGTGCCAAAATTCATCCAAGATTTCAAATAAACAGAAAACATACTTATTTTTCTAAACTTTAATATTTTTGTTGTCATATGCGCACTTTTTGTCCTTGAGAATTTTGCATAAAAGTGGTTGAATTTGGCTGATACAGCGTTAAATTTTCTCTTTTAAATATACGGGTGTTTGTTGGCGTTCCCTGTAGATGGTTATGGACCAACAAAGACTGATACGGAGTTACAACTGGAACCTGTTCAGATTGCTTATGACCCCCCCATAATTTTGGAGAGCATGCTTAATAGCAGCTTGGCTATCAGATCATATGTATAAGACAGCGTCTTTTATCGCGAAAATCTAGTTTGGATATATAGCTTTTCTGGCTTCACTTATAACAAAAAACTGTAAGAGAAGAAAACAGACAAAAGTTCGACGAAGAGCGACTTCATTGCACCTGAAATGCATAAATACGCAAGATGTTGTAGCTTATTCAGATGAGTGTGTCAGTTATTGGCCACCAAACAACCACATCAGTAAGGTCTAAAAATATACCGATATAAAGAACGAACCATCTTGGGACCCCAGGTCCTACGGCATTGGCAGAGAATGTTTGTGGCCTTAGAGTTGCAGTACCTCTATGTTGCGCAAATGAAATTTTCGGATGAAGAGTGATGTTAAAATACTTCACTTTTCTATATAAGGTAAGTCGCCTTGCTGTATAAGGTAGATCACCTTGTATTAGGCATGTTGACTGATAGACCTTATTCGCAGCACCAACTTCCATACGTTCCATAGAGTTGGTAAGTTACTTCCGGTGATAATGATACCAGCATCATCAATTTGGAAGCTTACATTTTGTAAAAATATGTTTTTGCTTATCTCATTTAAAATTAATAGTTGTCATAACTCCTTGCAAATGATTTTCTTACTTAAATTTGTCGGAGAAAATATTCGCAGTTCCTTAATATTTCGATTTATATCTTTCAAAAACTTGAGTCAATCGGTTAAAATAAAAGCGCACGATAGCTCCTAGATAAAAATATGGGTTGGAGAAACAATCCCAAAATCTCGAAAATCAAAAATACCATAAATTAGGGGCATTTGTAAAAAACGGGATACCGATACGATCCCTAAAATTCTTAGTTTCACTTTCGGGATTGTGGCTTTTCGGGATTTTAGGTTTTCGGGATTCTGTTCGACTCCGTAAAAGTACAGATCGCCAGGTCGCAGATCACCTAAGGCGATCGTAAAGTGCGGATATGCCTCATTCTCTACCATCTATCTACATAGATAAATTGAGACTTCCTACGTTTTAGCGTCAGACGACAATCGTCTTAGGTGATCTCTTTCAAACCCCTAACGAACAAAATTAACTATGAATGCTCCGATACCTTAAACCGCACCCACTCGTTACATTTATTTCATAACGCAACAGTGCACAACACAGTAAATTGAAAACCCATGGTCTTGTGCCAATCAGATTCACTTTACATGGCGGCCAATTGAATTGAGCCAAAAGCGTTGAAACACGATTAGGCTCCTGGGACCGCAAAAAAAAAAGGTTTGCATCGGATACGAAAACATTTTTAACACCGTCCGGTTGTAGTATTATTAAATAGTCGATCACCCGCTTAAGATGGTATGCAAACGATTGCCTTATGACTATTTCTCAACAAGCCAATTTAAAATTTTTGTAAATTATATACTGTCGGTCTGAATTCTCTCCCAACTATGACCTACCAGTAATGGAGGCACGAAGTCAATACTTCCTTCAAGGTTTCCTATTATCTCTTGTCAGACCGCTTGACATGCAATCAGATTAACTTCATAACACTTCAAACCAATCCAACCATTGTCTTAAGTCAGATTTCCAAACCTCCTACTTATCGTACATTAAAACCCACATCAACAAAATTCACTCTGCAATCAAGAATCACAAATTTTATTGACACTAATGCATTCATGATCTGTCTAAGGATATTGCATCTTGTTTATATTGCCCATCATCTAGCCAACCAACTAACCGGTACCAAAGTAAAGGTATCCGCGAAACAGGTGCACTCTAGCAATGTAATTAATTTATATCTGGAGCAAATCGCTTACTATCGTCCCGTCGATCGGGTTCGGTGTAAAAATTGTTCCGTGTGGGCTGCGATCATAGACGCGATCAGGACTGGTTTAAGCTATCCCGCTTGATATTGGAATTTAGAGCAAAAACACTTTACCCATAGAATTTTTGATCTAAGTGAATTTTTATTTTCTTCTCTTTGCAGAGTTATGCCGCGAGTCAGCTAAACGCACGGATTGTGGACGACGGATTCAAAGGTATTTTGCGATCGTGTAGAAATGGCTTCGCCAATGAGTGCTGTTACACTCTATCGAAGCCCAGGCGGTATGTGCAGCTCTCCACCAGTCAATCAACAGCTACAACAATACTTTGCCAACAATAATAACGAACATAGCCGTATAGTGCGGCTGTTAAGTGCACCAGCGATTTTGTCGCCATCACTGGAGCCAACATCCAAGGGATTGCTGAATGGACCGGGACAAAATAATTGCTTCTTAAATTGTGCTGTTCAGGTGAGTTTAAAGCAAAACAAATAAATGTACTACAGAGATATCGTGTGACCTCATTGTGACTGGGCCTGATCCACAAAACCAGAATTAGAACTCTTCCCAGATCGGAAAACGAATGCAAAGAGCCGCGAAATTGAATGCATCTCATCACACGCGAGTTTTAATCATTTTTTCATGGGAAATGGACTTACATTATGCATATAGATACGACTGCGAGTACAAGAGGAAGGCTAATTAAATGGCGTCATCTTAGCTAGCTTAGAGTTTCCTTTCCATTATAGAAATGTTGGGCGTCTTATGGGGTGTGGAGTTCATGTTCAATTGTGAGAATCTCAATTAGCATTGCAGTGTGTTTCATTGTCTCTCTAGTGGATAGTAGATATACATACATGGTTCTAGGAGGAGATCAAGTCAATGGGTCTCGGCATGAATCTTATAACATGAGATAGCATTGTTCGGCGTGTTCTTGATGGTAATTATACATATTTGGAACCCTTGTCGAAAGTGTATTATAGAACGACACAGAAAGTGTAACTTCTTGTTAGGCTGCACTGTATAGAGCAGATGATGGATGGAGTTTTTGCTTGGGAAAGCGAACAAACACTCTTTCATTCATGGCAAATTGTGCTAATTGCTTTATCTTGCAAATAAATTTATAGAGAGATAAGATAAGAATGGGAATGTGTAATATTTTTTACACTTAAAGAGTTCCAGAAAAGATAATGTTAGGTGTTAATATTTTGTTATGGATGGACAGTGGCTAAGTGGTTAGGGGTGTTTCAAATTTTCCAGAGATACTATCTTACCTAAGAGTCTGACAAACATCAAAGAGCAGAACTTGTCATGAGATGCTTTTTAAATTTTCCCTCGGAATCGAAATAAAATTATGTCAAAAATATAATGCGCTAACATAATGCTTGGAGAAGGATGATGTCTAAAATTTGTTTTTTTCCGGATTAGAGTCGAAGATTCTCTCCACTCCATACTTATCCGGGGAGGCAGTGCGGTGGAGAAGGAAGGCCTCTTCTTAGGGAGCCTCAGGCAATATTACGCGAGACGGAGCGTTGGTGCTCCAAAAAAAAAAATATCGTCATATCAGACTGAAGTTGGTAAATATACTCTTATTGGTATAAGGCGTTTACTCTCCTGTCGAAAGCTAAAGACTTATTTATAAATTATTTTGCCGCTTACAACAAATTCGCATCAAAATAGACGCTGTTGTTGCCAGTCCAGGATCTCCGCTAATGGATTCTAGGCTTGTTGGCAGTCCATGACCTGCGCTAATTGGTTCTGGGTTTGTTAATTTTTAGAACATTCCATGTACGGATTCGAAAGGACGTTCTTATTTGCAGGATTGTTAATGGTTTTTGTCCTTGTGTGTAGGCTTTGCCTTCGTGGGTGGTTGAACAGTCATGCACAACTCTCAATCTGGAAAACCAGACTCCTTCTGGGACTTTTTGGAAAGAAGGAACCAGAAACCCGATTTGAGGATTAGAACGCTGCCGTTTGCCCATTAAGGGCTCATCCGCCGCTGAATCTTTTTCAACCCTCTGGCTTAGTGTTAAACACTCAACAAAAATTTAAAAAGTTTACCCAAAAGCCCTAAGTCCTTCAAGCGCATTCTCTGCTGTGCATCCTTCGCTCTTAAAATAATACTTATTTCTCAAAAGTGTTTGCACCAGATGTTCTGTCACATGATACTAAACTGTATTGCATCTGGCTTTTCTATTAGTCGTAGCTTATTTCTGTTATTTGACACTTTTCAGTTGTATAACTGCTGCCATAGACAAGTATTTATTACGTCAGCAATTCTTAAAGGTTTCCCTTTAATTCCATCCGATTTGTTGTCGACTTTAATCACATGAACTCTCAATGCAGATCCCTTGTCATCATTATGGCAGCTCTAGCGTTTATAGATCCAATGTTAAGTTCGATATCAATTTGACCTCTGAGTTGCTGTCAAAGTATTGTATTTCGCGGATCGCGTATACCCAATGACCGCGCCATAGTTGGAGTCCATTAACCTCCCAAAGATTTATTACGGCGACATTTGGTCAATATTCTAGAAAAGGTATATATGTATACCTCAGATATAAACACTTTTGTGGAACATTTTTTTGTTATTTGTTTCATTAAAGAAACAGACAAAAGAGTCCATCGCCGACAAAAGAGTCCATCGCCGAACTGAAGTTAATTTTATGCTCTGACTCATCATGTCTTATTCAGTTCATGCTTGCTTACATAACAATTCTAACAGATAAGTAAGAGAATACGACATAATTAAATAAAAAATTCACCAGCACACCTGCTCCCAACATTAGCGTCTACAATCATCCTGAAAAGGGTTAACAGCGCAACGAAAGGATACACATTTCGTGGCAACGAGTCCTAACTCTCCCCTTCTACACTGCTGCTTGGATTATAGAAGACCAATTTATATTTTAAAGATGGTTCAAGTGAGTTGTGCTGACGCAGGTGCTGAAATTCGTTACTCTTCCTTAACACGTGCTACTGCCGATTGATTTAAAGTGTTTGCCCCGAAGTTCATGGTCAGATTCTTTTTGAAGGGTTGCAGTTTGGTTGCGTGATCGATTATATCTATATTATCAGCAGATGTAGGCTCTTTTTTGTTACGTGAATCACTTTAATCTGTTGATGTCTGCCTTCAAATTGGAGCAAATTAAGTCGGCAAAGAATTTTCTTAAAAAAAAATAAATATTTTCAACGTCAAAAGAGATGAAGAGCAAGTAAATTCGTTCCCTCTGAAACTCTTGGAATTCCAGAAAGCATCAATTTATGTTCGAAGTGCGAATATAAAAAAAACTTGTTTTAATGTCAGCCAAGCCCCAAGTATGGAAATTTATTTGGTAAAGGGTCTAGTCTAATGAAGCCGTGTAATTTGTTTTGTCAGACACAGCGTAATGCGTACTTAAGTCCGCACCTAGCTTTAAGCTGTGGGATTGTACTTTCGAGTGGAAGCCATCTTCGAAGTAAGCCGATTAAAACAAAATAAATTCCAATAATTGTTAGAGATGGAAATTTCGTGTTGTCAAAAAAGGGGATAGGTTTTCTTTGTTATGTCTTAATCGTCTTTGGAACAGTCATAAGTAGTTATTAAGATGTTAGATTGATTCATAAACAGTGATCTTTCGACACTCAGCGGCCGAAGTCCACAGTTCCTTTTGAGTTTATAGCTGAGTGAATAATTTGGGTGATTACAATTAAATTAAATAAATCACTATTTATGTTTTACTGTCGTAGCCAAGGAACTAGTACTAATGAATGACAAACCTCACCGGTAGACTATAGTAGATGTATAGTGGGGGAGAATTATGAGCCACTTTCAAAGGGATAATGGAATGATAAAGTTGATTTAAATTCAGAGTAGTTTTATCTGGGAAGTAGATAGATGATTTTTGTTTTGGAATCCAGTTAAAGTTTTCGTGCCTCAACTCATAAATTATTTTCTGCTTCTTTTCTCGGAGGTTGCTTCTGTCCGATGGAGCGCTCAGACACATTTACTGGTCCATTGTGAATGTGATATGACATACTTGTGATATGAGACTATGCACTTGAGAAGTTAAAATATCAGCCAAAGCGTCACTCCACACCTACTGCTGCTCTGTGTGCACTCTTAGCACCATTAGCAGCTTTAAGACTCTGGGAGCCTGACACGTGGTATGGTTATCGTATCAGACACATGCGTATTTTAGCAGGTAACAAAATCCTCAACAATACGAATTACTTAATTTCATCCGTTGACTTCAGTAGACCCATCCATTTGGGATGAAGGTTTTATTCTAAAAAAATGTACTATGCAAGTATACGTAGATGGGTTTAAGGCACAGACGGCACGGGAGAGGGTATTTTTTTCAAACTGCCTCGCTTTAAATGTCGCCCTGCCAGTTATAGCTATCCGAGTAGTAGCTTCCAGACACTCTATGCAACCGATAGATGGCAAAACTATGGTAATTCTTATAGATAGCCAAGCAGCAATAAAAGCCCTGAATAAGATTGCCGACAGATGCGAAACCTTCCAATGCTGGACTTAAGGCAGCTAACGATTGGTGGAATAAAAACTGCACATGGACATCATTCAAAACTGTCTGCACTTAGTATGATATAAAAATAACCAATCAACTTCGCTCCATAATTAGTAAAAAATTTGCTGAGAGCAATCACTTGCCACTGCACATTAGGCAAGCAAGTCATCAGAATGGAAGTACCGTCTAACGATTTCTGCAGGAGTTGAGGATACGTTGAGGGAGAGGAAACGAAAACTCAATGCTTCTGATTGAAGAAGAAGAAATATTTAGGTGAAAACTTGTTTGAAGATCTGAGGGATCGCAAAGTAGATTCTGCATCAACAAGTTCGTGCAATTGGTTTATAAAGCCTTTTCGACAGTGGTTTGGAGATTAACACATCTCTTTTCCTGAGATTGATTGCATTTTAGTTTTAAGACGAGAAGTTTGATGTTTAATTGTATCAGTCGTTTTTTTTTCTCTTCCCCGTCTCTCGAAGAAAGATGAGAAGGAGCTTCAGTGGTGAATAGCACTCACCACGTCAGCCTAGACCGGACAAATTCAGAGAAAGTGTTCTGCTGTGTCATCCCCCTCACCTCAAGCAGGACAGGTAGTAGTGTCGATTAAGCCCAACACATTTAAGTGCTTAACAAAAGCCTTGTTGCCCGAAGGGACGTCCACAACCCTCGCAATAGTTTGGTCTATTTGCATCCATCGCAGTCGCAACAACTAATCTTGTGTTCGCGAAAAACTCAAGCATCAATGGAAGATATGACTACAGATGCAGGCGTAGCCAATACAGGTTCGAGTCCTGAGAAAACGGCTTCCTTGAAAAAGAACTGAAAAAGTCTGCAATAAATTGGGAAAGCTGAAAGCGCGTTTGCCAGACTTTATTAGTTGAATCGGGACTTATCAGATTATTAGAATTATCTTCTCCAAAACCATGAAACTCTTATAACTACTGCTTCAATAAGTTCTCTAATTGCGTTTTAAAAAACTTTATTTTTACTTTCTTTGATTATTTAATATTATATCCTCTTATATAATGAATACCTTTCTACAATTGCCCTTAGCAACTTTTGTGTAATTCTTCCATATGTCAGGGAAACTTTTAACTTTCATCGAATGCATACTTCCTCACAAATAGTTGGAGAAGCTAAAGTCTTTTTGTTTTTTCAATTTCTCTAACTAAACGCGCCTCGCTCGAAGCCCACACCTAGCCTAGCCTTAACAAAAACCATCATCCATTAACAACAATAGCAAACGAAAAAACCCTTTGCCCGTCAGTAAATGAACAATAAAAGCCCACACTAAACTTGAGAAAAACCACTGAACCCGTCAATTCAAATGCGATGATCCTCCGTCGAATGCGGAAAGCCTGTAACCCCCCAACCTACTGCAACAACAACATTTTAATTAAATCGTCAGTGCAATAAAAAAGAAAACTCAAAATTCCCATTTACTTCAGGGTCATAGAAGAACAGATACGTGTAACACGAAGAGACACATCCTACCCACGCTTCTAGCATGATCCACGAAAATGCATAAATTTCCTTCAATGAGTCTCCGACTTAAGCGGAAGGAAGACACTTATTTAAGGCTGCCTCTCTGCAATGCATACACAAACAATTCACATTGCATTTACGATGGGAAATCTACAGAAGATGATATAATTTGATATGCAGACGGAATCGAAGGGCCACAAGAGGTGGTAGGCAATCAGTATACATACATACAGATATAGTAGTAGCTTCCCCTGCAGTCGAAGCAAATAGTATGTAATAATCATCTGGTAGGCTGCAGCAGCAAAAACAACGCAGAGAAACATTTCACAGATCGAGATAAATTCACACGATAAGCTCGGCCAGTAAGTAGTAGTAGTAGTAGGGCAAGACAGTCAAGCTCCGCGTGGAACTGCTCAATCGTGAAGCATGGTAATATTCTTGTTAACATACAAAATGTATTTTTGTATCGTCGTCGCCTCACCTTCTGTTGCACTGCAGACGTACTCAACGTACTCGAAGTTAAATTGGAAAAACCACAAGTACACTTTGCACACAGGTGTCATCTTAATTTTCCATCTTCATGTCATCCACTTGGGGAGAGATCATGATATCAATTCAGTGATGATTCCCATGATCTGCCCACATAGCTAGAGATCTAGAGATCAGCGGGAGCAGTTGTATGGAACTAGAATATTATTTATTGGATGCTGGCGTTCGCAAATCAATTTTTTTCACACTTTTCCCATCGAAACGGTGGTGTTGTGTGTGTGTTTTTTTTTTTTTTTTTGCCACACCAGACTTTTAGATTCTTTGCCTTTGCATGGTTCGCAGATTTTCCTGGGAAAATTGCAATTGACTGCGGATAGATAGTAATTAATTCCTAGACGGGGACCGAAAAGATTTCTTTAATTTTGTAATAAGGTTACTGAAGGTCTGGGATATCGCCGCTCCCGTCTATCCGAGCGTCCGTCTAGACACTACAAAAGCAAAGTTCGTGACTCAACTCTTTTATTAAGTCCGATTACTTTGTGTGATTTCACTTTCTCACATTCGACCTAAGGACACAATCACATCACAATGTATGTAAATGTCTTCTCGTGCGTGGCGAAGCAATAAAATTTAACAATTCTGTATCGCGCCCTTGATAAACTTTTGTAGTAATTCAATGCGAAATCGTGCGATGATCGTTTGTTTGGCAGTTGTGATTTGTTGCAAAGATATGTACACATTTTTGGGAGGGAGTAAGAATGTTCGTTACACGATGAATTGAGTGTAAGTTCTTCTTGCTCTTCTTGCAATTGTAAACTTTGTGTTCAGTGTAATGAGAATTTAATGACTTCATGGCTAGAAAAGAGATTTAAAATTTTATTACCTACAAGCTTAGCACAAGCGTTTAAGACGTTTTATTGCTTGCGCAAGTCGCCCAAGGGCCACATATTGAGTACTAAAAAAGTGCTCGATTTATTTAAATTTCGAGCAATTTAAGGTTTTATGTCTTTAAGTGTTGTTTTTGGAATGTGGACAACGAATTTGGGGACGTTCGGAAGGTTGTGTTGTTGTCTGACTGCGTGGAGCTGTAAATAATACAAATTGAAATTTTCTGTGTGCCTATTTAATGGCACTGAATTACTTTGTGTGCATTTGATATAGTCCCCAGTTGAGGCGGGGGTTCAGACACGCTACGCGGAGAAGCTGTAACTGCACGCAGAACCAAAACCAGCGCGATCGCCAGGACAATCAGTGATAAAGGTATCAAATATTCAATAAACCAATGGATCAGAGCCATGCTGAAAAGTCGTGTCAAAACCTCCTCCTCAGGTGGTGTGTCAGTGTCTGTGACGGCAGTTAAAGGATGCCCACAAGGAGGAGTAGTCTCCCCACTCCTATGGTAACAAGTCATTGACAGTCTGCTAGTCAACCTAGAGAGAGTAGACTTTAGCGCCATTGGTTATGCAGATGACCTGGCTATAATTATTAATGATAAGCTTAGCGCAACCATTACTAGTGGTGTGCAGGAAATATTACTACAAGTCTTAGAATGGTGCGAACAGGAAGGACTTCCATAAATCCTAGTAAAACCTTTCTAGTACCTTTTACTAGAAAAAGTTTTGTCATTCTCGAACCCATCTCTATAAAAGGCGTGACGAGTTACTCCAATGAAGTCAAATAACTTGGTATTATCGTAGATAAAAAAAACTCAAGTGGAATTTTCATATAAAGTCAGCCAACGAACGCGCAACTAGAGCCATGTGGGCCAGTAGACGCTTGTATGTCTGAACTTGTGGTCTTAGTCACATAATGATACACTGGCTGACGACCCATCATCTCGTATGCGGCCGTCGTCTCTAAGGTGACTTTTGAGACCGCAGTGTCAGCCATTTGGGCAAGTGGGACAAAAAAAACCTGAACTAAGGGTGCCCCTGAAAAAAAAAATTGTCAAAGTCGTATTTAATATTTTTCTCTTTTCTGTTAGTGTGCATTTCAAATCAATTAGATCATCCGTTTCTGTTTTCCAATTTACGGAAATAGTACAAAGAGAACTGGGTCATATCATAATATTCCTTCTTTAATTTTGAGTTAACTTGACATATGGGGTAATTTTCAACTACTTTTTCGCGCATTTCGGGCAGTATAATGGCCATAACTTGAGTAATGTTGGTTTTTAAGTTCGGGGGACTATTTGCGTAAACACGGTCGTTTGCGTAGCCCTAAAGAAAAAATTCCATCTAATCGTGTCAAATCGCATGATCTTTTTGGAACAACATATCGTCCAAGTAATGATCTTCAATCGCTGGCCAAAAAAAATCGGTTATCATTCGACCATATCCCATTGGCATTTTCGAAGAAATATGAACCAATTACACCTTTCGACCATAGAGCACACACAACGATGATGCACTTGCCGTACGATATCAGTAACGCTTCAACTCTCACAAATTTACAGATTGCTTGCATAGGGGGTCAATTATGACGACAATAATTATCGCGTAATACGAATAAAACGTGGCTACGTTTAACGCTTTGTTCGATACTATTATTTTAAATGGCAAACATTTAACTAATATTATGACACTTCAAATGACAGATGTCAAATGCTAGCGCTACTAACTTGAAACCACAGTTTGTTGACAGAATTTGCTTCTTATATACTTGTAAGTTAATGATCTAAACTAAGGCATCGTTAAGCTTCAATTCTATCAAGCTGATATACCTTTACGTATTTCATATTCGAAATATTTTTTGATGTGATTCAAAAATGAATCTAGTATACGTACCCAGGGACAAATTTTCGTATGCGCTTTACTAACAATATCGTTGTTTTTTTAAGCACGTGTTTTTCCAATAACTTTCGAATCGTCTAATTGAAAAGCTCTGTTCTTTCTTAGCGAGCAACCTCAGAAACGTAGAAACTAGTTTTATTTAATGGTTACAATTAGAGACCTTCACCTAATACAAAATTACTTAGTATCAAAATGAACTCTATATTTTTCCGGCTAACGCCTATTGCTGTCTATGAAAAATCATTAACAAATTAATAAAACATCTTTATACTTTCTATTGCCAATTTTCGATTACCTGACGTATTCCGCAGCCAATATTTTTCTTTTACATCTAAAGAGGTCAAGTATAGGCAACTGTTGCATTGCAAATTCCATTGGATAAATCAATCAATTTATCAACTGCGGTAAAGCAAGGTATTTTACCAGACCTCCGTCTTGTGGGTAAAAGCGAAAAGAAGTACGGGTTACGCCGCGGTTGGTGGTATTTTTAGTGAAAATCTGAAAAGATAATTATAGGAAATGAGGTGTTTTGACCTTTTAATCTTAAAATTTGGTAAAGTAATTAAGACATGCTTATTCCTCATATTAAGGAAGAGACTCAGATGATAGCTGAGTATGTACATACCTATTATGTAATAAAATTTTGATTAACTAAATGTGAACTAAAAATTGCATTTTACCTGATTGCTTACAATACGAAGATGTATGTTTTTGAATGGAAAAGTCATTAATTTTTTATTAATTACGTTAGTCGTAAATAGTTTTTAAATTAAGTTGAATCAATCATTAACGGACAAAACCATTTTAATAAGCAATAAGATTTAACAGCGTTTTTTGCGGTACAAGCAGGTGCCTCCGACGGGAAGTTGCCTGGCAAACGCGAATATAATTTATTCAATCTAGACTACTAGATAGCAAAAACATAGTTGTAGCATAAAGCGTTTTGAAGTGAGGTTTTCTTTTAGTGAGTAAGGGTCTGACACTATTATGATCACGGGCGGCCGAACCTCATTATGTCTAATGGAAGATTAGTCGGCAAAACATAAAATTAAGGATATTTTTGCAAAGGTCTCGCGATGAAGAAGTGCACCAAATTCAAGCAAATTATATGGAATGTATCATGAGCTCGAAGAAATAACTTAACTAAAAGGAGCTACGACAAAACAGCTCGATCAAGGACATAACCTTGTCTAATATAGCCGCCGCACAGAGAAGGACAAGTGCTCAGTAAATTCGTTCGCAAAAGTTCATAAACAATACTTAACCCAACTACTACTACTACTACTACTATATAGGTAGCGGCAGTATTGTGAAGTATTTTTTAAACGAACTGCCTATTCTTTCTGGGAGCCACTCCTAACTATGAAGAAGTAATCGAAATATCTTTGAACCTAACCCCGTCGAATAAAAAGGAAAGAAGAATAAATTAAATCCCTTCCTCCGACCTGCTCCCTTAATAAATTTCTTAGCGAAATCTATGTAAGCCTCGCCAATGATCATTGCAATCCCGTCCACTCTAGACTTGATGTCAAAAGTGTAAATTTGTTAAATCTGAAAAGCAAAAGGTGATTAATGGCTTCTTAGGTTTCAATGCAGTGTCACTACCACTCTCATGGTGCAAAGACCAGCGATGCTCAAGGGAAATACATAGCAACCAATTGGTGACTACAGCAAGAAATTTACAAATACAAACTAAAAGCGATGGTGGCAGACTTAGGACACAAGTAGCTGCTCCAGCCGCCGCGCCGTACACACAATCTCTCGTTTCAAAGTCCAAATTTATAAATAAACATTTAAGATTTTCAGACGCGATATACCCAAAGTCCCAGGTGTGTTCTGCCATCATATATACGAGTAGCATGAACGCTGCGCACACTCAGCACGTGCTAATCTCCAATGGCTGTCTTGTCGTCGCCATTGAACACAAAAAAAAGCAAACTAAAACGATTTAAAATACGATAGACAAACAGCCATGGTAGGCCTAACACTTGGACGGTTCTTGCCATTCGACTTTTTTTTTTTTTTTTTTTGGTGTGATTACACTCACTCATCTAGGTAGACAGAAGAAATATATGTATGTTCGAATGAAAATCTTCAACTCAAGTTCATGAAAAAATAATATATTAGTGGGCTCGGGACAACAACAACAATAATAATTAGCTTGAAGTTCCCTTCGTAGATACTTTCAAGCGATAAACATAGGCTAATTGTTGTCGTTGGTACTTTGTAAGGAAAGACGCTAACTCAACGAATAAGAAAGAGAATAATGACGCAAGAGTGCGGAGTTTAACTATATCCTGTGTCTATCCAATATCCGATTGATTGTACACATGGAACCGGAAGGATGTGTGTGAGTGAGCGCCATCGTTTCTTCCGGTGATTCATTTCCCATGCCAATTACGCCGTTACACGTACTTCCCCACTCAAGGGTCAGGTAATTGATACAATTTAGGCGGAGATGCAGCACCATCATTTCTTAACATTACCAATTCCTGTCATTAGTTGTCGTAAAAATTACCTATCCGCTGTTACCAAGCTCATTAGAGTTCCTCTAGCGGCGTACAACGAAAAGTTGACAATCTCTGAATTTCACACGCCTGTGCTAGAAAACACCGGGATTTCGGTTGTAAAAAAAAATAATAGTGTCTTGCTCCCAGCTTCCAATTCAAATCCCAATGCCAATCGCAATCTACTGTGGGATATGTCAACGGCCTCTCTGATCGCTTCACAGTGACAGACAGCACAGCGACAAAAAAGAAATTGTATTCTTTACATTTCTACGACGCGAGTGACATGGAAACCGGGTGTTGAATTGCGGTAAACATCTACTCTTTCTCTTTGGGTATCTTTCTAACGAGAGGTACACACTCTTTTTTTTTGTCTTGCTCCAAGCGACTGAGATACAAATTGTCTGCGATAATAAGTGTATGTTGGGAAATGATTGTGGTCATCTCACACTCATATGTGTACTTAGCAGTTTTGCCTTCCACGGAATGGATCCTTAACAGGATAATTGGTTCTTCCTGTGATGATGATGGGGCGACTTTTTAATACAACCGAAGGAAATGGTAATTGTTTTTATTTCACCGCAAAAGGCCACCGGTGTCAACCTCAGTTCGCACTATAACTCTTTTATACTTAGCATCCAATTTTGTTTTTGTTCAAAAATTTTAATTCAATTGGACAAGCTTCTTGATCATGTCAAGTATATGCACGAGTATATATTTATGTGCATGTTCTGAATGTCTTTATCAAATTACTTTACGGTTTTGTGGTAAATTGTTTGTTGTTTTGGTGAGTTTTTCGTATGTCGTCGGGAGCAATTATTTCCAGTATTGCACTAGAAAGGCACGGTCTTGTGTCTTGTTTGCTTTTGTCGAGGATAATTGGATGTAATGTTGACTACCCTAGAAGGAAAAGTTGATACAAAGTTATAGAGGGAACCTTATCTTGAGCAATTATTGGTAAATTGTTTTAGACTGCTTGGTCATTCATTGATTTGCGGTGCAGATAGGGTTTTAATTTACCAAGTGGCATTTTGTTGTTGAAAGGTTGTTTAATGTTTTTTTGTTTGTTTTCTTTTTCGTGTCTTTTCAGGTATGTATGATGAAAAGCTGACGTTTTCAAGGAAACATGACTGTTGGTATTTGATTTCTCCTGAAATGTGTGGTATTTGTGTTGGTATGCTGAGTTTGAGGTATGTTTTGTTGAACTAAAGCATTTGGGGCGGTGAAAGACAGTTCTATCTTAATTGAAGCTATGAAAATCGTACGTGGAACTTCTTATAGTTCAGCTTTGCCTATGGTTTGGCACACCTTTGATAAAGAAGTCGAAATATGGGATGTATTGGACTGTCGAAATAATTTGGGAAAATTGTGTTAAAATGTAAACCACAAGCATTTAATCAACGAAATAAGCTCAGGTATGACCCTGCAGAACAGACTAAACCCATCGGCTTCCTTTCACATAAGCTTTATATTTTATTATATATTTTATTAAAAACAAAATCGGCAAGCCCTTTGCACCATTTTCGGGTCGATTTCCAATCGTTTTATGTGCGACTTAACTGTGGCCCACACACAGGGTCAGTCTTAGTGGTTAAGTGCGTTGGATCACTAAGCGAAGGGGCCTGGTTCAAATCCACCTTTAAGTTTTTAGTCGCTGCGAACGCCTGAGAAACATCCAAGAGTAAGAAATGTCATGAGAAGCTACTTAAAAAATTACCATTCGGAATCGGTCAAAAAATATATCTTCGCACACATAATGTTTGGAGGAGCTAAGCTTTAGGTCCTCTATGTGCCATTTCACTCAATATTTTTTTTAAACTCAGGTAGATCTCTATGGATATGCACTATGCAATATGATTTGTGGACAGGGATTTGCAGCAGTAGGGAAGAATGACCCAAAAATCAACTACTTACTACTGAACAAACCGCATGATCTGATCCTGACTAAAGTAAGCTGCTAAGCAGACTGGAACTGGACTGGACTGGACTGCAAACTCTGACAATACATTTTTTAGTGACAGCTAAGTGGCAATGAAACCATTGAAGCTTAAAAAGAAAGGACAAGCAAATGCTGCAGTGAAGGTACTTACTTACTTATGTCCTATTGCCACCTGTAGGTCCTATGGCCTCTACAACGCCTACGCGTAATTGTGTTCGGTTTCTGGCAATGTGCCTCAGTTCTCTCCAACTCTTTCCCAGTTGCCGTGCTTCCGTTCGGCTGATCATTTCTGTTTTTGCCGAATTAACGACGTCTGCTTCCCTCTCCACATTTGTTGTCATTTGGTGAAGGTCCATTATTCTGTGAGATAGCAAGCATACATCGTCAGCGTAGTCAAGATGCTTGAGTTCGGATGTAAGAGTCCATCGAATTCCTCCTCCGCTTTCTGTCGATAAAGTCGCATTAATCACGTCGCTAATCACCAATTAAAACAGTATTGGTGACAGAATGCAAAGGCATTTCACTAAGATGTGGTGGTGTAGGATCGTCAGCGGATATACATTTCGGTGAATGCTATGTCTGTTCTACCTCCGACTCTGATTGGATCGTCACCATCGCCAATGACGTACATTTTCTTACAACTCCTGCTACTTTTGCTGTTAATGTTGATGTTGTTTCTGCTGATGCTGCAGCTTCTGCTGTTTCTGCAGCAGCTTATTACATAACTACGAAATCTTAATCATCATCCTCAAGTTTAATAAAACCTATCGCATTATTCAAAGTAAACAAAACAAATTCAAAACGTGATAACATTGTAAAAGGTTTACTTTCAAACCTCTAAATGATACGTTAAACTTCATAAATGCCTTGAAACTACTTCAAAATTCATAGGTTTTAAGGGGTTTTACAGCAAAGCGGAATATTACACCTTTTTTTTTTACCGTCAGCCCATTTTAACCTTGTTGAAAATCGGCTGCTTAGTTGTCGAAAAAAGAATGTCCTACAGTAACAGCTGCTACATTTGACTTAAGAAATTTGCAGTTTATTGTTTTGTTTTGATAGATGTCGAAGCGGGATAATATTCTCAAATTCAACAGTAAATCCCATATTTACACCTTGCCTTCTGTTACTTTCATTACGCCTATTTATCCTCCCATTTAGAGATTCGAAATCTTTTATCTTTTGAATTAAAAAAACTCACATTACTTATCCAAAAACAAATAAAATACCAAAAAATTGCTGACTCACTGCCTAACGTCAATTAAGAACCACTCATTCTAAAAAAAACTCACCCGAAAGAGTAGACTATTTAACCCATTAAACGCTTTTAATCGTTGAAAAATTTAAATTCCTTAATTTTATCGAATTTAGGAGGAGGCGAAACAAAATATAAAACGGTACACATTCCATATTTATTAACAAATCTCTGTCAAGATTCAGAATTTTCCATGAAACTCTTCTCCCCTTCGGTCTTTCATGTGCCCAAAAGCTAACAGAAGTAGTAATAAATTCATCTTCAACATTGATTGTGTCTTGAGCGCGTGTGGTTGAGGCGGCAGCAGCAGCAGCAAGCTTGTGTGCAACAGCTAATGATCCCAAATGGGAATTTCCAGTTCACTCTTAACCAATTGATTGTGGCCGATACCGAAGTGAAGGTGATGTGTGTCGTTTTAATGTCATCTCTCGGAGAATAAAGTTTCTTGTGCGTCCCTCTAATCCGGTCGCCGTGACAACGTTTTACTAGTAATCTACACACATTCATCTGTGAAGTGAAAAAAGAAAGAACCGGAGGCACACTCCAGTCTTCCACCAAAGAAACAATGCATTTGGTACGTGCTGTTTAAATAAACTCATTAACTTCGACAAACAAACGACGAGGTTTTATTGGTGAACACGACGGGCAACATCAGAAGGGAGAAAGCACGAACCAAGAACAGAGACCAAGAGTATCCTCTTTTTTTTTAAGGAAAAACCAGAAAATTATGTGTGCTGAGCTCGTGCTACATCAGCACTGCTGCTGTGATGCTGTGTTGTTGCAAGCAATCGACTGTTAATCAGCTCTCTGCACAAGCACAATGAACTTGAGCGCAACATACAAGCCAGCGATGCAGCAGTGGCGGGTGTATATGCCTGTGCATACAAATTCGTGCTGCAAATTTCCATTAACCAAGAGGTTCTTCGTTTGGTGAACCCTTTTTTTTCTGTTTGTAGCTCGTGCTCCTCGAAAGTGGTCCGTCTCCATAAAACTGAAAATGAAAAGACCAAAACAAGCCAAAAAAAAAAAGTTGCAACCAGCTGGACACAAGCATCAATTATTGCAGAAGACAAGCCAACAACAGACGAAGAAAAAGTGAAGCAGCATAAAAAACATATTCGTTTTTTTTATCCAAGAGACGTAATGGCGATGCCTTGTTTGGTCCGCCTTCGAACCGGTTTCAAGATGCACCAGAATAAGAGATGTTGATTGTATGTGTGTGTTTTTTTTAACGCTCCGGCGATGGTCGATGAACGACTGCGCGAAGAGGTTGAGGTCGAGGATGGTGATGCTGCAAGATTGCTGTCAAAGGGCTCTTCATTGCTGTCAGTTATTTTACAATTGCAGGGCTGTAGATGGAGGTCTTTTCATCTCCAAAAATAGCCTCTAGAAGAAAAGATGATATGAACGAATAGAAAACGTGGCGGGAATATCATGGTCACGAGCGCGTTTCGCGCGCATCTGCTGATCCTTTAGATGGTGTTGGCTAGAAATCTGTAAGGAGAGACGGGTGGTAGCATTGTAACCAAGTTTTCTGGCGGGATAATGGGGGTTTCGCGCGCAATTTTCTTTTACCATTGGGGACAGAAGAAATAGAATAGAAAAACATTGCTTGGAGTTTTTTTTGTTCTCGCTGCAAATGTTAGGTTTACTCCTTTATATGGTTATCACATTTGTTTGATTTGGTTGAGTACAAGATTGGCTTTTTTATTTTAATGGAACGTATTATTGCAGTTGACTTTTGGGGTTAGATTCAAAGTAACCTTTTTGCGTTGTGAGGAAGGGTATAGTTGAAAATTGTGGATCAAATTATCTGAATGTTTTTTTTTACTTCTTCCTTAATGTTATTACGATAACAAACATTCAAAACTGAGAGGAACAAGTTATCAGTTTTCATCTGGCTGACAAACTACGGATGAATATTGGACCCAACGACAGTTTAAAATTTGTTATTCGCAGGCCTACCTGACTTTTAAACCGTAGTCAGTTGACAAAAGACACATTTTCTGAAGAGATGCCTTCGCTTTTTTGAATTTCTCTAAACATGGATCTAGGAAAAATGTTCTTTCTACTTGTTAAGCCTATTGGAACTTCTGAAGGAGATTTCCAATGTCAATATTAATAAGATCACTTTCATTCTGCGTGGAGAAATCAATCTTTAGAGCTTTTTAGACCCAGCCTTGGCCAGATCTGTATAGTCGCTAGACATGTGATTCCACTTGATAGGCGGTCTCACAACTAGCAATTGGTACACCTAAGTGGCCTTTTTTAGGTGAAAGAGGAAGTTTTAGCGAGTTGATCAGCCTTACAAATTGCAAGGAATGTCCTTATGCCCTGGCAACCAACCAAAGTGAAGGTTTAAATGTTTCGCCATCTCCTCCTAGAGATGATCGACAGTCTACCAGTCCTGACGGAGTTTAAAGGGTGTGATTCCATCCGCCATAAGATCCGCCTGAAGCACGGTATAAGGACCAGAAAGACGGAAGGAGAGACCAAGGCTTAGTTTGTCAGAGGAAACAGGTCCGTCCACCCACCTCATCATAAGTTTCTGATCTGTCGTTGTAAAAATCAATTAATTTGTCTTCCATGTAAACGCTTTCAACCCAGAAAGGCAGGAGGGCAGGGTGGCTTGAAACGATTTATATTGAGAGGTCCAGAATTCATTTAATATGGAAGTGTCTCTAATTGATTGATTGGTACGCTGTTGTGTAGCTTAGCCTTTGTTGTCTACAAAGATATCGATATCCATTGATTCCACTAATGCGTAAATAAGCTGAGCGCTGTCTCTATTCAGCAGCAAAGCTTTTAGTCGAACATTAGAATACTTTTAGACAGATAAGTAGGACTCAAAACTCTTTACTACCAGACAATTTGACCGCAGTTTTAGGAGCTTTAGACATGAAGAAAGGTTGCCTTGGCATTGCTTTGGCCATTTAAAAATTGCCCAACCAAAAGGCTTTCCATTTTTCTAAGCATTTCCACTTCAACCAACTTCCACTTTCATCGCATCCACTTTGACCTCATCGCGGTTAAAACTTTTACATCTCCATCGTTTTGGAACAATTAACCCACACAAAAAAAATGAGGTACCCATAATGATTAACACGTACTTGAGCAATCATCAATTCACTTGCATTTATTTAGACCCAGGAAATTCTCCTTCAAAGTAGCACAAAGTAATAAAAGTAAACTTCAATCATTTAGCTACTTCGATGTTTTTATCGTTTTGGGCATTGTCCAACTAGTCAAAAATGGACATTTCTTGTTAGCTCGTCAGAGCCTAACTGCCAATTTTACTATTTAGGTTAATTCAATTTCCTCTCCAGCTTACCATGCCCACATCAAAACAATAACCGCTAATTTTCCAACTCGATTTCACCTGTTTGAAGCCTAACCACCACCAAAAAAAAAACAAACACTGTTCAAATGCCTATAAATGTTTAATAACAAGTCAACAAACCAGTCAACGCGTCGTCCGCCGCAGCGTGCTGTGCTGCAAGACAATCATATACATATTAATAAAAGTGTACAACAGAAGCATTAAAACTTCAATAATTCAGACATTCCTGCATTCTGCTCAAGCAGAGAGACGCATTATGAATTTAAAATTAAGTGCACATAATCCAAATCGACATAAAGCCACCACAGCTCATAGTTAAATGTACGGCCACCATTTTTACGCTACCTTCTTGTGAGCTATTTCTCTCGCTCTTTTAGTTGTAAAATAAATTAACAATAAGAAAAGATACATAGATAGATACTCGTACATCGTCGTACTCACTCGGTGTGTACAAATTGGAACTGGTTTCTGCGCTAAAAAGCACAATCTTTTAGTCCGCACAAGAACCTCGCGAAAAATGTTGACAAGAAAATCAGATGTGTGTGGTGGCTTTGTTAATGCCCCCCGAAGATGTTGCAAAGGTATTTCGCAGATGAAGATGCATAGATTTGCAAAAGTTGATTTGAAGAAGATGCTGTCAGTTAAAAATGCCATGGTCAACCTGGTTATTTCCTCACAATAAGATGGGATGGAATTTTTTTTTGTATTTGCGATGTGTAGGCGTTTGCGAAATTCTGTTAATTTGCATATTGTTTTTTAAAAAAAGAAGGAATTTAGTACGCGAAAACAATGCGAGAACAAGTTTCTGTTCTGGCGCGCTTTTTTTTTTCTTTTAAGAACCGAACAGCTTCATCAAAACAAAAAGACGAAAATAGATTCATGCATCTTCGTCGTCAGTTTCGTATTTGTTCAATGCACAGCATCCAGCTTCCACACTCACATAGAAATCTGCCCGCCAGAGGTGCTCCCAAACTGGTATGTTTTGTTGTTTATTTTTTTATTTTTTTCTTTAGAAAACTAGTTGTGGAGTGGCGACGGCCATTTTATAACAAAACCCCATATAGCAAGCATTCATACATATACATACTACATGAGGACAATATAATTTCAACGGCACGGATTTAATTGTCGAATGCACGTAATGCGCGCGTGTGTGGTTTTGGTAGCTGAAACGATCGCTGCAAGGAGTGGAAATGCACATACGTGACCAGTTAGGTTTGTCAGCTTTATTTCTGATTGCAAACAACGAACAAAGGATTAAAACGTTTCTAAGGCGAAACTTGGTTAAAATTTCATTTCTAAGACCAACACGTAGGTACGCTAGAAGCAAACATTTTGCTCTCAGAGAGCATTTTGATATGATCATTGAGATGAGAAGAAAATTTACCAAAACATTTTTCGAAGATACACACAGACAATGTTCTCTTTTAGTAGAGAAGTGTTGTCTTTTAAAAAAGACGAAAGAGTTCAGTAGCGAACTGGGAAATTAATTGGATTGGGAAAAATATTTATTGTGTTGCATACCTTTTGGCGAGTTTTCAAATCGAGAATTGGAAATGGTATTCTTTTGGAGAGTTTTTTCTCTCCAACCTTTTGCTGATACCGAACGGAAAAGAAGTTTCTCGATATTTGTCAAACTTTTAACGAGAGTTGAGGTAGTGGAAGCCTCTAAGCGGAGGTCTTCTTAGCATGAGGTCCCTTTAAAACAAAAATTAATACATTCTAAGGAATAACTAATAAAATCTTTGTGATTTGATGAAGTTTTGTTGCATACTTATCGGCTAATTGTTTATTTGCTGTAGCATCTAACATATTGAAAGGATGGGGTAAGGTGTAATACGTAGGTACGTGCAGAACGTAGGAACCTTTTTATATCGTCAGGATTGACCAAATGCAAATTAATATTATTCAAAATACAAATAATAAATAAAAGTAGCTTGGTAATATATGATTGTTAGCGAGAGCATAAGCACCGCAGTGTTTTATTTTTCCAAGAACTCAAATACATATATTATTATGTCCATGGCGAGGAAAGAGCACTCCTAAGGGAAATAATATTCTGTATCCACACCTTCGCAGCCTGACTTGCATGTTAAGTCCTCTTATGCAAATTTTGTTATTGACTTTTCGCAAGAAATGTATGCACTTAAGTACTGCCATCAACATTTTAATTTAATCTAAAGAATTAACAATAATTAAAATAAAGTCTTCAAAACTAACACTAATTAGGAGCGTTAGGAAAGGAGGTTTAAAAGGTTGAAGTCGAAAATATCGCCATGATTGTTGGTAGTAAGTAGACAAATTTAGCTGATGTTCTAAGGGCTAGGAAAACAGATCAATTGAAGCACTTAAACAGTTAAAAGCGAATGAATAATATAATGTCAACTACATTTCACTATAAAATTAATCCTTAAGTGCGCAATTTATATATTTTTAAAGAAAACAAATCATATATATATATGATGAATTATTCAGTTATTCATCATGGCGTATTTGTGAAGTCTAGTAAAAGTGAACGAGATTGGCAAATAGGCGAAAAATTAGATGCGAATCAAGAAATTTCTTGAATATACGCGAAACCCAAAACTCCGCACCCCTTAAACGTGGGTACAGCGGCAATTATTGCTTCAAATAGTAGCGAGCATAATATATTTGTTGGTCAACACACGTAGGGATTTTACAAAACTTTTCATTGAGTGGATCAATTAAGGGACGTTGCTTGTGAAGTTAGTCGAACTTTATATTCTGAAACACATTTTCCATAGCCGTTGAAATGATCACATGTTGGATTCCAAATGTGTTATCAATATGAGAATAATACCCTACTTAGTCATCATTAATGAAGAAGGTTTAAGAGGGCTTGATAATTGATGACATTAAGCTTGAAACTCTTGTCAAGACGTTTTTCCAGTCATAATCAGGCCGAATCCATTTGTATGACATATTTGGATACAATTTGGATAACTACAGCTTGAACTCTCTAAGTGTGATTGCACTGTATGAGGGGTGAGGTTTAGTATTACCTCTAAGCGTGATCTATAGGCGTGATCCCATGCGGCTAGCTGCTCTTTGCATTCTGGTAAGATTTGAGGGATGGTATTTCTTATCGATATAGATTTCCACCATACTACCGCTGTGTAGAGCAAAATACGGTTTGAAGCCTAATGTATCTCCATCAGAATCCTTTCTACAGTCAATAACAACCGATTTGATTTTCTTTTTTTCTTATAAATTCTTGAATAAATTGTGTTCGATTGCGTTTTACTTTTGCTTTACTTTGAAAGGCTAGGTAAAGCATAGCTTACCCTCAAAATTTCGACCTCATCTTTCAGATTATAACTTCGTTCTTGAAAATTTAGCGATCCACTCGCGGAAAATCTTTGCTTTACCAACTTACAAGAATTTAATTTTGGTTTCCCAATAAAAATTTTAATTTTAAAAAAATACAAACCAAACATATGCGGGTGCATTGTTCTCACCACCACCATCATCTTCAGATTCCCAAAGTATCTTACCCTTTTCCAAAGAACCTACCATTCTACTGTCGTCTTCGAGTCATTAATCAACCTGACGCGTCCATTCCAAAATACAAAACCCAAACTATACCACCGCCAACAAAAGAACCCCTTTTTTCCCACAACAGTAAGTTAGTTCCATTCGAATAGGCACACGCTCTGCTGACTGTTATTTCCATAAATTGAACAATTGTCAACCGAATTTCATTTTTATTTGGACATCTCTTTGACCACAAGAAGTGCTTGTGCTTCTGCTATCGAAGAGAACTAACTAGCTGCGGTTCTCTTTCTTAAGTCGAATTTCTCACCTGTGTACCGAGCATTCGAACAGGTAAAATGGGAAATTTTCTTGCATTCGTATTCGTTTGAACAATATCTTGAAAGACGCAACTTCGAAGAAAACCCACCAGAGAGACTTAAGTCAGTGTGAGTTTTGTTTAATTCAAAGACGGAGGTGTGTGATTTCTGCGGTGTTATCAAAAATGTTTTTTATTTATTATTTTGTTTTGCAAATAAACTTAGACTATAAACAAATATATTGCAACATTGCCGAAAAATGTATCAACAAAGTGCAGTGACTCTGAAGTGCAGAAGTGGTTTAAAATTTAATTAAGATTGAAAACTCTCTAAAAGAATTTCCTGAACAAGTGCTGCACTCTAGTGTGTCTTGCATGAACTGTGTGCTGCTAGCAACAAAATGGTGACGTCAGTTATAAGAACTTGTACGTAGTTCCAACCTAAAACCTAATAAAGTGGTGCCGATACTATTTATAGTTAAAATACTTTGTTTCTTTTTTTGGTGCTTTGCGAGAGCAAATTAAAGGTGCTTTAGTTTTAAAACCCCTCAGGGGATGAATATTGAACAGTGTTGCAAAAGAAAATTTATAACAAAAAAAAACTAAAAAAGGGAAGGATACAATTCCTTAAACAAAAAAACAAATTGATTGTGTGTGCCGCCACGACAGGTGTAGCAATATATGTTGTGTAATTTTTTGTCTGCTCATCAAAGAAGCACCTGTATCCAGAAATAGGGGCTGCCTAACAAACTACCCTTTTTTTGTTTGCAATCATGCGCGAAATCGCCTGGCAATAAATTATACCCCTGAATTTTGCGAATTCAAAAAACCTCCGTCGACTTAAAAACACACAAATTGGATTACCATTTAAATAAATAAAGCAAAGAAAAAATGAATATGGATACGACACTATCACCGACGCTATCACCGGTTGGTGATAATAAGTTACCATCGTCTAATGTTGGTGCATTTTTCCAAACCTGCAAGGTAAGTTCGTACATCTTTGATGTTTCCCGCTCATTTCTTTATGTGTCCAAAATTGGTCACACAATTTTTATTACATTTTACAAACAACCAACAATTAGAAGTAACATTAAAACTACTGAGTAAGCAAGATTTTCATGGCTTGTAAGTTGTAGGTAGAACGATGGACGTGTCGTGTTCATGTGACAGACGGTTTATTGCATTAGAACACGTACAGTGGGAAAGAGACCTCCGCCGCCGGTATACTACTACTGTTATTGTTGGCGGAGGTTCTCCGAAACTGTGTTGTTGGTTAATTACCAATTCTGGTGACAGGTTTTGCGCTTGTTTGTATGCAGGTGCCAATTTCTCTTTTTCCAATGCGTACACCTAACTTATGGGTAGATTTAGATTGTGCCTGCATTTGATAGAAAGATAGTTGCTTTCTTGGGTGCGACATTCACGTAGTTGCGGTTGGGATTAAGAATAAGGGATTATATTCTTTAAATCCTGAAGCAGCTTTTCATTTGCTTTGACATCATGCGGCGTATCGGTGGGATATGACATTGTTGTCGAGCATGCGAGGGAAGCGCAATACAATAAAACGGTTGTCTGGGAATTGTGCACATCCTCAAGTATAAATCTAGTTAACAAATGGATAAATAGGAACGCTTTTGCGGTAGGCTGTTCATGGCATAAGTGAAGGGAAATCACAAGGATGCTTGTACCTTGGAAAGAAGCGCTCACATCATCTTTAAACATTATCGGCGAATATTGCGAAGCTCTACCTACATTAGGTATTTAGGTATCGTCTAAAAATGATAGCAATTTTGAAATTAACATCAACTTAAAGCAATAAACAGCAACTAATTTTGAGGCTGAGAGTCTTCTCATTATAGATAAACTCTGTCCCAGTAAGTTTAAAGCCGAGTTTAATTTTTCGAGGATCGAAATCAGAAATGTGAAAACCGTCTTCAAATCCGTTGATTGTCAATTTTCATACAAAGGCATAAAACATCCCACAATATTCCCACTTCAGATGGTTGATCCTAACAATGTATGGCTGTTGCACCAAAAATGTTGGTAGTGCCCACATCAGTAATATTAGAGATGTATGCCCCTAAAGTCTGTTTTAGTTAAAGGCCATTGACCTGCAAGTATTAGATACCTTCGACCATAAATTCCCCGTGTATCTGAATTATACCTAAATGCGCTAGCACTAAACAGACTACAACTATATACGTGGTCTCTTATGGATAGGATTCAACTTCTACATTACATTTTTAATATGGTACAAAATTATATCACCTGTCGCGCCAGATTATAGCATTCTTTTAACAAGGAATATATGTGCCATAGCGAAGATAATTGAACTGGCAAGGCACCAAATCATCCTCTAGCCTGAACCTTTTGTATGCTGTCTGCTAAGCTCTTTTTATTTCTCTCTAAAAAAAAGGAGATTGTAACTTCATATGCCGTGCCGTAAGTTTTTCAAACTTTCAACGTTCAACAATAACGTTCGAGATTTCATGTTAACATTAGCAACAGCTTTTGGGGGGTCTCTTATTCTGTAAATTGAGTGATCGAGTAAATCGCACTCTTAACCCTAGTTGTAATAGAATAAAGTCATCTCAGATTGCATTCATGGAAGTCATACGAATATTATTGAGGATGTGAATCAATTTAATGACTTCAATTGAGACATTGAGACTTGACAATTGAAATTGAGAATGAAAGGACCTAAGCTTCTATTCATTTTAAAGTCAAATAAGAATGCTAGGATAAAAATAATCATTTAAAATCTTTGAAATTACTGAATTCATTTAATTGGTCGAAGTTCTTTGAAGTTTAAGGATATTGTTGCATTCACTGACTTTCCCGTGCAAGAACGGCGTAGAAATATTTTTGCAGCACCACCACAACAAAAAAGTGCTTGTCATGAAATGCGACTAAAGGGGGTAAATCACATATAGGATATTTTAAACATCTAGGTAAAGGAAACCACACTCAAATAATGGTACATAATACTTACAGGCAGAAACTGTCTTGCTCTGTAGTGGTTGGAGAATGGTGAATTCAGGTTAACAAATGCAATCTTGTGATTTAATTGAAACCTTGGCACCTCTAAGGCCACTCTAATCTCAAAATCGTGGGAAACATGCTGCAAGCCGCCCTACTCCTTCGCTGAAATTTCTAAATATTTTTGTAAATGTATCTACCGCATACAACGCCACATATGGCTTTTAATTTTTGATCAATTTATTTAAGAAATAAGCAGTTCTAAGAACCAATGGTTTTTTATTGCATTCGATGCATAGTTGCGAAATCAGAATAAAGTTATGAGTCCCTTCCATTCATACCATATGTAAAGCTTTGCACACACAAATGCTTCGAGATGCTAAATAAAGTTAAGAATTTTATAATTTCGACCCATATAGGTTACATTGATTTCCTTCTAGCTCTTCGCACCTTCAAAGAGATTTACTGAATCAATCAGCAAAATATTGTTCTCAAAAAATACTTATTTACTATCTACTACATCATCTTCTACCTAAAATAACCCTTAAATCTCCATTTCGGAATTATAAGATTAGACTTATTTTCTTGTCAAATATTTGTTAGACATCACGTGCCTGCATTTTCTCTGTGTTCTTTCACTTAGATTCGGTGCTAATTCAATATCGCACCATTAACACCAATCAAATTCCAAAAATAAATCCGACAAAATCAAATATTTGCATAAACACTATAAAAATTAAATAAATAACCAAACGACAGATGTGGTACCTATTCGACCGTTCGCCATGTCATTTGTGTGTGTGGTAACTACACGCCCGTACATACGTATATGTATATATGTAGATGCACATTTTGAACACGTGGGTTTGTGTCACTCACGCACTATTTCACTGTGATACCGCGCGTCGCCCAATGCAACAACAACAGAACAGACATACATAGCTTCTGTTTCTTTCGATCGAATTGGTCGTCACCGGAAGGTAAATGACCACACAATTTTCGGCTTTTCTCAAACATTTCATTTCGATAAATCATACTTATTTGGTAATATTGACAATATTTACCAGTCGACCTGATTGTTGTGGGTGTTTTGAACCAGATTCAACCAGAGCACCGGATGGACGCGACGCAACGCATGCTGTTTATAGAAATCGGATGTAGTCGCCCACGAATCGAACCAGTTGACTGGAGTTACGTGAGAGGTTTTTAATTTTCTGGATTTAAATCGAAAATCTTTAGGGAATGGTGTAAGTGAAAATACAAATTCTCATGTAATTTCCATGACTATCAATTCCAATTCAAGGGCAAACTACTATCTTTTATGAATGAAACAAATCTTTATTAAGTAGCACTTCCTCTATCTAACGATAAACGAAAAAAAAAATATTCCCATCACGTTGTAAAATTTGATTAACACCCTTCGATCGTAAACCACAACAAACATCTGTTGCCAAAAGATACACACATTTTCAGCACCTAAAAAGCAGAAGGGTCTCTTCATTTTCATCTTCGTATGAATGAAGACGTCTAATCAATTAATATAAATCAGTTCTCACGATTTCTCAATACTCTTGTAAAAGATGAGTAAAAAAAAAAACAACGGAAAAACATTAACATCTGCTATACAACTTATTCCGCAGATTGACTTACAAATCGCTGCCCAAAAAACCTGTCACCTAGTTGGTTATTAATATTGGCAATTAGTATCTTTGCGGCGCGAGGAGTTACTTCTTAAATTAATTACACAATAATTACCATTTACTCACATCGGACGAGAATTAATTTCCACGATGATTGCTGGTTCTTGTCTAAGACGAGTTAATTTATGACTCGCGCAAAAAAAAAAAAAACAGCACTAACAACAAGAAAAAGAAGAAGAACATCGAGTTTCCCATTCCAGTTAACCCTTTTAATGTGCGTCATCATAGCATCATCGTAAAGTAGTTTCCGTAGGAAGTTCCCAGACCTGTGCATGTGTGTTTACATGCGGAAGTTGCTCATGTGTGACTTGTATCTATTGGAGCATAGCACAACATATACTATCTTCTCACACATGATTCTTCTGCTTATAATTTTTTTTTTTATCTATTTACCATTGCGATGCGTGTCATTCGTGAGGTAATTTACATTCAAAGATAGGTTTAATGTTGAAATGGGTAGGAGTAGAGTCTGCTTTAATAATGATGACATAGACTGGCTAAGCGCCATCATTGGCGGTTCTCTGAGATGAGTTCGGTGTCATAGATATTTGCATAAAAAGTTTGAAGAAATTTGTGGTCGGAGACCAAGTCAGGTTCACAATGATGGTCAAATAGCAGTGTTAATTATTGATTTCTGCGTTGAGTGGTATTTGTGGGAAAATTTCATTAGTTTTTCTCATGGGTTTGATGTTGGTTGGTAATGAGAATGTGAAGTTTGGGAAACTTTCACGGATTTAGAAAAAAAGAAAAGTTGTGACTGCGGTTCGAAAGTGAATCTCGTTGGTGATGATTTAAACAGACACATTGAAATGGCAAATGAAATCCTGATCAAATCACTTACGGAAATGTAGGTGCTAGTAGTGTTCATATTCTTTCTGCGCAGGCAAATCCCGGATCATCAGCTTCGACATCCATACTCCTCCTTCCAACGTTCCTCCCATTGATTTTTGTACCTTAGCCTTCTAGGCTCCACTTAAATCTGTCTGGACAACAGCAGCTGAGCTACAGAAGCTTCAAACGATTGCCTGTTCGAGGCGCTGTTGGGTAAGCAGCACGATATAAGCTTCTATTGGGCCCTTACTGCTACAAATCTTATTGCCTTATACGAAGGGAATATTGTTTGAAGTAGAAATATTGAACCGTGCTAAATGGGTCAATGGTGCCTCTGTTTTAGAGGTCTGTTCCGGTATATGAATGATGGAGCTGGCGTCGATTAAACCTTGAAAAAGGTATCAAAGGCGCCAAAATCTTCCTCTTCATTTAGTCAGGTGGCTTTTCAAGCTTTGTCGCCCATCACAATGGATGGGTCTCCGAGCACCAGGGATTGGCAGACAACGAAACTGTGGATGAATAAGCAGAAGTTGGTTCAGAATCTTAGTTTTTTTAGGACCAGAACCATATTTAAAGTCAGTTGGACTAAGGCTCATAAACGATTGGGAGCATCACTTTTGTCTAGCTGTACTGGGAATCTGAGCTTTACTCCTACAAAGAAATACTTATGCTTGAAAAAGAAAGAATAAGGACGAATCCTCCGGAGCATAATCTTTGTGATTGTCAAAGAAATGCTTTGCTCAGCGGAGTAAAAAAAACCCGCCTTTTTAAGGGAGGTGGTTAGTCTTCAAGGATAAATAACACTACTTTAAAATAGGTCGTTAAGGTCGTAGTGTCAGTTACATGTGAAAAGGCGTTATAAAAAAACAGGGAATACCTCTTCCTCAAGACAATAGCTGGATGCATAAAATTCTCTTAAAATAACTTTGTGTTTTACTTAATATGCTTTGATATATGGCTAAACCTCATGATTTTCCTGAATATTCTCTTGGCTTAAGGTTGTAAAGGTAACCCATTTCATGCTATTGAAGCACCCATTACACCCAGTTTGGCTGATGAAGAACAAGTTGAGTTCATTATTTATTGTTTTTTCCACTCTCGTATTTATTGTCAACGCTCAGCTGATCATGTTGTATTTTGAAATAATTTAACATAAAAATTATAAATAAGTTGACTTTTCATTAGATTTTGATAGATTTAACATCATTGAAAGGCCTAAAAAATCAAAACGTTTCCATTTGTATAAAGAACATATTAGAAGTTTGATCAGAGGCTAAGTTACTGCACCGTTTAACCCAATCGAAACCAATTGATTGACATAAACTCCAAACAATTTAGCAAGAACAAATTGTAAGGCCTTCTTTCAACTCTCTCCAAAAAGATGGACTTTGTTTTTTTTTCTTCCAAGTAAACTCATACCACATCTAATTGAAATTAAATTCCGCGGTTAATACTCGACGTATCAAATTTCTCAGCATCACCTTAGTTTAGGGTTACAAAGTTTGACAACAAAAAAAACCCATCTTTCCCTTTCTTTCTTTTCACTTGATGTATAGTGGTCCTACCATCTCGATAGGCGAGAAGGGTCACCTCTTTTTCAATCTTTGTGACACATGTGATCATCTAACATCTCAGCGTGTGCTGCGCGTGGTTTAAATTACATCTACCCGGCACATGGTCAATGAAAGACGATCTTATTATTTTCATATCTAAAACTGAGTCATCGCGTTCTTAAGAAGAAAAGTAAATTCCTGGAAAAGCTATATTTTAGTTAATTCTCTGCTAAAGACCTTCTTTACTTTTAAAGCGTGAAATTACTACAGAAAAGCAAAACCACTTTTACGAGGTGTGGTGTATGGAACAAAGCTGCATAATTTTGCCAAACTTGTTACCACACACTTTATTGCCACTTGAAGTGGTAGAAAATAATGTTTTACAATTTTCTTATGGTCAATTGGTCAAGCAATGAATGTGCGGGCATAATGGAGAGTCTCTCCCGTATTCTATACGAACGAGTGGACTAGTTTTCTAGTCTTGCTCGCGATTAGAATGGAAATGTTACAGAACTTGCTTCCACATTCGTGTGATGACCTCAACTCAGGGTTCTGTAGAAATTCGCAGTGGTGATTATCCTGTTTTAGATTTCAACGAAAATCACCAAACAAAGCGCGCAGAACGCAGAAGATTTTAGCGAAAAAATGACCCGTTAAAAGTAAATGAGCCAATTAAGATAAGACAGGCAATTACAATTGGTTTTCATAATTTACCAAAAAAATAATAATAAAATAATAAACCTCAGAGGAAATGTGTGTACGAAACCAGTTCGTTGCTTAACTCTTTTGTCTTTCCTATTCGCAATTGTTTTAGATACATAATGTATTTCAATTGCTGCATGCGATGCGGTGCGAAATCTGGCAACAATGTAAATTTTATCTAATTTCATACACCAATCTCCCTTTTAACACCCAAATCTACAACTAACTACGTTGTGTTGTTGTTGTTGTTGCCTCCATCAGCATTGCTACCTATGTGCTGCCCCAAAAGCTGTACCCAAGAAAAAAAGAAAAGAAAATCCGAAGCCCTGTACACATGGTATCGAAGCAAAAACAAAACTATACTTTCAAATCTATTTAAAACCCAAATCTACGACGAATAACTAGCGAAGCAAGAAAGAAGAAAACGAGCAGCAGCAGCAGCATAAAATTCAAACCCAACGCCAACTAAGTAAGCACACTTCGAGACTCTGAAGCAAAAACCGTGGGGCTTGACCCGAACAACACAACTCGCTGTCTGTCCTCATATACCTACCTATACTTTGCTTCACATAAGAAATCCAATTCACCATGTAAGAAGTATAAATAGAAAGGAAATACATATTCAACGTCTCTCAACGCGGGTGACGGGGAACATCTCTGCTAAAAAAGACCAACAAACAGAGGAAATTGCCATACGAGATAAAAAGGTACGAGGTACGTTTCCCCAGTTCGACTCCGAGACTGGTCCCCATTTTGTACAATTTACTCCAACTTCCAGTAGTACAGTCGCCTGCCTGTAGGTAATGTGGATGCTTGGATACAATCTTGGTTGGGGGATTTTTATTGTGTGTTGTAGATACAAAGCATCAGAAACAGGTTTTCTTCTATATCAACTCAGAGCTCGTAAGGCGTTGTCCGATACCAACTCAAAAGCCATCTATATTTCTCGTTTCCCATTCGAACACACACATACAAATCCAAAAAAATACAATTGCAGTAGTTGGATTTCTCTTTTAACCGTTTTGTGGTGTTGCTTTGTCGTTATAGGTTCTGTGGCACTTGGACGCATTCAGAAGATCGTTCAGACAGTTGAACCAGCATGTATGCAGTGGACAAGATTGTATATTCTGCGCATTGAAGGTAAGTGGAACTTGATTTTAATTTTTCGGATTTGTGGATTCTATTGCTGGTGGAAAGTATGCAATGGAAAATTTTGTAATGATCACTCACAAAGGAATTTTTTATGGACTGCTTTAAGGCGGATTCTAGTGTAAGTTGATCTGCGGAAATAGGCTGCGTAGTTTTTTCTAGGTTGGGTTCCAATTTAGATTAAAAAAAGACCGAATAATTGATTTAAAGTGACTCAATGTGTGAGGAGACATTTCGAATGGATCACTTTTAGGAGAAGTAAACTAAAAGTAAACTGCAAAATTCTTTGATGGGTGGTAGGACAAGTACAAAAAATAATTGATCAAAATGAGATAAATAGAAAATACGCCATTGTATGGGAGAACTAAAATGTAATTCTTGTTGACAGTGGCATGATTCTATTTTACATAAATCGTTTAAAAGCAATGATCACATCAAAAGACTTACTGAATTTTTACTCAACGCTTCAATCTTCATATATATCGTACATAAGTATATACATATATATATATTAATATTTCGAAAATTTATTTAATTTGCGCCAAATGAAGTCTATTCTATTTAAATCTGCCAAAAAAAATAGCTGAGGGGACTTATCTATAAATTTTTATGATGAATTTCTATGCAAAGTTGCAGTTGAAGTTTGCATTGGTGCTCGCGGACCGTGCATAGGGTTAAATAAGGATATGATGCTAGAACAGTTTTCAAAAAATATATGTTCACTTTAATTTGTATGGTATAATCCGGAACCAGAAATGACTTGAGAATATTTAAGATATGGCGACTTGCAACACGAGAAATACAAATGTTTGTTTGATCTTTTCCTTTTATATAATTCGTAATATTTCTTAAAATTTTATAAAAAAAAGAAGAAACATTTCCAAATTTCATTGTCAAAATAAAATTATTTGTCTACAAAAAAAATACAGCAAGTGTTTAAAAGATACAAAAAAGACAATCAAACAAAATCTAGGTCAGTCGAACCCTATAACTCTTCAACATCTACGGGAAACCTGAAACCTAATCGCTTTCGCTGTTTTTGGGTGCGTTCTCTTGTCTGTTTAAGACTGTCTGTATTATAAGTATTTTCCAAAACTGTCAAAATGAATTCATGCGTGATCATCGCCAATTTACATGGAGTGAATCCTCAATAAATATAACACTCATTCTTCGACTATATTTTAACAGATGAATACAAAACAGAGAACTCTAATGTCAACTCAACCAAATATGTATAAAAGAGTCCATAGCGAACCGAAATTGTGATTTTCCAATTAACAAGCAATTTGCAATTCCAAATATTTCTCAATACCACTAGAAGTATAAAAGAGGGCTTTGGAAATGCCTCAAGGTGTGATCTTTAACTTCTAGCCTTCACGCTGCTCACAATTATTTTGTACAAAAATAAATTGCCTTCCCAGATGGTAAATATTTAAATAAAACACATGTAGACCATGTAAAAAAAACCCTTAAACCTCATCAACCAAACACAGTAAAACACCCCATTTTCCACGTACAAGTTGAAAGAAACTTTTCGAAAAAAAAGCAATATGTTATTGCCATACGTGTGTTTTTCCCCCCGTACACCTCAATTAACTAACTCAATTGATAAAAACAAATAGAAAACCCGCGCTAAAACACATGTCGAACGTGAGAATTCTAATGTGTGCGTTAGAAAGGTGCAATTCAAGACATGTGTTGCGCCGGGAAATCTCTCACACCTAAGATTACACTCAAATCCGATTGTATATCCTTCAAAATTCGAAAACCGAAAAAATTCCCACATTCCTCTATGGACCATAAAAAAAAAGAGAATCCTTTGTCTATTTCTATTGCAATGTAACATTTACAAAGCAAGCTGAACCTCTGACATTTAAGAAAATTGCATGAACATCTTCAAATACCTTAACATTTCTGTCGCACATTGTTGTTGCAGTAGGTTAATGTAGCTGGTTTCCAATCACTTGTTATAAAACTGAATTCCCTCGAGAGATGCGAGATGAGTTTTGGTTGGTATTCATTTCATAAGTATGTTTACCAATGCACGAGTGCGCTGCGTTCGTTCGCACCACTCACGTTTTCATTATTTCGAATTGAACATTACCTTCTACGCAATTATTTATTCACCATCGAAAAGGTGACGTGGTGTAGGTTCACCTGGTAATGGCCGAATTCGGTATATAACATTTTTCGACCTTGATGGATATCTCACTTAAATATGCGTACCACCGGCACTAATTGAACATTTTACGATCGTCTCGGTCTGCGCAATTAAAGGAGACAATTCCGGAAAGTTAACCATTATTCGCTCGCTATACAGTGTCAGGAAGTAGTCGACACTTTTCAGATAACACCTTCAACGGAAGGAAGGACATGTCGTAAATAGTGGACTTTTCGCAGCCTTCTCAGTCATTTTCTCAGACACACCCTCATTCCCACACACAAACAGCTAGACAATTTATGTCGCTAGGCAGCTACAATTTAGTCTAACAAAAAGGTCATAAAAATATTTTGTAAATTCAAAATCCAAAATCCAAACAGTGTCGCCCCCTTGAATCGATTCACTGGACAAACAAATCAAAATCAAACAATAGAAACATGATCACACAGGTACTTTCGATTTACCCTTTAATAAAACAATCAATCGATCGGATTGTGCATAGGAATTCGTAAGTAATCCGCCAAACGATGTTGGACGAAGGGAATCCATCTTCGTTCGCGGTCGGTTGCCTCTACCATGCGTGCAATGCGTGGGAGAATGCCACGTATCTATCAATTATAATCGCTCTCAGCCGTCGTATTATTCTTTTAATAATGTTTTTCTGTTTTTTTTTTTTCTAAATTCAAACGAAAAGGGGGAATGACATTATGGAACCCAACATAACACACACGCACGACAGGTAAGCTATAATTCTATGCGATGCAACAATATGCAGACCACAGAAGAAAAATCGGTGCTCGCCATCGTGGTGCAGTGCGGCACGGCACGGCGCGGTTCGCATGTTGTTGTTATACAAATAAGGGGAGGCGAGGAGTGACGGGGCAACCTTTCGGAAAAACTTCTGGAGAGTGGTTAAAAAAAAAGTACAGTCGTCATTTTTCCTAGGTTTTTCTTCTTCTTTTCTTCTTTGTGTTTGTTCATCAGAAACTGTAATATGATGCTGTTAGTATTATGGGTCAATGTACATTCGATATAGTGTTGCCAGTGGCTTTTGGTGTCATGAAAATGAAAGATGCTGTGTGATCCTTGCTGCATTTTCTTTAATGAAATGTTAGTAACTTTAATTAATGAGCTCGGTTGTAATTGGTTTAGGAACTGAGGAAAGAACGTGCGCAGTTTATTGTGGAATTAGTGAAGGGAGATAGATAATGGCATATAAAATTGTCTGCAGAACTTGGATCTACTAAACTTTCTGTTACGTAGTTTGAACATGTTTAAGTCGTCTTTAAGAAGTATTTTCAAATGTAAAGCTTTTGTAGAAGTAACTACTGTTGATTAGTGATTGGGTGCAGTTGATAGTGCGTTGATAGCTTCTAACCGAAAATGTTTAAGGGGATTTAATAAAGCTCTCACTTTGAGCTCAATGCAACCAACAAAGATACAGCTCTTCAAGAAGCAACAACATATTTAAATAGTGTAAACAAACTCCTCTTGCGCCACCGGTAAATGATAATTTTTGAGGGGTGAGGCATCAAATATTTTACTGAGCTAAATATCAAATTTAAGGCAGAAAAATCATTGTTACTTTTTGGTCATCTGCTTTGAATTGGTGTGTAGCGCACGAGATAACCACAAATTCTATCTCGCACATGTTTATATGCTGCTTATAGACGGAATCACGGTCCACCAGCGGCAATGGACGAGACAGTTTCCTTTTTTGTACTTTAAAAGTTTCTTAACTTAACCAGAAGAATTTCAACTCAATTTAAAAAATTATTAAAGCATTTAAATAATAAAGTCGGGGGATGGTTTATATATTTAGAATATTGTTCACCCTGTTTCCTTTGCTACCAAAACAATATCCTTTAATGGAGGCGCATGCAGTTCGGTTGTTACTTTAGACAGCAACATATTTGACATTATTCTCGTTAGCGAGGATTGTTTATCGATGCTATTTCTTCGACATAAAGATAGCCGATCTATGGATAATTGCGACATTTGGCGCTTTGTTTGGAATTTCTTCTGGATCTGATGTTTTCCTACCACCAATCTATTTACTGGCATAATTTTGTTAGAGTTTTCCTTGATTAATTGGACAAAACATGGATAATGTTGTAATAATAGTTCCGAGGATAACGAGGATAAGAGTGCGCAATATTTTTGCACTGTTCGGTCTTACTTTCTGAGTCCATCAATGCAACTGAAACCAAACGGTTACGGGATAATTTTAGGGTGTATTATGTTTCAAAGTTGTAACCAATCCTATGAGACTGAAGCATTTTGGAAATAAAGGGCTTAATATGTGTTAATGTCTACATAAAAAGATAGGGACTCAAAGCACAACCTTACTATGCTCCAGATTTGGTTTTAAACAATTTTTATTTACCATAAAGCATCTCGCGACGTCGAATAACACCCAACCATCGAGAAAGTGCCTGCTTTGTGATGCTTTGTGGTTCATGTCCACGATTAATAATTGTGTAATGAAGTTTCCAGTGCTCTAGTAGCTGAGTTAAGTGTCAGTCAGTGCTGCTGAGGGGGATCAAGGTGTGTTACAAATCGGGCGTCCACTCTCACTCTTCTGCGGTGGGGGTGAGAGCCCCTCACGGCGGAGTAGTAAAAATGAGCATCCGTTGGGAGTCTCCTGGCCATCCATCCATCAGACGTACCTTTGGGTAGGCTGGTAGCCTCCTAGGCAACTAATAGAACTGTGAAAGTTACTCAGCGCCAAGGTTCTTCATAATTAGACCAATGGCTGCCCTCCACTTTTAAGGACATTGAGTGCACAATAGAGAGAGGGATATGGTAGGAAGAATAATGGACCAAAGGGTTTTTCTTCTCGCCGTAAATACGGGTAGATCTAAACATGGATCTTGATTCACATGGCGTTCGAAAATCAATGACCATAATTACAACTCTTTGGCTTGGTTTAATTTGAATGAAGTCAGTTTGAATGTAGTTCGTATGGCAAAATCAAAAAATAAAATTTTACCTCAGAACAACAGAAAGAATATGTATCTTGTTGAATTTTGAAAGTCATTTGCTGATTGCCTCCTTTCATTTACCTAAATATTTCTATTCTCCTTTCCGACAAAGGACTCCTTAATGGTCTTATAATGCACATTCGACATAAACATCCGTCTAAGATGATGTCTCGCGCCCAAACCGGAAACTTACCATCACCACTTTGATGGGTTAAATTGTCTGTCCGATCATAAAAGACTCATTCATGGTGCCACTTGAATTACAATGATTACCCTATCATGACCTTTTAAATGGTCTTGAATGCCCCTTACGGAGGCATCACATTTCTTTGCAGTTAAGTTGTAATTCCATTTTATTGCGTGTTAAATGTTTTTCTATCTGCTTATTTTTGTCATAATTAAATTTAAATTGTTTTCTTTGCTGTTTGGTCATTCTAAATGACTTTGGATATGCCATTGAGCCAGTGTGACGCGACGGTTTAATAAACTTAATGACATTCGATGTCACAAAACAATATAAATTCGTTCAATGTTCAACTCAAGGATCTGGGGTAGTATTCGAATTTGATGGATGTGCACAACTCATGGCTTATCTGCCCTAAATTCTGAGATGAATCTTCGCAGTTGTATGTAAAAAGTCACACCACAACGCCAGTAAGTGCATGTATGTTACATGTTAATTTACTAAGAAAACAAAAGTTTAAACTGTCATAAGTCAAATGCTTTACATTTTATCTTTCTGTCCTAGTTTGGTCGATTTGAACGTGTCGTCGGAACCCTCTAAATTTTTTTTTTAAAACAAACTGTGCGCTGTCTCCATGTAAACAATAAATGTGTAGGTAGAGGTGTACTACACTACACTGGCCATATTATTGTACAAATAAAAGTGAAAATGCGCACATGGAGCACTATCGTTTCTGGGAAACCTTACTTATGTGGCAGGTTTGCATATAAAACAATGTAAAGGGGGAATTTCCTTCTGACAAAGGGTTGTAATGAGTTGTTTGGTTGATAACATTTTTTATTTGAATAAACTAAACTGGTTTTGAGTTGTTAGTGTCATGATGACAACGTGCACTAGGTAATCAGTATTTTTAAAATTAAATTTATATTTAATTAGGAATTATTAACACATCAACAGAGGAGATACACGTTGTTGAGCAATATACATACGTATAGTGTGGAGATTGCAGTTCATGCTTGCCTCAGAGACTCATCGTGATATGGTTGTTTGATGAATTCATTTTGATGGTGAATTGACAAACGTAGTTGTTTTACAATTTGATTTGTTATGGTGCAGGGAGGCTCTAGTAGAAGTATTTCTGAAGCTGTCAGTGCTAATGTGCTAAATAATTTACCTTTGGTCATGACAAATACCTATTTCTACTGACATTCGTTCCAAGTGTAGGCCAACCCATAGCTGTACAACTTTTCGTAAATCTTCGTTTATTTTTAAATAAGGTTATACCTTACCCCTTCCTCCGCCTTTTTTAAAAGGTGTCAGAATTCTCCTGCGAGCAAAAGTTGATTGAAAAAATACTACAATTCCCTTACGAGTAGTAGTAACTTTTGATCGCTGGTGAAAATTGTACAGGATTCGACCGAAATAAACTCATTTGCAATGACGGTCCAGCTGTAAGCTGTAAAGATAAATACAGTCGGAGTCTTAACATTCACAAATCAGCGGGTCCAGATGGTATTCCTTCATTCATTCTGAAGAGATTTTCTTCTACAAGACCACTACGTAAGCTTTTCTATCTGGTCTCTTTTTTCAGGGCCCTTTCCGAAAAAAATGGCAGGCGGCGTATGTTAAGCTCATTAAATTTAGACCCTGACAGCATACTTGAGTTGAGCAATCGAATCGAGTGCTTCTGCTTCCAAAACACCATGATGCCTTCTGTCATTGAAGTAAAACTACTTCTTCAGAAACTTCGCAATAGACATCCATTCTCTGTATGTGCATTGAAAGAGGACGTATTCGATGTCGCCATTAATGCTGCAGTCCATCTGATCTGGCTATTAAGAGTTTATTCACCTCAAACTTGAAAAAACGACCATCTTCTTAATTTTTATACAAATGAACGCAACTGTGTTTTTATTTAAGAAGTTCTACCAGGAAATGCTTTATTTTGTTTATTTGTTTCCCATGGTCATTGAAATCTTAAGATAAGAGTTGATCTAGCTCGAAGGACCAACAATGTAGGAATATACGATGCTTTACAACACCTTAAAAGTTTGTCGTATCACGAAACTCGCCTTGAATTAATATTTGAAAACACAATTCATGCATTTGTGAATAACTTTTTAGTACGTTACTGCCCTGTCAGTCCTTGCAATCATTTTCACAGATAATGACTGCAAAAACATGAAAGAGCTTGGTGACTGATATTGCATATACAAAATAATAGCTGCCACTTCGTTATGTACGACATGTTCACTTAAACCATTCACTGCGCTTCCCATTGGGACACTCATCAGTACTTGGTACTTCTCAGTATAATCTTTTCAAACCGTCCTTCATGGCCATCACCCAGTTGCACGTGGTATGGATTTTACCCAAATTGATTATTGAAATCGTAATTCCTCGAATCCAACACCAAGGTCCTCCAACATTAAATAAAAATATCTACCGCTCCATTGACATAATCCATTATGATCAGCATCAACGGCATACCTTTCCCAACTTTTAACATCTTTTTTTGTTTCGTTTACAAATTTCATTGCTACTCCATGACTCACGTACAAAATTTGAGTCATCAAAGTTGTAAACCAAACGAAACAAAAAATGCGTCGATGGACCATAACCACCCGTAACTCTTTCTCAAGATGACCAATTCCATGGAATATCGAACTAAACGAAAAGGTTTACGATTTAATAAAATAGCGTGTGCCGCCACCACCCAAAATCTTTATCCAAGAAGTGAGAAGCAAAAAACCCCTTCCCCGCAATAATGTGTATTTCCAGGTTGAACAATTTCCGGAAGGGTTTTCTGATTTTGATTCAACTTTCATTTATGTGCACAAACATTAGTGACGCCGCCAATCGTTACGAACACAAAGAGAATCGCAAAAATTCATCCAAGGAATCAACCGAAGAACAAAGAGTCATCTGACTGGCACAGATCCATTGCAAAAAAAAAATGCACGATTTCCCCTTTGCACAAAACAGAAACCCTATACTACTCCAAAGGGGTATGGGGTACATGTCAGTATGTGGAATCGGGAATATATTTCGAAGACACACACACACTATCTGAATTAGTTCATCTTTCTTTGAAATGGAAATTGTTGCTAGAGCAATCCATGATACAAAATAATATAAAAACTCGTTTGCAGCACAAGCACCAATACTAACACACGATGGTTTGTATGAAACCTGTTCCCTTAGAAACTTGTGGGTTGCCCATATGTTTTTATTACCTTTACCTGCAACGTTTTACCTACACTGTGTAGGTAGATATGCGATACACAGGTATACGCTACTCAGGTGTGTGTACTCAGGTGGACGACGGTGAGGGAAATACACCGTCAAGCCAAAGTCAGTCTTTTCGAACGCTTTGCGCGGTTTACAACGGATGTGTTATGTAGCGCGGATAAATTATTGAACAAAAAAAAAAAACACAAAAAAATAATATTATATTTAGTGTTGTACGCTAAAGAAACCTACAAATAAGAAGTGCATTCGGTTTGTTAAGATGAAGTGACGATTCTTGTTTTGTTAAAAAAAATCAAAGAAAAAAGAGATACCTATCGTAAGTGTCCAAATAAGTTTTTCATTATGGAAATTGTGTGCTGCGCGCTTGATTATTGGATACATACATTCGTACAACATCAATTAGCATCATCAACATCAACTCTTTGGATATACATACATACACAGATAAAAAGTGGTTTGAAAAACTGGAAATCTCTGATTTTTTGTTTTTTTTTTGTGTTGTTTCTTTTTCTTTGAAACATAATCTGCATCTGCATTCTCCCACACCTTTTCTTATTTTGCATTCTCCTACTCAACCGCGTTGATATACATTAGGTTCTATGAGAGTCTCTTAAACTACCGTTTAAGGTAGGGATGTCGACTCGACAAAGAAGAATTATATTCTATGCACAGAGCTTCAATCAGAGAGACGATCATATTTCTTGTTGGTACGAAAATAAAGCAGCAAACAAAAGAGTTCAACTGCGAACTGGGGGTTTATTATGCAAATTTTTTTATTATACAAATGAATAAGCGCTGCTTGCTGAATATTAATTTTACCTTATACCTTATTTATGTAGAATTTTAAATTTCTTTAAACGATGTTGTTGCTGTTCTAAGCATAAATTTATGTTCTTCGCTTTTCTCTGTGTGACATGAATTTTTAATGGCTGTTTCTTTCGAGGATAGTTCTTTGAATTTTTGAAGAAAGATTCAAATCGATCGATGCTCTAGAAATAAAAGGACAAAAAACATCATTAAACATAGAGGAGAGGAGATGAATCTCTAAGAATCCATCTCAGCGGGCAGTTTCGGTTTTATACTTTACCTTTTCACCGATTCTTAATGGTTGAGAGGGATTTCTACGATTTATGTGTGTCGTCCCTTGAGGGAGCGATAACAATAAGAATATCGAGGCGGGTAATCTCATATGAAGAAGAATAGAAAAAAACACCTGAACTGAGATTTTTTTTCGATTGGTCATCTTCTTTCATCTATTTAGGTTTTTTTTGGAAAAATGTAAATAATTGATGGGTGCTTGTTTTTCATTTGGTATAATTATACGTTTTTCTCTTCTCGTATAAATTAAAATTTCAATTCAATGATTTAGCTAAATACTAGTTAATAGTGCGCGGCATTTAATTTTTCCTTCTCTGCATCACGTGTCAACTTTATTGTATTGGTTTAACTGATATTTCAAGGTCTACAAGTGCTATTTCGTGCTTTTAATGGCATAGCTATTTACTTTTCTTTATTCCAAAGAATTTGTAATTAATCATTTTGAAAACTTGTAAAGTGGTTATGGATACATTGAATGGTGTTACACCAGATACTGATTTGCACTTTTTCTATGATGGATTAGTATCTACCATGTTGATCCAAAAGACGCCGACTATGCAATGTTGTTTGCTTTAGTAAGGTATTTTGTCAGAGTGTGACTTTTATGGACGCAATCAGATTTTCGGCAGTTAAATTGTTTTTTGACTGTTTTTGGGTGAAGTTTTTTTTATTGCTTTTACTTGGCTGGTGGTCTATTGTTTATTGTTTTTTTTTTGAAGTCATGTCGCACATGCTTTTACAATTTTTGGTTTTATAGTTGTTTTAGTTATATAAAAGGCAAGGCAGGGTAGCGCCGACAGGACGGAATGTCATGAGATCAAAATGAACATAGACATAGTTATTCATTTTCTGTCTAATTATTAATTTTTTTTTGTTTTAAACGAACTCCTTTGACGGTAATTAGTATTTGTTCATATTTCAAAAATGGCGGCCTATTTTTCCGTGTTAAGAGAAAAAAGTTATGTAGGCACTTTGGTAGTTATTTCTTTCGTATGAATATTTTGGTTCAGGATTTAAGGGGTTCTTGCAGATATAAATTTAAATTAACAGAAAGATGGGAAATTTCGTGACAGTTTAAAAATGTCCCTAGCTCAAATTACGACTTTTGGCGCAAACGTACGTTTTAGCATTAGACGGCAGAACAAAATTAATGATGAATTTGTGAGCTTCCATATAAGTTTTGCATTTTAATTGATGTTAAATTTAATAAATCGAATCTGCTAATGTTAAAAACATATCCACAGATTAACGCCAAAGTGTTTCAACAGTTGGGCAAAATAAGTGCATTTTTTTTTACCGTGGGGACAGATGTGTCTCAAGCTTAAATCTACAACAAACTTAATGAATGAAATGAAAACGAATGAATCATTTAAAATAACTAAATTGGGTGCATAACCTTTAAGGTTTCGTACTTTCGTGTAATCAAAAAGAGAGACTTCCGAGACAAAATGTTCCCTTATCCATTCCGCAATGAGTTTAGATTCTCGGTTTTCCTCTGTTTGACTGTAGACAACTTAAACTCCGGTTAGAAAGAACTAAGGTTTGTGAGAAGGAAACTAATTGAGTTGATACTCACTTTCAGATTCTTTACATATTTCAAAGTAGGTATTTATTTTTACAAAACTTTATCAGTTTTCTTAATACATCTCTTTAAATATGTCTTGTCAAAGTAGCTCCCTATAAGTTTCTTAATAATTTGTAAGAATTCTGTTTGTTTTAGAAGAGTTTAAGACCTACTTGCATCACGTCTTTATCAAGAAGTGTATTGCTTTGTTCCAATGACTTATCACATTTCTATTAACACTTAAATAAGTTCTGAGAAGTGTAGGAGACAAAGAATACAAAAAATGCGCTTAAAAATGATACTTTGAGTGAGTAAAGAGATGTTAAAAATAAGTTGCTAAATATAGTCTGAATCGGTATTACCCCAACAACTTATCATCTATTTTTGTGGCATCAAAATATAAAAGCATAATTTGCTAAATAATGATAAGACGTTAACGCAGTACTTATCAGATAAATATCAATATCAATGCATTGGCGGTTATGTCACGTTACTATCGGTCTAGAGCTTTTAGTGAGACTAACTGCTTAACAAGTAGAAATCCAAAGAAGTTAGTCTCTATGGTTTCTATGAAAATTAAATTTAAATGTCCTCCATCAGCTCAATACCATATATACCAATTAAACATAAATATTAAGATCATAATACAATGAGGTATTCTTCTGAAAGAACTGATAGTAATAGAGTTAATTTTTTGAATTGATTTAAGAGTCTTCACTTTTTTTCAAGAAACTTTTTCCATTTTTTCCCTTTCGCGAAACTCAGATTTCCCATACGATACCATTTAATATTAAATTATAAACGCTAATATTTTACAGTGAGAAATTACATTTAGAAATAAATTCTAAATTCTTAAAAAAAATGGATGAAAAAGCTAATTTTGGAAGGCAAAGTGACCAAAAAACAAAACTATATGGCGTCGAAATCGAATAGTCAAGAACAAGGGTGATTTTTTTTGCAAGAAACTAATTATCTCGGGACTTATTACATGTAAAAAATCGGCTTACTTTAAATTCCGAAATAAAGTTTATTATTTCTTCTAAAAAAATTATTCTTTAAGCCTTACGTTGATCAGTTATTTCATTCCGGGAATCTACGATTTAACTTCTCTAAGTCCTCGAGGCCTCCTTCACCAAACTTTTTCCCAAAGAAAGCCTTTTTTAAGCATTAAAAAGTGACACTAACTGTCTCATATCACAAGTGACTTCTTTTGGTTTGACAAGGTTCAATCGTGAACCGGTGCGTTAAAAACTTGATATAAACCGCGTAGCTCCGAATGCTCCGTTGACACGAAACACCTTTGCGGTTCCATCACAGTTCAATTTCGGTTCACACTTTGTCTTGTCAACCTCGTTCCAGTCTTAAATTAAAGTTGTTGTTTTTATTTAATTCAAAATGAATACAAACTAGATGTGAAATGAATGTGTGTGTTAAAAAGTTTATGAGAACCGAATGGAATCAAAATCTTCAAAATCGAGTTCGCCCGGCTGTATTTTCTTTGGCGCGTTATATGAATCTGAAGTCGAAGAAAAAATAATAAAATATGTAAAATCTTGATTCTAAAGAACCTCTCCATCTCTACTCATGATCTTTCAATGCTCTAAGCCAAACAAATATCGTCACCAATTATGTTAATATAATAAATTTAGTAAAAAAAAAAATAAATTTGCCGTACGGAAGTAAGACATTTGAATACGATTTTATTGAGCTCAAGGCTAAGTATCTCAATCGTACGAAAACGAGTTAATCAGAATCGACCAAATTCAAAATCCAGTTAAACTCCACGAGATTATTACGAACGTAGTGCCTTACTTGATTGCGTGTCAATAAAGAGGATGTAAATTCAAAAGGTTATAGGCGAATTCTTCATGCGTACCCTCACAGAGTTGTCTTTGTAATTATAAAAGCTTTACTCAACTCGTTACTCTTTATCGCTCATAAAAATTCATGAATATTGTTTAACAAGTACCTCATTCAGTATGGATATAAAAAAAAGAGTTAAAATAAGAACTGTACTTCACTTTTCAAGTATCCCATTCAATTTTCATGAATCAGGAAATATTTATCACCCACATTGAGTTAGTCATATATTTGTATAATTTAATGTACATGACATTATTTGACATTGACTGACAGCTTTGCGATGCCATACTTGTATGCTGAGTTTACCCCCTATTGCTAACCAGGCCAAGTGTTTTTATTTTGTTCACAAAATAACTTCTCAATAGAACAATCAAACTTCTCACATACTTATGTTCTTAATGTTAGCAACTGTGACCTCAATTACTAACAGAAAACAAATTTCCTTTCAAACCACAAATTAACTACCATTAAGTGGTTTGCGCAAAAAAAACACCAAACACGAATGCAAAAATATAGAGCAACCTCAACTTCCGACCTGGAATTTTTATTTTTCATGTCCGACAGAAGACAGTTGATGTTAATCATCTGTTAACCATCTCGATATCTATGCGATCTGACAATGAGTGCAAGCAAATTAATAGCCAACCAAAAAATTTATATAACAAATGAAAAGATGCCTCTCGTTGAAAAAGTTTTTTTCTTCTTTTTGATGAAAATTTTGTTTAGCGAAAGAAAAAAAACAAAGAAAAGAGAAAGCCAACTTCGATTTTACATAGGTGGCGGAATGTTTAAGTTAAGTGCAAGAAGGGAAACACAGAAAATATTCCGAATATTTGAGCTTGAAACACTTTCCATCTTTTTAGCTGGACTGTGGACCAAAAACGAAGAAGAAGATGAAAAGTAAAAGTTAACCACAGGTTGAATATGGATAGAGGTACTCTAGGGATTTGCGGTTCTTACGGGTAAATTGGGTTCGAAAAATATTCTGAGTGGTCATCAATCATTTAAAAGTGGATCTTTTCTTTAGATTTTTGATTTTATTTTTAAATTCTTTTTCATATCGAGTGGAATTTGATTAATGATCATTGAATGTGGATGAATTGTTATTATTTTTCAAGTAAACAAGAAGTACGAGAGAGCCTTGGGGTATAATTTTGTCTAAGAAATTATTGTTAATTATTCTATATCGTGAAGAGTAAACATTTGTTGATGGTTTGATGAAATCAGGTACCTGTACTTATGCTTCTAAATGGTTGACGAAGGAATGAAATAGTTATAAAACACAATGACATATTTTAGAGTTTCGAAAACTCTTTTCAATCATTTTTTTCTTAAATAAAAACTTGATTCTATTGTGAAATTATATGGAATAGGTATGCGGTTCTTAGCCTATTGAGGATAATGAAAAAATGTGTCTTTCTTATGTCCCAAAAATGTTCTGTGCATAGTTTGAAGTGTAAGTGTAAAGGGCTCAACTTCTTTCGTAGAAATTTGAAATATTTTATGTGACGCAATAACATATTTATGAAAGAATACAAACACTCTGTGGTGTTGCAGAGTAATTGAGGGATGATTCTATTCATTAAAGTTACACTCAAATGTTGAGGACATAAATCATGTTTTGAATTGAAAAAAGAAATATATTTAGTTTATTTTAAAAAGTAATGATTGTTAAAATACAACTTAGCAATCAGGAAGTCAAAGTTAGGTTTGAAAAAAGCGCTCCCAATTCACCATAACTCCCAAGATCTCAAAACAATGTCGCAACCACCACCAAAAATAACCCAAGCTGTTCCGTAGATTGCAAAGGCAATCCCATAAAATCCCATGTGTTACTAAGTCAAAAATATTTCCAAACGACAGAAAAATGTCCTTATGTAGCAAAAACACATCAAGGTTGACCCAAACTGTACCAAAGTCCTTCCATTGTCTTAAAAAATGCCCACGTGACTAAAAAAAATTATTTTGATCTGTTAATGAATCTTTTAAGGTTTGATAGGGATGTCTGCCTGCGTCTAAACAGATGGTTATTTCCATTCCTGGTAGGTAGTTCCATCGGTAAAAGAGCTTAACAGATAGTTTAAAAAAGACACTGCAGTATTCCGTCAATAGTTCCAAGCTTTTAAGATATGAATATTCATCAAATTTTCAAACATTTGCGGCTCTATTTCATTGATGGCGGCTCTTAAATCAACTTGAATTGGTTTGGAACCAACTGAATCTCACAGAAAATTTCATCGCACGGAATTGAATCGCAACGATCTCTTATGTATCCAATGAATACCATAATTTAAAAAAGCTCAAATAGGAAAAATTTCTTTGAAAACAGTCACGTGTATTGCACGTAGCGCCCCTCTTGTTTGAAATAAACATCGCTGACATCTTTATCTTCAAGTCCCGGCAATGGAATTTAGGTGCAATCTGTTCAACATGCAAATGGGGCCCGCCACTTAGAGCTAGGAAAAACCAAAGTTTTAAGCATTTTTATATGAACAATTTTTTTATATTTGTCGGCAGACTGCAAAATTCTGGGCTATTAAAGGCGGAACCATTAGCACTTCATAAATATTGTAATACATGCTGTGCTTGCGTAAAACTGTCAATAGAAGTTTCTCGAATATTATCCCTTCCATCGTGCAAGAAATGTATGGCCAACTCTGCTATTAATTAACATGTGTCTAATTATAGTCACCAAACGTATACAACTAACCGATCTCCAATGCTTCACATGACGTCACATTTTTTTGCGCTTTTACCAGAACCAGATCTTGGCAATATATTCGTTTATAAAGATCAGTCTTATTTATAATTTTAATGGGTAAATTGTCGTGTTTGAATGACGCTCAATAAGGTTAACCCGTTTCTACAACACTAATCTTCTTCAAAATTTGACTCATATTATCTTGACTAGTCACTCACCATCTTAAGGGAATACTTGCCAACTCTTTCGAGTTAACCAATACAAATCATCTATGCATTTCACTTAAAACAATAATCCAATTACATAAAACCTTGACGTACCTACTTCCAGAAGCGCATTTATCCAACCGGCCAACCCACACTTCCACTTGCATCGGATTTAAAGGTTAAGAGTGCAATTACTTAGCATTTCTTAACCGATCTAATTTCCCTTCAAGTATCTTTTAACACAAGTGTAATGGGATCGGAATACAATACTTCACCAGTACCAGCGAGTGACACAGCAAACTCAAGTGGCTTAGTAAGCCAGTTCAACTGAGGTTACCCCAAAAAGTATCGACTCTTCTTTGGGCATTTTTTTGGCTTTCATTTTCAGTATCTAATGTAAATCGATTTTGTTTTCTTATGGCGACCGTAAAACCAAAGAGCAAAACTAAAACCAGTTTTCTTACAAACTTGCAGTCCTCTCATATTTATTATATTCACACACAAATTCTCTGTTCATTTGAGAGCTGAATCTAAAAGATACATATCATCAAGTTAAATGCAAACGCATACTAAAACGATTACCGCTCGAGGCATGATGCCAAAACTGGTAGTACCTCAAATATGGACCATGGTCGAGTGCAATGGCTCTCTTTGGACTTCAACACAACACAACATGTGTGCTACTTTTTCTTGAAAACAAATTAAAAAAAAACAAAAAAAAAAACTCAAGTAATGGGTAATCGATTTTAAGCCCCTTTTGAGCACCTGCTTCTTAAGTTGGATGCCACATGCCAGCAATCAGTTATAATGTTAAGACATAAACAACATCCATCACATCCCCTAATGGTAGTAATTAGACTGTTTTTTATTTAAGCCCTTTTGTATAATTTTATTTTTTTTGCGTGGTGATAATTAAATGCAGGGCTTGTTGCTTACACCCTTCTGGTGATGATGGTTTTGTCCTCCCCACACGAGAACAAAGGAAGTCACAAGAAGTCATCCAGGCACAGAGAGAAACAATGTCACTGCAACCAACAACAATAGTAACACAAAAAAGACGTTTCCTGTGTTCCTGAGATGGTTTGCAATTTTTTTTTTGTTCCTCTTGCAGTCGTGAGCTTAGGTCATGACTCACATTACCAGTGTGCTTCTGTTACCATTCTTTTTTCTTTATCTGTTGCTCTGCTTCCTTTGTTGTTTCTTTTATTTTTTGTTGATGCAAATAAGAGCTGCCCCCAGATGTGTGGTGGGCATATTGGGACATAATAGTGCTTATATGGACGCCATTCTGACATCATTCTAAAGTGATTGTTAAACAAAATTAGTATCCATTAAGCATCCATTAGATGGATAAATATGTTTTTACAATGAATCTGTGCAGTTTGCCTGATGGCTTCACTGTTATTACTAATGGAGAGGACAGTAAATCGTGTGTGTGCAATTTCAAGGCCAGCTGGTGTTTTAGTAATGAATGGAAATAAATTAACGAAATTATTGATTGCGGTTGGGGTTTGAATAAAAGCAAGCACGGTTTATGTATATTTAGCTTTTGTGCATTGATGGAGGAAGCATAGGATTGATTTAAACCTTCCCTCTCGACCGAACCCCCTATGTATGTATACCAAATGCCAGTTGATGATGTAAAACCAATAATCACTCAGCTCAACGCTCAGTTCCAAATAGAAGTCTCCATAAATGTCTTAATTAACCCAAATTTTCCTTCTCTAGCTGCCATTTACTTTTAAGTAAAATACAAGCATATATATCACAAAACACCACCCAAAATGATTAAATTTCGCTACAAACGAAAAGAGCCAACTAACATAGTTGGCACAGCTGCAGCCTCTGCTCCCGTCCAAAAAGCCATCAAAGAACAATCATCAAAGCAAGCAAAATTTAATCAAACCACAGCATCGAGTGGCAATAACAATGTCAGCGGTGGTGGTACATTGCCACGCATTAGTCCAAAAAAATTCATCAATCAAAATGATGCTAACAAATCTGCGACACTTACGCGTAAAACTACAGCGAAAATTACCTCGGGCATCGCAATGGTAACGCAAATTCCATCAACAGCAGATCAACTTCACGGATTAAGTAATGAAAATATTGTCGATCGTGATCGTTGCATCAATGCAGTCATTGTGAGTGATCATTATAGAAATATCTCTTAATTTAGATTTTGAAATTGTTTTTTAATTTTTTTTTATGACTTAAAAATTTTCCTTACAAAGCATAAATTAAGTTTTCATAATAAAATTAAATTTAATTTTTGAAATTTTCTATTAATTTTCATAAACTTAAATTTTTCATTAAAAAAAATTGGAATTTTTATTAAATATTTTAATAAAATATAGTTTTAAAATTTTACTTATTGGAAAAAAAAATTTAATTTGCAAAAATTCTTCTCTTTCCTAGGAACTCTTCCAACAATTGCAGACCAGCTCTGAGCCAGCTCTATGCCCCGAACCACTGCGTCGTGCTCTTGCCAGTGGCCCATTGGCTGGGCGAAGATTTCCGCTTGGCTGTCTTGGTGATGCAGCCGAATGTTTTGAGCTTCTGTTACATCGTGTACATTCACATATCTCACCGGATGATGGAGATTCCTGTGAGTCACAAGCCTGTATCGCACATCGGCGCTTCGCCATGCGTGTCATCGAACAAAGCGTCTGCAAGTGCGGTGCAAATTCCGAACAATTGCCATTCACACAGGTAAGAAAAAAGTTTCTTTTCATGAGTCTACAAAAGCATTCTTCGATCCAACAAGTGTTGACAGCTGGTTCCACCTACTTAAATCAATGTTACGCAGGTCACTCTCGCTACCCCGATGACTCACCACTTTATTTGCGCCTACATAACATGTATGTACGTCAAAAAAGTTGGCTCGTTCCTCGCACATGTACATGTACAATTCGCACAAGTCCACCCGCGTGACGGGTCCAGACAATACAAAAATAATACAATAATAATCTCAACCGTAAAATACCAGATTTTCTTCGCATCTCCCAATATGGTCACATCATCGTCGTCGTATCGTACTACACAGGTCCATTCAGTAACACGAGCTAAAAAATTAGACCACCACCATTCGCAGCCACTTACCAAACTAATTTTCTCTTCCGTTTCAATCGTGGGGTATCATGGCTTAATCTCTCCTCATCGTCGTCGTCGTTGCCGTTGTCGCTGGCGTGGGTTACGGTTCACCACCCATGCGCAAAACTTCACAAGAAGTTAAGCCAGCAAGACAAAGAATGTTGCACGTGCAGAGGTGTTGATTTACGAAGAGGTTTATTTATTTTTTTTTTTAAGTTACAAGTTACACCACACTCTCAATGGGCGATTTGTCAAAAACGGTCATAATACATTAGATCGGCTAATAAGTTTGCCCATTTGACGTAATGAATGACAGATCATTGGTTAAATCTTCGATTTATGGAATTAAGATTAATTAAAAACATTTTGTTAGATAATGCTTTGGTGGTGTTGGCGGCAACAGGCTTAGATGGAAAAGGCCTAAAGTTTGCGTTGGCGTTAGTTAGTTGTTTGCTAATTAGGTACTAAAACTATTATGCGGTCATTTGTTTTTAGATAAAATTTTAGAAATTTTCGAAGTGGAATAGGAAGTGATCCAATTTTAAACAATTTAATGTTTGTTATCATCATAAAACTGCCACGCTAAAGTGTGTTCGAGTCTGTGGGAAGATACAACTCAGAGATCACAATCACCGGTGTCACTTTGTTTGAGGAAGTTTAACGAAAACAGGCAATTTGCCGGCGATGATTCTTGTTAAGTTTCTGTTGCATCAAAAAAAGATTTGTGGAAGATTTAATTGAGTTTTGGATAAGCAATAAGTTTTGAAATTTGCCAACACCAACAAATAAAACATCAGTGCGCTTAAATTTATTCCTGTGGGTTAAATGCGTTGGACCATTAAGCGACTGCATCCTTTCTGCAGTTACTCCTCCCCCTTAACCCTCCTCTGACTCCTTTATAACTTAAATGGACAACACATTTATTAACGAAAATCTGTTGAATGGTTATAAGATGCATTATTTGGAAAGAGAAACATTATGACTATTGGAGCAATAGAATCTCAACACAGTCTACCAAGCTTGTTTACTTTTTTTGTGTTACAACAGCGGTCAAACTCGACCTTATGCTAAGTTATGTTTGGTAAAGAGGAATGCAATGTCAAGCACAAAATCCACTTCTTAATCCTGGAGTCAAGGCGAACTACTACCAGGAATGTTTACAAGACTTTAGGTTTGTGCTTTTAAGAGATTTTATTGGCTGCAATCTTCCTTGGCTATTGACTATTTGATACTACTAGAAATCCATCTAAAAGTTTCACTAAATCTCTAATTTTTTTTAGAAAATCCGCTTACTTAACTTATGAAGGACCAATTCTAAATGTTCGACCTTTCCCCACAAACATTTTACGCCAAATTTGAAATCAAATTTCACCATCATTCCATTCGAAGTGATTTCAGCATCCAAAAACTATCGTCAACTTCTATTTATGTCCAAGCAAACGAAAGTATGTGCTTAGTTTCCTGCCTTTCTTTCTAATCAATATTCAGGCCAATTTTACCACAAAAATGTTTTTTTTGCGAAATATGTTTAATGTAAAATATGTTCTTAGATTTTACCACACAGCTAGCTACTTATGTATTTATTCAGTAAAAATTTGTTTATTCACCAAGAAAAAAAAATTGGTAAATACTTTCACTTTTCAATGTCAGCGAACTGTTGAATTGTGTATTTTAATAATCAAGAAATTCTTTTCATTAGCAAATAAGATGCACAAAACTCCGGTCTTAGAGTCTTAACTTTCTGTTTTCTTTTTTAATGATAAACAGAAAAAAAAACATTTAAATGACTAATCGAAAGTGATGTTAATGAAAATTCATTTAAAATTAATGGATCATAACTCTGCCGCAATTAACTTTGGTTTGTAATTGAAAATTGCTTGTTTTGTAGTTAGTTTAGTGATTTATCTTATGGTGGAATAAATTAAGTTGGGTCGCAATAAAAACTCACTTGTTTTTCACTTTGTCTTTACTTCGACTAAAAATTCACCTACAATAATAAGGCTTATCCGTTTCCACAACAAAGGGAGATTACTTAAATTTAAGTCAATTGCAGATGATGACTATTAATCAAAAAAAATTTTTTAATCAAGGTCACATGCCGTATGCGGTAGTTTAATGTTTATTAGATACAAAATCGCTTGTAGGACAATATTGGGACTGTTGTGTATCTGAAGGTAGTGTTGAAAATATTACTTCACCTACTTAACACCATCAGCCATCACAATGACCTTTCAATGGATTATGTTATAAAATAACATTTTACTGCATTCCCATACTAATTACGACTTCGGTATACATTCAGATATGACTAGTGCGGAAGAAAAAAATGCTCGGTACTGGACGTGTGAAGTTTTGGCTAGCCCACAGAATTCGAAGGCTTTCTTGAACCCTTCCAATGATCATATGGAATCATGGTTAGTTTAGCTATTTGGAGCTCTGAATATAGCGAAAGAGATCTTTAACGCCAGTGGCTGACAGATCTTCAATATTGTCATGGAAGAAGGCACCTAGATGGACCTTACGTTTATGGGAGAGGGCAGGGCAAGTGCAAGTGTCTCCTCTTCCTCTTTGTCCAACTATTGTAGAGCTGTACATGCAGTCTTTTTAGAGATATCAACCACCCCCAACGCCTTCATCAGTTTTTGATCCATCGGTGTAGACATGGATCGAATCATCTTCCGCGAGATCCATTTCGTCCCAGAATAATCTGGATGGAATAGTGACTAGAAATTTTTTGTCAAACTGATGCTGAGGTGTGGTGTTATCTATGTTTCTAGGAAGGGTCTTACATAGATTTAGAATAGCAGAGTGACTGCATGAAACGAGAAGTAAATTTTCTTTAAAATGCCTCCAAAAAATGGGTGCGACCAAAAAGTTTGTGTGAGTGAAATATTAAAAAACAAGTGCTGATGTTTTTGGTATCCCGCAGGGATCAGTTCTTTCTCCAGTAGTTTTTTTTTTTAAATTACCAAATGTGGCGCTTATATTGCTTGTTTGAAAATTCTTAAGTTAATTTTATCAATTTGAGCATTGAACACACTTAAACACTCTGCCCTTCCTTATTTCTATTTTTACCGGAACACCACTCACATATTAATTTACACATATGTACCTCATTATTATGCTAATCACAATGTTTCTATCTATCACCTATGTCTTCTTATCTTGGTAATTATTCTATATAAACTCCAATCCCTCACGATTTTAATTTCCTTACTCAATCTCATAGATATGTAGTTACTTGCACCCACCGGGTAGGGGGTATTCATAAATTCATTTGACGTGACGCTTATATTTTATTAATCACTGTAGACGGGTCGCGACTTCCTCCTCTTGTCACAGTAAAGGCCTTATCTGTACGTGATTAACAGAAGAATTTGATGATGGATAATTGCCTTTGATAGTTTCTCTGACCCTTTGATTTGTGTCTATCAATTTAAAATTCTGTCCGCTGATTCCCAACAAATAAATAAAAAATTTTAATACACCAATAAATAATTTTAATCAAAAAACTAAACAATTAATCATTCTCTTCCAGATGGTCCACTATGTGTCAGCATCGGCTCTTACATCACAAAACAATCTGGCCATTCAAAACCATCAACAGTTGACTTTTGGCCAACTTCTTCGGGCAGCGGGAAATATGGGAGACATACGCGACTGTCCGGTGAGTAATAATTGCCATTTCACAATAGTTTTGGTCAATCCACATCTCGAACCACATATTGCATCATTAATCAATAAAAAACGTAGACACGCATACACACTAACTGACTGGCCAGGCCAGATGTTGCAGTGCAGTTTTGACCTGTCAAAGTCGGTCAACCTCAAATCGAGGAGCAAACACTGTCCAATCTGGTCGAACTCATGATCGATCGATATATTTGCAAGACAGCTGCATTGATGTGACATCGGCTTCAGTGTGTGTGTTTGTTTGTTTTTCACGGCCTTGAAAATAATGTTCCTTTGTGTTTTTAATTTCCAGAATTCCTGCGGTGCCAAGATTGGTATCTGTCGCGCACTACTCAACCGACCAGATGTTGTGTCAATCGGCATTGTTTGGGATTCGGAAAGGCCTGCCGCAGAGCAGGTCCATGCGGTGTTGAAAGCAATTGGCACCTCACTGCGATTGGCGGATGTATTCCATCAGGTATCCGATCAGCGATGGGCACAAACAGTGCAGCATGAGTTGGTCGGCATTGTGTCCTACTATGGCAAGCACTATACTACGTTCTTCTTCCATACAAAATTGAAGGTTTGGGTGTACTTTGATGATGCCAACGTAAAGGAGGTAAGTGTTCTTTTTTTATATCCTTTCATAGACCTCAATCTAACCACTGTTATTCGCTGGCAGGTTGGTCCAAATTGGGAAGGAGTAGTGGACAAATGCAGCCGTGGACGCTACCAGCCACTTTTGCTGCTCTACGCAGTTCCCCAGCCACCAGCTGGCCCTCAGATGCCGCCACAGTATATACAAGAACTGGTGCAATCTACTGCCCGCCGGGCAATTACACCCAGTCCGGAGAAGCCTATAATGGGCAACACCCGTCGTGCCATAACCCCAACCCCAATCCGTTCCCCCAACGACTATCAAAACTTGAGTGTCATTCAGAGCAAGATATTCCCTTCGGACGAAACGGATGCCTATATCAGCCGCAAAGCAGTTGAGAATGTGCTAAATGCGCAATATCAAAATTTGAGCGTAATTCAGGATAAAATTTTCCAAAATGGCGGTTCGCCCATGGAAGACAAAGAAGGAGGCTTCTTGAACCGCAAGCCAATTGAAAATACCCTTAACTCACAGCTAGCTCGAAAGCATCACTTGAACCTACATCGTAGCTTGAGTGCAGAGTCCGGCCAAGTTGCCAATGGCTCCCCTCCCAGCGATGGGCTTACAATTCCTGATCACTTGAATCAACCCAGACGGAGGGATTCTGGGAACTGGAGTGGCGATCGAAACAGTGCCAGTTCAGCTTCCTCCACCACTCTTGACAATCCCTATCTCTATATGGTAGGTAAGCGAGGTGGACCAGCAGCGGTCCCGCAAAGTCCGACTAGGCAAGCCGGCATGCCCTACGATCCGGGATATGATTCTTTCTCTTTGTCTTCCACTGACTCATATCCTCCCAAGCACCACAATCCTCAATTAGCGAAGATCCCGGAATCTATTGTTTTGACCGGAGACTGCGAGAAGCTCTGTCAGGAGGCAGATCAGCTTCTTGAAAAATCTAGAATTGTGGAGGAATCGCATGACTTGGAGACAGCCCTCGTCTTGTGCAACGCTGCAGCGGGTAGGGCTCGAGCAGCAATGGACGCTCCGTATAGCAACCCTCACACTATGACTTTTGCGCGAATGAAACACAATACGTGCATAATGAGAGCACGAAGCTTGCATCGCAGGATTTTGGTTGAGAAGGGTCAAGATTTGGAGACCAATTACCCACCAGAGTTGATCAAGAATATCATGAGTGGCGGCAGTGTGAAGCATGTTCGTCAAAACAGCAAGGACAAGGCGTTGGAAAAGGCAGCGAATAAAAATATTGAAATCTACGCGACGTTGCCCAAGAAGAAGACACCGCTCAAGGCGGCTCTGTTGGCCGATGAGAATGCGATCGAATTCGATCCCCCAGCCAAGCCGGAGCGAGAGAGTCGCAGTATTTTTGGCCGCAACAAGGAGAAGGACAAGCGTAGCCGCAGTGAGGACCGAAACAAGATCAGCAGAGAGTTCTCCGTGGCTGAGACTCTTCTCGTGAATGCAAAAGACACTCTCAAGAAGCACAAGGAGGATAAAGACGAGAAGAAGGAAAAGGACAAAAGTGGCAAAAAGCAGCACAAAATTCGAAGAAAGCTTCTTATGGGCGGTCTCATCAGGAGGAAAAACCGCTCCATGCCCGACCTAACTGAAGCCAATGCAGCCGAAGAGCAGCAGCAGAAGGAAAAGCAATTGGCTCAAATGGCATCCGTGGATGACAGTACGGTTGGCTTAAATAAGAACAGCATGAGTGGATACATATCTGAGGGGCACTTTGACTTCCGCGAGGCCAATAATGCCAATCCAAACTTGGAGCGAAGTAAGCTTATGAGAAAGAGCTTCCATGGCAGTGGCCGTCAGCTAACTGTGGTGGCAAAGGTTGCTCCACCACCACCATTGAGAACGAGCTCAGCTCTCACCCAGCAAGATGCAGTTCTGCAGCCTTTCCACGAAGCGAATTTGTCCAATATTTCGAGCATGAGTGAGGACTCCTGCCAGACCATCATCACTACATGTGCACAGGTTCACTCCGAACAGAGCCCGATGAAGAACGAACACTACGGCTACATGGATGGAGGAGTGGATGAAGTTGACGGTCGGCTGATGGACCCGACTCTAGATCTTCCTCCATACCCTAGTCCACCAGCATCAGCATGCCATTCGAGGCAAGCAAGCGAAGACTTCCCACCACCGCCACCAGAGATCGATATGGAACCTCTTAATCAGCAAATCAATCAGATTCAGGCCTTGGAGGCGAATAAGATGCGGAATCTGGAGACACTCGAGGGCACAACAAGTATTCTCGCACAGCTTCAGCAACGGCAGCACCTGATGAAGATGCGAAAGGATCAGAACTCTCCCACCACCACCGGCAGCGATAATTGGCTGAAAGAACTACAGATGAAGCAAAGCGATTTGAGGAACAAAAAGCCAGAAACTGTCGGCTCTCCAAACAGTGTACGAGATTTAGCGAATCGTTTCGAACAGACCAAGTTGCAGTGTCCTGAGCAAGCCTCACAAATGCGTTCCTATCCATCGCAGGAGTTGCTCAGCACGAAACCGCAAATTCGAACACAAATGAACGGGCTTCCCGGACCAAACGGTGGTGTCGATGAAGTTGATTGTCCTCGTCCCAGACTACCACCACACCAGGTTCTGCCCAAGCCGAAGTACGAAATCGCACAGAGCCAGATCGCCGAGGAAATCCGAGAAGTCGAGATGCTGAATGCTGTTGTTCAGCAAACTTTAAACAACTCTCAGAACGGTGTTAAGCGAGTGAAGAAGAAGAGCGTTTCCTTCTGCGATCAAGTGATTCTCGTCGCCACAGCAGATGAAGAGGAAGATGACAGCTTCATTCCCAATCCGATTCTGGAACGAGTTCTGCGAACTGCCCAGAACCCAAATGATAAAGTGACCGCCCAGCTTATCCAACAGCAACAGCAGAACATGCTGCGGCTTCAAAGTGAAGCCATTCCACGAAATATCTGCCAACAGCCAAGTCCGACCCCATCAAACATTGATCCACGTCGCAACATGCCCCAGGATATGCAGCGCTACATCCAGATGAGGCAACAGCAGAGCCCACAGATGGACAACATGCGCAATGAGATGGCTTACCCCGGCAATAACAGCCCACAATTCCACCAGCAGCAGCAGCAGCAACAACAACAGCAACTGCCACCCCAAACTCAACCCAATCCGAATTCAAACTCGACCGCCACACATATGCGTTCCCAGGTTTACACTCCAATGCAGGACATTTTCCGCATGCAAAATGTACCAGGACAGATGAACGGAAGTGCCAATACTAACAACAACCAATCCAGCAGCCCCCACCTCAACACGAGCCCCCTTACTAACGCAAACGGCTTGGTTCCACCACGAACCAGTATGAGCGGCATCGCAAGCGTTGCCCACATGCAACACATGCAGATGCTAAATGGCAACAATGGACAAATGGACGCCAATGTAAATGGCATCGTTGGATCGCGGGCTCCAATTACCGAGCAGCAAGCTTATCCCAATGCTAACGCCCCCAGCAATCGCATACAAGTGCCAAATCTTAATCAAAGCTATCTTGTCTCACTACAAATGGCAGCACAAAAGCAACAGCAACAACAACAACAGCAACAGCAGCAGCAAATGATGAATGGATACCACATGATCGCTCAGAACGGCTATCACCCACTGCCAGACGAAAGACACCACCCAAATGGCCCGTCACCCTACCAGAGGGTTCCAATGCCTCACGGCGGCGCCTATCCCGGTAATAATAACACCCAACCTCCCACCTCCTCTCCCTACTTTCAGCCACCCGCTCCACTGAAACAGATGTCTCAGAAGAAGGTCAGCTTCGAGCCCGGCACTAAGGGCGAAGTCGACCTCTCTGCGCAGCAACAAAACACAGGACTTCCCGCACCAGAGAGTGTCCAACAAAATGGCGGCGGCTCATCAGTCACCGTCATTCCAACCCGCGTTTACAACAATGCAATTGTCAAGGCCTCTGCCAAGGCGGTCGAATGCAATCTCTGTCGCAAGCGTCACGTCATCGCACCAGCGATCTATTGCACCAACTGCGAGTACTATCTCCAGATGCTGAACAGCAGAAGATAAAATGTTGCCTGCAACATACTAAAAATCACGTCGCTCCCGCCCTTCCACACATTGGTCTCTCTCACTCTAAGTGCAAATTATATAAAATATATTTTGTTTAATGTTTTATTTATATTTTTTAGCACTTAGGCATTTATTTTTAGTTATAAGATAAATTTAAAATATTTCTATAACCGCCGTTATTTGAGTAAGAAAATAAAGTGGTTTGCGCTGCGCCTGTGCATAGTAGTAGGTAAGTATATATATTGAAATGGAAATATTTTTAACAATATTTTCATAATTGCGCGCATTCAATCGATGACGATGACAATAATTTTTTATGGTTGTACATAAAAATTATGTGAGTATAAAAATTATGAATATTAAATATATTTTAAGACATTTTTTTTTTATACTAATTTTATGTATTTTTACTCATATTACGTATTTTGCTTGTAAATTAATTTTAAGAAGAAATAATGCAATGCTGTCGAACGGTGTTGCTATTGCGTACGGTTTATAATGATTTTACAAAAAACACAAAACAATATTCAAAATATATAAGAGATACATATTTAAATAAATAAAAGATTCTTTTACAGATAATAAAAAAATAAATTGTTGGTTTTTCTTGATTGGGTGAAGTTTTTTAGTTAAGATTCTTGATTCGGAAATTGTCCTGCTCTTAAGAATACGAATTAATTGGGTAAGGTAGTGCTCGCAGATCTATGTATGTTGGGCAGAATAATTCAGAAAGAAGGGTTGGTAAAAGCGAACTAGTCGAATTTTGTCAGCCTTTGGCAAGAGATGGGACTTCTCGGAGAAGCTATTGGGGGCAATGATTTTGGGTAAAAATTATTGCTTCCCTCTGCGGATATGCCTTAATAAAAAAAGGAAATGATATGGGATACGTAGAGTCATGCCCTCCAACCAACTAAGAAAGCTTGACAATTCATGGTTCAATCCTTTTTTTTTCCGCTGAGTAGGCGTCCAAGCACTTTACTAGTTTACCACTAAGCTTGTACCCACAATATTTTATAGATGCGCCTAAAAATATGCAACAATATAGTTGTTCGTGCCTAACTCCTGAGTGTATGCTACAGAAACCATAATTTATTACTACGTCGGTAAGGCTGCGTTATTATTTATTCCGAATACGAACTACTGCGACCTAAACAGTGGCGTAGAAAAGGATGAAGTGCTTCACGAAAAATATTACATTAGTTTTACATTCAGAATAATGAAGCATTGCAGGGAGAATCTCTCCCGCAACACTGCGGGGTCTTTTGCCTTTTTAACTCTTTGCTTTAAGCAGATATAAATGTTTCGGTTTCAAGCACTGTAAACGAAACTTACTGTACCGTGTACTCTCTCATAAGCGTACACTGATGGTACCGAAACATTTCCCCGCTTTAGAGAGGTGTCCGCTTATGAGAAACTAAAGTAAATGATTTTTATTTGAAATCTGTCCGGTTATGAGGGTTGTCCGTAAGCAAAGAGTACACTGTCCCGCAAATGATTCGTTTGATAATTTATTAATTATGGTTGTTTTACATTACCAATTCATTTTTTCATGAGATTGTAGAGCTCTTCTCTTAGTAACCGTCAGGCAGAGTTGTAAGTGAATCTATTACTTTGGTAATGCATTCAGGTAAGTCGCAGTCATTTGACGGAAATTTTGAATGTAGGTTAATACTTTACTTACGTACTTTAACTACAAAATGACATTCACCATCATTTTTAGTATTCATGACTTGTAAGTAAAATTGTGTATTCCTTCTCTTCAAAAACTAAATATTCTTAAACAATGTTTGTTTCCATACGAATTAAAATACTCTTTTCAGATAGCTCTACGGTTACATACATATAGTTTACCTTTTAAATATGGAAACAGAAAATTGTTTTGCGATTTTATGCGGTATGCTTTTGCGATGAGCCAATGATTGATTTTAACATACACATGGTCCAGATTGTTTTTCCCCTATCGTTCTAAAGAGGTGTTCTTCTAAGCAGGGTATTTTTAATTTTTCCATAATTCCAGAAGTCGCCTTCTTTTAGCTAAGGTTTACAGAGAAGTGAGAGAAACTTTCAAGCGATTATTGTTGGTCTCAAGTATTTTAAATGGCCCCTTACTCAATAAAAGGTGGTCAATTTCACGGCAGTTAATTCCAGATTTTTCGAATTTTTTTATTTTATTAAAATTACGTGTCTACTACATAACATAAGAATTACAAAAAAAAACCGTCGATAACAAACCTCGTAACTTGAAACTCAGGCGGTGATCTACGAGAACAATTAAATAAAACCACAAATTGTTGTTAGGAATGTGTAAGTCTAAATAGTATTTGACTAAATCGAACCCCCAGATGTCACGATTTTAATTTTTTTCGTTTTTTATGTATATCTCAACAATTATATTATAATAAAATAAATCCTTAATTATCGTAATAATATCTCACAAAATCTACAATTAATAATATAAATTAAGAGGTAAAAATTTATGTCTACAAAATATGTACATGGAATGTGCTTTATAATACAAGTAATTTTTGAAAAATCGTACTCGCTATAGAACGAAGAAAATAAATTAAATCAAAACCTAAGACTAAGAGAAAAAAAATGAGAACAAATTCCTTGGCAAAGATCCCTTTAAGTAACGACACGGCGCGTACAGCGGATTAATTGGCAGCTCATTTGTCTTGCTCATAAGCTTGATTTGAATGGCCGTCCTCTTTTCGGCTAAGTTGTGACTCCATTTGATTTGCACGTTTTTCCATTACAACATTGTCTTCCTCGACATCGGAATCATCGGTATGCTCAACGTAAGTGAATCTCATAGCCAAAACGATGAAGATGAGCATATCGGCGAGCATAATTGCCGCAAAGAGAATGAATTCCTCGGACTAATTGAAGAAAAATAACTTAGTATCTAGCTATGTGAAGTTACAGTCTTTATCTTACTTGGGAATCGAAGAACTTTAGTTTAGCAATGATCACAACCAAAATATTTCCAACGGCTACGGTGAGTAGCCAGCAAGCCTGTAGGACAGATTTCATACTCGCCGGGGCTTGGGTGAATGAGAATTCCAGACCGGTCACTGAGAACATCACTTCAGCAGCTGTCATCACGATATACTGTGGCAACTGCCACATTATGTGCACCGAATTGGGCTGAACGAGGGTATGCAATTTAGTCGTCTAAAATGAAATCTATGTATTTTGAGTCGGGTGCAAAGAGAAACAAATGTACTTACATATCCCTTTGATTGACTTCCTTCCACAAGTAGGACCATAACTCCGCCCACTTCCGAGTCCAACGAAGCCACTTCCTTGTCATCAGCTTTAAGGACAGAAGTACCAGGAACAACATGTATTAGATTCGTTTGGTTCCTACCAACCGCGAAAGACAAATCTGGACTTTTCAGTAGTAAATTTTCACCGACAGGCGCATTGACTAGAACTCTTACAGCTGAGTCACCAGATTTTGGCTTTCCAGGGGTATCCTCGTACTCGAATATCTCATTGGTGGCGATAAAGTAGCTCATTGCTTTACCAGGCACCAACGAAAAGTCTCCCTCTAATTTTGGACACCTCACCGAGTCGTTCGACGAAGCTGTATAATTATAGGTGATCGCGTTAGCCACGATCAGATCCTTCTCCTCCAACACGCCGTAAGGTGCCAAAGATAGCTTTCCTTTCACCGGAAGAAACGTCGCAAAGTCATAGGTACAGTTCATGCCATTGTAGATTCGAACCTGAGATTCGAAGGACGTTGGTACCCTTGGATCCATCGATTCCACTTTGAATTCCACAAATGCGGACATAAGAAATGCTGTTGCTGCCAACAAACCTCCCAAAGTAAGCTTTTGCAAGGGTCTACTGATGCCGACCTTTTTCAGTATGGGATAAACGATATAGTTGAAGAGCGGAATGAAGCCCAAAATGAGCAATGGATTGACGACTTGCATTTGATCGGGCTTGATGGTGTATCCTCCAATATCTCCCACCATTCGCGTAGCCTGGAACGTCCAACGAGATCCTTGCTGATCGAATAAAGCCCAAAAGACCGGCAATGGCAGATAGAGAACGAGAATCTTCAGCAACGACTTGGTATCAGCGATCAATGTGCGGCTGCACTTTTCTTCGGCATAATCCAGCCAATGATCCTTTGGATTAGTCTTCCTATTCCTCATGCATCCTCTGACAGCGGCAGTGATACACTGTGACACGCCAGAGATCATATTACCTGCTGGAGGTTTGATCACGTAAAGACGTTTACCAGCGATGAAAATTATGAGCGAGAGAACCATTAGAACGGCGGGTACACTGAACGCTAACGAGAAGCAATCCTTGTCACCGAAACAGTGGACATCAGCGCGTAGAATCGGAGTGATTGTGGTTGATATGAGCGAGCCTGCATTGATGGCAAAGTAGAAGAGCGAGAAGAACGTAGACAGCTGCTTCGATTGCTCGGGAATTTTAAACTGATCACCACCAAAAGCTGATACGCACGGTTTTATGCCACCAGTTCCGGTGGCTATCAGTAGGAGCCCTACCACGGTGACTTCTCTGTGGAGAAGAAAATTTAAATGTGATATTCTTTTAAAATGCGTATCCACTTACATGACCGGCAACTTTAAAGGTGGCACAGCTCCCAGGGCAATAACAACAGCGCCAATCGTATATACCACCGACAGATACCATATTGTCTTGAACCTACCAAGCCAGCTGTCGGCTAGAACAGCTCCAATCAGTGGGAAAATGTAAACCAAACTAGTGAAAACATGAAATAAAACCGTTGCCTGATCTTCTTGGTAGCTTAACTTGTCGGTGAGGTACAGTACAAGGATTGCTAAAAGAAATTGAGACTCATTTAGACTTCCAAAGTATCGCCTTACTTTCACTTGCAACTTACTTCGCATGCCATAGTAATTGAATCGTTCACAGAATTCATTTCCGATAATGAATCCGACAGACTTTGGGTACTTGATGGTGCCCTGCTGAAAGGAAAAATAAGAGTTATAGTGTTAAAAATTTTTTTTGAGAAAAATGGTTGCGAAAAAAGGGGACATTGACAAAGAGTTCGTTCTCAAACCCTCTCTCTCTTTTGGGACACTATATTTTTCTAACGTCACCAAAGAATGTGCTAAATCATGCCGAAACCTACAGTGATACAATATCAAAAATTGATACCTGTTTGTTGGCTTCAACTTGGCTGAATTGCGACCGCATGCTTGTACTGCAAGTGAACAGACAGTTGCAGTTCGCAGAACTCTGTTATGGTGGCAAATTACATGAATTACAACGAGAGAATGTAAAAATCCAAGCATCGATTGAGGTCGTCACGGGGGAAGGGGTTTGGTCTTTCAAATGGAAAATATGGTCAAAGAGTGAAACTGCGATCAACAATAATGTATTTTTTAGGCATGCGAACATGTGGTATTAATTAGTAACTAAACCGTTGTACGCTTCGACAGGTTCGCTCATTAAAATATATAGTGTGTCATGAATGTGATGAGTTTTTACAAATACTTAGCACAATGTATCGTCCATGCAGGTTGCAAATGATAAACGATCCATAAAAAACTGAGGTGGTATTGCATCAGCAATTGATGATGGAAAGTCGGAGAGATACAGAAATTCGTATGTTATGTGACAACAATATAGGGGGTCGAAGAGATTTAAAGGTGCAGCAGCAGCAGGAGTTTGTGGAACTGCAACACTTTTTTTTGTTTTGGTTCACGGAGGTAAAATGCGAAGTTGGCTTATTTTTGTATTTTGTCAATAAAAGACAATTCAAGCCTCCCAACATGACTTGACAAATTACAGGTAAATTTTGAACAGATTCGTTGCACCAATTTTTTTGGTGTTCCGCAAACTGCATTTCTAAGGGAATTATAATATTAAAATATCGGGTTCATTTGTACATATACATTCTAAAGGGTGAAAAAAACCAAGTTATTTAAAAATTAAAAAAAAATTTATTAGTAAGAGCAAACATCCCTGTATAATGGACTTTAATGATTAAATCGTTTTCGGATATGGCATATCGTGCCATCCTGCATGAACCAAAGGGTCGTCCAAATCCATGTCTTAAATTCAGTAAAAAAAATTCAAACATTCTCATCTGTGTGCACCGTACGACGACGAGGACCATGAGTGTTGTCCACTAGCATACCAGTCTCACGAACGTGCTTCATTTCAGCCAAAACTTTTTTCAAAAATCGCACTTTGGAAATAAGTTTTCAATATTTACCAACGTTATTCAAGCGTAAAGCGACTCATTTCATTCCGCGGAGGTATGATACTGACTTTCAGTCAAGATTTCGAGCGGGAGACAGCTGTCAGTGTCAAAATAACCTATGAAAAAGACACCTCTAGATGGTCCTTTACCATATCGTGAATTTTCATAATAACTCTTAAATAAATATATGTATGCAAACAAAATAGTTACAATCGATCCAGAATTATGAAACTTGGGAGGTATATTCCTACATCTCTGTAGATGTTGCTAAGATGTAGATTTAGGCCCCTTATTCAAATTGCCAAAAGCAAGCAGTACCTGGGTGGCTCGGCAATAAAATATTTCAACTTAGTAGCTCCGCTCGGGGTATGTGCGTTTCGTTAGGCAAAATTCAAGAAAATTCAATAAAAACTTTCAGAGAATAAGCAATTTCTAAAGATTTTCTTTTACCTTGCTATAAAAAGTTTTAATATTTGCATATTGAAATGCTTATGTTTTTTTTAACTGATATATGTTTGGTGAAGGGAAACCTCGAGTGGAAAATAATATCACTTTTTTATGTTTACTTTTTTTTGCGGAATAATTTCTCTTAAGTTATTTTCCGCTATAAGTTAGTCTACAATGCGTAAACAATGGAATATGGAGCGCCTTGCTGACACCTGCAACCACCTTGATTACATTCTCTGTAAGATTTGGAGTACGTGCGATGCGAGGTTGGATATTCCAGTGGTTATGCATTGTTGACGAGTATTATTCCAAAATGAGTGCAGGAAACAACTGGACCAAATTTCGTGTTAATTCTCACTTCTAGTGGGAAATAAGTTCACATGGAAAAAGTGAAATTATTTCCCATTTATCGCTGAAAAATTATGCTTAATTTTATCATTTCTTTTTAAAATGAAATTTCACTCCCCTACAAGTGACAATTTATGATGAATTCTTATTTGGTATAATTACTAAAATCTACACAATATAGTGTACCCTACTGGCGATGATAGTTTAAGTGGTTTTTTATGTCAGAAAAATTGTCCAAGCAAATTATAGTGTATGTACAAAGTGGGAATACCTCTTGTCTTCACCTGAATCCGAGTGTTTTTTTTTATATTTAGGTACTCAAAAATTTGATGTCCATATGTTAACACTTCAAAAAGACACATGCGCTTTTTAAACAATTATAATTGAGGTTAAATTGAAGTTTGCTGTCAAAACAAAATATACCTCATGCCTTAAGAGTATTACCGGTTCCAATTGATGTTCAAATATCTGCTCTATGGCGATCTATCAACAAGTGACACCTAACAAGGTAAATATTATACATCACTAATAGCTGGCTCACCCCGTCACTAATCTTCGTGTGGACTTAAAACGACAAACCAAATGCGTTTTGGCATCAAATCTGCAAACATTCGCCTTGACCTACCTTAACTCTACCAACCAGAGACTTGATTTCCATTCTGAGTCAATTGAATGTGAATGGTGAATCCACTTCTCTACAATTCACTTGCGCTAGTCACTTCACTTTCGATCAAATTCGCTTTGCAAACAGAAATTTTGATAGGTACGAGGTACGAGTATTTGATAGAGCTTATAGTTATCAAAACTGGTAAAATGTGGGTAAATACATGGCGTGCAGTTGGTTTTATCTATACCTACATGTGTTCTAGTTTGAGTTACACATTTGTTGTGCACTCCACGCACACTACCCATATCAGTAGGTTTTAGTATATCTAATTGACAAACAGGTGCGCAGTGCCAAAGTAATCCAATGACCAACCTTGATCTAGAGCTGTGTCTGTCAGTCAGCTGGTGGATTTATTTGTGAATTTATAATATAGAAGAAGCTAAACAACGTGCTATTAAAATGCGGAACTTTTGGCAAGTTTCGCTTAGCTATTCCAAGTGACGAAACAAGAATTGCATAAGATGGAGTATGGAGAACAGAAATGGCAAAAGTATGGAGAACCAGTTTCATGCATGGAGAAAAATAAACAAGTGTTATTGTTTGTATTATTATACGAAGAGTGATAAATAATAAAGCCTCATTGAGTACAGTATTACGAATGTATGTGTGTAAAGCAATTCAGTAGGTTTACTACGATCTTGACAATTCGATGGAATAGAAGTAGACCTACCCTAAATCAAAATACGTAGTAAATTAAATTACATACTAAGAGTTATTTGCTTTTTGTGGAACATACGTACTTCACTCAAAGTGACTCAGCTGTTACTGGCTAAGGCTGATCGGGGAGCTTTCTTTGCTCCATCTCTTGCGAAAGTCTGACAAACAATGTTTCCCAACCTCAGATCTTAACTTTAAATTACGTCAATGTATACACTTGAACGTTCGAGTAGATGTCAGTTCTACCTCAAACCAACGGACGGACATTGTTAAATTGGCATAACTTCTGATACTAATCATGAATATCTAAACTTAGGGGTGTTACGTACTTTGTGCCAAAATGAATTTCCCATTGGGATAGGATATACAAATTCCTACAGAACAAACACTGCCAGCATTTTTGTTAATACATTTTATTTTGGCAAATTAAGCGAATTTTGAGCTTCACGGAATTCGTCAATGATAATTAATTTCACAATGACAAAACAAGTAGCAGAGAATCATCCAAATCTCCTATATAAAATAAATAATTACTACATACACATATGAAGTACCTAATCATTTAACGTAAATAAATAATTAAAAGACATGAAATCTCACGCAAACGATCTGAAGAGCATGTAATAATTTGTTGTGATCATACATTTTAATTAATAGTTTTAATTTGTTTGTTGATCGGGATCGGTTGAAAGGTCGATGGCAAATACCAACAACAGGAGTATTCCCAAGCGGTCCTCTATCTTAGTACTAAGGAAATTAAATTTTAACATCAAAGTGGGCCTCGTAATGGCATCTAAATGTTTCCCTGCAAATTAGCATCCGAGGCCGAGGTTTGGTACGACTGGAGATCACCCGGTCTCGGTACAGCCCTGGATCTTTAATTTTTTTTAGGCGGGACAAAAACTGCACTTATATTTACTTTAACCTTTATCATCTTTGTAATTTCAGATGTCCACTAATTGATTAACATTTGGACGCAGTCTAAATAGGCCTTCATGAGAAATAATACATCCATCGCTTTTCTATCTGTGATAAGGCTACTTACTTACAGATATATAGATATCAACGTGTACGATATATATTTTATACACAGCACAGGATAGGATTTCAAATAGAAATATATATAATAAAAATAAAAATCAAATATATTATTGCATTTGTGTATTAAAATTACAATTTTACTCTTCGAGTATTTTGTTCAGCAGATAAATCTAGGTATGGCCTTGTCATAATTTAACTAGTGTACAATTCGGATTTTCTCTCGCTAATTTTGCAAGACTCGATAAGCGTTCCTGGCTCATAGAAGATCGCAAATAATTTTTAATTAGTTTTAGTTTGCTAAAACTTCGCTCACCGCTTGCGGATGTAGTAGAAAGCGTAGAGTAAATTCGCAGGGCAATACAAATAAAGTGGACGCTCGATATAGTAAACAATCCAATACATTGAACACACAATATTCTATACAGGCTATTCTAAATAGTGAACAAAAAAAAAAAACTCGCTACAGTGATCCTTTCGGAAACGAAAAAGCACAACAACAACCAGATGTAGCTCATCCGATTTGTCCAGTGTCTTCTAGAGATGCTGTTCAATTATTTGAGAAAGCACTTTAATGGGCAACTAGCAATAAAGTGGATTACACGGATGTTTTGGGGAAAAAATTACAAGAAAAGGCTATATGAATTGACATGAATTCTAAGAAAAAGCAAACGAAGATGTGTAACTATTTTAGCACAGCTTAAGTTGTTGCGTTTTAAGTTCTTTTTACGGATGAATTATTTTTGTTAAAAATAAAATGTTTTTTCTTAGAAACATTGGCTTGTTTTTTAGTAATTGCAAAGAAAAATTTTAAAATTCTATTTTCAATGAATTGTACGAAAATACATACATATTTTGCTGAAATTTATTTCAAGGAGTACACGCTCGTTACAATGAACAATATCGCTTCAGTGAACAGGCCTGGTTTTTATTAGTTCACTGTATCGAATGTCTACTGTTTTAGGAAAAGCATTCTGCAACATACATAGATCTGTTGCAAGAGATAGAAACCGTTAGCCTTTTCTATATGACCAAAAAAAAAATTATTTTATTTTTTTGATTTGATTCGATCAAATACCATCATTAAATTATTCTTTAAAAAATAGCTTGGAGTGTTTGTAAGTTGTCGTTTTGAGGAATTGGTTTGTTTTGCAAAATAGAGTCAACACCACTTTTTTTTAGCAACTTCTCCAGCCTCTTTCATCCAATATTCCATTGGACTTTGTCTCATTTTTCGCAAAGTTTTGAGCAGACGGAACGGGCAAGGATAATATCTTCTTTCTGAATTTCTATATTTACTCGATTGATTTCGGGGAGAATATTAGCCAAAATAATTAAATTGAGAATTAATTTAAAATCCTTTATAGCAGTTGACGACCTGCCTCGTACTTAGCTTCTGGAGCATGAGAAGTTTTTATTGTAACGCTTCCGCTATTTCTGGCAAATCATTTAATAGGGCATTCACAGCATTATGTCCATTTCGTCTGACTTCCTTTTATAGGGAAAGCCCCGACCTGCCCTCCCCTAAATCCGGGGCTGTGTCGTTAATGGAAGGTCGAAAAACAAACTAATGGCACGAGTATTTCGCTATATATTGCATCATCTGGCAGATCTAATTTTAACTCGATAACTGTCAGAAATTGTCATTATTTAACCATTTGGCATGAAGTCAAGCCTTATCTTTAGATATACTTTTTCAAACTGTCCCACAAAACTAACTACAGTCGAAACGGTATGAAACACAGATTGGATGATACGCTTAAGTATTAGGCATACGTAGAGCCAAATACTGGTCTCGCCAAAAATCCTATACAAACGAACGGTCAAAAACTGACAGATGATCTACCTTACGTAATTTATTTCTAATGTACAACAACTACAAGCCGGCATCCGACTAGCACTCACAAAGCACCCGCTAATTGTAATCTTTCTTCATTCGTAACTTCTTATGTTTTGTGATTTAATCGTCAACATAGTTAGATATATAACAACCGTCTAATGTTATGCTTAATTAAAAAGAAATGGTGTTAGCGAACAAAAACACTGGGGAAAGTCCATAAAGTTCAGTACCTAAGCCTATTGACCTTTTCCTTATTTAAGAAGGAAAATAAATTACATAAATTGCCCACGAAACTATTAGAAAGCTGAACTTAAAGAAGCATATCTAATTAACGATGTCGTAGTTGTCTAATTGAAATTGAACTCAAAATCAAACCAAAGCACTCAACCGTATCCGTAATGCAGTTCTTAGTGACGCAGTTCCATGTGGATGCTTCAAAAGATTTTATAATTTTTGCCGCTCAAATCAACTGAATGAATATCACTCCCATTCAATTCATTAAAATAAAAAAAAAAAATGACAGCTGTAAAGCGTATTAGCATGCGGGTTCCAAAAAAAATACGAATGCTAACCACCTAAATCGGAAGACCGACCATTGACCAAACCATAAAAATACAAATTTTGGAACTATACCGGAAAAAATGCTTTGCCATTTAATGAAATTGATTGCGATCTGATGACCTCCACAGCAAAGTTCCTGTGCATTTTCATTAGTATATTTTGGGTGATGGATGTCTTTATTTGGTTGGCGACCGAGAATTGGGTCATACGCGAGAACGTGCGTGTGTGGCGGAATTAATTGTCATTGATTTGCTGGTAATTATAGCTCAGATTGGATCGCAATTTTTTGGGAACTGATTTTTATGTATCACGTCGATCGTGATAGAAGACGATAAGTGATGATGGGTAAAGGACATGGTGCGATCGTGTTGAGTTCTATTTAGCCTTGACCTACATTTTAGTATAGCGATTTGAAACGTGCAAACTTGAAATCTCCGCAATGTCATTGATAGATTGACTTAGTTTTGTTATTTGGAATTCGTTAAGTTTGACTATTTTTAGGAACTGAGATTTATTTATTTTGGTGAATGGTTTTGTTTAATTTGTAAACGTACTCCATGAAAATGCCAATTAGGACAAAACGTCACTATTAATAGCAGCAACTTCTATGTAGTTAAGGAGTTTATCTACCTCGGTGTAAATATATACTCTTAGTGAGGATCCGACTAAAAATAATAGCTGCTACTTCGGTTTGGCGAAGCAAATGGGTTAAATATTTTTGACTCTTAGGTCGAAGTGTATGCCCTACAAAACTCTTATCCTGCCAGTTCTGGACGGGGAAGAGTTAATACTGGGATACTTCAAAAGAAAAATTCGACGACATCGACAAATATTTGGTACTGTGTACGAGGAGGGAGAACTCTATGAGCTGTACCAAATTGTGGATGTAGTAAAAAAGTCAAGACACGTCGATTACATTGGCTCGGCATATCGAGCGAATGGACAATAAAGCTCCAGCCAAGAAGATCCCAGTCCCCCATGTTCGAGACTACAAGGAAAAGCTGCCTTGTCTCAGGCCTAGGCTCTCGGGAGCCCGTTAAATAAAGTAATTAAACAGCAAAGTAAGTTTGTAGTTGAATTGTATCACATAGTGGAAAAACAGTCCAGACATGATATCCAACACTAAGTTCTCTAACTCACTGGTCACTACGGTTTAAGCTATCACATAAAATGAAAATAGTTAGTTCTAAAGAGTGCTGTAAGATATTCTTAAGGGGAAATATTGATATTGTTACCAACTTCATACGGAAAATAGGAAACCTGCTAGCCTAACTACAGTTCCCACAACGCGGCATAAAAGAACTCTTGAGTCGACGTGCCATACTTTGCACTAGGCGAGTCAGAGGTTTTATTTTTTAAACTATAAGTTTCGATTTAGCTAATTTTGGGCTAGCAACCTTTACTGGTCTGAAGGATGTCACTACTACAACCTTGAATGAATTTTTGAATTCGGTCGAGTAGTTCCAGGGATACCCATTTAACTGCTCCCGCTTTATACCCTAATGCTTTTATCCCCCGTTAATTTCTACCTCCTTTACATCCCCTCCTACTTTAAGTAATGTATTCTTATACAACGTTGCAAGAATTTTTAAGATCGTAGGATAGTTGAGAGATCGCCCACGACCCCTGTTAACCACTTATGCCCCTTCTATGTCCTCTTTGGACAATGCGTTAAGCATTGTACACATACTTAAGATGTGATCCGTCATTTCATGATCTACACATTTTCAGTCTGATTATATGTATGTTTTCTATTGAGCGTCTTTAATTCTCGAAAACGATAAATGCGCCCATACTTAAGCGAAGGTTGTTGATAGCTTACATCGGGAATTAGAGGAAACCTTTTCTTCATCTAATAATATGATCAAGGCTACCAAATGGCTCCGATAAATTAGAGCACAACCACGTTTATGAGCTGCACCTACTCGTGCAACCTACTCGTCTTTTTTTCAACCCAACAGTTTCTCTAGTAAAGTGAGAGTAAAGTGAGATATTTATGACCCCTATTATCCTAATCTGAATCACGCTCAAAAAAAAAAGGAAAGAAGAACTACGAAACTCTTAATAAACTTTTGAGTGCTTACGACCAATTTTTAAGTGAAATTTTGAATTGTAACCACTCTGCAGTAAATAAAGAGCGGTTAAGTTACCTAAATACATACAGTATACCTATATGCACTACTTCTCCTTGTTATAGAATACATGCCAATGTTAGAGCACCCTAGGATAATGAAAACAAACTCTAAACTAGAGTTTGCTCCAAAATGTAGTGCTAGTAAAAAACTTAATAATTTTGTTCCACTTCAATGGAATATGATTAACAAAAAAAGAAAAACAAACCGGTCTTTAACTAGCTATCAATATTCAAATTATAAATCGGTGTTACCAATCATCAAATATTATATAAATTGTAAGTAAGACTTTAGTAAAAAAAATAAAATTAAATAATTACTCATACAAGCGGATACTTGGAATGCCACAAGATGGTGTTGGGCATATTTATTGTAGCCTCAATCTTAATTGCTTTGATACAACTCCGCGTGTTGTTTACAGTAAAGAGCTGTTTAGTATAAGGATGTACAAAGGTACACAAAACCATCAACACCTCTCTCTGTAGGTATTCCCCAAAAATTCATTATTTAAACTGCCATTGGTATATTTATTACTTATTGAATAAAAAAAAAACACACATCCAAACGATAACAACACTTCGAAGGTAAATCAGTCAGTCACCAAATCGAGCAATAACATCTTCAAGTTGCGCTGCATGAATGCCAAACAGAATTTTAGAGGTCGCTGCCTGCAATATCTGTTTATTAGTATAACAAACACGTTCTTGTCGAACTCGTAAAACGATTTGAAAAAAAAAATTAAAATGTAGCCATTAATTATATATTTTTTCTTATATTAAATTCTTTACAAAAATTACTCATATTATCAACAAGCAGGAATGAACTCTGACGGCAAACAAAATAAAGGAGATGTCTAATTATTTATATCACGTGATGAAGTTTACGGAAACTACAATACTTTCATGGGCACTTTATAATGACCTTGGCCTTCTTAAGAATTTTCCTTACTCAAACAAAAAAAACCGCATACTTGACAAAATTTCTAGCTTACGATGAAACAATTAGAAAGACCGTTCTTCACTTTCACATATACATGTGTACCTACAACCACCAAGTTTGACAATTTAGCGGTAGAAGTAGAAACAGCAATCCAAAGTTCCTTACCGGTTTTTCAGTTATTTTCAGCGTACTGCTAACCATCTTAGTGACTTTTCAAAGTTTTGATATTCAAATTTAAATTTCTCAGTTGCTTTCCGTATTCAGCATTCCATATAGGGAAAATTTAATAATACAACTGCACACTCTTTGCATAAACAATTATTCTAACAAAATTTTCACGTCACAATGCTTGTTGCTCAAGGACACCGACTAAACAATAGATGCAAAAAAAAAAAACACACCAACAATATACCACGAACAATAATTATTATATACGATAACCAGTAATGGCTTAGAGAACGCGTAGCGTACGGATCACCCGGCAGTCGACAATGATATACAGAAGCTCGGCTTGATGTGGCTTATAGACCTCAACATGCCAATATTTCACTCACTCAACTGCGCTGCTGAGCTTGGAGCAGGGGATAGACTGTCGACATCGACGACAACTCAATTGAGTTTGTGGAACGTAATGAATGATATAATTAAGAGTTGGTTTTCTGTATTTTATTTTGTCGTGGAGCGGGAGTGGGAACACAATAAAAGCCCAACGATTACAACAGTATTTTCGTGTTGACAGTGGTCGTGAAGAATATTATTAACTTAGCCATAGAGAACCGTTTTAATACCACTATCTGTGATGGAAACCATTTGGGCAGGTTACACTGAAAAAAAAAAAAAAAAATAAAACAATTGTTTAGAGTTACATTGAACCATGGAGTGAGTGTTTTCGTTGTGGGGGATTATAAACTACAAAACGGTTATGCGATTTAAGGTTGTCATACGATTGGGTCTTGGAAAGTAATCGGAGCAGACATGCATTCTTACTTTTAACAAATAATAACAAAATATTGGAGTAATAAAATTGCATTCGAATTAATTTTATTGCGAATGGTTGGTTGGGAATGGTTTATCGATCTCTAACCGCCACTTAATCATGAGCTGTAAAATTAGAAATCACAGCTAATTATAAAATGTGGTTTTAAGTTTGTGATAACGAGTTTGATGTCATCTGTAATGTTATGAAAACAAATTATGTTTAAATAAAGTACAAACATTTATTGTGCCGCGTATCTCTTTAAGTTACAGCCAGCAGGGTTGTTAAAGAACGTTCAGAATTAAAATTTATGGTTGTAGTCATTAACTTAATTGTTTTGCATTCATAAGTTATTGCATTTAATTGAATGAAAGAAAAATTTTATATTATAGACAGCGCAGATGATAAAGCGTCGGGCTGTGATGCTGAAGGTCTACCGTTCAAATGCAAATATAAAATTTAAAATCGAAATCAGAGAAATAACGAATGCTCAAAACTTTGCACAATTCTGTTACGTTCAAACAAATATTTACAGAACGTTTTCTAAAAGCATTTTAGTCGCTGTGTAACTTAAAAGAGCTCGCAAAACCCTAGTAATGGTTTAACAGAAGCATGAGCCTTTGAGGCTATAAACAAGCCTTAACGAGGCCCTAATCAAAACTTACTTTGAGTGGAACAGAACTGGAAGCATCTACATATAAAGCTGTTAGTACTCAGCTATTAAAGTTATAATAAAAGTATTTTCAGAGTCTTTAAAGATATTGCAAAGCTCTCAGATAAGTTAGAAATATTAGCAAAGCGATTATCGAATCAAATTTAGAGGTTCGTTATCAGAGTCTTTCTCTGCTCATTCGGGTGTACTCATTCGGTTAGTCATTTGGGACCCATATTATTTATACTAGCTATAAATAATGTTAAATCATGTATTAAACATAGCGATATTTTAATATATGCTGATGGTATGGAGTTTATTTTGACCCCAAACTTACCTTTATAGAATATATCAATTTCATTATGAATAAGTCAAATTCTATGCTAGGTTTCATAAAGAGGTAATCCAAAGAATTTTATGATTGCTTCGCCCGTCCGCATCTTGATTATGCTTCACGAGTTTGGACTCCGTACAACAACATGCACTGAACTTGAATTGAAGCCATTAAATATAGCTTTATTCGATTTGCCCTAAGAGGTCTTCCATGGGAATACCTGTTTAACCTTACACCACTCGACGTATCAAACTTCTGCAAATGAGGCAATAGTGATATTGTTTTCTTACAGCAGCTTATATCTGGTCATATTGATGCACATGATTTGCTAGCGTTTAGTGCTATACTTTAAGCAGGAAATGGACAGACACTTAACTTTTTTAAGAGAAAAATTCTTTGAAGAATTTATGGTACTGGATGACAAAATTGAGAATTAAAAAATACAACAGCGAACTCTATAAGCTTTACGAAGATGTGAATGAAGTTCATAAAGTCACAACAACCACATTGGCTCGGTCCCATCAGGCGAATGGATCCAGACAAGAGAATATCTGAAACACAGTCTGGAGGTTCGAGGCAACAAGGAAGACCGAACATTCATTTCAAAGAGTGCCGGAGCGTTTGGTCTAAATATTTGGAAGGATCATGTCCGGGATCGCTAATGGTTGGACGGCTGATGTATCTGAGGAGTTTCTATTATACATTTAGATAATGTACACACATCTTTCTGTTTCATAAACATTTCTATACAAGAAAAGTTCATTAAAGTGATTTAAAAAGCTTCACCATTTTTCGAAATTTTATGGTTAAAACTATTCCAGCCAAACTGCGGCTTATGATTTGGTAAGGTTTATAGTTTAATGACAACCTTGTCTAATTAGCGACTTAGCGATGTCTAAGCAACTTCCGACCTCTGATAGTTCGAACATTTAAATAAAAAATATATAATTGATAACGAACAGAAGTCATGTGTCTGGAACGTTGATACACTTCTGGTACTTTTTACATTTCGCCTTCACAGCTGATTAGCAAAAACCCAGTCTCAGCAGTTTGATAACCGATCATTGTAAGTTCATCAGTAACTGAAGTTCAATCAATATATGTTTTATTTTTAAACAATAATTTTTTGAGAAATAGTCTCGGCTCGTCGGTTCGTTGAATACTTTTTCAAGTCATCCGGGAAAGCTTGAAAAAAAATGCACAACAAAACAAAATAAATACATCTTTGCGATACGATGACAATATAAGTTTTCTCGCAAAAAATCAAATGTATAAAGACCGTCTATTGACAGCGACTTGAGTATAAACGAATAAATTGCATCTTCACTTTTAAGATGATGGCGACACAACGGAAGCTGTTGTATTGTTCGCCGATTCGATTCGGTTCATTGTCTCGGGCAAGTGCAGTAAATACGCGCAAAACCTTCCTAGAGACTATTATGATGCTCTGGCCGACTGTAGATGGCGAGGCGCGGCGCGATTATTCGTTGAATGACGATAACGCCCGTGAACTTCAATAAGGACAGTCACTGCCACTGCGGAAACACAATTGGAATTTACTACGGCTGCAATAAGAACGAAAGCGGTTCCTGGAATTTTATTGAGCTTCTTAATATGTGCTTTGTATAATCAGCGAAATATAAACAAACCTACTGTAGATAATTTCGCTTGGATTTCCTATTATGATAATGAATGCATTTTAACAATCGAAGGCATTTAATTTTACATTTTTGCACCATTGAGTGAGTATCTACAGAGAGAGAGAGATAGCACATCTAATTATATGTATATGGAGAACAGCCAAATAAACGACTTATCAAGGGAAGGAAGTAATTCACATACAGTTTTCCAATAAACCTATTTTTTTCAAAACTTACGGGCACAAAATATTCACATGTTTCCGATTTGTCTTTCGTTTGAAATCCGACTTTTTTCCTAAATAATATTTTTTCATCGCTTTTAACAATAAGTGGCAAACCTACAATGTTAAAAAAAAACTAATTAATTGAAATTATTGTTTTAAAAATAACTAGCTAACATTCTCTGGACGTTGGAGTCATTTTTTGTGTATCTTTTATAAAATGAAGTGAAGTTTATAAAAATATATTAAAAAAATATTTAAACTAACAAATTTTTAATTTGACTTTTGTATATGTAGTCAATTTAGACCGATTGTATAAAATACAGTATATGTTCCATACAAATGCATCGCGTGCAGGGAGAAGATAAGAAAACCCTTGCAGTTCCAAACTCAACAGGGGAATTTAACTCCTAATCTAAACATTTTTATTAGTAAAGAATTTGGTGTCAAACATTTTTGAATATGAAACTACTTACTTTAAAAATAAATTTGAATTCTATATAAAAAAGTGTTTCCAAAATATTAGCGAAAAAAAAAACGCATACATTGGATCATTAAACTTAGCGTTGTTCTTTTTAATGTTATTTAAGGTCTGGTAATGAATATATTCCAATGGTCGGCTATTGCGAGCCATGAATGTAATTTGTTTGTTTGACCAAGAGAATGCTGTTCACGATGCGATGCTTGCGCCTTCCATTGTAGTGCCATTGCGCCGATCGTTACGTTTAATGCTATCAAAACGCGATGCTGTTTTCTATAATTAAAGCGAAAACTTAATAATGCATCAGAAACTTGATTTTGCCTGCAGTCCTATCTGGTCAGGGGGACTCATAACTATTTTGACATTGCTGGACATTGCTAGGTGCGATAAACCGTGACAGGAGCATGACTAACGTGACCACTTATCGCGAAGCAAATTTCGGTACACAAAAATAATACTTTACATCTGTACTTTTATTCGTTTGCTTAGTATTTTTAAAAGTTTATGCAGCTAAATTTTACGTGTTTAGATTTTAATTGACGCGTTTTTTTTAAAGCGTATTTTTCTTCAGAGCCGACTTCTTCGAGCATTTATGTCTGGCAAGAACTCAAAGAACTTAGGTCATGACATTTTTTGTTGCACCCGAAGTACGGAAGGTGTCTTTGTTCTAATACATAGCGGGTTTTATCCGTGGACCATTTTTTGTTAATTAGAGAAAACTCTCTCTCACCTGAGTTTTCGGCAAACAAAGAATGTACAGGGTGATTTTCATTAAATGGTTGCAAGGAATCCCTTTTTCCGAAGTTTAACACTTCAGCATTCCACCCATCGTTGGGCAGTATCAACGCTATTTTCTTGTCATGACTGCATTTTTTACACCGGTTACATATTTTGTAAAAAAGGTGAACTGATTGAAAAAGTTGGTATTGGACATGTCAAAACGCTTTTTCAATGCAATAAACTTTGCGGAGGCTTCATTCATCATGTTCAATTCTTGCGGTTGATCCAGTGCAGACCAAACGAAGTTCGAGAGATGGTCAAATTGAATAATCCAATTTCAATTATGTTCGACACCTTGCTAATAAGAGAATTAAAAACAAGAGCATCAAACAGCTAACACCGTACTATGTATTAAAAATATTAATATGAACCATAAAATGGTCGATCTACCATCGTTCTTTCGTTCAATTGCGTTCAGCACAGCTGTGAACAAAACATTATTTTTCTGTAGCGATTCTACGAAAACATAGAGTTTTTCGAGACGGAGTCGCCTACACAAATAAATTGAAATAGTCAATTAAATATTCAAAAATATTTACCAACTTAATCGCGGAAGCGAGTTCAAAGTTTTGATATTCGACATCGACTGAATCGCAAAATTGTTTAAGTTTCACCACTCGCATAGTTAATAAATAGAAACGTAAATATATTTGACGGCACATTCTACGTCGAAGGGCACTTGGTCGCAGGCTTAAAATGGTAAAATGTAGATGAAGAGGTATAAAGATTCATATATAGTTTCAATTTTTTCTTTTTATTTTTCCTGCCAATTTGGCCTGTTGTGATTCCGGTATATTTCTGTATACGGACGCTTAGCTGCGGTACACTGGTAAACAGTTCCTAATTTCGGTACTGTACCGGTCGCTCCTAAGCATGACGCAAACAATTGATTCACTTTAACATCGATATGACATGGTCTTTTACCAACCCCTTCAAATTTGTTCCCCAATATATTTTTTCATCATCTAATGACCATCATTTTACCTTACCGCAATGGTTTCCAATATTTTTATATTGCGGTACAACACTTTCCTAAAAAAATGTTTTGTCGAGCTATAGGCAAAAAATTACTTCCTGGTGGATTTCACGTCCATCTTCTGTGCATTTTACTGAGATTTACTTGACGGGACTAATTTCTGTGTGAACATTTAGGTGGATGTGATAGCATAGTGATTCGCATAGTTTTGTTCGGAGTTATTATCAATGACAAGTTGACCTCGTCAATTTTAAATTCCCATCTTTTAACGGTACGTGTTAAAATATCCGTGGCTGGTCTGCAATTGTGAAATATAGAATTTGACGTCTGCATGCCCTCGTTCCATCTATACAGCGGGACTTGTGAACTTGTGATCAATGTGGCAATCCTTCTTCTCCTTTCTTCAACCGCCACCGGGTTTCTCAACATTGCTTAGTGAGCTTCTTGGCTTGCGCCGTTGCTACTCGCTTTCCCAGTTCTACCCCCATTTCGTGTAAATACTGTGTTTCAGCTGTCAGGTGGTCGGTGGGGATTAATCGCGCAACAACACGAGCTACAGAACTTCAAGTTTGTGATTGACATGTGCAGTCTTCTCTTTCATCCTGTTGATCTTCAGGCTTTAGCCATAGGTTTGTTGGTTGTCCTTTCTACTTTTTCGGACGATGCCTTGATTTGCCGCCACTATATGACTTTTTTTGTTTAGTCTCTGGTTTTGCTTGTATTGTTTCAAATCCGACTTCGTATTCACGTTTTTCTTCATTTTTAGCACTTCCAGTATTCCTAGATGGAGTCACCGCTTCTAGAACGTCTAAATAGCCTTCCAAAAAGCTATGCTGTGGTATCTTAAAGCAGCTCATTATAAATATGGACATCCTTTACCATTTGAAAAAGATAATGTAGCACACAACTTTGAAAGTTGTACTGACTTCATTCAAAATTCTGTTTAAATTTGGAATTTTATACTAAAAAATCAACCCAATTTTAAAAACCCTATATTTGTCTGCTACGACTCAGGCTCGCACAACACATATGGAATGTTCTGAGGATAATTTTTTTGATGAAAATCACTTATCACTGTTTCTAGAAAATGGTTGCAAAGATTTTGGTCTTTTTTTGTACTAAGGATACTTGGGATGGTCCAAAAATATTGCATTCTCAGTTTCCGACAAAAAAATCGAATAACGGCAATTTATAAACCCACCATTGATGTTAAGTTGAACAAATCTGCGTACTTCGATTTATGACATAATTTTTTTTTTTCATTTAACGATTTTCTTAAATTTGAACTAAATTTTTACTATTTTGATCAATTTTTGTATTTTGAACAATTATGTTAAATATGTCCAATGTGCGAAATTATATTAATATCGTAGGTGCCGTTTCTGAAAAAATCAAAATTTTCAAAACCTTAAAAGTGGTTAAAATACATTTGGTATGAAATCAAATGTTCCCATTCTTTTTGAGGCGATTTAAAAATGCACATCATGTAGTGAGAAATTTTCGTTTGACATTTTTTATTGAAGAAAAACTTAGCACTGATACTAATAATTGAAAATGGTTTCATTTGTGATATGATCTGAGGAACTAATAATAATAATTTATGTGACTAGTTTTTTTAAGAAACCAATAACTTAAGCTGAGGAAGAACGTATTATAAATATATATAACGGGTGATCCAAGTAGAGATACTTTTTTCAATAGCCTTTTTTGACAGATCACGTGTGAGTCGTGTCATGCTGTCATGTTATTTTTGTTTAGTATTGTTTGGCATTTAATAATGGAAAGACTTACGCGTGAACAACGTTTACAAATTGTTCAACTTTATTATGAAAATGCACGTTCTGTGAGGAATGTGTTTCGTGCACTTCGCTCAACTTATGGTCAACATAATCGGCCTACTGAGCGTACTATTCGCAACACCATCACCCATTTTGAGACCCAGCATTCATTATTGGACAATATTCGACCGAATAGACCACGTCCAGCACGCTGTGAAGAAAATATAGCGGCCGTAGCTGAGAGTGTACACGAAGACCGTAGAGAGTCGACTCGGACTGACGTATGGAACGACTTGGCGCATTTGGGACGAAGAGCAACCTGAAGAGATTGAAGAACTGCCACTTCATCCAGAAAAAACAACGGTTTGGTGTGGTTTGTGGGCCGGTGGAATCATCGGTCCATATTTCTTTAAAAATTATGCCGGTGCGAACGTAACCGTCAATGGCGACCGTTATCGTGCCATGATAACCGACTATTTGATGCCTGAAATTGAAGCTCGTGATCGCGGCGACATTTGGTTTCAGCAAGACGGCGCCACTTTCCACACATCGCATCAATCAATGGACTTATTGAGAGAACATTTCGGTGAGCACATAATTTCACGTTTTGGGCCGGTCGATTGGCCACCAAGATCGTGTTTGTAAATGCCAAAGAATGTTCTTTCAAATGATAATAAACATTCTCCATTAAATTTGAATTTTCTGTGTTTTTTTCTTTAAAAAAGTAGGGAACCTCGAAATGGATCACCCTTTATATATATTCTTCTACCTTCTAAACAAGCAAATATTTGAAATTTTATTTTGCAAAACCAATTTCTATATTTTTTCGCATATTTTAACCATGCTGAAAATGCATTGAAATCACGTTTTAGGAATAAATTACGAAGCTGTGTATTAAGAGCCTTGCCATCCATGAGCGCTATTAAAAAAGGCCGTTTATGATAAACGTTTATTTTATGGATCGGCTATAGCGCACAAGAATTCATTCAAATGCAAAATAAAGTTGCTGCATTAATTTATAAACTTAAAAAAATTAATATTAGGCCTAAACGGCCCATACAGGACGTAAAGCCTAGCTTTTCCAACCATTGTGTGCGCGAATGGAGGGACCTTCAGTTAAATGCCGGTTCCGAATGGCAATTTTTTTTTGGAAAGCTTCTCATGACATTTCTTACTCTTGAATGTTTGCCAGACGTTCGCAAGAGGTGCGAATAAAAACTTTCAGGTGGTACAGGTCGCTCTCGCTTAGTGGTCCAACGTACTTAAGCACTAAACCACTACACTCCATTATTAACTACCGCCATAATAAACATCGTTGAAGTCATCAGACTTGCTTCGGATGAGGACCATGTCACGTTCCTTGTTCTTCTTGATTTTTCAAAACTTATTTCTGAAACTTTCAACTCTACTGTACGTTTGTTGTCACCGTATCTCTGTGGTCGCCGAAAAGCAGTTTCTATTGGCAATTCAAATTCTAGTTTCCTCCAGACTGCTAGAGGTGTCCCCCAGGGTTCGATTTTAGGACCTCAGCTTTTTTCTCTGTTAATCAATGAACTTCCTACAAAGATTACAAGATCTACTATTCAAATGTATGCTGACGATGCCCAATTATATAATAGTTGCCCTCTTGGGCTTATTGAGAATTCCGCATACACAATTGACAGCGATCTGTAAGAAATCTCGCGCTGGTCGGAAAGTAATGAACTGTTTTTAAAACCTCTGAAGTCCAAGTACATAGTTATTAGTAAGACATATTTGGACCTTGAATATTTTCCCAATTTGTACCTAAATAATTTACCCATAGTTTATGTTTCCATTGCAAGAAATCTTGTTATGTTGTTCAGTAGTACTCTGTCTACTCTCTCTATTCAGTAGTCTATGGTCCTCGCAGTATTATACTCCACTGAAAACACGTTTGCTGTTTTCAGTGGATGCACACAAAACAAAAGTTTGACTTTAAAGTTCAAAAGTACTTTGCCATTTTTTGCGGTTTAATTTTCTAAATTTTGCGGTTATTTGATTTTGTATATCCAATGCGTAAGGATTTCTTCTGAATCAAGTGTTAGTAAGTTATTTAGCTTTTACTTCATAATTTTGTAGTGCGATATTATATCTTAGCTGCATTCCTTAGGCTTATAAAGCTTTGCTTAATACACAGGTAGGTTAATAAGGAAAACAAAAACGCAATCATAACTATTTGTTTCGATATTTTAATGTCAGTACAAAACTGCTCGAGCACTCTCGAACAGACTTACATATAAAATGCAACGATACTCGCAATACATAACAAGAATAAAAATTATTATTTTAAATGCGTATCAACATCATCCTTACAGAATTCCACTTAGATACTAAGCTCTACTTTAACAGCGCAAAAAAAAAACAAAACAAAATGTCTTAATTCTATTTGCTATCGGTTGACGCAGTAGGCTTTTCGCCTTCGGCGACGCTATCCGCAGCTGGTTCTTCATTTATCTCAGACTGGTCAGATTGGGTTGTCTTTGGCTCTTCTACAGTTTTTACTTCTTTGGTTTCGGTATCAGGCTTCTTTGCTGGTTCCTCTTCTACCTTGGTAATATTATCTAATGGTTTCGCTTCTTCAATCTTGTTCACATCATCATCCAGTTTCGGAATCTCAAGGGTTTGTGGTTTTTGATGATCACCACCCCCATCTGGACCATCTTCCGGATCATTTTGGTTAAGCTCCAATGAACTGGGCTTAGTTTCCTCCGTGTCTGTCTCACTAATTGATTTGACTGCGTTTGGATCGTTTGGTTGATATCTTATTGCGAGGAGCATGAACAAAATCATATCGACAAACATAAGACCAGCGAAGAGGAAGAACTCATTCGCCTGCGATTCGAACAGCTTCAACTCGGCAATAATGACGACGATAACATTTCCAAAAGCGACAGTAAGAAGCCAACAGGCTTGCAGTACGGATTTCATGGAAACCGGCGCTTGCGAGTAGGAAAATTCGAGACCAGTAACCGAAAACATGACCTCACCAAGGGTCATGACAACATACTGAGGAATCAGAAGCATAATGTTTACCGAATTTGGTTCAGCGATTTCAAAAATTCTACTAGTGTAAGCTCCTACACCGGTCTCTGCAATCACTACAGTGTAAACTCCGCCCCCTTTAATGGTTGTCGCGAATGCCTCCGTTTCGTCGACAGTTATGACATAATCTCCAGCTTGCATCTCTTCCAATTCGTAGAAATTGCTGGTGTTTGTGTAGGTCCTCTTGCCAATCCAGTTGATTGTCTTTACTCCACTTACACTTGCCAATGTTCGAGCTACCGGGCTACCTCGATCGGGCTTATCAACATTGTCTATGTATGAGATGATTTTACTTGAGCTTATAAATACAGTATTTGCAGTTTTGTCATTGAGTGTCAATATGCCATTTTCGAAGTCGGGACAACCTAGGGAGAGATCGTTGTTTTGGATCATTTTACTAATTAAGAAATAATTAAGAAAGGGGAAAGTTTTAGCTTACCGGCGGGTGAGCTGATGCTGTAAGTGACGTTGAGCTGTCCAGTCGGAACTGAAATGAATTTATCTTCAAAAAGTTCCAAAGAATTAACAGTGAATTGCGCATGACCCGGCAGATTTGGTGTATTAAATGAGTAGTCACAGTCCGGAACTCCGTTGATGATGCGCAACTGATTAAATCCACCAGAAGGTAACACCGGATAAGTAGTCTAAAAAAAAAAGAAAATATTTACGCACGGTTAAGGATTTTAGGATAAAATATTACAAACCTCCAGTTTCAGTTCGATCAGAGCAGATATAATGAATGCGATTCCAGCCAAGACACCACCCGCTGTCAGCTTTTGCAGAGGTCGCCTAAAACCGACCAAATTTAGCAATGGATAAAAAGCAACATCGTACAGAGGGATGAAGAGCAAGATCAAGAGAGGGTTAATCATTTGCATTTGATCAGGTTTGACAATGAATCCATTTAAGTCGCCATCCATTCGAGTAGCCTGGAAAGTCCATCTGGAGCCCTGTTGATCGAACAGTGCCCAGAAAACTGGCAAAGGCACGTACAACAGCAAGACTCGCAATAAAACCTTAACATCGGCAACCAACTGCTTGTCGTACTTTTTGTCTGCATGATCCAGCCAATGTTCACGAGGATCACTCTTACGCTCCTTGAAGTATGTCGAAATGCCATTCTACAGGAATGAATTTGGATCAGTATTTAACTATGATGATGAAACATGAAAACACTTACACCAATGGTCTTGCAGACCAAGACGACCATATTACCTGCTGGAGGTCTGATCTTGTACAGTGGGCGACCAAGAATAAATATTACTGCAAAAGGAAAATCAAATTGAAGTATCCGCCGGTTGAAGACAAGCAATGTCGAATACTTACTTATTGAAGCAATCATTAGAATTGCAGGTACACCAAACGCCAGCGGATAGCACTGATCTCCACCGAAACAGTGAACATCTTCACGTAAAATTGGCGTAATCGTTGTCGAGATCAGGGAACCAGCGTTAATGGCGAAGTAGAACAACGAGAAAAATGTTGCCGCTTGCTTGACCTGCTCGGGCATCTTGAACTGATCACCACCAAATGCTGAAACACAAGGCTTTATGCCACCCGATCCTAACGCAATAAGGGCCAATCCGAGCATTGTGAAAGTTGTTGCCGGCAAATTCCATGGCTCAATAGCTCCAAAGGTTACCAGAAGTGATCCGCAGACATAGACCATAGACAGGTACATAATAGTTTTGAATTTTCCCAGCCAACTGTCAGCTAGGATGGCTCCGAAGACGCAGAGGAAATACACACACATGGTGAAGATGTGAAAGATGACCGTAGAAGTATCCTTGCTATAACCCAGTTCTCGATTGAGGTAGAGGACCAAAATTGCTGCGTAAAGGGAAGAGATTTAGATATTCATATTTTACAAATAAATAGATAATAAGTTTCTTGAAAGGGACTAAGTAAATAGAGATTTATGCAGACTTATCATTGGAAAACTAAGTTTCAGTGAGAATTGTTATGAAGTGCTCGACAGAAACACACTGTGCTTGTTAAATTACTTTTACAATGATCAACCAAATATGAAAATAGCACAGAAATTGAACGGAATCTAAAAATAAAGTCTATAAAATTTGGCTGTAGTGCTCCTGCATGGAGCAGAGAGATGAATGGGAGCTCAAAATACTCGGAGGTGTGCTGTACAAACCCAATATTACGTTGTTTCATTAAAGATTTTAAAAGAAATTAATTACTCATTAAAAGAAGTACCTAAGGAAAAAAAAATGTATATTATACTACTTCTCCTTTCCTTTTATCGACAGGCTTATGATCAGAATAATAAGGATTATAATCCTCTCATTTCACTGCATCTCTGCTGGTCCATTTGTGGGGTTCCCACAAGTTGTATAAATATGATAGTATATATGTTTAGAGGTTTCCACCACGGTCAAACGGCTGTACAGATTCTAATGAAAGCTTGGTATAGATGTATTTACTAGACCTCAAAACACTAAAGAAGATATTGGCGAAGATTTTCGTAAGCCAATTTATTTTTGTACATCACGATGGCTCGCTGTTGTACTAGAGGCAACAAATTGGCATTACCACATAGATCTGTATAACCAGCCAACCGATTGAGCACACGACGTCAGAAGTTCAGGCAAATCAAAAGTTTTTCAGTTTTCCAATAGATGAAGCGGAACACCATAACTTCTGAACGATTTGATCGATTTAGGCCATATTCCTACAATATATATGTTTGTATGTTTGTACAAGTGGCGGCGACATCAAGTTATTTAAAAATTCTATACAAGTTTATAGATATATGTTGGTTTAGTGCCAACAAAGTAAGCTTTAAATTCTAATCACGGTAGCTGGCACGGGTAAAGTTGACTTTATTTGTTTTAAAATAGTATAATTCTTTAAAACTCATTACTGTGGGTGCAGTGGCTAATGGCGTTGGACCGCTAAGCGGGAGGTCGCTGGTTCAAATCCCGCCCTGTATCACCTGAAAATTTGTATTCGCTTCCCAACTTTTTGCGAACGTCTGACAAACATCCTAGAATAAGAAATGTCATGAGAAGCTTCTCAAAAATAAATTGCCGTTCGGAATCGGCATTAAACTGTAGGTCAAAAATATAACTTCGCAAACACAATGGTTGGAGAAGCTAGGCTCTAGGCCGTTTACCCCTATTATTTTTTTTTATAATTCTTTATATCAGTTAATGTGCATTTAATTTTCCTGAAAAGTTCAGTCTCTGAGAAATAATTCACGAATTTCCCATTAGCTATCGGCAGTTTGTAAAAATAGGAATTGCGTTTATAATTCGATAAAAATTTCATTGGGTCATTGGGTGTTCCCTAAGGTAGCCACGTAGGACCACTTCTGTTAAATGTTTTTAGAAATTATATTCCATAGCTTCCTAAGAATAATTTTTGTTTGAAATATCAAAAACCAAAATCGTTCATATAGTTGAAATATCTTAGCTCATTGGTGTCGTACAGATGTTTTACCATTGAACTTAAAAAAGTGTAATGCCCTTAACGGCGCATCCTACTTTAGCCCTAATATTCCAGTACTATTTTTTCGAGCAGATTCTTTATCGTATATCTTAGATTAGAATTCTTGGAGTCATTTTTCATTCAAAGCTGTCATTTCGCTTGCACATGGACTACTAGCTTAATATTACTTTTGGTAATGTTCTCTGGGAACTTCAGCGTATTCTGCAACTCTTATAAATTTAAATCTGTTTGTGTCCGTTGTTCGGTCAATAGTAAAGTGTTACTCAGTACTCTGTTATTCCGTTTCGTTCATTGCACTCATTTCACGAAGTTTGTAGTCAAACAATTTAAATGAAGAACAGATACTCTTTCTTATCCATCAAGATGCGCCATGACTGGGCTAAATTCTTAAGATAAACAAAAAAAAAACATTACGTTTAGTGTATAGGTGGTGTTGCTATTTTGTTATAGAATTAAATGCCCTAAACTCGTAGATTGCGTCACTGTCATTTTGTTGCCCCTAGAAATTTCTTGCAAAATGTTTTGTCCATAAAGCAATAATTTTTTGTAATGGACTTCATAACCTTATGAACTTTTGGGCTCCGCAAAAAATATTTCCAAATAGGCTCAGTTCTTGGGCCCAATCGAGTCGTCACAAACAAGACAAAGTATGATTTGCGAAATGAAATAAGCCAAATAGGTCCCACCCAAATTAAATTACAATGAATTTTTAAATTATCTCTTTTTGTACTTACTTCGCATTCCATAGTAGTTGAATCTTTCGCAAAACTCATTACTAATGATGAAGCCAACAGATTTTGGATATGGGATTTTCTGCAACAAAAGCAAATAAATTTCGATTAATTCATAATATTGGCATAACTCGTGTAAACAATAAAACAATAAGCGAATAGTTAACACTTGTCCTACATTCCAAAAAAAAAAAACAATATATATATATATTTTATTTAAGCCAATATAGTGCAAATCAATGTTTATCCGCTGCGGCGTAATTATTAAAAAAAAAATTTCAATTATATTCTGCACTATCTATTCGATATCCGAGAGGATTTTGTTTTAGAGCCTAACGATTAGGTTGTTGTTGTGTATTTTATTTTTGATTTACCTATACACCTTTGATTTTCATCGATTCTATTATAGTGTAATCGCTTATTGAGAAGAGTGATAAGTTGATAACGCTTTAAGCTGTATAAATATCTGCATTGGCTAATATCAAATATCACCCATGTTACGGGCAATAAAACTGAAATGTTTCCAGTGTTTTCGATTTGTAATGTTTCTTTATGTAGGTAGGTATGTTGGCCAAATGGGATTAATATTGATAAGATCCACAACAACATTTAACAATGAAAAATAAATGTGTTACCAAGCTTATCGAACAAAAGATTACAGAACGATTGGATTATCTAACTAAAAAAGAATAAGATCTAACAACCTTTTTTAATCTAACTTCAATACATATGTACCTACATATCCGTTTTGGGTAAATCGAAATTTGTGCGTTTTAACCAAAAAATAAAAAGAGCGTGGCAGACGTGACACTATGCATGAAAGATTAGCTAGTTCTGATGGTTTGAAGTCGTGACAGCTTTAAAAGCTTTTAGCTTTCAGTTTAATAAAAACATTTTTGGTGACCAAAGACATCTATGCCATAGTTTGGAGTAACTACCGATCCGTTTCGATCTCGTGTAATTTTTAACACATTAAAATATGTCTTAGAGTTCTTTAGCCAATTTGTTGCAATATTGAATGCGACTATACAAAACATAATGGAATATTACCTTACTACAAGCAAAAAGGACTAAAAGACTAACCCTGCTATGTAGCACGATATTTAGTTCACCACCAAACTGTGCATTTTTCGGGATACAACTCGATAATTTCATGTGGATTACCATTTCTCTAAATGCGTGAATGCGACAATTTTTTGATAAAACATCTAAAGAATATTCATATTTTTGGAACCAAATTTCTGTCTGCTGACAAAAGTGGCACAAAATAAAGACGACAAATAAAATTGTTCGCAAAAAGAAACAAACTGACTGAACATCATCGTGCAGGCCGCTTTGCATGTCTGACATACGGCGAAAAATAATCCACTAAATAATTCGTATACGGTTAAAACCATAAAAGCAAGGTCAGGACTTTCCAATTTTATTTTAGAACGAAGCGAAGCACTGTAAGGGCAATAAGAGCAGCATGCAACGATTGCAGAACAAAACGGTTAGGAGAGAATTAAACGTAGTGCGCCATCTTAACGATCGACGTTAAAAAAACATTAACTCAGCCAACTGGAGTTGCATAGTGAGAGCGTTAGACAATTGACGAAGTGTCTGAAAGCTGCAGTCAGGTTATTGTAAAGGTTAGATCAAAAGATGGAAGTGGTACTGATAAGCCGCAGGAAAACGATAAAGCAAATCCCAGTAAACCATCGAATCCAGCCCATATATTAAGTATGTATCTGGATATACTGCTAGATCACAGGCTTAATTTTGAACTGTAGGTGAATAAACCTGCTGGCAACAGTGAGCATTTTAATCCTTAAAAAGGAAATATTAAATTAGATGAACAAACTCGATACATAGAATTGCATCCCTAAGAGAATGCTCCTTCTTCACAACGATGTTAGGCATTGCTTTCCACCTTCTTACAAAAAAATTCAACTTCTCGAACTCGCGCAGCTGCGAGACAAGGATAAACAGAGCAATTCTACATGAAAAAGGGAAGTAGCAAACTTTAGGGCATTGAATACGATGAAGCTCTCAGCTCTATATGAAACGGCATCAGAGTAGTTTAAGTAGGTACTAATTTATAGAATCTTAGAATCTTCTATTAAGCTAACAGAATGGAATATACATAGCTACATACGGAATTCTCAAGTGCTTTCGTTCTTCGTTCGGCAACCAAACGTTTCGTTAACTTTACTATATATATAGATAGAAACATCATCCGCATACATATTTGTATACATATTTATAATTGGGTCTTGAAAAGCATTTATTAACACCACAGAGCCTTGCGGTTAACCCGAGTTACCGGATGTATGATGTTCCTTGGTTCGTTGTTACTAACTAAACACGATCACTTAGATATTACGCAAGAAGTCTTAATGACGCAATTTTGACAGTAAAATAATTAAGGTATTAATTTAAAAATAAAAATTGAATCAATACATTCGAAGGCCTTGGAATAGTCAAGAAGAGCCATAATTCCTAGTGCTATACGCAAAATAGCTCTTATTTTTAATAATAATCGCATATTCGCAACTATGTTTATTTCGACTCCCACTTTGAGTCAAGAGTATTATGAGCTTGAAAGTCAAGCAAGCCTGATTGGCCTGATATCTGACGAGCTGACGGGTTTGATTTTTTTGTTTCGCGGCACACATCTGTAAGCACACACGACCGACAAACTGTTTTTCAAATCACTATATGTACACTAAATAGAGGATTTATGGAAATGGATGATGATAGAGTCAGAGTGATCTGGGATTTTGTCCAGAAGACAGTTAAGGGGGTTCTATCTCTTGACGAATTCGGGCTAGTCACAGGAAAATCAACCATATAGGGGCGATTTTAAGTATATCACAATAAAAAACACATTGTAATTCAGCGTTTTATAGCGTTGGAAAGAAAACCAAAAGATTCATGGCGGCTGTTGCTAAGAAAACGAGTAGTTCCTGAAACCAACGTGCAGATGATCTTGGGCATGTGCGAGTGAGGAGAGCAGTTCAACATTCACCTGTGCTGGGACATAGAGACATTCCGGGTAACTGCAAGGATGGCTAAATGGTCAACCTTGGAACTACCCTCTCAATCTTGCCTGAAAATGGCTCCTTAGGCATACCAGTTTCCACATGCAACCTCCTGTTAAAACTGGATGCAACAGAAAAAACAAACCACAGATGCACAAGTGGTACTACTTGTCTGACAACGAAGCAGATTTGGCCTAAGCTAGACCAAAGAGTTTGATTACCCTCAATAGATCACACATAAGTGCTACAATTGGTGTCATAACTGGACACTGTCTGATAGGTAAGTATGCAACAAGGATGGCGCTTATTCAAACGACTTCTGTAGGAGCTGTATGGATGAGGAGGAGAAAGATACCACTCTACACCTTCTTTGCGCATGCCCTGATCTCTCCCGGAAACGAAATCTCCATATAGGAGCTTACTTCTATAACGATTTATAAGCAGCTCAAAATGGTTCAACGAGTAGGCAGGAACTTCAGATCCACGTGGTATCGGTATCACAATGGACCTAAAATAACCTAACCTATCGAGTGAGTCGTATTAACTTTTAATTCTTTTTATGCATTGGAGTCTTCGAAAACTTTCAAATCAAAGTGACTCTGAATAGCGAATTTGAGAATTAATATCGTGCCATAATCGTTAGAAATCTTTTTAAGAATATTTAAATTTTGAGGATATCTAAACTTGTGGTTTAAGATTCTTAAGGTTAAAGCCCGCAAATTTGGAAATGCGTATGTCCGCATCATCAAGGAAGACGTCAAAAATCATTCGAAACATATCAAACCATTTTATTACATGTACCCTTTTCGCCTACAATAACCGTATAACAAGATATACATACATACATATCTAGAGATTTCGTTAACTTACCTGAACTTGTCCCTCGACAGCATCTGGATTGGAAAGTTCATCATCTTTTCCAGATTCTTTAGGATCCTTAGTATCTAAAGTAGGTTTGACTAATTGTAAATTATTGCTGCCATTAGTTTTCTCACTAACGGTTTTGTCACCTGTAAAAATTATAAAACAAAAATTAACAATTATATTGTCAAAAAAAAATGACTCAATTGTGTTTTAATTTCACAATACAAAGACAAACTACTACAACATGTATATCTAACCGTCTTTAGTCCTAATCTTTTATCAAATAAATAAAACTGGGCTTACCCCAGACCTCATAAAATCCAAATATATATTACTCAATTCGCGGTAATTGAACACTACACTCGGTGACATGCGGAAATGGCACGTAATCAAAAATCGTTGTGCAGTTTTTGTTTTTTCTAAAATTTCTTTCAAAAAATATTTGTTTAATCTCATTAAATGTAACTGCCATTAAATTTATTTATCGATAGTTTAACCCAAATATGACGGTTCATACTTTAAGCTGACACGCGTAGTAGGTAATAAAATATGAACATAATCAAAGCAATTCATCTGTATCTGCAGCAGTGAGTATGTCACTAACATATTTTCACGCACTAAAAAGCAAAATTCAAAGAATAAGCAAAAACAAAACAATGATAAAATTAATTCAGATACCACTATCAAAATCAATTGTTAATTGTTATCAAATTGGTTAGAGTTAAATTGAAATACCACAAAACAAACAAAATGCCAACGTGTTGTTCTAATGCACAAATTCAATTTGTGGAATGCTTCCGATTTCCGCTGCCATTCTTAAGTAAACTAGACATTTCCATTAGATGTGTGTATGACCCAAAATGTGAAAATGCAACAAACATATGTTTTCTTTTTTTTGGTAGTTTTATCTTGTTGCCATGAGGAGAGTTTTCAGATCGTTTTATTCTTGGGAATCCATGTTTTACACCATATCGCTTAATTTATAGAAACACTTACACGCGAAGATTGATAAAACCTATCTACATCTATAGCTGACCGCTCGTCAGTTTATTTTTGCTACTGAGGATTGAATTCATATATTGAATCTGTTCTTTAACTGGAGAAAGGGGCAGTTTAAATAAAACGAAAATGCATACTAAAGGCGTTGTTAATTGGCCGCCACGATCATGTGATCTGACACTGTTGGACGAGAAAAAGTGAACGTCAATAAGCCAAGAACAATTCAAGAGCTAAAGAATGAGATAATTCGGCACATTAACGATGTGGAACCTCAATTATGTCTCAGAGTCATTGAAAATATAGACTAGAGCATTTGGCCCATATTTTGTTTCACACATAATTGCCATAGATCCTTCTATAATAATAAAAAATATTAAGATAATTCCCTGAAAACTTTTCGTTTTATTTACAATTAACATCGTGCGTTTTCGTTGGACCCCCCTTTAAAAATGTGCAACGTTTCAAATTAATACCAATAAAAGTTTTTTCTTAATCCTTTAATGAGATTGGGGCCCCTGAAACTTCCCTTAGATACAATTCGAAAAAATGCAAAGATATGTGTTTAATTATTTTTTTTGCAAAGTCTAGCAGAGTCTAGCCTGGACCATGGTTCCAGCAAAGGCACGACTTTCAGCGAGAAAATTCTCCGCCTCCTCTACAAGCAGCGCAGGTTGTTGTATGGCTTAAGCCTAGCACTCTTAGATGTCATGCAAAATCGTGGTGGCCCGTCAGAGTGCCTACAAGGCGCTTGCAATCTTTTCTCGCTATTGATGGCAAAAATGCCGCACACTTCCCACAGACTTTGGGTCTATATCGATTCATCGAATATTGTGTTTATTGACCTTTTCTTTCAAATACCCCAATGAGCTTCGACGTTGTTGCAGCGTTAGATGTTTCATAATAAATTAGGAGAAAGTACGATAACTTTGGCAAGAAAGGCAATGTAAAAAAAATACTTAAAATGGAAAATAGTATATTACAACACAATGGCAACACTTACAAAATAAAGCAGTAGCAGTTTTGAAAGTCAGGAATTTGTCCTTTCATTTTTGTTTTTAAATTCATTTATTTTCATCAAAAACGGACGATTTTGAAAGGAGTTTTTGAAATTTCAAAAAGTTATTGATGGAAATATCTGAATTTAAAAACAAAAATGAAAGGACAAATTCCTGGCTTTCAATACTCCTATAGCACTGTAAGTGTTGCCATTGTGTTTTAATGCACTGTTTTCCATTTTAAGCCTTTTTTTTACTTAGACCCACCCGCCTAAACGGGGCAAGATAGACCCTCCTGCCATAAAAATTATTGAAGCTTCTCTACAAAAAACTTTTTTAAATTTAGGGCGCCAAAGTTATCGTACTCGTGCCATAAATTGTTAACTGACAAGTAACAAATTTCATGAGCACGAAAAAAGCAACCAAAAATTTGAACTAGATTATAAAACGACCTGCCTTACTTTGTTACATGCCACTTAAGTCCAGCATCAGCATTGAAACCCTCCGTAAAATTGCGATTACATCTCTTCCCTCATAAAGATCCAACATTCGTGAACTTGGCAAAATCGACTTTGAGAGTTTTGATTATGACAATTGCCAATTGCCAAACAGCGCGCGATACAATTCATTTACCAAAATAAATATATTAAGACCAACAAATTTATTTAGAACCTTCGTAATATTTCTTCTTGTCACTGTTAGAAGGACTTTAAATATTAAACGCTTTGAGAAAACGATAGCTAACGAACTAAAAGACTGTAATCTTAAAGCTGCTCTTTTGTTGTAAAATATATTTATTACTGTTATACAATGCACTTGTACACGCTTTTCCATTTTGTATTTTAATCATTTCATTTCTTACGCCCACTGCTTGTGCTGCATTCTCATAACGAATCAGCCATTACTAGGTCATTGTTATGTCAAAGTTATTTAACAAACCGACAAGATAAGGCTTCTAAAACTAAACTCGTATTTCAACGGATGTATTAATTGTTCACGGGCTGTAAATTCCAGCTTCGATCGTAAAGCCTGACATCACACGGTTATCGTGCTATACCTAACTAAGCTACTCCAATTTATATATCTACCTTCTTGCAACAAACAAATGTATAATCGATTTGCTTTTTTCGATTATCGCTTCGTAAAGTGATTGTAATCAGCGAAATATAAATATGTTCGTAAATTAAATCCTGCAATAATAGCGCACAACGCAGATTATACAGATACAGTGGGAAAGAAAAACCACCTTTCCACTTGCTTATCTCAGGCCTGGTGGAAAACGTTCCAAAATGTTCGCACGCTGAAACGAAACAATGATGGCACATTTCTCTTCATCAAAGTATCTAATTGATTTTGCAAACAAAATTATTATGGAAGAATTAGATTGTGTTACGCAGATACGAATAGGTAGGTAGAGGTACCTACCTAAAAATACAAATATTAAAACTTTTATCAATGAAGCTTCAGAACCCGAAAAAAAGGTTAGCAATTTTGGCAGAACATGTGGCGTCGTCGTTTAAATCCAATGAATGGATAACAGCGGTGAAGAGACAGTCATTAAATTCATTGTGTTACGTCAAGTGGTTATTGTTGACAGACAACCCACTAAATAAATAGCAATAAACGTTTACTCGTACTATTAATCAGGTTCGCACCGCACGCGATAACTTCGTATCATGCTCTTGTATTTGCACTCGCATTTCTTCCCCTCCAGACAGGCCACAGAAATATATATATATTTTTTTTAATTGTTTGTCACGATCCGATGGTTATATTTAGTAGGAAATGCGTATGTGAAGATGACAATTGCGGATAAGGGATATACGTGTCAATAATACTTGCTTAGGCCAAAGTTTTGTTATCGATAATAAAAAATACTTTAAAGAGAAGACTCTTTTTGTACTTTAAGCTGTAATTTAATTTTTTTATATTTCACTCTCTACGAACATATTATAAGTTCAAGCATCCAGGGAAACCATTAAGAACGAAAAACGAATCTTATTTAAGTTTGAATTTTGAGATGGCAATAATCAATGTCAAGCACTGCCTTGCTCTTAGGGAAACAGAATAGCCATGTCTTATCCGAACTAAATATTCTAAAATGGTTTGATATTTAAGAAACATTCAGGATTTACAGCGAAAATATGTAGGTATACATTTGTTGTTGTATTTAAACAAATATAATTTTAAAAACCAAACCACTCCTTTTTAGATGCGATTTGTATTAATTTAAAGGCCCATCACTCTGAGCAGATAGTTTTATTTTTATCTCAAATACCCACTATAGAGTGGTAGCACTGACAAATAGGGTAGGTTCTAAGTAGGTTCAAATATATTAACTTTTTCATTCGCTGTTTTACCTTTTGCGAAAGTCTGACAAACATAGAAGAGTAAGAACTGTCAAGGGGAGGTTCTCAAGTTTGCCATTCGAAATCGCCATTAAACTGTTTCGTCCCATCCAGGTCCCATCCATTCGTGTCAAAAATATATCTTTGAATGTAGGGTTAGAAAAGGAAGGTTCATTACTTAACAGGAATTAACCCACTTATTCTTTAGTAAGCAAACAGTAATCTAACAAAGCGGGATTAAGACATTTCAACTTTCTTATTGTATTACCTATGACAACAGTTCATGCGGTAGCAGGTGACGAAAAGCTTGAGCTTGACGAAAATCACTAACTGGAGCCTGTAGAAAGAGAGTTAGTTCAAATTGCCTAATCCCGCGTAGATTGCCTTTCAAGTTGAATGCGAAAAATCACTCAAAAGAGTGCAATAAAGGCCAACATTTTGGTTTGGACCATCTTGCCAAGGACTTTATTTCACGGCACTGAAAAAAATTCATCAAATTACATGTAAAGTAATTTCCCACTTCTAATGGCCGCCACCAAAGTTGGAGTCAATATTCATTTAGAGTCAATTCTTGTCCCAAAATGTACAGTGTTAATTTTAATTCCACGTTTATAAAAAAAAGTTAATTTTAGAATTAATAAGTCGACTTAAGTGGAAATTAAGTTGACAGTACCACACATTCTTCTTCATACATTTCATATTCCATACTCTTTTTCATTGCAATACCGCAAGTGGGTTAAATATTACAGCCGGATGAATACCAGCCATAAGCCACCACCAATTTAAAATTTAAAATACGTGTCCTGAAAAATACTAAAAATTGACTTAACCATATTAAATTGCTGTCTGTAAGTATTAGGAGCAGGCGTCACAAGTGTGAATACCATTTATACACCTTGGGTAATTTACCCCATTGATAGAAGGTTGATTTTTTTTCTGTTAATAGTTCACGTACCCGGGAAGCATTTTCACATAATGCCAGATGTTTTTGACGGTTCCAAAGAGGTATCAGGCTTTCTTCAACAATAAAAAAAAAGCTGCTGTTGTTTAAGAAAAGTAAACACCAACCTACTGCGGTGAACTTATTTGCAAACTTTTTATAATAAGGTTTGTCATGTACTTAAATTTTTCTTAACTGTCTGCTAACTACATTCCATTGGGACGTTGGATTCCAAAGCTTATACGAAATATAAAAATACAAGCCCCAACTAAGGCTTTATCGTATCGTTATTTTGTAAGAGATTTAATAGAGGAAAAAGTTTTCATATTTTGTGCAGAATCGGACCGATATGATAACTATTTACAGTTGATCGTTTTAGGATTCAGGGAGTTACTTAACACTAATTCAAGGCCTCAAAAAGAGAAACGGAAGGGCATTGCTAGAATGTCATAACTTTTAATGCTTTTCACAAATTTAATACTTTCAGGGCTTTTATTTTTTTGCCTATAAGCCCCCAAGAAAAAGGTGTTAAAGTCATGCAAATACCCTGAAAATACTCAATCGTATACATATAATTTAATGTAAAAAATAATGAATTGCAGCCCTCTTTCTGCCGCTTAGGCCCCACATGCAATAGCCCCCAATTTTTAGGCATCAAAATCCGTTCATTCCTAATTGAAACACTATGACTATTCTCACTTCTTTAAGTTGAATGAGCCTCATATGATTGGTCTATACAAGTAAGTAAGTAAGTAAGTAAGTGAGCTATTTCTAGTACATGTTACTCTGAAGAACGGTTAACATTTTCATCTAAAATCTTTGTCAATTGAATTAAAACTAAAAGCTGAACATTTCAATTCCACGTTTATAAAAAAAAGTGCATATTTGAGAAGTACGTCGTATAGCTTTTCCGGTATTCCGAAGCAAGCTCAGTGGCTTACGCGTTGAAGCCCAGCTTCAATTGATTTTTATTGACCTACGCTCCTACCTCTTCCTGAAGTAATCTTACTATTAAAGGGTATAAACTGTGTCTCTTTTTGCTTTTGCCAAAAATATTGCTTCGTTAGAGAAGCAATTTGGAAGTTGAAAGACACTGACAGTGACACCTAATATTTGTTTAATTATTAACTCCTAGTATTCCGAAAGTACCAGCATATTAATTTAGCAAACATGTTGTCCAGTTTTGTGCATTTATTTTTCGGTTGCACTTGTTATAACAAATATGTATGTTATTGTTGGATTCACCTTTTTTATACTTTTTGTACTACTAATTCTTTTTTAATGTAAATTATCCCTCATTTTATTTACAAAAAAAAATTGCTATACGCTATTTGCATTAATTTAAAATAAAAATTTAAAAATGTCACATATATCTTTTAAGAAATATTTTTTTAAAAATCACCGTTTTCATGAGGTTTCTCGTCTGTGTCTCCCATAGCCACTCTCAGCTAATACCAATTGTTACCGAAAATTAAAAATGTATATTCTAAGATATTTTTCCTTATAACAACTCCTTCCACATTATTAAAACAGTTTCGATTCGATAGACACCGCCGCAACGATACAAAAGACGAATTTTAATGCAAAAACCGTGAAATCCGCGAATAGGTCCAAGTCCGTCAAGCTTGTTGCACCGACTAAACTCTTTCAAAATGAAACCCTCCACTACATGAAGAAGGCCTTACCGGATACCTAAGGTCGTCTCTTAGATAGGGTATAATATATAATTTTTGTTATCTCAAACCGATTACGGTGCCCATTATTGAGGATGGAGAAATGAAAAATTTCTCTGTCGAATTCGATAGTATCGCATTCTCTAATTTACAGATACATATGTATGTGTTATAGGCGCGGGTGAGGGTGCGGGGCGGATTTATTCATGATGTTCGACGTGGGAACGCTTTTGTTTTACCAGTGTTCTCTTGCCCTTATCAGAGTACGAAAGCGGTTAAAATCTTATCAATCTCGAAACGATATCAGAACGTTTTATCAAAGAGTCACAATAAAAAAGTGAGTATCGCTATATTGTTCACTTGTATGCATGACTTACTTTCAACGAGGGCATCGAGAAATATTATGGGCCTTTCCAAAAAGGTATTTAAGTCATGCAACCTCTTGAAAATCTGAGAGGGGTTATTTGAGTCCAAAGTGTTTTCGGTCGCGTTTAAAAGTTGTTCACCCCATAATTCGAATGGGCTTGATACGAAAGGGCGAACTCATATAATTTCCTGTTGGTAGTAAAAACGGGTTATACACATTTTAATGATATAATTTTTCTAGTCTTTGATCCTTTTCGAAGAGGTTCGAGTACAAAATACTTAAACTTATAAGTGATTCAATAGTTTATTTATGAAACTACACTCACGTCCAAATCTGGCCAGACAAATCGAGTGCATGTGCTAGATAAATTCATTGAGTAACTGAGTATAATTTTTACTAAGATTGTGAAGGCGTAATGAACGCAATTAGGGAAGCACACATAACCTAACATTTTGTTTGTAGTATCATGCTCTTGACTTCTGAACAGATAAAAATTGGATTTTGACATAATATTGGATAATGATAAAGAAAATATTTTTATGAGTCAGCATTTCACCAATGTCATATCAGTCGAACGCGTTTGGCTAATCCACCAGTGTATGAAAAGTGGGAATTTTGTAATGGGATAATGACGCCTTTGAACTTTGATGTTTGAGTTCGTGAAAGAAAATTTAAGAGTTATTTTTTGAGGTACGATGCGATTTATATTGATCTTAATTTCATGCTACAACATGAATATGAACATATTCTATTGAAATATGTATACTAGCAGTCCTCCACCAATTTAAATCATTATATATTCTTCCTCTGGATAACAAGACAAATAGTGTATATTCTAAAAGAAAACCTAATATTAAAAGTTTTCCTTTTTAAATACATTTTTCATAATATATCGCCTTTTTTGCTTAAGATTATGTAATATTTAGTGATTTATTCAGATAACTAAGCTTACGTAGCAGCTGTTAGTTCCCTTAGACTGGGATGGGCGTGTGCCTGAACAAATGAACTTCTCGAGTTGGACTGGTTTTTGATGAACTGACTCCAGATGTGCCCCTCTCTACTTAAGGAAAGGTCTGCACTTCGTGCTCCATCCGGAGTCGAACATTAGACGTTGAAAACAAACGCCCTTGTCCAGGTCAATTTAGGATATCGCAGTACAATTCTTATAAAGAATGTTCTTTTTGAAGCCAGTTCTAACTTTGAACACAACATGAAATATCATTAAAATGACATTAATTACTGTTCAATCGAGAGAATATATTATGCAATTAGTTTTGCGACTCAACTTCGGGCTGGATCTAATGAATGACATTCGAGAGACAAAGTTTTGAAACTGTGGCCGTATGTATAATGAATAAGATCTTGAAGGCCAATAATGTTCATCAAATGTTTTCTTCAATAAGTTTATTGTTTCGTTTGTTTTAGCCCCATCTTGATGCAAAAAAAGAAAAAAAAAAGGCCGATGGCTTTCCCATCACACAGACCGCACCAAACTGTAAATTTCAATAATCTCTTGTGGATTACCTTTGGTCGAAATGCTACAATTTAACTTATTGGCATGGCCGTTGAGCGAAAAAATTGGCCTCATTGATGAACAATAAGCTCTATAAGTTTGGCGTAGAGAACCAAATTTTCAAAGATTTGGTAACGTTATTAGAGCATTTCTGTCATTACATTAAAATTTTAACCACAAATCTATATTCTTTTTTTTTTAAATCACTTGCATCAAATAAGTCAGGCATATACTCCTTCCGGTGGAAATTCTCCACCTATTTCTTCATACACAAAGTATCGTACGTACGAAAATGTTTCGCCTTAACAGATTCAAATGGTGCTACTTAGGCCTTAAGCAACATTATGAAGCAAAAAAATAAAGCAAAAAGCTTAAGTCAGCAAAATTCCTGTTCTTTATTAATACTTAGAAAGCCTAGTTTATTCACCCTTATCAGCGAAACTCTAATAGGAACGACTAACGACTTACTGACTAATGAGTCAAGTTATCCCGTGGGCGTATCAAAAGACTAAACAATTTCAGGACCCTTGGGAGTATATGTTCCCGTTTTTGATGCTGTCATATATATAATAAATACTTCTAGGGGTCTACGACGAATATTAAGGGGTGTTAACTATTTGCTATATGTATAAAGAGTTGTAAAATCTAACACATAGCTATTAAAAAACCAAACCACAATTTTCAAGAATTGTTGCCTTATTACAACTGCATCATCCATCCTTACTCACAGGAATTAACTCGGGCCATTTTTACTTTTTGTAACTCAGCCCGCAAAAGACGTACAAATATAATTTTTTTTATATAAGGGTTGTTATTTTTAAGAGCTTAAATATTATTTATTTTCTGTGCATTTATGTACCAAAAAAAGCATATCAAACGTCCATATTGGAAAGCTTTGAAAACTATGTAAGATTTTTCATAGCCCACTCACTTCCAATTTTCCTACAAACTAAAGGTTTCATAATTCTTAGGAAACTAAAGACTTAGACTTTATCTTTGTGGCTGACTTGTTAGGCTAAAGCGATATTCAAATAACATAACTATGATCTTCCTTAACGTGTTTTTGGTAAGATCGCAACTTTACAAAACCCGCATAAATTATACATATTTAAATAATGGAGTCAAAACATCATTATCTGATTTAACTTTTATGCCACGTGTCCTCGTTGTCGATCTGATTATCTTTTGATATGGAATATTGGAATATTATTATGATTGATACATAAGTAAATACGATTTGCTAAAAGCAAGTTCATTGAGATAAGTGAGTTTTTTTTTCACTCTTTTCAAGGCCGACCTATATGTACCCCTATTTATCTACTTACGTATATATGTAGGTATGTACGCACACTGCCACTTTGAGAAGCTTACATAATAAGCCATTAACACGCGTATCAGTGTACTTTTGTATGGTATTAATTGGCAAATAAAATGTAAGGAATTATTGAAGGTATGCATTTGCGTCATGTTCAGAAGATAAAAAAACATTTAAAATCTACTCCCGTTGCTAAAATTTGCTGCAAGCAAATAGTTTTCTGTGCTGGCAAGATAGAATCGATCCTTGTAAATCTTAGAAAATTCGAGCCTGGAAACTTCGCCCATATAAATTTCAGGTCAAATCCTATCGAACCCGTCTCTCAGAGAAAGCCTTTCTGTCAACACAGCTAAGATTTCCATTGTTTATTTTAAAATTCCTATTGGGTAAATCTGAACGTTGTACTAAGACAGTGTGTGCCCAAATTCATGGAAAATGCAAAGACAACGTGTATAGTGAGATGGTAGAAACATATTTTTTAAAGATAGTCGCACAGAGAAGGAGCGTTTAACAGTCAATTGAAGCGAACAATTTTTCCAGCTATACTTTCTAGAAGCCAATTATTTCTATGAAGATGTAACCGACATTTCACCCGAAGAAGTTGGGTATACTTCAAAGAGCGGTTGGGCCGGACGAGATATATACCTTCCCCCTTAGTCTTGGAAAAAGACAAAAAACAACGGGTCCAGATGGCTAGCGATTCTCATCTCCACACTGATAAGCCTCTTATCCAATTCGCAATCTGCACAAGGGAAATGGAAATACGAAACACGGTGATACTGACTGTTTTATGAAGATAAAGTCATACCATGAAGATCGTTGAGCAGATATTGGTATTATAATGAGCAGTGCTGGCTTGTCGCTGGTAAATCAACCACAGATGTACTCCAAAGTATCATAATGGAAAAACATCGTGATTTTCCAAAGGATTTGCATATAGTGTTGGTACATTTTGAAAAAGCATTCTCTAGACAACCAAAAAATCTAGATCTGGTTGGCGCTTAAACAATGCTGCAAAAGTCTGACAAACATGCAAAAGTATGAATTGTTCGACAATATATGTATCTTCCCACGCACAATGCTAGGCTTTAGGTCCTGTATGTGCCGTTTACACCATATATTTATTTTTTAAGCTACAGAGTAGTTACTGAAACCCACGAAAGGATGGTCATAGATATTTACTAGGGGGCGAAGACAAAAGTAAAAGTTTTATGCCGCTCTCGAATCACCGAACATTTTCCAATCAAAGTCTATGTGCAAATGTGATGGAACCTAGAGTATCTACCTAAATTAGTAGTTCTGTACTGACGAAATCTGACGTTTAGGTGGGTGCTTTAGAGGGGAATGGGTATCTAAAACCGCGTGGTGAAACTGCTTGAAGGATTTGCTTTAAATTTCTTATTTCGCGCTAAAATAAAAAACAAAATGATTTCTGTTAAATTTACAAGAATATAACTACACAAATTAACAAAACTGTAAGTATAGTTGGACGTATAGTATAGGTATATATAGTATAGGACGCAGCAAACAAGTGGAACAGCTACGGACCTCCGTGTAAAAATGGGGCTGCATGAAAAAAAGTTAAAAAGTGGTTTGTATCCTCCATATAATAAAAGCCAAGTCTATTTTCTGGCCTCTGCACTAAGTTTCTGTCCGACCCAAAATTACTCGAAAACTGTAAGACCTATAACGCTAATTATTGATAGATCATGGCCTAAAAAGGTGCAAGAATATATTTTTTCTCAAAGCCGAAGCAACTTATAAGCACTTTAAGCTTAGAGCGCCATCTATATTGGAGTATTTATGGATACTTCAATATTAATTACCAATATTTTCTATGTAATTAATAGTAAGTTTGTATGCCTGCTAAAAATAGATTCATAATTCTATGTTATATAACGGGTTTGCTAATCAATGTTCCAATCCTTTTTGATATTAAAAATTATATTTTCAATGTAATTAATGGATCCATTCTCCGATTTTATATAATGGGACTATTTTCGAAATATAAAAAATCATAATATTGACATAAATTGAAGTGTCATACAGAATAGCGCCAACTAGACTCTAGAAGGGATTGATAACCTTATAATTGTAATACAGAATCGAGGCTAAATTTAGTGCGAGTAATGGCGCCTAAAAAGCGGCACGACATTATTTATTTTCATACCATAATAAATGATCTGCGACATTTTGTAATGAGCTGGAGATAAATAAGAAATTGAATATGTAATTAGTTGGAAGTCACTTTTTAATAAATAAAAGTTTACTTGTGAATTATTTTACATAATTAATGACGACGAAGTGTTACGTTCGAACAGAATAAGTAATGTCAGAGAAGAAATGAAAAACATGGTTATATGTCAAATTTTCAATTCAGTCAAAATAGTTATAACGACTTTCTCTAGGACCTTTGGTTTATACTTTATATGAACAAGTTCGTAGGTCTCGACTGAGTTAGTGCCTATTTGAGTATTCACCTTAATTATATATAGTTTCCCATGAAATGATTTCATTTTCTATGCAATGAAAGTAATCTGTCGTTTTAATCCATAAAGTAAGCCGCTGAGTAGAAATATATATTTATTTTCTGTCTTAAAATAGTTTATATTTAGTTGAATAGTATTTTTTTTAAATGGGCTAGGCCAAGCATTCAGCTAGTTGACCTATAATTATTATTTTTACATTTGGGCTACTTATATTTGACTCGAAAATAATAAAGAAATCAGGATTCACTGACGACAACCTTGTGGCGTTTTCTAAATTTAAGGATGCTTAGGTAGTCGGTCACGGGCGTAGCTGCATGCATTTTTTAACTAACCCAGGCGGCAAGATCTGAAACAGCAGAAACTTAATCACCTTCTACATTAGAGACATTTCCACGACATCCTTGCCTAAAGAAAACGATGCACCATAGATATAGCAATATCAATTGAAAACCAGGATTAGCAGCCAGCAATGCCTTTCTCAGTTGACATTTTAACAAAAGAATTAAACAACAACGTTGCGTCGGCACAATCTCGCCATAGAAAGTTTAATGTGTGTGCAAACTAGACATTAACCGAATTGATTGGAACTGTAAATTGATAAGATAAGAAAGGAAACTAACTAGAATGGAATGAATTTATTTGTTTTTATTTTTTAAGTTTAAATAAGAATAAAAGATTAATGTAAAAAGAAAACCATTTGACCTCTCTCTCCTGCGTTTAACTCTGGATTCGAGTTCGCGATTCTACGGGCTGGAGCATTGGTATTCATTCGCGATGTTTAGGAGACTGATACCTCTTGGTTGATATTGTCATGTTCAAAGGAGGGATCCTACGAACCCTTTACAATGGCCTAAAAACTCCTGGATCACACAAATGCAGAAACATCAGAATTTGATTGGCCTCAATGATAAAGTGATCCAAAATGGGGAGGCTTGCAGATATGATGATATAATGTCGAACCGGCGAACCCCACAGGCGGACCAATAGGAATGAAGTGAAGTGGGAGGGTTATGATCCCTATAATCCTGGTCATAATCTCGTCGTTAAATGGAGAGAAGAAGGAGACTAATACCTCTATATTTGACGCAGTTAAGAGGGTCTGCTTTCTTGTGAACATTTGATTACATTTAAGCATTTATTGATGCTCGCAGAAAGTTTAAAGATCAAAGAATTCTTCTTGATAAAGGTGAAGCACGAACGGCTCAAGTTGGTTTCGCCTTATCAAAATGAGGTCCTCCACGAACCCCGTCAACCAACGCTCCACTCAAAATAGACAAAAGAGTGACACAAATTGAAATTCACGAAATAAAATTTTTTTAGATTTACTTATTTGAACATTTGGTGGTATATGGATTTTTTTAATCTACACAGATAATACGATATTAGTCATGCTTAAATCGCAACTTTTTCATTGTAAATATAGGTAAGCCTCACGGATTATTTACAAGTGTTTACTTTATCTAAACTTGGCCTACAAATACAGAAATACATAATTCCCATATTAAACAACAAATTTCTTATCAGTAGTCTATCCAACAGCAAATCTGGTTGCTATAGTCCACCTAAGTAAGTCCGGTTAAACCAAAAAGATTTAGGCCTCTCAAATAAATCAAGCGATAGCAGCCGATCATAAACTTCAAAGTAAACAGAATTTACAACTATACACATACAGCCAAACACATAATTAACGATTTGTTTCTTTAGAAATAGGTGACCACTTGGAATATGTAGCTAAGGGCTCGACTCTTATCGATCCACGCGTCACGTATTTCGGAATGTTGCACTTGCTTAATCTATTTTTCATTCAAAGGTTACCTACCTTCTCACGAAGTGAATGGAAAATTTATCTCATTTCAAAATTCTACAATAAAAAAATTTGTTCTTTAAGAATAATTTACATTTCCTTTTTATTGTTTTTTCTTTCAAAATATACATACAAACATAAAATAGAGAAAGAGGAAATTAAAAAAATACATTATTCACATATAGATACAATTTACAAAACAAACTTTACAAATTCATAATTATTTCAATTCCCCTCTTGTATAGATTTCCAGTTCGGGTCCAACTTAGGAACCTACTTTGGCCTTAACAAACATTTTCTGGTGCCCTGCACCTCAAAATAAAAGTTTTTCTTTCTCCCAAAATCCAACTGAGCATACATACAATGTTCAAAACTTATAAAGCAAATATTCAAAACATAAACAAAAAAATCCACAAAAAATTTAGACAAAGGAAACAGAAAACAGAATAAAAACTTAACCTAAGCACTTGTATGTTTCATATCACATTTTGTTTATGATCATGCCCCTAGTCTCAGGACTTAAGTATCACGTTACAGTTTCCGTTTCCACATAGCCGTTGTGTACGTAGCCACTTTGGCTGTCGCTATTATCGAGAATCTTCTCGAAAACTGTATCCAAACGGCAGCGATTTATCGCGTATCGAATCGAAGGATTTTCTGTGGTCAGAACATTCATCCCTTGGAAGAGTTCGGCGAGTGTTGGATCAGTCTTTTCGGCGACGGACTCTGCAGCAGAAGCTGTTGAGTTCCCATTCTGAAGATTAAAATAAAACCGGATTTTGAATGATATTCGCGATTAAAGGAGATTTTAGTAATTACCTCGTGAATGTTTTGCTCGATCTTCAGGACAAACTTAATAGAATGCATGTAGGGTTGAACGTCTTTGCAAGTTGGGAAGGTTTCACGGATTTTCTAAACAAAATTCAACATTAGGGAAGGTGTTTTTTTTTGATCCAGGAACAACTTACCTTTTCAAAATCAGCAACCTGCGTTGGTTCGCAAAACACGGCCACGCTATAGTAGCCTCCATATTGGATCTTTAAGCTTTCCGGCCGGCTGCACGTAATCATTTGGCCATCTTTCATTACCGCAATCCGATGACAAATGTGATCAATTTCCGAAATCGAGTGCGAAGTTAACACAATAGCCCTTTGCTCAGCAAGAAGGTCATCGATGGCTTGGTAAACAATTGATCTAGTCACCGGATCCATGTCGCTGGTTGGTTCATCCATAAGGACAACGTCTGTCCAGCCAAAACAAGTGATTGCGACATTGAGTTTTCTCCTATTTCCGCCACTGAGATTTTTAACCAAAACATCCTTATAGCTTTCTAGTTGAAAGGACATCAGTGTGTTTTCTGTCAGCTGAAACAGTAAAAACGTGATTTATTTTTTATTCAAATTTGTTATATTTTTTTTATTATTTTTGCAAAAAAAAACAAAATGTCAAATCCTTGTGAAAACTGCAAAGAATTGCAGAACAAACTAATAGGCAATGCGTCCATTCGACCTACATTCGTTCAGCCAACAATGTATGACCATTTGGGCTGTTTTACAAAATACAAAGCGACCAAGGCTCATAACCAAAAATTAAGGACTACAAAGGAGGAGCTTTTTAAATTTAATCCAAAATTTACCGACCTTCAGATCGACACAACGGAAGGGGATAATATTTTAGAGAAGTTCAGCACCCAGGATATAGCTAAGTTTCGCTGCGATCTCAAGAAAGGACGTTTTCAGTGTCCACCGGATACAGAAGAGCCTGAGGATCTTTGGCAGAAACAATATGAACTCAAGCCAGCTGCATCTTTGACAACAATCTCGAGGACTCCTGTCATCTGTCCGGTGAGCAAGTGTGGCAGAACGATGGGAGTGACTTCGGTGTTGTCGCATTTTCTACGCGATCATAATGAGAATTTGGTAGTGGAATGTCAGAAATTGTACAGCGAAGGACGTTCGTTGCTGCTGTTCGATAGATATATGTTTCAATTTGGTGAAAATGTGTGCTTGGGAGTTCTTCCTTATGGAGGAACAGAGAGGTTGGTACTAGATTTTTGTTGGCTGTGATAGCTTTCTTAACTCTTGACTTAGTGAGGAGGATTCTCGTCCGGCTGTAAGAGGAATATGTAAGCCCAACTCATTTCTATCGAAATCATATGCTCATTTGGCGAATCATCTGCCGATTCTTGTAATGGTTTGTAAGACCTCCTTAAGCGCAATGTTGGATGATAAAATACTGGTATGGAGTTTTTAATCAAGTGCGGTATCAATTTTTTATCTAATTTGCTCGTAGGCTAAAGAGTTCTTGGATCCTGAAAATGAAGCAAAGCATATTCTGGTTATGTGGTTAGTGACGATTCAAACAACAAAGCCAATTCACTGTACGATAACAGCTTTTGATGAATCTATGACGTCCTCAAGGAGTACCATAATTAAAGTGAGTCCCGAGACAAAGATTGTAGTGATGAAATTTAAAATTAAATTTTGTGTCTGTTCGCAGGTTCGCAGTTTAGAGTCACCTCAGGATCCCATGAATTTTCTTAACAGTGACACAAACTATTTAATGCTTAACCAGGGCGAGCTGGACATTCTTTCAGACGAAGGAAAAAGATCGGTTCATGTGGAAATCAAAATCAATGAGTTTAACTAATAAATCAAAATTTTTGGTTTAATATCATTTAATTAAGAAGGAAAATATTTCAGTAACAAATTTAATCGTTTATGTCAAGCATAAACTTGGGAATATGATTAGATTCAACGGGTTAAAGATGACTTAAAAATAATCCGCTATTGGTAGACATCCTAATCCGATGTACAAGAGTTTAAATTTTAAGGCCGTCGGCCTTGAAGCGTTCGCACATTATTGTGGTTCTTGTCTGTTTATCTTAGCTGCCTCCGACTTCGTCGTCTTCTACTGTTGGTCGCCATGCTGCGTTGTTCGAAAACTTCAATTGTGCTTTGGGACCCATTTGCTATTCCATTGAAAGCCTCCCTGATGCCCACCACCCCGCTTACAGAGCCTAGTTCTAATTTTCCAGCCTCATTTCCAGACACATTTCCCAAATTTTGAATGCACTCAATTAAGCCAGCGCCAAACAAAGAAGTAACTGAGTTGATATTTAAAAATAAAAAAAAATTGGGCCCCACCTTTTTTTTGCTGACAGCAAGAAAGAATAAACGTATACTTATAGAAGCTGACCTATAAACAACGCATTGACGGTGACGGAGGCCATTATAGCCCAACTATCTACTTTTTCATACTTTGACAGCCGGGCGCAAAAGCAGCTGGTGGTTGAAATATTGAAAGATCGAAATCATTTGTCATTGCAGTCAATATGGCAAGGCTTATAAGCAGATTTATTATAGCTAAATATCCGTTTTATATTATTTAACATAAAACTTGAACACTGAAAGACTTAAAAAAAAACAGGTTTTTCTTTTGATATGGCAATCTGCCATCGCCAGTGGCAGCCGATTTGACAAATAAAAAACAAAACAAAATTCAGCTTTTAAAGTTTCGACGGATTCTATGGGACGGCCAATGCATGAATGCATTTTAACATTTGAACGCACTCACGATAGCGAGGTCTATAGGTCGGGTCCTTAACAAAAAAAATTAAGGTAGTTTCATTTCGTAGGAATTGTTCAAACTGTCAAAATGGCTGTGGTTGGGATAAATTCTCTCACAAAGAGAAAACTTACATAAAATTTAGGAAACGCTTTTTATAGTAAGAAGTAGTAAAATTTCAAATATGACAACCGTTTTTTGATAAAATAATAGCAACAGCCGTATTCTACTACAAATCTATTACATATTTTCATTTTAATTTAATAAATAGAACAATTTAACCATATTCGCTTATTAACCAAACTAAATAATGTTGAAACACCGCAACGTTTATTTTATGTCGATTTTAATTCACCCATTGGCACTGTTCCAACTGCTATCAGTGCTGTTCTAGCTATTTTGCGAGTACTGCTCCAACATGGCGAATTGGGTGAATGAAAATCGACATTATTTAGTTTAATAAAAAATGTACATTTATTCATCCGCGTAAAAAATTTAAAATTCAAATTAACTGCCAACGGCCATGTTTTGACAGTTTTACTTCATTAAATGCATTGATAAACTCGGTGAACAAGGTTATTCAACAATTGTATGGCCCGAATTAGGGTTGCTCAATGCGAGGAACATGAGTTTAATGATCTAGTGTACGAGGATATAAATATGCAATCATTAAAAATAATTTCATTGTTTTTAATCTCAATGAGAAAGAAACAGTGGATTTTCGACAAATTAACCACTTACCTTCTGAATGTCATTGATCCTCCTAAGTTTCCCATAGAATTCGATCATCTCTTTCACTGTCAACAGCGGGTCCAAGGTATTCGTTTGTGGACAGTATGCTATGTTTTTCTGCAAAAAACAAATATTAAAAAAAAATCTTAAATCCATCAATGCCAACTTACATCTGCATAAAAAATCGTTCCACTGCTAGGCTGCATCTGTCCCGATAGCATTTTAAATATCGTCGATTTGCCAGCACCATTTTTCCCCAACAGACCAAAACACTCGCCAGAGTCTATTTGAAAATTGACATTTTTCACAGCGTACTGACGACTACCGAATGTCTTCGATAAATGTTCAACCTTGAGGACATGCCGTTCCATTGATCCAACTTTGTCGCTTCGCTTTAATGAGTTCTGAATCGAAATGATCTTAAGATCGTCAAGAGAGTCATTTGCAGGTTCGCGGAATAGCTTTCTCAAGAAGGTATGCGCCACACCACTCTCAATCAGCACATTCAAAGTGGAAAAGATCACTCCCAGCGCGACCATGGCGCAGATGTGCGGCAATAGTAGGTCACTTATAATCGGGTTTTTGTACGAATCAATGTCGTATCGATGGAAGAATTCGGCAACTATAAAGTTCTTGCACATCTCAACCAAGCCATCGCACAACGCGTGCTGAGGGAAGATCAGGAAAGCTCGATTTAGGAAGAATCGCCAGCTGTCTGCTGCTTCGGACTTGCCAATTATTCCGATTAAGATGACGATGGACATTGTAAAGATTGGAATGATCACATTCATGCAGAATATCGTCACAATGGCCATGCTGGAGTCGGTAAAGAGTTTCTCGATCACATGAATGGCAGGAATGCAAGCGAACCTAAAGGATGAATTTTCATTAGTTAAACGCTTAAAGCGGTTTGGATGGTCTTACCCATATAGGAAAGCAAGGAAGCAGATGCCCATGAGATTAGATCTGGATGTGTAGATTGGCATTCCAAACGCCAAAAGGATAATTGCGCAGATTAAAATGCCAATGATAAGAACCTAAAAATACACCTCAATTGCAGGTCCTTCGAAACGTGCATTTATTATTAAATCGTGCATACCAAAAAGTCCCAGGCGAATGCCACACCCCAGTAGGTTGCTGCATCAACTCCACACAATCTCTGTTGAAGCTTTTCACCCTTAATCCTTTCATTTACTATGTAAACCGATGCCACAGCAATAACCAAACTCAAAGATATCAGCAGAATAAATGAGATTCCCGAATCGCCAACTTGACGGAGGCTAAAAACAAAATTTACAAACGTTAGTAAAAAAAAAGTGCGAATATACTTGATCCCTTCTTACATTGAAGACGTACTGAATTCTTTATCTCCTAACTTCCATGGAACATTGAAGGCTGTTATGCTGTAATCCGAATCATCCATTTCTGCCTGAAGTACATGCGAATTCAAATCATTCAACCACGATATCATGGAGTGATGACCCTTGTTGTTATACCACACAGTTGCACGGGTCTCATTGAATGTCATAGCTCCATAGCGCTTTTCATGAAACAGATGAACGGTATCCAAAATCCAGTAGAAAGCCTTTTTGGAATCCCCAAACTCCTTGCAGTACAGATCGTAATCCTTGCACTCGGAACGAAGCCGCATGTAAATATCCTGAGTGAAATTTGTCGGATTCTCCATACTAAGTACGTTTGTTGTATCCGGATACAGATTCCTGGACAGTTTTAATGCCTTTTCAAAATCATCCTCCAAACGTAGATTCACGAACCACATGGCAATAATTTCAAACACAGCTGGTAGCACCAAAGCACACAGTAGCATGCGATAGTTGCGACTAAAGTGCGTCAATCTCTTCCCAAATAGAAGCCTCACCTTTTCGACCCTACACAAAGGTTTACTGCGAATTACTTCCTGACTATTAGGTTTTTTCAGTTCGACGGGCTGCAGAGTCTGCCGCTTCGCATAGCCGTTAGTCTTCTCTGACATGTTATTGACATCGGTGAAGACCTCCTCTAGATTCTTGCTTTTAATCGATATGTCACTGATCTTTCCCTCTTTCTGTAAGTCGGATAATGCTTCCATGAATTGGGGGCAATTGTTGGGCTCCTGATCATAACTTATTTCGAGCTTGAGATCAGCTGGAGAATTCTGAGAAATCTTATAGTTGGACAGACTTGCATCGACTAGTTTCTTTATACCAGCTACGGCTTGGATATCGCTGCATTGTATGTCTAATTCAAAGTTTTGTGTGAAAAGTGCTTTCATTGTTTCTGGATTGTGGTGGGCTATGATTTTTCCCTACGAGGTGAAAAATGAAACTGTTTATTCTGTAAGGAATCCATTTAGTGCGAACTTACATTCTTCATGATGACGATCGAATCGCTTAAATACTCAGCTTCGTCCAGGAAATGAGTTGCGAAAACAACAGCGCGTCCCTTCCGCAAGACTTCGATGAGATCCCAAATGTCCTTACGAGCTTTGTTATCCACTCCATTGCATGGTTCATCAAGAATAACGACGTTTGGAGAACCTGAGAAAAAAAACGATGGTGGATTATGAATTGAAATAAATTCTTTTGCTTCGAAACTTACCAATAAATGCAATTGCAACACACAACCGCCTTTGGTAGCCGCCAGACAGCTTCCACGCCTCAAAGTTCTCATGCTTGCCAAAGTTCATGCTTTTAAGGGTTTTATTTACCTCCGAGTGATAGTTTTTCTTCAGCTTGATCTTTGCATACATTTCCAAGTGCTCTCGAGCTGTTAAATTCGGCAATAGGATATTATCCTGCGAACATACTCCAATTTTGTCATACTCTTCCGCTTGTCTATCTGATGACTGAGCTAGTATAACTCTTCCCGTAGTTTGGACAATTTGGCCCGTCAACATTTTGCTAAGAAAAAAAAATGTTAGAAAACATTTAGCAGAATAAAAACGAAAAAAAAACTTACATAATGGTACTTTTCCCAGCACCGTTTCTACCCAGCAAACAAGTCACCTGATCCCTTTGGAAGCCCAGAGAAATGTTGCTTACCGCGATGTTATTGTCGTTGTAGATCTTGGATACATTTGTCATCGTGGCACCCATATTGGGGGACAGTTCTTCTCTGGTGACTTCAGTAAATCGAAATTCATCTAAAAAATATGTACAAATTTAGTTTAAAGAAGGTCAAACAGGTTAACACCTACCGTCTGTCCAATATTCAACAATATATCCAATACCAGCGTAAACAAAGGTATCAACAATAATCATAAATAATGCAAAAGCGAACTCGCTGCTTAAGCCGGACTCAAAGGCATCCCCAAATGTTAAACCAAACATCTGAAGCTCCATTCGCATGATATGGTTCCAAGCTTGCGCGAATGCCGACGTAAACGACAAATTAAGAAAAAAATTCTCGAAGGTGCTTAAATTGGCATCGTAAATGAGAATTATAATGTAAGGACAGAAGGATATCAGGAAAAATAAGGACGTAGCAACTGATCCAATTGTGGCTGAGGTGAAGAAAGTTGCACACATATAACTGAAACGATATTTTGGTTAAGCAAACAAAATTTTCGAACTTGAGATAAAGATTTTACTTACCAAAATGAAATCAAACAGAGCCCGAAGAAGATCAGAAACACTATGACGAAGAAGAACGATGTAAAGTGCACAATGCCGCCGGAATATAAAATAATGCACACAGCGATAAAGATCAAGAGAAGTTCCGCGAATGTTGCCAAGGCCCATGAGGTTAGCTCGGAAGATGCTTTGAGACCCATCGAACGCATTATCTGGAATAAAAATCAGGTAATTTTGAGTGACTGACAATAAAAACGTTTACCTACGCACGAAATACATTTTGAGACAAAAGAGTTGTCGCAAAAACTGAAGTTTTTAAAAGAAATAACTGAACAATTAATGCCTTACTGATTTTAGCTTTGGCAACAGTAAACAGATTCCCTCATTGGCAAAACAATAATGCCAAATGTCAGTCCATTTGTCACATGTTTTTACCACCTTTTTGTGTGCAACTGTCTATCAATGCGTGATGCCCAATAATACGTAAAAAATGCTGACACTTTTATGCACGTCTTAACTATGTTTAACGCTTATTGAATTTATAATAAAGCCAAGTCAATAAAAAATGCAGTAAAATGTTACAAAATTTGTTGTTCAATATCTCCATAAGTAGTAAAATATTTTTTTATATTTTAATCTGAATCCTAAGAGAAGCATTTACCAAAATCTGTAAGGGTGTTATTACCAATTGAAGATTAAATTTTAACAGCATTATTACTAATAAAAGTTTATTCGCTCGTTAGCTCATGTGTTAGATAGCACACTGCTAAGAAACTTATCCGGTTTGTAATTTTTCTTAGTAATAATAAATGGTTCTCCATACAATAACTAATTGACAGTTTTCCTGCGAAATTTGCTTGAAAATAGCATCATTGACATAAATTGTACAAAAATCTATTACATTCCTGCTGACATCTAACATATCCAAATAACAAGATATACAAGATTTCTACAAACTATAAAATAAAATTGTGGAAAAATGTTGCTGAGATCTAATGGAGTAAAAAAAATGTTTATTTTGAAAACTTTTACTTAAGGGGTTACATGGGTTTCACAGCTTCAAAATTCAATTTTTTTTACTGTCTTATTAATTTCTACAACATCTCGACAATATTATCCTAAATTTTCAAGTCATTCCGAATAAAAGTTTCGTAGATACAGCCTTGGGAAGGTGCGCACTCATTTGAATCACGAGGTTTATTTGAGGTTATCCAAACTTTAAACTCTTTTTTCTCGAAACTGTATTTTCAAAGTCGGTTGTCAAAAGTTCTCAAAAACTACTCAACCGATCTTAATGAAATTTTACACAGGTCTTTGAGATACAATTTACGAGGACTTTAAAGTAATGATCTTGTCACGAGTTCAACTGTCAACGCGGACGCACATTTTTTCCGAGGGATCACCGGAAATGACGTGACAATCCTTTCAAAATTTCAGAAATTCTTTTTCAAATGTATATCTTTCAGACAGTAAAATGTTTGAATAAAGTATTTTATTTTTTATATAATTTTTTTTTTTTTTTTTTTTTCAAAATATAACTTTTTTTTCCCCGAATAAACCCATGTAACCCCTTAAGCGATAAGATAGCCTTCTCTATTAATTGCTCCTATAACATTGAGGAAATGGCATATTTGCTAAATTCCTTTCATTATTTCGATTTGCTCTAATCAATGTATTATCTCAAATTTGATATAAAATAATTTGATGTTTTTAATTAGTTTATTATATGTTGCTATCAGCCATCTCCTGTACTCCCGCCTTTTTTGTTCCCGCCAATGTATTCGCTTACTATTTATTACTATTTAGCACTTTTTAATTTTGTTATAGGATTTATTCTTGTTTTTTATGTTTTGACTGTTGTAGCACTTGAATTAACGATAATTTGCCCAAAACGCCTTTTTTTCAATCGAGCAAAATCAGTGAGTTAGTTTTTGACAGTTTTTCGCAGCAAATAAATCCTTAAAAATGATTATTAATAAGATATTAAGTTTAACTAATGAGTGTGTTAGAGTTATCAATCAGTTAAATAGGCATTATTTATAAGGCTGTAATAGTTTATTAATTCTTCTACCATCACTTTGCCTTGGTCAAGGAATATATTTGCAGCAAGAACACCAATTTTCATACACACGTCGTTTTCCTTCTGCGATCGCCACTCTTTTATTCTTTAAATTTTAGCGAAATCGACATATTTCAATTACAATTACGAGTATTAAGAGTTGTTTTCTAACGGAAACTATAAACGAAATGAGTATAATAAGCAATTTACGCATTTCCTTATAAAACAGTGTCTCTGCAGATTAAATTCAAATGCATGTCGCATCATTTTCTGTCATGCCGCCTCAATTAACAAAACGACACGCAATGTTTGTATACATATGAGCTTTCGCTGTGCGCCCATAATATCAAGAATAATTGTTGCTGATTTTTTCTGATTCGTTCATATAAGATCTGAGTTTGCTATGTAACTCAGCTTCCAGCTGGAGCTGATAGCTCATTGAAATAAAATTACATAAGATGGCAAATAAAATCTACATAAGATGGCCGAATTCAGGATCGCGCCAAAACTGATCCAATTGTTATGCGGACTCGCCCGATAAGGAAGTACAATTTATACGACCATTTGCAAGATTGTGCTTATGGTGAATATATTGACCGAGCTACGTATAGAGGATCACTGCCTGTGATAGCTATCTTAAAAATGCTTTTATTCCTTCTGTCTTTCGTCAAGGCTTCGCTGTAAGCTTTAAAATGGAATTAAGGGCTTCTTTCTATGCATTTCATTTTCATCTTCAACATTATGATAAATAGTATTAGATCTGCTTCACTTACCATAGTGTTTCGACTCTCCCGCATCCAAATCCGATGGCGAACACACATAGCAATTTGTGCCAACAGTCCAATATAAAACGCAACCTGAATTGCTTGCGCAAGGTAAAGTCCCGTCTTAAATCTGTAGGAAAATTGAAATGAAATCGATCAAGTAACAAAATGTAACGCCTCTTTAACTTACTCATCATTAATGTAAGCGGGATACGGAAACTGTTTGGTAAAGAACTTTAAATCGTCAATCTGATAACTATCTTTTGCCGGCCCACTGCTTGGACCCAGCCCCAACAGAAGATCCAACAGACCTTGAGGAGCTCGTTTTTCACGTCGTAATTCTTCTGGCGGCTCAATTGTTGTCGTACCAATACTCTCCTCATCATCTTCTTCGTCGGGCATATCAGTAGCAGTATTGCTCTCTACTGTCGTTGTTTCCTCTTCATAGTCCAATGGGTCAGCCAATTCAATACTGATAGAAGATTTATCTTTCTTAACACCATTCCATCCGTCCATAAATCCCGCCAATAGTCCCAAGTCTCCTGTAGAATTTCCTTCGCTATCACCGGTATTCAACCAATCTTCATCCTCATCTTCATCTTCGACACGGGAAAACTTGATGGGGCTTTCAGTTGACGCCGTTGACTTGTACGTAACCCCTAACATTTGTCCATTTTTATGCTTTGTGTGCCTTATAATTCCCATATCAATGGCGTGTTTAATCTGAACGAAACCCTGATGGTACTTCATATCTTGTTCCATTCGTCCAGCCGGTCCTGGGAACCAGAAACGATTCTTTGTCTCAATGGTTATTGGTGTATTGTCAGTATCCATATGGAAGTTATAAATAATGTCTTTGTCGTCAGTCTTATTGAAATGAATAGCGGCGTAGAAAAGTCGCTGCTTATTCATACTGTAGGCCAGCTGTTGAAGTTCACTTTCGGTCTCAGCTCCAATAAACCGATCAACCGAAAAGCACTCTAGGATGTTTTTGATTGTGTTTACAACTTCAAAGACGGTTCTGTCTGTGCGGATCCCCGTCAAGACAGTTTCGATTTCTTCAATATTAACCGAGTCTCCAACGAGGCTCTTGATAATTGGCGACTTGGCAAGTTCGAGTAAACTGTCGAATTTACGCTGGAAGTCTGTGTCATTGCGCAGCTTAACTAGGGTTTCATCTAGGGCCAATGCCAATGTCACAAGGCGGTTAAGTTCCTCGAACGTGGTGTTTGACTTAAAAGAAATACATTTTTGAAAATAGCATAAAGCCTAGTTCAAGTTAATTTACTTACAAATTTGACTATTGATTTGGTGTCCTCTGTCATTGGTGAGTACAAAATCTTTCCATGAATAATAGGCTTGATTTGGTTCCAGGTCAATTTTCCATAGTTACTGCTGGTCACATCGAGGTATAAACGCTTACAATAGTTTGCTAACATAAATTAAAACCGTTAATGTTGACAATTTTTAAACATTTCAGATCACTCACTTGGCATGGCATCCAATTCATCATCATTCACTTCGCTAAAGTCCTCCGAATATAGAATGTCATTAGCCAATGGTATGATTTCAGTATGCGGAAACGGATGCCCGCAGAGTATGCTTCCACCTCTCACAAATGTCTCTCGGTCTGAACAAAAACATAACGGTTATTATTCAAATCTAATTTCATAAAAAATATTTTTTTTTTAGCGTGTACCTGAAAATAATTTTTTAATGTCAAAACTGCCCCCGATCATCTTTTCAACTTGTGGTATCATCGTAATGACATTTCCAATGTGACCTGAAAAGAAAATGTAAGTAAAAACTACTACTTTTTTGTTGGTATTTTACTTACTTCGAATTTCGTCAAAGTACTTATTAGTCACAAGAGATGTCACTGCGGATATAAAATTGGCCTTTTTTGGCAGGTCAACTAACGTATTATACAATGAGTCATCTTTGATAAAAATTTGTGCAATGTCAATAATAGGTTTCATTCTGAAAGTAGCCAAAATGCATTAGTTGATGTCAAAAGAAAAAACGCCATCTAAAAAACTTACGGTGCATTCTCAAGCTTTGAATACTCTTCATACTTCTCCGTACTGGTACATCTATTCTCAATACTGCAGATATACGAATGAAAGAATGGTAAAATGTTATCTTTTGTTGGCAACTGACGTGTCGGAAATTGACAGTTGTCAACTTGCTTGGGAGCGAATCGGTATCGAATTGTGTAGAGCAAAAGAAATATTAGACATGGCCATATAAACTGCACAATGGTCATACACTGAAAGAAAATTTTTATTTTATTTGTTATTTAAAGTATTAAGTTGATAAAATTTGCTTCAATATCTTACTGGCTGTCGCAGTCGTACTAGGACATCTTTCTTGAGCAGAGCCTTTATCTGTGGCGAACTGAATGTCGTCCGCAGGAGCCGCATTGTGTTCGATAGTTTGTAAAGTAAAGTTCGCCTCTGTGAATGTTATTTCATCTTTTGCTTATCAGTGATCTGGAAATAGAAATACGATGATGGCGATTAATAAACAAATCAATTCAGAATTATGTTGCAAACTAGAGTAGCGTGATCATGAGCACAGAGATAATCAATAGTAATTGGAATCCATTTAGTCGGAATAATAGTAAAATAAATTGTTCAGGTTGATAATGTTCGCTATTGCGATTCCATAATCAATGCCATATGGGCGTGAGCGTGTACAGAAAGAGAGAGTTGAATACCTAATGAAATCTACGCTCAGATTTTGAATGGATCAGTTGACTTGTAAATCTGATTTAGAGTGATAAGCTTTGCATGTTAACGAACTTTAATATATTCCATGGAAATGATAACCTATTGTATGTATAAATAGTTTTAAATGATTCAGAAAACATTTAATGGGTTTAATAGTATTTGAGTGGTCAGTAGACCAGAAATTTGGAGCTTTTGTAGTAAATCGTTCTTTTTAGATTTAATAAAAGAACTGATGCAACACATATTGAACAAACTTCACTTTAACTGCTTAAACTTGTGCCCTAAAACCATAATTTTGAATTTTACATTTCATGCGTTGGTAGAAAATCCAGTTAAAACGGAACTAGTTATTTTCATCAGAAGGTACACGTACAACATCTTGCCTGCAAAATACCAAACTTAAATCGGATATAGCTGGCCATATCCGACAAAAAAAAATACATATGCATTATTCTGGATAGAAAATTATACTGAAATCTAAATACTCAGGAAAAAATGAAAAATTTGCCCAACTATTTTTCTGGCAATTTATATTTTGAAGCGCCGTCGGTATTAATGCATATGTTAAAAAATTTCCCTGTCGAACCAGAAAAATGTATAACAATTTCTTGACGCTGACTGTTTACCAGATTCAAAACGAAACTCAACGCTATGCTTAGAACTAAAAATATCTATTCTAAGCAGATGCCAATCTCTATACAAGGTCTCGACTGTCCACTTGTAGGCGAGCATAGCATGCACTTCAAGTCTATGCCAAGTTCATGCGATGTTGGCTTAAGTGGTACACCTTCAGGCATTGGATTTGCTACAGCAAACAGCATCCAACCATATCTATGTCTAAATTGCGGAGGTATATCTTGACATTGAATGGATTGGTAATGAAATAGATCCAATAATGGGTGTTTCAATGTTAACATACACAATTCGTGCAATTTAGCTAAAAATGATGTGTTCATGACTTTGAACCATCGATAGGCTAGCCTGACTACTGGTTTGTTTATTACAAAATAATAGGTAGGAACATATAATTTTATGATCGATGACATGAACTAGAACCTAAGCGCATAATAATTACGTTACGAAATTAATTACCCATAAATAGTATTAGATACAAAAAACTACATACATATATATTTAGTGCTGACTTTAATTGTTAATAAAGTTTGTTATACGAATTACAAAGTAGTAAATTTTCCGAGATTTAAAAATAATTATTTCCTTTCGATTTAAGTTTAATCATGATCAAAAAGCTTGTTAATGCTAAAATAATAGCAGTTGTAATGTGAATAACTCACTCTGGGAACGACGATGTTTTTTTTAAATTTAACCTTTTCATGTCCATTATATGAAATAATTAAAATATTCAAACATAAATGATCTTCTTCTTTCCATTTGCCGAGGTTACATGAAGAATGAGGAATCATAACTTCTCCAATTTTACTGTATTCCTACCGATGGGGTTCCCCGGTTAAACTTTAAAAAAAATTTGCGTACGCGAGTATTATGTCGTTTTCGTTTGGTAATCCGGAATGGCTCTTCGATCCGGGATGCCAATCGAACAAGCAAATGCAATTATTTGGAATTTTCATCTATTCTCATTAAAAATGAAGAATTATTACATGCCTCAGCAACAAAAATTACATTTTCGATTTTGACGGTTGTGGTGTTTCGTTGTTAGTGCTTCTGGTTTTGATTCTGAATTTAAAGTATGCAATTTCTTTTCTTTCCATGAGAGGAACTGCCATTTTAGTACCAAACGCACACTTTCAGAAGAATTCCAAAGTCTTCCGGATCCAATCGAAAACGATATTTAATGTATTAAAAACATCTCACCCATTTGTGGTATTTTTATCTAATGTGAATCCTTCTTATAACATTTATTTAAAAGCGGATTTTACTATGAACAACAATTAATGTTCTACTTATTTTTAAACTACATATTTTCCGCTAACAATGCAAATATATGATGGACATCGCACGTTTGCACTTGCACCTGACCCCAATAAAATTAGACAGATTTAGTATGTACTAAACAACTTCTTGAAAAAAAACTGAATAATAATCAGATTCTTACAACATTGGAGTAATCATATATTACAGAAAAACTTACATAACCAGTTTTATCAATAAACATATAAAAAACATTGATTACAATTACGCGCGTACATTTAAACTAACTGCCTGGATGGACATATAGTTATTTACACAGATAAACGTTTAAAACCTGTTTTCCATTTATTTTTATTTAAATCAGGCATGCACCGTTGAACATTTTACATCCAACATTTCCAAAGAGATAGGCATTAAAAATTAGGTGCTATAATCACGGTAGAATTCTACTAAACTTGAAAAAATATTTCAGGTTTAGTAGAATGTTTGTTTCGAATGTTTTCCAACTAAATTTAAATATCATTCTGCTAAATAAAAGTTCAAATAATCTGCTTGCATTACGTGATGTGTACTTGTCAGATGAGCATTACTTCAGCGCAACCGTTCTTATATCAGCTCGGGCTTTGTTTTGATTTTATCTAGAATTTATCTAGAATGGAAGTTATTTATAAATAATATATATATGTATCTTAGAAATAAATAGATACCCATCAGAAGTAACATAGACGTTAAAAGCAACTGAACCAAAATTTTTGGAAGTTTAAATTTTTTTTTAAAATAAACCTTATATCGAAGTGACGTAATGCGGTATTAAAGAACGGAAATTAGAACTCAAGGTGATATTGGGGTAGATTTTAATTTGAGATCCCTCGCTTAGTAGTCAAATGCACTACCAACAGAGCCATTGCACTCACTTTTCTGCTAAGGTTGTGATCATGCGTGAGTTGTCAAAAACAGAAAGTAAAACTCATAACTTCATAGGTAAAACTCATTAAATAACAAAAAAGTATAAATTAATTTTGGGTTTTAGAATGCATGTACTTACTGAGGGTAATAATTGTGTAATTCCTGCAAACATTTTAATAAGGACAATTATACGTGGCTAATTTTTTCCAGTTATGAAACACAATTTTTGTATTAATTAGTTTACTTTTGCTATTCTGCTACTTTTTCAACTTTCTCGTATACATTAGAATACTAATATTTTTATTTCCGCGATCGTGTGGAAATTTCGAACTCAAATTGAGAATGAGGGTTGACAAAACCGTCCGTCGGTCTTAGTCAAAAGTCAAAGTTCGTATATATAGCTTTTTATCCTGATTTGATTTATCGTTTTTAATAACGGTACCTTCCTATTTTATTTACTTTGAACATTGTTTCAAATTTATTCAACTTAACATGAATAAAGAACATAGGGCCCAATAACAAGGAATATATTGTGTTCCCCCATTCTCTTAGATTTATTTGTGCACAAGAAAGAAAGGAACGCCAAATTTAATCTTGAAAATGATTTGATAGAGTAGGAGAATATTATTTACATGTATCCAGCACTAGTACTGAATATATCGGACAGTTGAAAGTAAGAAGCAGTGCGAGGCGGTTGAATTAAGAGCTATATATACTCATACATATAAAATCAATATTTAAATAATATTAATTTATTTTATTTTTGTAATAAAAATAAATTTGTTATTGTTACGGGCCATACAAATTATGTTAATGTCTACAATAAATGATTAATTGTCGTCATTAAGCTTAGCGAAGTAGTATCGGCTACATAACGCACCGAATGTTGACTCCCAAGAGGTCTGGCATCATTCTATTGATGGTGAAATAACTAAATATACGTATTAAGCGCAAAACATCTGTCGCTGTCAAATTTACTGCCACTAGAAACAATGTTAAGAATTTAAAAAAAAACCTATAAATAATAAAAAAAACGCTTTTAGTATTTTTTAATCTGTCTGTAACAATGTTCTCTTCTCCGGAAAGCTATAAGCTTCAGAAGAACTGAAGAATTAAATGTAAGAATTAATAAACTAATAAACCATATGTAATATTCAATCGAAAATTATATTTGTAGCAAAAAGAAAACAATATAAACCAAACGACCAAAAATGTAAACTTACCTACATACATAAAATTCAGTCGATTTACGTGGTTTAAGTGGTTGGCTTATTTTTAATACTTAAATAATAGACATAGATTTACGTGTTAAAATTCAAATGCCAATGACACTTTAGACGACAGATGTTTGTTTTTATTTGTTATCGTGGAAAGTATGCAATTAATATTTTTTCGTTTTCGCTTCTTTGTTTGTTTTATGTATTTGGAAGCAATTACATTCGCCCTTAATGTTTGAACAGCCTTTGCCTTTTGGCTAGGAACTTATAACTTTTGAATTTTTGAACTAACCATTGCCCAAAACCGGACAAAATATGGTATGTTATAACTGTTTATTTTAGTGTATGCGACAGCAGTGACGAAGATAGAGGGGAATTATGGGGAACAATTCCTCCCATGAGTCTACTAATTATGCACAAAAGGAATGGAAATCTATTAAAACTGTAGAGTTTTGTCATAAATGCATGTTTTATGTAGATGCGTTATCAAGCCTAAGAACTACAGATAAGGACAGATAAGGATATTAGCCATATTGACAATATTAATGTCTTAGCAAAGAGCACGAACCTTTCTGGATGTCGATGTGACCGTAACACATTTACTCAAACACAAGCCGAACCGTATTGGCTGTCCATAAAAATAATAAACACTACAGAACAGTAGTTTTTGAACAAATTAAATAAATAAATTAAATATTAAGCTAAACTACAATCTATAATTATGATTTTCGTCTTGGAAGATGCACAATTTAATTATGTAGGATTTCTTTCCAATTCACTTCAATCAAAGTCGAGTTTATTAGGAATTAAAGTCAATTTATTAAATTTCGTTCACAAAAGGCATAACAAATTTCAAAGAATTTCAACATTGTTGTATATTATTAGGGAATGCTAATCTCTTACTTAGCAATCATGTAGCTAATTTTTGTACTTATTAATGTGACACAAGAAATAGTGCTTTCATTATTATATATTGTAAGAAAAATACAATGTTAAATGCAAGCAGCTCACGTCTCATTTTTTACTCGCGTGCGCTCTCAGTTTTTAAAATTCCCGTGAGTCGATTTATATTTTTACTCCCGCACGCGCATTGTGTGAGTTTTGGCAAAACCGCGTGCGCACGTGAGTATTGTTCGTGTGTCGTTTTTAAAATTCCACTTTCAAGAATAAGGATTTGAAAGGAGTTCGTTTTTATTTTATTCGGTAGGTAATTGCGAAATGTAGCCTATGAAAGTAAAAAATGAAATTAAGTGTAAATGCTCCTAACAATAATAATAGTGCAACGGAAACTATGGTAACATGTTAAGTGGAAAAATTCCAGAGAATACAAAACGTAACTATAAATTTCTACACAACAATATACATATATGTATATAGATGTTGATAGTCTCACCAGCAGAAATGAATCTGTGACATTGGAATTCAAGACGAAGGAAAAAAAAAGCTAGCTGAATACAATGCCATAAAAATGAATATGAATATAAATGATAACGCGCTAAAAACAGGATATTCCTTCAAGAAGCAAGACCACACCACGTACACTACAGCAGATTGTTCGATGATGCTGGCAAAGCATACACACTTTATGAACTTTACTTTTGCGTGCGCCCAAAATCGAGTCCAAAAATCGTCTCGTATATGTCTCACGCACGTGAAAGAGACTTTTCGTCAACGTACATTGGTGTGCGCCCACGGAGTGAGTCGTTATGAAAAATGTAGATAGCAAACATGTCACTGATTCGTGTGCTTTTTTATTTTCTCATTTAAAAGCGCACGTTCGCGAACTACTCGTGAGCGTGCATTTCATAACACAATGTAGGTAGTGGGTCTAAACTTTCATTTCTACTCAGAAAAGTGCGAATATTTTTGTTCACCAGCGCAGTTTTATAATTGCGAAAACTGCAAGAAGACATATTAAACGAATCTTGCACAGCGCAGTTTGCTTAAAGCAAAAGGGGAAAGAACTTGCAAGAATGATGAGTTAATAAGACTTTTATGAAGGAACGTTATATTTCAGGTTTTTATCTCACCAAGGCCAGTGGAGTATATGTCGTATCGGTTTTCATTTAAACGCAATAACTGTCTTGCAAGAAGCAATAAAACCGAAAGAAATCTAAGTTTAATGAGGAACAATAAAGCATGCTTAATCGTTTTTCAATAAAAATGGTTTATTAAGTTCTCGTAATGGGAATTAAATAAACCTGTATGTATAATTAGGTATTAATTCCTAAAAAGAAATATAAGGAAAGAAAACACGTAGGTACTTATTCTGGATTTAAATATTCAACTTGGATTCTTCTCAATAAATATCTACATAAAATATTTCAATTGAATTTGATATATGAGCAATATGAGCAATGTTTGCCGTGGACTTAGCTGAGCACCAGCAATCGATGCACGTTTCTAAACAATAAGCGATAAGTTTTACACCCAAACCCGATGCAAACATTAATTACTTCTTAAGTCATTCGTCTTCTTACACGGTCTCAAAAATTATGCTTATTTCCAAACAACAAAAAACACAGAGAACAGAAGACAGAAGTACCTACCTTCATATTATACAATCAGAAAGAAAAAAAAAGAAGTCTGTTCCCATCCCAAGTGCCACAAGTGGCACAAACTAACATACTTAATGTCTTGAGAAAACTCAGAAAAATACAAAATATTACTCAATAGCTATTTGATCAAGGTAGATGTATTCATTATACGGCTTCAACTTAATCACTCCTGCATATGACTAGGTATCTAGATATCGAATATACCTAGTACTTTTCCTTTGCAAAAAAAATAAGTATTTTTTTAATCGACCAACAATTCCATTTGCATAAAACTTTAAGTTTTTCTATTCCCATTGGTTTGTCTGTCGCTCACAATTTTTTATTGCAGTGACTGTTGATTTCTGGCTTTGCTCAAATCAGATTTAGTACTTGAAGATGCTTTACACTTGGTAAACACAAGTAAGTAATGGATGTGCTTGCCACCCATGAATTCCAAAGTTTAATACATTGCCTTCGTTTTTTTATTGTTGTTGTTGTCTACGAAAAGAAGTACATATAACATTTCCAGTTCTTAGGATTAAGAAGGAAAACAATAAAACCGGACAAACGCGTATTTCCCTCGACTTGAATGCAAACTTGAACTTGAGAACAAGTATTTTTTATTTTCGACTCATCATTTATTTGTTTGTACATTTGTATATTTTTTTTGTCGGTTTCATTCTTCCACAAACAATTATCGCAATTTAAATAATTGAAAAGTAACGTTTGCTAGAAGAGGTGCATGAAAAAAATTTAAAAAAAAGTGAAAATTTTCACACGACTATTCAATATTTTTTTCGTCGGCCACATTGTATCTAAGTAAAAAGTATACAAAGCTTATCTGAAGGTCGTGAAAACGTGCATTTTGGTCAATAATATAGAACGTCAATCTATAATATGAATGCACGAAAGAAATGTTAAAAGTTGATTGTGTTTGGCTTGGCTATTGAGCTATTATAGGTGTTGCGCAATAGGTTAGAGAGTTCAGAAAATATAAAAGTTTGTTTATGAAACAACAATTAGCCGCATTTTATTTAATAAAAAATATAACTTAACGCGTTTGAGTGGTTGTGATGACAAGTTTATTATCTTCCGGGTTTGGAAAATAAAATTCTTTGACAAATATCAAATCGAGATGAATTTAATTTGAAAACAAGCTTTTAGCCGATAATAGTTGCTATCAGAGGAATTAAAATGTTGCGGCATGTGGCTTAGAATTTGATATTAATTAATTTTGGACTGACATTTCAGTTCAGCTGAACATGTTTCCGTGTTCTTTAATCACTTGCATGAATGCATGATATTTTCATATAATTTGCATTTTAATAGACGCATTAAGATTAAGCCCAACTAAAGAGATTGTAGGAATGGGTTGCATCGATTAAGGTAGAAGCTATTCTAGAAGCATAATAGCGAAGGAAATAGTGAATTGACATTTTAGCGGTAGCATGAATGTATTCAGTCTCATTACAAGCCACCGTAGCGTGGTTTTTCCTTTTCCGTTGGAAGGGACATTTTCATGCGCATCTGAGGAGTGTGCTTTCGAACAGTTTTTCTAAACAATGTTCCGACATAATGTTACGCACATTTAATTTTTGAGCAGTGCGAGCAAGTGCGTTTTAGTTGACATTTTTGACAGTTTCAAACGAATTTTTTCTCGATATTTTCAGACAACAAAGCTTGCGTTTCAGAGTTTAGCTATAATATTGCAAAACGTAAGCAATACATAAAAAAAAATTTATGACAGCTAGTTTTTGTTTGTGTGTTTATTTATTGCATAACATTTTTTTCCCAGGGCAAGACTGAACGAAAAAAAAAGCTCCAAACTATACGAGCAGGCGTAAATGCCTCGTCGGTCGTCGCATTTTAGTTATTCTTTTACGAAGATGAGCAAATCGAATGTATTTTTAGCATTCGTCGTAGTAAGCGCTGTTGAAAATTCGTTCTGATGGTTAGCTATCCTGATAAAGCAGATGAAGCATATTTCATAAGTGGACATTATTTCAGGTAAAGTTGGGTCGTACCTATACCACTGCTATCCCTGCACATTGTGCAGGAGGGCTCTTTCGACTCAACTTTAGTTTCAGGTTGCAGGAATTTTCACATACAAATACTTTATTCGATAAGAAAAAACTGTTCAAAATCTGAATTTGTGAGGAGACAGATATTTATAAAAAGCTATTGATTTATAATTTACACTTTTTGCACTGAAATGACAGGAAAATATGGCTTTATGGTTGCGTTCATCGAAATCCAGCTACTATTACTTTGGTTTGTTTTGGGGTTTTTTACACTTCTCTTTGTTTCAATGATCCCTTAGCGAGGTTTATTTTTTGATTTTTGTAAGTAATTTTTCTTTTTTGGTTAAATTTATATCATCTGATTAAAAATTTAAGTTTTTCACGAAAAAAAAAAAATTTAGATTGAAAAAGCGGGGTTAAAACTAAAAATTATTTTTTTTAATGATTTAGGGGACCTCACTTCCGCTTTTTGAATATGTTCTATTGTGGCGACTATCTTTAAAAAAAAATTAACTTTCAAAGCCTGCTACCGAGAAGGAAAGTCGCCCGGCTCTTTCTCCTGATCGTCCATGCAGCAGCTGCAAAAGTCATTTGAGACTTTGACACAGTGTCAAGCTTTTACACTTATTGTAGCACTGTCGTGCAGTCCGTTTGGAGACATCAACCATTTAGAGCGTTTCAGATCCAGCTTTAGTCAGACATGTTATGTCACCTGATGTTTGTTTTCTCAATAGCTTCTTCTAATTGTAGCGTTTGTTTGAGTGTAGCGATTAGCATGCCTATGGAACCTTCATGTTTTGCGAGTTCATCGGCTTTGAAGTTGCCTGGAAGCTCCGCGGCACTTAGCAAAAGTGAATTTTGAGCTGCTTCGACACCTCTTTAAGAGAGGATCGGCAGTATTTTTGCAACTAGAACGATATTATAAGGTGAGAAGTTATTCACATTTAAATATAAGTGGCCAAATTTCGATTTCTAGGTCAGTTTGTAATAAACAACGTAACTGGCAAGCGGATATATTGTTTTAAAATTTGGTTATATCTACAGCATTCCATGATGCTCTTGATGCTAAGTCTCATTTTTTGTGCATTACACTGGCTTGGAAGTGAAGCTCAGTATTATGTAGTTGGCCATGAGTAACTAAGTACATGACTTAGAAGTGCTTGATTAGTTTAAGCGTTTTTCACGGTTAAACATCGATGAACCCAAAAAGCAAAAGGTCAGTTTAACAAGAGCCTTTTTCTTCTACTACAGAAATGATGAGCCCAACTCTTGATACAATACAATTCATATTGGAATACAATAGGAATAAACGGCGAAAAATATGAACTTCTTTTCTTTACTTGCAGTTACCAATCCGCCCGGCCCATACTTAATGCATCACTCTGTCTGTACTAAGTGGCTAGTTCCTACTTAAATCCGCGAAATCCGATTCACAAAACAATGACTTAACACCTAAGATATGCGTCAATGACCGCAACAGTGTCCAATGTTTATGGCCCTGAGCTTGCCCAACAGCCATTAGACCTTCATTAGCATGTGTACCACTAGTGCTGGCTAATTACAAAATAACGTCCATGCAACATAGGTACTATCTAATTTTCGATAAGTCACGAAGCGTTCAATGGCCTCGGGTAATTAATTTTTATCTATGTTTCAGCTCGCCAGAGACAAAATCTCGTAAAGCATGTCAATTCCAGTGTTTTACGGAAATCGTCAAAAAAAAAACCAATCGTTCCACACTAGAAATTCATTTGACCTCGACATGCAATAAAAAAAGATGATACCTATTACCTCTTCAAAATTTTGATTTATTTGACAGATAACTACTGATCTAATAAACTAAAGATATGAATTTGTTACAATAAGGCGCAGAGGGCGCGCCATCTTGGCAACCGAATGACCTGCTAACAAATCACACACAGGTTGTAATAAATGTCAAATATTTCATGGATCGTTTAAGCAATCAGCGTGATAATCGGTTGACGCGCAGCTACAATTAAACTTGGGTTAAATGAACACTTTGGATGATAAATTTAATGGCCAACTGGACATTTCAACGAATACATCATTGTCAATAGTCAACGTTTGTCTAATGATCTGTGGGGTGGGGAAAGTGGTTTCCCCACACCCCAAAAACTGTATACTACAGCGCTTAAATTAATGGCTATGTTTATGGAATCGTATAATGGATTAGATGATGTTGGAATTTTTTCTGTCGATCACTGATTTATTTGCGCCGCAATGGAATTAAAACCCGGTGCGGTCATTATTGGGCGCTGCTGGCTACTGACAGCTTACTCATCGGACAATAATCAAAGTTAACGATGCACGAAACGAGGCTTCCGTTCTAAAGTTCATTTGCAGTTTGTCTATTTGCTGGTCATAAAAGGTACGAGTAGGTGAATGAGGTCGCTATTTTAGATCTAGCAAAATATGCAAACTACAATTACTTATGCCAGCTAAAAGAAGGCATTCTTGACATGATTTCTGTGGGAAAACAACTTCCCAGCGGCGGCGCGGGGCAATTTCATCAACAATGGAATTCGGTAAAATAGTTTCGGTGTTAGTTTCCGAGAAAAAAGATTTCAATTGAATGGAGGCTAAGACAATGATTTTGAATTGCTGATTGGATCAAATGAAATTGTACAAATTGGTTTATGCAGGGAGATTGATTGGAATCGCGAAGCAATTAAAATAAGCAACAGATGGCGTGTTTCGTAGGTTCACCTATAAAAGCAGTGAGAAGTGAGAATTCAACGATCTAGAGATGTTTTTTTTTTGCATTTTAATTAAAGTGCTTGACACATTTTCAACATTATGGCAAGAAAAAAAAAAGGTTGTGAAATCTTGATTAATACAAAGTTTAGCGTGACTATCGTTTACCAACGTAAACCTCTATACATATTTTTTGCATGTGAAGGAAACTTTATATTCCGACGGCTGCGATATGGGGATGAATTAATATCTAAATAATGCGTCTGTTTGAAATCGATGAAGGCAAATTTTTCAATATTTAAGCGGAATGAATGGGTGGAGTAAACTCTATAAAGATGGACTTCCAACAATTGAGGTACATACAATTTCAATGGCGAACTGTTAATCCTTTCAAAGAAGTGTTGTCAGAGTTTACTTTAGGTGAATACAAATTTGACTGGCTATCTTTTCATTTTCTGGTAGTCAAAGGCAGTGATCCGGCCTCCACTGTTACACAGTCTAAAATTTAACTTTTCGTTTGAAATATAGAGTGCGTTTCTTTCTTCCTTTTTCCTGTAGCACTCAGACCAGAAACTTTTCCATTATAAAGGGTTTTTTAAGAGGTATTGAACTTTAAGTTGGCAACAGTATTTTAACTAGCGGCCATTTAAGTTTGGTTTGGCATTTGAACATGAATAGACTGACGCCTGAACAACGCTTCCAAATTGTGCAAATTTATTTTGAGAATCATGGTACTGTTCTTAATACGGATTTGCGAATTTTGTTTAGCGAAGAAGCTCGCTTTTGGATGAATGGATACGTTAATAACTGAAAACTGCCTTTTAATTTCATTTCAAAATACCTTTACTTTCAGAAGACCTAAGATCTTCAGCACTCACCAAGTCAGCATCTAGAGCCTGAATGTTGACTCGAGCAAAGGGTTGACATTGACAGAGGAATGCTTTGCGTTGTCTTGTCGCTTAAGCTTAGCACATTTAGGTGCTTTGCAAAAGCTTGGTAGCCCGTCAGAATGTCCACTAGGTCTTTTTCACTAGTAATAGCCGTCTTTCCACAGGCATTCGATCAAACTAGTTTCGTCTACATGCAGCCCTACGAATCGTGCATGAATACTGTGTCTATAGGAAACCCAGTCATCAGTTGAGGCCCTTACTAGGGTTGCTGGCAGACCAATCACATCAAAAACACCTTTCCTTCGAAAATTTACAAACTAGTTAGTTGAAGGTCTTATTAAAAAATTATATTCTATACAATTTGTGAGTACAGAGACATTTTGTCTGTAAGTCTGAAAGTATATAAGTTTGTGCTACCAAAAATTAGCTCATAATAAATATATCATGAATTTTAATTTCAGATTGACCTTGGCTATGACGATTATCTCAGCGATATTTGCAAGTGTAATTTTCAAGAGAATATTAACTTCGTTATCTAACAGAAAAAAAGAAATAGAGAATGAAAAATGTATGCAAATTCAGGATAATTTATGGAAAAAACCCAATTCAGAACAGTGAAGTGAAGTGAAATAAAGATTAAGAAGAGTGTTTACTTTAAAAATTTTGCGCAAAGGATTTTTTTTTCACAAAACTTCAGTTTTTAACAAACACTTGAGTTGCTCTTCACTCATCTTATATGATGCCAAAAAATAAAAATAAATACACGCAGAAGTTGGGTTAGTGTTGTTGTAAGCGCAGTTGGTAATATTTAATATATTATGTCACTTGGGTGGAAAGCAAAAAATACGTTTAATTCGTTGTGGTATTTATTTTTTTTAATACAACAAAATGACGAATTATTCGCTGCAAAATTGTTTCTTGATCTTTTAAGCGCTAAGTGTGGAAGTTCTATAATTCAAAATAGGCACTCGGCATAAGCTTGACAGGAAATGCATGCATTGGGAAAGTATTTCAAGAATATTGCTTAAAGTCTATAAAGCTATTATAAAAAAAAAAAAATTAAGCATTTGTTTGAGTTTTAGCATACATTTGTTAATAGCAATATCGAGTCATTATTAAAAAATATATTAGCTATGTGGTTTAGAACCAATAATAAGATTTTTTTTAGTGGGGCTGAACATTTACAACTTGCGGACTCGTTAAGAACGATCGTTTTGACTGTTAATGATCAGAAATCAATAACTTTAAAATTGTTTGTCTTAACTGAGTCAGACTCAGAAGCGCAAAGTCCAAACCGCGGATGGGTATATTCCCCTATGCCTATAGAATGACATGACCTTTTCTGCCTATTTTTGCATAAAATTGAAAAACACTATAACTCAAAACCCTTTTGCAAAGAACAAAGAATAAGGTGTTTGGAGAAAGGTAAACTGTGGAAGTTTTTCTTCACATCCTAATAATAAATAAAGGTTATATAAAAAAAACATGCATATTATTAAGGGCTCTTAATTCCAAATCCGCTGAACATAATAATCTCAAATTGTACAGGCTGTTAGGGAATACAAAATAATTTAGTATGTATTTTAGTAAATTTTGAACGAAAAGTTTTGAGACAGGTGATTCAGGAATTCTTTAAGGAGCTGAGCATGTTTTTATATTTGAATCTTAGAACAAATACATTTGGACAAAAAAAAATCCAATGGGAAAATTCAAATAAAGAAATGTAAGCTGTAAATCTCAAAAACTATACAGTTTTGAAAATTCTTTCAAAATATAGTTAAAGTGACTGAGACTGGTGATTTAGAAAGATCGTGATTTCAAGTATATCGAGACGGCAATAATATATTCAGTGGCAATAAGTCAAAATGTCGACACAAGCAAATATCGAGTTTTCTTGCTTCAAACGTTCCCATTTCTTTAAGCTGTCATACATTAATACATTACATCAATTGACTTAAGCGATCAACTTTAAACGAGTTAGAAAAGCCAATTTTAAAATGATTTTCATATTGTTCCCAAAGATTGAAACTGCCGTCACACTATGCCGGGAAAGTGCTTGCAGCAAGCGATCCGAGAATTTAGTTGATTATATGTTCTTGCAAGTCTTTTTGCATTGACTTTTTGCTTGCATGCAAACAAACTTTCTGCGAGCCCTTTTAGGGTAGTGCGGATCATCCAAGTAAAATTTGAGCGCTACCGTTTGGGACCGTGGTGCTGAAAATCCGTACTGCGCAACACTGATGAGAAATAAGAGGGTTGACCAACCGTTTCAGTGCGGCTTAGCTAACACTAATGTTTGTTGCCCTATACATGTTGTTCACAATATAAGGATAGCGAAAATATTCGCTTGGAAGACAGAAGCATGTGACAAGTTCGAAATTGATAACATATTGGTGTCGCACCTTTGAGAAGAGAGGACTAACTGTCAGTGTTTATCGTGAACAAATTTATTGGCACGATCTTAAGTGCAGCGTGAAGCTCCGCCTGGGAGACCACGCATTTTTTTAAGACCAAACCTCAAGAACCATCCTTAACTCCTACCACTGAATTTTATACTACACTATTTTGCCAGATATATAACAATCTGACAGATCACAATTTGTCTACAAGCCTTGGCACATGCACAGCACTCATTTGCTTTACACTATATTGATGAGGTGAAAAAGTAATATATCTTTAATTGTCGATCTCTCCACAAATACATTTATGCACGGTGGCACGGTTCCTTACATCATCTTGGAATCTCTTGCAAATACATCTTTATAACATCTAATTGTCTTACAGCTTCTTACAATGGGGCTCTTCTTCTCATCTATGTTTGTTGTAACAATTTCTTCTTCATACAATTGGACTGTAGCAACAAATTTAGCTTTACAAAATGTATGTAGCCGAAAAAGATTTAGAAATATGTTAACAACGCCGTAATCAGAGAACGCATTTATTTTTCTACCCTGCCTAATGTACTCATACCAATAGATTCAGTTGTTTATAAACAGCAAAAAGTGTGAGTACCTCACACCTACATGAATTCAAAGTACCGATTGAAGTACGTCTAAATATTTACATAAACACTTACCAATTCATATCTGAGATGGATACAAGGTATTCTATTTTAAAATATTGACTACTATTTAAAAAAAAAACTCGTGAAATCACATAATTGTACAAAACTTCACAACTTAGTGGGGTACCTACTCATATATCTACTTACTCTTTGCCATGAAAGCTCAAGTTTTGATGAAGAAACAAACAAGTTTCGCAAACTTGTTACGGAAAAGTGTTTTATTTTATTTCTCTGTTGATAATTGTTTCTCCATTTGTTGTAATAATAATGATAAAATGAACTTAAAATAGCGTGGAATGAACTTTAAGTTATTTTTTGATCGCACAAAACACGATTTTTTCACATTTTTGGTCATCCAACATTTTAGTTTGCTTAAATATTGTTTAAAATAGTTGAAACTTCGTATGCCTGGGCCAATAGTTGTTTTTTTCGACTCCTCTGCACAAGTTTTCAAAGGGGTAGTCGAAACAAACATTCAACGCTCTTTTATTTTTATTTTTTCAGCTTGCAACTACTACACAGGCAGGTATTTTTATTTTCATAGAATTTCATATTTTTATATCATGGAACTTTTGACTAAGTCATAGCCAAGACCCTGAAGACCTCCAGTGAGATGTCTTCGAATAGGAGATTTTATGGAGGGTCTTAATTTAAATTTACGGCAAGAAATTGAGATGAAATTGAGCATAGTTTATATGTGATTTGTTGTAATACCCTGATGACCCTGCACCACCACCCACATCTAGGGCAACGACTTTATAACTAAAGGTCACTGAGTCACTTTATTGTTGAAAACAGTTTAACTTAAAACCCATAAAACTTTGATGGGGGTATTCCATTTCAAAATTTAATTTGAGATTAATTAATTTTTATTAAAGATTTTATTTAAGATTAAATTATATTATAGCAGTTCGCCGCAATTTTTTTTTAGGAACTAGTAGTAATGTCGTTCGGCTTAAAAGATAGATACGTACAAAGGATTTTGATTAATTCGATATCTCAAGGCTTGCTTAAAACGTTTCCTAATTGTTATTGTATTGTTTTGTATTGTATTTGTAGTGGGGTCATCCAAGGAGGGTCAGCTGTTCGATTTTATTCAGATCGTCTTCGTACAGGAAGTATTTGCCGAGAGTAGCCAGGGTACCCAGGTTAAGGTTACAGAATTGCATCTGCCCAGCCTATTCAAATTGGATATGGCATCCTCTAAAATTTTATTTTGGAGGTTAGCGTAGCAGCAGAGCAGTCTTTAATAGCAGCTTGGCTATCTGAGGCAGTGCCCTTTACTCTTTTCCTTAGAATGATATTTGCAGCAGCTGTGGTCGCAAAGATCTTAGCTTGAAAGACAGTGGTTTGCCTACCTAAGGACTGAGATAATTTGATTCGATAATCATTGGAGTAAACTCCGGCACCGCATACACCGTTCATGAGTGAATCATCTATGTAAATCGCCTAAAACCGATTCACCCATCACCGCTCCATTGCTGTCGGTCAGGAAGAAGCACCCGAAAGCGGCGCTCAAAAATATATTTCTAGCACATGGAGTCGAGTGCTCCTGCTTTGTGCCCAGGCAAATTATCCAGAAGCGCTTTATACCTCTTACCTCTTGTTCTTCGCCGGTACTGATCTGGCGTCCAATGAGTCATACATACATGTGGTGCATGGCTTTTCTGGCTTCACTTACAGCAAAGAACTGGAAGGGAGGTAAGCAGAGCAAAAGCTCCATAGCATCGGTTTGTTATGGCCGTCGTTAAATCATTTCTAAAACAAATTTTTGACTTCATATCATATCGACTTCCTTCGTTCATTAGCGTAGGCCTTCGAGGAGCTATAGAGATAAACGTAGTTAACAGGGGAGTCAAAGCGTTCCTGGAATTCTATTACATAAAACATAAAACATAAAACAATCGTTTTCCTCGATTTGAACGAAATTTTACTATTTGGGACATATTTCTATGAATTCTGATTGGTAACTTCTGCACAGCACAGTATGTAGAACGTAACCTTGGAATGTAAGGATTCCGATTTTAAACGACAGCACAAGCAATAAATGATTGTAAAGGACAGCAAATTATATTGACTTAGTGAGACAACTGCAATGTACACGAACATGCGGAAATATGAGGATATGTACGTATGAAGAGTTGGGCGCACGCACACAATATCTTGCAAGTACTTTTACAATAATAAAAATTAAAGTCATCGTGTAATTTACCCCGAGTAATGTCACGCTGGGGGTCAAAAGTTACCGCAACGATTTGCAGTAGACTCTTGCTAATGTGAATTCTCGATAATACGAATGTCTCTAAAATACGAATCAGCAAAATCAACCATTACCATCTATATGATGTGAACTTGGGAAATTTTCGAACTATATTATGTGAATTTCTTTTGTAAAAGTTTTGTGTTGTTGATTTTGCATGCGAAAAAGTAATTAACGTTACATAATTCTTAAACTTAAGAGATTAAGTGATGGTACTCACTACTACTTTGTTCCCTTCTGAACTAAGTATATGTTGAAGGCTTGGTAAAGTGGCTGCAGTGAAACCAAAGCACACATACCCTTTAGTCAGTCCATTGTGATATCACGGGTAGAAGCAGAAACTTAAAATCGGCGGCTAGAAGGGCTTGAGTTGTCCACAACTTTTGGAATTGGATGGGAACAGATAGAAGTGACGGTTGCAAATCGAACTTCGAATAGAAAGAGAGGGTTAATAGTTACAATCAAACCCTAAGCTGATACAACCTAACCTCAAACCAGTCCCGAATATTTGAAGTGACTTATACAATTGAAACCCACAACAATATAATCAGCTCATTCATTTAGATATTCCCGGCACTGTTTTATGTGCTTCGATCTTAGCGTTAGACGTTTAAATGCATTAACTGCTGCTATTTAGATCATAATAGGTTTTCCATCCATCGGTCGGTCTCTTCCGAGATATTATAGAGCAGAATTTCAAAAAACTTTCCGCAGACTGCAGGTAACTTCAGGTAACGCTTCGGGGTGCCTTTCATCGGGAATAAAAAAATGCATTTATTTGTTAAAGTTGGTGGATAAAATACACAAAAAACAGGTAGTACCTATGGTGTCGTTAGCCTAGGTATATCTAGTAAGGTATTAGCTTCCCACAGCGTACATACAAATTCTTAGAAAAATTCCATCTACCTTTGTACAAAATCGGAGAGGATGTCATTTACCAAACCAAGTGATCGACAACTTAACTTTTTTTCTCACTTTGCTTATGTTCCACAACCGCCAATAAACAGAACTAATAATTTCAAAGATACAATATTAATGAAAAAAAAGTACTATTGCTTCTTTCTTCAATAAAATTTGGAACTCAAACAACAAAAACAATTCTTCCCGATATTCTTAAAGTGGGTGACCACTAATGGTCGATAGGTCTTATTTTTTTCTTCTGTACCTAACACATCTGAATCAAATCACTGGCAAGACAACATTACTAAACTTTCACCTCCAAATTGCGAAGGGACTAATGATGTATGGAAAAACGTCAAACAAAAAGAAGCGGATAAAAAATAAGAAAGTAACATCATACTATCTAATTCGTGATGTTCGGCTGGATCAAATTGGACACTGGCCCCAATATTCAGGAAAGCACCTACCCCGAGCAGAGGAAAGATGTTGCGTAAGCGGTCCCAGTCAGCAGTGTTACCACTTAAAAAGGAAGCGAAGCAGTTTGCACATACCAATGTAACAATACCTTTTGATATTTTAACGCTGCAACAACATTTTTTGGAACAATAAAATGACACAATAAGTGACATAAACATAAAACACCTTAAGTTTATCTCGATGAACACAATGGCTTGCTGTAATACCGACGCATGCCATAGCTGCAAGTTTTCATCTGTGTAGTCAATGTTTGACAGCTCGTATGTCTGCAACTATATATTGCGTTTGCAGCACTATTGTGTTCAGCTAGTCCTTGCATATCTTAACAAAGTTTTTACAAATAAATAACTACGTCTTGCTGTATTGAGGTCTCACCAGGTTCATTTTACCAACGACCCTTAAGCACTTCATAGCTTTTGGGTGATACATTTATAAATCTTGCGAGATTTAAGAAAACAGAATCTTCAGATTCAGTTCGTACCAATAATTTCAGCAGAATGCATCTACGGAAGCGACAAAAACGCAAAAATAAATCTTGTAGTAGAATTGCAGTTGGTAAAAATCAGAGCAAGTATCCATCATAACTCTTCGCCTTTATCTTACAATTAGGTGAAACAAAATTTAATGAAAAAATTCTTAAGAAATGTTAAAGCTATACACAGAATTTGTGCGGACACTGTGTTCTAATAAAACATGTCAAAAACGTCGAGCTTATTTAAATTTGTATTTAACAAATTATGAATATGTATTATCCTGAAGGTTTTTAAATGTCCACCTATTTTAACTTTGTTATTTTGTTCCTGTTTTGCACGCTTATTGTAGACAGTGTCACTGCTCCGCTTATGACACTTTCAATTAAACTTGCTTCAGATCACCACCACTTTGAAGCACAACCATTAACGGATCGTTCATTGCCTGGCGAACACTTGATCATCATGATTAAAATTAGACGACTGAGTGTCTACTGCTTACCAAATGCCATATAAAGTGCATATAAATGGCAACAATCCTTTTTTAGTCACGCAAAAGGAATGTGAGATGTCTCGCTCCACCTCGCTCTTCCCACAATGTTGCCACTTGTTTCGTTGTTAGATGCAACATTTTTAAAATTATCACGTCTCATTTTTATTTGCTAGCTACGACTTTCCCCATTTTATCCAATTAAAACATAATTTTATCTTCCTAAGTAAACTTAGATCGAAAACAAAAAACAAAAGTGGCACAATTAGCATCCCAGGCACAAGAGAATATTTATTGCCCCTTGGGCTGATTCAATGACCTCCAATTTGGAACGTCACATCACATCACATCACTTTACTTACCACAAGTTCTTCTGTGCCGCTATTGCGCGCGTTCTATTCTGCAATAAAAGTGTGCACCACTTCAGCAACTTTCCCAATCAAAGAAGAATTAAAAAAAAAAACAGCTAACAGCTATTTCTTGTTTAGACCGTTTCTAGCTATTTCTTTTCTTGCTTGTTTGTTTATTTGTCTGTTTTCTTTTGCACATTCACAAACAATAAATCACAGAGTAACACTTTTATTTTCAATCACTTTAGTTTTTGGTCACTAAAAACTCACGTTTTTCTACGGTGATTTTTAGTCACGCTTTTTTTTTTTGTTCGATCGTCTATCGTGGTTGGCGACTTGTCTTCCTAAGACTTTTTCTTTCTTTACTGAAATTGAAAATTAAATAATTTTTTCCAAATCCTATTTGTGCCACGAAATCGCAGAGAAAACAGCAACACCTCTCGGACTTAGTATGGATGTCACGTGGGAATGCGGACAAGTAAAGTCACTAGCGTTGCAAGTGTAGTGTAACTACGAAATGAACGAATATCAGCGAATTGGTGTAGGTAAACAAAGAGCCAAAAAAAAAAACGTTGGCTTTCCAGGGACAAAGAAAGATCAACGGATAAATAAGCCGACTGAAGCGCACCGAAGAAGAAATTCAAATGCGCAGCGGCAGCATATGCAATGATCACTTTCCAATGGAAATTGGTATTCTGAACGGTAAGTGCACAGCAAGAGTGGTTGGGCCAAAGCCAAGACAAAGCCAGGCTTAAAAGAATTAATTTAACTATTTTTTAGATGCGAAAATTGCTGGCATCCTGTTAGGGACCGGTCGGCCTGTCTCGATGCAAATATTTTTTGTTTTTTTTAAAAATCTCCCAGAACAGGTTTAACCACTTCTTCATCCATATCGAATCTATTTCTAGCGCAAAGGGAACGATCAAAGTACGAGCAGAGTAGGTTCTTCATCTTTCAAGTGACACATTCAAAAAGGCCGAAACAAAAGTAACAGTTGTATTGGCCCAAGTGGATGGTGTTTACAGTAAAAAAAAAAAAACAAAAAAAAACGAACAAATAAAGTGTAATCAAATAAAATGTGACTTTTAAACCCGAACTTTAGTTTTAAGTGATAACAAAACTTCTACTATACTACCTTAGGACAGAAAACCGAATTAAATTAATTCCGACACACGATACTAGATTTCGTTTATGTTATACACAGACTCAAACCGATGTTATAGATGCTCCGCGTTCCGACCGATTCAATGAGAAGCCGCAATGAAACTGACTGAACTAACTCTTGGACTATTTCCAGACCCGGTCGGTTAGGCCAAAGTCAGATCGATTGGAAGCAAATGGTAGAATCAACTCACCATACCGATACCAGTGTGAAGATGTTCTGTTCTGGTCGAATGGATGAGTAGACTGTAGACATTTGAATTAAACATCGTAGCTGCAACCTGTTTTTGATGTTGTCGCCGCTCTCACTACATGTATGATGAACAAAGAGAGGCTTTTTGATGGAGCTTCATTCAGCTTATCGCATGGAAATTCACCTAGAGCTTACATTTAGATCTAATCTTGTATAGCTAGTATTGCTGTTATAACTTATAACTTTTAACTATAAGTTCTGGGAGTTGTCATTATTAATTGCGGAAGCGGTAAGTTAGACTGCTGCACGTGTCTTCTAGACGGTTGTTTCATTTGACTTGGTCTCACTACCTGTTTGTCAAATGCAAGCCTAATGCCTTTTATTACAGTAATTACTGACGTATGCATATAGCTCTACAGCACCCGGTTTAGGGCTGCATGACAACCAATGGCGTTCGTGCAGCTAAAAAGTAATTGCAGGCTTAAGAGCAACAACTGGTAAGTGAATAACATACAATGCCCAAATGATGTTGCTGTCGCAAACACATGCAGAGATAAACGCTTAGCAATTTACGATTACATTTACAGCAACGTGACTGCGATTAATTTTGAATTCAAGTTAAACTGTTAAGATTACTGTTTGGCAGGGTCGATATTCACAATAGACAAAAGATATAAAGAAGTTAGGTCAATTACTTTATTTGTTGTCAAATTTATGTATTTCATATTGTTTAGTGCGGAGTTTGGAGAAGGGTATTAACTCTTTTAAAGCTTTAGGGTAACTAGGTAGTACACGCCAGTACTCAGCCAGCGAACTCGTCTGATCTCCTTCAATATAGGGCAAGTTCCAATAATATGAAAAACATCTTCTTTTTTTCAAAGGTTGCATAAGCTGCATGCCTCATTCCCGTCGCTGATATGTTGTCAAAAGTTTAGTCGAAATAGTTCGCCTCTAGCCTTAAATATATTGGAAATAACGTCTAAATTGAACCGATCGTGGAAGTAATTTTGTTCGTTGCTAGGTCATGGTTGAGTATGGGGTACGTTCTCCTGGTCTCACTTTGTTGCGCTTTCATTTTAAACTTAGCTCGGGTAGAATCTTCAACCTTACCTAACAGCTCGTTAAGCGTACGCCGCGTCGCCAAGATTCGGTACTATGGTCCGTTAACTGCATATTGTGTTCGCTGTTTAGTCTTGACCAATCGTTAGAGAACTGCAGCTTCCGGTTAATCAAATCTTTTGCGACGATTAAAGGAAGGCGGTGACTTGGAAGCTACATTACTTTAAGTAAATGACAAAAATTAAGACAGAAAATGCAGTCTTAATGAAAAGATGTCCCACTTTCCAGGTTCAACATGTTTGTCGGTGTGTTTTCGGGTAATGTAGTTTTTCAACCACTTCGTACTCGAATATCCCTCTAACTTGTGCAGCATAGCACATGATTCACCTTATAGCCGCCTCAAAAATCTTAAATTTGCAGCTCTATGGAATATTTTTTCTAAGCAAGTGAGGCTTGAAAAGTACTTGGGATGTAAGTAAAACTCCGAGGTATTTATACTCCTTAACTGCTTCAATTGCCTGGTTCTCGCAAGTCCATTTTTCTTGCCTTGAGTATCGATGGAGAATGCACGCTGCTTCATCAAGATCGGTAAAGATTATACGTAGGCCTTTGATGTTAAAAAGGATTTAGTCAAGGCGATGCGTTGTCTTGCTATTCTTTTAACATAATTCTTCTTCAACACTAGAGGCACAAACTTTCAAAAGTTCATCCAATTGGGTGAGTAATAAGACAGCTACTACCGACGTCTCAAACAGAAAGACACCATAGACACATATAACTTTGAGGTAGTTAAGAACCTTGTCTACATTGCCACCGCTATTAACTCAAACAACGACACCAGCGATGAGATCAAACGAAGTGTATCGCTAACTAAAAAAAAAATCTTTCTAACAACTAAAATGACCCTTTATAAGACCTTTATCATCCCAGTTCTGTTCTATGGCGCAGCGGCATGGACTCTGTCAAAAGCGGATTAGGTTGCCCTTGGCTACTTTGAGAAAATTCTTGGAATGATTTTCTGTCACGTCTGCATAAGCGGTAAATGGAGGAAGAGATACGAGGAAGGAGGAAGATCGCGACATCGATTTAGCAGAAACGTGAAGTTCCAACCACAGAGATGGCTGGGTAATGTATAAGCAATAGACATCAATGCTGCAGCGCGGAATATCTTCGCATCCACCCGTTCAGACGGCTAAGACCGCAATTCAAGTGGAAACGGACCTCAACCAACTAAGCGTGAGGAACTGGAGGCTTAAGATCGAGCTAGTTGGAGACGCTTGTTGGTTGAGGGCCAGGTCCACCCCGGACTGTAGAAGAAATATTTTTTGACACGAATAGAAGGGACCTACAGCTTAATGCCGATTCCGAAACTAAATTTATTTTTGAAAAGCTTTTGCCAGTTTTGACTCCGGATGACATCCTGACGTTACTATGACGTAGAAATAGTACTGGATGTCAACTTTAATTCAAATCTTACGTCATCCAGATGACAAGTTTGGATGACCTCGCACATTAAGTCACGATTTTACATATTATGTGCAATACGAAATATGTAGCATTAAAGTTTCCTACGAAAAATTTCAATTTTTATCTTAAATACGTTTGTCAGCTTTAATTATGTAGTGTGAAAATCAGTACCGGATCCAAAAAAATATATATAACCACAGAAAGCGTTGACAGTTGACGGTACATTTATGTAATTAATTGCTTTCAATTGTACCTACCTACCTTCTACAAAATCTTTTTCTTATTTTGTTTTGTATTTTGTGACCGCAAAAACTATTTTGGAATAAAGAAAAAAAAATCTTTTGAAAAATCTAAAATCTATAACATAATGCAAAACGTAGTTAACAGAAGATGTGAAATTGATAAATTGGCTTAAAAGCCACACCGATTGTTGTTCCAAGGTACCAACAAATTCGGAGTCAAAATTCGAAATGCAGCAAAACAAAATATCCAAAAAATGCAGGGGAATAAGAAAGTGTACAATTGTAAATATCTGTATTTCACAAGAAAGCGCTGTGGACGAAATCATTTACGAAAAGATGAAGCCTATGAGAACTAAGATGATTAAGTCAATAGGGGAAATTCAATCAAAGCGACCTATTGCAAGAATAGACGAATTTAGGTGTAGAAAGTTCGTCAGAGAATTGAATGTTAATTTCCAGTGGCCAGTAGGATCTTGCAGGATATTACCGACGTAATGTTCAATACTTGGGAATCCAATTTGTATATATATTCTAAGAAAATATACGTTCTAGAGTAAGGGTCTAACTCCAAATTTTACCCCAGTTACCGATAATTTAAAGAACTCTGACCCACATTAATGCAAATAAATCCGTTAATAGTTGCATTAGAAACTTTATGTAGGGCTTTATTTTATTTATTTGTACTTTTTTTATTATTTGTTCATTGTAAATTATGTAAATATTTCATTTCTGTTTTGAGATATTAAATTTTGAAGCCACTTGTTATTTTCTTACCCACGCAAATTTTTGACTTGAAGGTTACTTTCCAAAAAAGGTGCAATAAATAAATAATGTTGTTTGCTTAATTAAAATGAAACAAATAATAATAAACAAAACATGGTTTTGCGGGAAACTCATCGATTGATAATAATTGGGAAACCCCGGATCAAATAGTAATACAATTGAATTAAAATATCGCGAAATTATAAATTAAAGTGTTATAATTTAGCACAGTAAATAAAGGTACTGTATGTACCTGTTATAAGGATAAAGAAATATTTACGATCCCATTCTAATCCAATCTGATTAGTCTCAGGTCAAAATGTCAGAGAATCTACTAACACACAACAGGTTTGGCTGTTGGAAACAAGTTCCAAATGAATAATTATTATTAAAAGCAATTACTTCTTGCTCATATAATCAAGGCACCAATCAATATCATAGATAATCATGATAAGGTAGATTTTGCTGTGTAACGTTTGATCTCTGACCAGTACCAGTGGGCAGTGGTGTCACAGATCGCTGCTTCTGAAGATATAATTAAATATTGTATTCCAACTGTCAATTAAAGTGTCTAACTTCCGCGATGCGAGTGTCCGTCCATAAAAAAATATACCTAGGTATGACATTATGTATGTATCAATTAAAATGTTTTTCGGTGATATGTTCAATTCATTAAACTTGAAAAATATTTTTAATTTGTTTTGTTTTCATATAACGCTGTGTACCTTTATAATTAACAAGTTTTATTTGATCAAACGTTTAAACGGTTGAACAATTGATTTAATAATGTTTATGCTTTGAAGATAGATTAGACTGTTAATGTGGTATAACTAATGTTTATTCATTGTTCTGTTCTGGATTATGGGTTTCTAGAAATCGTCTGAACAGATAGGCAAAAATATATGTATCTTTGAAGATAGCCAAGCGGTTCTTCAAGCATTGTCGTCCAACATAATGGCCCAAACAAATAGTAACGAACCGACTTATAGGATTCACTACTGGCGAACCTGCACAATTAACAAAAGACAACGACTTTGAGAAAGGCTCCCCACTAACAATTTACCTCTATAAGGTCCAATAGTTTAAACTTGATAAGCTTTTGCTTCTATTGGATTGGTATAAGGCTTATTTACGGATGTTTACTGTTTTTCAAGATATACTTTTAGAAAAAGAAAAGAGAAAACCCCTTACATGGGTTTCACAGCTTCAAAAATCAAATTTTTTTTACTGTCTTATTAATTTCTACAACATCTCGAGAACATTATCCGAAATTTTCATTCAGTCATTTCGAATAAAAGTTTCGGAGATACAGCCTTGGAAAGGTGCACACTCAATTGAATTACGAGTTTTATTTGAGGTTATCCAAACTTTAAACGCGTTTTTCTCGAAACTGTATTTTCAAAGTCGGTTGTCAAAAGTTCTCAAAAACTGCTTAACCGATCTTGATGAAATTTTACACAGGTCAATTCACGAGGACTTGGACGAAGGGTTTTTTTTTTAATCACAACTATTTAAAAAAAAATGTTCAGGTAATTTTACCAAAATTTGATTTTTTTTGTAAAAAGGTTTTGCCAAAAATTAAATTTTCACTGTTTATTTCTTTTCTTAGTCCAAATTCTAGTTTATACTCTTAACTAGAACACGATTTTTTTCACTTCCTTTGATCCTGTCATGAGTTCTACTGTCAACACGGATGCACCTTTTTTTCCGAGGAGTCACCGCAAATGACATCAAAATGGCGGAGTTTTGAATATTTTCCTTTGAAAATTTCAGAAATTCTTTTTCAAATGTATATCTTGAATAAAATATTTTATTTTTTATATACCAAAAAATTGTTGAAAGGGTACCTTTTTTTCCGAATAAATTCATGTAACCCCTTAAAGCATTTGGGAAACAATTTAACAAGTTGTATAGAAGATTGATATATTCTTATTTAATAAGGTAGCTATGAGGCCTTTCGAAGTAAGTTGGTTGAGGTCTGAAATATAATAGCTTCTTTAAAGCTTGCTATTCCAAGTCAATAACAAAATTCTCTACAAGGCTTGTGAATAGAAACATAACATACAATCAATATAGTGGAGATTTGAACCTGGGTTTAGATATCATATTTAAGTAGAAGAAAAGGAAAGGAAATAACGAATCCTTATTAATTATTTCGGTATTTATTTCATGGATTAGGGAAGGCTTTCATAGACTTAGATAAGGACTATAAATAAGAAACCAAAAATATAACAAAATGGTTGTGAATGATAATATTTTAATAGCCAAATAATATTTTTATAGCTCCAGTGTTAGTTATTATAAACAATACCTATATCTATTTAATTCAATTTTTAAACAGACCTTATTTTTCACACAAGATGAAGTTATTATCCCTATCAAGGTCGTAACATCCTATATATGAACTACATACATCTACAATGTTTAAGATGATAAATTGCATCAATTTAACATTTTAATCTTCACTCTATATTAATTAGTTGTATGTATTGGGATGTTACGTGAATGGTATCGAGTAGTTCGATTCCTGGACAAAGCTAAGTAATTTTTCATTTTAATTATAATTTATTTCCTCTTTGAAAAAAGAGTCCGTATTAAAGGTTAATTCGTTAAAAGCATAAGATTGATATGTGCTCACGCCATAACAGAGAAAAAGGACGACGCTACCAAAGAAAGTATCAACGAACTTCTCGACAACATTTATCAGCAAGTCTTCGTCGATTTGTATGCCAAACTAGGAAAGAGGACATTGTTTGTAGAATAATAAGGCAACATACATACAACACCACGTATGGAAACAGACTTAATAAGCAAAGGGTTTTATGTGATTTTCATTTGGTAATCCGGAAGAGCACTCCGATCCGGGATACCAATCGAACAGGCAAACATAATTTCATTTGAATTTAAAGTGTAAATGCCGCTGTATTTGTGTGTATGTACTTCCAACCGCCTCACTGCCAATCTGATAGCAATGAAGCGGATGGAAGACAAATAGTATTAGCCATTGTAAAATGTTTATATTCCACCCAATATTATTCCAATATTAGTTTACTTAAATTTGGTAATAACTTTCAGGAATTTTCGTCAAAATTGAAGTATTATTATATTACATGCATCAGAAACACACATGTCATTTATCGATTATGACGTTTATGATATTTGAATGAGTAAGTGCTTCTGGTTTTGATTCTGAATTCAAATTTGTCAAATTTCTCTTCTCTCCAGGAGAGAAACTGTAATTTAAATACCAAACGAACACTTCACAGAAAAGTCCGAAAGTATTTCGGATTACCAACCGAAAACAACATTAATATTCACAAAGGAACATAGCGGTCACCAAATAAGCAAACTGTCAACCAGATTAATCATGTTGCGATCGACGTAGGGCACTTCTTAAGAATTTTATATATGTATCAGAACATGAATTCCGAGCGCCCAAAATAGAATCTTTGCAGTCAATGTACTTTTTCGGTTATTTCCGACCCCACAACAACGGAGAACTACTGCGAGGAGATTTGACGTTGACTGGTTGCATTCGCAAAAATCAGCCAGAACTTTTGCCTATCGCGTACTAAACCTCTCGAGAAGTAAGAAGCAACATGTAAATTGAAATCCAATAAAGCAGGTGGTGACTTTGTATTTGGCATTTTCAAGATTTTGTCAAAAGAAGGTGTGCCTGATAAATGGAACCTCAAAAGTTCACAAAAAACATATCATGGAGAACACCCAAGAAGTTCAGATCGATACCTTCTCACCACCCTTTCACCTAAAAGACGCATATGACAGCATCTATAACGAACAGAAGCGCAAAATTAGGTCTAGCGGTAAACGAGGACATGAAAAGGTATATGCTGCCAACAAGAAGAGACACCAAGCATAGACGAATCGGCCAGATTGTCATAATCGCTAGAGTCTTTGCCTACCTCAGCTGTGCTATCACATTTGAAAACGACATCTCGTCAGAAATCACTGTTTCTTTGGGCTGAGAAGTCAACTATGTAGTAAAACCCTCTCCAAAACATCAAAGGAAACCCTATTCAAATCCTTGATAATCACAGGGTTGCTCTATTAATCTAAAGGAGTTTGTAAAGTGAATGAAGACAACCCGTTTTTGAAAGAAAAATTTGTGTTGATCAAAAACTGCACATTGGGTGTTTGGGTTTGCTGGGAGATGTAGAGCGAATGAACACCAACGCTCCAGCATCCCAAGAGACAAGGCAGTACAAGGAGGCATCGCCTTAGGTAGCGTGGCGCGCACAAAGGAAACCTTAATTTACTTTGAGTGCGTAATTGTAGAGGTTTATTGGTCGAGACTCAGGTCCACCCTGCACTTTAGAGCTGCCTATATACATTCTCCATAGCTAGCCGCTGCAGAGATTCTGATTGTCAAGTGAAATGTGATCTCCGATAGGAAACAAAGAACAAACCAAACACTTAATATCCAAAATACATGTATTCAATATATTTTCACAGCGTGCTGCCACAATGACACAAATTACACTCTAAATATGAAACCTCAGACTTTTTTTTATTGTTCCAGGAAGCGTTTATACTCGATAAGGATCTGTTCCTCCTGCAGCAGTGGCAGATCTAAATACTCATTCTCATTGGGTGTTATGCCTTCGTTAAATCTCTCGAATGCCTTCATGGAATCTACCTCTTTTTGTGCCTTCTTCAGAAACTTTCCCATCACTGTCGAACCACTAGCTGCACCGGTTGAAGTCGACGCCCCGGCGGGTGTGTCCATTAGTTTTTGGATTTTACTCCTCAGTTCGTCTCGATCATTGAACATTTTTAAGAGAAAGTCGATCGCTTTCTCACCGTTATTCCGAGTTGTCTGAAGTGCCAACTTGACCATTTCCTCATCGAAGCCGATCTGCTTTAGCTAAAATGAGGGAATGATGCAAGCAATGGATAACGAAAAGTGTGTTCCTTACCTCACTGAGCAACTGCTCATCGATTGTCGGCGGAACTGTTGGAAGAGCTTGGATCAGTGCTTCTGTGTTCGACTGCAGCATATCCAACTAAGGTGGGGAATCAAGTAATTAGATGTTGACAAAAGTTCAACATGCGGACTTACCGCCTGCGTTAGATCATTCTTAGACATTTTCAGTGCAACAACAGCCAACTCCCGGGGGAATCCCATTTCCACTAAAGTGCACACGCTTCGTGGATTAACCCAAGTATCATCGGCGCCACTGGAATTCCGCGACTGCACCATGTTGGCATTTAACTTTCTCTCCTTCCTCGACTTATTCCGAGCTTCGGCAACTTTAGTTTTACGCTCTTGGATAAAGTTGATAGCTTGGGCAACGTCGCCCTTGCACGAGCGTAGTCCAATTCGGGCCTCTGACACTTCAAAGCCCATCTCGACCAACTGTTGTACAGCGGTGTCGTCTACCTTTAAGTCTTTTAGTTCGGCTTGGGCTAGGTCAAGTTTCTCGTAGGCTTCATTGCGGCGATTTTGGTGAAATAGAAGGACGCCCTGCAACAGATGAAGACGCATAATGAGCGCCCGTTCGGGGCTCGAGTCTCCTTTAAGGTTGATCAAGCGATTCAAGTCATGTCCATAGCTCCGCTGGAAGCTTTTTTCGCATATTTCTAGACGACGCTGAGCGTCGGGAAGTTGTGTCAAGTTCTGTTGAAAAAAGCTGCTAAGAAGCCAAATTTAATGTACTAATGGAGCGTCTTACCTTAAGGCAAAGATAGCACCAAACAATATCTAAGTTGACGAGCGCATAGTTGTCCACGGACTCCAAAAATTTTGAGTTGCATGTGGTAAACTTTTCATCGGCTTCCAGGAGCAAAATCAGGCCTTCGTCGTAGTGATTTCGTTTGATGGCAGCGCGAGCCTTCTCGCAGTAGCCCATCGCCATCAGAAGGGCTTTGTTCTCATTCGGTGGAAGAAATACGGGGTTGCCATCTTGGTCCTCCATCTAAAAGCAGCGATAAATATGTGAAATCCTATACAAAGGGATCCACGATCGACACCTACCTCAAACAAGCTGTTGCCAGAGTTGACAATTGCTTCGACGTCTTCCTTGATCTTCCTTATACGATCATACATTGCCTCCTGGCTGTTGTTGACCTCGACTGCACCAATGATTGTCATCAACTGCTGGTTGTTCTTGATACCTGCAAAAGTCCTAGTGACGAAATTGCTTAGTCACGCTTATATTCGCTTTACTTACCCTGCAACTCCAGAACGACTTTCGGATTCACAATTTTCCCCGCTGAGATAATTTTAATTCGATTTGGATCGTTAAGCTGCAGTTTTTCGGCGATACGTCGCTGTAATTCTTCGCCCAGAGCCGATAACGCGCATTTTACGTCAAAAACATTCTCCGTTCCCTCTGTGTTATTCACTCGTCGCACACTCAACGTAGCCAGTCCTGAAAAAAGATTAATGTATTTACTATTCCCATTTAGATTATGCTGCTTATAATACTTACCAGTATCACCGAATTCCTTGCGAGCAGCCAATTTGCGTAGTGCTCCATCTTGCAATTCGCTGAGAGCCAATTTACAATTTGACACGGAAATGCCAAGATTGCCGCTGAAATCATCAGCTAACTTTTCTAATTCAGACTCGACAATACCGATATCTTGGTAATAGTATGGCTCAAGCCAAAGTTTGATTTGTAACGTTTGCAGCTGGGCACGCACTTGGATAATTATATTGTCAATTTGGTTCGGCATATTCGTGCCGGGATTTTGTGGATACCTTTGTCTGCGCTGTGACAACAATGACAGTGCAGTTCTAGGAAGTGAGTGTAAAAATTGCGTTTAAAAATTACTATGGAATAAAATAAAAACAAAAAACAGATGATTCGACGTAAAATCTTTGCACTTAAAAGATGTAAACAATTGCGTGGGTGATGGGCAATTTGACAAAGAGACAGTTCTGGCGAGAGTCGGTAAGAAAGTGCGATTAGCTGTTACATGTTAAAAGTGTGTGTACAGTAATGGTGGAAAGCAGACCTCTAATTTTAATTATTTCAACCATTGCTACACATTCATGGCATAAATGAAAGTCTTGTCTTATAAGAGATCCTTCGAAAATTTAGTTCAAGTCTCCGAACATTTTACTTTTGACAGAAATCTTCATTTGGTAATTGCGTTGGAAGAGTACCTTAATACGAAAATCAACGAATTCGCAAGAGAAATTATTATTAGTTTAAGATTTCAACTTTCATGGAAATAAATTTCATTCTCATGGACGTGGAGCCATGTTTTTTTTCTAGCAATCGTCCTGCAATGCGTTCGACTCTTGTCATAGCGATATCTGTATGTCTGTATCTTACTCTTTCATAAGCAATACATATCAGGAAGTTCGCAACAAGAACATGGAGTTTCTTTTGTGGGTCAGTGTTTTATTCTTTTTTTATATAACTCAGAACCGTACAGTCTTATGCGTTTGTATGAAACATCAAAAATAAGGGCCTCATAAGATTAAGTCTGTCAAAGCAAACACGCCTCCACCAACCTTTTTTTTAAGTTTTTGATAGATCAAGTGTAAAAGTGGATTGACTCATCTGGGAAGATCACTTTCCTCCCAGAATCATGTTAATGGATAGTGTCTTGAAATGTGTTATCAAACTGAAGATGAGTTATAGAAAATACCACTATATATAAGCCATATAGAATAGCTGAGTGGCCAAATTCTTTTTTGATCTTTTGGTGTGTTTCGACAGCATGTCGAGTGTTGACGAGGGAGCAGTACGAAGTGCTCCACTTATTCATAGACAACTTAGTTGCTGAAAATTACAAAGCTTATCGGTCGCTAATTGTCGCAATGCCTTGGCAGTTCAACAGACCTCCATACCGTACTTAAATATAAATCTCACAGGCGAGATATATATCCAGTGTTCATTCAATTGATGTCTTCTCGCACGGAATGTGAGCTACCACTACCTTTTAATTTACTATTTTTTCATGTTAGGTTTCCATCATAAATTTCTCTATAGCATTAGAATAGATTTTTCACTTTATTAAAGAAGACTAATCTAGTACTTTTAATAGGAGATTGATTAATATAATTTATACAATATAGTTTATATGCTATATTTTGTCTCCTTTAAAAGTTCTTTAATTTCTTTCGATTTCATCATAATGATGTAAGCATACCCTTAGGAGATACCCCTGCATGTTTTCACCATACTTGTCATTTCCGTTTGAAATTCACTTGACACAACGTACCATCAATCGTACAACAAAATAAACAACAGCCGAAAACAAACGCAAAAAATTCAATTCAATACAAAACCTATAGTATTTTTCTCTGTTTAAAAGTGTTATTAATATGTCTAAGCTACAACCACCAAAAGTAAACCTTGAAGACTTAACAAAAATCCCAGAAAAAGAGTTTAAACAACACTTTCGTGATTGGATGGAGCAGGACGATATTGCACGCTCTTTGCAAGCCAAAATGCGAAAAGATCTTATTTCGAACTTCAATAAAACTTCTCTTGGTATGTGTTCTTGTATCCATGCATACGTTAATAGTATATTCAATAAATTATTTCTTCAAAACGCCGCAAGTACAAATAAACAAACCAAACCAGCAAGAATTTGTTTATTATTTACTTGGTTGCTATGACACCACTGTCGGTAACACAGTTCTAACCGCCACCTTATATTCACCACCTTTAGGCAAGAAAATCATCTGTGAAGAAGCTGCTTCCCACCGATTGACCCTCTCACCCTTAATCCTTGCCATAAATACACTTGTGGCCGAATTCCTGTACGCTCTCAATTGCCATTTCACGTTGTCAGTGTTTTGTACGGAAGTTCCATATCGCAACACATTACCCAACTTTGAGAGTGCACGTCATTTCCGGTTCAGTGAGCATGAAATATTTGAAATTTTCGATGCACTGTGCAGTAACGAGGAGCTGCAGACAAAGGATGTGATATGCAAGGAATATGCCAAAGAAAGTAACTTGTCACTGTTGTTTGTCTTGCTAAGGAATCTTTTGGTAAAAAGAAAAAGTGAACCGACACAAACAATTACCGACGAGAAACCTAAAAAAACCGATTCCAAGGCGGAATTTCTTGGCAATAACTTTACGTATTTGAACAAATATTTGATAATCCTATCGAAAAAGGTCAAAGAAATGTCACAAAATTTGGAAACATTGCAAAAGCAGAGAAACGCGCCACAAGCTCAGAAAAAATCAATTCAAGCGAGAAAATTTGAGAATTTAAATAAAAGTTTGGAAAAGATTTCCGATAATCTGCGTCAAATGTCCCTGTCAAAGAGAAAAAATAAAAGATTAACAACAGTAATGACAGCTGTCAATCATATGGCAACACAATTTGAAAAATGTGCAATGAACTTTGAGCAAATTAGCAATGGATTTAAGAGTGCAAGTGATGCTGCCGTCACTGAAAAATCATACAGCGATTGGATAACGGAGATGCGGACGTCCAATAATGGCAAGAAATTCTTGGAAAGGGTAAGTGTTTGGTTTTTAAGTACCTATGTTTTAGCTTATATCAGTTTGTTACCCTGAGTTTATTGAATATGTACGTTTTTCATCAAAAAATAATGAGCTCTTTTTCTGTTTATTGAACGAAACCATTGACAGTTATTTCTACTTATGTCAATTATTGAAAAAATTACTTGCCAGTTTTATAAAAATGAAATTTAAACAAAAGATCTTGAACTAGACGGTAAAGTATTATGTGGGAATGATTTTTTAATAGATTTTGGTATTATTAGATATTAATAATTCCCAAATAGTTTTGAATGGCTCCAACTTTTGGAGAATAGGAGAATAGTTACGTTGGGTGCAAACATGTGTCGTAATTTTAATTTACAAAAATTAAAAATTAAAAATTGACATTTCGTTTGACAACTCAGCTATTTCCACTTGCCATGTGTGAAAATTCTAAGACAAGCAGTTTTCGCTATTTTCACTTTAAAATTTTTTAAGATTACAAAAAAATACGTCATGTGTTAAAACGACAATGGAAACCTAACTTTATGCTGTGTACATAGGATCCGCCAAAAGAATGTGATAGGCATTATGGAACATATTCGTGTTTCCACTGTAGAAACTCAGCTAAATTTCCATGTTTTCTCTCAGTTTTTTTACTTAATTTGTAAACTAAATGCCTTTTACTAAGAAAAACGTTAAAATTTAATACGGGTTTGTGACAATCAGCCAGAAACCAAGAGAAATTTGAGTCTGGATTTAAATCCAGATTAACTTCGGTTATATTTTTTTACGCAGAATTTTGGATGGTGAAAAAATTAAAACTGTCGAAAGTCTGAAAACAGATGAAATCTTAATGATTGTGACCACCGCGAGGTCTGTATCTTACGTACGTAAACAAAGAGAGAGAGAGAGAGAGAGAGAGAGATAGAGAGAGAGAGAGATAGAGAGAGAGAGAGAGAGAGAGAGAAAGTAAATGACGTCACTCTTACTTAAAAAGCTAGGAATTTCTGTCCAAAAAAATAATTGTGTTTTATGTAAGAACAATCTAAGGGTTTCCACTGGTTCAGATCTCATCTTTGAGTACTGCGTGGCAGTGACCCTGAAATGGATTGTGTAATAGGAAGAATATTCAACACCAGTTAAAGATACACCAACAATGGACCTATTACTCATTCTCAAGTTCATAAAAGAAACTACGGCAGACGTTGCTGGTGATAAGTTAGTTACTCCTGTCCAGGCTATGACAGACCATAGTACGGACAGGTCTTTAAAAGAAGGAACAATATTCCCCAAGGTAAAAGCAGATGACGTAGTAGATCATGGGTCACACATCCCTCTTCAGCCCACAGCTTCTTTGAAATCCCAATTCGCAACTTATAAAACAATTTCTCTACCTCGACAAATGCATTTTACCCACTAATTTGTCTTTTTAAAAAAAATTCCCAGATTGAGTCATCCCTTCGTAAGGCTTTGCATCGTGAAAATGAAAAAAAGGACCGCGAACTCGAACAAAGACTTAAGCTCCAAAAAGACATTCTCAAAACAAAATACAAACAGAAATTCGCAGAGGTATGTGTGTCTGCCAGAACGAACCGCTTATACACATTTCAATTATCAATCTCAATCTCACAGGAACTTGCTAAATATACATCCAGAGGCAACACAGAAAACACTGACACTGTTCAGAAGGCGAATGAAAGCTTTGAACGAAAGCTCTACGAATTCGAAGCCAAACACAAGCAGTTGCATCAGCGAATACACGAAGCCGAAGAAAGAATAAGGGAAACTCCCGCACTAAAAGCTGAACTCCTCCCAAAACAGCATTATTCTCCTATCGATAGCAAAGCAACGCAAACTGCCAGCGATGACCCCAAAACAAAACCCTCACGAACCCAAGTGGATACTCGAAATGAACTGCAGCAAATGGTCAAAACCATCGCCGAACAAGAGCGCCAAGTTGACCACATTGTCTTCGATGCCAAGTACATATACATATAAACCCCGCCCCCCTCTCCTATCCACAGCATGAATTAAACAGCAATACGTTTTTCGTTTCAGACTCCGCATACAGGAATTAGAACACGAGAGCAATCAACTGGATCACAGTTTCCGCAGCTACCTCGAGAGACAACGTTCGGAAAAGCAAAAAATGCGTGAAAATGCTACCACCATCTGGCAGAGTTACGCTCTAGGGAAATCTATGTTGGATAAAAAATGCGCCACACATCGTTTGTCGGCGAGGACAATAGAAAAACATCCCGTCCTTCCACCGAAAACCATCGTTCCCACGCCATCTATTCCCATAATCAACATTGACACTAGTGCGTCTGCTGAAAGTCCTTCTCCTGCAGCAGCGTTTGAGAATCCTTTTCGTGTTGCACAAAGAAAGGTCCTTGCAAGGAGCAAAACACTTCCGCCACCACTAATTTCAACCGATACCGAGTCGAGTGCCGAGAAGAAGACTCGATTTAAAAGCCAACAGCAGCCTAGTGTATTCCGTTTGATTGAGCACAACGACAACGACAACGACAACGACAACGACGACGTTGAGACTCATATAAAGTTCGCAGGAAACCTGTCGCCATATTTGATGCCCTCGAAGGTAACACCAGCCACACAACTATCCCCGGAATTAAATATAAAGGACATCACGTTGGACGGCATCGAAATGAGTCCAACAACTGCGAGGTCTTCATCGCTTAGCAGCAGTCCGCGTGGAGTATTTAAGTTGAGGAGACAATTGTTTACAGCGACAGATAATGGCTGCAACAACGCTGTTGGCACACCGTCGACTAGTAACGGGCAACAAATGAATAGTAATGGCAACAAGGAAGCGGAAGAGCCAGTGAAGCAGATTAACAAGGAGAATGGTGACGATGAAAAGAAATCCATTGACGGAGATGGAAAGGAAGTATCAGCCGTAAATAAAGGAGGTGCAAATAGAACTTCATCTGAAGTGCTCTGCGAGGGGTCAAGTATTAACAAGTTGGATGCACCTTTGACTGGAGTCGATGAGGATGTCTCGTCGCAAGGTTTTCACTTCGACAATGCTTCAAGGAGGGAGTCTCCTCATTCTACAAGTTAGGAGCAGTTGCTAAGCAATAAATGGTGTGCAATCGTTTAGATATTAAGTGAACTTGTATGTTTTAGTTACTGAATGTAGGACTGATTTTATCAAGCAGAATTTTACTTTTGATTGTGATAACGAGGAGCATTTCATTTGATTTTTATGAAAGTGTCTTTGATATTTCGAATGGAAGTAAGTACCAACTTTGAATTGACTTACCAAAATGTTGCCAATATACCTAATCAAATACCTACTTCCTCCTGCTAAGAAACAAAAAGAAAAAAGAAAATAAATAAAGAAAACAACCAAAAATCCACATCATTTACTTATTTATTACGGATATCGCAAACGATGGACATCTTAAGTGTTAAATTAAAAAGTTAACAAATTAAAAACCGTACGACGATTGTTTGGTGCAAATATTAAAACTACAAAATGCCGATAAACATGTTTCACTACATTTAAGTACATTTCTATTCATATATATAATGTATGTATGTATGTATGTATTACATTCTATTTTGCTTATCTACTCGTATCAGTTAGTTCTAGTCTATGACCATTTAAGGTTACACTTAGTTAGTTTATAGCTTTTGGCAGTAGGAATCCTTTTACATACGTATCAAGCTCAGTCGGTTCGCTTTTAAACAGCTGTACCGTTAACCACATCATAGCGCCCATCAAAGAGACTGGCATGTGACCGGCGTCGTTCCCTTTCGATTTCGTCCAAATCGAAAGCATCGTAGACTCCGGCCGCCGCTGACGTCGCATCGGTACGGCGATCGTCGAAAGCATACGCGCGTGTAAATTTATGATGTGTACCACCACCTCCGTTGGTGGTTGCTCTACCAGCAGCCATACCCGGATGCGGATGTTGACTTCCATACAAAAAGGAATTATTCGAGAAATTCGACGGTGAAGTTGGAATTGCTGCTGGCCATTGCACCGCGGAAGGCATCAAGGTCGTCGATGGTCTACGTGCTGCAGCAACACTAACACCACCAGCACTGTGATGGCTCATGGAATTTCGCACGTCCTCGCACGATTTATGAAGCGTTAGTCCGGAATGATAAATGCTCGCCTCCCTCGAACCATGCGATAACCTAGTCGGCTGAGCAGTTGGGTAATGATTGTGTCCCGTGACAGATAAGCGGCCCTGACTAGCAGCAGTCGCCGACATTAGTAAACTCTCCTGTGATTCGAAATTACGTTTCATAAACGACCTTGGTAACGTGCGACTTTGATAGACATTACAGTCCTGCAATTGTTTTATGCTACCTTTGGCATAGAAGTGCTCGGGATATGCGTTCCAGATCTCTGATTCGCAACGATCCAGGTCGAAGAGGCTCTTTTGGTAGAGCTTACCGTCCGCGTGCAGGGATAAATTTGAGTTTTGCTTCCGCAAAGAACTACTCGGTGGAGGCTCAACGAACATCGAGTTTCGCCGGAGATTAGGGTAGTAGATTGCCTGCTGATGATGCTGCTGCTGATGCTGTATTTGTCGTGAGTTCTGCGGCTTGGCATTGTCCACTATGTAGATATTCTCATCGTCGGGCTCGTCGCCATTGCCGTCGATGAAATAGATATCCTTTGGCTTTGGTCTTACCCCGGCCTTTTTGCAAAATTCATTGAAGAACTCGTCCTTTGTTTTACGGATGCCACGCGATAAACCACAAATGTCATGGATGCCTGTGGTTGAGCTTATCCTTGCCCTGCCGCCACCACCACCATCCGCATTTTCGCTACAGATGGAATCATTGTCTTCATCGCGTCGCATATCCCTGGGGGGCTTTGATGTTAGAGTTCCTTGGTGCTTTTTAGCAATGGTGTTGGTCGAGGAGGTAATTCTTTTCTCCGTTCCGTTGTTGTTTGGATAATGGTTGCTCTTGGAGTTTGTCTGTTGTCCCGGATTTCCATTGGCACCGTTTGAGAAAATCTCTGTTGCTGTCGATACACTTCGGGTCAGGGGTATGAATTCCGTTTGCTGCTGCTGTTGCTGTTGTTGCTGCTGCTGTTGGTAGTGTATATCCAGCGGGGGTACATGAAAGTGTGACGGTGCCGGTTCGGTGTAGAGTTCATTTAAACTTTTGGCAATGTTCTTGGAATGTAGGTCGCATTTTTGTGGCTTCTCGAAATAGTATCTGCGAGAGAATAGACAATGAAAAATTATTTATATTTTCAGATGTGGTTTTCTGTTTAATGGAGATGAAGATGGAGATGGAAATGTGTGTCGTAAACTTGACTTACTCACCGTTTTTCCAGGTCATTGAAAACGTTCGAGGGGTGCTTCTTGCACTTGTACCCGGCTACTTCAATCTTCTCCTTGCGTCGATGGGGATGATGTTTGGAGCTGCGGTTTTCGCCCTCCTTAATTTTATCCTGCATGTTGGTGAATGAGAGACAAGGCAATTTCTGTGAAAACAAAGGGAGTAGAAACTTCATAAAGCGAATTGTTGGAATCAGTATAAAGTTATGCCAAAGTTAGTTAATAACAAAGAATCCATCCGAACTTATTACATATAACAATGGTTTCTGTAATTTTGAACTCGTAATGATGCCGTTAGTAGTAAATCGATGAATCTTATCGGTTTCAAAATTTATAAGAAAAAACTTTTCAATTAGATCAGGCAGCGACGCCAACGCAAGCCACCATCTTCGAGGAAGCTGTGAAATAAAGGAACGAGGTGAGTCTCTATTTGACTTACATTTAAATTCCGAAGAAGAAAAACATCCACGGTTGGGAGAGGGTTTTGGACATCTTCTTTAAGACAAACAATAAAAACTTTTTGGTAGTAAACTGGAGGGTTTTCAATCTAAAATCCTTTTCAATCTGAATATCAAAGTAGAAGAAACCCAAAGGGAATAGACTGAAATAGATTTGGTTAAATTATGAGTTATATTATGAATTTCCTCATCTGAAAAGAAGAACTGGACGTGATGATGATAATGTCTCATGTCGCTGTGGTTGAATACTCAGAACTAGATATATCTCAAAAATCTGCATCTGGTAACCGTATAACTGCCTCAAGTTGTACAAAAAATTCATTTTATAGCGCAGTTAAAGCACAGGCTTGGTCGAAATGCTGCATCGAAGCCCTAAGAGATTCGGCTAAACTCAGCAAGATTCTTCCAAATCACACACCGTCCGTCTTTTATAAAGAATATGGATGAAAACTGGGCAGAATCAACTGGTCAGAATCAATTCTAGACCAATTACTTTTTCCTCTTACGTCCTTAAAACACTGGAACGTATTCCGGTCCTTCACATAAGGACACACATAGTTAGGTCCCCCTTGTGTTAATCTCAACATGAGTACCTTCATGTGCAGTCAACAGAGACATCCATCCATTAAGTAGTAAGCACCATTGAAAGGTCGATTCCTAGACATAGAAGGTGCTTTTAATAATGTCCATGCTGAATATATACGGGCATCATGTGGGCAGAGAAATGGGGCAAGAAGAGAACCCACGTCCAATCAATGAAGAAGCAGTACTGCCACTCTGTAGAGGAGAAGTTGGCTTAGCTATAAAAAAGCTTAAGAACAACAAGGTCGACGGCTCTGATGGGCTACCTGCAGAGCTCTTCAAATACGGAGGAGATATTTTGGTAGGGCGCATGCACCAAATCATGAATCAAGTTTGGGTGGAGAAAAGCAAGCCCGATTACTAGAACATCAGCCGTATCTACAAAAAAGGCGATTTTATGTCTTGCAAGAACTGTCGAGGCATATTCCAACTAAACGAAACCCTTCTGGAACATACTAATCGGAACGTACCAATGTGGCTTCCGGCCCGGCAAATCGACCATAGACCAAATTTTTACACTAAAGCAAATCCTGGAAAAGACCAACGAATTTCAAGTCGAGACATACCACTTCTTTATCGATCTTAAAGCCGCATATGATAGTGTTCATCGTCAGGAGTTCCGGAATTCGTGATCTCGGCAAAACTTATCAAAACTTATTATTTGTCGCGTGACACTGGAGAACACGCGATGCAATGTACAGTTTGGCAACAACTTATCTGAACTCTTCCAAACATGCACCGGATTTCGGCAAGGATATGCGCTATCATGTGACTTCTTCAATTTTGTTCTTGAGGCATATAGGCAGGTGTCAACACGGAAGATCCGTCCGAAGTTACTTGGTCTTGAAGTAAATGAGGACAATACTAAATACATGCTATCAACCAACGAACGAACATCTGGCATCTACCGACTAGGACAAATTGTCACTGTTGATAGCAGCAACTTAGAGGTAGTAAACGAAACCGCTGCTACTTCGGTTTGAAGCAACAAATGGGTTCAATACTCCTAACTCGAAGGACAAGCTCTATAGAACCCTTATTTTGCCAGTTCTGCTGTACGGCGCCGAGTGCTAGACGGTAAGCAGTAAAGGAGGGTTAATACTTGACTCCTTTGAAAGAAAAATTCTTCGGCTGATATTTGATCCTGTGTGCGAGGAGGGCGAATGGAGGAGAAGATATAACCGCGAACTCTATGAGCTGTACCAAGATGTGAATGCAGTCTAAAAAGCTAAAAGCCTCGGCCACATCGAGCGAATGGACAATAATGCTCTAGCTAAGAGGATCTTCGAATCCTAGCCCCCAGGTTCGAGGCGACAAGAAAGACCGAACCTACGTTTTAAAGACCCAGCTATCGCGGATTCCCGGATTCCCGAAGCAGCGTGTCTGGAATCGCAGAGGATGGAAGGCTTCCGTGTCTCAGGGGTCGGGTCGGGAACCGGTTAAGTAAAGTAAGTATGCTGAATATATGCCAGAATTTCTCATCGAGCTAGGTTTAGAAGTTTTGTCAGTAGATGGGTAAGTAAAACATCTTGGCTACCGGGTGTGGCCTTAGTTTATTGAACTGATGCTCTTCACGAAATAAATAAATAAACTAAACTAAAGTCTTCCTTAAAGCCTGCGTGTGCGAAGATATATTTTTTGACACGAAACCAGTTTTATTGCCGATTCAGAACGGCAACTTATTTTTGAGAAGTTTCCTCTTACAGTGCTTACTCTTGGATGTTTTGTCAGACGTTCGCAAATGGTGAGGCAAGGAATAAAAACTTTAAGATAGTACGGCACGGATTTGAACCGGAGCACGGCATGGTGGGGACTCCAACTAAAATTTGTCCTATCCTCACCTTTGAGTATTTAGTGTTGTTGCCCGCAGTTGAGTAGAGTGCAAAAAATAGTATCAGAAGTACGTGGGCCCTAAGATCTGGCCCGCTGACGTGATTCTTAATCTTGACTTGTCAAAACCATTGTATTCTGTAGTACAGCAAGCCAGGGAGTATGGCTGCTGATCTGATAGGTACAGTGAAGTAACTCTTGCGGAAATAAAGTCCACAAAAGAAAAGGAAATAACACCCACGGGCTTTATTTCTTCTTTAAGCTTTAAGCTTTAGCTTATAATACATTTTTCTTGTTGTTTTAATTCCAATTGTAAATAAGTCCACAAGTGGCATAAGGCGGTTCCATATATCCAAATAGTATTAATTTGTATAAATAGTTCCTAATTAGTTCTATAAAACTACTGCATCTAAATATAGGAAGATAGCATAAATGGTCAAGCAAATATGCATGACTCGCTGCAAGCCTTTATTTTCAGTGTCTTTCTTAAATCTTCAGATATTTTCTTTAATTATGAAACCGGTGAGTTCTATTTCACAAATTCTCTGCAAATCCCCGCTAGAACCAAATCTGTCACCAATCCGCACGTCACTCGACACTCATAAATATTACTGGGATACGCGCGTCAGTTCCTGTGTATTCGTTCAACAATTAAATGTTAAGGATCATAAAGAAACTATTTTTATTTCCCCACAGAAACCATCGTTTCAGCATTCCAGCAATCTGCTATTACGTGAAGGATTACCCTACTTGCAACAACGGAATAACTTGCACCGCTTATGCTTTAATAAATTATTCGAATTAGACATGCGGAAGTTAAGTCATGGTTATGTGCGTGGAATTCAGATTCGTTGGATGTTGGATGGGATGCTGGCGCGGAATACCTTCATCTGGATGAAGATGATGTAACGAACGAATGTTGGCAAAACTTTCCGTCAAAAATTAAATTTGCAACCGGAAATGCTTGCCTGCAACTGCAACTATGATAACGACATTCCAGTAAAAGCGGAGGATCACAGGATTCACATGAAAGTTTTTCCCTCATGTGCCTAATTGGCTAAGGAAACCGTCAGACTGTGTGTGTGTTTTATTCATTTTTTTTATTCTGTGTTTGTGTTTGGCTACGAACACTGAACACTGTTTGTTGCTCTTTACACCAAAGGAAAAGTTTATCACCACACCCGGGGGAAGATTACGAACGAACTTCTGCAAAATACGATTATCATGTAAGTTTTGCAGAGAATTTTTAATTTAAATTAGAAAGACGACGTAGAGGTTTGCAGTGTGTACCTTGACAATATAGACATCAACATCAGTTTGACACTGCAGCACACACAATCTACGAATTTGAATTTCAGAAATCGAATCGAGTACAAGATACATTCGAGGGAATACACTACACATATCATTTAAGGACCTTCGCACTTTACGCACGAACACATTGAATTGTTGTTCACCTTTTTGGGTGTAGGCCGGATCCGGATTTATCATTGCCTAAGTGGTGAACCTTCCCGGCTTGGGCGGAACTATCTTAATTTATGTTACTTTATGTAGCTTTTGTGCTCTTGGCAACGATGATGCTGAAATATATTGTTTAAGCTATCGAATGATGTCTTATGAATTCGAAACGCAAAACGAGGAAGTCCCATTGAAAGTAGGTACACTTCTATATAATCTTTTGGGAGCTCAAGAACCCTGACTGATAATTTATTGAAAATGTCCTTCTTGCACTTTATTTGTAAGCACAACAAGGGCGTACTGGACACATTGTGATGTCACACTTTATTGAAATTCTATCAGTTCACTAAAGTCATCCGCTGGGAAAACGGTAACATGTTCGAATAAAGTCATGATGAAATGACCCTTGAGCTTCGGCACCAAAAGCAGCAGTACTATATTTGCTGACATTTTATTGCAAATTATTCCTTTATGAATTTATTCATCCATTCATTTCTATGAGTTTGTTTATTTGTTACTCAATTACTCGAATGTCCTGTCAGTAAACCAATTGACTGGAAATTGCATGTTGATGTTCTGCATATTGAGTTTGATTAGGACATAAAGTAGGTGTTGTTTTATGCTTGTACAGATGGTTGAATCATCTCCAATTTATGTAGCATAAATAAACCCGTGATAGGAATAGCATTGAATATCGGTTTGCAATCGCAATTTACTTTGGATTTATATTACACTTTGGCATTCTCTGCTAGGGGAGGTCGTTGTTCGTTAGGTCATTGAATTTGGTTTTGTCATTTAAGGAGCATATTTTGCTTTGCCAACATGGCATTGTTGCAGGACCAATTTCTCAATTTTTTTTAAACATTTTTCTAAATAAACTAGAGGAAAGATAGAAATCGATGTCATTTACAGCGACTTTACAAAGGCCTTCGATAGAGTCTGTCATTTTATTTTGATTAAAGAACTGAAAAGATTGGGCATGCATTCGAGTATGTTGAATGGTAGATATCGTACCTTAAAGCTGTATACAATATGTATCCATTGACAAAATTCTGTCGTAAGCTGTTATAGTATCATCTGGAGTACGCCAAGGAAGTCGTCTTGGTCCGCGGTTTTACAACGTTCATTTGAATAAAATTGCAAATTAACAGAAAAAATTTATTAGATTTGCCATATGGAAATTGGATTTGAACATAGAAACTCCCACCTGCTCTACTAGATACCAAATTCTCGGTATTCAGTCGCTAAAAAATAGATGGCCAATTTTTCGTTAATGTTTATAAGAGATATTTATCAAATCTTATTAAATGTCCCCTTCTTTTGTCTTTGATCGATCTTAATGCTCTACCTCGTCAGCTAAGAGAACGTTGCCTGCTCTGAGAAAATGAACATAGGGTGAAATGTGCACTCAAATTTTCAGTAGTCTAATTGAAGAATTTAATTGCTCTGATTGATATAAATAAATCAAAAAATAATATTGGCATCAAATAAAAACTTTTGACCATTAGACCAAATAATCATGTTCATTTTTTGAGAAATGTTCTTTTTACGGATTCAAGGATCTTTTCCAATGTTTGAAGGAAAAATCATAGCAAAATCAATGTGCCAGGCGATTTTATAGACATTTTCGAAAAATGTCGTTTTTTAAGGATTCTAGGACCTGTTTCGATGTTTCAAGGACCTCCGAGTGAAAATTCACAGTAAAAGCAAATTGGCAGGCTAATTTAGTTACACAGACTAGACATTAAACATTTTTCTACTATGAATAATTATTATCATATATCAAATAAAAAATGTATGTAGGTATTTGATTGCGGTAGGAAAAGGTACGAAATAGTTTCTGATCAGACCGATACGCAACTAAACTCCATCAGCTTAGTTTTGCTCCATGATCCGAAACTATTTCGTACCAGTTTCGTATCAGGGGTTTCGTGATCCGAAACTACATAACAAAATGTATTCCTTTTGCGAAAGTCGGACTACCTCTATCTCTTGTGAAAGTCTGAGAAACGTCCACAAGTAACCAAGAGTAAAAATAAATTTGTCATCCGGAATCGGCATTAAACTGTAGATCCCTTTCATTCGTATCAAAAAAATGAATACAGTGGACGTCCAATTTAACGAATACCCGATATAGCGAATTTCCAATATTACGACCAAATTTGTTTTCAAAAGTTATGCGCTCGATTTAACGAATGTTTTGCAAAATTAAACAAATTTAAACAAACTTATGCGAGATATTAAAGCGCAAGTTTACTTTTGTAATCATTTTTATTCATATTTTGTAATATAACTACTTCTGTTATTGCAATACTGGTGTTCGGTTAGGATTTCTTAAAAACGAAAAATTACTTTTGCCGCAGTTTGTTGGATTTTACTTACTTACTTATCCGGCCCCCAAATATAAATATTAGACATATGTACATGCCTTTTTTTGACACGAGTTTTGAGAAGCTTCTTATGACAGTTTTTACTCTTGGATGTTTGTCAGACGTTCGCAAGAATAAAAACAGCGAATAAAAACTTTCAAATGGTACAGGTCGGGATTTGAATCAGCGACCTCTCGCTTAGTGGTCTAACGCACCTAACCACTAAGCCACTATGTGTTGAATTTTACGTAGTTTTATCTTTACCTTGTTCATTTCAGGTTCTTAGGACATTAAATAAAATGTCCGTTTACATAAACCGTCTTTTTTTGGGCGACCAAGTAAAAGGGAGTTATTAGAGAAGACTTGCTTTTTACCATAAAAATAAAAAACAAAATAATTTAAAGACATCGGAAACTAAGGATCGTTGGAAACACACAGAATGGTTGGAGAAGCTACGCTTGTATGGGCCGTTTACGACTATTATTTTTATTGACATATTTTAACAGAAAACTAAATAAAATGTAATCCATACAACTTTGTTTTCAATGCCGTTTTAACTTTCTCGTATACATTAGTATACTAAAGAGAAAGTTATTGCGATCGTGCGGAAATTTCGAACTCAAACTGAGTATCAGAGATGATATTACGACTATAGAGAAGTTCAAAAAAGTGGGTCCGCCAATGCCGTCCGTCGGTCTGTCAGTCTGTCTGTCCGGGCGCCGTATGGCGAAACGTTTCGACGGATTTGCTTCAAAGCTCGTATGTAAGGTTCTTGGGGTTACATATCGGGGCATCTTTTTATTTTTTGCTTTATCTTTTGAAATAACGGTACCTGCCATACAAACTTGTTTGTGAAAATCACTTATGACTATTTTTTTTTTTAAAGTGGTTCCAATGATTTCTATCTTTTTTCGTACTAAGGATGCTTAGGCTGGGGTCAAAAATTCTGCAATACTCAGTTTTTAGAAAAAAAATCGATTAACGGTAATTTATAAAATGGGCAATATCTCAAAAACTAATAAGGGGAACTTGAAATAAATAAAAAATTACAGTTTTTTTTATACTATAAACTCAAACAAATCTGCATACTTAGATTTTTTAAATTTTTTTTTCATATAAAAATTTTCTTAAGTTTAAATTAAATTCGTTTTCTCAAAAATGGCTCTAACAATTTTGATAATTTTTTGTCAATTATGTTAAAAGTGTCCAATGTGCAAAGTTTCATAAAAATCGTAAGTACCGTTTTTGAGCAAATCAAATTTTTTAAAACCTAAAAAGTGATTTAAATTGCGACTCAAAAACGCATCTTATGTACAGAGAAAGTTTCGTATGACGCAGTCGTGCACTTTAAAAAAGTGATTTAAATTGCGACTCAAAAACGCATCTTATGTACCGAGAAAGTTTCGTATGACGCAGTCATGCACTTTATTTTTTTAGGGCGTTTAGGTATACGAATACGATATCCAATAGGACTGTAGCGTTTTCTATACTTAAATAAAAAATTCCTTACAACTGGTTTTCATGTAGCCAGAAAGATGGTATGTGATGAAGAAAATTTAATTTCAAAAACCATCTTCAATAAACTCGCCACCCACGACTTTAAAAAACAATTTTAGTCTCAGCAGGGGCTATTGATATGAAGTTTTTTGTATATTTCGATTTTGAGGTGACCTCATCTATAAAGGCCATCAAATAACTAATTTTTAATTCACTTTCACAAAGAAACAATATTTTTCAACAATAAAAAAATTGTGTTTCTCAGAAAAATCCATAGATAATATTTTAAAATTCTACTTACGCTATAATATCCAACTTCCTGTAAGCTGATGTACAGGAAAACATTCAGGACTCCAACAAACTCCGTCGATATGAATCCGAATACGTAGAGGAAAAAACTCTGTCCATAGGTAACCTTGAATGGTGCCGGTTGCAGTGTCGACCTTGGACGAAGCTTTGAACCAATTTCCGCTTTTAAAATCGAAATGTACGCAATCAGTCCAATTAGCATGAAGAGTCCTGCAGTAGGTGAGCAACAATATTTGTTTTTTTGTTTTTTTTTTTTTATCAAATTCAAAATACGAGTTCCACTAGCCTCGTCAGCCACTCACCTGATACTATGAACATAATCCCCGAGCTGAAGTAGTACAGATGGTTTTGATGCGAACATGTTGGCACTAGGAACACGATGAAACTAACCAACAGAAAGATACCCGATGCCAGGAAATATGGACACGACTTTGTGATGGTATCTGCGAAAGAGAAAGGACGAACAAAATAAAAAATTTATTAGATCAATGAATTCGGAGGAAAATTTGCGTTGTCCTCGTATTTATGACATGTTTGCTGCCATCTCGAGTGATATAAGGTTCGTCTAATGGGGGAGTGGTTGTTGTAGTACAAGCGGGTCGAATTGGGAAAGGATATAAAGGATTTATGGTAATTTTCCCTCCATTTGCAAACAGCCAGAACATACCACATAAACATTCATCATATCGAGAACCGGTTGGCATTTTTGAGTAAACAGTTTTGGACTTTGCATATATGCTGAGTTTAAGTTTTTCAACTGGCGGGCGGACGGGCGGCGACTGATTTATTGCTCTTCCCACCACCCCGTCAAGTTCCGTTAGTCGTGTATCGTCTTCTGCCTGATGCCGTCCTTAATTTATTACCTCTAGATTGGCTAGTGCGCTTGGTGTGTGCACATTGTCTACTTAAGTGTTGCAAAGGATTACATGACTAGCAAAAGAAATTAGCTCTACATTACTTTTCTCTGTGCGAAAGTGCAGGGATGTGGTTTGGTTATGGTTAACAACATCAACTAAGTTGGGGATTAATAATGGCAGCAGTGCCGTGCAGTATAGTAGCCTTAGTCACTTTTGGTTGCATGGCCTTAGGCAAGATGAATGAATGTGACGGCGTCGCCGCTTTAAGTGCCATTCACACATAACAAACACAACAAGCAACGACAGCAGACTGCGAGGAGTTGAATGTGTAGGGAGCATATTAAACGAGTCCTTAACCCAAAAAGTGGGATAAATTTAACTGCATGTATGGGAAAGACGTCAAACGTGAGCCTCAACTCTAAGTACATATTCACTCTTTTTTTTAACTTTTGTTGATTGTGTGCCTGTGCCAAACACGTCGTTTATTGCCCCAAGTATGGGTGAGGGAAGGGAAGGGCAGGAGAGCAATTCTATTTGAGTATGATATGTTTGGTGGTTGCTTAAGTGGCGCTTTGCGATGCGCAACGTCTTCCTCGTCGTCGCATTATTGCGAGGTTAAGGTGACGCAGCTGTGAATTGGCTAATGGGAGGACTATCCTTGATGTGCGATATGTGACAAAGGAGAATCTGGTTTTCTTTTTATTGGATTAGAGTGGACTTCTGAGTGAGTTTTTATGATGTCTTCATTTTGTCCCTAAGCCTGAAGGATAATCATTTTCATCAGCCTACCGCGCGCTGCTTGGAGCAATCCTTTCATCTTCTTTTGTGGTTAGGATATTTACGGCTTTGGGGAGGCTAATGGAGCAAAAAAAGATTAAATTTGTCTGCAACACCTGCAGGTGATGGGTGGAATTTAATAAGTTGCAATTTTGCCAAGTTCATCTGATAGCGGGAAAGGTTCTCGTTATCCCTGCACACAAATTAGCGATGCGGATAAATTAAATATGTGTACGTCGGTGATCATGATTTTACATATAAAGAGAGAAGGTGAGAATTTAATTAAATTCCTTATAGTGGAAGGTAGACGCGTAGAAGCTTAGCTTCCATATTTAATCCATTAAATCTATCTCAAGGTGAGTAAGAGTTGGCTTGTTTCAAGGAAAATCCTTCCATCAATTCCGAAAATTATTTCCATTGACGAAGAGATTAAAATAAATTAAATTTGTGTCGCAAAATGAGGATGTCTGTGGGGGCGTTGGGTGAAAATTTAACAAATACATAGTCAGCGACGAGTTGTTAATTGGATGTTGTCAAACAGAAATCGCTGTTGTAAAATTTATCATCAAATAGTCCTTATTCTTTTAAGGTTTTTTATTTTTAATTTTGTGATGGCATTTTGTATTAGAATTTGTGAGATCGTCTCACGAATCCCCCTGCTTGGTTTCAAAGATTTGTTGGGTTTAAAACAACTTTACATATAGCCAACCTCGTGCCCACTCCAAATGTAACAGTGAACCCAAGCAGGAGGGCAGCATGCCCCTAATATTTTATAACCATCACGAAATCATTAAGTATTCGAATTTTAAGAACGAAATAATGCCAAATTGACTTTGTTTCGTTTTTTGAAACTAAATAAATTCAAACTAGGAATTTGGTCTTTTTTTCAATTTTGTAATGGAAATAATTCCAAATTTTTGGAATTTGCCTTTGTTTGGTTTGGCGTTATTTCACGTCACCGAAAATTTCTGTGATTTGGGGAATTTTTTCGTTCTGTAGTTTGGGTTGAAATTTTAATATGTAGATTGACCCCAAACTTTTAAAAATAAATGGAAAATGGCCCCAAACAAAAATGAAAAATGGCTACAAATGGCCACCCATGTACTTTTGCCATATGCGCCAGCCTGACGAAAATCACATGCCTCGCAACGAAGTTGCGTGAGCGGTACCTGCCGCCAGCGGAAAAAGGGTGAAAAGCCCTTAATCCCGCGTAGCGGGTAACCCAGGTAGGCCTTCGTTACTCCGCTCGAGGTATGTGCTATGAGGTATGACAAAGGCCAAAAAGCTGTTTATTGACAGCAATTTAACCTACGGGATGTATATTGTTGTTTAGAGTAATAGTATTGTGGAGGCAATCCACAGTTTCCATGTTTTTTTAAATAAATTTGAACGATTTGAAAAACGTTTCTCTGTCTATTTCTGATGAATCTGTTACAGAAAACACTTTAAAAACTCCATCTCTCTATCTCGATCAAGCCATTCCGCCGCCGTTATGCAGACCCCCAGATGATTTAGAAGCAAATTCAAGTCAAACCAGTGCTTATTTTGCGCTTGGTGGCTATAACTTGTTTAGGTCTGATCGCCATAATCAGATTGGTGAAGGGGTTGCAATATATGTATATAAAAAAGTATTTGAAAGCCAAAATTGTCTTCTTACAAATTTAAATATATATATTCTTGAAAGTTTTAACTGATATATATAGATGCATAATCAGATAAATTTATATCCCTCCTAATGTTGCTCATCAATGTAAAGTTAATGTTTTGTTAGATGATAAATGTATGTTCGCTTACTCCTAAATTTGTGGTGACATAAATATAAATCTCCTTAATACTGTTTCGCGTCCAACTTTAATGGAAATTGTTAACTCGTTTAATATGTCTTTTGCTAATGTGCTTTGCTAATGCAACCCATTATATGCCCCACAAAATTCCCTCGTTGAAAGATGTTATACTAATAAGTGATGCTAATTTGCTAAAACATTATTCCCAGTTGTCTTTTCCTGTTTTTGTAATCATGACCTTGTATTTCTCACTCTTGACATACCAATTATGTGCTCCAATAATCAAGAAATCATACATTCTTATGATTTTAAAAGAACTGATACTGATACTGTGGCCCTTTTAAGTGAATGTATTTCTCTCAATTGGGACTGTGTCTTTCGTTCAGCAGATGTTAATAACCACGTTGAGATCTTTAAATAAAAGTATCACCTATCTGTTTTCTAAGTACGTGACCATTAAATCGTGTCCTTGGCTTTCTGTAGAAATTAAAGCCGCGATGAGTGTTACAAATAACCTCTATATGCGTTGGAGACGATTTCAAATACCTCAACTGTTTTTCGATTTTAAAAGGAAGAAAAATAAAGTAAATTTAATGATTAAAACAGCTAAGAAGCTAAGACATTGTATTATAACAATAAATTTAATTTAAACAATTCTTCGTCTTTTCTGTGGAAACAGACAAAAAAATTGGGGTGTGCAATAACAACAAAATGGAATCAAACAGTGATTTCGATATTCAAGAACTTGATAGAACGTTTACTAGAGTGCCACTTTTACCTAATATACCCGTTTCTCCATCTGAAAATGTTATAGAGATTACATCTGACTTGCGTAACGTTTTTAATTCATTTACCATTAGTAAGGCGATTCTGTATATAAAATCTGACAGCATGGGTGTGGACAACATTCACCCAAATTTCCACAAACAAATTCTACTGCACTGCTTAAATTAAAGTTTACATTGAATCTAAACAATTGTTATCTTCTATGCAGTCGGGTTTCATTTCTGGTCATAGCTGTGGAACTGTTTTGCTTAAAGTCACTGATAACATACAGGAAGCTATTTACCCGGACGAAGTAACTCCCTTTACTTTAGTAGATTTTTCCAAAGCATTTGATTCCATTCGTCTTGATATATTTTCTAATAAACTTGTGTCCTTTTTAAACTTTTCACAACTTTCTGTAAAATTAATATTGTCTTACTTAACTTAAAGTCTAATCGGTCTTTCACAACCAGTACTTATCGTTTGGCTTGTCTGTTCATTGTGCTCTGCCCCAAGGCTCAATAATCGGTCCTCTGTTATCCTCCATGTTCATTAATAACCAACCACTTGTGATACATTAATGCCATTTTCATATCTATGCTGACGATGTACAAATTTATATTAATATTTTTCTATTGGTTTGATAGACGACGATGTTCAAAGAATGAATGAAAACCTCGCTTCAATGGCTAGGAGACAACCTAGCTATTACTAAACTATACTAAACTTATCTGAAATTATTCTAAAACAAAAGCCATCAAAATTTACAAACACTTATTATTATCTTGATTTCCTCCTAGTTTATTAAATGGTGTTCATGTAGATATGACGTCTAATTGTAAGAAATAAAACCTAGGTGTTATTATCTCTGTGATATCCAAAATCTATGGTGCTTTGCGGGGTCTGTCAGCATGTTGCGACACATTACCTACTACGGTTAAATTAAAATTGGTAAATGCTTTCATCGTAGCATTAATCATGTATGGTTGTGAGGTGCTCAACTCAATCGCAAGATTCGTGTACAATCAACGTAGATACGATGCAGTCTGCAGTCTTAAAATATTAAACGAAAAACTACCAATTTATCTATATAGTAAAGTTATTTTCTCCCTGTCTCTTCGTATCAGACGTAATTTTTACACTTGCACGATTTCACTTGGGCAATTTTTCATTCACGCCATTCGACTCTTATATATATATTTATGATAAGGACCAAAACCTAAGACTATTTAGCAATGTCTGTCCGTCCATTAGTCCGTCCGTATCAATTTTTAAGGCCTTTAAATTTATGCTAGGAAGCTCAAATTTCTCTGGGGTTCGGAAATGTTAAACTGTTAAACTTTTTAAATACGCTCACTGCTACGCCCACAATTTAGAAAAAACCGTTTTAAAGCTGTAGTTGAAGAGATAAAGAGTTAGAAGTTCAGAAGTTTAAATTTTATGGAAATTATGTTTTTTTTCTGTTTATCGTAATTTAACTTTACTTAAATTAAAAATAATAAATAAATACAAATACAAAATAAAAAAAACTTAGACGGAATTTGAGATTTTGTCATTAGTAAAGGGGGTGAATGAGGTGCAAGCAAGAAAAATGTATACTGGTCAACTCGGCTTCAAAAGAAGATTAAATCCATTTTGACATTTTCTGTTAAACTTTGAGAAAAGTAAATCTCTACTGTCTCATAGAGTATTGATTTAAAAATCAACTTGGTGCCCCCCCCCCTTTTTATTTATCAATAGATTTTCAATTCATCCTCAAATACTAACACTCTAACCCGCTTGATTGACCTAAAGATATTTTTACAAACTCCTTATCGCAGTTAGTTTACAAGTGCACCTCGTAATCAATAAATGCGCTGCATTTAGTGGGCATAACCCAAGTCATCATCGGTAAAAGTACTTGTCATTGCTGCTTGGTAACACACACACATCGTTGTCAGAGAATCTGTAAACGGGAAGCAGCAGAAGTACCGCAGCATCGCCGACCCTCCTCCCATTAGCAACGCGTTCCTTGAAAACGTGCTTTCACAATTCAACTACTACTACATACATATGCTGTGTTGTATCTGTGTGCACATTGAGAGATCCTTCCACCCAAGAATGTCGTCCGAGTGTATTTTTATAAACAAGTTCCTCATACTATCTAGGTAGGCAATCCACCCCCACCTCACCAACCAACACCGTCATTCCGTTTTAACCGCACAGGTAATAAGTTCATCCGACAAATTAAGGAGCTGTTCGAATGGAAAATCGCAAAATTGGTTTCCTTGTGAATTCATGTTGTTAGCTAGGTCGTTGGATAGGTGGTGGTTGGCTCTACAAATCCATCTACTTCAGCCCCATACCACTTGCCTCCCTTCAGGATGTATATGGTTAGCTCTGGGGATAAGGGAGGAAAGAATGAGGGTTTCACTTGAGGGCTCACTTCCGGATTCTACTCGTATTTCTTTTGTTGACTTCAGTGATGCCCTCTTTCACCTTACACATACTATACCCCTCTTCACGTTGTATTCTGTCGTGCCTCCCCCCACCCAAGGAAGTAATAAGGAATACGAACGCCTTTTGGACTTCCTGTTCACATGAATGTGTTGAATAGCTGCTTCACTCCTCTGCCGCTATACCGTAGGATGAAGATTCATTCGTATGTGCGGCGGCGGCCGGGCCAGAGGATGATGGTGATCACATAAAGGAACAAGTTCCGTTTGACTTAGAAAACATAATGTGTGGTTAGGTTACGCTTTTGTCGGGTTTATCCGATGAATTAAATTAAACCATTCAGTTCAGTATACACTGGGGTCTTGGGAGTCCTTCCCCCCGGCGTGCGGGGGAGGTTGCCAGTTGAAGGGATAAAGGAATGAAGTGATTGGTGTAATGTACACCGCAATTTGTTCGTTTGGCTGAAGCGAAATAGGAAGCTAATCGTAAATTAATGCGGAATTATGTATTCAAAGCGGTGTTTAGCTTTACTGTGTTGCCAGCGGTGGTGATGTGTGGTAAACCTTATTGAATGTTTAATTTTGTAAGAATAAGCTGGGTAGCTGTAAGGTTTGATGGAGGTGACGGAATGTGAGGAATGTCTTCATATGTTGATGGGGAGAAAACTACATATAAATGGACACGAGTTGATGTGTGAACATCTTTTACCGGTGGTTTTGGGCGGCTATATTAAAGGGTGTTTAATTTAGGCGGTTAGCTGTCATTCGGAAAACAGATGCTCATGTAAAATTAATATTACGAAAATAACTCACAGGAAAGAAATTCATTTTTTTGAAATCGCATACTACAAATGTTTCTTAGTTAAACTTGAAAAATGCAACTCCGAAACCGCGTTAAATTTCATGCAGTGGTTTTTACGTGATGCAAACTAAGTTTGACTGATAAAATTTTAAACATCATGGTTATTTTAATTGGGTATTCCATGCGTTTCTCTTCCCATTGTTCGGGTTCACATAATGTTTTGACGTAAAATTCTAACTTCGGCCAAATATGTCAAATATTTCTTTCAAATTATGGAAAGAATTTTAAAAATTTTAAGAATAGTGAGGTGTGGATGTTGACAATTTGTGGCGGCAATGTTTTTTTTTGGCGACGTCTGTCAAATCGGTTGTTTAGTCGCTGATCCCAAATCACCATGGCAATTTCAACAATTGAGCAACAAATTGTTATCAAAATAAGTGTTAGTTAGTCAAAGTCGACTCTCCATTGTTTGGTGGCCGAATTCGAGACGTTCGGTTCAGGAAACAATCAGCCAATATCCGTAAGTCAACACGTGGGAACACGTGGCAGTCACCTTGGAGAATTTTTCATCGGGTCAGTCGCATCTTGTAGGCCTAATACAAGATGCGACTGACCCAGGGGCTCAACCTTAACGGCTATTGACAACGTTGTTCGTTAGCTGTCTTGGCTTTGGAGAGGACGAAAACCCATCTTTAGCGACGAGACGCATTTTTGGATAACCGGCTATGTTAACAAACGAAATTTCCGAATATGGGACGATGCCAACCAACACGATGCTCACTAGATGACAATGCATCCCCAAATGATTACTTTTTGGCGGGATTTTGGGTCGGCGGCGACACTGGTTTGTACGTCTTTTAAAAAACGTTCGTGAAGCTATCACTATCAACGGCACGCCCTATAGATAAATGATGACCAATTTCTTTTGGCTTGAAATGAACAATATGAGCGTGAACGACATACATATGTTTCCGGCATGCTGAACGAATAGGTCGCAGGGCTATGCTAATAAACCGCAAAACCGCAAAAACCCTAAATCAACTAAATAAACTAAACCCACTAAATTAGCTATCGCTAAAATGTAGTCGGGTCTATTCGGCGGAATCATTGAAAATTGGCCCTTTGAACTATGAGTAGACGGACAGCTGCAAAATGTATGCACTACCGCGTATTATGCAGTGTGAGATAGGAGACGGACCACGACACCAACGGTAGGACACATACACTAACATGTATCATGGGGACATAACAACATAGACGACACATGCATAAGTAGACATTGAACATACAGAAGTAGATAGCAATCGACGATCGAACCGGAACCTAAATAGACTGTACACAAGGACGACACACGCGATATTCTTGCAAGTTATATTTTGAAATAGATCACTTTAGGGATGCTCATTAAAAAATACATCGATGTTTTATTCGATGTAATGCATCGAAATGTTACATCGTTTTATAACGATGCACCGACTAAGAACACATGTATTGTATATTGTTTAATATAAGCTTAAAATAGGAATTAAAATATGACACATTATACGAAGTTTTAAATTTAAATCAGTTTTATTAAATTATGTTGTTTTTAGTTGTCCAATACTTCCGCTCCGAACTTTGCATAAATAGTATTTTATTTACCCGGACTGAGGAAAATGGCTACAATAGTTAAACATTTGTACGCAATTTTAAAGAGTTTTGGAAATTGGAGCAGTACCATACTTCCAATGGATTTTCACTAAGGCAACCAACATGTGCGCTTCAGTAGACCGAAAGCTCACCACAAACACTTTCTTCACTTTTGTTCGCCTTCCAGTTTCGGTAAACTAGTTTGTGGTGGTTGCTCTACCGATTTTTTGTCGGAAATATCCGAATCAGGTTCAGATTTTTTGAACCGCGGGTCCATTAAGGTAGCGATAGCTAAGGAAGAAATTTGTTCAAATCGCCCATCCGTTATCTAATTTTTCCCAGAACGAGATTGTGTACTTTTATTACTAACATATCTCTTGCTCAAATTTAAAAGACCCATATGAAAGTGCAGTCAGTTCCGTACCGTTTGTGTTTTTGTATCTATGGTGCGAAAGTCGCGCTTCGCCGCATCGTATTCCCTCGTCTTATATTTGTTGTTGCTCATGTGTTTGGCTGGCGAACACAGCTTATTATAAATTACTGTACAATTTCTTCTGGTGGCTTCATTCTCATTGAAGTTGACAAAACGAAAGAAATAAGAGCATATGCAATGAATTTAATTTGAAATTCGGCACTTCTACAAAGCATACTTTTATTCGATACATTAAATGAAATACATCGATGCATCGGTAAACATCGAAAGCATACGATGCATCGGATTGATTTGATGTTTCGAATAGTAGCATCGATGTTTTTCGATGTATCAATGTATTATGAGCATCCCTAGATCAATTGCAGTTTGTATCTCAAGGAGTAAAGCCACTAAGCTTGTTTTTATTTATCATTGGCAAATAAAATAGAATTGTGGTTTTCTTAGCAGGATAAATTCCTACAAATTGGAGGCTCGTCCGGGTCAATTCTACAAATTGGGAGCTCGTACGGGATATTCCTACATACATGAGCCTTTAAAATAAAAATAAAATATTTTGTAAATGTAAAATCTGGTAACTCTAATGTCATTTATGTTAAGTTTTGTTTTGAACAGGTTGACAAATGAACAACGCTTGCAAATCGTGCAAATTTATTTCGAAATTAATGGTTCAGTTCGCGAAGTTTACCGCAAGCTTTGTTCATTTTATGTTCGACATAATTGTCCATCAGAGCAATTAATTCGGTTAAACATGGATCGTTTCGCACTGAATTGCCGCTGTAGAGCAAAGTGTTGAAGATTACCCGAATGAATCGATTCGCCACCGTGCACAGCCATTGGAGCTTTGTCCATCAACTTTATGTAAGATTTTGCGCAAATATCTCTTCTTGCGACCTTAAAAGATCCAGCTTGTGCAAGAATTAAAGCCGCGAGACCATGCAATGCGTCGTGATTTTGGTGTATGGGCCGAAAATGAGATTGATATCGATGCTGATTTTCATCGCAAAATTTTGTTCAGTGATGAGGCTCATTTTGGGTTGAATGGCTACGTCAACAAGCAAAATTGCCGCATTTGGAGTGAAGAGAATCCACATGAGACCCTTGAAACGCCATCACATCCACAAAAACTGACTGTTTGGTGTGCTCTATGGGCTGGTGGAGTCATTGGCCCATACTTCTTTCGAATGTGGATGAGATGTGGTTCCAGCAAGACGGCACTACATGCCACACAGCGCACGTTACAATCGATTTACTGAATGATTTGACACCATTGGATTATTTGCTTTGGGGATATGTAAAGTCGCCCGCTTACGCTAATAAACCAGAAACGTTAGGGGACTTGGAACCCAACATTCGTGGCGTTATTGCCGACATACAGTCCCAAATGCTTGAAAAAGTGGTTGAAAATTGGACCCCTAGACTTATCTTTATTCGAACCAGCCGCGGCGGCCAAATGCCCGAAATCATATTTAAACATTAGTGGCATATAATTATCCTTTCAATAAAGCCAAATCGATGGACATTAAAACGATTTTCTTGTGTTTTATTTCAATCGAAGTTCTATACCTCTAAAAAAAACTCCCTGTATTTTATTTTTAATTAAAATTACTACTTCAAAAAAATAAAATTTCGTTTTACTTTTAGTGTTTTGCAGCTCTCCACTTCCTGCTTAGTTGATTGTTATTTACAATGCGAAACTGATTCTCGATTATCACACAATTATGTATTTATTTGGAAAATGAAGTCCACAAATAAATCAGAAACATTTTAAGGCTTGCTCCAATAAAATAAATTCCAATTTAGTTTAGTCGAACTAATTGAAATCCAAAACACTAGCACTTTAATGCGCTTTGCAGCGATTTGTTTTTTCCCTCTTACCTAAAAAGTTAACAAAGCGGTTTTACTAATCTAATTTCAAATACATAATTACTTGAACAAGCAATGCCAAACCAACAATATACTCTGCTGATAAAGCATTCTCGGTCGAATGTTGCTGCAGGCACACTCTGGATACTAAATCCTCGAATCAGCCGAAGGTTATTACAAATGTATTATTGCTAACATAAAATTAATATACTCTTTTTAGAAGCGTTTTGGGAATTGCAAAATACGTACATCCTTGGGCAAAAAGGACAGCAGGCAAAATATAAAAACAATGGAAGCCGAAGCACAGTGTAATAAACTGACGACATGATCATAAATATGTTGCTCCTCCACCATTGCTGCTTCGGGATAGTCCATTGGCCCAGTTCCCACTGGGCCAGAATAAACAAAATACAGCAGCACAAATATTGGTGAATTTGATATAACAAAAGGGCGAACATAAACGCGGTGGTGGAAGTGGGTTCAATAAGGGGTATGAGTGTCTATGACATTAAAACCAACGTTACAAAGCCAAAAAAAAAAAAATAAAAAAAACAACCAAAACAATAAGGCTGAGTGTGTTGTAGGTTTTTGTTTTTGCTTTTTATTCTACAAAGAATGTCGCCCCTTCACAATGCAGCCAACGTATGGGGAGTCCAATGACCACTTACCGCTCACAGTATGCACGAATAATCGAAACATTTTAATTATGCTCTAGTAATCAATTTCAAACCCTTTTTTGTGTGGAAATAATCGATGAACTGATTGCCAGCCGAACCATATGCTGTTGGCGGTACCAAGGGATGCTCTAATGGCTTTAGAGTTGAACCGATTATTTGATTGGTACGAACGAGTAATGTTGTCATATAGAAGGTAGTAGGTGGCCGAGTAGTGACTAGGTGGTCGGAAAGGTTCGATGCTACCCTTTTTTTTGGTGTTAATGACACATAGTGGTGGCAAGTGATTTTTTTCCATCTATTCTTCCGGTGTGGCGATGAAAATAGATTGTGTGTGACTATTTTAAAAATATATTTCCACAAGGGGGTCAAAATAAAGAGGGATAAGCCCCTTAATGTGATGTCATGTGGTGATGATGCAGAGAAGGTTTTTTTTCACCCATGAGGGTGCTTCTGACAATGCGGTCCGCATTCACATGTAGCATTTGAAACGGTTGAATCAGTCACTCAGTCAGCTATGGAATGGATTTAAGTACTGTTTTCTTTATGATCAAAACCCCCTCTAAAAAGGGGGGATTTATTGCTTACACCATTGATCAGTAAGTACCTAATTGACAATACATTTTCGCTTTGAACCAAAGAAGGGTCTGAAATAAAAAGTTGTCTGTGTTTCGGTCATTGCGCTCAAATGGGTTTGGATTGTTTGTCTCTTAATATATTCAACCACCTTGTAACCAGCCGACAAACACTTTCCTCTTAAGTCCCACGTTTTTGTGAAGGCTTCGAAAAGACCAGCGCTTAATAAATTTGTGTGTTTTGAGGTGCGCTCTCACGAATATTTTAAAATATACCATTTAATAAAAAAAACGAGGTAGATATTAGCCTAAACACAGACAACTCTATGATCGTCATACACCAACAGCACTCAGAATGGTTCAATGTATATTATTGGGACACTTCCCAATAACTATAACACATTTGCCAAGATTTAGGGTTAAACACTAAAAAAAAAGCTGGTGACTACTGTAAGCGGGCAGTAAATAGTAATATATTCATTTTGTAACAATATTTATGATCAGCATTGAAAGTTGAGAAAAATCGTTTTAAAGCTAAAATTGAAGAAATCAAAGGTTATAATATTAACAAAATTTGTAGCCATTGACTTCCTTAACAAGTTTTTCGCCACGCCCACTTTTTTTTTCAAAATATTCTGTTTATTTTATAAAATTTTGTACAAAACTACCTACGTTTTAAATTTTGAGGAAAGGGAGTTGAAATTTGGTACATCTACCCCAAAGAGTCCCAGAACGTAAGAAAATAATTCGGCCATTGTCACACCCACAATTGAGAAAAAACCGCTTTAAAGTTAAATTTGTCGGATTATAGTATTAATACCTTCCGAAGATCTGTAGACAATGAGCTCTTTAACAAGTTTACCATATACAGTTGTTTGCCACGCCTATTTTTTGTGGAAGATTTTGAATAAAGTTTTCTTTTCTTCGAAAATTTTCTCAGAAAATAAAAATTTTTTTATAACAAGATATTAAGACACTACTTTAAATTAAATTCAAATTAAAAACAAAACAATTTTTAAAATTTAAAAAGTGGTTGACTTAGAGAAATTTGGTATTTAATTTACCATTTTCTTTCAGGCCATTCAAAAACTGGAAAGTTTCCTGCCGTTCACTTGTTTTTTTAACAGTGACCAGGTTAAAAAGCATTCTTGACTAGCATACTCGAAGGTCTGCCAAATCTGTTATAACGGGATTTGGAGATGTATGTTTACAAATTCTTTAGACTATTGGCAAGGAGTTCACCCTGTTGTCAATATACGCAAAAAATTGAGTTCGCTGTGACAAAAAGCATCTTAGGAGAGACAATAAAGAGACTCTAAGGAAAGGTTCCGATCTGCCAAATAGGATTTGATTAGCAAAATAATCCTGAGTTCAAAACCAAGTGTTTCAGAAGTTTACTTCGTTGAAAAACCATGATGATAGAAAAATAATAATCTTCGGGATATGAACACATTTTCGATTTATTTTAGCAACTTTCATCGTGTTCGTCTCAACGATTATTAACGAGATGACTGCAAATCTCAAAGATCATACAAAATTGGTGCCCTTTGAGTAGAAATATATCAGTAGCGAAGCTACCATGTATACCTTCATATAAGGTAAAAGCTGAACTATAAACGAAATAAAAGCAACCGTTTTCAACGTCTCAAATTATCACCGACCTTCTGCAAAATTGGCAATAGTCGTCACCAAAATCATTTGTAACATCCTAGAAGATTACGGTCTTGCATCTCACCTTTAATCCATTAAAGATTCCACTTAAGAAAAATACAAAAAAAAATAAACTCCCTGGCATCTCCAAACATCTAATCGATTCACCTCCAAGTAAATTGCCTAATTAAACAACCTAATTTCTATCAATTTGTTGGCGGCGGAAAATCATTGCAAAACGGAAATCAAAATGAATTACCACAATTTTCCATCGTTGGGTATGGGAAAATCATCATCGATCGAGGCAGCCATAGACGGACGTGCTGCTGTTTCATTGCGCACAAAAGGACACGTATTACATTTTCCGATTTTTCGACCATGAAGCAATTTCCTTTGTAAAAACTTTCTTTCAAATGCAATTAAATACTCCTACTACGTCTGCCGAGACCTACACCACCGACCGACCGACTTTCGCTTTCGTTTTCTCTGGATAGCCCCTGAGAAATCAGCTTCGCCTGAAATACATTATTTTTATTCTGTTTTCTTCTGTGTGATATATTTATTTTTTTGAAAACATTTCAAAAATGAAGTTAGCTTTCGATGCCACGCCGACAAATTGAGTTTGAACTCTCATCTAGATCTAGAATTGGTCGCATTCGTATGTATAGGAGGAGGAGTAGGAGGATGAGGAGAGAGAGAAAACAAATAGTATGACAGGATAACTGAATAAGTTGTTATTCACCCGAGGCGTTGACGTTCGTTGATACTGTCGACACAAAAACGCACAAAGGGAAAATGACAATTATCTTGGCAATTCGGATGGTGATTGAGAATGGTCGGGCAACAGAACAGTACGAGATGACAGATGACAGCGTGTTCCAAAGTGAAACTTGGTGAAACTTTAATTAGTCAAAAAGTTTATCGCATAAGTTTTGCACTCAGGCTTCCTTTCGTCTTTGCTAGTCGTCCCTTGAGAGGGACACAAAGATTTAAGGAAATTACAATATCCATTCGGGGACTAAAGGAAGGAAATAAGGAAGTTTCCTTTATGAATTTAAATTGTCTTGTTTAATGCTGTTTGCTTGTTTCCTTGGAAGGAGGTCCCACGTCAAAGAAAATTTATGAAATGCCAGCGTCGTGTGTTGTATACAATTTGGCACTTTAAAATTTTAATGTCTGACTGGGATAATATCTTATTTAACTGTGATCACATTAATTATACCTACTCGCAGTTTGGTGTGAAACAAAATTAATCTAAACACTGAAGCAAATGTCTAAATTTTAGAAATTCGTTGTTTTTTTTCAAGACGGTGCTGCTCTGTAATTAAACGTCCGTTAAATTTTTTATTAATTTTCCTATGAGACTGGGGCTGTGATTGGGTGGTGTATTTGAATTATAAATTTATTGCAGTTTCATAGAAAGGAAAATATACTGCATGTGGATACTACGTGTACATTAAGACGTTCTTTTCTTGGACGTCAATGAATTTAGAAGTGTCTTTGCTGCTTCCCTGATAGCAAGAACTCTTGCCTGTAATACGCTAAGGGAAACTGAGTCTAATTGAGTTGAGAAAACACCAACACCAACTCTATGTGACTCCTATTCCAACTTTGATGGTAAGATTACAGTGAAAGTTTTATTAAAATTAATAGTTAGTTCACCACTAACAGAAATAGATCCATTGGTCTTTTTGCGGCCAGCATCTAGGTTTAATATGCAGATTCAGGGGAGTATGTTCAGAATTAGGTTGAGTGATTCAGCTGGACTTGACCGAAGGGCTCTCACGATTCCAATTCTAGCTGTTCTTTGACTGTGCTCAATTTTGTGATGTGATAGGAGTTACTTAGGGTAGTACCGGTTCTCGGTGTTCGATATTTAACTTTCAAGTTAATTTTTTATTATCTAGCATATTACCAAAGTACTTTGATGAGATGGTAAGGATAGATATTTGTTATTCATAAGGGAAGGTTAAAGGTTGTATTTTGATTTTAGTGGTGAAAAGTATCAATTCAGTTTTGCTCGAATTTTCATCAAAACCGGTAGAACTGAATATCTCAGCCAAGGCTTTAGGTTCCTTTAAAGGTACTTACATTTTAAGAAAAATTTTACTTGAATACTGACGACAATCTTTCTCATCAAGCAAGGGCGTTTCTGATTCCTATTTGCCTACCTTTGTACGTTTTTTTAATGCTGTAATCAATAAAACTTTTTCTTAAGAATATGCCGTTCTACTTGATTATAAGATTTTGTCGTGAAAATTGACTCAAGTCAACCGCAACGACAGAACCAGAAACAAATTTTTCCGAAAAACCTTTCAGGTCCACTAATTCCGTTGAAAAAAATTTTTTATCTTCCATGAGACATTATGAGGAGGGCCGAGCGTGCTTATAATAGTGTGAGATTTTTTCTCACTATAAACATTTTCGATTTTATACACGTTTGGCAGTAAACCTAGCAGCGAAAGCACCTGCTAATACTGCCAATTGCACAAATGGTTTTATCCGTTAAAGTCGGCGCGCTAAATTCGTCTCGTAAAAATTGGAAGCATTTCGTTATTGCCAATATATTGCCATAACGGCGAGTCCGTTAGTTACGGTCAAATGCTTTTACCTCGTCTTCGACTGTATTTATACCTAAGTTTCGGTGGATATCAATGTTTCAGATATACCACGGGGCATTTACAATTGTTCTTAGCACTTTATTTGTATCTTACATGTTTTAGTACAACCCTAAACTTGTATACCATACGTTCAAACGGGTTTTAGACTTGCTTGTATAAAAGCAGCTTGGTTTGCATGCTGAGTTTGACAAATCGACCAATCAGCCAATACAATTGATTATATTTGATAATGAGCTCTTCCCGTTTAAGTTTCGCAACCAATGTTATTCCCAAATATGTAGCTTACGGAAATTTTACGGAGTCTATAAAAATAGGTAGCGCATTTACATTTCTGTAAGTAAAATTAACGTGCATAGCTTTGGTTTCATTGAGGACAATACGCCAAGTCTTTGTCCACTCAAAACGACTGTCGATAGCCTGTTGGAGCTTATTCATAGCTGACCGTATTACTCACTGCTGAAATATCTGTGTCAAAATAACTGTAGCAAACGTAGCTACAGTCGTACCTTCTTCTCGCGGAATATCTCGAGTTTTAATTAAAAATAGAATCGGACCCAGAACGCTTCCCTGTGAAACTGTCCACCAAATAAGAACTTAATATCTGATAAATTTGTTTCGAAAAGGCTAATTTTAGCTTAAGTTTTAATCCCGTATGCTACTTTATCAAAATCCTGGGAGACGTTGAGAAAAACACTGGAACACATTTTTTTCTTCCCAAGGGCTTTTTCAGATTCATTGGTTATTCGATAAACCTGGTCGATTGTAGAGTGTTTAATTCCTAACATGAAAGCATGTTTTTACTCACAAAAATTTCAGTTTTTTTTTAAACTAAACAAATTCACAAATCCTATTTCGAAATTTAGCTCAAAGAGACAAGAAGCGTTTTCTTCCTACTGTAAAAGAGGTTACCATAGGCGCCGATATTATGCATTCATTTTTATACGCGATTATTTCCTAATTCAAACATTTCATTTGTTATAAACGTAATCGTGTCTAATCCCTCGCGGTGGTTGTGAATGTTCGTACTAAGTCCTCCAACGCTTTCATTGCAGTTCGATCTACATTGATTTGAATTACGCAGTATATTTTATGTATCGCAAATATTTGATGAGAATTTTTTGGTCTGTCTGCAATCACAGGTAAATAAAAATCGACTGAACTCTACGTGGTTACGTTTTAGCTGTTGCATATATTATTTAATTGCAACTGCATCCATCTTTAAAAAAAACATTCAATGCAAAATAACAAATATTTTTATCAGAACATATGCAAACTACATATACTTTTTAATTGTTTCCACCGAACGACGCATAATACTCATTCCCCCTTCAGTGACCAAACAAAACCGAAACAAAACCAAAACATACCACAAAGCCATGATAAGCAAATGTTTCCACTGCTAGCTAGAAACTTTTTAAAAATCTATTCTGCTGGCCATACAAAGGATCCATTCAAGTCAAGGCCTACATCATTCAGAACCACTTCAAGGATACCTATACTACTTAATCATGTTATCGTTTGTTACCGAAAGCTATTAAAACTCTAAAACTTTTCCACATAATAAAACGTCTCTCATCGTTCTACTCAATAAATCCAAACAATAGAATAAATAAATGGAACACACACATAAAACATATTAATCTCGCCCCCTCACACATACAGAACCGATAATTTATCATCGACAAATGGGCCGACTTCTCAATATCAATTTAAGAGAATTTGAAGAAATAAATACTTCAGCGGAGCAGCAGCGAAGAATATCACAAAATCACAATCGACTTCCATGAACTGCAATTTGCCAAATGGATTGAATTGAAGCGCATGTAGCTCAGCGCCCGGCAGCTATGTATGAAAAGGATGCGATGAACTAGGAATAAGAAGCCAAGTATGGAATGAGATTTTCAATGCACCAAAATGTGTCATATGTCATTTGATTTAGCTTTGCAAAAAAAAGGAAAAAAAGTCCTTTCACTTTTTGTTTTCCTTGTTTTCTCATAATGCAGCCAAGTCATGGAAGGAATTCTCTACAATTTCATTGAGAACAGAATCAGAAATCAGTGCGAATTGAAGAAAACAAAACTGAATGGGAGAAAGGATTTCTATTTGGTCACTACCGTTATACAATATATGAGGAGAAAATAAGGGGTGGGTTGGTGGTGGGGGTAACCTCGTATACTTACATGGTATGGCCGGTGTCGAGTCGTGCGGATCCGGTTGGTATCCTTCTTTGGGGAAGTAGTCGATTTTAATGCAGTTGTAGGTTTCAACTCCTGTGTAGATGATGATGGTGAACCGGTATAGTCCGTGTGAAGGTGATGCATGGGAAGGCAGTGCATGAAATTATACAAAGAAGAAGAAAAAATAGGAGAATGTGAATGAAAACTAGAAAAATCTTTAATATTTCCATTTTTAATGAAGACATTTTGCTGTACCGTCCTTCCCCTTCCCTTCATTTCAAGCCAGCACTCTGTTCTTTTTTCTTTTTGGATAATTAAGGAACTTTCCGGCAGGAAGTGAATCTGACTGGGCAGGCAATGATAATGTAATCAGGAGCTTACATAGAGTGGCGTGTTTTTTCGTTCGTTTTTAACAAAGGATGTACGTACACGAGTTTAAATGCAATTTTTGAATGCTCGAGAGCTTATTTTAAATGCTCGTTTGAAAAGTGGACGTTTTTGGTTACCCGAGCGAGATTACTATTTCTGTTTTGAAATAACAAAGCAGAGGTTTTGCCATGGAAAGGGAAACGTACGAAGGTGAATTCGTGGTACCAAAACGTTTAGGACATCGGATAACTATTGTTTTCCCATTTAACCTGAAAAATTTTTTTTTTTGTGTCTATGACATCTGCCTTTGGGAACATAGTGAAGGGCACTGGAATAATTTGCTAAAAACCGTTTGTGGGATCATTTTACACTGCCACCTAAATTGTATTCCGGTTTCAAATACAATTTATTTTTATGGAAGTGAGCGCCAAGGGATCAGTGCTGTTGGGGAAATATATTTTTTTATATTCGGATTGTTAGTACCTTTGCAGAAGTATTCGCACTAAAAAGGGTCCATTAAATAGTTTTTTTTTTTTTTGGGAACCTGAGAATGTACTTTAGTGATGAGGAGATGTCAGCATTTATCAAATCAGTACTCAACTATAGCCTGGTTTGAGCGAAATTATTTGCGAGGTATAGAACTTTGAAATGGAATAAAACAAAGATGAATTTTTTAAATTGACATAAAATTTACTTTATTTGAAAAATAATCTTCTGGCATATGACCGCCACGGCTGGCACGGACATAGTCTAATCAGGAGGTCTTATTTCTGATGATTTTTCCAACATTTGTGGCCGTATATCGGCAATAAAGCGGCGAATTTAGTCCTCCAAGTGGTCAATCGTATCGGGCTTATCGATGTAGACTAGCGACTCCACATATCCCCAAAGAAAATAGTAAAGCGTCGTAAGGTAAAACTGGGCGGTTACCAAACGTTTCCTTCAATAAATCAATTTTTTCACCAGCTGTGTAACATGTTGCGCCGTCTTGTTGAAACACAAAAACAGCTCCTGCACATCATGGTTGTTCAATTGATGACCGAAAAAGTCAGTAATTGAGTAGAGGTATTCCTCTACGCTACGCTCTGCAGCAGAAATGGCTTCTTCTGCGCGCACTGTACGACGTCTCTGTGGATGCGTATTATCATTTAGAGTAAAATTATTGCGAAAACGTTGCATAGTTAATCGAATTAATTGCTCTAATGGACGATTATGTTGATCGCAAAATGGACGTAGGCCGCGATACGTATTTCGAACAGAACCATGATTCTCAAAATAAAATTGACTAATTTTGAACAGTTGTTCACGGGTCAGTCTATTCATGTTAAAATGCCAAATCAAACTAAAATAAATCGCTTGACAGCTGACAAAATGGCCGCGAGTTAAAATAGAGTTGCCAAATTAGAGTTCTATACCTCGAAAAAAAAGAATACCCTTCATATGCTTTCGTCATAATAAAAAACAAAATAAAACCTGTCTGACTGACGAAGGGGCCTGGTTGTTAGCACTACAGACATTTTTCCCTCTCCAGCAGTCCCTCACATCATTTCATTTTGTATCTATTTTCCATTTATTTGAAAAGATTGTTGTACAGGTGGTACGGAATTTGGCCTTCAGATTTAACAAAATTGGTTCTCTTGCCGCCGTCAGCCATCGGCGTACAATTTCAGAAGACGGAAAAAACTAAATAATTTAACACATCTTCTTCATGTTCTCGGCAATGGAATCTGGATCCAAGTCAACTCGGATAAACCAACATCACGGGTGATTTTTTAAAGTCATTTTAGTGCGAATTTTTTGGTCTTGAGATTTTTATAATGAGAATTAAATTAATGCAATAACTCCGGCGGAGAAAAGTTATGATCGGGTCTTGCTAAAGAAAAATTAAATAATTAAGACTCACGGGCTTTATTTTCTCTTTGAGGTGACTAAAAGGCCAACAGAAAAAGGCCAAAACCCTCACTGTCTGTACGACGTATTTAGAGCTACAAATAAGGACTGGATCGGCGTACTCTACTGATGGTTCTGGCTAGCGTGGAATGATCGTCGTCGTGGAAAAATGGATATCTCGCGCCTAGGCCTAGTATTGCGTACAGGACACCCTGGGACTTTGGAGTTTCGGCCGACACAGCAACTTGGTGGCTGTGTTGTTGGACTCTGATGGAGATTCAACGGCGAGGTCGGGGTCAGTTTTTGTGCAATAGTCTCAACATAAGCAAATAGTCTTAGATTAGATTCATATTAAATAAAGTTGGTTTTTAAAATAATTCTAGTTTTGTTGATTTTCTGTGTTGCTGTGTTTTGTGGGTGTTAATTCTTTTCCCTGAACAATCACGCTTCGAATGGTAATATCCCCGAACAGGAATAATGTCAGCCCATCAAAGACAGTGATTCGGTGCTGCCCTTCTCAAACCCGTTCTAATCTATGTCAAGTATTCAATTGAATTTAAAAGTGATATAGGATCTATGATGATCAACAGCGAAGCTGCCGTGGATAACGACATCAATTATTGTGTAAGCGTACGTTGAATAAAGTGTCAGGAAAACTCTATCATCTTCTGTGTTCACAGTGCTATAACATTGTACAAAAAGTATGGGAGTATGCTGAGATGAAAATGCTTTGCATGATAGCATTCCGGAAGAATTTGTAGCACTACCGTTCCAATTTGTATTGCAATGTTCAAAGCCGGGATACTGACAAAAAAATATTACGAAAATGACTTCGATCCTGACGAATACAGAGACAACGTTCTTTTCGAACGAAACATTAATTCTAAATTACCTTCGTTAACGACAACTGTATCATTTGCAATTTCGTAATGAAAAACGCCTTCACGAGTTCCTTGTTTTATCATTAACAACTCAAGCAAGCCTTACTAGTCCCAATCATTTGAGTCTCAAATTTAAAATAATAAAGTCCGTACAAGTCCATTGTTCAAAAATCAGAAATCCTAATCCTGTGTTGAGGTTAATCCTTAAAATCGTTGGTGATATGCGTGTCCTTTGAACATTATTTAAGTTCAACTAAAGGGATATCAATTTCACAATGATAAATATTTTCCTTTGTTTCAAACTCTTCCGGGTACCAGGAACGCAATGGATAATTGAGAGCTGATAAGCTCCAAGGAGAAAAAACAAAACAACTTCTAACGATGTCCACACCGAATCACATTATCCAATATCAGGTGCACTTTGTGTGCGGAACCACTCTTCACTATGTCACAATCACACTGGCTGTGTTTGGATAAATCCCAAATCAATATATAGTTCAAAGGAAAAGAAAACCAGAACGGCAGCTTGGTCGCTCCTTGCAATTTGGAAGGAAGAAAATCCCTGAGTGGTCTTGCTGCATACAAAAAAAAAAAAGAAGAAAAATTAAAAAAAAAATCCAAACTGCTTCCTGCCACAAGCAACAAAATGCAGCTTCCTTTCCACCGAAAGTCTATCAAAATCATTTCCGTCGTCAACAAATCCAATAACTCGTCATGGCTCCCTTGTGGAGGTAAAACAAAAAAAAGAAAACGAACCCTAGTCGCTCCTTGCAATTTGCCGCATTCAACCCTACACCCTACTCCCACGATGAGACATGAGAATACAGAAGAGAGCAAAAGCCGCAAGTCTACTGCTAATTCTGCGACAGTTGAATGATGTTCACCAGCGGTGCAGCCACAGCTACCCATGTAAGATGGGCCCAATAATACTGCACTCTGTATCCTTCCAGACTTGTCGCAAGGAGAATACTATAAAGTGCAGCCCAGCAAAGCTCTTTATCATGCTAAGGGGTGGGCAACAGTCAGTGCATCAGTGGTGTTACGACACGGCTCTGAAATGCCGTCGTCGTAAAAGCGGAAACAACATGAAAGATGGCCTTCATATCTGCCTTTGGCGGACGAGGACAAAAACGACGACGACGACGACTTATTAGGTAGCGAAGCATTGGGGTCTCGTTGCAGGTTGCAACAACAGCAAGAACGACGTCTATAGTTTCTTGTTGGTAACACCTGAGGTCGTGTGGCATTTGCTTTTCTCACTTGCAAATTTTACATCCTTTTCGCAGGATTTTCTTATGCGTTTTTATGTGAGTGTTGTGATCGTGATGTTGAGGTACACTGGAGGAAGCACTGTGAATGGAAAAATATTGTCCTTGCTGGGGAAAATTGAAAGTCTAATGAATGGTGTTGTGGAATTATCATTTCATATGTATATCCTTCTTCCTTGCGAGCGCAACAAGTCCTTCACATCCCCTCTAGAGTATAGGTACTATGAAAAGGATATATAAGCATGCATGTGGAATACCTACTAGTGTTTCGTATAGAGCAAATTGTAATAAATTTAAGAGGGGAGAGTGTTGTAAGTTGCAGGCAAAACGCTTGTAGGGAATCTCTTTCTCTTCTGCGACGCGGCGCGGTGCTGCCGAGGTGATAGATGAAGTGAAATGAATATAGGAAACCGAAACCATGGAAATGATTACAATACGAGTAAGTGATGACAAAACTGTTTCTATTTCTCATAGTAAAGTGCCTTTTTGAAAGTACGAGTATATGTTCTACAATTTCGTGAGTACCGAGATGCAGAAATATGAAATGAAAAGAGCGCCTTAAATCTAGTGTTTGTGCATGAAACAAGTTAATAATGAATGAGAAGCTTGATATGATGTCCTGTTACCTTTGTCAGAGGGAATAAATTGAAATGCTGGTGTGTTTTAAGTATCACATAATTCCATTGAAAAATTACCTAATGAGTTGCTATGAATAGGGGGATTTTAGATTTCTATTTGGTCTACTTATGAACATACGAATTACGTTTTTAGGGCTTTTAGAAGAAAACTCTTTAAATAGAGCTAGCAACTCGGACCCACTTTGCACAACCCACTTTCCGTGTTGCCCCGACCTAAATGAAGTCATCATCCCTAGAGGTTAGCCCTCTTCATTTTCAGATGAAGAAGTGGGTGTTAACAGAGTCTGCATACGAGAAAAAACCAAAAAGTATGAGCTCGTTATATTTTCAACCGTGCAAATCAGAAGGGCCCGATAGAGTCATGCCAAAAGACCAGTGGAAGGAGTATTTCGGGGTTTCGAGGGAATCTTCCGAGGCTGACTGACACCGGTAATAGTTCTTGACAGATTGGACGAGGTGTGGGTGGTGTTTATCCCCAAAGCTGGGAAACCAAGCCTTTTCTTACAAAAATATTTGAAATACCTGCACTTGAGACAAAATCTAGAAACTACTGGTTCTTTACCGAGTGCATAGGTAACTCGGAGGTCAAGGCAGATCTGTGGTAACAGTGAGGTGACCAGAATGATAAAAAAATCTCTTAACAATAAAAAATTCACGTTGGCTGTCTTTCTGGACATATGTAGAAGGAACTATTATCTCTACCAACTGAAGAACTTGGGTCGTCACAGCGCGGTATGACATGTTGGGTTGAAATAATGTTAACAGCAAGGTTATTAACAACACTATTGGGTGTAACGTGATTATGAAGCACGTAAATCGAGGATCACAGCAAGCTGGGATGCAGAAGATGTTGTCGTAATGGAATATGAATTATCAGAACTATCTTAGTAGATGGATTAAAACAGACTTACGGCTAAACCCAACGAAAAAAATTGGGTCATTTTGTTCCACAGGAAATGAAAGGTCCCAAAAAGGGACTCTGCCCCAAAACTAAAAGGTCTTCGACTCTTTCTGGACTTGAAATTAAACAAAAACGGATTACTTGAGGAAGAATGAGTTAAAGCATCAAAAGCGCTCTCAGAATAAGAGGAAAAATAATTTGGACCTGGGTCTTTCGGAGACTCAAGCACATCACATCACATAGAAGCTGCACAAAATAAAATAGAGTCTGTAGAACATCTCCTATAGTTATCAAACGTGAAATGATTTATTAACAGATCTAAGTCTTTCTTTGAAGTTTCATGTCCTTACTTTAACAACTAGGGTATCCAAAATTGGCATTCCATTCCTTCTGTATTTTAAACCCTCAAAACCTAAGCTCCTATACTTTTAAGAAGTCCTTCTAAGTAGATCAAATATATTTTAAATTTTTCTATTCAGTCTTCTATTCTTCTCTTCGAACATTACAGGCAACTTTGTTCTGTAGTGCACATCGTCTTAAGTGCCATTTTTTATCTTTAACTCTTATATAACTTTGTTGGAGCATTCAGAATGCAAAAATATTCATATGTAGCTAATTCACCTTCTTCGTCTTTGCATAACTTTGAAGATGGCAGAGCAGCATTCCTTTGCTATGCTTACTTTTGCATCTGTTTATCGAATTGAAGTAATAAATTCATTTCTGTGGGCAAATGGAAAACATATTACCTGTTGAAACTCAAATAAGTATTCAGAAAATACTATACAACATCGGTAGCTTTACGCAAACCTGTGTGTAGTGTGTTATTGCTTGCCAAATTTTGAGAGACTTTTAATGAAAAATCATTTTACTAAAATAAATATATCCAACTAATGAATGATCTGAACGACTCCAGATTAATATAGAGCAAAATGGGAAATTCGATACCCTATTTTGTTTTGTATTTAAGTTTAAAAAGATTTTAAGAACATAAAAAAATAAAGTGCCCGACTGCGTCATACGAAACATTCTCGGTACATGAGGTGCTTTTTTGAATAAAATTATGGTAACATTTAAGAAAATCGTTATATGAAAAAAAAATTTAAAAAAAAAATATTTCAAAAATTGAAGTATGCAAATTTTTTCGACTTAATAGTATAAAAAAGCAGTTAAATTTTTTGAAGTTCGCTTTGTTAGTTTTCGATATATTGACAGTTTTTTAAATTACCGTTAATCGAATTTTTTCTCCAAAAACTGAGTATGCAGTATTTTTGGCCTCATCCCAATTATCCTTAGTGCAAAAACAGACCAAAATCCTTAAACCCATTTTCTAGCAAAATAGTGAAAAGCGATTTTCACCAAAAAAATGTTATGGCAGGTACCGTTATTTCAAACGATAAAGCAAAAAAAAAAAACGACGCCGCGAGATGTAACCTCCAAAACCATATAGACGAACCTGTAAAAAAAACTGATTTCACAACAAAATAAAGATAGCCAAACTGAACCTGGCTAATTCTACTATCTTTCCGTAGGCTTTAAGTACAGTGTAAATGCTTTTCCGGCAGACGCCTACGTCAGTAGTTTGGTGAAAATGTAGTCCCAGTCTAAAACATTTGTATTCTTCGCGATGCCAAGTAATGAACTTGTGCGCATATATTCAGTGACGTACCTCAGCAATATGTCTAGAGTATTCAAAACAAGGTATTTGATTTTCCCCGCGCCTTTTAAACTATAAAAATTCATATGAGAGCGAGCGAAATAGCAGTTAAATTACGATATAAATCATATTTTATGCATGTATCAAGGAGGGACTCTCTATCAACCCAGACAAGGCTGTCATAGTTCCTTTTACAAAGAGAAGATACTATCATAGAGTATTTCAATAAATTCAAATATCTGGGAGTGATCTTGCATAAATGACTGAATTGGAACTTACACCTAAACAACAAAATTAAAAAATCGTTGCTGGGCCTGCCGCCGCATGTATGGAAGAACCTGTGGTATCTCCCCAAAGAGCACTCACTGGATCTAGAATAGACAATATGCAACACAGCAAACAATTTTACTTTAAAAAAAATGAAAGAGCAAACCATTTATTAACATCTCGAACTAATTCAATTGCTATCGTAAAACCCCAAATTCGACATGATCTGCGCGGTCACATATCAAACAACAAAAACACTATGCTTCAACAAAGGTTTCTCCACTGAAAACACAAACAAAGAGGCATGGGTTGGCAACAACCAACCAAATTGCTAAAACGGCCTAAGTGGTATACGGATGGTTCAATAATGGACTCTAGGGTGGGAGCTGGTATCCACGGCCCAAACAAAAATGTCCATGGGAAAAAGTCCAGTTGTATTTCAGGCGGAGCTTCATGCCATTACGAAATGCAACATCCATATATTCACGGATATTCAAGCAGCTATGAAAGCCCATGGATCGCCAATTATTAGCTCCAAATCAGTACTGCACCCCTTTGAAACCATTTAAGAACTCAGTATCAGGAACTAAACTAAAATCTAATGGGTTTTCGGACACGAGGGAAATGTAAAAGCTGACGAACTGGCTAGAAAAGGCTCGGAGACGACTTTTATAGGACAAGAGCCATGTTGTCCAATAAACAAATCAGCTATTAATCTGAAGATTAAAAGATGGGAACAAAAAATATGAATCTCATATTGGGAAAGCATTAGACAAACCAAAAAGGTTACACATCCCTTTAGAAACGATGCCAAGAAGATACTTAATCTACCCAGGCATTATATTTAAAATCTTTATCTACCCAGACATGATATTTAAAATCCTATTGGCTACATAACGGGCCATCACAGATTAAGATATCACCTCCAAAAACTGAAAATATTTGTCTCACCGGAGTACCGACCTTGTCTTGAAGAAGACGAAACAATCAGAAACTTTCTGACACTAAGCACAAAAGATCTTTCTTTGAGGTGCATTTCATATCGCATCGGCGATTCAGAAGATTGAAACAAAAAAAATCAAATCGTAGCCCCGTGAAGGGATGGAGTAAAAAAATTCCTTCAGCGTAACCCTTCAAAAAGGGAGAAATAACTTCTTAGCAATTTAAATAATCAAGTGAATCTAGCGAAACATTTAACATCTCGAAACTGTCCCGCAAGTTTTCCTGCAAATCCGTCGGATGACACCATTGTCATAAAAGAAAAATCACACAACGGCAAATGCTTTCGAAAAAGAGGTACTACTCCGCCAGCTACTACTGTCGACACGTCTTACATAAATGCTTTGGTCGAGTTATTCGGGTTCGCAAAATAATGCATAGACTATGGTGAAACACAGGGTGGTGGAGTAATTCTGGCAAAAAGTTCACAACTACACCAAAAACATAACAAAAGGAAGTGATTTTGTTAATGGATGGTGATTTAAACGAATATGTCGGGAAATGTATAAAATCAACTATGGCGAACTACGATGCGGCATCAGAAATTCTTCTGGCGAAGACATCGTAACTATCTGTAAGTCATGCGGTCTAATAGTTATTCATACCATGTTCGTCAAACTAAGCCTGCACCTTGTCACTTAAAGAAATCGTGACGTCAGTGCAAGGAGTTAGCCGATAGCACCGTCTCCTCCCGTACGCTACAATCTGGATGTTGGTATGGCGGTATGAAATTACGGCTGTGAAAAGCCATAACAGATGGGTCCCGCAGTGACATCCGTCTGTCTGTCAATCTGTCTGTCTAAAAGCAACCTACCGAAATGGACTGACGGATTTGCTTTACAGTTTTTTAAAAACGACTGCCTTGTTCCGGTATTCACCCTATTCTGACCGCATAATGCTTTGAGCATTGTACGACGGCGCCTGACTATATGAGAATAAATTTTGGTTGATTTTGGCCTTAAATGCGTCCTGACTATCGATGTAGATGGCGATATCTCTTTCAAATACTGATTGACAAACACTGCTTGTGTCTGGTAGCCTTATAGACACTCTTAGTTCTAGATCTTTTGAGAAGATACTTTCCTGTTACTTTCTCGAACCATCTGTGAAAATGGCAATTTCGATTGACCTGGTTATTAAATTTGTCAATCCTCCTCCGGATACAATTCGACCAACGAAGACGTTAGAATTGGCTTCGCTATTACCATGCCCGGTCCGCAACTATTAATTTACGTAATTTTTTACCCCCCGGACCACACTTCGCGGACTACATGACTACTAGTATAGTTATCGCCCAAATAGTTTGCACTTTCAAAATAATTTCCATAATTCAATTTTAAAACGGCAACTACTACTATGACTCATGTGATTCGGAAAAGTTTTTTTATGTTTCAATTTTTCTTATAATGGATGTACCCATTAATATCATTATCATTTTATTCGCTCATTCCAGTATTGTATATTTTCTGTATTTTTTTTCTCTGGTGGTTTCCTAAAAATATATTTAATACTTTCCTCTGATGTTTACTTTTCCCATTTTTAAATCCACATCATTTAATAAAATCTTTATGTGATACGATGTTTCCTCTAACAGTGCAAGTCAGTCGAGGATACGTATAGTAACTGCTCGTGCTCGGTAACACCTGTTGAATGTAGTTTTGCACTGCATCATGCTGTGGGTATATGAACCTAGAGTTACTCGAATGGTTATGGGGATTATTATATGACGTTACCTTGTGCAGGAGTAAAAATATACTCGTACTTTAGATAAACATAATTTGCATGAAATATTATTGCTTCAATCATAAAGAGGAACCATCCATATGTTGAATCCATGAGAGGAGTTCATTTTTGATTGAGAACGCAAGCAAATAGAATTGACTGTGAATGATTAAAAATGGTTAAACACAGTTGGAAACCATCGTTGCGTTGGGAAGCTGATGGGAAAAGTTTGAAGGATTTTTATTTTTAAATAGAAAAAAAGGTATACTTTTGTATCAGTGGGGAAGAATATCGATTTTCTTTAAGGCTGTCATAGAAGGCTGATTTATATACAGAAAGGGCTGGTGTTGTGATTATTTGGTTTATTGAGGTTTGCATTAACTGACCTTTTTTTTGTAGGGAGAATATTAAGGCTAACTCAATTGGTCTATATTTTTCCAAGAAACATTTTGATTGATGGTGATGATGTTAATATTTATTTAGAGAAAGTGATCTTACACTGTGTTGAAGCATCATATGTTAGGGGGTCTGTCACTCTGAAACTAGAAAGGTCCATTGTACATGGTAATTTACTCTTACTAAAGCGATTTTGAATGTCTGTAAACTGTAATGTGTAGGAAAAACATAGAGTGGTGGAGCATTCCACATTCATGCGGCTAAGAAATGGTTTGGTACATTTTGGAAAAAGAATTTAGTAGCGCAAAACAAAACGCAAAACACCTTTAGCATATCTGTGCAATTACCAAAAAGTTCTTAAACTCAAAATTATGAAAAATTTTTTAAATTAAATAGTAGATATACTAAAGAGAAAGTACTCAAACTGAGAAAGAGGAATATGTAGAAGTCGAAAAAAGTGGGTCCGCCTAAAGCGTCGGTTTGTCTGTCGACATCGATTGGAAGGATTTGCTCCAAAGTTCGTATATAAGTTTTTTTTAATAACCATCCCGCGGCGTTTTCTTTTTATTTTTTGCTTTTAATAACGGTACCTGCCATACATTTTCTTTTTGTGAAAATCACTTACTACTAGGTTTTGGTTACAAGGAGTTTTTTTGAAAAAAAAAAATAATAAAATCGAATAACGGAAATCCCTAAAAATGTTACTATTTTCTTATGATAAACAATTCTTGTACTTCAATTTTTAAAATATTTTTTTTTTGAATATTACGATTTTCTTAAATTTTAATTAAATTTGTTTTCTGAAAAACGGCTCTAACGATTTTGATCAATTTTTATATTTTGAACAATGGTGTTAAAAGTGTCCAATTACATCAATTGAGATAACGAATTTAATTAAAATTTAAGAAAATCGTTATATGAAAAAAAAAAAATTTAAAAATTTCCAAAAATAAATTTGGATTGTGCTCATGTCCGACAAAGTTTCGTATGTCGCAGTCGTTCATACATTTTCGTCAAAATGTATACTTTTTAAATTCAACCTGATTTTCCGTTTCGTGTTAAGAAAATTATATGTACGATTAGGTCTTAGTCAACGTTGGACAAAGCCGTTTTCTATTATTTGTGTTCCTATAAAAGGGTACTCTAGAAAAGCGGCGTCCAGTCTTACGATCTTGTAAAATTACAATAATTTAAAATATTTAAGAAAATTCATAATTTTATTTCTCTAAAACACCAAAGATAGACTTTTTAGTGTAGCACACTTCAGGGCTCGTATAACCACCCATTTGAATCAGGTAAAATGCCTAATGGAATAAATAAATAAAGCAGAATATACGTGCTGAATAAAAATTTTGAAAAAATCGCAGGTTAAAAGACTATAGAATCACACTAACGCAACAACATCAGCGATGTGTGTAAATTATGATCCACTGATATCCGCGTCGGAATCATTAAAGACATAAAAGATGATGGGAACAGAAAATATGTTAATCAATATAACAAGGTTCGAGACCAATGTTACATTAGTATATAATAAATTTACTAACAAACTCTTAGAAAGATGTTTATTTCATTCCGCAGTAACGTTCGTTACTGCCCTCAGACATTTGTTTAATTTGTTTAATATTTTAACGAAATTTGTAATTACATCCCCAGTGAGAGCATCAACACAACCAAAAGATGTTATTTATCTACAAACGATAATTCTTTCCAAATACAATTCCCCAAAATATGAAAAGGAAACCTAATAATTTAATTCTACCCTTTATAGATCCTTACAATATCGAAAGAAAAGCAAAGTAAACTTTCACAGATACTCCCACTCTCCATTTTGTTAAGACACAATACCTAAAGCCTAAAGCTTTTATACGTGTCGACATTACCGTTTATAATAAGCACAACCCAAAATCCCCATTGTCTTCTAAATCAAATCGCTTATGCCGTAAGTGGATACTCTCTCAGGTACATTTCTAGACAACATAGTATTATTCCTTAATACCAGACTCTCGCACAAATCCGTTCCTCCCCCTGACATAAATGTAATCACCTCTTCTTCTTCCCGAAAGAAGTAAACGAAAAAAATTCTTCGCCTTCGTCGATTATTCCCTAAATCTTCATTACACCAGCAAATTATTCCCCCAAGCGAAGAGATTATCCTCCCATGCCAGGCGTTTCGCAACAGCTCCAAGGCCAAGTCAGAAACAATCCGCATTATGTAGGTGCTTTGCACATGACTTTCATGACCCTAAAGTGGCTGTACGTTCAAACACCGTTTAGATGGTTATTTATCTGGAGAAAATCCTGCCCAATGCGTACAACAAAAAAACAACTCTATTAACAAAAGATATATGTAACTTATATGCAATTCAATTAGCGCGAATACATCAACATTAATCAGTGCCGCCATCTCTGCCACCCACCTACTCGCTCACTCACTCACTTACCTTGCAAGGCCGTGCATAGAATCCATAAACTGGACTTGGTGTATTTGGTGATGAAGGCACCATCGTCCTGGGCGTTAAAGTTCGCCGTTCCATTGTAGTTGGCGTTCGGAAGTTTCTCCTCGGTGTACAGCCACTGAGGACCGGCCAAAGCGGCGATAACTATCGCCACAGAAAAGCTGCGGGAATCCAGAAAAAATAAAGAGAAAAAAATATTATGGAATTTTTATATACATGTAAATATATATATTTTTTATTCACAACTAAATGGAAATGGAAAGAAGGACGATGGCCCACAGAAAAATTAACACATTACATACAGCCAAGGGGAGAGGCAAATGTATATGGCACATGTAGCTACATCTATTGGCGAGGACTTTTACCCATTGGGAAGATTTTTTTATGTTTTTTTTATAAAAATGTAAAACTTGCAGAGGGGGTGGATAATTTTATTTACTCGACGAAAAGGACATGAACAGATCTAGAGTGCAGTTTATCATTTAACTGAGAGAGATATTTGTTTTTTCTTCCCCTGTTGTTGTTGTCGTTCTTATTTGGGACGACAGCATTTAGATCCCTATTCGGTGCTTTAAGGATTTAAACGATATATGATGTGATGCTGATGGGTGAGTGAGTGTATCTTTCAGTTCATTAAATTCTAATTAACAGTTAACATTTTAAGAACTCTTATTCTGTTGACTGTCTGCTTGAGGGGCCCGGGCTATTCAAAAAGGATGATGAACTTTAGAAATTTAATTTTCGAATGAAATTCAAGATACTACTACTTGCGCGTTACTAGGTAACAAAAACAAAAAAAACAGAAGCAAACATGCAGATGCAAGGAGATTACATTTCTTAATTATCCCCATTTGCAAGTTTTTTTTCATTTTGTCTCGCTCATATGTGAGGGTGTGTGTCTTAAATTATATACATGTTAATGTTACATTATGGGAATTTGTTTCTTGGCAGACAGTTTTATGATGGCAGCGAAAGCAATGAATGTACGATGTCAGATTTGCTTAAGTAGATCTGAGGGCATCTTAAGAAGTTTCAGCGAAAGTCCGTAATTAGAAATGTTGAAAATTTGTTCGAGATTAAAAAACTTTGACAGGTGGTAAGGGTTTGTAAGCTGCCATTTTAAGGTTTGAGCAAGAATTATATTGGATCAAGGTGTGTTTGCATTTGTATTGAAAGAGAGATAATAATCTTATCATATCGTCTTATAGCTGGGATTGGCGTAAAACGTGATAGGGTAGATATTGTGCGCCTTTGTTAAGTTGTTTTTAGTTTATTTCTATGCGGTAGATATTTGTTATTAGAATGAAACAATGAATATAATGCTATTGTGATTTGTTTATTTTATTTATCGAAAGGAGATAATGTTTGGGTGGTGATGTGACGTGTATTATGCCAAATTGTTGCAATAAGCTAATAATTAAATTCGGCTATCTTTGCAGTCACTAAGAATGGGCTTACAATGAAAGCGAAGGAATTGGTCATATAATGCGTCATGCAAAAACTAACTCCTAAACTAAATACGAGAAGATATGTGAATTACATTCTGAAAACAATTTACAACTGACTCAGAAACGCAAGGATGCATACAATTTATGAGTGTATTTCTCCAACTGTTTAAGCGGCAGAGCCAAAGAATTATTTTTGTATATAAACTCTCCCCTACTCCACTGGGTAGCTTGATTTTGTAATAAAGGGTGTTTTGTTTTTTAGAGGTACCTATAGAACTTTGAAATGGAATAAAACAACGATGATTTTTTTAAATTGACATACAATTTACTTTATTCGAAAGATAACCTTCTGGTCCAATTTTCGAAGACTTTTTCCAACATTTGTGGCCGTATATTGGCAATAAAGCGGCGAATGTTGTTCTCCAAGTGGTCAATCGTGACGGGCTTATCAGCGTAGACTAGCGACTTCACATATCCCTACAGAAAATAGTCAAGCGGCGTTAAATCACACGATCTTGGAGGCAATTTCACGGGTCCGTAACGGGAAACTATGCGGTTACCAAACGTTTCCTTCAATAAATCAACTCTGTCAATCTTGTTTTGGGCCTATTCACCGATTTTACGCCTTGCTGGGTGATCCTTCTTGCACGTGTTGGATTTTGGTAGCACGCAAACCAATTCCGCAAAATATTCCATCACACATATCTAATTCCTGAGCACGATGGTGGAAAGATTGATTCTGGTCTTCCTCTACGCTACGCTTTACAGCAGAAATAGCTTCTTCTGCGCGCACTGTACAACGTCCCTGTGGATGCCTATTATCATTTAGAATAAACGTGGTGCAAATACGTTCCATAGTTAAATGCTCTGATCGACGATTATGTTGATCGTAAAATGGACCTAGTGCGCGGTACGTATTTCGAACAGAACCATGATTTTCAAAATAAAATTTCGAAGAGTTGTTCAGGCGTCAGTCTTTCATGTTGAAATGCCAAATCAAACTAAAACTAAATCGCTTGACAGCTAACAAAATGGCCGCCAGTTAGAATAATGTTGCCAACTTAAAGTTATATGCCTCTAAAAAAACACCCTGTATAAATAGAGTTCGTAAGTTGTGACTGCAATGTTGATATTCTGAAAGCTTTGAACACAGGTTTCTTTCACATAATCAATTTCGATGTAAGATTAAGAAAGGCAAGTTTTTTTTCAAAAACTTTAATTCCGTAATCGTTGCTTAAGGGTTTAAATTTAAAATTATTTTGAAGGAAAGCCAGTCAAAAAAGATATTTAATTCTAAAATCATTTTGCCCCCATCTGCTGTCATAACAAACCGACCAGCAACACACAAGAAGGTATCTGATGATGGCAATTCGGGAATCAGCTGAACACGAAAACATCTACATGTCTCTGTAGCGATCTCCATTGACTGTAACGTGACGGTCATTATCATGGTGGTAAAAAAATCGGTACAATAACAACACCGGCATGAAAACCACAGTTATTTTTAATAGTTACTTTTTGTAGATGAAATGAAGCACTTCATGTTGTTGACGAAGGCTTTAGCCAGAAATGCGCTTCATCACTAAATATGATTTTGCGATGAAATTGGTCATCTTCCTCCAACATTTTCAAAGTCCATCCGATGGCGTACGTCACTTGATGTAATCGAGTGGGTTTAGTTCTTGAGTTAAAATCATTTAATTAGGGTGCAGTCCAAGATCCTTTTGGTAGATGGTCACAATTCTTGAGAACGCCATAGAATCGACTGTTTGTTATAGCTTTACACTGAGTGTTTCCGCTTCTAAAAAAGTCAAGCCTCGTGCCTGAGGTTAAGTGAACCAGTACCCGGCCAGGCATTAGTAACCGATGAAGCATCACATCATCGGTTACTAATGCTGGGTGATATTTGGTCTAAGTTAATATATTTATTATTGAAATCAATGAAAGCTAACTAATAAAATCGAACTTTCCTTAGAAGATTTTTTTCAGCATAAGTTAAGTCACTAAAAACTACGTCCAAGCGCAGAATACGTAGACAAACTTTATCAGATAGGTTCTATGGACAAATTGCTAACATCCTGATGCCGAAAGCACAATTAAAGACAATAAGGATCAGATCACAATGAATGCCAATATACAGTAGAACATAGGTATGAATATATTACATCTTAACGCGCTTTTAAGAGATCCTGAGACCATATCAAAAGACTGGAATGAGAGATCCAGAAACCATTAATATCTTGTTATCTTGAGTCTTAAGAGCGGTTATTCGGATACTTCGAAATTCCATTATCCTGATATTGGTGGAACTAAGTGTGGACTTAGTTTGATTTGCACCTTAAATAGGGCTTGTTATAAAATGTTAGAAGGCAGCGGAGAGTAGAGTCAGTTGAATTCTTTGTATCTAATCAAAGTTCATCTACATTCTTTATTACACATATTGGAGCTCTCGTTTTGAGAATGTTCACCAAAGAGCAAAAGTTTTACGTTAACCTTTGTTTTAAATACGTAGCATTTATTTTAAAGGCATTTCGAAGATTGGTGGTTTGGCATCATCAGCAGATGATCACAAAAACCTTAACTTTAAAAGCACTTCATTGCTTGGTGTTTCCTGAACTCGCACCAAAAGTAATGAATTATAATTTGCTTAAAAAATATCAAATGAATTCACACACAAAGTGCATACAATTTTATGTTGATTTTTCATTGGTCGATGTTGTTTTAATTCGATTCAAATTTATTGCAACATGAATTCAATGTTGATTTAAATCGTGTATTCCAAAATTGTTGAATCATTCATATTTCGTTTAAAATCAGTAATTTTAAGTGTTAAATCAAAATGAAATCAATGAACTGTAATGAAATTGGACAAATTTGTATGTTGATTTTACATTGCGGGTTTTTTTTTGGTTAAAGTTTTCAGTTATTCAAAAAGAGTTGTGAACAAAATAAATTACAAAATGAAGTGTTATGTTTGATGTTTTAAATGTCTGTAACTTCTTCTGTATGCATGATAATATGTATATAGATCAAGGGGCACGGTAGTGCCCAGCTAAGTTCTTTATTCATATTAATGATAACGATAGTTTTCTGCATCAGCTATACGTCCTTAAAACTGTACTGATGGTTTGAAACAGGGATAGACATGGCAAAGGAAGTTCGAGATAGTTGACAGTCTCTTTACTTGCTATCCCATAACACCTATGCGGGTGCCAGGCTCGGGCTAGTGGTAGCCACCGACAAAAAAAAATGTTAGGCATAAACGGCCCACACAGGACCAAACGCCTAGCTTCTTCAACCACTGTGTGTGCGAAGATATATTTTTTGACACGCATAGAAGGAACCAACAGTTTAATGCCGATTCTGAATGCCAATTAATTTTTGAGAAGCTTCTCATGACATGATGTTTTGACAGACGTTCGCAAAAGGTGGGGCAGCGAATAAAAACATTCAGATGGTACAGGTCGGGATTTGAACCAGAGACTTTTCGCTCCAGCCACACAGTGATAGACACCGAGCGCTTGGGAAACCATTCTTTGACGACCTTTCTGGCAACTCAGATATAATAGGCGTCAATAATCGTATCACATTCCTCAATTCCACCAATCTAATTTTACAGACACACTTCAACCCTCTAACCATTCGCTACCCCACCTCTTGCGAACGTCTGACAAACACGCAAGAGTAAGAACTGTCATGAGAAGCTTCTCAAAAATAAATTGCCGTTCGGAATCGGCATTAAACTGTAGGTCCCTTCCATTCGTGTCAAAAAATATATCTTCACACACATAGTTGTGGGCTTTGGGCCCTGTATGGGCCATTTACGCTCAATATTTTTTTTCATGGTGCCTGTTTGGCTTTAAAGCAATGAGAATATTGAAGAATCGTTGTTGAAGAATGATGGTAGTACTCAATAAACGGAATAATGGAATTGCGAACAAATGTAAAGCGAATTAAGGGAAAAACTGTATAACGGCTCGCATGTGTCCAATGGTAGTTGACTTGGTGATGTCATAGTCTCAAACAGGGCCCTTACATTTTTCTAAGGCATTTGTGTCATTCCATTAATCACTCAATTTTAATAAACAAGTTTAAAAAGGAAAGTTGCGTTCTCTATTTCTGCTGAAACTAATTTTTAACTACTCGTTCAGTCATGTGATTATTAAGCTCTCCAAAAATCAGGCTAGATGGTTTGATCGCGAAACACGACAAATACCTTTAATTAACGATAAACAGTTGTTGTCATATGATAAGAAAAGTCTACGATCGACAACGAAGCTTAAGAATATCATCGCACATGCTCCTTCCAGAGATGCGAATTAATTCCGGACATGTCATTCGATACTGACGATGTAAGCCTGGGGGCTTCAGTCTTATTTGACTTATAAAGAAGGTTTTTATCAAACATTTTTTTTTAAAATTTTAAAAACGACCTTTCTCGCAAATTAATTAGTAAAAAATAGCACGAAGGATATAAAAAAAACCTCGTGTCGAACAACGCATTTTACGATGCCAAGGCTTCAACTTCATTTTACCCTATAGTTTTTGGTCAATGCAACATATGAAAGGAATATTCACCAAAAACTAGATATATAAATATTATCGAAAATCATGTCATATACTTGTGTTAGCCTGTTTTGGAATTTTAGTTTAAAGCTTCAAAAACCACAAAGCAATCAAATAACTATTCCTTTACTGAAGACGTAAACCTATCATAAACTCAGTCTATCATTGGTATGCTTTGCTGAAATTAATCTCTCCTCTAAAACATAAGTTTTCTCTTCTCAATTCATTGAAATGATAATGATCACCTTTACCGCACACTCTCAATTAGCTCCAGGACACTAATTAAAATATATAGATGTTGATAACAATCATATACATCATTAAATTTCCCCTGCCAACAGGTACCTTCTCTGCCTGGCTCAGACGACAAAAAGTCAAAAGTTTCTCTAATGGTAAATGCTTACCATTTAATGAACTTCACAGCACAAGCCAGCCAGCATGACCAAACAAACTTTCAGATTATTATTATTTCAGTGAACATCGCCTTTGCCACCGCCACCCTCAGTGGGAGCACCCAAATCTCTTGAAAACAATATCCTTCATTTAGGTTCTGTCATCATCACCATCACCATTACCATTCAACAGGTGTTACCCATTCCAGTTCTGCTACTGCAGACTTTACTATTCTTCACACTCGCACTCGGAGAGTGGAGACGAGACGAGATGAGACGAGACGATAGAAGAGAACTTTTTCAACCATCATCTCGCATTCATAACCATTTTGGAATTCATTCAGGCAGCCAGCAACTTTGCCACTGCTTTTCACATCACATCCATTAGCTATAATCCAGAGGAAAACTTTTAGCACCGAAGTGACAGTGACAGTGTTAAGGAATATTTTCCACCAAACTTTACATACCACCCACCTACAATGTACTATGCCACGACGACTGATAAGAGTAATCACAGCAGCTGGGAGAGAAGAACCAAAAATATCCCTCACCGTAAGGACTATGTAAATCAATTGACACACAGCACACACAAATTTCACCTTCAGTAATACGAAACACAAACAGAATTAATCCTTAATCCTTTGCCACAACACAGTCAAGTAGTGTGAAACTTTGCGGGCGGCAAAAATACCTGACCAAAAGGTACCACCTCCATCTACGTTTTCTTACCTGGCAGCCACAGGTGTCATAATCCACAAAAAATATCCCGAGTTCCGTTCGCTAGAGAATCTTCGATGCAGAGTTGCACCACCACCTCCACCGCCGGAGTAGGGCTTTTCGCGGTGCCTCGCTGACATCGTCCTTGAGCAGGACGGTATGTTATTGATTTCACTAAACGAGTTCACACTAATATTCAAGTCACTTCCCGGAAAACCAGCACTGACAGCTGCACCGCCCGCGAGAGGGATGCCCCCGGATATAGTATTAATGGCGCCACTAACGCCACCGCCCAATCGCGACGATGAAGGCTGGCTATTGTTCGCGTGAATGTTGACGTTATTAGTGCCTGCTGGAATGGCCACATGACGATTGGAATTACTTGCTCCTGCGGCGTTGCGTCTCAGTAAATATTCCGAAGACTTACCGTTATGGTAATTTAGATCAATACCCAGGGCGGAGATATTATCCTTTTCGGTTTTCTTAAAGCGACCAGACGCACCAACATTTGTGCTGTCGTTGGACTGTGTAGCGCCGGTCCGTCCATTGGCCTCAATAAGATTTACGCTGTTTGTTGAACCACCACCACTTACGCGAAACACATTCGGAATCGAGGGATAATCGCGCATCGTTTTAATAGAGCACCGCGTCGCCACCCAAAAATCGACCGATTGTATCAGCAGTTGTCGCTGAACTGAAAGTGAATTACACTAGAATCCTTTTCGATACCCCGCCACTGGTACAACTTCTAAGCTAAACACCACCACCACCACCGACGACGACGACGATACCGACGATGCCGACAACGACGACGATGATGATGACGACGACAACGAGGAGCGACAACATGCAACTACTGTGTCCCGAGAAATTCACTTTGTAAAACGGTGTAACACGGCGAAAGGATGTTATCAGAATGATGTCCCTTTTTGCTTAGTGGAACGTATGTAACGGCGGCGGGCGACATGGAACATTATATCTCTCTGACTCAGGCTGGGATCCCAGTTAAAGTGGCAACAAACGGTGGGAGGATGTGCTGCACACAGCAGGAATATGTTGTTGTGCCATGCCAACTGACAGAAGGACGCATGTGCCGCACAGTGTTACTACCACTGTCGAATCGAGTCCTTTTTGGATTGCAAACTGGAAATAGGATACCAAAAACGTAAGGGACTGTTGGTCGGTCGGTGGCGGCATCTACTACAACTAGATGATTATGCTCGTCCTCGAACATCATCATCTCCCTGCCGCTTCGTCATCGTTATGACGATGCTGATACTGATGCTTGTACAATGCTGCTCCTCGATGGTTTTGAGTCCATTGGAATTCATTCGCTCGCCGCTGGCAGGAATAATGATGTAAAATTTGTGCGTATGTGTGGTGTACGGTTGGGCGCGCATATTTATGTCATCATCCTGATGCTGCCGGTACGTGGCAGTAGCAGCGTAATATGCGTACGCGTGATAATTTATTCATTGACCATGTGATCTTTTTTTTTGTCTTTATAATTTCTATTCTTTCACCCCCACCTCAGAGTGTGTGTGTTCATACGAGTGTAATGCCTGTCCTCGCCCATTGACAGTTTGATTAGTTGGTGGGGGTACCATACACATATGCTGGAAGGAGGGGGTGAAATATTGCTTCACTTTGGACAGTATCACAGTAGTGACATATGCGAGTGTGAAAGCTGTTCACAGGTAAAATTTGGACAGAAAAAGGTGTCGGTAGTGCCTGTTTTTTGTTGCGCCAATCTACTCAAAGGGAGTTTTGAGCCCGCGACGGTGGGCGAAGGGAACTCTCTTTGATTGGAACTGACTGACAATTATTGGACAAGCTTCTGATGATTTTTGGAATGGCACTACGCAAGAAGAGCCGGAAAAAACCTTCGATTGGAGTCAGCGAAGGCAAGCTGACCGCCATTCATTGTTTTATGAAAAACCTGTCCATCAGGATGCGAGTAAAGCAGAGTGAATCATTGTTTGGGTGGAATTTCAATACTGTTTGACTTTTATTACTGCACATATTCATTAATATTGAGGATCCCTTTGATAATGCGATTTTTTTTGACAGCGTTGTCCAGCTCCGCTAGACGGCATGATGCAGAAAAACCATTTGTCGTGTTGGCGAGCAGAACAATGGTTGCAGATGCCGATTGCGGGCGATATGTTAGTATAGGTGTGAAGACTATTTCTCTCAAAGTCAAAGGTCGAAGTACATGAGTCTGTAGTAACAGCCATGCTGCACTTAAGGCCTTAACCAATCCCTTAGCCACTTCTAAGTTAGTGCTCCAATTGAAGAACTCTTTGAATTCGGTCGGAAGACTGAGCACTCTGAGTTTTGTTTGGGTTCCGGGTGATACTGAAATCACAGGTAATGTCCGAAGACTTTGCTCGAAACGGTTCGGAAGAATTTTTCTTAAGTCAAAAAGTCCGCCGGTATAACTTTTAAGGGCCTCCATTGAAGACTGGGTCTTTTAAAGGCTTAATATTTTATAGGCATTTTAGCTATCACTGGCGATAAAGGACTGTGGGCGCCTATTAGCCATTCTGACGGGCCACCACGCTTTTGCCAAGCACCTATCTGCGGCGCTTTTGTAAAAAGAACATTTCCTCTGTGAATCTTCTCCTTTAAACGAACCAGTGTCCAGGCTATAGGTGCTGACGTGTATAATTTGTAATAATATCCCTTAAATATTTAAATTAGACTAACGGGTCTTGGGTTATTGTTTTTTTCAAAATCTTTCTTAAATTACGACCGCAGAGGGCGAGCGGCGGCGATTTTGTAAAAAGAGCATTTCCTCTGTGAATCTTCTCCTTTAAACGAACCAGTGTCCAGGCTATAGGTGCTGACGTGTATAATTTGTAATAATATCCCTTAAATATTTCAATTAGACTAACGGGTCTTGAGTTATTGTTTTTTTTTCAAAATCTTTCTTAAATTACGACCGCAGAGGGCGAGTTATTGTTTTTTTTTCAAAATCTTTCTTAAATTACGACTGAGTCAGTCAAGCAAAACAAACTATGTCTTATAAGTATAGATTGTAATTTAATACTATCTTAAGTTCTACCTTTTTTAAAAGAAATTAAGATCTGGATTCTAGGAATTGAAATCTTCCTACTTAAGTGCATTCATTATAGTCCGCCAGTTGAGTTCGTCGAAATAGTTATGCTTTATCTTTAGCTTAAGTGGGATATTACGATTTCTTTTTTAAATCCTAATCAATACAAAAAAAGCTTGATTCTAGAGGAAACTCTCCTCAAATTTTAAGCTGTCACGTAGATCTCAAGTCAATTCAAAAGCTGAAAGCTACAAGCAATTCTCCAACTGTTTTTGATTTTAAATATTTAAAGTAAGGAAATATTAAAGCGCAAGCAACCTACTTCAGCTTTGCATTGTTGGGCGCACATAAAATACACACAAGCACTTCGTGTGCACTGCTTGTGTTTCGCTTTTCTTAGATTCTTTTAAAATTTTGTACTGAAAATCGGAAGTTTAAAGCGTAGATTGCAAATGAAGACATAAATTATTTGTTTCTGAAAAAAACCGCAATAACAAAGTCGCAAAGTTCTGGGGAATTTACTTATTTGAAGTTTAAATTTAATGTCGATTTTCATTGACCCAAACACATCTGTCAGAACATACTCTAATTTGGAGTCGGTGCTGCTCTAGCTATGTATATACCGAGAGCAACACTGACACTGACAGCAATGAAATTCGACGTAAGATAAGATATAGATAAGACGTAAGACACAGTACGTAATATTCCTAAATACAAACAATTAGTGGATACATATTCCAGAGAGACATAAATCCGCAGGTATTTATTCTATGTGGCAAATAACTCCACATGGAAAAAGTGAGAATTAATTTAATACGAAATTTGGTGAAGTTGTTTCCCGCATTAGATTTGGAAAAATACTCGTCAACAATGCATAAACACTGGAATATGGCATCTTTATACAATGCCATACGCAATCTCGCAGCTACCCCAAAACTAACAGTGAAACCAACCAAGGGGTGTTTCCATTCTTTATGCATTGCAGACTTACTTAAATAAAACGAAATGCAAAATTAATTACTGTTTGGTTACTTAACTGCTATCAAACGTCCTTCGGCCATGCTTTGTATGGACTATGTCGACTTGGCCTTATTTCTCCAAATAAGTTGGCCTCATTTCACTTTGTGAAAGTGGAGTAAATTCTCACAAAGAAGTATAACTGATTCTCATATCTAGTGGGAAATAAATCCGCATGTGGAGTAAATTCCCGTGGTTTTATTTTCCTGCAGCGTGGTGTCTACCATCACCCCAACTATTCAAAGGTATAACTGTTCAAAGTGATATTACTTGCGGACAATTGACAAAATTTGTAGGAAAAAAATTAATTGCGAAGCAAATGATAAAAGTTAAATGTGACTTTATTAACCCAACAAAAAGTTACATAACTTTAAGCCAAGAAGAAAAATATTTTTGTTGGCTTCTCATTTAAAATTAATTTTCTTAAAACCTCCCAAGAAATGACGTTCGAGAAAAAAAAACACACAGCTCTCCTGGAAGCGAGTGGGAAAAATTCAAATGACGACAATACGGATTACCTTCATTATCTCCAGAGATTTGGGGCTTGAAAAGTATATAATTAAACTATGGCATTTGGATACACTATTAATATTCACGACTTTGAAGAGTATGCCTTACAAATAGCAAGAGAAATTGTGGAATAACATCTATGGTATCCAACGTCTGTCAGCTTCGGTGCATAAGGTACGGATCCATGACGGAGAAGCTCCCCAATATGCGAATTTGCCTATAAGTGAGTTGACCAAAGAAGCAGCTGAGGATTTTAAATATATTAACAAAATTATTAAGCTGTTAAGGAAAACAAATCGAGAAAACCATCAAGAGTACCCAATAACACTGAGCTGTTTTTACTTTAACATCTCTCTTTAGATGCATTCATCCGTCTTCTAACCTTCATTTTTTGAGAGGGTATTGATGTGCCTATCCCTAAATATGTAATGCACTTTTGCCAAAATTGCAAATAACGCAAGCTTGCAGTTAATTTGCACGAACTTTCATCTTTTCCATTACAAGAAAATAATTTCATTGCAAATCTTCGCATATCCTTGCAGAAAAGTTTCACAACATAAATACATTTTAGCTTATTACCATTTATCAAACTAAAGGTAAACAAACAAAGTTCCCGCGTAACCAAACACCCATCCTTTGAGCGTTTATTCTCAAGTTCATTACAACTTTAACACAAAGCTATCGAAAAGCTCTAATTTAAAGTCCTAACTTACTTCAACCGTTCACAGATGGCACTACAACCACAAAAATGCACATACTCCACCCCTATGTCGGCAAGTAAATGACGTTAAGCTTTCACCCCAACCGCAGTACAGTATCCGGCGAGAATAATTCAATCTTACGTGCTTCCTTCTGTTTTTTTCCGTTCAGCACCAGGGACCATCATCTGATCTGAACTGGCACCACCAACCAACCAACCAAGCGACGAACACCCAGCATCCTTTCTCTCATCCTTGTTGATTACCTTTTTGGCAATTAGGAACTTTTGTTTTGTAGGTATTTTTTCCTCTTTTTTGTTTATGGACGTTGAAGCTTCTGTAGGATTCTCTTCGACGGAAAAAAGTCTCCACTTGGTCTCCTAGCCACAATTCATTCAACACACAGGAGAAACAGATAATTTAGTGTCTCGGCCTCTTCAGAGACCAGGCCGCATGCAAACCAGCAGAAGGACCACTTCTCTCATATCTTCCTGGTCTGGTTTGTTGTTCTTTGTTTTATGGCAGCCACAGACCGTGCAATAATTTTTGGTTGATAAAAATATTCGTTGGTTCTTGTTGTTGTTGTTTTTTTTTCTTGTTCCCGCTGAAGGATGTTGGAGCTATGGTGCAGCGGTCGAGGTTGGTTTAAAATGAATTTAGGGCAGGTGGTGGTGGTGGTACTGATGTGAGTATACTCGACTATTTGGTACGAAATTTGCCTTTTCAGTTTGTCGATTAGATTTGTGATAGCACACAAACACATCTAGCCCTTGTTAACAAGTCCGGGCATGTGCCGATGGAAGAGGAAATGAGAATTAATAATAAGCGGAAGTATTCATTTTGTGTGGGTGATTCTGCTGCTCGAAAAGATTCCATATAAACAAAGCGGAACAATATTTTTGAATTTTGATGATATCCTTCCTCTCTGTTGCCACACACATCTGTTCGCCATCCAGTCCAGATAGGAGGCAGTCTCTTGATTTGTGGTTTCGTTTTAATGACATCGTTCTTCTGTTGGGACAAAGGACTCAAGAGCCTGTGTTGTGTTGCCGTGCGGTTAATAAACGTGAATTGGGTTTTCAATTTCGCTCGTGCGTTTATGCGTTTTAATGACATATTTTTGTTTGTATTCCATTTTGTGGGCTTGCATTTCAAATTAACGGAAATTGGTTAGCGTTATTTGAAAACGAAAAAAAAAAAAATAAAATTGCGGCCAGTTTGGGTATTTTTTTTTGTTCGGTTTTTTTTTAATTAAGTTTCAGCTCTTATCTGGATAATTTTTATTTGTTTTTGCGTGGTACTGATTCAGTTCTGTTAATAGATGCGGAAACATTGTTTATCTGGAAATGTAATTTTGAATTTAATTGGTGTTATTAAGCAAATAATTAGGGTGCGGTGGTTTAATTTTTAATGTGTTTGCGCGTGGGATTATTTGAATCTTTTTCCGGTTTGTAGGTGCTTGGGCCAGAATGGACTGTAATTTATTTTGCGTCCACAGATGTGCTTGCAGCGCAGATTTTAGTTAGATTTCTGTGTTTTGCACCACTTAGCATTACGGAGAAATAAATTTTTCCGTTTTTATTGACGGAGATCAGGACTTCTACTTAAGTGCTGGTTAGAATCCTATTAGCGTTCTGGATATGATAACTATTGACAGTAGAAATTCGATGTGGTCGAGGAGTTTACCTTTTTCTCTCTATTGTCGGAGATTGCTATTATCCGATGGAGCCCTCAGACACGAATACTTGTCCATTGTGCGACCTTACATGTACTTAGTTTTCCCGTCCTTCGAAGTAAGGAGTTTCAGTGATATAACTTCAGAAATATTATTTAAACCTAAAACAAAAACAAAATACTTAATACACTTAAATGTGACAGATTGGAGCTGACAAATCACGGGTGACAGATGACAACTGATATCCGAAATATATGTGAATGATGGTACAATTATCGGTTGCATATAGTTTACTCAGATTAGTCATAAACCTATGGCGTAGATGAGGTAATGGTTGGATTTTTTTTCAGTTAAGATGGTTGAAGGTTCTCATGCCTTTCTTATGACTTTGTACTAAAACAAAATCGATTCGGATCGTAAATCTTGCGTTTTTTAAATCTATAGTCGACGATGATGGTGTCAAATTTTGTGGAGACAATTGTTGTAGGCTATATTGATTTGTCTTTTTATTACGCCAGAGTAATGTTTCCAAATTTTTCAAATTTATTTTAAAAACCATGTTGCAGTTCGAGAAACTTATCTTTGCAATTATATTCGAAACATTTTTAGTTGAATGTCTCTGCCAATAAACGGAATTATTCCATTTGGAGCAATGATAATCTACAAATCATTGTTACTATTTGGTGCGGGTTATAGTCCATTGAAATCATTGGTCCATAAGTCTTCAAAAATTATTATGGTAAGAGCGTTACATCAATGAGCGGTACAGAGAAATGATTACTAAATTTGTCATGTTTCAATTGGAAGTTATAGGCATGTGGTTTCAGCAGGGTGGCGCTACATACCACACAGCGCGCGATACGATATATTCACTAAAAAAAAACCTTTGGCGAACGATTTGTTAAAATTTTACTGGCAGCGTTCGAAAACAGTAACCAAGTATTATAAAATAAGGCGTACACATTTCTTACATTTACAGAATAAGGAGTAAAATACTACTAAAGGGTAAGTTCGGTAGCGCTTGTAACATAAGTCCTGTTCTGCAATAATCCGAAATCCCATAATATCTATCTATTCTCAAATACTGATATGTCAATGCTTTGGGCAATTTAAACCCAGTTCATTCCCTTCACACCTTTATATGTGGTACATGTTTTTACAAAAGTCTACATTTCATCAAAAAAATTTAAAATTAAATTTTGTCTATTGCTACCAACTTTCAACATGACACTTGATGCTTTAAAATGCCTCGCACTATTCCTGCCACTACTCAAATCACATTTTTTTTAGCATAGGAGATATTAAACCCTTTTTTGTCAGTACTTAAAAGGTAAGTTTTGAAAAACTTAAAACTTTATATTAATATTTCAAAATTTTCCATATTAAAATATCACAGTATTTGTTCTACTCTAACGTTTAGCAAGAAAAAAGTTTTTATTAATTCTCCATATTTAAACTTTAAAATGCAGCATTCTCTTTAACTAATCATTATTTAGTTATTTATTTTATTTGATTTTTTTTTTCTTTACTAGTCATCAATCCCTGCTCAAACCCATTTAATAACATTAGTGATTAATATACAAGTTGGTCTGCTATACCTATCGTCAGAACAGTTGTAAATGTACAACTAATGCTAATCACATATTATTATTTGTTTATTCAAGTTCAGTAAAAATTTTCTCTTTTTCATTTTATCAGTAAATATTTGCGAATATTATTTTTAGCAAAAGATATTTTGCAATGTTCGCACCGATGAGTCGCCTCTCTTAAGTGCAAGTGTACACACAACTATATTGTGATGTGCACACACACTTCTGGTGACGCTGCGTCTCGGCTGCACGTCATACTTTTCACTAAAGACTGCCAATTATGGATCTCTGTACATTGTTTGCAAATGAGAAGTGCACGCATACATATTTCTAACGCTGCATTGTATATCCACAATGGTTTCAAAAATCAGTTACAATTATGTATTATAATTTGAGTAAACTCTACTCACTCTAGGTGGAGCTACATTTCATTTATAATTAATTTAGATTTATTTCAAGATTTAGATTTATATCACATTATGGTTCCGCTGTATTATAATTAATTGATTGATGGATTGATTTTGTAAAACGCAAAGTTTCTGTAAGCAGTACCCTTTGACATGACAGTTTTCGCTTTGCTTTTGAACTATGAGTAACTTTAACTCCATGAAAGAAGCCTTCGAGGAAAAAACATGTCTTATGCTAATCTTTTCGAGAATATGGTATAGCAGTAGCTTTCATAAATTTAAAAAATTATACTAAATAAATAACCAAAGAACTGCCAAATAAATAGTCATCAAATTTCATAAAAATTAGTGCTGCCAAGTATTTTGATGAATTTCCTTAGCGGCGATGAGCGTTCTTTCGAGCAATCTTATATACGCTTACCTTTAAAAAATACTGCTTTGGGGCTTAAACTAAGTATATTCCAGCGGAGTATAATTCCAGCTAAATATAATTTCAGCTTTCTAGGCTCCAGAGTTTTCGATTAATTTTAAATCTAACAGAGAACGGAGGATAGAGGACAACAAATTGGCATGACTATTATTTTACGAATTTATTATCCATTCGTATCCAAAAATATGTCTTGATGGTTGGAGAAGTTATTCTTTAGGTGAAAGGGCCGTTTACGCCTTGTTTTTTTTTTAAAGAGACGGAAAAATTTAAATTGAAATAAAACAGGAAAATATTTTACTGTCCATGAAATTAGCCTTATTTGACAGATATTTTTTTGGCATTACTGTTTACCGTTTACTGTTTACAAGATTTCGTGCAAGTGGCCATTATTTGCACATACTTTTAATCATGCTGCATTTCGGTGTCTAATGTTGGCTTCCACTTAATCAATTTTTTCATGTTTATCAACTTTGGCATGCGGCTTTACATATCTCAAAATAAAGTAATCTAATGTTGTTGATAAAATAAGATGTTCGTTTGACCGCTAAATTCTCTAAAACTAACCATTATATGTATGTATGTTTATAAAACCAGAAGCTAACGTCAATTAAATGTTTTAAGGTTTGCCGATAGATGGCACTGAACACCAAAACTTCTGAACGACTTCAACTTTTTATATGGTACACACACAATACATTGGTTTGCTGCGGCAATTCTTCATAGCCATAACAGGATCCGATAGGTGACGATGTAGTCCAGTTATTAACAAATTCTATTTTTATGTACCAACATTACTCATATTCACAATCTTATGCTGCATTTCCACCAAAACATAAACCGAGATTAAAGGCGAAAGATTAACAATAAATCTCTAGAAGTTTCCACTGAACAAAAGGGCTCTCAAATTTGTCCACAAAATGTCCGATATCTGGTTGTCAAATTGCTTTCTCGCTCTCAATTCTCAGCAACTAACGTTGCTAACTTTTGACATATCCAGGTATGGTAAATTGGTATTGAGATTGTTCACAAACCGATTCTTACACATAAACCTAGTTTCATTCCAGATTATTTTTCAATCTTGTGTTTAGGAGATTAAAATTTGAATGGTAAATCTTAAGATCTAAAGTAGATTAGGGGCAGATTAATGTTAATCTCGATTTAGTGCACGCTGGAAACGTAGCATTAGTTAAGTGTCAAAGTACAAAGTTTAAAAATCTGATCAGGTAAGGTGTCGCAATAGTCGACTGTACTCATTCACAACTTTGATGAATCCATTTTCGTGCTCTATTTCCAATTTTTACTTACTTAATGAGATTAAAATTCCACCGGAAAGGGCTGAACAGCGTTGCCAGGTTAGGGAGTATTTAGATTTTTCGGCGTCTGATTGCTTTTTTCTTGAGCTTCTGCTTGAAAGTAATATTAAAATGTTGACCAAAATATTTTGCCTAAAAAATCATATTGAAACACATATATTTCAAGAATCTTTTATGGAATGTATGTAAATACTTACGTTATAATCATTTAGTTACGTGTTATACAAATTCACATGGATTAAAACGCAAATGTCTAATATATATTTTCTTTCTTATTGAAGCTTACCAAGTAAAATTTTTCCAGGATAGATAACATATGGAAGATTGCGAAGAGTCCAAAATAAAACCTACTCCTTTTGACAAATCGTTTATTAATAGTGCTTTATTTTTATTGAAAAATTGTAGTGGGTAACTTTAATATATAGTTTTAAGAAATATTAGAAAAAAATTGAATACAATATATTGTACAAACCGTTTCAACTCATAACAAATTAAAACAACACAAATATTTACTTTTATTCTTTAATAATTTTTATTTACACTTTGTAACTTGAGTTTATTTTGATTTATTTGTAAGATTTACATGTATTTTTGTGTTTAATATTTAAAACTACTTTTGATTCCAAGTTAGAATTATTCACATTTTTTTCTTGTTTTATTTTTTGGTTCATTGTAAAAAATATATTATTGTTATAATTTTTTGTAGTTTTTTTGGTCACTACTCTGAATTTGTTTTTATATTAATTCATCAATTATGGATACATTTTCGTGATCGTGTTTTCGTTTTATTAATCTTAAGAAAAAGTAAAAAATATTACTACATTTGTGCTTTACTAAAAATTTGCTTTAAATATTTTCACGTAAAAAGAATAAAAAATATCAAACTATTTAATTTATTTTCCATAATTTGGATTATATGGTGGCTGAGTTGGGTAACTCTTGGGCCCATTTGAGGGTGATGACGAAGATGACGATGAACCTGATGGTTTCTCATTAAAAAGACCTCCGAAATTTTTCGATGTGAAAATATCTCCAAGACCACCACCACTACTGCCGCCGCCGCCCCCCATGGAACCGCGATTACCTCCAGCTCCACCGAGAAATTGTCCTAAGAAACCGAGGCCACTTGAACCCGAAGAACCACCGCCACCACCACCTCCGCCGGCGCCGGAAAGTACGCTGCCTAAAAGACCACCTAAGATGTTGCTTCCGGAACTGCCACTGGAGCTGCCGCTACTGCCACCACCGTATCCTCCTTGTCCACCACCCCCATAACCACCAGATGGTGCATATCCTCCAGGCTGTCCACCTCCATTGTTTGCAGCACCACCACCGCTGCCACCGCCACCACCAGCTAGAGCTTTAGATATTTGACCGGAAATGAGACCAGTTACTGCTTGATTCACCAGTGGATTAGAGAGGAAATTCGAGAAGAATCCACCCCCTTCACTCTTCTGTCCTGGTTGAGGAGATCGAGGAGGGCTGTATCCACCTGAACCAGCACCGCCACCACCACTATAGCCGCCGCCACCACCAGCACCGCCACCTCCATAGTAACCGGCACCACCGCCTCCATAACCACCCGCTGCTGGTGCAGCAGGCTGTGGATTATATCCTCCTTGATATGGGGTATATGGTTGATATCCACCATTCGCCGGATTGGGATAGGGATTCGGATAGGGGTTTGGATTTGCGCTTGGAACTGGATTTGGATTAGCATTGGGCAGGGTCGGATAGAGGCTGTGGCCGCCAGATGAGAATCCATTAAATCCGCCATTACCACCACCACTACTATCACCGGGATATGAAGGTGCCGACGGTGAGGATGGACCCTGATTGTGAGATGGAGAATGTGAAGCTACACTGTCTGGTCCATCGTTGACTGTGATGATGCGTTATGGTTTCAACACATAAATGTGGACAGTTGGAGTTTTTTTTTTGTCGTTTTGCGCAACAAAAATTAAAAGCAGGAAAAAACAAAGAAACAAAAAATACATAAAAACAATTTAAGCAACACAATTAGACAAAAGTAATTATAAAAAATGTGTTATAAAATATTTACAGTTAGTCGAGAGTTTTTTTTTCTTTGGAAATCTTGTAAAAATTATTTTTGCATAATTTTTTTTCAGCTGGGTGTGGTGGATTTTTGATAATTGCCTTTTTTGTTTTCTAACGGGTTAAGGTTGTTCTGTTACTATTTCTCTTGATTCTTAGCAAATAACATAGATTTGATTCGAGAATAAAGAAGAGGAAATTGTAGTCCAAGGGAAGAAAGGTGTTCGCCACAGAAAAATGGCAAGAGCAATTTTTAAAGGTGACAAACTGACTTTTTAAGACTTTTTACTTTTTCTACCATCTAAGCCTCGGTATTAGAAGTTGCATTGACTAGGTAGAATGTTCCTGTTTCTATTTAATAAGTAAAAGAGTGCGACGAACTTCAGAAAAGTGAGAACAGACCGTTTATTATTAAAATTATTCTGCTGCGCACCACAGGAAATACGCACAGATAATTTTTGAAAGCGACAGAAGGACTTCCTTTTTTATCTTAAACTTTGGTATCAGAAGTTGCATTTCAATCTTTATATTTAGTAAAAAAGGTTGTATCAATGAACCCTACAAATCCGGAACTGGGACTACCTGTAGAAGGTCACGGACAGAGCATACTTATCTTTCACGAACTAAGTTAAACAAGACAACTGGACCCATGCCTAGCAATACAAATATTATCCGTGCAGGTGTTTTCAAATCGTAGACTAGAGCAATCTTCGGGCAGCTTCGTGTGTTGACCAATTCGGTGTTCTTAATGGCCTATTTGGGCAAAGCTAATGAACACCATTTTTTTGACCCACTTGTGAAATTTTAAGGCGTGATGCAATAAATGATATACAATTTATAAATTGAATCAGACCCCATGTGCACTGCATGGCTTGAAATATAAATATGAAAAGACCCGTTGAATATTTAAAAAAAAGCAATTTTCAAAAGATGCACCACCATTTGCCTCAATTTTTTTAATTTTTTTTTGGTTTTACAACTTTTACAAGGCTTCTTGTTTTTGTTAGTATACCAAATGCATTTATTTTCTGTTTTTATATTATAATTAAGCTTCCAAAAGAGTTATATATTTCCATTTTTTAGCAGTTATTGATTTTTAGTTTGATGGCTATGTGTTAGCTGAAAAAAACAGTTTACTAAATATACATTTAATGAAGTGAAATTAGTTTGCATCGAACTTTTGTTAGTTTTTGTTAATTTTAGTAAAATTATTACAAGCGGACGGATATTAATTAAATATATATTCATATAAATTTAAAATGAACACAGAAGGAGAGGGAAAGGCTATTACTTATTTTTTTCCTTTCGGTCGTCCTTAATTAATGTTTTCTTATAATAATAAATAAATAACTTAATTTTAAGAGAGATATCTTGTTTTTTTATTGTTTTTTTTTATATACAGAGTTTTGTATTAACCTACTTTATGTCTAGTTTATAACAAATTCGTATTATTTCTTGCTTGATTTTAAACATCACATTATATAATTAATTAACATTTGTTTTTTTTTTCGTTACTTTCACTCGTCTTATAGAGATTTAATCATTTATTTTAATTTTTCTTATTGTAAAGCCATCACCGAACAATTATGTATATTTTTGTGAAATTGATGTTGGGTTTTTATTATTTTATATTTTTATTTTTTTATACAGTAAACTACAAAATTCGTTGTTAACGTGGGGAAAAAAATCTATGTATTTAGAACATTTATTGTAAAATGGTAGTTTTTTTTGGTTCTTTATTTAAGAATCTGATAGGGATTTATTGACAATTGTTCTGTTTGGAGAGGAAATTATTTTTTGAAGAAATTGTTGTTTTTATAATTTTTTTTGTAGGAAATTTATTTTAGATATTTGAACATTGTAAATATTTTTTTTTGTTGTTGTTTATAATAACTTGAAGTGGAACAATAATTTGATTTTCTTTTCATGTGTTGGTAATGTCCTTTTGTTGAATGTATTTGTCCTTATTATTTTTTTATGTGTTGAGTTTTGAATACTTTTAAAATCTATCTAGAAATATTTACTTTTTTAATATTTACTTGTGACAATTTGAAGAAAAGACTGGTCTTTATTTTTTATTTATTTCTTGTTAAACAACTTAAAATTTGTTTTTTTATATAAATTCTTGTAACTTTATTTTTCGTTAAAAATTGTATTTTTTTTATATTTTTTTCTGCTTTGTTAGGTACACTTTGGCGTTTATTTTGATTGATTAATTATGTGTGTCTATTTCTATAAGAAAAAAAAATGTTTGTGAATTGATCTAGATTTGAAAAGGGAGTTTGAAGATTTTACAAAGAAAGGTTATCGTTGCTGTTGGAAGTGCCTGGAATCACCGAAATACTCCAGAAGCTTGAGACCAGCATTATTGGGAACGAGACAGATGAGAGTCCTACACACCAACAGTAGAGTTTACACTCTTAATGCTTTTTAGAATGTGAACATAGGGATGCTTGGACGCTGTAAAATCAAAAGCAAAGTGAACAACTAAGTCCAAACGATTGTTGTCCACGCATGGGCCCAATCAAAATTTAAAAATTAAAATTTCGGCTTTGCAAGAGTAACGCTACCAGATGGTTGCTTCTTCGTTATCAAACTCAGTGAAAGATGTTCTTGGTTGTTGAGAAAACAAGGTGCTTCGAGTAATTATTGGTCGCATTTAGTTTGAAAAACTTAGAAGAAGGGGAAGATCAGTCGTTCAATTTTTATTAAACACCAAAGTTTGGATGCGAAGGTTTTTTAAAAATCACGTGGAGAACCACGTCTACATTATGAAGAAATCAAAGGGTTAAAGGGTCGAAGGGACGAAGAGTATTAAGCCCAAGAGTAAGTCGAAGATAGGTAAGCAGTTTGTAGAGATCTGTAATTTCAGATCAGATGAACTGACTACTAGCTAGTGGGTAGTATCTAGCCGGAAACAGAAGGGTTGTGTCCGAATCCTAGCAAACAATAAAGTTCAACACCTATTGACGACTACCCTCAAGGCAGCTTACGAAAGTAGACCGATATCAGTGGATGTCCATCATCCAAACAAATTGGACAATGCAGGGTATATTTGCTACAAAAAAGGCAATCAAGTGCTCAACGATCTTGGGGTTCATGGATTTGCCTTTGAAATTTATGGGAAATTCTTGAGACGAACTTGGGACAGCTTGAGACACATGTAAAATGTATGCTGTCCCTGAGACATTTTGAGACAACCTTGAGACGCTTTTTAGGCAGCAAGCTATCGTTAGTATCTGCACAGGCGGTATGGAAGAGCAAACCTCCACACACACATTTGATTCGTTGATTAACCAAAACCAACAATGTTGGACTGGTCTAGTATTTGTGCAGTTGTTTTGCAACGGTTTAAGGGTTTTAGGATTCGTATATGTCACTCCAGTCCACATTCTTAACATTTTTAGAGAATTCAATAACAGTGGAGATGAATCCTTCTCCTAAATGGTATCAGTCGAATTAGTCCTCTCTTAACAAGCTTTTGGAGGAAGTTTGGGGTTCGACTGCATCAGTGTCTTTTCTACTTTAAATATTCGAGCCTGGTTTGAGGTTGTTCGATTGACATCAGTCAACAGCCTCCTGCCTACGACAATTGTGCAGAGCTACCCTTGCTGCCAATCGCTGCCTCTCGGATTTTGGTTCAAAAGAAGTGCCGTCACGAGTTTTCTGAGAATCAAAGGTCCTCCTTAAATAGGAAAAAAAACAAAAATTCATGTTGCATAGTACATGACAAGATTTTCCCAGCAATTCATATTGAATTTGTTTCCTGTAAATTTCATCAGTCATTGAGTTTACTCTCAAGACAAGGCAAGCTTTCACAGCAGCTCAAGGACCCACACAATTATATAAAGTTTTCAGTGAAACTTTGTTGCTTTCATGAACTTCATGCATCACTGGTGTCGTGGCCTTCACTTGACTGCAGCTGGAACTGATCTTTAAGATCAAGCAGAAAAACAAAATCCACCCATTTTCAGAAAAACGAAAAATCGACAATTAAAACGCACATGGCTGGTGCGCACAAACAAACAACTTTATTTTCAAGTGAAACTAGAACTGATAGAAAAACCCCAAAATATATAAAAGAAATTCAACAAAACACGTAGGTTCTACTTTTTTGGAGTCGTAGTTACAATAAGTGTGGTGTTTAATGATGTCGCAGCGGTAGTTGTATCAACAGGTTGCATAGCTACGGAATAGTGTACTGCAGTGCCATTTGGAAACTGGACATACGTGTATCCGCTGGCACCAACTGTTGGTGGCATTGGCCCATTGTAAGTTGGACCACCTTGTGAGGTATATCCTAGGCTAGCTGGACCAACTTGTGCATTGACTCCATTTTGAAGAGATGCTCCACCAGATAATGTCTGATAATCGGACGGTGATCCACTTCCTTGAGAACCTATTTGATAACCACTTTGAGAGCCCGCTTGAAAACCTCCTTGGAATCCCCCTGAAGGACCTCCTTGGAAGCCGCTTTGAAAGCCACCTTGCGGATTCCCTTGAAAGCCACCTTGCGTGTTTCCTTGAAAGCCACCCTGCGAGTTTCCTTGGTAACCATTGTTAGGTGGAGGTCCATTATTCCACTGATAGTCTGACGTTTGATAGTTATTATTCGACGATGGTGGTGGTCCATATGCCCATGGAGGCTGATTATTGTTATTATTATTTGACGATGATGGTGGTCCATTTGCCCATGGAGGCTGATTATTGTTATTATTATTAGACCCATACCAACTGTTTGAAGGAGGTCCCATTTTTTGGTCGTTACTGCCGTATCCACCGCTGTACCCACCATCTGAATTCCATTGATTGTAGCCATCATTGGATGGATAATTTTGCCCCGCCATCTGCATTCCACTGCGTGCCTGTCCTTGGGTACTGCCACCCACTCCCATGCGACCTCCAGTTGACCGCTGACTGAAGCCGATACCACCGCTGGCAGCGCCTCCTTGGCGACTATTTTTAACCTGACTACCACCCCCTTGAGAACGTTGCCCTTGACGATTTTGACTCTGTCCCTGTCTATTTTGACCCTGGCCTTGTCGATTTTGTCCCTGTCCCTGTCGACCTTGTCCCTGCCGACTATTGCCGCTTCCTTGTCGCTGACTTACTTGCCTTCTGTGAAGCTTTTTGTTCAACCCTGAAGATTTCTTCTTATAACTGATGTCCCTAGAAACGCGATGTAAGTTTCTCCCTTTGCTATTTGCTCCATTTTTTTGTGCAGTACCAGATTGTTGTGTTCTGCTACCTGAAACGGCACTCGAGGCTTGGTTTGTGGCAGCTGGAGAGGCTTGAGCATCATCTTTTTTGCCCTTACCCCTAAATTTGTCTATCACACTCCTAGCAACTCGGTTTTGAGCTCTGCTATTTCCAGTAGTTCCCTTATTTTGAGCATTGCCCTGCTTCGAACCAGATTGTTGGGTTCTACTTCCTGAACCAGCAGCTGAAGCCTGGTTTGTGGCAGCTGGAGAGGCTTGAGCATCATCTTTTTTGCCCTTACCCCTAAACTTGTCTATCACACTCCTGGCAACTCGGTTTTGACCTCTGCTATTTCCAGTAGTTCCCTTATTTTGAGCATTGCCCTGCTTCGAACCAGATTGTTGTGTTCTACTTCCTGAACCAGCAGCTGAAGCCTGGTTTGTGGCAGCTGGAGAGGCTTGAGCATCATCTTTTTTGCCCTTACCCCTAAACTTGTCTATCACACTCCTGGCAACTCGGTTTTGACCCTTGCTATTTCCAGTAGTTCCCTTATTTTGAGCATTGCTCTGCTTCGAACCGGATTGTTGGGTTCTACTTCCTGAACCAGCAGCTGAAGCCTGGTTTGTGGCAGCTGGAGAGGCTTGAGCATCATCCTTTTTGCCCTTACCCCTAAACTTGTCTATCACACTCCTGGCAAATCGGTTTTGACCCTGGCTATTTCTAGTACCCTTATTTTGAGCATTGCCCTGCTTCGAACCAGATTGTTGGGTTCTACTTCCTGAACCAGCAGCTGAAGCCTGGTTTGTGGCAGCTGGAGTGGCTTGAGCATCATCTTTTTTGCCCTTACCCCTAAACTTGTCTATCACACTCCTGGCAACTCGGTTTTGACCTCTGCTATTTCCAGTAGTTCCCTTATTTTGAGCATTGCCCTGCTTCGAACCAGATTGTTGGGTTCTACTTCCTGAACCAGCGGCTGAAGCCTGGTTTGTGGCAGCTGGAGAGGCTGGAGCATCATCTTTTTTGCCCTTACCCCTAAACTTGTCTATTACACTCCTGGAAACTCGGTTTTGACTCTTGCTATTTCCAGTAGTTCCCTTATTTTGAGCATTGCCCTGCTTCGAACCAGATTGTTGGTTTCTACTTCCTGAACCAGCGGCTGAAGCCTGGTTTGTGGCAGCTGGAGAGGCTTGAGCATCATCTTTTTTGCCCTTACCCCTAAACTTATCTATCACACTCCTGGCAACTCGGTTTTGACCTCTGCTATTTCCAGTAGTTCCCTTATTTTGAGCATTGCCCTGCTTCGAACCAGATTGTTGGGTTCTACTTCCTGAACCAGCGGCTGAAGCCTGGTTTGTGGCAGCTGGAGAGGCTGGAGCATCATCTTTTTTACCCTTACCTCTAAACTTGTCAATCACACTCCTGGCAACTCGGTTTTGACTCTTGCTATTTCCAGTAGTCCCCTTATTTTGGACATTGCCCTGCTTCGAACCAGATTGTTGGTTTCTACTTCCTGAACCAGCGGCTGAAGCCTGGTTTGTGGCAGCTGGAGAGGCTTGAGAATCATCTTTTTTGCCCTTACCCCTAAACTTGTCTATTACACTCCTGGAAACTCGGTTTTGACCCTTGCTATTTCCAGTAGTTCCCTTATTTTGAGCATTGCCCTGCTTCGAACCAGATTGTTGTGTTCTACTTCCTGAACCAGCAGCTGAAGCCTGGTTTGTGGCAGCTGGAGAGGCTTGAGCATCATCTTTTTTGCCCTTACCCCTAAACTTGTCTATCACACTCCTGGCAACTCGGTTTTGACCCTTGCTATTTCCAGTAGTTCCCTTATTTTGAGCATTGCCCTGCTTCGAACCAGATTGTTGGGTTCTACTTCCTGAACCAGCGGCTGAAGCCTGGTTTGGGGCAGCTGGAGAGGCTTGGGCATCATCTTTTTTGCCCTTACCCCTAAACTTGTCTATTACACTCCTGGAAACTCGGTTTTGACTCTTGCTATTTCCAGTAGTTCCCTTATTTTGAGCATTGCCCTGCTTCGAACCAGATTGTTGTGTTCTACTTCCTGAACCAGCAGCTGAAGCCTGGTTTGTGGCAGCTGGAGAGGCTTGAGCATCATCTTTTTTGCCCTTACCCCTAAACTTGTCTATCACACTCCTGGCAACTCGGTTTTGACCCTTGCTATTTCTAGTAGTTCCCTTATTTTGAGCATTGCCCTGCTTCGAACCAGATTGTTGGGTTCTACTTCCTGAACCAGCGGCTGAAGCCTGGTTTGTGGCAGTTGGAGAGGCTTGAGCATCATCTTTCTTGTTCTTGCCCCTAAACTTGTCTATCACACTTCTGGCAACTCGATTTTGTCCTCGTCCCTTTGCATTAGCTCCATTACTTTGGGTATTGCTTTGCTTGCCACCTTGTTTTGTTTGAGAAACTGTGCTCGATTTAGTGTTGCTGGTTACCTGAAGCATGGTATCATCTTGCTTGTTCTTTGGCTTGAACTTGTCCTTAAGCGATCTTGAAGGCCGGCTTAGAATATCTTCTGCTATTTCGATTTCCTCTAGGCTATCATCATCAACTGATCTGACAACTCGTTGCAAAGTCGATGGGTCTCCTCCAGTTGACGCGTTTTGATCATAAGTTGCATCTCCTGTGTAGTCCTGGTTACCGTATTGGGATGGGTCTTGATATTGTGCATCTGGTGATACAGTAGTTGTTCCTTGGCCGCGTCCTCCCTGTCTGCCGTTGCCGTTACCGCCGTTACCACCATTACCACCACGGCCTTGACCTTGTCCTTGACCCATTCCTCCACGGCCTTGTCCTTGACCACGTCCACCTCCTCCTCTACCACCACCTCCAGCGCCACCACCATTACCTCCGCCGCCGCCGCCGCCATTACCACCGCCCATGCGACCATTTCCGCGCCCATTTGGTCCTCCCCCGCGTCCGTTTTGACGACCATTTTGACCTTGACCATTTCCTCCGCGACCCTGTCCTTGTCCTTGACGTTGACCTTGTCCCTGTCCCTGGCCACCTCTGCCATTTCCACCACCATTTTGTCCTCCTTGACCGCGTTGGCCGTTCTGTCTTTGCCTATTCTGTCCTTGTCCTTGACCCTGACCATTCCCTTGACCCTGGGCTTGAAGGTGGACATTTGTATCCTTTGGTAATGGCATAGCCTCAAGATCCAACTGCTCATGATCGGCTTTCGAAATAGCTCTCTCAACCCTGTGCAAACTTACTGAGCTCCTGCCACTTCCATTGGTACCGCTTCTTGATGAAGATCCCGCATTTTGACCCGAACCTTTTCTAGTACCATTTTTACCTTGGGACACAGTCGTAGTCGTTTCATTGTAAGCCTTTTTCTTTCCCCACTTTCGGTCAATGCCAAAAGCCGAATGAATCGATCTAGATATACGTTTCAGTAGTCCCACTTCGTCTTGAGAAAAATCTAAGCCTCTGAACTTATCATCATCGTTGTCTGGAATAAGGTTCTTATTTTTAAACATTTGTTTTGTTATGACGTTTGTGTACGTGCTAAGAAAAGTCTGCTGTAGTGCAAAAAAACCATTATTCGGCTTATTTTGAGCGAAAGCTTCAATTTTTTATTTATTAAAGTCTTCGTAAAAATAAGGTTCTAAATGTGAGGGCTTAAATCTATCAGTATCAGTAGTACTGGCTATAGTAATTGTAATCGTTGTTGTTGTTGTCGTTTCCATAATTGTAGTTGTCATTGGTATTGTAATCCTGATTGTTATTATAGTAATCATAGTTTGTGTTCGTGTTGCCATTGTTACCATTGTTACCATTGTTACCATTGTTACCATTGTTACCATTGTTCCCGTTGTTACCATTGTTGCCATTATTGTTTGTGTTTCCATTGTTGGTGTAGGATGTGTTTGTGTTACCACTCGTCCACCAGAAGGCTGGATAATATGGATAAGGTCCATAAGGACCGTAGTACGTGTAAATGGGTTGTTGCGCAGATCCGCCAGACGATGTTACCGATCCCCCGTTCGGATAAATGACAATTACTTGAGTTCCGGAAGACTGTGACGCCGGACCTGTGGGAGCCATACCCAAAGGTGTTTGCATAGGTCCTGGTTGTGGTTGAAATGGATACGGTGTCATAAACGGAGAACCCCCCATATAGGATGGACCAGAAGCAGGACCCATATAGGTCGGTCCTAGACCCTGATTTGGTTGCGGTATTGGTCGCATAGGTTGCAATGGTGGAATTGGTTGAAGTGGTTGCAACGGTTGCATCATTTGGGACTCGTGAGACGGGCCGTCAAGTGCTTGGCTTGTACCATTCACCGGGATTAGTTCAAAGTCATCTTCTGAAATGGTCACATGGGGGTATTAGTTCAGATTTTGTTGGCTTACGCGAGAAATGAGTGTGACCATTTGTGTGCAACCGTTCCCTGATCCAATCCTTGCAACCAAAACTTAAAGGGTCTAGAGTGTCATGTAGAATAGGTAGTGACTGGGGTAACCGCTTCGCGTGGGTATCGCGGGCAGCGCTTGTTGTCCTTGATAGGGGGTTGCTTTTGAGTTAAAGATGTTCATGCAACCGACAAGATTTGCACATGGTTGTTGTTGAGTCTGTGGTGATATCACTGGATAGGTTGAGACGGGTTGTGTTAAAATTTGCGGGATGTAACTTTGTTGGGGAACAACGCAGGGTGACGAGGATGGATACGTCATTGGCATCGTTTGAGGATACTGTGTTGCTCCCATGCATGGATCGATAATATAAAGGGGAAACGTTGATGAAGGGGCAGTGCCTTGAGTTGGAACTCCTCCAAAAGTAGGAACTTGATAGGAAGGTTGAGGATATGACTGGTAGGTGGGATATGAAGTTATAGGTGGCGCACCAGGATATAAAGCTGAGGTACTTGCGGCACCGGGATAAGGGCCTAACATATTTGGATATGTTGCAGGTGAGTAGGAAGGAGGTGTATTGGGTACTGTCGGTTGAATGGGTACACCACCAGGATATGCTCCAGCTGTAGGGTTAGAGCCGAACGGATACGATGGTCCCAAATACATTTGACGTGTGTTGGGCTGTTTCGCTTGACGAGAGCTGGCTACTGATATATTATTCTGTTTTATATCAGCGACTTTGGACTCAAAGTTGCGGGCGGTTACAGTTATGGTTTCCATGTCGGTATTGTTATCGCCGATACTATCTGAAATGGCCGGAAGAGATTGTTGTTTTTTTTTTGGTTTTTCTATTTAGTGCTTATAAAGTAAGTTTTTCTATCGGCGAGAAGTATTTACAGACAGAGTGCGAAAGGTTTGCTTTTCATTTGTGAAAAACTTTTTTAAAGCATTTGACAAAAAACAAAAGGTTTCAAAACATATGGGCTCAAAAAGAAGTTCAGATGCGCAGCATTTTTTACTGCGAAAGGGTTGGTGGAAGCAATGTTTAGGTTTCATAACATTTTAAATAGTTGATAGTTTTGACCAACAAAATTAGTTACGATTAGCTTTAAGAGAAATTTATGAAAATTTAAGAAAAATTCCAATTCCTCTCCTAATCTAGACCGATTCAAAATTTTTAAAAAATCTAAGCCTACTCTATCTAGTTAAAAAACAAAATCAAATCCCTTAAACTTTAAAGTAGATTAAATGAAATCAATAAATTCGTAAAAAATTAAATGCAAAAAAACTAAATCCAAATGATATAAGGATAAAAAAAAATTAAAAAAAAACTCCAACCACAAACAAAAATAATAGAAAGACAGGCCTTCACTTCATCTGATGCCTGTTATTACGTTCGAAGCAAATGTCCCATTTGCTGTTGCAGCATCACCAATCCCAGCACACATCCAGCTACCATACTCAAACCGCCGCCAACACTTGACAGACTTAGAAGGCCACCGCCAGTTGCAAAAACTCTCCTCCCATGATGTACACCGCCAGCAGCCGATGACGGATGGGACTGTGTCTGTCGATTGTATGGATTTTGATTTGGCAGATACTGTGGCGGTGGCTTATTGAACATATTCGGATTATTATAGCCACCTAAACCGAGGCCGCCGAGACTGCCGTGACCGCCACCGGGTGCAAGAGAGCCAGGCGGACCACCGGTTCCAGCTGGATTAAAAAACGGCTGCTGGCCAAATATGAACGGCGGATTGTATGGATTCGATGGCTGAATATTATGTGGAAAAGCGGGACTCAGGCCACTACCCGGATGATTGGGTTGAGGGAATTGCTGAAAGGCTGGAGCGGAGGTGGGTTGATTAAATGGAAATATTGGCATATTCGGAATAATGGGTTGCGAATATGGCGCTCCAAACACATAGTGCGGATCGATTTGTGAATTTGGATTATTGCGGTTGCCGTTGCTACCGCTGCCACCATTGTTATTACTATTATGATTGTTGTTATTGTTGTTGTGATGGTTGTTGCCATTTGTGTTGTATGTATTTGTGTGCGATGTTGGATTAGATGATGGCGAGAATATGGCATTTTCTGGAGCCGGATTTAAACTAGCACCTGTGAATGAGGAATAAAAACAAACAAAATGGACAAACATACAAACACACAGAGGCATGCTAGAGAAATGTTGGAGATATAACACAAACATTGAAGTAATGATTACATAAAGGATGAGCAAGCAGTTTTGATGTGTTAAAACATTTTGATATTTTTTTTTTGGGTTTCACGCAATTTATAATTTTTATATATATCTTGAATGAAATGTCCCTTGAAATTAACCTTATTTCGGACATTACCTGTTCCCGAAATAAAGGATTTACCGAAGTAAAAGAACATTTCTGATAAATATAGTCTTGGTAAAGCTTCTCAGCTTCGAGGTTAATGTCCGTTGTAGGACCCACATAAGGACTAAAATTAGGATGAATCTAATTTTTAAAATAATTCGATTTTAGTCGATCCGGTTAAAAATAGCTAATCTACATGTTATTAAGCTTGTTATTTTGCAAAGTAAGTTTTCTTCAAAATTATTAAAAGCTCTGGTGTTTTTGAAAAATTGTTACATATTTTTTTAGCCAATAAAATCAACGGTTATAAACAAAAGCATTGTAGATTTTAAGTTCGCACTCAGATGTGAAAAAGAATTAATTGCACGATTTTCGTAAAAAAGAAGTTCTTCAGACAAACTATTGCATAAAACCCAAAAAAAAAACGGATTACATCCACTCCCACACGAATGACTTTATGTTATCCTTTGCCAAAAATAATAATAATATGCATACCATCCCAAATATTATAAACAAACACTTTAAAGCCAAAAAAATATGAATAACTCCCAACTGGCTTAAATTTGTGACAATGTTAGAAATGATAGATGGTGCCCGTAATACCCCGTTAAAAAAATCACCTGACGGTTTCACACCTCCATTATTTGATGCTCCGCTCTTTTTACACGTTGGATAACTGCCGCATTCCTTGCCATCCCGTTGACCAAAGCCGCAGGAATCATGCGATAGGGTACAGACCTCATTTGGCAAGCAGCCGATGTCAGCGCATCCGCGTCCGTATTCTGGCAAATGTCGTCATAACATATAAAATAATGTAATGCCAATAATAATAGAAAAGAACAGAGAATTTTCGATTACATAACATTTCGATTCGATTCGCAGGACAAAACGGAAACAAAATCGAACCAAAAAAAATGTAATTTTTTTTCTCACGAAAAAAAAACAAAAAAAAAATTGTTTATCTATGTATGTGTGTGATTTTTTTGAGAGGGGGTTTTTGAGGGTTGGTTTGGGTATCTTTGTGTACGGAAAGGTATATTAGGGAAAAGCAATCAATTTTTTGTTATTCTTCTTTTCAACATACTTGAGTATGAGTTGACACTGCTGATGGCGCACAAAAGAAGTACCAGCATAATGCTCCCCATAGGACTGAGGAATGAAGTCATCCTCATCGTGTACTTGTTGTTGCTTGGTCCCTGTGTTGGTTAGTTGAAGATTCTGCAATGAAAAAAAAGGAGAAAAATGTTACATTTTATCCAGAGAAGAATGACGGTGGGTGGGCTATGACTCCTTCGCAATGTGATATCACGGATTTCACTAAATCAATATTGGACAGATTCCATGTTCATTTGTCAACAAGATTCTCTGTTTTCAATATTTTTTTTTATTCACTTTTTTGCGATTTCTCACAGGACACCACACTCACGTTTGTGTAAACACAGGAGTCGCTCTCAATTACGAATATTGAAATGCCAAAAGGAATACGACGAACGTTTTTTGTTTTTTAGTATCAATTTCAATTTGAGCCACAACTGTTTGTATGGTTTCAAAACGAACACTACTGCTACAACGGTGTGGGGTATGTTTATTTATTTGCAAAGCACTTTGCACGATGCGCGGGTGATGTTGGCCCGTGACCAAAATCGGTATTGGCGGTGGCAGTGGTAGCGCGGTGGATGGTAAATTGGACTTTTTATGTCCTCAAATCAATTTAATTTCGAGAAATTAAATTCTGGGGCAAGCGTGGTAGCACACTGCATCACTGTCATAAGATAAATTCGGTTGATTGTCGCAGATGATTAGCCAGGCGGACGATTTCAGTGGATTTGGAACGCGCGAGATCTATCATGGAAATTAATTTCCTGACTATGGTTGTGTTTACCAATGTTCGAGGGCGTTATTTGTGTAATTTAACTGGTAATTAAGGCATCATCATGAGCGTAGAGTAAACGGTGAGAGTTGGTTTAATGTGCGAATTTAATTACCGGGAATGTGAACATATTTGCATTTTTGTAGGACATACACTGTTTCGTTGGGATTTGCGCTTATATTATTTTAACGTCAATATGCTCTACAGAATTAAGCATTTAAGTTAAAATAACGCAAAATTTGTAAATTTATTTATTTTTTTTTAAACTAAAATAACAAGCTACATAATTTGGAGTTAAGCTATTCAAAACCTAATAAAAACTTTCAAGAGCTGTCGAAAAGTAATAGTTGAAATGAATGTCACTGTGGGAAAAGAAAAACTAAGCACACTTTTCCTGAAACCAAGAATATACAGTATAAATTTACAATAACCCCCAAAACCCAAAATATTACTTTGTGCCAACAAAATATCTTTGGGTATGTTCGTGGGAACGTTTTTACATAGCAGACAACGGTAATGATTTAATTTCAGCTGAATGTTACTTTTTTAAATATCCACTCTGTTGTGTTCACATTTTTTATTGCTTTTTCGTCTCATTCGCATTTTCTCTTAGGCAAAATGCGATCGGTTTCTGTTTGTGTTTGAATAAATGTGTTATGTGTGAAAGATACGTTAATAACGTGCCTTGGAGAGAGCTTGTCAGTGACGCAAAAAATATAATTAGGAGACAACGAACGATTGACGATCGGTACAACAAAATGTATGTGAATCTTATTTTACTTTACTTATGTCCTATATCCTCTCGTGGGTGCTAGGGCCTCTACAACGCCGCGCCCATCGTGTGCGGTTTCTGGCAATGCGCCTCAGTTCTCCCGAACTATTTCCCAGTTGCAGAACTTCCTTCTCGAAAGTCCTAGGACCGCCGCGTATTCTGCCATCCTGAGTAAGAGGTTTCTATTGCATCTCGTGCTTAGCTATGGACCTGTCACCTTTTCGCAATGTGTGACCAATCCACTGCCACTTTTGTCTCGGTGTTTGTGCCTATAGGTTCATGAGTCCTTCTCTGGTAAAGTTGTTCGTTTGAGATACGCGTAGGCTAGAAAATCTTTAAGATGTTCCTATTAAGGAACGTTTGCAGCTTCCTCGTGATAGTAGTGTTCACTCTCCAAGTCCCACATCCATCCTGCAGCAGCACCGATTTAACGGAACGGAACAGTCGTGGCTGAATGTTAAAGCTAATTGCATTACTATGCCAAATCGTGGATAACATCCCAAATGCAGATTTAGCCTTGCATATTCGGTTGGTTATATCCAGTTCGGTTCCGCCATCCGTTGAGACAATACTTCCAAGGTATCCGAAACTCTCTACTCTCGCAACCATATGAGTTAATGAGTTTGTCTTAGGCTGATAATTTTGGCTTTTGCCTAATTAATTTCCAGCCTTGCCGAACTCCACTTTGAACTTCGAATTTCTCTATGCAAACCGTGGCGAATTTTCCAATCGTAGGTAGCCTTGATAATTGCTATTAACTTATCGAGAATGCCTCTCCTGTGCAAGGCACGCCAAATAAATTTCCGATTGGCACTGTCGAACGCCTTTTCGAAATCGATGAACAGCAGTTGAAGTGGCGATCGATATTCAACGCACTACTCAATGATGATTCGCAAGGTGTTTATGTGGTCCACACAGGAGGTTCCAGAGCGGAAACTTGCTTGTTCGGCGCCGAGTGTGTCTTCGAGGCATTCTTTGATTCGCTCCAGGATAACTTTATCTATTATCTTGGCCACAGCAGGCAGAACGCAGATGCCTCACCAGTTTTCGCAGTGCATAAGGTTGCCTTTTTAGGAAACTTGACGATCATACTCTTCAGGTCTCTCAATAAGTATGAATATTAGCTAAGCCGTTGCAGTTGGAGTAGCTCGGAAAAGCTCTGCGGATATGACATCAAGTCCTACCGCCTTATTGGTTTTCAGATCGCGGTAATGATCTCATCCCTACTGGGAGTTGTAGTGCGAATTCCGAAATTTACGCTGCTCTTCTCTCATCTTCGTGCGATACTGGGATTCTAGGTCGATCCTCCCTGCTGCTGGAGTTTCTGCAATTCGAGCTCTAAGTAGTTTTCATTCGTCCATCCTTCTCCACGTATCTTCGGAAACCCACACCCTATGTCTTCCCGGTGATCAACTGACAATCCTTTCAGCACCTGATGTGAAAACAATTTTCACAGCATACCAATTAGCCTTTTATGGTGAAGGGCACTGAGCTGCTAATTGTTTCCACTCCACGGGCGAGTTTATCTCTTAGTTCAGGGCGCACTGTGGGATCTCTCAGTCGATCGATGTTAAACCTGGACGTTCTCATGTTGTAGGATCTTAGAACGGCGACAGTTCGTATTAAATAAATAAATTTATTGAAACAAACCAATCGACAAAAAATGATTATTTTATTTAGGGATGGATGAAAATTGAAAACTTAATTTAACAATCAAAATATTTGAAAATTTAAATAGTTTGCTGTTAAATTCGCCAAAATTTAAAATAAAAAAACATTTTCGCTTAAAATTCAGTCTTTTTTCGGTCGTAAAAGAAGATTTTAGGGTAATTTGGCAGTTAACTGTTTATCTCTTTTTAAGTTTAGCTTTATTTTTTGTATCTTGGTATCGCTTACCAGTCTGGTCCATTGGGAATAGGCAGTTGACGCCCTCCAGATCAGTAGATATAACTTAATATCTGTGCTATGTCTCGAACTAGCAGATTTTTTAAATTCTTTCAACATTCCAATGGTTACATTTCTCCGGATAAATCTAGGTTAATTAAGGGCAAAAAGTGCCTACCTCTGCCAATTTAAATCTCAACTATTTAAAGGTGACACTTTTCGGATTATTATAGGTTTTTTCGACACGAACCGAGCTGCCGACATATAAGAAAAGATCGAAATCGTAAATTTGTCATGTTTTTCTGAGCTCCGTTTTAAAATGTTTTTGTTTCATAACACTAGATCCTTTTCTTAACATTATTGGAAAAATAATATACTTAATTAAAAGTTATTGCAATCGTGCTGAAATTACTTAATCAAAGTGTGAACGAGATATAAAATAAACCCAAACTAGTCCGTCTGTCTGTCCTTTTATCTGTCTACGAAAAGTATGGAGAAACGGTTCCACGGATTTATTTCAAAGATTCAGAGTTTTCGGGCAATCATATCGCTGTTTTTTGCTTTACCATATCGTCTCGAATATGCCAGAAACATGAATGTGCTAATTGAAAATGTTGTGAGTATTATTAGCTCTCATAGATCCTCCTGACTATATAATAAAACAAATGCCAACATATACCAAAATCATAGGTATGAGAACAAATTTGTTTGTAATGTTGTAATTAAATTTTACCAGTTAGAACAAACTTACAAAAAAATTTATCTTAGGTGTCAAAATATATAGAAATATATTCTGCAGAATTTATGATAAAGATATAACGTATTTAAACTTTACCCTAGATTTAAGCCATAAAGGCCCACTTTCTTATTTACTGGGCATGGAAAAAACAACTGGCAGTGGGTGCAGGGGCTTAGTGATTATTGGGTTGACCTACTAAGCGATGATCAAGATCTTGTAAAAGTCTGACTAACGTCCTTGTCATGAAAGGCTTCTCAAATTTGCAGTTCGGAACCGGTATTCAAGTGTAGGTTCCTGTAGGTGGTCGTCCTTTTTCCCTTTTAAGGGGCAAATTAATAAATGTACATTTTATTAAAGGCAATTGATCTGAAAACGCTGCGAATATATTTCTATATACGTGTACATTCAAATTTATTTAAGGAAGTCCCTCAGTCTGGGTGCAAAAAGTTATGTAAAAACCTTTAGAGAATATTTTCAAGAATTTGTATTAAAATCTTTTCCGAAAAAAATTTATTAAATTCGATCACAGTTGTAACGGAAAATAACTGCTTCCTATTTAAGGCTGAATTTGCAAAAAGTGTACATAATCGTTCAATACCATAATCGAAAAGCGTTTTCAGAAGTCTCAAACAGTGTTAATAATTATGGCCAATTAATATCTAAGACCACTAAAGAATGTTTACGAGTTAAACAATGTAACTTTGATTGCTAATTACCGTTCAAAGCATCACAATTACAGCATGTTATTGAAATCAAACAAACATTAAATTTAATAGCAAAAACTCACAAGTGTAGCAACGCAACGTAAATAAAACTATAATGGCCCTTTTAACTATTGGCTTTAAAAATCAAATTTTAAGTATCACAAAACGCTCTAAAACCCCATCAATGTTCGAGTAGTGTAATATAAAGTGTGGCCGTGAATTTAATTATCCGCGTTCTCAATTAAATTTCACACTGCTATTAATGACTGAGATTATCATAAACTTGTGCAATTGAATGGACAATGAGTGAAATATAAATTGACCTATGGCAGTCTATTGTGATAAGCTGCAAGAAATCGACCACGAGCGCTTGAATTTCTTGGAATCTCGGTTTGGAGTTTTCTTGTTTTCTTGTAAATTAAATTTGTTATCAGTTCAATAAATTTGGTTTATGTGGCAATGTAGGTATTTTTTTTTTTAAATTGTTGGTTTAATATAACACAAAAAAAATGCAAGAAACGTGTTTCAAAAATTATATACTGTTCAAATTTTATTCCCAAGTGTCTATAGATTTTTTTGTTTCTATTTATTTACTTGGTTTATTAACTCATAGATTCAATGTGTTGGCAAACGAAGTGGGAGGTCTGTGATTCTTCAATTCTTACCATAAAGAAGAAGAGGAAGATCCGTTTGGTCGTTTGGACACTGTCTCTGCAGCTACTCGAGTAATTTAAAAAAATATTATAGTATTGTAATGGTGACACCATCAGGATCAGTAGACGTTACTAAGATCAAAGCTTTCAATTCCACCATGACTACATCCAAGATCATCGAGGGCTGCAGAGAGTCACTGATCTGGGCTAGCCGCCTTCAGTATCACTTTCGTGTTGTTTCTGGGCCATTGGAACAGAAAGGGAAATAAGAAAGCCGCCGAGATGGCCAGATATTGCTTTAATCTACCTACATATATACAGCACACTAAAAGGCAAACAATTATTTGCGAAACGTCTGGACATCGCAGGCGTTAAATTCAACAACATAAGTTTTATCCTTAATTTTGACACGTTCCGTGAATAAGAGCTTTCCACGAAGAACTTTCAGGAAGCAGCTAATTTAGTACGAACCTAGAGGTTATTGAAGAATATTTTTACACGCAATCAAAGCATGGCATATTTTAAAATAATAATAGAACTGCGTTATTCTTTCTAAAGGTCAGCCAAATCGTTCTCGACATTGTGTCAGAATCTAGGAATTTCATTTTTTCCATCAAAGCACTCTGCTCATACAATTCCCAACGATTAACACTGAGCGTCCTTATTTCAATAAAACTTTCAGTTCAAGACATTCTGTTGAATCCATTAGTATGCAGCAAACATTAAGCCAGCACAACAAAGTACAACAGCAAAAAGCAGTAACCCTAATGACCACCTCTTCTCATTCTCTGTGTCTGTTTAGAGATAGACAACAGAACAGCGCGTAAAAGGATTATCGTGTTGCGGACTCCTTATGTGGCCGCACTTGGTATTTGCTTAGAATGCAAATGGAATCTATCTGCCAACAACCATCTGGCTTTCCACAGGTTGCTCGGCAGCGGAACTAATTGATATTCAAGTAAACAAATTGTCGCCTCAGCATGGTGAAAGCTTCTAACCACTTTTGTCCGCCACTTCCGCCCCGGAACAACGCACAACACCGCATATCCGTAATACAATTCCATTTCATTTGCTAGCTTTGGTTTATTCTTTTTTTTGTTCATCCTTTACCAAGGAATTCATTTCATTTTCGTAAATATTTACGCAAAGTACAACACTCCATGGTAACGGGTTTTCATCTTTAAGATTCCTCTAAAGCATACAAATAAATTCCCTCCTTTGTTCGTGTTGCCTGTCACTTTAATTACCCTGCCTCGAATTCCTTTCGTCCCTCTGAAGGATATGATGGCACAGCAAATATGCACACTCACACAGACACACCTTCCAAGAGTTGCAAACTAAAAATTGGCTCAGTGCCAAAATGCATGTTGAGACATTGAATTTTCATTTGCAATACGAATTCCGAGAGCAGGAGAATGACACGAAGAAAATTCCTTAGGTGTACTCAAAATTAATCCATTCGTCATTTGGCTTAAAATTCCTGAGTCCTACCGGTCTTCACAGCAGAGTCCTTCTCTTCGGAGTAGGAGTGGGATAGTTGAAATTATCCTTTAATTTGTTTTCCCCCGGTAAATTATCCATGGGAGTTAATGTGGTTTTACTTAAACTAACGAAGAACAAAAGGGCAAACTAAATATATACCCCCCCCATCAGAAAGGACGAACACTTTAATGAGCACTATGACATGGCACACGGGACACTTCCTAATTGCATTTATGTTTGGAAATTTTCTATCCCATGAATTTAATTCGATTCACATCGTGTTGGTGGAAGTTGCTTTCGCTTTTTTATTTTTTATTTTCCCGGTGCGAGTCCTGGAAGATTTAATTTCCATCGTGACCGTTCACACTGTGTCATCCTTTATCACTTCCTTTTGCCGCACGTACCTGAATCTGAATGGGAAAAAAATGAGTATTTTTTCCCATTCAGAGCTGAACAGCGCCTGCGAGGCAATTTTCAACAATGTCTGAGGAGGCGGAAATAAGGAAGGGAAAAAAGATTTATTTCTTAAGTAAAGTTTAAGTTGAAGATTCGCCATCATTTTGTAGGTTTAATTTGCTTTTGCCATAGCATCGTGTCTTGACGGAGAAATACGATATTTTCGCTGACATTGATGCAAAGGGAATTTTAAATACCTTTTCAATCGAAGGATGAAAGGAAATGTCCGTCGAGTTGTTTCATTAAACTTTATAAAGAGGAAAGGTCGAAACAAATCCGTTTTATTTCAACAAGTTTCATTCGTTGAGATCATTTTAAGGATGAAGAGACATGCTTCTCTCATTCGCAAAAGTATCGTTGTATTGCAAATCGTTGCGTTAAAATGGGAGCATCCTTAAATAGAAGTTCAACTGTGGAAAAGATGGTGTATAAGAAGGAGTCATCGGGCTTACATTCTGCCATCCAAACTTGATTGATGAGTAAGATCTCTTCTGGTAGGCCATAAGAGCTGGCGAATTTTTTGTTCTTAAACATTTTTTAGGGCAAAGCCAACCTCTTCTAGATATAAAGGCGGGTGATATTGGTTTCTCATTGACATTGAGGCGGAAATGCATCATCAAACCTCTTTATGTGATGTTAATGCTAAAATACCTGCGCAGCGGTGACTAGACTTAATTTGCTGTTTAGTGACAGACCGCGTACTCTCTTGGTACTTTCTTGGCTCTAAAACCTATCCTTGCTGCACTTTTATTTTATATTTTTTTGCGGTATACGCATGCATGATTATACCATTGGATTTTTCTCTGGGGTGGCTGTCAACCTAGGTAACCTAGGGTGGCTTTGGCTAGCTCTTTTCATCATGTCGCTATTCCGGGATCACTGGTTGTTGGCGACAGTGGAAGGTACACAGTGAAGAGTTTTTGCACTCAGACGTTCGTTATTGGCTCTGGCTACTTTAGGTGTGCTAAGGCGTCCAATATCGAGTTTCTTCTTCTGGGCTGTTCACAGCTTATTCTCGCTGAATAGTCGAACTGTGTACCTCGTAATAGTGGCTAGCACATGATCGATTTGGTAGGCGGTTCAACAATTAATAGAGCACAAGGGTGCTGTATGGATCCTCTAGTCTTGGAATCTTAGTGCCGTATTACAGCAAATGCAAAATCAATTAGTCGGTAGTCGTTATCTGTTTTCTTTTCGTGGAGGTTGTGCTACTAACTAAGCCTTTAAATATGTTTTTCTTCCCTCCCATTGAAGTTTCCAAACACAATTTTGACATCGCCGGCCTCTGGAATTTGTTTAAATAATAGATAGGCTTAAATGTATAGTTTCGTTTCTCTTGAAACTATATTTCTACCATAGATTCAATACTCTAATTTAGATTACAGCTGATTTCAAGCCCATTATGGCTGCTGGGCTGTGGGAGTATATTAAGAAGTTTCTGTATGTGGAGGCACATTATTTAACGTCATTAGGGATACAGCAGCTTATTCTGCCTGGAAGAAGTTTCAATCTTCAATAATCATAATATATTTCCTTAAACCAAGAGTTTAAAACTATATGCCCACTATATGACTATACGCCAGGACTGCGGTCTTTATTAGAACCGTCGCGTCGGTATAGAGAGCTGTCTGTTCTTCTTTTGTGACTTTGTTTTATGGCCAGTCGTTTCTATTAGGAATTCTAGTATTTAATCTTACAGCGGGAGCTCTGCGGCATAACATCATAACCTTAGAGCTTTGTTCATCAGTCCGCATAAAAAGCTGTGGTTTTTAAAGTTAAAGTTTTTATCACTTTGACTAACTGAAGTCAGTCTTCGCTTCTATTGCGCAAATTAAAAAGGCTTTCCATTGACAACATAAAAGCGTTATCAATTTAGAATGCTGCCAGAAATTTATTTCAATTGCATTGAATTCTTTGAAGTCATTTTTAAAGTCACTATCATGTCACAAGAATGCATGAGCCAGTTTTTCAGGTCATTTAACTCACTTTTGAAGAATTCGAAGTCAGTGAATGCATTCAAATTCTTTCAATTTCTTTGAAGTCATAAATTTTATTGTTATACCTCAAACCTCAAATCTCAAATCTAATGATTTCACATTATTAATGACTTGGATAGCGATTTCAAAGCATTTCAAAATGATTAAATTGTAATAAAAACGTCAGACCTGTCCTTTAACCAGAACCGTCCAAGCCAGTCAATATTTCTTCGTACATATCAACCTTTTAATAAATGCCAATAGCTTTCCCTTGCACTCTTAGTACTTAATATTCAATTTGAACCAATTACTCGCGCCCATCTTTGAAGACCCTTCCCCAATTGTTTAGTCGGATTTGTTACTTCTGATCGTTTTGCTTCCGTCATCAGTGTCGCTTAATCCCCACCCTAAAGCTGTTATCATTAACATTTGCTACATCAGCAGCAATCACAAACCCATTCAAGCTTATTAAAACCAATTACGGACCCCTTTATTTTCGCACCATTTCAACCCCATCACTACATTACGGCTCTATTTGCAAAAACCTTCGAACTTCATAAAAACCCCATTTCACTTAGCCCTTCCTCGGTCGGCTGATGGGGCAAAATGTCGTCTGTCAGAAAAATACACACACACCCACTAAGTTTCAACCCCAAATTCTATTTTCCACCAGTATTCGCATTTTCTGTGTGCTTTTTTTTCAATCCCACTTTTCAATGCTTTGCTATCTTTATGATCTCTTTGAAACTATTACAGCTCCAACCCAGGGGTAGCTAGCTCCAACAAACTAGAACTATGTCGGTCGTTGGCGTTGTCATCGTCATAATAATCGTCCTCTTCGTCGTTGTCTCGGTGGATAATTTTATACAGAAATAGGGGTGAGTATTTTCTAATACCCGTTATGCGAGGCGAGAAAACATTTCGCTTCGATGTGCGGTTTTCAACTGACTTGAGATTTACATTCGGTCCTAATGGTGTGGAAGTGTGATTTTTCTGTTTGTGTTGTTGTTAAAACCACATTTTGTTTGACAACAAAATGTTAAGGCTAAATTGTTTATTGGTAAACAAAAAAGAAAAACACTGGCTCGCTATCGGGCTATTAAGGCTTTTTAGAAGGAACAATCATCTGTGATCAGTGCTGACAGTGAATGGACCTTTGTTGAATGTGATTTAACGCAGAAATAGTACCTTTTTGTGCAGTCAATTGTTGGAAGACGCACGATTCAGAGCAATAAGCTGACGCAGGAATACAGTGGTCAACTGCCACGGTCTAATTTCTAGGCCAAAAAATTACAATCACATGTTTGTCCAAGGGGGTTTGCATTGATAGATTTATACCTTTTTCCAGAGGTATATGTACTTAATGTACTTAGTTTTCCCTTTTTTTTTTAAGAAAGATGAGAACTTTAGTGATGAAAAGCTCAGATTTTCGGCACTGAACAGTCGAGTCGATTCTCCTCAGAGATAGAAGAAAAGATGCATACATTTTGCGAATGTTCGGGTACAATACTTTGTTCTGTCTGCTCATCGCAGTTGCGCCACTGAATCTTGTGTTCACGAGAAACCTAAGCATCAATGGAAGACATGATTGAAGATGTAGGCAGACCCAACACTGGTTCGGGTCCTGAGAAAACATCTTCTGATCCTTGCCTACCAAGCGCATCTGAGATCTCATTCCACTGGTGCACGACAAGATTCACGGTGTTTAGCCTTTCGACCAAATTCAGAGAAAACTTGTGTTAGAGAGCAGCGCTTTTAATGCAGCTTGGCTATCACTTCAAATATAAATGCGTATAGCCCTCCACCTGTTGTTCACAATATAGCGTAAGGCCATAAGGATTGCAAAAACCTCCGCTTGGAAAACAGACGCATGTTTACCCAAGACGTAGTAGTCTTATGTTAACGCATTCCACAAAGATTCCAGCGCCTAATCATCGAAGTATAGTTCCCAAGGACCCTTTTCGGAGACAAGCCCAATGTTTTACCAAAAGTTCTGTTTTACTTATTACGTGTGTGGCGAGATTACAATATCGGTTAATGTACCTTTGAATTCGATTTTAAGGCTCTGTCGCTCACCAAAGTGAATTGAACTAGGTGTTCTGTAAGGACTTACCTACAATTTGTTAGACGTTTATTTCAAGACAATTTGATAATGGTGTCCTACGACCTACAAACATATACCTTTAAACCATTCGACTTCTTAGGTCACAGTATATACTCTAATTATCAAGAGAATACGATATATATAAATGTCCCCCTTTCTTAAAAGGGCAAAAGGAGTGCCCTTGAAAAAATTGCTGCACCACATGACTTTTGGTTTTCGACAAGCATTCAAAGCTTTTAATGATCACCACAGTTTTTCAATAACGTGAAAATTACCTTGAAATGAATTTTGGCACATTGTCTTTTCAAGATCCGTTTTTCGTTTTCCAATTTGAAAGAGGAGCCCATTTGAAGATTTTGCGGTGCCATTTCAGTGTAAGAGGAGCCACCAAAAAGGAACATTCAACATTCAAAAAAGGAACAAATGAACAAATTAGTTGCAGAATAACCGCTCTACGAATAAATAAAAATCGTTAACAAATTACTTATACATTTTTATTTTTATTTTCTCGAAGCCAGGCGCAAACAAGTTAATCTTTTTCAAACTGTAATACCTATTCTCAATCGAAATTAAAACCTCATCAACAATCTTTAGCATTGTCAATGGATTGGGGAAGTGCATTTTGTACTCGAAATAGAGATCTCTGTTTTATCTTGAAATTTTATCTTAAAATTTGGGGACCCATTTTGATTTTGCAAATATGACAGAATTGGCTTAACTACAAGTCTTAGTTCATCGAGTTTTTATGCACAATTAGTCTTCAAATGCATATTTTCCGGTTGTGAGAATCGTATATAACCCTACATAGATAAAAAAAAACAAAGTTTAAGTCCTGAAAAGAATTAATTAAAAATAATTATGGAAAGCAAGGAAAGTTGTAGTTTAAATTGTAGAGTATATGAAATGAACGAAATTTGAACTTTAAAATGTAGAAAAAAGACTTCAAACTATATTATGAATGCGAGAATATTCCAGAAGTACGTACTTATTAAAAGCGCCTTAACATTTGCACTTTACAAAAAAGTTGCTTGTGGTTGACGATAGATGTCATTTGGCAAAAGTGGTTGATTTTGCTTATATGCGTTGATTGTATCTAGAGGGATGTATTGTATTAAAAATAAATCAGTTACTAATGAATTTAAATTAATTAAAAGTTTTCTTTGGCTTAATAGAAATAACAGACCTGAACCGTTGGATTGCACGAAGTTGCGTCTGTAGTGTTTAACCAGCTTTGGTAAAGGGAAGAAGTTGAAATTCATTTCAATTAGTAGATGTGTGCTGGGTGCAATTATGTACATATGATAATATTATTCAAGTCTGGATGAATTTATTTTCCTAACATTCTGAACTTCTCTTCGAACAGAAAGAAGCTGCAGCCATCGATCTTTGTAACTAGGTAATTCATATAGTCAGTTTAATTTACTGATTGCATACTTTGTAAAGTTTTTTTTTTGAATCCACTTAATTCCGAGGCACAAGCTAATTAAAAGCTATAGATTGATTCTTAAGTATAAGAATCTTTATGAAACTTGGAGCATGTATACGTCTTATTCTAAACTGTCAATGGCAAAAATTCAGTAAAAACTAAATTTTCATTTAATAACAAATAATTTTAAATTTATTATCAAAGTTTCGAGTAGGTTACGGCAACTCTAAGAACAAATTTCACCGCAAAAATATCATCAATGATGTAGCGCGTTTTAAGCTGGCTATACGAATTCGGCAACAAACAGAATATGCATTATTGGTCATGTGAAAACCCTCATGTATGGTGTGGTGTTGTTGGGATTTCCTTGGTCAATTACATGGATCAGACATTAATGATGTGTGGCTTGAACAAGACGGTGCCACAAGCCACACAGCGGGTGTAACAATCAACTTATTGGAAATTCAATTCGATGAACGTGTTATACCGAAAAATGATCCTGTCGATTGGCCGCCCAGATTGTGTGATTGAACATGAACATGTCTATACTTTTTATATCCTATCCTAAGAGAATAATAATTTTTGACATATTGCTTGTAACACCACTTAATATTCGTTGTAGACCCCTAAAAGTATATAGATTCATGATCAGGACCAAAACCTAGGAACATTTAGCAATGCCCGTCCGTCGGTCCTTACTATATTTTTAGGCCTTTAAATTTAAACTAGGAAGCTGCAATTTGGACCACATATTCCCTAGATGGGATAAGTGTAAACAACATTTTGATACGCTCACAGTTTAGAAAAAAAAAAACGTTTTGAAGCTAAAGTTAGAGAGAAAGAATGTTACAACCTGTACAAGATGTGTATTGTCCTCCTTCATAAGTTTAAAGGAGTTCAGAGCCAATATTGAACAGAGCCGCTTCCGTCGAAAAGTGTTGCCGAGTAACCCAAAATTGGGTTCAACCAATTGACAGCTGCAAATGCACTCGAAGTGGACGTATGTATGGAATTCGACGTCATTACTTCAAACCAATTATAAATATTTCGAGTTATCTCAAATGGTTAGTGATTTATTTAAAATAAAGTGCAAAACTGTATCATACATAACTTTTTACATGAAATGCAGCATCGGTGGAAACACTTTTTTGACTTCTCTATAATCGTAATATTATCATTCTCTGTTTTAGTTCTAAATTTTCGCACGATTGGAATAGATTTTTCTTTATTCTTTATTTCTATTATACTACGGTTTACCAGAAATTTAAAAAATAGTTCTCAAGTACTTAAATAACGAATGAAATTATGCAAATTCTATGTTTAAAAATGTGCGCAATCACTACCTAGTTCAATTAATTTAAGTGAAAAATGTCCAGTCATCAGCTAGAGTGCTAAAGTTATAGTCAATTGGAATCTTGTTAAAAATCATTAATCATTAGTTTCGTTAACTAACAACTAACCTTACGCTTCCAATAAAAGCATTCGGAACAGCTAAGAAGCAAAAGCTATACCTTTACAAGATTTATGAAATCCGAAGTGTGTCATATTTAAGTAAACATGCAACCGTTAGAAGCACAACCCTTTTCACCTGACATCTATTCGTTCCACTTATGCTGTGAACTGAACGTAAGATGCAAGGACATTTAAGACTTTTAAAACTTCCAACATTAATAGCACCAACTTGAACTCCGTTTTCAATTATTTTTTGAATGAACTTTGCTACAGAAAAATGATAGAGTTTGCCCCCAAAAAAAAGTTGTCCACTTTTAATCGTTAAAGCAATTGCTCCAACGAAAATTAGTCAACTTGTAGGCGCAATTTAAAATCTTCTCATGACTGCGTTTTGTAAAGGTCATGGCGCGTTCTACATAATATTCGTTGATTAAAATGTATATTTTTTTACGACTATTCCCTATACGTTTAGCGATGACCGACGTAATCGTACTGAAAAACTTGTTCCTCTTGCTTTGTATGTGCTTTCTATAGCAGTCAAACTTATTTGGAATACATACCTAAATGAGTCCAACCATCGTACATATATTTCCATCGACATAAAATCTTATCACCCTTCGCGTTAGACTCCTTTAATAATAATCTTTTATCTTGGTCACCTCTGAGCGTGTTGCGTGACAAAGTTTAATCACAATTAACCAAACACGATGTGACCTCTGCAAAATAGCAGAGAAAAATGGCGTGCCTTTTGCTCCTTTTACTTATAAATGTGAGGCAAAGTCGTTTAATAAAAGCATTTCTAGTGATGTCAATGGCCATTGAAGGTCATCAACTCGGCTAATTATTCCTGTAAATTTTGTTCCCCGCATTCTATTGTATTTGCCCTTTTTTTGTTGTATTTTGCCGCGCATATAATTTAAATTGTGTACAATTTTCAACGGACGTAGATGAAGAGTGTTCAAATGTTTGACATATAAATTGCAGCAGCGTGGATGGCGGCTGTCTGTCCGGCAACAAATTATCCAAATGAGCTTGATTAGAAGCGTTCGTCGGTGTTGTGGTGGTTTGGTTGTTCTTCCTTGCCATTTATTGGTATGGAACGTGCCCAGAATTGGGTGGGATTTACATTCGGTTGGAGAGTCTAATTTGATTCAATTGATAAGAGGAGGCATTCTATTATATAGTGAGCCTACTCGCCTATTGTCGGTGTCAGTTTCAATTGCAGGAATTATTTAATGGAGAGAAATGATCATGTAATCCAATTCTCGTGACGTCGTTTTCAATAAAAATGAACATCAGTATCTTTGATGTAATTGTGATGCACATATCTGAGTAAGTCGCTGCAATGTGGCATTTTTATACAATTTCAATTTTACGAGAGTGACAGTTCTTATAAATTACAGCCTAACAAGAAATATCTTCATGATTTTTAGTACTAAAAACTTTCCATCAAAGAAAATAGACATGAAAATCCGCTTAATTCAATGTAGGGAACTAACGGGTGATCCAAGTAGAGATACTGTTTTCAATAGCCTTTTTTGACAGATCACGTGTGAGTCGTGTCATGCTGTCATGTTATTTTTGTTTAGTATTGTTTGGCATTTCATAATGGAAAGACTTACGCGTGAACAACGTTTACAAATTGTTCAACTTTATTATGAAAATTCACGTTCTGTGAGGAATGTGTTTCGTGCACTTCGATCAACTTATGGTCAACACAATCGGCCTACTGAGCGTACTATTCGCAACACCATCACCCATTTTGAGACCCAGCATTCATTATTGGATAATATTCGACCGAATAGACCACGTCCAGCATGCTGTGAAGAAAATATAGCGGCCGTAGCTGAGAGTGTACACGAAGACCGCAGAGAGTCGATTCAGCGCCGTTCGCAGCAACTCGGACTGACGTATGGAACGACTTGGCGCATTTTACGTCAAGATCTTAAATTGAAAGCGTACTAAATACAGCTTGTGCAACAACTGATGCCGTGTTTTTTTCATTAAAAAAACATAAGGAAAGGCTACAGTCCGCTTGGAGCGAACAGTATGATACCCTATCCCTATCCCTATATGCCCCAAAAAAAACCTTAAGAAGATGATGGACAGCATTTTATTTCATTCTATAAAATTTAGAAAAAAAAAAACATTTTTTGAAAAAACGCCCCCAAAAAGTGGGCGTGGCCAAAAACTTTGTATGGGCGATATATTGGAAAAAATATTGGCTAAATATCTTGTTAAACATTTTTTTTTCGGTTTCTATGAAAATTATCGAAGAAAACAGCATTTTAGTGAAAAACGCCCACAAAAAGTAGGCGTGGCAAAAAACTTTATATGACAAACTTATAAAGGAGGGCAGTGCCTACATATCTTGTATAGGTTATAACCCTCTATCTGTCCATCTGTAGCTTTAAATCGGTTTTTTCTAAATTGTGGGCGTGGCAGTGGGCGTATTCCAAAAAATATTACACTTAACCATTTCGGAGCCCTAGGGAGTATGTGGTCCAAATTTCAGCTTTCTAGCTTGAATTTAAAGGCCTAAAAATTGCGTACGGACGGACGGACGGACGGACATTGCTAAATAGTCTTAGGATTTGGTCCTGATCATAAATATATATACTTTTATGGGTCTACGACGAATATTAAGGGGTGTTACAAACTATGTGTCAAAATTAATATACCCTTAGGATAGGGTATAAGTAGGGAACCTCGAAATGGATCACCCTTTAGTAACTTTAACAAGTCTTAATCTTGTATTTACAGGAGTAAAAGTTGTGAATAACCAAAGCCTGCAAGGACCACCATAAATTCGAACTACAGTATAGTTCATGTTCATGGCTTACTGGGAATAAAGAGCGGTTGATCTTAAAACGCAAGTTGGTTACCGTGTCCGCGAACTGCAATTGTGTAACATTGAGGTAAATAGGCGGCATAACTTCAGTATTGTAAAGTTTCTTAGATATAAAAATCAGCTGGAATTTAGCTGGATCGATTGTGACCATTGGTAGATGACAGATAGATCCTTATTCAGTCTGCAAGCGGGGTCCTCAATTAGGCCTATGGGTCTCCATAAATATTATTGTGCATCATCCGCATAAAAATGAAGGCTCGAGTTCAAGCACACTTTGGGAAGGTCATTAATGAATATGCCAATCAGAATAGGACCCAGATTCTGTGGCGATCTTCAGGCTGTTGAGGATATACCGCACATATTGTGTGAATGCGAGGCAATTTCACGCAAATAGACGGTACATACTTCAAAGGCCTTTTTGGCTTTTGGTTTTGGTTTTAGGGAAAATGTTTAGGTTTTATGTGTAACGTTTCGATTTTTAAATTCAGCCGGTTCCCCAGGGATCGCGATGGACCCATCTCGGTGCCTAGTGTTGTGTGATGGTTTTACATCACACCCCTGTTTTAACCTAACCTAACCTAACCTAATCTATATCGTTACTGATTGTCGGAGTGGTGCAATTGCTTATAACTACATTTCTAAATGTAAAGATTTTTCAGCACATCGAAGTAGTACTTCAACCATAAGATTTAATATATATGCTCACCAAAGGTCATTGCGGGTTAGAAGCTTGTTTTATACAGATATGCACAGAAAAAGTTATGATAATAATTTGCTATTTACGAAGTGCATAAGCACATTTAATGAATTTTGCAAAGAAATTGATTTTGACTTGTCGCGAGCAGATTTTAAAAAGCCCATTTTGTTATTAACTTCAAATTAATATTTATTTAGGTAAGTTAGGTCAAAAGTTGCCATTAAAGTTTTTACAATACCTGAATACCTGTTTACATATTAGAATTCTGATTTGGCGCGATTTCAAGCCGATCGAAGTTCAAAAATATTAGCCCACCATGTGCACACGGCCCTGCCGATGAGGCTGAAAACTCCATCAAGCAGGATTTTCGGGGACTTAAATGCTGAAGTGGGCAGGTTATTTGGTAAACACTCCTCCACCAAACAAAAACAGGTAAATGCTTCTTCTTTCTTTTATCGACGAGGTTATGATCAGAATTATAGAAATCGTGACCCTCCCACTTTACTGCATGCCTACTGCTTTTCCTGTGGAGTTTGCCGGCCTAACCCCATAAAATATCTTCCGGAGTCCCAGTTTCATATCACTTTGTCCATGAAGCCAATCAAATGCTAGTATTGTTGCTTTGCTCTTTTTTAGACTTTGCTCTTAATCCGCTTGTAAAAAGCGAACATGAAATTACCAGTTGAGCCGGTCGTGCTTCAACTTTTTCGAAATGGCTTCATTGACGCTTCCTCGGATTTAATTCAATCAAGCTTCGTTCGTCCTCGACACACATACAGTCAATGAAGAACCCGTCTCGTCACCCAGTACAAAAGAAGTTGGCTTAGGCAAGAGGATATTTGAATCCCAACCGGACACCGAACCTTTATTTTAAAGATCAAGAAATCTCAATTTCCAGAGCGCAGGGAATGGAAGGCACCCATGTCTCAAGCAGAGCTTCTTGATGGTTCGGGAGCTCGTTAAATAAATAAAAAAAAACATTTCATTACACATTGCCTAAGCAATTTATTTGCTCTCAAATTTGACAAAGAAAATTGATGAACTTATTTCGAGCCCTTCCTTTAAAAATTACAGAATACTCGTCTAAAATGCAATCACGATGATCATTTTAAAATTGAATTTCTCCACTCTGCCGAATGGAGATTCAAAAAATTCACTTAGCCCGCATTCAATTCAACTCACTCTCTTGCCCCGTTAAAAAAAAATGAAAAATCTGTACAAAGACAGAAAGTTTCCTTTAAATTGCTTAAACATTTTTGCCCCATCTCGAGACCAACTAGCCTGTCATACACTGCTTTTCGCAGATCCAGCAGCCAAGGCGACGGCAATTCATATGAGATTTCAATCTGCAGGAGCACACACACACACACACACACACACACACACACACACACACACACACACACACACACACACACACACACACACACACACACACACACACACACACACACACACACATAGAGTGTATCAACTAAATTGTCGCACAGGCATTATCCTGGGAACTGGAATTCATTCTATCGCACAGGAACAAGAACAAGAAATACAGCGCTCAAGAAAAGGGGGAACAAGCAACGAGAGATTAATTTGTTCTCTTGTATTGTCTTCCCTCGTTCAAATGTCTGCCGCCACGTCCTTCTCATCCGCAGAGATACAGCATACAGCGAATAAGAGGATACACGTCGACATTATCTACTATATGTAGGAATAGAAGTCATCTTTATCATCACATATCCTTGTCGGATATTCCCACTCGGATCCTATTGAATTGCAGTTTCCACTACACATGCACACGTTAATGCCATCTGTTATCCTAGTCCCATTCTTTACTTGGAGGCCAAAACAAAAGTCCCTAAACCATCTAACAAAGATCCTTTGGCAATCAAAGGCGAACTTACTTGAACACAGCCAAAGGAAGAGACCCGAGGTAATTGGAGAGACGACGACATCCCATGTCGTACTCTCTGCTCCCTGCTCCCTGCTGCTCCCTCCATCATAAGGCAATAGAAGCAAAAACAACAAAAAAAAAACAATGTTCAAACAATGAACAACATAAACAACCCATCTCTCGTTGGCGTCCCTAAAGCCCTGCGTTTTGGTGTTTTCCTGTTCATCTGGCTCGCACAATGCTCGGCGGGGAGGAAGACGCCAGCACAAGGATACAACTTTAGCCTTTACTACTCATTCATATTTCAGGAAGCGAGGCGCAACAAAGGTTTTGTGTTGTTTATCTCTCAGTTGTTGTATGAGGTGCATGAGTCCTGGCTGCAGCCTGCGCTCCCCTACCGCCCTGTCCCAGTGTAGTTAAACAACAGTGCAATGCACTTTTAAATAGTTTTTGTTATTATTGTCGGTGTAGCAGGAGAGACGACGGACGACGAACGACGGACGACCAAGAGGTGGTGGCATGCTACACGAAACACGAGCACCGTGCTGCCGAGGCATTGTGTTGAGGTTCACTGTTATGCCTGAAATTGCTTCCTAGATAATTTAAAGTGTGCGGAATGGCTAGCTGCCGGGCATGGCGTTGGTTGATGGTTGATGCTTGTTTCTAAAAATGTTGTACAAGTTTCGAAAAAGGGAAACGTCCTCCTCGTCAGAGAGACTTTCCTCTACCTCTGCGGCGCTGGTTTTTGTTGTTTGTTACTGTTTTTTTTCAACTTTTATTTGTTTTTTGTTAGTTTGAGGAGTCTCGTTGTATACATTTTAATGTAGTTGAGGCAAACAAACGGACGCCTTCTTTGGTCGTCTGACGGAAAGCAGTAAAAATCATAAATTTATTTTCCTAACGACGATGGGGAGAATGGGCAATGCTATCATTTTGTGCAACTTTTCAGCTTGGCAACTTCCGCTTGATGGTTGTGAGTGAGGTTATGCGTTTCTTATCGCTTGGATTTATGACTTTAACTCGTACTAAGAGTTAGCAAGTGTGTGTGTGTGTGATAACACAGGTTGGCTGAGTGTGAATGAATTGATATGAGTACGGGCTTAAAGTTAGGGTTATCGGTGGCTATGATGCTGAGTTGTGTGCTGCGTGTGGTAAGTGTTTTTTTTTTTTTTTTTTGTAAACCGTTACATTTAAAGGATTGCAGTCAAAACTATGAAAATTGTTGAGTATCTTCTCCTGACATTTTTTAATCTTGGATGTTTGTCAGACCTTTTAGTTGTTAAACACACTTGCCGTCCAATTATAAGCAGTTCAAATATTGAAGCAATGCGTGAGAATGTTGGAAGTCGAGGAACATAAATTCGGCGTCGTGGACAAGAATTCCAAGTTTTAAGAATCTCCAGACAGCATGTACTTCCTAAAGATCTGCGTCTCCATGCTGACAAATTTCAGTTGCCACAACAAAAAAAAACAATTTTTAAGAAGTAAGTAAAAAACAATTTAAATTGTGTACATTGAAAAAATAAATACATTTAATAAATGTATACTTTAATTTCTTAGGAAGACAGCATCTCACCCATTATACTTGGGAATCTTGAATCACACGAAAAAAATCCTGACATCGCTGCTAAGAATCTAACAAAAAAAATACTGCGACAATCCAAAAGCTTTGGTAAACTTTTAGAAAGGAACTGGACTGCTTGGGGCCTCCTTCTAAAGGAAGGTAGGTTAATTAATTAATTTTAAGTTGGACATACTTAGATCGAAAATGAAGTGATTGCACTTATGTGTTTAAAGGACTGTGCAGAGGGGTTGCCCCAAAAAACCCAGACAAATAATACCGAGACCATCGTCGAAGACATCGAGTTCACCGAAAATGTGGGAACTAATTTTGGCCGACAGAATTATCAAAATTTATTTAACATTCTCCCCACTGATAGCACAGATGGTCAAAGGAAAACAACATTGCCTAACCCGTTGGAACTTCTCCAAGAGCAAATAAATGTCCAAAAGCAATTGCTTCAGAAGATTTCTGAAGGCCTTGCAGAAATGGATAAAAAATCCGAAGATACAAATGCGAATACCGACAAAAGACAAATATCATTACTTGATGAAACCAACGGGCATAATGAGTGTATGGTCTATTCGCATTCTCATTCCCCTTCGAATGTGCCTGCTTTCACTCTGATTTTAATTCTCCAAATTTAAATAAAACGCTATGGTATCCATTTTTTATTTTACTTTAAAAAATATTAAACAATACTTGTTTGAAAAAATTTTCATTTTCAACTTATTTCGAAGTTTTCAATATTGAGGTTTTGCGGACCGGTAATGTAGTTCATCCGCCGGTTTCTATGATAGAGTACGTCAACGGATGCGGATCGGATGGACTGCCTCCATCCGCTGGATTCAATCATGGGGGTGAATATTAAACAAAATAATATGGGTATTATAATAATATTTCGGCAAACCCTTTATAAAGCTCTCGTGTAATTTCCAACTTCTATAAAATTACTAGGAATATTGTATGATACGTGACGTACAACTGAACTTTTTAAACCTAAAGGGTGATTTTTTAGCTGGTTCGGTTTTGGCAACACTGGTTTTGACAGCTGACGTGTGTTTAGTACCTTGTGTCACTGTCAAACAGCTTCAGTTTGGTTTGCAATTTAACCATGGATCGTCTTACAAATGAACAACGCTTGCAAATTATTGAATTTTACTATCAAAATTCGTGCTCGGTTCGAAATGTTCATCGCGCGCTGCTTCCATTTTATGATCGGCATTCTCGACCTTCTGAGCAGTCTATTCGGAAGATTGTGACCAAATTTCGCACCAAATTTACTTTGTTGGACATTAAACCACCAACACGTTTACGTACTGTGCGTATTGAAGAAAATATTGCGGCCGTATCAGCTAGTGTGACAGAAGACCGCGAAATGTCGATTCGGCGCCGTTCCCAGCAGTTAGGCCTTTGTTACAGCACTACGTGGAAAATTTTGCGGAAAGATTTGGGCGTAAAGCCTTTTAAGATACAGCTGGTGCAAGAACTAAAGCCAGCCGACCTACCACAACGCCGAATTTTTGGTGAATGGGCTCTGGAAAGCTGGCCGAGGATCCGCTTTTTTATCGAAAAATTGTGTTCAGCAATGAGGCTCATTTTTGGTTGAATGGGTACGTAAATAAGCAAAATTGCCGCATTTGGAGTGAAGATCAGCCAGAAGCATTGCAACAGCTACCAATGCATCCCGAAAAAGCCACTGTTTGGTGCGGTTTATGGGCCGGCGGCATTATTGGGCCATATTTCTTCAAAGATGATGCGAATCGAAGCGTTACAGTCAATGGTGAACGCTACCGAGCGATGATAACAAACTTTTTTTTGCCCGAAATGGAAGTTCTTGACTTGCATGATATGTGGTTTCAACAAGACGGTGCCACATGCCACACAGCACGCGAAACAATGGCGCAATTGCGAGGCGAGTTTGGTGAACAGTTAATTTCACGTTTCGGGCCGGTCAATTGGCCGCCTAGATCGTGCGATTTGACACCATTAGATTATTTTTTGTGGGGGTATGCCAAGGCTAATGTGTATAGGGACAAGCCCGCTTCGATTGACGCACTGGAAGCCAACATCCATGCATTCATTCGTGAGATACCGGCCGATATGTGTGAAAGAGTATGCCAAAATTGGACTCAGCGGATGGGCTACCTGAGACGCAGCCGCGGTCAACATTTGCATGAAATTATCTTTAAACATTAAATTGCAAGGTTCAAACTATCGATTCAAATAAATATTTCATTCATTTTTTCGAATTTTTTGTGTTTTTTTTTTAAAAAAAGTTCTAAACCTCTTAAAAAATCACCCTTTATAAACGAATATCATATTTAACCTTAATCACAATCTTCCTAAGATGTTTTCTTAAAGTTAAGTCAATCAGTTGAGCGGGGATAATAAACACATACATCCAAAGGAAGCATTGTTATAAAGTATTTCTTTGTTACTAATACATCCTAATGCTCTAATCTACTTACTCACAAATGATATACAGTGCTTAGATTTACTAACGAAGAGAGACACAGAGTTGTTATCCATTTCAAATATGTTTGATCTTACCTGTAATGAAAAAATAAATAAAATAAAAATAAAAAATTATTACTCAACTCGAAAATTATACTCATAGACCAATTTTATAAAAAAAGGTGAGCAAATTTACCGGCTATGGCCGAGAAAACAGTTAACAGTCTTACAGAACGCATATTTTAAAATTTTCAAGAAAACGTTCAGCAGAAAGCGTATCAAGTGATTAATAATATGTAAACGTTGTACTTGATTAAAGGTCAAATTAATTGACTCAGCAAATAAAACATAAAAAGTGCGACGAAAAACCTTTCCTATTCTTCCTAATGATTGCGCCATAAAGCATGCAATACAAAAAAAATATTTAAACTGACCAACTTCAGAGGCCCTCTGTCGAACATAATTATGCCCAGGACCTTAAGTTGTGAAGGAAGTATTACATTGTTACTTACATCGACTTATTTTCTCTACAAAATTGTCTGTTCCCTGCTCAAACAAGTAGACGGATTTGAAAGGTATCTTAACTTAATTTTGTTGACTCTCTATAAAATAAAGCTTTTCCACAAAAAATGTTACAGTTTTTTTTATTTATTTTATTTTTATTTGCAAGTTATTTTTATTTTTTATTTATTTAAATTTAAAAGCTTCATATGTTGGAACGCTTTTCCACAAAAAATGTTACAGTTTTTTTTTATTTATTTTATTTTTATTTGCAAGTTATTTTTATTTTTTATTTATTTAAATTTAAAAGCTTCATATGTTGGAACGGACGAATGTGGCTACATCTGCCTAGCTTGTTGTGCTCATTGGAAATATATAAACCTTTTTTGGTCTCCTTCCAATAGTAGACCCACAAAATTCTCCTGGCACTATCATCAAAGGTGGTTTACCTATCTTTACTGATAGTTTAAGGAACAGGAGCAGGGGTATTTTGAGAAGCACTGGGTATGACTGACTGAGGGATTACTTCAGGGTCTTCTAAGCTGATATATACGCTGTTAAGAGAGCTGCTTAGAGCATCCTCCTAATAGCAATTGGTATTACCATCTGTGTGGGCAGTCAGGAAGCACATAGAGCGATCTGTCATTACTCGGTTTTTCTCTGCTCGGAACGGCTCAGCAGACCAGCAGGCAAATGCAGCTCTGGCTTGGACTTCCAGCTGGCTGCCATGCAGGTACTACCTGCAAATAACTTCATTGAGGATGTCACGGCGAGTTCGGCAGTTGCGCAATGATTCGTGGCCTCCATTGACAGTAGGAGATTAAAGTAAGGGAAGCAGAAAAGAAGAGAAGGTGCAACCGTGAACTATATGACCAGTGTGAGGATTTGGATGTAGTCAAGGAATCCAAACTGAATCGACTATATTGGCTCGGTTACATGGAAGGAGTGCAAAATACTATTTCCAGGTCCGAGACGACAAGGAAAACCAAACCTCAGTTTCAAAAACCAAGTTATCGCATATATCAGAGTGATTGACCTGGAGAACTAGAGGAAGCAGAGAATGGAAGGCTGCCTTGCCTTAAGTAGAGCTAATTTTATACCGACAGCGGCATCCATCTTTAAATTTGAAGCAAGTAGCTCCCTTTTTGTTGCAGTCATTTAAATTCTCTTATTCCCAAACCACAATGAATTTAACTGTGCAAAATTCTAATGTAATTAATGTCTATACACATTGCAAGCAAATCCCATAAAATTAATCTAAAAAGTCTATGTCCTCTGGACAACCGGTTTAATTATGTTATAGAAAGTCCCTCAATAAGCCAAAGGCTTATATACTTGAAAATTTAACTAGATAATGTCATTTCTGAATATTGTCCACTGCTCCTGTGAGCATCCACTCAAACTTCAACGTATGTTTTGCATAGAGCTCTTCTAAGTTGCATCCGAAGTATGAACTCCACCCAAAAAAGAAAACAACTCACTCTCTCTAGCTTTCACATGATGTGCCATCTAAATATAGATTCATCCACCTCCATCTATCCATAATCCCTCATCACCGCCTCTCTGACAACTAACTACATACTTCCTCCTCTGCAGAATGCGGCATCTCGTTTACATCATTCGAAAAGTTTACCTCTATCCTCGTACTCACAACATTTGCATTGCAACAGAAGGATGACGCGGTGGCGGAAGGCATCTTCTCATTGTTCGACAATGTCAACCCTCTACCCGCCCAACAATGGCTCGGTACGGTGCTGCAAAACTGCAACCTCTTTGACATCATTTCCTGTCCCCTACTTGGTAGGCAGGCAACTTTAAAATAGGTTAGGTACATCATTAGAAGAACCACTACCGGATATGCGAGAGGACTGGTCGGCATCGTTACAGGACATAAACTTTTCGGCCGAGGTCAATTGCTCTCTGTATCTCCAGTCTTTATGTTATAATTGTGCAAAAATTGTGCATTGTTTAAGAAGAGAGAGAAAGAGAGAGAGTGAAAGACTAAAGGATAGCTTTGTGGGTTGTGGGTTGTGGGCAATAAATCTCTCACGGTCAGTAAAATGAAATAATGAGCAGTACACACCCCGGTGACTGGGCCGGCACAGCGTCATCATAAAACCTGGAGCCTTGCATCTTGACCCCATTCCCCTAATGGCATCGGGTCTGTGCAAACGAATCACAAAATCCCAGGATAAAGGGAACACAATTTCCATTTTTTTGTGCTCACATTCTGCTCATTTACTTATGCGGCAAAAGAGGAAAGCAGACATGAAAAAAGATTTAAAACTGCTTTTAAGCAGTCTAAATCTTGGCAGAGGGAGGTTGCGTATTATAAATATTTATTATTGCCAAGGATTTTTCGCCCTCCGGTCTCGTTTCATCACCGACATAATCCTCTCGGGCTAATTCTCAAAGAAAATTCCTTAGAGAAAAATAACAAAAAAATAACCCCGAAACAAGGACGACAAATAAATTTTTATTGCCGACGTTTTGAGTTGGACTTTGTCATTTTCGAGATGGTCATTGGGGAATGGGTGAATGGATATTTGTATTTTTTTCTATCGAACATCTTGGCAGAGAACAGTTCTTAGAAGAGATCGGAAGGAAGACTGGGGTTTTAGGCTTCCTTTTTTTTGGCAGCCAGAAAGGCTGGACTGTCTATTTGTAAACTATTTGAAATAGCTGTAGCTATCGAGCAAGACCCCATAACGTTACGTACCAAATAAATGGCTTGAATAATGAGAATAGCTTTAAATACATCCTGCGAAGACAGAAAACTTCGGTTGAATGTGGCAACAAATGGCGAACTCACCCACGGCGGATGTGAATCGGAGGAATCAATGAATGTGGTGGCGATTTGCTTCAATGGATTCTGTTTTGTTTTGGTTTTGCCACTCCATCCAACTACAGCTCTTTACGGTTTACTGAGCATATGGTGGCGCCGACCGTACTGGCAGTGTTGCCTACAGAGAGGGGAAGAGAGAGAGGGAGAGAAAAAAAGTTGTTTTATTTGTTCTAAGAATTAGAACGAACAGTGTTGATTGGGTTTTCCTTTTGTTTTTATGAAGTGATTTATCGTGGGAATTAGGATTCAGTAGCAACGTATCCGTAGATGGTTTTACTGCTTTTTTTTATGTAACACTGAACCGACTGAGCCATAAACGAAATTATGAAATTTATTTGTATTGTTTCTTCGGTCTCAATAACGGGAACCTGTCGCCGCGTGGATTTTAGCAATTTTTGCTAAATTTTTGAAAAACCACTAGAGCTTTGTTTATAGCAATCTAAGCGGATTTGACATTCGTTTCGATTTCTTATGCTATGGATAAAGGTTGAAGTTGAAGAAAATAGGTGAATCATTGGCAAACAATGATTTCAACTAATTGTGAAATTCGAAAACTCCGTTTTATTTTCTCGATATTAGTTTTATGGAATTCGAAATGAAGACCTTGCGTCCTCTATAGGACAATTTGAATTTTATGGTAATTTGCATTTGAATTTGTCACTTTTTATTGTCTGTTAAAGAAACTTAAAAACTTTTTCTAAGCATCAGCACTTAATATATTTAGTAGATTCATCTTTGTGCGGCAAATAAGCCACGGTGAAAACACTTGGGCCACAAACTCTGTCAGCGTCGTGCGACTTCGGCTCAGATTGTTGTTCTGGAATTACTGCTCTGTTTAACTATCCTGTAGTTCTCGAATGTAAAATTAAGAACATTTAAAAAAATGGCTTTGGTTTAAGTATTTGTGCGTAGATAATTATTATAAGTTTTATCTCTGATTTATTTCAGCAGTGAAATTCAGGTGTGTCGCAACGGTCAATTCGAGAAACTTATATATTTGTTTGTGTGTTTATTAATAGCCTTGCATCGATCTGCAAGCATACCAAAGCAAGAGCAATTAAAGTTGGTAACTTTCTTGAAGTGGATCTTGATCTGGATAAAATTGCCGGTCTATTGATAAAAAATGACAGCGATAGTTTGCAATATGCAGGTTCAGTTTAATTACTTTGCAGTTAATAGTTCGAAAAGTCAAAATGTATACAAAGTCGATGCGTATTAACTGATCAATACGCGCAGTAATAACATTTTGAATGCTTTTATTTGCCTTTTGACATAAAAGGTCTGTTACTTACTTTTTTAAGTAACTTCAAGCTACTCAAAGTTACTAAGAACTGCTTAAATCAATGTCACAACTTTTGATTTTAGTGAAAGAGAGCGGCATCGAGAAAGTAAAAAACTTCTCCTCAAATAAAAAACTTACTAAATTCTGCTTAAGAAATTTCTCCGGCACTTTACTGATTTTATTGGCGATTAGTAAAGTAGGATTGAACCCAAGCAATGAATGTTGGTTGAAAGCCTAGATCATTCAGTTTAAAAAGAATAAGGGGATGAGAAATTTTGTCGCAGGCTTTGCTGTGGGTGCAGTGGCTTAGTGGTTTAGTGCGTTGGAACACCAAGCGAGGGCCGCTTGTTCGACCCGTAACACCTGAATGCTGCTTGAGGCTTCCTGCAAACGTCTGACAAACATCCAAGAGCAATAGCTGTCATGAGAAGCTTCTCAAAAAAAAATAATTGCCGTTCGAAATTGGTCACTATATTCGAACACACTAGGCTTCGGGTCCAGTGTGGGCCGTTTACGCTTAATATTCATTTATTTTTGCTGAGGTCAGTTGCAATTATATCAACTTCAACCAGCTTCGAGGGTTTGATCTACCCTTCCCATGTTGGGAAGGTGAGACAATTTGTCTACAGTTGAAAAATATTGAACTTTCGAAAAGCTTATATGTATGCATGACTGGCAATTGGGAGATAATTACGGATTTGTTTCTGGGTTCAACTGATTAGATTGGATGGATTGGAACTTTTTTAAAGATTTTCTCAAAATCAAAATATGACTCACCAAAAAAAAAAACTTGGCCAATTGTTAATTTTTACTTAGGGCGATTATTCACACTGCAATTTTGAGCATTTGTTCATAAGGAAATATATGTATGCAACCCCGCAGCTTGGTTTCATTGAAGTAGGTTGTTTAATTTGAAGTAGGCTAGATATATGCAAAACAACCTCGCACCTACTCTAAATCTAACAATGAAACCAAGCAGGAGGTGGCTTGCCGCCTTGTTGCCTTAGGCACCCCGTAATGACTGTCCCATATTCTTGGGCAATTATTAATTTGGTTTTGGGCGATTGTTCGAATATTTTCTTCGGCTTTAGGATTCATTGGTGTTGCATTAAAAATCATTTGATGCAAAGTGCTTTTTTGGAAATAGTTCCTCCTGACTCTGACAAACATGCATCAGATTTCGGCAAGGTGATGCTCTTTGATGTAACTCCCTCCAGAATAGACGTGAGCACGAAAGGCACGATATTCAACAGATTTGTACTGGCGAATGATTTTCACTGTGCTTAGGGTTGCCCCCTTAAAACGGGCAATTGGGAAAAAAACAAGATTTTCCGATAAATTTTTGCATTTTTTTTTTATTAAAACCTCCCAAACAGAGTGAAGGTACCCGTTGAAAAACAAAAATCTCAGACACGTACAACTTTCTTATCTGTCAGTGCGCAAAATCTCAAATCAATTAAAAGATTGCGGGGAATATACTATCAAAGTTTGATAACTCTACCATCAGTGGTTTGGGCTGTGCGCTGCCAGGTCAGTCAGGTTTTATTTTAAATAATTATGTTCTTAGTACGTGCAAAACCCAGCAAAATATCTCTATTTTAGCAGTCCTAAAGCCATCAGGTCCAAGGTAATAGAAAGTTTTGCAAAAAATAAAAATCCAACAACTGCATAGGTCCCATTATTAATATTTCAATGTCCACTTTCTGAACACGATAAAGGTTAAATGACAAAGAATCACTTTGAAAAGCGTATGCATCCATTTAACTGTTCACCTGGAAACAGTGCCACTTTTGAATATGGCTCGCCTTAATTGACGAGTGCCAGTTCATACACAGACGTCATTAAAGCATCAAAAAACATTTTTAACCTCGTCTCTCTTTGCCAAAAATAATATACTTTGTATATTTAACATATAACCTCAATGCATTGACAAAGACCCCAGTTTGTTCCAATCAACCATAATATTTGCGAAGAAGAGTCCATTGGGAGCACATTAAGTGACAGACAAACCGCATGGCTCATTCAAAAGCATGCACTTGCATTGCACACAGCGCCGGCCGCCAGAACAAAAACAGAACCGGAGTGTCCCAGCGTAGAACATTAACCTAAATTATGAAATAATTTTGCCATGAAAATCATATTTTTCATTTCATTAAATTAAATGTACGACCATGCAAATGCATCGCCCTAACCACCACCGCCATCACCGCTGATGAAGGTCACTGCAGCAGAAGCAACTGCTGAGGCAACTGGCAACATCAGCAGTTAACTTAATGAAATGTCCATCCAACCTTCCTCTCCGCACACACACTTTACACAGGCGTTCCTCTGATATTGAACTCATTTCCCATGCACTAAATCACAAATCACATTCAGATGTGAGTGTGCTGCGGCAGGAGGACTAGGGACATGAATGTCAAAAGAGCGCCCTGTCATTCCCAGAAATGCAGAAAGGACTATTCGTTCTAGTATTCTATTAAAATGTTCCGGTTTTGTCTTTCTGTGACTACACCATCCTCATGCTGGGCAAGCAGGAGTTTTCAAGATTTCTCCCGGGAAATATCAACATCAACAACAACAACTTACCGCTTTACAAAATAATAAAGACGAGAGTAAGTTAAAATCAGAGCAAGGGACATTGCACCCGGATAGGGCCAAGCGAGTGCATTGTCACTCTTTCGAACGAAAAAAAAATCCAACGGCTGCAACGATAACTAAAAGTCCTTCTCATCCTGTCATGCGGTTCGGCGTTGTGTGCCAATTATAGGTATGACATATGTGTAGGGAAGGAAACCAGAAAAGTGTTCTCCTGACCCTAATCCCGGCGCATACACCCGCACATACACACACAAAATCAAGCCCAAAGGATCCAATATGCCAAACGACAATATGCCCACCCCACATCCCGTGTAGGCAGCAGGATATTGTGTAGACTCGCTAAAACCAGCCCGGCACAAAGCCCACTGTCATGTTAATAATTTATTTTCCGGGATTTTTTTCTTTTTTTTTTCGGGGGAGAAAAATGGAATTTTGAGTCGTTGGATAAAGGATTTCCCTAAATCTGATGAAATTTTAATTTCATCCTTTTTTTCCGTCGAGGGCGCGCACGAATATTTGATGTCAATTTGTCAACGTGAGGGCGGACTAAAACAAAAGGACCAGCGAACCACTTTAAAATGCTGCCCCCGATGGCATTCTCAAAAAGGATAATCAAAATTGTCCCATATAGCTAACCAGCAGCGTTCGGGTCACTGAACTGTCTCCTTCCTGATGGTGGTAGTCGTCGTAATGAAAATCCAGATAAAAATCAATCCGTCAGAGAGGTGTTTGCTTGCACGTTTTGACACAAATTGATGGATATTCATAAATAAAATTGCACAAGGGAAGTCTTTGTCATTAATTTGGTTATTACTCATTGCACAATCATTACTCGGATTTTAGTAGAAGCTATAAATTAATACACGCCAAAAGCCGGACAACTAATTTTGGGTTGCGACTGGTTTTTTTCCGATTTTGTTGGGAGAGGGTATTTTTTTTTTCATGTAGTCCGGAAGGGATTTTCGTTATTTTATTGATGCCAGGGGCTTGAATCCTAACATTGTGAAATTGTGCAAATGGGAAAATTCATTTGAACAATTTGTTTTAATCGGATTTATTGTGCGACCATTAGAAGGTCGCTAGACGGATGTTGCAATAATTCACTGATTGTGTCGACCGATTTGGCGGAGGTCGTCAATAGATACGGAACGATATGGTTAAGTTAAAATAAATTTTGAGGATTTGAAGATATTGAAAAGTGTGTTGCGTTGTTGAATAAATTATGTCACTGTGGATTTGACAAACGAGGAAGAAATAAGATCTGGTTCATAGAGGTCACAAATAAAAGTTAAATACGAGTAAAATACTAGTAAAATACTTGCCTTTTATGAATAAAATAAATAAAATAAAAATTTGATGGTGATTTGATGACATATCTAACCGAATATTCCACCGTGGTGGTAAAAGTTCCACTCAATCTATTCACCGTGGTGGTGAAAGTAGGATCGTTGCGCTTGATATTTTAAAGGCATTTGACAGAGTTTGGCATCAAGCTGTCTTGTCGAAAATGCGTGCATTTGGGATCGATGATACCTTTCTTCAATGGATTAGAAATGACCGTTCGGACCGTTCAATTCAAGTCGTTTTGGATGTTTCAAGTCTGCAACTCACCAAATAAATGCTGGTGTCCCTCAAGGCTCCGTTTTGTCTCCGACTCTCTTTCTCATTTGTATCAATGACCTCCTGCCTGTCACTTCTAAACCAATCCATTCCTTTGCTGATGACAGTACCCTTAGCTTCCCATATTCGTTCTATGATTCACATCCCTCATCTTCGGGCGTTTAGCTAGAACGATTGCACCACTTCTGATCCGGCTAGAATCTACAAGGCGTTTATTCGCCCAAAACTTGAGTCCAACGCTCATATCTGCTCCGGTGCACCAATTACATACTTGGAGCTACTTAACAGAATTCAAAAACGTTTGGCGATCGAGACATCACGAAATTACTTGACTCTCTTAGTTATCGTCGTAATGTCTCTTGCCTGTCATTGTTTTATCGGTATTTCCACCACAAGTGCTCAAATGAAATAGCCAGTTGCATTCCACACCTACAGAAATTCAACCGCAATACTCGCCATGCTAGGAATGCACATCAGTTTACCCTCAAGCCTATATTAGGACGTACAGTAAAAAACAAGGATTCGTTTCTTAACCGTACAATACGAATGTGGAATGCTCTACCCCGCTCTGTTTTTCCTACGCATTATACTTTGCAAACATTTAAAACCAACGTGCATCGGTATCTCCTTTTTTCTAATCCTTCACTTCCCTAATGCCCGCACTGTGTTACTTCATTATAAGGGTATCCAAAATCCCTTTAGTGCAAAACTATAAAGTTAACAAGTACTGTGAAATTCATCTTACCGACAATACTTTATTTAAAGAAAATGGAGAATAATAGGTTTTTATACGGAAAAGTTTATTTTACTTAGAATTCTTTAAAAAAAATTTTTGATATAACATCTCGCGTTTTTGGCGACTCGTTCGAGCATAGCGACGAGTATCTCGCGAATAAAACGAGTAATAATATTGTTGGCTTCCAAAGCGTCAATCGTAGCTGGCTTTTTCCTAAAGACCTAAAGCTTTACATAGTGCAAAATTGTGATATGGCACGATCTAGACCAATTTACCGTAGCAAAACATAAAAAAATGAGTGCTCACCAAAATGATTTCTCAAACATTATATTGTTTCACGCGCTGTAAGGCTCGTAGCGTCGTCTTGTTGAAACCAGAGCTCACCGAGATCGTGGACTTGAATTTCAGGAAGCACATAGTCCGTTAACATTTCGTGATAATGGTCACCATTGACGGTAACATTCAGATTTGCCTAATTTTTGAATAAATATGGAACAATTATTCCGGCTGCTATAGTCTCACCACGAAACTGGGACTTAAATTTGCGAATGGTATTGGCAAAAGTGGTTTTAGTAGGTCGATTATGTGCGCTGTAAGTGAATCGAATCGTACGAAAAACATTTCCCACAAAACGATGATTTTCGTAATACATCTGAACATTTCGAAGACGCTGTTGTGGTGTAAGTCTTTCCAAAAGGACTTGTCAAACGAGACTGGACAAAAATGGCAAAGCAGTTTGACAGGAGTCATGCGTAATCTGCCAAAAAAGCTTACTGAAAATCAAACCTCACGATGAATCACCCTATATACTTATGACCAGGAAAAACCCAAGACGATTTATAAATGTCCGTTCGTCATCAATTTTTGAGGCCTTTAAGTTTTAGCTACAAAGATGAATACTCCCTAGGGTCCCGAAATGGTTAAGTGTAAAATATTCAATGCGCCCATTGCCATGCCCACAATGTAAATAAAGTGCACGACTGCGTGCAACTTTCTCGGTATATGCGATGCGTTTTGGAATCGCCTCAAAAAGATAACATATAAAATTTATTTAATTAACTTTTGTTTTTTTGAAAAATTCGATTTTCTCAAAAACGGCACTTACGATTAACATCACAAACATGTTATAAACATAGAAAGTTTCCCTTTAGTAGTTTTTTGGATATTGACGGTTTTAAAAATTACGTTATTGGTATTTTGGCCAAAAACTGAGTATGCAGTTTTTTTGGTCCTTAGTAAAAAAAAGACAAAAATCTTTGGAACCGTTGTCTAGAAAAATTGCAATAAGTGATTTTCACGACAAAAAATATGTCATAACAGGTACCGTTATTCCAAGCGATAAAGCAAAAAATAAAAAACCCAGCGAGATGGTGCCGGTCTTTATGTTTGTAAACACCTCACGCAAACATGGACGCTTGAAATTCAGCTAGGTCCTCGCTTGAGTTCTTATAGTTCAACTTAAATATTTCCGTACGATTTTATTAGTCCAAAAAAGTACACCAATCAAAGCTCAAATGTCTACATAAATGAAAGCAGCGTGGCATAGATTATAGGTGATGAAGAGATTCCTCAAGAGCCGGAAGACCGGTAAGTAGTATTGATTTCCAACTCATCAGTAACAAACAAGTTGCTTTTCCATGCAAATAATGAATGGTGGGACTAAAGTAATGTAGCTTTGCATATCTTTAAAGCAATCAAACAAAGCATCTCGCAATAGTTAGAAATTCTTCTGCACCCCGAATTCTGCTCATCAAAGTACTGTACTAGAAGCTCCGTTACTACTTACTTAGGTGGCGCTACAGTGGAGGTGGACCTGGGCCTTAACCAATACGCCTCTCCAGTTAGCACGATCTTTGGCTAACTGCCTCCAGTTGCGCACTCCAAGTTGGTTGAGGTCCCCTTCCACTTGCGCGCGCCACCTTAGGCGAGGTCTTCCTCTACTGCGTTGTCCCTCCGGGTTGGATTCGAAGACTCTTCGGGCCGGAGCGTTGGTGTCCATTCGCTCTACATGTCCCAGCCATCTTAGACGACTAACCCGTATTTTTCTGACCAGGTCGGTGTACAGCTCGTAGAGTTCGCTGTTAAAACTCCTCCTCCAAAGCCCGTCAACGCAAACGGGACCGAAAATCACTCGAAGAATTTTGCGTTCGAAACGAGCAATGAGATCTTCATCCGCCTTTGATAACGTCCATGCTTCTGCGCCATACAGCAGGACTGGGATTATGAGGGTCTTATATAGAGTCTCCTTGATGTTTCTCGACAAGGCCTTACTAATCAATTGCCTCCTTAGGCCAAAGTAACAGCGGTTGGCAAGTGTAATTCTTCGCTTGATTTCTGACGATATATCATTGTCAGAGTTAATAGCGGAGCCGAGGTAGATAAAGTCCCGAACTACCTCGAAGTTATAGCTGTCCGATTCGTCGATGTTGTGCGTCCCTTCTTGTTGACAGCATATATTTCGTTTTGCCCTCATTCACTTCTAAGCCCATTTTTGCCGCCTCTGTACTGATACTTGCAAACGCACCAGTGACAGCTCGCTGTGTTCTGCCAATGATGTCGATGTCGTCGGCGTAAGCAAGAAGTTGCACAGACTTTTGGAAAATTGTGCCCCTGGTGTTGGCTTGCGAGTTTCGCACAATTCTCTCAAGTATGATGTTGAAGAAGTTACATGACAGCGCATCGCCTTGTCTAAATCCTTTTTTGACATCAAAGGTCTCGGTGAGATTGTTTCCGACCTTAATGGAGTAGCGAGAGTTCTCCATCGTCATCCTGCACAATCTGACGAGTTTGGCAGGTATGCCAAAACTAGACATGGCTCTGTATAGCTCGTCTCTATAAATGCTGTCATATGCGGCCTTAAAATCGATAAAAAGATGGTGAGTATCGATCTGGACTTCTTGGGTTTTTTCCAGGATCTGCCTAAGTGTAAAAATCTGGTCTGTTGTGGACTTACTGGGCCTAAAACCGCACTGATAGGGTCCAATCAGTTCATTGACGAATGGTTTCAGGCGTTCACACAGCACGGCAGACAGGATCTTGTATGCGATGTTGGGGAGACTTATACCTCTATAGTTGGAGCAGTTAAGAGGGTCTCCTTTCTTGTGGATCGGACAAACAATGCTGAGGTTCCATTCATCAGGCATACTTTCCTCTGACCAAATCTTGGAGACGAGCTGGTGTATGCTCTCTACCAAATCATCTCCCGCTGCTTTGAAAAGTTCGGCAGTTAAGCCGTCCGGCCCGGCAGCCTTGTTGGATTTCAGTTTGGATATTGCTATCCTCACTTCATTTTGGTCAGGTGGGCGGGAGTCGTGGCTTTCATCACCCATGTTGAATGGTTGATTCTGCCTGACAGCGGAATTTGTGTCATCATCGCCGTTTAACAGTCTGCAGAAATGGTTTTTCCATATCCTCAGCACCGACTGTGTTTCCACTACTAGGTTTCCTTGTTCGAGAAGCTCCGTTTACTTTACACAAATTCAGTTACATCGCAAGGAGGATATATAATATTTATGCAATTCAAAAGCAATGCACAATAATTATTAAATTTAATATTCCTTTCATCAAATTTCCTCGAGCGATATTAACTTTATTAATTAAAGCAGCCAAACGTACATATGTATCTTTTAAATTATTTTCCTGAATCTACCAATTGCTTCACCTTATTGACCTTTCAACAACCGCAACTGAATTAATTAGTTGCCAATTATTCCAATTTCGCCGTAAGTGCCCAGCGATCGATTGCAAGACTCAAAACCAAAATAATTTATATCCACCCTCAACGCCGGCCGTGTCGCGCCGGCCGCATGCGAAACAAAAGTCGTCAATGGACAATGTACTCACACCGTTCACACACCCACCACACCGCACCGACATGGAATACGGCTAGGTACGTGTAAATATTTAAATTATTTGTTTTATTCATTCGTAATTCGAGACTGGAACGGCATTAAAACATTTTTATCGCATCGATAACTGTGCCACTCCGAACAAAAATACGCGTAACCAAGTTTTTTTTGCTTTGATTTTCTGTTCGTCATGAATGCTGCCTTATAGTCGGTACCGGTCGGGGACAAGTCGGTTCATAAATTAATTACAATACATTGCAGTTGCTTTCATATTAAACATTTAAAAAACCAAAAGACCAAAAAGGGGAAATATTAAAGCCAAAGGACTCTGAACCAAAAAAAAAACAACCTACCCTTACCTCATGTACGTCGTAAAGGGTTGAATTATTACTGCAACCACAACAATGAGGCAAAAGCGTGGGTTTAATGTGACGTTAAACATGACCACGTTAAAGTTTATGCCAAAAAATGAGTTGGGTCTGGCGACTTAATTTTACAACGTTTTTCAGTTAAATGGAGCCATTTTCGGACAACGAACTATGAAAAGCAACTCTCCACAATGGGGTGTTAGCATTTTAAAAATTCAACCGTTCCACTGTGCCCGTAAACTGTGCTCGACTTGCATAAAAGTTTCACGAGAACTAAGCTCGAGATAAAATATTTCCAAAACGACCACGAAGGGAAGCAGTGTTATATATTTTTCGTTCCTAAAATAACATGGCACACGTTCATCTGAATTTTAATGGCTTTCAAACTCCTCAAACCCCATAAAATATAGAATATAGCCCGGTATTAACGTTGAATGCCAATTTGAAAGTTTTGCTGACTACAGTGACCGGACTGGGCCAATCCGCAGACACAGTAATTAGCTGAGCCATGAAGTTTAAGTCTATTTCTCCCATTAATCAGTCCAATCCAATTGGAATCTATGTACCTCCAGCCCAGCATATGGCTTAGTGTCTATCCTTGTAGAATTGTAGATGCTTCACCCTTGATTAGTGCGCTTACAGTGATAGTTGGCTGGGTCTCTGTGGAAAATTGCGGATATCCTGCTACATCCTCATTACACACCTTCTTAACCCCCATTCGTCGCATGTACACCGTTCGCACTCTCTAACCCCAAACAGTCTCATTTTGAAATTTATTTTATTGGAGTTCGCAAAGTTGTGAGCTTAAAATTTTCATTCAAATTACCGTTTTGACAAAACGACAAGGACGGCAGAGAACATGGGAATAAGTTGAACAAAACTTTCTCGCAGAGGTATCCTTTTCGCCATCTGCAAGGTCTGCAAAGTCTCGGAATTTGAATGAAGCACATGGTACTCTTCACGGCTGCTACAGCTACTGACAACTTTCTATCGTTTGGACTTGCGTTTTGGTTTTGGTTTTTTTTTTTTTGCATTTCTTGTTTTATTTTTGTTGTCGAATTCTCTTTTCCTCTCGACAACGATAACTTCGAAGCCAAAAGGTTGTTTGTAAATTTTTGTACTATCAAAGTACAAACGACAACTTTGTCTGTGAATAGAAACAGAAGAATGTTGACTGCCACGGGGCGACGGGCGGCGGGCGTCAGACGATGAGCGGGGGGATATCCAAGTATCCAATCGTAAAAGATTCCACTTCTTTTGTGTATCCTTGGCAATAGTACGGTGCAGCAGCTATGGTATTAACTTCAGTCGCATTATGTGCACATCGATGTCATCGATGTCCTTCTCCTGTCCACATTGTTTGTGGTGAGAGTGCTCAGCTGGAGGTAGCAAAATACCCGGAGGATATTAAATTTCACTCCTTATCTGGCAAACAGTCAAGCGCCATCGGGTGCTATATTCCTGTGTGGGTATATGTTATAGTTACTTGCGGCAGCTATCGCAAATGCGGTGGACACAAGTGGGTGTTTTGTGTGAACTCGAGCGGGAGTAAGTCGTTTGCAATGATGACTTTTTTAATTTTTTCCCCTCGTAGGATGGGTTATGGTTTGTTGGGCGTTTTTAGGTTCTTTTAAAAAAAAAGAAGTGATTAAAGGTCATCTCACTTGATTGGATCAACAGCGGTGCAACGGTCATGATGCGAGAGCTAGTTCGACATATTTGAAACTGAAGTCAATAAGAAATTTTTAAGAAATATTCAGGGTTTTGGAAATCAGTTGAGCTCTCAAAACAGGTCCAGAACGTCAGCGGATATGAGACTGCGAGATATAGGGACACTCTAGACCTCACAAGCTACTCAAAAACTTAAGTCTTCGATCCTGGAGATTACAATGATGAAGAGGCAAAGTTGCGATATTGCAATTTAAGATTTCATGTGATAGAAAATGCATTCGACGTTGGAAACGGCTTAACATCAATGTCAACATTTATTGACTAATTGAGTTCTACTTTCAAATACATCAGCCTACCGATGGTGTGGAAGACCCTATTGAGGAGAAGTTTTATAACCTCTTCAATGGAACCCGGAGTACGGTGTCAAACTTATTAAATAAATATTATGCTTAAGCGGCTCATGCAAGGCCCAAAGCCTAGCTTCTCCAACCACTGTGTGTGCGAGCATAAATTTGTTTACACGAATGGAACGGACCTACAGTGTCATGCCTATTCCGAACGGCAATTAATATTTGAGAACCTTCTCGTGACAGTTCTTACTCTTGGATGTTTGTCAGACGTTCGCAAGAAGTCGGGCAACGAATAAAAAACGTTCGGGTGCTACAGGTCGGGATTTGAAACACCGTACTCTCAATCAGTAGTCCAAGGCACTTAACCACTAAGCCACTGCCCCACCATGACAAACTTATGCTCAGAGATAAGTCGGAAAAGAACATCTTTGGCAGGATATTTTGTTAGAAAAGTCTACAGATAACTACTTCCGTTTAATTGACTTTCCAGCAGATTCTTATACGGTAATAAGTTGCACTAGCTTTTCAAGGCTAAGGGTCCCCTCAGCAACTTAGTGTTCTCCGGTCGATCGATCACCCAATCAAAATGATCTTGTAAGACACACATCTAAAAACACGACAGTATCTTGGGGCAAACTTGACACTAGACCATTTCAGAGCTCGACTGCCCAACGAGAAGAAGCTACGAACTGTCCAGAAAGAGAAATTCTACGTTGGAAGCCCAACTTGAGCAGCCAGAGCATAAAAACATCGGCTGCGTGAGAATATCTTCATTGTGCATTCACCTACAACAGTTACTCTCTGTAGCCTGTAGAGTTCGTTTTATTTAAAACACTTTTGATTCCTGCAGTGTTTTAAGTTTGGTGCCCTCTTGTCATCTATGCTTGAACTTGGATCTTAATTTTCGCAATATTCTAAAACTTTTAAAAAATATCAAATTGAAGTCACCCGCTTATCTACATGAAGTGCTTGATTTCTTTCATTCTAGCCCTGCAATAAAGGGAACAACATTTTTTCTCATTGAAATTTGTCTGCCTTCTTTCACATGTTTTGCTACTATTTACGAAGTTATTTGTATTAAAGTTGCCCGGGCTACATCAAAGTAGGACTTTCAACAAATTGGCTTCCAAAATATTTATCATTGGGTCGGTAACATACCCAACCATTAATTTTCTTTTATAACAAGTGCGCTTGATTATTTTTCAAGTGCCAGTAGCGATAAACTTGCCTTATAAATTTCCTCAGCTAAATAGCCGGCTTAAAATCAAAGTCCCTTACCTGGAATAAAATAAATAAAAAAAATTATTAAATTTTAGTGAAATTTTCTTTTATATTTTAAAATAAGAGATTTGTTTACGCAACCGACCAAGTGCATCCTTACCCTATGCATAAAAGCTCATTATAATGGTGCACAGGACCATGGAACTCCCCGGAAAGAACAAACTAGAAAAATGCACCGCAAAAACCCTGAAAACTCATCTTCATCAGGGGCAGAGCCTGAAGCCAGCCAGCCACCAGCCACCATCTACCAGCAATCAGCAACCACCAACCATCCATATAAAGTGATTCTCATTACCTATTAGTGGAAGTATAGACGGGTGCCTGCCCACCATTAAGTGTGGGCCGGGAGAGTTCAGACCACTACAAAGTGTGAGTAGGAATTTTGCAAGCTATCACCACGCTGCGCTATGACAACCCTTCCTCCTTCCTTCCATTCCAACATAATAATTATCGTAAAATATCCGAAAAAACAACAATGTAGATCAGTATATGTGTATGTGTGTGTGTACTTGTAGATTCTACACCATGATGATGTGTTTGGTATGCGGTAGTCTTTCGCCTCAACCATCCGATCTGATCCCATCCCATTCCATCTCATTCCATCCCATTATAGGGTCTTCTAAAGTGTTTTGTTCGCACAGAAATTAATTCCCCAAGAGTTAAGGCAAAATGTCCACACGAAGACACTCTGTAAATCTCCTTGGAAGGGAAGTGTCCTGCGGAAGGATATCTCAGCTCTGCAGATATTGGTATTGTGATTCAAGAACTATCGTCACCACAATCGCATCCTTATTACAAGAAGGGACAAAACAACAGAAAGAAAAAAAACTTTCCCTCAACACAAACTCATAACCGTACGTATGTGGTGCTTAGGATTAAGGGGATTCTTTTGCTCCTGCTGCTCAAAGCAAGAGCGTTATTTGTTGTCGTCTTGGATATCAAATATTTTATCTCCTCCTTGTTCGATAACTACTTGTGCTGCTTATCAAGAAAAAGCGAATATAATTAATTAGGACCGGCACCCGCCTTTGTTACACTTTGTCAAGAGGGAGGGTGGGCGGTGGAGGTCCTCACTAAGGCCAGCCGCCGACGCTGGCACTCACCCCCTCGCTACTTCTGACAAAATGAATAATAGTTGTGTATCCTTGGCGAAATCGACACACCGAGAGAGAGAGAGAGAAAGGGAAAAAAACACCAACCCGCTTAAATCAATGACTTTGCTTTTTGTGTGTCGTGAATGAAAGTCCTGAATAATGATATTTTTCAGGGGCTACAGGAGGGTAATAAACTGAAGATAAGTTCTAATAGTTCTTTGTTCGGTGTACTTTCGAAAGACCTTCATCCTTTAGAGGAAACTATAATAAAGTCTTGGCTTTCATCAGAGTTCGTTTATGAATTTCATTTTAAGGATCTATCGATATCGAAAGGACTCGAATCAAATTACGCCTCATTAAGCTTGTGTCGAGGTCACCATGGTACATGTCTCCCCTTTAAACATAAATCAAAATAATAGAAACCGACTAGCTATAATACAAAACTATTTGCATTTGCATGTATCTGAAGGATACCTTCTTTTGTATGTGAAACATTTTAATCGTGGGTGACTTCTTAAATCGCTTCGAGTGAACAGTTTCGGATTCTGTTACGGTTTGTTGGCTTGCTCGCCAAACTGCATTTTGTCACGGAACAAACTGGAAATCTTAAATTCAAGAGGCGGCGAATTTTTTGACGCTACTCCTTGTAGCTTGTGGTTTGCGGTGATATCACGCGATCCTGCATGTTGTTTTGTAGGACTCTGAAGTATGCACTTAATCATAGTTTAAGTGGCATGAAGTACTACACTTCTTGTGGGAGTGTTGTTAGTTAAGAGCGTGTTTTGAGAAGTGAATAAGCTCTTTCCATCAGAGGTACCTATGTACATGCACAGAGGGAACTCTGAAAGGTATATTCATAAATGGTGTCGCTGGTAAGATGGAGAAACCTATTTAGAAATGAAGAACTTTGTAATGAAGTGGTAGTTCAACCGCTAAAGTATTGTCCCAGTAGAAGAAGTTTATAATGAACTTGTATGAACTTGGGAGTGTTTGTGTCTGTTCACCTTTTAAAGCAAAACTTTCTGTAGAATTTCCTAAAGTTTTCCTAAAGTTTACAAGTTCAATGTTCTTATTCTAGATTAAAGTTCTAAGCATCCCCACACATCTCCGATATAGTGAATACTTATTCATAATGAAAACATTCTTCTTAACCAAGTTGCCATTGAAAATTTAACTGAGTATGCAAAATTCACTGGATTCTAGCTATTCAATCACTTCATCTGCTCACCTTAAGCCTTCGATTGCAAGATATCATAATACGATTTTCAACTCAAGTTTGAAGTTTTCTTCTGTAAGACTGAGATCTTTTAACGAGAAATTGCTACCTACCTATGTGGGACGTAAACAAAAGCAATGCAATCAGTTGTAAATAAAAAAATAAAATAAAAATATTAAAGTAACCCTTGCCTACTGTGTATAGGGTAATTAATTCAAGGTAGGCTATTGATGTTTAGTCGATGTCATGCGTATTTTGAGCGAGAGATGAAGTGGAAAAATGCTGTTTTAGTTTTCTTATAAAGCTTTGTAGCCCTAAGTGTAAATGGAGTGAGCGATTTCAATCATCTGAGTGGGATTAGTGGAGCGGTGCTTATTCCCTATTTCTCACCGGTGAGTTGGTTAGTGCCCACCAACTTCACGTTTTGTCGACTCGCTGGATTGCCGCTTGTCAGGCACCTAAACGAAGTTTGCAAAATTGGGAATTCCTGCTTCGTATTCTGCGTACGCAATGTAGCAACACTCATGTCATTCATTATCGTTTATTGATTTAATTTTTAATATTTATCCGGGCCTTGACTAAATCAAACAAAACGGGCTCATGACCCAGCCAATCCATGCTCAGAGTTGATCTTCTTTACATTACGCGTCAAGCTAAATGTTAACATTTATTTTCGTACCAAGTTTATTTAAAACACTTTCAAGTTTTAAAAAATTGATTTTAATGTAATTTTTGCATACATTTAGTATGGGGCGATTTTACGACGCCATCTTCATGATAGATGACGTTTATGTTTACGTTACGTTGTGACTATTTTTTTTGACTAGTTTTTGCGACAAATGTTTTGCACCAAATGTTACGATACGTTGTGACTATTTGTTTTGACTAGTTTTTGCGACAAATGTTTTTGCACCAAATGTTGTGTGACAGACATTAACTTTTGACAGCTGATTCATTACATAAAAGAGACTGCCGTCCCGTTCACGATTTTGGACCTAATGGATTGGTATTGGCCTAAGAAAGATAAAAGCTTTTTTATATCTGATTCCAGTCGACTTAGTTACCGTCCCGATTTAATTTTTGCAGAATTTTTGCCAAGGAAAGCTTATCACAAATGTTTGCCCATTCAAAATCAAATCAAACCAATCCGTGTTCTCCATGATGGATGAAATCGTGATTCCACGGATTGCGCAACCTCAATGCACCAAAACTTTATAACGGAATGCGTTTGATTGTGAAAAATCTCAAATCAAATATCATTCGAACCAAGCTTTTGAGGGAAAATTTCAAAGGCGAAGATGTTCTCATTCCGCTCTTTCCGCTTATTCTGAACGATTTTTCGTATCAATCTTGAATTTCGATGTTTCTCATACAGTGAGTCAAAAAAGTATTGGCACACGGATTGTTTTTGAAGAAAGTTTCTTTCGGTGGTAAACAAAACGAAAACAACTCCAACCTCGTTCGCTAAACTCCACGTTAATAAGCCGGAGAAATTTTGTTATAGTGGGGGGGTGTTTCGTGGTTTCTTTTGGTTAAATTAATATTACAGCTTAACCAAAAATTAAACGATTTTTTTTTTGGTTTAAATATATTCTAAAATGTTCATTACACCAAATGGTATCATTATTTTTCCGATCACTTGATCTGATGAAAAGTTATGTTGAAATTAACTTTAAAAATAGAAGTTTGCCAATAATTTTTTGACTCACTGTATGTGCTTATGTGTCGGCAAGCCTCCCGCTTTGTATGTATACGCGCCCGAAAACAAAAAAAAAGGTTGTGAATCATAAAGCACTTCAGTGAAAAAGGTTTAATTGAATCATATCGATATAGTTATGTTGTACTTCAATTATTTCCATTGTATTTAATATAACTTTTGAATAAAGAATTATAATTTACCGAATTACATGAAGCATCATTTAACGAATTTGGAAGAACAAAGTTCGAAGGGTCAGCTTGTCGAATATAAATTATAAAACTGTATTTTATTTTTAATTTTTTTAGTACCGTCATTCGAAATTTTTTCCAAAAACTTAGTAAAATGTACTCTTGGCTCCACCCCAAGTATCCAAAATAGCAAAATCCTTGGAACCATCCTCAGGAAATTGTTGCAACTAAAGGGGCTTATTGGGATCTAGGACCAGGTTCAAACCGGACTTTAACGCCACCTAAGGAACTTTATGTGGTCTTCATGCTACTGCGCTTAAGGTACAGACAAAGTATATTGTGGAAGCATTCAGCTGGTCATGAAATGAATAGAAAGTTTTCCATATAATGTTCAATTGAGGTCGATGAGTACTTAAATTTTTTTTTACGAAGGACACATGTAAAAACGTTCGCGTAGGTAATTTCCGACCTTGTAACAACTTTATTTTTGATTTCCACAATTATGGCGGCTCGATAATAACAAAAACTCAAGGCCGAAAGAAAATACAATAAAATGTGCAAATTTAATTTAAGCATACAAAATTCCTTCCACATTCCCAAATGACTATTAAATCTACAGTTGCGGTGTCGGTCCCCGCAACATGACTGCCTGCTTTCCAACAATAACAAAACACCTGACAACAATTCATTTATTTCCCACAACATCCTCTTTCACTTTTCACACGACACTCTCAACTCATTTGTCCAATCCTATCACGGTCCAATCATTCAGCCACACTGTGCGCGGGTATTTTTCACTCCCAAGGTGATTAGCCGAAAACCCTAATTACCCTCGTAAAGCAGCTGCAGCCTGCTTTGCATTGTTTGCAGCTGACAAGCATGAATAATGGAAAAGCAAAATGAAAAAGGACAAACACTGAGCACCACCGAAGAAGAATAATCATTGCAAGGATTAAGAAAGTAAACAAATTTGTTTTATCTCCGCAAGCTAATTTCGAAATCAAACACTGGTCACCACCCGCACATAGATAGATCCCTCGTATCTCCCGGCAATTAGGAAACCGAATAAAAAAAACATCACTTAGTATAATGGAGCACTTAAATATCTGATACTGTGCACCTCTTTTCATGCAATATCCTGCACATGAAATTAAATTGACAGCATGGACAGCTCGTCTGTCCATTCAAGCCCTGCCAAACCAGAGAAAATCCTTTATTTTCCTTTTTAAATCCAGCGACATGAGATTGAAAGGAGTTGAGAGTAAAAAATAAAAAGAAATAAAAAAAAACTGCCCCCAAATATTTTTTTAACGTGCTTGGCAAACTTGCTGCGCTGCACTGCATCCTTTGCTGAGCCTCTCTCTCCCCTGAGCGCTTTCGACGATGATATCTAAAATTGAAATCAATTTTATTAATGTACTTTTTAGTGCATGCCTCACAGAATGTAGAATGCACTCTCCAACTCCCATCTCCGCTTCGGTACGATTCGGCTTTAGAGGAGCAGCATCACCATCATCATCATCAACTGATTGATGATGATGCTGAAGCGGAATGTAAATTATGCTGAAGTGGATGCTGCATCCTTTTGCTAAACTTTTGAATAGCTGAAAAGGAAAACATTTATTCTACTCTTCAAAAAGACACACACAGATAGAGAGAGAGGCAGAGAGAGCGGAATAGAAGGATTTCCTATAAATTCCACAATTAAATCGAGTTTTAAAAGCGATAAACTTATTTATCCCAGAACAAGTGTAAAATTTAAAACTTTAACTCAGCTCCTTGACCATTAAATGGGACGTTTTCCCGATCGTTATGTGAAAAGGAAAAAAAATTACAAATTACTTTGCTAGACAAACAAAAATTTTATGAATGCAGAAATTGCAAGACGTGACCTGAGTTCGGAATCGCTTACTCAGGCGGCAAGAAGCATTCCTGCCAAACTCATGGCAGCAGAAGGATGTGTGAAGGATGTTTGTACCAAAAGGAAATGTAGAGAATATTGAATAAAGGAGTTAAGTTGCTCCTCGAGAGAAATATGTTGATGTGACAGACACAATGTACTCCTTTCGTGTATGGGCATATTGATGGGTTTACTTAACCAGATACTCTTTAGCAGGCGAAGGTTAAGCACCGTTGTTGGGGGGATTTGTGCACATGTGTGTGTGTGTGTGTGTGTGTGTGTGTGTGTGTGTGTAAATTAATTGAGTGCTGTCAAAGGTAGAGATTAGACGTTTATAGTTAATTTTCACTTGACACATGCAAATTGTGGTTAACTAGGAATAAATCAAGTATACCTACTATAGCTCTGAGACAAAGGGTTACTTGTGGGCTTTGAGGTGAAGTGATTGATTTTATCGATGGTTTGAGGCTTGGTTACGCTTAAGTGTTTCTGCATATAAATGTGGTGAGTGTATTTGTTGGTAATGTATTAAGAAGGATATTTGAGAATATCAGAAACAAACCTTGGTTACTTGACAAAGAAAGGGATATTCATATATTAATTGTTAATAGATACAATAGTTTCAAATTTCAAAACTACCGCGAAAAAGATAGACAAACGAAACCATCTAGCTATAGGTGAGTTTTGATGAGTCGAATTCTAGCGTCCTAAGACTAAAATAAAATTACTTCCTTTTCGTGAAATATCAAAATTTGAATGGTCTATATGTTGCAATGAATTTTTTTTTTTTAGCTGTAACCGATAAACCACTCGATATATCGATGGCATATTTGAAATGGCGATTAAAAAAATAACGTATTGGATACGTGTTTCAGGATATGTTTATTTTCTATCAGCAAATTTCGGTTCGCAAAAATAATATTTCAACAATAATTTTATTCATATGCACTATTTGGTATCTATTAAAGTTTGGGTACCTATATATTACTTGTTAAAGTTTTAATTGTCGCGATTTTTGAATGAGAACTTTGGGTCAGAGCCGATTTCTATGCGCATTTTTGGCTGGGTTTTGGAAGATCTCCTTACGTTCCAATACTCAGGCGGGTTTTAGTGGTGGACCATATTTCAATAATTTAAGAGAGTACTCTCTCACTGAAGTGGCCGGCAATGAACACTGCGATTTTCATTAAATGGTTGTAAGGAACTTGGTTTTTTCCGAAGTGTTGAAAAATTCCACCTATCATACTATGACTGAATTTTTTCACCGATTGCCGAAGTCAAAAAGTTTAATTGATCGGAAAATTGAGTATGGGACGATATGGATCAAAACGGTTGTTCGGTGCAATAAACTTTGCGGAGGCCTGCGGATGCAAAATGTTCCAACTCTGGTTAGATCGAAATATAGTGAAATTGAACAATCTAAATGTATTCGACGCACTCCGCTGATCAGAAAATAAAACAAAGAAACCCGTAAAATGGTCGACCTATTATCGTTCTTTCGTTCAGTTGCTTCCTGGACGGCTTTGGAAAAAGAACTGTTTTTATGTCGCGATTCTACGAAAACATTAAGTTTTCCGAGACGCAGTCGCTTTTAGTTAATTTAACTGTACGCTTTAAGAGTGCTGCCTACACAAATACATTCAAAGGGTCAATGATTCGATGGAAATATAGATATAATTTTTGCATTACTAATGCAAACTATTTACCAACTTGATAGCGGAAAGGGAATTTTGGATTAGCCAAGCAAATTTTTTTTTATTTCACATCGACTGAATCGCAAAATTCCTTTAGTTCCACCACTCGCACAGTAAACAAATAGAAATGGGAATATATTTTCACGATGTCAAATAGCATTTGGTCGCAGGGACATAAAATGTTAAAATACAGATAAAGAGTATTCACGATCGATAGTTCTAGTGCACATATGGTTTCACTTTTTTCTTTCTTTTTACTATATTGGTTTGGGAAAATGTCGACGCCAATATGTCCTTCTAGGACTTCGGTATAATTGTATGTACCGACTCTTAGCTTTGGTACACTGGTACACAGTGCCTTATTTCGGTACCATACTGGTCATTCCGGTACAGACGGTCACAACTTGCATTGGCTTGCATGGTACGCGGCGAGGTCTAAAAGAAACCAATGATTGAAGAACAGTTTTTAGAATACATGGTGTTGCCGACTCAATACTATGCTTCAATACCAGTTACCGAAGTTTAAAGAAAATCCCTGGCTCGCTATTATATAATCATAATTCAATTCAATAATGATCCAAGGAAGTCTTGATGTTAATAAGCCCATTTCGAGAAAGATTGGCGAACGACCAGCTACTGTGGTATTGACATGTTCCAACCCCGCAAAAAAGAGAAATAACAATTAAAGATAAAATAAAACCTCAAAAGAGAGGCTGACCTAAGGGCTCCTGTCGAATAAAACAGAAAAAGAAGAAGAACGATTTCTTAAACTGCCACTTCTTAAACGGAGATCTAGAAATGAGAATATACGGTACCAACTTTGAAACAACAACCAAACAATTTTGGTTATGCTATTCGTACTTCCTTCGGGTAACAGAAAGCTTCACCTTCGACATTAAATATTTTTAGAAATTGTTTTGCATAACCCATACTCAAATAAAGTGATTGTAAGATAACTTCTTCAGGCTTTACCAGTGGAATATTCAGAACATTTGTTTGACCAGTTGTAAAGAATCGACGTAAAAGGATCACTCTAATCGTACCTATTTGGCCCGCCGCAACTGTCCCATTCACAGAGGTAACATAGATTCTAGGTGTATTTCCGAAATTCCAAATAAATTTGTCAGCACATTCAAGTCCCTGACGACTTGCCGTTTATGTGTAAAGAAATTTACTTTCTTCATCTAAGTTGCGAATGCAAATAGAGTTTTCTTTTTAAGAAAACAATTTAATGTAAGCTGTGCATGGACACAATCTTAAGTCTTAAGATTTAAAAAACTTTGTCTATTTGTCTTTTTTTGGTGCTAAGGATATATTAATTTTGATATATATAGCTTAAGACTATTTCGCAATGTCTGTTTGTCCGTATCAACTTTTGACACCTTTAAATTTATGCTAGGAAGCTGAAATTTATAACATATACTACCTAGAGCCCCGAAATCGTAAAGTTTCAAAAAATTTTAAATACGCCCACTGCCATGCTATGAACTTTATTTATAAAGTTGTTGGTCATGCCCACTTTTTGGAGGCGTTTTTTAAATTTTATCATCATGTTATCCATCATGTTCCTAACGCCTTTTTCTTTGGTGTATATAATGAAATGAATAGGGTTCGCCCCAAGTGGACTATAGCCTTTTCTCATATTTTTTTTTTTATTTTGCAAGGCCTACAAGAACTACAGGCAGGCTTTCCTTGAAGCAAATCGGGGCGATTCAATGACCAAATAAAATTGCCACTATCAAGGGGCACTGAAGTGCCCAGCCAAGTTTTCTAGGAACTTTGGCAATTCACTCTTATTTATAGGAACCAAATCAGCCCATTTCTATCTCCCCGATAACATCGCTCACAACAAAGCAAAAGTGATTCAATTTCAAGTGGTAAATATATAAATAATATGTATTTTTGAAATTTTTAACTAACTTGGCGTTCTTTTTTCGCTCTGATTACTTTTTGCGGCAGACTTGTAAGGCAAAATTGATTTTTTTGGTGCGATTAATATTATTGCGAAAGTTCTTTGCGTTTTATGTTGCAAATTCAAAACTAATCTAATAAACAGATACAGTTTCTTTACTCTATCTTTTAGTTATAATCATAATATGTTCCAATCCACTAGGTCAGAAATGTACTCCATTCTACCCAAAACAGCTTGACCATGAGCTTCACTGACTCACAATCATGATAAAATGTGTTCATTGAACCCAACTTGTTTTGAATAACTTTCAAAATTGAATAATTTTTTCAATCCAATTAAAAGCTTTCAGGTGGATGATTCAATTTAAAAAATAAAATGCTAAATCTCAACTCAACCAAAGTTTATAGAAAAAAAAAAAACAAAATTAAATTGCATCAAAGAATATCTAAAAAATAAAATTCCAACAATTAAATTAAATTTGCCCAATTAACTGCTTTCTGCAGTGTGTCTGCTGCCAGCAGAAGCATTTGTAGCAGCACCAACAACAACAGCATCTACAACATCTACAACAACATGCAACAGCAACTCTCCTCCTCTACTAACTCAATTTAAAATTAAAACTTTCAGATGTTTTCCTTACTAATAGTGTTCGCCATTTTGTGCGAAAAATTCCTCTCGTCTTTCATAACTCCCGCATAACAGAAAAAAGCAAAAGAAGAAAAACAAACCCGGCACAAAGCTTCCACTGAATGGGGCAATGGCAATCCGAAGAAGAAAAATGGAAACCTGATGCGGATGAGATACTATTTTTTTTCTTGTATCCCTCTGCTTTGGTGTATATCAGAACAAAATTGCTTTCGTTCGCAACAAAATACATTCATACACACACACACACACAGAGGAGGACAGCGACAGACAGTTTCTTGTTCGATGTTGTTCGCCAGGCGGCAGATAGCCCCCGCTTTTTTTCTATTTTTTTTTATTTTTTTTTGCTCTCTCCCAGCTGTCAAACGTACGAAAGGCTGACATATACCCCCCGCTCACTGCGGCGGATACGTAACATTTTTTTTGCCTCTGGTTCTGTTTTTTGTTCCCTTTTGCAGTTTTATTTGTATTTGTTTCCAAATGACTACCGAATGCTTTCATAAATTTTTTATTTATTGCTTTGTTTAGATGGGGGGCGGTGGAGGTGGAGGGACTATGGGCGACAGAAGGTACAAGAAGATCGAGGCAACCCGAAACCCGAAACCAGAAGCCAGTCACAAAAGAAGATGTAACAAACAACAATAATGGACCGGGCAATGAGCCCAAAATGTTATTTCTCTGTTTAGACCAGTAAACATACACGTATCCGTGGCATATGGGGGGTGGCTTATTTGTTTTCCAACTTTAATATTGCAGTTTGTTTACTTTCTAAGCGTGGTGATGATTTACGGAATTCCATTTCAGGATTTGTTCTGCCTCTATGGCAAAGTGGTGGGGGAAGCTGTGGTTATTTATTGGCCTCCTCCGGATACGAGTGTAGGGCTAAATGCTTGTAATAGGTGGGAGAGAGGGATTGGCTATTTCCACATTTGTTCTGGCTTTGAGCTTAATTGAGATTTTATTGGTCGAATGGATACTCAAACAGAGATTTGTGGGTTTGCAAAAAACCAAATGTGTGTTTTTTGATGAATTTTTTTTTTATTTAACCACAAAATAAAAAGCCAGATTGCGAGTGAAATAAATTAAAATCGAAACCAGTGTGTATAGTTTTTATTACAATTTATTTTAATCATCTAAATTTGCATTGAAGTTAGTCAAGGTAACTAGCTGTTGGTAATTCTTTTCAATGCGAGACATCAAGCAGTACGTGAGTGGTTGTATAGCGTAAGACGTTCAAGTTGGACAAGTTTTTCAAGTTCAAATTTTCGACAATATGAACTGTAATACATTTGAGTTGTTTTAATTAGATGGATGAATATGACTTGGTTAATTATTTAATTTATAATCATTCAATTGCTTTTTTACTTCTACATTTGTTGCAAGTCTTGTTCAATGTAAATTCAGTCGAAAAATTAAGTTCGTAATACACAACATGGGACCAGAAGATATCTTAAAAACAGACTGATTTTCGTTTCCAAAAATGTAATATTGACAAACAACGCTTTTCCGTATTTAAAACCGAGTACGATACTATAGATATGAAGAATTTTTCGGCAGTTAAGGATTTTATCTATCTCATTGTACGCGATAACACTTAGTCGGTGGGGGTTCAAAACAAAGGACAAAATGAGTAATCTACGAAGAATAATAGGCTGATAAGCAGGGTAAGTTAACACTGGGCTCCTTTCAAAGAAAAACTCTCCACCGGATATTTGGGCGTGCTTGCGGGAAGGAAGACGGGAGAAGAATATACAACCACGAACGCTATAAGCCTTACCATGATGTGGAGTAGTTCAGAAATCCAGTACAAATCTACTACTTTTGCTGGGGCACACCGAGCAAATAATGGGACGGTAATGCTCCAGCCAAGAGAATCTTCAAAGCAGGTTTAAGACAACGAGAAAGACCGACAATCCGTTGCAAAGACGATGCGATGGATAATCGCGGATTCCAGAGCGCTTGGTCTGGACATCTAAAAGCAACGTGTCCGCGATCGTAGAGGATGTCGTGTCTCAGGACTCTTACTAGATTTAATTATTTTTAGATATATAAATAAAAAATAAAACAAATAATTATTAATCCTAAACAGGCCATACAGACCTTGCCTCATCAACCATTTTTTGTGGGAAGATATATTTTTTGACACGAATGGTAGCAACATATAGTTTAATACCGATTCCGAGCTGCAATTTATTTTTGAGAAGCGCCTTATGACAGTTCTTACTCTTGGATGTTTGTCAGAATTTCCCAAGAGATGGATCAGAGAAGAAAAAAGATGGTACAGGTGGAACTTGAACCGAGGACCAAATTAGTAATCCAATGGACTTAACCACTAAGCCACAGCACGTAAAATAGCTGTTCCTTAACATGCGGATTAACACTTGCATAACAGAACGACGTTATGGTACATCTACTAAAAACTTGTAACTTTTAATTTTTGGGCGTTTAGACATTATTGAACTTTTGGCGATTTTGTGTCTTGGATTTTTTTTTTTTGCAAGCCTTTTGCTCCTTGTAAGGTAATTTTAAAATGGACAATCGCTTTTTTAATATCGGTTTAATGTGACAGCTACTAAGAAAATGTTTTTGGGGGATTTAACACTATTTGAATATGTTATCTGTTAAGTTCCAGACGACCACACGTACAACGCTGGATTTTCGCAACGTTAACCGGAAGTGGGTATAACAATAAATGTAAATATATAGTTCGGTAACATGCGACGATTGTACTTTATTTATTGCAGAAAAGTAAAAAATGTAATATGGCAGAAAAAGTAAACAAGTACAAGTGTGTGTACAGTGGAGTACACACTATCGAACGCCGAAGGTGTCGTTTTGATGCATTTCGCAAGCAACATGTTTTATAAAACAATGAACACGGGCAACAGAAAACTGCTAATATAACTTAATCTTGACCGAGTTTACTGCCGTAAATAATAATAAAGAGAAAGTTTTTGATAACATTTGAATTGCACGTTCACGAGACTACGAAATATATATTCCCATTAGATACAACCAACTTATTTGCAGCTGGAAATAAAAGATTTTTAATCTAAAGCAAATTCTTATTTTTAAGTAATCAGGACTAACATTTATTAAGAGTTTTTATCGCTTTTTAATTGATTTTGCAAAATTTATATCTTTCAAAGTATGCCTATGCCTATGCATGTGCCTATGCCAAACAAATTCAAAGGCTTAATGACAGCGCTGACCACCCTAACCAACATTACAAATAATTTTGTTGACACTTTCCGAATAATTATGCTCACGCAATCGATTGTAAATTAACCTTGTGCCACATACTGCATGCGATCCCTTCACACTCATTCTCTCTCATTATTATTTACATTCACCTCTGTGCACATCTCCATAATCTATATTTTATCTAGCCAACTTCATCTAAATGGTAATTTGTCATTTTAATTAAAACGTTGCACATCCTGTTGAAGAGATTATAATCACTTGCAGTCAATAGCTTCAACAAAATTGACATATCCCACCACAAATGGCGACATCGATAGCCTCGACAAAAAGCCATCCCTCTGCCTACATGCATAGCTGTAACATATTGCCAATTCCCCGATAATTGAATCAATTGTTCCCATCGGATGTGTCAGCTACATTGCCACGCCATCCTACAATTTCCCTACATCATTCCATATTAAATTATCAAGTTTCTCTCTCTCTCTCCCTCTCTCTCTCTCATTGTCTGCCAAATTTTAATCAAAATTGTAATCAACTCCCAACTAAAATCGAGAAAAAAAGAAATTCAGTGGAATTCGCATGCATTACGGTATTGTTTGACCGGATCCCAATCCGATTCCCGGGTATTTGCAATTTAATTAAATCGTTTTCCGGAAACTCAAATAAATTTAACTGCCACTGCCACTGCCTCCACCAACGCCCACTCTTCCCAAATAGATTGAGTTCCGTTTTGAGTAACCAAAATAAAAAATATCCTACCTCGTACAGTTCAACGTCCTTTTGTTCTGTGGCTTTCATCAACTGGATATCATACACAGCCGCCACTACACCACTGGTACTGGTGAGACCATGGTGGAACCAAGCTTACGCCACAAAGAGCCCAGTTATAGTTTTAATGTGCGATGACTATCCCCATCTATTCCCACTGAGTGGGTCTGGGTGGGCAAAAAAAAGACAATTTCATCAGGGAAATAGAGAGAAGAAGAAAAAAAACTCATATGCAGTCAGTAACGGCAAAAAAAAATGCAACAAGTCGGAATAGAGTCATGTCTGTTTGCCGACTGCAAATACCCAGCACCCGCAACTCACCTTATTAAGCTCATTGCACCCTCACTGGCATGGGGATGTCTATTGATTCTAGTGGAACTAAAAGTTACCCATAAACACGCGAACATCCATCCCCACATTTGTGCCAGCCTTATAGGGGTTTCGCACGTAACACGACAATAAACAGCGTGGGAATTAGAAATCGATGGCAAATCTCTTCTCCGCTTGTCTGTTGAGCTGTTAACCCTCTTGTGACACCAAAGGCTTTCGATTGTGATTACGATTGTGAGCCTTCTTTCTTGACACCCCCTATATCTGAGGCAAGTGTTTAATGCCATCTAATTCGGAATTAATTGAATGCGCGACTGTGAATCGCTTAAGCTAAATCCGGATCTAGGCAATAAAATACCGAGCACAAATAATGAAAGACAACTTTCACTTTCCGGGAGTGAGAGGGTGTCAATGGCATATTGCTAAGCAGATTGGCCCGAAACCCGAGCGAAAGAAACCATTTGCTTGATGGTTTTATTTAATTTGCTGTGCTTTTGTTTATATAATGAGTGTGCATGCTTCTACAGTAGCCACCCAGCCACTGGCGCTATATTGTTACTGCCGTCCCGCCGCTGCGACATGAATTCCATTTCTCCGACTGCTGGCTGTTGTCAGGGTGGTTGAACTGATTTATGATCTTTTTTTTCATGTGGCCATGTTTGCTTGCTGCCTTCCATTCCAATTGATGAATATGGATTTATTTCGACTCCTTCGTGTGTGTGTTTTGTGTTGGCATTTATTTTCGAAAATTCGAATTAGAATGATGAGACGAGAAGCGTATTCATGTTTGAGGATTTATTTGCCTTCAATTCGCGCAACACTTAACGTGGATTAAGGCTTTGTTTAATGTTGGCGACAATAATGTTGATTCCACATGAATATGTGGTGCTCTGAACGGGCGGCGGGTATTTTCTATTTTTCATCAGGCAAATGCGTGCGTGAGTATGACAGATGACTAATTGCACGTGACATGACATATGGAGGCGCCGCTTTGTTTGTTTGTTAAAAGAATCGGATTGGAACTGATGAGTGGTGTTCCACCATTAAGTAAGCTACTGACGATTTTTTTTGTAATTTCTTAAATTTTTTTAGTGAATGATTTGGGGGGAAAGCATGCCAATAAATTGTATGCCTTTACACTTGGCGTTAATTTTGGATTTGCCGACTTATTAACTTTTTAGCTATTCTGATGCTAACTTAGCTCAATATCTCAGATAGAAACATGAAAGAAAACGGATGATTTAAGTTGTCGGATAAAGACGGGAAAATGTAAATTTACGATTTGAAGGTAGAACTATAGTCACAAAAAAAAAAGTTTTTTATATTTCAGATACGCAAAAAGTTTTTGAATTTAAACTATGTATATCAAAAAACGGAATAACAAATGTTTAAACAGCTATTAAGATCGCCCGTCCTTACGGTGCCGTGAAATAATCCCAAGTGATATAAGTCCATTTTTCGAAAAGTCCAAAAGTGAAACAAAGCAAGGTATTGCAGGTGGGCAGCATGGCTCCCTATACATGGCTCCCTATACATTCCATACATTCCATTATATTTTTATGCATTGTGGACTTACTTGCGTAAAACTTATTTCACTTACTTGATGCAAAATCAAGCTGATTTCTATTGAAAGCGCAATCAAACTTTTAAAAATTGGCCTTTAATTTAGAAGGCTGATATTCGAAACGTATAGACCTAAGGGTTAAAAGATTTTTTGTCAGGAGTTTCTCGTTGTCTAAGCTCCACTCATCAGATCTCTTGGTCGTCTATCCAATGATTTGTTAAAATCAATAACTTCAAGGATCTACCAGGTTTTTCCATTCTGATCCCTATACCTTACATCACACCTGTGGTTTCTTTATTAGCGACAAATCCCCACTGGCCATATAATTGGTCGAAATTGGCCATTTTATTTCCATTTAACGATCTTCTTGGTATGTAAAAAAATAAAATTTCTTTCCCATGCATTGATTGGGCATTACATTGCCTCTCATGAGTCACGTCTTCCATCTTCTTCCAAAACATAGAGGGAACCTCGTCTACCACAACCGCTTTTTCACAAACTGTGCAGTATTTGACCACTTTTCAAACTTCTAATACTCTATCTAGTGAAGGCTATTTCTTCGTAGTAAGAAGTGGTTCCTGGAAAGAACATACCAACGTCATCATCCACTAGTTATTAGGCGTGAGCCTTTGTAATAAACTTCGGCGAACGAATTTCCTGAGTATTTCTCCTTCTCTTCATGATGCTTATGCCAAGTTATTTTGTAATACCTCATGGGTAGCCTAGTTCATATCAGCAGGCCACGAAGATATTTATACCTGCTCACCATACAGGATTTTCATGCACGTTGCTGTAATTTGGGCGCTCACTTTCTGCACGAGAAGTGTATATTAATTTTTACAATTATTTTATCAAAATAAAAACCTACAACTATTTAGCAACGTCCGTCCATCCTTACGCAACTTTTAAGCCCTTAAATTTAACCTAGGAAGGGTTCTAAAATGGTTAGTGTATAATTTTCTTTAATATGCCCACTACCACGCTCCCAATTAAGAAGAAACTGTTTTAAAACTTAAGTGTTAGATCCTTAGCAAGATATGCCCTCCGTCATAAATTTGTCATATAAAGTTCTTTGTTACGCCCACTTTTTGTTGGCAATCTTCACTATAATGCCGTTTTCCTCGAAAAAGTTCATAGAAAACGATAAAAAATGTATAACAAGGTATTTAGCGAGATTTTTTCTAATAAATCACTCATATAAAGTTTCTGGCCATGCCCAATTTTTGGGGGGATCACCACCTAGATGTCCATGATGGGCATCTCGTAGTTTCGACCTCTTATACTTTTAACGTTCCAAGCTGAGAGTTTTCCATAATATTAAAACCAAAAAAATATAAATAAATATAAACATTGATACATTTTTTTCTCTCTAATGTAAGCCCCCACAAATCCAATGATTTTCTGGAAGAATTTAATCAAACAACGATGTTTCAATTGAGGAAATCAACACGACAAAAATTATAACACAAAGCTATGTAGTAAGTTGTTGAAGCGGTTTAACTTTGGTTCAACTACATAAGCTGAATCCCCTAAATGTAGGTGACAGGGTTCCCTTATTTATTTCGTTTTGTTGAATATGTGATGACAAGGTAGATGAAATTGAAGATTGGCGGTCTGTTTTCAACTTTTAGGAAAGCTTTTTGAATGTGAGAAACGATTTTGGACAACTAATGTTTCCATATTTCAAAATATTAATTAAAGCTCTTTTGAGTCTTCCATACAGCAGAGTAGCTGCTGAAAGAATATTCTCAGATTTAAATAATATATAAACTAAAAATAGAAATTCATTAAAAATTAGCACAGTGAAGGCTTTACGAAATAAATGATTAAAAACTATAACTTAGAAATTATAATTTGACCTTTTGAAAATTGATGTACAGTGTACTCTATCCCTACGATTATCTTTCATAACCGGACAGATTTGAAATTAGGTGCAAACATAAGTGGACTTCCTATTAACCGGACGCGCACAGAAATTTTCATAACCGCAGAGAATTTTCGGTCTCTAAGACAAATATAACTGCAGCCCAATTTTGTGTTCCTTAAAGACCAAACAAAATTAGAGGGCTTTTATTTTGAGCTAGGAAGCTGAAATTTGAAACATATACTCCCTAGAGCCCCGAAATGGTTAATTGGAATTTGTTTACCTTCCTTAAAAGTTTGCCATACAAAGTCTTTACCAATGCCCAGTTGTTGACTGCTTTTTTTTATAACTCTGGTTGGGTATAATACTGTTCCCACTAACAGACTGCAGCTCAAGAATCAAACCAGTTTAACAAGATTTTAATAAGCTTTTTCGGTTGGTGATACTTGTAGGGGCAATGTGTACATCTCTATATAATTTCTTGAAGCTAAAAATATATTTATACTTAGTTTTTGTTTCGAAACTACTTATTTTTATGGTTTCGGTTTGGCACTCTGCGGCACCCATAATAATAATAGTTGGCACTGCAATTTTTGTTCCATCTGCAGCGCTGCATGGGACTAATAATGAACACTCTTGAAAGATGGTACTGTCTGGACACTGATTTAAGAATAAAATATAAATAAATTAAATCTGTGGCAGTCTTTCAACGCGAAATAAATCATCAAAAAACATGTTGCGTATACGCCATACAAAATCGATTACTACAGTATCAATGAACTTCCCGACTACCGTTTCCTTTCTCTCTCTCTTTCTCTCCTACTCTCTGCAAATCCTTCTTACTTCAAAACTCCACATGAACGCAAAGCACACTGATGGAAAATCAATAGCTGGCCCCAGCCATAATACAAAATAAACCAACTAAAGATACAAAACCCAGTAAAATGCATGTCACTTGAGCTTCGTTTTTCTATAAAAAAAAACAACAGATAAAAAAAATGGATAGATAGTTTCCCAGAACGTCTCTATCTTTAAGTCAAAAGCCCCATTCCGCCCACGACAAATGCTCGTGCAATAATTCAAAATGTAAATGAACTCTTAGTTGAAATTATAAACGTTCAAGCAAGAATGACAGAGAGACAATGACAAAAAATTAACTTTGTCCGCCCCTGCCACCTTCCGCCGAACAAGACCAGGGATAAGAGTGCTTTCTGAGACAATCCTTTCCTTTATCTTCATTCAGTTTTGGTAGAATCATGCTGCCTGATGTCGCATCTCGCATCTCGCATTCCGACGTAGAACATGAAATGACTTCTACCACAGACGATTGCAATCAACGATACATGAAGTTTGGCTACACCGCTGCAGCCTGCCAAGGAACCAGTTGACAGTAGGTAGGGAGCCTCAATGAATATTTTAAGCGGAAGCACAGAGAGCAGAACAGAGATTGAGAAAATAATAACGATAATCAAACTGCATACGTCTGTGTGTCTGTATCCATATGTCGACGAAGTAATGAGGTCCTTATCTACGACGTTGACGACGACGATGACGACGAAGAAGACGTCAACGATGGAGGAATCACTCCAGTTGCATGCTAAAAGTTCAACTGCCACAGTATCAGTTTGCGCCAAAGGAGGGAAATTTAATTATCGTATGCGCTGCAGGGTGGCGCAACTAGATACTCCCTAGCTCATCGTTTTTTTCCGATCAGCTACTAATGTCTGCCTTGCTAGGAACACAATACCCAAACGAACATGGGCTAATATTTGTCATATCAAGACGAAGCGACAGCTCTTCCTGAGTCTTCTGCTTCGTCAAGTCATGGCGGGAAACGAGGTCGGCATTTCCAATTTTACCACAATACATATATGTATGTATCTACAACAAACAAAGATTCACATGGGTACACTCATACATCATTCCATCAGGCAGATAAGTAGACATCATGGGATGACGTTGCAAAGGAACAAAAAAAAACTACACTGTCGGGAAATGGCACAGGGAAACTATTTAAAATTCGTTTCCTCTCTCGCTCTTCCGAGCTGAGTGTGGGATTTCGTTGGTCGTCCTCGTCGGTTGCAAAAAGGATTCACACGCTGTGATGATGGGATACGTAACGTCGTTGCAGGGCAATAACGAGAACAAGTGACAACTGATTGTTTGAGAGGGAACGAAACAGTACGCCTCTTCAATCTTATGTTAAAAATATGCAAATGCCTTTTGAGAACAACGACAGCAGATCGCGGAAGTTGCTGATATAAGAAATCTGCTATATATATATATGAAGAGTAGTGCTCCAGATTTATTGATTGTAATGCAAGTAGGACAACATCGAGAAGAGAAGAAGATTCCATCATTTGAAATGGATGTTTTCTTCCTTTTTTTCTATGTGAATAATTAGTGTACGTTGATGGTGAACCATAAAAATGCATTACAAACATCTTGAGATTTTATGAGCAAAATTCGCAGGGAGATAGAGGGTGATAAAGAAGAGTACAGCGAAAAGTTGAAAGTGAGTTAAAAATGGTGTCTTACTAATAAAAAACAAAGCCATTAAAAAGCGATGAATGCTCTTGATGTGGTTTTTGATGAAGTGACAATTTTGCAAGAACAATTCATTAGTTTTAATTTAGTACCAATTTAGTTCATACAAAGTATTTACGCTAAAATAAATCCCTTAAAAGATGTAAAATTTTTATTGACTTTGTGGGGGATTTGCGAAATTGAAATGTATGTAGAAACTTATTCAGAATGACACTTCTTCGAGGCTGCTCAGTACCATTCCCAAACTGTATAGCAGTCTGTATTAAAAAACGTTTGTCTAAATGGCAACTAAAGGGCAGATGTTACAACTAGCAACACACTTTAACATCGTACTGTTTACCCGCAAGTGTTCCTTGCGAGTTCCTGCGTTGATACAATTGAAATCACGATTTTGCGTCCTTCTACTATTTGACAAATTTGGCCATAGTTCAAATGATTCTATATGTATTAGTGCGTTCTTAATTGAAAGCCGACATTAGATTGGATCACACAAGATTTTCTGCGTCGGAATCTCAAGCATTGCCTGTTAATCAATCAACATAGTCATTAACATCACTTGCAAGAGAACTTTCCTCTTTGTTGTCTTCATATAAAGATATTTCTTGTTCTTCAGTTCAACTAACATTTACCAAGGTGCAGTAAAATAACTTCTTGTGAGTTGGCAAAGCAGGGAAAATAGATTGACACTCATCTACATATATCATAACAAAATTGCACAATTTTCTCCCACCTTCAATGGGAAATACTGTACCCTGAAAAGTGAAGTTTTTTCCCTCAAAAACATTTTACAAGAGAATTCGACAGAGAATCAAATAACACCTTCTTGGCCTGCACTAGGGATTATGTGATTTCAAGTGTATTTCCACAGGCTGTACTGTTTAAGCAACTAGATTTTCCCGCTTTGGGAATATGCTAAGCACGGCAATCGTTGTAAGAAGGGTTTTTTTCCCACAATACAAATAAGAAATAATTAAATTAGTAAATTTATTTCCCACTTGTTTTGAAGCTCCTTCCCATATGAAGTTAGATAACATGTCGCAATTTTTTGACGAAGAAGTTTTATAAACAGAAAGAAAGTTTCATTAACAAGTACGGCCTTCATTCTGCAGTGGAGAGGATGTTTTGTAATCAAATTTGAAGCAGCCTATTCTTAACGTCAGGTCTTGTAGAAACAGGCTGACGAAATCAGATTTCACCAAATAATTAAAAAAATTTTCAATCAATTAAATTTCCTGAATTAAACTCTCTTTAAAGGGAAAACGCTATAGTTCGTTAAATACAAATTTCTAAAATTTCGTTTGTTTCTAATCTAAACCTATGTTCATTTCGCATCGGTATCGGTATATGTATCATCGATACTTTTCTTAGAAATGTCGCGGAAGTGCGTATAGATGCATGCTTAGTTTCAATAGTATAAAAAACATACAATTTTTTTTTAATTTTTCTATTAGTTTAGTTTTTAATAGAATAACAGTACTTTACAAAAACGCCAAGGTCTGAAGTCATTTATTTAGAAATCCCACTAGAGATATCCAGAAAACAAGGTTTAAGGTTTAAGGTTTCATGACACCCAATATATTCACACAAACAAAAAACAGGCGACCAATGCAAAAAGTTAAACGAAGTTGTCAACAACTATTAGTGTCTGGGTGAAATCGTTGACCATTATCTTGAAACAACAACATCAATGAAATTAAACAATACTTGTTCACCTCAAATCTTTTCAGAAATCGATATTGAATCAATAATTAAATTTAACCACGGGAATAAAAACAATGCTAAGGGTTATGACTTCAGGCACATTTCAGTAATACGCTTTCATTCGAAATCGCTTGAAAGAATTTTACAAAAGCAAATGAATCTATTCCTTGCCACCAACAATTTGATGACGACAAAACAATCGGGTTCAGTAGAAGGTAAATTGTTCAAGTTGGGGACGTTCAATCGGATGTCATTTCGATCATAAATCGTGTCCCACAGAAATCCATATTCCGTGCACTGCCATCTATCATCGACCATAGTAAGGTTCACATGTATGCCGATGACGTGCAGTTACACTTAAGTTCCGATCTCGGTCTTATCGAGCACGGTGCTGTTTGTATTAATGAGGATCTTAAAAATTTTGCGTGCTGTTCTGAATCAAAGTGTCTGGTCATCTCTACTTTCCTTCTGTGTTTTTAGGCAATTCTTCTATTGAGACGGCCAAACTTGGGACTTGACTTGGGATAACCACATAAATGTTGCGACCGGTAGAACCTATGGTCTTCTTCGACCGTTGTGGTCAGCTAAAGATTTTAGCCCTTAAAAAATGCGTTTTATAATCGCCAAGGCGCTAGTTATAGCAACATTAATGTACGGTTGCGAAGTTTTTTGCCAAGTGCAGCTTCATCAGCAAAAGAAAACTCCAGGTCGCCTACAACAACACCGTTCGGTATGTTTTTGGACTAAGAAGGTACAAACGGGTGCTGCACTTCTCATCACTCGCCTTTCTAACATGACATTTGACAGTCTACTTCAATTCTGCACTATAACTTTTCTCTCAAACATCCTACCAATACGACAACTTTCCGTTCCGTATGAGAAACTGATTATGCCCTCCTCTGACAAGTCCAGTCAGTTGATTCCTCGGCGTTACTATTCCCTTACCATTTAGTGTTAATTTATTGTTAACTATGTCTAACGAACTCTTTACCGCGTAAAAGTATTTGACCTTTTTTGAAGTTCTTATTTCTAGTGTACAAACATTGAGCATGTCGTCCGCTAATGGTACAAACATCGTCAATCCACTTTTTTTAAATCACTTTTTTAATTTTGAAATATTAAATTTTCTTAAAAGCGGCTTAAACAATTTGGTTTTTATTCGAACAATCTTAATTAAGGTATTTTAACTTTAATTGTTCAAAAGACAGTAACAGGTCAAAGTCGTTAGATCCGTTTTTAAGAAAATTGTTGTACCTTAATAGTGTGAAAAATTTACTAATGTTTTGTTCTTTTTTGTTAAATTACTCTATTAATTTTTGAGACTTTGGCGTTTAGGTTTCACACCCTTGGCGTTTAGATTTCACACATGTGGTGTTTGGGCTTAGGTTTAGGTTTATAAAACCATATACGCAGTATTCTCGGTCCCAAAATTTAAAAATCGACCGAAATCGTTACAGCCGTTTTTGAGATAGTAAGTGATTAGTACTTAACAGGTTAAGAAATTGTTTTTTTTACTTAACTCATACCCAGCTCGAGTTCGAAATCTCCGCTCGGTCGTAATAAATTTCTTTTTTATATACGTAAATAAGAAAGTCAAAAAATTGAAATGGATTACGAATACTCAGGGAAGGATAAAAGGACTTTAGCACACCTTTGCGTGTAATGGAACAGTAAGAAAGAGATAGATATGATAGTCAGATATATACTAACGTTATGCACACAGTAAAGCGAGAAAGCGATGCGAGAAGCGATAAAACAGTTCACATGTCTTCTTTTGCACGTGCTCAAAGTAAAGCGAGAAAGCGCTTACATAAGAAGAAATTATCGCTTCTCGCATCGCATCGCTTTTTCGCTTTACTATGCGTGCAACCTAAGACCACAAATAATAAAACTATACAAGAAAATATTGGCTTCATTTTACGCAACACCTACGATCATATCAACAACTTTTTTTTCAGTTAACACCCGCCCATAATCAATATGACAAATAATGTATCTCCCAGTGATAACAATTAACACTTTATATCTGTTTCAAAGACCAAAGTAACGAAAAATGAAATTTATTAGAGATGAAAGGCTTTAAACACGCAGCAAGGGTCGGCAGCAATTAATTTCAGAGATATTAACATTTTTTGGCTTACCTGGTAAATCTTTGATATAGGATAAACTTTTGAGCTTAGATCTGAAAAAGAAAGAAAAAGACAAACATTACTAAATGTGTGTACACTTTTAACAAATTTAATTAGAACTAATTTATTACATAAATTTGCAAATCAAATCCATAGCACTGAAACATGTCACAATTATGTTTCCCTTATAAACTCCATACAAAGTAACCATGCATAAATCGAACAGATTGGATCCCTTCCAGCCAAAAGTAAATAACCCCCCCACATAAATGGAATCTTGAACCCAAAGACCAAAAATAATTTTGCCTACCACATCGCCCAAGAATGTATAAAATTTAACAATCCACTGGCAATATTCTACAACTAAAATTCCATAAGCACATAATTGCCTTTGGGGTCCTTTATCTTAAGCACTTGCACTCCCACTCCACAGAAAACCACCAGCCCCATTTTTGACACCATTTTCCAATTTTAAATCAGGTCATACTCAACACAGCTCTCCATAGTAGTTGTCGTTGTCGTTGTCGAATGCTAAGATCATCTCTCACAATTACCAAATCCATTCTTCTCAATTTCTCCGACTGCTCCCTCCCCCGCCCGCTGGGCATTGATATGCGAATATGCCCCGAATTACGTCAACACACAAGCAATACTCACAAAGCCCCCTCCAAAACGAAAAATTATTATTATTATGATTCATGTCCTACCCGCCCATTCATCTGCTTGCCGCCTACACGTAATCACTCCCAATGCACTCAGTCACAGTCACTTTCGCCGTTCTCCTAGACCTAGAAATCCACTTCCAACGATGAGGAAAGAAATGAATGCCGACAGCAACAAAACGAAACGAAACGACGACGGAGCTACGAGCAAACGAAACAAATCACAAATGACGACCTCTTCATCGCATCATTACGAGAACGGCAACAGCAACGGCAAGGAGCAAGGAGGACTCTTCTATGAGAAGAAATGGGATCAATTCCATGACCGTCGTATCAACTCGAATCCGCACTTCAGGTACTTTTCCTAATTTCACTTCATCGTTCTCTTGAAGAGTACCCGCTCTCAGCTCCTTGCCAACGACACGAGACGACACGACAGGTCTTGGTCTTGGCGCGCGAAGCTTTTTTAAACTTGAAAATGGCGATTTGTTGGCGTTTGTTCATTCCGACGACGAGGAGATGGCATCTTCCTTCCCGTAACCTTGCTCCCTTCAAAAGACCAACGACATTATGGTGTAATTTGCCTTCGTCCTTGCACAATAAATCCATTACACCTTTTGCCAACTGATTCTGACGGCCTACATTCGGGATTAGGCTATTCTCTCACCGTTCGAGAAGACGACTTCTGCGAGTATCTGCATGGTCCGAACCAAACCCCACTTCACTTCGTTCGTTCGTCTTCCAACGCCATCGATCGATATCTACCTACGACTACGAGTACCCGAGAAGACATTCCTGGTACCTACCAGAAGTGTGAGTATCCTTTATTTCTGCATTATTCTTTTGTTTTTCTCTCGTTCGACATGTTGTGTGTGTGTGTATGGGTGTGTGGTTTTGTTTTCATTTCGTAATGCAATTACAATGGCTGCACAGGATGCTGCAGTGCAAATCGGCAGCGTCGTTGGATAGCATTGTGGGATAAAATGCGGCTAACCGTAGTTTAAGCTCTTTAATTAAATGCTCTTAGGGCTTGGGTCGGAGCAATGCAAAGATAATTTATGCGCTCGAACCACACTCCCAAAAGTATCCTCCTCAATGATCCTTTTGAACAAACCCGCAAAGTTCTTGGGTAAACTTTCGAAAAGAAACAGCAAACTTCCACTTCTTTTGCTTCTGCTTCTTTTCCACCGCCAGATGGTATCGGGGAATTTCTATTTATTGACATTTGGACTGCGGGGACAGATGCAGGGCGGGTGGCTGAAGTCGTTTTCGGGTTAATTCGTAAGTTTTCGCTTTGTTTCGAGAGAAAGATAAAGTTTTTCCAAATGGAGTGCCATTGATGGAATGACAGCTACACAGTGAGGCGGGGTAGATTCCAACATTTTATGGTCTCTCCCTCTCTCTCTCTCTCTCTCTCACACTCTTTTTCACGATGTGCAGTAAAAGAATGCAAGTGCATTTTCCGTAAACAACCGGAAATATTCACAATAAAATTGTCAGCTCGTTTGATTTATACGGCCACCGTAAAAGCGACAGGCTGGAACGAGCGGTGGCGGTTAGACCGTCACACAACAACTTCGGGCGGAGTTTATGTGGCGTTTTAAATAAATGTTCACATTCGGAAACAATTGCTTTTAGCAGGGTGAGTGTTTTGTTTTGGGCAAATTTCGAAGGCGTAACAATAAAATTTACGATATCACATTCAGGAAAAAACAGGTGGAACGTGAAGACTTTTATTGGAACTCTGAAACGCATTCATTCTTTTGGCAAGTTTTATTATTATTTTTTCTAGTTCCATGGAGACCTAAGTAAGCCTACCACAAAGCTGTTAAGCCGTCAAATGCATATCTAGGTAAACTAAAGTAGCAATCTGCTAGATGACCACAATCTTCGGTGGCTTTTAATATTTACTTTTGACGTTGGATGGAAATAATTGTATATTGGCGATTAGACGTGTGGCTTCATGCCAAGTTATCGGTACAACAAACTCACCGCATTTGCGGCACAGCAAACACGTTGCACGTCGCATTTGTAATTTGCTTGCTTTGAGTTAGCTCGTGCGGCATGGGTATTTTTATTTTAAATAAATCTATATTCACCATAAAGAATGCAGTACATGAAATCTTATACAAAGGAACGAAAGAAAACTACCACATTCAAATCCAAATAAGATCTTCCAATGCCCCTCTACAACTTGTGGAAGAAACTGTTTTGGTTCTTCATCGTTTGCTTGTGAATCGTCGAATTGAGAAATCAAAGCGACTCTCCTCTCTACTTGATCAATCGCTACAATCACATATTTTCCTCTTTTATTAGGATAATAATATCTTGGGCTTTGAATCATCGGTTTCCCAATCGATTACATTTTTTTGCAAATGTTTTATTAACGAGTATTTTTAGTCGCAAAATCTTAAATAGGTATATCGTGGCCAAATATATTAATTTTTTGTTTACCTTCGGTATTTTTATACCCTATCCTAAGGGTATATTAATTTTGACACATAGTTTGTAACACCCCTTATTATTCGTAGACCCATAAAAGTATTAATATTTATGATCAGGACCAAATCCTAAGACTATTTAGCAATGTCCGTCCGTACGCAACTTTTAGGTCTTTAAAAGTAAATAAATTTAGACCACATATTCCCGAGGGCTCCAAAATGGTTAAGTGTAAAATTTTGTTAAATACCTACGCCCACTGCCAAACCCACAATTTAAAAAAAAACATTTTAAAGCTAAAGTTAGAGAGATAGAGTATTACAACCTTCACAAGATATGTAGGCACTGCCATCCTTTATAAGTTTGTTATATAATGCTGTTTTCTTTGAAAATGTTCATAGGAAGCGAAAAAAAATGTTTAACAAGATATTCAGTCAATATTTTTCCCAACATATCGCCCGTACAAATTTCATCATTTCAAAATATTTTTTTTAAATTTAATAGAATGAAATAAAATGATATTCAACATCTTCTTAATGCTTTTTTCTTAAGGGCATATAGGAATATGGATAGGGTATCATACTGTTCACCCCAAGCGGACTGTAGAATTTTTTTTATGTTTTTTTATCTCTTTCTCCCAGATCTTGAGAAAATCTGCTCACCTAAACCAACCAAAAACTTAATTCAAATACAAATCATTAAAACATGATTCATCTTGTTCTTGATACTAGCGTAAAGTTCTCCACAAATTTGAATCGTTTCGAGCAGTAACAGCACTTTAACAGGTGAACCATGGCTTAATGTAACATCTTATAATAAAAAAAAATCTGAATCGTTTCAAAAAAGGTTTTTGACGAAATTTAAATTGGACCTGATGCTCTAGTATCTCATTTCGTTAATTTCTCCATAACTCCAAAAAATCGTTTAAACAATAAAATGGAACTTGAAGGTCCAAATACAGTTTAAAACATTTTTGCAAGAACCAACTCTGAAATATGACACAGGCTGTACTATTCTCAAACGCTCTAGTTACCCATAATGAACTTAAGCAATATTACGCAAATCAAGGAAACTGTCAAATATTGTTTTAATTCTCAAATTTCTGTAATTAACATCTCATTTAATTTACCGTAATTTAGTTACCATTTATTTTCCGTAAGCCCACTCCAGTTAACGAAAAATAGACGAAACTAGGCATAATCCTATTATGGTCATATTTCATTAAGCTAGCTTGAGCTTATATAAGAGTTTACTGAGCAACTATTGATTACTTAGCAAAGAAAAAAATACTGACTTTTTATTGAAAGTCAGAAACGAATTGACATAGAAAACCAGATATATAGTAAAGCGTAACTATATAAACAACATAATTTAGCAATGCACTGGTTTAACTAGAAATCTCTTTCTATTTCTGGAGACTGCTGAATAACCCTTTCTTACAAAATTGTTATACTAAAAATATTCTAGATCTATGTTACTAAAGACTTGGAGCTATAAAATGTTTTTGACTTCATTTCAGTACTACTATTTTCCACAAAAATATAACTGGAGTAACCATCACGATGCTTTTTATAAGTGAATAGCTCGAATTCAGCTATCCCGAAAGTGTTACTCAACAATCATTCCACTCAAAGCTTTCGCCTTTACATGAATAAGGATTATTCATAACTAAAGTGTTTGAAATCTAAGTTTGAGAAAGGCGAATTAATTGAAATAAAGTGTTTGTTCAAAGTAGGATAAGAACACTTATGGATACGGTTTATAGTACGTTTACATAGAGGTAAAATTGAACATTTAAACTTTAAATTAAAGTAAAACCAGTTGCCATATCACAACTCGAACCTTACTTTATTATCAGGAATCTGAATATATATTTGGCCACTCGATGATAATAAGACACGCTGGATCATCAAAAACTAATTGCATTGCCCAGCCTAACCTGGCTGAACTGAACGACTAGTGTTATCTCATTGTTCTTCTTTATCCTCTGCTAACAAAAAATATTACTACAATCATGACTACTTCAATCATAAGCGATGACTTTCAATTTTACATTGAACGCATAGTTGAATAGTCAATGAAAATTGACTTCCTATTGGCACCTAGGAAGACTTACTTAGTGCTAAATAGTAAAACCAGTTTCAATATCACAAATCGTGATCGCGCTGACACAAATCGTTAATCACGCTGAAAAATAAGTTGTTTGGAAGTAGTTTAAAGCAGTTAAAGCTTTTAGTGTCATTTGAAATGTTCAAAGTTGTAGGAATATACAAAATATCGGCGCAATGAAAATGTGCAATTAAGTTGTTAGGGTGTAAGTTGGTTTAAATTTTCTTCGTTTTTAGTTGGTCTAAGGATTGCCATATAGAAATTTAATATGAATTTCTAATTTAGAGCCTAATGCTGTATTTTGCTGCTTTAAGGTACTTGCGATGGACTGTCAAACAAAATATGTAATTCGAGAGAAAAAACAAATAACAAAAATCGCTTAGAAAATCATAGCCTATAGCGACCTATTAATAAGCTTCAAGTTGGAATGTCTCGACTGAGCTCCCATAAATCGCTGCCCCTCCTGTTGGGAAAGTGTGACAAACATCCAAACGTACAAATTGTCATGAGAAACTTCTCAAAAGTCTTCCGTTCGGATTCGGTATAAAACTGTAAGTCACCTGCATTTGTGCCATAAAAATATAACTGCGCATTGGCATCATCGGATTATCATTTTCAGGAGTAATAAATAGAAAACCCTTAAACATTTACTGTCGTTTTCTTTTTTGTTAACATTTAAAAAGGCATAAATAATTTTAGTAAAAAAGTATAGGCCGGCAAAGTAGGGATTTAAAAAAATGTCCCCTAGTTGACACGATGCCCTCTATGATTTGAAAAATAAAACTTAACATAATTCGTAAAGAGCGCTTATTCGTTTGACTAGAGCAATTTGAAAAATATTTGTTTTTTGGCACAATGTCGTCCATGTAAAAAAAAAAAATATTTTGTTTCAACTGGTGTTTTAAATTTTGGGAATTTTTTTTAAAATATGTAATAAAAAAAAGTTTTGAAAAAAGCTCTCGTCAAACGAAATCTGGATACATTAAGAAGATCTTACCACTAAAACTTCAGATATCATGTCAGCAGTTTAAAAAAAAAAATTTTCGAGAAAAACATTCATAAAACGAAGTTACAGTTCGAAAGTAATTCCAATTTCGAAAAAACATTTTTGCTTTTTGTCCAATGTCTTATCTTTAAAAATATGCATTAATTTCTAGGCCAGAATACCCCCTTAAACATACATTTTTCAACTATTGGTGTATGTCAACCTAGAACTCTAAACACAAATGATTCTGAAACACTCTTCAGGTGAGTGCCTTTTGTAGACAGTATATTTCAAAATTTTCCCATTACAGCCCCTGATTGATGAACCAACCAGTTAACTACTGCCCCAACATGTAAATTGCATGAGCAATTATTTTGAGAGATTCTTAAATTCTACAAAAGTAACTGCAGTTTTTAAAAGTTGTAGTTGGAGCTGTACTCAGGCGTTGACTTCCCCATATTCTTTCCGACAGTTGTAATCACCTTCAACTATTGATCTGTCAGAGACTGAATCACATCGCTTGGGAGTTCTTAAAATTTGATTTGACTCACTTGCTGTTTCAGATTGGATTCAAAATACTCGGGTATACCCCCAATAGAGACAGGATGCTAAAATCATTTGCCCGTATTCATCATCACTATTTCGCTTCTTGGAACATTATCAAGGTTGTCAAGGCAAATGAATCATCAAATCATGCCCAAATATGTATTTAATTAACACAAATCTTCCATAAACATTTAGACCACACAAAACAATTTATAAAAAATAAAAACAAACCCCAGATATCGCTTCAGGACACTAGTTGGCATTTCCGTGAAAACAAGTATCTCTCAGATACGTAAACAATACACACTGAGGCATATTATTCGAAAAATCAACAATATGCGGCTGCATACAACAGAAAAAAATATAATGTTTTTCATAAAATTACATTTATTGTTGACATTCCATTAAGAGCAGCCGTTCGCGGCATATTAATGAAACGCATATTTATAGGTATTTCCCCATTTAAAGGTTTTACTTCCCGTCAAGCTGACACATTAATCGATTTAATTTCCGATTGCGTATTCGACGATAATGACCGCGTTTCTCTCCTTGAAAGTCCGGTCCGCAAATTTTATTGCTTTCTATAATTAATTCTTGTTATTTTCTGTTTTTTTTTTTTCAATCACAAAATGCTAAAAATACCCGGAGCATGTTTTTTTTCCTCGTTCTTAATTAATTAGCTGTGTGATTTTTACATACACAGACACGTGTAGATATATCACATTGATTTAATTCCTACTGCGAGAACATTTGCTACTAAATATATTGATTACCTAAGTGGCACGGTCTATTGCCAGCAGTCTTCTCCAGTTACAGAATTTGCCTCAAATTTAAACAGAAATCGAATTAAATTGTAATTTGTTGTTATTTTTTGGTTTTTTACAAGTAAACATTGGAGGGGAAAAGTGCAAAGCCAATTTCTTCACTCATCAACAATAAGCTGTAGATATACTCGAAAACGTCAAGGTCCAATTTTGGACACCATAATAAATTGTGACGCTCATTTTATTTCATTTTTTCACAGTGATTAAAACTTTTTGAATGACCACAAAATAAAAGAGTTACACAAGAGTGTGGCTGGCTTTTTTTTTTACCCTAAATGTCAGTTTTGAAGAGCAGGACTTATGGTGGTTGAGTGGAAAGGGAGGAGAATTGTTGAATTCATTATTCAAGGGAGCACATCCCTTGGAGGCAAAGTTCTTAAAAATGAAAAAACAAATACTGTCCAAACGAATCAAAAACAGATTCTTTCAAGTTTCACTAATTACTTTGTACTTTTTTTTCGTTGTTTACTCAACCACGATGGGAACGCAACAAGGGAGCTTTACTTGAGAATAGAAAAACAGAGAGCACCGAGAAGTGCAATAAAAAGTAGAAAAAAAAAACAAAAAAACATTAATTTTTCTTTTCAACTTTGTTGCACGTTGTTGACTGATGATATTTTTTATTTTTTTTTTGTGTGTTTGTTATTCCGTTTTTGTTCTCCATTTTGTCGGCGAGTTTCTTTAATTGGCTTTTTATGTAGTTGGTTAGAAGGCAGTCGAGGCAAAAGCAGGTAATGAAAAATGTTTTTTTTGTGTGTTTTCTGAGGAAGTGGTCACGAAAGTAGTTTCTTGGTATTTTATTTTAATGAAGTCGATTAATTTTGCATCTCTGGATTAGTAGTTTGCTCAGATGGAATAAGCTTCGCATGAATGGTAGTTTACGTTGAAGTGAATGTGACAGTTAGATGTGTTGTTGGAGTGTGTTCGAAAGTAGAGTTCCCTTGCTTAGCACAAGGAATAACTGGATGGATGCTTGCTCATTGCAGGCAATCAGGCAATCGAGGCGGAAGGAGGCTATCAGAGAGGGCTAATTTAAAAGCCAAGCCACAGCATTACGTCTTGTCCTCATTTAATTCAACTAGTTTCGCCTGTTCTTCAATAGGTGTGAAAGCCTCTGTCGCATATACCAGCAGCTGGATAGCGTAACGCGACAAGGCAAAATGTTGCCGCCCTGACTTAAAAATTCAAAAAATTATGGTGGGCAAGTGTCACTGCATGGATTTGCGTGTCCTTTTTTTGATCCTTTTTTTATTTGAGGTCTTCAAAGCCTTTTAACATTAGAAATTTTACATTGTGAAAAGGAAAATCAAAAAAGGTATGAAATGGGAAGAAAAACAATTGGTGAGACATTTTTTTGTAGAAAATTATATTCACCCATATTTTTGTGCACTTCAATCGTTTGTTCAACTCATCACCCTTGAAACGAACAACTAACCATTCCCTCTTTGTTCGAATAATCAGAGCTAAGGTATTAACGCCAATCAACAGCTCTGCAACACGTAGCTTCTCTTTGCTGTTTTGAATGACTGCACCTAGTAGTGTGCGCTCACAAACAAACGATTGGTCACCCATTTGACCATAATCCGTTCCAATCCGATCCAAACAATTGAAGATATGTAATTGGATGTATGTCTGATGTCAATGTCACTGCCACTTGTCTGTCTATCTAGTGTCGTCTGTCTATTCTCTCTTGGGCTACTACCCTTTTGTACTATGTAGAGTTCATAGATTACGTGACTGGCATTAAAACGGCCTGACACTCACGACGACTATACATAACTCTAGCCCATCATAAAGAGAGACAGTGGAGATTTCTCACCCTTTTCAAATTCCAATTAAAGACAAAACAAAAACAACTAACTATTTACTAAGGACGACCATTAAAAGTGTGGAGAACCTAATTCCGATAATCATAGAGATTAACATTTCGAATACGGAATTGGGTGAAAATGATTACAAATCACTGTGCAGGTCATGACATGTATTTTCCCTACTCAAATATCCACTTCCACTACTTGCCGATATGTATAATGAACTTCCTTGTACTGCAGCTCGTTATAGATGTATGTATGTACATATTCCTATACCAGAGAGAGAACACGATGCAATGAGCATGAAATTCTTTATTAATGACACTTGGAATCGATAAATCGATGACTTGACTCTCTGGTACAAACAAACGATTTGACCCTCTGTGCACCATTAGCATAGCATACGACAGAACATGGTGAGTCCAACAAATGCGAGTGTATTGAGCCATCGTATCGGGCAGTGGTTGTAGGTCGGTTGGTTTTTTTAATGATTTATCAAGACAATTAACTTTCAATTTTGTAATTAAATAGTGAAGCTGAAAAGAAAGGTGACATTGCTGGGGTTTTTTTTTTGATTCTGTTATCGATAATGTGTTATCGATTTTCATGTAAAACTGAGTTACAAGATGGATGATAGTATTTTTTATCGCGTATTTGATGTGAAAATACATTTTAGCAAAAGTTTTTTCGACCCATGAAGATAAAATTATCACTATTTGTATTAAGTTTGATGTTGCAGCCGACTTGTCATGTGTAACCTCTCAAAAATGAATTTCCGTTCGGAAGCGGCATTAAATTTACGTCCTGCATGGGCCGGTTACGCCTAATATTTATTTAAAGAGTGTTTTTCTAGAGGTATAGAACTTTAAGTTGACAGAACTATTTTAACTGGCGGCCATTTTGACACCTATCAACGGATTTATTATTAGTTTGGTTTGGCATTTCAATTAACTATGGAACGTTTTCGCACCACGGGTATTAATTACCATTTAAATACACATCCACAGAGACGTCGTAAAGCTACTGTAGAGCGAATTGGCCTCCAAGATCGTGCGATTTAACGCCGCTTGACTATTTTGGGGATGTGAAGTCGCTAGTCTTCACCGATAAGCCTGAAACGATTGACCATTGGACAACATTGGAGGACAACATTCGCCGCGTTATTGGCGATATACGGCCACAAATATTGGAAAAACTCATCAAAAGGTCCAACCTCCAGATTAGAATATATATCCGACCTAGCCGTGGAGGCCATATTCCATACATCATGTTTAAATTATAATGCCAAAAGGTCATCTTTCGAACGAAGTAAATTTCATGTCAATTTAAAAAAAACTCATTTCTGTTTTATTCCATTTTAAACTTCTATGCATCTAAATGCACCTTTTTTACCAACTTTTGAATCCACTTTAAAAGAAGTTTTACCCATGATAGTGTCGACGAGCCGATTTAAAACTGTCTCTAAATCTCAAGCATGATGATTTGAACCTCACACAGAGGTTAAAGGTTATATGTTGTAATGAACTAGAATTAAGTTGAATATTTGGCACCACCAAAAGGTAATGCCTCTTGTTTCAAAAGAAACACTTTTTTAATAAATCCAAGTTTAAATTTAAAATCAAGAGACGTTTACAATCTCAGAAGTGGGATATCGACATAAAAATATCTAATAAAAAGTGAAAATGTCATAGAATGGCCGAAATGTAATGAACTATTATTAAGTTCACCACCAAAAGGTATTGCCTCAGAGGTCCATCACTTGTAAACAAGTTTAAATTTAAAATCAAGAGAAATTTTAAATAAAGATTACAATGTATACATTTTTATGAAATTTCAAAAGTTGATATGTTGTAAATTCTTTTAATATGCTAACTTTGCTTACTTTTCGCAACAAAAATTACAATTATTGACAGTAGTCCCTTTGTACCCTTGCATCTTCACAACACAAATTATTGGAACCCAGTGAAATCAGTGTCATTATAGAATTTTTCAAAAAAAATTTCAGCTGTAAAATTATCCCTGCCAATCATTTATTCATTTCGAAAGTCTTCGTTATTCAATTTCAGTTTCAATTCAATGTTGATTTGCTAAATTTAAGCTCTCGAATTTTCTTGTTGGTTTACTCATCCCAAGTGTCATCTGCCTCACTCCAATCAAATAGACTTCATCACCACCGATGGGATACAGTTCGACTAGGCTAAAAATAATTTATGGATGAAGCTTCCGTTTCGTTGAGCAATTCCGATGCGGGACAGTAAATGTGCAATGGTGTAGACGTCAGGTGTGAAGTGTGAATGGAACACGGGCACAGCCACCTGACCCCCTCTTACTCATGGCTCAGTAACAAAATGAAAGCGTATCTCCCATGTCAGAAGCGCACCACACACTCCCAGCATGACACACATGCCACGCTACGTTGCATTCATGAATTTTAAATTAATTTCGAGGATTTGTGTAGTTAACAAAACATAAATTTGCATGCCAATAGCGGGTGGGAATGCAGGAATGAAGCCATACTTGCCTTGCACCACAATAGTAGGATGCTCCTTCACTGATGATGTTTTATTTGCACACTCCGTTCAAGTATGCTGCTGTGTTAAGAGGGTAAGAGGGCGCTACTACACATCCCATCCAATGGCACTCTATTTATGCAGAAGATATTCTAATAGTCAGAGCATTTGTACAACAATTACCATCATCTCCAGGTCCCACCTGGGTGACCTCATTTGTTTGGTGGTGGCCATTATTGCCTGCGCTGTTTATCGCTGTAGTTTGCCTCTCTTCCTGCCATTGCTGCATCATCTTTGTCAAGGACAGTCCGGTAATAACAATAAACCTTAATTATTATGACCGGGGAGCCAATTATTTAGTGTGAGTGTGTGTGTATGCCCACTTGCTTGTTTGTGCCCCACTATCATGGACGGATGGAGCAATGTTTTGCTCATCCTAGTCGTTCTGTGTTTTCCAAGCGCAATGGAATGGAATGCATTATTATTGGGAAACCATTAATTTTGCACCCGAGCACCCGTACACAGCAGAGACGACTGTGACTGCGACTGCGACGACGACGACGACGACTGGGGCAGAGGGTAAATATTTTCGGGATAGCACATGGGACTCAGGAGGTTTGTTGTGTGGTGATAGTGTGTCCCAATTATACGTCCATGCTCATACAGATATTCTGTATGCTGGAGCTGTAGCCAACGCCGTTTCAATTAATAACGGGCAAATGTTTTTATTTTCCAATTTTTTATTTTTATTTTTTTTTATTTATTTTTCGGTCAGACTAGGAGCTATTGCGGGCTCAAGTTGGCCGCGGTGTGAAAAACAACGTTTGTGGTTATTGTTATGGGGACAAAAGTACAACTATCTAAGTGGGTCAGGTCGTTCCCGTGGTGTGTTTTCTACTTTCGTAAAAAAAAATATATATATGGAGAAAAAAAAAATTCAAAACGAGGGTGTACGAGCTCCAATGGCGCATTCTGGCACACAAAAAAAAGAAACCTCTTGGGGATGAATAGGAATTTGTATTTAAAAATCGAAGCATCGCTGCGAAATTGTTGTATGAGTTTAGAATCGGTCGTTAGGCTAATTGAAAGTGGTGATGGTGTGTTGAAAAAGTTTCAGCACAAACTTATGCAGCGAGAGATAGCAGCAATGAATAAGGTCATTCTTTGCTTTGGTGAGGTCGAAATATTAGAAGTTTTTTATGCGCCAAAAGCTGGTTCGATCGAATTGTGCAAATCTGCATGTGATTGTGACATTTTAAATAAAATTATTTTTGCACAAAAGCAACAGATGGTTTAAGATAGATTAACAAGCAGAAAAAAATCAATATTACATTCGTGCGATTTTAATTTCTGTTTGAATCCTTTCTAAGTTTTCGTTCACTGATACTTCCAAACAGACTATTACACGACGTTTGACAATACAAATTTGACTGTATTGGAAACGTAAGCAAGCAAAATGACTTTTTATCCAACGATCTAATCGTAGCATGACTAACACAAAATATTCCATTTATCTGCATCAAATTCAAATAAGGTGTTTACAGATCCAAAAAAAAGCCTTCACTTTGGAGTGTGACCTCAGTTTATAATGCCTCGTAGAAATCTTCTAGATCTGTAAAAAGGGCTATATCAATAAACGTCCATCCGTCGAAGAAATTCAGGCCTTGAAACTCCCATGCCTGGGCATACCAAAATGTAACAATACTTTTGCAATTTAATTAACCTTATTGATGAAATTGAATCGTCCGCCCTGCCAATTGGGATAAGTGAAATACCATTGATCCATCAATCCAGATCATAAAATTGTAAATACAGAAGAAACAAGTTTGTCCAGCCATTCTTCCCATCAGTCCGTCTGTATGCCCAAGGCTTTTCGCGTGTACACAAAGATAGAAAAAAAATAACATAAATGTTAAAGAACAGCTTACTACCGACATTTAACTTATGCAAAATAAAGTGGTCTTTTAGGTCAATCCCCAAGAAGCCGAACTTATGCTGTTGACATTTTAAGGGAATATATCATAATTCTAACCAACAACTTTTGAGGGAATCCCTCTAAAGGTGGCGAAGAGTGCTAAACCTAAATGGAGGTTGAATCTCAACCAACGGAGAACGGTTGTTGGCTAGGCTTCCCGAAGTCTAGCCGCTTCTGTCGTGGATTTATTGAAGGCGAAGTTTGTGGTGTGACTGATGAAAGAATTTTAAGAATCAGCCGAGTAGTTGCACAGATATCTTATCAACTTTACCAATCCCTCCCTTTTTTACCCATACCCGTTCTCTCTTTCAGCCAATATATCTGAAATTAAATTTGGTAAAATTCTAAGCACTCTGATGGATTCCAACTTATCCCTCAACTCTAATTCAAAAATATTATCCAGAGAAATTAAAAAAAAAAAATATGACAATAATGAATAATGACAATAAACAGTGAACTGTCAACAAAAATGTTTGATTTTTATATTTTTATAATCCATTTGTTCGCAATTATGAAATGATATCATTCACCACTGCATATGTCACCAGTTAATTGTTATTTCAAAACAATGGACTTATTTTGTAGTTTTTTTTTGGGGTAAATTATATCGTTTTTTTTTACCTGAATCGCAAAAAAAATTCTTTGTTCTATCACGAACACGAAATTCTTAAAACGCAATAAAAACTTAGCGTTCATAATAATTAAACATATATTTCTCTATCCCATCAATGAGTTGGGTATATGGCGCGGCATGTTGCTTCACTGTCATTATCTCTCGAAGTCAATAATTAAAAAGAAACATTTCAATAAAAATGAGACAAATTCATTTGTGTTTATTTTTAACGAAGTAAATGTGACTTGTTCTGTAAGTATTTAAATGATGAGTGTATATAATATCGACGAGAGAAATGAGTGATGTAGATTTCAATAGAATTATTTTTTGTTTTTTTATTATCGATCAAAGTTGTGCTCCTTTAAGCCCTGCCTACGCACACAATCAGCATATAAAAATACCATTTCTCGATTAAAAAAAGTGGTTTTTGATGCAACTCATACGGCTATCCCACGTTCGAAAATGATTTTGGCCACGATTCATGGATAGTTTCAAAATCTGTCGGGGTTCAAATGCTGCTTTTGTTGAATGTGACAGCGTAAGGCTTTTCTTCTCGGTCCAAGCAAAGATCTATGCTATATTAATAGCTTGACTATGCATTATATTGTGAATATGTTCTCATTTGGGAAAGGTCGAAGTTTTGGTGTGTTTAACTACCAAGTTTTACGACGTGAACCAAGCTTAACTGGTTCTAATTTAGTGCTTTACCCAAAAACTTTTGAGTTAGGAAGCCTGAACTGTCTATTTCTTGTTTGGGTCATAATGGATTTACGGTAAATGAGATCATTGACGAACTGGCTTGTCAAAGTTCGGAGGAAGTTCTTGCAGGACCTGAAAATGTGTTTGGTCTGCCGGTAAGGGCCCCCCTTTAATGACTGAGTCTCTCATAGACAAAACATTCGATATAACATTCAATAGAACAAACTGGTTCGACCGAATATCTGTGGAAAATCTGTTTAAAGTACTGGAGGCGCCTAGTTAGCATTCTGACGGGCCACCACACCTTTTCCAATTACATAAATGTACTATAGGGTCCGCCAAATAACTTTTTTTTTTAAATGCTATAACAAAAAACTACTGAATATTTTCTCAAATTTCTTTTTTTTTATTTGAAAGTACAATCCTTCCGGTTAATAATGGAAAATAATTTCATTCAAATGGATGCCTCGGCTGGCCATGCAGTAGCCTACACGATCGGTTCAATTTTTAAGCACATTGTCGATTGTGTGCAGCTGAATTTCACCAATGGCTTCACGAATATTGTCCTTTAAAGCGTTAATTGTCTCTGGCATGTCGGTGTAACACTTATATTTTACGGCACCCCACAAATAATAGTCCAACGGTGTCAAATCGCAGCTCCGCGGTGGCCAAACGACATCAGCTCTGCGGCTGATAATGCGATCTTCAAAAACAGGGCGCAAAATATCGAGTGTAGCTTCGGCTGTGTGGCACGTAGCGCCGTCCTGTCGAAACCAAATGTTGCCAATATCCTCCACTTCAATTTTTGTGAACAAAAATTCGTTCAACATGACCGGATAACGATCGCCATTGACTGTAACGGCCACTCCTTGCTTATTTTCGAAGAAAAATGGTCCAATTATGCCTCTGGACCAAAATCCGCACCAGACAGTGACTCGTTTTGGGTATATCGGCTTTTCAATGTATGCGTGCGGGTTTTCTGTGCCCCAAATGCGACGATTTTGCTTGTTTACATACCCGCCAAGATCAAAATGAGCTTCATCTGAAAAGATGATTTTTTTGGCAAAATCGGCATCTTCTCTATGTCGCTATGTCGCAATATTTCCCAGCGTTGTTCAAGCGTATACACAACCAAATTCGTTCAGCGGAAGGAAAAAACTAATTATCTGCACATGAGCAAAGTGTTACCATTCGCGAAAAAAGCAGTGTATAAAATTGGACCTATTTTGTAAATAATAATACCTATTATATGGTTCCCCAGCCCATACGACCATTTTCGATTAGGCGACCTTAAATATTTTCCTTGCCAACCACTCTAACTCATGGTCTAAAAAATTCACCTAAAGTGATGTGTTTGAGACTTTATCCAACCAAAATCTGCCGCCCGTATTCATCTGCTTTCTTTTGGGCAGCTCTATCGACTAAGTGACATACCGCTCGCTTATCCGCCTATACTTTTTCTTCATACCTTCAATTACTTGATTAATATTTCATTATTTGTCGAAAGCTGACGAGATCCCGGTTCATGTGTATAATTCAGAACTTTGATGCTCCACATAAGTGATCCAGTGCAAATACCCTGACTTCGTTGACGTCAAATTGCCATCGAGATGGCAGAATATCTCTCTACCTCTCATTTCCAATGGTATTTACTGGAAATTAAATTCTGCTCTCTGTCATTCAATCATTGCTAAGTCAATTTTCAAGCAAACACACTGCAATCCATATTTCCAGAGACCACACAAACAGGCAAAGCAGGCGTCGTAGTCGTCGTCTATTGTAATCCAATTTAAATGAGATACAAATACAATTTCAAGCTCGAGACACATTTCCATCCAACGAACATTTGCCCTTCACCCTCACATAACCTCTCTATCTTCAGGCAGACAATGAATTTCGCATTTCAAAATGTATCTTCTACGAAACAAGTACAGTACGATGTACTATTACACATAAAACTGATCCGCTAATCACCTACTCAACCGTTAAGTACAATTTAAAGGTCATCATCATTCGAAATCATCACAATCTCAAAATGGAATATCATTTTTGATTGGGAACAACAAATTACACTCGAACAAAGCGTTTTATTGCCCTCTATCGTTGATGAAATTTGAAATTTATTAGCTCTTGTGTCACAAGGGGTCACTGCTTGAGATTGCCACGCAGATTGACGATTGCCGGTTGACGGAAAACACTGTAACTAATCGATTTTTTGAGATTTGTATCTCATTCGTTTTCACACAGCGAAAAATTAAATAAAATATCTAAAGATATACGAATAAGTATACTGTATACCTAAAGCAGTTAAACTGTTATGAGACTGAAATGTAAACACAGTTCTGATGATTTATTTCAGCAGATATTATGTCTGAAAGAATAAAAAAAAAACAATATACACCGACTACAACGACAACTACGACGTTGAACAAACAGAAAGAGATATTTTTATTAAACAGCTCGAACACTGGGGGGAAATTATGTCCGGAGATTTATGGGGACACGTTAAATCAGAAGAATCCGGAGCCATAAATGCGATGAATTTGTCGCGCGCGTTTTTCTTTTTCTCTGATATTTCGTGGAAATATTTAAATTATGTGAAGGATGGGATTAATTTCGACTCTCAGGGGTGTAATCCGCAAGTATATGTGTTTCAAAATGTCGACAAAATTAATAGTTACAAGGTAGTGGCGGCAGTGTTAATACATTTATCACGATGCTTAGTAATTAAGGTGGTGCCTTTGTAATAGGTGTTGGACTATGTGAATCACAGGGTTAATTATAAGGAAAGGATTACAAATTTGTCATATAATTATGCCGACGCATGCTGTTTAGTTGTATCATGTAATAAGATACTTTATGGTGATTCATTGCATAGAATGTGTAAGACAAATAGGTGATAATATTTAAATAGGAATTTTATGATTATGAATATCTACTGTTGACCTTAAAATAGTAGATGAATAAATTTTTATCATCGCAGAAACAATAAAAACACCAAACCAGTAGCGGTTTGGAAAGATAAAAGCGGCTTTTGACTTTGATAATTGAGTTTTGGGTGACTCATAATCGCGATGGGATTTACATTTTTTAACGATGTGAATTACAAAATGGTGGCACTAAAACGCAATTTAAAAAACAAATCACTTTGAAAACTTGTGTACGGACAAAAATTAGTCTTATGTAATTTTGTTTATTATTGACAGTGGCAGATGCTGAATTATAAACTACAAATTCAATTTTACTTGACTTATGTCTAACGGCAACGACAAAAAGGCATGCCTAGTAAGTACATCGCTTAGCAGCTCGTTTCATCTGTATTCTCTTCTTTCGCATATTAAGCGATTATATAAAATCCTTCAACTATCCTATATTTCTCTTGAGGCAACAGATCTTTCGAAAGTATTTGTGTGGCGACAGACAGAGAAAAACAACATGAGCGATCTATGATCTTGTGTATTTGATTCATGGACCTGACATTTTCGATTTGAAATTTAAATTTATAGCTTTCCTGAGGATGGAAACGGTGGATAGAGTTGACTAGCTACCCTTTGAACTATTCAAAATATTTTAAAAATGTCTTTCAAGAATGTGACGGTGACACCTTCCTCACTGCGCGCGGAGTCGCAGGCATACCCTAGTTTAATGTGCTTTTAAATGTTTATCGTCCCTTTAACATCCCCTCCGACGTGCTATGTGATTGTCTTAAAGCTTTCTACAGGACACACGGAGTACCAGACCAAAACATTGACGTAACCCTCTTTAATGACTTTAGAACCGCGTAGTACTCCATTTTGTCTGTAGTTTTAAATGGAGATGGCCGAATTCAGGGTCCCGACAGAGCTGATACAACTGAAATCTTCCACGCATACGCCGATGCTCTGTTTGAAAGATAAAGCATTGTTTCAGACTGAGGCTCTTAGCTAGTGGAAAGCGCTGGACTACATTTGTCAAGTATATTTTTTTATTATTATTTTATGTTTAAAACCAATACAATATTCAAAGTCCACTCAATTATTGTTAGATTGTGGAATAACCTTTAAGAGCAGAACCTACCCTATTACTGTATAACCTATTATACTGTGTTGTCACCTCAATATGCTTCTTTTGGTAATTTATTCAATAGTCCTATATTTTCAATGAATTCAATAAAACGTATGCCATTTTTTATTAAGAGGCACGGTAGTGATCAGCCAAGTTCTCTAGCAACTTTGGCAATACACCCTTATTTACAGGAACCAACTCAGACTATAGAAGGGGTTAACTTCTAACTTCGCTTACAACGAAGCTAGAATCATAAAATTTTGTGTGAAAATAAAATATCTGTGAACCTTTAAATAATGACAATACCAACTTGGCGTTCTTTTTTAGACCTGAGTACTTCTTGTGGCTGCCTTTTAAGGCACAAACGATTTTTGTACGAGAGAATTTGTCTCTTCTTTTTTAATTTTATTTTGTGTGATTCACCTATCACCAACTGTCAGAGCTTACCACAACTGCTTGAGTTAATGAATATGGCAATACTGAATATAATTTGACATTAAATAAACGTGCTTTTATGAAAATTGTGTCTAGGATTGCAAAGGACTATAGTAATTCTCAGAAAATTTAAACAACGAAGAAAATTTCTCGTCTATTTGTTTCAACTTGTATGTATGCGTGAACTGACAGATTCAATGAAGAGAAAATGTAAATTAATTGCCTAGCAGTTTTTTTTTCTTTTTTTTCTGTTTTCACGAACTAGTTATATTTCATACATAACAAACTATACTTGGGTCTGATAGTTTTAAGAAGTGTATATTCAATTTTAGCTCAAATCGCAAAAGGGGATTTGAACATTCAACAGAATAATTAAAATCTTCACAGTTTGTAAAGGAATGCAAGAAATGAAAGCATGGACTTCAAGTCATTTGATTGCTTAAACCAAGCACTTCAAAGTTGGTGCTGGGAAACTTTCTTAGCAAAACTTTCCTACTCAATACGGGAGATGCCCCTTTCCAAATTTTGTTGTTTTGAAAAATTCACAGAAAATTTATCAGAGAAACAGTTGTCTAAAGAATTACATATTGCTGAAGTAAATGTTTTAACCCTCCAATTTATGAATTATAAAAAATATTTCAAACATACCAAATTTTTTTTAAACATATGTAATTCGATTACATAATTTAAAAAAAAAATTATTTAAAAAAATAGCAAATGGAACAATAATGGTTTTATTGAATTGGTGCTTTTTCAATGATAATACAAACCGGTTTCGTTTCATGAAAAATACAAAATTATATTGTAGATTTAATTTTGTTGTCCATCGTGCAATATAACGTAAATAAGCCATATAACATTTTGCGAAAACCGCTTGTATCGGGTTATAAAAAGTACGGCTGAAAACCACCATTAACAAGGTGTAATTAGTTATGATAAAATGGTTTCGCTCTTAACTGAGACAGACAGACCCTTATGAAAAACTAAACTGAAGTAATGGACAGATTGGTCAAGATGATTTATATTATGAGATATTGTTCTGCTCTTCAGCACCGACAGCTCAAGTAGTTTCTTTGATTCTGAATGTGATTCGGCTTATCCCGACTTATTGCAACACAACAGTGTTCGTGTGTTCCAAACTATAAAAAAAACTGGTCCAGGATTATCGTTGTAATTCCTCCCATTATGGGGCAAAATAAAAAATAAGTAAGAGTTATGAGATTTTCTTTTCTAGACCTCATAGAATTTTTCAATCGTATCTAAACCTCACTTTAAATTAATTGCCGACCCCTGTACTATGCCATGTTTTATTCGTCGAATCCCCATAAATCACATCTTAGAAAAGTTCTTTCTATTCTATGATATTCTAATGTTACTTACATATAAATAAATAAAAAAAGGGATACTTTAAAGTACAACAAGATCAATTTTGGGAGCCACTGTATATTGAAATATGTTGCTAATTATAGAGACGAAAATGGATTAAAAAATATAACGAAAATCGGTTCATATCTTCTGAACGCGTATGTGCTCTAAATTTTTCGAAAATAGAAAAAAATTCACATTTTTACAAAAAAAAAAAAATTAAACTCTTTTAAACAATGGTGGTTGCCCGAGCAAGTCATGACGACCCTTAAAATTTCTTAAATTTGAGACCTGCTTCACGACCGAGACCGATTTGAACAATTATTTTTTCTTCGTTCGAGTTTGACTCGGAAAAAGCTTTTACATTTAAATATTGTTAGGTAAAGTAAGATACAAAATTATTGTAAGCATACAGGTACATAGTTCAAAGTGCACACCTTTGGGACCGGAAACCTTCCTTTGTGAATTTTACCTGTCAGACTAACAACATGCTTAAATTACGATTTAATAAGATTTTTTTCTCTTAAAAGTATTCAGTACATTTTTCTTTTATGAAAGAAATTTTATTTTTAACTAACACGACTTGTTGTTTCTTAAGTTAATGAACAGTTCTCAAAAATGTAAGGCGATGATCATTGCCATTTGTTTCTGGAGTATTAAGAAAACTCAGCTCCTTATCTCACAGTACATATTTGCCTACAAAAAAAACTCCATATTACGAATTCATTAACTGTGAATATATTTTTAAATAAAGTTTAAGCTTTTTAAAAATACAACTTAAAACCTCTCAACAATTAACTCACTGCAGTACCCACCCACTACTGTTCGACATCTTACTTCCTACCTAATAAAAACAGCATGGAAACAGTGTAGGTATACCGATCATACACCCTCAAAGAAGTGAGACCCACGTTTAAAACACATTTAAAAGTGACTGAAAAGTTCCTAAAAGAAAGTAAAAAGGCAAACTTCACAAACTTAATCGTCTTTTAATTCATTAGAAATTTGTATAGTCACAAACGAATTAGCCCCGCTCCTACAGCTCTGTCATCACAGATGGAAACCACCGATGAGATCACTTCTTTTGTGGCAGTGAAGCTTTTTCATGAAACAACATCACAAAGCAGCTTTAGTGTGTATGTACCTAAATGAAGAAATGTATACGAAAAGTAACGTTTCTAATCAAAAAAAAAAACAAACACAGGTGACTTCTATTCGAAATGCAAACCAAGTGACTGTATATTACCTAGACCTAGCTATAACTACAAAACTTGTAGGTCATCCATGAATTTACGTTCCAGAATACTAATTAAATGCCGCCGATAATGAGCACGTCCGCGTATACAGTTCAATCCAAATCAGGTTCGGAGATAGAAGGCAAGAAAACTCGTGATAACCTTTTAAGGTTATCATCAAATCGAACAGAGTCAAAAAACAAAAGCAACGCACATCGCTTAAAGCTACAAACTACGAAATATAATAACATATTTTTGTTCCCCATTTTATATTAAGAAAAATAAAATAAAAAGTCCAAACTAAAACAAAATGACGCATTACACGAGAGATGGCAGTGTTGAAGCAGTTGCCAAATGGAAGCAGTAGTAAAATCTACAGCCAGCTTCCAGCTATGGGGCATCGAAGTAGGTAATAAAAAAAAAGACTTTACACCAACTCCATCGGCATTGTCCTAAAAATGTCGCTGCTAAATTAAGGGACAACAATACGCCCAAAAAATAATATCTGATGTTGGTGGTGGTGGTGTACTGCACTCTTGGGATCTCAGAATAATGGTTACGTTACGGAATCGGGAGCCAAAAATAAAATAAAATAGAAAAACACCAGAGCCATGACAAGGATAAGAGTTCGGCTGTTGTATCTGTTTCAAGGACATGGCCAGTAGAGCATATGCAGGAAGCAGTGAAACCACAAAACGAACAATCAAAAAAATAAACACCAAAACAGTCCTCGAATTGACTCGAGAATAATCCCAAAACTTGGTATGAATGACTTTTCACAGTCGTTATCCTTGAAACAAAAAAGAAACGAATGCATCCGACCAACCACATGACAAACATGTCCAAGGAGGCTAAAAATAACTCAAAAACAATGACAGTCCAGAGGTGGGGAGACTCCAAATGAATACTGACCTATCCTCGTGTATATTGTTATCCTTTTGGGTGGATGTGGATATTCCTTATCCTTAATCGGGGTTGTTAATCCAGTTTTTTTCTTTATGTTTTTTTTTTACTTGAGTGACACACACACACAAATTGCGGTAATATTACCAACAATAAACACTTGTTAATTATTATTTTTTTGAAAGGGAAAACCAGACTAAAATGACCTCCGCACCATAACAAGATCACAAAACAAACTAAATCTCAAATGAAACCAAAACGAAAATATCTCTCGCTCGAGATCGAGAATATTTTGACGACGACACGGTATACAGTTCGTCAACAACGAATGTTTACTCTTCTACTGTGACACACCATAAACGAACAGACCTATACTGTTCTGCTCTGTTGCCCGAAACAAACTGAATCTGAAGTCAACCGCACACGTTTCGTGCGAATATTTCAAGTTCACTTCAGTCTTATTCGCTGAAAAATATACACAGTGACAGTGGCCTGGCAACGGTATTGCATTTATAAATGTGTGCAAAAAGTTTTCGTCGCAAAAGAAAAACACTACTATTTGGCTGGCTCTCTTAAAATTGTCGGCACAGAACAGATAATATTTTAGTATTCTCTTTCGACGCCGCTTGCTGGAGCATGTTGCTATGATGATGGGGGCAGAGGAGTTCATTGGGGAGCAATGAGTTTCGTGATTCAGTTGTTCATTGCACGTGCACATTGCTTGCCCAAGCAAACAACCATCGCATTCACATATCACATCAGTCTTGATTGAATGAACTGAACACATATGCTAAATGGTGAAATAAAATTGGAGCTATGGTGAATAACTTCATAGCTTCTGGCGAGCCGAAAAATAAGAGCTTTTTTTGCCATGGTATACGGCATAGTGTAAAACTTATGGTTAAGAGAGAGAAAGTTTTAGTGTAGCCAAAAGCTTTCAAATTGACAAGAAGCTATTCAGATTCACTGAAGAACCGGTTTTTGATGGAGCGCAAAAGTTTTTTTTGGAGTTCATTTGGTGCGAATGTGGTTGCCATATTACAATAAATTTCATAAACAATTATTAAAAATGTGTTGGCCGCCTCTTTTAAGCATTTTCACTAATTGTTGTTGGTACAAAAGTTTCATAATTTAGGGAAACCTCACATATACCTCATAAAACCTGTATGTGAAACATTACATTTATATGTAAATAATTTTTTTCAACAACCTCTCAAAGTCTTAAGCATAATCCAAAACTAGTAATTTATGTAGAAAAGGGCTAGAAGACTTGAATGATTAATAAAAAATCATTTGATTTTTAAATCAATGTGCCAAATAAAAGTCTATAAAATATATATAAATCAAGTTGCATTACCTTCTTTGATTTTTATATGTTGACAGTTGTGACTTCTCTGTCTGATCGTTCTTTTATTGAAAATTTGTTTTTAATATATTGGAAATAGTCTTTCCTTTTTTTCTTTTTAATTAAAGCCGCACAGAGGCAACTAGTACGTAGTAGAAAATAATAAACCACAGCAAAAGTACCATCGAAAATAAACGGCTTTACGAGCTAAGTCCCAACTGGAATTAACTCCCCCTAGCCAAAAGGAACTAAGTCCCAGAAAATTTGGTATTTAGTTCTTATTTTTTAGGAAATACGACTCAACATCAGAATGAACAAAGTCCCAATATAAGAATAAATTAAAACCTAATAGTGAGACTTAGTTCTTTATTAACACAGTCCCAAATTATTTAAAATAAAACGAAAAAGAACGAGACAAAACACCATTGTAAGCCTCAACAGCTGAGGAAGTTCGCGTCATTAGGTAGAATACCGAAAAACTTTGGGGCAATACCTGCGGTGTGATAGGTACAAAGTAAACATTAAAAACGTCTCCATGACGTAATTAGTCCCATGACGTAATTAGTCCCCATGCAAAACGGTCCCAAAAATAAAATTAAAAAAAGGAAAGTAATTTGATTTTTCATTTTTTTGGGGCTTCTTTTATTAATAATTTGTTACGATCTTTATCTAACTGTTGGTACATAATACAAACCTATGTATGTTGAGCCGTATTTATATGTCTAATTTCTCACTTACAAAATAAAATGATTGAACAAAGATTATGATGTCCCATGATTCGCCATATTTTTTTATCTACTCATAGCCCCATAAATACAATCGGGCAATTATTTACAGTACTGGAGCCTGTTTTTTATTTCATTGAGGCATTGAATGACAGTTAAATACAACCAGTTGCAAGATAATTATATGCCTACCTCAAAAGCAACCACAGCAACGGTGTGATCATGCCGAAATATGAAACTCCGTATGTCGTAATCGTGTCGACGCGATGTGTGCAAGCAGGAAAACTGTATATTATGTCGATTGTTGCATTTGTGTCATTGGATACAAAAATTATAATAATATATGTAAATAATTTGGTATATTTTTCCCCAGGCGATTTTGATGTTATTTTGGATATTGTGAAAAATACAAAATCAGGTCAAAATCGTTTGAACCATTTCTGTCAAAACGAATTTAAGTCAAAATTAAAACAAATTTTAGATTTTTTTAAAGGTGCGATTTGTTTTGTTTCCGTCATTTAAATGGCACAAAATTCATGTCATTCGGTCCGCCATTTTTCTAGTCATTTAAATAACGTCGCAAAGAAAATGCCATCCCGGAAATTACGATCACACGAGCGTCATTTAAATGACTGATTTGTGACATGATTTTTATGTCACAGCGTCATTATAGTAACATTTTTTTGAGTTGCGTTTATTACTTTTTGAGATATGTGCGTTTTCGTAAAGTACAGTTATTTAAAAAACCTACCAGTTTTATTGGGTCGCATACAATAAGATAAGTACGATCTCACAGTAAGAGCTGAACGAACTTGAACTCACATCTGAGATCGGTTGTGCAAGCAGAACTCATGGTCATGTCGTTTTTCATTTACCCTTCTACAACTGTCAAAACTTATTCCAAGCTATCTCGATATGCCGGAAATTTAGGAACAAGATAGTCAAATATCCGATAAATAGCCCAATCTACAAGACTGTATACGTTGACCATTTATATTGTAAATGGGAGAGAAGAGGGATAAGGTGATGGTCTGATTTTCGAACTATTCGGCCGATTTTAAAAGTTATTTTAACTTTTTTAATATTTGGACATCCTCCCAGAAGGCGTTAAACAGGAGAGGTATAAAACCGGTAGAGGTAAATACTTCAAATTTCACCATTGTAATAGTGAAACCCCCAGATCGGTAGAGTGGTGCTGAGGGTATAATCTAGTTAAAGAAAACTAATTTTATCCGGTGGTGGTTGATATGTCGGATTTCTAATTTTATTTGTCTATATTTAATTAATTTTATTAATTTCACAAATATCAGCTAACGTCTAAAAGCGTATTAAAATGGTGAAAAACTGGTAGTTGTAGCGCTTTCTGTGTTTTTATAGTGATTACTGTACTACATTGGCGATAGCTGACGCAATGTTGAATGATATAAATACATGGATGATCGACGAATGTACGAATTTACGATTTTACTTCAATTGCTTTTGTTATTTTTTTAAAACAAAAAATCGTTTAATGTTTTTTACAAACGAACTGTGTAGCAACAAATAGTAGCCACAATTTATGTTTTTATGATATAAACATAAAAAGAACCGGTTTTTTGCTCTTGAGTGCTTATTTTTATTCCAACTGTATATTCTAATCGCCCTAAACTAAGATTTGGATAACCATTCAAAATATATTAGTTTATATTTACTTTGGCTAATTGTTAGTACTATGATTTATGGAATGATAAACTTAATATTAACCCAAAGTTGAGAATCACAATTCTCAAATGTATGTTCGTAAGTAGCTCTCGTTTCTGGCCGGTCGAATGCCCACGTTGCTGCATTTGTGTGATCCGATATCCTTCCTCTCTATTAAGCGTAGGTGGGATCCTTTCTTTGAACATGATAACTCAAACTAAGCTAGTCGTATCCAAGTTTTTATGATGGTTTATTTTAAGGATTTTCGAACTTTAACTTCGAAGCCAAGCAAGCTTCGTTAATCAGGTGGTCGTGCAAAGTAACAAAAGATGACACAGTTTTCTTGACACTTTATCCATCGTACGCTTACCCGATGACTTATGTCGTCATCCACTTTGCTCTTCTGTTGATCAAAGCTGCCAAATGTTTGAAATTTTTGTACTTGCGGATCAGAGAATGCGCAATACAGGTATTCTGTCCCTTTGGGGCAAATACAAACCCCATTCCCACTAAAGAGGGACTTTAAAAAGAGATCTTTATAAATCGGTGTTTTATTTACCCGCGACAAACTGGAACTGGACATCAGATAGCAATATGAATTACCGCTCATGAGATTGGAGATGGGAATCACGAGCCATCTGGACCCGATGTGCATATTTTTCCATTTCCATATCCCGTCTAACCCAACTTCTTCAATTTTAATGGCAGTTACTTCTTCATAGTTAGGAGTGGAAAGCATAGCAAGGGAACCTTTTACTTCAACGCAATACTGCCGCCATCTTCGTAGAATTTTTTGGTTTTCCACTAGGAGTTCGTCTTAAATTTTGAATTGAACTTCATGAGGGATTCGCTTTGTCTGTTCACTTGTCTTAAAAATGTTTTGTCGTAGCTTCTGGGAAGCCTAGTTCCTGTGTATTTAAAAATATACAACTCTTGTTCAAAGACTTCGATACATTCATGAAGATTAACCTACCTCACAGCAAAAATAACAATTCTTTGAAATACTTATTAACAATGAAAACTGCCTCAAATAAGAAAATAAAAAAAAAAAACCTATTCTGGAACGGACAAATGGCATCAGCTCCGCCACCTGCACTCATTCATTTGTCCTTTTCCGATTTCATTTACACAAAATCAAAGGAAAATCGGTTGTGTGCTTACGAAACGATGTTAAGCAGCCCACTTTGAATGGATTTCCATTTGATTTGATGCTTCTTGTTCCCTCTCTGTCTCACACACACTTGAACTGAAAAGATTGTCTGAAGTGGGTGTGGGGGCGAGGGGGAACGACGAACAACACCCCTAAGCCGTCAAGTGGCGTTTGGTACAAAAGAACTTATTCCATCCATTCATATGGGGGTGACGAGGTGCTCTTATCAGATCGTCGACTTAAAACACTAAACTGTATAATGAGAACCGATAATGGGTGTCAATTTCATGATTCATTGCACAGCAAGCGGCAAACTAAACCTCACCGACAGGTTGTCGAAAGATGATGCAGGATGAAATGTTCCCTCACGCCCCACACCTTCTCCCATGTGCATTGTTTGCACCCCAGCTTTGAGGAGATTGAATGTATTGTGAACGCTGTTGATGGTGTTTTGATCTCTTCAAGGAGGAGGAGGGTTGTCGGCGATGTATGTCAATTGAGGTCTTCAAAAACAAATCATGTCATGAATGGAAAACTTTTCAAACCAATTCCAACGTCGATAGTTTTGACTTTCATATAATCACTTCACCACAAACAATACCTAACTTGGATTGGGATGTGCACAATAAATAACTTTCCGATTGTCTTTTCTGTATGCGATATGTGTGCCGTGTCCAAGCTCAAAAAATGCCATCATAAATCTTTGACACGACGGGGGAAACAATTTCTAAATCGATCTCATTTAGTTGTCATGTGTGCTGTAGAAATTTTTGAAGGCAATTTATAAAGTTGCATCCGACTTTTGGGCTCTATTTTCTCCCGCCAGGAAACTTTTAACAAGGCGCATCACTTCAAACACACACGTAGGACGTATCCCGCCGCTACCACATTGAAAGGGCACTGTTCTTTTTTTTGCTCTCTTTATACTATTTCTATCTTCTAAATCTCGAGAGCAGCACAATGCAACGTTGGCAGCAAGAATAGTGCGCCAACTTTAAAAATAATAGAAGTTCCACTCTAGATACATTTTACAAACCCATGACGACGACAACGTTAAAGTGGGCTAGAGGTGACGTACGCTGTGCCAAACCCCTGCACTGCACATAAAATGACAACAAAACAGAGCATCCTTACTGTACAGCGTACAGCGTACAGCGTATAGCCGCAGCAACAATTCAATGATACAACGACTGTCTGTCGTCTGTGGGAAATTCGCTATAAAATCTGGAACAAGGTTGTTCGCCGCATTTTTAAAATAAACCTCGCCCCAACAACGCCGCGCCGTCGGCAGTCATCGGCGCATTACATGAAGAAGGTCGCACTCGCTCCACTAAAGAACTCAACTCAATTGGACGAATTTCAGGTTCTCTGCTGTTTTTTCTTTTTTTTTGTGCGCTTCCTCTTCCTCTCCTGCCTGCCTGACACTTTACACAACTTCAGTTTCAGTCGGCCCAAATGGAGAAGTGGTGATGGCATGGAGTGTATTTGGGATTAATAGGAAAGCCAGAGCCATACAGGTATGAGGATATCGATCCCATACACTGCACCGGGACAATGTTAAACGCATCCATCCAGAACGGATAGACTGGCATGGTGCAGTTCGAGAGAAAGAGAGTGCGATTCTCCATCAAGTTTACAGTTTCGTTTTTCATAGCTTCCGGTCCATTTTCGAAATAAAGGACACTAAGATGCCTATCGTTTCGCCAGATCATCCTTTCGTTCGCACCTCTCCGATGAAAGTAGAGGACAATGCTGGTAGTGATATCCATATTGTTGGTTATGTCGTTAGATATGGATGTATATATGTATGTCGCAAATGTCTTTGTGAAGATGCCGACGAAACTAATATTGTTTGGGTACACAAATATTTTTCCTTCCTTCTAGGAGCGGGTAGAGAATTCAGGGATTATAGGTCCTTTAGAAGAGGTGCACATGTGTGCACTGTGGAAGTTGTGCATGAAGCGGGTGTAAGATAAAAAAAATAAGGATTATGTTCTGTTGGGTAACTGAGGCGTATGAGTAACATCTTTATTTTCGAATCTTTTGAAGGTAAAACATGTCCTTCGGATCTAGTACGAGGATAAGATGATTTATTGTTTTTTTTTGGCACTTTTAAGTACTAAAAGATTACAGTTTTACAGAAATGTCCCTGTTATATGCGAAGGCCTTGTATGATGTGACTATTTCCAAGGAGTACTTGAATTCGCTGACGTCTGACGTCCGAGTCATGTTTTTCTTAACAAATAAAAACCTTGTGTATTAGAGGCTCAACAAATTTCCGAATCAAACGAATCAAAGGAAATTATTTATTACGACGTTTTTTAAGATTTCAATGGCCTTTTTCAAAGTTCCAAGGACATATTTGGGAAATGTCCTAGACACCTTGAAGTAGACATCAAAGAATACACTGAAGATTATTCCTTAAATCGTCGGTAACTGGGTTAAACATTGTAACATCCTGTAGAGGTGCAGCTTTATATTTTATTTGTTATTATTCCTAGAAATTTCTATAGTTTGTTGGTCACCAAACCGAAAGCCGTCGAAAGCTTATTCAAAGATTGGGTTAGGGTTTTCAAAGGACAGCTTGAACAAGCAATTGGTCATCAGGACCTGAGTTAATTTTCGCTATTGTTTTCCAGCGCTTAATATTTCTTATCGACGAGAATAATGCAAAAGTTATTTACGCTACGCTTTTCTTTTTCATCGCTCATAACATCAGATAGCTTCAGGGCCAAATTAAGAGTATGGTAGTCGGGTCTACTATCACTCCAACGCAACTAATACTTAGTAAAAGTATAAATGTCATATTTCAAAGTATAAAAATATTCTAAGTGATATAAGTTCAGAACTATTAAAAATAGCAACAAAAACCACATAACATATTTTCTAGACGTATTTTTAAGATTTCAATCCGATCTTAGAAACAAATATTCTGCACGATTCAAGTCATTGCAGATATGGGAAAGTGGCAGAAAGAACTGACGTTGCTGCAAAGTTTTTCCGTCTCTCACAGCCTTCACTTCAAATGGAAATAATTGACTTGGAAGAAGATATTTCCTTGCAAATGTATAAATTTTGGGTTAAATATGTTCCAGCAAAGTATGAAAATTGCAAACAAAAACAAAATAGCTATCAATATGGCTACTATGTTTAGATCGACATACATATGTGAGCCACCCAAAATTAATTTTTTTGAACAACAAATATCGTTTGAGATTGCCCACTTTGCAGACTATTTTCGCATCTGCTGTTGCCGCATGAACCAAACTGTAAAAAAAACATGGCCCAAGATCCCATTGGAAGGCAAAATAAAAAATTAATAAGAAGGATTATGATTTTTACTTATCCAGACCTCGATAACATTTTTTAATCGTATCTGTGGGTGCAGTGGCTTAGTGGTTAAGTGCGTTGAATCACTAAGCGAGAGGTCCACCTGAAAGTTTTTATTCGCTGACCAACTTCTTGCGAACGTCTGACAAACATTCAAGAGTAAGAACTGTCATGAGAAGCTTCTCTAAAATTAATTGACGGCATTGAACTGTAGGCCAATTTCATTCGAGTCCAAAATTTATATTCGCACACACCGTTGTCGTAAAAGCTAGGTTTTGGGTCCTATATGGACCGTTTACGCCTAATATTTTTTTTTTTTTACTTTGTCTGGACCCCACTTTAACCTACTTGTCCACCCCTTGGTTTATACGAACAAGTTCGTAGATCTTGACTGAGTAAATATTAATTAAAGTATTTATTTTATTTTTTTATTTATTTTTCCCACGAAAAAAATGTATTTTCTATGTAATTAAAGTAATCTGTCCTCCAAGAACAATAAAGAATAAAGTAAGCCCCTGTAGAGAAATATAGTTAATATTTAGTTAGAGATTTAAACTAATTTCCTTAAACACGGGCTAGGCCGGGCATTCAGCTATTTTTTTAATAATAAACTTAATAATCTGTTGAAAGATAACAATTGATGACTGCCCCACCATTCCAAACGTCAGCACTTTTAGACAGATGAACCGAACCGAACTACGCCCCTCTTGAATCCTCCTGTTGATATTTGGCAAACTCTAGAAAAATTTGTTCCAAATTCGTCTGACTAAGTGAGTAATCCTCAATATTAAGGGTTGCTTTATTTTTTTCCATTATACCGAATATTTTCGACCATGGAATGCTCGATAGCGGAATGTAGAAGGTGAGAATTGTTTGAAAACGCTCCCTATAGGGAAAATGCATAATAATCGTCAGAAAAACAACAACCTATGAATGGTATCTTACTTTAAAAAGGCTTCGGGAAATTCATTTTCAATGAATTTATGGACTTCTTGAACATGTTCTTCTATTAGTTTTCTAAACAAAAATAAATTATTAAATTTACACTACAATACTCGTTCGAGACTAACTCATTGTAAAAGTTAACATCCGAACTCATTTTAAGACACAGAATAAAGCCTTTGCTAAACTTATTCTTTAAATGCTGCGTGGAGCCCAAACACTTAAACTCTCCATTAACCATAATAGCCACACGAGTACATAACGCGTCACATTCCTCCATACTGTGCGAGGTTAGAAGTATAGACTTGCCAGCTTCACGAATCTGACACACAACATTCCAAAATTGACGACGCGCTCTCGGATCCATGCCGCTAGTTGGTTCATCGAGGCATACCACCGAAGGGTTGGCTAGAACAGACAAAGCCGCACTAAGCTTACGCTTGTTGCCTCCACTATAAGCACACACCTGCTTCAAGTAATGCTTGTAGAAGCCGAAGGTCTTTGCAAAATGTTTTGACATTCGCGGTATCATATCTTCTGGAATGCCATGAAGCAATCCGTAAACCAAGAGCGTTTCACGGCCAGTCATATAGTCAAACAGCGCATCAAACTGTGGACAGTAACCGATCTGCTGATAAACCTCCTTCATTTTAGTTCTTATGCTTAAGCCTTTAACGTAGGCCTCACCCGAAGATATACGTTCATCTCCAGCCACCATTTTAAAAGTTGTAGTCTTACCTGCACCATTGACACCAAGAAGTCCGAAACATTCCGACCTTAAAAAAGAAGAGAAATTAAAAACATATTTAATACAGATTTTGTCAGAGAAACTTACTGCTGAATTGCAACGGACATTTGATTGACGGCGCACAGCGGTCCATAATACTTGGTGACTTTATCTAGAACCAAATTATACGAAGAGATGTCGGACGGTGACATTCTTTCGATTCTTTCTTTCTCTTTCGCTACATCGTCGTCTAAAAAGTCATCCTCTGGTGGTGGTGCAGGTCTTCTAAACAGAAACAAGATAATAGACGTTAATCTTACTCCATAGAAAAACTTACGATTTTGGCTGCATAATAATATCCATCAAATGAAATTCCTTGACAAATAACGCAAGAAAGAAGATAAGACATGTAATAAGCATGTAAGTGATTTCACGAAGTACCCCTGGTGACTCCCATCCAAAGTACGGCTTTTGTACTGTTAGTTCATAAAACAATTAACTCTAAAAAAAAACTTAATATTGTTGACACTTACTGCAAAAATCAACTGTGGAACTGTTTGATTTTGTTTCTGCATGACTACGTGAAATCTTCTCACAAATCTTCCTCACCTCAGAGTTAGTGTAAAGTTTATTCAAAGATTGCGCTAGTCCAAAATGCGGGCTAGCCAAACAGAATTTTTCAAGCGAATCAGCATATGCTTTGAGGTCAAAATGTTTGAGCCTCATTAAAAAAACTATAGTAAAGCATGCTGGTCCTAAAAGATTGCCAATTCAAAATGGAATATTTGGTAGAGATGCAAAATGTTTGTACTTTGAAGTATTTAAGAGTCCAAGTACTGATTTCATTGCATTCAAATTAATAAATGACTTCAGCGCATTCCTTAAAAAAATTGATTGTAAAGAAACTTACCCAAGAAAATATTGATGCAAGTCAATGCGGAAAATCCAGCAGATGGTTGGACGAATATTCCCGACAACATATAAGTCATTGGTAATGATGATAGTCCAAAAATGAATAAAATCACACAATATCGACCTATTCAATTGAGAAATAAAAAGTTAAATGTCTTTAGAATTTTCTAGAGGTTTGTAATTTTAATCCTTTTTGCCTATAATCCACTAGGCTTTTCATAGTTAGTTGCGATGTTCTCGAAAATTTATTAAAAAAAAATATAAAAATATATAAATACTCAAATAGTTTCTCGATAATAATAATACGTTTGTAACAATTATTTTATTGACTGTGATTTACATTTATACATCGTATATCAAACGAGCATATTGCTGGCCTTGCCTTTTTCATTTGGTTTGCCTGTTTCGCGCACGTTGCCTTGGGGCGAATAGAATGGGATACATGAAATATGACCCCACGAAAAATGGCCCTAAATCAAAAATTAAATATAAAGACGAAATTAAATATAATGGCGGCACCTGCGAGATGTTACCGCTCACGCAAATTCGTTGCTCCGCTCGGGGTATGTGCTTTTCGTCAGGCTGACGCCTATGGCAACAGTACCTGGGTGCCCCAATGTTTGGGCCCATTTTTCATTTATTTTATCAAAGTTTGGGCTAATTTTTCATAATGAATTTCGTGTTGTTGTTTTTCATATTTCCATGTTATGAAAAAAATTAAACAAAAACCTACAGTGGACGTGGCTTGAATGGGTGAAATTTGAACACGGAATATCGTAATCAATTGTTTTTTTGCACTGTCTGAATTTTATTATAGAGCAAACATTCCCATTAACACAACAAAAGATTGGTTTTGGCATGGCGTGACATCCTGCATGAACCAGAGGTGGTCCAAATCCATGTCTTTAATTTCAAAAAAGGCTACAGTCCGCTTGGGGTGAACATTATGATACCCTATCCACATCCCTACTACCCCAAGGAAAAAAAGCATTAAGAAGCTAATGGATAGCATTTTATTTCATTCTATGAAATTTATAGAAAAAGAAATATTTTTTTAAAAAACGCCCTCAAACAGTGGGCGTGGCTAAAAACTTTGTATGGGCGATAAATTGGAAAAAATATTAGCTAAATATATTGTGAAATATTTTTTTTCGATTTCTATGAAAATTTTCGAAGAATACAGTATTTTAGTGAAAAACGCCCACAAAAAGTAGGCGTGGCAAAAAACTTCATAAGACAAATTTATAAAGGTGGGCAGATCTACATATCTTGTGAAGGTTGTACAACTTTATCTCTCTAACTTAAGCTTAAAAACGTTTTTTTTTAAATTGTGGGCTTGGCAGTAGGCGTATTTTGAAAATTTTAACACTTTACCATTTCGGAACCCTAGGGAGTATATGTTCCAAATTTCAGCTTAAAACTTAAGGCCTCAAAAGTTGATACGGACGGACGTACGGACTAACGGACATTGCTAAATAGTCTAAGGTTTTGGTTCTGATCAGAAATATATATACGTGTAGGGGTCTGCGACGAATATTAAGGGGTTTAACAAACTATGTGTCGAAATTTATATACCCTTAGGATAGCGTATAAAAACTCGGTTAACATGACTCTGTAACGAAAAGCTGCTCCCAGCTATGTTTTCGTCTGTGCGCACCGTACGAAGACGAGGAACATGAGCATTGTCCACTAGCATACCACTCTCACCAACTTTTGCACTGTTTGACCTACACAGCAATCTCTTGGAAATAATTTTTCAATATGTCCAAACGTTGTTCAAGCGTAAAGCGACTAATTTTTTTCCGCGGAGGTATGATACTGACTTTCTGTCAAGATTTCGAGCGGGAAACAACTGTCAGTGTAAAAATAACCTATGATTTAAAAAGAAACCACTAGATGGCCCACCCTTTATAAATAGGCTCGACATGAAATTATGTGCCAAATCGCTCACCTAATTCATCAAATTTCGAATATCCTTCCTCTTGAAAACATGCCAGGGTTAGTACCACGGTCACTACCGTTATCGAAAAAGTAAATAAATCCCAAACAAAGTGTGATAACCAAAATGTCATAACATTAACACCGCCAACAAACTGCAGTAGCTTCGCTCGACTTTCATGCTCCTTTACCAGAAACATTACGTACAACGCACTCACGAAACTCATACAGAAGCATAAATTCAACGACATCTGCGTTCCCAGATTAAGACCGGTGTCCAATAATTCCATTGATGTTTTGCCGCTAAATGGCAGCGGATCATTTGTTACAAAAATTTCAGCTTTGGGACCAATAATCGATCTTATGTAATTAAAAAAAAAAAACAGCTATAATTTTATATAAAATAAGAAAAAAATTAACCGTACTTAGCTATCGCATTGTGTATTAGATTAACAGTTATCGGTGCTGAATGTAATGGCTTGTTATTAAACCAGGCAATAATTTCATCTCCGCCTATTGTTGCCGCTGCAATGTACCGTCCATTGATGGCCACCTGAATTGTTTTGCCCAACTCCAAAATATAGTCTATAAATTCAACTCTTTCCGTTTGTAAAAGCTCACTGCCTGAATGACGGACAACATGCTTATAATTTTGAATTATTTTTTCCTGCAAGGAGCCAGCTGGCACATTTGGTAGAGTTTCCAGAACTGTCACTCTTCTTGGATACGTGGACAGAGCTAAGGAAAACGGCTTTAGGTCGTCATACTCACTCTTAGATGATGCAATAATTGTCATGAATATAAAGACCATGGGAATAAGATTTTGTATTGCAAACATTATCTTGTTATGTATTGTGTAAAAATACTTTTTGAGTAACATAGAATGCCACCGACTTAACGTTAGACTGAATCCCTTCACAACGTCTTGATGGCTATAGAATATATCCGTGTCTGTAAGACACATCATGAGAAGATTAAATTAGTTAGCTGCATAATATTTTTAGTTACAGCTTCTGGTTGAAAATTCAGAGCTTGTTTGTTCTTCATGTGTCCTTTCAGCGCCAACTTTCAAGAAGACTTCTTCCAGAGATGTCAATGAAATGCCATATCCATTGAGAGCTAATTCTTCGGATCGATTTTCCAAATCAAAAAACATCTTTTCAAAGTCAGATGAGTAACTGTTGGGTAATTGATAAGAAAGTTCAGCGCCGATTTCAGCTGAAGGCTGTATTCCTGGAATGTATTTATCGAGGAGCTTTGTCACCTCAGCACCATCGCAATTATTCTTCTTTACACAAACCTAGTAGGTTAAATACAAAGAAAAAAAACATAAGGTTAAACTCAGCTTCGGTTTGGACGCTCTAAATACTGAATATGGCAAAATATGTTTGTATGATTGGATTGTTTTTTATTATAACTAACGTATGTCTGAGTAAATAATTCTTGTACATCCGAGTATTAGCGCATGTTCAAGTTACTTTACAAGTGCAATTAATGGATAATCGAAGATTATTATTGGACTTTTGCTTCAATGACAAAAGCATTATATTCAAATTTTCTCCCATCGTTTTACGCCACTAAACTATGCTGAACATCGGAATTTAATGATAATAATCTTTCACTTTAGGTGGCATGGGCGTATAGTGAAAAAATTTTTTTGGTTAAAACTCGAATGTGACTCGCAACAACTCTAAAATGATCAGAAAACAAACACAAAATATTGAAATTAGAAGCTACCTTACTCGAGTATTTGTAAATGCAAAAAATGCATTTCGGATGTGGCAGAGTTTCTGGGCAGTAGGGCACTGCCAAGAAAATACATTTCTTGGTGAAACAGGGTGAAGTGGGTCTGGATGAAATTCCCAAATATCTTTAAGCGTCCGCGGGCACAAAGGTGTTTTTAAATTTTTTTCGTACGTGATTTACAGAAACCACGTCTGCTCACACCGGGAGGCACGTCGGTACTCAATACTAGTGCACCCATAGCATAGAGTATATAAAGTTTAAGTCAATCTGACTTAAGGTCAAAAAAAGTAAAATGCTGAAGCTGAATACAGAATTAGCAACTGTCATCTGAATAAAAGTATAAAGTCAGTTCTTAAAAAAATAGTTCAGTCGCTAACTGTGTATCCGTATGCCTGTGCCTGTGTTCTGTAACTCTGTAGAGAATTTCTCTCATCGAGTAAATGTGCTCACACCGGGAGGCACGTCGGTAATCAATACTAGTGCACCCATAGCATAGAGTATATAAAGTTTAAGTCAATCTGACTTAAGGTCAAAAAAAGTAAAATGCTGAAGCTGAATACAGAATTCGCAACTGTCATCCGAATAAAAGTATAAAGTCAGTTCTTAAAAAAATAGTTCAGTCGCTAACTGTGTATCCGTATGCCTGTGCCTGTGTTCTGTGTTTTAAAATATTTGATTTTCTCAAAAACGACACATACGATTTTGATGTAACTGCGCACACTGGACAGTCTTAATATAATTGTTTGAAATGCAATAAAATTATCAAAATCGTTAGAGCCGTTTTTGAGAAAACGAATTTAATTTAAATTTTAGAAAATCGTTATATGAAAAAAAAAATTATTTAAAAAATCTAAGTATGCAGATTTGTTTGAGTTTATAATATAAAAAAACAGTCAATTTTTTGAAGTTCCCTTTATTAGTTTTCGAGATATTGCCCGTTTTATAAATTACCGTTAATCGATTTTTTTTTTCCAAAAACTGAGTATACTGAATTTTTGACCCTATCCTAAGCATCCTTGGAACCACTTTTGAGAAAAATAGTGATAAGTGATTTTCACAAAAAAATTGTAGGTACCGTTATTTCAAAAGATAAAGCAAAAAATAATAAGATGCCCCGAGATGTTACCCCAAGAACCTTATATACGCACTTTGAAGCAAATGCGTCGAACCGTTTCGACATACGGCGCCCAGACAGACAGACAGACAGACAGACCGACGGACGGCATTGGCGGACACACTTTTTTGGGACTTCTCTTTTGTTGTAATATCACCCCTCATATTCAGTTTGAGTTCGAAATTTCCGCACGATCGCAATAACTTTTTCTGTAGTATACTAATGTATACGAGAAAGTTAAAAAAGAGATTACTACAACTAAACAAAGAATCGTTGTCTTCTCTTATTAGTGTAATCACTACACAAAAGACGATAGACTGCCCAGAAACTCTGCCACATCAGAAATGCATTTCTTGGAAAGCACTTCTATGTAAATTTAAAAGAACTTTTTAATAAAGTTCTAACTGAGTTGCTTCAATGTACTAAATGCCACGGATAATTTAAAAAAAGTCCTTAAGTACTCATAGATTTCTCAAAGTGGTGTTATAACCTCTAGGACATTAAAATGGATCTGCATTGATCTTAGTGCGGAGCGATTGCAAGATATTATTGCCTCACCAGACCGTTAACCTAACCAACCTGACCTATCCCTTGAAGCTGATGCCATAGCCTTATTAGAATCACGCTCGCAATTTTTCCACGAACTTTAAACTTTGGAAACCCGGATAGCACGACAACATCCTACCCTTAAACTGATGCCACGATCTGTTCTATTCAAACTTCTTACCAGCCGATATCCAGTGCCGAATTGCTTCTTCAGAAAAAACGATGTTCCATGACATTTTAACTCCCCAGCAGACATGATTGCAATGCGATCACCCAACACATCGGCTTCATCCATAAAATGTGTCGTCAACAATACAGTGCGCCCAACTTTTTCTGATTGCATTAAATCCCACAACTGTCTCCTCGCTGCTGGATCCATACCCGAACTTGGTTCGTCACAGAGCACAACTTTAGTCCCACCGCAGAAAGCGGCACACACGGAGAGTTTTCTCTTCATGCCACCCGATATCTGCGACGAAATTACATTTTCTTTCTTCTGCATTTCGATCTTCTCGATGTATTTTGTAACTTCAGTATTCAACTCGTCACCCTTCAGTCCCTTCAAACTGCCGTAGAATATCAAATGATCTTTTACCGTTAAGTTGTCGAAAAGAATATTATGCTGTGGGCATATACTCAGCGAAGTTCGAGCTCCATCCATATTCGTCCTGATGTCACAGCCATTGATAGTAGCTGTGCCCGAAGTAGGCGGATACATTCCTGTCAGCATGGAGATTGTTGTCGTCTTTCCGGCGCCATTGTGTCCCAACAACACTGTTATCTCGTCTTCATACATATTCAGTGATAAGTCCCTAACCGCTGTCTTATCGCCGAAATTTTTACTCAAATGCTTAACCTGCAGGCCAACTTTTTTGCCTGGCTGTTCGGTTTCAAATGCATCTGCGTTCTCCCGTCGTATGTAAACATGCGTATCCCAATACCCGACATGTTTTTTTTCGCCATACCAGTAGGTCCGCGTAAATGGAAAATTCCACTTTTTGGGTATTCCAAAGTCACCCGGATAAATTTGTTCCAAGTACAAGCAAATCAGCATATAAATGAGTGCCGATATGCACATCATTACCAAAATATGTCCCATCGCTAAGGAATCATCAACGCTCAACGCACGAAACATATTGCTCCATCGCAAGCCCTCACCAAAGCCCTCCATCCCGACAATAACTTTCAATCCAAAACCCATAGCTGTATTCGAAAATAGGGACCAGAAAAGTTTTGTCGCCAGCGTAATTTTCCCGTAATTCAGCTGGAAAAATGTGAACGGAATGTACGTGATGAACCAAATGATACCGGTAATAGCACCAGCAGTATTGGCATTAGAGAAGAACGTTGCTATCATGAAACAAAGAGTTATGGAAGCCATTATGTAAACGATGAAGAAAAAGTACACAGCAGTAAAGGAACTGTATGTTAGCACGGCGACATTCTCGGACCAACGAATCTTTGAAGTACAATTGGAAGATAGTGAACTTCTTAAGAATTTGGTTGTGGTACACTTACCGTTAAAACCAGTGTAATCAGAAAAGCTGAGCATCCCATCATAATGAATGAGTACACAAACCAAGCCATCCAATGGAGCCAATTTTGGAGGCCCATAATCTTCATAACCTCCTTGAGTTGCTTCTCTTTCTCCGTTGTGATATGCTGAAGAAAAAACGCTCTTTAGGTGAGTGAGAGATTTATATTTTAAAACCCTACCCGAACTATATAGGTACACGGATATATGAAACTCAATTGAATGATCAGAGGCACCATGTTAGCCAAACCAGTCAAAAGTTTATCTTGTATATGTTCCGGATATGGATATCTCCGAATCCTTACCTTAGGCAATAACTCCGTGGAACTTGGAGCCGATTGCCTAATGAACTCAGTCGAAATTGCATTCTGAATAGGCAGAAAGCCTTCTCTTAAATATCCCGCAGGAATGCCACCGTCCATATGATCCAAATTTCTCGGCCCTATATTATCCAAGGGTAAAAAAAGTGAGTTTGTCATCCACGTCTTTAAAAAATACGGAACTCCAGTTCGCAATTCACTAGGAAACCGCAAAGCATAGTCCAATTTGTCAGGTAGTTTCGTGGCATCTGCCACTGAATTACTGAATTGCACACCAGCGATGTAGTTATTACAGATCAGGGCATGTTCCATAGATTTTCGGTCCGGAAATCCACTGTATTCGAGCTCAAGACTGGTAGCTGCTTCGCTTACCAGCTTATCAAAAGCCGGTCCTTTGGGTGAATATGCCAAATGGTATTTTAAATTTGTAGGCTTAAAGAATTTTAATGTTTTCCTGAAATTTATTTTAAGTGTGACGAGATGAGTGTGGTTTCGAATAGCTGAATACACTTACTTTAATAGGTCAAGAGAATCTATTGGAAGAGATTGATTATAAATGATTACATCCATGGGTTGGGGTTCAACCAATTGCCGCAAAAATATCAGCAGCATTGAGAAAACAGCAGGAAATAACAACTCCATGCCGAATTGTATCTTGTTATTCCATTGCAGGGCCCAGTTCTTCCACAACAACAGACGAAATTTATCAAAATTACTTGTTGACATTGTTCATGGGCTATAGTTGTAACAGAAAGTGAAATATCTGAAGTGAACATATATTGAAGCTAAACGATAAAGTTGCCGACAAAAGCTTAAATACTAAAAATGACAAACCTTTAAACGTAGAAGTAAAATTGTAGAGTTACTTTGATTATATTTATTAAGTTTGGATTTCACGTTACTCTATCCCTTGTAACGAACGCTTAGGAGATAATGGATAATGCTAATGGATTTCTTCAATGTGCAAAATGCCGAACATCGCAATACATCACTGGATACCGGATACATCGTGATGAGTAGATGAGAACAAGATCAGTGTTCCACGAGACCATTCGCCGCGCATGCTACCCTTATGACGTAAGTTCGCAATTCTATAGCCAGTCCGGGCAGCTGAAATGACATGCTAACACATGCTCTTTCAATTCTGGTTCCGGTTAAGAAGAGCGAAAACTGTTTATTGCTCACCAGAGTGTGCCAACTTAAATTCACAACATCTATGGCTATCACGTCCCTCGATATATTTAATAAACTCTAGTCCAATATATCTATTCATCGCCGACTCTTACTTACTTCCTTCGCGCACTGTCGCATCCACCTAAATATATATTTTACCAACTTTCCATAATTCGATAGAGATAATTCCCATTATTTTATCGACAACTGAAACGATCAGGTCAGCTGTGAAAAAGACAGTGATCTTAGCCGTGATCCAGCCAAAATTTGCTTATCAAACCACTAGGAAAATAAAAAAAATATATCTGGGCACAAATAATAGATATATATAAGTGTCCACTCCAGCATTGCCTCTTAAACTTTACACTTTTAATTGTTTCTTTTTTTAAGATCCTCGTTTTATAAACAGATATCAACAAGCAAAGTAGAGAAATACAGGAGTTTTTTTTCTATTTTATTGCAATATTTTATTTATTATCTGAAACTTATGCAACAGGCGAAATAGCATGCAAAAAAAAAGGAAACCTCGTTATACAATATATGTACATCTACATGGCTTTGCTGTTTTCCTTCATCAAGCGCCCCTCATATCGCAAAGTCCCTGATAATTCCAATCAGCCACCAATCAAAGCAAATTTCAACTCGCAACTTAAATATCGGACTAACACTTTTCTTTACGAACTTGCTAGATCATTTCGGCGTTGGTAGATGTTCTTCCGATTTTTGCAGGTCGACAAACTCTAAAGAAAATAATATTTAGAAAAGAATATTTTCTCAATCAACCAATAAAACTTTAACACCACGTTCGAGACGACAAGGAAGAGCGAAACTATGGTTTAAAGATCGACCCAGTGGATGCCAGGGCACTTTATCTGGATAACTGAAAGCAACATGCCCGAGATTGGAAAGGGTGCTGTGTCTCAGGCAGGGACTCTTCACGGATCGGGAGCCAGTTAAATTGTATCATTAGCAACGTCGAGATGTTCTTCTCGCCTTGGAGCCATAGTTACCACTTTGGTAGAATTCTACCAAACTTGGTAGATCACTTCAGCCTTAGCAAGTTTTTTGGAGAATTATTTAATCAAATTTAAAAAGTGAAAAAGTAAGTAACATATAAATTAAAAAAATAATAATTTACGTACGCCACAAAATAAATATTTGCCGAGAAGAACAGTTTGTTCCTAAAACATCTCAAAGAAATTATAAAACTTAAAAAGTTGGTAGTTGCATTTTCTAATAATATCCTAACAAAGATAATGCCGGACAGCATTTACTTCACAGTAAATTTGAGGAATTAACCAGATAGTCAACTCTGCATAGCCCTATCAATTTGAACCCTGCATTTTAAAAATGGCAGCAAAGACCTCTCTACATTTTTCTATCTGTGAATACGTGTGACCGAGAGACATGAAGTTGGCAGGCGTATGCCATTAGCGTGGTGAGTTTTGCAACATTTCTTAATGGCAACAAAAAACAGCTGGGCACGGCGGGTGTGTTGGAAAGTACTGCGAAGGTTATGTTACAAACTTAGTACGTCCATGTTATATCAACAAGCGTTTCAGAGCAGTGGTGAGTTGGTTTTTATAAGCCTATATTCAACGCATACTTTGCATGTTCACTTTACACACCTAAATTGTGAGGTGTAATCTGCTCAAATTCATCAACTGTTCCCAACTTCTTGCTATTAAAAATGACATTTCATGGCGGCGACCATTAAAACCTATGTATATAATTCGATTCCCATTTCATTTGCACGTAAAAGCCCATATAAGTGCAAATAATGTGGGTATAATCAACTGGGCCTGTTGAATAAAGGGCTCAGCGGAATAAAGTGGAATATTTTCTACATGGAATGGACGTGGTTTCTCTTATTGCCCTAACACCATTTTGACCCATTAAGCAGCTGCAAATGCTATTGTTTGGGGTCGAACGACTTTTCGACTGCTTTGAGCGTATGACTTTTTCTTTCTTCGTAGGATATAAATGTAATTATTTACCATATTAATTTTTTTCTTTGTAAGAAATACGATATTTTATAATTGTCCTTATATATTTTAATGTCAAAGCTCTCCTTTTAAACAAATAAATAACTTAATGAAATGATTTGCTTGATGATCTATTAGCATGCACAAGCTATAACTTTTAGGTACACGATAAAGCCGGCTCACTTGAGTTTACGTGGATCCCTGATATTTGGCAAATTCTAAGAAGATTTCCTCCAAACTCGTCTGACTTATCGAGTAATCCTCAATATTAAGTTCGGTCTTATTTCTTTCAATAAGACCAAATATTTTTGACCACGAAATGCTAGAGATTGGAATGTAGAATGTGAGAATTCCATGGAAGCGTTCCCTAAAACATACATATTTGATTAGTAAAATATACAACTAAAATCTCAAAATTATAAGCTCACTGTAAGAATGCATCGGGAAATTTCGTTTGAATGAAGCTCATGACTTTTTGTATATCTTCTTCGATGAGTTCCATTGGAAGGGTTCTCTCTTCGAAATTTTTTCTAAATAAAAATAAACAAAAATTATTTAAAAAAACATCGAAAGTAACGTTCAACTTATTTATCTTACTCATCGTTCAAGCTTCTTGTTATATCGTTAGCCATCTTCATTTTGAACCTCAATATAAGACCCTTGCTGAACTTATTCTTTAAATGCTGTGTGGAGCCCAAGCACTTGAACTCCCCATTCACCATAATGGCCAGGCGCGTGCATAACGCCTCACATTCTTCCATACTGTGCGAAGTAAGAACTATGGATTTTCCAGCATCACGAATCCTACACACCATGTTCCAAAGTTGTCGACGCGCTCCCGGATCCATACCGGTCGTTGGTTCATCTAGATATACCACCGATGGGCCTCCTAACACAGCCAATGCGGTACTGAGCTTCCGCTTGTTACCACCACTATAGGCACGCACCTGTTTATCTAGATGTCCATAGAAACCGAAAGACTTCGCCATGTCCATCGACATTTGTGGTATTTTGTTGCCTGGAATACCCCGTAGCAAGCTATACATTTTAAGCGTTTCACGGCCAGTAAGATCGTCGAATAGCGCGTCAAACTGTGGACAGTAGCCGATTTCTTGATAAACCTTATTCATATCCTTTTTCAAGCTCAACCCTTTGACATAGGCATTGCCAAAGGACACGCGTTCATCACCGGTCATCATTTTGAAGGTTGTAGTCTTTCCGGCACCATTCACTCCAAGGAGTCCGAAACATTCCGAGCTGGAGAAAATAGAAATTCAAACGAATTAAAGTTATGAACACTCATGCTCGAGTACAATGGCGAACTTACTGTCTTACAACGAGCGAAATTTGATTAACGGAAACAAGGCTGCCATAGTACTTCGTAACCTTATCCAGAACCAAGTTTTGTATAGAAATTTCCGACGCCGTCATACCTTGGATCCTCCTGTTCTCTTCTTCTACATCGTTATCAAAGTATCCATCCTCTGGCGGTGGTGGCGGTCTTCTGCTCAAAATAATACCACCAACATAATATAGTAATTTCAGAAACGACATAGGTTTCACGATATGACTTACGCTGTCTTTTCCTTGATCTTGAACATAATATTGTCCAGCAATCGATATTCCTTGATGGTAAGCAAAAGAAAGAACGCAACACATGTAACAAGCATATACGTCACTTCACGAAGAATTCCCGGTGCCTCCCATCCAAAATATGGTACAACTGATGGTTAGTTTGAAAATTAAATTTTATTTCAGGTCGTTAATGTTACTTACTGCAGCATTGCTTAATCGTGGCGCAAATAAAATCATGTAAGGGTATATTTCCGCAGAGGCTCCTCGTCCGAGTGTTCGTAAAAAGCTTATTCAATGCTTGCGCCAGTGAAAAATGCGGGGAAACCAGGAAAAACTTTTCAAGAATATCAGCAATATACTTGGTATTGTACATTGCACTGCTTAAAATCAGGACTACAATAAATAGTGCATTTCCTAAAAAACAATGGTCATTAGTTATTTAAGAAATGAAACGTAATGCCAAATACTCACCGCACAAAATGTTGATAATAGAGAGTCTAGCAAAGGCGGTTGCGGGCTCCGAAAATAGGCCCGACATTAAGTAAGTAAATGGCAAAGCAGAGCACCCGAAAGTCAATATTACCAGAAAGTATCGACCTATTTAAATGAAATGGTAGAAAAGTGCAAAAAATTTATAAATCAGCATAGAAGAGGAACCCCTCCTCCCCTCCCCTTAAGTAAAGTAGTGTTGAGTAAGACACATTTTTCTAATGATTTGGAATTAGTAATCATTTTCAATTGTGAGAAATGATCTTTATGGGTCACTAAATACTGGACAAATTGCCCCTTTTTAATCCTCAGGACCCCTGGCCACAAATTTCTCAAATATAAACAAAATGGGCCCTTTGTCAGTTTAAGTCAGATTTTATTTTTTATTGAACGAAAAATGAAAAAGTACGAAACACCAATAAATATATACAAAATTGAAATGTAATGAACGCTGCCATTTTATTTTAGATTTGATAAACGTATCGCGTTACATCACTGAAATCAATTTGAAAATCTTGGTTAATTAAGGTAGCCCTAAACGACGAACAAGCTCGCCGAACTTGTTCGTTTGCGTTATCCCTCTACAAGGCGAATACATTTAGCGAACATTCATTTCGAGTTGATTCTTCAAAGAATAAATATGTGCTATAAAGATGCACAAGTGGTTGCGCTTATGGTTCATTCACAGCAAAATTGAGGTTTGCTCGCGAACATGGCCCTACATGGCGAACTTGGACTTGAAATATGCGTATTTCAAAGCTCTAAGGACTGAAATTAATTTTATTAAATAATGCGAAGGAAAAGTTCACTTTTTTTTGGGATAAAGTCTAATTGTTGAATTACTTGGTCTTTCATACTCAAAATCAAACCTGCTACCTGCAACTTTGTTTTATATTATTAAATGCTTAGTGATACGTTTCAGCTGCTGTTTATTATTATTATTTTTTTGCTTTAATAATATTTTATGTGGACGGGCCTTTCTTTAAGCCGGAGCCCCCTTTTAAGCACCTTCTCGAAATTATTCAGCGGCAACACTGCTGGGGTGGAATCACATAAGGTGATAGTTAATTGATTATCAACTATCGTTTGCTCTGCGTAAAGCGATCACTAAAAAGATATTGATCATTGGCAGCACTCAGAGTTTCAAACGCCACTTCCTTGCCGATGCTGTCGAAGTGATTTTTTCTGTGAGAAATGTTAATAAGCTTTGAAAATACCTATTTATTCACAAATTACAAACAATTTTTTTCTTTTCTTAATGCATTCATTCCTATAATGCTGTTTCAAGCACAGCCCGGACAGCCCAGAAGCAGCAATGGGAAACACTCAAACGGAAGTTAAATACTAATGGACCGCCAACAATAACAAAAAATAGTTGGACATTTTTGAAATTATTTTCTTAATTTTTCTCTCTGTTTGAGCCAATGAAGTTAATATTGGACTTCATGAATTTAAAAAATTGACTTAAAAGTTTTTTGTTTTAATTTATTTAATATATTTTTCCACTATAGCATTTTATTTATTTAGAATTGAAGCCGAGGTGCACACATATGCACACAAATGTATGAAAGCGACACCTAAATAGCTGTCACACGAAATCTATATCAAAAAAGCGATTGTCACTTTGATAATCACCTTATCAACAATCACCTTAGCCGCTTCTAGCCCTGACTTTCTGTCGCGATTTCGAGAGGGAAACAGTCGTGAGTGTCAAAATAACCTATGATTTAAGAAACCACTAGATGGCCTACCCTTTATATCACCGCTTTTATTTATCTTCAGCTAACATACATATTTTAAATATCAGCTGCTGTTAGATAGCATTATATTGAACACATTTTTATATCATAAATATCATAACAGCAACTAAAAGTAAAATTCATTTCAAAATAATTCAATAACACATAGAAGCTTTATAACTTTCTGGTGACCCTGTTCGCAGTGATTACCCGCGTTTAGTTTTGCACCTCATTATTTTTAATATTTGAAGTAAATTCCTTGGCCTTTAAATTCGATTGTGATACAATTAAACTGTTAATTATTTATATTTGTTATTTTTCCTCTTTAGCAAAAAAACTATTGTCCATAAGTATGCCGTATTTTATTTGTATGGTTATCTCATGTCAACCATTTAAATATGCATTTTGTCTCGCTTTTCCCGGTAAGTTCATTTTTAGTATGTGTTCTGCCTACTCACTTTAAGATGTCTACACAAAACTTTGGTTTTATTTGCATCGACGCAATCCACCAACAACGCTGATCCGAATTATCAAGGAAGGATATCTCTCCATCTTCATCCCCATGCGGATTTTGTTACCATTGAAGTTGAGTTGTCCCACTTTCTGGCACGTGTGAGTACAATATTTAGTAAATGTTCTGTCGCACTTCAATTTTGATACTATTTAATCACATTTGAATGGTTTCTTTTTCCATTATTTCACATTATATCACAACCACGACCTAAAGCGGAGCAAACACTTGATCGACTAATACAGCAACCGCTTTCATTTTGTATCATCACTTTTTGGTTTTTGTTTTGTACGTACTCCGCCCATCTTTTATACAACCATCATGTTTAGCAGTAACTGCAGTAAATATCTAACTGCAATGGATGAACTTTGTCGTAACGACAATTGCACCGACACCAGCGACGCCGAACGTGTTGTTTATCGGATGTCATTCCATCCTCTCTGCACTGGTATTAGTAGAAGGTCTCCTACCTATTTGAAGGAATTTTCTAATAAATCCCTCTTTTTGAGTTATGAATGCAATAAAATATCACTGACACACTTCCTGCTTCCAATAAATGCCACAATGAGTCATAGAATTTTGCTCAAAATACATTTTTATTATAAAAATGGATCATTTATTTTGGGATTATGATTTTACAATTGTTGAATAGCAACATGGATCGTAAATGAAAGTTGGTTTCCCACTAACAATTGGAGCACCTGCTGGTAAATAGTAAAACTAACTTCCAGATCACAAATCGTAATCTCAATAAATAGTAAGATCATGTGTGTTTGCTGTATCCACCCAAATTCAAGATTTATACAGATCTTTTATGATATTAAAAAACGCCAAATGTGCGTCAAGTGTATTGCAATTCAATATATTTGAGTGGGCCGAAAAAATGAAAATTTGTATACTCAAGCTATAATACCACAGAAAAGTTGCTAACTATGAAGACTAAAACAGAGTAAACAAAATAATTTGTTTCACATTTTCCGGTCGCGAGTTTACTAAAAATAACTTTTTTTCTACTGTTTTAAGTAAAAAGCCTCATAAAAACAAAGAATTCTATTATTGAAGGTACACATTTTGCTCCTTTTCAAAACTTAACAAGTGCAACTCTGGGCGGAACATGTAAGAATTGAAATTTAAAACAGAAAAAATGTTCACTTCGTTTCAAAGTTAATTTTATGTGTTTTGTTCCACTTCGTATCACTCTTGAAATGGAAGTGAAATCGGAATCGGAGTATTCGTTTTCATTCATTATTTGCTTGTGTTTCGCATTCGAAGGTTCAAAGTAATCGAGATTTTGCATTTTATTACAAAATATTGGGATTTTGAATGTATTCAAAGTGTTAAGTGTCTTTCCGTTTTATTTTGTGTTTTTAATTAGAGTTTTCTCCTATAAAAAATATACGAGACAATGTCGGCAGTCTTAAATAGAAAACGTAGTGCAGTTTGGATGCATTTTTCCCAGTTGAACGGTTGTAAGGCCAAGTGTTGCTATTGCCAAAAAACAATTAGTATTAATGGCGGTACCACAGCCAATCTAGGAAGACATTTAAAAAAAAAACATGTCGGCGTTAGCATAGAAAGGACACGGTATGTTCCAAAAAATACAATCGTCGATAGATCTGATTCAAAAATAAACAATAAAGATCAAAATTCCACATCCACAATCAAAACTGAAACAGATGAAATTACCGCAAGTTCTTCTGTTTCCATTATCCAACCTCAGTCGGTATCAACTTCAGTAAAAACAATAAGCCATTCGAAATCTACTAAAGGAAAATTGACCATATCTACAAACATCTCTAAACCAATTTCAGTGTCCTTCTCTAAACAGTTGGACGAACAAATTGCGCGAACATTTGTTAAAAATTACTACCCACTCTGTATGCTTGATGACCAGGATTTTAAACTATTCGTCAAAATGCTTAATCCAAACTACCAGCTGCCGTCAAGGAAAACTTTGTCGGATAATATAATTCCCCGAATGTACAGTGAGACTCTCAAAAAAATGAAAGTGAATTTGCCTTTAGTAAAAGCTGTGTGTGTCACCACAGATGGTTGGACCTCAATAACCCAGCAAAGTTACATAGGAATAACGGTCCACTTCATTGCTGAAGAAGTAGGCAATTTATCCTTGGAATCTTGTCTATTAGCATGCATTCCTTATGATGAGAATCACACGATAACAAACTTATCGACGTTGTTAAAATCGGAACTTCAGGATTGGGGTCTAGAAGAGAAAATTGTATGTGTTGTGACGAATAATACCGCAAATATTGTTGAGGCCGTTAAAGCTAATAGCTGGAAGCATTTTCCTTGCTTTGCACATACTTTAAATTTGGTTTTGGCAGAAGGGACATCCGTCATTGAGACCCAACTGGCAAAAATTAAAAATATTGTTGCCTTTTTTAAAAGAAGCTCTAAAGCCACAGTGAAGCTGGGTGCCATACAAGAGAAGTTAAACCTACCCAAGCTTAAGTTAAAGCAGTCCTATTTGACACAGTGGAATGCGACGTATCAAATGATGTCCAGATTACTTCAAATAAAATCCGCTGTTGTAGCAGTGCTTGATATAGAAAACCCAGAACTGAACTGTTTATCGACCGAGGACTGGGCGGTAGTAGAGAAAGCAACGGAGATATTTGAAATTTTTCATGTTATTACGGAAGAGCTGTCAGCTGAACAAAATATTACAATATCCAAAGTAATGCTAATGATTAACTCTATTAAAAATCACCTTAATAAAATATTAATGCAAAGTAATAATTCTATCATAGAGACAATGATAATCGCCCTTTCCAAATCGACAACAAATAAATTTAAATACGTCGACACATTTTTTGACGAAAGAGTAGCTCAAGCTACTCTCCTAGATCCCCGGTTTAAAAAATTCGGTTTCCCCAACACAAACATGTACGAAAGATGTTTGAAAGACTTAAAAATTAAAATAAATAATATCGAAACGGATACAATGGTACCAACTGAGAATACAAATCCCGTTCCCGAACCATCTACTTCTCCGGAAAAAGGAAATACTGCACTTTTATGGGAAGATTTCGATATAAACGTTCGTCATATCATATCTGATCAAAACCAACATGCAGCCAGCATAATGGAAGTCGAAAAATACATCAACGAGCCGTTAATTAGAAGGATTGATGACCCGCTAAAATGGTGGAATGACCGAAAACATATCTATCCCAGACTATACGAACTTGTCATTCGCAGATTGTGCATAATGTCAACAAGCGTACCATGTGAAAGGGTGTTTTCTAAAGCTGGTTTAACAATTGAAAATAGGCGAAGCACTTTAAGCCCCACAGAAGCAGAGCAATGTTCATTTTTAAATTATAATCTTTAATTAAGCTTTATAATTTATATTTAAGTTCTTTGTAATATTTTTTATTCCGTTTTTAATACAGCACTGATTTGCAATTTTGTGTTCTTTCATTTTAAAGGGTATTTAATTTTCGAATTGAATTTTTTGTTTCGTCATTTTTGTTATTAACTTTTTATAATTATCTGATAATTAACCTCGATTTGCGTTAGCGAAATATATATATGACTCTTCCAAATCCAACACCATAAACAGCCTCTTTTGTCATTACCTATTTTAGTCCCAACAGGTAGCCTAACCGGTTTATTGCGATCGTGTTTGTGGTGTTATTTAATAAAACTGCAATATCGGCCCTCCCATTTACTGCGTATTCCTTGTAAATACAAAAACAATTAAATTGCCAAGTAGTTCTTTACAGGTAGCGAACAAACTACAAAACCGTGCAATAACGTTGCTTAGGAAATCAAAAAAAAAACAACATTCGCCTTCTAACATCCTTTCCCGACAACATGTAAATGCATACGGATTTTTCTCATCAACCACTTTAATTATCATCTCTTCGTTGACCCTTCCTGAATTGTTGTTATTGTAAGCACAAAGTGTAGTGATTCAAGTCCTGCTGAGCGATTTGATTTCACTACGAATTTAAGTCGTGTGCAAATCTACTAAAAAATGATAGACCAAAAATCCGACACATCTTAAGATCCGACAGCCGACAGAGATTGATTATTTTTTTTTAATTTCATGAATATTTAAAAATAGGTAATAAACTAAATAACTAAATTGTGTTAATTGTGTTAATGTTTTTTAAGTATAAAAAAATTGACTGAACGCGTATTTAGATTTCAGACAAATGCTTATAAAGTACAATGATGCACGGTAGGTATCTATATATCATTTTAACTTAATAAGCGAAATTCAAAAAAGAATTTATTTTATAAAATGTAACGAAATTTACTTCTCGTGCGAACTAAACAACGACAACACTGGATAGAACGTACCAGAACTGCAATTGTTCGATTAATTACGCTCCTTTATATAGAGTATTTGCCGATAATTTAACCCATTCACATGCTCGAACCATCTGAATCTACCGCGAACACAGGTTTGCATTCTCATCGAGTTGCGCAATACAATTCATTTCAAATTGAATGTCTCATAATATAGATGAAGTAATTTAAAGTATGTATGTATTGTAATTGATTTCGTTCATTTTATTTCGTTTCGGTCTCATTCTTTCAAAGTAAGTACATATTTGGATCTTCTAGGCGATTATCATTGGTTTTTTTTATTTTCATTGCGTTTCGGTCAAAGTATTGAGCATTTGAAATCGATTTCGTTATTTATATTGTGTTTCGTCACAGGCAAGAGAAATATACAGATGAAGAATGGTAAAGCAAAAGCATATGTTATACGAACCATTTAAAACCAGCATCTATCATCGTATGAAATATGTACCTCCAACATGAAGCAAATCGATGAGTTGTGTGCTACACAACACACAAGCGTCATAAGAATAAAAGCAATTTGAACGATGTGGAACGCTGAAATCTGAAACAAAACAAAGTTCTCTTGTACCTGTTTTTTGGTCTTCGCTCTTCCAACGCAAATACCAAATGAAGATTTCTGTGATATGGTTTGGAACCGAAACGTTCATACCTACACGGAGAATTCAACATGAAAATGAATTTTCGGTTTCGATTCCTGGTTCTTGGTCTACCCTTTTCTTTCTGACTCACATAAAATATACCTATCTAGTGTGACATGACTTTCATTCCCATGAACGTGTAGTATTTACTGAGAAATGTTTATTTCTGTTATACTATTCTGTATGTTTCTGTCTGTAATCGAGCAGAAGATATCAGTAGGTTTGTGTGAATAAGTGTGAGGGAAAAATAAAGATGAAAAATACAAAACACTTTGGCGTGGCGACTCCTTAATTGTCTTTTCGTTTTCAGTTTCGTGCAAATCAAGTTTTGATAGCGTGGTGTTGGTTGTGCGTTTGTTAGCACTTTTCAGATTTAGAGGAAAATGTTCAGCACAAACGATTTGATTTGATTTGAAAGATTTGGTGTTGATTCAGAAACTAAAAAACAACATTACAACATGTTTCAACACTAAATCTTGATAGTGTTTTATATAAAGGGATGGTAATTCAAATCACATAACTTATGTTTAAAAAAAAAAATAGTCTGCCACCGATTTATATTTTGAATAATTTTAAACCTTTTCAGACACATGTTTAAGGAAACCACCATGTAGTAACACTTTTGAAGACAAAGATGTTCAAGAATATAGATTTATAGGTTTATCAGATATTTTGATACTAAAACAAAAAATATATGACTTGGAAAAAAAATATTTAAACAAATGATTTAAAACAAATCGCATAAGGACGTAGATTAAAAACATTAGAAATAGGGAGTTTGTCACATTAAACAAGAAAGGCGAGTGCCTCAAAAAACTTGGCAATTTAATTGATTCATTTGGCGATAACGATAATGCAAACGTTTTTGCCAGGATGCTTTTAATTGAAAGTAAAACATAATCTAAAGAGGAAACGTGGTTTTCTCGAAAGTTATTTTTTAGAAATACTGCGCTTTACAATTACGCAGACGCAGACGCTCTCAACTTGCATATATAAAATAAAATATATAAACTTGCATATATAATAAAAATCAAAGAAAATGTTGGTCATCTAAAACAACTAAAAATAATGTACTAATTTTTTGACGAGATTTCAATTAAAGTAAATGTAACATATAACAATTTTGAGGGCAGAATTGACGGCTTCGTTGACTACGGTAATGGAAAAAGGGAACCAAGAGAGGGAAAACTATTTGTGTTTTCATGATACGGGGACTTTGCTGTAATTTTAAGTATATTTTTTAATATTTTGTGAATTAGAAATCCTGACCGGTTTTAGAATTAAAAGAGCAGATTTTCAAGCTTGGGGGTTTGCGCAAGACTCTGGCTCAACAAGCCAAAGCTTAAACTTAGACATAAATGAGAGCAAGACAGTACTCAAAAAAACCGTTAGTTACTGGTTTTTTTACTAAGGCAAAAAGATACATCTCCGTTTTGATGTACCTCAGTTAGTGAAATGAGTTAGAACAAATTTTATATCTTCCGTTTTTGTTTTTGTTAACTGTTAAGGAACACCGCCAGCTGACTTTTATGCTTTACATGCTTTACAACCAAAGTTTTAATTTTTAAAACGTATTTTTAATGATTTCAAGGACGATTTCGTAAAAATCAATTAAAATTAAATAAAAAATAAGACCTTCCTAATAAAATCTGAAAAATATAATTCATTTGAACTCATTGCTAAAGAAATGATAGAAATCGGTGCACTTCTGTACAAGATATAGCCAAAATAGCAACAGCCCTATTAATAAAAATCCCTTAACTCACCTCTAACTCACGAGCTAACTAGGCGATGGAATAAGACTTAACTCACGAGTTAAAATGTATTATTAATAAAAATTCTGACGTTCAGTATTCAATCAATGAAATTTTCTTTATCTATAGAGCATTTTTCAATTTAATGTAAACAAATAAATGTTTTTTTTAGATTTAAAAGTGCAATGTGGAAAATAAAAATGGAGAATCATACAAACAAAACGAAAGAGAAGTGAGAAATTTCTGTAGGAATAACAAAAACAAAAACGTTGTCGTTTCCCTGCTAAACCATCGTTAAACCACCTTCGACGATGAGTTAAGTTAAATCACAGTTGGAAAATGTTAGTTAGTCTTAAATTTGTTATTAATAACATTAACATTTTACACATAACTCATGAATTAAGGGTAACTTACCGTTAACTCGTGTTTATTAATACGGGTGTAAGAGTCTAACAAAATGTAAAAACATAAGCTCATATCATAATTTTTTAGCTGATGAAGAAAAAAAAATCAAATTCTATTAATTTTTTCCTTTCGAATCGAAAGTAATCGTCCCTTGAACAATACCACTTTCTCTTAACTTCGTATCCTCTGGTTAGAACATAACATTGAAAAAAGTTGGTAAAAACAAAATGCATCTTTTCAATCTTAAAAAGCTCATTTATCACAGCTAAATTCCCAAAAATAGTTAAATAATTCGACATAAGATTCAGCTTGCAGCTGAACTTCAACAAGGCATGACAAGAACACCACAACATTTGCCATTTTATTTTCCTTTTAAATATAGAATATTTAACAATATTTAGCTTTAATTCAAATATCAACGGAAAATTTTAAATTACTGTTTGATTCTATTTTTTCATTCCATCATACTTTATTTCAGCACGGTTTTACTTATTTTTACCTTTGAAATTAATTTTCTTTACTCATTGCGAGCTCGGGCGTGTATGAGTTATGTATGTACGTTGTTAGCAGTCCAAGCTGTGGACCCCAGTTTTTTATTAATGATAGCTACATGATATATTTTATCCACGCAGCACGGACTCGGTTTACAAAAAAAAAGTGGTTTCTGCTATTAAATTCAGTATTACAATACGGTTATAAGGTACTGTACATCCTTTTGCTTATGAAGCTAAAAAAAATTATTTAGAAGATGTTTTCTTTTAAAGGTTTATCATTTAAACTGCAATTTCATGCTCTCGTTTCGTTTAATGAAGCTATTCTCTTTTATTTATTTACGCTTAAAGTAGGTAAAGAACGAAACCGGTTTTTTTGCCACGAAGAATTCTTATCTCTGGTACGCGACCCGTTTATTTGTTTGATTTGGTTATTATACCCTATCCTAAGGGTATATTAATTTTGACACATAGTTTGTAACACCCCTTAATATTCGTCGTAGACCCATAAAAGTATATATATTTATGATCAGGACCAAATCCTAAGACTATTTAGCAATGTCCGTCCGTCCGTCCGTCCGTCCGTCCGTCCGTCCGTACGCAATTTTTAGGCCTTTAAATTCAAGCTAGAAAGCTGAAATTTGGACCACATACTCCCTAGGGCTCCGAAATGGTTAAGTGTAAAATTTTTTGGAATACGCCCACTGCCACGCCCACAATTTAGAAAAAACCAATTTAAAGCTACAGATGGACAGATAGAGGGTTATAACCTTCACAAGATATGTAGGCACTGCCCTCCTTTATAAGTTTGTCATATAAAGTTTTTTGCCACGCCTACTTTTTGTGGGCGTTTTTCACTAAAATGCTGTTTTCTTCGATAATTTTCATAGAAACCGAAAAAAAGTGTTTAACAAGATATTTAGCCAATATTTTTTCCAATATATCGCCCATACAAAGTTTTTGGCCACGCCCACTTTTTGGGGGCGTTTTTTCAAAAAATGTTTTTTTTTTTTTTCTAAATTTTATAGAATGAAATAAAATGCTATCCATCATCTTCTTAAGGTTTTTTTGGGGCATATAGGGATAGGGATAGGGTATCATACTGTTCGCTCCAAGCGGACTGTAGCCTTTCCTTATGTTTTTTGTTTCGTTTCGGTCTCGTTCGATCGGGTTTCTGAATTGTAATTGATTCATTGTTTCCATTGCGTTTCGGTCAAAGTAATTTGTATATTTTATCAGAGTTGCAGAAAGAGGCACTTTAGTGCTAAACTGGCACTTTCACATATTTTTGGGCACTCCAACAATTTTAGAAATAATTAAAATCAATTAATTTCAATTCAAATACAAATTCGCCTAAGTTTTCCATAATAGGTATTACAACCATAATAAAATAAATATTATTCCTTTATAAAAAATGAAAACATTGATAGACTTTTGGGAAGGCATTTTTGATGTAAGACACGTTTTATGGGAACCAATGTTTTCAAATTAAAAAATAAATTTATTGGAGCTTTTTCTGAGTCTTCCACACAGCAGCGCACCTGCTGAAAGAATATTCTCCGATTGTTATGTGTTGTATTAAAAGACACGGGTTTATTTATTTTGTACTATTATAAAATCTCGTTTTTATTTTATTTAAAATGTTTAATGTACGTTTTGTATTAAAAGTGTGTTTGATTTTAAGAAAATGTCTTTATATATACAATAAAATTACATTTCAATAGAGATGGGATTTTTAACGTTGACGGCGTTTACATTTAATTTGAATTGAATAACTTTAAATACATTTAATTGAATAATTCTTAACACCGATAAGTAAGTAAGCACATTGAATCAGGATGGAAAATCGCAATTTTTGAATGTACTGAAATGTCTTTCAAAATTGTACTGATATGTAATCAATTGTACTGAAATCACGAATGTATCAAAAATGTTTCTATTTTAAAAACCAGTTTAAAACAGCGACAAAAAACAATATTTATATAAAGGAATACAAAAAATTTGGTGAAACTTTAAAAGTGACAGCGCTTGTATTGTGCCAGAGGTGTCAAAATGCTTTTATTTCGCACATTATTATTCAAAATGTTTCCATTTATATAAAAACCATTGCACGATGAGTATTTTAAGAAATTTTTATCGGTGTCAAGACAGAACAAGTTTGAACTTTGATTTGGTTTTCTTCGACCTTTTAAAATTCTCTTATGAAAATATTCTTTCGACATTTGTGGACGAATGGGGAATGGAAACATGACTTGTGCAGATCTAAAAATATGACTACAACAAATACACATGATCTTACTATTTATCGAAATCACGATTCGTGATCGGGTAACTTGTTTTACTATTTACCACCAGGTGCCCCAAGTGTTAATAGGAAAACAATTTACTTTCACGATTCATGTTCTCATACTTAGATTGTAAAATCATTGATAATCCCCTAAAGAAATGAGCAATTTCTATTTTATTATCCAGGCGCACTGCGTTTCGACTAAATCATTAAGATTGTTATTGATTTTGTTCATCTCATTGCGTTTCTCCATCGCTCGTTTTAATGATATACATAGTTAAGTGAGATTGCGATGGATTGATTTGGAATTTTGTGATTATAATCACCATCACCACTACCAATCCTTTTTAAGGAAAGATTCACAAAGATCGAAACTATCCGGATTACAACACGAGGTGTTGCTTAGTATTTTATTTAAATGGTTGGGAACCTTAAACACATCGTTTTGAGGAAAAAGTGTTTAAAGGTTTACACTCGACGCTGTTGTGCGTTAGAGATCACGAAGTTTATTGTTAAATCACTCGAAAAGTATTCATCTGATTTCTTTAAAATTCTGACTGCCCTTTACTCCTTAAATGAGTAGTGACGTTACTTTCTCCTCACTTTTCATCATGAACGAGGTTTCTCATCAAATTTTGTATGATATTAAATAAGTTCGAGTTGGATGAGGTAGGATCATTTAAAACCTTCTTCTTCTCTATTTATTGAGTCAAGAGGTATGCTGTATAGTTCGTAATCGAGTGTAGTACTACTTCATTGTCATCGGTGCATTAAGTTGAGTATAAAAGGGAACTGTATTAACGACGAAGTTGGTGATTTTGCACTGTGTATGAAGTCGAAACTTTGTTGCCTGGAAATATTTTCATTCCAGGTCAACACAAACGTTGTGTGATAAATTTTGTGGTGGTACAAAATAAATTGGCATTTGGACAATTTATCGCGTTGCATGGGACATTTGTTTTTCCTCATGTATTAGTAACCCACCCAACAAAAAAGTGAAAGCTTTCTTTCATCATCTCTCTCATTTCCTTCAATATTCCTATCAACTTTGCCGCTAAGAGACTGACTTATGTCGATTTCGATTGTTAATCCGAAAGACTTCCGGACTCTTCTGAAAGTGTTCGGTTGGTACTTAAATGACAGTTCGTCTCCTGGAAAGAAGTAAGATTTATTTCTGCCTTTTAATTCAGAATCAAAACAGAAGCAATAACACTTTCAAACACCATAAACTTCATAACCGATAAATCTCATATCTGTTGCTGATGCATTTATTAATTCTACAATTTTTACGAGATTAGCTGAAAGTTAATACCAAATTTAACTAAACAAATAATGAACTAACATTGGGTGTAATATAAAATAAACATGGGTCCGCCATTTAACGTTTTTTTTTTTTCAACTAGTGCTTACTGCGCGAATGGTAACACTTAGCTCATGTCTGATTTGACAGATAATTAGTTTTATCCTTCCGCTGAACGAATATGTTTGTGTATACGCTTAAACAACGAACAACAACAACAACTTGAAAAACAGCAAGGAGTGGCCGTTACAGTCAATGGCGATGGTTATCGGGCCATGTTCAACGACTTTTTGTTCACAAAAATTGAAGAGGAGGATATTGGCAACATTTGGTTTCAACAGGACGGCGCTACGTGCCACACAGCCGAAGCTACACTCGATGTTTTGCGCCTTGCTTTAAAAAAAAAATGTTATTTGGTGGACCCTATATTACAATGGCTAATACTATTTGTCATCGTCATCAGATTGGAGGTGAGGCGGCTGGACATATACACAAATACCCTTCAAATACGAATTACATGTGTTTGATTGTTCGATTGGCAGCCCGAAACAAAAACTACACAAAAATAGCTATTTACCAACCCTTTTGCGTAAATTCGGTCTGCCAGAAGTTTATCTTAATTTTAAACATTCACCCACATAAAAAGTCCTGGTCAGCTCACGATGCACGAAATACTAGAAATTGTATTTATTTTACGTTTTTCGTATTTCTTCGTTAAGTTCCGTAACTTGAGTTTACTTACGGCAAGTGTAAATGAAATTGGACGTTCAGTACAAAAATTTGACAATTTCGTCTGTATTTCTTCTTTACATCACTTTATATTGGCACTTTATTTTTTATTTACATTGTAAGAAGCAATTATACAAGGTGGCGCAAAAGTAATCCTCCTATCAGAAAATGCTATTCATTTTGCGATTGGCCCCTAATGTCAGTTCTGTTTTGACATTTGTGTAGTAAACACATGCGAAATACACGTTAATAAACAATGTTGCGCTACACACCAGAACGCGGAATATTGGTGACTATTTATTTGAGCAATAATCGGTCGGTGACTTTGGCACAACGTGAATTTCGTCGCAACGCCTACTGGTGAAACACTGCGACGTTTAGCCGCTCGCCTCGAAGAGACTGGCACAACACGAGATGCTGCCAGGCGTGGCAGACCCCGGAGTAGCCGTTCTGCAGAGAATATTGCTGCTGTAGCCGAAGATGTCATGGAAGCGCCGTCGACATCGACCAGAAAACGATCCACGCAAATGGGTATCAGTCGACGGTCTTTACAGCGAATTTTGGTACAAGATTTGAACATGTTTCGGTACAAAAAATCCAGACGGTGCATCAGCTGTTAGCTACTGACCGCCAATCGCGTCTAACATACGCTCAAGCCATCCTTAATCACCACCAAGAGGAAGATGATTTTTCATCAAAAATAATCATGAGTGATGAGGCCCATTTCCATCTTAGCGGGTACGTAAACAAGCAAAATTTACGCTTCTGGGGCACTGAAAATCCGCGTGTAACCCACGAAGAGCCATTACACCCGCTCAAAGTCACTGTATGGTGTGCTGTTTTCGCTGGAGGAGTCATCGGACCGTTTTTTCTTCGAAGACGTCGCGGGCCAAAAGGTTACTGTGAATGGTAAGCCCTACAGAGCAATGATCAACGAGTTCTTTTTGCCGCAAATTGATGAAATGGGATTGGAAAACATGTGGTTCCAACAGGACGGTGCAATGGCACACACTGCACGTGCCACAACCGATATGCTGAAGGATGCATTTCAAATGACAATCAACTGTGGCGGCGTGACATCATATTCTCGACTTGATGTAAAAAAAATTAAAAGGCCAAATAAAAATAATCCACAAGAAGAATCAAAGTTTTTCATTTTTTTTTAAATTACCGCCAAAAAACATCGGAAGGTTATTTTTGCGCCACCTTGTATTAATTTGAAAGTTTCACATTTTTTTCCTTTGCTCGAATATAAGGTATTTGCGATATATTTGATTAAGTAAAATTTGGGTAACAAGCGCATTTGAGAGAAATTGAATAAGCTTTTCGATTCATTTTGACATAAGCTTAATCCCACTTAAATCTATTATGTTTGACCCTTAGCATTTCCAACAGTACGTCTACTGAATCTATTCTCAGATTGAAAACTACAGAAAGTTAAGAGTTCAAATTTCGACGGAATTTCTTCCAGCCAATATTTTTACAATCTATATTGCAATGCATATAGCATCTGCATTGATTTTAATCCTTTGACTCAATACTAATATCTTATATATTTACGGCGTTCTTGGATAATTACAGTTGGAGATTCTTACCTAATTCATCAAATGTTGCATAACCATCCTCCTGGAAGCATACCAAGGTTATAATTGAAATGAACGCTGTTATCGTATACGTAAACAAATCCCACAGAAAGTGCGACATCCAAAATGTTAAAACTTTAACGCCGCTGACAAATTGCAATAGTTTTGCCCGACTTGCGTTCTCATTTACCAAAAACAGTACGTATAAAGCACTGACGAAGCACATACAGAAGCCCAAATCTAATGACATTTCAGTTCCTAGACTTCGGCCGGTACTCAGTAAATGGAATTCTGTATCTTTGGAATATGGCAACGGAGCGTTTGTTACTGAAATTTCGGCGTTGGGTCCAATAATTGATCTGAATTAAAACAATAATGTATTAACCATCCTTAAACATGAAATCTTTTATACTTACCTAGCCATTGCATTGTGTATTAAATTCACTGTTAGCGGTGCTGAATGCAGTGGCTTGTTGTTAAGCCACGCGGTAATATTTCCCTTATTTACTGTAGCCGCCGCAATATACCTCGAATTGATTCGCACTTGAATTGTTTTTCCCAACTCTAAAATGTAGTCTATAAAGCCAGTACTTCCCGTTTGTAAAAGTAAACTGGCAGAATCCTGAATCAATTTCATGTAATTTTGACTGATTTTCGATTCCAACGATCCATTCAATACATTTGCACTGGTCTCTAGAACTGTCACCGAGGACGGATATTTGGACAATTCGATGGGCATTGGCCTCAATTGATCAAAATGGATTAATCTTGACACTAAAATTGTCATCGCGATAAACAGAATCGGCATAAAATTCTGAATTGCAAACAATAACTTATTGCGAATTGTGAAAAGGTACTTTTTAAAAATCATCGCACGCCACTGACAAGCAGCGATATTGTTACCCTTAAGGAGACGCTGATTATCAGAAAACAAATTATCAGCTGAAAGATAAAAATGAACACCATCTTCATCCTGTTTAAGTTAGCAAGCAAAAAATCGAATTTCACTTACAACTCATCGATTCGCCATCATCAGATCCAAATGCACCGCCATTCAAAGCTACCTTCTGTGAAGTTACTGCGCTGTGTTCTGGCTTTTCAGCCCCCACCCTCATAAAAACCTCTTCAAGAGATGTTATTGAAACGCCATACCCATTTAGTGATAGTTCATCAGATTGTGTCTCTAAATCGTGGAACATCCTTTCGAAATCTGAGGAATATCTTTCGGGTAATTGATAAGAAAGTTCAGCACCGATTTCGGATTCAGGTTTTATGTCAGGGATATATTTACTGAGGAGCTTAGTCACCTTAGAGCTTTCGCATACATCCTTCTTTACACAAATCTAGTACGATAATTGAGTTTGATAATACATGTTTTGTCAGTATTAAATGTCATAAAGGTATAACATACCAATTTATAACCATTTCCATATTGTTTCTTCAAGAAGAACGATGTTCCATGGCACTTCAACTCTCCAGCGGACATGATTGCAATGCGATCACCTAATACGTCAGCCTCATCCATGAAATGCGTCGTCAAAAGTACTGTGCGTCCAATCTTTTCGGACTGCATTAATTCCCACAGCTGTCTTCGCGCTGCTGGATCCATACCCGAACTTGGCTCGTCACAGAGCACGACTTTAGTGCCGCCACAGAAAGCAGCACAAACCGACAGTTTCCTCTTCATACCACCTGATAGCTTCGATGAAGCCACATTCGCCTTTTTCTCCAGGTCAATCTTCTTAATATATTTCTTTACCTCTGCGTCCAATTGCTTCCCTTTAAGACCCTTCAAACGACCATAGAATACCAAATGATCCTTAACTGACAGCTCATCGAACAAAATATTATGCTGGGGACAAATGCCCAGCGACATGCGAGCTCCATCCATATTTGTCCTAATGTCACTGCCATTGATAATCGCTGTGCCGGATGTCGGAGGAAACATGCCTGTCAGCATTGATATCGCTGTCGTCTTTCCGGCTCCATTGTGACCCAACAACACCGTAATTTCATCCTCATACATATTCATTGACAAATTACTAACCGCTTTTTTGTCGCCGAATGTTTTATTGAGATTCTGCATTTGCAGGCCAACCTTCTTGCCCGTCGGTTCGATTTCAAATGCCTGTGGGTTTTTCCGATTAGTATGACCATTGTAGTCATGTACTCTGAGATATTCACGTTCGCCACACCAGAAACTACTTGTGAATGGAAAGTACCAAGCTTTGGGAACACCAAATTCACCCGGAAAAATTTGCTCCATGTACAAGCAGACTAACATGTGGATAACACTGGACACGCACATCATACCGATAATGTGTCCCAGGGATAATGAGTCGTCAACACTGAGCGGTTGAAACATATTATCCCACTGCAAGCCTCGACCGTTTGCTTCGTTCACGATAATTATTCGCACCCCAAAGCCCATAGCAGTGTTGGAAACCAAGGACCAGCAAATTTTCGTCACCAGCGTTAGACTATCGTAGTTCATTTGGAAAAACGTATACGGTATGTTCATGATAAACCATATAATTCCCATTACAGAAGCAGCAGTATTAGCCTTAGAAAAGAACGTTGCCAACATAAAGCAAAGCGTTATGGTTGTCATGGTGTAAATGAGGAAAAAGAATAATACTGCCGTAAATGAGCTGTATGTTAACACAGCGGCATCGTTCGAAAATCGAAGCTGAAAAAAAGAAGCACGATGAGAGACTGGTGGAAATCTTTCTGTCATCACCTAATCAAAAACAATAACATAAACGATATACAAATTAATAATCTATACCTAGAAATTAGTTTGTCCTGACTGACTGCCAGCCCAAACCAATAATGGTAAAGTTACGAAACTCGAACACCTTTAACTCTGTAGACGCAATTTAAGAAAGAATTTTTTGAAATGGTTTTGAAGGTAATTTTGAAAAATACGCTAACTGACGATCAGGTTGTGATGTGACACGAAATTTTGATCGCGAACGATCCAGTCTAATGGATATACCATCTCTTGCAATGATTGCGAAACTTCAGCTGCGTAAGTTGCTCCTTATAACTGTGCCTTCTCGGCTTTCGCGTAATTCGGACAAATTACTAAAGTCAAGGAAGGTGCCTCAGACTATAATGGACCAGATTCTGGACTGAGTACTAAGCCCAACTAACTAAATTTTGGGCAAGGTTCAGAAGAAGTTTCCCGAACCTGTGTTGAGTCTGCCTACATCTTTAGTCAGGTCTTCCATTGATGCTTGGGTTTCCCGTGAACACAGTATTCGGTGGCGCATTGGGGTGGATGTAGGTCTGCATCTTTTCTTCTATCTCGTAGGAGACTCGACTGTAGGCTGCTTGTAGGCGTCCTTTCGGGCCACTAAGCTTTTAATAAACACTTATATGTATTGGGCTTAAGCGACACTACCTTTCCTGCTTGCGGTGAGGAGGATGACACAGGAGTTGTCCGGCCTATGCTCGCTTCAAGTGACGGATTTCGGGGCTGACGTGGTGAGTGCTGAATATCTAAATTCTTCATCACTAAAGCTCGTTCTCTTCTTTCTTCGAAAGATGGGAAATCTAAGTACATTAATGTAAGGTGCCTGAATGTTAGCACAATGAACCTGTAGCTATGTCTGAGCGCTCCAACGGATAGAAGCAACCTCCGCCAAAAAAAAATCCCAAAAAAGCCATTTGACTGAATTTGAACTTTGGCGGCATACAAATATCAAAAATTGACTTTTCTAAGTTCAAGAAAGATTGTTGCCATCATACCAAAACATGTCAAGGCTCAGGTGCTGCTACTGTCGTAAAATTTAACAACGTCAGACTTACTTCTCTGTAGGCAAATATCGAAGCTATGAAATATACTATGAAGAACAGGTGTACGATCGAAGTATACATATTCGTCAGCAGTAACAGCCAAGAAGTCAAGTAGTGCTTTAATTTAAGAACTCTCTGAGGAAATGAATAACATGGCTGACCAATAAATAAACCTACCATTAACACAACCGTGATTAGTAGCGACGAGAATCCCATCATCAGAAAAGCCTTTACAAACCACGCCGTCCAATGTAGCCAATTCTGTAAGCCCATAATTTTCATGACTTCCTTCAGTTGCTTTTCCTTCTCCATTGTGATATACTACAGAGAAAACTTATGTTTTCAAAACAAAAAAAGTTAAATTCTGACAACTTACCTTCACAGTATATGTACAGGGATAAATATAACTCAGCAGAATAATCAGTGACGTCATACTCGCCAAACCACTCAAAAGCGGATCATTTAAATAGTGTGGATAAGGGTATCTCTGAAGCATAACTTTAGGTAGAGGCTCAGTCAAAATTGTCGCCGACTGTCTAATAAACGCGGTCGATATGGCATTCTGCACAGGCAGGAAACCCTCCCTTAAATAGCCAGAAGGAATACCACCATCCAATGCCAGTACATTTCTTGGTCCGATAGGGTCCATTTGTATGAACAGCGCATTTGTCATCCATGTAATCATAGAGCTCGAAGTCGAAGTCCGCAGCTCACTGGGAAATCGTAATCGATAAATTAATTTTTCGGGTAACTTCGTCGCATTTGCCAATTGATCACTGAATTCAACCCCAGCAAAGTAATTATTATTTGAATCGGTCATGACATTTTCCAAAGCTTTGGCATCCGCATATCCACTGTATGTTAGATTTAAGCTATCAGCCGCTTCTTCCACAAGCTTATCTAAAACCGCGGCATTGGGTGAATACGCCAAATGGTACTGCAGCTTCAGTCGATTGTTGAGGTTTTTTTGTATTATGTTGCTTCTACAATAAATTCTGTAGGTTAGCTTAATGAGGAAACAGATGAGCGCAAATCGCTTATAATAAGGTATGGTTTGTCTGATGAGTGTTACAAATTGGTCAAACGCTACTGGGAAAGTAAGGAATTCAAGTGAAGGATTTACTTGAGCTACTAAGCGAATCCCACATTTTTACATTCACTTCATGGTTAGTAATCGGTATTGTGTTCTAATCTTCTCTGAATTTGCAATTCGATACTTCTCGATAGACAAAAAATAATTTGAATTCTTATTTTCCTGACGCTGGCTAACCAAAAGTAAAATTTGTATTCCACAAATTGAAGAACTGAAATTATAAGTTGCTTTCCCAGTGTTATAGTGTAATAAATGATTTATATATAACACGAGTATATATTCTTCCTTAAGATCAAAACCCTACAAAAACCTTTTGACCTACAGTATAGGTTGATACAGGAAAACATACTTACTTAAACAAATCAAGATTATCTATTGGCAACGATTGATTGTAAATTGTGACATCAGTAAATTCGGGCTCTACCACCGTCCGCACCAGCACCAGTAGCAATGAGAACAGCGCGGGAAGTAACAATTCGACACAAAGTTGCATTTTGTGATTCCATTGCAGGATCCAGTTCTTCCACAGCAACAGGCGGAATTTTTCAAAATTACTTGTGACCATTGTAGTTTATGTATGCATTAATTTCCTGAGTATTTGAATTGAGCTGAAAATAGAAAATAATTAAATTCATTAATTATTGTCTTTCGCCATATAAACATTTAATTATAAACAACACAAAAAAAAAAATAATTCAAAGCGCTAATTTCCATATCCTACATAACATACACAAATTCGCTGGTCCAGATGTTTTAACCCTATCGTTCTGAAGAGATGGTCTTCGCTGGCAAAACTTCTACGTAAGCTTTTCTATCTGTCCTTTTCCTTGGAGCTCTTCCGAGAAGATGGAAAACAGCATTTGTCCAGCCCGTCCCAAAAAAAGGCAAACCCTCCTCTCCCTCCTCCTATCGACCAATTGTACTAACATCACTTCTTTCCAAGGTAACGAAAAATGTTCAGCTTATAAAATATCTTGAATCCCGAAAACGTTTTAATGACCGGCAGTACGGTTTTCGCAGAAACGCAGGTCCACTGTCGATTTGATGAAATATCTAACCGAAAAGTGGAACCCATCTATTCACCGTGGTGGTGAAAGTAAGGTCGTTGCGCTTGATATTTCAAAGGCATTCGACAGAGTTTGGCATCAAGCTCTTTTGTCGAAAATGCCTGCATTTGGAATCGATGATACCTTTCTTCAATGGATTAGAAAATACCTTTCGGACCGTTAAATTCAAGATATTTTGGATAGTTTCAAGTCTGCAACTCACCAAATAAATGCTGGTGTTGCCCTAGCCTTCCTTTTGTCTCCGTCTCTCTTTCTCATTTTTATCAATGATCTTGTGTCTGCCACTGCCAGTCCAATCCATTCCTACGCTAATGACAATACCCTTAGCTTCTCATATTCGATTCCGGATTTACATCCTTGACAGCAAACTAAGAGTAAAAAAGAGTAAATCTAATGCTTCCAAAAGACAATGCTGTTATCTGTCATTAAGGCAAAACTCTGTCATTATCCATCGTTGGCACCTGCATCGCAACCGAAAGGCTTTTCATCTTCTGTATGTGCATTAATGACAAACTTCGTTAGTAGTTAGAGCTACTGGATAGAATTCAAAAAGGTGCAATAAAACTTATTGGCGATCGAGAGACCGTCGGTGTACCAGTAAAAACCGTATCTTCAAATAACTCTTGTCCGTCAAAGGGTTCAAATATTTTCTCCAAGTGCTCGGCAAATATGTCAGTTTTTTCTTTATCTTCTTTCGCCCATTTGCAATTATCTCTTTTAATTTAAATTCAATCCTGAAGCATTCACGAAAAATACTTTTTATGCTGAGTACATAAATCATGTCTTCAAAATATATAATGTTGAGTCCATTCTTTTAACGTTTAAAAGTCAAAAAATTCTTACTGACATTTTTAAGTTTATGTTTTTAGCTAGCTAGTACTCAGTATTATGCACTCGTAGAAAGGTAAAAACAGTCTTCACTCGGTACATTCTTAGTCACTCTTGTTTTTATTTATTTAAGTGCCTCTCACAGGTAATTGATTAATAAAAACTTGAATGCATAAATAAAGTTTGCATTTCACACTCCAGAGTTTGATTAAGTGGTATTGTTTATTTTAAAACGTATCACGGGTACATACATACTTAAGTGTGAAAAAGATGAAAGACTATTTCATTTTTTACTAACTATTTACTATTCTTTGCTAATTTTGGGGCCTTATAATCCAGGAACCGCTCATGTTATATAGTTACAAGTTAAATTTGGAGCCTGCTGCCGTGCGTCCCAATAACTCCTGAAAAATTGGTTCGTATAAATAAGGGTGTAGTGCCAAAGTTGCTAAAGAATTTTCCTGGGCACTACCGTGCTGGGCCCCTTAATAGAACATAGTATCGTGGCTAACTCTGGTGTTCCTCAAGGCAGTCAAGTATAAGTTGGTCTATTAGCAATCTCATTAAATTTAAAAGTGAAATGTGGTATTCTGGTGTAACTTCTACGCACATACCTACAGCAAAGTAAAATAAGTTTACGATAAATTTTGGAAGTCGATATATGTATGCGCTTACTCTCTCGATCGTAGGTGCTACATTTCAAAACTATGTTATTAGTTTCGATGATCTCTCAATCAGTGACTCAGTTAATTGGAATTTATGTTTATCTTTATTATAAGTTATTGTAAATAAGATATTAGTGTCAATGTTTCTAAATGACTTAAATGGTAAATTATCGTACCCCTTGACTACTACATAATATCAACTATATTGATTAAAATTTCCACTAGAAAATCATTTCATAATTTTATGTTATTCAATAATATGTCAATGAATAGTTTCCACATTTTTCTTATTTCTTTAATTAAAAAAAGGACGATATTGGTCGATAAGTTGCATGCACAATTATATATAAGCTATTATAAACTTACTGCGCCATCTACATATATTGGAAATGATCTATATAGATCAGCCAATGACAATAAAACAATCTGGATCTTCAAACACTGGCAGCATTCTAATAGCTTTGCCCAGCCTAACCTAGCTATCTCACTTTTCTTCTTTAATTACAGCTAACAAAAATATTTCTGCAAACTTAGTTATGTCAATCATTAGCTGCTGTTAGATAGCCTAAAATTTAACACATGGTTGAATATCCATTTTTAGATCTGTTGCAGTCTTATCATACTAAAAAAATAGCATCTAAAAATAAAATTAATTGTGGGTTTTATTAACAACTAATTCTGAAAAGCGCATTCGATTAACTCACTTTGACTGCGAATCGTCTTCTCTTATTTCAGTATAATATATAACCATATTAATCAAAAAAATAGAAACTGTATCGTTATTTATTTGGTTATACAAATTTCTCATTCCTTTTGGGATTATCAATGATGTTATAATTTTAGTATGGCAACATGGATCGTAACGGAAAATTATTTTCCTATTAACCCTGGAGGCACCTGGTGGTAAATAGTAAAACATGTTTCCAGATCACAAATCGTGATCTCGATAAATAGTAAGATTATGTGTATTTGTTGTAGTGCATACAAATCCAAGATAAATATAGATCATTTCTGGTAATAGAAAACGGTTAATATCAAATCATAGTTAAATAAATAATACATATTAGACGTAAACGGCCCCATGCAGGAAGAGCGACATTTTGTAATAGACTGGAGATAAATAAGAAATTGAAAATGTAAATTAACGGGGAATCAGTTTGTAATAAATAAAAATTTACTTGTGAATTATTTTACATAATTAATAACGAAGAGGTGTTACGTTAGAAAAATATATGAAATGCCGGACAAGGAACGAAAAATATAGTTATATGTTAAAGAAATACTTTAGTGAAAATGACATTTTCTGGGAACTTGGTTTATTTTACGAACAAGTTCGTAGTTTTCGCAGAGTTAATATCAATTAGAGTATGTATAGAAATATATATTTTCTGACTTAAAATAGTTAGTATTTAATTTTATAGTAAAACTAATTTCTTATAAGAAGGGCAAGGCCAGGCATTGAGCTAGTTAATAATTATCTAGGTTAGTTACACCAATACCAATGTGTAAACAAAATTTATAATCCATGTGAAATAGTTATCCCTTCGGATCTACACAAATTAAGCGTCATGAATTCGCGTGAATTGTTCACATCTTCTACATTTTGTTCTACCTGTACAAGTTATTAAACTATTATTGTACATTTTTTGATGCATAAGCTATGTAGTATCAAGGATATACAGGTTAGTGTTTATAAAATGTTCTATGAATCATGAATTATTTATGTTTTCTTTAGAGTAAAGCTGTTTCGCCGTTTGGTCAAAACAAAATAGTTTATCTTCATACTTCTCAAATAAAAGAGTTTGTCGATGACATCTTAAACCACTATGTACAAAAAGATTTAACACAAGACTATTTTTCTTAACTGCAATTCTCACAAAAAGGTACATTTTGTAACGACCTAATAACACTTATTTTGGGTTACTACTCGGAAATTGTTTCTTCCTTGCCAGCCACAGAAATTCAGATGCTTATTGTAACTTTATTTTTCTTTTTGTTAAAGGATTTAAACAAAAATTGTATAAGTAGTTAACGCAAAAAAAACTAAGGAGCCAACGAAGATATGAACTTTGAAGTAAATCCATCGAATCTTTTCGCGATACCACTCGTGGAAAGGGAAACATACGGACAGAGTTTCGGGATCCACTACCCCCTATAAGTAATATCGCACTTCATTCACACTACAAATTTCAGCTCGATTGCAATAACTTTCTCCTTCAGCGTTTAAAGCGCAAGTATATCGCAGGATTAGTCGAATTTTTTAAGGGACAAAACAAATACTTCGCATGTACTAAAAAATTAAATCTTTAAAACTTACAGGACTATAAAAGAAAATCTTAATAGGTAAGATAACTGACACTACACAAGAGAAAACCCGACCGTTAACCGCAACTAAACTTCAAGCGACATAAGTGTAGCCTTTTGACGACCGACTCTGCGTTCGACAATGTGTAAACTGACTGATTTATTTCACATCAATACTTGTATATACCGTTAAGTTTGACTATGTTCGAGTATCGATATGATAAGTTATCTAATCAGAGAAAATGTATTTCTTGGCAAGTGCTTGTGTAAATATAAGATCTCTGGGGGTTGTCGATGAGGGCGTCATCACTTAACGGGGATCTCCCACAACGATTTAATAAATATTTTGCCAGATAATTATTTCAAAATATCGTAAGTAACCGATCATTGAACATTAACTATCCGTAAACCCCAAAAAAGGGGTCCGCAATTTATATTTAATAATAAACATGATATCCTTCAAAATGCCATTGAAAAGTAAGCGTGTCTAAAAACGTTGTAAGTAAGGTGAATATTGTCTAAATGTTTTGTTATACCTACAAAATATTTTTTTGGTTATACCCTATCCTAAGGGTATAAGGTAACTCCCCTTAATATCCATCGTAGACCCCTAAAAGTATATATATTTATGATCAGGACCAAAACCTAAGACTATTTAGCAATGTCCGTCCGTCCGTCCATATCAACTTTTGAGGCCTTTAAATTTATACTAGGAAGTTGCAATTTGGAACATATATTCCTTAGGGTTCCGAAATGGTCAAGTGTTAAAATTTTCAAAATACGCCGTCTGGAACGCCCACAATTTAGAAAAAACCGTTTTAAAACTTAAGTTAGAGAGATAAAGTTTTACAACTCTCACAAGATATGTCGTTACTGCACACCTTTATAAATTTGTCATATAAAATTATTTGCCACGCCTATTTTTTGTGTGCGATTTTCACTAAAATGGTGTTTTCTTCGAAAATTTTCATAGAAATCAAAAAAATGTTTAACAATATATTTAGCTTAGCCAATATTTTTTCCAATATATAGCCCATGCAAAGTTTTTGACCACGCCCACTTTTTGACCACTTTTGGGGGGCGTTTTTTTTCAAAAAATATATAATCTTAAGATTTAAGGTAGATTAAGTGATTAAGCTTTAGTGTTCGGTGGAGACGTAGCATTACAAAGTGGGTGCAATGGTTTAGTGGTTAAATGCATTGGACCACTAAGATAGAGGTCGCTGGTTCAAATCCCGAGCTGTACCACCTGAAAGTTTTTATTCGCAACCCTTTCATTGGTGTCAGAAAAATATATCTTCACACACACAGTGGTTGGAGAAGCCAGGCTTAGGGTCCTGTATGGGCCGTTTAAGCCTAATATTTATATTTATTTATTTATAGCCTTGCATAAAAAACTAAAAAAAAAATCAGTGGGATTCTTTGCACAAACTACTAGAAAGGACGAAAATGAACTCTATCATTGTAAATGTGTGTAGTTATTAAGGCGTGTATATTATTAAAAAAATACTTTACGTTGTTCAACAAGTTTATTACCCATATAAATAATTTTTTACAACCTTTCAAACGCGATATGGATGTATGAAATAGACTTGGTACATTCTTCAATAAAACGATTTTCCATTTTTCGAAATATTCAACCGTTTTTCTCGATTATTTGTTTGAGTTTTAAAATGGCTCAAACCAAACCCAATTTTACTCATTCAGAATACCGCAGAAACTGTCAGATTTTTGCTTGACTATGTAAATCTGTCATAAGAACAATCACAACATGGAAAATGACCTAGGTTAACCTTTTGTTATCTAATGTGTGGGAAGTTTGTTATTATTTAACAAAGGTTGTAAACTCGCCGGTAAAAAAAACTAAGTGTCATTACTTGAAAATTTTAAGTCAGGTCAGAATAGCACAGTATTAAAAAAACATTTTTTAAGTGAAATTAATTGAATTCCGACGAAAATGAAATGGTATGGTAATGCGGTCTGCTATCTACTACACTCCAACGCAAGTTTTATCCGGTTAAAGTGAATATATCCTATTTCGAGGTATTATTTCTATAAGTGATATTACTTCAGAACTATTAGATATAGCTACAGAACTAACATAACATATTTTGTCTTCAGTAAAAACTGAAAAGCCACGTTTTCAGCTTTTGATTTCATTACCATTGTTTAGTTTAAAAACAACGAATAAAGATATTGTATCATTTGCGTTGACATTCTTGAGATATGGTGGTTTTCATTTGTGTCAGCCAGTCTTTTGTTCAACCAAGGAAGCATGCGCAGCAATCACTAAATTTCGTAAAAAGTTTCTTTTATAGTCGGCCATTTTATTTTCAGCAGAAATACATTTATTTCCACTTTATTCAATTCTGTGAAATTCTGACGTGGAAAATACGCATATATAAGAAGGATCATTCAATTTTAAATAAGTGAATGTAGATTTATGTCGACCACTGTAGGTCTCCATTTTTAATGCTGCAATAACCAATTTAAGATCGAGTTAAGATCATGTGGATACGCGCTATAGAGCACGGATGGTATGGAAAACAATAAACGTTGCAAATGCATCTTACTGATGACGACCTATAAAGAAACACGAAGAAACAACATATATGCTTTTTTTGAAAAGAAGTTTTGCCCGAAATGAAGCACCCAACACGTCTCCTGTACGCAAGTTTGTGCAAATAATTCGTGAGACTGGTATGCTAGTGGACAACACTCATGGTCCCCGTCGTCGTACGATGCGCGCAGACGAGAATGGGGCTGCTGTAGCCGAAAGTGTAAGACCAAATTCACGAACATCAACTCGCCATCGATCTCAACAGCTCAACATTTCACGCACTACCCTGGAAAGAATTCGGCACAAATATCTCAGATTATTCGCTTACAATATTCAAATGACCCAGCAATTGGAGGCCGTTTCGCCGTTTGGGCCTTTGAACAGCTTGAATTGGACAACCATTCTAAGCAAAAAATCATCTTTAATCACGAGGCGCATTTTCATCTCGCTGGCTACGTTAACAAACAAAATTGCCGCATCTAGGGCTCCGAAAATCCGCACGTATCTACATAATTGTCATTCGAAAATGAGGCCTAGAATAACGTATCAGTCGACGGTTGGCGTTTCAAAGGCATGTTAACAGACTTAAAAACAAAAACCATTCCATTAATGGGAATGTTTGCTCTTACTAATAAAGCCATAATTTATTGAAAAAAATTAATTTTATTCATGCTATTTCATATTTAAAAAGAAACTTGTACGAGTTATCGGTCCACCCATTACATATCTGCATGCGCATGAACCCCTACAAGTATTACAATGGGACAGAATTGACCTAAGTGCGATGAAGGTCAATTATCACATCAACCCACAAAACCAAATTCTTTGACTTAAGGCTGATATTTTATATTTACTAGGAAATAATGAGAACTTAATGTTATAGTTTCTTACCCAATTCATTAAATGTTGCATATCCATCCTCGTAGAAGCATGGTAAGGTTACACTCACAATCACAGCTGTTATCGTATACGTAAATAGATCCCACATGAAGTGCGACAACCAAAATGTCAAAACTTTAACGCCCCTGACAAATTGCAATAGTTTCACTCGACTTGCATTCTCTTTCACTATGTACGCCGAGATATTCGCGTTCGCCACACCAGAAACTACTTGTGAATGGGAAGTACCAAGCTTTGGGAACACCAAATTCACCCGGAAAATTTTGCTCCATGTACAGATTAAAAGGACCAGCCAATTTTCGTCATTAGCGTTAGACTATCATAGTTTATTTGTAAAAACATAAACGGTATGTATATGAAGAAGCTTATTAGACCCGTTACTGAAACAGCAATATTTGCCTTAGAAAAAAACATTGACAACATAAAGCAAAGCGTTATGAGCCCCCTCCACTATTCATTGTAATGATGATTTTTTCAGTCCAGTCAACAGTCCAATCGAGGGGGTATCGTATATACATATATTACTTCGTTCTTATAAAGACATCAATGAAGCTTTGAATGGTTTTGAGAACAAACTATGTTTAGACTAATTTTTCTATAAAATATAGGTAGTTGCCTTGTTTGGGGATACAAATTACGTCAACTGGATGTGCATATTTCGAGTTCCAGGTAGCTCTACATAAAGCAACAATTTTCGAAAGGATAAAATCAAATGCCAAATGGATATCAGAGCTGAAAGCAGCGTCACCGCCGGAGGCTCTGAACGGAGACATTTGAGAGAGGCAAAAACGGTCGTATGTGTTTAATAATGCCATCACAGTAAAATAAAAATAATAATAGGAGACCACTCACTCGAAGAACTCACTATAACTTACCATTAATACAACTGTTATTAGCATTGCAGAGAATCTCATCATCAGAAAAGCCTTTACAAACCACGCCGTCCAACGTAGCCAATTCTGCAAGCCCATAATTTTCATGACTTCCTTCAGTTGCTTTTCCGTCTGCGATGTGATATTCTACAAAACAAAAGTTATGTTTTACAATAAAAACGTTAAATTCTGACAACTTACCTTCACAGTATATGTAAAGGGATACATGTAACTCAACAGAATAAACAGTGAAAGCGAGTTGCCCAAACCAAGCAACAGCGGATCATTTACATATTCTGGATAAGGGTATCTCTGAAGCATAACTTTAGGGCGCCAACTGCCTTATAAACGCGGTCGATATAGCATTCTGCACAAGCAGGAAACCCTCCCTTAAATAGCCAGAAGGAATACCACCATCCAATGCCAGTACATTTATCGGTCCGATAGGATCCGGGCATTTGTCATCCATGTGACCATATCACTCGTAGTTACAGTTCGTAGATCACTAGGAAATCGTAATCGATAATTCAATTTTTTGGGTAACTTTGTTGCATTTCGCAATGTATCACTGAATTCAACCCCAGCAAAGTAATTGTTATTTGAATTCATTAAGACATTCTCCAAAGCATTTGTGTCCGCATATCCAGGTGCTTAATAAGAAAACATAATTCATTTACGATCCATGCTGCCATACTTAAATTGTAAAATCATTAAGATATGAGGCATTTTAATATCATAATAAATAAAGATACAGCTTCTATATTTATTGATTAATATTGCTATATATTATATTGAAATAATAGAAGAAGATTCGGAGTCAAAGGGAGTTCTTAGAATGCGCTTTTTAGAATTGGTTATTAAAAAAACCAGCAATTAATTTTTTTTTAGCTGTTATTTTTTAGTATGATATGGCTGCAACAGATCTTAAAATGGACATTCAACCATGTGTTCAATATTATGCGATCTTACAGCAGCTAATGATTAAAACATCTAAGATTGCAAATAAATGTTTGTTAACTGAAAATAAAGAAGCACGGTGAGATATACTGGTTGCAGTCTTTCACTGATAAATTAGGCGGTACAAAGCTATATTTGTGTTAATAATATCATCGTCTGATCCATATAGATCATTTCCGATATTGATTTATTTCATCTACCTATCTCCTCTTGTGTTTGGATTTTTAATTTTTGTTTATTGTGGGAGAAGAGTACATGCAATGTGGAAGAAGAGTGCATGCAGTTGCGAGAGAGCAAGAAGAATCAACATTGGCAATTTTGAAGGTGTGAAGGGGATAGATTTGACCGATAAATAACATACCCCTGTCCTGATCTCACTCCCAACATATATCTCTCAATATTATCTAAAAAATAAATATTTATAAAATGAACTTAAGAATAAAAACCTTACGGCGTAACGATCACGCTGCAAAATAATAAAATGGCGAAACGATAGTTCATATGTTCATATACGATTATTAGAAAACTTAAAGGGTATACAACGATTTGTAATAACTGTATTTTAGTTTTTTCTTCCACTAAACAGTCAAAACGACATTGCTTGCATGTATAATGTGCAACTTTTGCGCCTCTAAGCCCATCTCAGCGCAATCATAAATAATTTATGAAACCACAATACAGGCTTAGCGCCAATAAAAAAACAATTATTTATTTACTACAAAGAATGTGACATCAAGTATGATTGAATATTACTGCCAAACTTAATAAAAGAAAAATTAAGGGATCATAAAATGCTTCGAATACAAGTCTATCAAGCAAGTAACAACAAACAAGTAAACACGTTTATATAACAGCAGTTTGCATTAAACGAAAACGTTTCCTAAAAGCTCAAACAAATTAAACAATGTTAACGCGTAATCACATCACTATCCCATCAAAATAATTTGCCATTTAAATAATTTTCATTTTTCATACTCTAACATAACAAAATTATACATTATGAACAAAAAAAATGCGTTTGAGATGAAAAGCTGCAAAATGTTGTTTATTTTTTGAGTTTTACTTAAGCAGACATGTTGTTGGGATTCTTGCGTGTAAATTTCATGCCGTAATACATAAACGTATGCCGTAGCTGTACGAGTTCAATGCAAATCGACTCTTCGAGTTGCAGCAAGATTGTGCTCGGTCGCTACATTAAAACAATGTGTATTAAATGTTTAACAGCTCGTATTACCGTAACTATGTATTGCGTTTGCACAGCACTACTGTGTTCTGCCAGTAAAGCTTACAGTTAGGCGATCTTGCATTCTACTATGTAGTTGTGCTACAGTAGTTTTAAGATATGTATGTATATGCATGCATGGCAAAGATAGAAACAGGAAAAGTTATAGTACTTAAAACTATGAAAATGGATATAGGACTTTCTTGAAAAAATTGATAATGGTTTGGTAGACTTTTAGACTTTTCTTCTGGTGTGTTTTTTTTTTGGTTTGGTTTCTCATCAAGGTCATCAAGATAAATTATAATGTTCTTTTGTCAAAAAAAACTTCATTTTTTTGAATGTATTTCTTAAGTGTGCGGATTGATTAGGTTGATTGGCAAATACATTTATGTATGTATGTACATTATTTATGTATGTATCGTTGATTTTGACTAGCTGGCCCGTGCTCGCATTGCTTCGCCTGCCTATGAGATTACTTTATTCCATCACATCCGCGATATATGGTGTCTACCTCTGGTATTTGTTTATTGACATAGCGAAACAAATTTTAACAGAAAACTATATGCGTTTGAAGTTAAAGAATTAAATATGTCGCTTCTCTTTACCATGTGGACTACAAATATGAAATAAAAATGACTATACTTAGATGAATGACACAAATCAGATCACTTATAAGAGATAAGGTACAATGAGATAGAGAGCAAAATATTTCATACTTAACTGTTTCTCCTAAATCTTTATCCATAAGGAACTAACATGCATCTAACTAACATTTGCATCTATCATTTCTATCTATCATTTCATCATCATATGCTGCAGCTGCACCGTTTAAACGCAATTTTTCATTTAAATATAATCGTTTTCTTATGAGGCTTTGTATCAACAGTTGCCACTTTGGTCATTACTTTTTCACTTGGTCCCATTGTCATTTGTTATTTCATTTCGTCATTTTTTCTAAGAAATGAAAAAAACCGAAAATCGATTACACATTTTACGTTCTCAAAAATAAAATCTATACCTAACGCACTTTTTTTTTATCATATGATGTAAACAGTTCATTAATATGTTTAATTGAACGCACTTCATGGTACTATGAACAGTGAACTGTTTTTTAATGTTTTTATCTTTTAATTATAATTCAAAATAAAATTTGATCTGTAAATATGTAAATATATATAGGGGCCGATTCAATGTTCTGAAAGCCCAAAATTTGTACAAAATTGATAAGCCAATACAAATTTACTCATTTTAAACCCTAAAACTTAAGTTCAAATAAATGTACCACAAACAAGTTGATTGTATTAAAACTAGGATACATAATATAGTTATAATAGTTATAATATAGTTATAAAAATAATTATAAAACAGCAAAATCTATTCAAATCGAGCCATTTCAACCTCTACGTGCTATATTAATGTAATACAAAGTATCTCGCTAAATATTACTTTGCTTTTTAATTTCAGTCTTGGGTTGGCTACAAAATTTGCGATATCCAATCTCATACAAACTAAATAAAAATATTCACAAAGGTTGGCTCTAATAAAAAAGGGCAAAACCAGCTTGGCTGTTAACCTGGGTAGAAAAATGGAAAAATTGTTTTTATAACATTTACCCGTGATCAAAGGATATTTTGTAGCCACCCCAAAACTGAAGACCACAAATCGCCACTGGCCCCAACCTGCTCAAATGAATGAGTTTGTCTATGACGTCTTAAACATATATGAACAAAAAGATTTAAAATAAACTCCCTTTTCACGCAAGACTATTTTTCTTCGCTGCAATTCCCACAAGAAGGTACATTTTCTAACTGCCTTATAACACTGTTGGTGGGTTACTACTTTGAAATTATTTTTCTTCCTTGTCAAACACAGAAATTTAAATGCGTTTTGTAGTTTTACTTTGATATATATTCTATATTAGGTATTTAACTGTGCTTTTTTGTTTAAATACATATTATATACATATACATATACCTACATTTTTTCTGATAATATTTACAATACTACTTATCCATTAATTTATTTATTTATTTTCTCTCTTCACATAAAGGTTTTTCCTATAGTTTTCCTTCAAACCAAACTTACTTACTTAGTAATTTCTTACCAGATTAAAATGTATTTTATTTTAATCGAAGGATCTCCATTAGTTAGAGTTATTTTGCGTGCAGTATTTTTGAAGATATTCGAATTTTAGTTTTAAGCATTTTCCGATTTCAAATGTCTTTTTCGTCCTTTCCAGTAGTTTCCGCAAGAAAACACTTTAGATTTTTTCTTCTGATGTTTAAGACTTTAGTAAACAACATTGTAACGCAATCGCAAGTAAGTTCGGAACTTACGACACATTCGAAACATTCAACATCTTGTTAAAATAAAAATGACCACAAAAATTGTATTTTCTCAATAATTTGTTATTTTTTTGTCGGACGTTGCTACTATCTAATGGAACGCTCAGACACAACTACAGGTCTATTGTGGTACCATCATAAAGTTTTTTTATTTTAGATTTTAAAATTAGTGAAATCGATAAATCGTTTATGTCGTTTTTCATTCGTTTGACTTATTCTGAACACAGCAGAAAAGGCAAAATTGCGTCTACTTAATTTTAACGTTAATTTTAACTGACGTGACGTGAAGACAAAATAAACTACAGTACCTATTTATTTTAATTGATGTCTTCTGTACATCAATCTACTAGTAGCACTCTTATAAACTATAATTTAATATTTATTTCGAGTTGAAAAGTCGTTTCAAAAATAATAAATTATTTGATATTCGGAAACTAACTAAAAAAAATATGAATAGGTATGTGAAGTTTATATGTTACACCACCAGTTGCATTTGATTCCACTTTATTTTGTGACATCTTCTTTCCCACTGTGAAATTTTAAATTTCTCCATACTTAACGCTTAACGTTTATGAATGCGAATTAACAATTATTTGCTCGTTTTCTTCAACCACTTTTCAATATATTTCTATATTTTTATATTTTATACACAAAAACACTTTCAGATACTGGCATCCTAAGCGCGTCGATTAGAAAATTGCAATCAATAATTGCAATGCAAAGTTCACACAAATTTCGATCATAGTGGCTCAAACTGTATTACACTCAAACTGTATTACCGACCAAACTACGTGCCACTCATTTTTGCATTGCCTTACTGGCAGTAGACTTTTTACTTTTGTTCATCAAATTCATTTTGTTTGATATTTTTGCTTGACTACGTAAATCATAAGAACAATCACAACATGAAACATAAATCGTCATCGTAGAACACTTTCAAAGCGAAACGTTCACCTGTCGATGAGTCATTTATTTTTAACGAAAGCCATTTAGGGCACCAGCTTTCTGTCTAAAATATCCAACACATAAATGAGCACTTCTGAAAACGTTGAATGTGCCATGCAAATAATTCTCCTATAAATAGATTATGATTGTTTTTCAGAACTCACATTGAATCTGGAATATTTTCATCTTCTGCAGTTCCTCCTAATAATGCGCGTTTTTCCTGTCGGAGGATACTTTATCCTGTATGTAAATACATTCAAATATGCATACACCATCATATTTATTTTAATTTAAAATTATTTCCCAACATTCACTTCTGTCATTTACTACAAAACATCTGCTTACCGACCAACTTCAAATTCGAAATTCACATCGATAAGGAAGTTGCCCCGGCAAAGTCCACGATGCATATGACAAGTGAAAGTGAATCGACTAAGTGAAGGGAATCTCACATAAGGTATTGTCCACGATAGGGGTGAATATTTTCTCCTTCTAACTTTGATCAATCGGTTCGGCAAAACGGTTTAACGAATCAATTCACAACTTTGCATGGTTTTATGGGGTATATTAAGCTGTATAAGAAAAACCTAAGAACAGAAAAAATTACAACAAAATTACCCTTTCTCAAATTCGTTTTTATTTAATACTTTCATTTTTCTCGTTGTTTCGATACTTTCTTTATAAATTCTTTTTTTTTATTACATTTTTCTTTACAATATAAGTACGCAGAAGTTTATTTTATGTAAGCTAATAGACATTATTCTTTCTCGTTTAATTTAAGTTTTTTTTACATTATAAAAAGTCATAACATTTACACTTATACACTTAGGTAAGATTTTCCATTTGTAAAAATATATATAACACATTCATACATTTAAAACAAAAATTAAGTTAGTTTTAAATAATACATACAAAAAAAAATTTGTAATTAAAATATATATAAAAAAAAATAATAAATTTAACTAGTTGTTCCTCCGTTGGGCGCCAGTCTGTCATAAACATTGTTAAGGACACTTTCTTCATTGATTTCTCTCAATCTTTGGTTTCACGATTTGGCCAGAACCCACTGCATAAACTGCTTGAATAGGCCTGCTTCATGCCTAATATTTATAAGTATTAGCATATGTATTTGTATATATATATATTTTGTATATATATATTTTTTTTTGTGTTAGAAGACATGAAACAATATTTTTTATTAAAAAATTAGTTTAACAATTTATTGAGATAAAATAAAAGTATGGCAACATGCTGAAATGTGTAAGCTGTTACCAAGTGTAGCAATGTGCGATTGTATGATAACCTTTCTAATCCCTTTCTAATCTTTGGTTGTTTTGTTTTTATTTTGTTAGTATGCGTTAGCATGCAGAAGCTATTGGAACTACTTTATGACTAGAAACTATGACTTTTAGATAGAAAAGCCAGCTCACTTGAGTTCACGTGGATCCTCGCGCTGATATTTGGCAAACTGTAAGAAGATTTCCTCTAAAGTCGTCTGACTTATCGAGTAATCTTCAATATTTAGTTCGGTCTTATTACTTTCCATAAGACCAAATATTTTTGACCACGAAATGCTAGAGATTGGAATGTAGAATGTGAGAATTCCATGGAAGCGTTCCCTAAAACATATTTGATTAGTAAAAAATACAACTAAAATCTCAAAATGATAAGCTCACTGTAAGAATGCATCGGGGAATTTGGTTTCAATGAAGCTCATGACTTTTTGTATATCTTCTTCCATGAGTTCCATTGGAACGGTTCTCTCTTCGACATTTTTTCTAAAAAAAAATAAAAAATCATTATATAAAAAAAACATCGAAAGTAACGTTTAACTTATTCAACTTACTCATCGTTAAAGCTTCTTGTTACATCGATATCCATTCTCATTTTAAACCTCAGTATAAGACCCTTGCTGAACTTATTCTTTAAATGCTGTGTGGAGCCTAAGCACTTGAACTCTCCATTTACCATAATGGCCAGGCGCGTGCATAACGCTTCACATTCTTCCATACTGTGCGAGGTAAGAACTATAGATTTTCCAGCATCACGAATCCTACACACCATGTTCCAAAGCTGTCGACGCGCTCCCGGGTCCATACCGGTCGTTGGTTCATCTAGATATACCACCGCTGGGCTTCCTAACACTGCCAGTGCGGTACTGAGCTTCCTCTTGTTACCACCACTATAGGCACGCACCTGTTTGTCATAATGTCTATAGAAACCGAAGGACTTCGCCAAGTCCATCGATATTTGCGGTATTTTGTTGCCTGGAATACCTCGCAGTAAGCTATACATTTGAAGCATTTCACGGCCAGTAAGATCGTCGAACAGTGCGTCGAACTGTGGACAGTAGCCAATTTCTTGATAAACCTTATTCATATCCTTTTTCAAGCTCAACCCTTTTACATAGGCGTTGCCCGAGGATACGCGTTCATCGCCAGTCATCATTTTGAAGGTTGTAGTCTTTCCGGCACCATTCACTCCAAGGAGTCCGAAACATTCCGAGCTGCAAAAATGATTATAAGAATAAAGAATACATTCTTGCTCGAGTTCAATGCCGGACTTACTGTTTTACGGCGAGGGAAATTTGATTGACGGCAACAAAGCGTCCATAATACTTGGTAACCTTATCCAGAACCAAGTTTTGTACAGAAATTTCCGACGCTGACATATCTTGGATCCTTTGTTTCTCTTCTTCTACATCTTCATCGAAGTACCCATCCTCTGGGGGTGGTGGCGGTTTTCTACTCAAAAACAAAAACAATATTTGTATTTGAGAAATTCTATAGATTCACGATGTGACTTACGTTGTCTTTTCCTTGATCTTGAACATAATACTGTCCAGCAATCGATATTCCTTGATGGTAAGCAAAAGAAAGAACACAACACATGTTACTAGCATGTACGTCACTTCACGAAGTATTCCAGGTGCCTCCCATCCAAAGTATGGTGCAACTAAGAGTTTTTTTTTTAAATTACATTTTCATTATCATCTATCAAGTTGTTTCATTTGTTACTTACTGCAGCATTGCTTAGTCTTAGCGCAGATTAAATCAGGAAACGGAATATTTTCGCAGAGGCTCCTTGTCCGAGTGTTGGTGAAAAGCTTATTTAATGCTTGCGCCAGTGAAAAATGTGGGAAAACCAAGAAAAACTTTTCAAGTATATCAGCTATAGGTTTGGTATCGAACACATCATAGCTCATAACCAAGATGACAATAAATAGTGCATTACCTGAAAAAAATGAAGATTAGTTGATCCATAAATAGAACGGAATGCCAAATACTCACCGCATAAAATGTTGATAATAGAAAGTCTAGCAAAGCCGGTTGAGGGCTCCGAAAATAGTCCAGACATTAGGTAAGTGAAAGGCAAAACAGAGCACCCGAATATCAATATTACCAGCATGTTTCGACCTATGAAAATCGTAATTTGTTAATCAATATTATGTGAAACTAAGATTTTTGGAAAATGTTCTAGGTAAACCTTTTGTGGGAAGTTTGTTGTTCTTTAACACAGATTGTAAACTCGACGGTAAGGAAAAAAGTATGGGTCACTACTTTAAAAGGAAAAACTATTTTATTTAAAAACATAATAGTTGGTTCACAGAGCGGCATATATGTATGTTTCATTTATTCGCGTTTTTTTTTTATTACACGAATCATACGGGCGGTCATCTGTGTAGATGGATGTCGTTTTAGCTGGTAGCTATTTCCTGTGAAAGTGGAGATGCGGCTGCAAGTAGTCAAGAAGATGACTAAGCCCGCTAATTGTTCAATATTTAGGAATTTCATTTTTTAACCTATTATGAAAACAAAATCGTTCCAGGGTCTATGTCCAGTTACCGATAAAATTAAATTGTCTGGGGAAGGCGCTTAATGACCACCAAAAGTAGAACGAACTTTTTGAGCCATTTTTGCAGCAATTTTACATGTTGTTGTGAAGTTAACACGTAGTTTAAACACTTAGTTTTTACTAATCAAATTCCATCAGAATGATAGTTTAATGTTGACAGTTCGACAATAGCAGTTCAAATGACGCTTACTGTGGATCACCGTATATTATTTTATTTAGTACCGCGTTAACAAACGTCTTTAATTATAGCCGGCAGAAAAAGTTGAAGTTATACTGTAACACCCGTATTAATAAACACGAGTTAACGGTGAGGTACCCTTAAGTCATGAGTTATGTGTAAAATGTTATTAATAAAACAAATTTCCACCGTCGAAGGTGGTTTAACGATGGTTTAGCAGGCAATCGAAAACATTTTTTTTTTGTTATTACTACAGACATTTCTCACTTATCTGTCGTTCTTTTTGTGCAATTCTTCATTTTGATTATCCACATTGCACTTTTAAATTTAAAAAACATTTATTTTTTTGCATTTAATTTGAAAAATGCTCTATAGACAAAGAAAATTTGAGGTGCGGTAAGTGATTTTTATTAAAAGGGCTGTAATTATTTATCCGATGACAGATTTGGGTCAACGCCGAAAGTGGTCATTCCGTATAATAGCATGTAGTCTATTGTGTGACAAAATTAAAAGCTCAAATATGGACGCCAGAATTGGAGTAATCTCCGATTCTAAATAGCATCAGAGCCCTCCTTCTGTCAAAGTCGAAACACGCCATACCACGCGATTACGGTGCTCGGCATGTACACTTATTTTAAATTGAAATATTCTATTTTATATTATGTGAATAAGTCCCGTCAGATGATCACAGTATCTATCTGAATTCCCTATTACCTATATTTTCAGATTTTCAGCGAATTACGGCTAATTGGAGTAGAGCTGAATAAACATCGACGAGTAAAGAAAGAAACCACATACTTCCATACGTGCCTGCGCATGGACCCCTACAAATATTACAATGGGACAACATTGACCTAAGTGTGATGAGGTCAACTATCACATCAACCCACCAAACCAAATTCTTTGACTTAAGGCTGATATTTTATATTTACTAGCAAATAATAAAAACTTAATGTTATAGTTTCTTACCCAATTCATCAAATGTTGCAAAGCCATCCTCGTGGAAGCATGCTAAGGTTATAATCACAATCACCGCTGTTATCGTATACGTAAAAAGATCCCACACGAAGTGCGACAACCAAAATGTCAAAACTTTAACGCCGCTGACAAATTGCAATAGTTTCGCACGACTAGCGTTCTCTTTCACCAGGAACATTACATATAAGGCACTTACGAAGCACATGCAGAAGCACAAATTCAATGAAAGTTGAGTTCCCAGGTTTTGGCCCGTACTCAGCAAATCGAATTCTGTATCTTGGGAATATGGTAACGGAGCATTTGTTACCGTAATTTCGACGTTGGGGCCAACGACAGATCTTTATTAAAATAATAAAAAAATAACTAAGCAACGATTATTAAAAATGTATCTAATCCTTCATCCTTACCTAGCCATTGCATTGTGTATTAAATTGACTGTTAGCGGTGCTGAATGCAGTGGCTTGTTATTAAGCCAGGCAGTAATATTTCCCTTATTTACTGTAGCCGCCGCAATATACCTCGAATTGATTCGCACTTGAATTGTTTTTCCCAACTCTAAAATGTAGTCTATAAAGCCAGTACTTCCCGTTTGTAATAGTGAACCGTCTGAATTTTCAATCAATTTCATGTAATTTTGACTGATATTCGATTCCAAGGATCCGTTCACTACATTTGCACTGGTCTCTAGAACTGTTACCGAGGACGGATACTTAGATAATTCTATTGACATTGGCCTCAATTGTGCATAGTGACTTAAATTTGACACTAAAATTGTCATTACAATAAACAGAATCGGCATAATATTTTGAATGGCAAACATTAACTTGTTGCGAAGTGTGTAAAGATACTTTTTAAGAATCATTGAACGCCACTGACTAACAGCGAGGTTGCTACCCTTCAGAAGACGCTGATTGTCGGAAAATAAATTATCAGCTGAAAGATAAAAGTGAACATTATCATAGATCATTTTAGTAGAGCAAGAAATCGAGTTTCACTTACAACTCATCGATTCGCCATCATCAGAGCCAAGTGCACCGCCATTTAAAACAACCTTCTGTGAAGAATCTCCGCTTGGTGCTGGCTTTTCAGCGCCGACCCTCATAAAGACCTCCTCAAGAGATGTTATTGAAACGCCATACCCATTTAGAGATAGTTCATCGGATTGTGTCTCTAGATCGTGGAACATCCTTTCGAAATCTGAGGAATATCTTTCGGGTAATTGGTAAGAAAGTTCAGCACCGATTTCGGATTCAGGTTGTATATCCGGGATGTATTTACTGAGGAGCTTTGTCACCTCAGAACTATCGCAGTCATTCTTCTTTACACAAATCTAGTGAGCGAATTAATTTCAATAAGTGCTTTGGCAGCTACAAATGTCATCAATGTATAACTTACTAATATATAACCGTTTCCATAATGCTTCTTCAAGAAGAACGATGTTCCATGGCACTTCAACTCTCCAGCGGACATGATTGCAATGCGATCACCTAATACGTCAGCCTCATCCATGAAATGCGTCGTCAAAAGTACTGTGCGTCCAATCTTTTCGGACTGCATTAATTCCCACAGCTGTCTTCGCGCTGCTGGATCCATACCCGAACTTGGCTCGTCACAGAGCACGACTTTAGTGCCGCCACAGAAAGCAGCACAAACCGACAGTTTCCTCTTCATACCACCTGATAGCTTCGATGAAGCCACATTCGCCTTTTTCTCCAGGTCAATCTTCTTAATATATTTCTTTACCTCTGCGTCCAATTGCTTCCCTTTAAGACCCTTCAAACGACCGTAGAATACCAAATGATCCTTAACTGTCAGATCATCGAACAAAATATTGTGCTGAGGACAAATGCCCAGCGACATGCGAGCTCCATCCATATTAGTCCTGATGTCACTGCCATTGATAATAGCTGTGCCAGATGTCGGAGGAAACATGCCTGTCAGCATTGAGATCGTAGTCGTCTTTCCGGCTCCATTGTGACCCAACAACACCGTAATTTCGTCTTCATACATATTCAGTGACAAATCAATAACCGCTTTCTTATCGCCGAACGTTTTGTTAAGGCTCTTCACTTGCAGACCAACCTTCTTTCCCGCCGGTTCGATTTCAAATTCCTGCGAGTTTTCACGATTAATATGACTATTGGAGTCATTCACGCCGAGATATTCGCGTTCGCCACACCAGAAACTACTTGTGAATGGGAAGTACCAAGCTTTGGGAACACCAAATTCACCCGGAAAAATTTGCTCCATGTACAAGCAGATTAACATGTGGATAACACTGGACACGCACATCATACCGATAACATGTCCCAGAGATAATGAGTCGTCAACACTGAGCGGTTGAAACATATTATCCCACTGCAAGCCTCGACCGTTTGCTTCGTTCACGATAATTATTCGCACCCCAAAGCCCATAGCAGTGTTGGAAACCAAGGACCAGCAAATTTTCGATACCAGCGTTAGACTATCGTAGTTCATTTGAAAAAACGTATACGGTATGTACATGATAAACCATATTAGACCCGTTACAGAAGCCGCAGTATTAGCTTTAGAGAAAAACGTTGCCAACATAAAGCAAAGTGTTATGGTTGTCATGGTGTAAATGAGGAAAAAGAAGAATACTGCCGTAAATGAGCTGTAGGTCAGTACGCCGACATCATCGGACCATCGAATCTGTTAAACAAAAATTAAGAAGAGAATTTATTAAAACAAGGTCTTATAATATTTATGAAGATAAAACACAATACATATATAGACACGTGAAGCAAAAACAGTATTTTAGTACGCCACGCAAATTATCGCGTAAGGATCGGAAGGAAACGGAAATTTTGTACCTCGGATCGAAACGGAATTGCTTGGATTGTACCAGAGTGAATTTTTCCGCAGCCCCTTTCACTATCCATTATTTTGATTTTAGTTACTATACGAAATAAAATCAAATCAACCCCACTCGTCTCTCAGCCTTAAGCAACAGTTCAATTGAGCCTGCAAAATGATTCTGGTCCTAAGAACGCGGATTCTAAACCAGTTCCTGCCGATTCATTCGTGGCCTTCTAAGTTTCAGATTTTTCACTTTCACACTTATGATGTTCATGCTATATTTACCGCTAATAACAATCGCCAGATCATGGGGCAGCTTTTTACCGCTGTTACATTTGTATACGGTAAATAAACACAAAATAACCCCAACAAAATGTAAAATTTGGTTGAGAATTTTAAAACAAATTAATACGTTTTGTTCCAAATTTTTATAATAAGTTCTAAATATGATGTTCATATGATGACAAAAAGGTACTCGGATGACCTAACGGATGACACTGTGTGATCGGCTGTCATCAAGCAGATGACATTCAGATGACAACCGAAGTACACAAGTTCTCTGACGTCAGCATGTCCGGATGTCCGGATTACCGGATGACCGGAAAGTTTGGATGACCGTCTGATCGCATCTTTACTAAAATATCTGTTTTTTCACTGCACTTTGCTTTTTGCAATTGAAAAATTGACCAACCGTCAAAATCTATAGCCATCTACCGATGTTAAATTTGACCGCCAGGGGTTAGCCTCCATTCGTCAATTGAAAATTGGGATACACTCTGTAGAATAGCACATCATTCTAACCTCCAGGCAGTTCTGAAATCTGATTATTTTTTTATGAATTCGTCATGTTGGTACTCCAAATGGCTGTGTTCGTAAGTACACATTTTGCTATTCCGAATATAAATGAATTGCTTTTCTCAGATTGGCTAAAATACATTTTAATTATTGAAATACTAGCAATTGAATTGGAAATGATGGTTATATTTTTCAATAACAATAAAATTATATATGGAATAAATCGTTCTTTTTTTATTTAATTCTTAAGAATTTATTTTTAATTTTTTCTTTTGTTTTCAAAATGTTTATCATCTACGAGGCTACAACACACGATTTCATATTTATTTACGCATATTTTAATTGTTGCGTAGCTCAATCGTAATTTTGGGCAGTTTAAGCAATTGATAGAACTCTTGATAAATTATCATTCAACACGCCGCTCCCCAACAATGTCAGTGTCAGAATAATGACAAACGCCCTTATTCTGTGCCCAATTCGTATCACTGTTCGACTTTTGCCTTTCACAATTGGACTCAATAGACATATTACTTTTTTGTCTGGATTTTGTTCGTTTGAACAGAACTATTTCTCTGTTTTAGATATACATATAATTTTCCTGACAGTTCATTAAAATCAATTTGACTGAGTATTATATCAGTTTAACCAACTTTAAAATAAATAAAAAAATTTAGAATATCTTTTTTTTTTGGTTCAGAAATACTTTCAAGGGTACTGTGATTACACAGGTACGGCTATTATCTTCCTCTAATATGAACATCAATACGCAGTACTGCGTTGTGGGCAGTGAAGCAAACCCGTACCGATGTCGTTTTGCCTAAATCCGAACAAATATTATGCCTTTTTGATAAAAATGATAAATAGCAACATGACAGTCGTAAATGAAAATTAGTGATGTGACTTCGATCAAAGTATCAGATTTACCAAATTTAAAAAATATACGAAGTTGCCTTGTTTGGAGATACAAATCACGTCAACGGGATGTACTAGTTCTATCTAGCTCTACAATAAGCAACAATTTTCGGTAGCGTGAGATCATATGCTTTCTGTATCTGCAAGCAGACCATAACCGTCGGAGGCTCTGAACGGAGCCATTTGCTTTGTTCATCTTATCAGGGCTCAACATTTTGCCGGATAAACTAATTACTTTACTAGCATTAACGACACTGTGGTCAGTCAAATTTAAATTTGTGCTTGTTGCACAGGGGATCGAACCAGGGAAATTATTTACTTTTTACAAATTAATTAATTTATTGTCTGAAATGAAAATCATAAAAACTACATTTCGCACTTCCCCTTCACAATTACGTAAAAAAAAATGTTAACGGTTTTATGTGTTGAATAATTATTTGCCATCACAGCAAAATAAAAATAATAAAAATTGAATTTTTCGAACAAATCACTAAACTTACCATTAATACAACAGTGATTAGCATTGAAGAGAACCCCATCATCAGAAAAGCCTTTACAAACCATGCCGTCCAATGTAGCCAATTCTGCAAACCCATAATTTTCATGACTTCCTTCAGTTGCTTTTCCTTCTCCGATGTGATATACTACAAAGAAAAATTATGTTTTGAAATAAAAAAATAAATTATGACAACTTACCTTCACAGTATATGTACAGGGATAAATGTAACTCAGCAGAATAATCAGTGACATCATGCTCGCCAAACCACTCAATAGCGGATCATTTAAATATTGTGGATAAGGGTATCTCTGAAGCATAACTTTAGGTAGGGGCTCAGTCAAACTTGTCGCCGACTGTCTAATAAACGCGGTCGATATGGCATTCTGCACAGGCAGGAAACCCTCCCGTAAATAGCCAGAGGGAATACCACCATCCAATGCCAGCACATTTCTCGGTCCGATAGGATCCATTGGTATGAAGAGCGCATTAGTCATCCATGTGACCATAAAGCTCGAAGTTGCAGTTCGCAGTTCACTGGGAAATCGCAATCGATAATTCAATTTCTCGGGTAACTTCGTTGCATTTGCCAAAATATCACTGAATTCAACCCCAGCAAAGTAATTATTATTTGAATTCATTAAGACATTCTCCAAAGCGTTTGCGTCCGCATATCCACTGTATGTGAGATTTAAGCTGTCAGCCGCTTCTTTTACAAGCTTATCGAAAACCGCTGCATTGGGTGAATACGCCAGATGGTAATCCAGCTTCACATTATTGGTAATATTTTGTTTTATTATGTTGCTCCTACAAAAAATATTAAAGTTAGCTTAATGTAGAATAAGGTAAGGGCAAATCTTTATTGTTAGGTAAAGTTTGTGTGAAATGTTAGTACGAGTGCTACAAATTGGTTAAACGCTACTGCGAAAGTTAGTAAATATTAGGAATTCAAGTGCACCTCATGCATTCCATTATAGAAGAATAATAATAAAAAAGCAAGAATCAAAAAGTCTGAATGGTGCTCCAAAGCAAACTACAAACAATTATGGAGGATCACCAGTAGTAGCTTGCCTTGATTTCAATGCGTTTCTTCTAAAATTCCTGAGTATTGCAGCGCGTCCATACAGTGACCTAGGAATAAAATTTGAAATAAATTTTTTATGTAATATTAAATGGGGTCAACGCTTAGGTTTTAATACAAAAGCGGGCTAGACTTTACTTGACTGCCCCTACCCCAAAATCACTTATATTTTTTATTATAGTTGATTTTCATGCGCTGAATTTAGATCTGCAAAAAGATTCTGGCACTGTCTTACCGTTGGAGGGCGTGTCATGCCAAACGTTTAGAAATCGGTCCATAAAAACTCGAGAAATAGCAAGATAAAAATCTTGTCGAAAATCACATACCCGAGAAGGGCAACCATTTTGCGCGAGAGGAACTTATAGCCTTTAAAAAGCGAGTTGTGTATCCTTTAGTGTATCCTTATGCATTTGCATCCTAACACCTGCACATGATTCCAAAAGCCGTTCGTCAGCACCCAGTTGCTATTTATATATTAAAATTATGAAATTATTCAATAAATTTTTCTTATTTTTTTGACGTCGTCGGATTATTTTTTGTTTTACTTTCACTTCACGAGTAAAATAAAATAAATTTTTACACATTTGAACACTCCCTTCCAGAAATGTGTGTATATCATAAGCCATTTTCGAAACTTTGAGAGCTTGCCAAACCCAAACGGTAAGAGAGCATCAATATTTTTTTTTTAAATTTTAGTTCAGGGCACCAAAATCAATGGGATACAAAAGAATGTGATTTTGGAAATGGAATCAAAGTATAATTTTGCCCACAAGCCGAACTAATGTAGCATTATTGACTACTTATAAGAACCTCGCAAACGGAAGGACAACATCGAAAAGAATTAAAAATGTTAACAATCGGCCAACCTAAGGGTCATTTGATCGCCAGGGCTGAAATTTAGAACATATCTACCCTACTCTATTGAGATTACAAAATAAACAATTCAGATCTTTTTATGAAACACTCCTTAGGGATGGACTATTTCCCGATGTACTAAAAAGGGAGGTGAAATTAGTAGACGATCCAGCCAAGTACGTTTTGATTTGATTTCCCCAGGTCGTGACTTATGTACCTTTCCCGAAAAATTGGTTTTAAATATTTTATATTGCCATAACCAATTGTATTTTGCAAATTTTATAAAAGTCAAACAACAACACTGCCAATTGGAAACTTAAAAACTAAAGTGGCAAGAGAACTGTCAATTGGTACTGAAAAAATATGAATTTTCAAACCAATTTCTTTAAAGTACCTACAATCAAAAACGAAATTAAATTTGCTTGTGAATATAACTGCCAGCATTTCGATATAATGAAATAATTTTTCTCTGAATCCAAAAGGTGCAACGAATACTTTCATAGCAAGGACAGTTTTTCAAATGGCGTGGTATAATAAGTGAAGGACATTTGCGTTGCGAACTGGATCTTTCTAATATCTCTTTACCAACGGAACAAGAAAAACCTTCCTGCCTATTACTTTGATTAACAATGGTTTTTAAGAAAAACAATGAGATAAAACGAATTCATAAAACTGAGATAATTTATATATTCAATTTATATAAACAAACATGAAGTATCTACTTTAAAAAGGACAAACAAAATGTCAGTACACACTTAAATTTATCTTAACGTTATTATAAAATACTTAATTACCTTGATGCGATTCGTTCAGTGTTGCCACTGCTTTATAACAAAACATTTGATGAAGTTAACATTTGAACATCTGGTCAAAATATATAATTTAGTACAAAAACTAATATCTACACATAGTTAAGTAAAATATTGCGATCAATTCAACATGTAGTTTTTTTGTTACGTTCTTTGTGCTACTTATTTAATTTAACCCGAAATAGAAATAGAAATTATTTCCCATAGAAATAGACTGTATATCCACAAAGGTTCCAACACCCGCCACTGGGTTGCAACCTCCATTACGAAATACTTCCATATTAAGGACTTTGTACGATAATTACGTTTTTGTATACCTAATACTGACATCTAAGTCACTAATCGTATTTGTTCAGACCACATTTAAGTCGATATTTAAATAAGAATTAAAGATGTTTATTACATGTATACGCATGTAAATTACATGAATCCTCTATTTAACTTTTTATAGGCTATTGTCTTACTTAAACTTTCAATTTAATTTAATGTTGACGGTAATGGAAGTCTAATGTAGTAGTTTTCTCTACGGTTGGTTGGATATTGATTAATTAATTTTGTTAAACTTCTGGGGAAGAGAAGGAAGCGAAACAACTTGACGATAGTTTTGGCGCAAATCTGAGTTAATGCATTTTTTTTGTCAGTGGAGAGAATTTGTTGTCGCCCTCTCCCGCTGAATTTAGATTTTGACCCGAAGACAATTTTTATGTAATTTAAATTTTACCAGGTTCAAATGCGTACTTTAAAGAAGTAATCTTGCAACTTTCTTGCATTATTTTTTACAAATAGCTGCACTAAACGAAAGAAATCAGTTATATTTTATATCACGTGTCCCAATTAAGTGAACTCGTAAATTGGGACACGCTGTATTTAAAGCTGTGTTTCTTCTGTCTTATAACTTATCCTTGGATAATCTTAGTAGTATAATTAAATGTATGCTTTTAAAGTCTTTTCACAATATTTAGTTGGTAAATATGTACAAACATAATTATATGTTTCAAAATAAAAAAAACATCGATCTAAATAATTAAAAAAAAAAAAAAAAACCATTTACGACAAATTATATGTACGTAGTTAAATAAGTTTTAATTAAATTACCTTCGAAACTTATATGATAGTTGGAATCTGTAAAGTTAATTAAAATAAATCAGTTATTATACAATAAACTCATTGAAGAAACTTTTCATAATACCCAGGATGATCAAGAAAAAAAAATTAAAGAATTCCTACTAGCCTTAGGTGTTAAATCATTATAATACACATAGCTGTTATACCCAGCGCTGTCGAAATGAAAATGCTTTTACCTTTGATATTAAAGGTCTGTCCGCGTACTTCTGCGCGAAAAAAAGTGAGAACTTTCATATCGACGTTAATGGTCCTTCAAAATAAAGGTACCTACACGGAAAACCGACACTATTTTGTGCTGTTTTCATTTTACTTTCGTTATTTTCTGTACAATTTATTTTAATGTCGCAAAAACTGTGAAATCTCCAATTTCGAAAAGGAAGTCTTGCATAAAAAAGGTCGCTTATTCCCACAACATTTTTTCCTGTAATGTGAATTATACTTTTTTTTTGTGACTTTTTTACACTTTCTCAGTACGTCAAAAACTATTCCAAAAAAAAATCACAAAAAAACAAATGCAAAAAGGTTCCAAACAACCAAACGCGAACAATACATTTTGTACTGTGATACTTTGACATCTTTGGTTTGATTTTCGTTCATATTGCAGCCATTTTTCCAGACGCGGATTTGCACTGAATATTTTAGAGCTTTTGTACCTCTCTATTTTCTATTTTGTTAAAGTTTTAATTGAATTTTAATCCTTCGCATGCATTATGCCATTGGATACGTTAAAGAGCAACTCCATAAAAAACGACTCTAACTACTTAAGTGTTGAGTGTTTTCTATTTTCTGTCAGTCTATGAATTGTCAATCGGACAAATGTGCAGAAAGTTCATCAATTCTATCCTTCATGTTTATTATACTTTCTTACAAGTAGGACGAGTCAGGCAGATGAGGAATCTGTAAAAGTGCGATTAGACGGTCATACAACACTTGTCATCCGGATGACATATTGACGTCAGAAAACTTGTTTTTTCAGACGGGATAACCACTTAAGGATAAATGCTACATCATAATGACGCCAGGGTGTCATCCGGATGACATGTTTGGATGACCGCCTGATCGCACCTTACATTGATTTTACACTGTGATTTTTGAATTTTTTAATTTGATAGCATTTTGACTAGGAAAGTTAAGAGAAGAGACTTGATAGCAACTAAGTGAGTGTTTAGTTCGATTTTTCCTAAGTGACAGCGCTGCGTGCAACAAGCTAATTCTTCATATGTACAATACTGCGTTCTACTTAAGTTTATGGTAATTAAGGTAATTCTAGCTGTGCTTTAGTTCTGAACGAAAAGAATACATGCAAACAAAAAGTTTATTTATGGAACTAAAATAATATCATTAGGTGGCAAATTTAAGCGAACAAATTCTTCCTAAGACATTTTACTTTAAACGCGTTTTATATATGATTCACTCCCTAATGTAGAGCATTTTATTAATTAAGTGTGTTCATAAAATAAAACTAAATTATAAGAAAATTATGTTACATTTATAAAATTAGAAAACGATTTGTAACAACTGGATTGTAGTTTTTTTTCCTAAAAATTTCTTGGTAATTAGTTTTTAACAGTCCTGCATTTCTATCGTTCGCATCAACGACGAAGTCAAAACGACACTGCTTGCATGAGTAATGTCCCACATTTCCCACTGTAAGCTCATCTAAGCGCAATAATATAGAATTTATGAAACCACAATACAGACTTAGCGCCAATAACAAAAAAAATAGCAATAATTTATGTATAAAGAATGTGACATCAAATATGATTGGATATCGCTGCCAAATGTCAACTTAATAAAAGAAAAAATAAAGGATCATAAAATGCTTTCGAATACAAGTCTCTCAAGCAAGTAACAACAAAAAAGTAAACATATTTTTTTAACAGCAGTTTGCAGTAAACGAAAACGTTTCCTAAAAGCACAAACAAATTAAACAGTGTAAACGCGTAAATAGTGCTGAAGTACACTATCCCCTTCAAATTTTAATTAGCCCTTAAATTTTTTTTAATCAAGGCCAATAAAAGATAGCATCGAATCAAATCGAATATATTTGGGCATAGACCTTTCGAAGATAGTGTACGAAAAAACATCGTTTCAAAGCCAATTAGAACTTACTTAAACAAATCGAGATTATCTATTGGCAAAGATTGATTGTAAATTGTGACATCAGTAAACTCGGGTGACACCAACGTTCTCACCAACACCAGCAGCAATGAGAACAGCGCGGGGAGTAACAATTCGACACTGAGTTGCGTTTTGTGATTCCATTGCAGGATCCAGTTCTTCCACAGCAACAGGCGAAATTTTTCAAAATTACTTGTGACCATTGTAGTCTATGTATGCATTGGGTTCAGTGGTGAAATTATTTTTAATTCACCAAGTAACTGAAGTGAGCTGAAAATAGGAAAAAATAAAATTTAATACATATGTACATGTTCACTTTTAGATTACAATTTTAATAAATTCTAATAATAAACTACACAACACAATGAATGAGAACTGATTTGACTTTATAGGCTTCTTGTGAATACTGATAAGATTAATTAAACATTAAGCAACAAAGTGCATTGTTTAGCAGTGAATAAAAGGTATTGCGATTTGCATTGCTCTCGAAATGTGGAACATGAAAGCATTTATCACTAATCGCAAATGTGGGGTTTTTGGTTGTAGTAACAAAAGAACGCCAAGCACCAGAGTGCAGGTTGCCGAGTAGGCATCAATATTTTTTTACTGTTACGTAACAGGTTGTATAAAACTGATAAAGCTATTTTTCAACGGTAGCGCTCTATAAATAAGAGGCTTGAGAACTCTAAAAAGTTCATAATGAACTAAGTCTCGATTTGAAAAAGAGACGATTAGACTTTATTTGTAAACCTTTGGTCACCAATTTACTTAAAATTATGTGTCACAAGAACCTATGCAAATATAAAATACTTGAATTAATTGTGCAAAATTCAGAAGCCAACCCGATTTTTTAAAAGTCAACAATATTGATTTGAGTAAAGGAACCGAACCAAAATTGGTGAAGCGAGTAACGAGGGCAAAAAACAGTCTCCGACTAGAACGTCACAGTTAATATGTCATCTAATCTTGTCATCCTATGACATCCTGCTTATATACACGAAAATGAAATCTTGCCAGAAATCAAACGCTTGTCAATCGCTGTTTCTTTGGGCTAAGAAAGGCAGCTATGTAGTAAGGTCATCTTCCAAAAACTCTGATATGTAAGATGTTTGGCCCCAAAATTGAAGTGTCACAATATATAGGGTCCGCCATCTAACGTTTTTTTTTCAACTAGTGCTTATTTCGCGAATGGTAACACTCAGCTCATGTCTGATTTGACAGATAATTAGTTTTATCCTTACGCTGAATATGGTTGTGTATACGCTTGAACAACGCTGGGAAATATTGCGACATAATTGGGCCATTTTTCTTCGAAAATGAGCAAGGAAGGCCGTTACAGTCAATGGCGATCGTTATCGGGCCATGTTGAACGAATTTTTGTTCACAAAAACTGAAGAGGAGGATATTAGCAACATTTGGCTTCAACAGGACGGCGCAACGTGCCACAGAGCCGAAGCTACACTCGATATTTTGCACCCTGTTTGTGTATTGAATGCTTGCCATTTATCATGCGATTTGACACCGTTCGATTTTTTTTTCCCAAAAGACTGTGTTTACGCGAATAGTCCCCGAACTCTAGACGCAACATTACTCAAGTAATGGCTGAGATACCGCCCGTGCGAAAAAGTGTTTAAATATAACATCAAAAGAATTGCATGCTGCGAATCTCGCCAAGGCGACCATTTAAATGATATTGTTTTTCACACTTAATAATGAAATAAAATGTTCATCAAAAATATATCGCTGTGTGTGTTTAATTTAGCTTTACTTGCAAAATCAAAAAAATTAATGACCGTCTATATTCCCATACAGCGGTTTACTTTATTGTATCCGGATTGAAATGACAGATTGCTATTATTGCATAGAAACTATATTTAAAATAAATACTCTAATCAATATTAACTCAGTCGAGACATACGAATTTGTTGTTCGTATAAACGTAATATGCGATTTTGACTAAATTTCAAATTTAATAAATAACCATATTTTTCGTTTCTTCGCCGGCATTAAATTTTTTGTTTGGCAGTAGTTTGACCAGTCGATATCACAACTATTATGGTTTTTGTGTTATAATTATGGTTTGATGTTCTAAAACCTTAACAGCCTTATTTATAAACGTACAAATTTATGCACGCTCTAAAATGCCTCTAATCGCAAAAATGTTATTTATAGAACTTATGCAACGTTGCATAGAGGTTGTCTAATTTAAACGCGTTTGGAGGTGGTTTAGTGCCCGCATAAATGTGTTTTTGTATGGAAATATCATATTATTTTCCTCCTTCTCTTACTACCCGCTTGATCGAATTTGTATTCGACGAAATTTTTTGCAATGTAAAAATTATTTCAAATGTTTTATTCAATTATTAATGAGGATTTAAAAGTGTATGTGCAACCGATATTGAATAGAAAGAAAATTAATTTGTGTGGCAGGGATACGACAGTGTAGGAATCATTCGTGAGCATTTCGAAGTTATGTGTTGTTAAGACAAATGCACAACCACTTAAATTGTATTAAAAACCTTTATCTCGTTTGCATTTTCGGTGTAAGCGAAATTTCCGAGTCCCATCTAAATACATTTAATTTATTTTTCTATTTACACGCAGCTGAGTTCTGTTTACCAATTCGGACAACTAATTGTAATAGATTTCGCTTTTTTGGTACTTTATCTGACAGAAACACTGTATAATTATATGGGTAGCAAAATGTTTTACAAATAAGGATTTATGCAACGTTATATAGAGGCCGCTTAAATACTTCGACTCTGTATAACTATAACTATGCAACTGTTTAGTGGCATTTTAGTAAATTCTAATAAATATGGCTGTATGTATTTTTTTTGTTTTGACTACTTATATTTTTTTAATTTGAGCTTTAAATGCTTTACAATTTTCCGAGCAATTTCACAAGTTATTTAAGACCCTTATCCATCACAAACTGATTTCACCACAATTTCGATTCGGTATTATAACTATGGTTGGATCTTATAATCATCCATTTTTTTTATTATCTCCATAATTCTTTTTATTTCGAACAAAATCTATACATTTTTAAGCACTTGGCAATTTAAACAATAAAAACACTGCTATGTAACAAAACGACGCATTAATTCGAATGCATAGGCGTCAAACACTCGAATGTTCAAAATTATCAATTGCATAGATGTACATTTTGAGACAAGTTCAAACTTGTTACTTCTATATAGTTTGACACACTTTTGGTTAGTTTAGTTTTAGTTTTCGTTGGTTACAGATTTAAAGTTTGTGTTAGTTATGACTCCTTAAAAGTATGAATGCTTGATGACTGCTGAAAATTAGCAGTTAATAAATAATAATTGATTATTACTCATTAATTTTAACTTCCATATTTTTTCTCTATGTCCTTCGATTTTTGAATTAACGGAAGTCGACTTATAAGTAGCCTCGGCCTTGAAACTAAGAACAAAAAATGTATTCCTACATATATTCCAAATTTCGGACATAGAACTAACAGTTTCCGAGTAATTTTGGTTCGGACAAAAACGCAGTACAGAGGACAGAAAATTGAATTGGCTCTTATTAAATGGAGGATAATTGGAAATTTAATAATATTATGCTTTGGAAAGATATGATCATATAAAAGGATTTAATAAAATATGTTGTATCAATTTTGTAACAAAAACTTAACCAATGGAATTAAAAACAGCATATCGCAGTGTGGAAATGGCGGATTTTAAAAAAAACATTTAATTTTAAAGCCTCAAAAGTTTTAATGAACATGAGGGCCGACATGGCTAAATCATATTTAATCCATTATACCAACGATAAAGCTGAATTAAGTTTCCGCCACTCATGTGGATAATAAAATGAGCTTATAACAGAAATAATCTTTCACTCATAAAGGAACAATGCTAATGTTGTAGGTATAGATATAATGTTTACTAAATAATCTAAATCACTTAAGTCCTACTACTGGCAAACGTGCCTTCGTATTCTATAATTATATAATCTCTAATTAAAAGCACTTTTAAGTAATTATTTTAATTGTTTTTGTTTTTATGAAAAATATGATAACAATCTATTTAAATGCATGAGTTTTGTTAAACAAGAAGTGTGCAATTTTACACAAGTGTAAGCGTAAACAACTTTTATATAGGCTTTTATATCGATTGGCGGCATTGTTCCCCATTCATGTGGATAATTAGTTATTGGACTAACTGCGCCGCGAATTGTTTTGTTTACCAACGTTCGAAATCGATTAGACACAAAACTTCAGCAAACAATTTTCAGGACAAAAAGAACAAAAAAAAAAAGATATTTAATAAGTCTAACAATACTCCATGCCAGAGTCAACCTTCGCCGTCTTATTTATTTTTAAACGTTTTGCACAATGTCTGGTCTCATTCGGCTAGAACTCCCCCGTATTACATCTGTGACGTACTTCAGATTTGTAAGGTAGAAAAGAAGCGTAGTTCATATCTGTTTATTCAAAAGATGCACTCAATTGTAAAAAAAAAACTTGATAAGGAAAACTATCGAAGAATCCCAACGCCACTCGAGTACAAGAGCTCCTCCTATCTTTATCAAAGTGTACACTTTTGATTAGAATGCTTAAAAAATAAACATTTACATCAATTATTATTGGTATTTATTTCACATTCCTAAGGACAGATTGCACCTAGAGACCTCCAATACATACAGTGGTGGCAAAAAAAATAGAAACACGGTGATTGCCAGAACGTAATATCCCCAAATATAAGGCAGCGTTAACGTCAGGTTGCCCAAACAAAAACAGGAGTTTTAAGTACCCTTCCTACAAGTGTGAATGAGATTTTGTGGATTGAAACGACTGGAGATCACCGGTGTCGTAAAATCAAAATATAAAAAAACCTGTCTAATTTGACAGGACTGAAACCTGCAAATCACACAAGGTAGTCCAAAACTTGGAGGACTACCGAACAACATATTTAAGATTGAACCGGCGAACCTCACATGCGGACCAATAAGAATGTAGGAAAAGTGGTAATGTTATGATTCCTCGTCGTCAATAGAACACAGTAGAAGAAGGGGTTTAAATTTGGAATTGACTCAAACTTTGCAGGTCTTCAGCAATAACAAAATTGTTATACAGGTGTATCAGCAATTTTTTAAGGGGCGCTTGATTTAGATATATTCAGAAGTAATTAAATGGGACATTGGTCAAATGATCGACAAAAAAAAAATTATGTTATTTTATATAAATTTGCAAAGCAACCCACATAAATATTCACCTATTATTAGATAAAGCCTCCATTTAGGAAATCAGCAATTCCATAAATTTACAAAAATTTGAGGCAAGAATTGAAGTTATTTATACGAAGCTGCAAAGTTTTTGAAAAACGAGCAAAATTATTTTTTTAAACAGATAATTTAAACAAAAAAATATCCTATTCCTAACTCTAATGATCTGTAGTAGAAAGAAGGAGATTGGTCTAGGGTATATTGAATAAGGCTCACAATACATACTAGGAATTATAAGTTTCAGCGGGTGTAAGGTAAGCAATTTGCATGTTACGCGTGATATATTTGCGATATTTCATCTTTAAGTCAAAAAGCCAGTTATTTAACACGCGAAACAAACAGATCTGAAAGTCATATATGTACAAATATATTGAAAAATAATTTTTAGTCCATCTCGATGAGACCAATTGTTTGAAGCCGATTCTGAACGGCAGTTAATTTTTGAGTAGCTTCTCATGACAGTTCTTACTCTTGGATGTTTGTCAGACGTTCGCAAGAGGTGGGGCAGCCAATAAAAACTTTCATGTGGTACAAGTCGGGATTTGAACCAAAGCACTTAACCACTAAGCCACTGCACACACTTTGACAAAGATACAACTCTTTAAAATTAACTTACAAAATTTAGTGCTCAATTAAATGTGGATAATACAAAGATTTTTGGCACTAGGGGCGGGGACCTACAATATGCATGCTTCTGGACCCTTCGCTTAGTAGGTTAATATACTTACCACTAAACATTGCACTCATTTTTGTTAAAAGTGATTAGTCGTGAAGGGCACAAATGGGGTCTATACTTCTGAAACTGCCCAGAATTTATTTGGCTTTTACTAAGAAAGTAAGTATTACATTACATATCAAATAGAAAAAGCAACTGAAATAAAGCTTATTTAAAATGTAACCATTGCATAGTTATAGGCTAATCTGATTTTGACTAAATAACTGAAAAGTTTATACTATTCAATAAAGCTACACACCTTAAAAAATATCTTTATTTTCCAGCAATTACAAAACGAAACCAGCCCACCCTATAAAATAAAATATGCATTCATTGCTCAACGGTGAAATGTAACACACTCTACATTTAGTATAATATTTCCGTAAGGAAATGTTAAAAACATTAAAGACGGGCGAGGAATAGATAATAGCAAATGCATAATCTTTCCAATCACATAATATGGATCTTAATAGACCATCCATTAAGTTTATATCTTTTGGGAGCAGTTTTAAAAACTTTCATAATAAATTAAAACATATGTATCTGGTTGATATAATATAAAATTAAATAAAAACTCTCATCAAACGACTGCAACCTGCAACATCTTTGTGGTTTAATCGATCGCTTGCGTGCGTAGACTAATTAAGTCTTAGATTGGAACTCTTATTATTGTTTTATGGTTCCTGTTTGTGTGCGTTAAAAAGGTGTTATGGATAGATTTAGTATTTTGTAAAACGATTATCTAACATTCGAATATATGCCATCTATAAGAAATCTGTTGTTATTATGCAAGAACCTTCCTGATTTCAATTTGGCTGTTAAAGTTGTCTTATCATATGGCAGGCAGAATACGTAGACATTCATAATGTCAGCTGTCACAGAAATTTAAGTTCTATATAGCAAACAAATTGAAAACTTTTGTGTGAACTATCTTAAATTTTTGGATACAAAATACATATATTTGATGTTCCTCAACTGGTTAAGCACTCACTTTGTCATTTGGACCTAACTAATAGGAAAATTAATGTGAAGATAAAATTAGCTGTTCCCAGTTTCTGTTAGATTTATTTCTGCAGTTTAATCTTCACATTCAACTTCTTATTGGTAGTAGTCATTGCGATAAAAATGTTGACAGAATTTGCTGCCGTATCCCTTTTATTTTCCGGCTGCAATTTAATCTAAACATTAAATTTCTTATTGGTACGGGTAATTGCTATAACATTTTTAATAAACTTTATTCACTGTAATCCTTAAAAATATTCCAAGAATAGTTGATGTTAGTGGAAGCAGGTGTTAACGTCGATTGAAAACGATGAAATAAGGTTAAATGATAATACAATTATACTCCCACCATTAACTGCAACTACTCAGGAGTAGCTGTTTAATGGCGTTTGTGTTAGCAAACGAGAGATTTGGAGATATGTGCTATCTGATAAAGGCAGCGGGCGAATTAATAATTGCAGTTAGGTTATGAGCTGCTTCAACATATTAAAAGTATTTTGAGTATAACAATCCGTATCAAAGGTAAATTCGCCGAAATCAGCTTAATTTGTGCTCACGACACCACTTCTGGAAACCGACTTGTCAAACCGCTGTCAAACCGCCAACCAAAATTATAAACGGACAAGGCACAGCTGAAGTGCTTGTCCATTTAAGCACCGTTTAGTTGGTGTTCTGTGGCCTGTTACAGATTTCTTGCAGAAATGACATCGCTAATACACCATAATAAATAAATGGGATCATAATTTCATTAAATGCAATATCATTTTTTATACAAAAATGCACAACTATCTCTCAAACTATGTATTCTAATGATACGATTTTGTATAAGTCACTATCTCAAAGCATATTTTAAACCTAACGTATATAACGCGTGCATATGCACTTTAGTAGATTAAGTCCATAGCAAGTCCAAATGTTATACATATTACCCAAAGTACTTCCGAACTTATTTAGCAGCTTTTGCAAGTCATATAATCCGCAATGAACCTTCATGTTGCTTGACTGATTAAATTAAAATAGATTAAATTCTTAGACAGAAACAAGTCTATAGATTATTCCACCGATAGTATCTTAAAAATGAAGCACTTATAAGAGAAAAAGCAGTATTACAGATGTACCGGAAAAATTGATATTCCAAACTTACAGAACTATGTAATGGCACCTTATCCAAATGTCAAGGAATTTTTTTAAACTTTGAGTAACCTGGCACTGTGCCCGAAAAAACCCGTCCGACAATGAGTTAAACACAACTCAACTTCAATCGACGAAAAGCGTAACAATTAGACGACCGACTCTTTGTTCGACAATATGTTAACTGACTTGTTGCAGGTAAATACTTGTTATATGCTATACCGTTAAATGTGAGTATGTTCAAGTATCGATAAGATAAGTTTATATTGGTTTGCTAATCGAAGGAAATTTATGATAAAGGCTTGGATCACAGGAAAGCAAAATTTAAACGCCAAATCGTAATCTTAATAGATTTTCATGTAGATTTATATCAAGTGGAAAAGCGAAAATGTTGCGCGTGTTTTTATTTTGCTGATGTATCTAGTAAAAACACAAAATTCTTCTGATCAAAAAAATTACTTTTTTGACAATCATTTTTTCCGTTTTTTGAGCCCTAAATTCAACAATGCTTTTAAAAAGACTTTTAAGATGAAAATGAAATCAAATGAAGGAATGAAATCTAAATAAATCTATATTAAACAATTTATTTTTTTTCAGTCACCAAGCACATCCAATCTCAGAACGCCTCCATTTAAGAAAGGGGGTCTCACTGTAGGCCACACTTTGGAGCAACCTATCCCACCTCACACTTCCTCACACACAACAATCCGTTTTTCAACTGATATTTTTAATATTATTTTAATTATGTTTACTTAGTTATCTCTGGTGTACCTACGTACATACTATTAATGATTAGTCCTTCATGTGGTTTTTAACAAAATTAAATTGAATTGATGTGCTGCTTAGAGGTGCAGGACCACCAACCAGTTAGTGTATTTGCTATCATATCGTCAGCAAAAAAAAAATACTCCGCCCACGTGCAGAAATACAGCATAAAAGTAATCGATGGCCAACGAACACGCGCCGCACTGTTTACTCATCGCATGGGGTAGTACTAATACATTCCAGACATTGTGTACACTTTATAGCATTTCAATTATCGACCATCGAGTTGACATAATTCGCATTGTATGGTGGATTTCAAAATGGTTTCACTATAGACAAAAGCTATCCTAATTACTCGATTATTAAACACCAAATGATTTAAGCTTTGCTCTTTAACGTGAAATTTTCAAGGTATACCAAAAGGATGCAAAAACAGAACGCCTGGGTCGACTTAAAAAGCATACGTTTTTATATCAAAAAAAAATTAAAATTAGCTCTTAGCCAACAAAGACTTTTTACACGAGCTACTACTATACTTAATATAAGTTTTATAGATGCAATTGTGTGCCTGAGCTGACCATTAATTAATTTGTTATACAAATGCAATACTTTGCCATTTCAAGCAAATAAAGACAAAATTCTTCTCAGTCAGATTACTGATTCAAAAACATAAACAATACTACAGTTATTAAAAAAAAATATTTAAACTTTTTCCGCTGAAAAAATCTAAAGTTCAAACTTTATTTTGTCTTTAATATTAAAACTAGCTGTATTCCGCGCCTAGCCCGTGTTAATATAAATTGGTTTTACTATAATCAAAATGCTTTATACTGTATAGTTTATACTGCCAAAGTTAAAAAGTTACGTGCCGACATCATTGATAGAATTTAAAACTCAACGTTTAGAAATGTTGAACATTTTCGCGGATATTACGAATTTGAGTGTAGTTTATGCAGTCCTTAACATTGTATTTGTTCATCTCCCACATTGACCCCAAAAAAATATTGATTAATGGGAGGATTAGCTACTCATACCAACAATTTTTAATGAATTCTACTTATTTTTCTATAAAAACATAAGAACATATTTTAGCCGTTTGACTTTTTCTCTTTAACTAATCTTAATTTACGTATTTGCCGTATTTTTAAGCCGAAGACGAAAATTTGGCCGAATGTAGCCGAAGCCGAAGCCGAATGTTTGGTCGGACTCTACTACTACTACTATAAGTAGCCTCAGCCTTGAAACGAAAAAAATATATATTCATGCGCCTTTTTAGGCCATGATCTACATATATTCCAAATTTCAGCTTCCGTTTCCAATTAATTTTGGGTTAGACAGAAACCCAGTATAGAGGACAGAAAATTGACTTGTCAATTATTATATGGAGGATAAAACACGAATTTTTGCACGAATGGAAGAGACCTACAATTTTAAAAAGGTTTCGAATTGGAAATTTGAAAGAGTTTCTCAAGACAGTTTTTTTTAGCGAGTTTATTTTTTTTAGTTAGTTGAATAACTGCACCAACAAAAAGAGATTACATAATTTTTGTCCAAAACTGATATACTCAAATCTGTTAAAAAAGACTTTTTAGGTACTTAACGGAGGTCTCAATGGGGTCCCACAAATACAAGTTTTCATTCCAAAACTGACCTTAAATCGGGATTTTTTTTTTTAAATTACAGTCAAATCTCGGGGGATTTGACCAAAATATATCAAAGCTTATCAACTTTTTCGAAAATTCAATTTTTCTGGACAGTTATCAAATAATCACAAAAAAATATGCAAACTTAGCTCTGGCTTTAAATAGTGGATCGGTAATAGTGTAATTTGAAGCAAGCTAATTCAAGAACGATTCTTAAATTTGCTAACTTACTCCGTATAATCAGCTTTATAAAATGCTTTTACTTGTGTAAAATTGTATTTTATTGTTTGACAACTTCTTTTTTATTTCAAATATTATCACCGTAATAACGTATATATGCCAATTGTTAAACGAACAAACTAATTTTCAAACCCAAATCTCAAAGGTGAATAACTTTTCACCTGTGTATAAACCACTGTGGATTTCCCCAACTCAGAAGACTTAGTTAGATGATTCGGTTACAAAGTTCAAAAAAAAAAGTTTTCATTGATAAATTACCTTATCGGCTTTCGCAGAAGGATGATTCATTTGTTTTATATTGTTTTATTTCAAACAGTGTCACAAGAACACAATTAAACTTATTATCTATGATATAAATTACTTTATTGTGGCAAAGATAATACGAACTTCCAAAAAAATATATCTTCGGGTTCTTAAACTTTCTAACATTAGTTGGGCTTAAAAAATTAATTTTGTATGACCTTATCTTTATGTCAAAGTGCTAATAAATTGCGTATTTATCTCGTCTTGTTCGATTACTTATCGGAATATGTCACATGTAGTTGATGAGTTAGTATTTGTAAAAATTGTTTACGGAAATTGCCCACTCCTTCGTCACTACACCAATTAAGACCCTTCGATAAGTAATAACAATTACTAAACCCAAAAGAAGTCTAGCCTTTTTCAAAATCTACAACTCTAATCTTATCTTAAAATTTTGTAAACTGCAAAAGTATGACAATTTAAAATCGCATATTATTGAAAATGTTTGTCACACTTAAACCTTCGGGGGAAATGCAATGTACTGCTGATTCGCTGGTGGTTAGATTTGAGTTTTAAATAAATGAAAAAGAACTCTGATTATTCATTGTGTAACTTGTAAAATTGCGTAATCTTTGGAGCGGGTTTTAAGTCACATAATAACATTGAGTATCGGACACAAGAGCATTATCTATCCTCGAGAGTCAGCTAAGAGTCTAATTCACATGAATCGAATTCATGAAGCACGTTTTCATGCTACATGAGTCACTGCAAGAAAATTGAATAATATTTACTTTAGGTATGGAATCAACTGTCATCACAATGATTCAGTAGAAGTCATCGCACGTACAAGTATACTTCTATGATTTGTCATCATTTTGCACCCTGATAAGTCTAAATTTAGTTCCGATACACTGATAGTAAATATTTTAAGTTATCAGCCACATGCTTTTCCAAAATTTAGTTCTCAATAACAAAGAGGGTTGTGACTCAGCGCTCTATGGAGCAAGATTCAAAAAGAGTTGCCATGTTGCCATATACCATTTGAAGTATTGTAATTAATTTTGATACATGGCTTGCAACAAACTCTTATGTTGGTTATGTTGTAAAATTATGAAAATTATATACTCAGTATGTGATCAGAACATAAATTAACGTCGATCTTGACACAGCCGTCTTTGAAAAAATTTTTTTTGTTACCGATTTTCATGAGTTTTTGGTAACAGTAATGCGGTTGTGCATGAGAACACTCCAGCACCTTTTTTGATCATGATGGGGTTCACAAATAAACAACGTTTGGAAATTATTAATACCTACTCCAGAAATCCTGAGTAGGTAATATTATAGGTTATAGAAAACCCACATTTGCTTCAACAGATTCCATTAAATGTGACCGTGGGAAAGACAATGGTGAAAAATTGTCCCAAAGGAATCGATCTCTAAATAAATAAATAAAAATAATAAAAATAAATTTGTAATATTTTGTCATTTCAATTCACAAAGTTAGAGTTAAGTAATTTCAAATACATAAAATATTATGAATGCAATGGAAGAATTTACAATTCGCCTTTTTAATGAATGCATATTTTAAACCAACTATAAATGTTCTAGATTATGATTTTTATCTCGTTTATTTTAATATGCATTTAAAAATATGCAGTGGGGAGAATAATTTATCGTACAAGATAACACTTATGGAAATCATTCTCGCATTTGCTTAGCAAAACAGAATACGTAATTGGTCTTCAATACTTGCATTTTGAACCTAAAATTAACGAGAATAATTTTTCATACAAAATAGCATCACTGGTTGTTTGACAAACTTTTTATGAATAAGGTTTAAAGAGTGAAATATAATTTAGAAAATATAAGTTCACTAGTGCTCTACCATCGCGTCAGATATTCAAATTAAACCATTCTATAGTGCCGAACATTTGCAGAAAGGTATTGATTGTCTCACATCATAGAATATCAATTAGTCAATGACTTAGACATTAGTAAAGTTCATATTGAAACATGGTGTCTACCTTACCATATACAAACGTGCCGACATACATATGTATGTATTGCAATTTAGTATATTTACGTAACTACAAAAATATTTATAGCTGTGTTTTGTGCAACCAAGTATCAAGAGCAGTTTAAATATTAGGCAATACACAAATTGTTTTCCATCATAAATTGAACTTAAGGGCTTCCAAGAATTTAAAGAATGTAAAAGATTTCAAATGGGTTTAAAAATTAAAAAGAACTCTCAAAAGAATGCACTGATATAAATGCCATCTTTCGCTTCAAAAAGAATGCTAAATTGACTTCAAAGGGAATGGTGTGATTGCATTCTGTAGTATTTAAGTGAAGTCAATACATCAAATTATCTTTCAGATAATTCAACAGAATGAAACGTCAAAATGAATGCATTCTTTCACAACTCTGTTTCATTTGGCGCTATTTTCTGAAACAATTGGAGCATCAGACTCAAAATATATACTATTAGTAATCACGTATGATTCATCGTTAAGCTGTTCATTTATTTGATAAGCGGGTCATTTATCATTGAATGCAATCTATGAACTTGGGCAAGTGTATTTGTTTCTCATCTTTTTATTGCGCACATTTTTTTTATTGGTAAATATATACATATATTTTCGTTATCAATAAAACGACCGTCTGTCTCACAAAATCGGATATTTCTTAAATTAATTTGTGTAATAAATGCACAAAGTGGGTAAAACCCGTGAATTAAAGAAACAATTTTTTTTAATTACATTTTGGTGTTAGCTTTTTATTAAAATTAAATGGCATCTCTAAATGAGTGGCTAAACAAACAAATATATTCATGAGAATACATTGATTAAACCTCCGAAATAAAAAAATCCAATGGCACTGATTTCGCCAATTCCTACTCTGATTTGATTTGATAACCGTTATTGCTTAACTTTATTTGTTCATTTCAATTTGCTCGAAAAAAAAATTGCAGTGTTAGTTTTGACAAAATCGATAAAAAATTTTTAAAAGAAATGTTCTACTTCCCTTTCCTATCCATTAATTATTAATTATTATTTAATATCTCTCCTTTAGACGAGAGAATTCCTCGACAGATGGTAAGTGAATTTTTGGTTCTTCGAATCAAAAACTTATACCATTCTAAAGCTTCTACAAAAATTAATGAAGGCTGTATACCCTTGTAAAAAGTGAGTGAATCCCAGTATGATTTTGTAGCTAGAAGATGACTTTGTTTGTCAAATATATCTATGGGAATCCTGAATCCGGCAAATTATCTACACAGCCTTCTTAAACGCATTTGATAGACTTAGAAACAGTATATTTGTGTGTAAATTAAATGCATTGGGTATTCCCTTAAGACAAAAAAGCAAATAGTCAGATTGGGTAAATCAACATCTTTGCCCATCAATGTATTTAGTGGTGTACCACAGGGAAGTCATTAGGCCCATTACTCAGTCATTTTATTTACAAATGATATTACTCAATTTGTTAGATCAACCTGGCTATGATGATAACTGGAAATTTTTCACTAAAATGAATTCAATTAGTGACTGCGAAATGTTTTAATCTGATTTTAATAATCTTAGTCGCTGGTGAGACATTAACTCGTTAAATTAAAGTGTATTCTGGCAATAAAATTTTCCTTGAACGTGTTACTGAAATATTGGTCCCCGGGATAATATTCAATAGTATATTTTCACTCATTACCCATTGATATTACATTACATCTGAAACTAGGGTTTCTGAAGCCAATTCTTTCGGTTTTAACGACACTAACAGTTTAAAATATATCGATTGCTATTTAGTTTAAGGCATCAGTTTTATATAGACAGAATTGAACGAGAATTAATCAGTGCCACATTTGTCTGCCGATAAACCTTTCCCGCATTTTTCTATAACAATCAACCTCAATAAAAGTGTTGCCATCTCCACAAAATAAGTATTTGGAAAGCGAAAGTGCACAATTGATCGCATTAGTTACCTTGGCATGCTGAATTAACATTTGCAATAAAATGTCAACCAATTAGTTCTTAAAAGGCCTTGTCACTTGCAGCTTTAAAACGAATGACCCGAAATATACACAACAATCAATTCAATGTCAGTACCCAGACTGGTGGGAACTTACATATCTGTGTTTATGCAACTGACTCTATTTGTATATTTATTAAATCTAGTCATGAATTTGGTTTTATAATCGTGTTACTTGATCGGTTAAATGTTGATTTATCAAAACAAACACTTTTTATGCGCATGTCAACTTCATTCATGTCATTGCATTGGGGTGCCAAATGAACCGTTTTTAGTTCTCTCGTGTCTATAAATCATGCCGGGGTTCCCTAGTTTCCTGATCATAAAATGAGGCGCCTAAAATAATAATGGACCATGTTTACCAAATGTTATTCTGAAATTTTAAATTTTTTTTTTCTGATGGAAACACATAATTTACTGCCCTTGTGATTTATGTAAAAACTTCTAAATAGACTTGGCCCATTATTGTTCAAAAGCGCCTCCTAACTTCACCCATAAGTCCATTTAAGACAGGAACCACACCAATATCATAAAATTTTGATTCATATCGAAGAATAGATTTCTCAATCAATGCTGTTATGAGACTCAATTTGCAATCTTTAACAGACGATCCACTTCGGCGAACTTAATTGAATTGATGAAATCGCATTTTTAAGCAACTCCGCCACAAGATATGATTGTAAATACACATTCTCGATGTGAACGAGAATACAGTAATGTAACTCGGGGGCTAATATGTAAAATGTCGCCACATCTACATATGCGCCATCCACTTACCACATCAATCACTTTCTATTCAACCATGACCACCTTACTTCATCTTCTGTTTCTGTGGACATAGCAAATTACCTATCTAATTGTTGTATCGTAATTTGTTTCTCGAACGCCATTATATAGTTGCGGTCTGCATCTTATGGTTCGCGCAAATTTGAATTTAATTTGAATTTGTTTTTTTTTTTTTTAATTCAAGACAATTTTATTGGAATCTGACCTCTAAGTCATGAGCCAATCTACTTGCTGCTGGTGTCATGAGTATGTACTTTTATCCGATGCAAGTACATAGCTACACAAACACAGAGTTTGATGTTATGGGTTCAGTTTACATTAATCGACTTCAGGTGGTACTTAAGTGCAATTGCACAATGATACCGATATTTTAGCTTACACACAAATGTCGTGAACTATCCTATTCCAGCTGAGTGAATCACTACTCTTTAAAGCCACGTAATTTAATTATTATGACGTTTCACATCGCCGCCGCATTCAATCGCACTAAGTAATTGTTTAATGAGCCAGAAAAACGTGTTTGATTCGATTCTAGCTGTTTGCTTTGTGGATTATGTGTTTTGATGTATAAGGCAAATTAACATCGAACAAAGTTTACATATGTATGTACACACATTTTAAGGATAAGCTTTATCAGTTTTAGATAAGGTGCGGGCTTACGTACTTTCGGAAAATACTTTTAATCGATTGTTTGGATATTATCGATCCCGTATCGTAAACTTCCGTCAATCATGTGATCATCGCACAAGTCATAACATATTCATATCGATTAGGTTATGATGGTTTTTTATTAATCTAAAACGTTTGTTTATGGTTTTGAACTGGGGGCACTAACGGTTAATGAATGATTCACCACACAGCTACATTAGCCGCCCCCATAAGTTTCCCTTGCACTTAAGTTGAGATAGTGTTATCGCCTCAAACCGTATTACATTATGATATAAAGCCACAAGTGAATAGTTTTGCTATCCTATATAATTAATAGCATGCATTAGAGAGTAAACTTCGTCGCAGCTATGTGTTACATTTTTTCCAAAAGGTCAACAGATGTGTTTAATTATTGGATTTAGCTTTAAGTTAATTTTATAAAGTGGCGGAGTATATTTTAAAAATCTGTTAGATAGATATATTTCTTGCGAATGGTAGAGAGTTATGAAACTTGGTGAATATGCACTTTCTCCTAACTCTATAGACGCAATTTAAATATGTTATTTTGACCTCCCCCTCTTAGCCTTTACTTTAACTGATTCATAGTTCTATAGTGACAGAGGACGGAAAAATTATTGAACAGATGTTTTAGTATTTTTTTCAAAGTCACATCTTTGCTAAATGAAAACGAACGCATTAAACAAAATGTTTTGTTTAAAAACGTTAAAAACACATAAACGAATGTATGTACTAATACAAAAAACAAAACAAAATTAGGCCAGTAAGGTGTGGGGAGATTATTATAAATGTCAAAATACAATAACGGTAAATGCACGATTCATGTGTTATATATTAAGTCGACTGATTTCGCCTTTTAAATAACATAAAAACGAAAAACATCTGAGCTTCTTTAGAAGAATTTACAAAACAAGGTTTAAATTGTTTAAATTGTTGACTTGTTGACATTTCATGTTTATTGGATTATCAGAATGTTTCCTACATACAGTTCCGAACAAAAGTATTGGCAGTGCCTTGGTAATTACAAAAAAACAAGAACCAGAATTGAGGCACAATGAAGTATTATGTTTAAGTATTTTAAGCGAAAAAGTTTATTATTGAACAAATTTATGTCATTAAAGACGTGTTTTCATGAGACTTACCTCAAACAAAAGTTAATGTTCTTACAAAATCGATCAAAGTTAATCTTTGTATGTAGTTCACTACTGTGTCAATTCAAATAGAACAAACGTTATTTTCGATTCGTGACTCTTAGACCTTTTTTGTGAAAAAATGGAATTATCCCAAGGGAAAGGTAAAGACATTGTTAGTCCATTATTGTTTAACACTTATAAAACTATATTTTACTGGGAAAATAATTCTCATTAAGACACACCTATTGTATTAAATTACTAATAATATTTTATGAAGTATTTTATTGACTAATTTTTATGTTAGTGAAATTTTTTAAGAAATATCTCCTGAAAGTTTCTTCCTGAAATAAATTTGTAAATTACTAAAGATTTTGTTACAAATCTTGAACCCATTTACTTTAAACGTGAGCGAGGTGATCTGAGTTCATTGATAGTTTGAAGATATCCATGTGAATTTCCAACAAAATAAAATTAAAAATAAATCTTGCAGCATGACTGAATCATACTAAACGTTCTCCTTATACTAAATGCCATTTTTAATCGAATGACAAAATGCCCGAATAAGTTTTCGTTAAAAATAAAATATGGTGGCTTGCAATTTCATTGTTCTTAACAATTTTTTAGGACATGCGATGTTTAAAAAAATAAAGTAAAGTGACCTTCGTGAGAAGTACAAATTGAAAAAGTTGGAAGAGGCAAAATATTGAAAATGAAGATACCTGGGCATATTTCCGGCATAAACATTTTTATCGTTTAATCGATAATACATCGAAATTGATTAGGTCATGCTTTGATCAGAGCTACGCCTGAGCTGGAACTAGATAAATTCAATTGTTTGCAGCATTTTCGCCCTAGTAAACAAGAAAAACTAAAAAAAACGTATACTCCTACATATTATGGTTAGCGCGTCGAACGAAAAAAACTGGAGAATGTGACTTATCTGCACTATGTAATCACTGGCGAATATAAAGTGAATTTCATTTATATATTATTAATTGCCTTTGATTTCTAGACCGACAATAATGGTCCTGATAGAATTTTTCGCCAGAGATTCGAAAAATTCGACTCTCAAATCATAATAGGGCTTTTAGTTTTCAAATATTTATTTACAATTGCGTATTATTCTATTGTTAGATACTTTTCGCAGTAACAGAGTATTTAGTTAAGATAAAAGAATTAGATCAACTCCCTTGCAAAATATTGTGCGCAGTAATATATGTTAGAAATTAGAATTTCTTATTTTTTAATCAATAAAAAAATCAGTATGAAAATTTTTCTTTATTTTGCTCCACCATTAAATTTGTAAAGTTGATATCAACATATGAGGAAGTTTACTTTCGTCTTGGGTTAATGGTGGAAACGCAGCATTTAGTCGACAACGAACTTGCAAATAGAAACAAATTCTTCAGAATTTCTTTATTTGTTTTCAATTTCGAACTCAAAAACGCATTTTACATTTAAGTTTACTTTAGTTTAATTTCTTTTTTGTTTTAAATTGAACACTTCTTTTGAAATGGAACCATCTTACATTTAACAAAAACAATTTTAGTTAATTTTATAGTATAGTTACACTCGTATTTATGAACGCATTCACATACGTCTCTAGCGTGACTAACGAAACCCGACTGGTACTGTACGCTCGACTGCAAAGAGTAAGGAGGGTAATTGTAAGTGCACCATTAATTGTTAAAACGAAGGCTTCTCTTGGCACATTTATGAATCAACAACACTGCTGAATAGCAAGCTATTGAAAAGCAATTTAGGAAAGTGATCGCCTGCTATGTATGGACTAGATGACGTTGATACATACGATTAGATGGAATAATATTGTGATGTTATAATGATGAGACTTTTTTAGTATGTATGTACTATTTGCGCCGTTTAATTATGAAATTTGCTTATTCAGTGAGAGTGCTGTAAAACTGCTTCAAATGTGAAGATGGTATTTTAAGGTGATCTTATAGTGTAAAGCACATTTTTAGCATAAAATTTCCCATTTTTTTGCGATCCCTCTACCGTTTATCACCATTTTAAGAAGTGGTTAATTTCTTAGTTTTTGAAAAGGGAAAGGTTGGTTGTCGATATCGATTTGTCTTTAAAAAAATTTCTAAATTTTAAATGATGATGTAATTTCTGCGAAAATTTCACTAAAAAGTGGTCATAAGATTTCAATTAAAATATGAAAATAATTTAACAACGCACGGTTTTTTGACAGAAACATTCATGGAGAATAAGAATGAAAAGAAACAAACGAAAGTGTTTGTGGAAATCAATAAGTACAACCTAAACAAAGAATACTGCAAAGTATTTATTTTCAACATGCGAAACTTTCTTCTGCTCGGGTCTTCAAAAGGGCACTACTAACGCAGCAAAGAAATGTTCGGAGGAAGCTAAGGTAATTTAAAGTAAAAAGAAAGAAAGCATCATTTGTTAATGAGATGATAAAGTTGACCTTGAGTTGGAATATCGACGTTGTAAAAGTCTCGCCAAAAAGAGAAGTTCGCTTGAGCTGCAAGAAATAAATTCAGTAAAAGAAAAACATTGATTTCTTAAAGGATTTGTATATGGTGTTGATTAACTTTGAAAAAGTTTTCGATATTGGATATGGGCATCGATAAGACAACAAGGAGTTCTTGAAACATACGTACAGATGGTAATGGACCATCATGGTATTGACATGTTCGAAGAAGGAACCCTACTAACTCCGTCAAAAAGTAAACGATTCTATTTTTTTGTCCTTGCCCCTGTTGAAATCACACATAACCTGTAAAATACATTAATACTGCCATAGGTACTTGACCCTTTAATAAAAGAATAAAAACTAAATACTTTAAGATTCGGAATGGGTTGAGTCCCAATTTAAACTATGAAAAAGTTGACATATTATACAATTTTCGGAAGCATAGGTACAAAACCTGGTGTCATTTAATACATTTAATATTACATACGATTTGTCAGTTCACTGACTGCGAAAATGTATGTCACGCACGTACACAATCCATTAAACAAAGTGTGTATAAGCTTTAAAATCGTTAAAGTAATCATCTTTGGGACCATTTTTCTATTAAAAGTTTTTTCCTACGTATAACGTTCATGCCAAGATATCTACTCACCTTGAACCGCGTAGTTCAATACACGAACCAACTAAAATATTAAGATATGCAGGGAAACGTGTGTCACCTTTATTTCCATGAAGTATTTCGTTTTATGGTTTATATATTTTGACTTATTTTTTGTTTACTCAAAATATTACATCTATTTGAATTTCGTTTGAGAGAATGTAAGATGCACACTTTAATTGTCAACATTTTAAGTGTGCCCCGAAACCATAGTTTGATTAGCGCATCAATTATAAATAGGAGGCGTTGCTTAATCTAGATATATTTTATCATACATATAAAGGGTGTTTTTCTTACAGGTTGGTTTTTCGAATAGAGATAAAACTGACATTTTGTAGTCAAATCTGGCAACTCTAATGCCATTTATGTTCAGTTTGGTTTGCTATTTCATCGTGAACAGGTTGACAAATGAACAACGCTTGCAAATCGTGCAAATTTATTTCGAAAATCATGGTAAAGTTCGCGAAGTTTACTTTTTTTTTTTTTTGTTCAGTGATGAGGCTCATTTTGGGTTGAATGGCTACGTCAACAAGCAAAATTGCCGCATTTGGAGTGAAGAGAATTTACATGAGACCCTTGAAACGCCATTACATCCACAAAAACTGACTGTTTGGTGTGCTCTATGGGCTGGTGGAGTCATTGGGCCATACTTCTTCCGAAATGATGCTGGAGAGTCAGTTACCGTTAATGGAGACCGGTATAGAGCCATGAAAACCGACTATTTTGTTCCCGAATTGGATGGCATGAATGTAGATGAGATGTGGTTCCAACAAGATGGCGTAACATGCCACACAGCGCACGTCTCAATCGATCTTTTGACTTAGGGGGCTTGGAAGCAAACATTCGTGGCGTTATTGCCGACATACAGCCCTCAATGCTTGAAAAAGTGGTTGAAAGTTGGACCTCTAGACTTGTCTTTATTCGAACTAGCCACGGCGGCCAATAATAATAAATATTAATGGCATAAAATTATCCTTCCAAAAAAGCCAAATTGATGGACATTAAAACGATTTTCTTGTGTTTTATTTCAATTCGGAGCTCTATTTCTATAACACCATGTATTTCTATATATTTCTCAGTTATTTTGTACAGGGTCAGTTTAGGAAACAGATAACACACCAAAAACATATGTATATGTTAAAAGAGAGCTAAGTACTCTTTTACAAAAATCAGTACAAAAAGTACTGCGGTCTAAAAACAGAACGCCAAATTTTGATTGTAATTATTAAAAATTTCACAAAATTTATATGTTTTTACTTGGCGAACTCTATAGTCTCAGGTATAAATGAGGCAATTCCAGTGAAGCTGAGGCGTCCATTTACATGATTTGATGTTTCGAACGTAATCACATAAATGTAGCTTAAAAATAGAGCCGCGATCAATCTCAAACGGTTTATATTTTATTTCTATTTCTTTTCACCATTTTTAAAAAAATTTCGAATGGAAGGAGTTACAAAATATTTTAAAGAGTTCTTTTAGAGTACTAGGTCTAATGCAATTGTTTTGTCATTTAATAGGATGCGAAGGGAAGGCATACATATATAACAAACGAAATATGACATATTTTGTTCAAAGATACCCCCTTCTACAATAGTCCGACTTAAAAAAATAAGCAAATCTTATTGTCAGTGTTATATTTATATTGAGATTTAAGCCGTATTGAATAAAACTTGCTAATTCACAATAATTAACTGATGTATCAATACAAACATTCCTTTTTAGAGTTTAAAAAAATGTATTAAAGCTTACTTTCAGAGCAGAGTAGAGTGGGATTTTTTCATTCCCCAATACAGGTTATAACTTATTTACTTAACACTTCGTTTTTTGGGGTATGTGCTTTGTTTTAAAATTTGGTTTAGTTCAGAAGATCTGTTTTCAAATTATGGCATCGCAAGTTTTACAAATCGAGTACATCAATTTTGCAGTAATCCAGAAATCAGCAATCAAAAAAATTAAGCTTCTGACTTCCAACAATGAATGCTATAATAGGCAGCTTTAAGATCGATGAAAATATCGTGTAGTATGGGTTTCCCGCACCACAGTCGTATATAGTAATCGTATTGAACCTTAGTATGTTATATGCGACGAATAGTAGGGATATGAATTGCTAGTTCTTGCATGTGGGCAATGTTTAAGGCCGAGGGAATTTTCAAAAATGTTTCTTGACTCAGATTACGGGAAATATCCGAAAATGTGAAAAAAACACATTATTCACCCCTATTGCGGATGTCAATTAAATATTGGTATTTGATTAATTTTAGTTTTTGCCATTGTGAACTGACTATTTTCATTTAAAGTTTTTTCAGTCTCGTTCAAAATTTCTTTTTTAATAACTTTAATTAAAATCTCCTATCAGTCCCGACTTGATTAATTCACAATGACGTGCTGAAAACTAAATAATAACTTATGCGCTTATTGTGATTGTAGATCAGATCATCCTAGATTTTGGTAGAACATAGAACTAATAAAGGTAGATCAAACCAACCAAATACGTAGTTCAAAATTGCAAAATTTGCACATTCATGCTTCTTGGATGAGGGTAATTATATTTTCCTTACTTTCACCAATTTCTCCCGTTAACGCACGAAAGGGCCATAGCCATTTAGCTCTGCGCTTATCTTTTCCCTTACATTTCGTACGCATAACATTTTACTTTACGCCAAGACAAAGCATCAACCAGAAATTTATAATCAAGTCGACAAATATCAAACGCAAACGACGTTCACAATACTAAAACCTACAATCTACAATCGACGATCGATAGATGTCACTCATCGATCAATTATAGACACTCACATTAGGGGTCTCAATGACTTTTCCAATCAATTGACATATCAGAGCACAAAAATTAAAATACATGAAGTCTTATTTCTTAAGAAACAAATGCAGATGTGTTGCATCATTTTTGCGTCATTCTATTTTTATTGAAACAGGGTGCGAATATAAAAAGGATATCCAACGCCGTTGCAGTACATAACATTTGCACTCATACCAAAAAGATGCTGTTTTTATATACATATAGCAGACACAAACGTAGGTAGGTGCTTTTATATCGCTTATAATAGTGCACTCAACGTAAGGATGATACACAAATGGTTTACACATTTTAAACTGTACAGACTATCTGGCGTCAACCACACATTTTTCGTTTTACCAAATTATTCATGCGTTCAATAAAGCCCGATAAATTTCAAGTACATTCGAATTATGTTTTCTTTTATTTATCGACTGGAACTAGGCAAGGTCACGACAGGGTGGAATAAGCTGAGTAAGGGAAATTGCGTAAAGATGGTTTAAACCACGAAGCCCATAAAGTAAACTTATTTGGTTTCATGAAAGCATGACATATTAATTAATTTGATAGGTAAACAAAACTAAATCTATCGCAAAGGAATGACACACGCAATGACTGAACGCATTCTCCTTGGTATTTTTAAATTTAACACCAATATAATATATCTAAAAGTGGTTCCATAGAAAAATATATTTTCTTAAATATTGTCAATTGCGTTTCTGTCCGATCCAAAATTGCTCGGAAAATGTAAGTCCTAAGAAGCTGAAATTTGCAATATAGGTAGGTAGGCCTAAAAAGGTGCATGAATACACGCCGGCCGAAGCTACTTATAAGCACTTAAAGTTAAAGCGTCATCTATATTGGAAAATGGATCATAATAATAACACAAGAACTTTAATAGTTGTTACATAAATCTACACATAAAATTTGGCGCCATTTAGACTGGAGTTGATAGATGATTCAGTACTTCTTCTCTTATAATATTCTTCTAATCGATATTGTGGTGAAATCAGCTTGTGATAGTTAAGTGTTTAAAATTACTTTTTTTTTGTAAATAAAAATAGGGCCATCTACACTCAAGCAGGGACTGATAATAAATCTGTTTTTTTATCGACGATTAGCGTTCTTTTTTATTTTTTGTGTGCGAGGGGGTATTCAAGATGGTTAAACCACTGCTAGGCTGAATGCCCAGCTAGTTACCTAAGGTGTATCACACTGCTCCTGCCTGGAATCTAAAATTTGACCGAAAGCGAGTTTGTTTCAGTTGTGTCTGTTCACAAGTCATACTTTGGCAGTGTATCAAATGCGTTATTAATATTAATTGTACCGAGGGACTATTTTCTGATATTTTTACGGGGTGAATAAAATGACTTTTAATGTTTTAATTGGATTAAATGGGATTTTTTTTATTTTAAATTTTTTTTTATTAAAATTTAAAAACCAAACCATTGCATCATGATTATTAAACTGCTTTTAGACAGATTTAACAAATATTTATCAATACTATATAGAATATAACTTCTACCTTGGTTTTACCCGATTTTAAAAATTCTTTCAATGTTGTCATAATGAAAACCTACGGAAAAGTATACTTTTCTTAACGAGAGGGTGGAGATAATAAATATATAAAGGAGGTAGGGATTAACAGAGAAACAATAGAATATGGTGGGGTGAACTAAAGGATTTTCCAATTGGGACTTGACCACAGAGATCAGAAATCAGTATTCACCTTTATTTTTAATTGGCCTCTGAGAGTTACAACAATCCTTTAAAAATATTTCGGTTTGAAATTTATTTAAGAAAAAATTAATTTTCCGCAGTGCTGTGCTTAAAAAATACTAACGGACATTCTGATTGATAAACTTACCGACGAGATCTGTTAGCTATAAATAAGCTAGTGAAATAAAAACTAAAATAAGGGCTATTAAAGTTCCTTTCAAAAGATTGAGATTTATTTCTGATCACTGCTACAATTACAACTTTTAACTTTCACTTTGAACACACACTTAAATAAATTACCAAAGTGACAATATCAAAATATCAGTAATAACGACATTTTCATCATGGTCAAGGCCATGAACGAAAAAAGTAAACAAATAATTAAAATTTACTAAAAAAAAATTCCGAGTCGGTGACGCAACTTAGGGGCTAGTTATATTGAAATGCATCATTGAAAACAATATTGTCTTTTAATGGTATCAAAATAAAGCTAATCACTTACAGAATTTTTCTACAAACAAACTTACTTAATTCTAATTTAAACTTTTCTTTAAATTTATTTTTACTATTTCACTGATAGAAATCGACTTCAATGACTGATTAGTTCTAATGATGCATTTCAATGATAGCTATAACTAGCCCCTTAAAGAGCAAAAATCATCACACATTCTTTGGGCATTTTCAATAATTTACATCGAAACCAAAATATGTTATAACTTAACCTGTAGACGATGATTTTCTTAACAATTCAATGAGTCAAAATGAGAACCACTTTTTGGGGAGGAGTTAATATTTCATAATTTGCCTTGAAATTTTTGTTGAAATTGTGGTATACATAAATTTTTACTTAGGAAATATAATCAAATGTTCTAAAACCGGTTTGAACTTATTATATGGTTTGAAAAAGTATAAAGTAATTTGAAGGGAGGTTTTTTTAGTAAGTAAGAATCTAACCACATGTGCATGGTATGTATCAATGTATCATGGAAGATTTTCTACCTACCCTCGGAAAAAAAATCTTTACTTAGTGGTTCGTTGTTACATTTGTATTCGCTTGGATCAATTTTCAACTATTCTTCCATCAGTTTTTGACCCAAAGCTACAAACATCGCACAGTTAGTAATTTGTTCCTTTTTACAAAGTTATAAATAAGTTAAGCTCCGAATATTCAGAATGGTCATGGTCATCAAAAAGCAATCCTAATATTTATATTCTGCGGCAATACCATGTCCGTCTGCTTCAAAGATTTGGTTTACATCCTCTGAATCCAATGTGCTTTAGAGACAAACGGAGATGTAAAACGTTTTTCCCTCCATGAGTTAGTATAGGCTTGATGGTTTCAATTCTCCCCATTAATTTGTCATATGCAACAGAACATAACATGTAATGCCAGGATTGGCGCTAAACGAAGTCGCTCAGATCAAATTTTAGTAAAAATTCACCCAAATCTAAAACCGCACAAAAATATTTCCCGCAAAGCAAGGGGTATACAAACAATTTAATTTCAATCCCATTTAAAAATTCAATTAAACAGTTACAAACCGAATATGCTCAAGAAGAATGCGTAAAGCTTTCGAAGTTATAAAACGAGGTCGCAAACGACCATAAATTCGCTAGGGGCTACATTCTCTCTATTACTATCACTGATCATTTTGGCTTAATCGGTGGTTTTTTGTAGATATATTAAAGTATAGAGCAATTTTAAACAAAACCTAGGGACCTATATACCTCATTGCAACGCCCTTTTTTAATGGCTTTCTTAAAATAAAATTGTTTTATCAACACCCGCAGCACCGCTCCCGTATAATAATATCCTTAAGTAATATCCTTAAATATCCTCAAGTAATAATATCCTTCAGTAACACTGATCCGGAGAGGAATACATAACATTAAGTTATGTATCAACCACTTCCTTGGTAGTTTAAAGTATTTCTCAATGTTCATTGCAACAAGCTTCGGATTAAAAAACGGTTTAAAAGTAAACACATAGTAAAAGACCAAAAATAAAATTGTGACAGATGACAGTTCAAAATTGAATCCAAATGCCTTTGCTGCCGGTAACTAAGCGCATACAATGGTCATGGTCCACGTTAATTAGGCTAAAAAAGTAAAAAGATATGATACGCCAATTGAGATTAGAAAGTGTATTTGCACTGATGTAACATGTGCCAATTTTTATGTAATTTTATAGTTTAAGCTCTACCGAATATTTGACTATATTTTTTTTTAAATGTTTCAGTAAGTAAACCGGAAAGTCATACGACCTGTCATAGGCAATAAAATAAAAAAAACAATAAAGCCTTAGTAGCACGTGAAGATAAAATTTGCTGGATGACAAGCAATTTTAAAATTTTATATAATAAAAGGTCTAGCGTTTTACCCAGCCAGAGGGGTATTTTTTTACACGCTCTTTCATTGGATTTGAGCTGTGATAGTTATCGGTGGCAAAATTTCGGCGAAAAAATAAAACTTTATTATCGTCTTTTTCGTGTATTAATTTATTTCTCTATTCGCTTAATGATAACAAAATGAAAATGAAAAACAGTTCAAAGCAAAGCTTGTTAAAATAACTTTCGCTTTCTATTTGCTGACGGCAACAACAAAAAGACTGACAAAAAGTGTTCACGAATTATATCTTGACATGGAATGGACAGTGGTGGATACCTACTGATTATTTTGTAGGTATGTTTATTAAATATGTTTATATCCATACTATCTACATGTTACACATATGTACATGCATTTGCAATTCAATTTGCTGATAATATTAAATGAAATTCAAACTACATTCGTTCGATGACCTACGCTAACATGAATGTAACTATGTAGGTAAGTGTACGTGTTCAGTGAATATTTGAAACTGTCGAAGCGTGATTATGAACTTAAATTCCGAACTTACTCCGAATATGGTTGTGGTGTATAGTTCTTGTTGATAGTGGCAGTACTTCATGGCAACATTAACTGCACCCATAAAATCTTTAATCGATAAACATTAAGAAATCTATGTAGGGAACCCAAGGAAGGGAAAAAACAAGGTTACTCTTTTGAATTTGTATTCAATTGGTCACGTACAAGGTTAACCATAGAATCAATTTTTTCTTTTTAAAGTAGTTTCAGAATAATTAGGAAGAAATTAAATTTTAATATTTACGTATATGTAGTTAACTAAGTTTGGTTTAAAAACTAGATCAATTTATGTGTCAAATGTTTAGTTATTTAATTGAACTCTCCTTAGCGATTGTCAGAGAAAAGAATGTGGGATTTCTTACACGTGTTGGTTCTAAATAATCCATAAGCTAGCTAACAACGAGTGATGATTTTATGTAAGCAGACACCTTAAATACGTGTGTTGCCGTTTAGGGAGGAATAATGCAAGGCGGCGGTGTGAACACTCGTTAATTAAAAAAAGATATACCCCTTTTTTCCTGCATTTGTCATGCAAAGATCCATTTTGTATTTTTAAGTTCCGCACGTTCGAACTGTGTTTTATAAACAGGGTAGACAGTGCATTTGACAGGTATTACATTTGCCAATCAAGTTTTTGCACAAAACAACTAAAATATCAAAATTTCGTTTTTATTGCACATCTTTAAGCGCAAACTTTTCACTTAGTTAGACACACATTTTTATCATGGTAGAGTTCACACGTTCAAATAAGGTTTTCTGGTCGCGACTTTAAAAAGCCTTGATTTTAGGAGCGCTTGATGGTTTAATGCCTTTATCAATAAGTTAAATGTGTGTTGTTGACAGCAAAAGCATGTGTGAAACATGTGCTTTACGACACTGCATTGCATAAACAATAAGTTACCGGGTGATGTTTAAATCAAGGAGGGCGAACGGAGAAGATGTTAAAATCTCCAACTTTATGAGCTGTATCACGATATAGGTATATGTGTGTAGTCCAAATAGCCAAAACACGTCGACTACATTTAAAAATGGAAAGTAGTCAGGTTAGAGACAATAAGGAATATTTTTTCACGCTTAGTCATTCTTGTAAGTTAAGTAAATTATAATGAACATTGTATTAATTGCCAATGGAACGAATAAATAAAATAAAAAAAAGTCCGAACCTCCATTTTAGGAGGAAACCAGGCTACTCTTCGGTAAGATCGTTGCTAACGGATCTTCTTTACTCAAGTGAAGCTAAACTAGACAACTACTTTAAAACTTAAAATAAAATAAAAATGTTATGAGATGTTACTTCAATAACTCTTAATACGAACTGTGAAATAAGTCCATAGATGCGTTTCATTACGTGGTTTTTGAGAAGTCAGTCAGATTGACAGTATCAATGGACCTAATTTTGACTACTCTGTTGTCGTGATATCACGATTATTCTTAAGTATACGAAAAAGTTAAAAAGTGCAGTAAATTTTATTATTTTCGGATGCCTAAGACGCGAAATAGAAAAGTTTACTAGATGGAAATTCCAAACGTGCGACGTGATTTATACAAGCACACATTCTGTCTTTACTTGGCCTTCAAATCAATGAATTTGTGTTGTGATGAATATCAATTTGCAAAATATTTGATAGTTTCTTTAAGTCTGACGCAGAATGTACATTTGATTGATTTTTAATCACTCCTTTATTCATTTATACACAAATAGCCACCATGTTCTCTCTCCCACAATACATATTTAAATGTTGTTTGTTAGAATAAAATCCTACTCCATCAACTCAAGCACATTAAAAATTTCTGAAAATAAAAAAAATTAACAAGGCTCGTAGAGAAATAAGCTTAAAATTTGACCCAAGGAGAGAAATAGAGAGGATGGAGACGGAAAGCTTGCTGAGTAATTTTTGACAACTGGAATTTCTTAATCATGTTCGTGTAAATTTCATTACGAAGAATATTAAATGAGACTACAAGTTCAGAGGGTTCACTTTTTTACTAAACAAGGATATAATTCCCAAATATTTTATTTATTAAAGCGCCGTGGTAAAAGCGACTGTGTATGCAGGGTTTCGCGTTTTTATCTTAAACTGAGAGTGAGTGAAATTTAAATAACGGTGCGTGCTTCTTTTGCTTTATTGCAGGTGTTGGAGTGCCTTCGTTGACCTGTGGTTTAATTTATAAACATACTTCAATGTTTGGTGTGTGAACTGGGACGGTTAAAGCAACGGTGACCGTTTCCGAATGCCAAATTTAAGAAGCTTCTCATGGCAATTGATACTTTTTGATATTTATCAGACTTTTGCAAATGGGGGGAGGCTGCGAAAAACTTGAAGGTGTTACTGGGGAGGATGTACCTGGTTATATGTTTCGTTTTACAGGTAATGTTAGGCTTCCATTTCAATAAGACCATACAACCCCACACTAAATCACATTTGTCCAACATTTAAATCAAGATAAAAAAAATCACTCGGCCCTAGTTTAAATTATTTGCTGGAGGTAGTCCCGACGCTCATGACTAATGTCGTTGAATCCGATGACTTCGTAAAATTAAAGTGAAAGTGAAAATAAGATGATGGCGACAATCTAGCTCACCACTCAGATGATACGAAATGTAAAAATGCTGCGGTTTTTCAATAGCAACCGTGAACATTTACACAGAAATAACATCTGGCAGCTTTCGGAATTAGCATGCGTCTTGCATTCAAACGTGGCAAGGTGAATCATCTATTATTGAGTTTGCTTACTTCTACTTCTACTGTGTATTCACAAAAGCTATGTGTGTATTTGAGAGTTCAAAGCTTTACCATTTGCGTCGTGTCTTTTGCGTGCATCAAAATGGCCTTCGGTTTTTTTTAAAAGGGATGGGGTAAAGGAGCCCTGCGACCTTAGACAATTATTTTTGCCTCCAGGGTTTCACAGTGGCTAGTTTTTAACAAATGCCATTCAAAGGATAAGTGAGAAGGATAGAAGATTTGTGTTTGTCACATTGTAATATTTTAAACACATTCGATAAACATACCCAAAAACCATTTTCTCATTGCCCGGGGGTTAAACAAATAAAATTGAACAAGAAAATTAAACTAAAATTTTTATTCTTTAAAATTTTAATGAATAAATAGATTCCTTTTTTCACAATATGTACATTTATATAAATATGAACATATTCTGGAATGATTTCCCACCTGTCGGCACCCTTGTTCCGTGATTCTTTGCATTGTTTTATCAGCTTATATCTTGTTAGAGATTCCAGGGCTTTGATCAGTACTTGATTGTTTATAAAGTTCACGTGAGTTTTACCATCTGATAGGAGTAAAAGAAAGAACCTTGAATAAAATGCAATAGACTTGTATGGGCGCCAGCGCTGTCCAATCTTCGCGTTTTTTTACATTTTTTCCCCCAAAAAAGTCACTACGCACTACTGCAAAATATTTGCAAAAAACTACAACTTTATAATTTCAGAAAATAAAAATGTAGACGATGAATTTATGTCGAACTTAAAGATCCATAAAAATGGAATTTTTGAAACACCCGCAGCATTAATAGCCTTATAAGGCCTCTTCCTTTAATTTAAAAATTCGTTATAAATTGTACGAATTCGTACTAAATTTAACTCAATGTCATTCCCTAACTCATAAAAGTGAGCGGCTTAAGAGTGTAAGATATTACTTCTCCACTGAGAAATTTACGAATTTTTATATAGTACCTACAAAAGGGAAAACTATTAAATGTGAGGGCGTAGGCCGTTGATTTCTTTTCTTAAATTATTCTTAATTTCTTAAGCGGATGATTACAAATTTTGTTTATTAAACTAAATGAAATCAATTTTTTCCATTGTTGCACGCTATTTGCGTTACTTAAGCTAGGATTAGATAGCATGCCAAGTGGTCGAATAATGACAAATTCTGACATTATCGCTGTCAAAATAAGGTCATGCTGTATAATGAGCATTTAATAAATGACCAAATCACTTAATGACCACAAATGACCATGCTTATTTTGACATATAAATTTGACCAAAAAGCAAGTAGTATAATCCGACACTAATCACGAATGCCAGCACAATGCCTTTATGAACGTATGCAGTTTATTGAAATTTGGCGATGGCATTTCTGGCATTATGTATAATTCAATATGATTCAATTCGTTCGCACGTTAGACACACGGGTAATAAGTTATTATTTTGCGTAAATTGTTTAATATCTTTTTGTATAAAACCAAATGTCAAAGGGTGAGGGGGAAGCCGACGAAGCAAGAAAAAGAAGAATAATCGGATCAACGCTTCAAGGAATTGAAAACAAATTAAATCAAAAAATGCCTCTTGTTTTCTTATTCGCGATTATTATGTTTTCTACTTTGACTGTGCGCCCAATCATATTTACGGTGTTACCTCAATTTACTTCATAATATAAATAACAAATGCCCTCAATGACCAAATGATCTATTATGTCATTTTTGTCAAGAAGTCTAATACACAACCTAACAATGCTAACCTTTCTGTCATTTGACAGCTAGTCTGGTCATCTACCTGTGGTCATTCATATGCACAATTGGCATACAATCTAATCTTAACTTAAGACTTGATCCCTTACAGCTTTGTTAATAAGCTACTTTTACTCTTACGATAAACCTATAAACAGATATAAAATGTAAAGATTGATGAAAAATTTGCAATGTATTTACCACTGATTTTTATAATTACAACTATTTTTATTTATTTAGTTTTGTTAAAACTGTTTTGAATTGAAAACAACACATAACCAAACAACAATTGTTCATGTGTTATTACGCGTTTTCAAGTGGATACACTACAATTTACTACATTTTTAAATTATCTATGCTATATTTTCAACCAGCTGGGGGGAGGGGCAACCCCAGCTATATTTTCAACCAGCTGAGGGGGGGGGGCAACATTGATGGGCGCACCAAAAGTCTATAAATAGGCTAGTTATATCGATAGGCAATAGAAATCCGATTGAGTGAGAACTGAACTTCGAAGACGTATAGCATAGTATGTCCACCAGTCAAGATCGCTGGTATAGGATCATGAGAAGATTATATGAATGAGTACCCTACATCAACGAGTTAAATTATAGCTTTTACCTTAAAATCTGTAAGAAACTACCCACAGCAAGTGTAGCATTTAGGATATTAGCTCTATATTGCTGAAAGCGCATGCGAATCTTTAAAATACGATGAGTTAAGTAATCCGACAATCGCCTCCATCTATATACTCCTAGTAATTAGTAAGAGTATGACTAAGCAAATATTTAATTTTCTTTGAAATTTACTTTAATTGGAAAACTTTGAATAATTTTTTAATATTACATTGCAATGAACACTTTTAAACCACCTAAAAGCTGTGCAAAGTTGTAACCTACGTTCAAATACATATGTAGGTTTATCTATATTCAAATGATGATTAAAAACAACAGCTTGACGAAAGTGAAATATTTATTGTTAAAAATTTCGTGGCAGTAAACGAAACAGTCAATAATGGATGAATATATTAAGTACGGAAAGGCAAATTGCATCGGATGTCGACAAATGCATTCATCAAAAGTATGAAGTCGATGATTATTTTTGCAACAAAGAGATATTGAAATAGAATCTTCCATTCACCAATAGTCTAGCTCTCTAAACTTACGAAAAAACTGTCAAACTTTTCTTGGGAAAACAGCAGCAACAATGAATAAAATTGTTGTTTTTATCATAAAACTTGTAAACACCTATAATTGAGAACATTAGAACGAAACAGTGTCATAATGGATGAAAACAATGAAAAGATATCATTATATTCCGGAAATTATAACAAAACATTCCATAGTGTGACTGCATCACTCTTTTTGAATCTACGTATAATCCTAGAATTGGGCGTAAGATATTTAAAGAAAAATTTAATAAACTGCATTCAAATGTAATCTTTAAACAAAATCAACAGCAAAAAATAGATTTATCTTTGAGAAACAATATCATGTAAATTTGTTTGGCTTCAATTCAAACGAAATTTAATGATCTTTAAATGTAAATATACCCAAAAACCATTTCTTCGTTGCTGGTGTAAACGAATAAAAATCAACAAGAAAATTACACTCAAATTGTTATTTATTTTTTAATTTCAACGAATAGCTAATCTAAACATCATTTATACAATATTTATGTACATTTAAAAAAATATCCACATATTCAATTTCAATGACGTTAACGCCAGAAGTCAATTTAAAAAAAGTACAAAAAAAGATGTGATCCCTCACCCATTATCATCTTCTGAAAAATTAAAGCTATAATGCTTTCCGCAGCTGCTGCACGCATACAATTATTGGAACTTTTATAACAATTTGTAGTGTAGCCATATTTCTGGTTATAAAGGGTGATTTTTTAGCTGGTTTGGTTTTGGCAACACTGGTTTTGACAGCTGACGTGTGTTTAGTACCTTGTGTCACTGTCAAACATCTTCAGTTTGGTTTGCAATTTAACCATTTTTACTTTGTTGGACATTAAACCACCAACACGTTTACGTACTGTGCGTATTGAAGAAAATATTGCGGCCGTATCAGCTAGTGTGACAGAAGACCGCGAAATGTCGATTCGGCGCCGTTCCCAGCAGTTAGGCCTTTGTTACAGCACTACGTGGAAAATTTTGCGGAAGGATTTGGGCGTAAAGCCTTTTAAGATACAGCTGGAGCAAGAACTAAAGCCAGCCGACCTACCACAACGCCGAATTTTTGGTGAAGGGGCTCTTGGAAAGCTGGCCGAGGATCCGCTTTTTTATCGAAAAATTGTGTTCAGCGATGAGGCTCATTTTTGGTTGAATGGGTACGTAAATAAGCAAAATTGCCGCATTTGGAGTGAAGATCAGCCAGAAGCATTGCAACAGCTACCAATGCATCCCGAAAAAGCCACTGTTTGGTGCGGTTTATGGGCCGGCGGCATTATTGGGCCATATTTCCTTAAAGATTATGCGAATCGCAGCGTTACTGTCAATGGTGAACGCTACCGAGCGATGATAACAAACTTTTTTTTGCCCGAAATGGAAGTTCTTGACTTGCATGATATGTGGTTTCAACAAGACGGTGCCACATGCCACACAGCACGCGAAACAATGGCGCAATTGCGAGGCGAGTTGGTGAACAGTTAATTTCACGTTTCGGGCCGGTCAATTGGCCGCCTAGATCGTGCGATTTGACACCATTAGATTATTTTTTGTGGGGGTATGCCAAGGCTAATGTGTATAGGGACAAGCCCGCTTCGATTGACGCACTGGAAGCCAACATCCATGCATTCATTCGTGAGATACCGGCCGATATGTGTGAAAGAGTATGCCAAAATTGGACTCAGCGGATGGGCTACCTGAGACGCAGCCGCGGTCAACATTTGCATGAAATTATCTTTAAACATTAAATTGCAAGGTTCAAACTATCGATTCAAATAAATATTTCATTCATTTTTTCGAATTTTTTGTGTTTTTTTTTTTAAAAAAGTTCTAAACCTCTTAAAAATCACCCTTTACTAAAAACTAGATCAGAATAAAATAGAAAAGCATAAGTTAAAGCAAACTATCAGATCGCCTTGAAACTGAAAAGTAGAGCTTCGTTGTTATGGAGTTGACAGTCTCCTACCCCTAATGCAAAAAAATATTTATTTATGTAAATTTAAAACACTTTGAGGCAGAATAATATTTCGTGTATAGTTTACTTTTCCGATGTTTAATATCATGAGTGCCATATGAATGCGCACAGAACCGACAAGAGCCATTATGCCCAATTCACAATATAGCGTTCGGGGCGCGCTTTGAGAGATTATGTAGAAACAGCAAGTTCTTATGTGGTTAGCAAAAAAATTACCTTAGGCGTTTTTACCGAAGAAGACTTACACTCCACATAAATTGCGCTTTTTACAGCAGCATTCAACTGTTTGGAATTTCATATAATTGTATACATTTTCCATTTGATATTATTTAAAGAAAACTTAACATGTCATTAATGTCGTATTCGTTTGGTAATTCGAAAGACTTCTGAAGCTTTTCGTTTGGTACTAAAATGACAGTCAGTTCCTCTACTGGAAAGAAGAGAAATTCGCTTCTGACTTTGAATTCAGAATCACAGCCACGCATTCAAACACCATAAACGTCAAAATCGGTAAAATGTCATATTTTTTGCTGGTGCATTTAATAATTCTTCAATATTGAAGATATTAAGTTGAAATAAAATTGAATAATGAAAATTATAATAAATTAATGTTGGGTGTAATACAAACATATTACAATGGCTAATACTATTTGTCTATCATTCCCTTTATCGTCATCAGAATGGCAGTTGGTACATATATATATATTTACACAAAAATACAACGACAAATACACTTCAAATTCAAATGAAATATGTTTGCTTGTTCGAATGGCATCCCGGATCGGAGAGCTCTTCCGGATTACCAAACGAAAACGACATAAATATGATGCCCCACCTCCTGGGAAAATCGGACAAACATTCAAGAGTAAAAACTGTCATGACAACCTTCTCAAAAAGAAATCGCCGTTCGAAATTGTTATTAAACTGTAGGTTCCTTCCATTCGTGTCAAAAATGTATCTTCGCAAAAGCAATGGTTGGGCCTTTATTGGCCGTTTAAGCTTTATTTCTGTGGCAATCGTGATATATGTGATTTTGCAAAAATCTTTTTCACTAACTGAAATTAAAACATCTCTACAAAACAAGAATGTTTTTTTTTTAAAAAAATGTTTCCAAATTTTTCTACGAAGTAAAAAAGAAGCAATAAAAACACTATTGTGCCGAAAAAGATAAACAAAAATCCTATTAATTGTTGTTGTAATAACTTACTTATTACTAGCCGTAAATGCTATGCTCACATATAAAAATTATATTAGACATTTCCTCTCCCTAATAGGAAAATCGTTAGCGATATAAGATTTATGTATACATGACGTTGAAGGCATGTATAAATATAATAATAAATCTTAAATCAATGCCTTTCGGTGTTAAGGATGTAATTTTCATAAAACAAATTTTTAATGTATATCTACTGTGACAGCTCCATCCACACTGAATCTTTAATGATCAAATCTATCTATCTACAATTTATTACTCTTTTTTTAAAAAATGTGTGTTTACAATATTTATACAATTGTTTTTCTTAAGTCTAGGATAAATCTAATATTCTGCGAGCACTGATGGGGCTCTGCGTTGTGCAAATGATAGTTTATTATTACATTTTTATTTTAAAAATTATTTTTGAAATTTATTTACATTTTTTGATTGATTATTTGTCGTACAGCGTGAGTGGCGCCGACGGTCATTGGTGTGGTTTGTTGGGGTGGGTTGGAGATTTAGTTCGTTGGCTTGTATTTTTAATGATCAAAGACAACTATCCAAATTGAGCCGCAGTTTAATGTCTTTTTAGATTTAAAAAAAACGATGCGTCCGGAATTATTCTGAACTCGTTCCTCTGGGACAAAAAATACTATTCTAATGATTCCGAGAAGATAATTCATAACTTTTGTTTCTACCAGTTTCCGAGAATTATTTAATTTTTTAGCTTTAAATTTAGAAAAAAAAGAAGAAATAGAACTTAATATTTTTATATTCACAAAAAAGAGCAAAGAGTGTACTAAGTTTTTTAGTTGAGAAAAAATGTATAACCAATAGACATATATGTTATGTTTATAGTATTAGTGATTAATATCGTTTCAAATGAGCGAATCTCCGAGTGAAACCAATGGAGCCAGCTAAAATGTATATAATATAAGGGTATTTCGTAAACTGATCCTGGATCAGAATCGAACAGAAAAGAAAAGTAGAATTGAGTGAAAGCTGTCAAATCGAGTTAGAAAAGAAAGATGCAGATTTTGTTTGTTTGATGTTGGAAAATTCCTATCGTATGAAACTAAAGTGTAAATTAAGTAACGCATCACTGGTATCATTATCCTTTTGATGTTTATTATTTTAAAATATTGGCATCCATCTTAGCATCAACTGATCCAGAGTTGAGTTAATTGATTCTCAAACAAAACAGACAAAAATATCGATTAATACGTTGTTAATTTTGTAGGCAAGATGTAAAGAAACATGTCCTTATAGCATAAAAAGAAAGTTAATACATGTTTTAACATTTTTTAGGTTTTTTTGTGAAATAAATAATTTTAATTAAATTTTATAAAATGGGGTCTGAAATGTAAACGATATTTTGCATCGCAAATAAGCAGTAATGGCGCATCGCTGCCCAAATGTTTGACGTCTCTGAACTTACATAATCTCGATCTAAAGCATTTCCCAGGTTCTTCACTCAAATCGAATCAATTTAAAATCACATAGCAAACAAACACACCAGCTGACAGTTCGCATGCACTTGCTAGTTTTTAGAAAACTAAACAACTTCATGGAACAGAAAATTACGGTTTTCAATTTTCACGAAATCAGCGTTATAAGATTGAAAGAAACAAATAATATTATAATGGACATCGCCATGGCTAATTGTTATTTGCTGTCATTATCTTCGTAAACTGATAGTACTTGTACTGGTCGAAAGTATATGTACAACGACACTTTAACTTAATAAACAAATAAGATGCGAACAAAAATTATTTGTTATATAGGGTAATGAGTTCTTTCGGACCACCAATCATAATGTAATATGAACATTTATCAGATAGAAAATGTTATCACAATTATCTTAAAATGGCAACAGCGCCAAAGGAGAATAACTATAAATACCAGAGCTTTATTTGCACAGAATGTATCTAGCTATAAGTTGTTTGCAATTTGTATCCACTTTTGCAGAACTTGTTTGAAATTATTACAATATAATATTCAATACTCAATTGCAAGCAACGCAACAGCCGGGCGAAAGTCGAACTGTTGTACAAAAACATTGAACAATATATCGAATGAAGATTCATGCGCGTGGAGTTCCATATTTATCTAAACAAACTTGGTATCGTGTATTTCTTCAATCGCGGACAAAACGAAAGAAAACGTTGTCAGTCATAAAATGTAGTAATAATAATAATTCTGCCTAGAATCTATTATGTAAAAACAAAAAAAAACAACAACATCAATAATTGATATGTAAGAGATTAAGAATGACTGCACCCACCGTGTGATTAATCGGAAGCGTACGTCAACAAATCGATTGCCAAAAGTCGTTAGTGGAGTTAAGTAAAGCACCTATGTATTTAGTTCTGCTGAAGTAGTTGTTACACGTTACACTGCATATGACTTCATAGACTTAAAAAGCCTTGCCGCCAGCTGATTAATATCACAGTACGTCAGATGCACAGATTTATATAACACAAAATGGAGCACAATTCTAAGAAAAACAACAATCACCAACGCACTAGTAGATTATAATTTAATATTTTATTTTATTTTGTTTTAGAACAAGGAATATTTTATTTAACGCAGACAATTAATACTGTGGCGAACAGTTTCACACGGTCTTCGGTTTTTTTTTAAGTTTTCGTAAACAAAATAGGTACTGAAAATTAAAATTTTTTGTTTTGTTTCGACTATGTTTCCGTTATGAAAAGAGTACACTAAACTAATCGTACTGCGAACTTCCTAAACACTGAAAGTGAATGCAAATACAAACGTCTACCGATAGTAAAATTTTGTTCGATTGAGGCAGACAGAGGAAAGGAACTAGTGGCAAAAACGATGTGAAAAGTTAGTTGATGTCTTTTGTTGGGGCATGTAGAGAACCAGACATGTTGACGTGACGTCAGTTCAGTAAGCTTTTGAGTGTGCGCCAGCTCAAAGTTCAAGTGCAGAGCAGCAGGTGTTGCCTTCTTTAATATTATTAGAGTATTTATTTTATTTTTACTAAAGGAAGGTTTACTAGGAAACAAACTTGAAAAAAATTGTATGTTTTTTCCTATCGATACAAGGTCATGCAACTGGACAAGGACTTTTTGAAGTATTTACTGAGACAACAATAAATTGAAAATGTGTCTTGAACATTTTCAACATGGGTTTTTGAACTGTGATATGTTTTAAAAATCTTGTACAAATATCGGAATAACTCATTTTTAGCATTTCTTCTAAATACGTATAAGCTTACAACGCCATGAAAAGAACATTTCATTCATAAACTTGGTATCTGGATCATTCGTATTTAACTACAAACTACATCGATAAAACGTTAATTCAAAAAATCCTATTCGTAAATGTGTTTTGGAATCTATTTAAATATTTTGAATACAAAAGCTTAGTAAAAGGGAAATTTAAAATATTGAATAAATTTCCTCTTCCATGGTGGAATTAAAAACTAAATACAGAAATCGGTTATTATCACTAGAAAATAATTTACTTTTGTCTGTTTCAAATTTTGACAAATGTTAACTGTGAAATAAACAAAACCATAAATTATTTTTAAAATTTTGTTCAGTTTTATTGTTGTTTTTTTTTTTTGCGCGAGTATAGAACACTTAATTGTGAGATTATTATTTGTTAATATGCACCTACGGATGTTTTTATTTAATTTATTAAAAATATATTAGCGACCTATCTTTTTGTTCTTTCAATAACCGTTATGACCGACGAGAGGTGTCCGGGTTGCGACCCCCAGGTTGAGAATTGATGGCTTTGTCATGAATCCTAGAATATTGAGTAATGCATTTGTGTGCTCACCGGTATCATAAACTGCTCTATTTTGTAACTATATACAATTATTCTCATAGCTCTATTCTGTAAACGCTGTAACTAAAGACCACAGTCCCTTGAAGTCGCAAAAAAATAATAATGGTCGCTCTTTCATATTTAATATCTGTAAATACGTGTAAGTGAAAGATTTGACGATTGTTTGGTAGTATTTACGAAAATGGACGAGACTGAAAAAAAAAACATTTCATGGGGCGGCCATTAAAACTCGTATAATTGCTTATGGCCCTACGAACTAAGTTCTAACTGGAACTGACTCCCACTAGGCAAATGAACTAAGACCCACCAATTTTGTAGTGGGATTTAGTTCATGTGTTTGGGAGATAGTTCGTAGTTTATTATGAACAAATTCCCAATGGATTAAGTTCCAATTTGAGAAAGTGGGATTTAGTTCATCTAACTTGTTTCGAAATAAAAATAATTCTGGTGAAAGTGGGAGTTAGTTCGTTTTGCAAATTTGCAAAACGCACCACCAAAACGTTTCGCATTTCTGGTGCCACTTTGGTTTGCAATTCGCAGTGCAAAGATGTGTTCAACTTCCGAAAATATTTTTAAAATAAATATTTCACTTATTTCTTTTTAACCAATATTCTCCATTTAAACATTTTTCGTCTGAAAACACATCAAAATTATTAAAACTGAACGACTCCGCACAATGTAAACATCAAAGTGACATGCGAAAAATGTCAAACGATTTGGTTTTAGTTCAAGTGTGAGTGCATCTTACATTTGGTATGATATCCTGTTAAAAGCCTGAATGATTTAAGCTTACAAACTGTTAGGATAAGTGTCTGTAGTAATTGTAGTGTAAGTAATTGTAGTTTCGTTAAACAGACCCCGTGACGTTTGCCGCAGGCAATTGAATCTTCACATCCTTGGTTACAAGCCAACTAAATTTAATACTACTCACAACAATCAAAATTACTACAAAACTACTATTTATACGAAATTACTACTAACTACTATCTACTATTTTACCTCAACTTTAATAATGACGTATGTCAACTATCCAATCAAGAAATCAATCTCAATTAATCACCCCAATAAAAATAAATAGGAATTCAGAATGTTGACCTAGTAACAAATCACGTGCTTCAAATTCCAAACGTTAAAATAAATATTTAATGAACTCGACGCCTTAATTGCACTTACATGACATGGAATCAAATACTGTTTTTTATGGAACTTCCCCTATTTTCTATGGAAAGAGAAATAAGATTGTGATGTAGACATGGGCTTATATGTGTATATACTTATACCTAAGGCGAATGTCCTTTAGGACTAAAGGCAAGTAGTAGACAGTAGCTTTGAGGTCCCTTTGAATTTTAATTCATTAGATGTTTTGCTTTTAAAAATAAATAGCTGAAATCGAAAATTGGTTGGTTATAGAACCACCTTTCATTATTTAACAGGATTTTAATCGCATTATTATCCTTAAATAATGGAACGCAGAAATTGGTGTTACCTCTGGGGTGCTCATATTTTAACTATTTATTAATGACTTGTCTTTATTGCACACAGAGTGCATATATATTTTATACCTTACGCTTTTCTTTAATGTGAGCAACAAAGTTTATAAAAGGAGATAATAGAAAATAAGGTTAAAGTGCAGAAAATAAGCGTCCTGGATAAAATGTTGGGGATGTGGTAAAGAACGGTTTCCTACATATATAGACAATATATTAAAAGACGCCGAGTCAACAGCTCACGATAAATGTATACGTATTAACATGACACTTTTATTCATGCTTTGCCAAATATCAATTTGTTATTGGTGCGAGCCAGTATGGTAGCAACAGAAAATATTGCTTTCGATAAGCCGAATTTTTATAATAGACCTTTTCTTTACTGGAGCCCCAAATTTAGAATTCTCGCAGCGTAACTCTTTTATCGCATGTCACCAACTTTTGCGTATTTTCATTTGAACTATATTGATAATCTTATTTTTATTTTACTTTATTGCTATTTTTCATATTTTCTAAACTGACTACTTATTTTAAAAATTTAACTGTGTAATGCTGTATTGATAGCAAGTCATTGCGATGTAATTCCAAAACTGCAAACTGAAAAATTAAAAGCGCAAATAAAATGTTAAAAAAATAAATAATTTATAAATTACCTTGTTATGAACAAGCACCCTATAACTGTACTTCTTTCCCTCACCACGAATGGCGTTAAGATAGAAATTTCTATGAAATATTATGCACATTTTCCCTTAGCTGTCACTCAAAATTGAAAAAATTTTCCACTTGAACTATCACCGGTAATAAACTTTACCTTTCTGTGAATTTTCTACAAAATTTGAGCTCGTTCATGGGTATTAATTAAAAACTATTATTTCAGAAATACCAAAGAAGAAAATTAACCAATCAACCCGATAGGCAATGGCATCTGCACGCACTGCACGAGGACTACATAAACTCTTCGTTGGAAATTTACCTTGGACCGTAGGAAATCACGAGCTTCGAGCATATTTCAAGGATTTCGGTAAAGTCCACAACGTGAGTGTTGTATTCGACCGTAAAACCGGACTGTCCAAGGGATACGGTTTCGTAACATTTACCAACAAAGCCCTCTTGCAGAAAGTAGAAAACGAAACGAAGCACGTTCTGGAAGGAAATTATTTGAATATCCAGAAACATAGCTAGACTCGTTGCATTTACATAATAAATCGAAAAAAGCATCTACAATTCCTTAGTTAATCTTAGAATATTTTAGTTTACATAAGTGAAGAAGAACAAACAAAAATGTCAGACTTCTCTGACAGCGAGAGCGACACCGAAAGCAACTTTAATTCAGCCGCCGAAGTAGTACAACGAATCCACTCTCAGTTGTCTCAGGGCGACATGCTGGAACTCTACGGACTGTACAAACAAAGCACTTGTGGCCAGTGCAACATACCAAAGCCCGGTATGTTCCAAGCTCAAGCGAGATCAAAATGGACAGCATGGAATGCGTTGGGTACCATGGACCAAAAGGAAGCCAAACGCCTTTACGTAGAAAAGATATCACGCGTTGAACCTGATTGGAAACCTGCAGACGACGGGCCAAAGGAAAAGACTGGTTGGGTTGTTCACTCAGTGCACACAGTTGAAGATGAAGATCAAATCGAGGAAAAGAACAAGACACCGTTTGACTACGTCAAGGAGAACAGTCTGTCAGGATTAAAACGGATACTGGTGAAGGATTCTATTGATGCACTGGATCAGAGCAGTGGTATGGGCCTTATTCACTGGGCAACCGACAGAAACGCAGGTGAAATACTTGAATTTCTCCTCTCTTCGGGAGCGAATGTCAATTTACAGGACTCGGATGGACAGACGTGCCTTCACTATGCTGCCAGTTGCGGACACTTTGATTGTCTGCGAATATTGATCAAGTTCGGTGCCGACAAAGACTTCCGGGATAATAATGGCGCTAATGCCCTGGAGGTAGCTGACGATGAAAACATTCGTAAGTTGTTGGAGATTTAGCGAATAACGGGTGAAGTTTGTATAAATATGGGAATAAAGGTTTAAGATGTTTTTCTTTGTTGTGAATGCAAACAAAAGCGTTTTCTTGATTCATTTTTGGCAGATGACTTTAGTTACACGCAACAACATCAATCAGCTTCACCGTTGCTATTTCATGATTGTCACACGTATTGGCCAAATTCAAAGACGAATTTTGATGAACTTTTGAGTAGTCCAAATAGCAGTTGGCAGTAATGAAATTTTCCATATTTTGGTGGTATTAATGTTAAGAATGCAGACCTTAGCAACAGCACTTCCCCCTATCTACCTTATGAAATTATTTTTTAGTTGCCGACATAAGAACATCTTTGGGCAAATATGCAAAAAGACTTATCAAGAAGTCATTTCTATTCGAAAAAAGTTGAGTATTAGTTGATACATTTTTGCGACACTCGCACGCACTCAATGCGTTCAATATGGCTTCAGATTTAAGTTTTCTTAATATTTGCTTAACAAATTTAGAAAATACCAACCATATATTTCTAAGTGGATCCAATAAGGTGGATATTTAAAAATTAGACTTAAGGAGCACATACATGCCCTTAAGACTACCTAGCTTCTACAACGGTGGTGCGAAGATATACTTTTTAACAGAAATTAAAGGAACCTATGGTTTAGTTCCGATTTCGAACGGCTATTTATTTTTGAGAAGCTTCTCATGGCGGTTCTTACTCTTGTACGTTTATTAGACTTTCGAAAGAGAGGAAAGGATCATAGTCTTCAAAGCTTTCGAAATAACGTTTTATAGCAGGTCAGGTAGAGATAAACATACATATGACTTTTTCCATACTAAGCCAATGGTTATGACCATTTCAAACTTATCTACAACATGTACCTAACATGTGCCTAATCTTCCTTTAAGACACCAGGTGATCTCCATCTCCAATACTTTCAACCCACGAACTCGCATTTGAACTTGCGTTTAGAAGTTTAAAAAAAAATTGAGGTGGTGCCCAAACAAAAAATGTTTGTCTTGCATATAAAATTGCTAAAATGAAGTGCATTGATGTGTGTACATAAACAAGTTTATATATATTTGTGATAAAACATCCCAGTGTAACAATATATAAATTAATACATAATGGCTAGAGGATTCTCGTGGCTTGCATTTAATCTTTCCATCGCTTTATTTCAATCATTAATCTACACTCTATACACAAAGATGATTTTCATCAGCAAAAATTATTCTTTGGCAATGTAACATTGGCCTTGATACGTTTAAACCCATTTCGTTCCAATTCATTTTAATTTTAATCTAGTGTGCCAACCCTGTCAATTTCTTCACATTTTGACGTTTCCATAGTTATTCTCTTGCAAATTGCAGGCCAGATATTTCCAAGTTGTAAATAAAAATGATTTGCCTAAAAATATTACTTTTCTTTCTTATGATTACTCCCTCATTACAACAAAACGAGGAATTCCACGAAGAAATTTACGTGAAACCTCTTGAAAGTGGTCACGTAAACACATTCTTTCAGTTTACCACCCGATGGAAACTAGGTGCCGGCGAAGACCGTAAGCTTGAATAAAAAAAAGCGTTGTTCAACTAATTAACGATTTCTTTTAGTTCACAATACGAACTTAATTCCGCGAGGAATTGCTGAAATTCTCTCGCATTTCGACGTAAAGGAACTGCACATAAGTCTTACCCAAGGACTGTGGCGTTACGAGACTTGGGGTTATCCGGTGGTGGATGCGCCACCAGGCGCCGAAGCATGGGCCTGGTTTAGTGGTAAGAACCTATCCCAATCTGCTGTGGATCAACAGTGGAAGGATCTAGCTAGCACATTTTCGGGCATTCTCTGCTCGTCTCTAAATTTTATTGATAAGACAAACAGCGTTGAACCAAAGCATTCGTTTAGACCACGATTTGGAGTCATTAAGGATGAAAAATTTATAAGGTACTTTATTAGAATATGCAATTGAAATGTGTAATGCAAAAATAAATTCTTAAAGGTACGCAACCTTGCCACGGGAGATAGTATGCACAGAAAATCTTACTCCGTGGAAAAAATTGCTTCCATGCTCTAGTAAAAATGGATTTGTGTCGTTGCTGAACTCAGGATACGTTCACAACACGAACTTTCATTCACTAGGAATATCCTTGCGGACATTTTGCGACAAATATGCTGAAGGTTGCCTTATTGAACTTGTTCAAACGGCAAATATCGTTTACGACACCAAAATGCTGCCCAACAATGACTTCTCGCTACGTCGAATGTTTGGCCAGGGTATGAATGGCGCCTGTCCTCTAGCTAGCTCTAGTAAAATCTACATTGATACCACAAACAACAGGTACACATTGACTCCTGCCCCCAATTCGAATTTCACATCAACTCGCGGGGGAAACACAGTGAATTTCGCAGTCTACGACATTCAGAAGGAAATTCCTAATCGTCTTTTTAACGTTGCTTGGGTGCTCAAGGATAAGAGCAATTCAGTTCCAATATCCCCTCTGCCACCATTATTTGCTCATCGCTACATTCTATCTCACGGCCAGGAACGAGGACAAATAGTGACGCAAATCACCAACACTCACTGGGCACCGCTCAATCTCGTACTTCAAGAAAACATTCCATGGTTCGTACCGTCCTACATGCACACTCTTAAGCTGATGAGTGGAAATACTGTTATTACACCAGCTGAGGTCCATTACATTCCGGGGGCTCAACGCGAACGGCCTTACCACCTTGAGATTGCATTTAAGATTCCAGCCAAGTCCAGTGTGCAGGTTTCCTTTGACTTCGATTACATTTTCCTTAAGTGGCTGGAGTACCCACCAGATGCCAATCATGGCCATTATTTGGGATCAGCTGTGATAACAACCATGCTCCCGGTGGGAAAGAACTATACTTCCATACCTTTGGATGGGTATTTGTTCGCCCATTCATTCAATGCTAGTCGACCCTCATATTTCCTACAAATTCGGACTGAATCACTTATTCTATCCTTACCGACGCCAGATTTCAGTATGCCGTACAATGTCATCTGTTTGGCTTGCACCGGTGTGGCATTAGCCTTCGGCCCGATACACAGTGTTGCAACTAAGAAGATCGTCATCGAAAATAAAGATGAACCGCAGACTATCTTTGGAAAGATTAAAGCGAAACTATTCGGCAAAAAATCAAAGGACACAAAGGAGGAAAATGAAGCAGCTGATGAAACAGTCGAACTGGCAGCTATTGAGGAGAAGGATGAGTAGAAATAGTCTGGTTGGTGTGTAGTATTATTTAGCTTCTTTTTTTGTTTAAAAAAAAAGTAAAAAGAATAAATGTTTAAATGAAAGTGTTGAATTGTTGTCTTGGAATTTCGATGCACAGTTTCCTTTCAATGGACTGTTGCAAGAGTATGTTGCAACTATGCAGATTTAATTTTGAAGAATTCACCTAAAATAACAGAAGTAACGTGACAAAATATGCATGCATAAGGCCTAACTTTTAGGTTGAAAATATAGAGGTGTTGAGGAGAGCTTGTTCATTTCGAACATTTGGATGTTATAGTGTTGGTTCAACGTTGTGAAACATTTTTTTCGTCGATGAGGCCGTCGAACCCGATTCGATTAAAAATGTTATAAGCTTATCCAGCAAAATTTAAGAGAATAGAGAATTTACAAGGAACTTTGATTAACTGCACAGTTGCCATTCACAATTTGTTTTTTTTTGTAGCCATTAATATACTTCCGGCATTGTTGTGAAAAAAATCAAAGCATAAAGTAAAGTCAGTTCTAAATTAACTAAACTAGTTTTTAAACTTTAGATTTTATTTAAAAAAATGCAAAGCCTATGTATATGTTTTGTGAAAACCTATTGAACTAAGGTATATTTTACTTTTAGTTGGTTAAGAAAAATTACCTTATTTTGTTAGCTTTACGTCTACCAACGATGAAATAAATAAAAATAAAGTGCACGACTGCATCATACGAAACTTTCTCGGTTCATGAGATGTGTTTTTTGGGGGGTGACAAGATTTGATTATGCAACTTTATAGATTTCGATCAAATAATCACAATTTAACAACAGTATCGTTTTTGCCTAGTTTAGGAGATACTGAGGTTTAAAAATCGAATGTTTAGCATGAAATCTTTGTGAGATTACGTAATTTTTTTGCTATTATTTCCACTTGGAAACCAAAACATCATTGCGTTATATTAGGGAGTTCAAATACCAATATTTTTCTACATGAAAAGGAAGGAATGCTTTTAGGAGTTTATCGCTTCGTGGCTTCATTTCTCTTGCATTTGTATACACAAATGCTTATCCACATAGCGCAATGGTTTGTTGATATTACCTAATAACAGCACAGGGAAAAGTAGATGTAAGCAGCATTTCCAGCAGCTGCTAAATGGGCGTCATATAGAGAGAGTGATGGGGCAAGAAGAGAACCCACGTCCTGTCAATCAGGAACCAGTCCGCAACCCAGCGTATTAACAACCCAATAGACAGCTATACAAAAGCTTAAGAACAACAAGTCCGCGGGCTCTGATGGTCTACATGCAGAGATCTTCAAACATGGAGGTGATGTTTTGGTAGGGCGCATGCACCAAATTATCAATCAAGTTTGTGGGCAGGCTGGGTCATCAGCTCCATATGCCCCATCTACAAGAAAGGCAATATTATGTTTTGCCAGAACTGTCAAGACATATCCCTGCTAAATGTCTCATATAAAATCTTATCCAACTTACTGTGAGAACGTCTAAAACCAGGCAGATTGACCTTTATCATTTTACACTTATACAAATCCTAGAAAAAACCAGAGAATTTATATGTCGATTTTCATTTACCCAATTCGCTCTTTATCAACCTTAAAGCCGTATATGTCATCGTCAGGAGCTCTACATGGCGATGGCGGAATTCTGGATCCCGTGAAAACTTATCCACGCTGTCGTATGATTTCTTCAATATAGTTATTGAGAAGTAAACCAAGTACCCAAAATATAAAAACAGATCAAAATTGTTAACGCATTTAATTTAAATTTAAGAAAATCAGTGTGTGAAAAAAGAACATTTTAAAAATCTAAGTAAAGGGTGATTTTTTAGCTGGTTTGGTTTTGGCAACACTGGTTTTGACAGCTGACGTGTGTTTAGTACCTTGTGTCACTGTCAAACAGCTTCAGTTTGGTTTGCAATTTAACCATGGATCGTCTTACAAATGAACAACGCTTGCAAATTATTGAATTTTACTATCAAAATTCGTGCTCGGTTCGAAATGTTCATCGCGCGCTGCTTCCATTTTATGATCGGCATTCTCGACCTTCTGAGCAGTCTATTCGGAAGATTGTGACCAAATTTCGCACCAAATTTACTTTGTTGGACATTAAACCACCAACACGTTTACGTACTGTGCGTATTGAAGAAAATATTGCGGCCGTATCAGCTAGTGTGACAGAAGACCGCGAAATGTCGATTCGGCGCCGACCTACCACAACGCCGAATTTTTTGGTGAATGGGCTCTTGGAAAGCTGGCCGAGGATCCGCTTTTTTATCGAAAAATTGTGTTCAGCGATGAGGCTCATTTTTGGTTGAATGGGTACGTAAATAAGCAAAATTGCCGCATTTGGAGTGAAGATCAGCCAGAAGCATTGCAACAGCTACCAATGCATCCCGAAAAAGCCACTGTTTGGTGCGGTTTATGGGCCGGCGGCATTATTGGGCCATATTTCTTCAAAGATGATGCGAATCGCAGCGTTACTGTCAATGGTGAACGCTACCGAGCGATGATAACAAACTTTTTTTTGCCCGAAATGGAAGTTCTTGACTTGCATGATATGTGGTTTCAACAAGACGGTGCCACATGCCACACAGCACGCGAAACAATGGCGCAATTGCGAGGCGAGTTTGGTGAACAGTTAATTTCACGTTTCGGGCCGGTCAATTGGCCGCCTAGATCGTGCGATTTGACACCATTAGATTATTTTTTGTGAGGGTATGCCAAGGCTAATGTGTATAGGGACAAGCCCGCTTCGATTGACGCACTGGAAGCCAACATCCATGCATTCATTCGTGAGATACCGGCCGATATGTGTGAAAGAGTATGCCAAAATTGGACTCAGCGGATGGGCTACCTGAGACGCAGCCGCGGTCAACATTTGCATGAAATTATCTTTAAACATTAAATTGCAAGGTTCAAACTATCGATTCAAATAAATATTTCATTCATTTTTTCGAATTTTTTGTGTTTTTTTTTTAAAAAAAGTTCTAAACCTCTTAAAAAATCACCCTTTACCTTTAATTTAATTGTTAATCCTTTTTAGCTAATCTCATCAAAATTCAAGAATTATCATATGCATCAGCAACAAAAATTACATTTATCTATTATGACGTTAGTGGTGTTTAAATTTTTTAGAACAGAAGCACATAGCTCTTCTTTGGAATATAACGGCCATTTAAGTACCAAACGAACACTTTCATAAGATTTCGGAATTGTAAAATATGTTAAATAAATGAACTCTTAGCCCAAAAAATTGTTTAGTTATTTTATACATTTTATAATTTGTAATATTCATTTAAAAATAAAATTATACAATTTAAGTGCCCCAAAAGCGCAAAAGAATTTAGTGTGAAACGCTTTTCCACTAAATAATATTTTTTTTTTATTTTAATGTATTTTTTTTACGGATTGCTAGGCCTAACCGATTGTCGATTTGTTTCTGAACAAAAAATACGCATTATTTATGTCGACAACGTCTCTACATCCGTTCCGTAATGCTAGCCAAATTTTATTATTTCAAATGATAAAAAGCAATTCAATATCAAAAAATTCATATATTTGCATTAGATCGTTGAATTCTGCGAATAAAGAAAAAAAATGTAAAGTTAGGATAAAGCTGAAAAAAAATGAGCTCATAAAATAAATCTTATCTACAAATGCCGTAATCAATGAAACTTTATTCAATTTATCAAGAATTCTGTGTAAAAGCAATGTCTTTAATAAAAATAACACAACTTTTATTTTTATCATAAAGCTTACTGCAGATATAAATGGGGACATCCCCCTTTTGATGCTGTATATGTATTTTGCGTCACAAAAAGTTTTAAAAACAATCAAGTTATCAAATGTATTCTTACAGTTTCATATGAACCCTTTCGAAAACGTTTCACAGGATAAGCTTAAGTTTTCTTTAAAAAGAATAAGTGGAATTTATAGATTTAAAGCGTTTTAAGAAAAGGGCGTTTTTAAGAGTAATTAACATTTCATCCACTGAACACATTCCCGCGAGTACTAACATTTTTGGCACTTAAATTAGTACGCGTGTCAACTTTGGAAATGTCATCGCAGCTTCCTTTTTTAGCCCAAAAACGCGAATTTGCATCCGCGGCAATTTCGTATTCCCCCAACAAAAAAATTAACGCATAAGTGTAGATCCCAGAGTAAAATTTATTATCTACAATAACAATGGCAGAGCCCACTGGTGAACTTTCAAAAAAGTAAGTTTGCCAATTCTCAGTTAAATAAACAATCAGCGACGTGATTTACTTGTTCATACACGAATTTTTGGTTATGTGCATTGTGCAAGGAATACAACTGTCAAAAGCAGATGAGATTTTTCACTACACGTGCACACGTTCGGGACGATCATAGTCATAGAAATTGAATAGATATCTATGTGCCATTAATATTTCTGGAACAATGCATTCGTGCAAACACAAACTTGGATTTCATCAGCCTAGGCTAGTGTGTAGCGCATTCGCCAAGGCGATATCCAATCGCATCGAAAGCAGTAAAGCTTTTGCTTTGCCGGCGAGGATGAATCAGAGCACCAACTACAGATTTGCCAGCAGTGCTTCTAGCGCGTACGTTGTTTGTGTATTTGAAAAGAACGCGATAAAATTCTGCTCTATATAAGGCGATGTGTCTGTACTTATCCTACATTCTCTGTTCTATTCGCAGTGAACTCAAACGTCGTTTGAAAGCCGAGCAGAAAGCCAAGGAGAAAGCTAGTAAACCAGTCGCTCCGAAACCAGCAGATAAAAAGGATAAAATTATGGAGGAGGAGATCTCACCGAATGAGTACTTTAAATTGCGGTCCACTGCTGTGGCCGAACTTAAGAAATCACCAGAAACTGATCCTTACCCGCACAAGTTCAATGTCAGTATTTCGTTGGAGAATTTCATCGAGAAGTACTCTAATTTGAAGGATGGAGAAATGTTGGATACCATAAGTTTGAGGTAAAAAATGAAAGTGAAATCACTTGCTGGTTTGTAGAAGTGACATTTTTTGTATGATAGTGTCGCTGGGCGGGTGCATGCAATTCGGGAATCTGGAGCCAAGTTAATATTCTACGATCTACGAGGCGAAGGCGTCAAGTTGCAAGTGATGGCTAATGCCAAGCTGTACGAGAGCGAAGCGGCCTTTGAAGCTGATACATCTAAGCTGCGTCGAGGAGATATCATTGGCATTAATGGGTATCCTGGCAAAACCAAGAAGGGTGAGCTGTCAGTTGTTCCAAGGACGGTATGTTTTAAGTAATTGATATGGAAAATGTACGTCAACTGTGATTTTGTTATAGATTAAACTATTGTCGCCGTGTTTGCACATGTTACCGCATTTGCACTTTGGTCTTAAGGATAAGGAGACTCGTTTCCGTCAGAGGTACTTGGATCTCATTCTTAACAACCAAGTCAGGCAGACCTTCCAAATCAGAGCTAAGGTATGTGTGTGGGGTGAAGTGGATTGCATTCAAGTGAAATGATTTTATCTTGTATGTTTAATATTTTGTTTTGTGTGATTCCCCATTTTGCATTCTTTGTTTCCTCGTTACATAGTAAGCTACCAAGTTCTATTTTTACTTATACTTTGTGGTTTTTATTTATTTATTTTTCGCCGCACAGAAGGAGAGAATAATTTTTTTACAATTGCTCATTGCTTATTTTTTGCTCCAATCTCTTTCAGATCATCGCCTATGTCCGTCAATTCTTGGACAAAATTGGCTTTCTGGAAATCGAAACCCCAATGATGAACATGATTGCTGGCGGTGCCACAGCAAAACCTTTTATTACACATCACAATGACCTCAATATGGATTTATATATGCGAATCGCTCCCGAATTATACCACAAAATGCTGGTGGTGGGCGGATTAGATCGCGTTTATGAAATCGGTCGTCAGTTCCGCAACGAAGGGATCGATCTTACACATAATCCTGAGTTTACAACATGCGAATTCTACATGGCTTACGCCGACTACCATGATCTTATCGAAATGACAGAGCAAATGATCTCGGGAATGGTCAAAGCTATTCATGGTTCCTACAAGATCAAGTATCATCCAGACGGCCCTGAGGGTGTGGAACAGGAAATCGATTTTACGCCGCCATTCCGACGTGTATCTATGATTAAAACTCTTGAAGAAAAGTTGAACGTTAAATTTCCTTCGGCCACTACGTTTAATACCAAAGCGACGACTGACTTCCTAAGTCAGCTGTGCACCAAGCACCAAGTCGAATGCCCAGCTCCAAGAACTACTTCCCGTTTGCTGGACAAATTAGTCGGTGAATTTATCGAAGAGACATGCATTAATCCGACTTTCATTTGCGACCATCCCCAAGTGATGAGTCCACTGGCTAAGTATCACCGCAGTGAACCAGGATTGACGGAACGTTTCGAACTGTTTGTAATGAAGAAGGAAGTCTGCAATGCATACACTGAGTTGAACGATCCAGCTGTTCAGCGAGAACGCTTTGAACAGCAAGCCGGCGACAAGGCTGCGGGAGATGACGAGGCGCAAATGGTGGATGAGAATTTCTGCACAGCATTGGAATATGGTCTGCCACCAACGGGCGGTTGGGGCATGGGTATCGATCGGTTGACGATGTTCCTTACGGATACCAACAATATCAAGGTACGTTTGTTTTATACCTTTTGCAGCCTTATTTGTTTTATAATTGAGTTTTATTTTACAGGAGGTTCTGCTTTTCCCTGCAATGAAACCTGATGACCCCAATAGAAATCAAGCACAAGCTGATGCAACTCCTGTTGTGGAAAAAAAATAATTTATGTATTTAAACGTACACACTATAGTATGATCACTACGGAGATAGTTTCAAAAAATCTACCGTAATAAAACCATGATATTTAAATGACTTTTTGTTTGTTAAGTTAACTGGGAGAGGGTAAATCTACATATGCAAATGGTTCCAAAAAAGTCTTCGTTCATTCCGCCGATTAATATTTCTGCTTCGACAGAATTTATGCTGCGTGAAAACTTCGATTTTAGTGAAGACAATGCTGTCTGACAACATGATGTTTGTGTTTTTTCGTTTGCACTTCCTGTCGTTGTTTGGTTTTATTTTGTTTACCTGATTCGTTTTACTTTCTGTGGTAAGAACTAAATGGCCAGCCACTAAAAATATTGGGGGGCTATTAAATTATAAATTTTATTGTATAGACTTCGATGAAATAAACACATTTGGGTAACTCCTAAAACCATGCATTGCTTTTTTAAATATTAAAAGTCGTAACACCCGAAGGTATGCAGTAATTTTAAATCTTTTGAAGATTTTCCAGCCTCATGACTGGCTCACATGGCCACACAAGTCTACCTACTAAAATACGTGACTCGCAGCCTAATGTAGCCTGCATGTAATTTGCACCCCTCTAAATTTAAAGTAACACATATTTTCTAGCAGAGAATTGATTACGGGTGAAAATGTTTTAGTGCTCTAGGCACAAATCATACATATGTATAATTGTAAAAAAATGTTTTACTTTTTTGGACAAAGCAATCATTTTTTTAAATGTTGCTCATGAATGCAATGAATTTCTTAAAATAAGTAAATATCGTCCTCCTCATGCAAGAACCATGAATGTGTACATTTTTCAAAATTGGGTTTATTGGTTGGTTTGATTAACCTTTAGTAGTTCTATGCTATACCAAAATGCAGAATGGCATATGTACAAGGAAACCATAATATTTTCCAATATTTTGGACACCAAACCATCTAATTTTATGAAAGCAAATTACATTCAAACGTGATTTTCGAACTGTTATTTTTGCACGTTCATGCTTCTGTGATGAGGGGGAAGATATTAAGTTATTTATTTCTACGTATGAACAACTTGATGCAACAACAAATAATCACAAGTTAAAATGTAACAACAGTCTCGTTTTCGTCTAGTTTAGGTGATATCGAAAATCGAATTTTTAGTATAAAATCTCTATGAGATTTTTTCACTTCAAAAACATAAAACATTACATATATTAAGGAGTTTAATCACCAATATTTTTCACCATAAAAAATGAGAATACTTTTAGGAGTTTATCACAAAGTGAAATTACTACAAATTATTTTGGGAAATAAAACTAATTTGAAGTTATTTTTCCCGCATATGCATTCTGTTGGCTACCAAGCCGCGTAGAGGCTCCCTGAGCACTTGCATGTGAAGCCGAAGGCCGTTCGATAGCAGTCGAGGTAACAGGCCCTTTTTCCCGCGAAGCGTGTCACCGCGGTACTGTTTAGCTAATAAGAAATCATCCAGATTTAGTTTGCATTCACTTTCTAGCTTTTACTATATTGGGTTAACCGCAATGCACTACGAAAAGATATAGTTATAGTTATAGTTATAGAAATTAAGAAACTAAATTATAATAGAATACATAAATTTAAGTGAAAATATTGGCAAAAAAGAGACGACATCTCGTTGTTACACATTAAGTTGTGATTATTTCATTGAGTTCTAAAAAATTGCATTTTCAGATCTTGACGCTTTAGATTGCTTATTATTTATATTCATTTATTATACTTATTTCACATAAAATCTTTTAATAACTCTTATTTTTTTAACAAACTAATTTGATCACTTATGATTAGTTTACATGGCCACGCAAGAAAAATCTGTTATTTATTTCTTACCGTATCGCACTTTATTTCGCTGCAGCTTTTTAGGCGTTCATTTTATAGTAAACTCGTAATTCTATTACTTTGCAATGTCGATTAGGCTTAAGAGGTACTGATTTTTTTTTCTAACAAGCAAAGACGAGAACCAATCATCAGCATAATGTTTGCACATAGATGGACTTGATTCCATATGACACTTTAGTTTAAGTCACAGTTTAACAAGGTGTGTATAAGGTTACGCACGCCTTCAAACCCTCTAATGCTAATATATTATTAAACTTTTGGTGTTATGATTTCGTTTGATAAAAAAATTGATTTATTTTATTTAAATCCGTCAAAGCACCGTTTTTTTTACAGTAATCATGTTTAGTTGGGCAAAAAAAGCGATTCTTTTATTGATACCTGATCATTTTTAAAGATCAATCTTAACCAATCTTAAAAAAATGTCAACTTGACAAATTAGACAGCTACCCTGATGCTACCTAGAAATTCTACCACTATGTACAAAGAAAATAAAAAATTATTTCAAACAATGTTTTATTTGCCACCAAAATAACTACATTTTAAATCGAAATTTTAAGTGCCAACTAAAAAAACACCATTCATAGTTTTTCTTATTTTAAATGCTTTTAAAAACAATTCCAGTAGGTGAGCTTGGTATATAATAAAAACTAGCTTAACGTACTTAATATAACTTTTGAAGGAATGTAGGAAAAAATTGAAATCAATTCACGATTTTTCTCGACAGTTTTCCATTTTTTGTTCATTTCCTTGTGTTGCCAGAAAGGTGCGAATAGAAATTATTAAAAAATTTATATATTGAAAAACGTTTTGTCGAACACAAATTTGTCGATAGCAATTAAGAGAGAAAAATAGAATTACGTTTCAATACAAAAACATACTTATTCTGGCACTAAAAGACTTCAAAACTTCTCTTCGTTTAAAAAAAAAAAAAAATTGAACCTATTAACGATGAAGAAGCAAGATGGTTAATGTTGGCATGGTTAATGAAAACATTAGCAACTATAAAATGTTTGGTACTTAAAGGAAAAATGAGACAGGAACTACATAGGTAAGTCAAACAGAGCTGTTTGATAGAAAGAAAAGTCTTTATTTAATAATTACAAATAAATGTAATTCAGCATTGTCGAAAGCAATTTCATTCCATACATGTATGTATGTATAATTTATTCAAAGAAATTAAGGCAATCTTTATGTTTAATTTAATTGTAGATAAATAAACATAGTAAAGGAATATGTGTATTAATGACTATTATTTTAAACTTCAAGGAAAGCAAAACATTAAAGTGTTTTAATTTTAGGCCTATAAATATGATAGATAAAACTATTGAAAAAACCGCGTATTAACAATTTTATAAGTTTGTGGTGAACAATAACGCATTGATAGAAAATTTATCTGACTTTAGACCAGGTCATTCGATTAGCATAACGTTTCGTCGAACACAATCAAATCAACGCGATTAAGACAATAGTACCTAAGCGGAACATAAATAGATAATTACACTTCCGTACTAAGGCAAACGCATTCGGCCTAACAACTATATATTTCTTAAATAATTATTTATTTTAGTTTTTACGTATTAAAAAAAGGTCTTCCTTAAAGTTTTTTGCAAATGGAAAACATGTATTATGTATTATGAGTATACCACTCAAGGAAAGATTATACTATGGTCAGTGTCGCTATTAAAATAGGACTAAATTTTACCAAAAAGAAATTAGGGTGATGGTAGTATCCAATAACGAATGCCCACAAAATACCCTAATGTCCATATAAATTATTAATTATTATTCTTTCTGCAATTTTTACTAATTAAATGTTCATCGGCCGCAGTTATGATGTTTATTGTGTGAAAAAATTGCGAAATAACTATATTTTCCCTAAATTTTCAATGCAAATTAATCGTTTTCTTTATTTTTGCTGGCACCTTTACCTTTGAGGATGTGTTCAATACATACCTCTTCCTCTTGGTCATTTTAAACTGCAGAAACTTACCATCTCGTATATTAACTGTCAGATTTTGTTTGGAGAATAGTTTACGCAGTATTCAACTGCGCTTATATTGCTCGGAAATTAATAGCTTCAATCACATATGTTATGACAAGCGGTTGTTTGAACTGTAGTCGTTTTTAAAGTATTTTTTTTTAAATAAAGACCCAGTAAACATTTAAGCAAAGAATAATAATTTTGTGCAATGATATTGAGCTGGAATGTTGTCCTACAGAACTTTAAAATTCATTTAATCATTCAATTCAATTCACGTATTCATTCATATTCGAAATCCATAACTTTCATTCCATTCTCTACTTACAAGGAATTCCATACATATCACTGACAAACACTTGCAATAACGAACACAGCCCACAATCCTCCGCTGTCAAATATTTTCGTTCTCTCTCTACCACTTTCCTGCATCACAAAAGGAATTGGGGAACTATAAAGCACTACGCTATTTTGCAAGGAGATGTATTCATAATTAAAGTAAAAATATTCAACTTTTCAATAAACAAAAAGTTATAAAAATAAGTGAGTTCCTGAAATAGTACATCAACAAAATATATTCTGGATATTCAATCAACAAAACTTATTCACTTATGCCTACTGCCCGCAGAGAAAATTCCAAATTGAAGTGCTGTGCGCTGCCCTCTTCCCCTGTCACCCGCGCCTATAAAATCGTTTCTAGCAGCAACTCATCGCCATCAAATTTTTCATCAAACACACACCAACTTTGCGGACCAATTTAAATGCAATTAAATGCATAAAAAGGTAATTTTTACTAAATAATATCCGGGCATACAGTTTGGCCTATCGTTCTTTACTTTTCGACGGTCGATGTTCATAAAATTTCCTTGGAAAATTACTATTTTTTTTCCCAACCCAAATAGATTTGACTTTTTAGCGAGTGGTATATAGAATGGAATTATAACAGAATACCAGCGAAAAGGTAATATAGAAAAAAGATAAACATTACAGTAGTGGAGAAAGAGAAAAAATGGGTCGTTCAAAGCCCCCCGCACAATCTTCACACATTACAGCTACTAACGCTGAGCATAATAATATGATGAAAGAAAATTCAACATCGCAGCGGCAGATTAGTAAATTTTCGAATAAAAATAATAAGAAGAAGAAGCAGCAGCCGTCAGCGACGACCAAGGTGAGCGGTAATCACGCACTCATTCAGGGGGTGGGTGGGCTGGTTGCTTCTGCAGCCTCCCGTAATCAAGCATGTATTTCCAAATTGTGATTTTTTCCGAAAAAAAAAAATTAAAAAAATATATATTATCTTTGGACACGATTACATGCTACTGTGTGTGCTGCATAATCTCGCTAAACGAGCGGTGAATTAGTGTATAACAGTTAAGTGCGTAACTTTCTTTTGCCAGAAAATGCTACTAAAAGTTGGATTTTTTTTTTAATTTTCATTAATCGTGAACTTTTGACGGATGTTCTTCGTTTTGAGAGTGCTTCCGTTTGTTTTGGTGCATTTTAATTTTTTTGAAATTATTGTTCGATAGTATAACAGTTTTGTTTGCTTTCGTATTCTTTTAGCTAAACGCTGTACAAATGGAACCTCCAGGCGGAAGGCGACGTTTGGGCCGAGCGCCTGCAGAATCGGAGTCCTCTTCATCGCCAATCGAAGCGGATTCCTCAAATGACGCCAGCGCTGGTGGAACATCGGCAGAATGTCGCAGGAGCTCACGCAAGAAGACCATTAAATTCGATGTACGCGACTTGCTTAATAAGAACCGGAAGAGCCACAAGATCCAGATTGAGGCACGCATTGATTCCAATGCGCCCAAGGTTGGCATGGGCCAGGCGACCAAGGAAGAGTTGGACAGCAAGCAAAAAAATTTTATCGAGAAATCGGCGATTTTTCGGCGCTACTCTATATCAGAAAACAAACTGCCCCCGCGACCACCACCGCCGCCTGTGGCGCTCATTCAAACGATTCAGCAGTGCGTTGGTGAACTAGAGCAATTGCCTTTGGATGGAGACATTGACATGGCCTCGATATCGCCAATAGCACGGCGGCTAAGTCGAACTCAGGAGATACTCACAGCCAGCATGATGAAACCGAAGCAGGTGAACAGCTTGATTGTGACAAAGTTAGAGAGTATCAGTACGACAAGAGCTGCTGCCGCGAACAGAGCAAAAGCGACCCGTGGGAAGCCGCCCGAGATAGCTGTAGTGGTAGCAGCCCCCAAGCAGCAGAAACGTCGTGGACGGCCTCCGAAGTTTATGGGGAATGAGTCCTCGGACCCCACAACCGAATCGTCGAACGATAGTTTTGGACCAATTGGAATAGAGTCTGTGGAAACACATTTGCTTTCTGAAACACTTTCGCAGCCTTCAACTAGCCGGGGAGAATCATCAAAGGACAACATCGTCTCAAATGGCAGAGATGTAAGTATCTCACCAGCAAACTCTACCAAAGGCATTGATTTAAGGGAGATGCTCGATGCCAGCGCAGTTACCTTACCTCAACCAACGATCCTGGACGACTGCATGCTCGTATCAAATGATGATCTATATGTTGCGGCCGAAGAGGAAGTGTTCACCGAAGCCCTTAGCTCCGACGAATCATTGCGAAGCTCACCGAAGGAGAAGAACGTCGATGTAATTTCTCTGTTCGCGAGGAGCAACAGCACCGAAACGAATAGTTCAGATGACAGTGAAAATAGGAGGAAAAAGGTTCGTGTATCCGTGAAAAGAGTGTTGTTGCCCTCCACTATCAAGGAGAACTTGGACACAAGTTCCGAGGAGAAGTCTGATGTCATCGAGATCTTTTCGTCCAACGACGATGATAGCTTCAAAAGTCACGAAGAAGTCAAAAGCAGTTCAAAAGTTGAAGAGGATTCGAGTCAGGATAGCTCTAATTTGATGACCACCCGAGCGAGTCGTAAGAAGCAGAGCATTACACCGTCCACAATGGAAGGAGAAAATTCCTCGAACTGTACTATGGCGAGCGGTGTAGTTGTGATATCTAGTGCTTCGGCAACGCCCGTGAAGGAAATGATGGACATAAAGGAAGAGATGATGGAACAGACTGGGTCATCTCGAGTGACATTCACACGGCTTGCAAAGAGCACCAAACGGTCTGAAGAACAAGAGGGAGAGTCATTTGCAGATGCCAGTCAAGTATCAAAGGGAAATGCTGTGACAACTGAGTCTCCACTTGCCGAATCTTCCGTTCAACAGCTATCTTCATCAGAGTCTGATTCAAAAACTTCTCAAGAAGCGGAGGTAACATCTCAGCCCAGGAAAACAAGAAGTTCTCCTCAAACCCGAAAGAGTTCAATTGCTCCTTCACAACGTCGAAAAAATGCCTCAGATGAAGAAGTTTCCACGCAGTGCAACGAGACAAAAACTTCAATTTCAATAAAAAATCGTGTCCGTTCGCAGCAACAAGATGATGTTCCCTCAGTCGATCCAGTAAATAATTTAAGTTTGTCAAATGAACAAAATGTGGCTCCCACATCCCGGATTTCTCATGAATCAATCTCTGAGCAATATCAAACCACTGTCAGACAAGTTATAACCATAAAGCATTTAGACGAGCTACAATTAGAAGCTTCCTCGGAACAACGTCATACAATGACTCGTCAAAGTGCTGCCTCAGAAGAATTGATTACTGTTCAGAAGTGTCAAACTGGCGAAGTAGTACAAGAAAACAAAGATCTTTCTCAACGAGGTCGAAAAATTTCCATCAGAAACCGTAAGGAGGCTGAACAGGAAGTGGTTGCTCTTCAGTCCTCAGAAGTACCAAGTCAAGAAGGTAGACAAATTTCAACAGAAATTGAAAGTGAAGAAAATGAAGAAGGAATTCATTCAAAACAAAGAAGGAGTCGCAGCGAAGTAACTCAAGAAAAACGTCGAACTGCTGCTAGGATCGTTAAGGAAGCGGATAAGGAAACAGTAGCTATCGCATCATCTGAAATGTATGCTCTTCCTTTGAGTCCATTTAGTACGGCAGTATCACCAAGAAACCGCAAACAGCCTCAAGAAAAAACAGCCCAGCCTAAACTTTTGTTGCGGAGTCGCAAGGATCTGCAAGAACAAACTCTTCATCCGTCAAGTGAAGCAAAAGCTCCAGAATCTGCGTCTCTTACAGATTCGAATAATGAAACCGCAACTGTTCTTGCTTTAGACAGTCAAATTCCAGTAAGCAGTCCGGAAGAAGCAGTAATTTCTCAAAAAGATGTTGTTCAACGAAGTGTCAGGTCGAAAAAACAGAAGCAAGTACTAGGTCTAGCAGTTCCAGTTGAAATCGCGCCAACAGAAACAGTATCGTCTCAAAAACCAGATGAAGAAGCGTTGCCGAGTGCAAGATTAAGAACTCGCAAGGAAATTCCAAGTCAATCAGGACCAGCTAAGTGTATGTCCACAGAGGATTCGCTGCAGGACACAGTTTTTGTTGAACACAACCAAAAAGAAGATGACATCCTACTTAGTTCAAGATCAAGGAACAAAAAGGTTATCCAAATACGATCGGCTCCATCAGAAAGTGAGGTTGCTTCCCCAAATGAATCTGTTTCCTCTGAAGAAGTGGACCAACGAAGTGCCAGATGTAGAAGTCGAAAGAAAGATCAAGAAGTTGTGCTTTATTCTCCAGAAAAAGCGTCAGTGTCACAGGAAGCTTCAGTTCAGGAAGAAACTTTAACCTCACAAGACCCACAACCTCAGGGAGAACCTTCAATTCGAAAGGCCGCTCAAAAGCGAGCAGTTTCGTCGTACAGTCGATCCAAATCCCTACGAAATCAAAGTGGTGGATCAGAGCTCAATCTGGAGAAGTCACCTGATGAAGGTCATATACTTTCAATCCGGAAGAAGGAGGCGGATGAAACAAACACTGAAATGAACAAAGATGAAACTTCATCAACAACCACGACCAGTGAATCTAGTGATATAAATAGCACTGACACGTCCAACTCTGGTCGTCGAGAATCATTACGGGCAGCAATTCGGGCTTCGATTTCACCGGTAAAAAAGTTAATCACGAAGAGATCTTCCAAAGCGGTGTCGAAATCGGTCGCACACGATCAAACAAGTTCTTCTTCCGAAAGCTCTGAGTATCCTGATACCATTCCCAAGGGGCGAAGATCAGCCAAGGCCAATGTGGCAGCTAAATCGAAAAAAGACACCAACAATGTGTCTTCCGAAAGTTCCTCTACTACGTCTTCGTCATCTGCATCTACGTCGTCCTCATCCTCATCTTCATCGTCTTCTTCATCATCGTCGTCGTCATCACCTTCGTCTTCATCGTCGGTCTCTACCACATCATCGACGTCGTCGTCGTCACAAGGGCGGGCTACTCGTTCTGGAAAGGTACTAGGAGAACCTAAAGAGGAAACAGTAATAAGGCCAGGAACGTCACCATCGCCAAAATCTATACACGCCAGTGGATGTGTTGCAGAAAAAAAACCACCAAAGCCTGAAGAAGATTTTACTGAGCCAGACAGTGAGAGCTCCGAAAACTCAACAAAACTGATGCCTGAGATGTCAAAAACAGAAAAAGACCCCGAAGCCATGTTTAAAGAACGTTCTAAACTAGTACAACGTCGGAAGGGCATCCGATTGAACCGATCAGCAGCGGCTCTTAAAGAGGATACCAATGAAACTGGTAGCGAAAGTTCAGAAACGTCGCCATCAGTTCATAAGACCAGATCGGGACGTTCTAGGGGGATAACAGACGAAGTTGAGCATAAGGACAGTCCAAGTAAAAAGTCATCCCGGCACGAGAAATCAATAGAGAATAGCGCCTCCAAGGAATGCGGCGACGTCAAGACTCCTCCAATTAATATTGAAGTTAACAAGGTTCAACCATTAGCTGAACAGTCAAGCGCTGATGAAATAAATTCGCTGCCAGCTGAATTGCAAAATAAAACAAAACGAGGAACCAGAAAGCTGGTGCCACTCAATGACAGTGCGATTCAACCCAACACCTTTTCGGACGATGAAACATCATCGAGTACCTCGTCGGCTTCTCGTAAGTTACCCAATACCCGGGCTCGTAGGAAGACAATATCAAGTGCAGATGAACTTAAAATTCAAAAAGGCGTCTCTGAAAAGGAAAAATTTAATTTCATATCTCAGGCACTTCTGAAAGAGCAAACAAAGTCGTTGAATCCTAAGGAAAGCCAATCAAAACCCGAAGTTAAAGATGAATTGAAAGCGGACTTTGTTGTGCAACAAGAAAAGGTAATCGAATCCAACGAAAAGATCGCTACTATTTCGGAGAATGAAGTTTTTGGAAAACATGTTACCTCGGGTAAAACTTCAGGCACAACCACAGATCTAACTTGTTCGGAAGATTCCAAGAAGTTAGAGAATGAATTAGAAAAAAACGAAATGAAACCGCAGGAAAGTGCAACCTTTACTGAATCACCTTCTGCCTTGGCACCCACGGACCAAAAAAAGATCTCTAGACCTAGAAAGGCCAATCGATTCGCTTTGCAAAGCGAGCAAAAGTCTAAGGACACTGAATTGGAACAAGAGCAGGATATACCTGCTATCAAACCAGATGAAGCGCCTACGACCCCAAGACAGAGGAAAAAAGCTACAAACTCACCAAAAACTCCCAAGTCCGTCTGTGTTGATAATGAAACTATACTTCCACTGTCTACTGAGAAAGTGGAGCTGTTTTCTACACCGAAGTCCAAAAGAAGCGCTAAGAAAGAACTCATCACTAGCAAACCAGAAGAATTTGTAGAACATTTGTCTGTTCAAGTATCTGGAGCAGAAGCAGTTGTAGATTTAAATTTTAAAATGGAAGTGCTTGCTGAAAAAAGTTTAAACTCGAAATCGACGACTCCACCTGAAACAAAGTTTTCTGGGCGAAATCCCAGCTTCAAACCGAATATGCCTGCCGAAGAAGACATTCAAAAATCTGTGGACCCTAATTGCGGATCCATGAGCACAGCAAAATTAGAAGAAAATAAAATTCCCGAACTAGGTTCTACAAGTAAACCCACTGAAAGTCTTAACGTCCAAAAGTCGGTGGAAGAATTTTGTATGTTCATAGCATCAGCAACAGCTGATGCTGAAGCAGAGAAAAGCATTGATGGTGAGCCTGGTAATGAATGCAATACAACAGCAGACGGCATTGTTCCAGACCCTAAGTCCGGCTTAAGTGTCACACCTAAAGCGGAAACAGTCGCAGAAACGAGTGGAAAGAGCTCCCTAGATGGGCCTGATTGTAGTGCAATTCTTCCTGCAAAACCCGAAACAGAAACGCCCGTCACAAAATCGTTTGAACATTCACCATGTACAATAATTCCATTGGAAGAACATTTTGAAACACCAGCATGCCCTCCGAAAAACCAAACCAAAAAAGAGGCATCACCGCGCAACAGGAAGAAACTCGAGCCGCAGCACGCAGACGCTCCTAAGACCAACGACGAGTTACGAAAATTAAAGAAGACCAAGAATCTTGCAGAACCTTTTTCAGCAGATTCCGATTCAAAGCCAGTCTCTTCGGAATCCAATCTCTCTGATGACTCCCAGAAGACGGAATCACCTAAAACCGAATCAAAACCGACACCTCACCGGCAACTTGACTCAAGTTTCATTGAATCACTTGAGAAATCCCTGCTCAAACCAGTCTCCGTAAGGAAATCATTGAAGAAAAAGGATAAAGAACCAACAGCCACCGTAACTACAATACCCAGTCCCAAGGCCAAGGAGGAACCTCGTAAACCCAAAAAAATTCAGGAAACTCGAGAGGAACAAAAGAAACCACTGCCAGTCAGTAGTCCGAGATCTAAGAAGAAGCAAAAGGTGGACAAGAAGCAAGAAGAAGAAACTCCGCCGAAGCGAAAGAGTGTGGTAAAAGGCAAGGAAACGGAAACGACAAAACCTTTGGAACCAGAACCATTGATTTCTGAAATTCCTATTGCTTCTGCTATTTCAAGCGAGTTTCCGCCCGAAGAAGTGTCATCAATAACACACGAAGAATTACAAGCCAGTCATCTGAAACTTAAGAGCAAGGCTGAAACAAAGACACCTGAAGAATTACAAGCCAGTCACCCGAAACCTAAGAGCAAGGCTGAAACTAAATTCTATGCGACCGATCCAGTAATTGAAGAAAAACCATCGACTGTCGTCAAGTCACCAGAATTAGCTAAGGAGAAATCGCCGGATTTGCTGCCCGACCCGCTGAAGGATATTGAGAAATTTATCGAGGACGGCGTGAATCTTCTGAAACGTGGCTACAAATTGGACGATGACGATGAGACCGTTATAGGTCGAGACATCCTTAAGTCAGATGATTTGGTAACACCAAAAAAATGCAAACTGGACGAAAGCATCGAGGAGAAGAAGGAATCACCCCGCGAAGATGACAATTCCAATTCGAACTCGGAATGCTCCACCTTAGCTACGACTCCGACCAGCGAGATAGATACACCCAATGGGATTCGTCGCTCGCATCGGATCAAGAACAATTCGAAGAGTACCAAATGCCTGGTGGGTCGTGGCTTAGTCCGCGACAAGGAGCGCTTCTCCATGAAGGATGATGAAAAGACGGTCTACTCCATTGATGACCAGAAGATGGATTTGGCAGAAGTCGAGGCGAAAAATTCGAAATTCTTAAAGGACATGGAAGAGCGCCTCAACAACTTCCGTTGTATCCGCGAGAACGAGTACAAATGTGAACGAGTGATAAGCAAAGAAGCCAGACGTATGCTGTGCGACTGTTTTCTGACCGCCGAGGAGGAGGATCGCGGTGAATTGGGATGCGGAGAGGACTGCCTTAATCGTCTGCTGATGATTGAATGTGGATCGGATTGTACTGTGCGGGACCGCTGCACAAATCGTCGTTTCACAAAGTTTCTGTACTCGCCGTGTCGTGTATTCCGAACGGAAAAGAAGGGCTGTGGCATCATGGCCGACATTGAAATATTACCTGGCGAATTCATTATGGAGTACGTTGGTGAAGTTATTAATGGCGATGAGTTTGAGCGGCGAAGGAACGCCTATTCGCAGGACAAGAACAAGCATTACTACTTTATGGCGCTACGAAGTGACGCAATCATAGATGCCACAGCGAAGGGGAACATTTCGCGGTTCATCAATCATTCTTGCGATCCTAATGCTGAAACGCAGAAGTGGACAGTGAATGGTGAGTTGAGAATTGGATTTTTCAGTAGAAAGAGCATTATGCCGGGCGAAGAGATAACATTTGACTACCAATATCAGCGCTACGGAAAAGAGGCACAAAAGTGTTACTGTGAATCGTCCAACTGTCGTGGATGGATTGGCGAGGAGCCTAGTTCAGAAGAGGAGGAAGAGGAAGGAGAAAGTGAAGAATCTGATGAAGAGGACGCAGCTGCGGTCGAATCGGTACCAATTCTTCCAATGCCGATACTTGCCACTCCGATTGTGACTACAATGATCTCTGTTGATGAGCAATTGGTTCCTACAGTGCCTACGGTGTTTGAAGTTCCTTCCATCGGCGAAGATTCTCGTATAGTTGCTGGGGTAGATATCATTCCACCAGTTCCCGTTGCCTTACCAACAATTCCAGCGGATGCCACGGTAGTGGAACCATCAAAAGATCTCCAAATCAAGAAGAGAAAGGATAAAAAACGTCTTCTCGATAGAAAAGAAGAAAAAATCAAACGACGAGAGACCAAACAATTCCTGGAAGATCCCGACATCGAGGATGAAGTGCGTTTTCTTGTCAAGTGTGGTCTCAAGAATCAGGCCGATACTCTTCGACTTTCTCGACTTATTGTTCGAGCGAAATTGCTGGAGACACGTCTTAAACTGCTGCAAATTCTCCGCAATGGTGAACTTCCATGCCGACGACTTTTCCTCGACTATCACGGCCTTCGTTTACTGCACGGTTGGATGAGCGAAGTAATAGACACTCGTGACACCGAGAAGAGCATGGAAATTCGAATGGTTCTTTTAAGTGTGCTGGAATGTCTTCCCATTTCAAATAAGACAATGTTAACTGACAGCAAGGTCTACCAAACAGTTCGCGATTGGTCAAACAATAAAGAGTCACATTCCCCAAGTGACGAATCGCCCAAGCAAGGAACTGCAACATCTTCATCACCAACAGGATCAGAAGATTCAATTTCTGAGCTGCAAAAACTCGCGTCGAAATTGGTCACTACATGGGACAATTTACCAGAAGTGTTTCGCATCCCAAAGCGAGAACGTATCGAGCAAATGAAAGAGCACGAACGGGAGGCTGACAAAGGACTAGGTGAAGCAGTTTCCCGATCGATGGGGTCGAATCGTAACCGGGAGCGATTTATGAGAAATTCTGGACCAAACAGTGGACGATTCAAATGGTCTCGTTCAGATAAGGATAAAGAACGGGAGCGAGCAAGCGATCGAAGAAGGTACACCCAAAACAACAATGGCTCCGGTAAGGATAACAGTAGTGAAAAGATAGTACCGGGTGAATCACAGCTGTCCAAGGAGCAACGCAGAGAATTATTTGCTGCCAAGGTAAGTTGATGTGTATTTTTAAATATTTACATTTATCAAATCGTTTGCAGCTTTTCAAGTAGCGCAGCTTTATTAGGCTCATTATGACAAAATATTGCGGATTTACATAGGTTATGTGCTCTCAGTCGAATTGTATTCATTTGCGAATGAAAGAATAACTTCTTTTGAAGTTATGGTCATAGTCGTTATAAATAACCGTGTGGTGTGATTCGCTCAACATTTGCGATAGTGAACATGTACAATAAAAATTGATGAAGAATGGAAGACTTGCTATAATAAACCTTATTTCGGTGTTAGTTCGTCTGTCAGTCTTATGCCAACGACAACTTCAAACCTAAATGACAGTTCTTCTCCTTGAAAAAAGAAAAATTTGAAATTTGCTTCTGGCCTTGAATTCAGAATCCGAACCGCATTCAAACACCACAAACGTCATAATCGATAAATGTAATTTTTGTTGCTGATGCATTAAATATTTCTTCAATTTTGACGAGATAAGCTGAAAATAATAAGCATATTTAATTAAACAATTATATAAATAATATTGGGTATAATAAAAAAATATTTAAACGGCTCATATTATTTTTCTATCCCCTTTGTCGTCATCAGATTGGCAGTTAGGCGGTTTAAAATACATACACACAAAGACAACGAAATGTATACTCTGAATTCAAATGAAAAATGTTTGCTTGTTCGATTAACATTCCAGATCGGAGTGTTCTTCCGGATTACCAAAGGAATACGACCGTAACGAAAGAATTATTACTTAAAACTCTGTAACCAACTGAAATTAGAGATTGAGTTAAACTGAGGACCGGAAAAGAATTTCTTTATTACATTTTTTAATACTGAATTAAAATAAAATAAGTTGGTTGTCTTCACATATGAAGTGGCAACACTGATCATTTCCGTGAAACTAAAACTAACGGTTCGGTTTCGATTGGTTAAACAAGTCGATGCCAAAATCGCGCGGAAAAGAATTTCTTTATTACATTTTTTAATACTGAATTAAAATAAAATAAGTTGGTTGTCTTCACATATGAAGTGGCAACACTGATCATTTCCGTGAAACTAAAACTAACGGTTCGGTTTCGATTGGTTAAACAAGTCGATGCCAAAATCGCGCGCAAATAGTTTACTGTCAATAATTCGTAGTTTAATTATCCATTTCAGTAAAGAAATTAATTTTATTTGTGCAAAAAATGTTTGGCAGGCAACAGAAAATGGTAACTACCTGCTTGAATATAATAAAAAGTAATATTGCGTATTTCTTAAATGTTAGGAGTGTCGAAACATTTTGATATCAAACGGGAATAGTTATTTATGATTTGTTCCCTGCTGCACGATTACGCTAACAATTGTGCAACGCATAAACTTAAATTCATGTATGAATTCTCTGCTTAGCAGTCATGCCAATTTGAATTCTTTCATATGTGAACTCTAATATCTTGCGCAGTATTGCATATGTGAATGGGCGCGAAAACCTACATATATGTACATTTAATTATAAGCTCTGTAGTTCGGGTCCTATTCATCTACTACTCTTATCACTCTCACACCTCTACTTTATTTATTCCTTAATTTTTTTTGTAGGTAGCTCGTGATGAAGCGGAAAAACGTCTTGCCGAAGAACGCAGGGAGTTTGACATTAAATGTCGCTTCTTCGGCTTGGATCCCAAACGTATGCGTCCAGAGAATATGCCATTTTGCGTAAATCCTTCCACCGGGCAATGGTACTCGACGGACAGAAAACCAATCTCAACCCCGCCCAGTTATGCACACGTTCAAGTGCCCGTTAAACCAAAATCTACAAATCCTGAAGATTATCGACTACCAGTAATGGACTTGCCACCACTTTGGAAGTTCGCCATCAGCCCGAAAGGAAAGATTTATTACTATCACGTCAAAATTCGAATACCACAATGGGAGCCACCAATTAAGATCCTTCCCCTAGCTGGACAGATGAACGTCCCGATAAAGAACTCTGAAAGTGATTCGTCCAATGCCGAAGGTATTGATAGTTCAGAGGATGACATTGAAGTCATAAAGGGTAAGAAGTACAAATACGTCAAAATTGTCTACATTTTTTACAAGGTTTTAATTTTCCAGGTCTTGATCCAGTTAAGCTGCAGGTATACATTGAGAAAAAGATTGAGGGTAGAAGGATACAGCGCTACACAAGGCTTGTTGATGAGAAGCCGATAAGTGTAAGTGAAATTAACTTTTCTGTTTACCCTTTTTTAATGAATCTACGTCCTTGTGCAGCCCCGTAAGGAAGAAGACCGCATTTATAACCAAATAGAAGTAAGAAAGTACAAGGAGAATAAGGAAAAGATTCGCAAACGGAAGGAAGAGATTCGTCGTCGACGCGACCTGTCAAGCACATCTGTTGATGTGAATACAGCGGAACCTGCCGAGGCAGATGATGTTCCGGCAAATGCTCTTCCTATACAAGATTACCTTTTTTCATCGGATGAAGAGGACATCAAAGCCGAATGCAATAATAGCCCGCTGATTGATAAGATTGTTCAGGGTGACAAAATCGTTGATGAATTGGATGCGCTACAAAGTAAGCGACCTTTTAAACGACCACTGCCTATTCGAGAAAAATATGAACACAAGAAGCGTAAGCTAGAGAAAAAAGATTCTAGTAAAAGGTAAGTCCTCAAGTCAAATGAAACGTTGAGCGAGTAGTTTATATTCTTGTTTTGCTTTGCAGTACAAAACGTAGCAAAGACGGAGAGGGTAGCAGTAGCAGTAAATATAGAAAGATTAAGGAGAAATTCCGATGTGAAATCGGAGGTATTATTGTTCAGCATTTGAAACCATATCGCAAAGAGAGCTGCTCCTCGGGCAGAATACTTACTGATGATGACTTCAAACATTTGGCAAGGAAGGTAAATCTTGAAACTCTGAGTTAAAATAAAACTATTCACTACCTGAAACTATTTATTTGCAGCTAACCCACTTTGTGATGGTCAAAGAGTTGAAATACTGCGAATCAATTGGTCAGACCCTCGTCGTAACCGAGTCGGTTAAGAACAAATCTCGGGAATTTATCAAGAAATACATGGCCAAGTATGGAGGAGTATATGTGAGGCCCAAAAACGATCCAGAATACAAAGAGATACCATTCGTATAAGAAATGGCATTGAAATTTGTATTCATCTCGTTATCTTTTAGTTAATTTTGGCAATATGTAATAACTAGCATTCTTCGCATTGTTTTCAGTCTTTAGTTTTTAAGTTATAGTTTAGAGAATTCGACAAATCACTGACACTCTTCTCTACACAGGCACATACTGACCCCCACACATACCCCTCTATTAGATTAATGCGTTTCAGTAATTTTGAATTATTAGTTTTAAATGAAGGTATTGCCCATAATACCCGACAGATTGTATATTATTTGGTGAATATACCCAAAACAAACAACACAAAAAAAAAACATTTGAAAAATGAATATTTTTGAATAATTGTAGATTACCAACGATAAAATAATAAAACAACACAGAATATAAACAAAATAAACAAATTGTATAATGTTAATAAATAGACAAATAAATAACTGAATAGAATTTAATAGCGACTCTAATAAAATTTACTTGAAATTAAAACAAAATTAATGGCTATTGTGATTTAAGTTTTTGACGGAACTATTGCAATTAATGCTGCATTTCCACCAAAAGATAAACCTTGATTAAAGGCAAAAGATAAACAATAAATCTTAACACGTTTCCACCGAAAAGAAAGGAGATTAACATAGGGGTTTTCTCCCAATCCGCTCTCTTGCTCTCATATTTGCGCACAAAATGTCCAACATCTGGATGTCAAATATCTTCCTCGCTCTCAATTCTCAGCAACCAACGACACTTGACATATTCAGATATGACAAATCGGTATTTAGTGTGTTCACAAACCGATTCTTACATGCAAACCCAGTTTCTTTCAAAATTATTTTTTAATCATGTGTTGAGCAGATAAAAATTTGTATGGTAAATCTTAAAATTTAAGGTAGATTATTGTCAGATTCATCTTAATCTCGCTTTAGTGCTCGGTGGAAACGTAGCATAAGGAATTTGATTAATTCATTCAAAATAATCCTAATTCTATTCTTTTTGTTGGAAAAATCAGAGTAAGCTGCCAAAAAATGGTGAATGTCTGGGGTAAGTAAAAATGCAAAATGGCTTTATTGTCCTATGAAGGTTAACCCCTGCCGGTAAGTTATTGCATCGATTGATAAGTTAGTAAAGTACTCATTATTAATAGAGCGGTTGTTTTGTTTTAAAAGGCGGAGAATTTTAAATTGATAAAAAACACAGAAACATTCACACAAAATGTTGTATAGTGGATGAACAAAAGTTTAACCGCTCTGATTGACTATTGTGATTCATTTAATACCCTATTTACACTGCACTGAAATCCAATGTTTCTACAAAAAGACGAAACCTCCTTAAAGCATTCAAACCGAACACTACCTACATGGGTTTTTCCAGCAGTGAAAAAATTAAAGCGAATAAATAATTATTGCGATCAAGTTGCAAATGGTTAAAATTTGACGGTTTGTATGATAGATAGCAGGTAAAAACCCAGTGCAACTCCCTCCGCAGTCAATCCATCAAACCAAAATAAGCTCAAAGCTGAAACCAACCGAAAGCTGTCAAATCGGCTGTCACAGAAAACAGTATTGCCAATTTAAAGTCCTCCGCCTTTCAAATTTTTATTTAAATCCAAATATTTAACAAAATTTGAAAAAGAATCACATGAGATATGAATAAATATATATGCAGTTCTTTTCTCCCAATGAAACACATAAAAAACAAGTGAAACCACAAGCTTGACCTCAGGAACCGATGCAAATTCATTTTGTGTGAAGATTTTCGTTCCGTGCCTTTTGTAATTTTGTATCATGCGATTGATTAAGGAGTATCTCGCTACTTAGTGGATTATGGATCCCTCCGCCTCCATTACTTAATAACGAATTCATGCTGCTTCATATTAATACGGCTCTATTCTTCTGTTCATTGCCGAGGAAAATGAATAAAAGACTTGCACTTTTAGAATGGCTACACAAACAAAACAACGTCATTCGAATGAAAGTAATTTTAGCAGATTTCAAAAAATTATTTCTTTTGGGGAGTTGGTACCTGTCTGGTCTCTGGTACCTGTCTATTAGTCTTTACTCTTCCAACGCAAATACCAAATGAAGATTGCTGTCAAAAGTAATATGGTTTGGAACCGAAATGTTCATGTACTCTGTGCCCACGGCCACACCAAAAATTTAACTTGAAAGTGGATTATCGATGAATTCTTTTTGCAATCTACCCTTTTCTTTCTGACTCACAAAAAATCTAGCTGCCTCGTGCGACATGACTTTCATTCCCATGAACATGTAGGCAGGAACTTACTCCATCCCTACTGGTCTGCCTGTCTTCGAAAAAATCACTGAAGGCAACAGAAAGCTGATGTTCCATTTGTGTAATTCCGGTGTTTTTATTCTGCCACATTCAGCATGTGGATACCAGTGATCGTGATGTGCTCGAAAATTCTACCACTATCAATCATTCTACTTAAACAGCTTTTTCCTACCCATGGTTCGTTATCTCCACACTAAAATTAAACTCAAAGCCTTTCTGACTGCATTTTTTTAACCATTGGTTTTCCATTTGTGACGTTCATCAGTCAAGTAAAAACGTTGCTTTTAATAAAAATTGAACTATACCCACCGTGTTGAAATTGTAATCACCGTTCACTATCGTATTTCAGCAAATTCAAATAAAATGCACAACTGGGTAATACAAAACTTTGTCGCTTTATTAGGTGCGTTTTTGAATCGCAGGCTAATATTTTAAAAATAAGAAAAGGCAGGCTATCCAAATAGTATTTTTATGTTGATTACCAATTTGCATTTTCCTAATGTAGGTTTCATCTTTAATATGTCTGCAAAAATTGTGTATGCAAGTCTTACAGTTATCTCTGGTCTCTAAAATACTAAAAAAGCTAAGAAAATTGCCGGAAGAATTTATCCAAAAACTACATAATGCTGCTCTTTTCTTTGGTATACATATATGTATACATTTATATTTTACGCCACCGGTGATTTCTAGACTTTTCATTGCACTCACACTTGCGGGTGTAACATTGAAGTTTTAAATGAGCTGCTGAGCTCGCATGAATGTTAAAATTGCCTATGATGTGATACAGCTACTCTGTTTAATTAACATTGTATAAAATTAAAACAAAAAATTTCCATTTATATGTAATTCATTTTTATTACAGTTAAAATAATATGTTTCATATAATATGCACTTTCCTTTCATCACTGCTTCGTCAACGTGTTCTATATCGATATCACTCTTTTAAAAATACAAACTAAATTTATTTGTATTAATATTCTTCATTTGTTCCATTTTGAATTGTTGTTTTCTTATTTCTCTTAAGTTATAATTCATCGTCATAGAAAATATTTGTTTTTATTACATAATTTTTTTTGTCTGAAGGCTCATTTCATTATTTTGCATTAAATTTAAGTTTAAATTTTGCAATTTTTTTTAAAACTCATGCATACATTTTTTATTATTATTTTCAAATGCACTTCTTTTTAAAGATCGATATACTCATTTTTTTTATTTTACACTTTGTATTTAATATTGTCGACATTAATTCTTTGTTTTATTTTTACCTTTTTTTCTTACACATAATATTATGTATTAGAATTAGGAAAAGATAGAATATAACAGAAAAATGTAATTGAAACTCAATTGTTTATTGATGCCATTTAATTTCCATTTGAACATTTATGTTTAATTATTTATTTATATGTTGACTTATTGCTTACACTTAGTTTTGCTGTTTTTTTAACGTAAAAACATATATCATTTAAACATTTTTGGTTGTTTTACAGTTATTAAAATTATTTTATTGCTAATGGTGTTCGTTTGTACACACTGATTTGTTTTTAATTTAAAAGTATACATCTAGAGTAAAATTAGCGTTTGTTTTTTTTAATTATATGCGTCTCTATTTAAACACAAACAATTATTTCTGCAATTGGTCTTGATATTTATTAAGATTATATTCGTTATTGAATGCGTTTAGTTTTTTTTTATCAATTGTACACAAATTGATATTAATTTTATGTATTTTTTTAAGAACCAAAGTTTTGTAAAAAAAAAGTTTAAGGCAGATTTTGGTAGCATCTCTACAATTAAAGAAATATTTTTGTTAGCAACAAATGTTGATTTTAAAAGAACTGAAAATTTTTTTTTATTTAATATATTAAAAATTAAGCAGTCATGGCGAATTGGAGAAGTTAAATCTCAAGGAAAAAAGAAATCAGTGTATAATATTTTATCTTTATGTATGTATTGTACTTTGGCACAAGAATATAATCAAATAAATGTTGAATAGTAACATAAAGATATTAAAATTTATAATGTTTATAACTCTGAAAACATCTTGGATACTATTTCTGAATTTTGTAAGACTATGTATTAAAAAAAATAATAATAATATAAAACTTGCTGCATAATTTTAGGAACAATTTAATAAACGATCAATGTAATATTAAGGCCAAATATTCATTTGACTTGAATCTGAATAATTTATATAAAATAATACAAACATTTTATTTGTAAAAAAAGGACAGACAGAGTATGTAATATGCGGATTTGATAGCAAACAAAAGTGCGGCATTTAAAAAAAAACAAATAATCAGGCACTATTTTGTAGCATCATATGTGTGAATAACTCAGGTTAAAACATGCACGTAACATGCATCCAATAATAGAGAGCAAATAACAAGTGGAATGTAACATTTTGTATGTGAGTCAGTTGATAATCAGTACCGTATGCAAATTTTCTAAGTAAAGTTATTAAATGCCGATTATGAATGTACAATTTGAGAAGCTTCTCATGACAGTTCTAAAGGTGCGATCAGCCGGTTATGCAAACTCGTCATCCGGTCAGGAACTTAACTCTTGGATGTTTGTCAGAATTTCGCAAGGGGTGGGCAGCGAAGAAAAGACTTAAGGTTTTACTGGGTCGGATTTTCTGCTTGAATCAAAATATTGTTGGGTTAATTAAATCTTGTTCGTTAAGAACGATGTTTTCTTTACTTGGGTCACAAACCATTTCTTTACCATTAACAATAAAATGCACGGCTGAATGTAACGGAACTTTTTCTTGTGAAAACCGCTTTACGCCTCAGAGTGCGAGCTGCCAAGAAAACATGTGTTTGTTTTCGCTGCACACCTGGTCTCTAGCCTCGCAGCTTGACTATTTTTTTAGCCAAGCTTTATTTATGTTTTGGTGCAAGAATTGCAGTGGTTCTATTCTAGAAAGCACGGCGGCCGCTTTGATGGCGGTATTAAAGCGTTTCAATGTCAACTCTATATTTTGTAGAAATACAACATGGTATGCAGATTTAAATAAAACGAAAATATGTGTATTTTTTTTAAACTCTTGAAAGCAGAAATCAGAAACAACATCAACCATAACCACTGCTTCGAAGAGCGTTTGTATGTGAACAAAAAGCCATACAAAAAAGCCACAAAGCTTTTTTGGCAAATATTTTGTTATCGTATAGCCCTACAAACAAACCAAAAGAAAAATTCCAAACCAATTTTTTGCGCAAATTACTAAAAAGGATAAAAATGATATCTATTCGTTGTGAGTATATATATTGCTAAAGGTTTATATTCACCCCAGTCATTGAATCCGGCGGATTGACTGCGGCGGGACCTTATTCGATCCGCATCCCTTCACTTGCGCTATCACAGAAAACGCACCAGCTGACTACCACTTTATCAGTTTTATTGTAGTCAGCTGGTCACATTTTTGGGAAGCAAATTGTCAAATTGCAATTGGTTTTTAAAAATGTTCACAAGAAAATGCATATACTTGGTTTTATTTCGTAATAGTTACTACACGTTTATACTCAATATACATAATGCATTGGAAAGGTAAAGCCAAATATGTCACTAAAATCTCATTCGTTTACTTTTGGGCAGTTTACCTAAAGAAATGTTTCTATTTACTGAAAATGTTAGCATTTCTTGAAAAATAAATTTAATACCTGTTGCTAGATACCTTTTTAGCTAACTCTTTATTACCTCTTTTGATTTTGACTTCAATAAATTGAAAACACTTATGAATACGCACCAATTTAATTGCGGATTGAAAAAATGAACATTTGTATTGACTCCGGATGGTCTAAGTTTCCAATGAAACCTTTTTTTGAATACGTTCTTACAGACATCTGCACACTCTTATGTAGTAACCAACGGTTTGCAGTCAATGATTGGGCTTGATGTAATAAATGTAAAAAATACTTTACGTAGTTCAACAAGTTTGAAATTGGCTCATTAATTTGTTCAATACAACGATTTAAAAAAACACATTATTCAGAATTCAAGTCAGGACATGTATTATTTTTCCAATAGTATAACTTAATATGCAATATACAAATAAACACTTTATATATTTTCTTTTGATATATAAGACTCTATGTAAAAATTGTTTTAAGTAAATAGCAGGTAAGTTTTTTTCGGAACTTTATCCCAAAAAACAATTATTTGTCAGGAAACGACTTTCATATTTTGAAACAGTAGACATTGAGCCCATTCTGCGGGTCTTTTGCCTCCGCCACCGCTATTAAGTTGAAATGGTTGTAAAATTGGGGAACATTTTAACATTGAGTAGTTTTCTCCGCTGGGAAAGTTAAGTGGTGAAATGTCAAACAAATATTTTCTTTTTGTAATATTTATATATGATTTGACTAACAATGCACAAACTTCAAACCTAAATGAGCTTAAATTCGGGTATTTCCGGAAACTTCCTGCGTAGTGGTTATTAAAATCAGGCGAAACATAGAGTTAGAAAGATTGACATTTTTAAACGATGGTCTGGAAGCGAATAAAATCAACCAAATAAAAAATAAAAATAAACGTATGTACTTTATCGTTTAAAGAATTCACTATTTTTATTATTTCACTTAATAGATTTAAATTAGTTGTTGAAATAAAATAACTAATAATAATTAAAGAGGTTAATTGCTTAATTAAAATAATCAACTCTTACGCTTATAAAGTCAATCAAACATTATTTAAAAAATAAAAAGAACAGGAAAAATTTTATGAAATCATAATCATATAAGTTTTGCGAAACAACAAGTATGAGAGAATAATCATAATAAAATTAAAAAGAAAATTCAAATATAATAATTTTTTTATGTATTGGTTCATTTGTTTCAATGAATTTATCTTTGTTTATCAACTAAATTTGCCCACCAGTTCAAAAAATTGATGTATACATGTAGTTGTTGTTGTTTATCTATCGCCTTAAAGTATATTTAGTTGGTTTTTTTGTTTATTTAATTAATTTGTTTTCCTGTTTATAAATCTATTTACTTGGTTTATACATTTAATTTAAGTTTTCTTAGAAAATTCTAGCAAAAGAAAAACCAAAAATGAACTCACAATTTAGTTCATTTTTAATTTATTTATTAGGTATCATTAATTTTGTTTTGTTTTTTTTAACAAATATTTATAATTAATTAGTGCACAAATGTATTGTATGTTAATTAATAATAATTTTTTTCAAGTCTTTGGTTTCTTTTTATTTATTTTTTTTTTTTGTTTTAATTACTTTTATTACATTTTATTAATTTTTTTAATGTTATATATTATATAAGTTAACATAACATACAATATGCATTAAATATATATTTAATTTGATTTTTATTCCTTTTGTTTTGTTACAAATTTTATTCAACATTAATGAATAAAAATATTGACATTAGAATTCAGTACGTTTTTATTATATATGTAGTTTGGTTTTTCGTAATTTTTTTCTTTTTTTCATTTGAATTGTATTTCATTTTGGACACACAAAGGTTATTGTTTTTTTTTTTGAAAGATTTCTTTGTTTTTACGATTTTGTTTTCCTAAAACTTAAAAAATATTCTATTTTTGATTTTTATAAATGTTGATCTTTGACTTAAAAACATCTTTAAAATTTTTGTGTCTACATTATATTTTCCTAATGTAGCGCTTTATCTCAAAAACATAGTTTACAAAAACATGAGTATTTCTCTCTGCACTAATAAAAACAATATTTTTATAATAATATTAATAAACTGATATTTTTTTTTCTAAAGTTTATATTTTTTTTTTTTCTTAATTTTTTTATTTATAAAACAAAACAAATTAAGATGATATATATAATGGATACAGTTTCTTTGTTTTACTTGGCAAAGTAATTTTGCTTATAAATTTCATTTATAAATAAGTGATTTAGGCTTTTGCTTTAGATGCTCATGCATTTGCAAAAAATATGAACTTAGAAACAAAAAACTGTTGTAAGGTTAAAGATTAATAAAAAAAAATGTACGTTATTTGAAGTGAAGTGTGTCACGTAAAGGTTGATGTAAGAACAACGGGTATCTCGTTGAGGAATGCCATTATAAATAAAAAAAAACACAATACGTCGAAAACCAAAAACCACACGTTTAGGAAGTTACATTTTTGGCATAAATGAGACTTAAGCGAAATTATTTTTGCATTTATCTTTTCCACAATTAAATACATTTGAAGTGATTTGTGGTAGCTAACATAATTCTTATTTTTTTTAAATTCTTGAATCCTGCTCCTGTCTATTAAAACAGAAGAAAATTTAGATTCAGTTATAATAAAAAATTCGGTATCATTACTATTTTCGGAAATGTTACAAAAGCTAATCGATATGCATCACTGCATAAATATAGGGTACGTACGCGTCCCAACATTTTCTTACTTCAAAGCCCGTGCCCTTTCGCGTTAAGGAGTGAAAAACTTTAAATTAAAATACATTTTTGTCACAAAAAATCAACTTTATCCCTTTTCAAGCGAACGAGTTTGTGTAATTTATTTTAATTTTCATTTGCAAATAGGTACGCGAATGCGTTTGTGGTAATGAACGTGTGTCATAGTTGATTGAGCAAAAACTTTACAGTGTTGAGATTTCGAATTCACTCTGAACTGTTTAGTTTAGGTATTTATACTATTTTATTCAAATAAAAAATATAAATACAGTGGACTCTTCCTAAATCGAATCTCTCTCTAAAAACCAACTCCTTTGTCGAACTCCCTATAAGTCTAAACTGCCTCTGACTCGAACAAATTCTGGTATCCCATGAAAATTCGACTCAGAGGGAGTCCACTGTATTTATATTTTTTTTCATTGAATTAGAACAGTCTATATAGTCTGTATATAAACTAAAAAAAAAAACCGTTTATAGTCATCCAATGGCGAACTATTTCGGTTCACGCACCCCGAAAAAATATGATTTCAAATGTACGTACTGAAAAAGGCACCAAGTTGAGAATTATATAATTAACTTAGCATAATTTTCACCAAACACATATATTGTTTTCAATCAATGTCATGGGAGGTTTATTGTGGATAGCTTCAATCTGATGCAAACTTCGAATACAGTCTATTACATACAAAAATTGTGGAGCCTTGGAGAGTTCTATAAACCCCCATTATAACGCCAAAACTACCATAAAGTGGACTTAATAAAATGAGTTCACAATTTTGTCGACTTCTGCTGCAAAAAAGGTAAAATAAATGAAACTGTGAAGTGTGATTAACACTTTACAGCTCATTCAAAAGCACACTAGTTTATCTTCATAACGTAAGCCTGTAGCGCAGGAACAAACATTAATTTGTATTTAAAATTTTAAAGGCCGAACTGTAATTCTCTAAAGCAAACTGAAGCTATAAATGAAACACACATGAATGAAAATGAACTTTTTGTGCAGCCAAGCAGCTTTTTGTCTGCAGGTTAGTAGCTTCCGAACAATACAAGCTCCATGTATCCGCAGCACTGCTACGGACGTGGCTGTATGTACCCATCCAACAGTTGTAGCACAGTAAATTACATAAAATTAAGGCTATTTAAACGTTTATAATACATCTTAACCACTGAATTGCATGACAGTAAGTACCAAATATATGCCATCTAGTCGACTTGTATTATTGAAATGCTCAAGAAATTTGAGCTGCCGCTACTACAAATAACACATCGAGTTAACAATTTGATTTATGAAATTAAATTGTACAACCCTTAGGATAATAGTTATGTGTCTTTCAAGTGATGTGTGTTAGCATTTACGAGTGAATGCTGATTGAGCCTCAACTACGAGCCGGGATGTGTTTTCAAATTTAAATTCAAAAACTTCAATATCATGATTCATGACTATCTACGAGGCGTAGCTTAACTGGGGTGCTTCCATTAACTTAAGGATAGTTTTTTAAAACAATGGAAAATGCCAGACATCAAGGATTTTAATGGCACATAAATATTATGTACCACACTACAACCGATGGTCACGTAAGATGTAGACATTATCTTTTAATAACATATTTCTAAATAAGTTATTTTGTAGCTGAGTATTTTTAGCCCCACAAGAAAGATTTGCGTTGTAACAAGTGCTTGAGGCCAATGTGCATCGTTTATTATTGCCTGGCTAGAGTCGAGCCATATGTCTAGAGGTCACCATAAAAGTGAAATAAGTAGGATGTGGCGGACTTTCTGCTAACAGTGCGTCAAAACACAACCTGTATTTCCATTTCAATGCATAGTATTACTTAAATGGGTGAGCAAACGCTATTGAACTTTGATATTGGTTAACTCTCACAACAAATAATGTAAGCGAAACCACAGGTGAATGCAAATCTTAAGAAACGTCCCAAATTTCGGATTTTTCGGTAGAAATATTATTTGCTGTCTTTCGGTTCGGTATAAATTTAAAGACAAAAATTGAACTGAGAAACTCACTAATGAGTGACTATGCAAATACACATATGCATTTATTTAAAATGCTTTGCTGTATAAGCCTTAAACAAACTAAAATGTCTGATACGACTTCCCTTCTAAACAAACCTTGGTGACACACTCCATTCAAAAACTAATTCTCATTTCTCAATTACACAAAACGGAAAGAACAAAAAAATGTTGTCAGGTATAAAAAGGTATAGAACACTTCAGTGTAATTTTTTATTAAGGCATTTTGTTTTTTTCTCTTTTTTTTATTCTTTTTTAGTTTAAAGTTTTTTTGTTTTGTTTTATCTTTGGATTGAATACAATATTCTCTTTATAGATATATATATTTAAGAAAAAAAAATACTGAAACAAAACTTAGTTAATGTTCACTGTCCAACGAAAGTTTATGGGAGAATTTCTGTCTTTATAGCAAGGCACTAATCGTAATTGTATTATTATTTTTTTATTTTTTTTACATTTAATTTTCTTCTATAAATTTTTTTGAACCAAAAACTTTGTGGAGAAATGTTTTGTTTGTTTACGAAACCTGATTTCGGTAGTTTATTTTTTATACTATTTCTTTTGTTTAATAGAAAAATGCTATTTCTGTTGATTATTTTCTTTTGTGTGGAAAATCTATAAAGTTCATATATTCTGCAAATTACAAAGTATTCTTTGTATTTTATTTAATCATTTTTAGTTTGCTAAAAGTTTGTCAACGTGTAGACAAATAAAAAAAAGGAAAAAGAAAATTTGTTCAGTAATTCAGTATTTTTTTCCATTCATTTACTTCTTTTTTTGTTTTTGTTTTGAACACAATTGAGTGTTGCTTTTTATATTTTGTTTCTTTTTAAAGCAATATATAGTATATATATTTATATAGTTTTTTTTTTTTGTTTTTCACTAAATGTTCTATTTTGTTTATCTTGTTGGTATAATGCAGTCTTTGCGGCAAAAGGAAAATTAATTAAAAACAAAAATAAAAAAAAGAATTAAAAATTAAAAAATAAAAATTAATTGCAAGTTGTAATATATTGTGTAAAAATAATTTATATTATAATTAGTATAATTGACTGACTGATTTTTCTTCTTTTTTTTGCTTTAATTCTTTGTTTTATGTTTAAATAAATAATAACATTAATATTATCATATTTACCCCAAGTAGAAATCATTTAATTTAAATTTTGTTTTGTTTATTTGTCATTCTATTAGTTGTATGTGTGGTTGGTTGATGATAGTGTTGTGTCAGCTTTTCTGATGTTTTCTTTTTCTCTATGAAATTATCGTTTGTTTTGCAAAAGTACTGGATGCTTTTTGCATTTGCGGTGAATAGGATGAGAGAATGTTCTGTTTTCTTTAATTTACTTAGCCTTAAATATTTTTTTGTTTTCATTTTAAACTATTTGCTTTGTTTTTGTTGCTTAACATTCATATTATAGTTGTGTGTATGTATATATAGTTTTTTTTATTTATTTTTTTACAAGCTAATATTATATATTATATGCATTTGTTAAGAAGACAAAAAAGTAAAAGCAAAATGTATGGATTTCACAATTTCTTTTTAGTTTAGAAAATAATAACTAATAATAAATAAATCCACTTTTGCTTTAGTTATTTTGTTTATTTATATATGTAATTATGTTGGTTTTTTTATTTTTAATTAAATATTTACAAAGTCATTTTGATTCGAGATTTTTTGTTTTTCGTTTTTTTTTTTAGTTTTTGTAATTTGCTTGATCAAATCCATTATTTACATTTTTTTTCTGGTTGAATGTACCTATATTTGTTCTATTTTGTTTTTTTTTTTATAAAACATGAGGAACAATTAACATAAATAGTTATTTGTTTAGGATGATTTTTGCATTTTATTGTTGTTTAATTTGAAGAAAAAAATAAAGAAATATGTGATTGCCCTAGTTTAACAAATTTTATTGCAGTTTTCTGTGATTTTATTTTTTTTTTTTTCTGAGAGCGATGGTTTTATCTGTTTTTAACTTGCTTCAAGTTAGAAAAGTTAACAAACAAAAATTGAGTTATTGGTTTGTATGTGACCAGATAAGAGTAAAATGTAATTAATGATAATAACATTAAATGAAAAATTAAATAAAATTAAAAAAAAACAACTTATATAAGTTCATAAATAATTTAAGATAAATTATTTACTCTGACGGTGGTTTTTATTCTCGTTCTTCCATATTGTTTTGTTTCTCTAATTTACTGATATAAAAGCAAAGCGCGCCGAAATCTGAAAATAATAAGAAGAATATGCATTTTTGTAAATAAAAACAAACGAGATAGATGTAAATTAAAATTTAAAGTAAAATAAGAAATTAAGTTTGTTAAGAAGGTGAACCAATTCATGAGCATGGAAGCATTGTTTTACAAGTGTCAAATGCTGTTTTGCAACAGCACATTCACAAAACAAAATAAATCGTTAAACAAACCATTTATTGAGATAAAATTGTTCTACAGAAGTACCGGCCCAGACATTGGACAGAATATATTAATGTTTACGAACTATACCGAGCAAGAGGTGCCTTTGCATTAATTTGTATTTCCATTGTACATAGCAGCATTGTAGCTATGCCACAATCACCACTTTCTCATGTGGTACAGAAACAAACTACTACAGACTGTATGTTAAATTGTTGTTTAATGACTCGTACGGCAAAAGAACAAATATTGTGTAAGATGTCACAATTGACAGCTTTAAGGTAGTAAGAGTATTTGTCTACTTCGACTCGGTTATAATATCTTTAAAAATCAAACAGTTTCTAATATGTAAATAAAGATCCTTGGTCGTTTAAAGACGAAAGTTCTCTGTAGAATTTCATTTTAATGATTCCGAAGCAGAATTTTCATAGAAGAACTATGCAAGCTAAGCACCGACATTGATCAGGTAAAAAAAAAACTTCACATAAGCGTTGAAGTTTGAAGACAAAAAAAGAAGTTAATTATTACAGACATTTACAAAGGTATGGACAATGATAAATGTTAAATTAAAAAAAACTTACCTTAACATTATAAATAGTTGTTGCTTTCTGATATCATCAATGAAATGTTATCCAATTTGTATGTTTTGTTTTTGGCAAATAGCAGGAAATATATTATATGAGGACATATTTTATTTTTACTATCAGTTATGTTGTGTGTGTGTGTTTCACTTCCTCTTAATCGTTCTCACTAAAATCGTTAATATCCTTTAGTTTTCTGTCAGTTGCAAATGTATCTCAAAATTAAAAATAGGTTTCGATTTCCTACACATTTCTTTGTTATGTTACAATATGTAATTGTGACATATTTTCATTTTCTCATAAGAATCGTGTGAAAACTGTTTTTTTGCTTTTTTTTTGTTTTTTGTTTTTTTGTTTTTTCATCATTTTCGTTTTGGTATGTAATTGCTTTGTTTTATATAGGTATTATATAAATAGTGAGTAAGGAAGGAAGGTTCATGGTGGTTATGGTTGGTGATGAATTATGCAAGCCTCTCTCTAAAAAAAAAAACAGCAGAGCTGGATGGAAGCGCTTACAAATCATCATCATCCTCATCGTCTGGACCTTCAATCAAATCTTCCGGATCATCAAACTCTGAGACCATTATAATATCATCTGTGGCAAAGTTTGCAGTCATATCTGGATCATCGACATCATCTTCCTCACCGTCACCACCATCGAGTTTTTTTCGTTTTCTCTTGGCTGAAGGCGGGGAATGTACAACAGTTTCTTCGAGATCGGTGAGTTCTACAACTTGATGTTGCTGTTGTTTTAATCGCAGTAATTCCAATTCTTCGGGAGTACGCTTCTTGCGAAACTCATAGACCAGAGGAAAGATGTGTTCTATGGCAGCTTGTACGTTTGCGACACTAGCAGCTGTAAGAATAAAATACAAAAAAAAATATGTATTAAAAAGTTGATATTTATAAAGAATCAATCAATAAACAGTAAGTCTAAGACACTGAATTATGGAGCCGTCACATAGTAGTGAGGCATCAGCAATGATGAATGACGAATATTCTTAAAGATAATCTGTAAGCACAACAGACCATCAGCAGCGTTAGCTTAAAACTATTAAATCATTTTTTAAATACATTGTGGGTCGCATACTAACTGTTTCTTTGTTGCCGATGATGATGATTACTGTTCTCTACTCGCAGCTGCCAGTATGTATTATAAGACTCGATATTATGGCGACCAGAAATTAATATTCGGAAATTAAATTACGAGGGAGACGTCTGCCAATTCGGTTTCGAGTGTTCCAACATTCGAGCAACAAAGTATTTAATGTTAGCAACCGGATGGCGTGAAAAAAGCTTATGGGATTGAGCGTCAACATTATGAAAACAAAGTGGTGGTATTTGGATATTGTAGAAGGAATAATTCCATAGAATGTTGATGCGTACAATTTTATCTGGGGCCGACTTTGTTACATTATAACAACAAAAGTTAATTAGAGTGATAGTGGGTAAAGCTGTATATGTCACGGATTCAGGCGCCATCATCAACATTAAACTTCTTAAAGTGTTGTTTTTCTTAAGCCAAACGATCTAAATAGTAGTAAAGAACATATTTTACACGTGCTCGTGTAGTTGGCATTGCCCTCATATAATCGATAGATAAGATAGGGTGTATTCCTATTAAATTGTCGTTATTGCTTTACTCTTGAAATGCTCTGCTCTGAGATAACTACTATGATAGATACAACACGCGGAAGCGATCGTTTAACATTTAATGCTTATCGATAGCTCGTCGTTGAAATAACGCGAGAAATGATTTACATACAGGCCTGTTTTCGACATAGATATTGATAAGTAATTGAAAATTCAAACAAAAACAGGTTCAAAAAACTGTTTTATTATTTAACTTCGATCATTTAAATTTGCATAATGTAGATTGACTGTTTGAGAAAACTATTAACGTGATAATTGTACAGTAAACGGGGTTTACATCAGCAAGTAGGTGCTAGAAATATGAACGAATTATTCAATGAAAAATATATTGATTCCAAATATTTTACGGACATATGGGTTGTACGATCTGAAATATGAGCAGTGTAGTGCTATGAAAAAAATTTCCATTGTATACAGGAATATAAGGTTAATTTTAGTTTGATTTTTTTAAATCTATTTAGGATGTTGTAAATGTAGAAAAAGAGGCCTAGATCTTTAGAGTTAATGCCAACCGTTAACTACGTAAATACTATGTAAAGCACAAAGATCACTTAAAAAGTGCAAGAGAGTTTGAATGTAATCACATATATATGTATTTTTTACAAACAAGAGAAATAAATACACAATAATATATCGACGCAATTTGATTTGAAGAACCGCATTGTGCTAACACGTTGCTTTCCCTTAAACCAATCGAGTTGTTAGTTTTTTTTGCCGGCTTTCATTTTGCATGACATACTAATTGAACAGACGTAATTTTTGGCGTTTAACTTACCAGTGACGGTGATGCTTCCAGTGGAGAAAATCTTCAATGTGGCTTTGGGGTATCGCAGCTTGTAAGTTACACCTGGATGTAACTCTGGCTCATAACTAGCGTCTTTTTTGTACCGCTCCGAAAAGTTGACAATTTTAATGGCCCAAGGCATACTGCACGTGCCGAGAACATTAACTACACGAAAATTATTAAAGCGTACTCTAAATCCCAATTTTTGAAGGCAACGTGCATAGCGGCGTGCTGCAATCTTGGCCTTAAATGAAATTTACAACATAAAAAACGATCGCTTGAAGAAAGAAAGTGACTAAACCCACCTGATCCTCGGATGTAGCACCAGTACATGTTATGCGTCCCGATGACCAGATGGAAGCCGTTGTATATGGACGCCGCAACTTCATAGTAACCATCCCGTTCTCACGTCGAAACTCCACATTGAAGCCATTCAACGCAATTTCACGCAAATTCAAATGGCAACGAACGCTAAAGGAGCACACAACGTTGTTAATAACTATATCAATCTCGGGCTCTGGCTCCTGTTCCTCAACAGCTGCGGCAGCAACTTCTTGTGCAGTACCATTCGGTGGTGGGGTTGGTGTAGATGCAGGTGTTGCAGTACCATTTTGCTGAGTTATCTGCTGACTGTTATCTCCATTGACTCGCTGCTGTTCATCGGATGGTGTCTCTGTTTTGATGGGACGATGGAGTGATTGCGGGTGGTGGTGTAGTTGTTGTTGGCTAGCAGTAGAGTTCGGTGTTAGTGGCTCCTGCTTTAAAATAGTGTGTGCATTCGTACGATTTAGAACATTTAAGTTGCTATTGGCGGGTGATGATGACGTCAAATGATTGCTTGAGACAAGCCTATTGACGGTATTGGTACCAGAAGATGTCGTCGACGTTGGATAGAGAATACTATTCAACTCGTGCTGGTGATTATTGCTAAATTGTGAAAAGTATCTAGTTTGTGTTGTTCCTGATGCTGTTGTTGTCGCTGCTGCAGCTGTGACTGTGGCATTGTAATGCTGTTGCTGATTATTATGGCTAAACATCGTATTGCTCTGATGGTGACTACTGGTAAAGGAGCTCAAGTCAGTCAATTGCTGACTATGATGATTGTGAGATGTGGTTTGATATCCAGTTACGAGGAAAGCACCCTGTGTTCCGCTGCTAACATTGACACCGCCACCTACTGTGGAAACTATGCTACCAATTGGTATGCTGACCATTTCATGTGGCTTCAGAATACGATTCTGTTGTGCATTCACCTGATGATGATGGTGAAGATGATGTGTGACTAAGGTTTGGGCACCATTTGCATTAATCCCTTGATGAACACCACCAGCTGAAGCGACGGCCGAAGAGCCTGTTGATGATGTGTTGCTATTGGCTGCACTCGAGACACCGCCATTTGTAAGAGTTTTCATGCAATTCTTTTGTTGTAACAAGGTAGCCATGCCACTATTGTTACTAATATACATTAAAATTGTTGTTTTGTATTTTTCTTTTTTAAATTATTTGTTTTTTTATTTATATTTTTATTTCTGCTGCTGATAGTGTGTGTGATGCCTCCGAGACTTGATTACTTGATTTGATTGATACTATATAATGCTGTTTGATATGCAAATATCGTAAGTTATTTTCAATTTGATTTGTATTCTTCTCTTCGTCCTTAAGTGCTAAGATTTTGTTTTACAAACTCTCGATCAATAGTTGTTTAATGCTTTTTGTTTTATTAATTTATTTTTATCTAATTTTGCTTAAGTTGTTGTTATTTTAACAAAGGCGCTGTACTTTTATTTGTTTATATCTTTCTTATAAGGCTCCTAGGTGTGTTGTTTTTTCTGTTATCAATTGATATCCATTCCACAAATACCATATTATTAATGTCTTGCAATTTATTTTAAAATGTCTTGTTCCGAAACACAGTCTGGAAATACAAACAAGCAAGAATAAAAATTAGTACAAGTTGTAAATCGTGAACATAATAGAGAAACGTGCATTATATATAAATAAAGGGACATTATATATAAATAAAGGAACTTGTGAAACTTTGTTGTTTTTAACCTCTGAACCTTTGTTGTTTTGAACATTTAAACCTTTGTCAAATGAAATATATCTTTCTCTACGTCCCCAGTTTTATTAATATATAAACGTAAAATGTTTAAAATTTAATAAAACGAAAACCGCCTAAGGCGCTTAGTAGTTGAAGATGTACAGCTAAATCGGAAAAACATACTTTGCAGGGTTACACAATAACCGCAAGTGATCAATCTTAGAGTGAAATATAACTTACTTTTATTTAAATGTAATATCGTTAATAATTCTCTATTACTTCTCAACCCTTTTTTTTTTTTTTAAAAAAAGTATCTTCTTTTTCGCTTGTGAACCAAATATAAATGAATAGGAGGAGATTTGGGCACATGTATGGGATATGGTTTTTTTTGTTGTACACAATACGTGCGCTTTTGCCGTTTGCTGTACATTCGCGTGCAATTCGTACTTTTGTTGTGCTTTCTGTTTCTTTCTATTTATTTTTTACAGAAAGAAAGCGCACACGCACACCGGTTAACAAAAGTGGCACGTTGACACATGAACTTGGATCTGATTGAGCACAAGTCTCAAATATAATATTGTCCTTTGAACGCTCTTAAGATTTTTTCTTACATATTTAGAAAAAATCAAAATCAAAATCAAAATCAAATCTTACATTGCGCGTTTATTTTATACGTTAAGGATGTCGCACTACAATTTTATTGTTAGCTCGTCAACGTTAATCAGTAAATCTAAGCGTGGAGATGTTATCCAAATGGAAATAAACTCTAAATTTTTCCAACCACAAAATATTGTTAGCATATAACATCTTTGTTGTTGTTATTTTATTGTGGCGCGTGCCATCTGACTTACTTTTTACCGTCAAAAGCGGGAAGAAACGGTAAACCCGTGTAAATTAAACTTTGAATTTGTTTACAATAAATAAATGAAATAGTTTTAAATAAATGCAAATATAAATCATATTTTTGTACTTGTACATGTCACATATATATTTATATTAAAATCATTAGTTTTTTTTTGAAAATTTGTCAAACATTTTCTTTTTGTCAATTCATCACAATAAATATAATAACACAGTTGGAAACATTTAATTCTTCGTTTGTGTCAAAATTGAAAATATAAGTCAAGTCATTTTTCGACTAAGTCAACGTCCTTTGTGTATAATTTAATTTACTTTGCAAAAACCAAATATGTATAACGAATCTTAGAATGTGAGAGCAACATAATATCAGAAAAAATAAAGCGCAATAAAAAATTGGTCCTAACTGACTGATTACGACAGACCGAAACTTGGAGGATTTAAATACTCTTGAACCTCTGAAAACTTTAGGGTTACCAAAGTAACCCGAATCTTTTTTAAATCATATCAGGTCATTTGTAGACCTACTAGAGTGTTAAGTTAAGTCTTGGAAGAAGTAACTTCCAATTCTTCAATTCCTAATATGGCAGAGTACTGGGCAGTGGAAAAAAAGTTGGGAATGCTCATGCAAATCTTCATCAACGCATCCTCTGCACAGGTCGCCTGTACTGAGTCTTATTTTCATTATAAGGCATTTATTTTTAAGGAAGAGAATAAGATTTTTTGCTCCATTGTAGAATTTTTGGTGATATCACACGAGTCGAGTGCACGCCATCAACTTAAACTTTTGTTTTCAACCGCAGGGTTGTATTTTCGATGTTTTGTCTGCTATAAGCTCTTTCATTTCCCGGCACCCTGCTGCCGGACCCACAGAGATCTAGGTATTACTACCGTGGACGATGAAATTCGAAATTTTGACAGTAAACAACACACTCGCGTTCTTGGCCATTGCATTACAAATTTTAGATCAGAGAAATCTTGTCCGTCAACTAAAAAAAAAAAACCTTTTAAATTAGCCACTAAGATGTAAACGCATGTTATTGTCGGTAAAAGCAGTTACTTCCGCTGGGATGTTTCCTGCCAACGTTATTAAATAATTTAAATTAAAACTGCTTGATAGACATTAGCCTAGTTATAGTATGAATATTTTTGATGCTAGGTGTTGTTTAGTGAGTAAGAATCTCACATTATTAACAGCACATTATTATTTAAAATATTAATGATGAAAAGTGCACCATATTGATAGAAACAACATTCGCATATTGTCAACAATTTTATCAATTTCTGTCACTTTTCCCTTATACTTTCTGACAATTTAATTAAATTCAAAAACAACAACTTCCCGAGCAAACAATCGGATGCTGAAATCAAGTCACACGCAAAACACATACAAACAAACTATTGGATGCGTCCAGACTATATGAATATAGATGTGGAGCCCAGCTAGATCATAAATAAAAGATTGTGCACACTCAACGCACGCCTACGTTACATATACATGTACATATATGTGATTAGCTTAATTATAAGTATTTTAATTTTTTTTTATAAATAACAAGCATTTGATTTAAATATTTCGGTATATTAGTGTGCAATATGTATAATTGTATAATTTGTTGTTACTCATAAAAAATGAGCACAATGAATGGCGATAAGTGAACAGAGAATAAAGATATTATACATACATATATACAGGTGAAGATATACATAAATGTATTCATATTTTCACGTGCAAATATTTGTATGTATGCATTTAATATTTGCTATTAGAACGAGCATTCAACTTTTAAAATGCGCAGAAAAGTATTATTTTAGATTTAAAAGTTTTTGTTTTTCATTTATCAAGTATTTGTGGTTGAAAAAACGATGCACTTGACGCTTACAAATGACGTATAAATGAACAATTTAATGATAAAGACATTAAGTATTTAAACTCATGTTACGGAACATAATGTATTCTATTGTGTACCTTGTCAAAGGTTTTATATTTTTTATCGTGAACTGCGTGTAAAAAGAAGAACAAGCTTAAAATACTGGGTAAAACCTATTAAAAGATCGAATCAATTCCTGGCTCGTTCACATATGTACGACCATACTACATATATGCAAATCGTGTGAAATATGACGTTCATTGAGAGCGAGGCTTCCACATCCAGCAAATGCTTACAATTTACGTCCAACAACAAACTATTTACAACCGCCCACTATATTATGACTATCCGCCCCCTCCCGCTAATGTCCTCTAGACCTATACTAGCCTGTCATAGATCGTAGGAAGTGACGAATACGACAACAACTACATATGTGTAATGTTTGATATTTTCTTAAATAGGGCACTTAAGATGATTAATTTCAGCGATTGTATTATTAGTCAGTTTCTTAAGTCTTTAGTTCGCTGCGTTTTATTTGTGTGTTTTTAGCTCCACTGCTTCTCGGTATCAATTCATTTGATATCATTTAAAAATGAGAAATTTACAATTTAATTGACTTAACCTAATCATGATCTATTGTGGTGTGCTTGCTGCTGGAGGCAGAAATAGAGACAGCAGACCAACGCGCAATTGCTGCTTCTGGCTTGGGGTTTAATTTGCATCGAGCAGGAGTACCTACTACATTATATGATTTGCATGGGAACACATGCATCTGGAATTGGTTGTCATTGCCATAGTGTCAGTGGAGCAACGTAAGGCAAACACTGAGCGCTGGACTCATTAGATTTTCTGCGAGTTAAATGATATAATACAGTGTCGAACTCGGTTTAGCTGGGCATTGTGGAAACTAAGCCTTGAGAAATCATGTGCATGAATCATTACACGTTTGTTGTGGCGTTTTATTGAGTTTATTTTTTGTCATTAAAGAGACTTTAAGACAAATGAGAACTTTATGTGGAAGATTTAATCGGAGTGTTCACGTAGACGTACTTGATTTGATATATATGATCCACTCTTAGCTCATGATGAGCTTCCCGCGTTTTATTTTAATTTGTATAGTCTGCAACTTCATTTTCGAGCAATTGAGATCAAGGTATAGTAAATCGGAAGGAATTAAAATGCCGAGAGAATTAATAATCAGGATGGAGTTGGGGTAAGATTTTAATTTTGACTCACATAATTCGACGGAAAAATATGATACATCCTGTCTGGAATTTTGTAAACTTTTAACTGATATTAACTCAATATTTTTTCATAGCACTCAATAATGGCTATTCAAATATTTTGACAGCTGTTATCGATATAATTTATGCATTCAGCGATGCAGATAGTTTAGTCTTAACAAAACTACATCAAAAAAGGTCAAAATGTCAAAGTTTGAGCTGCCATTTGTTAATTTTAACCACAGCTCAAAGATATGTAAGTCTCAACATATTGGACGATATTCGTATTTTTAAATGGAATCATTCAAATTAATGTTTTTTATCGCAGTACTTTTTTCGCTCTTGATAAGAGAAAAACCTTTGAATAATTTGTTTCTTTTTTTTAGGTTTTGGTCACTCATTGAGTTATATATATAACTATGAGAAATAAATAAATCGCAATAAGCCATTGTCACTTAAATATTCTTGCCATTGCAATAGGAATTTTAGATTAGTAATATTTATGCACTCACGTTGATTTTTCATACCGTGTCAGCGTCGCAAATATATTGTTTCTTTGAATTAAGCGAGAAAAAATGAAATAATTTGTAGAAGCACGAAGAGTTAACTTAAATATAATTCTTAAAATCTAGAATACATTCTTCTTCATTAATACTGTGACATTTCACGTATAAAAATATATTGAACTTTTTTGATTTGTTTTCCAACGAAAGTGGTTTTCTGTTTTTTTTTTTTTTTTTTTTTTTTTTGCCAGCACTCGTGGACAAGGATTAAAAATTCCAAGAAGCTTACTACAGCGTAGACTCATAAAATATCTGCGACTCCGTGCTTACAAAGTCAAAATAAAACAGGAACTGAAGCCTAACGACTATACACAGCAATGAGAGTTTGTTGAATGGATTATTCAACATCCTAATCGTTAATAGTCAAAACCGTCGTAAAACAAATGCATCCACAAAGTGTTACTGCTTTGATGAGGTAGGTCAAGTAGTGACTGTTAGTGGTATTCAATATAGTTACATGATGGCCGAGTTCTTTCTGCATTAGTTGAATGATATCGATGTATTCGACTTGTAGTTTCAAACAGACGGTGTCACACGCCATCCAGCCCGTGAAAGATTTCAATGCCTATCACAACATAAAAAAAAATTACGTTTGGAGACAATGCCATACATATGTAATTTTAACTTTGCATGATAAATGTAAATATGGTATAAACTTTATCATTTTTCGCAATTAGCCGAGTACTGATTTGCTTTGATTTAAATTGGTAAATGTCATCCTGCGCGATATTTTGTGCTTCCGGTCATAAAAATATCGCCTGTGCTAAGCATTTGTTGTGGGCAGTGCGTGGTCTAAAACATCATCGGATGGTGAGAACAAATAAACAGAAAACAAAATGTTCCGCCCACATGACAGATGTTATGAAAACTTTATTTCGCAAAGGCAATATTTTAAAATAAATGCGAATTTGCTGTCAATAGTTGCTAGTGATTTGAACACAATTCGATGTAACTCGGTAAAATTTCTTTTAACTCTTATAACTAAATTTACAATCTACTTACTCAAACTGGCGAACAATTTTTTGCAAAACCGCACATATTAAAAATAGAAACATAAGCCATAACATTTCAGTGCCAATGCTTAGCATTTTGTGACACACTTGGACAATGGAATACTCTTTACTTATCCATTATCTTGGTTAATTAATACAAAAATTAACACAAATATATTATACAAGTGTATTTGTACATCCAAACATAAAGGGGCCTGTGTATAACACTTAATTAGTACTAATTATTACAAATATTAGCGCCTTAACAGAATGTAGACTAAAATCGACCAGTGCTTGTCGACGAAAAGTGATAAAGAAAGATAAAATCAAAGTTATTCTAAAATTAACAAATAAACAATTAGTATAAGAAATGCTAACTGTTGCACACATCACGGCATGTGCCATTTAAGCAAATATTAGTATGTCAGCCCTCAACGCGCGGCAATATGGTTCAGCTTCACCGGTAAAGATAGCATTCAGCACTATAAAAATAAATCAGATAAACGCTGAATTTGTCGAAATCTATTTAACTGCAAACATAAATCACGCAATAGGTTAAATGGTCTTTTTTTCATTCAGTATTACACAGACTTGACACACTGATAATGATAGGGGGAGCATTTACTTATTTTATTAGACTATTTTGTAGATAATTTAAATAATCTGGGTGAATAAGTAGCAGATGCAAGCCAGCTAGAATCAATGAACTAAATTCCTTGCAGAAAATAACAAATACACACACAAAACCTGTAAATTCTGTCGGCCAATTGGGGTCAAGGACACCCCCGCTAGTATATGATACATGAAAGTATACATTCATACAAAATTATGTAGAACGGACGAATGACTTACGCGGCGGCCCCACAAACAAAACTACGTAAATGTTTCAAAGTATAACCCCAATACACACCAGCAGAGATAGTGACAGCACTAATGTCTTATATAGCAATGTGAACATTGCACTATGCACCTCTAATTGATTCTCTCTTAAAAATGTTAATTAACTCCAGTAAATCAATGTTCTAGAAAAAAACGAGCACCATCTCGTAGACTACTCGATATACATAGTATATGTACATAGGAGTTTCTATGTACTTCTGTCCAAAAATATCAAGCAGCCGTTCAAATAACTAGTAAAACACATCACGAAAGAGGAACATCAACAGCACACAGTTCACATAATTCTATTAATATCTCCCGCTCGCTACACAAAAAATAAATAAATAAAAGTGTGCTCTAGCTCTAGCTATGCAATGAGTCTAGAGAGCTAGTGCGGTGACCACCACTGCCGCTAAATAGTTGAGCAATCGTGAGTAGCAACAGCCACCGCGACCGCATCTGTGATGTATGCACGAGTAATCGCCATTCGTACATATCGTCGTATTCGTAGCTTTTTCTCGTTTGACTTTCAGCGGTATTAGTATAGGTATAGATATAGAGGAAAGATGCCGCCGTTGTCGCTGAAGATGAATTTTTCAATCAGAAAAAATTAGTACGCGATCTTTCCTTCTCTCCTTTATGCTACATTATGCCTTTATTCCTGCTTGGAATCTTGAATACATATTTTGCCATCAAATGAATTTCCCGTTTGTTGGTTGAACATTTTTGTTTCAATTTAGAACTAATTTTCGAAATAGCACGTCTGAAAAATACAGAGCAGCGAACACAGATTGTTGTTTTAGTGGCGTGTGCCACCTTCATGAACTCCTCTCCTCTCTGGCGCAGTCTCAAGACGAATACAAATGTTTAAAACCGTTGTATAGAATGCAATAAGGACGCATGATTGTGCTACATATGCGGTTTTAGATTTAGAACTAATTTTCGAAATAGCACGTTAAAAACATGCAGATCAGATTGTATGTTTACGTCGCTTGTTAAACCTCCACTCTTCGGCCCGCCTTCTCATAATGAATATAAATGTTGAGACGTTTATTAGAAAAAGGACGCATGATTGTGCTACTTATGCGGTTTTTGATTTAGAATACATTTTCGAAAAAGCACGTTTGAAACATGCAGAGCAGATTGTATGCAATACCTCACCTCTCCGGCGCATTCTACATGCAGATGAATTTAGGACGTTTGCAATATAGACGCACGATTGTGCTACTTTGTTTTTTCTAATTAGCTTATGTAAGATGATTGCTTTAATTCTAATGTTACAAAATATATACAGCAGATATGTGTATATATTTATTTATACTTACAAACTAGTGGCGTACACAACACACAATTTTCTAAAAATAAACATGTTACTTTGACAGTTCGTGCGAGTTGGATAGTACCAGCTGGGTGTCAGATTTTTACATGCGATTCGTGCTTTTTTGCGAACAAAACTTTTAACACCTCGCTTTAAATTAATCATTCGTGATTTCGACTTCGATATGCGCTCTTTGGAATTATTCCATTGTCTTCTGTAATATCTTCTCTCATTTGGCAGTGTGGTTTTTGTGTCATATTGGGACATTACCGTGCAAATACTTATTAGTCATCAAACATATATATTTTATTTTAATGACTTTGAAAAGAAATCATTAATTTTTTTTGAATTAATTAAAAAAAATAGATTCTTCCCGCTTGACGAGGATTAGGAAGACAATTTAACACTTAACACTTTTTCAACTTTATACGAAATAGCATTTCAACAGCTCATGAAAGATATGAGTAATAAAAGTCAACAGTGTTGTGATTTGTTGCCAAATGGAGATGGAAAAGGATTCACGAATAAGAATTGGATTTCGAAATTATTGCTGAATTAATGTTAGAGGTTCGCTATGAATCGACTTGAATTTAATGCTAATGTTCGATTCTCCCAACTCGTGCCCGACATGTGTACCGGTGTTGTACGAGTTTGGGTTTATCGTTAGAGACAGAATATAAGGTGACATCTATTGTCAAATCGATGCGGTTCGATAGTTTTTATTTTATAAGAAATTTAGTTTCAATTCAATCCTTCAATGAAAGCTGACAAATAAAAAAAAGCTGACAAGCAAAACAATTATGCTCGTTCTGTGTGCGGTAACGGCCAATGCTTTGTCTAGCCTACCAGGGTATTAAAACTAGCATGAGTTAACTCACCGAAAACTCAGTTGACCTACTGGAGCAAGGAAGTATTTTTGAAAAAAATCAAACTTAACGAAGTTATAAACGTTTGCACACTAGTGTTTGTTGAGTCTGATAAAGAATTGGAGGCAATGAGTTAAATCAGTTGGGCACGTAGTGTACGATAGGCATAGAGTTTGTCCCAATGCGTGTTACCAGCTAAAACTTTTAACTGAACAAATTATTTCTTTTAAACGTATAATAAAAAATTCCCAAACTTTGTTGTACTGTCTTTGGATCAGACATACGTGAGTGCGCACACCCAATGATTCATCTTCGATAGCAAATATTTATTTTAAAGTTAAGTTTTTTAACAATGTTAACAATTCGATCACCTAGATTCGGTAATTAGAAGTTTTTGTATTTTAAAATTTTGTTCCAAATCGCGATTTTAAACGCAAATTAAATTTTTCAGAATTTTTTTTCCATTCTTAAATTAAGCTACCTTTGTAATAAAACTTTGCAGACATCAAAGTTAGACTTGAAGCTTTGTAATATAAAAAAATTATAAAAATTAATTATTTATATTTTTATAAACTTTAAATATTTTTACTTATAAGCTATAACACAATCAACAGCACTTAATAAAAGCAGACAATAAATATATAATCATAAAAACTTGACGAAACGTAAAATAAATAATATTGAATAATACTAATGCTGCTCCGCCGGTAGTTTTAGTAGACAACTGTTGTTTCGAACGAATACATATTGATCTCGATAAGAACACTGCGAAATGTTTAAGCTTTTTTCTTAGAAAAAATCATGAGGATCACCGCGCGTGCTTATTTTGGTGTAATATTCTTATTCACTAAAAACACCTCACCGGCATTTAAGGCATTAAGGTCCATGGAACAGCTTGCGGAATTTGTACCAAAACGTACTTGGTTTAAATGATACAACTGTCTATGACGCTTTTGAATCAGGTGAAGGAACCTCAGGGATCAAATTTCGGCTGAATTGATGCATTGGCCTGGGTGAGTTGACTATTAGAAGACTTTTTAAAAATTGGTTTTCAAATTGCAAATCTACCGTTTTTATATACGTGCGATTTTCATTTTATAGTGAAAAACATCAGATGATAGTAGTGATCCTTTTTTTGCAATATTCTATGTGTTGAAATGGCATTCTATAGGATAGGAATCTAAAAATTCGTGAATATTTCAGTAAATAAGTAATATTTTCTTGAATTAAAGCATACAGTTGACTGTTAAGGCTGTCTTCTAAGTTTAGAGACCTACCATACACGTATAAACTTAACTTAATTCAGAGTATTTATATAAGTTTATATTTGGAATCTAAACGATAGCAAAAGTAAAAAAAAAACATTACGAAACTCAATGTCCATAAACACCTTACAATACAAATTAGCGTAGTTAAAAAATTTTTGCTATTCTCATTGCCTGATTGTTTAATTTATTCTCCAGTAATCCGCCATAATCATGACAACTATTACTTTCATCTTTTATAAAGTAACAAACTCGCTTTTAACTCTTGAATATCTTATTGGAAATCAAACATAAATACATATTTATGTACGCACAACGATTTTACTAACTTGAAGCTGGAAAATTATGGAAATAATATTTACCAAAATCTATTACCAATCTGTTGTCTCATCGGCTTTTAATTAAAGCTTCCTACTACGTACTCGATTATTATCATCAATGCCACCTGTTTGGCAAGCCACATCAAGCGTGCATGTCACATATAGAATACATACATATTAGGTTTGCATGCTGCTACGCTGAACTATGACTCTTCTTATCACCCGCAAAGACAGACAAAAACGTTCTTGAGCCACATCAACATCACAAGTTTGTTAGGTGCCAAAAATTGTTTTTGTTCATGTTAACACTACATATATTTTAGAGAATCCCAAACATAATTCAATTTGAACACTAGCTAAATACAAATACGTTAGTGCTGTCCGTTTAGTGATTAGGTTTACATCATAACATATTTTTATACGTACTCTCAATCTGAAAGATAAGAAGTTCACAGTGTTATTGCTCAAGTCGTGTTTGAAATGAAGAGGAAAATAAAAAGATTATACTCATATGTATAGTTCCAAAGAAATTCCTAGAGAGACTCGTGTTTGAATCCAAGTTGGTTGCACCCTACGCAAATTAAATATGTCAAGATGTAAAGCAGACCAAATGATTCATTAAAGAAAAACAATTAGAGGGGGCATTGATAAATTCATTTTTGAATAATTTTTTCGCACAGCTTATTGCGCATTTGCAATGTTTTGCAAGTTCTGTTTCACTTGACTATTGCCGGCTGCGATATAGGTTACTAAAATTTTACAAAAAAAAGAAATGCGTTTTGTTCGCCGGCAGATAATCTGCTGTCTAATCTAATTTGATTTATGGCCAAGCGTAGTAAATATAACTCTTTTTTTGTTGTCACTAAACATTTTTTTCATTTTATTTTGACGGCAACCATATTTTGATAACGATATCTTTTCTTGCGTGCAATATACTTGGCAAGACATGTTCTTAATAATAGCTAAAAGATGGGGAAATGTGTGTTTATTTCTAAAATAAGAATAAGTTTAGACGTAATTTAAAGTGCTATTCTCGAACACAAAAGAAATATATATGTACATATTATTATTATTCGCTGTTATAAAAAAAAAGTATGCAGCATGAAAAATGTAAGGAATTATCATTTAGTAGTTTCTATTGGCAGTTGGTTTGTTAAAATGAGGCTTTTCTGTCTGACCTTATAGCTGGTTCTATTTTAGTCAAAAAAAAAACACAACAGATATTCCAAGAAGAAAAACATAAAAATGTGTATTTGAGAAGTGATAACTTAAAAATTGAATTACATATTGTATATTACGATTCGTTTGGTGTTACGACGCATTGTGGAATTAAAAGTTAAGAAAATATGTATTTAGGCACTTTTTTTATACCTTGTATTAAAAGATGGGTAAATGTAAAGTTCAAAGTTTTTTTCAATACGCACATTATGCCGTTGACAATACAAATGTATGATGTCACTTTTTCCAGTCGAGATAGTGTAAGAGTTTGCTTTTTATTAAACATAACTATTTCGTTATTTCGGTTGTTAATTTAAAATTGGCATTTGAGTTGTGTTATTGTGAACGGACGATTCTCATGCATATTGTGAAGAGACTGACAAAACATTCAATTAAAATCATCCGTTCACAATGAAAAAAAAAAAATAAAAATCAAATAACAATATGAACTTGACAATCGCAATAGGGGTAAGTGTCTCAATGAAATTGGTTGGTTTATTTGCTGATTATTTCACTATTATAAATATTTCAATTTAATTTTTTTATAAAATTGCGATCCATATTTAAAAATTCTTTAACTCGACTTCTTTTTTCTTTCACCAAAAGGGTTAATCGGATCCTTGAGTTTCTCGATATATAAGATAATCTGTGACCAAAGTGTGGATTACGGAGTTCGTAGAATCACTTATTTGAGCAAGTACGCCGCTCGGTCGCTGCATTTTTAAGTAGGGTAAGGTCGCTGATCGCCAGAGCAGAAAAGCCGAAACTACATTCTTTATATTGAAATAAATATAAAAATCTATTTTGTCTCCGACACTCTTTCTGTTACATCAAATACAATTCTTTCCGCCGCGGATGACAGTACCCTCAGCTTCTAATATTTTATAATTGATTATCGCCCCTCGTCTTCGGGCGTAACGTATTTTAAGCTAATTAAATTTGGAACTTTACAGCATATTTAAGTGAAGTAAAAACAAAAGAATGAACTTTATTACTCTACAATACAATGCTGTCTTTTGTCATGGAAGTAAACCCTTATTGATTTTATCCCTGAATGGTGTTTGTCAAGCTAAAACCGAAATACTCTCGATTTTTTGGTATGTGTATGCATGAACGCTGCGAAATGTCGGCTTCGCTGAAGGGAAGCCGGAAATATTTCACCCCTACCAAACGTTCCAAATATTCAGCACAACGTTCATATTTGGTGGGGAACTGTAACTATAACGTGCCTGAAGCTACTTGTCAGAATTAAAAAAAAATACGCTTTAAAACTTATCGGTGATTGAGAAATTTCGAATTGGCCCTATTAACCAACGCCAAAAGTATGACGCCTTTTGTTGTTTTATCATTATATTGACCACAAGTGCTCAAACGAGATAGCCAGTTGCACTGTTTTTTAGAGCTTTTCAACCGCAATACCCGCAAAGGCAGGAATGCTTATCAGTTCACCCTTTAGCATGCATTCAGACGTACTGTGATATATACATAATTGGGTTATAACAAACGAAAATCAAACAAATATGTTACTCCTATATACCTCTATATATGTATATTTTATTAATGGAATTCTTTATTCAAATTTAATTTCAATTAATGTTAAGGGCTTTCTTTATTATTAGCAATAAAACATTATTAACAATAAAATTAAATGCATGACTTTAAAACACAAAGTATGCATTATATATTTTAAACTCTCTCGAACCTCAAATACGGTTCCTGGAGAATTTCTAAAGCACCGTTATTCGATACAAATTCAGCGATAATATCATAACTGGTCAATAAGATTCTTAGTAATGTTCGGTCGGCGTTCCTGTTAAAACGTTCACTGAAATTACATACCTCAAGGAGAACGAAGTGTGCGGATGCTCTCACTGCTTGCCATTATGACTAACATCACATGAATGAAAACAAAATATATTGCAGATATTTTCTCATTTACAAATGGAGGCAAAAGCACTTACTATTTCATTTCATCAAAATGAAAAGTGGATGAAGAGATGGATTGTCAACTGTTTTTGATTAGCCTATCCTACCGTCCCATTGACGTGGTGTAACATATCATTATCTGTTTCGAAGGTAGCAGGTTCAAGTATTAACTGAAAAACAGATAATAATTAAGAATAATAACTGCGCAAGTCTTCCTTCTCTTTTGCACTGTATGTACAATGTACAAGCTCATTCTTAGTGCATATCGTGCAATCATTAAAATTACTATAGGTACTCCCTTTAGGAGTATGCCATACTAGGTACGAAGGGGAATTAAAAAGTGACCACGCATAAATTTAGTGTTTACGAATGTGTTTAATGGATATATCACTAATAATTGAGAACAATTAAAAAAATTAAATGATTCCTGCCTCGGGCGGTATTCGTTATACGTATTTATTATAGCTCTGCTTTTAATTAACCGTTTGTCACATTCAAAGCGTCATGCTGGTCTGGTCGCTGGCTGAGTTAATCTCGTCTTTGCATGCATGCCGCGAAAAATAATTCTCAATCGTTTCGAGTCATTTATTGTCGCTCGCACGAACAGAATTTTATTCATAGTCCACAAGTCTGCTATACCTTTTACAATTCGAAGGAAATTAAAAGCCAAGCTAAGTTCAAAAGATAAAAAGGGGCACAGTCGATTCAGGAGAATATAGAAAAATAACAACAAAGCGGAACAATTGTAATACAAAACAAGCTGCATTGCGTCACACCACAGAAACATACTGAATGAATTCATATTCGCATAGATGTCTCTTCGAAGTCATCATCCAACAAGACTCGTACCAAGAAAGACATCGATATGTGATGATGAGTAACCGCCAAGTTCACGAGACCACACCAAAGACGCCATCATCATGCTGATGACGAATATGGCGATAACAGCATTTTTTACGAGATTCCCCCCGGGAAATATGTGTATTTCGTGGTCGACTCTTGGTCTTGCGGCACTTTTTTTTCGTTTTCTTATTTTATTTATTTCCCTCATCGCACAAAACCTGTTTCTAGGTCAGAAATGTTTTCTTCTCCAAATGAGACACTGGTTAAGCAGACGGTAGGCAGTTATATGTGTGACGTAACTTCCGGCGGATGGTAAGACAGTTTTTCTATTTAAATGGAAAAAAAAACGATATATATCTCCCATCACAAGAGACGTGAGCATATTTAAGAGATGCGCATGCAAATGACAGGGTTCTTCTCTCACATCATTGTGACCTTTTGTGCACACGAAGAAAACAGAGATGTTACATGCCATTGTCGTCATAGAAATACCGAAGCTGTAAGGGGAAGAATACATTTTTGCTATTAACTCACTACGACGACAACGTGTACGCCATTGAAGCTGAAACTGAAAACTTGTTATAATCACACGACATTGGACGGGATGACAGAAGCAGTACTGGTAACAACAACGCGACAGCAGCACACACAAAAAGCTGTGAAGCACAAGCAGCAGGTAAACGTGATCGTTGAACACCGCTATTGAGAGACCACCAACTGGTTGTACGGTTTATTAATGACAACAAGAAAAAAAAACTATCCAGTAACGTAGACGAACGAGCAGACGCATGTAGGTAAATACATACGTACATAGTGAGGATATAACCTAATAACAAAATTGCCCAGTGTCGTATCAGTGTTCACGTTTTGTTTTTGTTTCTCCTTCCGAAAAATAAATTACATACAAAGCGTACAGAGTACTACAACATGATACAAGTATGAAATAACCTACACAATGCTTGGTCGAAAAAGAAAAACGCTTAAAGAAATTTGTAATATTCAAACTCCCAGAAATAGTCCAAAGTTTCGGCGCAGAAAGTGTCTTGCTTAGCATTAAATCCGGCCCTCCTGACACAGAAGGTGTAACAATAAGTAAATTGTGAACTAAGTACATACATATTTATTTATTATTATGATGTTTGACATCTTTCATGCATTAATGTTTTCTGGGGCACCCAAAACTGTTGTATAATGGAAATTCCCAATAAAAGGGGGAATATTGACAACTCTGCGTTCATTAAGCAAATATATTAAAAAATTAAACCAACATTTCAAAACTGTATCTTCACGATTAGTATAGTATAGTAGGTATCTATCATGCTTGTATATTCCTAAACGATGTGTTATCTTGTTTGTCCCGAAGATACCCAGTACCCGAGCTGATTTAGCTAAAACCATCAATTGAAAAGTGTGTATGTGTAGAGAACACCAAAATGTGTGGCGGAATCACTCATCCTTTTTTTTTTTTTTTTTGTTCGACAAAAACAAAGTGTCGATGGGCAATGACCTTTCGTACTTATTCAATTTGAAAACTTAATTTACAGTCTGTGTTTGAATCTCTCTGCCTTACCAACATATTTACTTCAATGCCCAAATTGAATATTCATTTTTTACATAAAAGCGGCCGTTTGTTCTCAGCCTATTGCCGTAAGGTCATACGGTGCGGTACACTAACCTCAAAAAATAAGGAGAATATCTACACGAAAAGGATACATTTTTTTTTCTAAACCCCAGCCAGACGCAAACATATACATAAACAAGTAAAAAAAGAATGAAAACAAAAACAGCAAACATGAACCCCCGTAGAACACCAGGTGTCACTTTCTTGGATTTTCTTTGCTTTCCATTGCCATACACATTCATTTAGCCGGAAGTCATGGCTGACTTTAAGAATATGTACGACAATGTGCAAAGCAGATGAGATTTTGAAGGATATTATGTGTTAGGTTACTCACATAGCCTGTGTAGTGCTTACATTGACTTCTTTGATTTACTCCCGAGGCAGATGCGTTCCCACTCGTAGACACCTGCCGCAAGAAGAGATCCAAGAAAAGGACCAAGACCTACACCATATGTTTGTTTGAGTAGCAAAGTTCTTGTTTTTTTTGGATAAGGTGAACGCCACGGAGGACAATGTCCCGAATCTGGTGTTTCTGCTATTTAGTAGATCCAGAGTATACATGGTTTACTTAATTGAATTTGTCTGGACATGGAACGGGTTATTGACCCATATTTAAGTGAAATAATAATCAAAACGGAAATAAAAAGTCACATGATTCAAATTTTCCACTACAATGCATAATAAAACAAGTTGTTGTATGTAAATGCGGTTAAGCAGAGTTCGTGATTTACAAATTATGATTACCAGCACCAAGGATGAGTTGGATGTACATATCTGTCTTCATTGAAATGATTACAGAGGTGAGATTTACATATAGGATTGGATTTGGGTCAAGGAAAGTGCAAACTCCTCGTGGGTGTAATGAGAATTACAAGGCTCAAGCCAAACAAGGGTAGGCAAGGCACAAGTGGTGTATACAAGCTGCGATGTGGATTTTTGTTATTTAGTCTGGGAAATGTTTGTGAACGATACATATTCCACGTATTTAGCATATTGACACCTGTTTTGTGTGGAAATTAGAAACCTCTAATTAGACTCAACGTGGGTGGATACAAATAAAAGAGGCACACCCCAACTTGAAGTACCGTGCAATTATTTAAAAATAAGGCAAGCGTGATGGATTAACCCTTTATAAGGACACCCTTCGGAAAAAGTATATTGTACTAATTATGGAGAAATAAATGTGGAGAACTTTTGTTTGTGGACTTAATCAAATACTTTGAAGGGTATAGCATGGTTGCTACCACTTAATAGAGACCTTACTTACTTGCGACTATACAAAGGATACAAAGTGTGTGTATATCCTTAAATATTGTCAGCATTAGTATTGCCATAAGCAAAGGCAAGAAACAGTTGGTTTCCAGAAATCGAGTGAAATGAATGCAAATCGATAAAATCGAATTGTAAACCACGGCAATTTCACTAGGTTCTAACTTCGAAAAATTTTAAATCGATATCGATAAAAGTGAAATGCAATTTTTAATTTAGATCGATTTGAATTTCATATATCATCTTTTCAAAGGTACAACTCATTGACTAACAAAACAGACAAAAGGAGATAATTTAATTTAAAGACATTTTCAGGTCTCAAAATGACTGCACTTTCTGAATTGTAAAAATGACAGCCTCGTTAATTTTATAAAGGAAGAAAATAAGTTTTTTTTATTACTTTTAGGGGTTCGTGTAAGTTCCTGGATCCTGTTACTCGCGAATTGATTTGAAGACAGAACATGCTGCAAAGTTCTGTCAACAGTTATTTTTGTATTCATTTTTAGCTCGTTATTACAGATAGACCTAAACTCAATTGTTAATGTGTTGGGATTATTCAGCGAAAGATCCTATGACAAAATACTCTCCAATACCAACTTAAGTTTTTCATTTCCCCAACTCTTCTGAAAGTCAAAAAATTTCAAGAGTACACTAACTTGCTTCTCAAATTCCAAGTTATACTCTTACATTCGTTCCAAAAAAAATCTTACTTCGCACGTTAAAAAAGCTAAGTTTTAATTAATTAATTCTTAATATTTATTTTATATTGTAGTTGGATATGAATTTGCCTTTTGATTGGGGTTCAGTTAGCTTTATATTCATATAGTATTCAGAGAATAATTAACAATAAATTTGAAAATTGACGAAGTTACAGCTCGTAAATTCAGTTGCAATCAATTTCTCGGTCGCGGCATGTGCAGACAGACACACTAGTTCCACATTTCCTCCTAGTGTGCCTCAAAATGTATTATTGACTAAGTTATTATGGTTATTGGGACTATGAACCTCTTTAACTTTAAGGTCAAAATAGCATTTACCTCTGAGTGGCAGTAGTTTTATCCTTAGCGAATGGCGCCAAAAAGATTTAGTTAACAGCCAATCTTAAATTAGTCGCACAAGTAGACAATAATCTAACGAAAAAACGTCTACATACCTGCAAATAAAAAGAAAATTTCTGTTATTAATATTGATATAAAATATAAATAAATTCTTATAAGAAAATTATCAGCAAAAAATTCAAATTGTAAACATTATAATTTGTATTTCCGTATATATTTATTTTAAAAAATTGCTTTACAATAAGAAACCCATTCTTAATGAGGTATACAGTTAACAGCAGGATATAAATTTAAACTTAATTTAAGTTTTAAGAATAATTATAATACGGGAATATTTTAAACAAAACGTCGTGAAAACAAAATTAAAGTTAGGTAGAGGTAGCAATGAGAAAAACATAAAAAAAAAGAGAACTCAGATAAGAACAGACAAACGATAAAAAACGCGTTGGGTTGTATTAGTTCTGAATCATAATTCTGTATTTTAAAATTTGTTTTTTAAAATGCTGTTTCTTTTTTGCCTGTCTGATAACCTGAATAAACTAGAACGGAGACACAGTAGCAGGACCGTGTCCCGACATACTTATTAGACCTATCAGTCGTCGCTGAAAGTGCTGTTATTTTTGAAGATACTGTTGAGGTTTTTAATCTTAGACATCATTTCTCTCTGAACGGCATTTAATAGCATAGGAAGAAGGCAGGATGACTACAAATGCTTTTCAAATTGAATAGATTTTGTTAAAGAAGGATTGAAGCAAAATACTCGGTTATTCTTTCCACCACAGAGTCGTCCATCCAAAATTGCATTTAAAAAGAGACTTGAATCGAAGTGAAGAAGATTTGCTTCAAATAGGAAATAGGGTGTTTGGGAAATCAGGTAACTACATAAAGAATTCTTAGTTACATGTTAATAGTGACTTCTTTGTTTTAAATGGGACCTATACATTTTTTTCTCAAAATTAAATTCCAAATTCCAAAGTTGTTTTCACACTTTTCTTTGTTTAAATGCTGAAAAACGTTCTTAAATACAAAAAATAATTTGAAATTAACTGCTTGTTTGTTTAAAGTAAATAATAAGTACTTAAGTCAAACGGGAATGTCATGCTTTACTCAGAAGTTAGCTGTAATTTGTCGATAAAGTCCCGGTCGTTTATTTAAGTTGCAGCAATAGTCGTAAAGTAATGCGCAATAAATTAAGATAAGTATTAAAAATAAACAATTTCAAGTATCAATATGGTATAAAAAATGGCATTCGCCCGTGCAGGGAAGGGATAATCGGATAGATAAGAATATTCATGCAGGGCTAATTCAAATAAATAGCATTTGTCGTGAATGAGACTAAAAGCGAGGTATTAACAATGTTGAGTAAGAATTCAATAGAATGGCAGGTCTAATAATTCTGGGATTTATTATTAAAATTTAACAACCTCAGCATTTGGTTGTCTTTAGGGATTTTCGAATTTTCTTTTAAAGTCGAACCAACGAAGCGCGCCATTAGTAAATGGGAGTAAAAGTGGGAAAGTTATGACCCCTTATTCCTCATCACAAACTCTGGTCTAAAGTTGAAAAGAAGACCACTACCTTAGTCAAAAACAGTAGTTTTTTTCTTTTCATTAGCAAAAATGTGTAAAGAAGAACAGAGGACCTATTATTGAGCCTTGAGGCACACCAGAAAAATCAGTTGATGCAGACGATAAGTAATGATTGTAAAAGACTCTTTTAGTTAATTTAGACAGCATTAACTTGCGAAAAGGAAATGCGGGTTTATTATAAAGTACAGGCGGAACAGAATGAAACGCTTTAAGGAAATTTAAAGCCCTACACGTCATTTGTCACTAGTACGGGTAAAAGTCTATACTGCATTCAAAAATCATATCCTTTCATCTAAACAATTGCATAAAGACTGCTAATTTTAAATTAATTTCTTAGAATTTTTACATGCGTTTATCTGGTCACCTGTCGTTTACACAATTCATTAAAATTATCTTATCTCAGTTCATCTTCCTCCCCTCTTCTTGAATTGTACAGATTTACATGCCTTCTCCTAGTACCTAATATCAAAGATTCCCCGAATATTAGATACCACCCAGCAGACATAGATAATAGTCTTTTATGAGGTTGGTAACCTTTGTCCATGCGATTCATGCGATGCAAGCAAATGTATTTACTATTTGTGTTTTTTTTTCAGATAACAAAGAATCCAAAAGAGAAACAAGTTCTAAACCAAATAACAATTACAATAGCTGCACATTTTGACTGACTCAGAAAATAAAATATCAAACCAGTGAGTATGTACTTAGTAGGCTACTTTCATTTACCGATCCCTTTGAGATTTGTCTCCAATCCACCACTTAGCAATCATCTTAACAGATGAGAAATCAGGATGTATGATTTGTCGACATTTCCTTTTATAAACAGCACATAAAGGGTGTCCCAGAATTAACGCAAGATTTAACAGTTATTTTATTAAAATAGTAATTTTATTTTTGACAGAATAGAATTATGTGTGGAACAGCAACTCGAGCAAATGGCCTTCTTAACTTGTCCATAACCTAGTTTTGTATACATATGTGGGACTGAATTTCGAAGAATTTGTTGTGGGTTTGTTGGCATAGATGTTTGACTTTAAAAAAAATTAATCAAGCGCACTTAAATCATACGATCTAGGTGTCTAATTCTGATTATCGAAACGAGAGACTATACGACCAGGAAACATTAATTACTAATGAAGTATTGTTCAACAAAGAAAACACGTTTTTCTCTCGGGTATTGCTGCATTTTTGCTAACAATAAACTGTCAGCTGTCAAAAAACGCACAAAGTCAATTCAAATCTTACCGCGACAATTAAAATCTTGCGTTAATTTCGGATCACTTTTTCGAATCAAATTTCCTTTCTGAAATTTCAAATGTCAAAAACAGCCTGCTTCGTTCGTATTATAAGGATTGAGGAGACAAATCGAACAAATTTTAGTCTCCACAAATTTAAAAACATTCCAACTATGTTCCTTAGAGATTTTGTCACTGATAATCCTTAACCAACATATATAGGCAACACACCTATGCCCTAATTCAGGTTTGTTATTTTTCTGTTATTAAAAAACTCAGTTAATTCAGTCATTCTCTGTCCCAAGTCAACCCACTCCGGACATTTATTTGAATGGGGTGATGGTTCCCAAGTGTGAAAAGTTCATATATCTGAATCAATGATCAACAGCGAAGCAACAGTTGATGACGACATCAATCATCGTGTAAGCGTAGGCTGGATGAAGTGCCAGGAAAACTCTGCCATCTTCAGTGACCGAAAAATGTCTCCTAAGCTGAAAGGAAGGCTCTACACCGCAGTCCGACGCTCACATACGGTTCACAATGCTGGACAATGTACAAAAATTATGAGGGTAAGTTGACAGCAGCAGCTTGATCGAATAAGAAGTTCCAGAATCCGAGGAAGCCAAATCAAAGAACCTATCTCGAAAAAAATGGAGCACGACCGACTCAGTTGGTATTGTCAAAGGAAATGAAAAAGGCAATGGCAATCAACGTTACCTTAAAATTGCGGAAGAGAGGCAGGCCTAAAAACTCCTGGATCACACAAATGCAGAAACACCTGCATTTGATTGGCCTGAATGATGAAGTGATCCAAAATCGGGATGTCTGCAGATATGTTTTGAGGTCGAACCGGCGAACCAGTAGGAATGCAGTGAAGTGGGTGGGTTATGATCCCTGATCATAATCTCGTCGGTAAATGGAGAGAAGAAGAAACTCAGCCCTAAGTTCTTTTCAGATTTCGTTTATTACTCTAATAAGAAAATTATTGCCTCAAACTATGAATACAAAAAATGAGACTTATGTATTTCATAATATGAACCTGCCTGATACGAAAAAAATTAATAGAGTGCGCCTCTTGGAGGAAACTAACGACGAATTGAAAAAATAATGACTTCATAAAAAGGAAATAGATTAAAAAAAATTAAGTAAAAACATATGTGCATCTACTACTAAAAAACTTTTTGTACTTCATCAATGCATAAATGAACTGAGAACAATATACGAAAATAGTTAAAATAAATATCAATAAAAATGAACAATTGTGCAGTCAAACCACATCACTCACACAAAACAATGTAAGAATTAAACTTCACGACACTATCTGTAAATTAGACAAGGAAGTTCTTTTATTATCAACTTTTTGTGTGTTTGTTTTTTTTTATTATTTTATGAAATTATTTTCTCTCTGACTGGCGGGCACCTTGCTTGTATTTGTGCTGTTTGTTTTTATTTGCATCAAAAAAAAAGCTTTTACTTTCCACCAATAAATGATGTACATACTATTACGTGTGTAAATTTAAAAAAAGTTTGAATGAAATTAAAAACATTCAACTCACAATGGTAGCTGTAGTGGTTTGTTTTTTTTTTTTTTTTTTTTTTTTTTTTTTTTTTTTGAGAAGAAAATTCTTCACTCTAACTTTCGAAAGTGTTTTGCTGGTAAATTATTAAGTACAACACTTTGTCGTTTTCATAATGTTGTTCATTTTTCTTTGGTGACAATACAATACATACAAGTACTATCAGTAGCTCAGTTTGTTTGTTATGATAGTAATTTGAATAGAAATACGTCACTTAATAGGTTAATGTCAACGTATCGTATTGTATTACGTCTTTATTTAAACAAACTAAAGACGAGGGGCGAAGCAAATATTGGACGCAATAGTAAAAACTGCTGTCGATGGATCATTGAAAATACAAATAAATTTGTTACTAAGTCATCCTCTGCTGCTGTGTACACAGAATGTCGCAACTTGTTACTTTATAAAAAATATGTACCCTTGGTATTAAAAGCTATCTTAAACGATTGTGGGATGATCGATCGAATTGTTCGTTGGTGAAGAAACTCCTATTTTCACATGATCGAAAACACGAGTAACTACTTTGCGATAAAAATATACTTTTTGGTTACAGGAATACACTTTAAACACCGCAGCAAAGAAAAAATAGGAATTTCCGCAACAAGATTTTAAAACACCGTTGATGCATTTAAGAAAGAAGCCACCTGGACTTTGTTTGACGTTCCAATCAGCTGTGAAGTTTTTCCTTGTAGCTCGGCCATTTTTCTCTGATTTTGATGAATATTTCGAGTATGGAGTTACAAACCACAATGTATTGAACATAACTGCCAAATTAAAAAAAAACATCCGCATAAGATATTGACGTTTACGTCGTTGTTACCTTCGACAGGAGGCACCTGTGCCCCGCGTGCAAACAAACTTCGCAAACCACAATGAAATTAAAAGTTACTTAGGTATTTATTTATAGTTCAAATAGCAGCCCAGTGGTCCATTGGAAACAGCACCCAAAACTTCCGTTTGACAGCGTTTATCTAAAGGTTTGCGATTTAGTGCGGAAAAAACGAAGGCGGTGGTCGGTACAAAAAAAATTCCAATTCACCTGTGTGGCTGCACACAATTCACATGAGCAAAACGCGTGTGTTGACGAAGAGTACACACATGATAATTGAACTATGAATGAGAATGGGGATTGGGGAATGGAAAAATAACACGACAACGATATCAGAGAAAGAAAAAAAACATATTTAATTACACAAAAGCGGTGTGGTGCGGCCACAAGGTCTCTCTCTTACTATCTCTCTCTCTCTCTCCCTGTCTTTCTTTCCCCGGCAATATGACACAAAATATTGTGAATATAGCAAAAGTGAATCATGTACACGAAAATGTATATTTCAAGAGGCAAATATTTTACACTGAAGTTGACTTATGTACAAAATTGCGTCATTTTGTCGTTGTCGGTCGATGGTGGGCTCTGCTAAACGACAAATGTAATACTAGGTCACATGCTCGTTACATTTCTGAAAGAAAGAAAATGCTCTTCGGATACTATCCCTTTGTATTACACTTAGGTATAAAGCGAAGAAGCGACTGTAAAGAATTTTGTTAATCAAATTAAATTTCTCCTTTAATATGATTTTATTTATTGCACAAGTGAAATTTCCCAATCGGTTAACTCTTCATGACACAGTCAAGACAAAAAGAATATGATAAAAATAAAAATAAAAATGAAAAACAAAATCTATGCTAATTGATGGCTTGTGAGAACAGAAAAACCGCCCACTTCTTGACAACAAAGAGTGCGTAAGAAAACAAGAAGCAACACACGAAAGAATCATAAGTGCAGAGACGGAACAACGAAAAGAAGGAAAATTAATAATAATAATAATCTCAGAGTGAATGCGAAGAAGACAATGGGAAAGAGAAAATTTATAAGAACCAAACGAACGCAACAAAATATAACAGTATCTAACTTAATGTTAGTTTAATTGATTAGCAAAAAATAAAAAAAAAAGACGATTCATAATCATTGTAGAGCAAATCAAAAGAAAACAAGGCGAAACTAACACAAATACATGCATAGAAACCTAGTGTACGAAAACCAAAGGAGGGAAACGAAGGGAAAGAATGTGAATAAAGTACAAGTAGGTACAGTGTTTACTTATGATGGATGTACAATACAGTTTTGTGTTTCGTCGTCTTTTTTATTTCGTTGTGAATTTTTTTTTTTTTTTTTTTTGGGACTCTGCCCTGAACTCAACACAGGGCAAAGATATGAGCCTATGGCTGACAGCAAGCAGTATGTTTATACAGAAATACATACATTCTTTTTCACAAATCACAGGTCGACGAATGGTATTTTTATACACTCAGTAATATCAACAGGGTGACACCAACAACTGCTCAGTATTGTGCAACAAAAGCAATGAGCTAAAAATAAATTATGTTTGTCTGGTTGATTTGTAGGAATTTAATGAAAATTAATTTCAATATTAAGGTGAAAATGTTAAGCCTTTAATAGGTCATATATCACAATTGAAATGGCAAGGAAGTGCAATTGTTACTAGAAACGCATTAAAATTTAATTTAGGAAAACAGACATTTTGGAATTCTCTTTTTTCATTAAAGTAGGGATCGATAATTAAAAATGAATCTATACGCATAACATTCCGTATTATAGTCAGGCTGTTCTTGAGTCCTTGGCTAACTGCCTTCTGAACTAGCTAACTAACCAACTGGAAAAACTATTTGGATAGGACCTCTTTCACTTGAAAGAGGCGACGTCTTCCTCTATTGCGTTGTCAGGCTACACAGGCTGAACAAAAAACAAAATAGAGCCTAAAGGCTAGCTTCTACCTACAATTTAATACCGACTCCGAAAAGCAGAGTGGTTAAACCTTAACTCCATAAATAAAAATAAAGCTGCGGCATTTCAAATTTTGGGTATGCCAAGCATGTCAAATGTGGCGTTCATATCGGCGAGAGTTCATGGACGAATGCACACGTTTTATGTTTTATGCAGGCGAAATTTTCTCAAAAATTATTTATTTTGGCAGGTTCATAAGCAGCGCTGCCGGAATGGTTCCTTTAGGAGCTTTTGGCGAACTTGCAGAGCACTGGGCATAATGACAAAAAAAAAAACAATTGGATTCTATTACAATTACAATTTGATAACAGATATTCGTTGCACAAATAATTTGCACATCTCTATTTCGAGTATTAAATGCACGTCCCTAATACATGTCAAACACGGTTCATGACGTTTAAATTTCGAATGAACATACGGTACGCAGTTTTCCTAAGAAAAATTCCTCCTCTTTGAAATTGGAAAACGACAGCCTTGTTCATAAGGTACCAGAAGTAGATATTCTCTCTTCACGAAAAAAACACAGGATAGACTTCCTTCTTCGAATTTTCGTGGAGAGCAGATACGCTGTTTACCCCTGGGTTTCCGTTGACGAGAACCCAGACAAGAATGATTTTAAAGAGCCCAGCCCAGTGTTTACTTGTATTCAGTTGCGGTTAAAACCAGAACGTTAATTTTCAAGTGTTCAAAAGAACCTTAGCCGATTATCATGACTATTAGGATACCTTAAGGATGTAAGATACGTCAGACGTATTGAATTCAGTTGAAAAAAGAGCACGATGCACTTAGTGCGTCATACGAAACTTTATCGGTACATGAGATGCGTTTTTGAATCGCTTACACATACAAAATCTATTTAAATTGGGTTTTCTCAAAAACGACTCTAACGATCCTGATGTAATTTTGCACATTAGACAATTTTAATCTAATTGTCTAAAATACAAAACATAAATAACAGCAAGTACCGTTCTTTAAAACGATAAAGCAAAACAGAAAAAAAAACACCGCGAGATGTTCCCGCAAATGCTTTTATATAGGAAATTTGAAGCAAATCCGTCGAACTGTTGGCGGATATACTTTTCTATAGTCTCTTATATCATCCATTATACTCAGTTCGATTTTGAAATTTCCGCACGATCGCAATAACTTTCTCTTAAGAACACTAATGTATACGAAAAAGTTATAAACGGCGGTATTTTAGAACCATGAAGGTAGATCTTGCCAATGCTCTACGCAAACAAAGAATAAACTCCTTTTGGGGGTACTAGTTTAATTAAGATGATCCAAGGTAAGAATATTTAAACTGACATTGAGTGCCTCGGGCTTATGATCAAACACCTGTGGATTCAATTCCAGCTTATCGATTTGCCGATATTGTAGGCTTTGACTTTTCTAAAAATGTATGCTTGCTATTTACAGCGTTGAAGTCTGAAGGTTTGTATTTTGTTGAAAAGCATCAGTTCTGTTTTATTGCGATTTACAATATATAATTTTGTTTAATGTTGAGCTTATTTCATCTTAGTGTGTCTTCCATGATTTCAATTATAACGTCAGTAAATAATCCCGATACTAGTACAAGCAAGTCATCTGCATACGCAAGCACTTTAATTTCGCCGCTATTGAGTATCAACAAAATTTTACAAAGAACCATAGTTGAGATCACCGGTTCTTGAGTAGTACCTCTGTTTACTGATTTTAAACAGACCTTAACGTAGATTATCCTGATTTACCTTTATTCTGAGCATGGATACTAAGAAAATGCTTACAAGCTACTCTACAACCGGTCTAAAAAGGTAGGTAGGGTATAATGTTTGAACTTCTTTTAAGATAGTTGTGTATCTGTTAATGTTTCAAATGTTCAGCTTTGCCAACATCACTTCATAAAATGACTTTACGTTAATATTTATCTGGCACCACTTCGCCGCCCTTCTATATTACACCATATTTCAAAAAATGTAATGATTCATACAAAAAATAAGATTGGTCAAAATTGTTTACTCTTTTGTGACGTTTTAAGTCTAAGATAAACAACTGTAACTTTAAGAACGCAATTAATACCAAACAAAATAATAGGCAAATGATAAGACAAAAAATGCATTTCATTTTGCTTTTATACAATTTTGAAGCCTGTAATCCATGACATCAGAACAGATAATAAAAATATATTTTAACTATACAAATAGGTAATGGGTAGATATCCTTAGAGTATCTAGCGTTTGTTGGATTTTTTAGCGTTGTAAATTTTAGATTAAGTAATTTTTTTCAAGTTCGTATACGTAGCATAAACAGTTCTAGTATTAATTCAAAACCGAAAAAAAAACATTTCTTGGTAGGATTGACTGGTAAAAATATATAAAAATAAATGGAGAAATATTGGGTCAGTTGTGCCTTCATGAAACCATGGACTTGGTATCTATTTATTATGAAGGTTTTGAAAGCTAGGATAAGCAGTTGCCAGAAATACATTCAAACGACGTAGAAGTATATGTATACTCGGATCGAATTTTATCAATAACCAAAAATTAACTACTTGATTCGAATGCACATACATACTTCAAAAATGCCGCAATTCGATCTTTGACATATTCATCCACAGAATGTTAAAAAATCAATCTTTTACGACAAAATTTTATTTAACTCTGAGACTTTATTGAACTGAATTGCTTTAAATGTTCGTACATCTTCGGCAGCGATCTGATACTAGTGCCGATATTGAAATATTAGTGTGACGTTAAAACAAAAACACAAATACTTCGAATGGAACGTCAAGTTTGGTTTGGTCTTTAAAACGGTGTTTTGTCTTCTTTCTCATTATTTGGCAGCAGCAATATTGTTTATTTGTTTGGTGACTATAGGTAAGAAACAATTCAGCGAAACAGAGCGGTCATTTACTCGGCACAGATAGGATCTTTTGAACCTATTGTGATACTCTTCAGTGGGTGATTAGCCGGTATTTTGGCATCCTTGTGGTCTCTCTTACATACTCGTGACTATACAATATTTTTCAACCATCCCGATATCCGCAGAAACCTGTAAAGATTAAAAAGTGAGATATTCGGTAGTTCTTCTAATTCTTGGAAGAAGAATTAGAAGAACTTAGAGCGGCGGTTTGATCGACTTATATCCCGGGTCATGCTGCTTTTCATATTCCTTTTATTTTCTTGATAGTTCGTCAACAATCTTATTGCCGGCTATGTCCCTGTATGCAGGAAATCAGCAGACATGCGGAATGGAGCGGCAAAATGGTCCATCAAAGTCCATGTAGGATGACGTACAGTCAAAGCCGACATTGTTTCCTAAATAACTTTTCAGAATCTGTGTACGAGACCTAATTTTCAGCAGAATGTCTGGCTTTTAGAAGATGATTTATTCAAGTACGGATCCTGAGATAGTAAATTCAGAATCCTTTCTAGCGGTTCGTGTCGCTATCATTGCTTGAGTTGTATCTAGCTTGTTGGTTTTTGTATTTTTGGAATAAGCTTACGATAGGCCAATTTGTCTGCGGTTTTACAACAGACTACGTTGCCATAAACTAACATGTCGCACAATTGCCTTCTTGAAAGCATCAACATTTTTATTTCAAATAATCTTAGTATATTGGTATAGGTTTATGCCTCGTTAGTTCCTTTGGACGGGACGCTGGTATCCGTCGTGTGCTATCACTCACATCTAAATTAATAGATGTGACCACTGTTTCGAAAACTGATGGGCAACCGAAACTGGCTGTTCTTCTTCATGGGAAAATTGCGACTGTGCAGGTTCTTTCTAAGTAGCGAGGAGGAGAAGTCATCCTTTTTCTTAACTTTGTACTCTTCGTAACACGGACTTTATCTCTGGGGTAGTCTAATGCGTTTTTAGCTGGAAATATAAAAAAATATTCGGCGTTGACGGCCTATACGTGACCTAAAATCCATCTTTACCAATCAATAAATCATGTGTTTTTTTGGCACAGATAGAAGGGACCTACAATTTAGTGTGGATTCTGAGTGGAAAATTAGGGAGGCTACATATGAAAATGTACACTGTTCGATGTTTGTAAGACGAAGTGTTGGGGCAGCGAACAACTTAAGGTGGTACTGGGAATGATTTTAACCTGAGTAATTCATCACACTAACCACGTGATTCGGTGACTCGTTGTTGGCGACTGTAAAATGTGAATTTTTAGACTCTGTCTACTTTTATACCGTCGAACTTCTTCCGCATAACATTTTTGTGTCAGCATCTTATGAAAAGACACGACTACAACACTGTTATTTCGACCGTCTAGGGAGGAGGTGTTTTAAGCATTGAAACCTAATGCTACTTAAAGCCATTTTACAAGCCGATGCAAAACCGAACAACTTGCAAACTAAATTTCAATGCAATTATATATTACTTTACGACTTAAGCATTAAAAGTTTTAAGCACAAAATCAACTCAAATCATTTGTTGTTTTGTCAACATCATTTTTTATCCGCTGAAGCACTATAGTTTTGAAATTGTTTTATTTTACTGTCATATAGATATCTAATTTAAATAACAATTTTATACATCCGAGAAGACACTTCAGGAATAAGGTATGTTTAGCTTTACAATATCAGCAACTACCAAGGGCCTGGAGCCTGTTTGAAGCTAATTGTAAGACAGAACATTCGCCAAATTCTAATTCTTCACGTTTTTCTCGCCTTAGGAGTCGCATATAAATGTATTACTCCAGCTTAGCACATTTAGGTGCTTTTGAAAAGGGTGGTGGCCCGTCAGAATGCCTTTTGGCAAAATTTCGGTGTGACAATCGTTGCTGTCTGAGCACAGCTCTGAGTGGATATTAAAATAAGCACAATTAACGTGTAGTCAGTCACAATACTGGGTAAAGGCCGATCAATTATGTAAAATGTATCCCTAATTTTGATCAAAAAAAAAGTAGGTAATTAAATCATACAACTTACAGCGCTGCCAAGAAGTACGCATTTACTTTGCTTTACATTTTTAGAAAACACCGATGACACGCCCACTTTACACTTGGAAAACGATCGATGTCGCACACATAATTCAGAGATACAAAACAAACTCGTGCTTGACAAAACTACAGACCTTTCAAGGCCCAACATTTCGTCGAGAACCTATCACAGGATTTCTTACGAAAAAAATCCCAGATACTGCTATTCGTGCAATGCTATTTTCGGATAACCTATTTAACGAAGAATTGAATTTGCAATGAGTAGAAAATTCGCCCATTCTGATGGCAATAATGCCCTTTCGAACCCACACAATTCAACCCCAAACCTCACGCATTTTATAATTTCCGCCACCGCGAGAACCACCCTATTCAGGGTGTGAAAGTGACTCTCTGCAGTTGCAATTAATTTGTCCTCCAAAAAAACATTCCGATTCGTATCCTTTCCTTTCAGTCGCGCCACCCTCGTTTACGTTCTCGTTCTCGTTTCGATTTGCGAAAATATACAAATTATTCAAATCCACCAGATTCATGTGTCGTAGTTTCATCCCCAACTCAACTACTTGTCCTAAATAGCAGCACGTTCGACGCAAAATTATTACGACTCCCTTTTCCCATTGCTGCTGCTGCTTCTGCTCCACCTCATGTTATGGGTGTAGTATGGGGTGCATGGGGAGCGCATGCTTCACATTTACATTTACATCACCACCACCTACCCGTTGTTAAACAAGGTAATGAACGAAGGAAATATAAAATACAAAATGCGATGCGAAAAGGAGAAAAAAGCAATCAGCTGTGTGTGCCTTCTATGGCTGTCTCTGTCTGCCACAAGGGTGGAAGCAAGAGAGGTGTGCGGTATCAAAGAAAAAAAAACGCAAAACGCGTTTGACAAGAGAATCTTCTTTTTCCAATTTTTTATCGCGTGTGCGTTGAAAAATCAGAATTGAATTCTTAACGAAAAAATGTATCGTCTTTTTCAAAAGAAACCAAAGGCATAGCCCCCCATACCACCACCCCCGGCAACAATATTCCAAAACACATGTACATGTACCACCCATTGGAGAATCAAAAGAAAAAAATTTACTTTTTGTTCATGACTTTTTCCGCACTTATTTTTCAAAGCATGCGGTGTGATGACACCGACCCACAGCTAGCTGCCTCTGTCACTCTTATGCGCCGACTTATAGCTGAATAGCATTACCCCTTGCTCTTAGTAAACCTCTTTCACACACATACAGGCGCAGTACCAATTCTTTTCGTACTGTGAAAAGGGAAAAGTTATCGACGGCGAGAAATGAAAAAAAAAATGAGAACGATGAACAAAAACGAACAAAAGAAAACCCCAAAAATGTGTTTCTCCTTTATTTGAAGTACTTATATGTAATTTTTTTTTATGCAAAATTCCAAAATCCACAGAGGAAAAATGCGTTTATTGTTCATTAGCCTTATTACGATTTTTTTATTCACTCACCATTCACTAAGGGAGAGCAAAAATAGGTAGTAATTTCTATTTGCTGTTTTTTACTTGATTTTATTTTTTCAAACCACACACAGAACTAGAACAGAGGATGATGATCAAATAAGACGAACAAATTAAAATAAAACAAAAAAATAATTTTCTTCAAAAACTCTTCATTCAATTTGTTTGAAACTATTTCTTTTGGAACAACGAAATTTAAGCAAAAAAAACAGAAACAGAACTCTGATTCAGAACTTGGGGGAAGAACGAGACAAGCAAGAGAAAAAAATAAAAAACCGAATTTCACAAATTTTTTCTTTTCAATTTGATTCACCTTTGATTTGATGGATTGGTCCAGAGTAATTAATATGCATTCGCATTTGTTTATTTATTGAGAAAACGCGTGAAAAATGCGGATAACGAGAGAAATCTTTTGTGGAAAAAATTTTCTCTGCGGAGCTATTATGACTTGTGTGTGACACATGAGAAAAATCCTTCACGACGACTTCAATCGCAGTTGGTGTGCAGCCATTTTGTACCCGCACGACGGAGGAGAAGACGAACGAACGACAGCGACAGCAACGACGACTACGAGAACCGCAGAGACGACACGATACGTACGTCGTGTATGTGTTGAGTGGATTGAATGTGCTGCGATCGAATACGGGTAAACGCCGCAGCTCCACTGGGTTCCTTGGAAAATACGTTGTATGTGAACAGCGCCAAAATATTGTTCGTCATTTCTATTCAGCTGTGGTTTAAGATAGCTGAATGTGTGAGGTTCAACGCCATATGATTAGACTGGTGTTTGATGGTGTGTGTGAAATGTTAAAAATTCATGTGAAAAACACCTGCGGGGGTAGGTTTTCGGGATAACATTTTTTGCTTTTTTTTTTAAACATTTTTACTGGTATTTTCAATTTACAAATTGTTTCGGTTTTTACGTGTATTATGAAATGAACAAGTTTGTGCTTGCGAATTTTCGCGAAGTACTTTCCCCTTGTGTTCCACAATCCACTTGTCAATAATGGTCCGTGCACATCGTCGTGTGTCGGATTTGTATTTTCGGCGAGTGTGTTCATATGCTGAAATTTTTTTTTATTTACCTATTTTTGGCGATCATACGTTTATTTTAAGAAACTTTTGAGCCCAATGTTAATGAAATTGAATACACTTTATATAAATAACTTGTCTTATGAAATAAATCGTAAATCGTATTAAAATATTACAATCACAATTTGAACTGGAGGTTGGAGTTGGCATAGAAGTTTAGCTACAGCGGAAAAACACATTTTATTGATATACATTTTTTATACTTTATTAATATTTTCAGATTATTTTTCCATGTTGTGTTCACAAAGATTAAACTTCTTTGGTTATTTCCGAAATTTAGGGAAGCCTGAAACAGTGCTCAAATGTGCAAAATATTCGTTTGGTAGGAAATAATAAAAAAATATTGCTTTCAAAGAAATTAAGAAATCCATTACAGAATAAGTTTTTATATATCGTTGCATTTAAGGAGGTATTCGAGATGATGAAACGTGATTTTGTTTTGATAATATATATACATACATATTTATTTCACTTATCTTTGTAAAGATTCCTAAATGTTTTCAGATTTGAGCCCCGGAATTTAACGTAGGTTAACACGAAGGTTATTTAAAGACATTCAATATTTTGTTTTCATTTTATTTATTTAAATAGATTCAGTATTTTAAATAGGAAAGAAAATAATTAAACATTATAATTTAAATTCTTTATATTTATAGGAACATACGGAAATATTAAGTAAAGAGAATATCGAAAGCTGTCTTAAAGTTACTTGATATCAATCGCTTATTACCAAAACAAAGTTTAGGATATATGTAAATTTTCCGAATATACATAGGTCTTTAACAATTAACTCTGCCTGCAAATGGGATAAAGAATTGGGTTAATATTATTTAAATATTTGTCTGACAATCCTGTGTAGCAGTTAAAACACAATTTTAAGTGACTACCAGGCTGTAAGAAGATAGTTCAAGCACTGAATTTGTCATTGTGTTTCAACTAATGAAATGACTGCACATTGAGTTACAATCAGCAAACATTGATTACGGCAAACTCTTTTGTTTTTGATATGCAATTTACTTTAATTCTGAGTGGACCAGAGAGGTTATGAAGGAGGAGGACCACAATCGCAGCTACCTTGGACTACCTTTTCACTGGGCTCTATACCTGTTGTAAAAATACAAAATTATAAAAATGTATAGCTCTGCTTGACTGCGACTCAAATTTAGGCCGAATTCTGATGGCTTTATTTTACTTTCAATATTCGGCATTATTTCATTATTTGTTAAAATAAAAGTAAGTGAAGAAACAATCGTCAACTTGGAGATTGATGGATAGGTGTTAGGATTCGAGGTGCCTGATATCTGCACACCCGTTTCCTTTTTTTTTATACAGTTTCCAATTGTACAGGTATTGAAAATGGAAATCTTAAACCAAATAATATAAAACTACCAAGAAGTATTATCTGCCTTTGAAAATTAAATTTAACACAAAATGCTCCTTCTTAAATAACAAAAGAAAAGAAAGCTACCGCAGAAAATTAATTAAGAGAAAGCTCTTTCTCTGTTCAATATATTTAGTGTGTAAGAGTAAAAACGCGATTGCAATAAAGTAAAAAAAATTCAAAATTTTTTTTAAAATTTATTGGCTGTCAATTGTGAATGTCCTTGCGATTTCATTACGTCAATATTATGCCCTTCCAGCATTATGGTATGAAATTAGTAATGAAATTTTTAAGAACCATGTAGTGAACGGAATGAAAAATTTATTTATGATGAGAGTATTTTAAACGATTTGCTAATGATGTTTTTCTTTGGTAAATGAGAGTTATTTATGATTTATTTTTATTAGTATTATATTTTCAATTATTACAGCTGTTTATTGGATATCCTTCCTTCCTCTGAGAGGTTTTCTCAGAGGCTGCTTAGTTAAACATCGCGTAAGTATTTAAGCAAACTCTACGTATATTTTGCTAGAATTGTGATTTATAAACGATGTTTTTGTATATGTCTACTAAATGCAGTTTGTGTCTCAAATCACAAAACTAGTACCAAAAACCTAAGATTCTACTACATTTTTTCTATACGGATGCACAAACTCAGCTGCTTTTGTTTATAAATACGTTTGTTAATATTTTGAAGCTGGACAGTAATCGCCGGCAGCAAACGGAAGATACATCATCATTGAACGAAAAGTTATCAAAAGCGTATAATAAGAAAAATAATATTTCATGCTCTTTGTGCAATCAGTGTGTTGAAAACCAACTGGAATAACTGGAAATATCAACATCAACCATTAGAACAATCGAACCATTTAAAAAGCTTAAGCACTAAATTCGTTATCGGAAGAATTATTTATTTAATCCATAATGTAGTTAATAACGCGTTTTTTTTTAAAAAAGTGTTCTCTCGCGGAACGAAATAAACTTGCATAATGGTACCAAGAAGAAATTCGAAATTCAAATTAGAACACCATAATTTGACAGCCTACCATAAAAGCACTTACAATAAAATTTACTACTCGAACACAGCCCAATGCCCAAGCAACGCTGCTAAAATTAAAATGCCAGCCAACTTCATGTGACAACTTCAGCTCGCAAAAATTTTCGTCGGATTTTTAAAATCTGTCAAAACTACTGAGGCCCAGAGACACTTTTTTCCGGGACAAAAGTCCACATATCCGTAAATTTGATTCGAATATTTTTCAGAAAAATTTACTAAACTGATATTCCAAATCACACCAACCAAATGTAAATCGTGAGTGTAAAGTGCAAATTCCAAATAATAATTTCAATTATAAATGCGTGTTGTGTTGATTTTTCTTATTTCACATCTTCGCTCGCATATATAACAAAAAAAAGCAAAAAAAAAGTGACGGCTTCTCTTTTTGGCGTTCATCCAAAAAAGGGGGAACTAATCACAAGCAGAATCGGGGAGATATCTAACAAAAAAAAAGTCTGAAGCAACACCAATAGAGAAGTAAAGATTGTTTCCACTTCCTCCCATCCTGTACCATCCCCTCTCGTTCGTGAAGATTTTCATTTCTTGTAATTTATTTCGCTTCAGACATTCGGGGAATCTTCTAATTTCGTGTTTTGCATCTTTTGCCGAAACGCGCGTATATGAGGCATTGGTGTCATACCAATGTTGTCACTTCTACAAATGAAATTCCGAGCGTTTTTGGTTCTAATATCGAAAATATGGACCTGTATTTGTTTTATGTTCAATCGACAAATCCGTGCTGTAAGTATGATTTTTTGTTTTTGTTTATAAAATTAAAATAATCTTTGTATGTAGGTAGTATGTATATAGATTTTTTTTTGCAAATGTGTACAAATAATCACCTCAAACTTGAAACTTTATTGCATCTGTCCTTTTGTGGTGAATGGCGGGCTTTTAATTTAATTTTTTTGTTTTTTTTTTATTGGAATTACACCCACACTGTGTACGAGAATGTCGCACATGTTAAGTTCGAGGAAAATAAAACCCCTACCGGAGATGTGTGGAAATGCATTTGGGTGGGACACTGGTCGGGCGATAAAACTATTATCACTGATAATGGAGTATCGCTACACAGCGGTGGACATTGATAAATGGGGGACGGGTAATTGACAAAGTCTTACTTGAGAAGTTGCGATTAGATTATTTATTTTTGTTTTTTTTTATTGCCTACTCGTGCAACTGAACTGATGATAGGTGGCGGTGGTGTGAGTGCCTTTAAAATGAAAGTAATGCCTACATTCTGAAGGGTATCTACCTATCGCATCGGCGAAGTGAATACATTTTCAGGATGTACCTACATAGTTATACGACATTGATGTTGTGGCCCTGGTATACGCACATGAAATTTAGCTTAGAATTAGGAATGCTTTTTAAAACTGCGAAGTAAAAGAAGAGTTTAAAAAAACGGAAGATTTAGGTATGTGTACCTTAATTAAACTATGTTTTCTATTGTGGTAGGGTCGCTAATAGAGGTAGGTACCTACAGGGACATTTTAATCAATGTATGACCAAAATTTGACCTGTAGTTTGATTTATTATGAGTTTTGAAGAAGTCCAGCACCGAAACCTCTTTTATATTTACTAAAAATATTTGGACAGAAAATCAGTTAATTTTTAAAGCCAACTGCAGTAAACGCAGGATTTTCCAAAATGGGGTAGAAAAAAAAACTAAACTGCGACGTAGAAACATTGGTCAGATTTTAGTATAAGCACAGAAAGTAAGTACTTACTTCAAACAGGATTGCATAAGCTGAGAAAAAGCTACATAGGAATACTGTAATTTTTTTAGGCCCATAGACAAAAAAAGTATTTTTATCCGGCAAGACGAATAAGGTATCCAATTTAATCACAAACCGTTCCCTGCTTCTGAAATTTGAAGAGAAAGTCTTCACAAAAATTAGATACACAAGGCGCCTGTTCTAGATAGATTTTTACGGAAAATTTGTAGAACATAGCAATGTAGATTAGATTTTTCAGATGCGGTGTGTTGGGCTGAGAAAGATACATTTTAATAGCTTGTAAATGTTAACTACGATATTTTCTATAGCGAACAAAAGCAGCGTCTATTTAGATGTGGATTTCGAAGCGGTAGACCAAATATAAGTGGTACGACTTATAAAAGTTCGTATATAACGTAAATTCTGATATGCACTCATATAGGTTTCGCTAAGGGACTTAAGGGAAACTCTCGGTTTCATGAAGAATGCTGTCAAACTTTCATGATATGATCTAAACTGAGTCTAACAAGACCGTACAATATACCCGCGAATCTATTACATCCAGCAGACGATGACTTGGTAATAAATAAGCTAAGTGACCACTGTAATGATTAATCAGAAAAGTAACGTTATTTTTTGTTATGATTGCGCAATAACCATTACTTGCAAAAACGTTCTTCTGAGAAATCTCAAAACTTAAAACTTTTAGTCCAAAAATACATTATATTTCATCCCGATGTGTCCATTTTTGACAAAGTTACACCTCTTTAAAAATAGTTAAAGAGATTATAAAAATTACTTATTCGTTTAACTGTTTTAAGGAGAGTATGACAAAAATAACAACGGTGAAATTATTATATCCTGTGGTGATAACAAAAACTTTTTACTCTTTGAGCTATATTTGATTATATTTTCAGTAATTGTAACAATATAGAACACAACTAACTAAAATAGGAAGTGCACTATAATCAATAACATATACAACATTTGGAGAACCTCCTTGTATTATATTCGGCCCTTTGTGGTTTCTGTTGTATATAAATGAATAAGATAAGATTCTTAAACACTACAAGCTATGGTTGTTCGACTTAAATAACTTTAAACGGTTTCAAAAACGAACTTAAACTGAATAATGAACTTAAATTTAAACGTATATGGAAAATGTTTTAAAACAAGTTCGTGAAGAAAAAAACATCGCGGTGTAATTTTGAATTGTAAAATACCAAATCTTCAAAAAAAATTTTGGTAGGTACCTCAAAAGAATTTGACATAATATTATGGCAATTTTTGCAGGAAATAAACTTTTTACTTTTTGAGCTATATCCGATTATATTTTCAGTAATTGTAACAATATAGAACACAACTAACTAAAATAGGAAGTGCACTGTAATCAATAACATATACAACATTTGGAGAACCTCCTTGTATTATATTCGGCCCTTTGTGGTTTCTGTTGTATATAAATGAATAAGATAAGATTCTTAAACACTGCAAGCTATGGTTGTTCGACTTAAATAACTTTAAACGGTTTCAAAAACGAACTTAAACTGAATAATGAACTTAAATTTAAACGTATATGAAAAATGTTTTAAAACAAGTTCGTGAAGAAAAAAACATCGCGGTGTAATTTTGAATTGTAAAATACCAAAGCTTCAAAAAAAATTTTGGTAGGTACCTCAAAAGAATTTGACATAATATTATGGCAATTTTTGCAGGAAATAAATATACAACCCCATAATAAAACCACATTTTGAGCTTTGTTCCGCGATCCTGTTCATGGGAAATGTGGACCTGTCTCTTTAAAATGTTTGCACTGACACTTGAGTTTCTCGGGTTGCACTGGACCTTGAAATACCGGGTTGAAGTTGTGTCAGTGGATTCAGATTCACCTAGTGGAAATGAGATATGTTGTGATGTGACCAATATCTGGAATGTCAGAAAGAATTTTTTCCACTGGGTGGATCTGACCCTCACATAGGAAGTGAATTGCGGTTTCACTTTCATTAACGTCACCGCAACTACGGGAGTGGGTGCTGTAAGGTATGCCGAACTTGGCAGCGTGAGTACCTATTGCCCAGTGGCCCTTACTTACAGCCTTGCGACGTTCGCACGCGCCTTGCGAATGAAGTTAAACGTCCTAAGTTTGTTGTATTTGGCCAAATCTTCCTAGAAATGACGCAATACGTCAGGTTCCTCCAGCTAGACTCTGCCCCCGCCGCGAAGTATGAAGACATTATCCCTTATACAAAACCTAATGGGGGAAAGTTCTCTGCGCACAGGCCTCGGGAAGGGAGGAGAGATGTCTGGCCAGCTTCCAGCGTGCTACATGCGTAGAAAACGATGTTAGCTTTCCGCACTCGGTGTTCGATGTTCAGCTTCCAGTCGAGTTTAGGGTCTAAAGTGGCACCCAGGAAACCGCTGATATTTCGATTTTGCGAAACAAATGGGGTTAATTGCTAACTCGAAGAACAGAGCGTATGCTCTATAGAACCCTTATCCAGCTAATACTAGACGCCTTCGAAATATAAATTCTTCGACGGATATTTGGTCCCGTGGCAGAGTTCGTCCACCGTGTCTCAGACAAGGACTCTTTACGGCTAGGGTGCCCGTTTAGTGAGTAATTAAGATTGCTTGTGTTATTTACACTTACGATAAAGTATTAATTCAAATTCTTCTATTTCGCAAAACTTTCAACTTTCTTCTGGAATTTTACTTGTTATTCATTTTACCTTATTTATTTATTTATAAGATCATTTCTTATTTTAAGATCATTTAGTTGACTTGTGAATTTTTTATTGTTGCACTGACGTAACCAATTTTTAATAGTCAGTTCATTGATAAAATGAACTAATGAAATTTGTAAACATTTTGATTATTTAAATGAGGTAAATTTGTTAGCCTTCTTTGCGTTATGGACTTAAATCTCACTTTGTTATACTTAAATAATTTTTTTATTATCATTAGTTGACGAGGGAATTCTTTAAAAATTGTTTCATACGCAAACAGTTTTTGAAGAGTTCTGCTCGGAAAATAAAGTCTGGCTTGACAACACGAACCTACTGTAGAAAAAATAAATCTAAGTCATGTAGTGAGCTTGATAATTACGATCTAACAGAAGTACTGATATTGTTACGGCTAGTATTAGGTCACGACAAACCTATATGTGCCTTAGAACTTATTTCAAATGAGTAAGTGCTATATAATGTTTTAAGCAGTTCGAAAGAGTTCTTGTATTTTTTAAGCAATTTGAAAGCAAGCAATGACAGAGAATATAAATTGAGAATATAATTTATTTCGGGGCGGAGTTCTTTTTTTCGATATTCGAAAAGAGTTAAGTTTTAGTAGTCTCTTCAGCTATAAAGCCGTCATCTGTTTTTTAATCAATCCATGAAAAGGTTTGGATGAACTAGTTTGGTATTGTCATCTTCCAATATGACGAACTTGTATGCGTTGACCATCACCTTTTTCTGTATGTACAGATAAAGAGTAGAATGCTCATTGCACTCCATGTGAACCTAAATTTGTATCATCAGTTTTGATTACAACAATCTCGAAAGTTTATAACAATACTTCCAAGTTTCTTGTAATAAAAAAAATTAAACAATCACAAAACAATGCTGCCGGGTTTGACAATTTGCTGATTGCCATTATACTTTGATGAACACAAATGTTGCCAAAGTTGTGCTGCGATAATGATTTTTTTACAGCAATGCATTTTTTTGCATTTATGACCTCGGGTAAGGTTCGGTGCATGGCCAAGCTCCAAACAAAGCTCTGTTGTTAACTAAAAAATAAAAACCCGTCTTAATAAACATTCACGTTAAATGAGTTGTACCAAAACGGCGCATTTTTTGTTGGGGTAAAAAGAACCACCACACCTGCTTATGCCCCAGAAATAAGAATGTCGTCCGTCACGTACCAGTGTGGCAGATTGACTGTAGACAACATTTTGAAGCAACTCCTGAAAAGAGTGATGGAAGTATTTCGAAAAGCAGCAAAATGAATAATAATTTAGTTTTGGAAAAAATAGTGCGCAGCTCACGTGTTATAGGGAAGGAATAATCTTGAACAAACCCGTCCAGCCACTGGGTCATGCGTAAAATGTCGACATCTTTGTCCAACCACTCAACAAAGAAGTTAAAAACTCCTAACTGAAAAACACAGATTTAGCCTGCTATATGATACCTAGTGCTGGACGATAAGCAATGGAGGAGACCTGACACAGAACTCTTAAATGTAAGACAATCGTTACGTCGACTGCTGTGGCTCGATAGCAAATGATGAACTGGCTCAAGAGGATTTCATATAAGTTTAACAAAAAGTCAATTATGCAACAAGTGTTCGCGCGTAAATTGATTACAAATGTAAAACAGGAAATATACGTAGGTGCCTACCTTCCTACCAACTTGTGGTCGTTTGTGACATTTGCATCGGCACGGCGCTTGTATCGATATCTCATTATTGAAAGCTGTCGAACAAAAATTCAACCAACATGAATCGAGAATGAGTAAAGAACTAAATCGAAAGCAAATCTTATGTCGGTTATGTACATCTAAAAAAAAAGTGGTTGTTCGTATGTCGGTGCAACTGTAATCAGTACGATGATTGTATTGTATATTTCCTGCTTTATGTGTTTTGTGATTGTTTTCCACACAAACCAAGTATTTAATTTTTTTTAAAGTTTAGAGTTACAGGTAAAAGGTTTAAGGTAAATCGTGTCGCTACTTCGTGTTGGTTAATCATACGAAAATGATACGATAACACCTGCGATTGTGAAATGCTACCCCGCAAATCTTTATAATGTTGATTATTTTGTATGGGTTTCTTTTTAGTTTTTTTTTATTTGAGTTTGTTGATACAATTTTCTTTAAAATAAAAAATCTGATATGAGCCTCTTTAGTTTGTACAGTACCAACCAGTTAAATATGAGCTCTTCCCACTGTCACCGGTGTCGCGACATCGTCTCAGCATTGTACAAAGGAAAACGTTGGTTCTCGATTTGGACGAAACACTAATCCATTCGCATCACAATGCAATGCCACGGAATACAGTCAAGCCGGGTACACCACATGATTTCACAGTGAAAGTGACGATTGATAGGCATCCGGTGAGATTCTTTGTACACAAAAGGCCACACGTGGACTTTTTTCTAGATGTGGTAAGAAGTCCCTTGCATTACATTGCAAATAAATCAATTCAATAAATTCTGTTCTCTTTTTAAGGTATCACATTGGTACGATCTGGTGATATTCACAGCTAGTATGGAGATTTATGGTGCAGCAGTTGCCGATAAATTGGACAATGGTCGGAACATACTCTGCCGGAGATACTATCGTCAGCACTGTACACCCGATTTTGGTTCATATACCAAAGATTTGTCAGCCATTTGTAATGACTTAAATAATGTATGTTCATCTGGGAGGAAAGTTGTTCGCATGTGTTTTAATTGTAATCATATACCTTTTCCAATTTCAGATATTTATCATAGATAATTCACCAGGAGCATATCGTTGTTTTCCAAATAATGCAATACCAATCAAAAGCTGGTTCTCAGATCCAATGGATGTTGCGTTGTTATCATTGTTGCCACTTTTGGACGCTTTAAGATTTACAAATGATGTACGTTCGGTACTTTCGCGGAATTTACATTTACATCGTTTATGGTAGCAGGTTGGTATTTTGAATTTGTTCTTACTAACCGTGATTAATGTTAAATGATCATAGCCTCCCTTTAACCCTTCCGCGCTCTCTGCATAACTAAGCTTTACTAATCGTCAGGGTGTAACAGTTGTAATGTTGAGAGTTAACCCATTGATTCATTATCCGTACTCTCTTTATTTGTCTTCTTTACTTTATTCGAAAGATAATGGAACTGGCATTTTAATTTAAATATGATTTCTGGCATAGTCGTAGTCTAATCTGGAGGTCCAATTTTTGATGACTTTTTCCAACATTTGTGGCCGTATATCGGGAATAACGCGGCGAATGTTGTCCTCCAAGTGGTCAATCGTTTCGGGCTTATTGGTGAAGACTAACGACTTCACAGATCCCCACAGAAAATAGTCAAGCGGTATTAAATAGCACGATCTTGCAGACAAATTCACGGGTCCGTAACGTGAAACTATGCGATTACCAAACGTTTCCTTCAATAAATCAATTGTGTCACGAGCTTTGTGACATGTTGCGCCGTCTTGTTGAAACCACAGCTCCTGCACATCACTGTTATTCAATTGATGAACGAAAAAGTGAGTAATTATGGGTCTATAGTGGTCACCATTGACTGTAACCATCTGGCCAGCATAGTTTTTAAAGAAGTACGGACCAATTATTCCACACACAGTCAGTTTTTGAGGATGTAACGGTTTCTCAACATACACTTAAGGATTATTATTACTCCAAATACGGCAGTTTTGTTTATTGACGTATCCATTCAACCAAAAGTAAGCTTCATCGCTAAACAAAATTCGCAAATACGTATTTCGAACAGAACCATGATTGTCAAAATAAATTTGGAAGCGTTGTTCTGGCGCATATTGAAATGCCACTCCCAACTAAAAATAAATCACTTGACAACTGACAAAATGACCGCCAGTTAAAATAGTCTTGCCAACTTAAAGTTCTATAGCCCTAAAAAAAACCACCCCTTCATATACCAAATATGGAAATATATGTCTTTGGTGAAATAAAACCTTACTTTTGTGTATAAAAAAAACAGAGAAGTTTAGGATTTGATTTATCATCCGAAGCTCTAGGTCACCTCGCTCTCCTTTCCCTACAAGGACTTTAGGAGCGACTGCGATTTAATTTTTACTATGAACACTAAACTTGGAATTATTTCTATCAACCATACATATTTTGGCAATGCATACTGATGTCCAGTTAGTAAAGTGCAATATTATTTTTTATCTTTTCAGATTAACAAATTGAAAATTTTGTGCTGTGACACTTAAACGAATTTTTTGTTTATTTTATACCCTAAGGATAATAATACATAATTATACACAAAAAAAAACCTAAAAGAGAATCTGTTTGTCTTTCAATTCTTTGAATGTGTTTTCTTTAAGCGAAGGGTAAATCTACATTGCCGTTTATGTTTCTTAATTTTGTTTTTTTTTCGTCATTTTTTCTATTTTTAATTCAAATGGAACATTCTATTTTTGTTGTTGTAATTTTGTTCTCTGTTTTTTTTTATGAGAAACCCTTTTAAAACGATCTTAAAAAGGTGTTTATATTTATTTCGCGGCAACCTATACAAGTTTGAGCTGAGGAGAAACATTCATATTTAAAATTACATTAATTTTAAGCCAAGGAAATGGGTGGAAAATGATTTATTCGTAATTTTTTTTTATAATTTTTTTCATTAAATGAAAATCTAGTATTAGTTAAGACAAAGGTGAAGTACATAATGAAGGTACTTGTATGCGGACATGTAAATATTTTCTTTTATTGTATATCTACAAGTAGATGTGAATGTTTATGCATATAACAAAATAATTATGTTCATTTCTGTCAATATTTATAAATCTATCTGAAATAGAAAGAAAAAACAAAAACAAAAAACATTTTTTTTCTTAATATTTTCCTTTAGCAGTAAAACAAAACAACAGTTAAATAAAAAATAAACTTAAAATAAAATAGTAATGATTTAAGAAATAAACCTAGTTAGAATTTAGCAACAAACGATGACAAAAGAGTGTAATAGAAATCCACAGGTTAACCGCTGTGTCGACGTAGAACAATACAACACACACAAAAAAAAATATATATATATATATACAGACACACACACTTAAATTAAAATTAGAACAAAAAAATAATAAAATAAATAAAACAGTATAAAAGTAAATAATTTATTTAACAAACAAACAGTAGTAGTAAAATTGAGAAAAATCTAAATTTGTACTCTTGTATTCAATTGATTAAGACAAAAGGAAAGAAAAATAAATAAAAAAATGATGCATTGTTAAAATATTACACACACAAAAAAAAACTTAAAATGTTGTACTGAATTTAGGTACTACAAATTATATTTAAAAAAAAACAAAATAAGAATCAAATCAAAGAAAATGTAAAATACTATTATTACTATTACAATAGTTGATACGAACAAAATAATGGTGAATTCAACAATCCAAAACTCCAAAGAAACAATGCTATGTTTCCTAAGAATAAAAGAAGAAAATAAAAAAAAAATAAATAAATACTATAAAAAAACATGATCGGATGATCCGAAATCAAAATGGTTTTGTTTAAGCTCTTCGTAGAAGGCTGAAGACTGAAAGGAGGAAAAAATAAATATTAGGCGTAAACGGCCCCTATAGACTAGCTTCTCCAACCACTGTGTGTGCGAAAATATATTTTGGCTGAATTCCAAAACGCAGTACTTCTGCATTACTGCTTAATCAAGCGTTCCAAACTTTTACTTTTCCAAAACGCATTGTGAACGCATCAACTGCACAAACAAAAGTAAACATAGCATCGTGAATAATTGTGATGCGTAACATATGCAAAGCAGCGCAAAAGAATTTCTAACCTGTCATCAGAAAAGCAGTGTGCATTCATAATGCGCATTTTTTTGACTTTTTGTATTTTCAGCCTTTTTGGCAATTAGTTTTTGAGAAGCTTCTCATGACAGTTCTTACTCTTGGATGTTTGTCAGACGTTCGCAAGAGGTGGGCAGCGAATAAAAACGCAGGAAGGTCTTGCTCTTTTTAACATAAAATTGTGCCTAGTAACAGAGCTACTTCGTTAATCCATGGGCGCTGTCATAAATTCATGGTTGCTTTATTTACATGCGATCATTTGCAATCAGTTTAACGTCAGAATATGAAAACGCACGTGCTTCACGTTTGCTTAATAGCACTGCAAATGATCGAAATTATGCATTTATGAAAGCGAGACTGTTGGTTGCATGAATCCTAAGCAATCCTGGTAATTCGGAAGTGGTCCCGACTTCGTATTCGTTTATTACTTAAATGGCAGTTCCTGTCCTGGAAAGAAGAGAAATTTACTTCAATCATTACAAACGTCAAAATCGATAAATTTAATTCTTGTTGCTGATGCATTTAATAATTCTTAGATTGGATGAAAATTGTAACCAAATTTAATTAAGCAAATAAGGAAATAATATTAGGTATAATATGAACATATTTCAATAGCTAATATTGTTTTTCTTCCATCCTCTTCATCGTTATCAGATTGGCAGTTATGCGGTTGGTAATACATATATATACAAATACAACGACAAATTCATTTTAAATTCAAATGTTATGTGTTTGCTTGATCAATTGGCATCCCGTATAGGAGAGCTCTTCGAAATTCTACTGACAAGGGCCATGCATTTGATAGTTTTTCCATTTTTACTACTAGAAATTTTTTGGGTCAAATATGTAAGTTTTTCTCAGTGGGCGGTAACTTCTGCCACTTTTGGTGCTGCTCTCTTTTACGAATTTTTCGAGTAAGGAAACGGCATTGAGTACCAATTAATAAGAATTCGTACAAATTAGTTCGAATTTAAGTAATACCCTTATTCTGTTCTTAAATGGTAGTCTTTAACATTTTATCAGCAAATGTTGTATATACATTTGACGATTATGTGTTTCTATGCAAAGCTTGCCTCCCTTATACAAACACATTAACCAGTTTGAAGTCTGTCCATTCAGAGTACATGATCACGTTAACTCCACATCGGTTCAACGGAAAGAAGTTTCAACTTGGCGAAAAAGAGTTAAGTTTAATTATTTTATTTATCTACAAAGCAAAAGGCCGTCCACCTGATCGATGTTGCGAAAGCAAATGCCCTAACACTTCTTACACAGCTGCTTTGACAGAGGTAGATGAGTGAAATGCCATTCTACGATCGGAGCGATTTATGGTTGGTTAAAATGGTCAATGATGCCCCTTCTTGATCTTTAAGTATTGTGCATCCAACTCATCTTGCGTGATAGGCTTTAGTGGCCACGTGAACCAACCATGAGGATGTTGTGAATTCGATTAACCCACATATTGCTGTCATACAAAATGGCTTATTCATGTGAAGTAACATAATAAGCGCCCACAAAATCACTCCCAGCATTATCTGCGGACAGCTCCCTTAAAGACGGAGAACTATTATATGAAACCATAGAGGAAAGGACATCACCGTAAAATATCGAAAACGCATATCTAAACAGTTAATTTTCAATAAATCCTGCCACAAGTTCATGATGCATTCATTCATACTAAAATAAAACAACCTTCGTCTAGTTCGTTAAATTGTCTTTATTGGAAATCTCGAAAGAAACTGAACGGTCGATCGTCGTCATGTGCAACAACGAAACTAACCATTCTACAGACAAAAAAATTCGTTCGAAATACATTCTATAATTAATTTTTGTTTCTGCATCTTTTAATCTTATCTAAAGTTGAAATTGTTAAAAAAAACAAACAAAAATAAAAAAACAATAATATTTCGGTCTTAAAGAGTAAAACAAAACATATCGTGAAGTACACGGATAGTTGGGTTATGTTCTGAGTAAATGACGGGATCTAAGACGCAACGAGTACGCGTCTACGACGGTATATGCTAGGATACTCTGTGGATGACCGGGAATCAGCTACTGGCTCACTGCGGCGGCTGGTAGCCGTACGAATAGGCTCCTGCTGGAGGGCCCTGCGGGCCAGGAGGCGGCATCTGACCACCGGGGGGAGGCATCTGCGCACCTGGTCTGTAGCCTTGGTATCCTTGCGACGGGGGATACTGGCCCTGCGGCATTGTAGGGTAGCCCTGTTGATGGTACCCATGTCCGGGGTAGCCGCCAGGACCAGGCGGTGCATAGGGTTGTCCGGCTGGTGGAGCAACGTAAGTCTGAGCGCCAGGAGGTGGCTGATACTGAGTGGGAACGGCAACTCCGTTCGATGGTGCATTGGCCGAGGGGTTTGGCGGCGGAGGCTGTTGCGGGGGCGGCTGATGTTGTGTGTAGGGTGTGGGAGGACCCGATGGGCCGCCGGATGGCGGCGAAGAGTACGCCGGCTGCTGCGTCGGCGGTCCGCTAGCGACAGCCTGCGGAGGAGCGTAGGATGTGGGTGGGTGCGAGGACGGGGGTTGCGAGACGGGAGGCTGTGATGGAGCATTTGAGGGGGTGTTTGGGCCACTATTGGGTGTACCCACCTGGTTGGGTGGAGGTGTCTGGCCAGGGCTAGGCGAGGAACCGTAAGAGCCGCTAGCCGCGCCACTTGGCGGTGCGGTCGTGGGTGGTGGTTGTGGTGCTGCTTGATTTGGTTGTGATGATGGAGGATGTCCCATTCCAGTTGGCTGCTGTTGCTGCTGCTGACCAGATGGAGGATACCCGCCCGGACCCTGTTGATACGGCGGTTGTTGTGGCTGTGGAGGATAAGGTGGTTGAGCTCCCCCAGCTGCTTGCTGGTAGCCTGGCTGCCCGGGTGGCGGTATCTGCGGTTGGCCCCCTTGACCATAGTTAGGACCGGCATTCGGGGCACCGTAGCCGTAGCCCATTGGTGGCGGCGGACCGCTGGCGTTTTGCGGTGGATACTGACCAGGTGGTGCCTGCGCTCCAGCTGGAGGGCCGTACATCTGCGGCGGCGGTTGAGACTGCTGATTGGGAGGAGGGGGAGGATAAGAACCGGGAACAGGGCCTTGGTGCTGTGAAGTATTAGGGTAGGGATGGTTTGGCGGTGGTGGACCACCGGTCGATGAAGTTGGAGGCATACCATGATGGTAGCCCTGGCCGCTGGGCGGATATCCCTGTGTTGGAGGTCCATAAGGCGGCATAGCACCTGGATAGCCAGTTTGCGGTTGGTAGGGTTGCGATTGCGGCGGATACCCAGGGTAGTGCTGCTGATAACCACCGCGGTATTGCGACTGCGGCGGTGGTTGCTGTGGTTGTGGCTGCCCTCCAGCTCTTTGCGGTTGTTGATCTGCAAAAAATTATCGAATATTAAAGTGAAAAAATATTGGGTCGCAGAATTACGGGTAGCCTTACTATTTTGGGTCGATGGTGGTGGTTGCTGGCCTGGAACTGGCCCTCCACGATACGGAACGTTGGCTCCCTGTTGCTGAGCTCCCGTAGGAGGTGGAATAGAGTTGCCTGCCTGTGGTTGCTGCTGTTGCTGCGGTTGTCCAGCTGGCGACTGAGATTGATGCGAGTTGGGTTGCGGTATATTTGCATGCGACGTCGGGGGCTGCTGGTTAGGGTTTTGATATGGGAGTTGAGCGTTGTTCTGTGGGGAGGGCGCGCCCGGCTCCGGTGGGCCATGACCGTGAGGTGGCATTCCCGGACCACCACCCTGCGATGGCGGACCCTGAGGCCCGCCCATTATCCCATGCGGAGGACCTTGCGACTGCAAAGCCAAAACATGAGGTGGCTACAAGAACAAAAAATAACGCAATTTAATTGACGTCAAGCATAACGCAATGAAAATGAGATTAATAAGGTCAGGAGATAAGAAAAGATCAATAACATCGAACAAATGCGGAAGCTCACCGGCAATATTTGCGCAATATTCATTGAAGGGTCAGCCAACTGTGCCAAGTACACTAGATTTCGATGCAACGCCGTGTGATAGGTGAGACATTCCTGTGACTTGCCCATATTCTGAAAATCCTGTATTGTCTGGATGATTCCACAGTTTTCGTCAAGAATTTTTTGAATATGCGCCGGACTGGGCGGTGGAGGTACACCACGATTGGGCGGTCCGCCTGGTCCGCCGCCCCCAACACCAACGGGCGGACCACGCTGCATTGGTTGCAACGTTTGCTGCGGCGGACCGCCCTGCTGAGCAGACGATGGTTGTGGCGGCACAGGCGGCGGCTGCTGCTGTGTATATGCCACAGACATTTTGCCTGCTGCTTTTTTCTTCCTCTTGGGTTTCTCGTTTTTTTCCACAATTTTAACTGTTCACTGTATACCGCGGTCTCAAAAATGTATATTCGGGGAATATATCTGCTCTTTTTATGCAGATATATTCGGATAAATGTTTTTTTGTTTGTTAAGCACAATTAGAACCACATGAGACGCGTATATAATGCGCTTTTTACTTTAATTTTCTTTAAAAAGAATTTGTGAAAAACGCCCGGAAAAAGGGACTCAGACAAAAGGGGGAATGAAGTTTTTTGCGAAAAAAATGACGCTACGATGGCTGTGTGCAGAGAAAAATGTGCCATTTGTGAAAGTAACGAATGAGAGATAATGAAATGGTTGTGTTCAGGAAAAAATTTAAGATTTGAACCTTACTCATTCGAAATATATAGCAATTTTTAAAGAATAATATTTTGTTGAATTCCTACATACTATAAGTCATATAAAGAAAGTATACTTATATAAAGATATCTGCTTTTAAGAAATTATTGAAACTTTGAATATAACAATAGGGCAAAACATAATAATAAATTTTATTGACTACAACCCCTGCATATGCAGAATAAAGTACATCAAAACCGCTTTTCGCTGGCAAGTTGAAATCTATGTGGATTCACGGACAGAACTTTGAAGTTCTTACTCTTGTCAAAGTCTAATTTGTTGTTGCAGTATTGTCTTCTTTCTAATATTAAAGCAATTAAACTATTTGTTTTAATTTTAAATGTACACAAATGAAAGATAAATAATTTTCCAGCAAAATCATATATGGAAATGTGGTCGCAAATGTAATGAGATGGACGCATTCACTTAGGTATTTGCCTGTTGTATTAAAAAATTTAAAAAAAAATTAATCGCCAGATCACATTATCAAAAAGAAAGTGTTCCTGTGTGATTTTTTGGATTTTAATTTTGAAATTGCCAACGAGTTTTGCCTAATGTTAAATACTCATTTACGGCCACACAAGGCTTGCAAATATTGTTCTCCTACAATTTATGTATTTCCTTTTTAAAAGGAAAGCTTGTATCCGAAATGACATATTCAATTTAATAACAGTTCTTTTTTGTATAGACCATTATTTATATTAAAACTTTTTTTTTTTTAATTATATCACTTAAAAGATTTTTTTTTTCAATTAGGAGTTAAAATATTTTTTTATGTCACAAAAAATTTCAAGTGACTTTTTACATATATTGTTGAATGCTATTTCAATGCCCACGATGCTATGCGATAATTATCATTGATGGTGAGCATGTGATGATGAGAAGACATTCACGACATTGCCCCCATTTAAGTTGATGATGTTTTTTTGTTAGCTAGGAAACAAATTTATTATAGTAAGAGTAAATAATTTTCTTTTCTTTTATTGTTTGTAAAATTTGCTTTACATTTTCGAACTTAATATTAAATTTATTTTACTACAGTAGTAACACAGTTTTAAGTCAAAACTAATTTTGCTTGCTTTAATTTATTATTGATCTCGATCTCAAGGGAAAAGGTAGAGAAAAAGTCTCGTTCAATATGTTGCATTTTATCTGATTCACTTGCTTGAGTTTTTTAATGACTGAAGAAAACTAGTGAACTTAAAACCGAAAAAAAATTGATTTAAAATTAAAAATTGAAACAAATAAGTAAATATTATTTTATTTAAAAAAACTCGAATATGACTTTGGCAAAAACGTAGGTCAAATGATTGCTAGTTAGTGTTTTTCATTGTACTATTTGTTAAATTGTTCGTATATTTAAGAAAACTTATTTATAGAAAAGTTATCAACATTTTCTGAATCGAAATGTAATCGTATCCTAATATATTCGTTACTTTTTCATTATCTTGAACAGTTTCTTGTTAAGGTAACCTATAAATGAACAATCAAAAAAAAAAATATTTTTTGCCGAGTAAGTGGACTCATCGTAATTTTCGTCGACAAAGTGCGTTTTGTTGATTTCTATTGAGAATAATTTTACCCAAATTTCGCGTTAAATTAAACGCTGAATATAACCAACCATGACTGTCTCAAACAGGGTAAGTTGAAATTAATTTTTATTTCGGAGTTCCACCAACAACTTCGACTTCCAGATGGATGTGGATGTCGCCAAAGGTGAGGGATTCCGTTCCTACTATATTCAGAAAATTGAAGAACTCCAGCTAATTGTTGCGGAAAAATCTCAAAATTTACGTCGTTTACAAGCTCAACGTAACGAACTCAATGCCAAAGGTATGTAAAATCCCAACATGAACAAAGAAAACTTTTCATTTATGCTTTGTTCTTTATTCCCATAGTTCGTATGCTGCGCGAGGAGCTTCAACTCCTTCAAGAGCAAGGCAGCTACGTTGGTGAGGTAGTAAAACCCATGGACAAGAAAAAGGTACTTGTCAAGGTACATCCAGAGGGAAAATTCGTGGTTGATATTGACAAGAACATTGACATCAATGACGTCACTCCAAATTGCCGTGTGGCGCTCCGCAATGAAAGTTACACTTTGCACAAAATTCTTCCCAACAAAGTTGACCCTCTCGTGTCTTTGATGATGGTAGAGAAAGTTCCAGATTCCACCTATGAAATGGTGGGGGGTTTGGACAAACAAATTAAAGAAATCAAAGAAGTTATTGAACTGCCAGTCAAGCATCCAGAGTTGTTTGACGCGCTAGGTATTGCCCAACCCAAGGGCGTACTCTTGTACGGTCCTCCCGGTACTGGTAAAACTTTGTTGGCTCGTGCTGTAGCGCATCACACCGAATGCACCTTCATTCGTGTGTCCGGCTCTGAACTGGTCCAGAAATTTATTGGCGAAGGCTCGCGTATGGTTAGAGAACTCTTCGTGATGGCGCGAGAACATGCGCCTTCCATCATTTTCATGGACGAAATCGATTCTATTGGTTCGTCACGTATAGAATCGGGCTCTGGCGGCGACTCTGAAGTTCAGCGAACTATGTTGGAGCTGCTTAATCAGTTGGACGGCTTCGAAGCCACCAAGAACATCAAGGTGATCATGGCCACGAACAGAATTGATATTTTGGATCCAGCTCTCCTTAGACCCGGACGTATTGATCGTAAGATTGAGTTTCCACCACCAAACGAGGAGGCTCGATTGGATATTCTGAAAATCCACTCACGCCGCATGAACCTAACTCGAGGTATTAATCTGCGCAAGATCGCCGAACTAATGCCAGGTGCTTCGGGTGCTGAGGTGAAGGGTGTCTGCACAGAAGCGGGTATGTACGCGTTGCGTGAGCGACGTGTTCACGTCACTCAGGAGGACTTTGAAATGGCCGTGGCTAAGGTTATGCAAAAGGACTCTGAAAAGAATATGTCGATTAAGAAGTTGTGGAAGTAGACGCATACCTCTGGATATGTATATTTTGCTTTTTTATATTTAAAATTTTGAAGGATTTCCCAGCTTATACGTTTCTTTTATTAGAACTTGTTGTAATGAAAGTAAATTATAATGTAGTATTCGAATTTAGTGTTTTTTTTTCTTCCCGAGAAGCTTGCATATTGTAGAAATATGAAAAGAGTAAAGTCAACGTCTCTTGCACCAGGCATTCTTCCGCTTAAGACATCCTAATCATGTGCAAGGCATATGGCCTAGTCCTGCTAAATACCATGGTCACTGAACGCAGTGGCGGTAATTAAATCCATATTTACTGCCATTTGGTGCCCATTTTCATTAAATATAGCGTAAAGGGTTGCAAAGTAATCTTAGAAGAAGCGATCACCCTTCAGAGCTTAATCACTCCTAAGATGTTCAAAAGAACACCAACACGGTATTGTAATGGACAGAGAACGTAAAGGTAGTGATAAGGTAAAATAAACTGGCTTTGTTAAGTTATGTCAAAGGTCCAGTCTTATAATGTGGATGATAAAGCTCGTCGTGAAAGAAGTTTGCCCAAATTCAAGCAAAGTGTATCGTGGAAGACATACTGGTTTCATCTGTTGATATTAACCGGTCTATGCTCGAGCTAATATAAAACAACTTGAACAAGGGCAAAACTAAATTTAGGGTAGCCATACAGAGAAGGAGAAATTCGTTGGCCGAAGTTCTTTAACAATGCTTTCTCCTACTACATGACGACACAAGGACTTTTAAAAAGTACCCCGGCTATACCTTCCAGGAGCCGCAACCTACTATGAATAAGTACCCGGCACTACAGCCGAAGAAGTTCGAACAGAAGTCAAATACTCCAAAAATCGTGAATCGGTTGGGCCGGAAAAGTTGTTCGAGTTTTGGAAGAAGATGCGAAACATCGGATGCACATGACTCATAATTCTTATCTCTAAACTCGTCAGGCGCACACATACGTTTCGAAATGTTGGATAATGCACTAAAAGTATAAGGGATTGACAGCGGCTGAGATGAAGATGGAGGTGTAACGTAGCTTCATCGAATAACAGGTTCCAAAATCCACGGAAGCCTTCACGTCTAAGAACAAATTTCGAAAAAATATCAGTTGGTATTGCAATGTTTAAGAGAGAGTAGAATAGTCGTATCCATGAGCTTTTTACAGATTTTGTATTTAATTTTTTATTTTGCAACTGTCCGGATTGAAACAGTTTCTTTAATTAACTCTTGACCGTCAAAGGGTTAAACGAAATATGTTTTCTTTTTTTTGGTTAAATTTTTATTGTTTCGCTCTTTGTTTATTAAGACTAGAGCCAAAAGCACCATACGTTAAAAAAAAATAGAATGCGCTTTTCTATCAGCCAAAACGCCACTACTATGTGCAGACAAACTTTACATTTTCTCAAGTCATGATTGTATAACCAATAAAAGCAAAATTAATACATTTAACGCTCCAACTGGCAAACACAACATTTTTTATAGAAAAATAAATAAAATTTATGTTGAGAATCGCAATTTTCTTTTTGTACACGAAGTCTTTTAAAAACAATGTGCTCCTCTCTTCAAGGTTCTCTAAAGGATGGAGTAAATTGTAGTGCAATTTGCACTCTGATAGTCTACCATAATCATTACTCTTTACAATTAAAAGAAAACACGCTTTCTCACCATTAACATTGTGGGTTTTCATGACCATTTCCATTTCATTATTTTGCAACATCGCTTCTTTGCATCATGTTGCATGTATCGACAACAAAAATAAAAAACATAGAATTCACCTGTTTCACCACAGAAACAAAACACAAAAATCTGACATATAAATACTTTTTTTTTTTTGTAGAAAGAGACAAGCCCATCCGTTCTATATCCGTGTTGTTGTTTCTTCCACCAACATAGCTGTCAGTGAGAAAAAAAAAATCCAACTTGATCGACAGAGCGCCGTATCGGAAAATTCATTTCGCAGAGAAAATTCGTAAATTTTTACACAATATCCGTAAAATTTAATTGTTTTTTCAATGAAATTATCGACATTTCAACAATGGCGAAAAGTCCGTGCAAAATAAATCTAGTCTAATGCAATATAATTGTCAAAAACGAGCCACACAAAAAATATGTGTATACTCGCGATGAATGTGAAAAAACGCAGTTTCTAGCTAATTATGGAAAGCAATTCTGTGCACATTAATTTGTAAGTTAGCTAATTGTTTGCAGAAATGGACGAAGACGATACCGAATGTGCTGCTGGAGGATCTATAAAGAAGACTGAATCGAACGAGGAGGAGGAGGAGGATGAGATAGTAGTTTTGATTGGGGTCGGGGAACAGAATGAAGCGATTGCGGGTGCTGCTGCACTGTCAGCACTCGAAGAAAATGACGACAACGGCAATGTTGACCATGACAAATTAGAGTCATTGACACTGAATGCGGATGTTGATGTTGATGTTGATGATATTGATGATGAACCTGTTCTTGATGATCGGGCAGGTGCTGCTGCGGCATGTTTAGACGAAGAGGCGAAAGCGGAGTCGATAGAAGGCAAACATCTGGATGCAGAAAAGCTAAATACGCCATCGGACGAAGCAGGTTTGTTGTTTGTGTTGTTGTTTGTGTGAAGCTATTACCTAAGATGACCTTTGTTTAGATTCCATTCGCGAAGTTGTTAATGGTGAAGAGTCGACAATAAAGAAAGAGGTTTCGCCCGTGCAGCTCTCACCCTGCTCTAGCAATACTGATCCGGATGCTATTTCACCGTGCTCTTCGGTTAATTGCTCGGGTACCCGTAGGAAGGTGATTTTAAATGCAAATTCCGATACACCACTGAATGGAGCGAAGAAGAAAATACGAAGTACTCCTTCTCCGGCAACCAGCAGTGGGACTAGGCGCTTATCTTCTGAACATGACAGTTTTAATCTTTGGATGGCACGCGAGTGCTACGAGAACATTCCAGCAGAAACTGTCTTCGAGGATGACTGCGGAGATTATTCCTCGCCAACTCCGAGAACACCGCTTTCGAGTCGAATGCACCGGCCGTTGGAGCGGTCTTGGCCTCCAAAAGGCACTATGAAGAACTCAAAGCTCAGCGGAGATGTTTTCAAATTCGATATTGTCGATATCGACGATGACTATAGTATGGGAGATGACAGCCCTATGCATTCGGGTAAGCACTACTACAAAATTTCTAAGCATTATACCATACCTAACTTACTTCTGTTATAGATCGGAACTACAACAGCGGCTGCATACAATCGCCATTGCTGCTTACCACTGACATGGAAGAAGGAGCAGCAGCTGCAGCTATCCTTCCACAAAGCAGTGGTCCGTCTACTAGTGGCGTGGAACAGTCAAAATTCAAACCTCTGTTGAAGAAGAAAATCGGACCAGATAATTATATCAACACCATTCTCACGAAGAAGGTTCCAGCAAACGACTTTCAATCGTATGACTTTCCGCTGTCTAATGGGGGAAGTCAGGAGTCATCGCCGAATGAGATTATTCGGCAGCATCGGCCTCTGACTCGCACTCTCTCGAATGGAAAGGGAAAACCCCATCCAATATCCTCGCAAATGGAAACTTCAAACGATCTGCCTGCGTACGCCGTTCCCCGCATGGTCCATCAGCAGCCACGACCCCGCAGTCCGCCATCCGGTTCATCCACTCGTAGTGCTTCCCCACTCGATCTCTCCTCGCCGGAACCGATAGGTTCGCCGATTCCTCAGGTAATACCCAAGCCGGTTCTACGCCCACAACCTCGCCTCCTGACACGCCTCGGCGGCGGTACGACGAATCTGATTTGCCCTCCCACACCCACTCATCACGCGCGTCGCCAACGTTTGGCAAGTCAAGATGAGCACGACTATCGTATACGTGACGCTTCTGCCTGCTCAGAGAACGGCTCTGCCGAAATTCGAACAGCTGATATTGTCAGCATCGCAGGCGGTAGATCGGTAGATGCTATTCGTGGATTTGACAACAATGACAATGACATGATCCACATTTCGAGTACGCGTCTTCCCTCTATTCCCGAAAGGGGACGTGGAGTTTTCTCTGATTCCGATGACCCATTGCCGCCAGCTTGGGAAGCACGCATGGATAGCCATGGAAGAATATTTTACATTGACCACACCACACGAACGACCAGCTGGCAAAGACCCGGCTCCAATGCTGGTGCTCTAGCCGGTGGGCGAGATCAACACCGCCAACAGCTGGATAGAAGATACCAGTCCATTCGTCGTACGATTACCAGTGAAAATCGTGACATGGCAATCAATGGCTGTGCTTCTAACGGTGGTGGCAGCTCCACTTCTAGCAACCGTGCATCCTTTGCCGCTGAATTCGACCGCATTCAAGTTCTAGGTACACATCCTGCAGTGCTTATGCTCTGTCGGCCAGATTTCTATTCCCTCCTTCACTCCAATGAGGAGGCCTTGGGCATCTACAATCGCAATGCCGCCCTCAAACACATGGTGATACGCATTCGGCGCGATCCCAATACCTTCCAACGTTACCAGTATAACAAAGACTTAGTAGCTCTAGTCAATTCCTTTGTGCAGCTGAGCAAGGATCTTCCATCGGGCTGGGAGACAAAATTGGACCACTCAGGCAAACAGTTTTTCATCGACCACAGCAACAGGAAAACTTCGTTTATGGACCCGCGGCTGCCGATCGAATGCCCCAGAGTTGCGCGTCACCGGCAACAGAACGACATTATGAATGATGTGGCGCCAACACCACCGCCACGGCCTATTTCTTCTCTGCCCCGAAGTAATGCTCTGCCAGAACATGTCACTGAAATTCCTGTAGCATACAATGAGAAGGTAAGGATGACATTTGTTCTTGTTAGGAAATTTTCTCTTATGATTGATTTTTTCAGGTGATTGCATTCCTAAGGCAACCGAATATCCTAGAAATACTGCGTGAGCGACATGGCCAGTCGACCGTGTCGAGGTCATTGCGTGAGAAAATCAATATTCTTCGTGTGGAAGGTGTGCCAGCACTTGAAAGGCTTGGTCATGATTTACAGCTGACTATTCTGTTGAGGTGAGTAATTAAAATAAAACAAAAAAATCAGTTGCATCGGCCGGGAATCGAACCCGGGCCGCCCGCGTGGCAGGCGAGCATTCTACCACTGAACCACCGATGCTTGTTGGAAATCGTTGTTTTTAAACCATCTCCAGTGGAGGCTTACGAATGGAGTGGTTGTCTGCCGGATAGCTCTGTGTCTGTTCGTCTTAAAGCTACACCACAGTAGACCAATCCATTCTAAATAAATTCGGAACCCTTCCAAGAAAAATATCGATTATACCATTCCTTAACTTAAGTTTGGAAAATCCTTCCATATCAATCCCCTCCCTGTAATTCTGGGATGATGGCGCTATCATGGGCGACTAAATTTATTTCTACACCGACGGATCAAAAACTAATGATGGGGTAGTGAGGGTCAAACAAAGTGGCGATCAAAGAAGTCATCTCGGCTAATGAAAAACACTGCAATCTAGTCCATGGAATCAACTAATCAGTAAACTCCATCGTCTCTTTACGATATGGCGGAGTAGTTTACAATTCACTTTTCTTGGGTAGGCAAGCATGTAATAAAGCTTGACGTATTCTCAAACTAATTTGGAAGTTGCCCTTGGTAAATGTCCTGCTCTTTCCAGAAAGCTTAATCTCGGGTCCTTCTTCTATGCAGATCTAACAAGGAGAGTATTAAACTTGGAAATCAGGGATTCCGATAATTTGTATATATGTTGTAGGGCAGCATCACCTGACTAGCAGGGTAAAAGTGTAACACGCACTTCGCCCCCGTTTTCGAGAAAAATCGATTTAAAGTCTCCTTTGCTTTGTCATACGCTGCAATAGGTTTATCGAGTAGGAAGGACCTTCTTCCTAGATTACTGGCAACCACTTCTACTTAACTTAACCATTGGAGGCTGTTTTGAAGGTTGTTTTGGAGGTTATTTTGGAGGTTATTTTGGAGGTTATTTTGGAGGTTATTTTGGAGGTTATTTTGGAGGTTATTTCTTAGAAGATAAGATAGGTACCGTTAGTGCGATGATCACAAAGAAACTTGGAAATGGACTATCACCATGCTTGAAAGATTGTCGCATATGTATAGAGGCTGATGCAGAGTACAAATAAGGGGTATTCTCTTCTTTCACTAACAATAAGGCAAGTAGAAATAATAAAAAACAAAAAAAGGAAATTGCATCGGCCGGGAATCGAACCCGGGCCGCCCGCGTGGCAGGCGAGCATTCTACCACTGAACCACCGATGCTTGTTGTAGTTGGGGGTAATAACTTCAATCTGTCTGAGACGTTTATTCTTGCAATTTCAACGGCTTGACGCATGGGATTTGATGACGACAAGACTATATCGATGCAAGGTGACTGCATTAGTAGCGATGATCGCTAGCCATTGTATCTCACATTGTACAGTTTAAAATTACACCTTTTTTTATACTAATATTTATTTTTCTATTCAACAATAATCCGTAATTTCGTACAATGTTGCAATATTTTTTACACTGCGGTAAGGTCAACGCGACGTTTAAAACTTGCCTTGTAAGATAGGGATAGGGCCAGAGGTTTTGTATTTAATAATGCTTTGATTTTATGTTTAATAAACTTGCAAACCTGCAAAGATTAGAAAGAGAGACACCCAGAGACATCGTTACTATATTAGAAGAAGTAGTTTCCAGGGGTTCTGTTTCCTAAGTGACGGAGATCTGTGTAGAGCTAGTGTCTACTTCACTGCGGCTTCTACATCTCTGAATCATCTCTGAAAATAAAATTCATTGTGTTTTTGTATTTTTGTCATTAACATAGGATTGGTTAATTTGGGTGTGACTTGCCACCAGACTATGGCGAGATTATATATGAGTGTGGTTTGCAGAATTCCGAATACATCTACAGAATCATTTTTTCAGTTTGAAACCAATTTTTAGCTGCATCTTTCCTTACTCGTCAAATGATATTGAACTTCCAATTAATAATCTTATTTAGGACGGAGGTTAAAGGTGGAGTAGAGCAAACCCTACTTTTTAGGTCTTTATGGACCCATTGTTGTTGGCTTTTTGTGGGTGGTAGCTGATGTGGGGCCCATTTTAGCGCCGTTCCCATTCATGATTAGCTTAAATTGTCCAGTCAAGTCCGCAGAAGCCTAAAAAGATTCGAAACAGAGTCATCGTCCATGTGCCCTGGAACCCAGCTGAAAATCGTCTTATGCGATGATCCAAGAGACTTGAGCTTTGAATTTTTTGCAACCTGACTGTCAATAGATGTGGTAATATCATTTTCATCATTAACACTCTGAAAACTTGAAAACTTTTCTACAGTTAAACTTATTGCATAAATGTGGACTTACTTTTCATAGGGTCATCTGTATCCCACTTTTCCCTGTCGGACAACGAGAATGGGAAGAAGGATTACAGATGGGATACTTTCTTTCATGAAATATGTCAACATTTCACTCGACAAAAATGCAAGCAACTTATTCTATGGGTCGGGGAATTTACATCCTTATACTTCGCAGTATCCGCCAGCTTCAGTGGAATTCAGTGGGTTGGTTCCTTAAATTCATTTGCACGAATTATTCGAGTTAATCCAGGTTTCACAACATTTTTTGCGATCAGTTCTTTCCCAATCTAACATCAGAATGGAAATGACATTGGTACTTGCTCCTATTTTCAGCTGAAATTTATATGTATCTGCCACCAAATATAGCATGTCATGTAAAAACGGGTGTCAAACGAATGACACGAATGATCGTATCTTCGTGTGTTTGTAGGTAATTAGTTGCATTTATATGAAATGTCCCTTAGCAGTATTGGTTTTTTGTAACCTGCACAAGAAGTGCACTGCTAGAAGTTTTACGTATCTTAGTTCGTCTTTGACTGATCACCGTATGCGAAAAACCTTCAGTTTCTTATTAGTCATTAATTTAAATTCACACTTTACAAATGCGTTCAGTTTTCCGGACCTCAAAATACACCTTATTCAACAATTATTTTTTAGACCAAAATTAAATTATTGAACATAATTATTGTCTTGTGGACAGATAAAAAATTTCCATTAATTATTAAGATTTCAGGCTAAAGACCGGTTTTCTGCATTTGCATTAAGTTATTCCCTTGGGCTGAAACTCAATCCATTTCTTGCTCAAGACCTTCCGCCAGAACGCTACCGTAACTACTGCACATTAATACAATATCATTGATCTTTAACATTTTAATTCGTTTTATTGAACCACATAATCCCCAAGGCGGGTCTTCTAAATACCAACTACGATTTCCCTCACCTTGTAGCATTTAGCCAATTATAGAGAAATATTTTTCCAAGCAAATGTAAAGCGATGCGTCAGCTCATTTGTCCTGCATGAATAGTTTTACGTCCACGAACAATCTCTCCTAAACTTCTTCGTGCGCCAAGGCCAAGAGCAAGGTCGACAGAGTGCAACTCTCTAAGGAAAACCACATTCAACGAGGAAATTAGGTCTTCAATTTAATAAATTAACAATCCGCAGCAACCTTAGTTTTAATTCTGCCATAATTGATTAGGAAAAAAATAAAAACGATTTTTGTTCATAATTAACAAACCGTTGCCTGTTGGTTTCACTTGATTGCGTTTCCATAGCCAAAGGGGGTAAAAAACAAAAACCTAAAAAAGTAACGTATTCGCCACAGAAAATCACAAATCGAATGAGAGTTTGGGAAGTGAACTCCAAACTGGGAACCCCTTGGATAGGAAGGGACTGTTTTTTTTTTGCTTTTCACTTTGGTGACAGCAGTTTGTGATCACCAGCTGAATCACTATGTACGATCGGGTCATGATCTAATTCATTTCGACATCGGGTCGCACTAGCCAGGCAGCACCACACAATATCTTTTCTGTTCTGTTCTACATAATTTAATTTTGTCGGAATTTGTTTAACATTTGCCAAGAAAGAACAATATCAACTTTTTGCATAGGTCACCTCCATCTGTGTCTACAAAGTGTCTTTTTCAGACTTGATGAGATATTATGCCTAGTACCGGGGCAAAAAAGAAAAAGAAAAAAAAACAACATTAACCGGCTGATTGCATGCAAACATGAGTCAGATCAACAATAACATACATTCTAGTTTGAAGTTGGTCGGTTGGGTGGTTGTGCGCGATTGTTAACCGATTTCTCTACACAAAAAACATTATTTCCTCTTTACCCTAGATGGGTTGGTTAAATGGTTTTATTACTCGTGCGGTGAATTACTCGATTATCACCCTTTTATCTATAAAATAATATTTTACTCGCCGCAGCATAGTCGTCGTGTTGATAAACAATTTTCAAATTAGTTAGTTAATGAGAATTGATCGGCCAGGAAAGTATAGAACATTGGGCAGCACGATACCAATACCACCCATTGATCGCAAGGGATGATGCGAAATGTGTTTTTTTGTTGTTGTTGCTTTTGTAATAGGAGTGAGTTGCTGTCAGTGATTGTTGATCAATCGGATTTAAGTTGGAAGACTCTTTGTGGTTGGTTGTTCGTTATCAGTGCGAGGAACAGAACAAAAAGTGTGTAACGTGCAGTTGGCTACTTCTTTTCTTTTAAATTTCGGCAGTCGAATATTTTAAAGTGTTGTCTTGGGTACTCCTCGTACAGTGCGGATAAATTTTACAAACAATATTTGTTCTATTTTTTTTTTGGTTACTTTAATTGCTAATCGGTCAAGTTTTATCTGAATGTGTTTTTTATTTGTGTAAAGTTTTTGTATATTTTTTGTTTTTGAGGTCAACATGTACATTATTTGAAATGGTTTGTTAAAAATTTAAGGTTGCATATTCTTTTTTTTTTTGTGGATTGTTGTGGTTTAGATAAGATGAGGAACTTTTTTTTTTTAACTTGGTAGACATTTTACAAATTCAAGTATATACTATGAAATGAATCAGTTACTTTAAAGGGGTTTCTTTTAGTTCGCAAAAGTGGGTCAATGTTGTCTATTTTTTTAATTACTACCCACTTGAAAAAATGGTATTGCTTTTTGTTTTAGAACGTGATTTGTAACAAACTTCTATATATGATTGTTAGGGCCAAAAACCGAAAAGTATTTAAAAAAATTTCTCCAAAAGTCGATGAACTCAAAAGGTCATCGGACCAACTAACATTTATGTTTCTGTCACCGAAAAATATCTCACAGCTTTACATCAATTTCTTCCTTCCTAAAATAGCACTCCAAGAAGAGAACTTTTTAAAGCAGTTACTTGGAAGATGCTGTTTCATATGTGGTATGTGCATGTGAAAAAATCAGATCCAATCAAATTTATCGGAAAAAAAATTATCTTTCGTCTGTTTGTCTGTTCTGAACTGCTTGTCAGTTTTAGAGACTTTTTCAGTTCGATAATTCTAACAAGTTAACTTTTCCTTTTTATATTAACTGACCCAATAATCATTAGTTAATATAGGTGTAAGTTCACTGTTACTGAAAATTGTTGGTCTTCTACCCCAAAAGGGATTTTAGATAGTCCTTGGAGGCTTTGGTTAAAAACTAATTTTTTAAATTTTTATTTAAGGCGTCATAACATTTTGCTGGACTTATGAAATCACACGACGTTGTTAACATTTTTTGCGTTTTGAAATTAGCTCTACATAATCTGAATTTATACCATTAGGATATACCTCAAAATCGGAAATTTTCACTTTAAATGGGGTATATCTCGGGTTGCGGTGAAAGTAGACCCTTCCATCATACAATTTTTATTTCGTTGAAAAGACAGGAGTATTGTTCTACTAGACATTTCTTTTTAGTTGCGACACCCTGATGAACGTGTTGCCTTAGGGACCTTAAATCCTGAAAAATAACGTGTTTCTATTTAGTTAGCCACAGCTGTATGTACACCTATAAAGTCTTCATTCCACGAAAGTTAAATTTAACAGAAATATTCAGCTTCTATTATTATCGTTAGGTTAATAGTCTTCCACTAGCCGTAAAATTGTAAGAGAATAACCACTACATTAAAAATATTTATTGCAAACTTATGATCTATTTCTAAAATAAATTTTACTGTGGTTGTGCCCTACCGGATTCCAGATGTTATGTATTTTTTCACCGCATCGTTTCAGAGACTTTATCTGATATACCTCTCTTCAATGCTTTACCCCGCAAAGAAGCAAGTAAAGATCTTTAGAATATTCTGGCTCGGACTGATAATTGCCTTGAATCTTTTTAAATCTAAGATATATACGATTTTTCCAGATCATTAAAGTTCTGACAGGTCATCCAAACTTGTATACGGATGACATCCTGACGTCACTATGACGTAGAATTTGTCCTAAAGTGGTCATCCCGTCTGTATTAAACAAGTTTTCTACCGTCAGCATGTCATCCGGATGATAAAATTGGATGACCGTCTGATCGCACCTTTAGACCTTTTGTAGCGTACATATTTCAGCTTGAAAGTTGACTAGAGTTGATGTACAACCTTGATGTATACCCAATGGGCTCTTTATGATTTCCGAGTGAAATTGCGCTTGATATAAACATTCCTTCGAACCTAACCTAACCTAACATAACCTTACTTATGAATGCCCGCCAGTCTTGGCACTTTGTTAAGAATTTCTCTTGTTGTGGAAAATATGTTTCGTTTTTCCATGCTACCCCCTATAAGCGACCATTGGTCTGATAACTGCAACGTTCATCCAATGCAGGATACTCCTACCGACGCTCGTTATGACTCTTACATATGAGGTGTATGGCCTTCGATATTTCCTGATTTGATTGCACCAGACGAGTTTGGCTTAAAAATTTTGTCCTATATACTTAACTTCAGTGACTTCTATCAGTATGATGCTTGATTGTCGAATTGCTTTGAGTTTTTTTAGTTTGAATTTTTATTTTCTTTGTATTTACTATCGAAGTTTTGGGTCCGGTGACGCATTAACGTGATTCACTTATGTGTTCCTTTAAATTAAATTACTTATTCTGATGGAAAACATTATGTAAGACGTAATTACGCCCACCCGTCTGCAGAAAGTATACCTCTTTGTTTACGTTTTTATAGTTCTCGGCGAAACCCTTGTTAATGTTGACATTTTTTTCCTACCTTCATTCAAATCTGGGAAGACATGTTCCAGGAGGAAAATTATCTGTCCTTTATGTGTGTTATTAAAGAACAAATTTTATGTCTACCCATCTGCTCATAGATCGAGCATGCATTCCTTACTTTATCGGTGGCTCCATCATGTGCTAAGATATTCCTTTATAAATGTTAGTGAATGCATTTCCTTATGTTTTCTTCAGTAAAACAGACTACCTGACACTTTCTGTATCTGATAGTTCATTCAAACATACCAATCAAGTATTACTCATTTTAGAGCTTCTCCTGATGTCCTAATACGTAGGTATATCTAAAATAAACAAGATCATTGTTGTCACATACTTACGTAATAAATTATTCAGGACTTCCGTTTTGTATATTGTTTTCGTTGTTTGATGAATATTAAAAAAAAATCCGTTTGTTGTCAATTGTCATTGAAATTGGTAATGATTTCTCTCATGCCAATGGCCGCAGAAATTCTATATGACCTTTGTGTACCTTTTCGAGTTTGAGTGATTTTATGATGCTAGAAGTAACGACTTTAATTTTCGTGCATGATTTTAACATGAAATATTACTTGATGTCATGCCGAATCCCCGGTGCAATAAATTGAATACATTATTTAAATGACGGTTAGTTATTGCGGCCGTTTTGTGAAATGCATTGGATAATATGAACTCATTTTAAGGGACCTTCATTGGTGGATATTCTTTAATGTGTTTTTTTTTTTATTATTATGCGTGGGCTGTTAAAACTTGAAAAATAATAACTAAACTTGTGTCGTACAGTAAGGCAGTAAGTTTTAGAGATTTTTTGCGGACATGTTCCTTTAATAAGATCTGTTTCGCTTCTGAATGTAGGTGCATGATTTACGTGCCTTGGGACTTCTAATCTGCGCCGTACTGCACTTAAATCTTCTTTTTTTCTGATCTTCTCAGTGACCAGTTCATTTTCTATTAAAGTAATATTATGGCAGAATGATGCATATTCGAAATAAATAGGTAACTAAACTTTTCGAGTGCGAATTTTGTCGTGTTTTATATTTTGGTCACGCTATTTAATGTACATTCATAATGTTCTTGTCCTTGGTATACATTGAAGTTAATTATTTCTTCAAAAATTTGCGACTGAAACAATAAATTGTTGATGAGTAAGAGAAAATAAATTATCTTTGCTAACCGGGAATGATGTATCAATATGAGATCACTTTCAAAGATTAGTGTTTATAATGTAATTAGCGTTAGGAAAAACAGTGTTGTATTTAAAGGCCATTAACTTTACGTCTAACCGATAAAGAGTTCATTTCTGGTCAAGTAAATTATATTAGGTAACGTTTTAAGAGTATCGATAGAATGTACTTTCGTTCATATTTCTTGGCACAGAATTTCGAATTTTAAATGGTAAGAAATTTAAAACTGTCAAGACATGCAAAAATCGTAGTTGTGTCTTTTTTATTTTTTTCCTGAAAGTATACTTTTCATTGAAATAAGTTAATTCTCTATTTGACACTTCCATTTCCTTCACACAAAAGTACGCAAACAGACCTATTATTTATTTATTTATTTCATCTAAGAGCTAAATAACGAACTAAATAACTTGATGAATGTAAAATTATATAAAAAAATAAAGAAAATTATAGTAATGAAGGAAAATACATATTTAAAATTAATTAGTAAGCAAAGAGAATAACATAACCTTAAATCGTTCTCTCAAAATATGAAAATCGATGTCTCTATGAATTTCAGTAAATGATTTTAGAGATCTAGTAATTGGTTCATTCTGACCATAATTTGTTCGATGCCCAATGAGGTAAAACATGCGACGAACCCTAAACATAGATAAAAGTACGGGAACATAATAAATCTCTAACAAATATAATATCATTCTTGATTTTAAATTTAAAATACCTAATAACTGACATCTAGCTTTGTAAGATGGTTTAAAATTCCAAAGCTTTTGAAAAAAAAAATTGTTTTTAAAGCGCCTGCGATCCGAGTTGGCCAAATAATTCAGATTACAAACCACATCGGCGTATTTAACCTAACTAAAGCTAAAGAAAGAGATTCGTGATCCTTGAAATTTTTAGAGTTTCTTTTGATAAAAGCCACTAAGGAATTATTTTGTATTTTTATTCATAACAATATATTCGACATGAGAAATAAATGTTATGTTTGTGCCAATAAAAGATTTTTAGATTTTCTATTTTGTTAACTCTTAGGAAGGGGATGAGTTCAATCAAATAAGTAAACGAGTGTTGCCTTTGAGATCTTGTAAAAGATATTGCTAAACATTTCTTAACATTCAACGTCAAACAATTATTAACGCACCAAATGGATAAATTGTTAAGATCCATCATCTTAGCGCAATCATCAAGGTTTTTTTTTTCCAAAAATAATTTTAGATCATCCGCATACATTTACCAGTTTCAGAAATTGAACTGTTGAACAACATAGTCAATGGAAATAATGAAAAGAAGCGGTCCTAAATGGCTTCCTTGCAGAAGTACATGAAATGAATCTAGAATAATATTTACCAAGGCAAACTCTTTGAGACCTGCCACAGTTATAAACGATGAAATCCACTTTAGCAATGCTGAATGAAATCCAAAATTTTCTAGTTTATTAATCAGTAGTTCACGGAATCAAAAAAAATTTCTGTAGACATAGATTTTCGAATTCCGAAACCCAGTAATAGAATAAAGATACTCTGTTAAGCCAATAAAATTACATTATAAACATGTTCTTAGAGAACTTAGTGAATTTGTTTTTATTTTACTATAAGAATATAAATAAATTTCTATAAACAATTGGTAAGCAGCGGAAATGGGGCTTCAGAAATAACCGAACTTCACTAGCATTTTAAAAAAACCAAATCGAATAATCTGTTTGGACAATTAACAATTGAGCTTGCAGACATAATCATGGCGAACAACGTTATAAATTGAGTCATCAAACAGTTCAGATATATATACTTTATATCTCTGTAAATGCAGGTTTCTTTAATAATAATTACATCATATTCCTTATGACTTGATGCAATAAATAAATCCGATGTTTTAGTTCTGCATCCACTAAGCATTATGGTAAAATACATTTAGTGGTTGTTTATGCATAACACCACCTAAAGCATTAACAGAGCTTAGTTTTTTGTAGGATTATAAGTTTATTTTATATTCTAAAAATTGTATGCCCTTGTTTTGAGTAGTTGACATTTCGGAATAAATATGTGACTATTTATTCGTGTGATAGAGGGTAGTAGCCCCTGTTAACACCTATATCGACTTTCGTTTTTTATGCGGTGGTGGAGGGGTTGCAACATTGTCGAAGCGTGTGTGTCTCACTATCTAAAGTAAATATTGGGTTAAATAAACCAGCTTTAACTGAAACCAGGCAATTGGGCCAAAATAAACTTTGTTCTGACTTGTATTCCTCATCAGCGTGTAAAATTTTATATCGATATCGATTGTTGTTATAAAAATGTATAGAATTTAAATATTAATTAAAGGGTAAGAATACCCCTTAAAAAAATTGTTTTTACCCATATCTGAATAATTTTACTTTTCTATCAACATTCTTCCGATCTTAATAAGTTCAAAAATATTGGAATATCATTCCAAACCATCACTAACCAGACTGCCTACAAATTCCTGTCTATCAAATAGTTATTTAAAATAAACGTATATGCAACATACATTCACAAGTGGGGTTAAATTAATGAATTTTTGATAATCTTCATCGGTGTCTTCTTTTGTATTCACATAATTATAATCTTATCTGATTTAATTAATTACCCATTTTTAAATTTGTTATATCGCATAAAACCAAACTTTTACTTGAAATGTACTTATCTCGCAAAAAAAAATTGTCACGAGAAAAAAAAATAATAATCAGCTCGTTGATATTGAAAACACCAAAATAGCTGATCCAATAAAATAGATAATGACATCTGATAAATTCAGATCTTATCTTATGCAAACCTACGACAATCCACAACTTGATGTTCATGGGTACTCCAATGTGCCAAGCACATTTCAAGAACAAAAAAAAACAGTTTATTGAATGAATAAATATTTGTGAAACATAAAAATAAATCTCGTCCAATAATATTTATTCTCAAATATTTGTTCAACGATTTATTGAATGCAACCGCCAAATAAAAACAATTTTTTTTGTAGGTGTTTGACAGTAATTAAAATCTGCTATGATAAATTGTGTTTAACTGTTGTAAATAATTGTACTTAATCTTAAAAAAAAAAAAAAAACAGTGAAAGATAATACCCAAGTGCATGTGCATACATATTATGAAAAGTATCCCACATTCGTTAAGTGTCATAAGGAAACAATTGACAATTAGTGGTTCTCTTTGCAAATGATGGCTTTCAAAATAAACATTCGGTTCTGTTGAATCATTTGTTTGCCGACAACGCATAACAGTGATCCATATTTTGTGTAAATAATACTGCAAGGACTGACAAACTCATTGGACTACAATGGGATTCTTTTCTAAAGCGGCTTACATCATATGGGCTGTGTAAGTTTTAGTTTTTAAATAATATTTTAACAGATGATTTCTTTGAATCTAATAAAATAAATATTTTCACAATTGTTATATGGAATCAATGTTTTGAATTAATTCAAACTTTGAAAAAATGTAAACTTTGCCATTTCCGGGGAAATAGTTTTCCAGCGATTGCCAAGCGAGTTAGGGTAGACAGCTAACTACCTCAAAGTTATAGATGGCAATTGTGACATTTTGCCAGATTCATCGTTGGGTCTTCCTGCTTCTTCTCTACACATCAGAAGTTAAGGATTACAGCGCATCGACTTTCTTAAATACTTAAAATCGATAAAAAGTAGGTGAGTATCGAACTGAATGTCTTGGGGTTTCTCCAGGACCTGCCTTAGTGTGAATATTTAGTCAATTGTGGACTCACCGGACCTAAAACTTGCACCCCATATGATCCAATCAGATCCTTGACTTTATTTAAGATATTGCTATCTTCACTTCATATATCCGACGGAATTTTTGGATATCATCGTTGGCTTTGTCTGAAAGCGGATTTCGTGTCTATGTCGTTTGGCAGTTGACAGAACTGTATTTTCAATATCCTCAACATTGACTGTGACTCTACTTTTTACAAATTTTCCGTGTTCATCTCTTTAGCTTTAGTTCTTTTTTACCAGATTTTTACTTTTTAACTTTCTCGTATACATTAGTGTATTAAAGAGAAAGTTATTGCGATCGTGTGGAAATTTCGAACTCAAACTGAGTATGAGGGATGATATTACGGCTATAGAGAAGTCCAAAAAAGTGGGTCCGCCAATGCCGTCCGTCGGTCTGTCTGCCTGTCTGTCCGGGCGCCGTATGGCGAAACGGTTCGACGGATTTACTTCAAAGTTCGTATATAAGGTTTTTGGGGTCACATCTCGGGGCATCTTTTTTTTTTGCTTTATCTTTTGAAATAACGGTACCTGCCATACAATTTTTTTTGTGAAAATCACTTTACACTATTTATAGCGAAAGTGGTTGCAAGGATTTCTGTCTTGTTTTTGTACTAAGGATATTAGGGATGGGATCAAAAATTCTGCATACTCAGTTTTTGGAAAAAAAAATCGATTAACTATAATTTATAAAACCTGCAATATCTCGAAAACTAATAAAGGGAATTTTAAAAAAAATTAACAGTTTTTTTTATACTATAAAGTCGAACAAATTTGCATACTTCGATTTTTGAAATAATTTTTTTTTCATATAACGATTTTCTTAAATTTAAATTAAATTCGATTTATCAAAAACTGTATTTCGAACAACTATGTTAAAAATGTTCAATGTGCGAAATTACATCAAAATCGTAGGTACCGTTTTTGTGAAAATCTAATTTTTCAAAACCTTAAAAGTGATTTAAATAATTTGTCACTATTCATTTTCGATTCATTTTGCGATTAAAAACGATGCACCGAGAAAGTTTCGTATGACGCAGTCGTGCACTTTATTCTTTGAATAAGCCGATGTTCTTCCCGTTTCTTTTGGTCGTAGAGCTCACTAGCCGCACTTGTCCTTTTGTTCTGTGCCGTTGATAGGCATGATGTTTGCCGCGTGTGCTTGCGGCATTTGCTTGTCCACACCCTTCTACAGGTCTGGTGAAACACAGCACAGGTTGGACAGCTATCCCCACACTCAACTTCTAACCTGCAGAGTCAGACTCCTTTTCTTCGACCCCTTGGACAGAAGGACCAATAACCCCATTCGAGGATGTGTGTGCCGCTGTATTAGTATTGGAGATAGAGTAGCAATCAGCTTTTATTTAATTTTCAATCTAACTGTGAACTTTGAGTCCAGCGATAAAATTCGTCCGTTATCTCCCGAAAACAGGAGGAAATTACACATATCCCATCTCTCGTTTGCTTTACCTTCCACCGGGATTTTCCCATATCGTGCAGGTGAGAAGTAAGAGGTTATGGTGAGAGGCTAAAGTAAGCTCGCTTATGTTGTCATATAAACGCTTTATAAACATTTTGAGTCTGGTCTGGTATACCGATGGATAAAATATAAACTCTTGAGTTAAATCTGGAGTATTTGAAACCAATTTGAATGTTTGCTCCATGGTATGATATATATTAATATAATGATATACAGAATAATCATTGCGGCCATTGAAGAAGACTGAATATAAGCTCTGTACGGAAAAGGATTAATTCTTCGATCATGTTTCTTGTACGACTTGGATTAAGAGAAATTCGTTCGTTCGTTCACTCGCGTAAAATTTTAGCTTAAATCATACTTCGCAGAATTCGTTTGGTTTAAATTCGCTTTTACCGAAACCGTAGAAATTACCGTTTAAGAAACTCTGCTACTAAGGAAGGTAAAACAACCTTTTACATAATCATATTATTATTTGTAAAATGTATCTTATGTCTGTCTGACCTACCGAGTTTAAAACTCGGGCCTTTGTAAGTGCTCTATTGAAAATTATGAAACGGCATCACAATTTTTCTATGTTTGGCTTTTGCAAGAAACAGACTAGCTTTCCTTGGCATACAATTACTCCGTGAAGATGATCTCATTCAAATTGAACTAGCAGATTCAGCAATACGTTGTGAACTTACAGTTCTGCGGTTAATTAGTGCAGCCTTTGCTGAGGTACGATGATCCACCAGGTCTAATTGCTTGTAGTCTTCGGACAACCCCTTCCAAAATACAATACAATACAATGCCATTATCGAAACTCTGTCAACGTTCACAATAACGTCACGTAGTCCTCCATAAAAAAAAAAAATTAAAAAAAACTCTTTGCTCAGAAAGTCTCTTGTTTTTCTCATATCTTGTTAAACATTTTAAAATTATAAAATATACGCTACAGCGATACTACCGCTACAAGTTAATGGTAGTATGTATGTGTATAATTGCATTTTTTTTTATTCAAATACCATATATGTACAGTTAATTTTTTATGTTCAATTTGTAAAGCGTGGGTTAGGGTCCAATAGAGTTGACCATATTTTCAGTTTACCAACTCGTTGGTAATCTTTGCAATTCTCGCACTTGCTGGAACAAATCGCCATCAATTAATAATAAAATTATACAGCAATTTGCACTTTTTTCTAAAAAAAAACTTTTTCTCTAAAAAAACAAATTGGGCAAGTCACTGATTGGCAACATTCAAATGCAATTATTCATATAATTGACTTTTTTTTTCATTAGTAATACCTCATACTCGCAATACTCGTACAATCATCTAATAATAATTTTATGAAAATAAAAATAAAAATGTTTTAGATCTTGCCATCACTCAATAGTAATTTGCGTTGATTGACTGACTATCCAAATGGAACGTTAATTCTAAATGAGGTGCATTCCGCATGTTTAACTGCCAAGCCCACTACCAGTTTGTGGTAAATATTGAAAGATTATTTAATCTTTGCTCTGATAACATCTTTACACTTATGAATTCATTTTGAAGACCTTTGACCGACATTCCACTTTTATTTCAAATACCTATATCGAATCAAGGCTATATCCGATTTTGAATTATCAGGGCTTTGTTTAGGTTCTATTTAATGAACTGTCGCGTCGTCGTCGGGAAAAAGCTGATATAAATGCACTTTGATAAGATATCAATGTTTATTTTAAGTTCCATTGTCAAAACGTTTCCAATGTGACGAAATCGAGTGAAATCAAATTGTGTAATCGCTAGCTCAAGTTTTTTGACTCACAGAGTCGTTGTGACTTTGACTAAGCACAAGAGATTCTGCAGCAATGGCAGCAGTAGCAGAACTGCCTTGCCTTTATGATTAATACAATTAACGCTGTCTGATCGGTTTGATGAATCATATAAGCGTCATTTGATTACAGGTTGCATTTCATTTTGATTGATTAAGGTAAATTGCAGAATTTGTCGTACACCGCAAATACGGTATGAAATCATTATACAGGGCGTTGTTCTATGCGCGGCGTTTTTTTTTTCTTTTTTGCGCAGTGATGTCATAGAATATGATAGCAGCTCTTATGACAGCAAAGCGTTGCGAATGAGGGAGTTCTTAATTCAATAATTTATTGTTTATTGATGTTAAAAATGTTGATTGGACAACAACAATTGACCACAGTCGATTCGTTTTGTTCTGCAAATTTCCTACAAATCACCGACTTGTTCTCCTTAAGAAAGGCCTTACAAATTTTAAAAGTGCTCCTTCCTTCAATGTTTCTCTCTCTTATCTTTGGGTGCCACTATGTCTGGCATTTATTTGAGAATAGAAAAAATGAGTAAATGTGTATTTAATTAATTAAAAAAATAACTACAGGAAAACGATTATAAGAAAAACATTTTATCTTTAGTCAGAAGCAGTTCAATGTTTGTAGGATGTAGATGTGACATATTTTAAAAAAAATATGAACAAATATAAACATGGGAGAGTAAAGATAACATTGCATTTCCTAGAATGTATTAATACAGCGAATGACCGCGAAAACTGTACACACTCACAATAGCATTTCTGTACTTTATTTTTTCAAATAAGTGCAGTTTGACCCATATACATTAACTTTTTGCCCCTAAAATGGGTGCAGTTCAATCTTCGAAAATACCGTGGCAAATAAACCCTTAACTACGTCGTAGTTTCTGGTATTAATAATGGCATTAGCTTTGTTCAATGAGGCTGTCCAGCTCAGTACAAAGCATGTAAATTACAGGTTTTCGTGTTCAATGAGAAAAATTTCTGCCCCTCATGTTTGCTTTTTGTTCAATGACTCTGCTCCGAGCAGAATTTCTGCACTTGCTTTTGAGGTAGAACAGATTTGTGAGAAACGTCAAAATTAGTTGTGGTTGCAAATTAATTGTTGTGTCGTCGAAGTGAAAAGTTGTTTGTTGATTAATTAAATAGAAGAAATCGAATAATCTTCTGATAAAGGGCAATCGGTTGTTTTAAAAGTGTTTAACAGTAAGTTGATGATTAATGTTCATTAATTCACAATTTATACTAAACTTGTAAATTCAAATAATTATCCAACAATCGAAAATTAAGTTGTTATTTTTGACAACTAACATATGGCTGTATTTTTCTGTTCTACCTTTGATCTGACATTTTCCACAAATTTGTTCTGCTCTGCCTTGCCTTTTTTCTCATTGAACAAAGCTATTATGTCGTCGTCAGTGGACAGTGTTGTGTTTTCTAGGATAAGCGACAGAACTGGATTAGTTTTAACGGGCCCTGACAATGAATGCAGCTTTGAAGTCGATGAAAACATGGTATGTTTCGAATTGAAACTCGTTGGTCTTTTCCAGTATTTGCTTTAGTGTTAAATTTGATCTGTCGGCCCAGAAGCTTGTAGAAGGGCGCTAGGTTGCTGTGTGCATCCTTAGCCATGGATACCTAACGCTACTTATCACTGTATTAGTGCTTAATTAGTAAGTCAGGAGAAACTATTTTATAGGTTTGTTTTTATTGTACTCATTAGCGTTACGAATGCCTTCAATGAAAAACATAAGGAAACATTAAATTTTGACACAGAAATTATCAAGGCCGGCTCACAAGTATCTTTATAGAAACAATGAAAAAATCTTGATTTATCTTGCCATTAACTATAAAATACGTCTCAATTTAGATAAGCACGGCACTGCCTTTGACAGCAGGTATACCTATCTTTTTTTCTTGCTGAAAATTGGATGATTCAATTGGATCGCTCCCTTCAAAGAGATTCATTACTCAACCGGCCCTAATTACAATCACAATAATCAGTGAAGGTCGTAAGACTGAATACACATAAAAAAGGGCTCATTTGTTTGAAGTTAAAAATTGTTTGTATTTACAAACTAAAAGGCTGCAATAAAAGTGGAATCACTTATTACCAATGATCACTTCCTATTTAGTTTAGTTACAATTTTTTGTTTGATTAATTTTTACAGCCTCTTTGAACAAGAAATTATGAGCTATGTGCCCATCGAAGAGCGCAGTCCACAAGGTTCACCAAATCTAAGCTCACGAATGCCGCAACGTGGTCCACCACCATTTCGACGAGATTTCGAAGCTAAACTTCGCGGTTTCTACAGAAAACTCGAATCAAAAGGTTACGGCCAAGGACCTCATAAGCTTAAGTAAGTTTTAAAGTCACGCCAAATGGGTGACAAATTTCTTATTAAATTTCTGTTTTTTTCAGACTTCACATTCGTCGAACTCATTTATTGGAGGACGCCTTTCGTCGGATAATGTCGGCTAACAAGAAGGATCTACAAAGAGGACGACTTGCTGTGCTATGGGACACTGAAGAGGGCTTAGACTATGGTGGTCCATCAAGGTAGGGACATTGTTTTTTTTACATCCGCCTTAAAGTAAAAGTTTGTTTTTCATCTATTATAGGGAATTTTTCTTTCTCCTCTCACGAGAGTTGTTTAATCCATACTACGGGCTCTTTGAATATTCAGCAAATGATACTTATACTGTCCAAGTGTCTCCATTGTCGGCTTTCGTGGACAATTGTCATGATTGGTTTCGATTCAGCGGACGTGTCTTGGGTCTAGCCTTGGTTCATCAATATCTTTTGGATGCTTTCTTTACAAGGCCATTTTACAAGGCTCTTCTCAGACTTCCAGTGGCACTAAGTGATTTGGGTAACTGAAACGAATCAAATAAAAAAAAACAACTCTTAGAATTATCCTTTCGTTTCTAGAATCTCTTGACAATGAATTCCATCAATCACTTCAGTGGATCCGTGATAACGACATCGGCAACGGAAACGATCTCGGACTTACATTTTGTGTAACCGAGGAGCTTCTCGGACGCGTCGTGGAACGTGAATTAAAACCAGGCGGCAAGAACATGATTATTAATGAGAAGAACAAGAAGGAGTACTTGGAACGAATGATTAAGTGGCGACTGGAACGAGGTGTTCAAGAACAGACCGAATCGTTAGTACGAGGATTCTACGAAGTCATAGACTCACGCCTTGTTTCGGTGTTTGACGCCCGTGAATTGGAGCTAGTCATAGCTGGTACAGCCGAGATTGACATAAACGACTGGCGCTTGAACACCGAATATCGCAGTGGCTATCACGATAATCATCAAGTGATCATTTGGTTCTGGCAGGTGATTGAGAAATTCACCAACGAACAACGATTGCGTTTGCTTCAATTTGTTACGGGAACTTCGAGTATCCCCTATGAGGGATTTTCAGCACTACGTGGGTCAACTGGTCCTCGGCGATTTTGTGTCGAGAAATGGGGTAAACCGAATGCTCTGCCTAGAGCTCATACTTGCTTTAATCGTTTAGATTTACCTCCTTACCCAACACCGGAGATTCTCTATGAGAAGTTGCTGTTGGCGGTCGAAGAAACAAATACATTTGGAATTGAATAAGCGTCATCGTCGGAGGAGAGGCGTTTTTTCTTTTTAGTAACTCTTGGCCAGTTAGATTTTAGAGAATTAGTGAAGGAATGGAAGAACTGGTTCTTCATTAAAACATTCTGAATATTTCAGAGTTACAGTAGACTACAATAGTACACCACTGCATTATAGGAGAGAGAATGAGAGAGAGAGAGCTTGTTGAATGTATTTATGGTGGCGGGTTGAAGAGATTTGTGATTTTCCATAATTTACGCACGCTTAGTCATCGTTTTGTCCTTAACTTTGATTCGTATGTATTTGTTTTTAAATACAAACCTGAATGTGTTTTTATATTTTATTTAAGGTTATTAATTTTTGTTTAGTATTTATATAGTATACGCTAGAGAAAGTAGATTTTAAGGTTACTGTTGAGAAAAAAAAACAACCTGATCGAGGATCTCGTGAGATGTTAAGTTGTTTTTTTGTTTTACATTCCTTTATACTGCCAGTTATTTTTAATAATTTATTCTTCCTTTTTCGACGGAGCTATGTCTGAAGTTAATTCAATTAAATAACCTTGCCCTTTTTCATAATGATTTCATGTGGTTTCTCTATACTCCCAAAATTTATTAACTTTCCACTATACTAACAAATTCAGAAAGCAAAGCCAAACGTAGCTATTATTTTTAATTTATCAAAACATAGCATTGCTTCATTTGATACTTTTGTTCACTAAATAAGTCTGGAGTTTTCGTAATGCTTGTAGTCTCTTTTAATTTTGTAAGCATAATACATTTAGTAGTTATCGTTATTTAGTAGTAGGCTAAAAAGTGCATTAAGCTTACCATTGCATTATAACTTTTTTACAGAAACTAATTGAAGGCTGTTCGCAATTTTTAACCAACGTCGACGTTAACGAGAAACGGTGTTTATGATATTCTTGGCATAATTGTCATAGCTTACCTCTTTGGTGGTCGGAGATACTTTTATTTTGAAGTTAAGTCTGCAAATATGATGTCGTAAGGCTGAACAAGAGATGAGAGAGTGTTCCATCTTATCGACAAAATCAGTGATTTTTTTTAAACTTTTATTTCCCAAGTCTTATTAGAGGCGGACCAATTTTCTGTATGAATCGGAAGGTGGATGTAGGAGGTGTTATTTAATGCACATGTCTACGCTTTTATTGTTTCTGTTTATAATATTGCTTTTGCTAATCGTCTTGATATATTCCGAATGTGGCTCTCGCGTTTTTTTACATCCAAGCAGGCCGCGGCGACGTTGAGCTGAAAATTGAAAACTCTTTTACTCCCATTAATACCACTTTGACCGCGCGCCACAGGTTTTCTTTTTGGGTTTATGTCTGATAATTGAGAAGGTCATCAGCTAGGTTCTGCATTTCACTTTCACTCGACATGAAATTGAAATGCAACAATTCAAATATTTTTAAAATCTTATCTTAAGGAATCGAAGATTAAATAAGAAGCGGCTAACAGTTCGCAGGACCACATCAAGTCGGTAATATGATATGAGTCTTAGCAAATATTTGCAATGATATACAGCACCTTTAATTTCCTATTTCCGTCTGCGTACGCCTATACTCTTTTCTCTATCTTGAATGACCAAAGTTATTAAAACATTACTCATTATTATTTAAATCGCGAAAGCAATATGAAGTATAAAAAAACCAAAATGATTTCGTATTAGTAAGTCGATCGAAATGTGGAACACTCAAAACGAATTCACTCGGCTTGCAATTTCGATTTCGATTTCATTTCACTTGATTTCTGGAACCTAGCTGCATATTCTAGAAAATAACCATACTTTTGAACGCTTTGATGAGTGTTGAGGATCATTATCCTATTGGATAGGCAACAATATTTCCATGAATGGCACTGCTGTCATGCCCTTAATTCTAAGAATGAGACCTACCCTTTGGTAAGAAAAATATCCCACACTATGATGCAGCCCCTAACATGTGGCTTACGCACATGTGAATTGCAACGATTTGAGTTAAATAAATTAACTTTGGTCTCATTAGTTATATCCTTAATTGTGCCATTTGAATCTAGGCCAGCTAAAATATTTCTCTGCAAAACGCAAGCTATTAGCAACACTCTTTTTCCACAGCAGCGGAATTTTTCAAATGCTTTTTGCTTGAAGGTTGCAATATCCATCTTTAAGGCAGAAGAATGGGATACATTTTAGGTTTTCGCCCTACTTTCTGTCTTCGATTCGTTTAACTCTGCTTTTAAGCTTTTAAAACATTGGCGCATAAATGTCCCTATTATTTCGCACATCACTGAAGGTAGAGTGATTCTTGCCCCTTTCAGTGAGTTATATTTAGTACCACAACACTTGATAAAACTCACCATTGAATCAATCTATGACGCAGTAATTAACCGCCATAGAAACGACAAATGTTTATTTGCAAATTGCAATGAGATTTAAGTTTGTAAGTAAGCAATGATGTATGTAATACTTTGTTCCTAATACACAAAATAAGCCATCTTAACGTAATACGTAACACCTTTTTAAGATACCTGAATAGTCTTTGGTCGAAGCAATTCGATTTTAGATATTGAAAAACGGTTTTTGTGTGTTTATCACGGAAAACACTGATGTCGCTAATTACGAACTTGACTCAAACGTAGCCTTCTAATATCATTTATATTCAAAATGATGGATATGATACATTGAACTTCAGATATATTCCAAACATGTCTCCCTATCGCCTTCCAATTTTCCTAGATACATTTATACCTTGATAACTCATTTTCATGTTCGCGTACTTTTGTGTGAAGAAACATGAAAAGTCAAATAACGAAAAAACCAAGGAGAATTCCCTGAAAAGTACCCGTACGCTCCAGGTAGAAAAATAATATGTGATTCTCACAACCGACAAGAAACCATAGCCACATAGGAAAGACTTCTCATCAGTTGTCATCGAAACGGTCAAACGCACTTTTTCGATTTGGAAAATATTTGTTGTCCACTGTGCCAAATTCGAACACTTTGTATGCTTCCTCATTACGAATCAAGCCTTGCCATCTAAATGATATAACATTTCCATTACAATTTCTTCTGCCATTAACACAAAGCATCTCTCTTCCACCAGTCATCGAAGGGCATTTCATTTCATAATTGTATTTTATTTCTGTCTCTATTTTTCTGCAGAGATCATCCTATCGTTTAAGTATCGTAGTGCGATTACTACACCTACTCCAACCAGTAGATATTAGTGTTTTTTAGATTAGTATTTATATAGAGTTTGTTCTTCAGGCCTTAATTACGACAAAGTTGGTTTTTCTATTCCGAAAGGCAAACCTGATTTTGTATGTAGGAATACTATTTAGATTTAGGTAAATGTTTTCTATTTCTAATTTATTTATTTATGCTAGTCAATTTATTTTTAAGAGTTCTTAATAACAGAAAAAAAACAAAAACAAAAAAACCTGATGTTGTTTAAATTAAAATTTATATTTTTTATTTATTTAAAATAAAAAATTCTATTGAGCACTTATTAAATGCGATTAAACGAGCACATAACATTGAGAGATATACTATAAAGGAACATTTTAAAAAATAAAATAAAACACGAAACTATGTAGTAAACAATAGCGTTATAAAAACAAAATAAAAAATTATACCTTATATTGCCTGAGTAGTGTGTAAACCTTTAAAATACAAAAACAATTGGCTTGTGTATTTTATACTGTTGTTTTTTTATATATAACAAACAAAATAAAAATAAATAGAATTATGTAAAATTGGTAAAAGTTTACAATTGGCATTTATTTGTAGTAAAAATTGCGTCGGCTTTTCATACACGAAAGCAAAAAAAAAATTAAATATATATAGATTTACTCAATTTAAACTATTATTGGTGTGTCTTAACAAAATCCCATTCAATGTCTTAACCGAGTCGGCATGAGTACTCCTAAACTATTTAATAATAATACAAAGAAAAAAAAAACACTTTAACAATATGCAATAAGGCAAAACAAATGTGATTTTTTCGTATAAATTTGATGCATATAAATTTATTTTTATGATTTTTTATATGCGAAACTTATAAATTATTATAATAATATTATATATTTTTTTTTATTTTTATGAATTGATTGATAATAAATAATGGAATGTTTTGTATTCTAAAAGAATTATGCAGTCAGTTTAAGGGCAGGATACGAGTAAGATGAAAGCCATAGCTAATAATTCATTTATTTCGTTGTCCTCATAATTATTGTGGTTGATATAAATTATATACATGAATATATTTATTTTTCTTTTGCAAATTTAAATTATACAATTTTAAATAAAAATATAGAATAAATAAAATGAATTTATAGCGCATGCGAATACTCTGTGAGTTTTTTTATTCAGTCATAAAGGAGAAAGATTTCGTTATTCTTGAAGACCAGCTTTACATAGTAAATTTAACAATACGCCCTAAATAAACAAAGCAGAAGTATCGTCCAGATATCTGGAATACTGGAGATAAATTTGCAAAAACCTTAACGTAAGTTGGACTTACTTACGAAGTAACAATTGTATTTGTACTATCTTCCGACTAATATTGTCAGACTTTTCTCGCCTTATAGATTAACATTGAAAAGATAGGTTATGGTGTCTCTCTAAGAATCTAAGATCACCACAGAATCTGCAGATGTCTGTATCTGACAGTCCGAGTCTCTTTGCATGTTTTCGCAAGAGGGAATGCCACTGTCAGGATTCCTACTAATAAGTCTAAGCTTATCCCCGCTAAGGTCCTAAACTTCCTGGAACTCTTACAGTCGACAAGTGGCCATAGAGGTTTTGACACCGTGTGTCCGCCAAGACTTGACCACCTTAGGTTGGTCGTCCTTAGGGTTATTTCATCAATAGAACCCCTAATTATGTAGAGGGGAGGTTTTAGGCAAGCAACCTCACCACTATTGAGTAACCCTCCTATTCTCGCAAGCTCATCCGCCTGCTCATTGCCTTCAATACCCCAGTGTCCTGGCACCCAGCACAGTCTCAATCGGTTCTGATTGCATAATGCCTTGAGCATTGTGCGACAGTTCCTGACTATATCAAAATTGATTTTAGTTGATTCCATTGCCTTAAGTGCGGCCTGGCTGTCGATGTAGATAGCAATATCTCTTCCGGATACTGATCTCATCTGTATTTGCTCAGCCGCCTTGAGGGCAGCCAGAACCTCTGATTGAAAGACGCTGCTTGTGCAAGGTGTTATAGACGCTGGTGTTATAGACACTGGATCTTTTGAGAAGATCCCAGCCCTCTGTCATTTTCAAGCCATCTGTAAAAGTTGCAATTTCGTTTGATTTGATAATTGCAGTTCTTTGCCAATTCTTCCTGTTCGGATATATGTATGTATATCATAATACGGAATGCCGAAGTCAACTAAGGAGGGATTTAATCCGTTATCATTGAATTTCCTGGCAGTAGCTTTGAAAGGATCGTATCATGTCTGTAGCTACTGCTCTTAAAGTGACACAAACAAGTGAGTCGTATTACAATGTTGCCAGCCAGTTGTCTGATATGTAAGTCAAGCGTTATTAAGTTAGGAAAGTTGTACAATGCCGCCGTAGGGGTGGTACGGAGCGCACCCGGAGCGGCTATACAAGCCGTTCCTTGAACCGCCGCTTTGCCGCATATTGTTTTTTTATCTGTTGCTTCCCACCATACTAGTGCGCCATATGTCAGTATGCGCCTCACCAACACGGTACACCATAGTAGGTCTTATCCCACTGTCTTTTGCAGATAAAAAGAGAATTATAAGCCTTTTTAATTCTTACCGCAACATTTAGATTTCAATTCAATTTTCTATGAAGAATTGGAATTGCATTTTTTGGTAAAGAAGAGATTTGCCCTGAGACCGCGGCTTTCTGCCCAAGTGCCGATCGTCCTCATGACATCACTTAAAGTATTTAAATATTTCCCCTGTACTATTAGGACCACGTTTTCTGCATATGCCTATTGTCCTAAGCTTTTTGAGGATGTTATTAATAACCAGAACACACAGGAGCGGTGATATGACTCCCCCCTGTAGGGTTCTTCTGGTTACAAACATTCTTAATGAGCTTTGAACAGTTTTTTTTTTCTACTTGCAAGCATGTTTCAAAACATAGTTTTTTAATGCCCTGTTCAATATCTGCGTCCACCAGAGCGCTTTTTATGGCTCTGCACTCCACATTGTTAAAGGCTGTCATCGCAAACTCACCAAATTTGCGATGGTTTTTCCCACCATCTCCTGCAGGTCGGTTTCAACTGATAGCCCTTCATGTATGCGTGTTGCGACTCGGTCAAAAAACCATTGCTACATTTTGCCCTAACATATGATGACAAACTGATATCTTTTGCTGTAGTATGCCCTCGTTTGCCAGCTGTAGGTATAAATACCATTTTAACTTCTCTTCAAGCTAACGGTATATACTCATTTTTTTAGAATGTGTTTGATAAGATAACGCCGGTAAAAAAATTTGGAATAAAGAAAAAAATGGAAATTGAGGTTATTAGCAGAAGAGCTCGAAAATAATTCTCAACCTTTTGAAAGGTTTCTAAATACCTTTATATTATTGATGTTTTGAAATAGGATCATTTACATAAATACCGTTTACTACCGCTTCCTTTTTTCGTTCTTGGTGGAAGAAAACCAATTTTTAATTTCATTTTGGGTTTTGGTCAGTTAAAATAAATTTCAATTAAATTTAAGCCAATAAATTTATGGCTTAAAGCAGAGCTACACAAATTTGAAACAGTTTTCCCAACAATAGATTTGCTTTCAAAACATCATTCCTGTTTTTCTCTGCTTTGGGGTGATCACAGAAGTAAGCCACAAATTCTGTGCCGTTTTCTCGTTGGCACATTGCTCGCCCACCATGTACTTTTTAATTCTACTCCTGCTTAAAAATAATGTGTTCAAAATTTAGTGTAATTCTGTGAGGTGTGAGAGAAAAAGATGCAATGCGTAAAAAAATTGGCGGTTGCTAACTGCAAAAATATTTCTTGACCAGATCAAATTAAGGAGGCCTCTACCAAGAAACTTACTCAACAAATTCGATTTACCACGATATCTCGAAGAAATGGATATATCGAAGAAAAAATTGATACATGGAAGAGAAGACGCAACCTCTATAAGATCGTACCAGGATGGAGTGTAGTCAAAAGTTGTCAATACAGATGAGGTGCAATGAGATAGTCACCTTTCAGGTCGCCTGCCCTCTTAATTCCGCGAATTTGGTTAATTTGCTCTCTCAAATCGGTTCCAGACCACGTAAGAACCTGGTATCGCAGAGGGCAGAGGTTTTAAGCACAGATGAGGAATTAACCACATACGCATATCACTTTTAACCCGCAAAAAATTCCTCATCTGTGGTCTTAAGCAGAGAATTTTAACGGACCAGGAGCTCGAAACATTTTGACCTTCTATGTAGCAGTTCTTCTAAGCTTTCTAAGGTCTTGTAAATTGGAGGCGAATAATTCCGATTGCAAAACAGATGCAAAATGTTCGCATCCACAAAAATCCAGGAGCATTGTTTAATTTCATAATAAAACACCATTTATTGCATTTTTGTAATTATTCAGATTGTTTTTTGTTTGTTTTATTAATCGTTTTCTGTATTTAGAATTCATAATAATAATAATTCATAGTAATTATAATTAAAATTACATAAAAATATTTTGCTTTTAGTTTTATATCGTTTTGCATTTGTATCTTTTTCATTTTTAAAATTAATATTAAATTAAATTTGTTTTAAATGTAGGTAATTTAATTACATAAAGTTGTTTCATTTTTATTTTTATTTCTTTTATTAAGGATATTAAGAATAAATATGTTTGTCTTTCTTAACTAAACCTTAAATGAAAGAAGATTAAAATGAAAACAAGAAAAAATAAATAAAATGTATTTGTTTTATTTTCTATTTATTTTTTCTTGCTTTTACTCTTTTATTTCCTTTCAAATAAGAAAAATCAATTTTAATACTTCTTAACAAGAACATAAACAAAATAAAACATTTAATAATTACAAATAAAAACAAAAAGATATATATATTAAAGTGAAACTAATAAATATATAGATATATATTCATAACGGTGTTTCTGGCGTTAAGTGTGTGGTGTGTCTGCATGTGTTTATGTATCTTAAAATGCGAAAGGTTTTATTTTTTTTTAAATGTGACTACATCGAACGAATAATCCTAGTTAAAGGAGTATAATTAACAATTTTCAGTTTCATTAAATTTCTACAAGTTTTTGCTTTCATCAATATAATAGACGCGATTTTTGTATGTTTCTTTTTTAAGTAATTTTTTTTAAGGTTATTGTCCCGCTTTATGGCATTTTTTAAAAGGTCTTTTAGGACTTAATTTGTGGGTGATTATATTTTATGAACTCGATGCGTTAATCAGCCATACAAAAACGATCAACAAGCCAGGAATTTAACAAGCATGTTGCTCAAAGCTTTATGCTTTTGAGTTGAAATCATGCTGTCTTGACTTCCCCCAGAAATAAATAATAACTATTACATAACTAAAAAATATATATAATCAAATTAAAGATATTATCTATGATGCTTATCGTGCGAGTGTGTCTGAATTAAATTCGACTAGCGACTCAGATATGGTTTGATATAAAATTTGTCTTTGGCTTCAAGAATTTAAGCCTAAAAAGGTTTTCAAAAAACCTTGGACGCTATATTTTTTACTTGCGCTTAAGAGTTAGACTCATTTAATTTGACGCAATTTAAAAAGAAAATTAAGAGCGATAAAAAGAAAAATATTTATTGGTGGCAGGTGTAAGTCATTTTGTTTGTCATCGGTGTTTTGACGAAGAATCACCTAATTTCAATGACATTGATCAAATGGATTAAACATTTTATTTAAACAACAAACACAAAATATATATTTCTTTTCCAAATTCATTGTGTTCATTATTAAACTTATTGTCAAACACTAAAGTTTAGTTGTTGCTACCAAGAAACAATCGTCCCATGCATTGGTCGAGTGTGAAACTTCGGTATGCAACTCAGTGATGCGATTGATTCGTTATATTTTATATGTTTGAGAATATTTATTAACAAACATATTCAAGTTTCAGCATTGTTTGTCTGAGTGCCTTAAAATCATTGAAAATGAATTGAAATACCTAACTCCAGCAAGAAACCCTTTTAAAGCCATGACAAGAAATACGTTCAAAAACAATAGAAATTGAGCGCTATCGGGTTATTTAATATAGTCGGATATATTTAAAAACTAACAATATAGTTATTGATGAAATTTCCTTCATGGGTTTTTTTTTGCCGGATGCACAAAAGCAAACTTTACAAGAGGTAATGTTGGGAACAGGTGATTTACCTTAAATTCACAGTGAAATGATTCCCGTCATGTTAAAGAAGGGGTCTTGTATATTTTGCTTAACAGAGGGAGATCAAAAATAATTCGCTTTGCAAAACTGCAACTACACCAGCAATTGATTGGATGATTGGCGACACTTAGGCTCGAACTACCGAATTCCACAGGTACACCAGTCGGTGCCTTTTGCTCTGACACGTTTTCAAAGTTACATATCATTAGTTGCGATTTTTTAGTTGCCTCTTTGATTAGTGCCTCGACATGAGCTTGGACACCAATTCAATACTCCATCTTTTGCGAATGCTTGCTGATGCTTTGACGCTTGAAAAGTTTAATAAATATGTACATTAATCGTTCAGATGTGACCTTAAGTATTCTCAGAGTTTCGTGACCAGACGATTGAACAGAACGGATTTCTCCAATTAAAAATATATTTGGAAGCATACGGAGTTCTATCTAGAAGTGTCATAAAACTGCTCTGGTCAAATGTACTTGTAAGTCAATTCATTTCCCATGGCAAATTTCGAAGTTTGAACTTTTCTCCTAATCAGGAGTATAAATGATGTTGTTTCATTAGAAAAGTTCTCCATACAAAAAATATTCAGAACAGACCTGATTATATCGCAAAAAAATGGTATGTGCCAATCTGCATCTAATAATATAAGCAGTGTTCTCGCACCCAGAGCACCTAGGAACACTTTTGTCTGATGATAGCGTTATTGCGATGGCTACCTCTATCTATTTCTTGCGCACGGCCTGGATGTTTATAAAGCCGAAAGTAATGCGAAGGTTTATGAAATAATTACTATTGCATTTTTGTATCGGTCACAAGTTAAAATTCAATGCCACTGCGTAGTTCATGCTGTTTAAGTGAAAGTATTTGTAATTTTCTTGAATCATTTGAAATGTACGCATTACTTTCGCAAACTTTAGAAAAGTGATGATTAGCCTTTCTAATGAGGTAATATATTTCAATTATTGAATCAGTGGTATGATTGATTCTGCATTAACCATGTAGTGATGCATTTCTGAATTCACCACATATGCAACCAGTGGCACCACCCACCCATAAAAAATAAAAAATATAAGCCCACAAATAGCCAAATCCAAAGTGAATATACAGAACAGGACAATAATAATAAATTGATTTAATATTTCATTTCATTTTATTTAGAGTCGCGCGAATATAATTACAACTAACACGTTAAATTTGTATTTTGTTTTGTTTTGTTTCTCATTACAATTATTTCCATTAATATTCAACAACAACACTGCCATAATTTATATTTTTCTGTATTCTGGTAGTTTAATTTACATTCTCTAACTGTATTCTTCTCTTTTCTTTAGTTCATCCTCATTTTCTTAACTTAACATTTCTTTATTAAACTTTTCTATTCACTCTTTTTTTATAATAACTTTCTTCATTTATATCATTTAAATTTTTGTTTAGCGAATTTAGGCGTTTCTTTTTATATTATTTTCATGTATTGTATTTTAAGCTATAAATAAAAAATAAAATTTAAATATTTATATATTTAATAGATTTTGTTTAGCTACAAAATACGACAACCGTTTCTAAAATTTTGTTTTCTCCACCTTCACCTTTCAGTTTGTTTTAAGTATATCTTCGCAACAGAAGGAAATCTTCCGAAATAGCAATAAAAAAAAGATGTCTTTTAAAGTTTTATTTTTTTTACATAACAAATTAAGAGGCAAAACACAACTTAATTTTTATTTAATAAAATAAAAAATAAAAAGAAAAACATGAATTAAATTTGCGAAAATTAATGTGCGCATTTTTTTCTCTAAACAAACAAAAACAAGGAAAATTAAACTCTACATTTCTATACAAATGGATTTTGTTAAGTTTAATTTTTGTTTTTTATGATTTAAGTGTATATTTTTCCCGTTTGGATGGAAAATATATATTTAGTTTAATATATATATTTATAAAGTTTTGTTTTAAATAAATTATTTAGAAGATGAAACAAAATAAAATTAAAATTATACTTCATGCAGCGTTTTATGTATTTTAAATGGCGCCCTGCTTCCTGCTTCCTTTTACTTCTTTTATCGTCTTCATTCATCAACTTTATCATTATCAGCTGCCGTGTCTTCGAACATCCTCTTTGCTTTGTTTGTATTTCTTTCTCTTTCTTCTGACTTTTATGCGCATTTCTAGTTAGCGGTGTATTTTTATTTTATTTATTTTCTATTCGATATGCTTACACACCTAGGTTCTTATTTACCTAACGGTTTTTTATTTTGTTTTTTTTTTTATTTTTTAAATTAATTAAAAACGAAAAGAAAATAAAGAAAATAAACTACATATTTATGAAAACAGAAAAATAATAATAATAATAATAATTAAGAAAGAAAGCAACACAAAATATTGAACTGCATCTAACGGTATAGTGAATATTACATGCAGCATAGAAATCGATTGAAGAAACTTTTGGCGTTCCTTCGGGCCCTGCTGGCCCTTAGCTAACAGATAATACCCTGATCCAGCCCGATGCTGTTCGTTGTGGTCTTATTGGCAACGGATGTGCCCGAATGCCGGCATCCGGGACCGCTGCATGTCAAGCAGAATACACAACTGGTTTTGTAGGTGGCGCTGTTGTTGCTGCTACTACTATTGCTGTTGGCCATTGTCGAAGACGCTGACGCTGGTGATGGATTTATCGATTGCATTGAAGAGGACGAAGTAATCGGCGCCGCTGTTACTGTTACAGTTGTCGTTGCTCCAGATGTGTGCTGTTGCTGTCCACCATTAATGACAATAATATCTGTCGTTGGTGTTGATTTTAGTTGCTGTTGTGTCGTCGTTGTTCCATTGCTTTTACGATTACTACTATGACTATGGTACTTGGAGGAGGAAGTGCTATTATTGTATTGTTGCGGGAGCTGGTGGTGATGAATCACATGACCATTGAATTTTCTATCACTATTATTGTTGGTATGATTATTATTATTATTGTTGTGATGGGCCTCTTTAAGTAGTAGACTGGACGTTGTAAGAGGCTGTTGCACACTCTCCAGTTGGAACTTCTTTACCAAGGCCTTGACACTTGTGGGAGAAGACTCGGAAGTCGGAGCTTTGCGGATAACTTTGGGCGTGGTTGGAGCATCAGGAAATAGACAGGGAGTCGTTGCAGAACCATTCGTTGTTGGTAATTGCAATTGTTGTTGATGCTGCTGCTGCTGCTGGATGGGATTGATTGTGGCAGGTCCACTGCTACTGTTCAATTTGGAGGAAATGGAAGAGCTGGTCGATGTGCTGCTGCCACTGCTGCTCATCGATGTTGGTTTCCGTAAAAAAGTATTCTCTTTGTTGGCATCGGACGAATGACGGCGGCACGACGAATTCAGTTCGTGATGGGGTTGCTGGAAACCATTGTGCTGTGGTGGTGGTTTCGATATGGAAGTGCTGGAGCAGGTTGCAGTGCTGTTTCTGGTTGTACCATTGTGCATCACCTTTTTGGTACCGTTTGTCATGCCGTTCATGCCATGATTGCTACTGCTATCGCTGCTGCTGCTGTTGTCATCATCATCTTCCTCATCGTCGGAATGAGCACTGCTGCCACTGCCGCCATCACCGCCATTGCTGCCGCCATTTGAGGATAAATCATCATGAGCTGAGGATATGTTAAGGATCTTTCTATCGACAGGCATCTCGTCGCGCAACCAAATGTGTTCCAGACATCCTGATGCTGTCATGCGGTCACTGCAAATTGAAAAATATGTACGTGAGTTAGAGATTTAAATTGAAGATGAATACGATCACTACAGAAATCGGATACAAATACTCACTTTGGTTTGATGCGCAATGCCCGGCGTATAAAGTCGATGGCATGTACTGATACCCCTTTGAAGAGTTTCTCGGGAAACGTGAGGGCACATTGTGATATGTTAAGGAAGGTCTCTTGTTTGGTATCGCCACCAAATGGTGAAAAACCCGATAGTAGGACATATGTTAGGACTCCGACTGACCAAATATCTGTCTGCAGGGATAATGGTTCGTATTGTAGTACTTCAGGGGCCACATAATCTGGGGTTCCAAGAATTTCACGAACATTGCTGCCATTTGCTACAACACGGGATATGCCAAAGTCGCAGAGTTTAAGACCATCTGTAAATGAGAAAAAGAAAACAATTATTAGAAATTAAAATGATTTGTTGGGTGAATGTGTAAGTGAACAGTGTTTGGAAAATCCAAACGAAAGAAGGTGGGTTGTTCAGCATAGCGTTGAGACTCTTTTCCCTATTTGAACTCTTCTAATGTTCATATCCATTAGAAAGAAGTAAAGAGTAGGGCGCAAATGAGTAGGCAACGAGTAGCAATTACATTTAATTTTCTTTAAATGTAGTGGTATAATTTTTAGGTCACATTCTATGGTCCTAATGCTTATTTACTTTGTTGCATGTATATTCAAAGTGCATATTCCATAATTGTGTCAATTATAAATCTCATCACATTAAGTTTTTTAATTCTGTTTTGAACATCTGTCAAGAATATGCCCATCACGTAGATTTCGGACACTTTCCAACCTCCACAAGTGCCCCCACGTTGATAACTATGTAAGAAAGAGTCCCAACAAGACTAGGTCAACACAAACTGCATCTTAAAATATTCTCCACAGTTGATGACCTTGATCTCACAACAAATCTGTTTATGCACAATAAATTCTCAAATTCCACAAGCGTCTACAGAACTTTCCCTGCTTCTTCCTTCAGATATCATGCATATCTACTATACTCATTCATCTTCAACGCTGCATTAGTGCAGCGCACACAAATTCCATTCATTTGCCAGTAGCAGCAGCAGCAGCAAGTAGAGGAAGGTAGATAGATATACTCAAGCCATATCTCTAAGACGAAAGCACAAAGTCGCTGGCAATAGAGTCAAAGTTCGTGCGCCGATTGCAAAGATTTATGGAGACAAGAGAGAAAAAGCGACAGCAAAAATGCGCTTCAATGTTCTCATTTCTTTTTCATGCGCATTCGCAGATGATGATGATCATGATGATGGTGACTTACCCTCGATCCTTTCACCGGTAAGTAAGATATTCTGTGGCTTCAAATCCAAATGTGCTATCGAACGTTTGTGCAGGAACTGAAGGGCTTTAAGTACTTCTCGCATGCAAATTCGTGTCTGTGCCTCGGTAAGGGATTCCTCGTTGTCCAGAAATGTCTGTAGCTCTCCTCCAGTCGCTCTGCAAAAAACAAATAAGGTATAATTTATAATACATGCTTTCTGCGTGGTTGACATTTTACGCTACACTTACAGTTCCAATAGTAGAGCCGATTCTGATCTGGACTCATGAACGGCGTTCAGTTTGACAATATTGTCGGATCCCGCACATAGCATTAGCACAGCAATCTCATGTTTTATCTCCTTGTCTGACGACTGTGCTCGGCGGCGTCGTTTTAGAAATTTTGCAGCGAAATGAACGCCGGATTTCTTGTGAATGGCTCGACGGACAGCGGCGAATTTGCCTCTGCAAAAAGAAATGAAAAGAATAAAAAATTAGTCGTTGTTGTGTGTTGATAGCTGATAAATGGAGGGAAAACGTTTTTTTATGTGTTTCTTTCGTAAAGAGGGTCAATGCTAGATTAGTGAAGTGAAATCCAAGTAAAGTAATTGTATACAGTCGTTGCAAGGAAATCGTTCCTACTTTATCTAAAATTTATGAGAAACATTTACCATTCCGATTTAATGGAAGTTGATGAATAACTTGTGTTGTGTTGCGAGCTAAATATATTCATTTATTAATGCATTAACTTAATATATAGTATTGCGGTGGTTGCAAATGGCAAAAATGGGAAGCCATGTTATATATCGTCTATTTCTCAAAATTCACAGCTTTAAAGGAAAGCAAGAGTCGAAGTTGAACGACGATGTGAAATGACTGAATTGTATATGACCAAAAATAAAGTTCAGGTATCCATGATCGAACTATTGACTATTGATGCCGCAATATAGGAAACAGAATCTGATTTGTTAAAAAACAAAGGCCAGATTCACATCCGCTGTAAGGTAGAGAACATGGAGTCTTCAATATCGTCTTTTCTTCTTCTTCAACATAACCCCCGCTCTTTAACGTGTCTTTAACATATCCGGCTGTGGGGGTTGATGACGCTCGGGAACACTTATACAAATAAAAGGCTAATGTTGTTGCTTTTCTGTTATGCAGTTTTTTCTAGAAATTTGATTATTGACCTTGATATTGGGACTTTGATTATTGACCTTTTTGTTGGGTTTGTAGGATCTCTGCTTTAAACATGTTAATACCAACGGAGTAGCTATTTTGTAGTGATCGGCACTTTGACATAAAGCTCTTTTTTAAGATCGTATATTGGGAGCCGAAGGGCTCTTCCAGATGCCACTTATTAAATATGTACGGTTCGGTTTTCGAAAGCAGATTTCCTTGCCCCAAGCTATCGAAAGCGGCGTTAATATTTGCAGACTCTTCAACAAGAGAGTCTACAGAATTTTTATTCCCCCTATATATTTTTAAAGCCAAGTGCTAACTTCCTTGTAAAAGTATCAAATCAACCAGCAAATCGCTAAGGGGTGGATTTCCTTACTTGTCCGCACCATTTTGTGCGATAATAATAATGACCGTAATAAAAATGTCCAACATTAAATCAACAACATCCCCTTTGTACTCCGGAACAAAAATTCAAAAACAACACTATTAAACATACACTTCAAGTGTCGGTCATTAAAACAAAGTAATGTCAAGACACTCACAATGTTTTTACGGATTTTAATATCTTTATCATCGTAAAGTGTAGTGCACTTTTGTGCGGGACATTACAATAAAATCCACATAAATCATTTCGCACAAACAATCGTAAACTTGCCCTCATGAGAGAATGGTTTTTTGAAGATCATACGCTGGACCGTCACCGCGACCCCACCATTCCCACACATCATCAGCGTGGGGTCATTAAAACATAAAAAAGAGTATTTAGAATCGCCAAACTACAGACGACAAAGCGAGTAAAGGAAGGAAGTGTTCTTCGTTTTCATCATCATCATCATCCATGTGGAGAGCATGGTACTGGTCATCGTAAAGATCTTTCTTGATAAAAGGTAAATTACACTTGTGTTGTACACTCGTGCATAGTCGTACGTACGTACATAGGGTACATGGGACAAGACCTCCCAAAATGGGTACTGCTTGTTTTCCTCTGACTTCTACCACACCGTACACAAAGTCAAGTTAGTTGAAACGGAAAATCACTTCGCATAACCGAACTCATTACGACAAAAATATATAAAGAGGAGGCCCTGCTCCGTTCCATGTTGATGATGATGATGAGCACATTTTCCCATATTAAAGTCAAGAAATAACAAAAAGCAGAGTAACAGTTCTGTGTTCCCTGGGATCGCGCACATTACATGAATTTCATTCATTTATTCGGTTACAGAAGAAGCAAAAGGCATCTTCCGTATGCCGCCGCAGCCGCAGATTGCGCCAGGGCTGGCGGAAAGTAACAACATTTTGCTATATAAGTGAGGTCTGTGTAGTGTCTTTGCCTGCGTCGTCTTTGCTCCCTCCTGGCCGTTGGATTTACAGAAGTAGCAACTAAAGTGCTTTGAACTATGAACTGTTTCCTCACATTGCTTCTGGTAGCGCTGCTGCTGCTGTTGGATCGCGTTTGTTCATTTTGTTGTTTGGATTGCATAACCTTTTGCGCGCATTTGGATAGCGGTAAGGTAGGCGCTGTGCTGAACGAAGCCAATGAAGAAGCAGAAACAGAAGGTTTCAGTTCAAGTTGCTGCAAGTTGGCGGCGTGATGAAGAATAAATGCATTTACTTTGACTATGATGACGATGATGATGATGATGATGATGATGATAGAGTTTACAGTTGCTAAGAAGACACATGTCCATTAGAGCAAATAGATGTAACGTAGCAGGTTTTCGGCCATGATAATGGCTCTCACCAAGGAAACCACCATCACAGAAAGTAAGTGTAAGCGAGATGAAACTGGTTAGCTTTGTGGCTGAGTGCTGAAAGTTTTATAGTGATTTAGAAGTTCTGTTTTCCAATTACCACCATGAAATGTCGTGTAAGAATACCTAGAATGTTGAGAGACAGGTTTTGCTATTGACATGATAAGTGACACAGTTCTTGTTGTAGATCAAAGAGAAGTGAGTGTTTGTAGTAAATGCACCGGCGGTGCGCGCAGAAATACCTGTCGTACATTAGATGTAAAAGTAGCAATGACCTCGACAAAAAAAGATATATGTAGTTAGTCGTTGTAGACATCCAGTTAGAAGTTAGGCTTTAGAAGCAAGAAAGCCCTTTGACAGACACCTCTTTTATGCAAATTTTAGCGTACTATGTACGCCTGAAATCGATGTTAGAAACACTGTACGGATATATGGGTTGTAACGAATTTTCACCAAGCCAGTTGGTATTTGGTTTATGCTTAATACATCCGGAAAGAGATTTTTCGTGTTGCTCACTTCACTGACAGAATTGAAAGGAAACGAAACGTTGGCAAAAGCCTTGCGGGTGTATTTGCGGCATTGTTTTGCATTGCACAAAATTAAATTGAAACGAAAGGTCGAAATATATAACCATGAAAGTATCTTCACCTTTCCCGGTTAAAGCGTGAGTTCTGCTGCAGAATGCCTCTATTTGTCATTGGTAAATAAAGTACCGACTAGACCTGTCAACAGAAATAATACCTCAGCTCTGTACAGTCACATGTAAGTTTAAATTTGACAGAATACGGAAGTCCTTAAGTGTCAGACCACTCCTCTGTCATAAAAGGTTAATAACCATTAAATGAAATCCCTTTTGCTTTATCATGGCAATCAAAACACTCACTGCACATCAAAAGCTTTTGGAATTTCTTAAATAAATAATTATTCATGAATCAGCTTGAGGAAAAGACAAATATTTTTATATTTAACAAAAAATAATGTCTCCAAGGTAACGCACAAGCACAAGCACAACATGAAAATTAATTACCAACATTTTATCACCACAACTACGAGTACTTGTGTCATATAGTAGTTGTCCGAGTGTCACATTAACTTGTGATCTCCAAGTGGTCAGTAAATAAAAATCGTCTTTTCGGCGAACATCTTACCATTTACAGTGACGACTCCTCCTAGCATAAACCAATTTAAGTTTTTATTCTCTCTATCTTTGCGCGATTTATTATTATTAATTGTAGCGAGGAACAGAAAAATAAATGTGCCACTCCCAGATCTGACTCTGGCGAATAAAATTCTGCTTCAGCCTCCCTGGTAGAAATGTCTCTTATCAACACTCGTCCAGCCATAAGTCACTGTCTCATTTGAGTACAACAAATGGGTAGCAGCAAGCAGGCCCGCACGAAACAATCAATAATATAATGGACATAGAGCAAGATACTGCTCTGCCGTGCCCCTATAAATGCCATGTGCAAAAAAAACGAAACCAAAATAAGAGACCTCTAGAGTGCCGCTCCAAGATACCGAGTATCATAGAGTACAAACAACTCAAAGGATGGCGGTTCTTAACAATTACCTACATTGTGTTTCCAGGCAAGCATTTTCGCACCTTTGACTATTGGCTTGATCATATTCTGTGACTTGGACGGCAGAAGGAATGCATCAACAGAGGTGGGATTTGGAGGTTTCATATCATTTCAGGGGCAATGATCTGGCAGTAAAAGGCCAACGATGACATTGAACAGCAATGAACATATTGGAGCGTCTGGATTCATGTTACATTGGTAAATGGGGGATATAAGTTTGCAACTTGAACATACTTTCAAATAATTAAACGTATGTATTTTCAAACAGTTAAGCTTTTTAGAATTTGTTTCGTGTTGGTAGAAAAAAAAACAACAAACCTACCCTGAAATGAACCCTGTAAAATGACAGTAGTTTTTGTTTGAGCTAAAAAGGCAATAGGTAAGTAAAAATGTACTCTCTCAATTAACCAGAGGGACTTTATAGGACAGTCAAGATTCAGGTCCAGCTATATGGCACAGAAGCCCTGAACTTGACAAAAGAAGCCGAAAATTCTTCGGTTTCAAAAGTCATGATGGTGTGGGCTAAGAGAGATACTAAATCTTAGTGTCTTCTTCTTTCTTCCTGACCATTGTAGTCAGTCTCCTATGTTTGTTGCCGGAGTACATGGACATTTCCTTGCAATTGTAAAACTAATGAACTCGATAAATTTGGAACCTCCATATTTCGCTCAACTAAAAAAGTGATTTATGTATATAAATCGCTACTTGTAAGCTGTCGCCAAGGCTGGCGGCTATAGAGTGGACAAATCTTAGGTGCACAAAAGAATGAAGGAGGAAACTTCCCATAACTCGTCATAAGCTCTAATTTCATTGAAACTATAAAATATTATACGGCCCTTGAAGCCTTAAGATAGAACACTTCTCACAAAACTCCTTAGATTTTTAATATTTTCAGCTAAGAAATGACGAATTTAATCTTTTGAGTCAACAAAGCATAGAATTGAATTTTGTTGCCTTTATTTGACAGTTTTAATTCATATCGATGGAGTCTCTTTTCGAACATGGTAAAAGTGCAGGCAGATCATTAAACGACACATCCGAGAAGCGACATCAAAAATTGAGAACTTAAAACTGCGCCCTGAATAGCCAAGCCACAGAGCCTATCTATTGCCTTAAATAAAAGTTGTAATTTCTCACCGCACAAAATAAAATGGGAAATACCAACTTTCTTCCGGAAACTATTTATTGCTTTCTATCCGCTAAAATCACTTAATTCGCAAAGTGTCAGTGTTACAATTCGTTGCCACTTAGCTTCGACAATGGATATCCTGCAATTGATTGACCAACATAGCATCATTTGAAGGAGAAAACTGCTTAACACCTACTAAACATTAAACCCATTGTCTGTCTGTTAAGTATCTTTTCCAATGAATTTGCGGTCTGTTTTATTTCTTTCAAAGTTATACCGCAACTTCTGCACCACTCCTTCAAAGGCTTTTATTGTAACAAAAAACCATCAGTAGTGGCGGATAAATCGCAAACAAATTTCTATCTTCAACCCACTTTATGGTGATGGAAGCATAATACAATTCCAGTGTAACAAAGAAGAAGAAACAACCTTTAAACCCTATTTATTATCCATTATACCGTTAAACTCCTGCTCTGACTATGACTCTGACATACTTGCTGCTAGAAGCTAACAGCAGCATAGGATCACTTTTCTCTCTTTGTGTTGAGGAGACCACAAAAAGAAAGCAAGCATCAGCGTCGCCGGCCGCCACAGTCGCGATCATCAAACGGAAGCCAGAACTAAACAACAACAAACATCGGCAACTAGCACAGCAACACCAACTACAACAAGGCTTCTTCTCTATTTTGTTTGTCTCTCATCGATAGATTTCAATTTGACAAGACGCCGCATTTGCACAAACGCGTGCATTCCCACAGCAACCGACCGAACGACCGACCGACCGACAGACCCACCGACCAATCTAACTACCTCCGCGGCGCGCGTCAATTGCCACCATCATCGTCAACTACATATCAGCATAATACCATCTCGCGTATAGTGATGATGGTGTACTGTAGTGGGGTGGCGTGCTGCTTTTGAAGATCTCGAGGAGGATACGACAAGCGCAGACGACAAAGCCATGGATATCCATTTACTCGTACCATAGGAGTAGTATTATTAGATTTACCTATATTTGGTTACTTTTGCTGTTTGAGTTTTTGCGTATTTTTAGCAGAATTCCACTATCTCCATGCTTTGGCCAATTTTATCGCCACTGCTGCAGCAGCCATAAACAGCAATTCCAGTTGCTTTGCATGTGCAACGTGAGATGAATACGAATAGAGAGAAAGAGATCCGTAATCCCTCCGGATGCACGCGCCATGATGAAAGCCTCCAGATTTTCGGAGACTTCCTTTTTGGCAATCCAATCGGATCAGCACTCACTGCGATCGTCGATTGACAGCCGCACAGCCGGAGTATGGGCGGACGGCCTACCAAGCATAAAAATGTCTGCTACGGCAACTTTCGTGCATGACGTCAAAATGTATATAGCGACACCTGTTTGTCAACTTCTTTTTGCATTGGCGGGGTTAAATAGCTCGCTTCCGGCAGACTGAACAACAGCAAAACGCACTTCAGAACGAGTTTGGTGCGAGCATGAGCTATTAATTGGCGTCGATTCCGCATCACTATAAGCCATCAATATGTATCTAGAACAGAATAGTGAGAGAAGAAGCTGTTAAAAACCTGTGGGAGCTGGACGCCGCGCCGGCCGGCTAACTGATCTGTCTACTCTGGCGTGGATTTAGATGCATAAGGATCACGATGACGGAAGAGAATTTGCGTAAAGACGTCTACTTAGAGACATTTTGAAGTAATTTTTTCCGGCATAATTGATGCGCATACGCAATGGATTAAGTTACACTTGACAAGGTTGGCTGATGTTAACAATTGAGGCTGTAGGATGGAACCTTGAGGGAAGCTATTTTGATAAAAAATTTTAATGACGGATGACTTTATGTGATGACTTCAGTTATTATGAAGATTGTTTATGTTTAGTGACAGGTTTGGATTGCAAGGATTACGACTATGGTCTATTATTTTTATTTGTTTTAGGAGTGAGTAAAGCAATAACGATGGTGTTTTATTTTGCTTTCAGATCCGGAGCTAGCCCACGTGAGATGAGGTGTATATTTATAGCATTTTGATATTATAATTTTTCATATCCCAAGAACTTTAAACGAATGGACCCCATATCTGCGAGAATTTCTTAGTCGAACCACGAAGGAAAATGATACCTCACTTAAGATCACAGTAATTGATTGAACAATTTTAAGGGTTGGAATAGAAGTAAGAGTCACCTCGGAAGTTTATTGTTTTAATAAAATGTCATATAGAATCTGCAATGTAACATTTCATTTGCCTACTACCTATCTCAATGCGACTTAAAAATACTAGATCTCTTCGCGTACTCATGTGTCAGCTTTAATTTAGGTTAAATTTGTTGAAAAAATCTGCGAAACCGATTGTGCACTGAAAAAAGGTAGCAAAAAGTTAACGAACATAGTAACTACATTTACGTTCGTTAATTTTTCTTTACGCAGTTTTGACATTTACGCGAATAGACTTTTTCGTTGAATTTTAAATCAAAGCTAAATTTGAAATGTGTACGCGAACGGACGCATTGTCAGGAACTCACTGAAATGTATTTCGTAGTAAACTATGAAATTTTATTGTCTTCACTTCCAGAAACAAAAACCACCAAACTTTCGCCATAATTATGGTCCATTGTGTGCGACTCCGAAATACAACAAGTAATTAAATTTACATTTCATTTAGCAAATTATTATTATTTCAATCACGTTTCCCAAATGCAGACAACAAGGCGACGACATGCCAAAAAATTTGTTCATGTCTCTCTAACAATATTACATTTGGTTGCCGCATGAAGGAGGTCCTTCATTAATCTTCTTTATGTCTCCGCACAACAAAACAAGAAATGACAACCGAGTAAAAATAAAACTAAAAATCAGAATTATGTGAGCCAAACAGAGACCGAAAGAACTTTTAAGCACGAAAAAAATAAATCATATTTCACGCAGATATTGCGAAATCTTTGTGAAAATTTCCCGGAAATATGAAATGATGAATTGCTCTTCAGAGGACGGAGCCGATGGCTCATAGCTTTGCGTTGTCCTGGAACTGTGTTTGAGAAACTTGCAAGGTCAACGTGATGGGTGTTTTTTTTCGAGTTTGAGGACAAGAACCAAATTTATTTATTTAATGATTAGTTTGGCGTTTAAATTTGAAGGCGGGATGTATAATTTAAGCCGAACAGTCGGAAACTGGACAAGATTTATACTTACGTGAGCAAATTCGGTGATGCCACACTTTGGCAATTATGCCACGATTCCACCACAAATTGAATTTAGATTACACAATGACCAAGGAAAACTTTGATGTAGTAAATGCATCTATCTAGCTCTGTCGGCAACATATGTAGGTTTAACTGTCATTTTCATTGTAGGATGTTGGGTGCGAAATATAGTGAAGGTCTTTTAATCGACATGACGTAGCAGGACGTAACTAACTACTGCGACATAATGTTAAGACATATTCTTCTCTGCAGACAGACTCAGGTGATTGTGACTGGAGGGGTTAGTCAAAATTTTTTATATTTTTGCCAGAAAGACATAAGAGTGGGCTTACTGATCCTTGCTTACCATTAAAATTGTAAAAAAAACTACACCAATGCTAAGCTTTTACAAAAGTATTTAAATGTGACGTTAAGTGTTTCTATTAAAGAATAATAGATTAATTTAAATATTTTTTTTTTGAAATCTGTGTCTGGTTCTTAAAGCTTTGTTTTCTGCCCAACCAACATTTCTAAGCCTTCTAACGCATCAGAACATAACAAACATCCTTTAAATAAATAAAAATCATGCCTTTATAACCTTCTAAATGGACTTAAAAGTACTATATGTAGTTGCAAACTCATTCATTAACCCGCTTTTGCAAAGTCAATCGTAAATTTCGATTCCAAAACAAAAAAAACTGAATTACTTTCAGCGCGATATTTATTCGTTACTGTAAATCCCATAAAAAAGACCATGCCAACGTAACGCAGAAAACTTCAATCAACAATCAAATTTGAACTTAAGTGAACCCTCTTTGGAAGCACACATGTAGATACTCGAATTTTGGGATTCATTCCGCTACTGCCACATTAACTTTTCCATTGCTGATTGCTTTTTTTTTCTTTTATTTTTTTTGTTTGTTGGGAAGCAAAGTAATAAAACAAAAACCCTTGTAAACATTGTGCTAGAACCATGCGTGTCATTGTACGAAAAAACAAAGCCACTGAGTACGAGCTTAACGTTGATCCAAATGAAGGTCCAACAAATGAACACATAGCCCATCAGAAGCACATTTAGGTGAAACCAACGTATACACAATGATGAAACCTTCTCTCAACGAGGGTGTCGTACGTAAATATGTAGATACGTGTTCTATGGTTCTATGGTCGCACACCCATCCTCATCTCCCCCCGCTCCACCTACCTAATCCACATAAAAAGTTATGATAAACTAATTAAATATAAACACGGCCCATTGTATGTGCTCAGACCAGACATAGAAGAACGAAAAGAAAATTTTCAAACATACATAAAAGTTTAAAAAAAAAAAACAACAACAAATTACTTGAAGATAAGTGCGCGCAGACACTTGAAAAGCAAATACTTCTTCGTATTTAACGGTGAGAGACCTATATAAGGTGAAACCAGCCATTTTTTCTTCTTTCGTTAAGTATTTCATTTTGAAACTCTGACCTTGATTCCATTTTGTGGAAACCAATCGAAATGTAATAAACTACTCGTACATGCTATGTTGGGTGGTGAAAAAAAAAGGTCAGCCGACTACCAAGTGGTTGTTGCTTTTGTTTTTAATTAGAAGCGACAATCTTATCGTCCGCCGACGATTAGATAAAAACGGTCTTTGTATTCTTAGACAAGGGGAATTTTTTTATTTTTTTTTTAACTATTACAATTATATATTTAAAAGCTTTAAACTTCGTTCGTTGAATTGCGTAAATTGGATGAGTTTTCCAATCTAAAGTTTGCATCGTGATAACGAAAATGTGAGCTTGAGATATCGTACACATGCGACGACTTTGACAGGGAAATCCCTTATTGTAGGGGACGTGATTGATTTTTTTTTTATTAAAAAGTCCGTCATCGAGGCCAAAGATAGTGAACTTGACCACTAAATTTAATGAATGAGCATGGGTAGCGCTTTTGGGTTGAAGAAGATGCAAAGAGTCACCGGATTTTGGTGAATGGAATGAAGGCCAGCATTTTTGACCTGAAGCAAGGAGTTAATGGCTGATTGAGCGATTACCATTTTTGGTGAGTCTACAAGGAGACAATTTTGTAAAACGACAGCATGGAATATGGCCATTCGTTTTACTAGTGTTTTATTTTTTATTATTAAGAGGAGGAAAGACACCACAAGGAGGCCATAACATTGGGATTAGTCCCTCACTTATGGGAATGTCAATGGTTTCATAAGGAACGAATTGTGGCGAGGTAAAGATATTTTTTTTCACGAAGCTGAAACCTAACCTATAATTTCGATCGCTTCTGCTAATTCTAATTGTAATATATTTACTTAGAAAGTCAAGCCGCTTGGTCTGCTGGCTGCCGTCATAACTCCCAAAAAAGTGGAGGAAACCATTGATAAGTTTGGAAGGTTTTACTCAGTAAAACTGGTAGCACTCATGCATATTCTACGTCGGTAGCATGCCGAATATTGTCATAGTTTAACAACATGTCGGCAGGCATTGGAAAAATCTGGGCTTGTCATCTTAAAGCTATCAAGGGTTGGATAGGTTGCATTTTATATGTGAATTTTAAAACCTATATGGAAAAGCAGTTTCTTTGTGAAGATAATACAATTTGAATTAAGCTTCCCAGCCTTTGACTTGCTACCTAGATGTAATCGCTTAAAATTAAAGAAAGTTCAAATAACCAAAAGGTCGAACAGCTTGTTGTGTAAGGATATCCAAATCAAAATACAATAAAACACGAAGACGAAGATCTGCAATGTGACGGAAGAGTTTATGTTGCCATAACTAGTGCTCGAAAAGTACCGCCCCAGAAGGGCTTGAAATCATTCCTAGCCTAATACTCTGGGACTATGTATATATTCAAGAATCTGCACTGAATTGCAGAGTGCATGAGCGAGCCAAACTTCTGCTAGACTTATTCATCGAAGGTATTGGCAGTGGTAAAGGCAGCTTAAGTCTTAATTTATAGCCAAACATATATTAAAGCAATCTCCGCTGCTGAAACAATCAGTATGAAACGGTGTCACGAAAAACTTGAGGTTCTTGCCGTTCAAAATAATATAAAATGGTTAAGCACATTTAAACCGGGCTCAGCGGTTTAAATGTGCTTAGCGAATTCTTAAAGAAGTTAAGGTCAGAGATACGTGCAACTCCGACCCCTTCTCAAAAGCTTTCTAGTTTCTCGGTTTTCTCTGACTGACTCCATCATGTTGATGAAACCCACAAACCTAACCATTACACCCAAAGTCTTACACTTTATTGATTACCATGATACGCAATATGTTTCACAAAACACTGACGTTCTAAGGCGTTTCTATCATTTGTTGACGGTCGCCTTAAAAAACACGAACTTAAAACAAACTATTTCTATTACTGTTCAGACTACAATTAGATTGTATGCTTTTTTCCTTCACCTTATTTTTCAATTAAAATGTTCTTAGCCTCGCAAGAAATCATCCACTCTCTGATATCAAAAGAAAGATTAAAGTGTGTTTGGTTTTTTTTTTGTTTTACTGCTGCCAGATTAGTCTTACCATTGCGTGGGTACACATTTGGAATTTTTCTCTAATTGGTCGACAGAGACTAGAAAAGAAAATACATACCACAAGATATCTTGAGTTTTTTATTTTTTTTTTTATTAAATGTGAAAAGCCCGTAGGGAAGTTTGTCCTTTGAGCTGGAAAGATTCCTGCCTAATGGAATTGAATATCTCGAGAATGTGGGAGTTTTCATTTTTAATTGACTTGATGCCCAATTATGGTTTGCTGTTCTTTAGTGGAAACAGTATTCCACTATATAAATTGTCACGAACAGCCTACACAATGTGCATTGATTGTAGATCAAAATATCCTTTCATCATTCTACCAAAATATTGAAGATGTGTCTAATCAATGTGGTCATCCACTCAGAGGCATAGCATATAATGAATGAGGAAATGGAGAAAAGCAATAAATTTCAAATTTATGGCAAAATAAAAAACACTCAAAACTCCATCAGGTATCTGGGCTAATGGATACTCCGTATCCGAATCCATAGCCATTCCCGAGCCATAATTCAATTTGGTAAGCAAGTATAGCTAGCTCGCCAATTATGGCCAGACTAGCTGAATAAGAAAAAACACTTTTGAAGATGTTACACAAGAGAAAATGTGTGTTTGTTCAATTCCCCCAATTTAGCAGGTGTAAACAAAATCCATGCGCACTCACACAAAGATACGTGCATGCAGATGCAATTCGCCAGAAGGAAAATTTGTACTAGGGCTTGAGTGTGGACTAGCTGGCAATTGGAATGCGTTTTCTGAGAGGAGGGGAAGCGCAGGGCACTCTAACTCTACACCACCTGGAGATTTTAATCCAGCAGGTGGGTGCTAAAAGTCTCGAAGACTCTAATAAATATTTCACGCCTATCACTCGACACACCAAACAATTGGAAACTATAAAAAAAAGATGGTGTGCTTTTCTGAATATTTTCTTCAAAAAGAAGATCAAAACTGTTGTGCAATATGCCGGTACACAATATGCTCGTTGTTGAGTGCTGCTGTTGATTTTTTTTTCTTTGTTGATGGATATTTGGTTAATGTTGTGCATCTAATTGTTTGGAGTTTCGGGGGGATGATCTTGCGAAAGGTTGTACTGCTGTGGGTGTGAGGTGCGATAAGATGAATGTTTTGTATTTGCTGAAGGAATTAAGAATGGTGAAGCTTGAACATTTTTGATAGATCATCGTCCGCATATGGGATGGGAATTATTGTTTGGATGGTTTCTCATATACACATGTATATTGCTGTCGCCGCAAGGCTTTTGTGAGTTTACATTTAGAGATTTATAGTTTTGGAAAGAGTGTTTGATTTAGAGATAATTCAGCAATTAAATTAATCCTTAGCTTCGATTCCACCGAGTAGTGAGGACTAAGTATGGAATACAATTGAACTTCAAGATTTAGAGAGTTATAAATGTAAAACAGACGGCCAAGTGTACGAGGTATACATTTGTGCATTTGATAGTCGGTATGAATATTTCTACTATAGAAAATGAACAAAGTTTGCCACTTTTTTTCAATTAACAAGGTGCTGGAATAGTCCAGGCATAATCCGCCGTATGATATGCGGTAATTAAATCTAAGTTGGTCCAGGATTTTTGCATTAACTACGTTATTTTAGAAGATTGAGATATCTTCGATTTCGATAACATTTTAGGATGTTTTTAATATTGTGATGTGTCAAAGGAATGAGAGACATGATTCCTTAATTTTAAAGAAAAGTACCGAATGCTTAAAAGCCACAGATAAATAATTATACAGATTTTGGGCTCTATTACCCTTTCTATTTTTTGCTTTAAAAAGGCGTAGATCTGTATCTGTAAAAGGTTTTGCATGCAATTCAAATTGAGCAAGCTCACGATCGCACACAATTGCAGTACTGCACCATGGAATCCATTTTGACAAAAAAAAATGTCATAACGTCATATTGAGCGCTAAACACCATATTTTTGACAATCAACAGCACCCTCTGTAGTTCACATGTTAATACGATAGGAAACTTAAAAGAGGATTATGTAAACGTGCTTAAAATTTTAGGCGCGTAAAAGGAGACAGGGGTATGCTGAGTTAACTATCTAATTATTTACTCATCTCTGACGAAGGCGACAATAAAAAAGACTTTAGGAATGGTTTCGGCCAAGATCTGAGTCAGAAGAACGGGGTTCTCCCAAGCTTCCATTAAATCACTTAAGTACTTTTAGAATTGCGTTTCAACAAAAGAATTTCTTGAATTCTTTCGAAAGTCTTGACACACTGAGAAATCTCTGAAGATATTTTCTGGATACCAGAAGCATTAAAGCCCTGCTAACATCAACTTATAAGCCAAATGAAAACTAAATGCAAAGAAGATTTACGCCTTATTTTCACTTCCGGATATCGTACAAGTCGTGAACAAATTTGATGAAGCTAAAGGCAGTTTGAATTGCCAACGTCTATGGCGGACTGTGTTTATATTCTACACACGTCATTGGTTTAATTGAAATGAACAAAATTTTTTATTAAGTTAGTGTGGAAGATAACTGTGTAAGGACGGTTTAATTGGTAGATATTGGAAAATCATTAAAATTGGTCATTTTCAGACTCTTAAGAGTATATGTTCTAGCTCTAAAGGCCCCTTATAGCATAACATTTGATTCTTCTTCTTCTCTCCTTTTATCGAGAAGGTTATGATCAGAATTAATTCACTGCCCGCCTATGGATGTGGCCAAAAATTGAGGATTTGGACGAATATGTATTAAACAAATATTTATGCAATAACGCCCTTTGCATTTCGCCAATACAACGTTTTTTTTCATTATACAAGTCTTAAATATAACCACAAAACACAATTAAAATTCACAAGAATTCCAAATAAAAGCTGCTTTAAAGACACGCAGACCCTTCTCATTTTCATGGCTACCCCAACTTTTTGCAGTATGCGTCCAAAGTAACTGCAGCTCAAGTGCTTAAACCTTAATCCATTTCATTTACTTAAGGTATCCATCCGATCATAAAAAAAAAACACAAACCTTAATCACTTGGAAAAAAATAGGTGCGGAAATGTATAGAAAACCAACCCCAAAAGCCTTTGTTGTCTGACAGATTGTGAGACTAACGTTGAAAAGAAATTTGAAATAAACAGGGAGACCTCCCCAAAAATACATGCGCCTATATCAAATTTCAATTCCAGAACTATAGAAAAAGGCAGTCATCGTTAGGCTGGCTGTGTTTTATGTGTTTTTTCCTCAAAACAAATGGCCAGTAAATAAAACAAGAAAGCCATTTAGTGTCAACTGTCAACCGCTCGGCAGTTTATGCCGCCTCCCATCTAGGAAACCCCACGTGTCACGTGCAAAAGGGTTAATTCTAAATGTCCCTTTGACCGGATGAATGAACAAAGGCAAATATGACAGGAATACTAATGCGCTTCCTAGACAGAGTTGTGTGTGTTTACTTTTTAATTACCAAACTGTCATCAGCCCGATACGACGTGTGTCGATATGAACAGTATTTTCCAAGTCAAAGCAATCAAAGTGAAATTCTCTCACTTGATAAGAGCCAACGAATAATTGTCCAAAAATAAAACGAAGCTTGATAAACTTTTTTTTTTTCTTCAATTAACACTGCCACTTCTTTCTGTTTTGACACCTTGATATATCTGTCACATGCTTGTCAGCGTTGACTGAATACAAACTATCAAGCTTTTAATTTATCAACTCACAAAAGTCATGAAGAAGAGATGCTAATGAAGAGAGCGACAAGCTATCAAGTTTATTGACTTTTGACGCATTTGTTTAAAATACCGATTAGAACAGAGGCAAACGTTTTCCCCTGATTTATTGCATAAGTTCACGCTCAGAAAGATGGTGAGATAAGGGGGCTTAAATTGTCATAAACTATAGGTACGGAAACGCGAGTTTTTTTTGACTCGGCGCGACGGGGAAGTAATGTTGTGAAACGTTTGTTAATTGCACAATTTCGTTTGCTTCCAATTTGAAGGGAAAATATTTGTTTTGCCCGAACGAAACGAAGAAGATGATGGTCGAGGTGGTAGGGGTGGATGACAATTAGGTTATGTAAACTTCGTGCAGTGCAGTGAGAGGAGGTGTTACATGGCATCTGTTGTGAAATAAGAACTCATAGTAATGAAGTGAACGCAAAGCAAATAGTTATCATATAAGGGCTGCGCAAATTTCTTTTATTTGCCCTTTTTCAATGATTTCTTTTTGGCAATCAGGGTTGGAATACTAAAACTTGATGTCCGTTCTTTCAGCGTTTCGTCCTGCTTCCTCACATCTTATTTGCCATTCGTCTAAAACAAAGTATTAATACCTCTCAGCAGGCGATGAATGTATTCTTTGAAGACTCTTCTGCATTACGGTAAAAGGGTGCAAGTTTGCAAGGGATATAAAATTCCTTCTGTATTAGTTTTAACAGCTGTACAATTAAATTGAGTTCATGTAAGTGGCAACATGTAGTGCGCTAAGTTTGTTCTGAGTTTATGTCTAGTTTATTAGTTGTTAAAGTTGTTTGGGGGAAAGAAAGAATTAAGCAGCTTTGTATGACTTCTACATTATGTCGTGCTTCATTAATTTCAAAGAGAGAAATATTTTTTTATTTTGTCAGGGTGAACCTTTGAGGCTTTGCAAGTTTATTTGTTATAATATTTAAGAGGAACATATTACAAATTTCGAAGATTTGTATCACCGCCAGATCAAGTGTTAGTCAAATTCAAATATTTAGAACAAATTTTCTTAAAACTCGTCAACAGCCATTATAAGTTGATACATTTGAATTGTTTGAACCAGTTGCTTAATAGCAATGAAGACTCAGGTCTAAAGGTTGGGAGTTTTGTTTGTGATAAGCCCAATTCCTGAGCTTATTTTACATCTGCAAAAGCACTTACTTTTAGGAAGATACTTGCTTCTTTCACGAGAAGTATGCACGACATCAGTACATAGGACCTGCAGAGTGGTTTGAAGAAAGACAGAACTACCACTTATAAAATGGTGTCTTGGTCCACCATATTCCATATTGCGGCTTAAGGAAACCTTGTCATCAATGCAAGCCTTTACAAAATATGCCCGCATAGACAAAACATAACCTAAAATACCTTTCAAAAGCTGAGAGCTGAATCGTTATCGCATTGAGCACTATTTTAAACATACAATTAAATTATGTAAAATTTTGAATTTTCTTTTCATTTTAATTATTATTATTTATTTGTAGAAAAAAATCACTTCTTAAAAATGGATGTTAAGTTAAAAAATTAAATATTTTCTCGAAAAATCACAATCGTGGGAGAGATTTTAATTAAGGCATTAAAACTGTCCTTAGAATTACTATCATCTTTCGTTATTGAGATATCCCTTAAAATACATAGGAAACTTTAAAAATTGTCCGTTCCTTTAACAGTTTTAGAATGGTTTAGTTTTGGTCTAACATAAGTCCAAAATTCATTGACATTTGTCAAAAATTCGTCTATTTGGAATGGACTGAATTCTATCAGTCAGCCATTTAATGCATTTTAACTGTTTTTTAAAACTATTTACCCCTCAACTGCTAGCATTGACCTTTGCGACTATTTTTTTTTTCGTTGGCTTAATTTTTGGAGCTTACCTGAAAAATAAGGAAAAACAAAACATTAATTAACAATTTAATTGTATGCAAAATTAAAGTATAACAAAATAAATACATAAATGTGCATATTAATAAAGTTAAATGTCGACGTTAAGATTTTTGCCAGCATCGAAACTGGCATTAATTATGCAGCGGTAAATGATTATGCAACGCATACTTTGTGTGAAAAAGAATCTCTAATATTCCGCGAAAAATAAATATTCAGTAGCTGTCTTATTCTGCATAAGTTTTTGCATGCAAATCAAACTGACCAGCTCATGCACACAATTTCATTACTGCTCCATTTTGAAAAAAAAAAAAAAACAAGTTGTTTGTTGTATGTCAATTCCAATTTAAACTGAGCTTCAAACATTACAATTTGCAGATAGTCTTAGAAGATAGCGAATGCAGAATTTGATCTCTATAATTACTGTTATTTTTTGAACAGAACCAATACGCAATTCCAAAGATTAAACCTTCATTTTCATTTCATTTGTGTCTTCCAACATCTTGCAATTTTTTACAAACTTGGTTTAAAACTAGATCTAAGAATTTTGAGCTTTAGAGCCAAGTTTTGATTGAATTTAAACAGACTTATCTTAAATTTTGCCAGAATATTGCTTAAAACATGATCCAAAGCGATGGGGCCATTGCAGCAAACAGTATTCTTCCGATATTTTATTCCACAACGTATCACCGTTTTTAAATACATAAATCCAACTCTAACTTCAATGACCCTTACAATTAAAAAAAAAAACCTCAGACAGTTGCTTTGAATTTCATTCCCTCTTTTCAAGATATACCAAATTGTTAGCCCTGTTTCAACAACAACTAACAATACTCTTCGTATCCTACAAGTGGCAAAAGTTGTAATGTAATCCCAGACAGAGAAAACAAGGGTCAAAACGAACCGGTCCTCAAAACCACACACACACAGAAGGGGGAAGCGATTACGCCCTTGCAGAAATTTTATATACTGTATATAAAAAAAACGAATAAAAAATATGTTAATGTCCACCAAACTCCGACTAATTGAGTAACTCGAAATAAAGGTGCAAAAATATGGCAAAACAACCACCAAATTCACTGGTTGTCCTTGAACACGATCCAGAGCCATTAGCAAGCAGCCGTTCGGTCTCATTTCCATATCGCGATCTGTTCTCGTTTTTCATTTTTATTTGCATCATTCAGATGCCATCAGAGAGCACCTTAAAATAACAACAACAACACAATTCAAAACAAGTTCAAGCTCCTAGCAAATTCCAAAGAACAAGTCTCATTCGTCATTTATCTGAGCGAAGGATTAATTTGCAAATTTGCATTTACTTTTTCTACATGTGGTAGTAATATGACCCAAATTTAATGAGCTCGAGGGATAATCTGTGAGAAATTTTTTAATTGCATGCATTCAACATTTGCAAAACGTTCAATGTCACCAGAGGTCGCGCTAGCGCTTCGATTAAAACCGATAAATAACAATATTACGCGTTCACCCTCTTGTGTCAGATGTGCGCTATGCTGCGGGGGTTGTTGAATGCCGCCTAGATTGACGATGACGCCTCACTAACTATATTACTATATGCTACCGCTACGATTATTGGAAGTGTGATCTTGGAGTTTTTAACCTAGACCGATGGAAAGGGGGGAAATCCATACTCCCGCGCACGCTAAATTAACTAATTGTAAGGTGACACCGAATTTGCGGAATCGCGTGCAACTTAGTTGTTTTAGTTTCGCACTGTTTCTGCTTTTGCGCGCATATAGATTTGAATTAAAAAAAAAACATATCACCAGAGCAAGGGGTGGGAGAAGTGTGCGGTAAATGGCTTGAAAACGCATCAAAGTGGATCGGACTATGGTAACGACGATCATATACCACACATTATCTGGCTACTGACAGAGGTTAGTTAACCTTGTCACAATTAACAATTAAATTATTGCGAAATATTTTTTTTTTAAACGCGTAGAAAGGAGGAGATGTTGCGATCGACCTTAGGTTGAGATCGGCGAAACTTGTCAAAACGAAGAGAATACCCTAAATGATTGGGCTTTAGGAAAAGGTGGAGAAACATAGTCTAAGCTGTCACTTAAGAAGATAACAACAAGGTTCTCAGATAAAAACTAAAAGCTGAAATAATGCGGTGCAAGTTCATGAACGAATCGCAGGGAACATTTATCAAAATCAATTGCCCTTACCTTTGGCCTAATGAAGCAGGGGCTGCTCAGATGAAAAGCCGTAAATGATGCAATCAAAGGGAATTCCGTCCCATGCTTGTAAATCCTCTCATGGAAATGGGGCGTCTATCATTCTTTCAAGACAAAGTATTTACTGCTATGTTTGGTTTCGGTTTAGAAAGAAAAGTGATTGTTACATACTTTTTTAAGGATTTGCCAAAACTTCTGTCGCTGTGATGAATTGAGTTTGAATCAGAACAGCACGAACCGCATTTGATATTATGCCGCAATGTTAACCTGGCAACTCAAAATATCTTTTCGGCGATTCGTATTGGTCTTCTGAAAGATAGTTAGAATTTCCCGTGTTTTACTTTTCGCTTTGACGTATTTTGAAGCATCGGATTAACGTATATGAAGAAGATGCAGACCTTGGGGCTTTAAAGTTGTAAGAACGATATAAAGTCAAAAGAGCCGGTTTTAATAACGCGGGACCGATAACAACAGCACTTGTTGATTATGTTCTGCACACAAACGCGCGATGTGATGGATAGATAAATCCGTCAAATACCGCCGCATGGACGTGCGTGTTTCTGCCGCCTACAAACAACAACTATTTGAAGTTGAAGTGCAGGTATGGCTATCTTATACCGGTTGTTTGAAACTTCATTTTTATGTTTATAATTAAAAAGTTTTCTACCACTTAGATGTTAATATTCGTGTGAGACCCCTAAGATTATATCTATTTGTGATCACCATCTTTAGTTATGACGATAAGTTTGCTATTCAGAGAATTTTTTTAAAAAAATTTTTGTTTATTCGAAAATTGTCTTACATTAGAAAAGACAAAAAATATGATGTTTTTGGACAAAATTTAGCACATGTGTTATTGTGAGACTTTTAAATAAATTAATTTTCATAACTTAATTAATAATTCGTAACTGTAACTGACAAAGTAATAAAAGCCGTTGGGGCGGGCACGATACCCACTGAGTTTTTAAAGAAGATGGAAGAAGTCTGATTCAACAAGCTCAGTTTTCTTATCTCATGAGAGGCGTTCCAATGCCTAATCAGTGAAGGAAAATTTATCATCTTCGTCAAATACATACCATTAAAAATCGTTGATTGGTCATTAAACGGCCTAGTACGTATATATGGTGTTTGTTGATTTTGAAAAAGCACCAGGAAAGCGCGAAAAAGTACTACCCATTCTCTGACCCTCTCCAACATATTCAAGATATTTGTTTCAATGTAAAAGCGATTTAAAAGGAGCAGGAGCTTTGCAGAAGGCGATGAACCCATCTCCAAAAAAATTTAACAGTTGCGATGTTTTAAAAATGGACCCAACGAATCCTGCCTTTTTTTTTAAATTGCCACAAATTATCGTTGCATAATTTTATTGCATGTTGCAAAGTGAAGAAATTTTAAAATTTCTTCCAAACATAGTTTTGGAGAAATTTTATTTAGCAGAGCGGCAATTTTTTTTTTGGTTTCAATTGGACTTATAAGACAGATGTCAAACACTGAGGTTATTAACGTTATCATATGGCGTGCGCTTATATTATTATTGAATTGAATTCTCCTCACATTGTGGCCTCTGAATACAGAATCAATTCAATGGTCGATGTACCCGCGCGCGCAAAAAAAAAAAAGAAATGTATACGTATAATAAAACTCCAATTAAAAAATAAGAAAAACAAAATTAAACCATTAAACAAATAAATAAATAATTCCTATTCAAACTGCGCACAAGCGAAGGCCTTGAGATACAAATCTTTTTTTTGACCGTTAATGGCTTAAATTTAAATTTTTGTTTTCCCCTTGCTTTCGCGCGATTACCTGACGAAGAATTAATTTGCAATAATACCTACCAAGTCTCGACGGTGAAAAAAAAAATAAATAAATATAATAAACTGAAATGGAAAGAAAAACAACACATGAATGATGATTTATCATCACGTCGGCGGCGGCGTCGTCGTCGTCGGTTGGACGGACGGACTACGGTCAAAAGTCGTAACCTTCATTAATTATGTGTGCGTCTGCGCTGTCTATTGTGCACTTTCGATTAATTTTTATCTGTTTTTTTTTTGCGAAAACAAAAACAAAAACTGAAAATGTTTTCTTAGATTTCGATCTTAGCCGTCGCACACACATGCGCTTGAACTCTTTCGACACACTTTTCGAATATCGAATGCGACTGTTGCTGCTTCGGTATCAATTGCGTACATCAACTTGCCAAATGAATAAGGCGTTGTCGTTATTGTCTCAGAAAATTTAACATTCACTCCAGAAAAACAATTTTTTAAGTCCACTTTCATGAATGATGAAAGAAAGTACCGTCTTCTTCTTCGTCAATTCTAAATTGTGCGATTTCTTTCGAACCCTAATCCGATTTGTAACTGACATCTGGTGATGTGATTGATCGGTTGTCCAAAAAATAAAATAAAATAAAGTGAATGTTTGTAGTTCCTGCGCTTTGTTTGCGGCTAGTGGACAATCTTTGACGAATATGCCCCCGCAGCAGCTCCAATTTGATTTTTTCAGGTACTCGCTTTGAGTTTGAGTGAGTGAGTGACAAATGATCCGATCTTTTGTTGTACAGTTAAGTAAATCATTTGCCGCATTTGGTATGGATTTTCGAATCTGTGAATTGATTTAATGTGTTGGCAAATTCGTTGCCGTATCTAAAACCTACAGTACGGATGCGATCAATAAATGTTCGACTTTCGTTTGGTTAATGAGAGGTTTCTGTATGATTATTATAATTTTTTCCTTTGTCGAAGATTGTTAAGTCTACGCACACGAATGAGCTGTAAGGAAAGCTTAAGATGTAATCTGGATTACTTTTAGTTATGCTTAATTTAGCAAACGATTTTACGGTGAGTCTTTTTTTTTGGCAAGGAGGGTTTTTGACACCATATAGAGGTATCGCTTGGGGGCTTAAAGCTGCTTCGGCGGAAATTAACGGTGACACGTGTATTAAGAGGAGTTAAGAAGGCTTTTCCTGTCGTTGAACCAGTTTTGTTTTTTTCTGTTCGTCGTGGGAAAGGAACGCGTTTCAGAGTTTTGAAAAGGTGCTAGGGTCCAATAACTTATAATCTACGTATTACTTAGTAACTTATCTCCTTTTTCACCATCACTTATCATTTGATCCTTGCTAATTAAATCAAAACTTGCGTTAGAAAAAAGTAGTTGTGATAGTACGCCACCTTGTGGAACCCTAACAGCTTATGGGATACAAAATTTCATTCAGGAATTATGAAAAGAAATCAACTGCCAGTAAAAACTCCCACCGTTTTCAAAAAATAAAAATAATATAATAATCCTTTCACATGACAGTAAACATATGCACAAGAGTGATGAGGATGACTGTGCGGTGGGATACAATTCAAATTTGAGACTTAAGCACTACTAGCACACACAACAGTCGTCATGGCACGTCTCGTGTCGTTTTGGATGAGTTCTTAAGCACATTTCCTAGTTTCCCTTTATGCATTTCTTACTTCACTCTTTACTCTGGTATCTCTTTTCATTTGAATTACCCACTTTATACATATGAATCCCCATTGCGCGATGCAAATAGTGTTTACAGACGCGGCATGTGTGGAACCAGCTAGCACAGACAGTTGTGTAGCGCCGCGTGTGTAGGTTGCGAAGGGAAGCTCACATCCACCATAACAGCACAAGGATGAGATGATGATGGCGAAAAATTCTTGCAAACAAACAAACAAAAGGTGGGCTTTGTCACATTCTGTACCTTCTTTTACTCTGTAGGTAGGTACTACATATCTCTCTTCTCGCTCTCTTCCCAGTCTGTAAGTCCCCATCCATACGGGTGCAGGTGAATGAACTGTATGTGTTCATTTCATTTCGTTTCTCATTCTTATTCTGTATTTATTTACTTTTTACTTTATAGTTGTTTTTGTGTGACAAAACGGAAGCGCACATGAGAACCATGCCTCGTCCGGTCGTCCGGGGAAAATGTGGAAAAAAGAAAACACAGAAATTGGACAAAAAAAAACAAGGAAGAAGACGAAGAAGAAGAAACAGTGAGTAGTAAAGTGAATGAATGCGTACGCTTGTTCTTCTTGCCATACTCCTCGCCATCTCAGTGCGCTCTTTTGTGTAATTAGCCAGTGCATGGAATAAGTGAAGACGTGGAGGAAAAAATTTTTGTGCAATTGCTTTCATTTTGGGGGAAGAATTGTAAATCCCTTCGTTTGCTTCGTCTTCTGTTGTTTTATTCATCGTTTTCATGAGGCACTCCACACTCATATGTTATTATTCTATTACAATGCTCTTGTTGCATTTAGTGGGTAATTCAAGGGAAGTTGCAATTTGCTTCAAGCCAAACCGAAGGCAGACAAGAATGAAACGAATTGTCATGACATGTTCTAAGTTGTTGCTTTGTTTTTATTCACTTTATTTTATGAAAGAAAATAACATTTTAATGTATTGGTAATGATTAATAGAAACCAGAATTACATAAGTGCTTGGGTCCTTGTTTGAACAGATGCTGTCACCTTGACAGAATGCCACTGACATCATCGAACTTCCTGTTCTAATAATAGCAACCAATTTAGCCCATCTCCCGAATTTCCTATCCACTTTCCGAGTTGAAAATTCTTAAAATCACTACCAAAACTATGAGCAAACATCCTTAAAGGACAAAAAAAGCAGTAATTTAAAACCAAAACCGCTTGACATCACTCAAAGGCATTGATGACTTGAAGCAGCCCTCTTTACCCATAGAACACGAACACAAGTGTGTCATCGGATATTGGATTTCACAAAGTGTGTGGTGTGCTCCTGTTTTCATTATCCTCTTTTCGACATTTTGAATGAAAAACCAACCATTTTTTTTTGTGTGTTCTTCTTGAAGAGGATAAAGTTGTTCCTAGAAAAGTGTTTTCAAAACTTGACTAATGTCCTGGAACGTGCTGCTGCATACAATGATAAGAATGATCTGAAGAAGATTAGAGACCCATTAACCCATTCACTTACTACCTACAGCCAGTGAAATATGAAAATAAAAAAACAACAAAAAAAACCTTTACTTTAAGAATCCCGGAAGCATATAATGCGGAAGAAGCGATCAACTGAGGCAGCGCGAGAGAGAGAGAGAAAGGAAAAAAAGTGAAAATCCATTTGCAAAGCCTAAAGCTCATTTGTAGATGGTTTTAAGAAAAGAATGAGTGCTTTCTCGTCGCATCGCTAAGGTGAGGGAACCTTGTCAATGACGGTGACAAATGGCTTGTGGCCTCAATTCAAGAGCGAGGAAAGGAAATGCAACTGCATCAGGAACGATGTTTGTTAGACAGTGTATTAAGGGACTAAACGTGCAATTGCATTTGTTGGTGAATGATGAATGTGCAATGATGGGATTGCTGTAAAGAGGAAACTGCGTCACGGAACACTTAACTTTTTACCTCCACAAAAAAACACACATTTTATTTCGACTTTTGACTTCTTGGTGGGTGGTTTCAAATGCATAAAAAAAAACCGACTAGACATGAAAGGAAACGACTGGTATTTGTGGGTGCTTAAGTTCTAAGCTAAATAGCCAAATTTAAACCTGACTTATAAAAATATTCAAAAAAATACTGAAGTTAACCACCCGATGTCTGTTGGATGTGAAAAATGAGGGAATCAAGAACAAGGAACTTAAATTTAAACATTTTCTTAGACTATAGTGGCCAAGGATTGTTTAGTTACTTTAAATTTTGGAAGACAACAAGTCAATTCAGCCCAATATTGTAGAAGTAATGGAGGGGCTGAATCTGTAAATATGTATCATACGCAGTACATACCAACAAGATAAAATTTTGGTGCATTTGACCACCAAGCGAGACGTCGCTGGTTCAAATCCCGACCTGTACCACCTGAAAAGTTTTTTTATTGCTCCCCAACCTCTTGCGACCGTCTGACAAACATCCGAGAGTAAGAACTTTCATAAAAAGCTTCTTCTCAAAAAATATATCTTCGCACACACAGTGGTTGGAGAAGCTAGACTTTGGGTCCTTACGCCTAATATTTATTTATTTTGTTTTTGAGAACAGAATGTTTTTTTATCTCAAAACTTTATTGTATCAGAAAATTGGCTGAATATAATTCTTCGTTCTTCTTCTTCGAACCTCCCGCCAGTGGAAGACTAAATTGAACTAGTGAATGAAAAGCTTGTAACAAGTTGGATGACTAAAAAAAGTATATAAACCTTTTTTTAAACCACCGCTTTTAAATAATTTCTTAATACTGTTTTAGCTGCCGTTTTTAAAAGTGTGGCTTAGTTTTTTAATTAAAATTGAATTTTACTTGGCGTTCTGAATAAAACAACAACTTCAAAACAAAGAAAACAAGACCTTTTAAGAAAGAAGAAAAGTTTTAGAATTAACAGTTTAACGTTAATAGACCAACTGAATGGCCAACAAAGTATGTCCAACAAATTAAAACCCAATAGTTAAAAAAGAATCTTAAAATATTTAAGACATGCTGAACTCAAATTGGCGAACTCCATAATCAACATGAAAAACTCAAATAATCATACTCAATGCGACATAAGAACAAAATTCCCAGCCTTAAAACGATTTATCCGCAGCTAAATTGTTTGAAAATTGCCAAAATATTATTCACGGAATTAGACGTTTTTTAAGAACGGCTATGAAAAATGATTTCCTAAGTCATCACATATTTAACAACAACATAAGAATTTTTGTAAGACTAATAGCCACTTCCTTAGTTTCCGCTCGACGAAAAGTCAGAGCAGACATTTTTTAATTACTTAAGTCCAAGATATTATGTGCAGAATTTGATTTTACTAGGCGCAATCACCAAGATCACAAAACCCAAGATTCCATCCATAATTTACTTCCAAAAATTGAACTTGTAACAACAATTGTAACGTTGTGATTGCATATACCGAAAACGCAAGATAGGTCGGTCCCAAAATACCAAATTGCATCTTCAACTAACATGATGAATGACTAAATTGTGCTGACAAAACATATGTTTTGGTATTAGAGATATCACGTATAATAATCGTATAAATCCATTCCTCTAACCAAGGGATTCAACCTCCATTAATCACCCAATTCTGATGTCCTCATTATTCCAAAGTTTTACACTCAATATCGTTCCATTTCCTCTGACAAAAAACCCCGAATTCAGATTTAATTGTCCAACAAATTAGGAAACATCTGGTGACATGCATCGTCGCGACGACCAAAATTATCCAATGTCTTCGTCGTCGTCGTTGGCGGCAGTGTGAAAGTGAAAGACTTGCATTACGAATTAGTCACACGCATTGCAGCATCGCAAAATACCACCTACCTACTTTGTTTATTTTTTCATTTTTTTGTTAACGTGGTCTAAAAATACTTGGCTCTTTCCTCCATTTAAAATCCTCGCCGATTGTAACCTTGCTTTATACAAAATCGTCTTTTTTACATTCCCTGCGCGTTATGAATCATTACTTGTGCCATTTGGACGCTGCCGCACCATCTGACTAACATCTCATTTGCGCTTATACGTCGTGAGTGGTAAATTTGCGTAGCAAACCCTTTAGCAATCAAAATTCATTAAATTCATTTGTCTTGCTTCTTGCCACATAAGAGAAAAAATAAAATAAAATAAAAAACTAAACCTCAAGACTTCAGCGTGTAGTTATCGTCGTCGTTGTCTTCGTCGTTTACTAATCGCACTCATGTGTGAAAAAAGTGTTTTTGTTTGGCCTCTTACCTCCCCCTCGGTCTCCCCCGCAGGCGAGAGTTACTTGGGGTCAATTAGTGTATTTAAATTAGCATTTTGTTTGGTTAACTTAAGGATGGACGTCAAGAAGATGTCCCCTCATGCGTGTGTGTGTCAGTGTCATTAATCTGCATCTCATCAATCACTGAAGCTATATGGGGTAAGAGACAAGGCGACTGATGTTTACTCGAGTCGTGGTTATGACAACTGCACCTCGCTCCCATCAACTGAGTCCGCTGTTCGAAAGGAAGTCTGTAAACGGAATGCACAACAAAGTCAATCAACCCTTTTCTCCCTCTTACGGATGTGATGTTACGGGTTAGGGATGGGAGGCAAAACAAAAGATCTCCTCCAATGCGTGAGAATCGAATTTAATGCACCATTGCGTCTAATTCTACCACCAAGAGACAATCTCATACATTATTGACTGGAAATTAGGTTACGGTCACACTAAAGGTTTTTGTAATTCAAAACCCAAAATAGAGACGAAGAACAAGCGTAATGTAAAATGTTAATCTCTCTTTGCATAAAAATAATAATAATGTGCCACAAGAAAATCCACCACCATTACCACTTCTTACCCACCTCCCACTCCATCGCACCGCACTGTACAACACTTCTGTCACCCGGGATCGGATTACACAGTGCAAACGTTTTCCATTTGTTTAATTTGCGTGAAAATTCATTCGCGGATCATGGAGGCAGACCTACATCTATATAGTATAGATGAGATGAGAGTGCAATGTAATGATGACCATCAAAATGCTCACCACCTGGTGGCGATGGTGGTTTGCGCACCCAACAGCGATGGTGGGGAAGAGGATCTGTTCACGGATTGGTGTCGAATTACCGCCATAGGTACGACGAAACGAAGCTTAGAGTTTTTCACCTTCACCCCAACCGCTGAACGATTTTTCCACTCACACACCGACCGACCAACCGGTAAGCTGATAGAAGAGACATCATTTTACATTGCGCCGATCCAATTTCACACACAGCAGAGTTGCATGACAATTTTTGCTTCATTTATGCTTTTATGCACAAAAACAGCAAAACACAGCTTAAGAGAATTTGTTGTTTTCGTTTCGATTTTAAAATCTGCTCAAGGTAAGGCGGCCAAATTTGATTGACAGCCATGGTGACAACCAGCGTCAAAAATAATGACAGCACTCGGTGGCATGGTTCGTACAAGTGACACAATTGACAGATGATTCGGTTTCATGAATTATGTTTTCGTTTTTCGGTGGTGTGGTGTTTTGTGGCGAATATTCGCAGAAGGAGAATTTTGACATCTATTTTTGAAAGAAATGAGGGGAGTAAAGGTGATGGATTTTGCTGTTCAACTGTCAAGGTGCGACAATGTTTAAATACTAATTAACTTAAATGAAGAAAATGCAGTTTTTGTTTTATCACATCTCTAAAAACACTAAAATATTTTTTGAGAAGTAGCTTCAACTCACGCGCAAATTATTGAAAAGGGCCACCTCAGTATACAAAAAATAAAACAAATTAGAGCCTACCATCGTGAATGGTATGATGCGCAAAATTAACAGTAATTAAGCTCTCATTTAACATTTACTATAAGTGTAATATTTTATGTGACACAATTTAGCGCTGACATAAAATCAGACACCGCAAAGTGCGCTTTTAACGCCGGCCGTTACGATTGAAAACTAACGTGCGCAAGTTTCCACATTATCTTTAGCCATAACCACTAAATTTTGACATTTCATAGTGCAATGCACATAAAAAATAAATAAATTTACCGTTACAAATCGGTCATCAATCATTGAAGCAAACCAACCAAAATGTGTGTAGGGTAACAATTATGTAAAAATATATTTCACTAATGTAAACAGAGATTAAGTAGAGATTAAATCCAAAATTAACTACTTGTAAATTATGCGTGTGTGTGTGTGTGTGTGTCTGTCTACTTTGATTTGGAAATTGTCTTTTACTATTTGTCTGTTTGACCTTCGTTTTTGGAAGAAACCAATTAAATGACTCATCATACAATTTAATGACGTTTGAAGTCTTAACGTAAAAATTTGCTTGTAATCCAAATTTGTTATTAGAAAAAGACAATTGAGTGTGGGTGCATCGGCAAGCAAAGTCACAAAATTGTGGCTATTAAAAATGTCTCTTTGACGTGTGATGGTTATTGGTAGCTGTCAAAGTAAAACAAGTGGTATATTATAATGATCTCAGGAATCTTTTGTCAATATTACGTTTTTTTCTGTCAATGAAGGATAAAAGTCCACAAATAAAAAATTAGTATTATTATATCATTACGGTCAATACGTCAATAATCTAAGTTCTGTATAAACAAATACAAAGAAAGTGAGAAAAAAAAAACAATAAACAAAGCTGACCTAATTTTAAAAATAAACACAACCTACATAAATTCTTTTACATTCACATCATGTGTCAATTTCGACAGATAATGCAAAACAAAAGAATGTCACCCACCGTAACACTACGCGACCTTGTCATTTCTTTCTCTACGTGCATCAGTATGGTATAACTACAAATTAACTGATGAAATCAATGCACCTACCAAATAGGTGTTAATTACAAATGTCACTTTGACGTGTAATGGTTATATTGGTAGCTGTCAAATGAAAAAGTTTGTTATATTGCAAAGAACTTGCATCAAAATGAAAGTTTTCTGACAGTATCCGAGAAGGATAAAAATCCATTAATAAACGATCAAACACAGTCCTAAAAAATAGGAACAACCCCCAGTATTATTTCGTTATGTCGATAATTAAAGTGACAGTTCAACAGACACAAAGAAAGTGTTAACAAACAACAAAAGCAAATTAAAAAAAAAACAAATAAACAGAACTGACCTAATTTGTGAAAACAAACCACAACCTACATAAATTCTTTCACATTCACACCTTGTGTCAATTTCGACAGATAATGCCAAACAAAAGAATGTCACACCATGTCACCCACCGTAAAATGACGCGACCTTGGCATTTCTTTCCTCCGTGCTGCAGTATCGGTCAGTTACAAAATTACTGATGAACTCAATGCACCTACGAAATGAGTGTTATTAAAATGATGTCCCATAAGGCTGTTATCTTTGACCTATATTTTTTTCCCATTGCATTCAGTATAAACAAGATTTCTCAATAAGCATTTTTATTTTTTTTTATTGTTATTCTTTTCCGTTACAAAGCGAAAACATAAAACTTACAGCAAAGATGAGGGAAGAAGCAAAAATTGAATTAGTGACATATTATGCATAAATTTTGATATTAATCGCAATCTACACTGAGTTTGCCGGTTATTTCTTTCTTTCATTTTCTTTACTGGGCTCTTCTCACATCATCTGTGGATGGAGGTAACACTACGTTTACGTTATATGAATATGTATTACTCATCGCTGTTCGGGAATAGATCACCGTTCGTTGTCGTGTTCTTTTTTTATATGCGCATGACTCACATTCAATCTTTGACAGTTCTTTCTTCTTCACGCCTTCTGTCTCCATCTCTGTTGTTCGCTTGCAGTTTGCGAGATGGAAATGTAAAAAAACAACAACAAAAGGGTTCATAATTTATGGCATATTGATAAATTTATTTTTGCTTTTGTGGAATTTATATTGCTTTACTCACAGGTGAGAGGAATCCTATGCGAAATTTACAATTTACGATAGTTTTCAATTTGAGAAGTTCAAAGTTATAAGGCGAAGTGAGGATAAATTGTTTGCCTTGTTTGATGCGCATAAGTTTTTTTGTTTTTTGTAGCCAATCAACTAACTTTTGATCTTAGATCGAAATATCACGTACAAGACGGTAGTAATTATTAATTCATAGGAAATCACGGCGATCAGAGACGGAAAAGTGATCTCATCTTCCGGCGATGTGTGGTCAGTTTTATAGATATGTGATAAGCGTCTGAATTTTGAATGACAAAGAGAAGGAGAACTAATGCTTCGTTTCCAAACCAAACGTTTAAATTGAGGGAATAAATCTAGTTTCAATTTAATCTCTGCCGTTCAAGTTGGGAAACAAATTTAACATAGCTAGTCCAACTTGCTTTTCCGACATAAGTTTTGTGAGGTCTTGAAGACTGTGTTCGCAAGCCCAACTTTACATGCTAACCTAGTTTACGGTACCTTCAAAGGAGATTAAAAGTACCGTCACTCTATGCAGGTAAAGTTCTTGCAGAGTTTCAAGAATTCTAAATTTTAAATTTGCTCACAAGTGCCTGAAGTGATCAGTCATAGAATACAATAGTACTAAATAAGTGTAGACTCTTTTCGGGTCGTCACAGGACGCAAGATCAAGCACTTTCCGCAAGTGATTTGTGACTGTGTGGACGGGTGTGGTGTTTCCCATTTTGAGTTCAGTTTCGTTTCTATGCGGGAACAATGTATGCGTTGGTCCAAATTTGGATGGATTCGGGAATGGGTGGGCTAAAATTAGTTGGATGCTAGCTTTCGCGCGTTCAACGATATTTTCATCGCGAAAATTGTTGAGCACTCCATCGAGAATTTATCTATTGTCTTGGTGATTTGTTTTCGTGATTTCGAGAATTGTAGATGTTTACCTATTGTATTCCAACTGTGTTGAATTTTCTTCGCCATCATTTGTTTTCTGTTTCATCACACACCGAACTTCTTGTGTGGAAAAACAAACGTTCGCTTGCACCGCATAAAAAAAAAATAGCAGACCGCCCGAGCGGCGAGTGTCCCAAACCATGCAAGTTTTGTTTGCTGCAAGCACTTTCCTTGTGACATCACCTTTAGAATATTTTGATCTGCGTACAAAATGAACGAATGTTTCAATATTGAATGCTGGTAGTGTACATGGAAGGCATAATAATCGCCAACATTTAGGGTTTACAGACACGAGCACGTTAAATCTTTTTGGCACAACAAAAAAAAAAATTACTTCATTTACCTCCCTATCCTAAGAACATAAATCTTTCTTGATGAAAATTGACTACCCAATTCGTTTCTTTTCACAAAAAAAGGCACAAATAGTAGTCGACCGACCTCCCACCACGACGGCCTCCGGACTAACAACAAAACTTCAAGACAATCTATCATTCTCTGCGATGGATATTTTCCAAAGTACAAACATTCACTGCGCCCTCTTTTCCAGTCAAAATAAACTGTCAATCCTAATTAAAGCGGAAGCTGCATATAAACACCACCAGCACCACCATTCACGCCAACATAAACCACACATTTCCTGGTCATCGAACTGCCTACAGAGTGAGCAGAAAACATTCGCCCATAGCCTCACAGTACGCGGTAAACAAATAAAATATCCTTCGTTGACATATTTTCAAAGGTTCATTGTTCTTTGAGTGGGGGCGTGTGCGCGATCCGTTCCGCATGAGGAGGTCTTATTCGAATTATTCTTAGTTATCATTGAGTTCTATTGTTTATGCTTTCAACATCTCTCCAGCAGTGACAGTTGCCAAAATGTATGGGCAAAGCAAAGGATTCTTCTGACAGAAGAATGAACAGCTCTGAACCGAGTTCATTTAAGTTCACAACCAGTTTCTCTTTTCCTTTTTTGGCAATGGACTTCATTCATAAAATTCAAATTACACACATTCGATTAGAATTAAGAAACAATTTTAGAGACATAAATTTAAAAAAAAAAAACTCATCGAATTCACAGTGGGAGAACTTGAATCATGAAACAAGTCACAGCCAAGTTAGCATGATTCTAAATTTAGGCTTAAAGTGAAGGTTTCTGTTTTTATATATTGATTGTTGTTGTAATTTTGTTCAGATTTAATTGACGTACTCGAAACTCAAAGAGTCACAGACAGTGACTAAACATGTAGAGATACCCATTTCGAAATCAGTTAAAACCATTTAACGCTGCTGAGTACGGGTTTATTAATCATCACTTGATTAAGAGCCGGTTGCTTGGTGTCCAAATCGGGGTTATTATGTAGGTTTTTGTGATGTATTTTTAAGTGACTCTTGACTCTGGTGTGTTTCCTTCTACAGATATAAATGTAGATATTAACAGCTAAACCTTGTACCTGGTGGCTGCAAATATAATTAATTTGAAATCTTTTGCAAAGAAAATTGGCGGCGCAACCAAAAATTGTGCTAAGCAAAAAAAAACAAAAATAAATAAATGAAGCGTAAAATCAAGTTGACACCTCCTTAATGGGTAGCAGAGTAGAGAGGAGACAGTGGGCAGTGGGCAGTTGTAGTAAAATTTGTCTCCAGTTGGCTTCTTTTTTGATACCCACTTGTTTCATCTTGTGGTCTTTGGAGTCTGGTGGTTTTTTTTTTCGAACTTACTAACGTGTTTCCTGTTTATTCCAAAGAATTCCGAGTTCGATGTGAACAAACAAACAAATTGGACGACGAGTATTTTCAATTTCAATTTTGTTCAGAGAATGTGCGTTCCTTTTCTTCTTCATATGTTGTGAAGCGCGAAAAGATGGTACTGCGTTGTGGTCTTTGAAGTTATTTGTTGATGGATGGTTTGTTTTTGTTTTCACGTTTCCATTTTGCGCTCCACCTCAGTGAACTTTAAAGTTCGGTTTGTGCAGAGAACGTAGTCGCCATCTACTTCACACGGGGGACTATCAGCCAGAAAAAGCATTTGCCAGCGATGAAGTCACCTCTTGGTCCCACCGGCATCATGGCATAATGGAGTGTTTTCATTTTTCCTTCTTTTTTTTTGCGACTTGCGCGAGGCCGTGGTGGAAGTATACCTAACCTAAGGCAGATTCCAATGGGATGACGAAACTCAGAACACTACAAATGTGTAAACATTCTGAAGTTGTGGTGTGTGTTTTTTGTATTTTTTTGCTGCTGGCAGTTTTGACAAATTAGTAGAGTTTATCATAGTTGCATTACTCATGAGTGTTTAAAATTATGTAATACAACTAATTGGGAGGTGGAATGTATTTGAAGACGTTACAGGGCGACTTCAAGGAATATGGTCTTCTTTTATTTGACTTATGACTTTTGCGACGTGTCAAGTGGAGCAAATTATAATTGGAAATCAAATCATGTACGAAAACTTTCAAGTATACAGCATAAAATTTCGGGCCGCAAAAATGTTTCGTTGAAGAAAACACCTCTATAAAGTGGTCGTTTACTATATCCTGTAGCGAATTTCTTCAACATTCAAGTCATTCATTCGGAGAACGAAAAAGTCATTAAAAAGGTTCGATAGCAAAGAACGTTGACTGAAACACACTGCGATAAACCTCATTTTTAAAAATATAGTTTCCAAGGGCTCCACCAGCCAACAGATCGGACTAAGCTGAGTATTTTTCGGGATTTGACGGCGATTCCATATTCTCATGTGGATTGCCATTGCTCAAAATTGCTCAACTCTGCTTATTGACATACCCATTGGCCAACTATGAGCCTCATCGCTGAACACAATTTCGAGGCAAACGATGGTTATTGGACTTCAATTGAGATTTAAACCAAGCTTTTTACGTTTTTCATAAAGTAAAGACTAAGCGATTGTGAGCGACGTTAAATCGTCAAAGTAATATTTAAGTTGGCGTACCGAGCAATAATTTCGGAACCAAGTTTCTAATATTTGTAAACGTTGTTGACGCGTCACCATAAAATAAGAATGACTATTAAATAAAATATTAACTGACAGTTTGCAATCTGACAATAAGTTTGACAGATATTATGTAACTGTCCAGTAAACGGTTAAGAGAATAACACCCTTTCCTTTGTTAATTAAGTTATTAGATTCGAAACGACCGATTGACTTTATATTCATAACATTTTATCATTAAAGTAACCAGAATGTTGTGTATAGTTAAAATGTAGTCTAGAATGATGGAATGAAGTAGCTTGAGTATTAATTATATTCGGGGAAGGTTTAATAAACTTGGAATGACCACATATTCGACGTCGCCAAGAACGCTGCGAAATGTTTAGGATTCAAAGGATTCAAAAACGTGTGATTAAATTTTTTGGCGGTAAAAACATTGCGAGATCGCTAGCCTCCTGCCTATAGTTGTTTTATCGCTACTTCCACCATAAGTGTCAATCTAGAATATAGAAATACAAGGATTTGTTGCTTAACCGTACAATATGAATGTGGAATACTCTACCCCGCTCTGTTTTTCCTGCATATTATAGTTTACAGACATTTAAAACCAACGTACACCGGTATCTCCTTTTTCCTAATCCTTCACAAATCCCTTTAGTGCGCAAATAAAAAAAAATTCGGAGGCAGGCTCTGTTGGTACTATCAAGTACTAACAACTTTGAGCGATACCACCTCGGAATAATTGCTTCAGAAAATATAGCAAAAATGCTGCTGAAAAATAATGTTCCTTTAAACTTGCTACATAATTTCTTATTTCGGGTGAAGTAAATGAGGTATCAACACGAACATGCGGATGCTTGACATTTTATTTGTTCGGACTTCTTTTTACGCAACCGAAGATCTACAGCCTACAACCCACGGACTCGCATGTACATTTGCGGGCTAGCATTTAGGGGTTAAGAAGTGTTCCTAGGACCTTAAAACTGCTAAGATATGGTTTTCTTGGTCGCCTTTTACGACGGAAGAATTAATCAGATATCTTTTCTTCAGCCTTCATTCTCTCCAGTCCACAAAACAGATGTAGTATGAATTATATTCTGAAGTGAGCGCAAATGCAACTCGACAGGTTTCTTAGGGAATTGAGCAATTCCATTCGGATTTATGGTTTTGCCGTTATCGATTACTTCCTGTAGCTTTTGAGATGAAAATTACATAACCAATTACATAATTCGCAAAAAAACGCTACTGCATAATGAAACAAGGAAGAACTAAGAACGACGTTAAATAAGACAAAATTAATCAAATTGAACGTCTTCAAGCGGTGGTGGTAGTATTTGCATGTCCTTTTTCTTTTATCTGAGCTCCCGAAAAAAATTAATTGTTTTCCATCCTTTTGGTGCCATGTTTTACTTGAAATAGCTTTATAAATTTTAAAGGAGCTTAATCACGTCAGCCAAAAAATATAACGATAATAAAGTCTCAGTCTAAATACAAAAAAAAAAAAGAGTTATCCAATTAATGTCAAAATTGTCAAGTGGAAACCCCAAACAAATGACTTATATCATGCAAGAGGAGTCTAGAATACATTTAATTGCATATTTGTGTCAAATCTACTTCAAAGGAAACGTCTTTGGCCCAACGTCTCCCAATGCAAGTTCCCATTTATAAACCCCCAGTTGGCCCAAACAAACAGCTCATTCAAATTAAAGTTCAACCCAATAGACATGCAGCATTCGCATTCAGGTCACGTATTACGTATCAACGTTTGTAAAGGACATAAGCTCACGCAGGGTTTACGGTAATTAACCCTATTCAAACAAAGATACATTGAAAGGAGGTTTATAGCCATCCAACGACACGATTTGACACATATTTCCCGCAAGACGCAGTGGACCTCAAATAAAAAAGGGTGATACAAGGACCTGAATCACTATAAGCAAATACACATATTCATATCTTACATTCCTGACATGGTCCCAATAAAGAAGTGTTACATTACCTGAAACGAAAAAAAAAAACAAAACAAAGACATTAAAACGACCGTCAAATTTTCAATTAAAAATTCATAAAAATTAAAATAAAATCGTGACAAAGTTAATAAAAGTCAAAGACATGTTCGAAGCAACCACATAAATATCAAACAAATCAATTCATATAAAAATGCCCAATAAAAATGCATAAAAGTGCAACTGTAAAACGACGCTTTAAAAAGCCGTGACACTGAAATCAAATCTAAATCACTCACGGTATAATAATGTTATTCGTAAATAACACTATAATCTAAGGTGAATTTGACATGTTGAAAATAATAAAAAAAATAGTCTAATTGTGAAATGGAATTGAATTGACTGCTTGGCGAGTGTGAGTAAAGTGATCCAATCTAAAAGCTTTAGATGCAATGTGTGAATAAAAAAAAAAAATCAAGACACGCCCTTGTCCCCGGACTGTCCTTCGTCTTCTCCTGCATGCAAATGCAAATTAGACTCTAAATGTTTTATTTTTATTTTAGTTGACGCCATGAATGTTGAATTCGAGTCGAGCTAATGAAATTATTTTTACGACTATCTAACGACCAGCACTAAGAAGATTCTATGGGTTGTAGTTTGCAAGCGTTGAGCAGGAGGAAATAAATTTACTTTTTGTTTTTTTTTTAACTTTTAATTCAGTTTCTGAGTCACTCTGTTAGTAAAGCTTGATTTTCTTGATTAAAAAAAAAAAAAAGATGTACAAAACTTTAGGAAGTTGTCAGACTGCAATAAGCCAACCAGTTAGAACTGGACGTAAGCAGTGTGATTAAGAATGGCTTAATGGTGCTAAATTAATTGCGTCATTTTAGGACAGTGAGAGGAAGTATATGCCAAAGGTTGTGGTCATTCTTTCCAAAAAATTCCCATTGTTGGCGGATAATGAAATAACTTTTAATGTACTTCATAGAGAAGATATTCATTTCATATAAACTTGTACTATCTTCATAAACAACACTTTGACATAAAAACACACAAGAGCATGTCCTTTTTTATTGGAATTGAATAATTCAGTTTTAATTGGTAGCAACTGTGGCTTTTAGTTCTCCCAACATCGCTCACATAAAAAAAAAAAATGTTTGACATAAAAATCGCATATATAAAAAAGAACTCATCACAGCTGTCATTTCGTTCAAATTTATTCGAATGAATGAATGAGTTTATTTATTGGTTGTTCATCATAATATCTGACAGGTGGCCCAGTCGGTAGGCACTCAATTAATGCGGAAATAAATTCAATGGGAACTCACACAATGATTCATATGTCACCTGTCACTTTTGACGTTTGTTATGTGTTATACATTTTGATCTACAATTATCTTCATGACATGAAACGCCACATGCATCTAGTTAGTATTACAGAATTTCGCGGTGAGCTTCTTAATGTAAACAAATACTCTTTTAACGGTTGTCAATTGAAAATTAGTATTAAATTTGGTGCTATTGTGAACGGATTTTTCTTATACTCTTTGTCACCGAAATTCCGCCAAAAAGTGTTTCGGAAAAAACAGCAAAATAATAGCGGCAACATTTTTTTTTAGAAAAAAGGCCAAAAATTAAAAATGAAAATTCACCTGAATGCAAGGATATTACAAGTTTTTGGGAAAAACAATGTCAAAAAGTAAAATTTAAACTAAGCCAGAAAAAGAAAAATTAATAATTAATGGAATAAGTTAGCCGATTTCAAAAATTCTTTCAGCAATATAAAACTGACATCATCCGGGTCAGTGAATTAAATGATTGCCTCACAAGACTTCATAATAGCTTGGATATGCAATATTTAAGTGAAGTAAAAGTTAAAATAATTGCAATACTCAATACCCCACTTTTCATGAGGGTTGGGGAAATAAAAAGTATCGAGCAAAGCCAAAATATACAAGCCTAAGTATGAAACTTAGGTATTCCAGGGGGATGCGTTCGTGAAAAGAGGATTATAGAGCCCTAGGGGCCATTAAGAACACCGAAGCTTATAGTCTAGTTGAGGTTTATCAGATAAAGGTTTATAAGATAAAAACAGTTTCTTTAATTGATTGCACTTGGAAACATGCAGTGATGTACACGTGCAGAGTTGAAAGTTTTAATTCTCCCTTTCTTTTATAATTCGGGCCACAGAACAGAACTTGTAATGTCATGATTTGTGCAATGCCAAGTGTCACGGAAAACGAGATACGGGTGCATCACTATATGAACCAATTCCGCGCATATTTAAGACCCCAATATGACAACTTTTAAATTCCAACCATTATTAATGACAAGCCATTTACTGTTGTCAGCACCTCCACAATCTACAGCAGCAACAATAGCAACAAAATTTATAATTCGCGATTAATTATCGAATGGAAAAAAAATGTATTTTTTTCAAGATCAACTTCATACATATATTGTACTATAACTCATCTTTCCATTTGAAGATTTTCATCTAATCTTTAACCTTTTAATTTAATTGCACCAAAGGAAAAGGCTAAATGCCATCAATCAATTATTACCCATTGTCATCTGTGTGTGTGGCTTCAGATAAGCACGTCAAAAAGGCAATAACAACAGAAATAAGAAACACGAACAAAAATCATTAAAAAATAATCTTAAATCTTTTCTGCTGGAATGTGGAATACCGTGAACTCGTGCGTTATTAACCGAGATAAAGAGTTAAAATAGATCTAAATGAAGGAATTTTCTCTAAGCACTGTCATAAAGTTCAGTTCCTCTCATTCTAATCGCATACCATTGTCACTTAATTACAAAATAGTTACGAAAATAAATACACAATGATATCACTCGAAAACAATCTTTAACGAGATATAGGATCGTTTATTTAGACAGCTTTGGGTAAATATTAAATACCTATGCGATCTTGCGAAGATGAAACAAAACAATGATGTGGGAATCCCCAATAGGAATCTGTTCATGTGTTTTTTTTCCAAGTGAGTAATTCCATTCCTTTAAAAAGTGAGGTGTTAGAAGTGAAATTTCTTATCTGGAAAAAGTTTATATTATATTTTGGAACTTTTCTATTACTTTTTTTTTTTACTGAGAACAGCTTGCCATGAGAGATTAAAGGAAGTACTGACCATGAGAAGGGGTTTCTCGTTAGTTAAGAACATTACAAACAGTGCATAGCGGATGTGATAAATATTTTTTTTAAAGTGAAATAAACATAAACATTATCGTTATTCGCAGTAATGCGCTGTTTTAGCTGGTAATGATTTTTAATCTCGTAACATTTTGACGTCATTCAGTCCGACTTTATCGTTTACAATTGAAAACATAAAACAACTAAAATATACAGAAAAGGATACCAAAACCAGTCACACCGCCATAAATGTCTTCTCTTTACACAGCCACTAGTGAGTGGGTATTGATTTAGAACTCTATTTCATTCTCAACACCAAATCGCATCTAAAATAAAAAAACAACAACACAGAGTGTCAATATTAAACAAAACTTTTATTTGCATTTCATCGGTAATTGCTCACTCGCCACCGTTATTTTTACGACTCATTTCAGCCCACTTTCGTCATTATATTTTTTCAAGTTTCCTTTCGTAAAATCACTTCTTCTTGGTTTTTTATCTAAGATCGTCGTCGTACATAGATATAACTCTCTCAATGTGCGAGACAGACGAGACGGACAAACAAAACTCAAAAGAAAACAAGAAGTAATTCACCGTTCCAATCGAGATTTGACTTTGAAATTACTCGTATCAATATTCAAATGCGCACTCCGCAGCTAGAATATTAATGTCAAACAGAGAGGAACGAAAAAAAAAACAAAACAGAAACACACCACCCACCCGCCACTCGTCGTCGACTATTTATCCTTCTCTTTCAATAAAAAAAATCCAATTCCAAGACGACGACGACGACAACGGAAAGGAAAACGTTAAAAATCGAAAGGAACTGCACTCTTGACTCGACTCGGCTTGACATCGACTCCATTGAATAAAATCCAAATAGAATCGGATGTCAGTGTCGTCGTTGACGTGTCAAGAATACTGAGCAGTCATTTAATGAGGGCGAATTTACTTTTGACGGATACTATACTATTATACAAAAACGAGTACGACTATGTCTTGCCATTGATTCCTCAGTTGCAGTTGCAGTTGCAGTTGATTAGTAACAATGACCACGATCTCGTGCAAGCGCGTCAGTCAGTCTGACGTCTGGACATTAACATCAGTTTCTGTTTCAGTTCCAACTGTACTTAACTTACTACTATTTTTTTTTTTGCTCTATCCTAAACGAAAACAAATGACACAAGAAAAAAAAAGTAAGTGTAAACAAATGTCAACTGGAAGATGTGCGAGGCGAACGACGAACTCCTCTCATTGACAATTACGACGCTCTGGTGGTGAATTGACGGAAGATTATTCAACACCGCGTGTGTATGTCAAATGATGCAACTGCTGGGGTATTAAGGGGCAACAAAACGCTCATTCGAATAGAATATCAAAATATTACGCGCGCCCACACGTCGAAATTACTCGGTTGCCAAGCCATCGCCATGCATTGGTCAAGCACTTGCATAATTTAGTTAAGACCGCGCACTGACAACCAAAAGAGGAGTGTGACCGGACATTACTTCAATTGGAAAAAATTAAATTTGATCTTTTTAGATTTAAAATAATAATGCAAGAGTGCTGCTGCTGCTTAGTTATTGGGTTAACCTAACCATTTTTGGGGGATGTCGCGTCGGTTTATTTGCTTTGCTGATTGCAAATTGTTATTATGTGCTTTATATAAATGTTTTCCATTGTGTATTTGAATTTGCAAACTAAGCAAATGAAAGTCTCTAAACAAATATACCGAGTACGATGTACGATAAGTCCGAAAAAGGAGCTCTTTGCGCTGTTCGAATCGATGTTTTGAAATGTCAAACTTTCGCCGATCGCGTGAACATGTTGTATCTATTTGTTGTTGCGAATACGGATTGCGGTCAAATGTGGTTGTTAAATGATTGACGTAACCGACTTTTGCTAATTTGTTATGGGATAGAAAAAAAAATGTTACAAAAATTTCGCTGTGGATGTCACATTTGCGAAGTGTGGGGATTATAGTAACTAACTGACTGATAACTAATCAGTAATTAGTTGTTATGAACTACGGATTACCCACATGCCGATGTCACTACACATGACAGGTAACCAAGTGACACAAATGTGTAACATCGGTCCCAAACTCAATAGTTTTATGTTTTCAATCAGCACTTTTGACTGTACTACTATGCAATGCAAGCACTTTAACATTCTTGTGGCAATCATTTTTCATCTTATCGACCATATTTTCGAAGAGATTAATTCGTGACAGTTTCCTCAAAATTTCGATGATTTTTGTCGACAAGTGATTTGAATCTGTCAACATTGAGCAGTTTCGATTTTATGAGAGAAATTTGAAAATTGAGCGATCTGACATTTGCTGTCATTTCATGCAACTTTTGTACAGTGAAACCTTCATTGAGGGGACACCAGAGAGACTAGTTTCTATACCCTATACTAAGGGTATATTAATATTGATTCGTAGTTTGTGGCACACTTTACTTTTCGTCGTAGACACTTAAAAGTAAATAAATTTATGACAAGGACAAAAACCTAAGACTATTTAGCAATTTCCGCAACAACTTTTGAGGCGTTTAAGTTTATAAACCTTTAATTGCCAACACCACTTCATCGCATAGTTGGCTTACGCGAATTTTGGGGCAACCTTTATTAGTCTTAAAGTCTGTTGTGCTGTAGGTGGCGCATCGTAACATCAAACTTAATTGATATTTCGTTCCAATGTTGTGTTTCGAAGCTCACCGTCCTTTTTAAATCATTAATTAATCTCTGCTCAATTCTAAGAACATATTCCTTCCTTTTTAAGCCGAACCCCAATACCTCTATGACTAATTGCACTGCCTATATCTCCCATGACACTCACCGTCACAGGGGACAACGCCTTCACACATGATGAATTTTATCAATTTTCCTACACACAGTTGCATTAAATGTCCTTTTTACTCCTTTTACAACCAACCCTCCATTTGAAATGCACCTTCAAGCTGCACTTTCATAGATAAACAAAATTCAATTCAAAAGGGTGTGACTCCCCCGGCGGATGTCTCCTTAGCTAAATGTGCAGCAGGCAACCTTGCGCAGAGGTGGTAAAAATACATTATCCCGCACATACCCACCTCTCAAAACCTCACTCGTATGTAAAGTAGAATCAAAGTGGAAAGTAGGTCTCTCTTTTTGGGTCGATTACAAAAAGAATTTATATTCCATAATAATCCTAGCTCCCCATCCATCATAATGCTTTCGCTTTCAGCATCACAAATCCCAGCAAAAGTTATGAAAGTGAAACAATGAACGGATGAGAGGAACGTAAAAAGAATCAAGACACGATCCACATGCTTCTTTCATCCGTAATCCTTGTACGAGCGCCCTATAACCGCACCATCTTCATCGCTCTTTTACTCAAGTGTATGTGTGTGTGTGTGTTGAGTTGGGAATATATGCATTCTCGACTCGGTATTATGTAATTTTAAATTGAAAATTAATTTCAATTAAAATTGAGCAAAACATCGCATGTGCATTGTAAAATATGTTTTTTTTTTCTTTCCACCTTCCTCTGGCCATAGCACACATATTTATTAAGAAACCGATGCGATTCGTTGACTCTGGGCTTTTACCTTCACCTCCTCCACCACCCCACCTCACTTCTGGTTATGATCACGAATTCATAATGAAATTTATGAAAAGCAACACACACAAAAAAAAAACATAACTTAATTGAAGTTGAATACTACAAGAGGAGAGCAGCACATAAAAAAAAAAAACTGATTTGCGGCAGCCCTGCATACAGATGTTTGACCCAGTTCCATGGAACAAGAGTGAAGCATTTAAAAAAAAAAGTTTAAAAAGGGAGAGAGAGAGGTGGATGCATTTTCGTACAGATCGATGACCCATGTTTGAAAATGTGGAAAAACCTAAATAACTTTTAACAACTACTGCTGTTGCTACTGGGCTTCACTATTTATTTCTTTTTTTTCTTCTTTTGACGAATGGATGAGGAGGAGAAGGAGGAGACGAATGTGTGTCTACATTTTAAATTTTACCACTCATAAAACTGTGAGAGGAGAGATACTTTTCACTTTTTTAGGGTATCCAAATGTTGGCACTTTGAAATGAGTTTTTTTTCTTTCCCCACAGAGGGAGAGGGAGACAGCACGAATGATAGGCAGATTGATTTCGAATTTAATGAGTTAATATCGGGTGTATTTTCAGATTCCTCAGGGTGGAAGGAAGGTTGTGACATGAAATCGATCAAACTTATGAATAATGGAAAAGTTTAAAGTGGGTTGAGAGGATTTTTAAAGTAGAGGCGTTTATTTTTTCATTTATAAATATTGGCTAAACTCTCGACAAAAGAGGCACGTGGAATAGCGTCCCGTAGTGTTAATAAATATGTAAGTATGAAGTGTAAATGTAAATGCGAGAAATAAATTGGGTATGTCAAGGTTAAAATATTAAGGCCAATAGGTACCTTACAGCTCCCGACAGAGCGTCCCGTAATTTAATACAGAGATGTGATGTTTTGAAATTTGTTATTAATTAAAGTGAATGGGGTACCTAAAGGTTGGATACTTGGGTCGGTGTTTTTAATTTGTCAAACCTGCCGAAGTAATAGCCTGTATTTGTTGATCATATTGTTAAAGACGTCGACTTAAAGCTATAAGAAGTTGTTTAAAGACGGCGTTTACAATTTACACAGCTAGAAACGGGTGTCTTAGTATACTTTAATTTAAGTGGCGGTTTTCAAGCCAAACTCATAAGCAAATTAGGTGTAGAAGGAAAAATAATTTTCTATCGAAATAATCATATCGAGCCACTGTAGAGGTGAATCATGCAAAACAGTCCACAGGGGTTCTTTCACTTTTTACAATTTTTGTGCGAAACTACAGTTTTAGCCCGATTTCAAACGGACAACTTTTAGAAGATTGTTTAATTATTTGAATATTTGTCAGCCTTTCCCAAAAGTTTTGAATGTTTTTCAGACTTTCACAGAAGTTAAGACATTAAAAACTACTTTTAAATGTTCGAGCAAAGCCATTGCGATTGTTCTTATAATTCTGTCGCCTTTCTAAACACTCTGGGTGCCATAAAATGACTAATTTTCTTATCAATCATATAAACAAAAAAATTCCAAATGAGGTAGTCATCTAGCTTAAAGTCGAAACAATACCCGGACACATCAATTCTGCAGCAATCAACAAACACAATACCCCAGAAGAGTTAAAGTCGTCTTCTTTCCTCGCGGCAGCAGCTGTGTGAGATATTTCCTTTAGTGCAAAACCCAACAAAGGAAAACTTACTAGTAGCAAAATAATTATGAAAATTAGAAAACTGCTCGAGATAATGAAATTATGCAAGCACCCACTCACCCACCATCCAGGCTGACTGGCGCTGGATACAGCTCATCTTTAGCATTTCTTTCTCCCATAATCATAGTTTTTGTTTAATGTGCCTGGTGTTGTTGTTGTTGTTGCAGTTGTAGCCCATTCATTTTCCAACAGATCACATTTCAGGCGGAAAATACTTCATCCAACGTCATCCCTTGTAAATGTAAAATGTATCTCTCGCTTGTGTAACACAAGAGTTAGCTGAAAGTTATGCAGATCATCGGAATGCAGCGTGAATTGCATTGAGCGTGCAGCTCCGGTTGAACACCGAACTAGATACACTTTCTATACGAACTTTTGTCGATTCCTCGCATTATGATTTCAACGTCGATGCATCAGAGAAGATGAGATTTTCCCTGGCAGCAGCCAGGGTGACTCATCATCATTTCAATCATTCAACGAATCTAGCGATTCTAAATGGGATTACAACACACACACATACACAAACCAATTTGTGGAACATATGACATTGTGTAGCACTGTGAGTTTGGGTGCCGACCTAATAGCTACGGCTCAATTACACCGAGACGACCTATTCATTAAGTCGTATATAATCCGGACAGGCGAATGGAAAACCAAAAACAGACACGTTCTGCCGCCGCCGCCGCCACGAGCAGCAATATGTCTTAATCCATCAGAGAAAAACCGAAAATGCTCATCGAGTTAAAAAACAAAAAAAAATGTCAGCTATCCATCTGTTGACGTTGTGGTCTGGTTCTGGATTGCATTGCGGAGAGCTAGTCTACATTGTCTGCTTCGTCTGTAGACCGGATTCATAAACTCTACAAATGAATGACTATTGCTGGGGTGATTTGTCTGATTCAGCTAATTACTTGTCAGAAGTTGGTTGTTGGTTGCATTTTCGAAAGGGAAAGGACTATTTTTATAAGCATTTGCCATTAAGACTAACCAACTTTGGCATATGTTGCTGTTGAGATAAACGAAAGAGAGAGGAGTTATTTTTTCCGAATGAACCGAATCGGAAATAGTCGTCTGGGGTTGCACATTGAATGCATCTTAAAAGCGAAAAATTGCTCAACCAAGAGAAAATTTATTTTAAGTTAACAGAACATGCAACTAAAGTGAAATCATTGACTAACGACTAAACTTGAAATGTGTATTTAATAATTTACGGTCTCAAACAGAGTTTGAAAATAACATTAACGTACTTAAGTTCGAGCGTGAAATTTCATTCGGTGATAAATGCAAACTTTGTAATCGCAAGAAAAACTGCGTACTTGAAACGTCAAATTTAATGCACAACAAGGTGTAAACAAAATTGGAAAAATTTAGCAACGCATAATTGTTCTTATTGTAATTTTTAGATGAATTACAAAAAGCAGGCATTTTGAGACCCAAAACTGTCTGCAAAATCAAATTTTCTTCTTTTGTCTTTTTTGTTAGTTAATGAGTTATACCTTTGAACACGGGTTATATTCTTAAGAAGTCAGCACAGACCATTCTTTCGGTGGAAATTCCAGCACCGGAAATAACCATCTGTGTGAATAGCCAAGCAGCACTTAAAGCACTTTGCTCCAAGTTAGTAAACGTGAAGTGCCTCTTGACAATTAGTACTGTTAGTGGTCACTTGGTTTTACTCTGCTGTGTTTCCGAACACATTGGAGTTGAAGCGAACGAGTAGATGTTACCGCCTTTCAACACCACTAAGAGTTTCATCGATGGTGTCAATACACATTTGGCTAAGAAACAATGAAACAGCACCATAGCCCAAAGTATTTTGCCCAATATTGACAGCAGGAAATCAAAGTCCCCTGTTTTTCTAGATGGATCGTTTAAGCACAGCTTGGGAAATTTGGCGCACACCTTTACAGACTTCAACGATTTATATGCAGATCTAAGTAGTTTTGTGAGTATTATGTTCCCCTATGACTTAACCTAATATTACCAAGGGTAATCAAAAATAGACGAACTACCCAGCAAAATATAAGCACTTTGTTGATACAAATGAAAGAAAACCGAAGCTAAAATTCCAGCAAACAATTTTATACCAAGAAATTCCCAAACGGTATATAAATTCGTCTGCTCTCAGGCGCAGAGATCCCTATATTTGATCGATGTTTGGTGCACTAGTAATGGACTTTCAGTGAATCCTCTTAAAATTACGGTTGTTCTCTTTACGAAAAGGAGAATCGTCACTAGTTTGTCCCATCTCGTGTTTAATGGTATCACCATCCCTATCTCCGATGAAGTCAAATATCTGGGTGTAATCCTCGATAAAAAAAACTTCAATGGTCCAAGCATACTGAATCGAAAGCCGATAAAACACTGTGACTTTCTGGCAGTGTAGAGGCGCTTTTGGTTAGCCATGAGGCTTGTCTCCGAAAATGGTCCTTTGGATCTATATGGTCATGATTAGACCACTCCTCTCATACGTATCGGTTGTTTGATGGAAGAGGCTTTCGCGGAAACGTGTTACTGCTTCTTTTGCCAAACTCCAAAGAACGGCTTGTCTCGGCTGCATTGGGGCCTTCCCTTGCACCTCGGGCTCTGCTCTAGATGCTTTGATGAATCTTCGACTCCACGAAGATATAAAAGCTAGGGTGTACGCTAAAAACCCACTGGAATTTTGAAGAACACCAGAAATCCTTCTGCGACAAAACTACCACGTCAACTTTCCTCAGGTAACAGAATAGTGAAACGCGATAATATACGACTTAACTAATCCTTGGGTAAACATGCGTCTGTTTGCCAAGCGGAGGTTTTTGCCATCCTAATGGCAGTGAATCTTGTTTGGATCCAGGGAAATTAGATCTCGGATGAACTTACTAGGCAAGGTTCAGAAGAAGTTTTCTCAGGACCCGAACCTGTGTTGGGTCTGCCTACATCTCTAGTCATATCATCCATTCTTGGATTCTTGCATGAATTCAAACATATACCGTGAAGTTTTGATGATTTGGTTTCTCGTGAACACAAGATTCGGTGGCGCGATTGCGGTGAATGTAGACAGATCAAACTATTGCGCCGGACATTTGCAAAAAGTCTGCATCTTCTCTTCTATCTCTTAGGAGAATCACCAAGCTTTTGCTAAACACTTAAATGTGTTGGGTTTAAGCGACGCTACCATCAATCCTGCTTGCGGTGGGGAAGATGACACCGCAGAACACTTTCTCTGCAGTTGTCCGGCCTATGCTCGCATCAGGTGGCGGATTTTCGGGACTGACGTAGTGAGTGCCGAACATCTATGCTCTTTATCACTGAAGCTCGTTCTCATCCTTCTTCGAAAGACGGGAAAACTAAGTACATTAATGTAAGGTGTCTGAGTGGTAGTACAATGAAATATTAGTTGTGTATGAGCGCTTTATCGGATAGTAGCAACCTTCGACACAGTGAAATGACTAAACAGCCTATAGTTTTACCCAGATGTGTTTTATATACCACAAAATCAGTATGGAAATTCTTTACAACACTTCATCTGGCCTTTGGCGGAATGACAGTTTATCCACATTGCATAACAAAGCTGAAGGCTGTTGGACACCATCTTAAGGTCTAAATCTGTCATTGACTCTAGGCGCCACCCACTGAAGAACATTTACATACACTCATCCCCTTCTAAAAGCAAAAACATTCTATAAACTTAGCGAAGCGTCCGCAGCGTCCATTGTTTTGGAACTCCACTTTAACCCTTCATTTTGATTGCCAAGCTCGCAACCCATTAACGCCAATTACCTTTCAGCCAGCATCTCCAGTACAAGTCTGCACGTTTATCTCAAGGCTAGACTAGTGGAAGACGCATCAAAACAATTAAAATTAAACTCACACTTTATTTACCTTTTCAATAATTGTTTACGGAAATATGTATTTATGTAAATTTCTTCAAATCGCATAAATCAGCTGGAAACCTTGTTCCATATGCTTACTATTCCTAAAGATTGGAGGTTATACACTGTTCAAGATGCATATTCATTGAGCACATTCCATGGGCTGTGTGTGTGTTTTTTTTTTTTTTGTAAATCACTTTCAAGAAGACCATTTCGCCAGAACACTTAATTAATTCGTTACGCTTTGTAACTGTCAAATAAAATAATTAACCGATGCGTAAACATTCTTAAAGACATCTGTAAATACCGCACACACTTCTTGGGAAAATAAAACACTTAATTACTCATAAAAATCCAACATCAAAATATATAAACAAAATAAAGAACATATCTCTCATAAATTTGTTTATCCATCTCGCAGTGGTGGCGGCGGCGGCGTCATGCCACCCCCACGCATTCTCAGCGCCAGTTCTGCACCGCTTATTTGGAAGTGGGGGGGTCTCACATATATATGTACATTACTGTGCTGCGCGCGCCTCCACCAAAGATCAAAATAAATCTTTCAAAAATTATCTCAACTAAATTGAGATTTGTGTTCATGTTTCTGCTTCTTTTTTTTGTTTTGTTCAATTGCAACTCTCGACCCAAAGAAGAAAAGTCTCTTCTTTTTTTAATTCATACGTACATATGTATATGTATATGAATGAAAGGAGTACAAGTCTGGCAAAATACGCTACACTTTGCAATTCAGAATTCAGAAAGCAAATTAAGTCTTAACCACTCGACAAAAGAGAAGAGGAACTGACCTAGTTTCTTGCAGAAAAAAATAAAGTCCCTCTACTTGTTTTTTTGTAGGCAACTGACCCTTTCCTCTATACAGTACGATGGCTATTTTTTTTTTTTTTTACCAAATTCGCTGCAGGAGGTTTCTTTTCTGCACACATTCCACCATTCCACCACGCTACTGTCGTTGACATCGTTTACGCCACATACACCAGTTGCAGTTATAGACTGCCAGTGTTGCAATCAAGTTTATTCGAGGTTCTACCGGAAATTGCAAACTTAATTGACACAGACGCACAAAAAACAAACAAACTGTAAATCGCAAATTAATGAATGAACGTTCAGATGTAGGGAACCCATACGTTTCGTTTTTTTAATTGAAAATCACTCGATTATTGGTTCTAATGGAATTCGAGTGAAGTTGAAATTTTTGTTGAAAGACATTTTCAACACTTGTAACCACCGCGGACGCAATGTTTAATTAAGATTTCGATTTGGAATTTTGTTTAGAATATATCCGAATGGATAAGGTGCAAATGATTGTTTGATGTGGATGTGTATACCTTTGGAATGCCATATCTTAGGGAGCAGTTTGCACTTAAATGTTGTAATCGGCTGGTATGTAGGTCATGTTTCTTCGATGTTAGTTGATTGACTGACATGCGGAAGCGAGCGGAATGCTGCCTAAAGAGGAAGATGGTTTTTCTTAAACACGAAAAGAAACTCACACGCTGTGAAAATATACCTATAAAATATTCAATAACGAAGTTAATATAAGCCTGTGATTTGGGGTATTCTGTTGGCTTAGATAAGGAATATCTCGTATTTTTATCTGAGATATTAAAGCTATCAACAAACATAAACAATAAGCGAAAGTCTAAACTGAGAGGAATTTTCATCTCCAATGACTAACCATAGTTGAAATGAAGAACTTTGTTTTTCAAAAAAAAAAAGGAAAAAAAATAATTTAAAAGTCCATATTTCGAACAGAAGGGTCTTCATCAGAACTCCTGGGGACTAACCGCTGTTTTTTTTATATTTCGCATTTTGGTACTATTCAGTTCGCCGGCGAAAGTTATGGCGCTTCACTCTATAACATTCGCGCAACTATGCAAATGCAAACGTATCGATGTCAAATACGATAGATGGTTTGATGGCGAAATAAATTGTCAGCGGTGGAAAAAAATAAAATTAAAATAAACGACAGCGAAAAATAGTATGATACAATTTTTTTTTCTTGCATTTAGGGCAGAAAAAGAAACCACAACAACTGAACAGTTCATCTGTTTATTTGAATTTATGAAAGAACACCAACAGCTGGCGAAAGGATTGTTGAATTGTCCGCAATTAAGGAAGTTACTTGATTAACACACATTAAAAGGGGGGTTTAAAGTTGCGAGATTGGGAGTTTTAAGACCTCAAACTTCTCGACTACCTTCATTGCTGCTAGTTTTAAAGTTGCAAAGTTTACGGTTCGCTGTCGAAGTGCCCCCTCAATATTCGCGAAAAGTTAAAATATCTGGGATCTGGAAGCAAAGTTTCATCCAGCGCCGCTCACAATGGTGTAATCATTGCCATGCCTGGCAAATTGACAGCCAGTGAGATGAAAATGCTTTGCATAACAGCAGGAGTAAATAATAGATGCTTACTATAAAGTTCAAAGATCCGAGGAAGCCTACAACGTTAAGGAGCCCATTTCGAAAAAAATAGTGCTTGATCACTTTAGCAGGTATTGACAAATGCGTCTACGAACTCCGCCTACGAACACCAACATCTGATTGACCTCAGTCACTAAGCGATACGGAACCTGGAGGCATGCAAATATTTGCTAAGTTCAAACTAAGTTAACACTGTGTGTTTCTCATGACATTTTTTTTCTCTTGCATCAGGCTTTCACAAGATTTTGTTAAAAATAAAAAATCTTTTGGTGAAACTGGAGCGGATTTGAACCTTAAAACCCAAACCATTGTTACAAAATAACCTTTAAAATGTTGTACATGGTTTGTGTTGAATTGCCGATTATATACTCAATTCCAAGTTTTAAACATCCTTTTTAAGAACTATTTAAATCAACTGTTTAGTGAATAAATCCCTATTTAACACGAAAACATTCATTCGAGTGTTGCCTTCCACTTTCGTAAGTGACGCGTCCACAAACAATTTTAATTCTACAATTAACCTTGCTACCATAAAATACCACAAGACACATGAATTGGCAAAGAAATTCCTCAGACTTGCTTACCAAATCAAAGAATCCGCGATCGACCACCACCGTCATTTGTCAACTGTCAGATTTAGTTTTCTGCCAAAATTATGTAGCATAACGAATCGCTTTATTTCTACATAAAACCACCCCAGAAAAACTGAAAGAGAGTGCGATATAGTTTCGCGTCAATTTAATTGTGCATTTTATTTTTCTTATTAAGTATGCATTTCGGCCAACAAAACGAAATATATAACGGAAAACCAAGAAAAATGTTGCAATTTCTTAACACACACAACCTCAGCATCCGTTGTTGCACTGCACGAACAAATTGTAATATCGCCTATTGTGCGGTTTTTCACCAAACTAAATGCCAAACAAAAAACTGAAATTCAATTTCATATTAAATTCTATGCGAAACGTGCTCGACTCTATAGACTGCGGCTTTTATTTTATTTTTTGATTTCGTGCAACTTAAATCTTGAAGAATGTGTTTTTTGAACAAAAACTACAACAGATACAGCGCGATAAATTATTGCATAACTAAATGCGAGTATAAAATGTTTTAAGGCTCTCAACCAAAAATTTCCTTGCTGTTTGCTGTCTGTTTGGAAAGGAATTCGTATGCATACATACCAACATGAGTTGAAGACTCATGTGATTTCTGATGATGACCTTCAAGGGCAGCATGAGTGACTTACCTGAAAATAAATAAGAAAAATATGTTAAACATTAATAAAGTTGCGATGTCATACGGTCACTGAAAGTAAAGGTGTAGCGAATTTATACTTAATGATAAATTGTTATTTATGCATGGCGGTTGAATTTAAGGAAAAAAGAAGAAGGAGCTGTCATATGCTCATGTGCAATGCAAGAGGTTTACCTTCAAAGATGAAGCATGACACGTGCTCCGTCGGTTGATGCAGTCAAAGTCAGATGTTGATTGGGAAACAAATCAATGTGATGATAAGAAATTTATGGTCAAAAGAGGTCAATTACGAGGTTTTGATAGCTTTAAGTTGTTGTGAGATAGGAGATCACTTGATCAGTGTTTCTAAAGAAAGCCTTCGTTCCTTTTTGATGTCAAGTCAAATTTTCTCCGAAAAAAAATTAAGTGCATGGAATTTTTTTTAATATTAAAAGCTACTTTCAGGCAATTAAGGTAATTCTACCAGAGCTTCATAGAGAAAGATTTATGACAGAGATAAATTGACATCAGGAAGGACATGTAAAGCTATGTATCTCTTGCTCGCGCAAATAAGTTTCCATTTGTCCCATATAAAACGTATTCTATTTTATTTCAGGAAACCAAGTTCATTGAAATGCTCCTGTATTGCAACAGTTTCTGAATGTTTCAAATTTTTTTTAATATTGATACTCAATCTTGGTAAGTCGTCTTTCGATTAAGAAAAGAATGAATTACTAATTTAAAATTGTATTGAACATTTCCTCCCCAGAAGACATTTCCGACGATTTCACATTCATGCTTAAGGCAGGTAATAATGGCTTTAACTGTTTAATATAATTATATAAACTAAGGTAACTATGCAAACATTTTATAGAAGCTTTAAACGGTTTCAAACAATTTTTATAAATAAATAATATACAATGTGGCGTTATTGTTTTATTTAAATTTAAGCATTTTTATTTCGTATATAAAAAAATTAAATAAAAGAAAAACTTTTATATATTTCAGTGCTATTATTAAATAAAACACATTTTAGAAATCAATTACCATCGGCGAGTCACAGGCAGGCGGACCATTAGGAAGTAAAAGGTTTATGAAACCTAAATTCTACAATAAAAAGAAGATGAAACTGGTCTCTCGCCGCATTCTCCGAAGAATTGGAAAAGTTTCCAAAAAATGCGTCTCTTCTGTATTCAGTTCATATTAATAGTTGTTGAATGGCTCGAAGCATACATTTTAACACAATTACAAACAAGCATAAGATATTAACTATGGGTTCTTGTTGCAGTGCCTCGTCCTTATTCTCCGATGATACTTTCTGATACACCTCATCTATCCTCACGGCTTGGTCACCAAGGTAACGAAACCGCAGACGAACTGGCTAGAGCTGGATCAGAAATGCGTTCTTAGGACCAGAACTCTACTGCAAAGTCAATTGGAGTGCTGTTTTAAGGCTAATTAACGATTGGGAACAACAACTTCTTCTAAACCACTGGAAAAGTGTCGCGGGCTTAGGACAATCCAAAAGATAAATTAAGCCCTACTAATATTATGTAAGGAGAATATTAGGAAGCTGGTGGGCTTCCTCACAGGCCATTGCGGCCTGAGATATCATCTTAACAAAATGAACTTGTGCCCAGAGACTGAATGTCGATTCTGTCTAGAGGACGATGAGACTTCCGAACATATCCTCTGTGAGTGTCCGGTTAATTAATTAATAAATTAATACTTATCTGCAACTAAGGATGTTGTGGCATTTACTGGTGAAGTCACTCGTCTCTTAGGCTACTTGTGATACAATAGACATTTTAGGTCGCAGTGTCAGGGTTTTAATAAAAAAACTTCACTGCTGAGGCTTTGTTACAAACTACCGAACAAAAATATGACTTCTGGCAGAATCCATAGGTTCCATAAGATATAAGCACTCTTTCTATATATTCAAATACAGGCATTTAAGTTTTGAATTTTTGCAAATTAGAGTCCCATACCTGATAATAGGTTGGATAGTCGCATAGAAGATTTATATTCGCTGCCCCACCTCTTGCGAACGTCTGACATGCAAGAGTAAAAAATGTCATTAGAAGCTTCCCAAAAATAAAATTGCCTTTCGGAATCAGCATAAAACTGGAGTTCATTCGTGTCAAAAATATATCTTCGCACACACAATGGTTGGTGAAGCTAGGCTTTTGGTCCTGTTTGGGCCGTATACGCCTTATATTTTTTTTTATAGTGTGGTACATTTTTTTTTGCAATGAACCGGTTCCACGTAATGTTGAACCTTTATCTAGCTTGTTTCGATCTTTCATTGAAGTGTTCCGACAGCTTTAAACCAGGAGCATGCTATATTTGTATGTACCTACATACTTAGTATGTATATCTGTTCAAAACTTTCATGGTTTCTTTATTGAGCAACTAATTTAATTTATTGGATTTACCTGGAACTCCTTTTGCATGGAATTTTCAAGATTTATGATACGATTCTAGGGTTGACTCTATTTATAGATTCTTTTGATCATATACAAAGTCATCCGCATACATTAGCTGATGCATACCCCCTCCAATGAACTCGCGCATGTCGTTAAAGTAGAGTGCAAAGAATAGCGGACTAATTAACAGCCTTGTTTGTCGTTCTTTTTGAACTAGTTTGACAGTTTTGCACTGGTTTAAGTCTTTGTTTTGACATATTTTAATTCGGCTGAAATCGTTTATGCAACTTCATGTGTCAACAATAGCACAATACAACGAATGGAAGCGATGTTTGTCAGACTTTCGCAAGACATTGGACGGGAAATTATAACGTTACGTGCTACTGGGGCAGATTTAAGCACGGAACACCCCGTTTAATAGACCAAAGATCCCACTTTTGGCATATTAACTATTTAATTTCCTCGTTTAAAAATGAAAGTTTTTATGCTAAGAATATTTTTACTCACATATATTGTTAAAAAACAGTACGAACTTGTTGGAATTTCTAACGATTTTCTTTAGGTTTACATTTAGTGGCTTAGCATTACCCAAATTCAACCAAATTCAATCTTTTCAACAAACTCTGACTTGGAGCGACATCTAGGATCAAACGAGATTTCTTTGTTAAATTTTCAGCAAATAAATACCGCTTCACCTAGGCAAATGCTTAAAAATTGTTCAAGACTTTAGACAAATTAATTTCACACAGCTTCAAGTATACAGTTTTATTTTAAAATCGCGTGAGAATTGCGCGCTTTATCTCAACAAGATATCGCAAATGACATTTTTGGAAATTTAAAGGAAATGATTGCAGTATTTAAAGGATGCTCAAAAGTTCGCATTGTGGGAAAGCGCTCGTAATATTAACAATTTCCTACACTTTTTGTGCAAGTTCTCCAATCTCGGCACAGTGCGTTAAGGCTGAAGGAATTGAAATGGTAAAAAGTTCAGAATATGTGCTATTACCATTCAAAACAGGTACAGGCGACGAAGCTCATTATGATGACGGTAAATGCATCCATCAATTGAAGTCGTTATATACGTCTTTTCCTATTACAGGTTCGTATATAAAAAAAACCTAATCAAACGAAGGGAATTTCGTCTTGAAACTCTTTATTCCTTTTGTGCACTTCAAAGAGGTCATTTTCACTCCATTAAACCACTATGACCAACGATAAGATTTACTTAAAATGTTCCCCATACAATTTGCTAAAAATTAAAACAAAACTACAATTAACAAATTATTCATCGTAGCAAGCGTCGTTTCCTATGTTATTTTCTCCCGATCAATTATCATTCTAAACTTGGCTTACATCGACGACTGTTCTTCTCCGCTGACGCTGCCACTGCCGCTGCCGCCGACGCCTCCTTCTATGGCACAAAATCATGACCATTTTATATTATGAAGTTCGCATCCGCAAAGGTCATACTCATTACATCTTCACCATTTGTGTAGTGCGAATATCGCACTTAACAAATGCGGCATAAGAAATAAGAAAAATAAGAAATAGAAATAATGGAAAAAATAAATAAAAATAAAACTAGCAACCGGCAATCTGTAGCCACAACTAATTATCATCGATTGTTTATGAGTAATACATTCGGCCGGCGTGCCACTAACTGCTAGGCCGCGCTTTGCAGAACGGATACAACAATCGCGGCGCGCACTAGATAGAGAGATACAACAAATTTACATCTGAATGCGAACATTCTAATTTGAGTGTGCAGAAGCAGATACGGCAGTGGCGTATTCTCCGCTGATACTTTATCTGGCATATGTATCTGTTCCACGGATTGTCCTGTCCGTGTTGTATTCTCGCAGATTGAACGATGGAAAATTTATTGTTCGATATTTCTGCAGAACAGGTAACAACTGCTAATTATCCGCCATTACCATTGTGTATTTTATGACTTATAGGCAAATTTACATACATAGTTGGCGCTCGCTGGGAGCTCTGTGTTGCAAGTACGCGAGTATCTATGAACTTGTGCATCGACATGTACTTCATAAAAACAAGCAACTTTGTATATATTTCTCCGATATGTATACCACCCGTATATGTATGTAAACAAGGCAGGCACATTTTCCAAATTGAAAAATAAAAACCTTTCGAATATATTGTCGCCAAGTAGAGTGTCACCTACAGGGTGCACTCGGAGAGAGGCAATCAAGGCCAACGTGCACTGCGCCGCCCCCCACTGAGGCGCGCAGTGCTGCACTCGTGGTACATGTGTATCTGGAATGGAATCTCAGAAAAGTCAGGCATATATCACGCTATAGTCCGCTAAGCGACAACATTAAATATATAAATATAGAGAGAGAGGTAAAAATATATGTATTATTTTTAGATTAAACTTTAAACAGTTTTTTTTTTTTCGTTTCGTTTTTGTTGAAAGGATTTCGTGTTGTTCATTTTTGATTTGTGGATTTTGAAAGGTGGCCTAGAAATTTATCTTGGATTTAGGAGGCGGATTAAGAGCGATTTGTTGAAAGTGTTCTTAGGTTGTGTGTGTTCGTTTTTGTTTGTTTAGGCATTTGGAACGGTTGCGAAATGAAAGTGAAATTATTTCCATAGGCTTATGCAGTGCTATGCTCCAGATGTGGAGTGTTGAAATGGTCCAGGAATGCAAACTCATTTCGAAGTATTTGTTTTTTTTTTGCTAAGCTAAATGTTGCTCTAGCTAAAATGTCTTAGGCTACGCTGACCAACGTATTTGTTTGTGGAAAATATGTCTTCTTAAGCAATCAATTTTAATGACAGCTCTTTAGAAATCGAATTTAAACTAAAGCCTGTTAAACGCTATTTCTTTGGGCTGAGAAGGCAAGGAAAATCTATATCTTACTTACTGATTTTATTTTACTTTCGGGATGGACTATGACCTTAACCGATAGCTGCCTCCAGTTACGCACACGAAGTTGTTTGAGGTCGTTCTCCAATTGTGCGCGCCACCTAAGAGGCGGATTCGAAGATTCGCCGGGCTGGAGCGTTGTTGTCCATGCGCTACACGTGTCTCAGCCCAGCTGGCAAGAGTCATTTTTCGCTTAATCTCTGCGGCGATGTTATTTTGCAAAGTTATAGTGGAGACAAAGTCGTTGACTACTTCGAAGTTGTACCTGTCCATCGCGACGTTTTGTCTAAGTAGCCGATGTTAAGAGACCTTTTTGTTAACAGCATATAATTCGTTTTGTCCTCATTAACAGACAAACGCATCTTCGCCGCCTCCGTTTGGATGCTTGTAAATGCGCCACTGACAGCTCGCCGCGTTCTCCGAATGAAAAATGTATATCAAAACTTAATAATGGATCCGTGGACTCCTTCTTAAGCGGATATAAATATGCTTGGTTTTTTTGAGAGAACAATTGCTCGTGTTGACGGGTTCTGGATGACGCGATTCACCGTTGAACGGAAATAACTATCAGAAAAGATATATATTTTGGTGCCTTGGATACCTTTTCCAAGGTTTAATCGCAGACCTCAATGGCAAGGCTTTCAGCCTGGGACCTTGGTGATGGGTCCAAAGGCGGAAGCTTTTACTCCAAATTCCGTTTCGATTCGTCAGTGTACCAGGTGCGATGCGAATCTGCCCAACAGCAGCACTAGCTATAGTCTCACAGCTACTATATGCGCCCTACCTGTACAATTTTGAGACAGATGTTCACCACTCTTAGCTCTTTTTTTTACAAAATAGATACGTTCTATACAATCCCGGACACGATGGTTAGGAAATACTGTTTTGGAAGATTGTTTGAGCATCATCTGAAGTAGAAGGGGCTCAAGATTTTGCGGGTAAACTGCCTCATTAAAGTTTGTGCTTTTTGTTTGTTTTGACAATCAAACCAGAAAAATCAACCTGCAGTAAGGTTTTTTCGGTATCAGGAAGTGATCAATTGCTATCTATTCTAAATGGAATGATGAAAATGACACATCTACTTAATTGTCATCATCAGTTTGAGTCTGAATTAGTCTTTTAATTCGAAATGACATTTCCTGTGAAACATAACATTTTGTTTCTGCTTCGTGATTGTTTACGCAAATCGACTCCACCCAATTGACCTACTGACTCCAAACACTTTGCCGGTCTTCAATTGTCATTGTTTGCTTCATCGATACTCCATCAAACAATGCGTTACGTTTTATTGGCCATTATTATTATTGTTATTGCGTGTGAATCTTCTGTCAGCTCAGCACTTGGCTAATTATTGCATAATTCTGTCTCTCTCGCTCTCTCTCTTTAAATTATTTCAAATTTCCATAATTATTGAATAAATAAAATTATTTCAAAATTGCAAATGTGGAGAGGAAGACCCCAGCCTAGCCCGCTTGGCTTCTCCCACAATAATTTGCAAATAACAACAAATTTATTTGTGTATTTGTTAAGCTAACGCAATTGTTTTAAGTTTTTTTTTGCTATTTAATTTCCAAGTCGATCCTCTGATTCAGGGCATAAGAAGAAGAAGAAATAGTTCGTAGACAGTGGTGTTGAAAAATTTCATAATTCTGTTCAAATATTGCAAACAAAGCAATTTTATTTAATTTTTTTTTTCGTTGGCATTGAATTGCAATTTCTTTGCGTCTTCGATGGAATTTCGAATTTAAACACGTTCAGGTTAGAGTACCGATGCCGATCCATTATACTCACTCTTCACCCAGAAATGCCGCACACCCATCATCATGGCGGGTCTCCCTCTTCTCCAAACCGAGGGTGTCTGTTGCATATGAAAAAGTAGCAAAAGAAAAAATAAATAAAAAAAAAACTTATCAGTTGACATGTCTTGGAGGCATAACATTTCGACGTAACACACGGCGATTCTGTGTGTTTGTTTGTTTCTTTTCCCAGATTTGACCATAAAACACTGGTTTTTTGGTTGGTTTTTAGCCTTTTTGGCATTTGGCTTTGGTTTCTGTCTGGGTTTTTTTTTTATGTTTTTTTGCTTTTTGCAATTGCTGTTGCGCGTGAATTGCGAGTGGTGGAATTTGGTCTATTGCTTATGTGTGGTCGACGAAAGAAGCGGGAGGTTTGTTTCTTTCAGTTTTTTTTTTATTTTTTCGCTTGGTAAATGTCAACAAAACATCAGTTTTACATTTGTTGAATTTGAATGAGCGATAACCTAGTTTTAGCGTGGGCATGAAAGGAATTTCATTATTTGTTGAAATATATTATATATATTTTTTTTGGTATAAAACTAATGGGGAATGTGGTGAAGAATTGGATAATAGCAATAAATTTAATGGGTTTGGTCATTGATTTGCACTTGAGACTATGTTTAATGGGGAATACGCGATCTGTTGCATCATGAAATACATTTTATGTAGTACATTGGTCTAGTTAGGCAGTGGGACTGATGGATTTTGGTTTTTGGCAAGGATTGGGATTACGTTTAAGGAAATTGTGGTTGACTGCAGTTTGGCACACAGTTGTGATATTTGAATTGAGTGATGAAAAAGATTGTCAATATGTCAATAATGTGACAACTAACTAGAAGCACGTCAATTGCAAAGTAATACAATCAGTGGAGAATGCATTCCTTGAAGTCATAAGAAGAATGTTTTGTGAGTAAGATTATGATTCAATGAATTCAGCGTTAAAATAGAAATAGTTGTGAAAAATTTTGTAGACGAAACATTAATCTGCAATCAGAATATTGCCCTGCGCATTCAATAAAGTCATGTCGATAAATAAACTTTGACGATGATGATGATTCAACAAATAAGTGGTTATTCAGAATGTTCACTCAAAAAAAAAAACAACATAGGAGTCGAAAACATTCACCATGCCTTTAAAGTCAATGTTAAGACTCAATTCTTTGAAGTCAATTGAATATGTTGGAGTCATTCCAAGTATTTATATTCAAATATCTTTAAAAATAAATTTTAAATTCACTTTAAGGCATTGAATCCATTTCAGTGAGTTGTTAATGTTTTTTAAAATATATTAATGGCACCCGAAAGAAATTTTAATTCTGGATTAAAGTCACTGATTGAACGCAATTCTTTAAAGTCATTGGAAATCAACGTATTCAAATAGCTTTCAGAAGGTCCAATTTTGGGCGACTCGTTCGTGCATAGCGACTAGTATCTCGCGAACAACACGAGTAATGTTGGCCTCCAAAGGGTCAATCGTAGCTTGCTTATTCCTGAAGACCTGAGACTTTACATATCCCCAGAGAAAACAGCCCAAAGGTGTGATATCGCACGAACTAGGCGGCCAATCTACCGTAGCAAGCTTATGTGCTTACCACAATGATTTCTCAACAAATCCATTGTAGCGCCGTCTTGTTGAAACCAGAGCCCACCGAGACAATGGGCTTGAATTTCAGGAAGCAGATAGTCCGTTAACAAGGCGCAATAACGGTTACCATTGACGGCCTCGATTTTGAAGAAATATGGACCAAGGATTCCACCAGCTGATAAAACACACCATCCCATGCTGGATGTGGTCTAACCGGTCGAGTATCATCCATCATCCACTAATGTATTCTGGGACTTAAATTTGCAAATGGTATTTTCAATATTGGTTTCAGTAGGTCGATTCCTCGGATCGCGCGGAACAACATTTCTTACAGAACGCTTATTTTCTTAATTGAGCTGAACAATTCTGAGGCGCTTTTGTGGTGTGAGCCTTTCCATTATAACTTGCCAAACGATACTGAAGAAAAATGAGAAAGCAGTTTGATAGGAGTTACGCATGATCTGCCAAAAAAAACCTAATGAAAATCAAACCTCACGATGAGTATCCCTATAGATACTGGATATAGAGTAGATGATACAAATTAGCGAAGGGTTAAAACAAGATTTAGTCCACTTAACCTTTCTTTCTAAACCAAATTTTGCGAAAGTTCGAAAAAAATTCGAAGACTGTTATTTTCATGAGCAGCTTCTCAAGTAATTTGTTGGAAAGGTTGCATTGGGATCTTCTCTAGCACATTGGATCTGATCTGATGAATATTACACCTGTTGATATTTTCATAAAGAAAAACATAAAGAAGTAGTTTTTGGTACAGCTTGTACTGGAGTTTTGATGACACTATCCTACGACCCATGCCTCGAAGTAAATATATGTGTTTCACGCTCATTGAAGTGCCCTTCTTGGCTTTCTTAAAAAGTCAGGTAAATTACATAAGGGAGAATCTCCCTGAAAGTACAATGGGTCAAGTTCTGGTATGAGTGCTTCCGAAACAAACAAATTTTTATCAGGTTTTGGTCCATAATCATTAGATGGAATTAGTCATAAGGTCGTAAAAAAAAACTTTGGAGTCTATTAGTTTCTCATTCAATAAAAACAGTTCAAGTTCGATGTGACAAAGAAATACGCATCCGCACATCACATATGAGAGGCATTGTCCTTAAAAAACATTTCATTGTATCTAATACTAAACAAAAACTCATTAGCTTTCCGTGTTTGCATCAATCAACAGGGCGAGTATGTCACTTTTGACAGGCGGAAATTTATCTTCTCTCAGTGTTGTGTTCAATGTTCCTTATTTGACATCTATACTAGTTGTCATTACTCCATTTGGATCCAATGTCGTAAACACACATGTATGCCGCCATTAACCAGAAAAAATAAATTAAATTAAATAAAAATCTTCTCAACTCTCAACAGGAAAACATCCAAAACAAATTTCCATAAATGCATCACACAACAAACATCTCTCCACCAGCAACAATTACAAAGTATTTTAATGTTGTTATGCTTTATGTGTTCACACAACAATTTGAATTTGTTTCCCTTCACAGATTTGAACAAAATAAATGGGAGAAAGAACAACAAAAACTCTGCCCCGATTTACACACAATGCGAACATCGATCGGGTTGGGCTCAGCTCTCAAAACGTTGTTTTCCCCAGAGTGATACAAAGAAAAACACGCACACACCGCGCCATACCTACTAGAGAGGTGGTGTATCTATTTTTGGTGAAAAATAACTAACAATAAGACACAAAATGGAAATAAGACCAATATAAAGGCGCCCATAAAACGATTGACAACTAAATGTCATAGTGTGTTCCGAAACTTGGAACGGTCAAAAAGCGCATATACATGAGCGATACCGATACTGGATACATTTATGAATCATGCGTTGCGTTGTGAAAAAAAAAATACATTGAATGATTTAGTTGTTTAGATAGGTATAGCGCAACTGTGCGGTAGCATGACAAGTTATTTTTGTTTTAATTTTTTCACCCCACCCCCCTCGCTCATCGAATCTCATAGTGGAAGGCGGAACCGTGATACAAAATGATTTCCATATTTGAAAATAAAAAAAGCCCGCATAAAAGTGTAATAGATAGAACAGGAAAAAATCAGATTTAATAACTTCTGACACATGTGTACACACAAGAAAATATACTTTTAGAATACGTTTGTTATTATTGATTGAGTGGGAGGTCGGCGGCTAGCGGTACTAATTTGTCGTATGTTGTACAGATAATTGTTCTGAAGTTACCGTCCCCTCTCTAGCTTTTGCACCTTCTACAGTCAGCCATGTGTACGGAACGAACCGAACTTGTAAATAATAATTGATGTTTATCTTACCGCTACCAAGATACTCAATTTGCATTTCGTAGGTAGTAGTAGGCACGTTGGAGATATGCAATTATTTTTAATTTGTTCAGCCAATTTGAAGATTGTTCTGGTTTTTTTTGTTTTTGTCTTAAAATTAGTACGATTGCGCTAAAAATGTAGGTAAACTTTTGATTGGTAAAACAATGTAGGTTTTTTTTTTTTTTTTACAATGATTAAGTTTGTGTTTAGTGCCAATGAGTTCGACATTAGTACTTGGAGTTAAATTGTTAAAATCAACATGAAACAAAAATTATTTGTTTATGGTTTTGTTAAGTGGGATAGTTTCATGTTCTTGCGAGCTCATGTGGGCTTAACTAATTGAAACTGATTTTATATTTCTATGGCGAAATAAGGAATATAAAAATTGACGAATGTATAGCTTCCTAATACTGTAGATAGAGCTGCCATCAAGGGATTCCAATTAAAAAAAAAACTGTCTGCCTACATGTCACACCATTTGGAGCTTTTCCCATGAATCATACGAGACCTCTAATACTAGTGGCTAGATTATTAAGGTCAATATAGAGAAAGCTTCTTAAACGGTTTGAATGTAAGCGAAGCCTTGTCGAACGCTATTGCAGTGCTGATATGCCGTCTACAGTGAAACTTTAGACATCTTCAGGAGATGTCGGAGCAGTTCAACATTCTATGCTGGGTGTCGGGGCATAGGGACATTCCTGGGATCTTTAAGGCTGATGAACTCGCCAAACTATGAACCACGTTACTTCTCTCACCTGATAAATATATATATTGGTATACTATTCGCTACTTGTAAATTATTGCTAAGGCTGGCCTGCTTTGGAGGAAACAAACTTTAGGTGGATAAGTGGTATCACATGTCTAGCGACAAAATGGATCTGGCCTAAGCTGGATCTGAACCGCTCTTAAAATTGGATTTCCCTAAGCATACGCAACAACACTATCACGACGATAGTTGTCATCACTGGACACTGTTTTATAGGTAAACATGCAACAAGACTTCATTGTAAATTCTCAAATCACTTATGCAGAAGTTGTATGGACGAAGAGCATAACGAAAGATCCCTCACCTGGTTTGTACATGCCCTGCTCTCTCCAGGAAAAGGAAGCTCCATCTCGGAGCCTTCTTCTATGAAGACACACGTGATCTCACAAACATTGACATCAAATGTCTACTCCGCTTCGTCAGAAGCTCTAATTGATGCAACGAGTAGGGGGATGCTTTATCACAGATCCCTGTGGTATCACAAAGGACCAAAACTGGCCTAAGTGTGTCGGTTCTTATGCCGGCAGTCACTTTAACCTAACCTAACTGCCAGTTCAGGACACACATCAAATAGACAAACGAATGTAAACTATCTTTTTGTGAACAAATTGTCCTCATTAGCATTTACAGTCCTCGATGAGCCCCTTTTATATATTTAAAACTATTAGGATCTTGTGCTTAGTTAAAGCACAGTTTAGAACGTATGTGTCATTAGTTATTAAAACTATGTCAGCTAGCACGTAAATTGATGCATTCGAGTTTAATCGATACAAACGAGTATTGGTAGCATCTGATTTGTTTCAAACGATTGTCCTTGCTGGTATCGTGCAAAGAAACTTAATAACTACGTTTCAAATTGAACAGTATATCTACCCGAATCATGACAAGAATCCGATGAGCGGAAGTGGCACCAAATGTTCATGGAGGATATAATAGGTTGAATAAAAAGTTTGAAAGTCCATGTCGTCTAATATGTCGGTTAGGACGCTCAAAATGTACCTAACAAAAATATGAGACAGATCTTTAAGATTCACATGAAAGAAGGCTCCTGGGTGGGCCTTTTGTTTGGGAGAGGGCAGGAGATGTGCAAACAGGATGATGAATGTAATGTCTATGTAATCTCTACAAAAGTCATTTGAGTTTACGCTTACGGTGTCGCATGCTTGCCTATGAAACAGCGCTGACACATGTTGTGGAACCGACGTGCATTCTTTTAACGAAAGATCAAACCCTTAGAGCGTTTAAGATCGAGCTTAGGCAAAATTTGTTTTGTCGCTACTCAAGTTGTGCCACTTGCCCAGGTAAGGTTAGTTTTGTCTATAGCCAGTAGTAGTATTAGTTTGCCTAAAAAAACTTTAATAGGTGAAATATCGGGCTGTGTAGTTGCATGTTTTTATCTATGCCCCGGGACTCAGCACAGGTCACTTAAAGTATTAGTATTATTTAAAGCACAAGTCACAATGAGTTTTTTTTAAGTTCCATGCTTATTGAGTTTTTTTTTGTTTTTTGTCCCTGTCGAAATTGAAAACATAAAACGCTGGGGGTCAATGGCATTGGTTTTATATGAGCCCAATGTGGTGACATTATGGGGTTTGAGACAGATGTTTTTGAAAAACATCTTCGAGTCTCATCTTTCCTACAATTTGTCCTAATGATTTCTCCAAACCTGATATTTCAAAACGTTTAGCTGCACATTCAGTAAAGTACCAATATGTCCCTGATCAAGAATCTGTTTGATTACGCGCTAATAATTGCAAATTATCCCATTAGAATTCATTAGAAATTACTTATTTATATAAATATGCTCATCGCTTTCGAATAAATCTAACTTCATACTATTAACACTATCAGCAACTACTATCGAGGCCTTAGACTTGCGATAATAACTTTGTCCTTATCTATACACAAACCGACACATAACACCTTGCGCACATCAAATTATTACTTAATGATATTTTTGCGGCGTAAAAATAATAATAATAATTAGTTAATGTGTGCGGCATAATCAGACAGCCAGACCAGCAGTCTAAAGGTCATTAGTTCGAATGCTCTGCTATTAAAATCCATCTTCATATAAATTACATGCAGGCCATACCTTTTGCAGAGAACAATTTTTAACAGAAATATAACCTCACCTGGAAAGAAAAGAAAAGAGAAAAAAAAATAAATATACTTTTGTTACTAATTTGAAAAAGTCATAAAACAAATAAATAGACAGACAGACACACAACCACTATCGCTTATCGCTACATAGCTACAAAGAAAGAACCTACTATAAACGCCCGTCTTATCCGCTACGGAAAGTGCGCATTGTGATATCTTTTATCTGGCGGAATGAAGAATTGTCCTCAATTCCATTCCTTCTACACTCATACAAACGGAGTTGCAGTGCAAAAAGAAATAAACAACCTCTGAGGTACAACACTAAAGTGCGCGACACTCCATTTATTTGTTGCACTTTGCTGTGCGCTTGGAAAACCAAACAACGACGACGACGATGGTCGTTGAAACGTCTATCGGAGTATACTTCTCTCCCGTTTTATCCGCATTATTTTGTAATTTTCCAGCGGCAAACATCAAACACGAACAAAAACTTAGGAAAATGCAAATTACAAAAAAAAGCAGTAGACAAAACTAAATGGAAAAACGCTTGACAAGAGCCTTAATGGTGGAGGAGAGGCAGCCGGCGGTTGCTTACAAAAAAGGCAAACAGAACAGTAGATAGTGGTGGTGGTGGTGCTAGGTGCTGCTACCTGGGTGTAAGAACGATTGAGTATCCCATCGTGGATAAATTCATTATTTTTTTTTTGTTGGAAACTCAAATTGTGTCTGTTGGGCTCGATTAAGTATACAAAAGTCGGGAAACCACTACCAGCAGCCACTACCACCACCACCACCATCATTGCCAAGCTAAGTGCGCTACTGACAGAGCGCAGTTCAAATGTTGCGTAATGCCGGTCTAACAATCTAACCTAACCAAACCATACCATACCACCGTCGATTTCTGTTTTAGGGTATTTTACCATTTTTTTTTGTATTTTTTTTTATTAGCACACAACGTGAACTATATATATATTCATGGAGCTCTTCGCCAATTTTTTGGTTTTGGAAAAATAACAAATGATATAGGTACTCGATTTCAGCAGTGTACAGTGGTGAAGTGGCAGTGTGTAGAGATGGAGAGACATGAACGGAGGTAATGACAACAACTCTCAAGACTCTCTTTGCTTATCGGCTTTTAACTTGAATGTACATTTATTTAACTTTCGTATCACGATTTAATTGCGATCAATAAGGTTTTCATTTCGTTTATGCAACAATACAATAAGCACTACTACCAACTGTGTACCAGTACAGTTTAATGTGTCATTCAGTGGCCTACCAAATGCGATGGAAAGGGGGTGTGGCAGCATGCGGAGACCAACGAAGAATCGAATTGATATCAAAACGAGTGAACAAAAAAATTGTGAGTAATTGGTAATTGTTTCCAGGTAAAACAGAGAATACCTCTACTTTACTTGTGGCAGCCATTTTTTTGCGCGCTCGCTAATATTTAAAAAAAAGTGAAGCACTTAAATAATTTTTTTTTATTTTTTTTTTTGGCGATAAGGTTTCAAAAAATACACGGTACAACGAATACTACTGGGCGTATACGTAACACTTTTTCAAGTGTTTTTCAATGGAAACTGTTCCGCTTGTAAATAAAGTAAGTGTATATTGATATATGAGGAATCAATTTATTTGCTCGATCGAAAAGACGGGAAATATTGCGTCAAAGTTGTGAAACGGGAGCATTGAGAGAGTTGTAAAAATATTGCATTCACAAGGCAAACAGAATGAAATAACAGGCAAAGTTTTGTCTCAAGACATTGAATGCAGTTGAGCAAACTGTATGCAGTGCCAACGATTTTGCTAAGTGCCTAATCTTTGGAGGGCCATTGAAAAATTATAGAAAAATTACCAAGCAACACATTTTTATAGCTATATTTTGCGATGGCCAAATTCGTTATACCCTCAAAAGCTAATGTGGCTACATCGCGTGATGCTGGAAAATGAGCTGTGCAATTTGCATTAAGAACGGAGATCTTTCTACTTTAAGCATACTACGGTTAGTACATAGAGCAGTTGCCAAACACAAAGAGAACTATTCCATTTTACCAATAGAGGATAGCTTTAAAAGCTTTGTTTTGTTGGCATTCCGGGTGGGATGTATTTTAATGTGCGCTTATAACATCTTAATGCTACCCCGTATATTATATGTGGCCTTAAAGTAAAAGAAGGGATAAAGAAGGCAATGATAGCCAGAAGATAAAACCTGAGGTCCAAACCATGCATGCAGTAGCACGACTTGGTCTCGCAGCCATACTCAATCTAGGAGTACGAAAATAATTTCACGCAATAACATGCTGCAGCTAATGTTATTTGGCAAACCAAGTCGGAAGGGTAAGAAATGTATACACCGATTATTCGTCACCTCTCGTAAGTGAGAAGCCTGATACGTAAATAAATACTTTTTTATTTTTATTTATTTAACTACAAACCATCGGGAAAATGTCATCCACGGCTTTGTCAAAATTTTAAATGCCTATTTTGCATAAATGTGGTTTAAATTTTTCATAATTTCTTTTATGCATTGACGAATCTCTTCTTCTGATGCACGTATGTTAGTGGGCTTGTTTGACTTCAAATAACCACACAAAAATAAATCTTGTTTCACGGGCTGTGTGGCATTCCACGAAATCTATTTACTGCGAAAGGTCATAAGTCTTTAGTTTCTGTGTCAATTGAACTGGAGAGGCAAATTTTTATTAAGTTAACGCTGTGGAAAGCTTGGTGAAATTTGCAATTCTTGTCATTCTGGACTCTCATGAACTGCCTCAATGTTAACATGAGTTAGCATCATTAGCATTTTTCAATTAATCCATTCATAGTTGATGAAGTTAAATATTCTGACAATATTTGGTTCCAAATTTTCCAACTGCGACTTCCCGCCAAACTTTTATTAGTGACTTTGTTCTCTCGTGTAGTACTCCAATTTTACTTAATTGTCTTGTGTGAATTTTAGGACACCCTTTACTGAAATTGCTTGCTGTCTTTTAAAGACTTAGGCCGCGTTTCCAATTGCAAGTAAATTCGGGGAAGTCTTGCAGAAGTTTTTTACAGTAGCGTTTACAGTATCATATGAATTCTTGCAATTTCTTCTGCAATAAATATCTTGCAAGAGGCTCGGGCATCATATTGTGGCAATTTATTGCGGAGGTATTTACACCGGGGAGCCAATAATGTCGCAAGAAAGTTTGTTATTTACTTAAAATTGCAGTATGATAGTAAAGTCTGTCATATAGTCTGTATAGTCGCAGACAAATCAACCAATTTTATGTTATTGACGAAAATACAGAGACTAGAATGCATACGGACAACTGGTGAAGATCGAAACTAACCGCTGGTTTGGAAATGATTCTAAATTTGCTATCCTTGGATTATATACTTGCACGAATCAGCTGCCAAGAGCGCCTTGGGGATCGACCAAATAGTCAGCTGGAACCCAGGTCTCGTAGGGCACGCACATATTCTAAAAATGTATGTAGGAGACAACGTTAGCTCGGACTACATGTTACTCTACATGGACTTTGACAGACCATGGAAGAATGGAAAATGAATTAACCCACGAAAAAATGAGATTTATATTCATATACACAGATGGATCGAAAATGGATTTCGGAACAGGCGCTGGTCTATTCCCAGAGGAATTAAATATACACCACTCTATCAGACTCCCCAATCAAAGTAGTGTTTTCAAGGCTGAGGTTATGCCATTCGCAAAAGTGGCTCGTACTGTATAATACTATTGAAATTAAATCCAAGCTGGCTCACAGCACAAGGTATTTGTTTGGCGGTTTCCTGGACACATTGAGGTGACCGGCAATGAGATGGCCGACGAGCTAGCAAGAAAAGGATCCGAAGTGGATCATAACCGATCATATTAGTTAACGACAGTATGCATGCAGCTCTTTGTTAGTTCACGAACTATTTTATGACTGGTTTTTTATTAAACTCAACCAACCAACCGCGAGCGCAATATATACGAAACTATTTTGATAAGCAGCAAGAACTGTCGCGAGTCAATGCAAACCTGTTTAAACCTGCAATTAATTGCACTCGCAAATACTCGCAAGAGGTTCTGCAAGAACTGTCGCAATCGAACTTGATTCGCAGTTTCCAATTGCAACTCACTGTCGGACAGACTGTCAGAGATTTTTAGAAGTCAGAAGGTTTCTTTGAAATGGAGCCTTAGAGTAAAAACAGTGGAATACTTTGATATTGCTACGATTCTGTGCAGTCTCTTTCTTTAAAAGAACAAGGATCACAGACTAAGAACTAAAATTGCTCTTGCTAAGCACTACGAACTAAATCTCATAAAAACTTTCCAGAAAACAGCAAGGACAAATTCGTTGTTTTAGTTTTTTTGCGGAAACACTTGAACAATTTCAACTATTCCAACTAAATACCCCCAAACCAGCGCTGCATTACGTCAATTTTTGACCTTTGCAACAACCACCGATATCTAATACGTAATTGAAAATATGTATGTTGTTTACTCAACAGTTCAGTATTCAGTTGTGGCGAGCACTTGTTTTTGGCAGCCAGCTACTACACCAGACACAAACAAACAGCGCAGTACACACTCAATGGAACCTTTTGAATTATTTATTCTCTTTCATCTTCGTTGTGGCATATCTGCATTGCAAAACACACTCTCAAAGACCATCGAACAGTCATAAATTCCGAAACATAGCGCGCGTACCAATAAAATAACAATTTGCCATCGATAAATTCAAGTTTTTTTTATTTACTTTTTTTTTTCATTTCATTTATTCGTCTGTTTTTGGTGGAAAATCCCACTGTGCTGAAACCAGGAAGAGCAGGTTTTTTCAAAAAAAAAAAAAAAAAACTTCCCTCTGCAACAAAACAACAAACCACTGCGTTTTGCGTTGCGGGACAAAACCACTGCCACTGACCACATGAAAAATAATTTTTCCGCACGATTGGTGACCACCGCGTATCACAATAAATTTCTCCGCGGGACGACAACAACGACGACGATGAATACCACCACCACCACCACTACTACCAAGTACCAGCACCACAAGTACTCGTCGTACTATCACCCACCGAAAATGCAGATCAAAATATATCCCGCGGATACGAGCTGACCCATTGAGACACAACGGACCGACTTAGTGGCCAACTTATTCGTCGTACCAAACTGGCGCCCAATGTGTTTTTCTGGTCGAACTTTCGCGAGCGCACTCACGCTCTCTCTTTGCTTGATATGATAATTTAAATCATATTATTTTGTATCCCTCAGATGTAGTTTCTTCAATTTATCACGCGAGATTTAGAAGGTGGCTTCCATGGGCCGACTAGCTAGCTAGCTCACTAGAGCCGTCTACCCAACTCCAGCAGATGATGATAATGCCCCGCAAGGGACACTTTGTACTCGGACTACTCTCTGCGCAAAATAATGGTGATTGTTACTGCATGCTAAAGTATCTACGAAAAACGATTTGTTGTGCCAAATGCAATTTATCAACAAAACGCCAAGCCTGCCGGCTAGAGAAGGTTTAAAATATAAAAATATTACTCATTTTTTTTTTTGACTCAGTTTATAATGTCAAATTAAATTGTTTTGGAATGCAAATTTTTAACTCTCGAAGCCGCTAATTAATACCGCTGGAACAAATTTTCATACGTTTTTTTTATCTTATGGAAATTAGGGGTTTTTGCTCTCCTACCGAATATAACGGGATGGTAGACAGACGATATTTCAACTGCCGCAAGATATAGGAATTTGCGCCGCATTTAGGTGCCGAAGAAGAAGCACAAGGGAATACCAGCTAACGACCTCTAAGGCTAATGATCCATTAATGACGAGAAACATTTGTTTATTTCTTAATGAATGAATAAAAATTATTGACTTTGAAGTTATATCGATGTTGAATACGATTAGGAGGACAATTAGCTAAAGGAAATATCACTTTGGAGTACGAATTTACAGATTTTTTAGTGCTTTGCCCTTTAGAAAATATTTTTCTATTGAACTTTTTACCACCAGAAGTTGGAGAGATTTGGCAAATGGTTAGGAAGTTTGTAATTTAAATATTTTGACACTGATTAAGCTTGAAATGTAAATGAAAAATGGTGGAACCCTTCAAAGAATTTCATTAAGACCATAAACACAAAACTTCTCTGCATGTGGATCTATTTACGACAACTTACTTCTGCCTTATGCCGGCCCTATAGAGGTTTAAGGCAAGGCGGGTATGCTACTTAATGGGGAGACTCGAATATGGTAGACCGCCGATTGCAACTTAGGTCAAAAGTGGTAGGCTAAAGGTGGCCGGTTTTCATGTGCACTCAATTTACATTATCTAACAAAATGGGTATTTGGGGCATTTTCCCTTACTCAAAATTTACATTTGTGCAACAAATAGAGGCTAGAACTTCTAAGGCAACAAATATTCTCTGGCAGTGTCATAGGATTCTCAGCAAAACCTGGGATCTTAGCCATGGACTGGGTTAGTAGATATACTCGTGTTTCGTTAGACCTTGCCTTACGTATGGTGGGGTTGATTCGTAACCGTGAGCTGAAGCTGTCAGGAGACATCTGACTAAGCTACATCTTGCGTATCTTCACTTTCCTTACAGTTCGTTGTTGTAAGTGAACGCAGAAAAGCGGTTTATCGCATGCGAGAACAGATCAATATAGGCGAAGTGACCAGAGGTGCTACGGTCAGTGAGCTTTTAAATGCCAGGGCAGAGTGAAAAAGGACTTGATTCCTTGTGATCAGTCCAGATTTTAAAGCTTTCGAGTACTTCTTCCTAACAGGCTGGAGTAGAACAGCAATGGCTGGATCGGTTTTATTCCGAGTGATGACGTTGTGTATATAGATAATTCCTTCATTAAAGGTCTGTCTGGAGTCGAAGACTGTTCAAATAATCGGATCGGATCAAATAATCTGTATCCTTAGAAAGACAAATAACACATCTTTCAAGCAGAGATCTTCGCGCACGCAACTGGTGCGAATATCCCTCTAAGAAAGAAGAAAAAGAGGCGCTGAACACTCCTAAATTAACTTCAGCTCAGAATTGTAAAATATTCTCGGCAGACCTTAAAAGAAGCTGAAAACACAAGTCCAACCAATTGGCTTTGGTTTAAGCTCTCGGTTTTCGAAAATACTTGGAAAATACGTAGACATCTTTAGATTGCCCGTATCTGACCCCAACCCCTTGGTGTTCCCCAAGGTAGCAATTTTGGACCGATGACCTTCATCTTGACTGTAAATTATGTCGAGTACATCATCGAAAACTCCTACTTGTCTAAAATTCAAGGCGCATATTTTTTTCCACTGACTCTTGCCTACTAAAAAATTATTATGACTAATTTTTAATTTAATGCAAAAAAAAAATTGATTGGAGCTTAATATTACCAAGTGTCAGACCATAATAAACTCCCGCAAATGCCTCCCCTTACCATTGAGAACTTGTTGATACTTGTGGCGAACTTGTCCCAACTTTCTCCTCATTTAGGTGTATTTTGCGATAGGGAACCCAATTACCTTTTTACTTCTCCTAAACTTCCTCCACATGCCTCTCACGTCACCCTATCATGTGTCATTAGATTTTAAGTTTAGCTTCATTGTTAAGGCGCAATTTAAGGTTTAGCTTAGCAGGTAAAAAGTCTTATACACGATAATGATAGTTGGATACAACAACCAATAAATTAAACCTTTGCAATTTGTGGATAAGGGCCTCGTTGCGTAAGCAAAGCGAAAAAAAGACCAGAATTTTGAAGGTGATCAATACAGAAAGAACAAAATGTTTATAAACCATTAATTTTCTTCGCACTTCGGGGAACGCAAATTATGGTGCAAAAAACATAGTTAACATATTTCAGAAATCACCCAATAGTGCGAGGGTCCAAATTATGGCCAAACACTATTCAAACTAACATCTTGTTGCGCCACAAATCCATTAAATTTGACTGATTGATTTCTAATTAGTAGTAAACAAGCCACTGTCATTGAACCTGTTTGATGGTAGATTAACTCTCTAAAAACTAATTATCCCTGAGGCGCATACCGTCTTCTCTAATAGAGTTCAAAGTCCTCTAAATTCATCCCTCACCAGTTCCAAAGGTCACTGCTTGCCATCAATTACAAAACGCGTAATAGTTCTTTCATTTATGTAACACACAATACGCTCTAATTATTCTAATTAATCATGTGTATATCGGGGTCTTGTGTAGAGTAACACATAATTGACTCTACACAAGACTGTCGTCGTGTCAATAACATTTAATAATGAAATCACTACTTGCTCATTAACTCATCAGTCAAAGGCGCAAATACACGTGTGTGACATTCGCCATACAAAGTCTGGTCTGAATATTTTATTCGCTCTAATCAAATTAACATCTTTAAGTAATAATCATAAAGTTTGTCCTTACAATGAACAATTTATTAGTAATTAATATCCAAGAGGCTATACTATAAATCCTCACCAAACATGGTCATCCATGTTAGCTAGCAGTCAAACTGCAACAGTTGTTCATGTAACACCTCAAGTGTTACTCACCCTTTTGTCAGCTTTTCAAGTTTTCAACTTTTCAGCTTTGAGCGTTGCAATTAAAATCTAATGAATAAAATATGACAGATATAATTGCAATCCTTTTCAAGTCGCGCCAAGCCAGACGCCAAAAAGATATAAATTTCTTTTTTTGACGTGTTTTTTTTTTTTTTTTAGTTTGGAATAAATGTATCGATAGCCAACCGTTGTTGGTTAGTTACTTGTTGTTGCTGCTAATTGCATCTTTCAAACAGAAACAAAGAACGCAGTCAGTCGTCGGTGGTGAGAGTGTATCTAGAACTAGTTCACTACCACGTTGTATCGCTGCACGGCTGCCAATTTGAGTCAAATGCAAATATTATCCTCTTTGATTGTGTATATTTTACGATTGGAGTTCAAACGCATACAGACAGAGAGAGAGAGAGAGACAGAGAAACACCCTCTGGATATGGTCAAACGTAATTGAACACGATTTCATTAAATGCACCGTGTAGGAATGAGATGACAGAGTATTCTTAACCGAGAGTTGGACAAATCTGCGGTAATTGTTTGCAATTAGAAAAAGTCGTGCAGGTAATTAGAGGAGAAAAAGTCTCAGGCGTGCGCGCGCGAGACGAAACGAGACGAGACGCGACGTTGATTGCAAATATTTTGATAAATTGAATTTTAAAATGTATCTTGCTTGATCGCGTAGTGTAACTTGCGGAAGGTTGACTTTGAAGTGAATTATTATAATTTTATTTTGTTTTCTTTGCAAAAGCGCCGCCGCACCCGAGAAAGGTGAAGAATGTTGAATGCCATGTCAAATGGGTGTTGTTTCAATTGAACGATTGATTGTTGTGTCATTTATCCTTTCTTGGTGAGGCGTGGAGTTTTGTGGAAATGTGATAGAGCTTAAGGCTGCTGATCTAAGAAGAAAAGGTGAAGGTGACGCATTTTTGTTTATTATCGACGAATCGTGGGATCGGAATTGATTGGGAAACTCTTAAACAAGTTTGAGCAAGGAATTTTGTTGATCTCTTACTTTATTGGATTTTATTTTACTGGCACTTCAGTCCGTTTGTTCAAGCTAAAAACTCACCAAAAACTCACTATTTGACAGCTTTCAGACAGCTTTTCAGCTTTGAACTGGGAGACGCCTGAGAGGCGTCATAGAACGCAAGAACATCGGACAAACTTTGGATATCTGTCAGACTTTCGCAAGATGTTAAGCAGTTGTGGTGGGTTTGAACCCAGGTTTTGCACCAGCAAATAACTATTATTCCTTAGGAACATCAGAAAGTTCCATTGATTTCTTATAAATTCTCCAAATGTTGTTTCGATCGCGAGACTCTTCGATCTCCTTGAACTGGAAGACTCTATAAACACACATTAAAGGAAACGTAGAAGTACTAATGAGAATATCGCATGTAAGATACAATCAAACGTTTCAAACCCTTCTGCAGAGCACTAATCGGCACGTACCAGTGTAGCAGTTTCTGCAATCTTATTGCAACTGATAGTGCGAAGGGCAGATTTGTCAACTACTGTGGTGTGCAGACGATATTGACATCATCGAACGCCTCATCGTTTCAACTCATCGTTTCAAGATACAAAAATGTTCTGTGTTGTATAGTGATTCATAAATCACGAAACTCATGGGCTTTCTCTTCCTCAATTGGTTATACATTTGAAGTTTAATGATCTCCACGGGGCGCCTTTCATACAAAAAAAACCCTACTTAATAAGCCCACAAAAAAAACATCACTATGTTATGCTAGTAGCTATAGTCTGTTTTCCAATCCCACTATCTGTTGACTTTGATCATTTTTGGTCAACATCATTCCAACAGCCAACACTGTTCAAAATCAAACGCCTGACAATTACAACATTGAAAACCGAATCGAAGAGAAAATTCCCATTTTAGGCGTCCATAATGAGACGACAACAAAAACAAAAACAAAAACAAAAAACAACAACGACATTGTTGGACATTGCAAAAATAAATCCAGTCGAGCGAGAAACGCTGTTGTCTGTGTGCTTTATATATTTTTGTTGATATTTATGGCGCCGCTGCTTCTAAAGGAGACGACAATTCGCGCGCCCACAATTGAATAATAATTCATTTTGCAAAAAACTAAGAAAAAAATAAAACTCAATTCAACGACAGAAAACATCAATAAAAGATAGATCTGTCGATCGACAACAAACAACTGTTCCATCGTTGCACCATGTATCTAAAAAGAAACTTTGTATACGAGTGTTGTTACTTCACACGCGTCGTCGTCGTCGTTGATTCTTTTCATCGAGACACTTCCAAGATTGGCGTGGTCGGTCGCAGCAGCAGCCGCCACCATGCTATGGTTGCATACTTATTTTTGGTGGACCTGGTTACCTTGTCTCACCTTGAGAGCGTTTTTCAGATAACTAACTTTATTTTTTTTTCTCTCTCTCTTTGAATTCATTTGCCCGTATTGTTCGGATTATTGACTATTTTTGGATTTTTTAACATTTTTTTTATTTTTGCTGCGTTCGATCGGCTTTTTTTTTTTGGAAACTGGACAGGTGGTCAAGTTTAGAGAAGAAAAAAATAAATAAATTAATGTACTCCACACTATATATGAAGACAAAAATTTAAAACTGGATCGCGTTGATTGCAAAAATGATATGCCAACAGTCTCGATGGTATTCCGAGGGCGGACTTAATCCGTAGCAATTTTTGGTGTTCGAAAATGGTTATGATGTGTTATTATGGATGCCTCGTGTTGAGTTTCTACTTGATTTTTAATTTTTTTTTTTGGTGAGAATTTATCGATATTGTTAAAGGCGTTAATGAGCTTTGGAGGTACAAATGTATGCAAATCAAAATTGTAGTTTGTGTGGTAGCTACTATGAGTGACAAAGCGGAACAAGTAAAACTTAAAACTTTTGCCATATCAGATATAAAGTCTTTAATTTGACGAGGCTGAGATTGTATATTTGCACAGATATTTGTTGAGATGACACTCTTATGACACGGTCCATGAATGGGACTTTGTGTGAATGACAGTTCTGGTTTTATAATATGATCGTATTCGTAGAATCACAAGTCATAGAATTCAGCTTGGGTTTAAATAGTTTTTAATGGTTTTTTTTTAGAGGTTGGTTTTTCGAATAGAGATAAAACTGACATTTTGTGGTAAAATCTGGCAACTGTAATGTCATTTATGTTCAGTTTGGTTTGCCATTTCGTCATGAACATGTTGACAAATGAACAACGTTTGCAAATAGTGTAAATTTATTTCGAAAATAATGGTTCAGTTTGCGAAGTTTACCGCAAGCTCCGTTCAATTTATGGTCGACATAATCGTCCATCAGAGCAATTAAGAGATTTGAGATCAGAGACGTCGAACAGTGCGCACCGAAAAAACAATTGCCGCTGTAGAGCAAAGTGTTGAAGAGGACCCGAATGAATCGATTTGCCACCGTGCGAAAATAATGGTTCAGTTTGCGAAGTTTACCGCAAGCTCCGTTCAATTTATGGTCGACATAATCGTCCATCAGAGCAATTAAGAGATTTGAGATCAGAGACGTCGAACAGTGCGCACCGAAGAAACAATTGCCGCTGTAGAGCAAAGTGTTGAAGAGGACCCGAATGAATCGATTTGCCACCGTGCACAGCAATTGGAGCTTTGTCCATCAACGGAAGATTTTGCGCAAAGGTCTCTTCTTACGACCTTACAAGATCTAGCTTGTGCACGAATTAAAGCCGCGAGACCATGCAATGCGTCTTGTTTTTGGAGTATGGGCCGAAAATGTAATTGATATCGATGCTGATTTTCATCGCAAAATTTTGTTCAGTGATGAGTTGAATGGTCATTTTGGCTTGAATGGCTACGTCAACCAGCAAGAGTGAAGTCAGAGAGAAGAGAATTCACATGAGACCCATGAAACGATCTTACAACGATCTGTGCTCTATCGGCTGGTGGAGTCATTGGGCCATACTTCATTGCATGAATGTGTATGAGATGTGGTTCCAACAAGACGGCGCTACATGCCACACAGCGCACGTCACAATCGACTTATTGAAGGAAACATTCGATGAGGGCATAATTTCGCGAAATGTACCTGTCACCAAGATCGTGTGATTTGACACCATTGGATTATTTTCTTTGGGGATATGTAAAGTCGCTCGCCTATGCCAACAAACCAGAAACGTTAGGGGACTTGAATGCTTGATAAAGTGATTGAAAATTGGACCTCTAGACTTGTCTTTATTCGAACTAGCCGCGGCGGCCACATGCCCGAAATCATTTTTAAACATTAATGGCATAAAATTATCCTTCCAATTAAGTCAAATTGATGGACATTTGGATTTTCTTGTGTTTTATTTGAATTCGAAGTTCTATACCTCTAAAAAAAACACCCTGTACTATTCTTGTAAGAAATATCCAATAGCTCATAAAATAAAGAAATGTACCACAAGTAATTTCAAGTTGTTATGAATGGAATCAGATTATTGTTTTGACATGAGAAATAGAGAGCAAAACTTACTTTTTCGTATTCGCCTCTTGTTCCTATATAATTGTTTTGCAATAATTTTAAATTAAATTTCAATTAAACCGTTATTTGTTTTTAATTCATGAATGCGTCGAATCATGAATCATGAATTGAATCAATAATGGAAGTCGAAACAAAAGCATTTCATTTTCTGATTTTATCGCAATTAATTAATGAATTTAAATCTTCTAATATTTTTAAGTCTTTGAAGTCAATGATTGAATTCATTTCATTGAAGTCTCTTAAAGATTTTTTTAATTTTTGCAATTTTTTGATTGACTTCAGCTAATTGAATCAATGTTTATAACTTCCGTGAATGTATATAACTTCAGCAAACCATTCAAAAAGAATGCATTCCTTATGACTTCGAATCATGAATCATGAATTGAATCAATAATGGAAGTCGAAACGAAAGCATTTAATTTTATGATTTTATCGCAATCAATGAATGACTTCAATTTTTTCAAGTATTTTCAAGTCTTTGAAGTCAATGATTGAATTCAATTCATTTAATGTTTTTTTTTTACAATTTTTTGATTGACTTCAGCTAATTGAATGAATGTTTATAACTTCAGCAAAACATTCAAAAAGAATGTGTATGACTTCAGAATTATGAAAATAAATATATTGCTGCAGTCACTTCAGAGTTAAGTCGCTGGTTTAAATTAGTTCCCCAATACTAACACTTCTCAGACAATGTGTAGATTGGCAGTCAGCTTGATGTTTTAAAGCATTTCCACAAATTTTAACATCAAGCTGTTTTATCAAAAATGCCTTCATTTGGATTCAATGGATTAGAAATTACGTTTCGAACCCAAAAATGGAGTCTCTCAGGGCTCCATTTTGTCTCGCACTCTATCTCTATTCTCTCATTCTCAAATTTTATCAATGATCTACTATCTGTCACTCCCTTCGCTGACGACAGTACCCTCAACATTTCATATTCACGCCCTAAACTTTTGGCATTGAACTGGAACGGAAGCGTATGTTCGACTTTGACAGAATACTTGAGGGGGTTAAAACTAATAGAGTGCAGTTTTATGATTCCCAATCATAAAACTGTCTACTGTCACTGAAGTGTAACCCAATTACTTTCTCATAATTCATGACTGGTACTTGCATCTCAGAAAAGTAATACTTTCCATTCGGATAATGCGCTTCTTAGTTGAACTGCTTAAACTGATGTTACGTCTTAGCACGTCAATATTCGAAAGGACTTTAGAAATGATTCACATAACTGAACATCAATAGCTATCCAAAATTTGTTTTTCTGCGTTCAACTAACGCCAAATGGAAACAAACACCACAATTTACCCAGCAAATTGAGGAAACATAATTCAAACGAAAAGACAGTATGTTTGTTTCGTCAATAAATTAACGTCAAGAGTCCACCAAAACAAATACCATGCATCCAACAGCTTTATCACTCTTCCAAAGGGTACCGCACGCATAAGTTTACAAATTCAATGGCATCTGAAGATCCATCTGAAATGACCTTAAACGCCCACAATATGCGCCACTCTCTCTATCTCTTAATCTCATCTTGATCTTTTTTTTTTTGTTTTTACCACTGAACATCATAAATAAGAGTTTAAAAGAGTTTCACCATTTTTGAATGATTTTCTGAAAAGGGTTCACTTTAATTTGACTTGATTTCATTTCGCACCACACACACTACTCACTATACCCACACACTGAATTCAATGGTGGTCGACCATCTGAAGAGCTGACCAAAGAAAACAAAAAAGCAATAACAACAAGCTAAATGCAAAACCTGCTGTATTTCAATCCGTAGGCCAATGCAGATTTGGTCAAGATCTGGTTTGACACTTTGTTTCCACTCGTTTTCAATACAATTAAAAAAAAATAATAAAAAACTGCACATTTAATTATCTTTTTAATGCAAATCAACAGTAAAATGTCAGTTAATTAATAGCTCTAGCAATTGAAGATCGTAATAAAATCGAGTGACATTCGTAATCAGGGTTTTTGTTACTGATCCAAACGTTGCTCCGAAGGCGAATCAGTTTTATTTTTTTAGTCAGGCGCGCTGGCGGTACATGTCAAGTATTACGTGGATGTTATTATTAGATCGAGTAAATCATCGTTTGATTCGACCCGTTCAATAATAATAAACAACACAAGTATCAAAAGCAAAGCCATCTTATCAGTGACATTATCGGGCAGGTACAAAACATACACAGGCACACAAGTTTGCACATGATGATAGGGAATGTGATAAAATGTTAATTCAAACTGACTGTTCGGCCGTAAACGAGGGGAGGAAACTTTGCAACAACACAATCTAACCTAGTGTAGGCGAGCATAAAACAACACACACTTTATTTGAGCAGCAGCTTCAAGTTCATAAAGGTCGTTAACGGCTTGTTATGCGGCGGCGCGGTACCATAATGGCGGCGACTACTCACTAACAAGACTTGGCAAATGTAATTATAGTGCAATGTAAATTGTTTATAAATGGATGAGGTTGAGGTATGCGGATCGGCGCAAGCGCTGCAAAAACATAGATTCACAAAGTATTACTCACACATTTTGGTGGGTGGATAAATGGTCATTGAATTGCAATTGAAATTTAAAAATTTCCATCTAGAGAGAGGTGATGGCAAAGAAAAATATGGAATTAATAAGGAAAACACGAGGAGAAATGTTGACTGCCTCAAGGCTGAGGCCGGCTTGCTGGCAGATGTTTGTCTATTTTTATGCATTAACAAAAGTTTTGCAAAATATTGCTTTGCTGCGGTCATAAGGGAAATACCCAAAAACTTAAGGTATAGTGACCTGTTCAATGCGTGACGGAAATGGCATACAAGTTGCTGAGAGGTTCGAACTGTTGTCATTGGCGATTATCGTGGGTGACTTCCTTCGGACTAATGGGGTAGTCTACGGAACACGGAGTCCGGAAAGATTTATTAGAGACTACTTTCTCTCAACCTTCGGGATGTAGTCATACAGAAGAGGAAGATAGCTCTATATGTGAGGTCAAAACTTTCCGAAAATCATGAATACGGTAAGAAAAACGTGTGGACAAAATGTTAAGGAAAAGTCTCCCTTAAGCCGGAATCCACTAGCTGAAGTTATCGACTTTATTGGGCCACAATCACTATCTGATGAATTCTATTCGCCTGTTTACAAACTTGGAATACAATGATTGAAGTTAAAAGCTCGTACCTACGTTAGTGCTGTCCACAAGCAGACCTTTGGTATTTTATAAATGAATATCTGGCTTCTGAAATACTGAAATACACAGCTGTCCCAGGCGACCACTTTCCACGAAGATAAGGCCAATAGAGGTCGAGATCGCTAGTCTGCTTCGATTTACTAAGTCCATTGACAGGATCTATAATCTTGGACCTAATCACAATTGCTAGCAACCAAATCTATAACAGCTTGTTGTCGTCGAATTATCACAATTCAATTAAAAGAATTGAAAAGAATAGGTCACAAAACGGAATATTGAGGAACACCAAATAAAATTTATTGAGAAACATTTCTTTTCCGCTTAGGTTTGAGAATCTTGCAGGGGGTTTGAAATGGAGAGCATCTTTGTCTTAAAAAAGCTAAAACAGAAGTTAAATACTAAGTTTTTAATAAATAGATCGTTCCACGACCACTCAAAAAAAAAGCTAATTTCAAACCATGAAAACACATTTGACAACATTTAGTGGAACCCCAAAGTTGATATTTGCAAATTTAGGATCTATCAGAAAAAATTGTGGTAATTATTTAGAAGTGGGGCTCCAGACAAAACTGGCCCCAAAAAATTTTTTACCCCTTGGAGACCATTTTAATACATCAAAATAGTTCATTTACGGTGGGGGAAGACATTTTCAATAATTGTTTATAAACAAAAACATTGTAATAAACAAAAAAAATTTTTTTAAGTAATTTTTTTATTTTTCATTTAATTAAATACTTTGACCATTTATTATTCTTTCGGGGAAAATTTTGTAGATCCTGACTCAGGTGCATACACGCAGAACATAGAACGTGTTTGGGGTGATGCACGTGAAAACATGCCCAAATATGGTCGTCGGGATTACCACATGACAGGGTACATCGCCGAATTATTGTTCAGGCATCGCTTCCCAAATCATACTTTAAGACTACATCAATTGGCTATGGCCATACATGATTTTCATGGGAAAATGAATGCCCAAGAATCGTAATAAAAATAATGTTTTGTTCATTTTACAATCAATTAAATTCATAAATATAAAGAATATTGTTTTTATTTTGTTTTTGAAAAAACTTATTTTGTTAATTTTTTTTTAAATTTTTGCTTCAAATACGATATTGTTTATTTTTGTTTTGTTTCTTGAACAGTATAAATCATTTTTTGTTATTTTTACCACTAGAATTTTTACTTAAATTAATAACATAAAAAAATAAATAATTAGCTCTTACTGCGCTTTTTAAGAAGCTAAAACATGGTTTTTCTTTCAAATCAGCCCATATAAAGTGTCTCCCCCACCTCAAAACATCAATTTCTACCATATAAAATTGTCTCAAGGGGGTGAAAAATTTTTTTAAGCGAGTTTTGTCTGGAGCCCCACTTCTAAATAATTACCAAAATTGTATTCCTTTCTCTGCAAACTGTCACATGTAAGCTGTTTCACAAGTTTATCATATTCTAGGTCATTCTCTCATATTCTCCCATCTGTTATACACCAGACGTGTGTATTTTGTTTAAGACTTTAACCTATAATTGAACTTGATAGACATCTTTGAATTCTCATCTGTCAAACAGTTATTCATCAAAGATTGACATACTGTAACCAAACTGTTCATCAAGCCAATTTTCAATGAATTTCCCATGCTTATTTATTAGGTTGACAGTTTTGGAACATCGCTACCACAATTCCGAAGCGAAAAAAAAATATAAAAAAAAAACGGTGCCATGTCTCTTCAATCTTTCGACAGCCTTGACAAGCTTCGTGATTGGGTTTCAACATTTTATGCAAGGGCAAAAGTATCATCGAAGATGCATGTCACTACTTTACTGTTAGTAGAGTCGCATCTGGCTGAAAATAAAATTGCAAGTATTTTCGTTTTTATTACTAGGTCAATGGGCAACATCACCATCATTGTGACGCGTGACTAAACTAACAAGCCCTCTTTTGCTTTTTTCTTTGTCTTTAAACTACCAATTTGTTTGGAATTTCATTTGTAATAAATTCCAATTTTGGGGATTTTCCAAGAGCCAATAACTAGCCCTCTAAGCAATCACTCATCGCATGCCGCTGGCGGTATTCACCTCCACAAAATCCATCATCTTTAGCTCGGCACTCTATCTCTAGCTATAGCAGCGCACAAAGAGGGAGGGAAGAAATCCCGCGCGCAAAATAATGAGAAAAAAAGCTGCTTAATCAATTGGCGCCACATTTCAGCCGCCTTTACACCTCACAACCGTTGTCGTTGTCTCGCGCATCTCACAAACACACACACACACACAGTTCAGACACCGACTCGATACTTATGGCATTCGATGGCATGTAACGCGCAAGCTAAATTCCACAAGTGACTAACTTGTTTCTACTGTCGCACTGTTGCATTGGAAAAATCAAATATGGACGAGGAAAATCTATTCAAGGCAGCAGCGGCACCGACGACGACGACAACGATGACAGCAAAGTGGGGCTTGTATTTGAAAAGAAGATGAAAAATTCTTTCCACCATATCAACCGTAAATAATGTCGTCGTCGTTGTCAGCGTCAGCGTCATCGTCATTGCGTCGTGCCTGTCATACTTCGCAAGTTCATCATAAAATAAAACCAAACCGACAGCATGATCATCATAAAGAATCGAAGGAAAAGCTACCGCGCTAAGAATGAAGGAAAATATGACGTTTTCCACTGACATATCGGTGGTTTGGGTCATTGCTTTGTCTGTCATTTCATCTTTGTGTTGACTTTTATCTCATTATCAGTCAGCCAGCCAGCCAGCTAGTAAGAGCCAGTAAGAGCCAGCAGAGCAGCAATGAAATCCGCAAACTCGGATGAACTAAATTCTTTTGTCTGTCAATATTTGTCACTTTGTTCGAACTGTCAATAAGCGAGTGACAGATATATAAATGTATGCCGCATGAATGTGTGCAACGTAAATAGAGAGTGAAGATGCCAAACAGAATTCCAAGAATGCATTATGTGCAAAAAAAAACTACACTTCACCACTTGGGGAAAAGATTGTAATCTAATTTATGGCGAAGGTAAGCCGAGAGTTCATTCGTTTGTTTGTTTTACTTTATCAATTACAACGAATCGCACCTTCTCGCGCGCCCTTCTACGTTCGACACATTCTTTGGGTAAGTTGTGTTGGTGGTGCGGTAGTTTGATCATCGTCCACCCACACGACAAAAGATCCATTTTCTTTGCTCATTAACGGCGGAACATGAAAGCCAAGCAGCAGCCTCCAAAGAATATGCCGACAATTAAAAAAGCGTACATTTTTTTTTCGCGTGGCGTATTATAAATTCAAAACAATATCAATTTCTATGCATGTGTTATGCAAACGGGTTGGAAAATATGTCGATAATTGACGTTTGACGTTTATTTTCCCCGATTGGAAACTCTCGCTTCTATCGTCAAATCAAGGCTAAATGTAGTAGGTACCTATACATAATATTAAGTATTTTCTGTTTTTGTTGTTGTTGTCTTGTTTCTCTCCTCTAATCACTAGCGAACGAACTAACGACGACGACGACGAAGCCAACTACGAGTGGCCGCGACTTTGATAGGTAAATAAGTTTTGCAATTTTCATTTTGAAGAGGAAAGTAAATATTTCAGCGCACGGAAATACAATTAATTTAGAGCGCTTTTGTTACTATACAAAAAAAAAGCGCTCATTTAGCTAGATTGGGAGTGATTGAGAGTGTGAGCTGGAGGGGTTGTTCGCTACTGAAATGGTAGCTGGAGGAATTGGTTCAGTGTGGCGAAATGAAAACCGTCCAAATGGTCGCTGATTAGTTTGGTTTTCTGAATGAGACAAAAAAAAGAAGTGTAAAATACCTCCTCGAAATATTTTCTGAGAGCGCTTCTCAAGGGGTTTGACGCGATTAAATAATTATAATGCTAAGGATCAACGTGTCGAGTGGTTCAAGTAGTGGCCTAATATGGCAACCTTGATGGACAGCACTAAAAAGCTTACTCTTATATTTGGTGTTAGTGGCTTTAGAACATTTTGTTTCGACTTATTTGTACATACACGTGTAATGGCTTGAGGATGATTGTGAATTGGTTGAGAATTGGGAAACCAGTTTTGGCCATGTGGAGTATTTGTTTTTTTAAATGTTTTCTCAGACATTAAATTAAAATCGATAACAGTTGGCTGAAACGAAAAAGCATACAATACGTTGGCGGAAGAAAGACACTTATGTGAAGGAAAAACGCATCAGGTGAAAATATGGACCCTTGAGGCGGCTTGGTAGCGTATTTCTAAGCGGTCTTTAGCTTCGACACAGAATGGGATTCGGAGGAGGAGGATGTTGATATTGAGAATGTCAACAGTTGCACGGTCTTCCATTAAACAACTAGTGAGAAAGATAGATAGATCCGGTAAGTGCAAGTTTACATTTTATTTAAAAAGTAGCTTGTTAAATTCTGCGAAAGATCCGGCGGGTCCCCTGAAAACTCATTCACTGGAGCAGAAAACGTGTCGGATTTGATTAGGGACATACCTATCGAAGAATAAAATGAGGATCCCCAATATTTATTGGATGATCATGGCTTTAGCGAAGAAACTATTTCAGGCAAACTTAAATCCAAACATGAAATAGTGGATACCAACAGTTCACAGAAATTAAAAAATTCGTTGAACTGATGATTTGCGATTGATTGAGCTAATGCGAATCGAAAGGAATGTACAATATGGCTATAACAAAGTCAGTGATGCCACATGTCAAGGAATTTTTTAAGGACCTTGCTTTCCATTAAATATTTCGAAAATAATGAAACAAAAACATCGCCTTCGCAAAAGAAAGAAACTTGGTCTGGAAGGCCGTCTTATATATATTTCAACCCATCGATATGGGAGTGAAGGTCTTCAACCTAAGTTGCACTGACATTAAGAGTATATATTGGTACCAAATGGTGTAGGACTCTAGGAGACAGTTAAGTAAAGTTAAGTTAGGGCTAAAGAAAAAAAATTCATTTTGTTTTTAAGAAATATTAATAAGCGGGGCGCATTGTTACTCTGTATGAGCATTCGTTATATGCATAAGATGTTAAATCAATAGAAATTTTTGACTTGGCTTCTTTAATTTGTCATCTTAAAAGGACTCATTTTGAGTATTTTGAGCCAGCATTCACCTTTCAATTACATTCAGAAGTTGAGCTACGTCTAATTTTAGATACCTACAGATTTTCGGTTATCTACTTCGGGGTAGCGTATGGCGTTTAATTGTAACAAAATGTTGAAGAAATGTGGGTCCTATCTTTGACATGGTTGCTGTAGAGTCTTCTCTTAGTTATGGGATCACCTTTTATCAAAACTAACACGTTGCCAAGATTGTTAACTACGGGTTGTAGTTAAAGGCAAAGGCTTTGAAGTTAACATCGCCCCGAATGATTTTTCTTTGCAATCAAAAGTAAGGGCTACAGTCAAAAAAAAAAAAAAAAACTGGTCAAAACTTCGCCGAATAGAGAAAAGAAGAAAAATACTGCAAAATTAAAAAAAAAATGGGGCCATTTAGGTCTCCTATTTTGCAAAGCAAAATCAACCCAATTTCGGAAGCAAAACCGACAGGAAACCAAAATAACACTGCCCGTTAAAAACTCATTCGCATTTAATAAATTACAGCGATATTAGTTCACAGCTCTCAGTTGCAAATGCAAAAGAAATTAGCTCATGTGAACTCTGCAAACAAAGCAACATAAAATCTCTACTTCTAACTTCAGTCGATCTCGTTTGAGGCCAACATATTTCCATAAATTGATGAAACCAAAAAAAAAAAGAGTTGTAACAATTTGTTCTTAGCAAAACGTTTTGTTACGACTTTCTCATAGATTCACTTCTCAAAAGGCATTCTTATCGAACGGAAATCAATAAAAAAAAAGAAACAAATTCCCAAAAAGCAATTAGTTATTCGTCTCAATTTTTATTTCTTTTCTCTTCATCTGATTTAAATGTCAATGTTCGCTGAAGACTGTTTCCGGTTGGGTTTTGTGTCCCCCTTTTTAACTTCCAATCGACCATAGTCATATAAAACTTACAACACAATTCTAATAATGACATTTCGATTGATTTATGAAGCACAAAACTGACCCACTTCGCGTGAGTGAACACTACTACTACCACCCACTGTGACACTGTGCCGCCAGCCTAAAGGAGGGTGCACGTGTTCTATAAAAGAGTTTACTAGATTCCATTCACTATTCCTATTAACAAAAAAAAAAAGCACAGAAGAAAAGAAAAGTAATGACACGTAACAAAGTTCGACGAACACGCATCGGTATCGGTATCGGCATCGGCATCACCCTCACCGTACTAGGTACTATGTAGAAAGTAACCCTAGTTTCTCTGAGTATAGTATGACCCTCAAAAGAACATTCCGAAATGTGGAACAATTCAATAGATACTTTGTCGATTGTGATTGTGTCTGTTTTGTTGTAGTTGAAAAACCAGGGGACAACAATGCAAAACAAAAATCTCATCAAATTTAGCGTGCTAAATCGATGGTTTCTCTTACAGCAATAGTTCACCGCGATTCAGCAATTGAAACTGGGTCGACAGAAAACAATTTCAATTGTCACTGAATAGAGATCGATTAATCGATTTTTCTCACCAAAAAGGCGGCGGTTGTTTTTCTGCCTTTCTACGTTGAATGGAGCAAAGACCTCTTTGACTAATTAGTCGCGCAACTGAACTGAACGACGATGACAATCCTCAGCCGTCACCGCCGCCGCTCAGGGTTTATAGAGAGTTTTATAAACCACACTCACACACAACAGTGTGCAATCGGATACGCGACATAAGAGAGATCCAGATACACGCATATAGCGTAGACGTATCAACTGGTGCGCCGCGCACTCATTTGAAACGACCTTTGAAAATATTCTCCTCCTCCATCGTAGTAGTAGTGGAGAAAGGGAGGCGTAGGATCTCTTTTCAATCTCTAACCGCAATATGTTGTTGAGTATCTAAAAGGCCTAAAATAGGCATCTATCTATGGGTCTTCGGGAGATGGCGGCCTGAACGTTCGTTCAAAACAACGTGCACATTCCAGTTAGCTGAGCTGAGGGGGCAGTGGTGACGGAATCGGGCATGGAATGAAAACGAGCACGACAACGAATACGATGAGATGCGATGCGATGCAACTCTCGCCATACATCGATCTTTTTCGTCGTCGCTGGCGGTGACGGTTACAGCGGCTGCTGGCTGGCAAGCATGGCTTCCCTCTGCGTTGAATGATGTGAAATCGGTTGACGATAAAGAGAATGGCTTTCATAGTTGAAGTTCGAAATTGGGGTATGTAAGACATCTCTCGGGTACTTGGTAACACTATTAGACTGGGGGTGGAGTGGTAAAGATATTAATATTTTATTACAAAAAAAATTCTACGAAATACGAGGTTTATGTCAGTTGTTAAGACGAGGGATGGTAGCTAGAGGATTTAATAGTGGAATGAAACGAATATTTGTTTCTTAATTTTATAGTTTCCTAAAGGTCGTAAAAACGACGAATGGCAACGTATGATATTTAGGGAGTTCAGCACGCACGTCAAATGGGTTTAGCTAGACTCGAAAATTTCATGAATCTACGGAATATTGAAATCATTTTGTTTTTATTACAATGCATAGAATTATTTAAGGAGGAAGCCCTTACTTGTGCTTGATTTGTGGAAAGGGACCTTAATTTACCAGCCGAACAATATCGGAGACCCAAGTCCTTAGTAAAGTAAAGTAATTATTAGTTTATGTAGCTTATGAGCTTACAAGCTTACTAAAAGGATATGTGGTCCTCTTTTATGATGATTACTGTTTGGAGCCCTTAAATCAGTAGATTATGAGAAGGGAAAACATCGCAAGTTTAAAGACTTTAACCAACTGAATAAGGTGTGTGTTCATTCTAACTTCAATGACTTCAAGCAACTAAATGCATTCATAGACATTTAGAATATCTACCAACTGAATATATCTCTACGAGCTGTGCATAGACATCGACCTGGTCAAAAAACTGCGCATTAGGCTTTTGAGATGGCTGGGACATGTGGAGCGAATTAACACCAACGCTCCAGCCCGCAGAATTTTCGACTCCAATCCGGAGGGACAGTACAATAGAGGAAGGCCTCGCCTTAGGTTTCGCGCACCAATGGGAGGGGACCTCAACTAACTGGAGCCAGTAAGCCAAAGACCGCACTAACTGGAGAGGCTTATTGGTTGAGGCCCAGGTCCACCCCGGAGTGTAGCAAGAATATAGGTATTTGTTCTATCTGAAATCAGTATTTAATCAAAAACATCAAGGAAATGAACGCGTTCACAGACATTAATGACTTCAACCTACTTACAACTGAATACATTTGTTCAATCTAAAGTCAATATTTAATTAAAGACTCCATTCAACTGCATTCACTGACTTCAAACACTTTATGTAACTAAAAGTTAAAAAAAAATGATTAAATGCATTCGAAAGATTCACAAATTACAGCATTTTGATTTACAATTTATTGAATTGAAATAGTTTTCGTAACATATTTTTATATGACTTCAATGACTGATTCAGTAATGATTGCATTACTTATCAAGTCTGAGTGTTACCATTATTTGCAAACTGGTTTTCGATAATTCTCACAAGGTAGGTTATTCACAAGGTCAGATAGCATTTTTGGGATTTTTCTTTGTATGAAATCAACAATTTATATTTTTGTGTAAAACTTAATTAGAGCATCCAGCTTGGTGGATCATAAAATATCATTTTCTAATGCACATGAACTTTGAGTTCACAATTCGCGAGGTCTATTTAAAGATCAAATTGGAATCAATCGATCATTTCTAAACGGCTTAAACTTTTTTTAAACAATTAGAGATACCTCGTCATTCGTAGGAACGATGAACCCCTCGGTATTATCTGAATTAACTAAAGACAAATATAATCTCTATCCAATAACCAAAAAAAAAAAAAAATTACAAAAGCCATCAATGTCAAACGCAAGTTCAATGTCCAAAACAATGCCAATGGAACACCGTATTGTGTTAACAAAATATTACATCATTTTGAGACCCAAAGAGTTCAATGACGAATGGACAAGAAACAATTTCCAAAAATGGTAAGAAAAATACATTCCAAATTGGACATCTCGACAACAATAGATAGATACTTATTTTTCTACTATTCTTGCCTTCGGTGAGCGCCCATCATTAGACCTCGTTAAATGATGAAATAAATATGTATATGTAGTTCAACAACCCAATGGCATTGAATGTAGTAAGTATAAGTATGGACATATGTATGCGCCTCTTAAGTTTTCAAGTAAAATTCAATATAACGGCAAAAATTTCCCAAATAAATACAGAATGACACCCTTTTTCTTTCAATGATTTTCATTCAATATGTATGTCTAAGATCTCTGTCATAAAGTTTCTCAAGTCATGACGCATTTAAACGAACGCATAAGTCGTCGAACGCATTTGAAGAGAGAAATAAATAAATACGCACCACTCTGAAGATCCAATAACACAAAACGAAAACAAAAATGCATACAAAGTAAAAGAAAATAAAAGAAATATTGAACTGCCAAGGTTAAGAGATCAATCCATCAGCTAACAATAAGATTACCGCTAGAGCGTGCGTTCACATATCTTTTCGTTTTGATTCCTCGTTACAGTCAGCCAACATCGAATCGAATCTGAATCCAAATCCAATCCAGAGAATAAGAATATACATACATATATTATGTAGGCTTTACTTTGTAATGAATGATCGTCGCGTTGTCGTGATCATATTCCGAATTTTCTTTTAATTCCAAAGGGGATGGAAAATTTGAGAAGAAAAACACAAAAGTATCGGTTGAGATTTAATGTTTTTTTTTTTGTTTTTGAGATACAATTACAGGGAAAGAAAATGCGACAGACCGCAACGACAGATGACATTGAGTGCTTAATTACTAAATATAATGATGTATGGTTGACGTGTGTGGAATGGAATTTGCTGGAATTTTGAAGGAAAGAAATAATAATAAAAAAAATCGTGAAGCTTAGCTAAAGACTGTTATATTAATGATCGAAACCTTGGGGGCTTTACATGCTTTAAGTTTAAAGTTGCTCGGAAGTTACATACATTTGAAGTACATACTTGCATATATGTTTTCAACCTTGTGGTTTAATCGTTTGCGTTTGAGATGTATAGCGAAATTGGTCAAGCGATAAATCAAGTTCACAGCCGTTAAAGTTGTAGGCTTTTGCCCCAATGTAGGAGATGAAGGTAGGCCATGCCGGTACTTAACGTAAATCTTGTTCACGCAATATGCTTAATTGTAGTGCTTTGAAAAGAAGCTACCTAGATTAAAGATTTAATCTTGATAACAAAGACTATTTATTCACTAGCCGTTCTTATTCTTTCAATGTCGACTTTGCTTGTACGATTTTCAAATTTATTAGTAAGGAGCTTTTTGAATTTGAAAATAAGAAAACCCATTTGTTGCTTTTTTAAGTGCAACATAAATATTTTGGTTTTTTGCTAGCATATAATCCACTCGAAAAGGTCGTTAATAAATAAACATAACAAAGACTAGATTTTATTGGTAAAGATTCCCCACTTGCGATCCAAGGTGAAGGCTTATTTCATATTACCTTTTGGTATCCCATATTTAATGCTTTGCAACCTTTTTGGAAACCTTGCATAGAGAGAAACCAAGGGTTCATTGGATTAAAATGGATTAAAATCACCTTCTCGCTGGCAGGGACTCTTAACGAGTCAAGAGCCTGCTAAGTAAGTAAGCAGTAAAACTACATAGACTTACTTTTTCCTCCAGTAACCGACATGGCCCTATAAGATCGCTGAATATGCGCATCGATACGTTACTAACGATGCTCAAGTTCTCATGAACTTCCATACAGATTGGTCTGGTAGGGTCAGAACCATTTTGACTGTTGAACCATTTGATGAAGTTTCAAGGATTTATAGAAATAAGTTAGAGTCCCTTTAGTGTCCGATCTCTGTAATTATTTTTAATGCACCTATAAGCAAATTACGGAATTTGGTTCGTTGATACGCATGCTGTGTGGCATGTAGCGCCGTCTTGCTAGTACCACATGTAGATCACATGTATTACACATGATTACAGTACCCAAAGCTTAGCTTCTCCAACCACTGTGTGTGCGAAGATATTTTTTTTGACACGAATGGAAGGGACCGACAGTTTTAATGCCGAGCAATTCATTTTTGAGATGCTTCTCAGTTCTTACTCTTAAATGTTTGTCAGACGTTCACAAGAGTTGGGGCAGCGAATAAAAAACTTTCAGGTGGTACAGCTCGGGATTTTAACCAGCGACCTCTTGCTTAGTGTTCCAACGCACTTAACCCACTTATTCTTTGTTTGAAAATGTCGTGCCTGCGTTGCTGTGAAAACTAGTTGAGATGGAAGAAAAAAGTTGATTCGTTCAATCTTTTCCTATAAAATCTATTCAATTTTTTGCCTCCCTGAAGTTTTCATACAGGATTCAGTATGCTGTCTAATTTTTGGAGTCAAATTGAACATTTCAGAAATTTAAGGTGTTGTCGAAATTGGACGTGCCAAAAACAAAATATGTATTAGATTGGCAGTTAGAATTAGTCAATTCCATTTATTTTAAATTGACTTTGATCTCTGCTTGATTTAGGGCTCCTATCACGAGGTAATTGTTCGCTGCAATTAAATCGTTGCTCCTTAAAATTACTCCCAGCGGCACTATACACCTCTTGGGTATTGGTAAATTGTATCATACACGACTCCTGTCTACATTATACGCATGAATATTTTTGCATTGTTACACGAATATATTTTAAATTGTCTTACATCGACTACCTAAAGTGGAAAGAGTCTTTCCTTAAGCCAAATACAGTTGAAAATCTCAGTTAAAAGCCTTGAATCGTCTACATACCTGAAAATAGAAAAAAAACAAAACATTATTCGATAAATTCAATAAAGAATGTTTAATTTGTTAAAATAATTTCGTAAGAATTTTGTAGCTAATTGGTTTCCATAGTAAATAAAAATGTGTAAAGTCTTGTCTCGTGCTTCACCATCTCTCTGCCATGTTCAACATAACAACGTCAAAACAAATTCCTTGCTCCAATTTAAGACTACAAATTGACAAGAAGGAATAATTGTCTGACATTCTAAAATTTGTTGCCGCCACTAGAGCATAAACGCACAATAGCCACTCCCCACCTTACCTCTAGCGTCGTCACCGTCGCCGCCCCTAGAACCACAGAACCGAGAACATAGAACATATCCCTATCGTAGCAACGAGCTCTACTCCTCAACTCAGTTAGGAAGTTCAATCCGCATGCCCATACGCACATAATCAATTTTAATTAATTCAGAGGAAATGATCACAGGAAACCGCCATCGTCATCGTGTGCCATTGAGCTTCGCTGAATGGCTGAATGGGTTGCCCTGCTGTTTTAATTAGGCACCCGACACAATGCCGCCATCATCGATAGCGCGCAACCACGAATCGTCGTCCATTGAACAGCTACTATTGACCGTGACTTCCAAATACAACAAAATAAAAACAAAAACAATTTTGCATTTTTTATTTCTCATTCGTTTACAAATACCAAATACCAAAAAAAAAAAAAAAAAAAACAACACACAAATTGCAAATTAAAAAAAGACGGTTAAAAAAATTAATTGAAAATTTGCAACTGATAAATATTTTATTTATGCTAAATAAGTAAAAATAAATTAAATTATATTTTTCAAGTTCAAGTGTTGTTTTTGTTTTTGTTTTTGCTGCGCGTCGTAACGACACGATGACTCTGTCGCGCTAAAGTGTGATTGCCCTGAAGGGGTTCCTCCATGCTTCATCTCATCCGCATCGTTGCCAAATGTGTGTACGAGAGATGCGAGTGTGACATGTATAAGATGAAATAAAAATTATTACTTAACGCTTTAAGCGGTTATATGTTGTTGTTATTGTTGTTGTTGGTTTAAACAAATCCGCAATAAGTTCACTGTGATATATGTATTAGCACGCTTTCACTTGATCTTGACCGAGTGACAAACTATTTTCAAAACAAAACAAATTGTAAGCCTACTCAGACTCGCGTCATTATTAAATGAAAAATAAAAATAAAACAAAAATGACACAAAAGATACAATTTGTTTATTTAAATACAGTACATGCCAGCAGCTGCGACACGATAAAAATGCGGTTGTATTAATGATCTTGACTAACCTTGAAGGCTACTGACTTTTTAAGATGACGTGAGTCTTGAACATTTCTATAGATCAAAATGGAATTTCGAAAGATGCACAACAACAACAATGACAACAAACCAAACACACATGGCGACCAATCAATTTTCCGTGGCAGTTGACAAATGTCAAGCATCTTGGACTTGGACTACACTCGGTGGTTTAGTTTTCAAGGTGCTTTCGGACAATGAATCCAGGGTTTCTTTTTTTTTTAAGTTGATATGAGTAATTTGTTTAAAAAAAAAACCAAAAAAGTTAACCTTAAGAGGTTAAATTGTTAATAACAAGGCGATCGGTTGAAGAATGGGTTTAAATAGAAGTACCTCAAGGCGCTGTAATTGGGTCTCATCTTTTTTCTTCTCTTTTTTTGTGGGTACTTGAGTAGTGGTTTAGCGTGCAGTATTTTTGACGAAGTAAATTATGAGTGTTTCCTCAACTTTGATATAGCTAAAATGTAACAAAGTGGCAATTGTAGGCCGAGCAGATGTAGCATTTCCAGGTTAAAGTCTTTGCTAGTGAGAAAGTTAACACATTTCGCCCGATTGTGCAAAGTTATATTTTTGGTACGAACGGCAAATTTGACAAGCTCATGACAAGTTGTACTCTTGGAATTAAAAAAAAATCACTAGGGACATTCTACTTACTTATCACTCCAACACACTAACCTCTGAGCCACCGCGATCACATCTATTCAAATAATCTACATATTAAGTATACAATTTTAAGGATTTCTATTTCCCAACTTCTACTACTTCATTAAAAGTTGCAAACATGAAGACAAACGGACTCATTTTGTACAACGATAGTCAAATTGTTGGCGCATTCTCAAAACTAAAACCCTGCACCAAAATTTACCTCAAAACTTTAACGTTTGAGGCCCGGTATAGACTGTTAATATTTAATGTCTTTGATTTTTAGGCAGGATACATTCTTTGCCGATGGCAGGTAGTATTTTTTAACTTTCTCGTATGCATTAATATACTATTGCGATCGTGCGGAAATTTCGAACTCAAACTAAGTAAGAGGAATGATAGTACGACTATAGGGAAGTCCTAAAAAGAAGTGGGTCCGCCAATGCCGTCCGTTGGTCTGTCTGTCCGGGCGCCGTATTGCGAAACGGTTCGACGGATTTGCTTCAAAGTTTGTATATAAGTTTTTTGAAGTTACATCTCGCGCCGTCTTTTTATTTTTTACTTTATCGTTTGAAATAACGGTATATTCCATAATTTTTTTTCGTGAAAATCACTTATCACTATTTTTCTAAGGATTTTGGTCTTTTTTTACTAAGGATACTTGTGATGGGTCCAAAAATACTCAGTTTTTGGGAAAAACTCGAACAACGGTAATTAATAAAACCGCCAATATCTCAAAAATCAATTAAGGAAATTTCGCAAAATTTTACTATATATTTTATGATGTTAAATTTAACAAATCTGCGTACTTCGATTTTTGAAATAATTTTTAAAAAGTTTTTTTTCGTATAACGATTTTCTTAAATTTAAAATAAATTCGTTTTCTAAAAACGGATCTAAGGATTTTGATCAATTTTTGTATTTTGAATAACAATGTTAAATGTATCCGATGTGCGAAATTACATTACAATCGTAGGTGCCGTTTTTGGAAAAATCAAAATTTTCTTTATTTGATCAAATATTACCATTATTTTTGAGGCGATTAAAAAATGCACAAAATGTAGCGAAAAAGTTTCCTGCAGTCGTGCTTTTTATTTATATTCTTCACCAATCTCAAATATAGTCATTTACGCGCATGGTCCGCCATGTTGTTATCTCTGTTCATCGTAATCATTAAAACAATTGTTTAGTTCTTTGCGTCACATGTAATTTAAATAACTGTCAAATGCATTCAAATTTAAGCGCATGTCTACCATGTCAACAGGGTTGGGGACATGTCGAAATCGCCGGCCACAGACTGGTCACACAAATTAATTTCGGGAATACGTTATGTTGCATATCGTATCTACTGACGACTCCTCGTTGAATTCAATACTATGAAATCCTAACGATATTTTTACGAAATTTTAACACATGCTTAATTTTTACAATTTTAACACTGTAACACTAAAATAAAATAAAAACAGAACCCGCAGCTAAAAGTCATCTTTATTTTCGTATTGGCGTCAGAAGTCAGACATTTCAAGGCGTAAGTACTCGACAGTTATAGCCCATAAGTCCAAAGTTATTGCTATGCGCCCGGTATTTTATATTTCATAGCATGTAGTCTTTGTATAGTTGCAACATCTTCTTCACATTTTTCATCGTAACCAGTCTCAGTCTCAGTGCATAGCAGCACACCCCCGAAAAAAACGGCAATAAAAACCCCATTACTGCTAATTACTTTTATGACCAACAGAAAAAAAAACGAGGCCAAAAAACAGTATGCATGCACATTCTCCTCCTCGGATATAGACTCCTCCGACGAAAATAATTTCGCCTTGACATCGAATTTGAACTTGCGGCTCTCGTCGCAATAAAACAAAAAAAAAAAAACTTTCAACACTACGGAGTCGAAAGATCAACCACACAAATTTTTTTACGTACAACTACATATGTAGGTATACCTGGGTAATAAAGAAAGACGTCGCTTGTTGATAACTATCCACCGGGTCGTCCACATCGGAACAAGACACATCGTTACCTTTTACAAGTTACCTACTATGCGATATCTTAATCCACATTAACAACATTGTAGGCAGTAGGCGCAGAGGTGTTGCCTTTCGAAAAGCATATACCAACATTTAATGCAATGCAAATGAAACGACAATATGACCAAAACTATATACAGTACCAATGCAGCACCGTTGGACATTTTGAATCCTCCTCCAGGGAGATAATTTAATTGTGTTATTTGATTTTTGTTTTTGTTGCTTTTATTTTGAGAGAAGAATGAAATAAATACTGTCAAGTGCCCATGGGAAATTACAGTCCCAAGCAATAAATTGCAACGTGACATTATTTTTCGCTTGCGGACGACTATCGATGGATTGTGAGAAGCTCAAGACCTAAAGACCATTTGCCGATGCCGACAGACAACGACGACAACGCCGACAATGACTGACCAACCGACCGGACTCGACCAAGTATTGCACCTTTGTATTGAGTTTTTTTTTTTCATTTTTATTTTTTATTTGTTTTATTGCTTGAAGCAGATAATTGAAGAACGAAGCTAGTTTTGCTTGCTTACAAATGCGGAAAAAGAACAAAACTTGCGTAATAGTAGTTGGTGATAGTATTTAATTGAAACGATTGAAATTTTTATTGCGTACTTTTGCGCATTTTATTGGGTGATGGCGACTAGACGTAGATTACGTTTGTTGTTATGAAAAAAATGCCTTCTTTATTGACAGAGAGAATTAATGAATGAGCAATGAAGATGTTATTGAATTATGACCGATGAGAATTTACAAATTACAATGAAAGATAGGAACGCATGTTGGTTCGCTTTTTCACCTTTTATTTCTTTCAAAAATTGCTCATTTTATTATGGGAAGTACTCTTCTCAGTATTTTGAGTTAGCACTCACCTGATTTTAATACCCTTCTATAACAATTCTTTTTTCAAAAATCAATGTTTATTATCAGTTATCTGTTTGAGGGTGGTGTTTGCTGGCTACATGAAAAATTGACCCAAACTGAAAATGAAAAATGACCACAAATCACTCCAAATCATTTTTCATGTAGCAGTGTTTGCTACAGTTTGAACATACATCCGTAGATGCGTTTAATTGTCGCCTTGTAAGGTCTTAGGCCTAGGTTACGATTTACGATAAGACCCAGACTAGTGACCGATTTTACGTATGAACGTTTTTCTTTTATTATCGAAAAGCCAGAGATTCGCAAGAATATTTATTCGAAATATTGGACTTCGATGTGTTCAACAGCAATCCATTTGCAATTGACTAGTAATGAATTTGCGACAAAGTCGAGAAGATAGTTCGTACTTGTCCACGGGACGAGAAAAATAAAGCTTAACGTCATAGGCGTACAAATGTTATGATAAGCGCTTGCTTATAGAGATGGCAGGTCATTTATGAACAGACAAAATAATATCGGCCCTAATCCTTGTGGTACCCCTTACAATGAAAGTCAACTATCAATCTGAAAAAAGCTTCCTTACGCTCACCGCTTTTTCGCTGAAACAAGACATATTTTTGAGCCTCCAGCAAAGATGTACCTTGTCAAATGCCTTCGAGGAATCAAGTAGGCAAAGAAACGTTGCATTCCTTTGTCAAAGTAGCACCTCATAGATGTGGAGCACTATACGCCCCATTCAATCTGAATATAATATCAACACAAAGTGACAAAAGTTATGTTCGGGGGCGAAAGCTGTTAAATGGGTATAAGCAATTTTAATAATGAAAGCCCTATTTCGCACGAATAAGTGGTTGCTGCCTGCCTCTTCAATCAATCAGCAACATTTTAGACCTGATTAATGCCCACTCAGTTGAAACTAAGCCCAATGAATCTCTCAGCCCTCACGCTTAAAAAAACCGACCTAAGAACATACGTACCTATTCGAAACTTTCAAACAAGTTTTGTTAAAATTTAAAATAGAAAAAACCACACCACAGTAAGCCACTTTTACGTTACCCAAAAAAAGGATAACGAAACTAATTTTAGAAAGCCACCCATATGCTTCCTTTTATGGTAACGAATAAGTTTTTCCAATTATTTTCTTTATGTGGAAAAAATCGATAAACTAAAAATAAATCTGATTAGGAGATTACGAAGTATTCTTCCCAACAAAGGACACATTGAGCAACATATCCTGATAAAACCCCCCATAAAAAAAGGAAACAAATAAAGAAATGCGAACGAAAAAGGGAGAAAAACTTTTATCAGCATATGTGAACAGCTTGCTTGAATGATGTGCATGTCCCCTTTGTGGATTAGGACACCCTCTTCCTTCAACTTGTACGATAATGATATCTAAACGACTTGTAGACAAGATACAAAAAAAATAAATAGGGTGATCCTTCGCCCCACGCATAGTCGTCATAGGCGTGGGAAATGGAATTCAATCAAATAAATCAGATTTACATTCATCCTCGTAGAAGATAACAAACTAATTTTATTCATACAGAAGAAGCAGGACCAGCTCTGCAACGAAAATGAAAACAACAACCAAAACGTAGAACAGTGCAATGTTGCAAAAAAAAAAACAAAAACAAAAAGAATAAGAAAAATAAAAAACAAAACGCTCATTTCCCTTTTCGGGAGGAATTTTTATGATTTGTTTATGTAACGAGGATTTTTTGTTGTTGTTGTTGTTATTGTTATATTCTTTGTCTTTATGATTCTGCATTCTGTTATTGTTTTTTTCCATTTCTATACAGCTCCGCATCCGCATGCTGCAATCATCTGGTGAGAGAAGTTTTTGTGTTTTTATTTTTGCAGCAGTAGAATCTTGGAAGTCGCCCGCTTAGGTTTAGCTTGGCAAGAGTTGAGGAATGTTAATGTTTCCGTTTTTGAAGGGAGACTGCGGAGAGGGCTTCATTGGACGGGTGCACACAGATTATGTGCCATTATTTTGTTTTTTTATTATTCTTTCCAACTGGTGTTTCCTATGAAAATGCACTTCTACACGAGTTGGGTAGAAACACACCACAGATACAGGCAAGCTTACTGGGAAAACAATGAAAATGATGTTGATGGCGGCTGCGACTGCGGCAGCAAAAGTAGCCGACATCATGATGAAGTCGTGGTGGAGTCATCCTCATCATCATCATCATCTGTGTGGAGTTCTAGAAATCCTCTTCGTTGTGTTTCTTTTGAAATTGTTTAATAGACAAATTCTTGTCGAGCAATTTGAACGCGTTAATTGTCATTAGCGTTGTCAGTTGCAGACGGAGATATTCTCATTCCCGAATGACTTTTGAGTTGGAGCTGGAGTTGTTGTCGTTGCAGACAAATGGAATGGGTGGTGTTTGAAAAGTTTACACCACACCAACATCTATTAATGAAATGAAAAATAATTCAAAAAAAAAAGAAATAGCCCAGAAAAATGGTGAGTACTTCGTTAGTTAATAGTTTTTAATGAATAGAGGAAGTGTGGATGTGGATGAGAAACTGCTTTGGCTTTCACATGAATGAGTCAAGAGTTGTCCAATTATGTGCTTGAAAATGTGGTATTTTCGTGGGAATAGAGAAGCTTTAAAATGAGATCAATCAAAAGGTGGTTGCAGCTTTGTGGTGGTACTGGGTGTTCTTTTTCCCATCCAAGGAGCGGTATTGAGATCTTGTCAATCTGGTTGTGTGATTACACGCATGTTAGCCAAAAATATCTTTGTGCACTTCCAAACTCGGGTAAAAGAGGACCACAAAATTTGTAAACCAGCAAGACCCTTGGCTTTACTTTGTTTTTTGCAAATCATACTTTGCGTCCTATATGCTGACAGCCAATCGAATTTGAGAGCCATGGAATTTTTGGTAAAGTCAAGGGCCATGAGAAAAACGAATGCAAGTTGAACACATCTCAAAACATAGCCTATGACTATCTACCAGTATTGTTTTTTTTTTCATTGAGACTAAATAAACATATGCATATCAGATACTGACAGCTAATACCCAATGCCTAGCTTCTCCAACAATTGTGTGTGCAAAGTTATATTTTTTTTGCGAATGGAAAAGGACATACAATAAAATACCGCCAAATTTATGAAGCTTCGCATTACGAGTTATATTCATGAATATTTGTCAGACTTTCGCCTGAGTCCCTTCCCTCAGTAGTCCAACACTATTCCTGAAGAAATGCAATATTTAAAGAATACTTAGGTGCTTATCCAGGTAGGTTTATAAAGGGGGATTTTTTAGCGTACTTTTTTTAAAAATCTAATAAAACCCTCAAATTTGCGTCAAATTTCCATTATTTCGCGAGCTGTGTGGCATGTGGCACCGTCTTGATGAAACCATATGTCAAGCAAGTTCAACTCAGCCAACTGGGGCAAAAACAAGTCGCGTATTATGGCTCGATATCGTTCGCCGTTGACGGAAACGTTTCTCCACGGTCGTCTTTGAATAAAAATGGACCGAAGATGCCACCAGCCCATAAACCACACCAAACTGTCGTTTTTTCGGGATGCAGCGGTAATTCTAGTATGGCTGGTTCATCACTCCAGATGCGAAAGTTTTTCTTATTTACGCATCTGTTGAGCCAAAAATGAGCCTCATCGCTGAACACAATTTTTGAATAAAAGCGATTTTCACATTTTCCACAGAGCACGAATTTTGATAATAAATTTCAATAATTTGCAATCGTTGCTCGTTTGTAATTATTTCCATGATTAAATGGCAGAGTAAACTGAAAACTTTTCACTTTGACAGATGACGTTTGGACGCCATTACTAACCATATGTATAGCTATGTGCAAAATGATAGAAACAACTTTTATTCAGTACGTAATTTTTATAAATATAAGACGACTGACTTGCACGTTAGGGCTTTCTTGTTAGAAAAAATACTTAAGTTTATAGTTTAGACAAAGACCGCATTATTGCACAGGCTTATTGGTTGAGGCTCAGCTCAACCGCGGACTTTAGCCCCACCTAAGTGAAATAAATACCTTACTTATCTCTTTTTTATGTCCCTATGTCCCTAGGATAAATCATTGTTCCAAAAGTAACTTGTTCATATCCTATTTTTAAATGATTATCTAACTTCAAATTAGTGTCAGGTAACCGCATCTCCTCAAATGAAAATAAAATTATATATTTCTCTGTCACAATTTCGACTTTTTAAAGTAGGTAAACCGGACTTGCCTATATCCAACTTGTTTTTAATAATACAGCCCAACCTACCTTGTTGTGTGTTACATAGCTTCACAATTGTTTGTTGACTGCAAAGGCTAATTGACAACTATGACAATAACAACAGTTTAGCACAATTTGCATTTCGTTCCACGAACAGACAAACCTAAAAAAGCTGATCCTTTCACGACCACAAAAAAAAATAAAAATGTGAAAAACAAATAAAAAATCAAACAACAATAAAACAAAACGATTACCTATCTGTTTAAAAAAAATTCATTCACAGATATTTAAAGCCCCAGTTTACGATTTATGTCTACAACTATCACAGAAACAATGGCGACGTTGAACGCACGTCTTTTTGGTCTCCTTCTTGCGTACAAATTAATATGCACAAAATTGTTTTGTATCTAGATACAAATGAATCGTGACATGAAAACAAAAGCACAGCCGCCCCATGTGATTACTCATAGACCGGAATTTTATCGGCGTTATACTTTTCTCTCTCTTTTATTCTTTCATTAATTTTTTTTTTGTTAAACACGGATAGCAAAACAAAAAATAAAGTTAATTGCATATTTGTTTTTTTGCGTGACATTTACTTCGCGAATTTTATTTTATGCACACATTTGATAAGAGGTAGAGTCGTCGACTCATATTTATAGGCACATGTTCTGTTTAATATATCGTTCGTTATTTGATAGGCATTTTATGAGTTTATCTACCTTTAAATTTTCCACATTTGAAAAAAATTTATGAATTCAATACACGAACATGCATGTGAGAAGTATTTCCAAAAAAAAATTGTCCCAATGAGATCTGTGAAAATAAAGTATAGGTAGGTAGGTACCTAAATGTCAGTACGACAACAATGTTACCGGTACCTTTTTTCTTTCAAACCGGATGACTTTACAATGAACATTCGCAAAAAAATAAACAGCTAAACCGAACATTTAATCCATTTGACAGAGGAAAACCTGAAGCCAAAATGACAAAAGAACACCAGAAAGCGTTCATTGTACCTAACTGTGGATCAGGAATTATATATTATGTTTGAATGAGTTTTTTTTTTCGTTTTGGTTCGGTTTGGTTTGGTTTGGTAGGTTTGTTCGCAATTCTTAAGCAGTTCTGAGCGTCAGCAGGCAGGTTCGATGGTTAAAATAACAATATACCGTTATTTTAAGCTGCTTTATGCGCAATATATAATTTTGGTTATTGTTGTTTTGTTTTTTAAAGCAGCGGACTTGACGTAAACTTAATTTAATACATCTCTTCAAGCGGATAGCATTGAAATGAGTCAGCGCAGAAAAATGTGAAAAGGTTACTGATCCAGCCAACCACGTGTGGGCATATTGATTTTTTGGCATACATAATATATTTGACAGATTGATTTATTATATATGCGACAACGGTTATGTAATTTAATAACATAATGTGTTTGCATTAAAGTTGTAGACACATATGTGCGTTTTGAAGTTTACGATAACGCTGACAGGTTATGCAAAGAGTTAAACTTGGCCGTGTTTTGATGCATTTGATGAGTGTAAAAATATTCACTAGCAAATATACGGAGTGTTGGCTTATCGGAAATTCAATTACATTTCAGATTGTTGACTGGTAATTGATAATGTAATTACCTACTACATTTTCTATCAATCTATGTAATTAAATTTGTAGTTTAAGAGTCAATGATAATGATATTGCAATTTAGCTTTACATTTAATTTAGCATAAATTTTATAAATGTAAGTAGTAGTCATTAATTACAAAGTATGTAATTGTTTTTAAATATTTAAATTAATTGTAAATAGAAATTGGTGTACAATGAAAATAATAGCTAACTAAACTACCAATGTTAATTACCTATTAATTACTTATGAAATCACGCCAAAAAGGAGTGCTTACTTATGTTTATGCAACAATTTTAGTAATTGAAAAAAACCTCAGAACGACTTAAATTTTTCGGTATTTAAAAATTTCGGATTATTTGAACTTTTTTCTTGATCCGTGGATTAATTCCACGATAAATGTACTGATGCAGTGGCAAGTTTGATTTATAATTTAGATATATTTTAGTACTAAGTTAGTAATGCATTACTAGTAATTGCGTTATAAAATAAGGTTCGTATTAGATAGAATCGTTTTGCAATTTCATTAAATTACTAATTACTGGTATTGTAATTAAAGTTTTTAATTACATCTTCTCTGCATTTTTAGTTTTGAATATGTAATCGATAATGTAATTGTTATTGATTTATAATGTGATTACCTACTTCAACCAAAAAATATGTGTCTATTAATTACAATGTATACATATCGAATGGAAATTTGCAATCGATGAAGAAAAAATATCCATAAAAGTTTATTTTTTAATAAAAGATGAATGGAAAAAATCTTTCAAATCGGGTATACTAACTGTCGATGTCACTCTCCATGCCATTTACAATTCTGATTAACCAATTAAGCCCGTTTAAAATTCTAGCCAAGCTTATTGTTTACTCAAAATCACTGTCATGTTTAACTACATGCCACAACTGTCAACAGAACTGCACTCAACTGTCAATTCAACTCTTACGACATCTTTATTCTATATCCACACTTCTAATAACATTTCAGTTTCCACTATATTAAATGGCATTGACCTTTCGCAAAAAAAAAACAATTAACAAATCAATCAAAATCCATGCAAAATACCAACTAATCACATTCCTTTAGTTATTTTCCGTTTTATTTCACAACAACATCAAGTATCTTCTTGTTACAACGATGCACTCCTCATTCCAGTTGAACAAATTATAAAAAAAAACATCTTCCATTAGGTAATACTTATCTGTCAGAAATGACCTCGTTTATGGTGGTTATCACAAATTTTCATTGTTTCACCGTTTATAATATTTGTTTACATTTCCTCGTATTCTCCACCACCCCAATCTTGGCCACCTCATTTGGCACTTGCCATTAATTAATTAAACTGCGGCAATTTTCTTCTCGCTCGCAAAATGATTTAGCAGCCAGATACACAATACAATTTGTATCATTTCATTCCACTTTGTTTAAACTTGAAAACAGCCAAAGTATAAATGAATGTGTAGTGTATAATAGAGGAGAGAACTTGAGCGAGGAATGTGGAAGCATACAACTGAATTATATTCCTGTCATTGTGCGTCACACTATAATGGAGCAGAGCTGTAGCTAGCTAGGCCGCAACCGACTAATAACACAAAACGATTTTGTGTTATGTTTTCGTTCGAGATCGCGCGCAATTATATCAAGTAAATTAATTGAAAATCAATAAGTGACCTTTGTTGGAGCGCGCAACCAAGCGAACGGAACGGATGTTAGGAATTTCTGTTCTTTTGTTGTCCTCCACAAGTAATAGTGATCTGTCAAAATGTTGAGGTCAAATTTTTTTGTTTAAAACTTGCGTTGCTTTGCGGTTCAGTCGTGCAAAGAGTTTACGTTTTTTTTATTCGTTCTGCGGGTTCTATCGTAAATAATTCCTTTATGCACTCGGAATGATGAATTTGTAAAAAGAACTGAATGATGCCTTTGGGCTGTCTGTCGGCAGAAGCTAAAACACGCCGCCAACACTAACCATGATTATGACGGCTGCTGATTCTCTTGCATCCAACCAACTGACAGAAATCGTCAATTTTGCTTTACAAAAAAGGGAGGAAAGTACTCCATACATAATATAAGATCTCTCTAACTATAGAGATGATAAAAAAGAAACCATTCAAAGAAAACACACACAGACGAAACGATGGAAGAGTTTAAACGGTCATTTGCCAACCGGCTTGTGTTCGCTGAGGAATAATTTATGATGCACTCGAGTGTATTTTGACACAAGGTTTTAACACCTTTTCCCTTTTGCTTATCCTTGAATAGGTTTCTTCTATTCACAATTGTGCTATGAAATGGTATACTTTTCAGGTCATTGACAAGTGATAACAATGACATTCGACCTCGAATGAGGAGTTAGTTCTTTTCCGTCGGTTTTGTGATGCAGAAGGAGTGAAAATCAGAACAAAAAACAATTTAACAAATTCCCAGAAAAAATTGACGTTTCCATTGTCACCCTGTAGCAAACCACATCAAATGTTTACACTAGGCAAATATTTTACCAATTACGATGAATATTTGCACAAGTGACTATAAATCCGTTGGCTACTTAGCTTTAAAACCGGCATGACTTTCTTGTGCAAACAACTAGGAATTCCTTGAAGTTTCTCCAACTCATTACATAGTCAATGAATCAACTTGAAATCAACAGAAAAATTATTCTATCATCCCCGCGCAATCATATAATAATGACTGACTTATATTTATTCACTTCTAAGGGACACTGATTGATTTTACCTAATGGCACCACTCGAAGTATACTCCCAGACATCTTGATACACGTGCTGTCAAACCACCTGTCAATTTACAAATTTGCAAAAAAAAAAAAACAATAAAACAAAAGGCAAACTACCTTCCTTTTATTATTTGCTCATCTCTCCGGAATAGTGAAAATGAAATAACAACATCTATTCAGCATTGTCATATTCTACAATAGTGAAAGTTACAAAAAACCGAATGAATACGAATTTATGCCAAAAATAAAAAGGTATAAAGAAAACAATCAAGTACTCCAACCAAAAAAAAAAACCTCTTATGATGCAAGCGCTCCTCTCATTACATTATTCGCCAAAAAAAAACAGCACATATTTCTATGAATGAACAACATGAATCCATCAATCAATCGATTTTAATGAAACATTTTTGACACATTTTTTTTTTGACAGAAAAGGCAGGTAAAAGTGAGAAATAATTTTTCAAATTCAAATAAACAAAAGAAAAAAAAAAAAACGCAGGCTAATTATCTAATATTAAATTACAAACTTACGATTTAACCACAAGCGTGGAAAATAGCTCACTTTGCAAATTTATTAACCAAGTGTGCGGTGTGTGAAGCTGAGAAATGACGAGTATGTGCGTGAGACACCCGTAAACGATCTTAATTTCTCGTGTTCCAAGTTAAATGGAGCATTAGCGATTGAAATAATAATAAATAGTTTCCCAATTGTATTCTTCTATCTATATGATCTGCGGCAAATAGAAGTTGCCAATAAAGGAAAAAAAAGAAAAGAAAAACAAAAAAAAAAAACACAACATAGCGAGCGAAATTAAAAACAAGGTTTTTTATTATTATTTTTATATGGTTTTTTGTTGTTGGTTTGGCTGCACTGATTTGAGGCTTTTATACTTTTTGGATGAAAACAATTTTTGTTTGTTCGTTTCTTTTTTAATTAAAAGTCAAACAACAACCAAATTAAATATAAATGATATAGAAATAAACAAGGCAAATGCCCTCGAAGGCATTTCATTTCATTTCATTCGACAGAGATAATTGCAAATAAAAAAAAAATTGTGTTCTTGCGTTTTCATCCGAAATACTTGGATTTCTTCTCTTTTGAATTGGCAACGGGGTCATTGACAATAGGTAATGGTTATACAAGTAGTTTATGGGCTATTTGAAGAACTTTAGAAATTTTTAAAAGAAGATTAATGGAGTGTTGCAGTTTTTTTTAATAACTGTTTGGCATTGACATGTCATTGGATTCGATTCGATAGTGGCTTTTAAGTCAAGACGTGTTTTATTTTTTCATTAAATATTGATCACGGACTAACTTTATGCTGCGGTAGTATTAATTCAAGTGTTTAATTAATTCAAGTTAGCGTGCTTAGTACATATTGGCAGAGAAACTACAGTTGGATGCAAGTGAATTGAGTAGCTTTACAGCATTTTGCATATATGCAAAAGATGTATTTATCTGCGCCGTAGGATTTGATGCAGTTGGAAGGGTGATACTGCACCTGCCTTTTGAAGTCAAGGCAAATTTTAAATGACGGAAGAGTCACCAATGACAAATGGGAGCACTTATTTATGAGAAAAACGAACCTATCACGCTATAATATTGGACCGTGATAGCGGTTTTAACGCGCAAGAGGGCGGTTGTCAACACGAATACAATTGGATATGCAGACGGCATCACATCATCGGCCGCTCGCAGTGCCATGATAGGATTTTACTTACTTACTTCTTACTTCTTACTGAAGAGTCCCTGTCTGAGACACGGCAGCCTTCCATCCTCTGCGATCCCGGGCACGCTGCTTCCAGTTGTCCAGACCAAGCGCTCCGGCTTCCGCGATGGCTTGGTCTTTAGAACGGAGGTTCGGTCTTCCTTGTCGTCTCGAACCTGGGGGATGGGATTCGAAGATCCTCTTGGCTGGAGCGTTGATGTGGCCGAGCCAATGTAGTCGACGTTTCTTGGCTTTTTGAACTACATCCACATTTTGGTACAGCTCATAGAGTTCGCGGTTGTATCTTTTTCTCCATTCGCCCTCCTCGCACACAGGACCAAATATCCATCGAAGGATTTTTCTTTCAAAGGATCCCAGTATTAACTCTCCTTTCCTGCTTATCGTCCAGCACTCTGCGCCGTATAGCAGAACTGGCAGGATAAGGGTTCTGTAGAGCATGCATATTGTCCTTCGAGTTAGGAGTTTTAAACCCATTTGTTTTGCCAAACTGAAGTGGCAACGGTTTCCTAGGGAAATTCTTCGACGGATCTCCACTAAGATGTCATTTGCGGAGTTGATGTTAACTCCGAGGTAGATGAACCCCTTAACTAAGTTGCTGCTATCAAGTGACATTTTGTCCTAGTCGGTGGATTGATTGTGTTTGATTGTGTGTTTTTTGACAGCATATATTTAGTCTTGTCCGTATTCACTTTAAGGCCAACTAGTTTCGCCTGTTCTTCAAAAGCCGTGAAAGCCTCTTACACGGCACGCTGGGATCGACCGATGATGTCTATATCGTCCGCATACCACAGCATTTGCAATGTTCCGGGTCTTGTTGCCATTTGAGCGAGATTGTTCTTTTTATCAGAAGCTGGCTGTGTCTCTCTCATAACTATAGTTTTCTGACATGGTCGGAAAGTTACACCGACGGCACAACCCCAAACCTGAAGGACCAGGCCCTGATTTTGACCCTAGGACAGCACGCCGGTAACACCGATGCCAGTAACCCACTTCGGGTATGTGTGTGTTGCCGTTGGCTTATTAAGAGCTCTTTCTTCACCATCTCTTTTTCAACACCCTGGTTAAGTGTTAAAGTTCCCTATAGACCTGGGAACTGTGTTCACAAATGTTGGAACTATGGTCGCCACCGTTGATCCATATGTAGAATTCGGCACTTCTGACTAAAGAAACTTCAATGAGTTCATCTACCTCAGAATAAAAATCAATTCCACCAATGGCAACTTAGTGGAGATAATGCAACTAAATATTATAGGTTTGCCAACTTTGGTTTGGCAAAGCAAATGAGTTTAAACTTGAAGGAAAAAGTACATAGTTTACAGAACCGTTACGATGACAGTGAACTTGAAAGAGAATCAGTTTTTGAACTGGAATTCGGTTTTCTTTGAATCCCCTTAATACTTCTTACAAGAAACTGGTAGCTTAAAGCAAATCTCGTTTGCCGACATCACTTTTAAGAGCTTTAGCTATCGACTGGCCTTCTGTATACACAAATGTGATATCCCTATCGACTTTACGGGCCACCCCGGTTTTTTAATCTCTTATTGGGCCCCCTGTTCTAAACGGACGAAATATTACCAAAAACCAAGCGATTAACTCCCCACAAAAGAATCCGTTTACATTTCGAATGCAAATAAAATCACTTTATTGACTAAATTCGGGAAATAGTAAACAGGCGACACAGCATGCAACCATCTCCCAGCTTACCTCTCAATTTGAGCAAACTACACCCTCTGCTTGCTGATTTTGACAAGAAAATTATTAGCTACGTCACAAACGTCAAATTATATAGAAAACCAAATTCACTTGACTCTAACATTTTCAAATCAAAAGCAAAAATTGAGTCACTTTAAGAAATTTGATTTTCAGATTACCACCGAAAGTGGAATGAGATCCAATTTTGTAGTCCTCAATCAACCCCGTTTGCATGCCAAAATAATAAGACAACAACAAATATCGATTAGAACAATAGTCAAAGTGCTTGGAAATGCATACAAAAGCACGACATAAACAAACCACTCGCAACCCCCAATGGAATTAGTCGAACCTTTTACACAAGTCTTCCTTCCCAATATGTACTTTCGTTCTTTCTTTTATCACCCTCTGTGTTTGTTGCAGCAATTTTATGTCCACAAGTGTCACCCAAACGCTTAAGTAATTTATTGGCCTTTCAACTTTACTCATTCAACCACCGACCGACGGGCACAACGATAGGCTATGCCGCAGGCTGTCACTGTTTTTTTTTTGGGGATGAATACATATGGTTGACATATAAAATGCAGTACAGCGTCATCGAACGACCAATGTCACGTGCACTTTAAGAGACCATAACACACGACACGCCAATGCAGAGAGGGTGGGTTTTTGTGGTACGTGTTACACTCGCATTTCGTTAAACAAAATAGAGTAATAAATTTTTTTTGGTAAAATAAGAGAAGTACCTACCTAGGTACATCAGTCGGATTGGATTGGGAAAAGCGAGGGTTCCCAATTGCAGCACTTCCACAGAAATTGGAATTTCAATTTTCTCAAATGCGACATACCTACATACGATGAAGAATGCATGGCTGTGGGGAAAAACCTTAAGAAGAAAGACGCAAAAATGTGGAAACATAAATGCAATAAAATTCCATAAAAACAAGAGCAAACGACCTTCACAGTTGTTGGTCACCTTTTTAGAGGAGAGATGTAGCAACAAGGCTGCTGCTGTTGCTGGCTTTCTGGCTGATGTTGACGATGATGGTTAATGGAAGACGAGGTGAAAATAAAGAGAAAAACCAACTAGGTATAAACAGTAGAAAACCTGAGAAGATGAGGAGAAAATCATGATGACGGACAAGATATGCACGGAATAATGCTAAACTGGAAAGGGGGCTACTAATGCCGTGAAGCGGATACTATTAGGAGGGGAACAAGAAGACATTCGGCCCTTCCAAGAGCTCAAGATGTTCGTTCGTTCGTTAGAAACTCTGGATGGGAAGTACAACCCAAATGTCTGTTCGTTTTCTCTCTTTCATTCTTTAAACAAAAAAAAAACACAACAGAAGAACAAAACCAAAACAGATAAAAGAACATAAGAAAAGACCTAACATTGCGGCCATTTTGTTTGTTAGTCAAATGCAAAACCCCTTTTTTAGTGCAACGAACGAGAGAATGTGTTAGAAAGAGAAATGTGTGTGCACAAAATCTGACCTTTGCATGCATATAGTATTTATTTATGAACAACGGATGACCGTGTGTGTACAAAAAAATCAATTAAAAATTATTCTTTCTCTGTTATTCTATGCATTTTTCATTCTTGTGAATTTCTCTTTGGGTTTGGTTTTTATCTGGGTGCACCTTTATTTCTTTTCTGTTCTCTGTCTCTACCGTGAACACCTGTTTGCATTTTTTTTTTTTTTTTTGAAATAAGCAGATGACAACGATGATCATTTGGTAAGTGCATGTGCAGTGGAAGATCGTCTTGAATCGCATTAGAATGCGATGCATGTGGTAGTGCGCGAAGGGTGCTTCAAAATGAAGATCACAGTTGGCTTTAACCAGAAGTGAAATTCATTGTGTTTGCAGTTATTTTATACTATTTTTTTTTTGTTTTTCTGTTCGATGATAGTGTAGTGACGTATGGCAGAAACAAACGTCATTGACTTGATGTCTATCAATTAGTAACTATAAACTGACAGATAATGCCATTAGAAATGCAGTCAGTTGCAACCCATATGTAACATTATGATTTATACATCCAACTGTCAAATGGGGTAGACATTTTTGACATTTGGGAAATAAATTCTTAAAGTAACTGACAGATTCTTCGTTGTTTGTATTTCCACAAGAAAAAAAATAAGACTATCATGACAGATGTACTTACACACTCTTGTGTACAAATTTGTAAAATATCCTGGTCTTTGACATTATGCAAATTTCTTCATACACTTATAACCGCAATTCTGTCTGCCTGAATTTTTAGCTAAAAATTTTGTTAATTTTTGCAGCTGTCAAAATGAATGTCAAGTCTGACATGTCGCGTTTTCAACTGACAGATGGATAAAAATGTGAACGAAACCTAATAGCTATTGCCACATTTAGTTTTCTATAAGACAGACGAGTGGCTGACAGCTGTCCGAAAACTAACTTTAATATGACAAAATTCAAAGTCGACGGAATAAAAACACCCCTTTTGCGCAACAAATAAATCAAAGTATTGAAAGTTGAGAGGACCAAACTTCTGCAAGCGAAAAACAACTTATTCATTAGGTCACCTCCCTGCGTCGTATACTTTATCGATGATGCATTGCCGGAACTTAAGAATTGTATATGAAATAAGGCGACGAATTTAAATTTCAATAAACATGACGCAAAAAGGGTGAAACATATGCAAATGAATGAATAACAACCCTCCCGCATGAAAAGTAGTCAGCTCCAAAACGTCAAACTGTCATAATAAAAGCTGATTTTGTCACTTTTCTGGGCAAGGTAAGAAAATACAAAAAAGACCTATTTCGAACAACAATGATTTATAAAATTATGCTAACGTAAGTTTTGTTTATCCAACTTGATTGATTATTGAAAAAAAAAATACCGCACTATGACACTAAGCACATGTCAATTGGCATTGTCTACAAAATTGATTAATTTACATCTACATACGTACGTATTTCATTTTGCGTAGCAAACAAACAGTCACAAACCTATTTCCGTCCTTCTGTCAAAGTAGAAGGTGGTTCCTTTGGCATTTATGATCTCATTAGGGTCAATGTCAACCAATTTGAAAGAAATACCCTTCATGATACTAAAGTTTGCGTGTTTTACTCTAATTTGATATTCTGTAGTGCAATGTAAGCACATTCGTGCAAAATAGACTCCACCTTCACATCCCACTCACTATACCCGCTGTCACCTGACATTGTGACAGGTTACATTTTCTAGGAATCACCTTATGCGGCACGTACTTCCTTTATTTCCTCTGACCTCAATGCTGGAACACTGTAATTGAGTAAGTCCTCATTTAATCGAAATGAGGTGAATGCGTCTGCACATAAACTATGAACATGGTTAGACGGAGAAGAAGGAGGACATTTTTTTTTGCCTTTGCTACAACACACTTGACGTTTCTCTATCAGCTCACCGATATAAACCATAAAACAAATTGCTCATTTGCACACACTTAGCCTCTGATTAAATAGTTTTGCAGTTGAATCACAACCGTAAACTTAGCGTTCTTACAACAGTTCATGACAGGCTCTGTTTGTTTGTACATTTTGTTTGAACAACTGTGAGACGGGGAGGGGAGTTGACGAGGTGCAGACGACACAAATGGTGATGATAATTGGAATGTTGAATCCAAACAAATTTCGTATCTGTTTTTTTTTTTGCGCGAATCAAGAGAAACGGATACAGAGATTTGCTGTGCATTTGTTAATTGGTTAAACCTGCAGACTGGTCTACATTTTGTAAAACGGAGTTTGTTTGCCGGTGATTTCTGCTAGTGTGGTGATTTGTAGTGTCATGGAAATTAAAATGTGTTTTACGAGGGTGACAAGAATTTAATATAATTAAAAAGAATACTACATCACATTTTTTTAATTAAAAAATAATCCTCTTTTTATCGCGTCAGTGACGTTTCAGTTGACAAAGACTATGCGCAATGCGTTGGCGGTAATGGCAATCAATTTCGAAATGGCCTATAAATTTCAAAATGTGACAACGTATTCATGGGGAATTCTGTGTAAGCCACAAATTGTTATTTCCAAATTGCATCCTTATAGCGTCTTTCTGTGGCAACTTTGGAAGCAGCAAAGTGAAATCCATCATCAGAGACAATCTTTTGCATAATAGCCAAGCTTTTCAAGTGTGTTGCTGCCTTAACCGCAAAATGTCGTAATTTTTTTTTTAATTAATTTTATTCGTCTACTCTTGGCAGAAGGAGTCACATCCACTAATAGAGTGTCACGTCTCTTTGTGGATTTAATAAAAAAAAATAGAGAAAAAAAAACATTCGTGCATTCAATCCATTAAAGTTTTGTTGCTGATTACATAATCCGAACGGACTGCGGCATCTGAACTACCACAACTTTGGCCTGTTTGACGTTTTCGTGTGCCGAACCTTTGCAACCCTTGTTGAATTGTGTTCGTTGGAGTTTGTGTGTATAATTGAGGGACGCATTAAAGGGAAATAGCTAGTCATACGGTGGCGTGCATTTTGCGTGGTTATTAAATCCATTTTTACATTTTCACAGGAAAAAAGGATCTCACCAGCTACCTCTTTGGTTTTAGTCCGCGAATATGGACTTTGTTTTGCTTAAATTAAAGAATTTTATTTGGCCGTCTTTCTGTGGTTGGAACATCAAAATAATTTTTTGTTGGTCAATATTTTACGGTGACGTGAAATAACGCCAAACGAAATAAAGCCAAATTCGAAAAATTGAGCATTATTTCCATTTCAAAATCGAAATGAGACCAAATTCGTAGTTTCAGAAACCGAAATAAAGCCAATAAAGTTATGGAACATGAGGGGGCATGCTGCAAACCTACTGCTTGGTTTCACTGTTGGATTTGGAGAAGGCGCGAGGTTGGCTATATGCAAACTTTGTTTCAACCCAACTTAGCACCTTCTCCAAAACAGTGGAACCAAGCAAGGGGGGTTGCAGCATGCCCCAATATTGCATTCGACGATTCTTAATAATTGAAATAAATTTAAATGGGAAATAATAAGTAATAAACAACTTTAGATTACAATTTTTTTGGTTTTATTTCGTTTTGCATAGTGAAATTAAGGAAAATTGGTCTTATTTTCACGTCACCTATCATCATCGGCATACAAAAAAAAAATACCTAATTTTACTATGTTTAGTTGGCATATATTATTGATGTAATTAAGAAACAACAACTGACCAAGAATGGTGGCCACGATCTTGCGAAAGTCTGACTACCATAGAAGAGTATAACCTGTCATGAATCAAAAATAAATTGACGGAATTAAATTTGCATTAAATTGAGACATTCCATTTGTGGCAAAAAATATATCTGCGCGCACAGAACAGTTGGTTGCTTTAGGCCGTTTAAAATGTTTGTACGTCTAGAGAGATCCCAAGGGCCTGATATCTTCACCTGCCAGCATTCGGAAAAGCTATCTTAGCTCACTCATTACTAGTACTGATGTACGATGGTGGCGTAGGGAAATATTTAGTGTTGATAAATCCTTGATATACTTCTACAGAACAAAGGATTGTTCATTGATTTTACTTTTTCGTCATATAAAATATTGTATTGTAGAGTAATACCGACCGTTCTCAGTGATCGACCATAAAAGAAAGGTATTGTAATCAATGAAAAATATAGCCCTACTTCTACGTTTTCAGCCTTAAATGGGGGTCGTTGGTTCAAATCCCGGCCAGTACCACCTTCAACTCGTTTATTCGTTTTTAACTCAATCGGCTTTAACAATTTGAAAATAAAAATGTTGTTTGTTACTAAGGTGGCCAGGAATTAAGGTTAGTAGTATTCTGGATTTTTGAAACAATTTTCAATTTCTATTTATCTTCTAAGCTGAGTGCTTCATTGGTACTCTTTATGGTTAATAAGTAACTGCTTTGGGAACTATTTAACTTGTCTGTGATACAAAAATAATTAAGGTATATGTTCATTTTAACGAGCGTTGACTCCTACCCATACGCTGGTATCTTTCTTTTGGCTCGTTTTATGCCTTCTCATAGGTAAGAAGGGATGTTGACTGTATTACGACTAGCAACCCAATACTGTTTCTATGAAAAGTAGCTAGGGTCAAAAAATAACGCTACAGACTACAAGTTTTGGAAAAACTACTAGTATTGACACTGTAAATAAAGCTCATAGCTGTATTAAAGTTAGGTAAAACATGGCCGTGATATAATAATAAGTCCTACTCGGAACCGCACCTGGCCAGTCGATCTTCTGCCTCGTTCTCTTTACACCTATCATGTATGGCAACCCTCCAGTATAGTATAACTGAAAGACGGGAGATTTTTCTTACTGCCAAAAGGTGTTAATTGTCGCATTTGGCGTTTTCTAGATTAGCGTAAATCGCTTTGCCTGAATGGCGGCTGCCTGATTTTTATAGTTCTTTGAAGGTTAACATCGTACATACTATATAGTATTTTTATTTGTGTAAAGTTCGCTAAACAGAATGTATGAATTGCATCTTTTTAGCCCAAATTTGGTACTGCTCATTCTTAAAGCAATCCTGTCATTTAAACAAAAATTACTCACTCGCGAAGGGGCGTTGAGCAAAAAAATATCGCTATTGCAAAGGTCTTCCTTTTTTCTGTGCATGAGACGGGATCTCTCTCATTCACTTATCGACTTATTATGTATTACGTGTAAAATCCTTTTTTATTTTTCGCCTTACTTTGATCGATAATATTAACACGGTCCTAAAACATTTTGTTTACTACTTTGCGGGATTGGTTCCTGCATAAAGACTAACATGGAATTGTAAAAACGTAGCGCTATATTGTAGTTTTAAATATGTATATCTAAATACCTACTTATATTTTCCTTTCCTTTTGTTATCGATTCTTAAAATTCCTTTATGCCAGTAATGGCACTCCAAACCATTGGGTTACCCCACTATGCTTAAACTTTTGTTGATTGTAGGTACCTAGATTGGTATTGGTTGGTATTTGGATTTCAAGACTTTGCTTTTTGGGTAAATCGATTTTTTATGTCGATCTACCTTCGCCTCATTACTCTTTTAAATATTATTTCCATCAAATACTTTAAACCTTTCTTTTAATATGCATTTCCGATAGGAGCTGGAAATGGCTTTTGATTTGTATGCTAATTGGCTCAATATCTATATTGAAAGGGAGGAGTTAACTCCCTGATTTCATCGGACGTTTCGTAAAGTGACATAATGTCATCCTTTTTGCTGATTCTATTCATAACAATTAATATTTCAAATAGACATTTATGTTCCTTTTTAAGAAACCATTCTTTCCAAGTTGAAAAGAAATAAACCATTTTTTTGTAGGTTAAAATATGCCTAAGTATTTCAGCTTTTTTCATTTTAGTTTTTCGTTTTCTTTTTTCTGACATAATAGTTACCTTAGTGAAATTAATTAAAACAAAGTAAGCTCTATTCTTATTTGTTTTTTTTAGCATTAAATCACTTTTTCATATTTCAATTATATTATGGACAATTTGAATATGGACATTCTCTGTGCCAAAAACAAACCAAAATGAACCTCATCATATCCAGCAATAAAAAAACAAATTATTCAGCGTACTACCACGAAATGTCACTCGCGCCTCCCTTTTCCGCTTTCCTTCCTTACAATCTACTACTTCCATCCACTTCTACAACATACTTTTATTTCTTTTCATCAATTATCCCCTTCACATATTTTTGCCTGTTGGTTGTGTTGTGTTGAGAAGGCTGACTACTGGAGAGAAGGAGAACCAACCAGGAAAATAAAATAGTAAAACAAGAAATCACAGCAAAAGCAATTGCTGCACAAAAACACACAACACACAAACACAGAGACAGACATTCGATTTGACACAAAACTTCAAATTTTGATGCACATTTTTGTGTTGTGCTGCCTGGCCTGTTGAAGATGTGCATTAATGGGACGACGAGAAGAATACAAGGCAGAGGGAGCGCGAATAAATTTATCCCAAAAATTAAATTAAAAACAAACCTTGCGAATGGCGTTTGTTCGACATCGTAGATCTCGTTGATGTCGTCCTGGACAAGTAATCCTTTCAAACGTTCATCGTCCACGTACAGCAGGCCATCGCCAATTGGATGAATTCCCTCGGAAAGCATATTTATTACTTTTTGTTGCTAGTTTTGTGTTTGAATTTTTCGTTTTATTTTGTTTTTCGATTTTTTGTCGTTTAGTTTTATAGCAGCGGTGAAAACGATAATTTTTAATAATTTTTCAAAGGCACTTCGATTGCAAAGAATTTTGACACCGAAATTGACAGAATTTTTTTTATTTATTGTGTATGTTTTGTTTTGCGAATGAAACGAAGACGACGAACAAGGCAAGGTTCTTTTTGTCGCTCTTTTTGCTCTCGAATTTTGTTGTTTTCTTTTACAAACTTCTTTTCAGCAGAGAAATCGCATTTGGCATTAGCACATTTCTGTATATGTGCTGCATACACACACGCACACGCGACACACTAATAAATAAGAAGAAAAAAAAATGGTTTTACTCGAAACGACGACGAAAAAGACAACTTCTCGACTCGACCAACGTACGTACGGTTTGGTTTTGGTAGGTAACAAGTTGAGTTGTAAGTTTTTTGTTCCTTTTCTTCTTCCTTCTGTTTCTACGGTTTTCACGTTTGCATTTTTTTTACTTAATAATTGTCGAACAACTAAACTACTCACACTGAGGAATTTGAATTGCAATTCCAAAGAAAAGTAACAGATCCTTAGGGAAATTTATTTGTTGGTTTTTCACCTCCTGGGCGGCTCTCACAACATTTTGGTTTCACTGGGGTTTTTTCGTTATGTATTTTGTTGTTGGGGGAGGAAATTGAAAGTAAAAATGGGGAAAACTGTTAAATATTCACACACATACACACCACGCCCGGGCAAAGTAGTAATTAAAAAATTTGCAGATTAAAAGAAAATCCCAAGTGGATGGTCTTTTTTTTTTGAAAGATTTTTTGACACAAAAAGGAAATTCTTTTTACACTTCTATCTCACTCGGTTTCACGCTCAGCGCGGCTAGCTCTCTTTCGCTCTGCTTTACAAGCAAACAAACAACAAAACTTTCGGATCGCTGTGTTGCGTTAACGCTTGTCACAACTCCACTCGACTCGGCCTCTCAGAAATGACTGGCTGTGACTGGTTTTCGTTTTCGTTGGTCAGGAATTTTTCGTGGCGGCGGCTGTTGTCTGAATGACTGAATTGCTGATTTTCTATGGTATGGTTGTCTCGTTTTGACGTGTGGATGTATAGTGCGCGGTTTGCGCATGGATTGAGTCGCAAAATTTCCAATTCAGTCGTTTGAAGTTACGTGGCTGAATGTGGAGAGATTAGTCAGAGGTTGGCTGATTATGAACTGGTGTGAGAAAAAGACGGTTACATTTTACTCATTTTCAGAACCAGATCTCGTCTCGATGTGTGTAGGTTTTTTTTCGTGCTGGAGAATAATTGTGAATATTCGAACCTTAAGATGACAGTTGTAAGTTCTTATTGTGAATGGATGTGGAGTAATCAGGGTTGTTTCGTAGTGGCTAAGAAATAAAAGAAGTAAATTTAATTATTTATAAAAGAAATTTTGAATGGAAAAACCTATTTGTGTATTTTGAGATGTAATAAAAAAAGAAACATTTTAAAATTGATTCTTATATCCTGGATCAGATTAGTATTGGGGCTGCTTTTAAAAAAACATTTAAGATCGATTTATTACTTTTTAAATGGATTTTGGCAATAGTTGCCAAATTAATGAAGGTGTAGGTATTTTACGTAAAATATGTTACCGAAGACAAACATGCTTTCGATCCCAAAACCCAATAATAACGACAAAATAGTATCTAATAAAATTTCTCGAACTCCTTTATTACGAAAACCAATTGGGATCAGAAGTTTTAATACAGTTAAAAAATAATAATAATTATTTTGGTACAACTTTTCGTTAAAAGTAATCAATGGGAGTGCAACATTTTTAGTTTTCTTGATCTCCTTTATTACGAAAATCAATTGGGACCAGATCAGAAATTTAATTACATTTAAATATATAATAATTATTATTTTAGTTAAAATTAAAAAAAAAATTAGTGCAATGGGGGGTGCTTCATTTTTATAAAAGTATTATTAAATGTTATATGTTATAGGCATACATTTTTAATCGTCCTCGCACTTAACGGTGTTAGTTGTCTACTAGAATAGGTTGTTGGAATATTTTGCAGATGTCAATGTGAGACCTTGATAAATCAGTAAATACAAATACCTAATTGTGTTTAATATTTACCCTTACAATTAATTTCGTTTTGATATTGTTATGTTGTGACGCTGTTCCACCTATTCCAATTATGAAGCTGAATACGAGGGGATATAGTTGACATATTATTTGACAAATTAACAACAACTACCTATTTGTACTGCAATACTTGGCAAATGTAAATACAGTTTAAGATTTTGGGTATTACAACATTTAAAAGCATTTATTTATAATTGTGTTGAAAATGCATGAATCTAAATAAACATCGTAATTTCGCATCGTTTGAATCACAGATTATTATGTTACCAGTTGTAAAACAGAACCTACCAATGCAGCAATGTTATCCAAACTGACTTCAATCTATAACGCGTTCATTGATTGTACCATTAGTGGCAACGCATATGAGCACTTTTTTGCATTTAACATTTGCAACGGTACTTAGAAACTTAAACTCAGTATGATTACGTGTCATCATTAGAGCATTTTTCAAATATTGTTATTACCGCAAGACACCAATTTAGTCTAAACATTTTGAATTTCTTTGTGTGGCAGTGCTTTCCAAATAATACTCCGCTCCCTAAAAATTTATTTATTTCCTTGAACTTTTGTGGAATTACAGTCAACAAAATTGTATAATAACTTTTTGTAACTGAAGCAAATAAACATAACCACATTACACTATTTGGCAAATTACATCGCTGTCACATGCAAAGACGGATGGTTTTTGTAAAAATGTTTGGTGCAGTTAATAGACTAAAAGTGTCAAAAAACTTCATAAATGTGGGATATTACCAAACAATATAAACATAGCTTAGAAAAAGTTCATTAATTTACAACTTGACATGAGTATTCGCTTAAGTCATCAATTAGGGGATATGCGACAGCATTCCTTTTTTGGTTTTTCCTTTTAAATTTTGGACTTAAGAAAATGCTATTCATTTCGTTAACAATTAACGTTTCAAAGTAATCTAAACTTGTGGCTTCGATGACGCAGTACATATTGTGATTGCTGCCATCTGGCTGTTCACTGGTCTATGCTCAATTTTCGTTGTCGAAAATGTATTTCGACATCACAAGAGAATCTGATGAACAACCACAAGTTGTTGATGTTGTTGCATTCAAACAATTCGATACAATTTTTTTTGGATCCCTGTCACGTTTATTAACAAAGAATAATTCAAAAGTTTTAACGGTTTTGACAGAGAAAATTCTTGACTAAAAACATTTTTCGATAAATTCAAATCTCCGAAACTAAGAACTTTATTTAAGTCATATTGTGTTAACAATCATGTTATTGATGATATTATATCTTTCTCTAAGTTCCATGGGAAGGATATAATATCCTTTAGAAGTTTTTGTTGAAATCGCCTTAACCTAATAAGGTGGCTGAAGTAAACGCACATTTTAAAACATTCTACAAATTTTACATAGTGGCGTGAAACATTTTCTTGTTATTTGGGTCTGTCTAAACAGAAATGTTGACAATTGTTTTCAGCTGGGCAAAAATGTCGATTTTCTTTTATTTCTGATCATTTTTTCAGAAGTATCCCCGAAATGATCCAAGTAGCAATTTTCAGTTGGTTTTCTATCCACTGATTATATTGAAAATAACTAGAATTTCTTATTGGTTGCATTGTAGTTTATAATAATGCTAAGGAATGAAGAACATTTCAATATACAAAAAAATAACACTAACAAAAATTGTTTTATGCGCCGACAAACTTGGGCTAATATTTTCATACATAATTAAGCGCTGTATACATATTTTTGGATGCATGCACGCTTTGACTTTGACAATGCTAAACGATACAGATATACCGCTTTAAGACTTGACTTAAGAATTACAAGCAATATTGTGTAGAAATTTTGTAATCGATTTTTATGATCGATGACTGACGAGCAGTTAGTTTACCGATCACGGTTATGAAAAAAAATAGTTTTCCAACTTTAAAAACGGGCAACCGTCAATGCCAATAAGAAGCCTGTTATGCTTTTTTCGAAGTCCAAAGTAAGAAGAACCTATTTTGAAGGACGCCCACAAAAAATTCATCAGTTTGTTTTGCATGCAGTTCTAACCAAAAAGTCTACTTAATTTGTACAAAAAAAAAGATCAACACTATACTGCTTCCAGTTATTTTAAAAATTACAAGCCAAACATTTAAACCCCGGCACAATATTTCCAAGGAAGTAAAAGCAACATTTAAAAGTCTCTAAAGTGAATATTTTTAAAATTTATTTTCTGATTTTTTGACAATATATTTGGAAAATGAAATATCACCATCATCACCAATTTATTGATTTGCAATTAAACACTTTACCCTTTAGTTTCCACGTATGAACGAATTCCCCCCACAAAATGTAAACGAATCAAATATTTTTTATCACAAATCTACTAAATTCATTTTAAGAAGTGCCTCGGAACATAAACACTTCGAACACCAAAAAACCAACAACTGAACTCGAAAATCACTACACGACACACCGAGACCGAGAACTTTTCGATCCGCACCGGTAAATCTCCCATCTAACATTAAAGTCCCCGTTGCACTTGTTCCTGGCTGCGTGCTCACGGATTAGCGAATGGAATTTCAAAAATGCCTCAAACCGACTACAAACAAAAAAAGAACGAACAAAAAAAAAAATAAAAGTCTGCAATATACAAAATCATTTCGAGAACAGAAAATACCAGCACCACTATCTCGGGCCCGGCAGGCGGTTTCTGTTGTCCTCCGCCACCCAACAACCTACGCAACTATTTATTTTCATTTTTGCGGTCGGAAAAGACGGTTTAATCACTTTTCTTTTATTTTCAAAAAAACTATAAGGTACACACAAAAAGGGCAAACACTCTAAATGTCGCTGTTTTTATTTTTGTTTGTTTTTTGGTTTAATGCTGTTGTTGACGCCGGGACGCTCGTCCGACAGCCGATTCAAATCAATTTAAATATCTTCCTCTTTTGCTTTAAGCGCGCACAGCGCTTAGTTTTTTTTTTGTTTGGCGGTGGTTTGTTAAATTAAATTAAATGCACATGATTTGATGCACTTTCCAATCTGGGAATTTCGTACAACACACCACATACGCGAAATGGAGTGTGCGAGGCGAGTACTGCTATACTAGAGCGCGTATATGTGCAACAAAGCTGACGTAGTAGAATAAAAGCATATTGAGTTAATATAGCTAGTGTAGGATGGAATTGTGTAGTTGCCCTATAAATTGCTAAGATCGAATCTTCTTTCTCATTGAAATACTGGTTGTATACTTCTCCCAATATTAATAGAAAAATAAACAACATTTAAAAATTAAACTTACATTTTCTTCTTTCGGCGAGTTTATGATCAAAATTAGTGGAATCATATCCCTCCATTTCCCTGTACTCCTACTAGTCTATAGGATTAACTAAAAAATGTCTGCAGGCCTCTCGATTTTCGTCACTAAGGCCGATCAAATCCTGGTGTTGCCATCCAGTAGTTTTTACGCCTGCCTCTCTTTGGCGCTTGTATTGAATTAATATAGCATTTTAGACAGGGTTCGTATGGTCTCTTCTTTGAATGTGGCCATTGTTCCGGTCCTGCTAGAGTTTGTTTTCTTTGAAATGAAGGCCCTCGGATTTTGAAACTTCTGAATCAAGTTGAAATACTATTTTAAACACAAACGGAACCAATTCAATGCAAGGTATTGATTTAAACAGCAACATTTTCGGACATCATATGCCTGGATATGCCACCACAAAAATTAGTAGATTAGATAGGGTCATATTTTAATATTATTTCACTGAATGACTAAATGACGTTTCAATCTGTAAAAGCGACAGTGTGATTCGCAGTCCTAAGCATTAATTGGTTATTCAGTGTGGATTTTAATTCACCAAATTATGTTGCAGTTGGAACAGTACTTGACAGAAGCTGGAACAGTTCCAACATGGCGAATGGGTGAATAAAAATCAACATAAATCAGACTTTATACCGGCATATACATACGATCAACTCAAGCATTGTTCTATCAAATGTGACAAATTAAATGACCGATTGGCATACAGTCTAATCTTAGCTTTATACCTTTTTATACTGCTCTTTTTTTTTAAATTTTTTTATATAATTTGCACGCGCAAAAGGGAAGCATTTAGGAAATAATAAATTAGACGAAAGGATAAGAAATCGTGTCACATTGATTTTAAATGTTTGCTTGTAGTGGTTAGGAAAAACTGAGTGAAGTAGAGCATTCCACATTCGTGTTAAAAAAAACGAATCTTTATATTTCACAGTACTTAAGAATGCAGGTGAACTGATGGGCACGGTGGGTATTACGACTGAAGTGGAAGAATGCAACTGGCTTTTTCGTTTACTGCTTTTTTTTTCGCTTTTTGATCTGATTCATTTTTTATTTTAGGGAATATACGATTGGGTTCAACTGGTGTTTGAGTAAATATGTTACAGTCACATCGACATCAGCTCTTTGCCGAAGATCTAATCTAATCTAATCATAGCTGAAGGCTTATTAAATTGTATAAGCTAGTCGGTATCGCGACAGTTCTACTCCTCCTTCTGCTTTGAGAGCATTTAAATATGCCAAATTGAATCTCCTCTAATATTGCAATTCAAATTTTAACCGAAAAAACAGAAACATACTTTACTCACCCTACTTGTCTTTGCAGTAATTGAAGGCATTCCGATTTAGACGAGGAATCCGTCTCGATAGCAATACCACTTCCACGGTGTTGGCCCAAAAGAGAGTGAGAGTAAATATTATGTAATCATTCATCACAAGAACGGAGTATCCATCTACTATGTACGAGTACATCGGATGCGGATATTAGACAGACATTAAACCCCTTCCATCTCACTCCAACCCAAGCAGAAAAGAGACACATGATAGTACTTCTTTGGGCTGGGACTTGGGACGAATGAGTCTAATTTCAATTTAATGGCTCTATGTAGTGCAGAGATGGACAACAGCGCTGCACAAGTGCATAGAACGGGACGGCCTATACCACACTACATCAACGAAATTCCATGTGTTGATTTGTTTATTTCAAGGGATTATGCACAGGCACAGGGGCTCTGGGTAGATCCCGATCATCATCATCATCACATCGTGGTGCGAATTTGCCGCAATTAATTTGCCAAATAAGATCTGACATGCTCTTGTTTAGATTTCGAGTGAATTTTATTTAAAGACTTGGGATTGCGCGTTGGGATGTCCATCATCATCAGAAGCAGAGCAACACCAAACCGATGCACATTGCAGAGCAATCGACGACGACGACGACGACAACGATTGTGGGCTTAGGAATTTCGCGGAATGGGATGGGGATAGGAATCGTTTTGGAAAGCTGTGCACTGTGCGCAAATGTAATCCTAAACGCGGCTAAGGGCATTGTACACTTAAGGAAAGCGTTAAATTGATGTTTGTTTAGGTTTTTCTTTTTGGTTTGTATACTTACACTATAATGGCGGATGTTGAGCTTCCGGTTAGGAGGTGGGTGTTTGTGAAAAATCCCTGAAAATTAATGTGTAGCGAACGGACTGAGGAATGATGCTGGAGTTGGTTGCATGGCGGTTGGTTTATTCAGGTGTTTCACAACACCACTAATGTTTTCTTTGGTGAGGAATTTATTAAGAAAACTTCCAAGAATGCTGGATGGGATTCTTTGTGCCTTTAAAGGAAGACATGATTTATTATTTGATGGCGATGGATGGATATGATGTGGGAGGGTAAAATGCAGTAAGTTGCATTGGAATAACCGTCAGCAATGCTTTGTCACTTTTAGTTTTAGTATGAAGTAAGACAAAAATACAAAATTAAGTGAAATATCTAATCCTTCGTGATACATTTGTTATATAGATAGATAGTGGAAGAATAGGTATAAATAAATTTGTTATTGACACAACAACTTTGTTATTTCATTATTTGTTTAGTTAAATTTGGTAATAACATTCAGCTAATGTCAGCAGAATTGAAGAATTTTTAAATGCATCAGCAACATATATGACATTTCTCGATTATGTGGTTTATGGTTAGTTTTTTCTAGTTTTGATTCTGAATCTTCTCTTCTCTTCTTTCTTTCCAGGAGTATCAAACGAACACTTTCAGAAGAGTCCGGAAGTCTTCCGGATTGGCAACCGAAGATGACATTATATATATCTTCGCATACATAGTTGCTAAAGAAGCTTGGCCTTAGGGCCTAGGAAGGGCTCTTTATAATCTTTAAATTTAATTTGCTCATTATTATTAATTTATCTTTTTAACTCTACAAAAGCTGAAAATGCAATTGCAAAGTTGGGTTTGTAGATCTATCATGATTTTGTCTTAAAAATTAACCCGCAATATATATATAAAAAGTATTTACTTTCTTAGGCGGCACTACAGTCCGGGGTGAACCTGGGCTTCAACCAATAAGCCTCTTTAATAAGCATCTATTCGTCTATTGCTAAACACGCCAGTTTCGCTATGTTTCTTAAGAGGTTGGTTAAAGTTACTTTCCCTTGTACCTAAAGTGAGACCTTTTTCTAATGCACTGTTCCTCCACATAAGAGTCGAAGATTCTGCGCGCTGGAGCGTAATTGTTTATTTACTCTACATGCTACAGCCGACCCGTACCACCTATATGTTTTTCTTCGCTTCCCCGACTTTTGCGAAAGTCTGACAAACATTCAAGAGTAAGACCTAAGACCGCACAGACCGGCAGATAAATCTTATGGCTACGAGATTTATAGAAGACTGCCATCTCTATAGTTAGCGTAGCTGCTTTCTGCTGCAGCGCTGCACTGTTGCATTTATTGAAATTTTCTCAATAAGTTTTTTGAAAGAACGTTTATTAAGTTTTTAAATATCTAAAATGAGTTCAGTTTTTCTTTGGCCTTACGTGGGCTTAATAATTTTTCTATGAAAATCTTTTCACCACCTTCGGAAAGAAAGGAAATAGTTACACTTTAGAAATAGCATTATCGATAGAAACGTATTAATAATAATACCCATTAATTTGTTCACACCCTCTAAATTACCACTGGACAAATGTTCTCTTATCTTTCAAAGACAATTCTAAATATAGTGCCATGGAGATGGAATATTCAAGTCATATCAAGTATATTAGTCTTACATTAGAGTTCTGGTTTTGAAAAAGATTTATTGGCTGTTTAAGAAGTTTTATGCGAGAACTTAAGATTTATAGAGAAATCTGTGCAGGGATGGGCACGATAAAAAGAAGACTAGCGCCGTCGAGTGTGCGTGCGAGTCCAACAATTACAGAAAAATATAAAATAAATTACAATTAAAACGTTGCGAATGAATGGCAGACCTAAAAAGTCAATTTTCAGACAAATGCAACATGACCAGCATTTGCTGTTATATACGATGTGAAAGATTGCATCGATTGTAGTCGAGGTGTTTTGGATTTGCCAAAATTCTTCGCCGGATCTCCATTTAGTTGTTATTTGTAGAGTTAACGTTAACCCCGAAGTGGGCAAATTCTTCAATTAACTTGTAGTCGAACAACAAAGTCGGGTATCGACATGGGGAGCTTGCAGACATACATGCGGCTTTTAAGAAGGTTTGAAACGTTCACACAACGCTTTGGATAGGTGAATCTTTGACATTTAAAAGGGATATGCCTCGATAATTCTTGCAAGACATAAATAGGGAATCTACCATTTTGAGGAGATATAAGAGTCTTGCACTCGAAACAACATCCGGTGGTTCTTATCATAACAAAATTTTCCCATGGAAACTTTCATCATTTAGCAATACATTTTTGGAACAAAACTAAAAAGTAGTTATCACTTGAAAAAGTAGTTATCACTTGAAGTATGTAAGATTTTGAAATTAGTTTTGTTCCTCTTCCAAATATGCTTTTAATTTTTACTCTGTAGATGAAAAAAGTACCTAAATCTTTTCCAATTGCTATGCCACAAAATAAAGTAGAATAGCCGATTGTGACAGTATCTATTATCTGGGAGTCAACATCATAAGTAATGTATTTCCTCTAGGTCTTTGAAAATGCTAGTGTCTATGCTGGCGACTGTTAATTTTCTGATTCATGATGATTCACCATTCAGTTACCAATTCCCAGCAAAGAGCCAAATCACCAAAGTCTTACCTCCACGTTAATTGCCAAAGAATTCAAATTAAACTACGACGCATTCCGTAAGTGCTCGAAAATGTATTTTCGTCTAATAAATTTGTTATTAATATTCAATTAATATGTAATCAATGCCAACTTCTGTGTGTGCCCAAAGAGAATTCGTCCTGAACTCGAATCTTAATAAATTAAAATTCCACTAAAACGGCTAAAATTAGCAAATAGCATCTCTTCGATGAAAACTAAATATTCTCGATTTTCCCTCTCTATCCAATCACTCATCTCATTAGTATCATCTGCAGCGGCAGCATCGTCATTACCACCACCACCACCACAGTGAGACTACCGCGACGACGACGACGACGGCGACTTCGATGATGATGATGGTGATCCTCTTCGAGAGCAATCTCCTTCGTCATCTCCGCTGTTCGTCGCTCACACCTCAAGCAATTGACTTCTGAGTGAAAATATGCAGAATGATTCAGATTTGGATTTTAGGGCGGATACGCATTTCTGCCGCTGCATTTTCATTTATGATGATGACGCTTCAAGTAGCCACTAGGCATAGGCATAAGCATCCGCGTTGATCGTTTTCCACTGCAGTCGATCTCTATTTTGGGCCACATCTTTATTTAGCAAGTCACAACCGAATGCGCAACATTTCCAATTGCGGGCTGACCAGGTATTCAGTGAACTTTTCTCCGTTGGCCGCACCACTCTGCACGGACAAATGCACCACCGCCATCTAGTGGGGGTTATAAATAAATTATTTTTGCATAAAAACAGAATATTTTACGCACATTTTTTGCCTTAACCTTTATTTATTAGACTGGTGCTTAGGTGAGGGGCGTTTCAGCCGTCGGGGGCCTTAGCGCTGCTGCCTGAGATGATGGAGAGCAAGCGAGGTGGATGTCCGCAGATTTAGAATCATAAAGTGAATGACTGTCCTCAATGGGATCCCAATGATGATGCACCGCTGATGCTACGTGCGGATGGTATGACGAGTGCTGCTGGCAGAGGTAGGCGGAGGGCTTGAGATTGGGCGCATTAGACTGTCGCCGGTGTGTTGTTTTGTGTACACTTATGCAGGGTGTCGCCCCTTTGGTATGCGGTGCAATATTAAAATAGAAAAGTTTAGCGAATGGAATTCAGAGCACTCATCGTCATTTCGGTTTCGGTGGAGTGGCAACTTGTGTTGTCTTTTTCGGTGTTTAGGTTCTTTTTCGACAAAAAGTTCTATTTCGGTTGCAAGGAATCTCTATTTTTAGCAACGCGCTAAAGAATTTATCGTGTAATTTGTTTAATTTTGTACTTTTGGTGCTGGCTGCAAAGAAGAGACATTTCGATTTTTTGGTAGACGCAAGGATTTTTTGTTTTGATTTGATTTCGTTGTGCGTTGAATGCCGGACTGAAATAAGTAAGGCTTTGCTTCGTTTTTTGGCAAGTAAAATTAAATGATTTGTTTTTGTAAATTTTTCAGACTAACAAAACAGTTCAATGCTCTTCTCTGGGGTGCTAAAGAGCGGGGCAGGTCATGTCATTAGGTTGAAATAGTTTCGCATAGTATTCATTCCTCCTAGGTGAAGCATTCCTTAAAGAGGTCATCGCTGCCAAAAGTTTAAAAGAAGAATTCCGAATGAAAGTCAATAATGTCGCACATATGTACGTACCTATGTGGAAGAGAAACATAATAAAACATTTCTTTATTTTATTTCTCATAAATGCTTTTTGCAATTCTTAGAGATAAAAGTCAGGATTAAGGCAGTTGGGTGTTCCTATAGTTACGCAGTGCATCATATAATGGTGTATATAAATTTGATATGTATGTATGTTGTTTGTGCAATTTGCTTTAGTTTGCATCAAATAAGCACAAACGCAGAAAGACGATCATAAGTGCCGAATGATGATAGTATTCCTGCGAATCGAAAACTGTTCGAAATCGGAAGACTGAACAAACATAAATACTAGAATTAAGAGAAATGAATGGCTGGAGAAATATTTTAAGGATATAATTTAAGGCTGATTGGTTTCCTAAAAATAGCATTCGATGGCGCGATTTATCGGGCTGGAGATAGCAACATTATCCTACAGAAAAAGACGAGTACCAAAAACCAGACAGCGTTTTATGACTCTATCCATAATATTATATTGTATATCACAGGAGAAAATATTACATAGCAATAATGTCGAATTTCATCGAAATTTTAGTATTGACATTTTGTGCGGCGGGTTTTGATATCATCGAAGTTTGCTTGTACTAGGTAAAGTACTTGCCCTAGTACAATGACATGAATCTTTTATTCTTTTATCGATGAGGTTACGATCATAATTATAGGGACTATTAATCTCCCACTTTACTTCATCACTACTGGCCCGCCTGTGAGGTTTGCTGGTTTGACCTCAAATATAGGCTTTGTTTCAGGTTAGGGGCATTTTGGGCTCACAGTAGATGGCAGAGTTTTCGGGTGACGTGAAATATTGCCAATCGAATTAATGCCAAATTTTAAATAAGGCGCCTTTGGCAATAGTACCTTGGTGACACCCTATTCGAGATTAAGGGATTTCAACCCTCTTTTCGCAGGCGGTTCGATTTGGATTTGGAAATAATGCTAAATTTTTAGAATTTGGCTTTATTTCGTATGGCGTTATTTCACGTCATCGAGTTTTTGTGCCCTTCCTTCATTTGTCATACACAATGATTGATGTCGTCTTCCACGGTTGCTTCGCTATCGTCGCCTCCCATTATCTATTACCTTCTTCCAATACGAGTATCTCGTCCGGCCCAACAGTTTTTCGCTTTTTGAACAATTTTACCGCTTTCCTGAAATGTGTAGCCGGAGAAACAGTTTGCGAAATAGTGAATTGTAGTTGAATAGCTGAAAAACGTAGGTTTTTTTAATTTTTACTTAACTCGACACAACTTTTAGCTAGGATTAAAAAACTTCATTCCTAATATTTCCTGTGTTTAGTTAGGTCTACATACATGTATTAATTTTTTTTTTACAGCTATGCCTAAAAGTTCTGAAGTAATATCATATAGAGTAGGCAATTTTCATCATACATTTTTGGAAGCCCAGGATTATCGTTCTATTAGACTTAAACTTTTTGTTTGGACACCCTGCCTTATATTTAGGAATATTACGCACTAGAAAATCATTTTAAATAGGGATAATACGTTTCATTTACCCAAACAAAATTAATATTATTTTTCAAGGCAGAGCAGCACAAATTTGTAAAAAATGTCAGTTCAAATGAAAAGAAAAATACACCAAAATGTTAGTTTTAAAAAATGACAACTTCATTTTCTATTGCTGGATAATTATTTAAGTTTACTAGTTTAGTATTAATCACAAATTAATGAACATTAATCATATACTAACTGTTACTTACTGTTACAACAACCGATTGCCCTTTATCGGAAGATATTCCGATATTTTTCCATTTAAGTAATCAACAAACAACTTTTCACTTCACAGTGACTCACAATTAATTTGCAGTCACAGCTGATTTTGACTTTTCTCACACATCTGTTTTACCTCAAAAGTAAGTGTAAAAATTCTGCTCAGGGCATAGTCCAGACAGGTTAATTGAAAAAAAAGCGAACATGAGCTGAACAGAAATTTTTATCATTGAACACGAAAACTTTTAATTTACATGTTTTGGACTAAGCTGGATAGCCTCATTGAACAAAGCTAGTTTGATTCTTTTTAAATATTGATGTAAGGAAACCGTGTAATAGTCAGAGTTGTAAAAGAATGCAATCATTTGGTACTTCAAAGAAAGACTTCAAATTGAAAAATGCAATCACCATTCATTTTGAAGTCAATGAATTACCATTCTTTTTGGATCATTCAATAGAATTCAACCATATGAGTGCATTCTTTTAAGATTTCACTCTACTTTTTTACTCAGTTGAAGTCTTTTGAAGCCTTCAAAAACCTTCGTCCCATGGCAATTATGTATAACTATTACAAATGTTTCTTTCAAGCTTGGTGTTTTGAGTAACTCGATGGGGTTTACCACAAAGGGTTTGAAATTTAGCGCTTAAAAGGAAATAATCATTTAGAGCAGAAGCAAGAAATAATTGTTCGTCGTTATTGTGCTACATGCGCCGCACTTTGGTTGTCGCAATTAATTATGTCTTTATTTTTAACATTCTCGTATAGATTAGTAGACTAAAGAGAAAGTTACTGCGATCGTGCGGAAATTTTAAACTCAAACTGAGTAAGAAGAATGAGGAAAAAACGGATCCGTCAATGCCATCCGTCGGTCTGTCTGCCCGGGCGTCGTATGGCGAAACGGTTAGACGGATTTGCTTCAAAGATCGTATATACATAAGGTTTTTGGGGTTACATCTCGCGGGGTTTTTTACTTTTTTGTTTATTGTTTGAAATAACGGTACCTGCCATACAATTCTTTTGGTGAAAATCACTTATCACTTTTTTTCTAGAAAATGGTTCCAATGTTGATGGTCTCTTTTTGTACCAAGGAAACTAATGCATACTCAGTATTTGGCAAAAAAAAAAATCAGAATAACGGTAATTTGTAAAACCACTTAAAAACTAATAAAGGAAATTCCAAAAAAATTTATTAGTTTTTTATGATTATAAGTTGAAAAAATCGGCGTACTTTGATTTTTAAATTTTTTTTCATATAACGATTTTCTTAAATTTCAATTAAATTCTTTAATTAAATTATATTTTGAATAATTTTGAAAAAAGTTTCCAACCCAAAACGTGATTTAAAGATAATTTGGCATGACGTCAAATGATACCATTCTTTTTGAGGCGATCATGTAGCGAGAAAGTTTCGTATGACGCAGTCGTGCACTTTACTTCATTTTCTCTAAGGAGTCTCTAGGAATTCCTAAATACGGATTTGCAAAAGTAACATAATAATGAGTTCGAAATTTTTTTTCGGTTTTGCAGCATCCAGCATCGGCGACGAGAAAAATAGTAATTAATAAGACACTGCTGAAGTATTCACTTTGACTCGTTACAAAGTCAGAAAGTTTCACCAAGCTCAACCAGCGGTAAATTCGTTATGGCAGTGACAATAACTTTAGATAACAATAATTCAACTTAAATTTTTAATTCTTTATTTTTTTTTTAATAAATTTATATCCCACATATCAATGTTTGTTTCGTTTCTGTTCTTTTTTTTGTGTTTTGTTGTTTTCTTTTATCATAATTAAAAAAAAATTAATTTCATTTAGCTTTAGTAATTTTAAATTCTTGTTTCCACATAGTTATTTTTTTTTTTATAATACACGAAATATTTTGTTGAAAACAAAGAAAAAAAAAAACATTCGACTTTTTTCGACAGTCAGAGCGCGGGCTAATTAACATTTAAGTTTAAATAAAATAGAATATGTTAATGTAAAATAATAATTATTATATAATAAATCTTATATATGTATATTTTTTTATATAATAGTTTATGCAATTCTCTTTTAAAACAAAATAACCTAGTGATCGTAGTTAATAACACAAACTATTTGTTAAGTTTTAAAATCAGAGAAACCAATTGTTTCTGCGTTATGAGCTATGAATCCCACTATTGTTGAAGAATGTAACTAATTTATTTATTTATAAGTTTTGTATACGTCGTCTGTAACATCTCTGTGTGAGTGTTTGGATCTGAGGGCGCGGAGCACATAAACCCGACTGCTTGGGCTTTGGGGAACTATTCGGGCGTAATTATTACTTTGTCTACATAAATCTTTTGTTTTGTTTTATTTTTCTTCGGTTCAAGTGCTGCAATCGCGTTGCTATTCTTTCGTAGTGTTAACTGGGAGCAAGCATTACCCTTTACCTATTTCTGAGTGGGGACATTTGATATAGGGAGGGTTTTCGGAAGGACTGTTTAAGAGGAACCGCATTAAATAATATGCATTTTTCATATTTTTAGAAAGAAACGTAAAATCAAAGACCAAATAAATAAAATAAAAGCACAATAACGACCTTAGTTTCGAATTGTTCAGAACTATCGGCGGAAAGATGTTACAGGTACTTTCGGTAGTTCCGCAGATCGCCATGTTCGTCGGCGGCTATTTCTACACCGACTGCAGCTGCGGCTGTTTCAAATGATGGCGGCTCAGTACCTATACCGGGGCTGGGTGGATCCAAGTGCCGACTGGTTGCATCTTTTGGTGTCTTGCGACGACCTCGCCCGCCACGGCTGCCGCTGGCTCCACCGCCGCCTCCGCCACTCGATCGACTCTTTCGACTGCTTTCGGATGGTGTGCCGAGTGATTTCTTGCCTGGACGTCGCTTTCTTCGCTTTTTATTTCCGTAACGTGGGTCGTAGTCATACTCATCGTCAGCTGGAGATTTTGGCTCCTCTAGTGAGTCCATCTCATTGATGTCCATGTCATCGTAGAACCACTCTTTGGGAAGTTCCTCTTTGAGATGTTGTTGGCTGTCTTTGCTGTCAGATGTGTCTCCAGCACCACCCAATGACGACGATTCTTCTAGCAATGCTCCGTTAAAGTCGGGCTCAACAGGAATTGTAGGCGGCAAAGGAATAGCTACTGCTGCGGCAGTGGCTGCTGCGGTGACTGCTGCAAGTCCGGCACCGGGTATTAGAAGGCTGACGGTCTCGTTTTCTTTCCGCAGTGCTTGAAAGGGTCTATCTGGGAATCTAAAAAAAAAAATTAAAAAGTTCGTGAGCGAGACTTCGATAAGATAAATGGGGTGAAGTGTTAAGATAAAAAAAAATACTTCATGGCGTCGTAGCAAACATTCAACAATGTGAAAACATGCGTAGTGAAAAGAACATTACAAGAGTCTAATGTGGTTCTTAACCTTCTCAGTGTAAGCTAATATAAATGGAAAGCTAGGCATCGTTGACCTAAGAGTTACAGCATTCGGTGGTACACCTTTAGGAGGAGCCAAAACAATTCTGCAAACGTACACAGCAATTTTGCAACCTATAGGTTCTCACACATGGGCAGCAATGTTTGATGGCAAGTTGCAGACAAAGCACTTATGACAAAAATGTAAGTCTTACTTGCATTTGGACAACCGGCGCAATGAGAACAACATCAACTGCTGGTTTGGAAGCAATTCTAAATTTGCTAATGGATCTTTCTCCCATACTTGCGTGAATAAAGCTAGAACCGAATACTTGCACGCACAGATTGTGCGATGGATTGTGGAATAAGTACTGGTTAATTCTCAGAGGAATTAAATATTCACAGCTTTATCAGACTCCCCAATCCCAGCCGTGTTTTAAAAGCACAAATATTTTCATATTTATTAACAGCCAATGACAAGTGACTTACAAAAACAATTAGATCCTTTAACAAATCTTTTGAGATTTGATTTTCAGATTATCTCTGTCAGTCGAAGAACCGTCCTCTAGTGCAGGATAGAGTTGGGCAGTGACATAAGACATGTTCTACAGACTCTATTTACTCTTCAGATCTACAGCTTCTGCGGAAAACGTTTGTAAAGACTCCTTACCTATAACCATGGTTAATACCCCGACAAGATTTGAGACTTTAATCTTTTGGTGTCAATATTGTGACACAGAATTTGGGGTACAGCTCTGCTAATAGCTCTACCTTAGGCAAATGTGTAGTAACACCATCGATGAAACACTGTTAAAAAACAAAGTTTAAAGGCCCCGGCCTGTGCGCTGAATTCAAAGCAGGGCCCTTTCTGATCAGTTAATTTTTTCTTTGGATCCCTTCCACTTTTACGTGTCCGGAAGATCAAGATGTATCAAGAGGTAATCCGTAACGCGTTTCGGCTTTACTGTCAGCTGAAAAGACTTTGCAGTGATCAGTCAGTAAATAAGACTAGTTGATACCTATTGCCTCTGACCAGACACCAGTTAGTGTGCCCTCCTCTGTCTTAGCATCGTTCGTGAAGATTGCCCTTCCGCTTCAGAAACAACGTAAACCTCAGACCAATTAGAAGCAATAGAAGATGTACCCAGGGCTTAATTTCTTTTTTATAATAACTAAACGATTTTTTGTTGAGTTTTAGAATTTGTACCATTAAGCGAAATATTTGGGTCAATTTAAGCTTTAGATAAGGTTTACGTTGAATCAGATAACCCTTCAAGTATATAGAAGAACTAGTGGAAGTAAGCAAGCTACCTCCTCACCTCCTCCTCATTTTTATGACCACGGCAATATAACATCTGACAGACGGAACATTCTGCTAATACATTTTTTTTAAAGTGTGAATGCACCGAAGGCTAATATCAAAAAAGCAGCTATTAGTAAACCGCCTAGTACCAACACTTTCCACCTTTAATTAACGAATTATCAGCGTCTTAAAGCAGGGTCATCAGTATGGCATATTATGCAATACATTTGTATTGATAATTTTTTTATTATTGTGATCTTGCTTCAAGTTCTTTAAGAGCCATCAGGGTTCCGAAACTCATATGCAATTCTTACAAACATAAAACACTCTAAACATCTGAAAAACGAAGAAACATACTTCCCACAATTCTTATTTCAGAAAACATTCACACCGTGAATTGTGATCTTATTGGAAATATTTACGTAAAAAAAATACATTATTTATTGCACTCATTGGAAGTTATTTTAGCAAATTATATTTTAAGAACGCCACCTATGTATGTACCTACAATAGTTGTCACAAACAATAGCTTATAAAACAAATTCTTTACAAATAAATAAATTTGACCTAAAAACATAGAAAAAGAAAATATCGTCGACAACACTCACCTGTACATTTTACTCAAATACTGACGACGGCTCTTGCGCCACCTCGCCGCTGGATACGTGTATATCTGTCCCTGACGAAAGCCCGGCATACGTTGTCTCTTGTCCATAAACAAATTGGAATGATTCTGTGCAACACCGGTCTGCGGATCGAGGAATGGTAATCGTAATCTCCGCTCGATGCATAGTCTCGTATTAAAGTTAGCACTGAATTCTATCGTTTCTCGATACGTGGACTCCTTAAGAAAGTTCTCAATCTTTTCCAGATTGGGAGGATTTGATATTTGTATATCGACGGCCGACGACATATTTTACAGAATTTATTTTGCTAAATTTTCACCTCGGATTTTTTTTTGATTTTACTGCTGTTTTTCGATTTGTCAGAGTAAAAAAGTTGGAAGCAGAAAATTAAAAGAAACAACTTAAAACTGTTCACATCATCTCATACAGATTTGTAGTATACATATGTGCTAAAATAGACTTATTTAACGCAAAGATTGAAATCTGAGATTAAGCTGCTTCCGTTGCTGATGTCGTCTATAGTCGCTGCTGTTGATGGCACCACCACCATCACCACCGCCATAAACTATTCCGGCAATTACCCAATTCGGAAAGTTTTCTTTTCACCAATTAAGTTCAGTTGGGCCACAGAATTATTATCGACACCCACAGTTAAACGAAATTAAATTAAATAAATTTTTTGGCTGCAATTGCAGTTTAATTTTTAGAACATTTTGTAGAAAATTTCACTTGGGAAAACAAAACCAAATGTTGGCGATAAAAAAAATATTTTTCTTCATTTGCTAAACTGACAGATTTTCATTTGACAACCGTAGCAAACATGGCGTCTGGTGTATTCGGCCGAGGGGATATTTTCTATTTGTGACGTATGTAAATTTCCTTTTTTCGTTGTGAAGTGGAGAGAATTTGGGTAGTTTATTTTGTGTATGGCAGTTGATTTTAAATTTTATTATTTTATCAATGAAATAAAAATAATTATATTTAGATTTGCTTTTGTGTGACAAGTGAGTTAAGGATCTAAACGGCGAACTTCACTATTTTCTTATTATATTGCAAACCTACATTGTGTCCCGCCCGGCGTCTTATTTTTGTTTATTGATGTTTTTATGAATGATAATGAACAAATAAATTTTTTAGGACCAATGGCTTTTTTTTATGGAATTTGTATCCTTCATTTCATACAAACAAAAAAACCTAAAGGAGGAAGACGGAAACAGTATTTTGCTTTTTCGACTAAAGTCCATTTTGCTAGCGCCAATAAAATTACGTATACATATGTATAAGAATGAATTGACAGAGAAAAAACATAGATTGACAGGACTCTCGATTTGTTTAAAAATTTTTGTCTTCTGATACTGAAAATTTTTTGATATCGAAGAGTCATTTGACATTTATTGAAATGTACATTAAAAGTAGAATGGTGTAAAATAACATTTTATATACTGTAAATTGACGTCAACGCCTAATGAAGTAATGCGTTTAGAGTATTTATTTCACCAACATTTAAGTCGACTTAAGTAAATTTTTAACGGTCCACATTAGACGATATAGTTCTTGTAAAAATAGCATCCTATTTCAGTTAAGATGTAATTGGAATTTCCTGAAATGCCAAAAAATCTTCTATCTTATCTATATTGATATAAGATGGTTTGGTCCACGTAAATTGCCAAAAACTGCTAAATAGTCTTATGATAAAACGCTTTCGCGACATTGAAGTGAAGATTTTGTAAAGCAGTGATAATTCGCATTTGCCTCAAGTGTGAATTTTTGTATATACTCTGCAAGAAACCGAAAAGAAAAGTGCGTATGGATTAGATGTGTATGTGGCAATCCACGGATGATCCAAAACCACCATATCTAGGTAAAACGCCTTTGAAACTACAGGCCACAAAAATCATTTATAGTCTTAGGATAGTGTACCTTTTCAACGTCATTCTGAACAAATACATATACCGATAAACATCGCTTATCCGAACTAAATTTTAAGGGAGTAGTTATAAACGTAGTGACATAAAAACCCATTGGGAAATGGGAAGCTCTCTATGTAGGTACTCGGCCGATTTTCCTTTCAATTAGCACAGCATGTAGTACAACTTATTCAAAAAAATTACTCCTTCCCAGATATAGCCAAAAATATTAAAAAAAGCATTTGGCGTTTTAATATATCTGAAAAAAGCTTTTAAATTTTTAAAAATGCACTAAAATATGCACATTTACTGCACATGAATAAAGCAATTATTAATGGTTTCAGCATTTAACCGTTTCCATTGAACATATAACCAAGCGTATTAATAATTTCGGGCCTCGACCCTGATTGTTATTTACGACGAATTAAACAGTACAGGTGTTGACCGCTTAGCAGAATTAAATATAATGATGAACTAATTTCCAGAAAAAAAATAATTTTTGAAATTTAAAACAGCTCTCCCAAAAATTGTGCAAAGTAAACTTAGCCACTTCACATAATTAGTAAACAAATTTACAAACCCGAAAAAACATTCAGCAGCCCATTAGTACTGAATTGGCGCCCGACATTATAGGTTATTGACTTTCGATTTATTTTTATTCTTTTCATAACCATTGCCATTTCTATAATCGTTTTACATTTAGAAATGGGAACAAATATTGATTAAATAAATTTTAAATAGGTAAAGCATAGTGTATGCAAAATTTCTGCCACAAAGGCACGATAACAACAGTAAAATAATAGTAATGCTTTCACTTCATAAATACACCATAATCTTAACAAAAAACGCAATATTCAATGTTTCAACAAAATATTTTACTAGTAACAGGAATCAATTTGAAAAACAAAATCGAATACATAGATAGTTCACAATTTAACAGAAATACTCGTATAGGCTCGTTAAATTACAGCAGTGTCGGAATGTCAAGTAAATTCAACTCAATTTCATCACTTTCCTCACTGTCCTCGTAATCTTCATCCCAATCACAGAGTCCTTCGTATCGACCACTTGGTCGCGTTGGACAGTTTGAAGCAGGCTTACCAGTTGCATACACTCGTCCACCAGATATGTTAGTAAAGTCATAGTTGCAAGTTATCAAAAATCTGTATCCCAACTTTGGCTTAGACGTGTACCGTATCGCAGCACAACCGACTCTTTGCATCCTGTCCGCAACCATTAGAGTAAAGTGTCCAATCTTTTTTCTGTAAGAGATGAAAATAAATATTGAATAGATCCAGCATTTGGAGTATTTAACCGCAGAACAATACTTTTTACAAAACTTGTTACCAATTAATTTTTTGCTAATGTCTCTTGCGGAAGTTTTTGCATTGTCACCGCACAAAATAAATAAATCCGATTAAGTGTTTTTTTTTCTGTTTACCATCACTTACCCATCTGGATGGTGTGCGTAAGCCTCAATAAAGGTCTGATTAGCGTCCGGGTATTCAAAAAACCATTTACCAACGAGGAATTTAATCCGTCTTGAGATGGAGCGAATTGGACGCGTTTGCCACACATATCCGATATTTTGACCACTCAGCATGAAACGATCTGTATTGCGGCAAGCGTCATGTGCGAAACGACAAGTGCGGACATTTAAACCCGCCAAGTATGCCAACTCGTTGTCCCACTTGATAACGGGCATTGCAGCGGCTGATTCAAAGCCTGGCAGCTTGCCGAGAGCTATTCGATTTCGCGCTGCATTATGTAGGTCAAGGAGAAGGTTAATTCGCCGCTGATTCATATCCACGAGTTTAGCCTCACCACAGGCGCGGCTTAGCGATCCATTATTTTCGCACGCGATGTGATCGTACACCAGAAAATGGGTTCCATTGTACATCCGACACAATTGGGGATCGCAGTACTCTCCATCGGCGATGTAGTCAGAGTTGTCAGCGACTACAGAAGCAGCGGTGACTATAAATAGCAAAATCTGTGATATCGCCGCGAACATTTTCTGACACATTGCTTCCGATCAGTACTGGCCGCGAATTGATACTGAGGCGGTAGAATCGGTTTGATGGTTCTTATTAAGAGAATCGCGTTTTGAGTCTAGCTCTAGTAGTTAGTGATGGTTCTATCTAAGGTGAATTATTCGCCTATGGATATTGTTTATAATTTTTGCACGTCTATAGCTAGGGTGTGAGTGATTTTTATGCGAATCTAATTGACGTATCAAATCATAACAATGCCAATTAATGGGTTGAGTTGTTGTGTTAAAAACTTGTGGCTCATTGCAGTGATAAGATGGATTTTACGGATCAAAGTTTGTGGGAATTAAAAAAAAACAGAAATACCTAAATAAATATAACCGAGTTTATAATTATATACTGATGGATGTGCGTAGTGAAGAAGATAATATTCTGGGGAGATTAGTACAGACTAGTTGGCACAAAAGATTGAATTAAGATGTGGAATAGATGATTAGTAATATACTAGCTTTCAAGGGCGCTTGATGTTTGTATTAGAATTTAGAAGATGGTTATACGGAAATTAACTGGTTTGATTATGTTCATTCTAGTGCGGGTTTTTTGTCTTGTAAACAAGATCCTTTGAGAATCTTTATATCGTTTTCGATTGGTAATCCCGGAAGTCTTCTGAAAGCGTTCGTTTGATACTTCCTCTGCTAGAATGAAGAGAAATTTGCTTCTGGCTTTGAATTCAGAATCAAAACGAGAATTCAAACACCGCAAAAGTCATAATTGATAAATGTAATTTTTGTTGCTGATGCAATTAATAATTCTTCAATTTTGACGAGATTAACTGGAAATCATTACCAAATTCAATTAAAAAATAAAAAAATAATATTTGCTGTAGTATAAACATAAAACGATTTTCCGTCCCCTTCATCGTCATCAGTGAGACAGTTGGAAATACATATATACAAAAACAACGCCAAATGCACTTCAAATTCAAATGAAAAATGTTCGATTAGCATCCCGGATCGGAGAGCTCTTCCGATTACCAAACGAAAACGACATTGGATTTCGATGGATCTAGATCGGTTGTGAAATTACGCGTACCTGTGGTTAATATGCAGTGGCATTTAATTCATACGAGATGTTGTTCAAGGATCCCGGCAAGCTACATAGATGAAAAACAAAACTAATTTCATACTCACATACATTTTTAGCTTGAAGTAAACAGTGAATAAAAGTTTACAATTTACGTTAATTTATTGACGGAAGTCAAACATTTCGATTTTTGGGTTTCGGAAAATTTGTTAATGCTTAGTCATGTTTCACACGATACGATTTTTGTCGCACGATACTTCTTAATTCTCTTGCGGGCACGCACCGTGCTATCATATGCTCAGATTTTTCACGGTCCGTGCCTGTTTGTTTCAATTTTCAAATTTCTTTTGTTTTCTTCATTCGTTCTCTAACATTTATTTATTCTTGATTCGGATTGGTTGGTTTCTGTCTAACGCGAAGCAAACACGACCGAGTAGAACACATAAATAAAGCAAACCACGAAAATTTACGAAAGAAGCCAAAGAAGAAAATACAAGAATCGGATGGGAATTGCGGATCATCCATGTTTGGCTATCCCCACACACTTTTCATCCCCTTTGTCATCTAACTTACGGTACGTAGGACGAAAATCGTATAGTGTGAAACATGACTTAGCTATCTGCGCAATATTTGCAAAACAATCGTTAAATTGTCAAAACTATAACCAATAGAAAAGTTTGATTTTCTCCAGTGAGTTTGATGTAGCACAGTCGAAAACAACAATCGGACTAATATGTAGTTTTGAGGTGTCCGGTTATGATCCTCCAATTCAGATTATAACTTACTTTGTCTTTCAGGTTAGAAGTTGTTAACCCAATAATTTATACATACTGTAATTTAGAAATAAAGGCAGAAGTGATATTACAAGTCAGGCTTTATGTAAATGGTGTTTCGGATAAGCGTTCTTTTCTAAGTTCTTTGTTAAATTTTGCTGCATTATTTCAAATTGTCTCGTCTTTGTTAATAACTAAGTGACCACTGACTGATTAGGCATTGCATCGTCTCTTTAATGTTTGATAAACCTTGACCCGATGTTTCTCATCTTGTTTTAGCAGTTGGAGGGTATCTCGTCTCACAAAACTTTTGTTAGTATTTATCTTTGGAATAAATAGCAATAACAATGATGTTGCAATTTATATAGTCAAGAAACATTTGGTCTATTGATAGATAGTAAGTCCATAAATTACTGATAAACATTAACTCATTTTCAGATATAAGAAATTAATGCTATCATGAGGTCAGAGGGACATGTATTTCAAAATAGACATGGAAAACGTGTCATTGGACATAGCATCCACGAAGCAAGGAATATCGAAACCGTCAGTTGCTTAAAAGGTCTAATAGCTCAAATTCCTAGATTTCCAGAAAACTAAAACAAAATACGGTAGGTATAACTGCATTATTCAACACTACAAGGCTTGATAATGCTGAGCGGAAATGCAGAGCCTGGAAAAATATGGGTGCTACGTTCGAAATATATTCGAGAGCTTGTGAGAAATATGCTCATCCCTTTCAAAATCCGTCTCAATATTTGTCGCGTTTATTTATCATCCAAAGAAATGTTCTTCATGGTAACATGCAATTGTAAAAGTAAATAAAAAAAATATATACATATATCAGAAAGTGTGTACCCTTACCCCACCGTGCCATAACAAAAGTGATATAACATATCTTCCTGCTTTGTCAAATTTGTGTTTAATTTCACTCAATTAGGTGTCCGACAATAGACATATATATAATATATTTTATCGTAAAAACGTGATCTATTCATCTGGAATTAAATGAGCTGATTTGCATCTATGCTGCACAGAACGGTTTTCATTAATCAATTGCATCAAACGTACAATATGCTTCGCCTTAGCAAAGGCTTTCGTAAATCAAAATCATCTATTCTTTCGATTTATTTATTGTTTGTGATACGCAATTAACGTGCAATCAATTTGCATTGCATTGATTGATAATGGGAAGTGGTACTTATTTACACCCCATGCGCATCCACAGCCACCCAGCAGCGGGGAGGTCAAGTGTCGCATAAAAGCAATTAACCATTTTAATGTACATATTTGTTTGTGCTCTCGAGTGTGTTGTGTACTAGGTAGTAGGTACTGGACTTGGGATGTGAATAGTAATTTTTGAAACTACTAGGTATTCGAATTGCACACTATGTCTCATATAAGAGAGAGAAAAAAATGCAAGTAATTCTCAGCATTATTATTATCTTCATCGGAATCTGAATAACAGTTGCGGATAGCGATGGCAATAACGTCTGTGGTGGAAAGAATCATAAATCGCATACCCTGGGGGTGGTAACTTTAGAAATTGTTAGTGACGCTGCCAAGTCACGTGAAAATATCGCCAAACAATTGTTTACATCATCATTTTGTTGGATTAATTTTTCTATAAACGATATCAACTGGAGAAGCCAATGCAAATTTGTATGCGTGTACTTCTCTTAGAAGAAGCAATTTAAAAGAGCCCCGGGCAGAAACCAGTTAATTCTTCTTTTGAAAATAGAATTCTTCTAAAAATAACTCTACTGGGATCTGTTAACGTATTTGTTGACTCTGTTTTGATAAATCTGCACAGAAAAATGTATACTCCTTGAGAGTTTTACTCACGAATGCCTCCAAGATCTCTGGATATGTAAGTCGATCAGAATTACTCAACACGAAATGAAAAAAGGCCACTTAATTTTGCAATACTTCTTTTCTAATGACATATAATTTTTCCACATTTTCGCATATTTGGTCCCAAGGACTCCTTTTGAAAAAGGACACAAGTCTTGCCTGTTATGTGCTATGCAACGCCATCTTGAACATCGCCCACATCCATATCGTCAAGACTCATTGATCGTCGTTAAATAACGCAATCCATTTAGGGTAACAGCCACGCTTTTTATTTTCGGTGCAAAAATACATCCTGCCCTAATACCTATGGTAAGCCACGAACGCAACATTTCCGAGTTTAATTGCTATGATTTATTTCTATTTATCTTTGCAGTCTAATTTCTAAATGCCGCGAGCAAAAAATAATCCACATTCCGTGAAAGCGATTTCATCATCTTCATCATCGTCGTCTGCGATAGATGTTGCTTCGACACTGATAATAAAGAGTCCATAATCCTGATGACCGTCAAATAAGCCCGTCGATTGAATACAGTTATGCGATAACGAACGTTATCAATCAGTCTAGCCAATCTCTCTTACAGTTACTCTTTTGTATAATTTTAGTCGCGAACATGTGTGTCCTTGTGTACGATCTGGTTATTTGCTAATCTACACTTAATTCACTTTGAATGTGATTCCCGTTGTCTTCCTCAGAATTTGACGTATTAAAGGTCAATTACTCTCGTGTTATCGACGATGCTAACCCAGAAACATCTGTACCGGCGAGAAGTTCCCGTCGAAGAAGAACAAAGTAGTTTTTAGCAAAACAATCGATGTGCTAATCTTGCATTTGGCACACAATCTCCTGATAAGAAAGAAGAGTTCAAAGCAATGCCACGAGCGTACACACTCAAAGCAAACATAAACTGAATGCATTGCTTAGTATCGGAAACAGAGTTTATTTCAAAAAGAATTACATAAATCAAATTAGCGTTGATTATAAAACAAAAATTTTAAGGGAACATAATTAACCCGAACTCAGGTTTCCATAAGTAAACTACTGACTAAGCAGCCATCTGTTAAGGACATGAAAATTCAGTGCTGCTCTTCCCATCAGTGAGTTTACGAACAGCTCGTCATGTGGGCACGCCTTTCTGCATAGAAGGCTGCCAAATGTCCTAACAGATGGCTGGTCAGCAGTGAATATATAGTGCTTGGATAGCACTTTATTTTTGTATGGGATCAACGTCCGCAACCACCGCCTGGACAGGTGGTAGTAGTGTGAACGATGCGTCCAATTCGTTTGTTTGGACGAAGGCCATCGTATTTGGGACCACTACCTCCTCCACCACCACCTCCGCCACCGCCTCCACCACCACCGCCACTTCCGCTTCCCCAGCTGCTTCCTCGGCTATCACGACTTCCATTGTTTTGTGGATCCAATAAGGGTGTTAGAAGTGTTCTAAAGAAAGTCAAGACTAGTGCAAAGAATCCGGTAAACAACCCGAAAAATCTTTCCATCGTCCAGGGTTTTTGGTGGAGGACCTCTCCATCTAGAAATAACAAAAATTAGCTTATGATAGTTGAGTGTAAGGTAAGTAACTTACTTTTTCCAATGTACACCATATTGCAATTTTCTTAAAAAAAAACAGCAAAGCTTTGTGAAAATATTTATGTTTCCCTGCCTACACAAATTTACAAGGCTTTCTCTGTGTTCATATAAAATAAAAACTGACGTGTAATCGTGAGATATGTCAAACGCTCAGCATAATGTGCTCAGTTGGCATGATTTTAGCACAAGATGGACTTGGTTTGCGTTCAGTTAGGGAATTGTTTCTGTTTTTGCTTATTTAGACAGTGGAATTGATAATGAAATATCAAATATAAATCAAATCAAAATATATTTTGTAACTAATGTCATAAGTTTGCCAAGCCACACATTTTTATTTGCTCTTCGAACAGAATATTTTTTTTTTAGATTCAGACCAAAATCAAAAGAAAAATTAACACGTACTTGTACTAATCTCGTAACGTAATATCTTTCTCTCGCGTCACTTTGATGTTTTATAATTTTTTTTAAACAAATAAAAATAGTTATAGTTAAATTAGTCTTCTTCAAAGATATTCCTCTCCTTCTTTATCAGTATTGAATATATTTTCGATGCATTTTCAGAAGAAAAATAACTACATTTAGCCAGAAATGTTGCTAAAAAAAACCAAAAGCAACTATTATTTTGAAAATAATACTGTGAGTTATACAACCAATGAATTGAGCGCAATGGAAAACTACAAATATAACATCGCACAAGAGAAGTTCAAGCAATAATACTGCTTACTGGAAACTAAAATGCATCAGTTTCACCCCGAAATAAACATAAAATTTTTTTTTTACAGCGTAGGTATTAGTCGCCTGAACTCTGCATTCCAATAATGCATTTTGAGCACATCACAAGTGGTTCTAGGATTCGATAAAATGTGCACATACACAGGATGAGACGAGATTATAGACTAAACTTTGCCTACATATTTATAGTTTAGTTTCAAACGCTAGATTGAGTTTTGGGAATCGGAAACATTAAATTTAAGCGTCCGCAAACGTATAATTTTCTCCTTTCTTTTGGGAAACATGAATGATATGCGCGAACTACTCTTATCAGTTGAACAGCATTTAACTATAGGTATACCTACTTACGAACATGAAATATATTAGAAACAACCGAGAATTGTCTTGCTACAGAAAAATTTATTTTACTTTACAGAAACACCTTTATAGAAAAATGATTTTCTAATAAAAAATTGAGAAAAGTGAAAACCAAGACTTTAATTAAAACTAAAACTAAAGTGGCAACCTATCGAGAAAAATTCAGAACTGTTCCTCCCAAGAATGGGTTTAAAAACAATTCGTCATGCGAGCAATGAATGCCAAAGTCTCAAATAGGCCACCGATCAGCAGTGTCCAGGAAGTGCCACTACAGCACTATGTCCCTGAACACGTTACCTGGATCATCCACCTCCGGGAACTGTACAATCAGGAATGGTCATAATTCGCCCAATTCTGCGGTTTGGCCTAGGTCCACCACCATTACCACGGCCAGGACCACCTCCGCCGCCACCGCCTCCTCCACCTCCACCACTACCCCAGTTGCGGCCACCATTGTTTTGAGCATCCAACAATGGAGCAAGCAGCGTTCGGAAGCTGAAAGAGATAAGAATTACAATTTGTAAATTTGCGTGAGTCACATCAAAAAAACATGCCATCTGTTGATTCCAAAACAAAAATAAAATTTGGAGAAACCGATATGAACTTACAAGGCCAAAACAACTGCAAAAAGTCCAATAAAGATGCCCAAAACGCGTTCGATAGACCAAGGCCTCCGTTCTAGCACTTGTCCATCTAAAAAAAACAGAATAAAGTTAATTAACTTCGTTCTTAAAGAGGCTTTTGTGTATATTTACCGCGTCCAATGTACACCATTATGAAATGGTGATATTCAATTTATTTGTCCACTAAATTATTTCAATTTATTGACGATTTATTAAAGAAAAGACGAAGAAACCAAGAAATCAACTCAAAAACTCCCAAAAATAATTACAAAACTGACGTTTAACACTGACATGACGTGTTCTAGCATACTGAGCAACTGTCAAAATTGGGTACCAATTTAGTTTGGGCAAATTTTCTAAAGGTTGATACAACAGCAAGGGTTTGGATTTTTAAATGAAAATGGAATAAGTTTATTTCCTTAATAGTGTTTTGGTTTGTCATGGGTCCCTTGGTATTTTGTATTTCTGTGTTATCTGAATCTCTAAACATTTGAAAATCTGATAGACTTCAGAAATACAAATTCAGCAAGACGTTTCCACCGAACAAAACTGAGATTAACATAGGAGTTTTCTCTCAACCCGATTTTTGGCTCTCAAATTTGCGTCCAATATCTGGTTATCAAATTGCTTTATCGCTTTTAATTCTCAGTAACCAACGTCAACTTTTAACATATCCAGGTATGGCAAATTGGTTTTGAGTGTGTTCACAAGCCGATTCTTAATAACTGTCATTCATGAATTTTATAGATTGAATTCTTTGAGGTTGATTGCACAATGATTGGAGGAACAAACGTTTTTCTTAGCCCTTGATACATATGCACACATTTCTTAACACATTTTTACAATAATACAACATAGGGCCATGCCCCCAGTAGTCGAACACTTAGTGGCCTACATTAAAGCAATAGTTCACTGTGAGGGAAGCGTTCAACGTAAATATGTGATGTAAAACTTATTAGTTGCTCAAACTCAAATATTGTTTATTAAATTTAAGTATTTTTTTGCAACTTAAGCTGTTTTTTTATAAAAAATTAACAACCGCAAAATAACCTAATTCCCCAGTAATCGAACACTTGTTTCCTGAAGCCGAACATAAGGTTTCCTGATTTCGAACACAAGATTTCGTGTATAGATTAAACTTCAAAAAATAATAAAACGGATTTTTGCAGTTTACTTTTCAATTTTAAATATTCAAAATGTATATAATTTGTTTGTTTCTACTGCCAAAAGAAATTAACATTAAAAAAAAAAAAGAAAATAAATCACAGTTTTCATAAGAAAGTAATAAAAATAAGAAAAATAATTCAGTCTTCAAGTTTTACTTTGAAATCTAAGCGCCAAATTTGAGAACAAAATCTTCATTGGTACCACTTGTTGCAAGTATCACAGACTATGTTTTTGAGGCCATCATCTTCGGCATCTGTGTCGAGCCATTTTCGAATACTTTCTTCAGTTACAACTGCTCTGGCCTTACATAAAGATTTAGATACCCGCAGACTTAGCTCTTTATGCCTTTTCAAAAAATTGTAGTACCACTTCTTGCCAAGTCTATCATCTCTGAAAGGAGTTATTCGCTTTTCGTCCCTAACTATTTTATGAACTACATCTAATAGCTCATTTATTTTTTGGGGGAAGCCGCATTTGGCAATATTAACAAGCCAATCTACGACCATTCGTTCCTCGTTTTCTGTAAGCACTGTAGATGGACCCATCCGCTTAAGACCGTCTGAAATTTTTCCATTAATTCTATCATGAAGTGTAGTAATCCGCACACCAAACTCCCTACTCGCTGCTCGAAAGCTCAAACCTGTTCTTGAATAGCTTTTAAGGCGTTTGCTAGCGAGACTTCACTGTATGCCTGATACCTACGTTTCATTGTGCCTGGAATAATTCAGTTTTCAAATTTAAGGCAAGAGTAAGACAGTTCCTACCCTTCATGAAATTGTAAGAACTGTTCGGATAAAGAAAACTAAAAATAAATAGTTTCCGAAATTCAAACACTGGGAAAAAAGGTGTCGAATACTGGCCCCTAAGTTTTTGTTATTTTCATTGATAGAAAAATGTAAAAATAATATTTCTTATAATATTAAAAGCCTGAATGGTAAAAAACCATTTTGACGAAGTTGCCTATTCGTAAAGTTTTAGTTTCCTTTATTCGAACAGTAAAAATACAATAAAATTATTAATTTTTAAGATCAAATTTTTACTTTAATGAACTCTTATAGACACTACATAGAGGAACAAGTTTTAAAATATGTATTTACCTCTATTTTCACCCAAAACACGCAGTTTTTCACGACACTCGCAATAGTTTTTTTTATCTACCGCAACCAAATAAACACCCAATCTTTGGGATCGCAACACAAACTAACATTTTTTTTAACGTTTTAACATTGATTTCAGTTGTTGAAAATTTTTCAGGATAATGGGGAATAACATATTTAGAATTTTGTATTCGCAGAATTTGAAAATCTGAGATGTAACACAGTTTAAACGGTTTTTATCAAAAAGTGCTCGATTACTGTGAGTGTTTCGAATTTAGGCGACTCTACCCTATAACCTTTAAAAGCTATACTAAAAGAACAATCCAGTTTCAGTGTTTAATACCTCTAAATATATGACCACCGAAGCATTGTGGTGTTCCAGAAAAGTAATAAGTCGAAACTATTAAAGTTGTGACGAAAACAAGATGGTTTTGTTGTGGTGTCTATTTCCGCCCCATCTCAGGTTTTAGTCCTTCAAAGTAAAAATGACAGATTTTGAGCTTTAAAAAAAATGTGGACTTTTTACTTTGAAGAACTATGCAGGACGTGAAAAAGAAATTCTTGTATTTTACCAAGAGGTCAATTTTGACGAATTGCGCCGTAAAAAGAAAGGCTAATAGACTTATGTACGGGTCACCGGCCGATAGGTATGCACACGCGTCAAGTCTGGCATCTGGCATTTCGTTTAAAGTATCTTGTGTGTGTCCGGCTTAAGTTAAGGATTGAATGGCATACAGAACAAACACTTCTCAGATATAAAACTGAAATGCATAATTTCTTTATTATTTTTTCCCGTTAGGCGCTTTACAGTTTCACATGCACTTTCGTACTTATGCATTTTTTGAAGCAGCCACCTTACCTACCTGCCTATGTCCTGTGAGAAATACCAAACGTAACAAAATGTCTTTTTAATCAAGAATACCATGTGATAAAAAAAAATTAACCATCTTAATTAAAATGGAAATCACAAGTGTGACCTACACCATTCTACAGTAAATGCCATCCATCCCTAAGGTAAGACTTAAACTAATATTTTACAGCTCTCACCACATAATTTGAGAAGCATTTCCGGCAATACAATGCCCAACATACAAATGCAACTGCAATTAAATTCACTTAGGGGCTTATGTGAGTATCTTAAAGCACCGCACTTCCTAGGACCACTCACTGAACATGAAATGCCGGACTGCAATTATTATTCCTGGAAGACAGGAACTGTTTGCAATGTAAGCAGATGTCAATAATTTCCTCCGAACATAAGCCAAAGGCCACATTTATGATAATAAACTGGGATAACCTTTGAGTCCATCTATCTTGCCCGCTGGATGCATCGAAACAATAACAATCGTAAACACTATGAACTTACATGATCTGGGCACGCTGCTGCTACTGTTGTGGCTGCATTATGTTCTAAATTTCGAACGATAGGTACGTCATGAGATGTGATTGCCCATGGTGACGAGGTTAATGGAGAGATGCAGAAGCAGCAGGGTGTTATGTATGCTGATGATTTTGATAATGGCCACATTATGATTGCACCTGGATATTTACTATGATGGAGAGTATCTGTCATGCTTTAGAGAAGAACATTCGGCGCTAATTGGAGATAATTTTACCAACAAGAAGCCACAGGCGATTTTAAACTAATAATTTGAATGGATGTAGTGCTGATAGTGAAGTAGGTACTATTTAGCGAAGGCGTACTAAGTTCTGCCCCTTTCGAAAATCGAAGGGAAAGTTTCGAATTGATACTAAAATCAGTAACAATTAAATGGTTTCGCTTCGTTTAAAGCTTGGAATTTGAGTTGAAAAGAAAGTAAAATAACAAAGTCAAAGAAGTGAAATGGAAAATTCGTCTTCCATTGAAAGGGTAACTATTCCATTTGAATGCTTCGCAGCTGCAGTAGAAGCTGCCTTATCGGTGGCTAATTAATGCAGTAGTTTTGCAAAAGTCCAATTTTATTGGGATAAGTTTTCGCCATTCGAACACATGCACGCCATTAGTAACGTGAAGGTTGCAACGAAAGTTTATCCACTTAGCTAATGTTTTCAAAACTGGATAAAATGATTTGCACCTCATTGAGTTTCGCATTTGAACAAATTTTGGAAATGCAATCCATGAAGAACTGTAATTTTCTACCAAAGAACCATTGAACCATTTAAGGAAGTAATGGAGCTTCACTGGGAAGCTTTCGCGTCCATGAGTTTGACGATTATTGGCGAAACTGATATATTTTTTTTAGTAAAGTCGATGGTGGTAATAAGCTTAGGAGGTTTCCAAGTAAAAATAAAACATATCGATAGGATAGGAATGCTGTGCATTTCTTCTTGTTTATGTTAAAAACGTCAAAACATGTGTGTCTTGATATTTGTTTCTTATATAGGTTTTTTTGTTTGAAAACGCAACAACAAATAGGCGTTGCAAAAAACGCTGCATGGCGTTGCAAATGAGAACACTTAACTTTTAACTACCTACCTCTTATATTATGTGGTTTTCGTTTGGTAATCCGGAAGACTTCCGGACTCTTCTGAAACTGTTCGTTTGGTACTAAAATGACAGTTCCTTTCCTGGAAAGAAGAGAAATTCTATTCTGACATTGAATTCAGAATCAAAACCAGAAGCACAAATACCCCAAGTCGTAATAAAAATAATTCTTCAATTTTGACGAGATTAGCTGGAAGTTATTTCCAAATTTTACTAAACGAATATCAGAATAATATTGAGTGTAATATAAACATATCACAATGGCTAATACTATTTGTCTTCAATTCCCTTCATCGTCATCAGATTGGCAGTGAGGCGTTGGAAATACATATACACTACATACAGCGGCATTTACACTTCAAATTCAAATAAAACATGTTTGCTTGTTCGATTAGCATCCCGGATCGGAGAGCTCTTCCGGATTACCAAACGAAAACGACATTATTCCGACAACAACCTTCCTAGAGTCTCTCAGACTCCGCTCTTCTCAGCTATTGATAAAATAAGAAATATGACATAATTGTACGTGAGTATAAGAACACGCGCGCAAGTAGTTTTAACCAAAAAACAATATCGCCAGAGTCTGACGGACTGCAGATGGTATAGGTAGTTAATGGTTAATATTTCTATTAGAGCGCTTCAGCGTGTTCCTTTATAAAATCTTTACATTTTATCTTTATTATTTCTTTAATATCATGGACTTTTTCAACTAGTGCTTATTTCGCGAATGGTTACACTTAGCTCATGTCTGATTTGACAGATAATTAGTTTAGTTCCTTCCTCTGAACGAATATGGTTGTGTATACGCTTGAAAAAATGAAAATGAAAGGAAAACATAAGGAAAGGCTACAGTCCGCTTGGAGCGAACAGTATGATACCCTATCCCTATCCCTATATGCCCCAAAAAAAACCTTAAGAAGATGATGGATAGCATTTTATTTCATTCTATAAAATTTAGAAAAAAAAAAACATTTTTTGAAAAAACGCCCCCAAAAAGTGGGCGTGGCCAAAAACTTTGTATGGGCGATATATTGGAAAAAATATTGGCTAAATATCTTGTTAAACACTTTTTTTCGGTTTCTATGAAAATTATCGAAGAAAACAGCATTTTAGTGAAAAACGCCCACAAAAAGTAGGCGTGGCAAAAAACTTTATATGACAAACTTATAAAGGAGGGCAGTGCCTACATATCTTGTGAAGGTTATAACCCTCTATCTGTCCATCTGTAGCTTTAAATCGGTTTTTTCTAAATTGTGGGCGTGGCAGTGGGCGTATTCCAAAAAATTTTACACTTAACCATTTCGGAGCCCTAGGGAATATGTGGTCCAAATTTCAGCTTTCTAGCTTGAATTTAAAGGCCTAAAAATTGCGTACGGACGGACGGACGGACGGACATTGCTAGATAGTCTTAGGATTTGGTCCTGATCATAAATATATATACTTTTATGGGTCTACGACGAATATTAAGGGGTGTTACAAACTATGTGTCAAAATTAATATACCCTTAGGATAGGGTATAAAAATGAAAATGAAAATGAGCAAGGAGTGGCCGTTACAGTCAATGGCGATCGTTATCGGGCCATGTTGAACGAATTTTTGTTCACAAAAATTGAAGAGGAGGATATTGGCAACATTTGGTTTCGAGAGGACGGCGCTACGTGCCACAGAGCCGAAGCTACACTCGATGTTTTGCGCCCTGTTTCAAAAAAAAAAAGTTATTTGGCGGACCCAAATTGCTTGCTTATTGGCAAGCACTCGGCGTTGATGCTCAGTTTTGTTTTAGTTTTCAGAAAAGAAGTAATAAAAATAATTAAGAATTAATTTTGGTAAATTATATTGCGATAATTATTGCAGTTGAGGTTTATGTAAAATAACGGGTGATTTTTTAAGAGGTTTAGAACTTTTTTTAAAAAAAAAAACACAAAAAATTCGAAAAAATGAATGAAATATTTATTTGAATCGATAGTTTGAACCTTGCAATTTAATGTTTAAAGATAATTTCATGCAAATGTTGACCGCGGCTGCGTCTCAGGTAGCCCATCCGCTGAGTCCAATTTTGGCATACTCTTTCACACATATCGGCCGGTATCTCACGAATGAATGCATGGATGTTGGCTTCCAGTGCGTCAATCGAAGCGGGCTTGTCCCTATACACATTAGCCTTGGCATACCCCCACAAAAAATAATCTAATGGTGTCAAATCGCACGATCTAGGCGGCCAATTGACCGGCCCGAAACGTGAAATTAACTGTTCACCAAACTCGCCTCGCAATTGCGCCATTGTTTTGCGTGCTGTGTGGCATGTGGCAACTTCTTGTTTGAAACCACATATCATGCAAGTCAAGAACTTCCATTTCGGGCAAAAAAAAGTTTGTTATCATCGCTCGGTAGCGTTCACCATTGACAGTAACGCTGGGATTCGCATCATCTTTGAAGAAATATGGCCCAATAATGCCGCCGGCCCATAAACCGTACCAAACAGTGGCTTTTTCGGGATGCATTGGTAGCTGTTGCAATGCTTCTGGCTGATCTTCACTCCAAATGCGGCAATTTTGCTTATTTACGTACCCATTCAACCAAAAATGAGCCTCATCGCTGAACACAATTTTTCGATAAAAAAGCGGATCCTCGGCCAGCTTTCCAAGAGCCCATTCACCAAAAATTCGGCGTTGTGGTAGGTCGGCTGGCTTTAGTTCTTGCACCAGCTGTATCTTAAAAGGCTTTACGCCCAAATCCTTCCGCAAAATTTTCCACGTAGTGCTGTAACAAAGGCCTAACTGCTGGGAACGGCGCCGAATCGACATTTCGCGGTCTTCTGTCACACTAGCTGATACGGCCGCAATATTTTCTTCAATACGCACAGTACGTAAACGTGTTGGTGGTTTAATGTCCAACAAAGTAAATTTGGTGCGAAATTTGGTCACAATCTTCCGAATAGACTGCTCAGAAGGTCGAGAATGCCGATCATAAAATGGAAGCAGCGCGCGATGAACATTTCGAACCGAGCACGAATTTTGATAGTAAAATTCAATAATTTGCAAGCGTTGTTCATTTGTAAGACGATCCATGGTTAAATTGCAAACCAAACTGAAGCTGTTTGACAGTGACACAAGGTACTAAACACACGTCAGCTGTCAAAACCAGTGTTGCCAAAACCAAACCAGCTAAAAAATCACCCTTTATAAGTGAATACCTAAAGAAACGCACTATTTTCCGCTTAAAAAGGCAATGCAGTCTAGCCAACAAAAGTGTGTACTGAAATGCACTTCATAATTTCTATGACGTGTATGTTTACATTTTGAAAAAAAAATCAAGTTCAATGATGATTTTCGTACTTTCGTAAGCGATCGACGCAGCTACGCACTCGTCATTGTTGGTAAATGAGTCGCTAGACGGGGATTGGAAGCCAACCCATTTAAAAGAAAAAGGACAATTCCAACCTTCAGAGCAACGAAAGTGGGAGGAATTGATCTAACCACTTTCGGTTTAGCAAGATACATGCGCGTTATCTTGGACTCCAAACAACTTAACTGGAGAGAGAATATAGAAGACCGTGTCAAAGAGGCGTACGTCGCACTGTATGCCTCTCTCAGAACATTCGGTAAACGTTGTGAACTTAAACCACAGATGGTAAACGCGCTGTGTACAGCGTTGGTAAGACCTGTCGAGATGTCGTCTAACAACTCAGTAACCCTGTGCTGGGTACCCGGGCACGCTGAAGAAAGAAGCGCATCAATGGCACCATTGATTCGTACCTTTATTGTACGAAAAATCGAAATTGAGTCATTGAGTAGAACTACAACCACAACTCGACGCGTGCAGACATACCAAATACCAAAGAGCTATGGCCAGCGGATAAAAAAAATTGATCGCAATTAATGAACGGGCTAAACCGTAAGGTTTACGTTGGTCTTCTTTGCCCAGTAATTTAGTTATATCCTTCGCTTATTGGCCATCTCCAATAAATGATAATTTATTCAATCCTGTACTCAGTGAAAAACGTCAATGAAACGCAAGTGAAGTATATAGGTATTAGGGACTTATTATTTCCTAACAACGATATTTTTACGACACAGAATGTCAGGTGAATACTGCTGCAAAGGGACTGGATCTATGTGTTCCACTCAACACCTTTTATTCCCCTGAACTGATAAGTTATGAATCAGAAGTGATAGCAAACAGCACGCTTACACATTTTTTTTTCAAATACAAATTTTATTGTTAAACAAATTCACCTTAAACATAGACACTTAATCTTAAAATATTTATTAATACTAATTCTTAAGAATGAATTGTTTTTTAAGATTCCTTATCAGCTACGAAAGCACTCAGCCACGGATGGCTTAGCACCCTGACAATGGGCATTCCATGCAACCCATGCACTTAAACCTTGTTCTTTCTTAATGATTTTTGCACAGTAAACTGCATATTTGATGTTATTTCTCAGGAACGCTCGACACGGTAATCCGCATATGTTCGCCGATTTGCGTCCATCACTGGGCTTACACCAGTAGCGATCGTTGATTTGAAATATTCCCCAGTCTATGGAACCATCGTAATTTTCTGCATTTATTGCCCGAGTATTGAACGAACTCTCATGTTCGGTTAAGCATAACCAGTCGGGAAGTTCCCCATATGGAACTCCATAACGATACAAAGTCCTTGCCAATGAGCACTTGTTATACAACTTTCCAGAAACCGTTGTAATCAGAAGACTTCCGATGACAAAAATCACTGTCGCACCTTGACCGATATTAAGACCTTTCATATTAATCGCCTCAACAATGACTGACACCGTGTTGTTGGAGGAAGTTCTTATAGCCTCACCTACCACGCTAATCAGCGTGTCGTATGTTAATGTTTGGGTTCAGTTGAAGTTTTCCATAGGGTTTTATACCATCTGCCGTTCTGTTCTCAGGTCAGAATTCGACACGTGCTACAATAATTATCAATGGTGGTAGTTCGGTCGGTCTTTTATTTACGAGGGAGAGAGAGACTTGAGCCAATTTACATATTGATTAGATTTATTCGACTGCCTTAAGACAATACGGGTTTAAATAAAATAATTTTGTGGTAAATTTAATCACTTTTTTATATTCTAACAGATGGTGTCTTGACATTTGGCAAGAGCGCTTAATAACTACATTTGAATGGCCTTGAATGTCGTCTTTGAAAAGGGAACAAACCAATTACACCCAAAAACTGCTTAATAAAGAATAAAAATTTATAGGTTAGATACAAAGACGAAGCGGCGATTAAATACAAAATAATAATAAAACGAATGCGGTTTCTTGACGTACTTATGTATATTTTATAGGTTAAAACCAAATCGAGCGTGTGATGATCGACGGAAGTCGCATCTTTAACCCTTTCACTTTTCAGATTAAAGAATCATCTCCGTTCGATGCCAACTAAATTGTGCGCTATTTGAGATTTTAAGTCGAAGTTTGCACTTCTAATGCACTTTGCGTAATTTTTACTAGTGTAGATTTTTAAAATTTTTTGTATGTTATTTTATTTACATAAATTAATAAATATATATTCTCGGAAGAGTTCTTAATTTATTTAAAGTGTGACAAATTTAATGTTTAGTGGTAAGTATGACTCACAAAGGACATGGATTCATAACGGTGGTAACTGCCAAAAAATTAAATCTACCATAACATCGCAATTTTTTGTTAATTTTTATGTTTATGTTCTGTACGTTTTTTTGTTGAAATATGTTAAAAGGCTGGTTGTCTGACAGATGAAGCCAATATGGAAATTTTAGACTAATTGTCGGACTTATAAGTAAGTAAGCTATTGATATTCATTTATTCATTATCATTTTATGTCAAGCAGTTATAATATGTGTTGTGCGTTTTCGTTGAAAATAAATAAATTAATAATTGAATGCAACAGAATGAAGGTAAAGTAAAAAAGGTTTTGTTAATCACTGATCTACTTTTGGTTAATTTCATTTAATTTTAACTTTATTCTTTTATGAAATATTGATTGAGATATTGAGGAATGAACAAGTTGGCTGGTGTATATTAACACTTACAATTTATATAAGTTTTATTTAATTTTCATTTAAATGAACGAGTGAAAAGTGAAGGTTTTGTATTTTAAATTTTATTTGTTGTATCCCATTGTGTTAATGGAACTAAGAACTGAAAGAAAAAAAAACTTTAAGGCTAACATAGATAAATTTGTAGATCTAATGCGCTTTTTACTCGCAAGTCGTGACACGTTGTTGGGAAATATTTTAGGAGATGTTTACATTTAATATTAATATTTTAATATTAATAGGGTGACCAAGTAAATAGCAATGATAGTTTTTCCAATTTTATGTTTTAGCAGCTGTCAAAGTTACTACTGTACTGACATCCATCTGCATCGTTTCATGCTTATGGAAAGTGCGGAAATTATTAAAAATATATTATTGATATTTCGATTCAGTTGCAAATAGGCAACTTTTGAAAAGTCTAAGTGGTCCAATTACCGTCAGTGGGTAATGACTGTCGTTGTAGTTTCGGCCTAAATAATGCGAAGTTAGTTGCGGTTTTGATTTCAAATGAGGGGGAAGAACGAAAAAAAACATTTTATCGATAAAGTAAAGTAAAAAAGTAAAACCAACAAAATCTTATTTTCCGCCCTCTTACTCTGTGTAAGTTTTGCATTTTTATTTGTTTAAACATTTGCTTACTTACTTTTTTAAGAAAGAACTGTTATAATTTTTGTAAGAAAATGATTTTAATGGTTGTTCATGAAATTGGGTAACCACGGTCAGATTACCTACATTAAAATTTGTATTTTATTTTCTAATTTTTATACCCTATCCTAAGGGTATATTAATTTTGACACATAGTTTGTAACACCCCTTAATATTCGTCGCAGACCCCTAAAAGTATATATATTTATGATCAGGACCAAAATCTAAGACTATTTAGCAATGTCCGTCCGTCCGTCCGTCCGTCCGTCCGTCCGTCCGTATCAACTTTTGAGGCCTTTAAAATTATGCTAGGAAGCTGAAATTTGGAACATATACTCCCTAGGGTTCCGAAATGGTAAAGTGTTAGAATTTTTAAAATACGCCCACTGCCACGCCCACAATTTAGAAAAAACCGTTTTAAGGCTTAAGTTAGAGAGATAAAGTTGTACAACCTTCACAAGATATGTAGGTACTGCCCACCTTTATTAATTTGTCATATAAAGTTTTTTGCCACGCCTACTATTTGTGGGCGTTTTTCACTAAAATGCTGTTTTCTTCGAAAATTTTCATAGAAATCGAAAAAAAATGTTTAACAATATATTATGCCAATATTTTTCTCAATATATCGCCCATACAAAGTTTTTGACCACGCCCACTTTTTGGGGGCGTTTTTTGAAAAAACATAATTTTTTTTCTATAAATTTCATAGAATGAAATAAAATGCTATCCATCATCTTCCTAATGCTTTTTTTCTTTGGAGTACATAGGGATAAGGATAGGGTATCATACTGTTCGCCCCAAGCGGACTGTAGCCTTTCCTTATGTTTTAATCTTAGGATGGCTAGAAACCGTAGAAAAACTTCAAGTTAGGCCCTTTGGTCAAATGAAGATTTAAGGAATGCTATCAGGGTTGAGGAGCGTGATAAATAAAAACAAAATCACCAAAAGGATACAAATGGTTTATGCTTCTTGAATGAATGTTTCTTAGATGTTTATAGATACGAGTTTTTATTTAAATTATTTCTATTTTAGGTTTTTTTTGTCAATGATAAATATTTGAAGTCAATCATTTGACCGTGATTAACCGTGTTCATGACCGCTATTGCCCACTATGATGGGGAATGATGGTCAAGTTAAATGTTTTTTAAAATTTTTTTTTTTATAAATGTATATGTGATAGAAGAGTTGTTCCGTGTGCGAAACTTTAAGAAATAAATTACTTATGTTTTGTGTTTTAAATAAATAAAATAAAAACAATTAAAGTGAGTTTTCATACTTTTTTCTTAATCACCTTACCCTAAGTACAATCTTTTGGACATTAAGCCACCAACCAGACACATATTGGTGCGAAATGAAGAATACACAGCAGTATCGAAGAAGACCCAGAGATGTCGATTGTAGTATTGGGTATTGACAGGCACCCGCCTGCATCCGGAAGACCATAGACATCGCCATCGTGGGTTCTCTGAATTTGGGCTGCAAGTTTGCCCAAAAAATTATCTTTTATGACAAAGCCCATTTTTGGCTCGCGTAGAAAAGATTCCTCAAACATTGTCAGCGTTCAAAATTTGAACTAAGGAAGGTTTAGTTATCAAGCTTAAACGTTTCTTAACTTAACGCAAAATTCAGGGCAAATTTATTTATATGCTATTAAATAGTTCCACTCAGAAGGTTTAGTATACACAAATTCTTGGAGGGGCTTAATTCTGAGATCTGAGTGGAATGCCGAATACATTCGGTCGATCCATCGGTATCATTACCGTAAAACCATGAGGTAGCCGCTTTTATTGTCTTGGTGAACATGGATGTGCACGTCCATACGTTTGTCTACCACTGATCTTACTTGCAACAAACCAATTAACATTTGTTGTGAGATTGTTAATATTTTTAGCATCGTTGAAAAGTTATGCATTTATAAAATCCTCGCAGGGTGACAGTTTAAGTCATATAGTACAATATCAAGCAATTATTTTTTATACACTTTCCAATGGGAATAACAATTTTGACACATAGTTTGTAATATATACTACTTTATATTCGTCGTAGACTCCTACAAGTACATATATTTATCATAAGGGATGATTTAGCAATGTTTAAATTTTTGAGGCCTTTAAATTTAAGCTAGGAAGCTGACACATATTCTAAAAAAAACCGTTTGAAATCTGTAGAGATAAAGGGATAGGACCTTAACAAAATATTTAGACACTGAACACCTTCACAAGTTTTCCATATAAAGTTTTTTTGCCAAATCTACGGCGTTTTCTTTAGGGCATATGGATAGGGTATCATACTGTTTTCCATGTGCCGTACTGAGATGCATCCGATATGGACAACGATTAAAGTGTTCCTACCAGAGCCTTGGAGGGCAAATAAAGTGTTCCAAGACGTGGATGTAGTCCATTACGCCGTCTACATTGGCTTGGTCGCACAACAGCTCCGGTCAGCAAGGAAGGTCAAACTTCCGTTTTAAAGACCCAGCCCTCGTGGATACCAGAGTTCTTGTTCTTAGTTATAAAATCGGCGTACTCAGGATCATATGGTATGGAAGGCTTTATAATTACAATTAGAAACCCTCCACAGGTCGGAAGACCTTTATAGATTCTCACCACCCTTCGTTTGAAAACGTCTGATATACACACACAAGAGTGTAATAAATTTACTGTTAATGACGAATATTTTATATATAAGTTCAATCCACTAGAAATGAAACTAAGACAAATTTAATACTAAAATTCGTATTAAACCCACCAGCTTTTTGTTGTAAATATTTAAAAAAATACCTTAGTAGTTTTAAATAAAATACTTTCATAAAAATAGCGGATTATATCACTACGATATTTACATTTAAATTTCTGCGAACGATATTTTCTGCATAAATTCATTCCCTTGAATAGCAAATATATGTTTGTATGTTTTGTATATATATGTATCTATTTATTAAACAATTCCTACGAATAAAAAAAAAGAAATATTAATTCTACCATTGTGCATTACAATGCATATCCTGGGTTCCAGTTTATAGAAGAAGTAGCCAATGGCTACCTTCAACATCCTGACAACAAGCTGAATACAGTCGGTTGAAAACAAAGCAGGAAAAAACGACTCAACTGCTAGGGAACGAAACATTTTTATTATTTCAAATTGAACTTTTTTAAATAAATAACTGTTATAAATCTATTTATGAAAATATAAACATTCACCGTCAGACATATAGTTCTGCTTGTGCTCATTACAAAAGGGAGAAGTTTTTTTTCAGCCCGAAGGATCTATTGTGTGTGTGTGTGTATCGTTAAACAGAAAACGACGTATTCCCTCTGTCTGTCTCTCTTGCGTATGCTCATAACCGACCGATAGAGGGAATTTAGTTGTGGATTTTGAAAACGAGCTTCCTGCCAACTGTAGAAAACCATGTTGAAGGACTACAATTGTATATCCTCCATCCACCTACGTAAAATGTATATACATAAAATTGTACTGGAATGACGACGTTAGCAAGGACTACCAATATTGCTACTACTACTGCCGCTACTGCTCGAATGCATTTGAATGCAATTCGTGATTTGCATTTTATATAGATTTAGTTTGGATTTTATTATCCTGTCGTTGGATATCAATCGGAACACACATGCATATAGCTTTAGAGTATAATTCCAAACAAAAGGATTTGCATAGAAACTTTTGCTAAAGCATGGGAATAGAATAGACAACATCAACGAAAAAAGCAAATGCAAAAATAAACAAACAAACAAACAAACAACCTGGGATAGAATCAGAATGTCCTGTAATGGCTACCAGTTGTGGGTATCAGTATTGATACTATGATCACTGCTTAGAAAATACTCGTAAATCCTTGTTTCTGGTTACTTTATTGCCGCATTTTACGTTACGGACACATTCGTCCTGTGTAAACATAGTTATTCTTCTCTCGACATCAAATGGAAACTAATGGCCAAGATGTTCCCTGCACCTTGAAGCACTCGTATGTAGCCAGCCAGACCGCCATTCCATACCATGCCATGCCAGTTGAATGCAATAACTTTTTGGGATGACTTTGTGGTTTGTTAAAATGTAAATGCACTCCGAATATCGAAAGTTAGTCCTATTTGTTGTGTTTTTCACCAAACAAGCTTATACAGAATCTATGCAAGAAAATATTTTTGCATAGTAACTAGGGTTAGGCTTGTAACTAGGTTAAGTCCATTTCGAATGCATGCTATACGACTTCCTTTTCCGCACAAAGGAGATTCTGAAGATGGTTCGCTTCTTTGAACCATAAAATTAAGGAAAGTATTGCTACCTTCTGGGTGACTTAAAGATTTTAGGAGCAGCCACTTGCAAACATTGTTCACCCCAGGCGTATAAAAAACTTTTGAAATATTTTCATTTTGGTTTTTATTTTTCAGTAAAGCTATAACTTCGTCTTTACTACCCACTTACCTATTGCGTTCACTTTAATTGAATTTAAACAGAGAACTTCTATGGGGGAGGATATTGTGTGGGCTATAGTATATTTTTGGAACAACCCCTTTTTGCCGTTTCTTGAATTTTGTTTCGCCGCATTGAACTTCCCCTGGGACGAATTGAAATGGAAATTACTTTTCAATAAAAATCGATTTTGCTCTGACGACGAGCCACGGGTGAAGGCACTCCTGGCTTGAAAAGCATCCACAGAACGAACCACTGCATTAATTAGGTACTCGTAGTCGGGCGATAACTTAAATTGGGTTCCCTCATTCATTCATCCAAGGTGAAGATGCTCTATCCGCGGCGCGATGCGGCTGCTTTGGGGGAAGGGCGGAAGCGAAAAGTTTTCACTTTTCCTTTGGAAAGTCTAACGAGGCGAACCGATAGACTGCACATCGATGATTCTGAACATATTGTTAAGTAAAATGCTTTTAATAGGTTTTCTGTGAGAAATAGAGGAATAAGCGTTATCAGGGACGTTAAAGTTTTTATTCTAAATTTTTCGTAAGACAGGCTGCTTTTTTGTTGTATTTTTGTGTTGTTTAAGAAGAAGTCTGAGCTTGAATTGTTCTGATAAATACCTACACTATAGGGTCCATAGCGTATCGCAGCCCAAGTCAGTGAGGTCCTTACGTATTTTTTCTTTTATTAATCCAGAATTTGTTACAAATTTTAAATAGATCCATGGGTAAAGATGATTGAACCATAAACAGATGGTCTTTTGCATTTATAGTGCGATAGTGAGTTATAGATCAGCTATACCCTCAAATATTTGCCATGGATGTTTAAGAATAAATTTCGATTTGCCAATAAGAGTTTTCGTTTATATTGGCTGTTTGGCAGAACAAATGGAATTTGGTACTGAAAAAAACTTTAGCGACATGGAGTGAAGTGAAGATGTTGCGAAAAATTCGGAACTGTCGTTTTGGCTCTGATGGAAACAGCTCGGCTTTACTTCGGCACCTGGGAGATCTCAGCCTACTCCCATTTAAGATTCAGCTAGAGCAACACTTGAAGGCATTCGGACGCGAAATCGTTGAGTGACTCACCTTGTTGTTGAGAGAAAGGTTCAAATATATGAATTGGACCGACGGCGCTTTTTCGGAATATTAATATAAAATAAAGGTTAAGGACCAAGTTAAGAACCTTGCATAATTCCGTGTCGTACTCCATAAGCTACTGTTGTTAAACAGTCATTTCGAGGTACTTCAGAAATGTTTGAAAAACCCTTTCATGTTACTCAACACTAGAATTTATCATTTTTATGAGTTTTTCTAATGCTTCAGTCTTGGGATTCGTGAGGCGTAAAGCATTAACGATGCATTTGTATCTTTAATGCGGACATGTATTTCTTCTACCGCCATGCCCTAACCATCGCAGCGACGTTGTTGCATAATTTGTAATGTTTTAATTTCCAATTCTCAAGTGCTGTCAATTCAGTGCGAACTTTATGTGGCCTTCCTTTACGTAGGGAACGTTTTTTTGGCTGGAGTTTACATCTGTACACTGCGTACATTAATTATATTTTATGCCCCCTAAAAATATGTAACGTACTTTCCAAATCACTAGTAATATAAAACTAATTCTAATTTAATGTAATTGAAATTATTTCGACTGGACCAACACAGTGAAAGAATTTTAGTAATTTTTTAGTTTTTTTTATCGTTATTAGGAATTCACAATGAATCAGGTTCGTGCATTTAAAAATATTTAATTTTGTGTTTGAAAGACCAAGTAATTCAATAATTAGACGTTGAACCAAAAAAATGTAAACTTCTCATGCGCCTTAATCAATGAAAATATTAATATAATTCAGTCCTTAGAGCTTAAAATTGCATGTATTTTAAATCCAAATTTATATTCCTGCACGTTCTAAAAGCTTTTAGTAAAACATTAATTCACCAAGATTTTCAAATCGATCTCAGTGATGTTTACGTTTTTATACCCTATCCTAAGGGTATATTAATTTTGACACATAGTTTGTAACACCCCTTAATATTAGTCGTAGACCCATAAAAGTATATATATTTACGATCAGGACCAAATCCTAAGACTATCTAGCAATGTCCGTCCGTCCGTCCGTCCGTCCGTCCATCCGTACGCAATTTTTAGGCCTTTAAAATTAAGCTAGAAAGCTGAAATTTGGACCACATATTCCCTAGGGCTCCGAAATGGTTAAGTGTAAATTTTTTTTGAATACGCCCACTGCCATGCCCACAATTTAGAAAAAACTGTTTTAAAGCTAAAGTTAGAGAGATAGAGTGTTACATCTTTCACAAGATATGTAGGCACTGCCCCCCTTTATAAGTTTGTCATATAAAGTTTTTTGCCACGCCTACTTTTTGTGGGCGTTTTTTACTAAAATGCTGTTTTCTTCGAAAATTTTCATAGAAAGCAAAAAAAAATCTTTAACGAGATATTTACCCTATATTTTTTCCAACATATCGCCCATACAAAGTTTTTGGCCATGCCCACTTTTTGGGGGCGTTTTTTCAAAAAAAATTTTTTTTTTTAATAAATAGAATGAAATAAAATCTTCTTAATGCTTTTTTCTTTGGGGCATATAGGGATATGGATAGGGTATCATACTGTTCGCCCCCAGCGGACTGTAGCCTTTCCTTATGTTTTTAGTTTTCTTTCGATGTCTATTCGTGATTTTTCAAGAGCACTACAAATACTGTGGCGTGGGTAATACAAAAGCAAGAGCGAATTATTTCTCTTCTTTTTATGTGTAGGGTGTTTTTGTTGGAGGTATATAACTTTGAAATGGAATAAAACAAAGATGATTTTTTTAAAAAAATTGTTCGATGACTATTTCCAACATTTGTGGCCGTATATCGGCAATAACGCGGCGAATGCTGTCCTTCAAGCAGTCAATCGTTTCGGGCTTATCGGTGTAGACTAGGGACTTAACATATCCCCACAGAAAATAGTCAAGCGGCGTTAAATTGCACTATATTGGAGGCCAATTCATGGGTCCGTAACGTGAAACTACGCGGTTACCAATCAATTATGACACGAGCTGTGTGACATGTTGCGCCGTCTTGTTGAATCCACAGCTCCTGCACATCGTGGTTGTTCAATTGATGAACGAAAAAGACAGTAATAATGGTCACCATTGACTGTAACGTTCCGGCCACCATAGTTTTTAAAAAGTACGGACCAATTATTCCACCAACCAAACAGTCAGTTTTGTGGATGTAACGGTGTCTCAACATACACTTGAGGATTATCATTGCTCAATATAGAGCGGTTTTGTTTATTGACGTATCCATTCAATCAAAAGTGAGCTTCATCAATTTGGAAGCGTTGTTCAGGCGTCAGTCTATTCATATTGAAATGCCAAAACAAACTAAAAATAAATCACTTGACAGCTGGCAATAAGGGCCCCCAGTTAAAATAATGTTGCAAACTTAAAGTTCTATACCTCTAAAAAATCCGTTTATTTACCTTTTTATTTCGAATATTTATCTCGAATGAATCTATCCAGTTCACCAAAAGTTATTAGCCATACAAACTCTGTTCACACAAAGCCTCACAAGAAAACGATTCTATTTTAATGAAAAACTGTTTAAACGGTGCAGCTGCAGAATTTAAAAAAGGGGCCTCCTGCACCACTAACTTTAAGTGCAAACGTTAGTTCTTCATGGATAAAGACTTTAGAGAGAAAATGAAGTGTAAAATATTTTGCGCGTTTCAAGGGCCAGTTCAGTGCCGGGGAACTTGGAATGGAAATGAATGGCTGTTGTTCCTCATCTCACATCTGTGATCTGATACACTTGGCAATTGTAAACGCTTACACTTTCTTGTTAAAATTTGATTCCCTATGACAATAAACAAATCCCAGCGACAGACAATTTTGCGGGTGTGAATCTTCAGAATGTGTATTTTACTCACGGTCTCGTAAAGCAGTCTCATAAATGTGGCAGGCAGGCGAAGCAAGGCGTGCACGGGCCAGTTAGTAGTTAATAAATAGTTAACGCAACAAGTTTGTATAATATGATCTGGAGATTATATGGTTTCGTCATAGAATTTGCATTTACCTTCTCCTGATGAACCTATTTTCCTTTGGTGTTTCTTGGGTCTTTGCTACCTAAGGCACAGTATAATCACCATATACATTTACACCTGCCATTGGAAACTGCATTTGTATAAGAGACGTTGAAAAATTCTTTCGAAGAAGAACTGAGCCCAAAGCTCTCAATTGTCGTCAACAATAATGCGGCCCTCCTGTGGAGAATTTTTACGGTATCCACAAGGAGATGACCTTGACCATTGTTAATAAAGTTCGGCGTTTTTGTAAACATTTTCCCTTCTCTCTGCGATCAATGATGATCGTTCTGTTGTTTAATTTGTTGCATCGCAATTTGTAAGCAGTCTGGTTCATATCAACAGGCGGCGAAGAAGATATTTCTTTCAGCTCAGGTCGCGCGACGAGAATACACTTGGGCATTAACCCAGCTTAAGTTTACGTCAAACATGTTTTCAACTTAAACGTGATTTAAATGTAAAAAAAAACAAAAATTCTGGTATTCATTAAACGCTTTTTTGCAATAAAATAAAATAAAATATTTTCAATCGCTTTAGGGCAACATGATTTACAAGTGACAATTTTACGAGGTCATTATATAATAATTTAATTTATTTACAAGATCTGACACGGAAAGATAATGCTATACAGTTAACAACAACTGTTGGCAGACATTCCTTTTTAATGCAACAAAAAACAGAAAAACAAATTAATTTAATAACAAGCGTACACTCACGTGAATTGGCCAATTACACAACGATCCGTATAAATAAAAATCTGATACATTCGCCTATAGGGCATCATATTACTATTATTATTATTATTATTATTGACGCAAATAATAACAGCTAAGGGATAAAATGAATGCTGTTTACCATTCACATCCAGCCGGGTGGTCAAAGGATACCTACTCGAACTACATTGTTACTGTCATTAAAACAACTGAATTGCGAGGAATTTCGTTGTGAAATTTCATCGTATGAAATCGGTAAAGAATTTAACAATAGCTTCATCCCTCTGCCCCCTTTTTCAACCCCTTCAATTTGCATAATTTTGTCAACCTCATCCATCATCATTTTTCCCCGCCGTTCAGGATCGCAAGTGAATCGCAGTGAACATTTTCATTGAGACGTTAAAATCATATTCAACAGTTAGTTATGCAAATATTATTTCAAGTACCTGTGGGAATTCTTTGATTGCATTGCAATGGTAGTGGATGGATGTAGGGGCTCGCCGACGACTGTGCCAGAGTGCCTATGTGACAGGCGACAGATAAATATATATAAAACATGGAAAGCGGAAGGGCGGATACAAAACTCCCATGCATTGCCAACAGGCAGCCCAACCATCGACGCGCGCCTCAACAAAGTGAATTTCTTCTTTAAAATGTGACGTGTCCTGTCCCAGGATAATATTTTTCCTTGTTGCTCCGTCAACCGGAAACTCTAGTGTTGTGGGTTGTAGAGGCAAAGGCACCAGCAACGGTAACGGCTACGGCATGGTGTTGATGCAAATCGATTGAATTCGATGCCAGACAAGCGGAAATACTTATCGTGGTTGGTAAATTGCATTCCCTTGGGGGTATGTAGATGAAACACTCTACTCTACCACGGTATTGGGTGGGAAGAAGGAAGAGGGTGTAAGGAAAGCAGCAACGGTATTTAAAGCAGGGGTTTGTGAAATAGCTTCGATAGTAGAAGGCGATCAAATTGACCCTTGAGATCTGTGATACTTTAAGTGAAGTATTTTCTAGGGAAAAGGATTCAAAATCCAATAAATGAATTAAATTAAGTTGTAATCGGACAGACGATGTGGTTTTGTTAAAAGGATGTGGATGAAGCTAAAAATACTGAAAGTAATAGCTTTTTGATTAAAATGTTTTCGGTATATAATTTCATGGAGAAATGTGTGTTTGAAGGAGGACAGTTACTGGAAAGCAGTTTTATTTTTAAAGGAATAAATGCTAGGGACTGAATGTTTGTAACTGTCTTTTAGTTTATTATGGCTACTATTAATCTGCTATCATCTATTGCGTAAGATATTAATCAATAGCTTTAGGGAGGTGAAGCAAATTCAATGTTTGGAAAGAGTTTCTTACGATTAAAAGTTGAAACAAAAAATACTATAAAGTCCCAAAGGTAGCCAACTGTTTGGGTCGTTTTCCAAAAATATAAGAAATATTCATTACAGATTAATTACAATTGTGTAATAATTGCAATTGTAATAGAATTACAATGTAATGCAGCCTGCAGAAATTGTTTTTACATATCTTGAGTACCATCTGTGACTCTAAATCCCTAGTTATAGCTATCATTGCATTGCATCATTGAACATTTTGTTTTCCGATTTTAAGACGACCAAGCAAACAATATTGGCTTTAAATGGTATAAAAATAAAGCTTATTACTTGTAGAATTTTTTTTACAAACAAAATTATATAATTTCGATCTAAATTTTTCTTTTAATCTGTTGTTATTATTTCACTGATTGAAATCGATTTCAATGAACAGCTGATATTCGATTCTATAATTTGGAACACAATCGGCTCACTGATGTGTTCGATTCTCTTTCTATTTTCATCTTGCAGTTTTGCTTTCAATGATCAACTCTAACCTTAAAACCTGTACCAGTGGCCTATCACTGAGAACTATATTTCAATGATTGCTATAACTGACTTGTCAAAAAATTAAACATCTATTTCACTTATTTGTTCGAATTATGCATTTGAATGATAGCTATAACTAGCTCCTAATGCAAGGTTTCCTTGTCCATTTCTATAGTTTTGGGTCTTGTTTCACTGACACATTGTCTGCACTTTTTGTAAAAACTTTCAAACATTATTCCCAAAAGTAGCACCTCTCTTTTTGCTCAATCGCCCGCTTCTCATGCTCTTTCTTTATCTCCGAAGCAGCCGATGTTCTTTTCTCCACTTTCGCTCTTAGAGCTCACGAGCCACTCTGTTCTTTTGGTGCAGCCCCGGCTTTTGGGAATGTTGTTTCGTTGCATGGGCTTGTCGGTACTCTACATCAAACTAGATGTTTCGTGGAGGTGGTAGGGTCCAACATAGCACATCATTTACGAAACGATGTTTCGGCATCTATGACACTAGTTTTCGGCACTTGATGGTGGCTACAACGATCTTTTCGGCTGGTTTTTTCGGCTGGTTGCGATTGTAACTCATGGCATTTCCCCATTGTTGTGGCTTCTGAGATATCCGTGGACCTCTCGGAATGTTCGGACATTAAAAGTACTTGGGGAGTGCCTAGAGCAACATGATCAGTCTGAATAACAGCTTGCTGATCTGGTGATCCGCATTTCTTTGTGAATATTCAGAATTCGATTAGCCTAAACTTGTTTCGTGAGATCTACATGAGATCCTAGGAAGTGAAGGCATATTATTTACACTTGGCCGCAGATGGGCTCATATGTGAATTTGAAAAATAGGTGTTTCCATTTAGGTTATCACATTTAGATTGATAAAAAAACAACAAGAAATCTAATAGAAATTATAACATAATTGACTAACCCGCAACAAGGTAAATTGCTAAAAGTAGTTACATTTCAATTTGGTTTTAGGTGTATAAGCAACCTTAAAATAATTATTCTTTAACACCTTTTAAAGCTGGCTTAATATACCCCCTTATAGAACAAAATAAGTGTGCTGTACTCGCTGATGAAAATGTATTATTGTTCGGCCTGTTCAGGCTCCGAATATTTCACGTGCAGAACCGAAAGTCGTTGACAAACCCGTACTTACCCAAGTCTTTAGTTAGCATTGCAACAGTACATTATTTACGGAGCTAGGCAGTTAACCTCGCGCACAATCCTCAACCTGGAGAGCCGTTGTAGCACTTTAAGTTTTCATCCACTGGACCACCTTTTGCAAAAGTCTGGGAAACACTCAATAATGTGTATAGAACCCAATATAGTTGCAAAAATTGCACCTGTGCATCGAAGCTTATTAAAGGGTGGTATAACGAAACACACGATGTTAATTGTAAATAAAACAAAAAGTTTTCAGAGAATTATCTTAAATTTTGACAATTATGTGTGAAACAAAATGTCAGCTATCTCTATCCGATGGTCCATATTTTCAATGGCTCTGAGACATAATTGAAGTTGAATGTCATTAATGTGCCGAATTATCTCATCCTTTACTTCTTGAATTGTTCTTGGCTTATTAACGTACACTTTTTCTTTTAAGTAACCCCAAAAGAAAGAAGTCCAACGGTGTCAAATTACATGATCGTGGCGGCCAATTTACGTTGCTACAACGTGAGAGCCATTGTTTCGTTGGCTGTGTGGCAAGTGGCACTATCCCATTGAAAGCACATATCCTCCAGGTTCATATCCTCAATTTCTGGCCACAAAAGTCCGTTATCACCTCGACAGCCTATAAACCGCACGAAACAGTCACTTTTAGTGGATGCATCGGCTTTTCAACAATCACTTGTTAACGAATTCATTAAGGTGAAATTGTGCCTCGTGTCATAACGAGTTGGGCAAAAAACTAGACGTTAAGGTGTGACTCACAATTAAAAGCGTGCGTTATGATTGGAATACCCTTTAGAATGATCTGTCTGAGTCGATAAAGGCTGACATTTATTTTCAGCTAACATTGTTTCCTAAATACATTTCCAGAATCTGTGCGCGCCCTATGAGACCTGGGTTCCAGCTGATATTCAAAAGCGCTCTTGTCAGCTGATCAAGGGCTAGGTTAGTGTCGATCTTATTGCACCATTTTTCCTACGCATGCAGATTTGTCGTTAGTTTATTTTTTTTCGAGTGAATGTGAAAAATCTTCCATGAGACATTATTAGTACAACCCGCTCGTGCTCATAATTGTGTAAGATTCGTAATCACTAAGGACACATGCTTTACAAAACAGCACATATAAGCTCAAGACACATCATTTTTACAACTTCTCTCGACCACCCAGGCGTATACGTAACACTTCATTAATCTATTCCCAACATTATACCCTGAGTAACAATATAACATTGAATTCATGCCTTGCTGTAAATTACCGAAATACCAACCACATTAATTTATTGCATACATGTGGCATAATGCCAGCATCTATAGTTTATGAATTATTAATAAATTGGTCGGACGTAGAGCATTTATATTTGCCTTTCATTGGTATGCGGTCAAATTCATTTCCGTTCATTACCACACATCCTCATTGTGATTATTCTCATAATAATTCTCTTAAGCCGCATCACCTAATAGGTATAGTAGTCTTTCACCATCCACATTGACAGGGCCGATCCATGTTGGTCTTTTTGACAGTCGCCCATATGCAAAAGTGGGGTGCTGGAACACAACAGAGCCCACTCAAGTGTGCCATTGCAATCAAGCAACCATGTTTCCGAATTAATTGGAACCTTTTCATGAAACCCGTGAGGGAGAAGATTACTCCTTGTGAATGTGTCACGTGGTCGATCTACCGTACCGTAAATCAAGCATGAAATTTAATTTTCTTAAAATTTCCACAGGACACATGAGAGTGGTATTTATTGATGGTCTTTTGAACACAAATTAAATCTGCAGATAAACTGACAAACAAAAGGATGGTTTTATGCGAATTTTATTTCCATCATTCGCTGATACATCATTGCTGGATACAGTATATTCCACTCGCCATAGAATGTACATGCAATCTGTCAAAATGCAGCTATTTAGTGAATTAGGGAGGAGGTATTTACCATTGTATTGGTGAACAATATTTGTATTCAAATAGCTTTTAATTTGATTGCGAATGGGTTGTGATGAGATTGGGGCTGGGCCATGTTCGCCCTCATTCGTTTAGTAAACACCAGCTTTGGGCAGTTTTTCGATCATTATTTTTGGAAATGGAAAGCTGTTCGAAATTATATGTAAGCGCCCAAATGCCAAATAGAAATTCTCCCAAATGTGTGTGTTTGTGGGAAATTTCCTTATGCCATACGGTGAAATTATGGTAATGAGCTCATCCTGGCAAATATGATTGAATATTACCGCTGGAATTGCTTATTTTCCCAAAAATGAATTATTCAATGTTTTCAGAATGAATTGAAATGGAATTTGATTTTGTGTAATGTCCAAATTTGCCATTATCATTATCAGAGATATAATTCAAGGAATTAGAGAGTAGGTATCGAGTTGGGATGTACACCTTTTTGTGTTTTTTTTTTTTTGCCTTTGGAAGTGATTACAAAATAAATAAAAAATTATTTATCGAATAATTGTCATATGGTTGTTGAACATTTTTACATTTATTAACTTTCTCGTATAAATTAGAATGCTAAAATCGTTGAATGGTTGAAAATTCGAATTAAACTGTGAATGGAGGACGACATTACGATTAGCTCGTGGGTATGTCTATCTATCCAGAAGCCACATGGCGAAAAAATTCAACGGATTGACTTCAAGGATTGTATTTAGAGTATTTGGGGTAGCATCTTTCTGGAGATTTTTTGTTTCATATTATGCTTCTTAAGATTTTCGTCTGTATTTTCTATTTTGGATACTGGGGGTGAAGTCAAGAATGCTGAATACTCAAACATGATTTTGGAAATAATTTTGCTTAAGTTTATTTGCAAGTTTCAATTAAACAAAAAACAGTTTTCTCATTACTGGATATAACGAGTTTGGGTTTTTTTGATTCCTAGAATGAGTGCAAGAAAATGGGATACTCAGTGCACAATAGTAACAAGACTATCACCTATACGGCGAAGTTCTAGATCGCTGATGCTTGAGAATCTCCCTACTAAAATTATGTCAGAAAGCTACCCTTTCAATGACCCTATGTACCCTTATGATTCAAGGTCGCACGATCCTAGAGCCAGTCCGTGCAGACCATTAGGTGTGTATGTCTCCTGTGGCTCAAACATGAACGTTTCTCCAGCCGTTAGCTTATCGGTGGGCCACAATATCTGGACTGGGGTTTCTTTATATAATACAACCTGTATGCCGAGCTTCACGACCTTTTTTTTAAAGCTTAGAGACTTCAACAGCAGCCATCACACTCGATTTACGGCGACGCCGACGCTTAAGTGAGAGCAGTAAGGAAGTTCGTCACCCTGGGGGACTATATGCGACATGACGCGAAGAGGTCTAAAAAGCACTATATACCTCTTTTTAAAGTGAGAGCATTAAGGTAGTTTGGTACCCGGGGTTAAGTATGGGAAATTAAGCGAAGAGTCCCCCCGGGCTTACGAAGATAACACAAAAAAAAATGTAGAAAACAATTCTATGGAAAGAAAAAATCAAGGATTAAAAAAATATTGAAAACAAAAATCTTTAAGTAAAATATCGATTGGACAACATTTTGATGCCTCATGCGGCATGGAGGCCAACAGAATGCCAATGCATAAATAATAACGGTACCTTGGTTTGGTTCGCTTGTAAACCCTCAAAAATTCTGTGCGTTTTATCCAAAAAAATGTAAGTTTACTTTCATTTTTCGAGATTATCTAGATTTTGTCACCTAGATAATGCCATGACCCTTTATCGAGCAGATTATGATTTAGAAGTTGTCGAAGGCGAAGGAAATTCACTAAAATGAAAGTGATGGAGAAATTAACGCAAAAGCTGTATTTTTTCTAAATAAAAAAAAAAATATAAAAATGATCTTCATCGCAATGGACAAGGGCCTTGAAATTGTTAATTATTTAAAGTCAGGTGTATTACTGTTAATGCTGTTTAAACTTAAAAAGCTTTACGTATAAGAATATTTCAATTGTGTTTTAAAATGTATGCTTCGGAGCTATAAAAATCTACTACTGTATCATTTGTTCAAAAGCATTTCTAAAAAAAACATATGCCATTAAATTTTGCCTCCGAAAGTTCTGATGTGCATCGCATTCCATCCTTCATTTATGGTGCTTAAATTTAACATAAAAAACATCAAGCTAAACTAAATGACTTACAAATTAATTTAAAAGGAATTAACCAAACTAATGTTGTTCTGTTATAAGTACTTCTAACAGTGCTAAACGTTGATTGGTTGGTTTTGGTGCTGCCGAGCATTCTCTCAACTGGCAAAAACAAGGCTTATGTGTCTGATCCCTTGAATATGAGCTGTAAGTTGGGGGACGAAGTGTGATCACTGGGAAACTTGCAAGTCGCTGACTCTATCAGACGAACGTGGAATTGTATCCAATGCTTCTCGTTTGAAGGACATCTTCTGGAAAGGTTATTTCATCTTCGTAACCCTGGAAGAGTTTCACTAACTTGCACTTATTGTCCCCAATCATACTTTTTGTTTTGTTTTGTGAACAGCACAGGTATATTTACAAATCAAGTGGTTCTTTCGTTCCTAGTCGTGAAACTGGACAAATTTTAACTCCTGTGTTTTTAAGGCATCTAGTCGAACAATAAACATAACAACTTCATTAAGACATCGCAAAAATCTCAGGATCTAGTGAAGTGGTTTCATGTGGCATTGAAGTTAATATTTCCTTTAAAACAAACCTCTTCAACCTTTTTTTAAATAATTTTTAATGATGCGTCTTATAAACCAATTCACAATCTTTTCTGAATTTAAAAAACGGAGTTTACTGCAGAACGGAAAATGTTCTATTCTACTCAGTTTTCTGTTTTGTTTCTGTTGTTGGCGATAAAGCGCCATTACTGCTTTATTTTATGTATTTATAAATACATTCGAAATTATTTTCCAGGGCAAATAAACCAAATAGTCTTCGGGCGATATAAATAATGGAGCGATATAAATTCAAGAGTTAAAGTTTGCACAAGTCTCAAATTGTTAATTGGGCTTGATTGTTATGAAGAAATGACAGTGACAGTTTCCTTTGCATATATGTTGCCCTTCAATTTGCTTGCATACTTTGCGAACTGACCATTCATAATTCAAATTCGATACTCCTAAGTGCCTTGTTTTTGAAATCTCAATCATTCTCTTAGTGTTTAGTTTCGAACGCATTCTCAATGCATGCAACATTTACTGTCGTTTTTTTGACATATTTGACAGCTTCATTATTTAACACAAAAACATACTATAACTATAAGCAATGGAAATCACACATTCCGTATTTCTTTCGTCCGCTTTCGTTTCTGCATCTCTCACTTTTCCGTTTTAGGTTAGATGGGTAAAATGCACAAACAAAAATGGATTTCGTTCTACAGTGTGCACACTGCATACACCCAACTTGTATTGAAATGTCAAAATGAATACCGAACGCCATGTTGGCATAGTGTGTGCTGACATGATGCATATCTTAACATGTCATGTTGCTACAGTTGAGCGAGCGAGAACAAAATATGCGAAGGTTGGAGCACCAAATGCGAAAAGGTTGGCGTGGCGTGAAATGCAAAATTCAACATTATGCACCTGTGAATGGGTAATGTTTATGCGAACAATATGAATGGCGTGTAGTGTATTTCATGTTTCATAGGACGCTGACATTTATGTGTCAAATATTTACTAGGGTTTTTATATTAGCCGATTCGAGTATGCGGACGGTGCATTTCGATTTACAATGTTTATGAATCTTTTGAAAATACCAACAATGGTCTCTGTGTCACCCATGACCGCGAAATCAATAAACCTCCCGCACCGGACCCAATGTAAATCGCGATAAAATATTGACGTTCTGTTTTGGTGGTTCTCAAATGGTGAAACAACAAAGAACACATCTGCAGCAGAATTTCTATCGTTTCATTCTGATGCGACTAAAATATTAACATGCACCACAGTCCTGCCTGCTGATAAATAAGCAAATCTTTTCATTATTTCATAGTTTCATCGCCGAGTGAATATTTTATAATTTACCGCCCGTACGTATACCACCCGCAGACACACAGGCAGAGCGAAAGAGTGGTTTATTGAACACAGCCCCGCAAGTTCATACTTTAAAAATAGGCGCCGGCCGATCTAAAACACAAGTAACTATATCGGAATGCCTTTTCGAAGCCGTGAATATTGATAGCACAGCAGTATTCGGAACAAAAACTTCAATGACATCGTAACAAAGGTCACGGGAGAAGTGTAGAATAAAAAAAAAAAGTCAATGCAAATGAATGCGATGCCGATGTTGTTATCCAAATCAACATCAATACACGCATTCGCCGGAGCGTACATTTTATGTCGGCGAATTTGATCCGCGTAAATTTCACTTCCACCACTTGTATGTGTCGATTTGTAACCCTTCCACAGAATATGGCTGCATGAATCGTACAAACACGTACAGTTTTGTTATTCCTCATGCCGAACACACCCCATGTATGAATGACGTGATTGACCCAGTTGATGTAATGATTTTCTTGAAATCCATGTAATCACTTGTAATGCGCTATTTGCGTCATTCGTATTCGTTGATAAAAGGTTTGTGTGTGTGTGTGTGTGCGGAATGTGTTAAGGGATTTCGTTGAAGGGCTGACACGGAGAATTTGTTCCGGAAACGGGGACATGAAATGTCAATGTGTGTAGTACTTAGCTTTGTTCTTATTCTGTTTTTTTTTTTAGCTTGAATTGATGTCTGGTGAAGGCTTCAACATGAGTGATTTGTAAATTTTGGCACTGAATGACACAATTTTTCACTTTGAATTGAATTTGTGTATGTTGCGATTTGAATTCGATATTCCATCCAGCAGATCCAGTAGAAAGAAAGTAAACTAGTTACGTTTGCAAATTGACAATTTCCTACGAAACAATGTGATATTTTCCGTTTTGGAGAAAACAGAACAGAACAGAGTGGAATGGTGAAAGCGACAATTCGGGGCTTGTTATGAATTTAAAATTTGATTCAGAAGCGAATGCAAATCGGTTTCGATTATTCGAACTGGAATATTTTTCAAGGAAGGAATATTGTTTTTACGAACATAATCTGCAATATGTAGTTTTACAATACATGTGTTTTCAGTTCAAGTTTATATAAATTCTGCCAAATTTTATATGGTGACAGGATTGAGAGGTATAATCAATCACTAAGACTTGTGAGAAGGTCAAGTGTAAGAGACAGTGTTGTGTCGAGAGTTGCGGCAACGTCTGCGTTGCGCCCATTTTACCGTAGACGTGGTAGCAATTCAAAGACGACTCTCCAACGTTTGGTGGCCAAATTGGAGACGTCCGGTTCGGCAAGCAATCATCCAGCGCACGTACGTTAAGTAACATTTTGGACACGACCACCTCAGAGGTCCATTCGGAAGGCCCAATTTTGGGTGACTTGTTCGAGCATAGCGACTGGCTTATTCCTGAAGACCTGAGGCTTTACATATCCGCAGCGAAAATAGTTCAAAGGTTTGATATCGCACGATCTAGGCGGCCAATTTACCGTAGCAAAACGTGAAATTAAGTGCTAACCAAAATGATTTCTCAACAAGTCCATTTTTTCACGCGCTGTTTGTCTCGTAGCGCCGTCTTGTTGAAACATGGTGCTATAACGGTTACCATTAACGCTAATATTCTGATTTGCCTCATTGTTGAAGAAATATGGACCAATGATTCCACCAGCCCATAAACCACACCATACCTTTGTTTTTAATGGATGTAATTTTAGCTCTTGGTACTCTTCGGGTTGTTCATCAGCCCCAATACGTCAATTTTGTTTATTAACGTATCTATTGAGCCAGAAATGGGCTTCATCACTGAACAAAATTTCACGATAAAACACCGGATTTTCATAGAGTTTTTCAATAGCCCATTTACTGAAAATACGACGCAAATTGAAGTCGTCTGGCTTTCCAAGATGACCTGCCAAAAGATACTGAACAAAAATGACAAAGCAGTTTGATAGGTCTCACCCGAGATCTGTGAAAAAAACCTCACGATATTTTTGTACAACAGCACATAATAAAACGATGCGACACATCAGTGATAATGATCGATATTTCTGATTGTCTTTGACAATCTGTTCTATACTTTTTTACGCTAAAAACATGTTTTTGTTTCTGTAGCAAATTTCTGCTTTACTGAAAGGGTTTTCGTAAATTCTCAATGGACTCGCGAATCAGCTTTTATGCTTTGTAGTGGTAGGCACATAAGTTATTCAAACTGAGTATGAGGGATGATATATATAGAGAAGTCGAAAAGGCCAATGCCGTCCGTCGGTCTGTCTATCTGTCCGGGCGCCGTATGGCAAAACGGTTCGATGGATTTGCTTCAAAGTTTGTATATGAGGTTTTTGGGGTTACATCTTGGGGCATCTTTTAATTTTTTGCTTTATCTTTTGAAATAACGGTCATACAAATGCCATACAAATTTTTTTTTGAAAATCACTTATCACTATTTTTCTCGAAAGTGGTTCTAAGGATTTCGGTCTTTTTTTGTACTAGGGATGTTAAGTATCGGGTCAAAAATTCTGCATACTCAGTTTTCGGAAAAAAATCGATTAATGGTCATTTAAAAAACGGGCTATATCTCGAAAACTAATAAAGGGAACGTAAAGAAAATGGACAGATTTTTTTATATTGTAAACTCAAACAAATCTGCATAGATTTTTTAAATAGTTCTTTTTTCATATAACGATTTTCTTAAATTTAAATTAAATTCGTTTTCTCAAAAACGGCTCTAACGATTTCGATAATTTTTTGTATTTCGAACAATTATGTTAAAAGTGTCCAATGTCAAAATTTTTAAAAACTAAAAAGTGATTAAAATACATTTCTCAACATTAATTTTCGATTCATTTTGCGACTCAGAAACGAATCTCATGTATCGAGAAAGTTTCGTATGACGCAGTTTTGCACTTTATTTACTTAAGCTATGTGGGAACAGTAAAGAGAGATGTGATTTTATAAATTCTTTCAGCATTGTTATGATGATCTTAGTGTATCATTTGTAAAATATAAAATCGTCATTATATTTAATTAAGGTGACGATTAGTTGGAAAATAGGTAAAAAGGTAAGTAATATATTTTTTTGCCCCAACCTAGTTCAAATCTTGGGTATCATCGCAGTGTGCTTGCGGATTTGCAAATTTGACAGTATCATGTAGGTACCCATTTTCCGTCCATTAATTTCGTGCGCTTATGAGGTCAAATGTACTTTTGTCCAAAGATAGCGTACTAGCCGGCTTATTGCAGCAAAATTGTATCTTTGATGAATCCACTGCATATATAGATTTACAAGTAAACACAATTAAACAAATATACAAACAAAGTCAAAACACCTTCACTCACATCCGAAACACACAACAAACAAACATGGAAAATAAATAAAGAAATAAATAAAACTTTAACATCGACTGCAGGGAAACTTTTCAACAGACAGTGTCACTACAATCCCGAACATGTAACGACAACTTCATTGACTTGAACTGCAGCAAAGGATATCATCATCATCCTTCGTATCCAGAAAATGGATTTCAGCCAGTCGGTAGGTATGTATATGAACAAGATAAGGATTCAAGCTGAATTAATGGGTACAAGGATACAATGATGATAATTCGACAAGCCGGCATGACAAATGTTTGATGGTGAAGATATAAGGATGATGATGACGATGTACTCAGAAACTCGTTGCTTCTGCCATAAACGGAATGAACGGAATTGAAGGATAGTTAGATTTTGGTACACACAAAACATATAAACACACACACACACACACAGGATGTGCAATGAATATACATGGATCCATCCATCTTGCAAAGCGCTTTACATGAAATAGGTTTGGTTTTTATTCTATCGCACAACAAAACTACTCGAAACGAGGAAGAGAAACATCATTGCATGTTTGAAGCTGAAAGATGAATCACATACTCGTACATGACACACTCTCGTGCAACAGCCAACGCTATACAAATTGGGTCACGTATTTATGCACCGTTTGTCATCTGTCATGGTTGTGTATTGGACTCCTTGTCATCGTTTGTGTCTTTTCCCGATTTTCATCGAATGGTAAATTTAATGAGTGACTGCGACGATGCATACAATTTGAAGATGAACGATGAGAAGGTTCCGATTTTGCTCTCAATTGTAGACACAATGCATGTTACAGTTATTGAATGTTGCACTGTTGATTTGCTAGTTGTATCCATTGCCATAGGCTGTATTTGGCATAGGAGAAAGACAAATCTAAAAGATTCATTAATCAAACGAAATATAGATTGATGTGATTGGGAATTTGATGTAATAATATGGATTACTATTTAGTTTATCCCAATAATATGAGCTGCATCGACGGTTTTGATCTTCAGGTCTATCGGGATCTTCTCATGTCTCATGGATCTTCAGAGCCTGGTACTCTATGTAAAGATTTATGCATTCAAACTGTCAAATTACCTCGAATAACGACTGATTCAGTTTTTACGACCCTCCAAAACGAACAAAGGAGAACGAATTTCAGATTGGCACGTGAAATGTTCGGACGCTGAACAGGCCGAGTGCAGCCAAGCAATTAGTCAAAGCCTTAGACTGAAGGTAGCAACGTCATCCAGAAAGGTGTAAAACGCTGTTTTTTTTAATATGTAATTGCTATAAGCAACGACATAGAAGCGTCTATTTGGATGCGGACTTATTGTAAAATACAGAGACATAAATGAACGTCTTACAAAAATCCGTAGCAAAGGTAAATTCGCCAACATCAGCCTGATATGTGGTCGTGCCCCAGCGGATGAAAAGGACCACGCTACCAAAGAAAGTTTCTACGAGTTCGGCAATCGGCAAAACCTACGAGCAATATGATAATTATGACGCTAAAATTGTTCTAATAGCACAATCGGAAAGTATAGCCCACACCATGACTAAAAATATCTTCAGAATTGTAGGAATCACAACCCTCCCACTTCACTGCATTCATACTGGTCCGCCTGTGACGTTCGATATCATCAGGCCTCCCGATTGTGAATCAGTTCATCATTGAGGCCAATCAAATGCTGGTGTTTCTGCATTTGTGTGATCCAGGAGTTTTTAGGCCTGCCTCTTTTACGCGATTGTAAGGGAACGTTGATTGCCATTGCCTTTTTGACGGGGTTCGTAGGATCCCTCCTTTGAACATGACAATACCAACTGAGTCGGTCGTGCTCCAATTTTTTCCAGATTTTTTCCAATTTGACATGAAGGTTTCCTCGGACTCTGGAACTTCTCCAGCATTGTAAAGCGTATTTTTCGGTCAATGAAGATGACAGAGTTTTCCTGCAACTTCATCCACCCTACGCTTACACGATGATTGATGTCGTCATCAACGGTTGCTTCGCTGTTGATCATTGATTCCAGATATTTGAACTTTTCACACTTGGGAACCACTTCTCCATTCAAATAAATGTCTGGAATGGGTTGGATTGAGTCAGAGAATGGGCAGAGCATATACTCTGTCTTTTTTTGGCTAATACGATACCCTCTAAACCATCTACCCAAACGTCAAGTGCTCGTTGCAGAAGTCTGATCATCACTTATGATGGCTGCAAAGAATAGCTGATGCACTTTAGGGTCCGTCACTTTTCCCTCAAGCAGATAATATCTATCGGTTTCTTATCACTTCGTCACTGAGGCCAATCAAATGTTTTAACATATAGTGCCGGCAAGTCCATGCTGCAAATCGTGTTCTGGCACAGAAGAGGGGGTAAGAACAGCTCGCGTTAAATGAATTAGAGAGGTGCTACGCCAGGAATAATATTCGGAAGTTTTACCAAAATTTATAAAAAACACCACCCAAATGAAGAGATGAACAAAAAATTTAAATATAATTCATTCATTATCAAACCGTTCAACATCAATAAAATGAAAGGAATTCATCGTCCACCTGACCGCAATGAAGTGAGTATTGATCTCAACTCTAAGAAACTAAAGCCTGAAAAAGACAGCATACCGAGCCATGTCTAAAATTCTTGCGGATCAAATCCTTTAATATCGACTTTATTTATAAATGCGAACAATTCGAACTCTCGAACTCCATATCCCACTTATCACCGCATCACTCATACGGAACCTAACAAAATATGCCAACCTCCATAAAACCCGGAAAACTTACGTTCTGCCCCCATGCTTGGCACAATAACCAAAAAAACAGAGCGAAAAAGAACTTCAAAAATTACTTACGATTATTATCTGAACTGAAATGAGATAGAACTTAATTTAAAAAAAAAAAAAAACACAACCTCAAACGTATTTCATTTGCATTGTTCGCCACGTGCTTTTGTAAACATTTGCAATGAATTAATATAGCGTATCAACGCCACCACCACAACAGTGCGACAGACTTTATGACCAAAGTATAACTTAACGACAACCATAAACATTTCGATGATGACACTTTTATCAAAATAAAGAAGAAAAAATAGCGAAAACCAGCACGGGATTTCGAAGGATTCCACCAATATCATTGAAATAAATCTTTCCAAAGGGATCCGCTGTTGTTCCGCTTTCGGCATCCACAAACACAACACAACGCAACACAACGCCATCTCAATAGCTTCCAATCTGCGGTATGGTGGCGTTGAAAATCGATTACAATTTCGCAACACAAAAAAAAAAAAAAAAAACGACTCGTTGTTACCTCCCCGCCTTTATGATGAAGACCGGGCATCCTCGATAAGGACCGGATAAAGGGAACACGAAACCTCTCAGCAGAAGATGGTGGTTCCATTGATGTTCCAAATGGCGAAACATATTTTAACAATTCAGAATCGGTTCCGGTATGGTTGGTTTCATTTTAAAGTTGCTGGGTGGTTGGCAGGGTTATGGGGTGAGAGTTGGTGAGCAACCAATATCAATCACTTGGTGCTTAACACATTCTCTAATACAATTTTTCGTATTGGTTTGGTTAAATGTTTACATGAAGCTCGGGCACACATGCATCACAGATCCTAGGGAGACACGAGGACTGAACAGAGCTCCACCCGCAACTAAAAGGACGCTCTCGAATTATTTGGTACTCACTTTAAGTAATCCTGCAAAGAGTTTTTCTTGTTAGATACTCGATTATGTAAACGTGATGGGATTACTCTTCATGTGACGATGATGAGACAAGAGAATTTACTTGAGTGGGGGCGCATGTTTTGGTTCACATATTAGGGTAGAGAGCTGCTTTAACACTTAGCCCTGAGTTAGGGAATGATTGCCGTCTGTCTCACCTGTTCCGAAAATTAGATAGATAAACAATTTCATGATTCTCTGTATGCCGTACTCTCAAAGTATCGTAACCTAACCGCGGTTACAGAAAACTTCACTCACCCACATCGCTCCACAATTTCACATTTTCATGTATCCCTGCTCTGAATCTTTCAGATCTTAACTTTTCATTTCAAAGTGAATCATTGATGTCCGTCAAAGTAAAGAAGAACAAATAAATCTGCAGCACTTCACTTCTTTTTCTATATTTCGACTGCACATTTCTTCACTTCAATAGGAATCCGAGGGATAATTAAAATTTACCCACAACCAAATGATGAGAATGACAATGGAGGAACTCCTTTGGCAAGGAAAATCCTTTGAAGGATTTACTGAAAGTTCTTAAGCCAGTTGATAAAGGTACACCATAAAATACATAACCGACAGCGAACGAAGGATAAACACGAAAAATTAACAAAACATAAAAACACAAGCGCTGAACTCCGATGACATCGAAGAAGATTACATTTTTTGCAATCAATTCGTTCTTGGTTTTTATTTTTTTTTTAAAGAAGCAAAGAAAAAGGAAATTAATTAAAATAAAATACATAACGAATGCAATGCCTTTGAAGAGATCTTATGTCGTTGCCTATATGTTCTTTGGTTAGTCCAGACACCGGCTTAAAAAAAACGGTACAAAGGACGGTGTATTGCATTGATATATTCAGGGTAGTGTCAGTGGTTTAATGGAGGTGTTACTCAAGTATTCCAGACTGAAAGGTTTCAAATATCGAGATTGAAAGGATAAGTGCTAAAATAAGACAGCAGAGTAATTGTTTATTTACGAAATGACCTCCGAAAATTCGAGGAGTCCACCTGGACATCAGACCGTGGAGACCTTCCGATTTTGCTCCTCAGTCCTAGGTTATATTAGGGTTAGGTTAAAATGGCTGTCAGCATAAGGCCGACACACTTAGATGATTATTGGTCCGTTGTAATAACACAGGGATTGAGGATAAAAAGCTCTTCCCTACTCGTTGAACCAATTGAAGGAGACGTTTGATGTCAATGTTCATAAGATAATTTGTATCTTCATAGAAGGTAATTTCGAGATGGAGCTTTTTTTTTGGAGGGAGCAGGGCAAGTACAGAGTACTTGGGGGATCGTTTTCCTTCTTAGCCCATACAGCTTCTGCAAACGTCGTTTAGAAAAGCACCGAGTCTTGTGGCATGCCTACCATGCCAGATCTGTTTCAGCATTAGACATGTGATTCCACTAGCTCACAGGCTAGATGACAGTTTACAAGTAGCGATTAGTTTACCGAACTCTCCTTTATCAGGTAAGAGAGGTATGGTGGTTCATAAGGAATGTTTTTGTGGCCTGGCACCTAGAAAAGGTGAATATTAAACTGTTCCGCCATATCCTAAAGAGACGATCGATAGTCTAGGGCTACTATTAAGTTTACAAACAAGCAGTCTAGTCTTTACAGACACTGTCCTTTAAGAAGCGGTATGCCAAGCTCCAATATCATTTAATATTGGTCGCATCTCGACCGCCGTAATTGGTTTCTGGACGCAATAATCAGTCCAGCACGCTTAATTTATTTCGTCGCCCCTTTTTTTTCTCTTTTAATGATCTTTTGCTGATATGCTGATCAGACTGTATGCCACTATACGTGAGAAATTTATATGATACAGCTATACACATTATCTCAAATAAGATCAAATGGAGTTGGTTTACACTCAAGTAGACTATATGTTTTCATTTCTAGAATTAATGTTGTATGAATTAAATATAATAATTGTCGGCTAAACATATTTGTATCGAAATAACGTTAACCGTATAGTTGCTCAGAAGATCCCATCTTCATTCACCCTTAGGAATTGTATTCCTTGAAAAATTTCCGTTTGCGGAATCATTGGTAGAAATTTAGTCCATTTAGTGCCGTACAGCAGGACTGGGATGATAAGAGTCTTCGTGTTTCGGGAGAGGGCCTTTCCACTCAATTGCCGTCTTAACCCAGAGAAACAGCGTTTGGAAAGAGTTATCCTTCGATTAATTTCTGAAGAGATGTTGTTGTCAGATCGTAAGGCGGAGACGAGGTAGATAAAGTTCCTGACTTACTCAAAGTTGTAGCTGTCTATTGCGACGTTTTATCCGATTCTTCAATGTTGTGTGTCCCTTTTTGTCGAAAGCCTCATTAACTACCAATCCCATTTTTGCCGCTTCAGCTTCAATACTAGCAAACGCACCAGACTTGAAATAAATTGTGCCACTGCAGTTGACTTTTTACTTTCTTAAATTTTTTTTCAACCAGAAGTCCCATGATAGCGAATTACCTTGCGGGAATCCTTTTTTGACATCGAAAACTTTTATGAGGTCGGTACCAATTTTGACGGAGCAGCGAGAGTTTTTCACCGTCATCCTGCACAGACAGACGTCATCCTGTGGGAATGCCAAAACCAGATATAGCTTTGTATAGTTCGTCTCTATAAATGCTATCGTATGCGGCCTTAAAATCAATTAAAAGTTGGTGAGTATCGATCTGAAATTCTTGAGTGGCTTCCAGAATCTGGCGCAGTGTGAATATTTGGTCGAGAGTGGACTTTCCGGGCCTGAAACCGCTCTGATAGGGGTCAATCAGGTTGTTGACGAAAGGTTTCAGGCGTTTACATACTACGGCATATAAGATCTTGTACGCGATGTTATGAAGAATAATCCCTCTATAGTTAGCGCAATTAAGAGGGTATCCTTTCTTGTGGATCGGGCAAACAATGCTTATTCATCAGCCATACTTTCATCTGACCAAATCTTTGCGATTTGTATTCAGCTTTCTCCAGCTGCTTTGAATAGCTCGGCGGATGGGCCATCAGGGCCAGCAGCCTGGCTCAGCAGTCAGGTGGACGGGATTGTTGGCCATCTTCGTCCAGGTTGAATGGTTCATTCTGCCTGACAGCGGGATTATGGCCGTCTTCGCCGCTAAGCAGTCCGCAGAAGTGGTCTTTCCATATCCGCAGCATTGACTGTGACTCTACCACGTTGCTTGGGGATTGTGGCAACTTCGCCTAGATATGGACAGCATCGTTATTATTGTTCCTACTCTACTCAAGTGGACCTTCGCGCAGATTTAGGGGAGTTGGGGATAAGCAGATAGTGTGCCATTCCATACAATAGTTTGTATTATCGACGGTTGGGGCTCCTGGCCACTGGTATCTTCCTCGGTTAACGTTAACTGGTGGATATTAGTTATACTGGAAACGTTTGGATGTTGTGCCGCTAATTGGATGTTGATATGACGAATCGTTTTCAGTCTCGCCTCTTTTGTTTGTATGTTCGTGTTCGGATTTGGTTCATTGGATGTTCGAAGAGATTTGTTCTTTCCTATGTTCGTGTACTGATTTTGTTTTCCGCGGTTTGTGTATTTAAGACATTTTTGGCTGGGTTAAGTGCATAGGCGAGATCTTTGACCAGGGATAGTCGTGATGTCTTTTCTTTTGTCTCTTTAAAACCGCTCGCCTCATCTTCTCTCGGACCGTCCGTCCTTAGGGGTACCTGCTTTTGTAACACTTCTAAGGGACATGGCAAGCAAGATCGTTGGATATAAAATATCGGCTATAGCAATCCCTAAAGGCATAGCGGAAGAAATCAAAGGTGAAAATAGGAGTGGGTTTGGGAAATGGAATGGTGAGAGACGAACACTTTTGTCACGTTATGTGAACTTGGCAATTTCACTATGAAAATATAAAAAAAAAAACGCAAAAGCTTTTAACTCAAATCTTAAATTCAATTAATCCCCTTCGCGGAACACGTTGAAGTATTAATATTTTAATTTGTTTCCATTTTGAAATTGAAATGTAATTCCGATAAAACATACATTTTTGTATTTTAATCTATCGCTGTGGTGTGGGATTTTTTTTTCAAATAATTTTTAAATGTGGGTTATATTTAGCGCGTATGGTACCAACAATATGTAAATAATACAATGTCAACTCCCTAATCTGCGGAAATATTACATTCAAATATGTTGATCCAATCATTTAATTTAATTATTCATTATTTCTATAGATTTGCATGTTGGGTTTTTTTTGTTTTTTTTTTGTGTATAAATATTTAATACAATTTAGTGATTAGAAATTCATATAGGCACTTTTTTATGGCGGCAATTAATATTTATATTAATTAGGGATGAATTTGGCATTTAATTATTTGCCGAATTGGATTTAGTTTGCCTTTAATTGTGAGTTAGTAAGTTATTGAATTTATTTTTTATTTTTGATAGGCGTACACGAGTAGTTGGGGGGATCGATAATAAATGATTCATTTGAATTTATTTGAAATTAAGTGGTTATGATAATGATAAATTGTGATTTTGAATTGTGTTTGTAAGGCACGGAATGTTTATACCAGCATGATAAGTGGGAATTATTACGGTTTACTGGAAATGGCTGATTAATACGAATGATGTGTCTAAAATTTAATTGCTCAAAAAACATACAGGATGAGGGTAACCTAAATTACTGCTATTGTATCAGATGTTGCGAAAAATCAATTACAAAATGTCCTTTACAGAATAGATTTTCGTGTGTGGTTTAGATAATGAAAATATGTAACTGTATCTGGTAAATACAGATTTCTCGTATTAAGTCAAGGAAATTATAATTGGCAATAATTTTCTCAATTGGCATAACGGGGTCTGCACGAATTCGTGTAGTTGCTGTTTAGTTATTATGTTTTTCTTGTACAATTACAATGCAGCCATTGTCAAGAATATTTCCTGGTTTTAATCTTCATTTACAAAGAAAAGGGTTCTTTAAATTACAAAAAAAAAAAAGAAATATGTTCACTAACCTTACATATGCCCCAAAAAATGGCGTTAAGAACGTGATGCATGACATTTTATTTAGTTTTCTATGAAGTTTTGTGGATTGTAGGTCTAGAGTAGAAATTTGGAACATATACTTAAAAAGCCCACTGTCACGCCCACATTAAAATAAAAAACATTTCAAATTTAAGGTTGAAGAGATAAAGGGTTAGAACCTTCACAAAATATGACCTCCTTCACAAGGTTGCGATATAAAGTTTTCTGCCACGCTTACTTTTTGTTTTTTTTTTACCAAAATTGAAATTTAACTAAGAAGACAAAAAACAAAAAAAAATGATACCAACCTATTTAGGCAATATTTTATTATATAAATATTTATTCTACGAAGTTTTTACCCGTGTCTACTGTAAGCCTAGACATAAACTTCATAGACTTTAGGTTATAGCTAAGTTAACCATAGGACTGGACTGCATACTCAGCTCGCCAAGTGTGATAGATGAAATGAGTTCTCGGATCGTATCTACTCAGCAAGCACGGTAAGGTGAGTTGTCTCGTATTTGTCCTGTGAAAATTTAGTTTAGTTAGTAAAGGTAGTGTTAGATTTTAGTGTTTATACTTCTTTTTTTAAATTTTATGTTATTTTTTAATGAATTTCACAGAAAACCAAAGGAAATATCATGCGTTATGTTCATAATGCCTTATATTGGGGCACTACCCCAATTTGAAATGTTGATTGTGTATAGGATGGAATCGGGTTTAACCGATTACTATACTTAGTAGACTTCCTTTTGGTACACCGGCTTTAAATTTTCTTTATGATGAGTACTGCATTTCTTGTTTAATTTTAAAGAATCGATTTAAGTAGTTATCAATAATGCTTGAGGATAACTGCTTAGACAGCTGATCTTAGAATTAATGGATCAGCCCTTTATGCCAGACTTAGCGAAAGCTTGTGTTTATTTTTAAGAAATATAGAAGGGCATGTAATTTTCTATTCAAATGCCCTTGAAGTGATGGTTTGACATTTTATTTCGAATAACAATATTGGGCGATACAAGTTTACCTCGTTAGGTGTTTTGTCAAGCTAGGGAAGAATTATTTGTTATAAATATCAAGAGCTTCATATAAATTTCTTATGTTCGTCTTTGCGTTGCATCTTCTTCAAATTTACAAAACTTTATAGAAAGAATCAAATTGAAGTTGTCCATTTTGTTAGAGAAGAGATACGCAAAATATTATATCACCTTTCAATGCTGATGAAAATGCAAAATGAATGCAATGAAAATGATTCTTTGAGGAATAATTTAAAAAATAATCTTCAAGATCACGATATCGATCATATTGCGAATGATTTCGAACATGTTTTCATTTTCAAAGGCTCTATCTATATCTCTATTCCTTTAAGGCATAAAGATGCTTATATTGTAGACCGTGCATATTTTTTTCAACCCTAACAAAGCTCACGATTTGGTGCATTATACACTAACAAAATATAATCTCCACGTTTTATAAGGCGACGGGTTCTCAGTTGTTTTGGCATACTTAAATTGAACTCTTTTAAAATAAGAGGCGGGATGTTTCTTCATTGACTGAACCGTGCGTTCTCTACTTGCCCTATTACTCTCTTGGTGAAATGTCTAGTAGTCAAGCTCTAATTACAATAATTTATCAAATTAGAAATAATTATGTTTAGTAATATTTAACGAAATAAGTACTCTGTTACGAATATTTTAAATTAAAAAAATTAATGGTTCCTTTAAAGAACTTTTATATTATAAAAGCATTTTCCTTTAACACTCAATCTGCAATCCAAATAAGCTATCTAAGTGCCCTGTCAATGATGCCTATCCCTATTATGGAAAACAAATTATCAAATCGTCCATTTGCAGGCTAACTGCCTAATTAATGGAGTCTGTGTAATCTCATAAATTATAAGGACACTCAATATGAAATGCGATCCTCTCAGCAATAATAATCAACGCTGCTTTTATCACCGTCACACTTGTAATTAATTGAAATCAACAGCACTACGAGCAGCACATATAGGCGCAAAGCTAAACATGGTATTCTCCTACTCACCCACTCACTCACTCACCCACTCCCACTCGTGCTCAGACTCACACTCGTTCTCTATACATAGGAAGCAATTAAATATTAATTACACACAAAAACTCATCACAATCGATTTTAGTCCTTTTTTCGCGTGCAAAACCAACAACCATTGAAAGCAGCAGCAGCAGCTTCTCCACGACCGAAAAGCCTGAACTAATAATTATACCATTAAATTACATTAAATGAAGAAGTAGATGAGAGTGTTATGCTATAAAGCTCGCAGAGGCCAATGTCAATTGCAGTACGTAACGTACACCTTCGTGTGTCTATGTGAAGAGCGCAATGCGCGAAAGGATGTCAAGTATCCTATTAACATGGATGGAAGTGCTGTATTTTTTTTTTTGTAAATTTTCTCATTCTACGTGGTCGGAGGGGAGTTTTCTTATTAATCATTTTTTTTTCGTTTTGCAGGTTTCCTTGAGATGAATGTCCTTATAATTTCATTATCACTCTTTCACACTGTGACCTAGGTTTAGTGTATTTATTTTTCTGTAACGATGTGTTTTGCCACTCTTGGCTTAAGGACATTAGTGGGCAACTTAATGCGACACAGTGCTTATTTCTCGTCCTTTTTAATGACATAGTAGGTGCTGGAACGACGCCATCAAATTGCTGTGTTTTATTAGCTTTTGATTATTTTTTCTCGGTAAGGATATACATATGTACGTCACGTGCATAAACAAAAAATTCCATTAACAATTTAGAACAAAAAAAAATCACATCTGAATATAACTATCATTTATTTATTGTTAGACAAAAAACAAACAAACAATCTTACAAACATTACACATCTAGTGACAAACTATTTTCCTCTTAATAGCTAAACATTTGATAAAAAAAAAATAATATACGGACCGAGGAACGTAACAAAGATTTGGGATCAGGTCAGATAAATTTCGAAAGGTAGTTCGGGATTATGGACTATTTATAGCAATCTCTGACTCCAACATATTTCTATGGTGGTCTACTTATTTATCTTAAAAAATAAGGATACTCGACTACTTCCTTCTACTTTCGGGTTGGGCGTCTCCTTGACTTGTCCCCGTATAAATGTAATTGTCTCGACCAACAATGCCGGTACCCTCAGCATCTCCCAGCCATGGATACTTATTGGGACAGTCCCGACATGTTTCCATATATCGGGTGTCTGAGATGTTCTTTTCAGGATTGCTGAACGCAAGTCCACAATAATTTGAGGTCAGACATGGTTTTGTTGCGGTCGGAACACGTTTCTGACAATCCCATGAGTCAATGGAGTTCAGACTACGGAGCTCTTTGGGATCGGTGATCCATGTGAGAGCCTGGGTGACTGTGACATAGTAGACATCGGGACTGAAACGAAAAAAAATGAAATGGATTAGACGTGACGTTATTTTGTGATTTAAAATGTAAATTTATTCATCTTGATTGGATATGCAATTTAGTGTCTCCGTTCGAAGCTAAATTTAGGTGAAGTGAGGTCTAGTCATGTGTTTTTTTTTATTTAAATTTTATTTTTAATTTTGGAAAAAGCGTGCCGCGATCGCAAAGGATGGAAGGCTGCCGTGTCTCAGGCAGGGACTTTTTACGGGTCGGGAGCCCTTTAAGTCAGTAAGTAAGTTCCTTGATAAAGAACCAGAATAGAAATTAAGTGATTCGAGGAAATGACAAGTGTCCAATGGACGTTGGTTTTGAATGCTTGTAAACTCTTATGTGTAGGAACCATAGACAATTCCATATTTGTATTGAACGCTTAGGAATGAGTTTTTGGATATCACTGTTTGTCCGAATGTTGGCTGAAGACTGAACTGATGGGCTTTACTGGCATAAGGGGTATTGCGGTTAAAAATGTCTACCGATGGAATGTAACTGAAATGTTGTTTAAGCAATTATGTTAAAAAAAAAATAAAACAACGACTAGCAGGAGATATTGCAAGAATGACTACGAGAACGAGGCGATTTGGCCATATCTCAATAACCAATATGTGTTATCGAACGTATTTGAATCATGTCAATTAGCAATATTGGTTTTACCAATGCCCGAATAAAGAGTTGAGGGTCCTATCTTTAGCGAAGGAATGGATATGATTAGAAGTAACATACAGTACATCGTTTAGAAAAAACAGAAAAAAAGTGGGAGACAAAACGGAGCTTTGTCATGCTTTGATCCACAAACAAAATCAACAACACACGATACGCAATTCGCCAGATGATGTCCTACATAACCACAGCAAACAACAAGTGAGAGTCGGGATGAAGGGATTGCCCATTTTTGTTTTGTTTTAATTTGATGTTTTTTTTTTTTAAATTGAATGAACACTGACCGCGTAGCAATTAAAAATACAAATAAATAAGTGTGCACAAGCTGATATGCAAATCGGCGCCCGAAATACTATGGCTTGAAACTAAGACTTGTTAGTATAATTTAAGGAATTTAAGAAGTCATCAGTGCTACGTCGAGCCCTACATTGATAAACGAAAGGGGCGAGTTTTGAGTAAAGCTTTTGTAGTATATATCGATCGTTTGGACCGAAATAACTGCGGTGTATATATAAAAGAGACGAGGGCATCTTTAAATACGACAGTAAGTGTGGGAATGAATAGAATGATAGGTAGATGTGCAATCAACAAAATCAGAGTGGAGACGATGGATGAAGAGAATGGTTGGTATATATCTATTCTGGGAATAAGCACATCTGATTGGATTCTGAAAAAAGAGTGTATTATTTATGTAGAGAGATCTGACAAAGCCGAGAGAAATTTAGCTTAAGGCAATATTTCAACAATATACGAAGGTAAAATTTAGCTTCCTATCGAAAAAAATATCAAGGTGGCGCAATTTTTAAAGCACCAATTCGAAATAATGTCATGGTCTTGTTTGAAAGAGGTGAAGAGTTTACAAAATTTTGTACCGTCAGCATAGAGCGACAGGGAGAATTATGAAGTAACCTCTTCGAGATCGTTAGTAGGAAGGTCGCAAAAACGTGTAGCTAAAACGGTCACCAATACAAATTAAATGTTCATAATTCTTCTTTGGCATTTTCAAAGGCTGAGAGGGCGAAGGACAAGTCGAAGACAAGGACGAAGTCTACAAGGTTTGGAGTAGTTGACCTACCCTTTAAGAAGCAATGCTGGAAGTTTTGTAATCTCAAAGAGTTTGGGTTTTATGGCTGACATTGCAACCTATAAGGTCTATTGTATCAATTATACCATAGTGTTTAGTTTATGAGATAGTTAAGCTTTAGGGCTATCGTTAGTTACATCATTCTTTGATCCATTTTTATGCACGAAGGCAGTCTTCCAAAACTTTTCAAACTCTCATTAAGAGGGAGAGGGAAAAATGCATTCGAGGTAATACAGAGGAAAAGAAAGGTTGGAGGAACATCTTTTAATCATAATTGAATTCAACCTAACCGCGATTGCACTTGTTGCAGCTAACTGAAATGCAATCAGCACATGTACATACGTCATCAAGAACAGACTGCACTAAGTTTGATGTAAAAATAACTCTCAATAAGTAGGTCACTGCGTATTAGGTAGCATGGAAGTACCGTCTTACGGCTTCTGCAAGTTTTGGAAAGACGTCTAGGAAAGAGAGAAAACCTTACTATATTAAGGAAGAAATGTTTTAGTGAATACATTTTTGAAGACCTGATTGATCTGACTAACGTAAATATTGGTGCACCAGGAAATACATTATTAGGTCCAATTGGTTCGTATAGCTATAGACTATTTGAAAGTGATTTAGGTTTGATTGCTTCAGTAATATCAGCTGACGCTGCTCCAAGTCGAGAAATTTGCAGTTTGATTGTACTAGTCACTCCATAGCTTCAGGATTAGTTCGAGTACTTCAATCACCTCGCACTTCTTCCTTTTATCGATGTCGGGATTGCCTGATTATGATTATTACAGTCACCTCAATCAGCTACCGTCCCAAACGACAACTGCGGCTGATAAACGTTTTAAGTTTATATAAGCAGCCACCTAACCTAACCACAGTGATTTACTCTCACTCGAGGGAGAAGGGGTAATCTTCGGTTTTTCGTGTATAGTTAACGAATTGAGAAAAACGACTTATGATCGTTTATAAGATTGTTTTGCGCGATTGTTTAGGTAGCATAGCCGATAAAGTTGAAGATCCACAAGCAGACAAGTAGATATGCAGTAAATTGAGAAAACCTATGATCCCTTCGACGCTGGACGCTGCGGTCAGAGTGTTTGGTTTTATTATTAAAAATCTTAAATAAACAAATTGGTTGCAGCTGAACTAACGCTCCACGAAAAAAATAAAAATTGTTAAGTAAATCACTTATCCACTTTAGACAGACACAAACAAAACAAATTGTTCTTAGGAAATTTGCATTAAATGTGCCCATTCGAAATTTAAACGTCATGAACAGTGTTTGACATTGACAAAGGATTAGGGAAGTGCATTTAGTACTCAAAATAGAGATGTGATCAAGTTGAAATAAAAGGCAAATTACAGGAAGGCATTAAAATGTACTTAACTTATTATTTTTGTTCTTTATAAAGCAGCATTTTACAAATTTGGGGAGCCACTTTCATTTTTAGGGAGCCCAGTGCTTAACAAAGGAGTCAAAAATTCCTAAAGGATCCACTCCGGGAGCGCAGTCCATCATCCCTTAGAATGTCGCAATCAATAAGGAATTTCAAAAACTGTGTTAAAGGTGAATGATCAAGGATTACAGGACTTTGCCAAGAGTGTGTCTAATAAATAAAATTGCTTTATCTAAGAACTACCTTTGAATACATCAAATATAAAATAGGAATAAAAAAACCCCATTACAAGTGAAACATAAGCGACACATTGTTAGTACATGCCACCTACACTCTCAGCCGCCTATAAAACAACTCAAACAAATGTTGAGTGCAACGCCTCTCAATCAATTCGAATGCCAATTCCATCTATTGAAACAAACGTTCTTTCTAATTAAATTTAGTTTCCAACACAGGTGTATACCTCTAAGGTGACTTGTTAATTGTACACCACATCCCAATCAATATAAAACAATTTCTCCGATGGCCTCCTTCGCCCCCTAAATCCAGAGAAGTCAAGGAAAACTTTCTAATTGGAAACCCATGTTGGGCAAACACCTTTGCCGACCATCCTCAACATCGTAACAACTATATCACTTCAGAAGGTGAAACAAAAAGAAAACTTTTTACCCTTCCTCTTTGACATCCCTGTGTGTGTGTGTGTGCTGTACTCAGACAAAAGCACGTAAACAAATTAAATACTTGTCACCATTTCCAAAACAAAAAGCAAAAATAAAAAAAAATAAACGCAAAACTTGGTTAACAACAAATATTTCCCAATACTTTGTTTGTGCCCGGTAAAAAAAACTTTGTTTTCCCATGTCAAAATCGTCCCCATTCGACTCCTTCGAACTTTGAAGCTGGCCATTTTGTTCACATCTCATCGTCATCGTCGAAAAGTTCAAATGGTATTTTATGTGTCGTCAAGTTTTTCTGTATTGGGCCCATTGACATACGTGTCAAAGGCTATTCATTGATTTTATGTCACCTTCGGGGTGGTTTTCTCCGGAAATAGTTTGTCGCAAAAATTAAACCTTTAATTTGTAATTATTTTGTGAGTCAAAACTTTGGTTCATTCGATGGAATTAAAAATTCCACAATGTAACTTCCCCCTTACCCAAAACCATTTAAACTTTTCTCATTATGGCCGGCGGAGGTTTTCAATACAAAAGAAAAAAAAACCAAACTAAACGATCTAATTTAAATTTATACTCACAGCGTGAGGGTCCAATCAATGAACTTGTGCAGTCCAAGTTCCAGTTGTTTCGTCTGGAACCAATTTGTGTGGAAGGGCAGCATGTAGGGAGCCTTGTTTTGTTCATAGTAACGAGAGAAGTCCTCCTGTAGCCATTCGACAACTTCGTCCACGTCCAAATTGTGCAGAACACATTGATCCATGTATGGGCAGTGACCGCCTTCGTATCCTTCGATGTAATGTGTGTTTAGTGGCACTTCCCAGACACCAGGGAAGATTTTGCTAGGACAGGTACCGCTCTTGCATTCATGGGAAATCTTAAAGTCCAAGGTGTATGGCCAGATTGGCACATTGACTGGAGGCACTGTCACCGAACTGTCGTAGATGTAGCCAAAATCTTCAATTACCTATAACAAAAGATAAAATAAAATTTCTGCAAAAGGACTTAAAATTGTGAAAAAAAACTCACTTTGTATTGAGTATTTCTTCCGGGCTTAAGGAATGGTGCTCGCATACCAACAACATCGGCGGTCGTCACATTGGCAAAGTGTCTCAAAATCTCACGCATTCCAATCATCTCGCCCACCCACTCCTCGTAGCCTTTGTCCTGGAGACCGGTCTGCATCGAAATGGTTTCGGTGGCGATTTCATGTCCCTCATAGGCCAAAGTCTGGATCTGTTGGTAGTTGCTGCAGGACAGATAATAAAAGATACAATTGACATAAGAGTTGCAACTAAAGCAGTAGAAATAGAAGCAGCATTTGCATGTCCCTTGAGGTCCTGGCGATAATGGTTGCGTTGTGTGTCGCAGCATGCATAACCCCCACGGTCCATTTTGGCCATTTTGGCACGAATGTCTCAGATGTTTATCTGGCAGAGGGATTTACATACGGGATGTGTGTTTAGTTTGTCCTTCTGTTGTGTGTTGTGTGGTGAAATGTGGGGACTATTTTCGGGAGAGGAAGTCATAAAAGTTCCACATACACACAGCAGCAGACGAGCATTAGAAAACATTTTAATACAATTCGGATGGAGAGATGCACTTTATGCCGCTCTTTGAAATGAATATGTGGTGGTATGGTGATAGTGGGCCACTGAGGGCGTTTTGGTAACCGTAATGTGTTTTGTGTGTTTGCAAGTTGATTAAAAATACAATTTGCAATTGGTTGTCCCCTCGGGAGGGTTCTTGTATTTTTTTTTTCAAAAGTTCAAAGTTCTACGAATAAAGATTTAATAGTGGATGTGTACGGTTGTTTGTGTGTGTGTGTGACTATATTAGTTTGTTTGAAAGTTGGTAGTTTTTTGGAAGTTTTTGTTTTAAGTTGCATCCATGAATGTTGTGTATAGGTATACTAGGAACGTAAATACTGAACATGCATTAATTTACTAACGAGCCAAAAAGTAACATTGAGTTAGGAATTCTTCTCCTCTGGACCACACTGTGTTTGGCAGATTAAAAAGGCTTACAGCTTTGGTAAAGACTTGTGTAAATATATTTTTTGAATTAATGAGGGACTACATTTCCATGCAATTTTAGGGTTTCGGCCAGAGGGGTAAACTTTATTTTAGTCGCAAGATTTCAACTTTTATCAAGAAATGTTAAATCACACAAATGCAGACAACAGATGTCGAATCACGTCGAAACATACGAACATTTTTTTTAAATTAATTCACACAATACTTGTGGCACGTATTGTGTCGTAGCCGCTTTATTTATGGCTCATATTACACTTTTACACCCGTGTTAATAAACGTGAGTTAAGGTTGAGTTACCCTGAGTTAAGTGTCAAATGTTATTAATACAAAATTTTTAAGGCTAACTGACGTTTTTCGACTTTGATTTAACTAAACTCACCATTCTAGGTAGTTTCGCGTTGGTTTAGCAAGCAAATTTAATAATTTTATTTCTTTTTTTCTACAGAAATTTTTGAGTTCTCTTTAATTTTTTTTTGTACCGTTCTCGATTTTTTTTTCTACTTCCCACTTTTAAAACGAAAGAACATTCATTTGTTTGAGAAATGCTCTAAGGACAAAGAAAATTTTACTGATTCTAACAGTAATAGATTTGCGCAAAGTGAACGTCAGTTATTCCATACATTTCTTTATAAATTAAAAATTGAGCGAGTTTACTCTTATCCTCGTGAGTTCGAGGTGAGTTAAGGGGTTTTTATTAATAGGGCTGTTAGTAAATTTGCTCTGAAATTTTTTCTAAGCTTTATAGTATAAGAGAGCATTTCGATGATCTATCCAAGTTTACGAATGAAAAAAGAAGTGATGTACATTTTTGAATGTATACCAATGTATTCTATCAGCCTTATTTATAAACATATTTTAAGGCCAGCGTAACTTTACGCAATACTTAAACTGCCCTTACGCAGGACAACATTATTTATAAAACTTAAGCAACGTTGCTTAAGCGATGCGTAACCTAAACGCCAAAATGTGTTTAGGGGCTGTGTAAGGTGTGTGTACATTTTTTTTAAAAAACAAAAAAGTAGTAAAAAGGTATAAAGAGATATAAAAATGCCATTTCAAATGCGGCTTTTGTGAATGATATCGATTTAATTAACTTCTTTAGCCAACAAATTAACCCGAGACAATGCAAATCGTATAATTGATTATATATATGTGCGCCTTTGTAACATATTACATAAACAAATTGTAGTACCTTATCAGTTGTAATCCCAATTTTCCGACCGTTTTCTTTTATTTTGGGAGTTTATCATGCTACGCAAAATATTTCCATATAAATCAACAAAAATCTGTCAAATGCAGCTGAGTTTCTGCACTCTTAAAGCCAAATGTAGTTGAATTTTATGGTTTTGGTGCTAGTTTTTTAAATATTCTTACATATTTATACACAAACCTCGTTTAGTTAAAACACAGAGGAAAATCGTTTATAAATCAGAATTTCAGCAAAGATGCGTAAATGTTGCGTAAATACTTACGCGTTGTTTAACTAAGCAACCTCTGAGAGGAAATCTAATAAATACGACTGTATAAGTTTAATAAAATGTTAATTACTGTCAAACAATATAGACATATTTGAAGACATGTCTCTGCCATCGATTCAATATTCACCGTTCAACCGTTCATAAGTTTCCTTATGAAGGAAGGTAAATCTTAAAACTTAAAAAACATATCGAAATGTTACAATTTGCTTTAATGTCTTATTCATATTAGATAACTTTAGAATTATGACCATTTCCGAAAGTTTTCGCTGTCAAAAAGATAAAAATAAATAAATAAATATTAGGCGTAAACGGCTTAACGAAGATATATTTGTAATTTATTTTTGAGAAGCTTCTTATGACAGTTCTTGCTATTGGATGTTTGGTGGACTTTCGGAAGAGGTAAAACACTCACCACCTTTCTTTCGATTTTAAAACCGGATATGAGAACAACTAAAGAGACAAGCTTTACAAAGTCGGACAATCGTTTGTTTGTGCTCGGACGCATCTGGAGGAGACGATCCAGCGACAAACTATACGAGCTGTTTGTGCGACATCGATCTGGGTCATAAAACTGCGCTTTAGGCAAACGGTACAGCCCGCTCGATTCTAACTCTTAGGATAGTGTTGGAATGCCTCGCGTTAGGTGCCGCGTAGTTACAAAGACCATAATTTTTTCCAAAAATTAAGCAATGGGTACAACAATTTTCTATTATGCTCAGTACCCAAAGGAAGGCTTTCTTTAAACCTTCGGGTAACTGTACTCCAGTAGATTGATAGTAGGAGATAGACCCTTACTCTTCAACGATTTTTCCCAAAAGTATGTCCACAAATCACATACCAATCTGACAGCGCTGATCTTTAGGTCATTTGAAAGCTAATCTGGTCATTTACATGTAGTCCATTAGAAGCGTACAATTAAAATGCAGTCTTATCTTACCTTAAGGAATAATGACGACTGACAACGTCAAAAAGTGGACTTAAAACTATATTTAACGATTGCGAAAAAATATTTATTTTTAAATAAAATTTTTATTTTTATGAGTATGGCCATGGGCAACTGCCCGTCGAAAAGAACCTTCCCGCATGAGCGTTACCTGGCGACTGGGGAAATAATGTTGAAATCCCTTCATTCAGCGGGCCATCCAGGAACTGTTGCCTTATGTAAGTTCAGCAGTATTAAAAACTCTTAATTCCTTCAACTCTGACTTGTCTCAAGTAGCTTATTGCTTACAACACTCTTAACTCTATTTTGAATAAAATGACCGATTGGTTTGGCAGAAAAAGGTTTTTTCTTATCTCCTTTTGCAGGTCAAGAACTCTTTTCACCCTTTAAGGAGCTCAATTCTCTCACTGGAACTTCATTCAAGGCATGCGAATACCATACAAAAAAACATTGGTTTCGCAGATAAGAAACGAACTCTTCAATTCATCGAGACATTAAGATAATAATAAGATCGATGATTAAATTCCATCTTCACAAAATCAGCAAGAGTTCAACCAATATATTTTTGTAGACTCTGTTGTTTCAAGAACTGAACTTCTAACTCTATCTTTTGTTAATACCCTGAAGAGAACGGTGTCGTGACATAATGTCAAACGAAATAAAATTCTAAAAAATTTGCATTATTTCCATTTCGAACCGCTTGCGGAAAGACGGTTGAAATCTCTTTATCCCGCGTAGCGAGCCTCTCAGGTACTGTTACCATAGGTGCCTGCTTGACGAAAAGCATTCGAGCCGAACAACGAAGTTGCGTGAGCGGTACCCTCCGCCTGCAGAAAGAAGGTTGAAATGTCTTAGTCCCGCGTAGCGTGTCACCAAGATACTGTTGCCAAGGTGTCCTATTTAAAATTTGGCATTATTTCGTTTGGTAACAATTCACGTCACCGAAGAGAACACATCACATTTATACAATGCACACGGTTTTTGGAAAACGGTAAAATATCGTTATAGGAGGAACTCAGCATTATTTTCCAAAGTCATTAAAAACTCCAAATCGTCCAGTGAAATAGACATCCTTTGTCTCTAGAAAAACCCAAGCAAGCCACATCTAGTGTATTTAGAAACGAGCTAGAGGCATGTTTAGTATCGGAACTCTTCTCAAACTTGTCCGTTTCTGTAGAATAATATTCCAGCTGCATCGGTCTGTAACAAACCCTTTATATCCTCAAAGTTATCTTGTTTCAATTACGCCCAAACATAGTGCATAAACTCGGAAAAGTTAAGTATCATCGTTGTTTTATATCAAAGTCAGAAAAGCATAACAAAAGGAAAACAAAAAAATATCTAAAAAGAAAAACCTAAATCCCATGTGCAAAGCATCACACTATTACTCCCCTCTAAAATCCCGAATATTTTTACTAAAATATATATATTCTGCAAACCCAAAACAAGGTATCTAAATACAATCTGCGAACCGCATTACCTTCAGCAAGTTACTTAATCCAGCCGTATCATAATGTTAATGCTCAACTCCATTGAAACAATGCAAAAACCCAACTTCCCAACATTGTTTCAAATTAATTCCCGAGAATGGTATCCATGCATCCTCAATTTCATTTACTCTACAGGACTATAATACTACATCCATGCATTGTTGCCAAATACCCAGCAAATGCATTGCGATCGTAACTTTGCACTTCCAAAATGATTCACTAAAATAAAACTACACTCGGCCTCAGCCTCTTCCCCATGCAATGGCACACCTGCATCTACTAGTCTGCCTGCATTAACTAGAAAAAACAACAAGATCCCTTTCACCACAGAAAGGCATTTATCTAAAACAACCATTTCAACATAATACAACTCGCAAAAAAAAAGACCGTATACTACAAAACCGCTCTGCATTCAGAGCGGCGCATTTTAGTGGAAAGTACTGTGAGAGGATATAAATTCTACTTCAGGAGTAGGTACCTGAACATCACCTGGAGAAGAAAAAAAAACACGGCTATCCCTTCTACTGTCTACGTATCCTCACAGTCAGTTGCATTGTGAAATCGCCGACCGACACCACCCGCCTATCAGCAACTTAACTTTTCACGCAATTAAAATTGTTGTACAGCGGGAGCCAGCCGAGGAGCTCCCTCCGAAGCTCCAGTTTCAGCCGAGGAAGAATGCAAAATTACTTTCCATCTTATCGAGAGGAAAGTTTTTGAATCTCTCTCACTCCTGGTAGCATCAACCAGGCGAGGAATGCACCCATTCGGGACTGATTCTTGGCTAAGGTTCGCACTTAAAAAGGCGGTGAGATATTTTTCTTTATTGTTGTTCGTTTTGGCGCTTTTATTTTTCCCATGTGGCGGTGTAGGTGGAGGGGGTATGGTATACAGCTTGCCTGTTTGTTTGGCTAGTTGCACTCTACTTGAAAAGTGTAACTTCTTCAATTAAAGTTTCGCTATTGTTCGCCATGAAGAATGGTTTTGGTGTAGATGGAATATTCGAAGGATACCTAGGAGCACACAAAAAACGCTGCAACAATTCATGGGGACAAAGGATGTTTTGTCATCAGTTGCACTGACAGTAAGAGCGCATTCAAACAATGCGAAATGTGTTCCCTTCTTAGTCCTTTGGGAGAAATGAGACTCATTTCCGACAAAAGTTCCCACAACGGGATGACATTTTTAAGTACGCAAACAACAGGAATATGTCTTCTGTCGGTATTGTCGTCTCGACGACGTCGTCGTCGTCGGCTGAAAATTGTACACTTGGAGCGCAGGGACTAGTTAACACATCAAGTTGTGAATAGAGTTTTTAATTGCCAAATTACGAGCAGATAGAGCGAGAACTAGAGTCGAGTTTGGAGTTTTCATTTTCCAAGGTAGGATCAGGTGAGTAATTTAATATTTTTGGATGTGTGGCAGTGCACAATGCTTGCGATAATTCTAGATCTGAAAATTGCATACTTATTTTGGGAATTATACTTGCAGAGTCTTTGTACGGATCGCGAATTTTTTTTTATGTTTTGTTTCAAATGAGAAGCTTAGTTTTCTAGTCGCAGTGCCCCCAATTAAAATCTTTAATTCATTGGTGAGCTTACTTGCTCCACTTAATAATGTTTTGTGATAAACAAAATTGAAAGTCTTTTGCAAGGATGTACACAGCAAATGGCTAAACGAATTTTCTTTGTTGATCAAAAACTCACAAGATGCATTTTGCATTTTAAATAATTGATTTTGTTGCGTTGTATTCACTAAATATACATTAACCCCCAAAAAAAGCCAGTTATGTCTATTGAAATTAACGCTGAATTGGATACTTAAATTCGTCGTCTCTCAAGCTCTAAGTCATGTTTGAGCATTTTCTGTGAATCGAGCAATATTAGTAATAGCTTTGCTCACTTAGTTACATAAGGTGACGCTATAGTCCGGGGTGGACCTGGGCCTCAACCAACAAGCGTCTTCAGCCAGCACGGACTTTGGCCAGCTGTCTCACTTGGGGGCGCCACCTGAGTCGCGGCCTTCCTCTACTGCGCCGTCCCTCGGGTGTGGATTCGAAGATCTTCCGGGCCGTAGCATTCACGTCCATTCGCTCTACATGACCCAGCCACCTCAGTCGTTGGACCTTCACTCTTCTGGCTAAGTCGATGTCGCTGTACGGGCTGTAAGGTTCATAGTTGTATCTCCTCCTCCATTTACCCTCTATGCAGACGGGACCAAACGTTACTCGAAGAATTTTCCTCTCAAAATAATCAAGAAGGCCTCATCCGCTTTTGATAGAGTCCATGCTTTGCACCATACAGCAGGACTGGGATTATTACGGCATTATAAAGGGTCACTTTAGTTGTTCGAGGGAGGGCTTTGCTACTCAATTGCTTTCTTTGCCCAAAGAAACAGCGATTGGCAAGAGTTGTTTTTCGTTTAATCTCAGCGCTGCCTGAGTTCATTGCGGATCCTAGGTAGACAAAGTCGTTGGCAACCTGTCTTTAGTGACATTCTGTCCGATACGTCGATGTTGGGTGTCCTTTCTTGATGACAGTATATACTTTGTCTTGCCTTCATTGACCGCCAAACTTATATTCGCCGCCTCCGTCTCAATAGTCGCGAATCCCGCTGCGTTCTGTCGATTTTTTCGATGTCATCGGCGTAGGCGAGTGGATGAACGAACTTTTGAAAGATAGTGCCTCTAATGTTAGCATTTGAATTTTGCACTATTCTTTTAAGAACTATGTTGAAGAAGTCACATGACAGCGCATCGCCTTGTTTAAATCCTTTTTTTACATCGAAGGTCTCAGTGAGTTCTTTTACGATCTTGATGGAGCGAGCTTTCTCCATCGTCATCCTGCATAAACGGACGAGTTTGGCAGGGATGCCAAAACTAGACATTGCTCTGAAAAGCTCGTCTCTATAAATGCTGTCATAGGCGGCCTTAAAATCGATAAAAAGGTGGTGGGTATCGATTTGGACTCTCCAAGATTTGCCTTAGTGTGAAAGCCAAACTGATAGGGAACAATCATGTTGTTGACGAAAGGCTTCAGGCGTTTACACAGTACGGCAGATAAGGTCTTGTAAGCGATGTTAAGAGGTCTACTATTTATTTCATTCCGCTCATTATGGTTATCGATTGAAATGCCTCTTCTTCGTCCTTTGCAGCCCCCTTTTTGTTACTTCGTCGATTCTCTATTTGCCCGTTATATCCCTTTGCTGAGGATTATAGCAGCATACGCTTGCATTCTTTTTGTGGTTTTGTAGATTAATAAGGGCATCCCTATCTACGCCACTGGCTCGAGTGTGTGGTTCTTTCAGAATTCTTTTAATATTTATATAAACATATGCCAATTCTAAATTACTAATTTTGTTGTCATTTCGTTTAAAGTCAAAGTACGACAGTATCTAATGGGCCTATTCAGTCAAGTTAATGGTAGCATCTATTAGCGTGTGTTTCCCACAATGAGGCCGAAAAATGTGTATATTTGCTCATAATGAGCGGGCTCAGTCAAAATTTGGAGGACTATCTGAAGGGCTGGGGTACCTACCGAATATAGGTTAGAGGAGATACGATTACGTTGAGTGTGATTACATCAACATTTTAAGCATAGGCGAGAGGAAGAATCAAATATAGATTAGAGAAGATGCAAACGAAAAGGTTTGAGAATGAAAGGCAGGGAGGTCAAAGATCCAATGTCCTGGCCGGCAGTTTTGTCAAAAAATCGCAACTAACTAAAGAAGCGCCCGAGGGCCAAACAAAAATAAAATATGTATTTATGCAATTTGAATCGGAAACTATGCCATCAAGAGCTAGAAATAACTGGATATTCTATGACACCTAGAACAAAATCGCCTATCATAAATCGTTAAAGTTAAACATAAACATAATAAGGAATACCTTATAGCTCATCGCGAAGATGAATATAAGACTTGATATTATGACGAGTTTGAATGGTCTCGCGGAAAACGCCATCATGAAGGGGGAAAGCAGAGAACTGTAAAGAATATCCAAAGAACTTGCCGGTTAAAAAAGAAACACCAACCTCGCCATTAGTTGCAATTAAGGATCAGCAACACTGAATAATGTGGGGCCGAATTTCTAAAAACAGATATCGCAAAAACCGCTAGTATACTATTTCCGGTAGTACATGTTACTTGAGAAAATAAAACCTATCCCAAAGAGTGGATAAGCCCACTGATAATCACTTTAAAATACTAAAGAATCGGTAGATATAGAGACCAGTCCAATACATTTGGAAGTCAAGAAAAGGGAGCAGAAACGGCTTACTCACATATTTGGTTATAGAGAGATTACCCAACTCTGATACCTAAAAAGGTTTATGTAAGCACATTTTGTTCAGTTTATAAAACCAGTTCCACTACAAGAGCCGTTTCGGTAAAAGTTGGCATCCTTCTACATAGGTTAAACCGTCAACATTTCCAAAACTTTCCAAAACAAACTAAGCCAATTTAAATTTAAACGGAGTTCTTCCCAAAATTCATATTTCGACCACATTTCAGTGCTGCCACATCAACCATATTTCCAAATTTCACATAATGCCTTCATTACGTTAAACCCTCTCCATCTAGGTAGACTTTTCCCACGCCTCTCCAAATTACCATTCAAATAAATTTCATTTCAGGTCACATATAACAAGACTTTGGAATGACTGCCATAAATCCTCCGTAAGCATCACGATGCAAACTCAAGACACGTCGTCGTCAAAGCTTCTTGTGTTTTTTTTATCTATAAACTACACTCACCTTGGTTAACCACTGCTGTCGCTCGTATGTTACAACTTTTCTAATACTTTCAGATTTAGACTTCCCTCTATTATCCCAACAAAGGAGATAAAAAAAACTGAAAATTTAAACTACCACTAACCGCGACCGCCCAAGGAATTAAGGTCCTAAAACTACATCTTTTTCTAAATGGGCTTTCTGCATCCACGCCCGCTGCTAAAAAAAATAAACCCCAGAACTACTACCCATAATGACCTAAAGTTTAACAGCTGTCAGAGAACTTTACATTCACCGACATTATTGCTAAGCGCGAACGACTACGTGATTCCATACAGTCATAAGCCTCGTACAAGACACACCACACACCTATCAACGAAACGAAAACCAACGCTGATGGTAAACGTGGAAGGACCTAACCTAATATTATGGAAATTCCTTCCAAAACAGGCAAAAAAAGAAACACGCACACCAACTGAAAAGGACGACGAGACAAAAAAAAAACCCCTAAGCGGATGTGCACTTTACTATTACATGATGATTCGGCTTGCTCTACGAAAGACGTTTGGGGTAGGGACGGACGTTTGTGACGAAGAAAACGTGCTAGCTACACCTTTCGTCAATGCAGGAGCAGACCATGAGCAGGCAGCACTTAACTTAACCTAACTACCTTGGCGCTTAATTTTCTTTGAATACAAAAAAAAAAGGACGATGAGGGTTAGTGTTTTTGTTTTGTCTTCTTCCTTTATCCTTTGCTTTTTAACTATCACCTGACTTTGTGTGCTTCGACTGAAGTCGTCATCGGAAGGAAAGGACACATCTTAAATTGGTTTATTGCCAGTCTTTGTTTAGTGTGAACATTTTGTGGTAGATTTTACATGGTTTTGGTAATACATATCAGTTGGAATGGGGTTGGCAATAAAGCAACTGGATCCGATTAGAAAGTGGGAGCGAAGCGTTGCATCATCAGATAAACGGAAGATACAGTGTGTAGGGCAGGAAATGTATGTGTTCTTGATTCAGTTACTTTTACCTTTATCGAGCACGTATACAAATGGGATTCTATCATAGTTCGTTAATTGAGGTTTGAAGATTTGCCTATCTGAACAAGCCTTTAATAATCTTCAGAGAAATGTATAACACTATCACTAAGTGTTAAAAAGGATCAACAATGTCAACTCATAGGTAGGAGGTGCTCGGATAAATGTGGCAGCATGTAGAAGTACTCCAAGCACAGCTACCCTACCCTGCCGAGCTTCGAATTCTACTACCAAATACAAATTGTCGAAAATTGCTCCAAGTCCGACGACGATATCGACCAGTCTATAGACAGCAATCAGGATTTAGACGATAAAAAATTCTTTGAAAATTGTCAAGGTTCAGGCTACAAATCACTGCAGGGAAAAGATTGATGACGCAAGTGCTTCCTCTACCACGGCCACAAAAAGGGGGTGTAATGAACTTAATTCAGGGATGGATTGTATTCCAAAGCCAACAATGGCGAATAAAACGAACAAATTAAATAGTACCTGTGATAATAACCTATTTAAAGAAATAGATTCCAATATGAGTGTGACAGAAAAATGTGTTGATTTCCCCCGAAATTCGTACAACACCGATCCATAAGAGCAGCTACCTCAAACAACAGAGCCCATACCATGGAAAGCGATCAAGGGTGGTTTCTTCATGATAAGCAGAGCCAATATAACCTGTGCCTGTTCTCGAAGTCCCAAAGGAATGTCGATCTGATATTAGTTCATAAAACAACATTCCTAAAGAACATCCGTTTGCTAATAAAAATGGTCAACAAAAATGGTGATATACGTGACTTGCCATTTGTTGAGGACTTCATCCACCAATTGGTGGACGAACTCATGAGAGGACCTTATTCTTTTCAAATATCACATGCTGTCCTGGAATTTTAAAGCCGTGAATCAATTAAGTTTTCCATAGTATGAAACTATACGAAAGCGCCGACAAGTCACACAAATCTCAAACCTTGACTCACATTTTCGCAAAGTCACATTTGGCTTGTATTTAATATTAAAAATGGTGGAAACCGGCGTGTGGACTTTGGAGTTATTCTACCCTAGCTCACTTCTTTGCAGAACTGGTTAAGAAATAAAACCTTAAGAAGCACACAAAATACGTGAAAAGACTTAAGCTGCTCAATTATAGGTTTAATACCTCTGTACATTTATTTTCCTTGTTTATTTTTATATTAAATGTTCAAAGCAATTTAACTTTGCCTATAAATTAATAATAATTTCCAAAACTTGTTATAGAACCATAGGTAGTAATATAACACATGGAAAAGTAGGGGTCGTATCACCCCTTCACTGGATTCTCCTGGTTAACAGGATTCTAAATAATTTAAGGTTTAATGGGGTCAATTGAGCAGACTTCACTTAAAATTTCAGAACACGCCAAACTAGAACTGTAGTTCCTGTGTAGCTCCGAATTAGTTATAATGAAATCACCAGGTAAGATTATTATAGCCTTCTGTGCAGGGGCTGCAACAGGACATTCGCGAAAATTGTGGCCTTAGTCCTAAAATTTGCATGTGGCTCTATATGGCAGTAGTAAGACTGATATTGACGGGCCATGCGCAGATTTGCATAAGTAAACGAGCACAGTTTGTTTGTACAGACCTTCGTAATCTAGGGGCTCCGGGCGCGCATCACGACGTAAGCCTCTGCTTTATTCGTAGATACAGAGAGGTACCTGGTAATGAAACTGTTGAAGAGTTTCCAGCCCTAGATCAGATTCGGACAAATACCACTGTCAAGATCCCAGCATGTAATACTAAAAAGTATATTATGAAGGAAGGACATTTTCTTCTGCTATATGATGCTCGAATCCTGTGTTATAGCTTGAAAAATGTGGCCACTTTCTAACGAACAAAAACCAAGAGACTGTAATCGATGGACATAATAAGCTGAGAAGAAGTGAAGAAGATTGAGCTCAGCATGCATGCGATGACGGGGATACATTTCAGTTGTCACTTCGTAGCACTATGTCACATCAGAAACAAATTTCTTGGAAGAAATGCTTAAGAAGAACTTTTTAACAAGCAGAGGCATTTCATTTGCAGTGAGAGAGAGCGAGTTCCACCTTCTATATAATAATTGCAAACAATAGTGCTTAGTACAGCCTAGACTGCAGAAGGTTCTGAGAAAACCTTTTCCCAGCCTTGGTAAGGAAGCTCGTTGTAGATCTGATTTGCCATGAAGCATTATTTTATTCTAAACTAAATACCATAAAAGTTTTAAAGGGGTTAATAAATGAGACCCAGACTGCGCCAACTATACAGATATCAGTCTCCTAAACATCGTATATAAGATCTTGTCTGCCGAATTGTGTGAGCCCTTGAAACCATTTGTCAATGATCTGATTGGACCCTATCAGTGCGGGTTTAGGCCCCGTAAGTCCACAATTGACCAAATATTGATACTACGGCAGATCCTTGAGAAAACCCAAGAAGTCCAAATCGATACCCACCACCTTTTTATCGATTATAAAGCCGCGTAAGACAGTATCTATAGAGACGAGCTATACAAGGACACGTCTAGTTTCGGCATCTCTGCCAAACTCGTCCGTCTGTGCAGGATGTTAATGGAGAAAGCTCGGTGCTGCATCAAGGTCGGTAAGGAACTAACCGAGATCTTTGATGTCAAAAAAGGATTCAGGCAAGGCGACGCGCTGTGATGTGACTTCTTTAACATCATACTTGCAAAAATTATGCAAAACTCACAGGCCAACACAAGAGGCACGATGCTGTCACTGGTGCATTTGCGAGTATAGAAATAGAAGCGGCAAAACTGGGTTTAGCGGTAAGGGAAGCCAAAACAAAGTATATGCTGTCAAAAAGAATAGACACCCGACATCGACGAATCGCCCAGAATGTTACAATCGACAGCTTTAACTTTAAGGTAGTAAGGAACTTTGTCTACCTCGGCTCTGCTATCACATCTGAAGACGACATCTCATCGGAAATCAAACGAAGAATAACGCTTGCCAATCGCTTTCTCTTTGGGCTAAGAAGGTAACTAAGGCCTCGCTTTAGTCGAATTTTAAACACACCCTAGACCCTAAGCCATTAAGCTTAAAACAATCTCAAAATGCAACACCTTCTTGCAACACACACTGTCCTGCGCAATAGTCGCGCTTCATGAAAACCGAATCGCTAGTTTGGGGGATTTTACTATTATGGGTTTGGACAGTTCCATTTTTATGACGCACCGTCTGAACAAGGTTGATTCCCAGTTCCATTTTCCATTTATCGTTTTATTTTTTTGTAGCTTCGCCCATTCGCAGTTTCACGTTAATTGAAATTTTCAACGTCTGTCCGTTCCCTTTGTAGGATGTGCAGGATAGTGCCGTGCTCTATAAGGGTACAACAAACAATGGACGTCGTAAGTGTTGTCCAGATGATGAAATGGTTTTGTCACCATCATCAGCTTGATGGAAATCATTTACATTTTTGGCGTGCAGTAAGGACTGTGTATGTGTGTGTGTATGTGTTGTTATTTTTTTCTTATTCAGTACAACATGAAGACAGAGGTAGTAGACAAAAGTTGAAATGAAATTTTGTCATGACATGACCACAGAAAGTAGTTCTCGAATGAAGGCCGGGACTAAATGTTTGCTGACTTTTTAGATTAGAAACTGTGTCAGGTTGAAATTTGCTTTAAGGATGAAAGGACTTTGATGTTTTGTTGGAAGGGTATTTATGTGGAATTTTATCGGCGGCAGACCGTGTTAGAAAAAGTTTTCAGACGCATTGTGGGGACCTTCATTACTTTTGCTTGAATAAATATTACGAATATGGTTTTTTTTTTTTGCTCATAGACAATAGACCATTTTGTGTCCTCATCTTTTCATCTTCTCATAAAACCTCAAACCATTATCAACCTATCCGTTGTACTCGAGGAGATTCATCATGCGACTGCTTTTTTGGCTGCTGCCCAAAATCACTGAAAGACAAGCATTTGCTTGCATTTTTCTGTTGTCTTACCTGTATTCGTGGGAAATAAAGAATGTTCCCCTAATCTCGCAGCCATTTGGATTTTGACGTTTTTTGTTGAAAATCTTCCTGTAGTGCTCGTAGTTATTCAAATTAACCGCTCCGTCGAATGTAAGCAGGATCATTTGTGGAACCTGAAAGAGAATTAAATCTTGATTTAGGTTGGGTATTTAAGGCATTTTTATGATTGTGCATTTAAAGGGTTTTAAAAGACAGGTTGAAATTTGAAGAGAGTTTTATTTTGAGAACGCAATTTTAGCGTTTCACTTAATCTAACCTAAAAAAGTGTTGTATACCGTGCTTCTCTATGGAATTACATTTTTATATTGGAATAACAAAAAATTAGTAGCTTTAGTGTTTGGAATTTGCAATTTACATTTCGTTCTTCGATTGACCATTGTCCCATTTAATTACTTCTTGTACACTCCAAGAAGTAATTAATTTGAATAAATACTTATTAAAGTTCTGCATATTATACTAAACATTAATTCCAAGTTTTAAATAAGTGCAATTTAAAAATATTTGCCTCCCCCTTCAAGGTTAAGGAGTGTCCCCTTAAACAAATTGCTGAAACACGTTGCTAACAATTTTTGTCGATTTCGACAAACGTTCGAAGTCTTTAATCAATACCACTTCAAGTTTTCTTTAATATTGTGTCAATGTCCCTTATATGAGATGAAGGTCTTTAAAACCCCTATTCCTTAGTTTGTGGAAATGGAAAAGTGTGGATTTCATTTATCCTGGGCATCTCCTTAAGATAGAAGTGGAAAAATATCGATAGTCAGTGCCTTCGATAGTTAGCTTTTGACTATCGATATATTTCGATTGTTTTTTCCTCTTAAATGTACCGAAAGAAAAGTAACATGGACAATATTAAATACGCTTTTCTTATTATGATTGATTGAATTCTATAGGAAACCCGGTCGCGTACATAGAAAATCTACTTTAGTAAGTCTCCTCCCAAGAACTTAGATAGCATCTTCATACTATTGTCAAAACAACAATTGGTTCAATACGAGAAGAGAGAAATGAGACTGTTTATGTATCGATACATGTGCAGCCAGGTTATTTTCATAGGCGTCTGCCTGGGGAAAAGCATATACATATTTGTTGCCTGGCGAAAAACCTCTAAGATTAAACAAAATAACGATAAATTTTGTATCTGCGTTGTGTATGAAGATGCTAATCGAGTATAATAATGAAGATGTTAATTAAGTTAATTGCCTATTTGTATGGAGGGAACATACTGAAGTAGCTTTTCCATATTTGCAACTAGAGACATCTTTTTGAAAATACATATAAATGTATATAACAATTTCAATAATTTAAAATAGATTTTTTAGACAGTTGGCTTATTAGATCCTTCCTTTGTGAGAAAAATCATTTATTGAAATGCCTATCGAAACCAGTTGATTGTGTTAGCTGCTCTCTTAAAACGTGGAAAAAATAAAAATTTACTGAAACTCTTATCTAGTTACTTCTTATTCCCCATGAGCATGCAAAATTTACGATTATAAGTTCAGCTGTATAGGGGTTGAAGCCTTTAAGAAATATTCATGTCTTTTATTTAGGCCCTCTAAAAAATTAAAGCAACAACAAATCGAATCTAGAAGGACGTCTAGTCCCTTTTAGTTTTGGTTAAACGAACGGAACCACCTTAACTTAACTTAACTTAACTAGGTGAAAGAATCTAACGAACTGCAACATCTCAAGAAAATGATGGCCACATGGCCAGAACTTAACAAATCTGGGACAACGTCTTTCACCTAGTGTTCTAAGCCAAGCTTGACTTACTCTTTCATTTTCGGTTTAGGGAAGACTAGACGCCGATTTAATGACAGGTTTATTTAAAACATCTTTCCATTTGTAAAGTCATACATTTTAAAACAAATAGCCTTGAAGCCATGTTTAAATACCCTCAAATCCGAATTCATTTTACTAATTTATTTAATAGGAAGGTAGGAGGATACGTAGACAAGTTTCTATATAACTTTCTTTAATTTTAAAAAAATTGGCGTGGCAAAAAAACTTTATATCTTTGCATAAAATATTAGAAAAGATATTATCGAAATATTTTATTTTGTTCTTCCATTTTGTTTCATTTTCTAAAAAGTTTGATAAAAAAAACTTTATTTTGGTAAAAGCTTCTAAGCTAATCGATGAAGTTTGTACACACCATCCTCTCAATTTCGTGAAGTTATGGAGGTGACAGTGCGTATTCGAAAAGTCATTACACTGTAGAGCGTTTGTTTCCTAAATTCTAGTTTCATTGCTCTAATTCAATGGCCTCAAATATTGAAACCGAAGAACGGAAAACACAGATTATTTATATCTAAAAATGTAGGTCTCATCGAAAAATATTAAGAGGGGCTATAACTATAATCTTTTATGAAGAATTATTCGCCATATTTAAACGGCCGCCATTTTCTATGGAGTTGAAAAAATGTTTTTAGTTCTATCGCAAATCTGCTAGTTTGGTATTCACAAACAATATCAAATTAGTTTCGTTCTATGAGTTAAGTAGTTTTGTCTTGTGGCCACAGATATATCAGTTTTTTCGATTTGGAATTTCTTGTTTTTTGCTCATAGCAATCCATATATCCATATATACATGATGGCCTTAAGTGCTTTGATCGTTTCCGGATTGTTGGCATAATCGGTCCTCTAAAAGTCCAAAATTAAAATCGCCAAGACGGTTGATAACACGATTTGGGAATTTGGTGCGATCGATTGTGGTATGGGCTGTGTGGCATGGCGCGCCACCCTGCATGAGCCAGGGGTCATCAAAGTCAATGTCTTCAATTTCAATAAAAAAAAAAGGTCGGTTAACACGGCTATGTAACGCGCACCGTTAACCAAAACGTTATTCCCATCCTCATTTTCGAAGAAAAATGTTCCAATGAAGCCACCACTCCACAATCCACACACACTCGGCTGAGTATTCTACACTAGCTTACCAGTCTCACGAGCTTTTGCACAAACTTGCGTACAGCAGGCGCGGTAGGTGATTCATTTCGCCCACAACTTCTTTTAAAAAAAAGGACTGTTTTGGCTACACTGGAACCACTTTGCAAATAAGTTTTCAATATTTCCCAACGCTGTTCAAGCGTAAAGCGACTCATTTCATATGATACTGACATTCTGTCAAGAATTCGAGTTGTCAGTGTCAAAATAACCTATGATTTAAAAACAAACCACTAGATGGCCCACACTTTATAGGACCTTCTTTCTGTTTAAAAACGTATAAAGACTAACTTTCTTTACACCAATATATGTGACCATTATAGGAAGGTCAGAATAGAACAGGACAGGTCTACTAGGGTACATCGTTACATAATCGAAGTCACAGACAAACCCCTTCTTGCGTTTGAGTAAAGTTAAAGTCAATAATGAGCCCTCTTCCTTTTGTTTCGCAATAAGAACCACGCACCATTTAATTTCATGCAATTAAGCCTGTTTCATTGTGGATTTTAATTCCAATTAAGATAAAGTCTACTTTATTTTTATGAAGCATCGTCTGAATTTATTAAGTAAAGAATTTTTAATAACAATTAGGCACAATAAAATAAGTGTACAATTCATTGCGGATTTCCTCACATTGTTTCGTCACTATAAATTATTACAAAAAAACTCATTGAATCCTCCTTTCTATCTTTTTATAAAAACAAACGCAACTGAAAAATGTGAAATGTTTGTGTGCAGAATCCAGGTATACCCTTCTACCGAACGATTTTTATATTTACGTATTTTGGATAACTTTGAAAAACTTTTTCAAATCACTTAGTCCCCGCTCAATCCAAACAGCATCCAGCATCCAAACGTTTCATCCAAGTTTCACGAAACCCTTTCCCCCTGTATCTAATCACTTTTAATGGGCAACGAGTAAATAGACGAAAAAAAAGAAGAAATGCATTTAATCCCACAATAAAAATGTCCTGCAAGTATCTCAAAAGGAGTCACAAATTCCGTGACTTCTTCCAATCATCTCTACAAATTCGAATGGAATCGCATTCAAATGTCGATTTCATATCCATTGAGGCATGTTTAACTTCTCATGAATGGTCGTCGTCATCATCGTCGACTTCACTATCCTCGGACGGTGGAAACATAATCAGGAAGAGAGTTAGTTAGAATAACGTAGCGACAACAACAACAAAACGGTTTCAATCGATGCACCACTATCAAAAGAGATATCTATAAGGACGACAACGAAGACCGACGACAACGATATTGGATTATGCCAATGAGTTAGTAAAACTATTTCAATTTTCACCATTCAGCCATGATCCAAGCTCATACCATTCCACTAGTCCTAGTTGCGACGGTGACGGCGACGCGACAGTACAATGTGATTGGATGAATGCATTCCTAATGCAATCCAATTTCATTTAGTGCCGCACAAATGTGGGTCATCATCAGCATTCGGAATCAGGCGGGGCAGGAACCATCGATGGCAAACAAATCGCGCGTGCTCGAAGAATCGCGAACTTGCATATCCTTTCCGTTGGAATTCGCGTTGATTTCTGATGAAATTTTCCAAGAATGTCCTGTGGACACTGCTGCAGAAACTGAGTGGTGAAAGGCAATCGATTTAGAATATTATACGCTCGTTAATCTTGAATCAGTCGATGATGATGATGATGATGATGGTGATGACGATGAAAGGATTCCCATGACCGGGACTTAACCGCTACCACTGCCACTACCACTATCATGGTTCAACATTAAAAGGACGACAGCAGCGACGTTGCTGATGACGATGGCTTTGGTTAAGGAATTGGAAGTGATTCTGAATTTTGTTTGAGGCGGATCAAATACAACATCTGGTCAAATGGATGCAGTGACAGAAGCCGGAATGGTCTACTGCTGCATTATCCTAGAGTCTAGGGATTATTGAAATTGATTTCGAAATGCGTCTCCAAAGTGGTTGTGCGCTGCGGAGTAGTGTCCCATATATTTGGGAAACTTTCGCGGGCTAATGGAATTGATTTAGATGAGAGATATTTTCTGTTTGTGTTATTCGATTGCGGATTATGCTGATGAGCGACGAAAAGTGGAAGAAAAGGGAAGAGATGCAAACTAATAAATATTTATCAATGAGTTCTATATTGACGTTGTTGGAGTTGAAAGAGATATGCAGCAATATCAATCTTTACTATCTTCTATGAAAAAATGTATAACTCTAATCGCAGGTATTTTTGAAATACTTCAAATGTCCAAGAGGGTTTTTTTTTAATACCATTTTAATGGAGAGCTGTAAAGTACTGGAATGCATTTTTGGACTGCAGTGTACAGTGTATTACGTAAAACAACTCGATATTTTGTGTCTCTTGACCGTTGTTTACTTGCAACAATACCATTTATTTTGTTGGTTTGTACCCCCTCTTCTTGTACTTTCAGACAGATACCTCCTTTTACTTTAGAAATTACCAGATAAGGCGCCTGTGGTCTTTTTTGGCAAATGACAGCAAGAATAACCGCAGACTTCCTATGGACATTCGAATGAAGTTTCTTAAAAAATCACATACTCGGCGATTCCAAGTATGATTTGGAACCCAATCAAGACCGAGTTCTTGAGTTGAAGCTCTAGGTGCAGCTTTAATAAGCTTCGAACCATCCAACCGTTGTTCCCTTATTAATGGCCAATCTTTTCTCATTGTACGCCCACGTGAATCACAACAAACCAGCAGTTCTGACACTTAGTGAAACACAGGTCAGCATTGATTTTAGTTTAACGGAGTTTAGTCTGCCTGGGTATAACTTAATGTCATTATTCTTTTCCCATCGTGGAATTTTATTTTGCTAAAATTCCAAGTCCGTAGGCAATTAATTCAATACTGCTTTATTTACAGAAGCCCCAACCAGGACAGGCATTCGACTTATAATGAGTTTGATGCACTGTCTGATTCCATCACCAGAATTGTTACCCCATTATCCTCGTACTGAAATCGTCACTGAAGCCAATTTCAATATACATAATTCAAGTTGGCTTCGACATTCTGGACAGACAACACCCCAAGGAAGGTATATCGAGATCTTCGCTGAGGGTAATAATTTGAGCCTGCTTCTAAATGATCCGACACGGATACCGGACATTAGTGGTCAAAACGCAAACACTCTGGACTTATTGCCTACTTTCTTGGCAATACTCGCCATCCTAGGAATGCACATCAGTTCACCCTTAAGTCTGTATTCGGACGTACAGTGAAATACAAGGATTCGTTTATTCACGGTACAACGCGAATGTTCCACGCGAATGCTCTACCACGCTTTGTCTTTCCTTAACATTACAGTTTACAAACATTTAAAACCAACGTGCATCTGTATCTCCATTTCTTTCTAATTTAAAAGTCCCCTTACACCGCCTTGATGTCTTCGTTTCGACATGCTTAGTCCAAAGAAGCTTGCTATCACGGATTACTCCAAAATATTTAGCTTTCCTCGATACCTGCAATGTGAGGCCTTTTAGTGTCCATCAACTTCCACCTTCTCGTAAAGAGAAGTTTGCGTTTGGTATTTATTTGTCAGGCAGGCGCATTATTTGAAATTCACTCAACTTAACTACTATTCTGTTAAAATCAAGAAACAAATAGCGATCAGGTAAGGGACACAGCCAAGTTGTCCTTATTTCAATTTGCGAAAGCGAAAGATATACTAAATGTTCTGCTATGCCTGTTTTTGAAAAAGTTGTCTTAAGGCTAAATTACAATACTCGAGCTAATGTCACCGCACCACTGTCAACTGCAAGTAAATCATATTTCCACACAAGATTTTCTCTTCCCAACCGCAATCGATAGCAGACCCAAGAAACCTCAAAAAGCCCAATACGATAGCCTTAATGATTTACCGCAATCCCCATCGACCACAGTTAATCATTAACTTTGAGCCCTACCATCTGTGCCACAAACAGGCACAGATATACATCAATGGATAAAAGCCATATGTCCCTGTACCTCCACCTCAGCCTCAACGACATACACATATATTCCCATTTCGCGAGACTTAATTGCAATAATTACTCCGGCAAATACAAATTATTATCATTGTCCACTTGGTGTCACCCGCAAATGGCCAATATAAATGTCAAAGCAATGCAACAGCACCCGGCAGACCACCACCTTTTACCACTAATCGTTCAGCATCCTCAACAGGACAACGGTAAGTGGGCACAATCTCAAACAGAAATTGTTATTCTAGCGCGGCTACAACCACAAAACCTGCAACAAGCACCAACAAAGTGGAGCAGAAAACTAAACCCTCTTCTGTGTTGTCGATCGATTTCTAATTATCCTTTAATTCACTGAGTCCACTGCAAGCAACAATCGTCCCGTTTAACAATGGCCAGAGAAATGCTACATAATACCGAGAAAAGGAGATTAAAAAAAAAACTCCAAACTCTCCTCCGAACAAGGATACGTTATTTAATCGAAAATTATCTCGAAATTAAAGGTTTCCCTGTAAAAGGTTTATATGTCCTTTAAAGGAGGGCACTATAGTGCGCCAAAAAATAAATAAAAAAAACACTACCCAACTTGCAAGTGGAATGAAGAAAATCTAATTACAAAAGTTAAAATGGGCCAGCAGCTCCCCTGGACAACGAGTGAAAAAGGACATGATTTGTTCCGGATGGCACACAATGTGAAACTTGTAATTGATGATTTTCATCCTTGGTACGGGGGGCTCTTTTCTCATTTCTTTTCCATCAAGTATGTGTGGTGACTAAACACCTGAGAAGGGATATTACATGATTATAACTAGATTTTGTCCTCCTTACCCTTCGTTTTTAATAATCCTTTCAAGTACGAGCAGCAGTTCCATCGGAGGAACAATCGAAAGGATAAGAAATTATAAAAAAATTTAAAAAAAATGCAGCAGAACTAATATGACTTTCGGAACAAAGTAAATGGACAATCGACAAGAGATGACCGCTCTGTGATTGTAATTGTATGGTATTTGTAAAGATATCCTTGTTGCTTTGTCATTTCATTTGTGGTCTATTTGCAGAGATGAATTAAGGTCTTTCATTTCAGATTGTGTGGCCGTAACTGACCTCTTTGAGAAAATCTAGATTATTTTTCTCAACTGGGCTACTCGGACAAGGAAGTCACTAACAGATATTGTTTTGTTATGCTAAATCGATCTGTGGTGAAATTTCAAGACTACTGGAACAAAAAATGTAGCTCGCAATGCTACTGCAGGGAGAGAAGATTTTATGAATTTTAAGTTATTGATGTACAAGAAATGGGCTCCCGGTGAATCGTCTTTAAACCGATATTATTTTATTTATGAAATAAATAAATATTAGGCGTTAACGGCCCATACAGGATCCAAAGCCTAGCTTCTACAACCACTGTGTATGGGTATCTTCGTATCGTAATAATTGTACTGGGGTGACTTTGGCAAATAATAAGGTTTGTCCCCAAAAAAAGTTGGTGGATCTGCACAACACAGATAAGGCCAATCCTATCACATGCATTGGGGCCTTCCTTAGCACACTTGGGAACTCTGAAAAAATGTATACCCCTTGATATTTACATATATTTTACGAGTAGCCCTGAATCCAATTTCTCATTTAAAAGAAGTAGCTTTTGGTACCGTACTGAAGTTTCGATGATACCTCTCAGTGTTCAGGTGCTTATACTTTTGTGGCATGCGACAGAGTAACCTGCACTTAGGGCCATCAACAACATCTAAGTAAGTGCTCCAACTCAAGAACTCTTTGAACTTGGGCGGAAGACTTATTTCTCTGGTGGCATCAGCGGACCTAACTGTAAAATGTCTGTTCCCCTAAGAAACACAACATCAATCTTCCGAGCAGAAGTTTACGCCATCGAACTATGCGCAAGAGAATGCTTAAGGCGTAATCTCAGAAGATCAAATATCTACATTTTCTCAGACAGTCAAGCCGCACTCCTACAAGTTCAACTCTCGACTTGTTTGGAACTGTCTTTTGGATGATTGCAGTGCATTCTGAAACACCTCACATCCCATAAAAGAGTGACTCTATACTGGGTGCCAGGACACGAAGGAATTCTTGGTAATAAAGCGGCTGACCAGCTAAACCGTAAAGGCTCTGCATCAACAAAATGCTCGGAGCTCTTCTATGGACTACGCACCAATAATATCAAATTTGAACATGGGAACAAAAAATGCGCATAGACCAATGGATTACGCCATGCTTAAAAATGCATTGACCTTGCCAACAAAAAACGCGCCCGTCAGATCCTCTCTATGAGCAAACTTGGTGCCAAGATCGTAACTGACTTCCAAACAGGTCATCTCATGAAAATGGGAAAAAAATTCTACAGATCTGTGTAGAATCTGCCTCGAACAACCAGAAATGGCAATCATCCAAAAGAGGCTTAAATACTTCAACAAAGGAGTTACCGAACCTCAGGATATTGTCTAATCATCGGCCTCAACAATCATAAGGTTCATCAAAAACGTAGTATTGTCGCTAGACCAAATTACATATTAAACATTCATAGCGAGCACAAAAGCTCTTTTTCTTGGTCGCAGTGCTAATCAGCCCACATCTAATAAAAAAAATTTTGCTCTTGGCTCCCAGCTCGAAATGTGTTTTTGATCGGTTCCTTCACACTTATAGCAAAAGGTTAAAAGGTTTTAAGAAACCACACAATGAAATTAAGACTCTAAAATGACGTCGTTTGTAGAGACTGTGGTGACGAGAAGGTTCACCTCATTATTTCTGTCACTGCCAAAGGTCTCTGCAACTTAAGGAACAGAGTGCTTCTTTTGAATCTTTACAGAATTCTGAGGACATCAGGGTGGTTTGACAATATTTGGTTGTCACATGCACAGAAGAAAGGGATCACATTTACTGATGGCTAGCAGAATTAGCCTATGTAGATCTTCATTAATGTAGCAAGGAATAGACTGCTTTTCCTCGTCGACCCATCAAACCTAACCTGACTTAACAAGTCGATTCAAGATAAAGCTGTAATATTTTAAAAATATCTTTCTGAATCCTGAATGAGATTATGTGCTTTATAGTCTTTGAATGACTGTACCTAACTCATTCGAAGAACAACTTATATTCCGTGATTTTAAAAATCTCTAAAGAAGCTTATAGTACACCTGAAAACCCTCTCGATGGAGTCAGAGTATAACAAGTACTCCTAGCCTCGATTCCTTGTATACACCCAAAAGTGATGAATGAATAGTAAGTTCACTTCCTCTATCAATCTTCTGTCAAATGACAAATCCCCTTCAGACATTTACGTTTATCCATGAATTTCCAGAATCCATAAATTCCCATATGCTTTCATAAATTTCATTAAGCTCCTTAATTTGTCATTTCATAAATATATTTGCTTCATTTCAAATATAAATTAAATATCCGCCTTCCAGCAGGAACAGCACGACAGAGAGAGAGAGAGATGGTTAAATATTCTGACAGATTGGCTTCCCTATACGTATATCCGCCGCATTCATGTCTCCAAACGACGACGCCGCAATTTGACTTCCAGTCTTGAGTAAGTTCAAGTCCCAAAGTCCTTTTTGTTTGGAAATGGGCGAAAACTTCCATTACATTTCAAACTAAGGTCCCCAAAGTGTGTATGTTCGTTGTATACACAAAACTACCATCTAAACTGGATTTATCCTTAATTAAATGTATATTCCGCCTGCCTTTTCTAATATACAGCAGGCAGGCAGGACGAGCCCTGTGGATATTTCATTTAGTATTCCCCCAAGCAGCACAGGATGTGATGACAAATGAATGAAGAAATGTCATTTGTGCAAGTTTTGAAACCCCAGCTCATTAAATTAAAAAGGACGACCAACAACGCGACCGACGGTCAAATGCAAACGCACATCTCATCATCCTGGAAAATCTATTTTGCACTTACCTTGTCCAAATCGAGATCGCCAGGAATACTGGTGCCATCCTTCGAGCAGAAGCAATATGGCAATTCACATTCATCCGGATTACACCTGACGGCTAAGTCTACTGGAGCATCTGTTATAGTTGCAGGAGCTGTAAATTGACAAAAGAAAAAAAAAGAGGATATTTGAAAAATTATCTTAAGAGTATGAGTGCGCCTCATAACTGGGGGTATGTGTGGTAATTTTTTTTTTTGTCAAATATCTGTAAAGAATTTTATTTAATGAATTTTGGAGTTTTCTCAGTTTGCTTTTGTTGCTGTTGTTTATCTTTTTATGCCCCCCGCCTGAAACGACGAGTTCAGTGTATATCTTTTGCTATTTTTTGCCTGTAGAGTGTGTGCCATTGGAATGAGGTTTGGGGGTTTCCTGTCGTCAGGCAGATTGAAGGATAATAGATACGAAGAAGAAGAGTTTTAGCCAAAGTATGAGAGAAAGAGAGAGGGAGAGAAAGCGAGCATGTAGATGGGGAATAAATATTTGAGTCGTTTTGTCTAAATTGATTGTCGGAAGCGATAAATGTTTAAACATCCATTTTGCGTGAAGTTCTAGCTCAATATTATCTCTTTTTTGTACTTGAAGGAGTATTTCTATTTTTTTATTTTTCTTTATAACTCTTGTTGTTCTTGTTTTGATGTGAGGCAAAGGCAACAAACAACAATACAAAATGGAAGGCGGATACATATACTAATGTTTTGTGTATGAAGAGATACACAACATATTTTGATGGAATTGACTTGAAGAACGGAAGAGGATACGTGTTGTGTGCCAAATGTGTAGAGAAGTTTTGTGTGTTTTTATTTTTTTTTTATTGTTTTTGTTGCGCGGTGAACTCTTTAATATCGGATTACATGGCAAGGAAAGGAACGAAGCATGGATTCGAAAGTGAATTTGAAGACAAATTGATGGTGTTACATCTATTTACTGAGCTTTTTGAAGCGCTTCAGATTCGGATGGGAATTTGTCATTGCAAATGGGTTTTCATTGTGGAATAATTGGGTGGTGTGGATGTGGGTAAGGGGGTTGGGAACGCTTTTACGATAATCAAGTAGGAGAACGTGTGATTTATCTGAGATAGTTGTGGCCGTGACTTGTTTAGCAATAAAGAAAATTTATTTTATATTATTTTAGTTTACTTACGACGGGCAAGGGTCCTTCGGGGACTCTGTGGGTTATGTTTTGTTAAGTAAGAGTGTGACAGGGACCAAATGTGAACAGATGGTCATTTGTCATAGGGCAGTACCATTGTTCCGGTGGGGGTAGAATGTTCATAGAGATTATTGTTTTTGGACGACGACGCTTTCTTCTTTATTGATTTGCTATAATGTCATGCGTTTTAAGAAAAATGGTTAAGGTTGTGGGTACTTCAACATATCACTTTCACAAAGAATATCTACATGTAAAGACTAAATATATGCTATCAACAAACAAACAAACATCTTTTCACCGACTGGGACGAATGTCACTGTTGATAGCAGCATTTTCGAATTAGTTAAGGAGTTTATCTACCTCGGTGTGAATATGAACCCCTCTAATGACAACTTGTTGAAGATCCGACGATGAATTACCTTAGGAAACCGCTTCTACTTCGGTTAGCTGAAAAAAATGGGTTAATAACTCCTAACTCAAAGGAGTTTGCTCCTGTATGCTCTATAGAACCCTTATTTTGCTAGTTCTGCTATACGCCGCCGAGTGCTGGACGATAATCAGGATATGAGAGTTAATATTAGGTTCCTTTAAAAGAAAAATTCTTCGACGGATATTTGCACCTGTGTGAGCTGTAACAAGATGTGGATGTAGTCCGAACGCCAAAAACCGTCAACTACACTGTGTCGTCGACTTAATGCACAACGACGGCGCCATGACACCGCGACTTTTTATTAAACAAGCAAATATACGGTTTTTCTGCATTGACTGTTCGAAAAGCACTCGTTGCATTGTGTTATTAGCCTTAGATATGAGGGATGATATCCTCCCAAGTTTTACTAAAATTCTACTTGTTTGCCGGTTTGACTTCAAAATGTTCCGCCATAGCTAACATATTGTTGCGTATTCGCAGACTTGAGGCTACTCGAGGAAAAGGGTGGCTAGAAAATTAAGGATTACTGAAAATCAAAGACACGAGGTTTACTCTTAGTGAAACGGTGTTAATTGCACCACAAAGCGAGAGTGACAGACCTGTCATTTTCGCCATTACTCCATTTGGTAAAACGTCGGACGGAAATATGGGTCGTTCACAGCTGCGTAACAATACCATATGCTAGTGCTTTTACATTTGGGATCAAAATCGACCACTCTTTCATGCCCATGAATAGAAAGGTAAAATACCAAGACCGATGGTCTCGAACTTGTCCTTAATCATCACATTAGCTCAAACCCTATTATGTTCCTTTGGTACAATCCTCAACACGCCTACTGTATTTAGTGGTCATTACATGGACGGATCCTACAGAGCCTGCCCAGAGTGCGAATTGAAAGGTGTAACAGTAGGTTTCTAAAGTTTCTACACCTAACACAACGCCAGTAGTTTCAGTTAGTAGTCAAAACCAATCCGGAAAAAAGCTTGTGGTATGATGCGTAAACCGTAAAAAGGTGACAAAAGATGCACATGTAAAAACGCTGCAGCGGAGAACAAGGGCAGTAAGGAAAGAGTTTAAAGCCAGAAGAAGGGAGAAAAAAAATCGTGCGTAGAAAGAAAAGAGAGTACGCAGTTTCCCAGCTCAAGGAGATCAAATAGTCTTGCTTTCGAAAAAACCGTCAGGCGATTTTATAAAAAAGTTTAGACGGGAACGCAGGCTCCTCTAATTAGCAAGGAAACCAAGCTACAGACGGGAAAGGAAAAGTAGATACAAACCTAATTTTGAACAGCTTATAAACGGTCATCATGTAGAAAGAGTGATGGGGCAAGAAGAGAACCCACGTCGAATTAAGGAAGGACCAGTCTCGCCACCCAGTATAGATGAATTTAGCTTAACTTTTTAAAAGGTAAAAAAATAAACAAGGCCATCAGCTAAGATGACCTACCAGCAGAGCTCTTTAAGCACGGATGTAAAGTTTTGGTAGGGCGTTGTAGCGAATCATCAACACAGTTTGGTTGGAAGAAGTCCGAAGACTGTACTTTAAGGACAGGTTCTCCTATGTATTGCCATAAATACTGAGGCATATCCCTGGTAAATGTTGCACAACCCTTCTGCACCATACTTGTCGGCCTCCGGTCCGGCATTTCGACCAAATCTTCACTCTAAGGCAAATCCTAGAAAAGACCAACGAAGTTCAAGTCAAAACACACGATCTTATCATCGACCTTAACACGAAGTCGAAGCCGAAATTTAGGGAAGAAATACCCAAGGAAACCGCTGTTAAATGTGTTCAAAAATCGTTTCTCAAAGAACAAATTGTATGCTCTACTGATAGCCCGGGAAGTAGAGTTCATACTTAGAATTTATATTTAATTTTTTTGCGTTCCTAAGTCAAGAATTCGTATTTAGTAGGACATACCAGAGTAGTTTGCATAGATGAACTTCTTTCAATTTAAAAAAAAAAACTTTAAAGGTGTTTAACCTCTAGGTCTATTGAGTTCTAAGCCATTGTTCAAATTATATCAAATCAAAAACGACTCTTTTGTTTGATTGCTTATAAATATCACCGACGTTATCCCCATCAGGATCTTTATAATTTGAAGCATAAAACCATTTATTTTCTCCCAAAATGCCCCTTATATTGCCACATTAAAGTCAAAACCAACAGCAATAGACATTTATAATATTTGACAATGGAACCAATAACCATTACACAGAGTACTGTTTGCTTCAAAAAGCTGTACATTTGTATCTTTAGATATTCAGTTGCACTCTCGACAGTAAATATATTTCTAACCAGAGTACAAATGGAGATGCAGTAGAAAACATACAGAAAATAGGAAAATAACTAAAACCGAACTCCTATTGAGAGATCCTTCAAAAAGGGATTCGACTCCTTTAAACTCATTACGATACAAATTCTCCAATCAATCGAGACTACATGAAAATCTCGAAAATCCATCTCCTGCATAGTCCTCGAAGGGTGTGAGGAGTTAAATCCCACATAAGAATGTCTAAATGTTTGTCAATATATACCCCAAGCTCTATATATGTACATGTTATCCCGCATTGACAAAGAACATTCACTTCAGAGTATATGCAAATAGTTTCAAGGATTCCCTTATCCCGTTCCCAAAATGAGCATATTTGAATTTGAAAAATAGAAAACGACGACAATGACAACCAACGAGGCAACGAGAAACCCAACATAAGTGTTGCACGGAGACACAGTAAATTGGAATCAATTTGAAATTTTCAGGACAGGGCAATGACCGTCTCAGGGGACAGATAGAAAAAGAGAGAGAAAGAGAGAGACATCCTCCGAAAAAGGGTTTGAAATTACTTCATTTTTTCTATGTTTATCATTTCGTGGAATGTGAAGAATTTCACTCTCGCGACAAGAGTAATACTATCTAACAGTTGCAGTTTTGCAGTTGTAGCAGTAGTAATGTGATGCATTCCTTGAGATGAAAGGGTATGTATGTCCTTTTTTGTGCAATTCTTCATGGTGTTCATTTGGGAGAAAGCAAACCCAAACGCAAAAGCATATTTTCTTACACAAAATGTGTCTCTTTCACTCTCTGCCCGCCGTTGGGAATGTCCTGTTTCACGCTTTGGATCCTTTGCTCAATGAGTTATGAAATTACAGAACGGGAAGATATCTACTCTGTGTATTTGTTGTGAAAGGACGCAAAACAGGATGTGATGGCTTAGAAAATGTATTGCATAGTTGATGGAATTTTCTAATTTTCTTTTGCCAGAAAATGCTCTCAAATTAATTTCGAAGAACACATGACAAAGTGTGGGGTGGTGAAGTGGGTGGTCGGTTGGTGGATGACGATGAGTGGCTGAATGGATGTGTAAGGACGAGGGGCTCGCATCAGCTAGACGAAACTAAAAGGGTTATCGATTTAAGTGGTGCGAGGACAGCATGGTACACGGCGGCAACAAAGACTGAATGTGAGTTACTTAATAAATGGTTTGAGCTAGTAGAGATTGAAAATACAAAGAGGTTGTTCTTTAGACCAATTTCAATCTCAATCTAATTTTATATCTGATGAGTGGAATGGTGGTGACCGACGGTGCGCCGAGTTCTATCATCGTCATCGTGGTCGTCGTTGTTACTGACGTGTCAGACCTATGGGGTTTGACAAGAGAAACTGATGTGCTCTTTTTCGTTATAAAGCAGAGTAGAATGCAACTTTCATGGTTGCATATGCAAACTTTTTCCTTTAGATTAATGAGGACTGGGGAAGGAGTCACAGTGCGACCGATGTTGCATCGGAGGAAATGGAATGTAGTTTTGAAATATAAACGTGGCAGTTAGATCTGGAATTTATATTAAATCCTAGGCGATGGATTAGCTGCACGAATCTTTTTCCTCAAAATTTTAGACACGGAACTTGAGTCAAAAATATCCAACTTACACCATTAACACTAGGACAGTCCGTCACCTTGTTTTATGGCTGGTGCGAAGGCTTATGGTTGGAATGTATCAACAGGCTATGCTGTCTCAGGGCCACCCATGACGACAGTCTGCTGAAGAGCAATCAGTGTGGAACTGCCACCGAGATTCCGAACGGGCTCCCTCAAGTGCACAGGTAAAGAATTGCGGGACGTGAATCGAATTACTTTGGCATGTCTCCTGTTCTACTAAGGGGAGGAGGAAGTTAGAAAATCGTTCTTTCTATCAAGGAACCATCGTCTGTCATCAAGCGTGAGCGTCGGTTGAAAGAGAAGCTCCTACGAGACCTGCGCCCAGTGAAGCTAAGAGAAATCATATTCCAAAGCAAAAAGGTCATTGGGTTCATTGAAGGACGCCGTAAAGACTCTCAAAGGGAAATGAAGCGAGTCTGCGACATCCACGCGAGGAACCGGTTACAACCTGATTGCCGTGACTAGGTTCGTTATAGCCACGCTTAATAACAAGCAAAAAGCAGGAATGCTTGAATCCGTTCCCATCGACGAGTCGTTGGTTCGAAACTAGAAGTTAAATGAGAATGTGGCCCTCAGCATTCTACAGACTTCAATGAGGGAATTATAGATTTTGAGTGCGGAGGAATCGAAGAATGGTGCCTGAGGGCTGATTAGAGTCCTTAATAAGTTCCTCTAGCACAATTGGCAAGATACGAGATTCATTCGAAAAAAAGCGATTGCACTCAAGCGGCTAAGTCGCACTGCAAGGAAACATCAGCCGATAGACATTCACATAATTATATAATTATAGTTGACCGGTAGTCTAAATGACAGTGATAAAGGTTTTCCGAATCTACCTTGATCACAGTAAATACGCCTCAGACAACATGTGAAACTGGATTGGCCCTCGTTCAGAAACCATGGATCAATAACAATCATGTTTGTCAAGAAATATGGAGAGCACAGGTCCCCTGGCGTTATTGGATGTTAGAGTCAATGACGATAGCTGTGACGTCTGTCTATATGACTCTCGAGGACAACAAATTCGAATTGAACAATAATCATATGTAGGTACTTCTTATAGCCTTATAATTCGAATGTCGTCATTATTTATTTTCCTTAATTAGGGTGGAGGGCTTAGAAGTAGCGAAAGAGTGAATTAGTGCATATTTAGAACATAGAAGGAAAGAATTTTTAAGTAATGGTACATTTGCCTCCCCGATGTGATATAGTTGGGCGCCAGTTAAGCAGAAAATATTGGTTGGCGTACAGCGGGATCATGAAGCAAAAAAATGAAGGTGTGCTGAAAAAGAGAGCAAACATAATTATGTATCTGCAAAGCCTTCAGTTGAACGGATTTGATGCAATAAATATCGCTGTTTCAGACTGCACACCAGATTCGAATTCAGCTAATGCGCGTTCTTGATGTTAGCAGCGTTTATAGTTTATAATTGAAAATTCTCTAAAAAGAACAAAAGCAACACCAGTAATAGTTAATTTTAAGACTAGTAAATAATGCTTGTTAGTAGCTTGTGAACGCGATGTATTGCTTTTTTGGCATATAGGCGGAATATGGTATTGAAATGATATACACAATTTTCGTTCATTGTGTATATCATTTCCTGATTTACCATAAAATATTTGAACCATAAAATGATTTTTATTTAATGGAAAGCTAGTTCCTTCTTTTTTGGGAAACACTAATTTTCGGAACAGAGCCACTTGCTTAATATGAATGAAGTGATAGTTTTCATAGACTTCTGTTCACTTACCATATGCTAGAGTGAAAGATAAAATAAAAAGCGGGAGTTAGAGGGAGATGTACAGATTATTTTGTTATTAATTTCACGAGTAAGTTGAAATTCTGATATCGAGTACCTACGTTATTTGTTTCCGAGCTGTCAAATTTTTTCTGTTTGTCTTGGTAACACAGATGGTTTTTTCCAAAACTTATATGGCAACTTTATGAACTTACTGTTGCTTAAGTGGTTCCAGAAATCCACAGAAATCCACTGAACCATGGAATCAGTTTTATGAATGATGCCAAAGCAATGAATACCCAAATTTTACGAGAAACCAATACTTTGAGAATAACATAAGACTGTGCGGCATAAACATAATGAATACACTTTTCCCGAGACCTTTCACAAGTTCTCGTAAAAAAACGAAGATTACCTATTCCATACCTATAAAATACTTTGTGCTGGCTGACTGACTTAGTAGCTCATAGTCCAACCGCTAAGGGCGGAGTTATTAAATTTTTAGTGGGAAATCTCTTAAATCTGTTAAGAAAGGGATTTCTGATATGATTTCCCAAGCCGCTTTGGGGTACTAAATTGTCGAGAAACTATGACTCACGACCAGTCGGACCAATTGATTCGCAATCTTGCACTGACAGAGAAGACAAAATTAATGCACACGTGTTTTTAATGGGCACTCTTTTGAGGAGGGTTTTTAAAAAATGTAGACATATCTTATACTTTTAATTTAAGTCCGCTGAATGCAATAAAATTTTAAATGCTGATGGGAATGAAAAATAATTGGGCACGTGTTTCAGAAAATTTCAATTTGGTCGTTTTAGGGAAGTAGCTCTTAAAAGACAAACTCACGATGTTGAAAAAACTATCAGTGGTATTTATTCCTTACTTTTTAAGAGATTAAATTTGAAGGGCCTGTTTGGAGTGGATAAGAAGTTATTAAATGGGAAACTAGTTATTCGATGAAAGAAATATAAATTTGAAACCTCATAGCTTTTACTTTCCTTCTAGTTCAATACAAAAAACAAAATTGTTACAAAGGACGGGTACGCTAGTAAACTAAAACTAAACCATACGAAACGAGAAATATCTTCAAAATGTTTTTCCGTCTTAAATTTAAAAAAAAAAAAGTGCGACTGTTATTGTGGGAAAAAACTAAAATAAGACCCCACATTTATTTTCTTCTATTCTTTCTGCCATAAAAATAGAGCAAGAATTACTCCTTAATACACAAGAACTAAGAAATGTTTGCTTGATATATTACTTCCGTACAATTCATCGTCCATTTTGCGTTTTAATGACTGGTGGGGCGGTTAGAAATATCATCATTCACAACTTAACACAATTCTTATACAGGCGGCCATGTTTTTTTTTTAAAATTCGTAAGATTGACAGCTTTATTGCTTAAAATTTTAAATCAAATAGACAACGAGTATTTCGATTGAATTTTTCCTTGGAAAGGTTTTTTAATGGCTCTTACTTCCGAGTGGAATTGTTCTCCTTTTTAGTCACTGAGTTGGCCATGCTTTTTGTGAAATCAGTCCAACTGTAAGTGCGGAAAGTCCAATGACCTTACAAGTGCGTGTACATTTTCGGAAGTCTTATATTTATTCGTCTTTCCACTCTAACCTGCTTAACTTGCTCAAGAATTGTGCCCTGAATTAGTTCCCGTATTTGCAGCCCTACAAGAAACTAAAAATGCAATCTATATGAACGGTCAACTCTTTAGAAATGAGAATATGTGGTGCCTGCTTTAAGCCTAGCATATCTCAATTTTAGTAATGCTAATTCCTCCAGTTAACGGAACGCTTCAATGTTGATATTGCATTTCTTTTAACCCCACCATATTTGCACCAACAAAATTTGAAAAAAAAGTTACAAGTCGGTCTGTCAGACCGTGGCATGTGAGTGAGTATTAACCCTCTTATATATTGTTTTGCTTAACACAATTTCAAGGCCTTACCAGTGGAGGGCTCAAAACGTTTTCGTTAGTTTTGGCACAGTTTATAAGGCGATGTATTCTTTCCAAATTTGTATACGTTTCCTCCATCTCAGTTGCGTAAGCAAAGACCAGTTATTAACAAGCTTTAATGACTGTCAGACATTTTAGGATTAAGTCTTGAAGGAATGAAAAGTATACATAGAGATAAATAACTCAAAAAAACTCATACAAATTTGAATAACTTAGTCATTCCAATACAAATAAAGTAGTTTTAGGCAGGATTGAATGCACTTTCGAAATATTAGCAATAAAAAAATACGAGAATTCGAATGTTACCATAAAACTGCTCTTTATTAGTTTTTGAGATATTGGCGATTTTATAAAAAACGAAGTATGCTGTATTTTGCGCCTCATCTTAAGTATATTACCTTAAGTACAGAAAAAGATCAAAATCCTTGAACTCATTTTTCGAGAAAATTAGTAATAAGTGATTTTCTGGAAAAAATTGTATGTCACCGTTGTTTAAAACGATAAAGTAAAAACAAAAACGCCGCGAGATGATAGCCCTAAAGCCATATACGTGCATTTTTTCGACATACGGCTTTCGAAGCACAGAAAGACAGACCGACGGACGGCATTGGCGGACACACTTTCGACTTCTCTCGCACGATCGCAATAACTTTCTCTTAAGTATAATAAAGTATGAGAAAAAGTTTCTAAAAACCTTGGAAATCAGAGAAAACAATTGAGGAGTTCCGGCTTTATTATGTGCATGGAGTGCCAATAAAAGGGTTTTGCCAATTTAACTAATTTCATTCTTGTTTGGTTTTGCAAAACCTTAATATAATATAAATTTTCTGCCGGGTCTCGGTTTAAGCGAAAATTCCCTATGTAATTGAGTCAACTATCTTAACACCTCGTCCGTGTGATGGAACTCTGCTTATTTCCATTCAATTTTGATTATTAATTAATGGCAACCACTTTGCTTTCCATTTGACCGCACAGTGCTAAATCAAGTTGTCACTGTGATAGCTTAGCTTGCGTGCATGCAAGTAAATCCTTTTACGTGATTTGGACCTCCACTTTATTACATTGGTTTATGTGGAGTTGATTTTGTCTTCGAATCCTTTTTTATTTTTTGCTTTATTTTTGGTAAATGCCACACAAGCACCCATAGTGGCAGTCGAAGTGGCTTTAGGATTTTATGAAAGAGGTTACTACTACTACCTATATATGTACCTCGGTGTATTCACGTATCCGTATCGTACGGATACATCGTAACTTTCAGTTAGATAGATGTCGAGAGTGAGTAAAGAGTAAAGAGTGAAGAGAAAAAGAAAAACTTATCAAAAACTTACTTGTTGGCAGTGGTCCACACTTTGCCTCATCCTTGAATGTACAAAATTTCTGGAGATCATCAAAGTACAATCCTGACGGGCATCGGTTCAAGTAGGGAAAACCATCTACACACTATAAAAGGCAAAACGAAAACATGAGAGAGAAGTAAGTGAATGATTTTGAGGTTAAGGATAAGCAAATCTATTAGGAAAATTAATTTAATTCAAAAAAAAGATGCACACAAGAGGACAAATGGGACAGGATAATGAATTTGTGGCAAGTTCATTATCTCCGAATGAAAGGATGTTGGAAGTTTTATTTTTTGTGGGAATAAACTTTAAAATTTTCACAAACCTGATAAAATCGGCGACATGTTGCAGGATCAGCAAAGTTGCCATTACCAATTGATAGGGGACAGATGAAATCATCCTTTTCTTTTACTTGACCTGAAAAATTAAAAATAAAAAAAACATTTATTATTAAGTGAAATGTTTTACTAATTGGAACATCATCCCACTATGGAGAGAGTATTAAATGTCCAAAGGGCATCGTAGAAATATTTATGTACAACTGGCTTGAAATAAATTAAAACAAAAATTTATTACCTCAGGATAGAATGCACATAAATATGGATTGCATGCAATTTGGATATTATGCAGATTGTTCGATGTTAATGAAGTTGCCAAGTGCAAACCATGGGACTGGATCGAGGATGCAAAATACTATTCTGGGTCAGTAGTGAAGGCAACTGAACTGAATCTGATAAATTGTTAATCACGTGCATACATTGTTCCGAAAAATGAATTTGAAAAGCAATCGTCCCTCCACATCCATCGGCACCATCGGATGTGTATTACATATTTGCATGTTTTGGCCAATAGTGCCTCGAGCAACTTATGCTCTTTGAATCGAAATGGAGAATATTGAAATAAAACTTTTGACTAGGAACATGGGGTTATGTTATAGGTTTAACTTCCGGGCATATTGCAAATTTGTGCAGAGGACCCATGCGTAGACGAAAGGGATAGCAAACAAATTAGTGGGTTTTTTTTTATTTGTTTTCGACTCTCACTGCAAAATGTTTTAATATTAAGGAAATTCTAGGTGTAAAGGCGATCGTTTTTAAAGTTACAAGCAGCATTGAGGTACTTTAAATAGTCCATCAAGGGTTGTATCTAAATTGCCAAGGAGGTGTCTTTAACGGAATTCTATGTCGCTTACATCGATATCATCGGGTTTCGCTTTTAAAGGCTCCCTGAGTGTAGTTAAATTAAGCAAGAGCAGTAAAAAGACTGGTCTATGGCTCCAGGCAATCTTTCGTGGGTGCCTTACACTTGGACTTGCTGGAAAGCGGTAAGGGTGGTCTTTATGCCCAAAGCTGGGAAACCGAGACACTCTACACCGAAGGATTGCAGGTCAATTAGGCTCTCATGTTTTCTTTTGAAAATACCAGAAAGGTTATTGTAACTGCACCTAGGAAACATTCTCGAAACAACCGGTACTCTGTGTAGTGCATAACACGCATATGTCAAAGATCTGTGGCAACAGCGGTACATGAAGTAACGAGACTAAGAAGCACTAATCGTAGAGGGGGAGTTCTATGTCCTCTCCTGTGAAAAATCTCAATTAACATAATTTTTATATCCCTTGTCAGCAGAGGTATCAAGGTAGTTGCTTAAGCGGATAACATAGTTGTACTAAGGACAGGAAACTACCTTTTCACAACTAGAGATATTATGTAATCTGCGTTATCAGAACTATCCAATGAAGCGGTTATTGAACGCTATTGGAGCGGTTATTGAGCTATTCACTAAGAACGTGGAAGCTAAAGCCACTCTCAGATTAAGAGAGAACTAATAAAAGCAAAGATACTTAAAAATCTTTGATCGATAATGTACTGATTACGAGAAACACAGGTTTGATTTTGGGAGAAATTTCAAAATCACTGTACCCAAAAGATAGGACCGGGAATCACCCCGTACCATCATTAAAGGTATATGCGTCTATACGGATGGTTCAAAAACAGAAAAAGAAGCAGGAGCTGGTATCTTCTCAGAAATACTTGCTATTAACCAGTCGTTTCGACTAAATGATCACTGCAGTGTCTTTGAAGCTAAGATATATGCGTGGAAATTACTGTCAAGCCATTCATATCAACAACGAAGAGGATAATTTTGTGACGAAAATCGTATTGAGCGGCGAGGAGCATTTCTATTTTAGGGGTTACGTCACTAAGCAAATTCTTTGTTTCTGGGTCACTTAAAATCGTCGTGTGATGCTCGAAGGGCCACTACATTCACTCAAGCAGAGTGTGCTTGGTGCACATATGGTTTCAACAAAGACACTGTAACCGCTCACACAGAACGAGCACCATTGTGAAGGAAGGGTTTCCTGGTCGCGTAATCTCCCGATTAGGCGATTTGGCAGGGCCAACAAGATCGCCCGATTTAACCATCTTAGACTTCTTTCCATGGGGCTTCAGACTTTGCCAAAAAGCTTCAGACAATCGCAGCCCTTAAGGAGAATATTTGACAGTAATGCGAACAGTTATCACCGCAAATCGAATAGAAAATGCCATAAAACTTGAACAAACATGTATCAACACTGAAGACAGCCATTTGGGGATATCGTCTTTTCATCACTCAAAATCATTTATTTTTATTTAGTAAAAAAGTAATTCAAAAACAAAATTAGGTGATTAATTTTGCACTACCTTGTATAAGCCTCATCATGTCGATAGTAAACGAGGCAAATTTTCCTTTTTTGGTTAGGCAACAGAGGTTAGGATAATGAGGACTCCAGCTCAAACGCTCTTAAAACATATTTGGAAAATTAATTTAACTAACGTGTTTAAATAACAAAACCACTTAGATCTGTTGAGGAAAAGTTTTAGGTTTGATAGAGGTACCCTAGCCACGTCGTCCAAGCTTTCGAAGAACCGTGCTCCCATGCAGGATAAGTGGCGTTCTTGTTGAGCTGGGCAGTGGCATAGGAGATCTTCTACGGACTCTATTTTCCCCTCGTCTCTGCAGCTTCTGCAGAAGTCATTTGCAAAGAGCCCTAGCTTTTTAGCCATGTTTCCGATGACGCAGTGAGCGGTTAATACCCCGACTAGCATCCGGATTTGACCTCTATTAAGAGTGACTAGGTATTTTGATCTTTTGATGTCGACAACAGGCCACAGGCTTCGGGTTATGACGCAACCGCTGCTGTTATTCCATTGTTGCCTAGCCAGCTGTAGGATGATGTCGTCGATAAAAGCGGTGTTAAAAGGTGGAAGCACCTCTCCGTCCGATAGTGGTAGGTTCAGATCAGAGCCGAACATACTAAATAAACATCATAAAATGTACTGAGCGCTGCCGTTTTATTTTAGAGTTGATAAACGCACCCGCAGACTACACATTCCGTAAGTCGATTATTAGGGCCAACCGCAGTGGGTATAGTTTGAATATGCAAACGCCCTGCAAAGTATGAGTGTACTAGACTCCCTTAAAAACAGCAATGTGAGACTCGTGCTTTCGTTAAATGTTTTTCGTTTCGTTAAGCCTATGCAAAGTACGCCAGCAACCGTACTTTGCACAGAGAAATAAGGAATTTTTGACATTTCAAAAGAATTGACCAATGAGAAATTACTAAATGAAGTAGAAGACATGCTTTCTGAAAAAAATTTCAGAGGTTTCTTTAAATTCTTTTTTCATACCTGGCGATTTAAGGAACAACAACAAATTTGAATTGACATTTTGACGCTTTCGTTGATTTTTGGCATTTATGCATATGCAAGCTTCTGCACATTGCGGTTGGCCCTATTGTCAGATCATATCGTCAAGTTTGATGTAATTTAAGTGTAATGTGAAATGTGTATAAATGTGATTTTATAGCGTGTAAATTTATAGATTTTACCAACGTCCAAACAGCTTGACGATCAACCAAATAAGAAGGCAGAAACTCGGTTCACAAATATCAAATTGCATGCAAATGACTCAAAGAACGACAATATCAAAGACGATTGCAAAGAGAGAGATTATGGTAACAATTAAAGAGTAGAACTTATTACTGTAAAGCTTATTACAAATAGTTAATATTGCAAATAACTGAATTATTACGCACTTGAGTGAAATAAGAATAGGGTATGATTTTAACGTTTAACAATTATAACAAATCAAACAAATGAAGTGGAAAAACTAAACAATATTATTACACTAATAAATTAAGATCGAATATGAATTCTTAGCATACAAATTAACAATATGAATCCTTAACAGCTTTTAAAGTATGTTTTGTTTTATTGCATTGTGTTTGTGGTTTTTCATTTGCTCAATTAATATTATATGTGGACGCCCCTTCTTCTAAACTCGCGCCCCTTTTTATGCCCCTTTTTCGAAGCTAGGTTCAGTAATAGCACTGCTACCTACCAGTAAGTAGGCAAATGTTGATGACAACTGCCGATTACATCGCTCTAATTGTACCTCTAAGCCAAATGGAAATGAAAAACAAATTAAAATACTTAAAAAAAATCAATGTAGAACCCTCCTCACATCTGCTTTAGTGAACAGCTGAATTAACACGCAATTGTTTTTGACAATATGGAGAGCGATTAAACTTTGCGAATGCACCACATTAATCCCACTACTTAAAATTAAATAATTAAAAGTTGAATTTGTTATCAGTCGATTCCAGTGACCACGTAATAACCAATCCTCACCAAACAATTCCATTTCATTTGACCATTAACAAAAATTAATGTCTGCCAATGATTCAATATCTGTTCTCCTGGTTTTTTTTCTGTTATTTTTTTTTTTGAATAAACTTCTAGTTGGGGTAATAATAATTAATTTTTTATGACTGCGATTGTATTCTATATTTGCCACGGTAATATGCATCAATAAATGAGTTTTTGATATTCATATCGTGCGGGCATTATTGACTCTGACTCTGGCACTACCACTACCTCTACACTTCATAATTCTATGCAATATTTAATAATGTTGCGAACAACCAAACCAAATTTATTTACACACTATCGACACAACACACACTCTATTGTGTAGCTTATTTTGGTGGTGTTGCTGTGTAATTTGATGAAGACCGAGTTTTGTTGGGTAGCTATAGTCGATGAAAGTTTCTGTAAAAGAAAATAACAAAATAACTTATTCATTTTTCGTGTGTTCCCTTACTGTTTGTTGGTCGAAAAAAGGAAAGGAAACACAGGTACTCGTACATACTACCATTTTGGGTAAAACTTTATCTGAGAACAGAGAAAACTTTAGAAAATCAAAACCGACAAGAAAAATTCGAATTTTGAATTCTGACAGCGAAATAAACAAAGTAACGTTATGAATGAGAAAGAGGTGTTGGTCCTAACTCTTCGAGACTAGGTACCAGCTTTGGACTTGTTTAACAAAGTAAGAAAAAAATATATAAAACAATAAAGCCCTTAAAAAGTTTTGAATATCCTGCAGTCTTCCATTGCATAGAATAGAATATACATATATATTATAGTCGCATATACAAAACCGCTTGCGGGAAAACTGACTTCGACAAGGAGCAAATTTTATACTAAGAATCAGATATTTGAAAAGTTTTTCTTATTCAACTAGACAGGAAGCGGGCGAGCGATCCCTAACTGGAGGTACCTACACCTGGAATCTTGTGTCAGGAAAAGTTCTAAGCAACAATAGCGCTGACCATGAGTACCCAGGGCAGGATAACAAAAGAAAGCATATACTGACAAACAATATTTCTCGCAAAGAAGAGAACAGGTTATTCATTCAAAGGTTTAAAAGCACTTAAGTAATCGTAGTTGTAATGGTTTGTCGGATGGTTTTGCGAGTCAATTTTAGCGGTTACAATGTCATCATACATTTTTTTTTCCTCAAGTCTTACTTAATTTAGAGACAACTTAGTTTGTCCCGACTGACTGGGGCACATCGGCAGGTACTTTATTCTCCTAACTCTTAGCACGTAATTTCAAAATAATGACATTTTTTCATATGTTTTCCTTCCTTATTTATGAGGGATATTCAAAATTTGAAATTTTGTATGTATGTATGTATTTAGGTAGGTGTTGCTCGAAGACAACAAGTCCTAAGACCTAATGGTCCACTGTTCTTCAACAAATGTTGCCCAAACTTACCACAGAACTGTTAGTTCACAACGGGCTACTGAACCTGCCAGTGCTTTTGGTAAAGCGAAGGAGGTTGGCTAGTTGAATTTGATTGAGATCATTTTCACGGAGGAAGTGTTTGCGAAGGATAGCCAGTCTGGTCCTTGAAAACGCCAGACATTCACAGATAAATTGTGATGCCGTTTCGTAATTTTCCAGACAGCATTCATAAATTCCCGATTTTCTAACTCTTATAGTTTTGAGATTCTCGTTGGGAAGTTAAGGATCGTTTTGGACTGTCGATGCGAGATCATGCAAGTATTCGGTATGTTGTAGACGTTAAAGCTCCATCACTTTACTTTTGCGGACCGATGACCAGCATCCTATGGAGCGCCAGCTCTTTAAATACCCTGAAGACCAGTATGACCAGTATGGAAAACCAGGCAAGAGTAACAGAGTTGTAATCTACATTGCTTCTGGCCTCCTCTAACAATTTTGAATGTTAACAGCAGAGCAGACTTGGCTACCTGAGAATATGTACCAGCGATGTAAAGAATGCAGTTAATTCAGTACGTGTTCTATATTTTGCAATTTTTTTTTGCAGTCAGTAAGTCTTTTGACTGCATTCATTTAACTGTAAGTCTTTTAACTGCTTTTAAGTCATTTGACTGCTTGTAAGTCTTTTGACTTTAACTGAACTGCTCCTTTCATACATACAGGACATTTTTATAATTTAAATATGAATGAAGTGTGTGAAAAGTTATTTAATAGTCACTAATTATTCGAAAAAAGAAAAAAAAATGTCTTTAGTGAAGCACTACTAGTGGATGTTAAAATTCTTTATTACGATTTTTTGTTGAATTAACAACAACATCACTTAAAATGAGTCATTTATTTTTTATTGGGTCATTAGAAAATGGGTGCACTGAGATTCATATCGATGAAATAGCTAGCTCTCCAATTGCCAGTGTTGTTCTCAATTTAATTCCTGGTCGTTTTAATTCATTGTAAAACAAAACACTAAAAAACTGATAAAACTAAATTTCATTTACCAATATCAGCAAGTGATCGATTAATATTTACTTGAAGATATCTGGAAGCTGGTGCCAAACTCAACTCTATCTCCTATTTGTTTCGTGTTTCTCAAAAAATTGGTTATAATTGAATATGAACATTTAAAGGTTTAAATTATTACCATTCATTTTCATTCGGCTTATCATTTAATTCCATCATCAGAAGGAGAATGGAAAAAAAAAAATATCAAACACTATGCCAAAACATTGCGATGCTGCTGCCCTGACAGATATAACATTTCATTTATATGACAAAAATTGCCATATATAGTGTATAGCTAGCTCATCTGCCCTAGTATAACCTAAAGTGTTTATTCGCGGCCCCAAACCTTGCGAAAGTCTTACAAATATTCAAGATTGAAAACTGGCACAAAAAGTTTCTTAAATTTGCCGTTTGTAATAGTCATACGACTGTAGATCCCTTCCAATCGTGTCAAAAATGTATCTTCACACACGTAGTGGTTGGAAAAGCTTACTTTGATTTCGACGGTAAACACCTAATAATTTAATTCAACTTGAAAACAATAGATCGATGAAAGTGCACTCACGAACTTTGTCTTTTTGGCTAGGCAAAACTTCTTATGATGCAAGATTCCATCGCGCTCCTAGCCTATGCGAAGCTGTGTCTATGTGCACTTATAAAACGTATGTTGAGACGTAAACAGAAGTCTCGTGGCTTTTTCAGTTGCTCAACATTTTTAGGAGTAGTTGAAAGACTGTTGGGTCTGAGATCTTTGAGACTTGCATGCATTTAATCGTCCTTAGGTATAAAAACAGCTTACACATTTCTCCCTAACAATGGAAAATATATCAGACCTAGGCAAGTCTTTAGGAGCTTTGGAATAAAAAAAGACATTGAGCTTGGTATGCATTTGGACTTTGGGAACAATCCGTTCATTTCAGCTCAGTTATAATAGCTAGCCAAGTAGAGTTGAAAAAATAAAAATTGAATTGAGGAGTGAGGATAAATAGATGGCCAGTCATTTACGAACTTGCAGAATATAATTGGACCAAACATTTACCCATGTAAAAGATTAGAGATGGATTAAAAAATAATTTACTTTTTGAAGTCTATCACTTCAAAAACTTAATGAAAGACGGCCTAAACTCCGACCAAATCCAAACTGACATATTAATTTCCAAAAACTATAATATTATGACTTCAATCTATATTTTCTACCAAAGACCTTGTAGACTTTAAATAACTCATAGATTTTTTTCAAATTTAAATTGTCTGCTAAAATGTTAGTTGTATTCCGAAATCACACATCGCATTTTGCCAAATATTCCGATGTGTATTTTCCGACAATCGACCACATTTTGGTCTTGTTTTCTTAAATAGAATTTATATAAAATTAAAAGCAAACATCTTTTTCATGGGTGAAAAAATGTCCCATTTTAGAGAAATTGCCAAATGAATCAGATGTGACCTAGTTCAGCGAATTCTCGGTTTATATTTTTTATTTCAAAACACCCTCACTTAAGGCCAATCAACATAACAAGTGTTGAAAACTTGCTTCATCCTTCTCAGGTGTTTAATATGAGTTTTAGTTCCGTATACGAATGGCACACTCAGGCATGAGTATGGAGACATACTTCTCAACATACAATTTATCATTTTTATGAGTACCTACGTAAGCTGTGTGTTTAAATGCAAGTGAACTCTTCTAAACAAAAAGAGAGAGAGAATAAAATTGGTCAGCTATACTAATACTCCTATTCCTACCCCTAAGCTAAGCGTCACCAGATGGCGATGAAGTGAAATATACATAAGTGCATGTGCTACTTTATTAGAAGGACAACTCGAGACCGGACACTGCTCCTCTATAGGTGACAGTGGAACTTTCTTTTCTAGACATCTGACACCTGTTCGTTTTTTTTGCTACTCCTCTGAATTTAAATTGTTTTCTCTTATCCATAGCTCTGTCCTTGGGTGAGAATTTCACTCCCTAGCGGCTGCTTAATTGTCGCTCGGAACGGACTGATGGTGCTGCACACATGTGTGTGAATTTGTATCTAGCTCTATATTGTAGAATGGGTGGCGGCGGCGCGGCGGGTGGTGAAAACATATCTCTTGACACACTCTCAAGTGCCATCGAAAACATTCAACATTCAGTGAGATATACGTACATAGGTGCGAGTATTTCACCGAGTGTTTACGAGTAGGCCGTGCGTCGCCCCATCATCGGCTCTTGTCAGCGATGTACTAGATCAGTACCTTTGGTGAATTGAATTATTCAGAAGCGTACTCGTATCGTAGTCGGGTGGAAATTGACTGACTTGATGATGAGTGAACTGAAGCTCACTGATATACTTTTAAAGAATTCGAAACAAATGTAGAGTATCTGCCGTTTAAGGTAGGGGCAATTGTGTCAAGATCTGTCGCTATTGAGTTAATCGTCGATTAAATTCGTTAGTGGTTGTTTAATATGAGTTTGCTTTGCTGGCTTTGTCTTCATAGTTGGGTTCTATAGACGTAGATTTGTCAAATGGAATATTTTGAAGGTGTGTTTATGTCGGCGAAACATTATGGATGGTCGGATTATGGTAGATGTGACTTTCTTTAAGAAATTAAACCAGTTTGAAGTCATTGGTGGTTGGCTGTTGCAGAATGGGTTATTCTGACTATATGTGCATATCACTTGTACTTATATTACCTCCTCGTGGATATCTACCCAGAATTGACTTGCAAAACATTTAAAGCGCGAGTTTTAAAGAAGCATTGCGTTTTAGTGGTCAATATGAGTACCCCGTCAAAAGGACTTCTGGCGGATGAATGCACTATATAAGTTGTCTCTGACAGGCATGGTTGCAGACACCTTGCGTGAGCTATTTCGACGTATTTGGAGCTGAAGTAGTCATCGTTAAAATGGAAAAGAAATTAAGGCGGGTGGGTCCTTTATAGACCATCGTATCCCTGAAGTATAGCTGGAAACTATACAACAGGTTGTATTCGTTCGTCATACAAACACAGATTCAAATTGAGGCAAGACTGAGTATTCATCGACTGTTCCATTCGAATAACATTAGGGGTCAATCTTCTTCTATCGTGGAGGTCATCTGTCTTTGCTAGACTCTATGGAGCCTGAAAGATCATTATGCATGCTTCTAGACGACATGCTACCGTAATACGGATTCCATAAAAACACTTCTTTATCATAGTTCTTCCAAAGGAGGACTGGGGAAAATATAAACATTAACCATCACATCATGATCTCATCTGGTATACGGATGGATCCAAGATGAAGTCAGGGACTGGAGCTGGAATTTATAAAGAGTCTTCTCGAGCGAACTTTTCAGTCAGCCTTGGCAATAACTCATCCATATTACAAGCAGAAAAGTCTTTGGCATTAACTAGTTAACTTAACAGCCATCAAAGCTCTTGACTCATCTGTCATAAAATCGAAGCTTGTACTGGAAACCTTAATGAACCTGCTACGAAAAACATAGTCATTCTTTACTGTATCCCAGCCCAGAGAGGGATTTTGCTGGTAACGAAGCAGCTGACTCACTGACTAAAGTCGGCGAAACTACACTACTTGTCGCCTCTGAACCCTTTAGTGGTGTTAGCAAAAAACAACTACGTTTAAAGCCTATCCCTTATCGAATCCAATGAAGACTCGCTTAAATCAACTGGTCAGAACTGTACCAAACAATTCTTCCCCAAATTCCACATCAGGAAATCCAAATTCCTAATTAACCTGCGGCGGAATGGTCTAAAAATCCGAACAGGAATATTCAGTCTCCTGAAAAAACACCTTCACCTGTTTAGAGAGTGACAAATCCTCTCTTCACATACCCATGGATTGTCCGGCTCTCTTTCGTCTCAGGAAGAACATCCTCGGTGAGGAAATCATCTCACCAACAAACATTGCTACCTTGCACCCAGAGAAGATTATTGTCTTCCTGACTTCTTCCGGAGTTAAACCATTGCTCTAGGACCCCTTTAGGGAAGGCACAATAGGCTCCATTAGGAGACGCAGTGCCAGAGCTCCATGTAGGCTTTCCTGACTTTTAATATACCTATCTATCTATCCCTGAAGTTGGTTAATGTCTTCAAATATCGGCTGGCTGTCATAGGTATAAAAGCAGGGCTAGGTCCTCCAACATGAGAGTTTGCCGTCGGTGTAATAACCTAAAAAAAATCTAGTTCTGGGATTGAAAATATAGGCGTCGAAAACTAAACCCCCTCAACAAAACACAGAACGACAACGCTTATTAAAATTTGTACCTACAATGTACAGATACTCTACACTCCAGAAGCCACTCAAAAACTTGAGTCTATCCTCCCGCGATCCATAATATACGATGGATGGAATCTGATATGAAGAAAAAAGCAAAGTTGTGTCCTATTTTCTATGGAAATCGGCTTAGGTCAAAAGTAATTGATTTCGAGGCGTAAAGATCGCCTGGCTGTAATCAGCATTAAAGTTGCATTTCAAAACATTAGGCTTGTATGTTCACACGCTCCTACTGACGACTATGAAGACACTGTGCACCTACCATAGACAAGACACCAACAATCAGGGGCCCCAGTACATCAGCGAGATTATGATAATGATAATGAGGTAGTCGCACACATATAAGAACAAGGGCAGAACATGGAAGAGTAGGTGAAGAGAGGAGAAGAAAATCCTACGTAGAAGGAAAAGAGAGTCCAAAGAGATCAAATAGTATCGCATCAGGAGATTTTATAGGAAAGCCAAGTTGCAGTTTTTGGTGATGTTGTGATATACCCCATGCACCAAATCATCAACCAAGTTTGAATAAAGGAAAGCAAGCCTCATATACAAGAAAGGCGGTCCTATGTCTTGCAAGAACTTTTGAGGCATATCCCTATTAAATGTCGCATAAAAATCTTCAAACCCTTCTGCAAAATATGCACGCATTAGTGTGGCTTCCGGCCCGAAAGATTAGACCTTCACATTAAGGCAAATTCTAAAAAAGCGTAGCGTATTACAAAGCGATATCTTTTTATTAACTTTAAAACCCCATATGAAGCCATTCATCGTCAGGGGCTCTACATCCATATAGCCTAATTCGGGATCTCGGCAAAACATTTTCAGCGAACGCATAGTATTAATACGAAATGTACTGCGGTATTGCGCAGCTTAAATTAAAACAACTTGGAAAAAGGCTTTACCTACAGCAAAATACATGTATACATATTTCTTGTCAAGTTTATATCGCACAACTCAATTTCAAGCTCCCAATCGCGTCGGCACTGCAACAACATCCAAAATTTTGCCGCCAATGTTTCTCAAAATGTCATTTCAACGCCAATATGTAATTATTTTTATTATCTTGCCTGATCATATCAACAGCAATGGCCATAAAATTCTATTTATCGCCCCAAAAACAAAGCCTATATCCTCCAGTCTACGCCATATATCCTGCGGACATAATCCTCAAATGACATTTCGTTGCGCACAACAACCTCCGTCAACCACACAAAAAGTGTACAGTAAAATCTATTCTCATCCAAAAAACAACAAAATATTATACTTATGAATAGATCCAAACCCCTCTGCTATACATCCTTTATATGGCCACCATTATACTATTTTTTATCCTCATCCGATCATATTCATATAAATTTTCTTCGAAACAACATCATTACGGCTTAAAAAAACATAAAAAAAATATGTCCTGCGATTTGTTTTTTGCTCTTCCCATCGAAAATATCATCCTTTCTGTCATTGAATTGAGTTACCGTTGTCAGCGTTGTTCATCGCTAGCTGCACTAATATAAGAGTAGAGAAGGTAACCAGTCACAATATATTTTCATTGTCCTGTGTGTGTCTATTGTCCTCACAGTTGCAGAAATAACAAGGACTGTAAAGCAGTAGGGTAAAGAGCAAGAAACCAATACACAAGGCAAGAAAAAAATTGATTCATAAATGTTTCATGAGCCTTAAGATTTCATTCTTCACTCTCCGTCCGCCCGCTGTTTTGGTTTTCTTTTTTTTATATATTTTTTTATGAAACCATAAAATTCTATCCAATAAAACGAACAAAATTCATCGACTCTATGTCGATAGGAGCGGAGTCAATATCAAAAGATGTACCGAGGTTAAGTTGGTTATGTTTGTGCGTCGCATATCCCCTGCAGAGATTTATGCGTTCTCTGATTTTACGATCACATTATGCTATCGAGAAGCATCTCGCAGGAGATTGTCTCTGGTTCGTTCTTCCTGTGACATAGGTTCGCCTTAATCTACTTTATCGCTTCAGCTTTTAGTTTTAAATCGATGAGGAAGATGATCATCAGCATTTCGTCTAGCTAAATGTAGTCGTTACCTATTTTCGAAAATGAATAGAAAGCTTATCGAATTAAGGTAATTTTGAGGAAAATAGTTTAGAATTGAAAGGATTTTGAAGGTCGCATCAATATTGACAACAATTTTTCAATTTGAATAAATTGGTAGATGGTTGAATTATGATGACTCATCTCTATGTGAAACTTGTAGTCTGAAACTCGAAAACTCGTAAATCTGACCTATTTTAGCAACAACTTATCATTTAGCAACTTATTTCCTGTTTTTGTAACCAATAGTACAGCCTTTTGAATCGTTGCCATGTTAGCTTCTATAGATTCGCTGTAAAATGTTTTGGTACCAATCTCGTTGCTGAGACGACAATTTGCGTGATATCTACTTCACAGTTTTGTACATTGTTTCCATTTGAATTGCCAGTGCTGTAGATTGTAGGCTTCTGTTGGTTTTATCCAATACGACAATATTTGATATACTCTCTGGCGTACGTTGGTTCGTAGCTATAGCCCTGTCCCAAAATAGTTGTTGTGGTGTTACAGGCGAGACCATTGTTTAGGGCCTGTTGGTGGATGGATTTACGGTGGGACGTTGTTATGTAGCCGTAATAGAAAAACATCGAAATAAGGGCAAGAAGACTGCCATGGATGGATGAAGAATATCCCGAGCACGTGCGAGTCATACGGTTTAATCGTGCTAAATATTATGTTCGTGAAAGGAAGCCGGCACTTCGGGACTTATAACGGTGATTATAATGAAACTCGTAGAGACTATCATTTGGAAGCCAGTTTCATGAAGCCTAGGGTAAAATATTGAAAGGAAATGCTGCTGACAGAAATATTTATCAAGCTAAAGAATGAAAAAACAAAACAAACAACAGCGTCTGCAAGAATCCAAGAAAAAAGCGGCATTATCAATACAGCAACAAAACTTGGTGGTGACAAGCGAAAACAAAGTCAGTAATATGTGAAAAGAAAACGGCATTCAAGCGGCACTTAAGATGATGTCAAAGGTGACAAAGAAGTGCGCCCAAATTGAAGCAATTTTTTCGCAGAGCCAATATCGGGAGCCGGAATAAATATCTTCTGCACCTGCTAATATACTCACGAGCTACGACAAAACAGCTTGAACAGGGGCACAACCACCTATAAGTTCATACCAGAATGGAAAGTCTTTCAGATTCAGCGACCGTACTGCCGGTCATTAAGAAGTTTTCGCGATTCGAGATATTTCATAAGCTGACGATTTATCAGCATTTCCATGACCTTGGAAAGAAGGGACGTAAGTGCAATTGGTCGGTAGGAGGTGGGAGAGGAAGATTCGCCTTTTTTTGGGACGGGCTGGACAAATGCTGTTTTCCATCTTCTCGGAAAGAGCCCTGAAGAATAGGACAGATAGAAAAGCTTACGCAGTGGTTTTGCCAGCGTGGAAGAACACCTCTTCAGAACGACAGGGGAAATACCATCTGGACCAGCGGATTTATCTATGTTGAGATCTTGAAGAACTCTTGCCACTGTACGTGTGCGAAAATGGATCGGTCCCAATTAATATTCTACGCGGTCGAGTACATGATGAGATAAAGCACAATCTGGGAGCGTTTACCTAGTTGCAAAATGAGCAGCAAGCAGATTGGCTTTTTCCGAAGAGCTGAAAGCTGGGATGTTATTGCAATTGAGTGTCGGGATAGATGACAAGGCCGAATTTTTAATATTCTTGACAAGCGACCAAAAGTTTATACTACCGGTGGGACTTTTTAGTATTTTTTGCTTCAACTTTTGGTCGTAGGAGAATTTGACAAGATTTATGTGGGCATTGCAGTCACTTCTGGCTCGTTTAAACTTTATTGTTGTCTTCGATTATCAGCTTGAAGGGAAGCTGACGAACCCTTAAGTACATTAGTTATTCAATGCTGACGATAAGGCCATCCTAAGCGAGGATCAAACTTTCCTGCTATTTACTAGCATTTTATGTTTGGGTGAATGTTTGTGTTTTAGCCAAAAAAGACAGCACATCTGCTGTGCCCTTCCAGACATTTGTTTGTATAGGAAAATTATTTCTAAGTGTGAATAGTTTAAAACGGCGAAGCAATTCTGTGCCTTAAAACAGCAGTGTGTCCTGAAAGGAAGCCTCCACATCACATTTATTCATACGACGCTCCCAAAAAGTCTGAGGGAAAATTGACAGGAGCTCGAAGCTCGACAGCAGAAGTAACGATGCTTAATAGAATAAAAAGTTCGTGCACTGAGGAAAGCCTTTACATCAAAGAAGCCGTCTCGAAAAATTGGAGTACGACCGGAAGAGGAACCAAAGGAGGAACCCTACCAACCTCGTCAAAAGCGTAATGTCAATTAACGTTTCGAATATAGGCAGAGGCAGGCCTAAAATGCAACAAAGCAAAAAGTATTGAATACGCCTCACTGACGAACCAGAAAAAATAAATAAATATTAGGCGTAAACGGCCCATACAGGACCTAAAGCCTAGCTTCTCCAACCACTATTTGTGCGAAGTTGTATTATTGACACGAATGGAGGGACCTGCAGTTTAATGCCGATTCCGAACGGCAATTTATTTTTGAGAAGCTTCTCATGACATTTCTTACTCCTGGATGTTTGTCAGATGTTCGCAAGAGGTGGGGCAGCGTATAAAAACTTTCAGGTGGTACACGTCGGGATTTGAACCAGTGACCTCTCGCTTAGTGGTCCAACGCACTTAACCACTAAGCCACTACAGCCAAAATACGAAACCAGAAGGACTGCACAAATTTTTCGGATCAAACTAGCGAACCCTTAACCACGCCGAATAAAAGGAAAAAAAAAACAACATTTGCCAAACTACCTTAACGCTTAAATACGCAGACTGCAGCGATTCGACTTCATTCGGCAGATTGCGTCCCTTTCATCCTCTTAGTACTCAATTAAATCCGCTATAAAGCTTAATTCCTTCAAAAACAAAAAAAAAACCCCACTATACTTAAATTTCCCATTAAAACTCTTAATAATTTGCACAGTTTTATTTTACACAAATAACTCCACCACCCGACCGACCTGAAAATGAGAGCAAAAACAAATCCCTCGAAGAAAAATACGTTCATACCACACATATCGGGAGAATTTATTATTTTTAACGCAACATAAATTTCAAGAATACCAAAAATAAACAAAATACAAAAAACAAAAAAATCCGCTTCAGCATTGTTTTCTGTTGGTTAAAGATAAATTTTCAAGCGTGGACACGCCAGAAAATTGACCATCGTGTAGACCAAAAAAAATAACTCAATTTACTTTTTTATTTTTTCTATAAATACAAAAAAAAAATGGTCCCACGTCGCCATTTTATCCACAGAACAACACCACTAAAGCGGATTCACTAAGGTGTCGTACGCGCCTGGTAATATTTTTTAATTAACCAACAATAATTATCGAAATTTTCTGTTAATATTGTCAACCATAAAAATTGGCTTAATTAAAATTAACTGAGCTTGTGATATCATCGCGCAACCCTATATTGAATGAACGGAACAGTATCCTTATGTATTCAACGCCCGTTCCTCACGTTCCTCACTTATGAAGTGGGTGCGGTGCGCTGCGGAAGTTCCTTTTTTTTGTTTTTTTTTTGATTTTGCTTTGTAAAACCACCATACCGTCATTATTCATACCACATTGGCGAACGTATTATTTTACCCACAGGGCAATATTTAAAATTTTAAAAAAGAAAAAAGAAAAAAATTTGTAATAAATTGTATAACGAAATATAAAGCGTTGGGGTATTCTGTGACCGAAAACTGCTCCAATTCGAACTCCAACTCCCGCCCAAGAGTGCTTATAGGAGTATGAAAGAATATTTTTATTGTTTGTCTTTTAAATTTATTTTCATAAAATTTCTTTGCAAGAATGTTGAATTTAATATACCGCTCGTTTTATAGATATATAACTGTAAAAATTGTTCAATTTTTTTTTATTGAAATATTTTTTTTTTTAGATTGTGATATATTTTTTCGTTCGATTTTCATTGGTATTTTATTCGTAATTGTCATAACGGTCATAACCTATAGGAACGAACTATATTTGGGTCAATTTTTTTGTTTCACTTCGCAGATATCAATAAATTATTTAAAAATATTTTCCCAATCAAATTGGTAGAGCTATCGATGTTGAAATTTAATAGCTTTATTCATTAAGTTGAATTTTTTTTATTTTTAAATAACTTAAATAAATATAGAAAAGGGAATTTTCAACCTATCGTTGGCGGAAAATTAAGATATGTAATTAAAAATGCAAATAATTACCAAATTATTGGATAAAAGGGTAAGTTTTGAATGTGGGAGTTAAGCCCTGGAACTACGGAATGGATTTAAAAAATTCTTTCATTAAGCAAAAGCTACAAGATATAGTATCGCTTTAGGCCATTTTAGTTTTTATATCTCACTATGATATTGTTATATAAATTAAAACAAAATTAAAGTGCATACAACTTTTGCATTGTTTCGCTAATTTTGTTTTAAATAAACATCTGTTTTTAATGACCAAGTCATTGCTGAAGCTGTGGAGGAACCGTGCAAAAGCGGTACAAGTGTAGAACTATTCAGCGACAGACTCTTTCTTCTCATAACAGCTTCTGCAGAAGTCGTTTATAAGGAGGCATCCTAGCACATAAGCCATCTGTTTTCAATGATGCAGTTGTATACCGTAAATAACCCAACGAGCATCCAGATTTGGCTTCTATCAAGAGAGACTAGGGATTTTGATCTTTTCATGTCAATGTGCCACATATTTCGGGTTATAGCCCAACCGATAGGTTTGTTGCTGCTTTCTCAGCTTGAAATACACTGCAGTAATCTGTCATTCGGTGATACTGGTTGATACCCAGTGTCACTGATAAGACACCAGCGCGTGTACCGCTTCCTGTCTTAGAACCAGCCGTGAAGGTGTATATATCTTTGATGAAGTACTCAATAGGTAGGTAGGTTACTATGAACCGCAAGTTGGGTCCATTATGTCCTTTGCGTACCTTCCTCGAAACAAAAACACCTCAAAGTATCCAAGAAGAAACTGCTTTTAGAGGCTCTCTTAGAACCATCCTGATTTGTACACAATTAGAAGAAGGTCTTTTAGATTGACTTTGCTTACAACCTCCAGCTCATCATAGAAGTAAATGCCTAGAGTCATAAACCTTATGCTATTTAGGCCCGGGCATTCGCACAGCAGGTGATGAACAGATTCAATTCAATGTATGCGCGCGTAGAGTTGGGTCCAACGTAGGTTGGTTCAACTCAAGGACTCAATTTTAATTTTTCGCGCAATGAAACTTAACTTGTGCTTATTTCTTCAAGTGCCACTGATGCGTTCATCTCCGACCCCGAGCTTATTCGCTTCTTCGTTTCCCGGGATATCAGCGTGCCCAGGTACCCAGCACAAGGTTACTGAGTTGTTGATTTCACCACATCCAACTGCATAGCCTTAGTGGCCGCTTGGTCGCCATTTGGACCTTGGTGAGGTGAGAGACGAGTTATTTCTTCTTCTTAGCCTTTCACCATACAACCGCGACGCATGTTAGGATGGGTCCGACAAGATAAATCCCAGTCCTGTCTGCCAGTTAAAGTGGCTCTAAAGTTATTTTTTGAATTCAAACCTGAGTTTCATCTAAGTGACAGAAGACCCCTCTGATCAGATTGCCTGAAAAAGGCAGGCATCCAAATAATATTCTCTCTTTATTTTCAGTTCCCCGTTTGACTGCCACGTTCTTTGTTAAGAGCTTAATGGGTAACTGGTTCAGCAGTGTTTACAGACCTAGTTGCGGCATTTATTAAATCTCACCCGTCTGGGGAAAAATATCACCCGCACCTTTTTCTAGCAATCATTAGGAATAAATTCCAGTGTTAAGCAGCCTCAGAAGATTAAATGTGTTACCGCCAGTCTTCTTGAGCATGGCAGGTATGATTCCATTCTGCCCCGTTGTCTTTAACGGTTGGAAGAATTTAAGAGTCAATGTTATTCTGTTTATGCTTGTCTACACACAGATGATAGCCACTTCTTCATCCGGAAGTGAAAACAGGGATTTTAAGCAGACTTCCTAGGTCCAAACAAATACTTCCCGGCTTGCCAAGAAGTATATCTTAAGTCTCCTGGTAGCTAGCCTGAGAAATCTTCTTTGCACAGGTTTCGCAATGGAGGTGTGTTTTAGACTAGGACTTTCCGGAGTCTAGCCACTTTGAGGTGGATTCATAGTTCCAGTGAAAAGATTGACTGATTCCTTGTAGAGTATCGTATTCGAGAATGTACTCATGCCCAGCTTAGAGAATTTACTCAAGTCAGTCTAAACAGGATGCCTAAAGCAATGTTTTTCCGTATTTCAAAGACGATAGCGAAATTTATTTTGTGGCGGAACGGTTGGCATGTGTATAGAAATTTTAGCAGGTGACATTGATGCATCGATGTTATTGTGTTACATATTTGTTTCTGAACATTTTTCCCTATCATATTTGTAAGTCCTAAGTACGGATGGACGCTAGAAGACAATAAATACATGGTACGAACGGATATGATATAGCAGTTATTTATACTTAAAAGGGACCACTTTCACGCTTCGTTAGAGGCTCCAACTAGTACTCCAATGTGTACAAGAACATTTGCCTTAGTTCATTCAAGTATCATAGCGGACCAAATATTGGTTAAAAGTGTATCAGTTTTGCTGGCAGCTACTTCGCCAAACCGTACCTAACATAGGTTCTAAAAATTGGTAGCACATAATCGATCTGGCTAGCGAGGTGAAGGCACGATAATTGCTTGAGCGACTTATGGTGAACTTTTACATTATCAAGCCCAGCTCTCTGTATACAGATATGTGCATTGATTTTCGTAATACAAGAAATCACTACAAAGTGGAATGCACATTCATATGTAGGTATGTGCCGCGGAGCAGAAAGGCGTCACACATAAACAATACATAATTACAAGCAACGCTCTACATTATAACAGCACTCGACTTAATGGCTTGCATTGTAATTACATCCACGTGCCCGTTTCACGCCACACGCACGCCTAATGACTCGCGCTGACTATTTCTAAAGATATTCCCGCTTCTTGTATCTTGTGTGCTACATTCAATGCGATTGAAATTGAATTACCTATTAGCCACTTTTGGTCTGTTGTTAATTAGCTTGAAAGTGAAACTAGGATCATTAAACATTAATTAGTCTCCAAATTGCATCATTCGAGTGCAGGTCAATGAATGCAAAGTACTGCAGCATATCCTATTGAAAGCTCGATCCTATTCCATTCCCATGCTAACACAATAGCCAGCCTTGAGGAATTTTAGATTGCATTGAGCGAAACTAGTTCTTTTATAAGATCAACAACAATGAAGGTGTCCAAATTGTTTACAACGACAATTAACTTGAAGATAGTCGTCATGCGAAATATATTTATGCAAAAATATTAACATTTAAACCCGCGCCGATTTGGCTTTGCGCGAATACATAAGAGAACGAGTATACCGGAGCACGCATTGCAAAATTGTATTTCGTTCCCCTCTCCACCCCATCGTTCTTCGCTTACAAACGGTGATACTCGCTTTAGGTGGTGCAGTGGCGACGCGACGGCGAGAAGTAGAAAATCAATTTCAATTATTTGTTTATGTAACATAGAGCCGCGCCGCATATATTTTTATTTTATATTCATGTATCTGGATGTCGATGATGTGTGAATACTCCGTCGCGGGGGGATAAAAAAAAACTTTCTTTTTTGTGTGTGCAACTAAAGCGCGTACAAAAAAAAAATGATAAAAAAACAACCGACACTAAATCACGATTCGAGATAAACTTTGAAGCATCTTATCCGGTATTATATAGTTTTTTTTTTCTTGCATAATTCGTCGAAAACCGAATAAGTTTCCCTTTTGTTCGACACACGCCAGAGACATTGACACATTCATTCATTCGGTTTTAATTTCACTCTCGTTTGGATACATCTTTTGACTGCCACAAGTACAAAATAAAAGATCTCAATATAAAACAAAAAACTTGCAAAACTTACCATTTACTGTAACGGCGCAGATGATATTTAACGCTACGAAAGCTAATCCAATGGATAAACGAGGCATCTTTCGCTGGCAAATTTATCTGTAAATCACAAACAAACGCCTAACTTTTTTTGTATCTCAATCGATACGATTCGAGTGACAAACAGGAATTTATCTCTCTATATAACTCACGATCGATAACACTTTACACGACACGTATTCAACTTGGGCTTTGTTATTTTGGGACAACACTCGATTCCGATCGTACCGATACGAAATCACACCGTCAACTGAAGTCCAATTTGGCCAGTGAAACTGCAAGAAGGTAAGACAAGAAAATAAAGCAAATGAGCTCTGAATGAGCTGAGCTATCCATACACCATACCAGCTCGGAGGACAGGTTTAAACAGGTTGTCTAGGGGGGTCTACTTCCACCCCACGGGGCCCCTCAGTTCAACAATTTGTCGCGCACCGCACACCGGTATTGGTGAACGTGTCGGCGGCGCAGACATATAGGCTTACCTTCAATTCATGATCATGTTGTTGGTAAACTCTTGTTGTAAATCTACAGCGACGGTGGCTATGGCTATGGCTTACGGGTACACTGATACGTCATCGAATCGGATTAAGAAAAAAAATTCGATCACAGGGCACTTGAGGATAGTCGGGGTAATTAGCATACTAGGTAGGTACCTGCCTTGTGATACGGAGTCAATTGTGAGACAAAGTTGGTAATTGTGAAGTAAGACCACGATCATCAGAGGCGGCGACAGATTCGAGTGGATTGTTCTTTTTGCTTCTTTGGAAGCAAATGCATTGAGAAATATGTGGGTACTGAGTTTATGTTGAGGAATTTGTTTTGCTTATTTGTATGCAATGGATGGTTACGGTCGTATTTGTTACTCGGGGTTACTTGAGGACATCTGGGTGAAATGTTGAGTTAGAGAAACTGTGATACTATTGGATTTATTAAGCCGGCGCGGTTTTCCCTTTGGGTTCAGGGGCACACGAGACTGGGTGAAGGGTGATTGGATCAGATTACAACTGAGCAGTGTTGCGGTTTTTGAAAGCAGTTTGCAAGTTTTAGTTTCAGACTGTGTGATATGGATGTAGCTACATATGTAATGTTCATGGAAATGTGTCATTTCTGTCTACCCCAGAGGAAGAGAATGTAGTTCGATGTCACCGTTTTCTGTTAGACGCATGCACAATAACAGAAAATAGTGACAAATTACGTAGGGTACGTGTGTCTCAGAATCCATGCCAGACTTGAACTTGTTGGCAAAAAAGAAAAGAGTTAGTTAAAATGAAGCACTGCAACTGCTGAACAATATTTAAAAAATAATCAAAGTGCTTAAAACTGATAAGCGCCCGAGAAAACAGAGACACTGAAAGCATCTCTAAAGGCAGACACAATCTCAAAATTGAAATTATAATCAAAAGCGTCCGTCTGATTGAAATCACGTTTTTATTAACAATGGCAGTTACTTCTAGACTCATTTGACGTTTATATAGTTTCGTTAAATTCATTTTGTTTACCATTTGGCAAGATTGCCACTAAGTGAATTAGTTATTCTTCTCAACATTCCGCCCATCTTGTCCAGTTACTGTGGCGAAACATCTGACCGCCCACCGTGATTATCTGAAGATCGGCTATCAATTGGAAGAACGACAAGCTTCGAAATAGCCCGTTTCAATATCGTTGACTGTGTACGAATTGAAGCGACACGCACTTGGTTGTCGTCACCAACGTGTACTTCCAACACCCGCCCAATACCCACTGAGTAGCTGGTGCGCGTTCATCTATTCACAGCTCCACCTTTTCCAGAAATCCTGCTGCATCTGCTGAAGCTACCTCCACTTCGAAAGTCTCCCTGTATTGATGTCAAACAAGTTCGGCTCAGGAACGGCTGTAATGGGACCGCCCGCCAAGAAATGCCCAGGAGTTAAAGCCGCTAAGGCTGTGAGGTCGTCTCACAATAATGAAATAGGTCTCGAATTCAGCACAGCTTCATTTGTTTGAGAACAGTGTAGAACTCCTCAAAGGTCAAGGTTACTTCTCCGATTGTCCACTTTAGATGGTTCTTAATACTTTTGATGCCGGCCTTCCATATGCCCCCAAATTAGGGGAACCAGGGGGAATAAAGTGCCACGATACACCTTGGCAGGCCAAATATCGTGCGCCCTCCTCTAACTGCTTTCGGTAAGCTGCAAAATCTTACTCTAAAACTGCATTGGCACCAACAAAGGTCGTTGCACAGTCGCTTTATATATCTGAGCAACCAAACGCCGTAAAGCTGCCAGAAATGTCTCAGTTGTCAAGTCACTTATACGCAATTTTGTCGGAATATTTTCTTAACTTCGCCAACTTCGAGTAGAATTATTATAAAATTTAGGAAGACTGAATCAATTGGTTATGCAAAACTCGCTGGTGATTCCAATAACAAGCCGTTCAAATGTTTATATCGCTGCAGATGCTGAACGTGCTCTTGCAAGAAACAAAAAAAGTAATTCGGAGTCCTGAAAAGAATTACAAATTTAAGAAGATCTCTGCAGCATATACTCACTAAAGACCTGCGTCTCTATGCTTTCAAAAAACACCTCAGGTAAATAGGTATTTCTGATACTAAATTCTAGATCACATCCTGCGGGTCAGTGACCCAAAAAAGGTTTAAACATTTGGGAAAACATCAAATTCAATTTTCATTTTTAGATTCATTAAAGAAACTGGACTGGATGAGGTGCTCTGAGTAGGATTTCCTTGGCTTAGCCGTGCCAGGGCATAGACACTTAACATATTTTCTGGTGAATTACGCCAAGAGGGGGCTTTGGAAGAGGGTTTTCCTCTCCAAGGCATGAACAGGAGGTACAAGAGACCACAAGGTCGTAGTGTACTACTCCCTACATTATGTATTATTATTATATTGACAGAAATAAGGCAAACACAACAAAGAGTCACGATATTTGACGTTGAGGTATTTTGGGACTATGTCTGCCTTTAAAATTATATAACATGACACTTTCACCAAAGTGTTTTTGCCGGGCCTTCTTTTTATCTCCATCATAAAATATTCCATCATTCGACACATCCACAGGGGGAACGGAAAGCTAAATTAGATATCAAACGGCCGCCACATTTTTTTTTAGTCTTTATTCTTGTCTCGCCACGAAAATCGTCAAGCCCATACTCCCATTGTCTTTAAAGTCGATAATAAATGATTTGGATAATTTATTCCAATCTCAATGGAATACCGGATCGACTAAAATATCCGTAAAATTTTAATCTTAACTAACGATTACCTAATTTTAAAAAAATAAAAAGCGAAAGTGTGCTTTTCGTTTTTTAACATCAAAACGCTAAAATTAAATTTTAATAAATAAATATTCACAGCGACGACATTTAGTATGTTAATTTTGCTCGTTGACATAATTTAGTTAAAGACAAGTTCCATACGAAATTCATATTTGAGATATTCAAATTATTTCGCTTCAACTTATAATAAAGATATACTTAATTGATGTCTTCCTTAAAGTAATTATTAATAATGATTGTGTGGGCGAGCACACGTGTGGTCAACATAATTTTCAAGTTACTTTTCTTCCAAATGAAAATGTTAAAGCCCACTTTAAGTAATGGAATTTAAGATATTTCTGGGAGCTCGGTCTCAATGGGAGCGGTTAGCGATACCAGATACTTACGAAAAAGTCATTTCGGATTAGGAATACCAGTTTTTTGTATTGATCAGAGATGAAACATAAATACAGATGTAGAACTAATACGTCATCTTCTACATAATTAAAACAAATCGAGGCGTGTAGAGTTAGAAACAGAACTTAAGAATAAAAGTCGCTGGGTCAAGGAGTCTACTTTTATAGATTTTTATTGAACCAACTCAGATAGACTGGAAAATGTCAGAGGCGCTTGTTTGAATTGAAATTTCATTGAATTAAAATCGAGATGGAATTAAAACGGATATATTTAAAAGTCCAGTTTTCAAGAAACCAGATTGTTTGAGGTCAGAATATAATTTCCTGCTTTTTTGCTCAGCGAAAAAGCAGTTAGTTGACATTATCGCACGAGCGGATTATTTTTTATTATTATTGTTGTTATTAGACACGGTGAACGTACTTTACAGGCATAAAGGCTAGAGTAGCTCGCACCCAAAATGCATAGCTATGGCTTATTAATTTCAATTTAATGCTTGAAGTATCGACTTATGTTCTTTATGTAATTATAACTGAGTAAGGACAGTAGCAAAATGATTTATTAGCGAATTCTATTGTATGTTATTTAAATTTGAAAGTTTATCACAATATGCTTGTTTTCCACCACATCACTAGGTCTTTTTATCCAAGTGAAATGGATGTCAAAAAATATGAAATGAGAAAGCAATTTTCTATCAGATGATGGCAATTCAGTCCACAAATTTTGAGACTCCGAAAGTGGTGTAAGTGAACATATCTACGTTAGTCAATTTCTTAAGTGAAGTTGGTTTTCTGATTGGTTTTGTACCTAATATGAGGGTAGGGTTACCGTCTGGGAATCGGGTGTCATATGTTTCTTTTGTTGGCGGTCCATGCCAGTTTTGCCCCCTTCCAACTGGTTGAAAATGTAGCTTAGAGAATATAAAATGTAGTAATTTATAGTGTACCTACTGGAAGCATGGAAACACATAATCAATTGTTTAAATAAGAATAATTTAAAATAAAATAAATAAAAATATTATAATAATCAGATATAAATTTTTTGCAAATTTTTCATCAATCCAATGTAATAACATATTATTTGAGTTTATAGGTCTGTTTCCTTTCTTTTTTCGTCAGAATTGTCAAGACTGTCGAAATGGCTGTGATGGGGATAAAATTTCCTCGCGAAGAGAAAAACTTACGAAAAAGTTTGGGAACGCTTTTGTAATAAGAAGTTGTAAAATTTCAACTAAGACAGCAGTTTTTTTTATACATTGCAGTGCCGACTTGTGAACAAAGGTAATAAATGCGAAGAAATTGTTAATTTATTACCAACAGTTCAGTCGTATTCTATTAAATGAATGGATCTATATACGGATACAACATAGTTTAATTTTACGAAACTTATATCAAAATAATGCAAACATTTTATTTAGTTTAAAAAAAAATGTAGGCCTAATATTTGACGGTTTTCTTACTGCAAGAAATTTGTTTTGTAAAAATTCTTAAAGTTTCCAGAGAGATCTCCTCTCTCTTTTAGGAAACGGCATTGAGTAAAAAGTAGTAAGAATTCCTGCAAATTATTACGAATTCTTAAGTAAAGGAACGGACTTTATAATGCGCATTATGATGATGCATAATGCTGCAGGTGGGTCAAAAAATCTCATGTATATAGGACTTTAAGGAGCCATCACAAAGTTGGATATCAATTCATCGTTTACATTTTTATTTTCTGAAATTATAAAATTGTAATGTTTTGCGATTGTATGTAGAGACTTTTTTTGGGGAAAAATGTAGCAAAAAACGCTACAATTGTAGGAAGGGGCAACGCTGGTCCACACATCGGCTATTGAAATTATGAGTATGAAAAAACACTTTGTCCATTTTTTTTTGAAATACACTATCAGATCCTTGTGGTGGAGTGCTAATTGCAAGCAACTATCACGTGCAGCAATTTGACGGCACAAAAAAATTCCCCCACGCCTATGGCACAAAAATTTACCAAATTTAACCTTTAATTACGTAAATATGAAGTTTTTAAGTATGATTATTTAAATTATAAATTCTACTTATGCGGGCGATTGGCTCATTCCTGCCGATGTTGGTCCTATAAAAAGGACATATAAAAGATCCACACAGCGTAAATTGTGGCCACCACCATGGAAGTGATGACTGTTGAGAGATAGTTTATAAGGATCTCCCCATGGAAGTTCTCTTAGGGCAAATCGAATTAAATTACATTGAATGGCTTCTATTCGATTTGAATGAATATTGTAGTAAGGACTCCAGACTTGTAGAAGAATTGTACAAAGACTGAGTAACAGAGGAGTCGTCGTATTCCCTATGAAGTTGAGTTTGGCGTTAAAATAAACTCCAAAATTTTAAATAAATAAAATAAATCTTCAAAACATGACAAAGCATGTGTTGAGATAAGGGGTATAATGGGATCGAACATGCCCCTCGTGGGTGATCTGAGTTAGTCGTGGATGCTGATATTTCATCATTCTTCAACTTAAGAACCTTCGTTTATGAACTGATATTCATAAATTAAATTTGTTTATTGATTTAATGAACAAAGTTTTACTCCTTTTTCTTTTAACTGAACACATGAAAATAAGTTGTATTAAATTTCATTTTTTATATACACAAGTAATTGAGATAATGAACGTTTCCATTGAGTCAATAAATGCGTTTCATAAAGTCATTGAGATGTCATTGCAAATTAAATACACGCTAAAGGAAAGCAAAACGCTTAAGTTGGGTAATTATTTATCTAACATTCGACAAACAAACACAGAAAATAAGAATAAAAGTTCACATAAAGGTGACTCAAAAACTTAAAAACCTAAATGTGCTGAAGAGTGCAAAGTAAGGCTTCTGTCCAAGTCACAACGCCGCGTTCGGTCGGTCGTGCTTTGACAGATTGTATTAAAACAACTCATTCTTACATAATTGGTTACATTTGTTCCGCTTGAAATCGCAAATATCGTAAAGTCAACAGTAACGCCAAAGTACCCCACTCTCTAATATTGTCACGCGTTTGACGACTTTCAACAGTTTGGCATTTCATTTATCTGTGCACTTGTTCTTTTATATTTTAATAATTGGTGAATGCCAATTCACACTAAATTTTATAATATATTAGTAAATTACACGCGAAAAAAATAAGGTGATTGTGAGGAAAATATCGTCGTCGTTCGATGAAAGCCAAGTTTTTTTGGTTTAGAAATATTTTCATTTAAAACTTTCCAATTAACATAAAGATGTTTGCATTTATGGAGTTCTCATTCTGTATAATTTGACAATTTAATTTGAGGTGCGCATAGGACTTAGGGACTTTTCATTGAACGACGCACCAACGATCGATTTAATAATATTATTTTATTTCTGTGTATGTTTTATTTCTTGTTATTTTTGATAAATTTTACGCCAAATTGTGAATAAAAATAACAAAGCGCAATAAACATGTCAGACTCACCTAACCATAAGTTGTGCTTCCATACATTCCTCTCTGACGCTTTAAAGAGACATTTAGTATTACAACGCGCGCCTTGGCATAACAAATCGTAAAGTTGCGTACAAAAGCTTGTTAAAGCGCGACAGTCCATTGAATTGGCATTATTATTATTTAATTCCCTTTTGTAAGATTTTACGATATGTTTTCGTTTACTTTCAGAACAAAATGATTTTTTTAATAAATATTTAATTGACATATAAATACGGTCAATTTATAAATTGTTTTTAAAAGTACGTTAATACTTCGTTAATACAAAAAAATAAACAAATTTTAGTAATAAACTAAGAAACTAAGTTTTATTTATTTTTAAATAAGCGCAGAAATGGTTGGTTATAATCGGGAATGAAAAGAATTCAAAAAAAGTTGCGTCAGGGTCCCACTTTCGTATAAATCAAAGAGGACAATCAAATGCTGATGTTGTTGCATTTCTGTGATTCATTTATGTTTGATTTTACTTGTCCGACACCTCGCATATATACTGCTCTTGATATTTTAAAATAATTGGTAGGTAATTTTTTACAAATGCAAAAGGAAATGTATTCGACATGTTTTGGCTTTTTGAACTAAATCAACATGTTGGTACAACTCATACAGTTCACGGTTGTGTCCTCTCCTCCATTCTCCCTCCTCGCACATAGTGCCATATATTTTTTTTTTCTCAAAAGTCTTTAGTGTCTGCTCCATTTCCCTGCTTGTCCAGAACTCAGTTCCATAGAGGATCAGTTCTATGAGATTTTAACCCATTTATTTTAATTCTTCCTTGAATCTCCACTAAGGTGTCGTTTGCAGAGTCGATATTACCCCCAAGGTACGTAAAGTCCTTAATCACCTCGAAGTGTCTGCTTTCAATAATTACGTTTTGTCCTAGCTGGGGACAGATATTTGCTTGTTTGTATAGGTTGAGAGCGGCGGATATTTGAATATTGTCCGTATACCCCAGTACGGAGCTGTTTGAGATATTGCCCTCTGTACCAGGTGGGTACAGTGGCTTAGTGAATAAGTGCTGTTAACTACTTAGCGAGGGACCCTGGTTCAAATCTGCCTTATCATTTAAAAGTTTGCAAAAGTGTGACACGCATCCTAGAGTAAAAGCTTTCATGAGAAGCTTCTCAAAAATAAAATTGCCTCACAATGGTTGGAGAACGGCTTTGGGTCCTGTATATGCCATCTACGTTTACGGCTTGAAATTCGTTTTATACGGCATTTTCCTCAGAAAATAATTGTTTGTCCGTTTTTGTTACAAGAAAACACTCCCTAACTTAGTGTGGGTGTTGAACATCCCCATCTAATCACAGATTTTGTTCATAAAATATCTGTACCCCAAAGTGAACCATTAAAGTTTATGTTGCATTTACTTCTGACTGTCACTGTAAATTTGCATGCACCGCTTTGAGTTCTTGAAGAAATTCTGCATCTATCGAAAAGCAAATTGACTTAATTTAAATTTAATTCGTTCATCAGTGCGCCATTCTTCTTGTACCATTGTCCACATTTTCATTCTTAATGATGACAAAATGATGGCTAATGTACTTAGCCTTGCAGGTAACCATTGTCATTACTTACTTCAATACAAAAAGGCAGACTCGTAATTGTATATAAGAAAAAAAAAACAACCAAAAACAAGTAATGAAAGCCACCAGGATGGACGCTCTAAACCGCCATCGCACCGCTTGTGCAACGGTCATTCCGCTTCATAACGATCGAACTTGTGTTGTTTAGTCATAGTCACGGTCACCATCAACACCGCCTTCAGCCATAACAATTGAATACCATCATAACCATTAAGTAGTAGTCTCTCGGTCTTTTATGGTCGTCATTGTCGAAGATATAAGAAGTCGCAACGCATGAAATGAGAATCTGTAGAATAGTTCGGTCGGTCCCTTCGCTTCTTTCCATCATATTGCTACCCTTAACGACGACCAAAAATGTTTCCACTTGAAATCGTCGCATTTTATCAAGCTCTAGGGCGTTAAGTCCTTTTTATTGGTATTATGCAGGAAGGCAATACTCCAGCAGAGCTATCGGGAGTTCAATCGTGTTGAAAATATTTATTGATTATGAAATCGGCGAAAGTCGATTCGGGAGGTGGGAGTGTGGTGTAGTTTGACCAGTACGAGTATTCTAAAGTGCCGGTAACGGAACAAAGTACCCACTTCGCTGTGCAAATGGATATAACAATATTTCAATAATTTGTTTTTGATTTGGTTTTGGTTGGTGTGGGTTCGGCGCCATGATGGTTGGTATCTTCTCGTGGAATGCAAGAGTCGGAGCAAGTCTCGTACGACTGCAATTATATTTAATTTTGTCGCATTCCATTGGCTGGGCGGTGATGATTGTGCTGGAAAATCGATGTTGCCACATTAGATGTCATCAACAAATGGAGATTGGAGATTCATAACATTCCATTTATTTGAAGACTTTATGCCGGAACTAAGCTTACTATCTTTTTTCACAATCACTCTCGGAAAGACAGTGAATAAATTTATGGAATTGTGTACGTTTCATGTGCCAAACCAACTAATTTCCTAGTTTGCAGCATCGGAACACGAGTGGTTACTACTGGGCCCCAAGTGGAGATAAAGGAGGAAGGGTCGTATGTGCACCTATAAAACTTTAATTAAAATCGTTACGAAAGGCAACGTGGCTTTGGACTAGTGGATAAAAGTGAGTTAAGGGCCAAAATTCTCGTTGGTGGTTGGCGGCTTCGGAGTTTAAAGAACCTTGACTAAGACTTGTAATTTAAATTACCAAATGTAACGCAGCTTTGTAGGAACCTAGCTAAGTTTCAAAGTGTCAATAACACTTGTAGAAATAAAGGAAGGGATGAACTTAGCTCTTATTTTCTGCGGCTCATCTAATGTATCAAAATCTTAGTGCACATGTGTTCTACATCATCAGGGCCAAACAACTTTTGAAGGTAAAGTTCTTTCAATCTGCCAGAATTAGAATTAGTATACTAAAGAGAATGTTATTGCGATCGTGCGGAAATTTTGAACTCGAACTGAGTATGCGGGATGATATTACGACTATAGAGAAGTCCAAAAAAGTGGGTCTGCCAATGCCGTCCATCGGTCTGTCTGTCTGTCTGTCCGAGCTCCGTATGGCGAAACGGTTCGACTGATTTGCTTCAAAGTTCGTATAGAAGGTTCTTTGTGTCACATAACGGGGCATCTTTTTATTTTTTGCTTTATCTTTTGAAATAACGGTACCTGCCATACAAATTTTTTTGTGAAAATCACTTATCACTATTTTTCTCGAAAGTGGTTCCAAGGATTTCGGTTTATTTATACTAAGGATAGCTAGGATGGGGTCAAAAATTCTGCATACTCCGTTTTTGGAAAAAAAAAAACAGATAAAATATACGGTAAATAAACGGTAATTTATAACACGGCCAATATATCTAAAACTAATAAAGGGAACTTTAAAAAAGTTTACAGTTTTTTTATACTACAAACTCAACAAATCTGCATACGATTTAGATTTTTTAAATATTTTTTTTCATATAACGATGTTCTTAAATTTAAATTAAATTCGTTTTCTCCAAAACGGCTTTGACGATAATTTGTAATTTTGACAATTTTTTGTATTTCGAACAATTATGTTAAATGTGTCTAATATGCGAAATTACATCAAAAGTGTATGTGCCGTTTTAGAGGAAATCATTTTTTTTAAAACCTAAAAAGTAAGTGATTTAAATAAATTTCTCCCCATTAATTTTCGATTCATTTTGCGACTGAAAAACGCATCTCATGTAGCGAGAAAGTTTCGTATGACTCAGTCGTGCAATTTATTTTTTTTAGAATTCGAACTTCGAATTGAAATAAAACACAAGAAAATCGTTTTAATGTCCATTAATTTGGCTTTATTGGAAGGATAATTTTATGCCATTAATGTTTAAATATGATTTCGGGCATGTGGCCGCCTCGGCTGGTTCAAAAAAAAGACAAGTCTAGAGGTTCAATTTTCAACCACTTTTTCAAGCATTTGGGGCTGTATGTCGACAATAACGCCGCGAATGTTGGCTTCCAAGTCTGCTAACTTTTCTGGTTTGTTGGCGTAGGCGAGCGACTTCACATATCCCCAAGGAAAATAATCCAATGGTGTCAAATCACACGATCTTGGTGGCCAATTGACAGGTTCATTCCGCGAAATTATGCGCTCATCGAATGTTTCCTTCAATAAATCGATTGTGACGTGCGCTGTGTGGCATGTAGCGCCGTCTTATTGGAACCACATCTCATTCACATTCATGCTATCCAATTCGGGAACAAATAGTCTATTATCATGGCTCTATACCGGTCTCCAGTAACTGACTCCACCAGCCCATGAGCACACAAAACAGTCAGTTTTTGTGGATGTAATGGCGTTTTAATGGTCTCATGTGGATTCTCTTCACTATGACTTCACTCTTGCTTGTTGACGTAGCCATTCAACCCAAAATGAGTCTCATCACTGAACAACATTTTGCGGTAAACTTCGCGAACTGAACCATTATTTTAGAAATAAATTTGCACGATTTGCAAGCGTTGTTCATTTGTCAACCAGTTCATGATAATGGCAAACCAAACTGAACAGAAATGACATTACAGTTGCCAGATTTGACCACAAAATGTCAGTTTTATCTCTATTCGAAAAACTAACCTCTAAAAAAACATCCTTTATATGCCCAGCTAAAAACAAGGTGTCACAGTTCGGAAAACAAAATCTAATAACAAGCGATAGTCCTTCGAGTCGAGTCGGTATGAATTGAATTCCAATTCAAGCTATCTACAGGACGTCATATTTTTTTTTATTCCCAATTCGCCACAGCATTTTATTTGCCACCTTTCTTAAAGCGTTCAATAAATGTAAGCATCACTATCGACAACACAACTACTACCAGGGGCTTTAAGCCCCCCAACGTTATTAATTTTTACGCTGAATATCATCAGCGAGAGAGAGGGACCATGCACGACTATGACTGCCTTCAAATGTTATCCACTGGCTATGTAAAAAAATCCTTTGAATTAATTTCATTGATTTTTAATTATTTTCAATTGATCAATGATTGAAATAAAAACGGAAATGAATTGAAATGAGGCCATCCACCCGCCAATAAGCAAACATTGTAATCATGTACCAACATATAATGTATAATGTCATCACCATAGGATGAACGACACAGTTATGGTCATTTATATAGACAAATTTTAATTCATTAAAAATGTTGGTATAATAGCTTTACATGAATTTTTTTTTATAACAAATAATAACTTATTAACGTTTATATTTTATATTTTTTCTGATTGAAATGTATGAGTATTTATATAGGATGCGATAACATTTGTTGAGGCAAACCCAACGGGATATTTGGAAATACCTTCTCACAGGAGGTATTTGGAAGCAATGGTTTTGGAGAAAACATTCTTTGAGATGTGCAAGTACAAATGATGCATTTAGAAACTAGCACTGAGATATTATACTATCCGGAAAAACGTAGCCTTCATTTCCAACTGCGAAGGTTTAACATGAACTTTTGCGGGTTTTTATACCTAGCGCGTACTAAAAGATTATTTCGGTAACGACTGAATATTGGTCTTAAATGTACAGGGTGGGTCAAATGCAAGCTTCCCATTTATTATGAAGTGGCTGTCTCGGCTGGCTTCGCAGTAGCGTATTCGTCACTTAAATTTTTCAAGAACTTGGAAGATATTGGCCTTAAGTGCTTGTATTAATTGTTGGCATAATATCGGTCCTTTATGTATCGCGTTTGGAGGCTGATCTTTTAAAGAAGCCTAGACATATAGCAAGATTTTTGTGGACATCGAATATGTGGTTAATCAAATGAAAGTTGCCGTTAGCACACATGGAAATAAAGTGCACGACTGCGTCATACGAAATTTTCTCGGTACATGAAATGCGTTTTTGAACCGCAAAATGATTCGAAAATGTATTTAAATCACTTTTTAGGTTTTGGAAAATTAGATTTTCACAAAAGTGGCACATACGATTTTGATATAATACATTGGACATTATTAAAAAAATTGTTCGAAATACAAAAAATTATCAAAATAGTTAGAGCCGTTTTTGAGAAAACTAATTTAATCGTTATATGAAAAACGAATTTTAAAAAAAATTATTTCAAAAATCTAAGTATGCAAGTTTGTTCGACTTAATAGTATAAAAAAATTAGTTATATTTTTTGAAGTCAAAAACTGAGTATGCAGTTTTGCTGACCCCATGCCAAGTATCCTTAGTACAAAAAAAGACCAAAATCCTTGGAACCATTTTTTATAAAAATAGTGATAAGTGATTTTCACAAAAAAAACTTTATGGTAGGTACCGTTATTTTAAACGGTAAAGAAAAAAGTAAAATTATGCCCCGAAATGTAACTCCAAAAACCTTATAAACGAACTTTGAAGCAAATCCGTCAAACAGTTTAGCCATACGGTGCCCGGACAGACAGACAGACGGACAGACCTACGTACGGCATTGGCGGACCTACTTTTTTGGACTCCTCTGTAGTCGTAATATCAATTCTCATACTCAGTTTAAGTTCGAAATTTCCGCACGCTCGCAATAAATTTCTCTTTAGTATACTAAGTAGTATGCGAGAAAGTTCAAAATGGAAAGTCTTGGGCGGTTACGCGAAGCAAATGCCATTCATTGACAATCCCAAAGTACTAGGGCGTCGCTTAACTAGAAGAAATATTGAATTTCACTGCGGAAGTAGAAATTAAATGTCATTAATTTAACAAACATCAATTCTCCCGAAGAGCGATATAATTGAAGTGAACCCGGAGCTTCGGAGGGGAGAAGAGCGGAGTGACTGATGCAATCAAACCCCAAACATCTCGTCGTGGAGTGGCTTCAGCTGAGATGACTAAAACAGTTCATCTGCAGTTCATGCAGCAGTTTTTAAAAAATACATACATACTGAACTTTAGTAATAATCAGACACAAATGTCGACTACTAGCCAATTGCAAGGTTAAAGTGTAGGTACTAGTGAGCTTTAATAGAATCCTGCTAATAAACGATTTTAGCTATTCATTAAGTAACCTTCGTACTGTCCTTCAATCTACTACAATTTCAATCAAAGTTGTTATCAAGAAACCCTAGCTAATTGTCAAAATCACTTTTGAAGTTCTTAAAAAAAAAATATTGCAAAATTAAATATTAAAATGAGTTCGAGCGACGAAAGTTAATTTGCCGATTAGGAAATAATTAATCATTCTGCATCATCACTTTGAAATCCCATTATGGTTTAGTTATTTTGAGATTGGTATACAGATATATGTACATCTGTCAAAATCGGTTCCTTCGGGTATCAGTAGATATTACCGTTTGGTAGTAGTATGTATCCCAGCACTAGGTATTCAGCTTTTTATACCCGAATGTCATGTTAAATAGTAGAATTTTCTAATTAATTAATTGAAAATGGAAACCCCACTGTAAGGCTATTTCATCCTAACGTTCCTAGAAAATGTTGTGCATTTTGATTTCCAACTAAAGATCCTCCTATTATACTTTTCGAATTAATCAATCTCCTGAGTTCCTGGTAGGAACTACTAATTTTGTATTTGTAGTTTGTTTTGGTATTTAAATTATTAAAACACCGCAGATTCAATATTGTAATTAAGTTTAGTTCAAAATGAATTTCCGTCGTCGCTTGCCTGTTCGTAGGTACTCATTTCTTTATTTGTGCATGTTTGTCTTGTTTTGCCCTTTGTAGTCAAATTAATGATCTTCATCGCTAGTATGCATTTTCTTTATATTTTCTTCTTGGATGGTTTTTTGTGCGTTGGTCTACAATAATGTAAATTTTATTGACACTTTTTAGTGTACTAAAATACCTACGTTGGGTACCATTATATTGTACAACAGGCAACACCTGCTTCGAAATGTCAATTTATATTTGTATAGTGACGACTTATAGATGGCTTTCCCTACATTAGTCGGTTGTGACTAATCACTTAATTCTTTATTGCTACATGATTTGTATAAAGTGTGAACAGTTTTTCAAATTTCAGTTCACTAAATGTGATTATTATCTTTCGCTCTCTGAAGAGATGGGTGTTCAACGGGCAAGGTCCAGTGATTGAACACTTATAGTTGAATTGGTTCCTTTAACAAGTGACGTAGTTCATTTAGTTCAAGATGATTTTGATTGTTATTCCACCGATCGTTAGCTGCCTTAAGTGCAGTCATACAGTGCAGTTGAGACAGAGTCGCGTTCTCAATATTTCTATCATACAAAGTTTACTGCCAATTTAGGGGCCTAATGATAAATTTTAGACTCTATCCTAAGGGTTATTGATTTTGACACATAGTTTGTAACACCCCTTAAAGTATATATATAAATCACGGGATCAAGACTTAATACTATTTAGCAATTTCCGTCCGTCTGTCCGTACGCAATTTTTAGGCTTTTAAAATTAATCTAGGAAGCTGAAATTTGACCTAGGGCTCCGAAATGTTTAAGTGTAAACATTTTTTTAATACGCCCATTGCCACGCCCACAATTTAGAAAAAACCGTTTTAAAGCTATAGTTAAAAATAGGGTGTTCCAACCTTCAAAAGATATGTAGGCACTGCCCTCCTTTATAAGTCATCTAAAGTTGTTTGCCACGCCAACTTTTTAAGGGCGTTTTTAATATTACAAATAAAGTAAAATATAACGACTTAATTCAGGAACTAATATCATGGATCAATTTACATCGCCGTATGTAAAACTTACCCTACCCTTCAAATACAAGGAAAAAATACTGCATTTAATGCGACCAAGCAATTATTTATGCGATTGACACATGAAATACCGAACCGAATAATTATGTAGGTATAAGTAAATAAAACAATGTGGTTCAAGTGTGCATAATGCATTCATCCATACTGAACGATCGGTTTCCATTTCGTTTTTGCGCCACACCATGTGCGCTGGGTGAGTAAGGCTTTATTTGGTACAGCCACTGCCTGATATCTCCGTTGCTGAAGTGGTTTTGCATCCTTTAAATCGAATATTTTACCATATGCCACTGGAACTGCCACACAAAAGGACAGTAGTATTTAATTTCCGTGGTTATCGATATGTAACTGAAATTGATGGTTAAATTGCCGTCTGCCATTAAGAATTCAAATTATTGCCAGTTATAGTATTTTATTTTTATTTTTATGTGGTGAGGTTGGTTATGCTTTTTTGACATCTGAGAAGGCGTATGAGAGGGCGGAGTGAGGACAATGAATTAAAGTTTGTAAGTCAGTATTCTTCTGCCTTTCATGTCAAAAGGCTAACCGAATTGTAGTCGCATATTAATCGCAAGAACACTTCAGTTCTTAACTTCGTATGCTCACTAATATCACCATCCATATCCTGTCATCTGCGAAATAGGTTTCCCGTCCAAGAGCTCAAACTTGATTTGACTCCAAACGAGTTTTCCATTGTCCTGGTAAACAAAATGTAAACCCCCGAGGAATCACCATTTTTGATACGTTCCATGTTTTGAACGGAACGCTTTTTGTGCGAATTCTTTCCTTTCTGTGCGAGTGCGAATGCACAAAAGAATCTCGCTAGGGAAGGCGACTATAGAGGGACACGGATAATCGGATATACTGTCAACGGGTCTATGTGTGCAAATCCGGCACACATTGGAATGCGACGCGCTAACGCTTTTGTCTCCATGTTGTTGCTGCGGGTATTGTTGGATAGGTTTTGTTTTTTGTTAGTATTTATCTAGCCTCAGGTGTGCCACACAGGTTACAAAACAAATATGACAATGTTAAATTATCTCATGGGGTATCGCGCGATGGTGGTTGATTTGATACCATGTAAATATGTGCATATTGTTTCAAAATCCACATTGTCGTCAGGATGCGGTAGCTAGATAACTGTTGTAATTATATACTATAATATTTTAATTTTCTTATTATTTGTTTTTAATAAAAGTTTCGAAATGCTGACGATATAGCTTTAGAATTGATGATCGCGCTAAATTTGTATGGTAACCTTTAAGTTGCGAAGAGACTAAATGTGCTGTGAGATGGTTTGCCTATAGCAGAGTTTAGTGGGTCTTATATAGGGTGTTTTTTTTTATTTAGAGATATAGTCCTTTAAATTGGCATGAAATTTACTTTATTCGAAAGATAATCTTCTGGTATTATAATTTAAATATGATTTCTGGTATATAACCGCCATGGCTGGCTCGGACGTGTGGTCAAATTTTTGATAACATTTCCCAACATTTGTGGCCGTATTCGGCAATAACGCGGCGAATGTTGTCCCGCAAAGTGGTTAATCGTTTCGGGCTTATCGGAGTAGACAATCGACTTCACATATCGCCACAGAAAATAGTCAAGCGGCGTTAAATCGCACGATCTTGGAGTCCAGTTCACGGGTCCGTTATATAAAACTATGCGGTTACCAAACATTTCCTTCAATAAATCAATTATGGCACGAGCTTTGTGACATTTTGCGCCGTCTTGTTGAAACCACAGCTACTGCACATCATGGTTGTTCAATTGATGAACAAAAAAGTTAGTACTCATGGCTCTATAGCGTTCATCATTGACTGTAACGTTCTGGCCAGCATCGTTTTTAAGGAAGTACGGACCAATTATTCCACCAACCATACAGTCAGTTTTTGGTGATACTGACTTCAATTCAATTTCAATTTTAAATTCATTTTTTATTATTTTCAAAAGATCTTACATACTACACAAAAATGATTATATCTAACTTAAAAGTAACAGGATACTTATTCTAGGTTACTGGTCCTCATGCGGACGCTCTAAACTTAACTATATCACTTATTACTATTACCTTTCGGCCTAAATTATTAATACTTTTTACTTCGTCACTATGGTTTTTGCCAGAGTGATACTGACTTCCATAAAGGATGGATGGACACATATCCAATTCCTGTGCACGATGGCGGATAGACTGATTCGGGTCTTCCTCTACTCTAAGCTCTACAGCAGCATTGACTTCTTCTGTACGCACTGTACGACGTCTATGTGGGTGCGTATTACCATTTGGAGCAAACATGGTGCGAAAACGTTCCATAGTCAATCGAATTAATTGTTCTGATGGACGATTATGTTGACAGTAAAATGAACATAGTGCGCGATACGTATTTCGGACAAAACAATGATTTTCAAAATAAATGGGAACCATTGTTCAGGTGTCAATCTATTTATGTTGAAATGTCAAACCAAACTAAAAATAAAAATCACTTGACAGCTGACAAAATAGCCGCTAGTTAAAAGTTTTAACTAGTTTTACCTCTTCACCTCTAAAAAAACCATTCTCTATTTAGTTGGATAGTAAAACTAATTCAGTTAGTTTTAAATAATCTTTCTCTGATAATTTCCCTATGAATTTTTTGTAACAATAAATTTTGTTTCGAACATGAAATCTGTCCATCTATCTGCCTGTACTCCTTCGCCGTTTGATCAAACTGTTCAACCGATTTGCTTCGAAGACAATTAGTTTTAGAGTTTTTGGGAAACATCTCGCGGGTATCTTTATTTCTCTCGTTTTGATTTCTCAAATTTCATTGACAGTCGGGCATACAATAGGCTATCACTAATTTTTTTAAAAACCGCTGAAACGATATTGATCTGTTATTGTAGGTTTGTTCCAACAGGAGCTCAAACTATCAGGAGCATGTGCAGTCTAGTTTTGCCTTTCCAATACGACACAAACGCAAACTCAAACTATCATCGGGCTGTTCCAACACGATTTCAAAGAATCAGCAAACTTGTTTTTGATAGTTAATAGAACAGTCAGAGGATTTTTTGCGTAATAAAAGTCAGAGACATGCACAATTCTTAAAATTCTCTCTCAGTCTCAATGAAAGTCTTTTGGTTTTAACCTACTCAAGTATTCTGTGAAGACATGCATTTAAAGAGCTTAACATACGTTGCCGTTGAACTTTTATAGATATAGAACTGAACGACAGGAGTCCATTGATAAAAATGAGAAGGAGACTAGACCGAGTCTCTGAGACCCAATTCTAACGAAAAAATAAATTCGCTTCTCGCTTCTCCCAAAAAAGCTTTGGAGGAATCTACGTCGGAGGTTTCACTGGAAGTAAGAATGTTTTCTTAATTTATGCAACTTTAATACGAAAGTCTTTTTCTACATCTGATGACGAAATTCTAATATTAGTCAAACCAAATTCTGCTCGTGAGGATGTTATACATATCCGCTCTATTAAAATTATCCTGCCGCAAATCATCGCACATTTCCAATGTTTGCATCATGTCATATGTCTTCCTTTATTCGTGGTAACTAGCAACTACTAACCAAATCGAATCCAAACTCTGCTGGTGACATATTCTGCCATGCTTATCTATGGCCTTTGAGAAAATCATGACAAGCAAATACTTGACCATTTATCTGTCAATCACTTATTGTACAGATATAAATCTGGATTTAGAGCTGACCATAGCTGTCCTAAAGCTATTATTGCTGACATACTCAATGATGTACTATGTGATTTCTCAAAGGCCTTTGACATGATTCATCATGAAATTCTTTTCTATAAGCTAATAAACCCTTGTATTAGATAGTAAAGGGAATTACTTGTGGTAATTCTCCTGTGCTTAAATCTGAAAACCATTGCATACCCCAAGGTTCAATTCTGTGCCAAATTTTCCTGTTGCTGTTCATATAAACGACTTGACGTCTGGTAATGATGTCCAAGTGTATTTATCTAGTCGTATTGATAATATTTGTGTGCTTGATTCGTAGATGCAGGATGAGAAACCGATGCGCATTGTTTTTAAATGTTTGCAAACTATAATTGTAAGGAAAAACAGAGTGCGGTAGGGCATTCCACATTCGGGTTGTGCGGCAAAGAAAATAATCCTTGTATTTCACAGTACGTTCGATACAGGCGGATGAACATTCATGCGACGATGACTTAGAGGGTCTTGTGATTTCGCGATGTCTCGATCGCCAATAAGTTTTACTGCACGTTTTCCAATGCGGTAAAGTAGCTCCAAATATGTAATTGATGCAGTAATATGAGCGTTGTACTCGAGTTTGGGGCGAATAAATGCCTTTTAAATTCTAGCCAGATCAGAACGGGTGAAATATTGTTTGCATCGATTGAGGAAGCCTAGACATTTCGTAGCGTTCTTACCGAGAATGGAAATTCTTTCGGATTCAGCGATGCAAGTGTCATTCATGGATAATGGCAGATTATTAGGGTTTTGCTTTAATGAAAGAAAACAGCATTGTGTTTTGGAAGCATTCAATTACACTATTTTTTTTTAACCCACTCAAGAATGCAGTCAAGATCGGAAATTAATGAGCTTAACATACGATGCCGTCCCAGTTCAACGCATGAATATGAGGGCGTTGCCCAGGAAACGAATATGTAAAGCTGAGGGTATTGTCATCGGCGAAGCAATGAATTGGATTAGAAGTAACCGACAGTAGATCATTTAAAAAAATGAGAAAGAGAGTCGGCGGCAAAACAGAGCCTTGAAGAACACCAGCATTTATTTGGTAAGTTGCTGACTGGAAACCGTCCAAAAGGAAATGTTTCATCTAATAAAGAAGTGTATCATCTAATCCCATAGAAACGAGGCGATAGCTTGGGATTAGCTTAATTTTCCCACTGAGGGTGTGTATTGTAACCTTGGCTCCTTACGGATATATTTATGGACTCAGGATCTATTATTATTATCACTCAGAAAATTTGGGACTTATGTTCCATCTTCGACAAAATATTTTAGAACTTATGTCCCACAGAAGAATGAAAAATGAGTTCGGGACTTATGTCCCTTCGCCAAAAAATCTAGGGAGTTAATAAAATTAAGCAGAGATTAGTAGTATCGCGTAGTTGAAGTGCATTTTTAGTGTAATACTTTTCCAAACCCTACAGGGTAAGTTTTTTGCTAGGAAATTAGATATTTCACCAAGAAAATTGTTTAGGTTTCAAGGGGCAGGATAATTAACTGTTCCCCAGGAATCGCGACGGTCTCATTTTATGATGGCATTTCTACCACATCCCTGTTTTAACCTACCCTTACCTGGAGAGTTTGTTTAACTTAATTAACTAAATACAAGCGGTTATAAAAAAATAAAACAATCAGTTATCTTCAGGCTAACATGGGAACTCTTGTAATCTTCACTTCTGCTAATTAATTTGGAAATTAGATGAGAGAAGTAAAAGAAAGTGTGCCAAAGTGCATAACTTGTGGGACATCAGAGAGAGAGCTGAAAAGGGATCTGATTCAGATGTTCTAAAGTATTCCGAATCGGTCTTCTACACAGACGGAGCTGAATTGGTTGCTTCGATGTGTAGATATGTAATTGTAACTGACGGAAAGCTTGGCAGATAATAATGGGCGCGTGTATTAACAAGAAAAAAAATACACAAATTTGGCAAAAGTCAGAACTCAAATTTAGCATTAATAAAATGGAAGAAGCGGTTGTGAAGTCAGTTTAAAATTGTGGAATATAAATGTGAGAGAGAGCAGTGTCAAGTTGGATAGGATTTTTGCAAGTGTGGGGTAAGTTAAGGATTTGAATTTGGATTGTCAAATTTTCAATAATTAAAACGACATTGGAATGGTCAGCACCGAATCCAACAAGCATAAATTAACTCTCTGATAACATTGAATAGGCTGGGAAGGTCTAATGTAACAGCAAATAGTAAAAATAAAGATTTTGGAAAAGTTGGACGTAATAGAAACGTATTTGAAAGACATAGTTTCAAGTATTGAAGAGCGAGGAGTTGAAGCGAGATTGTGTATTGCTCATTGAACCTTTGAGGAGAAAGTTTTTCAATCTCTATTCAAACTGAAAGATATAAAAAAATCAAGATATCAAGAGTCAGAATGGTTTCCGTTAAGATGTCAATGGAAATATGTCAAAGCTTAGCTTGTATGAATTGAGAAAACAGTGGAGATTCTGAAAGCAAAATGGGATATGATTCAGAACCTTAAAAAAATGACTTACGGGTAATACATTTACTATGACTAACTCTATTTCGTTGAGGATTTCAGTTATGAATTAAGTAGGATAGAAGTAGACGGACAGCTGCAGAATTCATGCACTAACGTGTATTATGTAGTGTAAGATATAAGAAGGACGACGACACAAACGGTAGGATACATGCACCAACATATCAGCCAGAATGTAAACAACCTGGACGAACACATTCAGAAGTAGACAGTGAACCGGAACGACAGGACTTATATACTTTCACATAGCGATGACGACGGGGTATTCTTGCAAGTCTAATTTTGAAATAGATCAGTTGCAGTTTGTATCTCAAAGAGTAAAGCCACTAAGCTTGTGTTATAATTTAAGTTGAGTTGCAGTTTGTATCTCGAGGAGTAAAGCCACTAAGCTTGTGTTATTTATTATACCAAAATAAAGTAGATAAAATAATACCGAGTTGTGTTTTTCTTGGAAGAATCAATTCCTACAGATTGGAGGATCGCCCGGGATATTCCTAAATATATTAATGTGCGAAGCAAAAGCAGAAAGATCCTTTCTCACAGTGAAAGAGGAGATGTTAAGACTTTTATTATATCGAGTGTAGAAGGAGGACCTCCTTTTTGAATTCAGTTAAGGAGAATTTTTTCAAATAGCCTGTGATTTTTAAGTCGAGGTCACTGTTCAAAGGCGTAAAGTCAAAAAATTAAGAAGTATGTTAAATTATGATCATCCCTAGGTATATGAGTTGCTTCAACGCATTTGAATCGCAGGCGGGTTACTGATTTCTCTACATTCACAGTTGTTCCACACTCGATAAAGTGTGGATAGTAGACAACATCAACCACAGGCAGTCAACTATCATCTTTGCAAGTAAGTGTTGCTCCATGTAAAATATAAAGTATCCTTTTAACATCTGGGACAACCCAACCTCCAAGACACACACTACGCGTATAGTATACTTATATCCAACTTTTTGGTCCAAACAATGATTTCGGGTCTCATTACACAGAGCAGGGGGATCGAAAACCGCTCAAAAGTACACACCAGAGCCAATAATTAGCAAGGAATGTCGATGTACCTGCGGTTCGATGATGTTACTAGTCGAACATTGCTTGTGGCAATGGCCTTTATGGGTTCTGCGTGTACGGTTCTGTGTTAAAAAATCCACGACCACGACCACTGTTTGTTGCCACTCTTCATTCTCCACTGTTGTCTGCTTGTAATTCTCCCGTTTACAACGCCTCATTAAATGTTTTTCGACTGTGTTTGCCGTTTGCCCTGATTTCCTTTTTTCCCTGTTTTCCTCTTTTTTGGTTTTTTTTTGTTATTTTTTCATGTTAATACATTTTATCTCGTCCTTTTTTTGTGTTTTTTATTGGCTGCTACTGCCATGCAAATATCCGATTCAGGATCTCGTTCTGTAAAAGTAGCATGGTGCAGACAGGATATGCAGGTAAGCGAGAAACTGCAGGCGGTTTTATTCGCTTTAAATTGATCATATCATTATAATATCAATAAATTGCTGTCGCACATGGAGCATAACTTTGCGGATTCGGGATAAATGCAGAGATTAAACAGGCAGCTAAAAAAAAAGAGACACAACTGACAGCTGTATTTATAGGTAGTGTGTTTACTACAAGTGAGATAAAACAATAACACGAAGGTAAAATATTAAATTGAGCGTTTTTAATTCCCTTCGCAAAACAATGCACCAAAGGTGTTGGCAGTTCAGTTTCCGTTTAATGTTGAGAAATTTAAAACAGAAAAAATATCACAAACCAAATGCAACCATCCAGCAATTGATCGGTTGGGCTTCACACAGAAATCCAGCAGATTTTTTAAATAGTTTATTTCCCTCCTGCAATAAAATTCCGATTTCAAACACTCCGAAGAACTGTATCCTTTAACTGGGGAAAGAAGCCTACCCAATTGCATAGAAAATAAACACAAAACAATTTCGAATGCATTCTTTTATTCTTTGACCATCGTCAGTTGCATAAATTCTCCAACTGCTAGTGGAGTAAGAATTTCATTCACCGCCTACACTTGTGAAGTGAAGCCGTTCATGTTATTCCGACGCATCTCTCTCTCTCTCGATCTGGATGCTGCAAACCGGAAATCAATAGAAATTTGAATCTTTCTATGTTTACCTCCATCATCGGCAGCTCTTCTTCACCGGAAGAATCCATTATCGGTTCTATGATAAAAACGAATCGACGACCCATAAATGGATGCATAAATGGACATTTCTGTTTGGGTAACTACTGTAGAGTTATTTTTCACGAGACAACGAAATTATGAAACTGGTTTCTGGTTAATTTCCGTAGAGTCGCCTCTTCTTTTCATGCTTCGAGGAATCCATTTGAGATTTCCGATTTATATTCAGTTTTGTAATACTTTTCAGAGAATATTCTCCATTGCAGTTCCCTTCTCTACTGCTTATGTCAATGTAAGGCTTAAGGTTTTGACGGTTGCTACAGCTCACACAAATCGGGGACTGTCGAAATGCACTTGGGAAATCTAAGAGAAAGACAATTTCTTTTGTCAGCTTCCGCAGCATAAGTGCGGGGTCATCTGTTTATTCCGGTTACCTACCGGAAACCCTCTTGGTGCATCCCAGGTGTAACGAAGACTCTCGGGGGCTCCTTGTTGCTTGTTAAGTGGAATTAACCAAAAAACCAAACAATGTTTTCGTCTTCTGTGCTTAGAGATGCTCCCTCGAGGAAAATCTGTGCAACTAAATCTCGTCGTTGGCATGGCACAAATAAACTAAGGCAAACGAAAGAGTCGTACGAAACTTACTCACTTCATGAAAATAGTTTTGAAATTGCCTCAAACGCTTAATATTTAAAACAACAAAATAACAGTACTCATTCTATAAGCAATGTGCTCCAAAAATTTGCTAACAAATGTTTAGCTGTCAGTGACAAGTTAGGGCTTAGCTCTTAGGTATCTTGAAAGAATTAGTTTTCGTTTTAAAAATGTTCATAGGGTCGTTATTTGAAATATATCGTGCTTCCGTTTAATTAAAAAGAACATAAGTGAGATAAAGTGACAACACCGAGAGATGACAGTTGACAGATGAAATGTTACGGATGATAGATTACAGATAAACATGGGATACATCACAATTAGTCGGTTTGGTAACTTGAAAATTGATTGACAAAGAAATATATGTGAAACTCTTTAAAAAAACACTCAACAATGTGACTCGGTAGCGCGAAAAATTAAATACAGAAGATTCAGCTGTTTGAAGCAATGATCAAATATTGGAGTTGGTGCTACAAGAATAATGATGAAGTTACTTAACGGGTTAGGGGCAGTCAGAATTTGCAAAAAATCAATTTGTTGTTTTTTTGCAATTTCTTAAAGAACAAATAATAATTTAAAGAGAATCCGACGAATACTGTTCGAGTTATTCACACATTATTATACTCGACGTAAAACGTTAAACGCATTTTTCTCAAAACTATGTTTTCAAGGTCGCTCCGTGAATTTGAATTAAATTTGTACAACTTTTTTAAGACATATTAAATTAGTGCCTGAAGGAATGATTTTTTCTCCAAAACTTCAGTTTTTTATGAACACTTTACTTTTCCTATTTTTCTGAAAAATCGGAAGTAAATTATCTGAGGTTGCCATTTTGCTTATTTAAAAAAAAGCTTCAATCGGCACGAGATTAAGTTTAAAGTTTGTTATATATTTTTATTTAAAAGGAATTCAGGTGACCTGTTGAGAAGTTATGATGGTCACCGCAAATTACTACTTGTGGAACGGGGGCCGAGATATATATGTTTATATCTATTTATACAATTAATATTTTCTATTTAAATGCGGGTGAAATTAAATTAAAATATGACATAATGATGTAGTATTGTTACTTTTATAAAATAAATAAAATTACTCATAAAAAGAATTATTAAAAATATTTGTTTGCCTCTGACTGCCCCTAATATCTTAAATCATTTTCATTTACTACGTTATACAAAAGGAAGTTACTAAAAGTAGTCTGATTATCTATAAGTATGTTGCCGCTTATTTCGAAAAGCAAGAATTTGAATGTGGTTCTTACTCTTCTGATGCTAAATTGTCTGGAAAAGTTTATGAGTTTTAAAAATGTCTTTAACGGTAGTAGGAGTAGCAGCTGAGCATAAGAAGTTTAAGCATATTGAGGTCTTTTAATCAATGTTTCATCTATTTTTATGTGATTTCACAGCTCTAACTTCACAATGGTTTATTATTTTTAAGAAACACAGAGGCATTGGCTTATGTTGCGGTAGTGTAAGTTTATAATAGTTGAAAGTAGTTACTCTGTCTGTGGTGTTTAAATTTTTTTCTTTCTTGTTTTCATTTAATTTATTTCATGAAACAAAGTTATATACAATACTTCAGAGAGTACTTGATACATACATATATTTACACACACACTTTAAAAATTGTTTAAACTTAGTAGCAATCTTGCTTTAAATAAATATCTGTTGAGGTTAAAATCAGTCATGTTGCAAAGAGATTTTGCTTGTTTTAAGCACCTGGATAAAGGTTCATTGGCGGCATAAACAGTATGGAATGTCAAAAAGTAAGTGTTCTCAAGGACAATCAATATGATCAGAAAATATGTCGTGAATAAACATCACCGCGAAATACATTCTTTGACTATACAGTGGCAAAATGCCGAGTTTTATATTCCAACGAAGTTTTTTCGCCACAACCCTAGTAAAATGTTTTTGGAATTTTTCGATTCTAATAGAGTGAAATGCATAGGAAGGATTCCAGATAGTATTACAGTACTCTAAAATTTACCTCTCAAAGGAAAAAAAAAATAAACATCTCAATGTATGTGGATCAGAGAAATCTCTCGAATTCCGCATAATAAAACCTAGCATTGAATTAATTTTAGCGACGACATAATCAATATGACTCAAAAAGTTAAGTTTTTGATACGTAAAATAAATTGGTAAACGCTTGCGACAGAACGTTAAAAGTTGGCATTTATCAAGGTTAAGAAAAAAAAAGAGTTAATCGTACACCATTTTGATAAATTATCAATATCTTCTTGCATTAGAATGCAGTCCTGTACAGAGCTTATGCAACGCAAAACTTTTAAGTCGTCGGCATACATTAGGCAATGAGAATGACTAACAGGAAGAAAAGAGGATGGGTCCTCTGTGGAACACCAGGGTACTAGTGGGACACAGAAGATAGGAAAGATCAGTTTATATTTAAGTAGATTAGTAATGTGTGACTCAAGAAACATACATATGTTCTTTGGCGAGATTTTGACGGAGACGCAAAAAACTAGAAATAGAGGACGACAGATGATTGGATGGATTGGTAAAAGAAAGCGATGTTGGTTGATGTTAGTTTGCTGCAGAATATTTCTTGAGCAAATCAATTGATGGACACTTTTTGGTTACCAATAATCACCAACAGCGCTTAGTTCTACCAATTCCTAAACATGCTCAAATTGCTTACGTATGCTGGCATACAGTCTGATTCGGATCTTTTAAATGATCAAATGATGCATATGACCAAAAATTACCGCTCTTATTTTGCCAGATTTAGCCGTCATTTCGACATGCAGTGTAATCCGAAATTACGTATACCACCGAATATCCACTGAATTTAATCGGTGACATATCCATGCATTTTGCATATACTATTAAAATGAATACATAACTTATGTTTACTATAATATATGTCAGTTGTAGTGGCATTGTCGGATTCGTTCTATGTATTTCAATATATCTGTTTTTATTTAATATTTTATTTCAAACAATAAATTTAAAATTTGATGTTTAAATACATTACTCAGGCAGCTCTTCAAACGATCATTATGACTATCAAAATGTAAATGAAGATTTTGTAAAAGCGAGTCATACCGTCTAATACATTGAAATCTGAGTTTTCGTGAAATCTCCTGAAACCTCTATCGAAATCAGGAGCTTTCCCATACATTTTTCAGATTTCCAAACCTCGTTATTACATAAGGTTTCGATGAAACCTCCTCAGAATCTGGTTTCAATGGTGAGGTTGTAGAAACAAACGCATCTTTTAACACATTCCACAAGTTCCACAAAGCAGTTGACAAGCAGTAAACTTCAACGATGATCACGAGAATTATATGAGCATATAGGCATTGTTAGCTTCTATTGGACTTGCAGTGAACTTTTGTAGACACCTCAGTCTATTGATATTTACATATTCACTGACAGGGACTTAAGCGTAAATAAAAGAAATTTGCAGCTTAAAGGAGCTAGGTGACGTGGAAGTTGAATATTTCATTGTTACTAAGCTTTGGTATTCCTTAATGGCTACTTATTAATAACTCTAATATTTTCAGGGCGTAATCACCCTCAAATATCGTGTATACACCATACCTCATCTCTAAATTAAAGCTCGATTGAAGCAATTCCAATGACTTTCTCTTTAGTGTACTAATGTGTACAAATAACTTGGGACAAAAAAAAAATGGAAAATCTACTAGACTCTTGCAATGTCCTTGAAGTCACATAAGTATGTATAAATAGGGCACTGGTCGGACTTGGGTCGAGTAATTGTTTTATGGACGCAATGTTAATTGAAAGCACAACAATGCACGGTGTTAGGACGGATAACGCAGCACACCGGTCTGCAGACAATGTAACTGGCTCAGCTGTAGGGTTTGGAGGAAGGATAATTATTTTGCTTGTCTAAATGGATTTAACGAGTTAACAAGCTGTGTTAGATATATAGAGAGAGAGCGAGATGGTACTGTCGCTGCTGCTGCTGCTGTTGACGGTGATGATGGTGATTATGGCTATGAAGACTAATTAGGTTGTTGCCAAGGCGATCCTTATGGAATTTTAATTTGGGAATTTTCCTATGCAGGATTGCAAGGTAGTCTATAACAAATATGTAGATGTGAAGCTGTGTTTGAAGTGTACTGCTGTACAACTTGATGAGGATAGAGCTGATTTGGTGGATTTAATTAAATGTATGTGAGTGTGAGAATGAATCAGACAGGAAAGCGAACATTTCCTTTGATGTCAGATACCAAGAGCGCTTCGATGTGACGCGTGATGGAAGTTTTGACAGGGACAAATATTAAAATCCTTCAAATTCTGGATGAATTGATGGGTGAGGAAGAAAGTTGCTTATGACAGTGAAGGCCACTAAATTATCTCCCAACGGTATGTAGAAGTTTGAATGATTTCGTGCATGACCATAAAAAAGGGAAAGAGTTTTCAGCTTGAGATTCCAGAATAATGAGTGGCGGAAATGAGGTAAAGGGTTTCGAATACTATGGAATTTTAACGCTTCACAAATTCAGTAATTTTCAAAATTTCAAAATTTTTAAATATTAATTTACTCATGTTTTGTAGACATCGCGGCTGGGTTGTTGTCGGTCGTCTCTTCATTGTCTTCACATAGAGTGTGTTCTAAGCTACAATGCTGTTTCTGAGTTAAGTCGTTGTCAAGTTAAGTGTTAGTGTTGCCAAGGAAATTTTCCTGCAGATCTATGTATGTGATTGAAAAGTACGTTTATGGATCGCATCACAAGGATATGTGTTCTTAGGCTGGTATCGGCTATGAAAAACATCAGAACGAATCATTTATTATTGACGATGAACATTGAGCCAATAATTGTGGACACCCAATAAAGTTAAGTGAGGATAGCAACATTCTAAATCAAACAAGGCTGCTGAAAGAAAGTATGATTGATTAATGGATCCTCAGCATCGTTTTCCCGATTCGCAAAAAAGATGAGCCCCTAAACTGGAAACTGGAGTTGGAGCTGGTGCCTTTGGAGCCAACACCAAAGTCTCAATACCCATGGAAATGTATCCCACGGTATTTCAAATCCATGATTTACGGAAAAGAATTAAAGGTGCCAGAATTCACATCTTCTCGGACAGTCAAGTAGCACTGCAGGCACTATCATCTAACACTGTGAATTCTGTGACATTGAAGTGCTGTTACGATGCCTTGCAAAACCTAGCCAAACATAACAAAGTTAAACTTGGATGGGTTCCTGGTCACCAAGGTATTGCAGGCAACGAATCTGCAGACGAGCTGGCTAGAGTTGGATCAGAATCTGCGTTCTTAGGACCAGAACCATACTTCAGAGTCAAATGGGCTGCTGCTTTAAGGCTTATTAATGATTGGGAACAACAGCTTCGTGTGAACCACTGGGAAAGTTTAGCGTACTTAAGACAATTCAAAAAATTCATTAAGCCCTTACTCGTACAAGGAAATCCTATTAATAAGTGAGGAGAATATTAGAAAGCTGGTGGGCTTCCTCACAGGCCATTACGGTTTGAGGTATCATCCTAACAAAATGAATTGCTCCAGAGGTTAGGTCTGGAGGTTATTGAATGGTTAAGACTACGGACCTTCTATAATGATTTCCGTATATCAGCAGAATTCAGAAACTCTGCAACATCCATCAAAAATTGGATGTTAGCCTTAGAGACGACTGGTTTCCCTAGTGAATGTCATAACGTCTTAAGTTGCAGAGTTTCTGAATTCTGCTGAAATACGGACCTTTGGGTCGCAGCGTCAGCCATGTAGGCAGGGAGAAAAAAAAATGTCCCTTAACTACGACAACTAAAGAGGGCTCCCTGAAATTATGCCATAGGAAATTATGTCATTTTTCCTAGAAAAAAAAGCCCCAAAAAAAGTTTCGTATTTTTTCAAATTAAAAAGGAAAAAAACGCCAAAAAGTCTTACCCTATCGGTGCGTGTAATTTATTCTATAACGAGTTTTGGGCTAAATTTCTATATTAAATTCTAAACTTATGCCAAAAAAAATGCTTTTTCTGGCACCATTTCCATTTTACTTTTTGGCTCTTTTCCTAAAATTTGGCGTAATTTCCTAACTTTCTGGCCTATTTTTCTTTCTAATTTTTGGCGTTCTTCCAAAAATATTACGCCCAAATTATTTTGGCCTTTGTTCAAAACACTTTTTGGCGAAATTTCAGGGAGCCACTAAAGAGGTATCAGTATGCATTATGCGGCATTATGCGTTAGAAACGGTGAAGAAAGGTCTGCCTGAACAAGTGGAAGGGGGATTTTGCTAAACCAAAAGAAGGTTACTTTGTATTTTTTGAAGCTCTACTACTTGTTGATTATATTGACGTTGATTTACATTTAAACAATTTCTTATCAACTTCAACAAGTAGTGCACCATTTGAGTCAGAGACAAATGCAATGAAAGTTTTTTTATTTTCGACATTAAATGATAGGTAGGTAGGTTGGTGGATGCCCTTGTATTGGTAGTCGTGGCTCACTTGCACCAGCAAATTGGGTCCATTGTGTCCATTTAGGTACCTGTCTCCAACAAAAACACATAAAAATACAAAATAAAAAGGCTTAAAGTGTCGCTCGAGTAGAACCATCCTGATTTGTATACAAATCTAAGAAGATCTTATAACTAGACTTTGCTTACATACTTCAGTTTATCATAGAAGTATCTACCGGGGGTCCTAAACCTTATACTATTTAGGGCCGGGCATACGCAAAACCGGTGACAAACAGATTAAATTTCTTCAACGTCCCTGCAGCTGTCGTTGTGCATTATGCCCAGCCATTCCGCATGCAGACCCACATCGCAGTGTCCCGCTAGGGCTCCCCTTAGTACTCGGATATCCTTACGGTTTAGCCCGATCATGAATTATTATCTCTTTTTGTAAGCCCCTGGCCAAAGCTCTTTGATATGTCTCCACGCTTCACATTGTGTTTAGTTTTCCTCAATGACTCGATTTCGATTTTTCGTGTAATAAGGCTAAGCGCTAAACTTATTGCTTCGAGTTCTAGTGATTCGTGATTCTCATTTGCCGGGCTTCCAGCGTGCCCCGGCATCCAGCACAGGTTTACTGAGTTGTTAGGTGATATCTTGCTTAACGACTTCATGTATTGATTCACAGCCTTTGATTTCACAACATCCGACTGCATGGCCTTTATGGCCGTTTGGTTGTCAGAGTAAAATGGTAATGGTCCTATCAGCTATTTCGGCCTGAAAAACACTGCAGTTGTAGTTGATTCTAAAGGATTTGCTTAATTCTAGGGATTCACAGAAGATGCCCACGCCTGTGCCGACATCCATTTTGGAACCGTCGGTGTATATGGCGATCTCATCTATTGGAACTGACCCATTCGCTTATTTCCGGTATTCTGGTATTGGATGTTGAACTAATGTATAGAGGGTAAATAATCCGTAGTTGGTGTGCCTATACAGAGGCGCACCAATGGGACTCCATCGAGACGTGTCCGAATGTTTTTTGGATCCAGAGTTCACCCTCTCTTAATCTAACTGCTGCAGTATATGTCCAGTAGGATGAGGTTAAGCAGAACCCTCCTGGTATACCCATGCAAGCCGCCCTTTGAACTTTAGTGAGGTGGGAGATGAGGTATTTCTTTTCCATAGCCTTTCACCATACAACCGTGCCATCAAATGATAACAACTTGTCCGATATTAAATTTTTTTTAAAGCTAAAGCTTTTATAGCAGCAGAAACCCTAACTAGCCTAAAAGGGTAGAAGACTTCATTCCCTAGATTTTCCATTCGTGGTATCACAAAATACCAAATATTAGTATAAATCATTCGCATCTGCCGGAAACCACTTCAGCGTTACTTAAAATAGTTTTTATTAAATTCCATTATTTGATTTCCGCGTAAAAAGCCACTCTTCACCTAACAAATATTTAACAAATTTCTGGAAAGCCCATCGTTTCCCTGAAGCAGCATACTTCAATTATTTACAATCCACTCATTTTCTGTGAACTCGTAACTTGAAATTTTTTTCCAAATAAAATGTGTTCACAACAGTTTAAACGATTATCTACATTTTTATTAAAAACAAAAAAATGTTACGTATGTAAAAAGAAGATATGGAAACGTATTTTGAATATCATTTCGCATTTCAAAACGAAAACAAATAAAAATCAATTCTCATATCACCATAACTGCACAATCAAAACGGGATTATCTCGTTTAAGGACACGCTTGCACTCAGGCTAGGAGTTTAACTGAAAATCATACAAATGTTCCATCCATTCATTTCAAATTTGAATGTAAAATAATATTTTTTTTTTATAGTTAAAGCATTTCAACAAAGATAAAAATGATGAAAAAAAAATTTATATTTTTATCAACAGTCGTTAGGTGTTTTAGATTTTAGATTGGAAAAAAAAAATATTTCCACACTGAGCCCCACGGTCGCCCGGGCGTCGTTGGGGATTAATGGATACTTTTCGTGGAACGTGTTTTTCACGACATCAACTTCGATCCAGACCAATCACCACCACCTGTTTGGGTGAAAACAAAAAACTGAACTTTGCTTATTCACTGCGTCTATAGGTTGACATCAGCCTCATTTCATATATTTTTTAAATTTTTATACAGTGGATTGGCTTTAAAATTTGTCAAGGACATTAAATTAATATTTTTTTTTAAAGAGATGGCTGCGTAGGTAAATTGGTAAGAAAGGGAACACTCCTTGTCTGGAAACTGATAATCTGCAAATTTTATTAATGCATCTTAATTTTACTCGGATTCAAAGCAGATTGAGTCAGCAAACGATAATGAGGTTAAGAAGATTACAATTCTTAAGGAATTTGAACACTGGTACTAAAGAGTATTTCATTTTTAACTTTCTGGTATACATTAGTATACTAAAGAGAAAGTTATTGCGATCGTGCGGAAATTTCGAACTTAAACTGAGTATGAGGGATGATATTACGAATATAGAGAAGTCTAAAAAAGTGGGTCCGCCAATGGCGTCCGTCGGTCTGTCTGTCTGTCCGTGCGCCGTGTGGCGAAACGGTTCGACGGATTTGCTTCAAAGTTCGTATATAATGTCTTTTGGGTTACATCTCGGAGCATCATTTTATTTTTTGCTTTATCGTTTGAAATAACGGTACCCGCCATACATTTTTTTTTGGTGAAAATCACTTATCACTATTTTTCTAAAAAACGGTTCCAAGGAGTTTGGTCTTTTTTTAGACTAAGGATACTTGAGATAGGGCCAAAAATACTGCGTACTCAGTTTTTGGAAAAAAAATCGATTTACAGTAACTTATAAAACCGTCAATACCTCGAAAACTAAAGAAGCGAACTCCAAAAAAATTTAATGTTTTTTTTTATACTATTATCTAAGTCGAATAAATTTGCATACTTAGATTTTTGAAATAATTTTTTTAAATTTTTTTTTCTTATAACGATTTTCTTAAATTTAAATTAAATTCGTTTTCTCAAAAAATACTCTAACGATTTTTATAATTGTTTTATACTTTGAACAATTATGTTAAAAGTGTCCAATGTGCGAAATTACATCAAAATCTAATTTTTCAAAACCTAAAAAGTGATTAAATAAATTTTTGACCATTTTGCGATTCAAAAACGCGTCTTATGTACCAAGCAAGTTTCGTATGACGCAGTCGTGCACTTTATTAATAATAATCATTTCCACTATAAAAGTTCTTTTACACCTTTTAACTTTGCTGGGAAAAATGAAAGAATAAGCTGCTTACTCAATCTTGGAGAAGCTGGCAATTTATGCTCGACTTATACAATGGTGTAAGACTAAAATAATGATAAGTGTTTTTATTTCTTTTTCCTTGCTCTTCTTAAGTTTTTTTGTTTTCGTATTCCTATTCTCGACTACCCAATCAAGTAAAATCAGATTATGATCAACTGATATTGGAGATAGTGTCCAACACAGATGTTGTTGGCTCAGATGTAGCGCTTGTATTTTTGTATAATCCTACGGTTTTTTTATAATAAACGCGCACTAAAGAGATTTTGGATACGCTTATAATGAAGTAACACAGGGCGGGCATTAGGGAAGAGAAGGATTAAGAAAAAGGAGATACCGATGCAGGTTTGTTCTAAATGTATGTAAACTGTAATGTGAGGGAAAAACAGAGCGTGGTAGAGCATTCCATATTCTTATTGTACGGTTAAGAAAGGAATCCTTACATTTCACGTTTCCTTGCGTGACGTGTATTACGATTGAATTGTTGAAGAGGTGGAATACAACTAGCTATTTCGTTAGAGCCAAGAAGGACACGACTGATTGAAATATTGATTAAGTGGTTAGTATTCAAAGCAGTCGGAAGTGCCAGTCAATTGTGCGAAGTCAGGACGATTCAATTACAGAAGAAAAGAACGGTGAGTTGATATTATTACTGAGTGTTTCGCAAGACGACAACATTATTCTCTGTTCCTTTACGCCATCGCAGCCTTTAGAACATATTTCAAAACTAAACGAATTTAAGCCATTTCTAAAATAACGCATGATAAAATTGCCTAGTTCTAAGGCAAAGTAACCTTTATTTCCAGGATCATAAATAAACATATTTTCTTGGTTTATTCTTCTAAGCATTTCCCTATTTCCCATAATGAAACGCCATTGAGAACATTGGTCAAAATTTCTTTTTCCCAGGAAAATTTTACCTTACAGAAATTAAACAAAATAAGATACACAAAAGTAAGCAAATAATTTATTTATATATATAATGTGATTTATTTATTTATACAAAAAAAAAAAGTAGTTCTTCTGGGCGAGTTTTTAGAATGATACCTTCGAATTGCAATCACCTGTCAATACAAACAGAAAATTATTTTAATAAGCACTTTTAACTCATATCAAAAATGCGGTACCAAAATAAATAAATATATATGTGAAGGAAAGGGGTAGTAAGGAGTAACCGTACCGCCATCCCTCTTCTTATATGTAATTAATACTAAGAGCGAGAGAGAAGAAACTATAAAAAAACGCACTTCACCGTGAGCGGCTTACCCACCACAAGCGACTTGGGAGCACTCGTTGGTGCTCCTTTCTTTTAAGTTTGACATTAGGTTCTCGGACACTCAGCAGCAATGTAAAATATTTATTTCCGTTAAGGACGATATTTTCATTATTTGTATTAAAGTCTGGAAATTTTTAACTACTACTCAGCTCGACTGTCCAACGAGAAGAAGCCCAAAGAAGAAATTAGACGTTGGACGCCTTAGCACATCTGGAGTCGCCAGAGCCTACAAAGAACGCGTGTGTGAGAAATTGCATTCACCTACCACAGACGCCAACAACCAGTGGTCTCAGTATCGCGACATCATCAAGGAGGTAGCCGAAACCACTCTAGAATACCAGCTACCCCAGTGGTAGGATGACGTATGCGTATACCGGAAAAAGGTGACAGAAGATGCCCACATTGGAACGCTGCAGAGGAAAACAAGGGCAGCAAGGAATGAGTATGGAGCCAGGAGATTGGAGGAGAAGAAGATCCTGCTTAGGAAGACAAGAGAGTACGCAATCTCCCAGCTCAAGGAGATCGAAGAGTCCCGCAACCGACACAACATCCGGAAGTTTTATAAGAATGTCAAGCAACTGGCTGCTGGCTTTAAGACCGGAACACAGGCTCTTCGCAACAGCGATGGAAACCTAGTCACCGACTCGCAGGGAATAGTAGATGTATTTAAGCAGCATTTCCAGCAGCTCCTAAACGGATAAAGTCAATGAAGAACCAGTCCCTCCACCCAGTTTAGAAGAGGTGGGCTTTGCTATCAAATAGCTAAAGAACAACAAGGCCGCCGGCTCTGATGGTCTACCTGCAGAGCTTTTCAAATACGGAGGTGATGTTATGTTAGGGCGTATGCACCAAAACATCAACCAAGTTTGGGTGGAAGAAAGCATGCCCGATGACTAGACCATCAGCTCCATATGTCCCATCTACAAGAAAGGTGATCCTATGGCCTGCAAGAACTATCGAGGCTTAATGTCGCATATAAGATCCAACGTACTGTGTGAACGTCTCAAACCTTTCTGCAGCACACTAATCAGCACGTACCAGTGTGGCTTCCGGCCCGGCAGATCAACTGTAGACCAAATCTTCACACTAAGGCAAATCCTGAAAAAGACCAACGAGTTTCAAGTCGAGACACACCATCTCTTCATCGACTTTAAAGCCGCATATAACAGCATTCATCGTCAGGAGCTTTTTGTGGAGATGGCCGAATTCGGGATCCCGTTAAAACTGATTCAGATGTGTTGCATGACACTAGATAACACGCGATGCAATGTGCAGTTTGGCAGCAGCTCATCTGAACTCTTTCAAACATGTGTGATTTCTTCAATCTTGTTCTTGAGCAGATAATGCACTGCGCATTGAACAGATCAGTTCAACTCCTGGGGCGTGCGGAAGTATATAGATATCATCGGTCGATCCCAGCGTGCCGTGATAGAGGCTTTCACGGCTATTGAAGGCGAACTAGTTGGCCTTGAAGTGAATGAAGACAAGACTAAATGTATGCTACCAACAAACAAACAATCATTTGTCCACCGACTAGGACAAAATGTCACTGTTGATAGCAGCGGTTTGGCAAAACAAGTGGCAAAACAAGTGGGTTCAAAACTTCTAACTCGAAGGACAAAGTGCATGCTCTACAGAACCCTTATCCTGTCAGTTCTGCTATACGGGGCCGAGTACTGTACGATAAGCAGGAAAGGAGAGTTAATACTGGGATCCTTTGAAAGAAAAATCCTTCGACGGATATTTGGTCCTGTGTACGAGGAGGGCGAATGGAGGAGAAGATACAACCACGAACTCTATGAGCTGTACCAAGATGTGGATGTAGTCCGAAAAGCAAAAACTCGTCGACTAGATTGGCTCGGTCACATCGAGCGAATGGACAACAACGCTCTAGCCAAGAGGATCTTCAAATCCCAGCCCCCAGGTTCGAGACGAGAAGGAAGACCGAACCTCCGGTTTAAAGACCAAGCCATCGCGGATGCCAGAGCGCTTGGTCTGGACAACTGGAAGTAGCGTGCTCGGGATCGCAGAGGGTGCAAGGCTGCCATATCTCAGGCAGGGACTCTTCATGGGTCAGGAGCCCGTTAAGTAAGTAAGTAACTACTCAGCGAGAACTCATTAAACCGTTCAAGGTCAGTGGTTCCACCAAGCAACAACAACAAGTGGGATCAAGAATGAAATGTATCTAAAGTGACCTTTCCGAAAAAGCCTTCAAGTCAAAGAGGCTCTCTTGTAGAAATTGGGGCAGGACCGGCACTTAAAGGAATTGCCATGTTCAAAGAAGGGACCCTACGAATACCATTAAAATTGCAATTTCAATCAACATTCCTGTACAAACGTGAAAGCAGATCTAAAAATGCATGGATCGCAACAAGGCACAAATTTCTTGGCAAATACTACAATTTTGTATGGAGATTTTTGGGTTCTTTTTCCATTTTAAAATTTGGGCGTAATTTCAGGGAGCCCTCTGTTTTACCCGCCCATTAAGCACTTAAAACATATGTAACATATCGCCTCTCTCTTTCTTGTCCCCATTTCCGTTACTCTACGTAACCTAAAACCTAGTAGAGTTGTTACACTACTCACTTGCTTCGATTACGAAAAAAATTCCCATCTTGTGCTCTTAAAATTGCTCGAAGAGGATTGTGCGGTATTATATGCTCTACACAGATAGATACATATACATACCGTTTAACATATATTGCGCAGAAGAATACAAAAAAAGGAAAAGAAAACCTGATATTAAATATTATTAACATATTAAAATTCCGCAATAGATTACCTTCTTTACAAACAAAGCTATGCTTGTGTCCCCAAAATATGGAATTCGATCCACTGTACCTGCATATAAGACAAGCGACTTTATTTTCAAATTAAGATTTTCGTAAAACGAATTTTCAAACCAACAAGGATAATACCACAGGCAACGAGAGAAACTGAAAAATTCCTCAAATTAACCTGAGATTACCTGCATCCTGGAGAGATTTCCTCTTTTATTTGTGTACACAGCAAGACAAGAAGTATCGTTTAAATACCTTTTAGGGCAATTCCAAGATATGTACTTTCATATTTGATGTCTGCCCAAAGAACAACATGTGTGCTTGATGGCAAACGTATGTATCTTTATGAATAAATGAACAAAATATACATATACTTCGTTTACCAGTTACGTGATTCAACTAGGAAAATCTCAATGAGCTGCTTGCTGTTAATTCATTTATAAATATTTTAAAAATTTCTTAGAATAACACATGTACTTATGTGAATGCAACTCATTCCACTTAAAATCACTGCAAATTGACTCAAATCCAGATATTTAGATCGAAATTGTTATCCTTTCACTTTTCAGTTAGCTATCTCTATCCAACTGTACCTTTCATCGTCTTTCTTGTTTGGATTTTCAACTCCGCACGAAGGTTGGGGCAAAAAACTTGTATAAATATTTAAATTGAAGTCATATCCTGCACCTGGTAAACAAATCAAATACCATGCCGCAACAGAAGCAGCACCTGTACCTAATTTAGTCATAAAATCCCCAAACGAAACTTCAATTCAATTAAAACTTTCACCCAAAGAACAATAAACTCCTAACTTGCCCCGAGATGATGAGATGCGACGACGTCTTCGAAGACATTCCGCCGATACGACGCTAATCCTGTTCTAGTTTTTGTTTGCTCGTCGTCGTCGTCGATGCCGCCGTCGACCTTTCACTAAGACAAAGCAGACGCCTCGAGCTTTGTTTATCAGAAAAAAAAGCTGAATTATGCTTGGCCAACGAATTTAAATTTTAGCCACCCACTCAACGCACACCCAACAAATGCAAAACAGAATTTCGTCAATTTTTCTTCACTTGCCCTCACCCTCGCTTCTGAACTTAATTTATGCATTTATCCTGGCGATTTAGTGGCTTTAAGGCGCATCCATGCGTTTACCCTACTTGACGGCGAGTACCAACTTCCTGTGCGGTGCGGCTAAGTAGCTGTGAAACTACTTGAATATGCATTTCCTCGCCGCCGACTATAATATACATTTCTACAGAGCCCCCCTTTCTTATAGGCCATCATCATCATCAGCAAAAATATTCGTTAGCCCGGTATGACCCGAACAATAACAATGTCATCGTGTGCACTTTGAGCAGCCGGAAATCAATTTACGGCAACTGTCATCCAGAATGGGATTGGGTTGAGCGTCGGCGTCGACGTCGACATGGACGTCTGCTGGAGTAAAGATTGAGAGGCAGCAAGTGACCGCAGTACAAACTGAAAATCCTTGCAGTATATTGCCATGATTAAGGACTCGTGTCACAAAGTGTGGGTCATCGAACGACACCCCAGGAGGGACCGAAGCCAGAGAATTGGTAGTGTGGTTTGTGGTTGCAGAAGCATCCACGATCTACGAGTGGAAGTGAATGGTCAGCAACAGCACTCACTCAGTATAGCCGACGACAGACATTGTTGAAGCAGTGACCAGCGCGGCGGCAACGACTACGAGGAAAACAACAGGAAATCAATTTGCAATTTTGCACATGCAGAGCTATGTCCAAGATGATGCCGCAGCCATCAGTTTTAAATGAGCTGCTCCCAGTGCTACGTCGAAGTTGTCTTTGTAGAAGAATAATAAGACTAAAGTGGTATCGACATGGTGTTCATTGACGCTGATGCAACGCGATTATGGCGTTTTAGTCGGAAGTGATTTTTGGAGCGACAGCTAGTTAAATCAAACTTTCCATAGAAAATTATGTGCATAGACGACGGACAGCTTCTTGCAGGTCTTAGCTGAATTTAAGCGAGTAGGAAAATTTCTTCGAATTTGTTTTCAGTTAAATGAATCTCAGATCTTGGTCGTTTCAGGAAAAAGAATCGTGTTCTTCCTAGAAAACCAAACTCCGTTTACGCGATTTTTATTTGCGCGATTTCATATAGAGCCATGATCAAAGCTAACAATTGATTTATATTTTGAAATGAATTGCGTAGTGGGTATTCCATATTATGCTGCTGTGAGGTCTAACTAATGGTACATATTAATTCTTTCAACGAAATCTCGCATCGAATTAGCTTTGGTTGGTGGGAATCAAAAATAGCACATACATTTTTTTTTGAATCTACTCTGTCCAATCGGATCGTGTTACTGCTTGTGTTAACGGCTGCCGGGCTCTGCTCTAGATACTTTGATGAATCTTCCACCCCTCCTGATTTATATATCATGGGTTGTACGCTAAAAACCATCTTTCGCTTAAAGAGAGGTGGCTTTTGGTATCATGCGCACTGGAATTTTGAAGAACTTGATCGAGAATTATCCTTTGACCGTTGTCTTATGGATATGCCGTCTGATGTTTTGACACCAGAAATCCTTCTGCGTAAAAACTACCACGTCAACTTTCCTCAGGTAATGGAATAGTGGAACGCGATAACATAAGACTTTACTAACCCTTGGGTAAACATGCGTCTGTTTGCCAAGCGGAGGTTTTTGCCATCCTAATGGCTATGCGCTATATTGTGAACAACAGGTGAAGGGCTAGAGATATTTGAAGCGGCAGCCCAGCTGTATTAAAAGCGCTGTTAAACCTTCTTACCTCGTCCAAGTTAGTGCTAGAACTCAAGCTTTCTCTGAATTTGGTCGGAAGACTGAACACAGTGAATCTTGTCTGGGTACCATGTCACACTGGCATCCAGGGCAATGAGATTTCGGATGAGCTTGCTAGGCAAGGTTCAGAAGGAGTTTTCTCAGGACCCAACCCTGTGTTGGGTCTGCCTGCATCTTTAGTCATGTCTTCTATCGATTCTTGAATTTCTCGTGAACACAAGATTCGGTGACGCGATTGCGATGGATGTATCCTAATCGCCTGTAGGCTGCTTGTAGGCGTTCTTTCGGGCCACCAAGCTTTTGCTAAACACTTAAATGTGTTGGGCTTAAGCGACACCACTACCTGTCCTGCTTGCGGTGAGGAGGATGACACAGCAAATTACTTTCTCTGCAGTTGTCCGGCCTATGCTCGCATCAGGTGGCGGATTTTCGGGGCTGACGTGGTGAGTGCCGAACATCTAAGCTCTTTATCACTGAAGCACCTTCTCGTTTTTCTTCGAAAGACGGGAAAACTAAGTACATTTAATGTGGTGTCTGAATGGTGGTATAGTGGACCTGTAGTTGTGTCTGAGCGCTCCATCGGATAGTAGCAACTTCCGACAAAAAAAATAAATAGAGTATCTATAGAGTACTGGTACCCTCTAGCTGGAAAGAGTAAAACATTGACACTTTAAGATATCGAGTGAAAGATTGTTCAGCTGACAATAAAAAAACTAAAAATAACTAAAAATAAAAGTGGCCCAAGGTGATTACCCTGTGGAACCCCTGATAAGGAAAGATAATTATCAATTTTTACCAATTAAATGCGATTAATAGGGCAGGACTCCAACCAATTAAGAAAATTGGAGGGACATACTAGGTCAGATAACATATTTGTCATGACGAACTTTGTCAAAGGTTTTTGAAAAATCGGTAATTATTACATCCGATTGATTACAACATATTTTACAACAAAATTGCAAATAAGTGCAATATTAATTGCGGGAGATCTACCTGATAGGCACCCATGTTGATATTCAGAAATAGCATTTTGAATGGACAAAGTGATTTTATTGCACACGATTTTTTTGAATAGTCTTGCGATTGAAGATATTTTATACATAGGCCTATAATTGCTGACAGAACTTACCACTTTTGTGAAGAGGCAATGGAATGTAAGAACGCTCTTTATGGCACTTTTTTAATAGTATAAGAGCGAACCAATTCCTTTCCACCTTCAGTTTTACTATCACTCAGACTTAAAAGAGCATTCTTAACTTGAATTATTTCTATGCTTACAATGTCAAACACTGATTTTATATTTGAAGAGAAGGTAGGAGATACAGTAAAGCATCTTTGTTATCAAGTGACAAATCTAAAAAGTACGTTAGACTAGGAAGACCATTTGTTTTTCCCTTTGAGTTAATGAACTTACAGAAATACTTGCTGTTCAACTTCAGACTTATTTCAGGCGACAATAGTAGTTAGCTCAATGCTTTCTAAATTTTTTATTATTAGATCAATGCCTCCCATATTTATTGTAACCTGATAGCCTTTCTTATGTTAGGTTAGGTTTGCGGATCGGCAAAGTAGAGTAGCCCTTAGTTTGCCATACATCCTCCTTTCGATATGTCTCAGTAGGCGTTAGCTGAATGTTGTGGTGCTTTCCTTTAATTGTGGTTATGCAACGATTTGCAACTATTCTAATATCTATAGGGCAGATACTAAACGATGTATAGCCGAACTTTCAGACTCGTTAGAGCATAATTTTTATCGTTGGAGTCAGTTTTGCGCCTACTTGCTTCTCCAAACCAAAGTAACAGCGACTTCCTCAGGTAATTCTGCCCCAAATCGTATCTTATGACATTTTATCCTAGTCGGTGGACATTTCTTTTTTTGTTTGTTGATAGCATGTCCATCATGTCCATCATTTAATTCAAGACCAACAAGTTTTGCCTGTTCTTCACTGTTGACTAATCTGTTGAAGATAGTGTCTTCTGTATTAACACTTGCACTGTTGGTAAATCGTCTAAAAATCTCTTTAGGACAAAATGGATTGTCTTCGGCGCCTGTTAATGGATGAAACTCGTGTGCGCAAGGCAAAAGCTGAGTGATTTTTGTCAAAAATTAGATTAAAGCATTATTATCCTCTTTGATTTACTAAAAGTCTGAAATAAATAGAAGGGTTTGTAGTTGGGAAGCTCTTCAAAGTGGTTTTCTAATTCGAAAATTAAAGATGACTAAGAAATTTTTACCGTTAACATAATAGAGAATTATTTCACTTATGCGATCACAGCTGAGGTATGTTGAGGCGGAAATGATGATGTGCATATTAGTAAGTTTGATCAAAATAACAATAATTTAAAAATTTATTTATTTTGGTTAAGTGTTGTATGCGGATGCACATAACCTATACAATGTTTCCCTATACAATGTTTTATAGATAGGCAGGTAGGTATTGCGATCGATGCCTATGAGCACTTATTACGGAACTAGGAAGTTAATTATATATTAAATACATTTCCGTAACTCTCCGTAAGATTAAAGATAATACTTAATAATACCCAATGGAGTGCAGGAAGTAATCTTTTTAAGCCCAGTGTCCAAGAGATGATCAATGAATGGGTTCCGTTACAGAATGGGTTCTCTATTGCAGTCGGATTTAAAAAGAAAACCCTTTTAAGAAACCTCGTTTAACAAGTGTGATGGTTACTTTTAGCTGAAGCTGAACATTCGCATGGAAATTGAAACAAGGGTTCAGCCGTTCAGTAGGTTCACTTTCATTACCGTCTTCGCAGCTGCAGTGTTGTGAGGGAGCGGCATGCATGTCTTTGGCCAGTAACACGTGGTTCTCTCTAGATATTACACAATTCATCAGACGTGTCTTTATCAACTCTGTCTTAGCCGCTAAGTGGTGGAAGATTTTCCCCATCACGCTTTAATATATAAATACATAGATCCAGGGACATAGAATATTGAGGATCACATTAATCTCTTCGGTTGGACTTGATCATAACTTGGACTTTGTATTCAACTTCCATTTGAGCATAGGGTCTAGTATGGTACATGGGTATTTAACATTAAAGTGAGCGATAATGTCTATTAAGACGGGGAAGCCTAAGCTATGCATTTTGTTTTTGGTGGAAAAAAAAATCCGTTTTGTTTGGACTTACGCTCCATGATTTCGCTAATCACATAAGGAAATATCCCCATAAAGCAATACAACCAGCTCATTCGCATACGCAACAACTTTGATTCCTTACCATGCAGTTTTAAGTTTTAATTAAACCCGACAAAAGCGGTCAATGGCAATTGGGGCAAAAATTAAAGTAAACGCGTTTGTCAAAATTATCCAAAAAACCTCTGCCAATGGGGCAGAGAGGTAGTCCTTTCTACAAAGTTTGGCGAATATTCCAAGTTTCACAACTCTACCATTATCGGTTTGGATTGTGTTTTGCTGAGTCAGTCAGTCAGTCAATGCAAGTCCCGCACATTTTTTATATCTGCCCGGAAGTCACCTGCCGAAATTGATCCACGGGTCCTTTGCTTTGTTGTTTTCTTCATTTCTAAGAGGGTAAGAAAAATCGAAGTAAGCAAACACAGAGAATCGACTGCAGGCTTGCTTGTATTCGTTCTTTCTGTCCACCAAACTTTTGCTAAACACTTACTCTGTTGGGCTGGAGTGACACCACTACCTGTCCTGGATGATCATCAGGTGGTTGATTTTCGGGGCTGACTTGGTCAGTGCCAGACGTCTAAAGTCTTCATCACTAAATTTCTTTCATCACTGAAGTTCTTTGAAAGACGGGAAAACCAAGTCCATTAATGTAAGTCGTCTAAATGGTGGCACAATGGACCAGCAGCTGTGTCTGAGCTCTCTATCGGATATGAGCAACATCAAACATCAGATGCAATTTTGCAAATGTTAAACGCCTTAATCTCGTCTTTCTAGTTTGCTAGACTTGTGTATAAAAATAACGACCATTTTCCAAAAATTCCAATTAAGTTTCCAGGGCGCCAGCCCTATTCTTGTCGTTCATTTCGCTTGATTCCCTTTCACGACCTCATCACCTAGAATAGAAAACAAAACCTTCTTTCTCCCCGACGGATTAAGAAAAATAAATAATCAACAACTTTATTCTAAAAATTCATAATGTGTCTCTGAATTTAATTTATTCAAATCAATCCCAAAGCAAACAAAAAAGTTTCACATTTGCATTTTGCTTTCAATTTTCCCCAATTCGAAATCCGAACAGGAAACTCGACTCAGGTGACCATGAAAGTTTTCCCATCTGCACAAGTTAGCACCACCAAGTTTTATAAAATTCCAAAAACAAACAGAAAACAGAAAACAAAAATTAAATTTCATTTTCTTGGGCCAATCCATACAAATTAAATCAAAAAGAAAAAAAAAAACGACATAAGAAGGTAAATGCACAAAAAATGAAAAAAAAAAAAAAACAAAAACAATAAAACGCGCTAATAATTGATTTTTCTTTTAATAACAATTCGTCCACTCCATCCCGGAGGACTCCAGGACAATTGAATTCCAAATGAATCCTTAAATACGATTATGGTCTATTCTGACCAAAGTTGTTGATTCCCATACATAATTGGCTTCATGAAAAATGGAAGTTTATTCGACGACGACAAAATGAAATTTACAATAATATCCAACACCAAGCATCATAATAAAGTAAAACAACAAGAGGGTATCATTCTCGTATAGCGAGGACCTATAAAGATAATATAGTATTTGACAATATCCTTGTCGAGGGGTAAACCAGACCACCGCAGAGACGGTGGGCTTAACTGATTTAATGTGATCCTCTTCAAATAGAAATAGAAAATTCTAATATAGCCTTAGGTGACCGGACACAATTTTTGAAAATTATTGAATTTATGGAGAAAAGTTGTCTATAAATAGGAGGGGAGGCGGTCTCCCCCAGCTTATGGTCTGTTTGGTTGTGGGTGATGGAAGGCATTGTAATTCAAAAGTTTGCTAGAAGTCTGAGACATTTGTGTGGCGTGAAATTAAGTATAGTTACTTCTAAAAATTTACATCTTTGCATTAGGTGGCAAAAAGAGGAGTTTACACTTTGACCCGCTGACACTGGCGTTGAGTTAAAGTTGAAACCCAATTTATTTGATTGTTTAATTATTTTGCGCTAAGTTCGCTGAGTTACAAAAATTTAGCAGTTGTGTGGCTTAAACTGAAAAACTGGGTGAAACACCTTTGAAACCATAGGTCGCAAGAACCATGTATTGATATAATATTACTGTTGCAAATAATATATAATGTATCAACTAGTTTATTTATCGTATGGGTATGCCGTTAAACATAGATAGAGGACAGCTGGAAACAAGGTGTCTTATCGTTTGGGAAGGTTCCCCGCAGTCGCATGCACTAGATGCTGTTGCTCTCCTTATCCTATTTAGTTGTGTCCGGTTTTTTCGGGGTAGGTTGAATCCTGGTACACGAACAGTAGGGTTAACTATCTTACTGCAGGTATTTGGAGCAAAATTCCTCCAGTCTCTTTATTCCACTCTTCGTTGATGTTGAAATTAGACAAATATAGTCTAGTCGCAATTTTCAGAGGTGGATGTGACACGAACACTCTGGTTTGATGAAGAGTGCCGGCAAGCACATGCTGCAAAACAATATGCCTACAAGTCGGCGCTGCACAGAAAGACGAGACAGGCTCGTAAGCTCTACGAGCAAAAGAGAAGGGAAGACGGCTTCTCCAGAGAAAATAGAAAGAGCATGAGAAGCGCTCGATCTAAGAAATATAGAGAGGTGCTACTCCAGGAACCACTACTAGCAAAAACCCAGTTAGTCCACAATTGACCAAATATTCACACTATGATAGATCCTTGAGAAAACCCAAGAAGTTCACATCGAAATCCACCGTAATTTTATCGATTTTAAAGCTGCTTATGACAGCATCTATAGAGACGAGCTATATACATAGCCGTGTCAAGTTTTGCCAAACTCGTCGGTCTGCGCAGGATGACGATGAAGAAAGCTCGCTGCTGCTTCGAGGTCGGTAAATACCTTACCGAGACCTTTGATATTAAAAAATGGATTCATGTAAGGCGATGTGCATGGTAAGGGAGGGCAAAAGAAAGTATATGCTGTAAACAGAAAGGGACACCCAACAACGACGAATTGCCCCGGCAACTATAACTTTGAGGTAGTAAAGGACTTTGTCTACCTCGAAATCAAACGAAGAATAACCCCTGCCAATCGCTGTTTCTTTGGGCTGAGAAGGCAATTAGCCCTCTCCCGAACAACTAAGGAAACTCTATTTTGGACACTGGTAATTCCAGTATTATGGTTCCGAAGCATGGACTCTTTTTAAAGCGGGTTTCGAGAGAAAAATTCTACGTAAGATATTTGGTCGTTCTAATTGGAAAGGCTTATTGGTTGAGGCCCAGGTCCACCCCGGACTATAGCGCCGCCTAAGTAAGTAACCGATTGGAAGAGTCAAACGTCAACAACTAGTCAGTCAGTCGCTTAGTAAATCAGTCAAGACAAACTATTTTATAGGTAAAGACGAATAAATGTGCCCCTTCAGGATAGGGGTTGAAATATTCATGGGGTCAGGCGACTTAAGTCCGATTTATAGAATTATAGTTTTTAGTGAAAGTCCTGTGGTGCACTAATTTTTACTTATGGTGTGGAAGATGACTTTATTATTTATACTGAGGTTGATACTCGCATCAGGGACAGGCCACCAGCAGGTTTCTTAACTATGCCAAGGATACGGATTCTGAAGATCTTAAATAACGTGCCAATAAGTTTAATCCAATATAGAAGGCAGGCTTTTTTAGCCCACTGGAAGTGGTGTCAATTATAGTAAATCGCTTATAGTATACATATTTGAAGGTAAAAGCGAAAATAGTTAGTTTGAGCAAGTTATACCAATGGGTGCAGGCACTTATTTTGGATCTAAAGCTGCTTCCCGCTACCGCTTGGGATCTACCTCCCGCTACCACTGCCAACTTACGCGCTCAGATTCTAGACGACTCAGATGCTACTAGTAGTATTAACTAAAGGAGTTCGATGAGTGCGGAAAAGTGTTTACTTAGATGGATGTGATAGTATTGAAGACGATCGTATGTATTGCAAGAACTATCGAGGCGTATCTCTGCTAAATATCACATATAGTATCATATGCAATGTACTGTGTCAACTAAATCCTTCTACAACACATTGTTCCGAAACGTTCCAATACGGCTTCTGAACTGCAGATCGACCGTAGAACAAATTTTCACATTTTGGCAAATCTTGGAAAAGATCAACGAATTTCTAGTTCAGACAATTTATCTTTGCGTTGACTTTGAAATCGCATATGATAGCATTTACCGTCAGGAGCTCCATATTGCAATGGCCGAATAAGAAAACTTATCCAACTGTATCGCGTGATAGTTTGGCAGCAGCTTATCTACAACCTTCCAAACATTTACCGGGCTTCGACAAGATGTCCCGTCCAGCTACTGGGAAGTGTGTGCGATATTGACATCATTGGAAGCTCTCAAAATGCTTCAATGTTCATACTTCAATGTTCAAGACTTAAAATATGCTATCAACAAATAAACAATATAGTCTGTTCATCGGCTACCACTTAGAATAATTACCCTTAAAAACCGCTGCTACTTCTGTTTAATAGGTTCAAAACCACTGACTTGAACAATGTTGCACCTTATTCTTCGAAATAAAAAATTCTGCGGGTTCCACTACATTGCCTCGGCCACTTCCAGCAAATGAACAATAGCGCTCAACCCAAGTGAATCTTTGAATTTCGGGCTTCAAGTTCGAGGTGACAAGGATGACTGTTGGTGCATTTCAAAGACTTATCAATCACTAGTGCCGGCGCGCCTTTTTCGGATAAATGGAAGCAGCGTACCCAGGTTCACAGAGGATGGCCGTGTCTCAGTTAGGACATCTCTACCTCTTCGCAGGTCCAAAGCCTTCTAGGTAAGTAACTTTAATTTGTCTATATATTGGTGTGATTAATATATGCGTAATTCTCTTCCCGTTTACAAAAGAAGCTCCTTTAATCGTGACTTAAAAAGTCCCAATTAAATTCCTTGATTGAAATCATATCTCAAAATATCTTCAATAGATACATTCTCTATAGTGATTGCATTCTTTAAGAACTCTGTTTTAAGGCAGAGCTTCCAATAATTCTCTATGTCCCAGTTCCACATTAATTTTGATAAATAGTCAAAAAAAAACACTTTAACCTCATGTGTGTAGGAATTCTGTCCTTCTTCATATTAGTAATCCATAAATAAATTAACCTGTATCCCCACACATACCGACATATTAGTGTTTACTCAAAAGAATTTATTGCCTTATCAAGCAGATGCCTGCACACCATAAAAACCGCAATTGACCCACAACCGTGCATCGGCGTCATATTCCTTCGGTAAAAGCATCAATTCATATTTCATTATTTAGACAGCAAAGCTAGGAAAGCATTTTCATTTGTTGCTCCATCGCCACCACCACCACTCATACTGGCCCCTTAAAAATACCAATATGGCACCGCAAATATTCCAGCAAATAGGAGTCAACCAAAACCGCAAGCACCACAAACATCTTCTCCTCGTGTGCATACCACAAAGGACCTTTTCCTGTTTGCGCGTTAGGGAAATCGATACGCAATTAATCATAAATTTTAAACACCGCATACTGCACTATAAGGATATTCAATTAAAGTGCCGCCACTGTGGTATGTCGTGGTAACCGTCATCAAAGAATAAAAAATGTAAACTTTTAAAAAGAAATTAGACTCAGACAAGACTTCAAAAAGTTAAGATAAAGTATTTACGAAGGATAAAGGACAAAAATAGATACTTAATAACAAAACTAGAGACCTATTATTTGTTGCCTGAAGGAATTTTGTTCTTGCGTCTCGCATATGACACGCTATGCTATACCATTTCTGTCTCGTCGCAGTCAAAGTCGTCCTTCGTGTTGTACGCAATGAACCTATCCTTGGTAAAGGTCAGTCAAAGCAGCGCACTCAGTGTAGCTAGCGCACAAGAACTAGGTACATGGTGACGAGATATTCCGAGATATTCAGTGCGGGCCAACGACTTTCAATTCCCACACCGCACAGGCACAGTTCGGGCGTGCTCTTACTATGTTCAATGTCATGGACGCATGGCATCGGCCCTGCTTCTCAGTGAGAGATGAGAGCGAATCTAATAATACTGCATTGGAAGAGAGGCAATTTTGAGTTAGGACTTTTTTTTCACAGAGAACGATGGAGAGAGGGAGAGATGCATTGCTGCTGAATCTGTAGAAGAGCTTTTGTAATACAGAGTGAAAAGAATTTTATTGGGTTTTTGGGGATACAAACAATATTGAATGGGTGGTGGCTCATGGGACATCGTACAACTAGAAAATAGAGTTTTCATTTGGAATATTGAAAGTTGCGGGCTAGAAACAATGCAAAAAAGTAAAACGATTTTGGTTAAAAGTCCTTTGCGGTGAATAAAAGGGCTCTTAAAGGGTCTACCTTGTACTAAGCTACCTTTAAATGGTTTTCCAATATCTTTCAAATTAAGTTTGGTTTGCTGTTTGAATCGGTAGATGGTGCTTAGAATAGTTTTTGCGTAAAATGCATCAGTGACGTGTTTTTTTGGGCAAATCTTTAAAGATGTCGAAATTAAATTTGGTTGACGTATTGTTTTGGGCGCCTCATATAAAACAAAAAGTTCCTCGAAAAGATTCAGGATGAAGGGTTAAATGCGATGTGCTTACTGCGAAAGTCGGCCTATGCAACCAATTAATGGCTTCGTTTAAACGTGGTACCAAATTACGTTTTTCAGTGAGCTTGATTGGAATGCCATACATAAACGATCCCGAAGACCTAGCGGTATTTATCTCATTTCAAATATTTTTGGGATATTAGACAGAAAGTGTCACTTCTACTTTTTCAGTTTGATTATGTCCTAAGAAAGACACGTGGTAGGACGATATACATACGGATGAGTTGAAGAAGAGTACGATCTCAAGCTCCCTAAAAAAGCCAACCTTATGCAGTGCGAAAACTGCTGTGGCCAAGGTAATAGCTAAAATCATCTTGGAGCGAAGTAAAGAACACCTCGAAGACACATTTGACGCCAGCAATGATAAGTTAATAACAATTATCAAGGCTACGTACGATGGGTCAACATGTCACGTTTTTTTTTAGAGGCAAGCTTTCGGTTCGGCAAGGCTGCATTTTGTTACCAATACTGTTTGTATTGGTGATTAGCGATGTACTTAATCCAGCTTTATCTACGGAAAGCGGAGGTATTCTTAAACGCTAACGATGTATGCTTGCTATCTCATAGAATAATGGACCTTCGCCAAATGACAACAAATGTGGAGAGGCAAGCATTCAAAATTAATTCGGCAAAAACAAAAATGATCAGCCTACAACCGAACTCATTAACTCATATAATATAAAGTTCTGGGCAACCAGTTGAGAAAGTAGAGAGTTTCCAATATATTGGAAGTATTGTCTCAACGGATGGCGGATCCGAACATTTGCCAGTCGAATAAGCACTGCAAAATCTGCATTTGGGGTACTATCCACGATTTGGCATAGTAGTGCAATTATATTAAACCCCAAGCTGCATCCGGGCTGCTATATGGATGTGGCACTTGGAGAGTGACCACGATCACTACAATCACGAGGAAGCTGCAAACGTTCGTTATTAGGTGCCTACGCAACATCTTAAGGATTTTCTGGCCAAACCGTATCTAAAACGAAAAGCTCTTTCGGAGAACGAGAAATGAACGGCACAATAGCGACGAAAGTGGCAGTGGATTAGTCACACATTCCGAAAAGGTGACAGGTCCATAGCTTACCACGCAGCGGTCCTAGGAGTGCATGGTGAAGAACTGTCGGGAAGGAAGCATTGCAACTGGGAAAGAGTTGGGCAGAACTGAGGCACATTGCCAGAAACATCAAAAAGTGGCGCGTACACGTTGTAGAAGCCCGTTGAGGACCCACAATGGAATATATGACTTAAAAAAAACATCATAACTTCTGGTAGAGTTTTCATAAAAATAGGAAAAAAAAGAATTGCTTATGTTACCTTTGAAAAACAAAAAAAGTAGTTTTTATCCTAGGAGCTAAGCCGTTCACGCAAAATTTTTTGTTTTGTTATTAGAAATCGTAATTCGTAAACTGTAACGAAAATCTAGAAAGTAACCAATATTTGCACTTATTGAATTCATCATAAAAAAAGTGTATTTTGCTTCAATAGTCTAAGGATGCCTAAGCATTTTGCATGATTCTTATCGACATCAGATGTGGTCCCATACCAACGGAAGTTGTCATTTACGCACAAACCGAGAATGGGAGTCTTTCGGTATCAACATTTTTGGACAGTGCAAGCGTTTCGCTTCAATGACAGATGAACATGTCTAAATTAACTCCCCCACGTCACGTGTCGAAATAACGCTAGACAGAATTTCAAAGCACCTTATATAACGTTTAAACCAGCTAGTCCTTTGGTTTATACGTCTGCTTCCACGTCTTCGATTCGTATGTACCGCAGACGCGTGTTGTTCTTAAAGCCTCAGTGTCAATGAGCTTTGATTTTAATCTGCAAAAATAATTGTATACTTGCTATTTAATCATCAGTGTGAAGCTGTACAAGTCTAGCCGCAATCCAATTATTTTTATATAGCACCCACTAACTCTCGGTATGGCACCTTCTCCGGATCTCTTTCCTTATGATCTTTGCTTCTTTATGACGCTACACCAGCTGACTAGTTAATATCCCATTAATCTCCTCAGTCCTCTCTGGAATATCCATATAAATTTCCTAGGTTAATGATCCATTCGCTGAAGTATTTAGCCCAAGCGTATTAAGCTTTATCGAATTACCGGAGCAAAGGTTTCATAGATGTCAACGCCCAAACACTGCGAGAATCCGGTTATAACAATTTTGGCCTTCCTACATCGAAGTAGGACATTGTCGCTAAGCGACATAATGTTTATTTCTGCAGCACTGTATTCCTCATTTCAGATCCAAGTGGAGGTTCAGATTTTTTCCACATAATCCACATTCCACATAATCATCATCTTCATCTTGAATTGATCGCTGTAAACGACAGAACGTTTTCTTGATTTTTCAAATTCTCAAAGCAATATTACATTAAACGTCCCAAACATTTAACACAATTAGTAGCTTCTCTAACTATTATGTGGGAGGAGTTACATTTTTGACATCATCTTCGCTGAATACATCAAATGTTAACTCCAGAATGTCTTTTTAATTTTTTAAATTCTCAAAGCAATATTACCTTAAACGTCCGATGGCGTAGCTTCTCCAATCATTATGTGGAGGAGTTATATTAATTTTTGGCAATTGGAATTGGAAGGCACCTACAGTTTAATGCCGATTCCGAATTCGAGAAGCTTCTCATGAGAGTTGTTTTGATATTTGTCTGACTTGCAAGAGGGATAACGTAAAATTGTACAGTTATACAAGTCTTCCTTGAAGTTTCATCTGACGTTTTACTTGCAAGTTCTACCTAAATAAACTAATTGTGAATTGAATATCAACATTTAATCCAAGCTAAATGGAAACAAAAACGTCCTCTTTCGATAACTTCACCTAACGAAGCTATGCATTTAATTACTCTTTAAAGCTTTACTAATTTTTGAAGAAATTTTATAATTCATAACAAAATATCGTTCGACTGACATTAAACTAAAAATGAGTATGTTTTATTAGCTTCGTCTTAAGCCGATTTTAGTTCTCATGACGTGTCCAATTGGATCGTACTCGTCAACGATTACAAGAGACACATTTATGTAAGGCTCTGATGGTGATGACCCCACCCGCCTCACCACTCGATGCAACTTTGTTGCAGACATCCAACAAGAATATTATAATATGCGCCAATCTCCTCTCAATTTCAAAACAAAAAAAAGTTATTAGAGAGTGAGAGCACGTGACTGACAATACCAAAACAAACCAAACTACTCTAATTGCTCCAGCATCCACAACTGCAGCCACCCTCAATAAATATGTTCCACAAAATCGAGCAATCATCTCCAATCTGAGATAGAGAGTGAGAGCGACAGAGAGAATTTCCCTTTTGCAAATGACAAAAACAGAAAATATTTCCCTTTTTCTTTAACCTCATGGAATCAAACACTGGCTGAGCATCTGTGCTGCCTCCCTTCTCGATGATGGCACGAGATGAAAACGATTCTGGAATTCAGTCTTCGTGTGAATTTTACGAATCGTGGTTCATCCAGTACGAGGGAGTAACGTCAAATCGTATCGCGTAGCGTACCTTCTCGTCGTTTTGCGTGCGGTAAAATAAAAAAGAAAAACAAAAAAGTAAATAAAAATAAAAATAAAAAACAAAAATCTGGTGTATACATTCGAATGTATCCCTGCTGCGGTTTGATGTGAAAGCGCCAGTGACGATGTGAAAATTCTCGTGAAATTGGTAATGAAAAGAAATCTCCTGATGATATCCACAAAAGCCGTTTCCATATCAATTTGCAGGATTAAGTCTTGTGCTAATTTGTTGTCCTCTGTATTTGCATGAATCCTACTTTGGATAACATTCTCCGCTTGTTTGTTTGTGTGGCATAGTGGAGGTGTCTGTCCTTATTACGTTTCCATTTGATGGTTAAATCCATGGGCAAATGTTACCATGTTATGTCATGTTGATGGTTTGTCTCTACTTAACCCAACTTCCCCCCTCACCTTTCCTGATCCACCGTCAACGTTCTAGTCACCACAATCATTTGTAAGTTGGAAATGTACTTGTTCCCACATCCTGCGATGGTTGTTTGTATTGAACCAAAAACCTCCCAAAAAAAAAGTAATCCTAAATAAAAAGGATTACATAATAACCCAGACGATATGTTGTTCATAGAAGCGATTTTATATGAATATGGGGAAGGATATCCTAGAGTCCTAGCAGGCGGAGATGTGTAATACTGTTTGCCATTTGCCGCGTGTTATTTGTTTTGGTCTCTCTTTTTAACACGACGACAATTCCTATTCCACTAGAGTAGGAAGGTACCCAAAATATCGGCTTCTTGTGGCTGCTGCGTGTTATGAATCCCTGTCACGCCAAAGTGTATCGCTCGTGTGTGTTTGCGTTTGTCCTGCTTTTTATGCCGAGTGATGTGTGATGAATCAAAGAAATCTCTTTCGCTATCTCAATGTGTGGATGTGTGTCAAAGGCAATGAAATTCATATGTAAATTCTCTAATTCAAATAGAAATTTTGTATCCTTAATTCTGCGCCTGGTGTAAATAAAAAATAAATAAGAAAAAAGTTCAAATAGAAAAAAAAAATAAAAAAAATTAAATCGAAAATGTGAGAACGAAACGAAAAGAAAAATTAGTGCAAACGTGTGAGATAAGATTATCAGCGTGCGTAGCGCCGCGTATCCTTTTCTTTGTCGAATTTTGTGCCTCTTTCGTCCTTTGTCGTTTGTTGTTTATCGTTTTGTCGTATTGCGATGAAGACAAGTTGTAATTAAAATTAATAAGAAATGTGATTCCTTTTCGTCCTCGTAGATAGACTAAGGAATTCTTATTCTTGTGTAACTGATACCGAACGAAGTCTTCGAATTATAGCAAGAAGCCCAACACGACGACAATGATGATGATGAGTGAGATGTTGATGATGAATTTGTGTTTTTTTTTTTGTTTTTCTACCCCCTTTTCGCCCCGATCTCGTCATTTTTGTGTTCATTATTAATATTTGCATTTTCGTTATTCTTTCTTGGAGGAATTTTTTTTTTTTTGGAAAAATGTGTAAACAAGGATAACAAGATGGAAGTACGTGTACATTGTGGTGATGGAAAAGCTTTCTTGATTTTATTTATATATATTTTTTTTGTCCTTTTTTTCGGGAGGAAAAAGGAAAATATTTACTTAATTAATTGAAGTGGAGCAAGATAATTTACTAGGATTATATTATTAATTTTTTCGTTGTTGTTGTTGTTGCGTTATTACTGGGTACTAGGTGGATGTCGCCACCGTTCACTCGTGTTACAGATAAATAGGTTGTGCGGTTGGGAAAGTGCCCTAAGGAGGCAATGACTGGGAGGAATTATGTATTTGGTATTTCATCAAAAAACTTAAGGAGACTTTTTTGCTATCCGCTCTGAACTAATGAATAACACCAAAACGTGTAATCTGGTATCGTGTTTCTGTGGTCGGAGGTAATTATGTGGATGACTGAGTACCGATGGAGGGATATTTTTTTTTTCTGTAATCTTTTTGTTTTCTCATTTGAGTGGTGATTTCTTTGGATATATTTAGGAGGAAGGAAGAACGTTTTTGTTTTCCTGTAGCCGAAGGGCTTGTCACCATGATGTCACAGTTTTGCACTTTCGTATTCCCAACAAAATTTATATTGTTTTTCTTACGAGTATTGCTTCGATATCAAAATATGATGTTTTTCAATTATGTGCGATGTTTGTGCGTAAAATGGTTTTCGGTTTCGAATATTTAGTTTAGTTGTTTAAGCTCATATTATTCTTATTGCTAATTGATTGGCATCGTTGAACTGATTAAGTTAGAGTGTTGTTACTGCATCAAGGTGACTATAAATTGAGCGCAGATACACATAGCTTTGTAATTTTTTAATTTAAGGCAAAGCGAGGGATGGGTAGTGGATAGGGTTTGTTGACATGCATGTGGAAGACTTCGCATTTAAACTCATGATTCTTAATTAAACGCAGCTAATTATACCTTTGTCAATTTTCTATTTGAAATTCATTTTAGAGCAAATCAGACGGGATTTTTTGGGGTTGGTTGAGGTGCGTGTGAAGAAGAGAAATGATCTTGGCAAATGTTCTTTACAACAGTGTTGGTTGATACAAAAAAGGAAGATTTGGCCTTAGATACTTTAAACCTACACCTTATAATATTCTATCAGTTCGTTTTCGACTACCCAATATTACTAAGTATAAGACGACATGTACACTGATTTGATGATTTGCTACAGCAGGTTTGTATGCGAGGTAGCCCTTAGCAGTAGTAAGTTACTTCAAATTGATCTAAAAAACCTCTCGAAGACTGACTAACTACAAGCAATCACCAATTTTGTTTGAGTTTTTGTAATAATTTGAATAATAAGATATAAAAGTTATTACAAGCGGTCTTACCTGTCTTAGACTTATAAGCGCATTGTCGGTATTTATTAACCCCCTAGGGCATACAACGCCATATATGCTTTTGTATTAAATTTACGGAAGAAATAAACAGTTATGAGAACCAACGATTTCTGTTGCATTCGATGCATTGTTGTAGCTTTATTAGAAAACCGGGTTGTGTTTTATACATTTTGTTTCACAAATAACATTGGAATATTTGATATTTTTATATTTTTTTTTTGGATGTCCATGGCTGGATTCGATAGGTTCATATTTGTTTTTGAAAGTGCTGATGAAGCACTAATTTATTGTAATTGGACAAATAATAAGCCGATGCAATTGTATCTCATATTCAATGCATCTCTTTTTTTCCATTAAATATGCTTTCTAGCAAAGCGTCTGCAGTTATTCCTACATATTTAGTGTACTGTATTTGAGTATTCCAATACTAAAAAAAATGTGGACTGACATTATGCCAGTTAATATTATTTGCAATTCTGTTAACCATTTGAAGATCCTATTTACTGCCATTGGAAGGTTTTTTGACGTAGCTTCGAGGGTTTCTCCTTCAGCAGGTACATTATTGCTTCAGAAATTTATTCACTTTCTAGGAGATCGCTGGTAAATGAACAATGGTACAACAGCTTTAACTTTTTTAATGTTGACTTTACTCTGTTCCTTGATTAATTCTAAGAAATTGTTGACGTATATACGACTCAAGCATTTTCCAGTACTGCTTTGGCTTGTTTTGCTTTTTTAATATGTGGATCAGTCCATAATGCCGGACTTAGCATGAGCTAATGATAAATTTTTTTGGCATTCAAATTAATGCGTTTTTATGATCTGTGATTTCATGCACCTGATCAATGGCCGAGTGCTTATTGTTATACAAAAATTGATGGGCTGTGAACTATGTTTTTTGATTTGTTTTTTTGCATTCCTATCACCAGATTTTTTATGAATTAAACTTTAAAATATAAAGCTTTTTCCTTCTCTTGCAATATTGTCATATATGAAGTTAGCAGGTTTACCCTCTAAGCCGAAGATATATAATCTATGCCAGTTTTGTTTATACTTTTATTGAAATTATTTTTTAGAATATCTAACCTGCAACCTTTTTTTATATTCATTTTTTTTTGGCTAAGTCTTTAGCAGTAACGTTTCTCCTTTTCAAGTATTTTGATAATTTTCAGGAGCTGTACGAACAATTTTGCCAAATTTAAAAGAAGGAAATACTTCTCGGGGAATATCAATGAATTTGTGCAGTGTGGAAAACTGAACGAAATGTATAGGTTTAAACAAACTAAGGACATTAGGGCACCAAAAAATGATAGTGTTTCATAATAATTTTTTTAAAACGTTCACAACTCAATTTAAAAAAAATAAATAATATTAAGCCTTTCAAATGACAATAACTGGAAACTGCTTTCTTAATAGGTTTAACTTATCGAAATGATTTCAGGGAATAGCAACAGATTTAAACAGAATTAAAAACCTCCTTATTGTTTCTGCAAATTAATTATTTTTTTCAACAACACAAGTCCTTATTTTAATAAATTAAAAATTATTACAACGTTAAAATTGTTAATTAAATTAAAAAACACATTTTTGGGTACATTGATTTTTTGTAGTTTTAATTTTTTTTGTATTAAAACAATTGCCATCTGACAGACTATTTTAATTCATATTATTTAAAAAAAAAAAAATGAAATGAAGTGACAATGGACCTTCCCTTGCCATACAATATTGTGTTCGACGGAACTTTAGGAATATGCCCTTAATGGATTGTACTGCTAAACTGGGACATCCTGTATTTAGCATTCAATATGTGTGAATTGAGTTGAATTTATATGTAGTGAGGACTATTTATCCGATTTCGTATTACATACAACATCTGTTGTCATTTTTATTATCGTGATGAAGTTATTTACCGAATTTTTAGAAATTTGGTTCGAAAATAATGCTTCTGTGTACCAAACCTTTAGAACACTTTCGCTATAGACTTTATAAAAGCATAACTTCTAAAATCGTAATGGTAGGGACTAAAGAAAATGCTCTCTAAATTTTGCCGGCACACAAATATTAGTGAGGTTATTGTTCTTCTCAGAAGGAATTACGTACCAATTGTTTTCCAATACAACCTCGGCTGGGTAGTACCTATTCATTTACACCGACATTTTTTTCTACAATGTAATCTTTGTGCCACTTCAATTATTTGAAAGGTTCACCTTTTGTCTAAGCTTCTAATATGGCAGCCTAGCATGTACCATTCGATGAAAGGTTTTTGGATTCATCCATTTTTTAGTTCCCCAATTCAGTCTGGCAAAAACAAATTTGTTTTCTTTTCCTCGGGTAGGTATAATGGAAAAAACAGAAAGCTTAGTGAACAATTCTAAAAGATGAAATTCTGTTTACCTACTCAATTTTCCTAGAATATTCCAGCCTATGACGATGTTATTTGGTTCGAAGTGTCTGAATACTGAATACTTGTTTTATGGTTGTGAAAACGTTTTAATTAAAAATTTGGGGAATTTTCGTCTACTCAATGGCGCGTTGTATACTTAGATATCAGTGGTATACATGTACTTAGAACTAAGTTATCTATTGAATATCTATTGATTAAAATGCTGCCAAGTTTATTGAGAAACTTTACCTTAATTTAGCAGAGAATGTGGTTAATTTTTCGCAGGTGTTTCAAATAAATAATTTTAAAAATTTATTTAAATTTAATCTTTTAATTTGCGAAAGCAGACTTTGTTTGTTGATTTAATTGTGACTGAAAGAAGATGCAGTGAATTTGAGGAGTGCTAATAGATTTCTGTTTAGGGCATGCAATTTTACGGTCCGTAGTATGAAAGTCATGCACTGCGGTACCCATTTTGACGATTTCCAAGGATGCTCTATGATAGTTTTTATATTTGTAGCTAAATAATATTTGCGAAGTCCGAAAAAGAAAGTCCAGCATACGCAAACACCTTCTTCTTCTATTGCATACTTTAGTTCAGTACTTGGCAAAATATCTTTAAATTCCTTTTTTTAATAAGAAACTCGACTTTAGGCTCAGTCAGAGAACGTTCATTACTCCAAAGCTAACGTTGAACCCAATAAGGGCGTTCGCCTCTCTCGCCAATCTCTCAATCGAAGTCATGTACTTTAATGTTTTATTCAACCCAGAACTAAATTAGAATGGGAACACGCAATAGATACTAATCGTACAATTATGAAACTCATTTTAAACTTTGCTCTGTTTTGGAGCCTGTCGGAATGCTTCCCTGGGTATAGCAGGTTCAATAAAATCCACACCTCAATTACGATAAAACTCTATTGAATATGCAATTCATAGAGCTCTTAACAAAGAACGTATTAGCATAAGGTGCGCTAGGGATAAGGGTGAATAACATTTGAATACCCGTATTTTTTTTAACATTTGATTAAAGATGTAGAGTATCCCACTGGTACCGCCAGGGACCAATCAAAAATAGTTAAAACTTTGTTTTAAACTTCCCACTCCCACTTTAAAAATATTTCTTGACACAAGCGCCACCGTTTCCGCCGATTAGCATTTGAAACCGAATTATTGGACTTGTAGTATCACAGAAAGGTTCAGAAAGGCGAGTTTTATAACATTAATTTTTTTCGGCTCAAAAACAAAAGTCAGGCTATTAAGGGTTAATCAGATGGGATTTATGGCTCTAACCAATTATGATACACCAGGTATAATTTCGAAATTTTGTTCGAAGTTCTAATACCTCACAGACATGGCTGGAATTTTCCCAGCACTGACATCAAAGGTTTCCCTATCTTCACTGATGATGAAGACGGAAAAAGAAACAGTCGCGTGAGTCTTTTCAGAAGCACTGGTTATCAAGCGCGGGCCTACTGGCCGACGAATTACTGCAGTGTCTTCCAAGCTGAGATCTACGCTGTTACGTGGGCGGTTCAGAGTGTCCTAAACGATGGAGTTACCAGCGAAGAAAATAGTCAGGTCGCACTTAAAGCAATCAACTCCAAAATATTGGTTGATTTTTTAGACTTTTGGAATTTAATTGTCAAAAAAAAAACATTTTAATTGCAAAGTTGCAGATGTTGCCATTTGAATTTTAAAGATTGTTTCATGTGAATGTTAACAATTGAAAAACCGTATTATGTAGTCAGTCATCTATAGTAAGAGATCAAAGATCCTAATTTCCTTTACCAGAAACGAAATCTGGATGATCTTCGGGGCTATCAATGTCAACTGAATCATTGGAAACCATGGCCATGGTATCTACAAACGATTTCTGCAGAAGCTGTAGAGATGACAAATATATGGAGTCTGTAAATCATCTCCCATGTCACTGCCCAGCTCATTTCCTACATGTAAGTACAATTTTCTTTAAATTTGGGACAAACCCCTATCAGATCTTAAAAGATTCATCAACGAATCGAATCCAATCGAATTTATTAGTCACAAGCCCTACCATGTACTTAATAGGATATTCTCAATGGACCTTTTTGTGGGTCCTGGCTGATTTTGAAAACACGTACTGAAAATATCCCACTAAACCTAACCTAAGCCAATCGGAGTATTTGGCCTTTATTTAGTATACACACCGATAGTGTGGTATTAATAAAAAGCACGTTTCAGGAAAAGCGACAATCGGCCTTACTAATAATCAAACACTAACGTCGACTACTAGTTGACTGCCAGTTTAAATTAAAATATACAGCATATTTGAAATGGTACCAATAAATAATTTGACCTCCAGCTTTACTAGTACGACGACTTTTTTTGAATCTATTACATTTTCTGTCAATCTATTTGTCAAAACATCTGATATTGTTTTCACCCAGAAGGTATTTAAAAAAAAAATGTGAAAAAATTAAATAATTCAAAATTAATTCAAGTCGGGACGAAGATATTTTTATGGATCTGATGCTAGTTAACGAAAGGAAAAAATATAAATAACCAACCGACCCATTTCTAATATGACACTGTCAATGTGGCTAGTGCTGCCATTGAGAATTTTGTTCATACCTTTTAGTACTTGTTATTTTTTTCTGAATTATATATGACACTGTGCTTGGTTTTAAGTGTGTTTGGAAACATCTTGTAAATTTTGGAATCCATTCGCAACGCAAAATGTACCTATTCTAAAGTAAGTGTACAGACTTCGAGTAACTTCGATAAACTTCCAGTTAAACACTAATTCGTACAAAAGGAAACTATTTAAATTTGCTGTGAAAATTCACAATTTGTATCCTTTTTCTGCGCTAATTGGACTATTTCGTTAAGCTTTGCATTTTTCTTATTTTTATGCCAAGCAACCCAAATCGTCCGACTAACACTATTAACTCCAAAATATATTACTATACATTGATTTGATACAAACAAATTTGACGGCAACATTCCTTTGCAGAATGAATTATGACAGAATGAAAATTAAAGTTAATGTAAGACATAAACATGACTTTCATACCATTAACATTTAGCTCTACAGTTAACGATTATCCGACATCTAATTTTTTTATTGGTGCAGGGATTTAAAAAAGTGTACCGACTTTATGTTAGCTGCTAGACTAAATTTGATTGATTGGTACAGCCGAATATATTCCAAATTTATTTAATACTTAACCTAATACATCCATATTTTTCCTTCAAAATTTACTTAAGAAACAGACAGCCAATTTCATTTAGTTCCAATAGCTATGAATAAAAACTGAATTTTGTTGTCTAGTTCATTCGCAAGAGAGTGCTAGAACAGTCCATTGAATTCACTACTCCCTATTTTTTCGCAATTCACTTTAAAGAAAAACTTGTTTTAATTTGTTGTCTTTCTTTAGTGAAATTCCGAAGAAATTGTGTTCCCTTAAAAAGTTTTAATTCCATGTGAATTAAATTAAATTTTACTCATGCAAAATTATTCTTGCCTCACTTTTTACTGTTACGTGAATTGACAAACGTAATAAAACATAGATACTTCTGAAGACTCCACCCAACACAAAATGTATATTTAAACATATCCACCTGCTGCCAACATTTCCGCTACAACACTCCAGACTCCGAAATGTCGTGCAGTAACACTTTTTTCTTCCTATTGCATTTTTTGCTATCCCAGTGGACGAATTTAGAACATTTTCAAGAACTCAACAGACGATAAACTGCGTCTACCGTCTAACAAAAAATTATATATCTATATATAGTCAGTTATCGCGCTGGTATTTAGATTTTAGTAACATCAAATTAAGTGAACACCTACAATGTACAAAGTACAATAATATGTGCTGCAAGTTAATTCTTAATAGTTTTTATTTTTTAAACGAAACTGTCCATGTCCATGACAGTCAGTCAGTGACATTTTCATTGCTCAACATGTGATCAAGTGTTTGTGCCATGACGATGAATGGTACCATAATGCGGTTCTGAAGTCGATGAAAAGATGGTGTATCTCGACTTAAAATTTGTTGGCATTTAAAGGAACGCCTCCGGATCTTTTCGATACTATGATCCATCCGATCCATCAGACTATAAAGACTTGTATGAAGTCTAGGTAGATAAATCACGTCAAATCCGTACTTTGAAGTAAGTTTTATCTGTGCTGGGATTGACGGCCTAAGACGGCATTAGCAAACAAAATATGGGTGGATATATTAAATCTTTTGCTCTCTTTCCATCTTCCTAATCATTGTAGTGTTTTTCAAGCAGAAATTATGGCGACCAAGGAAGCCTTGTCCTGGCTAAAGAATAATATGGTATCCGTAAAGGATATCCGAATCTTTTCGGACAGTCAGGTGGCCATCAAAAACCTAGATTCTGTCTCTATTAACACTTTAGTAGCCCTAGATTGCCGATCATCATCTCTGCTGCGTACCGGGAAAACTGAAAATCAGACGAAACTTGTCTGAAAAACGCTCCTTAGGCAAACCAGTTTCCACACGCAAGCTCTTGTTAAAACTGGATGCAATAGAAAAAAAACCTAGGATGGACAGGTGGTACTACTTGTCTGGCAATAAAGAAGATTTGGCCTAAGCTGGATCTAAGACGTTCTAAGAGTTTGATTACCCTCGATAGATCGCTATGAATGGTGTCATCACTGGACTCTGTCTGAGAGGTAGGCATGCAATAAGGCTTGAAGATTATTCAAGCGACTTTTGTAGGAGCTGCATGAGGAGTAGGAAAAGATAAGTCTACACCTTCTTTGCGCACGCCCTGCTCACTCTGCTCACTAGGAGCTTACTATTATACCTTAACGATCTAAACTCGACCCACCCAAAATGTCTCTTACGCTTTATAAGCAGTTCAAAATGGGTCAACGAATAGGCAGGAACTTTAGATCCTGATCCATTAATGTACTTAGTTTTCCCGACTTTCGAAGAAAAACGAGAAGTGATAAAGTGATAAAGAGCTTAGATGTTCGGCACTCACCCCGAAAATCTCCCACCTGATGCGAGCATAGGCCGGACAACTGCAGAGAAAGTGTTCTGCTGTGTCATCCTCCTCACCTCAAGCAGGACAGGTAGTTGTTTCGCTTAAGCCCAACACGTTTAAGTGTTAGCAAAAGTTTGTTGGCCCGAAAGGACGCCTACAAGCAGCCTACAGTCGATTCTCCTCAGAAATAGAAGAAAAGATGCTGACCTTTTGCAACTGTCCGGGCGCAGTAGTTTGGTCTGTCTACAATGGACCTCACATAGGTCTAAGTGAGTTGGACCTCTATCCGGCTGCCACTTCGACGTAACTTAACCTAACTAAGCAAACCTTGCTACCCTTTCGCTCTTTTCTTCCATTTTCGCTTCCACAACCATTCTCCCCAACTTAATTGTCATTGGCTGGGACTCGAAGCCATTCTTTTTGGTACTTTCCCGTGTTTTTAATTTCAGAAAGATAAAAACCCATAATTTGTGCGCTGCTTGAACGGTGTTTGATGGTTTAGAATGTCCTGACCGTTTGCCACTCGTCTGCTGTCTAGGTCCTACAACAATAACTGTGATGCACTTAAATGCTTTAGGTCCGACGATAATCATTACAAGGGCCTCAACCAATAAGTCTCTGCAATTAAACCAATTTTTGCTAACTTTCCCACGTAATGCACTCCAAATTAGTTGAGTTACACCCACGTGTGCGTGCCACCGAACTCGAGGCCTTTGTCTAATGCGGTTTTCCTCCGGATTCGAATCGAAGAAGCGGTTGTCTTCATTTGCTCGACATATCCCAGTCATCTCAAACCTTAAACTCGCAGTTTTTTACTAAGTCGACCTCGATATTGTTGTAGTTCTCGTTAAGTTGTTTTGTAGAACCCGTCAACGCATACAGGAACATAATCCTCCAAGATAAAATGAATGCACGCACAATTCTCTGAGTGTCTGTATAGAGCTACTCAGTATTTTTTTTTTAATATTGGATACTACCTTAGAAGAATGCCAAAGTAAATTTCATAATAAGAATCACAATTGCAATCCAATTTTCTATGCATCTACAGATCTCTGATGAATACCGTTTTGAACCCAATTTTTTTAAGGAAATCATCCCTGTCCATCTCCGTAAATGGCGCCAAAGACAATTGATAGCCACTTTAAACTCTTCATGACAGTTCCCCGGAAAGAAATTTAAATGGCAGCTAGTTGCGGTCCACTTCTAGGGACTAAATTCATTAGCTAATGCATCGGCAAGGATGCACTACGCACCTTCGTCGCATACTGTATTCTAAAAGTTAGAAAATTCCCGAGCAACTTGACGAGACAGACGAAATTTCTCTTGTATTTTCCAACCAAATGCAATTATGAGTTCACTGGAGCCGAAAAATTCTGATGCACTTCCTAGAATGAGAAAGCGGAATGGTTGCTGCAGTATAGGATATTTTGTGTGCAATGCGCTTCACTTTAATTTCTCTCTTAGAAGTGGAGGCGTCGTGACGCGATACCGACGAACGCTGACGATGCTGATGATGCCAAATTGCCATCCGTTTTCTGTGGCCTGTAGTTGTTGTCAAAAATTATCTGTGTGTCACTTTGTTGAGCAAGTTTAACTTTGTAGCATGTTTATTATTTTCACCACAATATGTTAACTTATATAATATTTTCGTATGCGGTTTTAAAGTTTATTCTGTGTTGTTGTTTTTGTCAGTGTGTTAATTATGAGTCCTTTTTCTGTACTGCTATATGAGTTATGTCATTAGAAGTTTTTTTTAATTCAGTTACAGGGTTACGCAGAGTTGACGTCTGTGTATTTTTGTGTGTCAAAATCATTGCCACTTTATAGAAGCATACTGTTTTCGAAAATATGAATTTATTATTTAACGGTGCACTAGTGTTTTTGTGTTTCAAACTTCAGTAAGGGTTAATATTTTGTGGAAAAAAAAAACTAAACAAAAGTTAGTTGTTATTTTATTTTCCTTTTCTATGGAAATGTTTGTAGGATAGATTTGAATAGAAGATCTACGGTTAATGTTTGAATAAATGTATAACACTTAAACACACAATTTAGTTGGTTTGGTTTTTTTGGTTTGAATGGACGATTCGAGTGCACTTTATCTATTATTTGTTTATACAGGTATTTTGTTCCCAATCTCCTATAAAGGGGCACGGTAGTGCCCAGCCCAGTTCTTTAGCAACTTTGGCACAACACCCTTATTTACACGAACCAACTCAGGCCATTTTGACTCCCCTCTAACTCCGCTTACAACAAATCTAGAGACATCAAATTTTCAGGATTTATTGGGACGCACAGCAGCAGGCTCCACACTTCAACTGTTTATTATTAGCGGTTCCTGAGTTATAAGGCCCCAAAATTAGCAAAAACCGTAACCACAGACTCACTGACAGATCATTAAACCTATGGAGCACTTCCAGTCATCGTAGAACCTTAAAATTTGGCACAGTAATAGGGTTTGCGGAGAAACCACAGGGAAAAATCTAACATATGTGATTTCCCATTTAGGGGGCATTCAAGACGCCCCTTTTCTTTAACTTTGCACCCAAACGACTATGAAATGACTAGAGCTATGAAATTATACTTGAAGGAAGGATTTTAAGAACAGAGACAAACTTTGTACATATTCCAAAAAGAGGCGTGGCAACCGCCTTTATATCGAACTCATTCTGTAGTTATGAATGTGTTATAATGTTGGTAATTCTTTTAAAGGCAAACAAGGAAAGTTATAAAACAAATTGTATTTTCCTCAAAAGAGGGCGTTTACGTGCGGTCGAAATTCCTACAATAAAAAAATTTTTGCAGAAAGTATTGAAATCACACCAAAAATATAAAAGTTAAGTTCTTTTATACAAAAATCGCTTTTGCCTTCAGCGACAAAAAGTACTGAGATCTAAAGAAGAACGCATAGTTTGTATTGTAATTATTAAAAATATTACAAATAGTATTTAGGTACATTTTTATACTCGGCTGTATGTGGGCAAAAATCCTCCTTGATATGACACAGTTTGACAAGCTCAGCTAGTGAGGAAAAATGTAGGAATACATCTCTCTTTACGTATCCTAAGGGCGCATTAACTTCCTCCGCTAGAGATACATTGAGAGCGGAGCCCCGTCGGGCCAGCTCGTTGCCCAGAACCCATATAAGAGTGATGAACCGGGGTTGACTCGGGCCAGTATTTTCCTACAGTCCCTAACAAGCTTGGATAATATGCAGATCCAGGGAGGGAATGTTCAGAAACACGTCAAGTGCTTCGGTCGGGATTGATCGAAGGGCTCCTGTGGTGGCGATTCCAGCCATTCTTTGGACTCTGCTCAATTTCTTAATATTATAGGCCTTGCTTAAGGCGGCCCACCAAAATAGATACCCATAAGTGAGGATGGGACGTATTACGGCTGTATACATCCAGAGGACCATTTCTGGTTAAAGTCCCCACATCTTGCTAAAAGTTTGACTGCAGGCATAATGGCATAAAAGAGGAGCTTTTCGTATGCGTTGTTCGATATTCAACTTCTAGTTATGTTAAGGGTCCAGAGTGACTTTGCGCTGGAGGATAGGGTACGTTTTTTATTATTGAGGCGGGGAAGCGTGAAGGTTGGTATTTTGGATTTGGTGATGAAGAGCATTAGTTCCGTTTTATTTGAGTTCACGTGGAGGCCATAACTAGTGGCCCTCATCACTCACCACGTTAGGTAACATTCCCGATACTAGTACAACTACATCATCCGTGTAAGCAACCACTTTGATTCCGTCTCTCTCAAGCCCCAACAGAATTTTGTTTAGGACCATGGTATATAAGAGAGGCAAGATCACCCCTCCCTGGGGTGAATCCCTAATTACTGATTTAGTTAAGAGACTGTGATCTAGGTTAGCCTAAATGATCCTTGTTTTTAGCATGGATACGATTCATCTAGATACGAATTCTGCTACACCTAACTCGATGAGAGACTTTTGAATGCATTCGGTATAGACTTTATTGAACGTGTGTAATTTCGGTAAAGTAATAACCTCTTAATGGTTTTCACGACCTCGAGAAGAGCTATCTGAGTATATTTACATTTAAGGTAGGCGAGGACAAGCTGATTGGTCTAAAATCCTTCGCGGACTCGTCTCCATGATGATAGAAGAATGGATGTTTCTTTAAGAAAAGCTCGCCACTTTCTATGGGCACTGAGTTTGTCTTTATACATACCAATTGAAAGGGGGTGAATTCAAGCCATAACAATCCTACCATTTCTCTCTAACGTTTGTGAACGGACTATTCTTATGCAACTGAATGAGTATCTGCTATCTAATTGCGTCATATTTAAGTGAAAGAGAGGCAGTTGTACTTCTCGACGAATTTCTTTCCAATCAAGAAAAAATGTAAGGGTTAAACCTTTACTTTCATAATTTTTGAAGTAGCTTTTTACTACAAATTATTGCAGAAGTGTAGTTGGCACATACATACATTCCACTTTTTTGAAGTCTGCAACATTTCATATAAAATCTCTGTCACGCTTGACATATGTGGTCCTGTGGTCTCATGCCATTTGTGGTCCCTAAATTCATTGCATATTTCTGGTTACCGCTATATAAAAAAATTAAAGAATTATAACCTACCTCAATTATGAATATTGGCTCATTGCAACAAACCACCGAACATCCATCAACAATTATGTCAAAACAGATTGGTTCTTTCTGATTGTACCGATTACTCAATGAATCAGAACCCTCTTAAATTAATTAATACGCACACACATGCAACATAATAAATTGTATCAGCCAAAGGCCCAAACTGATATAGCACAGACGGGCTGCTGCTGCTACTGCTTACTAATGGAAATGTTCCATCAGAGGCCTCAATTATGTAGCTTTGTGGCAATTTTTTTTGCTTTTTTTTTTTTAAATGACAACAACCAATTCAATAATTTTCTCATATTTTTCGGTTTTGTTTAATAAAATAAATTGCAGAAATTAATCACAAACGCGTGTCACCCCCGCCGGCCTCTGGGACTATCACTTGCAGTCCAATATAATAAATTTTACTCAACCAATGCAATAAAAAATTATCTCACTTATTGTTTTGTGCGCCGATAAATTTGATGATTATTATTTTGTTTTTTTTTTGTTTATAATATAAATTTCAGTTTTGCTTTGAGGTTAATGCAAATAAAAATAAAAATTCTGTATATCATATTAATCAACCACAGAGGTATAATTTAAAATATTTATCCTTAAAAATGACAGTCTATCATTTCAGCCTGACCTCAACTAATGAACTGTCATGGACCAAAATATCAACAGAAATATCTATTACAACAAATTTATTTCGCTCACGTGCAAACGGTATTAAATGTAGATAGGAATTAGTTAGTCTAGTTTTAATAGTTAATTTCAGTTTGCGGGTTGGCAGACAGCTAGATAAGCAAGGTCCTTATCGGAGTGTCACACTCGAATTAGTTTCCCAGTGCATACTGATATCTAACATGCTTATCTAAGTCCCTTTTCGAACAATATGCAAGTCCTTTTGTTGAGCGGTTGAATTTGGGTGGCGTACCACCGGAACCTCATGGGTGTATCTATTATATATTTTAGAAAGCCAAGTTGTTGCGAACATATTGTCCATAATCAAGTTCTGCGTAATGAAATTTTAGGTATAGGTGTGTGTGTGTGTGAAGAATTTATATACTTATCAATACCACCGGCAGATGGAGCTAATTGATATCATGGTCAATCGTTACACATTTCGGGGGATATTAGCCGGCAATAGATTTTTGGTCAACTGATTAGGCGAAATGTGGGTGGGGTGGGCTGGGCTGGGTAGCCTTTTATATCGTTCGCTTGGATTAATTTAATTTTATTAGAAAAGCCAATTCGCGGAGAGAGTAAAATTTAATTTTCGAAAATAATTGCAAAACAGGATGTACGTACAGATGGGCAGGGACCGATGCATGCGATATGGTGGGATTGAATCGAACAGATTGGGTTTAGTTTATGGAATTTAATTTGCGAAATGTATTGGTTTCAGATTTCTCTTTGCAAAGGCTCTTCTGGCTTTACAGGCACAACATTGGATTGGTTATTGTTGTTTGATTTAAAATGGATTAGAACTTGAATCATGCATTAAAAGGATATAATGGTTGTGCTGGATTCGGGGATGCTGTAGATCAGGTGACAATGTCATTAAGCTGGATGTAACTTTGGATTTTGTTAGCAGAATTTTAATTTAAATAAATACGAGAATGTGATTTACTTTAATTGTTATTTGAAGTAAAAGCTAATTAAAAGATATTTTATTCACTTTTCTGTATTGTTTGAGAATGTATTATTGATTGATTGGTTCTCAAATCAAAATCTTAAAACTGGGCATTAGTTTTGACATTATTTCATATTATTAAATGGCGAAGTAAGTTATAGAGATTAAACGGTTTGGTTTGGAAGGTGTGTTCTTTTTAGAGGTATAGAATTTTAAGTTGGCAACATTTTTTTAACTTTCGGACATTTTCTAGTATTTTTTTTATTGGTATAGAACTTCGAATTAAAATAAAACAGAAGAAAATAGTTTTAATGTCCATCATTATTTTGGGAAGATAATTTTATGCCATTTATGTTGGCAGGTTCGAATAAAGACAAGTCTAATGGTCCAATTTTCAACCACTTTTTCAAGCAATTGGGGCTGTGTGTCGGCAATAACGAAACGAACGTTGGCTTCCAAGTCCCCTAATGTTTCTGGTTTGTTGGCGTAGGCGAGCGACTTCACATATCCCAAAAAAAAAATCCAATGGTGTCAAATCACACGATCTAGGTGCTCATCGAATGTTTCCTTCAATAAATCGATTGTGACGTGCGCGGTGTGGCATGTAGCGCCGTCTTGTTGGAACCACATCTCATCCACATTCATGCCATCCAATTCAGGAACAAAATAGTCTGTTATCATGGCTCTATACAAGTCCCCTACTGACTCTCCAGCATCATTTCGGAAGAAGTATGGCCCAATGACTCCACCAGCCCATAGAGCACACCAAACAGTCAGTTTTTGTGGATGTAATGGCGTTTCAAGAGTCTCATGTGGATTCTCTTCACTCCAAATGCGGCAATTTTGCTGGTTGACGTAGCCATTCAACCCAAAATGAGCCTCATCACTGAACAATATTTTTAAAATTTTGGAAAAAAAAATATTTGAACCATTATTTTCGAAATAAATTTGCACGATTTGCAAACGCTGTTCATTTGTCAACCCTTTCATGATGAAATGGCATATCAAACTGAACATAAATGACATTAGAGCTGTCAGATTTGACAACAAAATGTCAGTTTTATCTCAATTCGAAAAACCAACCTGTAAAAAAACACCCTTTAGATATGCATTTCATTGTAAAGAACATGTAGAGGGGTCGACGTTATGTTCTGTAGGGATGGCCAAGCTGAACTTAAAGCATTGCGCCTTGTAACCACTTCTAAGTTAGTGCTTCAACTATGTAATTAATTGAAGACTGAATACCATGAGTCTTGTTTGGATTCCGCGTCATATGATGAGATCTAAGAAGAAGTATTCTCTAGACCTGAACCTGTGTTGGATCTCCCATAGGCACTCTGACAAGCCACAATATATTTGAAAGGCACCTAAATGTGCTAGGCTTAAGCAACTATCTGCGACTCTTGTGGCTTGTAGGCTCAAACGTACGCTAGTAGACCAAAATTTCACACTAAGGAAAAACTTGGGAAAGACCAACGACTTTAATGTTAGGACACACCATCTTTTAATTGAATTGAAAAGAAGGACAAACTGCTTGGTTGCTTTCAACGAGCAAGCAAAATATCTCTGTACTTAGTCCAAAAAGTTAAGACAGATCGACTTTTTTTTACTTGCACACATCCAACGAATTGAGAATTGTCTCAGGTACGAGGACGAATCGAACCTCCTGTTGAAAACCAAACAATACCCTCTATAAGTTCTTGGTATGCTTGGAATGGAAGGCTGCTGTTTCTCAGATAGAAACTCTGCACGGGTCGGCAGCCATGTCTCTGCTCCTAGTATAGACACCTATACGTTGCCGGCACCCCACATACAACTCTTGTATGATTTCATTTTAAAAAATGGGTAAATGCTTTAGATGCTTTTCTCATCTAAATACAGACAAAGCATTGACAGGTTTTAAATAGACTAAAACGCTTAAAAGATTACAATCCTTTCAAAATGTTGCTTGTTTTTTCAAAATAAAATATGTCGAGTGTTGTGGGATTAAACTCTTCCATTCTCCTGTCAGTTTTGCAGGTTTAACCTCTCAAAAGTATGGTCCGGCCCCCGACTAAGTATAATTCATCACTCAGGTCAATAATAAATTTTCTTTAGACGCCATTAGCTGCATCTCATTAATTAGAGAACTCTTTATGAACTCAAAGTATTCTCCTCAATAATTTATTCATCATTCTAGTTGATGGATTATATTTGACCTGCAACTGAAGGATAAAAACCTTTACAAATTAACTGTATCAAAGCACCCTTCACGAATTCAATAATTTACCATAAATTACTCATAAAAAATTTATAATAATCTCATGCTCGGCTATTGAAGTTTCTTTTAATTAAATCATCAGTCTGTATTTATGTGAAATCCACTTATGAGCGTGTGCCCCAACCCACCCCCGCCCTAATCCATAAAGTATCTCCATAATAGAATAGTCTTATGCAAAGTTGTAGACGACAACAACGACGTTGATGGCGAAGAAGAAGAAGTACAATTAGAAGAAAGCAGCATCCGATTTATGTACCTCTTTTGTTGTCATCCCAGTGCACATCTTTAGAAATACATTTAACATCTCTAACAATACCCTCCCCTCCAGACAGATAGACACACTCCGAAAAAGCATTTTAACTTGCAATTTGTCATGTCTGACTGACGGACGCACAGTCATATGGACAATAAATCATTTTTGAAAGCCTAATTAGATAATGTCATCTGTTTCCGGTATAAATGATGCCATCAATTAAATTAATTCATTACTATAGCATCATCATCATTGTCTTCGTCGTCATCGTCATCGTCATCATCATGGCTATTCCATTGGAAGACGACGACGACGACGACGCACATGGAAAAGAGCAAACGCAGCCGATGTACGACCGATGATTGTGTGTGAGTGTTGTGCTGACTTTGCTGAGAGGAAAGCAAGAAATTAATTTTCATTTCCGACTGTCTCGAGTGAGTATTCCTCTGTGTGATTGAGAGGAAATCTCCGTAAACTCATCTCTCGGATGCACAATTGAATTGGCTTGGCTAAGCCATCCAGAATAATGTTACGTCCTTGAGGTTCTTTGCAAAAGAAGGACGAACAAGTCTATGATTAATCGACCATCAATTATAGAGTTTTGTACAAGTTGTTGGACTGCTCATCCTGATTGAAGGACTCTAATTTGTAAGAACGACAAATGTATGGAATTATGATTCTTAGTTGTCATTTCTCCTCTTTGTGGATTCGTATTGAGTGCTTTAATATTCCAAAGGATTATTTTTACATAATCCCATTGCTGATCAACCTACAGTTAAAATTACGAGTTTAACTCCTCCCCCTTCTCTGCCCCACTCTCACTTCCATCCACCGGTTGCCTTTTATAATTCATATCGAAATGTAATTAACATCAAGCCCCTTGAACATCAATAACTACTTGTCGGCATGTCCGTTTCGTTCCACTTCCAAGAGATTTCCGTCACATTCATTTTGCTTCACATCAAGCAAACAAAAACGAGTCCTCAACAAAGGAATTTAATCCAAATCAAATGACCCATTCAGGATTAAATCCATTGAAATACATGTGTCGATTGTGTCCTTCCCCTTCACTCTGCCTAGCCTATGCGCCACAACTTTAACAACTTAAACAGGACCGGACAGGACAGGAAAGGACATCGAGCACACGTACATACACATCCGTATCTATGTAGTACTGTACATATGTCGAACCTTTTGCTCAAATCGATTGACATTGATTAAAATAAAATAAAATGAAATAAAAAAATGAAAAGTGTATTTATCCAAATTAAAAAAAAAAAAAACAAAAAAATCTATACTTTTATCCTTTATCCTTCTTATGCCGGCCAAATGCCTCTATCATTCAATTCAAGCGGAAAAAGGGAACGACTTCTGGAATGCCTTGAAGACTGTTTTCATTTTGAGAGTCCTTTTTTTTTGTTGTTTTCTTGTTTGTGTATTCAAACTTAACTAAATGAAACGGAATGTGTTTTTCTTTATTGAAAATAGTTTCCTGTTCATCCGTGGAAATGCTCGGAAATATAGAAAGAAGGACTCAACAGTTATGTTTATTTTTTTTTTCTGTTCATTCTTTCGTTCGTTTTGTGATTGTTTGGATGTTATTTTTATATCCTGTTAGTGTCTTTTGGATTTGTTTTGTTTGGGATATTGCAAAGTTAATTGAAAATAATATCCTTCGAAATAACAATGTCGTTGTAAGGTCTTTTAAATTGAAAATTACATATTAAGGACGTGCTTAGGAATGCATTGATAACTAAATTAAGGTGTGGAGAGCTCAGTTATTGCAAGAGGATTAAATTTGTTTTACATTTTTTTTCTTTTATGTTGCTAAGGATTTTTCTCTTTTTTGTTGAATCTTTTATATATATAAACGAAATTCTTCCCCTGAATTGGTTTACAGGAATTTTTAGCAATGTATGAGGCATCTGCAAAGTTGTCATAGAAGGCGACGTAGCTGGGTATGGTTTTCAACTCGGGTTGAATTGGAAACCAAAAACGGAGGAGAATGGAGCAAAGAGTGAATGCCTTTTATGCCTAAAGGAAAACTTCTGGAAAGAAGTGGGACTTGCCACCAAATATTAAGCACTTCAGTGCCAAGATATTCAGCACGTGAGCACCTAGGTTCTGGAGCCTGGTTCAAGCAAAAGCAGTGTAGTCCATGTTATTAATGTTATTTAGCTGAACCCTAGCACATTGAGGATGCACAGGGTTCCCGCAAACATTCACTCGAAATGGTTTGGTCTGTCTGCAGCACGAACAATCGTGCCATCTTATACTTTTCCTAAAGAAGACACCGAATCCCTTAATGGGCCTTATTAGATGCTGCTGACATATCCAACACAGGCCTGATCATGAGAAAACTTCTTCCGGACCTTGACGAGCAAGTTATTCGGTGATCTCATTTCTCGTCATTCTAGTATTACCCAAAACAAGACGCAGATAGTTCAGTCTTGAATCCTTGAGTTGGGGCATTTACTAAGAAGTGATTAAAGGATTAAGGAGAAAGTTTTGAGTGCAGATTCGCTGTCACTGCGGACACAAACACTTCGACCCCTTCCGACCAGTTCTTCACAATATAGTAGTTATTATAATAGCGGAGATCTTAGCCAATTTTTTTGTCTATTGACAAACTCTAAAGAATTGCCGGTATTGGCTGCAAAGGGGCCTTCGTTATCTCGTCGGGCCATGGTCTAGATGCTTTGATGAACCTTCCCCTTAAAGAGAGGTGCCGTTTGCTAACATGCGCATTGGGATTTTGAAAAACTTGCTAGAGAAGTATCCATAGACCTCTGTGTATTGGATATGCCGTTTGATGCAAAATGACACCACAAATCCTTCTGCGACAAAACTACCACCTCAACTTTCCTCAAGTAATGGAATGGCTCCGGTCAGACTCTGACCCATGAAAGGAATGTCATACAATTTTTACAGATGGCTCCAAAGCCGGACATGGATCTAGCGCTGGAGTCTTTGTGGAGTGCGTTAATATATGACATCACTACCCCTTGGTTAAATATGCGTCTATTTTCTAAGCGGAGCTCGAACATAAGCTTTCCCTTAGTTTGAATACAGTGAATCTAGTTTGGGTCCCGGGTTACACAGGCATACAATTAGATCCCCGATGAACTTGCTCCTTGAGGAAAACTAAGAATATTAATGTAAGGTTTCTGCATTATAGCACAATGATTGTATGAGAACTCCATCGTACTATCAGACAAAAGAATAATAAATTATAGATGCCGTGAGATAAGGTCAAATATTATAATTTTTGCATTATGATAAGCTGATATTAAACCAATTTAGTATGCGACACAAAGCCAACTTTTCGTTTTGATCTTATAATAGAAAATCCGTCATTCAAGTGCCTATAAGACTAAGATGTCCTGCTGTGCAGGATTAAAGGATATCAATTTAATTTCTCCTCTCGGGCAGGCGCCTAATGCATGATTTCTTTAATTCACTGTATTCAAATTGTCACTTTGTAAAGGGTCATTCTTTTTCGGTTTCAAAAATTAAAGCTAAAGAAAACACACACAGCGGTACATATTTGATGACAATTTTATTTCGTTATAAAGTTTGGCATCTGCCATTAAGCATGAAAAACAATATCATTCAAATGGACGCCTCGGTTAGATATTCAACTTGAGTAAAGTTGGTTTTTAATGTGTATAGAGTACGGAAATTATTCGCGTAAGCAAGGTCTTTTGCGTAGCCCCACAGAAAAAAAATCTAAAGGTGTAAAATCAATAAAGCCATAATTGGTCGCGCTGTGTGGCTTGTCCCGTCTTGTTGGAATCACATATCGTCTAAGTAATGGAGATGCAAATCAAAATTCAAAATATATCAAGGTGAGGTGAACACCTTGTTTTCAACGCCAGGATATCGATAAATTCGGATCACCAGCATTACTTAAGACATCGGTAACGCTTCCACACTCTTTAAATTTCTTTACAATTTTACGGTTTATGACGACCATAATCATCGCTAAGTTTTAATAATTGTAAAGCTTTGTTCGATTGTTAAGTGATCCATTCTCGAAAATGGTAAACATTCAACTAATATTAAGACACTTAAAATGGCAGCTGAATTTGACAGGTGTCAAGTGGCAGGGCTACCATCAATTTCACGAATGCAAACTTATTGTTAGTGCAGAAATACCGGAGTGAACTTCGGAACAGGGGTGCTTTGTTTTCCAAACAATTGTAAGTTCAAGCGCTCTGACCCAATGGTTTTCACCTTTATATTTCACGGTGTACGGTCACATAATTAAATCGCTCCTCAAGTTAATTTTCCCAAGTGTTAACCACTCCTGGGTGCAGTGGCTTATGGGTTAAGTGCGTTGGACTACTAAGCGAGAGGTCGCTGGTTCAAATCCCGACCTGTACCACCTGAAAGTTATTCGCTGCCCCACCTCTTGCGAACGTCTGACAAATATCCAAGAGTAAGAAGCTTCTCAAAAATAAATTGCCATTCGGAATCGGCATTAAACTGCAGGTTCCTGCATTCGTGTCAAAAAAAATAACTTGGCACACACCATGGTTGGAGAAGCTAGGCTTTAGGTCCTGTATGGGCTGTTTGCGCCTAATTTTTATTTTTATTTATTTTGTTTACCACTCCGCACCCTTACAAATATTAAAAATTTTACCGACCACGCATTTTTCCTTCCAATTTGTTGACTTCTTCAGTCGACTTACCCTACTTGCCTGATAAGATAATAGACAAATTATCTTACCTTCCCAACATGGTTTCCTTAAGGGTAGATCAACAACTACTAACCTATTCGAATTTGACTCGGGAACTCTTTGCACCCTCGAAGCTGTCTATGAAGTTGATTTAATTGGTACTGACCTCATCTAAGCCCTCGAAAAAATCTCTCACCACTTTATCCTTTTTAAACGCAATGCTCTAGGCTTTCAACCAACATTCACTGCTTGTGTTCAATCCTACTAAATTAATCGCCAATGTAAAGTCAGATTTAGATCCTCTGAATCGGATCCCTTCTTTGCTACCTCTGACGTCCCACAGGGTAGTCATCTTGGCCACCCTGAATTTTATTCTCACAATAAAAAAACTCTTCTCTTGGCTTTGTTAAACGTTGGTCTAAAGAATTTTCTGATTCCTATATCACCCAAATCTATCACATCGTTAGGACCATTCTTAAATATGATATTCAAGTTTGATCGCCCTATCACCTCATTCATTCTCGTCGAATCTAAGCTGTCCAACGTAGATTCCTCCCATTTGCTTCCCGCGGGCTACCGTGGGCTAATTGGTATAACCTTCCTCCCTATCAGGACCGTTTTAAGCTATGCAATCTCTTGAACAACGTCGTCGAGTTGCTGATATTCTCTTTATACATCAGCTTCTATCAAAAAAATTTCCTGAACAATCTTCGATCGATACCTCGCTTCAGAATCAACTATCATCGAACAAGTTATGGACGGAACCGTATGCTATGTTTAACTTATAGCATGCAAAACCTTTTCGACTTCCACTCAATCAAAGAGAGCTTCCAAACCTACCTCCTAATCGAATTAGACTTAAGCTGATTTTAAGAATTTAAATGTTATCCTTAAGAATTGATGATAGTTTTAAGTTTTGCTTGTATTAAGCTAATAAATTTAAGCAAACTATCTGGGGCGGACGGGGGCACCTTCCCCTTCCCTTCTAAGATGCACTACAAAGCGCTTACTTTCACTGTACACCAGTAGTGCTAAACGAATAAATATAATGAATTAGTTAATATTGCTCCATTTCGAATGAAAGGATATTTTCGTCCTCTTCTTGTGCTTGATTTTTTTTTTAATAAATCTTCGGATGATGTTTGGACTTTTTCGTGTTGTCGAATTTTTTTTCGAGGCAGATTTTTTTTATTTTATCGAACCTTTCAATCAAAATAAGTTTGAACTCAAACACATGTGTCCCAAAGGCCATGTTCTAAGCAATGTTATTCGTTTCTCACTTTCTTTCAAAACAAGTTAACACCAACACTCGCGCAAGGAGTTGAATAGGTATAAAAGTGAACGCTTTGTATTGAAATATGATCATTTTCTTCCATATTTTCTCCTATTTCAGCACAATTGCAGTATCTTTATCAATTCTTAGTATCCTCGGTATGCGAAAAAGTTAAAAACACTTCACACTTACACGCAGCCGTTTTTTCTTATTTTATTCAATTAATTTTGTTAAATTCGAAGTCATTCAGTGTACTGATTCGAATAATTCATAAATAATCCTAAATTGGAAATTTTCTCTGGAATTTAATTTCACAACAAGTCGAGAGCAGATTTAAATTTTTTCTATGGCAACCTCAGGCGGCACCTAGGAAAATTCATACCCCTAATCCATACAACCTTAATTCCCTAGTAGAAATAACAATCCTTTTCATCGTGAAATATTTTCAAATATCTAACCGTTTTCCAAAGAAAACTAATTACATTTAAAAATAGAAAATCTTTGCACTCAAAAAAGTTGTATTTTTTTTTAATCCAAAAATGCTTTATTAGTATCTGGGGTTACAACAAATTGCTACTCTTAAGTTGGAGTCTGAATTTTGCACAAAAACGACAATCGTAGATTGTAAACTTTTAAATAAGTAAGTGCTACTTGCATGGGCCATTTTAACAGGAATATCAACAGCAATAACGTGAAATCCTTCCAAGTGTTTTCCAAACATGAAAACATCATCACTACACTACTCGCAGATTCAAGGATCAAAACCAACATCACCTCGAATAGGAATCCCACGTATCAAAACCATACCGTCAGTGTTACTGCAATTTGCAACTTTAACCATCATTCGGTAGGTGCCACGAAAAAAAAACTACAACCAAGGATTTTTGTAGTATTTCGTTTCATCTACACGTCGAGCGTCGTCGAACCAAGCAGTTAAAAGGAAAATAAACGTGCATGGAAAAGAATAAACAACAAGGAGATGAAGAAATATCTAGGAAACGTTTTCCAAATGCATTTTAGGTTAAACGTGTGTTGTGCGTTTGGGTGGTTGTTGTTTGTTCTTGAATGAAAGAAAGAAAGGATATTTTTGTGCCTTTTTGCATACTCTTTGGATGGATCGGAATCCATCAGAAAACGAAAAGGTGAAAGCTCTCGTTCCATTGAGCATTCATGTTTTTTGTTTCTTTGTTCGAGAGGAGGACTTGTCGAATGTATTAGTTGTTATTGGATGTGTATATGTGTGTGTGTGTGTGTGAACGATGAAAATTGGTTTAAGTATCAGGGAAGGTCCTTATGCGGAAAAATTCATAAAATCGAAAATGATGAAGCAAATTTAACAAAAGTGAGAGGGTGTGGTAGTCGACAGTGAAGGATGGTCTTTTTTTTGTTGATCACAGACACGAATTCACTTGGTGAGTGGAAAATGATTTCTTAATGATCCTTTCTCCGCAGTCCTTTGAGTTTTTTTTTTCCTCTGCTTCTTCTTCTTCCATTTTGTATATCGTCAGTGTGTGTTTCGTTCACCCTCTTTGTCGAGTTTTGAAGATAAACATGGGAAGGGATGACTACAAGACACAATAACACTCTCCTCACTCGATGAGGATATAACAGTTTTGTTTTTAAAGGAAAATTGGATGTATCAGCATATATTATCAATTGGAGGGTTGGCGGTTATTTTCTTCTTTTTTTCTTGTCTGTTTGAATCCGAAAATCAACTTGAAATGATCAATCTTTATTGTTACCCCCTTAAGAGAAGGCATTAAGTTCCGTCAGTTCGCAGATGAAATAGAGATGAATCCTGTTTGCATGAAAATTGGATTTTCATATTGTCGAAATCACTGGCGATTAAAATCGCTTTTTGACGTAATGATGACAATGTAGGATGGAGGAAGTTGACAAAAACGACGACAACGACGACGACGTCGACGATGACGACAACAGGATCAACGATGAATGACTCATCAACCACATCTTGTGCCACGATGCGGAATGATGAAGCACTGTTGATGTGCCACTGCAAGATAAAAAAAATAAATCCTTTACTCCTTCCTTCGTTGGTTGAATTTCTGTGTTTTTTTTTCACATTGGATAAGAGAGATAATCATGAAGTACACGAGATAGCTACTCTGGGAAAGCTGTAAATTTCATTGAATTAGGTACATGTGGGGATTTGATTTTTTTTGAAAATAGCGCTGCTGTTACGATAATGGGATTTTTGGTGAAGGGTTACGTATACGCCCGAGGGTAGTTTGATATCCCATTTATTTTCTTATTTCTTTTTTTTTTGAGTTTCTTGATGGAGTTTAGTTATGAAATTTGTTGAAGCTCTGTAAATCAAGTGCAGGAATTTTATTATTCGTAAAATATTAATCCATGGAATTTTCAAACTTTCGAATATTTCTGATATGCATTTGAAAAAAGTTCAAACTGGAGTCAATCAAAGAACAACTGTAATTTAGGAATAAATATTCCGTTTAAAAGCAAAACAATATATGAGATGCACCGAACCTGAGAATTGACTGCAACATCATTTTTAACAGATTTTTTTTACAAACAATGAAATTCATTTTGGAGAGATATAGCTAGCTATTTTCGCTAAAATACAATTTGCAGAAATTCAGAACGAAAGCTACTCTTGGAAGTCCGGAAGTTCAAATTTTTTTTATTGCACAATTATTCAAATTTCCAAGAAATAACAAAGCTGCACAATCAATGTTGGAACAGATAACTGTACTCTTTCATGTGTAAAAATTTATTGGGTGTGCGAGTCGCAAAAGGTACATTTAAAATTTAAAAATTACCGGACAACTTTTGGAACTCAAAAGATATTACGTGTTTCTTCACGAATTTTGACACCATCAACTGAGTATTCGCAAAATTCGGGAATGAGTTCAACCGATGCCTTTGTTGCGATTTTTCACATTATCTGAATCCGTCGATTACATTTTCAAAACAGTACTATAATTCCAGCCGCCACTTCACAAAGTAACAAACGAGTTTTTTTGTTGCTTCTTTCAGTCCATTCAACAAGCTTTGCTACTTGCCAAGTGTAATAAATATATAAATAAATGCAAATGAAATAAAATGAACAAAATTATTTTTTTTCCAAGTATTATGAAAATAATACAGACCCAGGACCCAAAGCCTAGCTTCTCCAACCACTGTGTGTACGAAGATATATTTTTTGACACGAATGGAAGGGACCTACAGTTGATTGCCGATTCCAAACGGCAGTTAATTTTTTAAAAGCTTCTCATGAGACAGTTCTTACTCTTGGATGCTTGTCAGACGTTCGCTAGAGATGAGAGAGAAGAGAAGGTCCCCCGCTAAGTAATACCACGCACTTATTCACTAAGCCACTGTACCCACTCCAAGTATTATGACATTAGTAATAAGAGCAAACATTCCCAATAATTATGGAACGCAACGTCGTTCGAGCGATGGAATGCTTGGATGATATTGGCTTTAAGTATTTAAATCGTTGCCAGATTGTTGGCGTAACATTGGTCCTTCATGGTTCCCTACAAAAAAGTCCAAAGGGGTCCAATCGCAGTTCCTGGGCGCCAATGAGCACACTAATAGCCTGCAGATGACCACAGAATCTGCAGATGTCTATATCTGACGATACGAGTCTCTTTGCATGTTTTCTCCTTACGAGTATTCCTAGCTAGTCCCTGCTAAGTTTTATAAATCCCCTGGAGCTCTTACAGTCGAGAAGTGGCCATAGAGCTTTTGACACAGTGTCCCCCCCCAAGACTTGACTACCTTAGGTTGATAGTCCTTAGGGTTATTTCCTCAATCGAACCCTTTATTATGCAGACAGGAGCCCCTCTATTCTTGCAAGCTCATCCGCATGCTCAGTGCTTTCAATACCGCAGTGTACTGGCACCCAGTACAGTCTCACTCTTTTCTGATTGCATAATGCCTTGAGCATTATGCGATAGTTCCTGATTATATCAGAATTGATGTTAGTTGATTCCATTGCCTTAAGTTGTAGATAGCAATATCTTTTCCGGATATCGATCTCTTCTGCATTTGCTCAGCCGCCTTAAGAACCTCTGATTGAAAGACGTTGCTTATTCCTGGTAGTCTTATAGACTTTCTTAGTTCTGGATCTTTTGAGAAGATCCTAGAGCCTATTCCCTCTGTCGTTTTCGAGCCATCTGTAAAAATTGCAATTTCATTTGATTTGATAACTGCAGCTCTTTGCCAATCCTCCCTTTCTGGATATATTACATCATACGGAATATCGTAGTCTACCAAGGGGGCGATTTCCTGGTAGTAGCTTCGAAAGGACCGAAGCTATTTCTCCAAATGATCCAAAAAAGTGAGTCGTATTGCACTGTTGCCAGCCTATTTTTTGATATGTAAGTCAAGCGGTGTTAGGTTCAGAAAGGTGTCCAATGCTGTAGTATTGGCTATACAAGCCATTCTTCAAACCAAAGCTACTTTGCCGCATATCGTTTTCTTTTCTGTTGCTTTCTATAATACTATTGAGCCATATGTCAGTATGGGCCTCCCCACCACTGTATACAGCCAGTGCACCATAGTAGGTCTCAAGCCCCAAGTTTTTCCCACCGTATAGTGTTCTTGTATCTTGTATTTTCTGGTTAAACAAACCGGTTCCGGTTGCTGATCGTTTTCAAAACTACATCCATAACCTCACTTAAGGTGTTAAAATATTTTCCCTGCACTATTAAGACCACGTCATGTGTACATCCCTACATCTCTTTCCTAACATCAGATATCTGAACCTATTGGAAGGTAACTAATATTAATAAACCTCCCCGAAAGACCATAACCGAGGACAATTAAAAAACTCATGTCATCGAAAAAGTTCTAAAATTTTTCCCATCAATCTCTATACCTATTTAACACATCACGATATATCAGCCTATTATCCTGACCCAACTATACATACATTAAAGAGGATTGTCAATTCATTATTTACCCAAAACAAACAGGGCATCCATTAAATTCACAATCCTGCCAAAAACTACCTAAACCCAGACAGATAATGAGCAATAAATATTCCTAATTCGTTTGTCCAACACAAAAAAAGGAACTAGCTAGGTGAAATATAAAATAAATAAACATTAAACAGGACACACGTCCCTTCATCAAAAATGACCACCATAACACCAATTTATAATTAAATAGAAAACTTTAAATTAGATTTCACCATCTGGTCGAGACGGGACCCTTCGTCTAAAACTCGCAAAATATCCATCAAAATTCATGTGAGCAATTTTGAAAAGCAAAAACTTATCTTCACCTTCTATGTCCTATTTTGATCCTGTTCAAACGAACATTGTGCCAGTCAGCATCAGCATTCCCATTCAACAAGCTATAAAGAGAAAACACCTTTTTCGTCTATATCTGTTCTCTGCATTTGTAGATATAGACGTGCACGCATCGAGACGATACGAAAGTTTATCCTCCCGTACTTGTTTCGAAACAAATAGTTACTCTCCCATCGCACTTTGGAAAATATAAAAGGTTGACAACCCTTATTTTCCATTCACCAAAAGGTTTGATCTTAAGGACCAAACTATTATGTCGGACATGTGATATCTTATGTGTGTGCGCCTGGCGCGTTGGATGTGCTCCTTAAAGGCATTTATTATGCTGAGCGGACAAAATGATTTAAAATTAATCATGTAACAAGGGTAATAATGTTGACCGCAATTTTACGAAATAGAGACGAGACTTTTGTTGCCGCAAAAAGTATTGACTTTGACACAAGAACAAACACACCCACACCCACATATATACATACATACTGAGGTGGACAAATTTAACCCTTTAGATTTAGTGACAAGGTTGACAAGTAATGTTTATGGGAACCTGGTGAGTAGGGAAGTTGTGTTTTGGCTTAGAAACGTGGACTCCACGTGCGCACTGAAGTTGAAAATAGCAGGGCGTTAAGTAATGAGTTTGACTTGTTATAATACGTGCTGCAAGATTCTACGGCAACCTGATCGAATACCGCTGTTTTATGAGTCTTATTAAGACTCTGATAGAGGCGGGCTAAATGCTTTGATATAGTCGTCAATACAAATTCTGCTCAAAAGGTTTAGCAAGAGGTAGTAGTTAGGTTAGTTAGACCAAAACGAAGTGCGGTGTGAGTGAGGTCCATTGTGATTCTGCTGGTAACCTTCAACGTCTTTGGATGGGTATGTAGGTAGGTAAAGTGGAAAAAGAACTGGAAGTTCCTACTGGAAAGCGGTCATGGAAGCTGAGAGAAAAGAGGAAGATATCGGAGTACACCTCAAAACTACACAGTGGAATTAATCAACATGATGTTGTTGAATTTTATGCCTGGACATCCGGCTTATGGGCTCTAGCTTAAGTCGGACACCCAAAGAGGAAATAAAATATGGCTTTATTCTTATTATCGCGGTTGGTTGTTTTCTCGACATCGATGGTGCTTTCGATAATACGGATCACACCCAAATAGTCAGATGTATCCATAACACAGGGGTAGGCAATACCACACGTAAATCGATAAAGTGTACGCTAGCAGATAGGAAAAATAAGCACACATCTGAGAGTATTAGCTGCGAATGGCTGTCCTCAAGGTGGAGGTCAATCGTAGTAAATGAACTTCTGACTATACTCAGTAAAGATGCTTTTTACATTTCAGGGAATGCTGATGACATCGCTATCCTAATCAGACGTAAGTTTGAAGAAACAATATCAAATCGCCTCCAGACTGGTGCAAAAAGGCCGAGCTTTCACCAAAGGAAGAAAACTGGATTGCCTTAAAAATTCAGTGCTCTTTGGCGAGACTGCAGAGTTCTCCAGTGAAGTAAACTTGGAATTCTCATATCAAAAAGACCATAGACAAAGCTAGAATTGGATCTGGACCTGCAAAAATCCACTGGGCAAAAATTGGGGTCTAAACCCCAAATTGACATTGTGAATTTACACGGCAATCGCTAGACCTGTCGTTGCATATGCGGCACCAACCAAAACAAGGTTTGTGTGTATACGTCTGGTGCAATGAGAACAGCGCCAATGGCAGCGCTTGAAGTCCTACTGAACCTTCCCCCCATTCATCTTTTTAATCAGAAAGAAGCAATGGCAAATGAAAGAATGTAGGCCATTCTCATCTCATCGGATGAAGGCAAGACAGGAATCCATCCCGACCCGGCACTAGAACTCAGTAGAGACAAAGTATTAGGCATCAGACAGATTGATATCAGATGTCCTATTCAATAAAACTTCTGCTACAATTTCAATGTTACATTCCCAGAATGATAAACCTACATTTGCCAGGAAATCACTAGTTTGGTATACAGATGGTTCCAAGACAGATAACGGAGTTGGTGCGGGAGACTACGGGAAGACCACAGAATTTTTCCTATTCAGGATGAAATACAATAGAGCTCTGCATCAGAGAGAATTTAAATAGGAACGTTACTGACAAGCACATTTATATTCTATCTAACAGCAAAGCGGCACTACTTGCTATCTGCGTCTTTCTTAGTTTGGGACTGTCTCCAACTACTCACAACACTAGCCAGTACCAATAGAGTCCAATTAAATGAAAATGTGAAATAAAAAGGCTGATGAACCAGCCAGGAAAGGATCTGCGGTACCATTTACGATGCCTAGACCATTCTGTGGCATGCCCATCAGCTCCATTAAATTCTGCAGGGAAACTGAAGGTAACAAACAGGCGAAACTTTTTACCCAAAAAGAACTAAGCAACTCCTCCATCTATCCATAGTTACCAGATTTCTGACGGGACACTGCAGAGTAAAATAAAACACTTTATGGCTATGGGAATTGCTCAACACAACCCTTGTCGAATATTCCACGAAGACGAAGAAACAGCAGAGCATATTCTGTGCTTAGCAACAACACGTCTTCGACTTTGAGGTAGTCTCTACCTTGAGGCAACTAATATTATTGCGTCTGAGCTTCGGCATCTTAGGCGAATTCTAAACAAGGCCATCACAATAAGCCCACTGTGGCCGCGGTGGTATGGGTACCAAGTCCCACCTGATTTCGGAATGTAATCTAATCTGCTCTTATTAGTGTTCAAGCAGCTGAGACAGTTGGTATTGTCGGGGATGCCAAGCTTGATTTCCTGATGGCAAGGACTATCGCAAAAACCGAATTCGGAAAGATTTGGGTCCTTCCAGTTGAGTTGAGAAAGCTCCACCACCAGCTCCACAGTGTTTTTGCAAGGTTAGATAAGATCATACCATTCCATTGTCTTACTTCAAACATCAGGGAAAATTCCCGATACGTAAACAACCTTGTCCTTTGCACATGCAACCACTTCAATTTCGTTACTTTCGATTCCCAATGAAATTTTGTTGAGAATCTTACATACCCACTTGTGGTATTAAAATTACTTGAACAAGTCTCTACTTTTGGACATAATTAAATAGCTTCTACAAAGGATGATGAGCCAAGATATCTGGAGTCATCTATAGTGATGACCAAAGTAAAGACAATCCACCCGTGCTCCGAAAAGCACTTTAAAGTTGAAAAATCTCCAGTTCTTGGTCCTGAAACAATAGCAAACCGAATTTATCAGTTAATCGAAAATTAAATAATATTACTCACTTCGTTTCTTGATCAATGAGCGCGGTACTTATAACATAACCGTGCTCGTATTATCACTGTGAGCTAATTTAACCTTTTTAGTGGGGAAGATAAGTATCCTTGGCCGCTGACGAATGTATGGAAATAGCTGATTGATTTCTCATTGAAGTGGACATTTTTCTATGTTTTTGTTGGTTGTTTTGTGTTGTTCTGTTCATATTTGGTATCTTTTTGGACCCAGAAGAATGTCCCCCTCAGCAGAGCCGATTTACCGAGATAAGGCACTTAATACAACCGATCTTGCCAGGCCACCGAAAGGGACCGTTCCCGACTAGTTATTTTTACCTACTTTCTGGCCATGCAATTCTCGGCACAGAACCTTGGAACACCTTGTCTTAACAGTGATATTTTAAATTTGGCATGTTTACTCCCTGAAGCACTCTAACTAACCATTTTGAATTAATCAAGTCGCTGTCCTCATCAGTCTATCCTGAGCTGTCGCACCTGACACGACGATTTCTGATGTCTTCCCCAAGGTGTCACTGGAAATGCGAAAGCTCGATGTCGTAATACTATATTGCCAAATCTACTCAGCTTAAAAAATAATAAATTTAAAACACCAAGGCCCGCTTGAATCTCTGTGGTACTATTGCGTTCCGTTGTATACCCTTCTTGAAGTCGTACGAACTATGGTCCTTTGATATGTTAACTCTTTGATTGGTGATTTGATAAGAATTCTTGTTGAACACTCATATTTATTGCAGTTAAGTTTTCTCTTATAGAAATTTAAAAGTCCTTACGCCATTGAGAGGCGCCAGATTCATGTCCCAGATATGCTTTCCGCGTTCAAGCTTCGTAAAAAATTCTAAATAATAAATCGGTAAAATGTACTATTACCCACCAAACTAGAACTTTCACTTATTGCATTATCATGAAAAAAAATACACATCAACAATCATTTTACACTCCAAAGGATATCTCCCCATCGATACCAAAACCAAAAAAAAACCTCGACTAAAGTCCATAAAACATCCATCTGCAGAGAACACGTTTCGGTTAATTGGGCCCTGTTCCAACACATATCATGCAAGGATATTTTACACCTTTTCCCCGCACCGTCGGCCACCATCATCACGCCAACTCAATTGAGCCATTTCGCATTCCTAACAGCAAATTTAATTACATAAACTCCCCGGCGATTAACAGATAATCGTAATTCGTAAATTCACCCACATATGCGCAGTCATTAAAGGACGAGCAACAACAAGAACGCCACCTACCCATCGAACCCACCAACCATCAACATCACAACCCATCCATGACATTTTCCCTCATCAAAAACCGCCATTTACCAAACATGAAACATGCCATCCGTACAATGCATTGACTTTCCGAGTCTCCCCCCTCGACTTCGACATTCCATTTGACTACATCATATCGCCCACTGAGTGAATGAATATCCATATCCCCAGGACCACCCTCGAAACAGAAACATTAGCCAAAAAGGCTAACGTAACCCACACACACATACATGCAGAGAGACATCAAACGTAACTGACAGACAACACGAACGTAGACATTGAGTCGTCCTGCGGATGGATATAGATGGATGGTTGCTAGGACTATGTTTTCTGTTTTCACAGAGCTTTGGTCCTTTTTGCGCGTAATTTTTATTGCCGTACACATGCCCTGTGTCATGTTTTTTCCATAAGCTACAGATGAGCATACTTACATACCAACACGATGGTAGTGTATATACGATATAAGCCACTGGATGCCTGTCATTTCGGTTCTCGTGATTAATCTTATGGGTGTCATTGGGGACGGCGGCGGAGCCCTTTAAAAATATATGTATTCAGGGTTTGTGTGCCTCTGCCTTGCCTTTGAGTTCAGTCATCATGACCCTTCTGCCGCCGTAAATTTTACTAATTTCACGCGCAGTGTTTCGAATATCAAGTAAATGAGAGCTTAGTGTGCTTTTAAGTCCTTGAAATGACAGTGTGGCGGGCAAACTGCGTGAAATAGGACGAAATTTAATGATGAATACACGGACGGATTCTCGGGATTGACGAAATCGAAGAGAAAATGTGTGAATTTTGAAGTGAGACGAATAGCCACTTGACATTAGTGCGGTAAATATTGCCTGCTTTTTTTGAAGTACTGATGGCGGTATTAACTTGTTACTGTTTTTATATAGCTTTAGGAGGGTTTTTTTGTATGGTGAACAGGAATGGCGCGCAAGGATGCATAGATTAATGAACAGGAACTTTGTGCCGATGGAACATAAAAGGGGAATAAAAACTCCGCGTTATTTTGGCCAATTAAAGTAGGTTATGGACTGGGCAGACTATTTAGTTATATTTATGTCCCAGTTATTGGGGATAATCCCGGCTTGGGATTACTTTTAGACTGGTCCTATTTTTCTAGGCTCTGTGATTTCACTTTTTTTTTCCGAGGGTAGGTGGAAAATCTCCCATAAAATACTATGAGGACCGACCGCACGTGCTCATAATAGTGTGAGATTCTTACTCACCTAAAACACCTCCCTTCAAATTATTTTATACTACAACTAGGTTATTTCCTATCTAGTAGTTTAGATTTAATAACTTATATTCTCGTTTGCCAGGCAGCTTCCTATCGGAGGCACCTGCTTGTACCGCCAAAAACACGCGGTTAAATGTTATTGCGCTAATTCAAATGGTTTTATCCGTTGAAGCCGGCGAACTAAATTTGTATCGTTCAAAATATAAATCATTTCGTTATTGCAATGACCGCGAAGGCGAGTCTGTTCCTTACGGGCAAATGATTTTATTTCATCTTCGACGGTTGCCACATCCAAATCTCTGTGGATATCACTATTTCTGATATACCACGGGGCGTTTACAATTCTTCTTAGCACTTTTTTTTGAAAAGTTTGTAAAATTTTGATGTTATTTGCTTTAATACAACCCCAAAGTTGTATACGTCCAAACCGGTTTCAGAACTTGCTTGTATAAAAGCAGCTTGTTTTGCATGCTGAGTTTGGATAACCGACCAAGCAGCCAATGAGCTCTTCCCGTTTCTTTGTACATGCGACTTCCATTTTAGTTTCGCATCAAGTGTCATTCCCAAATATTTAGCTTCATTTGCGTACGAAATTTGTACGGAGTCTATGAAAATGGGTAGCGTAGTTACATTTCTGTAAGTAAAATTAACATGCGTAGATTTTGTTTCGTTAAGGACAATACGCCAAGTCTTTGTCCACTCAAAAACGCTGTTGATAGCCCGTTGAAGCTTAATTGTTGCTGATTCAACCGTATTACTCACGGCCAATATAGCGGTATCATCCGCAAACGTCGCTACAATTGTGCCTTTTTCCTGCGGAATATCTCGAGTAAAGATTAGAAATAAAGTGGGACCAATGACGCTTGCTTGTGGAAGTCCTGCCGCGATTTCTTTGAATTCGGAATATTCGTTTCCGAGCTTAACACGGAAAAGTCTGTCCGCTAAATAAGAACTTAATATCTCATATATTTGTTGGGGAAAGTTTAATTTCAGCTTATTATTTAATCCCCTGTTTCATACTTTATCAAAAGCCTGGGAGACGTCGAGAAAAACGCTAGAGCATATTTTTTTCTCCTCAAGGGCTTTTTCAATTTCTTTCGTTATTCGATAAACCTGGTCGATTGTAGAGTGTTTAATTCTGAACCCGAATTGATGATCAGGAATTAATCGGTGCTCTTCGATAACGGTTCATGATGAGCAAAGTGTTATCAAAACAATTATTAAACACACATTTAAACAATTATTCTGCTGAATTCCGACATTACAGTGTTGGCTTTTAGGAAAACCAAAAAAGATTTGCCCGTTTTTGTAACACCCATACATTTTTTTTTTTGATTTTCAGAATGACTTCTACATTATCGCACAGAGACATTTTTGAAGTTTGAGCGCAAATCAAAAGAGCCGATCGCATGAACGCAGTTTTAGCATTGATATAGTTGATAAATATTATGTTCAAGAGCTTTCTGAACAAGCTAAGAAAAAGCTAAAGCTGGCCATCACCAATTTGTGCTTTAGAAATCAAGCAAGATGGTTGAAAAGTAACAGGCTACGTAACCGCTTCTTATCTGCAAACTCTGCTTGGCTAGATGAGCATTACATGCTACCTGGCCTTATACAGAGTGAGCTGCAATCAACTTCATCAAACGTTAATAGGGACCACAAAAAAAACCTGGAAGAATACAAAAAAAAAATCGAAGAGTGTAGTGAAAAATAAAAAAAACGAAGGGTTCAAAATCTCTAACATACAAAAATCCCTGAAGAAATAAGGACGGCTAAAGAGACTAGGCAAAACTGGTCAGGGATCTCTCTATAGGTTCGTCTGGTAGGGGTACAGAAGTAAAAAAGCTTGAAAAAGATTTAGCTTTGAGACGTCCACTTTCGTTATATCTTTGGACGAAGCGTTGGCTATCATAATTGATGCCAATTTATTCACCCATTAATATGATGTCATTCGACAAAAAGCAAATCAAAAAGTCAAAGATCTATTTCCTTCCTACGAACAAGTTAAATAAGAGTTAATTTTCGGTATTGCAGACCAATCAAGTTCATTTTTGCGAACGAGGCATCTGTTTTAATTTCTCAGGAAAGGGAAATAACTGGCTTATCTGCCACTGTAATAAGCGACCAATAAATACATTTCAAAGCTAAGCTTTTTTTTTGCTTTCAATGATATGTGGTAAAAAAAAAATTGATGGAATTCGAAGTTCCAGAATCCGAGGAAGCCTTCACGTCAAAGAACCCATCTCGAAAAAATTGGAGCACGACCGACACAGTTGATATTGTCATGTTCAAGGGAGGGATCCTACGAACCCTGTCAATAAGCAATGGCAATCAACGTTCTCTTATAATCGCATAAGAGAGGCAGGCCTAAAAACTCCTGGATCACGCTAATGCAGAAACACCAGCATTTGATTGGCCTCAATGATGAAGTGATCCAAAATCGGGATGCCTGCAGATATTTTTTTGAAGTCGAACCGGCGAACCCCACAGGCGGACCAGTAGGAATGCAGTGAAGTGGGAGGGTTATGATCCCTATAATCCTTATCCTAATCCCGTCCTTAAATGTAGAGAAGAAGAAGAATGATATATGGAAAGATTTACACTACACTCTCGTCAGTTACAACTTAATCGCAAATATGCTTCATATGCGGAGCTAAAGCCAAGAAAATGAATGATATATTAGTTAGTAGGTAGAAAAAAATATATTCAAGAAAAATTCCGTAGTGACCTGCGCTTGCTAACCGATATGTCCACTCAAAGTGCAGGCAACACTAATGACGGTAATACGGCTAGACGGTTCTTCCGGGCGGCAAAGAAAAATTCCAAAACAACCGGAGTAAAACTTAATCTTATTTTGCGGTTTCATATAATTTTGGAAACTATGGGCAGTTGATATGCCTTCTTTTCACAAATATGTCATGAAGACCCGAGAACTTTATGTTAAGGAATATCCATAGTATGCTATGCCAGTCAGAGTCCACAAAGTGCTCTTCCATGGAAGGGAAGACAATTGTCAGAAGCCAATTGTGTTCTTCTAAAAGGCCAGCTATCAGAAGGAGCGCTAGAGGCTAAGAATAAGGACATGCAAAAATATAGGGAGCAAACATCAAGGGTCGACACAAATTCAGACCTTCTTAATCGGCTATTAATATCCTCGGATCCTTTTATAGCTAGTTTGAGACACGTTCTCAAACGAACTCGTGGTGTCATTACACGAGAGGTTCTTTCTTTGCTGTCCGTAAATAAACCTGACGAAGACGCTTTCAGTGACAGCGAAAGCGACTGAATTCAAAAAAAATTAAGTGCACGACTCCGTCATACGAAACTTTCTCAGTACATGAGATGCGTTTTCGAATCGCAAAATTGATCGAAAATGAATGGTGACAAATTTATTTAAATCACTTTCTAGGTTTTGAAAAATTTAATTTTCTCAAAAACGGCACCTACGATTTTGATGTTATTTTGCACATTGTACACTTTTAATATAATTGTTCGAAATGGAAAAAATTATCAAAATCGTTGGAGCCGTTTTTGAGAAACCGAATTTAATTAAAATTTAGAAAATCGTTACATAAATTTTTCATCTTTATAGTATAAAAAAAGTAGTAAATTTTTGGCGGTTTTTTAAATTACCGTTAATCCATTTTTTTCCAAAAACTAAGTATGCAGTATTTTTGGTCCCATCCCAAGTATCCATAGTTTAAAATAAGACTAAAATCCTTGGAACCATTATCGAGAAAGTGAGTGATAAGTGATTTACACAAAACACCTTACCTTATTTACGATCCTTGAAGCAAATCCGTCGAAACGTTTCATAAAAATCCGCAAAAGATTCAATAAGAAGTCCATCCGATTCCTTTTTATAGTTTTCTCATTCTAGATTGGCAAGTTTATTTGTGTTAGCCTTGACTTTTCATGTCTGAAAAAGGTCTGAATGAAGCTGTAGGGTAAGCAGACCCAAGGGCCACAACAGAGTCATCATCCACACCAAAGTATGCAGTCATTTAAATTTATAGTCAATTTAAATCAGTAGAGACACCTTTGAGAAAATCCTCCACCGATTATGGGGAATGTTAACCTAAAAATATCTGGAACAGAAAGATATCTGGGAGTTATTTCCAAGTTAAAAGATTCAAAGCCTAATTGGAAGAAAAATATTAAGGATCGTATCATGTGGCTATGTATGTCTGCAGAAGAAGCATATCATCTTTCAAATCTTGCCAGAATTCAAAGGGAAACTTGACTACTAACCAAAATCAACGTACCTACCCATTTTATTTTGTTAAAAAAAAAATATTTGGCGTAAGCGGCCCTAAGGCCTAGCTTTTTCAGCCATTGAAGGGACCTGCAGTTGCGAACGGAAATTATTTTTGAGATTCTTGTCATGATTGTTATTGCACTTGGATGTTTGCCAAATCTCATCAATAAGTGCAGCAGCAAAAAAAAAAAAACCTTCAGTTGGTACGGATTGGATTTGAATCGGAGAGCCCTCACTTAGTAGTCCAACACTCTTAACCACTAATCCACTACCATTTTTCGGATAGGTACGCTTTACCCCCAAAGAAGTTGTGCGAATAATAAACCAAAATTATGATTTTTACTAATTTCTGCAATTTTTCAAGACCATTTATCCCCTTCGCTTTTTCCATAGCCAATTTGAAGGCAATTATTAATTTCCTTACATACAAACAATCCCCCATTTTAGACAACTTAAGCAACTTGCCGGACTTAAGGGCACTTTGAGTTAATAAATAATGAAGGGGCAATTTACTGTTCCTCCTTCGAACTAGAATTATTTCATAACTTCTTCTGCTAACCTACAGTAGGTTCCAGGAAAAAAGAAACACAAGCAACCGTCAAGGTGGCGCTTACAGCAAGGTCACATGCAATACTTCCCACGGCTATTCAAATGAACAAAAAACAGTGAAAATTGAAAATAAATTATTCCTCAAAATATCAATTCGACGACCCTCTCAACTATTTGCCGATTCAAATCATTTTCATCGAAACGTTATGATTATTCCCGTATTCGCTTCAATAAGCACCGATTGAAATCCCTTTTTTACCATCGTCGTCGTTTGACTTTTTGCTACTGCCGCCAGCCCCCAAAGGCAACAATGCAAATTTTTGCCAATATCTGCCCCCGTCCCCATTTTCGAAGGACGAAGCGTTAACCCTTACAGCAACAAAATACAAAAAAGAAGAACTCAATTCGGCTACTCCTATCGAATTCCCAAAGACTACTAAAAAGAAAGAAATTTAAATTTTTATTACCCTCACCCACCCAATTTTCATTACATTTCTGTTGTCGTAAGGACTCAAGTTTCAATTCAATAAGAAGAGAGAAGAAAAAAAAATAAAAATTTTGGGACTGTTACTGCATCAACTTTCAGTTCATCTTCGATTCGTCTTTATAATCACGACTTTTTGAAGGACATGTTTTGCCACTAGATAGGACGGACTCTCAACTGTATCGTAACTCAATCTCATTTCTGTGGATGTCAGAAGAGTTGGCCTTTCTTTCTCTGAAAAGAACTGCCATCTTCGTCGTCATCTTTTAATTTGCCAAACACAAATGGACGACTCAATGACATTGTTTGTTATGTTTTCTTTCCCCTGAGACGGACGTGAAGGGAACTAAAATCAATCAATACGGTTCCATGTTCGTCGACAGAGAGTTCGTGGTAAATCCTTAATGGAGGACCAAAACCATTACGAGAAAGAGATATAATACGTATCAACAAGCATACATTACTATGTCAAAGGCCAAGCAAAAAAAAACAAAAGACTGCACATTATTTCCTTTTAAGGATAAATCGATTTTCATGTCACCACGCAAGGACTAATTATTTATTTTTACGAATATCCATCGCAAATTCGAATGAATTGTGTTCTGAAAGAGAGTGAGAGGAAAAGGACCAAAATTCGTAATCGAATTTTGCACGAGATGTTCGACCATTACTGGAAAAGGTGCTTCAATAAGAAAGAATTAAGGCCAAGGATTTCGACGAAAAACAGAAAACAGATGTGCTTTTGCGCTTTTGATGTTCCTGCAGAGATATTGTGTACAATTTTCAAAGGATTTTACTGAGAAAATTTAATTTTCATGAATTCTAAAATTGTCTTCTCCTTTATCGTGTTCTTCAAACAAAACAACAAAAAAATGGCAAAACAAGAATATTGGATTCTGAGGAATTTATTTGGAAAATTATCATCATTATTCTTCATTTTCCTTTTGTGTGTATGTGTAGCTCCTTTTGATGCAAATAAATAATATAAGTAGTTAGCTTAATTTTTTTTATGAACTAGTGGGGAGGAATACTTAATCAGGATCCGGAACCTTTAAGCCAAAAATTCGGCATGTCAGGTAGTAAAAGGATGAAATCAATTTATTCAATAAGGAATTGTAAGTCGGAATGGAATTAAAAAGGTGACGAACGTCCAGGATCCTTGGGTTTTTAAAATCCTTGATCCATAAATGATAGTCCCATGCTAGATTCAAAAATGTATTTTGAATTAAACGTTTTAACTCAAGACAAATTAAGGGGCACGGTAGAAGTTCTGTTCAACTTTGGCACTGCACCCTTATTTAGAGGAACAAACTCAGGCCATTTTTACCCCCCTCTAACTTCGCCTACAACAAAGCCTGGGACGCACAGCAGGCTTCATACAGAAGAATCGGTCAGTTTTTGTACTTTGGAGATATGGAATGTGTGACATTTCTGAAATATTGACGCAGTTTATGAATTACGTAAAACTTTCGTATAACCCAGATGTACATTTTAAATTTTATCGATGCGAGAAAGTTAAAGAACATAGGCATCTATTTGCTGCATTTTGTCACTCTACAAGGTCTGTAAGCACACTTCACACTCCAAGGTGAGGTTTATGTTTTGTATTCACTATCATATCTTGTTTGTTGTTGGCACGGTTGTATTGGTAGCGGACATCCAATTTAATCCTCTACCTTTCGCAAGTGTCATTCCTTGAGAGCCCGTTGCATCAAAATAGTTGAAAACTCTATAAATGTTAGTTTCTTAATTATAGGAGTTTCTGTTTTATAATAAAATTAGGAGTGCCTGCTGCTCCGCTCTATAATTCTCTATAATTTCCATCAGTAGTCTCTACTAATACGGAGCTTGTCACCATTAAAACGCTTAATGAATTTTTAAAATCGGTCTTTTAGTTCTCCTCCATAGCCTTCTCCTTCTATGTATGGTATCACCAGTACAGTGTTGAAAGAATTTGTGAAAGCGGCCGAGTTGCTCCCGAAATAGCTCTTTAACCCTTAAATTCTTTCGGTTTTATCCCTCCTCTATTTATTTCTACCCCCATTACATCTCCCTGCACCCTCTCCGTAAATAAACTAAGGATGTCATTATTAAATTTGAAAGAATTTTTGAAATCGTAGTAATTCAAGAGAAAGCACATAAACCTCCTTCCTCGTAAGTTTGACTAGTAAACTTAACCCACCATTCCAACTTTAAACCCTAAAAGGGTCAATTTATTTAAACGAATATTGTTTAAATGGTTTCGGAGTTATGAAAGAGGACAGACAGGCCTTGTGTTTTATAAGGTAGTATGATAAGCTTGCTGCTGGTCCACAAGACCGATCGGTTACTTTCCTGATATACTCAACTTAGGTTGAGTTTCAGAGTGTAGTATGATGAATTGTTCGAGAACCTCGTGTCTCACTTTCTACACACGCGCGTTCTGTTCTGCAAATTAATTTCATGGTTCTCAATTTGTTTAAGTGGACCAAATCTTACTAGAAAATACGCAATTTAACTAACTCTACTGGCTTCACTGGTCGCATGAAAAGTAAATAGTATCAAAACAACGCTACGATAAGGTACTATCAATATTGCGTTTATTTAACCAGCTTATAAATATATACTTATGTTTCAATACGGAAAAAAATTGTCTATTTTACGGCAGCGCCTGAAAGCTGAGCAGTCTTCCGAAGACAACAAAAGCCCGTCCAATTCATTAACTCATTCTGTGAAAGTCAGTCGATATATGCCTCTAGTGGGAATTTGGGATCCGTTTCCTAGTTATTTATTGCCTTGTTTGCACAACGTATTTGCACCAAACTGATGCTTAGGGGTGTCTTTCTGTATGTTAAATTAGCTGGAGTTGACTTGGTCGTAACGAGACCAAAGCTCGTTCAATTTACTAGTTAATGATTCAACAGTCTGACACATTGCGCGGATACATGTATCGGCCACGAACGTGGCTACGACTGTCTTTTCTTTTGAAGTATAAAGCATGAAGAAAATTGGACCAGGAATGCTACACCTACGTACTCAGTCCCGTATGGAACTCGCAAGAGCCTTTTTTCTAGGTAGGATTTCAATATTCCTAAAATGTTTCCGGTAATATGAGCTCCCGTATGACACTTAAAGCCAGTAGTGCGTTTTATTTTCTTCAGCTGCCCGAAGAATCGTGCCATCGAATATTTTACTTGTAGCCAGTCATCTATGGAAACCCTTAATAGGAATCTCGGCAGACCCTACACAGGTTCTTGTCCTGCGAAAACGTCTTCCAAACATCGACGAGCAAGTCTTAAAATGTTAAGTATTTTGCCTTATGAAATGAGAAAAATGCCTTCACAACCCTGAATTGAAATATCAAGGAGTGACCGATTTTTTAGAGCATCGAGAACAACGCTTGGTTCATTAGGGAAGGCTCGATTGCAAATTCTTTGGAATTTATTGAAAGTATTTGCGGAAAGCTTATCCTATGAACCTATGAACTAATGCTAAGATTCACGTTTTTTTATCCAACAAAAAAAAGACGGATGAAATTGCAACCAATATTAAAGAACTAGTACCGTTAGCTACATGTTTATTAAAATAGAGATGGAACTGCCGATGAATTTTACATTTTATTTACAAATTCAGAATTTTAATTATAATCGCATGTATCGATTCATTCATTGTAATCGTATTGAGATGACATTTTAATGTAAATATTGCACCAAATTTATTAGTTGAATATGAAATGTGATAGCGAAAACAAAACATTATATGTATGCGCGTATGAAACAAAGAAAACAAATAAGTTGATTCATATTTTTCGTTGTGTACGAAATGAAAAACAATACCCATTGTTAGTTAATAATTTAGTTGTCATTCATTATAACCAATTATTTATTATAGTACTTTAGCTTTATATGTGTGCTCTTTTGTCAAACACTGAAAACAAATAATGTTCGATTAATTCTCGAGTAGATGGAGGACTATTTTTATGTATATTACTCATTCGTGTACTAAAAAGAACATATTTCAGTAGATTGGCATTATGGGGAACTTGAAAACTTTGCCAGCAAGCACCCTTTGTAAAGAAATTTATTAAAAATAAACTGCACAACCACGCGACTGCACTAAACTTCCTTGTTACATTAGATGGGCTTGTGAATTTCCCTAATCAAAATTAAAAACATTGGCCATATTCCAAATTTATTTAGTCACAAGTTTTGGAATAAATAGATTTTTTTTGAAAAAACGGTTTTAATGTAATTTTAGATATGCGACACTTTTATGTTGTTTAGGTCTAAAATACAGGATCCGCCATCTAACGTTTTTTTTTCAACTAGTGCTTATTTCGCGAATGGTAACACTTAGCTCATGTCTGATTTGACAGATATTTAGTTTTATCCTTCCGCTGAACGAATATGGTTGTGTATACGCTTGTATTCGCTTCACTAAGTGGGCCTGCGATCGACTTAGAGAAGATGCCGATTTTGACAAAAAAATCATCTTTTCAGAAGAAGCTCATTTCGATCTTGGCGGGTATGTAAACAAGCAACATTGTCGCATTTGGGGCACAGAAAACCTGCACGCATACATTGAAAAGCCGATATACCCAAAACGAGTCACGGTTTGGTGCGGATTTTGGTCCAGAGGCATAATTGGGCCATTTTTCTTCGAAAATGAGCAAGGAGTGGCCGTTACAGTCAATGGCGATCGTTATCGGGCCATGTTGAACGTAATTTTTGTTCAAAAAATTTAAGAGGAGGATATTGGCAACATTTGGTTTTAACAGGACGGCGCTTCGTACCACACAGCCGAAGCAAACACTCGATGTTTTGCGCCCTGTTTTTGAAGATCGCATTATCAGCCGCAGAGCCACCATCAGTCGATTGGCCACCGCGGAGCTGCGATTTGACACCGTTGGACTATTATTTGTGGGGTTCCGTAAAAGATAAGTGTTACGCCGACATGCCAGAGACAATTGACGCTTGAAAGGACAATATTCGTGAAGCCATTGGTGAAATACAGCTGCACACAATCGATAATGTGCTTAAAAATTGAACCGATCGTGTAGGCTACTGCATGGCCAGCCGAGACAGCCATTTGAATGAAATTATTTTCCATTATTAACCGGAAGGATTGTTAACAGATGATTTTTAGTAGCACGTTCATTTTGCGTACGCCCATTATAAAATACACAAGTCGACAATAACAAGATTACAACAAAAAGAAGTTGTAATTCCCAAATATGAAACAACAAACTTTAAAGTCTTGTAAATACCCGAAAATGGAAAATGCTCTCTACAAAGGATTTTTGAAAGCTACGAGAGACTTCTTTTCTATAAATCCTAAATTATAACAAAGTACAGACAAGCGCTTAACTGTAAAATTTTATGTTATCGCGTACTTGGGCACTCAGGGCCCTATAAAGTAAGTATGGAAGAAAATTGATTTTTTTTATATGAGATCAAAGAGAAACAATTTTTTTTTGTTTACATCCAAATTATATATATCTACTTCAAAAAATAATACCAATTTTCGTACACTTAAGCATAGTATCCACGTAAAAATCATATCTTAATTCCATGTCATAGACCAATATGCATGTTAAAATTGGATTTGAAAATTCTTTTGGGCACTCAGTGCCCAGGAAACGGGTCGATCCTTTTAAAAAAATATTTTTTTTTCTTTGTAATCATAAATGAACGTACATACGTGTGTACTAAAGTAAAACCATTTGTTTGAGTTATTTTTTCTATTCCCTGTTGGGATATTTTTTCGAAAAATTTTAACATTACTTGGTTGGGTACAACTCCAAAGTTGTATACCATACGTCCAAACTGGATTTAGCACTAGCTTGCAAAAAAGCAGCATGTTTTGCATGCTTAGTTTGGAAAATCTTAGAATCAGCCAATGCATTTGGATAAATCTGATAACGAGCTCCTCGCGTTTCTTCTTAGCATGCGATTTCCATTTTAATTTTGCATCTAACGTCATTCTCAAGTATTTAGCCTCGTTTGCGTTCGGAATTTGTACCGAGTCAATAAAAATAGGTAGATTGCTTACATTTCTGGATTTTGTCTCGTTGAGAATGTATATGCGTCAAGTTTTATGCAAGCGCATATTTTGACGATACCTCGTTAAAGCTTATAAAGGGTGATCCATTTCGAGGTTCCCTACTTTTTTAAAGAAAAAAACCCAGAAAATTCAAATTTAATGGAGAATGTTTATTATCATTTGAAAGAACATTCTTTGGCATTTATTTTTTGAAGATTATGTCTATCAAATTTTGGCCGTTGCTACGTCGCAAATGGTCCATCCGTTGAGTCCAATTTTCGATCACTCGTTCAAACATTTCGACTGGTAACTGGCGAATGACACGCGTGATGTTTTCCTCCAAAGCCTGAATCGAAGCGGGTTTGTCGGCATAAGCTTTTGACTTTACATATCCCCACAGGAAAAAGTCTAACGGTGTGATATCACACGATCTTGGTGGCCAATCGACCGGCCCAAAACGTGAAATTATGTGCTCACCGAAATGTTCTCTCAATAAGTCCATTGATTGATGCGATGTGTGGGAAGTGGCGCCGTCTTGCTGAAACCAAATGTCGCCGAGATCACGAGCTTCAATTTCAGGCATCAAATAGTCGGTTATCATGGCACGATAACGGTCGCCATTGACGGTTACGTTCGCACCGGCATAATTTTTAAAGAAATATGGACCGATGATTCCACCGGCCCACAAACCACACCAAACCGTTGTTTTTTCTGGATGAAGTGGCAGTTCTTCAATCTCTTCAGGTTGCTCTTCGTCCCAAATGCGGCAATTTTGTTTGTTTACATACCCATTGAGCCAGAAATGGGCCTCATCGCTAAACAAAATTTGCCTCGAAAACGTCGGATCTTCTTGGAACTTTCCAAGAGCCCATAGAGCGAAGCGATGTCGCTTGGGAAGGTCGAGCGGCTTCAGTTGTTGCACAAGCTGTATTTTGTACGCTTTCAATTTGAGATCTTGACGTAAAATGCGCCAAATCGTTCCATACGTCAGTCCGAGTTGCTGCGAACGGCGCCGAATCGACTCTCTACGGTCTTCGTGTACACTCTCAGCTACGGCCGCTATATTTTCTTCACAGCGTGCTGGACGTGGTCTATTCGGTCGAATATTATCCAATAATGAATGCTGGGTCTCAAAATGGGTGATGGTGTTGCGAATAGTACGCTCAGTAGGCCGATTATGTTGACCATAAGTTGAGCGAAGTGCACGAAACACATTCCTCACAGAACGTGAATTTTCATAATAATGTTGAACAATTTTTAAACGTTGTTCACGCGTAAGTCTTTCCATTATGAAATGCCAAACAATACTAAACAAAAATAACATGACAGCATGACACGACTCACACGTGATCTGTCAAAAAAGGCTATTGAAAAAAGTATCTCTACTTGGATCACTCGTTATATACGTCGCGGACTGATTCGAATCATCTACGTCTAACATGGCCGTATCATCTGCGAACATCGCTACGGTAGCATAATTTTCTTACGGTATATCACCAGTGTATAAAAGAAACAAAATCGGGCCAAGATTTCGTGCTTAATAAGAAAGAGTCTGTGCGCTAATGAGAGCATATGATCTCAAAAATTGTTTTGGGAGAGGTTTTTTTAAGTTTTTATTTTAATCCCTGATTCAATACTCTGTAAACGGCCGGAGAGACGTCAAGGAAATCGCTTACAAATTTTACTCTCCTCTGGTGTTTTTCAATTTCGGTGGTAATTCTTTAAACCTGGTAAATTTTAGAGTGCTTAGTGCTTGCATCTTTGTTTTTTTCATGCCTGTTATAGCTTTCCAGAGCACCTAATTTTATATTTTTTTCCGCCGTTAGGCTTTCAAGATACGTAGAGATTTCACGATTCTTAAAATGCCTAATAACAGTTTTAAGTTAGCTGGAAAGATATATATCTAGCGACTAAAATGATCTGGCCAAACGTGCTTGGGACCTGAAATCTTTAAACAGACTCAACATTGGTACTAAAAAAAAAGTTATTACTGGACTTTCTCTTAAAGGAAACCAAGTATTAAACTAAATGTTTAAAAAAGATGCATGGACAAAGAGGACACATTCCCTGTCCCCTCCAGAAAATTAATCCTTCTTCAATGAAGATTCAAGTGATCTTACTTTTGTTCATTTTCATTAAAAATCCCTTTCGCTGCGTCAGAAAATTGAACGAATAGAACGAAGGATTTTTTTCGAGATCGCTGTGGTATTACAAAGGACCATTGTGTTGGGCTAAGTGTGACGGTATTATGCAGTTTTGCAGCCACTTCTACCTAACCTAACCTATGAATGGACTTGCATCACTGCGAAATATGTTCTTTCAGAGTAATATGTTATCACTAGCTGCGGGTCAAAACTTGCGAACCATTAATTTAAAATGTTCCATGTTGACTGCAATTCACCCTAAACTTGAGTACAACATATTTGCAGCTACTTTATCGGCATCTCAATGAGCCGCAACAACTGACAAATTAGAAATAAAATGTACACAAGCTTTCTTTTGAGTCTATTCTCGACCAATGAAGAAGCTACGAACATTCTTTTCATTGCATATATTGTTTGAGTTTTTATCCCTAAAATAAGGTATCCAAACAAGGTAAACTCGCAGACGGGGTAACGCAAATGTAAAAAAACCTCGCAAATAGGAAAACCTCGGTTGACTGCAGGAAAGACCATCCTAATGACTGCCTTCATTAAATAGTTCGTACTACTGTTATATAAGGCACTTCAGCTTAAACGATATGTAAATCCTGGATACGGTATAGGTATTGTAGTACAACTTACAACACACGAATATTTAAAAACTTTCAATTAAGGACCTAATAAAATAAAATAATTGGCCACACAAAGGTGTGTGTTTGAAAACCACAACCACCAGCTTTGTTAAATTTTTGCGCAAGATGACAAACAATCTTCGGAGATTGCCATTAAAACCGCTTGTCGACAATGCACCGCTCGAGGACACCTTCTTCTGCACGTTAATGCAACTTTTACGAAAATGTAGCCAACACTTAGTACCATACAAAGGCATACAGTCACCTGTAATTTGCTTTTGAAAAAAAAGTCCTAACTGACTTCAAAAGTGATAATAAAGTCGATGACACAACAATCTTTATTAATTTCGTACATGCACCGCAACAGGAGCTGGGATGATAAAACTTTGCATAAAGTAAACCAACGACAGCAACGACGCGACGGTGCCGACCGACGACGACGAAGAGTATGAAAGAATGACAAAAAGACAACAAGCTTAAATTCTCAACATCGAATGGATCCTAATGAAATTCTTTGCATTATCCATGCACAAGTATCTCCGATCTCCGTCCATCCTTGCACATAGGAGGATTAGTGGTTTACTCAACATTACGGTGTTTGAATCTTTCCATGGCAAGTAGCATCGTCTCTCCTACCAGTGTTGAGCGATGCAATATGGAATCCACTATCCCCAAAGTACGGCAGGAATTTTTATTCCGAGAAAAATATGTGCGAGACGGTGTGTGTCTTTGAGTGTATGAGTGTGTGCATTGCAGCTAGTCGTAGTAGTATGAATTCTTCAGCTCTTCAGCTGAGAATACATGACAGGTGGATGTGAAGAAGACTCTTCCCTCTGTTGCGAACACCAAACTAAGCCAAACCAAAGGAAATTAAATTTCATTCAATCAAAAAGGACGACAAGACCGAACCGAAGAAGAACTAATGTTTCTTAAAAAAAAAATAAATAAAAAAAAAAAATTCCCTCAAGGATAATAATTCGAATGTAATTCAATTTCCTGTTTTGATCCTTTTCCAGTCATCCAGCACAGCTACTGAAAATGTGTTTTTATTATTTATGAAAATGATCTGAATTTGAAATGAAGGACATATGGGTTAGAGCCATTGCCATACAAATATACAAATAAGAAGATGGAAGGAAAGAACATCAGGTTCTTTCTTCTATTATGTATTTTTTGTTTGTTACTATTTGGTTCGTTTTGTTGCTTGGTAAAAGGATACGATACGATACGATTTTGGGAAGAATTGAACTGAGTGCCTATTTGTTTTGCTCCAGCTGTGTCCTGTGTGCTGGCGCCCCATTAAATGTCTCATGGTCGAAAAATCCTTTTTCTTTTTGTGTGCCTTTTGTTGAGAAAGAGGAGGAATACAAACGTAAATGGTAATCGCTTGAGTTCACTAAGTAAGATAGATGTCCTTTTAATTTGTTGTTTCCTCGAATGTCGATAATGGTGGTGGTGGTGGTTGTTGGGGAGGGGGATGTGGTTGTTTTACGAATGTGTCCATCGTTACTGTGTGTGTGCGTGTGTTCATTTTTTTAACTTTTATGGATGTCCTTATGCATAAATATCCCATTTGGGGGATAGTATACATAATTTCTGGGCAATAAAAAATGTTTTAGTGTGATGTGAAAATTAAGTACTTGAATGATTTAATTCAAGTTCAATTGTTTTTGTTTTTGTTTTTTTAGGTCCTGCGGGTGAGTTTTTTTCTTTTTATTTATGTTGCTTGCTACGCTGAATTAAAAGGGATTTATGTGATGGAAAGAAAAAGGTAAAAGGTTTTTCTTTTTTAATTATGTTGGGGAGTGGGAAAATCCTAATGGATTTAGAGTTTTTGTGCAAAATTTGGGAAATTAACACAATTTAGTTATGGACAACCCCTATTTTGGGGTTGCGAATGACGTCGGTGGTCATAGCACCTTCGAGACAAAGTTCTATGGGCTTCAAAATGATTGTGTTTCTAATTTTTTGAGGTTTGTTGGTTAACATTAAGTTATTCTCGGAATTTAAATGTTAAGAATGGTTCAGAGAAAAAACAAAAAAAATGTCTGTGTATATAAAAGATACTGCCGCCCGTGTGTGCACTAATGACTCGACAACGGTTCGTTAAATTTTACAATTTTGGACTTGATAGATTCTTATTGGCCCAAGAAAGAACACTTTGGAAGAAAATTGAAAAACCGGGAAAAACCGGTTTTGAGTACATTTGTTTGAAAATTGTTCACTGATTTTGGCTATGATTCGTTCGAGTTCTGAGATTGCTTTGGCACTCACCTCTTCTGGGATACCGCCTACGTTGTTGAAATTCGGTCGAATCGATTATTCTGCATTGAAATTGCCATTCAATCTGCAAATGGATGAAGAACCTACCTGAAACATTTCAAAGAACGCTGCGATGGCGAAAGTAGTAGAGCAATGTAAGAGTATCATCTGGGTCGGGTGCAGAAATGAATGGCTCACAAAAGATTTACGAAATAATGAATGATGTTTTGGTGGCGCAATTATTTTGCTGCCAAGCGATTTTCATCAAACGCTGCCTTTCATTCCAAAATCAATTTTGACAGATGTTTGCCTGAAGGCGTCGGTGATGTGAAGGCGAAGTCGTCGCAGAAATAAGAAACGAACATGTGAGTTGCTTTACGAAATGAACTGTAGATCTCTCCACGTAATTGTTGGCGTATTTCTATTTCCTTTGGCTTATTCACCGGCCTGATTGATGTATGCATTAGCTAACATTACTATACGGAGGAAGAGTGGCAGTGGATTGGACGAAAACAATTCCATTGCGGAGCACGCCATGCACCTGATCCTGATGCTGAATCCACTCACCGAGGCTGGCAGAACAGCGGGACGCCCAAGGTATACGTGGCGCAAAAGAGTCGAAGAGGATTCGAGATCTTTAGGAATAAGTCGGAGAGAGCAAAAAACGCATTGCAGAAGTCCGAGCAAAATGGCGCGCAGGCTTATTATTGATATTTCAGCAATATTAGTCTACGTACAGTTTTTGAAACTTTTTTCAAACATGTCTGAGGACAATATTCTCATAATTTTAGCATTATATGTTTGGCATGCCTTGATAATTTTTCTAGTAAATCTACCGTTTATTTTTTGCCTCTTAAGTGTAAAATCATATGAGAAAAATTGTGAAAAATTGTAAAGTTTATTATTTTATAAGCTACTCTGAGTTTATAAGAAAGCCTTGATATCTTCATTATTGACTTAACTGTGCAGAACTAAAGTAAGACAATGCCCGAGGTACTATATCATTAAAACACATTGAAGATCTTGATCTATGTATTTTAAGGATCAAAATACACTTTTACTCATTAGGAATCGAACCCTACACTTAGACCAGGGATCCCGTCAAGCAAGCGTGGTCTAAAATAACATCAACACTAGCCAAAAAACAGGTTCATTCTTAGTTGGTTTCTCTGTTGAATGTTGAATGTTCATTCACGAAATTTAGCATACATACCTATCTCGTACAAAAACCAAACCATAAGAGTTCGGAACTAGTGCTAGGCAGTATACTTACATTCGCCTAGAGAATCCATTACCATCTTTTAGTTTTGACCTTAGGTGATAGCTAGAGTCGACTTGGAATGTACATATGCTAAGTATTCTAAAAAAAACTTACAGCCACATCACCAATACATTTGTAGAAACAAAGGTAAATTTAAAAGTTTTCTATCCAGTGCAGTATCATAATTGTTTAATTTCAAGCTTCATGAGCGTATGGTGGCATCGCAATTAACGAATTAATTAATTAATTAATTAACCACAATCGGAAAGTATTTGTCAGAACAAAGAATATCACACAAAAAACCTAAATGTTTAAGAATAGTCAAGTTCTTTTATATAAAAATCCATTCTGCCTTACAAGTCAGCCACAAAGAGTACTGAGATCTAAAAATGAACGCCAAGTTTGTATAGTAATTTTTAAAAATTTCACAAATAGTATATAGGTACATTTTTATAATTGGCAATGGAGCCTGCTGCTGTGCGTCCCAATAAATCCTAAAAATGTTATGTCTCTAGTTTTGTTGTAAGCGAATTTAGTGGTGAGGGGGGATGTGGTTCTAAAGTGCATGCGTTGGTTCGTGTAAATAAGGGTTTCTAAAGAACTTGGCTTAGCACTACCGTGCTCTCTGATATCGACCCTATCAGTTAAAAGAAATCTGGGAATGGAACAACCTTTTATTTGTCCAAAAAAAGTTACGCATACGCCCGAGTATATTTCTAAAACAGAGACAGATCTATTAATAACTAGATGATCATTTTTTTTATTGAAATAAAAGAAAAGTAATATCTGTGTTGTTAGAGATTTGCAATTTATGGGCATTTCTGTCTTCGTATAACCCTTGTCCATTCCAAATGGGCTCTTCAAATTCACAAGTATTTAATTATTAATAGTAGAAATATGTCCACCCCTTAGCAGGGTAAAAAGTGGAACCTCTTCAAGAATTTTCTCAAATACCGTACTTGCCCCTCTCGTAAAAGGTTGAGGTGTAAAACGGCCAATTGTGACAAAATCAAAATTGACTGAAATACGTGTCCATTTATTTTTCATTTTCCATCAGTAGCTTCAGTTTTAGATTATTATGTTAAGTATATTTGCAGTGATGTATTATGAAATGTGCATGTTTTTTTTATATAAACCTTCTCAATGGGACGCTCAACATGGCAAGGGAGGTCGTGTAAAAAAAAAAGTATTTGTTTAACGTAATGTCTCTAAAACCGGATTTGGTTTGGTTTAAATGTTCCCTTTTTGGCGTATGTCCGTCTGTCTAGACGGCAATGGAAATACGTCTTGCTGCATAATGCTTGGTATGACATCGCTAACTGTATCCCACGCTTCCTTCCTTGTGACCACAAATATTATGTCTGCTCTTGGTGTGGCGCCCAATTTCTCTTTTTAAAAACATTCTAGCTGCCGTGAGAGTTCCGGCATTCCGGAACTTTTAAAACGTAGTTTTTTTTAAAAATCTAATAAAACACTCAAATTTGCATCAAATATTCAAAATTTATTTATTGTAATCGATAAATAGGCCTTTGCCATTTAAGTTTTAAAGACAACTTCATGTAAATGTTGTCCGCGGCTCCGCTTCAAATCATCCATTCGGAAGGTCCACTTTTGAGTTATTTTTCGAGCATTTCAGCCTGTATTCCACGACTTACGGGCTTCAACCCAACAAGAAATAATCAAGAGGCGTTAAATCGCATGGTCTGGGCGGCCAACTCACAGGGCCATTTCGAGAGATAAGCTGCTCACCAAATTCATCCTTCAACATTTCTATTGTTTCACGAGCTGTGTGGCATGTGGCACCGTATTGATAAAACCACATGTCAACCAAGTTCAACTCAGCCAACTGAGGCAGAAAAAAGTCTCGTATCATGGCTTTATATCGTTCGCCGTTGACGGTAACGTTTCTTCCACGGTCGTCTTCGAAGAAAAATGGACCGATTATGCCACCAGCCCATAAACCACACCAAACTGTCATATTTTTGGGATGAATCGGTAATTCTTGTATGGCATATGGCTCTTCATCACTTCAGATGCGACATTTTTGCTTAGTTACGTATCCGTTGAGCCAGAAATGAGCCTCATCGCTGAACACATGTTTTCGATAAAACAGCGGATTATCACATTTTTCACAGAGCACGAATTTTGATAATAAATAGCAGAGTATACCGATAACTTTTTACTTTGACAGATGAAGTTTGGACGCCATTACTAACATGTGCAGCCAACCTGAAAAACTTAACTCTTAAAAATTCACCCTTTATATGTGGAAATACTACCGAAAACAGCGATGTCCCGACAAGTGTCAGGTAAAAGTTTAACTCCCCGTGTTTCCTACGGGTCCATTCCTCTATATCTTGTACCAGCGAGTACGTCTATATTTCACACTGATCGGTTCAGCTGATGCCGTTCTGAAGGCACAGTATACTCATAAGGATGCAATTCTGTGTACCGAGCTAATTCTCCTCATGAACGTCTTTCGATCCGTCGCAGGTGCACATATTGGTGAGACATACATAATGATCGACTTGCTAACTGATGCTAAGAGGTTTCTTATCGGCTGCCTGGGGCCTCCGCCCTTTTGCATTAGTCGAGACAGTGGTCCAACTGCCCGTGAAGCTTTCTCTCCTGCATACTTCATGTGCTCAAAATTGCAAATTGAGCCTGCGATCTAGCAGTATTTTCAGATACTTGAAGTGTGGTCTGGATTCGTTCATTTGCTCCTCCACTTGTATGGTGATGTGATCTTTTTTTTCTGCTTCTTATCAGTACTTGTGGTCTCCCATTACACATTTCTGATAGTATGCCTGCATTTTCAGCCACTTCGTATATTGCTTTTGCCTTTTTCTATAGTTTACTATGAGTGTCGAGGAAAGCGGCGGAAATAGACACATAATTTTGTGTGACATCCGTAGCCTTAGACTTAAAGCGTCTCTCAGGACAATCCATATGCCTGCCGTTCTTCTCGCAGCTCCAGAATTCTTTGAGCTAATAAAAGAGTTTAAAAAAGAGGTTGAGTGTATATAAGACCCTATTTTAAAGCTTGACAACAGGTTCGCAAACTTGTACCACAGTTCTTGTTAAATTTTTTGGTTGAAAATTAATTTCAATGTGAGGATGTTTCATCCTAAAGCATTTTTCAATTTATACATTAAAAATCTCGAGCACATAAACAATACACATTTACGAGTATGGAATACATTCATTTCTGTTATACACGTGTATTATGTTCAGGTGCAAAAGTACATGCCAGTTTTTGGTAGAAATACAAAACTTGCCTACAGAACTATCCCTGCAACCGCCCACTGTCACCTCGAAGAAAATATCTCTTGTGATGAAGAGAAATTGCTTAAAGTATTTTTATAGCTGCCTGATGCTCTGAAGAGCAGCAGTACTATGTATGTATCCACCGCTGGCGCCACCGGTAATTGTATACAACTTATAATGGAATATATAAAATCTAATCCTGCAAGTCATATCTGGTTGTAGTACCGCAACAACCTTGCGTGTCGTCGTCGTCGTCGTCGTAGTCGTCTTGAAGAGGGCTAAGAGGACTTGACAATTGGGGTGAATGTTGCATGAAACAACCCACTCCAAGACATTGATGATGAAGCCAATTTTAGACAGGAGAATGTCCCATTTTGCCGCACCTTGAATGTGAGCTATCGCCGCATTCGCGTGCTAAAAGAGTCGTTGGAATTTTTTATTTATTGTACTCCTGACGATGATATAATAATGATTTCATACCTACATACGAGTATATGTGATGTGCGTCGAGGATTATAATCAAGAGATGATTAAATTATTTCAGAGTTTCAAATATGTGGAAGTGGGAGCAACAGTAATGTGGTTGGAAACGAGTGCATATGGTGGTTCATATTCTTGATAATTATTAGCTTACCTTTATGAATTTATGTCCGAAACACATGTTGCTGGTTTATTTATTTCATATTTGATAAATAAATATCATTAGAAAGGGTAAACTAAGATGAAGAGGCGTTGTCTGAGTTGACTGATAACATTTTAGTATTTAATTCAGCTCGTAATGCGTCAGGAGTAAAACAATTTGAGCTCTCAATCTCTGGAAACTATACTGAAGGGATGCCGCCGTTCTTCTTGTCGGTTCAAACCAACTGTCTGTCTGCTCCCGTACGCAGAGATCCCTAGATTTCATCTTTGTTTGGTGCACTAGAAATGGGCTTTCAGTGAATCCTCTTAAAACGTCGGTTGTTCTCTTTACGAGAAGGAGGAACGTTATTGGTCTGTCTCAACCCTATTCATCCCTATCTCCGATGAAGTCAAATACCTGGGTGTAATCCTCAATATCGACTTTGTGACAGTGTAGAGATGCTTTGGGACCTTTGGTTCTATACGGCCATGACTAGACCGCTCCTCTCATTCGCATCGGTTGTTTGGTGGAACAGGCTTTCGCAGAAACGTATTACTGCTTCTTTTGTCAAACTTTAAAGAACGGCTTGTCTCGGCTGCACAGGGGCCTTCCCTAGCACGCTGGGTTCTGCTCTAGGGGTGTACGCTAAAATCTTTCGCTTAAAGGGAGGTGACTTTTGGTACCATCCGCACTGGAATTTTGAAGAACTTGCTCAAGAATTATTCCAAGACCTCTTTTTTATGGATATGGCGCCTGATTCAATGACACCTGAAATCCTTCTGCCATAAAACTACCACCGCAACTTTCTTCAAGTAACGGAATGGCTTCGACAGACTCTGAACCATGGAAGGAATGTCATCGTATTTTCACAGATGGATCCAAAACCGGACATGGGTCTGGCGCTGGAGTCCTTGTAAAATGCGATAATATTAGACTTCACTACCCGTTGGGTAAACATGCATCTGTTTTCAAAGCGGAGGTTTTTCTTATTCTAATGGCTATGCTATCCAAGTTAGTGCTCGAACTCAAGCTTTCTCTGAATTTTGTCGGAAGACTGAACACATTGAATCTTGTCTGGGTCCCAGGTCACACTGGCGGGAAATTAGATCTCCAATGAGCTTGGGCACGGTTCAGAAGAAGTTTTCTCAGGACCCGTTGGGTCCCGTGTTGGGTCTACCTGCATCAGCAGTCATGTCTTTAATTGATACTTTCTTGTGGACACAAGATTCATGGTTGCAGGCTGTGCTGTGCCCGGACCTTTGCAAAAAATATTGGATCTCTCCTTAAGTCGGTTATCTCCAGTTAAGTCAAACTGCGTAGAAAATTTACATTTGCGGGATGGTTAAGCATTAAGCTGCCATCGCCCTCGCTATCTTCTTGTACTGTCCTTCTTCCGAGGGTTACAGACCGTCCGTCTTAAACTCTCTAGTAGTTTGAGTTGCACTCAGCTCGTCCGCTGGTTCGTTGCTAGGCTCCCAGATACCGTCAGGCTTACCGTAGACACCGTGCATTTATTTTGCCATCCTGCTAGACAATAACTTGTCCCGACTGGTGAATAACTTGTAGAAGTTGTTTTCCCAAGACTCCCAAGAAGAAGGCTAATGGTTGATGGAACACCTCCACTTCTAAGACCTTGACTGCGAAATCGATAAAAAGAGGGTTATGAATTAAGTAGAGTTCCTTGTAACGAGTACATTTTACCCCCACAAGCTTAGATTTGTTTAGCAGGACGTTTAAGGCCTACATTTTTTCAAATTTAGTAATGCAGCGCTTTTGTTGCATCTGTATGTTTTGTTGTATCTTTTAGCAGAGCTAATACGCACTATGGTTGTCGCTTGCCACAGTTTCCTGTCACCTGATGAAGTGAAATTAGTGTTTTGAATGAACAATTTTAAGCGACACCCAAAATGACAAGAACTGCTATGTATTTCCCTCAAGTCGCCAGCTATCACAGAATCGTGTTCCCATACAATAAAAGCGGCAATCTAGAGAGCTGGGAAATGGCATAAAAGGTGTTACACTGATTAAATTTCCACCTCTGTCTCTGCAGCTTTTGCAAAAGTCGTTACCAGCGAAACCTAGTCTTTTAGTCACGTTTTTAATGAAACGGTTTTTAATTTGTATCCCCAAAATCCGAGTATTGTTTCTGTCAAAGTAAACTATGACCTTTGATTTCTTCAGCCAGCTGAAAGTTCAAATCAGAGCCGTCCACCCGAAAGTGAGCAGAAACCCAAAAGATTAAAATTGAGTGGTGGGAGATATCTCTGAGTGCAAATAGGCATTCCTTAAAGAATTTCGCACTATTATTATGTTCGAATTGATTGCTTTAAGGAGTACCTGGCTGTCCACACAAATTCACCCTTAAGCTGTTTTTAAATCATGGGCACCAAGGAAACAGATAAAAGTTATTCTCAACGGTTACCTCTCAGGCACTAAGCTTTTCATATTATTAAATTTAAAAATGCGGTTTATTTGCATGAAAAAACATTATAGCTACACAATTTTATAATTTTTGGTAAGTAAAGAACGGGAGATAGTTTTCAAATTATTTTTTCAACTCTCGGTCGCATAACTAATCGACTTCATTCTGCATTGAATCTTAGGATAAGCACGGAACCAGTTCTATATAGCACCGCTGCAAATCGCCGTCCTCCTTAATTACCAACGAAGTATCCTCCTCAGACTTATTTAACTTGTTGAAGTTAAAAAACCTTAAATCTTAAAGGAAATCCTGTTTTACAAATAGCCACTATCCAATTAAATCCTCCATTTAGCGTTTGCATAGAACTCTCTTGCATTTGCACAAAGACTCACTACAAGATAATACTAGTGTAATTTTTTTTTGCAATTATCCTGCATAATTGAGTTGGTTTGGTTAATCATAATTCTGGCGAAGGACTTTCTCAGTATGGGTTTTTTTTTTTATTTTTTCCTCAATGAACCACAATTTAATAGCACACTGCTCCGTTTCTGCATCTCACGCTTTGACAAACCTAGAAATGATGATGATTTCAAAAAGTATTTTATGGGATTAAGTGTTCTCCTGAATAAATAATTTCCCTTCCATTCACGAGGGAGAAACCTTTCAAAATAAGAAAATGTTGAAAAACGAAAAAAAAAAAAAATAGAAAACAGCAACTCATTGAATTACCCCACCCGCTTAGCACTTAATATAGGATTTCCCAGGACTGCCGGCAGTTATATGTTCCTACCTACTTTATGCCCGTTCTCAAGAAATAGTTTTCTGCGGCACTCTTTTGCCTTTCTTTTCTGGAAATAAAACACTTTTCAGTGAGAAGCTCAAATATTCATGAAAATGCAGTGTGCATTTGGTGGCAGGATGAAATTTTAGAAGCCGCCACAACTACGTTCTCCCGCCTCCAAGCCAGCCACCTGCATTTCTTCATCCATTTCTATGTTGCTATTATACTTTTCGAAAAACTCCGTTGAGTGGCAGAGTGTAAAGGCAATTCACAATGTCTGACATATTTTTTTGATGGTATCCCTGGAGACAGAATAAGCATCAGCAGCAGCAGCGGCAGCAGCAGATGGGGGTGGACCCAGTCCGCCATCAGCTAATACAAAATTTACAAATGTGTGCGGTAAAGTAATTCCAAAGAAAAGCCCTCGCAGACTGAAAACTTTGCCACAATTGGATGGGGGAGCGATATCCATTTATATATACGTAGATAGAGAATGCACACAAAAACTTGATTTTCATTGAATTAGCGGCTTGAAAGGAGAAAATGGGCTTTTGTAGCATGGTGGTCCCGTGCTGTGCTTGCTCTAAGTACAAATTTGGACTGACGCCAACAAGGCAGCCAGTCCAACTCAACTCAACGCGACTCAACCCAGCCGTACGCCTCCCCTGCTTAAACATCCAATTTTATTTCATCATAAATTTGAGCGCGCGTCCTTTCTATATTTGAAGACGTCATAATGGAATGTGGTGGTAGGTATAGTGCTGGTATGGATACCAGATAGAGGATATTAGCCAGTATCCAGTTTGTTGTGAAGTTGAATCCTGCCAAACGTCCTCGTTCTTTGTCATAATTTTTGTGCTTTAATTTGCATCTGGGAGTACCTAGTAGCTAACATTCGTTACGTTGGCGTTGGTACGAGAAGCCAAATTGGTTGAACGTGTCAAAGGCATCGTGCGGCGCCGCCGCCGTGCTAGAATGCAGAAATTATTCCTTTTCCAAGGGATGGAAAATACATATAAATCGTAACTATACACTCGTTTTTTTTTTTGTGGTGAAGAGGTCCTAATTCCTAAATTCGTGCTAACGACAGAAACTGTTATTACTTCATTTTGTTCCCAAAATGAATTTTATTTTATTTCTCTTTCTCTGTCGCTCGTAGCTCGTCGTCTCGACCTACCTATTTGCCTCTTACTTATTCTGTCGTCAAGGGAATTTGTAAAACGTGATTATGCCTCTAGGGATGGCTGGCTGTGTGTTCTTCGCATGAAGTTGTCACGTACGGCGATGTTTCGAAGTAATGAGGCGGCTGTAATTATGAGGTTTTTAGATGAATAATTCGGAATGTACATAGGTATGTACTAGGTACCTCTACGCTAGGCTTTTGGAGCCTTTGTCAGCAATGGGAATTTAAATAGCGACGAATAACGGTTGTTGGTATCAAAAATTTTGGCATAAATGAGCTGATTAAGTGCTGAAGAGGGGCGGGAAGGGAGGAGACTTGAATTAGAATTAGAGGTGGAAATTGTGAATTGAGATTTCCTGAAACTCGAAGGATGTGACTGAAATTCTTGATTATACGAAGAATAAGAAGAAGAAGGCTTGAATGCTTAATCCAATTGTGCTGATTTTCATCACCATCTTAGGGGTTAGATTTGACAGGAATTTCGCGGAAATTTTGTTTCAAGAGTTGATTTCTGTTTCGTGTTTTGGTTAGATGGATCGGGTACTAGTGTTATTCGAATACATAAGGCTTACACCCCAATTAACAATTAAACTTGTAAAAGTTATTAGATTTAATAGACTATAACTTCTATAGTGTGGTCATAAGGCTTATTGAAGGGTGTTCACCTTTTTTTGGGCAAATGGTTTTGCAGAGGGTTAGGATTGCCGATTGTTAGTTATTATCGGAAATCAATTGAAAAATCCTCTATAGGGCTTGCGTAATTCTTCAGTTTGCGTATACGGAAAAGCTACTTCAGTACTGTTAAGTGAGGAGACGTCCTGAAGTAGCTTTTCTTTTAGATTTTCCATATTCGCCTTCGGATTACACACAATCCGAATAATATCTGTGGAAAGTTGTGATCGACGGTTATATCGGTGCCATAATCATCTTGCTCAGTGTTGGCATGAAGATGACTCGAGAGATTTCGACGTAGAATACATGAAGTAGATTACACAGTCTGATTCGCTTGATAAACTGGATGCAAAAGTACACTGCCATTGTAACTTTTTTGAAGACGTTACTTTTTGTGCAGCGTGGTGTGGCAAGCATCCGAGCTCTCCAGACGCCTTGTTGATTAAATCAAGCCAATCTTCGACGGTTTCAACAGCAGGAGATACAATTTTTTGTCACAAATTCATAAGTTTGCCAATTGGATCCATAGTTTCATGTACTTGTCTGACCGAATCTACAAAACTTGCGTTGAATTTGAGTCACAATTAAATCCGGTTTTCCCGATTTGGAAACTTAAATGACTTCGTCTACATTCTCTTCTCCTTCTTCTCGCCTTCATCTGTGGTAATTTTTTCATGTGTGATAATTGGTCGCTATGACTCTGTTCAAAATGTAGTTTTCTTGACGCCAACAAATTGCCTGTAGGCGTGTCGCACGTTGTGAACATTATTGTTGGCGACAACTCTCACCCCGTAATAACAAAATTCGGTGCATTCTTACTGAGAAAATTATATATTTCAGCATCGAATCGTTCTGTTGTCAAAACGGTTACTTTTAATACGATATCGACTAAATTAACGCATGGTCTTTGGATATCGCAACCATTATAACTACGTTGTGTTGATTTCAGTTCGAATCGGTCCATCCATTGATCAGCAAAGTCGTGTGGCGGTTCATTTTGCAATTAATCCCACGTTCCGCTGCTCAATTTTATAGTGAACTTTGTCCAACAGCGTCGTAGCCATCTCTTCGTGATTCGGTGGGGAATACCCTGGACGTAATGCTGTGACGTAATCGGAAGTAAACAGAATCGGAAAACTGAGGGAAAACCTTTTCTTCCTTCTTTTGGTGAAGTGTTGTAATAATTTTTACCAAAAATTGGCTTAGTGGTTAAGTGCGTTGAACCATTTAGCGTGGGGTCGCTGGTTCAAATCCCGACCTTTACCACCTGAAAGTTTTTATTCGCGTTAACTCTATGAGCTGTATCAATACGAGGATTTAGTCGAGTACATTAGTTTGGCCACATCGAGGGTTTCAACCCAGAGGACCTTTAAATCTCGACCAAGTTCGAGACTATATCGAATGCATGGTCTCGAAGCAGGGTTTAGTCTGTAGCTATCGTAGCCGGACCCAAGGCTGTTACTTGATAAAATTTTAAATCCAAATCTTTTAGGTTTTTTCAAATCCTAACATTCGAATATCATTAGAAAATCTCCATATAGTCACTTGTTATCCCCTAAAAGCGACCGCCTTTTTTGAACATTGAATAAGTTAATTGGCATAAAGTTTCCAAGTGGATTTGCTCCCAGTGGAGTGATGGGGGGGGGGGGGCGCACCTTAAAATGTAAACAAAGTCTTAGACCATGAAATTGAGCATGACAAACGGACTGTGGTTATTTCGTCTTCTTATTCGCTGCTCCTCATCCATTAATCATCGTTAAGCCTATGGAAAGTGTCCTCCTAAATCAAAATATCATTTTTCATTTCCATCTTCGCTCGTTCGTTTCATCTTTCCAAAAGTAAAGTTAAAAACAAAAATACATTGACTATCCGATGCGAAATGTAATTTGTTTTCTATATAATCGAGAGGGGAAGATCTCCTGGGAAGACTTTGTCATTCGAATACACTTAGGCAACCTGCCACAGATTGACAGTTAGAGTATAACATTTCCATAGTTGAACTTTCACCGGTGTGCGGTGGTGGTGTAGGGGGTGGTGCTGGTGGTGGTGTCAGTGCTCCGCGACAAAGTAACTTGAAGACTAGGTCATCAGCAGAACGCACCCGATCATTATCAATTATATTTGACAGATGGGCAGATGAGCCGACAGACATAAACACAAAAGCGGACAGGACAATGACTATAGGTTGTATCCTTCCTCCCCCAGCGGCGTCGGAGGATCGACTAAGACAAATTGCTGGGGAATTGAGTGGAATTCCTATTGTGGGAGATGTTTGGCTGGCCGGCGGCAGCGACGGTGGGTGAGTGATGAATTGATAGTTTAGCTGTGTGCCGTTGATGGAATTTTTCGTAGATTTTAAGACAGATTCTTGAAGCTAATTTCTGGGATGTACCTTTACAAGCCAAGTACAAGTTCATGCGCTGCCAATCAATCAAGTCGGGAACAATGGATCATTTAAGTTAGCAGATCGAAGGAAAGATGATGAGGAATTATATAACTTCAGCCTAAAGGAGAGCATTTCAGAGGACAAGCTTTGAATAATGATTTGAAGTAAGGGTGCTTCCGGCTATAGTAGTACTAGCACTAGTACTAGATGTGAATGTACGAACTGCAAAGAAAATTTATATATGAAATTGAAATATTTAAACTGAAATGGTTATTTGTTTTGAGCATAGATTGTATGGTAAAATTTTAAATACGACGTAGGTGTTTCAAAACTCTAAATTTGTTAATACAGCTTCTTCAACCATTGTGTGTGCGAAGATATATTTTTTGACATAAATGGAAGACGTAGTCAAAAATTGGGGGTCAGACGTTATCAAAAAGTGGAGCAGCGAATAACAACTTTCAGGTGCGACCTCTCGCTAAGTCACTGAGCCACTGCACCCAATTCATTGGGATCTCCAACGATATTTGTTGTTCAAAAAATTAAATTTTGAGAAACATGATTCACTTATCTATGTCGATCCAAACATAGTAGCAATTTTCATAATTTTCTGGAACGTATTTACTCCCAAATTTATAAGTCAATGGAGGCTCTATACATTTGCAAGGAAATATATCCTTCCAAGTTATTTTTTTCTATTTAAGCTGAAGGCTTTCAAAGACTGAACATCCTTGCAGCCACGCCGCTTCGCCATTTATAAAAAGACTTGAAATTGTGCAGAAAATTTGTTTTTAAGATCGGATAGAAATCCTAAAATTATTTCAGTGTCAGAATTCTGCAAGAATTGTTGGGAAATGAATAATATCTTTGCAATATCTTTTTAAAAAATCGGACACGCTTTGTATCAGATCGCATAATAATTTTCAATTTCCTTGTAACTAGTGTCGAAAGCAGAAAAATATTTCAGAACATTTTTTTAAAAAGAAGCAACATCTTTCACATTGCGCTCTTTTGTTATGAACTCCAAGTGCTTCCCTGCTTCCTGCGTAACCAAGTTTTGAAAGGTTTTGAGGAGACGACTTGTTTATTTATTGGCAAGAAACGTTTCATGGCTTGACCTTTACTTAACCAACGAACACTGTTGTGTTGCAATAAGTCAGAATAACCCAAATCACTTTCAAAATCAAAGAAACTCCCTGAGCTATCGGTGCTGAAGAGCAGAACAATATCGCATAAAATTAAATTACTTTACCCAGCTGTCCATTACTTCTTTCAGTGTACTTATACACAAGGATTTGTCTGATGAAGTATGATTCTCTTAAGGTCTCTTTTTTGAAATACTTTTGAATAGGTAGGTACCTATATTCAAAAATATTTGGTGGTCCAAGGTTTAACCCTCCGCGGTCCAGAAATGGATTAGCCTTTTTAAAAATGTCGCACTGCCTTTATTAAGGTATGAGAATCAATAATGTCTTACCACTTTTTAGGCGCTTTTACTTCCGCTACATTTAGTTTCGATTATGTATTATAATATTGAGTCTAGATGGCGCTATTTTGGTTTTTTATGTTTCGAAAATAATCCCAATATTCAAGAATAGTACCTTTATTCGCAGGTACACAAACGATCTATCAATAACATAGAGAATAGATAGACTTGAAACATAATATTCCGCATTGAAGTATAAATAAATACTCCAATATAGATGGCGCTGTATGCATAAATTTCTTAGAAACTAAAAAAACAATATATATTCCTGCACCTTTTAGGCCATGATTTACATTTCTTCCAGATTTCAGCTTTGTAGGCCTTACAGTTTCCGAGTAATTTTGGTCAGACAGAAAATTTACTTGGCTGTTATTATATGGAGGATTATACGATCATTGAGTAGTCCAATGAAGTCAAATATCTGCGAGTGAACGTATTTAAAATACTGAGCTGGAACTCTCATATAAACAAAAAATTAACTAAAGCAACCAAAGCTTTGTTGGCATGTCGGATGTGTGGCAGAAGATGGGGGATCTCAATAAAGATATACATATATCTGGAATTACACAATGCTGTTCAGGCCCATCATAAAATATGCTTCAGCAGTATAGTGGACTAAAACTATGCATAAGACCGCCATAATTAAGCTCAAAAGTGTATTTACGAGAATTTTGGACCTGAACCACAGATGCTATAAAAGAAATAAATGAATTAACTCCTCCGCACTCATATAGAAATAAAGTGCACGAGGGCGTCATAAACGTCTCTGCGTCATATTATCGCAGTACTTGAAATTATATTAAAATCCATTTTCCGTCGACAATGCTTTATTGTTGAAAAAGCGTGATATCAAGAAGACATTCAGCACTGAACCTAACAACTTGAGGAACATCAGTTCATACAGGTACATCGGATTAGTGCCCCAAAAGACTATGTGAGTTGTCCCAGCTAAGAAGGGATTCACCATTGTCCTCAAGAAGAGCAAGAACCAGAACCGCCCAGCCAAAAATAGGGGTCGTGTGAAAGCCGGATCCAGGCGCTCATTAAAGAAGTTGAGGAACTTGCTCACTGGCAGCAAGTAACGCTCCGATCTGCAGCAGGCTGGGCTCCGCAAAGCTTCCGCTATCTTGAGGTCACAGAAGCGCTAGCAGTGATTTTGATTTAATTAAAATTTTACAATATGTTATATGGAAAAAAACATTTAACAAATCGATGTACGCAGATTTGTTCAACTTAACGGTATTAAAAAGTTAGTATTTTTTTTCGGGAATCCCCTTTATATCTTTCTGAGATATTGGCGGTTTAATTCGAATTAATAATTTGACAGATCGATGGACGTCGGATTGGAGGATTCACTTTTTTGTACTTCTCTATAGTCCCAATATCGTCGCTCATACAAAACTAGTTACGCTTTGGCAATGTTTCATCACGGACATCCTCAGTAGCTAAAAAACAACCCACCTAAAAGCCAAAACGGACTAAAGTCTTATACGAACGGTTCTAAAAGAAGCAAACCTGAATCTCGGACCATTCGATATACATTGCATATCGGGGAAAAAGCCCAGGTCTGATTACTAAGCAAGCCGTTTAGCTCTTCGAAAACCTTAATACAGGGAAGGTTTTCAATCTGTTCTAGTTTCTGCGCTAATTTTTCTTGGTTTAATGTTTAAAAATGAAATTTAAAAAATAACTAATTGCTCACTTAGCAATATGTAACTCTACTTCATTATGAAAATGAAGAGCAGCATAATTCGTTTCTCGCAAACTTAATCCCCTTTCCTCACCCGTTTAACTTACAAATCCACAAAATTTCAATTTGATATAAATCTCAATTTAAAAATAACATTTCTTTCTCTTTTATAATCTTTTGCAGGTTAAATCATCAACTCGAACTGAATTGCATAAAAAATCCTGTTGATCCTGGGCATCATTCCGAAACAATTTTTAAATGTTCTGAGCCCAACCACCTGACAAAAGCATAACCCTCCCTCCACCCCTCCCCCGCCAAATGGAGCAACAATCTACTCATAGCAGCAAGCACTTGGTGGCTTTTCCTCACGCGTATTTGTCGTCGTCGTCGTCCCCGCCGTGTGAATGAACGTTGAACAATAATCCTGCCAGGATAAAAGAAATAAAATAAAATAAAAAAAAAAAAAATTTTAACTAAAAAAAAAACAAAACCCAAAACGAATAAAGTATCCTCTACACGAACACGAAATGGAAAATATTGTTTTGTGACCAAGTTATCGCACATGGAAAATCGCTCTGTGTCGCGCCTTTGTTTTGTGGTTCACTTTTCCGCAGTAAAGTATAAAATATAAAAAAAAAAATTTAAATTCAAATAAAATAAAAACCTGAGTGAAAAAGTTCCAAAGAGAAGAAAAATTTATTGCAAATCCCATTAAAAATAAATAAAAATAATTGCGTGCCCGTCGCACTTGTCCTGGTCCATGTTCATCGTCGACGTTGTCCTCAACGGGGAGAGAGTTCTACACCCATTGGGTGTGTCATTGTCTATTGCACACACAAACACCACGAGATAAATATGGGACACTGCAGTCAGTGTAGTGAACAATAAGCTCAACGGTATAATAGCTTGACGCGCGAGCAAAAAGGATGTGAAACAACTAACAAAACTTGGTGCGGTATTTCGTATTTGAAAAGCAAATGAAGAGAGGGCGAGCAAATGTAAATAACGGTGTAAACGGTATTCGTTTTAGTCCTGTTCCGGAGTTCATTTCACTTTTATTTTTATCATTTTCCTCTTAATCATTGTATTTGCATTCATTTTTTTCGCTTTCGTTTTTTGTTTTTAATTATTTTTCGTATTTATTTGTATGTCCAAGTGAAAAATAGAAAAACGGTTTTTGTTTTCGTCTTTTTAATTAAATGAAAATTGTTTTTAATGTCGTTGGGTTGGGTTTTCGAAGAAAATAAAATAAATATATTTGTGTGAAAAAAAAAATCTAAATTTGTGTATAAAATAAAAGTGCGGCGTAAATGTGAATGGCAAAAGCAATTTGCAAAGTTATATATATTTGATTTTTTTTCTCTTTCAACGTATTTGAAATCCAATCTGTTAATCAACTTTGCAGACTAGACGACGACATAGCAAAATTATTTGCAAGGTAAGTTAAAATATATTTATTTTTTTTTTATATTTTTGTAAGAAGTTTGGCTTGGTTTTGATGTGGGTAAAAGATAATTCGAAACCGCAATAAAGAGGAGAAGAGTTTTTAATAGGGGATTAAACTCAACGTTTCATTGTTTTAAATTTTAGATATTCTTTAAAATTATATTTTATGCCTCCACACAGACAATTTTATATAAATAAAACACTCCCTCTTAGAAAATTAGAGTGTCAGCAGTAGTGGCGTATCCCAAAATCGGACAGGGATGAGTTCAGGGGAACAGCCCAAAATCGCAGGTTGGTGTGCGTAATCAGTGAAACCTCAAAATAATAAATTCCACGTAATGGCAATATTACCGCTCAAACAATCTTTGTCCTGAGTAACAATCTGAAGACCGTACTGAGGATGGAAGGAAGTTTAAAATGATGCCCTTGGGACCATGCCACAACTTTAAATCCAGACGAACATTCTGACTATAAAAAATGAGCTCTTGGACAGTTTCTCTTTCTATTGACCTCTCATATTTATATAAATACATCTAGCTGGCTTCACACATTCTGAAGATATACACCCGCAATATTAAGTGCCAATTTTTAGCGATTTGTTTATTGTAATACAAATTTTTGAAGTTAAAGAACTATGTCGCTTCTTTGATCGCTTACGTCGTTCGCTAAATATTGACTATATTTTGATGAAACACATTTACCCATTGCCCACTGAATGACACAAATGAGATCACAGATGTAATGATCCTGCACTTCTGCAGCTGCACCGTTTAAAAATAGATGTTAGGGCCTGAGATACGTTCGACTCTGACATATTAAAATGTCCCTGATCGTATTTTCAGCTGATAAATCGTATCAGTATTACTTGCACTTGTTTACTGCTCTTGTGTACAATCGAATACATGGCTGTCAGAGTAAATATATTTGTCGGTAAAACCACACTTAGCTGATAGCATCTTAGAGCGGCTATCTCTACTTAAGGGATGATGCATTGATCCTAAAAGATTTCCTTAGTTCCAGAGTTTCACCGTGTGATGACCATTACCGATCTCCAAGATAGAAGAGAACTATCTCTTCTTCGTCTGTGACTGCATTACTTGCCCAGTCGTTTCTATTTCTAGTAGTAAATCTACCTTTTGCGTCGAAGTTTGAGATATCCTCCTTTGAAGCGTTGAGGTGTGTAATGTTCACTGATCCTAATTGCAGTCTTGGATGGTTCTTTTTAAAATATATAGCTATACTGCAAATAAAAGGCCAAACTATGCGCCTTATTTACACCACAACTTATTTGACCTGGATATTGAGGTATGTTTGTAGGAAGGCTCTGGATCAAAAATAGCTTTCCTAATGCCTTTTGTCTGGGCTTGGCTAGTTTATTTTTTAGTTGGGAAATTCCAACTGAGGCATTGTGCATTACGTAGGAAACTCTTTTTGACATGCCTCGTAATAGCCGATGTCATTCTGGCGAAATCCTTTCTGGATATAACTCAATTTGTCAGCATGCCGTTAGGAATTCTGTGGAGAGTTTTTCATTAGCTGTTCCCAGCGGAATATAAACTGGTTCAGCAAATGAACAGCCAACAGCTGAGCCTTCCCTGACCTGCTCGGCAGCATGTTAGTTTTCATAAATGTTAATTGTTCGACTTAAAATTCTTATTCGTAAGAGACTCTAGCGCATAAGCAGGAACTTCAAATCCATGTGATGACCTCTATCCGACTTGAACTTTAATTTAACCTACCCCATAGTCCATTTTTGAACCGCTTGTGCAGATTTTTAGATCCTCGTCTCCAGTCATCTATTCGAAACCTATTTTACTTCAACAGACTCAAAAGACTCAAAATTCTTATTCGTAAGAGACTCTAGCGCATAAGCAGGAACTTCAAATCCATGTGATGACCTCTATCCGACTTGAACTTTAATTTAACCTACCCCATAGTCCATTTTTGAACCGCTTGTGCAGATTTTTAGATCCTCGTCTCCAGTCATCTATTCGAAACCTATTTTACTTCAAAAGGTTTTTGGTGGTAATGTACGGTCCGTTGAGAGTGGTTGTTGCTCTCATCATTGGTTTTTTTTCCTCCTTGCCCACATGGCTGACACTGCGACCCCAAAGGTCTATTGTATCAAAACGGGGATGTTAGCCTAAGAGATGAATAACTTTCCTAGTGGATGCCACAACGTCCTTAGTTGTAGAGTTCCTAAATTCTTCTAATGTACGGATATCTTTTCGGAAGATCCATCTCTTCTTAACCAACCAATAGAGGGCCGGACAATCATAGAGGAAATGTTCCGAAGTTTCATCATCCTCTAGACAAAACCTATATTTAGTGGGCACAAGTTCATTTTCGATATCTCAGGGCGTGAGGAAGCCCAACAGCTTCCTTATATTCTTCTTTCTTAATAGTAGAATATATTTGTAGCAGTAGGGCGTAATTAATCTTTTGGATTGTCTTAAGCCTGGAACTCGTTCCCAGTGGTTCCGACGAAGTTGTTGTTCATAATCTTTAATAAGCCTTAAAGCAGCAGCCAAATTAACTCTGCAGTAGGGTACTGGTCTTCAGAACGCAGATCCTGATCCAGCTCTAACCAGCTCATCCCATCCAAATCCATGTACCCATCCAAATTTGACTTTGTTGTGTTTGGGTAGGTTTTGCAAGGCATCGTAGCAGCACTTCACTGTCACAGAATTAACTGTGTTAGATGATAGCGCCTGTAGTGTTGCTTGACTATTCGAGAAGATGTGGCACCTTTAATTCCTTTCAATGGCATGGATTTCCGCCGAAAATATCGTGGGACACATTCCCATTGCTATCGAGACTTTGGTGTTGGGACCAAAGACACCAGCTCCAATTGCAGTTTTCATTTTTGATCCGTCGGTGTACCAGATCAGACTTCTCGGATAAAGTTTCAGAACACCATTTACCCACTTAGAGCGGTCTAATATTTTAACCTCGAATAGATTCCCAAACTTGCAATCCCTAACCATAATATCTAGGATGCACTAAAACGTGTCAACTAAGAAAATATATATACTATGAAATTTGAATATTATTTCTGCAAGGATACACCAAATTTGATTTAGTTTGTATTAGGAAACCGAAACCACAACCAAACCCACAATGTAACCGAAAGAAGTTCCCTTCTTTATGGACTGTGCTAAACTCTCACACTATATATATATACAAATCGATCCGAAATGAATATAATATATTCTTTTCAACAATGAATTGCGGCGAGTCCATTATGAAATCGATATTAATCCAAGAAATACATTTTTTCTTGTTAAGCTATATTATTTGCAACAAACAACAACACATGAATGTAAGATGTTTTGTCCTCGATTCTTAAGTTCTCTTAAAAGAGCAATAGACGGCTGGGTTGACGCTGCTGCCGATGGCCATATAAATATATGTTTCATCTACACGCGAATAAACGACCCAATAACTTAGCCGACATGAGAACAAGCAGGATAATGTGTCTTCTGGCAACATCAATGAGTCAATAAACTGGTCGCTGTAAGCCATTTAACATAGAAATGGAATGTCAGTGCTTTATGAACTTTATTTGTAGATATCTCTTTTATTTGTTAAATTCTATTTAGGGTGGAGCAGTAGTTCAATCTGAAAAACAATACCAAATAAAGGGTGGTCCAACGAAAACAAACGAAGTTAATTGTAAATATTAATAATATAATTTCTCACTTATGGGTCCCTGGTATGGTGGTCCGCCCTAAGTAAAGCTTATAACACCACTAAACTAGGCAGAGTTCAGATAACGGCTGCAATCGGAACCACGGGAGCCCTACGGTCTAGTCCGACGGAGGCGCTTAACGTGATTCTAGACATCCCTCCCCTGGACCTGTATATCAAAACAATCGCGTCATGTAGCGCAGTTATACAGCAAGTAGCAAGCTGCTGGTTCGCTAGACCTTACGGGCACTGCAATATCCTTGACTTCCAAGGACATTACAACAACAGTAATGTTTTCCGCAGGACGAACTGGCAAGTTTTCTGAATTTTGCGCACAATTTTACCGATTGTTGTCATATTTGGTCGATTATGCTGACCAAAAAAATTACAAAGTGCACGAAATGCATTCTGATTTAAATGCCAATTTTCGTAAAAGGCTTCAACCATCTCAACGCGCTGCTCAATTGTGGTTGAATTTGTCAAATCCTGAAACAAAGAAATGTCAAATTAACATTGTGCATTATGGTTGGACCACCCTTTAGTTTGTTTGAGGTGACAATGCACCAAATATGATATTTACATCATTAAATAATAATATTTGGAAAAAAAGTCTTAATGTCAAATTTAAGCTTCTATCTTATTAAATAACTGGAATCACTGGAATTGACCTTTTAAGAAAATAATTCGATTGCCCTAAAAAGTAGAAATAAGACTCTCGATCGAGCTGAGAAGATTTTCGTAAAATCACCCCAGGTATCCTTCTCCCCACTTAACGATGAGATTATGATCAGGATTACAGGGATCATAACCCTCCCACTTCACTGCATTCCGCCTGTGGGGTTCGTCGGTTCGACTTCAAAAAATAAACACTAATTAAACACTCTGATTAACCACACACCCCTTGATATTTTTATTACGAAGCAATTCTAAAGGCAGTTTCTCGTCATAAAACAACTTTTGGGACAACTCGTCCCAGCTTCGATGAAGCTTCGATGACTCCGCGAGAGACATATCCTACGACCCCTGTGTAATGGATATGTAGCGGAGCTTCGGCAGCGTAAATCTGTCAAAGTGGAGTTTCCTTCAATTCAATAGTGGTTTCGGCCAGGATCTGAGCCTGGGGAGGGATGGGGAGGATAGTCCAAAAACCTGTCATGGTCCATATGTGGAATATGACAACTTGTTTTCTCCTTGTTAGACATATATTAGGAGTTTGCGCTGGACCACTAAGCGAGAGGTAGCACCTGTACCACCTGAACGTTTTTATTCGCTGCCTCTGCCAAAAGTAAGAAATGTCATGAGAAGCTTCTCAAAAAATAAATTGCGTTCAGAATCGGCATTAAACTGTAGGTCCCGCCATTCGTGTGAAAAATATAACTTCGCACGCACAATGGTTGGTTGGAGAAGCTCGGCTTAAGGTCCTGTATGGGACGTTTACGCGTAATATTTAGACATATATTAGACATATATTATATACCAATTCTATTCTAAAGAACGGGATAGATATGGTGACGTGAAATAACGTCAAACAAAATAAAGCCAAATCCTAAAAATTAATCATTATTTCCATTCCGAAAATGAACCGCCTGCAGAAAGAGGGTTGAAATCACTTAATCCCGCATAGAGGGTTGCCAAGGTACTGTTGTCAAAGGCGCCTTATTTAGAATATGACATTATTTCGCTTGGCAATATTTCACATCACCGAGAGATATTGGTGCCTGAAGCTAAGCTGCACTTAAGGCCCTGCCCAAGGCAACGCTTTAATTCAAGAACTCATTGAACTAGGTCGGGAGACTGAACACTCTGAGTCTTGATTGGGTACCAAATCATAATCATGGGAAATGAGATTTCCGACGAACTTGCTCGGGTTTGCCGGCATCCTTAGTAAGGGCTTGAGTTGATTTCCAATGGACCCAATATTATATCATTCTGTGTGAATGTTCTGGTTTTGCTCGAACCGGCTGACGTGGTGAATGCTGAATTTCATGGATCCTTATCTCTGAAGTGCCTTCTCGGCTTTCTAAAAATGTCGAGTAAAAAGTAAAAGGAAGTATCTGCCCACATTTATATTGAACCAGTTTCTGGTCCGTTAGTTAAAAAATGCTATGATGGAACATCGTTTGAAATTATTTACAGAGTTAGCTACCTCTTAGCCATTGGAAACTGTCATCATCTATTTCATTTGAATATATTCCCCATTAGTACGATGCACAGATTTTCTTGAGATATCTTGCTCTTAATAGACTAAGACCTTGAACATTGTTACGATTTTTATTACTCGAGCTATAAACTAGCGAGTACAAATTTCAAGTTAAACCTTAAGCAAAATTACGGACTAAAGTCCATAACACGAAGAAATCCTCACTGCTGCGTGCAATTGTCTTCGCTTCCAAAAAGCTGCCTTTATTCAATCATTAGTAACTGTTTTGTATTCATTGTCGACTTTATTGTACAACAAAGTGTGCACAGTCTTAAACCTTTAGGCAAATTTATGGTAGTATTTTTGAACTTTTATGACCAATATAAGACATTGCCATCCTCAAAATGTATCCCATTCGCCAAAGAAGTTTAGTACTTTGCCGAACTGAGAATTCTTCAAAACTTTACGATTCCAATTCAAAACCGGATTTGGCTGTTTATTTTCAACCAAAAAAAAAAACGCAAATGAATTCCATAAAATTGTGCAATTTAAATTCTATTACATTGTTCACGACACCATACCGAGTTAATCCCAACAAGCCTGGGAACTATAAAACATTTTATTCGCCGCCAAATTGTGGCATTTACATTCCCAAATGTGTGTTGCTCATCAAAGCCCTCTCTGCCTTTCTCTCTGGGTGCACGACAAATTCAGTCATAAAAATCAGGTTTAAAATTCATTTGAAAAGCTCTTCTTCCCACTCCTCGAAAATTGAGACTAACCAGGCATGGTAGATACTCGCTCGCTTTCATTACGCAAATTTGACAGTAAAAACTTGCACATAATTCAATTTTAATAGGTAAATTACACTGTTGCCAAAATATTTCCATGGAATGGAGAATTGTATAGCGAACAACATTGTTCGAAATATCCTCATCAATTTACAGGACTCCTTCATCCTTAGAACAACTGCTCTTGCTCCACGTGCTAATCATTCAAGCAAACAGCAAGTTTCTTTTTTTTTTTGTTTTATTTTTGGTTAGTCCTTCGAGCCCGCGAGTGCTGTTGTGCTGCTACTACGTTTCTAGCAAATTTAACGGAAAGAAATTCGAATAAAATTCAACTTCCTTTTGTATACATACTCTTATATTCTATATCTTTATATTTGAATGAAAATTGCACAAACGTAAAGTTGTCCCTTGTAAATGGAATCCTTCAAACTTGTTCCGCTATTTTTCTCTTTTTGTTCATTGTCGTCGTTCGTCGTACTGTATCCGTATAACTGTACTTCTTCTACTCGATAATAAACGTTAGGGGGGGAGGACATTTGTTCAGTTATTCTTTGTCTTTGTTGTTTGTCGGTTGTGTGCAAAAAGCGAAGAAATTCTTCATCGTCCTTTTTTTTTTGGTTTTTTTATTGACAAATAAAAACAATTGCAATCCAACAACTGGAATGCGCGACATCTGTGTTTGTTTGTTGTTTTCATTTTTGTGCAAAAATAAAACAAAAAAAAATTATCCACGAGCACTCAACTCAGGACCGGGCGACGAGAATTGGCAAATGAATGAATTGAATGGATTGATGATGGCGAAGAAGATGAAATCTGAGATTCGTGTCCTTTTAAGTATCTCCTTCAAGACTCCTTTCATTTGGGGTTGTGTGTGTCTCTGTTTTTCCTTTTTCCCTTTTTGTTTTTTTGAAATTTCAAATTCTGTCATATTGACAGAAGAAAAGAAGAAAAAAATAGAGACAGACAGAGTAAGAGGAAGCACATCTTATGGCGGGAAATTGGGTCAAAGTGTCCTTTTTCTGATTTGTTGGTGCTGTTATTGCTTCAATGCTTGTTTTGGCATTTCGCTGGATCATAAAATATTTATTGAGTGTTTATTGAATTGTTTTGATGCTGTTTTGGCGCGCGCACGAGAGGGGATACAAACACTGCTGAAGTATATAGGAAAATGGAAAATCTCGTTGAGTGGTGTTTTGTGACAGGATCGGGCGGAAAAGTTCAAGCAATTAAATTCCAATTAAGTGGAAAATTATTACACCAAAAAAGGGTTACGAAAACAATATTGTGCGGGGGTAGATATTGGATTTTCTTTTTTTTTTTAACATAAAATGTTTCGGGTGCGAATGAAATCCAGTTCTTGTTTGAAGTTTGAAGTGTGATTGAGGCTTTGAATGGACATTGGATTTTGATTTTTATGCTGCGTAATTTTGATAGTGTTATTTTTGTCCCAACTATTTCGTTTTTATTCATAGCCAGATGCTGACATTTTATTTTAAGTTAGAAACAGCCACTAATAAATTATTTGTGTTGTAGATTTTCATTAACATATAACCATTGAGTGGTTTTTGAATGACATCAACACGGGCGCAAAGAAATATCTTCACAGGGGAACCCTTTATTTGGTTTATGAAGAAGGGTAAGAGGTTTAACATTACTTCCTTAACATATAGCTGACTATCACGCCCTGACCCACTTATTTGAAATCAGTCAACAGAACATTGGCAAAGCTCCTTTAACCCTATGTCAATCAGACTTGAGTGTGTATTTATGTAGTTATTTTAGGGTGGAATGATTTCATTTTACGGACATTCAAATACTTTATTTACTTGCATTTGTCTGGACAGAGAAGGATAAGCTTTGCTTGCTTACAGTTTAATTAATTTTTGTTGCATCGAATACCTACTTATAAAGCTAAAAACTTAAAAATAAACTATTTACCATGGTTTGAAACTAGGGCACATCATAATTTAAGGACGATGAAGATCATGTTTAAGGCAAAAATGCGAGGTTAGAGTGAGACTTTCATAGCATGCGGAAGATACGTTCGTTTGAAAGTAAATGTGGTGGAACGGGTAGATATATTTGCTATCTATCTGGAGTATCTTAATTTGCGAGGGTTAGTGTTTAAACATATATTTGCAATCAACAGAACAAGGGAGGAGTTAAATTATGAGTAGAATATTCTCAGCATACCTTCTATTTGCAAAGATGTTCAAATTAATAAGTTTGATGGCATTTTGATAGGGAGTCAAAAATAGAGGTCGTTTAGTAGGGTAAGTCCCGAAGAATAAAATGCAGAAAATGATGTTGAACGCTTTCAATTCCCGAAATATGCATATGCGGGCAGGGGGACCACACCTGTCTGGCATGATAACAAAATGTATGTAGAAGTTGTAATTTATAGAAAGGAAGAAGAGAAGAGGACTTACATGGCTGCCTTGTGGAACACCACTGATTGTCAAAAAAGGAACCGGGAGGGCGGACTTTCACCGGGCAGGATTTAAATGATTCTCCCAGTAAGGAAACATAAATTTTGTATACCCTATCCTAAGGGTATATTAATTTTGACACATAGTTTGTAACACAACTTAATATTCGTCGTAGACCCATAAAAGTATATATATTTATGATCAGGACCACATCCTAAGACTATTTAGCAATGTCCGTCCGTCCGTCCGTATCAACTTTTGAGGCCTTTAAATTTATGCCAGGAAGCTGAAATTTAGAGAATATACTCCCTAGGGTCTCAAATGGTGAAGTGTTAAAAGTTTTTAAATCCGCCCACTGCCACGCATGCAAAAAAAAAACTGTTTTTAGACTAAAGTTAGAGAGATAGAGAGTTAGAACCTTCACAAGATATGTAGGCACTGCGCTCCTTTATAAGTCTGTCATATAAATTGTTATTGCCACGCCTACTTTTTGTGGGATTTTTCCACTAAAACGCTTCGTTTTCAGCGAAAATTTTCATAGAAACCGAAAACAAATGTTTAACAAGATATTTAGCAAATATTTTTTCCAATATATCGCCATACAAAGTTTTTGGCCATGCCCACGCCCACTTTTTGGGGACGTTTTTTTTCTAAAAATATTTTTTTTTATTAATTTCATAGAATGAAACAAAATGATGTCCATCACCTTGTTAATGCTTTTTTCTTTGGGGTGTATAGGGATAAGGATAGGGTATCGTACTGTTCGCCCCAAGCGGTCTGTAGCCTTTCCTTATGTTTTTAATATGTATTTAATATGAAAAATGTTGTCAAAGGCTTTGTTAAAATCAGTTGCCATTCTCTAACTATTAGAGAGCAAAATATACGAACTTCACAAGGTTTATAGTGGTTGACCTTTCAGGAAGCTATGCGGGCAAGGCGAACTAAGAGATTTATACTGAATACTTAGCTTCGTACATTAGAGTTTGGGTAAGGCGTAATAAAAGAGGTCTTAAAAACCATGAAAAACTTACCTTGGGAAAGAGAAAGAAAAATGTCAAGGAAACTATCTGAACCGTGTGAGAAGTCATCATTAAGGTCAGCTAAATTTTTCTCGATGAGATCAGGATTGATATCATATATGCGAAAGGGTCTTACAGCGAAGTTAGGGAGATAATCAAAGTAAGACGGGACGGAGTGAGGAATATTATGAATGTTATGAAAATATGAACGATTAAGAAAGATGAAATGTATTTATAGTTGACAGCGTTATGGGTGAAACAGCGAATGAGGGAGGAGTCAATGGGAAGTCTGTGGTAAAGTTAAAATAATCTAACTGCCTACTTATGATGTAACAGAAACTACCCGCTTGGCCAAGATTTGCGTCTGTAAGGTGATCTAGGAAAAGGCATTCCTTAGTCGAGCTGGCGTTTTGAGCTATGAAGAAGTCTTGATTTTCTGATGGAACGTTTAAGTAAAACTATCTGGGAGTGAAAGTGTGGCTGTCAAACAAAATACCCAAATGGCAGCGTTACCTGCTGCCTGCGGAAAGACAGTTAAAATCCATTAAACCAGCGCGCGGAGGGGACCTTAGTACTATTTGCTTTGCGCCCGAGGACGCTAAACAACGTCCTTAACCTCCTCGGAGGGTGTAAGCGATGTTTCGCATTTAAAGAAATTAATATGAACTTTTGAACCACCGAAGTAAGCTATTTCATATCCACAAAATTTCCACTTTTGATTTACCTAGGTGAGTTATAAGTTCACAATCGATTTGCGGTCTTAACCTTAGAATCATATTTGAGGTGCTGGATTTTTTTCAGTGATAAGTTATCATTTATTCTGGCATACCTTTAAAATTTCGACAAATTGTAGGGTTAGCTTTAAAAATATCCAATAATTCTACCTTACATTGCAACGGTGTTTTTTGGAAATGAGCATAGAATAACATCACATCTTTACGTGTTTCGGGGTGTTGTACCCCCCAATATTTTTTTGATACATTTTCATTTCCATTTCAGTTTAAATTTCATTTTTAGTTGTAGTTTGATTTCAAGTGTGTTTTCTGGAAGTCTTTGCAGGTGATATGTTGTGACTAAAAGATGACATTAAAAATTTACAAAATTACTTATGTGATCTTTTGAATGAATCATTGAATATTCCTGTTTGGTATTTGTACTTAGGTAGGTAGGTATGGTGGCGGATTTCCTTGACTGCAAGTAATATGCAATTAGCTCTGAAGCGCCGTTTTGATGATGACCGGGATGACCTTAGGTATAAGGGGTATTTGTACTTAGTGCGTATATTTTTCTTCGCAATGGGCTTTTTCAAAGAAAAAAATTTGGAGAGCAGAGTCATTTATTGATCAAATATTCCGGATCCAGGATATCCGAATAGTGTCGGATCCTGATATAGTCTCGTATTATTTCTTCAACCGCCATACCTGCAACGTGTGTGCTGTAAAAAAGGAAGCGGTGTACGTTGATCGGAGAGCATGGGCATTTTTGCTTATCGGCAAAAGGTTTGGATGGTTGCAATACAACTTTAGTTGTGACAGTTCGGTCAAACCAACACGAGCTATCATCGCAAGCATAAAAATTTGCATAACCTAAAAAATGCGCGTTTCTTTTTAGATAAACTATTGCTTGTAAGCTACTTGACAGATACAATATAAAAATGAAAATACAAATTCATGTTATATTCAACAAAAATTCAATTACAGTCTAAGACCCTTCCTTGTTACTCAATGTTCGATTTAAATCACTTTGGCGAGTATGGCTCTAGGAAATAAGGCCCCAAGTAATAAAACCCCAAAATCATGTCTTTATATCATAAAGACATAAAGATCCAATAAAATATCAATATCAATAGCAGAGCCCTAATTTAAATGCGAAAAAAAAAATATTTTAGAACACAACGAAATAATGTACTATTTTTATTATTAACGAAAGTAAACCAAAAAGAAAACGTAGATATAAATTTGAATGTTGCCCTGCACAACATGTCTGCAAAAAGGAAACTTATTATTATCTGCGCCTGGGATTCATAACGTCTTTAGATACTCCGAAATTTTTCCAAACGGTTTTCAAATGAAAAATCTCAACAAATTGAAGAGGACTTGTAGCTGAGCATTGTTGATTAAATATTGTAAGCCTCGTCTTATTTTGTTAAAGGCGATGTTTTTTTTTGTCTTCCTAAAATCAAAATTCTTCAAAGATACAAATATAGGTTGGTTTTTCGAATAGAGATATAACTGACATTTTGTGGTCAAATCTGGCAACTCTAATGTCATTTCTGTTCAGTTTAGTTTGCCATTATCATGAACAGGTTGACAAATGAACAACGCTTGCAAATCGTGCAAATTTATTTCGAAAATAATGGTTCATTTTGGGTTGAATGGCTACGTCAACAAGCAAGAGTGCAGTCAGAGTGAAGAGAATCCACAGACCCTTGAAGACCCTTGAAACGCCATTACATCCACAAAAACTGACTGTTTGGTGTGCTGTATGGGCTGGTGGAGTCATTGGGCCATACTTCTTCCGAAATGATGCTGGAGAGTCAGTTACCGTTAATGGAGAGCGGTATAGAGCTATGATAACCGACTATTTTGTTCCCGAATTGGATGGCTTGAATGTGGATGAGATGTGGTTCCAACAAGACGGCGCTACATGCCAGAACCAGAAACGTTAGGGGACTCGGAAGCCAACATTCGTGGCGTTATTGCCGACAAAGAGCCCCAAATGCTTGAAAAAGTGGTTAAAAATTGGACCTCTAGACTTGTCTTTATTTGAACCAGCCCAGGTGCCCGAAATCATATTCAAACATTAATGGCATAATATTATCCTTCCAATAAAGCCAAATTGATGGACGTCAAAATAAATTTCTTGTGTTTTATTTCAATTCTAAGTTCTAACCGACAAAGACGGTGCGACAATATTACATATAAATTATCTCAAATAAGAAAAAATTTTAAATACAAAAATGAAATAAGACCCCATGAGAACGAAAAAATGAAATATGACCCCAATTTAAAAAAAAATATTTTTGTTGTTGCTTCGCGTTTATATTTTTGTCGCCTTATTTCATTTTGGGGCTTTATTAATTGGGGCCTTATTTCCTAGATCTTGGGAGTATAGCACGAAAATAGGTTGTTATGAGGATATACGGTTCTAAGGTTAAAGGCAACCCAGGTTTCAATTTACTCATGACACTGTGGCCCTCATAGTTTACAATTTACAACATTTTAAGCTGAATTCTCCACGCACAGTCACCATTTAGTTTTAATTTAACTACCGAAATCCAAAATAATTTCAATACGCTGACAAACCGAACAATAGATACACACTCATTAAAAATTATGTAATTCGAATTCCAAAATGAATATCGAGATACTTTTCATGATGAACACCACCACGTCACATCTGTCATGTCAATGTGAACACGCTTTCCGCTCAACAGTGGAAATTTAAACCCAAAATTCTATGAAACATTTGAATTGTAAGTCAAAAATTCTATTCAACGGCATGACTAGATATACAAGCCCGCACTGTTTCACAAGAACTATAAATCTGGAATGAAAAAAAAAAAGAAAATATTACTTTGAATGCATCCTGACAAACTCTTAACCTGAATTCCCTCATGCTTCGCTTCGAAAAACATGCTGCCAGTGGTGCTGTGCTGGTGGTGGAAAAATTAATGCACCACTACTGTCAGTCTGTTTGTCTTGGGTTTTTTTTTTTGTTTCTCCCCTTTCAAATGAATTTACATTCCATCGTAAAATCGCAAATTACAAAATGAACCTCCGAGTTATCTAACGTCAATCAAAGTCAAAGTCTACCTCTGGAAAAAAAAACGTACTATAGTTTTTTTTTTCCACTCAAAAACAGAATGTGTAATGAAACATTTCAAATCATTTCCTAAATTTCCTGTCGTAAATTTTTGTGTAAAAAAAGAAAGAAAAAGGCGACTTTCCCTGGAGGTCTCACCTTTCATTAACCCTATATCCTTCCTTCGGATGATCATACAACCGGAAATTGGTAACGCAATTGTTCGCACACAATAAATTCGGTGAGAATAAAAATATATATAAAGTCATTCTCAGGCAGATTTGTACGACTTTCGTCGAGTTCCCAAATGGGGCACCACCTATCCCCAAGGATACGACCCGTAACAGATTTTTATATCCGATCCACCTACCTACCTACTTTTGGAGCGAGCAAAATAAGTGCAAAGGATTGGATATCATTTTTTTTTCCCTTTCTTTGTATGTGTACTTTCCATTTCATTCGCTTGCTTTGCACCGCCTATTTGCTTCGGTTCACTTCAGCTCCAATTTCAGAAAGAGTCCTTTACCAAGTCGCCTCCCCCCCACCCTCATGCTATACTGTTCCCTTCTGTTTACCGGGTTACATTTTATCCTCTTAAAGTGTTTTTAATCCTCCCGGGATGGAATCCTTTAGCCCTGTGCAAGTGAATTAAATCCAAGTCAACTGAATGTGGGAGTAGGCAGAGGAGGATGACGACCGACTGCCGCCACTACAAGCGCCATTGTTTCGTTTTGTTTGTTTGTATCTTTTTCTTTTTTTGTTTTCTCCTACAATGCCTGTAGAGTTGAGAGATAGCGAAAGATAGACTCGCACACAAATGAAACCCACATATATAGCATGTTAGGTAATTTCGGTTACGACTTGGTAACTGTGTTATTACCCTTAAATGTCCTTGCCACAGAAAAATGAAAAACTTACTTGCTCGGGGGTAGAAGTGTGTGAAAATAAACAAGCTACATACAGCAACACACAACAGGAACAGGATCCTAATTTAGAATAAGGAATCTCTGTAAAAGTGTTCACCAGAGGGCGCTTCATGGGGCATCAGCGAGACAACCAAACGGAAGAAGTAACTCTCAAAGTTACGGATACTATCTTGGGAGTTTTTTTTTTATTTCGTTCTTGTTGTCTTCTGCGGAAGGCTGCAGAGGCAAGGACTATCAGAACGAGCAACAGGGTGGTACCTATATACGTAGTGAGTAGTACGTATTTCTACCTGCGGCATATTGCAGTTGAGTTTTATGCATCTACCTCGAAGAAGCACTCGATGTTTTATGGTTCTAATGTGTCCCTTTAACGAAGTCTTTTAAGCGTTTCTTGGTAGTCATTGACAATATCTTGTCTGTGTTTATGCGAAGGGGAAGGATAACTTGTGACTTCTTTTCAAAATCAGCTGTTAAAAACTACGTTTGGAGTAGCGTGAAGAGCATGTTCATTAGCAGCCTGAAGTGATTCATTCACAGTCAGTGGTGTCAATCATTACTTAACTCGTATAAATAGTTGTGCTTATTTGTCTAACCCTGATAGCCATCTCAAGGCGTGTTATGTCTGATGATTGTTGTCATCGAAAACCTTTAAGTGATTAAGGCAACTTCAATTGTTTTAGTTGCGAGTTGTGGTTCGCAAAACGTGGTTAATTACTTATGTGTGTTAAAGAGGCAACATGAGCTGGCTTTTACATATGAAGAGGTTGGTGGCACGCTTTGCGGGACAGATGGTGATTATTAAAAAAACATAATTACTTAATGAGCTCCCGACTCATGAATAGCGCTTGCTTAAGACTATTAAACCCCTGTTTCCAGTTATCCAGAAAAGCGCTAGCATCCGCGATAACCTGGTCTTTAAAATGGAAAGTCTGATCTTCCTCGTCTCAAACGTGATGGCTGTCCTTATTTAATTTAAAAACAATTTTCTTAGCCTGTTTGTTAAAAGCCGTGAAAGCCTCTTTCACGGCACCTTTTGAGCGTACGATGATGTTCATATCGTTCACATATTCCAGTAGCTGGACGGATCTGTTGAAAAAAGTGCCTTCTGTATTGACACCTACTGGAAGACAGACTGTAACGTGCCTATTAGTGTGTTGCAGAAGGGTTGGAGACGTCCACTTTGGATACAATATTATATGCGACATCTGACGAATATGTCTCAATAGTTCATACAAAACGTAGGATCGCCTTTTTGGTAAATAGAGCAGATTTCCGACACCCATTTTACATTGCCATTTAATTTCAACTGACTCTGCCTACATGATGCTCGGTTAGCAGCTACTGGAAATGCTGCTTAAATAATTCCACCTATAGATTCTTTGCACATCACGGACTAAAATTTCGCGCTGACGCTGTCTAGCTTCTGCCACATTTTTCCAGGATACCCATAAATCATCATACCACGGGAATTTTAGTATTTCATATCGTGATGCTGGGAACACTCGTGGTTGGCGTCTGTGTTAGGAGAATTCACAGTCGAGAGCTTCTCACTCAGGTGTTCTTTGTGGGCTCTGGCTACTCCTGCTATTAAAAGAGGCGTTTAAAGTCAAAATTAATCTTCTGGGCAATTCGCAGCTTCTTCTCGTTGGGCAGTTGAGCTCACGTTCAGGTTGATAGATGCGTGCCTCGATTCGATTATTTTTTTTTTTTTTTTTTTTTTATTAATACCATCACAGAGCAAAACACAAAACACTACGTTCTCTAAGTGTAAGCTCTCAGTATCGCTTTACACAACAGTTGTTTGTTGCGCGACTAAGCTTCATCTACCGATCTTCATCTTATAGACTATTTCAAGTAATTACATATATAATTAATTTAAAGTTAATGCATTAATGGCCTTTTTAAAATCTGCTCGCGACAAGCAAAAATCAATTTCGTTGCAGAATTCATTAAATGTGCTTATGCACCTTGTAATAGGCTCATTATTACCATAATTGGTTCTATGCCTATCTGTATGAAATAAGCTTCTAACCCGCAGTGACCTTTGGGGAGCATATATATTTAAAAGAAAGATCAATTCTGGTGAATTAATATGATAACTAAGAATATCGCGAATAAACATGACGGAAGTTGCATCGCGTCTGAAACTTAAGGTTTGCAGACCAATTAAATTGCACCTTCTGCCATAATTAGGAAGCTCATCAAACATATTTAATTTACGAACCGCGTACCTCGTGAAGTTTTTTTGGACTCTTTCGAATCTAAGTTCGTGAACTGCATATGGCGAATCCCAAATTACGGAACAATATTCTAAATAAGGTCTGACTAACGAGCAATAAATAATTTTAAGGCTATTTATATCTCTAAAGTCTTTACTATTACGTTTAAGGAAGCCTAACAATGAGTTAGACTTGGCAATGACATAATCATAATGAAAAAAGAAACTTAACTTATTGTCAAATATGTCACCAAGATCTTTCACTTCATCAAAACGCTGAAGTCTAAGATCATTTATAAAATAATTATGCAAAATTGTAGTACTAATACGATATGCCGAAAAATCTTTACATTTAGAAATGTTAAGTTCCAAAGCATTACGATTGCACCACTCCGACAATCTATTAATATCTGACTGAAAACGAATGCAATCAGATACATTTTTTATCCGCGAAAATAATTTCAAATCATCGGCGAAAGTCAAAACATTACAAAATTGAAATATTTCATGAACATCATTTATAAATAATATAAATAGCAACGGGCCCAAATGACTGCCCTGTGGAACACCGGAAGTAACTTCTATAACGCGAGAAGTCAAACCATCGACTTTAACCATTTGCCTTCTATTAGTCAGGTAATTACGAAACCATTTTAGCATTGATGAATGAAAACCCAAAGACTTTAGCTTAGCCAAAAGAAGTGTGTGATGCACCCTGTCAAACGCTTTCGTAAAGTCAGTATAAAGTACATCAACTTGTAATCGTTCATCAAAACTATTAAATATATAATTAGTCAACAAAGCTAAATTAGTAGCACATGATCTACCACGAACAAAGCCATGCTGACTATTTGAAATAATTTCTTTTACCGCGAAAAAGAGTTTGTCCTTAACAATAATTTCAAACAATTTTGGTATTGCAGAAAGCTTTGATATAGGGCGATAGTTTACTACTTTTTGCCTTAAACCGCTTTTATAAATAGGTGTTATGAACGAATATTTCCATTCATTTAAAAAGTTCCCAGTTACAAGAGACTGGTTAAAAATAATTTTAAGTGGATGAAAAACGGATGATAAACATTTTTTTAATATTACCACAGGAATCCCATCTGGGCCAGGGTTGCTATTTAAATTTAGTTTTTCTAACGCGTTTATTAAATCGTCATCCGAGAATTGCAACACACCGATGTCCAGAACTTCAGGAATCATAATGTTATGATTTCCCGTTACCTGCACATGCGACTTATTGTACACTGACTCAAAGAAATCAGCGAACAAATTACACGTACTTTTAAAATCTTTTGAACTTACATCTTCGAATTCCATTACCTTAGGAAAGCCTGTGGTATTTCTTTTCGAATTAATGTAATTCCAAAAGGATTTGCTATTACGCTTCACCGACGATTATACAGACAAGATATATTGCCTGTATAAAAACCGATTTAAAAATTCATATTCTTTCCTGAATCTCAAAAAAAGTTCACGGCTAGAATTAGTTTTATTTGATATATAACGAGAATAAGCTTTCATTTTTACGTTACGTAAATTAACTAATCTTTTATTTGACCAAGGAATTTTAAACCTTTTGTTAAGATGCGTTTTTGGTACAAATAATTCAAAACCAGATTTGATCTTATGCAAAAATATATCATAGTTACCTTTTAAATTGGGGGATTTCAGCAGTTCATCCCAATCAAAACCACTCAAATATTCCTTTAAAGCAACGAAATTGGTTTTCGAAAAGTTGTAAGACAACGCGGAATTAATATTATTTAAATCACTGGAGTAATTAAGAAAATTAATCTCCAAAAGTAAGGCTTGGTGATGCATTTTATTGGAATCTATAAGATCCAGAGCTTCACTTATAGTATAATTAATATCATTATTAAGAAAAACTAAGTCCAATATTCTATTAATAGAGTTCGGAAAATGGTTTACTTGAAATAAATCCAAAGAAAGAAGACCATCGACAACTATTTTTTCAACCTCATGGTTGACGTAAAATGGTATTAAATTCTTATCACCATCCACATTCCTCCAATATACATTACCAATATTGAAGACACCCAATACACAAGGTATTTGAGTGGCAGCAAGATTACTAACGACACTACTTATGTTTTGAATGTGTTTTTCATACACATTGGCAACACTGTTTGGTGGAACGTAGGAGACAAAAATAAATAACTGATAACGCACATCATAAACGAAATCAATACACACACACATCTGTTCCACTTCAACCGAACAATGTTCCAATGTAATTTGCCTACTATGAAAACGATAAGAGACAGCTATTAAAACTCCCCCACCTCGCTCGCTGCTTGTTCGGCAACGATCATTTCGGTAAACGACATATGTTGAATCGAAGATCTCCGTAGAAAAAATGTTTGGGTGCAGCCATGTCTCCGTTAAAACAATGACATCATATTGATGGTCAGAGGGCGCAACAAAAATCTCTTTGGTTTTCGTTCTCATACCACCCATATTTTGATAATAAAGCGTATAATTTAAAACGGAGGTGCATTGCTGTTGCAGCTGATCAGTGTTTATGTTTTGACTTCTGCGATGGGCAATGCAACTCCGTTTTTTGGCAAAAATTTTTTTACACGAATACCCGACGGCCATACCGAAGAATTTAATGCGCGAAGAATTCTTGCGGCAATTTCATTTTAAAATAATTTATATTTATAATTTATAAACTAATTTATTACAATTAACACGGCCATCCGGTATGGGTAACTTAGTTGAAATGTAATTTGTCAGTGCCTTTTCCGTTGTGTCAACGCGAAAACCAGCGGCATGCAGTTCAGCTGGAGAAGCTGCAACAAAATCGAGCGCAAAATTATTATTGCCGATTATAGGCCTAATTTTATTAACGCGCTTTTTGTTTTTCCACGATTTTTTACGCGACACTTTGCTCCATTCGGTGCCTCCGGAGGCATTTTCTATCACGACCGGCGCGTTATCACATACGGGGGTATCATTAACTGACACTCCCGTTTAAGATATAATCGATTTTTTACCGATCGGCAAATGAGTATCGGAAATCGAAGGCACTGAACTACATTTCAATTCACGTAGTTCAGATTTAATCAAACTCAGCTCATTTGTTAATGCGCTGAGCTTAGTGATTAAACCCAAAAATGGCATCCCATTGCAGATTTTGCACTTGTAGCAAAGTCCCTCACTTGTCTTCATGAGCTGGAGGGCTGCTCCGGAAAGCATCACACAATGGGTGTGGAATTTCCTGGAACATATCCCTCCGCAGCTAACGAAGTCACCAGACATTATGCCAGTATTGCATTCACCACAATTTTCAACCATTTTTAAAAATAAAACAAAATTTAAAATTGTTCTCTGTCATCGGATGCCTTTATCGGAGGATACTTAACTTCCAACCCCCCCCCCCCCCCCCCCCGCTCTAACGAACTTTTAAGTGTTGGTTGGTTACTCAATCTTCAGTCGAGGTACAAGCCACCCAGTAGTCAGCAATGAGGAGGTGAGTAGTAGGAGCTGATCCTAGAGTAAGAATGCATTGTAAAAAAATCTAGCTCTATTATGGGCTTTATGGGCTTTATAAAGATGTGGTCTACAGACTGTCGGCATTTAGAGAGTGCTTCTCAAATCTGGAATGGACTCAAATGCAATCGAAGCCATTCAACGTAACTTCATTCGATTTATCCAAAGAGGAATTCCATGGAAATATCCTTATCACATGAAAAGTATAAATGTTGAAGAAAAGCCCAGCCAATGGCCTGAGTTGCAGTGACGTGCGGCACCAAAATTTTTAGGGCCTCTTTGTCTTGATCACATTCCCAATAAGTTAACTTTATCCCGACAGAAGAATTAAAGAAAGATGAAACTCACACGAGTTTAATTAATAATGATCCAAATTCTATATTATTAAGGTAGATTTAATAACCGATAGATCACATAAAAATAACACCAACAGATTTTGATTGGCTTAAGTCAAAATGGGAGGCCTGATGAAATTTGTTTAATTAGAACAAAAGTACTCCACAGGGGGATTTGTAGAAATGCAGTCAAAGAAGTGTGAAAATATGATCCCTTGACTCTTGATCATATCATCTTTGGATATTCTAGCATTAAAAGCTGAAATGATCTCCTGAAAAATCCGTATGTACATAATACACAAACCATAGGAACCACGCAGGGGGATTTCTATTTTCATTGCACAGAGAAATGGACAGGCTTGACTGTGTTGCTGCAGAAGGAGAAGTGTAGACAAGACGGAACTGTGTTTTCCCTTTTAGAAGGGAATGGGTACGGTATTAGCCAAAAAAGACAGAGTATCTATACTGCCCATTCTCTGACCCAAGTCAACCTATTCCAGACATTTATTTGAATAGGGTGGTGGTTCCCAAGGTGAAAAGTTCAAATATCTGGGATCAATGATCAACAGCGAAGCAACCGTTTTATGACGACATCAATCATCGTGTAAGCGTTGGGTGGATGAAATGGCAGTAAAACTCTGCCATATTCTGTGACCGAAAAATGTCCCCTAAGCTGAAAGGAAGGCTCTACACCGCAGTTGTGCGTCCGGCGCTCACAATGCTGTACAAAAGTATGAGGGCAAGTTGACAGCAGCTAATATGAAGATGCTTCGCATTACAGCATGAGTAACAAAGCTTGATCGAATTAGAAGTTCCGGAATCCGAGGAAGCCTTCACGGCAAAGAACCCATTCCGAAAAAAATTGGAGCACGACCGACTCAGGTGGTATTGTCATGTTCAAAGGAGGGATCCTACAAACCCCGACAAAAAGGCAATGGCAATCAACATTCCCTTACAATCGCGTAAGAGAAGCAGGCCTAAAAACTCCTGGATCACACAAATGCAGAAACACCAGCATTTGATTGGCCTCAATGATGAAATGATCCAAAATCGCGAAGCCTGCAGATATTTTTTGAGGTCGAACGGGTGAACCCCACAGGCGGAACAGTAGGAATGCAGTGAAGTGGGGGGGTTATGATCCCTGTAATTCTGATCATAGTCTCGTCGTTAAATGGAGGGAAGAAGAAGGACAATTACTATTGGAATAAAAAAACGGATAGGGATATCTGTAAAACATTAATTCCCATGTTTCACCCGGTGACTGAAATAAAAAAGCGTACCTGATTCTTTTGCATGTCATCTTTATATTTAAGCAGCCCAAGTACATCTCACGACCCCATTCGCCTTTAAAATCATCACATTTGTATGACTCGAGTATAAAGTTAAACTCTCTTCGTGCGAATGTTACATGTTATTGCCACTCAAAAATGTTTCATCAGAGCTACTGTTCTTTTGCGAATACATATTTATTTATGTTTCGCACTTCGGCTGCTTTATGCCAACATACACATGTTTATAGGTCAACAATTTTTGTGTATAAAATAAAATTTATCATCCCAGCAAAGGTCGAGGAGATTGGTCCTTCTTTATACACGACGACGACGACGTTGCGTTGGTTTAATTTTTTTGCTCACCAGCTTTTCATTTGCATATGTTACATGTTCGTCCTCTAAACTTTCAAACATTTTTTTTCATTTTTATTTTCTTTCTGCAATTCAGAAAGTATTTTTTTTTCTTCTACCCGCTTTGGCTAGGAAAAAAGATTCCGAGTGGCGGAGGGATAAAACTGTTAATTTATACAAATACGAACATTTCATGAAAATTATAAAAAAAAAGAAAAAAATATTTTAGCAAAAACTAAGTAAAGGATGTTGCTTTAAGTGCAAGGATGCACACACATATATTTTATGCAAATGTTCTATTGAGTGTAATTTTAAGGCCAACAGTGAAGCGATATTCGTGGGGAGAAATGAAAAAAAAACCTATTTTATTTGAGTTCTTAATTACCGCATTTTATGTGAGAGTAGAAGATGATGAAGGACACTATAATGAGGCAAAGACAGGGATATTTTGCTTTAAATTGCGTCTTGTTTTGGTAGCGCAAGAAGGGACTTGAAGGGATATTTTTAAACGCAATTAAAATTTGTATCTTATTTGGAAATTGGTTGAGATCTGTCACTGAGCAATTGGTCTTCTTGATGGACCTTGGCAAAGAACTTATTCAGGAATTACAAATTTTCAAGTGAAGTGCCCAAGTCTTTTACATTCTTGACCCCTTCGGAGTATCGGAAGTGGAGCTGACGATCGTAAAGTTTCATGCGCGCTTAAACCATTGGATTGAGCGACGCTGAACTTAGGGAGGACCTAAGGGACTTTCTTTCTCATCTGTCGAAAAGTTATTTACAAGCGTCCCGAATTCAATTTAAGAGAGTGAGCTAGTGGACACGTTTATAAAATAATTGTACGCTTTGGCGAACATTGGATTATCGGCGGATTGTGGCCAGATTACGAGACCACAAACTATTCAAACCACTACAATTGCTCTTAAGCTGAAGAAAGCCTTTGAGAACGAGAGGCAAAGCAGAGCCTTCAAGCGTCAATTGCGATACGTTGCTGGGGAAACAGAGGAAAAAAAATGGATTTCCAGACATGCAAATTTAAATGGAGAAAAACTGAAATCCAATGACACTGAAGGCAGTGTCAAAATATAAGAGTGCGAATGAGACATAACCTCCCTATCTTCCCTGTAGTGCCAAATTATGTTGGATAGAGAATTTCACTGGGTACTTCCGTGTCCCTTAATAAAATTCCTCGCTACAGTCAACGTATCAACTTAATAGTGACATGGACATCTGACGCTATAGATTCCCTGGTCTGCTGTCATCCATTACCTTTAAAAGCCTTCAAGCGTCAATTGCGATACTTTGCTGAGGAAACAGAGGACAAAAAATGGATTTCTAGACATCAAAATTTAAATGGAGAAAAACTGAAATCCAATGACACTGATATCAATGGTGAAGGAAGGAATGGTAAGAAGAACCATTGTCCAGCAGAAAGTGAGTCATGCAATAATTACGCCTTCTTCTTAGCTGTCTAACCAAATTCCAGGCTTCGGAAGCAAACATTTTATGTTCTGAGGTGAGTAAGTTAATTTAGCGTGAACTGCTGAAACGCAATGGCCACTGGGAGAGCCACACAAAAGTCAAGCCGGGGCAGGAGTTCGCCAAACTATTTAGGGGACTGGGTGCAGTTTACGGACCCTCCCACATCAAGCTAGAAGACCAAGCAAGTCCATATTCTACACACGCAAAAGAAGCAAGTGTGCCGTACAATAATTGATAAGCCTACCGACTAGTGGGCCCCTATGGTCATAACTTCGAAGGAAAGGTCAGCGTCTGTGTGGTCTAGACAAGACTACTCTTGAGAAGAAGAATCACTATCCTATGCCTCCTGTCGAGCATACCCTGGGACCGCTGAAAGATGCAAAATTCATTAGAAGGAGTCAAAACTGCTGACTTATAACCAAAAGAGAATGTCCAACGTAGTCCCAGGTTTCCTAGCAACAGACAAGGAAAAACGCCTTTGTCTATTTCTGCAACGTCTTTAGGACACTTAAGGAAGCCAAATGTCAGTTTGGTTGCCAATGTATCAAGTTGACATATTCTCGACGATGAGGTTGTGCACGAGGATAGCAGTTAAATCAATTATCCATGACTAGAACCAAGATACAAATTGACAAATTATATTTACAACAAACTGGACTTACCAACACCAATACAAAAATAACCCACCTAACTCCTCCCTTTCGCCAATAAAAAATCGAAAATACTAGGCATCCCATAAAGACACCTCATTTCTGGCCAAATTGTCACCATCAATAGTACTCAAATTCAAAGAGAATGAGAGGAAGGAAAAGAAACAAAAAATTGCAAGTTCTGCGAAATATTGAACAGGTTCGTCCTCCCTGTCCGCATTCCCTGCAGTCAAAGTGAATTACAATCCCCAAGCGCCCTATAAAATTAATAACAATAAAACCTAATTAGCTTCACGGATGTTGTACATATCCCTCTTTCGGGATACCTCCTCCAGCCAGTAGCAGGCAGAAGCCAGTCAGCAACATCACTCAGATCGACAAAGAGCAGCCCAGAAGCACAAGCAAACACACAAAAAAAAAAGAGAGAAATGTTAACGCCAACAGGCCAATGTCCGTCTGTACTACGCCAGGATATTTTGTATTTTGTTGGCTCTGAAATATTCAATATCACGATAATCATTCAATAGACCAGCGACGAAACATAAAACGCACATACACCCTCCTTATATCGCTGTTGAGGCAAAAAAAAAAAAAAATAAATACAAAAAGGCCTGCTGCTACGTTCAAACGCCCGTCCGATGGATTTTGCAGGATGAATTGAGAATTTGTTACGTCGTCGATGTCTTTTGCGGTGGTGAGGCGAGTGCGAGGGTAGACAATGTCCATCCGGAAGCAATTCCACTCGCACTCACATATCCCTGTGACGGTGATGAGTGGTAGCCGAACAGACGGAGAGGCTGACCTAACGCAAACGACCACCTAAAACCGAGAAACACATATCCGAAAGAGAGAGAAAGAAAGCACATTCGCCAGCTCTCCAACCTGCAGAAAGGACCTTATGGCATGTTTGGTGAAAACGTTAACTCAGCGAATTCTCTGCTGATGGCTTCGTCTTATATTGTGCCCGGGTGGTAATTTAGTGATGGAAGGCTAACATAAACATAAACGTACACACATTAGGGCTGGCAAAACTCGAATGTGTTTGGAGTTTTATACACATTTTACTGGTGGTGAGAGAAGAGATGCTGGAAAACATGCAGTGGGGTCGTCAATATTTACATCGGACATTGTAAACAGACATAAGGCCAATTTTGGAGCCGTTCGGAATGGGGGGCGGGTAAAGCGGGGTTGTACTTTGTGACAGATTGGTTTATGGCTTTGTAAATGAGGGCAAATTCCTCTTTTCTTATCCCCGGACGAGTAGTGGGGTGAGTCAGTCCCAACTGGGCTTAAGATGTGCCAACATTTTAGGCAATGAATAGGAAAACTTGAAGGGTGTTTGGACGAGAGTTTAGCTCGTTCTTATGTCATTTGCTCGATAATGCTGGGGTCGATAATGCTATAGTAAACAAGAGTCTGGTGGTGGTGTGCTGTGATTGTTGACGTCAAACTTTCCTTAAACTATCTTAAATTCAAAATGGTTTAGGATGGATTAAGCGTCTTTGTTTGGGACACAGCTATTCATTAGGATGTTAGAATAAGTTTTTTTTGCGATATTGATTCGCTGAACTGTGGATGCGCTTTTGACGTTCGAAATGCCCAAAGCCCAATTTTTATTGGAACATAACCATTTTCCTATCACCCCAAGTGGTTGTGGTTAATTCATGTTGTTGCTCCTTTATTCATTAATTTTACCAAATAAGGTTAATTGGTAAGAATATCTACAGGGTGTTGTTTTTGAGGTATAGTAATTCAAACTGAAATTAAACAGAAGAAAATCATTTTGACATCCATCAATTTGGCTTCATTGGAAGGATAATTTTATGCCATTAATGTGTAAATATGATTTCGGGCGTGTGACCGCCGCGGCTGGTTTGAATAAAGACAAGTCTAGAGGTTCAATTTTCAAGCACTTTTTCAAGCATTTGGGGCTGTATGTCGGCAATAACGCTACGAATGTTGGCTTCCAAGTCCCCTAACGTTTCTGGTCTGTTGGCGTAGGCGAGCGACTTCACATGTTCCCAAAGAAAATAATATAATGGTGTCAAATCATACAGGACTTTGGTGGCCAATTGACTGTGACGTGCGCTGTGTGGCATGTAGCGCCGTCTTGTTGGAACCACATCTCATTCACATTCATGCCATCCAAATCGGGAACAAAATAGTCGGTTATCATGGCTCTACACCGGTCTCCATTAACGGTAACTGACTCTCCAGCATCATTTCGAAAGAAGTATGACGCAATGACTCCACCAGCCCATAGAGCACACCTAAAAGTCAGTTTTTGTGGATGTAATGGCGTTTCAAGGGTCTCATGTGGATTTTCTTCCCTTCAATTCGGCAATTTTGCTTGCTGACGTAGCCATTCAACCCAAAATGAGACTACAAAATGTCAGTTTTATCTCTATTTGAAAAACCAACCTCTAAAAAAACCCCCTTTATATACTGTCTCATCATATATTTTTAAATTAAATTAAATTAAATTAAATTTAATCTTTGAAAACTTCCCAAAAAAGAGGGCTTGGCAAAAAAAATCGTTTTCTAGAGTCCGTTATGTGATGATTAATGCACATACCAGAAAAATCAATCTATAAAGAACACGTTCGCCAACTAGTATAGTTAGCTTGGCTATAAAAGTGTCAAGCGATTTCGCAATATCTCTATCGCCAATAAGTTTTGTCGCAGGTTTTTGAACTCTGTCAATTAGCTGCAAATATGTAATTGGTACACCGAAACTGATATGAGCATTGTACACAAGATGTGGAAGAACAAACGCCTTGCAAATTTTAGCCAGATCAAAAGGGGTGTAATATTTCTTGCATCGCTTGAGGAATCTTAGACATTTCGCAGCGTTCTTGGCGACATCGAATATGTGGTCATTCCAACGAAGGTTACCATTAACGCACATACCGAGATTGGGAAGTTTTTCGGTTTCGGCGATATTAGTGCCATCCATGGATAATGGCAGAGTATTGGGTTTTCCTGAAAGCATATTATGTAGGGTTACCATGTCTTTTTCAGATTGAAATTTTTATTAAATTATTTTATTTATAAAAAAGTAAAACAAATTTATCTTCATGTTTTGATGTCACTTCTTTCCAAAAGAACACAATTTCGCTGAAGATGGTAAATTCAAAACCTAGGTTTTTTGTTGAAACCGTATGCATAGAAGACCTGCTTATATTAGTGATGTTTGTGTAATGTTTATCCAGCGATGGAAGTTCGTTATTTGGAAAAAACTGATGCACAATTTGCCTGATGGCACACTTATCGAAATAATCTACTTTTCTTTTAAATCAGTTTGGTTTTTCTCCTTTGGTGGCGATTTGTGGCCTATTTTCGTTAAGAAGTCTGTAAACTATTCATTTACCCAACGAAAACATATCACCTATTCGATTCGCAGTCACTGTTTTATTTTTCAAATTTTGATGAATTTTTTTTGTTGCGTCAACAATTTCATTTCATTTCATTTAATTGTTCAGAGAGAGCTTTGAGATAGGAGTCTCATTGATAGCTCTTAAAATATACAAAAATAAATCTTAACATATCTTATCCGTTAAAAAGAGAGAAGGTTAACAAGAAAAGTATTTAACTTAAAAGTAATTCAAAAAAATAGTATAATGTTATTCACAAAATCAATTAATAAAAATGAAGTGAAAATGCAAAGCGATATGTATCTGGGTTCTGTAGATGGGTTTTTAACGAAATTACAAATTCATTTAAATTTGGTATGTTTTTTATTTGAGTTCGTAATTTGTACCAAAATCTGGTACATAAAGGGAAAAATGATCTGCGAGTTTGCAATGCTGAAGTTCTGGTGATATTGATATTACATGTTCTTGATGATGAGGAAAAATGTAGCTTTTCGAATAGATAAGTTGGAGTTCGATTGTGTACTAACTCAAAAAGGAAATTGCACATTTCGACAACGAAATGAGATATTAAGGAAATGCCAAAAATACAGTAAGATAAATTTGAATTTTGAAATTTGGAAAGAATGGACATAAATGTAATTTGTCGGTAGGAGGAGGGGTAGGAAGATTCGCCTCTTTTGGGGAATGGCTGGACAAATGCTGTTTTCCATCTTTTCGGAAAGATTCCTGAAGAACAGGATGGATAGAAAAGCTAACGCAGTGGTTTTGCCAGCGTGGAAGAAAACCTCTTCAGAACGATAGGGGAACTACTATCTGGACTAGCGGATTTATGTATGCTGAGATCTTTAAGTACTCTTTCCACTATACGAGTGCGGAAATGAATTTTTTCCATTGAGTGTTCTACGCGCTCAAGTACGGGAGGAGTCAAAGCTAAATCTGTCAGCGTTGACCTAGCTGCAAAATGAGCAGCAAGCAGATTTGCTTTATCAAAAGAGCTGACAGCTGGGATGTCTTTGCAAATGAGTGTCGGAAGTAGTTCTGGCTCGTTGGAACTTTATTCGGTTTTCCTCACTTGGGTTAGCCTTTTAAGACCGAAAGCTCACCTCTTTTAACCATATGCCCCATCGACAAAAAAATCGATCCTATGTCTTGCCAGTACTATTTATGCATATTGCTGCTAAAGTTCGCATAAAGGATCGTATCTAACGTTCTACATAAATAATTAAAGCCGTTTTACAATACATTAATTTAAATTCTAGCTAAACTAATTCAACCGTTTCGCGTGATGCCTTAAATGCACTGCTCATATAACCTCTTCCCAAAATGCAGCAAGTCTCGGGAAGGTGATGCGTGGTGCGCTATCATGTGACTGCTTGAGCAACTTGAGGTGTCAACACGGAAGACACTATCTCAGCAGATCGGTCCAGTCGTGGCCTTCTAACGTACGACATTAGCTGGTCTTAAATGGAACTTAAATGCAATTTTCTATAGCTGATCTTATCCAGTTTTGTAAATGCCAACAATCCAACGTGAAATCTCTGAGTCACACCTACAATTTCTTACTCTTGGATGTTTGTCAGGTTTTTGAAAGAAGCGCGGCAGTGCGAAACTTTAGGTGGTGCTGGTATACATTTTAACACCGACCCACTGCAACTGCACTCAATATTCCACACTTAAGTTGAAGTTTTGTTTTACTTTTATTATTTGACGTCTGAGATATTTTGAATACCGAAATAATGCAAAACCTTAATTCCTAGACTCTCGAACATTGTGTATAGAACCATAAATCCATAGGAAAGGTGAGATAACCCCTCTGTTCGTCCGGTTTTGGAAAAAGCCGGGTTCTTAACGGAGATTTCATTCCTAAAATAAATGTTCAAGCTTTAATATATCCTAAACTACACGAAAACGAGACTTCTGCTAAATGTTGTTTAGTGCTTATTTCATTGACTTTTAAAAAATAACACTTTTGAACAAAGGGTCCTTGAAAATTCGCAGTGTCTGACTTCGACACTCTAATGTCCTTATGGACCCATTGCGATACCCTTAAGTGGAGTAAGCTAACACTGAGACCAATTTCGTCGTCTCTCCTCGTGCTCTCGCACAGACAAAAATATCACTCCAGTCTTGCATGCTCGAAATTTAGTCACCCTGCAAATTTTGTTTCCTTACACTTCCTTTATTTGCTGCCTTAGTCGTCATAACGACATCCTCTTATGCCGTCAACATTAACTCTGTAAAGTTGCAAAAACTTTAAAGATTCGAAATAGAGACATCGGAAGGCTCTCCACTGTGTTGGAAGTGCCAGTTTTCAAGTGTTATGTTCCTCACGCGGTTGAGACTCGTGCAGTGACATAGAAAATTTAAATGTATCCTCTCTGTATCCACTCAGTTTACATAGCGCTAATATATGATGCAAATGAAAATATCTCATTCCAGTTTTTGTTCGGCTCCGGAATACATCATAATTTCCAAAATGAACGTTCACTTGACAACTGCACAAGGACATCTCGCGGCCAAAACTCATTTTGTCACTAAAATCAAAATAAGCTTTAGAATTTGCTGCCAAGGAAACATATTTTCAATTTCCAAAAATTTAAGAGCATAATCAACCAGTATTAGCAGCAGCAAAGCAATCACCTTAAGGCGCTATTTGATACCGTTATAGATTCGGATCCCCTGAGACAAGTTTACGAAAAAAAAGAAACCTAAATATTACCTTCAAACACACATCTTCAATCTAATGGCAACGAGAGAACATCCATCCACAAGGGGCTCCTTCCTCTTCCCCCGCCCACAAAACGCTGTGTAAATGCTCAACAACATTAATCATCATTTGTAACAATTCTACCAGATGAAGAGGTCGGGCAGAAAGAGAGCGAGCGAGATAGAGGTGGGATCCTTTAATTCAAGTAAGAAAATCTTTTTATCCATCGTCGCACTCCGCCCCAAAAGGAAACGGAGATACTGACTTAAAAAGTAATTTACCCCAAAAACGAGCGCGCTCCAGCACTGGTAGACGGGATTAGTTTAAGCTCGCGGCAAAACCAAAACTCTCAACACTTCAAAAGTAATTTGTTTTCCTCAAACTGTAAAAACAGCGCGCGCGTTCAAAATGAAATCCAAACGAATTGCGTTGTTCCGCCTACGTCCCGCTGCTGCTGGCGGCGGTAATTCGTATGCGTATCCTTAATATGCAGATGAAAATGTTGAGCATGTAACCGACAATGAAATATACGCAGAAATGTTATTTAGCGCGCTTTCGTTGTTTTTTGCTTTTTTGTGTGTGTTTGTCCCATCACCGTCACACAGGATACAAGAGAGTAAATCCTTCAAATCATTTATTTGCACAGGCGAAAATGTTATCCTGGGATTATTCCGTCATCTTGGAATTTTCCTGAATTTTTTTTTTATTTTTTCGATTTTATCTTATCCAATTTGCATAGAACCGGCATTCCTGGCATATAGAGGCAATAGGCAGGTGAAGCTGAGATGTCGGTGGAATTTCTGCTAAATGGACAAAAACGCCAACATTCTGTGAGTCCTTATCAAATCGGATGGCTCTCTGTCAAGTAGATATGCTGAAGAAGATATGAGAATTTCCTTCTGCGCAATTGAATCAATTTAGCAATGCTTTATGAATCTAATAAATCAGGATGTCTGTGTTGCTATTTTTTGTGTCCTGTCACGCGCTCTAGCACTATGGCGTATACACAGACGGTTGCGTATATGTTGTATGCAGACAAGTTGTCGCTCTGTTTTTATCCTTGTGGTTCGTTGTCGCCGCCATACAAACACACTTAAGCAAATTTTCTACAGAAAAAAGAAAAAGAAAAAGACGAGAGACCACCATCAAAGGAGAAACAAAGGAGCAGCTAGCTGAAGTGAACTTTGCGCTTTTTATTTAATGCCCACGGACCGACCACGACCTATACCTATATGCTGCTCATACCGGGACGAATTTGCAGAAAATTGGTGACAGTAGTTACATATTCCTCGCCCAGTACTTTAGCCACCCAATTATACCGTTTTCGTTGCAAAAAAAAAAAAGAAACCAAAGGTTAGGTCTGAGAGTGAAAAATAAGGAACACTCTATGCTGCTGGCGTTTATTTCCCAACTTAGGTAGTCCTTCTTGTCCATGACTCAAAACAGAAAAAAAAAGTCCTTTCCTAATCGTCTTGCAAAGAGCGGAAGCCACCAGATCAAAGGACAAAAGGACTATGGGCGAAACATAACGGAAAACAAATTATTTCACTGGAAAAATTGTTGTGAATAAAAATCTCACTGATGCAGAATGGGATAAATAAATTTATGAACAATTTGTTTTCCGTTTTTATTTATTTGATTCCATTCGTCCTTTGGTCGTCGTATTTCTTGTGTGCAAGAATAAAACGAAGCAACCAAGAGCCCATGAATTGAAGGGAAAACTATTGCCATTGCCATTGCCATGGGAAGAAATGATATCGGTTATTGTTATGAAATTTGTGTGAGTTTATGTTTGACAGGAAATCTGCAAATGAAGGGACATTTTTCGTTTTTCGTTTTTTTTTTTTTGCATTTCATTCGAGAAAGTCTTTGCTGTACGATTTCAGAAAATATGCTGTGCTGAATGAAGCACGCTTCCTTTTTTGGGAAAGTTCTCAATTGAGTTTCTTCTCTTGATTCAAGTTGAGCGTGCATCCTGTTTTATTGTCGTCGGGTAAAGGGTCGTCTGTCGTTGGCTGATTTGGAGAGAATATAGTTTATTTTATCGCTAGGATGACACTTCTAAAGTGCGCGCTCTACAAAGAACCAAATAAAACCGTAACAGAAGGAGGGTAGAAGTTTTTCCAAAAAAAAAACAAAAAAAACAGAAAGAAGGTTTTATTTTGGGTGATAAATGTGTTTCACTTTATAACAGCAGAACTTTGAGAGAGTTTTCATTTCTTTCTTTGTCCTGCAGATAGGTGGCTTTAGAAGAATGAGGCCGTCATCGATGCGATATCTTTTACGAATTGTTCTTCTTTGAGTCATCCATGACTTCTATTTTAGAGTTTACGGGTTGCCAGATTGTGCCTTTAACAACTGTAACAACGATCTATATACTATCAAACTTTGTAAACCAAAAGGGTTAATTTTATTAGTTTATGTCACAAAAGTTGCTCTTTGTAGGCATTCTCCATTGAGTAATACAGGATATTTACTGGAAATCATTAAGAATAGGATATTCTCCAAGGAAGTGATAAACTTCTTTCCACTCCTTATGATTGCATTTATTTATTAAATTTTACTTCCGTTGCTGTGCATTTAAGAAGCAATTTGTTCTGCGATGCATTGAAACTGTTTCATAAATAGTAAACTTCCAAGTCCCTTGTCCACCCAAACCCGCCAAATTTCCCCTCTTAAATCATTATCAATAACTCTAACCTCTTGAACATACAACTCCATGTCAAGTGAAAAGCTATCAGATCTAAAAGCTTACGCTGAGCCATGCTTATTATATGTTCCACATATTTCACAAATTTCAAATAGAGCCACCTAACAAATTTTTGACTTTCAGAATACTTTTTTTTTGTTTTCAAATAATTTATCTACAAGCACTTAGAGCTAACAGATATTTCATGATTTAAAGTGATTTAACTAAATATATATATATATGATAACAATGACTTAAATGTATGTCTTTATAAAAATATGGATATATGTTCATTGCAATCATATCTAGTCTATGGACGTACTGAAAGAGAAAATCTCTGGCTCTTAATGATTTAGCAGGTACATAAACGGGAGACATTGATAGAAGCAGACGGCTTTTAATATGGTAGCAAAGTATATCTCTAAAAAACATTACATTATGAAAAGCTCGTCTTGATTTTTAAGATTTGATTCCGAGCAATTGACACCGCGTTAAATACTCTGGACGATAATTCCATCGCACCTAAAAAAATATATAATCTGTTAAAACGCCTTAGTAGTCTTTCTATACGGTCGGAGTGAATTTCAAAAGCAGGGCTCAAAATGACATCGGCATATCCAAGAAGAGATCTTACTAAGGCAGTATATAAAGATAAGAGGGCAAAAGGGTCCTTAAAGTCATTACAATTTCGAGAAATAAATCCAAATGCTGAATCTGCTTTACGAGCAATATAGTTAATATAACTTTTTAAAGAAAAAGTGAAATCGACGACAACACCAAGATCTTTGATATCGCTTACACGATAAAGGAAATTAGAATCAATATGGTAGTCAAATTGCATAATTGACGTAAATTTTGAGAAAATAATCACTTGACACTTTTTTAGATTAAGTTTTAAATCATTAGAGTCACACCAATCTGAAATAGACGTTATGCCAGATTGAACTAGTTGGCAGTCCTCTAAGCTTTTAATTTTCAGATATAATTTTAATTACAAAAACTGACAAAATACTGACAGTGTTTCAACATAAAAGTGATATCATTAATAAAAATAATAAATAACAATGGGCCTAAGTGGCTCCCTTGAGGAACCCCAGATATACCGATATGAACTTTTTTGGTCCTATTAACAAGAATCCTCAACAATGTGAGGAATATTTTGCAACATTTTCATTAAATAGTTTGTTTTTATCAATTACTCGTTTCAGAATATCTATGGACTTTTTCCCAATATTATCAATACAATTTTGTTTAAAAACACAATTTTTTTTTTGAGGGAAGTGATTTGCAAGTCAAAATTTTGTCGAAGCAAACAAATTGCAAGTGGCTTAAACATTAAATATTTTTTAACTCAAACGACTGCCACTCTCTTCTCCCTTCTGTATTTTCTTACTTAAAATTTATAGAAAATTTGTCGACGAGGGAATTTTAAACAAAAATATAAGAAAAGGCTGCAGTCCGCTTATGGCTTAAATAAGAAGGCACCAAGAACATGGTGAACGACATGTTATTTAATTTTATATTAAATTTATAAAAAAATTTTCAATATTTGAAAAAAAAAAACCAAAAGTGCACGTGGCCAAAAACTTAATATGACAAACTTATGAAGGAGGGCAGTGCCTAAATTTCTTGTTAAGGTTGTATTTTGTAATACTCTATCTCTTTAACTTAAGCTTTAAAACGGTTTTTTTCTAAACTGTGGGCCTGACCAATTAAAAAAATGTACACTTTGCCATTTCAGAATCCTAGCTTAAATTTAAAGGCCTAAGGTTTGCGTACGGACGGATGGAGAGACATTGTTAAATAGTCTTAGGTTTTAATTCTGATCATAAATATATAAACTTTAAGGGGTGTTACAAATTATGTGTCAAAATTAATATACCCTTAGGATAGGGTATAAATGCGTATTTTGCGGCTTCTTATTTCAAATTAATTTTTCTCAAAATCCCTTCAGAAGTTTTCCATGTAAAGTTTTTGTCACGTCTCCTTTTTAAAGGGCATTTTTTAAAATCGTAAGTTGTTTTCGGCTTTGCGAATAATGGCCCAAGTTACAAGCACCTAAAAACCAATAAATGAAAATTTGCCCAAATTTAAGTTTTGTGTGATTGTTCATATATAAATATAAAACCATCAAATTGGACCGAAGTTTGCAGCTATAACAATGGCATGTGTGTGAAACTACTTGCTTGATTTTTATACCCTATCCTAAGGGTATATTAATTTTGACACATAGTTTGTAACACCCCTTAATATTCGTCGTAGACCCATAAAAGTATATATATTTATGATCAGGACCAAATCCTAAGACTATCTAGCAATGTCCGTCCGTCCGTCCGTCCGTCCGTATGCAATTTTTAGGCCTTTAAAATTAAGCTAGGAAGCTGAAATTTGGACTAAGTGTAAAATTTTTTTGAATACGCCCACTGCCACGCCCACAATTTAGAAAAAACCGTTTTAAAGCTAAAGTTAGAGAGATAGAGTGTTACATCTTTTACAAGATATGTAGGCACGGGCCCCTTTTATAAGTTTGTCATATAAAGTTTTTTGCCACGTCTACTTTTAGTGGGCGTTTTTTACTTAAATGCTGTTATCTTCGAAAATTTTCATAGAAAGCGAAAAAAATGTTTAACAAAATATTTACCCTATATTTTTTCCAACATATCGCCCATACAAAGTTTTTGGCCATGCCCACTTTTTGGGGGCGTTTTTTCAAAAAAACTTTTTTTTTTTTAATTAATAGAATGAAATAAAATCTTCTTAATGCTTTTTTCTTTGGGGCATATAGGGATATGGATAGGGTATCATACTGTTCGCCCCCAGCGGACTGTAGCCTTTCCTTATGTTTTTTACTGTAAGATTTGGAGTAGGCGGCAGTTAGGGTGTATGTAAACTTTGATTATACCCAACAATTTTCTGCATATACTCAACCTCGCACCTAGTCCAAATCTAACAGGGGGTAGCATGCTCCGTCATATTACATTATCTACTAACATATATAAAACTTAATAAAGGGTATATTTTTTAGAGGTTAGTTTTTCGAATAGAGATAAAACTGACATTTTGTGGTCAAATCTGGCAACTCTTATGTCATTTATGTTCAGTTTGGTTTGCTATTTAATCATGAACAGGTTGACAAATGAACAATGCTTGCAATTCGTGCAAATTTATTTCGGAAATAATGGTTCAGTTCGCGAAGTTTGGAGTGAAGAGAATCCACATGAGACACTTGAAACGCCATTACATCCACAAAAACTGACTGTTTGGTGTGCACTATGGGCTGGTGGAGTCATTGGGCCATACTTCTTCCGAAATGATGCTGGAGAGTCAGTTACCGTTAATGGAGACCGGTATTGAGCCATGATAACTGATATCCTTCCAATAAAACCTGCTGATGAACATTAAAACGATTTTCTCGTGTTATATTTCAATTCGAATTCAATTCGGGCGATTCAGTTTTAGGCAACGTATCCAAATGTTTGGTCGATTGTTCATTTCAACTTTTGGGTAAACGTTCATAATTTGTTGGGCTATTGTTCGTTTTTTTAGGGCGACCCTTCATTATAAGTAACTGTCCCATAGTTTGGTTTTGGGCGATTGTAACTTGGGCAATTATTTGCATAGCCGTTGTTTTCATCGAAATTTTGTATAACCAGATATTTAGCCAACAATAATTCTAGTATATCAACCATACGAAGTTTTTGTCGAATCCCACTTCTTGGAGGCGTTATTTTTAAAAAATATTTTTATCAAATATTCTTAGAATGAAATAAATTGCATGTTCTTAACGGTTTTTTCTTACGAGCATAAAGGGATATGGACAGGCACCATCAAGGGGCACGGTAGTGCCCAGCCAAGTTCTTTAGCAACTTTGGCACTACACCCTTATTTACACGAACCATCTAAGGGCATTTTGACTCTAACTCCGCTTACAACAAAGCTAGAGACATCAAATTTTCAGGATTTATTGGGACGCACAGCAGCAGGCTCCATACCATTTCAACTGTTTATTATCAGCGGTTCCTGACTTATAAGGACCCAAAATAGCAAAAACCGTAACCACTGACTCACTGACATATCATCAAAACTATGGAGCACTTCCAATCTTTGTAGAACCTTGAATTTTTGTACAGTAATAGGGTTTGCGAAGAAACCACAGGGAAAAATCTAACATTCGTGTTTTTCGATCCAGGGGGCGTGGCAGCTGCCACTTCTCTAAACGCAGCTCCCAAAAGACTATTATTTTTACATGAGGCTTGGATTCAAGAACAAAATATTGTTTATTTTCCATTTAGGAGCGTGCTAGAATCCCCTTTTCCTTAACTTTGCACCCAAACGACTTAGAGCTATGGAATTATACTTGCCCGCATCACATCACATCACATTCAAAATTGCCAAGTATAAAAATGTACCTAAATACTATTATTTGTAAAATTTTTAATAATTACAATACAAACTTGGTGTTCTTCTTTAGATCTCAGTACTTTTTGTGGCTTAAGGCAAAAGCCTGTATAAAAAAAATGGCTATTCCTTAACATTTGCGTTTTTTGGTGTGATACTGTTTACCCCAAGCCGACTGTAGCCTTGCCTTATATTTTTTTTATGTGTTTAAAGCCTGCAACTTTTTGATATGCTCAATTTATAAGGTCTGCTGAATCTGTTATGTGGTTTTTATACCTTTATCTGATATTTTTTAAGTTATATAGTTTAGTTGTTACCTTAAAATCGAAAATATTCACTCTAACTTGATATAACTTGATTTGGGGTGACAATGCACCCCATTACTATACCACTTTTTCTCGTGTGACCTTTAGAAATATCTATCTCCATTTATCTGGGACACCCGTACGTGGTCTTAATGTACACTATCTCCTCAAGTAGCCCAATAAGAAAAAATCGGAAGGCATCAAATGAGAGGATTGAGGGGGCCAATTGAAATCCGCCCTTTTTGAAACTATTCGGCCGCGAAGACTTTCTCTTAAAATTCGCATGGTAGCATGAGCTGGATTTAATGTGTCACCATCTTGGTGAAACCGACCACCATGTTCTGTAGGCCTAATTGATCCAATTCGGACTCAAGAAAGTTTTCCAACATGTCCTCAAAGCGCCGAGTATTAACTGATACTATTGCCTATTTCTTAACTTTCAGGTATACACGACTATAGAGAAGTCCAAAAAGTTGGCCAAGTGTCTGTCTGTCCGGGCGCCGTATGGCGAAACGGTTCGATGGATTTGCTTCAAAGTTCGTATGTATGGTTTTTGGGGTTACATCTCGGGCCATTTTTTTATTTTTTGCTTTATCGTTTGAAATAACGGTCCTGCCATACAATTTTTTTTGGTAAAAATGACTTTTCTCGATTTTTCTAGAAAATGGTACCAAATAATTTGGTTTTTTTTTGTACTAAGGAGTAAGGATACTTGGTTTCGTTTGGCGTTCTGAATGAAAGGTTGTATGTCCATTAATTTTATTTCTAAAAATTCAACCCAAAATCGTTTGCTTAGCTCAGCAGGTACTTAGCTGTTGCTTGTTCGTGGATTATCAGCTACCGTTCACATATGTCTGCATGAAATAAAATATTCCCTACGTATAATTTGATACTGGTAAGTAGCCTCCTTTGGATGGCTGTGGACTCAAACGGGCTCATAGTGAGACTTGTTAAGCATATAACCTCGTATACCTGTGTGTCTATGTCCGAAACCATGTCAATGATACAGACTACTTTCGGGGAAAAGAACAAAGACCTGGTCCGAAATTTAAGAATCGATCGTTGAACCATCAGATGATGCTCGGGGTAAAGCTAATCAACCTGCTTCATTATACGTAATCCCTAAGTAGGAATATAAGACGGCGCTCAAAAACCTTTAGGTAAGCAGAGTCAATTTTCTTGCTCTGTCCGCACAGGCGCTTGATTTAAATTCGAAAAAATTTATTATAAGCTTTAACGACACTGAAAAACATTTGAACATTTTACAGAAACCGCGTGGAGCTACAACAGCAACCACAAACCGTTCTAATCTAATCCAAGGTAAAACAGTGTACAATTATCTCCTGCGGCACAAAACAACTTCTCTGGCTCATCTTCAGTAATGAAATATCCACACAGAGCTACATAACATAAATGAAAACAATACAAATTGGCAACAATCCCCGAAAAAAAAGTACACTACCACGACATGGACCACAATTAAAATCTCAGCACAAAACAAACTCCATCGGACGTCAACACAAGGACACTGCAGCATTTGCTTGGGAAAACAACTACAGAAGAACAAGCAAAACAACCCAAATACCGCACATGTCATATCATTATCCTTATCTGAGGTTGCAGTTTCTTCTAGAAATGTTCAAGTGAACTCGTTGGTCGTCTGCCCGATTCGAAATCGCACAACATTCCAACAACGATGACGCAACGACACGAGCCTATATCGTTTACAGAAAATCTCTGGCAATTCAAAAACCCAATTCCCTGCCAAACACGTGCGATCCAAATCAGCATCAAAAACCTGAAGGAGGCCAACCAAGAAAAAGGATGACGAAATGTGAAAGCAGTCGTCAATCCTTACCACACCCCACCCTACCGCAAAGCCCGCATCACATCAAATTCAAAATCGAAACGGATATTGTTATATATCTTCTGATAGACTTCAAGTCCGGCATCATCAAGATATGATTTTGGTAGAGTTCAGTTGAATGGATTCTGGGCCCGACAATAGGAGCAAGTGCGGGCCAACTTCGGCAATAGGATTTCTGTCAACGACGACGGTCCACACATCCAATTGGTAGACAAATAAAACGATTTGGCATCGATCCCAGACTTCGTCGTCGTCGTCATCGTCATCGTCGCATGTAGATGTTTTCCATTTCACTAATATTAGATGCACGAGAGCAAGCAAAGAAATGAATCAAGCGGTAGCAGATGAATGAAGCAGGAAATTGCTTGCGTTGTTGCTGGAATAAACCGAGTGCACTCCTCCTCCAGAGAGTCAGAGTCATTATTCGGAGTTTTTTTTTTCTCGACTGAATTGCTGCCCTAACAGCAGACCATGGTTTAGGTGTCTATTTTAGGAAATTGTCGGCTTTGAATTTTTTTATTTTCGCAAATTTTGAGGATGTTAATTTTTCGTCATGTTTATGGTCTGCTGAGTTAAGTTGATTGAGAGTCGCGAGTAGCTGGCAAAGATGAAAAACATAAAATCGTCTGCTTAAAAATAGAATTTATGTGAATGATTCCTTGGCGAACGACGGAAATCGCTGAAAATTTAATAAGCATAAAACTAGCTTGAAGGTGGTGTGTGTGTTATCACTTGAGGCGGAAAGAGAGGAGTCTTATTACTTTTTGTACAAAGTATTATAGATTTGTGCTGATAGATACTTTAGAACAAATTTTTGTTAAAGTGAAGTGAGAGACAAAAGTTTCTATTAAGTTTTGATATTTGTAGAACTGACCACCTTAAAATTTGGAAGTCCCTTAATACCGTGCAAGCAACACATAATTAAATCTGATCATTCTACTTATATTCCAGTTATGGAAACGTTTATTTCTAGGCTTTTTAATGCTAGGTATAGAAGCTTTATAAAGGCTGAACCTTCTGTTATTAGCACGTTAAGCTGCCGCTAAACTGCTTTGTATTTTATCGTTCAGCCATTTCTCTCCCGCCAACGGCAACAATGGCCTGGACGTTTTAGGAAGCCTAGACACTTCGCAGCGTTCTTGGCGACGTTTGAGTATATTCATCCAGAAAACGTCCAGGCTATCGCAGCACTGAAAGCCGCTCAAGACGTCGCCAAGATCGCTGCGAAGTGGCTAGGCTTCCTAAAGCGATCCAAGAAATATTTTACGCCTTCTGACAGAATTCAAAAACGTGCGATAAAACTTATTCGCGACCGAGATATTGCGAATTCGCTTGACCCTCTTAGTCATCGTCGTAATGTCTCCTGCCTATCGTTGTTCTATCGATATTACCATCACAAGTGTTCAAACGTACAACACGAATGTGGAATGCTCTACCTCACTCTGTTTTTCCTGGTCATTACAATTTACAAACATTTAAAATCAATGTGCATTGGTTTCTCATCCTTTTGTCTTCCCCCATTTCCTTAACGCACGTGCTGTGTTACTATAACATTATATATATATAATCCCTTTTGGAAGTGCAAATTATAAAAAAAAAATACTCTGGGGCTAAAGTGATAGATTTTGTTTTGTCAAAACAAATAAAACTTTGGCAATTCTGAAGAAGAACTGGTAAGGTTTTTGATGTCAAAATAGCTGGTGGCAATTATATCAGAAGAAGCAGTGCCATTGTTAACTCCTGTCCAGCCAGCAGCTTTGCGGAAAATCAAGGTAATAGTGCAGCAATAGAGAATCATGCTCGCGAGAATTCCTTCTGTTGGGCATCATGCCATTGGCAAATAAAAGCATGGTGTTGCCATCGCATTGAACGTGCTCAACAAGAAATTGCTGGACTCAAAATAACTTGCAGTCATCACCTTGGCCAATATTATATATGTAGTTTGTTTTATGCCATCCTTAAGCAGCCGCAGGTTGGTGGCATTCCTCAGCCTTGTTCCCAGGAAATGGGAAAGACTGGCGCTAAAACCGGAAGTGAGAAAAAAGAGAAGAAGCCAGCCTTTTCGATGTAGCTTTCGCTTTAGATTCCATGTTCATGGAAGCCTTCAACTTTAATGACTTCAAGCGTTTCTACTCCAACGATGAGGAGGGGAAGTTAATGTCATACTTCTGGGACAAATTTGGCAAATACAAGTACAATGATGAACTCGCCAAGGTCTTCATGAGTTGAATGAATTGGTCGTAGTTGAAGAGTGTCCTGGTCGTCCAATTGAAGTGACTACGGATGAAATTGGCAACAAAATTCATGACATCTCAAAGGCAGTGAAGATAATAGAGATTGTTGAGACCATAAGCTTTTCAAATGAACGTGTGCAAAATATATTGCATCAACATTTGGGCATGAGAAAGCTATGAGAAAGCTACCGCCTGAAATGAAGGAACAGTCAAAACAGTGGACTATAGGAGGAGAACTTGCACCTCTTGCAAGAAGGCGGTGAAAACAATCCTATCGGCCACAGTTTTTTGCGATTATCAGATTATTATAGTAATAGACTATTTGCAAAAGGGAAGAACGATTACAGGACAATATTATGCTGAATTATTGCAAGACATAGGATCGTCTTGCGTATAGCTGGGGCATTTAAAATTGACAACGTCTTCTTCCAGGCAAACATCACTGATATTTTGGAACAAACGCCATTTTAAAACATCACTTGCACTCTTAAAGGCCTTCAGACTTTTTGCAACTTTTGTCGAACTCACCTCTTTTAAACTAGCACTGGGGATTTATTTTGCTTAACTCACTGGATGTGGCTTCTCTGGTTATGGAACTCCCTTAACATAATGCCTATTAAGTAGCTGACTGATATGCTCTGTCTTGGCTTCGCTATTTTGGGTGTTAATAATAATTATAATAATATATAGCATATAGTGTAGTACACTGCGACCTTGTTGTCTATTGTGGCCTCTAATTGGAGAAGTTTGCTTGCACTTCCAGAGCCCCCTCACAGCTTAATTCTCAAAGAATTATGTTGGAGTGCTTATGCTCTGGCTTTAGCCTTGGCAAGGAAAACCTACTCAGAGCACATCATACAGTCCAGTTTCTTTTATAAATCTGAGAACGGCCAGTGGATCCGTGGTTTAAATATTTTTTGGCTCTGTGCCCCATAGGATTCCAGTATGTGTTCTGGAATTTCTGTGGACTCATTGCAGAATCTGCAGAGACCTATCATCTTAGGTGTTCCCTGAGTTTATAATGTCCCATTAGGAAACCAGTTAGGATGCGTGGATTATTTTTGGTAGGTTAGTTCTATATCAATAGCTCCTCCATTGCAATATTTTGGGATGTATGCATTTGGACGGTGATAGATAGGCATGCCAGTCGATGCACTTTATTGAGAGATCCTCTCGTTGTGACAAGATTTGTTTGATTTGCCCATGCCAAAGCACCGTTGGTTATTGGCACAGATGAGTAATTATACAGATAGTCGACTCAGCATACCCCTGTCCCTTTGAGCCCTGCAAACAATTTTTAAAAACGGCGAAAAAATCCTCTCTCAAATGTTCTATCTGTGAATACGTGTGAGCCAACCAAATAAAGTACGGATGCGTTGATGTGTCAAAAATATGTCATTAGCGTTGTCAGTTTTGCAAGAATTCCAAATGGCAACAAAAAACAGCAGATTATAGCGGATGTGTTGGGTTAGTGCTGCGAAGTATTGAGTTAACATAATTCGAGTTTAATAGATATTTTAATTGAAATGTTTATGAAAAAAAAAAATAGTTATATAAAAATATTAACTTGTTGCAATTAAATGCGAATATTTTTTATGTTTATAAGAAATGGTACTCAATTATTTACCTGCCATAAAATAAACATACTTGGGTTGCTATATTTTTTCCATTTTGGTTAATAAAATGTATATATTATTGTATTATTGCATGAATATTACTAAAATAGTAATGTTTGGGTGTAAAATATTTATAGGAAATAGTTGTGGATTAGTTTTTTATATATATTAAATTCCTTGGTTATTTTATTATGACTTTTTTGAACATATGAAAGTTGAATGTATCTACATATTTGGAACGTTCATATGAGAGCGAGCGAACAAATGGATATACTACGAAGAAATAAATTTGTATGCATTTTTAAACACAAACTTTAACTATTCCTATTTCAATTCCGAGATAACAAAGTTATTAAATTTAATTTCATCACAATGATGAATAATAATAATAATGAATAATTTCATCATGCTGAACAAATTTAATAACTTTGAATTGGAATAGTGAATATGTAAAATTGTAATATTTATGGTCAGATAACGAATCACGCGTTGCTCATTAATTTTATTCATTGAAATTTTATTTATTTTACCTACAATTTTACTAATTTTACGGAATATTTCAATAATTCACTGATCACATATTTATCACACCTTCCATTTAATAATTATTTAATTTTAATTTTTTTAGTCTACATTCGACAAATCAAGCAACAAAATAATTTAATTATTACTGATAATTTAAAACTGCTAAATTAGTTTAACTACGAGCAGAAATTATGAAAATCCTTATTTTATGTTTAACTTGCGCAACTGCCAAAATGTTTACGAAACTGCTGAAAAATGTTTACCCAAAAAATACGTTTATTAGGTAAAACTAAAATAATATATAATAATTGAAAACATTCAAAAAAATTTGATTCTGTTGCAAATTCATCATAAATCGTCGCATGTTATTACGATGTTATTGGACACAGCCCAGTTTTGACTCTTAATATGTCAAAATGAGATCTTTTCCAAAATAGATTCTTAGGCGCAGAACTGCTATTGTGGCCGTGAGCTGGCTCAATTTGATTTGCGTGTCAAAACATATACGAACACAGTACTGCGCCTTTTTGAAGCAAATAAAAAACGATAGGCGGGAGAGCCAAAAATCCTCTTAGTCGACTATCTGTATAATTACTCATCTGTAGTTATTGGTCTCACAATTCCTGTGTATTTCTTCCAGAGAAGTTTTTGGTCTAGATGTAGTCCTAAATACTTCACCTCATTTCTACTAAGAGTCTTTGAAGTTTCGTTTTCCTTGTGAATGGGACTATCTTGCCGGATGTTAAGTCCAGCATTGTAGGTGTTAAGCTCTCAAAAACTGGTGCTAGGTTGAGTGATTTCTCTAACCTAATGGCTTTACAGAGACACCTTGGCTGGGTTCAGCAGTGCCCCTTCACTCTAGAGAAATCAATGTGCCATCATCCCAGGTTGTAGTTCCCTGAAAGTGTCTTTGCTCGTGTAAGGGTAAATAAATACATTGGTACTTTGCTTTCGCACTACCAGTAATACCAGAGTGGACTCTCTGTTCGGCTTGTCCAATTGATACAAAGGACACTTCGTGATTAACACTGGTGAGGCCGATATGTCAACTGCCATAGGTTGATCTGCAGATGTAATCATTTGATTATTATCGAATTGAATACATTCTTGCTGACGAGGTGTCCACAACATCCACAATCGCTTATGGCATCCTTTAATAGGTATCCACGTAGCTCCTAACTATATCCCGTATAAACTATTAATAATGCCAGCTCACACCCCATCGAACAAAGCCACTTGAATGTAATTAATTGCCTCGCTATTGTTAAGCTCTGACACTGAGTCTCCATCGATTAACGTCATAATTGGATTGTGGCCACTTAACCGATTGAGAGCAAGAGAGGAGAAACACAGAAGCTTATTACGCGACGGGCCCGCTTGTTAATTTGTCAAAGCGCACTACTTGTGACATCCATCCACCTAATCCTTGTCAATTAACAATCCATAATCCGGGAGATAAATCAAAAATATTGTCCAGACGGTAGTCATGGCAGATTAAATTAGCTAAATAATGATATTGTCGTCCTTAATCAGTCGTTATCTCTCGATTAATTGTAATTGCTGGCGTATCCTTGCCGCCGCGCCGCGTCGCCACTAACAAGAATGGCTGGCAACTTCAAAACAGTAAACAACGACAGCAAATTCATAACGAAAAAAGTTCGTCCTTCGCCATCGTCATGTCATCTAGCGATACCGATATCGAATGACCGGAGAGCATCCTAAGTAGATTTTCGCCCCAAAAAAAAAAAAAAAAAAAACACACACAACTGGTGTATTAGATTCTCCTAAAGGGTAGTTCATGAAACATTCATTAAGGACATTCGTGTTCGTTCATTTCCTTTTATCGCTTCAAGGGATAACAAAAAAAAAATTCGAAAAGGAGAAGAAAACTCTGCGTACATTTTTCTCTTCTTGTTTTCGCCCAGTCAAGATAGGAATCATGTGGTGGGAACTGGTACCACCGATGCAAAAATCAGGACCTCCAAGTAGTTATTATTGTGGGTTGTATAATGTCAAGTATCCACAAGGTGAGTGTAGGTTCATTCGTTTATTGCGCTTCTATTACTGCATTTTGTCGTCCTTACAATTTCTTAAGAACTGGCAGCTAGTGAAAAGTTTTCCAGTCCCCTTAACAGCAGTTTTAGCATTCGCAGCCTCCTTTCCCCAAAAAAATGAACAAATAAAACTAAGGATAAACGGATACACATGGATGTTGTAAGTTAAGCCCGAAAAAGTTCTAAGGATATTTTCTTGTAGCTTACGCCATCGTTATTTGCTTTTAGCTTAAGCTCATGTTGTCGCCTCGTCTCAAGACTTTGCTACGAGTTTCATCGCAGAACTTTATCCTTTAGTTCAGTTGACGATGGTGGCCTAGGTTTGGGTCAATGGTGGTTGATTTACTCAATGAAATGATGTTATTTTGTAGTCTGTTTGGTTCTTCGTTTTTATTTTTTTTCTTATTTTTTTGCGCACTTCATACAGGATACTATAGAACTGCAAGGGGTTGATTAACTTCTTAGTTTTAATTCGGTTTAAAGTTGGTCCTCTCTCCTCTTTGAGCGAAAGATAAAGACATGTATCTTACTTCGTCGACGGAGAATGATTCTTGTTGCGTCGCGTCGTCCTCGTCGACAGGACAACGTGTGGTGTGTTTGATTTTTCGTTTCCACTCAAGTCTCTTGAAACGGATGGGATGACTTTGGTTTTCATTTTCTGGCTAATTGTCGTTTCTTTATCTGTTTTTCTTTGGACTTTGTGGTACTTTTTTTTGTTGGTCTGTCAAAATGATACACCAATGTCCTTGTTTAGGTAATTAAATTGAATTTTGGTTAAATGAAAACGAAACGAAAAAAAAGAAGAAAACACAAGTTTAAACAGAAAAGTTTTGTGTGTGGATAGGAGAAAAGTTTTAAATTAGTAAAACTTTGAAGTGGACTCTCCCCCCGAGGGGACACTTTGTGCAGAGATGTGTGGTGAAGAGCTGTATAGTTCGTTGCGGGTTGCGGATTGCGCATTTTGTGATGAACAAATTTTGTAATTTTTGTGTAACTACGTGTTGTGAGGTTTTAATTGGTATACAAGTGGGAGCCAGATGATTGCCAAAGCATTCGAGTTGTAGGTAAGTACATAAGGGCTGGAGAAGGGAAAATGATTTTCTGAAATATCTGGTTTGAAATTGAAAAGATAAACCTAGATGTTAAGGATATTTGTGCGAGTTGGTCTTCTGTTTTTGGAGCAATTAAATGGAAGATAACAAGGAAATTATGTTGGATTAATGGCATGGGCCCCAAGGAATGGACTTTTGGTTGAGCATCACAGGGAAAGTCAAATGCAAAGAAGGCTGCCGCCGCCAGCCTAAATCAATACTTTGACAATTTGCAGTTGACTTGCTTTTCATTAGAGCAAATATTTTCTCAACGAATTATTTAAGAGACTGTTAACTGATCTAGCGGTTAACGGGGGTATAAAATTAACACGAATAGACACTCACTTGCACTAATCGGGGAGAACATCACATGATTTAGGGGACATTGTCTCTGCAATTACATCTGCTGTTTTTGTTTAATATTTTGTTTAATCCCTTTTACGACATCGGTGATCGCCAGTCGTCTTTTCCTACCCCATGAGCGCCTAATTCTGCTCCGATCTTACCTGATTTCTTAATTTTGCCTGGCCGTGCTAATCTTCTGCTTATTGGTCAACTTTCCCTGGAAGGTATCTCCGACCATGATTAAATTGTTTGCACATACAACATTGAATTAAATTCTATGTACATACTTATTGACAGCAAATAAGAAGCTGGATTTTCGGCTCCGTAATCAAAAATTCCCATGGTTTATAAGCCACGAACGTCGTCAACTTGTGATTTCCGCACAATTAGCATTTTGCCAAGTTTGTCAAAGGGGTTTGAGAAGTTTTGGTAAAAAAAGTTGTCGGATATAGTGAAAGAAAGAGCCTACTGTATCCATTTCAGTATGATTTTAGAGCAAACCGTAGTTTTTTCACGGCCATATTTTAAATTATGGACGATATTAGGCTCAATTTACACCAGGGTGATCTGACTTTACTCTGTTTGCTAGACTTTTCAAAGACCTTTGATAGAGTTGGCCATCAAATTTTATGCTGTAAGGTGCAAAATTATGTATCGTCTTTAGAGAGCCGCTGAGAGTTAAAAAAAGATTACCTTATGAATAGATTGCCAAAAGCAGTTATTGTCGCTTATCACTCGGGTCTTAAAAAAATTACAACCGGGTGTACCACAAGGTCTGTAGGTTTCTGTATGTATGTTAACGACTTACCGAAAGTATGCAGGGTAGTCTCTATCCAACTGTATGCAGATGATGTATTTCTAACTTTCCCGTCTAAATTAGTATACTAAAGAGAAAGTTATTGCGATCGTGCGGAAATTTCGAAATCAAACTGAGTATAGGGGATGATATTACGACTATAGAGAAGTCCAAAAAAGTCGAGAAGTCCAAAGGTCGCCAATGCCGGCCGTCGGTCTGTCTGTCCGGGCGCGGTATGACAAAACGGTTTAACGGATTTGCTACAAAGTTCGTATATAAGGTTCTTGGGGTTACATCTCGGGGCATCTTTTTATTTTTTGCTTTAACTTTTGAAATACTGGTACCTGCCATACAAATTTTTTTGTGAAAATCACTTATCACTATTTTGCTCGTGGTTCTAAGGATTTCGGTCTTTTTTTGTACTTAGTATATTTAGGATGGGGTCAAAAATTCTGCATACTCAGTTCTTGGAAAGAAAAAAATCGATTAGCGGTAATTTATAAAACGGGCAATATTTCGAAAACTAATAAATGGAACTCCCAACAAATTTACAGTTTTTTGTATACTCTAAACTCAACCAAATCTGCATACTTAGATTTTTTAAATAATTTTTTTTTTCATATAACGGTTTTCTTAAATTTAAATTAAATACGATTGGTCCGTCTCTAACAGGTTTACATTAAATGCAAGTAGCTTCGATACTGACACAATACCCCCAATTTTGCTCTCTGACAACAGGCTTTCTTTTGTAAACAATGTTACTACTCTTGGCTTTAAATTAAATTTTAGTAACCATATAAACTGTGTTGTTGGTCGAATTTATGGTGGTTTCGAAAATTGTTGGATTTTACTCCTGAAGAAATAAGACTAAGACACTTTTAACTCCCAGAATAAATTATGCTGAAGCTGTATACCGTAAACTGGATTCTTTGTCACAAAACAAATTGCAGGTTGCATTTAATAATGCGGTTCGCTGTCCTCTTCTTACTGTCTCAATCTCTTTCTATCTTCCTAATCCTATCTCTAAATTTTTCTATTGCTACTCTCTATTTAGGATTATACTCTAAGTTATATACAAAATGTATTTATGAAATGATTGTTAGTATAACATGAATATAAATAAATAAATAAATTAACATTGAAATAATCATCCCAGTCATGCTCCATCGATCTAAAGCATGGACTCTATCTAGGAGATGATTCAATAACGTACAGTGATAGATACGTCAACGTCGACCTTTTGCAAATTTTGAGCGAATGATCATAAACAACACATCATCGAAAATCTTTTGTACATACTATTACCCAAGAAACGTGCAAACCGCAAAGACTTTTGATTAGAGATCCAGCTCCATTCCGGACTAAAACATCATCTCAGTTAGTTAACCTGCTGGGGCAAGGCAAACTTTTTAAGGTCTTGTAGGCTCCTTGTTCATTTGATATAGATGCGGGATTGCAAAAAATCGCAGGTGGCCAAATCGGGGGCGGGTTGGAAAACTCTTCTAGTTCTTATTGAGAGAACTTACTCCAGAAAGTATTTCCTTAAAACAGCTATCGATACCCTTGAAATATGAGTTTTTGCTTCTTCCTGTTGGAACCAAATTTCGTCTAAGTCTAGCAGTTGCCGCATCAAGTCGTCTGAACACCTGAGGAAATTGCTCACCACGCTGTGACTTCAGTTGGATGCAAAGTCTAAGCAAAGTTACCCATGTTATAATGGAATTTATGTCCGGGAAAGAGCCTAAAGGTGACAAATTAAAGCAGAAGGGACACTGATTTGCTATCATCCGTTTAAGAGAAGGCCTACATGTTTCTCACTGTTCCAAAGATGGCGACTGTCATAGAAGCAAAGAATCTTTTGACCACAACCGTCGAATGAGATCACTGCCACTTGCAGCGGCACAGCGCCTTAATGGCGTTCATTTTTAAAATGGTTAAAAGTTATGGCATATTTTTAAAAGATTGATCGGCTCTCTATCGGCTATATTCGTTAAAAGTTTAGGCTGTTGGATATTCGATCTTATTTTTGATACAATAAAGCAGTACCTATTCAGAGCTCTTCACCTAATTCAGATCTTGGAAGGTTTAACCAGGTAGCTTTGACGATCTCTACTAGTTTGAAAATAACCGCCACTCCACCGCCACTCTTCAAAACTCTTTCATTGAACAACACAGTCTCTATTTGTCTTCAAACTTAGAACTCGTTTCAACTTGTCTTTTTAGAAAGGGTGTCTTTTTAAAGGTTGGTTTTTCGATTAGAGATAAAACTAACATTTTGTGGTCAAATCTGGCAACTCTAATGTCATTTATATTCAGTTTGGTTTTCCATTTTATCATGAACAGGTTGACAAATGAACAAAGCTTGCAAATCGTGCAAGTTTATTTCGAAAATAATGGTTCAGTTCGCGAAGTTTACCGCAAGCTCCGTTCATTTTAAGGTCGACATAATCGTCCATCAGATCAATTAATTCGGTTAACCATGGATCGTTTTCGCACTACGTTTACTCTATGTGATAATACGCATCCACAGAGACGTCGAACAGTGCGTACCGACGAAACAATTGCCGCTGTAAAGCAAAACCCGAATGAATCGATTCGCCACCGTCCACAGCAATTGGAGCTTTGTTCATCAACTTTATGGAAGATTTTGCGCAAAGATCTCTTCTTACGACTTCTCTCCAGCTTGTGCAAGAATAAAAGCCGCGAGACCATGCAATGCGTCGTGATTTTGGTGTATGGGCCAAAAATGAGATTGATATCGATGCTGATTTTCATCGCAAAATTTTGTTCAGTGATGAGGCTCATTTTGGGTTGAATGGCTACGTCAACGAGCAAAATTGCCGCATTTGGAGTGAAGAGAATCCACATGAGACCCTTGAAACGCCATTACATCAACAAAAACTGACTGTTTGGTGTTCTCTATGGGCTGGTGGAGTCATTGGGCCATACTTTCTTCAGTTACCGTTAATGGAGACCGGTATAGAGCCATGTTAACCGACTATTTTGTTCCCGAATTGGATGGCATGAATGTGGATGAGATGTGGTTCCAACAAGACGGCGCTATATGCCACACAGCGCACGCCACAATCGATTTATTGAAGGAAAAATTCGATGAGCGCATAATTTCGCGAAATGGACCTGTCAATTGGCCACCAAGATCGTGTGATTTGATGCCATTGGATTATTGTGTTTGGGGATATGTGAAGTCGCTTTCCTATGCCAACAAACCAGAAACATTAGGGGACTTGGAAGCCAACATTCGTGGCGTTAATGCCGACATACAGCCCCAAATGCTTGAAAAATTGGACCTCTAGACTTGTCTTTATTCGAACCAGTCGTCATATTTAAACATTAATGGCATTCCAAACACTAATTATCCTTCCAATAAAGAAATATTGATGGGCTTTAACACGATTTTCTTGTATTTTATTTTAATTCAAAGTTCTATACCTCTAAAAAAACACCCTGTAGCAGCGGGAAGAAGTCAGGCGGTGATTATTAGCGACAGAATGTCTAATTTCCAACCGACTTAAATGAGGGTGCCACAAGGATCTAATTTGGGTCCTCTCTTAATTACTATTTCCCTGCCTAAATCCTATGTGAATATCCGCCAACGTTAAAAGCACTTCAAGCCAATTTAAATTCATCAGCAACGAGAACCTTTTGTGGCTTGAATTTATTGCATGAGCAAACCAATCAAGTGCTTCTTCATTTGAGAGTACGAAAAAATTTACCTGCTTCAGTCATCGCTGCTGCTATGTCTATGTTCACCAATTTATAATTCAATCAAAACCTCACTCCACTACAAAGTGTATTTCTCCATTACCTACCACAAATCTTTTTCTATCTCTGTCAAATTTGATTTTTCAGACAACAAAAATAAAATGCAAAAATTCTCCATGGCCCCTTACAAAATGGGTAATTTGCCACTCATTTCCCTTTAAAATTGCCTAGTTAAGACTTCCGTGTTATCCAATCTGTAGTCTTGTAAATTTTAAGCACATAAATTTAAATTCCTTTCGCAAATTGCCCCTTGTTTAACGACTCCAAGGTTACCTACCTATCGTAACTTTGCGCATAAAAACTTCCATAAACTAAATATTCTCTCAAACTGACGCTTAACACGCGCCCTCACCTTGCCTTTTAGAGAAATAAAAAAAAAATATATCTGCAAACATGAATGTGGAAGGAGTATAACTTTGACACAAACTTTATCAAGAAATCTTACCGAAGAATTTTGTTAAACTTTTCATAAATATGCTTTCCGAACTATTTGCCCTGATGATTGACTTTGAAAGAATTTTCTATTTTTATTTTATTTTCTTTTGCCTACCTTCACGCTCATAGCTGTAACGTAGGGTTTTCTATACACAAGCCACACCAAATAGGCCTCAACTCCATCTGTTATGAGCACAAAATTATAATTTATCTTCCTCAAAGCATAACATGCGAGTTACGGATAGTAGAGCGGCTGCCAGAAGATGAAAGCAATTTTAAATCTGAAACTTTACACGACTTTGGGGGGGTAGGGATGCCTCGTTTTCGCTGTCGTCAGCTGGGTGGTTTGGCTCCAGTGAAGTCATGTCAAAAGTAATTTACCCCAAAGTGGAGAAGAGAAAAACGAAATTCCCTTTCCCTCTGTTGCTGGGAAGGTGAGGAGAAATCGAAGGATTTATGTTTTTCTGTAATACTCAGTGGAAAAGTTGTTAGGCTTTGGATACTATATCCTAGAAAACCGAAGATGGTGAGAAGTAGGGATCTTTTAGTCACGAAAAAAAGGAGCATATCTGGTAAACATTTTTAAAAATGCTCATCAATATGACATATCTCCGGTTTACCAGGGGAAGGTAGGTATTTAAAACTTTCAGATGGCACGGGTAGATTTGAGCCGTCGATGAACGCATTCAACCAGCAACTGCACCCAGCACTTGGAGGACAATCTCTGAGAAAATGCTCAGCGGTGTCTTCGTCTTCGCATAACAAGTCACAGATAGTTGCATTTTTTAAGCCAAGCATATCTGTGTTGCAAGCATATGTTCTGCAATGAGATTGAAGTCAGTCAGGCTTAGGAAAATCCTGTGCAAAGTACCCGCAGTTCCTGGATACCTCAAAGACAAAACGGGAACTTGGACAAAATCGTGTGAAGAAACCCTTGGTTTGCTACTAAGGACTTAAAGAGTAAAGAAAGCAGCTAATGCTATTTACGCATGTAACCGCATCTTTGGCAGGAGGTGGGGACCAAATCCCCAAGTAATCCTGTTGATGTATACGGCAATAGTGCGGCCAATAATCACATATAGCAGCATAGTCTGGTGGCAAAGCGACCAATCTTAAGCTAATGACAAAAATACAAAGTTGAGAACTACACCAATTCCTTGACTGGTGGCAATTCTTAATTTAACACTTCTGGACCTATATATGGATATATATCCTTAAAAGTGTTTTAAGAATAAGCCAAACTAACACTTGGAACCCTGGCAATTTCGGTCACGTATAGATTCTAAGCAAATTGTCAATTCTGACTATATGTCTCCCCAACTGAACTTTTACAGACCATTCTCTTGCTCCTTTCCTTAGAACTAAAGCTAAACTGTTCAATCAAGCTTTCTGACAGCAGAAGTGCCTTCCAAGCAGAGGTTCTGGCGATCGCAGAAGCGGCCCGTAAGGTGTCATTGTTGGCAATGCCACGAAATTGTATTGCCATTTGCATTGACAGTCAGACCTCTATAAAAGCAGTTGCTGCTATTGAAATAAAATCCAAGCTAGTTCACCGCTGTCGTAAAGAACTTGGGCTCTCTGCTCGCAGTACGCCGTATATCTCTGCTGTGTCCCTGGACATAGTGACAAAGCCGGCAGTAAGAGGTCTGACGAATTAGCAAGGTATGGGTCTGCCATTGACCATGATTGAGCACTTCAGTCGATCAAGGCACCACTCTGCGATCCTAGGATTAAATGTCTGGAATACAACAGTGGCCTAACGATCAAACTTCTACAGTTTGACAGGTCATCACAGACGGGATATAACTTCATAAGAAATCATGCAATGAAATTAAACCTCAAAGATGACGATATATGTCGAGGATGTGGTGATGAAGAGGTCTATGAGGGCACACCTCACTTCCTCTGTCACTGTCCGAGTCTCAGTCATTTGAGGAATAGAACTACTTCCATGACTTATTTGAACTTTCTGATATCTCACTTTGTAATCTTTATAGGTTTCTGAAGATATCAGGATGGCTGGACGGCGTCGGGTAAGGGGACCAAAGGGTACCACAATATCCCCACGAGGACCTAAGTGGGGCATAGCGGTACAGACCTGCTCTTCCGACCCGTAAAGCTAACCTAACCTAAAGCCAAGCACATTTCGGTGCCATATGAAAGCGTGGTGTTCCGTCATAATGCATACTAGAAATCTGCAGTCTTTTCTGGCTAAAATAGCACAGACTTCCGACAGAACCGAAGAATTGTACCATCGAATATTGGCAAATTCATCAATGGACGTCAAGCCCTATGGCACCGATATGACTTGGTCAGTAAAACGGAGGTGCGGTCTTCCTTGTTTTCTCGAACTTATCTTGCCTGGAGCGCTGTTATCTATTCGCTCGATCTGGCCGAGCCAATGTGGTCTAACTGTCGAAAGTTAACCTACTGTGGTATATTTAATATATATGTTCTAAGGTAGCGCTTTGGCTACATAAAATATGGCCTTAAACTAAAAATTACAAATGGCCCGAAAAATGTATATGGAAAATGTCTGCGATTTGGGGCCACTTTTAATTTTTTAGTTTTTGGTCAAATTTCATTATGCAAAATTACCGCAAATAAAAAATTCAAATGGCCTCAAAATCGGAGCAACAATTTTTGTGACTCTTAATACCCCACTCGGGGTATGTGCTTTTCGTCAAGCAGTGTTTTTAATATAAATTTTTTGGGCTGGGGCCGTATTTCATGCCAGCCAGCTTTGCAACGTTTGCAATGGACTTTATTTGTCAGCTTCCCAGCTTTATGTGAATCTTTTTATTTGTTGAAAAAATAAAGCTTTACGAACAGAAATGGTTGAAAAAGACTGACTTTCTGCTACTGTCAAACTGTCACATAAAATGTTGATGGGTATCTGCTCAAATTATGTGGGTAGCGCAGTTGATTTGAAATGTTCTTCTGATTTAAATATGTTTTTCCGTTTTCGATACGTGGGTGGATGTACGAAATGATGTAAGGATGTAAGAATGGAAATTTAGAATACCCCAAACTTCTCAGAAACGGGTAATGTGATTGGAATGAAATTAATAATGGAATTAGAAATGCAAGATGGAAACAGCTCAAAAGAATAAGTGTTCCCAATTTGCAATTATCAAATACTTTGCCGATTAAACTGTAATTTTATTCCTATTTGCGATTCAAATTAACCGAATGTGCTTGATCTTATAGCTATCAAAATCAAATTGTATCCTTTTCTTCGCGACAGCAGGCTCTATAGAATACACATTCAATTATTCATTTGTAAAATTCTTCCCTTCCCCCTCATCGGAGGAAGGCTATCTTTCATTCATTTCCCACCCACCCACTTGGATGGGGGAGTGCTATAGCAACAATAATAAATTGTCAGCAATTAAGAATTTTCATAGAAGTCAAATGGACTGTGAACTGATAAGACACCATCAATTGTCGTCCGCCAATGATGATGATGATGATGATGGTGCTGTGAGCTGCCAGGCGATGGGGAACGTGAACTCAAATTCAGGCAATGGCACATGGTGATGATGGTTAAAGTTAAGCTGCAAAAGCCTGCGGCAATAAATAACGTTATGATCTCTCATTAATTTTATGGAGAAAATCATTAGTCATGAAATCCGAAAAGGGAAATTCGATTTTTGTTTTTTTTGTTTTTTAAAATTTCTGTTTCGCCTCAAACTCTTTGGGTTGATTGGTGAAAGAGTTTTGCGTACCAAGAACCCAAACTTTCCAAATTTTTATTTACTCCCACCGTTTCCCACATTCAGACACACCTACACACGCCCGCAACGTGTACATATGCCAGAAATATTTTTGTTAATTACTTTTTTCTGTATAGAGAAATACGAGAGGAAGATGGGTTGCGAAGGGGTTACATATTCGAAAATCTAGTGGTCGTATGTGGTGAATCTATACAAAGTTTTAATGAATCCCCAATAACAAGGACCAACATTACATCATATAATGCAGCAAATACATTAAATCGTTTCGAATGTATGCGGGTGGGTCCAGGCGGCTTGATAAAAAGGATTTTAAATCGGATAAATCGACCTTTAAGTGCAATTTCCATTTGGAATTGTAATTCGAATGGGAAATTGGGAAATTATTATTTGGGGAAAAAAAAAAGAATCGATTGTCAAAATCAGGATATCAGTTAATTGTAGAGGAAATCGATTTCAACCGGAATGTACGCACTGAAAGTGTCACACATATCATTAAAATGTTATTCGAAGGTAGAATAATACTTTTTAACGCAAGATGACTTGATAGTTAATTATATTCGAATTTAATGCTAAGGGCACTATATGTTGCATGAGTTTCTGACGCAGTGTTTTCCAAAAAAAATTTTCATTAAAGATACTTTGTTTGGGTATTTATTTTTATTCCCACAAAAAAAGCCATACTTTAGTATCTGTCTATCGAAAGGCACCCCTGCTGGGAAATGCCAGAGGAAGATCAAAGTGAAATATATAGCCTTAGGGGATTAGAAGACTTTAAGGGATTCCCATTCAAATTTTAAGTGATGCGTGTCGATGATTAGACTTACTCTTGCTTTGGTCTTGTCAAATATGTTTGACTTGCTTTGTGAAAAATATAATAGATATTGACGTGACAATTACTTTTTGATATAATTTGAAATTATGGAATATTTAATTTCATATCCTCCATATAATAATACCCAAGTCAATTTTCTGTCCCTGCACTGTGTTTCTGTCTAACCCAAAATTACTCGGAAACGGTAAGGCCTACGAAGCTGAAATCATGGCGTACAAAGGGGCAGGAATATAAATATATATATTTTCTTTTAATTTCAAGGCAGAGGGGACTTATAAGCACTTTAAGTTTACAGCACCATCTATATTGGAGTAATAAACTAATATTTTCTATGTAATTAATAGAAGGTTTGTGAACCTGCTAAAAAATAGATCCATGGTTCAATGTTATATACTGGGTTCGCTAATCAATCCTTTCGGTCTTAGGTAATATATAATGGGATAATTTTAAAATAGCGCCATCTAGAATGATGTATTGACAACATTATTATAGTGATACAGAATCGAGGCTAAATGTAGCGCTAGTAAAATCGCCTGAAAAACGGCCCGACATTATTGATTTTCATACCTTAATAAAGCAAGTGTACCATTTTATAATAGGCCAAAGATAAATAAGAAGTTGAAAATGTAAATTAGTGGAAACTCAGTTAGTAATAAATAGGAGTTTACTTGTGAATGCCGCAATTCAGTCAAAATCGCTATAACGGGATTCTCTAGGACCTTTGGTTTATGTACGAACAAGTTCGTAGATAATAAGTGAGTCAATCAATATCAATCAGAGTATTTACTTTAAATATAGTTTCCCATGAAATATTTTTATTTTCTCTGCAATTAAAGCAATCTGTCATTTCAATCCGAGAATATAAATATTTTCGGACTTAAAATAATTAATATTTATTTGGATAGTAATAGTAAATAGTAATTTCTTTTATTACAGTCTAGGCCAGGCATTCAGCTAGTTACACAATAAGAAGCATAAGTTATTATCATAGTTCAGGAGATACGTTAGATAGGTTCAAGCATGCAGAAGGACATTTATTATACCGGTCGTCCATTGCGTGCCAACTCATACATTTCATATTCAACGCACGCATTTTTAATGTACGAGGCTCTCAACTAGGTTTAACCAACGCGTTGGAGATGGGTTGTTCAACAAGTGTACAGGTCAGCGATGCCACGGAGAAAAAAATGTTGGGGGCCTTTCCGAGGGCCATTTGGGGAAAGTCAGGGCCATTTTATGTATTTTTATCTGAAATTCTCTCAAAACGACCAAGAATATCCGTTTTCGAATGGGTCTATACTTCTGATCCATAGAGCAGGACTGGGATTATTATAGTCCTATTTAGAGTTTCCTTATTTGCTTGTGCATAAATACACACAGCATAAACAAACAGCGATTGGACGTTATTCTTCGTTTGATGTCGTTTTCAGATATGAAAGCAGAGAAGAGGTAGAAAAAGTCCCTTACTGTGCTGTCATATGCGGCTTAAAATCGATAAAAAGTGGTGAGTATCGATCTGAAGTGTTTGTGTTTTCTTCAGGATCTGCCTTAGTATGAATATTTGGTCAGCTGTGAATCTAACCGGGCTTAAATTCGCAGTGATAGGGTCCAATCATTGGCAAATTATTTCACGCGTTCGCACAATAGTTGGCGCAGTTTGGAGGATCTCCTTTCTTGTAAACCGAGCAGACAATGCTTAACTTCTGTTGCCTCAGATAGTTTGGTGGGAAGACCGTCGGGAAGACTGAATTCAACAAACCTAACACCTTCACAAAAAAAAAACCAGTCTATGCAACATCGTATATGTTTTATAAGAATAATTTGTCAAAATAAGACTTTCTAGAAAAATTTCGAGATTTGATGGTCATTTCCAAGTGGCACAGGGTCAAGGGCCAAAACGCAAAACAGAGGACCACATGGCCCTATCGGACACTTTTTGGCAATGCTGGTAAGTGTAGTCGACGAGCTATGGTGATCGTTGGAGATAGTAGTGCATCCAGTTGAGCAACGAATTCCAAACAATGTGCAACACATTTTCTATTTAAAGCGCTGCTTAACTTTTCCAATTTTTCGTTGGTTGGGGTCAACCATTGCTCAACTCACACACATACATCTTTGCTCATCAATGGCGTACTTTCAATAAAAAACAAAATAACAATCCCAAAACCTCATTTAATTTTTCTATTAGGTAGCTTTTAGTTTTTTTCACATAGCTAATTTCAATGCGGAAAGCAGTCTATTTAAATTTTCTTATTAAAAACACTTGTAGCTTCTAAAATGAACTTTGTCCAATGAATCAAAATTAAATGAAAATAAATCCGTAGTCGACACAGTCTGTTGAACAGTGTTTTCCAACGCGCGATGCTTAGTGTAGTGTATGAGGAGGAACGGATTTTTTTTTCCGAAATGAAACCAGTTGAGGGACTAGGTGTACGGGGCTCGCAATACGTTGAAGACAAACAGGGTGAATTTTGAACCAAATTTTGTTGCTCAATGCGATCAACGTAAGCACTAGTGTTCGAGGCTATTAATATATTTGAGTTGAAAAAAGAGTTGGACAAAGTTGGTTCGCTTGGCACGGTAATTCGCTTTCAAACCACGTTTTACAAAATTAGCTAAATGATAATAAGAATAAGTTATTCGTCTTTTAATGATAAAAATACTGCTTAGAAATTTTGTGCTTCCTTCTATAGCTCAGTAAATTCTCTTGTTAATACCGATCCCATTGATGTTTCAAATATTCGTACAATTATTTACATTGGGGATATATCTATTGAAAGGTGTGAAGTTGTGAATGCTCTTTTAAGCTTAAAGGATAGTAAAAGTGAATGCCTAGATGGCGTTGATCCCATTTTCATTAAAAAGTTTGCAAAGAGCTTTCAATTCTTCCTTGCGATAGATTTAGAAAGTCCATTGCATGCGGAATATGTTTGGGCACTTGAAAACTATCACATATAGTACATATTCACAGGTGTAGCCCCAAGGAAAATATCTGCAATTACAGGCCTCTAATATTTGAGAAATCTTCAATTCCTAAGCTGTTTGAAAAAATTATATGCAACAAAATCAAGTTTCATGTCAATAATGTGGTATCAGCACACCAGCAAACTGACGTAATATTTACTGAATTTGCAAAAGCTTTTGACAAAGTTTGTCATGGGACACTTATTCATAAACTACCTGCCTTTGATTTCAACTCAAATCTACTTCTATGGACAAAGTCTTAGCTCTGTAATCGCTTACCATTAATAGGCGTTCCTCAAGGCAGCCACCTTGGCCCATTGTTATTCTTATAAGATATTAATAATCCGCCATGTGTCATAAAACATTCTGAATTTCAGAAATTGATTATAAGTTATTGCAAGAAGATGTTACTGCGGTTTTTAATTTATCAATATAACTTAAAGCCTATGATTTACTCTTACTATATCGAGGGTAAATCCTTTGTAGATGTTCTATAAAGTCTAGCTTACTCGAAAGAGTGCATTTGAAAAAAAAAAAACAAATTAAGAGTAATGATTCTCGTCTTACTTACACTGAATACATTGTTTCAAAAGCCGAACGTAACTCCAAGCAATTTACTGTTCGCTCTATATTTCTTTGGTAAGACCTCACCTAGAATAATGTATTATAATATGGAACCCATATTGACGTAGTTATTTTCCTTTTCATGAAGATATGCTTACTATAGGGTCCGCCATCTAAGGATTTTTTTCAACTAGTGCTTATTTCGCGAATGGTAACACTTAGCTCATGTCTGATTTGACAGATAATTAGTTTAATCCTTCCGCTGAACGAATATGGTTGTGTATACGCTTGATCAACGCTGGGAAATATTGCGACATAGAAAAGATGCCGATTTTGCCACAAAAATCATCTTTTCAGATGAAGCTCATTTTGATCTTGGCGGGTATGTAAATAGGCAAAATTGTCGCATTTGGGGCACAGAAAATCCGCACGCATACATTGAAAAGCCGATATACCCAAAACGAGTCACTGTTTGGTGCATTTTGGTCCAGAGGCATAATTGGGCCATTTTTCTTCGAAAATAAGCAAGGAGTGGCCGTTACAGTCAATGGCGATCGTTATCGGCGCTACGTGCCACACAGCCGAAGCTACACTCGATGGTTTGCGCCCTGTTTTTGAAGATCGCTTTATCAGCCGCAGAGCTGATGTCGTTTGGCCGCCGCAGAGCTGCGATTTGACACCGTTGGACTATTATTTGTGGGGTGCCGTAGAAAATAAGTGTAAAGCCGACATGCCAGAGACAATTGACGCTTTAAAAGACAATATTCGTGAAGCCATTGGTGAAATACAGCTGCACACAATCGATAATGTGCTTAAAAATTGAACCGATCGTGTAGGCTACTGCATGGCCAGCCGAGGCAGCCATTTGAATGAAATTATTTTCCATTATTAACCGGAAGGATTGTGCTTTCAAATAAAAAAAAGAAATTTGAGAAAATATTCAGTAGTTTTTTTTTATAGCATTTGCAAAAAAAAAGTTATTTGGCGGACCCTATATATTCAAAATTTTCTCAAAATGAACCTGTTGCAAAGTAAATTTAATTATGGCGTTCATAGATTTGTTTTTTGACTTATCGATTAAATAAAGAAAAAAAACACTTTTTATAAACGATTTTGGCGATCTATAGTTTCAAAGGCGTTTCACCCAGATGTGGTGATTTGATTGCCACATAAAATAAATTAAGTCGCTTTCAACGTTGAACAACGTTGGAAAATATTGCGTTTTATGAAAAGAAGTTTTGGCCGAAATGAATCACCCAACGCGACTGCTGTATGCAAGTTGGGCAAAAAGTTCGTGACATTGGTATGCTTATGGTCCCCGTCATCGTACAGTGCGCACAGATGAGTTCAGTTAATGTAAAAGAACATATGGTTGTAACGGCTATTAAAGCGCTAATAAACAACAAGTCCGCTGAATGTGATGGTCTGCCAGCGCGGTGTATGCACCCTCAACTGAATGAGATAGGCATATTCTGCATAAAGGATCTTATGAAATGTACTCAAACCCTTGTAATATAACAAATTGGTACTTGTCAGTGTATCTTCAAGTCCGGCAAATCGACTATAGAAATTCTGCAAACGACAAACGAGTTGCCACTCTTTCCAATGGAGAAACCATCCCTTTATCGACTTTTAAATAGTGTCTTGCAATAGACATTTGGAAAGTAATCATTTTAAAACAAAATTTCCAAAGTTTAAGTTAATAGATTGCTTACTCTATCTGATTACGAATTTCGCCAAAAACTCTCAATAATCAAAATTTTGCAGGGTTGAAGTAAATTATAAGCAGACAGCTTGAAACGCAGTAAAAAAAAAGAAATACAACCAATATGGACTTACTACTGAAAGCACTCTAAGAACTCGTTGAATGTGTACCCACTATTGTGATGGAACACATAAACGTTATCCTTTCATCTAACAACACGTTTTCCTTTAAAACAACTGGATCATTTTCCTTGATAGAACGAACACATTTAGCCAATCTTTATGCGCACTCAAACAAACCTTGAAACTCACTTAAAGATTATCTCCTCCAGGATCACGTAGCTCATAAAATATTTTCTCTTGAATAAAAACACAAAAAGCGCTCCTTCTCGCCCCATCAATAGAATTCCCAAATATACTACCATTTCTCTTCCCCGCCGCCGCTACCACTAGTCAGCTCCTCCATCCATCCATCAATGGCGCGTAGTTTTATTCGTCCGTCGTTTTCTAAACAAAAAAAAAAACAAAAAAATAGAAATGCTAATTTTTTTTTTCATTTGCTGAACATACCTAATCTCATTGGGAAAAATACAACACCACCACAAAGTCGTCCCGTTCCAGTCGTCTTTCTGTCTGTCTACCCTTTGAGTTGTGGCACGCAAAGTATTGTCACTCCACGATCTCACGTTTGAACCGCGTACAGCACAGCACATTACTCACTTAACTACAAAAACATCCCTATAACCATTCTGCGAAGCATAAAATCGGGATGGTGAAGGGGGGTTGTCGGGCGACAGTGGCGCTTTGTGGGCTCCTAAGCCAAAGCCACAAACCACATTGAGAAAAAAATGTGCGAGCGAAAGCAAGGTGGATGGGCGGGCGGTTTTGCTTTAAGGGTATTAGTAGAACACCACCCGCCCCCCTCCGCGCGCTAAGTACATACGAACGTAGCAAAGAAATAAAAGACTTTGCAAATTCATTTTCGCAAATTCGCTTTAAGTTGAAGGGCGTTGTAAATATAACCACGTCGTGGGATAGAGTTGGTAGCTCGTACTTACTTAGCCCATACCCTCTGAATACTGCCGGAGAGAACTAACGAAAGCAGCTTCTAGCAGTTTTTGCTTTACACTGCGGGTTTATTCCGAAAATTATCTTCTCGTTTTTTTTTTCCTTTTTTTTTGTGCCTTGTCTCATGTTCGCTCCTGTAGATGCTTTGTGCACGCGATTTTACTCGCTCTACCGTGCGTCCAAAGCAAACATTGCCTTAAGGGTTAAAAGGGAAAATGAGAGGAAATGTACCTCCACTCTAAACTCCAACTTCAAGTAGAAAATAGGTAGAGAGGGGAACACAAAATAAGAAAAAAAAAACACACGAAATAGAGATATATACTGCATTCTGTGCCGCGGGCAGACAAGACTGACAACACGACTGTGGCAGCAGATAACCCCTTTTTCGAGCTGAGATTTTTTTCTTTGTGACCTCGGTCTGTGCCGGTATTTGATTTCGATTGGGTGACTGGATAAGGAGCTCTACCCTAGTTTTTCGGGATTGCAAACCGATTGGAAAAGTCAATAAATGAAAAATCTGGATATGTAGAGAGAGAGTCGTCGAGATTTGAAAGCGGTAACTTTGGTTTTAAATTGGAAAATAGGTTCAGACAGCTCAGTTGCAGTCGTAGTAGGTATATAACCTACGATAGAAAAGCCCAAAAGGGACATTTTAAGGATTATTCAAGTCGCGTTTGGAGCTTCATCACATTTTAAATAGAGCCTACGAGCGACGTGAAGTGAATTAGCAACTTGATTGTCTAAGGTGAATTCTGGCTCCCATTTCATGGTAAAGACGTTCATTTGTCAGTTCAGTCTCATCAGCGTTTTCAATTCACATAGCTGCTTAATAAGTGACGGAGGAATCTACTCTTTGTAATGGTTTAAACCATAATCTAGGGAATTGTGCGTAAGCAGGTACAATCATAAAATGGCAAAACTTCTAATGAAAAGAAGGAATGTTTTTCATTAAAAGCATCTACCTTCGTATAGGATGAGCTTTTAAACGAGCTTGGTGTATTTCTTTTCCTTTTTAGTGGAAGTGGCCTTCTTCTATATTCTACCTTTCATTGTTTTGTTTATTTATATAAAAGGTGTGTTTTTAGAGGTTGGTTTTTTCGAATAGAGATAAACTTGACATTTTGTGGTCAAATCTGCCAACTCTTATGTCATTTATGTTCAGTTTGGTTTGCCATTTCATTATGAACAGGTAGACAAATGAACAACGCTTGCAAATCGTGCAAATTTATTTCGAAAATAATGGTTCAGTTCGCGAAGTTTACCGTAAAATGTTGTTCAGTGATGAGGCTCATTTTGGGTTGAATGGCTACGTCAACAAACTAGCTGTTTGGTGTGCTCTATGGGCTGGTGGAGTCATTGGGCCATACTTTTTCCGAAATGATGCTGGAGAGTCAGTTACCGTTAATCGATACAGGTATTGAGCCATGATAACCGACTATGTATTTCCCGAATTGGATGGCATGAATGTGGATGACATGTGGTTCCAACAAGACGGCGCTACATGCCACACAGCGCACGTCACAATCGATTTATTGAAGGAAACAGAATTTCGCGGAATGGACCTGTCGCTTGTGAAGTCGCTCGCTTACGCCAACAAACTAGAAAAGTTAGGGGACTTGGAAGCCAACATTCGTGGCGTTATTGCCGATATACAGCCGCAAATGCTTGAAAAAGTGGTTGAAAATTGGACCTCTAGACTTATCTTTATTCGACATTAAAACGATTTTCTGGTGTTTTATTTCAATTCTAAGTTCTATACCTCTAAATAAAACACCCCGTATTTCATTAAAAGAAGTTTCCAGCAAGGGTGCGTTGCAAAGAACTTTTTAACTGTCGAAAAAGAAACCCAGAAAAATTCAAAATTGTATAAAATTTGTATTTGAATTAATTAATCAACGCTGGAAAGATTATTCCATCTAAATTTTGATTTAAGCATTCCATACTAGTGTTGCTGCCCCCAACTGGTTGAGAATATAGTAAATAGCAGAGTTGTAAAAGATTGCATTAATTTTGACAATTTATTCTTTTGAATTATCTTAAAAATGATTTAATTTATTTACTTCATTTAAAGACTTCAGATTGAAAAATTCAATCACCATTCGTTTTGAAGTCAATGAATTACCATTCTTTTTGGAGCATTCAATAGATTTCAACGATATGAGTGCATTCTTTTAAGATTTCACTCTAGTTGTTAACTCAGTTAAAGTCTTTGAAGCAATTGAAGCCTTTTGAAGTCTTTGATTTCATTTGAAGTAATTTATGAATACCTTACCTGTAGATATGTACACATACATTTTGAATATTACATATGACATTGACTTCAAATGCTTCAAAGACTGCAGAAGACTTCAAAGACTTCAGAAGGCTTCAAAGACTTCAAAGACTTCAAGGGCTTCAAATAATGCAAAAGACTTCAACTGAGTTAAAAAGTAAAGTGAAATCTTAAAAGAATGCACTCATATGGTTGAATTCTATTGAATGATCCAAAAAGAATGGTAATTCATTGACTTCAAAATGAATGGCGATTGCATTTTTTAATATGTAGTCTTTTTATGAAGTCAATGAATTGAATCATATATTAGAATTCATTGAGTGAGATTTCAAGGAATGGAATACCAAATGATTGCATTCTTTTACAACTCATAGTATACAATATAGTGTACCTACTTAAAACCATGGAAAAACACACAAGCCACTGAAATAAATTAACTTTCATTTAAAAACTGTTTTATCAAAACATAAATAAAGTACATAAATATCCTCCATATAGTAATAGCTATGTCAATTTTCTGTCCTCTGCACTAAGTTTCAGTCAGACGCAAAATTACTCGAAAACTGGAAGGCCTACGAAGCTGATATTTGGAATATAGGTAAAAAGGTTCAGGAATATTTGTTATTTTTTTATTAATTTCAAAGCAGACGGGGCTAGAATCATAATGGTTGTGACATAAATCGAAGTTACACATAAAACCGTGGCTCAATGAAGCGTTAGTAAAGGCCCCTGAAAACCGGCACGAAATTATTGATTCTTTAACAACTATAAAGGAAGTGCAGCATTTTTTAAAGGGCTGGAAATAAATAAAAGATTGATATTGGAGATTAGCTGGAAATCACTTCTAATAAATAAGAATTTCAAATCGCTTAATAATTATTTTGCATAATGAATGACGAAGACATTTTTGTTACGTAAATAGTTACAACACTAGAGAGGAAAATTAAGCGTAATTAAAGATTAGGTTTAACCTTTCGATATTTTGATTCCATATAGCATCACTCATATTTTCTTTGTGTGTGTGTATTTTTCGGATTTTTTTTGTTTTTTGCGGTATTTATTCTGAACTTGAATGGGGTTTCAAGCATTTGAAGCCAAAAATATTTTTTTTTTTTTGCCATTACCGTTCTTTCTGACTTTTTATTTTTCAGAAGACTATTTTTATGATTATTTTTTTAATATTTAGTAGATAACAGGCTCATTAATTTTGAAATAACATTATCGTATAAGTTAATTTCAATTTAATCCCATTATTTTCGTATTTCTAATGGTAACACTCATAAAAAAAAACATTAAAACCAATACTAAAAATAAGGTGCACGACTGCGTCACACGAAAATGAGATGGATGCGTTCTGGAATCGCCAAAGAACTATAACATTTGATCAAATACCAAATCTATTTAAACCCCCTTTTTGGTTTTAAAAAAATTGATTTTCTCAAAAACGGCAACATACGATTTTGATGTAATTAGACGCAATTTGGACACTTTTAACATAATTGTTCAAAATACAAAAAATTATCAAAATCGTAAGAGCCGTTTTTGAAAAAACGAATTTAATTAAAATTTAAGAAAATAATTATATGAAAAAAAATTTTAAAACAAAAATTATTTCAAAAATCGAAGTAAACAAATTTGTTCAACTTTATATTCAAAAAAAAAACAGTAATATTTTTTTTTTTAAATTATTATTTTAATTGAATTGATTGTTTTTTCCAAAAACTGAGTAAGCAAGTTTTCTAAAAAAATAGTGATAATTGATTTTTAAAATTGTATGGCAGGTACTCTTATTTCAAACGGTAAAGCAAAATGTAAAAAGGTAGCCTGAAATGTAACCCCAAGAATCTTATATACGAACTTTGAAGGAAATCCGTCAAAACGTCTCAGAGTAGGCTATTGATGTGGGTGTGTCAAAAATCCTATCTTAAGGATCTTTAAAGGCCAAGCACAATGTTCGATATCAATTTCATCATGTACAAAAATGTACCAATTTTTTTAAATTTTAAAATCGTAGTGTTTTGCAATTGTATGTAGCGCATTTTTTGGAAAGAAAAAATTTAGAGGAAACGCTAAAAGCAGGCAATTGAAGTTGGCTAAGTCTAAAGCTATAAAACATAGTCTGAATCGATCTAGCCGGCCAATCCACAGATCTTTAGTCCAAAGATTCGTGTGCTGTGTGGCATGTAGCGAGAGGCGAAAAAAAATTTTAAATTGTTTGAAACGCTTAGTGGCCTTGCATTCTTAAAGTTTTTGAATATTTCTAAATCTATTTCATCTACTTATCCAGGTATAGGCAGTTCCTCTTCATAACTTTGACTACTGGAAATACTGGAGGTCACCGGATTCGGTGGATTTGTCAAAACTGTTGCCAGTTGTCACATTGTCAGTGTAATGAGCACCCAATACACGATTCCAGATATTAACTAAATTTCAGAGATTAGGTTTCAAAATTATTGTTTTGTGTTGTTGTTGATCATTTTTGCGCAACATTTTTTTTTGCAAAATGCAGTGCCATCCATGATTAAAAAGAATGTATACTGAAGATCGTACGAATCACGATTGTTCACAATAGCTTGGTCTTCGTTCGCATGAAAAATTTTACGCAAAGACCTGGATTTGAACGCTTACAAGATCCGGCTCGTGGCCGAATTACCATTGTTTGTGTCTAAGTTTCTGTAAATGAGCCAAATCCAACTCCCAGGATTACTGTTGGCTCATTGTCTTTGATTTTCCTTCTCGCCTTTCCATTGAAAAATACAACTTAATTGGAAAATATTATGAAATTATCTGCTGAAGTAAGAACGTTTGCAAAGCTCCTTCACAATTTTAAGATCATTTGCAACCACTTTAATGCTATCAGTTCACCACAACAATATTTTTTTTATGAAATCCTTTGGTTATTTGTTGTTAAAATAGTTCTAACAGAATTTGTGCACAAGTATTTGCATTTACTTGCACCTCTTGCTAGAAACATTACCTAAGCTTTGCGTACTTTCTTCTGTCACACACAGAAGAGACAGAGAGAGCGTTTTCTTTTCAAGTAAACACACTTTGATGTACCCGTTCGTATCTGAACAATTTCGCGAGTGTATTTTTTCCATTTTTCACTCAATCGAAATTCCAATTCCGATTGTAAATATACAGCTACGCTTTCCTATACACCATCCCAATGCCAATGCACTGATTGTTGATAAGCGGATAGAGAAATTGGAAAGAGGATACAAAAAAATAAAGGGAAGGAGTCGAAACACGACAAGCACGTCGTGGCAGTTTTTCTATATGTCAGTCAGTCAGTCAGTCAGTTCGTTCATTGATTCAATATGTATTTCCTTCTTGGTTAACAAACATCGCATAGAGCACTGAGCCACACTGACTGAGAGGAGGACCACGACCAACTATAGAGCTAGTGGGTGAAGATCCCCCAGTTGCATGATGGCACTAGTTGGCATCTCTCGGCTTTCACTGCTCTTTGAGATGCACACGAGAATGTTTGCATACCAAACACGTTTGAATGCTGGTTGTGCCCCCTAAGGTTATACAATTGCTAGAAGGTTCCTTCACGAATCGCATCTCTACTCAACGTTGAACGTCACGTAGACGTTTAACGTTTCTTGTTTTTTTCCATTTCTTTTCATTTCTTTCATTTTTCCAACAGACACAGAGAGAATGAGTGTGCACAGGGTTACGGAAGTGATTGAAATCAATGGAATCAATGCACAATCCGAACTAAATAAAATATTAAATTGCATAGATTGGCGAGAGAATCGAATGGTTGATGATCTGACCTCACGGAGGACGAGGGTCCGCTTGGTATACGGTCCTTGCATGGATAAGTGGAAGATATTTTTTTTTAAATTTTCTCGTCTTATGGCACGGGTCGAGTGCATTTTGTATTACTGTCCACTGAGAGTGGTATCTATGCTAAATAGAAAAACAAAATTATAGTATTCAAATGAGGAGTGAAGTCAAAATATGCATAGTATGATGGTATCGGGCAAATGATGTTCATTTTGATGGTGCCCCGAGTAAATTTGTTTTTTTCTTAAAATGATCAAATTAGTATCAAAGTGTACGTTCAGCTGAAGTGTCTTCAATTTATTTTTTGGGACTTTGGATTCAAAGACTTGACAATTTACATATGCCACATGTCAAATAGCGCGCGTTACATTTAACATACTGAAAGAAACATTTACACACAAAACTATATTTAAGGCATAAACGGGAATAGTGGACCTAAAGCCTATCTCTGCCTGACACGAATGGAAGGGATAAAAAGTTCATTTTCAATTCTGAATGGCAGTTCAAGTATGAGAATCTTCTCATGACAGTTCTTACTCTTGATTTTTTATCAGACCTGCGCAAGAGATGGGACAGCGAATAAAAAATGTTTTAAAATGTCATAAAAATCCTAGTAGTCCAAATCACCTAACCACTAAGACAGAACAATTCATTTCACGAATTAGACTCGTTAAAGGGCCACCTCGTTCGTACGATTTGACGCCATTTTTATTATTTTCTCTGGAGATATGTTAAGTCTCATTTCTATGCCGAAATACAGCTGGATTTACTGTGAAAAGTGTGTGAAAATTGGACCTATCTCGCACCCGTTATGTTACTTTTCAGCTATCATCTTTTACCTGTCATATGTCAGCTGTCATATATCATCTGTCCGGAGTTTCCTATCATCTATGATATCTTTTTAAAAGTCACAGATTGATCTGTTATATATGTCCACTCATCTTGCAACTGTCATTTGTCACTTATCAGTCTAGCAAAAGTAACGGGTGATCCAAGTAGAGATACTTTTTTCAATAGCCTTTTTTGACAGATCACGTGTGAGTTGTGTCATGCTGTCATGTTATTTTTGTTTAGTATTGTTTGGCATTCCATAATGGAAAGACTTACGCGTGAACAACGTTTCCAAATTGTTGAACTTTATTATGAAAATTCACGTTCTGTGAGGAATGTGTTTCGTGCACTTCGCTCAACTTATGGTCAACATAATCGGCCTACTGAGCGTACTATTCGCAACACCATCACCCATTTTGAGACCCAGCATTCATTATTGGATAATATTCGACCGAATAGACCACGTCCAGCACGCTGTGAAGAAAATATAGCGGCCGTAGCTGAGAGTGTACACGAAGACCGTAGAGAGTCGATTCGGCGCCGTTCGCAGCAACTCGGACTGACGTATGGAACGATCTGGCGCATTTTACGTCAAGATCTCAAATTGAATGCGTACAAAATACAGCTTGTGCAACAACTGAAGCCGCTCGACCTTCCCAAGCGACATCGCTTCGCTCTATGGGCTCTTGAAAAGTTCCAAGAAGATCCAACGTTTTCGAGGCAAATTTTGTTTAGCGATGAGGCCCATTTCTGGCTCAATGGGTATGTAAACAAACAAAATTGCCGCATTTTGGACGAAGAGCAACCTGAAGAGATTGAAGAACTGCCACTTCATCCAGAAAAAAAACGATTTGGTGTGATTTGTGGGCCGGTGGAATCATCGGTCCATATTTCTTTAAAAATTATGCCGGTGCGAACGTAACCGTCAATGGCGACCGTTATCGTGCCATGATAACCGACTATTTGATGCCTGAAGTTGAAGCACGTGATCTCGGCGACATTTGGTTTCAGCAAGACGGCGCCACTTCCCACACATCGCATCAATCAATGGACTTATTGAGAGAACATTTCGGTGAGCACATAATTTCACGTTTTGGGCCGGTCGATTGGCCACCAAGATCGTGTGATATCACACCGTTAGACTTTTTCCTGTGGGGATATGTAAAGTCAAAAGCTTATGCCGACAAACCTGCTTCGATTCAGGCCTTGGAGGAAAACATCACGCGTGTCATTTGCCAGTTACCAGTCGAAATGCTCGAACGAGTGATCGAAAATTGGACTCAACGGATGGACCATCTGCGACGTAGCAACGGCCAACATTGGATAGACATAATCTTCAAAAAATAAATGCCAAAGAATGTTCTTTCAAATGATAATAAACATTCTCCATTAAATTTGAATTTTCTGTGTTTTTTCTTTAAAAAAGTAGGGAACCTCGAAATGGATCACCCTTTATTTTAACCGACCGTTTTTGTGGTGTTTCAAATACGTGGAAAAAGAATATAAATCGATCTTTGCTAATAATATTCTTCCTTCTACCTGCCGGCGAAAGCATTTTTATCATATATTTTTCAGCGACTGCAGACCATAGAAATAATCTAGTCTACTATGCATGGGGGTTCGCCATTTCGACCTCTAAACAAATTATTTTTCAGTCATGTTTCAACTCAATCAAGTTTGAAAAGAAAAGAATCGTCTCCGGTGACTATCATAACATCCCAACGGTTCAACCGAATTCATTCAAATAAATAAAATTTAGTATTTTAATAATTAATCTTGTGCCTAAACGAAACTTCAGACAATTTACCTTTCAAATGGATGTTTTTTCAGAAAAAAATGCAACAGCAAATTGCTTATAGAAAATCGAAGTTTTGAAAAAAAATCCTTTGGTCAGGCACTAGTTTAATGCTAAAAAACTGGAAAAGTATTCGTCTGATTCTCTTGAAATTTTTAGAAAATATTTTCAAGATATTATAATTCTGACTGCAATGTCCCTAACCCCTTAAGCGAAATACGAGAGAATAAAAAAATTCGTGTATGTTTTTTAGAATGTACCTAAATGAATTTGGCGAATTCGCTATCTCCGAAATCAAAGAATTAGAGTCAACTGTGAGCCAAGATTTAGCTGATTGAAACGCTAAAACAGAAACCAGTTTGATTATATTTTTCTTCAGTCTGCTTTGGGGTGCTTGCATGGGTTTTGTTTCAAAAATATGGCCAATTCAAATACCTTTAAAGTAAAACTATTTCCTACATAGTTTTTAGAATCATTACACATTTTCTGCGGTAAGTAAAGGCCGTAAAATAATTCATCAATGTACTAAGAATTCTCTATACAGATGCAGTATACTGCAAACTTCATTCGCTAGCATTGAATATGTATAAATTGACCCTTCAATGTTTCAACTAGGGTAAGATAATTTGACACGCTTCATAATATTCGTCGTCGACTCCTTAATATAGATATAGGTCTTTAAAATTTAAGATACGAAGCTGATATTTGGACTACATATTCCCATTTTTTTGTAATACACTTACTGCCACGCCCCCAAAATCAGCTTTAAAGCTAAAGTTAGAGAGATAGAGTGTTAGCTCCTTCCCAGGATATGTACGCACTGTCCTCCTTCATAAGTTTGTCATATTTTTTGCCACCCCAAATTTATGTGGTCGGTTTTTATACCATATGCTAATGGTATATTAATTTTGACACATAGTTTGTAACACATAGTTTGGAACACACTATTTAGCAAAATGCTATTTCACTAAAATGCTGTTTTCTCCAAAAATTTTCATAGAAATCAAAAAAAAAAAGTTTAACAAGTTATTTTTTTCCAATATATCGTCCCTACAAATTTTTTACCACGCCCACTTTTTGCGGGCGTTTAAAAAAAAAGTTTGTTTTTTAAATTTCATAGAATGAAATGAAATGCTATCCATTCTATAGGGATATGGATAGTGTATCATACTGTTTTTTGTATAGTTTTTAAATTTATTGTTTATCCATAATGTTATCTACTGTTTTGTTAAGTACTATAAAAGACTGTCTTATTTGTTCATATTCAATAAATAAATTCAAACGGTAAAGGTAAAGGTAAAATTGTCTGATACAGGAATAGAGTTCGCATATTTTGCTTTGTAGTAACCTTACGTCGTCTCATTCAAAAAGCTTAAATCGAAGTGATCTTTCACCCGATGAGATCATAAATAAATCATGAGATTGTTTTCCTGGAGGAAACCTTTTAAGGTTTCTTGTTTGATGCACATATGAGTTAGGAAAAATGTCAAACCTTTTAAATGTGAACTACCTACAATGCTCCAGCTTCAACCGCTTAAAGCTATACACGCACAATCGAATGAAAAAAATATCCCTTAAAAGCCCTTACCAACCCACAGATCATAAAGCGAAAAAAATATCATCACCCTAAATTCGATCTTCCACCAGAGTTCCACAAGCACTAGTCTTAACCTCCTTCAAGCTTAAATATGCCGTTTATTTCCCAAACGTTTTATGAAAATAGCCATTCTTATCCCCGTTAGAAAAGTGCCGATAAAAAGCAAATCTGTTGCTGCATACATTTCATCCTGGCCACTTTGACTAAAATCGCTTTTCACATCGTTTCGGTCGTTTGGTCTTTCCCATCGGTGTTGCCACGGTTAACACAAAACACAAAAACACACGATTAATTCGCCTTGTGATCCCCATGATTACATTTTCCATTTGCCGAATAGTATACACCCAAAACTGATTCCGCTTTTGCTATCTCATCAGAGGAGGTCCTCTTACGAATTTGTAGGTACAGTATAAATATTTGATGATATAAATAATTCATAACCCGACTATAACATCGAAAGGACGTCGCCGCCACCGTCGGCGCTACCGCCGACAACAACGGAGAGCATGACAAGGACGTACATTTTACACGAGCCTTGTATTGCCTTGCCACCACATAGCCCATCATAATCAGCTACTGAATACCGAATGAGATGGAAAGACACACGCCATCTGTACAGTATGAACACGCCCCGCAAAAGGTGTAAGCCAAGCGTTATAAGGACACCAAAGCTGCTACACTGCCCATAAAAAGGGACATTCACAGTTTTATTAAATCACTGCCAGAGGTGATGGTTTGGGAGTCATTAAGTTCACTTGCGAGTTGCGACGACACATAGAGACTGATCAAAATTCTTTCCCAGCATTATTGACACGAAAAAAGGATACATAGCAAGGACAAACATACCCACGCACACACAATGGTCCATACAAACAGGACGATAGGCGGCGGCAATGAGATTGGTATTAAATCTCTTTTAATGAGAACAAGAGGAATAGCGGGTGGAAGAAATGAAAATGAGTTGCAATGAACCGAAATGGAAATAGTAAGTCTCTAAAGTGGTAGTAGGTGGAGGAGTTGGGTAGAGTAGCGCGAGTAGCAGTTAGGGTGAGATACTTAATTAGAAAATTAATTAAATTTATTTCTGTGTTGCCATTGCGTCCTTGGCTCGTTCCCACGAACTCTCGCTCACTCACGCTCATACAAACTTGTGTGAATGATGAACCACGAGGGCCAACGTGCGGCGCGGCGGCGGATGTCCAGCTAAGACGATTTATTTATTCGAAGTACGTGATGATGGCGGCGGAGAGTATACCTATTGCGCCGGCAGTAGCCAAAGTATACGAATCCTTTCAAGGCGGAAATGAAACCCCATCTGACTGAGCTAATGAGGATGAAAAATGGACGTGATTCTCATTCGAGCGGAAAAAAACGAACCAAAAGTACTCAACGAGCGAGCGATAAGCTAAAGAGTTGAATGCAAATAGTGTGGCATGAAAGAAAATTAATCTCTGTGAGTTAGGAGCTGTGTTAGAAAAATATTTGTTTAGTTTTTACTTTTTAGCTATCTTGTTCATTACCTTTGTGCGGCATTCTTCTTTATCTGACATTCCTGGTTTCGAGCAATCTGGCGGATCAATAACAAATGATGAAGTGGGTGGTGGCGTCTTCTTAAATAGACTAAGGCTTTGTCTGTTCTTCCATCTTCCTGGCCATTGTAGCTTGTTACAGGCGGAAGTAATATCAATCAAAGATGTCTAATCGTGGCTTAGGAGATACGTGATATCTTCCACGGAGAAAAATAAAATGTCTAGCGCTCTAAGGACCCAATTTATCTACTGCACTGCCTAATGGGTAAGTAAATATTTGTCGCACGGATAAGGAGAAAAGAACGCTCCATCTGGGAGCCCTCTTCTTTGCAAAATTAAGTGGTTTCACAAAGTTGACATAAGACTTCGTCGGGGGCTCCAATTAATCATTTTTTTTTTAAATCATTTTGGTAAAGACTGCAAATAGCTTCGTTCTTAAGTGAGCGATTAGAAGGGACTATTGAGCCCTTTCTGTTTGCATGCCCAATTATTTTCCAATACAACACATAGTTCTAATTTCTTACTTAAGTGACTGATTGTCCGGGATGAGCGTAAACTAAGCCGGGCTAGAGAGCTTCTCTGTCTACCAGAAAGTAATAGCAACAAGTAATTGGTTTTGCTTTCATTTAACAAAAAGTATCACACATTTTCATTTCACAATATCGCAGAGAGATGACATTTTATTTGTCTAATATTAACCGTCCGAACCAAACGGGATTCTCCTATTAACGAGTTCCGATCCCATCGCGCAATTCGAGTAGGCTTCGACATCCTGGGCAGCCAAAACCCGATGGAAAAACCCGAATAAAAAGCAGATTATATATCAAGCAACACGAGCCCTGTAGATTCTAGCAATTCTCAAGACAAGATGAGGAGTACTATGACCAGATCTAAAACCAAATTCTTGGTTTTTCTGTAGTGAGTTATTATCAATGAAATTTATTAATATTCATCTAATTATTTTTTCCAAGACCTTTGCCAGATTGCTTAGAAGGCGAATAGGGCGATAGCTAGAAGGGCCAATCGGTTTCAGAATAGCAATTAATTTCGGATTTTTGCGGAAAATACTGCAGCTTGAGACAGCCGTTTATTATGTGAGTGAGATAAATCAGCCCAAATCTGAGGAGTTTTATAAGGCACGTATCAAAGATGCCATCAGCACCAGGAGCTTTCTTGATGCCTAGATCTTTGGTGAGGTAAACCTCTTGTGCAAGATTGACGAATGCAGGACATTGTTGGTTAAATCACCAACATACTGCTCTTGTTTCTTACCCCCCTTCCTGACTAGTACATCATAGATGTATTATCGCCAAAAGGTTCGTCAGACAATTGCGTCATATTAATGAACGAACCTCAAAGAGATTTGTTTGGCCAAACAGAAGTATGATTCGGTCCGGGCCAACTCATCGTGGTAAAACCAAAAAGAAAAAAATTACGCTCCCGAAATAACTGGCAATTCTGCTATCAACAAAAGTTGAGGCTAACAATAGTACGAGGTTCCCAGGGTAGAAAAAGCAATTAGTAGTTTGACACGCGCGCTGTCAGCTCTTCAGATAAAGCCAATTTGCTTTCTGCACACTTTGCAGCTAACTTAATTGTTCTTCGGTCCCAGATTATTCTTTATCTGCCACCATACTCGAGCACAATTAAGTTTCGAAAGTATTTTATAAGTGCAAAGGCATTAGATAGAGTGATACCTTTCTTCTATATATTCGAAATTACATTTTGATCCGTTCAACTGAAGTACGTCTACTTCTAGTCAGAAACTCACCAAATAAATGATGAGCTCTCTAAGACACTGTTTTGTTTCTGACTACCTTTCTCGTTCCCTTGTTGATGACAGTAGGGTTTTTTTCCCAATTTCCATTAAATTCTGAACTTGACCGGCATACATAAGTGGGGTAAGACCAATGAAATATAATTCAGTGCTTCCAAAGGACAATGCTGTGTTTTGTCATGAAAGCAAACTTTTACAACACTGCCCATATCAACTTGCTAAAACTACTCTCTAGCTTACCTGAGTCGGTCGTCGGTCTGTGTGTAAGTTTTGGGCGCCTCCATGGAAGTTGAAGGCATTTGGAGACAGTAGATCAGGGAAATCTATATGCGCGAATAAAAGCTGCTGAAAAAAACTTAATCTATCACTACTAAGTCTTCGCTGAGACTGTGGTATTATTTGGAAAAGTTTGATACGCTGACTGTAGGCTGCTAGGTTATAAGGATCATCCCATGGAAACCGCTTAGGGCAAATCGAATAAAATTACGTTGAATGGTTGCTATTCGATTTGAATGAATATTGTAGTACGGACTCTTATGACTGAAAGACTGAGTAACATTGGTGTCGTCAAATTCTTTGGACCACCTCTTTATACAGCCCATCATAGAAATCATAGAATTATATGCCCTATGAAGTCGAGTTTGGGGAATACGACTTCTTGAGAAGGTCATATGTTGGCATTTAGATGGGTTCAGAATTAGCCCGTTCTTAGCCCACCAAATGTCGAAACTATTAATATCGGCCTGGAAAAGATTTCCTTCATCATGGGTATTGACAGGCTTAAAAATGTTCGTGTCATCAGCGTATATCAAGATATTGCTAATTATTATACATGCTTTAACATTATAAATAGCGAGAATGAACAAAATTGGCCCTTAGTGACTTCCCTGAGGTACTCCATACTGAGCATTGAATGATTCAGATAATGAACCTCGATATTCCCTACTCTTAAGGTATGAGTTAATCCATTTTACGAAACCAGGTGGGAAACCATAGGTTCCTAACAAACCCATGTTGTTCATTACAATGTGAAATTTTCCGGTACTAATGGAAAATTCAAACAAATGCTTAAGAAAGGGAAATGCATGTCTTAAAGACAATCGGTGCAATGCCATGAGTAGTCGTTATTCAAAAGGGTAACAAATTTTAAAATTGTTACCAAGTCGAACGAAAAATAACTAAATGTTTTTTGGGAAGAGCAATTGAGGTAACTTAAATACTGATCATCAATATGAAAAGGGGAGTCACTGAATGACTATCTACCAAAATAGTTAGCAAACGTATTACTTGCAGCATGAGAGTTGCATTTTTAATACAACTATTATAAGAAAAATTAGCTGGAAAGCCATCGGATTTTTTTTTTAGAGTTCACAAAGCCCCAAAACTGCATGGGGCTGCATTTTTCGTACATATTCACTGTAAAGGTTGATTGATAGTCTTTTGAAAGGTTTGAGATATTGTTGAAAATCTGATTGGCCGATGCTTTTTACATAATTGTTCCAAGCCTTCTTACGTCGGTTTCTTATCGATTTCAACTCCTTAGTATACCAGGGATGGGAAATGGGATGGGATCATATCTGGATAATTTTACAGGAATCACTCATTCAAAATATTATAAAAGGATTCTACTGCTCCATCAATATTTAAAATTAGGGACAAATTTAAGTCAAACGTGCTTATATCTTCAGAAAACCATTGAAAATTTGCTTTCCGAAAGTCAAAACAGTGCGAATTACTTTTTTCGTATAAATGCCCGTCTAGGTCAATAAAAACTTCTAGGGATGGATGATTGTTATCTATGTTAGTGATACTGGAGTCTGATTTCAAAACAACAGTGCCTACAGAGTCAGAGGAAAAGACTAAATAGAAGTCCAAAATTGAGTTTGCATTCTCATTTGAAGCTTCTTGATAGAATTTCCTGTCGTTGTTTTATTGTAAATGTTTATGAGTTCAAACTTAAGCCTGTTTTCGGAGGTACTGTAAAATATATTTATATATAATCTTTCCTTTTGCCATATTTCTTAACCCAAGTTTGCAAACGTTCAATCCCAATTTGCATTGGTTTCTTATTTTCTGAATGACCTGCTGTGTTACAATCCCCATTTTAAAGGCGCTAACAATCCCCATTTGAATTTGAAAATTATAAGATTAGCAATAAAAGTAGGTGAAAAGGGATGTTCCTAAATAAGAATGCTTGCAATAAAAAATATATTGCAAGTCCATTCTGCATCCCCTCTTGCTCCATACACTGTATTCCGGCTAACACTTTTCTCATTTCCAAAATTCTATCCAAATACCGATAAATAAATTCTTCGCTTCGCAATTACCAAGCGCATCTTTCTGCGCCATTTCTATCTGAAATTATGTATTCCTTTTGTTAATTAGTTTGAAAGTGATAAAAGAAGCTAAAGCTGTAGCTGTTAGCTGATGCTATTGCTGCCGCTGCTGCCGCTTTGATTCCTTCGCGTGAATGGCTCACATTAAAAATATTCGGGGGTCTAACGAAAAATGTATCACATAACTCTTGCACCGTTAACCCAAGACGAACGTTACACGCCAAGCAATCTATGCACGAACCTATACCATACCTATATAAAATGTATCTTTTGTAACATTATCCTTGGAAAATCTTGTTGAAAAAGGGTTTCGCTTCTTGTCCAACATCGAAGCGCGTTCATCTTCTGTTTCGTGCTCGTCGTCTTCTTCTCCAGTTGTCTATCTATCTATCTTTCGCAGAAGGAACAGGGTGGAACATCTCTAGTTGATTCTGTTTCATTGAGCAATTTAACTTTTCTCCAAGTGAAAAGGAGTGGTGCTACAAATTAAAGTAAAGTACTTTATTTTGCTAGCGACCCTTCTTCCGGGACGCGCTTCGTAAATCCTTTCACAATTACAATTGTTTTAAGAAGTAGTGTTGTTTTCGGGGAAGTTGACTCACAAGACGATGACTAAAAAGCTAAGGAAGATTCTTACCGTATAATGGGCAAGGTTGCCTCCTGTGCAAAATTAATTAGGCATGCAAATGAAATTACGGTGAAATAGGTTTGCCCAATCGATTAAGTTTCCTAAGAAGCGCCGAGGAATGGATGGGTACTTTCTTCGGGAGGCAGGTCCACTGTGCGAAAGATAGCCATTACGGCGGGGTTTCAATTTTAGAAATTCTGTTGAAAGTTGTTGAACGAAAAGTGTGGTAGCAACCATCATCGTTGTCATCGGCATAGTCGTCGTCAGTGTGACGTTGAATCAGATAAAATCGTTAAGGTTATCTGATTCATTTAGCATGACATTGAGGAATGTTAATTGGCGGCCATTTGTAACCTAGGATGGAAATGGTACCTATAGCTGGGGTAAGTTTTGAGTAGTTTTTAAGTGGAAATTATTGTGGAGTAGCGTAACAAATTGGGATAGCAACGCCATGAAAGGAGAAACATGCTTAGTGCTTTTCCGTAGTGCTGTGATGGAAGAGATGAGCTCAATAGCAATGCTTGAAATGTCAGTCGTTTTTGAAGCAGCTGCTGGACTGAAATTTTTAAACTACTCTCCAAATTATGCACTTTTGGCGTAGGCACTTGTGACTATTGATGCATTTTTGCAATAATAAAGGAGGACAAGATAAACCATTTTGTGTCCGAATCTTTAACACGTTTTGTATGAATGTATGATACCTGTCTATGCTTTTTCTCAGGACATAAAATCTATTTCAAACATGGCTTGGAAAATATCCGGATTAATCTTTCTTTTCAAAAAAAAAACAGCACGTATCGTGGGCTCGAAGAAATATCTTCTTCGCCTGCTGATATCAACCAGGCTACAGACGAGCTAAGACAAAACAGACACATACGACCTTAGAGATACACACAAAGAGAAGGAGAAATGCTAAGGAAATTTGTTCAAATTTTCATTAGGAATGATCAAGGCCTACTCCAAATTCTATAGAAAAATTTCTCAATCATATTTATGCAGAATTAACCAACTTTACAGTCGAAGAAGTTAGATTCGTTTAGATTATATGGGTTGGAATTGAAGAATAGTTTCCTTCCTGCCACACTCAGGTCCTTGTGGACCCATTGTATTACCCTTTAGTGGGGGATACTGAATACTTGTGATATCATGTGTTGTGGTCTTCTAAGTGGTTGCTTCACTTTGCTCGTGGTTACTCAATTCTTTCAAGCCATCCTGATGAGCAAACCTGCAAAGGTTAGGGAGTGAGACATCAGGCAATTCCTCAATGTCTTGGAAGAAGAAACTTCCAAGTGCTCTGTTCCTTAAGTGACAGAGATCCGGGCAGTGATAGAGATAGTGAGGGGTGTTCTCGTGGAGCTCCTCTTCGGCGCAACCTTCTACAAATGCCGTCATTCCTGAGATTTAGTTTTATATTGTGATTTCTTAGAAAACGATTATCAGTTAGAGCACCTATCAGCTTGGACAGGCTCTGTCATACTGTGAGATCATGTTAGTTCGGCTCTTTTTACACTCAGGCCATAGTTTCCGTAGACAGGTAGTTAAAGATTTCCACCTATTGTTGGTTTTCATTCTGATCTTGTATTCCACTTATTCTTTGAGATAACAGAGTGGTGGTTTGATCGACTGAAGTGCTCGATCTTGATCATGAATGAATGAATGATCCTTGTCAGCTCTTCTACCATCTTATTGCTGGTTGTGTCCCTGTGTCCAGAAACCCAGGAAAGACATACCTTGTGCCGTGAGCCAAGAGCCTTAAGCACTATGCAACAGCGGTGAACCAGCTTGAATTTGATCTCAATAGCATTAACTGCCTTAATGGCCGCTGGCTGTCAATGGAAATGGTAATATCATTCCGTGGTATTGCCGACATTGATAAAGTACGGACGGCTTCCATGCTTATAAGAACCTCAGCCTGGAACACACTACTTTGATCAGGGAGTCTGATGAATTAGTGTAAAAATAATAGACCGGCACATGTTCCACAATCTATCTTCGATACATTTGTGAACATGGATATAGATCATATTTTCGTGCTCGGAAAGAAGCCGAAGAAGGAGTCAAAAATGTAGGGTAACGTGTAGTCGGAGCTGACTTCTTTTTCTTCATACACTTTGAGAATCTGTGTGTGCCCTACGAGATTTGGGCTTAGGCTGACTATTTGGCTGATCCTCAAGGCACTTTTGGCAGATGATTCCTGCAAGTGTAGATCCAATTGTAGCAAAAATTAAAATTAACTTTCAAACCAGCCGTTGGTTTCGTACTTATTGCACCAGTTGTCCGTATGCATGCTAATCCCTGTATTTTCGTCTGGAAAATGCTGTTGTATGCATCAAATGCATTTTCTGCCTTTCTAACCCGTTCATTGAAATTCAACCTTCAGTTAAGTTTCCTTTTAAGGATACCACCTAGATACACTCTTTGCTATCTTTAGAGGGATCCCCTCGATAGCTGGTGGTTCGAATTGTGGTATGTTCCTTTTATTTGTATAATCGAACTTGTGTCTTTTGGGGATTTATCCCAAGACCACATTATTTTGTCGAATACTTAGAAAGCCAAAAAGCGAAAAGCGCTTGGGCCAGAGGATATACCTACCCTCAAAATTTTAAAAAATATGAGAAATATTTGGTCGAAATTTCTCATGAGTCTGATTTTGAAACATATGAGTTCTATTTCTTCTTAGTATGTCTCTGCCAGCGCCTCGTCAACAGAGTACTTTTCCATCTCCTCCATTGTATAGCAGTCCGCTGCATTCTATTATTACACTCAATATTACGTCCTGATTTTACTTCCCATAACTTTGTTATAAATGATTCTAATTGCTACTTTTATATCGTATATCATATTGTGGGTCCTATGGCTTTTACAACGCCTTCGCGCCATCGTATGCGGTTTCTGGCAATGTGCCTCAGTTCTCCCCAACTCTTTCCCAGTTGCCGCGCTTCCTTCTCGACAGTTCTTCGCCACGTTTTGCAAGGTCGCCGCGTATTCTGCGATACTGGGTTAGCGGGTTCTATTGCATCGCGTGGTAAGCTATAGACCTGTACCCTTTCGGAATGTGTGACCAATCCACTGCCACTTTCGTCGCTGATAGTAGTGGCCAATCTCCAAGTGCCTCATCCATACAGCAGCACAGATTCAAAGTTGGAACGGAACAGCCGTAGCTTGATGTTAAAGCTTATGCCGATTCCGAACAGGCAATTTAACGTACAACATTTTTTGGAGCTTCTAATCTACACCTTATCATTATTAACCCATCGAACTATCATTGCCCATACTCAACCATACACTTACCCTTAATTACCATCATATTCAACGACCTTCTCCTGATTACATTTCCAATAGTCGTATCGTTCCATTTCTATTATAGAATAGAAAACTGTTTCGTTTACACTTTAAAAATACCTACTCTTCCACTCTCGGTAAAACACTCATAAACTTCAGGATTTATGCGGAGTCTTAAATCCTTTAATACAACCTAAATGTTTTCATCCTTCTAACTCTGAGTACGTATAGCTATATCTATATCTATAACATAAACCTCACACACACACACACTAATATGTAGATACTTTCTCTAAAAAAAAACAAGGACTTATCCATTTTATCCCTTTGCATACAATTTGCACGTTTGCCTTTCGCACCTAATTCTTCTCTCTCTCATATACATATATGTATGTAGCTAGATAGCATCCAAAGGCAAACAAAATCCCACAGAATTCCCCAACAGAATAGAAATTCCAGAAAAAATTCAGTTTTTCTTTTTTTTTTTGTTCCAATGAAAGATTTCGCATTCTCTTTGAGTTCTAATTCAACATCCAGCTACGCGTAATACCATCAGTCCTGTACTTTTTCCTTCTCCGTTATCGTCATTCCGCCAACATTTTGGAAGCGAGAAAAACGTCACTCACTCTGACGCTGATGATGTCGGAGATGGGCACATGTGCACGAGCCTGAGCCTACAATAGAGGATGTTGCATTTAAATTCACCTGAGACTAAAACAAGAAACTTTGGCTGTTTTCTTTTTTTTCCTTCTATCAAATTCCCTGCCGCTTTCGAAACGTAGATAGTTAACCGATAGTGTAGCGGATCGAAGATATTGAATGGTTCTGACAAAATGACGGTAATGGAGGAAAATCTTTCGGGACAGCTGCAAACACAGCTACCTCTGTCTAATTGCCTGACTTTTCATCACCATTAAGACCGGAATTTGTATGTTGATGCCCGTCGACGCACGATGGGGTAAGTCCATTAGTCGTCTGCAGATGCTGTTATTTTGCCCAAAAAATTTTATCACAAAAAATGACCAAATGGACCTTTCTTATTCAGTTATGTCAGTTCGGGACGGAAGTCTCTCACCCTCCTTCGTTTGGCAGCATTATAAATAGGATGTTGGTACCTAGCTATAACTATGCTACCCGGTCTATATATACCTAGACAGGATTTGATGCATGTCTGTACATTTAGCCGGCTTGCAGCACGGACCTTTGCCAGTTTGTTCTGACATCTTTCAACACATGCTTTGCCATTTGACCACCCCATGATATGTTGGATTGAAATGAAACACAATCTATTCGGGGAGTGAGATGCGAGAGGAAACCTGCAACTGGTCCAGCGTGTATGCAAGTTGTGTTTGCATAGCAGCATGCTTGAATATTTATCCAGTTTGTCTGTCAGCAGGACTACGACGACGACGACGACGAAAACGAAAAGGACTATGTCCGTGTACATCGTCGAGTGGTATTGGCTTCTGGAGGACGAAACGATGAATCCTGCTGTTGATGATAATGATACTGATGATGATGATGATGATATTCTGCTTCAGAAAAGTCCTTACATCCACATGCAGGTGGTCTGGTATGCCCAGAGAATAAACAGTGAGGCCATCAGATGAAAGGTCCTTTCGGGAGCAAAAGAGATTTGTTTTGATATCGACTGGGAGCAGTGTGGTGGTATAGCTGGTGGTTAAGTGGTGGGAGGCAGGCAGCAATGCTAGTCCTCCTGATGGTTGTGATAATAGTGGAAACGGCTTGATGCGGATATCCTCTCACAGATGTCAATTCTAAAATTAAATTTCAACGTAGCAAGAATTGAATTGAAACTGAGGCGGCTAGCATTGATATCGAAATCAGACGTGACCGGATATTAGAAAATATTTTTCTATTATATGTATATACGTGTGTGTGTGTGAAAATTTAAAAGAACATTTTTAGCTGTTGAAGGACAATTTAATTATTATACCCTATCCTAAGGGTATATTAATTTTGACACATAGTTTGTAACACCCCTTAATATTCGTCGTAGACCCATAAAAGTATATATATTTATGATCAGGACCAAATCCTAAGACTATTTAGCAATGTCCGTCCGTCCGTCCGTCCGTACGCAATTTTTAGGCCTTTAAATTCAAGCTAGAAAGCTGAAATTTGGACCACATACTCCCTAGGGCTCCGAAATGGTTAAGTGTAAATTTTTTTGGAATACGCCCACTGCCACGCCCACAATGTAGAAAAAACCGATTTAAAGCTACAGATGGACAGATAGAGGGTTATAACCTTCACAAGATATGTAGGCACTGCCCTCCTTTATAAGTTTGTCATATAAAGTTGTTTGCCACGCCTACTTTTTGTGGGCGTTTTTCACTAAAATGCTGTTTTCTTCGATAATTTTCATAGAAACCGAAAAAAAGTGTTTAACAAGATATTTAGCCAATATTTTTTCCAATATATCGCCCATACAAAGTTTTTGGCCACGCCCACTTTTTGGGGGCGTTTTTTCAAAAAATGTTTTTTTTTTTTCTAAATTTATAATGAAATAAAATTCGCTCCAAGCGGACTGTAGCCTTTCCTTATGTTTGTTATATAAATTTGTTTCTGAAGGTTAAGGTTGCAAATGGTTTGTGGGATTTGAGAAATGATGAATTTGTTACAAATTTAGCTCAAGGGATGGTAGTCTCCTGATTAGTCTGCTTGTGTGGGTTTGGGATAAAATGGTGGGATATATTGATTGAACACTGAAATGCAAGTCCTCAAGAATATTGGTAAATTCTAGGATAGGGAGGGAGGAGTTACGCTGTGTATCTTTCCTTTACGTATTCGCTTCAAAATTTTTAAAACAGTTTTAAAAGTGTTTCCTTATTTTATATGACAAAGTGGGACGGAATGTTTGAGTCTTTTTATTTAAATATATAAAAAATATTTGCATAATTATGGCATTTTATTACCAATCATGTTCTCAATTTATCTTTGCAGACTAAGACGTAATTTACAGGATTTGCAAATCGATAGCTAGATAGTTCAAGTGGTAAGTAGTTATTGTTAGGTTCGGTTTGCTTAGTTCCAATTAGCAAGTGATGTACCGTGCTACAGAATCTCTAATGTAACTGCCTCCTATTTGCTCACTCCTAGTGGGTTATGGGAAGGCATTCGTCACACACCTATGCAGAAAAACCAGCATTTGAATGGCCTAAATGATGAAGTTATTCAAAAGCGGGAGGCCTGCAGATATTTTTTGAGGTCGAACCGCCGAACCCTACAGGCGAACCAGTAGGAATGCAGTGAAGTGGGAGGGTTGTGATCCCTATAATTCTAATCATAAAGTTATCGTTAAATCAGCAGTGCGCAATTTTTCGACCAGGTCGATGTCGATGTTCGGCACGTAGAGTTCGTATTTGAATTGTCTTTCTATGTTATCATGGGCTTGGAAAGAGGCCACATTTCGGATCCATAGAAATGGGCTTATCAAGGTCTTATATGCAGTTTCCTTAGTTGTTCAGCAAATCACCAATGATTGACAGCCGCTATTCTTTGTTTAAGATGTGATAGCAGAGGCGATGTAGACCGAGGTTATGCTTTTATTTGTGACAGTTAAGCCGATTTTTTTTTCCTTCGCCGCCTTGCCTAAATCGTTTTCCAATATGTCCTTATGTAGCAGAGAGATCTCTCCATCGCCATGCTGCTCAAACGGCCGAGTTTGTTGGGGATGTCAAAATTTGATATTATTTGTATGGATCGTGTCCAAAGATGCTGCCGTTTTTAAGTCAATACTTGGGTTTATCTCCAGGATCTAGAGCACTGTGAATATTTCAACAGTCACGCACAACCCGGGCTTAAAAGTACAGTAATAGGGTCCGATTTGAAGCGCTCGCACGGTACGGTATCTTGCTGCTAAGGGAGACTAATACTCTTGACTAATACACGTTGGCTGAGTTTATAGGGTCCCATTCATTAGGCATTCTTCCGACCAAATCTTGGAAATGAGTTGGTATATGCACCCGATCAAGTTAACAATAAGCCGTCTGGTCCAGTACCCTTGACGAATTTCAGTTTAGATACCGCTTTCTTCACCTCACTTTGGTCGGGTGTACGGAATTCTTGACTTTTGTCGTTAATATTGAATGGATTGCGTGGCCTAACAGCGGAATGTGTTTCGTCTTCGCTGTCTACCATTTAGCAGATATGGCCGATTTGTCTTTGTCCATCTTTAGTAGTCTCTTATCCGATCGGTTACACTGACATGTTCTTTTCACATTTTTGCAAATCTGCCGAACACTTTTTCTGCCTTTTCTTTTTCCTCTAGAGAAGCTGATGCTCTTTCACCCTCTTAAGCTCGTGCAAATGGTTTTTCAATAGCGCTGTTTTAAAGGCACGTTGTTTTGCCGGCACTCTTCAAAGGGGTTTCGTTGTGATAGGTAGGTGAAACACAGTATTTCAGTTGCATCGTTTCTACTCAGCATGAATGCCGCTTGATGTGCCTGTAAAGGACTTCTCGAGACGTAGACGAGGTAACTGGCCCAAGTAACAATTTAGTTTCCATAAGGGCCAAGGAAAGCTATTTTCTTATATCCATAACAACTGTGAGAGATATTATGGAAACCAATTTTGCGCACTTTGGCAAAGTTATTTACTTTCCTTAAGACCTTTGTTTACAGGCTCTATAAAAGTCATAGTTTCTTCTTAGATGTTACGTTAAGGACTTATAGAAGTTATTACGGAAATCTTAACGAAACTACAGAAAATTCGCACATATTAAATGTTTTTTTTTTATATGTATATTTTTTTTTGTATGTTTTTCTGAAGAGAAAATAAATTATAATTAAATTGAAAAATTACTTAGCCTAATATTACATGGGCCAGCTAACTTTTCCACTTAAAAAAATAAAACTAATAAATTATAACAAACATTCAGAAGTATTGTATTATATTTTTTGTTTCTTACTTTTACATTTATTATTTATTGTGCTTATCGAAGTCTATGAGAGCCTTCCCTGATCCATGAAATAAATACCTAAATAAATTATAATGATAAATTATTTCCTTCCGTTGTCTTCGACCTAAATAAATATTTATTTTATATCTAATACCAGGTTCGAATCTCCACTATATTGTTTGTATGTAATGCTTATAGAGATTATTGTTATTGACTTGGAATAGCTTTAAGGGGTTACATGGGTTTCACAGCTTCAATAATATAATTTTTGCTTATTGTCTTATTAATTTTTAAATCATCTCGAGATTATTATCCTAAATTTGCAAGTCATTCCGAATAAAAGTTTCGGAAATACAGTCTTGGGAAAGTGCGCACTCAATTGAATCACGAGGTTTATTTAAGGTTATCCAAACTTTAAACGCGTTTTTCTCGAAACTGTGTTTTCAAAGTCCATTGTCAAAAGTTCTCGAAAACCACTTAACCGATCTTGATGAAATTTTATACAGGTCTTCGAGATACAATTCACGAGGACTTGGCCGAATGATTTTTTTTAATCACAACTATATAAAAAAAAAATGTTGAGCAAATTTTTACAAAATTACCTTTTTTTTTGTAAAAAGGTCTGTCAAAAATCCATTTTACAATGCGTTTTTTTTTCCGTTCGTCCAAATTCTATGGTCTTATCTAAAACACGATTTTTTTCACTTCTGATGATCCTGTCACGTGTTCAACTGTCAACGCGGGAGCATCTTTTTCCGAGGGATCACCGGAAATGACGTCACAATGACGGAGTTTTGAATATTTTCCTTTGAAAATTTCAAATGTATATTTTTAAGAGAGTAAAGAGTTTAAATAAAATATTTTATTTTTTATATATTTTATATAAAACTTTAACCAACTAACTTCGAAATGCCTTATAGCCATCTTGTTAAATAAGAATATCTCAATTAGTACAGTTTGTGAAATTGTTTCCCAAATGCTTTAAACTTTTTCTACATCTTGAAAAATAGTTAACAACCGTAAATAAGCCTTATACCGATATAATAGAAGGACCTTATAGAAGGTAAATTGTTAGTTGGGAGGTATAGTAGTCTGAAATTTCTTGTATCCATTTGTATATTAGGTTCGAAATTGCCTAACCATCACCATAAAGCTTAGACAAAACATGCGAATCACATTAAGGGTGCTCCAGGATTATATATTCGTGTAAATATGAGAGCATGAATGAAAGTTTCTGGTGTCGTAAGATAAAGCTCAAACTTACAAATTTAAAAATACAGGTCCAAGGACACGTAGATCCAAAAAAATTTAAGGTCAAATCGGTGGAACACTAGATACGCAATTAATGTGATCCCTGATTCCTGAGTCAAAATACAAAAAAAGTTATTTAGCAAAAGTAATTTATTACCCTGATATTGCGAACCATTCATCTCCGCTAAAAACATACCACAAAATTCTTCCCCATCCATAATTCTATCTTACCGCAAAATCTAAGCATCGCTCTGTATGTGACCTTTTTGCAGAAAATCATTCCTGCAAACCCTTCTTTCATTACCTAAGTGGGTGTTAATGTTTGTCATAAGATAAAAGTATATCCCGCCGCCAATCCCCATCCCATCCCATCCAATCCATTGACATCATAATCGAGGCTCTATAATCAAATTTCAGGACATTTATTCCGCCCCATTAATTTGCACCTGCAGAGCACAAAAAACCCAAGATAAAACTATTTAATGATAATTTTCAATTAACTCTAATCCCGAGTACATAATGAGAGAAGATAATAAAAAAGGACGACTACGACGACGACGTGCAAATGCGAATACCAAGCAACTAGAAACTATTTACCCATACTTAGACTTAGCAAAGTGAATTGAAATGCCAATGTCGACAGGCTGGCTACCAGAGACAAGCAGTAGCGTGACAATATAAAAGCAAACATAAACTAGGTGGAACGGTACCTATACCTATATTCGGCTTAATTATATGCACATGAGCGTGTCTATCTGCTCGTACAATCTACATGGATATGATATGGCATTGTTGCCAGCCTACTCGGATTACAAATGCTGTCGTATCATTAGCCTGCGCGCTTGTTCTTAATTAGAGACTTATGTAGCATCAAAAAAGGAGAGCTACGATACCTACCTGCCTCTGTGGATGGATGTGGAGGCAATTTGTTCTTTAAACTTTATTGATTACAAGATAACGGTGGTGGTACGAAGAATCCTGCAGACACCCAAGTACATATAAAGTACTTTATAGGGGTGCGAGAGAGCTTGAAGCACACAACAAAAGGTTGAGTCGTGAATGTAAACATTTGTGTTATTGTTGATTGGCTTAATTACACTAAGTCAATATATGCGTGCGTGCACCATAAAAGGAGTTACAGAAACGGTTACAAATGTTCGTAAAGAGTTCATACCTACGTGTGTTGCCAATTATCTGAGGGTAAACAGAATTTACAGCGAATTTCTTTCATGAATTTGCAATCGGCGAATGTGTGGTATGCAAACAAACAAACGAACAAATACACCATATAATATGATAACAGCGATTCGATTCGGTGAGGTTATAGTTCTATTGTCTTTTTGAAGTGCATACAAGCAAACGTGCCCAAAGGCTGATGTTTCGCCAACAATCCATATTCAGATAGATAAATATTATTTGGAAAATCAGCACGCACACCCACACCCCCACACACACCCCCCACCCTTGTCGGTGAATGCGTGTGTTGACTGAATCGTTAGCAGTGATATAAACCAACAACTCTCGACTAATGAATAATATGTTTGATTTATTTATTTGATTCTTCAGCTAATTTGATGGAAATAAAGTGATTCAATGATGAAAAAGCCAATAAACTTGAATGGAGGCACTTTAGTAGCCACAGGCGGCGAAGTGAACCTATTTATATTTTACCGGATATTATGCACGAAATCATGAGGGTGTTGCTGGGTGAAAGTAGAGGTGGAACTCTGTACACTGGGATCTATCATAAAGCAATAAGCTTATCGGATAAGTTGTATTGCAAAAATTGTTGCAGGTAACAAAAAATGATAAGTCAGTAGGTTTGGTTGGCTGTCAGAATAAGAGCCGACACACTTAGACCAGTATTGGTCCTTTGCTATACCACAGGGATCTGGGATAAAGCTTCGCCCTACTCGTTGAACCAATCTAACACCAATCTAACATCTAATGTTAATGTTTGTGAGATCACATGTGTCTTCATGGAAGAAAGCTCCGAGATGGAGCTTCCCTTTTTTGGAGAGAGCAGGGCATGTACATCGTTTACTCCTCCTCCTCGTCCATACAACTTCTGCAAAAGTCGCTTGCATGTTTATAAAACAGTGACACCTATAGCAGGGCTAATGTTCCATCTGCTTACAGAGATCAAAGTTTTAGAGCGTGTCATATGCAGCTTAAGCCAGATCCGTTTTGTCGCTAGACATATGATACTAGTTGTCCACCTAAATTTAGTTTCCTCCATAGCAGCCCTCTATGTGGCGAATGGTATACCAATCTCTCCTTCATCCGGTGAGATAAGTGTCGTGGTTCATAGTTTGGTGGGTTCATGAGTCTTACAGTTCCCAGGAATGTCCCTGTGCCCCGGCCCCCTGAAGAGATGATCCTTAGGCTAGGGCTACTATAGAGTTTACAGAGACTGATTCCAAGTGCTGATAGCCGCTTGACTGTCTCAGAAAATGCTGTTATCCTTCGAGGATATCACGTTCCTCTTTAGCCAAGATAACACTTCCTTTATTCTTGTTGTCATTATTTCCACCTCGAACACGTTACAATGATCAGGAAGATGAAAGGAGAGACTAAGATTTAGTCTGTCAGAGAATACACAACAACCAAGCTAACATTGGTATTTGATCCGTCGGCGTAAAAATGGATCACTTTATCCTCCAAGAATGCATCCTCGCTTCCCAGAATGATTGGGATGGAATGGTAACATGGAAGGATTTTCCGAATTGTAATTCGGGAATAGCGTAATTGATTTTACGCCCTCATCTTCGGGCGTAGAGCTTGAACGGCAATGTATGCTAAGCTCATTAAATTCTAACCCCGACAGCATTCTTAAGTGGGGTAAAACCAATAGAGTAGAATTTAATGCTTCCAAAACACTGTCTTCTGTCATTAAAGCGAAATCCCAATACTCTGCTTTGGATGGCACTTGCATCACCGAAAGACTTGCCATCCTCGGTATGTGCGTTAACGACAAACTTCGTTGGAATGACCACATATTCGATGTCGCCAAGAACGCTGCGAAATGTCTAGGTTTCCTTAAGCGGTGTAAGAAATATTTTTCCCCCCTTCTGATCTGGCTACAATTTATTAGGCGTTCATTCGCCCCAAACTTGAGTATAACGCTCATATCTGATCCGGTGCTCCAATGACATATTTGGAGCTCCTTGACAGGATTCAAAAACGTGCGGTTAAATTTATTGGCGATCGAGGCATCACGAAATCATTTGACTCTCTTAGTCATCGTCGTGATGTCTCCTGTCTTGTTTTATCGGTATTTCCACCACAAGTGCTCAAATGAAATAGCCAGTTGCATTCAACCCCTACAGAATGTCTAAATACTTAAGTCCGTAAATACTTAAACTTTTACGGTCATGATGAAAGTAGTCCAGAGGAAAATTTGACTACTTTGAAATCGGTTTTTTGTTATTGAACCGTGACTCATTGAAAACACTCATGCGTTGCCTTAGGTAAGGTTAAGTTAGTTAGGTTAGTGATAAAGAACAATGTCCATATAGTCACACTTAGGTCCTTGTGATACCCTTCAATGGAGGGACAAGCCGATGTTGTGGCCTCCTGCTGTGGTTCCTTCCTTGGTTACTACCCAATTTTGTCAAGCCATCCAGATGTCTCCAGTAAGCTGAAAAAAATTACAGATAGAGACATCTGACAATTCGAAAATGTCTTGGAAGAAGAAACTTCCAAGCGTTTTGCTCCTTAAGCGATAGAGACTTCATATATATATATGAAGATATATCTTCAACATGGACTTATCCCAGACCAACTTTGAACCAGTATTGTTCTATGTGAAACATTTTATAACGATTTGAGTGCTGATTCATAAGTTCAAATATACTAGATTCTTCTATAGCATTCCTAGACATTAAGCTCAAATTGCATATTTTAAAATTGTTAAATATCTATCAGAACTTATTAACAATGGAAGTACATGCTGAGTTTTTGTACGTAAAGTCCAGGCTTCGTCGAATCGACGACGGCACTTTACACAGTTGTCGTCCACATAACCTATGTACCAAATATTTTGAAAGATTTCTATTATTTAGTTCATGAAGCATACATTTTTTTTTATTGAATTACAAACGCCAGTTGTTCGGTATTTCCTACCCCAGTAGGAGCTAGGCTCGGCTGGAGCACAGTCCATATTCTGTGCCCTTACGAAAGTGTAACGGAGGTGAAAAATCTCTAGGGAAACTTGGTACCTAGTTCTCGGTTACCAAGTAGTGAGGGACTCTGCCACGCCACTCAAAAAAACACCTTTTTAACCCGGATCGGATGTAAGATTGACAAATGATATTTATTTCTTATATTTTAAACCATTGTTGAAGAAAGTTTAACATTTTAATTACATTCAATAGCTTTTGGACCATTAGCTCGTGAGGATTGGTTCTTTTTAATGTCCGGATATTGTCTCGTACATTTAAGACGATTTCTATCTCGGATTTTGCAATCGCTGATTGTGAGACACAGCGTGCTTTCTAACTACTTTCGTAGCCATGTCTACTTGTAGGGCTAGGATTAAATCGCTTAACTTAATTTTGGGGTTAAAGTCTAATTGTTGAAATTCGTATTTATTTATTTAAACAGAGGCTACAAACGGCTTTCTTTAGAAACATTTTTATTGATGATAGAATAGGGAAGCTAATTACCTCTTTTCTGTAGGACATCAAATTAGTAGAGTAAAGTGGGTAACAAGTCGAAGAAACCTTCTTCTGCAAAAACTAACTACGCCGATTATTGTACAATTTCACTCAATAACTCGAAAGAATAGCAGACTACAGAGAATCAACCAATCGAACCTGAAACTTCTGAATTGCTAAACATATTTTTAGAGGAATACAGTTTTGACTTATTGATAAATTGGCTGATTCAGTGATCAGATTCAAATTATCCGATCAGTTAGACCAACAAAAAATATTACACAGGCGGTGTGGAATTCCCTCTTTTTTATCTTTTTATGGGTTCGAAGATAGATAGATGTAAATTTTAAAAGGGAAAAAAACTATTAATGGTAAATTATAATAAAACGGGTGCTGGGTAAAATGGGTGCCGCACAATCTTTAAAAAAAGGAAAAGGAGTAATAAAAAACTAAACAAAGGAAAAAAGATTTATTAAAACGTTATATGTATAGTTCGAATAAGCAATGGTAGATTAACGTTTAAATAACCAGCTATCGCTTTTTCCCGAAAGTTGTAAAAAACAAAATGAAGGCCTACTGGTTTTTCAAGCTACAACTCCTAACCAAACGCAAAATTTGAGAGGTAAAAGCACCATATTCAACTCTTTAAAAAAATATGATTCCTGCTCCTCCAAGATTATTACTTATGTGTATAAGGAGGTTCAGCTGCTTATCATCCATCATCCTCTACTTGAAAACTTCCTATACTTTTGATAGTCAACCAGAAGTGGTTTTTTGTCCACTTCAAGGTATTTTTATCCGTGATAGACCGTTCTCTCTATCATACCCCCACATTCAGCCATTACGAAATTCACTGCGGCTTTTTTTTAGCTCTGTTACTTTTTGGAGTATGCCACTGCCTCCGTCTCTTTCTCTGATTCGAATCGATGAATACATTCAAACAAGTTTCCCCAACAATAACCCTTCTAGAACGTGTTCGAAATACCCTAAAACAATTCGACAAGACAAAAGCCTGAAAGAATCGAGAAATGGTTGAAACACGAAAATGTCTCCAAAGAATAAAAGTTTATAGCAAAACTAAACTAAAAATGATTTGCCAGCCTATATGGTCTTCTAAGTTAACGTAAGGTGCTTATCTTTAAAGGCCATTGGCCACCACCCTTGAAATTTCCTTCATGACAGGGTGTTCGTTTGTCATTGTTGGTGGTGTGTGTGTTTTATTTGGGCACTTGCCCTTAGTTGTAGTGTTATGGATTTATATTTTGTTGGTTTTGTGATTTTTGTCTTAAGGTGTGGATGTGAAATCATTCTCATCGATTCCCATCGATTCAGCGTTTGGGGTGTGTCAAGGGATCATCCTTCCCCACCGATTGGACTCGATACATGCTTTTGTCATCCTCAGGGTTTCATGAAAATGAGCTAGCTTGATTGGGATTAAAGGCCAATTAGCGGCGGCCGGTTAACCAATCTCCCAGTATGGTAACGGAAATAGGGGTGCAAAAGTGGATCTGGGAGAGTAGAAGGAGAAACAAATCTTTGTGGCATTTTATAACGCAATTCTCAAACTTCAAATGGGTAAGAACTTAACCTTTCTTGATATGAAGGTTTAGGTTGTGATATATTGTGCCCAGTGGGCCACTTTTGATAAGCAGAACTGGCGCTGTGGGATGGACCAAACGTTATATTACGGTGCCCAAATTAATGTTTTTTCCACCTATTGTTAGAGGCGCGAATTCCAGTTGTCTTGCGTTTTATCCCCAAGTAAATTAGTTGACTCATCGTCACACACTTAATCTAGCGCTTAAAATACAATTTTCATCACTGCCTCAAAACCTCACGCCTGGAAAAATATTTAAAACTCTTTTTGATGAAATGAGCTTGCACAGCTTGGTCGAATATGTGTTTAGGAATTCAATTTTCAAAACAAAACATTCATATTTCGATGAATTTTAATCTATCAATCTTCCTTATTATAACTGTTTTTTGTTTTTTTTTTTAAATAAATACCAACCTTCCCACATCCTCATTACTACAGAATGGAGGCTTGCTCCTTTCCACACAACATATTATCTATCATTTGTGAAATCCCTCAACATTGGCTGGCCCAAATTCAAAGAATCTTTTGTCCCGATATTGATATTGAATGTGTATAGGTGCACAAATTGTAATCGAAATCGTTCTTTGAAATGATACAGCAACGCAACCATCACTACAACCACCTCCCGAACAGCAATTGGTTATTTCGCGAACAACATAAAACCTATTTATGCCTGCAGTACTTTATTTTGGTCCAATTAGTTGGCTACTGTGGATTCAGTTCGTACTTTCATCAAATAATTAATTGCAATCTGCTTGCCCATACATCAATATTGAGTGCGTATTTGTTGCATAATCTGACCACCGCTGGCGGTCTAGTAATTTACAAAATTCTCCTGATTGAATATCAATCGGTAGGAGTATCCATAGATACTTATACATAGTATACGTTCGACGGTGTTTGTGTTGGTGGTTCTTCACGTTTGATGCCATGCGATTAACGCTAACAGCAATCAATTTAATGAGAAGGTACTTTTGGTTAAGTACACATGTACCTTTATGAACAAAACGACCTTAGCATCGTATCTCGATCGTCGTGAAAGTGCGCGTAGAACGCGCGTGCCGCGAGTATCCTTTTCAATTAAAACTTCGTTTGAACTGTAAAGAGACACTGTGTTTGGGTGGACCACACAACTTTTAAGGTAATTAAAAAACGCAATCAGCGTTTCCCATGCTAATCAAAAGTGCTATCCTGTATCTTTTTTCTCCAATTTGGTCCTCAATTTTAGTTCATTTCTTTTTTTTGTTGTTTTCTTTTAGCCTACGGAATAAATGCACTTTAATTTTAGTGACAGAGAATCGAATGGACAAATTTCGTTTCAGTTAGTTTTTACTTTTTCCATTCTGCATTTTCCATTTGATTTTGAATTCAAAAGTTTCTTTTTTAGGCAATCCTTATAGGAGAGCAATCAGCTATATTGAACAAAAAACAAACCACGCGTAGAGCATATGCTGAAGTTTGTTTTTTTTTTTGGGGAAAAATTCGGGAAATGCCTCCTCTTCGTCGCATTTTTTAATAGTGACGCCGAAAATGGAATTACAATTGCAGGTGACACACGAAACCAAACCCGGTTGGCGGAGGTTAGCAAAGTCAATTGGATCAGAATCTGTTTTGGGATTTTATTGTTTGCGTTGGAGATTTTTGTTCTGTGTGTTTTTTTGTTTGTTTTGTTTGTTTCTTTCCAGAAACGCGACGAAACTGAGTTTTAATCAATTTGAATCGAATTGAGCTTCCCTTCATTTCATACTCTTTTTTTGTGAAAAACAAAGAGGAGGCCGGGGGGTACAAACAATTACCTAATGGTAGGTATATTAAACTTCATGCATCGTTTGCAACATCAACAAAAGGTTAGCATTGCATGAAACTTTACTTTTACAAACTGTTGTTTGGGCGAAGTTATATTTTTAGTCGAAAATTTATCAATTTCAATTTAATGACGGTTGCGAAACTCTCGTGATAAGTTATACTCTCGGATGTTTTCAAGATATTCACTACGGAAGATCTCGGAGGAATCCCAGAAAGTCCAAATTGATACGCACCCCATTTGGAACGATTTTAAGGCCGCCTATGACAGCATTTATAGAGACGAGCTAAACAGAGCAATGTCTAGCTTTGGCATCCCTGCCAAACTCGTGAAATGCACTATCATTCAAAAGTCCGTCCATTTACTCGCCTATGCCGACGACATCGACATAATCGGCAGAACGCAGCGGGGTGTCACTGGCGGTCACTGGGTTTGGCGGTCAATGAGGGCAAGACAAAGTATATGCTATCATCAAGAAAGGACACCCAACACTGACGTCTCAGACAGATACGACAATATAGACAGATATAACTTTGAGCTGGTCAAGGACCTTATCTACCTAGGGTCCGCAATGAACTCAGGCAGTGCTGAGATTAAAAGAAGAATAACTCTTGCCAATCGCTGTTTCTTTGGGCTAAGAAAGCAATTGAGTAGCAAAGCCCTCTCTCGAGCAACCAAAGTGAACCTTTATAAGATCCTAATAATTGCAGTCCTTCCCTATGGTGCAGAGGCATGGACTCTATATAAAGCGGATAAGGTCACTTATGGTTGTTTTGAGAGAAAATTCTTCGAGTAATTTTTGGTCCCGACTGCGTAGACGGTGAATGGAAGAAAAGATACAACGACGAACTGTACAGCGACATCGACTTAGCCAGAAGAGTGAATGTCCTATGACAGAGGTGGCTGGGTTATGTAGAGCGAATGTACCCAGCTCCACACCGGAAGATCTTCGAATCCATACCCGCGGGACGGCGCGGTAGAGGAAAACCGCGACTCAGGTGGCGCACCCAGGTGGAAGGTGACCTTAATCAACTTAGCATGCGAAACTGGAGACAGCTGGCCAAAGATCGTGCTGGCTGGAGACGCTTGATGGTTAGTTGGGGCCAAGGTCCACCCCGAACTGTAGCGCCACCTTACGTAAGTATGTCAGGATAGCGAACAACTTACTGGGAGCATTCGAGAGATCCCTCGCTCAGTAGTCCAACACTTTCCTCCCACAAATTCTGCAATGGGAAAAAAATCATATTAATGTCGATTAAGCAGGCCTCCCTTGGCACTAGCACTCTTAAAAATGAAATTACTTGCCGCGTTCCTAAGTTCTCTTATTTTTCCGCCAATAACTCAAGGATCCTGGAGGAAACTAAGAGCTATATTTTCAGCAGTGAACTGATTACCAAGAGCTTGATGCCGGTTCACCTATGTGACCCTGATGGTGGTCATTAATCTTTAGAGCACCAACTAGCTATTAATATTAGTCTTCAAATTACCAATTTCTCAACGGCAAGCTGAACCATATATTGGTCTGCACTTATTCGACTCGAAGTGTGAGTCCTAGGCATGTGGACGACTTGAAATTCCGGTATTTTGGGCCTAATTTCCCCATGTCGATTTGATTGAAATGATTCAGAAGTACAGCTACTTCTGTTCAATGGGTTGGCATGCCCCATGGTGCAGCCCGTAATCGCAGAATTCTGAGGGTGGTTCAAATGTACGGTTAATATTGACCCTTAAAATTTATCAAAGCCGCAGAGAACAGTATGCCCACTGTCGGCATCGGACACAATTTCGTTAGTAGGTACTGAAACAACTAGCTCCTAAGGATCGGATTAACCTGAGATATCAAGGCTATTTCCACATAACGATGTATTCATTCTGCCCTAGCTTTCTTGTTAGCCGATTCGTGTTGAGTTTGCTTTTCAGACCTAACTAACTCTGGTGTTAGTTAGGTGACTATCACTATCTCCTATCACTATCACCTAGATGCTAAATCTAAATTTTGCAATAAGGCCAATGCCTATCGAAATCTCAACAGCTTCTCGATCCGATTTTTCAACTGGTTGCTCAACAGTATAACTAGAAGTTGATCCGATTGCAGAGGCATTCGATCTTTTTTTTGTTTTTTCTTTCATAAATTTTGGTTCCTAATCCTTGTAGGTACCTGAAAAATGAAGTCTTCCATGCTTGCGCCCGGTAAGCCACGGGAAGGGTGGCTGAAAACCGAAGGTCACCTTTTATTCACAAGGCACACTCTTAGACGCTCGGCCCTCAACGTATGTTATTTTTGACTTTTTTCCTTGAGCATTGGTCTGAAACCACGTGTGTCTTTTACACAATCCCCAATTTGTTCAGTAAAATTAATTCGTCCACAACATTCTGGGCCTTCTGTTTATCTCCAAAAAATTAAATCAAAAAAATACTGACGCAGTCACAGCACGAGATGGAGTACCCACGTGCCATGGGAGTTCGAAATGAAATGCTATCATGCTATCATTTTCAAGTAAAAGTACTGGATGGATTTCAAGAGAATACGAATTTAGACAGTTACTGTAAAGCGAAGTAAAATTTCACAACTGAAGAGTTTCGGGCGCTGATAATCCTGATGATGTTGCAATTCTAGTTCCGGGAAAGGGAAATTATACGATTCAGCAATATATCTATCTATCTAATTGAATAACCCAATTTTAAGCTTAATCAGATGGAAAAAATTGCGGATGGCATCAAACAGTTATCCGTAGCCCTACATCCATGTGAAAAAAAAAAATACGAGAGTACATGGGGCTTTAGACCATATGTGGTACGGTTCAGGGAAATAAGTCGCCGGCAACTAAGTCAACTGAGGGTCTTAGTCCCCACTTAGTGGGAAATAAAAACACTTTCGCGAAGTGGACTTAGTTCCCATGTAAAGTCGAAAATAAATTTAATGTGTTTTTAATGTATTTTTAATGTGTAAATTCTCACTGTCGACTAAGAACAAAATAAAATTAAAGAGTCAAGTAGGCACTTTGCAATTTTTATAAACAAGACCCCTACTTGGTTTCACTGTTAGATTTGGAGTAGGCTCAGGTTGCAAACTTTGTTTATACCCAATAAATCTTTGCATATACCCAACCTCAAAGCAGAGGTTGGGCCTTATTTCGCAGTAGTCATTGAAATAAGATCTCATAACTCATGGGGTTTTATTTCCACTAAAAAAATGGAGCCAAAAAGTTGTTTCACTGGATACACATTCTTGTTAAATTCTCTAAGCTTCCCAACAAAAAAAAAGACATAACTCCCAAATAATTCCTTCGCCGTTATCCACAACTAAACTGTGTTCAGTTTCTTCATTTTCTGACTGCTAATCTTCTTGCCCACTCCATTTGAATTCCATGTCAATCCTTCTATTAGAAAAAAATCATTATTATCACTTTACAGTTTTTTGTCTTAATCTAAACGTTGGATGTTAGTTCCCTCATCTTGTTTTTGAATGTGTACTAAGTTTCGATAAGAAACTTCGCGAAAGTGGTTTTATTTCCCACCATGTGGAAACTAAGTCTCTCAGTTAAGTGGACTTAGTTCCCGGGTCTTAGTTCCCTCCACAATGGGGTACATTGGCTGAACACAGCAGTACTATCGCTCATGCTATGGTGGAAAACTATCGAGAATAAATGAGGAACTGGCGAATAAACGCATTTTTTGATTTCGATTTTGTATACGTCAAAGCGAGTTTTAATTCACAATATTTAAGGACACTATAGAGCTATAGAGTACTGAGAGCCCGAAATTGCAATAAAAACTAAAACGGTTAACAAGTACTCTTCCGCGTATTTTTTTTCAGCTCCTCAAATATCATCTTTCCATTCTTACCAGAGTCTAAAGGGAAGCTTCCATCGGTATAACGGATTCCTAACGAAAGTGCAAGTAATACTAATGAAGAAATTCCGGGTAAAGGAAAAAATGGTTTAACTTGCGAGAGGAAGAGGTCGGAGCTGCACACATCTCTGGCCCTAACTTCTATAACAACTTCGCTTAGTCCACGAATAGAATGAATATTGTAGAGCGGTAGACAAAAATAGTTCAATATTATTGACCGATTTAAACCGCAACAAATATTTTCGGACGCTCATGGGAGTCCTCATCGGATACTGAGTGATAGCAGAGCATACTGCATGAAGACTATTGCAGAAGTTGAGGAAATCGAAAACCTGCTATGTCCAGATCTTAAAAACAGCAGACAATTACTTCTTTGTTGAACTGAGAAACTGAGTAATGTCGAGGTTAAACATTTTTTGAGCATACACAAATCCGGGTTATTCTATAGTAAGCGAGACTGTTAAAAGGCTTTAATTATGGCGGCTTATGACTTATACCCAACAGGAAATTGGACATAATGGACCCAGGCGCATCACCAATTTACCTACTCACCCAGATGAAGAAGACTCACTATTTTTATTTACGGATGAACCGTTAAGAACTAATTAAGAAATATACTTAACTTTTCGGTACATCAATGAAAACCGAAGATGTACAATCAAAGATTTTATGGCTCCAACCATTTCAGATATACATCAAAAAAGAAAAAAAAAGGTTCCATCTAAAAATCCAATCCAAATAAATGTCGCCCTACTGCTAAGAGCTTGAAGAACTTCATTAAACTTTCTCATTAAACATCCAGCTACAACTTATTTCTTTTTCCATAATCAACACATATTTTTATCGAAGAAGAAGAAAAAACAATTCAATCTATCTCTATGAAAGTGTCATGTGTGGATACAACAACAACACTATATACCCAGCAGTGTCATGTCGAAATATGTCCTATGCACACTTCCTTCTGTGAAGGCATCATGCTGACTGCAAATAAATCTAAACGCAAGTTTCAACACTTTTGCTTTATCATCCCAGTAGCGCGCTGTCATCATCAGCAAGGTCCTTTCTATCAACCGGAACATCATTGCCGTCAGTGGATAGGAAATGTTTCTCAAAGGAGAACACTATGAAGGCGAATAGACTACAATTTTCTATTCCCTATTCGTCCCGTCCCGTTCTCATATAACCGAGCTCATATATCGGTGGATCTTTCGAGCACCACATCATCATCTCATCTTCTTTGCTATGTGAAAAAGTTAAATGACATACGAGCGCATCAGAAGGATGGCGATGGTGAAAGAAAACTCTGAAAGAATAGTTCCGTTCCGAGTCCAGTTTTATACGACTCTCTGAATTTGAGTTCATGTGAATATGAGTTTGTGTGGATGTAGGCTGATTGCTTTGGAGATAGCAAAAATAAAAAGAGCTCCCATAGAAAACAACCACCAACAACCACCCAAAATGTCGGATGGTTTCACAAAAATTCCTGAACGTGATGCATTTAACCCAAGTTTGTTTACAGCTGCCTGCCCATTCCCTTGTTCGATATGAGAGACCATATGAAGCCTCAAAGCACTTAAGTGATTGATGATCTTGGGATTAAAGTGTTTCCTAGAGAAGTGATTATTTTCGTCCATGGTAGCCCCCGTCCCGTATCGACCGTATCGTCTTTTCCACGGTTCCAATAATGATCACTGCGGGCTCTTTTTATTTTTTTTTCTATTCATCCCACGGTAGTCGCCTTTTCCTCAAATCAAACACTTCCTCTGATGATGTTGAAAAATTAGTTCCCCTTCCTAAGTGGGGGTCGGGAATGAGTGCCATGATGAGTTTTACAATCGCATTAGCTGTGAAACGACGACACATTAAGAACTGAGATCCAATCGAATCCATTGATGAATGACCGCACAAGTTCGATTTCGAGACCCATTTCGATTGCAGTTTTTTTTTTTGTGATAAGGCGGGTGCTTCGGAGAAGGAGAAGAAAAAAAACAACAACAATAACAAATTATATACATATTTTGAACCCCATCTCAACGGGGGCCAAATGAGAATGAGGTTTGGCTATAAGCTGCCAATAAAATTAAGCCTTTCAAAAGCCATTTAACAAGGGTCAAGTGGTTCCGGTGATTTACGAGTATTAACTTCGACATGGTACAAGCGCCATATATATATATATCCAGTGAATGATGCTGCCACTTCGGCCCGCCCGCCCCCCTGATGGACCCATTTAATGGAGTGTTAATAAAACTCTTAAGTGGACGTAGCCGAGGAGAAGGCAACAAGGTGCGAGGATATTTATGGGCCACGTTAACCTTTTGTTTTGTGATCTCATTATAAGTGTTTTACATAGCACAGGGTTTTGCCTCCTCTAGCATAGGCAGGGGGTGGTTGTAAATTTTAAATTGTACTCTCGGGCGGCACCGATAACATCCGATTAATCTTCGACTGAATTTATTTTAGGTCTGAAGTAATATCAATCAAATTTGTTGCTTATTTTAATAGGGGCCATAATGTGAAGGGATATCATATTGAGAGGGTGCGAGTGCAAATTCGGAGATTGAATTTTATTTAGTTAGGGGGTTAGAATATTTGCAAGTTGAGATGGTGATTTGGGAAAGGAGTATGATGTTTTTTGGTTGGAAAATTGAGTGAACTAAGATGAGGGGTTTCGGGGACGTATACTTGTTATATATAAGATGGTAAAATTATATACATTTTTCAAAACTAATGGCGTCATACCACTTCTCTCAAACGCATTGGTTGTTTGGTGGAACAGGCTGTTACTGCTTATTTTGGCAAACTTTAACGAACGGCCTGACTCTTCTGCACAGGGTTCAGAAAAAGTTTTCTCAGGACCCGAACCTGTGTTGTGACTGAAGTCATGTCTGCGAACCTTGTGTTTCTTGTGAACACAAGATTCGGTGGCGTGACTGCTATGGATGCAGGCGGACCAAACTACTGCACCCGGACATTTGCAAAAGGTCTGCGTCTTCCCTCTGTCTCTAAGGAGAATCGACTGCAGGCTGCTTGTGGGCGTCCTTTTGGGCTACCAAGCTTTTGCTAGGCACTTAGATGTGTTGGGCTTGAGAGACACCACTGCTTGCGGTGAGGAGGATGGCACAGCAGTACACTTTATCTGCAGTTGTTCGGCCTATGCTCGCATCAGTTCGCGGATTTTCGGGGCTGGCGTGAACTGGCATCGCTGAATTTCCATTTCATCTTTCTTCGAAAGACGAGAAAACTAAGTTTATTTGTAGGGTCTCTGAATGGTAGTACGATGGACCAGTGCAACCTCCGAAAAAAGAAGCAAAAGGAAGGCTTAGTTTTCGAGAGGTAGCTTGGTTTTTAAAACGGAAGTACGGTCGGCCGCGTCGTCTTTAATATGAGGGCTGGGATTTAAAGATCTTCTTGATCTTGTTTGTAGCATATTTTTCCAATGTAGTCGGGGTTTTTGAACTCACTCACTCACCAATAACTGACGCATTTTTGGATAAAATTGATACTGTCTGTAATGAAATGCTGGCTACCCGGTGACTGTTGGTATGATCGAAGAACTGAAGTCAGTCTTTCTTTAAATGACATGATCTCTGATTCCATTCAATGCGATTAAAACTCTTCGCGTTACAACACCTTTTCCTCGGTAGAATCAATCCGTTTCTCTCATTGTACATTGTCAATTGTACTTCCGAACAATACACTACTCCCTGTCAATACTGTTTTTGCTAACAACACATTCAAGCGCATAACATCATCCACTGAATGCAACTATAAACTATCTCAGTTTGCAAGACGCGGACGGCTTGTTTAAATTCTACTGCTCCTAACGGCGCCCCATTCAAGTATATTTACCACTTCGCTAGTTTCAGAGTAGGCTGGATATGCTCGCGTCTCTATAAAATAGTGCTGTGCTTAGTGCGCTCTCGAGCGAGTTGAGGGTCATTTTTCTCCCAAATGAACATGCCCCATAAAAATTGTGCTGCTTTGCGACAATCTCATACTCGTCCGTTTAAAAAAATATAGTCTTACTGAAAACAATTTTATCCTCGATATTTAGAGGATCACCCGCCTCAATAATGACTCTCCTCCCCTCCTGTGTACTACCGGCCATCCACAATGACTGCTCCTCTTCTTTTGTTGCTGTTCCTCTAAACTCAATTTCTTACTTACCTAACGAGCTTCCGACGCGTGAAGAGTCCCTGTCTGAGACACGGTTGTCTTCCATCCTCTGCAATCCTGGATTATCCTCTGGTTCCAGTTATTTACACAAAGCGCTCTGGCATTTTCGATGGTGGAGGCTCCGACTTCCTTATCATCTCGAACCTGGGGCTGGGGTTTGAAGAACCTCTTAGCTGTTTCACTTTTTTGAACTGCATTCACATCTTGGTACAGCTTATAGAGTTCGTGGTTGTATATTCTCCTACATTTGCCTCCTCGCACACTGCACAAAATATCTGTCGAAGAATTTTTCTTTCAAAGGAGCTCAGCGATAACTCTCCTTTCTTGTTTATCGTTCAGTACTCGGCGACGCATAACTAAACTGACAGAATAAGGGTTCTGTTGTAGATCATGCACTTCCCCTCTCAAGTCGAGTTTTTTAGTTTTGAACCTATTTGCTTCGTGAAACCGAAGTAGCAGCGATATCCTAAGGTAATTCGTAGAGTTGATGTTACCGCCGGGGTAAAAGTTGCTCCTATCAACAACTATGCACGTTTTGTCCTAGGCGCTGGATAGATGCTTATTATATATTGGCGGTCTTAAATTAAATGAAGTGCACGACTGCGTCATACGAAACTTTTTCGCTACATGATGTGTATTATTAAATCGCCTCAAAAAGAGTGGTAAAGTTATATCAAATATCAAATTTATATAAATCACTTTTAAGATTTTGAAAATTAGATTTTCTCAAAAATTGGGCCCTTGATTTTGATGTAATTCCGCACATTTAACATAATTGTTCAAAATACAAGAGCCGTTTTTGAGAAAACGAATTTAACTTAAATTTAAAAACATCAAATGCAAATTTTGTTCAATTTAACATGATAAAAGAAATGGTAAAATTCTTCCCTTTATTAGTTTTTGAGGTATTGGCGGTTTTACAAATCGCCGATACTCGAAATTTTTTGCCAAAAACTGAGTATGCAGTATTTTTGGCCCCATCCCAAGTAGCCTTAGTACAAAAACAAGACCAAAATCCGTGAAAACATTTTCTAAAGTGAATTTCACCAAAAATATTGTATGGCAGGTACCGTTATTTCAAACGATAAACCAAACAAAAAATAAAAAGATGCCTCGAGATGTAACCTCAAAAACCTTATATACGAAGTTTGAAGCAATTCCGTCGAACCGTCTCGCCATACGAGGCCCGGACAGACAGGCAGACGACAGACGGCATTGGCGGACCCACTTTCTTGGACTTACTCAGTTTGAGTTCGAAATTTTCTCTTTAGTATTGTATACGAAAAAGTTAAAAACATTATTCCGATATTTCCGATTCAAATGTCACAAACGACTAAGTTAGGTTTTTGTTTGCAGTCGTTGGATATAATTTGAATGTAACAAAATCGGTTTTAGGACATAGCTGTCTCAAAAGTCGGCGTACAAGTACAAAATTTTTATGGAGGTTGACTATCGATATTTACTTTCTATTGCCAAAATAACTCAAGTCGAGAAGTGATACTTTAATTTGGGACCGTTGATATTTAGTCTTGTCCATCAAGACTAACCACTTACTTCGTCTGTTCTTTAATAGCTGCTTAAGCCCAATCTTGTGCGTTTATCGCAGTAGTTACCGAGGGATCTGTTGAAGATAGTTTCACCCGTTTTGACCCCTATCCTGCGCACTATATACTTAAGAACAAGATTGAAGAAGTCACATGTGCTGCCGCCGGACTACACATTGCACTGCTTGTTCTCCAGCCCTACGCGACACGACGCAGTTGGATAAGTTTTGCCAGGATCCCAAATTCGGTAATCGCTTTTCAGAGCTCCTGACGATGATAGCTATCATTATGTGGCTTCAAGGTCGATGAAAAGACATTCAAGAACATTCTATTTGAGGAAGTTGCTCTTTTTTTTATGAACAGACTGTTTAAGAGACTAATTAATACCTTACAAACTCTAGGCCGAACTAATTTTTTTTTGTTATCGATATGCGTTAAATTTAAGTTTAGTTCTGTCTGGGTTAATTAAATACTAATTAAATGCGCACATTTTGTGTGTTAAAATTTTGCTATAAATTGTCGATGTTCTCGGTCTTTCGATTTAGTTGCTATCTATAGCCGCTTTCAACAGTATAATCGTGTCAGCATGAAAATTTTACTTCTATTACTTTTGATTTTCTTCTGTTGTTATACAGTTGTTGTTGCAAAAAAACATGGTAAATTAAGCAGTGAACTTGACAGATTTTTTTAATGAAATGTGTTTTTTTTGTTTTTTTTTTTAGAAAAATGCCATTTAGCTGGTCCTGCTCATGGCTGTGAAACAAGACGAAAGAGAAGTGGAGTTAGAAAATACAAGTGGTCCTACAGTGCAGAATATGACACATGTTATAGCTTCGAACATGAATCATGTGGGCTATTTGGAAACCAATTTGAAACGCAAATTGATTGCGAAAAAGCTTGCATAAGCGAAGAATATTATTATTACTATGATTCGTAGAATGGATGCTAGCAGCAAGTAAATTTTAACAAATGTAATTTGAAAATATATATTATAGAAATATCAAGATCATGGTTTTGAAATAGATCTGTAGCGCGGTAACCCTCAGCGAACAAGAAAAGTTAGTTGGCGGGGGTCAATTTCGTCAAACGATTTTTGTCTGGTTTCCTTTAAGCCCTTGTCCAGACAAATCATGTAGGTAACCTACAGGGTGTTTTTGTTAGAGGTATAGAACTTCGAATTAAAATAAAACACAAGAAAATCGTTTTTGGATTTTTGGAAGGATAATTTTTTGCCATTAATGTTTAAATATGATTTCGGGCGTGTGGCCGAATGTGGTTCGAATAAAGACAAGTCTAGAGGTCCAATTTTCAACCACTTTTTCAAGCATTTGGGGATGTATGTCGGCAATAACACCACGAGTATTGGCTTCCAACTTTTCTGGTTTGTAGGCGTAAGCGAGCGACTTCACATATCCCCAAAGAAAATAATCCAATGGTGTCAAATCTTGGTGGCCAATTGACAGGTCCATTCCAAATAAATCGATTGTGACGTGCGCTGTGTGGCATGTAGCGCCGTCTTGTTGGAACCACATCTCATCCACATTCATGGCATCCAATTCGGGAACAAAATAGTCGGTTATCATGGCTCTATACCGGTCTCCATTAACGGTAACTGACTCTCAAGCATCATTTTGGAAGAAGTATGGCCCAATGACTCCATCAGCCCATAGAGCACACCAAACAGTCAGTTTTTGTGGATGTAATGGCGGTTCAAGGGTCACATGTGGATTCTCTTCACTTTAAATGTGGCAATTTTGCTTGTTGACGTAGCCATTCAACCCAAAATGAGCCTCATCACTGAACAAAATTTTGCAATGAAAATCAGCAATCAGTAATCAATCAGCACAAAAATATCAGAAGCTGGAAGCATCATTGGAGCATCTAGAGAAAAGCGCCTTAACCGAGTTTTCGAAGGCACAAATGCAGCCTAAACTTACCGTTCTTTGGAGTCTAAAGCAATTACATATTTGCAAGAAGGCTTATTACACCAAATAACCGATGCAAATGATAGGAATGGCCTAATCGTTATCCTTACGACCCCTTTTCCAAAGGCACCCTTGCACTGCTATAAAGCCAACAATGCCCTAGATGTATTCATCTCAACATGCTTGGTCCAACGAAGCTTACTATCGAGGATTACTCCAAGATAGCTTTCATTACAAAATGAGACAAACCTGTTAATTCATTTCTTGAACAACGCTTGCAAATCCTGCAAATTTATTTCGAAAATAATGGTTCAGTTCGCGAAGTTTACCGCAAGCTCCGTTCATTTTATGGTCGTCCATCAGAGCAATTAATTCGATTAACCATTAATCGTTTTTGCACTACGTTTACTCTATGTGATAATACGCATCCGCAGAGACATCGAACAGTCCGCACCGAAGAAACAATTGCCGCTGCAGAGCAAAGTGTTGAAGAGGACCCGAATTAATCAATTCGCCACCGTGCACAGCAATTGGATCACAAAATTTTGTTCAGTGATGAGGCTCATTTTGGGTTAAATGGCTACGTCAACAAGCAAAATTGCCGAATTTGGAGTGAAGAGAATCCACAAAAACTGAATGTTTGGTGTGCTCTATGGGCTGGTGGAGTCATTGGGCCATACTTCTTCCGAAATGATGCTGGAGAGTCAGTTACCGTTAATGGAGACCGGTATAGAGCCATGATAACCGACTATTTTGTTCCCGAATTGGATGGCTTGAATGTGGATGAGATGTGGTTCCAAAAAGACGGCGCTACATGCCACACAGCGCACGTCACAATCGATTTATTAAAGGAAACATTCGATGAGCGCATAATTTCGCGAAATAGACCTGTCAATTGGCCACCAAGATCGTGTGATTTGACACCATTGGAATATTTTCTTTGGGGTTATGTGAAGTCGCTCGCCTACGCCAACAAACCAGAACCAGCCGCGGGGGCCACATGCCCGAAATCATATTCAAACATTAATGGCATAAAATTATCCTTCCAAAAAAGCCAAATTGAAGGACATTAAAACGATTTTCTTGTGTTTTATTTTAATTCGCGGTTCTATACCTCTAAAAAAACGCCCTGTAGTATGATGATAGTAGTTATGTGTACGAATTATTTTCGAAGTGGGAGGTCAGATTAACTAAATCTTTATCCGACTCAAGCCTTTTGGTTAAGCTCCAGTTGACTGGCAGCACCCTTGTGTAATTGTACTAAAAGGCTCCAAGTTCTTTAAATAAGTAGATATTCGATACACATGTTAGCCTATTCGTTTCACTTTAATATGTGTTTTCCTTTTAAAGACGCCTGTTGTGCGATACGGTGAGAGGATTGGATCCACACACATACACACACACACACGTAGAAGTCCAATCAATTGCTTACAAATATGTACATCCGAGTTCTGAGTATCAAATCACAACAAAAACAACTCAGCACTCATACATCATACATTTACATAATTACTCAAGCACTATCTGATGAATATTTATCCGTTGTCCTATGGCATGAAATTGATAACCTCTAATTCAGATGGGGCCAAAAGCCCGCCCCTGCCAATGCTGCCAGGATCCCAATCAGCTCCCGAACTCCAAACAATATACGGACGAATAGATTTCGAAATCCAAACAAAAGCGTATCAGTAGTATTTTCTATTCATTCTGCATACGTTCGTCCTTTTTGTGATGGTTTTCTTATTTTTCCTGTCCTGGGTGATTCCATACTATATTTCTGTTGTTTTATTTTTAGTTTTTTCATTAAATGACAACATCACCCGAGTGATGCTTGACTAAGTGAAATACGAGCAAAAGACAAAAGAAGCGAGAAACAAAGGAACAATCTCTTCGTAGCGCTACTCCTGGTGCCATCAGTGCTGATGACAGCGGAGCATGGTCCTGTGCGAAGCAGCATCCATCATTGGCGATAATGACAGATGCATTCGCATTCATTGATTATTCATTCATACTCCAGCTAGCAGAAACGAAAACATCGACATCAACGATGACGACATCGACATCGACAACAAAAACAACAACAGATGTAGCACTAGCCAGCGTGAATAACATAAAAGGATACAAACATCAATGACAACCTGGATGGATGATAACAAGACATTCTCTCCTGTTTGACGATATTATTAGTATGTATCTGAAAAAACACCATCGCCAGAGCTCCGTGCACCCAAGAGTAGAATAATAATTGGATTTCCTTTCAATTATGCATTTTGTAGCACAAAGGATATGATGTGTATTATAAAAAAAAAAAAACAAAAGTGAACACTATAGTTCCATTCGATTCTTTTTTTTTGTGAAAAATTCATTGTTTTTATAAGATGAATGGGGGAACGGGCACGACCGGAAAAAAAATGCCAATGTAACGCGCCACCCCATTCGCGATGCGAGAAAGTTCAACAAAATGTGAAAGGGATCAAAACTTTTTTCCAAATTCATCTTTAACTAGTGGGTATTGTTTTAACTTGCACTATTTCCTTTTTTGCACACCGCTTTTCCATCCATTTTCATAAGTATAGCTATGTAGGTAGGTACCTACCTAACTTTGGAACAGTGGAATTCTGCAACGGGAGCAGAGCAACGCAAACGCAATTCATTGACGAAGAAATAAGGAACGAGGTAACAACAAGTTACCTTTTAATTCATTCCGTGGCGGGTCTACTGGTTCTATTAGATGTGCGTTCCAACAAGCTGCTTGTTTGTTTGATTTGTTTGGTTTGTTTGTTGGCGGGTGAGTGCTCTTCTCTCTCTCTTGAAATGGAAATGAAAACTTGTTTTTTGTTTTGGCACAAAAAAAAAAAAAAACTAAAACCTTTTACGTTGGTTTTTCTTGAGAAAATTCATTGTTTGAAGTTGTTCTCTCTCTGCGTGTGTGCGCAAATTGAATAGGAATACAATGAAATACGTACAAAAAGAGAACGATCAAGGAGTTGTAAGGATTTAAATTAAAATTTGAAACAGAAATTGCATTAAAAGTTTTTAACTTAAAATTAAGATAAATTTAAGATCACAAAGAGAAGATTCAAGGATTTGAATTGTTTAATCGTTTTATGTTTTACATTAAGAAAACAAAAACAACCCTCAATTTTCGCACTTTATGACTAAAGAATTAAACGATAAATCTAGGTATCCTTATGTGATTAGAGCATTAGTTTCCAATCTTTTACAGTCCACGGCGCACCTACACCATCCACAACTTAGTTTTAAGATGCCGAATATGTATTTATACAATTGCGGGGAGCAATCTTGACCGCCATATTTATTGGTATTTTGTATCCACAACTGAAATTTCTTTCTAAACCCTGCAATCTTCTCCAATAGTTTCAGAATGAGGGTGTTGTTGTCTTGCAAAGATAGATTTAATTTATGAAATTTCTCAAATATGCTACTTTTAGCAACAAATCTGGTTCAGGAATGAACATATATGGCGGGTTTTTATTTTTTTTATTTATTATTATTATCTACTGAGCTTAACTCTAACAGAGTACACCAGTACGTCATATACAAACAATACACAACTAACAAAAATATTAAATAACAAGGGCCTTATGTGGCTGCCTTGTGGAACACCAGATAGAACATCTATACGTTTGGATTGAACATCACGGATCTTTACAATTTGCTTCCTTTTTCTTAAATAACTGGAAATCCATTCAAGAAGCGAAGCGTGAATGCCAAAATCTTGCGATTTATATATTAATACATCAATATATACATATAATGGAATATTCGACCAATCAACTAAACGAAAACAATTACTTAAACCACTATAATTAGCTTCTGCAAAATTAAAATCTTCTGTAAGTATTATTTGAGTTTTGATATGAATACATTTTTAAGTGCACAGATATTGCTTTGTGATGTCGCAGCAATGGACATAATACTTCATTAACTTCAAATATTAAACTGTTTCTAGTACAAACTAAATCAAGGAATCTGTTCATCGAATTACTTACAGAGTTAATCTGGATTAAATTTAAAGAAAGCATCGAATCGACTACCTTAAATTCACATTCAGATTATTTGACATTAAAAGGAATTAAACATTTATCATCATCAGAATAGAACCATTTAACATCACCTACATTAAAATCTCCTACAACACATGGGTTTTGATATTCTGATAAGCAATCCAATATATAATCTATATTTTTTATATGCAAATCATAAACAAAAGCAATGCTATGAGATGGAATACAGCTTACAAGAAGCACAATTTGATCACGCACCGCAGACATTTACACGAACACACAGCTGTTCCGTGCGGTAATCATTGCTTGGAAGATCTAGTTGGACACTTATGTTAATGATGAGCGAACAGCAATTCAAACACCCCAACCTCGATGACGTCCAGTGTTCGCGACGTTCTTGTGGTAAAAAGGTGCGAATTTCTTCATGTAATTCGAACACACGAAATAAAACATTTGCGTGAATAAAAGAAACGTGAAAGTAGGGTTTAGCTCCGATATCGGTCCATAGTTTTTTTTTTAAAAGTCTGGCCTTAAGCGGCCTGGTTTTTATGTAGTTTACTGCACAGTGACATTCTAGTACTTGGTTCAATTCATAACTCATTGACTTTAATGCAAGAGCTTTCCTATGGATGATGCCATGGATCCACATAGCATTCGGACCATCAATACATACACCAATACACTTTTCCCAATCCAAACCATTTTCTGCAATACACTTGTCAAGAATGCTAAACAAGTCTTGGGCGTTTTGCACTTTCGGTAATACTGTTTCAAGTTAAAGTTCTTCTACAATAATATTATGGGTCAGAAAGAATACGTAACTGATAAGATGTGCATCATTATTACCGTCAGCAGCCTCAACAAGTTGCAAACAAAAAGTCCTTGCTTTTCATTTTTAACTTTCTCACATACATGAGTACACTAAAAAGAAAGTTATTGCAATCGTGCGGAAATTTCGAACTCAAACTGAGTATGCGGGATGATATTACGACTATAGAAAAGTCCAAAAACGTGTGTCCGTCCGTCGGTCTGTCTGTCCGGGCGCCGTATGGCAAAACGGTTCGACGGATTTGCCTTAAAGCTCGTACATACGATTTCTGGGATTACATCTCGATGCATCTTTATATTTTTTGCTTAATCGTTTGAAATAACGGTACTTGCCATACAATTTTCACTATTTTTTTACAAAATGGTTCCAAGGATTGTGTTTTTTTTACTAAGGATGGGGCCTAAAATACTGCATACTCAGTTTTTGGAACAAAATTCGACTAACGGTAATTTATAAATCCGTCCATATCTCAAAAACTAACAAAGCGAAAGCCCAAACATTTTACTATTTTTTTTTTATACTATTAAGGCAAACAAATTTTGCATACTTCGATTTTTGAAATAATTTTTTTTTCATATAACGATTTTCTTAAATTTAAATCAAATTTGTTTTCTTAAAAACGGCTCTAATGATTTTATTAGTTTTTTGTATTTCGAACAATTATGTTAAAAATGTCCATTTTTCGAATTTACATCGAAATTGTATGTCCCGCTTTTGAGAAAATCTAATTTTTCAAAACCTAAAAATTGATTGAAATAAATTTGTCACCTTTCATTTTCGATTCATTTTCCAGTTCAAAAACGCATCTCACGTACCGAGAAAGTTTCGTATGCAGTCGTGAACTTTATTTATAATGAAAAAGAGTCGAAGGAAAAGCTACAAGAAAAACCTTCTTCAAATAGTCAAATACATCGAGAATTGGAGAGAATTGGCACCGAAAAAGAGCTGATCTCAAGTATGCTTTTTGCTAAAAGAATAAAGGGTATCCCTAAACGAAAGAATCTTACTCCAAATCATTTTTAATTTCAGTCTGTAGTTTCAAAGCCTACAATTAGCCGTTTGAACATTGGCGCTACCGAGTCAGTTAAACAAACAATGTCAGTCAGGACAAACAATTTTATTGCATATGCAAATCTATTTCATCGACAACGTTGCATACACAACGTTAACTTTGGGTACTTTGATTTCGAAGCAACTTTGAGTGGGTCAAGCAACTTTTCAAAAAACGATAAATATTAGACACTAACACTTAACTTCTGAGGCGTAAATATCTTATATGGCAATTGAAAGTTCCTACAACATGGACTCTAACATAGCCGATTACCAAGAAGAAAAGCAAATATGCAAGAATTGTTTGCTTGCATGCACAAATCCACAGGAGGTGACATGCAAAAAGCTTAAGTAAGAAAACGAATTTTGGGCGGCAGTGTTCCATGGTCAACAACATAATTTGTTAATTTTTTTTGAAGTCTTCCATGATACCATCACGAACATCCTGCACTTTGTGGTTTGTGTGTGGTAATTTTTTGGAAAATTTTCGACAGAAGGTGGACTCCAACGTTCACACCAAGCTCTGCAATTTCAAAAAAGAAAAACAAAATATATATCCTACTGCAACATCAAGTGTGAAGAAGCAATCGATTTTCATTTCGTTGTTGCTTGCAACCGCCCCCGTTGTCCTCTTCTTTTCATATTCTGTGACTCGTAGAGGTACGAAAACAGAAGGCAAAAAGATCCCGGAACCTAAAGCAGAAAACGAAAAAGTGTTAATAAATTTCTCGCCGCCCAACATCAGGAACAGAACCAAAACTCTTGCCATCCAATTTCGTATCCTTTTTTTTGCACTTGGACTTGCCTACACTTGCCTCTGTCTTTCTGGGGTAAATTTGTCACCCGTGGTCGATACCCGAAATGAAAACAGGATATGAATCATTTCATTAGGAAAACGCCCACACATACACATACACACTCGTACACTCGGGCTAATACGACTTGTGGCAAAAGTATTTTTTTCGTTTTCTTCTTTGTGTCCATGTTTTTCTCTGCTTGAAAAATTAGAAAAATATTTTTGCAGCTCGACTTTTGGTGTTCGAATTTATTTGCTCGCTTTTTTTAGGACAATTCTGTATCTTCCTCTTGTTCGGGGACTTTTGGTTTTTTTTCTTCCTAGTCTAAATTCCCAAACCCGGAGGAAGTCACATCCGATGGAAACATATTTGCCAGAAAAAGATCAAAAAAAGAAAAAAACAACCTCTCCATTGCTTGTGGGAAGTCGTTTGTTCATTCTTTATTTTTTTTCATTTTCTCTGGACAGGAGAATGGATTAATTCTAATCCTTGGAGGGTACCTAGTACCTACCTAGCTAGCTATACCTATACCCAAAACGGGATGCCATTAATTGGACAAAGGTGTCTGGGAGTAGTGTCGTGTCAGTTTTTCAGTCGGTGTGCTCTCTAACCAAACCACCGCTCCTGACTTGGTCTGACTAATGGCCGACATTATCGTGAGATGAGAAGCTAATTTGCAAAATTGTCCCTGAGTCTCAATTTGGGTTTTTTTTTCAGTTAGTCGTCTTCCACGTTTTAGTAATATGTTCGTCGTGTGGTCGTGATCCCATTAAGGGAAGCCAATGAATTGGGAATAGTTTTTTTTTTATTTTATTTCATCTGTGGAAAGTGAATTTTGTGGAATGATTTAAGGTCGTTGTTGTAATTGAGAATTTCACTTTAATCATCCAATTAGCTGCGGCTTAGTCCATGTAGCTTTAGCATAGTAGTGTTTGACTGAGAAGCAGGACATTATTACATCTGTCTCATTTGAATGGGTATCAATCAGGCTTCCTTTGAATCCTTTTTGTGTATCAAATGTGGCGCGCAAAAAATAATTATACACTTACATAATGCTTATCCGGATAGCTTGAGCATGTTCGAAATAAGAAAAACTGAAATGAAAGTCCATTCAGTATGAATGGGACGCTAATCCGCTGCAAGGAATTAAAAATGAATGCGAGGTCGTCGCATAAAGAATTTTTTTTTTCCAGAGAAAAAAAAACATTTGCCAATCATTAAAATGAATTCATAAAAAAATGGTAGGGACACTGGACAAATCCACTTAGGGAAGCCCTTTTATAGTTATGCCTTTTAAATTGTGGTTAATTATGTATGTGTACATGAAGCAGTAACGAAAAGCATTTACCTAGTTACCGACAGTTGAATGTCACCACTTTTAATGGGAAGGGAGTTTGAAGCTAGCACCTTGACTCAGTGGCGGAGATAATGGGGGTTCAGGGGGACCTGTCCTCTCCCCATTGAGCACAACAGGAATGAACCTTTTTTTAAACTTGTCGAGTTTTGCCAAAAATTCCGGTGGAATCGTGGAAGAGATATTTTTTTTTGTTGAAATTGCGGAAGAAAATTTAAACTCAATTTGCTGCTAAGGAAGCTGGCTTCACTGCCAATATAGACGTTTCCTGCCGAACGAACGTTCTCTAGTTTGAAAATTTGAAAACTACAAACAAGTGATTTTGTTACGTTCCTGCTGTTACTAGCATTGTGGTATCAGCAGAAAGGGGCCAGAGCACGTAGTGCATGTTCCGGCAGTCATCGACCACTCTATTTTTGTATATAAACCTACATACGGTACTACTACTCTTCCCTTTTCAATACTATTTTAGGGTAAGACTAAGTTACTTTCTGTTGTACTTGTTTGTGGTAGGAAAAATCATTGAAAGTCATCGCATAACTAGTACGCTAGGGATGCTTGTGCAATAGAGAGGAACTTTAACCCGATCTAAAAAAAGAACCTACGGAGAGATCTGACTTTTGTCATCCCGATTGAGATTGCACCTAGTCGTTCGACTTTGATAATCCGCCCTTTGTGGGACTTCTTTCCTTTTTTGTTTGAGAATATAATCGAATTTCTTGGCATTAGCTGACGCCTTTAGATCAAGAGATTTTAAATGTGGAAGTTTAGTTTAAAACTAGCCTGTGGAATTAAGTAAAGAAGCATTGATATGACCCAAGTCCTCAAATTCGACCACGTAGACTCCGTCATTTGGAAAAAGTGCAAGAAAATGTCTATCTACACGAATTCCAGTGGGTACTTGACGGTATCTGACTCCCACTTCAACCTGGATGGATAGTTTATGGTGAAAGTTTTATGGTAGTTTAGTTTGAATATTACATATTCAGTGGGACTAGGTTTACTACTTGTTGCTACTTCAATAGTTGCTCTCACAGTAAGAACAGCAGCCTCATCTGCAAAAACAGTTGTAATGGTTTCTTTAATTTCCTACAGTAAGCTAGGGAATAAGGGTTATAGCACTGGAACCAGCACACTGCCTTGTGGTACACCAGCTTTCAATTTTCTTACTGTAATCAGCCTTTGTGCCAACCTTATCATAAGTTTGGGCTATATCAAGAAATATTGTTGTTTTCTGGTTCTCTGAACCTGGTCAATTGTGCGAATTATCCCCTGATTGAGTGACGAAAGTTGTATCGCGTCTAAGACTTAAGGTTTGCAGACCAACAAATTTGCACCTTCTGTCATAATTAGGAAGCTTCTTCAAACATGGCCTCAAATCAAAAAATTAAAAATGGCCCCAATTTAAAATGAAAAATGTGTCACGTCCTAATTAAGAATGGCCCCAAACCCAAGATAAAAAAGGGCCCCACAAAAGTATATGAATAACAAGCCCGGATGACATTAGGTCCTCGGGCATATTTTTTTCTTCTCTTCTTCTTAATGTACGCTCACTAAAGGGATTTTGGATACTCTTATAATGAAGTAACACAGTGCAGTCATTAGGGAAGTCAAGGTATAGGAAAAAGATATGCACCGATGCACGTTGGTTTTAAATGTTTGTAAACTATAATGTGAAGGAAAAACAGAGCGTGGCGAATACAGGCTTAAGGAACATGGCGAGTATTGCTGTTGTATTGCTGTAGTGGTGGAAATAATTCTGTAATGTCTACTTCAAATGGACTAAGGTCCACAAAGTCAGAGGACTCATGGTGGAAATCCATTAGTACCGCGAAGCGTGCCATCCAGGATCTGTTGACCTCAGCGCCTATCTGACGAAAGGCACATACTATAGTTGAAATCTCTTATTCCCGCGAACAGTACCCATATACCGCTTACTTCGAAAAACTAACTTTATGAAAAATGCCCCCAGACAAAATGAAAAATTGCCTCAATTCACAGAAATTTTCGTGTTCTGGTTTCTTACATGTAGCCTAAATTTATGAACCGCGTGCCTTGAGAAGCTTTTGTGGACTCTTTTGAATGTATTTTCTAAGTTTATATCTGATTTTCTGATTTATCCCAGAAAATAATTCCAAATCATCCGCGAAAGTCAAAACCTTACAAAATTTAAATATTTCATTAATAAATAATATAAATAGCAAGGGGCCCCAATGAACACCCTGTGGAACACCCGAAGTAACTTATATAACGCAAGAAGTCAAACCATAAAATTTATCCATTTAGCATTGAAGAATGATGACCCAAAGATCATCATCATTAAGATCATTAACAGTACATCAACTTGTAATCGTTCATCAAAACTATTAAGTACTCTTCTCTCCATTTAACGACGAGATTATTATCAGGATTATAGGGACCACAACGCTCCCACTTCACTGCATTCGACCTCAAAAAATATCTGCATGCATCCCGATTTTGGATCACTTCATCATTGAGGCCAATCAAATGCTGGTGTTTCTGCATTGGCGTGATCCAGGAATTTCTTTCTCTCTTACGCGATTGTAAGGGAATGTTGATTGTCTTGCCTTTTTGACGGGATTCGTAGGATCTCTCCTTTGAACATGACAATACCAGCTAAGTCGGTCGAGCTCCATTTTTTTCGAGATGGGTTCTTTGACGTGAAGGCTTCCTCGAATTCTGCAACTTCTAATTCAAGCATCTTCATCTCAGCTGCTGTCAACTTGCCCTCATACTTTTTGTACATTGTCCAGCATTGTGAACCGTGTGTGAGCGCCAGATGCAAAACCGTGCTGTAGAGCCTTCCTCTCAGCTTAGAAGACATTTTTCGGTCACAGAAGATGACAGAGCTTTCCTGCCACTTCATCCACCCTACGCTTACACGGTGATTGATGTCGTCAGTAAAACTATTAAATATATAAATACATAATTAGTCAACATTATTAGCACATGATCTATCTCGAGAGATAGATTTTATTTTGAAATTTAACACAGTTTGATCACGAAAGGCCTTCCATTATACAGTGACCCTCTATGACTAGCAAAACTTATAGATTATTCTAGAAAATGACGTCATACAGTCTAATATATTGTAGGAAAACTATGGTCTTATGATCATTTAAATTTATAATGCTGCCACAACATAGGCACACAGTCTTTCCTCAGCCTTAGTCGTATCACCCCCCTATCTACGCCACTGCGTTGACTCCTAGACAAACCTCTTACGGTATAGCAACGGAGCTACAGTTTTCCCTTTTTTGTAATCCATTCCCCACACCAAAGGTAAAAGATCCCTTAATAAGCTTCCAAATTAAGTAAAGAACATTTTCCATGACCACATCACCCCGTTCCAGAAAAATACACGTCGCCTTCACCATCATTTATTCTACAATTTTTTTTCCCCCTAGAATATCCTATTAACAAGGAAGAGTATCCTATTATTTTTCTTTCCATTTCTTCCAACTAAAAACCATTCATCTTTTTCTCTTCCTAGCCAACAACACCAAGGATATCGAAGGTAGTTTGCATATGCTTAAAAAAAAGGAACACACACAAACTTAATAAATGAGATGTGTATTCAGGAAAAAAAGGGTACGTACCCCTAAGGTCCTTTGTAAAATTCACCTGTATATACGATTTCGTACCTATACCTTCTACCTATTCAAATATGGGTGGAGTAAGGCTAGTGCGTCCAATTTCTTATTAGCAACCCATTTTTTGTTCCGCTGGCTCTTCAGTGTGAGTGTTTGAGTGTTTGTGGAATAGAGCGAGCGAGGATACGTGTGCGTGAATATGTGAGTGACTCAATTTGAATATGAAATCATGCGAATAGAATTTTCATTATTTTTCTTTCTGGTGTTTCTTTCCTCTTTCAAGCCTTTAGTTTGTTCCATTTCAAGAGAATGATTTATGCCAATGCAGGCGTTCGTCGAGGGCGAGAACGAAGAATGAAAGAAGCTCAAGGAAGCAAATCCTTCTCTCAGTCATCAGTTGGTTTTATATTGATTTTTGAATGTGTTATTTGTTTGATGTTACGAGTATATGATGGGGAATACAAAAGATTCCTTTATAAAGATGTAGAATAAATCATCAATGGGGGGACTGTGAAATGCGAAAATCCAATTGTTGTTATCCTTTTCGATGCTAAACCGTTTAGTGCAGTCAAAATAGGCACTTATTTTTGTACGGTATATATCTTTGATATTGTTCGATTTGGCATGCTCGAGGGGGAAAATAAATAGAATGTTTAGCAGAAACGGATGGAAGATGGAAGAAGGCGTATGCAAAGTATATTTTTTGTTGCTTTAAAGAGATTGAGATTAGTTTCATGGGATAAAGGGGATCGGAAGTATATAACGATAACAGACAATTTGGTCTATTCAGGTATCTTAAAGAACCACAGCGATCAAAGAGTACAGCGGTCCTTTCTCATTCAAAAAAAGGCAGAGTTGTAATGGCGATGGAAATAGTATTCAAATGGCTCTAGCATGTCCTCATATTGTTATCAAATCCACTTGTATTTGTTGTGGTAATCCCCGGATGCTCCTAACCACCGCAGCCGGTTAATTAACTAACACGAAACCCCTGAGGACACGCAGCGTACAAATTGGCTTCGACTTCTACGAGCAGAAGAGAAGCTTCTTGGAAAAAAAATAAAGAGTACGAGTAACGCGCGATGTCAAGGGAACAAGACCCAACTTATTGATGAGATGAACAAGCACAATTTCGGTACCCATTTCTGTGTACTGCTAAACAGCGGAGACGTTACAAATCCCGCTGTGAGGTTGAGCGAACCATTCAAAATTAACGATCAAAGCCAAGAATTCAGCTACCGACTAAAATAGGGGTAATAAGGGGCATAAAGAATACCGAAGAAGTTAATATCGATTCCCAAAATCTTTTTATCGATGTTAAATCCGTATAAGACGAGATCTGCAGGGTCTATTTTTTTTATAACTGCCAAACTGAGGATGACGATGAAGAAAGCTCACTGTTGCAAAAAGTATTTACGCAAGGCCTAGCTGTTGTATTCTAATCATACTTGAAAGAATTATGCAAAACACGCAAGCCAAAACTCGATTTAAGATCTTTCAAAAGTCTGTTCAATTACTTAAGCTGCGAGAAGTTCAGTGGTACATTTTCAAGTATAGAAATAGTAGCGGCAAAAATGGGTATAGCGGTAAAATAGTCAATAAGAAGGGAAACTCAATATAGACAAATTGGCCAGATTGTCACATTAAACAGCTATAACTTTAAGGCGGTAACTCTGATCTAAATCATGAACTCTTTCTAAACCGGATCTTTGGTAGTTCGAAGAAAATATGTAACTATTTCTCCATAGAGTGCTTCTGTTCATCGACATCAAACTGATCGAAAAAACTGCACACTGACATTGAAGTTTGTAAATCGAACGGTTATATTGTGGCCAAAGTGTCTTTAGTTACTTTACGTTTTGGGCTCCCGACGCGTGAAGGAAATTCTGCCTGAGACAGAGCTGCCTTCCATCCCCTGCGATCCCGGGCACGCCACTTCCAGTTGACCAAACCGCGATGGCTTGGTCCTTAAAACAGAGGTTCGGTCTTCCTTGTCGTCTCGAACCTGCCAGAGTCTTGTTGTCCATTCCCTCGATGTGCCCGAGGCAGTGTAGTCGACGGTTTTTGGCGCACCTATGGCCAAGGTAATTATTTCTTTCACGAATCAAAGCAAATGCTAGTACCAGTGTTGCCGCTGAAAAATTTCAAAAAGGGGCTTAAAAAGGGGCGTTCATATAAAATATTATTAAAGCAAAAAAAAATAATAATAATAATAATATCACTAAGCATTTAATAATATAAAAGAAAGTTGCAGGTAGCAGGTGTGATTGTGAGTGTGAAAGACCAAGTAATTCAATAATTAGACTTTATCCCAACAAAAAGGTTTTCCTTCGCCTAATTTAATAAAATTAATTTCAGTCGTCAGAGCTTTCAAATACGCATATTTCAAGTCCAAGTTTACATTTTCGTGGTTCGCGAATGGTTCGCTGTTGGCGAAAAATTTCGATTTTGTCGTGTTCGTTGACTTCGATGCTCGCCATGTAGGCCCATGTTCACGAGCAAACCTCATTTTTGCTGTGAAAGAACCATAAGCGCAACCACTTGTGCATCTTTATCGCATATATTTACCCTTTGAAGAATCAACACGCCAAATGTATTCGCCTTCTAGGGGATAACGGAAACGAACAAGTTCGGCGAGCATGTTCGTCGTTTAGAGCTACCAAGATTTGACCAAGATTTTCAAATTGATTTCAGTGATGTAACGCGATACTTTTATCAAATCTAAAATAAAACAGCAGCGTTCATTACATATCATTTTTGTATATATTTATTGGTGTTTCCTACTTTTTCATTTTTCGTTCAATAAAAAATAAAATCTTACTTAAACTGAAAAAGGGCCCATTTTGATAATATTTGAAAAGTGGGGCCAGGGGTCCTGAGGCTTAAAAAGGGGCAATTTGTCCCCTAAAAGGGCCAAACGGCAACCCTGGCTAGTACGCGTACATGTAAGCTACCGTGACGACCAGTGTTTTAAAAAGAGATTCCATTTCGCAATTCCAAGAAAAATCGCGAGATTTTAATCCAACTTTAAATTTTCCACGAAATTTTCAACGACTTACTGTTGGTCATGGCACCGTTTGCGTAAAATAGTTCCTAAAAAAATACAATTACGACCGAGTTTGACATGTTGCAAGAAGCTGAATGGACGGTTAACCCCAAAAAAATTATTCGTTACATTAGTATCTAGATACAAAACAGAACTCTTTAAAATTAAAAAAATTCGTCTTCGCCATTGAAACTAAAAATTATGCAGCTAAACACTATTTAGTATTCATTTGTCTGAACGAACCGCATTAAGTTTCATGGGCCAAAAGCAGCGCCGCAACATCAATAAACCCAATTTCATGACCAGACATTATGCCCCCATCAAATTGATATCCTTGACATTCCGATGGCATCCCATAACAGTCTTTAAGTAGTTACAAAGGTACATTTTAGCATTTTAGCATTTGGAGATAAAATTTCAAACTTTGAATCATTATTATGGACCATCGAGTGTTGCCTTGTAATTTGTTTGCCCCTTTTTTGTGGGTGGGTGTGTGTGTGTGTAGGTACTGCTGATGTCCTGATGTCCGCAGCAGTCTTTTCTCGCCATCGATGATGAAGAAATTCAAAATTCATATTCCCAACGATGAAGAACATAAAAATGTTAATATTAAAACATCCGGCTGCCATTAGGACGAGTCTCTGCTTCTATATTTTTTTGTTTTTTTATTGAGTGGGTGTCCTTTAAAGGCACACATACAAATCAAAATAAAAAAAAAACCTTTCCATTTACTTGAGTGGCTTTTAAAATTGATTTGCCTTTTCCAAAAGAGTAGCGTCGCAGCGTTCGTCCGTCTTATTCATCCTTTTCGGTTGTCAGGACAGAAGACATGGTATTGGTATAAATATATTTAATTTTTTTTTTTTTTTAAGAGAACAACATGTGTTTTCCCATAGGGTTTCTGGCAGGAGGTATCAGTATCAGCATCAGCAAAGGCCATTTATCTAAATAAAAAGTTATAAAATCTCGAGCAAAGTTGTGCTTAAAGTCGCCGGAAGGCAGCCATTTCGTTTTTCCCTGTAATTTCGCACAACACAAATCGAGGAAACGACGACTGAAGCTGCTGTGTCAGTCGCCTTCGGCGTGACAAGGTCTATGGCGGGGTGGAGGGGTCGCTGGCAGCTGGCTTTGATTTGATTTCGCGAGGCGACTTTATTTGATGATTTGCGCAGCTATGACGAAATGAAAAGTCGTAAATATCGTTAAAATGGAAATGAAAACATGAAATGGCAATATTTTCAATATTTATGAGAACAATGCTGTGTTTAGCTGTTGCGGGAATGATGGTGGCTATTTTGTGGAGCAGGCAACGTGTTTGATAATTTGAAAGGGATTCGTTATAATTAATGGTCTGCACGAGAACGACGACGTCTGTTTGAATGTGTTTTGTCATATGCTGTACGCGCAATCTGATTGTGTGTCTGATGGCGGTTTTAGTTGGTGATAAAATGGGAATGGTCTGTATATTCATAAAATAAATTTGTAAATATTTGGTTGATGGAGGGACGAAATTTTATTTGACATTGTTTTGTTTGGGTGATGAAAAGGTAGCTTATTCACCACGATCTTGAACGTCTGAAATTTGAATTTGATGCATACTTTTGGGATGAGGGTGCGAGTTTGTAGCGTAGACACAAACCTGTAAATAGCACAAATTAACTTATTGATAAACGTAGCGTATCTGAGGGCGTATTGTAAAATTGATCTCATGCGTCATTATCAGCGGGAACAGCTTAAGTGATTCTAAAGAAATGATGCGTAGAAATACTTTTTTTAGCTTTTGATCTAAAATTATAGCCTTTTCGCAAGGAATAAAACCTTTTAGAAGGAATAAAACTGAAATGGAATAGTACTCCCTAGTCCTTTGAAGTTTAATTTGCAAAATTTGATAGTTTTACAATTTTAAGAGATAGAGAGCCTAATTTTATACTGCGCCAAAACTCTTATGACGAATTATCTCCCTCGAATAGTCTCTGCCTGAGACATAGCAAGCCTTTCATCGTTTACGGTCCCCAAGACAATATGATTCAGGTTATTGAGACCAGGCGGTCTGACAGTCGCAATAACTTGTTCTTTAAAACGAAGGTTAGGTGTTCCCTTTGGTCTCGAACCTGTTGTCTGCGATTCGAATTTCCTCTTGGCTGGATATTCCTTTTGTGCACTCGTATTATTTGAAAGTAGGTACTTCCGAATTCAGATGAGCACTCCTGAAGAAGTCCCGACCGGTATTGCAGTTGAAATGCTGTAATGGTGGAATGCTACTGGCTTGGCTATTTCATTCGAGTACTTTTGATGAAAGTAATGATAAAACAAAGCTGGGCAGGACACGTGATGTTGACTGCGGGGGCCATACAAATTTTAAATATCACTATCGCCAATAAGTTCAATCGAAGTAAAACCTGATCTGGCACCCATTTTCAAATTATGCTGTCAAGCTTAGAATGTAATGAGCCTTACCATTTCCACTTTTAGGCTAGACCAGGTCATTAAAAAGTTTTCTCGTTTTCAAAAAAATCTTAAGCTAAAGATTTAGCAGCGTTTTTATGTCCTTGAAAAGAAGGGACGTAGGTGTTATTGGCCGAAAGCTGGAGAGTAGAAAAAGAATCACATTTCATTAACAAGGTGGACAAATGCTGTTTTCCATCTTCTTGAAAAGAGCCCTGAAAAATAAAAAAAAAAACAGATTATTTGGTAGCGTGGAAGAACACCTCTCCGCAACATTTATTACCAACATGCGAAGCTGTCTCCGTAAGTGCTGGGAGCTTCAAAAAGTCACAAACATGATAACTATAGTAACGGATGAGGGATGTTTAGGTGAGTAAAAATAAATTGACATTTAAGGGTTGATAAAAGTATTCTCCCAATAAAAGAGATGATGAAGCCTTGTGTTGGAATATAGACGTTCCCAATGTCTCGAAGAGGAAGTGCCTTCAAATTCAAGCAAAGCCATTATATCTAGGGCTATAAGAAAGATCTTCCTCGCCAGCTGATATGAAGCAAGCGACGAAGTGATACCAAACCGGGAGGTGCCCAAATTTGCACTCGCTTGAATTACATTGGAGTACCTAGAAGTTATGCTTATCTTGAGAATGAATTTGGCATATTTCGAAAATTCTAAAACTCATTATCGTCATCCAAAACCAAGGTGATGTTAAAAATAAATTCTGAACATTTCCCCAGAATATATCATCTTTCCAACCATAATGGCAACACTCTCAGGCATGCAAAAGATATGTAAAGAGAGAAATGAAAAAAATTATTTTTTTTTCTTTATTTCTTTTTCGCAATCCTTAAGCAAAGTTTTTCTTTTCACTTAAATTCCCAAAAGGCGAAAATACACAGTCCTACCTCACTCGTTCATTTTATTTTCATTTCTTTTTATTTGATTTCGCATCTCCCATCTTCTCAGTAATTTCTGTTTCTGTGTCTCCTCACCTCCCTATGATTGAGGATAGAAAATCGACAAAAAAGGAACTTCCATCTCTGCCTTTTTACCGTGCCAGCTACGTAAAACATAGCGTTGCATAGGTATTGAGGAAAAAAAAATATATAACTCGATGATAAAAGGAGAAGAAGCGCTAACAATGGTGGTGGAGTGAAGCAGGATTTCCGCATACAACTCAACAAGACGGGCCCAAGGAGGTGCCGGCAGAATTAAGAAGAAAATGAAAACTTCCATTCATGCGCATCCCCCGCACGAACTGAGACCCTGCAGTTTGCGGAGCAGCGAAGACGTTACGAAATTCCACGCTTGCTAAGGGAAACAAAATTAAGGATGTTCTGCAATGCAATAGTTGTACAGAGACAGAGGGTAAAGCTGGCAGCTGGGTGGATAGCACATTTTATATAGGGTAATAGTGTAGGAGTTCTGTCTGATGGTGGCAAACTGCTAGAAAGGGGTTAAACGACTTTGGAGACAACACTTTGGAAGTCCTTTTCGGCAAATGCACCGCAATATGGCATTGCAACGCTGCGCATTGTGGGTGTGCAAAATTTTGTGAGCTATCTATTTTGAGGTTGGTTGGCTGCTGCTGGCACCCCTCTCCGCTCCTCCTCGGGAAGGTTGCACTTCCATTGTTCTGTGTTGGTAGCGTAGCGGTGGGGGTGATCCCCCTGGATCCCTTAATTTTAATTACCAATAAATTCATTTAATAACCTAAATAAATTTCGCAATTTTAATTGTTTGTAATAAGGACAAAATGGAAGTTTGGCGACGAAACGATGCGAAACTTTTATGAGAATTGTGACTTTTGTTGGGCGGAATGGATGGAGCTTCTGTTTTAGGGGGGGTATAGTTTTGCTTGGTTGTTGGCGCTCAGTGACAGGAACAATGTATTCATTGTTTTACGAGTATCTTGAGGGTATTTTATGAGATAATGGAATGCATATTGTGTTGAGAAAGTCAATGAAATTGGACGCATTATGACTGCTTGAAAGGTAGTTTAATGCAGTTTTTTTAGACTGGTATATTGGGATTGTCTACAGCATATCAGAACTGTTAAACTTTTGAAGACCGCAAAACGAGAAAGGGCAACTTTTGAATCTCCACTTTTAATGTTCGCATCCTTAACTAATATTCTGGACTTCAATATATTATACCAATAAATGACTGACTGACAAAACCATTAATCCTGGATTATATAAGAAAAATATAACTAAGAAGTTATTTTTGAACAAGTCACCGACCGAAAGAAAGAGGAGATCTGTCGAAGAATTACTCTAGGAAACCGTTGCTACTTCGTTTCGTCAAACCAAATGAGTTCAAAGTTCTACAAAACTCTTAGCCTGTCAACTCTTCAATGCCGAGTGCTGGGCGACAAGCAGGAAAGGACAGCTAATACTGTGATTCTTCGATGGAGGAGAAGATACAACCGTGACTTTTATGAACTGTACCAAGATGTTGATAGCGAAAAAACCAAGACACGTCGAATAGAGCTCTTGCCATGACGATCTTCGAATCTTAGTCCCAGGTTCGAGACGACAAGGAAGACCGAACATCTGCTTCAAAGACCAAGCCATCGCTGATGCCAGAGCGTTTGATCTGGGTAATTGGAAGCAGCGTTCATGGGATCAGAGAGAATGGAAGCTGCTGGGTCTCAGGTTCTCTTTACGGGTCGGGAGCCCGTTAAGTGAGGTGATAATTGGATACGTGGATATGTGGGGATGAGGAAAATCAGTATTTGCCTTTGACAATCCCACTTTCTGCAGAATTCTAAGGCAGTTGCTCGTGGGGGTGTACTCTATGTTACTTTGCGGAACCTTGTAGAGAAGACTTGTAAGGGACCCTGTCAGCGGAAGTGGCCTACCAACTGTATATGAGCGTGTAGAACCCGTGCCAAACTCTGTCAGTCAACCGGACAAAGACGGAAATAATGCTTTTAACAACAAAAAGAAGCTTACCTAAATGGCCAGTTTTTTCGGGTATATTCAGCGCGCTTCTTGATGACATTGGAAGGAGCACTTGACTCCATTTGTCCACTGACCTGAATTATTATCTCTGATTCTCTTTTCTAATCGTTTTTCTTTGCCAATCATTCTGGGGCCCCGTCAGTGAAGAGCGACACCATTTTATCATAGCTAATGTAGGATTTTGTTAACAAAAGTATCTTTTTGAAATCCTATTGAAGATATTCAAAAATATTTGGTGGTTCAAAGTTCGACCCTTGGCGGTCCAGAAATGGATTTCCAATTTCTTGTCCTCTCCAGCCTATTAACAAACGTCGCCCTTCCATCAATTAAGGGACCAATTTAATATCGTGGCGCTTTTCAAGCGGTTTAACACGCGCTACATTTACCCTCGATTGTGTATTATTATAATAATGCTTTCTATACTTAAGTCTAGATGGCGCTATTCTAAAATTATTATATTATAACATTATTATTTCACCATCCATTAATTACATCGACAATATAAGTTATAAAATCAAAAGAATCGGAGCATTAATTAGCAAATCCATTTTATAACATCCAACCATATATCTATGGTTGGGAGATGCATAAACCTTCTATTAATTACATCGGTTATTATTGTTACTACTACAATATAGATGGTGCTGTAGACGTAAAGTGCTTATAAGGCGCTTCGGCCTTGAAATTAAGAAAAAGAAACAAAATGTCTGCACCATTTTACGCCACGATCTATGTACCTATATTCCAAGTTTCAGCTTCGTACCCCCTCCAGTTTCCGAGTAATCTTAAATCCGACTGAAACTTAGTGCAGAGGCACTTATTTCTTAATTTCTGATCATGGGTTGGCTGGGTCCGTCAGCATCCACTGAGAACACAAGAATAAAAATACACATGAGCCCGTTTCATTAAACGATAATTTTTGAAGAAGTGATGTACATGGGTGTTGCTACAATGCATACGCAAAACACGAAGCAGGAATTCGCACATCTTCGTGTCGTGTATGTGCCTGACAAGCGAGTCGACAAAACGTGAAGTTTGTCCTTGTCCTGTTCTAAAATAGCCGTAAACGCCTCTATCACAGTATGTTGGGTGTGGCCGATGATGTCAATTTCTTCCGCTATCACATGATAGCGCATCCACTTGTCGGAATATGGTACATGTTTGGAACAGTTCATATGAGCTGCTGCCAAACCGCACATTACACCGCGTATTTTCCAGCGTCACACGGCACAATTGGATCAGTTTTCATAAAATATTAAATTATTTATCAAAAATGGACTACGACTAAATATGCTATATATAACTTCATGACATCGACTAATCATCAATATCTTACTGCGAATTAATTACTCAATAGGCAAGGGTTTATTATTTTTTTTTTTTTTGTAACTGAGTTGCAAAACAACAAAACTTATTACTTTTTACTGCGGATTATTGGCTAGATGCATCATTGGAAGATACTTCTTCAAAAATTAACCCCGTCCGGGAGTAACTGTTACAGGCACTCTATATCGCGCAATGGTAACCGTGTTCTTTCTGTTTTAATTAAATAATGTTGATGATGACAATATATGGTTGCAGCAATACGATGAATGTGTTAGATATTCCCCAGCACTATACTCTTTCGTTATACTCTTTCGTTTCGGTGTCTAGATCATGTAACTTTTTGTGGGATTTTGGGAGTCAAAAATTAATGCTAACAAGTCCACAACCACCCGTACATTGAAGGAGGAGATTCAACTCTGTATTAACACGAAATTCAGCCACATTCAAATCCGATGAACTAAGTAATCTGAAACTTTACATGCTGATGAGGAACGAAAAATAAATAATTGGACGCGTGATTAAGTATTTTTTTTTTTGATTTTTTTCCGTTTGCGAGTTTCATGGAATATAGACCCAAAGCCATCCTCCCTTTTCTTTTCAAGGCTTTCGAGATCAATAATTTGCTCACTCCAATGCAGTCAGGCTTCTGTTTTGGTCGCAGTTGCATAACTGATTTGACAAACGGGCAGCTATTAATAGAGCTGATGGTTACTTTATTGTAATTTTGTAGGACATTCGAGTCTGTTCGTCCTGATATTGTTTGTAATATTTAAGATTTCTCGTTTTATCTGACCAATAGAGCTCAGTCTGTTTCAGGCAATCAAGTTATTCGTTGCTCTTAAATGTTAGTTGTGGTATGCCTCATGGCTCAATCATAGGTCCTTTGTTGTTCTCTATGTTTATTTTATTAATTATTTACCGCTTGTCATAGAGGGACATTCATTTTTCGATTTCGAATAAAGCTAAATAAAACACATACAGCGATACATTTTGGAGGTTGTTGTTCACCCCATTTAGAGTGAACAACATCATTCAAATGGCCGCGCCGGGAAGATTCGCAGCATGCGATTCTTTTGAAGTAATTTTTACCCATTTTTTCGCAACTTGAGTTATTATTTAAAATGCGTCCAGAGTTCGGGGATTGTTCGCGTAAGCAGAAAAAAATCTAACGGTGTCAAATGCGATTCTGGTGGCCAATTGACGTCGCCAAAACGTGAAATTACGCGATTGATGGACGATGGTTCTGAAAAAATGACCAAGTTAAATGGTTCTTTTTCTTTTAAACTTTTAAGACTAACTAAATTACGATTTATAAACATATATCGATGTCCCGCCTTCCTCAGATTTTATTGGAGTTGTGGAGTTGAAGTTGAAACGATTTGTAAAATAAAAAATGTGGGCAATATTTTCCTTTCAAAAGATCAAATTAATTCGGTGGTTTATAGAATCTATGGGACTCTGCGGGGTCAACAAACTTCCAAAGTTGTCGGTTGTTTGTTGGTTTCTGACCCGAAACCACTCTTTTGCCTTTTTAATTGTGTGCTTTGGGTTGTTATCCAGCTGAAACACCTATTTAAGTGGCATTTTGTACTCGGCATAGGGGAGCATAAGCTATTCTGTGTTGGACGGACGACGGTCATATTGTCGCGAACCAGTTCCTCCAAAAAGAACAATTTTAATTTCATCCGTCCAAAGAATATGACGCCATTTTGTCGCAGGCCAATCGGCAAGATTTTTGCCAACTTTGATCCGAGCTTGCAGATGCTTATTTGTCAAGAGTGGTACCTTGCGTGGGCTTTGGGCGAAAAGTTTATTTTCTAACAGCCTTCTGCGAATCGTTACATCACTAATAGGGAGCTGAATCTTGTCTGCTATGACGCTGGGTTGTTTTTTGATAGGCGTTAACCTGTCATCAGCTTTGGACGCTTTGCGTTTGATTTTTTTGGCTTTTCGACATAGCTAAAAAGAGTTTTTGCCAGGGAAGTAGTTAAATCGATTTTCAATGTCGGGCTTTTATTATTTTGAACACAACTGTAAGTAGACAAAAAAGAATTGGTTTCATATAAAACAATTCAATCTTCCCCATACTGACTATAGGGCACCTAGTGAACACGTACACACGTTAACTTGCGTAGATACGGTCATGTTTTGAGTCATTCTCGACAAATATGGGAATGCTGTCTTGACCTGGAACTAGACACCTGGAAATAGATAAAAATAAAAACCACTGCTCAAAGTGTCGTTCTCTTAGATAACTCGTCTAACGACTTCCTGCATTGGTTCAGAGCCCTTTACTTCACCACATCTTATTGTATGGCTTTTATAATCCCTTGAGTATCAGAGTAGATGGTGATCGTCCTGTTGGCAATGCAGTGCCTTCTCAGTTAAGCTACAGCCTGGATATTGGCAGCTATCTCCGCCTGAAAACCGGTACAGTCATTATTTATTCTGAAGGATTCGCCTAATCCTAGGGATTCACAGAAGATGCCTGGGCTGTGCCGATATTCATTTTGGAACCGTCGATGTAGATGGCGACCTCTTCATTTTTCGTAACTACACATTCTCATCCCATTCACTCCTTTCCAGTATTCCTGTATTGAATCCCCTGTTGAAGGTGAATGTAGAGGGTAGATAGTCTTTTGTTAATGTGCTTGCAGTTCTACAGAAGCGTATCCGTAACGTCTTCGGGGCGAAAATCAACACTCTCTAAGTCTAGCGGCCGTTTTAGCCGCCTTGCTACTGCAGTAAATGTCTAATGCAGTGGGTGTCGTCGTTAGGAAACCTGGCGCCCTTTGGACTTTGGTGAGGTTGGAGAGAAGATATTACGTTTACAACTGTGCCGTATGTCAGGATGGGTCTTACAACCGTTGCTTACAACCAATGTACCATGCATGTTTAAAGTCCCCATTTCCTGCCGAATGTTCTGCGACAGGCACATAATGTCGACCGTTTAACGTTGCAATGTATGCCCTTTTGACGCGGTCGTCTACATTCTCTCTCCAGTTATGTTTGGAGTCTAAAATAACGCACAGGTATCTTGCTGAACTAGACATCTTTAAATCATTCCCTACCACTTTTGGTGCCTTGAATGTTGGAATGAACCTTTTTCTAGTAAACAGCAGGACTTCTGCCTTGGATGGGTTGACTGACTCCCAGCCCTTAGTCCGCGACCCAATTACAGACAATGTGGGCGCGTGGCTGAGTCACTTGCTGAGGATCGAGGGAAATCTGCCCAGGATTGCCACGTTGTCTACGTATGCATTCTCGATGAAGCCTTCCTTTTCTAGTAGTTTAATAGCTCATCTATTACCAGAATGAGCGGGGAAAGGACACCTCCTTGTGGTGTTCCCCTGCTGACTTTTCGTCCAATACATACATCTCCTAGAAAACTCTTAATCTGACGTGCGCCCAGCATGGACTGCTATCCCGATGTTTACTTGACATGATTTAGTTTTGCTAGGACAGTGATGTTTTTAATATCACCTAATGTACACGTGCCAATTTCATCACACCCCATCTCCAATCTGCAACACCAATTGCTTTTAGTCGGCCAAAGATTAAGCCAAATATGTCTAGGGGACATTAAATTTCAATATTTATTTTATTCATTTGTCAATTAAATTACCCTGTCCCGTCGCGCTCCCAACTGTACGTTCAATGCTATTATGACAACAATGGGCAAACAAGCGGCAACATTCGGCCACAGAATTATCCCTAACCAATAAATTTTCACAAGGAAATAACTTTTTAGGCAAATTCAAAAACTTTAACAGCTTCCACCAACATCCTGATGGCATCTTAACAACGATAAACCATAAAAATAGGGAAAATTTCATTACGCCTTGACGTCCGCATTTAGTTCTATAGCTGCCTGAGTTTTCCTTGAGTCCTGAGTCCCGAGTCCTGAACGAAGAAAATAAACAGTAAATCCCCAACCCTACTATAACAGTAAGCACCATGCACTTAATTCCCATAAGGATGACGGACAAGACCCTTGTAGATATACATATAAAAATTCACAACCGCGTGAAAGCCCTCACAAACTTCTTCAAAAAAAAAAATAGAAAATATCCTCTCATCTCTTCTCAAGATCCTTGTCGTCGTTAAATCAACTAAAAAGAAAGTGGTTCAGACGCGAGAGCAATGCTTTAAGCGGTGCAAAATGACCGCAACTCCACCTTCAGATTCTGTCAGCTTCCTGACCGTAAACAGTTCAGTTTTCTTCCTTCTGTATTTGTTCCGCTTGCTTCAAGGTCTATCCTTATGCATTATTCTTAAGGCCATCATCATCCGCAGTAGCACCACCACCATAAGTAGAACTGAATTGTCCATTTATCACGTTGACATTTTAATTTATTAAAAACAATGAAACGAGTGAAGAGACAAAAAAAATAATAACTCCGAAAGATAAATTATGTTTATCCTTAGCTTGAAGTTGGGTAAGGAAAAAAAAAACAAAGACCATCCTATTTTGCGCGGAAAAGATTTCATCTTGCTCTATAGTTCCTATTTGCAATTATAGAGAGTTTTCAAATACAAAAATGAAACGGACGTGTTTTTACCCGGCACAATTAAAATATACTCCCCCCCCGTGGCCGTCGTGCTTGCTATTGATTCGAAGATGAAGGATAAGCAAGGACACCACCGCACTCAAGAGTGCACAAAAGAATTGTATTTTTGGTGTTTTTGTTTGTTTCGTTTTTTTTTGTTAAATAAGTCTTCTGTGGAATTTTCTTATAGCAAATCCCATCCGAGGGGATATCCGTATCCCTTTGTGTTATGGGGATGGTAATAAATTTTACTCCGATTGACAATTCGATTTGGTGAACACAGCTCAATGGCGCTACCGCTCGCTGGCGCTGCTGATGGTGGTACTTTTGGGGCACACACACAAAAGGGGCTAATAATGTGTTGTCGAGTGGAAACTAACTGAACTAACTTTTGGTTACCGGCATCGCACATAGAAACATATAGAAACATTATGGGCGGGAGTTAGAGCGGCATGCGATTTGGATTTTGGATTTTCGATTTTCAGCAGAGAGGGAGAGAGGTCGATGTGAAACATCTAGATGAATATCAGATGAAAATGGGATGAAATGACGGGGAAAAATAAACAATTTGAAAAGAAAGTTGTTTTGGCAAATCGAAAATAGAATTGGTGGTTGTCGTGTGGAATGTGGAAGGATTGCCACTGATTTATGGTGGCTTTGAGATGATTTGATATGAGGTCCCGCAAGGTCACTTTTAGGTATGACCTGCAGTTTTACCCTTTTAAATCCATCGATATGGGTATAAATGTTTAAAACTTGTTATTATTTTTTGGAGCTATCTTGCACCCTAATCACTGATTTTATGTATTATGAACGGGGCAAATAAAAATTCAATTTTGAATAGGTGGGTGCAGTGGCTTGGTGCGTTGGACCACTAAGCGAGAGGTCGCTGGTTCAAATCCTGACCTATACCACCTGAAAGTTTTTATTCGCTGCCCCACCTCTTGCGAACGTCTGACAAACATCCAAAAGTAAGAACTGTCATTAGAAGCTTCTCAAAAATTAATTGCCATTCTGAGGTCCCTTCCACTCATGTCAAAAATATATCTTTGCACACATTGTGTTCGGAGAACCTAGTCTTTGGGTCCTGTATGGGCCGTTTGCGCCTAATATTAAAATAATTTCTTTTTCGGAACAAACGGACTAGGTTAGTATACAAATTTTAGAATTCTGAAGTCCTGGCAAAAAGAAGTCGTGTGGAATGTCGATGCATTTTTAAATCCTTCCAAGTCATAAATACGCCGACGAAGTTAAGAAATATAGGGACCTAAAGCTTTGCTTCTCAAACCATTTTTTGGAAAAGTCGATTCCGAACTGAAAATTCAAAAAGCTTCTAATGACAGTTCTTGCTTTAGGATGCTTTTCAGAATTTCACAAGGGATGTGGCAGCGAATACAAACCTTAATGGGCCTCAGTAGTTAGTGCGAACTACAAAGGGAGGGTTTATTCATCTTCTATTTCATCGATGAGATTATAATCAGAAATTAAAAGGATCAAACTTTACTGAACCCTTTATGGACCTCCAAAAATTATGTGCAGGACTCCCGGTGTCATATTACATAGTCCCTAAGGCCAATCAAATGCTTTGTCTCATTAATTTTTCCTTATACTTTTTGCTAAGTGATCAACATTGCGTACCATTCGTGAGCGATGAAAAAACTGCGGTTTAGACACTTCTTTTCAGATAAGTGAGCATTTTTCGGTCGTAACAGAGTTCTCCTGTCTCTGTTTATACCCCACTTTAAGCATGCTGAGCATGGATTTACATTTGGGAGTCACTTTTTCATTCAATTAAATGTCTGAAATAGGTCGAATTGGGTCAGAGAATGTTCAATATATACACTCTGCCTTTTTTGGGGTAATGCAATACCCATTGCCCTCTAAAAAAATTGAGGCCCACCAACCCTAATTGGGAACGCATCGGTGACTCCAGAAAGACATTTAATTCTTGTCTTTATATGTATGTATGTAGGTAACGCTATCAATATCGAATCTCTTGGTTGTCTATCGAAAGTTTTTTTGCAAAACAAACCAATATATTTTAGGGAACTAAGATGTTTTCGCATTACGATCCTTTTACTTTGAAGTACATCTGTGGTCGATTTACCCGCGACAAATCAGTACTGGTCATCAGCCGTATTATTTGTAGCAATCTTCCGTTTCCATTCATCGATCTTTATGATGCAAAGGAAGAAGATAGGCGTTGAATAGCATCTTATGATTTTAGAGATAAAAATCATGAGCCATCTGGATTCGATGTCTTCCATCTTCTTCCAAAACTTAGAGGATATCTCGTAAGTCCTAACGGACGCTTTTTGCATTTTGGAGTGTTTGTTAGATTACGGGATTAATCGGGATGATTACTAGATTGGAATTTGGTTTATCCTCTGTTATCCTAGCGTGCAGGCATTTGCCGTCGCTTCTTTCATGAGTGGTAGGATGTTTGGGATAATCTCAAGTGCAGCAGTTGGTGTAGTTTTCATCGCACAAGTTTCACAAACACAGGCTAATGTCTGAATTTTATTTAATTTAGCCCGTGCTGACCACGGCGGCCGCATACGTAATAATGGGTCTAGTTATTGCCACATACATCCACTGTGTCATTTTGGGGTTGAGTTCCCAGTTTTTAACAAATAGACTTTTGCTAGTCCACAGTAAGATCCTGGTTGAGAGTTATATGTAAGTTTTTCATCCGGTGTGATTCCCGGATACTTAGATTTCGACGGACTCACCGAAGAGTGTTGTGGTTTTGAGTCTTTCTCGCATTTTTCTCTTGGCGAATGCAACTATGGTTCTTTTCTTAGGATTCACCCTGAGGCCAAAATAAAACGCTATCATTGCTTTCTTCTTCCTTTCCTTTATGCTTATGACTCACAGATATTTGGCGTTGTCGAAAATTCTTACTAGGTTTCCCACAATTGCTGGCAGCAAATTTTCAACAAGAACCAATTTGGTGTTTTGCAAGACCGCTAGTTGGTCGCTTATAGTAGATAGGAATTTTTCACGTCGATAGAAGCTATATCATCTTCAGATCTTTATTTATTTAGGGTCTGGTTTAAAACTAAAATCCTCCACTCACAGAAATTGACTCAGAGGGCGCCTTTATCCATGCAGCTTCTAAAGGGTGTATGTTTTAGAGGTTGGTTGTTCGAATAGAGATAAAACTGACATTTCGTGGTCAAATCTGGCAACTCTAATGTCATTTATGTTCAGTTTGGTTTGCCATTTCACCATGAACAGGTTGACAAATGAACAACGCTTGCAAATCCTGCAAATTTATTTCAAAAATAATGGTTCAGTTTCATATTTTTATAAGCGAATTTTGTTTAGCGCTGAAGCCTCCTTTTGTTTGAAGGGATACGTCAATAAACAAAACTGCCATATTTGGAGTGATGATAATCCACATGAGACCCTTAAAACGCCAAAACATCCACAAAAACTTACTGTTTGGTGTGCTCTATGGGCTGGTGGAGTCATTGGGCCATACTTCTTCCGAAATGATGCTGGAGAGTCATTTACCGTAAATGGAGACCGGTATAGAGCCATGATAACCGACTATTTTGTTCCCGAATTGGATGGCATGTGGTTCCAACAAGACGGCGCTACATGCCACACCGCGCACGTAACAATCGATTTATTGAATGAAACATTTGATGAGCGCATAGTTTCGTATGATTTGACACCATTGGATTATTTTCTTTGGGGATATGTAATGTCGCTCGCCTACGCCAACAAACCAGAAACGTTAGGGGACTTGGAAGCCAACATTTGTAGCGTTATTGCCGACATACAGCCCCAAATGCTTGAAAAAGTGGTTAAAAATTGGACCTCTAGACTTGTCTTTATTCGAACAAGCCGCGGAGGCCACATGCCCGAAATCATACTTAAACAATAATTGCAAATTATCCTTCTAATAAAGCCAAATTGATGAACATTAAAACGATTTTCTTGTACTTTATTTTAATTCGAAGTTCTATACCTCTAAAAAAAACTCTCTGTAGTTCTGAGGTTATAAATCATATTTTTAATATTAACATTGCGTAGTTGGTGATAGTGAAGTTTGATTTAAGGTCTACTAAAGCTGTTAAGGGTTCAAATCTTGTCCTTTCCACATTTTTACAATAAGGGTACGCAAGCTGAGCTGGAGATATGATTTCCGGGCTCAGTTTGCCAATTTGCCTTTCGAATGTTTTCAAAACGAATAAAGTTATGCTGATAGGCCTAAAGTCATTATGGCTGGGCTTAATACTATGATTTTGGCGGGATACCCAATGCCGTCTCTAGAAATATATTTTCATGTGCGATCTATAGTCTACTCAACATACCTGCAATTGGAGTCAGGTACATATCAGGAAGTTTTTTTTTCGAAAGGAGCTCAAGCGTTTAATTGCAAGTGTTGTTCGAGTGTTATGCAGGCTCTTTGTAACAGCGATGGAAACCTAGTAACCGACGTGCAAAGAATAGTAGATATATTTAAGCAGCACTTCCAGCAGCTGCTAAACGGACAAAATGTAGAGAGAGTGATGGGGCAAGAAGAGAACCCACGTCCAGTCAATGAAGAACTAGTCCCCCCGCCCAGTATAGAAGAGGTTTGCTTAGCTATTAAAAAGCTAAATAACAACAAGGCCGCCGGCTCTGATGGTCTACCTGCAGAGCTTTTCAAATACGGAGGTGATGTTATGTTAGGGCGTATGCACCAAATCATCAACCAAAGTTTGGGTGGAGGAAAGCATGCCCGATGACTGGACCATCAGCTCCATGTGTCCCATCTACAAAAAAAGTAATCCTATGTCCTGCAAGAACTATCGAGGCATATCCCTGCTTAATGTCGCATATATAAGATCCTATCCAACGTACTGTGTGAACGTCTCAAACCTTTCTGCAACACACTAATCGGCACGTACCAGTGTGGCTTCCGGCCCGGCAGATCAACTGTAGACCAAATATTTACACTAAGGCAAATCCTAGAAAAGACCAACGAGTTTCAAGTCGAGACACACCACCTCTTCATCGACTTTAAAGCCGCATAGGACAGCATTCATCATCAGGACCTTTTTGTGGCGATGGCCGAATTTGGGATCCCGTCAAAACTGATCCAGATATGTTGCATGACACTAGATAACACGCGATGCAATGTGCAATTTGACAGCAGCTCATCTGAACTCTTTCAAACATGCACCGGATTACGGCAAGGAGATGCGCTGTCGTGTGATTTCTTCAATCTTGTTCTTGAGCAGATAGTGCGCAGGGCAGGTGTCAACATGGAAGGCACTATCTTCAACAGATCAGTCCAACTGCTGGGGTATGCGGACGATATAGATATCATCGGTCGATTTCAGCGTGCGTGATAGAGGCTTTCATGGCTATTGAAGAACAGGCGAAACTAGTTGGCCTTGAAGTGAATGAGGACAATCATCTGTTCACCGACCAGGACAAAATGTCACTGTTGATAGCAGCAACTTCGAGGTAGTTAAGGACTTCATCTACCTCGGGGTAAACATCAACTCCACAAATGACATCTTAGTGGAGGTCCGTCGAAGAATTACCCTAGGAAACCGCTGCTACTTCGGTTTGGCAAAACAAATGGGTTCAAAACTCCTAACTCGAAGGACAAAGTGCATGCTCTACAGAACCTTTATCCTGCCAGTTCTGGTATACGGCGCCGAGTGCGGGACGATAAGCAGGAAAGGAGAGTAAATACTGGGATCCTTTAAAAGAAAAATCCTTCGATGGATATTTGGTCCTGTGTGCGAGGAGGGCGAATGGAGAAAAAGATACAACCGCGAACTCTATGAGCTGTACCAAGATGGGGATGTAGTCCGAAAAGCCAAAACTCGTCGACTTCATTGGCTCGGCCACATCGAGCGAATGGACAACGCTCCAGTCAAGAGGATCTTCGAATCCCAGCCCCCAGGTTCGAGACGACAAGGAAGACCGAACCTCGCTTGGTCTGGACAACTGGAAGTAGCGTGCTCGGGATCGCAGAGGGTGGAAGGCTGCCGTATCTCAGGCAGGGACTCTTCACGGGTCGGGAGCCCGTTAATTATGTAAGTAAGTTGTGTAAGGTTTATTAGCTTTGACTGGCTTAATGTAGTTAGCGCACTAATTTAATGGAAACGACTATACGACTTCTAATCTAATGTAATCCTTCGAGAAATATTTGGAATATTTAGGATGCAAAGTTGCCCACATTACTTCGGTCCATAATCGCGACCAGAAAGACCGACACCCTCAGTTTTAAAGAAAAATTTATCGGGGATACCAAAGTGCTCTTTCAGAACAACTGAAAGATCGTATTTAAATTTTGTTAAATTCTTTCTTAAAAAAAAAAACTAAAGCCACTTACAAAATTGCCGAAGTTGCTCATTTAATATAATCAACGTCTTCCGAACAAACATAAATTTCTCGCAAACAAAAGTAGTTAGGTATTCGTCAATATTATATTCAGCTTGAAATGAAAATTCCATTTCAATTAGTCGTTCTATTTGATGGGAGCAAGAACAAAGCTTCCAGAAAAAAAAACACGTATTGAAGCTTAGAATATAAATAAATTTTCTTTTGTGCCCATGGAAGATAAATAAAAAAAAATGTCACGCAAAAAAAAAATATTTGGGTACGCTTGGCTGGATATAGCTACCTAACTTAATGCTCTATCTACCGTTTTTTTTTTTTTGTTTCGACGAAATTCCATTATGAGCAGATGAACATAATTGTATTAGCTTGCTCCAAATTTATTGATATCTTTCTTATATCTTCCAGGTACACACAATATGAGAAGGTACACGACGAATATACGAGGAACTCGTGCAGAGAATAATATGAGAAATTTAAATAAAATTTAATTTATTAAATTACTATGAGGATGAGGACTTGTATGTAGTACAGGATCATGTACTGTTATAGAATTAGATTTTTTTTTAACTCACACCACCTTTCGCCGTTCGCCCGTATAGGCATGAAAGACCAAAAGCGAGCTTAATCCATACTTTTTACTACCTATGTAGATACATTTGGATGGCTACTGTCGTGCGTCTCTAATCACGCAAACTGAATATCCTGTCTTCTGTTTGATGACATGAATGATTGCCCTCTTTCAATGGCAACAGTTGCAAATAAATTAGAATACCTACATCAAAGGAACTCATTCATTCAATCAAAAGTATAAGACGGATAAATTGGAAATTTATCATTTCATCTTAGGAAATATTAATAAACACAAAGGGAGGGGATGGTTGAAGAAGATAGATAGAAATAGTTCAATATGGATCAATGGCCTAACTAACGTTTCGTTTTTATTTTTCTTACAGATTCTTGCAAATTGACGGAGAATTGTGTATCAATTAAAACAGGATTAATTGGTGAGTTAATAAATTATGTTTTATTGAGCTATAAATTGTAAATAATTGAACTTCAGTTTCGATGCAAAAGATAAACATTCAACAGCAAGCAGTTCAGGACAACCAGTTATAACCTGATTTATTTAATTTCTGATTTATTCATGTAATCGTGCTAAGAAGTGGTCAGAGAAATATGACAGTTGTGCTTTAGTATAAACTGATGATGTAACTGGGAGAAAGTTGTTTGCAACACAATCTATGCCTTGAACTGAGAAACTTGAGCATTCTAGTGTTTGACAATATGTAGTATTGTTCTCTGAATTATTTCTTCCATATATTTGTAGTAGAGTACCTGTAAAATGACTGATATAGCGCATACAGCTGATGGTAGAATTATGCAGTATATACTCCTAGGTCTGTAGAAACAATTTAGGATGGAAGTTTTTTATATGATCTCATCGGCGTATATGTGAGGGTCTTGTGTGTAATTTTGGAAAACACCATAATTAAAGACTCATTATTCTAGATAGAACAAACATATTTTGGAAAGGTGTTTAGGTTTTTTTCCAGGGGCATTCTAATATGTTTTAAGCTACTTTAACTGCAAAATAATACTCTGAAATTTTACACGCCACGCACAGAGTCAAAATGCATGGATTCTTGGGGGGAATTTAAAGAAAAAAATGGATTGTGCAGTTCAATACCTAAATATTATAAGCACGTGGTGATTTTTATAATGCTGTCTGCATTTTGACCACGTCATTCATTTGAGCTTGTGCATTCTCTTCAGTGATTTATTAGTTGTCATTAAATAGAAAAAACGAGCAAAGGTACGATTAAATGCCATTTTTTCGTGTAATTGAAATGACGCTATGACATCAGAGGGAAATGTGGCATTAGAGTGAAAATCAACCTACGTTTGTCATTGGTCATTTGCGAACAAATGGCGATAACACGAACTGACTGTCATTGTCATTTTTGTCCCAAAATGAAATGACGGACACTGCGAGTCATTTAGAATTTTCCTTGCGATAGATTCTGAAAAACGATGCCGAATGGGAAGCTCCCCTTCATCGCTCCACAAATGTATATTTTTCCTATCCCGATTCACTACTGATTTCTGCATTTTGGGTAATTTTTTTTGACTTCATTGCACCTGCATAGCCCAAATTGTCGGCACTTGACGGCGACGGTTCGTATTCCATTCCATAGGATGTATAGAAAAAAGTGTTAATAAGATGATGGATAGCATTTTATTTCATTCTATGAAATTTATAAAAAAATATATTTTTTTTGAAAAAACGCCCCCAAAAAGTGGGCGTGGCCAAAAACTTTGTATGGGCGATATATTGGAAAAAATATTTTCTAAATATCTTGTTATACATTTTTTTTCAGTTTCAATGAAAATTTTAGCTGAAAACACCATTTTTGTGAAAAAAGCCCACAAAAAGTAGGCGTTTAAAAAAACTTTATATGACTAACATATGAAGGAAGGCAGTGCCTACATATCATCTAAAGATTGTAACACTCTATCTCTTTAACTTTAGTTATAAAAAGGTTTTTATTATTTGTGGACGTATAAAAAAATTGTTACACTTAGCCAAGAGAATATGTGGTCCAAATTTTAGCTTCCTAGCTTGAATTTAAAGGCCTAAAAATTGCGTATAGACGAACGGACGGACATTTCTAAATAGTCTTAGGTTTTGGTTCTGATCATAAACACATACACATTTATTGGTCTACGACGAATACATAGTTTGGGTGTTAGAAACTATGTGTCAAAATTAATATACCCTTCGGATAGGGTATAAAAATAAATGAAAATCTCAAATAACAAAGCCATTTACTATTTGTTATTAAAAAAAAAAATTTTGTAGCAAAAAGCGGGTAGGTACATACACCATTTTGCATAAAATGCGGGGCATTCATGTAGATTGAGTTTAATCTTCTTCAAGACAAAGTTTCCGGGTGTAGTCCACTCACATCTTATTTATGTTTTATATTTACCTGTGATAACCTGTGGGGTACCTTGCTAAGTTTTTGATAACATGGCAAGGTGAGTGCAGTGGCTTAGTAATTAATTGCTTTGGACCACTAAGCAAGAGGGCGCTGGTTCAAATCCCGCGTTGTACCACCTGAAAGTTTTTATTCACTGCCGTTCAGAATCGGCATTAAACAGTAGGTCCGCCTTCCATTCGTGTCAAAAATATATCTTCGCATACGCAATGGTTGGAGAAGTTAGGCTTTGGATCCTGTAGGATCTTGTTCTTTTTATAATATAACTCAAGAAAAATTAGGAGTGTTAAGTCGTCTTCTAAATCTTAAAACCATTTTCCATATACATATGTAGCTTATTGTCCCGTTTTGTTGAAACCACCTAATTCTAATGAAAGCAGTTGATCAACAGTTGAGCTTCTCAATAGCTCAATCTGGGTATTTATTTTCCTCTTGCGAGTACATTTAGTTAGAGATCTCTTTGTACGGGCCTCTGAAATTATACACCCTTTTCGCAAGACTTGATAGAAATGATGCTGACTTTCCCAATCTAATTCAACTCCCACACCACCAATAACACCCCAATCATCGACAATATTAAATATTGTAATCTTCACTTTCGTCACTTTGATTCTGCCGACTCATTCTTCGGTAGCTAGTAACTTAAACATTCAATCGAATTAATGGTTCCAGCAGTGGATATGGGTGGAACGAAAGAAAAAGTACCAAACATTCCACAATCACCTAATAAACAATTCATTCTTCAGTTCTCCTTTTGTCCATCTTAGTTGGCAAAACATTTTTCACCTCATGTCCAAACTGGCAATAACCATCTGTCAATTGCTAAAGTCAATTTTCCGGGCTCCGAAACTTAGTCCGGCCGGTGAATGGAGTGAGGGAGTCCTGAAACAAAACAGAAAAAGTAGCCTTGGGGAGATATAAACTTTCTACACCGTTCTGTCTGACCGCATACAATTTTTTTTTTGCTTTCGCTTTATACTTTTTCTCTACTTTGATTGCCCACAGATAAATGGGCAACAAAAGGACCACAGCATACATACAATCGCATTGCACGGATGTATCCACCAAAGCGAAGTCGTCCTTGCCAACTCTCGTTGTCGTAATTTAATTCCAATATCTGCAGAGCCATCGTCCCGCCATATCGCTGTGTGTGTATCTTTCTGTGTATGCTACCAGCTACGCTACCGGTACACTGATCCGAAATGGCGGAGTTAATGTATTTTACTTTCATTCCATTTCATTTTGTTATTCTACTTTCTATCGCCATCGTCATCGTCATCATCATAGTCGTATAGTTGTCCTTCGGTACGCCTTATGTTTCGTGGTGTTCTGCCTTGTGTCCAAATGTTTATTCAATTCGAAACGTTATTTCTACTCGAATGGGCCAGTGGCATAAGAACTCTCACTCGCTCTCTCAAACCTCACCTCGGAGGGAAAAAGGAGGAAAAAGCAACAAAGGCGTTTATCCCGCAAAATGATCCTGGCACTATCGTTTTATGTTTGAGATATTCCAACCGCATGCATTAATTTTCATCATCAACCTGATGGGATGAATATCCCGTCCCGTTTCCGCCACTACTGTACAGTCTTGTAGTAGTTGCTGAAGTAGACCATAAGACTGAAGGATTCCCGCCCACGTGGAGGGTGATAATGCCTTTAGAAATGGAAGTTTACTGGTTCATGTTGTCACCTAATTGAAAAGAACATATTGTGGGTGATGCTGAAGGCACAGGATACATCTGTGTAATGAGTTTTTTTTTCTTTTTTCGTTTTCCTCGTTGCGTTTTCATGTGGTGGGCAGGGAAGGATGGGTGTCCATGTCCAGGCCCATCAGTATTTCATGAACTTCCTTAAGCTGTAGGCATGTGAATGGAGTCTGAATGACATAGACAGACAGGCGATTGAAGTAAATTGAATTTCATCTGAACGAGGGCAATGTACGTATACAAGATGTATTTCATGAAAGGTCCTTACGTGGTTGGAAAATAAATGTGTTCTCGTTTATTGAGTGCAAGGTGGAAAAGTGTGTTGATTTGCGAAAAGGTAAATCAAGGCGTATTGTGATTTATTGCATGTATGGCGAACTTGCTTTTTAGTGGCTTTTATGGACTGCGTATCAAACAGTATTTCAGTTGACTTAATTTTCAATCGGTTTTTGTTGTGAGAAAGGGAGAGTGGGGAAAGCAATTTGTAAAGTTTTACTCAAGTATCCTTTGAATAAAAACATTAAGATTCTTTAAGCTTCTATTGTCGAGATCACTTGAATCATCATAGCTTATATTTATAAGAAATAGCGCGGTACACACTTTTTTTCATTTTTTGTAAGGGTCACTATGGAATTCTTCTTCAAGCGTTGAACTGGAAAGGCAACCTATGCTAAGCTCATTATAATCCGATCTTATTAGCATACTTGAGCGGGGTAGAATTTAATTTTCTGCCATTGAAACCGCAATACTCTGCCATGGCACATGCATCGCTGAAACCGAAAGGCTTTCCATCCTCGGTATGTGTGTTAATGAATGACCATATATTCGATGTCGTTAAGAACGCTGCGAAATATCCAGGTTTACTCGAGCGATGCAAGTTAAGTTTAGTAGAGTTAAAGATGTAAATGTTTGCTTGGCCTCAGTATTTTACCCAGTGAAACTGGGAGTCCTGCCAAATAAAGTTTAGGCCGAACTAGTAGGAATGCAGTTAAAGTAGGAAATTATGAACAGTCTAACCTTTAATTGATGTCTAGAGATCACACCATCACCATCGCCAATAGGCTTGTATAGTTCACAAACCAAACAAAGCTCTTTTAAGTGAACTAGTTCGCAATTTCCTAGTTCATTTAGTTCATTTGTTCATTTCAACAAACTGAAAGTAGTGCGATACGGGATTCACTGATGGTGAACTTGCTTGAATTAAAAGAAACTTCAAAAATTAAATTGCATGTAGTTCAAAAAGGAAAAAGATTATTCCTTCCCATTCAAGAGCTAAAGGATGAGATAATTCAGCACATTAACGATATTGCCGAATTGGATGGCATGAATGTGGATGAGATGTGGTTCCAACAAGACGGCGCTACATGCCACACGGCGCACGTCACAATCGATTTATTTGGAATGGACCTATCAATTGGCCACCAAGATCGTGTGATTTGACACCATTGGATTATTTTCTTTGGGGATATGTGAAGTCGCTCGCCTACGCCAACAAACCGAAGCTAACATTCGTGGCATCATTGCCGACATACAGCCCCAAATGCTTGAAAAAGTGGTTGAAAATTGGACCTCTAGACTTGTCTATATTCGAACCAGCCGCGGTGGCCGAAATCATATTTAAACGTTAATGGCATAAAATTATCCTTCCAATAAAGCCAAATTGAGGGACATTAGAACGATTTTAAATGTTTATATAAAATGTTTTACTAGTAATTAGATATTTTGTATATCACATATATTTAGAAGCTCACAATCGTGAGTGTCCTTGTACAAGCTCATCCAACAATTTGTTTCCCCAAAAACTGTTTCATATATTTTCTTAGCCATATTATTTGGTGAAAAATGTTAAAAAACAATAACAAATGTTGTTTTGAAGGAAATGGTTTAAAATGCCGCAACTCAAAATCGCAACATACCTTGGTTTCGGGCGATTTGATTTGGGGCTGTAAATGAATTATAGGAAAGACCTACATTGTTTTGGGCAGTTTTACAATTTTTTGAAGTTCTGGACGATTTTTTTTTTTCCATTTTTGCGATTTTGTTTCATCACGGAACCCTCTCAATGAAGTCATAACCAGGGAAAAAAACTGTACTATAAAGATATTTATAAAGACTGAACAACTGGCAAAATTGCGGTCTTGCAATTCACTTAAATATTCTCGATTCTTGCATGTCTTGAAGCCTCTTGTTACCCACGAAACAGCTCTCAAACTATCACTTCGAATTTCTACTACTCTCGTATTGCATTTTATTATTCACTGCACTACCTGCAGGTAACGAGAAGGTACCGATTTTATTAGTTTCTACTCTGAACGTATTCATTATAAAAACGTGCTCACTTACACATCACGACCAACGCATTAGGAAAATAAACTTCAGGCAATCATCCAAGGGACAAACGCACAAATACTACAAATTCGTCATTCTCTCGGAAAAGAGGCACAATTCGACGACGACGACGAGTACATGGCACTCAATCATGTTGAGTCACCCTCACAAATCGTACATCTTACAACGAACATCTCTCAGTGTTGCTGCTAAATCCGTCCCTGATTGCGCAAAATTGTGACTAATTAAAAAAAAAATTCTTCTAATTACACAAAACAAAGAGAAGAGTAAAAAAAAATATTGCGTATACGCCACGTTGAACGACGAAGGCGCCAATTTCACCGTAATGATGTGCTCGCACTAGAAATCGAACGCAACGAAATTGGCTGTGTCAGCCCAACCTCAAAACCGCTCGCTAGCTAGACACCTGCCAGATCAATTTAGACCATAAAGTCGTGATACGCTTTGAAGTATTGCCAAATTTTCCAACTCTATGGTCGGATTGCGTGCCAAAGATATGCTCCATTTGTCTCTGAGAAAAAATGCCATAAATAGCCGCCGCCGCCGCCGCCGCTGCTGCCGCCCAAAAGCAATTATGATCAACTTCGTGTGTCAAACTTCCGGCGATTAGGCCGCAATCAACCCCAGAAAACCACCAACACAACCACTGAGCAAAGTGATATGTGAACGATAAATTGTCCACTCTGAGCATCCGACGTGTTGTCGTCGTCGTCGTCGTCGTTGGTTGTTATGGTTATTTGCGAAAGGGACAGACTCACTTGGTGGACTACTGCTGAAAGAAATAATTCACAAACTGCTTCTCGCCTGTTCTAATTCCAGTCACATCCACACGTTCAATTCTCGCGCGCCCTTCTGACGGTCGACGGTGGACACTTGGCGGATCTGAGTGTATTTCTCAGTGCCCAACATCGCAGCCATTGATCATGGCCGATGGCCGAAGAGAGAGAGAGAAAGAAATGATGGTAGGCGACGTGTCTTTTGGCGTGCAATACGATTTCTGCTGCCCGCCGCGCCAGCCAGCTCTCGTGGACGGGACGCGTTAAACATGATGCCGGCTACCAACCAAACAGCAAGTCTCATGCATATTTCATGATGTGTGGGATGATATGACAATGGGGATTGGACTTTGAGGTGAAATGGCTCCGAACGGCACAGCGCGGAGCGGCATGGCGTCGCGCATTGTTCTCCCAAGAGTGTCGAATTGGATACCGCTGCGGCGGAATGATTTCTTTAATTTATTTTATTTCATTTTAATTTCTGTCGATCGTCGGCCACGACGCGACTGCCGTGCTCTTCTTCTGCTTAGTTCTGTTCTGTAGAAAGTATAATGCGTCGAACGGTTTCTCTTGGAAAGAGTGCGGCGGCGACGTTGGAGCAGCAGCATAAGGAGCCACAGTCAGCTCCTCATTGGAAATGAAAATCAATTTGTTGAGAAACGAAAACAAGAATTCATTATTGGGTTGTGTGCTCCTGTGGGCATATGTTATGCACTTGGATTTGCATAGGAACTGAGATTCAATTTGGTTAGCAATGAGCTTTGAATGTGAATTCCATTCGACGACGGATTGGTTCAATGGTGCACTGGGTCGTCTATGGGGATTTCGACAAGAAAGATGGAGCAGTGCGGGAGGGAGTCCTTTGGCATGCGGCTTGGCACAAAATCTTTGCAATTTAAATGAATTTGCATTGATTTCGAGCAGGCAAGACAGATAGGTAGGCATCGATATCCTCATCGATGCAGCGTCTATATCTATATCTATTTCTATATCTGTGTGTGTCTGGGCAAGTAGCATTTATTGGTTTTGGATGGATTTGTCTGTGCCTTTTTCTTAATTCTGTATTTCGATTTTGAAATACGATGTGAAGTACTCTATTTCTCTGTCAGCATGAATTGCATATATAAAGTTGATTGAACGACGAACCACAAAGCTGGTTTTAGCCTCTGATTATCCAGAAGGCAGATGAGAGCCTATTATTTATTTTAATCGCATTTCAAGATGGAAATTTCCAGCATTATCCTCAATTTTATCTATCTTGTTAAAAGTGCATGATTTATTTTGTTTCGGATTGGATCACTTCTTATTTTGGAAATTGCAAATGCAATTTGAGTATCACATTCGACTTGATGAATATAAAATTTTGCAAAGTATTTGTGCGTTTTAGCTTTCGGCAGCGGAAAGTTAGAGGTGATACCTAATTTTAGTTGGGTTGGCTGGTGTAATATCAAATATAGCTTCTAACGTCACTTTTAGCCACTATATCATTTCTTATCTCCATAAAGAGTGAGCTTGTTTTTGAAGAGCCTCTGCTACTAATTTGATAAACGCCAAGCCTTGTCATGTGCTCATGCGTGCTTGACCTTCAAGCTTCGAAAGGCAGTACCAACACGACGAAGGAAGCTAATTTAATTTAATCTATTTTATTTTATTATTCGGCTGCAAACTTAAATATTGAAATTCTAACTAAGGGAGTAGAGACAGAAGTGCTACAGTGGAAATCAAAAGTGATGGCTTAGTTACTCTTAGCCTTCCATAGCATAAGGGAGATCGGTCGGTTGGAACCATAAGAAGTTTAGGGGGTGGGTTAGTATTGAATCAAATCGAATTAAAGAGAGATACACAATTAATAGAAACAAAGAGGAGTTGATGAATGGAGTGAGTATCTGCAATGCCGAATAGCCTTCTATATTCGAGGCTTTACAAATTATTGGGCTCCAGGCGATATTGACAAGGAAGTTAAATAAACGGATCGTTCTAGGTTACACCTTGAAGAGCGAAACTGGGATAACGATGTTGATTGCCTTCGCTTATAGGGGAACCATACCTGAAGGGCTTACTCAAGAAGTAGGCGAACAAAACTTATGTAGAGTGATTTGGGTTACATAAGAGTTGGAGACGTTTTTGGACCACACCGTTTGAACAGCGACAAAAAGTTGAGCGGCACACAAAATTTAAAACGTATGAAATTGTATGGCAGCGGTAACACAGCAGCAAGCAATGTTTTGAAACGGCAAGAGCGGCGTCGCTCAGCTTTTAATTCTGTTCTATTATGTTGGTGTAGAAAAATGTTAAAGAGTTTCATTTCATTTATATTAAAACCAAATCTTATTTCGTTTTAACTTAAGATAATTATGAAAATATTAAAACTACTTTTATCCTAATGATTTTTAGCTTTTAAATTTCTTATATTTATTTACATAATATCTTCCAATTTGCCGTAGGGCTATTAGGTTAAAACTACTAAACAAAGAGAATGATTTAAGGAAATTTACTGATTCTGATTGCTCTACTGCGGATTCAGTGTGAAAGGTAGACTAGGTTCGATTCCTAGTAATTGAATGCTAGGCTATTTCGGAGTAAGAAATTAGTACAGAGCTTTCACCCGTTAGTGTGGGAATGTGAGTATGTTCTTACCAATTTTGACAAGATTGCAGAAGGGTTTGCTACCCTTCTCTATTCTTTGAGAATATTGCAACCGTCTCTGAAAATAATTTTCCGTTCAACGCTAAAAAGGCAGCGATAAACATTTTTGTTTTTTGATTAATTTGGGATTGACTAGGATTATAGTCCGTTACATGTTCCGGTTTTGCTCTCATCTAATCTAAACAAGCTCCAATTATGTAGTATTTTTTGTATTTAGACACTTGATTTACGTTTAGAACTGGGCAGAGTATTACACTGCACTTGACTGGTAGATGGCCTAAACTAAGCTTACTAAATTTTATGGGATCATAACAATTCGTAAGTTCTCTCACAAGGCGTATACGTTTTTATATCCAAGTTGATGATGAAGGGGAATTGTAGCATAATTGTAGCTTGGTTTCAACTCATCATTATCATGAAAGCCCTGATGTTATGACGGGTGCCTTCAAACATATGCAAATAGTAGCAACTTTAAATTCAAACAAGCGTCGATTAAAGAAAACTAAACGTGCAAAATATGAGGCAAGAACATAGGTTTCTCCGGAGGAAAAGCGCGGGTATGAAACCAAACAGGCTGGTTGCCGGGCGCTGGACATTAAATATTATTTTTTTATAATGTGTTATTTAGTGGAACCGATGGACGCAATTAAGCGGAAGGCTTGTAAAATTTCGATTTTGCTTGATTTCGAACGCAATTAAAGTAAGAGAAAAGCAATGCACCGAGAAAATACCTTATATAGTGTGGACCACAAGTCACGGCACACTGCGAACAATAGTATCACAAACACTTTGTAAAACCGGTAAAACGCATTAAATTAATTTTTGAAACAAATTGATTATTTTTGCTTCGACCTTTGTGATTCGTTCCTAGAAAAGCATTAGTGAATGCAATTCCAAATCCATCACTGTGTATCCCTAAAACAAATAATTGCGAAACGTAATGTGATGAACGAAACCAATCACAAATTGTGTAATCGATCGACTGCTTTAATGAGAAGTGAACAGTTATGATTAATTGACAAATAGAGCAATTAAAAAGATCGAATCTTTAAATTGAACAACATTGGTACTATTCGGCCTTTTGAAATAACCAGCTCTAACAGGGGCAGCCCACAAGATGGCGTTATGGATCGCAAACTCTGTATAAGACTGTTGCTCCCTGTTGCTAATATTTTTTAAACTCGAAATAAGTAAACTTTTTTTTTTCCATATACAGTGGACGTCCAGTTTAACGAATACTCGATATAAGGAACTGCAAATATTTTGTTTTCCATTAGCATTTCTATATTGCAAATGAAGTAAAAATTATATTCTCGAGAGATAATGCAGGCGCCAGTACCTTTTGTCAAAAATTTGTCATTTTTATGGATATACGAGTATTCTTACTACTCTTATTGCCTGTTTTTGTAAACGATGACATAGCACGAAAAGGCTCTGCGACCCCTTTCATCGGGACAGAGCCCTTCTGTGAGCTACCCTCCAGTAATATAAAAGTTAAACTCAATACTTGGGAACACCAAATGCCTCAATCCCATTAGCACTCCTTCCAAGGATAATGCCATGCTAAAAAAATTCATTGGCCTCGCCAAAAAAAAAAACGAGCACTTCAGATCCTCTCTATGAGCCAACTTGATGCTAAGATCGTAACTGACTTCCTAACTGGTCATTGCACCCTGAACCATCGTCTCATGAAAATGGGTAAAAGCTCTACAGATGTGTGTCGACTCTACCTAAAACAACCAGAAACGGCAGAACACATCCTCTGTGAATGCCCTACAATAATCCTACAAATGCAACAGAGGACTTACAGAACCTCAGGATATTGCCAAATCATCGGCCTCAACAAAGTAAGGTTCATCAAAAACCTAGTATTGTCGCAAGACCAACAAAATTACTAACTTCATAGGATGCACCAAAGATCTATCCTGGTCGCAGGGCCCAGTCTGTTGAGCTGAACCGAGTTGTCCCTTTTTGTCATATCTTGATTTACTTCTGAAATTATGGATCTTTAAAATTGACACGATTTGGCATTCAAGAAATGGAAATAATTTAGAATGCAAGAGCTCTATAATAATTTTCGTTCACGACGATACTGCGTAACTGTTCATTATTTAAATGATAAAATACAACAAAATTAATGAAATTAGTCCCACCTAGCTGGGTCAAATTCACAACCAACGCAATCTCTTTACCATCTTTCTTTCGAATCAAATCAGTTCGCATTTCCGTTACATCCACCATATATTATTACAGGTCCACGAGGGAAAATAATCAGGATTCAGTAAATAAAAATAATCTGAAAAACAGAATTCAACATAAAATAAGCTGCATTCTTCAGATTTTCTGATTTAATATACCGCGCTTTTTTTTCCCCCCAATAACTGTAGAACAACAAAGCAAAGTAACAATTAGCGGAAATAGAATTTTCATGCTTGACACGTATATACAGTCTAATGAAAAATGTCAAAATTATATAATAAAATTTTAATATAACTAAATTATTTAGAATTTCAAAGATTTGAATTAGTACAGTCTCTTCAGCAAGAAATGGAACAGAATTTGCAACTTATAGTTTTTAATATGTATTCTTAATTGTTAGATATGCTATTAAGTTACAGATGAGGAATTAACCAGATAGTCAACTCTGCATACCCCTATCCCTTTTAACCCGGAAAAAAAAATTTAAAATGGGCCGCAAAATCCTTTCACAAATTCCCTATCTGTGGAAATGTGTGAACAAGAAACATGAAGTAAGATGGCGTTGGCATTGTCAAAAATATGACATTAGCGCGGGGAGCTTAGAAATATTTCCAAATGGCAATAGAAAACAGCTGGTCACGGCGGATGTGTTGGGAAATAGGAAGTAGGTACTGCGAAGTGTTAAGTTTACATAATTCAACTTTTATAGCTATTTTAATGTAAATGTTTTTGAAAAAAAAAATTAGTTACTTAATAAGCATGAAGTTGTTGCAATTAAATGCGAATATTTTTCTGTGGTTAAAAGAAATAGTTCTCTACTTTTTATCTGCCTTAAAATGAACATACTTGAGTTGTTTTATTTTTTCCATTTTGGTTTGTTTTTATTTTTGCTGTTTAATAAAATGATACGAATTAGTATAAAAGTTTTTATTCAAAATACGAAAGTTTAATTTATATACTTATTCGGGTTCCGTGCATGAATAAACAGAAGTACGATACAAATATTTTTAATAGTTTTTGAAGTATTTTATGTCAGAAACTTTGTACGTTTAGTCATTGAATTTTCTAAGCTGAACATTTTTTATTTAAGTTAATATGCTTTATCTTCTAAAGGGCCAACTTAAATGGATTAACTTTATGTCAAAACAGAACGAAAAGCCCACTCAATTTTTGTCAAACTATCTAGTCACCCATAATGAACTTAAGAGAACTTCATAATCTGTCAAATTGTCTTCTTTTGGTTTGGTTTCGAAAAAATAAAATGGAAAATCAGTTAAGAAAATTAAAAGGCGTTGAAGCATATATTTGTTTGTTTAGATTTAAGAAATCGTACTCCGTATGTTGTTCAATTTTTTGTTTTTTATTTACTTCTTCTTTCTTTTGTGTGCCTTCTGTTAAATTTCCGTACTGAATTTCGGCCAGCCGTAAGCCAGCCGAAGTTAACGAAAACTTGACGAAACACTAATTATTCACCTTATGGGCAGGCAGTACTATTTGCATGTACTGGGAAGTTCCATTAAGCTGGCTTAAGCTCATTCAAGTGCATTATGGTTGGCCCTTAACTTATAGTAAGTGAGCGAGTAAGTGAGAAGAGCGAGAACAGAAGGTAGCTGGAACACACTGCATAAATATGTTGTGGGAGCATTTTCCTATCGAAAATGCTTGGTAGTTGAGTACAACTCATATCATTTAGTTACATTGTAGTCATATATTGGATTGAATTAGATTACTTTTTAACTTTTTACAGCAGACGACTTTATTTGCCAAGATTTGAATTTTTTTGTAATTTTTTTAATGAAAAAAAACAAAAGAATTTACAGTGATTGCAAATAATATTTGTTAAAATTCGGTCCATGTTATATCAAGAAGCCTTAGCCCAATTGTGTAAAAGTTTAATAAAACCACCCCTTACCTGCGAAATCCCTGTTTGTATAGGTATACTTAAATCTATTGTTAAGCGAAAATTTTTCATTAAAAATTAGAATAAATTGCTTTATTTTTTATAATTACAGTATTGTGCGAAACATAGGCAACCAAATTTATTTCGCACATATACACCTGAGAGCAAAGTTGATTACAGAATTTTATTAGGATAAAAATTACTGAAGATCAGACGTGAAAAAGGTTGTACAGTAGAGGGTTCTATAATCACCCCAACTCAAGTTATATCAAGTTAAAGTCAATAATTACTATTTTGAAGTAAAACTACTCTAAATGTTCAGAAATATTAGATATAGATAGAAAATATATACATACACATATTTCTACATATTTTGTAGATCTCATTTAATTACACAAAATGGGCAGCATCTTGTGATTTCACAAGCCAAAAAAAAAAGATATGACGCCATAAGTTAAAATTAAAAAACACATTTTACAGCTTTTCATTTTAAATGCATTTTTTTCCCAAAACCTGTTGGCTGGTATTCGAAGATCCTCTTAGCTGGAGCATTATTGTCCATTTCCTGGATGTGGCCGAGCCAATGTCAAGGACGAGAACATAGAGTTCGCGTCTATATCTTTTCCTCCATTTGCCGTCCTCGCACCCAGGACCAAATATCCGAAGAAGAATTGTTCGCTCGTCGGAACCTAGTAATAAATCTACTTTCCTGCTTCCAGCACTCGATGCCATATAAAAGAACTGGCATAACAGAAAGGAAGAATAAGAGTCCTATAGAGGATGCCTCTGGGATGATGTCACGATACTTGGACGACTGGTTGTTGGCGTATGTGCTAGATGAATGCATACTGGAGAGTCGCTCACTCAGGCGCTGTTTGTTGGTGGTTGGACAGTCAAGCTCTGAATCTAGCTCCAATAAGAAAATGGTCACATTTGCCTTTCGGTAAGTGTACACGTTCATGATGTTAGATGCGTGCCTCGCATCGATGAGCACATGGTCATTTTAGTTGGCGGTCAGATTACTCTGTGGATTCTTACCCATGGAAATATGATGCTACTTATCACCCTACAAATTTTTGTTAAAAAGTAGGCGTGGCAAAAATCTTTGTACGGCAAATTGGTTAAGGAGGTTAGTGTTAAAAATTATGTAAGTTATAAAGATGAATCTGAAATTGTTCAAGGACTGAGACAAAATACCAAAAGAGGGAAGAAAAGCTGCGCGAATCTAACCGATGTAGCCTTGCCAAGCTAGGCCAGCCCACTCTCACGTCTTTCTTTTTCGACTTTTCAATATTCGCAAACTCTTTTTTAATAATTATTATCCATTATACTCTAAATTTGCAATATCTATTCCTTTTTTTGCTAAAGGGACTGTACTAATTAATATCTTTGAAATTCTAAATAAGTTATGCCTTAATTTTAGGTTTAGTTCTGTCTAGGTAAATTAAATTTTAATTAATTTGTGTGGTAAAATTTCAATATAAAATGTAGATGCTTTCGGTCTCTCGATTTAGTTGCCATTTAGCAGTTGTCAAATAGACAAATATATAGACAAATATTGTTATATTCCTTACTCGAGAGTATAACGGTGTCAAGATGAAGGTTTTATTTCCATTCCTTGTGATTGTGACTATCATTTGTTGTTCCACAGTTATTGCAGGAGAACCAAGTATGTTAAATAAGTAAATCTTTACGTTCTAGTTTTTTGTTGTTATTGAATTTAATTTTTCAGATGTTTGCACTTTACCTCATTCCTACAATGGGGATGTTTCAGGTAGAGCTTATTTGCGATCATGGACATATAATAAAGAAATAAATAAATGTATTCCCTTCATATATTTTGGAATGGGCGGAAATGGGAACCATTTCGGTTCCCAGAAAGAATGCGAAAATACTTGCCTTCGTATCCCGGTTAAGTCAGGCTAATTCTTACAAAGATTTCTTTTTTTTATTTTAAATAAAGTTATCCAGTTACGCAATGTTTTTTTTTTTAAGAATTTTAATATCTCAAAGACTAGGGGTAGGGCGAGTTATTTCTGCCTAAATTGCATGAAATTGATGTGGACGAAATGACGTGGTTTCAACAAGACGGTGCCACATGCAATTCATTGGCAACTCGACCGACTGGGGTAGTTATTGTCCCCTCACCTGCTTAACAAAGGTTTTATCCTTGCCAAAAATGAAAAAAAAGGCTGAAGTCAGCAAAAAGTGTACATGGCCCTAAAAGCTGTAAGGGTCAAATATTAAGGTTTATTTTTTAAGGATTATCTTTCGTTCGTTCGTTATCCGGTTCCCGATCCGTGAATTGTCCCTGCCTGAGACACGGCTGTCCTCCATCCTCTGCGATTCCGGGCACACTGCTTCTAGTTATCCAAACAAAGGGTTCTGGCATCTGCGATTGCTTGGTCTTTAAAACGGAGGCTCGGTCTTCCTTATCGTCTCTAACTTGTGGGCTGGGATTCGAAGATCATCTTGACCGAAACATTGTGTAGTCATGGGTTTTTGGCTTGGTATAACTCATAGAGCTCGCGGTTATATCTTCTCCTCCCTTAGCCTACATTGCTTCCAGCACTCGGTGAAGTATAACAGAATTGGCGTAACAGAAAGGGAAGAATGCGGATTCTATAGAGCATATACGTTTTCTTTCGAGTTAGGAAAGACGCCTTAGCTACTTTAGGTGTGCTAAGGCGTCCAAAATCGAATTTCCTTTTCTGGGGAGTACGCAGCTTCTCTTTGGCCAGTCCAGCGCTGAAACTCGCTGCGACAAGAACATGGTCAGAGTCGACCTTTGCCTCTCGACCGTCTAGAGACCGCCTATGGATTCTCAGCCGTGAAAACATAGTGCTTCTTATCACCGTACAACTTTTCGTTAAAAAACGCCCCCAAAAAGTAAAAAACTTTGTACAGCAAATTGGTTAAGGATGTCAGCGTCTTCATATTTTGTGAAGGTCTTAGTGCTTCTTTCCTCAACTTTAGGCTTGAAACAGGTTTTTCTTAATTGTGAAAAAAAAACTTTACACTCTACCATTTCGGGACCCTAGGGAGTATATGTTCCAAATCTCAGTTTACTGGCTTACATTTAAAAGGCCCAAACATTTGTGATGGATCGACGGACGGATATTGCTTAAATGTCAAAATTACTGTGCCCTTCGGATAGGACAAAAAGATGAAGCTGAAATTGTTCAAGGACTAAGGCAAAAATTAAAAAGAGAGCTTATCCTAAAGTATCATTAATCTGAGAAGAAAGCTTTAATTAACTTAAAACTTTCCTAAAACTGCCTAACCCTTACCTCTGCAACTTACTTCTCCTGAGGCTCTTTTTTGGAAACCGGCTAGATGTTATTGGCCAGTCCACTCTCACGACTTTCATTTCGACTTTTCGACATTCGCAAACTCGTTATTACTAAATTTGCAATCTCGGTTTCATTAATTTCTGAAGAGACTGTACTAATTAATATCTTTGAAAATCTAAATGAGTTATGCTTTAAATTTAAATTTAGTTCTGTCTAGGTAAATTAAATTTTACTTAATTTATAAGGTAAAATTTCACTATAAAATGTACATGCTTTCGGTCTCTCGATTTAGTTGCCATTTAGCAGTTGTCAAATAGACAAATATATAGACAAATATTGTTATATTCCTTACTCGAGAGTATAACGGTGTCAGGATGAAGATTTTATTTCCATTCCTTGTGATTGTGACTATCTTTTGTTGTTCCACAATTATCGCAGGAGAACCAAGTATCTATGTTAAATAAGTAAATCTTTACGTTCTAGTTTTTTGTTCTAATTAAATTTAATTTTTCAGATGTTTGCACCTTACCTCATTCCCACAACGGGGTTGCTGAAGGTAAATCTCATATTCTAAAATGGACATATAATAAAGAAAAAAATAGATGTATTCCCTTCATATATTTTGGAACGGGCGGAAATGGGAATCGATTCGATACTAAGAAAATATGCGAAAAAACTTGCCTTCGTATCCCGGTTAAGTCAGGCTAATTCTTTTAAAGATTTCCTTTTTGTGTTTTATTATTTTAAATAAAATTACCCAGTTACGCAATGTGTTTCTTTTTTTGAGAGCTTTAATATCTCAATGAATAGAATAGGTACTAGCAGTGGGGCGAGTTATTTCTGCCTAAGTTCCATGAAATTTATGTGGACGACATTCAACAAAACGGTGCCACATGCAATACATCGCCTGAAATATTTCAATTCAATATTGCATGAGACCTTTTCTGGACGTGTACGAAAATTATAGTACAGCCCTTCCAGTCTTAGTTATTTCCATTTTATCAATGCCAAATCGCGTCTATTTTTAAGGTCCATAATTTCAGGAGAAAACCAGGTTGGAATGCAAATAACTAAAAGAGAGACGGGAAAGCTTAGCTTCCAAGTGGTCTGTTCCTCAAGTCGCAGAGATAGTGGGGCGTGTCTTCGTGAAACTCCTCGTTGCCGCAACTCCTACAAATTCATGGCGATGCGCGAATTTGCGATCTCGGCAAAACTCATCCAATTGTGCCGTGTGACCCTAGAGAATACTCGGTTCAATGTGCAGTTCGGCAGCAGCACATTTGAACTGTTGCAAACATGTATCGGATTCCGGCAAGGAGATGCACTATCATATGACGTCTTAAACCTTATTCTAGAACAGTTAGTGCGCAGAGTAGGTGTAAACACGGAAGACACTATCTTCATGGGATATGCGGGCGATATCGACATCATCGGCCGCTCCCAACGCGCCCTGATAGAGGTTTTTACGGCAATTGACAGATAGACAGACCTTGTTGGCCTTGAAGTTAACGAGAAAAGCATAAACTTCAAGGCAGAAACATCCTTAGTGGGAATTCAGCGAAGAATTACCCTAGGAAACCGTTGCTACTTCGGTTTGGTAAAATAAATGAGTTAGAAAGTTAGGATGAGTTAGGACCTAACTATGATCCTACTAGTTCTGCTGTATGGCGCTGAGTTCTGGATGATAAGCAGGAAAGGAGAGCAGATACTTCTTCGCAGAAAATTCTTCGAAGAATTTATGGCTCTGTGAGCTGTATCAAGATGTGGACTACATTGGCTCGGCCACATCGAGCGAATGGACAATAATGCTCCAGCCAAGAGGATCTTCGAATCCCAGCCCCAGTTATGAGACGACAAGGAAGACCGAACCTTTGTTTCAAAGACCAAGCCATCACGAATGCCAGACCGCTTTGTCTGGATAAGTTATATATGGGAAGTTATCCCGGCCAATAGCCCGGGGCCGTAGAGGATGGAAGGCTACTCTGTCTCAGGCAGAGACTCTTCACGGTTCAGAAGCCCTTGAAGTAATTAAGTATATTCTGCAGGTGGTTGTAGAATTCCACATGTTAATGGGATATTCCACTCGTTCTCCTCTGTTTGAACAATTGAAGAGCCCTGTCATGATCCATTTCAGATCTTCTCCTTGTTAGCTCTAGGCCATCTCATTGCCCTTTATGTGCATGTGTCCAGGAAATCAGCAGGGACACACCTTATGCTGGGAGCCAAGAGCTTTAATTCCTATGCAAAAGTGATGATTCAGCTTGGGGTTCATTTCAATAATATTGTTTGCTTTTATGGCCGCTTGTGTGCCAATTAAAATGGTATTATCATTCTGTGCTATTGCCAACATTGATACAGTAGGGGCCGCTTTCACGATGCCGGAACCTCAGCTTCAAAAACACTACTCTGATCAGAAAATCCGTGGGGCCACTTGCCCGAGGTGGTTTTTTTCAAATACAGTCGTGGTCAGATAAATCGCACACAGTCATTTGTCAGCATGTTATAACCTTTTGAGAAAACCCTCAGCTACCAAAAAGTACTAAAGTGTAAAGATATCCCTAAAGCTCTGACGAGAAAAAAATAGGTATAGTAGTAGGGTCTACCATCAGCCCAACTTAAGTTTTATCAAGTTAAAGAGAATACTTCCGATTTTAAGGGTTTAACTACTCTAAATGGCAAAATTTCGGAACTACTAGACATAGCTACATGTCCATGCAATTTTTTCACGCAACAAGGAGTGTCAGGGCTCTAAACTAGTAAAACAAAATTATGTTTTGTAGCTCTCGATTTAAATTCACTTTTTCTCAAATATTTGAGAAACTTGTTGGAGTTTGTTTCTTTTTCCAATGGATGACGTGCATTGTTGTCGGATAGAACATGCACCTCCCGGGTACACTGTCACCTCCCACTTCTGCAGTGTCTACAAAAATGTTCCAAGTCTTTTCATTTTAATGTGACAAATGCATCCCACGACAGTCAGCCTCTACAGGGAATTCGGCGTTCATGATTGATAGATATCGATTGGAAGTTTTTCTTCGTTTACTGTTAGTACGTTTTTTGTTAAGATATTGTGGAGACAACAAAGCCATTAGTAATGACATCACCCATCTATCATTTAGTGTTGATCCATTAAACTTGAAACTTCCGCAACGGTGCAAGAAGCCCTCACAGTGTCACTCTCTTGTTCCTCCAACTTCAAATATAGATACTTATATGTAAGAACAAACGCTCCCTCGTTTCCATAAATTCAATGTCAAAGGACGCGTTTAAGCAATACTACAGTTAGATCACGTACATGCCAAAACAAAAAAAAAATAGAAAACTTTTTCTCATGCTAAACTGTTCCCAAACTAGTTAGCTATGATCTAAATGAACTTCCAACACGCCCTCTGCTCGAAAAAAAAAGAATCAAACGGAATTCCTATTAAAATTCCAATCCATATTTCCTTAACCAAAAAAAACAAACAGGTCCTTCGAAGGAAAACTTCTCTTCTCTCGAATTGGAAAACCAAAAACTAGAAAGTCACACCCGCAAAAGAAAATTCAATTATAATCTCTCTCAACATTCAACTGTAAATCTCATCTCTTCAATTAATTCCGCTGTGAAATGTTCAGCAAACTTCTTTGAATTTTCAGATTTTTTGCATTTCATTTTTCTATTCGAACAAAAATTTTTAATTAAATTAGCATTTGAAAGTCAGTCGACGACTGTGCCCCCAACTAATAGTTTAGAATAGCACAGACACGACACACAAAACGATGAAGAGAATAATATGCAACCTATTCGTAAACCTACCTAACGTGCTACTCCTTCTTGCCCTTAATCGAGATGGGTCCAACGCTAATTTCCATCTGAATCTAAGCACACACCAAAAATCTGTGAAGATTGGAGAAAATTTGCGGAACTATTTAAGCGAGAATAATTCTCAGCCAAAACAACGTTCTGCCTCGACAGACAGGAAATTTAATTTTCCAATTAAATTTCTGACTTTGACAAGAGAGTGAGATAGAGATTGCATCCACCAGTTAGGCATAAAGTCGGGCCGGGTTGACTTGAGTCTCTGAGCGACTGGTTTGGTTCCAAATCAATTGAATACATGTAGATAATGTAGGTGGACTTTTCAAGCAGCGGATAGGGAAGAAGAAGAAAAATATATTTTCTAATAGTGGAATATGGAATATAGGAAGTAGTTTCGGCCTTTTGTTGGGATCCATGTGCAGATGAGGCACAGTATCGATGACAAGGAGAGTTTATTGCGGATTTTACTTTTAAATATGAATTCAAAGGTGCTCAACTTGACAAGTTGCCTCAGAATGCTTCATCTTATTTTATTATTGGCTCGGCTTACGATAGTGGGATACGTTCCATATATTTTCTCCTAAAGTCTCTGTGGACTGAACTTAATACTTAATTACAAAGAAAGAAAAGGTAGAGGTCCAAAAAAAGGAAATCATGGGATTATACCCGCCAGAATATTTGGACATACAAATTAACATTAATAGGTTAGTTGGTGTCCTAGTTGAATCAACTACCTCTTCGTTTAAGATGCTGGTTTGCAGGTTTGCTTCAGCACTGCTGAGTTGATCGGTGATGAACATCTCTGGGGGGTTTTTCGATGAAGCCGGTAACTGTTTTTGGAACTCGCTTTTTTGTGTTTCGGGTTTTTGGTTTCCTCTGGCGAGCTTACCTCGATGGTCTCAGGATAGGTGAACACTTCTGACTCATTCCCTTCCTCTGGTCAATAATAAGACTTTACCCTTAGTAGAGTCAGCTCCGGCTATTTAACATATATTTAGATATTTGAACTGCGCATCTTTCAAAGTCCGTTTAATTTTTTTTTCGTTTTCTGACCGCTCAAAAATATTAGTAATAGTTTAGCTTAACCTACAATTGACTTAATAGGTTTGTTCCTTTCCTTTTTCAAGTAACTTCCAAAATTTCGAGGAATGAAGATAAATTGAAGATAAAGAAGCGATTGACAAAAGAAAAAAACATAACAGCTTTCTTCTGGTTTGCAGGGGTGGCTAAGGTTTCTGCAACAAAAGGTAGGTGACTGGGCCTAGGGTGAGATGACACTGCCTCTCATCTTACAAGATCACAACCCGGAAAATCTTATGAGCTAAGGTAACGTCCTGAAATATGTGGGGACCTCTAGTTTTAATTAAATGCCCATTTTCTGTACTTACTACAGAACTACATCTTCTTCCCTCATCCAAAACTCTCTTGACTATTTGCAAAATCAATCTTTACACAGAGACGAGCCCTGTGCTAATACTCTACTAAAGAACAGAATACTTCAAAGTTTATTCTTCCTCTTTCAAGACATTGAAGAATAGAAGCAGATGTCTCACTAATCCTTACAGTTTTTTATTCACATCAGGATTGCTTGATAGAATTGTATAACTGAAAGGTATCACAATGGGTCCAAAGGACCTATGTGTGTCAAGGAGGAGACTGGTCGTCGATCAAATTAACCTGACCTAATCTAACCTATGGTTTGCATAGTACAAGTCTTGCATCTTTCCCAGTCATTTTATTAACTTAGACAGAGTTCCAAGACTTTGATAAACAAAATCAGGCAAATTCCACTTTTTTCTTTTAAACAAATTCACAGAATCGCTTTTCTTAACTTATTTGATTCGCACACATGACTCTTTTCTGTGTGGCGGAGAGAAGTAAATTTCTGATGCAAGGATCCCTGCGTGTGAAAGTTTCACACGGAACATATGGTAAGCAGTGCGTTTAGCGTTAGATATGGCTTTTTTGAAAGTCCGATAGCTGTTTTTATATAAGTCTCTGTTTGTCTGGGAGTGTGTGCCCTTGGCCAAATTAAATAGAGCTCTGGTTCTTTTTCTGATTGCAAGGAGATCTTTTGGCCACCATGATGGGGATTTCGTATTCTTTATTGTCCGTAAAGGACACGCCTTATCGTATGCCTCGCTTAGGACAGTGCTTAACATATCCGTCATTGCATCGATTTCATCTGACGTTCCTATTCTTAGAAGGTCTAATTTTCTACCGCTAAACTCTAAGTCAGGCTAAAGTTAGCGAACGGAGAGAGGAAGTAAGGAGAAACGCCAATGGAGAACTTCAGTAATGTCTTCGACATGTCAACTCGATTGATTATTTTGGACGATTTACGCTGCTTTCAATCAATCAATCAGTCAAATCTCAAGGACAGAGCAGTTATCTGTCACTCTATAGATACAAGGAGGTACCCTTTTCTATCTTAGATATATCCATCAAAAATCCTATTCCTGTCTGCCAAGTATAGTGACCCTAAGGTTTTTGTCTATTTGAAACCCGAGTTTCACGTAATAAGCAACTGACACGAGTTTCTTTTGATCAAAGATTTTAATTAAGGTTGAGTTTACCTCAGAATATTTTGTCGCTTCCAAATTTTGTTCTCTCTTAACATTAGACCGCTTTTGGCTGCCTCGTTCTTGTAATGAGCTCAATGAGCGGTGTAGATTAAATTAAACCCGTTATAGATTAGAAAAGCAATCCATTATATTAATTATATAAACTGCATCCTACCTAAACAACTGAGTTAGCCCCAATTCCTCCCAAAGGCTTTTAGCCTTTTTTCATTAATTTCCAGTTTAATTTGGAGGTTAAAGCTACACCGAAGTATTTGGGCTCGGCTTACAGTTTTATGAGGCGGACTTGTTTTAGTTTCCGTGGGTATCCTATATTCATAACAGCAAGACCGTTTTTATCTGCCATCTTAGATATTTCTGATCAGTCCGCCTTTTATCCTGTATAGAACCACTTAAAAGATACTCTCAGACATTATTTTAATTGTCTATGACCCAATATCAGGATAACCTACTAAATGGACCTTCTTGGCCTTTATGGGGCTAAGAAAAATTATACGAATATGTCTTGAGTGCAGGGATGGCAAATCGATATACAATAGCGCACTCCATGAATCATCGGATATATCTAGACAGGTTCGAGACGACGAAGGAAGACTGTTCTCCTCGAATCACGCATCAACATTCTTATAGTAGCTTAAGGTTACTCTTCATGGATCGATCACACCCTTAAATTTTCCATGTAACCGTCTGCCAAGAACACCAAATCAAGCCAAACCAAACCAATGTGTCAAAATGCAATTCAAGTACATAATACATATAATGTACAATCCCCTCGATTGAATAACTTACACAACTTTCCATTAGGCAACTAATGTTCAGCCATTCTTTTTCGCCACACTGTTTCATCGACGACCACAGCCACTAGAAAACTGTTAGTTTGGAAAATTACTTGGCACAAAAGTCACCACGAACCGATTTCATCTGCTCCATTCTTCCAAAGTTTCTTCCGAACATTGGTTCTCGGTTCTTCTCTTGTGAAAGAGAAAATAATTAATGGGGAAAGTTTTCCACTTCCACGTCGTTTCCTTCTGCCCTTCTCTGTTCCTTTCTGTCATTCTATGACCCACTTAAATATCTAAAACACTACAAAAAAAAGAGTCCTTTTTTTTTGTTCAAATCTTTTTTGTTTTGCAAATTAAATGGAAATAGGATTCGTTCTGCGAAATTCCTTCTTTTTCTCCTCCACTTTTATTCGTCCCGATAACTAGAATGCTACCTGAATGTAATTGTTAATCCGTCCATCCTTGTTGGGGCAGGAGTCCTTGCTCCTCCTTCTATTTATTCATCTCTTCATTCAACATGTTTTGCGTTTTCATTTAGAATTTGTCGAATAAAGGACACGGCAGCAAAACCAAAAAAAAAAACCAAACACGAAAACGAAAACACAACACAGATATCTTTACATTTAAATTGGATCCACTGGCTGACAGAGCGCCACCGAAAACTGGCGGATTAGAGAGCCCCAACGAAGGACTACTACCTACTTCAATAAATGACTCCTCGCAGATGAATGATTTTCGAAGGGATCAATGTTTGGCTACTCTATCTACCTATACCTACAACATATCATGACGGGGGCCGGGCGACAGCCAGCGATGACTATGATAAGGATAACGCTTTGGTGCTAGAGATAATTACTTTTATGCTTCGATTGATTGAAGTTGAATGAGTGGAGTTTGTTAAGCTGGAAGATTCGTGCGAATATCCTTTAATTTTTTTCTCCTTAAATTCAGTCGACTATCTATTCGGGTATAATGATTATTTTCGTACATTTTTCGCCAGAAATTGCTATATCATGATATTGAGATTGATGGTGATGATCTTCAGAAGTGGTCTTCAAAAAAAAAATACAGAGATATGTAAGTATATAGGAATCACAGGAGAAGAAAGAAAATTAAATGAAAGGATGAATTTGATGAGCAAATGAGGAAGAAAGGCTCTTCGTACATGATTAATAGCTCTCGCGGGGGTAAATGTGGGTCAACCAAGTGTGCTTTTGTTGTAATGACTTTGATTGATGATGTTCTACTTCAATGGCAATGATACCTACTTCTATGTGTGCTTAAATTGGGAAGTAGCTGTTCGACTTGAAGGAGATACATTCGGAGATGTTTAGCATGGGCAGTAACGAAGCGTTACAATCGTATTTGTTTCGTTCCTAGATATGATTTAAACGCCAAGGAGACATGTTGATATGGAAAAGAAAGCTCGGAAAACGTTCATGTAAGTTGAGGCGGCAAAGTAGAGGCTCATTAATGAAATGATTAGGCCGATTTACAGTTTATATGTAAATATGTCGGTTCCTGGAGGAGCTTGGAAAGTGGCCTTAACAACTTGATTATACTTTGTTTAATGCCAAAAATAGGTGATTTTAAGTATGGAAAGTGTCAGCTGTCCAACTTTGTAATGAATGCCGTATTTCATTGAATCTATCCCTAAGAAGTTTTAACTGGTCGATATGCTACCGACATGATTACAAATACTATGCACCTGGGTATGAAACGCTTTATCTCTAACAGGATAAACATAAGGTGTGACTTGAGATATAAAGAGGCTTTCAGGGTAAACGAGGTGAGCTTTCGGTCTTACAAGGCCAACCCAACTGAGGAAAACTGAAAAAAGTTTAAACGAGCCAGAAATGACTGCAATTCCCACATTAATCATGTCAAATTCTCCTACGACCAAAAGTTGAGGCAAAAAATACTACAAAGTCCCACCGGTAGTAAAAAGTTTTGGTCGTTTGTAAAGAATATTACGAATTCGGCGTCTTCATCTATACCGACACTCATTTACAATGGCATTCCAGCTGTCAGCTCTTCAGACAAAGCCAATCTGCTTACTGCTAATTTTGCGGGTTTGTCTCACCATGTACTCGAGCGCGTAGAACATTCAATGGGTCCACTTCCTCACTCGTAAAGTGGCAAGAGTTCGTCAAGATCTCAACATAAATAAATCCGCTGGTCCAGATGGTTTCCCCTATCATTCTGAAGAGGTGTTCTTCCAAGCTGGCAAAACCACTGCGTAAGCTTTTCCATCAGTCCTATTCTTTAGGGCTCTTTCTGAGAAGACGAAAAACAGCACTTGTTCAGCCCGCTTATGAAATATCTCGAATCCCGAAAACTTCTTAATGACCGGCAGTATGGTTTTCGCAGCAACCGGTCCACTAGTGATTTGATGACATATCTAACCGAATAGTGAAACCAATCTATTCACCATGGTGGTGAAAGCAAGGTCTTTGCTCTTGATATTTCAAAGGCATTTGACAGAGTTTGGCATCAAGCTCTTTTGTGGAAAATGCGTGCATTTCAGACCCTTCTTTCGGACGGACCGTTCAATTCAAGTTGTTTTGGACGGCTTCAAGTCTGCAACTCACCAAATATATGCTGGTGTCCCTCAAGGCTTTATTTTGTCATCGACTCTCTTTCTCATTTTTATCAATGATCTCCTCTCTGTCACTTTTAATCCAATCGCTGATTCGTTTTGACATTCACGTCTCTAATCTTCGGGCGTTGAACTGGAACGGCAACGTATGTTAAGGTCATTCATTCCTGGCCTTGACAGCATTCTTAAGTGGGGTAAAACCAATAGAGTTGAATTTAGTGCTTCCAAAACACAATGCTGACATCTGTCATTATTCAACATCGCCAAGAACGCTGCGTAATGTCTAGGCTTCCTCAGCGATGCAAGAATCTGGTCTGGCTAGAATTTATAAGGCGTGCACCAATAACATATTTGGCGCTACTTGATAGAATTCAAAAACGCATGATAAAACTTGTTGGGAAACGATATATGCGAAATCGCTGGACTGTCTCAGTCATCGTGCTCTATTATGCTTCTGCGTCCATCATAAGTGGTCGAACGAAATACCCGGTTGCATTCTACCCCTTCAACAATTCAACTGCAATACTCGTCATGGTAGGAATGCTCATCAGTTCACCGTTAAGCCAATATTTGGACATAGAGTGATAAATAAAGATTCGTTCATCAGCCGCTCTACACGAATGTGGAAAGATCTAGTACCCTCTGTTTTTCCCCACATACAGTTTACAGACATTTAAAACCAATGTGCCTCAGCATCTTCCTTTCCCTAATCCTTTACTTCCCTAATGCCCGTACTATGTTACTTCATTATAAGGGTATACAAAGTCACTTTAGAGCCCGTTTATTATAAAAAAGTAACAGTAAGCCCTCATACCTACTCAGTTATTTTATTAACTGTGGCAGAATGCAATGCCCCCGGTATGCAAAAACAGCTCTCAGACATATGTTGCTAACGTGAGTTGGGGTTCCAAATTTTTCTGGGCCTAGCTTAGGGTTCCACAATTTAAAAACTATGGTAACAGCTGATCTAGAGTATTTTGGAACACGTTTTGCATTAAAGTCTTTCGAAAAATGTCCACTATAACTTTATTGAATGTTAATGTTATATTGAAAGAAAAAAGTCATATACTTGCAGCATTCTGAAAACCCGAATCCTTGAAATAATAAGGTTTTAAAAAAAAAAACATTCATATCTTGGGTAAATTTATTTAAAATGATAGAATACAAAAAAATTAAAGAAATGTTCCCCAACAAAATCTTCATTCGAGCGTGCCCATGTCAGGCGGCTCAGGTGTGGGACCAACGCAAAGTTGTTCGCATCTTTCCGCGTATCAAATCGGTTCTTATTTCCGCCACATCCACCATATATGAAGAAAATACATTAATTTTTTGTTACACTGTAGGTCCACGATGGTATATATGCTTTACATGGAGGATCAGCGTTCAAGGAATCGGGTAAAAAGCAATAAGCTAAAGAATTGAATTTCATTAAAAAGAACAATAAACTAGCTATTTCAGATTTACTGATTTAATATACCGGGTTCGTTTTTCTGCAATAACTGTAAAACAGCAAAGCAAAGCGACAATTAGTGGAAATAGAATCTTCATGCTTGATGCGTATTTACGGTCCAATAAAAAAATTTCAACTCGATTTGCCAACTACTAAATATCAACTAACTCGTTACATCTAAAACATCCACATTTAATAAAAAATTTTTAACGCAACAAATTTAATAAGTATTTAATTCACCAAGACAGAACTAAATCTAAATTTAACACAAATAAAAAAATACAGATTTTTATACTCATTTTCAATCTGACATCAATGAAGGTTCTCACTAGGGATGAGGGTCAACAATACAGGTCCAAACCTTGACGAGGAAGTTCGTTTTCTCATTTTCCTTGATGCTAGTACCTTTAACTAGGAACCAAACAACACGCAAATCGGAAGACTGAATACTCACTTATCATGTTCAGAGTCCGCCAATGCCGTCCGACGGTCTGTCTGTCTATCTGTCTGTCCGGGCGCCGTGTGGCAAAACGGTTCGACGGATTTGCGTCAAAGTTCGTATATAAGGTTTATTGGGCTACATCTCGGCGCATTTTTTTATTTTTTGCTTTATCGTTTGAAATAACGGTACCAGCCATACAATTTCTTTTTTTGTTAAAATCACTTATCACCATTTCTCTACAAAGCGATTCCAATGATATCGGTCTTTTTTTGTACTAAGGATACTTGGGATGGGGCCCAAACTACTGCATACTCCGTTTCTTGAAAAAGATTCGAATAACGGTAATTTATAAAACCACCAATATCTCGAAAACTAACGAAGCGAATTTCAAAAAATGTTACTGTGTTTTTATACTATTAAGTCGAATAAATAAGAAGAATAAATAAGCATACTTCGATTTTTGAAATATTTTTTTTTCATATAACTATTTTGTTAAATTTTAATTAAATTCATTTTCTCAAAAACGGCTGCAAAGATTTTGATAATTTTTTTTGTTTTGAACAATTATGTTTAAAATGTCCAATTTCCGAATTTACATCGAAATTGTATGTGCCGCTTTTGAGAAAATCTAATTTTTCAAAACCTAAAAATTGATTGAAATAAATTTGTCACTTTTCATTTTCGATTCATTTTGCGATTTAAAAACGGATCTCATGTGCCGAGAAAGTTTCGTATGACGCAGTCGTACACTTTATTTTTTCAGTATAGCTGAATAATGCATGTATTTTTTTCCCGCATATTTTTTTCCAAATTGTTTTAGAGCTAAAGTTATAGGAATAAAGGGTTATTTTTAGAACAAATAATAGTGGCTAAATATCTTGTTTTAAATTTCTATGGAAATTTTGGTAGAAACTTTTTTAACTGCAATTTCTTTTTTCACAAATTGATAGATATATAATATGACTACAGTACCTGAAACTCGAAAGGAAATTTTCACCAAAAAATCCTACAAAAAGTAGGCGTGGCAAGAGCTTTATACGGAATTGTGAAGGTGCTTAGTGTGTAAACATTTGTTGAGTTTCTAACAATTTATACCTTCAACTTAAGCTGTAAAACGGGTTTTTCTACATTGTGGGCGTGGCAGTAGGTGTATATAGATATTGCCGGGATTTTCTTTCTGACCACCTGGTATGGAACTACAATGGATGGATCGGCTTTAGTACAAGTGATACCACCGTATATCACTTCCTTGCCATTTTCTTGAAAGGCACTCAATCCTTCCAGTTAAATCGAGTAAAATTATGGGACAGCCTTGTACAGCGCATGTGACATGTTTATTGATTGACAGACTGCTGGGCACTGCTTATTTAATTACATAGGGGTTGTTTTTGCAGCTTATGCTGCTAGTGCAGCCTGTTTCTTTGCATAGTGACGGCACATCCAGTAGACTTCCAATAGTTTGAGTGTTTCAAAATTGCCAGAGCCAGTTGAAATGAACTATATACATGGTTCTCTTGCAGACGAATTCCACTGTAAGATTATGGAATGAAATAATCTGAATCATTAGATGGGCCAATTACTGTCTTTCCAGCAAAAATCTTCGCGATCGCAGCTGCTGCGAATGCCCTTTTAGGGAAAGGAGTTAAAGGTGCTGCCTTTTGCATATGTTTAGATACCTAAGCCGATATGCTTTGCTACTATGCATTGCTTTGCTGCTATGATTACTTTTGAATTTTTGGCGGAGGCCATACGCGGTTTGGACAGACCTAACTCTGTAGCTCTAACCTTGCTCCGCGGTCTTACGCGTGTACGAGATAATTAAAACCCTTACGCCCTTGCCAGGCAGGACTCATTCTAACTATGACAAACATCCGTAGGCTACTGCATCATGCAGGCATTTTGATCGACGGTCCAAATTGAGCAAAGCTATCTGCGAGGACTGAAAAGAAGTTTCCTAAAATCCTTAACTGACCTTATTACTGTTCCTATCCTACCAAGACCATTTAGGTTAGAACATAGAGCCTTAGTGAGTGCTGTCTGGAAAATTCAAAGTCAAAAACGGTATCACACTTTATCTGTGAATGTCCTGCTTCAGCCAGAACCAGACTGGCTATCCTCGGCGAACAATTTCTTCATGAGGATAAAATGATCTAGCCAGCCTTCTAGCCGATTAAGCAATTTGAGTTCCTATGTAAACTAACTCCTGCTATGGTTGCAATAGGTCTACGCACGTGTTGTCTTCGGATTATGATTCTTTTAAATAAATTAAAAAGAGTTTCGAACACTTTTTTCTAACCAAATCTTAAACGGGTTTTTAAAGACTGATATATTTGCCGAATGCAATAGGTATTTAAGTAAAGCACCAACCGGACTGTACCCTTTCCATGTGTTTTTGTTTGCGCCTTAAAGTACATCAAACAGTTTTCCAAAAATCCGAAGCAATAAATTACACAGTAAAACTTTTTATACCACTTAGGAGTATCTAAATTCTTTTATATGAACTAGAAAAGATGCCCACCCACTGTGTGAGTTCTATGAATGAAAACACATGTTATTCATAATACATTTTTCTGCTGTGTCCTTGCCGAAACGAAATTCGCGATGAGGACTTTTTGCTATCGCATTCAATAACAAAGCCACACGAAATGTGTGTGCAAAATATTATAAATGTTCTCTAATTACTGCCTGTGGTTTGGCAAACGATGATGCTTGAGGGAGGTTACCTGGGATATTTGCGGGTTTTTTTTTTTCAAACGGGAGATTTTGAAGATTTTTACTATACGTACTGTTAGAACATCGAAAATAAATAGCGTTTAACACACTGTGACGAATTTCTAACACGTGCTACATGCTCATGACTTTAAAAGGTTAAAAGTGAAACTAGGTTCGCTAAAAACTAAAAACCAATAAACCCACAGCAAAATTGTGAGACAAAACTCCTCGAAAACAACCTGCAAATTTGCTATCCACAATTACAATAACTGGCACTCGTTTACCCAAACCCGGAGGGGTAATGGCGGTCCAATGCCGCCTCTGTCATCTCATGCTCATCCGACATCAGGCAGAGGCCAGAGCTACCTTTAGCTCGTTAAATAAAATCATAAAGCCATTAGGATATCTCAAGGTAGAATCACACCGATTCCTGAACCTTTTCCTATTCTTCAGAGCCATCCTCGTTGTGTTGTTGCTCTGCGAGACTGGATCGATCCATTCGCTGCACTAAGTACCATGACAAGAAGAAGCAGTCGGCAGTCATTGCCGCCGATGGTTCTTCTGCTCCTCGGCTCCTGACGATGACTACAATGATGGTGATGATAATTTACAGTTGAATTATTAGCTAATAAAATCTGAAGTGGGATATATAAACACTGCTTTCGTTGGCTTAATAAATAACTTTATTAATCAGGGTTGACGTTCTCGTGCATTCATTTGGTGGGGGTACGGTTTCGCTCGGTTCGGGCAGATGTGACAGAACGTGCAAAAGGAGGATGCTTTTGCTTTCACTTTTGGTCGTCGGTCGAACCAGGTGTATCTCTAGATAAACGATAGAGCGAATTTGATAGGAACATGCTGCCCGGGATCCAGCATCTGGGCACTTGGTCACATCGTAAAATGTAATTTGCTCAAAGCCAGTTTGCCAGTCGATGTTGGTGTTGTACGGGTGTGGATTTTGCTACAAAGGACACCATACTCGGCATCGGCATCGGCATCGTCATCGGCATCAACATCATGTGAACGGGTTGGGCTACCTCTTGGTGTTCCTGGGCAATTATAATCTGTAAGTAATTAATGCTCTTGTAATTGTTGGGATTATGGGATTTTAGATTTGAGATGTACGAGGAGCAAGGAATTTGTGTTTATACCGTCACATGAAAGCAGTTTTATTGTCTCGTCGTTGGTCGTCGGCCTGAGGAAGGGGGAGGGGGAGGTAAATAGGAGGGATGTGGTTATGCTGATGGTGATTAGAGATGAGTGAGTGTGTGCCGAGGTAAATGGTGCTTATATCTGATAATTGACTATCTTAACGGGCTGCGGGGAGAGTGGAGAGGGGGGCGATTTGAATTTGATTTCGAGTTATTCTTGTTGGTGATTAAAGGTCATTCCCTGAGTTTGACTTCTAGTGGAATTGTAAGCAGTAGTGTGGGCTTTACCCAATGAATAATGAAGATATAACTCATTTAGTTAAGTTGTCAAGTATTAAATGCGATTGGAGATTTTAGATGCTTTGCCACATTGTATCTCGGGGTTGGGTATGTGCAAATCAGTTGTGCAGTACTTAGGTTAGATAAATGCCTTCCTTTTAAGTTTACCTCAATCAAATACCAAACTATGGCCATGAAAAAAAAATATATTGCATGTGGAATGTTCTGACTTTAAACAACAGGAGGCCATTGATAAAGCTGACATCACCGCCATCATAATGTTTACTGCGGGGCTTGCTCTAGGGACGAAAGCAAGGTGTATTTGAGCGTCGATTTGTTAAAACCGGCAGAAAGTGTTGAAGGCATCATAATAATTTAAGTTAAAGGTTAATTCGCCAACATCAGCTTGATACACGGAAGCTACCTAAAAAATCTTTTACGGGCTCCTTGACAAAAACCTACGAGCAATGTTCGAAATATGATGTTGAAATTGAAAGAAAAGGAAGACAGCTTTGATAACACAATCGAAGAGCATATCCTACACGATACCACGTATGAAGTTTCCACTTAAGCTAATCGTTTTCGCTGCGCTCCTCACCTTAGTATTCACAAAGGAACATGGCGGTCACCGGGTTAGGGATTAGCCAACCAGCTTAGATGTTGTTTTAGATGTCCGAACATTTCGAGCGGCGAGACTCGGGTCTTGACCTACTTACAGTCAATATACGTCGAGGGATATCACTACCTCTCGCGAAGTTTTTTAGAGCCAGCATCAAGTGCTGAAAATCAGTGGCACAGATGAAGAAAAGCCTTCAGAAATGATTAACTAATGTGTGCTCGGCTTACCCGACCATCACCACGAAACCCCTGGTTTTATAAGAATAATGGCAAGCACAGACAGCAAAATAAAAATGCGGCTCTTGACTAAATTAAGAGGTGCTACTCCAGGAATAATGTTTATAAGTTGAACCAGAATGTAAGACGAAAGTATCAGGCAACCCCGGATCTAAGAGGGAAATCCGAGTCCTATGCTCTGGGCGGCAAGTTCAGAGGGTCTAATATGGCCCGCATCCATAAAGAAGTACATGTCGGGATTGCAGAAAGGAATGAGCTGGCCGATTTCGTACCGTGCTTGGCTCACTCCTTAAATATTAAAGGCGTTTTTTTGACTCATCATGCCAGGAAGCTTTTAGCCTATTACGATGGTCGGCGAAATATGTTGATATGAATGCCCTATTAAATAATTTACCAGAAATAGCGTAAGCCGCAGAGAAAGTTAAACAAACATCTCATACTCCAAAAGCTAACGATAGAGGTCATCTCCTAACTGCTATAAGGATGGAGCATATTTATATATCTCTAAATAAATAGGCTTAACACAGAGAGTACTGCGATGAATGCATTATTTCCGGAAGTTGTATGTAGGCTACACCCAAATGTCAATCAATTAGTGAACATTTTATAGCTGAAATTATGTAGATGATGAAGGTAAAAATAAATACATGTGTCGTTTTTCAGTTCCTGCCCCGCCTAAGATCCAGGGCTGGTATCAGAGCAACAAGACAACTGTTGTGATGAACAAGAACACATTCTAGTAAAGCCATAGTCGGTACGGAGGATATGCTATACGGCGACGACGATAGTTATGCTATCAGGCAGAGCTAATCATTCAACATTGATGACGCAAGCCAAGAATTTCGTAAAGTAAAATTCAAAAAGTCGGCTGTTCCGAGCGGTCTAGCCGCCGAAATATTTTAGGCAGTCAGGAGATGACTTGGTAGAGAGCAGTACACAAGTACTCATTTCCAAGATTTGGTCGGATGTAAGTAAGTAAGATGAATGGAATATTAGATTCGTATGCCCGGTTGAAAAAAAAGCAGACCTTAAAACTGCACCAAATATAGAGGCAATCGGGATATAATATTGCGCATAAGATCTTTTCTTCTTGGACCCTGTCAATACGATTTACAACCCGGTTAGTTCACAATTTACCAAATATCCACACTATCACAGAAAACCCAAGAAGCTTTAAAATCTAAAAACGACATTTCTATCGAAATCAAACTAAGCGTAACGCTTATCAACACCTGGTTCTTTGGACTGAGATGGCAACTGTGGCGTAAGATCCTCTCCCGAACAATCAGGGAATATCTATAAAAGACCATGAATGCAGTGGCTGTTGGACCACTTAGCGACCTGTACCATCTGAAAGTTTTTATTCGCTGTCCCACCTCTTGCGACTATCTGACAAACAACCAAGAGTAAGGACTGTCACGATAAGCTTTGACAAAAATTATTTGATCCCGTTCGGAATCAGCATTAAAAATGTCTGTCCCTTCCATTCGTATCAAAAAATATATCTTCGTACACACAGTGGTTGGAGAAGCAAGGCTTTGGGTCCTGTATGGGCCGTTTACGCCTAATATTTTTTTATTTTTTTTTTTTATCTGGAGCATGGACTCTTTTTCAAGTGGGTGAAGATATCATTGGTCGTTTTGGGGAAAAACTCGATGTAAGATATTTGATCCCACTTGCATTGACGGGGACATGTAAAGCGGATGAACATCAACTCGCAGAAGGGCAACGCAGAAGAGAAAGGCCTTGTTGTAAGTTAGTTGAATGTTTTACGACACACTACACTCCTACTTCAAACAAATTAACATTCTTTTCCTTGTTTCTTTTGTAAAGGACAAGTGCAACCTTGTGTAATTAAAAGGCTGTCATTATGCCCTTCAAGGAACAAAGGTGGATCTATTAAACCATTATCTATTTGCTAATGTCATGTTTGTTTAAGGAAATTCAAACTAAATTACCTACCAACTTTAAAAGCATTCTATCAAAAAGTAAACACCAGCAAGTCAGACGTGAGATTTGACGCTTGATTGTGAATCGTTTTCTAATTGCCAGCTATAAAAGTGCACAGGTATAAGAAAACTAGCTGTCTATCTATGCATCAACCAGTGCCACTACAAGTACAGACGTAATATTTCTTCAAATGCAGGGCATAAATTATTAGGTAGATACCTACCCACTGTGACGAGAGTGGCAATCGCAGAACAAGGGAAAAGTATGGAGAAAAACCGTAAAACACGCAAAATTTATTTTTATTATCCTTTTCTGCAGCGCAGCGAATGGTGGTGCAATCACTCTCAAGAGTGCTAACGCAGCGCGCACAGTGATTAAAACAAAAGAAAGATGCGAACATAGCACAATAAAGGATTTCACCGGTCCGTATTTCACACCTTTCGAAGGATAATGGGCCTGGGGAGTATATACAGTAAAATTTGCTTTTGTTGTTCTCTGTTTTTTGTTTTTTCTGGCTGGCTGCTGGCATGCATAAGGCGAAAGTAACGGAAATATGTACTGCATTATGCAATTTCACGTAGTCGTAGTCGCTGTTTGTGTACGTTCTCGTAGTCCTGTGAGAGATAGGTGGCCCGTTTATAGGAACGTATTCAGAAGTTAATGGCTTGGCGTTATTTTATATCGTTTTGTTTGTTGTTTGTGTTTTTTTTTGTGTGTGTGTTGTCTGTCTTCGTGCCGATGCACCGTTTCGTTTATTTGTGCAGACTAAGTAGTCTTTTTCTCGAGGTTGTAGAGTTTTGAATATTTTTTTTAGCGGTTTGGTTTATCTATTTGAAGTTCAAAGAGCAGACAATGGCTCCCACATGGCAATAAAACAGTTTTTTTTCCGGAAAATATTAGCGTTATCGCGGCAAAGGTGCCACAAATTGCTAGTATTGAAGGAGAGAGATTAGATAGGGATTTAAGTTAGGATGTAAGTTGGTAGCATATGCAGGAAATGGCGTCTGTAATCTCCTTTTTTGGGTTTTAGTTGGAAATCCTAGCGCATTGTATTTGCATGCACTGCATTCGAATCTAAGGATATTTATTTAATTTAAATAAATACTAGAGTAATCCATTATATTAGTAATCCATAATATTAATAAGTAACCCTACCCTTCTAATCTGAAGGGTGTCACCATTACGATGTTGAAAGAATTTTTAAAACCTGGCAAGTAGTTACCGAGATAGGACATCATCCTCCTCCCTTTTTTACAACCTTCCCACAACATTAAAGCCTTAATGGACAACATACTTATAAACGGGGAAAAGATTTATCAAATTCGGTTGAATAGTTCCCGAGTTATGGACAGACAGACCTTGTTTATTGCATAAGACCCTACGCGGGTTTATAATATCAGCATGTTTTCCTATCTAGCAAGTTCAAGATAAGAGTCGATCACACGTTAACAATATAACGCCTGGTTTTAGGTTCTCGATAGTTTTGTTTTTTTACATCAAACCTACCCACAGCATCACTTACATTGGACACTTGAAATTCACTGCCCAATAATTGACCACAGACACTACCAATTTACCTTTTTAAGGTCCAATTTTTTTAAACTTATTAACCATCCGTCACTCATCAGAAGGCTTATTAACTGATGTGAAGCATTTTTCAAGATATTCTCTCGATAGTAGCCTTTTGGTAAAATGTTCACAAGCTTTACAGGGAGGTGAGATATAAGACTTAATAAAACAAGGTTGATATAAGGTATAAGGCTGTTGTGTTGTCTTCACTTCGATAAGATGTGCAAAAAAGTCTCCCATAAGATCTCTTACAGTTTTATGGAAAAAAGCTTTCTTTGGGAATAATGAAAACACAATTTTTATTAATGTAGATGTTACTTTTGTTTTTACACATCGAACGCCAAATATTGATGATAATGGGGTACCACGTTGATGGAGTTAAAGAAGAAGCACCCTCCGCTAATTTTAATTTCACAAATTGGTATAGCTATTATGTTTTATTTTTATACTTGCTGTAGCATCTTGCTCTAAATCATAATTCAGCTCACTGTATGTATACACCAGAAGTAGAGTGTGGGTGTGATCGAAGACACCAACCATTAATCACCCTATAATCTATTTGGTTGTCTCGTGTGCTCGAACGATCAAAAACGAGTCAGTCTAAGTCAGACTACCGACCCTGGTGCTTTGCTGAGACGACTTTACACTTGCCAAGTTTACTTTTCAAGGTTATTAAAGAACAGTATAGGAGTCGGTACGTAGGTAGGTTGGTGGATGCCCTTGTGACAGTAGTCACGGCTCACTTAGACCAGCAAATTGTGTCCATTTGGGTACCTTTCTTTAATAAAAAACACATGAAAATATACAAAAAGAAGCATCTTTAGAACCAGAACCAGAACTTTTAGGTCGACTTAGATTACATCCTCCAGTTTATCATAGAAGTATCTGCCGAGGGTCCTAAGCCTTATGCTATTTAGGGCAGGGCATTCGTATAGCAGGTGATAAACAGATTCAATTTCTTCAACAGCTTCTGCAAAAGTCATTGTGTATTATGCCCAGCCATTCCGCATGTAGACCGCATGTAGACCGCATGAGGACTCCTGTTAGTAGTCGTGTATCTTTGCGGTTCGCCCGATCATTAATTCTGATCTCCTTTTGCAGGTTTACTGTGTTGTTAGATGTTATCTCGCCTAATGACTTCCTGCATTTATTCACAGCCCTTGATTTCACCACATCCGACTGCATGGTCTTGCTCTTGTGCGAATTAAACGACTAACGCTAATGTCATAGAAATAAAATATTTTTTTTCTTCAGTTAAAGTGAAAATCCTTAGAAGCAGTCAAATGAATTAAAATCAATTTGGTTTTTGGAATCAGAGTCCACACTCCTTAATCTGACAGCCGTTTTTGTCGCTGTAGTATATATGAGATGGCGTGAGATTAAGTAGTACCTCCAAAACTGTACTCATACTTAGGGACCCTGTTATAACCATGCAAGTTGCCCTCTGGACTTTGGTGAGAGAAGGTTTTTCCTTTCCGTGGTTTTCCACCATGCAACCGCGTCTTATGTGAAGATAGATCTTAGAGGATAACTTAATTCATCCAATTTGGTGTAAAAGGAGCGGGTATCTTTGAATACAAAACTATTTAGTAAATTCACCACAAACGTGTGATACGTAGTGTATACGTAGTGTATCAACTGAGATGTATAAAATGGGCCTCGTTAATTAGCAAAATCAAACAGTCAATTTCTCTATTCGTATGCCAGATAAAGAGTGTGTTGAGGAAAAGTGATTTTTATTAACGCGGCTGTTAGACCCTTTGACCATTTTTTAAAATTTGAACAAATACAATGATTTAATAGCAAACAAATTGAAATGTACAACGTTTTTATTACCCAGAAACTATAATTTGAACTGTGCGTTGCTGCATCTGTCAATCATTACTCAGTAAATAAGTACAAACTCTTCTATAGGTATAGGTGAAGTAGTGTTCAGCATTTTGGCATACAGAATTTCAATCATTCACAACATTCGTTCTCGTTATTTCAATGTCAACAACAATTTGCATGTCCCATTAAAAGAATCTTTAGAAAACACTTCACCAAACTTCCAACAAATGTTGGAAACAAATTCTTCAAAAACTTTCCGAGAACCTAAATTTCAGTCCCGTTTTCACTTCTTACAAAAAAAAAATTTCCACACACTTCAATTCATGCAGAACTATATATGCTTTGCTATAACAAACTTTGTCCTTCTGTGTGCATAAGTAACGCACATACCGGGTGTACATGTACAAGTTGTTGGAAAATACCCAAATTTGCTGAGCATTCTAAAAAGTAAATAATCACAAACTTTCACTACCACGCTCGTTTCCACCCTCGCTCAGCACGACACATTTAATGATGATGCACTAAAGGCAATCAGCTCTCAGAGTCTCAGACAGTATATGCAACACTCGGAAAATATCTACAGAAATTCACCCGCGCTCACTTGCATGTCCATACGGATCGGATGAGACTTTGACTATTTCTTTAAGCTTGAATGAAAGAAAATGTGTGTGCTCCTTTTGACGAAAAATTTAGCTATTTTCCATTACGAAATGGAAATGCACATGCAAACACCAATAAAAGATGATGCGCGCAGAGCATCAAAAAGTTTACCAATAAAAATAAATTGAGACCGTTCTAGGACATTCTTATAGGACGAGGACGGCGATGTAGATCGAAGAAAGGATGCGGGTAAGGTCCCCCCCTCTCTCTACCCTATTCAGATGGAATCCTTATCGAAGGATTGTGTGCAAAGATTGCGCTGCCAAACAAACTATATACATGAAAGCTACACAGGCTATTGCATCAGAAGGAGTAGCATCCTTTGCAAATAGAGAACACTTACAGTTGAGTTTCGTAATCGAATGGAATTACCATTGAATTTGTTTTTGAAAAGTTTTTTTTTTTCTTACATACATATCTTTGGTGTTGCGTCGTCCTTCTGTGTTGACATCATTATCGAAGGAGTTGGAAAATTTCTAAAGAATATTGAAGAAAGAAATTTTCGAGAAACTTGCTATTCATAATGTTGTCGCTTGAGCACTTTGGAAACAATTGCGAAACATGCGAGTTGGACAGAGAAGTTTAGAAATTATTTTCCTAAGATAGGGACAAGTTGTTAGTTAGCGACCAGTAGATATGTACATAGTTGAAAGGACATTTTCAGAGAACAATTTTCATGCTGAAAACATACTTTTAGGTGGTAGGATTTTGAATGGAATCTTTTTGTTAAGAAGTTATTCAGAGGAGAAAAGAAGAGAAAAGCTAAAATTTTTACATTCTAAATGTGTCGTCGGCTGGGTGGAATAAATTTTCCAATGCAAGAGAACGTAATTAAGACCAAGTCCCACATAACCTTATATTGTAATTTTCAAAGATTTCAGCTTTGTACCTTAAGACCTATATTAGCCTAATTGTTTTAAATTCAATCCCAACCAATCTTTGCACTAAATGCGCAAATAAACCCCATTAATAAAAATAAAATGACAGTTTGGAATCTGACAATTGGTTTGACAGATAACTGTCTTAAGTTAGTACTAGGTTAAAAAAAATACCCTTTCTATTAGTCTATTTAGGGTCTACCTTGGGTGTATGGTCAACTTTTTTTCAGAAGCTCATCGATTTAAAAAAAAGAGAGAAGATTAACCTTGCCAGAATGTAAGTAGTCGTGCGAAACTCGCCCTCTAGGTTGCGTTCTGTCTCCACTGATATGGTGCAAGATTGTCGACTCTCTCCTGACGTTTCCGACTTCCGCAACACTTCTATACGATTTTGCTAATTTTGCTGTTAGATCAAGCCAAGCGAATATTTGTGGCAAAGCGCATATTGTTGTTCTGGAAATGGACTCTATTAGAATCCTCTTTAAACCCACGTCGTTCTCGTGAATGAGGAAATTGCAATGTTTGTCTCAAATAGTTCCAAAAGGCTTCATATTGCTCCTTTGTACCAAGAATGTCGAGACTGAGACATTAAGACATCTAAGGCATTGTCGGCTTTCTGCAGTGCAATTGTACCTTTGGCAAAGCCTTGAGTTTGTTTGATTGGAATAAGCTTTCAAGTAAATATGAACGCCAAATAACGTTACATTGGGGCCTTTCCTAGCACCCATGGCGCTGCTATTATGAATGAAATGAACTCGGTCGAAAGACTAAAGGTGCGATCAGACAGTCATCCGGATGACATGCTGACGTCGGAAAACTTGTTTATTTCCGACGGGATGACCACGTTAGAATAAATTCTAAGGTTCGTCTGCCGCGTCCTTTTTAGAGCTCTTCGTCGATTACTTCGGTTTGCAGAGGGATCGAACTTCGACTGAATGCCTGTTTGAAGTCTGTTCTAAAGTCTGTTCACCACGCTTTTTCCATGCACATATGTAAATGTTCTAGGCCCAAGCTGTACAACCGTCGGCGAAAACACAGCGGAGTCCTCTGTGAATATTCGAGCCAGGCTCTGAGCTCCAGTCTCTAGGTACTTACATGTTGAGTGCTGAACATGAAGGCATTTTAGGCTTTTTGACAAAGTCGGCTGAGTTACTAAAGTCATACGACATATCGGTCTGGTCTGAGTACCAAAAAAAAGCTCCCAGAAAGTACTCAATATCAACAAACAAACATTTGTTCACAGTATAGAACAAAATGCCACTAATTAATCTACCTCATGTTTAAGATGAACCCACCGCCTTGGTAAGACATATGGGTTCAAAGCCATCGAAGCCATCCTTGCTCACATGGTTAATATTGCAATAAGAAAGCTAATTAAAATGGCTTTCGGTATGTTTTACTTTTCTTGTCTAGCATTTTCTTAAAGGAGTAAAGCTTGATAAGTCTCATAGATTGTCTAAGCCCCGTGACATTTTTCCAGTAGACGAGACGAAGTTGATGCTATATTGAGTCTATAATTATTTATTCCTATTGTTGAGGAGCCATTGGTGTTGGGTCCAAAAAAGCCAACAAGCACATATTCTATTTCAGACTTCTCTGGGGTCTAGTGTCGGGACACAACTGACCCAGTTTGCACGGTTGGTATTCCCTTACTTTTGTGTGAAACATATCTTTTTTGGAAGTATTTATTTTAGCTAAGTATTTTCCTATGTCCCACATGGTCATCTAAGTCAAACTTGTAGTCTAGCCGCAGTTTAGGCCAGCATCTAGCACTGGTTTTCCTAACCTAATTTAAGATTTGTTTTGGGCTATATCCTCGCCACCTTTACTGCTTCTCTCTTCTCAATAAAACCCAAACAATATATCAATCAACGAGAATAAAATCACAAAAATTGGTTATTGTTCTCCACCTACTGGCAAATTTTCATGACTACATGGATATGCGCAATTAGCGCTGTAGCGCCGTGTTGATGCCACAACTCATGAGGACCTTAGGGTAAGGGGTATTGCGTAGGTGTACTCAGATCCACACGGTGTCATTGAGAAAGATATCAAATTCGAAGATATCAAAAAGGTCATCAAATAATGGTTTTCCAAACGCCTTGCGTCTAGCCTAAGCCAGAGCCGGGCATCCGCATATGAGGTAAAGAACTGTTTCACTCTAATTGGCGTCATTGCAGCTACGGCAATGGCTGATGCCAGTTTGGTTCCACAAGAGGAAAATAAACTAAATAACTTTGGGAAAGCTCTGGACCTGTGGACAACGCGGAAATCTCATCCTCCTCTTTCCTATTTTTCACTGCTCCAGAATATTGTCTTCCCTCTGACAAAGCAACACCAGGGATCGAAGCTTTTGAAATACTTTTGAAACAAAAACAGAGAAATTGCTAAATGCATTGTTCCATTTGGTTGTGACGAAATGAATGGCAAGCTATCAGCTAAATCCATTTTACATCCAATTGCATTTCAAGAATGTCCGTTTCGATGCAATTTCAAACCAATTGCTACTTCAATCACGAATTACATTAACCCATCGATTAGGATAAGTAACATAACTTACATTATTGCAACTACCCAACCCACTTTAACTATGTTCCACAGACCGCATATAATAGAGTACTTATCCTCAATTTCAATTCACAAACAAAAAGTAATAAATAAACGATGCATCGAAGAACTAAGATATCTTTTAATTTACTATTATTGCGATTGCGCCACTTATCAAGGTAATAGCTAAGGTAGCTGGCAAAACCACTACAATCCGCATAGCTAAACAATCCATCATCTATAGTAAAACCGAAGCGAGTCCAATTGAAAAGCAATTAACTGTCGCCACTAGTTGCACTTGTCTAAATGTCACACCTGCTGCATGGCCAAACAAAGAAAACTTGTTTCAAAGCGCAGCCAGTCATTGAAATAGGTAAGCTATCCGAACAAATGCTTTAGCATGCCATTCAAATTCACAAGAGCACCGACAGCGTCGACAAGAAATATACATGTACATAAGTACCTCAAATCTGCACTGCACACCAAAAGGTGCCCGAATGCCAGCTAAGCCAAACCGAGCCAACTAGAAGTTGTTTGTTATTGCAAATTTCGATTTGATTGGAAAAGTTCAGCTTGAACTTTGTTTTGCTTAACATTTCGCATGTACTGTAGCTCGGTACTTTGGTTTTATAGGATAAGTTTTGTCAAATACATTCGTATAGGTACGCTTTTGACAAACATTTCACTGAGTAGATATTAAAGGATGTCTACTATTAAGAAGTAGACTGCAGCAAAGTTCAGCCACATAAAATGGAGGTTATGTTGTTGACACTGAAAGAGCTAAACACAGGAGTGCTAATGTGAATATGGAACCAAGGGAAGGCGATTAAAGGCAGAACAAATGTTTTTGCTTTTTTTTTTTTGGAATAAGGATGTGAACAAAGGTACATGTGCTGGTGATTCTAAAACAAAAAAACCTTTGCTAAAGCTGTTCGTCGAAAGAACTGAAATCTTTTTGAAGAAAGATTTATTTAACAAGAAAATAATTTTATGTTGCTTGGTGTGTTATTTTGAAAGTCAAAATTGATTCAACATTTTGAACGTCTGCTTGCAACGCATCCATAGTTTCATCCCTTGTGATGGAAGTTGTCAGATGGTTATGGATTACGAAGAGTGAAGTGAAGACGCAACCAAACCCCAGACTTGGAGCGGAGTTTAAATGTAATCAACATCAGGTTGCTCAAAAAAAAAACGTTTATTAATGAAGAGTGACTGAAGCAATTAAACCGCAAACCACTGTTGGATTCAGTAATAAATTTCCTGAAACAGCGGTCTACCTCACAAAATGTGAGTGAAGGTTTCTTCTTCCTCGATGTCTCTGCAGGTCTTGCAGAAATCGTTAGAAGGTACTCTGATTCTAAGAACTTAATGTTGGCGATTTCATAGACGAGATATCATCTAACAACCTGATTGCCAGGGCACACTGAAAGCCAGTAAAATCAGGAGATGAATGCATTACTGGCACTAGAATCAATAAGAATACCACTTAGTTTTATTGCACGAAAAATCAAAATTGGGGCCTTGAGTAGAACTAACCTACGCTAGACAAAACACGACACGTGCAGACATACCCAAGAGCTATGGCCAGCGGTTAGCAAAAGGAGATCAAAATTAGTGATGGGGCTAAGCCGCGAGTCTTCCAACCCGGACGGGAGTTCTTATCGGGCACCTCGGTGTGGTTCTACATGCGGAACGGCTGGACTGCACAATGACTACAGATACTTCTACGATAAACTCCAGGATGTTAACAAAGCCCAGCTAAAAGACCTTCTTAGATTTGTATACAAAACCGGATGGTCCTAAGAAAGTGACACTTTGAGCCTATGTGTTTTTATACCCTATCCTAAGGGTATATTAATTTTGACACATAGTTTGTAACACCCCTTAATATTCGTCGCAGACCCCTAAAAGTATATATATTTATGATCAGGACCAAAATCTAAGACTATTCAGCAATGTCCGTCCGTCCGTCCGTCCGTATCAACTTTTGAGGCCTTTAAAATCATGCTAGGAAGCTGAAATTTGGAACATTACTCCCTAGGGTTCCGAAATGGTAAAGTGTTAAAAGTTCTTGAATCCATCGCCCACTGCCACGCCCACAATTTAGAAAAAACCGTTTTAGGGCTAAAGTTAGAGAGATAGAGTGTAAGAACCTTCACAAGATATGTAGGCTCTGCCCCCCTTTATAAGTCTGTCATATAAAGTTTTTTGCCACGCCTACTTTTTGTGGGCGTTTTTCACTAAAATGCTGTTTTCTTCGAAAATTTTCATAGAAATCGAAAAAAAATGTTTAACAATATATTTAGCCAATATTTTTTCCAATATATCGCCCATACAAAGTTTTTGGCCACGCCCACTTTTTGGGGGCGTTTTTTGAAAAAAAAAAAAATTTTTTCTATAAATTTCATAGAATGAAATAAAATGCTATCCATCATCTTCCTAATGCTTTTTTTCTTTGGGGTACATAGGGATAAGGATAGGGTATCATACTGTTCGCCCCAAGCGGACTGTAGCCTTTCCTTATGTTTTTGTTTAAGGAAGGTACCTAAATGGACACAAATTGCCGGTCAATTGTAAGTGAGCCGTGACTGCCGTCACAAGGGTATCCAACAACCTACCTACCTGGCTAATAAGAGGTATTTAGTTTTATTTTCTTTCCGTTTTCTAAGAATATTTTTCTTAACAGAAGGAGTTTTGAGTCTATATGTTTTCAAAACCGAAGTGGCAGCGGTTTCCTACAATATTTTTTGGTATAAACTCCCCTGCCCATCATGGATCTGTAATATTAGAAAAGCTCTGCTCCCTATTGCCCGTTCAAGAGACAACCCATAAGGGGATGCACACTGAAAATAGTTTTCGGTCGGTTTTACCTAAAATTTAGAATATTAATCAATAGAAAATTTGAAACAAACAGCTAGGTTCCAGAAATCGAAATTGAAATTGCAAACCGAGTGAATTCATTTGGAGTGTTCCACATTTCGATCGTTTTACTGAATATTTTTTGAACTTACTTACCGGGAAAATTGAAATCAGCTGATATCTATCAATTGTGGCGTTGCAAAATTATTTTGTTTTTTTTTTAAACTTCATTTAAAAAATTAAACTCCATTTAAAGAATAATGAGTGCTCTTTTATGCCATTAATGTTTAAATATGATTTACACGATCTTGGTGGCCAATTGACAGGTCCATTCCGCGAAATTATGCGCTCATCTAATGTTTCCTTCAATAAATCGATTGTGACGTGCGCTGTGTGGCATGTAGCGCCGTCTTGTTCGAAGCACATCTCATCCACATTCATGCCATCCAATTCGGGAACAAAATAGTCGGTTATTATGGCTCTATACCGGTCTCCATTAACGGTAACTGAGCATCATTTCGAAAGAAGTATGGCCCAATGACTCCACCAGCCCATCAAACAGTCAGTTTTTGTGGATGTAATGGCGTTTCAAGGGTCTCATGTGGATTCTCTTCACTCCAAATGCGGCAATTTTTCATTGTTTACGTAGCAATTCAACTCAAAATGAGCTTGCAGTAAACTTCGCGAACTGAACCATTATTTTCGAAATAAATTTGCACGATTTGCAAGCGTTGTTCATTTGTCAACCTGTTCATGATGAAATAGCAAACCAAACTGAACATAAATGACATTAGAGTTACCAGATTTGTCCACAAAATGTCAGTTTTATCTCTATTTGAAAAACCAACCTCTAAAAATAACACCCTTTATAAAAAAAAATGCTTTAATAAAGAGAATACAAACAGGGACATAATACAAGTGGGAATATTCACTGTTGTAATAAGCCGCCTTTAAAGAATAAGTAAATGTGACGTAAATGCTCACTTCAAAAATTTTTAAATCGATATTGATGAAAGTGAAATGCAGAACACAAATTTTAATTTAAATCGATTTCAATTTCATGTCGTGTGAAAGTGAAATGTAGCTGGAACCTAGCTGGAACTAAAAAAACAGCAGCAGCATGTACGAGTTGCACATAACTCTCGATAAAAACAGGCCCAATAACCCCTAAGATTACACAAAAGTAGTAGGAATAGAATCTAATATAAAAACTTTTGTAGTTCGAATCGACGAACCTCAGAGACGCAACATTAAGATGCCGTAAAAGTGGAAACCCATGATCCTTCGTTCTCAAACATCTACGAGCTCAAAAGCAAAATAGTTGGCCTAGTATTGTATTTTTTATCACACACATTTTCAAATGTGTTATTATTATGCGTAATTAATAAAAAGTTGATTTTTTTTTCTTAATATTATCCATGAACAGGTGTTCTTTACAAAGCAATCAAAAAGTTAATACAGTTAATGTTTCTTGCCACAAATTTCAACTGCTTACCCATTTTTTTCTTTGCAAAAAAGTTGGCCCGTTAGTTTTTCGGGACAAAATAGTTGGCCTAAGCTGGATAATGTCTTTCTCTCTTGACATTTACCGTTTATTGTTGTGTTATTTAAGTGCGGATGTCTCAATTCAGGCATTCACTGATTGCATTCGCAATGAAAGTTCACTATGGCGCGTGGCAAGTGTTTATCGGAAGACATACGTAATTTAATAATAAAAGCGTACAAAAAAAACCTTTCGGCATATAACATCGCAAAAAAATTTGGAAATATCGAGGTCTTCAGTTCGAAATATTATTAATTTACTCAAGAAGACTGGAAATGAGAACCCACTGAAGAAAACTGGAAGACCTTCAATTGCTAACGATCGTAACAGAAGGGCTTAAGGAAAAATTCTCAAGAAAGATCGTCGTGCTACAACGGCAAATATCACCTTAGAGTGGAAAAATGTGATTAAAAAGCAAGTTTCAAGAGACACCTGCATTCGAGAAATGAAGAAAATGGGATACAAATTTTATAAAGTAATTTTTAACCAAATTGTTTTTGGTTTATTAACTTAAAAAATTGTTTTTTTCTTAAAAACCGTCACTTAGGCAAAAGAAAAACCACTTTTAACTCCTTTGCAGAAAAAGAAGCGCTTAAGGTGGACTCCTGATCATCAAAACTGGACGCTAAGGCAATGGAGAAGTGTAATATGGAGCGAACTTTGTATTGGAGACTCACGATCAAGAGTTTTAAGAACGCCAGCTGAAGCATTTCACCCAGACTGCTTTAAACGAAAAACTAAATTTACCGCTTCAGTAATGGTATGGGGATGTATGTCAGCTCAAGGAGTAGGTGACCTTCGCTTCATCGATGGTACTGTGAATGCAAGTAGGTATCAAGACATCCTAGAGCACCAAATTTTACCTTCGATTCCGAGGCTGCAAACAGAAGATGGCAGTTTTGCATTTCAGCAAGATGGCGCATCATGTCATACAGCCAAGCAAAATATGAGCTGCCTTCGAGAATACACTATTCCAGTTCTAACGTTTCCTCCAAATAGCCCGGACCTGTCTCCAATTGAGACTTTGTGGAGAAAAATGAAAAAAGAATTAAGAACAAATCCTGCTAAAAACTTGAATGAATTGAAGGAAAAGATCCAAGAAGTTTGGAATGGCATCACTCCTGAATGCTGCTTTAATTTAGTGGAAACTCTTCCAAGTCGAATTACAGCCGTTATTAAAAACAAAGTTGACGTCACTCAGTGGTAAAAGACAGTTATTTTTGTATTAGGCCAACTTTTTTGCGTCGAAAAAAAGAGTGGGTCAACTATTTTGCGTTATATGAGTTACAATAATTTCGTTTATTTAATCATTAAATTAACTGTTATTATTTTATGAAGAATTATTTTTGAATATATATGTCTAACACTTTCACAATATCGAAATATATTTTGAGTTACTTTGTTTACTTTGGAGTGCCAATCTTTTATTCGAATTTCATAAGACGGAAAGTAAACGGGCCAACTATTTTGCGTTTGGGTCGTAATCACCGCAAATAGGAAAAATGAAAATTAATGTGATTTATTGTTGTAAGGAGATGGTTATTTTGAAAAATCACACATACAAAACTTGTTGTATTCTACAATTTTCTTATCTAAATTGGTTGAAGTTGTTCTAGGGAGGTATGTTCTTTTGCGATAGAGACGATGAACCTTAGTTCCCAGGCTTTTCATGCTATTTTTTACTCCTACGTGTCAACAAAAGGGTGGGTGCAATGGCTTAGTGGTTAAGTGCGTTGGACCACTAAGAGGGAGGTCGCTGGTTCACATCCAGACCTTTACCACCTGCAATTTTTTTTTTCGCTGCCCCACTTCTTGCGACAGTCTGACAAAGAACCAAGAGTAAGAACTGCCATGAGAAACTTCTCAAAAATTAATTGCCGTTCGGAATCGGCATTAAACTGTTTGTCGTTTCCATTCGTGTAGAATATATCTTCGCACGCACAGTGATTGGCGAAGCTAAGCTTTGGGTCCGGTATTGGGCATTTACGCCTAATATTCATTTTTAATTTACGTGTCAACAAATACTTACTTATACGCCTCCTCTAAAAAATGCAACAAAAATAAAAAACACTCTCAATCTGATCTTTTTTCCACATGTTTTTACAACGAATACTTTAATATACATTTTGTTTTCTTTTTATAATTACCAATATATAAACAATAAATACAATAGACATTTTGTTTTTGTTTTATTTATATACACATCAAATACAAAATTTAAAATAAAAATGTTTTTTATAATAATAATAATAATTAAATTAAAACTTAAAATCATAATTAAAAAATAATATTTTGTTGTTTTTGTTTTTGTTGTTGTACACTTACAGAGAAAACAATTAAAATTAAATTTAATTAAAATTAATAAAAAAAATTAAAAAAAAAAACATATACACAATAGTTATAGTAGTAGTACCTATAAGTAAAATATTTATCACTCTGTTGATTTTTTATTTGTTTAGCAAAAAAGAATTAAAATCAGAAAAGTTGCACATTTAAAAAAGGAAATTTGAATTTTTTTTTTGTTAAAAACAAAAAAAATTATACAAGAACAAAAAAGAAAAACACTTAAGCTTAGCACAGTATTTTCAATGGAAAATTAATGGTAAACCAAGTCGTACGAAAAAAAAATTCTACTTTTTTAATGGGCTGGGGGAGGTTTTTTTTTGTTTCTTTTTTTTTTTTTAATCCTTAAACATGATTTTCTTTTATTTTTCAATGTTTTTTTTTTCTAAAAGCTAATTCTACTTGATTGATACTGGTTGTTGAGTCTACTAAATGCTTCCATCTTTCTATTAAAACATTAATTTAATTATTGAATTAATTTTGGCGAAACATAAAATAGTATTTATTTTTTATTTTTTTCTGGTTCTCACTGATTCTACTTTTCTACTAAATGCTTGAGTTATTTATTTTGTTTTATTTTGTGTAAATTTTCATAAATAAAATTTTATTTTCTATTGTCATGAGGTACCTCTAATTGGCAGGGTTCATGACTTTTGGCTTTGATTACACATACATTGCATGCATTAATTTAGATTTAGATTTAGATTTAGTGTATAAAATTACAATAATTAAACTTTGGTTTGACTTCCACTGATACCTGAGAGCGCTGACCAAAATCTCAGCAATAACGGTCGATCTGTGTCTGTCCGATCGACAGTCCATCCATTTGGTAGCCACCAAAATGGATTCGACCCGGCAACTGGTGTTGATGGTGATGTGGAAGATGATGATGTATCGGTGACAGATTGCTGGCTATCCGTTGAAGATGCTATGCTATTGCTGCTACTGCTGCTGCTACTACCAATGGTGGTGGTGCTGCTGCTACTGGTTGTGGTGCTACTCTCGATGGATGTTGAAGGACTCGGCGATGAGATGATGTTGCTTGCTATGGAAGACGTTTCCACACTGGGAGTGGCTGTTGTTGTTGTTGACAGTTGGAGCCTTTTGGCAACGAGACTATTGATCATTTTCAGCTCCGCTTTAAGATCGATCACTGGCGCTGGAGATATGTCGTCACTGTCATGGTGATAGACAAAACGATCATTTGGAAGAGATTTTCGTTCAACAACTGAAGGCAATTCTAAGTCATCATTGCTGATCGTTGTGATGTCATCGTCCTTCGGCATGCTGATCGTAGAGATCTCATCTGTGGCCGCAGTGATTGTAGTCTCTTCACTGGCAATCGTGGTTGTCGTTGTGTCATCCTCTGCAACCAACGTAGAAGTAATTTCGGTGGGTTCAGTCGAACTAATTGTGGTTCCTTCTTCTTCCTCGAACAGAGGAAGCTCTGTGATACTGCGAGTAAACTCGGTCTTACTCTCGACTTCCTCGTCGTCCTCCAGCTTCATTGTGGTAGTCTCGAACTCCACCGGATCTGTGGTTGTTTCAATTTTCTCCGTCGTAGTGATGAACTCCCCCTTAAGCTCGTGATCTTCATCGAGGAACAACGACTCATCTTCCAAGACCTCTTCGATGTTAACATTCTTCTCAGCTACACGGGTCAATGCCTCCACGTCGCTGTTAGCCTTCGTAACATTGGCCCCCTCTTGGTAAATGGAAAAGTTCAAGCTTTGTTCCGTTCCATTTGTCTGCGATACAGCTGGCACCAGGATGGCATCAATTTCACTCAAGAACAAAGCCGAATCATCGTCTTCCTTACCAACATCCTCTGCACTTTCATTATACGTGCCGTAGCTGGTGCTGCCAGTATCTAAGTCAGGAGCAGCTGCTTCTGGTGCAGTTGGAGGTCGCCGACGACGTTCCCCGACAAAGAAAAGGCTTTCATCCTCAGCATCCCTATGCCCACTAGAATCTCCAGAACCAGACGATCCAATCGGAAAGTTGTCCCGGAAAATATCGAACTTAAGAGGTTCATCTGCACTGTTGCCAGTGATGGAAGGTGGAATTATGTCCGCATCGCCCTCAAGTTTGTCCGAAGTTGGTGGTGCATCAATGCCCTCCTCATCGTAGTCGTAGTCATAGTCTCCAGATGTTATGACGAGATTCGTCAGCTGGGTGAGTAGAATCTTCTCTGTGTCTATGTTAACGGTTGGTATGCATCGGGATTCGTATAAATGCTCACCTGGTTGACATTGGATCGTCTGATTCCTCTTTTGCGGGACAATGAATATCGATTTGGGGGTGACTTTTCTGGTTTTCTGTTGCTGACCAACGGGTACCATAAGCCAGGCTTCCCATGCCAGATTCTCGGCCGTGCTCTCGATTGGCTTCGATGTGATGGGCAGGGATTCGGTTGTTCGATAACAACTGATGAGCAGGATGACGAGAGTAGTTGTGCTGATGATTTGTACAGGCAGGAGCTTTCTTGTTGTTGACAACATGATTTCGCTATTTTCTATTTGTGTGTGTGTGTGTGTCTTGATGAATTTGGCTTGATTAGCGCTGCTAATATTTGTATTGGGTGGCGGCAAGTACTGCTGAAGGTCCAATTGTATTAAGCCCGCATTTGTTGTGCTCTAAATTCGTTGAGTTGCCTGCAATTCTGGAAAGACAAAACGAAAGAGAAAAATTGTTAGTAAATTCAAAGAAGGGAAGCAAAATTCCAAAAAAAACTACTTCAACATCTTGATCAGTTATTTAAGGCCTGAGAGTCCAAAGTCAACCATTTCGGGATACTTTTAAAGCTGAATACTTCACAAAAGATTAACAAATTGATAGGAATCCCCACTTTTAACGTCCTTGCAGACTCACATTGAATATCTCATTCGAAAAAGCTTTTTATATGCAGATCCATCTCGCATCTCAATGTTCTTCTAATCTCGCAGCCAGCCACACGATCGACATATATTTCCACATCTCTAAACCACATCAGACAACCCTCATCGTCATCGTATCGTAATTGTCATTCACTAATCACGATATGAGAGAAAAAAATTCACAGCAATTCAATGGCTCCTCTGCAGAGCTAGAAGCTGGCTAACTCATCCGCACGTAACACGAATGCACTACAAAACCAGTGTTGCATACAAAATGAGTATAAAAAAATAGAAGTAGATCTACCTCCACCACACACAATACATCGTCACATTGTTTAAATTAGATAACCCAATTCCTTTTCTACCTTATACTCTATTTTTGTGATTGTACGGCCAACCTTCATGTGCGATAAGTACCATCCACAGATATGTACGTCGTACATCCTCTGCCACCACCTACCATGACAATTTTAGCTCCTCTTACACGATATGCAACAGAAACAGAGAGAAAAAAAAAATAAACGAGTGTTTCCACTCAAACGTGTTGACATAAAATGTTTTCGTCTCTTCTAGCGATGTGGTTATTTTATTTTTCTGTTTTTTTTTCTTCTACTTGTAGTGCAAGTATGTAATGTATATCTATCTAAGTACCTACATGTATCACCTTCGAAAGAGATTGCATTGCAGTGTGCGGATATCTTGTAGATAAATTGTCAAAAAAATGTTTTATTTTGACATTTTGTAGCTACGTCGAATTTGCAAAGGAGGTGGTCTGAGGTCTGACCCTATCTGCAGCTCTGCCAAGTATCTATCTACTGTTTACGATAGACGTGTGTTGATAATTTTGAAGTTTATAAACTTTTGCAGTCACCTATTGTTTGGTCACGACTTTTAAGAGGTGAATTTGTTTATTTTTTTTTTGGAAAAAGTTCTTGTTGTTTAAAAACGTACTTCACCGAGTGGATTTAAATGAGGAAGAAAAAGTTATGCCAGAGAAGGTTGTTATGTTGAATATGTGGTTTCAAATTGTATGCTTTAGATGGAGTGTCATACTAAATCACATTCCTGATTTAAGTCTACAAAATCTTATTTTACCAGGGATGTAAAGGGAGTTTTTGTTTTTTTAGAGGCAAATAACTTTAAATTGGCAACACTACATTCTGTGACAACCTATTTGACGGTTCTCAATTGTTTTGTTGTTCGTTTGTTTGAAGAACATGTTTTAATTTGAGAAACTCATGAAGCGATTCATTTTGAAAGAAACTATGGATCGTTTTCGCAAAACGTTTACTCTACATCTACAGATGCGTCAACTGGTCAACAATTTAAATTATTGAATCATTTTGCGTAAGGATTCAGCTTTTATTAAAGCCAAATGAAAGAAACTTTTGACAAACGATTTATTTCACGAAATGGACCTAGTAACTGCAGGTTGCCAGGTTTACGCAATTTTTCGCTATTAGATTATTTTACCCTTGAGATACGTAAAGTCACATGTTTACGACGATAAACCAGAATAAATTGAGCACTTGGAAGGCAAAATTCGATGCAATAGCCCAAAAAATTCGATCCCCAAATTGTGCTATGTACGCAACGGCTACATACCCGAAATTATATTCAAACATTAATGTCATAAAAGTATCTGTCAAATAAGACACTTTCATGGCAATTTCAAGTTCTGTGATTTATTTCAATATAAAATTCCCCACCTCTAAAAAAAGAGGTGAGGAACTTTATTTGAAATGAGAAATTTGAAAAAAGAACATACATCCATCGTCAAGATTGTACGGTTACTTTGTAATTGGTTGGCGTGGAAGTACGCGGATGAATAGACCATAAAAGTTGATCACAAAAACCTATGCACACTTTTAGCGGCCTACGACGGATATTTGCAGGTGTTTCAAGCTAAAGTAAGAATCTTGCTTCATTTGCGAAGACGAAAACAATTAACTCTTTTGGTCTCCGAAAATTTGAAGAAAATTGAAAATGACTGCTATTTTTTCATGTTTTGTACCTACGGATTCGAGACATATCTCAGGTAAGCCAGAGCGAGTGGCTTTAGTGGTTCGATTAACTAAATTTTTAGCATTTCCTTTTCATGTATTATAAGCTGCCAATCCTTCCGTCAATTACATAGTGAATGGTTGAATGAAACAACAACAACTTGTGATTGCCACCACGCACAATAAAGAGGCTGGAATTGAAGCTGTTTCACGGTTTGTCGCGCTCGATCATTAGGTTGCTTTCTGTGGTGCTTATCTATATGTTGGTCATTTAATTCAAAAAACACTTTTTCCCATCAGTAATCGAACCTTCACTTCGATGAGCGATCTCGTCAATTAAGGACAGTAAGGACACGCACTATGCCCAACGCCATCGAAGACACAAGTTCCGCTCAGTCTGAGTAGGCATTTTGTGAGGTTTTTAATAATTACAATACCAACTCATCCATCTTTTTAGATATCAGAGTACTTTTTGTGGCTTCTTGTAAGGCAAAAACGACATTCGTATAAGAGAACTTGGCTCTTCTTTAAAATTAATGTTTTTGGTGTTATTTAAATACTTTTTGCAAAGATTTTTGAAAATTTTGCAAAATTATTGGAATTTTGTATGAACGTAAACGCCCTTTTTCGAGGCAAATATGATTTGTTTTATATGGATCCGTGCTTACTTAAAAAACAACTATCGACATTTAAAGTTTCATAACTGTAGAATGCGTTGGATATATGGCTGCTTGGCACGTTTCTTCTTTTTTTTGGAATGTACACAGTTTTTTATTTGTTTCGGTGTTTGTTCTTCAAACCCTACCTCAATTTGCGGCTCCAACGTCCAACCTCTCCTGGATAGAATTTCAAGGTTCTACGATGATTGGAAGTGCTCCAAAGTTTCGATGATCTGTCAGTGAGTTACTATTTTTGCTAATTTTGGGGCCTTGTAACCCAGGAACTGCTCATGTTCAGCAATGATATTTAGTATGAAGCCTGCCGCTGAGCGTCCCAAATAAATCATGAAAATTCTATGCTTTGTAGTAAGCAAAGTTATAGGTTGCGTGGGGGAGCGAGGGTAAAAATAGGAGCCTGAATTGGGTCCTGTAATTAAGGGTGTAGCGACAAAAGTTGCTAGAAAATTTGGCTCCCTTAATATCTTCACCGTGTGTGGCGTATTGCACATTACTTCAAAGCAGCTTTTGGCATAGTAGAGTAAAATTTAAGGAAAGTTTCTTAAAGTATTTATTATTTGCTTCCGACTTTATGATATGGTCCATCTCCATAAATGTCTAGATGAGACGTCAATGCCCCATGCTACTTTTGCGCGCTACTAAAGCACTTCTTTTCATCCGGTGTACTTGTCGTTGCATATTCGTAAGGCTTTCAACTTTAGAGTCCTATCGATGCACCTTTTAACTGCTGTGCTAAACTCCGCTTACTCTATCTAAGTTTGAGCTAACTTTTATCAAGTAACTTAATCTATTTGAATATAATATCTTTCCATGCATCCCTCTAGGTTTATGCATTTTTATTCTCCAAATACTATAAAAACAAACGAGTTAGGTAGGTACTTTTTCATATTGGTGCGCAATGCATTTTTCTATGATAAAGTTGTGTGCTAAAAAGATCATACACAGCACACCTATCAACGGCAAAAAAAAATTGCATTTCATGAGAAACAAATATATACAATTGCTTATAGGGAAAGCCTCCGAATTACCAGGGATACTCCGGTCTAGCACCGAAGTTGTTTTTCCCTTTGATAAACACCAACTGAAGCATAAAGTCCTATCATTTGGACGTGCTTGGTGTGAAAACCAACGTTAACGTCAAAGGGGCATTTTTATTTTCATTGCATACATCGCTCTTTTGAAAGGGAGCAGAGACACCACTTAAAAAAAGCATTCTACCAAAAATGCATTTCCATACTATCATAGTACACCTATTTGTTCATAGTAGGTACATCCCGGGTGTTTTCTGGCGTTTGTCTGTGACGCGCTGGCACCCTTATTTAGATAGAATTTCGCTGAGCGGACTTCTCTTTGTCAAAATGAAATTAACAAGTACGACAGGTGTTTGATAATAAATATATCCCCTGAATGGGCTTAGTGTATTTTCGTTTTGAATATATCATCAACGGCAGCAACCCCCCCAATTCGATGGGGGTGTTGGAGCTGTGGAATTTTATGCGTTTTATTTTTTTGGTTCTGTTCAGTGTCAAAGCCATTGGAGCGTATTTGTTTTTTTCTTCGACATCCCACCATTGAGAATTTGTATGTTCCAGTTCAGGGAACAATCTATGCTGATGGAGTTTTCCTTCCGCACGAATATTCCCACTGCTGATAGTGGCTGACTGTTACAACTTTAGAAGTGGAATGGCCATTTGATGGCTTGTTTGTTTGCTTAGCTGTCTATATCACTTTGTCGCTGTCTGTCTATCTATCAAGTCTGTCTAGCTGGTCGACTACTTGTGGGAGTAGCCACTCTGAAGTGCTATTACGCGAGTTTGTTTGTCTAATTGATGGTATGTGAAGTAGTGTTCGGTATACTTGCAGATACACATGATAGATGGGCGTTGGACCCGCATTGCAGTCGGTTCTTTGACCTATAAGAAGTTTGGAATTCCATTAAATATCCCATGCCAAGTTTCTGGTGAATATTATCTAAATTTAGTTTAAACTTTGGTAATAGAATTTCAAGTTTTCAAATGGGTTAGATTAGTAGGAAAGAGCTTTCCAATGAGATTTATAAAAAGCCAGGTCTGCTTATTATAAAAACTAAGATCTTCTTTTGGTATTGAAATGCCGGAAAAGTCATATGGTGCTTGAGATTTGCAATCAAATATTTATCCCTGCGCTAAAAACTGGCTAATTGGGATAAAATTTAAGTTCAATGAAACACATCACACTATTACAGTGAACTCCCTCTTAACGGACACCCTTTTTAGTTGGACGATTCTCTTAAGCGGACAAGATGTAGTGTGCTTTTTTGTGAGTTTTTTTTGAGTAGTGAATGCAAAGCCAACGATTTTGCAAAGGCGATAAAGTTCTCTAAAGTTCTAAAGTTTTAAGGCATCATCTGGCTGGTTGCGACGTTTTTTAAAAAGACTCAACATTTCATACAGAGCAATATCTGGGGAAGCTGCCGATGTGAATACTCAAACCGTTGCTGAATGGACCAGCCGAATTGGGTCATTAATTGAAAACTATGATTCCAATGATATTTTCAATGCAGATTAAAGCTCTGCCTATGAAATGTCTTATTATGAGGTGGAAATCATCTAAAGAAATATTAACGATGTTACATTGTATGAACACGCTTGGGAAAGTTGAGCCATTGGTTGTTATTGGGAAATCCGCAAACCCCCGCTGCTTCAAAAGCAACTCTTCCGGTGCTGTGGTTTTCTAATAAGCGGGTTTGGATGACAACACTTATAATGAGGGAATGGTTAAACAGATTCCAAGCCAAGATGAGAAAAATTTGAAGGAAGATTTTAATTTTTCTGGACAACGCAACTTTACATCCTTAACTTTCTTTAAGTATCTGTCTTTAACCCTTGAACTAGGGCATCGTCAAAAAATTTTAAGTTTTTTATCTAAGACGAAAAGTTTAAGTCTCTTCTCGTCTCATCTCACTATGAGTCATCGGTAGTAAGGTGTTGTAATCTTCACCAGAGCAGAATTGAAAATTTGTTTAAAAAAATTTGTGTTTACCTACTAAGTACGTTTAACTGTATGCACATGTATATAAAATTAAAGGTTGTTTTTATTTAAATGTTTCCTCTTGACCGTTGACCGGGCTCTCTCTCTCTCAAAAACCTCCGGTCCCGTGGCTGTCCACTTAAGAGAGATTTCACTGTATTGTTTGTATGCATTGCTATTAGGATAGCCAAGAACCCTGCTCGAAAGACCGAAATATTTCAGGGAAAGTCAGTTTTAAGCAGGAAAGTCCCGCTTTTTATGAAGTGAAGGGTGTCAATTCTTTATTTAACTAACTTTCTAGTTTCACTGTTTCTTATAATAAATCTGTCTGCACGAAGCTTCAAATACCCCAAGAAGACTCACCAGACTCAATCAGAAGAATTGAATCGACATTGACGTTGAGAAGAGGACTTTTTCAGTTTTTCGGGACTAACACCTAGACCATACCGAACTGCCAATTTATAGTGTCATGTGCGATCAGACGGTCATCCAAACTTGTCATCCGGATAACATGCTGACGTCAGAAAACTTGTTTATTTAAGACAGGATGACCACTTTATAATTGGATGACCGTCTGATCGCACATTTAGCATCTCCTTAGTATCTAATCCTTCATCGGTATTCAAAAACTAAAAATAAGAATATCCCTGCAGTGGTTGCATAGTCTAACTTAGAAATGATCTCAACATATTCTTTACCCTCTGCACTATTGCATCACACGACATTAAGTTCCGTTCAAATAAACATCTGTCCATCCCACAAGACAGACTACAACTCTTTCAGATCTTCTTCAACAAACCATATCGCATAATCGTTGCATGACCAACCGCTTAAACTAATAAAGCTACATACATATCTTCAACATCAATCGAAGAACATGGTTGATTATTTATTTTCCAAAAAAAACTCAAAACGAACAAGTGTGCATTGCATTGCGTGCACTATGCGCCCCATAAATCCTCTATATTGGCGGCACTTCATAATTGATTAGCTGTTAAACAGTTCACGCTCTCTCGCCATCTCTAAAAAAAATATCCATATTTAAAATTATGTGTTTTCGTTTTATCTAAACACGATGTCTTTTCACACATGCATGCGCTACTAGAGCAATAATTCAGTAGATTACACTATCAAAACAATAATTATAACTTGCAGCGCAATAGTGTTGGCGGCAACATCATAGCATTATGTTGCGATGCATTTTTTTCTTTTTCTTTTTATTTCGCCAGATACATGTTGCACAATAAACAGGAGGGTGCATCGTTTATTGGTTTTTTATTAAACGAATAAATAAATAAATGTTTATCGATTGTAAAACGTGGGGAAATTTGATTAAGAAAGACACAAAAATGCGAATGTACAAATCAGTTCTAAGAAGAACACAAAAAACGCGAAGATAAAAATAACCCTGCAAAAGTTGTTTGTTTAATTCTTCTTTGATATACTATGTCTGTAGCTAACTCTTTTATGAAGGTAGCAACTTGACAGTTAATTATATCAGACACTTCTTAGAAAATCTCTTGGGAGATTAAATTTAATTTAATACTTATTCCTACACAAAAAAAAACAAATAAGCAAATAAGACAAGATTAATTTAGTCAAACCGGCTTTGGGGAATGCCGCAGAGTATTGTGGATTAGTAACAAGTTTGCGGTCTTTAATTAATGTTTTATTTACACAAAAAAGATATTTGACAACAAATAATAACGTTCAATAAATTTTTTGTTACTTTATCTTCTGAAATTAGTTAGCAATATCCGAGAAAGTGCATATTTTTGTTTGGTTAAAAATTAGTTAAAGCAGTCGAGTAGGTAGTACTCGCTTAACCAGTAATGAAAATTATTTGCCATTCGTCCGGCGGCTCTATAAATGGGTTGAAGGTTGACTGGAAAGTTCAACATTCTGCACAACTGCATAGGCTTAAGTTTTTCTGGGCCTAAAAAAAAGTTAATATGGATAACTAATACCTCCAACGAGTTTTTAAGGCGGTTGAAAAATACTTTCAGATGGACCTGGCTTATATTGGTTTTGTTAAAGCAATCAGTAGAGTCAATCATGAGATCCTTATGAAACATTTGAAAGCAAATATATAGGTTTGATAGTTTTTAACCTTATTTAACCCTTATTCTGTACACATGGGTCAAAATTGCCCGAACGCACGTTTCAGAAGGCATATTTCGGGTGTTTTTGAATATTTTTATTTTTCTTTAGGTAATAAATACAACTGCAATATACTTTTATCATATCTTCTCTCCATTTAACGACGAGATTATGAACCCGATTATAGGGATCATAACCCTCCCACTTCTATGCATTCCTACTGGTCCGCCTGTTTTACTTCATAAAGTATTTACAATATCCAATCAAATGCTGGTGTTGCTGTATCCCTGTGGAAGCTTAAGGTTCTTCGATTTTGAAACTTCTTCTTGCGATAAATAATTTACATCACACAAGGAAGGAATCGATTTTTTAAAAACGAAACTCTCTCTAGAAGGAACTAAAAGAAGTTGGGCGTCACAAAATGTATGTCTCCATACAAGCTCCAAAAAGCCCAAAGTATTTAATAAGGTATTTAAATTTACTAAAATTTGTTTGCAAAACAAAAACTTACTAGCGCAATTTGTGATTACTACACCGCAAATGTATTGGGCAAATTTGACCCACAAATACCATGTGTGTATTTTTTTAAAAGTACAGGATAAGGGTTAACTAATAGAAAACAAATTGTGAAAATCGGCAACTTAGAATCGCACAACATTTATGCAATTTTAAGTGTTCCTTAAGGCAGCCATTTAGGCCCAGTGCCTTTTGTACTTTTTATTAATGATTTTCCATCCGTTCTTAGATCATGCAATTGTTTAATGTATGCAGATGATATCAAGCTTTTTAAATGTACAAAAGATTGGAAAGACTGTGTTGCTTTTCAACAAGATTTGAACCGTTTTGACTTGTGGTGTAGGAAAAATGATCTTAAACTATATTTTCAAAAGTGTCATACATTTCCTTTCACTCATATTACAAACCCTTCTGTTTTTGATTACAGTCTGAATAATATGAAATTGCTATTAGTTTGTGACACTAGAGATCTAGGCGTAATTTTTGACGATAAGCTTACTTGTCTTACTTATGAGCAACATGTCTGTCATATTGTAGGTAAACCTAACTCAGTTTTAGGATTTCTAAAAAGGAACTTCGATAGCTTTATATTGTTCTATGGACCGTCCGATACTCGAATACAGCTGCCCTATTGGGAATTCTGCAGCAAAAAAATTTAGTGATGGAATTGAAAGAACAAATTTTATAAAGTTCACTTTGATGCATTTTGCTTTAGAATGACAATGTTGTACTGCAGTACAATAGACGGGATGCAGACTCTTGAACTTAGAGGTAGAATGTATAGTGTGATGTTAGTGCGGGATTGATTGTGAGAATCTACTACTAGGGCTTATTATTTTATATGCCCCAAAGAAGTCTTTAAGAATGAGGCCACTTATTTCGGAAGAGCTACACTGTACCAATTTTGGAAAGTGTAAACCTGTTTCTCATTGCTGCAAATTGTTTAATATCTTGAGTACTAGAGTTAATTTGGAGAGTTTCTCACAGAGCGTTTTTCAGCACTTTTGTTTCGCCCAATACTACAGAGTTTTAGTGTATTCTCTGCTATTGCATCCAACCGAAATTATGAATTGAAATGATCAATGGACCAAGATGGCTACCTTGAGGGACTCCTCGTTAAATGAAATTTTATCGATACGCTACTAAAAAAATCGATGTCAATTACCTACCATTATTTGGTAGCTTAGCATTCTTAAAACTCCTGATAGGTTAAGGTATTTTTCAAAAGAGAGTCTTTTTTCCATTACACCCCCATTTTTCTAGGGTAAGTTACCCGTCTTAAATTCTCGTAAGACAATATTACTTACTTTGTGTAAGGTCGAGTCTTTTTTCTACATTGATCGAGTAAAAAAAAATGATGAGTGGAAAAAAGGTGAGCGCAAATAGCGAGACAATAGAGGCGCTATAAAAGGAGATACTCGATGGGCATGTAATTGAAGATAACCTCGCCTTATGTAACCCACTGGTAGACCAAAAGTCTTTTAGAGGAAAGCTATGATGCCTCAATGCATTTCACGTACTCCAGTATTTTAAAGAAGAAATGTTCTTTGAACGAAAAAAATATTCTTAAAGTAGATGTTCGAGTAGCAAGTAGGTACCAAAAGCAATTAAATAAAATTTCACCCCAACACGCAGAAGATTCAGAACTTGTTACCAACACGGACGAAAAGTTTCCATTTCGCCATCTCCCTAATTTTATAAAACAACTCGCAAAAGCTAAAATCCCGTTTCTAGTATTTAATCGATCAATTAAATTCTCTAAATTATAGTTCATAAAAATTCATAAAAAAATAAACATCGTGCGTTCTTCGCGACGACGACATTCAACTAATTGATCAGACACAACGTTTCTCATTCAAAACATTCTACGCCAATGAAATCTCTTGAAAACCCAAATCAAAACAAAAACTTTATAACAAATCAAAATTTAAATTCTACAAAATAAAAGATAAATAAAAAAATTAAGAAACATCTAACGATAGCGCACCCACCCGGCCCTCAATCAAAGAGAGATAGCAAAAACTTGATGAGAAACCGAAGAAGATCGCGAATAATTATTACTCTGATCATGAAAGATACGTATGTACCTATATCTATAGGTAGAGGAGACGTATCTTTGTGTATTCTATGTCGATGTTCTTTTCATTTGTCATAAATTTGTGCGGTTTGTTGTTATTATTATTTTCCAGGCCGGGGCCGTCGTCGTCAAGATGCCTTCAAACAATCAATTAAAAATCACTCAAATGAATTTACCATCGGGTTTTTATCTAACTTTACCTATACTGAAGATACTGTTTGAAAAAAAAACAACAAAATCATAGAGGCGTGAGAAGAACGTTTAAACAATTATTGAAACAGATGTAAAATAAAAAATTGGGTTACAGATGTTTTCTTCTTCGACATGGTTCTCGTGGATACGGTTTGTTTTTTTTTTTTTGCGGGCAGATAGGTGTATTTTTTTGTTGTTGTTGTTGTTCCAATTTGAACTAGAAATGAGAGTGTAGTCAAGAAGAACTTTTGGATATTTCACTTTTCAAGTTTTGTGATGTTTTTCGCTTGTGAATGGCAGACGCGCGTTAAGTGCGCACTTTGTGGTTAATTAGTTTTAGTGATATGACTCTTGAAGGACATCCACTTGATGGATTTTTTTGTAAAGAGAGAAAGAAATGCATAGTCTAAGAGGCATAGAAAGGGGGGCAGCATTGTAAATTTTAGCAAAACGTGTTCTACATTTTGAAGACATTTCAAGATGGTTTTTGAGTTATGCTTTTCTTTTAATAAGTTGGAACACTTAGAAATAACCGATATGGGTCGATTGGCTTCCGTTTAGTTTAGTGAACTTATTAAAAACAATAACAAACAAGAAAAGGCGGTTGGCCTGGTAAACTGTAAACTGTTTAGGCACTTGGCTTGAGATATTTAAGTAAAAAAATTCTAACTGAAATTCAACCAAGAATACCTGTACATTTCAGCCTTTCAATTGAAAGGGTTTTACATTAAAGAATGATTTATGATTCACAACCATTACAGTAGCAGTTTCTGTATTGAACCCGATTCGTCTTCAATAAATTTGTTTGATCAATTATTGCTCCCGTTCTGCTATTCCAAAGTGGTACCTTGTCAGTCCCCAGGGATTGTTGTCCGCTTATTTCAGACCCAGGCCTAAAACTGATTCAAATTTAAGCGGATGTCTAGGAATTGTACAATTAATGTGTTCCCCAAAAACTCCTACCTCAACGTAAGCACTGCTGTGCTACTGAGTGAAACTTCTACGCCTTAAAGATTAACACATGACTACCTGCAAAAGACTGCGGAGGAACCTGCGTCAAATTTGCTTTTTTTGCCCAATGTGACAAACTACGACATTGGTACTCGAACAAGCCAGCAGACATGGACAATCAACACAAACTTGGCTCGTGTAGCGTCCCGCTTAACGTCCTATTCAGGCGAAAGAGCGCTTAAACAAATTGCAACGTATAGTCTCTAGAGCCTGTCAAGCAAGGGGTACCACAGAGATCATTAGTAGGACCAACATTATTTAGCATGTTTATAAATGAGCTGCCATCTATATGCAAACAATCGTCAGTTTATATTTACACCGATGATATTCAGCTCTATTTGTCTCGTCCCGTGAACAAATTAGATGAAATGAGGACTTGTCGCAATTTCATCACTGGTCAGTTGGAAATAGTTGGAAATAGAAGAATTCTGAGATGGTCTAGTGTCAGCTTGACTCTCTACCTCAGAAAAAATTCAGTTTGCTTTCAACGCAGATACACTGACGTATCAGAACAGTCTGGAAACCTCCTAGACCCCATACTCTACAGAATCCCATCAATGCCAGGAACTGCACTTTTTTTTGTTTAAAAAAGTAAAAATTCGTGTCTAACTTATCATTTTAAAACTCAATTTTGCTCGTTCCTTAAGAGCTTTAAATATTATTTCACCTTCTCAAAAGTTTATAAATTCCTCAAGTATATTCTTCGTTCAAGGCGTAAAATTGAGGGTCTCGTTTCCTTTCGCCAAATTAAGGCTCTACCGAATATAAATATAAATAGGTAACCTCTATGTCTTATTTTTTAAGACGTTGCCAATATCCAATAACATTCGAACATCTCCCTATACCCGTCTCACGAACAAAGTACTACAAGGGGGGATTGTTCCAAAGCCCAAAACATGCAATTCATTTTAAAACTAGCATCTAAACTAGCCAAGTTTGGTGTTTTAAGCAACTAAATTTTTTTTCGTTTTAACACCTTTTTCGACTTAGGGGCTATCGCTTTTCGCTTTCTTTAAAAGTTTGAACCAGCGTTCTCCACTCGCATATCAGTGGGAGGTGAAAGGTGTTTTCCCGTAAACGAAATTGCAAAACCTAAGAGCGTAGTTCGAAAATAGTTTTCATCACTAAAAATCAAATATTGAACTGAATGAGGTCTTGTTTGGTGAATGACGAAAATCTCTGATTGAAAGGGACTGATTTTTTTAACGCTACTACAGAGGCATAAGCCGTACAATTCCAACTTCACTTCAGACTCACAATGATAAAGTCTCCTTTGATTCTCAAAAGTCACCACATGATGTTGCCTATGACTTGACTCACTTCAGCCCGACATCATGAAACCTTCTCAATTCATCAAATGCAACCGGACGCCTTCAAATCTATCTTTCATCTTTTTATTTACTCCTCTCGAACAAAGTTTATTCACTCCTTCAGCTAAACTACTTACAAACAAACTGCACGAAATCAAAATAAAAGAAGAAAATTACAAAACAATTTGCACATTTTCACATAAAGAGCCATAAATTCCACTGCACCAAGTCAGTCCAAATTTCCCCATTCAAATAGGTATCCACAAAAACAAAAAAAAACTGTTTACTCCAAAGGCACGCATCGTAAACACAATAAAAGACTCGGAAAATTGCTCAACAAGAGCGCGTGCTTATTCAAAATATAATTTAACACATCTCAACTCAACTTCAAGGAATAACAGAAATAAATGAAAAAAAAACCAACACAAAATTCCACATCAATACCGCACCGCCCCAGTCAAAAGTTCAAGAAAGTAAATGAGAATTCTATGGACCGATCCTCCCATCAAACTAAATGTCAAACGCTCAAAAAACTCAAGCAATTTCGCACTCTTGACTCGAAAGTATCTTCTGTGCCAAGAAAACGACAAAATATAAAACTCTCAAGATACGTACCTAACATACTGTTCATGTCTGAGGAAATCCAAGTATGTATCTTATATTATTGTTGTATCCGCGTATTTTCGAAACAAACTTTATTTTCGCAAGGCGAAAGATATTATTTTTTTTTTTTAAAAACAAAATTTCATTCAGAAATAAAAACAATCACACGAGCTATAAGTCTTTCGATAGATAAAAACAAAAAATATGAAATCTCGAAACGATCTTCAAAGTTTCAGATATAGGTATACACTGATCGCGGCGCACTTCTAATTTATTCAAAATCTCAGAACAGACTAAATGTCTGAAATCGTTCCTCAAGATACAAGTTCTTACGTAACACTTTGTCGAACGACGAGTTCGGTTTTGGTTCTGTTCCTTCGACAACGTTGATTGTATTGATGATGATGATTCGTTTTGCTTTCTTTGAACGATCGTCGGTTGGTCTTCTTCTGGCTGCGTGTCGACGACGAAGTGTGAGATATTTAAGATACTTTTGTGCTCTGCAGAGCGACCAGCACGAGCACTAGCACACCCCAAGAAGAACAAAATTAAGGCGCACACACAGATTTCAATTGATTGCGTTTGCGTTTGCGTTTGGGACTATAGGGAGTGGGAGAAAGACACAGCGCAACGACAAGAAGAAATGTTTTAATTAGGTCAAAAAAGGGATAAGTCCATCGGATAGTGTCTGTGTGTCAGAGAGAACAGAAATTTACATACACACCTTCGACAAAAGGACAGAGGACAGAGCTCAGCAGGTTCTCAGGTAGGTGGTAAACTATTTAGGTAACTTCGCGCCCTTTTTTTTTTTGCATGTGACTCATTATGCTGCAACCATGGCCATTGATGGCAGACGAAGGTGTGGTCATCATTTTATGTTTTTTTAGTCCGAACTCGTCATGCAGGTGTCCTTTTTATGAGTTCTGACCTGGGTTTTTCCATTCATTGTCGTAATCCACTTGACATATTAAGATCACGTCTGAGAATATGTATGTACCTCCGAGTAATCCATAAGCACACACAAGATTATCAACATTTAGTCGGCAGTCTCCATTTCCAAACAAATAAAGTAATACACGCGACTGTCTTCAAGGAAGCAAACATGAACTAAGTAGGCACCGCAAGCCAACCCCAACCCAACAACAGATGGTCTCAGGTTAACGCAGATACAGATAAGATGGGGGGAAATGTATGGTATTAGATGTGCGGTTACCTATTATATGTACAAGATACAAGTCCGTATGATCAACATTCATCATCACATCAGTCTATATTTGCTTAGCTACCTACTTACTACCACTGCCGCCGGTATTTGTAGTTCGTTTGGATTACCTACGTTCGAGTTCAAATCAATGTGACACTGACACTTTGCCTTGAGTTCCGTTATCTGAATAAAGCTGGATAAGGGTACATACATACATAACTAGCAACAACGCTTTATATTTTTCAACTACAAGTGGAGCGCCATACGCGCTTCATGTAGTCAATCACCTTGATCTTGAAAGTGTTGATTTATAGCGGGAGACATGCTGCACGTAACAGGTAGCACACTGGGTAGGTGTAACTTTTTTTTTTCAAGTGGAAAAGGTGTCAAGAGCATGCAATGATGAGTTCATGGAACTACAACAGTCATAAGTATTTAATTGTGGTAGGTGTAGATACTAGCATTTGGAAAACAATTTTTATGGCTATTGTTGTACATTTATAATCACTGCAATTAAAACAAGAAGATCATTTAACAGCAGAGGAACGAACATCCTCCGGATTAAGAAAATGGATAGGTAGGCATTTCATTTGTTTAAATAAAGTAAATATTCGGCAATGGGACTCTAACATACATAGCTTTTCGAAGGACTGTAGAGTAGAAAATAAAAGGGCTCAACTTTCCAAAGAGGTAGCACGAATTTGCACGTACGAATACATTTATTCGTTAGAAAAACTGTTCAAAATAATAAATCCAAAATCTGAATGTGAGGAGATGGATATTTATAATAAAATTATTAGTTTAAAATTTACACTTTTTGTACTGAAATGACAGGAAAATATGGATGTATGGTAGCGTTCATCGAAATGCAGCTACTTTTTCTTTTGGTTTGTATTGCGATTTTTTAAACTTCTCTATTGTTTCAGTGATTTAATACCGAAGTTTATTTTTTGATTTTTGTAGGGAATTTTTCTTTTTTTGTTGAATTTTGGGGAATTTTTTGATTTAACCCGAGGAAGTTTTAAAATCTTTTTTTAAATCAATTTTGCGGTGAGTATTGACACACACACTGTGGCCCTAGGCGCATGCCTGACGAAAAGCAAATACCCCGAGTGGAGCAACGAAGTTGCGTGAGCGGTACTTGCCGCCTGCGGAAAGAGGGTTGAAATCCCTTATACCCGCGAAGCGGGCCACCCAGGTCATATTGTATTCATCAATATTTATTCCATCTGATTGAAAATTTATATGTTTTTAACGATTTAGGGAGGTCTCCTCACTTCCACATTTTGAATATGTTCTACTGAAGCCACTACCTACCTCTGAAAAAACAAATTAACTTTCAAAGCGTGCCACCAATAAAAGGTATCCAAAAGTAACATTTCAGGTCAAGAACCCGAACGTGTAAATACAGAAATTATAGTAGAAGGGTCACAGGGTCCAGAGTTGCTTAGTGGTTAAGTGCGTTGGATTGCGAAAGTCTAACAAACATCCAAGAGTGAAAAATGAAGCTTCTGGAAATAAAGTTGCCGTTCGGTATCGGCCGGAACATTGTATGCCTGATGAATGGAACCTCAGCATTGTTTGTTCGTTTCACAAGAAATAAATCCCTCTAAGCTGCGCCATCTATAGGGGTATCGGTCTTCTTAACAACGCGTTAGATCTTGTCTGTCCGGTGAAAATTGATTAAATGTTCCAGATCTTGACAAAAACCCAAGAAGTGCAAAAGAATGCAATCCTTGACGAATAATTTTTGATTGCATTTTAAATTGAGATTGTGGGAAAAATGAATGCAATCACCATTCATTTCTACAACTCTTTTTTTTCATCTACACAGAGCCATGTCTAGTTTTAGCATCCCTACGAAAGCTTGCTGCTGCACCAAGGTCAGTAACGGCCTAATCGAGGCCTTTCACGTAAAAAATGAATTTAGGGAAGGCGACGTGCTTTTATGAGCCTTTATAATTAAAAGAATTGTGCAATACTCAAAAGCCAACTCACGAGGCACGATATAGGTACGCGGACGGTATTGAAATTGTTGGTAGAAAAGAGTGGTCTGTTACTGGTGCACTTGCGAGAATAGAAACAAAAGCAATAGAAAAAAAATCGGTCAAGCGGTAAACAAGAGTAAAACGAAGTACATATATGCTGTCAACAAGACACCCACCATCGAAAGCGGCCAGAATGTCACAGTCGACAGTTTTAAGATCTCAAGTATGGACTTTTTCTCAATATGTTTGAACGCGTTTGCCCTGAAGGCTTCTGAAGAAGACTATACGAGCTGTGCAGTGACTTCGATCTGGTGGTCATAGCTGGGACATGTGGAGCGAATGAACTCTTCAACTCTTATCGGGAGACACAACCTAGTGGAGAAAGGCCTTACCTAAGGTAGCGGGCACAAGTCAAGTGAAAGGGGACTTTTACCAACTTGGGTTTTGCAACTGAAATCAGTTAGCCAAATACCGTACTAATTTAGCGCCACCTAGGTATGGAAGGTACCACAACACTTCAAACATAAAAAGCTAGTTTCATTTGCGAGTGCTTCTGAGATTGCAGAGAGATTCGTAAGTTGAGGAACAATTTCTTTCAAATTTTTCTTTAAATTGCGGAGAATAACACGTCCACTCTATTTAACACCCCGAATTTGGTGTTGGATTCAAAGAGTTTGCATTATTCTTATTCCACAAGTTCATCTAGATCAAACATGTATTCTGCATTTTTTTTAGTCAATGGAAGGTAATAGACGATATTGCGATTAGATGTATTCAATGTTGCAAACTCCAAGAAGGTTTTGTATGTTTATTTAGTTTTCCTCATGAGATAAATTTGATTAAGGGTAGTAGACAAAGATTCAGAAGAACAAATACGAATAGACTTAGAGGACGACTTTTCCATGGTAGGCAGCGGTACCTAACGTGCTGCAATTTTAGTATTTTTTAGTTTTTGAGTACATTTTTTCGAACTGCGTACGGTACTACTTTAAAGCCTCCACGTACTACTTTTATAGATATACGTCCGTTCTCCTAATTATACACGCAGCCATTTATCAACTGAGACCGTCCGTATTTTGGGGTGTGTACCTGCTTTTGCTACACTCCTAAGGGACATGGCAAGCACGATAGTCGAAATTGAAATATCCTACAAGGTCGGTAATGAAGTGGTATGCCACTGTCTTCAAAATGAATCAAGGACAGAAACAGCAGTGGGTTGGGAACCGGGAAAGTGGGAAGGTTTTGTTCGCGTTTTGTGAAACTAAAAAAACTACGTGCCTATCTCCCGAAGAGACGAAACTGTTTTTTCTACAAAAATACAAGCACAGAACATCAATTTCTCATTCATCGCAGACCAAGTAGCTTTCTGTACCTCTAAGCATGACTATCTGTTAGACGACTAAATTTCTTAACAAGCAGAGTCGTCGCCGTAAGGCTTAACGTCTTTTATGTTCCACGCACCTTTTTCGTTACCGTAAAAGTCCATGCAGAGATTCTCTTGCTAATTTGGAAAGGTCCGATGTATTTTGGTGCAAACTTTGAAGTGTAACAGTCCTAGAGAGAATATAATTTTTTCTGCAGATCAGTTCATTTGAGAGGTATTGAACGTCCCTTCGCCAAAGCTAATATGCTTAAGCTGACTTCTTAGTTGCCGCTTCTAATCATTGGCCTATCTCTACTCTAAGTTGCCTATATCGTTCTCCCGCGTCCGCACTCGTGTCCAAAAGTCACCATATTAAGTCTAAACATTTTTTAGTTACATTCGGAGCCATTTGAGTACTTTTTCAACCACAATGAGAACTTTGCCCAACGGCAAGGTAGGGAACGATACTGGTAGGATAGGAAATATCATCAACAAAATTTAACTCCACTGAATTTAGTTTTGGGAATATTGCAAACTTTGAGATCAAGAACATACCTATTGCTCGTTTCAGTCAAATTGTCCCTCCTATAACGAATAAAAAAGCTGTTTCGACAACCCATGCCAAACCTTCATAAGTACCACACAATTCATGTTCCCCCCAATCCATAAATTGTTCATATTGAGCAACTTGTGTCCCAAAAAAAGGCACAATTAAAACTGCAAAACCAGGCAATGTAAATCAAAATCTCCATAAAAGTATTGTCTAACTGGTGTTGTCATGTCAACACAACACCACATTTGCCGCTGCAATTACAATTTCAATAAATAATACCCAATTGTTGTTGCCTTTTTTTTATGCATACAATGTTGACACAATATTTCTGTTTTTTTTTTTTTTTTGGGAAACAAAACAACAAGCACTACTTGTACTCGTTTGTTGAAGTACCAATTATTATGCGTTGCAAAACCAACCCCCCAAACATTTAAACAAAAAAATTATGTCTATATGCATATAAAAAACAAACACATAATATAATTTATTCTAAACAAGTGCCTCACGAACTTGCCACGATTATCGAATTACCAAATTTGGGTCGAACTAAAGAAAAAAAAAATTGATAAATGAATAATATTTTGTATTACTTGTTTTTGCTAACCCAAATAATTGAATGTGTGTTACACACACAATTATCCAACAACACACATTCGAATGGAAAAGAGTTCAGAGAAAAAAACGAAAAAAAAAAAAAAAGCACCACACAGATTTTTCAATTACCATTTTGAATGTCTGCAAATGAAATTCACTTGTTGTGCGGTTCGACCGACGCGACGCGCTGTGCAACACACCCACCCAGCGACACCCATAAAAAGTCATTAAAAATTGTACACTTCTCTGCCACATTGGGACATTACCAACACCACTAACAATAGTAACATAACAAAAACCCATCGTTGTGGTGATTGAAAAGTAAAAAAATTCCCTGCCAACATTCCCTTCGTACGTACGTACGTTCGTACGTAACAACAACAACAACAACAATAACATAAATATAATAGTTACAGCTGTCATCCGGAAGGAGGGACTCCCCCCTCCCTCCTTTCCAACCATTACCAACGATGACGAAGTCGTGCCGTAATCGTCATCAGTGTCCGTCATCAGAGTGATGTGTGAGGAGACAAAATAAAAAAAAGTGCTCAATAGCGCGACATGTTGCATGAGGTTGGGGATGACAGTCGTCGCCGCAATGATGACCGACATAAAAAAAAAACACAGAAAACAAATCCATAAAGCCAAACAGAAGCGGAAAAACAAAAAAGTTCCTCTTGATTAGTGTGCCTGCCGCCTTGCCTTTGCGCGTCCTCAACAAGTGACAATTCCGAATGCAAATTACAGATGACACTGCATTGTGTTGTCGCGTGCAACATGCGGTAGCCCCATCGTGCTAATGAATGTTTGTTTTTTTTTTTTTTGCGCACAAAGCAGAAGAAAAGAAAAACTCGGCCAACACCACACCAGTTCCCAGTTGGCCCACTCCCCCGCGCCCCAACTCATCAGACGGCGAACGTGTGAATTGAAGAAAAAAAAACCGTAACAAATGCGAAATGTGTACACAGCTGGATAAAGATACAAAGATACACAGCAGCATCGTCAAGTTAGTTAAGTAACACGACGGTCCATCCAATGGACGATCGTATACTATAGAGTGATGTAAGTTGTTTCCAATTCGGAAGAGTTTCTCTACCGAAAGTAACTTTCTTGGGACGATGCTGCGATGATGGCGCGATGATTCCATAGGGCATGGATAGATGGAATACTTATTACCCTTGAGGCTTACTTCTACCATAGGCAGATTATGAAATCTCCGTAATCAGTTTCTGTTGTTTTTGTTTTGTCAGCGACACAAACAGATACCAATTAAAGAGATCATACACGTAATCTCTTCACGTAAATCATAATTCTTCAAGGACGCAGAAGATAACTGGGTCTGTGTCTTGGGTCCAGGGTAGGATATTTTTATTTATTTTGGGATTACAATTAATTAAGATGCGAGAAAGAGTGGAGGAGCAGTCTACTTCGGCGGCGGAGACACATATTCAAGTGAATGAGTGGTGTAATGTGACATTGGATTTGCTGCTCGAGATCGACGTGGACCATGAGAGGTTACATTCGATTTGCGAGGGTTGAGATTGCGGCTTAGTCATAATAAGTCTTTATGGGAATATTGTTTACCTTTGCTGGTTCAGGTACACTTTTCGATAGCTTTCTAAGTGTTAACCATAAAAATATGGACGACGACGATGTTATGTTTATGATTTTGTTTGATGGCCAGTTTCTTGTGTGGGTGGGTGTGGGCTACTGCGGTGCAATGACTTCTCCTGCATGATCTTTATGATTACTGACTGTTGTTACGTAAATTCAAATAAAAAAAACCGGGCTACCCACAATAATCTCGTGCGGCTAAGTGGAGAAGAGTTGAAGATTTCCAAAGGAGATAGTCAAATTTAGTTTCTTTATTTTTGAATGGAAAAGACAATTATGCTCATTTTTATGAACTTAAATGACTATAAATGGACCGTAGATACTGCTTAACTTTAAGTAGAAGAAGGTCCAATTCCTTAGAGTCACAATATTAAGTCTGAGTTCCCAAGAGACTTTTTTTCCGTCGTGATCATGAACGAAGCAGGAAATTGAGGGCTTAACGAAAAGCCTTACTGCCTTTCAAACTTATTTAAGGATATTTCAAACATGTTAAGCAAATTAGTTAGTTAATGGTCTATATGGACCTTAACGAGATCGACATGCACTTGATAATACTGATTTGACTCCATGATCACTACTGCCCACAAAAATAAGTCCTAAGCAACATTACAATTGGATATGCCAATAACCTAGTCATTAGGGGCGAGGGAGCTATCAAAGTAAAGCATTCATTCATTGAGACATTCCAACACTAGTGCGCGGGGGAAAGTCTTTACATAAACCTCAGTAAAGCTGTAACAGTTCCTTCTTCTAAAAGAGGAAACGTAAATTAAATTTAGTTGACGATCGTTGAGTACATGCTCCTACGAAGTCAAATATCTAGAAGCAATCCTGGATAAACGACTCAACTGGAAATCTCACTTAAACAATAAATTAACTAAGGCCACTAAAGTTTTGTAAGACTGTTGTCGCATGCATGGCAATACATGGGGGAGTACTTCAAATATCACTCACTAGATGTACACAAAGATGGTCGGCCCATCATAGGTTAGGTCCTGCCCGTCCAGCCATTCTGATATTCTGAAAAGTGAGAAATCAGAAAGTTCATGTAAGTCATGGAAGTAGTAGCTTCCAAGTACTCTGTTCCTCAAGTGACGGAGACTCGGATAGTGATAAAAGAAGTGAGGTGTGCCTCTTCATCACCCCATCCCCGACATATAGTGTCATCCTTGAGGTTTAATTTCATTGCGCGATTTCTTATGAAGATATGTCCCGTTAGGGCATACAACTGTTGAAGTTTAATGGTTGGGCCACTTTTGTATGCTGGCCAGAGCTTCCTTGATACTTCACAGGGAGTTAGTTCTTTCCACATATTGTTAGATTTCATACAAATATTGTTCTCCACTCGTTTCCTAAGATCGCGGAGTCCATCATACTTCTAGAGTTTGGTGAACTAAAGCGCTATACTAAACTTTCCGGAGCTTTTAGGACTAGCTACACCATACATAAAAAACTTATATATATGAATAAAGAGGCACTTTGCAGCTCAGCAAGTCTGGTTCAAATTAAAGTGCTAAAAAAAATTAGAATTACATTATTCTATGTAGAATTCCACGGCAACCATATTTACAACTCTGCAAATATCCATATTCACGGACAGTCAGGTAATCGGAAATTCCTTTAGAACGCACATCATAAGCTCCAAATAAGTCGTGTATTGCTTTGGCACTATCCAAAAACTGAGCTCTGGGAAGAAGACCAAACTGTGGTGGAATCCTTGATTGTTAGTAATGAACTAGCCGCAACGAACTGACTTTGAAACTAAATTTAATGAACCTGTGCTGCAACCCAAATCAGCAGTCAATTAAAAGTTGGGAAAAACATTCCAGGTCTAAGACAAGCCATGCGAGCCATCCAGCCCTTTAGCAGCAATGGCAATAGATGACTAAATCTAAGTCGGCTTGTTATCAAAAACTTAATACGATAGCCTGGAGTGTCGTCTCCGTCGTAAAGCATGCTGTATATGGTCCCCTTTCTTCATTAACATAGTTACTGCATTTATTTTGAAACTTGGCTATTAATATTTGAACTCCCGTCCCAACCTACCTGTTTTCAATATTTCACACCCAGTGCAATTAATAAAAATATTCAGAAAAATGCATATCTTATTTATTCCATAAATACAGTTAGGCGGTCGATATGGTATTAGACGGGAGATATTCTTCAGAGAAGATTTGTGTATCGATGAGTAGCTATTGGAATGCAGAAAAGTTTCTAGTCCAACTAACAGTTCTGAAAAAATAGCACAAAATGATTTACTCTTGACGAGACCAGTCAGAAGGTAAACAAAAAACCACTCGCCATTTGCCTATATTTATTCTATCTACTGAATTTAGTCTAGTAAAATTGTCTGCGTGATATTCCGAAAATGTACCTCGAATATTGAAAGGTAGAGGTTAACCTGCAATTTTATGATTCCACGATAGATTAACTATTTGCTGATTGTTATCGATTTGACATCGAAAACAATACTCGTTCGCGATGTTAGTAAATTTTTTTATACAATTTATCCAAGCAACAGTTAGGTAGGTATTTCCGGTTTGCTGCACACACAAATGATTGCAATTATAAATGATTTTGACTATATTTTATGCGTAAAAGTCAGGATTGATTTACGCAAAAAATATAGACAGGAAATAATGTAATTTGAACTGCCAAACACATAGATGTTGTCATATGCGGGTTTAACCCTTTAATACCAGGTGTAGTACGCGCAAAACATAAACTTTATCTGCTCACAACTCGGAATGTTTTCGCACTAGTACATTCAAACTGTTGCTGTTTCGCTATACACCTTTTCTAGATATAAGAAATATATTCGGGATGCGTTTCTTTTGGTGAATTATCTCATCTATCTTATCTTATTATCCTTTCGTCGATTGGAATTTTTTTGTTTTAGGTTAGTTGAGACCTAAAACTCCAGATTTAAACAAAAAAAAATATTTTTCTGAAGCCAGAATGAAATGCTATCACTAAAGGGTTAAAACCGGTTCAAATCGATCTGAACTTTGGTTTTCTTCAGGACATTCTATAGTGTTAATATTCGATGAATTGTTCACTTACTTGGTATAAAACCGCACTGATAACATCCAATTAGATCGTTGAAGAATGGTTGCAGATGCTTGCACGATACGAAGTTAAAAAGACTGTTTCTAGAAGGCAAAGTCAAAAAGGAATCCTTTCTAGTCAAACTCAGCTGTGTTTGGTACGTTTAATGTTTGATTCGATATCTCTCTCAAAATGTTTTGCGTTTTATCGTAAACATTTATTTTATTGTCGATTCACTTAGAACTTTAAATATCATTTACAACACTTTGGTAGATGACTTGTGGAGAAAAATCCTTCTGCAATAACCTGACTACTACTCCAATATGTAACTCATTTACCAAAGGCTTAAGAAAAGCCCTAACAGCTCTAGTTCTTGAGTTTAGAGACATTAAATTTTTAAGACAGTTACAACCCATTTCAGCTCACTTTTATTAAAATAATGTTGGTATAATAAGCACATCGTTTTTTCTTCTCGTTTCTAACGAACCTAACCAATAAAACATTAAAAAAATTTCAACAAGTTTAAGGAAAAACCCATAGGTTGTCTGATATTTGGAAAAACCCGCAACAGGTAAGAAAGGAATATAAACAGTTATTGCACCCAGTCGTATGTAATTTCCCTAATTACATGTGCACAGGTATATTTAGCTTTTTAGAGATAGGTTCGCTTTGATTAGGTAGAAAAGGGGTTTGTTGTATATTTAATAAAAATACAACACTACGTAACACGAAAGGGACGGGATCCTTAGTAGAACATTTCACTAAAAAAATTAAATTTGGAAGTTTGCAAGTAGCTGTAGACTCTTTAGGTCTTTTTTGTCAGTTCCTGACAAAATGCCATCCTCATCTGTGCTAATCAAGGCTATGAACTAATGTCCATTCAAAATATCTTTTGGGGTTTTTGAGTCATTTGTCTTTTTTAAATATACAAATTGATTTTTGTTTGGAACATGCTATGTAGTAACGCATACTCTAAATGCCAAGAAATAGCGGTATAAGTTCCAAAAGGAAGCGTTCAAGGTCTTATGGCATCAGAACTTGAGTTATTCTGCATGAAAAAGAAGGCGTGTAGCTATGTTTAAGGATTATACATATATACGAACCGTCAATAAAACAGTAGCAGGTTAGATTAAATTAGATCGAGGGTTGGAGGTGGTATATTGTATCCCAGATCACTGCGGCCTCACATGGGCCTATTGTGACATCCTAAATTTAGAGCTCATTCATTATGCCGCAGCTAGTTAAAAAAGCGACTAGCTCTTTGGGTGAGTTGCTAGCTATACCCGCTGCTTCCAGGTATAACTTACTTTAATAACGTTGACGGGTTTGTATAAGGCCTCGTCCTCGTTGCACAATCTAAAAGTATTGTGTCGTGCTATTTCCATGGTCGTCAGGAGTTTCTTAACACGGCAGTGCCCCTAAAGAAAGCCTGGGGCTAGCCGAATCTGACTTCAACTGAGTTGTAGTAGTTGTTTCGTTTTTTTTGTGGGGACTGCTTGGCATGACGTTTTTTGCTTGTCTGTTTCCTTCGGTCTCCCTCCAGAAATGTAGCTTTTGCTCTTTTTGCCAGATTTTAAAACAACTTTTTGTAGTGTTCATAGATGTCCCGCAGAATGGTCTGGCATCGTGAATTGAGGTGCGTTAGTGGTGGCCACCATTAGGAGGAGTTAAAGACAATTCCAGACTAAACAGTAGCAAATAAGCTCCAATATAGTACGTTGGCCGAAGCCTTGGCGTATTTGCTCAATTTTATCAAATCCACGAATGTTAATTTAATTTGCTAAACATTTTTATAGACTCGATTCAAGTTCCGTTCGCAAATGAAGCTAAATATTTTAAATGACAGCAGATGCACGGAAAGAAAGTAAATAGTAAATTTATCAAACTCCTCTTTGCAAAAAAACTCCTCTATACAAGCAAGTTCTAAAGCAGTTTTAGACGTATGGCATATAACTTTGAGGTTATACTACAAGTTACCTAAACGCTATAAGCATTATATTATGTTTAAGCCTCGTGAAATATTAGATACAGCGAAAGACAGGAACCGGAAGTCTATCCCGCGCTGTGAAGAAAGGAATCTTTTTATATTTTAACTAAAAGTCTGACGACTTGCACCATACCTAGGAAGATATGGCCTGCGTACAATAAATCTAAAACACAGAACTTCATACAATGAACGCGTGCAGGCGTCGCACAGTGTGAAATTTCCGGGACATTTTTGAACTTTGGCGAACAATTTCGAATGCCGAAAGACATCAGACGATAGCAAAACTATGCTTTGTTGCATATCTGATTGTGAGAATTAAAGGAAAATGCGAACAAAGTAAGATAACTTACAAAAAATTCCTACAACAACATCAAGCTTGGTTAGAACAGCCTGTTGTTTCGCTACCTGGGATTATTCACCAAGCTGTACCGATTACTAGCGCTGATTCGATAGCTGGACCAACAAAACCATTTCAAGACTGCAGTACACTCACTCAAAATCTGCAGAAGAACTAACACTGCCAAATTGCTTAAAGAACTTTGCTTTTCTTCGCCAACTTGTGCAAAGAATCTCAAGCACGCAAAGAGTTTAGAAGAAACTTTAGCTCTGATGATAGACGCAAAATTGAGTGTCGATGTTGTGGTTTTTGTTGTACGATCTGAAGGATCTTATATATAGTATTTGATTATTTTATACCTTCATATCCTTCAGTAAAATACAGTTAAATGCAAGAAAATATGAAATAGTTTTAAAATGAGGTTTGTTTGGAATTGAAATAGGTTACGAGGAATACCACCATTTATGTTTAGAATTAAGAGTTAAGTTCGCTAGGCCAGCGGCCATAAGTACGAGGCCAAAATCGGCACTCCCATAATACCAACTGCCGCACTAATGAGTGTGAATCTCTTTTCACTCTGAAGACAGTCGCGGATATCTTAGGCATAAAATTCAACATATTTTTTAACTTTCTCTTATACATTAGTATACTAAAGAGAAAGTTATTGCAATCGTACGGAAATTTCGAACTCAAACTGAATATAAAGGATGATATTACGACTATAAAGAATTCCAAAAAAGTGGGCCGCTAATGCTGTCCGTCTGTCTGTCTGTCAGGGCGTCGTATGGCGAAACGGTTCAACGGATTTGCTTCAAGGTTCATATATAAGGTTCTTGGAGTTACATCTCGGGGCATCTTTTTATTTTTTGCTTTATCTTTTGAAATAACGGTATCTGCCATACAAATTTTTTTTTGAAAATCACTTAGCACCATTTTTCTCAAAAGTGGTTCCAAGCATTTTGGTCTTTTTTTGTACTAACGATATTTGGGATGGGGTGAAAAATTCTGCAAACTCAGTTTTTGGAAAAAAAAATCGATTAACGGTAATTTTTAAAACCGGCAATATCTCAAAAACTAACAAAGGGAATTTAAAAAACTTTTACTGATTTTTTTATAAATACTATGAAGTCGAACAAATTTGCGTAGGTACTTTGATATTTTAATTTTTTTTTCATATAACGATTTTGTTAAATTTAAATTAAATTCGTTATCTCAAAAATGGCTCAAACGATTTCGATAATTTTTTGTATTTCGAACAATTATGTTAAAAGTGTCCAATGTGCAAAATTAAACCAAAGTCGTAGGTGCCGTTTTTGAGAAAATCTAATTTTTCAAAACCTAAAAAGTGATTTAAATAGATTTCTCGCCATTAATTTTCGATTCATTTTGCGACTCAAAAATGCATCTCATGTACCGAGAAAGTTTCGTTTGACGCAGTCGTGCACTTTATTCTCATTAATTTCATGGGATGATTTTAAGCTATACTCCTACATTCGCTTCTTTTCTCACTTGTCCCGTAAATTGGGCAACATCTGCTGTGCAATAAGAACTTGGAGGAAGCAGCTGCTTTACCTACCCCAAAAATAATTTCCATAATTTTTTAAACTCTGTACTTTTTTTTGTATTGCCAAACTGAATAACAAAAATATTTTTCTTTAATTTCAGATAAGACTCACGACGTTGTTTGAACTTTGAGGTATGTAATTTTTAAAAATATGTATGATCATTTGCAAATTTTAGTCTTGTCGATTTAATACAAAAAAAATCCGGACTTGGAGGTCAAACTTTTTACTAATTAAAAAATGATCTACACGAAATTCGTATTTCCTTTTTGCGTAAAAAAAAAAACACAAATCAACTCTCGTTTCCTACTGATAAACTCCTTTGAGCTGCTAATTGTTTTCTCGCATCTCACTAAACACAGTAAATTTGATTAAATTGTGTCGTTATTTGACTTTATACTCGCAATAAAATTAATCTTCCTTTTTTTTTGTGATAAGAAATCCGCCATATTCGGGTTGCCCACCGCAAAGTTGATAATAATTTCTTTCTTATATGAATTATGATTTCACCAAATTTGTAAAAGAAAATAATAAAAAACAACCAAATAACCATGACTCACAGCGACTTGTGAATTAATTATACAAACGAAGGCATAACCCTGTCGTCCATCTTGGTAAAAAGATAAGAAATCAGCGGCGTACTACTACGTCTCACTCAGTTTATTAGCAACATTTCTAGAAAAGCTTTGATTTGAGCAATGAAAAAAAATTTTAGACTAACCTTATCGTGGAGTATGTAAGTGGAGGGAGGTCTTTAAACTTTTCCTGATCTACGCAGTTTTTGACTGATTTTTAATTTTTTTTTTTGAATTACAAAACCCAAAAAGGCTATCAAAATAATCCGGCAGTTTTGTGGTGAAAACCTTGAAACTCAGGCTTATCATCGGACCAAACCGAAATTGAAATTCCAAGAAAAACCAGAAAAATTTAAGACGAATTATTATATTATTATTTTTTTTGTGTTTTTTTTTAATCGAAAAATAATTACACTGTGAAGTGTGTAAAATTCATGGGCATGGTCAAATCACCTAAACGGCTATCAAACTACATTGTTTTGCTTGTTATGTTGCGACAACATGTTGAACTTGAAATACAAATACTGCTGCTGCTGCTAATGTTATTGTTGTGTCGTCGTGTGGTTGCGGCGGCCGGCGCGGCGGTGGCGTGAGAAGAAGCCGGAGAAATTCTGCTGTATGGATCATGTTTTACTGTAAAGTTTTTTAATTTTCTATTTTTCTATCGCTCTCCGTTATGGTAAGCTGAGCGTTTTTTTTATTGCTGTTTCTTTATGTTTTGTGCTTCGATGTGACATCAGATCTTGGATAACATGATCGTTATTGTCAATGGTAAAGTCACGTGAATGTGATCATGTGGAATGGAAATGCTGTGGGAATATTGGCATTAGCTATGTTTTTTTTTCAGCTTTGTTTTGCCTGTGATAAGTTTAAAGGTTAAGCACGATGTCATGTAGTTTGTGAGTAGGTATGTTTAGATTATAATGGCGGTGGGTACCTATTCATAGACAGAAGCTGTAATTGTAGGTACATAAATGTTACGTTTGGAAGGCTGGCTTTGTAGTTGGGAGCAGAGGCAATAGGTAATTACCATGGGAAGAGTGTATCGATTTCGATTTATGCAACCAACTTTTGTTTGTTTTTCTATATAGAAGAAATGGAGGGAATGAGTTTGTAGACGTTCAGTGCATTTCAGCTTGAACTCTAAACACTGACTTTTAAATGTAGGGGTCTTATCATGGCTTGGGACGCAGAGAACCGTTTTTATTACTACAGGGTGTTTTTTTTAGAGGTATAGTACTTCGAATTGAAATAAAACACAAGAAAATCGTTTTAATGTCCATCAATTCGGCTTTATTGGAAGGACAATTGTATGCTATTAATGTTTAAATATGATTTCGGGCATTTGGCCCCGCGGCTGGTTCGAATAAAGACAAGTCTAGAGGTCTAATTTTCAACCACTTTTTCAAGCATTTGGGGCTGTATGTCGGCAATAACGCCACGAATGTTGGCTTCCAAGTCCCCTTACGTTTCCGGTTTATTGGCGTAGGCGAGCGACTTCACATATCCCGAAAGAAAACAATCCAATGGTGTCAAATCACATGAACTTGGTGGCCAATTGACAGGTCCATTCCGCGAAATTATGCGCTCATCGAATGTGTCCTTCAGTAAATCGATTGTCACGTGCGCTGTGTGGTATGTAGCGCCGTCTTGATGGAACCACATCTCATCGGCATTCATGCCATCCAATTCGGGAACAAAATAGTCGGTTATCATGGCTCTATACCGGTCTCCATTAACGGTAACTGACTCTCCAGCATCATTTCGGAAGAAGTATCGCCCAATGACTCCACCAGCCGATAGAGAACACCAAAGAGTAAATTTTTGTGGATGTGATGACGTTTCAAGGGTCACATGTGGATTCTCTTCACTCCAAATGCGTCAATTTTGCTTGTTGACGTAGCCATTCAACCCAAAATGAGCTTCATAGCTGAACACAATTTTGCGGTAAACTTCGCAAACTACTATTTTCGAAATAAATTTGCACGATTTGCAAGCGTTGTTCATTTGTCAACCTGTTCATGATCAAATGGCAAACCAAACTGAACAAAAATTACATTAGAGTTGCAAGATTTGACCACAAAATGTCAGTTTTATCTCTATTCGAAAAACCAACCTCTAAAAAAAAACACCCTTTATAAATGAAACTTTAAGGCTATCATTGAAGTTAGCTCAGTTAGCAAAGTTGAAAAACAAAAAACAGCTAATTCAATTTTGGTGCCATTTTGCTGGAAGTGAAAATGACTACTGCTAGTATTATAAACAAAAAACAGACAGAAAACGTTAAGAACTCAAAGATATCAGAACTGGGATTATGCCAGACTGTTAGTTAACTCTTGTGCAAAAGTCAGGAAAGTTGATAATAACTCAGTACAGTATCAGGAAATATAATCCTTAATACACTTTCCATAAACTGATCATTGAGCGATCAACATGACAAAATGATGAAGGAAGAGGCCGTAAAAGACTTAATAAAAACTCGGACTGAATCAGTAAAACCTTTCAAAACCTCTAAGGTGTTAGGCTAAATGGAAATACATATATGTACAAAGTTTAAAGCCTAAAATAGCCTACGAATCCTAAGAGTCAGGTAACACTTGTCAGAAATTCTCAGATTATAACTAGACTGAATGATGATTTTGTGTCATATACATGTTTCTTGAAGTCACTAAATTTAAAACACTACTGTAGGCAAGGGCAGCTCTTTTATTATGTTGATTAAGCTAGTCGACCTAACATATAATTAGTGTGGATAAAAGAAGGACTTCTTCGATGTTTGAACCTCTTTGGTGGAAGCGTTAACACTAAATTCCATCTTTTGACTATAAACAAGCTACAAAACTAGGCTTGCAAGCTCTATTTACCAAATTATTGAGTGGTTTACGAAGAACGTAGCAGCTCTTATACTAAGACTGACGGCCCGGCTCATTCGGACGTTCCGGTATAATGGCCATCCATTTAATCAAAAGATACTTGTGGCATAAATCTGATTACTTATTACCGATTACGAGAAACCGGACTAAGACCATGACAAATTATTCGAAGCTTTAATACCTGACAGAAAGGTTTACCTATCTTTTCAACGACGAAGAAAAGGAGCACATGGAGGAGTCTTCTCAAAAGCACTGGGTATTAACCAGTCCTTGCGTCTAACGCATTACAACAGTGCCTTCCAAGCTGGGATCTACGTTGTTTACATCGCTGCTCAGACAGTCCTTGCGAAAGCAAGGTTCTTCGCTGGCCTTGAGCGATGTAGGAGACCGCTGGGCCGCTTATGATGTGGTATTTTCCTCCCCAAGTAGCATCTTAATGACTTAGGCTATTTTGATAATACATACCTATATGGGCCATAACAGGCCCCTGAGATAATTATTTGCACTGATTCAAGGAACGATCTTCAATTTTAAGATATTTTGGGAAGAAATGTTTCGTAAACTACACTTATAGCACCATTATGAGAAAAAGTGCCAGTCAGACATGGAACGTCCCTTTGGTTTTTTTTATTGATGATGGTAACATAATGTTAAGGAATAGTATCCTTCCCCTTCAATATATTTTTTCCAACACCATTTAAAGTGGTGGTAAATAATTCGTCTACAGTCGTCAGTAGAACATCGATTTTTTGTGTCGATCAACATGGGCCCCAAAACGGACCTATCGCGATCTCTGGGGAAGCTAGCTGAATTCACATTCAAAAGGCAGAGAAATCTAAACGATTTCCCTGGTAAAACAACCAATTTCGCTGCAAAAACCTAGAAGGCCCTTGAAGTCCATGACAGAAGTTCTTCTCTAAGGTTTAAAAAAAAGTATTCCCGTAAAAATGTTCTTCTATTGCGCGATTTTGCCTCACAATCACACAGCATATGTGTTATGTCTTCAGCAGCATGCTGATCTGCGTAGTATCTTTTTCTGATCTGCCCTGTCAGAATTCCTATTATTGTTTTAAGCTTATCCCTGCTGAGTTTTATTAACTCAATCGAATTTTTTTCTATAGAAAAGTGGCCATAGAGCCTTAGATACCCTGTGTCTCTCAAGACTTGTCCACCTTAGATTGGCAGACCTAATGGTTTTTTTTTCAATAGTGCCCCTTATTTTGCAGAAGGGAGTTTTGATGTCTGCAGCTTCACTAACCTCAAGTCTCTTCCGCCTGCTTATTTCCCTCAACAGCAGTATCCTGGCACCCAGCACAGTCTCTCTCGGTTCCGACTGCAAACTGCTTTAAGCATTGTGTGTGTGACAGGTCGTAACTGTATCAGAATTGATGATGTTGACCGTTAAGCCCTGAGGACAGGCTGAATCTCTGAATTGAAGACACAGCTTGTGTCCGATAGTCGTATAGATACTCTACGCTCTGGATCCTCTGAGAAGACACCAAAACCTGTTCCTACTGCTGCTTTCGAACCATCAGTAAAAATAGCACTGTTGCGTTCGTTCAGCCTACTCCGGAGAAAATATCCCAAAGCAGATAAGCAAACCCTCTGCTCAGGTGTGATAGCTCAAAATATTGAAAGAAGAGTTCAATTTTTGTTAATTTAAAATGAAATGAAAAGTTAAGTTAACCCAAGTCTGAACAATTTTTCATAATTAATTCCATGATCGATCGACCGATTCAATAAAAATTCTACGATTTCCGCATTTCGTAAATTTTTTTAACAAAAATAATGCTAAAGGGTGATTTTTTAAGCGTAGTTTTTTTAAAAATAATATAATAATAAAGCACTCAAATTTGCATCAAATATCCAAATTCATCCTTCAACATTTCCATTGTTTCACGAGCTGTGTGGCGTGTGGCACCGTCTTGATGAAACCACATGTCAACCAAGTTCAAGTCAGCCAACTGAGGCAAAAAAAATTACGTATCATGATATCGATATCGTTCGCCGTTGACGTTAAACAGTCAAGCCGTTGACAGTAAACCGTTAAGCCCATAAGCCACACCAAACTGTGGTTTTTTCGTGATGCATCGGTAATTCTTGTGTGGCATGTGGCTGCTTATCACTCCAGACGCAACAGTTTTGCTTATTTACGTATCTGTTGAGCCAGAAATGAGCCTCATCGCTGAACACAATTTTTCGATAAAACAGCGGATTTTCACATTTTTCACACAGTACGAATTTTGATAATAAATTTCAATAATTTGCAATCGTTACTCGTTTGTAAGTATTTCCATGACTAAATGGCAGAGTATACTGAAAACTTTTCACTTTGACAGATGACGTTTGGATGCCAACCTGAAAAACTTAACTCTTAAAAAATCAGCCTTTAAATACACAAATCTTTATAAAAATCGAATGGTAGATTTGCTAGTCTATTTGGAATAGATACAGATAAACATTATCTTACAAAATGTGGACCGCTGTTATATTCGAGTCAGGAATTTGACACGTAAGGAGTTTGCTACACCATCAGTCAACTATTATAAGTTGAAATAATAATCTCGTTCATTGTCAAATATGTCACTTACTTTCTCTTAAAAAAAAACTGCCTCAATAGATTTCATCTATCACCCTTTATGGGAACGAAATCTCTCGTTCTACCTTTCCCCATTTGTCTATTCTTCATTATGCCTATTCTGGTTGTTCTTCTTTAGAAATTGGCAAAACCACGAGCATAATAATTTCCTTAGCAACATTCGCATGTTCTCCTTCGTAAGAAGTTACTTATACAGTCCACCCTAGTGAATTGTGGATTCTAGAGTCAATTCGTGTAGATTTATTATGCATATCAGAAAAGAACTTTTGTTTTTGAGTTTTTTTTTTTGTTTTCTGCTCACGAGGTCATTGTGCCAATATACGATTATTCTTGATGTTAATTTTTTTTGATCGTTTTTATTGTTTGCTTCTGTGGATTTTTTTTTATTAATACATATTCATGAACATTTATTAATTTTCGATTTTCGATTTTCGACCCAATTGAGTGACCCGTCAAGTTGATATTGATAACGCGGAAATATTTGCATGAATGGCAGCACAAAAGTGCCATTATCAGCGAAGTGTTTTCTTTTTGTTTTTTTTTTTTGCGAAATACTTTTGAACTACCTAATTAAGATTTTGCCAGCCAATTATAAGTTGATGTAGTTTTCTAAGAAAATAGTGGAATAGTGGTCACTTGGTGGTCGCATGATTGCAGGTCGCCCCACCCAAACCGCATCTGACCCATTATTGTTTCTTATTTCGTTACAAGGTAAACAGATTGCATTTCTATTCTTGGCGGAGAGAAATTCAAAATTTACCTACTTGCTTATAGTTTGTTTGGAAAATGCAAAAAACAAACAAAAAACAAGAAAGGAAGACTGAAAACCAAATTCCAACTCGAACTTATACTTAACAAGAGTGTGCTGTGCACGATGCACTTGTTCGCTTGTGTGAGAAATCAGAAATCAGAAATCAGAAATGAGAAATGGGAATTCGAAATAATGAAAGATCGTCATTATCTTGAAGTTGCGCGCCGCCTTGCCCCCGTCATCTTCCCAACAAGTCTGAGTTGTTTTATTATCAATAAGCTGTTGATTTCTTCTTCTTCTTTATTCAATTACAATCAGCGTTTTTGAGCACTTTGCTTTGCATCGCCTTCGCCGATGGCTGTTTTTTTTCGTTCTTTCTCTTTCACCGTACACTATCCGCCAGTCAGACACTTGTTTTATGTTTATCCACTGTGTAGATTCAACTACTATCAGTTGTCTTTCTTCTTTTACTTGTTTTCTACTTTAAACAACAACCTTACCAATAAATCGACACCACTCTGACCTCTAAATATAAAAAAAAAAAACTATCTATTGACCTTTTGCTGGATCCTTTGTGCATCCTCGATTGTTATCCTATTTTATTTTTTTTCCAACCCAAAACAACAATGATCCCACGCTTGGGTACCTATTATACCTAGATCTGGATACAGAGATATCAAACTAATCCATTGCAATTGCAACAAAACCTGAAATGTATATACACAATGTAGCTATACAACGCGATATCGGAGAGGTGGCGGCGCGGCGGTGGTACAACTTAGCGATAGCCTTGATCGATGCAGGCCGTGTATATTGTTACTTTCCGTTTGTGGTTGCTTGTTGTTGTTGTTTGATTGCATTAATGATTAAATAAAACCAAAACGTGTTTCACAAAGAATGACTGTTCCATCTTGACGGATAATTAAGATGATTTACGTGTGAATTAAACGTACAGACAGACAGCATCGATTTCGAGGCGAAAGACAATGTTGCTGGACGAAAGGGAAAATCGGTGTTGATACACGAAATGCGCGAAATTTATTTGGGGCTATCAAATTGGTATCCATGTCGTGATATCAGCCAAGAACTGGTTTCGATTTTCAGGTTTGTTTCTGTTTTTTTTTTTGTAAAAGTTGTCCCAAAGCACGACCTATTGAGGTTTGCAAACAAGCGCCTCCGGAGAGAGATATCGTGGAGAACAGCAGAAAATTTAAATGTCAATCTTTTACCAAGTGGGTGAGTGCTGGAAGGTGGAGGGGGGGGGGAACACAATGTAATTTTAGACGCCCAGCTGTGGGAATTATGCAAAACCGATGGTTGCGGGTCTGGTCAGGCGGTGAATATGGTATTATTTGAAAGTTATATTGTTGGTAATTGGGAGCAAAGTAACAAAAGCCACGGGAGTGTCATGTTATTTTTGGACTAAAAGAGTTTTTAGTTTTCGCTAATTGTGGGAGTTTTGTTTTCTATATCCGGTGTTGGTTGATTCGATATGGAAAATGAGCGACACGAGTGTTGATAGAAAGTGTGGAGTAGTGGACAAGTTTTGTGTCAAAGAAAATATTTTCTTTTATTGTCTTGAGTTGGAGCATGTGTGTTAGGTTAAGTCTGTTGCATGGTAAACTATCAAATTGCCATTTTAATTTAGGTAGAATTAAAACTTTGTCCAAACGAGTGGTAACATCTTGTTAAGTTCATAACAGTGGCGTACGTAGGTAGATGGAGAAAAAGCAACAAAGGTTCCAGTGTTCTGTTTTTTGACAGCTGGGATCACCTGTGATTTGTGACATGTGTCAAAGTCAAACATTTGCATTCAACATGGAAAGTCTTGCACCTGAGAGTGTTTTTTGCGCATGTTGACCATAACTTCTGGTTGAATGGGTGTGTTAAAAAACAAAACGGCTGAAGTTGTTCCGATGAGCAGCAACCTAAGGCAATACATAAGCTGTGATGCGGTTAATGATCTGGTGGAATCGTTATCGTTGGTTCGAATTCTTGCAAAAAAACCGTTAGAACAAGGTTACTATCAATGGAGCTCGCTTTAATTTCGAACTGTTTTTTACCCAAAATGCACGAGCTGAATCTGGATGACATGTGGTTCCCGCTAGATGTCGCTACATGCCACACAGAACGCGAATCGTTGGACCAACTGAGAAATGAGTTCGGCGAGCAATTTATCTCTGGTTTTGGGCCGGTGGTCGGCTATTCCATAGAAGGTGTTGTCCCATAGATTACTTCTAGTTCTAATTATTCCTTTAAGAATCTCCAATGATGATGGTACTACGTTCGTTTTGTGGTATGTAAAAGAGTTATATTGTCAAAGTTTCCACCGATCAAAGTGCTTTGAATTTATAGATCTCATTAGTGGTGCAACTGCTTTTAATTAATTTAAATTTGTTAATGTAGAAAAACGGTCCGCTTTGGTCGTCGAGACAATCATAACCTTGGCTTATGGATCGAAAGATTGCAAAGCGCAATGTTGAAAGTGATTGGTGGAATAGGCTCCAAATTTCATTGAACCAAAAACGATACAACAGTATGACCCAAGATATCTCCGTGGTTAAACGGTCCCCTGAAGCGACTGGCTCTGTATTGAACCTTACTATGAGGCAGCGGAAGAGGAAAAGGAGGAACCGGCCTAAAGCAGCTATAAAGGCTGATGGCGTAAGTACTCCAGTCGGATCTATGGTAGCGTCTAGGGAACGGGATAGGTCGGTGGAAGTCTTAGAAACAAAAGCAAATCTGACCTTTTTCTCTTCTGCTGAAGTGAAAAGCAAACAGAAGCGATCCAAGCTCGTTAAGAGATATAACTCTACTCAAACTATTGTGTTTGCCCGCACCCTGTCTCTAAATGAAGCCGGTGGTACTATCAGAAAGGATAGCAATATTGACACCCACGAGCATGAGCCAAGGAAGGGCATTTATTGTTGGTACTGCCCGTGAAAGCAGCTGGCGGGAGCAATAAATTCTCGCATTTATGTGCAGGGCTTTGTGTCAAAGGGCAATCGCGTGAGCATGAGCCAAGGAAGGGCATTTATTGTTGGTACTGCCCGTGAAAGCAGCTGGCGGGAGCAATAAATTCTCGCATTTATGTGCAGGGCTTTGTGTCAAAGCTGGATCTCTGTAAAACAATCTAAAAGAAAAAGAGCGCTGGGCAAAGTGATCGACGATAAATGATTATTTTTCCCATTACAGAGGTTGGGTACCTAAATTTTAAATAAAAAATATTCGGCATAAACAGATCCTGAACGGGCCAGAAGCTAATCGAAATCACACCTAAAAAATATTCAAAAATTTCATTGGAAAAAATCAGGTTGAGGCGGTTGTTCATTTATTGATGAGATGACTTCTACCTACTAATTAATATCTTTCAAACTCTAGACAGAACTGATTTTAAATAAGTTAAAATGCGTTAAATTTAAGTTTAGTTCTTTATTGTTTACCTAACTAACAACTCAAGGGACCAGGATGCAATAAATCCTCTAAGTTTGAGACGACTTCTGAGCGACGACGGATGAGCGTGAAACTGAAACCTTCTGAAGTACTTTTGAAAATTGAATAGTTTCGAAAACGTTTCACGAAACGAACACTTCGAAAATGCTGCAAAGGTTACTAGCATGTACGCACTTCCCAAGAAGGATACTCAGCGTAAAACACTAGTCCAGGTAAATGGGCGAGTTTCTAACTCCACGTCAGGAAACACACAAGTAGCACTTTAGCGCCATTTTGAAACCACAACTCCTGCGACCTTAAACGGTAGAGAAGGAATACACGCTGTGGTATTCCAATAATGTTTCCGAAACCAATACCTGAGATCTCTAAAAGGTCGTTAAAGAATGGTTTGCTTGGTAAGCGTAGTCTGGTTTTAGCTACAGCCGAACATCTGAATATCCATCGGCTGAATGGATCTGAATGGATCTGAAAACTGCACATCGAATAAACTTTGTAGTGTGCAACTGGAGGCTGTTAGTTAAAGACTGCGATAATTGGACGAAAGGGTTATAAGCTTAGGTCCAGGTCAAACGCAGACTGTAGCAGCACCTTAGTAAGTAAGTAAGGCAACTCGTTTAGGACCTTGTGCAGGAGTCTTGGTTAATTTAAGTTTTTGTATTTCATAACGCAGTCCAGCCCGCGATACACTTTAAATTTTAAAATTGTCAGGTATCCCGGTTAAAATGATATCTTCAATTTACGCTTGACCGTCAATAAGCTTAAACGTTTCTTCTAGGGGTGCAGCAAATATATCGGATTTTTCTTTATATTATTTCGTCCATACGCCATTATCAAGCGAAAATCTTTAAGGTTTGCAACTTTTTTCTGAGAATGTTACACAAAGAGTCTCTGAGAATAGTTAAATTAATTGTATAGATGGACCCTCATTTGCCCGTAGTCAGATGCAATGGAGGTCAGAGGATCAGAAACAGAGTTTTGAAGGTTAACATCCAGAACCGCATGGTTTGTTTTGCATTAAAATCACCTGCAATAACGAGATTTTGCGCTTGGTGAACGTGTCTTTTTAGAAACAAGGATGCTTCGCCTACAGCACTTTTCTATTCCTTCTTCAAGATGCCAATATTGTTTGTGCAAATGAATACATCTACCTCGTCCAACTTTTGCAGCAGGACGTTCGCTGGCATTCCATGTTAATATATAAAGGTCCTACTATACAACAAATTACATCCAACATTCAAAAACAATTATTAAAGAATATCATTGAAAAAATCGGGTCAACAGTTCCCAAGACTAAGATACAAGGGGTGGCTCCAAGAATGCCTAAAATACTCGGTTTCTAAAAGAAAAACGAAAATGGGAAATATTCACAGCAAGGACATAGTCTTTAATTTAGGTGAAATTTTAGTAAATTGTAGCGAACATTTTTCTAGGGATTTTGATGTCAAGGATTGTCGAAAAACAAATGCATCCAAAGTACTTTTACTTTTTTGTACCGATTTTGGGTTGGGTCGTACTTTGTCGAAAATGTGGTAACCGAGTTCTTTCTATACAATTAAATTGGATTAAATTACTACATTCAACCTACATTAGACATTTCCTGATGGTTCTGTATTCATTCTCTCGTTAAGGTGCTCAGAATTGGCCCTCTAGCTCATGTCATTTAAAACCACTGAATCTATTTTTATGGAGTTATTTGATAGTCAAAGGTATGTGACAATAAGGCCACAACCAATTGTGCTTTGAAGGAGGAGATTTAACTTTGCATTAGCCACAGAGGGCGTATTTAGAGAAGTTAAAAATGGAGTTTGAGTTTTTATCGCTTAGCAATGACCTGCAAGCTAGGCAGTTTTTTTACTTTTGAAATGATTGGCAAAGGATATTTTTTGCTTCATATGAGTGATGAACCTATCTTTGATGAACCTTACGATTTTTGAGGCCGATGATTTGATTATGTCCTGAGGTTCGAAAAGTCCTTTGTTGAAGCATATAAGCCTCTTCTGCAGGGCAATCACATAGGATGTGTTCTGCCATTCCTGTCTATTCAAGGCAGATTCTGCAAAGGTCTATAGAAGTTACGCAGTTCAGCTTTCGTTGTCAGATTTGGTGGTGGCAAGTTTTTCGAGCGGTCTTATCTTTTTTTCTCTGCGAAACTAATTAATTTTTTACTTAACATGGTTAGAGTTCCGGTGTTGAAGCCGCACTTGAAGTTCCAAAAAATTCAGCTCTATTATGATTTATTATTTATTTAATTTAGAAGCTTTTACCAAATTGTCGCTTTGAAAATTGCTAAGTTTTTCACTAAAGATGAAATGCTTAAACTCTAAGACTGACCTTTTACTTCTTACAAATAAAAGGTATAGTTAACTATAAAATTTGTATTTGTATTATGTAAATTGATTTGTTTATTATATGTAAAAAAATAAAAATCGAAAATAACCAATTTTTCATTAAAAAAAGTTGACGACTGCGTCATACAGAAACAATCTCGCAACGTGGCGTCAGTCAAAAAAATATACGGGTAAAAATCGATGAGAAAAATAATGTTATTTATATTTTGAAAATATTTAAAATGTAAATATTTTGGAATTCCCTTTATATGATTTTGAGATATTCGGGTGTGTTTTTAAAGTACCGTTATTTGAATCTTTTTGAAAATCTCAGTATGAAGTATTCTTGTCTCCATCCTATTTTTCCAAAATGCGAAACAGCACCTTTATCGTTGGAGCCGTAAATAAGTAGTTAGTTTAAAATCATGGTGCAAAATAAAACACCGCCAAATGTGACCCCAAAACTTCTTAAACAAATTTGTATGCCAATCCGTAGAATCGTTTCGCCATACGACTTCGCGACAGACCGACGGACGTACTTTTTTGGACTGCTCTATAGTCGTAGTACTCAGTGTTACAGTTCGAAATTCCCTCACAACATTGCAACAACTTTCTCCTTAGTAAACTAATCTATACGAGAAAGTTAAAAATAATAGCAGAATTTAAAATCAACTTAAAACTCTGTGATCTATGAATAAAAATGATGTAAGCTGCTTCCACATTTCTCATAATTATAAAAATATATAGAAAAAAAAAAACATCACGTAGAAAACTCCCATCAATCAATTATAACAAAAAAATAATAATTATAAAAGCGCATTGCATTCTTAACCCTGAAATATAGACACAAATATTATATAAAGGTTATCGGCAATAAGAAGACTGCCAACAGACATATTAAATCATGTTCTTCCCGCCCCCCTCTTCCGAGCCATCACAACGCTTATCAACTCCAATCGTAATGCATCCCATTCTCATCTCATAATTGCTCACGAACTTTACTAATGACTTTCGTTTATGTAAGAGAACTTCACAGCTCAATTCAATAAATATTATGACTATCTACTCATAGTTTATTTGGATCAAAACCAACCAAACTTTTAGACTTTTTTTATTTTATTTCTTTTTTTTTTCATGCATACATAAGCCTGCTTATAAATTTCTATTGAAAAATGGTAATTTCACATCGAAAAAGGCAAACAAGTTCCGAAAGTTTTACGACTTTAAGGGGAAGCCATAAGCTTCTAAAAAAAAAATAGAAAAAAACAATTTTGTGGGAAAAAAATCCCTATCTTTAGCTATATGCTAATTTAGTTCCCATGATTTTCAACCTCAACATGCTAACCGCACTGGTATAATAATTACATGGTAATCGAGGTAATTCAATCGGGGGTTATCTATCGGATGAAGAGGGTCCGTGTTCGAGTCCACCTCCATTTATCCCGCCAAGACAAACGAGTACGCTTATAATGAATTATCGCTGACGCTTTTGACAGGTAATTTGCGAAAAACATTTTCTTTTTTATTTCTGTCCCAAGATTGAATGAGGAAATGTGAAGAGATTTGAGGAATGTTGTTGTGTTTTTTTTTAGTTCTTCGTCTCCCTTAAGTGAGTTGATCTAAATTCCACAAAAAAAAAAAAAAAAAAATAGAATCATTACTGAAAGAGGGTCGAACTCGAAGTGTAAGTATAAACTTTGTTCTGATGGAAAATTTTTCTGCTTATTATTAATTTAAGTATCAAAAAGATCATTAATCATTTTTTTGTTGTTGTTGCTGCTTTGCTTCGCATCTCTTGGATAGATAATAAGTGTATATTTTTAGAAAGCGATTTGTTTCCAGAGAAAAGAGACGCATATTTTTTTTGGTTTTTAGATATTGTGTAACCAAAGAAGAAGGTATTACGCGATGACACATATAATTTGAAATTAACAAATATTTTAACTAAGAACAGAAGTCTTTGAAAGTCAGTATCAGGTGCTGTCTGATTTGATATTATAGTCGACAATTGCTTGCCAATTAATCATACGATGGACTGACTACCTACTCGAACGGAAGTAACCCTGAGCACAAGTAGATCATAGACTCAAGTTGTTGCTTGTTTGAAAGCGAATTAAGATAACAAGTTGGGGCACTCTTATGGACAAGTTGAGGTGTATGAATGCCAATCAATATCAATGAAGTAATCAGAAATTGACTCAAGTTGTTGCGTCCACACTGGTTAGATGGGAGATGGGGCAGACGTGAGAGAGATGTTTATTGAATCTTCTTATAACATTATCTAAATCATTAGCAACTTCACAACGAAACGACTGACTCCAGTTGATGGGACGAGATGTTTATGCTGAGTTTTAAGGGTCCACGGAGTCTGGGTAAAATTCGAAATTGGTACAATTATCATCCTCTGGAAACCATTAAAAGTTCAAGCTATTAACTCAAAATCACACAGACGGATATTAATTTACGTAAATTGATTTCCAACACAACCAAGTCCAAATGGACTTTTTGCATTGATTTTACTGAAGCGTGACCATGGTTATAAGTTCATAAGCCAAAGTGGCACACTGAAATTTTGACTCTCCCAGACTCGATGTGAATTGTCCTTTGGGTCGGTGGACTTATGCCTCCGCAACGTACGTTACTCGTAAACAATTTGGCATTAAGAAAAAAATGTTCACCATTCTTGATAGTCAGGACCTTATCTAAAGATCCTCGATGAGCTTGGACCGATTAACTGAATGCCAAGTTTCAAAAACACCTTTCTATAGTTGTAGCTATCAAACTGCTAGATGTGGCACCTATATTCGCCTATCGGGACGACTCTGATTGGAATTAAGTACAACGAAGCTAGAGTGCAGAATATTGTATCCATGAAACCTTGCGACAACTTCAAACCGGTGACCATAGGGTACGGGTAAACTAAAGGCGCATTTTTTAATTTTCTCCGTAAATATCCAGCATTAGCTTAACGTACCTTTGCATCGATCGTTATTCATGATCTTCGATACGATAACATCTCAGAACACTCAAGAAACCTTCTAGGTCACACTCTACAATGGTGTACAATTTATCTGTTTAACAAACTCAATTTTGCTCGTTCTTCAAGAACTTTAAATATTATTTCATCCTCCTTTACATTTTTTAAATCCCTCACGTTTATTTTTCGTTCATGACGTAAGTTTGTGGATCTCGTTGCCTTCCCAAACTAACGCTCTGTCTAATATAAACATCTTTAAAAGTACAAACCTTCGTCATTTCTCCAATACAACATATTACACCATAGCCCATATGCTCACTTTTTTCGGTCATATAATTCCTACATATCCCTATACCATTCTACCTGTGTCCTTGATTCTTAGTTTAAATTCGAATTGTAGTATAGATTTAAGTTTAGTTTAGTTTAGCGAACAAAAGATTTTTCCTTAATATACAACCCCCAAATAAGTTTTTTAATAATAAAATTGAAATTATTGAAGTCATTCTTCGATAACCTCTCTTCCATTGGCTTTCCAACAGGCGTCGTGGAAATAATCCTTCTCCCCGAAAATATAATAACGATCTCGAAACCAAAGAGTTCGCATTGACACCGATGCCCGAAAAAAGCCTACGAAATAAATATACCCTCAGATAGGCAGCATTCAAAGCTCTTGATTCTTGAAGCTCTCCGGGCCCGCTTATACAGATTACTGCTGTCAACAACGTCACTCTCTTTTGGGTTCAAACACTTTTCACATTGCAATTTATGTTTGGAGATTTCAATTCACAAAACGCTTATTAGGAAAGAAGAAATTATTTATTTAAAAAGTTATAAATCCTCCCCTTCTTGGCAAAATTTTTTTAACCGATTAAAAACTAAGCAATGTGACAGGTATCGTTTTGCAATTTAATTAATAAGTGTGAAACAATTTCATTTGCAGCTGAACATTTATGGTCAAGTCTTCGTCACGAAGTTACACCTTCAACTTTTTAACTGTAGTACCTATTGCGAAAGTCTGACAAACATCAAAAATAAGGTTCCCAAACGTCGTGATCGGAATGCTTGCTTAGTTACTTAGTTTTAAGCAAATGTGCCAAACTGTGTGATGTTAATGAACACACAGTCTTTTCTAGAAACAGCAAAAAATTCGACCTCATACAAAATAAAGAAAAGGTTTAACAGAGTCTTTAGAATTTAAATCCATTTAAGAACGTTAAAAAGTATGCAATGGAATATATCGACAAGAAAAGCATTGATGTCTGCGTTGTCCTACGTTAGCATAGTGAAATTTTACAAAAACACCTAGCTCCAACCACTAACCAAAGTTTGTGGACATTTTTGAAGCGTTCATCCACCTTTCCCAAGTGTAAATTATAGAAGTCAATTATAAAGAGACCCCCTTTAGACAATCGTGATGTTCCTTGTCTAATAAACCGTAAATTCACAAACACACTAACGACTTCGGAAAGGTCAATAATCACTATTTTTACGTTTAATGAATGAGCCATCTTCGATTCGAAGCAAGTCATATATATTTCCTCTAAAGAAATGAACCAAAATATTTTAACATTTTTATGGTAACGTCCCGGCCAGAACTATGAGAACATAATTCATTTGACAAAGAAGTTAATATTCCTTCGCCCGGTGACCTGCTGTTTTTATTATAATCACTGAATTACGACTACCCACATAGTCCGTGGTTAAAATAACCGAAATTTATGTATTTTGAGATAAGAAGAAGAAGACAACAAGCACTTAGACCATTATTAACCATAGAGCTGTTAGTTTGCATCAAAACTTAAATGTGCTGATCCAGCAAGTACTTTTAGCAAAGCGAAAAAGGTTTGCTAGTCCAAATTCATATGGATCATCGACACCTAGGAAGTATTTGTCTGATTCCAGACAACACTCACATAGGTCTGAGCTTCTAACTATGGAGCTTGCGAGATGCTCCTTGAAAGGACGGAAACCAGTGACAATACCAATTAAGGATCTTAAGTCACGTCCCTTCAGTCCGAGGAGATATTTCGATCTGGTGATTTACATACCGTCGTTCATGCCAGAATTCGGTTTGCTGTAGAGTCATCTCACTTTTGTGGCCAGACAAGTAGGACCCTATGAATGGTTATGAATCAACAAACGGTGACAGTGCACTTTGCATGGCAATAGCGTCAGCTCTTTCATTACACCGGATACTCGGCTGTCCGGGGACCTAGGTCGGAGCTACATTTACCTTAAACTTGTTCGCTTGCCAAAACTTAAAGTTTATTGTTGCAGCAGAGCAGGCTTTAATGGCCAACTGCAGCACTTGAAGCTATTGTTGAGCAGTCGCCGCTACACATCCTTATCAGAAAGATAGCTGCTAGAAGTGCACTAAAACTGCAGCTAGAATACAAGGTTGAGCAAAATGACCCTGGGAGACATCTGGAAGCACTCAATTCTCTTCCGAAAACAGACATGTTCAGTATGGTTAGGGAATATTGTTTTGATAGTCTGTTGAAGGTAGCAATATTGAACCATGAAAACTTGATCAATGCTGTCCCGGACGTGGACCCGAAGGGTTTGGTTTGGTACAGCAATGAATGAAAAATGGTTTCTGGAGCTGAAGCTGGCGTCTTTGGACCAAACACCAAAGATTCTATACCAATGGGAATGCGTTCCACCGTATTTCAAATTGAAATCCATACCATTAAGGTCTGTGGTAGATTAGACCTTGCTAAAAGTATTAAAGGCGCTAAATTTTTTTTCAGATAGTCAAGCGGCTCTCCAAACGATGTCGTCCAATACACAAGACTTAATGACATTGAAGTGCTGCTACAATGCTCTGCAATACCTGGCCAAACTCAACAAAGTCACACTTGGATGGGTCTCCGGCCCCCAAGGAATTGTAGGTATCGAATTGGCGGACAAATTGGCTAGAACGGGTTCAGAATCTGCGTTCTTTGCACCAGAACCTGGACCGGAGTCAATTGAGCTGCTTCTTCAAGACAGATTGACTGTTGGGAGGATGGGACTCAGACAATCCAAAAGACTCATCAAGCCTTACTCGTACAAGGAAATACTTATGCTGGATAACGAAAGTTTCAGAAAGCTTGTTGGCTGAGATATCATATTAGAAAAATGAAGCTGTGCCCGGAGACAGAATGTAGGTTCTGCATAGAAGGGGACTAATCCTATGTTGGTTAAGAAGACGTATTTTCAACAAAAAAAATGCGTTCATCAGCCGATATGAAAAACTCTCCCACCAAGGACGTTCTTACCTTCATAAGAGAGCCAATACGTGTCTTATATTAAGACAGAAAAGATCTTTTAGGTCGCATTGTCACTCAGCCTAAGGCTCACCTTTCCAGTTACGAGGAAGGACTCGAAAGCGGCGCAAAAATTTGTCTTGAGCACATGTAGATTCGAGCTTTAATTTAAGTCTCTTTTTCGAAACTGGCCCATTCTTATTCAGCAAACCCTCCATAGTAGCTGAGCGGGAATACCCCTCATGGCAAATGAAATGCTCTTCCACTCATGATGTTGTGGCTTAGTTAGACATCACCAGAGAGTACTAGATCTCGCCTAATTTTTTAAACAAGGAAATTGTATGTTCAACAGCTATTTATCACCACAAGCTCCCCTCCCACCACAAAAAAAAGGACTCCTCACCCAATATCCAGGAAGATCTTTGCCCCAACCACAATTAACCTAATCAAATGTTGTTAAACAAACGCTGAACGAAGGCAAATCCCATTCCAATTAAACAAACCCCACGATCTAGCTGCGGCTGTGTGTAAGACAACACAAATACCGATGGCAATCTCCCCTTTCTCGTTTTAGGTTTTGCGGCAAAACAATCGCATACTGATCTCTATAGCGGCAGAGTCTGCCCACCCATGTGGCAAAGAGATCATCTGTTCTGCCATGCAACACCACCAAGACAAAAAAATAAAACCGCATCCATATCGTGCTTTAGTGGCCATTGTCTATGACGGCGGCACCGCGCTTAAGATGGAAAATGAATCGAGCACAAACACACAAATCGACGGAAGAGAGGAAACAGCGAGGCAACCATGAAGCAGCAGATGCACTGCCCCAGCAAAATGGCAATAGTTTGCCAAGATGATGGTATTATTAGATACACCATGAATGCCTTTGCCTTTCGAGAGCGATAGCTCCGAGCTGTATCGAGTCCGACTCTGATGTTTCTTTCCCATTTACCAAAGTTCTATAGGTCATGTGCTGTGTTGCAAGCAAGCTCGCGCAGCTGGGTGAATCACAGCGCAGCACATTAGGAAAGAAACAGACGTTTGAGGGAACAGAAACTTCCAGGTAATCACCATAATCTGGTCATGGTTCCTTAGGTATAGGGTTCCACATTTTGCCACATACTCCTTCCTACCAGCAGATTGACTGGCCTTTTTGTGCTGGTGCGCGCTCCTTTGTATCAGAGGGCTTGCTGCTTCTTAAGTTCTTCCTTCTGTTTGGGTTCTTCAACCGGAAGCCGGGCCATTGATCATTTGCATAATACGCTTGAAAGAAGCAACAAGTCTGCTTCGCGGGACATGCCATCAACCAAAGCGAGATTGGAAGGGATAAACTGAGAAAATAACAACTGCTGCATGCATACAGTTGAAGGAACTGATATAAAGCCTAGCGCAGACGCGGCGCGGCGCGCGGTCTGGTGTACGCAAGCAAAACACCAAAGTTGTAATAATTATCTGTGCGTGTGTTGGGAGGGAATTACGTAATCTTATAATATGTGTGACAGTTGTGACAGTACATTGTTAAGACTGCGTAGTGGTGCATCGTTTGCTGTCGTCATCGTCGCAGTCAGTCAGTCTTCTTTGCACAGCAGGTTGCAGTTGCAGGTGAAATTAAATTCCATGGTTTTCCGTTGCTCGTCGACGGGATTCTTGATACCTATCTACGGCAGACACTTGCTGTGGTGGATGCGGTCGAGTAATTTTTGTGTGTTTTCAAGGGAAGCGCGTCTTGTCTTGCCATGTCTTATTCTTATGCGGGCGTAACGGAAACACTGTTTTGTTGGCCAAATGAAGACATTGAATGGATTCCAGTGAATTTTATTTTCAAAAAACGAACGACGGATTGTGTGACGCTGTCGTCGTAAGGAAATGAAGGGTTCTTTTTATGTTCGTACTTATGTAGGTACCTTCCTGCATTTGCATGATGTAAGTAATCTGATTTGACTTTAACACATTAATGTATCCGGGAATGGATGGAATTATGATGGCGCAGCAGAATTAGGTAATCTTTAGATGCGGGAAACTCTTGTCAACAAGAATAGAGCGTAAAGCAAAATGCGCAGCGCTAATGCGTAGCTTTACTTGAAGGCGTGCATAATTCATCGATGAAGTAATGGAGGTAGGTACACATTTTTTGCACATGCACATTCTCCTCAGGGACACGGGACACCCCCATAACCGAACAGATTGCAAATGCTGTGCAAAAGTGAGTGAGAAATAGTTCCACGATAAGCTTATTTCCTAATAATCGGACGCGGACACGGACGCAAAATTTCAAAGTCGCATTAAACGTTCGCTCTTAAGTGGATCAAATAGAGCTGGATCACAGTTTTGTCCGTTGAGGCCATTTGCCCTGGACTTCTTAACATTTTATTTTTTTTTTTTGGAGAATTGTGAACGTATTGACTTTGGAAATATTGAGGTACATATATACGTTCGGGTACCTTTCAAATTTAATACTAATGTACTCCAGTGAGGTTAAGTATTTAGGAGTAATCCTTAATAAAAGACTTAACATATATCAAGTCTGCCACAAGACGAACTACGAGAGCTATTTGAACTGCGATGGCATCCCCAAACTGGACGCCAGAGAACTCTCTGATGCAACGACAGAAAAATAGTATAGTCTGGGGTTGGTTTCTGACCTCTTTGGATCCAACACCAAAATCGCCATATCAATGAGAATGTGAACCACCGTGTTCCAGGCTGAAATTCATGCCATTGAGGTCTGCGCTAGATTAAACCTCAATATATATATCTAACACAATAGCTGCTAACATAATCTGCTGCAGTATCTACGCAGATTTAGCAAGGCTAAACATGTATGAGTAATCGGTCATCAGGGAATTGCAGGTGACAAGATCGGAACCATATTGCAAAATCAATTCTACTGCTGATAGAATTTAGCTCAACTGATTACGCTTGTCATTCGTTTCGATTTCAAAGTAATGAGCCATCTGGACCCAATGTCTCCTATGTTCTCCATTCAACACTCCCCGACCATTTTTAGCTTGTTGCAGTACTTTGTCACTGTACTCTCCCAACCTATTCAACTGGAATGTTAGTTTATTCTTAAAAAAATACATAGTTAGAAGTAGTTCCTGGATAGTAGGTAGGTATAAATGGTATTTTTTTTTTTAAAAGGACCCTTATTCACTAGGAGTGAACCTTGAGCATTGTTTGTGAACATTAGCGAACGAATTTCTTGCGTATTTTTGCTTCCTCTGTGCTGCTGTTTAAAATGGTTGTGCCTCTGTTCAAGTTGTCCAAAAACGATATTACTGCCAACTCACAATACAGGCTTTCCCATACACTTTGCCTGAATCTGGGCGCATTTCTTCTTCGCGAGACCTTTCCTACGCTTGTATTCCAAATCGCTTACTACCCTATCAATCAAGAGGTTATCCATACATTTTTCAGATTTTAAAACCTCGTTTTTGTTTAAAACATTTTAACACATTCTACAAGTTCCACAAAGCAGCTGAAAGATTTGGAACTTTAAGTCTACTGAAAGTCACCTAAAGTGACTATAGTTGACTTGCAACTAGAGCGAAATCATTTTTTGTCTGATGTGACTAGGGCATAAGTAGGGAAGTCAAGATTTTTGGTTGTTCTTCCATTCAATTAAGTCTTAAAAGTCTTTGAATTCATTTGAATTCAAGTACGACAAGATGCAAGTTAGCTGCCTTCATAGGAACTTGAAAGACATTTGGACTCTCAAATGACTTCAAAGATTCCAGAGTACAGAGTGACATTTAGACTCTCAAGTGTGCAGCGAAATCATGATTAAAATGTTTCATAAATTCAAAACGATTTATTTCACTCATCTACATATTGACTTCAAAAAGAAAATTGAATGTAATTATGCTCTAAAGTTCTAAAGTTAGTGAATTAAATCGTATATCAGTCCATGAAGTCAGAAAGTCAAGAAGTCAAGATTCATTAAAATCAAATTGATTTTCCTCAACTCATTCAAAACGTAAAATGAGCTCCCCTTTTTCTTCTTTGCAGTCACCCTGTTACACCCTACCATACCCTACCTACACGCACTACAATTTATGTTCAAATACAGTCAGCGAGTCAATAAGTGTTAGTTATAACTTCCTCCGGAATTGCTATTTGTTCGCTTTCGTTTTGTTCATAGGCTCTTATGGACATTTTTATGGTGGCTTATTCTAGGGTGTCGAGTATGTCATGCGTTGTGCTGAATACCTCATAATAAAAAAAATGTGTGTTGCAGCGTGGCGCGGTGTGTGAATAGACACAGCCGAAGGGTTGTCATAGAGTGGGCATTGCACGCGCTCACTGAGTCACTAACTGCATTCGTTGCAATGTAATAATCCGCAGAGGTGGATAAGTGCATATGCGTTTATGACCGGCTTTTTTTTTCTTTTTTGTATAATTAAATTTCTATTTGAGCAACACAGCCGGTTTCATTGAAACCCCACCAGCAAACTACCCAACCACCCAACGAGTGCATACATATTCCGGAAAAGTTGTATCTCGCTATTCGGAAACTTATTCTGCATAATGGCTTTAGAATTGAATTTTTGAGGTCTCATTGGCGGAAAGAGACACGTGCGTGAATGATTAGTTGCATAATGGGTTTTAGTTGCAGTTCATGAGTAAGCATAAAACCTGCCTTTGGAGAGGTTTTCGCGTTTTTATACGAAACCCGCTGGGAATGAACATTTTACCCAGTCAGTTTGGGGTACAATTAGGTTGTCCGTGTTATAAGTAGGTTTTAGCTTTGTTGTTTTGTCGGTATTGGGAAATGTTCCGCAGCTGTACCTATATAAACCGTAGCTGATGTTTTCAATTGATTGTAACGGTTCTAACAAATTGAATTCGCAATTATGGAAGTTTGTTAGTTTGGGCGGTGTAAATGTAAAGCTAGTCCAAGTAGATTTTTCACGGCAATGAGGTGAGTTGCCAGTTTATTTCTGACAGTTGACTATTGTTCAAATCGATTGGTAAAAGCGTTTTAAAGGTTTGATAGTTCTGTGGTCTTATGGTCGCCTCTTTTAAGACAAAACTGTTGTCTTCAGTTTTTTAAGAATTGATCAAGTATTTTATTAAATTGTGTTATTGAAATATTGTTTTTTAAGATTTCAGGAGAGATTAGACTATATGACACGTTTTTGTACGTCAGACCGTAGGGCAATGACAACATTTTTATTAAATAATACCATAAGACTGTATGATTTAAGCTGTACGATTTACTTTTTCAAAATGTTCATTGATGTCATACCTATAAATGTCAAAAGTTATTCCAGACTGTGTACTTTAAAATTTTATTTCAAGATCATCATGTGCAAGACCTTACCTACACGAAGTAAAGAAGGTCTTGTATGATTAAAGACAATTGAATTATTTGGGGAAATTAAATTTTATATCTTTTTTTACTGCTGCCATGAGTATAAAAAAGGGCTTAGGTGTTATTTAGGGCGCAATTTTGTTGGCAAAATTTTCGTCACGAATCTCTTGACGCTATTCCAAATACCCATAGCAATATAGCAGAACTTGAGTCAAGGAGTGGGTGAAGAAAAGAGAAGAAGGAGCACCTGTAAAGATTGACGAAGCTTTTGCAATTCGTTCGCAACGCGTTCTCAAATGTATAATGCGCATCGCGTGTGATTCATAATTCCATCGTTTTCAGTGGTACACACTAGTAGCACGCTACCGGCATTTACTGGGGCTAAATGGAGTTCGGTTCACTAGGTTTGTTTATCTCCATGGACTCGATAAACCAAAACCTTCACTTTTGTTTTCAACAGCTCGCGAGTTTGGCATACCTTAGGGACGCGGTATGGTATGCCGATCTCCCAGTATTATCTAGTATTAGACGGTGCTCGAACACCAAAATTAGTTTCTTCGATCCGTTCAGCTGGCCAGTCATACTTGATTTGTTTCGATGGACATTTTGTTCATTTAAAAACCTTTTGCTAATCCTGTGGTGTAAGTTCTATGTCGGAGCTGGTTTGTTTGCTCGGTTCTACCGACACTTATAGAAACTGGATTAGTAAGGAAAAACACGATTTACAAAAATAACACAACTCGACTTAATAAAACAGAATTATGTGTATCCAAGCACAAAATAGAAAAGACGCTAAACAAATATTTAATATTTTGACTGAATGCAGTCAGTAGATGGAGAAACGTTGTTTCTATTTAGATTGAATGACCAAATGACTGTCAAAATCAACTTGGTCATTTGTGGTCATATGCTGATCAGACTGAATGCCGTTACAAAGAAACAATTTGTGCCATCTTCTGTCAAATATAACCAATTATGTGACCACTTGGCAAACAGTCTTATCGTTTATTTAGACGATGAAGTCTAATTTTAACTCAGCTCTTGAAACTAAATTTTAGCAAATTCGACGCAAGGAACTGTTCCACATGTTAGACTTGTTTTCTTAACCCATGAACCATTTATTCTAGATCTAATTTATAGAAATCCAACATGTAGAAATGTACATTCAACAGTTGTCTCTATTTTTATAGTCATTTTAAGAAGGTCTTACTAGATAGACCTTTAGCTTAAATTGGATTGAAAATAGACCCACCCATCATAACGATTTTTATCGCCAGGAGTCTCCTTTAAACAAGATTACTTCATCACTAAAGGTGCGATTAGGCGGTCATCCAAACTTGTCATCCGGATGACATGCAGACGTCAGAAAACTTGTTTATTTAAGACGGAATGACTACCTTAGGATAAATTCTACATCATTGTGACGTCAGGATGTCATCCGGATGACAACTTTTGATGACCGTCTGATCGCACCTTAAGACAACCTGATAAATGCGGTTATTATTATATAACGGTGTGTATATTTTTAATTTTAAAAAAGTCACCAGGGAGTGTCACATAATTCAAACTTTTAAAAAAAAAATAACAAGCCGCCACAAATCTATTCAAATTTAATAAATTGAAATTCGCATATGCAACGCGACCTTTTCAAATTAACATTTTCGGAACAATCGCACGCTTTACACGTCACACACGCTGAAGAAAATAAAAATCAACCTAACAACTTTTGTGTTATGTTAAAACATTTAAATGGTTTGTTTCCGGTTTTAACCGTTAGTTGTTATTTCAGACATAAAATAATTAAACATTTATTCAAATCAATTTTTTTTTTAATTCAACATTTTAAATGACAATTTTTTGCATAATGTAGTAAGTTCGTTAATTTTTTAGTGGCGCAGTTGGTAGTACGGTAGATTGGTTTGGGTATTTTTTTATAGTTCTACTTTTTATGAACTTGTGATACAGATTGGAATTGAGGATACACCGGATGAAGATAGTCAAAATTGTCATAAAATTGCAGATGCATTCAATGACCTCGCATTTGAAATCAAACGATAAAAACGTTTCCTAACTATCAGAGCTGGGATGGGGCATGTGGGAAAAATTAACTTCCGTCAAAAGAACCATCGAATACAAAGTAGAATTGAAGAAAAACAAGTCTTTTATTGAATTTAGAAAATCAAGTTCATCATTTTGATCCCATGCGATGGAAGGTGTGGGTTAAGTCGTCCAACGGGGAACCGAAATACACGTCACCCATTATCAAAAAGATAATAAAGCGCTGCACAATGAGAACGGCTTTCCCTCCGTTATCCATGCTGAGCTTCATCTTCTTTCAGGTCATTATGTCAGATAGTCGCGAGAGCGACTTACAAGCTTCGATTTTATTTATATAGAAGAAATCGCTTCATTTCCGCTTGACTGGTAATAAAAGAGGCAGCTGCTAGGACCTAAGCTTCGTAAACGCTTCTGTATAGTTCCCGCAGAAATTCTAATGTCCATATTAGTAGGCAGAGCAGGTTAGCCATTAGTGTTAGAGATGGTTACGCTTCGTTATATCCTCAAAAACCTTTTAAGATCAAAAAGTGAGGAATCAGAAAGTTCATGTAAGTCATGGAAGTAGTAGCTTCCAAGTGTTCTGTTCCTCAAGTTACCGAGAGTCGGACACCGACAGAGGAAGTCGATCACTCCCCTCCTCTTCATCACCACATCCTCGACATATAATGTCATCCTTGAAGTTTAATTTCATTGCTTGGTTTCTTAGAAAGTTATATCTCGGTTGGGCCCCTACTAGCTTTGACAGTGATGACCTAAAGTTCTCGATTATGGTTCAATTCAGACCCATGCCTCGTTAATTCATCAGCCCTCTCGTTGCCGGTTTTGTCCAGGGACCCAACAGAGATTTATAGCGCGGACTCTCTCTCACACGACGCGATGGTTTTGTCCCTGAACCGTCCACGTTTGGTTAAATTTTTGACCATCATGTTGGCTTTTATCATGTATCGAAAATATGTGTGACAAGTGAACACAACAACGGACGGCAGACGAATAAAAATCGTCCGGTGTTTTTCCGTACATAGAAAACCGTCGTGTGTGAAAGGGGCCTTAGGCTCTTCACGGCAGGGGTGAACTAACATGGAATTTATTTCAATAGCAGAAAGTGCTTTTATAGCTGCCTGACTGTCAATGATAATGGTAATATCATTTCGTGGTATTGCCAACAACGACACCTTAAGGGCCGCTTCGGCGATCGCCAGAACCCTCTGCTTGGATGACATTGATGCTGTCCATATTAGACTCAGTGTCGATGGGCAGGATTGGTTAGTGATTTGTGCCATTTAGCCCTACTTGAAAAGGAACTGAGAAATAGTCTTGTGAATTCTAGATGAGGAGTAGTACAATCTGTCTACAAATACTACAGCCCGTTAAACTGAATTTCTGGCTTCTAGTTACGCTTAGTTGAAGTGCACCACTATTCGCAGCTTATTCTACGATAAAAGGATCCAAAAGTTTTAGATTGACTAATATTTCCAATATCTCTGTAGAGAAGGTTCCAATTACCCCATGGTGTCAAAAAAGGCTATTTCATTGAATCTTGTTTATAGTATTAAAGTTAAGAGCATAACAGCATATACATCTATTTAAAGGGAAGAGATGAGGGGTAAAACTGCTAGGGGCAACGGTAAAGAAGGGGTAATGGGCTATCTCCCAAAATTATCCCCTTGATTTTAAAAATCCTGTCAACGTTATAATTGTGACACCCTCCGAATCGGCAGAGGTTATTACTTAACGCGGGTATTGTCAAACGAAAGCACTCCTTTGAGGCGTTTTTGACCGAAATGTTCGCCAAATTTTTATGAGTCGATGAGAAATATGACTTCTCTGAACTCATACAGGTGACTCAGAAGTCCTGAGCAATCCACAAATATCTATTACAGCTCTAGTCTTCTCCAATCAGGACTTATATTTTTTACATAATTGCCCTCATCACCTGGGACCACTATCGTCTGATGTTATCTGAATTTTCCACGCGGCTAGACTGCCAAGCTAAGGTCAATAACATTGAATTAAACAACAGGAGTCTCTTATTGTCACCCCGAAAAAGGAAGGCATGGTGCTGGTCTATTATTTAATAAAATACTTTCCCATATCGGGAATGGATCAAACCTTGACTAGCTATCAAGTCAGCAAGCACACAATACACGGCGACTTCGAGGTGCGTTGGACTACGAAGCTAGGGCCTCAACTTCAAATCCAACACCATAGATTTTATTCCCTGTCACACTATAGCAAATATCTAAGAGTAAAGGGCCAACCATAATAGACTTTCATGAAAAAATCGAAATACTCGTAAACAGTACAGCATGACCATAATGGGATTATGCTCAGTTTCGTCAAATTTTCGTTGACTTGAGTGGCCTACGAATAAGGAAATTTGACAATTGACACCAACAATTTAAATTTTTATATTGTCCCTATATATTTTAGATGCATTGTAAGAAACAATTATAGTAGTTTAAAAGTTTTTTTCCACACTTTTTTCTTTGCTCGAATATAAATTTTTTGACAGTTTGCTTAATTTTCGTAATTAAGTGTAAGTTCAAGTGGGTAACTACAACTTCTGAGAGAAATTGAGTGGATTTTTCGTTCGGTTTCGACATAAGGTTAATCCCACTTAAGTCTATTATGGTTGGCCCTTTAGTGGCCTCGAATAAGGGTAAACTCCCCCAGTCGCAAAAATAGTCTTGGTTTTTTTTTTACAGTTCCACTCTCTTTAACCATTAAAGTTTAGCCATAACCCCATGAGATGTCCCTCAAAAAAAATCTCAAAATATAAACGATCTTTCTTTCTTCAAATTTGAATGGTGCACCCTGTTCTTTAATGCGTATATAAATCCATCAGCGCAATGTGGCCATAAAACAACAGAACTGTGTCTGCAAAAACAAAAAAACAAAAACAGTCCAGCACAGGAGGCAGCGCGTATTAAAATAACAAAAAGAAATAAGAAGCGGCCAACCAACCACTGGTCGTCCGTCTTCTGCTTCTGACCACAGCGCGCAGATAATAATTGTTTATAATACAAAATGTTGTTGTTGCTATTGTTGCTGCACACTGTACGTACAAGTACAAAGCGGATGCGTTTACGGAAGTTGTCAGGAAACGAAATAAAATGCACCTACTCTGTGGTGGGCGCGAAAACAATCCACACCAAGACAGGTAGGTAGAGGTATGTAGTGTACTTACTTTTGTGACTTCACTCAAGAAGTAAGAGTTTTTGTTTATTTTGCTGATGCTGATGCTGTCCGCTTATAAATGTTTAATCCACGGGTTTCCCCTACTTTATTGATTGCTTCTATCCTCTTGCTGATCAATATTCCGCGATCGAAAATTATTTTTCTTGCCGCTCACTGGATGATGTTGATGATGATGTTGTTGTTGTTGTTGTGTTGTGTTGTGATGTTATTATTGCAATGTAATGGTAATCCACACAAGTGTTTAAGCATATTTTAAGTTTCTCAGGAGATATGAGAGAGAGAGCCCCCCGCCCCCTTAACAATATTTTCTTAGCGATTGACGATTTAATTTATGTTGCCAAAGTTTTCTGCAACATCACTTTTTCTTCCACAAATTTTACACAATTAACTGTTTTCAAGCAAAACAAAAAAAAAAGAAAGGAAAACGAATCACAAACGGAAGATATAAATATCAATAAATCGATAGATAATTGCCACTAATACCCTTTGATCGGGCAACAATTCAAAAATTTTGTATTTTCTTTGAAATTTTCAATATTTTTCTATTTTTTTTTTTTTTTTTTGATTCTAATCCATTCCATTCAAAACGGAATACAATAGAACCGAGAACACTATCATTCCACTATGTGTAAACAGAATCGACAAACGATTTTGTTGTTGTTGTTATTTGCCCTTTCTTCGCCAAGAAGAAGAAGAAGAAGCGATCTTTTTTTATTTTTTTTTTTTTTTTTTTTTTTATTTTTTTTTTTACTCGATGTCGTTGCGGATTTCTTTCTCCACGTTTCGGATACGTTGATTATTTTTGTAACACAAACAAAATGCTATACTTTTTGCTTATACGATTTTTCACGCACATAAAAATAAGAACAACAAATTCACTGAACTCTTGAGTAATCCGTGAGAAAATTTAAGAAAAAAAAAAACATTTAAAAATACGACAGGAAAAAATGCCAACGTTAAAGCAGACCCTTTCGGCAAGCCGTCTCGATGTTGACTAAAAAATGTATCAAGAAACAATAACGTTAGTTTTGCTGCTTCTCGATTCACATGATGTCTCGGCTCGGTCCCGGTCGATGTGATGATGATGATTTGACTGTTGAAGCAACAAGAGGCTTGCAATGGTTGTGTGGTGTGCTGAGCCCACACAAACACAACACACATCCACCAGCTGACATGTGAAGATCGTATATTTTGATCGTGCTGTCGCTGTCGCTGTGGTGGCGTTGAAGATCGTAAAGTCATGTTATTGTTGTTGTTTATTGGTGGTTTGCTTTGAAGTCAACAGAACATACAAAAAATAAACTATAGCTCGACTGTCAAGAAGTATAAATGTTGATAGTGCAACAGATACAAACACATGAACATGTAGCAGAGCGTGACTTTGTGTTGCTGCTGAACAGGTTGATTTACGAACGTGGGTGTGTTGTTCTCTTTTGAACGGTTTCTCTGTTCGATCGTCGATCTCTTCGATTACTTTTGGTTTTGATTTTTAACTTCGTTGTTTGGTTTAGCGACAATTTTCAGTGGATCGGTGTTGCCAATGTGCAATTTGATATTATTGAAAGTGAGCATAGAATGTTACTTTATTTCGAATTGATTTCTGCACTTTGATTTTTTTTTTTACTTAAAAATTGTTATTTAAACTTTTGACTTGGAGTTATGTACAATATTAATCTGATGGCGTCAAATGGCACGAAAAATGTGTCCAGTTAAAAGGTCCATTTCTAGAAATTAATCGTTCGTCAACTGCTCTTCAGTAAACGCTGTTTGGCGTGTGGCGCCGTCCAACTGCAACCATATGTCTTAAACATATCCTTTCAATTGAGGCATGAAAAAAATAGTAATCATGTTATGGTCGGCCCACCGTTGACTTGATTGTAACGCTCTGACCATAATACATTTTGAAGACATATGGATCAATGATTCCACCGGCCGAATCGCACCAAACTGTGACTTTTTATAAAAGTTATAGCTTGTCATCGATTTAAATGCGGCAATTTTGTGTATTGACTTGTCCATTTACTGAAAAGTGTTTCTCAAATTGAACCATATTTTTCAAAATAAATTTGAGCAATTTGCAAACTTTGTTTCGATGTGAGTCTAAATCTTAAGGGAAAGGGAAGTCCACAAAATATTTTTGTGTATGTTTTCGCTAACCTTGATATCGAAAAACAATTAATATATTTCTATGTGGCTTTCCCAGTTCTGACCTTGCATCATCATGAGAGGTTCTGCTTTACGAGCTGCGTATTAGAATTATTTTCTAAAAGCGAATTATTCCGCAGCTCTAACTTCACAACAGCTAATACTTATTGTATTTAAAAAAAACCAAAGTGTATGTATACTAAGTGAATAGTGTGTAGAAGCATCTCATTGATACTTAAGCAAAGCCGGGTAGAGTGGCTAATTTCTAAAAAGGCATAACAATTTGGATTTATTCTAATTTAAAAATGGTTAAATAAATCTACGTTTCTTAATATAAGCGCAACGTTCATATAGATAAATAGACAACTTATCGATAAGAATGCTAGAGTCTAGGTTTATTTTCGCTAATCACGATTTGAAACATCAAAATTTGTGCACACTTAGAGTGTTTTCAATGACCACTCCTCCAACGCTGGATGTTTTGACTATGCATTGCGAACATTGCATTGGGTATGTAAGATTTGATTTTCAATGAATTTTACATGGAATTGGAAAAAGAGCTTCTTTATCTAAGAAGTTATCTTTAACTGGCAAGGCTATTGGCCAAATTTTATTGTCCCTCCTTAAGAAGAGGCTGAAACTTCCACTTGAACAGTGTGTAAGAATAGGAATGGACGGATGTGCCATAATGGAAATTTTTGAAATTATTTTCTTCATCTTCCTCTCTGTTTGAAGCCCTAGAAAAGTTCCAATAAAGTAAACATTGCACTTCACGAATTTCAAAATTTTGTTTTAATTTATTTAATATATTCCTTTTTCACTAAAGTATTTAAATTATTTAGAGTTGAAGCCGAGGTGCATAAGTAGCTGTCACACGGAATCGTTATCAACAAAGCGATTGTCAATTTGATAGTCACCTTACATGGAGCAAAAATGATGGTACTGATTGTCAACGATCAACAATCACCCCAGGCGTACTCCAATTTTCTATAGACCTCTTTAAGATTGTGGAAACTCTTTAAATGATTTCCCAGTGTCGTGACCCAAGCACAGCTAGCTGGCACGTTGTAACGCAGACCTGCGAGAACGATTCCAACCTGAAACCTTGGATGTATTGTAGCACGTGAAATGAAGACGTACTCTCAGAGCAATGTTGCTTTTGTGTGGTTTTTGGGATTGACAGTCCGAAACACCATTCTGCATTCAACTTTATGCAAATTTCCGGCCGAACTAAGAGAGTTATTGTGTGGAAGTACTTTTAAAGGGTTAACGGATAGAGTAAGGACTAAGGACAGTTTTTCAAGAAAGTTACTAAATACAAATAATAACTAACATATTTTTAACAACAGTACTTTCAATGGCTGCGCATCACTATTTAATACCCTCATGGCCATTCCTTTATTGGAGTCCCGCTCTCTTTATTTTCTACACCTGTTCCGTTGATTGTTTCTCTTCAAATGCAAACAATATTGTCAACTGCGATCTTAGGCAACATGCTGCCGAAACTGCATAATAATTTTCGAAAGGTAATCTATACCTTTACCTACAGCTACAACCAATATCATTTGGATTCCACGTCAAATGGAATTTTATTATCAAAACTATCATAAAAACTACCCATTTAGAAGGTTTAAAGGGTTTTTTTTTATATATTTTCAACTAATTATTTGTTTATGTGTTGACTAATGCGTGGGTATATTGCCATCCTCATCATCATCATACTAATCAACAATCAACATCGTCAAAATTGTTGCCTTTTGTCCCTTCTTTTGGGATGCTTTGCCTTTGCCTCTGATGGTGCTGCTGAGGGAACACAGATGCAATGCAGCCCAACGCGCGGCATCCTTTGTATCGTTCGTTCAAACCGCGACGCATTGTGACAAAATGTAGATGCAGCAGAGGGCGGTTGCGTTGATTGATTGCATGTTGTTTACACAATTAATTGACGCAGGAATGGTGTAATAAAAATAAATTTTTAGTGTTACACACCTACTTAGGGAATTTCGAGCCCTTCCCGACTTGTGTTTTCTTTTTGGGGCGGCCAACATAGTACGCTTCGAACGACGTTGTCGTTTTTTGTGTGTTTCTTTTTGTTTTATTGGTTTATGGGTTCACATCGAAGTGGGGGAGAAATATTTTTTCTATCTTCGGATCTAACACTAACTAGGAGACAGAGAGCGGGAGAGACTAATGGGGCATTTAGAAAATCTGAACAGCCATCCGAATATGGAACGCGAGATTGATATTTTTTTTTCTTGAACAACGGGTGGAATGTTATGATCGTTTACGTTTTTAGGTGTCAAAGTTTAAAATAGATTTGTTCGATATGCAAATCACCGTGTAAACTAGGGCGGAGAGGAAGAGCCCATGTATTTTGGACATTTTAAGGAGCGAAAATTTAACAAAATTTTTACTGTGAAATTAATATTTTGTCTGATTTTGACTTCTTTTAAGTTTTACAATTTTTGATGGCATTTTTATTATAATTGTCGGTCGTTAAATTTTATGTTTGCTTCATAATGATTAAATGATATGACATGTTAACCTCTGCAATAATATATTTCACAGCTGCCTTCTTGTAATCTGTTGGATAAATTATTATTAATTATAAACAAAGGAAACTATCGCAATTAATATATATATTTTGAACACAATAAGAAAACAAACAATTAAAAAAAGAGGAAGCTTAAATTGACGTTTAAATGTTGACCTTCTGTGGAAAATAAATCATCTGATTGGTCATCGATGAAATGAAAAGAAACGCAACTGGTTAATGGAAAATGAATGTCGGTTTTATCACTCCGAAGCGAAAAATTACAGAACTCTTGAATGTTGTTGTGTATTGTTTGATTTTAATTGCAGGATTTTCACTTTAAATGCTACTTATTGGTAGAAATATAATTTTTAATATCCTGTTTTTTATGTAATGGAGCTACGTAGGTATGTCATGCCGTGTGCAACCCATCCATCCATATTTAACAATTTGACTTTGGTTTTTTTTTCTTTTTCGCATTCGAAATTTTATGACATTTTTTCATTTTTGAAATAAAAACATTAAATTTTAGTATTTGTTGTTAATGTTTGGATATAGGTATATGTACATTCTTATTTTCTTCATGGAACACGACTTCTGTTGACCTTAGGTCACAATGTTGACACATTTTCAATGGCTATAAACATTTAGTGTGTAGTCCTCATTTAAAAACAGTTTAAAGAGTGGGCTTAGAAATTATAAAGGGTTATTTTTTAAGAGTTACGTTTTTCAGGTTGGCATCACTGGTAAGTAATGACGTCCAAACGTCATCAGTATACTCTGCCATTTAATCATGGAAAGACTTACAAACGAGCAACCATTGCAAATTATTGAAATTTATTATCAAAATTCGTACTCTGTGAAAAATGTGAAAATCCGCTGTTTCAACGAAAAATTGTGTTCACCGATGAGGCTCATTTCAGGCTCAACGGATATTTAAATAAGCAAAACTGTCGCATCTGAAGTGATAAACAGCCACATGCTATACAAGAATTACCGATGCATACCGAAAAAAAGACATTTTGGTGTAGCTTATGGGCTTAAGGGTTTACTTTCAATGGCTTGACAGTTTACCGCCTATGGCGAACGATATCGAGCCATTATACGCGACTTTTTTTTGCCCCAGTTGGCTCAGTTGAACTTGGTTGACATGTGGTTTCATCAAGACGGTGCCACATGCCACACAGCTCGTGAAACAATGGAAATATTGAAGAATGAATTTGGGTGAGCAGCTTATCTCTCGAAATGGTCCTGTGAGTTGGCCGCCAGGATCATGCGATATAACGCCTCTTGAGTATTTATTTTGGGGTTATGTAAAGTCGTTGGTCTATGTGGATAAGCCGAACACGATTGAAGCCTTACAGGATAACATAAGTGACGCAAAATTGGACCATTTGAAACGGAGCCGCGGACAACATTTACATGAAGTTGTCTTTAAAACGTAAATGGCAAAGGCCTATTTATCGATTACAATAAACATTTGAATATTTGATGCACATTTGAGTGTTTTATTCGACTTTAACTTTGCACTAGATGCAAATTTCACTCGCAAGCCGTGAAGGCCCATTGTGAGTATCCACCCTCTTTGTACATGTAAGGACATGTGGCTAACAGAACCACTTCGAACTAATCTATCAATGCTAAAGTAGATTTAATTATTTTTCGATTGGTAGCTTTCAGAAAGAATATCTTGATAACAACTATCAATATTAATATCTTGCACTTCAGAAGTTCCACAAGGTCGCTACCTTGCGCCGCTTCTTTTTATACTTTTTATTAATCTTAATCTGAAACAGTTGCAATTTAACCACTGTTTATTTTATGCTGATGATCTCAAAATATTTTTAAAACATAAAAGCTTTGATGACTACATGAAGGTCCAGAAAAATATTTCAATACTTGTATTTGCCGATGTTATTTGGAATCCAAACAAACCCATTTGGATCGTATTTTTAGATAAGTTAATCCATTTAATAAGTGTATTTTGTTGTCCATTTTATTTATGGAAAATTTTTTGATAAAAAGAGGTAAAAGAAAGTAAAGCCTTTTAGGGTTTAAATTTCGTCAATAAGCGCTTGGAAAGAAGAAGATTTTCCAACTTTCAGAGAAACATTTTTTGTATTGGCCCTGACTTTTTACAAGTTCTTATTAGTTCTTATGGAACTAATGTTATATTTTGGAATTCTGATGAAAGTATTAGAGTGTCAAATTTGTAACTGACCTCTGTCGTAAAATCGGCAAAAAGCGGTTTCAGATGGTTGAATACGTCCGGTGTAAAATGGTGCAAGTGTTCTATAATTTTGGCACAAATATAGAGCCTTAATTCTGGAAACGAAATTTCCAAAATTTGATATTGAAGTGTTTTTTTTTTCTATTGGAAAGTCTAAATGAAAGTTGTATTCGTTTGGCGCAGATCTAAAGAACTGAACATTAGCGACACTAAAATAAATAGACTTTAGGTGTAAACGGCCCATATAGGACCCAAAGCCAGTTTCTTCAACCATAGTGTGTGCGAAGAAATATTTTGGTTTGGACACAAATTGAAGGAACCTACAGATTAATGCCGATTCCGAACGGCAATTATTTTTTTTGGAAGCTTCTCATGACAGTTCTTACTCTTGGATGTTTGTCAGACATTTGTGTACACAGGTGGGGCAGGGAATAAAATCTTTCAGGTGGTACAGGTCGGGATTTGAACCAGCGACCTCGCGCTTAGTGGTCCAACGAACTTAACCACTAAGCCAATACACCCACATTCTATTATTCTAAGAAAAATTCTACTTCGGGAAGGACCATATATTTGTTGTGTCGTAGCTTGGATTGCGCTTGTATCCAATTTGCAAACTTATCATGCAACAGAAATCCAAAGTTCACACCACTGCCAACCCAGGCGAAGGGTACCTTGGATCTATACGGCCATGATTAGTCAACTTCTTTTATATGCATCGGTTGTTTAGGCTTTTTCGGAAACGGCAAAGACACTCTTGCCAAACTCCAAAGAACGGCTTGAATAACACCGCCTCTGCATTGGCCGGCCTTTTCTTGCATCAGGTGGCGGGTTTTCGAGGCTGACACGATGAGTGCGGAATATCGAAGCTCTTCTTCACCACTGAAGCTCCTTCTCAACTTTCTTCCAAAAGAAGGGAAAACTAAGTACATTAATGTAAGGTGTCTGCATGGTAGCACAATGGATCTGTAGGTTTTTCTGAGCGCTCCATTGGATGGTAGCAACCTCCGACAAAAGAAGATAAAAAGCCAGCGAAGCATCTAGTTGAAATAAATTATATTCCATAAATAATCGGAATTCTTACTTTTTTTTTAATAAAGCAACAAATTGCTCAAAATATTTTCCAGCAATTTTTGATTGCCCATCCCTAGTTAAGAAATGTCGAACTTTAGATTTTGGGCTGAGTTGCTCTCTACTTTAAAGCGAAGAAGAGACATTGCCAATATTGGATTTCTGAAAACAGCAGTTGGTGCGTATACTGGTGAGTACTGCGGTGTTAATTTGAAACGACGTGACTGCATTTTAAACTTTTCCTTACTTCTTTTACTCCTAAAGCGGAGTAGTGCCTTTAGGTAAACTCTCGTTTATAAAGGGTGTTTTTTTTGATGTTGTTTTTTCGAATAGAGATAAAACTGACATTTTGTGGTCAAATCTGGCAACTCTAATGTCATTTATGTTCAGTTTGGTTTGCCATTTCATCATGAACAGGTTGACAAATGAACAACGGTTGCAAATCGTGTAAAGTTATTTCAAAAATAATAGAGCCATGATAACCGACTATTTTGTTCCCGAATTCGATGGCATGAATGTGGATGATATGTGGTTCCAACAAGACGGCGCTACATGCCACACACCGCACGTCACAATCGATTTATTGAAGGAAACATTCGATGGGCGCTTATTTTCGCTGAATGGACCTGTCAATTGGCCACCAAGATCGTGTGATTTGACACCATTGGATTATTTTCTTTAGGGATATCTGAAGTCGCTCGCCTACGGCAACAAACCAGAAACGTTAGGAGACTTGGAAACCAACATTCGTGGCGTTATTGCCGACATACAGCCCCAAATGCTTGAAAAAGTGGTTGAAAATTGGACCTCTAGACTTGTCTTTATTCGAACCAGCCGCGGCGGCCACATTACCGAAATCATATTTAAACATTAATGGCATAAAATTATCCTTCCAATAAAGCCAAATTGATGGACATTAAAGCGATTTTCTTATGTTTTATTGCAATTCGAAGTTCTATACCTCTAAAAAAAGCACCCTATTGAAAGTAACGAGAGCTTTAATCGTTATAACACGGAAGTCTCTCCAAAATGCAATATGGTAAATATTGACTACAGCTGTTTAATTCAAATCCTCGTCAATCTCACCATTACAATAAAATAAATAACACGTGTCATAAAGTTAAGGATTACCCAAATCAAGGGTGAATAATACAATGCGTCGTCATTTTCATATTTCATGACGTTCTCTCCGGATGGACTTGACGCACTTGCTCTGTTTAAAATTCAAGCGATCCACAACTTTGTATACGAAAAAATCCATTAAGTTCACCCACCAAACAGCTTACATTTACATATTTTAGGCCGAAATGCTAATTTTAGAATCACATATTCTATTTTCAGATCTATATCAAGTACACCGTTCTTCTCCGCACATTTCTAAATATATACAAGTTGACATTGCCATCTCTTTTGTCATTCGAACAAATTTGAACAATTGAAAACTGTCCAACAATTGTTCATCATCACTTCCGCTTCGGTTACGGTCTGACCTTAACATTAATCAATGCGTTTTGGGAAGGGATAATAATCGTAATAATAATATCAAAAAAAAAATAAACCTTTTTCCATCACATTTCATGGTATTTCACAAAAGAAGGCAACAAATCCACCACACCATCGGACCTTGACCCGCGCGCGATTCGGTTATTAAACTATGTAAGCCATTACAATAAAAACTGAAATTACTAATAAAAAATCGGACAAATAAAATCTGATTAGAAAAAAAATAAAAAAAATATCCCTCCCCCTGACCCTAGAGTTCGGCGATGATGGGAATCCGAATCTGGTGACAATAATGGTTGGGATTTTTTTTTATTATTTTTTTCAAAACCATTATTCTGAAATTTTATTCAATTTGGAAGGGGAAAACAGCGCACGACTTATTTTATTTGTTAACGGCAATCTGCTTACCTTAATGGGCTTTGCTTTTAAATAAATATGCCTAAGCGTAAAAATGACTTTCTAATGTTAAATATGGAGTTTAGGTAGATCTTTTTCATTTCATGAGGTGACTCAGTGAATAAATGATTCATCTGAATATCGAACTTAATTAGGTCCAACATGTGCATTGGAAAGCATAAAAAAAATAAAACTGTTTTCTTATCGGCATATGGAAAGAGCATTTTGATGGATTTGATCCTAAAACAAAAATGCATCCACTGCGATGCATGATTCATGTGTAGATGGATTGGAAAGCGGATTTCATAGAAAATGAGTGTCACTTGAGGTATTCAAAGAATTTAGGGAACGGTACGGTTTTCTATTAAGATTTAATACAAAAAACTGCATAGAAGATGTTTCGATGAATTCCTTTTAGGATTTATCCGGTCAGACTTTGACATGGTTGGTGGGATCAATTTGTAATCCGATAAGTAGCTATCTATTTATAGAATGAGGAAAGGAATGTCACCCTAAAGGCTGGAATTTACTTATGTTGAGTCATAATAGATCGACATACTTTTACTTCTTAATAGATGTCAGTGTCGCGAGAGATGTGGAGTTGAGGGTATGAACGATAAGAGGTCATTTGTAATAAAATATTAAAGGGACAAGTCGAGTACTTTGAAGTTATTCGAATGAATGCATTTACTGATTCTGCCAATATTGAATATGAAGCTGGTATCCCTATTTGCGAGTCTGTCAGTAAATTCCTGTTATGAGTTCTAGAGATCATATCCATTTCACTTTACTGCATCCCCATTTTCGACGTCACAAAATATCGACTGACCTCTTGAAATCGACAGCTTTTACTTTTCCAACTGCCAGTCTTTCTCCGACGTAAAAAAATCTTGGGTTCTGCAAAATTTATATTTGAATGATCTTCATCATCATCATGCTAATTGTACATCGATCGAGAGGTGATGCACTTACTATTGTCTCGTCGTCTTCTATGTACATTCAACAGATATTATTTTTATACATTTCCATCACTTCTGCAGTGTTCCGTCACAAAACCGGCACCTAACTGGATCTGCCCTTCCGGCAAGTACCTAGCAGTAGCTTAAATCTTCTAGCAGAGGGATTTGGTAAAAATTTGTGGGCCTAGCGCTTCTGTGCCTAACCATGTTTTAATTCATCTTATAGCAAAGCCTTCAACCAGCATCATAAAGAGTGCCTTTTTTGGATATAGATACCATAAAATCCACTGTGCTCTGCCACCTAGACACAAGTGAACTCTGCATAGATTTATTTAAGTAGATTTAAGCAGTCATACACAATTTTTAAGGTTATATAAAAGGTGATGGATAAGTAGACTGACTAGCCTTTTTTAATGAAGTAGCAAAGCCGAAGGATGGGCCAATTAAGTCAGACTTGTCCACCTCCTCGTTATCTGTTCAGAAGTCAGGTCTACGCAGGTCCACAGTATCCATATAGCTAGGACAGTTCTGTGTCGTAATTCAATTTTGTGTTGCGTTCTGACCATGTCTCACATTTGTACATACTTTTTTCTAGTAGATCTGCCCTTTAGTTGGTTTTTTGTGAGGATCGCGGTTGGTTTACGAGTGAGTCATAGAGGAAGTAAATAAGGGTTAGAAGTAAAAGAATGAATTTGAAATTCATAATTGCAAATCACTTAAAAATACAAAATATGTGTTTCAAGCTACATATATAAAGTTTACAATAACGTAGGCTGAAAACCTAGTGTAGTACCTTGTAGTGGACGGTGGGCAAAACCATTTCGAGCTGTTGATAAATCTTTTGAGGTTTGATAGGGGGTCTCTTTAAAGTCGGGCCGCTGTATTTGTTACCAAACTCCTCCGAAACGGTTGGACCGATTTTGATGAAATTTTGTGTGCTTATTGGGTAGGTCTGAGAATCGGCCAACATCTATTTTGCATACCCCTACATTTTAAGAGTGGTCCACCGCAAATTTTTGGACAAAAACTTTTTGTTTTTATTTTTTCATGATTCAAACAAACATCACGGAATAGGAATAAGAACGAAGCAGGCTTCTTTTCTCTCACTCTCTATACAGTCTTCATGCAAATGAAGTAAACTTTAATTGTCTCCAACGCTCCATTCCTCTTTTAATTACAATTACATCGCCACATACTTATAGCGTGGCTTTTGAATGTTAGCATTTGTTGGCTTAACAATTTAATGATTACGCATGACTAGCTAAACTGTCGTTGTGGGTCCTCATTTTTAAACACTTCAAATTGGACCATGGTTGGCATTTTCATTTCTCCAAAAATTTTATGAAGATTCCAACATTTCACTTCCGGGACTTGGCTTTGATAGAGGCTTGAGATACTTGTAGCATTATTATTTTTTTTTTTTTTTTTGTTGATGAAGGTAGGATTTGAAACCCAAAGTAGTGCGGGACTCTAACCTCACTAAAAACACCTCCTTGATTATGACCAATCAACTAGTGATCGAAAAAGATTTTATTTTCCACATAAAGGCGGGTTTGAGAAGGTATTATTTAAATGTCCCTTAAGCCCAACACATTTAAGTGTTTACCAAAAGCTTGGTGGCCAGAAAGGACGCCTACAAGTAGCCTACAGTCGATTCTTCTTAGAGATAGAAGAAAATATGCTGACCTTTTGCAAATGTCTGGGCGCAATAGTTTAGTCTATCTACATCCACCGCAATCGCGCCACCGAATCTTGTGTTCACGAGAAACCCCAGAATCAATAGAAGACATGACTAAAGATGCAGGCAGACCCAACACAGGTTCGGGTCCTGAGAAAACTTCTTCTGAACCTTGCCTAGCAAGCTCATCCGAGATCTCATTTCCCTGGATGCCAGTGTGACCTGGTACCCAGACAAGATTTATTGTGTTCAGTCTTCCGACCAAATTCAGAGAAAGCTTGAGTTTTAGCACGGAGCCATCCGTGAAAATACGATGGCATTCAATCCATGGTTCAGAGTCTGACCGACGCCATTCCGTTACCTGTGGAAAGTTAACGTGGAAGTATTTATGATGTCATTGCATCAGACGGCATATCCATAAGACAGGAGTCAAAGGATAATTCTCGAGCAAGGTTTTCAAAATTTCAGAGCGCATTGTTCCATAAGCAACCTTCCAAATGGAGTAGTCCGTGATCTTGTCAGCCGCTGTCCCGCTCCCATAGCTCAGCGTAGTCATGGCTATTGCCGCCTAAATTAAAGAACTCACTAATCAATATGGGAACGTCTGGATATTCAATATAAAACCCAAATCTAATTATTTAACACCACAGTCTAATGATTCCCTCTGAATGCGTCTACCTTATCAAAGTGTTCATCAAAAACTATTCACTGTCATTGGTTACAGTAGCCGCTTACCTCAAATTCCACACAGAACCCGAAGCTCAATCACCCAAGTGCAATCACCTAAAAAGCTGGCGTCACAATTCAAACATTTCCAAAATTTTCCACCGTCGTCGCGTCGGTATGTATCCCCCCAATCCACAATGGAATCTTATAACGTACGCGTACACGTGAAAGTGCATTTCAGGCGTGATGATAGATGTGACTCACTGCGGCATCCATCTCGCCATGTGTCGCGTCGTCGTGGGCACTGATACAAGATACAAGATACATTACAAGATAACATCTTCCCAAGAGCCCTCTCAGGCATGTCTGTGTGGGACAGAGTGGGCCCCACTCTCATTACCACTTGGTCCTACTCCACTCACACACATTCCGCGCCGACCGGCCGGCCGGCCAGCCCAGCCCAGCCATATTCTGACCTCTTGACTTTGTAAACACAATCAACTTGTAGCATATAATTTTACCTCGACTTCCACACTCGTGTTACCCCACGGGTGTACAGGAATTTCTTGTTTCACCTAAGGCACGCAGGACACCACACATCATGCCACAAATAGATTCGCCGTCCATTCGAATTGCAAATCGCTGTAAGCGCGACTTACCTGTCACAATTGGTCAAGGTCGCATTTGCATATTTTACTCGGCGCGTCTGTCGTTTACGTTTACGGTGCTAGTGCTTGGTGCTGGTGTAATAATAATTTATGATGTGCCATATAAATCGCGGTGGACGGCGCCATGTTGCCACTAATCAGACGTATTGCACCTTAGGCCTCTTCGACTTGTTCTTCTTTGTTTTTTGCTTTTGTCCCCAAAGTGTCAAGTTTTAATGGGTTGCTCTGGTGTGTCCCGATCGGAGGAGGGGATTTGATAAAAAATCGATTCAATCGTTTTAGGCGGATTATCCTGTCCAATCGGCGTGTAAACATTGAGGGAGATGTGAGTCATCATCATCATTAGGCCAAGGAGTAGGATGCGGGATTATCATATCAAGTGTCAGGTGATGGATTGTTAGGGACCCTTTAATCGATGACTCGGAGTAGCCTTTGAAATACTTAGAAGAGTTGCATTATGTTATGACAGAGTGATAGACATGAGTCGTCGCAAATCCTTCCGCAAAGAGTAAGAATAAGCCCGCCGGAGAGTGACAGTGCAGCCACAGCAAAAGCAGCAGCTGCGGTGATGTTTGGATGAGAATTAAAGTATTAAAGTTAAACTCAAGTTGCAGATGAGTGGGGAATTTGAATTTGATAGAACTGAAAGTCACTTGGCAACTACAACAACGCACCATGTGTCTAGATTTCCCTTTCTAAGATACACGGTCCGGTAACTTTTTTTTATTGTTTCTTCGAAGAATCCGATTTCCTGTTTGGAAGTTCTCATCAGCTTGGGATTTGTTGGAAATGAAAATTGAAATCTTCTCTGTGCGGCTGGTCGACGGACGACGCCCATAAAGTGAAAGCAATTACCGGTGTAATTGGCCGACCTCCCCGGTTGCTACCGCAAAACTTTCTTAAACCAATTTGCTAGAGGGGCACAACATTCGCTCGCATTGGCGAAGAACAGCGGTACGCTAATTGATCTCAATCGATCTTACTTTTGTTTTTTTTTATGTATATTCCCTCATTTTACGGTTCTTTCATGTTTTCCTTCTTCATGGAACATGGAGCACGGACATGACCGACGCTTTTAAATTTGGGATTGACCCCAAAGTAGCGTGTTAATTTGTAACCGGTAGCCGCACAGACTGCTGTGTGATTGATGAGATCTCGGGGCGCACAGAACTTATTTTTATATTTGAAATGTTGCTGTGAAAAAATGCTCCATGCTAATGGCAATGGCGAGTCGAAAAAGAGAGCGTGTCCGGAAATTTAAATGCGAACAATTTATTGTCACGCCAATGGGTCTCGTGCTCTTTATCTTTAGCGTGCGGTTGATTTGACTTTCCAATGACAATTGATGAAGTCTGTGATGGAGTTAAACAATTGGACTATATGTACATAATGTCCCATGTGTCGGGACAGTTTCAATTGAAACGAATTGAATTAGTTTCTAGCGCATGGGGTCGTAAGTGTCAATGATTTGATTTCCGGAATTAGAAACAAAATTGTGGTTGGTTAAACGTAATTTGTAGAGCGAGTTTAGATTTGTGTATACGGAAGGAGTTTTTCCGATGATTGCAATATGTTAAGTCAGAAGCAGATGAGGAGGTCAGGTGGCAGAAATGGAACTTCTGATGCTTGGAAACTTGAACACTGACTAATACAATCGAGTCGTCTAAACGAGTGGAGTGGAACCATATGCCAGGCCAAGGCAGATTGTAGCAAGTGCGTCATAACAGGGGTAAATAGTGGTTGCCCTCAAGGTGGTGTTCTGTCTCCCCTCTTATGGTGTATGGTGATGGACTATCTGCTTACGGCTCTAGAAACTACACTCAAGCTTATGTGGATGATGTCGCCGTTCTTTCTGTCGGTTCAGGTTGTCTGCTCTCAGGCGCAGAGATCCCTCGATTTGAATGAAGTTTGGTGCACTAGTAATGGGCTTTCAGTGAATCATCTTTGGTAAGACATGGCGCTTGTCTCCGAAAAGGGTTTTTTGGATCTATACGGCCGTGATTAGACCACTCCTCTCATTCGCATCGGTTGTTTGGTAGAACAGAATTTTTACTGCTTCTTTTGCCAAACTCCAAGCTGCACAGGGGCCTTCCCTAGCATGCCGGGCTCTGCTCTAAATAGGAATGAAAGCCGTCGTATTTTCATAGATGGCTCCAAAACCGGACAGGGCCTAACTGGCCTATGCGCAATATTGCGAAAAACAGGTAGAGGACTAGAGGCATTTGCATTTGCAGTAACAGCCAAGCTGCTAAACGCTCTTATTTCATCCAAGTTAATGCTAGAACTCAAGCTTTCTCTGAATTTGGTCGGGAGGCAGAACGCAGTGAATCTCGTCTTGGTCCTAGGTCACACTGGCATCCAGATAAATGAGATCTCGGATGAGCTTACTAGGCAAGTTTCGGAAGAAGTTTTGTCATAATCCGAACCTGTGTTGGGTCTGCCTGCATGCCTGCATCTTTCCATTAATGCTTGGATTTCTCGTGAACACGTGTTTCGGTGGCGCGATTGCGGTGGATGTAGACAGACCATACTACTGCGCTCGAACATTGTCAGTCACAGAACTAAAAGTGTCTGCGCAACAACTGCAGATGTTATGCGGATGGAAGTTATACCGGGAAAGAAAGGCCACATTTTAAAACCCTGGCATATAGCGAAGATTGTCTTTATTTCCAAGGCAGGTCTATTTTGTCAAAAAAATCTCAAGAACTTTCGACTCCTACGAAAAAACGAATGAATTAAGTTTATTTGTTCCCGTGTCTGGAACTTCGAGTTATACATGTTGGGCGTTAGTTTCAAGGCTAAACAAATTTTTGCCGTAAAAATAAACTCATCAAAAAGTAACTGCCTTTGTGGTCACACATGGGCAAACATAGTCCCGCCGTTGAAAGCTAGTTTCAATTAGCCTCGGCAAGTAGTGGGAATAACTTCAAAATAGGACATATGAGCTCTCATTTAATTATATAATGCATAATCAGGTATGTATGTGTAACTCTGCCGATGAACCGGCTACGTGAAATATGGGCTTAAACAAAAAATTAAAAATGGCCCCAAAAATAAAATAATCTTTCAAAATGAAAAATGGCCCCAAACGTATGAAAAATGGGCCAAAAAATGTGTCACGCTCCATTGAAAAATGGCCTCAAAAATTAATATGAAAAACAAGGCGGGATGACATAAGGCCAACGGACATTATGTCTATTTAGTATATGGAATGGTGGTTATCCCTTAATCCCCCGTGTCGCTCAGCTACTGTTGCCATAGGCGCTTGCGTGACGATAACCACATACCCCGAGCGGAGCAACAAAGTTGCGTGGCAACAGTACCTGGGTGGCCCGCTACGTGGGCTTAAGGAATTTCAAGCCTCTTTCCGCAGGCGGCAGGTACCGCGCACGTAACTTTGTTGCCCCGATTTTTAGGTAATTTTTGGAAACTTTGGATTAATTTTTGATTATGCAAAATGACCCCAAATTAAAAAATTAAAAATGGCCCCAAATCACAGAAATTTTGGTGTTGTTGTTTTCCATTTAAATTTTTGGGGCCATTTTTCATTTTTGGTTTGGGGCCAGATTGAATATTCTTTGACTTGTCAAACCATTTTGGCCGCTTTATCAATTTTCCTCGTTCAACAAGTTCTTTAGCTCTTATACCATCTCGATTCAAATATCTTAACCCTGAGGGTTTTGCGTCAAGTTTGCATTCACTTATTTGGAACTCCCTACCTATCGGAAAGATAATAATTTGAAGTAAGAGAAGATTACATTTATTTAGAGGTTTGTAACACTTTAGAAGACTCATGTACTTATAACTAATAGTAAGCAAAAATAAAATTAAAGCAAATGGTGAATAAACTCATGAGTTTGTTCTTATTTGAATAATACGCAAATTTGTAAACTAGATTAAACACTTGGCCAGGTTTATTGCAAAAATTAATCTTCTTCGACCAAAGTGTAAAGCCATATTTAACAATTTGCTATGCACATCCACCGCAGCTCTCATGGTAGTCTCAGTCTCTAGCTGCCCACATCTACCCCACCTAGACAACCGCAAGCTTGATACTGCTGCAATATGGATCGCTGTGGCCGGCTTGTCTGCGGAAGTAATTTTGCATGCAATAAAAGAAAACTGCAAAAACAGAAAAAAAAAATTGTTTATGTAACAACAAAGTGACATAGCAGCTGTAATCCGATTAAATACTCTTTATTCTTATTCCGTGGGTTTCCCTTTTGTATTCGGCGAAAATGCGATAATTCCCGTAGCAAAATTCCAAATAAAAAAACCACCCGACCTCAAAAGAAGAAATAATTGAAAAAAATATTTTTCTTTTTTACTTTTTTTGTATACCGCTTGCGCTCGAGCGGGAAATTTCCACATTCAGATCCCGCATACAGAGGAGACCCACAGCTACAACTCATGAATGACTTTAATGTTAATTTTTGCAATAAAAATTAATTGTTTAGACTTTTTGTGTTTTTTTTTTTGGTGGTGGTGGTCGTGGGTTTGGCTTTTAGTGCGTCTTACTATAATAATCGCTTTCTATAAACACCCATAAAGTGGCGCTCAAAACATCTGCCAGCTGGATGTTGTGATTCTTCCGCTGCTCACTCAAGCAGTTTTGCTCATTGAATGCCACCCGCTGATTTATGTCGATTTACGTTCTTTCTGTTTAATAAAACTGTTGTTTTTATTTTTACTCGATCCACAAGGGGGAGGAGAGTGGGGGGATAGGAAAAAAAAGCGTTCAAATGGCAAATATTATTTTTCTCCGAATTAATTGAGATCAAATTAATTTTTGATACTAATGAGCGTTTGGCTTTGGGAAGGTGGGTGTTCTCGATTGAAAGAGGATTTCCTCTTTTTTTCTTTTTCTTTTGTTGGAAATGGAACTTTTTCTGAGAAAAATTCTTAAATAAACGCTTTAATGGGTTTGATTAAGGGTGGGTTGGGTGAAAAGCTGGAAAATCGATCAAACAGAAATTATTGCTAATGGAAAACAAATTTAATATTTTTTTTTATTTTGCTCTCCTTTTTCAAGTGGGTTGGAAGAACTGCGCTTTTGTTTTATCTTAAGCGGGGGCTAAGTGTAGATGAGATTGATCTATTTTTAAGATTATTCTTGCCACACATATGGAGCATGTTATCTATGTGGGTATTTTTGAAGGACTTTTTAATAATAATTGGGGTAATTATAGACAAGAAGATTTACGTTGAACATATTGAATAAAATTTAGGTTATAGCTGTATGGGAAAGTTGTGTAATAGAGCAATCGTCGCCTTAAAATTGTTTTGGTCCATTCTGAATGTGTAGGCGACCATCGCTGTCGCTTTACCTATAGGTCGTTTCATTCGTCGTTAAATCGTTTCCTATGGAATTCGTCAATACAATCTCAGAGTACGGAATTTGTAGAAGGAGCTGTCCACAACATATTCCCATAAACACTTTTTGGCGGTTGAATTGGAACATAACATCTGGATGGCTCACATCGCAGAAAAAATAAATTTCAACTCTGGCCTCGAGTTGTAACCGAACGCCCTTGGGCCATAAATGCAGGAGCTAAGGGTGACACTACGCCGCAATGCTACCAACAAAATACAAATGCATAACTAGTTATTGTACTTGACAACATGTTCTTTACGACAGTTAGATTTTATTTGGGGATGTGCTGTAGACAGTCCTTTCAAAAAACTGTACCACCAACTAATAGGGACCTTACCTAGACATTCAGGGAAATAATATCTTAGGAAGAATTTTCCCCATGAAGTTAAAGTTTAGAACTGATCAAGTGTAAAAATTTGTTTGATACGATCCCTGCAACGCGTAAAATTGATAAAAAACCGTTTGGAAGCTCAATATGACGAAAAAAAGAGTTAAGACGTTCAGAGAATATGTAGGGACTCGCCTCTCTAAAAAGTTTGCCATAGGCAACTCTGTAACATTATGGAATTGCCTGATCTTAAATCTTTTAACAGGAAAACATATTTCCATTCTGACTCCTGGGGATTTAATGCAATAAAGGTAGGCATGGAATCGTTTTTGCACTATTTTCCATTCGCTTTATGTGGCCGAGTCAGAGAAGTCTTTTGGCTTTTTGGATACATCTTGGGACACGTATTTGTATTTTTTCCTCAGTTCCCTCCTCGCACCCACGACAAAATATCCGTCGAAAAATTGTTCTTTTGTTGTGAGTATTTTCAGTATTAACTCTCCTTTCCTGCTTATCGTCCAGCACTTGGCACCGTATTATAAGATTGGCAACATAAAGGTTCTGTAGGTTCTTGATGGAATGCGCGTTTGTTTGTTGATATCAAGTGTTTGGTATTATCCTAATTTACTTCAGGACCAACTTACCTCGCCTTTTATTCAATAGCCGTGAAAGCCTCATAAAGGCGAAATGGGGCCGTCCAATTATGTCGATATCATCCCAATAGCTGGACGTATCTATGGACAGTGCATGATAGCGCGTGGGTCATAAAGGACTTATTCGCCACCAACTTCCACCAACTCATCACCTACATAGTATCAATGGGCAATTCTGAAAACATCTCTGGTGAAAGAAACCTTTAAGGGACACTTTCAACTAAGCTGGCCCTTATGTCGCTAGTGCAACTATACCTACCATGACCACAAAATAATCCAAAACTTAAATAAACCAGATATCACAATAAGAAGAACTTGAGAAAGTCTAACCGGAATAAAAATGAAACCGATCCGCTCAATTGGTTTAGGTTTATTTTTATCATTCGATCCTTCTGTTTGTTCAACGCTCCGCCAACATAATAACATTTAGGTACCAACATTTTTAATGACCATCAGCTGCCATTGCAGAGTCGACTTCGGTGACGGCGAAGATGCTGTATTTACATTCATGACTTGGTAGCATTGAATCCCCCAGCGGATTCAACCATTCACCTTCGACGCCTTTATCTCTTAAGTCACTTTGTTGTTGATCTTGACTCCTTGTGCATATTGTTGACGTCCTTCAGTATGGCCAACTGAACACTGTGCAGAGCGCAGTGTCACTATTTATAAATCGAAAAAGAATCGCGCACCGAAAACATAAAAGAGCCACACCATCGTTCGTCTCGTCTCGTCTCGTTTCGAATTCAACACGTCATGGACACATTAATTGGGATTTTACGAACTGGTCTCCAGCTTAACTGGTTTGTTTCCTTTCGCGCTGATTGTCTGAAGGGTACAAAATAACTCTATTTTGCCATCTCACCCATTAGCGCACAGTAAGACGAGTAAACCTCGAGACACCTAAGAATGGGTAATTACAATGTTTCTAATGGATTTGTGGCCACTTCCTTATTCCTTTTGTAGACCGGGATTAGTATATTAGAGGACCTCGCTGGCCGTCTTCGTCGAGTGCTGCCGACGAGACGACTTTTTTTTTTTTACAAAAATGATGTCTTCGGTTGTGGTCTGGTTTTTAAGTTCTTTATTTTTCCCATGCTTTGATGGATGCTTTCTTTTGCGACGACTATGACGACGATGACGATGACGACGAAGACGATGGATGAACATGCGAGTAGGAATGGGGAGACACTGTATGTGTGTGTGTGTGTATGGTTTGGACCATTAAAGTAAGATCTTGATTGGTTTTTGGTTGGGCAATGATTCTCGGGTACTAGTCGGTTCGGTACAAGACTACACATCACGATAGTGATGGTCCGTCAGGGTGTACGTGTTGGTTTTTCCATGAAACTTGGATTAAATGCGATTTAATTGAAGCTAAGGAGATGTGTGTTTTGTTTGGATTTAATGAGGTGTCGTCGTGCTGTTGAAGATGTAACTATTCGCTTTGCATGGGAAACATTTAAGACTATTCTAAGTAAATCAAGATCTATGAATGGTCATTTCTTGGAACTCGACGAGAGTGGAATTCTTTGCGGTCATGACCGAAAAGTTTGGTGGTTTTCTGCAAGTGAAATTAAGCTGTAAGCAACAATGTGTGGCCTTAAACTGTAAATGTAGGTTATCACTGGCCAAATTAAACGTTTCATTCTCTTCGACAGTTAAATATTGACAGAAGTCATTCAGTGAAATTCGGTTCCCTATAAAACACTGGAGAAATGCTTTCTCTCTCTCCAGCAGTGTTTACTTTTTTGCAGAACACAAAAACAGAAAACCAACTAAAGGGATTGCAATTTTATGTTTGGGTCAGTAATTTGTTTTCCCTCGTGTACCAAACCATTAAGCAATTGGTGTTGCCTTCTTTTTTTGTTTATGCATTCTATATAGATCTGTATAAATGACACGCTTGGTGATTTATTTTCCTTTTAGAAGGTCAGCGTGTGTAATGTTTCAGCAATGGTATTTTTTTTTTCAGTTAAATTACTTAGTCTGTTACAGCAGTAAATTAATTGTGATACATTCCTTTCCATTAATTAATAATCACCGTAGAGACTGCAGAAGAGATAGCAGCACGCACGCAAAAGAATCGAATTAAAAAATATAAAACTGAATGACAACGAAAAATGACCATGTTAAGCCGCATCAGTAATAAATCTTAATCCGTGAACGAATAGTCATAATTAAACATTTAAATTTTAATGTCTTTTTTGGGAAAATTTCAACTAAGTAAATATAAAATAATTTTTTATTTTTCATTTTGAAGGAGTAAAGAGATATTGTTACTTTTGACCCCCTTTCTGACACTGACACCACCTGAGAATTGTTTTGGCACACGCCATTGATCTCGAATGTGGGCGCAGTTATAGGGGTATTGCGATATTTTGCCTCAGGGATCCAGATTCGGTCCGATCATCTTCAACATTTATACTGCAGACAGCCAATGAAGGACGAAGCAAGACACTGCTTCGTCACATACACTAATGCTCTATCACTAGAAGTAGCTTCACAAAGAGTCGAGACCCATATCAGCAAACTTTGGGACTACTACCTGAAGTGGTGACTGAAGATCAATAGCGTCAAGATGGAGTTGAAAGTAACAGCGACCAGAGCACCATGAGCATTTGCTACCCGCTGCAGCAACATCACAATTAAACTCTCGGATTACACCGAAGTACCCACCAAGAAAACAACAAAGTACTTAGGGATCAATTTCACTAAGAGATTGAAGTTTAATCCAGACATCATCCTCAGAAATGCGAACTTTGCGCTGCATCTGGTACACCCGTTGCTCAAGAGGCGCAATGGCCTAAGCAAACAAACCAAGCTACTGGTATGCAGACAGCTCATTATTACAGTGATAACGAACGGTGTCCTATCTGGTTCACCATATCGTCACGGATATGAAGAAAATCCAACTATTTGAGGGGAAGATACTAAGATACTGCACGGGACTATATCGGAACTAATTTGAAATTAGCCAACCGATCAACAATTTTATGATAGAACTATCCGTAAGACTCATGAGAAATCTCGCAGACCACCCAAACACAAAAGTCCAGGACCTAATTCAACAGGAGTTGGAAGTAACACACAAATACGTGAACACCTTTGCTATCACGCATTCGAGGTTTGACAACATCATACACAAACAGCTGACGCCCGTAAATGGAAGGGACCTACAGTTTAATGCCGATTTCAATAAATTTTTGTGAAGCTTCTCGTGAGAGTATGTTTGTCAGTCGTTCGCAAGAGGTGAGGTAGTGAATAAAAACCCTACTCTACACCTCGACCGCCACCACATTTATCGGCGCTTAGATCAATCAGGCCCAACCACAGCTGTTCGACTACTATGGTCAATATTTTGGACGATATTGGAAATGTGTTCGACCAACCTGACCCTATTGTGGCCCCTTCATTTCTCAAAGGCTTTTGATAAAGTCAATCAAAGCAGTCCTTATGAGAAATTGCGCTTCTTATTTGGGCTTAGATAAGAGAGGCTTGTCTTATTAAAGGCTATTTGTCTAAAAGATCTAAGAGAGTGGTAGTTGGAAAAAATTCTTTTGATGATTTTTAGGTCTGCCAACCAAGGACAATTGGGCTTGTGGAGGACAGCATGAAGACTTAATTGCAATTTATAAGTGGGCTACTGAATATAGGCTCAGTCTAAATCCGTCTAAATATTAAAATTATTTGATTTTTTCGACTAGATTAGAGTTTGTGAATTCTGTAACTAGTCTTGGATTTAGAATCAGTCGTAAATCTTTCCGGCCGAATATATGGTGACCTTCGCAAGTTATCGTTATCGGCTAGTTTTACTCTAGTTGATACTAGGCTAAAACTTGTCCACTTATATTTTATACTGAATTAAGGTACCATAAACTTGTCTCCTTTTCTCAGGAAAAATTGCACGCAGCGTTCAATGATATGGATCGATATATCGGGTTTTTCAATAAGAGCGCTACAAAAGTTTTTTTTAAATTAAACAAAAACGGTTTTGGATATCAATGAAATTCTTTATTCCTGTGAAAGCACGTTCGATGCCATTATGTATGGAACTCTATTTCTTTTGCATGGCCACCACGGGCACGCTTGCAGGTCTCCAGACGCTGAACCCAATTTTCAACGGTTTTCAAGCATAACCCGGCCGATACTGCTGCAATTTCATATTCGATATTCGTACGAAGTTCATCCATCATCGCTGGCTTATTGGCATAGACCATGGACTTAACGTAGCCCCACAGGAAATAGTCTAACGGCGTCAAATCGCATGACCGAGGCGGCCAAGCGACTGGACCGTTTCGTGAGATAACACGTTCTCCAAACTTGGTTTCCAATAAATTGATTGTGACATTCGCTGTGTGGCTTGTGGCGCCGTACTGTTAGAACCATATGTCCTCCAAGTCCATATCATCCAATTGGGGCCCAAAATATTCGGTTATCATTGAACGGTTGCGATTCCCATTCACAGTAACGTGCCGGTCTTGATCATCACGGAAGAAGTACGGCCACATGACGCCGCCGGCCCCTACACCACACCAAACCGTAATTTTTTCGGGATGCAGTGATGACTCATGGAGTACGTGTGGATTGCTGCCTGACCAATACAGCATATTTTGTTTATTGACGAAGCCATCCATCCAGAAATAAGCCTCATCGCTGAAGATGATTTTTCGATGAAAATCCGAATCATTTTCAAGTTGTTGCTCAGCCCAATTCACGAACATACGATGCTTCTGGTGGTCAAGCGGCTTCAGTTCTTGCGTTAATTTAATCTTGTAAGGATGTAGGCCAAGATCTTTTCGCAAAATTCGCCACAACGACGTCACAGAGATGCCCAACGCTTGAGAACGACGTGTGAGTGATACATTTGGGCTTTCTTCAACTGAAGCCTCAGCGGCAGCAATATTCTCGACACTACGGGAACTTCTTTGTCTCACTGGCAAGGGAACATTTTGTACTGTGCCTGTGGATTTTTCCACTAGACGCTCAATTGTTGATCTGCTAGGACGATTATGACGACCATAAATTGGACGTAGCGCTCTTAACGTTGTGGCCACGCCACTGACTTCGAATTTCGGTAGGAAGTTTTAATAATTTCGTCTCGTTGTTGGCTCGTATATCTTTCCATCATGAAATGGCAAACCTTACTGAAGAGAAATGTCAAAAGAGCGGCAAGAAATATGGCGTCGTTTGCTCTCCCTGTTAAAAAACCCTGTATTTATGGCTTACGTGGAAATGATCATATTATCTCCCTGTCTTAAAAATGGTTGCTCGCTTCCTCAATGTTTAAAAATAAGGAATTGCAATTTTCATGGAATACCAGAATTTGTTCGAGTTAAAGGGAGTTTCGACTTTTAGGGAGTTCGACATAGAGGATGCTTTTGAGGGGAATTCTTAGATAAATAAAAATTATAAACATAATTTAAAGCTTTCTTTCCTTTGATTTTATTTCTCATTTTTACACGTGGTAGAGAGGAGCACAAGAAGTCATTATTTTGCTAATAGCTTCGTTCCACCTTTCATATTCGAGAGCCTACCAACCATCTAAACGACCGACCGACAAAAACTTACACACGGTTACACCATTTTATATTTTCAATTAATAAAAAAAATTTCAACTGGTAGCATTTCGAATTCGAATTCTTACAGGTACAATGACTACAAAGAAAAAACATTTATTTGAAATAAATCTAAAAAAAAAAATCAAACAAAAACACCATAAGTAATTTTGAAACGAATTTTCTATGCACCATCCGCAAGAAAGGCAGGAATCGAATCGAATCATATCCCTGCCAAATTTCACATTTAAAATCCTATCCAACTGCAGGAACGTCCCAAACCCTATTGCAACACACTAATCGGGACACACTGATGCAAGTCCAACCAACGAAATAAATATAAAGACCAACGAATTTCAAGTTGAGACACACCAACTTTCTATGGATTTCGAAGCCTATTGTAATACCATTCATCATTCTCTTCACACAAACGGTGCAATGTGCAATTTGGCAGGAGCTTATCTGAGCTCTTCCAAACATGCACCAGTTTTTGGCCAGGTGACACGCTTTAATGTGACTTCCTTAATCTTATTCTTGAGCAGATAATGAGAAGGGCGGGCTTAATACGGAAGGCACTATGTTTAATAAAAATTCAATTTTGTACGATATTGACATTATCGGACGTACCCAAAGTGCTGTTATAGACGCCTTCACAGCTATTGAAGAACACGCAAAATAAGTAGGTCTTGAAGTAAATGAGGCATGACTAAATATATATGCTATCAACAAAATAGCTACCATCCGACTAGAACAAAATGATTAAATTCTTTATAACGGGTGATCCAAGAAGAGATACTTTTTTCAATAGCCTTTTTTGACAGATCACGTGTGAGTCGTGTCATGCTGTCATGTTATTTTTGTTTAGTATTGTTTGGCATTTCATAATGGAAAGACTTACGCGTGAACAACGTTTACAAATTGTTCAACTTTATTATGAAAATTCACGTTCTGTGAGGAATGTGTTTCGTGCACTTCGCTCAACTTATGGTCAACATAATCGGCCTACTGAGCGTACTATTCGCAACACCATCACCCATTTTGAGACCCAGTATTCATTATTGGATAATATTCGACCGAATAGACCACGTCCAGCAGGCTGTGAAGAAAATATAGCGGCCGTAGCTGAGAGTGTACACGAAGACCGTAGAGAGTCGATTCGGCGCCGTTCGCAGCAACTCGGACTGACGTACGGAACGACTTGGCGCATTTTACGTCAAGATCTTAAATTGAAAGCGTACAAGGCTTCAGCTTGTACAACAACTGAAGCCGCTCGACCTTCCCAAGCGACATCGCTTCGCTTTATGGGCTCTTGAAAAGTTCCAAGAAGATCCGACGTTTTCGAGGCAAATTTTGTTTAGCGATGAGGCCCATTTCTGGCTCAATGGGTATGTAAACAAACAAAATTGCCGCATTTGGGACGAAGAGCAACCTGAAGAGATTGAAGAACTGCCACTTCATCCAGAAAAAACAACGGTTTGGTGTGGTTTGTGGGCCGGTAGAATCATCGGTCGATATTTCTTTAAAAATTATGCCGGTGCGAACGTAACCGTCAATGGCGACCGTTATCGTGCCATGAAAATCAACTATTTGATGCCTGAAGTTGAAGCTCGTGATCTCGGCGACATTTGGTTTCAGCAAGACGGCGCCACTTCCCACACATCGCATCAATCAATGGACTTATTGAGAGAACATTTCGATGAGCACATAATTTCACGTTTTGGGCCGGTCGATTGGCCACCAAGATCGTGTGATATCACACCGTTAGACTTTTTCCTGTTTGGATATGTAAATTATGCTTATGCCGACAAACCCGCTTCGATTCAGGCCTTGGAGGAAAACATCACGCGTGTCATTCGCCAGTTACCAGTCGAAATGCTCGAACGAGTGAACGAAAATTGGACTCAACGGATGGAGCATCTACGACGTAGCAACGGCCAACATTTGATAGACATAATCTTCAAAAAATAAATGCCAAAGAATGTTCTTTCAAATGATAATAAACATTCTCCATTAAATTTGAATTATATGTTTTTTTCTTTAAAAAAGTAGGGAACTTCGAAATGGATCACCCTTTACTTCGAATTACTGGAAGGAGCGTGCAGAACATGTAAGGCTACCGTATCTCAGGCAGAAACTTTTCACAAGCCAGGAGCATTTAAGCTATGTTCTTAACTTTAAGCTATGTTAAGTACACGTATGTATATGAAGGTACCAACTAGCTAAATGTGATAAATAGCTCATAAGCTAGCATGCGGTCACTGGTTACGATTTGCCTGGAATAATTTTTTATATTGACGCTCAAAACTTGAAACATTTTAGGGACGGTAGGTTTGAGTATGCTTAACACAATAAGGTGCCAAAAACTTCACTTCGTCATATACGTAATCTGATCTGAAAAGATCTCAGGCTATCGATATACACTTCAGCGTTGCAATCAATATACAAATTATTCTACAGTAATTCAATTAAAGGATTTCGATTTCGATTACTTTGAATATTAATTAAAAATATTTGCACATGTTCATAACTGAGTATAAAACCACGTTGTATGTACATTTTTGTTTTTCGCAAATGAAAAAAATCCCGAAATACAACATAATATCACGTGTGACAATCTTTCACATATCCATTCTATCACTTTGGACATTTTTTTGTACAAAAACAAAAAATAAAATAAAAGAACACACATAAAAAACACTTTTGTTCGCACATATACTCGTGTTCGTGTGCCACTCTGGCCACCATACGGATCAAGGAATTAACATGTCAATTTGGCCCTTTTGAGTGTTTTCCTCTGTGTTTGGATGTTTGGCTTTTTGTGTTTTGTTTTTTTTCTACTGAAAATTGTCCAAAGAATTCAGATTTATGCGTTAAACATTCTGTCGATGGCTGGGGGTTTTTATTTCTTTTTTGCGTTCGACGAAAACATCAATAGCATTTGAAATATGATCCTGACTGTCCAATGTCTGTCTGTGTATTTTTGTTATTTTCTCTCTCTCTCTCTCTCTCGATTTATCTATTTTTTGCAGTTTTTGCTTGCCATGGGGATTTTCTTTACTTTTTCAACTCAGGGGATAAATAATGTTGAAAAAAAAATGTCTGTCGTTCTAAGCCTTGTGACTGCGTTGACATGACATTTGGACCGAAGGAGCACTTTTGATGGAGGTGTAACTGAAAAGTTTTTTTCAAAAAAAGAAACGAAAAACAGAAGCTAACATAAAAGTCCATGCTGATAAAATCCAATATGTGGAGAATATCTCAGCAGATGGGATGTTAGGGGACGTCGAGTAGGGATTATGCAAAAATGTTTTGCCGAAAGTTGCCAAGCATGCTCTTCTATCCTAAGAGGATATGTATAGCTTTTTTGTTGTTAAGTTTGAAGCATTGGTCATTATATAAGAACTTTTATTCAGAACAGGCAAAGTGAAATTTTTACAAAATTTGTATTTTCTAATTTTCAAAACCCTCACGATTCTAAATCCTAAGAGTTGAAATTACAGTGGCAGTCGGTAATCTCGGCTCACTTAGGTTAATTTTTAAAATATTAAAAATGACAGAAAAGTACATGTGCGAGAAGTCTAGCGTCGAAACTAGTTTGACAGATTTTTTTAAACAACATTCGTCGAGATTGGTAAGTGCAAAGGAGATGAAGTGGCTTAAAATAAAGTGTGAAATTTAATAATATTAACTAAGATGTAGTGCTCCATTACATTTTTGGTAAGCTACCAGTAGAAGGAACTAAGCTGTTAGCATAACGAAGAAGACAAGCTAGCTCAATCAGAACAATAGCTTTAAGGACGCCACCCCTTTTTTTATACTCCCAGTTTTATAGATCCCGAATTTAAAATCAGGTTTTGAAAGGGTATATTAATTTTCACAGATAGTTTCTAACACACAATAATATTCGTCGTAGACCCATAAAAGTATGTATATATATGATCACGACCAAAACCTAAGATTATTTAGCAATTTCCCTCAATCCGTCCATATCAACTTTTGAGGCCTTTTAATTTATTCTAGGCAGCTGAATTTTAAAACATATACTCACTAGACCCACTGCCACGCCCACAATTTGGAAAAAAACCGTTTTAAAACTGTAGTTGAAGAGATGAAGGGTTAGAACCTAGCCAAAATATGGAGACACTGAACTCTTTTAGAAGTTTGCCATACAAAGTTTTTTTGCCAAGCCAATAAAAAAAATAACAACATATTTAGGCAATATTTTTTCTAATTTTTTTACCTATACAAAGTTTTTGGCCAGACCCACTATTTGGCGGGGTTTTTTCAAAAAAAATATTTTTTTTTATAAATTCCATAGAATGAAAAAAATAAAAAAAGGTATCCATCTTAATGCTTTTTTCCTTAAGGGAATGTAGGAATATAAATAGGTTATCATACTGTCCTCCCAAAGCGGATTTTAGCCTTTCCTTATCATAACCACCGTAATTTTAATTTTTGGCGGCCTTTGTCGGACTTAACCCCTTCTTCTTTCTATTTGCCGATTAGGTTATGATCATGAATAAAGGATCATAACTTCAGCGCATTTACTTCATCCCTATGGTCGTATCTAAAATGAAGTTCGGCAGGCCTTTCAGTTTTGAAAAATCGCAGACGCAACACGCAGCCAATATGGTTTTGTTACATTGTGGTTTTTAGACTCCCTCATTCCTGTTATTTTGTTCGATCTTTCTGACATGTCAACCCACGGAGTTGCATGAACACTTGCGGGGTAATATGCTGGGTAACTGCCCAGATGTGATATCTCTCCTTTAATTGCCTTTAACGACAAGCGCTATTTTTTGAATTCTAAATTCTGAATTTTAAATTTTTTCCAAACCCCGGTTCTTGAATTGACTGAATGACAGGAAGTCACAGCCTAAGCCGATAATCGCGGACTTATAAAAACTGGAGGGTGAACTAGGAAGGTATATGACCCCATGATACCTGCATGTACCTTAAGTAACCTACCAGTAGGAGGGATCCTACGAAACCCATCAAAAAGGCAATGGCAATCAACGTTAGCGTAGAAGATGCAGGCCTAAAAACTCCTGGATCACCCAAATCCAGAAACATCAGCATTTGATTTGCCTCAATTATTAAGTGAATCAAAATCGGGAACCGGAACCAGCGAACCCCACAGGTCCCTATTATTCTTATAATAAACTCGTCGATTAAATAGAGAGAAAAATAAGAATGCATTCGTTATGCATTTGGAAATCCGGCAGCCCTTTTTCGCTTACCTGTGCAACTTGTGACCACATCAGGATATTGGGCTTCCGCACACGAGACTAATTCTCCTGGCATAATTTTTTGGTCAAGCGGAGTAAGGAGCGCGGAATCATCGCACAATCATCACACCTTCGAGACCGGTCGCCTATGAAAATGTCTAATCGGCACTCTCTCAGAAAATTCGCCCTACAGTGTGTGAACCGAAAAAGGAATAATAATTCCAAAACAACAAATAGAAGGCTAGGAAGGAATATATAGCTTCAGGGAAATTACCATTCTTTTGACACCCCATTTGTTATTTTTATTTAACAGCATTAGAACAACTTAAGGAATCTAAACTGAACAAATAAAGGGTGTGTATTTATTAGGAAACTTTGAGGGAAGCTTTGGGTATATTTTAAAATGAATGAATATGCATAATTTGTTTTATTTTAATTTTCAGCAGCCGTAAACAAGCTCGTTTAACAGCGTTTTCTTCGTCTTGCGTTCACCTCTCTCACTCCCACTTTACTGTATTGACACGTTCGATTTCAATGTCCAATCTGTGTGGCTCATGACATTTAAGTCATTCAACGTTAACAGCGTAGCTTAGGGGAATATCGATTAATATGGAATGCAGCCTTGCTTCTTGTGACCGGCTGAGGATAGGCATGACTTGTTACCTAGCCTTGATCATTGATCTTATTTATTTGTTACTTCAACCTAGCGGAGAACTTTTTTCATTCAACTGGTCAGACGTCTAAGATATGTCTGTGTGGATCAGTGACGTTTATTCGGCACCTACAATGGGTACATTTAAAAAAACCAACAATAATAACTGATACGGTTTAGGGTTCTGTAGAAGCCGCATGGATGAGGAGGAAGAGAAAGCAATCCCACACCTTCTTTGCACTTTTCCTGCTCTGTCCATAAACGTAAGGTCTATCTAGTTGCCTTCTTCCATGACAATCTTGACGATCTGTCAACCACTGGCGTTAAAGATCTCGTTTGCTTTTTTCAGAGCTCCAAATGGTTTAACGAGTAGTGTAGTAAAAGTTTAGATTCACGTGCTATAACAACAGACCACTTTTTGGTCTAAGTGAGTCGGCCTCACCGATTGCCACTTCAACCCAACCTAATCTAGGGTTCGTCACTATCTTGCAGTCAATAACAGATTAACTTCTGTGCGCACTCATTCATTGGATTACTTAATTTTTACTTTCGGTGGAGCTTACAGTCCGGGGTGGACCACGCCCTCAACCAATAAGCCATTCCAGCCAGCTCGGACCCTCGCTAGCTGCCTCCAGTTACGCACATCAACTTGGTTGAGGTCGTTCTCCAATTGTGCACGCCACCTAAGGTGGGGTCTACCTCTGCTGCGTTATCCCTCAGGGGTGGATTCGAAGACTCGTCGGGCTGGTGCGTTTTTGTCCATACGCTCCACGTGTCCCAGCCATCTCAGTCGTTGTATTTTTAGATTTTTGACCAGGTCAGCGTCGCTGTATAGTCCGTATAGTTCGTTGTTGAATCTTTTCCACACTCCACCGTCACAAACTGGACCGAATATCAAGCGAAGAATCTTCCTCTCAAAGCAGACCAGAAGGTTTTTATCTGCTTTTGACAGGTTCAATGCATCTGCAGCATACAGCAGGACCGGGTTGATTACGGTCCAATATAATATCTCCTTGGTTCTATGAGAGTGTGTTCTACTTTTAAGAAGCCTTCTTAGCCAAAAGAATTGATTCTTTGCTTGATTTCAGCGCTGGCTGATTTGATTATTTTGCGAAGTGATAGTGGAGCCCAGGTAGACAGTCTTTAACTACTTTGACGTTTCAGTGGGTTGGATAGTGGGTTTGATTAACGAACATTGAGAGTCCCTATTCATCATCCCTTAAGTTTTTTAAGATCCCTCCTCCTGTAAAATGGTGACAAACATCCGACTTGCATCATTCGGAATCGCTTAGTTTCCTCAAATTCTGACATAAATAATCAAAAAAAAATAGAGACTCTAAGTTCGACAGGAGTTTGGGCTGTCTTTAATCTCTAATCTATTTGCAAGGCTTCCAAAGTAGGGGAGGGGGAGGGGGGAGGAATTAAGTCGACATTATTTTAAAAACCTGGTTTGTCCTGATTGGCCAATACACTTCTAATGAAACTTCTCAAAATATGGAAATTGTTTAACAAATTTCAGGAACCAAGAAAAAACCAATGACCATGCCCCTGCAACAGACACAAAAGATTTTTAAAACCCAATTCGTCATTCAACATATTCGTCGAGTCATATCATAAATAAATTGCTCACAACTCTGGTAATAACCTTTTCAAAAATAAATTGAATAATAATTTCCCTTGAGTGCTGTGTGTACATTTCCATTTTCCGTTTACAACGATACACCTACCTGACCTGAGGTATCAGGTGTTTCATCTTTGTCTGCATTTTGGGCGTAATTGACAGAACCCCATTCGTAAGGTTTCAGTCGCTTTCAGTCGAACACCATATCACCAACTTATCATGTGTCCCATGTCCCAGTAAATACTCTAGAGATTTCTGTGTCCAATTGTCATATGAAAGAATTGGGAAATGTCCACAGCAAACCATACAGAATCTCATGTCAACAAGAGTGAGTACAATGGCCAGAGAGGGACTATCATCCAGGCAGACGAAGGGCATATATGAGACGCCCACTAAGGATGTACATATTGTATATCCTTACGGATGCCGCTTGTGTAGACAAAAAATACATACCTAACCATTCATTTGCAATTCATTGATAAGAAATTTGAAATTCTTTTCCTGAATTTGTGATCAAAGTCAGGCAAGGGTATGAATATATCCTCTTACTGCCGACGATGATTTTGGGGCAGTCCTAAGAAGCTTGTGATTAATTATTCAGGGATAATGATGTATGAAAGTAATTTTCTAATCTCTCTACATTTTCCCTTTTACCTATGATCTACTTCATTCAGTTTAATCTGCTGTTTGCCGTCTGAAATCTGAAATCTGAAATCTGAAAATACTAATCTCTTTTAAGTTTTGTGCATACTTTCAAAATAAAAACGTAATCCGCTCTATCAGTAGAGCTGAATATAGAACAGATGAAATAGCGACTTTGTTGCATTTGCAACCAACTTTTTGCACGTCAAGCCAGATATGAAAGATTTTATCTCCAAATTATCCTTTTAAATAATATAATATATAACTTGTACGGACGAGAAAATGATGCGAATTTTAATAGGTAGCGGATGGAGAAGTTATGGATTATTTTTACTGAATTAGTAAATAATTGACAAATCTGGCCTCAAACCTTATATTTAACCCCATTTTGTAAAACTCCTTTAGGTAGGTATGTCTATTTTATTTTATTTAAAAGCTGACTAAGCTAGGTCTGTCTGGGTCTGATTCCAGATATAAAGTTAAGGGTCGAAATGGCCTGAGTTGTTCGTGCTAAAGAACTTGGCTGGGTCCCTTAATTTGGAAGCTTAATAACCACACAAAAGTTTTAAAGGTACAGTAACACTTTCCCTTCCAAAAATGCCATTTTTAACAATTTCATTATTCATTGGCTATTTATCTCGGTTATAAGACCGATACTTATTTATAGAGAGGTTGCCTAGTAGATTGTTTTAGATAAATCGCATTAAACTATATATAAGCAAAGTCCAAAGATAAACCCCCTTTTGCTGCACTGGACATTCGGATTCATCTCATACTGTTCTGTGACTGTTCGTCCTAGAGATACATCACAGTGGATCAATAAAGCTTTTAATCTGCACAAATTCGGGACCCTTTGAAGGTAAAATCGACTACACTACTCTCCAACTTCGGTTTGATAAATCCATCAACGTCACCAGCCTACCGGTTATTCGGTGATGAGGACTCTTTCATGGAGGATGACACATTAATCCACCAACACCGATGACGGACCGAAATCGAATCAAAGGAATAGTGGAGCTCACTTTCCTGCAGACGGAAAAAATGGTAATCTTTCAAATCATATATCGGTATTTTCTCAGATAGCGAAGCTTTAATCAAGTCTTAGGTGGTAAAATGAAACTGCCGATCGTCTCTTGAGGAAATGGCAAGTCAGTTTTATATTCACCACAGGGACATTCCTGTGTACTGTAAGTCTGGTGAACTCGCCAAATTAGAAATCACTATACCTACCTTTAAGCCTATACCAATTGCTCTCCTAAGCTGTTGCTAATGTGGACAAGTGGAATTACATGTCGAGCGACCAAACAGATCTGGCTGTATTTTAAATTTTCTAACGACTTGCTATCTCTTAGCATACTGAACATTAGCACGGCAATAGGTGTTATTACTGGACACTTTCTCATAGGCAAGTATGCAACAAGGCTTGTTTTCTCAGAGCCCTGGAGCCTGGGATGGGTTTACCTTTTTTTTTCAATTTAATTTGGCATAATATTAAATGAAAGGCTGCAGACAGGCCTGAATATTCCACCTGCCCGTTTTATAGCAAATAGCAGTTTTGTTTTCACTAAAGCCTGCACCTAGAAGCAGAGTGAGTACTGATACAACTATCTGCAATACTTGTGTTAGTCTGAAAGTTGATCAGTTTTTTAGTCCAAATACTCCAGTGGAAACAGTGCGAACGTTGAAAATATAAATCTCAGTATCAACTGCAGCTGTAGCATGTTAGTTTGTGACGAATGCTTGTGAGACTGGTTTACCGTGTTCGTCCTGAGCGCCCAACGAATTATATTGCAGCTGTTGCCGAAAGCTTGCGCCTAGTTCTGAAAACATCAACATGCCAAAAAATCAACAAAACATCAGTCACACTATGCTGAGGACTATGGAGAAATCTTTTAGATTATTCACTTTAGGTCCAATTGACTCAGGAAGTGGACCAAATGTACTATATCCGCTTCACTATAAAGCTTCCTTGTTTGAGCTTTTGAGCAGCTCGAACTAGATGACAATTTAGCTCTAAGATAATTTTGAAGGATGAGATAAATTTCATCTGTCTGTCTGTCCGGGCGCTGTATGGCGAAATGGGTCCACGGATTTACTTCAAAGTTCGTATATAAGGTTTTTGGGTTTATCTTTTGAAATAACAGTACCTGCCATAAAAAAGTGAAAATTACTTAACACTATTTTTCTCGTAAGTGGTTGCAAGGATTTCTTTGTTTTTGGTACTAAGGATATTTGGGACGAGTTCAAAAATTTTGCACACTCAGGTTTTGGAAAATACAGACTGGCAATATCTCGAAAACTAATAAAGGGAACTTTAAAAAAATTTACAGTTTTTTTTATACTATAAAGTCCAACAAATTCGCATACTTCGATTTTAGAAATAATTTTTTTTTTTCATATAACGATTTTCTGAAATTTCAATTAAATTCGATTTTTCAAAAACGGCTCAAACGATTTTGATAATTTTTTTGTATTTCGAATAATTTTATTAAAAGTGTCCAATGTGCGAAATTACATAAAAATCGTAGGTGCCGTTTTTGAAATATGTAATCTAATTTTTCAAAACCTAAAAGAATGTGGTGATTCAAAAATGCATTTCATGTGAGCAAGAAAGTTTCGTATGACGCAGTCGTGCACTTTATTCTTTTTGGAACCAAAAACAATTAATGCTTCTGGTATTGCTAAAGCCATATGCGAAATAGGGGGTGAATCCGAAGGTTTTCTCTTTTCAGTAAAGCAACAATCTTTGATAAATATTTAACAGTGTTTCTTTAAAGCCTCCTTGATGAACCAACAGGTGGCCGAACAGATTGTAATCTCTCATTTGGTAAAAAAGCCTATTACTTCCATAGTTGAGTTAAGAAAAACCACAATCAATCCTTAAACGCCTTTTTGAGACCACTAAAAAATCTATAAATGAAAATAAAAAGTGAACCAAGTATTAATTTTGATATACTCGTGCGTGTTCGCCGTTGAATCTGTAGGCTGCTGATTTATTTTATTAAAATAAGGGTAGATGAGAGTTTCCAACCCACTAACAATAAGTTCAATTAAAGAATTTAATGCGGTTTCTAAAATGTAAACCTTTGATTTCCGACAGGTTGTTGATGACCGGGTACCTAGTGTTTCATAGATTTGGCTAAAGCCGGACAACCGCAAATAAAACGATATGCTACTTCACTCTTATTTTAATCCGCGCAGCTTAATTAGTGAGTGTTCAAGAGTTTCGAAGATTTTCTACATTTACCTTTTAAGTACTAATATCTAGCTTCTTGCACTCCAAGCTGGTTGATGTCTTTTTGATGTCATTAAACTTGCACTGGCTTCAAATCGATTCCAGTCTTCTGACCAACTTAGCGACGCGACATAGCGCCCTACGAAATAAAGCCTCATATAAAGCGTGGCATTGTATCTACGGAAGAGTGAAAATAACGCCATCTAGACGTAGTCGAAGACGGCCACATGTGAGCACGGAAACAAGGCAAAATATATGTTAAGCAATGTTTTCCCAAGTTTGTCATATAGAGAGCAATAATGTGTAAAAATAAAGCCACATGACAACTTTTCTTGCATAATCATAAATGTAATAATGAAAATAAGACCCTATGTGATTGTAAAGGATGATTCATCGTGATTTGATTAACATCTTTATTATTGGATAGTTATTATCGGTTAAAAGAACAATGCATAGCGTTTACTTTTTGGAAATGATATCAAGTAAATTTTGGCCACTACTAGGTCTGAGGTGGTCCATTCAGAAGGTCCAATTTTGGCGACTAGTATCTCGCGAATAACACGATTAATGTTAAGCCGTCAATCGTAGCTGGCTTATTCCTGAAGACCTGAGACTTTCCATATTCCCAGAGAAAATAGTCCAAAGGTGTGACATTGCACGCTCTAGGTGGATAATTTAAAGTATAAAAATGCTCACCAAAATAATTTCTTAACAAGTCCATTGTTTCACTCGCTGATGTATGACTCGTACTCTGTCTTGTTGAAACCAGAGCTCGCCGACATCATGGGCTTGAATTTTAGTAAGCACATAGTCCGTTAACATGGCGCGATAACAGTTACAATTGACGGTAACATTCTGATTTGCCTCATTTCTGAAGAAATAAAAACGACGAATCGATTTGTCACGGTCTTCGCGTACACTCTCAGCTACAGCTGCTTTAGTCTCACCACTACGTGCTGGATGTGGTCTAACTGCCGAGCATCATTCACTCATGTAAATTGGGACTCACATTTGCGAATGGTATTGGCAATAGTGGCTCCAGTAGGTCCATTATGCCGTAAGTTTCTCGAATCGCACGAAAAACTGTTTGCACAGAACGCAGATTTTCGTAATACAGCTGAGCAACTTTGAGGCACTGTTTTGGTGTGAGGTTTTCCGTGATAACTTACCAAACGTTACTGAACAAATATGATAAAGCAGTATGATAGGAGTCACGCGTGATCTGTCAAAAAAAGCCTTTAAAAAATTAGACCTCACGATCAATCACCCCATATTAATCACGACACCAATCAAACTCTTTGTAAGACCTACAAGGTTTGTCTTTAAATCATTTCCACGACTCTACGTCAGTCAATATAAACTGAGTCCAGTGAGTTTGTTACTCTTCAAAAAACCGATATCCAAACAAAACGCCTGCACTATGTACCTGGATAACTGGCTTTCTCATTTTTTATTTATTTGTTTTTAGATTTTTAATTTATTTATTTCATTTTTTATATATGTATAAACTTGAGAGGGAAAAGGCTTCTCTGTTTCAAAATGCACTTGGATTATTTAATTATTCTTCACCAAACCAAACCCAACCTAACTTTCCGAAATCAACGGATAAAACTGAAACACATTAAGTCGTTGCCAATTTCAAGTGGAAATCTCTCTGCATCTTCCTAGAAATCAAGGCATCTTGCAACATCTGAAATCTACCAACGATTTCAACGAACACCATACATGTCAAGGAAATGCAATACCTAATACCTATCATCTATCATCTATGGCTTTGTGCAAATTTCAATTAAAACTGGAAAATCTAGGCTAATTAGTCTTATGGAATTCCATTGATTAATTTTTTTTTTCCTAATCGCTAATTTTAGCGTTTGCTCAGAATTGAACTTCTTTCATCTTAGGAAATTAAAGTTCAAGCAACCAAAGGCAGTCAGCTTTTCTAGGAATTTCGCAAAGTGATGTAATAATTTAACAACCTGTCCAAATAGGATCTACCATATCGAGTAACGATAAGTGCTGAGGAAGTACAAATGCCTACAAAAAATAGAGGTTACCTCAAAACCTTTCAAAATGGAATGTTTATACTAAAAATAGAAAATTTCCTCAGATGACGATATGAGGCTCCTCACTGAGTGCCTTTTCTTATACAACAAAGGTACTCGCATCTCGCATCGTAAATCATATCTCAAAATCAATATTTTTTCAAACTCGCTAAAGGTAGTCCCTCGAGATATTGGAAGGCCACAAAAAAAGCCCCCCCCCCCCCCATCCACCTAACCCAAACCTTTCACACAACATCAAATTTTATCACTATCCAAGAAAACTCATTCATCTCATATCTCACATCCGACACTCCAAGAACTGGGTCTATCCCTATCTACATTAACGTCTACTCGCTAAGGGGTCAAAGAAAGTTTCCAAATAAATAAATAAAAAGAAAAAAGTATCACATCATCTTCTCAGACCGCTGCTAGCTGGGAACTTAAAAAAAATAATTCCCATGAAAGGAATTACTCAACTCATGGGTACCCATCTCCGCTTTGCAATCAAGTGAAAGGCATCTCTCTAGCTTGCTTCATCATAAATCGAGAACAATCAGATTTTCTGCCAACTTTGGTCATAAAAGGCGACAATAAATTACAACGTACACCACAATGAATCCGTCCTTATTCTATCGAAATCACAGAGACGGGCATTGGGAGATTGGGGCGCAAACAAGCAAGCTAAAAACAACACACACTCAAGAACCGGCAAGAACTAAAAGTAAAAACCTACCACCATTGCGTTGTAAGCAGCAAAAAGTTGGTGGAAGAAACTCTCTTGAGTTGCCCCACTTTTATCCCCTTTTGTCCGAAAGTGAGTTCGCAGAAAGCGCGCGCGTTTATGCGTGTGACAGTTGCGTTGCTGCAAAAGAAAATCGATTTCAACAGGAAGTGATCACATGGCATGCGAGTCGGTGATTCCTTTTCCTTTTACGGATTGCTTTGGCCAAGGAAGAAACAGGTTCTCTAGTTGCTTCTGCGAAGAGCAAAGAAAAAAAAACACAAACTTCTTAAGAAGAACAAGCGATGAGGAACGAGACGATAGCACCCAAAGTACTTGGCAAGACATAAAGTGGTAGATCTACTTAAAGTGAAGTTTTAACAGCTCCAGTTTGGTTATCCGCGTTTTAGTTTTGAAAACATTTCTTCTTCTTCTGCGTTTTTTTCATTTGCACCTGGAAATGGGGTCTTTCGCACGAATCGCGCGAAAATAAATTAAGAGAAATGATAGAGAGCAAAACCAAAAGATGCTGTTCATACCGCCGCTGCGGCAAATACATAAGTATATGTGTGTCTTCCTGAAGAGCGAGCTCTCAAACTTACGTCAAGTGTTGAAAAGTAACTTTTGCTTTTAGAAAAGTTGCAGCATGTTAATTTTTTTTTTCTCCCCTGTTTACGGAAAAGGTTCTTTTTACTTTCCTTTGAGATGGAGCATACAGCGAATGTATGCCAATTGAAAGTTCTCAATTTCGCGCACCAGGAGCAGCACTCCGATTTGAAACAGGAACAGAAAGTAAATGACACAACAGAAATGTTAATAGAAGCGCAAGAAAATGGGAGTAAAGTAAAGTAGGCAAAGTAGTTTGAAAAGTTTTTGTTTATGCTCTTCAAACGTGTGTCACGGATCAAAAGATGCGAGAAACGACGATAACTTTAAAGCGGTTTGTTTGTGACTTAAAATGTCGGATATTTAAGCATTAAAAGGAGCTGCGACTTTTGAAGTTTCAAGGCCCTTAACGGATGGGTTGGTTAAAGACTTAATAAATGTTTTATTAATTTTTTTAAATTATTGTTGTGTATTAAATGTCGAAAGGAGAGGGTACCTACTCGACCTGAAGATCATATAAGGACTGAAAATATATGCGGGCTGAGATCAAGCCTCGCCAATTACGGCGCACTCTAAGTTGATTGAGGTCACCTTTCACTTGTACGCCCTAACTTAGACGAAACCTTTCTTTGCTGCAATGTCCCTCCGGATTATGTGTGAAGATGGGCTAGAATCAAGCCTCTCCAATTAGGGCGCACTCCAATTTAATTGAGGAAGTTAATTGTACACCCCACCTAAGATGAAACCTTCCTCTGTTGCGTTGCCTCTTCGGATTATGTTTAAAGATTCTACGGCCTGGAGCGTTCTACACGTCCCAGATATCTCAAATGCTCTATGTCGCTGTAGAGCTTGTTAAGTTTGTCAGGAAAACCGTCTCTTCCAGAACCCGTCAACGCAAGTGGGACAAATTATCTTATGAAGAATTTTTCTTCCACGGGTGCACATCCTCGATCCCCAGGTTAGAGTTAAAATTGGGCTTCAACAACCATCACGGAGTTGAAACTCCAGTTCCTTATGCAAAACTCTCTGCAAGTCGATAAATGCATTCGCGAGTTTTGAAAATGACTGAAGTTTAGCAGATCCGGACCCCTTTGTGGCACATCAGAGACCTTCCACACGAGCCATAGCTTACCAGGCTTATTAAAATTCCTAACGAGAAAGTTACCATTATTATATACATACATCCCTTGGCAACCACCTTCGGGCATTAGATTTGGAAGGTTAGCTTTCTACTTTAAGGTACTTGCTGAAAGTACATTAGACGCGATTTCGCCATTGGAAAGCTATGTGGGAGTTTAAAGTCGTATACCGCCGTCTCAAACTGTCTCAGGTCCTAATTCCGGTGGCCATCTACTGATTGCAAAACGCTGGTGAACTTGGGTGCCCCAACGACGCCCAGAGGAACTATTTCATATGAATTTAGAATTCGGAATTATCACATCGAGTGCGATTCAAACATATGGAAGTTGGGGAATGCATTTTCACTTCAAACACGTCTTTGCAGCTACGGATTGATCCAGTTTTCTCTCCTACCTTGTATTTAAGCGCGAATCCCTTTCAGTGTTCCTTCGTTCAACGATTGGAGACATTTCACCGTGTGCACGTTTAGTATGTCTTTAGGCATCGATGCCGGAAATGTGGATGTTCGCAACTTAAGAGTCAAACCAACATTTGTATTTTGGCGTTCGTCTTTATGCAAAAAGGATTGGCGGTACCCGCTCGTCGGCCGTTAATGTAAATGAGGATCCGTATATCTTTTCAGTTCTGTTGTTTATTTTAATTTCCGGACGATATTCCATTTAAATGATTTAGCTATACGAATTTCGTGCAATTGTCCCATTGAATCACAATTCCCGCCGCATAGTGGACTCTATAGTTGGACACTGGAGGTCGATAAATGTTTTCTGTTGCTTTCGTTTCCGAGTTTTTTTTTTTCATCCTGCCTACATGGCTTAGTGAATGCCACAACATCCTAAGTTGCAGACTATCTGAATTTTCCTGATGTACGGAAGTCTTTATTGAAGATCCGTCATCTTAACCAATGAAGGGCCGGACAATCATAGAGGATATGTTCGGAAGTTTCTTCAGCCTCTAAACAGAACCGACATTCAGTCAGTTCAGCATTCAGTCTCTGGGCCTGCGAGGAAGCCCACCAGCATCCTAATCTCCTTACTTAATAGTGGAACTTCCTTGTAGGAGTAGGGCTTAATGAATCTTTTTGATTGTCTTTAACCAGCCCAAAATCAGCAGCCCAATTGACTCTGCAGTAGGGTTATGGTCTTAAGAACACAGATTCTGATCCAGCTGTAGCCAGTCCGTCTGCAGATTCGTTGCAATACCTTGGAGACCAGGTACCCATCCAAGTTTGACTTTGTGGTGTTTTGCAAGACATCATACAGAATTAACAGTGTTAGATGATAGTGCCCGTAGTGCTCCTTGACTATCCGAGAAGATGTGAATTCTGGCACTCGCTTCCGAACAAGGTATGGCGAATCACCTTGCCATGTCCAGCCGATTTGCCTCCTCTATTCGCCGTTGATGGTCTTGACCATTTAATATAGTTTTAAGCCTCGGATATCTTATAAAGCCAAACTCTGAATTCAGGCAAAGTTGTGGAACGTAGGTTTACTTTAACAGGGCCCAACCAAGACTTATTTAGAAGTGGTGTCACATAAGACGTGTGCAATGTATTGGCAAGTTCAAGCATGAAGCTTCAGCTATCTTTGAATGATCATTTTTCGGAAAAGTCTAAAGGGAAATAATATAAGCCTTTGCCCAAGAGAGCTATCAATCCTTTAAAGAAGATTTTGTCAAATCGAAAAAAAATTTATTAAATATATTTTCATATTCCCTTGGGTGTTTCTTGGACTTGCCATGTCCAGCCGACTTGGAGTGGGCAGTGAAAAAAAAACTGTTGGTAGTAGGGATACTCCGTCTAACCGAATAACAATAAACCCTCAAAGAGCATAAATACGGACACACTTCGTCGAAAAGAATGGTTCCATCAGCCCTCTATGATATCAAAGTAGGCTTAAGGAGACTCCTAAGCCAATTCCTTGAAATATTACTCAGACAGTAAAGTCTCCAGCATCATAATACATATTCTCTTTGCTCGTATAGAATATTTCACCACAAACAAGGGAATCCCCCCCACCACTTCGAAAGAATAACCACTTGATTTGTTGCAGACAAGTAAGGGAAAAAAAACTGAAAAGGAATTAGCAGAATTACTACAACAACATCAACAACTTAATTAGAATAATCCTCTCATTATCCCCTAAACGAGTTTCCATACAAACCCACCCATAAACTAGTGTGGTTTGCAGCACACAAAGTAAGTGTTGGAACAAGTTCAGTACAACCACTAGCTTTCAACCGCATCCTTCACTCACCGGATGGCATGGTTTCAGTAGCGTTTGCAAAAAAGGAAAAAGTTTAAAAAAATAAAATAAAAAGAAAACACATACAAAAAATTTCCTCCCCCACACAAGTGGTTATACGCGCCACTAACTTTGTCTATGTTTGTCTGTCACATGTTAATTCGTCCCTTAGAAAAAAAAAATGGGGGAAGATCTTCTTATTACTCATTAAGTTCCAACTATGTGGTTGGTATTTAAGTCGAGATTTTTATTTTCTCTTTTCGTTTTTCTAAATATTTAATTTGTTTAACAAGTCGCTTTGTATTTATGTGACTTTATTTTTTTAAGCAATGCACGACTGAAATGTTAAAAAGGGACGACTTGGATATTCAGACTGAGACTGAGTATGTAAAAAGGACTCGTCGTATAGACGTATGTAAATATAATGCAGATGCACAAAGCGACTGAGAGAATTGAAAGTACTTAATGATGTTGTTTTCGTCTGCACAGATTATGCAGTTGCTTGCTGCCATGAAATGCAAATAAGGGGGGCTGAATCTTCTTTCCAACTGAGATGTCACTTGACCTTTTGCAAATGGTGTCGGCTGTCTGATACTTGCTGAAAAAGAAGAAAAATACTTAGATACCCAATTGCGATGCGAATAGAATTTTCTGCAAAATGAGTTCTTTAATGCTAGTGAATAACGTGGGGGAGGCGTTGATCTAAGGCGTAAAGACCTAAGCATCTACTTGTAGGCTGGTTTACCTCTATAAGTGAGACTCAAAACATGATATTGTCTGATATAGCCAATCAACTCTAACAGAGATTACCAAAATAATAGGACACAGCCATTTGTCAGCATATAATACCCCTAATTATATGTCCACCTGTACATCAGGAAGTGTCACTAATAAATAAATATTGTTGAGCTCAGGCGAGAAAAAGTGCTAAAGTGGTGGGGCCTACTATCACCCCAACTCAATGTATGTCAAGTTAATGTGAATATCTGCGATTTTTAGCTACGCAAAACGGGCTAGCTATAGGTATCATTGAAATGCATCAGTGGAATAGTGTTTTAATTGTTTTGACAAGTCGGTTATACCAACCATTGAATAATTTCTGTCAGCGGAAGGCCACTGGTATAGGTTTTAAGGTTAGAGTTGATCGTTCAAAGCCAAACTGACAGCTGAAAATCAAACACAGAAGTGGAACAATTGTGTTCCAAATTGTAGAAACGATTATCAGCTGTATATTGAAATCCATTTCTGTCAGTGAAATAATAAAAATAGATTTAAAGAAAATTTTAAATCAGAATTAAATAATTTTGTTTGCCAAAAAATTCTGTAAGTAATTAGCTTTATTTTGATACCGTTAACAGACAATTTTGTTCGCTTAGTCGTCTTTTAATCGCAAACAAAATGTTCAATGATGCATTTCAATGATAGCTATAACTAGCCCCTAATACATTTTGTGGACAGAATTTTAAATAAAATGTTATTAATTCTGTGATTGCAGTGGCTAAGTGGTTAAGGGAGTCGCTGGTTCAAACCTCGGCCCGTACTACCTTAAAGTTTATATTTGCAACCCGGTCTGACGCACATCCAAGAGCAAGAAATGACATGAGAAGCTTCTCAAAAACAGAAAAAATGCTATTCGGAATCGGCATTGAACCTCCATTCGTGTCAAAAGTTTATCTTCATACACACAATGGTTGGAGAAGCTAGGCTTTAGGTCCTGTTTGGGCCGTCTACGCCTAATATTTATTGTTTCTTATTAATTCTATGTAATTTTATTTACCCATTTAAAACTTACGTGATTATTTTGTGTGACTTCAAAACGTTCACATTTCTCGATACCATGAATGTCCGTTTATTGGGGAGTCTACTGTATTCACTCTCTGCCACATAGGGTCGTAGGTAAATCGGCATATCAAATTAATTATCGAATTTTTAGTCACAGTATTACTACTACAAGATGATAGATGAACAATCACATGTGGCAGATATCATATGACTGGATACAGATGACAAGCCGGATGACAATGACTGCGCTGAAAACTTATAGATTACGTTTAACAGATGACAAGTAACAAATTATGGATAAGAGCTGTCAGATGAAATGTATCAGATATTACGCGATTATATACCAAAGCAATCTTTTCTTTAAGATTTAAGGACCATCCAAAATTTCAGTTTTGTCACTGATTAAAGAGGACTTCAGCGGCAGGTACTATGTTTGAGGAGATGACGTTATATCATCACAAGGAGCATCTTTAGTAGAGTGGCTGCATCGAAATGCAGAACTACACTCTTTAGTGGTAATTTCTCAAGTGCAGACATTATTTCCGAGAACACCATCGATGCTAGACTTCTTCTCGAACTTTACAAACATCCTACCAGATTTTCGAAATAACTCATTCCTTGTGCATGCTAATGATTCTAATGATCTGTCCTTGAAACATGGAATTCCGCGGAACCAAAGAATATTTTTTGAACTTCCTACGCCAGAAATCAACAGAAGACCACTCAGACTACTGGAGAGAATTTCAGGCACCTACTAAGAAAAGGCTACAGTGAATCACAGGACATAGAACTTCAGCACCAACGTGTACAAAAATGAACATTATTACTGGAGTGAACCAACGTCATATTTCGCTGAGCTGTTAATCCCTCCACTGGGAATAATTTGAGATGGAGGTTAGAAGAAATAAAATCAGGAGCAGACGACTTCAAGAAAATTAATTAATTAATTGGAAAATCGATGTCTATGTCTGGGAACATAAGGAACATCTAGAGGATATTGCTTTGCATTGAAGCGTTGAACTTCGAAGCAAATATCACGAATAGACCGGAAGTCGACCGGAGCAAACAGAATACCAAGCTTTTTGTTAAAAAAACGTCATCAAACGATCACCTTCAACAATTGTGAAGTGAGCCTGGGAGATCTATGTTCTGGTACAGCAATGGCAACTCCATTTGATGGTTGGCACGCTGGCATAACTCGGTTTAGCTTGCCGTATTGGTCGGGGATCTTCCTGCGTATCTCTCCAACACAAATCAAATTTATTATCTACTCGTGTCAAAAAAAAGAAGAATAATATTTACTCTAAATATGCACAGGAGACTGAAACTAAAAAGTATGCTATGCTTTCGAAGAACTAGCTATTACAAGCGCTAGGTATACTCGCACAAAATACTGGAGAAGTACTAAAACGTTTATAACCCCAGAACTTGCCAATACATCCTATATGTAGGTGCAATGGCGTAACTGTTATGTCGATTGCTCCGGGATATCTGCCCATTTCAACATATTTTATATCTCACCGATCTCACCTTTAAATTTCACTCCTTCAGCAAATAAAGAAGGAAGCAATGCCGAATCTTGGAATTTATTTTTTGTTTTGTTGGTTTTCGCGGAAACATGCATACAGAGTGGCTAGTATATGTCTCATTTGCTGCCATATTAATGTCAGTATGATCGTCAATTTTCGAGCGAGGCAATAGGAAGGATATTTGTTAACAACCAAAATCAGTTTGGGAGATTGTCAACTTTATTCGCTCTATGCCAAAAAGATTTCGAAATCTCGTTAAAGCATTCACACCGAACACTACCTGGGTTTTGTTTGACGTTCCAGTCAGCCATCGAAAAATAAAAGCGAATAAACAATTATTGCGTTCAAATTGCAAGTGCACTGCAAGTCCACTATAAGCTAACAACACTTATGTCTTCAGATAATTCGCGTGATCGTCGTTCAATAAATCGGTAAACTGACTCTTAGGTGACTTGCAGTTGACTTGTAACTCAGTTGAAGATCTGTCAGTCGCTTGTCAACTGCTTTGTGGAACTGGTGTAATGTGTTAAGAGGTGCGTTTGCTTCGACAAACTCGCCGTTGAAACCAGATCCTCATGAAACTCATGCAACAACGAGGTTTGGAAATCTGAAAAATGTATGGGAAACCTCCTGACTTCGATGGAGGTTTCAGGAGTTTTTGCGAAACCTCAGATTTCAATGCGGTGTAAACAGGGTATTAGGGTCAATTTATCAGGTATTACATGGCACCTAGGTTGCGCAATTCTTTTTCATAAGAATCTGTTTCACGTTAACACAGTTCTACCATAGGCATATCCGAACTTATGATCGCTAGTAAGAATTAATTTCTATATATAAACAAATCATTTGTGATGTTACCGTTCGAAGTGTAGACAGAGAAGAAAGCAAAGAAACGCGAAATAGCTTACATGTTGAAGCTTACATGTTGTATTGTACCATCACTATCGACCTGTAAAATATTTAACGAAAGCCTTGTCTCTATGAACGCAGGGTGACAATGCAATTATTTTGTAATTCTCCTTACTTGACTTGGTCATAATAGTGTTTTAAAATGGAGGTACACTTGTTTATTTAGTATTGAAGTTTCACGTAACACAATATGGAAAGTAACAAGAATTATTCCAATACACGAGAAGGCAGACAGAAAAAATGTTAGTGGGTATCGTCCATTAGCTTTTATGTGTTGTGTGAGGAATATCCTTGAGTCATTGAGGCTGCGTAAAATCAACTGCCTGTGTGCGGTAAGAAGCCTAACCCTGTGGTACGAGCTTTTAGGTTAGTTTTAGGCCACGACACTTCAATATTCATCCCCTGCTAAAGTTCCCAAAACAACATCACTATGGGACTTAAAAGAATGGACAGCAATAGCCATATAGCATGAGATGACCTCTGACAGTGCCTGGATCATGGGAACTGACCTACAAGTTATTAGAATAAGTTAATGCAATATAGATTTCCTAACTGTATGGTGACATTAATTTTGAATTTATTAAGAAATAGATATTTCTTTGTTCAGGCATACAATTTGAAGTCTTCAGCAAAAGGGTTTAATGCCGGAGTACCCCAGGGATGCAGACTTGGTCCCAATCACTTTAACTTTTATAATTCAGATCAGCCAGCAAATGAGGGATGAAAAAAGCTACTGCTACATAAATGCAGATGACTCCTTAATATAAGCCATTTCGTTTTCCGGAATCTCTGGGACTACTACTTGAAATGGGAATTTAAAATAAACCAAAATAGTGCTGATATTTTTATGAAATCCGGTGACAGCGGACAGAAGAAACCAGCCCGACACCGAGGTACTCACCAGCGCAACAGACATAACATCAATATCTTAGTGTTACTTTCCCATGACGATTTCTGTGTCTCAACTAGAAAACATGTTAAAGCTTACACTCTAAGCCGACGAATCTTCAGACATGTCTAGAAGATCGACAGAACCTTCGACGGTTTTTTGTAAAAAATATAAACTGGGCTTTTAAAGACTTTTACTGTATCTTAAATTATCAGCATTGAAGAATTGCAACTCTTCCAGCCACATTCCTTATGGGAATACCAAAATACATATGACTTCTGAAACTCACTGCTTACCGCAGCATGAATAATCGAATGCTCCATCCAATACATCTATCCATCGACCGACTGACTGCTCATGCTCAACATATATTTGCATTTGATAATATGATAGAAATAATTTCAAGTCTCTGCAGACACAAGCTACTACTACAAGGTACAGTATTTGACTTGAGCAATATTAATTCATTGAAATGCATATTATTCATTGAAATTGAAGCCGAACTCTGTCAACAGACTAAAAAAAAATACACACACATTACTGGTAAGTGGAAGTAGAGATTCCATTAATTCCAAATGTAACCGATATACAAACATCCTTCATGTAGTACAGGATAAGCCTGTTCGTTCTTAATGAATCAGTGAAATACGAGATGATGCCAAAATGTGACACTCCCTCCTTGGCTTATATCGTCGCCAGCTGCGTACAGTCACATGTGAATTTAATATATTGATGAACGAACGCCAAGGAATATAATGAGTAACGACAAAAACCAAAACAAATACTATGCGAAGAAGTATATGTATAAAGGGAATAAGGAAACAAAACGGGACAAGGGTCCTTGGGAATTTCCCCAACAGAAAACCAGAAATGAGTTTTTTTTTGTTTTTATTAATTGCATTGGCGTTCAGTGAGTGGACTGAGGACACCGTGCGTCGTGACCCATCGCTTAAACGTTTCCAAGTGTAAACATGATTTAAAGCCAAAGAACCACAAAGTATAAGAGGTACGATTGTAAGAAGCAACCGGCATCGACGTGATCGAATAAGTTAATTTTTATTGCGACTCAATTGGGACATGCGTTGCATAAAAGTATTACATTTTTTTTGCTGTTTTTTTTTCGAATTCGATTCCACTGATTTTATGACAGAGCCCTCTGATGTGATGATGTGCGTTGCGTATGCTCGTTCCATAAGTGATGAATGCGAAATGTCCCAGATGACACTGGTCATGAGCCGAATAGCTAAGCAGAATAATGAACTTTCAGTGAAGTGAGGAAGTTTGTTGTTGATCATTAATTTTGGTGGGATTCGATTTTTTTTAAGGTGGTTGGTTGAGGTTCGGTAGGTATATCTAAGTATCATGTAAAAAAAAAAGCCTAAAACTTCGCTGATTCTTAACAATTCAGTGACAGCTTTACTACTTCCATTTGGTGTCAAAGAGTTTTATGCGCAAGTCGTAGATCATTGTATTGTTTAGCCGCCATACTTTGGAAAATCATTTATTAGATATAAACTTTGAGAGGCATGTCCGTCAAATGTTTAAGGTTTACTTAAGAACACGTATGCGTTCAATTTAATGTAGCTAAAAAAGTATTCTTACAATAGATTAACTTTTATCAGTCACATAAGGTCCTAGGTTTATCAGGAAATAGGCAATTAATGACAGCTGAGAGATAAAATAATGACAAGAGATATCAGTGATGCCTCGCTGATAACAGCTAATAGTTGACAGATGACAGATAAAAGATGGCGTTGGAAGTTGTCGTTTGGTATTTAATGTTTCTAATGACCCAACATGGTTAATTTCTTGAGAAGTTAAAGAAAGCTTACTTAATATGGCGAGAAAACCGATGTCATGAAAGTATTATGAGATAGAAATCGACATAGGGTGTCAAACATCACTATTGCAGAACCCCTGTAGCATTTCCGTATGCCTCATTTTCACATAAAAATAAATATGATAAATACTGGTTAAATACGAGAAATTTCTATGACAAAAAAACACTCTTTTAGGGAGAACGAGTCATTCCACCTTAACCGTGAGTGACAAGTACACGGCAAGTATACGAACAGCAACATCTTGATTTAAGCGCACAAGCCTGTTAGACCTAAGAAAGTCATATACCAACGCATTGCCAAGATTTAGTCGTAGTACTCTAAAAAATGCATTTTTGCTTGGGTCACAATTCAAAGATACTCGCTAAACTTTGTCAAAATATGAAGCTACGTGCAGAATATGAACGATCATCGATGTCAAAAGAGACTAAGATATGAAAAGCAGACTTGGGAATGCGCTATTATCAGAATTTTACTTAACATGATCTTTCAGAAATAAGTACTCAAAAGCTAGGGCATGCGACACGTCTAGTCTTTGAAAAAGAGGTTCCGTCTTCCTTGTCTTCTTGAACCAGTCGTCGAGGATCTTGTTGCTAAGAGAACCATTTGTCCATTCGCTCAATGTAGCCAAGCCATTGTAGTCCTTGCTTCATTCGTAATGCTCGCACGCAAAACATTTTCTACGTTCCAGCACTCGGCGTCGTACAGTAGAGCTGGCAGGGTAATGGTACTGTGAAGCACATTTTGTCTCTCGAGCTTAAAGTTTTAAGCCCATTTGATTCGCCAAACTTAAGTTCCAAGGTTTTCTTGGCGTAATTCTACTTAGTGAACTCCTTAACTGCGTCGCTTAGTGCTTCGCAGGAGGGTTAGAGACGTTCATACAGTGCATTTAATTTAGCATTTATGACTGGATATTATGTGGTTGCTTACAATACAATATGGACCTCAACTTCGAAAACACAGTTGCATATTTTATAGACTTCTTGCACCTGTGAAGCAGCAGGAGAATGATCTGTCAAAAATAAGGAGAAAATTTCCAAAACCCTATGCGTGCCCTAAAAGCTACAGCTACATTGTTTCGCTACAAGACGCTTTGGCAAAGTATAGGTCCAAGGGTAGCAAATTTAGAATCGTTCATTGATATTTAACCTCCAGTTACCTAGATACTTAGCTGTCACAGCATAGAGGATCCCCTTGGCGATTCAAATTGTAGTATGTTTTTTTAATTTGTGAATAGTAAAAACTCGGTCTTTTGAGGATTGACCCCAAGACCACAAGTTAAGTGTCCATAGTGAGTAGATGTAGACTTTAAAGGGGGATAGACTTTGAAGCGAACTCAAGAAGCTGGTGTGAACCCAGCGAAATGTGTTAGTAATAAACGATGGTGACTTTTCTGTTTTCTCTGAAACTCACACCTGCAGATTTTCTGCCAGCTCAAACAAAAGGGCGCATTGATGCAATTTTACTGCTTTAAAGGGTACCGGGTGTTTTGCATGATATCACTTAACGTGTAAAACTGATATGTGGCGCAGAAAATATGGTTCGCAACAATTGCAACTAATACATGGTCATCAGATCACTCAAAATGAATGTGTTGAATGATGATTTAAGTGTCAAAAAAAAACCTTAAGTTGGAACGACAATTCTGCGATGCAGAATGTCGTCATGAGTTAACGTAAAATTATAAGCTTAGACCATCAGCCTTATTTATTAGAATTAACTAAAATACATCTAAACAGTTGCATAGTTATACAGGGTCGAAATATTTAAGCCGCCTCTATGCAGCGTTACATAATTCCTTATTTATTAAAAATGTTAGTTACAGAGTGCTTGTGTCAGATAAAGTACCAGAAAGTCGAAATCTATTATGTCAGCTCTTTATAGAAAAAAAAATTAGGCCTCATTAATAATCAGACAGAAATGTCGCCTACTAGCTACTTGCAAGGTTAAAGTATAGTAGAGGGCTTTAATAGAATCCTATTAATAAACGATTTTACCTTAACCTTAAGTAACCTTAGTACTTTCTTTCAATCTACTACAATTTCCACCAAAGTTGTTAGCAAGCAACACTAAATGTCAAAACTACTTTTGTAGTTAAAAAAAAAGAAGAACATATGGAAAGGCTACAGTCCGCTTGGGGCGAACAGTATAATACCCTATCCATATCTATATGCCCAAAAAAAAAAAGCATTAAGAAGATGTTGGATAACATTTTATTTCATTCTGTTAAATTTAAAAAAAAAAAATATTTTTTTTAAAAAAACGACCCCAAAAAGTAGGCATGGCCAAAACCTTTATATAAAGGACTTATGGCAAACTTATAAAGGACGGCAGTGTCTACATATATTGTGAAGGTTATAATACTCCATCTCTCTAACTTTAGCTTTAAAACGGTTTTTTCCAATTTGTGGGCGTGGCAGTTGGCGTATTCAAAAAATGTGTACACTTAACTATTTCGGAGCCCTAGGGTGTGTATGGTCCAAATTTCAGTTCCTAGCTTAATTCTAAAGGCCCGTAGGATCGGACGGATGTGGCTAAATAGTCTTAGGATTTGGACTTTTATGGGATCTACGATGGATATTAAGTGGTGTTGCAAATTATGTGTCAAAATTAATATACTACTAGGATAGGGTATACAAAAAAATTGAAAAAAAATAAATATTAAAACAAATTCGAGCGCATCATCATTTCGAAATTCCATCGAAAATTCAGACGAGATCATGAATCGAGGCTAGATTAGTAAAAATATGTATATGTACATCTGCCAATATCGGTTTCTTCGATTATCAGTAGGTACTATTAAGTACTATGTAGGTGTGGTAGTGGTTGAAGGTATTTCAGTACTAAGTATTTACCCTCTCTATACCCGGCTCATGTTTATGCGTTTTTAAAGGATATTAAGTTTCATTACGGTCCAATTAATTAACTGATTAACAATTAAATCTTGTGAGGAAATTATTAAGATTTATACATTGACGTATAGAATTTAATTAACACGACAAACAACACAGAAAGGTTATTTCGCCATAACGTCCCTAGAAACTTTTGTGCATTTTGGTTTCCAACTAAAGCTCCTCATTTATATTTCTCGAACACTTTAATTTGAAATAAGAAAAAAAAACATCGCTAATTCAATATTTTGATTATGTTTATTGTTTAGTTTAAAATGTATTTAAAAGTAGAAAAATAATATAAACGCAAAGAATTGTAACGTGACAATGAAAGTGTGTCTTAATAATTTAAAAGAGGAGCCCATTTAATGATGTTGGGGTGCCACCAAACTACTTATTCATTAATTAATAATTTTTATTTTCTCGACGCAAACAAATTATTCTATGGAAAACTCGTTCCTATTCGAAATTTAAACCTCATCAACAATGTTCAAAATATCATGTTGTAATAGAATTCACATTTATTAAAATTGAAATGGTCTTAAGCTATTTCTCTTGTTCGTTGGAAATCGAAAATTTTTTAAATTTCGGGAGCCATTTTGATGTTGGGGAGCCAAAAGCTACTTTGTGAGCCATTTTGGCATCGCTGCTACTGCTCTCTTATTTCGTCGCAGATTTCCTAGCCGTCCAACGCCTACTGGTAAAACACTGCGACGTTTAGCCGCTCGCCTCGAAGAGGCTGGCACAACACGAGATGCTGCCAGGCGTGGCAGACCCCGGAGTAGCCGTTCTGCAGAGAATGTTGCTGCTGCAGCCGAAGATGTCATGGAAGCGCCGTCGACATCGACCAGACGACGTGCCACGCAAATGGGTATCAGTCGACGGTCTTTACAGCGAATTTTGGTACAAGATTTGAAGATGTTTCCGTACAATGTCCAGACGGTGCATCAGCTGTTAGCTGCTGACCGCCAATCGCGTCTAACATACGCTCAAGCCATCCTTAATCACCACCAAGAGTAAGATGATTTTTCATCAAAAATAATCTTGAGTGATGAGGCCCATTTCCATCTTAGCGGGTACGTAAATAAGCAAAATTTACGCAATATCCGTTAGACAATATCCGTCAAGAATGTGAGGACCTATCGCCGGAAGTTTTGGCCAAAGTGATGGAAAATGCCATAAAAAGGGCTCAAATGACAATCAACAGTGGCGGCGGCCATTTACATGACATCATATTCTCGACTTGATGTAAAAAAATTAAAAGACCAAATAAAAATAATCCACAAGAAGAATCAAAGTTTTTCATTTTTTTTTTAAATTACAGCCAAAAAACATCGGAAGCTTATTTTTGCGCCACCTTGTACAATATAAGTGATTGTGCATTTTTCGTAGCAACACATAATTCAATCTGTCACCAAATCCCTACGGTAACTTTAACTTCAAACAGCACACGAATGATTCCTACACTGTCGTATCCCTGCTACACAAATTATATTCTTACTATTCATTATCGCTTGCACATACACTTTAAAATCCTCATTTATAATTAAAAACAAAGTATTGAAATAATTTTTAAATTGCGAGAAGTTTCGTCGAAAACAAATTCGACAAAGTGAGCCTAGTAAGAGAAATAGAAAAATGAAATAACATTTTAATACAAAAATACTAAACAACATCTTAAGTTAAACAACTTCTGTGGAGCGTTGTATAGGTTTTATAAAAAAGGTTTTTTCGTTTATTGGCATTTTAAAGCGTGCATAGCTTTATACACTTTAAAATACGATTATAATAAGGCTGCATATGTTTTAATACTCTTTCATTGCGAACGTGTTGCAGGCTGAACTGACCATTAACCGTGTTGTATTACATTAACGAATTCGCCCTTAGGTTAGCTTAAGCACTCATGATGCATGAACGAGATTTTGTAAAAAGCATTTCCGGCCAAATTTTAACATACACTTATCCGAACTATAGTTCCCCTGTGGCCGTCATAAGAGAAGTGAAAATCAATTTCCATCTGTCTTCCTGCCAGAGCGGCCGGCAGTCATGCCATTGCACTGATACTGACTGATTCAACAAGAATGTGTAACTTGAACCCAAAAATAACAAAAATGCGTGTTCAGTTCACAAAATGTGCGGAAATTAAGGTCAAATCGTATGCCCAAAGCCTGCCAAATAACGTAAACAGCAAACACACACATATGCGGCCATTTGAATGCATGCGTAATAAACTGTGGCAGCTGTTTGCTGTTTTATTTTCATTTTTAATGCGCCAAATGTTTAGCATAAGCAAATAATGAATGCAAATAAAATATAAAGAATGTAGGACTAGGAACATACCGTTATTTAGTAGCAATAACGGCATATTCTGTTTGTTGTTTTCTCAGCGAATTGAATATCAAAACATCACCTACCTACCTCACCGGCTTTGTGTCACCCTCACTGGGTACTGCTAGCAGCACTCAGTTGCTTAATGAGCAGTTGTAGGCTATAACACTTGGGAAGCACCTCTAATACGCCCACAAGCAACGAAAGTGGTAATTGGATACTAATCAGAGGAATTACCGTAAGTAATTCACTTTAACAGACAGACAGCACGATATAGAGAGTGTGAAATGAGGAAGGGCGCCACTGGAAAACAACAGAACTCAGAGTCTGTCGAAAAGTGAAACGATTGTGGGAGTTGGGAAAATCTCACTCACAAAAGACGCAACTGTCATCTAATCGACGCGATTACTGTGTTCGTTCTAGCGAAGCCCGCATTCTTGAGTTGGATTGGAGGAGTTGCTTGACCTTAAGCTGTTTTTTTTGAGAAAGACAAGACAACACCCACAATAATTATCCAATAAAGAAGAAGGAGCCAAAAGGGAAATGCCACAAACGAAACCACAACTTTCACTTGTTTTCTCCCTTTTTTGTCGGAATGGAATGGTTAGTGTTGTTCGTGTAATTCGATTTCAGTCGTCATTCGTCAGATTGTTCTGACTGACATTTCGTGATGTTTCTCTAAACTCAACGATCTGGGTGACGCCGAAGACGCAACGCGAAGGAACAAGAACGACAGCCAATTATTTCTAGTAACGACGCGTAGGTTAGGTTTTCCTTTCGCTTTTTTGTTTTTGTTTTTTTTTTTTTGTATTTGAACGGCTTCGATAATAATTTTCCAATTCAGTGAATTAAATTTTTGTTTCGGTTTTTCTTTCTTCTTTCTGTCAGTTTGTGACGCTGCCGCGCTATGGCTGACACAAAAAAAAACCCAATATGTTGGAAAGAGGCATTTGTCGATTTACAACACAGCAACTGACAGTTGTTGCATTGCAGTTATGTGGTGACAATGGTGACTTGTTAACACAAAGTGTGAGAGTGCAAAGTGTGATGGTGATGGATGACATTGTGGAACGCGGTTGGACAGTGGGACAGTGGGACGAAGAGGGGCTAAGTGCACTTGTTGCGGTGAATTGGCATTGTATGGTGCTTAAGTAAAGGGTGCATTACATATGCGAACAAACCGACTGAGTGTAAGGAAGTTCAATGTCCGGGCCATCCAACTCAGGTTGACAAGTGGTAGTAGAGTTCGCAGTTGAGTGAGTGACACATTGACCATGCAATCAGAAGTGTTGTTGTGCATTTTTATTCCGCTCTACGTCGTTGGGGTTGCAGTCGGCGTAATTTTATTGAACCAGTACATGATGTGATTACATCGTTGATAAGTAAGTTCATGTTTCATGGTCATCGATATGATTTGAGTTCAACCAGGTCACAAATTTTCTGGTTTTATATGATTTTTACCTTCGATAGAAACATTGCGAAATTTATAGGTCTTATAGGTTTGGTTTTATCCGATGACAGAAAGTTCCACTCTCAGGGGCTAGAGACAGATTCAAGAATAATTTCAATCGCTTTTGAAAGAGCAACAACATTACTTGTGGTTAAAATAAATAAATAAATATTAAGCGTAAATGGCCTATACAGGACCCAAATCCTAGCTTCTCCAACCACTGTCTGTGCGAAGATATATTTTTTGATACAAATGAAAGGCAGTGGCTTAGTGGTTAAGTGAGTTGGTCTATTAAACAAGGTGTTCCCTGTTCAAATTCGACCCGTACCACCTGAAAGTTTTTATTCGCTTGCTCCACCTCTTGCAAAAGTGTGACAAACACCAAATAGTAAGGGCTTTGACTCATCTTCTCAAAAACAAAAAATGACATTCGAAATAATTTAAAAAGTGATAAAGCTGAAGAAGTAGTGCATACAGGGCGAAGATGTTACTGTGTCATCCAATGAAAGCTTGAAAAGCGGACAATTTTATGATTTTTTTTGTTGGCTAATTGAGAAGTTAACTTACGGAAGGACTTCTGGAGTACTTGAATTACTGCAATACTAATACTAAGATAAACCGTAGCACCTCTTACGTCATTTGATTTGTTAAAAACTCAGATATGTCCAAATGTGAGCTACTTAAATTTATCAGCATTAAGTAATCCGAAATAATTGACTTTACTTTTACTTTTTGCGAAAATGGCCGCATAATGGATTAAATCCTTTCCCCCATTATCCAGCATTGATAGGGTTAACTACTTCCAAATTCAATCATATTTTTAAGAGGCAATAACTCCGAAGAACATAATAATCTGCAGTTTTACATGGAAAATAATTAGACACGTTCAGCAAATTTTGATTTTATCCAAATTGTCCTCAAACCCTTACACCTGTTTCATATTTGTCATTCAGATAGATCTTTCACTCTGTACGAAAAATCTTGGGCTTCGGCCACTCAATAAGCGACTGCCGGTTAATAAAATTAAGAAAAATTAGTCTAAATTAATTTAAATAGCTAAATTTAAGAGTACCTATAACAATTTTACCGCGAATTTAAAAATTCCTGCCGCGAACTGTCACACTTTATTCACAATCCACACAATACAGTCGCGATCCACAAATCAACGAATGAAAAATTAGTTCGAACATAACCTTAAAATTGACATATCTTCCTACTAGCATTTACAAATCTAATCAGATTCGCGAGTTGTCATGTGAATGAAATGTCAGAATTTAGGAATATTTCCTTGTTCGCAATTCGTTCTCATGTAAATGATCCTTAATTTATAGCTCAAAGCTTACAGAGCTAACTTCGTTGGGCACCGCCATACGATTTTAAGTTTTTTGTTTTTTGTTTCGTATCTCAATAACACTTCACTCACTACGTTGCCAAAGCCTTACGAACAATTTACCGAGTACTTGGAGGTGTTAAAAAATGGGCGTCCATATAAAATATTATACAGGGTGTTTTGTTTAGAGGTATAGAACTTCGAATTGAAATAAAACACAAGAACATGGTTTAAGTGTCCATCAATTTGGCTTTATTGGAAGGCTGGTTCGAATAAAGACAAGTCCAGAGGTTCAATTTTCCCCTAACGTTTCTGGTTTGTTGGCATAGGAAAGTGACTTCACATATCCCCAAAGAAAATAATCCAATGGTGTCAAATCACACGATCTTGGTGGCCAATTGACAGGTCCATTCAGTGAAAATAAGCGCCCATCGAATGTTTCCTTCAATAAATCGATTGTGACGTGCGCTATGTGGCATGTAGTGCCGTCTTGTTGGAACCACATCTCATCCACATTCATGCCATCCAATTCGGGAACAAAATAGTCGGTTATCATGGCTCTATACCGGTCTCCATTAACGGTAACTGACTCTCCAGCATCATTTCGGAAGAAGTATGGCTCAAAGACTCCACCAGCCTAAAGAGCACAGCAAACAGTCCGTTTTTGTGGATGTAATGGCGTTTCAAGGGTTTCATGTGGATTCTCTTCACTCCAAATGCGGCAATTTTGCTTGTTGATGTAGCCATTCAACTCAACTGAACAAAATTTTGCGATGAAAATCAGCATCGATATCAATCTTATTAGTCTCGCGGCTTTAATTCTTGCACAAGCTGGATCTTGTAAGGTCGTAAGAAGAGATCTTTGCGCAAAATCTTCCATAAAGTTGATGGACAAAGCTCCAATTGCTGTGCACGGTGTCGAATCGATTCATTCGGGTCCGCTTCGGCACTTTGCTCTACAGCGACAATTATTTCTTCGGTGCGCACTGTTCGACGTCTCTGCAGATGCGTATTATCACATAGAGTAAACGTAGTGCGAAAACGATCCATGGTCAACCGAACAAATTGCTCTGATGGACGATTATGTCGACCATAAAATGAACGGAGCTTGCGGTAAACTTCGCGAACTGAACCATTATTTTCTAAATAAATTTGCACGATTTGCAAGCGTTGTTCATATGTCAACCTGTTCATGATGGAATGGCAACCAAACTGAACATTAATGACATTAGAGTTGCCAGATTTGATCACAAAATGTCAGTTTTATCTTTATTCGAAAAACCAACCTCTAAAAAGAACACCCTTTATAAAACGAAAGAAAAAAAACACAATAAACCGCAGCATAAACGCATCGCTTATTAATACAAATCAAAGTTTAAATTCTTTTGACTGGACCTACACCATAAACGGATGAATGGATTTTAGTATTTTTATGATTACATATTCACAAGTAGCAGGTTCGTGCATTTAAAAATATTTGATTTTGAGTTTGAAAGATCAAGTAATTCAATAATTAGACTTTGAATAACAAAAAATGTGAACTTAGAGCTTTGAAATATGCATATTTCAAGTCCAACACTATATTTCTCCATGCTCTAAAAGCTAAGCAATTTAAGTAACGTCTTTGCAAAACTCCTCCTTTATTAATATGTTAATTGACCAAGGTGCGTGTATCAACTCTTAAATAAAACGGCATCGCTCAGTATCTACATATTATTTATTGTCGATATTTATTGGTGTTTCGTACTTTGATATTTCTCGGTCAATAAAGAATAAACTCTAACTTTAACTGAAAAAGGGACCATTCTGATAATATTGGAAAAAGTGGGTGCCAGAGGTCCTGAGACATAAAAAGCGGCCAAACGGTAACGCTGCGTGGACGGCGCAACTCGACAGCATATTCATTATTGGGAATTCGTCCTCCATCTAAGCTGTATAAGAGCTGCGCACAACTCCCTAAGTTTCTTCTACTAAACGAATTCGAGAAAAACTTCATTCGTGTGAATGGCGCAGAATAAACTCAAGCAGAACTACATGTCGTATTCGATAAAATCGACGCGACATTTCTCGTATCGCATTTCGCAATTCGCATCGAATAGGCGTCGAATTCAAGTTACTTAATTTAACTAAACTAGACTTAACCTTCCAAAAGTTACGCATAAAGAGATTCCAAAGTGGAAACAGCGTACAACATGGCGAATTGCATTTTGCTACGCACGAAACCGAGATTAAGATTAATTTGACCTTAATCTACTTTAAATCTTCAGATTTACCATACAAATTTTAATCTACTAAACAGAAAATTTGAATGAAAGAAACTAGGTTTGCATGTAAGAATCGACTGATGAACACACGCAACACCAATTTAGCATACCTGAATATGTCAAAAGTAACGGTGGTTGCAAGCAATTTGACAACCAGATATTGAAAATTTTGTGCGCATATTTAGGAGCCAGAGAAAACCCATATTTTAATCTTATTGTTGTTCGGTGGAAACGTGTAGAGATTTATTGTTAATTATTGCCTTTAATATCGGTTTATCTTTTGAAAGCAAGAAGAAAAACTTGGGTGTTTAAATTTTTTGTGCTCGTGATCAAACTCAAATAGTCACAACTCATTATTGACTGAGTTAAAGAATGAAAACTACAAACGAAAGCTATTATTGCCAAGCCTTTGAGTTTCATTCATAATTGGATTCATTCAAAATGAATTTTATGATTTAGCTTTAAATTACAAAGTCTACAATGTAAATTACAAACCCAGATTGCCTGAAACCCTTAACCCAACAAGGTACCCACCTATTTCTAAACAAGATAACATTTTCATACGGCCCGAGTCGGAAGTAAAATCGCACATAAAATAACAAAATAATTTCATTAACTCCCCTCCCATTCCACAATAATGATTTCCCCTATTGATTACGATAGGACAAAAAAAATGAAATTAAAAAGCAATTATCGATGTCTTTCGCTTCCAACCAACCTTCTGAGAAATTCCCAAATTTTCTCAAAAGATAACCCTAGCCCTTACCTAACCTAACATAAAACTGTCAAAAATCATAAAAAAAACAAAAATGAATAATAAAAAAACACAAACAATCCCCAGAGCGCACAATAACAAAGATTGACCCTATAACGACGGACGGTCTAATAAAATTTTAGGATAAATATTTCATAATTACCGCCCTAAATTAAATTTTATCGTCTGTATATCTTCCAATAATGCTTCAACTTTAACCTTAAGGCAGACTCACAGACTCAATTCGACTCGTTTCGGTTGAAGAGGAGACCCAAAAAGGAGGCAAATTTTACAGTACATTGACGGCGAGAACCGCAAAATTTACTCTAAAATTTACCGTCATTCACCCTCGCATAAACTCAGTCAACGACAGAGTCGACAGAGAGAAAGAGAAGGACGTAAAAAATTCATTCTAATGTCAACTTACCGTTGCTTGTCTTCTGATGGCGGTTATCTCGCTTTATTGCCCAGAAAATCCACAAAAATCTACATAAATCATTGCAGAGGAAAATCATAATTTTTCTTTCCCTTTTTTTATCGTTTTTGTTTTTTCTTTCGTTTTTTTGCTTTGGCCCTTGGCAACACAGTCCAACACAGTCTGCTAAACAAACTAATTAGTGGCGTGCAACTTGTCCATGTGGAAATTAAATGATGGAAACCCGAGAAAATGCAAGATAGTATGACGTTTTACCGATAATGTTGAAGGTTCTACAGCTCCAGCATCCCCTGTAGAAAATTAATTACGTTCCATGGACGAGGAGAATGGGAGGATGCATGTCGAAGAAGACAATGAACTCGCGGCGGCCGTCGTGTATTTCAATTACTGTTATGCACTCACTCTGACTGACTCATTCACTCGTAAGACGAAGCCCACACGGCTGCGTTTGTTCCGCTCATTGGGGGGAATTATTTGTTTACATTTGAAAAACACAACACAAAACAGCCGTCGTCGTCGTCGCCGTCATTCACCTGGGTTGTTTTTTTTTTTTTTGTTGTGGGTGGAAGAAATCGATTTTTTCCACGTTTCGCTTGTTTTTTTTTGTTTTATGTCTGCTTTCCGCTTTGGAGCAGAGTTCCGCGCACACGGTGCTAATTCTATTTTTTTGTTTTTTGCCGATTTTTGGTATATTTTTTCGGTTGTTCAGCGATTCTGTTACTTCAGTGACCACAACTACTGTTAGGTTAATTTGAAGGACAGGATAGGTATTATTTATTGGGGCGGCATTGAATTACCGCTGTTAGTAAATTAGGTTGACAGCACGACGGCACACAGTGTTTACGTTGCAGTTCACTTCCACATTTTTAATTTTGCACTTCATCCCTTGTTCTATTAGAGTTTATTTTTCGGGAGTTAAATGGCGGAGAGTAAATCGCACTTGATAAATAAATTCTTGCGGATAGAACAGGAACACTGTTATTTTAAACTAAATTTGGCGGATTCGGATTAAGGGCGACTGCCGGCGCGGCGGATGTTATGACGTTTGGCTTAGCGAATTGAATTGAATTGGATTGAATGCAACAACGAAACGCGGGGGTTGAATGAGTGTTTGTTGACAGATCCGTTTTCCGTTTCCGCGTTAGGTAGGAATAAAATGGAATCGTATGGAACATGCTATTAAGGGGGTGTGTTTGTGTTGATGTTTAGGTTTTTCATTTCCAGTGTTTGGTCAATTGACAGGTGAATACAATTTTCCTTTTGTACGGCAAGGAAGCAGGGATGGCTGGGAGGAAGTGTGTTGGCATAAATTTAATTTTGTAGGAAATTGTTTTACCAACTATTTTGAGGAAGAAGATCCGTATTACGGAAGGAGTTTTAACTGAAGTATATGCCTGGTCCTGACGCAGTTCGTCAGTTTTTTTTTTCATTGTCAGCCACCTTTCATTGTGTTGTGCGCTAGAACTTCGATTCCTTTGAACAGAAAAAATATTACATGGGCTTTTCTCAAAAATTATTGAACATGATAGGTTCGTTTTCGTAGGAATTATATTAAATTAAAGTTTTCTTACAATTAGATTACCAGCTTATCTCACCACCTCTCACCTAAACAATCCGAAAACCAAATTTTTCGCAGTTTCTTTTAATATTTTTGTGCGCATTTGGCTTATTATATTTTTTAACCAAAGATAAACCGACAATGATTAAAAGTATTTGTTTTTGTCAATAGGCTGCCACCGGCGATGGCAGATTGCCATATCAAAAGAATAACCTCTTTCTGGTGTTTTTTTAAGTCTTTCAGTGTTCAAATTTTATATGAAATCAGGATAAATCATTTAAATATATAACGTATTAGCAAAAATATGTTACAAAAAAATATTAATACCGTTATATTTTAGTTGGAAAATAATAATGGAAAACGAACATTTAGCTACGATAAATTTGCTAATATGGCAACGCTGACTGCAATGACAAATGCTCTTCCAATTGTTCAACCAATCAGCTGCGTTTGCGCCTGGCTGTCAAAGTATGAAAAAGTAAAAAGTTGGGATATAATGGCCTCCGTCACCGTCAATGAGTTGTTTATAGGTCACCTTCCATATTTTATTTTTACGGAAGCGTTTTCACCCACATGACTGTTTTCTCTCAAACTGTTCTCTGGCTTTTAAATTTGCACACACAATTTCAAACAGCTGGTTGACGAATTGTTCCCTCATCTCAATTCACAGCAAACGACGTCACTTTTGGCATATCCAGATATAGTGAGTTTGTCCGATTCTTACATGCAAACCTATACCTTCCTATTCTGCCAAACATTCTTTGACCAAATCAAAACAACATCACAAGGTAAGGTGAACTTAATTTCGTTCGGTTCATATTATGTCACTTGAAATTGTAATCTCCTTCAGCGTAGATCACAAAGGGTCGAAAGTGGCATTTAGTTTATTGCTTTTGTCTTGCAATATTTTCTCTAGAATTCGCATTTTGCAGAAAATATAATAAACAGAAAATAAATCAACCTCACAGAAGCTTGTGACTTTTGAGCCGGCGTTTTATATATCGGCTTTTGTAGTTGGGACTAGTCAGACTTCGTTCTTATGGGACAACAACTAAGTAATGGAAGGTATGGGTATTTAGTGGATCTTGACAAGGTCTGGAAAAGCTTTGAACCTGCAATCCATTTAGATTTTCATTAAGAACGTGGTTGCCAAAGCCGCTTTCAGATTAATTGGCCTGATACGGCTCAGATATCAACCCACTAGTAGCGGACGAAGAGGTGCTACCGCCTTTCTACACTGCTAAGACTTTTATCGTCAGCGTCACCACACAACTGGCTAAATAACAATGGAGCAACAGTGGTTGTGTCATAACCCGAAGTTTTCTCTCTCAACAGTTAATAATCCGGATACTCGTCGGGGTATTAATCGGCTGAAACATGGCTAAAAGGCTAGCGATCTTTGCTAAAAAATGAGTTCTGCTGAAGAGACGAATAGGATATACAGTCCGTGTAACATCTTCCACTCCACTGCTTAGCTGCCGCTTAGCCTGTATGGGAGAAAGTTTGGGCGACTTGGCTAGGGTACCTCTATCAGACAAAAAACGATTCCTCAACAGATCGAAGTGGTTTTGTTAGCCACGTGTTCCCCACATGTACAAACAGGGTACTCACAATTGCCCTTCACGACTTCCGGGTGAAACCTGCATCTGGTTTAAAACTGCCCTCCTAACATAACCTAGTGGATCCTGAGTTTTATGTATTTATCTCAAAACCCTGCCAACTCCAAAGAAACTCTTTTTGTCTTAAGTTTTGAAGATCAGAGGCAAATCTAATGCGTTTCATCTTAGGAAAACTATCCAATTTCAAATCGATACTGCCAGCCATCGCCCAACAATATTCCAACAGTATAAAATTTTAGTAAACTTTAAAAAAAAATACCAAGGAGACCAATTAAAAAAACAAAAATACCCGTTTATGTGTTGTTATTTTGTTTTTTTTTATTGAGATCACTTTTCCGTACTTAAGTCAGTCCACCACCAGTTGCGCTTGCATGCGAGCAATATTGTTCATCACTGTCAGTTTTAAAGTCGCACAACTCTTTATTAACCTCTATAAAGTCTGTCAAGAAAAAGGTAAAAGGTATTAAATTATCAAAGCTGCAAAGTAATAACACAAACCTCTTTCTCTATCACAGTTAAAATTGTCCATATCACATCGACTCGTGAACCACTTGCACTTTTTGATTGTCGTATTCATTATTGTTTGCCCGCAAATTGGCTTATTTCTATTAGGACAGGTCTTTGGCACACAACACGGGTATATACCTCCCTGAGGAAAGTCCTTACAGTAGTTTAGTGTAACTTTCTGAAAATCTAAATTTAAAGTTAAGTGAAAATAGGTTCACACCAAACACACACGCACCTTTATGACCAAACTGAAGACAATTAAATTTCGCCCTCTCACAGTCGCTGTCTGAATACCAGCAATGTGTTCCATTGGAACCACATACTGGTGTTTTTCCGTCACAATAAATCAGGCTTAGACATTCAAGAACAATATTTGCCGAGGCAATTTGAGCCGAAATTACGACAACAAATGAATGTAGAAGAACCATGCTTGCAGCCGCCATCGCCCGTGTGATAATGAATCCATTACTGAATGGCTTCTGCCTTATCACTTTTATATGATGCCCCAAAAGTAGTTCAAGCAAACATTGTTGGGTTGAGTATTGCACGTGCCCTAGAAGTAGCATCATCATCATCATCTCATTCGCATCGCGAAGGGAAACGTTATGAACAGCAAATAACCCAGAAAAAAAAGAAGAACAAAAAACAACAACAAAAGTTGGTAGGTAGGTACATAACCACCCAAATGCGTTGCGAGAAAGCTTTTATCTATTTCAAGGACCAATTACAATGAAAATATAATAATAACAATAACAGACCGAAAAGGACTCCACGGGCAGCATCAAAAGTATAAGTGGTTATTTTTAGAAATAGTATTTGTTGTGCTGAAAAGATAATAATCTCCGGCATTAGGTTAGCACTTTGAGTTGTAGGTAGGTAACTAACCATTCGTCACGCGTGCCTTCAAATTTGAATGGGATGATTACACTTTTCAGTTTAATTGGGCTGATTGGAGTCTCCGGTGGGATGGATGGTGGTAAGTTGTTGCGACTTACACGAACACCACTTTGTTTGTTTACGGTCATCGTATCTGAGATAAGTATGTATATCTGTTATAATCGTATAGACTCAGATACTTATTGAATTCAGCCAAGATGTATGCCGTTCAAAATAAATATATATGACTGGCAGCCTGAAAGTATGCTACGGAAATTGTTCTGTTTTTTAACGGATAAAAATGGGTTGAGTAGAATATAGAGTGCATATTTCTAGAATTTGTGGTACAGTTTGGGAGGCTCGTTACTTATGAATTTATGCTATTGAAAACTGATTGGGCAGGGGAAAAGTGCAATCTGTCCATTGGAACTGAAAAAAGGAGTTTTCCGACCAGTTTATTAAAAGTTAAATGGAAAGCGATATGTCAATGCGTTGGTTTAACATCGAAAAACAAAAAACAGTCCATCTTTTTCAAAGATTTTACATTTAAGCTGCTGCTAAATAGGGTAAGATATCTACTGACCGACACACTTAAGAGAAAATTTTGAGTTTGAAATATTCAGAACTTTTCCTGCGCTCCATAGATCTTGATGATTTAAATGTTATATTAAGCTTTAAATAATTTTCTTTTGGAATATTAAAATAATGTAAAGGGTGGTAGGCCGTCTAGTGCTTTTTAAATCATTTTGACACTTACAGCTGTTTCCCGCTCCAAATCTTGACAGAAAGTTAGTTTCATACCTCCGCGGAACGAAATGAGTCGCTCTGATCAACGTTCTAAAATATTTAAAACTTATTTCCAAAGCAGTTCGAAAAGGAGTTTTGGCCGAAATAAAGCAGCCGCCGTCCCTGCTGTACGCAAGTTTGTGCAAAAAATTCGTGAGACTGGTATGCTAGTGGACAACACTCATGGTCCCCCTCGGAGAATTCAGCAGAAAGAACTCGGATTATTGGCTTACAAGGTCCAATTGACTCAGCAATTGAAGGCGCACGACCATCTGTTTCATTATCGCTTCGCAGTTTGGGCCCTAGAGCAGCTTGAATTGAACAAAGATTTTGGGCGAAAAATCAACTTTTCTGACGAGACGCATGTTCACCTTGGCGGCTACATTAACAAACAAACCTGCCGCATATGGGCCTCGAAAAAGCCGTCGAGAGGCCAATGCATACACAGAGAGTCACAGTTTGGTACCGATTGTTTGGAGTGGTGGAATCATTAGACCATTTTTTTTTACTTCAATTGAAGAGGCTTTGGACGACCTCTGGTTCTTGCAGGATCTTTTGCGCACCTCACACTTCAAGGCGAGGGCAGAGTCCAGGTATAGGAATCTGACGAACTGCGTCGTCCTTAGGAACACTTGGCCAAATATTACAAATTTAGAACCCAAAACCTCATAAACAGAATGCGTGTGGATGTCACTAGACTGGTGGCTGTAAGTACAGGCCACTGGGCCAGGCTCAGCATACCCCACAACACCCGTTGCCGTAACTGCAATGACTCGAACGAGAGCGAAAAAGTTTGCTAGACGCCGGGTGTTTGGAAAGCCATTTTATTTGACGACCTTTCTGTTATCTCGGACATGGGTCTCAATGATATCATACTTTTTCTCAATTTCACCGGGTGGATCTGAGTACACCTACCCAATACCACTTACCTTTAGGTCCTCATGAGTGGTTGCATCAAAACGGCGCTACAAAGCTACTTGCGTATTTTTCATGTAGTCATGAAAATCGGCCACTCCACCTTCCTACCTTGCTGATTTGACCTAAAAAAATATCTGCAGGCCTCACTCGTCAATGAGGCAAAGCAAATGCGGAAGGTTCCGTGATTCATGTGTTTTTAGGACTGGACAACTAAGCCGGTCGTTCTTCAATTGGTTGGGATGTGCTTTTTAACGAACCCTCGGATTTCGGATCTTCTAATTCAATCAAGTAACGTTACTCCGTCTGTTATGCGATGCATCTTCATTTTAGCAGCTACCAATTTGACCTTAAACATTTTTTATTAAACTGTCCAAACTTTACTACGATGTAGAGCAATCTTTTCAGCTTCATGGACATTTTTCGGTCGCAGAATATTGTTTAGTTTCCCTGCCACTTCATCCACTCCACGCTTACACAATGATTGATGTCGCCATTCATCGTCATTTACAATGTGACCGCTTGGCATATAGCCTAATAGAAGCTTTAGTAAAGGTTACTATAGACTAGTGCAAGAATATCATCATATCTTGTGAACTGTGGTTCCTACTTTGGTAGATCCCAAAAAAAAGTTAAAGTTCCTTGAATTAAAAATATTTCGATTAATCAGTGAGGCGGGTTTTAATAAATTAACGTGACATAAAATACTTTAAACTTGAGCATCTATGTAAACACAAGGACGCGTCCTTAAAAATGAGGATGATTGGCAAACTTTATTGTAAGTCCCTTAAAAGTAGAACTTAGTAAAATAGTAAAGCAAACACCTACTTACTGTTTTCTAAGTCTTTCGCATCCGCGATGCTTTGATGCTTCGGTCTTCCTTGTAATCTCTGACCTGGTGGCTGGGATTTGCAGATTGTTTGTTGGATTGGCTTGATGACCATAATCCATTTGAACGACGATTTGAATGTTTTGATTTTTCGAGTTTTATTTTATCCTATCTTCGCCCTCCTATCTCTCCGATCGAGAGTATCCATCGAGGAATTTTTCTTTCGAAAAAATAAATACACTTTTCTTCTTATTTGTTCTGCAGAGCGTCAATATTGTATTTGGAATCAGGAGTGTGCAGCATTTTCCTAGAGTAATTCTTCTTTGGAACTCCACGAAGTTATTGTTTGTGAAGTCAATGTATTAACCCGGGGTACCTAGATTAAATATATAACCAACGCGAAGTAGTTACAGTACAGGTTAACATCTGTCTGTTATTGAACAAACAATTGACGGTCGGATGATCCTTGAGATCACGTAAGTGATTTCTCATCTTTAATCCTACGTCAAAAAATTAATCATTCTTGCCATACTCTCCCTTCAAAACCAAATTTTAAAACCAAGCTACAAGTTCCACAAATAAAAAATAAAAAAAAAAAAACCAGGTTAAAGTCCACAATATTAGTTTCAAGGTCTACAACTCCTCAAAAGACAATCAAATATTTGCCTATATCCCCCAAATCAACAACATCTAAAAATGTGCGTTAAATGCCGCACAACAATTCATAACAAATTTATTTACAAATACAAAATCTGTTATTGCAAATAGACTTCTCCCTCATGCCACAATTTTAATGTCGAACCACATTTTAGAACGCCAAAAATTGGCACAATTAATTTTTCCTTCCGAAATTAGAATAGATTAGCAAACAAAACACACTACCGCATGGCAAATAGACGCAAGCTTTTGTTTGTCTAAATGAAATTAAAACAAACGTGAAACATTACTATAAAACGATGCTTGATAGTGCCAAATGTCATCAGTGGTAGAACACACCTCAAATTCAAAGTCAAGTCGCAGCAATTTGTCAAAACAAACAGAACTTACAATGAAATCAATAATCGCATTCATTGCTATTGGTGGGTATTTGCATCGTGCCGAGTATAGAAAGCTAATAACAGTACAAAATTTTACAGCCCTTATCGTCATCTTCACTTCGTCTCACTCGAAGGCAGCTAAGGTCTGTCCTATAAGGTGCAACACAACCAGCAGGGTTCAAGTATGCGGCAAATCAAGCACAGGCACTCTTTGCCGACGTTTCACGAACGCATGCAATCTGAAGCTGTATAATTGCATAAAAGGAACAAGTAAGCGGATGTTTTGACATGTCAGTGTTTTAGTTGAGTTCTGACAAATTTTCCATTTTGTAGAATTCACCAAGGTAGCTCTATCGCGTTGCAGTAGTATTTCAGCTGGATCAAGTGGTGTGTGCAAGTCGTCGACATCGACATCGACATCTACATCAACTTCAACATCGACAGTTTCTTCGATTTTGAATTCCTTGAGTGGTCTTGGGGGCGGCAATAGTTATAGCACTCCTACAGTAACTCCAATTGTGATTCGAGTCTAAGGCGTAAAAAAAAAAAAACTTTTAGAAAATTTTCAGAATAACTTTGGTGATGGTATTTATGTCCTTTTAAGATTTTGTGAAATAATATTTATAAATTAAATATATATAATTAAATTTTATATTTTGAGTTCCTCATTTTGTTGCGGTTATGAGATAAACACAGCAAGAATTCATATGGCCGCAGGTTTAAAACCATCTTCTCTTGGGAATCTGACTTTAAAGGTTTTGAAGTATCAAGTGTCAAGTATCAGTAAAGTGGTTTCGTACCTTGAGGGTACTTTAAAACCTATATAACTTAAATAAAGACGGATGAGGAGCAGTCAAAGCTCAAAGTTAATGTGGAGAATTTTTGTGGCCTTAGAGGTTCTAACTTTAATGTGTTGCGACAGTTTCGGTTGCCTAGATTGATTCCCAAATACTCCACTTTGCTTAAAAAAAGGTTGAGTGCCCTAGAAAACCAGCTTCCATATATTTGGTATACTTCTGTTTCTTGTAAATCCGTTAACTTCGTCTTGCTCAGGTTGGCGTGACAGAGCTTGGATACAGCACTAACCCCTAACTATGCTAAGCCGCCAATGTCTTGGACAAATCGGCTCATTACCGATGTTCAGTTTATCAAGCTGGGAAGTTTGAGAGAGAATCACCCGTGGTATTAGTGTCAGTACTTTTTTGTCCATACTGAAATTTGAATGTTGATTATTTAGCTATCCTCAGGCATAAGACCAGCATAAGGCCAGCAACTAGGCCCTTTGCTAAATAAACGTCCGAGCATTTTAAATGCCAGATTTATATGTTCGTAAAGGGTGATTTTTTAAGAGTTAAGATTTTTAGATAGGCAGCACTGGTTAGTAATGGCTCCAAACGTCATCTTTTAAAGTGAAAAGTTTTCAGTATACTCTGCCATTTAATCACGGAAAGACTTACAAACAAGCACCGATTGCAAATTATTGAAATTTAGTATCAAAATTCGTGCTCTATGAAAAATGTGAAAATCCGCTGTTTTATCGAAAAATTGTGTTCAGCGATTAGGCTCAACGCACACGTAAATAAGCAAAACTGTCGCATCTGAAGTGCTGAACAGCCACATGCCATACAAGAATAACCAATGCATCCCGAAAAAACAATAGTTTGTTTGGCTTTAGGGCTGGTGGCACCATCGGTCCATTTTGCTGCAAAGACGACCGTGGAAGAAACGTTACCGTCGATATCGAGCCATACTTTTGAACTTGGTTGAACTTGGTTGACATGTGGTTTCATTAAGACGGTGCCACATGCCACACAGCCCGTGAAACAATGGAAATATTGGAGGATGAATTTGGTGAGCAGCTTACATATCTCCCGAAATGGCCCTGTGAGGTGGACGCCAAGATCTTGTATGTCAAGCCGAACACAATTGAAGCCTTACAGGATAACAGAACACGCGTAACATGCTGGAAAAAGTGACCCAAAAGGACCTTCCGAATGGACCTATTGAAACGGAGCCGCGGACAACAAAAATTTTGAATATTTGATGTAAATTTGAGTGTTTTATTCGATTTAAAAAAAATACTCTTAAAAAATCACACTTTATAAGTAAGGTTCTTGTACGAAGGCACACCTTTGTCTTGCATTTTTATCAAGGCTACGATGCCGACGGCACTATGCATGTGAAGCTACCTTAGGATGTAACATGTTGATTCTTGTAACTACCAGTGATGGTTTAGCCATAAAGTTAATTATCACTAGAAGTTCCGTCCCCCTCCGTCCTCTTTTCAGTTAAAAGGAAATCTACATAAAAAAGGGGACCGAAGAGTCTTATTGAAGTGATAGACCTTCCACTTGTCGGTGGAGACTAGATCCATGTTTGAAATTTGAAAAGTTCGATGGGAGAAAGGACCTTCATAATTCCCTTGAGCTCAGGCGGATGTAGACACACAAGGTCCCGAAAAAGATCGACTTTCACTCACCGCAGACCAACAGATAATGATACGGTTTGGGCTTTATGACACGCTCGAACACAGGACCATTGCCATCCATTGACATCCTTAATTTGTTTGATTACGATAAACCAGCCTGAACAAGTCGCTATATCTACTTTGTTGGTGTCACTCCTTCTTGTGCCTATAACCGCCTTACCAGCAGCCTTTGGCACACTTTCGCCATTCCAGTAACGATTGTCCTTACAGCTGAAACCATTTCAGAGACACCCGCTAGCCATCCACGTGCAGGCAGAAACGATGCAGTTGAAACTTATCAAAAGTTCAACAGCCTCACTTTCTTCCAGAGACAGCATTTAAAGCTTTCTCCTGGGCGCCACTTGCTTTCTAGGAGAGCTGCGAGGAGTGCCGCTGGACGTGCTACTTAGGTTATGCCGTCGTTGCCTTTTCAAGTTCTTTATCTTCGTGTTGCTCCCAGAAGCAGATAGCAGCGTAAGTGACGTCATGGTGGTCAGTGCAGAAATTCGCAAGGATAATTTAACAGCATTCGAGATCCTTGCAGCTGACAGACCACAGAGTTGGCCATCGCCAGCAGATCGCCATTGCCATTGTGCAGATCGGTACCAGTCTGCGCACTCGTTGCCTCTGTAATTAAAATCTTATCTGTCGGCTGTAACGACTGCCATAATTATTATCTCAGTCACATCTTAGTTGTTCGTAGTCATACAGTGGCATTAGTCCGGTGCATTCATTGGAAGTATATCTTCAGAGTCGTAGGTAAGAGATGAGAGCAATAAACCTTCTTGAATCACCGAAAAAAATGCAAATTTAATATTAAATTCTTATCTCAAACCTCGCTCACCAGCCAAAACAGAACCCCTCATGAAACAAACCAAAATTTTTCATAATCAAAATGTCCTTACAAATCTCCTTTCAAAATTGCTGTTACTTCTTTCTGTAAGTACCCACAATAAATATTCCACGCCACTTGAATTGCAGTCATCTAAACGAAACAAAACAAAAAAAAAATCATAAAAAAGGACCTTCTCGCGCATAAAACTCATAATGCACTGGTTATTCGCCCTCATTACCCTCTTTTTGACACATGTTTTAAGGGCTTCATGGTCCCCTCCGTCCCTTTAACGGCTTGACTGACGTTTGAACTAACTTTTGCTGACAAATGAAATTTTTATTACGCGATTTGTCCAAATGTTATCCCGGGCATTTATATCATTTATGCTACTCGTATCCTAGCTTAGCCCGGTAAAGGACGAAAAAACAGGACGACATGATAATGAAAAACACTGAAATAGACAAATGGAAAACAATAATAATAATAAAAGAACAAGAAGAAGAACGAAGAAGAATAAAGCTCTAAGCAGAATCCTGAAAATTATCGCACATCATGCATAGAAAGGAAGGAGCAAGCGGCGCACAAGAAAAAGGACCCTTTAAATAAAATATGAAATTGTACAATCAGGACCGAAAGAAAGTACAAAGGGAAAACATATTTTCCGCGATGTTAAATTTGTTTATAACTGTGTTTGAGCAGCCATTTTTTTATACATACCTATTACTGTCCGAGAATGAGATATTTCTATTTCGTCGGCTTCTTTATTCTATGTGTGTATGTGTGTATGCGAGCGTGTCCTGCTTACACAGAGGGTCGAGAATTCGTTACCCAGCAATGCAAGCAAGCAATTGCGCTACTTAGCGCAATTTTTCATTCCAGAAAATGCGATTGTTTGTGTCTTCGCTTTTTGTTGGAAAAAAATAAATGACAAACGTAAGTCGTTCTATGGCAAACTGAGTGTAATTTTTTTTTTATACCCTATCCTAAGGGTATATTAATTTTGACACATAGTTTGTAACACCCCTTAATATTCGTCTCAGACCCCTAAAAGTATATATATTTATGATCAGGACCAAAATCTAAGACTATTTAGCAATGTTCGTCCGTCCGTCCGTCCGTCCGTCCGTTCGTCCGTATCAACTTTTGAGGCCTTTAAAATTATGCTAGGAAGCTGAAATTTGGAACATATACTCCCTAGGGTTCCGAAATGGTAAAGTGTTAAAATTTTCAAAATACGCCCACTGCCACGCCCACAATTTAGAAAAAACCGTTTTAAAGCTTAAGTTAGAGAGATAAAGTTGTACAACCTTCACAAGATATGTAGATACTGCCCACCTTTATTAATTTGTCATATAAAGTTTTTTGCCACGCCTACTTTTTGTGGGCGTTTTTCACTAAAATGCTGTTTTCTTCGAAAATTTTCATAGAAATCGAAAAAAAATGTTTAACAATATATTATGCCAATATTTTTCTCAATATATCTCCCATACAAAGTTTTTGGCCACGCCCACTTTTTGTGGGCGTTTTTTGAAAAAAATAATTTTTTTTCTATAAATTTCATAGAATGAAATAAAATGCTATCCATCATCTTCCTAATCTTTTTTTTTTTGGGGTACATAGGGGTAAGGATAGGGTATCATACTGTTCGCCCCAAGCGGACTGTAGCCTTTCCTTATGTTTTATATTAAATGTATGTACGTGCAGAGGAACGGTATAGTAGCGCAATAAAATTGTTTTCCTTACTTTGGCCATGATAAATCCTTTAAGCTTCCTTGGACGATGAAGTAATTTAAATGTCGAAAAACTACTTACCTACCCATATTCTGTTAGTGTGTTTGTTTTGTAGTTCTTGCTTTGTTTTAGTAAACAATTTACCGGTCGACATAATATGTCAAAATATATAATTATGTATATGTCAAAAAAAAAAAATAACAAAACGAACAGAACTAGGTAAGTAAATGTGTTCTCACTTGCTGTCGGAATATATTGAAAAAGTTGTGTAAACTTTCAGCTAGTGGATTTAAGTTTTCCTTTTCCGATTTGTGTCTATTTTTTTTTATATATTTACGGTTAGAGTTTTTGCCAGCATTCCGGATGGCAGTAGTCTTGTATTTCCGTTTCCGTCGAGTTTGCCAGTGTATATGATGACAACCTGCATGATGCTAATGAGATTTTAATGAAACTTGGCTCGTGCAGCATTTGGCGCGACGGAGATGATTCTACTAAACTGCAACATGACGTTGGATTTAGTTAAACTTCTAAGGATGTATAATATTGGAGATAAAGTGATTATGAAGTTTTTGGTATCTACCGAGGATTGCTTGTATTTTTGAAGAAAATTTTGTTAGTTTCCTTTTTTGGTTGTGGCTTGATGAAGGTGTGAAATGGTCATAGAGAATGGGTTAAGGAGAAGAAGGGCGTAAATTTGAATTTTTATTTAAGTACGAAAAAGTTACCGTCGAAAGGATCGTTCAACGTTTGGAGTTTTGGGTGGAAATGTTGTGAAATTTAAATAAATAAGGAGATATGCGTGCTACGGAGATTTCGGGATTGAGTTTTATTTGCCACGCATGCGATGCTTAATACTAAGTTATGACGCGCGCTGTAAGGAACCTCCTATGAGCTTGAGAGAGTTGAGTTGGTGTGTTTATAAAGCCCGCAATGATTGTAAGGCTCTGATAAGACATGTTAAATTACTTAATGTCCTCCTCAAGGAAGGAATCTGCATCCGATCATCGGCATGTTATTTTTGAACTAAGTATAGACCGGATAATTGTAAGTTAAACCAGGAATGTGCGGCACAATGATTGGGAAGTTTATTCATATTTGCTGCGGGGACAGATAGGTGATGTGGATATAAGGATCCACAGCAAGTGATTTCCACAACGCCTGTCGTGAGAGGAAAATATGAGGAGTTAAACCTAGTAGTTGGTGGAATGCTGCACTATCTTACATCAGGAAGATTCTAACCGGAAACCTGATTGGTTCAGTCATTTGAATGCATAGAGAGAGAGAGAGTTCATTAAGCACACGAAGAAAGTCCAGCAATTAGCTTGTGAGGAACTGAAAAATATCATAAGGCTTTACTCGACGGAGGACGACACCAAAGATAGGATACATGTATCAACGGGACATATCAACCAGAACGTAAGCAACCTAGACGACACATGTAGACGTAGACAGTGAACCGGAACGTAAACAACCTGGATATAGAGAATTACCTGGCAAACGAATATAAATAGACTATAAACAACGACGACATGATTTACATATATACGTTTACATACAGACGATGATGGGACACACGCGATATTCTTGCAAGTTTAATTTCCAAATTGATCAGTTGCAGTTTGTATCTTAAGGAGTAAAGCCACTAAGTTTATTTATCATTTGCAATAAAATAGATAAAATAATATCGGAGTTGTGTTTTTCTTGGAAGGATCAATTCCTACAAATTGTAGGCTCGTTCGGGATGTTCTTACATATATATATATATATTAAATTGCTCGGGAATTGCTTAAGCTTTTTTCATTCACAAACTAGGCAAGGACACTTACAAAAACTTACAGCATAAGCTTTATATTCCACCTACGTTGGATATTCATGACAACCACCTTGTTTATCAAAAATGTAAATTCACTGAGATAGCATTGATAGAGCGCTTACGGCCAGAGTGTGTAAGGCACTTGACCTCAAGTTCTGTTACCTTGCTCTCTTTATAGATATTGACAATGCATTTGACAGGATTGAGACTGTCTTGAGATGTAGAGATTGAATCCAGAGTCGTCTTAAAGATCATCTCAAATGAAGCAGACAAAACGGCTTCACATTTTGTCTGCGACTATATGATTTATGTCAGAGCTAGGCCTTCTGTCGATTGGCAAAAACCTCTCAATCAATTTGAACTTACCAACCTTCCTAAGGAATTTCAGATATTAAATAGTTCCTTGGCTAATTTGGGACTACTTCGTTCACGAGCTTTGTTGCCTTGGCTGACCACTTTTCCAACGGACACATTCATTTCCGTAGTAGTGGAGTTGCAGGAGCACCTGAGGTCTCTAATATATCCAGAGGATATGTCAGCATGCAATAGCTGGAAAAAAACTATTGCGTAACATTTTTTATCCATTTTACACTTCTGATCTCTTTCCGAGTAGATTAAAAACAGCATCTGTGCAGTCAGTTCTTATAAATGGAATGTCATAATCACCCACCTATTGCCGACCTTCCCGTATAGCGTCATGGAAACCCTGATTAATTAATGCTCTGAATCCTGAATGCTCTCATGAAAGATTTCGAATCCAGAGTGCTCTTAAATGACTGGCAGGATGGCTTTCGTGGGAAAAAGTCTACTTCACCAGCGGTCTATCTCATAGAAAAGTATAACCAATCTCATCACTATTTCGGTGAAATGAAAGACTTAATATTTCATAGGCATTCAATTCAGCTTTAAGATGAGGGTCGCAATTGAGCTACTGTTTCGATCGTTCAGCATTTGCGTATGCATCTCGTTACTTCTCAGTTCATCCTCCATTCACTTCGGGATGTCGCTTGGGGACTTGACTTGCACGCGAACCAATGTTTGATTTTCTGATCGGCGGCATAATGTCTCCCGTCAAAATAGACGAATTATCTAGTGATTCACTCTCGGATTCACTTTAAGTTAAGGTGGAATTAGATTGCATGCCAATTGATCAAATAATGATCATTTCGCTGTCAAATAATCATATTTTCCAAGCGAAAACTGTCGGAAATGGCAATAATATGACCACTTGGCATGCAGTCTTATCTTACCTTAACCCTAAACTGTTTCCAGCAGCTAATGTTAACGACAACCATCTTTTACAATTGAATAACATTTCATCAAAATCAGAGACGATGTCCCTGTTCTGGATATTTAACAGTTCTCGTTTTTCGAAAGTCTCGTTGTTTGATATTTATTAAAAAAAAAAAAATTGCATCATTCTTAGATCCACACCTAGTCTATATTCAAAATGACAAAACACAAATAAAAAATAATAGATATGTTGCCCAATCGAATGGGCATAAGAAACAAGCCCAATTAGGGGACCATTAACATCGCTTCTAATGCAAGCTTTTGTGCATTCTTCCTTCGTTTTAAATCGGTTCTTATTTCCGCCACATCCATCATATATGAAAAAAATACATTCTTTTCTTGCTGAGTTATAGGACCACGATGGTATATGAGCCACACAGTGTAAGCTCACATTTCCATTAGCGGAATGGGGTAAAAACCAAACATCTGATTTAATCGTATATAAAATAAATAAAATTTAATTTATATATAAAATAAACCTACATCATTTAGCTTCACTGATTTACTATACCTCGTTTTGGCAATCCTACTGTAACTGTAAAATAACAAAATAAAGTCACAAGTATTAGAAATAAGATGTTCATGCTGATGCGGTTAATTAAACAATAACTCGATTTGGAAACTTCTAAATAGCAACTAAATCGTAAAACGCCTACAGTTTACAATTAAATTTGAACATACAAAATGTAAGCTTTTAATTAATATTTAATTTACCAAGACGGAACTAAACTAAAATTTTACGCATAATTTTCTTCACCAATAAAGGGAACAACCATAGGCGGGCGAAAGTAGGGGCCAGGGTGTTCCAGAGTGTCCTCATCCTTCAGAATATCTATGGCCCACCTCAGGAATAAAAACATCTTAATAGTTAATATTACTCATTAAAAACGCAATCCTTAAAAGGCATAGTAAATTTAGGAGAAACAATTCAAGAGCACAAACAATTTCTGAATTAATTTAACTTTACGTAAATTTTAAGAACATTTAAGTACAAAATAGGTGTAAATATTCTGGCGATTTCTGACTATGTTTTTGTCACCTAGTGACTTCGACATGCGTAAGGCTAATTTCAAATTCAGTTCATTGTAGGGTTACCAACTCCAGTAGAGGCTAGGCCTGTAGATTTTAAAAATTTATTTTGTCCTTATCACAAAAATAATGAAACCACAAAGCAGCGAGTCTTTGTTTTCAGTTTGATTTAAAAGTGATAACATCATCATCGTCATCTGAGTACAAAATTTTAAAATGACTTTGATTCATTTTAAGAACACCAAATACTTTATTTTTTTCGAAATTAAATCACAAAAAAATTATTATACCCTTCGAACTGTGTCCGAACTTGTTTAAACCTAGAGCTGGCATAACTCGAACCAAAACTTAATATTTCTTATCATTTCATTTTGATATGGCTTTATGACATTTTCGCCTTATTATGGCATGCTATGAAGAAATAATATTTTTCCTTGGGCTTAGCTTTCGTTTTGCCTTTGCAATTCAGGTTAAAGTACACGAAAGACCTTGCTTCCTGGATATTGTTGACTAGTGTTTTTATGAGGCATCATCGATTTTTTGCAAACATTTAGTGAGAATTCTGGCATTGCACGTAGCTTAATTTTAAAACATATGATTTCTTATCTAAATATTTTTGATAGCTATACCAAATCATTAAGAATTCAATAGTTAAACCGCAGATTGGAGAAATTTCGGCAAGGCCCGAAGACTGGAGATGGAAGCAAATTCTCGGAGTCTTAGGGAAAAATACCCCTGTTGGTAACCAAGCATTGTGTCGGGATTTGAACCAGAAACCTCTCGCTGAGTGGCCCAACGCACTTAACCACTAAGCCACACTGGTTTTAGTGATAGAGCCCTTCAACTTATATAAAGCTTCCTCATGGGAGATTGTAACGAGTTATTGCTCGTGAAAAATTAATCAAGATGTACCTCAGGGTTTTATTTTAGGGCCGATTCTGTTTTGTCTATTTATTAATTATATGCCGTCTGTTTCTAAGAATGCATGTACATCTCTATGCTGATGATGTTCTGCTTCATTTGGCTCTACCAATTAATGCTTAATTAAAACCGCTTCTCTGATCAGTGAAGGTCTTCAACAAATTCACAATTGATCTCAGGTAAACGGTCTCTAACTTAACCCAGCTAAGACGCACTTTATTGCGATTTCTAATAAATCCTTTGATATCAAGAATTACTTTAAAAACCTTATTTAAACTGTGCACTCTTAAAGAATTTATTTTCTTATTGTACAGAAAATTTCAAAAGTAAATACAAATACAAATACAAATACAAACATAAAAAACGTCCAACGAAAATCGTTAGTATTTTATTTTTGGAAACAGGCGATTGGATTTAGTTTGTGATTAAGTAAATGTGTTACACCGACATCGAGTAGCGATCATAAATAAAACAGAACCGATATTTTGTCTTAAGTAGTTCGATTTACTGGTCGATATCTGTCCACTTTTAAACCGAATCTCATGTAGGTCGAAGGAGGTGAATATATGGTTACTGCAAAAATATATCCTGAGCATTGGTTTGCGGCGATGAATGTCTCTTTTATTTAGGAACAGACGAAAACTTTCTTCTTTTTTTTGGCTATTTTATGAAGAATCAGCCGAAGTCTGTCTGGATTCTAATATTACCTACGATGAATTGCCAGATTTGTCAATTCATTCAAGCTGTCATACAAAAAATTGGGCAAACTTGAATGATCCAGTCGCCGCTAAAAGTCAGATAACAAAGTCGCTTTTCCTGTCGTATTTCTTTGAATCGATTTATTATTTTCAAACGTTTGTTTGGAAGAAAACGTTGATACTGACAATGGATTTTATTTCCTTAGCACCATATTATTTTGCGGGACATTTCCTTCTAGAATTTTTAGACTTGAATTCGCATCTACGGAAAAAATATCTGAATCTGAATCACAATTCCTACTCACTGGTAGATCCCTCCCAGAGAACCGTGCAACCAAGCGGGATAAGCGGGGTTCAGTTATAGTTGGCCATAGTGACATTAGAGGCCTTCCACTAATTCAAGTTCGTCTTCGTCCCTCTAACTTTGCCATAAGTCATTCCTTAAGACCCAAAAGTTCTAGCCATGTTTCGAATGATGCAATGAAGTCACTATGCACGATTTGATGTCTCATGAAGGATTATAAGTACTCTTCAGGAGATCGTAATGGCACTCTTTAACACTTATCTTCATTCTGTAAAATCCCAACTTAACTCAGGTTAAGCAAATAAGCCTAAGATACATGATAGCTAAACTTCAACATACCTCCTTCCAAAACCTTGATAAAAATAAAGTACATAGCAAAGCGCATACATCTTCTTATAGATTATAACACCATCTTTACTTTCGAATCAAATCCACCTCATTTTTCAGCATTTTGTAAACAAGCAGGCAGGCAGGCAGGCACAGTCCAATACCTATCAATATTTCCGGTCCATTTATTAACAAACGACCTCATTTACAACGTCATATATCATGATTTGATTCTTCTAAAATGGATGCCAAAAAGCCACCTGCAAATGTCTAAAGATCCATTCGGTTGAACGTCGTTGAACTATTCTCCGACGATGCCCCACCACGAGAAACATTAACCGAAATCGTAGATATAAATTCCGGTGACACTTTTAGTAGCAATAGAAACCCAATCCAGCGCACAATTCTTCCCCCGCATCGCCATGAATATCTATGGGGATACCTATTTCATTATACTTTCCAATAAATTCGCTATAAATCCTTATCCTCGTGCACGAGTCGTCGCAGGGCCAAAGGAATCCAAATCCATCCATTCACACCGAACTGAGTGCGATTGGTATGCACCTTTGAGCATTGAGTATGAGTGTGGCACAGCCATTGATGCCTGAAAGTTGGCAATAAAGCTGAAAACTGAAAACTGATTTAAAGGTAGCTGCGCGGAAAAACGTTCCATCCTGGCCTATACGTTACGTCCATACATACATATGTGGGTGTAGGTACACGAGAAGGTACTTGTGCAAAAAAAAAGTTTCCAAGTAGGACACACCACGGCAGGTGTTCCAAGGAAAACAAAAAAAAATAAACTTTTACAATTTATGGAAAACTTTAAGGATTTTCAAATCTTCTTGTCGTTCTCACCCTTGCACAATTCATTTCGTTTTGTTCTGTGCTAACATGTGGAACTAATTTTTTTTTCTTCCTTCATTTCAGATAGACCCAGTGGAACAATATGTGTCGGTTATTTTGACTCGAAGGACGACATTGAAATATTAATTGCACAAGGAGTGTTTGGTCGTTTGGTGGCGTGCATTTCAGACGAGAAAAAGCGAAGAACACCACCCAACGGCAGCTCCATTATCCTGCTTCTGCTACGAGAGAAAATGCTAACAACATGATGAAAGCCTGGAACTGTAGTAGTCCTTTTAGTAGTCGTAGTAGCTGTTGTACACCGTCAACAGCATGTAGCATGCTGTGGCGCAACAGTCGAAGTAACAACAATGGTCCCTTTGTTCGGGGGTCACAACAAATTTCGCAATTATTTGGACTCCTAAGGACATCTCTGGTAATAGTATGTCTGCTATTGCCGCTACCATCTACAACGAATATGGAGAAAGCCTTCGTCCAGTCATCATCCTCATCGTCGTCGTCGTCGTTATCTTCATCACAGTATCCACTGCCACCAGAAGTGCAACAAGAAATAATAGCAGCAACTATCAATGGTGGCGATATTTCGGGAATGGGTACCAAACTGCAATATCCTGTGGCCAGCAGCAGTATACAATGTCCGAGCTTCGATGAGAGTTCGGCGTGTCCATGCTACAAGTTCGAAGATGGTAAGTGTATATGAATGCCGATGGCTTTGGTTTCGACTCAATGCCTTGGTTTGATTTGTTTAAGTCCTTAATTTCGTGTTTGAATTTACGTCTGGTTTTGGGTATAATAGTTTTGGACCCTGTGGCCGACTTTAGGGGAATTGATGAGAACGGAGAGGCAGCGATGGGTATGTCGGATAAAATTTCGTTTAACCGTGAATAGGACTTCGACGTAAGCTACCGAGATTCATTAGGAAGCAGAGAGATACTTTGGAATGCAAGTAAGAGGATTGCGGTTCGCAAATTTCCATATTCCATATCGAGGGTGCTGCATTTTAGGCATACTGGTTTTGGTCTTACGCCAGAAGTACCGAAACGAGTTATTTAACGGGATATTTTCTGCTCTCGTAAACAAAGCAGTTTTAAGAGAATTTCAGAACTTTCCAAAATTCAGTTTCAAACCCGCAATGATAAATACTTGTTAAGTAGTAAAAAGTTTGAACACCTATTTCGTTTTTAAGGGATTTAATTAATTTTCCAAGGGACACAGAATTGCTCAGCGAAGTTCTCCAGCAACTTACTACTTTCCCCAAAATAAGGATTCAAATCAAAAAAGGTTGCATTTGAAGGAAGCAAAATCTGATTAGCTCAGGGTAGTGATTAGGTATTTTCTCTTTATCTCTACAGCTTCTGGAGAAACCGTTCGTTAAGAATCTTGGCCATGTCCGGTTTATTGCCCAACGAACATCCTGATTTGGTTGCTATCAAGATAGGCTACGGACTTTGATCTTTTGATGTCAATATTGGATCACAGACATAAAGTTATGGCGCAAATATTTTTCCATTTTACCTAAGATAAATGTCTAGTGATTCCTTTGATCAAACTCTTAGCGGCATTGAAAGACAGTAACATCTTTTCGTCCGCTAGAAGTTCGCTAGTAGTGGGTTCAGCCGTTCATCCGTGCTTTTGCAGTGATATATTTGTCCAGTACATATTTAAAGATCTTCAGAATCATAAAGTTATTGTTTCAAACAAAGCGAGTAAAGTAAACACTATCTAATATCGCATGCTCAAACTTATGGCATTGGACATACACTTTCAATTTGCTAAAAAAATCCTTTTTTGAGCAGATAGGCACGTTTAAATTCAACATAAACACCCCCATTATGCTCTGTATAGTGTACTGCCATTTTAGGCTAATACGATTCCCCTTTAAAACAACCTCTCTAACATCAAGTGCTCATTGCAAAAAAGTTTCGTCTTCGCTTATGATAGCTTCATTGTCAGCCACTTTTCCTTCAGGGAGATAATCATGGAAAGCAATAAAAACGAAAGGACTTAAGACGCTTCCCTGCTGTACACCAAGCCTGATTGGGATCTATTTGTTGACTTAAGGGGGCCATTGGAAGAATAGAGAAGGGCTCAGATGATCAGTGTATAGACAACTGTTGTCCCATTGCTGATTAACAGATGTCCATTCATAGGATTCCACTGATAATCTGGATCCGATAACTTCTAAAAACAAAAAAATAAAATTTTGTTCGTAAACGGCCCATACAGGCCACAAAGCCTAGCTTTCCCAATCACTATGTGTGCGAAGAATATTTTTTGACACGAATGGAAGGGACCTACAGTTTAATTCTGATTCCGAAATCGGAGTGCACCCCAAACAGCGCATTTTTTGAAACGAAGCACCCACCGCCCCTGCAAAATTGCCGCATCTGCAGCTCGGAAAACGCACGTTATTTTCGAGAAGAAGAGTGACACTTCTTTTTTTGGCGGAGAACCGTTAAGGGACGATGTTATTCCAACAATCCGGAAACGATTCAAGCACTTAAGGACAATAACGTCCAAGCTTCTGCTGTTTACTAACATGTTTCTTTGCCGTATTTGTAGTATCCGTCGTGGCGTCAGTGGCAAGATTTCTTCGAGATCTCAACATACATAAATCCGCTGGTCCAGATAGTATTTCCCCTATCGCTGGCAAAACCAATGCGTAAGCTTTTCTATTCTTCAGGACTCTTTCCGAGAAGATGGAAAACAGCATTTGTCCAGCCCGTTCCAAAAAAAGGCGAATCTTCCTCTTCCTCTCCCTCCTCCTACCGACCAATTGCACTAAAGTCCCTTCTTTCTAAGGTCATGGAAAAGCTGATAAATCGTCAGCTTATGAAATATCTTGAATCACGGAAACTTCTTAATGACCGGCAGTACGGTTTTCGCAGCAACAGGTCCACTGGTGATTTGATGACATATCTAACCGAAAAGTGGCACCAATCTATTCACCGTGGTGGTGAAAGTAAGGTCGTTGCGCTTGATATTTCAAAGGCATTTGAAAAAGTTTAGAATCAAGCTCATTTGTCGAAAATGCGTGCATTTGGAATCGATGATACCCTTCTTCAATGGATTAGAAATTACCTTTCGGATCGTTCAACTCACCAAATAAATACTCGTGTCTCTCAAGGCTGCGTTTTGTCTCCGACTCTCTTTCTCATTTACATCAATGACCTCATATCTGTCACTTCTAATCCAATCCATTCCTTTGCTGATGACAGTACCCTTAGCTTCGCATATTCGTTTTATGATTCATGTCCCTCATCTTCGGGTGTGGAGCTGGAACAATAAAGGATGTTAAGCTTATTAAATTCTGACCTTGACAGCATTCTTTTGTGAAGTAAAACCAACAGGGTTGGAATTTAATGCTTCCAAAACGCAATGCTGTCTGCTGTCATCTACTGTCATTAAAGCGAAACCTCAATACTCTGCCATTGATGACACTAGCATCGCTGAAACCAAACGACTTTCCATTCTCGGTATGTGTTTTAATGACAACCTTCGTTGGAATGACCACGTATTCGATGTCGCCAAGAACGCTGCGAAATGTCTAGGCTTCCTTAAGCGATGCAAGAAATATTTCACCCCTTCTGATCTGTCAACAATTTATAAAACTTGAGTACAACGCTCATATCTGGTCTGGTGCATCAATAACATATTTGGAGCTACTTGACAGGATTCGAAAACATGCGGTAAAACTTATTGGCGATCGAGACATCGCGAAATCACTTGACTCTCTTAGTCATCGTCGTAATGCCTCCTCCTTGTCATTGTTTTATCGGTATTTCCACCACAAGTGCTCAAATTTAATAGCCAGTTGCATACCACCCCTACAGCAATTCAACCGCAATACTCGCCATGCTAGGAATTCACATCAGTTTACCCTTAAGCCCATATTCGGACGCACAGTGAAATATAAAGATTCGTTTATCAGCCGTTCTACACAAATGAATGCGGAATACTCTACCACGCTCTGTTTTTCCTGCACATTAAAGTTTACAGACATTTAAAACCAACGTGCATCGGTTTCTCCTTTTTTCTAATCATTCACTTCCCTAATGCCCGCATTGTGTGACTTCATGAAAAGGGTATCCAAAACCCCTTTAATGCGCGTACATTATAAAAAAAAAGGTCCTTTACATTAATGGGCCATGACTGTACTTAATCAAGCAACAACAGGTAGTCAATTTTCAAATAAAGCTAGCATTTAAGATCATATACAACTAGGTATATTAAAAGAGGTCTTCACTTTTGAAACTTTATTAATAAGTAGAAATCTTCGTAGACATAAATCATATGGTCCCACTCGTGCCAGAAACGTTAATGTGTCAATTTTCAAACAACCTTTAGTAGTTCCATATATGTTCCACTAATGGAAGACTACGTTCAACCCACATTGAACATTCTAGAATGGCTGGCTTGTTTCGATGGTCTGAACTTAATTGTAAATGTCTAGAAAATGCTTGGCAGACCACCTACAGCATTCATCTACATATAGCTTAAAGCTTAAAGAATACCCTCATCGATACCGATTAGAAATATGCCCAAATAAAAAGCATGTACTAGACTGCTGTTGGCAAAAATACCGTCTGTAATTAAAAATGTGTCCTTGTGACATTTAGGTCTTCATTTAAGAATCAAAACTTTCTTTGACATCTTCTGCGGGACTTTAGACTTCAAGCTTTGTTTTCAATGAGAATTGGAGTTCATTCCCAGTACCCTATCTTTGAAAACTTTTTCGGTAATTTTGTTTAGAACTTAACCTTTTCAGTTCCAGACGACAACTTTTTTAATTTTAATTTTGACTCTGACTACATACTTTCGACAATCTTAAATGGGTGGAGGTGCAGGTAATAAAAGTACCTATAGCCTTTGCCAATCTAATAAATGCCATCAATCTCACTCCCAAATGGAGGACTTTTATTAGGTTAATATACTCCCCGAATACTGCTAGCTTGTATAATGTTACACGTTAATGACCTCAGCATTATGTAGTCCTTACAGATATATTTAGTAGATACACGAGCAGCGACAAATACCATTGATCAGCATTCAATGATCTCCTTAAAGTAATTTATCTTTGAAAATAAAAAAAAAAACAAAAATTCAATATGTGGTGCGAAAGCAAGCTAATAATTGCCCATCATTCCGGCAAGTGCACATATACACATCCACAACCGAAATAATATCGCAAACGGAAACATTTCATCAAGATTAATGTCCCCTTCAATTAATGCCAGCGAGAAGCGAGAAGCTAGAAGGTGTTAACAAAGAGCACTGCAAATATTCACACAGAGCAGAAGTCTAGTTCGCCGCCCTGCCCGCCTCTGCGTCGACCAAAGTGCTGAAGGTGTATAAAATTGATTAAGCATCCACTGCTTAGGTCGGGGATGGTTGTTGGGATGGGAGCACACTGGGGCAGGCAAAAAGCAATTAAGGACATGGCAGTGACATAACGAGCAAAAATATTGAGATAGTCTGCACAAAAAAAAAAAGGACAGTCTATCCTGCGGAGTATCCTCATTCTCTATATAGCCAAATTCATGTACCCGGTTGATGTCACAATTTAATGCCGAGCTTGTAGAGTGGGTGTGCCCGTGTCTTCTGTGTCTTCTATGTTTCTATGGCTAACGACAAAACGTAGCCCAGCAGCACCAGCACATATAGATGCCATGACATTCTCCTTTTTTATAGGAGCGGGGTGAGGGCGACACAGGAGGTGTTAGTTAAAAGACTGATGACAGGAAGAAATGTTAGGGTACAACAAAAAAAAAAAAAAATAATACACTCTTCATCCCCAAAGGAAGTACAGAAATCAACCCTTAATGAACATTTAAGATGACCAAGAAGAATTTCTGTGCAGTTTTGTTACAGAGCGAAGGAATGAAGTGCTGAGCACAGCAATCGACGACGTTGTTGAATGTACATGAAAGGTGCAAGGATTCATTTTCGAAACAGAAGACACATACATAGAATCTGAAGAAGAAGATTTGGGTATTACGTTACACGAATTTAATTGAGTTGAGTCATTCGAGTTGACTTTTAGGCGGAAATAAGGTTTTTGAATAAGTAAAGGACTTGTCAGTTTCCTTGGTCAAATTTTGTATACGAATTCAATAAAACTCCAACGGAATAACTTGCCTTATTTAATGTCACATGCGGAATAGCATTCATTGTAAACATGTCATCCTCTCTCAATGCTAATTCATTTTATAACTTAATTTATCCAATTATCCTCTGTCCTTCAGTGCGATTTAATAATGCAAAAGACGACAGTATCCTGTACATATTCAGCTGTAAGGACTATCCGAAGTAATTGCTGCTATTTAAGTCAACTTTTCGGTTAGAGCAGAGAACAACCCAAGAATTTTACTTAAATGGAACAACCCAAACTAACTTACTACATTCGCAATGATTACATTTTTCGAATTCGGATACACACACATATGTAATAAACTTTGTGCTTAGCAAATGTTATTTTCATGTAAAATGAAGTTCTCAGTTGTTTGCGTGTGTATCTACGACCAAATCCAATTAAATTAGGAGACTTTTGCCCCAAAATGTATCCATTTGTTGGCAGTAATCCTTTTCTTGCCTTCGCCAGTGTCCATTTTTCTTGTTTTAGGTTTCAACGTAACGTATGTATATGTGTAGTGTGTACACATAATATTAGCACAATTCCCTTAAATGGTTGTATCAATAATTTACGCATCGTTTCGTTTGTCCTTGGGGAAGGGTTAGGTCTTAGGAAAAATGTATGCACATTTCCAATCTTTTCACTTGCAACTGAGATAGATTATTTTATTTATTTATATAATTTTGTTTATGTTTTTTCCTTTCAGGTCTCTTCCTGGAATGTCCTGGCACTACATCCATGTCATTGCGCACAACCCTGGAGCGGATAACGTCACCTATACAATCGTTATCAATTTATGATTTCGATCGTTCGGTCACGTCCTTATCGCAGGATGTCTTTCAGCCCGGTGTCAATATAAGACATTTGCAATTCTCGCATTCACATTTGGAAACATTAAAGGATAATAGCTTAAGGAATATACGTGGGTCCTTGGAGTCGCTCAGTATTGTGAATGGAAAACTGACGCAGGTATGTGTTGTGGGTATGAATTTTGGTCCATTTCATTGTTCGCTATGATTAGTTTTAAGTGGTGAAGTTTAAGGACTTTCAAGGCACTTTGGGACTAAAATGTATTGGTAGACTGTTATTCTACAAAATAACTGCCCCTGCGAAACATCTCTACAAAATAAACTCACTAAGGTTAGGATAGCTTAGTTGGGTTGGCGATAAAGAACAGTCTCCTTATAGCCACACGTAGGTCGTTGTGGACCCATTGTGATACCCTTCAGTGGGGGGATAACACGATGTTGGGGCCCCTGCTTTTCTTTACGTTGGTTACAACCCAATGTTATTAGGCGAGCCCGATGTCTTGAGGAACCTGATAGAACCCAGATTAGAGATAGGGACATCTGAGGGTTCTACAATGTCTTTGAAGAAGAAACTTCCAAGCGTTGTGCTCCTCAAGTGAGCTCCTCGCCACTGCAGCCTTTACAAAGGTAGTCATACTTGAGATTCAATTTTTCAATTCTTTTTCAATTTTAAATCCATTTTTTATTTTTTTTTCAATAAAGCTTACAAACTAGACAAAAATGATTAAATATAACTTAAAATTAACAGGATACTTATTCTAGATTACTGGTCCTTATACGGACGCTCTAGTTTTAACTATATTACTTAATACTATTACCTTTCGGCCTTAATTAATAATACAATTTTTATTATTTAAATATAATTTTTTTTACAAGAAACGCAACGTGCCTTCGAGTCACCTTAATGAGAATATTGTCAATCCTATTCAAGTGAGCCCCATCATATAATGCCGTGTTGGGATAAAATTTTATGTACTCAGATTCAGGTGTTCGAAACAACCCGAGACATGACCTAAGGCATTGTCTCTCGAAACCCCGAATCCTTTCCATATACGACGGCGCTATATTGAACCACAATGGACAGCCATAAGCGATGATGGGCCTTATTAGGGCCACGTAGCATATGACCTTAACTCTAGAAGCAACTTGACTGCTATGAAACAGTCTTCTTGTCAGAGCAAAAGCCTTTTTAGCTCCAGCAAGACAAGCATCCATATGTTTATTAAAATACAGATACTGGTCGAGCCAGATTCCAAGATACCTGACCACGTTTTTCACCGCCAATGCCTGCCCATTCTGTCCAATAATGGCCAATTTTTTCCAGTTTTTTCTGGTATCCCTAGTGGCATTAGCCAATGGGGTCCTGAACAGGATTGTTTCGTCGCAATATCCCTTAATTTGCTCGAAGTCACGCTGCAGAAGGATGTTGATGACCTCGATCTTAGGACCTGATCTGTATGCGACAAAATCGTCAGCATACGCTATAGCATGACTGAGTGAACGTACCAGATCACTCGTGTAAATATTAAACAGGATCGGAGAATTCACCGCACCCTGTTGCAAACCGTTTTTGATATTATAGACTCTGCTCGAAGTTACGTTGCCACATTTGACCACGAACTTCTTTTCCATAAGCATATTATAAATTATATATAGCAAGGGTTTGTGCATTCCCAGTCTGATCAACTTGTAAAAAAGCCCCTCTAACCATACGGTGTCGAAGACCTTTCCAAAGTCAACTAGACCAGATGAACGTCGGAAACCAGTTTTGATGCGGCATGAATAGTGTCATGCCTCGCCCTGAAACCGAATTGGTTGTCCGGGATTATTTTGTGTCGGGAGCAAACTAATTGACCGAAGATTAGCAGGGTTAGTATTATCCTTTCCCTTTTTCTGGATTGGATGTACCACTGCCATTTTCCAATGCGCCGGATAATATGCATTATTCAGCGCATTGTTGAACAGCGTTGTGAAAATCTCCACAGCCTCTAGGGGCAGTCATACTTGAGATTTAATTTCATTATGTGGGGTCTTATGAAGTTGTGGCCAGTTAGAGCATTTATCAGCTTAGACAGAGCTTGTTAGTTTGGCTCCTTTCAACCTCTTGCCATAGTTTTCAGTTATATATCACAAGTGGTTATCGATTTTCACCTGTTATTGGCCTTCATGCTGATCATGTATTCAACTCGTTCTCTGAGATTGCGGACTGGCGGTTTGATCGACTTAAGTGCTCGGTTATGATCCATTTCGGATACGTTGCTTGCCATATCATTGCCGCTTATGTTTCTGTATCCAGGTACCCAGCAGAGACTGAAGTGGAACCCTGTGCTGTGAGCCAAGAGTCTTTAGCTCGGTGCGACCGCGATGAACCAGCTTTGATTTGATTTCGATAGCATTAACTGCTTTTATGGCCGCTTGACTGTCATGAATATAGTAATAGCATTCCGAGGTATTGCCGCAATTGATACAGTACCTCAGCCTGGAAAACACTATTTTGATCGAGGAGTCTGATAGAGTTGTGTATGTTTAGTTCCTCTAAGAATAGACCGGCACCTGTTCCACAAACTATCTTCGATCCATCTGTGTATGTGGATATGAATTTCATTTTCGTGGGTTCATTCATTTTCCATTCCTCCCTGCTCGAAAAGGAGCAGGAGAATGGTTTGTCAAAGTCCATGTATGATTTTCAGAATCTGTGTATGCCCTACAAATTTTAATACCTCTTCTAAACTGTAAGGTGGGATTTCTTAAACATTTACTCTACGCGGGTTCTATTCTTCCTCCTAACACTCTCTCGATACAAAGTCTATTTAGCAGCTGCTTGAATTGATGCTTGAACAACTCTTCAATTCCCTAGCTTTGGTGACTTAGTTTCGAAGAGCTCTGCCGCCAGTTGCTTGGCCTTCTTGTGGAGTTTTTATATTGGGACTCCTCCAGTTGTAGACTTCCCTTTCATTTCTAGTAGAGGGTGTGGTTGTACGCGGGCGTATTTGAAGTTCGTATTGGAGTTCTTAAAAGGATCATAATTAGAGAGCGAATGACTGGTAGCAAGATCAAATGAGACTGTATTTTGGAGTTGCGACTTAGGGTTGCTGGTATGCCAGTTCGGGCCAGGCTTTATTTTATTGAGGGGGTCGTACGTCAGGAGTAATAGTGGTGACTTTTTTTTTCTTAGAAAAAGACTACTGAACTTCTATGGCTGATTTGTCTTTTCTTTTTTCATCGTCATGTTACCGAGTCGGAAATCACAACCATTAGAGTTCGAAAATAGCCATCCGTATTTAGATGGGATGTTAAATCTTAGAGTGGTAGGTCTGAAAGATTCGTTGACAGTTAACAATAGAAATTCCATATTAACTATATATATGTAGGATTTTGTTTCTCCAGGATCCTACGATCCTCTTCTCGGCTCGTTTCAAAAATAAAAGATAGACACCACACTTGTATATTAGATTATACTTTATTTGCTTATTATAAATTAATCTTAATTTGGTTTTACAAGTTTGGCGACTTTACAAAACACATCTTCGCTCTACCGCTGCTGAGTATTAACTAACTTCTGTTCTGTCCTGTGTTCGTCTGTTTTATTTCGTTCTTACGCTAACCTGTTCGTTCGTGTCCGTTAGTGTCTGTCTATGTAGTTTATGTACGTGGAGTAAATAAAGAATAGCTGTCCTGTCTTGCGGGTTGGTCGATCGTATGATTCGGTAGGGCATACGATGATGGTTCGGCTTCCGATCCCACAATCGGCTATTCTGACAGTCATTCGTCTCGAATGAAGGTTAGTTCCATCTCTTCATGTGTTCGGCTACGGTGGTGGTCACCCGTGGCCCCTCGTGTTCACCAACTTTCTGCACCTCATATCTGCCGTGGTTGTGACTTCGAACAATTTTATATGGACCCAAGTATTTTGGTCGCAACTTCATGCCGGTACCAAACTGAGTGCGCTTGATGGCAACCAACTCGTTTATCTTGTATTCCTCTGCTGGCGACCGCTTTTTATCAAAACCCGATTTGTTCTCCCTCTGGATCCGTTGGATATTATCGCGGGCTTCCTCCCGCACAGTGTCTCGCTCGACATCGAATTCGCTTAACGCAGCGTCTTTCAGCAATTCCTGGATATCCGGACACTCCTGCACACGCATTTCGAGGACTGTTAAAATACGGAACGGGCTAAACTTTGTGCTCCTAGGTGGTGTATTGTTAAGTACTTGCTGAACGCGATCCACATGCTTAAACCAACTCTGTGCGCTACCGACGCATGCCTTAGAGAGCATTGGTACGATGACTTTGTGGATTCGTTCCACCTGTCCATTTCCCCGTGGAACCCCCGTTGCTATAAGAAGATGTTGGATTCCTGTTTCCTTACAATAGTCGCTGAAAGCGCTAGACGTGAACGCCGCTCCTCTGTCCGTTATCACTCTTTTCGGACTACCAAACGTCGCTGCCTGCTTCCTCAGCTTCTCGATGACCTCTGCTGACCCCGTACTCTTCGTCGGATACAACCACACAAATTTCGAAAACGCATCTACTATGACCAGTATATGGTTGTACTGCTTTTGCGTTGCCTCCATTGGCCCGACGTGGTCAATATGGAAGGTACCCAAAGGCTTATCTTCCTTGTTAATTGGGTTCAGATATCCTTCCCTTTTCCCTAGCTTCGCCTCTGAAACTAAACATTTCATACAGCTTTTCACTGCGGTTGTCACCTTCGGTGTGACATTTGGGATATAAAACGTCTTCTCCAGTAGGTCTTGTGTTTTCTTGGCTGAAAAGTGTCCCTGCTGATGCGCCACTGTTATTATTTCCCGCTCCATCTCTGTAGGTACTACCACAAGTTCCTTGACTGGATCTTTGTGTAATACACCTGCCCTCATGAAGAAGTCTTCATACTCGTCTTTCTCTAATATCTGGACTACCGCGCGTATCCAGTCATCCTTCCTCTGTGCCCCCTAATCCTGTGGCTTAATGAATCCTCTAACAACAAACACGAAACTCGGCTCAGCGCGTCCACGTGTCTCATCTTGGATCCCGATCGGTGCTCGATCTCGTAGTCAAACTCTTGCAAGAACATTGCCCACCGAGACACTCTTAAAGGAACATCCTGCTTTTTCATAGTCATTGAAAATGCGTTGCAATCGGTGACAATCTTAATCCTAACTCCCATCAAGTAGATTCTCCACCTTCTTAGCGCTTCTGTAATCGCAAGCACTTCTAGTTCATAGGAATGGTATCTTTCCTCCGTTGGGGTGGTCTTTCGGCTCATGTACTGTACTGGATGCAGCTGCTGGTCTTCTGAATCCCTCTGTAACAGCACAGCCCCATAGCCGAACTTACTCGCGTCTGCATGCACTTCCGTTTGCGCCCTCGGGTTGAACAATTTAAGGACCGGTGCTTTGGCTAGAACCGCCTTAAGTTGCTGAAAAGCAAGCACTTGTTCTTCCTCTACCCTAAATATTGTATCCTTGCGCAGCAAATCTGTCAGTGGTTTGGCTATCACTGCGTACCCGTCTATAAACCGTCGAAAATATGAAGTGAGTCCAAGGAAACGTTGAAGCGCCTTCCTGTCATTTGGCACTGGAAACGTACTTACTGCTTTCGTTTTTTCTGAAGATGGACTAATGGAACTCCTCTCGATTATATAGCCCAAAAACTCTATCTTCCTCCTCAAAAATTGGCACTTCGCCCAATTGATATGCAACCCATACTCGGCTGCTAACCCTAGTACTTTGTTCAGCTTTATTATGGCTTCCTCTTCATCCTTGGCTGGAATCACTAGGTCGTCCATATACACGATTACACTGCCTTCCTGCATTAATCCTCTGAAGATCGCGTGAATATATCTGGCAAACACGGCCGGCGAGTTACATATGCCAAATGGAACATACAGAAACTCAAATTGCTGGTCGCTGGTAACAAATGCCGTATACTTCCGCGAATCCTTTTCGACTGGCACGTGGAAAAATCCGTTCTTCAGGTCCAACGTCGAAAATACCTCCTGCCCTTGTAATCGATCTATGACATCGTCGATTAAAGGCATGGGGAAGTTATCCCTTACTACCTTCATGTTGAGTTTCCTGTAATCACAACACAGCCGTTTACCCCCGTTCTTCTTGAAAACAAGGACTATCGGCGACGCATACTCAGACGTACTTGGCTGAATAATCTTTTCTGCTAGCCATTGTCTCGTCAAATCTCGCACTATCCTTTGATCTTCATACGACATACGCCTCGGTCTCTGGAACACTGGTATATCGTCTGTAAATACGATCTTCATTTCCACCGGTGACTCCTTCTCCCTCAATGGTGTGTATCCGTTGATCATCTTCAGCACTTCCACCTTGTATTCACCTCTCAGGTGACTAATATCTACTACTTCGCTCTGACATTCTATCTCTCCTACAGACAAACAAATTGAACCCATCTCGCTTATTAATTCAAGTGTTTCTTTCCCATTTTTTCCAACATCTACATTTCTGACTTTCGAACTGGCTACATCTGGCCCATCGAGGTCACTGCCTCCTGCTGTGGTCGCTTTCAATCTTCTGAGGTCACTGCCTCCTCCTGCTACGATCATTTCCGATCCTCCGAGGTCACTGCCTCCTGCTCCGATCACTTCTGATCCTTCGAGGTCACAGCCTCCTGCTACGATCATGATCACTATGGATGCTCTGCTTCCGCCTAAAGTCAGCACTACCTTCAGAAATAATTAAATCGACCATATCGAGAACATCGTTTCCTATAACTGCAGCATACTGCATGTCAGACTCCTTAACCACATGGAAAATAACCTGTAATTTTATTCCGTCCACCTGAATGTCTGTCTCAAAACTACCCATCGTCATCACTCTACTTTGTCCAATACCCCACAGACTCCGCTTTGTAGCCTTAAGCTCCACGTTGTCCATTAGCAGCAAACAATCATGACGTAGAAGGCATAGATCGCTTCCGGTATCCAATAACGCTGAGAGTGTATAGCCTTTTACACCGATGCTCTTGAAAATTCGGTTGGAGCCGATTGCCAAGGCAATGAGAGCCTCTGGTGTATGACTATCCTCGTCCCCCGTTGATGCGGTGTTAATGTTACTGTTGCCGGGCCCTCCACGCTGCTGTTGACCTCGAGCTCGACCTTTACATTCGAACGACCTGTGTCCCTCTTGCCCACAGCTAAAACACTTCCAAACCCTCTTGATTGGACAATCCCGCTTGATATGCGAGCTATCTCCACACCCAAAACACTTCTTCTCTTTACTCTCCAACTTAACAGACGCTGGTCGCTGGTTACCTCCTGAGTTTGTCGACTGCGGATTTGAACCTTTGACCCTCTCGTACACCTTCAACTGAGCCTTAAGTTCGCTTATGTTCCTACATTGGTACAGCATAATTTTATTTAACTTATAAATCTGTATACCGTCGGCAAAGTAGGTCACAACGCTTTCCTCATCCAGCGCGATCGGCTTACCGATTTCCATTAGACTGTAGAGGTACTCGATGTATGTTTCCGTTGATTTCTTCCGGCGAGTCTGCAACATTCGGTGGACTTCTACTGATGAAATTTGGTTTCCAAACTCCCGCAGCAATGCGTCTTTTAATGAGCTCCAATTTCTGACACCCGTTTGGCTACGAATGAATAGTTTGGCTGCTCCTTTCAGCAGCTGTTTCCCGTATACAAATTTCTGCAAACTGTTCCACTGGATGGTGCCAGCGTTTGCCTCAAATTCTTCCACCCACTGTTCAACACTTGGATATTTTATTCCATCAAAGCATAGGAAAGAATCCTCCACGTCGCGAAGCGTAAACATACTCCTTTCTCTTGTTGCGGCCTCTGCGGCTCCATCTTCACATATTGAACCATCCGATTCATCCGCCTCTACCTCCCGCCTTAACCCATAATGTTGGATGAGTCTGTCCTGCAGTACTGTCTTCAGTCCCGTTGTCTGTAAGTTGTTTTGTCCTAACTGTTCTTTCAGTCCGTCAACTGTCAGAGCTAAAATCTCATCTAAATTCATATTTACTATTATGGTAAATTAATATTCAAAAAAAATTCAAGTTCAATAATACTATTAGAAAAACAACAATTTATCAAAGAAAGACAAAAATCATATCAAGACAAGAAAAGTTACTTGCGCCATATACATATACATATATATATTTTCTTTTAAACTGCTACTTGATGATCCTCGCACAGCAACTGGTCTCGTTCCGCTACTTCTATGTTTTTCCCCTCTGTGTCTGGACACGACACGCTGTCTCTTTCACTCTCGTTGGGACATACAACAGCGATGCGGTTGAAAAGTTTTATATACCTGTGTCGGGTATTTGGCGATTTCGAGCACAAGGTTTTTTTTTTCACACACAATCACCTTTAGTTGCTGCCACTTTATTTTTCTTTTATTGTTTTATTTGGTTTATTCACGTGTGTCGACAATTTGGCGACTGCGAACACAACGTCTGCACTGAAACTATATGGTATTTTCTTTACTGTTTACTATCACTATTCCCAGTGGAATTTTGTTGTTTTTCTTTTAATTTTCACTTTAACTACCGGTTCATTCCGGACGAGTCCACACTTGTAGGATTTTGTTTCTCCAGGATCCTACGATCCTCTTCTTGGCTCGTTTCAAAAATAAAAGATAGACACCACACTTGTATATTAGATTATACTTTATTTGCTTATTATAAATTAATCTTAATTTGGTTTTACAAGTTTGGCGACTTTACAAAACACATCTTCGCTCTACCGCTGCTGAGTATTAACTAACTTCTGTTCTGTCCTGTGTTCGTCTGTTTTATTTCGTTCTTACGCTAACCTGTTCGTTCGTGTCCGTTAGTGTCTGTCTATGTAGTTTATGTACGTGGAGTAAATAAAGAATAGCTGTCCTGTCTTGCGGGTTGGTCGATCGTATGATTCGGTAGGGCATACGATGATGGTTCGGCTTCCGATCCCACAATCGGCTATTCTGACAGTCATTCGTCTCGAATGAAGGTTAGTTCCATCTCTTCATGTGTTCGGCTACGGTGGTGGTCACCCGTGACCCCTCGTGTTCACCAACTTTCTGCACCTCATATCTGCCGTGGTTGTGACTTCGAACAATTTTATATGGACCCAAGTATTTTGGTCGCAACTTCATGCCGGTACCAAACTGAGTGCGCTTGATGGCAACCAACTCGTTTATCTTGTATTCCTCTGCTGGCGACCGCTTTTTATCAAAACCCGATTTGTTCTCCCTCTGGATCCGTTGGATATTATCGCGGGCTTCCTCCCGCACAGTGTCTCGCTCGACATCGAATTCGCTTAACGCAGCGTCTTTCAGCAATTCCTGGATATCCGGACACTCCTGCACACGCATTTCGAGGCCTGTTAAAATACGGAACGGGCTAAACTTTGTGCTCCTAGGTGGTGTATTGTTAAGTACTTGCTGAACGCGATCCACATGCTTAAACCAACTCTGTGCGCTACCGACGCATGCCTTAGAGAGCATTGGTACGATGACTTTGTGGATTCGTTCCACCTGTCCATTTCCCCGTGGAACCCCCGTTGCTATAAGAAGATGTTGGATTCCTGTTTCCTTACAATAGTCGCTGAAAGCGCTAGACGTGAACGCCGCTCCTCTGTCCGTTATCACTCTTTTCGGACTACCAAACGTCGCTGCCTGCTTCCTCAGCTTCTCGATGACCTCTGCTGACCCCGTACTCTTCGTCGGATACAACCACACAAATTTCGAAAACGCATCTACTATGACCAGTATATGGTTGTACTGCTTTTGCGTTGCCTCCATTGGCCCGACGTGGTCAATATGGAAGGTACCCAAAGGCTTATCTTCCTTGTTAATTGGGTTCAGATATCCTTCCCTTTTCCCTAGCTTCGCCTCTGAAACTAAACATTTCATACAGCTTTTCACTGCGGTTGTCACCTTCGGTGTGACATTTGGGATATAAAACGTCTTCTCCAGTAGGTCTTGTGTTTTCTTGGCTGAAAAGTGTCCCTGCTGATGCGCCACTGTTATTATTTCCCGCTCCATCTCTGCAGGTACTACCACAAGTTCCTTGACTGGATCTTTGTGTAATACACCTGCCCTCATGAAGAAGTCTTCATACTCGTCTTTCTCTAATATCTGGACTACCGCGCGTATCCAGTCATCCTTCCTCTGTGCCCCCTAATCCTGTGGCTTAATGAATCCTCTAACAACAAACACGAAACTCGGCTCAGCGCGTCCACGTGTCTCATCTTGGATCCCGATCGCTGCTCGATCTCGTAGTCAAACTCTTGCAAGAACATTGCCCACCGAGACACTCTTAAAGGAACATCCTGCTTTTTCATAGTCATTGAAAATGCGTTGCAATCGGTGACAATCTTAATTCTAACTCCCATCAAGTAGATTCTCCACCTTCTTAGCGCTTCTATAATCGCAAGCACTTCTAGTTCATAGGAATGGTATCTTTCCTCCGTTGGGGTGGTCTTTCGGCTCATGTACTGTACTGGATGCAGCTGCTGGTCTTCTGAATCCCTCTGTAACAGCACAGCCCCATAGCCGAACTTACTCGCGTCTGCATGCACTTCCGTTTGCGCCCTCGGGTTGAACAATTTAAGGACCGGTGCTTTGGCTAGAACCGCCTTAAGTTGCTGAAAAGCAAGCACTTGTTCTTCCTCTACCCTAAATATTGTATCCTTGCGCAGCAAATCTGTCAGTGGTTTGGCTATCACTGCGTACCCGTCTATAAACCGTCGAAAATATGAAGTGAGTCCAAGGAAACGTTGAAGCGCCTTCCTGTCATTTGGCACTGGAAACGTACTTACTGCTTTTGTTTTTTCTGAAGATGGACTAATGGAACTCCTCTCGATTATATAGCCCAAAAACTCTATCTTCCTCCTCAAAAATTGGCACTTCGCCCAATTGATATGCAACCCATACTCGGCTGCTAACCCTAGTACTTTGTTCAGCTTTATTATGGCTTCCTCTTCATCCTTGGCTGGAATCACTAGGTCGTCCATATACACGATTACACTGCCTTCCTGCATTAATCCTCTGAAGATCGCGTGAATATATCTGGCAAACACGGCCGGCGAGTTACATATGCCAAATGGAACATACAGAAACTCAAATTGCTGGTCGCTGGTAACAAATGCCGTATACTTCCGCGAATCCTTTTCGACTGGCACGTGGAAAAATCCGTTCTTCAGGTCCAACGTCGAAAATACCTCCTGCCCTTGTAATCGATCTATGACATCGTCGATTAAAGGCATGGGGAAGTTATCCCTTACTACCTTCATGTTGAGTTTCCTGTAATCACAACACAGCCGTTTACCCCCGTTCTTCTTGAAAACAAGGACTATCGGCGACGCATACTCAGACGTACTTGGCTGAATAATCTTTTCTGCTAGCCATTGTCTCGTCAAATCTCGCACTATCCTTTGATCTTCATACGACATACGCCTCGGTCTCTGGAACACTGGTATATCGTCTGTAAATACGATCTTCATTTCCACCGGTGACTCCTTCTCCCTCAATGGTGTGTATCCGTTGATCATCTTCAGCACTTCCACCTTGTATTCACCTCTCAGGTGACTAATATCTACTACTTCGCTCTGACATTCTATCTCTCCTACAGACAAACAAATTGAACCCATCTCGCTTATTAATTCAAGTGTTTCTTTCCCATTTTTTCCAACATCTACATTTCTGACTTTCGAACTGGCTACATCTGGCCCATCGAGGTCACTGCCTCCTGCTGTGGTCGCTTTCAATCTTCTGAGGTCACTGCCTCCTCCTGCTACGATCATTTCCGATCCTCCGAGGTCACTGCCTCCTGCTCCGATCACTTCTGATCCTTCGAGGTCACAGCCTCCTGCTACGATCATGATCACTATGGATGCTCTGCTTCCGCCTAAAGTCAGCACTACCTTCAGAAATAATTAAATCGACCATATCGAGAACATCGTTTCCTATAACTGCAGCATACTGCATGTCAGACTCCTTAACCACATGGAAAATAACCTGCAATTTTATTCCGTCCACCTGAATGTCTGTCTCAAAACTACCCATCGTCATCACTCTACTTTGTCCAATACCCCACAGACTCCGCTTTGTAGCCTTAAGCTCCACGTTGTCCATTAGCAGCAAACAATCATGACGTAGAAGGCATAGATCGCTTCCGGTATCCAATAACGCTGAGAGTGTATAGCCTTTTACACCGATGCTCTTGAAAATTCGGTTGGAGCCGATTGCCAAGGCAATGAGAGCCTCTGGTGTATGACTATCCTCGTCCCCCGTTGATGCGGTGTTAATGTTACTGTTGCCGGGCCCTCCACGCTGCTGTTGACCTCGAGCTCGACCTTTACATTCGAACGACCTGTGTCCCTCTTGCCCACAGCTAAAACACTTCCAAACCCTCTTGATTGGACAATCCCGCTTGATGTGCGAGCTATCTCCACACCCAAAACACTTCTTCTCTTTACTCTCCAACTTAACAGACGCTGGTCGCTGGTTACCTCCTGAGTTTGTCGACTGCGGATTTGAACCTTTGACCCTCTCGTACACCTTCAACTGAGCCTTAAGTTCGCTTATGTTCCTACATTGGTACAGCATAATTTTATTTAACTTATAATCCTGTATACCGTCGGCAAAGTAGGTCACAACGCTTTCCTCATCCAGCGCGATCGGCTTACCGATTTCCATTAGACTGTAGAGGTACTCGATGTATGTTTCCGTTGATTTCTTCCGGCGAGTCTGCAACATTCGGTGGACTTCTACTGATGAAATTTGGTTTCCAAACTCCCGCAGCAATGCGTCTTTTAATGAGCTCCAATTTCTGACACCCGTTTGGCTACGAATGAATAGTTTGGCTGCTCCTTTCAGCAGCTGTTTCCCGTATACAAATTTCTGCAAACTGTTCCACTGGATGGTGCCAGCGTTTGCCTCAAATTCTTCCACCCACTGTTCAACACTTGGATATTTTATTCCATCAAAGCATAGGAAAGAATCCTCCACGTCGCGAAGCGTAAACATACTCCTTTCTCTTGTTGCGGCCTCTGCGGCTCCATCTTCACATATTGAACCATCCGATTCATCCGCCTCTACCTCCCGCCTTAACCCATAATGTTGGATGAGTCTGTCCTGCAGTACTGTCTTCAGTCCCGTTGTCTGTAAGTTGTTTTGTCCTAACTGTTCTTTCAGTCCGTCAACTGTCAGAGCTAAAATCTCATCTAAATTCATATTTACTATTATGGTAAATTAATATTCAAAAAAAATTCAAGTTCAATAATACTATTAGAAAAACAACAATTTATCAAAGAAAGACAAAAATCATATCAAGACAAGAAAAGTTACTTGCGCCATATACATATACATATATATATTTTCTTTTAAACTGCTACTTGATGATCCTCGCACAGCAACTGGTCTCGTTCCGCTACTTCTATGTTTTTCCCCTCTGTGTCTGGACACGACACGCTGTCTCTTTCACTCTCGTTGGGACATACAACAGCGATGCGGTTGAAAAGTTTTATATACCTGTGTCGGGTATTTGGCGATTTCGAGCACAAGGTTTTTTTTTTCACACACAATCACCTTTAGTTGCTGCCACTTTATTTTTCTTTTATTGTTTTATTTGGTTTATTCACGTGTGTCGACAATTTGGCGACTGCGAACACAACGTCTGCACTGAAACTATATGGTATTTTCTTTACTGTTTACTATCACTATTCCCAGTGGAATTTTGTTGTTTTTCTTTTAATTTTCACTTTAACTACCGGTTCATTCCGGACGAGTCCACACTTGTAGGATTTTGTTTCTCCAGGATCCTACGATCCTCTTCTCGGCTCGTTTCAAAAATAAAAGATAGACACCACACTTGTATATTAGATTATACTTTATTTGCTTATTATAAATTAATCTTAATTTGGTTTTACAAGTTTGGCGACTTTACAAAACACATCTTCGCTCTACCGCTGCTGAGTATTAACTAACTTCTGTTCTGTCCTGTGTTCGTCTGTTTTATTTCGTTCTTACGCTAACCTGTTCGTTCGTGTCCGTTAGTGTCTGTCTATGTAGTTTATGTACGTGGAGTAAATAAAGAATAGCTGTCCTGTCTTGCGGGTTGGTCGATCGTATGATTCGGTAGGGCATACGATGATGGTTCGGCTTCCGATCCCACAATCGGCTATTCTGACAGTCATTCGTCTCGAATGAAGGTTAGTTCCATCTCTTCATGTGTTCGGCTACGGTGGTGGTCACCCGTGACCCCTCGTGTTCACCAACTTTCTGCACCTCATATCTGCCGTGGTTGTGACTTCGAACAATTTTATATGGACCCAAGTATTTTGGTCGCAACTTCATGCCGGTACCAAACTGAGTGCGCTTGATGGCAACCAACTCGTTTATCTTGTATTCCTCTGCTGGCGACCGCTTTTTATCAAAACCCGATTTGTTCTCCCTCTGGATCCGTTGGATATTATCGCGGGCTTCCTCCCGCACAGTGTCTCGCTCGACATCGAATTCGCTTAACGCAGCGTCTTTCAGCAATTCCTGGATATCCGGACACTCCTGCACACGCATTTCGAGGCCTGTTAAAATACGGAACGGGCTAAACTTTGTGCTCCTAGGTGGTGTATTGTTAAGTACTTGCTGAACGCGATCCACATGCTTAAACCAACTCTGTGCGCTACCGACGCATGCCTTAGAGAGCATTGGTACGATGACTTTGTGGATTCGTTCCACCTGTCCATTTCCCCGTGGAACCCCCGTTGCTATAAGAAGATGTTGGATTCCTGTTTCCTTACAATAGTCGCTGAAAGCGCTAGACGTGAACGCCGCTCCTCTGTCCGTTATCACTCTTTTCGGACTACCAAACGTCGCTGCCTGCTTCCTCAGCTTCTCGATGACCTCTGCTGACCCCGTACTCTTCGTCGGATACAACCACACAAATTTCGAAAACGCATCTACTATGACCAGTATATGGTTGTACTGCTTTTGCGTTGCCTCCATTGGCCCGACGTGGTCAATATGGAAGGTACCCAAAGGCTTATCTTCCTTGTTAATTGGGTTCAGATATCCTTCCCTTTTCCCTAGCTTCGCCTCTGAAACTAAACATTTCATACAGCTTTTCACTGCGGTTGTCACCTTCGGTGTGACATTTGGGATATAAAACGTCTTCTCCAGTAGGTCTTGTGTTTTCTTGGCTGAAAAGTGTCCCTGCTGATGCGCCACTGTTATTATTTCCCGCTCCATCTCTGCAGGTACTACCACAAGTTCCTTGACTGGATCTTTGTGTAATACACCTGCCCTCATGAAGAAGTCTTCATACTCGTCTTTCTCTAATATCTGGACTACCGCGCGTATCCAGTCATCCTTCCTCTGTGCCCCCTAATCCTGTGGCTTAATGAATCCTCTAACAACAAACACGAAACTCGGCTCAGCGCGTCCACGTGTCTCATCTTGGATCCCGATCGCTGCTCGATCTCGTAGTCAAACTCTTGCAAGAACATTGCCCACCGAGACACTCTTAAAGGAACATCCTGCTTTTTCATAGTCATTGAAAATGCGTTGCAATCGGTGACAATCTTAATTCTAACTCCCATCAAGTAGATTCTCCACCTTCTTAGCGCTTCTATAATCGCAAGCACTTCTAGTTCATAGGAATGGTATCTTTCCTCCGTTGGGGTGGTCTTTCGGCTCATGTACTGTACTGGATGCAGCTGCTGGTCTTCTGAATCCCTCTGTAACAGCACAGCCCCATAGCCGAACTTACTCGCGTCTGCATGCACTTCCGTTTGCGCCCTCGGGTTGAACAATTTAAGGACCGGTGCTTTGGCTAGAACCGCCTTAAGTTGCTGAAAAGCAAGCACTTGTTCTTCCTCTACCCTAAATATTGTATCCTTGCGCAGCAAATCTGTCAGTGGTTTGGCTATCACTGCGTACCCGTCTATAAACCGTCGAAAATATGAAGTGAGTCCAAGGAAACGTTGAAGCGCCTTCCTGTCATTTGGCACTGGAAACGTACTTACTGCTTTCGTTTTTTCTGAAGATGGACTAATGGAACTCCTCTCGATTATATAGCCCAAAAACTCTATCTTCCTCCTCAAAAATTGGCACTTCGCCCAATTGATATGCAACCCATACTCGGCTGCTAACCCTAGTACTTTGTTCAGCTTTATTATGGCTTCCTCTTCATCCTTGGCTGGAATCACTAGGTCGTCCATATACACGATTACACTGCCTTCCTGCATTAATCCTCTGAAGATCGCGTGAATATATCTGGCAAACACGGCCGGCGAGTTACATATGCCAAATGGAACATACAGAAACTCAAATTGCTGGTCGCTGGTAACAAATGCCGTATACTTCCGCGAATCCTTTTCGACTGGCACGTGGAAAAATCCGTTCTTCAGGTCCAACGTCGAAAATACCTCCTGCCCTTGTAATCGATCTATGACATCGTCGATTAAAGGCATGGGGAAGTTATCCCTTACTACCTTCATGTTGAGTTTCCTGTAATCACAACACAGCCGTTTACCCCCGTTCTTCTTGAAAACAAGGACTATCGGCGACGCATACTCAGACGTACTTGGCTGAATAATCTTTTCTGCTAGCCATTGTCTCGTCAAATCTCGCACTATCCTTTGATCTTCATACGACATACGCCTCGGTCTCTGGAACACTGGTATATCGTCTGTAAATACGATCTTCATTTCCACCGGTGACTCCTTCTCCCTCAATGGTGTGTATCCGTTGATCATCTTCAGCACTTCCACCTTGTATTCACCTCTCAGGTGACTAATATCTACTACTTCGCTCTGACATTCTATCTCTCCTACAGACAAACAAATTGAACCCATCTCGCTTATTAATTCAAGTGTTTCTTTCCCATTTTTTCCAACATCTACATTTCTGACTTTCGAACTGGCTACATCTGGCCCATCGAGGTCACTGCCTCCTGCTGTGGTCGCTTTCAATCTTCTGAGGTCACTGCCTCCTCCTGCTACGATCATTTCCGATCCTCCGAGGTCACTGCCTCCTGCTCCGATCACTTCTGATCCTTCGAGGTCACAGCCTCCTGCTACGATCATGATCACTATGGATGCTCTGCTTCCGCCTAAAGTCAGCACTACCTTCAGAAATAATTAAATCGACCATATCGAGAACATCGTTTCCTATAACTGCAGCATACTGCATGTCAGACTCCTTAACCACATGGAAAATAACCTGCAATTTTATTCCGTCCACCTGAATGTCTGTCTCAAAACTACCCATCGTCATCACTCTACTTTGTCCAATACCCCACAGACTCCGCTTTGTAGCCTTAAGCTCCACGTTGTCCATTAGCAGCAAACAATCATGACGTAGAAGGCATAGATCGCTTCCGGTATCCAATAACGCTGAGAGTGTATAGCCTTTTACACCGATGCTCTTGAAAATTCGGTTGGAGCCGATTGCCAAGGCAATGAGAGCCTCTGGTGTATGACTATCCTCGTCCCCCGTTGATGCGGTGTTAATGTTACTGTTGCCGGGCCCTCCACGCTGCTGTTGACCTCGAGCTCGACCTTTACATTCGAACGACCTGTGTCCCTCTTGCCCACAGCTAAAACACTTCCAAACCCTCTTGATTGGACAATCCCGCTTGATGTGCGAGCTATCTCCACACCCAAAACACTTCTTCTCTTTACTCTCCAACTTAACAGACGCTGGTCGCTGGTTACCTCCTGAGTTTGTCGACTGCGGATTTGAACCTTTGACCCTCTCGTACACCTTCAACTGAGCCTTAAGTTCGCTTATGTTCCTACATTGGTACAGCATAATTTTATTTAACTTATAAATCTGTATACCGTCGGCAAAGTAGGTCACAACGCTTTCCTCATCCAGCGCGATCGGCTTACCGATTTCCATTAGACTGTAGAGGTACTCGATGTATGTTTCCGTTGATTTCTTCCGGCGAGTCTGCAACATTCGGTGGACTTCTACTGATGAAATTTGGTTTCCAAACTCCCGCAGCAATGCGTCTTTTAATGAGCTCCAATTTCTGACACCCGTTTGGCTACGAATGAATAGTTTGGCTGCTCCTTTCAGCAGCTGTTTCCCGTATACAAATTTCTGCAAACTGTTCCACTGGATGGTGCCAGCGTTTGCCTCAAATTCTTCCACCCACTGTTCAACACTTGGATATTTTATTCCATCAAAGCATAGGAAAGAATCCTCCACGTCGCGAAGCGTAAACATACTCCTTTCTCTTGTTGCGGCCTCTGCGGCTCCATCTTCACATATTGAACCATCCGATTCATCCGCCTCTACCTCCCGCCTTAACCCATAATGTTGGATGAGTCTGTCCTGCAGTACTGTCTTCAGTCCCGTTGTCTGTAAGTTGTTTTGTCCTAACTGTTCTTTCAGTCCGTCAACTGTCAGAGCTAAAATCTCATCTAAATTCATATTTACTATTATGGTAAATTAATATTCAAAAAAAATTCAAGTTCAATAATACTATTAGAAAAACAACAATTTATCAAAGAAAGACAAAAATCATATCAAGACAAGAAAAGTTACTTGCGCCATATACATATACATATATATATTTTCTTTTAAACTGCTACTTGATGATCCTCGCACAGCAACTGGTCTCGTTCCGCTACTTCTATGTTTTTCCCCTCTGTGTCTGGACACGACACGCTGTCTCTTTCACTCTCGTTGGGACATACAACAGCGATGCGGTTGAAAAGTTTTATATACCTGTGTCGGGTATTTGGCGATTTCGAGCACAAGGTTTTTTTTTTCACACACAATCACCTTTAGTTGCTGCCACTTTATTTTTCTTTTATTGTTTTATTTGGTTTATTCACGTGTGTCGACAATTTGGCGACTGCGAACACAACGTCTGCACTGAAACTATATGGTATTTTCTTTACTGTTTACTATCACTATTCCCAGTGGAATTTTGTTGTTTTTCTTTTAATTTTCACTTTAACTACCGGTTCATTCCGGACGAGTCCACACTTGTAGGATTTTGTTTCTCCAGGATCCTACGATCCTCTTCTTGGCTCGTTTCAAAAATAAAAGATAGACACCACACTTGTATATTAGATTATACTTTATTTGCTTATTATAAATTAATCTTAATTTGGTTTTACAAGTTTGGCGACTTTACAAAACACATCTTCGCTCTACCGCTGCTGAGTATTAACTAACTTCTGTTCTGTCCTGTGTTCGTCTGTTTTATTTCGTTCTTACGCTAACCTGTTCGTTCGTGTCCGTTAGTGTCTGTCTATGTAGTTTATGTACGTGGAGTAAATAAAGAATAGCTGTCCTGTCTTGCGGGTTGGTCGATCGTATGATTCGGTAGGGCATACGATGATGGTTCGGCTTCCGATCCCACATATATATAAGTCGGTCATCCAGAAAGTATTAGCTTGTTGTGGGACTTCACTTACTAAGCTCTGCAAGGGTCTATGATAATCCAAAGCGTTCAATCGTCGAAATAGGGGCTTCTGTCGAAATAGTTTCATTACTTCAGTTTGTAGTCGGGGTGGTTACTGGACTGTGAGTTAATGACGATTCTAATTTATTGTTGACGTTTGGTGAAGCAGCGGAGTTGTGATTAATAGTGCATGAAACTACTTGCTACAAATTCCACTACAAGACATCCAATCTTGTACATTATCTTTATTATGCAAGTTTCATTACCGCAAGCCATATTTTGCAAAAAAGTTAATGGAAATTGAGAAGGTCAGTTTTATTGATACACAATTTTCACTAAGGCACAACGAAGGTAAGTGAACCGAGAATAAGGTTGCTCGACACAATGCAATAGGAGGATTTATTAATTATTATTTTTGCATTCTTTTTTTTGTAGGGACATAGATAGGGAGTCGTACAGTAGAAAGCGATTTGTAGCCTTTCCTTATATTTTTCTGTGCTAGTTGGTAACCACGGTGGTCGCGGCTCCTTCATTGGTGATGTACTGGTACTCTGTGTACTCCAAAATCAAATTTATCTTTCGTCGCTGTAATCAGAGTCGACGTTTGCCCCAAAGTAATGTATCCACAGATTTGTATTGTGGAAGGACCGTCTGGGGAGCGAAATTCGTGTATTCGTAGTCTTAGATACCTAGATGTTTCCTATATTACGACTTAAGCACTGAACTCATCAAGCGCCTTCGGTAGGAGCGTGTGCACCTGTTTTTTTTGTATAATACCATCGCAGAGCAAAACACTCTTTACACAATGCTTGTTTATTGCGCGACTACACAGTGTAGTTAATTTAAAGTTAATGAATAAATGGACTTTTTGAAATCTGCTCGCGACAAGCAAAAATCAATTTCGTTGCAAAATTTATTCAATATGCTTATGTACCTCGTAATAGGCTCATTATTACCATAATTCGGTTCTATGCCTGTCTGTATAAAATATGGTGAATCCCAAATTACGGAACAATATTCTAAACAAGGTCTGACTCACGAGACCTTATTTAGAATTAGGCTAATATCTTGGAGTCTCTCTTTGATGCTGAGCACTGCCAGGTGATCGATTATCGGTCTAAAACTCATTTAATCTTTTGCTGCAGCTCTAATAAATATAGGAATTCTGTCTCTTCATAATACCTGATCCTACCCATTTTATGTCTTAGATCACGCATCGGATTGAGCACCTGGAGTATACAGCGTCCTCACATTCCATTTACGCGATTTCTAAAAAAGTCAAATTAGCTACGCTGCTACGCACTCTCCCTAAATACCCCAAATTTTCTACGAAGTACGAACTTTCAACAAAAATGTATGAATTCTAAAACTCCTTACTTCACTCCTTTCTTCACTTTACTTTCACCAGTTTATTGTAGTCTTTTACCGTTCCCTGTATATAAGCAGTATACATTTCTACGGATGAATTATGTTTCTATAACGTTACATTATATTCAATTATAATGTAGTAAATCAGTTCGAATATTTTGGCTTCTACTGTTCTCGGGTATCATTTACTCTTCATGGAATACACTAACAAAGTTATGATTGGCCTGCATGATCGAATTATCCATCTGCTGTTGTTTGTTACTGAGCACTGTTTTTCAAGTTATTATATAATGAATGTAGGTATATACGCTAAGTTTCAAGGAGTCAGCCAATTCAGAGTTTTTGAAACCACTTGTCAATAGCCCTGTTTCTCTTTAAGGATTCCCTCCTAAATGTGTTTCACTTTACTAACTATTCTAGTAGTCCTTCCATAGTTGTTCATATTGCTACGCTAATTTTTTTCTTAGCGGCAGCACTGTTCATGACTATCCCTGTCTATCTCAAATCTGAAGGCTTTCGACGTATTTGGGGAGTTACCGCGACGGCACAATCACCAACCTTGTGGACATGGGTCTGATTTTGACTCTAGGACAGATTACCGGTAATTTTTGTAACAGTAACCCATTTTGGGGATTCAAATCATTTTGAATTCAGAGTTCGCACTTCATAACCTTTTCTGCTTCTTAAATGGACGAGTGACATGCTAAGATTGGCGTTAATGTTCTTGCAAAACAAATGGAACACTTCTCTTCAAACGCTTCAGTATTCCAGGTGGGCAGGCTCAGACCCTTGAGAAACTCCATGTTGCATTGCATATTGGTGTAGACATTTTTGTATAGATAGTTTCAAAAGTCTGTCCGATAGCTTTCCTCTGATATCCATTATTTCTAATAGAGAAGGGTCAACAGTTTAAAGCCTAGGTGTAAACGTCGATTTCAGTTTAAATATATATTTTATTCACTTTAAGTTATATAAATTACAAGATGGTTGCAAGTGGTGTCGCCACCACGGTTGAACAGGAAGTGTCAGCTCAAAGGCTCAAGAAACTTAATTTCGAATGACATGGGCGAAACGACAATTGTACTAGTTTTTATTTGTAAGGTCTAGTTTGCACAATTCCCTAATCGCTCATAGATGGCATTAACACTAGGTCGATCCATCAATATAAACTGAAAAGAAACAAATTAATCACAACAGGATTTCAAAGGAAACAAATTTGTTATTAATTTCAACAGTGGCTCATTTTAAACTGCCACACGACTCCCATTAAATTTCATCAAATTTAAGAAAAGAGCTTTAACTCATTGCCCAATCCGCCAGCATTGTGTCAATTAAAAATTCATTTCGAATTAATAATAGGGATATTTGCCGAATGTGGGTAGGGTAGATATAGCGAACAGATTTTCTCTGGCTGTAAAGTTTTCCGTCATCCCAACGAGAAGACGATTTAATTTTACACACACATATTACGATTCGGGGAACATGTGTCGAATTTGTCATCATGCCGGAAAAATCACTTTTAAGGGTTTTCGCTAGGTAGGAGGACGAGCGTACGTACGTGCTGTGCTGCAAAGTCAGTCATCGTCATCGTCATCGTCGTCATCGTCATCGTCGTTGTCCTGGGCTGCGCTCCTGCTAAGCTATTCAAATGTAATTAAGCCAAAATGCGAATCGGAGATGAGCAAATAAAATGAATTTTCACAAATTAATGTATGTTCAAGAAAAAACGGGCAGAGCGAGTCTGAGTCAGGACAGGCAGAGACGTCAACCAACCATTTTCCAGGATAACGAATAAAAATAAAGGAAAGGATAAGGGATTCCTCAGAGGGGGTATATCTACCTACAGCCGAATCCAGCCCGCTTATGTTCCGAGAGTTTGCTTATGCCGCAGCGCTATAGGAGCAGCCAGCAACAGAAGTAGTAGCGGCAGCAATGGCAAATGAGCAAATGTAAATAATGGGAAAGTATGACTTTTATTATCCTTGTTTGCGGTGCTTTCTTTGCTACAGTTATACATATAAATATTTGTATGGATGTATGTGAGTCCTTTTCATGACTGCTGAATGCTCTGCTCCTTTTTATGTTCGTCGGTTCGTCCCATTCTCTATATACTCACTCACTCACTCACGGCCTTCTCCGACCACTGCCATCCGAAATGGGTGCTATGCCTTCTGCAAAATACAAATTTAATTTTTATGAAGAGTAACGGCGGCAATTTTTGTGCAATTTATGCGAATGTTGAGATTGTGTTCCACAATGGGCCGGGTGGGTAGGTGCTTTGGTAGAGGATGTTAGTCCCTTCTATTTGTGTTTGGTTTTATGGTCACAGAAAAATAAATGTTTGTTCGGAACATTTAAGATGAATGACAGCCAAAGAAGGGGGTGTGGGACGAACAAATTATGTTGAATGTGTGTCCTTTAATTTGAGGCATATTTCCATAAGTGGTCGTTTGTAATGTTTTGCCAGTCCCTTTTTTATTGTCTATATATTGCCATTGTAGGTGTTCTTTTTCTTCTTCTTCTTGCTGAACATATGAGGTTTTATGACCAGAAACTTGTCGTTGCTGTTGAGTTCTTATGACTTTTAGAAGAGATAATCATAACGGCTGCCAGTTACATTGTGCTTAAGAATTGACGCATACGGTTTTATGGTTCAATTCATAGCTTTATCGAGATACATTATGGGCTTGTATAGAATTTGATTAGCAGTTAGTAGTAAACATAATTTTTGGTGGTTCTAATGAATATGTGTATTTGGTTTTCTCTTTCTGCAGATCCCAACAAGAGCGCTCAACTCAATGCTGAAGCTGACCGCAGTCGATTTTGATTCCAATGAAATCACACGCATCGAAGACTACAGCTTTTACGGTCTGCGATTGTCCAAATTGAATATGAAGGGCAATCGCTTGGATGCAATACCGGAAAACGCCTTTGCTGGTCTCGAGGAATCTATGCAAGAAATCGACTTATCCGAGAACCGCCTTCGAATATTTCCCATGTTAGCGCTGCGACGTCTAGACTATCTGCGAACACTTCGGCTTTCCTACAATCAGATTGCATCCTTTCACGGTGATCTGCCGACAGCGATAGCGCTTCCGAATGGTACCACTACCACACCGAAAATGCGATTGCATTCATTGGTGTTTCTGGACTTGAGTTCGAATCAATTCACCGAAATCACTGAAGATTGCTTTCGAGGATTTGCTCAGTTGAAGACGCTGTCTTTGTACTCGAATCAAATTGAAATGGTTCATCGGGATGCATTTCAATCGCTGAAGGAGCTCATGTCCCTGGATATGTCACACAACAGAATAATAGCGCTGGATGCAAAGATTTTCGAACGCAACAAACGATTGCAGACAGTGGACTTGAGTCACAATCACATCCACTCCATTAGTGGGGTATTCGCTGATCTGCCGCAGCTGAGAGAGGTTTTCTTGTCGGAGAATAATATCTTGGAACTGCCTTCGGATGCGTTTACGAACTCGACAAATATTGATGTGATCTACCTGGAGTCAAATGCGATTGCACATATCGATCCGAATGTCTTTAGCACTTTGATCAATTTGGAACAGTTGTATCTGCGATCGAATTTTATCCCTTTGGTGCCGGTAACGATGCTCGACAAGACGTTAAACCTGGCATCATTGTCGCTCGATGACAATGAGATTCAGGACTTAGAAATTGGAATGTTTCGGAAGTTGGAACATTTGCGAGAGATTCGTCTTCACAATAATCGAATACGACGCATTCGCAAAGGAGTTTTTCATCCTCTGCCTAGTCTGCTCGAGCTTCATGTTCAAAAAAACTCGATTGAGGACATCGAACCAGGTGCATTGGCCACCCTGACAAAATTACAACACGTGAATCTGCAAGACAATCAGCTGGCAGTTCTGGAGGACATCTTTCCTAACGGGACATCAGGATCAGCTTTGCTGTCAATTCAACTTAATACGAACTTCTTGAATAAAATTCATCCGAAGACTTTCCGAAGGCAGGACCACATTCAGGTCATGTGGCTGAATGAGAATCACCTAGTGAGGATCGATAGGACGTTGTTTGGGGACTTAAAGCGGCTCGAACGAGCGTATCTATCTAATAATTTGATCCGAGACATTGAACGAGACTCGTTTACGACGGTGAAGCACCTGAAATTCCTCGACTTGAGTGGAAATAGGCTGAGGTCTGTGCGGAAGGAGTATTTCTCTGCCCTGGCCGAGTTGGAGGAGCTAAATTTGTCGGGAAATTTTGTTGAAGCAATCGAAAGCAACTCTTTCGGAGCGATGAAGAAGCTGAAAATACTCGACTTGTCTAGCAACCCTTTGGTGCAGATGACCCGCGATATATTCCTGGATGACATGCCTCTCACTCACTTGAATCTGAGAAACACAACGCTACGCAAAATCGAGGCAAACACATTCAGATCGTTGGGCAACATCATCGAGATTAACTTTGAAGACAATTTTCTAAGCCCAGCGGATATACAAAAACTCGATGTGCAAAGTTTAACGAGCTTGAAGCTGTCGCGGAATAACTTCAGCCACATTGGTGCAGGAGGCGTTATTGCGGGGATGTTCGATAAGCTGAGATCCCTACAGCACTTGACCCTGGCCAACTGTAGCCTTGAAGATATCCCCGATCAGTTGTTTGCCAAAAATACCAACTTAGTTAAGCTGGACCTTTCGGACAACCAGCTACAGGCTATGAACCGAAATATTTTCCACGGGCTGAACGTGTTCAAAGAGTTGAGACTATGCAGAAACAACATTTCGGAGTTTCCCCACGTCGCCCTGTTTAATTTGTCAACTTTGGAGACCCTCCAGCTTGCCGGCAATCAACTGACATCGATTGACTTTTTCAAACTGAGCGGCACATTGAACTTGAGGCATCTGGACCTGAAAGACAACAAAATCACATCGTTGACCGGATTCAATGCGGTGAACTTAACTCAACTCGACCAGGTCGATCTGAGCGGAAATTATCTGCTGTCGTTGCCCCCAAACTTTCTCCAACACTCGGTGAATCTTCAGAAAGTTGACTTGTCCAACAATAGATTCCTTCAGATTCCCAGTTCCGCTCTCTCAGACGCATCCCTTCCACGTCTCTCCTGGCTTAACCTAACAGGCAACCCAATAAATAAAATCTACACAGTCAAAGAAGAACGGTATCCCTATCTCAAAGAGCTTTACATTTGCCACACAAATTTGAGCATCCTCACGAGCAAGGACTTCGAAGCCTTTCAAGCTCTGCAGCACCTCCACTTGATAGGCAATCGAATAATGAGAATCTCTCCGGGTGCCTTCAAGTCTCTCGCAAACCTTCTCACCCTAGACCTGAGTATCAACGAGCTGGAACTTTTGCCCAAGGAACGCCTTCAGGGGCTTAAGTTGCTGAGACTCTTAAACATATCGCACAACAGCTTGCGGGACTTGGAAGAGTTCAGCGCCGACCTGTCACAACTGCAGATCTGTGATTTATCCTTCAATCAACTAGACCGCATATCGAAAAAGACTTTTCGCCACTTAAAAGGCCTGACCGAGCTCTATCTCATGGGCAACCGGATGACAGTTCTGTCCACTGACGCCTTTAGGTACTTGAGGAAGCTTCAAATTCTCGATTTGCGACGAAACTACTTCGAAGTCGTGCCACTGGATGCCCTCAAACCTCTCGAAACCAATGTGCGGACACTCCGGCTGGAAGGTGGGTCATAATTAAATATTTATTTATTTTTTTTAATCCTTATTAAATCGTCCTTGGTACACAGATAATCCCCTGCATTGCAGTTGCGATGCACAGCAATTGTGGGAATGGCTGCGAGACCATCGTCGCTGGAGTGCCGACGATAGTGTCAATTATCTAAGGTGCGAACATCCAGGTGAATTGCGCGGAAGGATATTTACGAAAATGGAACCGCAGCAATTTTGTGACGCCCCATTAATACCGAAAATCGCCATCCAGGATATACAGCCCTATTCGGTGGTAGTATCCTGGCAGAGTCGTGAACATTTCGGTTTAAATGGATATGAGATTGTCTACCATGCCATGGATGGTCCCGATGAGGTGAGTTTAACCCTCGTGGGTTTATTTGGATAGGTTGTTTTTTTTTGTTGTCGACTTTTAAGACTTATATGCTATTAATGAAAATTACACACACGTGAGTGTGGGGGTAACTTTTTAAAATTTCAAAAAACAAGGACAAAATCGTCACACCGTAAAATTGTTGTGTGCAGTTACCGACTGTGTGTGTGATGAGGCGACTCACCTGCTGCAATGCAGAACTCGCAGTTATTTTAGTAAAATGAGCTTTCATTAACGCAATAAGCGTGTTTTAGTCTCCGTGTGTGTGTGTGTGCGTTGTGATATAATAGCGACTGAAAATTACAGTTTCACTGTTCGCGTAGGTGCAGTGCAAGTGGGCGTGTGACCCCAATTTATTGGATTGAGAGGTTTGTTGTGTTTTTTTCTCTTGCTGCAATCCTTTCGGACCCGCTGCGGCGTTTGAATTCATTGCAATTAACGCTGATTATAGTGCTGTTAAAAATTCTGGGAATTCTTACTTACATATAGCCATGTAGGTACTTTGCACGGTGCTGAGTGCTCCTTGTGATGGTGGAACTTCAATTAATGACTCGCTGCAGAATTTTATGGGGAAAGAAATTTCTGGGAAACGAAATTAAACGAAATTTCATGTACGTAGGTGCAGCACTTGTGTTAAAGGAAATTGTTTTAAGGAAATTTGTTGCATTAAATGAGTTCTTGACGAGATTTCTCCTTGAAGCAAGGCAAATGCATAGGAATGGGGAGTCGTTTTTTTGTGAGGTTTTTTTTTTCTGATAAACGGCCCAAGGCTTTAGTTTTGAAAACCTATGCAATCTTGTGACGAAGCTTCTGATGACAGTTTCTTATACATCGCAACGAAGTCCTAGGCTACAGATCGTCTTGTCAGGAGATATCGGAGCAGTTTAACATTCACCTTTGCTGGGTGCCGGGGAACAGAGACATTCCAGGAAACCTTAGCACGCCAAACTGGGAACCACGATACTTCACTCACCTGATAAAAGGGAGATAGGTACACAATTCGGTACTTGTAAATTATGGCTAATGCTGGAAAACTTAAGGTGGACAAATAGTACCACACGTCTAGCGACAAAAGCGATCTGGCCTAAGCTGGATCTGAAACGCTCTAAAAATTTGAGCTCTCTAAGCAGATGGAACATTAGCCCTACTGTATACTGTTTTATAGGTAAACATGCAACAGGACTTGGTGTACTCTCAAATGACTTTTGCAGAAGTTGTATGGACGAGGAGGAGGAGTAAACGATGTACATGCCCTACTCTCTCCAAGAATGAGAAGCTCCATCTCGGAGCCTTCTTCCATGAAGACACATGTGATCTCACAAACATTGACATCAAAAGTCGACTTCGCTTCGTCAGTAGCTCCAATTGGTTCAACGAGTAGGGGGAAACTTTATGCCTGATGGTATGACAACGAACCAGTAATGGTTTAAGTGTGTCGATTCCTTTGCCGATAGCCACTTCGACATAACCTAACCTAACACCGCAGCGGAACCTGCATTTTCGCGTAAACACCCATAGGAAAGAGAAAGTTTCTTATACAATTTTCAATTTAAGAAACCTCGTGGTTTTTTTAGTTTTTTGATAAAATTTTCTCAAAGTTGCGTTAGACTGTCGTTGCAAACATAAAAACAAACATTCTCAAGTTCCACAAATCAGCTGATACTGTAGAGTAAACTCTCCGGTTAGCTGAATGATGATCACGTGAATTAATCGAACATATTGAGATTCTTACGTTAGGGTACACTTGCAACTTGATCGCACTGATTGAGGGCTGATTGAAACGTCAAACAAAACCCAGGAAGGTTCAGTGTGAATGCTTCAAAGAAGTTTCGAAATCTTTTTGTAGAAATCTCGTTTTTTATATGTAGAGGGTGTGTAGAGGGTATTAATCTTTGATGTTCATCAGATTTGCTAACAAAACAGAGCTAACCATTTCAATTTATCAAAAAGCAGACGTATTTCTTTTTTGAAATATTTGGTTTGCTTGAACGGAAAGCACCTTCTCATCCCAGGATGTCGACTAAAATGCAAAAGATCGTCTGCCAATTTTGATTACCATTTCCAGAAATCACTTAGGCAGGAAACTTTAGTCACAAAGTCTTCACCTTCACATCACCGACGCCTTCAAGCAAACATCTGTCAAAAATAGTTCTTGGAATGACAGGCAGCGTTTGATGAAAATTGCCTGGCAGCAAAATCATTGCGCCATTATTGGTAGCGTCCTAAGTTATACATTTACTTGACTTCAACCAATAAGCCTCTTCAATAAGCCCGTTCTTTTGCTAACTGCTTCCAGTTGGGCACTCCAAGTTGTTTCCCTTCAACTTGGGCCTGCCAAATATGGCGAGGCTTTTTTCTTTCCCATTGTCCATCAAGCTTAACACTTGAGAGCTTGGGTAAACAAAGCCCCTTATCCCCTTAGAAACTTGTGACGTTTTGGCCGATTCGTCAAGGTTGCGTGTACTTTCTTTCTGATAGCACATACTTTGTTTATCCCTCGTTTACCGGTGGACCCATTTTTTGTTGCTCAGTCGCAACAATAATGTGTTCTACCAATAATATCAATATCGTAAAATAGTATGATGTATGTTAAAGAAGTCAAATAGCAGAGCGTCGCTGTGCCTAAATCGGTTTTTGACATCAAAAGGTCTCGGTTAGGTCATTGCTGACCTTGATGCAGCAGCAAGTTTTCCCCATTGATATTCTGCACAAACTAAGTTTAAAATATATTAAAACGTTTCGGCTAAAAGCTTTAGCACCCAGTCCGGAACATCATGGTTGAGGTTGGAATAAACCCATGTTCCCAGGGAGTTTAAATTTCAAAATATTCAAAATATAATACAAAGTTAAAAATATTTAGCATATACCTTTTAATTAATATCCACTTTTGTTGTTCTCTTCCAGGTCCGGGCAAAGCGATTAAATGGCACAGCAAATTCAGCAAAACTTATCAAACTAGCATCGAGCACCCGCTATCACATCTGTGTCATTGGAGCAGGCAATTGGTTAACAGAAAATCTCGTGCTTGCCATCAGCCGCCTGCATTTCAACGAATCAATGTTACCCTATCGCGATGACTCCATGCGCGAAGACAGCAACACAATTCTCACCGAGGGCCTGCAAGAGGTCCTGAAGAACTCACACATCTCAACCTGCACCGATGTACAAACATTGGACTCAACCCCAAGCCTTATCACCGATGAAAATGGCCTCTCCAGCAATGGAATCATCCATTCAATCTTAACCAGGCGGCTGGGTCTCATAGTTGGCTGCTGTCTTGGCATAATTGTCTTCATCGTCATGATATCGGTTCTAAGCTATATCAAACTGAAAAAGCAACGTCTCGAAGGTTCCAAGAGACAGCAGCCACTACCACCCGAGTACATCTCGTATAGGCATTTCTCAATTCCGAACGAGGAACTGAATCGAAATGTGATATCGAGTGTACCGGGTGGAATTAGTGCGCATATAAGTGGTACCAGTTTGAGCACAACAACTGCTACCACTCCGATAGCCCCAGCTGGTTTAATGACACCGGCGGCGGCGCCCCTCCTAAACGGCACCGATCTAAGCAATCATCATAATCATAATCATTCGGGTTATGTGGCCGGAGTGGTGCTGGGAGCGAATAACCTTAGTGCTTGTTAGTAAACCGGGATGGTCTTATGTTTTATCTATAAAAAGGCTTTTTTCTTTATTTTACAGAGAATGGTAATAATGTTTCTGTTTCGAATATAGTTAGATAGGAATGGTGTATATTACAATTTTATTATTATGGCGAAAGAAAGAAAATTTTACAACACACTTAATGTTTAATGAACTGTTATCAAAGAAAAAAAAATAAATAAATACAAAGAGTCCCTATAATTATGTTAACCGCAGCTTTGCACAAGTATGTTGGGTTTGTTTTTTTTTTTCTTAAAAAAGGAAAAATGAATAATTTTATGATTGTTATAGTTTTTAAAATTTAGAATTGTGCCTTTTTTTATTTTTTTTTTGGTTTTTAGTTTTTGCATGTGAGTTGGATAGACGTCGAAGGATGGTTTGATGTAGTGCTGTTGCACTATACTTAGGGTGCGTTTAAAAGATAGCGATTTGAATGAAAATTGTGTACATCAGGGGTGTCGAACTCAGACTTCTGCCTCGAGTAGGACAGCTGACATATATATTATACAAGGAGTAATGTTTTTATTGTTCCTTTCCGAATCAAGCAATGGATTTGAGAGCTTTTATTTATCCCAAAAATTTTATCGAGTACAGAAATTTCTCAAAATGATTTTAGGGCCTAGTCTCTTGAGTATTAAGAGCTATTACTCACCTTCTATTTCAATTCAGAAGCCAAGCTTCATCAAATTTAAGAAAGAGTTCTTGTGCAAAACATTTTTCCTTTCCAAAATCATTGTTTCTTTTCGATTAGCATCTTTGAAGTGATGTAGGGAGAAGAACGACAACAAACAATTAAATACAGATTAGAACAAACATATTCAGAACATGTTTGTCGGATTTTTTAAATGGACATTTGCTAAAAACGCATATTTGTCATGTGGGAATCTTCAATTTTCGCTTCATTTCATTTCTTTAATTTTTTCGACAAGACCATGGTGGTCTACTCTAGTAAACCTTTTGTTCCCCGGGCCGGCATCACGATGATTGGCCCCTTGTTTTGCATGGGAATTTTTCAGTTTTACTAAAATGACATAATAAGGTGTAAAGGTACGATTACGCGGCAATTTTTTCGAGTCATTTAAATGACGCTGCGACGTATAAATCGCGTCACAAAGCAGTCATTTTGATGTCGTTCTGTGTGATCGCCATTTTTAGAATAACATCTTCGGCGTCATTTAAATGACTAGGAAAATGTCGGACCAAAAGACATTAATTGTTTGCCATTTTAAGACGGAAAAATGGCCGTGTGATCGGTCTTTAATGACGCCTAGGACAAATGACTAAACTGTTTGGCTATTGCGTCATTTAAATGGCAGCTTTCAAAAACTGACAACGCTCGAAATTCCAGCTATACCATTTTAATACGCAAATGAAAATGACACAGCATTTAATACGATATCGGCGCTTTCATTTGGATTTAAAAAAATTAAAAATTAGCCATTCGTGAAGCGACGAAGAGGAGGTTCCGATTCGGCTTCGTTTTTCGGAATCTATCGACAAAATAAAACATAAATAATTTGTCGCGCTTCAATCATAAGAAACAAATAGCACACCGCACACACGTTAATAAACTCACCAACTTATAAATATCGTCGAGAACTTCCAGAATGATGTACGTTATCTTTGACTGCGATAAGCAGAAAAGGAATAGCAATTTCCACCATCATCGCTATATTGAAACCACATGAAATCATCGAGCGAAGTGCAATAGAACTTACCTACCCTTTGCTTAAGCAACAACAACGCCTGAACTATCATCGGCCGATACAATATTCCCAGAAATACAAAATTTCATACGTCCAGACATTTTGTTGCTCATAGGCCACACTTTTTGAGTAACGCAGGTGCTTAAAGTTTCTGTTTGCTTCGCTGTACTGAGATCTAAAAAAGTCAGTGTTGTAGTCTCGGTGCAGTTTTTAGAAGGTAAAAGACTTCCTAGCATTAGCACAATCTTTGTCGAACCATCTTAGCTTGCAGGATCTTTTTTTTTGTCAGTGCTTTGGACGGCAGTCTTAATAACGAAGTGTTTGGATCGTATAGACGCTCTCCCAAGCATTTTTTCGTCCCACACTAGTATTGGTAATAATCCCAGTTGAGTGGTGTCAGTTTCATTTGATGAACCGTAAACTATACATTTAAATTCCAGGGGTTAATTTTTTTCATTGTCAAAATAAAATTATAAAAAAATTAAACTCGAAAATAGGCCCCCTTGATGGTTATGCCCGTTGCGAACCGCACCCTTTTTAGTAAAGCTTCTTACTCACCGATGCGATACGGACTGCACTTCGACCAAAAAGATCTTTTGTGCCAAATTGCCCCTCGCTAAGTCCGCCACTGCAAACAGGCATCATATTAAGCACTACGCAAAAAAGGTTTACGCGATTTGAAAAGTGAATTGATGTTGGGACGGAAATAATGATCTCGGACCCAGTCATGGCCCGTGGGCCGTATCTTTGCCACGTTTGATGTACATAAAAGTGAAGATTATGAAAGAAATGTTCTATTCATATCTGTTGCAAGACAGCTCTGTTCGAAAAGCGGTTTAAAACATTTATTTTGTTTCTAGTTCACTGATATATTCATTTCCGCACAAAAATTTGAAAATTAGAGCTATCCCTTTCTAGAGCATAAAATCAAAGGAACTACGTGTTAATAGTAGGCTACCAGTACCTCTTCCTTATAATAGTGAACCCGTAAATGCATTCACAGACCTTACAGTCTAATTTCTTTATCTTCTAACTCACAAAGAATTCGTAATTTTATTTTTAAATAAATCCATTTAACCCTCAATTTGCTAGAAAATAAAATAGTAATACTTTTAATGAGCTATGAAATAAACAAACTGCAAAAAAAAAACAAAACACATTATCAAAGTTTCCCCAAAAAAATACTTCTTAAAATTCTTATAACAAGATTTTTGTAAATTTAAATTTAAATTTAACTTGAACCACAACACCAACAAGAAAAACAAAAAACAATTAACAAAAAACTTTGCAATCAAAATCAAAAGAATAAAATATATGAAAACAAAATTTGTTTGTAGTTAAATTGAGGTTAGTGAATCTGGAATAATAATTAAATAATTAACAATTTGGTAGTGAGAAATAAACTAAATAAATCAACTCGTATTACAAGACACAACTAAACCATTAATTAAACTAAAATATAAAACAAAAAAAAAATATTGTAAATAAAAATTTAAAAAAAAATATTCTCTATAATTTTGTAGATAAATTAAAAAAAAAAACAAATAAAATTTAAAAAAATTCTTTTGTATAACAAAATTATATTCTTAAATTTATCTTATAAGAGTGTCCAAGGCACAGCCCCATTAAAAATTCTCTCTTTTGCCACAAAAATTATAAAAACAAAGTAAACAAAATTTGAAACAAAAAATGCTAAACACAAATAATACTATGTTATTTTTGCAAATGGTAACTTAACGTTAGAAAAAGATACAACAACTACAAATGTTAACATAAATAAAATATACCTACTTTCAAATAAATAGCTAAGAAAAAGTAAATGTTTAACAAGAAAACAGCGAACTATATACATAAACCAAAAAAAAAATCATCATAAAAAAATAAATCAAATTTTAACTTAAACTAAAAAATAAATTAATAATGAGAAGTAAGCAACTAATTGTAAAATTAATATGTAAAAGGTATTTTGTTTATTGTAATGAAATTGTATGATATAATGTTAGTGAGGTTACAGAAAATTTATACCAAAAAAAAAACAAAATCCATTTATTAAAATTAGATAAATGAAGAAAAACAATTTAATACTATTAATATGAAGCGTAAACAGAACAAAAATTGAAAAAAAATGTACGATCCAATGAAGAATGAGATTAAAATGTAAAAAATAAAATTGCCATGAAAAAATATATTAAAATTGTTTTCTTATTTTTCTTTTTTGTTTGGAGTAGATTATTTAGCTCAAAATAAGGATTGCAGATAAAGGATAAAGTATTTATAAGACGAAGGATTTTTTTTTTTGACATTGGGGTAGATCTTAATTTTAAGAAAGGAAAAGTACCAATATTTTCGTTATATAAAAATATGTAACAACAAACATTTTTGAAACTAAAGAAAATTTATGAAAGACGAATCCTTGAACTTAAACTCGGAAAAAAACAATATTCCACAGCGCTTTTTAGAAAATGTGTATACAAAATATCAAATAAATTATGCGAAAAAAACATTAGCCGGGCTTTTAGTTAAGCTACAGCAAAAGAGCAGAAGAGACGTAATTTGGAGTTCACCACTATGCATAAGTATTTTATTAAGAAATTAATTAAAGGCCTTCCTAACAGAATTCCCCATTGGGCATACTTCTTAAAAGTGGAAAACATCTCTGTCGTAGACTGCAGTACCGACAGGTGAGATACATTTCAGCAGCATTTCAGTCTTGAAAATGATACACATGTCAGTGACTTATATCTTTGAATTACAACAGTAGCCTGACTCAAGGAGAACATTTTGGGGTCTGTTGAAAGCTGGTTCGGGAAGGTTACTGTCTGGTACATCTTTCGTTAGTTATTCATCTTATTAAATAACTTGAATCCCGAAAACTTCAAATGACAGGCGGTATGGTTTTCGCAGCAACAGGTCCGCTCTTGAGTTTTTGTGAAAAATAAACATGTGAAAATTTCGAAATGACCACTTAGAAAGACAGGAAAAAACGATTGCAATGTCATACCATCCAAGGTTAAAATAAATCAAACAAAAATAGTTCTCCTCTTTAAAGGATAAGGAATGTTCCTTAAAAAATTTACTAGAACACCTCTCTCATAACAACTTGTTTCCAAACCAACTTTATTGTTCTTTTCTGCAAAATTAAGTTTGACTTTATATTTATAATGTTGAATCTATGTTATCAGTTTCAATTCAATGCAGGTCCAAAGTTAAAACAATATCTCTTTCCTAAAAAGGATATGCGGTTTAATATAAATATTATCGTTTTCGACAAACGTGCTAGGTTCCAAATAATCACATTCTGATAGTTCTTTCAAAATCGTGAACATGTTTTTTAAATAAGAGGGATGTCCTTGATCGCATTTGGGAAAATGCATATATACATACGTATTTTATTATTTGTATTGTAAAGTTTATATTTTTAGTAACAAGTAAATTCCCCGGAAGAACGCGCAAATCTGGTGAAATAATAATTTACTGCAACCGAAATCCATTAATTTGTTGTGTAGTTAAGGGCACTTAAAAATTTGAATGATTAGCTTCATCTTTAAGGGATATTAGGTACCCTTATTATGAATAAACGCAGTGCGGGCATTAAGGAAATGAAGGATTAGAGAAAAGCAGAAACCGATGCACGTTGGTTTTAAATGTCTGTAAACTATAATGTGCAGGAAAAACAGAGCGTGGTAGAGCATTCCGCATTCCATATTCATTCGTGTAGAACGGCTGATAAACGAATCTTTATATATCACTGTGCGGCCGAATATTGGCTTAAGGGTGAACTAATGAGCATTCCTCGCATGGCGAGTATTGCGGTTGAATTGTTGTAGGGGTGGAATACAACTGGCTATTTCGTTTGAGCACTTGTTGTGGAAATACCGATAAAACAATGACAAACAGGAAACATAAGAACCATGACTAAGACAGTCAAGTAATTTCACGATGTCTCGATCGCCAATAAGTTTTACCGCATGATTTTGAATCCTGTCAAGTAGCTCTAAATATTTACTTGGAGTAACGGACCAGATATGAGCGCTGTACTCAAGTTTGGGACGAATAAACGCCTTATAAATATTTGCCAGATCAGAAGGGGTGCAATATTACTTGCATCGCTTGAGGAAGCCTAGACATTTCGCATCGTTCTTGGTGACGTCGAATATGTGGTCATTCCAACGGAGGTTGTCATTAACACACATACCGAGAATGGTAAGTCGTTTGGTTTCAGCGATGCAAGTGTCATTCATGGATAATGGCAGACAGTATTGAGGTTTCGCTTTAATGACAGTAGATGACAGCAGACAGCGTTGCGTTTTGGAAGCATTAAATTCCAACCCTGTTGGTTTTACTTCACAAAAGAATGCTGTCAAGGTCAGAATTTAATAAGCTTAACATCCTTTTAACATCCTGTTCCAGCTCCACGCCCGAAGATGAGGGACGTGAATCATAAAACGAATATGTGAAGCTAAGGGTACTGTCATCAGCAAAGGAATGGATTGGATTAGAAGTGACAGATAGGTGGTCATTGATGAAAATGAGAAAGAGAGTCGGAGACAAAACGGAGCCCTGAGGACACCAACATTTATTTGGTGTGTTGAACGATCCGAAAGGTAATTTCTAATCCATTGAAGAAGGGTATCATCGATTCCAAATGCACGAATTTTGGACGAATGAGCTTGATGCCAAACTCTGTCAAATGCCTTTGAAATATCAAGCGCAACGACTTTAATTTCACCACCACGGTGAATGTCATCAAATCACCAGTGGATCTGTTGCTGCGAAAACCGTACTGCCGGTCATTAGGAAGTTTTCAGGATTCGAGATATTTCCTAAGCTGACGGTTTATCAGCGTTTCCATGACTTTGGAAAGAAGGGAGATAAGTGCAATTGGTCGGTAGGTGGTGGGGGAGGAAGATTCGCCTTTTTTGGGACTGGCTGTCTAAATGTTGATTTTCATCTTATCGGAAAGAGCCCTGAAGAATAAGACAGATAGAAAAGCTTACGCAGTGATTTTGCCAGCGTGGAAGAACACCTCTTCAGAACGATAGGGGAAATATAATCTGGAACAGCAAATTTACGTATGTTAAGATCTTGAAGTACTCTTTCCACTTGAATGTTCTAAGCGCTGAAGTACGGGGGGTAAAGCACAATCTGGAAGCATTGATCTAGCCGCAAAATGAGCAGCAAGCAGATTGGCTTTGTCTGTAGAGCTGACAGCTGGAATGTCATTGTAAATGAGTGTCAGAGCAGATGAAGAGGACGAGTTTTTAATGTTTTTTTTATAAACAACCAAACGTTTCTACTACCGGAGAGATTTTGTCATATTTTTTGCCTCAATTTGACATGTAATTTCTAGCTCGTTCAATAAGCAAAATTATCGCCTTCGGATCGAAAATAGTCCTCATAAAATTTTTGAAACGCAGCTCCTGAGTTAAGCGCAACATTTTAAATCAACATGTACGTCATTCTATCGTAGTTTAAAAAGCTCCCAAACATAGTATTTTTTTATATTAATTATTTCTTCTATTTCTACCCTCTGGGACTACTGCAATTGATTAAATGAAAATAGCTTCCCTTTGCAAAGTATGATGACATGAAATGCAGTTGAACTCATTCTGATAGAAAATTGGTCTAATTATCTCGAAGAATTCTAGCAATTCACGTCGGGTGCACTACCTATGTCATTTCTCTGAAATTGCACATTTTTCTAACTCATGTTGATTGTCAAAATAAACTCCGGTCATAGCAAATGTCAAACTGCCATAAAGTTAAGTTTCTTACAAAAAACACTTACCTCTATGACATGTACTTTACCAAAAACGTATGTCAACAGCTTTGCACGTAAAAATGTGTAGTTGATATCGATCAAATCGACACCTTTGTACTGTTGAACAACTTGACATCTTGGTGTTCAATTCCAATCCCACATTAGGAAACAATTTCGAATTTTCCAATTCATTTCATGGGGATGAAATGTCGACATGCAACATCCGTACGTGTGAGGTATGACTTGATGTATTTCACACTTTTCCTTGATTCATTGGAAAATTTGTATTTGATATTTTTGCCGAACAAATGCAAGAAATGTTTCTATTTTGTGGAGAATTTTTTAGAGATATCTTACCAACCTAGTTACCTATCCACATGAATATCTATGAGTGTTTATTCTCTGTAGAAGAAAATTAATTCGAATATTGTAGTATTGTATATATCTGAGCAGTTTCTGGAAAGGTTGTATTTTCATATTATTTCATAGGATAATCTCTAGATTCGTAGTGGTCAGCTGTTGTGGGAAAAAAGTTATTTCGATTTTGATTCCTTGAAAAGCCATATTTGCAAAAGTTCGGATGTGTGCATCTTTCGAAAGAAACAAATCGTAATCCATCTCACCTGATGTCCAATATACCAGATCGGAAATGGGAATAAACTATCTTTTGTCTCTTCGTTTTCCTATGAAGACATACCTGAATGAATTCTCCTGCAATTTTAAATACTTTCAAGACTTTCAAATATGCGGTTGAATTTTGATTTATCTAGAAAACACGTTTTATTTGTTAATATCTAAATATTATTTCATTATTTCACAGTTAAAAACAATATCAATCCAACCTCCATAACCGAGAATCTTAGGGGATAGGTATTGAACCATTATTTAAAGAATAAATTTAGCTAAATTGTAAATTAATTAGACACTATATTATAATTGTCGTAGAGTTTATGTTCTATATTAATCCGACATTAAAATATTAACAGCGGTTTAGGCTGTTCGTTGCTGAGTCAGTCATTTAGAACCAAAACTTTATTATTCTCTTTATCAGGGGAATTCTAACATAAAGGTTAATATTTGAACAGACAAATATGTTTAAACAATATGACGAACATTGTGATCACAGATGAGGAATTAACCAGATAGTCAACTCGAGAGCGAATCTCTCACCTTGCCTACAAGCTAATTCGAACTAAAAAGCTCCACATAATTTGCACTTATATGGGCTTTTACGTGCAAATCAAATAGGAATCATGCACACATAAATCGAATTATATGGGACTAATGGCCGCGCCCATGAAATGTCATTTTTTATAAAGGGTGATTTTTTAGCTGGTTTGGTTTTGGCAACACTGGTTTTGACAGCTGACGTGTGTTTAGTATCTTGTGTCACTGTCAAACAGCTTCAGTTTGGTTTGCAATTTAACCATGGATCGTCTTACAAATGAACAACGCTTGCAAATTATTGAATTTTACTATCAAAATTCGTGCTCGGTTCGAAATGTTCATCGCGCGCTGCTTCCATTTTATGATCGGCATTCTCGACCTTCTGAGCAGTCTATTCGGAAGATTGTGACCAAATTTCGCACCAAATTTACTTTGTTGGACATTAAACCACCAACACGTTTACGTACTGTGCGTATTGAAGAAAATATTGCGGCCGTATCAGCTAGTGTGATAGAAGACCGCGAAATGTCGATTCGGCGCCGTTCCCAGCAGTTAGGCCTTTGTTACAGCACTACGTGGAAAATTTTGCGGAAGGATTTGGGCGTAAAGCCTTTTAAGATACAGCTGGTGCAAGAACTAAAGCCAGCCGACCTACCACAACGCCGAATTTTTGGTGAATGGGCTTTTGGAAAGCTGGCCGAGGATCCGCTTTTTTATCGAAAAATTGTGTTCAGCGATGAGGCTCATTTTTGGTTGAATGGGTACGTAAATAAGCAAAATTGCCGCATTTGGAGTGAAGATCAGCCAGAAGCATTGCAACAGCTACCAATGCATCCCGAAAAAGCCACTGTTTGGTGCGGTTTATGGGCCGGCGGCATTATTGGGCCATATTTCTTCAAAGATGATGCGAATCGCAGCGTTACTGTCAATGATGAACGCTACCGAGCGATGATAACAAACTTTTTTTTGCCCGAAATGGAAGTTCTTGACTTGCATGATATGTGGTTTCAACAAGACGGTGCCACATGCCACACAGCACGCGAAACAATGGCGCAATTGCGAGGCGAGTTTGGTGAACAGTTAATTTCACGTTTCGGGCCGGTCAATTGGCCGCCTAGATCGTGAGATTTGACACCATTAGATTATTTTTTGTGGGGGTATGCCAAGGCTAATGTGTATAGAGACAAGCCCGCTTCGATTGACGCACTGGAAGCCAACATCCATGCATTCATTCGTGAGATACCGGCCGATATGTGTGAAAGAGTATGCCAAAATTGGACTCAGCGGATGGGCTACCTGAGACGCAGCCGCGGTCAACATTTGCATGAAATTATCTTTAAACATTAAACTGCAAGGTTAAAACTATCGATTCAAATAAAAATTTCATTCATTTTTTCGAATTTTTTGTGTTTTTTTTAAAAAAAGTTCTAAACCTCTTAAAAAATCACCCTATAGCAAGAAGTTGGGAACAGTTGATGCATTTCAGCAGATTACAACTCACAATTTGTGTGTGTAAAATAAACATGGCAAATATGCGGTGAATATGGATTGATAAAAACATAGTTACCACACAACTAATAACATAATAAAATATTATAATATTAAGAATAAAGCTGTGTTTTAACAAATTTATTCTAATTTTTAATGAAAAATAATCAAAATAATATTGATTAACGTGACTACTATATAATAAGTAAGTTCATCATACATTTTCGGTTGATAATAAATTTAAGTATAACTATATAGCAAGGATTTCGTAGATTATGGATGGTTATATTGAAGCAGTTAAGTAACTCTAATACAATTGAATACTGATTTAAAACGCTTTTTAATAAAACGTTATCCAAATTCTTACAAATATTATTTTTGGTACATCAAAACACAGCTGAGAAAATTGATTGACTAAACGTACAAATCTTGTAAAACAACATAAAATAAAAGGATTACAAATACTTTTTTTCACTTTTTTTTATCCATGTACGGAACCTGAATATGTACATATATTCATTAAACTTTCATATGTTGAATAACAACAATCAAATAATAAATAAGTAATAAAACAATCAAAGAATTTAATATATATATAAAAAACCATTGCAAACAATTTATTACAAATATTTTACACACAAACATTACTAATTTAGTAATATTTATGAAATAATACAATAAAATATACATTTTATTTCATTTTATTAACCAAAATGTAAAAAGTATAACAACCCAAGAATGTTTTATTTAAGGCAGATAAAAACTAGAGAACTATTTATTATAACCGCAAAAAATATTCCAACTAAATTGTAACAACTTTATTGGGTAACTAATTTTTTGTTTCTTTATAAACATTTATTAAAATAGCTATAAAAGTTGAATCACATAAACTCAACACTTCGCAGAATTTCCTATTTCCCAAAACATCCGCCGTGACCAGCTGTTGCGATTTGGATATATTGCAAAACTCCCCACAATTATTTTTGGCGGGTAATCTAGTAAACTAGACCTAACTTCATGTGTCTGGCTCACACGTATTCACAGATGGGAAAATTGAGAGAGGATTTTTCGGCCGTTTTTAAATATTTTTTGCGGGTTGAAAGTAATAGGGGATTGCAGAGTTGACTATCTGGTTAATTCCTCATCTGTGATTGTGATTCAACAGGAATGTTTGTGTGGTTTTATGATTGTGTGTGCAGTGGCTTAGTGGTTAAGTACTTTGGATGACGGGCCCCAAATCCGACCGTACCTCTTGTGAAAGTCTGACAAAAATCCAAGAATAAGAACTGTTAAGGCAGGCTCTCAAAAAATTGGCGTTCGCAATCGGTAGTTGGAGAATTCTCATTTGTAATTTTTATAATTAATTTATTTTAATTTTACTTTTTTTTTTTAATGTGAACCCTTAAGTTTATTGGACACTGAAGCTCCGGTCAAATCACCAACTATTTTTATCCAATTAATGGTATCGGCAATAGTGCTAGGAACAACTCTAATTAACACCCGAGTTACAGATGACATTGCAACAAACATTGGAACGGGACGTTTTATTATGGCCTTGGTTGTTCAAATTTTACCAATATGTTACATTCTCAATTGGCTTGAAGAAATTGGTGAACGTTTATCAGATGCGATTTTTCACATGAGGTGGATGAATCAAAGTATGAAATTTCGTCGATTGTGTATATATTTTATGCACCGATAGCGGAGTTATATACTGCTTAGCTCAATTAAAACCAAAGGTAAACACTTAATATTTGTATAGTATAATTTATATATGTATATGTATATGTATTGTATAATTTTGTAAAATTTGTAATGTTTTTTTTATGCTTTATCGTTATAGGGAACGAAAACAATTTAGTTTTTTTAATTATTTTTTTTTTGTATTTTTTATAGAAATAAACAGATTTTGAAAGCGGAAATATTTTTTATTGCATAAACAAATCAATGAGCTAAAAAGCAGCTTAACTTAAAAGTAATCACTTCCTTTTAAAAAGTAGCTTTCATTTAAGCTAGACATTCTGACTCAATTTTTTAGCTATTCCGTCTATATCTACTTCGATTGGGGTCTTTTGAAGACATATAAACCACTGGGAACTAGTAGTCCATTATAGATTCCAAATTAGTAACAAAACTACTCTTTTAAATCAGAGTCCCAGTAAAGCTGTCATACAAAAAGAAGAAATTTTAATCTCTGTCAAATTTCCATTAATGATATAATCATTGAGTATTCCGATGAAGTAAAATAACTTGAAGTTAATTACTAAATTAGAATTCCCACTTAAATAATGCAGCTAATGCATTTTGGGCCTGCCTATAATATGGTGGAAGAAAATCATTCAAAATGCCGCCATCGTCAAACTAAACAAGGTGCAACGTCTTTGTATTGGTATTTGCGGAAGCCATGTAAACTAGAACTAGTTTAATAGAGTAAACTAACTTTAATAGAACTTAAACCCACAAATACATTTTTCTTCAAAATTGACCTCGGCGCAGTTGCAGTCAAACTTATTGTCCTGATCTGGCGGCGGCTTCTAAGAGAAAAACTTTTATTGAAAAAAGGGTTATTGGAGCTCAAGTTTCAATTATTCCCTCAAGCACCAAACCCCTATCATACGAAGCAATTAGTGATTTTTTTTTTTAAGTACCTAATACATATATCTATAGTTGGCGCAGTTGAGAAGGTGTCCCTACTTGTGAACCGGGCAACTAAAAGAAAGGTTCCGTTCATCGGTTCATGGACGCGGATAGACCGTCCGGCCCAGCAATTCGGTTGGACTTCAGTATAAATCCCTCACTTAATTTTGATCTTGTACTCGGAATTCCTGAATCGATTGTCAATGTTCGCTCAGCCTGAAAGCTGAATTTATGTTGTCTTCGTCTTTTATCAGTCTGAAGAAATAGGTTTTCAATGGCTCTACTGCAAGGTATGCTTGTTCACCTCTATACAGATTTCTGTAAGTGTTTTGTTAGCCTACCCTGGCACATTCCTTTTACCTTATGGTTAAACTTCCGAACATTATTTCTGAAGGAGCACCTCTCTTATTTTTGTCCGGAGAAGCCGAAGTTTTACGATCTTCTTTTGCTTAAGACGCTCTCGTCCTTTTGCACATCGCCGCTTTGTAGACATGTTGTTTGTTGCCTATTTTTTCACGACGGTGGGGTGGTGAAACCAAGCACATCAATTGCGGCATTTTTGATGAGAGAAGCCATCGTCATCAGCACTTGATGCTGGTTGCAAAGGACTTCTGGAAAGGTTGTGGCAGGTTGCGTTGCTTGTGTTCGAGCGTCTCAATGTCTGCTAATCTGCTGACATCAATGTTCCTTTGTAAATGTTGAGGTGAGGGAGAGTTGCTCTAATATAGTGAAGTTATAAGCCACACAGCGAAATCGATTAGACTGACTTCGTTACCCTATGTGCGTGTCGTGTCTTAGATGATACAGTGAACTCTCTCCTTACCTCTCATAAGCGGACACCATCATAACCGGAATGGTTTCTTATAATGGGCAAATATGTGAGTTTTTCTAATAGAAATAATTCTAAAGACTCCTTAATAACGGAACGCAAAAACAAAATTTCATAACCACCGAATATTTTAGCTTTCTCTTAAGCGGACAAACTCTATATAACTGTAGCACGCTTTTATGTTATTTTATTTTATTGATTATATTGCGCTCCTTTAAAAGCAAAAAAATTGGGAAGCTATGAAGTACTCCCTAGATCGAAATGATTAGGTGAATAATTTTTTTACCTTCTTCAATGGTTTGCCATAACAAGTTTTGACACACGCCCGTAATCGACCCAGATGGACTTCAGCTAAAATGTTTTAAAAATTTGTTTACATGTCATTCAGTAAGTTCAGTTTCTCATAGTCGGACACCTCTCATCAGCGGACAAATTTCTCGGTACCATCAGTGTCCGCTTATGAGAGAGTTCACTGTATATGCTTTCAGATTATGCGATCAATTATGGAATGCTTTTAGGCGTCATAGGGTAACCTACCCAGTAATCAGCATTTAAGTGCAATTTCTGAATTTAAAGACCTGCACCTAATATAAACAAAAGGAACACAAAATTTAAATTATTTTTTTAATAAACGAAACATGACTGCACTCCTTTAGTTATAATAAATAAAATTTATAAATAAGTCACTGCTGTCCAAAAATGCAGTAGTCCTGCATTTTCAATATTCAATAGGAAAAGCAATCAAAACATAAAGAGGGAAGGTGTTAGACTTCTCATATGTTCTTTCAACAAAATCAGTGCTTTTAAGGTGAAGCCCAACCGTCGCATCCTATGTTTTTAGCCTTAAATCTGTTCATTTTTCGTATTCTTTTAAAATTGTCTCCATTGTTGAGAAGATATTGCTTCATTTGTATCCAAACATTTTGGATTTTTGTTTCAAGTGGTTTTTTTTACTACGAGAAATAAACTTAAGGGCTTAACTAATATATAAAGAGTCGAGTTTTGAAGCAACAAGTCGCATTCAGTATACAATTTCCCCAAGTACCCGGCAAGGCTATATGTATGAAAATCCGGCGAAAAGAAACTGTGGTAGTGGGGTCTATTATCACCCCAACGGAAGTTATATCCAGTTAAGTGAAAAAGTTTCGTGTTTGAGGTATAACTTCATACGCCAAATAACCTTTTTTTTGAAACAGGGCGCAAAACATCGAGTGTAGCTTCGGTTGTGTGGCACGTAGCGCCGTCCTGTTGAAACCAAATGTTGCAAATATCCTCCTCTTCAATTTTTGTGAACAAAAAATCGTTGAACATGGCTCGATAACGATCGCCATTGACTGTAACGGCCACTCCTTGTTGTTGTTCGTTGTTCAAGCGTATACACAACCATATTCGTTTAGCGGAAGGATAAAACTAATTATCTGTCAAATCAGACATGAGCTAAGTAAAGGGTGATCCATTTCGAGGTTTCCAACTTTTTTAAAGAAAAAAACACAGAAAATTCAAATTTAATGGAGAATGTTTATTATCATTTGAAAGAACATTCTTTGGCATTTATTTTTTGAAGATTATGTCTATCAGATGTTAGCCGTTGCTACGTCGCAGATGGTCCATCCGTTGAGTCCAATTTTCGATCACTCGTTCGAGCTTTTCGACTGGTAACTGGCGAATGACACGCGTGATGTTTTCCTCCAAGGTCTGAATCGAAGCGGGTTTGTCGGCATAAGCTTTTGACTTTACATATCCCCACAGGAAAAAGTCTAACGGTGTGATATCACACGATCTTGGTGGCCAATCGACCGGCCCAAAACGTGAAATTATGCGCTCACCGAAATGTTCTCTCAATAAGTCCATTGATTGATGCGATGTGTGGGAAGTGGCGCCGTCTTGCTGAAAGCAAATGTCGCCGAGATCACGAACTTTAATTTCAGGCATCAAAAGGTCGGTTATCATGGCCGATAACGGTCGCCATTGACGGTTACGTTCGCACCGGCATAATTTTTAAAGAAATATGGACCGATGATTCCACCAATCAAACCACACCAAACCGTTTTTTTTCTGGATGAAGTGGCAGTTCTTCAATCTCTTCAGGTTGCTCTTCATCCCAAATGCGGCAATTTTGTTTGTTTACATACCCATTGAGCCAGAAATGGGCCTCATCGCTAAACAAAATTTGCCTCGAAAACGTCGGATCTTCTTGGAACTTTTCAAGAGCCCATAGAGCGAAGCGATGTCGCTTGGGAAGGTTGAGCGGCTTCATTTGTTGCACAAGCTGTAGTTTGTACGCTTTCAATTTAAGATCTTGACGTAAAATGCGCCAAGTCGTTCCATACGTCAGTCCGAGTTGCTGCGAACGGCGCCGAATCGACTCTCTACGGTCTTCGTGTACACTCTCAGCTACGGCCGCTATATTTTCTTCACAGCGTGCTGGACGTGGTCTATTCGGTCGAATATTATCCAATAATGAATGCTGGGTCTCAAAATGGGTGATGGTGTTGCGAATAGTACGCTCAGTAGGCCGATTATGTTGACCATAAGTTGAGCGAAGTGCACGAAACACATTCCTCACATAACGTAAATTTTCATAATAAAGTTGAACAATTTGTAAACGTTGTTCACGCGTAAGTCTTTCCATTATGAAATGCCAAACAATACTAAACAAAAATAACATGACAGCATGACACGACTCACACGTGATCTGTCAAAAAAGGCTATTGAAAAAAGTATCTCTACTTGTATCACCCGTTATTACCATTCGCGAAATAAGCACTAGTTGAAAAAAACGTTAGATGGCGGACCCTATATATATAACTTCGGGACTATTAGACATAGCTACAAAAACAATTTATCAAATTTTGTAGACCGAATTGGATGGAAAATGAAATTTTATTAATCCAACAAAAAGTTACATACGCAGGTCTAACAAAAACAGTGTTTTTTGAATTCTCTTTTAAAATCAATTTTTCTTATAGCCTTTATTCCCTTTAAGAGCTGATGTATCTAAACAGATTTTAAAGTACAACAAATATATATTCAAAATCAGCCTGAAATGACAGTAGTTAGACCAAAAACATATCGTATTCCTCAGAATCCTGTACGCAACAAGAAGAGGCCGACTAATGGATAACTGGATAAACTGCAATAAATAGATCTGTATAACCAATTTTAATACTATTGGAGAAATTTAATCGTAATCGGCCGTTGGGGTTGAAGCTTTTCTTCTATGCATATCAGTTAGATGTTGTCGAGTTTACCTTTGATGCGGACTGTGATATCGGCTTTATAACAGTCCAGGTCATCCGCTGATAATTCGGCTACAATTATTTAATTATAGTTCTGCTATTGCAGCGCATTTGGTTGGGGTTTAGCTCAGTTGTAATATTTCATGAAAAAGTTAACCTTTATTCCTATGACTTAACAGGACCCAGCAAGAAGACAACTTGCTTCAAACTCCAAATTTCAACCTTAAAATGTCAGAAAAATTTAAATTTGCAAATATACAAATCTGAGAAAATTGCAATGGTAATCCATTAAGTAATTAATTCTATAATAGATCATAGAAGCGACTGGATGTGCAGTGCATGTCCTGACAAAAGAGGGACCCCACCCCCTCTCCCTTGCAATTTGCAGTAAATCAACTAAACGTTACTTCATCCCTGATTTGTTTCACATTCCCGTCATTAAATAGAAAAAGCTCTTAATTAAGACGAACGACATGCAATGCAAACAGTTTGCTGCATAGTATTTGCATTTTCCTTAATTCTATAAAGAAGCAGAGCGCAACAGAGAGAGAGAGAGAGAGTAAACGCAATGAAAGTAATAAGCAAAATAAATAGTACTCCTTCCGAGAACAACCTCCCGTCCGTTGGGATCTACGTGTGTATATGTGTGTGGGTGTGAGCACTAGTGTATGAAAGGAAACATCCTTAAGTACTGCGAAAATCCTTTTTGCATGTTGCAATTTCTTGTATAATTAATTCAGTGCAATTATTCCATTAAGTTTTTCCGTTCAGGGTTTTTTTTATTTTGTCCCTACGGCACCCAACGGCACCGACGACGAACACTATCGCAGAGTAGGTACCCACTTCATAATTTCTCTTCACCATCATTATACTGTGCAATCCAACTTAATACACAGGATTAGTCAAACTAAGAAAACCACATTAAAAAGGACACAAACACAACAATCATCAGTAGAGGGGCTGTTATTTTTTTGTTCATCGCCCTTTCGTTAGTTCTTTTTCGAATTAAGCTTAAACCTCATTTCGGTTCGGTCTGGTGGTGCTTGCATTTGTTGCGGGAAGGTCCTTACAATGTTAACTAGTGACACTCCTCTATGCGAGTGTGGTATGTTTGAGTTTAACAAATGGACATTTCTTTCTCATATTTTTAATGAAATGCTTACTTCATGCTTTCACGAAGCAACAGACAGAGACGTCTAAAACGGCACAGACCTTTTATACAAAAAAAAAGAAAAGAAAGATCCTTCTTTAAAAATTGGTTAACATGTCGCACAGCAGCCAGCTAAAATGAATGATATGAGTAGGTATCACAGTGACATGACGGCACGGTGCTGTGGATAGCTATGGGCACTTCTTACCCTCACATGGGAGCAGTGTTGTAAGTGTCCTGCTTACGTACGTACATACGTACAATATACATACCAACAGCAATGAAAGTAATTATAAAACGGAAATTTTCCAATTAAACTTTAATTCAACACAACTAAGATGGGTAGTTAATTAAAATGGGATAAAATGTTGAATGCGATGCGCTCGGCAATGTAATTAAAGTGCTGTGCGTTTGCAGCAGCGGATTGTGGCGCCGCAGTTGTCCTTCTTATATATTGTGGCTGTGGCTGTGGCGGTGTTGTTTTGTGGTTTTTCTTAGTAACTCATCGCCCGAAATGTCAATCTAAACATAGTTTGTTGTTTTTTGCTTTTGCTTCGTATTTTGCACAGTTCCGTCATTATTTGCGGATGGGATGATGTTTTGAGAGCTGAAGTGGTTATTTAACGGTCCAGAGATTTTGATTGACGGTAAGTTTGGTGGAAAGCACAAGCCCTGTGTGCTTGGCCTAAGCGAAAAGATAAGTAATTAATTACAAACTCGTCTATGTGTTGGCTGAAGTGAACGACAGTTGAAAATGTTGGATAGCTATAATGGAGGCAGGTCTTAGAATTCCAGTTTTGACGGCGGATATAGAAAAGGTGCTGGCTACGCGGCATCGTTTGGATTATGAGATTAGAAATGATTCGACTGAATTTGATTTTAATTAAATTTTGTTTAAATAAAAACCAATGTTTGACGTTTACCAAATAAAATTGATGGATTGCAAAGGAAATAGCCTTTTGTTTTGGCTTTTTGAGCTATAAATGGGAGAATCTTCCAATGAAATTTAAATGAAACTCGTCCTTTCGGTAACATGGACATGCCTACCTATTGTAGGGTGGTGGGACCAGTTGTCGAACAGTTTACCGAATTTGAAAATTGAAAAAGCTGTAAAAAATACTTGCATTGAGGCAGAAATATATTATAAATTAATGTGTGTTTTTATGTCTCATAGCAGTTATTTCAATATTTTTTATCAATTCATAAAAAAATTATGTAAAATTAAGAAACATAGACTTTTTCCTATTCTCTTAAACTTGTTTTCCAAACCCAAACACAGAGTTTCCATATTTCGAACATAAACCTAGGACCTTAAGCCTAAGTTGTCCAACGCACTTAACTACTTAGCCACTGCACCCACGATGGATAGTTAATCAAGCCAATTATTTCTTATCGAAACATTTTATTAGTTTCGCTTTTCTTTCACAGTGTCTCCGAGCGATTTGACAGATTTTTGTTTATTTATATTGAAATATTTTGCGTAGCATGATGAACTCCCAAACTAAAAGGAAAAGTTCGAACCATTGGGAATCCACTGATAAGGTACTACGATTTGTTTATGCAATATGTTACAAAGGCACACATATATATAATAAATTATACGATTTGCATTGTCTCGGGTTACTTTGTTGGCTGAAGAAGTTAATTAAATCAATATCCTTCACAAAAGCCACGAAATCAAATGGCATTTTTATATTTATACCCTATTCTAAGGGTATATTAATATTGACACATAGTTTGTAACTATTCGTCGTAGACCAATAAAAGTATAAATATTTATGATCAGGACCAAATCCTAAGACTATTAAGCAATGTCCGACCGTCCGTACCCAATTTTTAGGCCTTTAAAATTAAGCTAGGAAGCTGAAATTTGGAGATTTGCATACTCTCTAGGGCTCTGAAATGGTAAAGTGGAAACATTTTTTGAATACGCCCACTGCCACTCCCACAATTTAGAAAAAATTGTTTTAAGGCTAGAGAGAAAGTTAGAGGGATAGAGTATTACAACCATCACATATAGGGATATGGATAGCCTTATATTATGTTTTTTAACTTTCTCGTATACATTAGTATACAAAAAAAAGTTGGGGTTACATCTCGGGGCATTTTTTTATTTTTTGATTTATCTTTTAAAATAACGGTACCTGCCATATATTTTTTTTTGTGAAAATCACTTATCACTATTTTTCTCGAAAGTGGTTTCAAGGATTTCCGTAATTTTTTGTATAACGATATTATTTTTTTTCATAGAACGATTTACTTAAATTCATATTAAACTCGTTTTCTCAAAAACGGCTCTAAAGACTTGAATAATTTTTTGTATTTGTATTACATCAAAATCGCAGCGCCGTTTTTGAGAAAATCTTATTTTCCTAAATCTTAAAATTGATTTAAATAAATTTGTCATCATTCATTTTCGATTTATTTTGCGATTGAAAAACGCATCTCATGTACGAGAAAGTTTCGTATGACGCAGTCGTGCACTTTATTGTTTTCATATATGCTGCAAATTTTTTCTTTCTAATATTTTTTTTCTCTGTTATCTTCTTCTTCTTCTTATGTTTTTTTTGGTACTGCTCGAATAATAATAAAGGGTGATTTTTTAGCTGGTTTGGTTTTGGCAACACTGGTTTTGACAGCTGACGTGTGTTTAGTACCTTGTGACACTGTCAAACAGCTTCAGTTTGGTTTGCAATTTAACCATGGATCGTCTTACAAATGAACAACGCTTGCAAATTATTGAATTTTACTATCAAAATTCGTGCTCGGTTCGAAATGTTCATCGCGCGCTGCTTCCATTTTATGATCGGCATTCTCGACCTTCTGAGCAGTCTATTCGGAAGATTGTGACCAAATTTCGCACCAAATTTACTTTGTTGGACATTAAACCACCAACACGTTTACGTACTGTGCGTATTGAAGAAAATATTGCGGCCGTATCAGCTAGTGTGATAGAAGACCGCGAAATGTCGATTCGGCGCCGTTCCCAGCAGTTAGGCCTTTGTTACAGCACTACGTGGAAAATTTTGCGGAAGGATTTGGGCGTAAAGCCTTTTAAGATACAGCTGGTGCAAGAACTAAAGCCAGCCGACCTACCACAACGCCGAATTTTTGGTGAATGGGCTTTTGGAAAGCTGGCCGAGGATCCGCTTTTTTATCGAAAAATTGTGTTCAGCGATGAGGCTCATTTTTGGTTGAATGGGTACGTAAATAAGCAAAATTGCCGCATTTGGAGTGAAGATCAGCCAGAAGCATTGCAACAGCTACCAATGCATCCCGAAAAAGCCACTGTTTGGTGCGGTTTATGGGCCGGCGGCATTATTGGGCCATATTTCTTCAAAGATGATGCGAATCGCAGCGTTACTGTCAATGATGAACGCTACCGAGCGATGATAACAAACTTTTTTTTGCCCGAAATGGAAGTTCTTGACTTGCATGATATGTGGTTTCAACAAGACGGTGCCACATGCCACACAGCACGCGAAACAATGGCGCAATTGCGAGGCGAGTTTGGTGAACAGTTAATTTCACGTTTCGGGCGGGTCAATTGGCCGCCTAGATCGTGCGATTTGACACCATTAGATTATTTTTTGTGGGGGTATGCCAAGGCTAGTGTGTATAGGGACAAGCCCGCTTCGATTGACGCACTGGAAGCCAACATCCATGCATTCATTCGTGAGATACCGGCCGATATGTGTGAAAGAGTATGCCAAAATTGGACTCAGCGGATGGGCTACCTGAGACGCAGCCGCGGTCAACATTTGCATGAAATTATCTTTAAACATTAAATTGCAAGGTTCAAACTATCGATTCAAATAAATATTTCATTCATTTTTTCGAATTTTTTGTGTTTTTTTTTTAAAAAAAGTTCTAAACCTCTTAAAAAATCACCCTGTATATAGAGTGTAGTACATTGCGACCTTGTGGTCTATTGTGCCCCCTACTTATACCTTGGCGAGGTTTTGCTCTCTCTTCCAGAGCTCCCTCACAGCTTAATTCGCCCAGAATTATGTTAGAGAGTTTATGCTCTTTCTTTAGCCTTGGCAAGGAATTTGTTTGAAACGTGGACTCATTGCCGAATCTGCAGAGACTTCTATCTGATCTCCTCATCACCCTTAGACGTTCTCTGAGTTTGTAATACCCCGTTAGGAAATCAGTGAGAATACGTAGGGTATTTTTGCTAAGACTAATACTAACTTTTGAGTTATAGTCTCATTAGAATTTTTTGGCTTGTCTCAGACCTTGGAGATCTCAAAAGGTTCTTGCCCTTTTTTCCTTTTCCGATTTCCTGAATTCTTCGCGTAGGGTGTGTTCCCCTATACCGCAGAATGGTTCAGATCCTATGAAGGGTGTGGCTGCCCCTTTTCTCGCTGGAGAGTCCCCCTCCTCGTTACCAATAATGCCCACATGGCCTGATATCCAGCAGAGAGATAATGTAGTTTTCTTGCCCAATTTGTTAGATTGTGGATTCACCTCTATTCTTTCTTATTGCTGAGCAATGTTAAGAAATTATTTTTAAAGCTGTACTTCCTAATGCTGTCATCTCTTGAAATAGCCAGGAGTGGAAGTATTCCGAGTAATGCATCATATTCTTTCGAGCTCGTGCATTTCCCCTTTCTAGTTCCAGTTCCAGTTTTGTCCGTCGCCTCTGAGACAATGACAATGAGGTAGGGGAGCACCTCCATTGCAGCGGTTGGGCATGTACGCATTGCGCCGGTGATGTATAGGCACGCCAGTCTTTGCACTTTATTGAGAGATTCTCTCGTTGTGATGAGACTTGTTTATTTTGTCAATGCTACTGTACCATATGTGATCATTGGTCTCACAATCGCTATGTATATCCATCATAGAATATTTGGGGTACAGCCCCACTACTTTCCCGTTAGGCTCTTGGATATCATAAGAGCATGGGTTGCCTTTCTGGCGGTTTCCTCTGTGTGTTTCTTCCAGAGGATTTTACTGTCCAGATGTAGTCCTTCACATCACTGACCGGTATCAGTGTCGTGCCTGACAATCGGATTTCCTTGAGTCTTCGAAGTTTCCTTTTCCTTGTGAATGGCACTATCGTAGTTTTGGTGAAGCAATCGTTACCCGCTCAGAGGAACGTAACAAAGTTATATGCACCTTGCTGCAAGGTAACCTAAGCGAACAACTGACAACTTATTAAATTCCCCATAAAGTTAAAATTTCTTTGCAATTCCCTACACAGCCTAAATATCAGTCACTTCCCGATGGACATGACTACATTTCTTAAAAAATCTGCAATCAATTTTGAAGGTATGCTCCAAAGTTTAAATCGCAATAGGAACACAAACCACAATTTAAGTGTAAACCACCTCAACTTAATACCAGCTACCGCTTATGTGTTCCTTTAACTTTTTCGAAAACTCATTTGCGAACGAAAATCAAAGTTAATTCACCATAATCACTCGAAAACAAATTTAATAATTCAACTTACAAACAGACTAAGGGCTCGAAAGCACAACTTCTGTTCAACATTAAACAGAATTGAATTGAAATTATTCTTCAGAGTCCCAGTGCAGCTTTAAGGAATAATCTTAAACAACCAAAAGTCAGACATTTGCTACATAATTTCCTAATTTGCATTAGAAAAACACAAGGCTAAGCCCAAAAGTGGATTTACCCATCTGGCCACCATTTACATAGGACGCCCAGCTTTAGCTCTCAATGGGCTGGTCTGGATTTTTCATCTCAAAGATAACAGATCTACAACATCGACCCATTTGCCGGAGAATAAGCAATAACCTTTTCAACTTGGGTACCTACTCCCGTCCCGACACGTAAGTATGCTTCAAACGTACAAAGGATACCATGTAGCAAGCAGCACCTACCAAACCTCTTTGCAACGAAACAGGATATAATTAAGAAATAGACCTGCAGAGAGTCACCACCAACTCACCCCCGTACACTTCCTCGGAGACTACAGCAGCGTCTTATCTCTGCCACCTACACGAACACAGGCACAGGCACAGGGACAGACACAGTCAAAGTCACAGAGGAAGCAATATTATCAGAATGGGCATGAAGGAGTCCATGCACACGAAAAGGCTCTGCCAACTTCTCTGCGCCTCTGGTTAGTGGATAATCACTTTGGTCGAAAGTGCCTGCAGAAGGAATGAGCTTAGTTGGCCGACGACGAATAAGTGATGTTCTGGGGTGGTATGGTGATGAAGGGACTTAACTTACCGGCAAACCAGCAGTTTTGTTAAGTTTTCAGTCCTATTACGTTATGCCCCCGACAACGCCACCGCCGACTCGTTGGGGTGAGCCAGATATGGTGATAGTTTAACAACCACTTAGTTTAGTTTTGAGTTATCCTGTTATGAAGGAGGGTTAGAATGAGTACGGAATTGAAGTTCGAAGATGTCTGGGAGAGATATTATGACGTCGTTATGGCTTTTGCACTCTCGCCCGCCTTTCGAAATGCAAAACGTGATGAAATTTATGAAGCGTTGAAATGATTTAAAAAATAATCTGTCATGCGTTGGGATGTGTATGTATCTGATTTGTAGAGCATATTTTACTTGAAATTAATTTAAAAGTTTCGATTTGCATTTCTTAAAATTATTTGGAATTTATTTTGCACAATGCTGGCTGAGAGTTATCCTTTTTCCAGAGTTCTTTGAAGCCACATCTACCCTTGAGATGGAAAATGTACAAGACCTAACTGATTAGATACAGATGCAGATATAGTCAATCTGATATGTTCATATTCAGTGTTCTGATGATAGATCTAGATAGATCTAAGAAAGTTCTGACATAATAGAGCCCAGAACAGAATTCTTAAATTATAAGACTTTTACCCCTCTTAACCTTGACTGGTGAGACAGCAGCTACACGACATCACAGAATTGCTATGCAGGAAGTAAATTAAGTTAGGAGCAGAATTTTCGGATCTAAGAATGGAGGTACAGGAGGATGCTTCTATGCAGACAATCTAATGGTGGTAATTTAAGCTAGAACCACTTAAGATGCTCAGAGAAAATGCTACTAGGTGAAAGAACAAATTTAGTGCAAGAGAAGACAGAAATAGGCAAATTGACAGGAACTATGGGTCCTAGGAGTGCAGATTTGCGGGTTAAGAAATAATATAAAGAAAACATGCAGCGAAATATTTAGTTTTGAGACTGGACTGGACATAAAACATATCAACAGCAGATCACGGCAGAGTTGATATGTCAATATGAAATATGGCCCCAAACCAAAAATGAAAAATGTACCCAACATTTTTTTATTGAAAACCACAGCGCCATCTGTCCATACTTCATTTTGTTTCGGGCCATTTTTCATTTTTTAGTTTGAAATTTTAGTTGAAAATGGAAACCAAAAAATGGCTCCAAAAACTAAAATAATTTTTCAAACTGAAAAATGGCTCCAGAAGTATGAAAAATGGCGCCATAAATGTGTCATGCTCCAATAAAAAATGGGCCCAAATCAAATACGTAAAAAATCAAAAATTCATTTGAATAAAAAGGTGGGGTGATATAAGGCCCAGGGACATTATGTCTGCTTCAAACGGACATTTTGTTTATTGTCTATTTAGTATATGAGCATAAGCTCCATAAGGTCAATGGTAGAAATCCCTTAATCCTGCGTAGAGTGTCACCCAAGTACCGTTGCCATAGGCGCCTGCCTGACGTAAAGCACATACCCCGAGTGGAGCAACAAAGTTCGCTGCAGCCCGTACATAAGACTACCTTATTTCTGCAGGCTACACGTACACCTCTCGCAACTTCGATGCTCCTATTTTGCGGCCGTTTTAATTTTTACATTGGGGCCATTTTTGATGGCGCCATTGTTGATGGGGCCATTGTTGATGGGGCCATATTTTATGGAGCCGAAAACAACAACACGAAAATTTCTGTGATTTTGGCCATGTTTCATTTTGAGTCGTGCACTTTTTTTTGTATTTAGTATAGTAACTTATGAAGCATTTTTCTAGTTTCTAACACTACTTTTGACCAGACCACCTTCTCCAACGATGCAGACAAGCACATTTTCATAAAGACATGGTCGAAACTTTAGAAAAAATGACAAGTTGTTTACATAAATATAACAAGAGCTCGTTATTCCATTAGGCCTGCCATTTAAATTGCAATGTTTGGTGTGGTTTATGTGCTGGTGGCACCATTGGTGCCAAGTTAATGTGCCCAGTTGGCTGAATTGGACTTGGTTGACATGTGGTTTCATCAAGACACATGCCACACAGCTCGTGAAACAATGAAAATGTTGAAGTATGAATTTGGTGAGCAGCTTACCTCTAGAAATGGCCCTTTGAGTTGGCCGCCAATATCATGCGATTTAATGCCTCTTGTTTATTTTTTGTGGGGTTATGTTAAGTCGTTAGTCTATGTGGACAAGCCGAACACGATTGAAGCTTTACACTTGTAATTGGTGGAATACTGGCCGAAATGCTGGAAAAAGTGACGCACAATTGGACTTCCCGAATGGACCTATTAAAACGGAGCTGAGGACAACATTTACATGAAGTTGTCTTTAAAACGTAAATGGCAATGGCCTAAAAATTTTGCAAATTTGAGTGTTTTATTCGATTTTAAGAAAAAACAAACTTCGTCATACTTTCCTGACTTTTCAATTCTTCCTTCCTATATAACCCCAAGCATTATTGTCTATCTAACTCTTCATATTGAAGACTTCTTTCACAACTGAAAAACACAAATTAAATGAGAACTAGAGAAACCAACATTTATTACGTGCCACGCTCTTCAATCCTCCTTCAGCGTGTGCAATTAAAATTAATCAACACAAAATCATTACTCAAATAAACGTGAAAACTTCTGTTTCGCTCCCTCTCCTTCGAATGCGAAATTTAGATGCGACAGCTTTACAAACTCACTGAAAGACTACATCAATTAGCTGATTTTCACAGGTAAACAAATTCCCTAATTAAATTTTCGTAAAAATAAAAATAATAATAAAAAAAGAAAAAAACAGAAAAAAACAGAAACCAACAGTGACACGTTCCAAGGTGTGTATTTGTGGTACTCGTAGGTATCTACTTAATTTTGATATTACCACCAACTGCACGCAGTTTGCCTATGCAGCCACATCCTTGGTGAGCGAGCACAGCACAAACACTCCACCACCACCCACCCAACGGGACACTCTAATTAGAAATCTCAATTATATATACCTACGGAACCGCACATTTCCCAGTTCCTGGCAGTATCATCTCTGACAGAGAAACACCGCCGAAGATATCATCAACAGAATTATGCAATGAGTAAGGAGCGGCGGCAGGACGCGGTGAATTCAAAGGATATGTGCGCTGCTCACACAAGTAATTCGAGATTAATTTTACTTTTATCGCAATGTAACAGAGATGTATGTCACACATGCAAACACATTCCGCATGCCGCGTTGTCATCGCGTAAGGATAATACCTACGCAAAAACAAAAATGGAACACCTCTCGCGCAAAAGGATAACAAGTGAAAAATCCATTACAAAAAATGTTTTACAAGGATTCAATTTTAGATCAACGATAATACAAAACACATAAATCTGGTAATGTAAATGGATATGTTACGTTCGTGTCTTGGTATTGTGGCAGCAAAGCTACTGCTTCTTCTTCTTCTTCTCTGGAATTGTATCCAATTGTCCCTTCTTGTTTGTTGTGTAAAAAAAAAAAAAACACAGAACACCTTTGGGTGGCTGGGCTATTATCCTCACTATCGTGAGCCACAAAACAGGAAAATTCCATTACAACGAAGATTAAACTCGCAAAAATCATCCCCGAAATGAATTCGCAAATGTAATTTCAGGATGTGTCACTAACCCGACTGTATCGCATTGTCATCGCACATATACACATTCCACACACATACCGCTAATGGAATATTGCGTTAGATTGGTACGATAGGTGTGGATCCCACCTACACACATAATGGTGGTCTGCTGCGCTGCTGGTAGGTATACTTAGGTAGTGTGTGGGCCTTCGACGTAGGTCGTTTGTTTTGAGTGTTGACTGAAAATTCTTCACCCAGAAGGATGATTATAGCAGTTCCGGCAGACAATTTTCTATCAGATGCCCGATTCATGTATCGAAAACAATTCCTCACCACACGGAGTTACTGTTGGGTTTGGTGATTGTTTTCCGAAATTGGTGAGCGGATTTACTCCACCAGAACAGATTGCGTAAATATTTAGTTTTCGGCTGAGCTGAATGGCATACTGGGACTGGAGGACAAATTTATGCCATCCATCGGCCCTGGATTGAGGTTTATGATCTTGTTATCGTTTTTCGATGAGCGAAGTGTAGTGTGTGTGTGTTTTTGGTGTGAGTGCAAATAAATTTATTCGCGGTGACGATGTTTTCGGGGGCCAAGCGATATATTGAAATTTTGTCATGCGAGGGAGTTGAGGCATCGTCGTCGTTTTAGTGCAAAATGATTGGAACGCAGAATCGAATCGAGTCGAGTAGTAAAAGTTCGCAATGCAGAAATTGAATGTTGCAATTGTTTCCGAGGAGAGTTCGCCGAACAAAAGATTGGTGCACATTGGATAGACCTGTGCTGTGGGCTTGGTGAAATACAATATGGACCACATCTCTGCTGGTATGGTCACCACAAATCTCCCTTAATTGAGAATGGTGAACGGGCACTGCAAATGGAAGGCTTTGGAGAGCTGAAGGCTGTGACAATCGACGATGATGTACCTATGAAATATTAATTGGAGTGCTTGGAATCATAAAACAAATAGTTTAGGTCAATAGCAGTGGAAATGGTAAATTCATAAGTGCCATAAAATTCAATATTTTGGAAGAAGTAGGAATGCTAGGTTTCCCATTTCTCTCGGATCTAAAATTAAGAAATATACAAGACTGCAAGTTAGTTATTCACCAAGAACGGAAGAATAAACAGTTTCTCGAAAGATGACGACTATGACGGGGAACCTCTTACTCTATAATCTGTCGACCTGCAAAGTAGTTATTTAGGCGATTAGGTTGAATTTGAAAGTAACTTAGAGAGGTTATTTATAGAGGAGAGACCCGCTTCGTTGTCAGTATCAAACTGTAAGATAAAATTAAAAACAACGACTTCCGGACTCTTTTGACTGTCTAAAAAGTCAGTTTTCTGATTGTGGCGAACCATGTGCAATCACTCTACCGCAGACGATCTCTCCCGAAGTCTAAGGTGAAGGTGCTCCAATGCTACCGCCAATGCCTGTGTAGTCTATTGAGTCTGTTACTTCAGCGCTGTTTTTGGATCTCCAAAAAATAAATTAACAGAGCTCGACTATGGACAGTATCTGTACGGTTGCTGGGAAACTCAGTGAGCATTAGACATTAGACACATAGATATTGCTTGGCGCAGCAGTCAAAAGGAGGAAATCCAAGACCGGAAAATAAGAGGAGTTTGATTAGGGTGGAATGCCGATAGCCATCCGCGTTGGACAAGCTAAAACAAAGGAAGCCAAGTGCGGGCCTAGCCCAGGTAACAGCCCTAGTTGAGCAGAAACCTTGCTGCTTCCGAAGGTTCGGCGACCAAGGCCTATGGAGGTGCTGGAATAAAAGCGAACGAGGCGTGGATGAAATGACGATCAAACTGGCTCTCGTCCGGTTCAAATCGCCCATCAGTTGTTTCAGGTAAGGATAGCTCTGGGATATCCCAAAACGGGCTGGCAAGCCTATACAATCTCCCCGTCTGCAAGTAGGTAGGCAAAAAAGACAAAGATCATATAATATGTAGTCGACACGGGTAATTCAATTCAATGGTGTTAAAAGCTGCTGTCTTCTTTCAAAAGTCAAATGTGACAATAGGAATACTTCAAAAATAAAGTGCACGACTGCGTCATACAAAACATTCTCGGTACATAAGATGCGTTTTTTAATCACAAAATGAATCGAAAATGATGGTGACAAATTTATTTAAATAACTTCTTAGGCTTCGAAAAATTAAATTTTCTCAAAAACGGCACCTGCGATTTTGATTTAATTTCGTACATTGGACACTTTTAATATAATTCGAAATACCAAAAATTATCAAAATCGTTAGAGGCGTTTTTGAGAAATTGAATTTAGTTTAAATTTAAAAAAATCGTTGTATGAAAAAAAAATTATTTCAAAAATCGAAGTATGCTAATTTGTTTGACTTTATAGTATAAAAGAAACTGTTAATTTTTTTGAAGTTCTCCTAATTGGTTTTCGAGATATTGCCGGTTTTATAAATTACCGTTAATAGATTTTTATTCCAAAAACTGAGTAAGCAGAATTTGACCCCACCCCAAATATCCTTACTAAAAAAAAGACCGAAATCCTTGGAATCCTTTCGAGTAAAATAGTGTTAAGTGATTTTTACAAAAAAAATTGCTTGGCAGGAAATAATTTAAAAAAATAGTTGACATGTAGCAGGAGTAAAAGCACGCAACAATTTAAAAATATACACGGTAAAAGATTCCAATACTGATAGCGCTTAGTCAAGGAAAGGCATGAATGCTGACGCTGAAGAGATAAAGCTCCAGAAGATTTCATCAACGGGGTCAAAAGTTTTTTCTGAGCAAACGTGACGCAAAGATCTTAACTGACTTCCTCACAGGCCATTGCTCCCTGAACTATAAACTTAAATAAAATGCGTAAGCTCCATAGACGGAACATATCTTATGCAAATGAGATCACGGACATCACTAGACCAAAACACTCACTAGTTAACCCCGAAGTGTCGCGGTGCCAATTATCCCCAACTCAGTAATAATAAGGGCATCTTAGTCGCCTGAAGGTCTTGTCAGCAAAAAAAACATCTGATACGACAACTTATACTCATATAGGCAGCATAAACTGGTAACAAGCTGCAGACGATTGCATGTAGGAAACAAAGTTAAATCCGATTACCTATCACCCAACATATATTTTGACAGACCTGCTCCTTCCTAAGCAAGGAAGATTGGAGCATAAATTAACCCATGAGAAGGGAAACTTAGTCCGTAATGGATGAAAAAAAAAGAAAATTCTTTCAAAGCGGTCATAAAAGCAGTTAGGGCCCTGAAAATAAAATCTAAGCACAAGGCATGTCTCTGCAATGAAGAGGGTCGGTGAGCTAAAAAGAAAAGGATCCCAGATGACGTTTCGGTCATCGTTTTCCAAGAAACTATGCCGTAAAACTAAGTCACAAGGGTTACAAATCACTTGGGAACTATTCTTCAAGGCATTGAGGAACTGTCTCTGTCTGACTTCGGGATTAACTAAGCTCAACAGTATAAGCTTGTCTTGACTTTCATCGGATTATTCGCCACGGAAGTGTACCACAAACAATGGGTCCATTGGAACCTAAGCATCCAAGGAGGAGCCTGACCTGCCTCGCTTAGCCTAAGCTAAAACTAAATCAGTTCTTTTCAATGAAAATAACAAAATTAAGTAATATGCTACTAAGTTTGACTTTAATGAGTCCATTGCAAAATTAAGATTGAATTAGTTTCTCCCAATACTAAGCTAAAACTATTTTGAGTTTTCCTCCTAAAATTCAATAAACTATTTGACGAACAGCAAATGTCATTTAATTGCATTTCACGTGCACTTCACTTTTTCCACCTATTATTCCCTGTTAAGCTTTGTATACGCATCCAGATAAAGAAAAAACTTTCCCAAACGACTATCCCTTAACACAATTTTCCGAATAGCTCCATCAACAACCCTAGAACCGGAAGGAGTTAACTACTTTTGACATCACACCAGTGTATCGTAACCTCAAACGTGATGATTACAATTCGTGAAGCTGTTATAGAGTTGCGCTTTTGTTTTGCTCTTTGCTCTTTGCTTTTTGACGGAGGAGCTCGGAACTATGCGATTAACTTTCCTTTCTTCAAAAACGTGTCCTCAACAAAAGATTGCGTTGTTCCGTTTCAATATTTCGTTGCTGGAAAACTAATTTTCAAACTGCATACCGAACTGCCACTCGTCACAACTACGTACCGCCTTTCACTATCCCACTTCTACCTTCAACGTGTCAATCTCAAATTGTTAATGAACAAGGAAACTGAACGATGACGACGAGAAAAACCTATCATGGAACTTCAATCAGAAAAGTTTCAGTTTGGCATCCGAACAATGCCAATTGAGACTTTCGATGGCGTTTGTTCTAGAGTGGTCATGTATGCTTCAACAAGTCAGCTCAGCAGCACCCAATCAACCACGCACTTTCACACACGTCCTCGCCCAGCAACACACACACACAAACATATGGAATGGATATATAGCTCTTACACATACACACACACATCTGTGACAGAGGACACAGAATAATTGAATAGAATTAAACGAATGGATATAAATTCTCCTTGATGTGATCTTCACTTTAATTAATATTCATTGAAATTATAACGGCACACGAAAAGGAGTTGGTTGGGCGCCTATAAAGGGAAAGAAGAAATTGCACATGCTTTCATATGTATCCGGATAAGTAGGGTCCATTTCATTACGATGAAAAAGCCAGACCCTGAACGGAACTGGCCATTGCCATCACACACACAGGATCATATTATTATATTTTGCAAAGTGAGAATGGTAGAGCAGAGGATATGCTTACCAAATGCGTATCCCTTTCATGCATATTTAATATTACACATTATGGCAAGGACGACAAATCGTAGGACTCTCTGTGTTGTATGTATTCTCTCGTATCGGTGAGATTTCGGCTGAAATGATTGCCGTCTTTCCATTTGAGGGTAAATGACGTTATTAATTAATACAATTTTCTGTTATGTTCATTTAAGTTTGAAGTCTCTTTTGTTGGGGCTGAGGTTGATGTTGAGGTTGAGGAAACCGAAGGACTTTTATTGCATGTCAAAAACATATGTTCATTAATTAAAGCGCTGATGAAAAGGGGTTTTTGTGTCTGAGGTGTGACTTTTATATGACAATGCCTTGTGGCGGCGACGACTCACTTGAAAGATATTTCATATAATTTTGTATAGACAATTGATGTGGTGGATGGATTGGATGGCCCAGCAAATCGTGTATTCTATAAAACAAATCCGGCGAAATTCCGGACTTTTTATCAAACGGGATGAAAAAAGATTAGTCCTGCAGCATAAACCCCTTAAAACTGTGCTTGTCGTTATTAACCTAGATAGCCCTGTAAGAACCACATGAACCGTTATATTGTGAACATGTATAATTACCGTTATTATTTTTGGTTTTGCACAATTCGTCTTAGTTTTCATTTCATTTGCTGTGAGCCTGCACAGGACTCCGCTACGACCCAATCCGAAGAAGGTATGACAGAAGCAGCTGCCTATATGATGAAGCTAAAATCAAGCCTTGGTGGAGCTGTACCAAAAGATGCTATCAAACACCCAAACTCACTGGTAAGACAGATTTCTGAAGACCAGATCATCACAGAGCACAGATACCTTGAAGTAATGGCACTTCTCAACGAGGCATCATTCTCAAGAGACAGCGACGGGACCAGCTATCCTTTCTATGACATCGTCGATTCCAGCTACCACCGGTGGTAAGCCGAGGTGGTTAAGTATATTTTATTATTTTATTTGTGTTGCGGTGTTCCATTGATATAAATATACTTGAAATAAGTGCAAGTGTAGAGCACCAAACTTTGATATCCTTCTAGAAGGACTGTAGGACAACACAAAAATTAAGAAACAAATAACTCTTTTTGAGTTGCTCGAGAGGCTCATGAAGATGAAAAATCTCAAAATAGATAGAGTGTTACAGTGTTACCTCATACTAATGCAAATGGATGGCCGAGGGGCTGAAGATAGTCCGATCATTGATAATGTACCAAAAAGTGAATCAGAATCGGAAGTTGTTGTCAACATCATCAATTAGGATAACAAAGAAATACTAGAAATTCAAATACGGACCCTTGCTGCAGGAGACAAAGAAAGTTGGGAACAAAAAAGTCTGCCGCAAGGTCTTTCTATTGGACACAAAATGAGCTACTTCAAACCATGTGAGAGTTTCCTGCTATCTTGTCCTGCAATTTAGAGCCAGGAAAATCACCCTCAAATACTTCCGTATGTTGTTTGTTGTGAAGGTCCTAAATTTGTTGATAAAAAATACAAATCGTGCCGCAAACCAAAATCTTGTTCTGAACTGTTCTGAAAACGAAATGCTAATTTTCATGGTTATCTGTTTACTAAGTGGATATGCAACAGTTCCAAGGAAAAACATGTACGTCAGGTAAAAAGAATTTCTTAATAAATTCCTTTATCCAAAGTTTGCTTTGAACACATCCACATAGGCCATCAAACGCACCTATTTAGTTTACTATGACTTTTGATGGTGCTGACCATTTTATTTCAAGCTTACCTATACCACACACGGTAAAAAAGCAACAACTTATTTGTAAACTGGGCTAAAAAGGCTACAACAACTTGTATAATATGTAAAGTAACATTACACACGTCGATTGTTATTTAAATTAAAAACTAAATAAATATAAATAAATATTAGGCGTAAACGGCCCATAGAGGGCCTAAAGCCTAGCTTCTCCAACCATTGTGTGTGCGAAGTTATATTTTTGGCACGAATGGAGCGACCTACAGTTTAATGCCGATTCCGAAAGGCAATTTATTTCTGAGAAGCTTCTCATGACATTTCTTACTCTTGGATATTTGTCAGACGTTCGCAAGAGGTGGGGCAGCGAATAAAAACTTTCAGGTGGTACAGGTCGGGATTTGAACCAGCGACCTCTCGCTTAGTGGTCCAACGCACTTAAACACTAAGCCACTGCACCTACAATTTAAATTAGCATAAAAAAATCATTAAGATTGCTAATTTTTATACTACTTTTCTATAATCCTGGTCTTTTCCAAGATCTCCAGATACGAAATGAAATTTTGAACGACATGAATCTGTTATTTTGACTTTTTTTACATATCTAATACCACACAAACTGAAAAACCTTAAAAAAAAATGTCAGGACTATCAATGTTAGCAATTTTACAACGTTTAGGTAAGCCTAGTAACTAACACATTAAACATCTTAAAATTATCCCGCAACTGTGCCCGAAAATTTGATACGTGATCAGTGTTTGTGAACCAACAATTCACGATCCACAGATGAGGAATTAACCAGATAGTCAACTCGAGAGCGAATCTCTCACCTTGGCTACAAACTAAGTCGAACTGATGCACTTATATGGTCTTTTACGTGCAATTTAAATGGAAATCACGAACACATGTATCGAATTATATGCGGCTAATGGCCGCCACTAGGAAATGCCATTTTTTATAACAAGAAGTTGGGAACAGTTGATGAATTTCAGCAGATTACACCTCATAATTTATTATTACCGCACAATATGCGGTGAATATGGATTTGTAAAAACATACTAACCACACAACTAATAACATAATAAAATATTATAATATTGAGAATAAAGCTATGTTTTAACCAATTTATTCTAATTTTAAATGAAAAATAATTAAAATAATATTGATTAACGTGACTAATATATAATAAGTAAGTTGATCATACATTTTCGGTTTACAATAAATTTAAGTATAACTTTACAAAGACGGATTTTGTTATAGATGGTTATATTGAAGCATTTAAAAACTTTTATGCTACGTTTCCACCAAAAAATAAACCCAAATTAAGCACAAAAAATTTAGAAATTGATCCTTCAGCGTTTCCACCGAAGATTAATTCTGACGTTTGGCTCTCTTTATCGCATTTTTGCTTTAAATTATTCGACGTAATTCACATTTTAAAAGAGAACAGATGTTTTTTCTTGAACTTAAAACAAAGTGAAAATAAAATTAAAATTGATTGCTATAGTTCAATGAGTGGAAAAAAAAAGAAAAATGAAAATATTATTAGCACACCATTTTATTCTTCAAACCAATATCAAGGTTTTAATGGTTGCATTCACATCCACATTTTTTAATCGATGTAAGGTTTTAATGGTTTCATTGGCCGGGAGTCGCATAAAAAAGAAAAGAAACAGTTAAGAAAATTGATTGACTAAACGTACAAATTTTGTAACACAAAATAATTTAAAATGCATTAAAAATACTTTTTTTCCACATTTTTTTATTGATGCACGGAACCCGAATATGTACGTATATCCATTAAACTTTCATATATTGAATAAAAACAATCAAATAATAAGTAAATAATAAACCAATCAAATAATTTAATATATATATAAAAAACCATTGCAAACTATTTACTACAAATATTTTACACACAAACATTACTAATTTAGTAATATTTATGAAATAATACAATAAAATATACATTTTATTTCATTTTATTAACCAAAATGTAAAAAGTATAACAACCCAAGAATGTTTATTTTAAGGCAGATAAAAAATAGAGAACTATTTATTATAACCGCAAAAAATATTCCAACTAAATTGTAACAACTTTATTGGGTAACTAATTTTTTGTTTCTTTATAAACATTTATTAAAATATCTATAAAAGTTGAATCACATAAATTCAACACTTCGCAGCATTTCCTATTTCCCAACACATACGCCGTGACCAGCTGTTTTGTTGCTGCGATTTGGATATGTTGCAAAACTCCCCACAATTATTTTTGCGGGTAATCTAGTAAATTAGATCTAACTTCATGTGTCTGGCTCACACGTATTCACAGATGGGAACATTGAGAGGATTTTGCGGCCATTATTAAATATTTTTTGCGGGTTGAAAGTGATAGGGGATTGCAGAGTTGACTGTCCGGTTAATTCTTTATCTGTCTTCGATCGCACAAAACCAAAAAAATTAATAATCGCCTAAGAATATGGGGCAGCTATTCATAATTAAGGATCGCCCAAGAAATTATGAAAATTTACTCAGAAGTTGAAATGAAAAATCGCCCAACTATTTGGATCTAATGTCAAAATACAATCGCCCAAAAAATTTGTAGGGGGTTTTTAACTTTCTCTCTGCAAGCGGCTGGCAAATTCGGAGGGGACCTTTGGCAACTTTTGTAATTAGTTTTATATATATATTTATAATAGAATAAGAGGGCGCATGCTGCCATGCTGCGACCCCCCACTTGGTTTAACTATTGGATTTAGAGTAGGTGCGAGGTTGAGTTTATGCAAAGATTCTTTGGTATAAATAAAGTATGCATACACCCAACAATATGACCCCAAGCAGGGGTCATTTGGGAAAATATTAATTTCTATTTTTTTCGGAAATTTTTCAATAAGAAATTGCGGTTTTTATACCCTATCCTAAGGGTATATTAATTTTGACACTTAGTTTGTAACACCCCTTAATATTCGTCGCAGACCCATAAAAGTATATATATTTATGATCAGGACCAAATCCTAAGACAATTTAGCAATGTCCGTCCGTCCATCCGTCCGTCCGTCTCAACTTTTGAGGCCTTTAAATGTATGCTTGGAAGCTGAAATGTCCCGAAATAGTAAAGTGTTAAAAGTTCTTGAATACGCCCACTGCCACGCCCACAATTTAGGAAAAATCATTTTAGGGCTAAAGTTAGAGAGATAGAGCGTTAGAACATTCACAAGATATGTAGGCTCTGCCCTCCTTTATAAGTCCATCATATACATTTTTTTGCCACGCCTACATTTTGTGGGCTGGTTTCTTCAAAAATATTCATGGAAAGCGATAAAAAATGTTTAACAAGATATTTAGCCAATATTTTTGCCCACCAATACAAGGTTTTTAGCCACGCCCACTTTTTGGGGGCGTTTTTTTTTTAAAATATATTTATTTGAAATTTAATAGAATGAAATAAAATGCATATAGGGACAGTTTTGGGCGACTGTTACTTGGACGATTTTTCGCACAGTAAAACCAAATCGGACAAAAGGCGATTAGACGTCTTGTGTGTTCTAGAAACGAAATTGTCATTGCAAAGTCCAGTGACCGTTTGGTGTCTTATCTCAATCGGTTTCCTTTCAAATCACCTACAGAAAAAAAAATGCTGATTCCTTGTGATGTTTTGATGTTCGTGTGGAAATCTAGATAGAATACATCTTTGTCGCTCTTCTCGCAACCAACTCAGAGCGACTTTGCTTAAATAGCGCTAAATCACTGCTAGGAGCTTCATAGGGACATTAAAAACACGACAAATAAACATGTTAGTTTAGAAGCAAGAACAAAAACTGAGTGAGTATTAACTGATTAGAGTGCGGCATTCAAAGCTTGCTTAAAGTATTCAGATCGGAATATATGTAGATGATAAGGCTCGTCTTTAATTTGGAAAATAAAGTGTATGGACAGCCTGTATACATATCTTACCTTACTAAACCTGTCAACTGTCACACGACCAAACACCCGCACTCTACCTACTGCCAACGCAACAAACTAATTGACTTCTCCAACCCCGACATCACTACCAAGGAACGAAGTATTCTAAATAGTTACAACTCCAATTTATCTACACACGACTACGTGGGACTATGAATGGCTTTATGCCAAATTGAAAACGCTCTCGACAGAATCCTTTTTCGTGCAAAAATAAAATATTGCAAAAAGTCCTCCGGGACAACATTATCAATTAGTCTTCTGTTGGCGTTGAACCATAAAGTCGTCCAGCGACGTCCGCCTTTGAATCGTGTCAACAAAAACTATATCACAGACAATATAAAATAACCACCGGAATTTCAAACAGGTAAATCTGTCGAAAAACTAACCAAAATATCTCCTACATGAGTTTTTCATCGGAATATCGTTCGGCATCCTTGTTCGTATCCTCTTGCGACGATTATTATTATTTTTTGTTTGTTTCTCGACAGGATAATTCCTCCCACACATCTCTGAAATTGTCTCAATTAATTTTTTTGTTTTCCTTGTGTGCTTTTCTATACTCCGGGGGTGTGAGTGTGATCTGTTTGTTGTTCGGATTCCGTTCGTGGTTGGTGCCAAAAATCGACCACAGTCATAAAATTGGTTTAAACCTTTTTGCCGCATTTTAACACATAGAATATGTACATGAAAAAACGAAAGTGGCAGACGGGGATGGAGGAATAAACAAAAAAACATATGGAAAATGTTGATTTAAATAAATAAATTTATAATCTTTCTAAGTAACTGTTTTGTACATCATTCTGCCAACCATGGCGAAATACTTTGCCAAGTTAGATTACTGAGGTTCCATTGTGAATACTCTATTTTGGCCCTACGAACTAAGTCCCGTTTTCAGTATACTCTGCCATTTAATCACATAAAGACTTACAATAGAGGAGCAATTGCAAATTATTGAAATTTATTATCAAAACTCGTGCTCTGTGAAAATCCGATGTTTTATCGAAAAATTGTATCCAGCGATGTGGCTCTGTTACCGTCACTGTTTACCGTCAACGGCGAACGATATCAATCCTCAGTTGACTGAGTTGAACTTGGTTGACATGTGGTTTCATCAAGACGGTGACACATGCCACACAGCTCGTGAAACAATGGAAATGTTGAAGATGAATTTGATGAGCAGCTTACCTCTCGAAATGTCCCTGTGAGTTGGCTGCCAATATCATGCGATTAAACGACTCTTGATTATTTCTTGTGGGGTTATGTTAAGTCGTTAGTCTATGTGGACAAGCCGAACACGATTGAAGCCTTACAGGATAACATAACACGCGTAATTCCTGGAATACAGGCCGAAATGCTTGAAAAAGTGACGCAAAATTGGATTTTACGAATGGACCTATTGAAACGGAGCAGCGGACAACATTTACATGAAGTTGTCTTTAAAACGTAAATGGCAAAGACCTATTTATCGATAACAATAAACATTTGAATATTTGATGCACATTTGAGTGTTTTATTCAATTTTTAAAAATACTACGCTTAAAAAATCACCCTTTGTAATACAATACTTATTGTAAGTAAACGTGAATTATATCAATGATCTTTGTGCGGCACAAATGACGTATCCATCGTCAAAATCTTTAGCGATGCTGTCTGCTTGCAACTTCAAATGACATTAGCTGCAAATCATCAAATAACTGGCAAGTAGGACATTCGTTTCGTCACCAAAAAACGCTTGATTGTAGCGTTTCATTTGGAACATATATGGGAAATTTTTGGAAAAACAAGAAGTGGGAAACCATTAAGACAAATTTTGTTATTGCATATTCTGTTCCGAAACGATATCGCAGCTTATTATACTGCAGGAAATATTTAATAGGTGGAACCTTCAAAATTGTTCCACAGGGGTGCTATAATCAGCTCCTTATAATATATATAAAGTATTTTGAAAAGGTAAATATTATGATAACGAAACCATTTTGAAAGCAAACAAATCGTGTGCTGTCCAGGAGAAACCGATACTCCCTGCTTGGGGTCACTGTTATGCATCATAAACAAACTTTGCATACACCCAGCATTTACTCTAAATGCAACAGTGATCCCAAGCAGAGGAGATAAACCACCTCCCCCCCTCCATCTTTATAGATATTCTGCTCTGGTACATAATGCAAACCTACGTATCTACTGCATAAAATCTACAAACCGTATTTATATGTCTGATTTACATTTGAACCCGTTACCATTCCTAAAAAGTGCACGACTGCGTCATACGAAACTTTCTCTGTACAAAGATGCATTTTTGATTTGTGACAAATTAATTTAAATCACTTTTAGGTTATGAAAAATTAGATATTCTCAAAAACGGTATTTACGATTTTGATGTAAGTTCGCACATTGGACACTTTTAACATATGTAATTGTTCGAAATACAAAGAATTATCAAAATTTAAATAAAATTATATCAAAAATTTAAGTATGCAAGTTTTTTTGACTAAATATTTAGTATAAAAATATTAGTAAAATTTTTAAGTTCCCTTTGTTAGTTTTCGAGATATTACCGGTTTTATAAATTACCGTTAATCGATTCTTTTTCCAAAAACTGAGTATGCAGTATTTTTGGCCCCATCCCAAGTATCCTTAGTACAAAAGAAGACCGAAATCCTTGGAACCGTCTTCGAGAAAATTAGTGATAAGTAATTTTTACCAAAAAAATTGTATGGCAGGTACCGTTATTTCAAACAATAAAGCAGAAACTAAAAAGGTGCCCCGAGATGTAAACTCAAAAACCTTTTATACGAACTTTGAAGTAAATCCGCGCCCGGACAGACAGACAGACAGACAGACCGACGGACGCCATTGGCGGACCCACTTCATACTCAGTTTTAGTTCGAAATTTCCGCACAATCGCAATATCTTTTTCTTTAGTACTAATGTATACGAGAAAGTTTAAAATTTGGTAAAAACAATTTTTTGGCAAAACGAACTAACTCCCACTTTCTCTAATTAGGACTTTATTCATTTGAATTTGTTTATAATGAACTACGAACTATCTCCCAAACATATGAACTAAATCCCACTTCAAAACTGGTGGGACTTAGTTCTCGTTGTGACGTCATTCGTAAGGACTATTTGGTACATGGTAGGACGTGTGACTTATAAAACCGTTTCGATCCATTGAAGAATCGTTTGAGGTCTTAGAGGAGTGTTTAAGCGTGTCTCCTGCAAGTCGACCAAGTCTTCTCCGTGTTCAACGATGCAGAGGCCAGTTAATACCATGACAAGCATCCGAATTTAGTTTCTGCCAAAGGAAACTAATGTCTTACTATCGTTGACGGACCACAGACTACGGATTGCGGCTCCACTGTAGAAATCATCGTGACGTATTGTAGGCAGGCAGGAATTGCATTGCCTGCTGTCGTCAAAGACTGGTCATCCAGTCTAATGTCTCGTTCCCTTCTACACCAACGTAATGTAACCGGGAACCCAGCAGAGCAATACTGGAAGATATCTCTGAGTGTCGAAAGGCATTCTTTGGCGCACGCATTTCACGTTTATTTTATTGGAGTCGATCGCCTGACATGCATGTTTATTTACATTGCTAGGAGGGTCTGTGCAGGCTTCTTATTCCGTCAGTCAGTAGGACTGGTTGATACCAAGTGAGAAGACTTGCGTTTCTTTCTCCGTCTTTGGTAAAGATCGGTAACTTTTGATGACAATTCAGCCCATTCTTCATTCTCTCTTACGCATTTAATTTGGAGTTCAATACTACACGATGGTACGTGGCTCTGGTTGAGAGATTGTGACGATACGAATGCCCTATTTTGGTTGCTTATATTTTCTAGTAAACAGGATGAGTTCGGCATTTTTTGTTTGGGTTAACTGCAAGACTGTTGGTATCCGTCCACTTTATTGGTTCTGATAAAGGGTTTCTTGATTAAGCTTTCCCCAAGGTTGTTGTTAAGAACTACGCTATTTAGCATAGTCTTAACTCAGTTTGTCAGAAAACGCGGATTTTTTTTTTCTCCTGTCAGATTTGTTGAAACCGGTGACGTCAAATAACGCCAAACCCAATAAAGCCAAATTCTAAAAAATTAGCATTATTTCCAGGTCTGAAAACCCTTAATCCCGCATAGCGTAACACCAAGGTACTGTTGCCAAGGGCGCCTAATTTAAAATTTGGCATTATTTCGTTCGGCAATGTTTCACGACACCTTTGGAACCAGCTTCTCATCCGACGTAAATTCTTCATTGTTGAGTGATTTCCCAGTACTATGTCTTAGATGCAGGTCCATTGACTTCCAAAATACACTCTGTAGGTTCACTTGCTGTGTGGTTTTTTGGAGTAGCAACCAACACCTCTTCGTCCTTTTAAGGTCGACAAAATTGCATGTACCTTCGAAACGTTTAAGAAGCACTTCTCAATGCACTTAAAAAAAAACCCTAAAAACAAAATGTACCCTATCCCGAATCATGCAGAAAAACTGAAAACTCCTTTGACATAGCGAATTGAATGGCCGGCAAGAGTATTTTTGTTCGTCCCTCCAAACCAATTCAGTTCCAAACTGAGAAATGAATTATCCACGAAAAGTTTGAAGTTTGAATATTCCCAAAACTCGTCCAAACAGTCGAGAGTAAAAACATTTCCATACGTTGTTGTCCTTGGACGTTACTCGCGAGGATAACTTCTGTTTTCCATTCTACGAGGGAAGAATGGTAATAATAATAAAATTTTTTGGGAATGCATATCTACCAGGAGGTTGGCAAGGAGGAGTTGGCGGAGGAGGAGCAGGAGTTGAAAACATTTCTCGATGAATTTTTTTTTCTTCTGGTAATTCCGTGTGCCACAGGGGTAAAATAATGTTGTGCATTTCATTGGAAAGTTTATCCTTTAACAGAGTTGGTAATATTTTGTAAAATTTTCATTTTATTTTTTTGTTTGCCAAGTTTCGATCCGCACAATTGTAAAACATACAGTGACATTTCAATTTGGTTACGGTATAGTGAAACTCGACTGGACAAACATATTTTTTTTTATGCAAGCAATAGTCAGCAATGGTGGGACAATCCGAACAAAAAAAAAAGCGACAAAAATTGTGAGAAAAAGTTTCATAAAACGGAAATTAGTTGGTGAAGTTCAGCGTGAGCAATTGTAAATTGGAATGTTATTGTCCCGACAGTTTGTTTCGGATAGTTGAGAACCGTTTTAATAATAAAAAGAAAATATTTGCAAAATTATTTAACGTGTGCTATGATGGGTCACACTTATATACAAATTTTTTTTTATTGATACAAATTGGAAAATGATGATGATTTTGGGGAAGAGCCTAGAGCGAGTGATTAACCAGTCCTTTGATACTTCAACCATGCTAATGGTCCTGAAACGAATGCGTCAATTTAAATTAAATATATTTTTGTTTTGCACATAAATCGAACGGAAAATAGGTTTCAAATATTATTTTTAAACCTTCCAAATTGTTCGAAAAATTATAGTTTACAATCGAATCCTAGTAATTTGTAAGAATCCTACCATGTACCTAATAACCGAAATACACGAATTGAAGGATGAATACTCTAAATGACTTAGTTCCGCACATAAATTATTTATTTAATTTTTTTTAACTCTTTATATCCCAGGGAGTATTTTCCAAACTCTGTAAAGATTCTTTTATAATCCCCATTCATGAATCCCACAAGAAGGTTTCGTCGAATTGCTAAGCTTTCGTGCATTCACTAGCTGTTTCATTGCAAGAACTTAAGTTTCTCTAACCAACGCGAATTTAAGAAAGGCCGTTCAACAACTAAAAATTTGGTAGAGTTTGTGTCCAGAACACTTTAGTAATTGCTTAAGTACTTGCTACTTGCTACAATTACACTTAAGTAATTGCTACTGAATTAAGCTAAGCCATCGTCTAAATCTCATACGCAATTATCCTCCTTAAACTTAAGGCTCTTGGTTTTTAATTGGGCCTGTTTTTATTTTTAAGCTTAGCTTCATTGTTTAGGGCTTAGCTTTAAGTAATGCTTGCTTGTAAATATTAGGTAGGTAAAGTGGCAAGCAAACGCCAAAGCTACGCCGTTTGCGCCGTTTTGTTTCCACCACTCATAATGTCTTTGAAACACCGCGTTGAAATTGTGTCAGTGGACTCAGGTCCATCCGGTGGAATTGTGAATGAGGATCAGGGTCTTAGGTATGTCCTACTCCTAGGACCTACTCCGCACCTTGCGGTCTAAGCGCTAATCTAACCTAGCGCCATCATCATCATTTCACTAATCACGTCAGGAAACATCCCCGATACCTGTACAACCATGTCATCCGCATACGCAACTACTTTTTCTGTCTAATTTCGACAGGCTTTTGTTAAGAACCATAATTCGGGCGAAGTGGTGACATAAAATGATGCCAAATTTGAACTTTGGCTTTATTTCGTTTTCAAAATTGAAATAAGACCAAATTGGCTTTATTTCCATATACAAATCAAAATAATGCCAAAATAAAATCGAATGCAATATGGTGAGCATGCTGCCCCCCTACGACCCCCCCCCCACGCTTGATTTCACTGTTAGATTCGGAGTAGGTGCGACGTTGGGTATATGCAAAGAATTATTGGGTTTAAAAAAGTATAAAGCTTTTTGAAACGAAATAAAGCCAAACTAGGAATTTGGTCTTATTTTAATTTTGTAATGGAGATAATGCCAAATTGGAATTCAGCTTTGTTTCGTTTGCCGTTATTTCATGTCACCGGGCGAAAATACCCCACCCTAAGGTGTGGCTCTGCTAACTGATTTGGTTAAGAGGCTGCTTGTGCTTCTGTTAAGCCTAATTAAATATTTAAACAAAATAATCTGAAATTAGACATGTAAAAAAAAATGACTGCATGTTTTAAGAAATGTTGATTTCGTAGCTGTTGCCCATTGAAGGGGCAACTCTTAATACTTAAATGAACAAAAAAAATATTTTTCAGAAGCGTTAATGTGTAATAATGTGAACTCCAAAAGCCTTTTACTGACGATCTGATTAACACGTTTCAGGCACGGAATGCCAACAAAACCTTTCGCATAACGCAAAATCCTGGAAAAGAGCCAAGGATTTAACACCGATACACAACACATTTTCTTCGTTTACAAAGCAGCTTATTGCAGCGTTGAGAGTGATAAGCTAAACCTTGCCATGTCGAGTTTTGATATCTATATCTTTTGATGACGATGGTGAATGGTCGCCAATAAGGCGACGCGCTTACTTGTAGCTTCTTTGATATTGTTCTTGATAGAATAGTGCCCTTCATCTTTCAAAAATTCAATCAATATCTTGGATATATGGATGACTTCGAAGTAATAGGAAGAACCAAACGAGCAATAAATTACGACTGCCTTTTCTCTCATGGAATCAGAAGCGAACATAATTGGTCTTATTATCAATGAGAATAAGTAGAGGAAGTATCTGCTGACATCAAATAGAGTCGACTCCCATCGCAGATTTTTTATAATTTGCACGTGAAAAAGGGATTGTTAGCACCCTTATAATGTTATAGTAACACAGCACGGCGTTAAGGAAATGAGGGATTAGACGAAAGGATGAGAAACCGATGCACATTGATTTTAAATGTTTGTAAATTGTAATGGTCAGGAAAGACAGAGTGAGGTAGAGAATTCCACAATCGCGATGTACGGCAGATTAACGAATCTTTAAATTTCGACCGAATATAGGCTTGAGGGTGAACTGATGAGCATTCCTGGCTTGGCGAGTATTACAGTTGAAGTGTTGAAGGGGAGAAATGCAACTGGCTTTTTCGTTTGAGGACTTGTGATAGTTGTATCGATAGAACAACGATAGGCAGGAGACATTACGACGAAAATCAAAGTCAAGCGAATTCGCAATATCTCGGTCGCCAATAAGTTTTATCGCACGTTTTTGAATTCTGTTAAGTAGCTCCAAATATGTAATTGGTGCACCAGACCAGATATGAGCGTTGTACTCAAGTAGATTCTAGCCAGATCAGAAGCGTTAAAATATTTCTTGCATCGCTTTAGGAAAGTCTTTCGGATTCAGCGATGCAAGTGCCATTCATGGATAATGGCAGAGCATTGAGGTTTCGCTTTAATGACAGAAGACAGCATTGTGTTTTGGAAGCATTAACTTGGCTAGAACATGACTATTGACAGTGTTCAGTGAATTTGTTTGCCTGAGAAGTGCTGTGAACTCCCCAAATGACGTCAGTGCTGACATCAAGCTAAGACTCCCGCTCTTTACTATTTTCTTGGGCTTAGTAAACAAGCAACAAAGCCCTATCGAGAAGTACAAATGCAGTACAAAATGCCCATCATTCTAGTCTTGCCTTATGGTGCAGAATCATTGACCCTATCCCAAGCGTATAAAAGCTTCCTTGTGGTCTTCGATAAAAAAGTATTACGTTCGATTTATAGTACGGTTTGTGTCAATAGGCAAAATAACATTTTGCGAAGACGATGCGACCATGAATTATAGGAGCTGTACAGCGATGTACCCTTGGTAAAAAAAACTACGCGTTAAACGGTTAAGGTGGCTAGGAAATCTAGAACATTACGTAATTATTCAACAAGGGAACGAGAAACGGAGGCAAACCTCATCTGCGAGGAGGTGACCAAGTTAAGAGAGACAGAAATCGAAAAATCGATCGTAGTCTATTACTGGAGGCCCAGGTGCCTAAAGAAAAGAAGAAATAATGTGTTGCTATGCTCACCTGGATGCTAAAGTTGACTATTAAAGGAATATTTGTATACAGAGCTTATCGCTTCGAGAAAATGTAAGGCGCAGGAGTAGGTCTTACGAAACTAAATCATCATTTACACATCCCAGATATCTGCATCTGTGGTTTTGGTCAATTTATGTATTATTAATATGTGTGGAATGTGTGATCCGAAATATTGACGCAGCTTAAGAACCATTTCGTATGACCCAGATGTAGACTTTACATCATTTTTTTTTTGTTTGGGTAAAGCTCACTTAACCTTTTTGGCATCTATAACTTTTTGCATCTTCCCGTCAACCACAGTCTGACCAGGCCTTCATCAATTTTGAGTGACAATGAAACAGCTGAAATAGAAAACATGGTAGATATTATGTTTTTTTTTTTTTTTTGCATCAGACATAAATAGAATTTAAAATGAAAAAAATTGAAAATGATACAATTTTCATTGACGTTAAATAACGCGAATTCGAAAAATGTGTGCACTATTTCCATTTCAAAATTGAAATAAGACCAAATTCTTAGTTTGGCTTAATTTTGTTGCAAAAACCGAAATAAAGTCAATTTTTCAATATTTCGTATAAATTTTCGTAAAGAATAATAGAATACATTTTCCTTATTGGAAATGAAATAAAATAAAATTCTTATCTGAAAGTTATGTGTCCTACCAATTTTTGCGTAATTTCATATTATATTCATGTAAAAAACGAATTAATGTAAAATTTTAGATTACAATTTTTTTTTTATTTCGTTCCTCACTGAACATTTCGATATAACCATCGGATTCACATTCGGATTTCGTGAACTAATTAAACTTAAGGATGAAAAAAGCATACTCTTTTTACCCTATTCCGTCCGTCCGTATCAACTTTTGAGACCTTTAAAGTTATGCTAGGAGACTGAAGCATATTCTAGGGTAAAGGGTCCCGAAATGGTAAAGTGTTAAAGGTAAAGGCTAAAGTTATAGAGATAGAGTGTTAGAACCTTCACAAGATATGTAGGCACTACCCTCCTTTATAAGTCTGTCATATAAAATTTTTTGTCAAGCCCATTTTTTGTGGGCTTTTTTCACTAAAATGCTGTTTTCAGCGAACATTTTCATAAAAACTGAACAGCTCTTCTCTCTTCTGAACAGCGGATCTCAGTTGTCGTTTATTAGTGAGTATGCCGTGCAACAACTTCATCTATGCCGAACGAGGCTTCTTGTGCCGGTGACTGGAGTAGGAGGGTCAACAGGGCTGGTTGACATCTAAGTAGTAAGCTCTTTTCAGAGAACACGATTTTAATATTAACTGCAGAGCATTAATTTTACCACGTTTGGGCCACCTTATGCACGCTCTTCATATTGATCCCCAACCATTTTGTGAATTTTTGGATCTTGATATGGCTGATCCAAATTTTCATGCGCCAGTATCTATAGACATCATTCTGGGAGTTGACTTGTGTGTCTCCCTTCTATGCGGTGAAGTCATGCAATCATCTGCTGGTGCCCCTGTAGCAGAATGCACCTATTTGGTTGGGTGATCTACGGATGCTTGCCCGAATCTAAAACTAGAGGAATTCCTTAAAAACACTGTCCAACGGACCAGTTCTGGACGATACGTTATCAAATACCCGTTTAAAGATTCGGTAGATCGAACCACACTTGTGGATTCTAAAGTCGATGCTTTCAACCTTTTCCATTTTTGGCCACGCCCACTTTTTGGGATGTTTTTTTTTTTAAAATATGTTTTTTTTTCATAAATTTTATAGAACGAAAAAATTGGGGCATATAGGGATATGGATAGTGTATCATACTATTCGCCCCACGCGGACTGTAGCCTTTTTTTATGTTTGTTTCGTATTTTCTTTTATTTTGCTGGTATTGTCCTTATGAATACGCCACAGCCCTTACACGTATATCTACTTGCCGAATCGAAAACCCACTAAACCTTCTGTATTTCGCTGGCTGCGATGGAATGTATTTGGTAAATTTTGGACTTCTTCTATACGGCTTTGATTCGCCATACAAAAAAATATCTTCAATTGCTGCCGGTTCAGCATGAGTTCTTTGGTCGCCAAACCTCGATATTGCCCAAAAACGGGGTTACTGGCATTGTCGCTATAAAAACTGAGTCCGCTTTAGTTGTCCATACAAAAACTGCATAAAGTCTGTCCAGATCCACTACTTTTGGTTGATGGAAGGGGTTAAAACTTAAAAATGGTTCGCACTATCAAACGGGCTATAATGGTTTATTGGATGAATAAGCTAAGGCCAATATCTTATATAGAAAACTAACATCAAAAGTTTTTCAGATGGGTCAAGCGTCACTGCTCTGCTGATGACACAATTGCATCATGTTAGACTTTTGCGATCCATTCAACCACCATTATAGTGGTTATTTAAAAAAAAATTTAATTTAACTTTCATTATGAATGTAAGGGAATCAAAAAATTCTTTTGTAATCAGGATCTTCATCATCAGGATCTATTGTGTCATTGACAAAGCTTTGAAGAACCATCACAATTCCCGCTCCAACTGAACACCTTGAGATCCACACCTTCTGGTATCCGCCATAAAAAGCGCTGCATATAGATTACACTTTTGTGAGGCCATGCAAATGTCACAGAAACCCGCTTTCATTTTAAATTCCACCGTGTTAGGTAGGTACGTTTTCGCAATTTCCATATTAGTAATCGAAATTTTTTTGTGCTTAACACAAAAAGGGAACGCGCATTCTCATTGTAAATCATTGTATCCATATCCACGTTACACAGCGCTTTTGTATCACAAAATATTACCTCCGTCGTTGTCGTTGTCGTTGCCATCTTCTAACGGTTGAAAGCAATTGCATTTCTTCTTTGAACCTTCGACTATAGAAAGCGGTGTATTGTACAATTTCCGAATTCCATTTTTGAATGGCAAGGCAGACGGATGCCTTACAAAACCCGCCGTACCGCTGTACGTTGCTTGCATATGATAAAGATGAATTGATCCTCGATGCACCAAAAGGATACCTTTACAGAAAGACACCCGCTGAAATAAAAAAAAAAAAGAACTATCCCCCTCTTGTAATCTTAGGCAGGAAATGAAAAGTGTTTCCACCAAGGAAGCTGCTGCTGTGCACACAATCGTCTCTATGCGGGGGGTTTATTGCATATCTCTATGTGTGTGTGTGTGCAGGATAAAATGTTTTGACATATGAAATTTCCTAGCGATACATTTTCGATTGGGAGCAAGCTGCCCCTAGTTTAGCGACGGCACTCAGCAGGAGATTTAACTTCTTTTCGGGAAAATCCTCCTTTTAACCCACCCAACAGAGCAGTGTTGTAGCCGAGTCGAGCCGGTTTGCGAAGCCATAGATACTTGAAAAGAGTATTATCCCAATGTAGTTCGATTTTGTTGTCTTTCTCGGTAAAAGTGTATCTAAACCGCTACTCGCAGAACTGATTCCAGATGTTCGAGCCAAACAAAAACTGGAATGCAAAATACGGCGAATCAATGGGATGCGATGCGATTTTTGCTCGTCCTTTAAATGGAAGTACCACCAAGGAGTATTCTTTTCGTTGGTATGTGTGCTTGGATCCAATTTGAATCGTGTTTGCAATGCATTTCTCTGGCTGCAGCAAGACATAGCACGAGCAAGAACCAAAAAAAAAAAAAAAAAAACACAAACAAATTGAAACTCACTTTGCTTTATCCTGTCGGGATGTTTTTCTTCATTTATCTTACTAGGTACAGTTTGACTTGTTATCCAGAAAACGGGAATGTGATTTGCTTGCATTAGTACTCGCTGCCGGAACATTCACTGTGCGATTTTCAAAATAATGACGACAGGAATAAAGGGTGTTATTGTAACGGGATTTTTTTCTGTTACTTCTTCTCTATTCAAAAGACAGACAGTTTATTTTTTCGCACTTGCAGTTGCAGTTGCAGATGTCACTTGGACAATTAAGCCTCGTTTATCAAATCGCAGTTTCTTTAGGAAGTAATATGTTTTTTTTTTTTATTTCATAGGTGCGTGTATGTGTAACTGTCAGTAGGAGAAATGAATCGATTTATTAATTTAAACTATGCCATAGACGCAATACTAGTGTTGACTATTGAAAGACACCGAAGTGATGATCACACACCTTTAAAATTTACATACACATTTGCAGTTTTCGCAAAATTTAAGGTCTAGAAATATGTCTTCATTTTTGTTTAAAGCTAAGATGGCGAAGGTTACAACCTGCAAGATAACTGGATCAAGGATGAAATGACGCTACCTTTCGTGTTGAGTAATTCACAGCCCAAAAAAATGCTGATGTCAGCTCAGTTAAGAACAGCTGAGCAGGCATAGGAAAGCACACCAGAGGAAAATTATTCCTAGGACCGTCATACTTGGTGCATAACTACTTCCTTCTCCATATGACGGGTCTAGAGAGGAATTACTTGATAAACTGACGGTGACTTTTAGATATGTGGTGACCGCTGGTGAGTGCAAAACGACATGACAAACGGCTTTGCCGGATCTCAAAACCCCCTTTACTTTTTATAAAGTATGTACTCCACTAATGCCTGTGACATGGTATCTAAAAATAATTTCACCGTAAGGATGCTGGCATATCACCGGGTGATTCAAACTTGAACATGGACAGCATCTTTAAGGTTGCTGCGAATCATGGTGAGTCAAAGGACAGCACCTGTTCAGAATTAGCCGAAGCAGTAGCTGTTACTGAAGAAAACCGTAGACCAGTTGAAATTGCACTGGAATGCTCGACGACTGATGTGCAGATTTAGGGGCCTTGGGGCTTGGGTTGTCACTGAAAATATAGACATTACGTGGGGCAGCACCTCAAAGAGGATAGATGGAATGCCGATTGCCTTCGAATTAGGCAAGTCAAATCCCAAAAAACCCAGCCACGGATACGTTCTTAAGCGAGCAAGAAGCAACACCAAGACAGTCCTCACGAGCCTTTATTGCGGCCCTTTGCAGATTTTCTTAGAGACGAGGAGCCTGCAAGTAGGTCTTTAGCGTGGGGGCGTCTAAGGAAGTGAAAAATCTACGTAAAGCAGCAGCATTCGACAAGAAGAAGGTAGCGGTAACGGTAGTGACCGATTTAATTAAATGGAATCTTAAATGTTACCTTCATTTCGAAGGACTATAAAAAGCCGAAGTAATATCGGTGAAACACCATCTTAAACATGTTGCCGGAAATTCAAAGAGAAGCTGTATACCCTCTTAGCTAAGATCGAGACGTATTTGAATTCCCGACCATCGATGAATATGAATATGATGGTCGTAAGCTTGGAATATTTATCTCGCCTTCAGCAACAACCGCCGAAATGTCTTAAAAGGCAAACGGAGCCAAAAGTGTAATTAGGAATTTTGGTCTTAATAAAGAAGAAGCGAATTCCATCCTTCAAATGGATTATTGCCCAGGAGCATGACAATATTAAAGACACAGAACGGTGAGTTCAAACCATCACCAACATCTGTTCACTATCGAGCAACAAAATAAGTTCCGAAGACATAAATCTTTAATCGCGAACACAATTTTTTAAAAGACCTTCCCTTAAATATTTTTCATTTTTGAAAAATAGTTTACTTTAAAGCCGTATATGACAACATTCATTATCGTTTCTTCATTGCCGAATTTTGGATCCCGTCAAAAGTGATCTAGCTGTGTCACACGCAGTGGAATGTGCAGTTTGGCAGCAGCAACGGATGTCGACAAGGTGAATCGCTGTCGTGTGATTTCTTTATTCTTGTTCTCGAGCAGATAGCAGATAGGGCGCAGGGCAGGAGTCAACACGAAAGGCACTGTCTTCAACAGATCCGCCCAGCTACTGGGATAGATGCGGACGATATTGACATCATCGGACGTTCCCAATGTGCCGTGGTAGAGGCTTTCACCGCTATTGAAAACAGTCGAAACTAGTTAGCCTTGAAGTGAATGAGGACAAGACTAAATGTATGCTATCAACAAACAAACAATCAACAAAGTCCACCGACTAGGACAAAATGTCACTATTGATAGCTGCAACTTTGAGCTAGTTAAGGAGTTCATCTTCGTCGATGTAAACATCGCTGCTACTTCGGTTTGGCGAAACAAATGGGTTTAAAACTCTTAACTCGAAGGACAAAGTGCATGCTCTACAGAACCCCTATCCTGTCGCCGAGTGCTACACGATAAGCAGGAAAGGAGAGATAATACAGCGCTCCTTCGAAAGAAAAATTTGGTCCTGAGTGCGAAGAGGGCGAATGGAGGAGAGGTTACAACCGTGAACTCTATGAGCTGCAGCAAGACGTGCGTGTAGTTCGTAAAAACCGTCAACTACACTGGCAGCGAATAGAAAAGATTCGAATCCCAACGTCCAGGTTCGAGACGACAGAGAAGACCGAATATCTGTTTTAAAGACCAAGCCATCGGGGATGCCAAAGCGCTTGGTCTGGACAGCGCTTTTTTTGTTTTTTCGAATAGAGATAAAACTAACATTTTGTGGTCAAATCTGGCAAATCTGATGTCATTTATGTTCAGTTTGGTTTGCCATTTTATCATGAACAGGTTGACAGATGAACAACGCTTGCAAATCGTGCAAATTTATTTCGAAAATAATGGTTAAAAAAATTTTTTTTTTTCAAAATTTTCAAAATTTTGTTCAGTAATGAGGCTCATTTTGGGTTGAATGGCTACGTCAACAAGCAAAATTGCCGCATTTGAAATGAAAAGAATCCACATGAGACCCTTGAAACGCCATTACATCCACAAAAACTGACTGTTTGGTGTGCTCTATGTGCTGGTGGAGTCATTGGGCCATACTTCTTCTGAAATGATGCTGGAGAGTCAGTTACCTTTAATGGAGACCGGTATAGGGCCATGATAACCGACTATTTTGGTCCCGAATTCGATGGCATGAATGTGGATGCGATGTGGTTCCAACAAGACGGCGCTACATGCCACACAGCGCACGTCACAATCGATTTATTGAAGGAAACATTCGATGAGCGCATAATTTCGCGGAATAGACCTGTCAATTGGCCACCAAGATCATGTGATTCGACACCATTGGATTATTTTCTTTCGGGATATGTGAAGTCGCTCGCCTACGCCAACAAACCAGAAACGTTAGGGGACTTGGAAGCAAACATTCGTGGCGTTATTGCCGACATACAGCCCCAAATGCTTGAAAATGTGGTTGAAAATTGGACCTCTAGACTTGTCTTTATTCGAACCAGCCGCGGCGGCCACATACCCGAAGTCATATCTAAACGTTAATGGCATAAAATTATCCCTCAAATAAAGCCAAATTGATGGACATTAAAACGATTTTCTTGTGTTTTATTTCAATTCGAAGTTCTATACCTCTAAATAAACACCCTTTATAAGATCTGCAGAATGAGTACATTTTGGTAGTGGCTGCAGCGTCAAGGAGATTCATGAGAACAGACCTCATTATATCTGACACAGCCCGTATCTCTGTCACTTGAGGAAGAGAATGAGGAATAGAAAGCCTTTACAGGTTTGACGGGAGTACTGACTGATTTATAAGATTTAAAAAATTAAAAAAAAAAACAAATTATTTTTTATGTAATAAATCAAGCATGTTGTGCTTTGGTTTATTTGGAACTTATTTAGTTAACCTAGTTTCCATCTCCATTATTCAAATTTCCACCTTAGAATCCTAGTTTCCCCGTCCTTAAGGCCGCTTCACAGCGAAGATAAATTTGTTGACTTCTTGGACAAAGTCATAAAATTTATTGACTTACTTCTCACACCGACCGTGATACCCGAGAAAGACAAGCGACTTCTACAAGACGTAGGTAACCACCTATCCTTCGCTCTTTGACTAGGTTCATCAAAAAGGTTACACACAAACACATACACACACACATACATCATATGGCTTCGTCTGGTTTGTTCAGAAAATTGTTTTCACCTAAAACAGTAAAGCATACGGAACAGTCCTGATGAATTACCCAAGACCGTACTTTGACTGCTTGAATTATTGCAAACGATTACGAAAATCAAACCCTCATCAGGCTTCCCTCTCTCCCCGGTGACAAACGAAGAACCAAAAAAAAGAAATGAATCGATTTAGCAACCGAGAGCAATCTTACCCTTTCACCATGAAGGTCGTCTTGCTTTTCTTCACACAAAGCATCCGTGTTTGTATGGCATCGATGGGATAGATACACACTCGTAATGGTAACTCTGAATCGGATTTAATATATCCAATTCAGGACTCGAAAAAGGACTATACTAAAGTTACCGGCCCACAACCGAATCTATCCGCAATCTTTCGATTTGCATAAATTTCGAATTTTTTTTTCCCTGCCCCTATACCTTTTGTAGCGAATAACAAAGGACGAAAACGGATAAAGATTGGAACGTATGTTGGTGATGGCGCTGACGCTGGAGCATAAAGTGAATCGACGATATGCTGCTCTTGTAGAAAAGTGATCTGTAAAACGTGTTCCATTCCTGCAAAAAGGACGATTCTTGTATGTGTGTTCACATAAATAAAATGTCCCTTTTTCTGTTCCTGTGTAAAATAATATCCTTGAAATCATAGATGAGAGCGCCGGGCTTCAGTGTATTAGGAGGCGCGCAGTCACCTATTTACTTTGTAAAAAGGTATTGACTAGAGAAGGGCGTGCTGGTAAAGGAAATAAAGTTAAATCTGTCGCAGCAACACAATAAAAGTAAGCAAAGGTGAAATGGAATGACATCAATCAAGGAAATGTGTTTTCTTTCGTTTTGGTGTACCAGCGATGTCTTTGTGGAATGGCGGGGATGGGAAGGAAATAATTATCAAGGGATTTCATGTGATGTCCTTAAGCCAATGAATGGCACGAAGTGAAACTTTCGATCGATATTTTTGGGATGGAGAGTGGCCACAGAGAAGCTTAGCCTTTGGCGTTTAAACAGCTCGAGTAAGTGGATGACATTCCAATGAATACAGAAAGTAGGTTATCTCACGGATGAAGGTAATGGTTATCGGAAACTATGTAGACGAAAATGTTTCTCTTAACAATTCGCGTATTTGTTCTTAAATATCTTTTAAAAGTGCTGTTAAAGTCCTTTTGAAATAATAGGCCTAGGATTTTTGTTTGTGACCACGGCACTTTTTTCAGTGCATCTTTCGAATTTTCTCTAAAATTGTTTTGCAAGCGACGTGGAAGGAATATAAGCGTGAGCAATTTCCTATCTTCGTAACAATCGAGGTAAGTATGAAGGTCAAGTTCTCAGGACCGAAAAGGAAAGGAAGGATTAATGAAGAGCTCAAAGTCACCCAATGGTATTGAGGAAATCAACCATTTTTCCGAAACCATTGCCTGAGATCTCTGAAATGTCATTAAGGAATGGTTAGCCTAGTATACGTTGTTTGGTTTTAGCACAGTTTCTCTTTTCCCGATGTTCCTGGCCTGGCTAAATGCATGCCAATATACCAGTGACCCATGCTAATGACGACCAGTCTAGCTACGACTTCACGTATTCTTTGAATGAGATTCTTTGAATTTGATTGAATGTGTTTTGTTTTAGTCGTATGTCGACCACATCCTTCTGGAAATGACGAAGTTCGTTACCTATGACTACCTAGTCACCGCCTTTGAGGTAAAGACCTGCAGAATAATATTTATCTTTACAAAGCCTAATAAAAATAATAAAAAGACCTTGCGGTCTTTTGTGCCCCCTACTTATACCTTGGAGAGGTTTGCCCCCTCACAGCTTAATTCAATAGGAATTATGTTGGAGTGTTTATGCTCCAGCTTTAGTCTAGGCAAGGATGACCTACTCAATGCACATCATTCAGTCCAGTTTCTTTTATGAGTCTGCGAATGAGCAGTGGTTTGCAATGCCCCGTTAGGAAACCAGTGAGGGTGCGTAGGTTTTTTTTGCTAAGACTGATATATGATTTAAATCTTTTTTTCTATTTCATAAATTCTTAGCTTAGAGTGTGTGAACCTATCCCGCAGAATGGTTCAGATCCTATGAAGGGTTCTGTTGCCCATTTTCTCGTTGGAGAGTCGCCGCCTCATTGCCAATAATGCCAATATGGGTTTGTATCCAGCAGACAGATAATCTGTTTTTCTTCCCATACAGGTTTGGATTTAATGACAGAGGAGTCCAGTGCTTTGATAGCTGCTTGACTATCTGGCATTACTGTGTCTATATTACTGTGTCTGTTATTCTTTTTGAGATGGATTCGACCCCATCTTTCTATGGCGCATACTTCTGGTACTTTTGTCTATGGATTTTCTTTCTTGGCCCAAACACTCCTGCCCCAGTTTCTTCATCAGTTCTCGAGACGTTTGTTGATGAACTTCCTCCGCAGATTATTCGGACAGAGATCATCCGCCTCTAGCTAGTCCATATGCCTTCCATTCCCCTCAACATTCCTGTAACCGTGAACCCAGCGGAGAGTGATGTTGACTCTATGGCTATCCCTATACCAATGGTGAGTCGAAGCTAATTATCTTGCGAGTTCAACATACGAAAACCAAGTTATAATATTTTTTAAAATTCTTAATGATTTCGTGATGCTAATGGCATTGCAACCCCCCTGCTTGGTTTCACTGTTAGATTTGGAGTAGACGCGAGGTTGGGTATATGCCAACTTTGTTTATACCCAATAAATATTTGCATATACCCAACCTCACACATATTTCTAATCTAACAGTGAAACCAAGCAGGGGGGTTGCGCATATTCTATTCGACTATTCGTTAAAATTGAAATAACTTTCAATGGAAAAAGTGGTATTTTTCATAATGAAGTTTGGCCCCAAACTAAAAAATTAGTTTTGGCCCCAAACAAAATGAAATATGGGCCCGAAAATATGAAAAATTGTCCAAAATCACAGAAATTTTCGTGTTGTAGTTTCTCATATAAATTTTAGGGCCACTTTTCATTTTTGTTTGGCGGCCGTTTTTTATTGGAACGTGACACATCTTTAGGGCTATTTTCATTTTGAAAATAATTTTAATTTTTGGGGCCTTTGTTCATTTTTGGTTTGGGGCCATTGTTCATTGAGGCCGAAATTCATGTAGAAAAAAGGAATAGTCCAACGAAACAAATTAATCGGGCAGATGGGCCAACAACTAAGGCAGGTGCCCAAATGCAACCCACACCACCAAGAACAAATACAAAAAACATCATTGTACATAAGTACGCTGTATACGGGTTAGAGCGGACGGCCAACGACTAACACCCTGTCATGAAGAAACTTTGAAGGGCGTAAGATAAACCCGCTTACTTTAACCGCTTAAAACCATGTGGGCAGGCGACCAAGGTATACAAAAACAGCAACACCAGCTCCTACATCAACAGCGACAATCACAACATTAACTTACCGCTCACTTAACAAAACTTAAACGAAGACTTCCATGGCAAGAGAGCGCAACAATTCAAACATGTCTGTAAGAAATAGCACACTATTTTGCTCAGTTCTTCTTTTTTTTTCATTTATTGATCCCGTAATGGCTGCATGTGAGGGTATAAAAGAGAGAGTGAATGGTCCATCACGGACAAAGAAAAAAATTAAAAAAAAACTTAAAGTGGACAACCCAACACTTCTGGGTTGACCATTAAAATCACGGATCGTTTTCTTAAAGTACAGAAAGATTTTGAAAGTTTATTTTAAAATTTCTAAATTTTTGCGAGTTGCACTATCTTGTTCCATATTTGAAGCCTATAGAAAAAGGAGGAAGGTATTTAGCGGCAGGGTAGGCATCTGAACCCCCTTATAAACCAAGAGGATTTTTCGAGGGCCACGATGGATTGTACAGCTAAGTAGAGTGTTCACTTTTTGTTTCGGTTGGTTAGGAATTGAGTTCTAAACACGCAGTAGGCCTTCGTTTCTGTAATATCCCGAACTTAGCCGGACTCGCCGTCCCTCATTTTATCTTCTTTTAAACTTTTTGGAAGCGGGCTATTTTAAACAGCGGTTCAGTACCGCAGGCTCATTGAGGCTCATTTTGGGTTGAATGGTTACGTCAACAAGCAAAATTGCCGCATTTCGAGTGAAGAGAATCCACATGAGACCCTTGAAACGCCATTAAATCCACAAAAAATTAATGTTTGGTGTGCTCTATGGGCTAGTGGAGTCATTGGGCCATACTTCTTCCGAAATGATGCTGGAGAGTCAGTTACCGTTAATGGAGACCGGTATAGGGCCATGATAACCGACTATTTTGGTTCCGAATTGGATGGCATGAATGTGGATGAGATGTGGTTCCAACAAGACGGCGCTACATGCCACACAGCGCACGTCACAATCGATTTATTGAAGGAAACACTCGATGAGCGCATAGATTCGCGGAATGGACCTGTCAATTGGCAACCAAGATCGTGTGATTTGATGTCATTGGCTTATTTTCTCTGGGGATATGTGAAGTCGCTTTCCTATGCCAACAAACCAGAAACGTTAGGAGACTTGGAAGCCAACATTCGTAGCGTTATTGCCGACATTCAGCCCCAAATGCTTGAAAAAATGGTTGAAAATTGGAGCTCTGACTTGGCAATCAATCGTGGAATTACTCTTCAAAAAATTCACAATTACTTTTTAAAAACTATGTAGCGTCAGTTTTACCCACCCTTATTATTCCTCTTCGGTCTCGATCTAAAAGTGCATTGAAATATATTTTTTTTTTGTTTCTTGCTAAATAAGGTTTAAATAATTGGTTTTAACAAATAATTTTGTAAATTTTTCATTTGCAATAATTACTTTTTTATGGTACACATATGAGGACTTCGGGTGAGTACGTAGTAAAAAATATTTTTTTTTTTAAATTATTTAACATTGGACCAGAATAATAACTTAACTTCAATTCATTTGCAGTCTTTTTATTTTTTATAAAGCAAAAATGAATATTATTGTAGGTAAATAGTGTAAAATAAATAAATCAAAACTACAAAGTTAAAAATGGTTGTATTTCCGACTCAAATTACGGTACTTCATAAAATATCACATATAGTGAGCAACTAAAAATTTATTGTTTCCTGATAGGTAACGAAACAGTTGTTTGCATTTGTACACAGGTAAATTTGCACTTTGTGCACATAGTACGTGAAAGAGATGAGCAGTTTGGTGCACGGCACTTTGAGGCATTTTTTGAATCCATGAAATGTTCAAAGCAGTCGTAACGCTCCTCAGCTATTGAAGGGATGTTAACTATTGTTCTTTCCAAAAACGATAAAGTTCCAGGTGATTCATTTTTATCTGTTTGTGGGCTTAATGTGGTGCTGGGGCGATCTCTACAGACTTTTGCTTTTGTAGAATACTTTTGGCTTCGGCGAATCGAATAAACTTTTGAAGTTCGCAGAAAAGATTTCTGCCCATGCGGTCAGCTATTTTCGACACCCGAAATGAATTACATTTTCAGCTGTGGGCATCCTAAACAACCCATCAGAACATGAATCCCAGTCAAATGAAGAAGTTCCTCTGCTGATGTATCTAGGGGACGATGGTTCCGCTCTTGGAAGGCATAGCAGTTGGTTATTCGAGCTGTTTCTTCCCAGGAAGGTATTTGCAAATACTGAAAAAATGCATCCAAAATGCCTTCAGGTATGTTCTCGTCGAAAAGTAAGCGATTTTTATCCATAGTTCGAAGCGGAAATCTAGGATAATAAATACACTATACTCTGTCCAACATAAATTGGCAGTACACGTCTTATGGGGAAGCTTTTTAAAAATCAGTAACTTGCCATATTTTTCTACCATACTAAATTGAAAGAAATCCCTCATAGAGTGTTTAACCTCCGGTGCAATTGCATCTACCGGATACTCACCACGTCTTATTCAACGCACATCTGAGTGTGCACTGATGTGTGTGGCCGGTGCCTGATGCTCCTATTCACGCCCAATATCAATTTGGTAACTCGTTCGGTTTTTTTTCTTTGGCTTTCTGTTGAGGAGCTTTTGGTTTTAGAGCTTTAAAAACAAGTTCTTAATGGTAAGTGTTGTCGTGGCGATCTTGTATTGATCTTTTGCATTTCTTCTAATGTGTGGATCATACGTTAGAATGCAGTTACAAAATTGGAAGCTGTTTTCTTTAAGGAAAAAAGTTATTTGCGTAGTTTTTTATAGGGCGCGTCCAGTTTTTTTATGTTTTATCTAATCTTAATCTTAGTAGTTACATATGGATCCGAATTCTCAAAGGACTTAAGTGCTGAAAAAAGAAATGAAATTGTTGACGCGACAAAAAATATTCATAAAAATTTGAAAAATAAAACAGAACCTTTGAAGCAAGAAGTTGATATTTTTTCTGTGGGTAAACGAACAGTTTACAGAGTTCTCAACGAAAACAGTACCAAGGGCCACAACTCTCCACCAATGAAGAAAAACCATACTGGAATCAAAAGTAAAGTAGATGATTTCGATAAGTGTGCCATCAGCAAAATTGTGCATGAGTTTTTTCCAAATAACGAACTTACGACGCTGGATAAAATACTGCATAAGGTGGGACGCAGTGCAAACATCACTAAAATTAGCATCGTACCCATCGTCAGCCAATGAATGTTACCGGTAAGAATCACCGGGCAGATTTTCCATTGCAGAATTCTTATGCAATGGGTCCAAAGATTCTTCTACATTACAAAGATAGTATACATTAAAATATATTTATTATATATTTATTGTATTAAAATAGTATAATTTAAATGCACTCCAAATAGAAGTGCAATAATATATATGTACAGACATTTGAGATGTTTTTCATATAAATTTTCAAATAAAATAGGCAGTACATGAAATTTAACGTTTCTAGCTCAATTGACAGCTAGCTGTCGGTATGGGTTGAGTGCCCCTGAAGAAAAAAATTCTGAAACACAAAATTTGCAATAAATTTGCAATAAATAAATATGGAAGGCTTGATTGCTTGAGTTGGCTCCTGTAAATAAGAGTTCCGTGTCAAAGATGCTGTAGAGCTCTTAGTCCATGAACTTTCATTTCATTTGAATCAATATTTGCCCCGCGATTCAAAGACACGAAATTCGAAATTCCCAATCAAAGACCAAATCCAAAACTTTAATTCACATATCATCCTCATTTTGATAAGGGTTCCCGTTCACTCCTTCCCGCCCCTTCCGCCACGTAGTTATTCGCGTTTCAATTTAAATTCAAAGTTTCTGCCTTACACTTTTGCTTTCGCCATAATTTATAGTTCCCATGGTTAAATCTGCCTTTTCGCACTTAAATCACTTTTTTCACGGTTTTTCTCGAGTCCGCTTGGATTGAAATATTTGCTTTCGCTTTGATTTATTTCCCATCTATCCGCCATCGATATTTGATTTATTTCTTTATTTTTCTTTGTGTCTACACGGTCACATAGACGAGCGACAAAAGGAAAAAATTGGGTTGTCCTCAAGACCCAAATCACTTGTGAAAGTTCCCAAGAATCGATTTTCACTCTGGAGACCGATTTATTCGTCCTAAAATACCAATTGACAGCCACCACGTTCATACATTCGATTTTTAGCAGGCAACAATTTTTTTTTCAACTATCCCTTTTAGAGGACATCTTCATCGGCTTGAGCCTGAGAATCTACACAAAAAAGTGTCATATTAGATAGATACTTTGTGAAATTTGTAGTAATTCCATACCAATTCGCGGATAATATGCAGATTCTATAAAATATCCCTGACAAGGACAATTGTGCATGAAAATAGTTTAAGTGGTTTGAATTATTCGATAGGATTCTCGTTTTGCTTTTAGGTAACATGAAGCAAGTAGGTGCCTTATAATTAATGATTCAGCAGCGTCGAATGAGCCAGACACAAGGAGCCCATACTGAGAGCGATACTCGCTCTATGTGTATAATCCTTTGGGTATTTTCATTTCGAAGGTGTTGATTTTAATCCTCCTTTGGGGACATGAGCTGAGCATGTTTGCTTATAGACGGCTCTTTCCCTGCGTCTTGTTTGGATATACGTTACCATACCATCAAAGGATATTCTCTTCAGCGGTCTATTGATAGGACGTACTAATTGAGTTATCTCTCCTTCTTCGGTGTGCTGGTTGTATTATAGGCTGTCGTGTGTAGCGTTGCAAATTTTCAGAGGAAATTTCGAAGGTGACGCACAGACACAAAAGGATATAATTATATCTAATAGTTGTGCCTATGGAAAGAACGAGATATGCTTTAGTAGACAGACGAATAAAGGCGCACCTAAACACACATACACACATACTCAGTACATTATGTATCTAAGCCTGTGGCAAAATGGATAAATTTACTTTAGAAAATCCTCTTTTCATAAATTTCAATTGCTGATACCCATCAATGGCCAATGGCTTACTATTCTAAGTTAAGGCTTCATTGTATTTGCAGGGCTCCTCTTCTAGTTTTCCATTCTTCTCACAAATTTTGTTCTAAATGTTAAATTGAGTTAAATAGACTTTGGGTGGCAATGCAATTATAAGAGAATTTCTCAAAACAGAGTTGATAGGGGAGGAAGAGGATCAGTTAGGTAAACATATGAACAATTTAGAAACTGATTATATTATCGGAAACCTGCCGATGTTTAAAGAACCGGAGGTGGACCAGAGGAATTATATTCGTCGTTAACTATGAGTTTAACTGCGTTTTCTGTCGGAATACACTCCTACTCACTTACCAAAGTTGACCATCTCCAAGTTTTACCGCGTTTCATATGTTAGAAGGGAAATCAGTTTTCTAATACTACGACCTGCTTTATGTTTAAGGGATTCACCAAGGTCTAGCCTCTCTTTCGCGCTTCTATAGTAACGTCGATTGCCAATTTTACGGGGTCCATAGGGACCCTTCTTTAAACATGACAATACCAACTGAGCCGTTATTGGTCATCTAAATGGACCAATCAAAATCAAGATGGGTTCTTTGACATGAAGGCTTCCTCGGATTTTTGAACTTTACGTTCTATCAAACTTTGTTACATCTGCTATCATGCTCAGAACGGAGCCCAGGTCGAACAACTACGGTGAAGAGCCTACCTTTTAAGTTCGAGGACATTTTTCGGTCACACATCGACTGCTAGTTACAGTGAATTTTGATCCCCGCTTATTATGGCTTCACTACACTATTATAGGGGCATATATATAGTAACTCAGTCTTCTTTTATGCTTAAAACCCTAGAATAAATATATTGGAAATTCATGTTAGGAACATGAAAGGCAAATCTGTGGAAACCGCCCTGCATGAAGTTGTGGGGAATATATAAAAAATTCTACGCTTTGGTGAGTGTACGTTGGCTGCCTTACTCGATATTGATGGAGCCTTCAACAACGTGGAGTGTAGCGCCTTCACAAATTGGATTTGCAATATGCTTGCAAATAGGAAAATAAAGAGTTTCATTGAACAAATCTCAGTCAGAATGTCTGTAACTAGTGGACCCCCCAGGGGGGAGTAATATCACTTGGAAGGGAAAATATATAAACACTTCAAGTGAGGTTGTGGAGGTCGCTTCGAAGACCATCAGCAACTGGGCAAAAAGCTATGGTCCCAATGCAAACCCTTCCAAAACGGAACTGGTTCTTTTTACCAGGAAATACAAGATACCGCAATTTAAGCTTCCAAAACTCAATGGAATGGAATTCTCCCTTTCGGATAGTTGCGAAAGATCTAAGTGTGATTCTGGACAAGAAACTATATTAGAATTTTAATCTAGCGGAAGGAATAACAAAATCTCGTTTTATCTGCATGGTGCTCTGACTATATACGGTGGTGGTAAGGCTCATGCTTACATATGGCGCACAAGTATGGTGAAAGCAACAACAAAAAAACAATCTACGTAAAATTAGCGGCGGTTCAGAGAACCGACCGGTATAGCCCTTACGGGTTCGTTTCGAACCATCGTAACCCCAGTTAAGAGCTGTGGCACAATGCTTAAGGCATTATGCAGTCAGCAGTTGACGTATGGAACGACTTGGCGCATTTTACGTCAAGTTCTTAAATTGAAAGCGTACAAAATACAGCCTGTGCAACAACTGAAGCCGCTCGACCTTCCCAAGCGACATCGCTTCGCTCTATGGGCTCTTGAAAAGTTCCAAGAAGATCCGACGTTTTCGAGGCAAATTTTGTTTAGCGCTGAGGCCCATTTCTGGCTCAATGGGTATGTAAACAAACAAAATTGCTACATTTGGGACGAAGAGCAACCTGAAGAGATTGAAGAACTGCCACTTCATCCAGAAAAAACAACGGTTTGGTGTGGTTTGTGGGCCGGTGGAATCATCGGTCGATATTTCTTTAAAAATTATGCCGGTGCGAACGTAACCGTCAATGGCGACCGTTATCGTGCCATGATAACCGACTATTTGATGCCTGAAATTTAAGCTCGTGATCTCGGCGACATTTGGTTTCAGCAAGACGGCGCCACTTCCCACACATCGCATCAATCAATGGACTTATTGAGAGAACATTTCGGTGAGCACATAATTTCACGTTTTGGGCCGGTCGATTGGCCACCAAGATCGTGTGATATCACACCGTTAGACTTTTTCCTGTGGGGATATGTAAAGTCAAAAGCTTATGCCGACAAACCCGCTTCGATTCAGGCCTTGGAGGAAAACATTACGCGTGTCATTCGCCAGTTACCAGTCGAAATGCTCGAACGAGTGATCGAAAATTGGACTCAACGGATGGACCATCTGCGACGTAGCAACGGCCAACATTTGATAGACATAATCTTCACAAAATAAATGCCAAAGAATGTTCTTTCAAATGATGATAAACATTCTCCATTAAATTTGAATTTTCTGTGGTTTTTTCTTTAAAAAAGTAGGGAACCTCGAAATGGATCACCCTTTAGTAAGGTTGTAGACATGGAACCTCCCCTCTGCATTATAAAAGGTACTATTGAGGAAAAGAAACATTAGGTCTTCTTATCTAATGTGGCCAAGTCTTGAGGTACACAGGATTTCCAAGGCTCTTTGGCCACTTTTTAATAGCTAATGAGTTAATAAAACTGAGCAGGGATATGCTTCTTAAACTCTTACAAAAGAGCCAGTTGAACCCGAAGTCATACTTTCGTTTCCAAAACTCAGAGATTAAGTCGTCCGGCCCGACAGCTTTTTGCTTTTTGGGCAGTTAACCGCTTTTCCAATTTCTTGGACTGTAATGTCGGTTTTTTGTTTATAGTTGGGAGAAGTTTCTGGCAAGTATACTTGGGAAAATTTAGGAGCCTTCCACAATACTATAGTTTTGTAGTATTTTGTGAACGATTTTCCGAACTGTATCTCCTTCTCTGTTGCGGCTATCTTGAAGTCGAGTCGACTGGTAAAGTTAAAGTAATTTTGTCATAGCTCGTGGTTCTTATCAGCAAATTTCCCCCAGCATGCGATAAAAGCTTTTCATACAGTTTACTTGAATTCGAGCGCACTTCTTTGTGGCGAGCATACGAGCTGATGATAACCTATCTATATCCCTATACGCTTCAAAGAAAAATTGTTAAGAGCATAATGGATTACATTTCATTCCAATTTTCTATGAAATTCTTTTTAAGACAAACATTCGTCTTAGCTTTTGCTGCTGATCATAAATATATATACTCTAAGGGGCCTCTGACGAATATTAAGGTGTGTTACAAACTATGTGTCAAAATTAATATAGGTACCGAAATCTCGAAATCTCATTATAGGAAAATTTCGTAAGGACTTCAAATGCGGAACATGAATCTAACGCTTATACAAATAACTCTTGAATTTAACGAACAAATTAAAAATGTTGACTTAAAAAAAGCATCACAGAAAATCACTTCATTTCATTGAAAGTGCATCAAGGAACGAAATCACACCAACCACATCCTTCCACCGGACTGCCGGCCGCCATCAAATACTTTTCTATATTCGTTGATAAGCAACTGCTGCCTCATCTTTTTCTAATCCGGAACATAAAACACACCATAAAAATCTCTGGATAAAAATGCACCACGAAAGCATATATAGCCGGCAAATGTCTCGAACCGCATCCACCTTCAACACGAACACTATCAAATGGCAACGACTAACGAAGAAGAAGACGACAAACGGCGGTAGAATCTCGCCTTTATAAAAGACTTTTGGTTTGTGTAGTTCATGTGAGGCCAGGATAAGATTTGAGCGGAAAGTTGCTTGAATAGGGTAAGTGCTTCACGTTTGGTTAATATTTGGTTTGTTTTTGAAGTTAACAAGAAAACGAGCGCCATTAATGGACGCTGCTATAGATAATAGCAACTTTGGCAGAGAGTTTAATACTTTTTTTACAAACGCAGTGTCTTGCTTGCTCTACAGGCATCCAGATAATTGTATCACTAAGGCGTAGAACATTTAGGATTCCTTCAAAAGCGTCAACGAATCGTCAAAATACCTAATAGGTGTCTGCAGTCTTTTCTCGCTGGTGATCGCAAAAATGCGACATACTTCCACAGACACATTTGGTTAAACTAATTTGATCATCTGCAGCCCGAAGAATCGTGCCATCGAATATTAGGTATATAGGGGGCCCAGTTCGGAAGCTTGTTCAAGGAAAAAACAACAAATGTTTAGGTAATTACTGTATGACTCAGACTGAAACAAGCATCAGGGTATTCGAGGATTAAGTAAGAGCTTAAGTGCAGCTTGGCTAAAGATATTTTTCGCAAGAAATGCATAGCCATTACAATAGCATAAATTTCCTCTTGAAAAACGGATGCTTATAAGCCTAATGAGGAGAAAAGACTTACGTTGTCACATTCTACGAAAGCATCTGAACCTTGGCAGGTTTTGGAAACATGCGATTAAATCCTTTCTCCGGCTTAGATCCTGGCCGAAACCATTCTAGAACTTGGTGACAGTCGACTTTGACATTTTTACGCAGCCGAAGTTCCGGTATCATTGCATCAGATCCATTAGCCAGGGGTCATAGGAAGTTCTCGCGAAGAGAAAAGTGGCCTTCAGGTTTGCTCCCATGACATGAATATCAAGGCGTAGCAGGTTCATTAGAGCATCTCATTTGGGTGAAAGCCACATATTTTTCAAAAGAAACCCTTGCACTGTCAGTAAGACAGACATAAGATCTATTCGTCTCAACAGAAAAAAGGCATCGTTTTACGGACTACGACAAAATTTCACTATTGATAGCAGCAGCTGCGTCCCACAAAGAAGTCCCATTTAGGACTTAAAGCCTATCTAATCAAGCCACTGTGTATGCGAAGATATTTTTTTGACACGAATGGAGGGACCTACAGTTTAATGCCGAATCCGGTGTTACCATCAACTCTAGGAATGACAACTTAGTGGAGATCCGGCTGCTATTTCGGACCCGAAAATTAGAAAAGGTTGTGCTACTACGCCGAGTGCTGGACAAATTCTTTGACGGATATTTTGTCCTGTGTGCGAGAAGGACGACTGGAGGCGGAGATATAACCGCGAACTCTATGAGTTGTACCAGACCAAGAGAAAAATAAAATGTTCTACATTGGCTCGGCCACTTCGAGCAAATGGATCTTCGAAACGCAGCCCCCGTTTGAAACGATAAGGAAGGCCGAGTCCCCGTTTAAAAGACGGAGCCATCATGGGTGTCTGGTCTGGATAATTGTAATTACCGCCAACAATCGCAGAGGGTGAAAGGCTGCCGTGTCTCAGGCAGGAACTATTAAGTTAGTAATTGATAGGTGCAGTGTGATGCATTTTAGTAATAGTTTGTACCAAACAAGCTCGTCGATAAGGAAAAGGACATTAGGTTTTACGATGATTCACGTCCGAGCCTACGAATCTGCAATCATGTCCAAAGCCTCCTGCGTATAGACCCCAAGTGTTGAGTCGGCTACCATGCATCATAAAAGGGGAGCTGGAATCCCTTCTTTTAAGTAAGCCTTAATCAGCGTCTGATACCATTATCCTGCCCTCCAACGCTTCTCGGATTCACACGAAAAGAGATTCTTGTATAGGAGCATGCTGCCAAGAGTCGCTATATTAAAGGCACCCTCCATATCAATTAGAATGCGCAGCGCTTACTCGTCTAGCAGGATTTTCCTCCCTAATGGGTATGTTGCATATGAATTCTACCACTGCGAATTGTACTTATGAATGGTATGCGTGATAAAAGACTTGGGAGTGTTAAATTTGAAAGTTTGACCCAGCATCTCTATACCATGCAGATCGAAGAAGTTGGTAGCTTCGCAAGGATACTTACGTTGCTAACTGTTAATTATTTGTATCTCTTTTTGTATTTTTGTATTAAACTACAGATCGTTTAACTCAACATCACATATGAATCAATATTCAGATCTTAATAATATAAGACAAAAAGAGGGGACTAAAGCAGCTTCCTTGAGGGACACAAGAATAGACTACTTTATTTTGCCAAATTTAACTACGTTACTTCTCTTTATACTTTTAATGAGTTAGTTATTTTCATTAGTTAGTTGGTTTTAAGAAGATACACATCGGAAGATCGGCCGACTTACTATTTAAATCCACAGGTTAGGAGAAGACTTCACCTAAAATTTCAGACCAAAAAACATATTCTGCAAGTGGCTATTAAAGCATCAACTATGCCATGTGCCCCACCCATTCACCATGAAATTATTATCAAGTCCTTCAATTGTCAATAACTGTATCGTTTACCCTATTCCCCCAATGTCTATTCAAAATGGTCACACGGAAATATCATCGGGTTGAAAGACGTAGAAAGAAAGAAAAACGAAAATATACAAGAAAAATACTGAACACTTCGACTTCATGACCATAGCAAGGATTCTTCGAAATGAGTTGGAGTAATAAAAGTTTGTTTCTTTCTCATTTCACTGCCTTGGAATGTGTTAGAGGAGCTGGTGGGAGCTCCAGTTTCTTCATTGTCCCTAATGGGTTAAGATACTTTCACTTTGCTTTAATGCTTTGTCAAAAACGACCACCGGATTTCGAACATAAACAATCTGTTCTAATGGCAGTGGGGGAACGGGCTCCACTGGAGGGTGACTCTGCTAGTCTTCAGACTACACTAGGAAGTTCACTTCGGCGGAAGTTATTGTAGAAGAGTCCAAGTGGGAGTTCTTTCTGCAAAGGTACCTGCAGGCAGGAGACCACAGGACAGAACAGGATACGGATGTAAAACCGAAAGAGCAGCAGTTCTGTGGTCAGACACATGAAATCGCCGAAGTGCTGAAATTATTATCATTTTTATTACCAGAAATAAACTTTTTTTTTTATACATTTTGTGTCTGGCTGTGGCGTCTTACTTTATTTGTGTATTGCCTTGGCGAGAGAGTCAGGTTAAGTGGTACTTAGAGGTAAAAGTTGACTTGGTCAGCAGATGATGGGTTAAGAAATTTATCATGCAGTCAAATGCATCAAGTCAATTGTGCAAAAGCAATTGCATTTTAAGTTGTTTTCTATTTTTATTGATGCGGAATTAAATCCAATCAAGTTTTGTGCCATAAAATTTATTGTCACACAAATCCATTTGAGTTTGATTTCACAAAAAGAATCTCATTTCAATCTCATTCCCCCCCTCGGTATTTGATGTTGAATTGACAACGCGTTTCAATAGTATTTTGTTCATCTTCGGAAAATTGTGTCGTCACAAAATTGACTGTTTATGACAACAAGTACAAATGATACAATATCCACCCAATAGCTTCGACAACGGATACAGCTCCTTCTGTCCGCTTTTGCTATTACACTTCCTAGTCAGTGTGGTGCGGTGTGGTGCGGTGTGTTGTGTACTATCATTTCATTCACGTTCTGTTGTTTCACATCAGTTCCGGGAAATTTTCTAGCCCCTGCCCCCTTACTCCAACAAAAATACACCCAGGAGTTATGTAGAAAGATGATATTCAAATTTAGTTAAGTTCTTTTGGTTGAATTGTCGTCATCTTGCTTGAAGTGATTCCTGTTTCCTGTTCGTTTATCTGTCTCGTTCTTGCTTGGTATGATATCTTTTATTTAACTACTAAGACCCGATTGTTTGCTTTCGATATGTATTTATGTTTTATAAGCAAGTGTTTCCGTCTGTTCGCCTTTTAGGTTGTTGGTGTGTTTATATCTGAAAGCCTTGAGATTGTCATGCGGCGGGTTCGGGGCGGTTAGGTACTTTTAATCGGGCTGCCTTTAACAACATCAAAGGCGAGAATGGAATGGTGGAAATATTTTCGCATCGAAGGATATGAATTCAATTCGATTAAATTTTGCCAGTGTATATTTATATTCATTGTGAGGAACCTAATGCCAATTGGAGGCGATGGTTATCGATTGAATTCAAAGATTTTTCTTTTCTCTTTGGCCCATTTACATACATACCTACCTACCTATCCAGAGGCGGCAAGAATATTCGACGAAATTCGATATTCTTCGATGGTTTGTTGGTTGGTATGTTTCTAAATGGTGGAATGTATTTGGCAGCAGTGGAAGAAAAAATCGCGCCATAGGCGAAAGGTAGAAGTCACCATTCGGATCATTAAGCCATCGACTGAGTGATGAAATTTAAATTTATTGAACGAGCACTGATGCTGGAATTCATTAGGCTGCGACTAACAAGGATATTCCGATGAAGTTATTGGAATGCTCATTTAATTTTGGTAGGTACATAGGTAGGTTATCTTTTGTCTCTTTCTTGTTGAGACAGCTGTTCAGATTTTCTTAGAAATTACAGCTGAGTGGGAGTTATTGTCGGATTGTGAGTGCGGAGGATTGTTTCAGCCTACGGATTATAAAAACTTTTCAAGGACGGTATTGAAAACATGTAAATTTTAAAAGAATTGGGTGATTAAATAACCTTCATTGATACGATGTTCTTATTAAGCTATTGTCGTACTTAATAAAGTGCACAACACCGAACAGAAGCATGCTGGGGGTTTGTAAATAAATATAAGGCGTAAACAGATCTGTCTGTCTATCTGTCTGTCCGGGCGCCGTATGGTGAAACGATTTGACGGATTTCCCTCAAAGTTCGTATATAAATTTCTTGGGGTTACAACTGGGGGCATCTTTTTATTTTTTGCTTTATCTTTTGAAATAACGGTACCTTCCATAAAAAAATTTTGTGAAAATCAATTATCACTATTTTTCTGAAAATCCAAGGATTTCGGTCTTTTTTGTACTAAGGATGTTTAGTATGGGGCCAAAAATTTGGCATACCCAGTTTTTGGAAAAAAAATCGATTAACGGTAATTTATAAAACTGGCAATGTCTCGAAAACTAATAGAAAGTAATTTTAAAAAAAAATTACATTTTTTTTACTACAAAGGCGAACAAGCAAGCTTCGATTTTTGAAATAATTTTGTAATATTTTTTTTTTCATATAACGGTTTTGTTACCTTTAAATTAAATTCGTTTTCTCAAAAACGGCTCTAACGATTTTGATAATTTTTTGTATTTCAAATTATATTAAAAGTGTCAAATGTGCGAAATTACATCAAAATCGTAGGTGTCGTTTTTGAGAAAGCCTAATTTCATTTTCCATTTTCAATTAATTTTGCGGTTCTAAAACGCATCTCATGTACCGAGAAAGTTTCGTATGACGCAGTAGTGTACTTTATATCTCGCCTTTGATGTATTCTAGTGATATTGTTCTGAGAAAAAAGATAAATTCATACATAAGTGCTATATATATTGGAAAAGCCCTTTGTCATCTAAGCGACTTCTCAGAAATAATTAGGAAGTACATTCAGCTAACCACGAACCCTATATTTTATAATTTGGTCAGATACGGTAATCATTTCAATTTTGAAGTTACAAAAAGGAACCAAAAATGCATTGGAAGGCTTAATTCTCCGCAATAATTAGAATGTACATAATGAGTATAGGAAACTTCAAAGCCTGCCATTTACCTTATGGGCGTAGGCCTGATAAGGAACTATACTATAGTTAGGTAAGGTAACGGAAGTTAATATTTTCATTTCGATGATAAAAATAAATCAGTTCTTTTTGGATGTTTAAAAGAAACTCATCCGAAGTCATGTTCAACTTTTGCCAGTAATTTAGACCAGTCATAATGGTATAAGGGGTCGGTAAGCTTACTGTAGATGCTAAACAAGATTTATTTGACCGCTCAACTTGACCGTATGCCTGCGAAGGGGAGACATTATTTTTGATTTGCAAAATGAATTCCCTTAAGGATTTCTATTATGTAGAAAACCTGAATTCAATTGATTGTCCGATGAACTGCATGACCAGCTGTAGAGCTCAAATAATTTGTGCAGTCTTTCAGTTACTTTTTCGTAATCACGTGTAGCTCATCAGTCGAAAAATACCGAAGCAAGTTTAAGATCATTTTCAATAACTTATTTTGTGTTTCGCCAGTTTGGTGTAACTGCGCACAAAGTCACCTCCGTCGATGTAAACTGGCGAACCATAGAATATTATTCCTTGAAAAATTACTTTAAGGATTATGAGTTTGTTTTCGTCACTGATTTTTGATTTTTCTGTTTATAAATGGATATAGCATTTTTTTAGTTACATTTATTTTCCCAATTATTTCTTGAATATGGAGACCAAACGTAAATGATTTGTTGTACTTTGTAAATTAACTAAATTAACACATTTACAACAAATACTGAAAGGCACCAAATAGATCCTCCATATAATAATATCCATTTGGTCAAATCTATACCAAGGATAAACTGCTCCAAATCGTATTCAGTGATGTCTGATTAGCGGGAAATCTGTTGCGTTTCAATAATTTATTGACGAACCGTTTCTTTAGGAGGCACTGTTTGGGTAGAGAGTTCGGCGTAGACATCTTGCCGAACTTCAAAATATTAGCCTGAATTGTTTCTAAAAATCGCTATGACTACACCAGATGATCAAATCTTCTTAAAGTCGGTAATCCACTTTTGAAATTGGTGATTGTTATCCCCATTGAATTTTTGCAAGGACTATTTAATGTCACGGAGTTCCAAATGGCGCTAATTAGCGGTTCTGATTAACTGAGGTATTGCCTGCTTCACCTATTCGTAGATCCGCTCGTAAGTTGGTAATTTCAGTTACCTTTTGTAGCTGGGCCTAATAAGCCTTCAATATCCTGTGCGACTGGTTGACGTTTTGTTGATAAGTGATGGCTTCGTGGTTGGCCGCTATATCTGGTTCAATTATTTGCAGGACACAGTGGACGGATTTCCATGACTTGGGCTTTCAAATTCTCTTCGCAAGGTCTGCGCTATATAGCAACAGTGGCAGATGCCAGAAATTCAACTCCCACTGCTTGAAATGCCTCAACCACTTCAGCCCGTACCATTCGGCAGGACATTATGAATTTAATTCGAATAAATCCGTCTCATTCACAGTATTCTTTTGAAAATTAATCTTTAGTCCTTAAGGATTAGCTATTTACTGAAGAATTGCACATCCTTTTTGTCCATTTAGCTTTATCATAATATTTTTAAATCACTTCCTCCAGCATGTGTAGTCAAACATTCAACACCATTTATCTCAGTGAGCATCTCCAAAACGCACTCAAGTTCTACTTAATTCGGGACGTAAGGCAAATGGCTTAGTCATCCCAAGTGATGAAACAAAACACAAATTCAGACTAGAAATTGAAAAAAAAATTAGCAAAATTCTGTGACAGCAAAATCCACCACTTACTTGCACTTCTCTAATCAGACGAACAAAATACATACAATCTTTCTTTCCCTATTCTTCTGTCAAACTTGAAGCGCCAGCTTATATCTTTGAAATCCCTCATCGAATAAAACCGAGAGAAGTCGGTTCAAGGATATATTACTCTTGAACTTTGCCTTAATTGAATTTAACCACCAAGTGTGCGGTTATACATAGAACAAGTGCAAAGGATCTATCTATCTAGGGAAAGTACAAAGGACAAAGCATAAGTCTTGTGGTCAGAACTTCTCCAAAGAATGGAGAATGAGATTTTTATTCGTACATTCAAGGGTGTGTCGTGTCCTCCAAGAAGGTTTCGAGAGAATTCTTTGCTCCTCTTACATATATCATAACGGTGTCGTACCAAAAGCATGCATTGTGACTGCTAAGAGGGTGTACGATCCAATCTTCCCCGGGTATGCTGCCCGAAGACTTGTAACATGAAGAAAATAAATTTTGCAAAAGTCCTTAAGTAAAACTTTCATTCATATAAATGGCACTGGCAATGGCAATGGCAATGGCAATCCTTCCATAGCTTTTGAATGCACATGGAGAGAAGATGCATGCAGATGGAGAATAAATGTTTGAATGTGTTTGCTATTGAAAGTTAATCAGATTGTAGATTCTCCAAGAAGGGAGTCTATCAGTATTTTGTCATTTTTGGGCTCTGCAGAGGTCTGCCGGCAGTTCCCTTTGTTTTACTGTGAGTGAATTGCCTTATCATATTTTAATAGAAACTGAGAATTTCTGTATCCTTGACAAATCTGAATGTGTCAATAAAAAGAATGCACCTTATTTCGGACTCCATTTTTTTTTGTTGCTTTAATTAATACAACAAAAAACTGCAATCCAATTGCAACGTGACATTAAAATTTTCTCCGTCGCATGTTCCAAGTTAATTGGATTTTCCTTTCATTAAACGTTTCAAAAAAACATCAACAACAACAACAACAAAGAACTGAACAATAAAGAACGCGTAAATGCTCTCTCTTGCTCTTCTTTTGATGGCAATGCCAACAAAAGACAAAAACAGGCAAAAAAATAATAACAAAAAGCCATCAAGTTGCTAGCGATTTTCCGCACTTGGAGCACCGCTAACGTGTACGTATAAGGATAACATGTCTCGCGGGTGCAATTAAAATTGAACATCGCACGCGAATTCATGGCGTATAGGAGGTATGTTTTTGTTTTGTCGCAGGACATATGGACCATTAATTTACAACCGCACACCATGACCGCTGTCCAATAACAACATGAACCGCATAGTAACATTGGAAGCGGATGACATCACCAAAGGTTCCACAACCAGAGGCCATCATCAAAACAACAACAATGTAACGAACTAATAGAGTCCATGTGTAAGTCGGTAGGTAAGTCGGTAGGTATGAAGTTTTCGGAATATATGTGTATTGCAACCTCACAATATTGGCAGGTAACCGGACCATACCGCATAACAAGAACAAAACATAAAAGGATGCGTTATGCAAGAGTTGAATTGGCTCAGAGGAAAAGTAGAAGAAAATGGACAAAATGTGTGGCAACAGAAGCATTAACTTAATCGGATTTAGGGATTTTCGTCGGGCTTATTGTTTTTCCCAAAAGTCCTCTTGTTTTTTTTTTTGTTTCCTTTTTCTTACGGGAAGATGTAGGCAGTGCGAGTAATGGTGATGTGCGCATTAAAGGACGATTCGCAAAAGTGAGATTAATTGTTTTATTATATAGTATATGTGTGTGATGTTCGTATGCATGTATGGATGTTTGTGGGCAAGTATTAATGTATGCAGCGGTGGGAGCAGAAGCAATTAGCACTTAAGTAGAGTGGAGGAGAATAAATCACTGAGGATGCACGAATATTGAATTGAATTTTTTTTTCATTAGAATCGACCTGCTTAATTTTGTTTGGGGGGCGAGTGCCTGCTTACCTGTGCTATCGTAGTAGGAAGGTAATAAATTGTTGACTGTCTGCGGTGATCTATAGTTATCACACGGCTGTAATCTGCATCAGCGGTACATTTCAAGATGTATAACTTATATAGGGAGATGGCTCAACTGATTGGGTACCCGAATAAGGAGAAGTTGGTTAGGACTTCCTAGATAGCGCCTGCCAAACATATCCGGGCGATGAGGACTTCAAAGGTATAGTCGGAACGAAAAACATCAGAAACACAGATTGTGTTCTAATATGAAGAATATTGCTGGAGATGGTGTCTTAGCAAGATTGAATCCTTATGGATTCCTCTTTGACGCAAAAAATAAAATAAACTGACTAACGCACACTCTTGTAGGTCCTGGTTATTACTCACATCCTCAAAAAGCTTAAGACAATGGGTATAAGTGCCACGGCATATGCAGATGAAGTGGTCATAATAGAGCAGGGAGAATATTAAAACACCTAAAGTGAGGTTATGGAGGTCGCTTTGAAGATGATCAGCAATTGGGTAAAAAGCTGTGGTCTCAATGCAAACCCTTCCAAAACGAAACTGGTTCTTTTAACCAGAAAATACAAGATACCGCAATTTAAGCTCCCAAAACTCAATGGAGTGGAATTGTCCCTTTCGTAATTCTGGGCAAGAAACTGAATTAAAATCTTAATGTAGTGAAAATAATAACAAAATCTTTTTGTATCTGCAATAGGACGGTGGGAAGGACTTTGGGCTTAAAACCTGCTATGATGCACTGGCTATACACAGTGGTCGTAAGGCTTGTACTTACATACGGCGCACTAGTACGGTGGAAAGCAACCAAAAAGAAAATCATATACGGAAAATTAGACTTCGGTTTGGAGAACGGCCAGTATAGCCAGTGCGCTCCGAACCACCACAACGGCAGCTCTGGATACCCTTCTGCATCTTACACCGCTCGATCTTCAAATCAAAAAAAATTGCTGATAACAGTGCTATGCGACTCACTAATTTGGGACTCTTTAGGAGTAATAGTTTTGTACGTGACATGGAGCTACTCACAGGCACAATCCAATTATAATGGATGAAAGCTCTTCCTTTGCCGACTTTGAAGGATGGATTGGTAAAGAAACCAATAATCTGATTGAACGAAGTTGTGATTTTTACTGATGGTTCGAAAACAGCAGAAGTAACAGGTTCTGGTATCTTCTCAGAAGATCAACCAACATCTATTCTGATACAGTTTGGAGCTATCGCACAATTCTTAAGGCATTATGCAGTCAGAACCGAGTGAGACTGTGCTGCTTGCAAAGGATACTGAGGTATTGAGGGAATGAGCAGGTGGATGAACTTGCAAGAATAGGAGGGCTACTTGTTGATAGTGAGCATGATTGAGGAAAAATCCATCAGGTCTGCCAATCTAAGGTGGAAAAGTCTTGAGCAACACAGGATATCTAAGGCTATATGGGCAATTTTCGAAAGTTAGAGATCTATAGAATAAATCAAACTGAGCAGGGTTAAGCTTAGATTAACAGGAATTCTGACAGGGCACTGTCTCTGTCGGAAACATGCAAAGAGGCATATTGCCGAGGACGTAACACATATACTGTGTGAATGTTTGGCAATAACGAGCAGTCGAAGAAAATTCTTGGGGAAATACTTCCTTGAAAACTTTGAGGAAATAGGTGGCAAGGACTTCAAGTGCCTTTTAGGTGTCTGCAGGGAAATTGGTTGCTTTACAAGGGAAATTGTACTTTTTTTCTGCCTTTTGAATTTTGAATTCAGGGGTTCACGATGGGCCCGTTATGGTGCCTAGTGTTGTGTGGCGGATATCGTTTTCACAACACCCCTGTTTAACCTATCGTAACCTAACGTTGTAAAGGTTGCTTTATTGTTATTCAAAGGGTTTCTTCGAATGCGCAAAAAATTAAAATACTTTTTAAGTAACCTCGGCTGTAATGCACTAGGTCATTTACATTGACCGTGAAAATGTTTTCATTTGTATTAGTATTCTATTACAGTGTTACTTGTTAACTTATACATATTGGCTTTATTCCAGCATGATAGACAGCATGATATGGTCATGTTATGGCATGGCCTATTTGGTCACCCAATTCGGCTGATTTTCTTTCTAATCGGTGTGACTAGTAAGAATGTTACACCCGCTTCGGTCTTAGTGTTTTTTTTTTCGGGAAATATGTTGAATTGCACTTTATAGTGTTCTGGGCATTTCCACTGGTTTTCTATTGTTGACCTTCATTGGAACTTCTTACCATCTTCCAATCACCAGTACCATTTCATCAATTCGAAATGTGCCATTGTTGGTGTTGCATTTCGTGCCCAATTCCAATTCCAATTGCTCTATTTTTGGTGAGGAGCCAACAGAACAGAAGTCTCCTGAGGGAAAAACCCTGATCCAACTATGATCATTTTGGATATGATGATGAAAAGAAAGAACAGAAATAAAAGGGCAGCACTATAACTGACTCTGTCTTATATTAGCTGAATGAGTCTCAGAAAGCAATATAAGCACCGCAGAAAGAGGACGTACGTCGAATGAATGGTCATGGCGACGGACACCTTACGTAAGCTACTTTGACATATTTGGTGCTGAGGTCAGTAGTGAATTTTTAGAACTGGTCAGGGTTCTGGGAAAGAGAACTCGTTTTACAACAACAACAACTTAATATGTTATCAGGCCTCTTCCAAAGCAGCTGAATACCAAGCTAAGGAGGAGTTCGTCATATTGTAAAAACGTCAACGGAATCGACCATGCGCTAATCGATGCAAGCCATGCATTGAACATATTAAACGTGCACACATTTCTTGTAGCAACTTCAGACCTCGACTTTCTATAGGAACTTCAAGTTGAACGTCGCATTACGATTGGGGTGGCCAGAGTAAGAAACTTTTCGCTGTGCACTCATCATCCACGAATGTAAACACCGTGTGGAACCTCTGATGCAAGAAGGAGAGTAGCCAAGAAGACCGTAGGTTAGTAACTACCAGAAAAAAAGAACAACCCAATTGGGACAAAGCATGCACATTTACAAGGGCTGCAGGGCATAACTAGAATATATAGCAAAGAGTCAAGCACATTCATAGTCTCCCATCTCTAGGAAATCGAAGAGCCCTACAATCAAGCTACAAGAAAACCAAGCAGCTTGCAACTGCCTGGAAGCCCGGAACGCCGGACTATCTGCTCCACATTTTCCTTATTTACGGTAGGCCTCCCACTTTGGGGTAAATCACAGAGGCTATCTTCCCTTTCAGCTGCCTGTAACGACAAGAGCTATCGGGCATATCACTGTTTTTTATTAGGAAGTAATTTTAAACACATTAATCGGCCGTACCATTGTGGCTCGGAAAATCGTCAAAGACCAGATATTCACTGGTCCTGAAAAAGACCATACCTGACCAGAAGAGATACACCAGCCGGATTCTGTCAAGGAGATGCGCTATCATCTAACTTGTGCCCTGGGCTGGCTTATACACAAAAGGTATTGTATTCAACAGATCCATATAACTGTTGAGGTATTAACAAGATTCTCAACGTTTTTAAAATAAGGCTTTTACGGAAATTTAGGAAAAGGATAATTTAGTTAACTTTGAAGTAAATGAGGGCAAATAAAGGGGGATTTATCCAAGTCTCTTCTATCGCCCTTTAGATGAAAGATTCCAGCACTGTTTCAGCCTTCGCGTTTCGTTTTAAATTATACGTTATTTTGATACCGCTCGAAATCTTGATTGTAAGTCAGTATCATACATCCGCGGAATGAAATGGGTCGCTTTACGCTTAAACAACATTGTTAAATATTGAAAAGTATGTTCAAACAGTGCGTTTTTGAAAAGAAGTTTTGGCCGAAATAAAGCAGCCACCGTCCCTGCTGCACGTAAGCTTGTGTAAAAATTTCGTGAGATTAGTATGATAGTGGACAACGCTCATGGCCCCGTCGTCGTACGTCGTACGAGAATGTGGCTGCTGAAGCCGAGAGTGAATTTGAAGGTGGAGTGAATTTTTTTCCAGAAAATAAAGACATGGATTTGGACGACTTCTGGTTCATGCAGGATGGCGCTCCATGTCACAGAGATCGTGTTATCAGCCGTCTTGGCGATGTCAATTGGAGGCCTCGGAGCTGCGATTTAACCGCGTCGGCCTTTTTTGCGATGTACCGTGAAGGACCGATGTTACGCCTACAATTCGGAAACGATTCAAGCACTTAAGGCCATTATCATCCCAGTAATCCGAGAGCTCTTTCCATCGGAGCTCCGCTGAGCGCAGATGATGGTTTGGTTAGGCTCTTGAAGTCTTTAATCTTTCTCTTGGCTTTTTCAATATTTCACACCTCCTTAGGGTTAGGAAGCGTGATAAGTAGGAGGATCTGAATTCAATACATAATCGGTCTAAATTACAAACTTTTTTTTATTGGAATGAACACATTTTCAACTTCGCTAAGAAGTTTCCGATATTTTAAAGTCCTTACACTGTTCCAAGCAATAGAGCAACGTCCTTGTCTGTTAGTTCTTCTTTTACACATTTCACATTTATTTGCGTTTGAATGCTTTTCCAATTTAATTTTCCAATGAAACCTTAATAATTGATACAACTACCAGTTCTTAATTCGCACCAGTTCCTGACAATTCCAAGTACTTCTGCTCTCCTAGTTTCAAGAACAGTCTCCCAATCACCGACTAATCAGGGGAAAGAATACCCTATAAACGCAAACATGATGTCCAATCAAGCCACAATGAGTTGTTGCAAAAAAAAAAAAAATAGACGCTTCTTTTAATTAAACATCAGGACAATATCCTGTAAAGGGCATACTACACCCTATCATGGCAATGTATCGGTCCGCCTTCGATACAAGTTCGCACTTCGGCTAATTAATTTCCCTGCTCTCGTGTCTGGCATAGATAATTACAATCGAAAGTAATGCTACGTTGTACGTCAACGTCATCCATCTTCACTTCAAATATCGTTGCTCCTTGTTCCTGTCAGTCAGTGGTTATGTCTGCCATTACTCCACTGGAGATAGTAAATGGCAGGGAAGTACTTGTTTTTTTTTTTTTGCTCATGTTGTTAACCGTTTGTTTGTTTTTGTCCCTGCAGTGAATCATCATCATATCCCTGTCGATGGGATCAATCCATATTATCTCTCTGTGGCTCGTACTCGAACATATTCTGACCGAGAGGATGTCTATCCTTCTGTTCCAAGATGTTATGTTCATCGTGTTCTTCGTTTCGTAGTCATGTAGGGAACGTAATTTTTATCTCAGTGACGTAGAGGCGAGTACTTGGACAATGTATAGTTTCAAGTTATCCATATCCTGCAGTTTTATCCTGTATTTTATCAAAAAAAAAAACTCATTTTCTTCATATCCATAGGAGCGGTTTCCCAAAGGCATTTGGCCCCTTCGTTTCTGTTCGTCATTCGCAAAAGGACAGTGACAGTGAAAACACAGTGTGACGAGACGAGGAGAATTTTTTTTTTCGTATTTTTATTATTCATTTCTCGAATCCGTTTCGAAGAGGATTTGAAAATGTTATATCCCCCAGCATCCAGGTCAACTTAAAGTGGCTTACCGTGTGAAATTGAGTTGTTGAATTGAATCCGTCATCGAAATCGAATTGGGTGAAGTGGTGTATGAGTAAAGCTCAAATCCTTGCAACAGCATATTTCCAATACTGCAGCCTCAGCCTTTAAGTCAATGCCGATTGCACTTAAGGACCACTGGATTTCTTTCTCTCTTCTTCTCTCTGTCTCGCTCACACACAACTTTATTCCTTTTGCGAATATTGGTTTCATCCCTTCCAAAGTGATGATGACATTTTTGTCGCAAACGGTAGAAGCAACGAAGGAGATGTGCTGATGCAATGGAAACGAAGAGGGTGTCTCAGAATTGGGGAAAATTACAGCTTCCGCATCCTGCTGTTGCCATTTTAACAGTTTCTTGGGTGACACAAGGAAAAATTACTCAGCAAATATTGTTTTTTTTTTTTTCGTTTTTGTTGATTGATGACCAAAGCTAACGCGGTGAGTCTTTGCATGAGTGGCGGCTGAGGAAAAAGGGGAAAAAAGGTAATAGAGGAATGTGTGCTTTTCTTTGAAATCCTTTTGTCGAAGGATGATTGCTTGAGAGCGTCAAGTGAGAGACTAACTTCAAATGCAATCCAGGGAAGCAATTCAATTTGTCACGGGCATGTGCATGGGTACGAGCAGCGACGAGCAACGACGAGCACCCATTGGAAAAGCGTTTCCTGAATGTGAGGTCTCGATCTCGATAAAAGTATTTTGCGTTGTTAAAATGTAAAGCGATGCAATTGGGTGATTGACTTTGACATTTAGCGATGTTTTGGTGTTGAACAGAAATGAAAGATATAAGCTACAGTTTAGAGATTCAAGCTGAATTATTCCGATATGTGGTATCGGGCCTAAAATGCTTCCAAGGAGTTGGAGTGTTAAGTGCATTTTAACCAGGGAATTGATAATGGTCTACATATTTGGCCATTAAACGTATTTCTTTTAAGGTTTTATAGGGAGTTTATCGAGGTGAACTTGTTGTGCAAAAACTTCTCTAAGTCAAGTTAAATGGTTTGGATAGTCTACAAGCTAGTAGTATAGTATATTCTCGTCTTAGTAAACTGTATCTAAGATGTTTTCGAATAGCAGCAAATCTCACCTAAATGACTGATATTACAAATGGTACCTTGGTGCAAACATTTTCTATCGGTCCGATGTCCATTTTTACTGCTCGACGAACATAGGAGGAGTTACCGTGATCAGTCAGAATGGAAAACAAAAATACTGCATTTGATACCTCTCTTCGTTTTCTTAAGGTGATAGTCGACTTCTAAATCCCAAGCTAAATCCCAAAAGGCAATACAAAACAAACTGATTCCAAAGGCTATGACAATATAGGTAGAACTCTGGTAACATGATTTAATCTTTTAATTTCACCAAAAACATATTCATAAAATGGGATGTTTTCTAACATGGGTAATCGTTTTTATAACATCCGGTTCAGGTCCGCCCTTTTAGTTAATTTCTTGGCCAACTCTGGTGTTCCCCAAGGCAACCATGTAGGTCCCCTCATCTTCGTCATCTCTATTAACAGTATCAAAAATGTGATTAAGTCTCTCTTTCTCTGTCTCTCTTCCCTGATTATATTAAATTTTATAAAATTATCAAAAGACGAGGAAAGCGACCCGACCTTATCTTCTACACGGTCAGCTTTTCCATATCATTAGTTCGATTAGACTTTAACGCCAACTTATAACTCAGCTTTGTCAAACGGTAGTCCAATGAGTTCTCCAATCCAATTTCTTCTATATAGGTAAAGTAAGGTTGGGTTTACGGGTCAGCATAGCAGCTCTGTCCCTCTATGCCACATTTAGGTCCTCGCGGACCCATTGTGATGAACTTTTGTGTGGGGTTTTCAAAGGTGTTAGAGATGGTTAGGCTTCTTGTCCCTTTACCCAACGCCGTCCAGCCATCCTGATATCCTTAGAAACCTGTTAAGATCAAAAATTGAGATATCAGAAAGCTAATGTAAGTCGTGGAAGTAAGCGCTTCCAAGGGTTCCATTCCTCAAGTGATCGAGACTCGGACCTGACAGATAAAGTGAGGTGTATCCTCATGGACCTCTTCATCCCCACATCCTCGACATATATCGTCATCCTTGAGGTTAAATTTCATTGCGGCATTTCTTAGGAAGTTATGTCCCGTTAGGGCCCCTTACCAGTTTAGACAGTGATGACCTGTCAAGTTTTATGGTTCGGCCACTCTTGTATTCTGCCCAAAGCTTTACATATAGTTAATTCTTTCCACCTGTTGTTAGATTTCATGCGAATATTGTTCTTCACTCGTTTCCTAAGATTGCAGAGTGCTGCCTTGATCGACTGAAGTGCTCGATCATAGTCCATTGCAGACAGGGTTCTTTTTATCCCATCCATCTCTGCTCGGGAAGGAGCAGGAGAATGATCTGTTAATGTGCAGTTGGTGAGCCATATAATCACGCAGCTCCGCCGCATTTATCCCAAGCTCATCCGCTTTTTCGTTAACCGGAATATCTGTATTCCCCGGAACGCAACAAACGGTCACCATATTTACGGCTGATATCGCGTCTTAGTATTATTTGCACTGCCTCTTGCCTGTCAGAGTATATGGTAACGTTTTTGTCGGGTTAACCACCTCGTGCGCTGCTGGGATTATTACGGCTATCTTTGCTTCAAAGACGCTGCAAACATTGTTACGGATGTTTTCATTTATAAACTATTCTCTACCATCCCTGCTACTTCATGTGCGCAATTCTGAGTGTTAAACTCAACTAAACTTAGTCAACTTCCTTCGCAAAGTAATGGAAGTAATGGAAGTAATGCCAACCTTACGAGTCGATTTGCATATTACTTTTTTTCGATGAATCAAAGCTCTTTCTTTCGCTCGTGGGCTTCTATTTAACGAGGAGATATTCTGGTTGCCTTTACTCAAGACTCTAATAGGTAATTTTGAATTACGATATACAGTTTTGGTATTTGATCTAACAAGAATTTCTTAAATTCTTATCGTTACCAATCCACATTTATTTCGTAATAGGAAAAAAAAAGAAAAAAATAGGAAATCTAAATCATAACCAGTCCAAAACCAGCATACAAAAGTAAAGAACAAAGAAGGTCAGTAGGCTAATTGTAAGCGCATCCCCCTAAGGGACCCTGATTGGTGGAGGAAAGGGAGTGCTGATCGAACCAGCGCTCGATCCATCAAGTTGGAAGCGATAGTGACGATCCTTCATCATCAAGGCGGTGTGTGTAGAAAATTGGCCACACACCCTATCAACAAAAAAAAATTTCAAATTTACACGAGCATCTTCAATCATTACCACCATCTTCGCCCACACAACTAGTGAAGAGCTTCCGCCACTCGATGTGCTCCACAATCCAACCCACCGATCATAGTAAAAGTGAGAGAACACCCGATAGCCCAGTTAAGGAGCGAATCAATCGCGGAATTTAACACGGTTCTTTTCGTGATGATTGCGGAAAGCAGTTCCTTGACAGCAGTGTGGTAAGCGTTAGTGGTACCGGCAATTGCTGGATGGTTAGACGTGCAGAAAAGTGATTATGTGCTGTGATGGTGTTTTGTTTTTTACATAAAATGGTTAAATATCTAATTAATTTCCCCCAAGTGGCTTAAACTAAGTGCAAAGTGCAAACATTTAAAGGAAAAAAAGAGAACAAAAAAAATATAATTAAGTCTAAATATCTTCCTAAATAAATTATTTTGCCTAATTTAACATAATACTTATATAACCTCAAACTGTCATATATAATCCTTATACATATGTACATAATTCCCAGCAGTTACATTGATCTGCAGCAGTCAGAAGTTGAGCACAATCTCTGGATAAGTGGTGAGCTTCTTTTTTTTTTTGTTATCTATCTATCGCCAAGCTAGCGCTTTCATTATTCTAGTTTAAATTAAATTTGTTGGTTTTAATAATTTATTAGCATAAGCTCTTGAATATATATATGTATGTATATAGTTTTTTTCCCCTTTCATAAATATATATATTTTTTTTTAATATTAGACCTTCAAATTGAATCTATGAATTATACTATTTAAACGTAATTATGATTTTTTTTTCCTTAAACTTAATTTGAAATATATGATAAGAATAATTGAAAATGTTCAGAGTACGGGATCTGTCAGGCGTTCGCGAAGTTCGTGAGTAGGGAGGGAACACAATGTACTCAAGGCAACGTAACTTCTGTTGCCATTTTTATATAAAATGTTGGCATGAAACAAATATTTTTTTTTTGCTGCGTCTGGCTTCCTTAGACAAGAACCACGCCCCATATCCGACCCAACACATAAGCATATGTGCATATGCAAGCATGCCGAGTGTTTGTCCTTACAGGTAGTTTCCAGAGTTTCTTAGAAGTGCAACATCGTCACTAACTATAACAGATTTCCTTAGTCCCAGAGTTTCAGAGTACCATATAGAGACCGTCGGCATAGAGAGCAATATCTTCCTCACCGTCTTTCTTCATCACTCGCCGAGTCGTTTCTTTTGGGAATTTATGCAGTGAACGCCTTATAAAGACGAAGGTTAATACAAGGTAGTCGGTGTGCGATGCCCCATTGAAGCGGTCCATTGCGATGTAATGGATGCTTGACCACCGTCCAGACTATCTGGCCCTGATTCCAGTTTCGCCCGCCTCGTTGCTGCAGCAACCTGCTAATCCAGCAAGATTAGGTTTAGCATCACCTCCATGTCCCGTTGCAAGCGGGTAAGATGCAAACGACGATATTTTTTCTTGACAGAAGATTGAGACTGATGCTTCTAGGTCTTGTGCTGCGTAACGAAAGAAATATTATAAATATTGTCCGAATTTCGGGTTAAAGCATTTAGGACATTACTACTTCACAGAAGATGTAGCGGTTGAAGACGATATTGGTGTTTTTTGATTTTTTGTAGGGAAATAAGGCGTTTTGTCGCTATGGTCCCATTATGGAGCTTAGTGTATTTTGGCAGCATAGCTGTCATATCCATGGTAATCATTCACGGGTCTGGTGCCCGTCAATTGAGTAGTTTAAATTAAATAGCAAATCACGCATCTTCCGATCATCTCTGTAAATCCTCAACGCTGCAATGAACAAATTCATATCAGATTGCTGATATTTGAAGAAGTTGAACAAACAACAATAACGCTCACACAGCTGGGTTCAAATGATCTGACAATGAACTTTCTTGAAGTGATTTTATATCCCCGAATTTTCTTCTCTATCCCTTGCCATGTTCATAGAAAAAACCCCCATCCAACCCCCAACCAACATCAGCCCGGTACACCAGCAGAAATAAAGCTTTCCAACTGATTTCGACAAACTTCCTCCTCCTGCGAGGGTTATAACGGATAATTACGTGAATGTTAAATAGAAGGATTTTATTCCTTTTATCCACCGTATACCTACATACTTACCCCACCGTTTTTTCTGTGAATTTTAATCCTTTCCATAAGATGGAAGAGTTATCCTTTATGTGGAAAAAGTTTTTGTTGCATAATTGTTGATAATTTAATTTCTCATTGCTCGCTCGAAAGGATGAGAAAGTTTTTTTTTAGAATAAAATGCTTAAATTGTTTGCTTCATGTGGCATCGCATACGAGTAGAATTACACATTATACATCCTGGTGTGGTTGGGATATCCTTAAGTGATTTGAAAAAATGGGTATCTATGGCTATCTATATTTTGTTGTTGTTTTTTTTTCACCCACCGCCGGCAAAGTATTATAATGAAATTAGATGTTGAGCAAAATGTCCATGGGTCCTTTGACGGACACACACATTTGAAATTCAAATATGATGGAGATAAAACCAAAAGTAGTGGGTTAAGGAATAAATTATCCCCGTGTTATCCTTTGTATCGATTGGGTATTATAATGCGATGACACAACAATGGTGTGTTTTAATGTTCGCCGCATGCATGAGTTAGGAGAGAGGTAGGAGAGAGATCCTTGTTTGATGATACGAGCGTGGACAATACTTTTGTTTTATTTATGCAAATGAGGAGATGTTGTTTCGGGTTTTTTTTTTGTTTTTCTTCATCTTCTTGTTGTCGGTTCACAAATTTTCGCCATTAGCTGTTGAATTATGCGGATTAAATATGTGTTTTGTATGTTATCGGCAAGGACATGTGTGCGGTTAAGTGTGTGAATCTGTGGCATTATGTGACGGTTAGACAGATGGAATAATTATTTCTGAGATCCAATTTATGTCAAATGAACTCAATTGGGTTTTCTGTTGTTTTGTTTTTATAAAGATGGGTTGGATTAAATTAGCACCCTACGGTCAGAATATTCCCGTACAAGTCGACTTAAGTTCAACATTTGGTGAATGGGGCTCAACGCGGTCATTTAACAATGATTATACCGTTAAGTTAGGATCTTCTTTTTATGGTGTGAAAGTCAGTTAATACTCCAGGTGGTAGATACCTGTCACAGTGACAATCCACTCGTATTTTTTTAAACTATGACAGGGACACGTTGCTTTATCCAAAAACAGAGGTCTTGACTTTGTCGACTCCTATGTAAGCGTTGTTAGTTTTCTACTCCAATCACATGAAATGCCCGTCTTGCGATGTACTATTGCTGGAGGTGTGACTCGGGAAGTTTTTGAGGCTGACGGGACCCCTTAAGCGGCGGTAGCTAATAAGAGCCCTTCCGGGAAAGAAATAAAAGGTTTTATGAGAACGAGTGTTTTAAAGACACTACGGCGAAAGGCGCATGTAATGTGACTAGCAAAGTTATACCAATAGATGACGGTACTGCTCTTGGATCTAAAGCCGCCTTCTTTTCGGAAAGCTCAAACAGAAAGGAGAGAAATACCTCATTGACAACCTGCCACGCAACGCAAGGAGGAAGTACAGCTGCCCTCTTATAAAGGCGCTGCTTATAGGGATAGCTGGCAATGACCCCAGCATGAAGGCATCAATTCGAAAGCATTGTGAAAATCATCAGTGGTAGCTGGCTAAAGCATCTTCTGTCCGCATTCAAGAGGATAGCTATGGAATGGCCCACGAATCCGAAGGTAAGGTCTTCTACGGAGCTGCCTTTTGAATGGCCTAACAGAAAGGTGCCAACAATTATGCACTAAGATACAAAAGATGTGCTGGCGAAGCTTTGCATATCAAATCAGGCCATATAAGCCAGAAGAGAGTAACGGTACAGAAAGCAATTAGGATAAGAAAAAGGATGTTTGGATAACAGAACAATACTTTTAGAAATTATGGGTAAGGAAAAGTCACATCTGTGGTCTTGGTAGCGTTCAGTAGCCATAGTTTGGGCAACCATAATCTCTAAAACAAACAACGACATTTTATTTCGCCTATGATTCTATTACTTTACACCCTCCAAGGGTGCTACTGCAATTCCTAGAACACTGGGATGACTAGAGGATGGGCCTAGTCATTTACTGCGATTTATTCTCCAAATACTTTTAGGTGCTGTAGCAAGTTTAATGTGCGTCGAACCTGCCTTCGGGACTTCATACTGTAGTCTGATCTGTTCGTTAACATTATTTGCGCCACATCTATGTTTGTCACGAACCTGGGAAAAAATCAGGAGGTGATCGATTAAACTTTATACTCTGTTACCACCTGGAAACTTAAGCAGAAAGTTTCGATGTCAGGCAAAAGGTACATCATTCATGAAAAATCTGTCAAAACCCTTACTAAACTCAGGTCATGACAAAAAGTACATAAAGTAAGTTAGTAGTCCTCCGCACAAGTTCCATTGTGGAAGGTGAAAATATGTCAGAAGGCATATGATCCGCTCAAATGAATCTTTAAAAATAGCAACGAAAAGACTTTAAGGTGGTTATTTAGGAATTGAACAAAATCTCTTATAGAGAATTACATGAAAAGATCAATGGTCTTACGAGTGCTACTAGTAGGTTAGTTAAAGTTCTAAAATGAACTGATCCGATAGTGTCTTCGTGGAGGCAAACGAGAATACAAGTTTGCGCGAGTAGTTCCTTTCAATTCAATTAAATTCGTACTAGGCCATCGGTAAAAACATAACGGTGGTCCCAACATAATACACGATGTTAATTGGGAGTAACACGTTAACGTCTGGTTTTTTGCCAAACTTAATTTGACATTTCTTTGTTTCAGTGTTTGAAAATTTCGTGCTCTTCGTGATTTTTCAGTGGATTCGTTAACAAGCAGAATTAACGTTATTGGGCAAATGAGAATCCACGGGTGATTTTTGAAAAGCCGATGCATCCCAAAGAGTTACTGTTTGGTACTTCTTGTGGCCAGAAATTAAGGATATAGACCCAGATGATATGTGCTTCCAACAGGATGATGCCACTTGCCACACAACCAACGAAACAATTGATCTTTTGCGCGAGAAATTCAATGGTCGTGTTATCTGACGTCGCGTCGTGGCAAAGATAATTGCCCGCCACGATCATATGATTTGACACTATTGGACTTCTTTCTTTGGATATATTTAAAAGAAAAAGTATACGTCAGTAAGCCAAGAAAAATTTAACAGCTAAAGGATGAGATAATTCGGCACATTAACGACATTGAACTTCCATTATGCCTCAGCCTAAGCCGTGGGAAGCTTTTGGCCGATTTTTTGTTTCACACATAACTGTCATAGATCCTTCTATCTATAATAAAAAATATAAAGTTAATTCTCTAAAAACTTTTTGTTTTACTTACAATTAACATTGTGCGTTTTCGTTGGACCACGCTTTAGTTAAAAATGGCCTAAAGCCACAACACCACCCTATCCATGAGATCTAAGCTTACGATGCGATGCGAGAAGCGTATGCATAAATCACTTTACATGACTTTCTACGCCCAAAATACCTAACCTTACAATCATCATTCAATGCTCCAGTGAGGTGGCAAACATCCAGTAGTGATATTACTGTATTCATTTGTTTTTGTTGGACAATGAGTAGGTAGGTAGGTAAAGTGGCTGGCTTACATAACTATTATGAAAAAAGGCAGTAGCGCTATAGCGCCGTTTTGATGCCACCTCTGCTGATGATCTTAGGGGAAGAGGTAGGGGTATTGGTTGTGTATACTTAGATCCAACCAGTGGAATTGAGAAAAATAATTATATCATTAAGACCCATGTCCGAGATATCTGAAAGGTCGTCGAAGAATGTATTTACCAAATGTCCTGCGTCTAGTCTCAGCCAAAGCCGGGCATCCATACAGGAGGTGAAACACTGTTTCACTCTCATTAGTGTCGTTGCAGCTGCGGCCTGTACTTACGGCCACTAGTCTAGTGATAACCCCTCGCGTTCTGTTTATGAGATTTTGGGTTCTAGGTTTGTTGTATGTATTTAGGCCAAGTCTTTCTAGAAGTGACGCAGTTCGTCAGAGTCCTCCACCTTGACTCTGCCATCGTTCTGATGAGATTTGTCCCTTCATGAAACCCAACGGGGGGAGAACTCTCACCACGCAAACTTCCGGAAGGGAGCAGTCAGTTTTGGCCAGCTCGTCGGTTTTCTCGTTCCCCTCTATGTTCCTATGCCGTGGAACCCAGATGAAAGACACTGTAAACAGACGGCCGGCGCTCTGGAAAATATCAGCGCTTAGACGTAATTATTATTGTTATTAAGATTTGTTGTTGATCTATTTAGAAGCACCCTGGAAAGTATCCTAATCACAAAAACCCCCGCCGGGGGTGAACGTTAGACGAGTTCAGGAGCCGGAAAGATAAAGAAGTGTGTAATTCATCTGAAAAGACGCCCGCTCCCACTCCACTCTCCATTTTGGACCCGTCAGTGAAGATGGTTATAGCGGATGCATCAATGACAGTGCCGGACTCCCATTCTGATCTGGACGGGAAAGCAGTAGTGAAAGTTTTCTGGAAGTTGAGTTTGGGTATAGTGCAGTGGGTAGATAGTGCTCCTGCGTTCCTAGACAATGAGTAGACAATATAAAATGGTGAATCATTATCACGATGTATAGGTCACTTATGGATATTAGAAGACGTTAGCTTCGCCCCAAGCATAGTCTAGTGTTTAATAAAAATCAATTCCAGTCTGCCTTCCACTTTCCTTCTTCTTAATGTTCTTCTCTTAAACTTCTCTTAAATGTTTAAATTATCAGAAAAGTTAAGCAAATCCCCCAAATTCATAGATCTATGTATTTACAAAATTATTGAACCCCCCCCCCCCCCCCCTCCCATTTACAAACGAACACCTGTATTGCTGAAGGCCATTCATAAATTGTTCTCCCAAATCGGCCCCTGTTTGCTAACAAAAATTTAACATTTCACTACGTAAAATAGTTTCCTTAAATTCCCCATAAAGTGTCTTAATTAGAATAAAACAGCCAGCCAAATGGTGATAGGAATTTCTATTGAATTTCTCAATTTTCCTCTAACGACATAGTAATCAGTTTGTGCCTGTAACCGCCCTCATCCTCTATATCTTTGTGGCATGGCAAAAGAATGAACATTAATTTTGACTCTTTAGCGCTCAAACTATAATAATTATCCTCTGATCGTTGTCAGTGTACCTACACCCGAAATCAAGACGGAAATAGTTGTATGTGTGTCTGTGAGTGTCTGCGGGTTTGTGATAACATTCCTCACATCTGACATTCCACACCGCATTAAGTTATCTCCCTCCCGGAGTTCGATGTGGTAAAGTACGTGGTGGGTGCATGTCAAGCCACATGATGCCTATATTGGGAGGAAGATGTAGAAGAACATTTTGATACGCCGCCATACGTAGGAAGGCATATCCTTTTCAATCGTTTCATATCAAAGTGCCGATATGGCAGCAGCGTTAATTTCCGTTAACGATTTTAAAACATTTCGACACCCGTGAGCCTTGGCAAGACGATGGAAGGAAGTCTCTTGATGTCACACGGTGATTTGCAATATTTAATCATGTGGTTGAACGAACCTATGATTGTGTGTGATCGAATTTTGAAAGTACTGCGCTACTTTAGGTTAAGGTAAGTCACAGAGGAGCTTTATTTTCTCGCCTCGGATGGAAGGTGTCATCAATTGTTAATTTTGTGCAGCGACTGCGGGAAGATCGAGGGTGTTGACATCGGTAATAATGGGAAATTTTAATGGAAGCCAATATTCGCGTTAATTATTCATTTATGAGGCTAAGGCACACAAGGAAATGGAATACTAAATGAACGTTGAATGGTTGTGCCTTGGTATTGTGTGGGAAGCCCGGCGGCAAGTTGTGCTTGAGTAATGACCAGTAAGAGTGTCGTGGATGGGGCATGCTAGAAATAAATGTATCAAATCGGAGAATATTGGATAATGAGGTGCAATGTTGCAAATGATTCGCTTAATGTTTGGTGCTTTTGGAAAAGTATAGTATGAGCGATTGGGTTTATAACTTACGCATTTGTGGGCCCTCAGAGGTGAAATATAAATAAAATACGTGGCGATGCGGCATGTGTAGGTTAGGAGGGATCGATACAAATACAGTTGGCACCTAGAAGCCAAAGCATCCAATTTTTATTTTAAAGTATCGAATTAGGCCTCTGAAGTTTGCACCGTCTATTTCCTCCTATTTTCTAGAATCTCTTACGAAAACATGAAATTGCCTCGCATTTACACAATATGTGCGGTATATCCTCAACAGCCTGCAGATCACCAGAGAATCTGCAGAAGTCTGTATCTGACAGTTTGAGTCTCTTTGCATGTGTTCGCCAGAGGCAATGCCCTCCAAGGATTCCTACTAATAGTCTAAGCTTATTCGTGCTAAGTTTTATAAACTTCCTGGAACTCTTACAGTCGAAAATGGCCATAGATCTTTTGACACCGTGTGTCCCCCTCAATAGAACCCCTTATCATGCAGAGGGCATCCCTCTTTATGTCAGGAACCTCACCACTATCGATTGTTGCAAGCTCATCCGCCAACTTCTAAATTAATTCAATTTAATTATCTCCAAGTACATGTACTTACAATTATAGTCAAGGCCGTTGAAGAAAGGTTTCAAAAGGGGTCGATGTCTGCCCCTAGCCAGAGCCGGGCACCCGCATATAAGGTGAAACACTGTTTCTCCCTCATTAACGTCAACACCACTGCGGCAGTGGGTGTTATGGGGATTGCCGAGTCTGGCAGCGTGTGTACCTCGCTGTGGGCCACTAGCCTAGCGACGTCTACGTACGTTCTACGAATGAAGCTAAGGGGTCTGGATTGTATTTAGTTGTGCCTCTTGAGATGACGCAATTCGTCAGACAACTCCACCTAGACTCTGCCTTTGCGTGAAGTGCGAGGAGATAACATCCTTCACAAAACCCAATGTGGGGTCGTCGGATTTCCCATTCCCGTCTATGTTCCTATGTCCTGGAACCCAGATGAGGGTGATTCTAAGCCAGCGGCTCGGTCAAAAACTTCATACACTCCTCTACGAACTTTGAAGTTGCCCTGGTTGAGATAAGGTCCTTGATCGCAGCATGACCGTCGACGAATATTGCTATGTTGTTTTTGGTTGACGTATTATTTAAGAATATCTTACCAGCTTCCCTGATCGCCAGGACCTCCGCCTGGAAGACTCTGGATGAGTTCACGAGTCAAAAGGACCGTAGCAGCCATTCTCTGGACTCTGCTTCACTTACAAGGGGAGTATCAAACTTGGGAATCACGGATTACGATAATTTTTATATATGTTGTAGGGCAGCTTTCCCTGACTAACAGGGTAAAAGGGTAAGACGCACTTTTCCACCCTTTTCGCGAAAAATCGCTTTAAAGTTTTGGTAGTAAGTAAACATAAATGATTTTTACTGCTTGTAACAGAAGCGGCGTAGATCTGTGGAAGAGTGCCCAGCCAACTGATCGCATGGTTGGCTGTTCAAGACCAACAAAAAAAAAGTGGGTCGGGCAAGCCTTGAACAGCCAACCATGCGGTCAGTTGGTTGGGCACTCTTCCACAGATCTACGCCGCTTCTGTTAATCAAGGAAGCTGTTTACAACATATATAAAAATTATCGGAATCTGTGATTCCCAAGTTTGATACTCCCCTTGTTAGTAATAATAAGCTCTACTTAGGGGGGGCCCCCATACCAGGGACCCATAAATGAGTATTTGGCGTACCACAGTTGTGTACATTCAAAGAACCATTTTTGGCTTACAAAAAGTTTTGCTTCATGCATAGAAGCCAACATAGCTCTCCGCACCAGGTATTCATTATTCACCTTCAAAATAATTAAAAAAAAAAAAAAATTAAACTGGGGTATTACTTTTTGTATTAGGACTTTCACAAAGAAAGGTGGTTATTTGCAATAATTCAGAAGTGAGTGACCGAAGACATTTGTAAAAGTTGATAAATGGGTAAAATAAAATTTTATTTCTCAGAGTTTTTTCTCAATTTAAATTGCTTTGATATTAGACACATTTCTAAGATTTCACCCTTAGGAAAGTCCAATCTGTATTTCAATTAATCTTGAATATCAACTAATTGCGTTCATTTAAATATTTATGTTAATTTATGTTGAGAATATATATTTTATTCCATTTTCTTGGGTTACTGACTGACACTAACTCACCTAATTGGAGTCCTCTTCACTGAACTGAAAAGTACCATCCATGTAAATTGCCTTATCTCAATTTAAACTTATACACAGGACCATCATTCACGTTCAACGCTCTGAAACTTGAAACTCTCATCACTTTGAATTGAGATACCATTTTCATTTTTCCACTTTGCATTCTTATTTCTTTCTTTTTCTACATGTTGTATGATGCTCCTTAAACTGGCACACAATTTCCCATGGCTATCATAATTGTGTATGCCAAGAGAGAACGACAGACAGAGGGAGGGGGAGGCAGACATTTTCTCTTCAATTCATTCGTTCGCAAATTGTTAAGAAGACGATTCATCATCAATTCCACGGTAAGGATGTCCGACTTGAGTCCTTTGGCAAACGGTGCATCATCTTTTGCTACTTCTGCAACTACAACTGCCTGCTCTGCTGATGAACGGCTACTTTGAATAAAACTGAAATAAATAATCTCTTTTGCTAGCGAAATAGGGAAATAGTAAGCAAACTAAAAGAAAAAGAAAAACTGAAAAGCGAGACGAGTTTATATTGTGTTTAAAACGGTGGCAATCATAGCAGTAGGATTAGAAGGATTCCATCTTTACTCCTGTTTTATAAGGAGTTGAATTTCAACTTCCCTTCACCTTAGTCTCTCTCACGACGTAACTTACAGCTACAGGCTGCGCGGGGTGCTGCCCCGCGCAAACACAGAACTCATGGAGCTGATGTTTTCTATGTATGCCAAATTGCAGACACTTGATCCTTGCTATTACGTTTAAGGATATTCGTCCTTCTTCTTGAATCCAATTCACTAGAATGGAGTTGGAAATGCAGGAGCATACGGAAAATGGAATCAAAATGAAATTTTCCCCAGACAGACAGATGAAGAATTTAAATTTCGCAAATTTCTTAGAAGCAATTTCGTGCTGCTTATTCCGGAACAGCTCTGCCCTTTACTGATGACGATGACGATGAGTGTGACGCACTCCGCACTATTGCCAGTAGAGCAAACGGAGTTACTCGTCTCGGCAAAAGCTAAGATGTTACTCTGCTCTGTGTTCATTTGTATTTGTCGGAAAATGTGGTGAATTTCAATTGGAAATCATAGAATTTAATATTTATCCAAAAGAAATAAGCCAAAATGGAAGCAGGAAAATCTTCATTGCCGCTGAGAGTTTATGAATATATCTCACATTCGAGGAGTTTACAAAACTATATGCATGACGGGGTCATTCGAAATCATATCGCATGGCAAAGTATTTGAGTTTGTTGCAAAATTGCAATATTAAATGTGGCTGCAATGGCTCAGCACTACTTTGAGTTTCGTTTCGCTGCCCCCCACCACTAACGAACGAGTAAGAACATCCGTGAGATGATATGTCCAACTAACAGTTCGGAATCGGCATTAAACTGTAGGTTGCTTCTATTCGTGTTAAAAAAATATATCTTCGCACCCACAATGGTTGGAGATGCTAGGCTTAAGATCCTTTATAAAGGGTGATTTCTTCAGAGGTTGGTTTTTCGAATAGAGATAAAACTGACATGTTGTGGTCAAATCTGGCAACTCTAATGTCATTCAGTTTGGTTTACCATTCCATCATGAACAGGTTGACAAATGAACAACGCTTGCAAATCGTGCAAATTTATTTCGAAAATAATGGTTCAGTTCGCGAAGTTTACCGCAAGCTCCGTTCATTTTATGGTCGACATAATCGTCCATCAGAGCAAATAAAATAACCATGGATCGTTTTTTGCACTAGGTTTACTCTATGTGATAATACGCATCTGCAGAGACGTCGAACAGTGCGCACCGAAGAAACAATTGCCGCTGTAGAGCAAAGTGTTAAAGAGGACCCGAATGAATCAATTCGCCACCATGCACAGCAATTGGAGCTTTATCCATCAAATTTATGGAAGATTTTGCGCAAGATCTCTTCTTACGACCTTAAAAGATCCAGCTTGTGGAAGCGAGATCATACAATGCGTCGTGATTTTGGTGTATGGGCTGAAAATGAGATTGATATCGATGCTGATGCTGAGATTGATATCATCGCAAAATTTTGTTTAGTGATGAGGCTCATTTTGGTTTGAATGGCTACATCAACAAGCAAAACTGCTGCATTCGGAGTGAAGAGAATCCACATGAGACCCTTGAAACACCATTACATCCACAAAAAATGACTGTTTGGTGTGCTCTTTAGGCTGGTGGAGTCATGGGGCCATACTTCTTCCGAAATGATGCTGGAGAGTCAGTTACCGTTAATGGAGACCAGTATATAGCCATGATAACCGACTATTTTGTTCCCGAATTGGATGGCATGAATGTGGATGAGATGTGGTTCCAACAAGACGGCACTACATGCCACACAGCGCACGTCACAATAGATTTATTGAAGGAAACATTCGATGAGCGCATAATTTCGCGGAATTGACCTGTCAATTGGCCACCAAGATCGTGTGATTTGACACCATTGGATTATTTTATTTGGGGATATGTGAAGTCGCTCGCCTACGCCAACAAACCAGAAACGTTAGGGGACATGTAAGCCAACATTCTTGGCGTTATTGCCGACATACCCAAATGCCCCAAATGCTTGAAAAAGTGGTTTAAAATTGCACCTCTACACTTGTCTTTATTCGAACCAGCCGCGGCGGCCACATGCCCCTAAACATTAATATTTAAACATTAATGGCATAAAATTATCCTTCCAATAAAGCTAAATTGATTTTCTTGTGTTTTATTTCAATTCGGAGTTCTATACCTCTAAAAAAACAACCTGTATTTGATCAGATATTGTAATAGGCCAACGTTTAAGAGTACACTTAAAGACATTGTGCGAATAGAAAGATGCAAGATCTACGTTTACATTAATAAGATAAATATACCAGCTGGTCAAAAAAATAGGTGCAAAGTGCTTTGTTACTAGTTGATTTGTTCTTGTTGCTAAATAACAGTTTTTTTATTAAATCATAATTTAAGATGGGTCGAACAGTCCACTGCTCTGCTGAGGAAGGCAATTAGTTCAACGGTTAAGGGACCGTGGAAAACCTATAAAATTATAGCAGATGCCGTAGGAAGATCACAGAACTTCGTGATCAATACTCTAAAGCCAACTTTGGGTGTAGAAATTAGAGGGAGGCCGAAAAAAACGTACCTAATACTGACCGCTATACTATACTTCTAGCGAAATTAAATCCGTTTGTTTCGGCAAGAACTATATGCGCACAAATTGGGGATGGAATCAGTGCACGCACAATCCTCAGGAGACTACAGAACATCAATCGCCCAGGAAGAGTCGCCAGCAAAGTTCCATTCCTAAGAGCTAAGAACGTAAGGTCCCGAAAATAATTCGCCTTAATTAATAGAAGTTGGAATGGACCTGAAGGAGTGAAAAAGTATTCAATGGAGTGACGAAACAAAAATAAATTTGTTCTCCTCGGCCTGTGGGCGTAACGTAAGACGACCAAAAGGAAAAAAATACCATCCTCGCTGTACAATGAAAACCGTTAAACATGGTGGAGAAAACATAATGGTATGGGGCTATTTTTGCTGGTATGGGGTAGGTCCTATATTTCGAGTCAATTACAGCATGATTCAATGAAACGGTTCAAGGGCATCAAGGAGCCAGGTGTCTAATGTCTTTGCCAGGGCAACATTACTATCTTATACACTTGCGCAGATGCCAGCCTGCTTTTAAAGTCTGCTCTGCTGTTACGGTTACCTCTAAGACTGATTCTATGGCTAGCTTTGTCGGCCCACAACCAACCATAGGGTGCTGCTCATACGTTCACAACAGTAAAATTACTGAGCGCTTATATCTACAGCACACAGACTACTGCTATGATTTTTCATCATGCAGACATTCAAAGCTGTTAGTTGACGGTTTCAATCTGAGCAGATCAAAATATCTGCTGGGACTGAGAAGATGTGACTTAAAAGCCCTAATTGGCTATGTCACTGGTTTCAGTTCTCTCAACGAGCATCTTAAAAGGATCAGAGTTAGAATTCTGTCTGGAAAATGATGAAATGACGTCTCACTTCATCTGTGACTGCCCCGCTTTTGCCAGCACCAGACTGGCTACCCTCGGCAAACACTTTCTATATGAAGACGATTTAAATAAAATTGAACAGGGTGAGCTTAAGTAACTCGACTTCGGATGTGTTTAGTTGTTCTGTCATTATGGGCAGCCTTGCTGGAGTATAATGGACCGCTAGGTCTAGGTACTTGTCATCCCTTTGATGACCCCACTCAAGTTCCATACAATACAATATGCCATATGATGACGCTCTCTGTTCCAATTGTCTTTTTTGTAACCTAGGTAACATTTGGGACGTAAAAATAAGGTTTATATATTACCCTTGTAGCTATCTTAGTGTAACTCAATTCGGGTGCTGGTCAGTTGTGGTCAAGTTTAAGGCTATGAAACAATGCAAGAATCGTTGGACTAGTTATCAGCTGGATATAGGGCAGAGGGTGCCCTATTGTATGTGGATATTCCGCTTTCCTCGTATCGAGAAAACGGTTGAGCTAGCTAGATTGGGATCTGGCTCCAACATCTCTAAGAACTCCCCTTAGCACACTCACATGGAAGGTCGACATTGAACCTTCGAGGGGAATAAATCTTCGTTGGACCAATCTAGAAAACTGCAGACACGCAAAAGAGATCCAAATTATTGATCGAATTAAACCGCAATATTATTCGGGTGCCCAAGGCAGTGTGTGATAGGTCTCATACTGACTACTGACAAAGCTGCGAGACATTGAGAAAATAGAAACCATTTGTCATCGGCTATGCGACTATATAGCCCTTAAAAGCAGCAGGCGGAAGACCATTGACAATCACATCTTTGATGAACTGGACGATCAATGAAATGAAGAGCTTAAAAAACTTCTGAGGTTCATACATATGTTAATCTGCGAGGTTCTAATTGTAAGCAAGAGTGTTCAAGACCTTTATTAGCAGCGGTTTTTTCTACACTTGGTTCCTGTAATTGGACACAATGGACCCAGCAGATGGTCTAGATGAAGCCGTAGCATCGCCGCACGCAAGTGTACCAATGTTCCTGCCCTACCGAATTTTCAAAAAGTAAGAAAAGAACTAGTACAGAATCTTTCGGCACTTCAGCATTATAAACAGGTGGCTGTAGGCTAAACAGCACGAGTCATTAACATCTAAGTTCCATCACAGAGCTTACTTCGAAGGAGCCTATGAGCTACACTGAAACCTTAGAGTAACTAGCTAAGCAGGCTTTACAAATTTGAGATATACTACTTAGGTAAATCATAAAGATTGGAATACATCTTCGCTCTCGGAAATTCGTGAATTTGGAAGAGCCAGGAGATGGTTTCGGATTCGTTCTGTTGATGTCTCTTCTAGATGGAATGTGTTCCGCATCAACGATGGACTAGTGTCCGTTTCTCTATGCCAAAAATGTACATCTTAATTATTTGCTTGATTAATTTTCGCCGGCATATGCTCCAAAGTCGAAGCCAAATCCAAATTGTTAAGCATAATATTCCCCGGAGGTATTGCATGCATTTAATCCATTATCTCGAAGCATAACCCATCTGCTAAGCTAAAATAAAATTCAGTTCCATTGAATTTCGAATTCCGTCCAAATAACAACTTTTCCGGTCAAAGTGCGGTTGCAGTCGGTTAGAGCCGGTATACTTTTCCGTTGAAAGTCAACTTTTCAGAACTATATTTTGAACTTTTCCTTGCGATTAGCATAGGAAAACACACACACCCTCATACATAGCACTACGCTAAATGATACACATAACACAGTTTAAACCGTAATCCTTTTTAAAGGATCTCCTCTGTTCACTTAATCTATTCTCCTCATGCGAAGGATGTGAATTTCTGGTTCTCCATTTCTTCTCGTTGGTTGTTGTTTTTTTTTTGTGTAAATTTAATTATTTATTTCCTCTATGTGCCTGCGCTTAACCCTATTTTAACGGTTGACCAACTAGCTATAACAGTTTTTCCTCATGTTAAGAACCTTTTCCCCATTTGTATCCTTGTTTTCTTTTTTTTTTGTCCGCTGGGCAACACGACGGGGAGAGAGAACAAAACAAATACACCTCTCGCACATACTGAGCTCAACAAATGCTGGCAAAACTATATATCCAAGGACGAAGAAGAGGAATATGCGTGTGTGTGTGTGTGTGTGTGGATAGTGCGGAGCATTTTATACAGTCGGTTGTGCACAATCATTTCGTTCGGATGAAGGACGCCGAAGAAAATGAATCTGGCTACAACTTTTTGTGCCCCACACCCATAGTTGCCGCTGCAGTTGCCGTTGCCATAGTCGGTGCTGTTTTGGCATTATACTATGTCCAGTAGCAAAAAGGTAAACCATCCGGCAAATGGAATATAATTGCATATTTCGTTCCAAGGATAATAAACGAAACAAACCGGGAATGAATAATTTTCAGGATTATGCTGGTTGAAGTTCAAACCGACTCGACTGCTGGGAGCTGGTGTTTATGGACCTGCAGGCTCTATGTGTGGCGGCAATGCCAACCAAGTGCCCTATGTTGCACCGGAATAAAATAAGCTACAAAGCTATGCAATACATCCTGCACTACTCAGACGACTCACAGGAATTATGTTGGTTGCCACAATAGCAGAATATGAGATGAACAATTTTCTACTGTTTGCAGGACGACGAGACGCGACGGGACGATTCCCATATTTTGAGTGTTATGTGGGCACTGCCTGATGTAATGCCACTGTGTGTCTTGGCCGAAAACTCATCCGTACAGAGAGAGAGGAAAGAGCGAGCGCAGCATTCTTCAACAGAATGATTAAGGACGATTTAATGAAATTGAATTTAATGGACCGGCGAAAATGCCTTGCAATAAGCCCTGTTTCCCGGTCGACTGATCCAGCGGTGGACAGGAACGGGACAGTCCAATGTCATCATCCTCCCGACCGGTGTGCGTTGTTGAGAGCTGCTCGGTCATGATGATGATGATGCATAATAATTGCGGCCCGGACACCGCAATTGTGTCAAAATTCAGCTTCAGATGAATGTGTTCAGTTGAAAATGTTGTAAAAGGAATTACTCTGTGGCGACCAACAATCAAATGACAGCCAGAAACAAAAAAAAAAATGAAACATTTGCATGAATGTATTTTGACGGTAGACGGTGGGTCATTTATTTATTAACGTTGACATTTGCCATACGGCCGAATGCGCAGCGGTGGTTTTATTTCGGTGACGGGTGCGTATGAAGTTTAATTAAAATTATTTGAAATTTTTACGCTCGGGAGATTTGGTTGGTTAAGCCTGGCTGCAAGTAGAGACACACACACACACACACAGAGCCCAGGTGAATTGGTGAATTTTGTAAATGGGGACAGTAATTAACACTGTGCACCGCAACTAGCTGTCATGTGAATTTAATTGAGAAAAATTCTGCAAATGCACTTGTATCTGGGAGAGCATATCACACTTAAAGTGGCGACGCAACGCGTAGAATTTAGTTAGATTTTTCGAATTTTCAATTTAAGTGGTATTTACTCTGACAATACGCTGAACTGACGGAAGCTTTTAAAAATTTAATGTACAGGGTGATTCATCGTGAAGTTTTATTTTCAATAGGCTTTTTTTGACAGATCACGCGTGACTCCTAACAAACTGTTTTGCCATTTTTGTTCAGTATCGTTTGGCAATTCATTATCGATAGTCAAGCAACTTTAATTTGCGTCGTATTTTCAGTGAATGGGATCTGGAAAAACTCAATGAAAATCCGGTGTTTTATCGTCAAATTTTGGTCTGTGATGAAGCCCATTTCTGGCTCAAGGGATACGTTAATAAACAAAATTGCCGTATTTGGGTCTGAAGAGCAATCCCAAGAGTACCAAGAGCTTCCATTACATACATTTAAAACAACGGTATGTTGTGGTTTATGGGCTGGTGGAAACATTGGTCCATATTTCTTCAAAAATGAGGCAAATCAGAATGGACTATGAGCTTCCTGAAATTCAAGCCCATGATCTCAGTGAGCTTTTTTTTCAACAAGACGGCGCTACAAGCCATAAATCGCGTGAAACAACGATGACTTGTTGAGAAATCATTTTGGTGACACTTAATTTTACGCTTTGCTACTGTAAATTGGCCGCCTAGATCGTGAGATATCACACCTTTGGACTACTTTCTCTGGTGATAAGTAAAGTCTCAGGTCTTCAGGAATAAGCCAGCTGCGATAGACGATTTGGAAGCCAACATTACTCGTGTTACTCGCGAGATACCAGTCGCTACCTCAAAGCCAGCCACTTCACAAGCCCTTTCAACCATAGAGATATCATGGGTCAATCTGTCAGCGGCGGTGCAGTGGGTAGTAACCTTACTCATGCTCAATTTGCCCAAAGAGTCGGACATAGAGCCACAAGAGTCGCTTGTGGGTTCAATAATTGTTGGGGCCTATAGAATCCTTTTTTAAACACTTTATGTGGAAGTGCAACTGTCAAGTCGAAAATGTTTTTGGATCATCATAGCCATTACTAATTCCACTAACCGTAGATAAGAGTAAACCCATCAGCGCCGCGGGAGTGATCCGAATCAATGAAAATCTACATCATATGGCCTAGCATATAGCAAAACCGTCAGATTTAACTTCCTGCTAGATGACAATGCACTTAAGTCTTCCCAATAATGGCCTTGAATTCACCCTGTCATGTGTATTGTAAGATAAATGCCATTTCCAAAGGCTTCAAGCTTACTGAAAAAGTACGTCTGTAATGTTTCCTTCTTCTACGGGCATTGCTCTCTTATTCACAGTAAGCGTGATATGTTCTCTTTCACGCATATAAAATCGCAATACCTGCACGCATCTGACTCTAATAGTCAAAGTCTGATGGCATGCTTTATGATTGATGATGATCAGATATGACTTCCGCTGCCATCCTGAGTCTAGATCTGTTTAGACTCAAAGCCAGTCTAGTCCTTTAGTTTATCCTTAATTTAATTAATTTATTTTTTTCCCAATGAAATGTGATAGCAAACAGCACGGTCAAATAGATTACATTCTTACTAAAAGTTTTATTGCTTGAGGCTCAGCTCTTGCCATACAAAGGCCTAAAACCTAGCTCCTCAAACCATTGTTTGTTCGCAGAATTATATCTGAGCCGAATGGCAATCTTATATATATTCCGGTCGTCAAATTTAAGAATCATCTCATCTCAGCACGTAAGACCCTTTGAAGTCCAACGCACTATTCACTGAGCCCCTGCCACAATGCTCTTGCTTTACTTTCATTTAACGGGCTCCAGACCCGTGAAAAGTCCCTGACTGAGACACGGCAGCCTTTCATCCTCTGCGATGGGTACGCTGCTTCCAGTTATCCAGACCAAGCGCTCTGGCATCTGCGATAACTTGGTCTTTAAAACGGAGGTTCAGTCTTCATTGTCGTCTCGAACTTGGGGGCTGGGATTCAAAGATACTCTTAGCAGGAGCATTATTGTCCATTCGCTCGATGTGGGCGAGCCAGCCACTTTTCGGACTACATCCACATCGCGGTTGTATCTTCTCCGAATAAGGGTTCTATATACTTTGTCCTTCGAGTTAGGATTTTTGAACCCATTTGTTTCGTCAAGGGTTATTCTTCACCGGAACTCTACCAAGATGTCATTCGTGGAGTTGACTACCTCGAAGTTGCTGTAAATAGTGACATTTTGTCCTAGTCGGTGGAAAAATGATTGTTTTTTTGTTGATAGCATATAGTTTGTCCTGTCCGCATTTACTTCAATGTTACCTAGTTTGCGCCTGCTTTTCAATAGCCGTGAAAGCCTCCACCACGGCTCGTTGGGAGCATTCGATGTTGTCAATGTCGTCCGCATATTCCAGGATCTGTTGAAGATAGTGGCTTTCGTGCTGACACGTGCCCTACGCACTATCTGCTCCAGAACATTGAATAATGGAAGGACAATAGATAGATGTAGGTATACAAATGAAGCCATCATTGGGCGTATTGAGTCCACAATTTTATTTCAATTTAGAGACAGCGGGGCCTACCGATTTTATCAATCACAAATGTATATCTTTTTGCGATTGAAGAAGTTACATAAAAGCGCATCACCTTGCCGAAATCCGGTGCATGTTTGGAAGAGTTCAGATGAGCTGTTGCAAAACTGCATATTGCACCGTGTGTTTTCCAGTATCACGCAACAAAATTGGATAAGTTTTGCCGGGATCCCGAATTTGGCCGTCGCCATGTAGAGCTCCTGACGATTAAGGCTATCATATGCGGCTTTAGAGTCGATAACGAGGTGGTGTATCTGGACCTGGAATTCCTTGGCCTTTTCCAGGATTTGCTTTAGTGTGAAAATTTGGTCTATGGCCGATCTGCCGGAAGCCGCACTTGTACGTGCCGATTAGTGTGTTTTGCAGAAGGGATTAAGACGTTCACACTGCATCCATGTAGGCGTAACATAATTGTTGGACATAATTCTTGAGTCTCAATATTGAATTTCAAATGTTAATCCCTCATATTCGTTGACAAAAAATGAGGATATATGCACGAGGTTACAGTCTATCGGCCGTACTTATAATCAAATTTAGCCTGGCAGTTAACTTAAAGTTTATGCACTTTCTTAAATCCCTGTACCAATAAACAAATTTAGTTGTCGGATAATCGTTAACTGTAGGGTTAAATGTTAATGGGCAGAAAGCCATGTTTATGTCTTCCATTAACTCTAATTTTCATTGGGCCTTACTAATAATCACATTTAGTGAATGCTTAAATACAAATCTTCACACTTTACACATATCATGTACCAATAAAGAATTTAATGTCCAGCTTAGTCACAACCGAGAGGATAAAATTTAATGTATGGAAAGCCATGTTTAAGTCGTAACTATACAAGTATAAATAGACATTTCGAAGAAGGTGTTGCCTCTTGTACAATATAATGGTACCAAAAGTAGGTATTTTAGTACTCAAATGTACTGAAAAGTGCCAGGTTAATAAGCAATAAATTTAAATTATTGTAGAATTCGGAAGGAACAATAACAAACATACCAACGCACAAAATACCATCGAAGAAGAAAATATAAAAAAATTGCAACGTCTAGACGCAGACCATACTAACGATGAAGATCATAAATTTGACGATAAAAGACAAAACAACACCAGATGCGCAAATAAGAGACGAGTTCCTACGAATAGGCAAACGACGACGATGCAAAATTAAAGAATAGTAGTTAAAAGTCCATCATTTCATGTTATTGTCACTCGCACCCATATAAAATAAATCCTCCTATACATCTATATTAATAGTTCCTACTCGGAACTCATGATATAATTATGGAAATTGATAAATTAGACAAGTTGATTTACGATGAGGAGCTTTAGTTGGAAATCAAAATGCACAAACATTTTCTAGGGATGTTATGACGAAATAACCGTACTCATGTTATTTAAAATCTACTCACCAAATACTTTTATTTGATGGCCATATCAATGGGGTAACGTAGAAATATTAATACATATTACAATTAATACATTACACTGGTGTACATTTTAATTGTTAATCAATTAATAAATTAATTAGAACCTTCTTCTCTGAAACTAAAAATTCTTTAAAAACGTATTAACATGTCACCCGGGTATCAAGAGTAACAATAGTGCTGAAATACCTGCTACTACTACTACACGGCAATACCTACTGATATCCGAAGGAACCGATTTTGACAGATATATATCTGTATACCAATCTCGATTAGATTCATTATTTCGTCTGAAAATAAGTAAACAATAATGGAATTTCAAAATGATGATGCAGATTGATTAACTATTTCCAAATTGGCAAATAAACTTTCGTCACTTTTCGTAACTCATTTTAAAATTTAATTTGCATTTTTTTTTGTGAACTACAAAAGTGATTTTGACATTTAGTGTTGTTTGATAAAAACTTTGATGGAAATTGTAGTAGATTGAAAGAAAGTGCGAAGGTTACTTAATGAATAGGTGATATCGTTTATAAGGCCCATTCTGTCATAATTCATTCTGCAAAGGAATGTTGCCGTGCTTTCATTTAGTTTTGTATCAAATAAACGTATAGTAATATATTTTGGAGTAAATAGTGTTAGTCGGAGTATTTAGGTACGATTTTTGTTGTTCGGCTTTTTCAAAAATGTATAGCGCTTCCTGCGATACAAATTGTGATTTTCTAATAAGTGTTTAACTGAAGGTATATCGAAGTAATTCGAAGTGTGTATATTTACTTTATAATAAATACATTTTCCATTTTGAATGGGTTTCAAATTTTGCCATATATTTCTTAACATACCTACTTAATGCGATCAGAACTTATGGTAGGCCTCCCGCATATGTTGCAACATTGTTTTCTACACAAAATCAAGCACAGTGTCACATATGTTTCAAAAAACTTAAAAGTACTAAAAGGTATGAACAAATTAATTCACTTAAAGCACAATGGCAACACAAGTCAAATTGACAGAACTAAAATCCCGACACACAGAACCGGATTGTTGATTCATTTGTTTTCATCTATTGACTTTATCGCGGTTGTTTTTTTGTTTATGTTTAAATTAAAAAAAAAAAAAAAAACATTTAAATGGATAAAATAAAGAGGCAAATATCAGCAAATTGGATGTTGGAAATGAAGGAAAAATTAGCAAACAGCAAACTTAACAATTGCCGGATAATAAGAGAAAAGTTCGATGCCTGAGAGCAAGTGCGTTATGCGTTGTGGACACATGGACATGATTTAACTGCCAAACAAATACGGAATCGATACAAGCGATGCGCTAGGTCGAACATATCGAAATATAAAATTGGTCAACGACAAACTGGTGGTGAAACTCCAGCTAAATTACTTTTAATTACTTAATTTCTTCACCTTTTTTCCAAAGTATGTACCTCTGTATGAAAACAATGGCAAAACAAATGGGTTCAAAACTCCTAACTCGAAGGACAAAGTGCATGCTCTACAGAACCCTTATCCTGCCAGTTCTGCTATACGGCGCCGAGTGCTGGAGGATAAGCAGGAAAGGAGAGTTAATACTGGGATCCTTTGAAAGAAAAATCCTTCGACGGATATTTGGTCCTGTGTGCGAGGAGGGCGAATGGAGGAGAAGATACAACCGCGAACTCTATGAGCTGTACCAAGATGTGGATGTAGTCCAAAAAGCTAAAACTCGTCGACTACATTGGCTCGGCCACATCGAGCGAATGGACAGAAACGCTCCAGCCAAGAGGATCTTCGAATCCCAGCCCCCAGGTTCGAGAAGACAAGGAAGGCCGAACATCCGTTTTAAAGACCAAGCCATCGCGGATGCCAGAGCGCTTGGTCTGGACAACTGGAAGCAGCGTGCTCGGGATCGCAGAGGGTGGAAGTCTGCCGTATCTCAGGCAGGGACTCTTCACTGGTCGGGAGCCCGTTAAGTAAAGTAAGTATGAAAACAATATCAGATGATTGACAGCAAATGTAATAGATTCAAAAAAAGTCCTCACACTAGTAAATGTGGAGGTCAAATTATTGACCGACATTAATTTTTGATTATTAGTAAGGCCGTATGTATCAAAAATAACTTTAACTTTAAAAAATTTAAGAGAAAAACCTAAACATTTTTTTGTTCACTCGTATGCTTTAAAAATCCAAAAAAAATTATGAAAACTTCACCCCCATTTTTCAGTAGGTCTGTTAGGTATGTGACTAGCATTTGAGATACCTATAGTAGGTAGTAAGGTTTCGCTGAATAAACGCAAAAAGGTCTACATTTGTGATTGATACAATCGCCAGGCCCCGCTGTCTCTAAATTTAAATAAAATTGTGGACTCAATACGTCCAATGATGGGTGCATTGGATTGTTCATAAACCATTAATAGTACCGTTGTGCACTTCCAACAGTGGTAACGTCAGTTAAGGTCGAAAAGACAGGCTCAAACATATCCTCATCCATTTGTTTTATATAAATTTTGCAGTGCTATCCCTATTTTTCAAACCATTTGTATACATCTATTGTCCTTCCATTATTCAATGTGTGATATACTGAAATCCTTGTGACATTTTGTCCGTCAAATAGCCTGCGATTGTGAGTGTTTTGTCAACGTTTTTTTGTTTCTTTTCTTTTTCACAAACATATAAAACAAACTCTCACACTAAAATAGTATTGCTGCCTTTTGTTGTGACTTCGTTTCCCTTATCTTTCTTCCATTTTTTCGTTGTTGTTGTTGTTTTGTGTACACATAAATACATTTTGCAACTGTCCCTTGAAGGATATCCCACTCAAAGTTTATTCTTTTCAATGCAGAGAAGCAGAAGCATTTACTACCACCAGTCGTTCGTTGTCCAACGCTTTCATTATTACCATTATTGCGAACGTTTCATTTCGCCAGTGTCTCGGAATGCCACTTAAGTAGAAGGATTATTTGCTGCGAAAGGATCTTTATGGTCTCTAATATAAATCTATGGTTTTATGTATGGGGATTTCCTTGATTTCTTGATGGTTCTCCACTGCCATTGTATTCGTCGAATGTGGTTGCTATTGTGAAACTACTTCTTTGGCCGTGCATCAAATCCTCTATCAACAACAAAAGCAGCGATTTTGATTTGTCTACCCCCGGCCACTCACAATCCGACAAAACTTTGCCACCATTTGGATTTGATTATTTTATTGTTATGCGCGCGAGTTTGTCTCATCCTTCTAGACGCACATTTTATAGAGCCATTGATGGATGGCATGGAGAAAATTGATGGACATGTCCTTGATGTCCTTGATGATTTTATGTTAGTTTATTGGTACTTCAAATGAAATTTAACGGCGCACTGAGATCGATTTGTGTAGATTGCGGTTGTTATGCGTTTTTAAAACGTTAATTTTGTGTTGATTTGAAGGGATGTGCGTGCAAACTTAAATCCATCAGGCTACTCTTGTGAGAAGAAGAAATTGCTCCTTTACTCCAGGACTATCAAATTGGAAAACATGTTTTTTGAAAAAGAAAGAAACGAACACCCTGCACACTTAACATCGTCCATCTTCCGGTGTGCCAGGATATATGTTCGAGGCATGTCCCCATGTCTCCAATGAAATTATCTCTCTTGCTCTCTCAAGGCCATTATCTCCTCGGTCTTCGTCGCTTACGTCGTTACGAAAGGAAATTAAACATTCGCGACTTCTTCTTCTTCTTCTCTGCTATTCGGCATTCAGACCACACTTTCGAACACATATTTCTTTGTATCTGGTAATTTGCCAAAAGGATTCAAGTTTTTTTTTTCTTGTTAGCCTAGGGCAGGGCAGGGCGGGAAACGAAGTTCTTACTGCCACTAGATGAATAATATCACTTTTGTAACCCCAATACAAAGAGAAAATCTAAAGGAGACCAGGACAAGCAGCGCAAGCCAACAAAAGAAAGAAATCGTCGATTTTGCACAAAAGCCACTGGCTTTGAAAATCGATATTGTCGTGTCGTCGTCTGGGATATATGATTATGAACCGTTGTTGGCCTTAACAATTTTAACGAGAATCGAGAGAAAAAAGAGAAACTACTAACAATGGCCAGAGTATGAAATTGCATTCCTAGTCTGTGTTTTGGTCCTATCCCAATCTAAACTAAAGTTAGGTGATGCGCTTGACTGCACTTTGCTGTCGAATATCGTTGAGTTTGTATTTCTATACGGTAATGTCCTCATTAAGTTTAACCTAACATCATTGGAATATTGTTAAGGACCACCACAAGGAACAATCAGTAAACATTCGAGTACTTCTCTAGAATGTGTGCAAAAAGATGCCATTATAGGACGACCATCGTTGTGCAGTACACTGTGAGAAAATTTCTGTTCATTGTGTTTACGAAAAGCAATGCTTTAAAGCCAGATGTTGCCTGCAGGGCTGGCAAGAAGTATCACAAATGAAAGCGGCAGCCCATAGGGAGGATTGCTATTATTTTAACCCGTAGTCACTAGTCATCGATGATCTGCTTAGTAAGGTAATCAATTGGATATGCCGATGCATATCATCCTAAGAGGCATAAAAACTAACAAATTCAATTGATGTGATTAGTTAAATCATGGAAAGGGCCTTGAGTAAGATAAGCGCTTGGGCTACTAGGTCTGGTCTCAAGGTGAACTCAAAAAAAACGGAACTGATGCTCTTCACCACCAAAAGCAAAATACCAACCTTCTTCCGTCTTCTCCGTCTTAATAATCAACATCTTACTATTTTGAGACTATTTTGAGCCTAAACTTAACTGGAGGTTAACTATCAAACAAGGGGGGCCAAAAGAAAGTATAGCTTTTTATGTCTGCAGTAAAACTTTTGGCAAGAAGTGGGAACTCCAACCAAAAATTGTATACAGCCGTAGTAAGTACCCAATGGGTCTCTATTTTGTGGGCCCGCCTCAAGTAAGGACTATAACATTACCAAATTGAACAGAGTCCAAAGAACGGCCGGAATTGGCACCACAGGAGCCCTTCGGTCAAGCCGACTGAAACACTTAACGTGTTTTTGAATATTTCCCCGCACTGGATCTGTATATTAAAACAATAGTATCTGGTAGAGCAGTTAGGCTAAGGGAACCTAGATGCTGGTCCACAACACCCTATGGACGCAGAAAATTTCTATTCTCACTACCTAGTGGTGACCCGAGACCCACTGACTATATAATATAATACAAACACTAAATCTTTCCGCCTCCACAACGTCTCTAGCGTCTTCCAGGCAGAAGTTCTTGCTATTAGGTAGGCAGAAAAGGTACTTTTAAAATCATCAACAACCATGAAAACAGTGACTATTTTCATCGATATAGCTATGAAGGCTCTGAATTCAACCATGACTACATCCAAGCTTTTTAGAGACTGTAGGGAAACAGTAGCCCGACCTAGCCACTCTAATATGAGTTCCGGGCCACATGGCCAGACGCTCTCAATGTATCATTAGCGGAGGAAGTCAATCCGCCTTACAATACGTGAAGAGATTTATATATTCCTACATTTTTCCTCACTAGCTGAGTCTAGGTGGTCGAGCTTGACAAAAATATTTGGCCCACTTACAGCAAATTAAGAACACAGAATCTTACACGTAGAACGCATGTGGACGACGTCTCTAGGCTGGTGGCCATATGTACAGGTCACAGGCCGATAGGTACGCACGCGGCAAAACTTGGAATCCCCAACAATTCATATTTCCAAGTATCCGGCCTTAGCGAAAACCAGATGTCGTGCACTTTTTTGATGACCTCGCGGATATCTCAAAAATAAATTTTAACCATTTTTATTCCTTAATACCTCAGGTTGGTTTTAAGTTATACTTACAATCTATATTCCTTTCTCATAGGTCCCGTAAGTGGTGCCATCAAAACGGCGCCTAAGCTCTAGTTGCGCTCCCGTCCTTACTGGGATTCTTGGAGCAACCGCTTTACCTACCTACCTACCAATACACATATGCAATAGACTCTTAAGACAGTTCTTGACTGGTACACTAGTAAGGCTGTTATAGTTGTTTTACTAAAAGAAGTAACTTATATCTAGGTACAGTATCACTAAAGCACATGATCGTTTAGTACAAATCTCTGAGAGTTATCCTAGATAAATAACTGAATGGAAATTTAACTTGAACAAAAACAACTGAAGCAACCAAAGCTTTGTGGGCCTGCCTTCGCATGTATGGGAGATTTATCCACAGATCACTCCTGGATTGAGTAATTCAAAAGGGTTTGTCCTCTGGCATGTCTACGTATTTTCGGAGCTTTTCGGACTTGTCCCTCATCTGCTATCGAAGCAATAAGTGGCAGTATAGTGGCTCATGTCGCTTTCAAGTTGAGGAGCGAGTACTCAGACTGTACTCCACGTTTCTCCATGGCGATCACCAGTAGGAAAAAATTCCCAAATGGGTTAGCAATGGCCAAAAGGGCAGAAAGTACTATACGGATGGTTATAAAATGGAGTCAGGAGTGTGAGTTTGTGTATGTATGCATATGGACCAGATATATATATTTGCTCTTACAATTAGCTCAGAAACCATTTAATTGTTTATGGGGCCTGATACTCATAACCTAACTTTGTTCTTTAATGAGTTAGGTTAATGAGTCGCAGTTGGATCTATGTAGAAATTATATGGTGCTCTGAAAAATACTACTCCCAAACAAACCCGAGCCTTTTATACATCTTCTTCTTTTATTCCGGTAACTGCTGTTAACAGCAACACTTTAACTCCTCCTGGAGCATAAGGCGACAACCAGGTCCTTCCACCTCGATACCTCAGCTGTGTCCACGATCGCAAATCCTGGGACTAAGCTTCCGTCATAACAGTTGACCTCTAAGTTGTTCTGATGGTTCCATTGTAAGCACTGCTTCGCTATGTTGTCGTCTGGTTTCTTCAGTGTATGGCCAATTCAGCGCCATTTCAGAAAGTTTTTCCCCTCCTGGCAGTGGTGCCTACACAGTATTCTACATATGTATGTAGTTCTTGTGTAGCAGAGACTGGGCAGTATCTTAACTTTTTAGGTCCATATTCGAACAGAGCTGGGCATTGTGCTGCGCGCCGAGAACCCTAATAACCCTCTTTGCGACAGCGATCTACAAGTTGAAATTACTTTCCTATGATAGAAATAGCTAATTGCTACTTGCCCGTTTATGAAAAATGTTATATCAGCTCGTAGTATGCTGCTGGGAACGGTGCTGTGTGGAAGTTCGATTGAACTAACTAGTTTGGGAAATTCGGAATAAGATCATGGACCAACGCAAGCACCTATATTGGAGCCATCTGAATATACAGACCATATTGGTGGTCGTATGGTGTTTTGTTCCCATTCAAATCATTCGTACTGGGAAACGTGGTGACGAATGATCCAGTAAACTTCAAACCAGTACTTTTTTAGTCTGTGCATAAATTTTCATCCAAATCCGTTCGAACTGGGAAGAGCATTGTTTCAAACCGGCCGACTGTGGGAGTGGTTCTCATTGGCATGGATGAAGGCCATTCGTTTGATTTTGGTAATCGTCTTGAGATTGTTAGCTTTGTACGTTGCTTGTCACCAAACCATCGGTCCTAAAATCGTCTTGTAAAGCTATATGAAAATTTTGGGACTTGGACTTAAGTTTTTGCCGAAAATCATACAGGTATATAAAGCTATCATAGTTTTTTTTGTTCTATAGCTTATATCATTTTCCCTTTATTCTTACTCACTAAGAATTACAAAATTTTGCATACAGGTAGCATTTGAAGAACTAAACAGGAAATGTACCACGTGGAAACCGCCACTATACCCTGCTTGGGAACCAAAAGATCCACAAGTTTTCTCTTCGTCTACTTTTAACTGACACTACCGACAATTTCAAATCCGTCTGTCACCTTCTGAATTTTTTTAAGATTTTTTTTTAAATCTGCACTAGCTTCAAACATCAGAAATTCTCTTCACAATCTTTCAGTGTACCAGCAGCAGAAGCAGCAGCACAACGGAGAAAGACTGACCCCAAAACACAAAATTGTGTCTCTATTTCCTGGATCACATTATCCAAGAACGTGACTAATAAAAATTTAAATCGTTCTTGAACGCATACAAAAAAGAAGGGGCAAACTCCGACAATTTCCTATTCAGAGGTAGAATGTTAGAGATTGAAGACAAGACTAAACTTGCGAGGAAAAGGGACATGCCACATACATACCTACCATCTATTAGTATTATTTCGGATCGTTCACATCGTCGTTCGTCGTCGTCTTTATCTTTTTCAAGAGTATATTTTCCTTTTGTGGTTTTGCATAATTTACAAAGTGCGCCATCAGGCAAATTGGGGCTAAAATACATTCATCGATGATGTGTATAGCTTGTCATTCGTGCCGGCCATTATCCTTCTATAAACAGGCACTCGCCTAGCCTATCTATGTACTATTTCCTTTCGTTTTCTTATTACAAACGCGAAAATCTTTTCGTATAATACCGTTACGAGCTAAGATGATGCAAACCGGAAAAAAAATCCATTTAATCCTATTCATAGTCCACTTAGAGGATAATGCTAGAACATCATTATCTTGCTCATCGTTCCACACACACACACATACACACAAAGGGACTTGAGGTAGAATCACTTCAAACAAAACTCCATCTGTGTTCTGCCTATAGTTTCACGGCCCATGAAGTGTGGTTAAAAGAATACGGACTTCGTTAAAAGTGTAAAAGAAATAGAGTATGGAAAACAGTATATTGAATTAGAGAACGACGAAGATGGTGTGGAAGCTTCCACCTCCTTTCAGATATAGTAACACGAATCGTGTAATCCCATCGTGGTTGGTTTTCATTTCCTGTTGTTTTCCCGTGAAATAGTTCCTATCAATCCCGGGCTAGATGTTGATGGGTTTTTTTTCGGATTTCCATGGCCTGGTTTCCTCATTATCAGTGTTAGATGTATTTTGTGTTAAGGAGACAATAAAAAGTCGGAAGGTTCACGGTTTTACAGCTTTGAGGTTTTCTTATTTGTCTTTTGCTCATTTTCTATGGCAGCAAAAGTCACTCCATGCGCATCAGTTGATAGAGAAGACAAACAGGAATCTCCTTATTTCCTTTGCTATAGGACAATGAAATCCGTTCAACCTACAAATCACAAAGAGGATAAAGATACGCCTTGGTAGGTATTGTTACGCTGTCATTATTTGACATGCGATGGCGCGCTTTACGTTGTTGCTCTGCAATAATACTGCTGCTGTTGTTAGCGTGGATGTTGTTGATGCTGCTGATGATGATGATGATGATGGTGATGCAGATGGAAGTGGGTTGTGAACGTGAACGTGAAGTGATTTACTTGGCAGAGTGTGCTCCGAATGACTCTTGACGGGTCCTGAGGCGTGTGGACAATGTTTTGAATTTAATTTAGGGTATGAAATCCGCTGCGGTGATGATGTTCACGTTTGTGGTGTGCTAAAGAGGAGTTCTTAACACACATGTGCATTCAGAAGGAGGTCACCGCTTTTGTTGGTTATAGTCAACTTCCGTTTTTACAGTCGAGTTGCATAACATATTAGGATAAATCATCTTAAGCTCTTGTTTACGGCTTTTTGTTTTATGGAAGGTGATCACTTTGAGTGTAAGTGTTGATGTGATTTCTTGCAAATTTTCTCGGTAATATAAAATTAATACTATTTGACATTATTTTTTATGAAGGAGTTTTTATAGACGGTGAACTTTTAATGGGTAACACTGTTTTCTATGACTGAGAATTTGACGGTTCTTTGTTGTTTAAAGGTTAGTTTGGTAAAACAATTCATCAGAAATAGACACTCGCAGCCGGAGCTGCACTTCAAAATTCAACTTTTCATTTTGGGACTTTTGTCTCACTAAGTTCGGACCTATTGTTTTTTTGTTTTTTTTTGGGCATGTGTAAAGCATGCCAACGCCAAAAAATCAGGCATCTGAAAACAAATGTTAGATTTAGTTTAAGATTAATTTCATTTTCATTTCGATTTGCAGTTTTACAATTTGCATTATTACAATTTACAATATTATACAGCAATTCTAACATCGAAGTTTAGTACAAAAGCTGTTTTTTCCTATTGACAGTTGAATTCAATTAATTTTTTATTTAATTTTTTTAATTTTATAAAAATCAATCCTCTTGAAAAGTACAAGGTGGCGCAAAAATAAGCTTCCGATGTTTTTTGGCTGTAATTTAAAAAAAAAATTAAAAACTTTGATTCTTCTTGTGGATTATTTTTATTTGGTCTTTTAATTTTTTTACATCAAGTCGAGAATATGATGTCATGTAAATGGCCGCCGCCACAGTTGATTGTCATTTGAGCCCTGTTTATGGCATTTTCCATTACTTTGGCCAAAACTTCCGGCGATAGATCCTCACATACACTTTTGACGGATATTGTCTTTAAGAGCTGCAAGAGTCTGAGGCTTGTTGACATAAACCCGCGACTTCAAAAAGCCCCACAAAAAGAAGTCTGGAGCGGTCAAATCAGGCGATCTTGCTGGCCAGTGCAAATCGCCAAAACGGGAGATTAGGCGCCCGGGAAATGCATCCTTCAGCATATCGGTTGTGGCACGTGCAGTGTGTGCCGTTGCACCGTCCTGTTGGAACCACATGTTTTCCAATCCCAATTCATCAAGTTGCGGCAAAAAGAACTCGTTGATCATTGCTCTGTAGCGCTCACCATTCACAGTAACCGTTTGCCCGCGACGTCTTCGAAGAAAAAAGGTCCGATGACTCGTCCAGCAAAAACAGCACACCATACAGTAACTTTGAGCGGGTGTAATGGCTCTTCGTGGGTTACACGCGGATTTTCAGTGCCCCAGAAGCGTAAATTTTGCTTATTTACGTACCCGCTAATATGGAAATGGGCCTCTTCACTCATGATTATTTTTGATGAAAAATCATCTTTCTCTTGGTGGTGATTAAGGATGGCTTGAGCGTATGTTAGAAGCGATTGGCGGTCAGCAGCTAACAGCTGATGAACCGTCTGGACTTTGTACGGAAACATCTTCAAATCTTGTACCAAAATTCGCTGTAAAGACCGTCGACTGATACCCATTTGCGTGGCACGTCGTCTGGTCGATGTCGACGGCGCTTCCATGACATCTTCGGCTACAGCAGCAATATTTTCTGCAGAACCACGCCTGGCAGCATCTCGTGTTGTGCCAGTCTCTTCGAGGCGAGCGGCTAAACGTCGCAGTATTTCACCATTAGCTGTTGGACGGCTAGGAAATCTGCGACGAAATTCACGTTGTGCCAAAGTCCCCGACCGATTATTGCTCAAATAAATAGTCCACAATATTCGGCGTTCTGGAGCAGTGTAGCGTAACATTTTTTATTAACATGTATTTCGCATGTGTTTACTACACAAATGTCAAAACAGAACTGACATTAGGGGCCAATCGCAAAATTTATAGCATTTTCTGATAGGAGGATTACTTTTGCGCCACCTTGTAGAAAAAACTAAAAAAAAGAAACTGTAAATAGAAAATTGTTGTCATTGACGATGAACTATTAATTGAAATTATGTATATTATACACTTCCAGCCTTATTTATAAACATATTTTAAGGCCAGCGTAACTTTACGCAATACTTAAACTACCTTTACGCAGCAAAACATTATTTATAAAACTTAAGCAACGTTGCTTAAGCGATGCGTAACCTAAACGCCAAAATTTACGTTTAGAGGCTGCGTAAGGTGTGTGTAAAATTTGTTTTTGATTGCAAATGTAATTTTTATATTTTCATTAAAACAAAAAAGTTGTCAAAAGGTATGGGTCCGCCATTTAAAGTTTTTTTTCAACTAGTGCCTATTTCGTGAATGGTAACACTTGGCTCATGTCTGATTTGACAGATAATTAGTTTTATCCTTCCGCTGAACGAATGTGGTTGTGTATACGCTTGAACAACGCTGGAAAATATTGCAACATAGCGACATAGAGAAGATGCCGATTTTGCCAAAAAAATCATCTTTTCAGATGAAGCTCATTTTGATCTTGGCGGGTACGTAAACAAGCAAAATTGTCGCATTTTGGGCACAGAAAAACCGCACGCATACATTGAAAAGCCGATATATCCAAAACGATTCACTGTATGGTGCGGATTTTGGTCCAGAGGCATAATTGGGCCATTTTTCTTGGAAAATGAGCAAGGAGTGGCCGTTACAGCCAATGGCGATCGTTATCGGGCCATGTTAAACGAATTTTTGTTCACAAAATTTTAAGAGGAGGATATTGGCAAGATTTGGTTTCAACGGCGCTACGTGCCACACAGCCGAAGCTACACTCGATGTTTTGCGCCCTGTTTTTGAAGATCGCATTATAAGCCGCAGAGCTGATGTCGTTTGGCCACCGCGGAGCTGCGATTTGACACCGTTGGACTATTATTTGTGGGGTGCCGTAAAAGGTAAGTGTTACGTCGACATGCCAGAGACAATTGACGCTTTTGTCCTTTAAAGCCATTGGTGAAATACAGCTGCACATAATCGATAATGTGCTTAAAAATTGGACCGATCGTGTAGGCTACTGCATGGCCAGCCGAGGCAGCCATTTAAATGATATTATTTTCCATTATTAACCAGAAGGATTGCACTTTCAAATAAAAAAAGAAATTTGAGAAAATATTCAGTAGTTTTTTTTTGTATAGCATTTTCAAAAAAAAAAGTTAATTGGCGGACTTTTGTGAAGGATATCGATTTGATTAACTTCTTTAGCCAACAAATTAACCCGAGACAATGCAAATCGTGTAATTGATTATATATATGTGTGCCTTTGTAACATATTTATTTCATAAACAAATTGTAGTACCTTATCAGTGGAATCCAAATTTTCGGCCATTTTTCTTTTATTTTGGGAGTTCATCATGCTACGCAAAATATTTGCATATAAATAAACAAAAATCTGTCAAATGCAGCTGAGATTCTGCACTCTTAAAGCCAAATGTAGTAGAATTTTATGTTTTTGGTACTAGTTTTTGAAGTATTCTTACTTATGTAGACACAAACCTCGTTAAGTTTAAACACAGAGGAAAATCGTTTATAAATCAGAATTTCAGCAAAGATGCGTAAAGGTTGCGTAAATATTTACGCGTTGTTTAACTAAACAACCTCTGATAGGTGTTTTTAGGAAATCTAATAAATACGGCTGTTTGTGTTCAGAGTCCCAGTTGCAAGTATATTCAAATCAAATAAAAGTTATAGTGAGCCGCGCTGAGAAGGGTGATAAAGAGCAATGAAGGGAAATTAAAAAAAAATGAGAACATAAAAAGATAAAAGAGGAAAAACGTTAGGAATGGGAGGAGGCAATTTATGAATTTAAAATGGGTTTAAATGAGACATTACATTATAATTCAAGCATGTAAAAATATCTACCCTGAATTGAAATCAGAATCAAATCCTCAGCACCTGACCTGGATAATTGCCAATTTCTAATATTTTTAAAGAACTTCAGCAGGAAGTTTGTTATATATATTGTAACAGAAGATGTCCCTACCCTACACATGCGATGTACTGCCGTCCCACCAAATACAAGATTTTTCTACAAAGATTTGTGGGTTGTAGGGGTCGGTTGTCCTTGCAGATAGATGAAGGCAGGCATGCTTGCACACGCACGAACTAACTCGACGGAGGCGTGGGATCTTTTATCTGCCTCTGGACATTCGCACATTCTTGCATGCCTGCTAAAAATTTAAATAAAAACGACATGAAATATTTAACCGTATCTTCAAATAATTATGCATTGTAGATGCACTTTGAAAGTTTATTAATAAAAGAATGTAAACTTTAACTAGAGAATCAAAAAAAAAATGTAACCTTGGTTCTTAGGCCCCACAATAAAAAGGAAAAGGATACTTTCATAGGAAGATCAACACAATAAAATTATGTCAATTTATATAATATTAGATCGTTCAGTAAAAAAAAACAAAAACAAAAAAAATTACACTCACCGAAAATATTTGTGTGTACTATTTTATACACTTGGCGCTTACTTGAATTTATTAACAATGACGTCACTCCGATGGATGGTGTGCACAGCATTCATTGGCGTGGATATTCTCCAAATATGGCTAAAGAAGAAATGAATAGCAAAAAAAAATGTTTGACACTAAACGATCTTTACACTTAATTAATATTGTCATGGAACCAATACTTAGCCTTTAAAGCCTTTAAAATCGACATAGCATTTCCATGCACCTGATGATCATTTTAATGATCATCAGGTGCATGGAATGCACTTGCACTTTTTTTTTGTGGGCGACTTGGTCTGCCGCTGCTAGACACGTCTGCTGTTAATGCGTGAGTCTTATCAGCGATTAATTTGGCGGTATTGATGGTGTTTGCTGCTTTTTTTTCTTTTGCTGGCTAGAGTGAACACTATGGAGCTGATGATGTCCTTGATTTTTTTTTGTAGTTTTATTGTTTTTTTTTTTTTTGCTGTAGATGATGGTGATGATGAAAATTCACTTCACATACACGGGGTGGTTGTTTGGTGGGTGTATGATTTAATAAGATTTTTCACAGAACTGTTCTCCAAACTCTTGGCGACACATGTGCCTCCTGTTGCTGATATGTGGACCCCTATATAAGCAGGGATATTTCAACGCTTTGTTCACCATGCGCTAACCAAACGAATCGATGCGGCCAGTTAAAAATGTGATCTATAGTTTAGGTAGATCAATGTGTCTATCGCGATGATGTGAATTTATTTTTATTTATTTGTAAAGACTTTCAGCTTCTTTAATTCGTAAGAAAAAAACTTTATAAAAAGAAAAAAACTTGGGATGAGCACATCTCCGCACCTGTCGACGACCAGCAAAGAAGAGAGAGAGATCGTAAAAAAAATTAAAATTTCGTCAAGTAGGTAGGTCGCTTCCGCTTTACAGCTGATTGCTATTGGAAATCGGTATGGTTTGAACATAAGCCGCTTTGATATTAAAACAGGGTGTAAATTAAAAATCGATTTCTTTGATTTTTTCCTTTATTTTTTCTGTTCAAAGAAGTTCCCTACAATATGTGGTGCAATAACAGTAATGGGACGTCTAAAGTATTCTGTTCTAGCTCTAGGAACTACAACATTATTTGTTAATCTAAGTGAATTAGTAATATTATTACCAATTAAGTTGTTATAACCACCTCGCTGATAGAACAGTCTCAATACTTTATAGTCGTGTAAATGCCTAAGTGACAATACTTTGATTAATTTAAATAGTGGAAATGAGGGATGCTATTTTTATTTAAACAGCACCACTCTGATTATCTTCTTTTGGGCTGTAATGAGAGGTTTTAACTTGTTCAACCCTTAATTGTCCAAATACTTTCTGATTATTTGCGAGGATGTCAAATTTTAGATGGTGCCTTAATCCAACACTTAGTATTTGAATGCAAGTAAAATCAAATTGATTCCCGTCCACATGGTTTTCAAGACCGCCTTGAAGGCTGCACCACTGTGAAGTAATTAGGCAAACCGAGCAGTTTTTGAAAGCTTGAATTTCGCTTACAATTAGACCAAAGAAATCAAATTCATTTGCCACAAAAAAAAATAAAAATACCGAAATACAGCAAAAAAATCTTCATTGTGCGCAATAAGTCGCCACTCGCATCGCTTATCGTGGGATATACATAAGTGCGTTCCACATATTTATGGAAATTGTTTAGCTAAGCAAAAATACCTGAGTGGCTCACTACGCGTGATTAAAAGGTTTTAACTATCATTCCATCGACGTATACCGCTTACGCAACTTTTTTTGTCCGCTTTCGATAGACGTTTGTCTCGCCTTGTAACTCCCTAATTCGACTTGAATCTTATGTCTCTAGTGGGACATGAGTCCCAGTAGCAAACTATAGCTGGTGATTTAGTCTCAGCGCCGTATATATTTGGCGAATGTCATACCTATCCTTTTAAGTATGATTATTTTTTTATAACTACACTAGTTATAAGTTTAGCTTTCAAAATTCCCTAGTCGCCAGAGTGCATAAGATACTCAAACATAGTTTTATATCCTTTAAAAATCCCCGTATAGCTCATTGAAGAGAATGGAAAACAAAGTGAGCATTAAAGGATTAAACATGTAGCGAACTTGCTCACGCTGCGGAAATTAGTCAGTTTTAAAAACACCTACCTACTTAAGTTTTTTTATTATATTAACAGCGCAAAGTAGGTACAAGAAAGTACCTACATTTTTTAGTTTTATTTTTGAAATGGATATCTGGGAAATATATGAAAGGATTTATATACACTATCCAAAAAAATAAGCTGCTAAGGTAAGGATAACGCTATGCTCTTTATATGTAAGTCAACCAAACAAACTCAGAATATGTAATATTAATTTTATGAAATTTAATATTTTAAAGTTTTATCTTTAACCAGAGAGGTGAAAAGTTTTAAGAGGGCTGTGCATTCATCCTAGGTAAGTTGAACGATGGCCGACGGCATTGACGCTAATTTTGTTTTGAAAGTCATCTTTGAAAAATACTGGAAATTGGAAATTCTGATTGACCTTGTTTGACTTTGACACATGTTAAGACCTTCGAGTGAACTTTAAAAAAACAACACTGATCATCCAAATACGACAAAAAAAAAAAAAATGTTTTATGTTTTAGAATATATTTTTTAGACTATGGCAACTTTTTTTATGGAAATATGTGGTAACGACTTCGAAGAGCGGACTTTGTCTGTTGTGGCAAAAAGTTATATGGAGCTATGTGAAATTATTTGTAGTAGGAAGCAGAATGTTGATACTTGTTTTTTTTTTCAAGTTATAAAAGAGAAATTTTACTGATTTTGGGTATGATTCGTTCGAGATCTGAGACTGCTTTGGCACTCGCCGTTTTTGGAAGGAAGTCGGCCAACAGCTCATTCTGAGTTGAACTTGCAAGTGGATGAAGAACCTTGCATATGTAGCATTCCGAAGAACTCTGCGGTGGCAAAAATACTACAGCAATGTAAGATTATCATCCGGGACCAGTGCAAAATGGCTCACAAACGAGCATTGAAAGCCCTGAATAGTACGTTGAAAGATTTACGAAATGATAAACGATATTTCATTATGCGATTTTGCTGTCAGGCGATTTTCGTCAAACGCCGCTGTCATCAAATTCATCCTTAAACATTTCCATTGTTTCACAAGCTGTGTCGCATGTGGCACAGTTTTGATGAAAGCACATGTCAACCAAGTTCAAATCAGCCAACTGGGGCAAAACAAAGTCGCGTATTCATCGCTCGATATCGTTCGCCTTTGACGGTAAACAGTCAAGCCGTTGACAGTAAACCGTTAAGCCCAAAAACTAGACCAAACTGTCGTTTTTTCGGGATGCATCGGTCATTCTTGTATGGCATGTGGCTGTTCATCACTCCAGATGTTATAGTTTTGCTTATTTACGTATCCGTTGAGCCAGAAATGATCCTCATCGCTGAACACAATTTTTCGATAAAACAGCGGATTTTCTTAGAGCACGAATTTTGATAATAAATTTCAATAATTTGCAATCGTTGCTAGTTTGTAAGTCTTTCCGTGATTAAATGGCAGAGTATACTGAAAATTTTTCGCTTTGACAGATGACGTTTGGACGCCATTACTAACCAGTGCTGCCAACCTGATAAACTTGAGTCTAAAAAAATCACCCGGTATATATCTAAATTGATATCCCCTGCAAAGAGGATATACAGTTGTCTGCCTGAAGTAATACAAAATATTGACAGCCCTGCTTCACTTCATTGCCTTATAGGTTCTACATACTTGACAATTCATTGTTAAAATATTACTTTTTCAATTTCCTGATAAATTCAGCGCAAAAATAAACAACCAAACAGCTTTCATATCTTTCCAATATCCCAGCATGTTGCAAGCCTATTTTCCATGTAACAATACTAAAAATGCAACACTTCCGGCAAATTCTAATCTTCATCATGCATTTTTCATTTATTTATTTCCCAAAATAAAATAGATACATATATATACATATACATAATGTATTTGTTATTTTTATTAATAAATCAAAAAATACCTCCAATCATTCATCATTTCTGCTTAGAGGTACATAGAGGAGTACTAACCAACCAACCAACCAACCCACATATATACATATGTATGTGTTCTCAAATCGATTTAACGCTCGTGATTTATTCATAAAAATCTCAGCATAGAATGCCCATTGCGTCCGCATTGGTTGATTTGTTTGCAACAAATTCGCCCGAAAACACAGAAATAATTCAAAACGCAAGCTTTCGAACAATCGAATGTGAAAAATTCAAAAAACTTCATTCGGTCACATGCGTCGCGCTACCAATAAATGTGACGGTTTGATTATTGTTTTTTTTTTCGATTTTTTTCATTCCATTTTTCCGGATAGGTAGGTGGTATATCCTGCACTGCAGGTGTGCTTGTGCATATCGGGAGAATACCCTGTAATTTATATTGGCACTCCCGTATGTTGCAGAGGCAATAAATTGCTGTAAATTAATTCTGATTGGCAGTTAAATTTATTTTTCTGTTGATACGAAACTCTTTAATGGACCCTGCCTTCAAATTAAATACCCATCAGGCGAAAGCTTTAAGTGAGTATTTTGTTTGGGTAGCAGAAATTAATACTCACTCGAACGAATGTACTACAGGATTTCATCTTCACATAATAAGGATTAGTGGAGTTTTATGATCACGGCGCAATAACGTTTCTTTGCTTAACGACCACAAAACATCATCTCATCTCAGTCGATACTCAACGTGAGGGGGTCCTGGGCCAGCAGGACAATTCCCCAAAGACGGGGAAAAAGCCTGAAAGGTTCTGATTTACAATCGCTTCGAGACGACAAAGTAAAAATGGAATAGGCGGAGCAAAAAGAAACAGAGAGATGAAAACAGAAAAAAAAAACCAAAAAAAAAACATGAGCGGAAACAGGAAATATAAGAAATCCTAAGACGATAAAATCCACTCTCTGGCATAAGGATTCTATCAATAAACGTAAATTCGCTTTGATGATTTATGATATTCTTTTTTCTTGGTTCATCGCTTCCGAAATGAAAAGTAACTTAACTTGGACCGCCACGGTGCGCCACCTCCTAGCGGGGATATAGGGATTTTTCTGGTCGCCTGGTGCTGTCACAACAGCACAAAATGAATTATGGACCTTCGGATTACGAATATAAACCAGTAATTAGAGCTTAGCTGGGGAAGGGACTTAATCATTGTTGTACTAAAAAAGTGATTCGTATTAAATTCCGATAGATTTGAAGGTGTGGGGCCGGTGTAATTTATTCGATTATCCTTAGGTAAGGTTAGATTGAATTTGAGTGACAGTCAGGTGGTGGCCGGTAAGCCAGAATACGTTGTTGTTTTTGTGAGTGGAGGGGGTTCACTACAGAGAAAACTTCAGAGAAGTATGGACTTACAGCAACAATCATTGCAAATATTTTTACCCAGGTAGCATATTGCGTATTTGATTTCAGTAGCAATGGAGCCACTATTTAGAGTTCTATCTTAAACTAAAAAATAGGGAAAACACAAAATTTTTTTTTCACATGGGCACCATTTTGCCAAAAAATATCTCTCAAATCGCACAAAAATGACAAGCTTACTCTTTAAGAATCATGTAAAATTTAGCTTTTCAGATAACAGAGGGGGTGAGAATGGTGTCAACACGAAGGAAATTTTTTTTTTTTTAATTCCTACTTTTTCCATTTTGACTTTTTTTTATTTATTTTTTTTACTTTTTAAATGTTAATAAAAGATGAAACGTAGAAAAAAAACCTAAAATAAACCCAAACAGACATTTATTATGATTCTGCAGCTGCGGAGATGTCAGCGATTCGTGAGTTCAAAAGTGCTGTGAAAACAAATATGAACGGTCGTATACTGAGGCTTAAAGCGGTTGTCATAAGAAAACATGTACCGATTGCCGCTTTTAACGACGGTCTCATCATTGTTAAAAGCCTAAGAGTACAACTCTGGGCAACCTTTCTTATTTTATCCGTCGGCGGACGTCCAAGGTGCTGAGTAAATGTGATCGCTACAATCAGCAGTCGTTGACTATCCTTCAAAAATGAATTAAAACGAAGCAATGTATTCCATATTCTTCTTTTTAAAGGTACATTCATGTCATACTGTATAGGCCGCCTTGGCTTCGCTGGTGGTGCTTCAAGTTGTCGGTCCAATTTTTGATGACTCGGTGCCATACGATTGTAGGTCTACAAGTTCGTGAATATTAAAACAAATTACATTTCCACCTCAAATCAATAATTTTGTGAGTCAAAAGCATCTTTAAAAAACGCTGTTAAATAGTTTTGTTGTGGGTGTGGCAGCCATTTTAAATAGACGACTACAAAGCATTTCGAACCTTTTAAGCCTTTTAAGCCTACGACCAAATGCTCTCCGACGTAGCCGTTATTGTCAAATATATTCAAATTTCTATTTTTTACTGTGCGAGTGGGGAAACTTAAACATTTTTGAGATTCAGTCGATGTCGAATACATAAATTTTGGGTGGCTACTTCAAAACTAGCTTCCGCGATGAAGTAGGTATATATTTTTCATAAACAAAACACTCTTTGAACTTACTCGTGTAGGCAGTTGTCTTCAATAGTACAGTTAAATTAATTGAAAGCAACTTCGTCTCCGAAAAGTCAATGTTTTCCTAGAATCGCCTGAATCGCTACCAAAAAATAACTGTTTTGTCCACAGCTGTTCTGAACGCAATTGAACGAAAGAACGAGTACTAACTGATTATAGGTCGACTATTTTACGGTTCATATTAATATTTTTAAGAGTACGAGTATACTGAGTGCTAGCTGTGTCTGGTGCTCTTCAAGATTCTTATTAGCGGTATGTGGAATATATTTAGAAGTGTTTAGAAAATGGCGTTGCTACAGTAAAATATTGTCCACGGATGAAAACCCCCTAAGTATTGGAATGTAAAGAGACCTTCCGTACGAAATTTGCTTCGCGATAAGTGGTCACGTTAGGTATACTAAAGAGACAGTTATTGCGATCTATTGGCATTTTCGAGACAGGTATGATTGAAAAAATGCCCCTGTTCAGTCAGTTTTCGCACAACAATTGAATTTAAACAGCCTTTTCTCGCTGCATATCTGAAGGGGACAAAAATTGATTAAATTGCAAATAAGTGATGGGTCCTAGCCAAACTTAGCGGCGATGACTCCCGTGGACTTATTTCTATCTCCACGCCATCAGTGCGGCTATTAGAGGTTGGAGCATTGACTCGATAAACTTCAGGAACTCTTCAACGATTGGGCTGCTACTCGGGTCCACTCACGTAAAGGTTAATATTTATAATCACCTGCAGGCATTCCTTTTTATTGAAGTGGAGCCAGCTGCGGTTGTAACTGTCACCAAAAGTTTGCTTAGTTCAACAAGCTCGTTCGGTACTACTGGTCGTCGTTTTAAATTAGTTCCGGAGAAATTCTAGTTTCGTTGACTTTACAAGAAATATTTTTTATGGTTGTGAAATACGCTTGGACCATTATTGTCCTTGATTTTGGAGTGGTAACTAGTTTTTGTGCGTTTCCCATGAAGAATGCCTTCCAACTTGTCGATTTATCTATTCCAACACCCCTTTCTTTCATCTTACACCGAAAACTTGGGTAACACAAATTCCTTTGTTTGATCTCCTGAAAGTGGCGAACCATATCAATATGCATGCCTTTCGTAATTTAGTTCCTCTTGATATAAGGTTGTTGAAGTTGGTCAAAACATTTATCACGGAATTTAGTATACCTTTTGTAGCAACCATCAAAGCTCTTCACTTATCTGTCATTATTTCAAAGCTTGTTCTGGAAACCTAACTGGTCATCTATGAACTTGGTACGAAAAAATTAGTCGTTATTTACTGGATCCCAGCTCACAGGGGTTTTGCTGCTAACGAAACGGCTGACTCATTGGCTAAAGTCGGCGCAACAACACCACTTGTGCCCCCTCAACCCTTTTGCGGTGTTAGCAAAAATCACTTCGGGAACTACGTTAAAAGCCTATCCCTTATCGAATCCAATGAAATCTGGCTTAAATCAACTGGTCAGAACTGTACCAAACAATTCTTCCCCAAATTTCACCCTAGGAAATCCAAATTCCCAATCAACATGGACAGGAATAGTCTAAGAATCCTGACAGGAATATTCAGTGGTTGTTGTCTCCTGCAAAAACACCTTCACTGCATTGACCTCTCACCGGACCTTACATGTAGACTTTGTTTAGAGAGTAACGAATCCTCTCTTCACATACTCATGGCTCTATTTTGTCTCAGGAAGAACATTCTTGGTTAGGAAATCATCTCACCATCAAGCCTCAATTCCGTACACCCAGAGAAGATTCTTGTCTTCCTGACTTCCTCCGGAGTTAAACCATTGCTTTACTACCTCTCCAGGGAAGACACAATAGGTTCCATTTGCAGCCTCATATAGGCTTCTTCTAATCTTATTTAAAGACTTTGAAGTCTGAAGTCTCTGAAGTTATAGAATCAATTTGAAGTCCATATGAAGCAGTTTATGATGAAATCGCTTGAATCCCTTATTAATTATCCTATAGAAATTTGCTAAGAATATTCGGAATTCAGCTTAATACGATAACTACCCGGGAGGGTCATTTTGAATGAAAAAAATTTAACGTAGCACCTAAAAATTTTCAAATAAATATTAACCTAAGAAACCAATATAACTTAAAAAGTTGACAATTCCAATTCGAGGAATTCATTGTACTAACTTATCAACAAATTCTACAAACTTCCTTTCAAATCGAAATTTCCCCCCTTTTCAAAGTGAAATTTTGTCCAAATATCTTTGCCACATCTCACTCCTTCCGAAACATCCGTTTTCATTGGCTTTGTTTGCAAATTAATGTCCTTCCTGCCACTGTTCAGCTGTTTCTTTCACAAGCAAACTTCTTACGTTCCAAGGAAATGCAATTGCAATTTTCGCAGTAGAACAACTACCATTACTTGCTGGAGCTGTCCTCACAGTGCTCCGCAGCACCGTTTGTAGTCCACACAAAGTATAATGCTCGGCGAAAACTTTTCAAATAATACACTCTCTCCGGTATAATATTCATCACAACACAATGTTATGTACGTAAAGCTTCTCCACGACTAGGTATACGACTTCTTATACAAGCAGCCAGCAAGTGGGTGAACGTAAGGAATCGCCATTATATCTTGAGGACAATAGAAGTAACAGTTAAATAGGGAAAGAACCAACCAACAAGTAGTGCGGTAGTTCTGCAAGTGAGAAGTACAACTGCTCATAGAGTACGTAGTTGGTAGTTGGTAGTCGGTGCCGTTGTCATGGCTTACAGGAAAGTTCTGGTGTTGATTGCTAACTTTATTCGTAGGCTTTAATGCAAGGATACAACTAAACATTAAAAGCAGAAATCTAGTTAAGGGATTTATTACCGTTTGATCTATGAGACTGAAGGAGATTTTCTTCTTCTATCTCTAGGAGATAAGGGAGAAAGTGCCCTTGACTGCTGCGCCAAAGGCAAAAAAACTTCTCAAATGCAATTGATTTGTGGGAAAAGATTTAGGATGGGATAAAAAAAGGTAATAAAATGCAGAAGTTATGTTTTTTTTTTCTTTTATAGGATTCAAACCGATTTGACAGTAAAAGTCCAATTGAAATATCCCACACATAACGACCTTACTAAGGCGAATTATGTACATTATCAGCGGTTTTAAATGTCGCACAAGCTATAAAGGACTGCCGGATAAGGAAACTCCCATTTCAGCAGGAAACTCGGCAGACAGAGACAGAAATGTGGATCAGGTATCCTTTGTGTGAACTTTATACGCATCATAATCGAAGGTTGATACTAAACTCTCTCCTGTGAATGCATTTGTGGCGAAGCATAAAGGAAATTGTGCGCCATCAAGGATGAGAGAAATTGAAATTGTATTCAACTACATATAGGAGCAGCAAGTGGGTTGAAGTGGATCTCTGCGTTCTGCGGGTTGGGTTAACGACGTCTGATGTTGGCCGAAGAGATGAAAATCAATTGGTTGTAGCATATTAAAATTGCATTCCTTGGAGAGAATAGCGGAGTATGATGGTTGCAATCTAGCTGGCTGAAGTCGAGGGTTATATGGACCAATTTTTTGCGGTTCATTGAAAGCGGCAAATGCTGTAAACATAGTCAAAGAGTGGGGTGGAAATTTGCCAAAGTGGATTTGCAAGCCGCAATAAATTACATTTGAAAGAAAATTAATTCCCTTTCGAGAATTCAAATTATCAAAATCGATTGGTAACGAAACAATTGAAGCATTCTCTTGTGCTCCTAGTAAAAATTGTTTGCGAACCAAATGTTTTGGTTCGTTAAAGTTTGAATGCACCAAAATATCCACATGAGCGTTACGTTTCAGCAACGACTATTTTGTGTACTGAGGCATGAAACTCTAATGGAAGCAAGTTCCATCAATTGGAAAATACTTAGCATACCCAAAACTCGTTCCTCAAAGCATCTAAAGTGTCAAAAGAGATGTTCGACCAATTGACCATTTAATCAGAAGGTCAACTATCTTTTAAAAGGTAAACTTGCTCAGGGCCTCAATCTATAGGCCTCTTTAGTTAGCGCAATCTTTGACTACCAAACTTACATTTCAGTTTCAGAAGAAGATTACTGGAGTATAGAGAATGCTATGAAACTTCTGTTAGGTCCGACAGGCGAAGACTTATCAATGAAGCCTTTGAAAAGATTTGTATTAGCAATTTAAAAGCTCAATAGATGCCGCTACTTAAGAAAAGTTTTAATTAGAGCTATTTAAGACGAGGCATAGAAATTTATGAAGGCTCAAGTTTCTGTCTAGCAGACACAGAATCTTTTAAAACATAAAAAAAGGAAAAATCTTTAGAAAAGTTTCAAACGTTTTAGACTTCCTAAAAAAAATGAACTGACAACATCCAGCATCAACCTTACAAGCTAAAGCTCTTCTCTACATCAAATTCAAGCTTTGTAGAAATTGCATAAGAACTACAGAAAGCGTATTTTTAAATATTCATCAAAACAAAATAGCAGTTTTTTGGCTCTTTATGAGCCTAATAGTAATAAATAGCGCAAGTGGAAGAGGACCTTAACAACTTAGCGTGGGAAACTGGAGACAGCTGGCTGGAGACGCTTGTTGGTTGAGACCCTGGTCCAGTAAGTAAGCAATAGTAAAAAAAATATTTTCATAAGTTTTCGCGAACCCACAGTAATTCGGAAAACCTGGATCCAATAATGGGTGACCAGATAGTAATTATAGTTTTTCCAATTGTTTCGTTTTAGCAGCTGTCAAAGTTACCATTGACATCCTGCAGTCTAAATATTCAATCAGGTTTACCATTTCGTCGTATACCGTTTCAAGCTTCTGGCGAACATGCGGAAATTAATAAAAAAATTTATCGAAATTCCGGCTCAAAAGTAAATACGCAATGTGAATTTCGTACTGAGGTCGCCATCATAGCTTCAGTACTATAGAAATTTTTAATCTTCTTTCAAATACACACCAACTAGATAGGGTTTCGCGCAAAATGAAGAATATATAGCCGCTGCAGCGGCCAGTATCAAAGAAAACCCTGAACAGCTGCATTGGCCAATGCCAAAAAATCAACTCGATATATTTTGCTACCTTTGTGCTGATGCAAGAATTTAAGCCGGACGATCATAGACAATGCCGTAAGTTTGCTTCTGGCCGGAGATTCAGATTTTGAAAAAATAAAGTGCACGACTCCGTCATATGAAACTTTCTCGATACATGAGATGCGTTATTGAACCGCAAAATTGTTCGAAATAGAAAAAATTATCAAAATCCTTAAAGCCGTTTTTGAAAAAAAACGAATTTAGTTTAAATTTAAAAAAATCGTTATATGAAAAAAAAATTATTTCAAAAATCGAAGTTTGCAAATTTTTTCCACTTATAGTGTAAGAAAACTGTAAATTTCTTTGAAGGTCCCTTTATAAGTTTTCGAGATATTGCCCGTTTTATAAATTACCGTTTGTCGAATTTTTTCCAAAAACTGAGTATGCACAATTTTTGATCCTATCCTAAACATCTTTAGTACAAAAAAAGACCTAAATCCTTGGAACCACTTTTGAGAAAAATAGTGATAAGTGATTTTCACAAAAAAAATTGTATGGCAGGTACCGTTATTTCAAAAGATAAAGCAAAAAATAAAAAGATGCCCCAAGATGTAACCCCAGGAACCTTATATGCCAACTTTGAAGCATATCCGTCGAACAGTTTCGCCATACGATTCCCGGACAGACAGACAGACTGACGGACTGTATTGGCGGACCCACTTTTTTAGACTTCTCTATAGTCGTAATATCATCCCTCATACTCAGTTTGAGTTCGAAATTTCCGCACGATCGCAATAACTTTCTCTTTAGTACACTAATATATTCGAGAAATTTTAGACCTTTTTCATTTTTCTGGCATCACATTGGACATCCGGAGGGCTACGGTTTTATTTACTTAACTAAATTAAATCACTAGTTATCTTTAAAACCCGTAAGCTAGCTCGAATATTCTTTGTTTTTAGATAAGTTGTTCATTTTAATTGTAGGTATATTCAAAACCATTGCAACAATTCCTCAAAGAATCAGTTTGTAGTCCATATTCTAACATACCAAGCACACACACATTATTATGTATGTATGCGTTCTCTCCGGTATTTGATTCAATTCTCTGCATATCGATTCATAAATTGAGTACCTACATATGTATCTCAGAATATAACTTTTAGGTTAATTTATAGTTAAACACTGAAGCAGAAAATGTTGGGAAATTACTTGCAATTTGTAGCTCTATACATATTATGCAGTTTTGCAGGTGCATTCCTCTAAAGGATTGCACATTACAGATTACAGAAATCAATTGACATATCGAATGTGGTTATCGTAATTGTAAAATAGACATGCTTGTAATAAAATTTACATAGTTTTGTCATAGGCAACATTTTTGGTTTATTAAATTATAATATTATCTTAATATTATCTGTCATTGTGAATTTGCTAAGAAATATGCTTAGGAAAAATACATACGAAGCCTTTAAACGGCTGATAAAATATCATATATGAAGAGGTGCTGAGTGCTGGACGATAAGCAGGAAAGGAGAGAGAAAAATTCTTCAAAGAATGTATGGCGAAGAGGGCGTATGGAGGAGAAGATACAACCGCGAACTCTATAAGCTGTCCCAAGATGTGGATGTAGTCCAAAAAGCCAAAGCACGCCGACTTCATTGGCTCGGCCACACCGAGCGAATGGACAATAACGCTCCAGCCAAGAGGATCTTCGAACCCCAGCACCCAAATTTCGAAACGACAAGGAAGACCGAACCTCCGTTTCAAAGACCAAGCCATCGTGAATGCCAGAGCGCTTGGTCTGGATAACTGGAAGCAACGTGCCCGGGACCGTAGAGGATGGAAGACTGCTCTGTCTCAGGCAGAGACTCTTCACGGGTCGGGAGCCTGTTAAGTAAAAAGTAAGTGAAAAGGAGAAATGCATCAAGAGAAGCAGTGAGGGAGGATGCAAAGAAGACACCATGGGAGAATTTGGAAAAGAGCTAAAGAGAAAAATACTAACAGCTTTTGGAAAATAGTTAAAAGTTTGGGAGGAAAATATGGAAAACAGATAAGAATAATCAGACATGGAGAGATGTTGGTCATAAATAGAAAAGAAAGAAGTGCTAGATACTTGGCCGAAGTATTTTAGGGAAAAATTTTAAAAAGATGAAGCCATACCTAATGAAACCGGAATGGTATATGGACCATTCCTAGAAGTTGATGACGAAACAACAGAAGGACCAGTTAGAGAAGAAGAGGTTGACAATACAAAATATGAAACTCATTAAATAAGCTGGACCGAAGATCCAAAAATCCTTATCCGTTTCAAAAGGCATGGAATGAAAATAGGATACCAACAGACTGGAAAGAAACTCTGATATTACTATATATAGGGTGTTTTTTTAGAGGTAAGTTGTCAACACTATTTTAACTGGCGGCCATGTTGTCAGCTGTCAAGTGATTTATTTTTAATTTGGTTTGGAATTTCAACATGAATAGACTGAAGCCTGAACAACGCTTACAAATTGTGGAAATTTATTTTGGTTGAGTGGATAAACAAAACTGCCGTATTTGAAGTAATGATAATCTGCAAGTGTATGTTGAGACACCGTTACATCAACAAAAACTGACTCTTTGGTGTGCTTTATGGGTTGGTGGAACAATTGGTCCGTACTTATTTAAAAACGATGCTGGCCAGAACGTTATAGTCAATGGTGCCCATTATAAAGCCATGATTACTGACTTTTTCATTCATCAATTGAAAAACCGTGATGTGCAGGAGCTGTAGTTTCAACAAAACGGCGCAGCAAGTCACACAGCTCGTGCCACAATTGATTTATTGAAGGAAACGTTTGGTAACCTCATAGTTTCACGTTACGAACTCATGATTTGGCCTCCAAGATCGCGCCAAATTGAGGCTGAACATGGAAGCTAAAAATACACTGATTTTCCTGAACAAACGATCCCTTGGGTCCTTAAATAAATAATGTTTGTTGAGTGGCTCACAAATAACTTCCCATGTTTCCAAAACTATCTTAACTAATTGTGTCAAATTCACTTACAACCAAGAGTTGAGACAAATGAAGCTCCGTCAAAAAACGCCAGTCTCCTTGTTGATCACTTTGTAGCTAGCTGAAATTTCACAGATTGTGATTTATCTTTCCTTGCACTCGAACTCATGGAATACTTAATCGAACAAATTTGAAAATACACATGTCCGCTGGTATAGATGGAATTTCCCGTATTGTTCTGAAGAGATCTTCTTCAACGTATTTTAAAAATGATCGCCTGTTAGTGACGACAGTCACTGCTAAAGCAGCAGCAGCTCGTTAAATTCCGATCTTGACAATAATGACACATTACCACAAGTACTGAACCGAGGTTAAAACTAAGCTGCCATAAATCCTCCCTAAATCCCGAGATTTATCATGCAAAACTAGGTTTACATGTATGAATATGCTTGTGAACACACATAATTTGCGCATCTCTATTTGGAGCATAGAATGCACTTCCCTAATCCATTGTCAATATGTAACTATTTAGAGCGACTTGAAAAGATTAAAAAAAACTTTCAGTGTACGCTAGTAGTAATCGCCGCAGTAATCGTCTGTCGTTGTGTCATCGCAATTCCAGTTTAAGTGCTCGAACGAAATAGTCAGTTGCATTCCACCCTTCTATATTTAGACTGCTTTGTCCATCTGGCCAGAAATGCTCATCAGTTCACAATAAAGTCTGTATTCGGACGTACTGCGAAATCTAACGATTCGTTTGTCTGCCGCACAACACTAAAATGGATGTCAAAAATTTAAAATCAATGTGCTCGGTTTCTTCGTGTTGTTTTCTTATCAACATTAGAGTGTTAAAAATCCTTTGGCACGGGAAAATTGATGAACTTAATGGCAATCAAATACCCTTTTCTCTATTTCGTTTTTCAATATGATGAATGAAGTTTCGTTTTTTTCGTTCAGTGTACAAAAATGTTTCTACAAACACACATGTGCTCCTTATAGACAACACAAACACAAACACAATACAACATGGCGATAATAATGGTAGGATTTATCACATCACATCACATCATTATCTCAACACAAAACACATTTGGTGTGCCAAAGAAGGTGGAACTACTTCTATCCTATCAATGGCAATCGCTTTAGTATCTGACCAGAAAATTATCTTCAACAAAAACAGAAATCCCGAATCTTCAAAAATAGATAGAGCGCTATACAAGTAAATCCTCGAATGAACTTCACCTTGGTCGCCCACATGAAGAACATTATAATCGCTTCAGTGGCATTGAATCTTCTTCGATAATAATCTTTTCTTATCTTATAACTCATTTTTCTTCTTCATCATTACAAAGGACGAAAAAAGAGAATCCTCTTCGGAATGTCCATTCAAGTAGACTTAATTAGGGCTTTCACCTGGGCATCTATAGCTTTATTGATTTTGGTTAGTCCAGAGCAAAATATGTCATTTAGTATACTTCCCCAATTCAAAGACTTTCAAAATTAAATGTACACTTCTTCTTCCTGCAAAATGTACGAAGAACATTATAGAAGGATGCCACCCATCACGAAAGATAGAACCCGAGAACCCCTTAATAGTCAAATAAATTTTCAATGATTTTTTTTCTGCCTTCGGTAGGAAGCGCCGTGGTATCTTCTTCGTTTTTTTTTTATTATTTAAAGCGTTGTCCTTGGGGCACTTTCTGAGATTTTTACGTCTGCCCACAGGTGTTGAACATATTTCAAAGATTTTCCACTGTTTTGTAAAATTGCCAATAAAATCGAACAACTCTTCCCTATCCACCCTTGGATTGTATAGTAACTCAACTTCCGCACTTAGTCGAATCGACCGACCCACCCGCCATTTGGCACCCGCTTTTCCCTACTTAACGAAAAATGAAGTGTGGAAAAGTGAATCAAGCTTAGAGGGTAATATTCTTCGTATTCACTCTTTGGTCGGGCAAAAGGGGTTGTTTTTGTTTGTACGACGACAACGAACCGATTTCCGGTGTAACGCGCGAATCCCTATCACAGGTATTTATGAATAAATCGTTTTGCACTCCTACATCCTCTCGCTTGGAATGTTTCCATCGGGTATTCCGCCACGATGTTGTTGTTTTTTTGGGGAACAAACTCATATGTTAGGTACACCGTAGTACACCCTTATCGGAATCGAACTATATGTCGACCCCTTTCGGGTGGAGGGTAATATTTTGTGTTAAACCCCTCCGCTTTCGCCAGCAACACATCCATTTAGTTAAACGATAAAATTTTGCAAAGCGAAGAGGCCCGTTTGTGCAGGGTTATTCATTTTTGCTTTGCTGGTGTTTTTTTCTTTCGAGTCTTTTATGCGTTGTTTATTTAAATTTTTATCTCCACCTGGTTGGATGAGAATTCCCTGTGGAGACCAGAAAAGGATTCATACACATTTGCATGTTTGCGAAGACTCATGGTGAGGGAAGGAAATGGATTTTTTTTTTGTTATTTTTGACTTCTTCTTCCGCGTGTTTTTTTAGCTTTGGGGTAAGAAGTTGCAGAGATGTTTGGTTTTTTTTACGGCACTCGTTGTTATTAAAGGTGATGAGGAGAAAAAGATACTTATCTTTTTTCTCGAGATGCAAGCCAACCGAAGCAGTTTAGCTAATTGACATTTGACTTTTAGCTTCAGGCTTGAGTAGGAAATACATTTTCCTGAAGATAAATGGCTTGCAAAAATGTTGCTTTAAAATTGACTAAATTTTTATGAGAAACTTTAAATAACAATGCTTTTGTCCAATAATACTTCACACAAATCTTTTGCTGATGCTCTTATCCCTTTCGAACCGAAGAGCTGCTATAGTTTTGGTTCCTATTAATTACATGAGAAAATATTTTTAAAAATGCGAAAAGGACTATCGGTCCTTTAAAAGCTGGGATTTAGCTTGGAAAGTCTGTATTTACTTACAGTTTTACTTGGATTAAAATCGGCATCAGGCTTACAATTAGACCAAATAATGTAATCAATTGGACTCTCTGCTGGAAGGTTAATTTCATCCACCTCCACTTCCTGCTCCGCTCTGGTAACTCTTCGTCCGTAGTGTCTAACGGCTCTTGGTGATCTTGAATTAGAGTGTCATAATCGTCAGCTCCATTACTCTCCTCAGCACTGCTTTCATCCGATTCGATTTCCATAGGCTCATAAAGGGTCCGCCATCTAACTTTTTTTTTCAACTAGTGCTTATTTCGCGAATGGTAACACTTAGCTCATGTCTGATTTGACAGGTAATTAGTTTTATCCTTCCGCTGAACGAATATGGTTGTGTATACGCTTGAACTTGAAATATTGCGACATTACTTTGAAAATCATGGTAATGTTGCAGAATGTGTGCGAAAATTGCGTACGGACTTTGGAAGAAGAGAAGCACCGTCAGCTCCGTATGTTCGTTATCTTGTGAAAAAAGTGAAAGAAACTGGCATCCTCATCGATAAACCAAAGCGTGAAGCGCCATCAACATCAATTCACCGTCATTCTTAACAATTGAACATTTCGGAGACATCATTGAGACGAATTTTGCATAAAGACCTTGGTATGACGCCATACAAAGTCCATTTGGTTCAGGAGTTGAAGCCAACTGACCATCCAATGCGTTTTGGCTTCGCTAAGTGGGCCTGCGATCGACTTAGAGAAGATGCCGATTTTGCCAAAAAATTCATCTTTTCAGATGAAGCTCATTTTGATCTTGGCGTGTATGTAAACAAGCAAAATTGTCGCATTTGGGGCACAGAAAACCCGCACGCATACATTGAAAAGCCGATATACCCAAAACGAGTCACTGTTTGGTGCGGATTTTGGGCCAGAGGCATAATTGGGCCATTTTTCTTCGAAATTGAGCAAGGAGTGGCCGTTACAGTCAATGGCAATCGTTATCGGGCCATGTTGAACGAATTTTTGTTCACAAAAATTGAAGAGGAGGATATTGGCAACATTTGGTTTCAACAGGACGGCGCTACGTGCCACACAGCCGAAGCTACACTCGATGTTTTGCGCCCTGTTTTTGAAGATCGTGTCGTTTGACCACTGCGGAGCTGCGATTTGATACCGTCGGACCATTATTTGTGGGGTGCCGTAAAAGATAAGTGTTACGCCGACATGCCAGAGACAATTGACGCATTAAAGGACAATATACGTAAAGCTATTGATGAAATACAGCTGCACACAATCGATAATGTGCTTAAAAATTGGACCGATGGTGTGGGCTACTGCATGGCCAGCCGAGGCAGCCATTTGAATAAAAATATTTTCCATTATTAACCGGAAGGATTGTACTTTCAAATAAAAAAAGATTTGAGAAAATATTCAGTGTCAAAAATTCAGTCAGACTGCTTTCTCATCGTGGTTCCTTCCATGGAGGACAATGATCCGACAAAGCCCCATACTTCGCCATAGCTGTCTAAATAGATATCGGCTGAGTGAGGAAGACATCCGTGCTTCTAATCAGCGGACTTAAGCAGCACTCTTAATCGGGGGTGCCTGATCGTATCAAAAATATTAAAATTAGCACAGATTATCCTTCGGCACTCCAAACAGCCTTCGATCTCTCTTCTTTACCGTCCAAAAGCAGTGGATTGTAAACAACCAAGTTGGTGGAATAAATATTCCGGACTACTGCCCGCTGTATGTTTCTGACAAAGGTTAAAGAAGTGAAACTTAATCTTAGTGTAATTTTACTCGCTAATACCTTTGACCGAAATATAACCGGCCAAAGGTACCTACTATTTAGCCTTAAAAAACCATAGAAAACAGATTGGCTCAAATATAGAAAACCAATTCAAAATTTGATAACATCTGATCTTCAGAAATGATCTCAATACTATGGTTAACCCAAACCTCCAATAAAGCGCTGTCTTCTTCCTGCCCTCTTATCTGACCAAAAGCAAAAACAAAAAAACTTCGGATTTAGATCCGTTCCAGGTCACCTGAAGACAGCTCTACAATCAAGCTAGAGGTTCAAGAGAAGACGAGTGGAACTCCTATCCTAGAATCCCTCAGAGTGGAAAGCCAAGTGTGCGTCTTTATTTTCATGTGCTCCAAGATTGAATAATTTGCTGAGGCTCCAAGGGTAAGAAAAATCTTGCTCAAATTCAAGCAAAACCTTAATCTGCTAGTTGATGTACCTTTCCCAGGAAGCCCCGCAGCATGTAGCAACACGACACTTAAAAGGGCAAACACCGTTATTTATTCACAAAGTCTTGCAACTAATGACAAACTAGAAGGTTTCCCTAGAATTTAGATGTCAATGAACAATTAAATTTGAAGTGGAGGACTACAAGGTTTTCGCATATGCGGATGACGCTCCTATGGTAATCTCGTTCCTAGGCACCTCAGCAGTGTATGCTTTCGACAAGCTAATGAAATGGACAGCTCGGTGTGGTCTGTGTAAAAACAACTAGTCCTCTTTTTTAAGGAAATCTAGGATGGAAATTTTGTTTTTTTTTTAAAAAAGAATGGGGTTGATTAGTGACTAGCACTGCAAGCAAGAATTGATCTGTTGTGCTCCCTATACAGTTAGTAAGTAATTTGATCTGGCGGTGATCCTAGATCTTAAATGACGTTTGAGGCCGATGATTTAGCAATCATAAGGTTCGGTGAGTCCTTTGTTGAAGCATTTAAGCCTCTTTTGGATGATTGCAAGGGCATTCGCATAGGATGTGTTCTGCCGTTTCTGATTATTCGAGGCAGAGTCTACACAGATCTGTAGAGCTTTTTTCCATTTGTATTCGATGATGGTTCAGGTGACCTGTTCAGTGACCTATTAGGAAGTCAGTTATGATCTCAGCATTAAGTTTGCTCTTAGAAAGTTTGCTCTGAAGAGTTCGTATTTTTTTAGCCTGGTGTAATTCTTGGATAGAGTTCCATTTGGATGTGCGCATTTGGGATTCCCATGTGTTAAGTTCTAATTTCATATGGGTAGTACACAGAAGGGCCCTGGGCAGATGAAAGGGGATGGAGAGCCTTTTCGTGCTAGCTTGTCAGACTCTTTATACCCTATCCTAAGGGTATATTAATTTTGACACATAGTTTGTAACACCCCTTAATATTCGCCGTAGACCCATAAAAGTATATATATTTATGATCAGGACCAAATCCTAAGACTATTTAGCAATGTCCGTCCGTCCGTCCGTATCAACTTTTGAGGCCTTTTAAGTTATGCTAGGAGGCTGAAATTTGGAGCATATACTCCCTAGGGTCCCGAAATGGTAAAGTGTTAAAAGTTTTTAAATCCGCCCACTGCCACGCCCACAATTTAGAAAAAACCGTTTTAAGGCTTAAGTTAGAGAGATAAAGTTGTAAAACCTTCACAAGATATGTAGGTACTGCCTACCTTTATAAATTTGTCATATAAAGTTTTTTGCCACGTCTACGTTTTGTGAGCGCTTTTCACTAAAATGATGTTTTCTTTGAAAATTTTCATAGAAATCAAAAAAAAATGTTTAACAATATATTTAGCCAATATTTTTTCCAATATATCGCCCATACATAGTCTTTGGCCACGCCCACTTTTTGGGGGCTTTTTTTCAAAAAAATATTTTTTTTTCTATAAATTTCATAGAATGAAATAAAATGCTATCTTTCATCTTCCTTATGATTTTTTTCTTTGGGGTACATAGGGATAAGGATAAGGTATCATACTATTCGCCCCAAGCGGACTGTAGCCTTTCCTTATGTTCATAAATATATTCCTTCGAATTCCTTCGTGTTCTGGGATCCAGTAAAGAATTACTCTGTTATGGGACCTAAGGTATTTTAGAATAGTTAGACAGTTAGACAGTTCCAAACAAATAGAGAGTTGAACTTGTAGGAGTTCAGAGCTTTGAGTGCGGCTTGGCTGTCTGAGAAAATGAAGATATCTGATCTTCTGAGAATACGTCTAGAGCATTCTCTTGAGCATAGTTCAATGACATGAACATATGCTTGAAAGATTGATGTTGTGTGTCCTAGAGGATTTTCAATCAGAAATGCAATATATTGACCGTACTTCTATTAAGCGCATTAGCTTATCAAGCTAAGTAGAGGCCTTTGCAGTATCAATTTTCTCTTGCAAAAAAGCCATTGAGATCAAAATGTGACCTTCGATCTACCATCTCACATTGGTAACACTGCACATTCTCTTCCATCTGACATTCCTCGATATCTTCATGCACTGCACTCTCTAAAGGTAGAAAGCTCCATCTCTTAGCCTTCTTTTGCGAAGATTTAAGCGATGTATTCAATATTGACAATAGGTGTCTTCTTCGCTTCGACAGATGCTCCAAATGGTTAAACAAGAAGGAAGAAGCTCTTTTTCAAGATCCCTGTGGTCTTACAATGAACCCGTTTTATTCTGGAAGCCACTTCCACCTAACCTCACCTAGCGCTTGCATTGAGAGATATTGAAGATAGTTTTTATGTTCTTCTTCGGTTTATTGCTTTACTGAGTTTAGAATTCATCATTTTCCTCCTCGTAGGTTTCACATTTCGTTGTTTACTTATCGCTTAAAGGATGAGACACACGTCTAGCCTATCTGCCACGTGAATTTCCCTTAACTTCCTGACTTGCGGTTGCATCATGCAAAGTTGCCCTATTCATATTGAAATCTTTTAAAAACTTTGTCTGCACTCAGAAGCTTTCATTTAAAACAATTCATCAAAACTAATTTTGTGCGCCACACCATTCCACCTTTAAAATGTCCCATAAAAAGTATTCATACTACAACAGCACTTGAAAACTTGACACCCTTCCCAAAGTCAAAGCCAACTTTTGCACAACCCCCAAAATAGCAATCCTATGCGCTCCACCCAACATTTCGCTAACAACGTTATTGCGGCAATCTACTTAATCCTCAGGATAACGCATAACTTATATACAAAACAATGATGCTACCCGAATAAAGTGCCTTACAAAGTATTGCGGTTTGCAAAGCAAATGGCGCGGGGGGGTGAGCACGACACTTGACTTAAAGTATTCGACGAGCAGCAAAACTTGTAATTGAGGGATTAGAGATCAGTAACCAAGGTAAGTGTGTATCATACACATACTTAGAATTTCTGTCAAGGTTGTCGATATATCTGTACGGCGATGGAGTATCCTTGAGGGTGATTAATTATTGCCCACCTATCCGAATGTCCCATTTGGTTATGTATCTGCTACAAAAGAATAGAGTATACCTAATGTATTTTCGTGGAATCGTTAAAAAAGAAAAGTTACCCTCAAAGGTGCACTCTAACTTTACAATTGAAAATCAACGTCCCTAAGTAGTCCTTAAATTAAGAGCACTCGTGGTAATTCTCTCTTCCTTTGAGTGCGCACGAATTGGGATCGCTTCCATTAATAGTGCGCTGAAGCAGATTTTTTTTGTTTTTTCTCTCAATTTTTTTTTTTTCTGTTGCTATATTGCTGCTTATGGTTCTTTAGTTCGTCACGGAGTTAATTTGAACTGGGAATCCTAGAAACTGCTCTACTTGCAGCAGTGACCAGCAATGAAGGAAATTAATGACTCCTTGGGCGGCGGAAAAACAAAAAAAAAGAAAAACTGTGGTCTTCTTTTGCAGCGTCTTGTCCTTTCAGAACTAAATGGTTACAAAGTGAAAAATTTTAACTTTCAGTTTGGTTACATTCACAAGAAGAACGTTAAAGTTGCACCATCACATCGGCATCGCAATTGAAAGGGAGAAGTTGTTGCACTTTTATGTTTTACCTGAACAACGACGATGTAGTGTCCTGCACAATGGTGGAATGAAGTTTCCCAATGGCAATTAGACGAGTTGGTAATTTGACTAAAATTATGATAAAATACACTCGCTGGGGAAACTGTTTATTTTTCAGTTGTTAATTTCAGTAGCTGCTTCGAAATAGTTTTTTTTTCGTTTACAAAGTACTTGAGGTAAGTTCAGCATGAATTTCAGTCGGACTCGCCATTGCCAGTTAGGCGTTTTTTTTTTACCCTATCCTAAGGGTGTATTAAATTTGGCACGTAGTTTGCAACATATGTATATATTTATGATCAGGACAAAAGCCTAAGCCTATTTAGCAATGTCCGTCTCTCCGTATGAAGTTTTGAAGGTTTTAAATTTATGCTAGAAACCTAAAATTGTATACCATATACTCCCTAGAAATGGTAAAGTGTTAAAACTGTCTAAATACGCCCACTTTCGCGCCCACAATTTAGAAAAGACCGCTTTTAAATCTGTAGTTGAAGAGACTAAGGGTTAGAACCTGATCAAAATGTGTAGACACTGAACTCCTTCACAGTTTAGCCATATAATGTGTTTTGACACGCCTACATTTTTAGAGTTCTTTTTTGGCAATATGTTGTTTTCATTGAAAATTTATAGGGAAAACTAAAAAAAATAGTATAACAAGATATTTAGCCAATTTTTTTTTCTAGTATATCACCCATACAAATATGTTGGCTTCCCCACTTTTTGGAGTGGTTTTTTTTAAAAAAATATTTTTTTTATTTATAAATTTCATAGTAATGATAAAAATGTAATCCACCATTTTTTAACATCTTTTTATTGGAGGCATACGGGCATATGGATAGAGTATCATACTGTTCGCCCCCAGCGGACTGTAGCCTTTCCTTATGTTTTTTTTTATAATGTTATTTGCTTTTGCGATTGAAAACGTTTGATGGTTTTCATTTGAATTTTCTCTGAGAGGTTGGAAGTTGGAACAACTAATTTCGATGCAGTACAGCTTTTTAGTTGAGGTTGTGTCGAAGGATGATGTAAATTGAGTGAAACTAACAAACATCTGTTCTGGTGTGAAAGACATCTGTTCCAGAAATCTTTTTCTTATGTAGGAGAGTGATGGACAGTGCCAACGGCAGTGTGGAGTGTCATGATCTATGCCACCACATCCCCCGCATATGTTATCAATGCTGGGCTTAATCTTTTTCATATGACATCTCAGGTTATAACGTCCGTTGATCACAGTCAAAATAAAAATATTAGGCATAAACGGCCCTTACAGGACCTAAAGCCTAGCTTCTCCAACCATTGTGTGTGCGAAGTTATATTTTTGACACGAATGGAGGGACCTACAGTTTAATGCCGATTCCGAACGGCAATTTTAATTTTTGACAGTTCTTACTCTTGGATGTTGGTCAGACATTCGCAAGAGGTGGGGCAGCGAATAAAATCTTTCAGGTGGTACAGGCCGGGATTTGAACCAACGACCTTTCGCTTAGTAGTCCAAAGCACTTAACCACTAAGCCACTGCACTCACATGTTGATCACAGCCACAAGAGATTTTTCTGTGAAGGATCACCAGTGGATTATCCATGTTCTGGGTTTTTTTGGAGAACGTGCCAAAATCCCCACCTAAAGTGAATGTAAATTAAGACCTGCAACAAAAATTCTGCTCTTCAAGGATAAATCAGTGTCATCGTTACTAAACGGTAAAGATAACACAAATTCCGCTGTCAGGCAGAGCGAACCATTCAATATTGACGATGAAAGACATCCCTGACCAACTAGTCCGTGTGTCCAGGATGACGGTGACCTAGACCTTTGATGTCAAAAAAGGATTCAGGCAAGGCGACTCACTATCAGGTGACTTCTTTAACATCATACTTGAAAGAATTGTGCAGAAGTCACAAGACAACTCAAGAGGTACGATCTTTCAAAAGTCTGTTCAATTGCTTGCAAAAACGAGGGCAAAACAAAGCATATGCTGTCAACAAAAAGAGACACCCAACATCGGCGAATCGTCTAGAATGTCACAATCGACAGCTATAACTTTGTAAGGTAATAAGGGACTTTGACAATAACACCGACCTGATCAAAAAACTGTGCATTGTGCATTATAGATGGCTGGGACATATTATACGCCGGCAGAATCTTCGACTCCAATCCGAAGGGATAGCGCTGGCTTTGGTGGCGCGCACAAGTGGAAGGGGATCTCAACCAATTTGCAATGCGCAACTGAGGGCAGTTAACCAAAGAACACGCTAATTGGTTGAGGCCCCACGGCACGAACTCCTAGGTCCATCCTGGAGCCATCAGTGTAGATGTTTTGGATATGAATGGTTCGGCAGTTAGTGGTTGGGTTTCATGCCATTTGGCCCTACTGCGAAAAGATGTGAGGAATGATCTTGTGAAGTCTAGGTGAGAAGCAGTATAGTCGCAAACCCTCCAGCTCGGAATTTCTATAAAATCTGCGCGTGCCCCGTCAGACTGCATTTTCAGCATTAGTCGTAGTGCAGTAGTAGTTCTTATTGCCCATGTGGTGGAAATAAAGGCCATTTGATGATTCTTGTAACAATACTTTCAAACAATTTTGGTATTGCCAAGTTTTTATAAAAAGGTGTTATGAAAGAATATTTTCATTCATTTAGAAAGTTCTGAGTTACAAGACTGGTTAAAAATAATTTTATGAGGATGAAAAACGGAGGATAAACATTTTTCTAATATTACCAAAGAAATCTAATCTGGGCCAGGGTTGCTATTTAAATTTAGTTTTTCCAAAGGTTCCAGTATTTATTAAATCGTAATCCGAGAATTGCAACACACCGATGTCTAAAACTTCAGGAATCATAAACTGTCCATTTTCTTTTCGTGACTATTATCACGATAAAATTGCAAAAACTACTGAAACTCAAAAAATCGACAGTTTGTCATTTGGCAATTGGTTTGACAGATATAACCGTCTGAAGTTTATACAGCGTCAAAAAAAAACTAACTACTCAAAATGATATTAAAATTGTAGAAAATTGAATTTTAAATTTATCGAAATAAAAGTAAAAACACAACTAACAGTTGAAAGAAGTTTAATTTTTTTAGGAGCCATCAGTTTAGATGAATCTTTGAATCACCATTAGAAGAAGTTTAATTTTTTTAGGAGCCATCAGGTTAGATGAATCTTTGAATCACCATTAAACTGATGGCTCCTAAAAAAATTAAACTTCTTTCAACTGTTAGTTGTGTTTTTACTTTTATTTCGATAAATTTAAAATTCAATTTTCTACAATTTTAATATCATTTACCTGAAAGTAAGTAAACAATGCAGACAAGATTGCTTAATTGAATTTGAAAACATAGAAACTGCCCCAAACCAGATCACAACACTTGGTTACGTTTGTGCCATAATGAACGGTATACTGTTAAACTGAACGCTGTATATGCTTTTTCATGCAATTTTTGTAAGCTGTTACTGGCAAAGTTTCAAGCCCTACAACTATCGCTCAGTAGTCCAACGCACTATGTCCAGCACAGCTGTACAATTCTAGCTGGCTTAAAAGCCATCAAACCCTTCCGTAGTTAAGATTACATCCAGTGTCACTTCTGAATACAAGGAAAGTGTTGGAATATGTTGGTGGAAGATTGGTGGATGATGTACTTGTGACGGTAGTCACTTCTCACTTAGACGCGCAACTTGGGTTCACTGTGTCCATTTGGGTACCTTCCTCTAACAAAAACACCTGAAAATATACAAAAAAGAAAACGCTGTTACAGGCTCAAAATGTCGCTTTCTTAGAACCATCCTGATTTGTACAAAAATCTGAAAAGGCTCGACTTTGCTTCCATCCTTCAGATTATCATAGAAGGAACGTGTACTTGTAAAATGTTTTTTTGCTTAATATTTTTTAACTACAAAATATACCCAACGCCCCTCTTAAATATGTTTTAAAAAAACCATTTAAAGTCTTGATGTCAACTCATCTCTCAATCAAGGGTGACATAAAATTCATCTCAAAACCCGACAACGCAAACAAAAAAAAATGCCATTTATAAAAATCATTCCATAGTAGCGAATCCTTTTTTCCGGAACACACCGCCCGTCTCATGAATAAATCCATACCTAAGCGAAATCCATTTCAACCGAACTAACAGCACCATAAAACTTAATTAACACCACAGAGATAGATATATTCAAATTGATCGCCAACAGAAAGAATAATTCGTAGAAAATCCTTTTTGCGGCAACACCCTACGCTATCAAATCCAATAAGGAACAAAAAAAACCTTCAAAATCAATCAAAATTTTCACACAGAAAGTTCCCGGTCAAGGATGAATTCGACGAATAAAATACCATTCACTATCACAGCGTGGCAGATACAAAAAAAAAATACCTAAAAAAAATGAGCAATCTACCTTACTGCCTTCTATTGTCGAAGCCTACTGCCTCAGCCAAGGGGGGCCATTTTTTTTTTATTCAAAACATCTGTTTTTGGGTTTTAAATGACGGCATAGGGATACCCTAAGCCCATTGTGTGACAGTGACAGCATTTGATTGAATAAAAATTAACATAATTTGTACAGCATGTGCTCCACCCGGCGGCGTCCCGGATCCTGAAACCCCGAATAATACGGTACACGAAACCCCACTGGTGTGGCTGTCATCGTCGTCGCCAATGAACTCAAAAAGGATTCCTACCGCATTGTGTACACTTCATTAAGCAGCAGTTCATTAGAGTGAGGGAGTTAAATATTATGGCGAATCGTTCTGGGTATCTGCCTCGAACCGCATTCACTTGCAACGCCCCTGCCACCGCCGCAGACGTCAGTTTCTCTGGTTTCGGGAGCGGAGTGCACTGAAAACCAAACTTACCTTTGTTGCATTTTCTATGCATTTTTGTTGCTTTTTTGCATTGCTTTCTTTTCTGTCGATTTTCCTTAGCTTTGTTCGTGGTCGAAAGTTTTTGTTAAAAGTTTTCCAATTAAAATTTCGCGTTCAAAGGTTGGTTTCTTTTTTTTTTTTGAGCTTCATTTGTGGAAATTCCTTTATACCCTTTATACCTATACTGTTGCTGTTATGCAACATTGGCGCAAAATTGACACGAACAGAAATTAAACAAAATAAAACAAAAATTCAGCGCCGATAAATTTATGATGATGATAGTGAAGTTATTGACAGAACAAAATGAGGACAATGCACCTCGGATCGGGGTGTTGAATATTAACGTTACCGCAAGGAAAGAGCCAGGTAGCATAATGATTACTATAAGAACTTTGTTGATAAACAAATAAATTACTTACTTATTTTACTTAATGGGCTGCTGACACATAATCAGATATGAAAGACTGACTTCCGTCCTTAGTTATCCAGGACAAGCGCTTTGGAATCCACGATGGCATGGTCTTTAAAACGAAAGTTTAGGAGAGATAAAGAGTTCAGAAGACCTGCAGCCAAACCGAACATTTCCCAGATTATTCTCCAGCATCACGCGACACACGTTGTATATCGTTGATATCGATGTGTTAGTGTTATCGATTTGTTTTAGTGTGAAAATTTGGTGTATTGTCGATTTGCTGGGTCGGAAGCCTCCATTTGGTATGTGTTGCGATTAGCATGTTTCAAAATGGCTTGAGTCGTTCATACACTGGGTTTGATAGGATCTTATATGCGAAGGGTGTTTTTTTTAGAGGTATAGAACTTTAAGTTGGCAACAATATTTTAACTGGCGGTCATTTTGTTAGCTGTCAAGTGATTCATTTTTAATTTGGTTTGGAATTTCATCATGAATAGACTGACGCCTGAACAACGCTTCCAAATTGTGCAAATTTATTTTGAAAATCAGGTTCTGTTCGAAATACGTATCGTGCACTACGTCTATTTTACGGTGAACATAATCATCCATCAAAGCAATTAATTCGATTAACTATGAACCATTTCCGCACCATGTTTACTCTAAATTATAATACAGTGCGTACAGGAGAAGTCATTGCTGCTGTAGAATGTAGCGTAGAGGAAGGCCCGAATCAGTCCATCGAGCGTGCTTACAAAATCCAACTCGTGCAAGAATTGAAGCCACAGGATCACCAAACAAGGCCCAATTGAAAACCCATAATGTGCAGGAGCTGTGGTTTCAACAAGACGGCGCAACGTGTCACACAGCTCGTGCCACAATTGATTTATTGAAGGTAACGTTTGATAACCGCATAGTTTCACATTGCGGACCCGTGAATTGTCCTCCAAGATCGTGCTATTTAACGCCGCTTGACTATTAAAAAATGGGGTATACCCAAGTTTTGTTGATGATGTGCTTTACCAGAAATCACTTCCGTATTTGAAGAACTCTGTTGGAAACGCTGATTAAATACATATACTATTCTTCACTGTTTTCATAAAGCAAAAAGATGTTTGACTGTCTTATAAAATAATCATTTCTTCCTCGCAGAATCTTCTTCTTCTCCCGTCTCCTGGCTCGGTACTCTTTCCTTGCTGCCATGTTAAACGATGCAGCCTTTGCATCTGCGGTCGCCTTTTGCCTGTTTACGCTTTCATCACCAAACCACCGGTTCTTTCTATGGCGTGGCTGATAACCTTAGCTGATTTCGGATACCTCTTTGATGATATCGCGATACTGAGACCGGTGGTTGTTGGCATCTGTAGGAGGTGAATGCACAGTGGAGAGTTTCTCACTTAGACTTTATTTGTGAGCTCTGACTACTCCAGTTCTTCTTCGAATTTCTCCTTTTTGTCAGTTCAATGCTTCTTTCGGTGGACAGTCGAGCTCTGAATCTAGTTGCAACAAGAAATTAGTCAGCATTGACGTTTGCTCGTCGGAAAGTATTCACGTTGAGGATGTTAGTGACGATGCAATCTATTGGATGCCAAGCGGATTCTGAGCCTTGAAAACCTTGTGCTACTCAACACCGTCAATAAGTCGACAGCGATTATCTGTTGTGGTATCGTGGAAGCTCGGCTTATTATCTAATCCTACAATGATGTTTTCCTTTCGACTTTTAGAAAGGCTCCGTCCAGAAGATCAGCCTCGTCTGTAGGAGCGTGTTTATATTCTAGGCAAATGTTTTGGAATGCAGCTCTGAATGTAGCTTAACTAAACTGATTTCCCACGACAAATCCGTATCCAAAATTTTGTTGCGGCTACATCGGAATTTTGTATTTTTATCATACCCAATCCTAACCATCATATCTGGATCGCCGTAAAGACTGCCTTATACCGCGTGAGGACACACTCAAGTTTTTGAGTAGAAACTGGAGTATGAGAAGGACGCATGGCTGAGTTCACTGTATGAATTGGATCTACTATGCCATTAAATGTAATGCTAGCAAATACTTATATGCTTCCAGGGATAGTTAAAGTGCTAGAAAATTGAAGTTCACGGATAAACACTTCACAGGCCAATAATCCGGAGGCACTTACACTCCGGATGTGGTTAAAAGCATCGAAATTACAGACCGACTGTCCTATTGTCAGAACCTTGACCTAACGATATTAAACGCTGTTAGTTATGGCGGATATACACTAAGCCTCCAAAGGCTAGTTCTTATCATAAGCTTATGATTCCGCATTTTGCGGTTCATGTCCATCACAAAGATAATTATATTATGTAAATTCTTCTCAAAGTTTCCCATGTTATAGCTTGACCATTAAGGACTTACTGGCCCTCAGTAACTGCTTAAAAGCAGATCAAAGTGAAAATCCGCTGTTTTATCGAAAGATTGTGTTCAGCGATGAGGCTCATTTCAGGCTCAACGGATACGTAAATAAGCAAAACTGTCGCATCTGGAGTGATGAACAGCCATATGGCATACAAGAATTACCGATGCATCCCGAAAAAACGACAGTTTGGTGTGGTTTATTGACTGGTGGCATCATCGGTCCATTTTTCTTCAAAGACGACCGTGAAAGAAACGTTACTGTCAACTGCGAACGATATCGAGCCATGATTGCCCCAGTTGGCTAAGAGTTTTAAAAAAAACTACGCTTAAAAAATCACCCGTTATAAGAACTAGCCTCCAACAGTTTTAGATATGTATATGTTTCATATGCAAAGTAGTAATGTTGAAGAAACACCAATTGGAGTCTTTTGCGCTTTATGTAATTTTGCGGTCATTAGCTGCTTATTTGCAGACGGACAGCTGCAGAATGGATGCACTAACGTGTATTATACAGTGTTCGAAAGGAGACGTACAGTGGTATACATGCACCAACATGTATCTATTCACTGGACATATTAACCAGAACGTTAACAACCTGGACGAAAACACACAGAAGTAGACAGTGAACCGTAACGTTAACAACATGGAAATTCAGAAGTAGATAGCAAACGACAATGAACGACGATCGAACCGGAACGTAAATACATAAGGGCGACAGAACTTATATACTCTTTTACATAGAGACGCCGACGGGGCAAACGCGACATTCTTGCAAGTTTAGTTTTCAAAATTGATCAGTTGCAACTTGTATCTCAAGTAGTAAAGCCACTAAGCTTGTTTTATTTATCATTTGCAAATAAAATAGATAAAATAATATCGGAGTTGTGATTTTCTTGGAAATTGGGGGCTCGTTCGGGTACAAATCCAAATAAAATTGGCCAGTTATCCTTGAGTGTTACTAGTGACCTGAGAAGGATTAGGGCGAAAGTTCATCGCAAAGCTAAATTATATTATGTACATATATCCTTCCAATATAGTTTCCCATGTTAGGACTTATTGGCCCTCAGTACACTGCTTAAAAGCAGATCATCATCATCAAACAAACATGATGCGTGCAAGTCAAAAGTCCTGCTGTGGCAGCTCCAAACACACATTGGAGATGGAATCCAGGATCAAATCACGTCGTACATAGCTATACCCGAAATCAAATTTCGACCATCAGGACCAACTGGGAAAACAACTTATGCCCCATCGGCGTACCATTTAGCATCAACATCCATCCATTATACCACCTGTTAATGTGACAATAATTTCATTCCCCGGAGGAGCAACACAAAAAGGCATATTACCTGCGTATTAGCCATACAAAACGAAATAACACCTCCAGTTTAGCACCAACAAGCCTTTGTAGACACGCACTCCATTTGCATACTCATCTAGCACATCATATCCTTTGCGGGCTTCAGCGCTTTCATTCTCTACTCGGTCCCTTGCCGACGACACTCACCCCCGCCCATTTACACCGCCGCACCGCCACCACTTGTCTTTCTTTTGTCGTCGTTTTCTTCTCATTTGCACAGAGAGAACATTGCTAACGCGGTGGTCGTGGTATCCCTGTAGGCGAGCCACACAACGTGTGTGCTACATTTGTGGCGACGACGCACATAGCAATGTTCCATTAGCACTCTTATGCAAAAGTACTTCGTTCCCAAAATAAGTGAGAGACAAGAGGCAGCTTTTCTGGCACAGTATGTACTACGTATGTATGTATATAGTTGTTGGGTCCTTATAACTGCTTTCTGTGCACGCGTTTTTTGCATTAGGCCGCACCTTAAATCTTCTTTTGTTCCTCAAGACTCCTAAGTCTGCCTTTATGTTCCTATTCCTTCCTTCTATGTATCTCGAATGCAACAGAACAATGACGTGCAGAGTACCAGGATCAACTAAACACACACACAACGCAGGAATGTAAAATTACAAAAAAAAGAAGGATAATGGGAAAACACAACATGACACGCTACAGTGGGAGAGACAGGATATTTACATGTGAAGCGTGTAATCCTTGTTATTGAGAATTACGAGCAATTTAAAATTATTTACAATGCCGACTTGTATGTGTGTATGATCGTGTGTTTGCCAGTGCCAGTATGTGTGGCGATAAGAAGCGTAATGTGTATTGTTGCGCCAAGGGATGGATATATGTACGCTCGACGACAGGCATGCCCATGTGGGTTTTTTCCGCTAACAAAGGCTACGCCTTCTCTAATGATTTTTCGTTGTGCAAAATGATGTAGACAAAGGATATATGTATGTGACTGAGTGAAGAGGGAGTGTGTTAAAGATCCCGGCGACACGTACTCGCGAAATTACTTGCGGCAAGGATAAGTTTCGCAAATTGTGGTGGCTCATTGTGTTTAATTTACGATTTATTTTGTTTTCTAACGCTAGGAAAGGATGTCTGCTTTAAGGTAATGTGCGTTCAGATTAAGCATTCGAGGTCGTATACGTATCTTTTTTTTTATTTAAATTTTGGTGGCTGCTGGTGTTGCTCGGTGATTGCTTGCATGTTTTATAAACCGATTTTCTCTTAAGTAAAATCTAAATCTCGCCCGATATAGAAGATGAAATCTCCGTGAGTATCTCTTAGCCGTGTTCTTCTTCTCCCTAATATTGTTTGCTTGAATCTACAGAAGAGCCATTTTGGGTTGCGAACGCAATATGGCATGCACTTTTAGATAGAACCTACTTCTGACGTTTATAACTTGAAGTAAATGCATTCGAAAGAAAACATGGATAAAGTTTAAATGTTTTGACGGGCTGAAGGGCTGAGGGGTAGAAAACAGAAAAGCATGAAATTAATATTTCTCTGAATGATAGACGAGAGTTATGATTTTGTAAACTAAATGAATTAAAGCGTTTGAAACGAGCACTGTTTGCAAATTCCATGACTTGTTTTATGTTTAGGCAAATTTCATCCTTAAGACTGAGCTGCAGGGGAATGTCCCTGCATAGCAATTGTATTGTATTTGTATTTTCAGCAAACTGTAAGGCAGACGTTTTGAGTATAAAAATAAGTGAATTGTAATTTGATGAATTATTGGCGTACCGATTGTTGTAGGTTAGGTTGGGGTTAAAGGCCGTCGGAGAAACGGAGCGTTCTCTTCCTCACTATATTAAGATACGCTCCAGTGAGGGATTAGCCGGGCCATTCCAAATTCATCAAAAAATATGTAGAGATATTATTAAGTTATAGTGACAGTGGTTATGACCGCCTCACTAAGACTAGAATAAGGCCCAATTAATTTTTTGGTTATCAATTTTCACTCTACTCGTTTAGAGCTTTTAATATTGCGAAAGACACTTTTAATATCCAAAATTGATAAAATCAGAATCGAAGGGAGGCTCCTAGTTTGTCTTTCGTTTCTTGTGAGAAAGCAGGGCAAATTAGGTTAGGCTGAACAGGGCTGTGGCGAAACGAAATCATCACACAACACTATGCCCCAAAACAGGACCATGGCTATTCCTGGAGAACCAGCTGAATTCAAATTCAAAAGGCAAAAAAACTACACAATTTCCGTGGTACAGGAATCAGTTTCTTTGCAAAAACCTAGAAGGCCCTTGAAGTCCGTGCAATCTATTAATTTCTTCAAAGGTTTCAAAAAAGTACTTCTCTACAATTTGTCTTGTCCTCAGCGGTATGCAGATCTCCGGCTACCTCGGCTACCCAGTGTACCTCAAGACTTGACGTAGATTAGAAGACCTAATCTTTCTCCCAAAAGTGTCCATTAATAGGTAGAGGGGTGGTTTGATGTTTGCAACCTGAATATTAACTAGCAGCCCCTCTTTTCTTGTAAGCCCATCCGCCTCCTTTGTTCCCTCAATACAGCAATGTTCTGTTACCCAGCACAATCTCACTCGGTTTTAGGGTTGCTATCAAATCAATGAAATCGCAATTGATACAATAATAAACAACTTTTCTGCTTTTGTATACAGTTTAGTACTATTGGTTGAGATCTTGACCGCCACCTCCACACCCGTGTTTGTATGACTCGAATTTTTGGTTTTTCAGTATAATGGGCTACACAAAGTTTAATCATTTTTAAACCAACACTTTTCGAGCCGTTATATATGGGTTAGTCGAAACAAGTGTCCCCCAGGTATCTCGAGCTTACTGTTCGAAGTCATCATAAAATTAACCTTCAACCTTGAGGATACCACCCCCATAGGTACGCATCACCCCGCAACCAGAAACTCGGACCATCTACCCCAATCGTACGAGGGTTCCGTGCATTACTGGCAAAAAGAGCCACCCGGAAGCCCCAGCACTTCAGACACCGCCCGCAGAACATTTGCGTCTAGGGGCAGGTGCCCGGCAAATTAAGAGTATGGCTGGACGGCCCGAAGTAAAACCATTTTTTGTTTTATATTTGTTTTCCTCCTGCTCACCTTTATGGGAGTTTTAGCTGGCCCGATTCATGTGTGAATTAGATTCGAAATAATTTGGTTTGTTTACCTCTCTATACTAAAACGTTTTCCCAATTTTAGTACTTTTCAGCAGACTAACAAATTCATTTTATAAGCACTTTTAGCTATTTTTTATAGTTTTCTTCTAATGACTATTTAGTCATATATACAAAGGATTCAGCAGACTCTTCTTTAACGATTAGTCCGATCGAAAGGAAATCAACCTTATGCTAACTCCGCTGCCCATCTTTTTAGACCAAGCCACAGTTAAGCTGCAAGATTTCGCGGTACAACTCATAAGCACACACTTGGTCCCACCGTATCTGGATTATGGAATTTCGAAGAATCGGAGTAGCCGCTCTTAAGACTCACGATCACGAGATAAGTTAAGATAAGCTTTTGATAGTTCTCAGGATCTCTTAGGAGCGCTCTAAGGTGTTAAATATTATGATCCTATTCTTATTCTTTAATTGTGTTTTCGTCATCAGGAAATATAGAATAATAGAATAATAGAATATTAGAATATTAGAATGTGCATTTTTTATGGCGGCCAAATTTTACGAATTTTTTCCTCTGAATATAATATTTTGTTTTGTTATTATTAAGGATTTAATGCAAAGTGGCCGGATAATAGTGACTGGCCGTGTATACTTACGCTAGGACCTAGGTCGTTTTATAGGAAAAAAAGAGCTCTGAAATGGCAAAGTGCAATGGATTAGTGGTTAATTTCGTCGCTGGTTCAAATCCCGACCCGTACCTCCTGAAAGTTTTTATTAGCCCTTGCGAACGTCCGACAAACATCCAAGAGTAAGAACTGTCAGGAGAAGCTTCTCAAAACTGCATTAAACTGTCGTTCCCTTTCATTCGTGCTAAAAGAATATATTTTTTGACACACTGTGGTTGAAGAGGCCAGACTTTGGGTCCTGTACGGTTAATATTTATTTATTTATTTTTTCCTTTTACATGAAAAACAAATTGTTTGAATCTAGGACTTACATTTTTCTGATTTATTAGTAGACAGTTTCTAAAATTGCTCTATGACCCACCGTCACTGCATAGCAATAGAAAAAATATTGCGCCAAGATATTTATCCTTAAATTGTAATTGCAATTTTCCCAATTAGAACCAATTGCTCCAACAAAACACAATGAACAGCTCAAACACATTAAACCACTAATCACCTCAAATATATTCTATTGGAATAAAATCCGAACGAATCGATTAAAACAACACAACTGTCATTACATCGTCGTCGTCGTTATACTTAAGCTGCGTACTCACAAAATACATAAAAAAAATCTAGTACAATGAAATATTTACACGCAAATAATTCAAAAATATCAGCAATAAAATCAAAATATTAATCAAGCGTAAATATGGTATCCATGCAGTCATAAAGTCCAGTGATCGGTGGGCATGGGCACATAGTGTCCTCCTACACCTACGCCCCCACAGACAGTTGATTTGGAAATAACAAAACTTTCGTCTGTATTAATGTTGACTGGCTTATATCTACACACACTATGTGTGTGTGAATTTTTGTTTGATTATGGTTTCGATTTATTTTTACGCTCGACATGAACTATAATAATTTCTATGTTTGATTTTAGATAATGTCCTCGCGCTAGAGCTCGATGCAGGATGAGGATGTTGCCCATTGAAACCATTAATTTATTTTACGCTCGCCAGACATTGTTGGCCAAACTTGTGATTGGCGAAAATATGAAAATGTTCACAATTTTGAAAATTTCAAATAAATTGTGGCCACGTCCCGAACACGAAAATAAACTATATACCATGGACTTTAGTTTGTATGTTAGCTGTTAGCTGAAGTGTAATTATATTTATGGGATGCTTTGTTTGAGTTACGTCCGCAATCGACCGACATAGGCACGATAAACGATTACATGACGAAGGCTTAAAGTTTTGTGGTTATATGGGCGAAACTGCTATTAACGATGATACCTACTACAGATGTACATTCTACGCATGGATATATTATGTACGTATGCTGCATTGGTTTTGATGGTAGCCATGCAGCTTAAACTGAAATGGTGTCAATTTGGTGTTTACTTTGAGCTGGAATATATTCTACCGAAACGAATATTGACAATCCTTTCTGTATTTGTACAGGAGAAGGGAGGAAAACAAAATTGTCTCTATAAAGAAAGCCCTCTTTGCAACCTTCTAGCCCAAGCAAATCGGAAAGTCCTGCGATCGAAACAATATATCCGGATGTTTTAGTAGTATGGTATGGGATAAATGGACTATCGGTGCAAAAGACAGGGAAACACTTGCTAGGGGTAGCCGAGTTATATTAGATAATGAGCCCATATTAATCCTAAACATTTTTGCAGTCAGAATTGGTGACTAAAACAAACATTCAGTTTGTTTATGCGACCACACCAAGCACATACACAAAGAATTTACTAGCAGATGAATTCTTTGCAACATAAGCAAAATTATGCTATAGGAGGAAGAACTCAAAGTGAATCGAGTTGATTCTGTTTTATACTTTTAGAGAGATGGACTACCCCCCACCAGTGATAGGGGTTCTTGATATTTTTATTGAAATAAAAATTAAAAAGAACACAACATATATATATTGATTTAATTTTTTTATCGATTTTATTATTTGGAACGCAAATCTCACGCGCGTTCAACAAAACTCATATGTCGGTTCCGTCCAATAGAAACAAAAAGTGAAAAAAGCCAACCGACGTGGCTTTGCTCTATAAAACGTGTATAAATGGTGAAGAAAGTAGACTCGCTAGGATTCGTAAGTCGATTGACGGCCTAAGATAAGTACCGGTCAAGTTCATCTAGCCAATGCAATCGTAACATGTTTCAGGGCTACTTATGCGTACACTTCTGCTAGATACGGAAACATACACTTTGTGAATGTCTGTTAAGAAGACAATTTTTCAGAAAAGAAATGCGTTCATAAGCGATGTTGCGCATTAGGGATGTTAGGATAAGTTAACCTACAAAAAAAAAAATTAAGATGATTTTTATACTGACATTAGCCACATGGGCAAAGGTGTTATAAAAAAATCAAAACTTCGATACGATGCTCCTTTAAGCTCTATATAAACATTTGGTCTAATCTGTTGTCTGTCATCTGTCATCTGTCATCTGTCATCTGTCATCTGTCATCTGTCATCTGTCATCTGTCATCTGTCATCTGTCATCTGTCGTCTGTCATCAGTCATCTGTCATCTGTCATCTGTCATCTGTCATCTGTCATCTGTCATCTGTCATCTGTCATCTGTCATCTGTCATCTGTCATCTGTCATCTGTCATCTGTCATCTGTCATCTGTCATCTGTCGTCTGTCAACTGTCATCTCTCATCTGATATCTTTCATATGTTATCTGTCATCTGTCTTCACATTTTTATGGGAAGAGTACTGTAAGAATAGGGTAGTGCCAACAGTTCACCTGTTTGAAAATTAAATAAGCTGTTTAAAATACTTGCATTGACGTTGAAATATATTATAAGTTATTTCTGATAAAGAAACTCAAATGTTTTTATGCCTCATAGCATTTATTTGATTATTATTATAAACTCATAAAAAAATTATGTAAAATTGACAAACATAGACCTTTTCCTATACCCGACCACTTTGTTTCCCAAACCCAAACACAGAGTTTCACTGCACCACCGATGGATTGTTAATCAAGCCAATTAATATTTTAATCGTTAACAATATACTAATAAAATGTTTCGGTTCTCTTTCACAGAGTCTCCGAAGAAATCCACAACCCAATCGGCAGGCATTGTATTTATAATTTTTGAACACATTTTCTGATATGGAAAAAATAACCACAGGAGGCAATGTTTCACCACTTGCATTAAAAATCAGAAAAACAGTCCGATAATTTGACCAGGTATAGATTCCGATACGCTTTTATACCAATAACGGTATATGCAAGGCTAAAAGATGCTACGTTGCTGTTGTAAATTATCGTTCTCTTCTTCTAAATGTTTTACCAAATCGGTTAACCACTTGCGAGTGCTCTCAGGAGTACCTTAAGATAGTTCGTTATGGTGCTTCAGGAAACCGTTGTACAATTTTCTCCCAGACCTGGCGTGTTTCTTTGTTCCTCCTGCACGATTTCTTGTATTACATCTAGCAACTCATCTGGTTTCTGCAGAAATTCACATTTCAATTGCAGGTCCAGTCCAATGGGGCTTATCAGGAGCTCTACCGTTAACCCTATCATGGAGAGTTATAATTAAAACCTCGAAATTTCTACTCCCACTTTGAATACTCATCGATTCGGTTCTAATAAGGACTCGTCGGATTCTTTTTTTTTGATTAATTCGAATACAGCAAACCTCAAAACTGCCCTGTTTCATATTTTTGAAAACCTTTTCGTTGGTGTTATATGGCGTTATGGTTGACATAAAGGCGTTCTAGTTTCCCGGACACTCTCTACTAGTTTTTAACTTTCTCGTTTACATCGTGCGGAAATTTCGAACTCAAATTGAGTATGGAGAATGATATTACGACTATAGAGAAGACCAAAAAAGTGGGCCCGCCAATGCCGTCTGTCCGGGGGCTGTATGGCGAAACGGTTCGACGGATTTGCTTCAAAATTCGTATATAAGGTTATTGGCGTTACATCTAAGGGCATCTTTTTATTTTTTGCTTTATGAAATAACGGTACCTGCCATACAATTTTTTTTGTGAAAATCACTTATCACCATTTTTCTAGAAAGTGGTTCCAAGGATTTTAGTCTTTTTTTGTACTTAGGATGTCTGGGATGGGTTCAAAAATTCTGCATACTCAGTTTTTGGAAAAAACATCGATTAACGTTAATTTATTTTTTCATATAACGATTTTCTTAAATTTAAATTCAATTGGTTTTCCCAAAATCGGCTCTAACGATTTTGATAATTTTTTTGCATTTCGAACAATTATATTAAAAGTTAAAAAATTACATCAAAATCGTTAGAGCCGTTTTTGAGAAAATCTAATTTTTCAAAACCTAAATTCAAATCCATTTTCGATTCATTTTGCGGTTCAAAAATGCATCTCATGACGCAGTCGTGCACTTAAAAAAGTGAGAAAAAACTGCGGGCGATCGAGATTAGTTGCTACTACCCTACTAAGGAAGCAAAAGAAAAAATACTGTGTACGTGTTTAAAGAATGAACCTTTCATGTTTATTATATAGCATGATTGCGGCTTTGTCGCCTTTCCCTACAAGAATTTTGTTTTGTGATAGCGCTGCGGGAATATTATATTTCCATTCCAACACCGTCTAACGCTCATTAAATTAGGAAGAATACATTAACATATCTCGGTATTTACGCACTTAACGAGCACCAATGCAAACTATTTGTCCTAACCCACCATAGACCCCATTCATTTAATTTACAAGTTTTCACTCAACAGTTGGTTGTCCGTAGACTTATTTCACGGATTTGACAATTCCATGGCGGAATACACTTCATCATTAGCGCAATCAATCGAACCAACCGTAGCAGTCACTTCACGGCAATTATCGTCCTCAGCTAATCTCCGATTGCATTCACAACACGATTTGTCAACATCAAAAAGAAACGACTCAAATCGGCTTCAATCCACGTACCTAATTGATATTTAATTAGAGCCCAATCAGTCGTTGCAGTCAGTGGTTTTCCAAAACGGATTCACTTACGCGCATCCTCACATCCAGCCCCGGAGCGGAGGCCCACCATTGACTGAAATGAATTTCCTTCCTATTGTGCGTTTTGCTGACCAGAAAATTAAATAAATTCAAACGACATTGAAATTGAATATTCAATTGACTCCTACTCCTGTAGATACCTAAATCTACCCCGAAATTTTGGCGTCTCACCGGCTGCGTTAAGTCGTCGTCGACCATCATCATCTGAACACGAATGCGAAACATCATCTGCGGTCGGCAATTGAATTGATAATTGCATTGCAACAGATACATTATTTGTCACCCGCTCTCCATCCACTACCCCCACACAACCAGCCAGACACGAATTGGAGTTAAGCTCTTGCAGTGTGAGGATGAGGATGAATGGACATAGGTCGATCATTAGTGTCAGGATGCGGGGCAACGGATGTGCTCATGACAGGACAGGACAGCTCATTATCGGCGTTAGTGTTTGTGTATGTCCCGGCAGCGGCCACGACGACCAACGGCTGCTGCTTTTGTTATTGTTACAGACGGGTTAAGGAGACTTCGTCGTACCAAGTTGGTGGGTGTGTCCTTAGCACTGTCAAATTAATGCATATTGATGAGTAACCAAAAGCATGTTAGAAATGTTTTGGTAATTAGAACGCCTGCAGAGGCCTGCATTTGTACTTATGTTGAATTTTGGTTTTCATATAAACTCCCTGACCCAAGAGAGTCATCCATTTGGGCAGTAGGTAGGTATCTTTTGTACCAACTAACAATAGACCTTGATGTCCTGCAGGATATTGTTTTGCAATTATTGATTTCAAAATGTCTGCCAGCAGCAGCAGCATAATTGGGACTTTAAATGAACGTACAAAGATATGTCATTGCATCGATACTATACTCATTAAAATAAATAGACGGGGTGGGCTAATTGCTCAATTTCTTTGATGCGGGTGACCATTAAAGAGGAACCGAAATTGCCACCACACATCACACCACAGAGACATCGTCATGAAACTTTTATCGTAGACAATTTGAAGCAACATTCCAAAATTGGTTAATTTTTCGAATTAAATTAAGCATTCTCGCAATAGGCTTGACGAGTTGCTTCGTCCTTCGGTGTCCATTTAATTCGACGTCAATCAATAAATTGACATCAATCTGGGTTGTGTTAGAGGAGAGGGTGCATTGGTATTTTTCCACACCTAACGCGCCGAGTTAATTGATTTTAGAAGTTGAAACTTTTCCATAAAATTAAAACTTTAAAGAATTTCTCAATTAAAGGAAATTCTTATGGCAGATTGGCATATTGCGACTTTACCGGCAGGACTTTGTAAATTTCTGAATTATTTTTTTACTATATATTAAATGTAGGTAGGTATGAACTTTTAACCCATGAAAGGAGTCCTTCATGGTTTGACTTATTTTTTAAGTCCGATTGACGCAATTACTTCAGTAGCAGCGCAATGCGTGCGTGCTTGCGAAATGTAATCGTTAATTGTCAAAGGGTCAGCTCGCTTGACGGAGTTCACGAGCAAATGGGAACTTTGCATTTGTTGCTGTTGTTGAAGTCGTTGTTCTTTGTGTTAAGAACTCTAAGCACATAGAGTCAACGAGCATATGATTTGGGAAACTAAAAGTTTCGAGGTTGCATGCATGCAAACATGTGGTCGTTGAAAAATGTAAGCAAGCTCAATTATGGGGGGAGCTGGAAACAAGGTTGTTAAATCATTTAAATAGGGATTCACAGGCATGACGTGATCTAAGATTCCAAATGTTCATCAGAACTTAAAGATGGAAAAAGTAAAACTTTCGAATCTTTATATTTTACTGTACGTCCAAACATTAGCCTAAGGGTGAACTGATGAGCATTCCTGGCAAAGCGGGTATTGCGGTTGAATTGTCAAAGGGGTGGAATGCAAGAGACATTACGACGATGATTAAGAGCGGCAAGTGATTTCGCGATGTGTCGGCCGCCAATAAGTTTTACTGCACGTTTTTGAATCCTGTCAAGTAGCTCCAAAAATGTACTTGGAGCACCGGACCAGATATGAGCGTTGAACTCAAGTTTGGGGCAAAAAAATATGCTGCTAACATGAGATGAGATTTAATGAGCTTAACATGTGCTGCCGATCCCGTTCAACGCCCGGGTATCTTTCCAATGATATCGTCCCCAGTAAATACTTTGACGAGGTATTTGGTCCCTTACTATCGATGGCGGGTCACAGCTATGAGTCATGATGCAACAGTGGATGTTATTCCAGGGTTTATTGTCGCAACATCCTCAATGACGGTTTTTGCTATAGCGGTTAGTAACTGCATGTTAGCCAGCTTTAAGTCAAAATTAATCCCATCGGAATAATATTGATACTAAGTGATGGCAGATACCTCTGAGTGCCGAAAAGCATTCCTTAACTCATATAGCGTTTATTATATTGGAGTAGATCTGGTTTGAGTGCTCCCTGATTGTACACACAAATAGTTACTTTACTTGAATTTCTGGTAGTTCCATCGCCAGAGAACGGTCTGAGCAGCCCTATAGAAGCGTACATCTTAGCTTGGAACCCAGTGCTTTTGAGAAGAATCCTACTCCTGTTCATTTGTTCGTATTTTTAGCGCCCAGTTGTGATTTAATTTAATCGGTTCATTTTTATAACGGGTGATTTTTTAAGAGTTAAGTTTTTCAGTTTGGCAGCACTAGTTAGTTATGGCGTCCAACGTCATCTGTCAAAGTGAAAAGTTTTCAGTATAATCTGCCATTTAATCATGGAAAGACTTACAAACGCGAAACGATTGCAAATTTATTATCAAAATGATCGCGCTTCGTGAAAAATAGTGAAAAACCGCTGTTTTATAAAAAAAACTGTGTTCAGCGATGAGGCTCATTTCTGGCTCAACGGATACGTAAATAAGCAAAACTATTGCATCTGGAGTGATGAACAGCCACATGGTATACAAGAATTACCGAAATCATCCCGAAAAAACGACAGTTTGGTGTGGTTTATGGGCTGGTGGCATCATTGGTCCATTTTTCTTCAAAGGCGACCGTGGAAGAAACATTACCGTCAATGGCGAACGATATCTAGCCATGATACGCAACTTTTTTTTGTTGGCTGAGTTAAACTTGGTTGACATGTGGTTTCATCAAGATGGTGACACATGCTACACAGCTCGTGAAACAATGGAAATGTTGAAGGCTGAATTTGGTGAGCAGCTTATCTCTCGAAATAGCCCTGTGAGTTGGCCACCAAGATCATGCAATTTAACGCCTCTTGATTATTTCTTGTGGAGTTATGTAAAGTCGTTAGTCTATGTGGACAAGCCGAACACATGTAAAACCTTACAGGATAACATAACATAACATATAGACCGAAATGCTCGAAAAAGTGACGCAAAATTGGACCTTCCGAATGGACCATTTGAAACGGACCCACAGACAAGATTTACATGAAGTTGTCTTTAAAACGTAAATGGCAAAGACCTATTTATCGATTACAATAAAAATTGTAAATATTTGATATACACGTAATATTTGCACCCTGTTTAGATGGGGCTGAAAGCCGTCATTTTGAAGCATTCTTATTAGTATCTTTGCCATATTCCGCTTCCAATTTAGTGTGGAGTTGTATGTTGCATCAATGTACTTCACTTCGGTTGAGAGAATGGGGCCAACCCACCCTCCACATCTTTTTGATTAACTGGCAACGAGCTCTTCATCTTCTCCATCTATTCGGTAGGATACGATATCGGGATCAGTTTATAGCCCTCCGAATTCATTGCATGCCTAATGCTCCCCCTGCAAGATTCGTCGGTTTCAAGTCTTAAGCATGATATGTATTACGCGATACAGATGTATCAGTTTTGACGGGATACCGAATTCGGTCATCGCTCCTGACGATGAATGATGGTGTGTTTCGACATGAAATTTATTGATCTTTCGTAGGATTTGTCTCATTGTGGAAATGTGGTCTATTGTCACTTTGCGAGCCGGAAGCCACATGTTGATATATCTATATTCGATAATACTTACAAGACACAGGATCGCCTTCCTGTAGATGGGGCATATGGGCTGTATCGGGCATGGTTTGTTGGTTTGGTACATGGCCCGACACATTCGCAAGATCATTCATCATCATACCACGGACTCTATTTCTCTGGTGGTTGGTAGCATACCACGGTCTCCTTGATACCTCCGTGATAAAGTCGCTCCAAATATGTTGAATTAGTTCACGTAAGGTATAACTGACATCAAAAACATTCCCGATACCGTTGTGCCAAACTAGTGAATTCAGTCCCCATACATTTTCTTTTTGAAGTGGTCATATTAATCTCGAGACTCATAGCCTAGACGGAGCATAGGCAGAGCATTGAAGTGCAACAAGTTAAGCATTTCAAGTTCGTCTGAACTCCTTATAACTCCATTGGGATCTTTTTCAGCAGCGCCTTCTGTTATGTAAAATGCTACGTAAAATGAAAATGCATTTTTTATCAGTATAAGTAACAATCGCGCCTTAGGTTGCACGCACAGTAAAGCTTGAAAGCGATAATATCTTTTTATGTAGGTGCTTTCTCTCGTTACTTTGAGCATGGGCATAAGAAGACATGTAAACCATTTTACCGCTTCTAGAGTCACATCGCTTTCTCGCTTTACTGTGCGCTTAACCTTAGATTCAATCATTCATTAGGCACACACGCTGCAAACTGTGATGACGCTAATGAAGGAGAAACAGTGTTGCACCTCCTATGTGCCCGACTGTGGCCAGCGCCACACATCAATTCATCTGCTGGAGTTGAAAGGGGAATTACTAGCACAACGAGCACAATTTTAAAGCGCAATTTTTATATATGAATATATGCAAGGAACCGAATGCATCGAAGATGATGAACTGTACACTTCAAGTTGCTTGAAAAATTAAGTTAGATTTTGCCATTTAAACTTTCTCGTATACATAAGTATACTAAAGTGAAAGTTATTGCGATCGTGTGTAAATTTCGAACTATAGAAAAGTCAAAAAAAATGGGTCCGCCAATGCCGTCCGTCCGCCGGTCCGGGGGCCGTATAGCGAAACGGTTCGACGGATTTGCTTCAATGTTCGTCTATAAGGTTCTTGGGGTTACATCTCGGGCATCTTTTTATTTTTTGCTTTATCTTTTGAAATAACGGTACCTGCAATACAATTTTGTTTGTAAAAATCACTTATCACTATTTTTCTCGAAAGTGGTTCCAAGGATTTCGGTCTTTTTTGTACTAAAGATGTTTGGGATGGAATCAAAAATTATGCATACTCAGTTTTTGAAAGAAATTGAAATCGATTAACGGTGACTTATAACGATTTTTATAATTTTTTGTATTCCGAACAATTATGTTAAAAGTATCCAATGTGAGAAATTACATCAAAATAGTACATATACAAAGCAAATCAAATTTTTCAAAATCTAAAAAGTGATTTAAATCCATTTTCGATCCATTTTGCGATTCAGAAACGCATTTCATGTACCGCGAAAGTTTCGTATGACGCAGTCGTGCACTTTATTTTTGTTCTTGTATAAATAACCATCGTAGCACATATCCATTCAAGTTTTACTATTTTTTGCAAAAAGAGTTAAAAATCCACCGAAAATGTGTTACACCAACGACAAATTTAACACTTGATATAGTAGGTACATCCCCAAGGGACCACAAAATTCCACAAAACGAGCCTACTAAACGATCCTCGCCTTAGGGAAACGAACACCAGTCCCATCAACAAGCCTCCTACGGAGTACATTTACAATCTCAAATTGGTTAGTGTAAATAATTACCCTCGAAAGTGAGTTCCCTTAATAGCTGCAAAGAGAAATAATATAACTCTGTCATTTAATTTACACTCAACGCCTCAAATGAGTTCTATGATTACACTGCCCTCGAGCACAATTAGCTTTTGATATCCCCGCCGAGTGAGTGTTGATTTGCTGCCAACAAAAGAAACCCCAGCCAAATAGAATTCCATTAGAAAATTTCATTTCATCCATTCGAGTTCACAAGTATTTCTCAATAAAATTATATCCAATAGCCAATGGCTATTGCTATTGCTGTTACTGTTGCTATTGCCACAGTGTAACAAAGCACCACAGACCACTTTGAAAAATACTAGCCGCAAATTGTAGCTTGTAATAGCCCACTCGAAGCCACCTATTACTTTGTTATCCACTCTTGACGTTGAGTTCTTGGGTGGGGGTGGAGAGTTCCTTTAGTTGAAAATTGTGGCCGAACACACGTTTTTTTCTTTTTTTTGAATGAATGAATATCCTTATACAAAGGAAGGAAGAATCTTTTTGAGTTTTTTTTTTTCGCACAAGTCGGTATCGCACCGCAAGACCGAACATTCTTTACATCCATTCAGTAGCTGCATCACCTCTTACCATCGCCATCAGAATGATGCATGGTTAAGTGGGCTATGGGCTCGTTATATACTCTCCACACAGCCACTTTCTAATAAAACAATTGCACACTCCAGATCTCCAGAAGGAGCTAGCTAGCTATATGGAGTAAGAGAATTTATTCAAAAGGGCCATATCATTGTCGTGTCTGTGCTTCGCCTTGAACTTTACCATAGTACATACTACATACATATATTCGTATCCGATTTCAGGAGGAGCACAAAAAAATATGGGTATCCCGGCCATCATTCCCTAAAATCAACCACCAACGCGCGTCCTTGCATACTTATCCGTATCCATATCGATTGATTACAATGGCAACATTTGCATAAATTTTGAGAATCTAAACAACGAAAAAAGGGACTTACTTCGCATACATTAAAATGTGATTTCGAAAATTTGGGGGGGGGGGGTAATTTTGTGGAACATTTACATAAGAAGAACTTTAAGGGAACATTTCGGCTGAATCTGCATAAAGCTTTGGGTTTTCCAGCAACAATGTTGATGCAACAAATTCCCAAATGTCTGATTCAGCATTTTTTTTTGTTTCTTTTGTTTATGGAAAGTCCTTCCTTTTCATACGGATACAATACCATACGAGACGAGACGGCAGTGTGGCGTTGAACTTGTCTGGGGAGAGTTCAGTTCAGGCAAATCATTTTGTTATCGCGTGGGTTGGTTATTGATTTGGCACGAATTGTGGACTATTTTACTCAAGAAGGGTTACTCTGTGAGTTTGTTCATGTAAGTGGGACAGTCTCAGCACAAGTGAACATATTTCTTTGGGGGGCTAATTTTTTAAAAGTTAATGTAGGTCAATTAAGTAAAATGAATTAGCTGGTGGAAGGGTGGTAAAAATCGTTTTGGCTTTTGACAAGACAGACACTCATTATTCGGGCTGTATATAGAGAAAATGAGGGTTTGGATAGTCGTAATACATTTCAATTTTTAGAAGAATGGTGAATGCCATTGTGGGAGGAGTTAAGACTTGAACTTTTTCGTAATATTGGAAAAAAAACACGATACTAAACACGAAATACTTTTTTATGTTAACTATACATCTTTACCAATACGTAATACAAATACCTTTATATCGGATTGTCTAGTTAATAGAATAAAGTTAGTTAGGTTAGGTTAGGAGGGCTGTTGGCACCAAGTCCAATTTCAGCCATTGCAAATACCCTAATTGTACATGAAAGGACTTGTGAATACCAAAACCACTAGGATCTGTTTGAAGATCTTTTGATACCTGATAGCGGTATCCTAGCCTAGCTGCCCAAGCTTCCATGTAGGATAAGCATTCCTGTACAGCTAGACAGTAACCGGTATTCCGTTTCCAGCTCTGCAGACTGTATTTCCTCTTTTTAGATTGTTTATTCTAAAGGGTGATCCATTTCGAAGTTCCCTACTTTTTTTAAGAAAAAAACACAGAAAATTCAAATTTAATGGAGAATGTTTATTATCATTTGAAAGAACATTCTTTGGCATTTATTTTTTGAAGATTATGGCTATCAAATGTTGGCCGTTGCTACGTCGCAGATGGTCCATCCGTTGAGTCCAATTTTCGATCACTCGTTCGAGCATTTTGACTGGTAACTGGCGAATGACACGCGTGATGTTTTCCTCAAAGGCCTGAATCGAAGCGGGTTTGTCGGCATAAGCTTTTGACTTTACATATCCCCACAGGAAAAAGTCTAACGGTGTGATATCACACGATCTTGGTGGCCAATCGACCGGCCCAAAACGTGAAATTATGTGCTCACCGAAATGTTCTCTCAATAAGTCCATTGATTGATGCGATGTGTGGGAAGTGGCGCCGTCTTGCTGAAACCAAATGTCTCCGAGATCACGAGCTTCAATTTCAGGCATCAAATAGTCGGTTATCATGGCACGATAACGGTCGCCATTGACGGTTACGTTCGCACCGGCATAATTTTTTTAAAAAAAAAAGGACCGATGATTCCACCGGCCCACAAACCACACCAAACCGTTGTTTTTTCTGGATGAAGTGGCAGTTCTTCAATCCCTTCAGGTTGCTCTTCGTCCCAAATGCGGCAATTTTGTTTGTTTACATACCCATTGAGCCAGAAATGGGCCTCATCGCTAAACAAAATTTGCCTCGAAAACGTCTGATCTTCTTGGAACTTTTCAAGAGCCCATAGAGCGAAGCGATGTCGCTTGGGAAGGTCGGGCGGCTTCAGTTGTTGCACAAGCTGTATTTTGTACGCTTCCATTTAAGATCTTGACGTAAAATGCGCCAAGTCGTTCCATACGTCAGTCCGAGTTACTGCGAACGGCGCCGAATCGACTCTCTACGGTCTTCGTGTACACTCTCAGCTACGGCCGCTATATTTTCTTCACAGCGTGCTGGACGTGGTCTATTCGGTCGAATATTATCCAATAATGAATGCTGAGTCTCAAAATGGGTGATGGTGTTGCGAATAGTACGCTCAGTAGGCCGATTATGTTGACCATAAGTTGAGCGAAGTGCACGAAACACATTCCTCACAGAACGTGAATTTTCATAATAAAGTTGAACAATTTGTAAACGTTGTTCACGCGTAAGTCTTCCCATTATGAAATGCGAAACAATACTAAACAAAAATAACATGACAGCATGATACGACTCATACGTGATCTGTCAAGAAAGGCTATTGAAAAAAGTATCTCTACTTGGATCACCCGTTATAGCTTCTACAGGAATCGTAAAGCTTATTAAGGAAGTTTTCGACGCCTGAATTTGGAGAAGCTATGAAATTTTGATGTCAATATTGGGCCACAAACTTAGGGTTAGGACGCAACCGCTACTGTTGTACATCAGCTTTTTCGGTCCACTCCAGAGAACGAGAATGAAAACTCAAATGAGAGTAGAATCCACTGATTACGTTAGTTACATATAAGTCGCAGTTTAGATTTTTGAGATCGGATTCGGAATTCACTGCCTGCCATTATTGGTCTTACGAGTTTAAGGCTTGAGAGCTCCATCTCTTCTGAAAGGCTTTTCTTTCTTCGGTATTCCATATCAATTAAATTTGGAGGTTAATGCAACACTCAGGTACTTAGCCTCGGTTGGCAGATTAAGGCGAACACATTTTAGTTTTTGTGGTTTTCCAAGTCTATTTCAGGTTATCGTCAAGCCCGTTTCTATCCACCAGCTTACATTTATAGTTCTTATAACGCAGATTCCATAATAGAATCCACCTTTAGAGGTTGATAAGGTATTACCTGTTAATAGTACAACGGTGTCATCTTAAGACCTCTGCTGAACAGGGCTATAAGATTTTCGTTATTTAGGAAGTTCCCCAGGAGAATCACGTTTAAGTTTTCCGTGAAATACGATTTTCCTAATCACTGTGTTTGCAAGGCTGTTCTTTATGACCCTGCTGATAAGCAATGTCAATGTGACGAGTTTCTGAAGTAAGAAATACCCTGTTATGTTACAAAAGTTTTTATTAAAGAATTACAGAGCAACTTCTTGTAGCACCAGTTTTCTGTGGCATGGCAGGTATGATTCCATCCGGCCCGCTGCCTAAAACAGTTGGAAGGACTTGAGTGCTCATGCTTGAAAAGACTCTCATGATAACCACTTCTTCATTCGAATGTGAAAATGGGCTTCCACCAGGTCTTTTAAGCATACTTCCTAGATCTGAGCAACCCGAAAAGTGGGCTTCAAGAAGCAGATCTAAAGTCTCCTGGTTGTAAGTTGTCCAGCAAAAGTCCTTTAGGATCTAAACACCGTTTAACAGCAATTATTCCGATAGCTCAGCAATATTTTGGAAAGATGCATGGGAGTTTTTCTTGTTTTTTTTTAACAAATCGCAACTTAGCTCGAAATTATCACCTTTATTTGTATTCACATTTTTGCCGCTCACTTAGATTATTTCAAGTAGTGGAAGTTCGTTTTTTATTTTATCGTTTTATTGGACAGGTTTATGAATGAAATCTCAACAGAAGGATTTCCAGTATGACTAGCCGCTTCTGAAGAGTTTTGTTTACTTTTCTTCAAAAAATATTAATAAAAAAAAAACCAAAAATAAAACGAAAGTCAAAATACGAACTCATTAAAATTCCATATTCAATAGCTGGAACCATTCCTTCTCTCTTTGTCCCTCTCCCTTTCTACGTACATCAATATTAAAAATAATGACAAAGGATATTATTTCATTTCATCGCCGGAATGAATTGTAAATTCTTTAAATAATATGCGAGGGTTACCGTAATGTTTGTTTATGTTTTATAATGAAATGGAATATTTTAATATAACGATAAAGGAAGAGAAAGAGATATGCAATTGCGTATCCTTTGCTAAAACATTTGGGCGGCACTTTAAAGTGAAAGAAGGAGTAGTACCAATATAAATTCATACGACCGCTATGACGACGTTGCACAGTGGGCACAATCTCCGACTTGGTTGTCTTAAGTTTCGAGGTCGAAAATATTTCCTTCTAAAGTTATAATTTAAATTTAGAGACTAGCTGAATGTAGTTTAAGAGATTAATCGCATAGCTATATAGATTTATGACCTGGGAGATTTGGGCGCTAAAGGTGCTCAAATTTTGTAAAAATTTCTGAAAAAAGAGTTATAGCATCCCGAGTTTTTTCACAATGAGTCTCCGTTAAAGAACATAATGTTTCGTATCATTACAAACATAATTTATTATTCGTCCATTTGATTCAAAAGTTCCTCCTTTTCCTGTTAAGCATGTAGTTTCGATGCTCTCTTCAAACCGAAGCAGATAAAAAATAAATATTACTCATGAACGGCCCAGAACCTAAAGCCTAGCTTCTCAAACCATTGTGAGTGCGTAGATATATTTTTTGACAAGAATGGATGGACCAACTATTTAATCCCGACTCCAAACTTGGGTGTTTGTTAGACGTTCGCAAGAGGTGGGCCTGCAAATAAGAACTTTAAAATTAAACTGCACCCACAGCCGAAGAAGATGGTTCCTTAAAAATTACATTTCTAATTATTAAAATTATTCGGTTGTGGGATACCCATATGTATATGGAAGCCCCTTATCGCTTTGGATGAAACTTGCTCCTTCATTTTGTTAGCACAACCGAAAATTTGTGTAGTATCAAAAATGTTGTTAAGCCATAATTCAAAAGATTCTTACCTATTTCTATCTCTCTAAAAATACTGCACATCAGCTCTACAGTAGGTGTCATCACTGGAGACTGTCTTATGGGCAGGCATGCAACTAGGCTTGGCATGTACTCAAATGACATTTGCGGAAGCTGCATAGACGAAGAGGAAGGAGAAACAATCATTCAACTCATTTGCACTTGTCCTGCTCTCTGCCAGAAACGTAAGGAAGGCATCTTCCTTCTTCCAAGACAATCTTGAAGATCGGCCTCACTGACTGCCACTTCAATCTAACCTTACCTCTTTCTACCTATTTCTTACCATTCAGTTCAGTTAAGGCTATAACTGCCGTTGCTACAGCATGTAGCGATGATGGTAATGTCTCCCTCTGCTCCATTCTGCTCCAAGGTGTATGGTGTCATACTTTGGTATCAAACGCCATTTCTTCGCAAAACAGCATCCACGAACTTAAGTCCATTACCTGGCCACTATACTAAATCCATTGTCTATGGAATTCGATAAACAAAAAGTTCAACTGAATATCTGAAACAAAAAATATCGGGACACAAATTACCATCGACCGCTTCAATTTTAACTAAAGAGTTACTTCCTTTTTGACGTCCCCACTCTGGAATTTCATAAAATTTGGAAAAACTCGAATCCATGTAGCCTTTAGCCCCAGAAACTGAAAACCTACTTTCTCTTTAAGAAATTAATAGTAACCCAAGAATTAATTTGACCAATGTCTCCAATTCTGTTTGTGCTGAATTTCCCCTTCTTGTAAAAAATGCCGGTTTTTTTTTTGGTCACCAAAACTATACCACCACAGAAATCGTTTGACCTCACCCTCTTAGTTAAAAAAAACGCCAATTTGTCCGCTTTTCACTCTTCTCACGTCTGTCGCTTCTACACCCAGCCTTGTATTAAGGTTGACTCCCAGAAATTCTGAAATCCTTCTGCGTCTTATTTAAAATGAATATTTTTCTCAATACCTTAACTCGATAAAAATATTTTGTAGTTCGTCAAAATGTATTGCACATTTGTCGGAGATAAAATTTTAAGTTAGAAAATTATTTATAAGAAATCATCAGAAGAAGGTTTAAGGATCAGATAGTTTCGAACCACGTTTATTGTATTCAAGTAGCAATACCACCAAAAGTCTCATTTCTGTATCACTTTTCTCAAGGTACTTCACATGATTCTTCTTCATACTCATATATTGCTATCAACCCGGTAAATAAACTACTAACGCTTTACAAAATCTTACTACGAAAATTTAAAAATCTCTAAGAGACAAAGCCATTTTTGTTGTGAACCAGGGTCGAGCTACAGTGGCAACTTTGGCATAGATGAGGGGAACGCGGCATGCTTGTGATTGCTCGGCTCAGCTCGTCGGACGGGGGTGACACTTGTCCCCTATAGTGAGAATCCTGCTCAACAAAGATTTATCTATGCCAAATGGTAAAAAGAGAAAGAAAAAAGACAATAGAGGAGAAAGTTCTCGTTCTAGAACGGATTAAAAATATAGGAAAGTGAAAGCGAGCAAAGCAAGTAAAAGAATTGAAAATTAAAAAGTACACTGACTTAGGTCAGTTCTTAGAAAGAAAGACATCACGAAGCTAGCCTAACTAACCTAAGCTTATTCTAAACTAAACTATATGATAAAGCTAACCCATATCTGGGTTGTTTCATAGAGATTGAAGGAGAAATCGATAAAACAGAATTCTCGCAGATATACAGAGGTATTCAAAGCATGGGAGTTGATAACACTACCTGCAGATGGTTAACATGAATGCTAGAGGATAAAACAATAAATACCTTAGTTGGCAGTAAAAAACTCAGTGTTCTAGCTATGAAAGGTTGGCCACAGGGGGAAGTCCTCTATTCCCTACTATGGTCCATCGTAATAAACGAAGTACTGATTATTGCCAGTAACGACAGTTTTCATGTCCAAGGGTATGCAGATGACAGCTTTCTTAATCAGAGGCAAATCACGAACCGCCTCCAGAGGGTGTTAACCAAGTCGCTGAGTGCTGCACAAAGGTTAGCCTCAAGGTCAATCCTAAGAAAAGCCCCATAGTTACATTAACCAAGAGAAGAATGCGAGCAAGACTCAAAAAGGCAACACTCTTCGGTAAATCAATAGAGTTCTCGTCGGACGTTGAAAATGTAGTACTGAATGATAACTAACATGGGACTCTCACCTTACCAAGACTATCGACAAAGCCAGGATCCTTCTGTTGACCATAAAAAGTCTACTTGATAAAAACTGGGTACTCAACCCCAAAATGCCCATTTTTAAGTTTGCGACCGCCGCGACTTTTGATTGTATCAAGCTACGCAGAGGACTGCACAGGCTAAACTAAATAAAGTGCAGATACTAACCTGTGATTGTACAATTGGTGCGATGAAAACTACACCAACTGCTGCACTTGAGGTTATCCTAAACATCCCACCACTTCATCTAGAACTCACGAAAGAAGCTATGGTAAAAGCCTGCACGCTCATCACAGAAGATGAACCAAATCCACACTAGTCCATCCTGCAGTCGTACAGGAACTCAAAAAACAAGAATTACTTGGAACACATCTGACGGACAAATGCTGGCCACCTTATAACTTCCAACACAGCTGCAAGGCAACATTCCCAAAACATTTAAACTGGGAACAGAAAAAACCAACATTTGACAAGGTTTCCTATGTATGGTATATGGACGGGAATACAAACCTATACGCTAGTACGGACATAAAAGCTCCGTATTTCAGGCGGAAATCCTTGCAATGAAACACTGTATTAGAGAGAATTTAAAAAGGTTCATAGCAATTAACGCCTTTGAGATAACTCAAAACTACTCTGGGACTGTCTTCAACTCCTTCTTATACTGGTCAAAACCAACAAAGAACATTTGATCTGGGTGCCAGGTCACAGTGGACATGAAAGCAATGAAAAAGAAGGCCATTGATGTCAAACCATTCTGCGGGCTATGTATGGCCACTACAAAAAGTGGTATTACTAGGTACTTGGCTAGAAGAAAAAAGCTATATTTCTGGAGGTAGACCGAAGGAAAAAGACAAGGAAAAAGCTTCATCCTAAACAGTTCCCACAGAAAAACGGAACAACTACTGCAACTTAGTAGAAGACGGATTCGACTAGTCACAGGCTTCTTCACGAGGCACTTTCATGTCAAAAAACACATGATGACTCTGGGAATAGCACAATACAATACTTGAAGATTGTACAATGAGGACGAAGAAACAGCAGAACATATACTATCTGAAACTCGTCAACGTTATCTAGGTCAGTTCTACCTTAAAGCCAGCTTAACCAAATAGATAGTCGCTTTTATAACCAACTGCGGCTCTTGTGAGGCCGCAGTGATCTGGGATACAATATATCACCTCCAACCCCTTAATCCAATCAGTTTTCTCGTTTGAGCCATAGACGCCATTTTGTAAAGCCCAATGTACAGGTGTCCATATAATTAATGTTATTACGGGTATGGGCCTTTTTTCCCCCGTAAGCAGAAAATCGTCGTGGTCATTTGGTAAGATGCTGTCAAGCCTTTTAATTTATTTTTACTTTCTAAATCTTTTCAATTTTAAGGGTACCGTACCCATACAAAAAGGTGTCACACCAATAACGCCCTGCTTATCGCCATATACATTATCAAAATCAATTGATGACTGCCCTGATATGGGAAAGATGCTGTTTCTCATTCAGAAGCTCTTCATGGGCGGTAATCGGGACTCAGGAACCCATTTTTATTCTTAAAAGTTGAACTTCTGTCTACTGTCTGTCAGTGGAACAGTTATTCGCCTGTATCGAATAAGGCCGCTTATCTTCACAATTATATAACCTAAAATGAAATAAACCAAACTTGCGAGTTCCCTTCAACAGATATTCTACAAAGAAAATTTCCATATCTCAACGATAGGATAAAGGTGAAAATGTATTTTTGGGTTTTTTTGCATTTTTTTACTATTGTAACCGTTTATTAAATTGCTGGTGAGACTAAGTACCTACTTTACATTTCAAAGGATTTTCAAATTGTTTTTCAAGATTTAAATATTTTTAGCGCTTCAAGCTATCCAAACAGAAGGTCAGGCGTGTTCATATTACAGTCAAGGCAATTAGTGCAATATCATTTGATTTTGTTATCATAATTTTAGTTAGCTAGCTACACACAGGTACAGGTAGGTACAGGTATAATTAAAATTTAATATTGATTTTTGCAAATTAGATGAGATTTCACTTTGATGTGGAAATTGAGTAAATAATGGATGGCTATCAGAAAATTATAACATGATATGCTGTGCTATTAAGCAATAATGAATATTCCAAATATTTGACCCACATAAACAGTTTGGAGGTGGGTTGCTTAGTTACCTTCGATACTCTATATTATGTATGTGTTTAAAGTTTTAATGAATTTTTTTTAATGATTATTTCGTATAACATTTTGTGTAAATAAATTAATCACACACAGCATCGAAGTCCGAAGTTAAGATGCGAAAAGATAAAAATTCCATAAAATTCTGGGGCTCAACCGGAAACATCTACGACAACGGATCGGCTTTTAAATAGCTTTAGTACTTATTGTATCTTTCTGTACCAACTGGCGTTCATGGAAGTTGGCCCAACTTCATGAAAACAGGGAGAAACATCATGAGAACTGGCCCTCCCCCGAGAGCGGAGACGGCTTATCTGACTATGTTTGAACAGGCAAGATAAATAATTAACAAAAACGTACAGACAACCGCGACGAATTAAGACGACGAAAGAACTAAGACGAACAATCCATCCAAGTCGAATAAATCAATGCTAGACGAATAATCAGCCAAGATGTAAGACGAATCGCTCAGATCAGATGACTTCATCACCAATTATATAGGCTACCCTTTCTCAGAGCCAAATGTAGGTGTCATGTCCCAAACTCCATGACTCTCGACCTAACTTTTGGCAAATAACGAAAATAAATGTTAACCTTAACCGACCCATAGAGGACCTAAAGCCTTAAAGCTTCTCCAAACAATGTGTGTGCGAGCAAATCTTTTTTGACACAAAGGAAAGAAAGGTATTTGGCAAATTTGTTAACTCAAGAAAGTTTGTCAGATTTTGCAAGATATAGAGCAGCGAATAAAACATTTGTGGTACTACGGGGTAGGATTTGAAACAGGGACCCCTCGCTTGTTAGCCCAATGCACTTAAACATTAAGCCACTTAACCACCAATGCACCTAACTGTCGGTAAATGCAGTAGATAGAGTGAACTTCCAAGCTGTGTTAGACATAAATTAATAAAAATTAATTTTAGTATTATTTAATTACCGAATTAATTCCTATTAATTTCAATTGAAAATAATTTTAATTATTAATTGATTGATTTGAAATATGAAAGAAATGTATAGGATGCACAATTTGAATCCAGATAAGCGCGACAGTGCGCTTTTAGGTATTTCGAATGAGGAATTTTTAAAATGCTTTACCCGAGGGGTTAACAATAAGGATTATACGAATTTTATATTAAAATCGTTTTACGTTTGTAGATCCTTTAAAGCTAATTTTGGAGAGGAACTGGTGTCTCTTGAAGCATAGTGGGTTTGTTGCTGTCCTGCCCAACCAAAGACGTGTCCAGCTTCAAATGATCAGGAGGCCTCAGTGTTTGAGTTAATGATTGAGATAATGAAAGTAAGGTTGTAGGCCAAGATATTTACGCAAATTCACCGCAGTGTGGTAAGATTCCTAACTCCCTTGAACGAAAGTCTTAGGTTTTAATATCCGCCCCGCTTAAAAACCACGAAATCACGAAAGTCTTACGAAACGTCCAGAAGTAAGAATTGTCATAAGCAGCTTCTCATATTTGCTGTTCGCAATCGGCATTAAACTGAAGGTCACTTCCATTCGTGTCAAAAAATATATCTCCGTACACACACAGTAGTTGGAGAAGCTAGGCTTTGGGTCCTGTATGAGCCGTTTACGCCCAGTTCCAATTAATTTTTGGGAAGCTTCTCATAACCACTGCACCAAAAAAAAAAATCAATAAGACCGGCCAAACACCGCCATTGTAAAATATTGCCAATCTTTAGAAACCCTCGCAAACCTAAGGAAAGCAAAACTTTAACACAATACAGTGAGGAATCTTGAGGCTTATTTTTAACAGAAAATTTTGCAGGGATACGCAACATACAATGTACCATGTACCGAGAGGCCCAATGCCAATATCAGGTTTCCCCGGTCAAATCATCGTTCCTGGAGTATGGACGACATCCTAGCCATAATATTGCACAGCCATTGGAGTTAGGTGCTACCTGGCTCCTCAATTTTGGCAGTGGTTGTATCCTTAAAATACGCAAGCTCTGTCGTTTGGGCGTGCATTTCCTACATAGAGTAAGAAAAGTGAAGACTTGCGCATGTGCAAAAATTAAAGAAAAAAGGTTTCTCTGGATGCAAAGAATTGTGGTATGCCCAACCCTTTTATAGGTCCCAGAGATGGTGACCCGTCTTAATTAGAGTATTCAACGTCAACCAAACTTGTGGATTCTCTCTACCCCTACACCTGCACATAAAAACAACAGTAAGCAGTGAGATTGCAAGCTAGTGTCTCAATCTTCCAAAAAATATTCTTCTCATTTATATCGGACAAGTAGAGTTCGCTATACCTATCTTCACTGACAGTTTCAATTGTCCGTTAGGATGAAGCGTGCGTCCTTTCCGGCGAACTGTGCACTTTCATGTCATTTCGCATCCCGAACTCATTCCTCATCCAGCGTTTTTTTAGGTTAGGGTCCGAGCGATTAAAGAAGAAGTCAAACTGTTAAACAGTGCGACACATGAAAATAACACTACTATCTTCGTCGACGTTTAGGCCGGGATTAAAGCCACGATAGGAACAAGACAACGATCAGACTCGATGAGGAATATAGGTAGTGGGTCTGAGCCCGGGTCGATAGCCTGATTAAAAATATCTCATTTGCGTTCCTGGCCCAGGAACATACAGAGTTGGGAATGAGAAAGATCATGTTAGCCCCCTCAACACGGGTCACTGGTAACTCCCCGATGCCGCAGCTGCTAGTATGCTTTGTTAAACCGTGTTTCACTTTCTCTCGGAGCTAGCGCTAGAAATCCCGCCCTACGGAAGCCAAATATTGATCCTATTAACTAGAAATCAGTTTAAAGTTCTGATACCCTCAGTGGCCCTCGCTCCATAAAATCAGACAGCCATTCTACGAAAAATGAATATAAATATTAAGAAGAAATAAGGATTCCTTATTTGCTTTCCTTTTTCAACTTTAAAGAAGCTTCAACTAGGAAACACAGTGCCTGGTACCGGTTTTACGTTTTACAAATAAGAGATAGCTTTATACCCATTTTCGTGTTAATGTTTATTTTGCTCTAAAAAAAATCAAAATATATATCATCACTCTTCAACGTTGCAACATCAAACATGACAATCAATTTGATACCACTCTCTTCTTCCTGATGAGCACCCTACTGCGTTTCCATTCAAATGGAGTCGAAACAAAAGCAATCTGTTGTACTCGATCTCATCAAACCAAGTATAGCTCTTCGTATGCTGATAAGAAATGCATTTCCAGGGCTGTGCGCATCCATTCAACTTCGCCTTAGGTCTCCTCTCTCTTCACACTCCAGAGCCTTGTTTTTCCGGCATCTATTCATGCTGTAGGTATATGGATAGAGTTGCAATTTAAGGTGTGAAAATATCTTCCATCTGCATCCATCTAGGATGGGTTGCTATGCTCTAGTGCCAAAGGTGTCAGTCAGAAATCGATTATTCTAACTCGCTTTCCTTCGACTCGAAGTCCGTAACTTCGCGTAACTGTAAGAAAATGTAAATGCTTCGCATGCATGAAAACTGATGAAGGGAGATGTGATGTTAACTTGTAAGGATATGCAAAACTTGATGATAACAATATGCACATTCCTTTCGATGTAAGCCAAATGCTGTTGCTTCTGCTGGCTCTTTGCTAAAATTGCAGTTGCACTGCTACTGCCACCTGTCAATTGTACATACGTACGTAACGTATACGCTTGGCACATCCATAGATGAAGCTCTGTCACATTGTTCTGTTTCCTGTTGTCTGCTTCTGTATTGTACAAGACGATGGGATACAACAGCCCTGACGAATATATAAATACAATTTTCTCTTATCGACAGATGTTGCATGGATGGAATGAGGGTGCGTCTTTGATTGAAAATTGGTATAACATTTACTCCTATGTCAAAACTTAAAAGGTGTCAAGAATTTCCCCCCCCCCCCCCCCAGCCTTTTAAGTGTGATTACAAGAAAAGCTCAAACTAAATGAATCGGAACGGAATCATTGCGAGTGAATGGTCAAATGTCGTATAGCTTAACGTATATCCTTTATTTTCAATCCATGTCATCACTGCTGCTGCATTCAACTGTAACTTGAAATCCTTTTCGAAAATTCATATTTTTTTCTTTTCTCTTAAGTGCACTTTATCTGCATTTGATCCTGATAATGGGTTGCTAATGTGAGTTTTGCTATTCGTTTCGTTCTCTCTAATTTATTGAATCAATTTTAGTAAACGAAATTCATCCGATTGTTGATTGCCTGTGGCAAGAAATCTGTTATTGACATCCTTGGTCTTGGACCTCTTCATGAAGATAAAATATCCTTATGTTTGGAATGCAAACATTATTTTATGTAATTTGTGTCCATTGTTTGTGTATCAATTGCTAGTGTCTGCATTTGTACGTTTGTTGGGGAGGGTGGGAAGGGACCGGAACTTCAGGAATCTATACAAATACCATGATAAATGATCAGAAATAAATACCCCCCAACCCGCCGCATATTAAATGTTGTACCTTATTGGCCTTTAAATAGCTGCCATCGCAATTCCCGTCGTCGGAAAGGGAAGAGAAGACCATAAAAAATCCAAAGCTACTACTTAGCGATATCCATCAACATGGCCAAAACATCCTCGTCCACCCTCAGCGTTACAGAGTTAATTACAAATCTAAGTGACCGTTAAAAGAATCCAATGACCCAAGAATCGTATACTAAAAATCTCTGTAAAGATACTGTGTCTCAGGACAACCAGCCATCATCACCACCCCGCCATACTTTTCCTTTTGGGCTTTTTAATGGGTGCCAAAACATATCCTTGTCTGTTTGTTTTTCATTTGCCGCTGCCGATGCCGAGATGGAGCTGTAAATAGGGGGAACGGCAACAACGATGTCTTACGTGACCTTAACAGATTTTACCCCGGAGGTGAATAACGAGGTTTTAGCTGGAGAAAATGGCGTAAACAATTCCGAAAAAGAGAGAAAACACAAAAAGATCTAGAACAATCAATAAATGGCCATCAGTGGCAGTAAATAGGGGTGAGCGAGCAGCCGCCCGCGTGCCCAGCATGGGACCGATGGCAAACGTGACCAATAAAATTTTAATGTCTTTGCGGAGGGACGACTTTTATACAGAAAGAAGTCAAATAGAAAAACAAAAGTTTCTACATTTTCAAGCTGTGTAGTATTTTAAGGCGAAGATCCACTCCTATTGATTTCACCTGCAATGAAACATACCAATGGCCCGGATGAAGAATTCCCGAAGAACAAGGGCGGTACCTACATACATACAACACATACAACAAAATGTAGCAATGATTCTTGTCAGGAAATCTTGTTCGCTCTCCCTCCCAGGGGATGGGGGTCTGAAGTCGTCTAACAACAAAACAGCATCCATCCATAAGACTTTGAGATAATTTCATTTTCGAAGAAATAAGGACACATTCATCGATATGTCGTTAAAATAAATAACATTGGATGTTCGTCCTCGGCTCTTGCTCCTTTCCGGGGGATCAATTTCACATCACATCCGTTGACGACGACAACAACGAGGACAACTACAACGACGACGACGACGACGACGACGATATATTCATTGGTCGGGATGTAAACAATGTAAAAACGTGCCGTTGTCTTCACCGTTTAACGCTGTTATTTCCGGTGTCGGTCTTGTTTTAACTACAAATTAGGTTCGGTGATTTGGGGCAGCAATTATTTTTATTCGGTGACAGATTCTCTACCTGCCTAGCCTATGTGTGAGTGTGTTTATGTGTGTGTGTTTGGGTTTGTGGAGTAAGGTTGACTTTGGGGAATGGTTGGTTTAAAGGAAATTGGAACAATTTATGGCAAGTAATTGGAATCGATGGGTAGAAAGTGATTTTCAAGGTAAATGGAAAGGAAATGATTTCGCTGATGGATGTCTTTATTATGGTTAATTGGTTGGAGTGATATTTTGTTATATGTTGTTTATTTACGTGTGTAGTGGAAGGGGAACAAAACTGTGCAATTAGCATTGTCAAAAACATTGCAATTGAACTCAAATGAGGCATGGCATGTGTGTATTTTAAGGGTTAAGTTGGTGGCTGTGGTAAGTGAATTGTGGCGATATTTTGCGTATTGTAGATAGTGTTAGAAGTTGCGAAAATTCGAGATAAAAAAACGAAGTTGCGAAAGAATATTCCGTGTGATGTTAATATAAAGGGTTTTTTTTTTTAGGTTGGTTTTTCGAATAGAGATAAAACTGACATGTTGTGGTCAAATCTGGCAACTCTAATGTCATTTATGTTCAGTTTGGTTTGCCATTTCATCATGAACAGGTTGACAAATGAAAAACGCTTGCAAATCGTGCAAATTTATTTCGAAAATAATGGTTCAGATCGCGTAGTTTACCGCAAGCTCCGTTCATTTTATGGTCGACATAATCGTCCATCGGAGCATTTAATTCGGTTAACCATGGATCATTTTCGCACTACGTTTACTCTATGTGACAATACGCATCCGCAGAGACGTCGATCAGTGCACACCGAAGAAACAATTGCCGCTATAGAGCAAAGTGTTGAAGAGGACCCGAATGAATCGATTCGCCACCGTGCACAGCAATTGGTTTGGCTTTGTCCATCAACTCTATGAAAGATTTTGCGCAAAGATCTCTTCTTACGACCTTACAAGATCCAGCTTGTGCAAGAATTAAAGCCGCGAAACCGTGGTAGTTTTGGTGTACGGGCCGAAAATGAGATTGATATCGATGCTGATTTTCATCGCAAAATTTTGTTCAGTGATTAGGCTTATGGCTACGTCAACAAGCTAAATTGCCGCATTTGGAGTGAAGAGAATCCACATGAGACCCTTGAAACGCCATAACATCCAGAAAAACTTGGTGTGTTCTATGGGCGGGTGGAGTCATTGGGCCATACTTCTTCCGAAATGATGCTGGAGAGTCAGTTACCGTTAATGGAGACCGGTATAGAACCATGATAACCGACTATTTTGTTCCGGAATTATTTCGCATGAATGTGGATTAGATGTCGTTCCAACAAACCGGTGCTACGTCGCACACAGCGCACGTCACAATCGATTTATTGAAGGTCTCTCTCAATTGGCCACCAACATCATGTGATTTAACCCCAGAAACGTTAGGGGACTTGGAAGCCAACATTCGTGGTGTAATTGCCGACCTCTAGACTTGTCTTTATTCGAACCATCCGCAGCGGCCACATGCCCGAAATCATATTTAAAAATTAATGGCATAAAATTATCCTTCCAATAAAGCCAAATTGATGGACCTTTCTTTTGTTTCATTTAAATTTGAAGTTCTATACCTCTAAAAAGAACACCCTGTATAAGGCAATAGTGCGGCCAATACTCACATATGGCACCATAGTCTGGTGGCAAGCCGTGAGCAAAGCGATCAATTTTAAGTCAATGACAAAAATACAAAAACTAGCTTGTATAGGCACAACCAGTGTGTTCAGAACTATACCAATTATTTATGTATTACCTCTGGACTTATACATGGAGGAATCTGCAACCAAAAGTGCTAAGGAAAAGCCAAATTAACCCTTGGAACCCTGGAGGTTTCGGTCATACACAGATTTTAAGCAAATAAGTTGGAAACATTGTCAATTCTGATTATATGTCTCACCAACTGGACTTTAACAGACTTTTCTTCTGCTACCATCCGAGCGAAAAAGAATGGGATTAGAATGAACAAATAGTTATCTATCTCAGATGGACTGTGGAACCAGTGCCGGAATATTCTCGGAAGAACTCAAGCTAAACTGTTCAATCAAGCTTTCTGACAACAGCAGTGTCTTCCAAGCAGAGGTTCTGGCGATGGCGAACGCGTCCCGAAAAGAGTCATTGTTGGCAATACCTAAGACTATTTAGCAATGTCCGTCCGTACGCAATTTGTAGTCCTTTAAAGTTAAGCTAGGAAGCTGAAATTTGGACTAGGGCTCCGAAATGGGTAAGTATAAAAACTGCCACGCCCACTATTTAGAAAAAAACCATTTTAAAGCTAAAATTGGAGATATAGAGTATTAAAACCTTCACAAGATATATAAAGGCACTGCCCTCCTTTTTAAGTTTGTCATATAAAGTTGTTTGCCAAGCCTACTTTTTATGGGCGCTTTTCAAAAAATATAATTTCGCATCGTACAGCGAGTGTAGACGAAGGATCCAAGTTCCAAGATCCAAGAATGAAACGCAAGATAGCTTATTTAAACCAGAAAAAAACCAATTTGCTTAGAGTGTACGAGCAAAATTTTTGTAATATTGGTGGGCTGCAATTTTGTTAAGGTTTTTCTTTTATGTATATAAATATATCGGAAATAACAAAACATAGGTAAAAATCTGTAGCGGTCTCCAGGGCCGATAGTAGGTGGTTAAGATATCAAAATAGGTGGTAAGTGTTTAAGGATTAGACTCGCGGCCACTTCTTTAGGCCACTTTCTATTTTTAGTCATCGGTAACGCTGCCTGTAAACTGTAATTGGCTAAAGCGTGATTGATATTTTTGAAAAGTTGATACATAAAAATATTCCAGCATCACCTGAAACTATTCGGTTGCAAAGATTTTTTACTATAAAGGTCCTTAGAACCTTAAAAAAGATCCTCAGAGCCTTAAGGTACCTTGGAATCACCTGACTATATAAGGTTGAAATGATTTTATTTACCGCAAGATCATTGCAGCCTTACAAAATGTTTTAGGTTTGGTCTTTGGTTTAATTATAATTATAATAATAATTACAAACGGATATCCGTGATCTTAATTACCCGGTTAATAAGAGCCTAAGTATAAAATAGTAACATTATTTAAAAATATATTTGTAAAAAGTTAAAAGAAAACAATGTTGGTCAGTGGTACATTTTTAATTAAATAAAATAAAGTGCACGACTGCGTCATACGAAACATTCTCGTTACATGAGATGCGTTTTTGAATCAAAAACGAAATGAAAATGAGTGGTGACAAATTTATTTAAATCACTTGAAAAATTAGATTTTCTCAAAAACAGCACCTACGATTCATTCATTTCGCACATTGGACACTTTTAACATAATTGTTCGAAATAGAAAAAATTATCAAAATCGTAAGAGCCATTTTTGAGAAAACGAATTTATTTAAAATTTAAGAAAATCGTTATATGAAAAAAAAAATTAACAAAAAAAATTTTCACCAAAAAAATTGTATGGCAGGTACCGTTATTTAAAACGATATAGCCAAAAATGAAAAGATACCCCGAGAGGTAACCCAAAAACCTTATAAATATACGAACTTCGAAGCAAATCCGTTGAACCGTTACGCCATACGGCGCCCGGACAGACAGACAGACAGACCGAAGGACAGCATTGGCGGACGCACTTTGGTCTTCCATATAGTCGTAATATGATCCCTCATACTCAGTTTGAGTTCGAAATTTCAGCACGATCGCAATAACTTTCTCTTTAGTATAATAATGTAAACGAGAAAGTTAAAAATCGGAGTTGAACACTCTATTCCAAACAAAATTTAAATTTGTTAGCATTAATAAATTTTTTATTCGATTTCTCTCATTTTACATTCGGACAGTTAGCTTTGACCTTACTGAGAAGCAAATAGGGATGTCTAATCTAATTTAACCTGTGATGTGCTTGAGCTAAAAAATAAATACGAAAATATTTTTCCCAACATCCTTAGGTTGGGTTAGTTTGAAGTGGCAGTCGATGAAGTCAACTCACTTAGACCAAAAAAGGTCCGTTGTGATACCACGTGAATCTTAACTTTTGCTGCTCTACTTGTTAAACCATTTAGAGCTCTAGAAATAGCGAATGATCGAATCTCTTATGTCAGTAGTTGACAGATCTTCAAGATTGTCTTGGAAGAAGGAAAATGCCTTCCTTACGTTTCTGTGAGAGTGCTGGACAAAAGAAAAAAAGGTGTAGGATTGTGTCCTCTTCCTCCTCGTCCAGCAGCTTCTGCTAAAGTCATTTGTGTACTTGTTAAGACTAGTTGCATGCCTGCCTAAAGACAGTGTCCAGTGATGGACTATTGTAGAGCTGACTTGTAGTCTTTTTAAAGAGATCAAACTCCAGTTTCAGATACAGCTTAGGACAAATCCGCTCGTTTTGTCGATAGACAAGTTGTGCCACTTCCTCAATTGCTTCTAATTCTATCATTAGTTTGCATGTGGCAATTGGAAGGCCTAAATAACCTTTATCAGGTGAAATATCTGGCAGTGTAGTTCCGTGATATGCGATTTCCTTAGCCTTGCCCTAGAATATATCTATGCCCCGGCACCCAAGCAGAGGTGAATATTGAACTGCTTCGACATCTCCTTAAGAGAGGATCGGCGCCCTAGGGCTGCTACAGAGTTTAGAGAAACTGAGTCGCTACCAACCCCTTCATCAGTTTTCTGTTTTTGATTAATCGGTGTAGAAGTGAATCGATTCAACTTCCGCGAGATCACTTTCGTCCCAGAAAGATCTGGTGACTAGAAATTGTTTGTCAAACTGAGGCTGAGGTGTAATCTATGTTTCCAGAAAGAATAGATTTAGATTAGTAGAGTTGCCAAATTCTTCTCGGTCCACGGGAATATTGCTTTGAGGCGAATTGCCGAGCTAGGAGCTAATTGTCGGATTTAGATGTCGAGTGGTTTTAAATGAAACAGGATGTCAAGTGCTGCCGAAGAAGTAGTACGAAGAGCACCACACATGCATAGACAAGCTAATCGCTGAACTTTACTGAGTTTGTCGCAATTTGTCGCAATATCTGGAGCAGTCCACCAAACCACCGCACCGTACATGAGTAAAGGTCTTACAACCGTGATATATAGCCAACGTGTAATGCGGGGTTGAAAACCCAATCAATTACAAATTGTTTTCTTGCAAGAAAAAAATGCAATTGTTGCTTCCCTAGCTCGTTCTTGTATATTAGGTTTCCAGCTTAGTTTTTTTATCTAAAACTATACACAGATATTTCGCTTCTTCAGTGAAGACTAGGCTGGTACCCTTAATAGAAGGAGGGCATGTTGCACTTCTAAGTGAAGAGGACAAGTTCGGTTTTGTGGGGGTTAACCCCCAGCCCGCAAAGGTCAGCTTGTTAAGAGCATTCTGAAGGAGTTCTTTTAAGGTATTGAGATGCTTTCCTGAGACGGCAATAGCAACGTCATCTGCATAGGCGATCACTCAATATCCCTCCCCTTCTCGGCGTATAAGCAGCTCGTTTACAACTAAGTTCCAGCAAAGGGGGATACGACCCCACACTGCGGGGTTTCTCTACAGACAAGTTTTCTGGCAAATGATACACCCAGTTTTGAGGTTATTACTTGACAGCTCTAATCTAAATAAAAAAAGCCCATACACAAGGGACAAAAAGTATGAGAGCAAATGGCCATCAGCTGAGATGAAGATGCTCAGCATGACAGCAAGAGCTCAAAATCCGAGAAATTCTGCAGATCAAAACAATTCATCTCGAAAATATTGGAGCAAAACGTCACAGTTGATATTTTCCAATTTCAAACGAATGAACCTTCAAAACCCCTCAAAAGAAGGATTTTATTCAACCTACAGCCTTCAAAACCCCTAGATTACACAAATGCAACAGCACCGGCATTTGATTGTCCTCGGCAGAGATTTTTTAAGTTTATAGCTATGGGGAGTCACTAATTTGCTTCCCAAGTTTACCTCTAAAAAGGTAAGATAAACAAAAACACCTTCTGTACGGCGTTAATTTGGTAATATTTGCCAAAGACACACACGAGACTAATGCACTCCTGTCTTATCTATTAGGAAATTCATTCAAATTAAGGTTCCCAAAGATCAAAAGTTAAATCAATCAACCAAAATAATCGAGAAAATAAAATTAAACAACTCAATCCGAAAACATTGGCAGGAACTTTTCAACCTGTTATCCTTTTCGCTTTGTGACGACAGCAAGTCGACAGTATTTTGTCATGTGGTTTTCATCCCTACACTACACCCGCCCCTCACAATTACCAAAATCCAGTCCTTCAAGCTCCTCTGTATGCATGTGTGAAGCCTTTCGTGCTATTGAAGAGTGCTGAAGTGGTGAGGAACTTTTTTGGCATTTTGATTGCTTCAAGCAAACTTTGCTTAAAACCCAGTTGTTGCCCTCGCCCGCCAGTGTTCAAGCAGTGTCCCCACATGGACTTGGAAAAAAGTCAACTGAGTATAAAAATTTAATTAGAAAATTGCATTCTCGGGTGGGAGTGAGTTTTTTTGTTTTTTTTTCCTATAAGGGATATTCAAACTGTTTTGGGGCTAAACGTACACACAAGGACACCGATCTGGGTATAAAAGGTGACTGAACTTCGAGCAGAGCAATGTTGATTGGAGGAACCCAGCGCCACATTGATTTCCAATTGACTAAGTCCGTAAATTTGAAGAGCTAAAGTTCCGAAAACTTTCTCCTTTGTTTTTTTTTCTCGACTATGAAACGGATCGAAAATTCGTCCTTGATTTGGATGGCGCGCTGTAGGTGGAATACAGTGATATACAAGTTTGGTAGACAGTGCAGGAGAATGATTATAAACTTTAGTTCATTTAGGAATTTTGGCAGGATTATTCCCTGTATGCGTGTGATCCCAAAGAAGGTGCAGAATGTGAGTTCTGATTTACTGCAGTTGAGTTGATTTCACTTTTAGGAAAATTTTATTGAAATTCTTTGTAAAGTTTTTTTCAGGACTAAAGGTTACTACTGTTTTGAGAAAAGACAGACGGTTGAGTGATGAACTTATTAGAAAATGTGGTTAAATAAAGCAGGAAATGGGAATGAATATTTCTCAGGAGAATTGGAGGGTACGTAGGCCGTTCTTGGTGCTTTTATTTTATTAATTTGATAAGGTTTTAAGTATATACTTCAAATTGGTGGAATTTCGTTGTTTATTAACGTCGCGTAAAAAAGTTGAAGAAATAACTTAATGAGGACTCTAATTTGAACTCATGGGACAGTCGTTCGTAATGCTGTGACGTCAATTGGCGTTTGGAATGAAAGTAGGACCTTAACAACTTCGAGGTGATAAATGAGTTTATCTTCCTCGAATGGCAGCTGAATGGGTTTTCCTCTGCCTAAATGGATGACACTGCGACCTCAAAGGTCTATTGTACCAAAAGGGGATGTTGACCTATGAGGCAAGTTACTTCCCAAGTAAATGTTAAAACGTCGTTAGTTGCAGAGTCCCTAAATTCTGCTGAAGTACGGAAGCCTTTTTGGAAGATTCGTCATCTTAACCATTGAAGGCCCGGACATTCACAGCGGATATGTTTCGAAATTTCATCATCCTCTATACAGAACCGACATTCAGTCTCTGGAAACAAGTTAATGATTCCTCAAGACATAATGGGGTGTGAGGAAGCCCACCAGCTTCCTAATATTCTCCCGACTTACTAATAGGATTTCCTTGTAGGAGTAGGGCTTAATTAATCTCTTGGATTGTCTTCAGCCAGGGACACTTTTCCTGTGGTTAAGACGAAGCTGTTGTGCCCAATCCCTAATTAGCCTTCAAGCAGCCGCCCAATTGACTCTGGTTCTAGGAACGCAGATTCTGATCCAGCTCTAGCCAGCTCGCCTGCAGATTCATTGAATGTAATACTTTGGTGGCCAGGTACCCACCCAACCTGAAAACCTTGTTGCGTTTGGCTAGGTTCGGCAAGGCATCGTAAGCAGCACTTCACTGTCACAGCATTTACAGTGTTCGATGAAAGTAAGCGCCTGTAGTGCTGCTTGACTGTCCGAGAAGATGTGAATTGTGGCACCTTTAATTGGTAAATACCTTTCCGCCTGAAATTCCATGGGATACATTTCCATGCGGATCGAGACTTTGGTGTTGGGTCGAAAGGCATCAGCTCCAACTCCAGTTTCTATTTTTTATCCGTCGTTGTACCAGATTAGATTTCTCAGGATCTAGTGTTGAACACCATTTGCCCACTTAGAACGGCGTAATATTTCAACCTCAAATAGATTACCAAACTTGTACTCCCTAACCATAATATCAGGGATGCAAGAAAATATTTTAAGTATTTTCAGGTGACCCACATGGCTTACAGGATTAAACTTATATTCGAGTTCCAACTTAGTAGCGCTTCTAGCAGTTGTCTTCCTAATGAAGATCTGTATAAGTGAGATCCCAACAATGGCTTCAAGTGCGGTTGTTGGACAGGTGCGCATCGCTGCTATTCGTTCTGCTATACAAACGCGTTCGTTGGCGGAATTTATATGAGAATTCAAGTTAAGGTGTTTATCTGTTTAGAGTAAGTTATTACGGTGCCCTTTACAGAGATGGGTTCGAAACTGCAAGGCACTAGTATGGCTTTGGTAGGATTAATGGAAAGTCCTTCTTGTTCGCACCATTCTAGGACGGTGACGTGAAATATTGCCAAACGAAATAATGCCAAATATTTAAAATAAGGCGCCTTTGCCAACAGTAGGTACCTTTATGACCTGCTACGCGGGATTAAGGGATTTCAACCCTCTTTCCGAAGGTGGATCAATTTTTGAAATTATGCTCAATTTTTAGAATTTGGCTTTATTTCGTTTGGCGTTTTTTCACGTTATCTTCTAAGACTTGTAGTAATGCTTCCTGCATACTACTAGTAATGGTTGCACTAAGCTTGCCATTAATAATTATAGAAAGGTCGTCTGCTTAACCAATAGCGGCTGGCTATGGCTTAGTCTGTCTAGGCTGATTAGCAGATTGCCAATGACTAGTGACAACAGGAGTGGAGAGAGTACCTATCCTTGCGGGCAGCCTTTAATTACCGTCACAGACACTGACACACCTCCTGAGTGCCATTTGGTTGTATTATTAATACTACACACGATACTATACTACTAATACTATACGCGACGCAACTGGCATATCCTCGATACATATTCCAGTACGTCGACTTGGGATTTTATCTACTAGAGTTCGATGAAGAATAACCCTAGAAAACCGTTGCCACTTCGGTTTGCTAAAACAAATAGCTTCAAAACATCTGACTCGAAGACCAAATGCATGCGCTACGGGACCGTTATCCTGCCAGTTCGGCTATGTGCTGTCGAGAGCTGAAGGATTAGCAAGAAAGGAGAGTTGTTGTTTCGTTCACCTAATCGATATGTAAAGACAGTTAAGCATATTAAGCAGCCGAGAGAAAAATTCCCCGATATTTTGATTATAGATAGATGATCTGGCAGGGATGAAAACGATTGACCCTATTCATGGGTAGTAGCGAATTGAATTGAATTAACTCTGACTCCACAAAAGTTTATTGTATCCATTTTTGACATTGGTGTGGAGGCTTTTGTTGAAAATATTTAATGGGTTATGCTCTCGAGGATATGTTGCCTCCCATGGTAGACACCAACTATCTAAGGACTCAGAACCGTGCCAAGGAATGAATAGCTGAGGGTTAAGTCAACTCTAACTTACCTTCGAAACCTCTTCAGGGAGGAAGATGTGCTTTTGGCGGATAAACAAAATGTTTCAGGCTGATTGCAGGCCGATTTTAACTCTTCTAGTGCGTTAACTATGCTAAAGGGAAACAATCGCGGGAGGTGAAAAAAGGAAGAACTCTGGCGCTCTATACTCCTAGGAAGCCTAGGCAAAACAAATAACAGAAGTCAAGGCCAATCATATGAATACGAAAAGCAAGATGGAGCAGCTCAAAGGCAGTGACCCTGATTGTCTTAGTCATTAGGACATGCCCACCACAATCGTGCTTTTCTTGTCGATGAGGCAGATTAGCCGAAAAAATGAATCTGAGAAGTCGTCATGCATCAAAAGGATAATATTTTCACAGAATGCGATGTCCAGTGGGGGAAAATAGAGGAGTTCAGCAGCAAGATCTGTTTAGACCGCTGAATGGCCCCAGTGTTGCCATTTGACGGGTGTCATTAAGTTCTTGGTTATTTGTTTAGCCCTCTTGAAAGGTTTTCTTTTTGTGAGCTGAAGAAGTGGGCTGGAGTAGTAGGCTGAAGTCATAACTGACTCGGCAGGGCACATCCCAAGCCGCACGGGTTTTATACCAAAAGAGAATCGGAGACCAAACGAATTTTTGGGAAATACCAGCTTTTTGGTGAATTGCAGACTTAAAACCGTATTTTCATGAATCAATGCATATATCATCGATTCTAAATGCACGTATTTTCGAGAATCGAGCTTATTTTTAACCATAATGGTGATTGGGTCTACTTATCGGGTAGTTAAGTCATCAAGTCTACCTCTTGATTCGAAAACTGTACTGCAGGTCATTAACAAGCTTTTTTGAGTCAACGACCTTTTAGGAAAGTAAGATGATGAGGTATGATGAAGGAAAGGAAGACAAAATGACAGATATAGGAGTCTAAGCCCCACAGAAAAATACCTCCATGGAACGATAGGGGACATACTAAGTATCCTTTTTTTTCGATTAAAACCATGAAATAAAGTTTTTAGCAAGACAACGTGCGAATCTTCCATCATTTGGCGTAATTAAGTGGTTAAAAATTGCAATGCGGATTTCTTCCGATCAATATTGGACTTTCAATACACTTTTTCTTCAACACCATCAACAACTAGAAAGATTATACAACAAATAGAAAATATAAAAGAATAGAATGGATAACCAAAAACTGTCACAAGACAAAATGTCATCCAGTGTAATCTAGCGGTAATAACTTGCCAACAAAAGGTCCAAAAATGATGCTAGGGTTTATTTTGTTCACCTTCATCTTTGTGTAATCAGGGGGTAAATAAAAGAATGAAAAGAAACCCATTTGACCTAGAACCACCTTTAATCATCGTAAATCTTAATTTACTTTCCGGTAGCCATAAAGTGTGTTAATTCTTCGGTAAATCGTTATTTCTTTGCGAAGATTCGGTTTTTCTTTATTTCTTCTTATTCTTCTTCTTCTTCGTCGTCTTCTTTTTCTGCCATCGAAATGATATTTTCTAATTTATGCGCCTGAGCTTAGAAATTTAGGCATGTGTAAGGGGCGTGTCGCGGAGTAAATGGTTACATTAAATTTGTGTAAATTTTGTTCATCTGTTTTTTTTTTCTTTCGCCTTTTTCTTCTTGGTAAGCGCGAATTGGGGTGACCCATGAAAAAGGTGCGCCTTTGTGGAGGAGCATTTCGTTTATTATTTCGATTTGCTTTCGTTTACATTCACCATGACTTACAATTCTCTTTCATGCAAATTTAATGAAGAAATCAGTGCTAGTAAAAGAAAAATTAAAACCCAGCGGTACCAGCGGAACTGTGAACCACAGAAATGGTAGGTAGGTAGTCCATAAAAGCCGAGACCGAGAAATGAAAACAGAAACACACACACAAAGCAGTGTAGAAACTGGGAAGGTAAGAAGTGTCAACGGTAGTGCCTTAAATAACAATTTAAACAGGACTTAATGTGAAATTAAAAAAGGAATCGCGTGGCGTGGGGTGAAATGAGAAAAAATTAATCTATTTTATTTTGTTTTCTTTGGACAATTTTCTAGGTCTTTTGAAGACGGTCTTGTTGAAAGAACATGGGGAGATTGAATCAGGTGGGCTGGCATGGGTTTGTGTTTTGAAAAAGATGTGACGCTTATTTTCACATAATTTCGATGTTTAACAAGGTCAGTGGCAAATAGAGACTTTCGAAACAAAGAACATAGGGGAATGGGAAATGGGAATTTAAAATTTAATTATTTTTAGTGGAACATATTTTTTGAAAAGAATTTCAAAAATGAGCGATGGTCGTTTGGGGTGGTTTGGCTCCTAATGACGATGGATGTTTTTTGTGGTTGTATTTAGTCTTAGGTCTTCACTGGGATTACGTCTTTGTTTATTGCTGTCTTTGTTAGCATTTACAAAATTATATTAAAGGACCTATTCTTTATAAGAGCTACAAAGGTAAGCATCATTCATGAGAGACTGGAAATCTATTCATTTACAGTTGTCCGTTGTGTGGTGTGCATAATCCATCCATCTTGGATGCGCTTTTTAATCGAGCCATAACAAATAGTTTGAAAACATAAAACGATATGTTCTAGATACATCTATGGAAATCTTAGCTCTTTGGCAGCGGAATTGATTGTTACTGGATTTAAGTACTGATAAGAACTGGATTTGGTTGAACTATGCTTCAAGGAATGCTTCAATAATTCTGTTAGATTTAAGAACTATTTATACAGCAAGAGATATATTTTGCAAAACCATTTTATTCCTTGGATAACAAAATAGATTAGGAATATTGAAAATAGGAAAAGAATATAATCAGCAATCATTTAGTGAAAACAGTGATTCGGTGGTGTTTATGTTTACCTTTAAAATAGTTTGTCTTGACTGACTGACGAACTCAGCAGATTAGAGCCCTGATGGCAGGGTTATGAAACTTGGAGGGTATATTCGCCTAACTTTGTAGACGCAATTTTGCATTTTTGCCACACAAATCTTAATTTGGGCAAAACGCCTATCAGAAGTCCTACCGTTTAAGCTCGCGATTTAATTGTGCGACACATTTAATTTTAGCTGAATTAATTTTTTTGTCCGGCTGAATTTTTAACTGTGAAATAGAAATTATGTGAAATTTTTGTGCGTTTTTTTGTTTAGGTATGCATTCTTTAATGAAGAAAACAACAAGAAGGTGTCAGCGTTGTTTCCATTAATTTATAATTTTTTTAATTAAAAGAGAGTTTGGGCACGATGGAAACAATTTGGTTTGTTATTTTTCGATCACTTGTGAGGAAGACTTCTGGAGTAAATGGACTTGTAAACGATGCTTATGGCGGAATCTCACGGAAGTGAGATGCATCTGGCGTCGAAGGAGAAAATCAAGACATTGTTCCATTAGTTTATTTTTTAATTTCTTAATTGTTTAAAATTAATGATTATTTTTTTGTTTCATTTTTTTTAAATTATAAAACAAAAAAGTTAGATATTTTGTCAAACAGAGCAATTATTTAAAATAAAAAAAAATTAAATATGTCACGATGTGATATTTTGTATTATTTGTATTTCTGACTCCAATAAATAAATAAATTCAAATAAAATAACACACTGGGTACTCAAAAAATACTTTCCATTTATAGATGAAAATATGCACTTCATGATTTCTTCATCGCTGAGCTTATAAATGGCATTATTATGATGATGTAAGCATCTCAACAGTCTCCCATTTTCTCTGTTTTTATTTCAAGATCTAATTTTGTTGGTCCAATCCTAAGCCACAATTCATCTTTAAAATTGTTTCCGGCTACCGGATCTCTAGGATGTAATGCACCTGCTCGAGATATATTTGCAGTGCATTTCCACGTTTCCTATGCACATACTTCAGTACAGATATTACGAGCCCTAGTTGAGCTATTTTTGACATCCAGGTCCGTTCCACCATCGAGTGATAGTTGAACAGCCTCCCGTCTCCAGATAACCTGATGTTGTTGGTCTCGGCTAAAGTGCATAAAATGTGTCTTGTTGGCATTTGTTCCTAACGTGGCAGTCATTTCATCATCGATCGCGGGTAAGAATAAAATCAGTAAAAGTACCTTCATCTGCTTGTCTCACTTCAAAAGCATCGGAAGGTTGTCCACTATGCAAAACAAAACACCTTGCGTTGTTGTACGACTCCTTAATAATAGCAACTATTTTTTCAGGGATGCCTCTCATAGAAACCGATTTTTAGATGCAACCAAGATTAGCGCAATCGAATGCCTTTTTAAAGTCAGCGGCTGTCACGCCCCCTGGATGGAAAATAACAAATATTCTTCTCCGCAAATCCTACTACTGTCCCAAATTTCAAGGCCCTGCGAAAATTAGCTTAAAACTGAAATAGAATTACTCAACCTGCCAGTGCTTTTGGCAAATCGAAGGCAAATCGAAGGTTCTTGCAAAAGCTTTGATATGCTCGTTGAGAGGACTGAAACATCTTTTCAGTCCTACCTGATATTTAGACCGCCGATCAAGAGCGTTGAATGTCTGCATGATGCGAGATAATGCCAGTATTCGGTATGCGTTAGACGTTAAAGCTCAATCATATCACTCTTGTGGACTGATGTGTAGAATTCTATGGACGGTTGTGGGCCATCAAAGGCTGACAATGAGCCCTATCTGCCAAAATCGTTAGCTCTTTCATTACTCCTAAATGCCAGTATCGACCAGTAATCCAAGTGAGAGTAGCAGATTTGCTTATACCCAACCTGTTCTAATGGCTTATGGCCTCCCTCACAACTTTGAAGGTGATCACAGCTGCAGTGCAGCCTTTAATTGCAGCTCGGATATCTGATCATATGTTCAAAGTAGCGACCGTATACTATACTCCGGTTCCAGAGATATCGCTCATGAGGGAACCATCTGTGTATAAAATGTTATTAGTCGAACTAAAACCGAACGCTGTTCCATTCGAGGCGATCAGAAACTAGGAGTCGAAGGCGGTGCTTAAAAATCTTTATTGGACACACAGAATCGAGTGCCTCTCCCCTATGACCAGGCATGTCATTAAGACCCGACCTAAACCTAGTACCTTTGGTTCCTTTGCTGATATTGATTTACCCTCCAAGTATCACGCACAGCAATCAACTGCAGACGGGGTAAACAGAGCAAAACTTCCATAAGACCGGTGTGAGTTCCTCTGATTGGACTTTTAATGTTTAGACACGCAAGATGCTGTAGCTTAGTCAGATGTCTCCTTAATGTGTTAGCCCTTGGCCACCAAACAACAGCATCATATATGAGGCAAGGTCTAACAAAGTTAGTGTATATCCAGCGAACTAGTCTTGGGCTTAGACCAAAGGATCTGCGGTCCTACGAAATATCAAATTTTTGATTTTATTCAAGAAAATTGATTTGAGTTTAGCTGCAAGTGGCCTCTACCTCAATAAAGTGGCATGGAATCACAGGGTACTCAAAAGAAACAGCTTGCTTCTACGTGCACTCGGCGGGGCACTAAAACGTGGAATCCGCCACCTACCTGTGGTCAGATTACAGAGACAATGTCAAAGCTGCGAATTTTTACCAAGTGATATTAAGGAATTATGTCCTATAAACTATATCCGGAACATTCTAACTTTTCAATTTTAATAAAGTCCCGTCAACCGTGTAAAATCACAAATAATGTTTACCTTCAGCAAACAATCGTTAGGTAGTCTTCAAAAAAAAATATATCCCATTTTCCACCACTCAAAACTTAAGTTCATTGCCCCTCTGCTGTGAGATTTCAAAAGCAATCCATCGAGGTAACATAATTCTACCTCTGCCTAATAAATCATCCCGACCCGAATGCATCATCGCATCCCGCACAGTCTCAATTCTATGTCCTTTAGCCACCTCATTTCGCATGCATGACTGCAACTAGCTGGCTTCATCCGATCGATAGATTTCCATTCGCGACCTAATTCCACCAAAGCGTGCACCACACTGACTATCCACAACTACAGCTAGGTACAGCAATATCTACTGTTTCTGTCACTGATGACGACGACGATGACTACGACGACAGCTAAGTAAATTGGAAGTTCATTTATGTCAAAACCCCGAGCGGAACACCGCTGTTTTAACAATGGTTTCCTGCTTCATCAGCACTCCCAGTGCTTACTGCCTCCTGGCTCAAACCCTTCCTAGATGGCAACAGGTGGTGCATTGCTGCCCTGCGATACTAATAAAGTTCACAACGTCGACGTTCCCGTGTCATTCGTACGCGCGCAGCGTACATATATAGCCGTAGCTACACCCGCATTTGCCGATGCATTACATGCTTCACATAGCAAATAACAATGCGAAATGTGCAGGAAAAAAGGATAACGCCGAGGCCGACCCACTGGGATGATGGAATGGCGGCGTAGGTGTGTGTATTCCAGAATTGCAGTTCGAATGGGCTGCAGCAGACTGCATGAATAAATACACGCTAGCTAGCAACGTACTGGGATATGTGTGTGCTAAATTTTGTTTGGTAATTTTTTTTTTTCATTTCTATTAATTTTGTCGTCCTGTCATCGGAGCAATCTATTACTGGAACAAAAAGCTGCGCTTCAGCAGGTGGTAGTATGGCAGTAATAAAGTCGATAATTAGCACTTCTAACGTGTACGTCATCGTTAGTTTTCTTAGGACTTGAGTTTACCTTTCAACGCCCAGAGCAACCTTCACGTAAGTGCTTTAGGACGAAGGTAATTTGCCGTGTTGCACTTCTGTAGGTGTTTTTAACTTTAACTATAATTTAATCTAAAGCGAAAGTTGTTGCGATTGTGATCGTCGCCACATCATAAAATATCAATAAATCCATCTGAAAAAGCGCTGTAAGATGTAAACGAGTGTCCTAAATGAACCTTTTTTCAGGAGAGAGCAGGGCATGTGCAACTTCTGCAAAAAATCATTAGAGAATGCCTATGATTGTCTATGATATGAGGCAGAAGTAAAACCAATTGCAGTGGTAATCTGTAGTTTGCCTAGAGAAATCGAATACTGAGAGCGTTTCAGATTTGTGGAGATCTGTTTGGGCGCTAGATATGTCCCCCTACAGCTTGTTCACTCAGTAGCAGCCAGGCTTAGCGACGGTTAACAAGCAGCTATTGGTATACCTAAATCACTTACTGCCGAGAGAGGCATGGCTGTTCCTAATTTAGGGCGGAAAAGATGCGGAACGGAGCTACAAAGGTCAGAAAGATTGAAGGAGAGACCTACTGTGTCAGATAAATAACCCCTTCATTAGTTTTTGTTCATGGAGGATATGAGTCCTGCCTAAACAAGCTAATCTTTGGACTTTGCTAAATTTATCGCAAAGGTAGTCCACCAGACAGTTTTGAAAGGTTTGACACACAGACCACACTGGCAATTTTTTTAGCTTATGGAGGGCATTTTTAAGGAGTAAATTTAAATTGCTTGGGCGCCCACCGGAGGCTAAGTATCCATACTTGGACTGACGGCTTGATTTAGAGCTTCATTATCAACCGGCTAAGTGAAAACCTCTCCACCGAAGAAGCACCCAAGGCCACCGTAGGTAATAAGCCATTCCAAACAAAAAGAGTCCATGCCGTGGTATAATTATGAGCGTCAATATTGAATAATTTTGACACAATTTATTGCACAATTTTGGTGCAGTGAGAGAATAGTATCGAACCAGAAGAAGGAAATTCTGCAGGAAAATACAGCCTGGTCTAGCCGGCCTTCTATCCTCTTCACTTCAGGGAACGCTGTTTTTTAGACTAAGTGCTCTGGCAACTTGACCGTTTAAATGGTGATTTGGTTTTCCTTGGCATCCTTTGAGAGTGGAAATTCAAAGTCCCACTTGACTATACAAACACAACCTATTGACATGATTTGGTTCTATGGAGTACATCAACAACATCAACAACCAATGCAGGCTCGCAGTGGTACATTGTTAGGGATTCGTTTTTACCGTGAGTAAGAATCTAACACAGCACATGAAATCGGTCCACATATTTTCTCATGAGGAATTTTCAATCTACTCTCGGCAAAATATGCATCACTGTTACCATCACGCATAAGATCCAACTTTATCTAGTTCCAAAAAAGTGCATTCTAAAAATTTTTAACGAGGACCTACTCAACACCAACATGTTAATAAAATTGTAGAGTTTAATCCCTGTTTATCTTTTGGTGGGATTGTAGCATTAAAGTGCAGATTCGAATATAATCTAAGAATTTACTAAGTTTGCATGCAAATAACACACCAAAAAAACTATTTAAAAAGCTCACCACAACTTAATAAGTCAAAATGTCAAAAATGGTCAACCAGATCATCTCCTTTTGGACAGAAAAACGTCTAGTTAGATGCATTTTGATTGTTTTGACTTTTCACTAAAAAAGGAAATGTGGTGGGCCCCAAATTTTTGTATACCTACTTTCTGGGGTTTTTCAACTATTCTACGTCTAAATAAATTGACTTTGTGTGAGGCCATACTAACTTCCCCGACGGTCTATAACAATTGGATCAAGGGATTTCTTTTCTAGGAAAATTTTATTTCAAATTACTTCTCACTGACGTCAAACTAATGCTGGTGTTGTTATAGCCTATCCTAAGGGTACCTACCTTTATAAATTTTGACACAAAGCTTGTAACACCGCTTAATAGTCGTCGTAGACCCCTTAAAGTATATATTTTAAATTGCAATAGATACATACATAAAGATATTCTTTTTATAGATATCACTAAAGCCTTTGATACCACGATCTCCTATTGGTTAAATTGGAAAAGTCTGGACTCAGGGGTTTTATTCTTAATTGGTTCGCTTCGTATCTCAAAGATAGGAAACAAATGGTTAAGATTGGGAGGTCTTTCAGTGAAAGCAGAGACGTTCGGATCGGAGTTCCAGAGGGCTCCGTTCTTGGTCCTTTATTATTTTTAATCTTTATAAATTCTCTTTTTAACCAACATTTAACGTGTAATCAAACTGGTTTTGCGGATATTGCCTGCTTATATTCAAATGTGTCGGTACTGGATTTGATTGCTGATATTAACCATGATTTTGAAATACTAAGTCATTGGTTCGGTATGCACAAGCTAGTTATTAGTGATGTGAGATACTCTCCTAATTGTATCTTTCATAGTTCTGATTGTAAGAAAATGTGTTTTAGTAATAATAATTATTTTGCAAATAACTGTCAAATAAGCTCTAATTCGAAAAGCCTGAGTTGCTCTTCAAAATGTTTTTCTATTGCAAATTTTAATGCTTTTAAATATCTGGTTCTGACTATTGACAACAATATGAGCTGGAGTATACACACTTCCTTACTTAAAATGTATCTCCTTAAAGCAATATATATATGTATCACCTTAGGAAACTATGCACCCAGAAACTTTAAGAAACAATTTATTATAGTCTGGTACAATCTAAGTTGCAATATGGGCTTGTATGTTGGGGTGCTTCTTTCAGCAATAATCTACAACCCTAATCGTATCTCAGAAACCTATACTAAGATTAATATCGAAAAAACAACGTCGTGAACATAGTTTTTGTTTGTTCTTCAATTCAAAGATACTTCCGCTGAAACATCTCTATTTTTACAAAGTCTTAAAAATGTTTTCCTTAACAAGTGGAATCTTATTAAATCAGAACTTAACAACTTATGGACTTCGCAGCACAGAACGATGTCTTGCTAATATTCCACCTCACAATACTCATCGCTTTTTACATTTTTACACTTCAGTAGCACCCAGACTATTTAACAGGTTACCTTTTGAACTTCGAAGCATAAAAAAAAATCTTTTCGTTCAACAGAGAAATCAAAAAGTGGCTATTTAGGTTTGACTTCACTGAAATAAACAACCTAATAAAAGTAATTATATAGCGTAGTTCTTACTTAAGAAAATTGCATTCTGTTTTTCTTATTATATTATGAACTAAATTTACAAGTATAATGTTATGAGTTCATCACCCCACAACAATTGTATTTATCTTAAGTTAATAATTTCTTTAAATTGAATTTAATGCATCCGTCACTAATCCTTTTTTCCAACTAAAGGATGTATCCTATATTCCTCAATGTAAATTGATGCAACATCTTTAAGTTTAGTAATGTATTGTTTAATTATGCTTGGAATAAAAAATGAAAAATGAAATGAAATTATATATATTTATGATCAGGACAAAATCTACGACTATTTAGCAATGTCCGTCCGTCCGTACGCAATTTGTAGGCCTTTAAAACTAAGCTAGAAAGCTGAAATTCGGAACATTTAGAAAACAACTTTTATAAGTCTAAATTTGGAATGGAATGGAATAAAGCACTAAGACCCTTACAAAATATGTAGACACTGACTTAACAAATAGGCATATAAAGATTTTTGTCACACTTTTTTCTTGTTTTCTTAAAAAATTTGCTTAGAAAACAAAAATAAATGTAAAACAAATATTTAAACAATATAATTCTCGGCATTCCACCCATACAAAGTTATTAGCAGGGACCATTTTTTTGGGGGGGTTTTTTAATTTTATTATAGTGTTTTCTATCCCTTTTTCATGGGGAGCGATATGGATAGAGTAAAATACTGTTCGCCGCAGGCGAACTCTAGGCTTTCTATGTCTATTATTTGGATTTAAGCCAGTGGTGATCCAATATGTTGTCAACTTGCGAAATCGCATGCATAATTCATGGATAAATTCTATAGTTATCGAGAAAAAAAAAATTAATTTTGTCCTCCATTTTGGTATACAAAAATTTGTTGACATACAAATAACCAAAAATAAATTTGTTTGCGTCATACGAAGCTTTCTGAGATGCGTTTTTCAATCGCAAAATTAATCGAATCGAATCGCCTGCGATTTTGATGTAATTTCGCACATTGCATACTTTTAACATAATTGATGTAACCCCAAGAACCTTATATACGAACTTTGAAGCAAATCCGTCGAACAGTTTTGCCATACGGTGCCCGGGCAGACAGACAGACCGACCGACGGACAGAATTGGCGGACCCACTTTCTTGGACTTCTCTATAGTCGTAATGTCATTCCTCATACTCAGTTTGAGTTCGAAATTTCCGCACGATCGCAATAACATTCTCTTTAGTATACTAATGTATACGAGAAAGTTAATAAATAAAGAGCTTACAATTTACCCGGAAAAATGCATTGTTTGGTACGGTTTATGTTTTGGCGGAATCTTTGCCCATGTATTTTTAAATGAGCGTGACAACTTTATCTTTCCTGGTGCCTGCTATCGTTCAATGAGTTTTTTTTTGCCAACAAAGGCTCGAACTGAACCTACGTGGCTTCAGTAAGTCTCGCCATGCCATGCCACACAGCATGTACGATTTGACGGCTTTAGACGATTGTTTTTTATTGGGATATATCAAATCACTTCTCTATGATGACAAGTCGACTTCAATTGCAGCCTTAACAGATACTTATACGTTATTAGCGAGATACCGTCATGATCGAACAAAATTTATCAAAATTGTGCTCTCACATAAATTGTTTTCGCTGTCGAATAGTCCTTAGAAGGAAGATGGCAAACATTAATTTATCAACTTAAATAAACATTTTATACACTTTTGCAATTTTACTAGTTTTTTTTTTAAAAAACACTTAAAATATCTGTATATCTGTATATCTGTAAATTTATATTATAACAAATGTTTTACTGATAACAATTAGAAAGTTTCGTTGGACCCAGTCCCTTGCTTTATGTTACACGTACCTACGTAATGCGATAATAAATATAAAATTCCTGTAATTTCCACCCTAAAAATTCTGTAAGTAGCTACACATGAAGGTCAATACCTTGACTTGTTAGCAAATGAGAACCAGTGAGAGCGCCACATGAATAATGGTGGAGAGGTCGCGTTCGTTCATGGTACAAGGATAATCCTTGCACGTACAAAAGTGAATATAAATATATAAAAATGTAATTCAATTTACAGACTTACTCGCAAGAAGAATAGTAAGAGGAGCAGCCATCGTAATTTTAAATGAAAATATGCTGAAGCGGAATTGGTGAGTGCAACAGCCCCAGTCAAAGAAAGCAAGAAAAAATAAAATAAATGAGTACCTACCTAATTATGAACATAAATGGATGAGGTACGAAGGTAAGCACCACGAGAAAAGTAATTGCACCAGAGCCTGGTGTAATGACGTCATTTGGATAGTACCTGTTTTGTAGGTGTAGGTAGGTACTCACCCTTTGGAGCATTTAGTAGTTTTCGATGTCGATTAAAAAAGTAATATCTATTATCTTTGCATTTCTTCTGATTATGGTTCCATAGTCATCTAATGTCGCTTTCCATTGGACTTATGAGAAACTGAAATATAAATTCTTATTTTGACAGCTATAGCAAGATTTAAGAAATATTAATACTACCACAAAACCGTTTGGCATTTCTCGCGTCGCATTTAGCTTGCATTTGTTGCAAGTGTTGTTTTTAGGTGAAAATCTTTTGATGAAATTAATTTCCAAAATACAATTCTTTAAGGCAATGTAAAATATTTATAACTTCTTGTAAATAGTATTTTTTTTAGAGGTTGGTTTTTCGAATAGGGATAAAACTAACATTTTGTAGTCAAATCTGGCAACTCTATTTGCCATTGGTTTGCCATTTCGACAAATGAACAACGCTTGCAAATCGTTCAAATTTATTTCGAAAATTATAGTTCGGTTCGCGAAGTTTAATCGCAAACTTTTGTTCAGTGATAAGGCTCATTTTGGGTTGAATGGCTACGAGAACAAGCAAAATTGCCGCATTTGGAGTGAAGAGAATCCACATGAGACCCTTGAAACGCCATCACATCCACAATAACTGACTGTTTGGTGTGCGCTATGGGCTGGTGGAGTCATTGGGCTATACTTCTTCCTAAATGATGGAGACCGGTATAGAGCCATGATAACCGACTAATTTGTTCCCGAATTGGATGGCATGAATATGGATGAGATGTGGTTCCAACAAGATTGTGCTACATGCCACACAGTGCACGTCACAATAGATTTATTGAAGGAAACATTCGATGAGCGCATAATTTCGCGGAATGGACCTGTCAATTGGCCACCAAGATCGTGTGATTTGACACCATTGGATTATTTTCTTTGGGCATATGTGAAGTCACTCGCCTACGCCACGAAACCAAAAACGTTAGGGGACTTGGAAGCCAACATTCGTGGCGTTATTACCGACATACATCCCCAAATGCTTGAAAAAGTGGTTGAAAATTGGACCTCTAGACTTTTCTTTAAGAACCAGCCCCGGCGGCCATATACCGCATATTTAAATATTACTGGCATAAAACTATCCTTCCAATAAAGCCAAATTGATGAAGTTCTATACCTCTTAAAAAAACAGAATTTATTTGAGGTAATATTGTGTGGTTTTCCAATGCACGAAAGAAAAATAGCTCACATCATTGTCCGTATAATTCAAATGTGTGCGGTAGAAGGAGTATAATTAAAAAATTGCAAATTTTTCAGGAAAGAGAAAAGACTTAATAAAACTTGAAACTCTCCGATTTTTGTTTAAATCAAACTTTAAATTTGTATTTTTTTACCAAACTTTCAGTTACAAAACGATTTTTTAATATTATGTAGTAAATAAGAAAAAAAGGTGACTTTAAAGGCGGTATCATTTGACCATTTTTCTTCGAAAATGAGGCAGGGAACAACATTTCGGTAAACGCTAGGCTTTACAGAGCCATGTTAACAGACTTTTTATACCCTATCCTATATTAATTTTGACACAAAATTTGTAACACCCCTTAATATTCGCCGTAGACCCATAAAAGTATTTATATATATTTATGATCAGGACAAAATCCTAAGATTATCTAGCAATGTCCGTCCGTACGCAATTTTTAGGCCGTTAAAATTAAGCTAGGAAGCTGAAATTTGGACCACATACTCCCTAGGGCTTCGAAATGGTTAAGTGTAAAATTTTTTTAATACGCCCACTGCCACGCCCACAATTTAGAAAAAACCGTTTAAAGCTAAAGTTAGAGAGATAGAGTGTTACAACCTTCGCAAGATATTTGGGCACTGCCCTCCTTTATAAGTTTGTCATATAAAGTTTTTTGCCACGCCTTCTTTTTGTGGGCTTTTTTTTACTAAAATGCTGTTTTCTTCAAAAATTTTCACAGAAAGCGAAAAAAAATGTTTAACAAAATATTTACCCAATATTTTTTCCAACATATCGCCCATACAAAGGGGTTTTTTGGATTGGGGTTTGCCGAAACTGGTCTGGATCTGAACAAAAAACAATTATTCTAGGTGAATGGAAAGAAAACACTGGTCTGTCTGACGGGAGCAAAAATGGTCAACATTTTTAAATATCAAAATAAAACAGTTTTTCGTGTCCAATAGAAAACCACATAACTTGTTATTGATGTCAAACTGATGACCTGTCTATATCTAGTTTTAGATGCTGGAAACTGTTGTTGGTATCTTCAGAAATTCAAGGACTCAACTCTCATGGTAGCACAAAATGCTCATAATTGGTTAAGATAGATAGCTTGACTTCCCACGTCAGAGAACTAACTTCAGGCGTTCCTCAAGACAGTTATTTGAGTCCATTGCTATTTAATTTATTTATCTTATCAATCGCGACTGGTTGTAAGCTTGACGATGCTAAGTGACATTTTAATGGGATCCGAGCTTCCGAATGGCGGAAAAAATTGTTCGTATGCACATTTTGGTCTATGTAGAATCGCTTATTCAAAACTCTACAATTTTAAGCCGAACGATTTGCATAAACAAATTTAGTGTACTACAATTGTAAACTTGCTCGGCAAATCTGCAGCTCTGCCTCTACAATTGAAATATCGTTTGGTGAAAAATAAAATGGCTGTTAAATTGCCTTTGTGGAATTTTCTAAGGTTTTTTTTTTTTGTTATTTTGATTTAATTCCATCTTAAAACTTTATTAAGGCTAGACAAAATTTCATAAATTTATGAAACATTTACAACTAACTTATACTGGCCCTAGGCGGGCGCTCCAAATTATACTTTATCTCCTCATCCTAATGCCTTTCATCGTTAAATCTTCTTTGATTTTAAAACTAGCTTATCTTACCTTTTACCAAGAAAATCGGTAAAAAACGCAGTCCTACTGAATCAAAAATGCTCGGCTCCGCCTTGTCTGAGGATGTCTCGATCATATAGGAGATGCCCAACCACGGCTCTTCGCCGGACGTGCTAGATTAATGGAACGGCCAGTCCGTCCTGTACGAGCATCTTACATTTATCTAAGTTGATGAATGCCTCTGGATGAATAAAGCCATTCAAGCCTACACTCACAAAGTATTCATCGTTCCCCAAATAATTAAGCTGTTGGTCGAGGAGATTGCTCTTGCAATGTGGCCCCGAACGAGCTTCTGCATAAAGCAATTGATTCTGTTTATATTGGCCATGTTGTATAAAACCTTTGAACTAAGTTCCTGCCATCTGTGCAAGCTATCCAAGAGGAGGTGATGCTCTACTGCATAGTCTCCATAGAAAAACATAAGGAAAGGCTACAGTCCGCTTGGAGCGAACAGTATGATACCCTATCCCTATCCCTATATGCCCCAAAAAAAACCTTAAGAAGATGATGGATAGCATTTTATTTCATTCTATAAAATTTAGAAAAAAAAAAAAACATTTTTTGAAAAAACGCCCCCAAAAAGTGGGCGTGGCCAAAAACTTTGTATGGGCGATATATTGTAAAAAATATTGGCTAAATATCTTGTTAAACACTTTTTTTCGGTTTCTATGAAAATTATCGAAGAAAACAGCATTTTAGTGAAAAACGCCCACAAAAAGTAGGCGTGGCAAAAAACTTTATATGACAAACTTATAAAGGAGGGCAGTGCCTACATATCTTGTGAAGGTTATAACCCTCTATCTGTCCATCTGTAGCTTTAAATCGGTTTTTTCTAAATTGTGGGCGTGGCAGTGGGCGTATTCCAAAAAATTTTACACTTAACCATTTCGGAGCCCTAGGGAGTATGTGGTCCAAATTTCAGCTTTCTAGCTTGAATTTAAAGGCCTAAAAATTGCGTACGGACGGACGGACGGACGGACGGACGGACGGACGGACGGACGGACGGACATTGCTAGATAGTCTTAGGATTTGGTCCTGATCATAAATATATATACTTTTATGGGTCTACGACGAATATTAAGGGGTGTTACAAACTATGTGTCAAAATTAATATACCCTTAGGATAGGGTATAAAAAGGCGAAGATTCTGAGAATAAATGTCAATTCGAATAGATGCCATTTTCAGAAGGGATAACACCTCAAGTTATAGCTGTCAATTACGACGTTTTAGCTGATTCGTCAATGTTGAAGACGTCACATGGCAGTGCGTCATCTTGTCAAAATCTACAAGGTTTCGCGAAAGTTGCCACGTGATGTTCTTTTTTTGAAAAATTATGTAAATTTAGGTTTTTTTTATTTACTAAATATGTTGAAAATGTCCTTTTATCAATAACATATGTTAGAACAAGGGTAAAATACCACCATTGATATCAGTAGACCATGTTTATTCTTTACCTGGTTCCCCCCAATCACCGTATATACACATAAATTGCAACTCTTGTTGTGACTGTCGTTCGTGCAAAGGACGCGTTTTGGTAATTTTGCCGCATCCCCGTTGAACGAGAGGTTCATTGGCATGTGTGGCATTTGCCTAGTTCCTCGTGCGCACAAGTGATCGTATCACTAATATGTTCCCCTGGGCACTTATTGTGTTTTGGAGTGTGTGGTGGTGCTAGTTTCGGAATATGTTTTAAGATAGTTTGTAACACCCCTTAATATTCGCCGTAGACCCATAAAAGTATATATATTTATGATCAGGACCAAATCCTAAGACTATCTAGCAATGTCCGTCCGTCCGACCGTCCGTCCGTACGCAATTATTAGGCCTTTAAAATTAAGCTAGGAAGCTGAAATTTGGACCACATATTCCCTAGGGCTCCGAAATGGTTAAGTGTAAAATGTTTTTGAATACGCCCACTGCCACGCCCACAATTTAGAAAAAACCGTTTTAAAGCTAAAGTTAGAGAGATAGAGTGTTACAACCGTCACATGATATGTAGGCACTGCCCTCCTTTATAAGTTTGTCATATAAAGTTTTTTGCCACGCCTACTTTTTGTGGGCGTTTTTAAAATGCTGTTTTCTTCGAAAATTTTCACAGAAAGCGAAAAAAACTGTTTAACAAAATATTTACCCAATATTTTTTCCAACATATCGCCCATACAAAGTTGTGGCCACGCCCACTTTTTGGGGGCGCTTTTTCAAAAAAACTTTTTTTTTTTTAATTAATCGAATTAAATAAAATGCTATCCATCATCTTCTTAATGGTTTTTTCTTTGGGGCATATAGGGATATGGATAGGGTATCATACTGTTCGCCTCAAGCGGACTGTAGCCTTTCCTTATGTTTTTAGTAGCACTAGATCCTTTGTTTCTTTCTTAAGTTTTCGAATTATACTCATGGGGAATATTTTTTTTATCAAGGGGCACGGTAGTGCCCAACTAAGTTCTTTAGCAACTTTGGCACTACAACCTTATTTACACGAACCAACTCAGGCCATTTTGACCCCAACTCTAACTTCGCTTACAACAAAGCTAGAGACATTAATTTTTCAGGATTTATTGAGACGCACAGTAGCATACCCATACCAAATTTCAACTATTTAAGATCAGCGGTTCCTGAGTTAAAAGGCCCTAAAATTAGCAAAAACAGTAATTACTGACTGACTGACTCACTGACAGATCATCAAAACTATGGAGCACTTCCAATCATCGTAGAACCTTAATTTGGCACAGGGTTTGCGGAGAAACCACAGGCAAGTTTTCCAAATTGAAGTTTGGAAGATATATACATATATATATAAAACAAATATGTATAGAGCCCCACTTTTCACAATTTAAAAACTTGTCAAGTTGTTCCTAAATACTATTTGTGAAATTTTTGAAGTAGAGAAAACTTGGCGTTCTTTTTTAGATCTCAGTACTTTTAGTGGCTGACTTGTACGGCAAAAGCGATTTTTGTATTCAAGAACTTGGCTATTCTTTAACATTTATGTTTTTGGTGTGATTTATGTTTCCTTATAGGCTCTGAGACAGATGAAATCAATGTTTCGTGGAAAAAAAAACATAATAATAATAATGATAAGTATAATTTAAATAAATTTGTAATATTTTTTTTTGTATGATTGACTTAATTCATTAACTCATTTCTTCTTCCATTTCCAAGCTGAGCTTAATATACATTTTTGCAAATTTTTTTAAGAAAGGTGAGAATACTCAAAAACATTTTTCACCGGACATTTCATCACACCGACTTAAAGACACAATATTCGCTTGATTAATAAGCTGAGGTGTTAATCTCATCCCCCCCAGGTTAGAATAATTCAAATTAAATTCATCAAACAAAATATCGCACAATTTCCAGCGACAATTCTCTTCATTTTAGGCTGAGCTTATCCACCAAGTATCTTATTGTCCCAAAACAACCCCTTTCGTTTCTATCTCTGCAGCCGCAGCTAACATTTTCAGTATTTCTGCGGTGATTGTAGCTGTTGTTGGTGCACCAAACCACTGCGGCATGCCATGACGACCATATGATGATCACAAAGCGCACCTTTTCCTGAATAAAGTGATACCATGACCAAAAGCATGTACCCATCCCTATAGCACCACCACCACCCGAATGAAGCAAATTAGATACTCAGCATCGGCATTCAGTCATTGCGGAACAATTTGACTGTCATGTGGTCGCAATTGAATTAAACAGATGTGCGGTTCGTATATTCGTGTTTCCTGCACTTAAAATTACATGAAAAGAGTTTAATTAAGGACTACAACTGTGGCCTACACCACATTACAATTGCTTTGGCGTCCCTGTAATTGAATCCTTCAGGCATGCCATCAAACGAGACATTGATTTATATACCTATCCCGTTATATATCCTCATGATGAAGTTGCATCCGCAGGCGAAAGAATCAGAAAACTTAACCAACCATTTCACTTCGAGAATATTGAGTGAGATAGCTACTCGTCTACTTCTCTTGGTTTTCTTGTAATTAAAATGCAACCACTGAAAGTGTTGCTTCAATTTCCTCCACCAACCAAGCAGTCAAGAGAGAATCGTACCCCAGATGGTAGTTGGCGGAATTTTCGGCATTTCTATGGCAGCGCATTGGGATTTATATGCAACCAGATGGGATTCTGATGTATAATTGGTTAGCGGTTGGTTGAGTTCTGCTTAAATTTAATCGATTAACTAAAACTAAACTATGTTGTAGGTGCCTCTGGAAACAACGCCACACTAGCTCACTACATATAATCCACTTGACAGTGTCAAATTAAAACTGATTTCTACATCAGATTTACGATTAAATTAAGCCCGTCAAGTGGCGGGTGTAGGTAGGTAATACGAACTCATTTAATTTCCGGGACACTAATCCCCGCAAAGCAGTCGAGTGTGCATTTTACAGTTAAGCCCATTTTATTTCCTCGGGAAATTCATACTCGCCATCTAAGCACTTGTTAGGTTAAGATTTTCCTCTGTTCATTCTCTTCTTCCGCATCAGCATTCGCTTTTCCATACAGATTGGAGTAAAGCGCTACGCGCTTTGATACCCACCAGCTCCAATCCTCTTGGCAAATTAAGTGGTTCCGTAATTAAGGTAAAACAAAACGCTGAACACGTCACCTTCATATGGGGGGTTTTGAACCTTGTTTGGTTTTTGTTACGCCATTTTGAGTTTATTAAATTCCCTTTTTTTTATTTATGATTTTTTTTATTCATGTAGGATTGTGTTGTGTTTGCTCATTCTTCTCATTAACACGATGAAAGTGTACATGCGAGTCAGAGTTCATTTTAAACCAGTTTTACTTAGCTAAGATGTTAATTTGATCTACTGCATTGGGAATACTGTAAACTGAATTTTCTTTTCGAAATTGTTTTTTTTTAACGTTTCTGCGTATTACGGGAATATATCGTCCATCTACAGTGTGCACAACGAACCTGATTTGACAGCTGAGATTCATTCGCAAAATCGCTATTAGGTTAGGTTAGGTTAGGTTAGGTTAGGTTAGGCCACTTGCATCTTCGAAGAATAAGGCTCCAAGATGGAGCTTCATTTTTCTGGAGTACAAAGCAGATGGGGGATCGTTTCCTCCTCTGACTCTGCAAAAGTCGTTCAAGAATTCACCAAGTCTTGTCGTATATTTGCCTATAAGATATTGTCCGATAATGACAGCTATAATAGTAGTGCTAATTTTTCGTCTGCTTATAGAGAGATCGAATTTTTAGAGCGCTTTAGATTCAGCTTATGTCAGATCTGTTTCGTCGCTAGACATGATTAATGTTTTTTCCTCTATAGCAGCCAGCCTTAGAGAATTGTATACCAAACTTTTCTTTATCAGGTGAGACAGGCATCGAGGTTCCCAATTTGGCGAGTTCATCAGCCTTACATTTCCCAGGAATATTCCTGTGACCCAGCACCGAGAAAAGGCTATTGTTGAACTGATACGGCATCTCCTGAAGAGAGGATCGATAGTCTAGGACAACAATACAGTTTAAGTAATCGGAAGCAAAATGTGAAATTTAAAAATTCTTTTGACAAAAACTATAGTTGTTTATTCTGGTGTCCCTCAAGGTAGTCACTTTGGCCCTCTTTTGTTCTTTTTGTTAATTAATGACGTATGTCTACGTGTAAGTTATGCAAAGATTTTACTTTTTGCGGATGACTGCAAGCTGTTTTACTCATATTGCGACCCACAAGGATATATTTTCCTGCAGCATGATATTGAGGTTATCTATGAATGGTGTAATGAAAACTACATGATCCTGAATCTTAAGAAATGTTAATCCATGACATTGACGAGATGACGAGATTTTATTGATGGCGAAGCATTTAAAAGTGTAGATCGCTTTAAAAATCTTAAAGTTATCTTTGACAATAAGCTGTGCTTTAAATTTCATTTAGATTTTATAGCGAGCAAGGCCAGACGCCGATTGGGAGTCATAAAACGATTTTCAAAAGAATTCAAGGACTCTTATGCAACAAAAAACCTGTTTTGAAATACTGTCTGAGTGGTGTCCTGGGTATGAATTTGGGATATCAAGAATTGAAAGCATTAAGTAGCAGTTTCTTCTCTTTGCGTTACGTTACTTATCGTGGAACCCAGAAATGCGTATATCCTTCGAGAAGGGTCAATATGTAAGATTCTTTTTCCATTAGAAGAGGACTAGTTTAGTTTTTCGGAGCTTGATACCCGTGCCGTACAGAACTGCCTAACTCACTACATAGCTTGTTAAGGGCATTTTTGAGGAGGCATTTTATTTCGTATTAAAGTACCCATCTGGTTTCCTGTCTCCCCTGAATCAACCATGCACAGGAACAACTTGAGGCTGTACAAAATAACTTGTCAAAAATAGCTTGTCAAAATAACTTATGGAAACCACTTTTTCGAACTAATTGTTGTTAATTTTAGTTACCGGCCTCTGAAGACCATTCACATAGCCAGTGTCCAATATAATACATTATAAACTTGTCACTAGCTACTACCGCATATCTACCACAAAACAATAAATGATTTCTAAGGCGAGGCTGTATCTTCGACAACATCAACCCCCGGAATGAGGAGAACATCCACAGCATATCATCCAATTTATTCCAGATTTTATATACAATTTCACTCACGTACCTAACTGGCAGCGTTTTCCGATTTGAGTATGTGAGAGCTGCGGCGCTCCATACACATTTTGTGAAATGACAGACTACACTAGAGGGCGAAGATGGGAGCGTGCTGCAAGTGGCAAATGGAAATTTGATTTGCAAGGCATACACGTAGGCAACACACACTTACAAGCTGTGTATGGACCGAGATACGTGTGCGATATGTTTTCCTTGTGCTACAAAACCTCACCCAAAGGCCAGCCCCAGCTCCACCCCCAAATGGCCGAGAAGTCACAGAAGGACTATCAGCAGATGGACCAGCTTAGAAAAATACAAAAATATATACAACGTGGTGTAGTTCATCCATCCCCGGGGTGTAGAAGTAAGATAATTCAAATAATAGAGACAATTTTATATACAGATAATTGTCTTGGAATTTTAGATAACATGTTTTGTTAAATTCGTCAATATTGTTATTTTATGTCTTTGTCGTTCGTTACGGTGTGGGATTTATATTGTTTGCTAGGATATATTTTTATTAAACTAGTAATAAATATTTGGCATTAAAAGCAATTGAAGGACTTATAAACAAGCGTAAACGACCATTGTGTGTGTCATTTTCTGTCATTTAAGGAGTATTTATTGGCAGTTTTGCTTTTTAATGTCAGATTTAAGTTATACTGGTTACGGAAATATAACTATTTTCAAAACCCAATTTTATAGATTAAAATTTCGGCTTCTATTTCCTTTTAACTGAATAAGTAAATTTAGGTCCATTAGATCCTGTGTGGTCCTTGGACGGTTGACATAAGCGCAGAATTTCAATAAATTTTAGATGAGGTGCTCTGGGACACCCCGAAACTTCCATGAAGGCCTTTGAACCACCCTGTTGGAACTTAACTTATACCCAATTTTCTTCATAAATCCAGAGACTTAAACAGCAATAGCCTTTGATGAAAATCTCGAGTTTTGTTTTCAGCGAATATTCTGTGATTTGTTAATATGAAAACCCATATCTATGAAACATACTACAAACCTGCCTCGAGCTTCTCCAAATTGGTTAGATTGTTAAAGTGATTGTAGACCAGGGAAAAGGTACGCTTGTACCTTTAGCGCCGTCTTCTTGGAACCACTCTATACCTGAGAGCATTAATGACAGGGGAGTTTCCTTAATAATTTCGAAAGAAATAAGGTCCGATACAGGTCCGATGCTTGTGCCGTTGAGAAGACATTTTGATAACATTTCCTAATAATTTTCACACCCAATTATTGATCACCAGTTTGAGGGCTATACATATGGGCTAGGAGGCCAAAAGGTTCAAAATAATTAAGTGTACAAAGTTTCCATATTACGATAACGATTAAAGAAACGCAAGAAAGTTGTTTTTTACGTGGCCTACCAACTTTTCAGACCAGCTTTGCGTGAGTGTAACTTAGAAGGATACCTAAGAAGGGTAGTTACCTACTCAGTGTTAAGTGAATTTCAAAATAAATATATACTACGGCAAAGTTAGCCATTTCGGTTAACCAGAACTGGCGGAATAATGGTTCTGTATAGCATGCATTTAGGTCCTTTGAGTCAGTTGCTTTGAGCCCATTTCGGGTTTTGAGGGTACTTCTTCGTCGTATCTCCACGAAGCTGTCATTCTTGGAGTTTTGTTTACACTCCCTAACTACGCCTAAGTTTCTTCGCTGGCTTTAACCCTAGGATAGCAGGCCAATAATGGGGTCAAGTGTTTGATGAGAAACCAAGCATTCCAACTTCAGCCTCACACAAACACCTACTGCGGATTGTCTTGTACCTTGACTAGAAATTGAGTGACCAATCCCGGTTAGAAGGTCGTTGGTGGTAGCTGACGAGACTAAGGCACTTCATTTTTCTAGATACAAAAACAAATTAAAAACCTTAGAGCCAATATTTTTAATGTTTCTTTCAACAGACCAAAATTAGTGATCTGTGAGACATTTAGTGATTAAAAATATTTGACCATTATTTAAAACAAACAAAAAAATTACAATAAAAAAACGCGAAGTATAGGAATATAAAGTAAATAACGAACATTTACTTTATATTCCTATACTTAACCCAATATGGGAGTGACCTTAAAAATTTTCATAAATCTTAAGACCTTTCATTGATTTCTTAAAAAATTAAGCAAATGTTGCTCAGCCATTTTCGGAAGGTGACATGATAAGTTCGATTTTATTTTTTATTGAGAATCTTTTTTTAGGATTTTTTAAATTATTTATTAAATAAAAACCAGATTATAGGGGTCGGAAAACATAAAACAACATTTACGTCAACAAAATTATGGATTTTGGTCCATAAATGTAGAACTTCTTGTTAGCTTAAATACAGTGCCACTTTTTCTAGTCCTGCTATAGCTATTAATTATAACCTCGACAATTTAAACATTTTTTGTGTTTAACCCAAATAAGTCAAGTCGTGTAGAAGCTTTATTGTCCAGCGCCATCAATCGATATTTTTCTTACGGTTCTAACCCTTTATCTCTTCAACTTTAACTTTAGCAAAAAAAAAATTTGAAAGCAAACATTGAAGCAAAGCAGATCCGTTGAACCGTTTCGCCATACAGTATCTGGATAGACAGATCGAGGTTCGATATTGGCGGTATCGGATTCAGCAGTAGCCAGTCAAGCGGTGGCTGTTCTCTAGATAAGCAGGATAACAAAAAATAGGTATTCAATTCTGAGAGCAGAATTAGTTTGTTTTTCCTATATTTTTTTGCGATTGAATATTTATAAATGTGTTCGCTTTTGGTTCACTTATCTCTTGTGCTCGACCGTTGAGTATTAGTAGATTAATTTTCTCCCAGCTTAAATGTGTGAGCTGGGTCTTTCCTTAGTTTTGTTTTGGATGCACGCATTTGTGTTTGTGATTTAACATTGTTCGACCGGACGATATTCAGGAGATCCTAGATGTTATGGAAAATTCTGATGGAGACTTTATTGACGATGACATAGAGACTCTAACAGAAATCAAAGCATCGAATAAACCCTCTACGACCAACAACTTATTATATTTTCTGCCTTAAATAGATGCCGCCGAGAACTAGCTACAGATGTTGCAGAGTATTCTATAGATGAGCAACAGGTAGATTTCCAGTGAGGCAGTATGTTGAAAATAAATCTAGACCAATAGGCCTCAAAAATGTTGTTGTCTCAAAATTAAATGGAATGAATGATGGTTGATTTCAGTCTTTAGAGCATTGAATTACGCATATTTCAAGTCCAATTTTATATTTCTATATGCTCTAGAAGCTTAGAAATTTTAGTAAAATCTTTGCAATACTCCTTTTTTAACTTTCTCGTACACATTAGTATACTAAAGAGAAAGTAATTGCGATTGTGCGGCAATTTCGTACTCAAACTGAGTATGAGGGATGATATTACGACTATTGTGAAGTCCAAAAAAGTGGGTCCGCCAATGCCGTCCGTCAGTCTGTCTGTCCGGGCGCCGTATGGCTAACCAGTTCGACGGATTTGCTTCAAAGTTCGTATATAAGGTTTGTGTAACGGTTTGATATAACGGTACCTGCAATACAATTTTTTTTGGTGAAAACCACTCATCAGTAATTTTCTTCAAAATAGTTCCATGGATTTTGGTTTTTGTTTTTGTACTTAGGCCCAAAATACTGCATACTCAGTTTTTGGAAAAAAATTCGAACAACGATAATTTATAACACCGCCAATATCTCGAAAATTAATAAAGGGAACTCCACAAAAATTTAATGGTTTTTTTGTAATATAAAGTTGAAAAACAATTTCTTCAATTTTTGAAATAGTTTTTTTAATTTTTTTTTTCTTAAATTTAAATTAAATTCATTTTCTCAAAAACGGGTCTAAGGATTTTGATAGGTTTTTGTATTTTAAACAATTACGTTAAAAGTGCTCAATGTGCGAAATTACATCAAAATCGTAGGTGACGTTTTTGAGAAAATCCAATTTTTCAAAACCTAAAAAGTGATTAAAATAAATTTGTCATAAATATTTTGCGATTCAAAAACTCATCTCATGTACCGAGAAAGTTTCGTATGGCGCAGTGGTTCACTTTATTTATTTAGACGTTAATTGACCAAATTGATCTCAGTGAAGTGAACATTTAATAGTTGGCTTTCGACGTCTAATCGTGATTTTTTAATATCACATACAAATATCTACTGTGGCGTGGGCACAGGGCGAGACGTGGAAATACATAAGCAAGAGCGAATTGGTTCTCTTTCTTTCTGTTTTATGCATGTGTTTGCCTGATTGAGCCAAATATTGAATTCTAGATTTCGAATAAGTTTGTGCACCTGCTCAAGCTTTAAGGTTATGTGAAGGTAACTCTACCAAAAGTTATAGGCTATAGAAACTCTGTTTATACAAAGCTTATATGAAACCGATAGCTATATTTAAATGAAAAACATAAGGAAAGGCTACAGTCCGCTTGGGGCGAACAGTATGATACCCTATCCATATCCCTATATGCCCCAAAGAAAAAAGCATTAAGAAGATGATGGCTAGCATTTTATTTCATTCTATTAATTAAAAAAAAAAGTTTTTTTTTAAAAAACGCCCTTAAAAAGTGGGCGTGGCCAAATTGTAATATTATAAAAAATATTAGTTAAATATCTTGTTAAACATTTTTTTTCGATTTCTGTGAATATTTCGAAGAAAACAGCAATTTATTGAAAAATGCCCACAAAAAGTAGGCTTGGCAAACAACTTTGTATGACAAATTTATAAAGGCGGGCAGTACCTACATATTTTGTGAAGACTGTAAAACTTTATCTCTCTAACTTTAGCTTTCAAACGGTTTTTTCAAAATTGTGGGCGTGGCAGCAGGCTATTTTGAAAATTTTAACACTTTACCATTTCGGAGCCCTAGTGAGTATATGTTCCAAATTTCAGCTTCCTAGCATAAATCTAAAGGCCTCAAAATTTGATACGGACGGACGGTCATTGCTAAATAGTCTTAGGTTTTGGACCTGATCATAAATATATATACTTTTAGGGGTCTACGATGGATATTATGGGGTGTTACCAACTATGTGTCAAAATTAGGGTATAAAAAGGAGCCTCTTGCACCACCTAACTTTAGATGTAAGAAAGAAAAAAATGTGAAATATTTCACATTTCCAAAGGCTTGGAGTGATACTGGATGTTGAGTCTCTATCTCATTGTACCTTATCTTACATTTGTAATCTGATTTTCGTCATTCAGTTCGATCTACAGTCAATTTTTAGGGAGCATGAGTAAGCGATCAGAGAAGCGACATACAAAGTTCCTTAACTTCAAACGCTTACAGTTTTCTGTTAAAATTTGTTTCGCTATGACAATTAACAAATCCCAGAGGCAGACTCTTAATATTGAAATTGTGGATCTTCAGAATGTGTGCAGGCAGGCGAGAAAGGCGAGCACGGGCCAGCTAGTGTACCTATATGAGAAAGTTAACAATACAGAGAGTGATGTTTGATGATGTTTAGAAGTGCTGAAGGGGGTTTTGAAAATTTCAAAAAATCAATTTTGTTTTTGACTTATTAAATAGTGTAATATGTTTAAAATATTCTCCGAAAATTTCAAATCGTATAAAATTCTATGAGATATACCCTTCGGAAGTTCCGCCCATCAGCCAACGTCAGTGCAGCGCTTCGCAGGTATACGCGTTTATTTCAAACCTCTATTTTTTAAGTCGGTGGACACGATTTTTCGAAAAGTTATGAAGTTTTTTGATTGTAAAATATGTTCAAGGGAAGAGAATTTCACAAAATGCTATTTAAATATAAATGTATCCTTGACATTATAAATTGTTTAAACAAAATATATGATTGTATATATTCAAAATTTTTTTTTAAAAAATACCTCTTTTTTGATCCTCTGAAACCCACCTAACGCCTTAATGGTTTATCTCGAAAATATATTTAGAAACTCTCAAGCAGCCAAGTTAAATGATATTATTAGTATCTTTATATTAGTTTGATCCTAGTCCTTTCTACTCTACTGCAGGTAAGAGTTTGTACAAAAACGGATAAATAGACCAAAAAGAACACATGCCAAAAATTCAAAAACTTGCAACCCCTCACCTTTCTGTCGCATTGCATACGCCTTCAATTCCATTTTGCAAATATTTCTCTCATACCAACAATCTTCATGCATCCACAGAAAAGGGTTTGAGTTCTGTACGACAGCAAAGGTAGGCCAAATGCCTTTCATTGCACAATTTACTCTATTGGTAACCATTTAAACAGTTGTTCATATTTGTCATTACATTTGTATTCGAAGAATTTTTGAATGAAATCGACAATCAAACCTAGGTATAGACCCTTAGGACATAGTTTTGAGGTTGGATTTAATAATTGAGATCGATGTACGGTTTCGTTCAATTGGAGTTTGCAAATAATTGCTCTCTCAATATGTTTGTGGTTAAAACACATTTTACTTCAAATTGATGGTAAACACATACAAATTCATTTAGCCACAATATGGTAAAATTGCAAGTTTTCCTGTAACGAACTACAAATCAAAGGTGAGCAGATTTCTCTATTTCAAATCAATTTTTTTATTAATATATTTCCCCAACCGGCTTTACAGTCAAGTCCTTAATCAGCACATTAGGCGGTGTGGAAATAACATACAATATAGTATCTGAAACATCATCTGGAGATAGAATAGCTCTTCCGCGGATTGCCTTCAATTTTTCCTCGGAGAATATTTCCGTTTGCACCAATCCTGGGTGAATGCTCTACAAAGTTCAAATTATTAAAAAATTTTATTTTAAATATTTAAATTACCACTTACAGTTGTCTTGATCTTTGTGTTGAAGTTATTCAATTCCTGGCGAATAACCTCATTCAGAGCAGTTACCGCGAATTTTGTTGCTGAGTAGACATTTAAGCTAGATGCACCTTTTCCGCCGCAAATGACATTCGATCCACAAATACTATTAATGTGCACTAAGTGTCCATTAAAGTTTCGAGATTTCATGCTCCGGAATGCGGCCTGAGTGCAATAGATTACAGCCTTTACATTGGTATGTAATACTTCATCGATGAGGCGAGTATCCATTTCGAGGAGGTTTCCATCGCGGCCACACCCTGCATTGTTCACTAGGATGTCAGTTCCGCCCAAGGTTTTCTCAATCCAATCAAAGGTCTCCTTGACTTCGATTTCGTTTGTGACATCGCATTTTCTTGGAAAGTATCTTTCCTGACAGTCAGAGCCGAGTTTATTGCGATTCTCAATTAGGCGATCGAAACGACGAGCTAAGGCAACTACCCGTAGTCCAGCTTTGACCAGGTCTCTGGCGCATGCTTCGCCAATGCCACAACTGGCTCCTGTAACGACAGCCACTCGATTATTCCAACGTTCCATTGTTGTTGCTGATTTATTAAATTATTGCTAGCTACGTTGTTCACCGAAAGACTTCAAATTAATGACTGACTGTGACTAAGTTTGATAGAATGTGTGCTTGCATGCAACAAGCTACAATGCAATTTTGTCTTCATCGCATATGTAGATGGGAACCAACAAACACAGATATAAACTTGATAAAATATTCAAAATTACTGGTTTAGTACGGGTTTTTTAATGATTTTCGCACACTTGCACGAAGAACTCGCGATATGTGGCGTGTTAGGTGTCACAAATGTGAAAACTGCATACTCGTCTATTTTTTGTTAGAATTGTGCGACTTGAGGGCATGCTGCAACAGCAACGATGTATTTATTTAACCGAGAAAGAGGAAAAATTAATTTACTGATGGCAGCGGTCATAGAAATAATTTACTGTTGATTGCGATGTGGTGAGAGAAATCATTCGGCTTTGTACGTGTCATGTTAATTACACCGCAGTGGTGGACTAAGGGGGGGGGGGCACGATGAAGGGGGCCCATTTTCGGCTTTCGGTTTTTTATTTATTTTTGGCAATATGAAAATTTTGTAGGTGAGAAATTAAAATCGCGATTTAATGCCATACATTTTGCCACTCAAAAGTGTAAAATAATGGATATTGGTATGAAAAGGCGCGAAAGACGAAAACCAAAGAGAACTCTCACAAGATTAAAAGAATTAACAATACGAGAAGAGGTTCGTAGATCGATGCTTGAATAAAATAAAGAGACGAAATAAAGTGCACGACTGCGTCATACGAAACTTTCTGATACATGATATTGGTTTTTGAATCGAAAAATGAATCGAAAATGGGTGGTGACAAATTTATTTCAATCAATTTTTAGGTTTGAAATTTAGATTTTCTCAAAAACGGGACCTACGATTTTGATGTAATTCCGCACATTGCACACTTTAACATAATTGTTTGAATCCTTAGAGCCGTTTTTGAGAAAGCGAATTTAATTTAAATTTAAGAAAATCGTTATATGAAAAAAAATGTAAAAAAACTTATTTTCAAAAATCAAAGTAAGCAAATTTGTTCGACTTTATAGTAAAAAAAAATAAGTTAAATTTTTTTAAATCCCCTTTGTTAGTTTTTGATATATTGCCGGTTTTAAAAACTACCGTTAATCAAAATTTGTTTTCCAAAAAACTGAGTATGCAGTATTTTGATAAGTGATTTTCACAAAAAAAATTGTATGGCAGGTACCCTTATTTCAAAAGATAAAGCAAAAACTAAAAAGATGCCCCGAGATGTAACCCCAAGGACCTTATATGCGAACTTTGAAGCAAATCCGTCGAACCGTTTCGCCATACGGTGCCTGGACAGACAGACAGACCGACGGACGGAATTGGCGGACCCACTTTTGTGGACTTCTCTATAGTCGTAATATCATCCCTCATACTCAGTTTGAGTTCGAAATTTCCGCACGATCGCTATAACTTTCTCTATACTAATGTATACGAGAAAGTTAAAGACAGAGTTAACCCATACCTGGACAGCACAAAAATTTATAGAGTTCATAATTAAATGCGACTTCAGTGAATCGCTTCTTAACATACAGTACTTTTTAACTATTGTGCTGTATAGCTAGGTAGTTAGTAAACGAGGAGGTGGTTGAACCCATGTCCCATGGCAGCACTAGGCACACTTGCGGATGCGCGGCGTCAGCTCATCGTTGGGGTGGTGTCTTGCTGCCTCCCTATACACCCACGTAATTGTGGTGCCTGCTACGTTGTGTTGTTTAAAAACTAAAAGGTACAAGTGATAAGGAAGAGAGAAGAGGGGAACGGTTGATTCCAAAGAGAATCCAGTAATGAAAATTAAGAAAAGGAATGATGAGTAAACGAATAAAGATGATATGTTTCTGGTGTTGCGAAACTTTATGGACTGGCCTTCATTTCTTGTGAATGAACAATTAAAGTTACCACTAAACTGTAGCTGGTTGTGTAGATATATATTTTTTTTTTTTGTTATTAGACTACGATAGCAAGTTCGTCCTATTTCAGTCCAGGACAACTGAAGCAGCATTTAAATTCAAAACTTAACAAAACAAATAGTTTGTTACGTTAGACTATCAAGTCTCAAAATATGTTCCTTCGTAATGCGTTCCAGCTTATTATCTTTGTCTTCATAAAAAGATTAATATTTTATAAATAATTGTTTATTCATTTTCCTTTTCAAAATACGGGGCCCATTACGTGATGCCGCTCCGAGCCCCAAAATAAGTTATTCCGCCACTGCCAGATTGAAAGTTGCCTTGCATGCATATGAGCGCCTTACTTCACCCCAGCCGCGATGCTTTAAGTTATCGATGGAACTGAAATTCCAGCGGCGTTTATTGCTTTAGTAGACAATTTTTATTAATTTTTTTTATATTGAGAACCTAATTAAGACTTGCTTACTTATTGACTACAAAATATTAAGAAAATGTTGGTTATAGAATTTCTATGAAAATTATACTCCAAGCTTTTGAACTTTGTAATAGAGCGATTTAGACTTAATTTCTCACTCCTAAGTTTATTAGATAGAAAATCTCTTTTCAGATATCTTTTTATCCAAAGCTGAGACAGAAGGTTTTGGATACCCAGTGACTACAAAGTTGTTCCATATCTGACCAGTCGCCATGATGACGATTTTCAGAAATTTACCCTTTATTACATAAACTGTATGTTGATTCCTACATTGTTTTGTTGCATTTAACCTTTTTTTTTCTTGCTAGAACATTACCAATATTTTTGTGCCGTGTACCCAATACAGCCTTACGCGGTTCTGCGCACATAATGACTTGATCACTAAGCGACTGTTGCAAGAGGTCTGCAACTTTTCTTCTTTCTCTTGGAAGAATCGACTGCAGGCTGCTTATAGGCGTCCTTTTGGACCACCAAGCTTTTGCTAAATACTTAAATGTTCTGGGCTTAAGCGAAATCACTACCTGTCCTTCTTGGGGTGTGGAGGATGACACAGCAGAACACATTCTCTGCATTTGTCCTGCCTTTTCTCGCATCAGGTGGCGGATTTTCGGAGCTAACGTATTGAGTGCGGAACATTTACTTTTCATAACTAAAGCTGCTACATGAAATATGGCCCCACACCAAAACTGAAAAATGTTTCCAAAACTTTATATTGAAAACGACAACACGAAAATTTCTGTGATTTGGGGACATTTTTCATTTTTTCATATTTTAGTTTGGGGTCAAAGTTTATTATGAAAAATAACTTTGAAAAAAAAAAGAAAAATGGACCCAAACAAAAAATAAAAAACGGTCCTTAATATTAAAATATTTTTTCAAAATTAAAAATGGCCGCAATTCCTAAATGAAATATGGCCCCAAAAAAATTAAAAATGGCCTCAAATCACAGGAATTTTCGTGTTGTTGTTTTCCATATATATTTTTAGGCCTTCTCATCTATCTTCGAAAGACGGGAAATGTAAGGTGTCTGAACGGTAGTACAATGGACCAGTAGTTGTGTCTGACCGCTCAATCGGATGGTAGAAACCTGCGACAAAAAAAAGAGAGAAAAAAAGCGACAGTTCCAGACTAGCTCTGATTTGTTGACACTTAATTCCAACGCGTTGGATGGGCTTGACCGTCAATGAATGTGGCGATATCAATGTCAGAAATCACCTTCATAATTGCGAGGGCGTAAGTGTAGCTAGAACCCGAGATTGGAAGACACTGCAGTTTTTTGAAGGCCCTAGGGTTGCGTTCAAAACTGATGGTTTTGGAACCATTTGTAAATACTGATAGTTGAACTGAAATAATCACTGCATTAGTAAACCATTCTTCCCTGTGGAGTGCGGTGTGGGAATCTCGAGAGAGTCTCTTCCGTATGTGTTTGACAGGGCTCTAGGAAATAAGGTCCCAAAATGAAACAAGTTCCCAGAGGTGGAGATTTATTTCATTATGAAATACAGCCCCACTTTTAAAATGACATAAATGCCCAAAAGAGTCATAGATGCCTGCCTGAGTACCTAGGTGGACCGCCTAGCAATGGCCAGGTCTATCCGCAGGCGGCAGATGGCCAATTACGCATTGACAGCAATCGCATTCAGTTCTTTTAAACAAACCAAAATTAGTGAGCGCAGTTGCCACTTCACCCCGATTGACATGAATATCTTTAGGCAAAAGGTGTAAAAACATGTTTCGTGCTTCGACCAATTGTGATAGCAACACTGGCAGTTCTTTCAATCACCACCATTTTCCGTGTATAGTTTTATTATTTCTGGATCTCCACCAAGTAATGGCAACTATAACATGTAAGTTATACGCCTTATAGATACTTTTCTGAGTATTGAGTTTTATTTTTGTACAGAATAGCAAATGGAGAGGTATTTTGCGTGACCCCATAAAACTTTATCGTTTTGATCGTTCTTATCGTATTTTGATCCTTCTGGTATGTAGAATTAGTTCCTTTTTAGCTGAATTACAAGGCCACCGCTCTCATCCAATTTGCTAAGAGTTTTTAAAGTTTCATCTGACCAAACACCATAATAGGGACAATTGTGCTCAACGCAATATATTTTTAACTTTAAATCCAATATTTCATAATCTTCTTTAGTCGATGATATGTAGTTGTAGTTACAGGGTGCAGTTGCAGATGTTGTGGAAGATTAAGTTGTGATTTAAGTTGATTCAACGTTTTAATGTAACTTAACAACGAACATTTTTGCAACTGTTGATATCACATTTTGAACCAACATTCCGTTTTGTAACATTTTGCCGTTTCGATGGTTCAGGAATATCACAAGCTATTGTGATATTGAATCCTTCCAAGGTTTGTTGTGATTAGATAAATTCGTCTAATCGAGAAAATGTTCAATATTCGGTGACAATCCTCAAGAAAGCTGTTAAAAGACTCACAACGGTGTGGTGACGCTCAACAAATAGAAGACCTCAATCTTTTCTTGTGTTTCTTATCAAGAGGTGTTTGTGTTCCAAAATGAAATAAAAATCAAAACATCCGCCTGGTTTTGATACGATTTATTGCTCACAAGTTCAAAAACTTCTAGTATATTTTTCATATCAATACGAATAAAATAAAAACTTTAATTAATAAAATGTCACTTTAGAACCGTTGTGATCTGCTCCATATCATTCACAAAAGCTTTGAGTATGCTAGATTATGGACAAATCACAAAATCAAGTTCACCCCGCATGTTGTGAGGGTATAGTGACTTGAGAAGTATCATTGAGTATTTTCTGCCAATGGTGTAAAATTGAAAGTTCATCTCAAACAAGTAAAAAAATATATATTTTAGCAACACAAATAGTCATAATGGCTGCCACATTTAAAACAATTCTCCAACTGGTTTCACTGTCAACTCGAGAATGAGTACATTTGGTGGTGTTGATATAGCATACAATACAGTATTCGACACATCGCTTGGCTTTAAAAAGTTTACATTAAGTTCCTTCATCTTTTCCGGTGGAAGTATCTCTGTGCCTACAAATCCTGGGTGAATGCTCTGTAAAATAGAGAAAAACAAAAATGCATATTTAAAAAAGAGATACGAATTTATTTCCAGTGTTAAAGTTATTGTAGTTCAAATTAAAAATATATTTATCCTCCTGGGACCTGAGATTTAATATTTTTTTTTCTATGAAATAATTACACTATTTGACACAAAAGAACGTAAGTAATATTATTTTTTTATGAAATCAACTTAACGTCAAAGAATCTATCTCGAAAAAATTATAGCACGAAAGGTTCAGTTGGTATTGTCATTTTCAAAGGACCCTACGAACCCCACGTCCCTATATAAACGCAAAAAGAGGCAGGCGTAAAAATACTGGATCTCACAAACGCAGCAACACTAGTGACGAAGTGATACGAAACTGGGAGGCCTGCAGACATTTTTAAGGGTCGAACCGGCGAACACCCCAGGCAGAACTATGGGAATGCAAGTGTAGAGTTATAATTCTGATCATAGACTCGACGATAAAAATAAAGAGAGCAGCTTTTACGCAAAACTGTTTTGACTTGATGAAGGACCTCACTCAAAGGAGAGACCTGATGCAGAAAGGTGGTAAAGTAGTAAAGTAAAAATATAAAAGTTCTTATGAAATAACGTTTACCTTACTTTAAAAGTACCTCCTTTTTTTCATTAAAGAACAAGAAGATGAAACCAACTTAACCTTTTCTATGTAAACGTAAAATACCACCTACCTAACTTTGTTATGTTCCAAAGTAGTGAAATTTGGTCACTATTCTGTTTTGAGCCACCCAACTCGAATTTACCCCTCTAAAGAGGGATTTTGAAATACTATTTTTAACGCCTAACAGAGATGAATGGGAAAGTAATGCAGCCACTTGTCTAGGACGTTTGTCAGTGTTTACTGATGATTCAAAATTATCCGGAATATTTTTGGCGGAGGTCGATCTAATGGTATCTTTGTGACTTCAAGACAACAGTATCGCCTTTTGATTGCGGGTTATAGATGCACATATGGCCGCGAAATTACTTTTATTTAAGTTGGTATCACATTTTCTATAGATACATTGTCAGCCAGGCTGCTCTATAGGCAATAGAAATATGCGTCATCGTACCCTTGAACAGGCCTTGAATTATCGGTTCATAATTTTTTGGTTTTAGTCTATTATAAACATCCTGCGATTCTCCACAAAGGCATACTTTAAGCACTGAACTTTGTTCGTATAAGAGCCACCACTGCCCGCGTAAAAAATTCACACTCATACACTTACCGTCGTCCTAATTTGTGTCTTCGAATTGTTCAATTCAATCCGTATAACTTCATTCAAAGCCGTCACTGCAAACTTCGAAGGTGCATAAACATTGTAGACTCCTTGTTCTTCCCCGAAATTAATCACCCTATGTCCTGCTATACTGTTAATGTGCACAATATGACCGGCAAAGTTACGTTTTTTCATACTACGAAATGCTGCTCGAGTACAGTAAATTAATCCCTTCACATTTGTATCCCAAACTTCATCCATGAGTTTTGTGTCCATTTCCAAAAGATTACCATCACGGGTGCAGCCGGCATTATTAACCAAAACATCCGTTCCACCAAGAGTTTTCTCAATCCATTCGAATGTCTGATTGACATCAACTTCATTTGTTATATCACACTTTCGAGGATAATAACGCGACTGGCAGTCTTTTGGCAGCTTCGAACGATTCTCGTTAAGTCTTTCTACGCGACGCGCGAGAGCGACAACTCGAAATCCGGCAGTCACTAAATCTTTGGCACAAGCTTCTCCGATACCAGAACTAGCACCAGTCACCAAACTAATATGATGTTTGGCAGCCGCTTTCTTTATATAGCTTTGCTCAGTCATTAGCTTTGTAGCTGAAAATGTGTAATTAAAAAATATTAATCGATGATTGGCGAGTGATGCACTTTACCTAATTATACATCATGTGAATTGTGATGTAACAACAATTTGTGTTCATAATTCAATTTTATATGCTTTTTTTTACAGCTCTGAATGACGAGATCGGGTCTTACATTTTGTTACAATACAAGATCAATACAATTTGTTTAATTTGTGTTGCCAAACAAAATGTTTATTTATTCTTTTTTTTTCCTAGGGCCTCTAAAACGCCTACGCGCCATTGGATGCGGTTTCTGGCAATGTGCCTCAGTTCACCCCAACTCTTTTCCAGTTGTAGTCCTTTTTTCTCTGCATCTCCTCGCCACATGTACTCCTAGGACCACTGCGTACATAGCCATCCTGAGTTAGCGAGTTGCATTGCATCGCGTGGTTGTGTGACCAATCCACGGCCATTGTCGTCACTGTATTGTTGTGCCTATAGGTTTAAGGCCTGTTCTCTGATGAATCTGTTGATAAAGCTCTCCTTAAGATTTTGCGTAGGCACCTACGACCAAGTAGGATAGCAGTGATAACTCTCATAGTGCTTAAGATGCTTAAGTCTTTGCACTGCATAAGGTTGTCTTGTTTAGAGAGCTTGACGATCATACACTCATCCGGAAAATTCTCTTAAGTGGGAGAATAATTCAGCCAATTCAGTTGGAGTAGTTCGGAAAATCTCTGCGGATATGCCATCAAGTCCTACCGCTTTATTGGTTTTCTCAGTGCTTTGATCGCAGTGATGATCTCATCGAGGTTGTAGTGCAAATTCGGGAATTTCTTTCACCGGACAGTCTGACTTGGGTGCATATTGCAGCGAATACTCTGTGCAAGACCGCAGAAAAATGCTCCTTCAATTTCTTGAGCTGATCTTCATACGATATGATCGAAAAACCGTCTAGGCTTTTTACTGAGTTTGGAGTAGAGCTTCGGCGAATCCAGAACACAATGGGAATTAGACTCCGTTGCGACTTCGAACCATCTTCACGGATGGCTAAAAAATAGACTACGCTCGGGGTGTGTGCACCTCTTCTTTGGAACTAAATCTATTTATCCGCCTCCCTAACTAGTCCAGCATCTTTTAGGCGAAGGTTCTGGCAATTAGGGAATCCTACCTGCTTCTAATGATCAAATAAATATCCAAACAAAACTTTGCCATATTCGTAGACAGGCAGATTGCGATAAAATGTCCTGATTTAATCACCACTTCGACAAGATTATTTGAGGACTGCAATGAGACATTGGCTCTGGCTAGTCGTCGATTCAATATCACTCTCCTCTGTCATTCGCGGAGGTTTCTTATAGAGAAATATCTTTCTACACTTTACCTTGACGGCACTTTACCTGATTTGCAGGAAGCCAACATACAACAAACATCAAATACAGACATCATTCAATCAGCACGCACGCAGACGTCGCTACACTGTTCGGCATTAAAAACGCCACACAGCGGCCCGTTTTGACTTTTTTGGTTGCAAAAATCATAGCTCACAAGCGAATAAAGAAATCGCCTCATTTTTTGTTTTATCTGCAAGTAAATTTCCAAAGCTATGATAGTAGTGAATTTAAGAAAAAAAATTTTACAGGGTAATTTGGAATTTGCTGCCGAAATAAGAAGTTTTAGTTAAGGTGGTTAACATAATTGGTAATTAATTTTAAAAATGTCGAAAGTCAAATTCTGAGTAGAAAAGAAATAAAATAAAGCAATTTTAGTGAAACAGTGTGAAAAATATATTTTTTTTACTACAAACGGGTGCATTAATAAAATATTTCATTGATAGATTTTAATTTAAATAGTGTTACAAAAAAAACAGTAACAAAAGTTTACATACAAAAATAAATTAAGTTTCTTGGAAACTATCATCTAACTGCGTAATAAACTTTTTATTTCCAGAGAGAATTGTGCTTTCAGATCTTTTTGGCTTTCTCAAAAATTTAAATCAAAAAAAAATATTCTTTCTCTTTGATCTCATATGAAAAATGCAATTTTCATTCATACTTACATTTAAGGGCACTGAGAGGCCAAGTACGCGATAATTTAACACTTTACAGTACAAGGGTCGAGAGTTAAGGAAGATATAAGTGGATCCGATGAGATTGCAAGCATGTTAAATTGGTCTTCATTCTGCCGAATGCTAATAAAAATACGATTATTTCTTGAAGCCGTTATTTTTGGATTCCAGGGCTTCTTCTAAAAATCTTCCAAGTGGTAGTGAGTAGCAATAGGTGATATTTTGTTTATGAACTAAAATTTTATAAAGATTAGGTGTGGGTTGTTTTCTTATTCTACTCCCGAAATTTAACTGTATTCACAACTTTCCTGCACATTTAAAATACTAAGTATTCTTAGTGATCCTAGTTATAACCTCTCCATTGACTCTAGTCTTTCGAGGTTTATCCAAATCATGTTCATGCTTATCGCGAAAACGCGTTTGGATCTCTTGTTCTCTTAAACTCCCTCTTGTGGAAGTGTATAGGCAAGTTTCGAAAATTAAGACAAAACGCCAGCTTTTGGAGGGCTTTCGTAAAATTCAGCTTCCGAGACAACGAGATACGGCATCAGCAGGCATCGAAGCACAAGCATCAAGAATTATACAGTGCTTTAATTGTTAATCTATGGTTCACATGCCCAAGTGCTTGGAACCAAAGTGGAAGAGAGGAGCCTGCCGGTTGATTTAGATCTTTTTTTAGGAGACTATAAATGAGTGGGGTTAACAAAGAGTAGCTAGAGATCTGGAAAAAATGAGAGTTGAAATTGCTGGTAGAATTGTAAAGTGTTAGAATAAGAAAAAATCGTCTAAGGACCGTCTGCGAAGTCAAAGAAAATTAATTACGTGATGGTTAAGAATTTTGGAAGAAGAGCTGGTGTATATAAGAAAATAAGAATCGGGACAATTTCTGGTCAGGAAAGCCGAATTGTAACGAGCTTAAGAAATAAATGAAGAACAGAACGGAAAATAAAATAAAGAGACTTCCCGTGTATAAGATAAGAAAAACAATTTAAAGAGGTCGTATTTTATATTAACTCGTGTTTCAATATCTTTATTTCAGCGGAAAGTAAAATCAGTGGTTTGTATTACTATTAATTTGAAGCGATTTATAAAAGCATATAAGCATAAACCATGCTTTTCTTTTAAATTTTAAAGCCATTTTATTCCAAACTAACACTCATACCGAATTTTTTTTCTGCGCTTGACAAATAAACGAAGAAAACTGGCTGCCTTCTAGCTCAGCTCCTTCCTTTATGGAAATAAGTATTTGATTTTATAAAAGAAATACATACATATATGAGGAATTATTATCCGTCAAGCTTGATGTGTCTTGGTTTTTTTTTTCTACGCAATATCTGCAAAAGGTTTGTTTCAAAAAACATTAAATTAAGTACAAAAAAAAATAATTAATTAATTTTTGGTTTTAGTAATTAACAGTTATATCAAGCAGAGACAAACAAAAAATGTACACTATTTCCTAGTTTTTACAGTCAGAGTACAAACAAAAAATTGTTTTCTCTCCATAACGATTTCTCAACCCTGACTCTCTCTACAAGCCGAACCATTCATCGAAATTAAATAATTTTTTCCATTACTATACCTCCAAACATTTGTTAATTCAGTTAATGCAAAGGTTTTATAAACCCACCCAAAAATTAATTTCGCAAGCCCTTCTCATGCGCTAATTGCGGAGCTGCAAACCGGGCACTTAACATACCTACCTATACAGATCCCGTCGAACATTAAATGCTGAATTTAGTTCATGATTTAATATATTTTGTTCATTAAAATTAACGAACTTTGTCCATTAATTTTTATTCATAAGTCAAATTGATCAGAAGCTTGTTTTATGTGTACAAAATGATTGATTTTATATTCATAAGTCTGATTGCTTTATACCTACTCAAGAAGCAGATTTTTCAATTCATGTTCAAAGATTTCGTAAAAGTCTCTACTATCAAGTCCGAATCAACTTACACATTGAATCTGCTTTCATAGGTAGATGAGCCACGTCTTCTTTGAAAAGGCAAAAACCGTCACTATAATTGCCAATTGAAACCTAATAAATTGACGTTTACTGCGTTGAGTTGTTCCAATTTAAAACACTTTGTTTGATACGACAAGGGAGGTTCGGTCTTTCCTCCCTTTCAGATACCAAGACATCTTATATGCCAGAGGACAAAATCGACCCAATTGCTGGTCTACGAGAGCCGTGGCTGAAGTCACAGGGGCATCCATCAACCTACCTAGATTCCAGAGAGAGGCTTGGACCCTTAACTTACTCTTCTATATAATTGTGGGAAGTTATATTTTAAGCACGAAAAAGACTTACATGGATGTTTGTTAGCTTTTTGCAAGAGTTTTCGCTTTAAAGTTTCCTAACTTTTAGTGAACCATCTCTCCATAACTGGTAGGTACCTATAAGTGAGTACAAAAAATACATCTCTTAAAGATTCATTTCAGGGGAAAAAAATATAAAAGGAATCTGCGTAGGTACACCTAGCTTACCCTCGCTTCCGCATTGATTACATTTCACCTGGGCTTAAGCGTTCTTCATCAAAAATAACGCGCTTTCAATGTTTCTACTTCAACGATGACCTCAGTCCGGGACAAAAGAACTACACTGTCTCACACCAGTGAAACGACCGGTTTTACCTAACAAAAAGCCTTAGGAATTTAATCTCGACATCGTTGGGTGTTTTTTTTGTCCCGTTATTGAAAGCATCCGCATAAAAAGTAAAACCACCACCATAGCACACCAGGAACAACCTTAGTACTACCACTACAACACAACACAGGAGCAAATCACTTTTATTATGACTCCGGGAAATTCCTGACGGCCGGTAGTGGGGTTATTCAATGGATCGTTGTCAGGACCATGTTGATGAAGTCTTTTGTCAAGCCGACTTTTGTGGTTAACAAATGAAAGCTGTTTCGAGAAGCGAGGCAGTGAGATCAGCAGCAGCGAACGAGTGTAATAAAAGTGAGTTTCTTTGTGTTGGCGAAGATGGAACGCTTTGAATTTAGTGTATCCTTATACACCTTTTGTGTTTTTCGTCTTTATTTTTTATGATTACTTGTGATTTTATGGCGCAGTAAAACTATGTTTCCCAAATGGAAGGGTTGTTCTAGAATTCTTTTGTCAATATTTTGTATCCCCTTCAACCTCCCAAAAGTAAAAAAAAAAACAATCATAACATGATTCAATCTAAAAGACCATATGATGACTGCTCTCTCTATCTCACATTAATCCTATCAGAAAATAGCGCAAATAAATTGGTCACAAACTAGAAGAGGACAGTCAGACGACGACGTCCATCGTGCTGCTGTCCAATTCAATTAATTATAATCCATCACGTTCACTCGTACGAATTCAATGTTTCAAAAAGGAAGACAAACACAACAAATGCTGTAGTTTCTCCAAAACTACAGGATTTATTCTAACAAAAAAAAAAACAGCAAAAACGAATTGTTTTCATGGAGCAGAGGACAAAAGTCCAACGTTTAAAACCGCTGCATCAGCATCTGCATACGTGCCTCTGGGTAGATGTTCTTAGCTTAGGATAACTCTATTGTAGTGACTTCTCAAATTGGGGAGAGTCTTGCATAATCGATGGGGTGGGATGGCTTCGAGTTGCAAGTAGATGTAGCTGGCAAATGGCGAAATGGCCAAGCCAAGAAAATAAATTGTAGAAGTTTTGCTTTAAGGACAAACAAAAGTAGTTCCTCGAAGGAAGAGGTCGAAATGAATATGTATGAGGAGAGACGGGACACTCAGAGAACACCGAAGACTGAACACTGAACTGAACAAATGACATTTTTGGTATGCACACTTGAGAGACAAATGGGAGATATGACATTGGAGGAACAGTTTTTGGGAACGCCAGCCAAGGTGAAAGCTGATGGAGAATTAATTTTAATTTGACGCTGGATATAATTTCAAATGTCAAACAAAAAGTTTGGAGGTGAAGTATTATGCCTCTTGTGACGTTTGAATATTTGATTTTTAACGTTTCCCGTTCGCTATGGGATTTGAAGTTACTCGGAACTTTTAACTTTTTCATGCAAAAATGTTGGACTTGGAGGAGGTAAATATTGGACTTTTTCTTAAGTTTCAAATTGGGGTCACAAGGAAAAGATTATAAATTATTTATTTGTAGTCATCGAATTAGAGTCGAAGATTCTGCGGGCTGGAACGTTGGTGTTTTCTTTCGTTATTTTTATTTGTGGACCTGATCTATGTCGCTGTATAGCAGGTAGAGTTCTTTGTGGAATCGTCAAGTGTCCTCACTTGTTGAAAGCATTTATTTCGATTGCGGTAAGCGACGCTAGACTCATTTTTGTAGCTTCTGTTGACTTTAACGAACACGGTTTGATGGTTATCGAGCTTGGTGCAGCAGCAGGCTTTTCTCATCTTCAGCTTGCACAAACGAATGAGTTAGGCAGGGTTGCCAAAAGTTGGCTGTTGCAACTCTTTCTTGAAACGTCTATTTCGTAGAGCTTGCAAGCCGCTCTTGGCCGTTGATTTCATTTTTGGAACCCGTCCGCTGCAGGAAGAAGTACCCCTCTTTTTTCTGCTGCCACCAACGGCCTTGAACAGGAGTTGTTAGCCGCCTTTTCAATCCAGGTACTACCCCGACCGCGCAGTCACCAATACGGAGGGGAGTAGTAGGAATTGATGGTGGGAGGCCTAAGTCAGAACGCTTGGATTCACCAGCCAAAGTTAGCCAATTTTATTCTAGAGGGAAACATATAATAAAAATCTACCTCCTTTACTTCCATTCTTTTTGGAAAATAATGGCACTTGTTTTATTTATAAATAAATTAAAATGTAAAATAAAAAAATCAGAGTAGAACGGAGTGCTGACTTATATCTTTAAGGCAATATTTGGACGCATTTCACGTTAACAAGTTAGGAGACGTCTGCTTCAAGTTCTGCTTGACTAGGGTTGTAAAGAACGGTTATTTCCGTTGCTGGTAGTTCTAGCGAAAGAGTGTTCTGAGCTGCTCTCTTAACCACAGTAATCACTCAGTCGATAACTATGGTTGATACAACTGGGAAGATAATAGCTCATGTAACCTGTTCAATCTTAAGGTGCGATCAGACGGTCGTCCAAACTTGTCATATGGATCACATGCTGACGTCACTATGACGTAGAATTTGTCCTAAAGTAGTCATCCCATGTGATCTACCACCCGCCATGTCATTGAACGTGTCATACCAGATGACATGATTTCCATGTCATCCAGATGACCGATTTGGTTGACTGTTGATCGCTTTTGGGAGTGGATGACAACATTTTTTTAACAGCATGTCATCCGAATGACAAGGTTCCATGGATGACACTGCTCGATTTTCTACAGTGTCATCTTACATTGATTGAAAGTTCAAGTGACCCAAAAAATATTTTTAAAAGTAACAAAATTGCTTCAACAAATTCATTTCTTTTTGTAAAATGAGTGACAACGACGGTCGAGGCAATTTGGAGGAGGCCAAAACCAAAAACCCACGGTTTCGGCAAAAAAAAGAGCAGGAAAATAATATTTTCTTGGGACCGTGGAACAGAGTCTGCTTTGATTGCAGCGGTGCAGCTAAATCCTGTTCTTTGGAATAGTGGACGGAAGGATTATAAAATTCCGACTTGTAAAATTGATTCCTGGAAACAGGTGGCGGCACTTCACTTTATTGGCAATTACGTATTATAATAATACTTAAGGTAAGTTCTTATTTTATTAAACCAATATAAAAATTAACTTCCGCCACAATCCTCCCGTGCTTCTTGCCAATTTATTGTCATTTATATTGAACAATCCCCGGCACTGATTGCTTTATTTGTTCACAGTTTAACTAAAACATTTAATTAATGTTATTTTTTTTTCACAATAATTTTTAACACTTTATTTCAAATCTCCGTTTTTCGCAAACAACCCTACAGAGCTCTGTTCCAAAATTGAATATTAAATGACAAATTGTCATTAGTGCCAGTAATATCATCCTTGCTATTAGCATAAGCTCCTATAGTCACCTATAACCGGCAATGTCATCCAGGCATGTCAACCGGATGACAAAGCAAGCGTGTCATCCATTTTGTGGCAAAAAGGTACTCGGATGCCCTAACATGTCATGATACTGTGTGATCGGGTGTCATATAGCAGACGACCCGCTGGCGCGAAGATGAGTATACGTTTTATTAAAAATACTACGTAAACCCCAGTCCAGTCTGCCAGGTTTGAGTGTTATACCTGGGCTTTTCGTAATCAGTATGTGACATAATTCCCTCAGATCAAATATTTTCATTATTCTTAAGACTTACGTTTCCGAAAGAGCTAGGCTGTCTAGTTGTCTTCTCTTTTAGTCTGAGAGCTGTTTCCCAACCACTCGATGTCCAGCCGAGTGAAATAGTTTTTCTCTCTTATTAGTGTTATGAGGTTTCTAGCGTCTTTGCAGCAGGGCCCGTGCTAACGGCCATCAGCTAAGGCCAAATCTTTTTTGAGTTGATGCTATTCCTCAGACTTCCCCAGAAGGTCTACGACCAGTCCTAATCATTTAGACCTAGTTGATTGTCCGAGGTTATACCCAGACAACCTTTCTCTTCATCCTGCTAAGGTTCTTTTGATAGGATTAGGTATGAACTTGCCTCGCATTGTTAAGCAGAACCGTAGGTTTGAATGAGTCCCACGACAACAGTGTACAGCCAATGCGTAATGTTCAGTTGTAGGCCCTATTTCATCCCAAAGACTGTTCTGCATGTAAAAAAAGCATTGAGTCCTTTTCTCATATTAATATGTGCAGACACAAAATATAGGAACAAATAGGAACAGCAATATTATGCCGGCAACAGATTTCTTTTATCTTTTCGCCCACATAAAAATCGAAGCCACTTAAACTTGAAACGAAATCCTTTTATTCGCTTCCTTGAATCAATTTTCAATTCGTTCCAGGTGTCTCAGACGCCCTGATTTCAACTAAAATGTTTTTCGAATTATTAATGTGGTCTGATCCAAGCGCTCGCATTTAAAGTAATTTCTCGCACTAAAAGCATTGCACTGCTTGCTGCACACGCTCAAAATGATCTAATTGAAATTCATCAAATGAAATGCAAAGAATGTTGCCTTCAGCATTCAGTTAAAATGTTCAAACCCAAGTCCATTTCAACCTTAAGTATGCAGCCAGCGATAGCGCAAACAGCAGTTAAGCCACCGCCACCTTCCAACAGCAGCGGCAGAAGCAGCAGCAAGGTGCCATAGGTAATCAAGGACGAATGTAAAGTCACATCCAAGGAATCGTGACTCGAATTCGTAGCAGTGCACTTCACCTTTATGATAGGTATCTTACATCTACCTACCTACCTACCTCCACCAGTTCACCGCAATTCAACGAATTAAAGTACGAATTGTGAAGGAAAGTGTACATGTACATTTCGAAGCTGGCATCACTACCCCAAGAGGCCTTAGGCTATAATTGATCTAAATCCTTACACGCTACATTTGTCCCAATTAACCTTCGAGTTCCCACACAACCTCAGGTAACTGCTGTTGAGCGATCTAGCGGCATCCGCAAGTACCAAACAAACAGCTAAATCGCATAAATAAACCAAAATGGAGTCCTTAGCGTAATTCCAATTGAATTTTGCAATTTTAGGTTCCATATCTGCATGTTGGAAATGTGTGGGGGAAGTCGACTACCACGCACAGCGTCGGAAACACCCCCACCCATCGGGTCTGTATGTAACATTGTTGGAGAGGAAACGAGTCCATCTTAAGCACCATCATACACATATGAGGGGCGATGAAGGTATTTGCATTGGTAATTTGCCTGAAGGCAAATCCGACCAAGGGCACTTCCATTCGCTCTCTCTCTCTTTCTCTTTCTGGCACCGGGGAAAGGATCCTCTAACCATAAATTACTTACCTGGAGCGCCAGTTGAAGGTGGTACGCTTGAGCGCAGTAAATATTCCGCTTAATTGATATGAATAGGAATTCGCCTGGAGTCTGAAACGTGGTCGTCGTCATCACTGCGTCGCCACTTACCGCCGTGCCGTCCACGTTCTTGTATATGTGGCACCCTAACAGATGATATAGTATACGGAGGAGAAAATTTGTTGGATTAATTTGCTGCTAGTTTGGAGGCATAAAGGATTATATAGAGAGAAATTTTGATGCTCATAAATTCGTTGAAAGGTTTTTTTTTTTGTAATTAATTGCTTTGGAGCTTCGAATAAATGAAACCCGATAAGCATAGAAGGTTGATTCTATACGAGGACTAGATGTCCTTTAAAAACCACAAAAACCAAGTCAAAGAAATGTAAGACTTAAATTGGAGGGTTTGGTAGGTTATGTTGGTACAGCTTATAAAACCTTTCAGCAAGCTGCAAACAAACTGATTTAAGGTGCAGTTGTGACTTCTAAAACCAAAGTAATTAATTTTGAACACTCAAAACGTGGAGCTTCCTTCTACCTATTATGGAGAACTTGATGAAAACTAAGATCTTTCAAGCTCGGAGCGGCTTTATGACGAAACTACACCTTCGACAAGCAAATTGTATGTAACAGTTTGTTGATAAAAGGGATGAAGCTGAAATCCCCCTTGTCACGCTCGGAGAAGTAAGAAGCATGTATCAACACGAGTTGCTAAATTAAAAAGCACCCGATTACGATTTAATAACTGTCCAGTTCTTAAAGTTAATAGAGTTAAAGAAAACTCAAATTTATATTAAACGCATGTTTAACGCAAAATTGCTGAAGTATTTGTAATACCAAAGCAAGGAAAATCACCACCAGAAGTAGGTAAGATTATGTTAGTTGGGCTGCCCATAGCGAGCAAACACCTTATCAACACACTTAGGTCCATGTGGACCCCTTGTGATACCCTTCAGTGGGGGGATAAGCCGATGTTGTGGACTCTTCAGTGTTTCCTACATTACTTGGAAGAAGAAACTTCCAAGCGTTCTGCTCCTTAAAAGACAGAGACTTATACAGTGGCAGAAATAGTGAGGTGTGTCCTCGTGCAGCTCTCATTCATATTTAATTTCATCATGTGGGTTTCATAGGAAGTTGTGGCCAGTTAGAGCACCTATCAGCTTAGACAGTGATGCTCTGTCATACTGTAAGAGCTTGTTAGTACGGCTCTTGTTATACTCTGGCCATAGTTTCCATGATATATCACAAGTGGTTACAGATTTCCATCTGTTATTGGCCTTTATTAAGATCTTGTATTCCACTCGTTCTCTGAGATTGCAGAGTGGCCCTTTGGCCCTCTGTCATGATCCATTGCGGATCCTTTTCATGCTAGCTCGTCGGTTAGTTCCCTGTGTCGAAGAATCCAGCAAAGACATAACTTGTACTGTGAGCCAAGAGCCTTAATCTCCATGCGACATTGGTGAACCAGCTTGGATTTAATTTCAGTAGCATTAACTGCCTTAATGAAAATGGTAAATGCTGTCAATGAAAATGGTAATATCATTCCGTGGTATTGCCGACATAGTTACAGTTCCGCGATTGCCAGAACCTCAGCCTGGAAAACACTACTTTGATCAGAAAGTCTGATGGAGTTGTATATATTTAGTTCCTCTGAGAATAGACCGACGCCTGTTCCACAATACATCTTCGATCCATCTGTGTATATGGATATAGATTTCATTTTCGTAGGTTCATTCATTTTCCATTCCTCCATGCTCGGAAAGGAGCAGGATAATGGCCTGTACAAGTCCATGTAGGAAATCAGTTTCATACAGTTTCAGAATCTGTGCATGTCCTACATGACCTGAGTTCCATCTGACTATTTGGCTGATCCTCAAAGCGCTCTTGACAGCTGATTCGTGCAAGTCTAAGAGTAACAAATTTAGAATCACTTCCAAACAAATTACTACCAGAAGTAACCTCTTATAGACCGATATCGCTTAAAGCAATTATGGCAGAGGTTTTCGAAAAATTACTCCTGAAAAGGCTTAGCAAAATCATCGAAGAAAGAAGTCTAATACCGAATCATCAGTTTGGATTTAGAACCAAGTACACCGAATTGTGGATATATTGCGAAAAGCACTGAAAGAAAGACAAGTCTGTTCGGCAATGTTTTAAGATGTTGCCTTTGACAAGGTTTGGCAGCATAAGGGTCTTGAGTATAAATTTCATAGGGATTTCTCTAGACAGTTTTGCGAAATACGGAAATTCTTTATTTTAGATCGACTCTTCCGAGTCCGATACGTACAAGAATATTCGGAACAAAAGAACATTGAAGGTGTTCCACAGGGAAGTGTCTTAGGACCAACTCTATATAAAGTTGTATGTCTTGATGCCTACTTTTTCAGATTACATGGCAATATTAGCACGTGATAAATGCATTGTGAAGACGACCGAGAAACTGCAAAACGCAGTCAATAGAGTAAGCGATTGGATGCAACAATGACGTATCCAACTCAATCAGAAGGTAAAAAGCTAAATAATCTTCCAATATTCATTATTCGAGACATGTCCACCCCAGCTCCGCCTTACTACCTTTTTTTTCTTCTAGGGTCTCCCTTCCATTAGACACTATGAGGACCGACCGCGCGTGCTCAAAAGATTGTGAGATTCTTACTCACTAAAAACACCTCATTTTTTCAATGCCTTTCTTAGCTTGTCAGAGCGACTAAATTGAACTTTATTCCGCTGTTAGGCTTTCAAGATACGTACAGACTTAACGATTTTCCTGAATATATTCCCGATATTCTTCCCGAATATCTCCTTTCAGTTTTCTGCAAAGATTATTTAAGATTTTTTTATGCTGCGGAGCACGAGATTGTTGCCATATTTTATGCGCTCTTCATTTTCCTTTTACTAATTCAGTAATTTCACGGGGAAATTTCATTTCGTTCTTTTTGATTGCTCTCTTTTTATGAGGACTGTGGTTCTTCGATAAATTTATCTACTTCGTCTTTGAAGACGTATGGTGCTCGTACAGATACCTTCAAATCGATTTTATGTATGGAGTTTCTTTTGGAGGAGTCCCAATAAGCCTTTTGGGACCGCCCTTTTTTACGTAAACTGCCGCTAAAAATTATAAGAATGACGAGAGAGTGGTCAGAAGAGAGATCAAAACTTTATTCAATTTTGACAGAGCTTAAGTACTAAAGTAACAAATAAAATAACAAAACGATTAAATTCTGCTTTTATGTTTTGGATAGTACCTATCAAAAAGGTCAAAAATGCAGAAAATAAATAAAATAGATTACTAGCCCGAAGAGTCACCACATGAAACACCATGACGGCTTAAAGGTGCTTTTCAATTTCTTTTTTTTCTAGCACACCAAAACAAAAACATCCTTACAAGCTGCATCATAATTATCGTAAAACGTCATGTCATACGACGAGTGAGTATCAGTAATAAGCTTGTCACGCGTAGAAGATGAATTTATCGTCAAAGGAAAACGCTTTTATAAAGTCATTGACGCAAGCAGAGAAAATATTTTAATTTCCGCACCAAATTCTGCGCCCGCCGCTTCACAGTCCTCAACTACTGTTTGACTTTAGTTGCAGACAAAAATGTATGCTTAAGAGATTCGAACCGCACTGTACGCTGTTTTGACTTTTACCATGCAAGAAATGCACACGTTCTCAACCGAAAAGCTTGGCTGGCTTTGATAGAAGGCGTCAGAGATTCAGAGACTCCTCAAGTCGGCGGCACTTACTACCTACCTACCTTGGGACCTTTGACTTGCTCAAGCAACCGAAAAAATGCACTCATCAGCAAGAACTAATTATTATTGCTTCAACTCAACTGGAAACGCGCTGTGCCTCCACTAGTGGAGGTGGGGTCCTGTGCCTAGCTGTGTGATGCACTTGCACGGTGGTTCCTAAACTTCCAAAAAAGTAATAAAATCCCTTCAACATCGTCGTGTGTGCTTGTGTGCGTTGTTTCCTTTTCCCTTGTCATTGAGAGGGTTATGTTGCAGGATGCAACTAATTTCGAACAAAAAAAAAACGAAGAAAATAAACATGATAATAAGAAGATGAAAGTACCAAAAGTATCTTTGGCGGAGAAGACTCAAGTGAAAAAGAGTTAAAAAAGTTCATCTTCTCCTTGAATGGAATGTGTACAAGTTTGAAGAGTGTGCATCTGGGGTAAGATACTTTAGTCAAATGAATGAGTAAGATCTGCTGTTCGTTTGGTTCGGATGATTGTGCGAGCGAGTGAGTGAGTGAATGCTGTAGGAATACCCTTGGGAACGCATTATAAAGTTTTCTTTAGTGTAGAACCTCATTTTATGGAAGATTTATGTGCGAAGGTGTGCGGCTATGTAGATATGTCTTTTCGTTCTTCAAGTTGAGAAATTGTCGTTGCTTTCGTTTTCCCTTTGCTGGGGTATTCTTTAAAAGACGACTGAAATGAAATGCATACCCCAGCACCCGCCGCTCTCTCTCTCTCTCTCATATTCAACTAAAGACACATTTTCAAACGCATTCATCTGGTTGACGTTATTAGATACTTTACAGCCAATGTGATGTGAGGGAGAACAACCAACCACGCTGCTGAAGTGCTTTTAGCCGCAAATGCTTTATGGCACAGTGTTCCTATGGCCCCCATATGAACAAACGTGATTTAATTTTAATGCAACTGAATTTTTGTTTTTATTTTTTTTTTACGAAAGTTGACAGAATTCAGTTTTTCTTTCTATGTTAATATTGTTTGTGTATTTAGGAAAATAAAAGCGTCTTAAATTATTTTATTCCGTATCTATGTTGCAGAGAGAGAAGGCTTAAACTTTTGAACTTAAACTTTGTTTTTTTTAGATTCGTCGTTTTTAGCTAAAACGTTATTCTTGGAAGTACTCCTTAAAAAAGGACACTTTGTTGTTCCTGATTGGGTTCTACCGGATGCCTTTTGTAAGGATAAAATGATGCAAATGTCAGCTTTTTCGGTGACTTTATGGACGTCTTTAAGACCGCTTTGTCTTGGTTAAGGTATCCTTTATCAAATATACATTTCTAGCTACTTCTTTTTATGGAAACCGATTGTCTAATAGCTGCTCTCTATTCTATAGCGTCTACTTGTAAGATAATTCCTTATCGATGATCAATACGTTTGTTCTAAGCTTGTCTTCTGTTTTCTTAATTCGACGTAGTTTTTTGTTCTTATCTGCTTGGCCGCTTTAGTAACACCGCCATCTCTTCTTATTTGAATTTGGTTGTCTCTACTCCATGGGAATATTTTTCTTCTTTGGTTCTGGAGCTTAGCCGCTGTGACTCTCATTTTCTAGATTATTTTTGACTCATGCAGTTTTATAGCAGAAAGCTCATATGGGGATTTGTAATGCTTTCATTTGCTAATTCCGTTGTTGTTGATGAATTAGAAGCCTTTTCCCATCTTCTAATAACTTTCTTCCAGTTTGGGGAAATACTTCTTTGAAAACTTAGAGCAAATAGATGGCATGGACTTCGAGGGCCTTTTAGGTCTCTGCAGGGAAAATAGTTGCTTTACCATTAAATTATTTAGGTTTTTCTGCCTTTGGAATTCTGAATTCAGCTGGTTTTCCCAGGGATCGCAATGGGTCCGTTTTGGTGCCTGGTGTTGTGTGGTGGATTTTCTTTTCATCACACCCCAGTTTAACCTAAGCTAACTTCTCCCAGTTGCCATATCTGCTCACCTAATCCGTGGGAGACAGATACGTGAGAAGTTGCTTTATGTGTCGGTTATTATGATTTCTTTATTGTTTACTAATGGTGCATTTAGGGCAGCTGGGTTTTCTTTATTTTCTTCTTCTAATAAAACTGTTTATTTGTTATTTTCATTCCTCCTATTTCCTTCGAGTAGGGACGGAGCATTTGCAACATTAGCAGTAAAGCCATTTCAACCTGGCAATTTCACGCGTGCCTACTCAGGTAATAGAATACTACAAACGTTAGCACATGTAGCTTTTATGCCCTTTTGCTAGAATTACTAGTAAATTGTGATCCATTTCGAGGTTCCCTACTTTTTTAAAGAAAAAAACCCAGAAAATTCAAATTTAATGGAGAATGTTTATTATCATTTGAAAGAACATTCTTTGGCATTTATTTTTTGAAGATTATGTCTATCAACTGTTGGCCGTTGCTACGTCGCAGATGGTCCATCCGTTGAGTCCAATTTTCGATCACTCGTTCGAGCATTTCGACTGGTAACTGGCGAATGACACGCGTGATGTTTTCCTCCAAGGCCTGAATCGAAGCGGGTTTGTCGGCATAAGCTTTTGACTTTACATATCCCCACAGGAAAAAGTCTAACGGTGTGATATCACACGACCTTGGTGGTCAATCGACCGGCCCAAAACGTGAAATTATGTGCTCACCGAAATGTTCTCTCAATAAGTCCATTGATTGATGCGATGTGTGGGAAGTGGCGCCGTCTTGCTGAAACCAAATGTCGCCGAGATCACGAGCTTCAATTTCAGGCATCAAATAGTCGGTTATCATGGCACGATAACGGTCGCCATTGACGGTTACTTTCGCACCGGCATAATTTTTAAAGAAATATGGACCGATGATTCCACCGGCCCACAAACCACACCAAACCGTTGTTTTTTCTGGATGAAGTGGCAGTTCTTCAATCTCTTCAGGTCACTCTTCGTCCCAAATGCGGCAATTTTGTTTGTTTACATACCCATTGAGCCAGAAATGGGCCTCATCGCTAAACAAAATTTGCCTCGAAAACGTCGGATCTTCTTGGAACTTTTCAAGAGCCCATAGAGCGAAGCGATGTCGCTTGGGAAGGTCGAGCGGCTTCAGTTGTTGCACAAGCTGTATTTTGTACGCTTTCAATTTAAGATCTTGACGTAAAATGCGCCAAGTCGTTCCATACGTCAGTCCGAGTTGCTGCGAACGGCGCCGAATCGACTCTCTACGGTCTTCGTGTACACTCTCAGCTACGGCCGCTATATTTTCTTCACAGCGTGCTGGACGTGGTCTATATATTATTATCCAATAATGAATGCTGGGTCTCAAAATGGGTGATGGTGTTGCGAATAGTACGCTCAGTAGGCCGATTATGTTGACCATAAGTTGAGCGAAGTGCACGAAACACATTCCTCACAGAACGTGAATTTTCATAATAAAGTTGAACAATTTGTAAACGTTGTTCACGCGTAAGTCTTTCCATTATGAAATGCCAAACAATACTAAACAAAAATAACATGACAGCATGACACGACTCACACGTGATCTGTCAAAAAAGGCTATTGAAAAAAGTATCTCTACTTGGATCACCCGTTAAAACGGTTATTGTGTTTAGACTGCTGAAAGGGTGGAATAAAGGGCGGCGTTTTTTTATTTTTTGCTTTATCGTTAGAAACAACGGTACCTGCCATACAATATTTTTTGGTGAAAATCACTTATCACTATTTTTCTAGAAAATGGTTTCAAGGATTTTTGTCTTTTCCTTGGTAAATCTAGTAATTCCTGCAAATGATGTCCCTGTTGGCTTACGTAAAAAAATAATAACTTTGTGACGCTTAAGAAATCCATTAAGCCATTTTATTTTTAAAAGTGTGCTTCAAATTGTTTTGACAGACCAACGTACAAGTTGGTCCTCTAAGACTGAACTTAGAACGGTATTTTTTCCAAGTAAGACCTTCATTAGAAGGCGAATTAAAAAGTCTAAAGAGTTTAGTACGAGGAACACTAAAAACTTGTTCTTCTGCTGCTTTCGTGAAACTCATTTCATTTGGTTTGACGGCTGCATTAGCTTTCACCATATTCCATTCCTACGCTTTTTCTAATATGGCGTCATCTTGGGGGGGTTCTGTCGCTGCCTCTGGAGTATGAAATCTGGTATTCACTGAAGGTAATATGGATTGATATCAGTATAAAGCTATTTGGGAACAAAATCTAAAGCCATCGATATATTGAATCGTCATGAGAGCTGGATCTTCCAACGATCCAAAGCCTACCGCTCATATTGTTAAAAATTGGGTACTTTATTATGCCCCACGATAATTGTACAAATCACCTCAAAGCTCGTACTTGAATGTCATTAAATACGTGTGGGAGATTGTTGAACTTAGAGTCACGAAATATGCAGTTAATAGTGCTTCATTGCGCTGAAACAGAAGCTAAAATAACAGGAAAATTTAGTTGCTTCAATGTTCATGTCAGCGTATGACCGAGTAAATATGGTTATTGTTAAAAGTCTTACGCATTTCTGTTAGTTAATAAGCCTTATGTAGGCTTTTGCCAATTATTTTATTTTTGTTTTTTTGTAAATATTTTTTAATAATTTTTGTTGTTATATTTATTAGTAAAAACATAAATCATCGTGTAAGCGTAGGGTGGATGCAGTGGCAGGAAAACTCTGCCATATTATGTGACCGAAAAATGTCCCCCAAGCTGAAAGGAAGGCAGTTGTGCGTCCAACGCTCACATACGGTTCACAATGCTGGACAATGTGCAAAAACTGTGAGGGCAAATTGACAGCAGCTGAGATGAAGATGCTTTGCATGACAGCAGGAGTAACAAAGCTTGATCGAATTAGAAGTTTCAGAATCTGAGGAATCCGAAAGAACCCTCTCTCGTAGGAGGGACCCTACGAAACCCGTCAAAAAGGCAATGGCAATTAATGTTTCCTTATATTCGCGTAAAAGAGCCAGGCCTAAAAACTCCCGGATCACACAAATGCAGAAACATCAGCATTTGATTGGCCTCAATGATGAAGTGATTCAAAATCAAGAGGCCTGAAGATTGTTTTTGATGTCGAATCGGCAAATCCCACAGGCGGGCTAGTAGGAATGCAGTGAAGTGGGAGGGTTATGATCCCTGTAATCCTGATCATAATCTCGTCGTTAAATGGAGAGAAGAAAAGAAGAGTAATAAAAAGAGATTTAAAACAAAACTGCCTCAGGGTTTGGGGCTCGTTTGTACACTTTCCTCGGGCACTGTAGATCGAGCATATATTCGGATTGATATAGCTCCTCCCAGCGCATGTCTGGGCGGGATGCAATTACAAACTGAATTTTTAATGTCAAAGGCTTAGAAGGAACATTTGAAATATATTTGTGAATTTGTAAAAAGCTACATCTTTCTAGTCTTTGATATTAAAAATTCAGTTTGTAATTGCATCCCGCCCAGACATACGCTGGGTACAAGGCGTTTTACAAAATCACAAATATATTTCAAATGTTCCTTTAAAATTAAGTGCCGGTATGGGTGCAAAAAATTATTATAAAGGTATTCTCAGAAATTTATTTGTGCAAACACGCGTCTCGAGTCGATGACAATCAATACACTTGTTCTACCCTCTATCAACTGAACTAACAGTAATATGTCAACAATCATAACAAAGTTTCCCTGCAAACATTGTAAAAAAAATTGCGATAGTAGGTACAACGCAAACATTTCATATCATTATCTTTATTTATTGTGCATCTAATAGCTTCTTGATTACATGCCCTCTCCCAGGGGTTTTATTGTCAATTCGTGCACCTGCACGTGTGGTGGTGTTGATATTGCAAACATAACCCCACTTGAAATATCCTCCGGATCCAGTATACAATGCTTGTTTATTTCTTGTACTTGTTCTGCAATAATTTCAGTTTTTACCATACCAGGGCTTACGCTCTAAAAAATAAAGAAAAAAATACAAATCGTTTTTCAAAAGCAAATAATGCACTTCGTCATCTTACCGTGATTTTGATTTTCGTCCCCAAACCTTTGAATTCCTGCCTATAAATCTCTGTGATAGCGGTTATTGCATACTTCGATGGCGGATACATATTCAGTTCAACCAGCATCGGAAAGGTGGGGACTTTATGTCCTACAATGCTGTTTATAATGATAATATGTCCAGCGAAATTTCGGTCCTTCATGCTTTTAAAAGCCCTTTGGGTGCACAGCACTACTCCCATGACATTCGTATCGATAATCTCGCGAACAACAGACACGTTCATCGAACAAAGAGTCCCTGGACGAACAATGCCAGCATTGTTCACCAAAATGTCTACTCCGCCCAGCTTTTCAATAATCCAATCAAAGGCTTGAGTCACAGAGTTTTCACTTGTCACGTCACACTGAACGGAATAGAGCCGATCTTGCAAATTTGCCGGCAAAGCGGATTTTATCGATTCAACACGTTCCACACGGCGGGCTAATCCGACGACTTTCAAACCGGCTCTCACTAGGTCTTTTGCAATTGCAGCACCAATACCGGAGCTAGCACCGGTAACGACAGCAACACGATTTTGCCAACGATCCATTGTTTACTATCATACGAATGTGTTTACAACTGACTGACTGACTGTTGCTTGTATTTATATACTTCGAGATAGTACTGTTTATTGTTATGGTTATTTATGATGAGAAGATTTCTTAATTAAATAGATAAAACAGCTACGTCAAGTATGGGTACGCGCAAACTTAATTGATTAGATGTGGTGTGACTAATGACATTCGTCAGTATACGCAGCTCGGTGTGACCATATTTGGTTATGATAAAAGATAATAAAAACTGCATAAGCAGCCACTGGACTGCCGTGAATGGTTAGGTTGCAGATTAAAATGTGAACTATTGGAATCATTAAAGTGGGCCAGTACGTTTTTAAGTTAAATTATTTGGTCTATACACTATTGATCGATAATCAGTTCTTAATGACATCTTATAATTGGAGGTTTGGAGAAAATCTCCTTCGATTGTGCTATCCATTACCGCATAATTGTACGCGTCCTGTTAACATTTACTTAATATATACGTAAACTTTATTTTTCTGCTATCAGTATTAAAGTTATGCCGTATGTCCCCTCTAGAATTCACCGACTGCCAAGCCCAAATATATAGTCCATTACTTTCCGACCAGTGCGAGATTTTTTCCGATCAATGTAAATTATGAATGCACAATTCTCAATAAGCCCTACTATATCATTGAACGTAATCAGCATACATTTAAATAGTAGATCGTGTAATCTTTGTAGGGGTGACATTGATATACATAGAAAATAAGCAGAGGTCCTAATATCGAACCCTGGGGGACACCTCTAACGGTCGGAAGGAAACTAGAAGTTGAATTGCCGAAAGAAACTGCTTGTTGTCGACCACAGAGATACGATGAGAACAAGGGTACCACAGAGGATCACACTAGAAAGTTTAAGATATAAGTTTGAACAAGGAACTTGACGTAGTCCTCATCCAAAGTAAGGCTGATGTCTTTAACGATGTTTATTATAGCGGAAGTGCAACTATGCTTTTGGCAGAAACCAGACTGTTTGTTTGAGAGATTGTTGTGTACTCTTAGATGAATGTTAAGTTGTTTTTGCAAAACCCTCTCAAATACTTTAGACAAAAAGGGGAAGCACAGCTATGGGTTCTATATTCATACCCATTATGATTTTTTGGTATTGGTACAACTTGGGCTAACTTCCATTGGAAATAAACCTGTCATTAGAATCGTATTAAAAATGTATTTTATATAAGGCAGAAAAATAGGTGGGACTGATTTAATAAATATAGATAAATTCCCTCAATGACAGCTGCATTTGAGTTTACAGATAAAATACTTTCAACGCAAGTGAACTCAAAAAACGCATCTGACGAAAACACATTAACTGCCTCTTGTAAGTAAGGGGGAATGCTTGAAAGGGTTGGAAATGGTAAAGCGACGAAATCACGATTCAAGGCATCGCCATCAATTTTCTCATCAGTTATTTGGTTTTGTTTCCCAAGACCCATTTTAAGTTCTTCTTCCATAATTTGCGCCCTTTCACAGCAGTGCCTAGCTTGCTGTTATACAACCAAATTTTTGCAGTTCTTAATGTGCAAACCACTAGATTATGCAACCTATAGTCTATTTGTCGATGAGTGTTTAATCTGTAGCGCTGCCGTTCATTATAGGCCTGATCCCGCTGTAATAAAAGCCTGGGAATTTCATTTCAAAACCAGGGACGTTTCCCCTCATTAACTTCTCTAGCTCTTAGTAGTACATTACTATTAAATAAGTTGACAATTTTGTTATTAATGAACTGAATTTGGTCATTCGGGGAGGGAAAAAAGTAAACATGCTACCATTCAATACTCCCTCTCTTTTCTTCCAAGCTTTCATCATCAATATGCCTGAAATCCCTATATACATAGCAAGTAGCATAACCGGCAATCAAAACATTAAAACACAAGAAAATGAGGTCGTGCTTAGAAAATGCTGGTGCATTTTGTTTGATTCCATTCAGTCAATATGCGCCTACACAAAGCTACAATCATACAATTAAGAGGAATTGTTTGGGAATCGAACCAACAGGCTAAATGTTTAAAATGAATAGTTCGTGGGTTAGCAATACTAGTAACTGCACTTATTCTTTGACTGACTCACTTACAGACCATTAAAACTACCTTCAATTATGGTAGAACCTTAAAATTTTGTACAGTAATAAGATTTGCGGAGTAAACACGAGGAAAGGTTACACATTTGTGATTTTCAACATAAATTAGTAGGTAAGGTTAGGTTTACAGGTTGGTAGATCTGTACTGCACCAATCATACATACCAGCTTATACATACAGGAATGACCTCAACAATCTGTAGGAGTTTGTTATCCTGTTCCACTTTAATAATCTGGCCAGAGATTCCATGATATGACAGACCGAGAAATGGTATTGGCGAACTCAATCGATTTCTATTTTCAAATAAATTGTTATTCATATTGCTAAATAAAGCATACACTGCGATACATTTTTATTTCATTATAATGTTTGGAATTTGACATTTAGTTCATTCAAGGCCGCCTCGTAAGAAACGCAAGATTTTTTATGTAATTTTTAACCACTTTTTCTCACATTTCTGGCGGTATCTCGGTCATAACTTGAGCATTGTTGGTTTTAATTTGTCTAGAGTTCGGGGATTATTCGCATAAGCACGGTCTTTTGCGTAGCCCAGTCATAATAGGTGGTGTTGTGTGGCTTGTTACCCATCTTGTTGGAACCACATATAGTCGAAATTATGATCATCAATAGCAGGCCAAAAAAAAATCGGTTATCATTCGGCCATATCTCTCTGAATTGACTGTAACCGTAATTAGGATCATCAGCAATACTTGCGCTTGCAGCCTAAATATTTTCGACTGTTATGATGCACATGACATCAGTAACGCTTCCACTCTCCTCAAATGTTTTCACATTTTTTTTTTGCTTGCGTAGTCGGTCGATTATGACGACTATAATCATCGCGTATCGCGATAAAAGTGGCTACGTTTGAATCGCCACTTTTGAAGTAAGTTTTAAAAATTTTAACACGTTGTTCGACTGTTAAGCGATCAATTATTGTAAACGGAAAATATTCAACTAATATTATGACATTTCAAATGACAGCTGAGTTTGACAGTGTCAAATGGCAGCTCTACCAACTTGAAAGCACGAAATTAAATTTATTTTCCATGAATTTGGCTGTATTTGACAGATAGTTTATGGCATTTATGTTTGCAGATGCACGCACATATAAAATGCTCATATATCTGATCAGGCCCATGATTCTGATCATTTTACGATTTCACCGCAAATACGTAAGGTTGATTCTTGGAAGGCGACAGCTTATTATACTGGTATTAGTTGATTCACAAAGCGAAATATAAAGTGACGAGGCACCAAAAAGTACACAATACGTTGCTGTACGTCTATGTGGGTATTATTTCTCTCCGCCAGGTTTTGCAAGAAAGTTGTTTATTTTCTTTTGGTTTTCCTTTTTCATTATACCCTATCCTAAGGGTATATTAATTTTGACACATAGTTTGTAACACCCCTTAATATTCGTCGTAGACCCATAAAAGTATATATATTTATGATCAGGACCAAATCCTAAGACTATCTAGCAATGTCCGCCCGTCCGTCCGTCTGTCCGTCCGTACGCAATTTTTAGGCCTTTAAAATTTAGCTAGGTAGCTGAAATTTGGACCACATATTCCCTAGGGCTCCGAAACGGTTAAGTGTTCAATTTTTTTGAATACGCCCACTTCCACGCCCACAATTCAACAAAAATCGTTTTAAAGCTAAAGTTAGAGAAATAGAGCGTTGCAACCTTCACAAGATATATAGGCACTGCGCTCCTTTATATGTTTTTTGCCACGCCTACTTTTTGTAGGCGTTTTTGACTAAAATGCTGTTTTCTTCGAAAATGTTCATAGAAAGCGAACAAAAATGTTTAAGAAGATATTTACCCAATATTTTTTCCAACATATCGCCCATACAAAGTTTTTGGCCACGCCCACTTTTTGGGGGCGTTTTTTTCAAAAAAACTTTTTTTTTAAATTAATAAAATAAAATAAAATGCTATCCATCATCTTCCTAATGCTTTTTTCTTTGGGGCATATAGGGATATGGATAGGGTATCGTACTGTTCACCCCCAGCGCACTGTAGCATTTCCTTATGTTTTTAAATAATCTTTCATGTTAGATGTAAAATGAAAAATTATAACGAACAATGCTATAAGTCAATATAACTTAAGTTTGCGCCAGCCAACTATTGGGCCAAATAAATAAAGGGTGATTTTTTAAGAGGTTTAGAACTTTTTTTAAAAAGAAAACACAAAAAATTCGAAAAAATGAATGAAATATTTATTTGAATCGATAGTTTGAACCTTGCAATTTAATGTTTAAAGATAATTTCATGCAAATGTTGACCGCGGCTGCGTCTCAGGTAGCCCATCCGCTGAGTCCAATTTTGGCATACTCTTTCACCACACATATCGGCCGTTATCTCACGAATGAATGCATGGATGTTGGCTTCCAGTGCGTCAATCGAAGCGGGCTTGTCCCTATACACATTAGCCTTGGCATACCCCCACAAAAAATAATCTAATGGTGTCAAATCGCACGATCTAGGCGGCCAATTGACCGGCCCGAAACGTGAAATTAACTGTTCACCAAACTCGCCTCGCAATTGCGCCATTGTTTCGCGTGCTGTGTGGCATGTGGCACCGTCTTGTTGAAACCACATATCATGCAAGTCAAGAACTTCCATTTCGGGTAAAAAAAAGTTTGTTATCATCGCTCGGTAGCGTTCACCATTGACAGTAACGCTGCGATTCGCATCATCTTTGAAGAAATATGGCCCATAAACCGCACCAAACAGTGGCTTTTTCGGGATGCATTGGTAGCTGTTGCAATGCTTCTGGCTGATCTTCACTCCAAATGCGGCAATTTTGCTTATTTACGTACCCATTCAACCAAAAATGAGCCTCATCGCTGAACACAATTTTTCGATAAAAAAGCGGATCCTCGGCCAGCTTTCCAAGAGCCCATTCACCAAAAATTCGGCGTTGTGGTAGGTCGGCTGGCTTTAGTTCTTGCACCAGCTGTATCTTCAAAGGCTTTACGCCCAAATCCTTCCGCAAAATTTTCCACGTAGTGCTGTAACAAAGGCCTAACTGCTGGGAACGGCGCCGAATCGACATTTCGCGGTCTTCTGTCACACTAGCTGATACGGCCGCAATATTTTCTCCAATACGCACAGTACGTAAACGTGTTGGTGGTTTAATGTCCAACAAAGTAAATTTGGTGCGAAATTTGGTCACAATCTTCCGAATAGACTGCTCAGAAGGTCGAGAATGCCGATCATAAAATGGAAGCAGCGCGCGATGAACATTTCGAACCGAGCACGAATTTTGATAGTAAAATTCAATAACTTGCAAGCGTTGTTCATTTGTAAGACGATCCATGGTTAAATTGCAAACCAAACTGAAGCTGTTTGACAGTGACACAAGGTACTAAACACACGTCAGCTGTCAAAACCAGTGTTGCCAAAACCAAACCAGATAAAAAATCACCCTTTACAACAAAAAAGTGCTGCCATATTCATATTCATCAAAATCGTTAAAATATTTTAATAAAATTGATTTTTTCAAAATTTTAAGACTGATTTAAACATGTTTAGTATGTGATCAATTTTTGACGCACTCATGAAGGTACTACCATCTTGAATTTAAATCGTACCTATGAGCCTAGATTTATGATTTATAAATGTTGACATAGTAACTTATCTTAATTTAAGTGAAGTTAAATTTTAAACAAAATGGGGTGGGCCAAATACATGTTTCTTTTTCAAAATGCGGTAAAATGAGCAAAACTAAATATTTTCCATATACCTATTATGGGTTTAATAGTAAAAAATAATATTTGGCGTAAACGGCCCATACAGGACCTAAAGTCTAGCTTCTACAACCATTGTGTGTGCGAAGTTATATTTTTGATACGAATGGAGGGACCCACAGTTTAATGCAGAAGGCAATTTATTTTTTTCAGAAGCTTCTCATGACATTTCTTACTCTTGGATATTTGTCAGACGTTCGCAAGAGGTGGGGCAGCGAATAAAAATTTTCAGGTGGTACAGACCGTGATTTGAACTAGCGACCTTTCGCTTAGTGGTCCAAAGTACTTAACCACTAAGCCACTGCGCCCCCATGGCTTTAATAGTATGAACATTTAATATGGAACACAATGTCGTCGTCGACTGCCTCGGCTGTCTTCGCAATAGCGCATTTAGTCACTCCAATTTTCCAATCCCGTAGCTCACGAATTGCTTGATGAAATTGGTCTTAAGTGCTTGAATCGTTTCTGGATTATTTATTGGCATAACAACGGTCCTTCACGGTTTCTCTACAAAAAAAATCCAAAGGCGTTAAATTGCAGCTCCGAGGTAGCCGGTTAACATCGCCAAGACGGCCGATAACACGATTTGGGAATTATGCGCAAAAGATAGATTGTGGCATGGGCTATGTGGCATGGCGCACCATCCTGTAACACCAATCTAAGAAAGCCTAAAGAAAAATAATAAAAGTTTACTAATTTTTTGCCGAGTAACCTACAACCTACAACTTCCACAACCCCAAAGCTCTTTCGGATCTCTTAATGCATATAACGACAAACCTTTCTAACCCTAACAAGCCCTCATAAATCTCCCAAAATTGCCTCTGCAGACAGAAAAAAATTAAAGTAAAGTTCCACCAACCGTCAGGAACAAAGACAGAACAAATTTAACGGAAAATTGATCTGTCATCGAAATCCAAAGGGGAAAAAAAAACAACACAAACTCCGTCTGGATGGGCACTTTACATCCGCACCCAATTCTATTGGTAGGAAGGTAGCTACGACGAGCTCATTTTCCCGTTGAATGCCTCTGGCAGGTGGGAATGTAAAACCATGTGTAACATTGCAGAACCATTTAGTACACAACATCACCGGTCCAAAACCTTACACAAGTGACAGGTAAGCAGAAAATCGTAGAAGCGGCAAAGCAGCACAACCACATCCTTGTCTTCGCCTTCATGTCTCTCAGACTCAGCCGTGATAGCAGTGGGACTGGGAGGACTAGGAGTCGATACCTAGGTACATGTATCCCTTTTTGCAAACTATGAATTTTCCACACTTACTCCCCCACATTCCCAAGTGCATCATTCCACTTGGATAGACTATTGATTGGCATATGGGCTTGGTGTATTACGCTAGAAGCGCGGTTGGGCTGGTTTAATCCATGAGCAAATACTCAATCAGGATACCCTCGGATTCCAGACACGTAGCATTTCGCTCACATTTGAGTGCGCCGAGTCGAGTGGAGGAGAGGAACAAAAAAACACAAAAAAAAAAATAAAAATAAAAATCAAAGGACCAGATTATCCAGAGTGCGAGTATACAGTATATATATGGATGAATGATGGATGGGTCCCTTTATGGCGGCAGATAAACAAACATGTGGGAGTTGTTTGCCGCTCCTCCTGTTTTGTATGCAGACGAGGTAAAATCTGTTTTTTTTTTCTTTGCCTTCGTTTCTTATTTTTCTTTGATATTATTTACAGACGTTGAGAGTACTCGAGCGCAAGGATGAAGAGAAAAGAAGTTTCCTCTTCTAGATTCATCTTTCAAAGAGACCAATCCAGCCGGCAGTTGGAAAATCTTCTCAAGATCGACGATTATTGGTGGATTATAGCACATGGAAAGGAAGCAGGTAAGAGACTAATTTCGGATTTTCGAGTTGTGCAACGATGTTTGTATTTTCCAAAGCTGTTTGTGGATATGCTATCATCCGATATCTCTACGTGTCGCAAGGCGGCAATAAAGATAATATGCGAAGAATAAATTGTTTGGAAATTCAGTTTTAAATTCATCGCAAAATTAAGGATGAGATATTATAGTATTCATAGCCAGGAGCTCTACATGCCAAATCTACCGGCCAAACTTATCCACTCGTGTCGCGTGACACTGGAGAATACGTGGTGTTATTCGCAGTTTGGCAGCAGCTCATCTAAGCTCTTCTAAACATACACCGGATTTCAGCAAGGTAATGCGCTATCATATGACTTTTTCAATCTTGTTCTGGAGCAGATAGTGCGCAGGGCAGGTGTCAGCACGGAAGGCACTATATTCTACAGATCAGTCCAACTGCTGGGGTAAGCGGGCGATATAGATATCATCGGTCGATCCCAACCAGCTGTGGTAGAGGCTAGTTGGTCTTGAAGTAAATGAGGACAAGACTAAGTTTATGCTATCAACAAACAAACAAACGTCCACAGACTAGGACAAAATGCCACTATTGATAGCAGCAACTTCGAGGTAGTTAAGGAGTTTATCTACCTCGGGGTAAACATCAACTCCACAAATGACATCTTAGTGGAGATTCGTCGAAGAATTTCCCTAGGAAACCGCTGATACTTCAATTTGGCGAAACAAATGGGTTCAAAACTCCTAACTCGAAGGACAAAGTGTATGCTCAATAGAAGCCCTTTTCTGCCAGTTCAGCTGTACGGCGCCGAGTGCTTGGCGATAAGCTGATACTGGGCTAGCAAGATGTGGATGTATTCCGAAAATTCAAAAATCGTCGACTACATTGGCTCGGCCACATCGAGAGAATGGACAACAATGCTCCGGCCAAGAGGTTCGTTGAATCCCAGCCCCCAGGTTCAAGACGACAAGAAAGACTGAACTTCGTTTCAAAGACCAAACCATCGCGGATGCCACAGCGCTTGGTCTGGATAACTGGAAGCAGTGTGCCGTTAAGGAAGTAAGTACTCTTAATTGCTAAAGTTCCTGAAAAGTGTTTTGAGTGCAATAATTCTATTCTTGGTGATGGCATTAAATGCGGTTTTTTTCTGTTCTAATTCTGTTCATAAACTTTGCTCAAAGATTTCGGATTAATCGCGCAATGAATGGCTGATTCCGGTTTTCAGATAACGAGTGATGATGTAAAACATGAATAGATGATGGTGGTAATTCGCAACAAATATGTAAAAAAAACTGTCTCTCTTTCAATTTGACCATACCATCGGCACATGAAACTACATCATATATGAAACGGGATCCAAATGCCACCGCAACTCGCATTCGCATGTATGTCTTACTTCAATTCAACTTAATTCAATATTGAGGAGACCAATGCATTTGGCACAATTCATTTGCTAGTCTTCTCAAACCTCAACCGAGCAAAATGAACAAATCGTTTGAGGAATAAGGACCAGTGCCATGATATGTCATCAGTGTACTTCGTCTTCAGATTCACTTAATTCCACAACATCTTCCCTGTGTTCTTTGCTCTATTTTATATATGCCTTCTCCTTGAATGTTGTAAAACCTTTCCCCGTTCGTTCTTTATTACAGAATTTGCAATGCATTTCTACTTACTTACTTATATTTTCTTTTTGAAAAGCCCATTGCTTCCTTTTTACATCAATTTATTCTGATGTATGAAAATGTATCATACATTGCAAAAAATACAATGTATCATAAAATTCTGTGAAACAAAATCGAACTAAAAATATTCCAAACAATTATATCGTGAAACATATCGTGAAACAGAATTGATGTATCAAGACAGTCAAAATCATATTGTATGTAATGTATGATCTGTGACATAGGTCCATGGTGTCTGTTGTGGATATGCTAACAGAAATTAAGTGCACGAATGCCTCATATGAAACTTTCTCGGTTCATGAGATGCGCTTTTTTTTTTATCGCAAAATGAAGTGCAAAGGCATGGTGCCAAATTTGTTTAAATCACTTTTTAGGTTTGAAATTTAGATTTTCTCAAAACCGACACCTACGATTTTGATGTAATTTCGCATATTGGACAAATTAAACATATATAGTTCAGAATACAAAAAATTATCAAAATCGTAATAGCCGTCTTTTGAGAAAAAGAATTTAATTTATTGAAATTAATATTTAAAATGGAGATGCACGACTGTGTCATACGAAACTTTCTCGCTACATGACGTGCATTTTTAAATAGAACTTTTTTCCAAAAACTGGGTATGCAGTATTTTTGGCTCCATCTCAAGTATCCTTATTACAAAAAATGACTAAAATCCTTGGAACCATTTTCTAGAAAAACAGCTATAAGTGATTTTCACAAAAAAAAATGGATGGCAGGTACCATTATTTCAAACGATAGAGCAAAAAATAAAAGGATGCGTCACGATGTAACCCCAAGAACCTTATATGCGAAGTTTGAAGCAAACCGTCGAACTGTTTCGCCATACAGCGCCTGGACAGACATACAGACAGACGGACAAACAGACAGACCGGCGAATGGCATTGGCGGACCCACTTTTTTGGACTTCTCTATAGTCCATCTTATATCATCCCTCATACTCAGTTTGAGTTCGAAATTTCCGCGGAACTATTTTTGGCACCAGGAATGACTCATAAAATAGCACCCACCTACTCACTTCCAGGATTTGGTCAGAAGAATGTATGTGTGATGAATGGAACCTAAGCACAAGAAAGAAATAATTCTAAACGGCGACAATTATTAGGTATAAGTCTCATAAAAATTGTATGTAAGATCCTGTCTGCCGTATTTAGCGAGCGCCTGAAACCATTTGTTAGCCAATCGCTGTTTTTTTTTTGTACGAAGATGAAAACTATATAATCTCCCGACCAAATGAGGAAATTTTATATAAGACCCTTATAATCCCAGTCCTATTTCATGGATCCGTAGTTTAGACCCTTTCTAAAGCGAATGAAGACATTCTTTGCCCTTTTGAACGATTTTTTCGTAAGATATTTGGTCGACATAGCGATACTGACCTGGTCAAAAAATAACTGTCCCTTGGGCGTTTGAGAACACAATGAACACCAACGCTCCAGCCGGAGAGAGAACAAAGTAGATGAAAAGCCTTGCCTTAGGATGCGCGCACATATCAACGAGCACAGCAACGATGGCGGAATGAAATTACATAACCAATTGGAGGCGAAATAAATTATTGTTTTTATTTATCAAATATTCCAATTTCAGACAAAAAGACAGCACGAATTTAAACATTCAGCGTAAAGCGGCCAATACTTTTAGCAAATGGCCTTCAAAAAGGCCCCAATATTTTTAATCGTATACATTAGAAAACTAAGGCCGCTTTCACACACGATGATTTTAATCCGTACGCACGTTGATTTCACACACTACGGTTTTTCCGTGAACCGTCTACGTTTGGTTAAATTTTTAACTCAGTTGGCTTCAACATATCGAAAATATGTGGGACAAGTGAACACAACTTTATTACTTTTATTAGTTTACTATAAACGCCTCACGAATAAAAACCGTACGGTTTTTCGAACTCAAACTGAGTACGAGGGATGTTATTACGAATATAGAGAAGTTCAAAAAACTGGATCCGCCAATGCCGTCCGTCGGTCTGTCTGTCTGTCTGGCTGTCCAGGGCTGTCCGTATGGCGAAACAGTTCGACGGATTTGCTTAAAACTTCATATATAAAGGTTACATCTCGGGGCATCTTTTTATTTTTTGCTTTATCGTTTGAAACAACGGTACCTGCCATTAATTTTTTTTTTTTGTGAACATAACTTATACCTATTTTTCTAGAAAATGGTTCCAAGGATTTCGGTCTGTTTTTGCACTAAAAATAATTGGGATACGGCCAAAAATACTGCATACTAAGCTTTTGGAAAAAAAATCGATTAACGGTAATTTATAAAACCGCCAATATCTCGAAAACTAATAAAGCGAACTCCCAAAATATTTACTGTTTTTTTTAAACTATAAAGTCGAATAAATTTGCATACTTCGATATTTGAAATAATTTTTTTTTCATATAACGATTTTCTTAAATTTTAACTAATTTAGATTTTTCAAAAACGACTCTATCGATTTTAATGATATTTTTATTTTGAACAATTATGTTAAAAGTGTTCAATGTGCGAAATTGCATCATAATCGTAGGTGCCGTTTTTGAGAAAATCTAATTTTTTAAAACCTGAAAAGCTATTAAAATAAATTTCTCACCATTAATTTTCGATTCATTTTGCGTCTCAAAAACGCATCTCATGTATCGAGAAAGTTTCGTATGACGCAGTCATGCACTTTATCAGGTGGCACAGGAATAGATGGTGTTCTGGAGCTGTGACTAGAGCTGCAACGCATTAATTCATTCAATAAATTAAAGAATTTATAAAATAATTTAGCGACCTTATATTCTTATGATTTGGTTCAGTGGACTAAACTTTTAATTTTTTATAAAGAATCGCAGCGTCTTCCAACAACCCTTCCATCATAATTCGTAAGAATTTTTTCTCTCTTCTCAAAACTCACAGAAGAGTCCCTCGGATATAATTCAACATCACTCAACCGCAGACCAAAAATGAAACCATATACCCTTTTCGTTATAGCGCACATCGAGAAGAACTCCTTCAAAAACTTTTGATTGCAATCAGCAGGCCTAAGTAAGCGTAAAATCGAAAATCGATTATCCTTGAAAGTCAATCAGTAAAGGCGACACGGTCCCAAACTGTGGTGTCTTCATTTTTATTGACAATAACTTGGCTGTCTTCTTCCTGTCATAAGATGGATCCGCAATACACGACCTTTCAGTTAGCGAATAGATAGTGGAAGTTGCCCTTTAAAAATTTTCCATTTTTTCTCTAATCCATTTAAATCCTCCTAAAAATTGCACATACAGCAAATACCTTTTTGCTGTTTATAGTTTAACATCATAGATTTGCTAAGAGCTTCCGTATGTGTGATGATGATGATTATCCATCCGGCGCGCCGCTGAGGAGGAAATTCCATTTTGATTTGTTAGGCGTGGCACTGTGTTGACAATCGAAAGATTCACCATTGAATGTATCGGTATCCTCCACAGGAATACAGAAGAAGAAACATATTTATTGCTTTATCGTTATGCGGCCATTGAACATCGATTTGTTTTCTCTTCGATGGTGGTGCGGTATATATGAATTCATTGCACGTAGTTAAGGAAGTTAGCTTAGACATCGCGTCTTTCACTTTGTTGCTTCTTGATTCCTTCTCTACGCTGCGCTCTATGGTGCGATAGTTGTGTCCTCCATGGTATAGTATTGGATACCATAAACGCTAAGGGCAGTTATACTTTGCATAGATTTTCCATCAGATTTCATGAACTTCGTTATAGTGGCGGTGGTTGTACGTACGGCTCTAAAGCACTACAGAGACTCGAATTTGAGCAAGCCAGTCACGTTTTGGTCGTTCGATATAATTGCTGGGATATTTTTTTTCGTGTCGGCAATTATTGCAGAGCTCTTAATAATTCGCATAATTATTGCCGCATTGCAAGTGGAATTAATTTTCACGATCGCACTTAGGAAGATGCCTATTAAATGCGGAGAAGGATAAGTTAGGTAGGTAGGTAGTAGCCGGTTTCTAACTGCATTTAGCATATAAGCGCCATTTTGAATCGACAACTCATGCGAAGAAAAAAGAAAGTGGTATTGAGGAAATCAACAAAAAGCACAAAAGATAAACAGTTTCTCTTTCCTCAACGTCTTCACGGCTTTGGCAATAGGTTTAATGGGCAATTCCAAACTTGGCTGCATGCAAGAGTTCTTAGAGATCTCAACATACATAAATCCGCGGTTTTCGCAGCAACAGATCCACTGGTGATTTGATGATATATCTAACCGATAAGTGGAACCAATCTATTCACCGTGGATTATGCTCTTTTGCGTGCATTTGGGATCAATGATACCCTTCTTCAATGGATTAGAAATTACCTTTCGAACTGTTCAATTCAAGTGGTTTTGGACGGCTTCAAGTCTGTAACTACCCAAATAAATTCTGGTGTCCCTCAAGGCTCTGATTTCTCTCCGATTCTCTTTTACATTTTGATCAATGATGTCCTGTCTGTCACTTCTAATCCAATTAATTCATTTGCTAAACACAGTACCCTCAGCTTTTTCTAGGTTCACGTCCCTCATCTTCGGGCGTGGAGCTGGAATGGAAGAGTATGTTAAGTTTTTTAAATTCTGATCTCGACATCATACTTAAGTAGCGTACAAGCAACAGAGTAGAATTTAATGTTTCCAAAATACAATGCTGTCTACTGTCACTAGAGCGAAACTGCAATACTCTGTCATTATCAATAATGATGCACTTGCATCGCTGAAACTGAAAGGTTTTCCATCCTCGGTATGTGTGTTAATGACAACCTTCGTTGGAATGACAACCTTCGTTGGAATGACAACATATTCGTTGTCGCCAAGAACGCTGCGAAATGTTTAGGCTTCTGATCTGGCTTAAATTTACAAGGCATTTATTCGCCCAAAACTTCAGTACAACAGTCGCCGGTGCTTATAGCCACCAGTCTAGGCAAGCCTGCGGTTGCTATTTCAATGAGGTTCTGTGTTGTATGTTTGTTGTATGTGGGCAACATCTTTCTGTATATGACGTAGTTCGTTATCTTTGAACACCTAGCCTCCGCCTTCGAGGTAAAGAGTTTTGTCTCACTACAAAACCTAGCGGAGGGTGAACTTCCTCCGCGGACAGTTCGTCTGCCTTCTCATTCCACTCTATGTTCCCATGGTAGGAAATCCGGAGGAGAATCATATTGAATCGACGACTAGCACGAGCCAAAGTCTCATTTCAGTCTTCAATAAACCTTGACGTTGTGGTGATTGTAGTCGCTGTCTACGAGTATGACAATGTTTTGTTTGGATATTGATTTGGTCATAAGTATCCTACATGCTTCCGTAGTTGCCAGGACCTTCGGCCGGAAGACGATGGACGTGTGGAAGGAATTAGATATTTTTCGTTCCAAAGAAAAGACGAAGGCACCCACTCCTCAGTAAGTTTTTAAACCGTTCGTGAAGACGACTGCCGTGGTTCTTATTCCGGCCGTTCTTTTAGCTCTCCTTAATATGGTGATATTGTAGGCTTAGCTATGGGCAGGTCTCTATACTAATGACCCATAAATATTTGGCACTGGATGTAAGATTTAGTTGTTAATTGTTTAGGTAAGGAGAAAGTCTGAAGGTGAAGGAAGTATTTTGGTTTAAGTGGTAAAGAGCATCAGGTCAGTTTCGCTTTGGTTTACGCCGAGGCCTCATCTTGTAGCCCATGCGCTAATCTTACCCTGAGTTCCTTTTACGATAGGAAACATCATCTATACTAGTAAAACACGTCACCTGCATACGAAACCGGCTTGAGTCTGTTGTTGGATGTACCTCTGATTACAGAGTTAGTAAAATGGTGGATTAATGGTGATTGATTTACATCGCAGTTTTACGCACTTCTTCGTTCATGGCTGTTTCTGTGCTCTTACCTTTAAGGTATGACTTTCAGATTTGGCTTAGTGGGACCTAACTAGCTTTGAGCTTACCTACCTGAAAGTCTAAGATGCGTTCTAGAGTTTTAAGCACGAAGGATGATAAGCTTATTGGTCCTTTTACTATATCCGCAGATGACGTAAAATGTGACGTTAAATTAAAAAGATAACCTTTTACAAACACTGGCGATCCAAGAAATCACTATACATTGAAGCCTCTTTCCGCTTTTCGCTTTTTTATTTACAAAATCAGGTAACTATTGCACAAAAACTTAATCCCTTCTTCTTCGCCTACATCCTCTCACCAATTGGCTTAATAGTCAACTCATGCACCTGAACATGTGGCGGTGTGGATATCGCATACAGCACCCCACTTGAAATATCCTCCGACTGAAGAATTGCGTTCTTGAATGCGTCCTTGACTTCCTCCCTCACTATCTCTGTATCAACCAGTCCTGGACTAATGCTCTACAATAGAATGAATCATTTTTTTTTATTTAGTTAATCACCTTCATATAGATACCTACAGTTATTTTAATTTTAGTACCCAATCCATGGAACTCCTGCCGGTAGATCTCGGTGATCGCAGTAACCGCGTACTTGGTTGGCGGATAAACATTTATATCGACCTCTGGCGGCATTACCGGTATGGAATGTCCCAAAATGCTATTTATGACAATAATGTGTCCATCGAAATTGCGCTCCTTCATGCTCTTGAATGCGTGCTGCGTGCACAGAATGACACCCATAATATTCGTATCTATAGTTTGTCGGATCTGAGATATCTCCATAGTGGACAATTTTCCAGGCAGGGCAATTCCCGCATTGTTCACCAAGATATCTACTCCTCCCAGCGTCTTGACAATCCATTCGAATGCTGAGTGCACTGATTTTTCATTCGAAACATCACATTTGTAGGCATGAATGCGATTTTGTTGTTCTTTTGGCAGAGAAGCTTTCAATTGCTGGACTCTTTCAAGTCTACGCGCTAAGCCTACCACAATTAAGCCGGCTTTTGCCAAATCCTTCACAATAGCTGCACCAATACCCGAACTAGCACCGGTTATTACGGCGACACGATTTTGCCAACGATCCATGGCTAGCTCTATCGAGATAAACAGCTTGACTGAATGCTTTTGCCGCGTACGCTGCGATTTAATACTTGCTCGACTGCAATTGTTAGGTAACCATCAGTTTTATTTATGTATGTAATTTGGTTTGACATGTAATTTGTTTTTGTAATTGCTTTGGTCATTCTAGGTACTTTTAATTAAGATGTGGGGCGTGCAGTGCATTACAAGACTCCGTCTGTTAGGGGGTTGCGATATGAATGCAAAAGTCGAATGCAAATAATTATTAGACAGATGTGTGCGATAAGGCGGTATGGCGATGAGAGAGCGCGTTTGTTCGAAGCACATTTCTATTATTTTAATTGTGAGAAAATGAAATCTTTTAACAATGAAGTCTACAGGGAGTGTTCTGGAATAAGTCACAAAAAGCTTAAAAATATTGCATTGAATGAATGCTTCATAAACTTGCATTACTTAGCGTTGATCGCAAAACGTATTAAATATATTATTTCGAATAAAAGTATGAGCAGGAATGCAAAAATAGAATATATTGATCACAATAATGGTTGTTTGTCACAAGCAATTTCGAGCAAACACAAAGTGACGAACTGTACCGGAATGACCGGTGTGGTACCGAAATCAGGCACTGTGTGCCGGTGTACTGAAGCAGTAAACACAAATATACCTAGAGTAAGAGGAGCTTGTCAAAATTGTACTCGGGGAATTCAGTGCTAAAGTCGGCAAGGAAAACATCTTCGGCGGATTGGTTGGTAAGCACAGCCTCCACGAAACAACAACAGGTAACGGCTACTGATTAACTCACTTTGCAGCAGCTTGTAATACGGTGATAAGTAGCACTAGATTTCCGCGACTAAGGATCCACACAGCAACCTGGCGCTCTCCAGACGGTCGAACGGCCAACAAAATCGACCATGTGCTAATCGATGCGAGGTACGCATCCAACATCTTGAACGTGCACACTTACCGAGGGGCAAACGTCGACTCTGATCATTTTCTTATTGCAGCTAGATACGACATTGGACGCCTAAGCACATCTGGAGTCGCCAGAGCCTACAATGAGCGCCTGAGTGAGAAACTCCCCACCGTGCATTCACCTACTACAGACGCCAACAACCAGTGGTCTCAGTATCGCGACATCATCAAGGAGGTAGCCGAAACCACCCTAGGATACCAGCCACGCCAGAGAAAAAGCGCATGGTGTAATGATTTAGGCGTATACCGGAAAAAGGTGGCAGAAGATGCACACATTAGAACGCTGCAGAGGAAAACAAGGGCAGCAAGGGATGTGTACCGAGCCAGAAGAAGGGAGGAGAAGAAGATCCCGCGTAGGAAGAAAAGAGAGCACACAGTCTCCCAGCTCAAGGAGATCGAAGAGTCCCGCGACCGAAGTTACAAAAACAGTTTTGTACCAAATTAATTCGTCGCAATTCGACGCGCATCAAGGATAATGAAAAAGCTGACGCTTTTGCCACTCAGGGCTTATTATCAGCCTTTGTTGGTCCACAACCATCCATAGGATGCTGCTCATCAGTCGATAAAAGGGAAATGATAGAGCTTTTACGTCTACAACATAACGAATTTTGAAAAAAAAGAAAAGTAAAAACAAAAGTTTCGAAAAAAAAAATTCATTCTGGGCTCCACTTTTTTGGCAAACATATTTCCAGATTTTACGACGCCATGATTTTATTTTATTTTTAGCATTAAAAACAGTGCTCTAGGAAATAAGGCCCCAAAAATATAAACGCGAAACAACAACAACATTTTCTCTTAAAATTGGGATCTTATTTAACTTTTTTGGGGTCTTTTGGGGCCTTTATTTCATTTTTATATTGGGGCTCTATTTCTTGGGGCCTTATTTCCTACAGCCGAAAAACATTGAAAGGGAAAAATTATCATTTCCAAAATAAAGGACTTCATACAAAAATCTGAGTTCTTACAAATTTTTTGATTTTTTCATGGTTAAATTTTTCCCGAGAAAGTTTTAATCATCGCACTCTCGAAATCTTTATTGTTTTCCAATTCATCATAGCATAGGCAAAAGTTCAAACTGAGGTGTCGAAATTGCGTCAAAGGGTTGAGCGATGCACATTAAATTTCTTGTACGTTTCCAATTTTTTTACTTAGGGTGAACAGATATGAACAACAAGAAAAAACGTTTAAATAAAACAAGAACGGCGTAACATAAAAATTCCTTTTTTGGTAATGTTTAAAGCTGCAAGTTAACAGCAAATATTATTATCGGATAGGTAGCTGAATTACGTACATATGCACACATTTATGAACACCAATTTTAAGTCATCCGTAAGTTTTGAGCTTTGAAGCTGAAATTTGGAACATGTACTTCCTGCAGCCCCGGACTGATGGAGTGTAAAATTTAATGTTTAATGCGCCACCCTCTGCCAACCCCTTAATGTAGGTAGTTAACGCTATTTTAAAGCTAAAGATAAAGAGATAAACTCGATACTGGGTTCCTTTACACGTTTCCATAAAAAATTAGTATCGTATCATTAGAAATTTTCGAAGCCCTCGACTCCTACTGAATTCAAATGTTTATTTCTTAATAAAAATTGTAATTCCTCGGAAAGCAAGCAGGGGTTCGCCAGTTAATTTATTAACGTATTACCCATTTATCCATTTATTATAACAAAAACCAAAAAATGTTATCTACTCTTAATCATGCAAATTAAATTTGCCATAGAATAGGTATTAACAATAAGAGCCGTAATAATAAAAATTCAGTTAAGTTACCCGCTCCTTGTCATTTGTCAACGAAACCTAACACACATTTATTAATGAAAATAACATGTTAACAGTTAACAGTTAACAGTTAATGCTTACTCATCATTGTTCCCTTGTTTATTAATATGGGCGCAATTGTATAATAGTTCTAGAAAAATTATGGAAATTATATTATCGCATGCAAAAAGAACAAAAAAAATATAAAAACCCTTACATTAGAAATTCACATGTAACAGATTGTGACAACTTTCGAAGTTCACGTTATGCGATGACAATGTAAGGTTGTGCCGTAGTTTCACAGTTTGTTGTAAAACATTTTTAAAATATTTAATGAAAATGGTTCTGTAATTCTGCGACTGTTCATGTAGTTATATATTCATTGGCCGGTACTGTGGCCCATTAGCTCAGTTGGTTAGAGCGTCGTGCTAATAACGCGAAGGTCGTGGGTTCGATCCCCCCATGAGCCAGATTTTTTTTTTTTTTGCGTTAAATTTGTCGTGTCAATTTGGCGAATGATGAGATTTTAATAAGAAGACTAGCATCTGACTTTGTGAATTTTGGTGACCCATGTGACAAGTTCGTTTTGTTTTTTTAACTTTTGATCTCTTTTAACTTGGAAGAGCGTATTCATATTGGTTAAAATACAGCGATCTGTCACTGTTGCGTTTTCGAGAATATGAACAGAAGGGGTCGAGGTCAACTAAATCAAAAAGTCACAATCGACAGCTGTAATAATGAGGTAGTAAAGGACTGTGTCTACCTCAGCTCTGCTATTACATCTGAAAGCGAAATCTCTTCAGAAATAGCTGTTTTTTTGGGGCTGAAAATGCAATTATTTATTTAGGCTCTCCCCCCAAGCAAGTAAGAAAACCCTATAAAAAAACCTTAATCATCCAAGTCTTTCTTTATAGATCCGAAGCATACACGTTTTCTAAAGATATCCTTGGTCGTATTGTGTTGGTCTCATATGCATTGATGAGATTTTTCTTCACTTTTGCCAGAACTTCTGGCGATAAGTCCTCGCAATTTTGACGGTTATATTTTTTGAAGATTTCAAGGCATCTAATGCTTGTTTGGATATACTCTTGACTTCAAAAAAACCCACAAGAAGAAGTCTGCAACAGTTAATTAAGGCAGTTTAGGCCTCGTCGTGAAGGTATACTACTTTGTTTTGCCGCCATTTTGGTAAACATTAGTCTTGACAGTTCATATTTGGCAGTCGTGAAGTAGACACGTGGCAAATTTATTACGAACAAATATTCGATAAACCAACGTGTTTTAATCGTTAAAACATTTTATCAAAATCAATCATCGATTACTGTGACGATGAGAAACAACGTGCCAACAACGTGCCAACAAAACACACTATTTATCGTGTAGTGAATGATTTCGAAGATGGACCACAACGTATTGCAATCGGCTGAAAACATTACTGCTGCTGCTCAAGGAGGTGTTCAAAACAATCCGTCAAACTCAATCTGATGTCGTGCTCAGGAGCTTGGTCTTCAAAGAACAACTTTGGCGACAATTTTGCACAAGGATTTGCATTTGCTTCCATTTAAGATTCAATTGACACAAGAGCTTCGTCCACAAGACCATTTACGCCGCCGTAAATATGCCAAAAGGATATTACAACTAGCCCATGACAACCCCGATTTTCAGGAAAAACTCATAATGAGTGACGAGTGGGGATATTTAAAAAGCAAGGTTTAGGCAAACAAACCAGAAACGCTTAAGCAACTCAATCAATATATTCGTGATGAAATAAATGAATTACCGCGTGAAACGTGCGAATGTAATGAAAAATGTGCTGAAAAGGACTCGCATTTGTAAGACTAACAGAGGCGGACATTTACCTCATATTATATTCCGTACATAATTGCCGACATTAAATAAAACATTTACCAATATAAGATCCATTTTCTTTCATTTAATCAAATATTATAAACAAACAAAGTAGTATACCTTCCCGGCGGAGACCCAATCGTTTATAAAGAAAAATCACCCAAAAAGTAATAAATTAATATTTGCCCAAAATTGAGTTTTGGGCGATTGTTCATATTTATAAAACTATCAATTTGGACGGAAGTTTGCAGCTTTGAATTACATGAATGTAAAAACAATGCTGCCAACTTGGCAGCAGATACAAATGTTTGGGTAAACAATCGCCTTTTGGGTAAAAGTTCATAATTTTTTGGGCGATCCTTCATTATGACTAACTGCCCCCTATTACTGAACGATTATTTGCCCGGTCTATCTACTTACTTTATACTTGTCTAATTGTAAGTAGAATTGATATTTGCCTCTGTTTGAAAAATAGCTTTCTTCGTTTGGGTGATGATTTTTGCACCATCTTGTAGTACATAGCAGGTCAAAGCTCAAACAAGCTCAAACTTTTATGACAGAGACCTACAACTGGGAGAGATTCAAGCACAATTACTCACGATTTGAAAGAACTTTTTTTTGACAGAATACAAAATTTTTGGATAGGTGTTGAAGGACACTCTCACCATTTTTAAGAGGTTGTATACATTGTATACATATATATTAAGGGCCCTTAACCCAAAATCCGCTGAACATACTTATCTGAAATTGCATATGTTGATGGTGTATATGTGTAAATTTTGATTTCGTCCCAATTTCTCGTTTTAGAAAATGCGAAAGGATAACAAAAGTTCAGCACTTCTGCTCGATCGGACAATCTGAAGCTGGTAATGTCTTCGTAGATGAGTTTCCAAAGCTTGGTCGCAAGATAGTACAGCTTATGAATGAAATATTAAAAGCTCCTGTCCAAAGGAGTGCATTTAATATCAGAAGTGTTCTGCGGTCTTCCATAAACTTAACAGAACTTTACAAAACTCAGAAGTTAACAAGTAAGGTCTATCTAATAACTATTCAATCCCTGACATGGGATATATAGGGTCCGCCATCTAACGTTTTTTTTTTCAACTAGTGCTTATTTCGCGAATGGTAATACTTAGCTCATGTCTAATTTGACAGATAATTAGTTTTATCCTTCCGCTTAACGAATATGGTTCTGTATACGCTTGAACAACGAACAACAGCAAGGAGTGGCCGTTACAGTCAATGGCCATCGTTATCGGGCCATGTTAAACGAATTTTTGTTCACAAAAATTGATGAGGAATATATTGGCAACATTTGGTTTCAACAGGACGGCGCTACGTGCCACACAGCCGAAGCTACACTCGATGTCTTGCGCCCTGTTTCAAAAAAAAAAGTTATTTGGCGGACCCTATACATTGATATAGAAGACAAACAGTTTTCATCCATGGTCTTACGGGTTTACAAATTGAAGCGTCGAAAGTGAGTTTAGCGTTCATTCTAATCCAAGTTCATATATGCCGTTGATCCGAGGAGACACTCAACATTGACGAATTGCGCAAATCGTGACAAATGATAGCTATGTATTTGAGAAAGCCTGTGTCTCCCTTTTGTCCACCTTACCTTCCTCTCTCCATTAAACGACGAGATTATGATCAGGATTACAGGGATCATAATCCTCCCACTTCACTGTATTCCTACTGCTCCGCCTGTTTGGTTCGCCGGTTCGACCTCAAAAAATATCTGCAGGCATCCCGATTGTCTAACCTAAGCAAACCGAAGTACAAACTTTTAATAAAAATTACAATATCGTTCGATGACAGTTGCCACAAAAATTGCCTAGTGTTTACACGAAAGATGGGGGACTCAATATTGCTAGTCAAATCGCAAGCTGAGGAACCGAAACTTTGTCGGATTATTTTGCGAATGGACTCGAAACAATTCGATGATCTTCTTTCTTTGGTAGCTCCATCGATCCAAAAACAAGATACTTATATGCGCGACAGCATTTGGTGGTGGTGCCTAATTGGTGTATTTGACCTAACACTCGTTATGGCTCTTACCAATGGTCTTTGTTCCTACTCACCAAAACCAATTTACCACTGACTTCGTCGCATCTCGATTTCTTTAATCAATTTCAATATACACTGTTTTTCAACAAGGACGCTACAAAAGTAGAGCGACATGGACAGCAAACGACGCCATATTTCTTGCCGCTCTTTTGACATTTCTCTTCAGTAAGGTTTGCCATTTCATGATAGAAAGATATACGAAAATTTACTACCGAAATTCGGAGTCAGTGGCCTCAACGTTAAGAGCGCTACGTCCAATTTATGGTCGTCATAATCGTCCTAGCAGATCAACAATTGAGCGTCTAGTGGAAAAATTTGAATCCACAGGCACAGTACAAAATGTTCCCGTGCCAGTGAGACAAAGAAGTGCCCGTAGTGTCGAGAATATTGCTGCCGCTGAGGCTTCAGTTGAAGAAAGCTCAAATGTGTCTCTCACACGTCGATGCGTTGGGCATCTCTGTGACGTCATTGTGGCGAATTTTGCGAAAAGATCTTGGCCTACATCCTTACAAGATTAAACTGATGCAAGAACCGAAGCCGCTTGACCACCAGAAGCGTCGTATGTTCGTGAATTGGGCTGAGCAACAACTTAAAAAATGAAAAATAATCTTTAGCGACGAGCTCATTTCTGGCTGAATGGCTTCGTCAATAAACAAAATATGTGGTATTGGTCAGGCAGCAATCCACACGTACTCCATGAGTCATCATTGCATCCCGAAAAATAACGGTTTGGTGTGGTTTATGGGCCGGCGGCGTCATTGGGCCATACTTCGTTCATGATCATCAGGTAGGGCACGTTACTGTGAGTGGGAATCGCTACCGTTCAATGAAAACCGAATATTTTTGGCCCCAATTGGATAATATGCCACACAGCGAGTGTCACAATCAATTTATTGGAAACCAAGTTTGGAGAACGTGTTATCTCACGAAATGGTCCAGTCGCTTGGCCACCTCCTCCTACTTCTCCTACTATCTCCTGTAGGTCTACGTCAAGTCTATGGTCTATGCCAACAAGCCAGCGACGATTGATGAACTTCGTACGAATATCGAACGTGGAATTGCAGCAGTATAGGCCGATTTTTGCTTGAAAACGTTTGAAAATTGGGTTCAGCGTCTGGACTTCTGCAAGCGTGCCCGTGGTGGCCATGCAAAAAAAATTGAGTTCCATACATAATGCCATCGAACGTACTTTCACAGGAATAAAGAATTTAATTGATATCCAAAACCGTTTTTGTTTTATTTAAAAAAAATTTTTGTAGCGCTCTTATTGAAAAGCCCGATAACTTCGTGCGACCATTTACTTTCCTTCTACCCGACTTTTTTTTCAGTTCAAATGCAAATATTTTCAATTCACTTTTCTAAGTATCTACTTCGTTCTCAGAAAATTTCCTGGATGCTGCAATACTGCCCAGTAAATTTCCAAGTACTAGCTCTATACACATTTACAAAAAATCTAATTCAGAGCTTTGGCAAGGCTTTCGATGAAGTTTGGCTGACTAAAAAGTGTTTTCTTACAAAATTTTAATCAACTTTGTGGTCTAAGGGCATACAAATGCAAACCCAACCAACATCCAAGAAAACAGAAACCACTTAACAGACACAAATTGCCGTATTTGACTTTGCAATTGTTTGCCTTATTACGACCATAAAAAAGTCCTTTTAAACTGGAAAATTTTATTAAGTTCTAAGGCTTGAAAACAAACGACTCCTCCTCCTCCATCGGAACGGTAAGAAATCAAAAAAAAGAAAACCAAAAACAATACATCAACATTGTTCTAATAATTGAATTTTTGTTAGCATTCTCTTGTCCTATTATCCTTGTTAAAAACAATTTTACAATGAGCTTAAAAGTTGCACAAGCTACCAGTAGTCACCACCCACCACAACAGCCCAAAGTTTTATGGTCATCAAATTTTTATGTTTCGCACTTTGCAACCAGAATTCCAGGAAAAGATTAAAAAACGAAAACAAAACGAAAAATACTTTCCGCTAGCTAGATGGGGCGGGCAACATCAAACGAAAGGAAGTGTGTCGGTACTTCGTCCTTTATTACATCTTGAAAGATTTTACTACGAACGAAGCCATTGTGGTACGTGCCTTTGTTGACACGATTTGCAGCAGTAGCAGTATTCTCCTTCTCTTCTGCAACAAAAAAGTACTGCACACACACACACTCACACTCACCTATAAGTACAGCGTGTTAAGGATTTTCTTACACCTAATCCAAGATTCGATTTCAATTTTTTCCAGTTCCGCGCCATGTGATGTGAATGCAACGTCCGCAAAGTTATTTTCCAAAGGCGAAACCTACACAGTATCCTTCGGGCGGATTTTAAAGTACCAACCCAGGGCATTGTTGGAGTATAGTACCGAAGACACAGAGTATATGTGGGTAACGTTAAAGGCAAGCCAGAGGCTATCCTGCGGAAGGTAGGTGTTGCTCAACAATGTGTGGAAGGGATTTCCTTCAGGAATTCACTTTGGGGTCGCCATCAAAACACAATGGGCGACAGTTTCCATTGTGTTTGTGTGTGTGTGTGTGTGTGAGTGAGTGTAACAGATAATCTCATTTTGAATTGAAGCTTTTTGAGTTGGTTCCGACTGGTGTCGCTCTGGCAATTCAATTACGAGAAAAGTGTTTTACAACACGGATTGTGCGAAATTAAAATGAAGTTACCGACTCAGGTGGTTGGATGGAGGATAGATCTACGAGAACGACCACCATAACCCACCGCTGCTGTGCTGCTATACTAATCCAATAAGTTTGCCTCCACCGTGAGGATTTAAGTAATCTAATTAGGATAAGTAAGCGCAAAACTGGCCGCTGTTAAGTGTTTAAAATTTCCTTCAGTGTTCAGTAGGTTGATTGCCACGATGGATCGTTGGCAAAATTGTGTAGCAGTAGTCACCGGCGCTAGTTCGGGTATCGGCGAAGCAATAGCCAGGCGTCTAGTACGGTCTGGCATGATAGTTGTTGGTCTAGCACGCCGTATCGACCTCATTGAGGCAATAAAAAAGTCCCTACCCGCTGACGAACAACGTCGATTTTATAGTACCAAATGCGATGTCTCCGTGCAATCCTCAGTCACAGAAGCCTTCGATTGGATCGAAAAGAATATTGGAAACATCGATGTTTTGGTTAATAATGCCGGGTGCATGCGGTCTGGTCAACTTTCCACAATGGATACCGCTGAGGTGCAACAGATATTGAATACCAACGTTATGGGCGTTGTCTACTGCTCTCAGCGGGCTTTCAAGAGCATGCGGGAGCGCAACTTCGCTGGTCACGTCCTTATCATAAACAGTGTATTCGGTCACTCAGTGGCTGCTTTCCCCAACGTCTTGCCGGAATTTAATATATATCCGGCTTCGAAATTTGCCTTGACAGCTATTGCAGAGATCTATCGGCAGGAGTTTGCCGGTCTTGGAACAAAAGTTAAAGTCACGGTGAGTCAGAGACATTTAATAATACTGACACTTTGGTATTATGATCATTTTTACTTTCTAGAGCATCAGTCCGGGCGTTGTCGATACTGACATTGTTAGAGAGGAAACAAAAAGGATTATTAAAGAAGCCATATTAGCTCCGGACGATATCGCGATGGCTGTTCTCTATGCAATTGGAACTCCACCACATGTGCAAGTCCACGAACTGGTTATTAAACCAATTGGAGAAATTTTCTAATCAAAATATATATATTTACAATTCTTACTTATTGCTTACAAAAATCGTTAACAAAACCAGGTCCGGTGGATCCTTTCCTTTGACAATATTTTTCCAAACACATTTTTTCCATTGTCTTACTTGGGCGAAGGAGGGGTTTCTGTATTATTTCCAGCCAGCTTTCGCACCATATCGTACGCTCCTGTGGGATGACGAAAACAGATTCAACAGGGACACTCTCAACTCTAACCTTCAATTGATGTCTTAAGACCACACCATCAAATCAAAATTTGGGGGCAGGCAGGTATACCCACCCCAAACTCGTCAGAGTCAACAGATTACCTTGAAAGGTCCGAAATGGATCACTTTAAAAACTAAGGCTACGTGGCCACTCCCAAGTATAATACTGTTTGAAGTAAGTTCTCTTGCAAAAATTAGTATTTTAAGTTTAAATTGTAAACGACAACTTTAAACTATCTGGGTTCCCTTGGTCTTTTCCTAATCAGCGCGAAAGCTTACTCGTATCGCGTCATACTTATTCCATCGCCTTCTAGGCTTCTTTAGGAAATTTATTGAAATTATGTCAGGCCGGGAACATAAATGCAGATCCAAGCAATCGTTTAAGTGCTGACAAAACTTTTGCTGATAATTGCTCTTATATTTTATATTAGTATCCATTTTCAATTATTGACTCATATTAGGTGTGTTTATGGATCATTCTCAAAGAAGAAGTTGTCGGAGCTCTAGATGTGATTCTCTTTGCTCTAACAGCTAAATCAAGGGCAGAGCAAGCGAAATCAGCACTAATACTATGAGGACTTCTACCGCGAAAGAGACGACAAGAACGTCAAATTTTAACTTACTACAAGCAAAAGGTAAATAATAAACTTTGAGGCGTTTCCAAGCAACAAAAAAATTGATTAATATCCTTTCAAACCGCTCTCTGGCTCCCAAATTTGCGCACAAACATCAACTGTTTGTCAAATCGCTTCCTCAGTTTTAATTCCCAACATGTAAGTGTGGTTTCTTTCTTCATAATTTAATCTTTTGCTTACCATGCCACGACCACTGTTTCGTCGTCGATTCGACAAAGCATATCCTTTACGTATAAAAAATAAGCATTTACTCCCAGAGTTAAGACAATTTATTTTTCTGTATCATTTAGACTGATTTGGCACAAATTGTAGAGATACGGTTTAATGCAACCTTACTGCTGGAAAAATAATAAATACATAATTTGAAAGTAAAAGCCACTTTTAACAACATTCAATCAATGAAAGTTTTCAGACCATATACCTCGTAAACTGTTGCCTTAACTTAAGTAGCTATAAACAACATAAGTAGCTATAGTGAAAATTCTTTGAAAAACATCCTTAAATTCTCCAGAACATTACAAAATCTTATTCTCATTCCACTCATTTGATTTGTTTTATTATCCATAACATATCGAATGCACAGTAGATTGGAATGCTGCCTTTATGCCAACAGAGACTTTTTAATTTTCGGGAGATTAACAGTTTTAATAAAATTGCTTGCAATCCAGCTTTAAGTCACTTTAAAGTTTTGATTCTGCGTGAATTTTTTCTCCACCTTTAGTCTGAATCGGATTCGATGATGTTTTATTGAATCTTGACATCCATTTTTAAGACCCCGACCCATAGAATCCGTCGTTGCCGTGCATGTGTTAAAACTTTGAATCCGGAACTTTGACAGTTGTGTTTTGTTTTTGTCAAATCGGCTGTTACCGGCGATGACTGATTGCCATATCAAGAGAATAGTCGGCCCTACGAACTAAGTCCCTATTGGAACTAACTCCCACTAGCCAAAACGTACTAAGTCCCACAAAATATTGGATTTAGTTCATATGAACTAACTTCCACGATTTTTAGGAACTAAGACCCAACTAAGAATGAACGAAATCCCAATATGAGAATGAATTAAAACCCAATAGTGGAACTAAGTTCTTTATGAAGTTCTCTAGGAACTAATTTCTTTTTTGGCAAAACTGATGCACACAATTTGAAAGATTTGGTCTCTATGATGTGCCACTTTTGTTTTTTCCTGTATGCTTTCAATGGTTACATTTCGTTGCCGTTTGAAGGGGTTGACACATACATTAGTTGAGTGAGAGTGCAGCAGGTAGTGAAACGATCATCGTTCAAATACCCATATTAATAAAAACCAAAACTAACATGGAACAATACTAACATTGTTCAAAAATAAATTTTAGTTTGAAACAAGTACTAGAAAACGCATAGTTAGCTTCGATAAGTCTGCTTACTGACTGCAATGACAAATACGTTCGTTCTTTTAATTTTTCAACCAATCAGATGCCTTTGCGCCAGGCTGTCAATGTTTGAGTAGAAAGTTGGAATACATTGGCCACCATCACCGCCAAAAAACGACGGACGCACGTATCAACGGATTTTATGGGTAGGGGCCGTTACTAGCACTTACCGCCTCAAAACTGGTTGCAGTATAACTAACGCTCTACGAAGAAATAAATATCGTTAAGCAACTTACTTATCCATTTTAGCCACCAGACACAAATAAATTTTTCTTAGAAAGACTGCATAACACATGACACATTCGACACATTATGCAACCATATCTGTCATCATTTTTTTTTATAAATCCAGCATTTCAAATCCAGCATTTTCCAATAGTAAATACCTATAGACGACGAGCGCACTCCCAGCTGATTGGCCAAATCGCAGAATCAAGGTACTGCCCTCTTACACTTTTGCCATATCCTTGTTCATCTTTATTTAAATGGTCACAATATAAAGTGCAACATTCGCAAAGAAGTAAACCACTCCCATCAAAACAAAATCCCCTAAATGACCTACATTTGCTTCAGAAATCACAAATTTGTTCACCTGCTACCGCAACAATAAAAGTTTAATAGAATTTCTTACCCATATCTCGAAAACTGTCAATAATAAATTTTCAACAGATTTCGAACATCAAAATAAAACAAAACGAATTAATAAAATATAACGAAATCAAGTCCTGATGACATCGTGTTACTTTACCACTTGTGCCCCAAACAACATTGACACAAACACAGTGACATTTTCCATTCTGTCAAGTCAGTGGCCTACCAAAGCAACCTAATCCAATAAACAACTGACATGGGGTTGATTGGTACTAAGGTTTATCCTCTCATAGCACTCGTAGGCAAATTGTTTCCTGACACAACATCTCTGATTAAGCTCTGATCCAACATTTATCAAAGGGATTAAGGTTTCCCTTTTGTGTTATCATCTCCAAATTTCAGGGAATGGAAGCAAAAAGTACATCAGACATAGACTACCAGCTAAGATTTAGTGATTTACCTATCAATCCGAGATCAATGGGATAATCATCCAACAAAACCGAAATTTACTGATATATATATTTTATTTTTGGAAATATAAATGACGGGGAAGGGGGAGAATGGAGATAATCCTCGATTATAAGTACTTTCGAATGATGATGATGCCATTAGTTTGATATACAAACAAACAAGTTCCTTATAGAATTTAAAACGTAATACCGGAATATTTTTACATAGTAATAGTTACTTAGGTAAGTATGTAGGTGGAGTGGTCGAATTTTCATAACTACATGAAAAGCGCAAATAGCGCTGTAGCGCCGTTTTGATGCCAACACTCATGAGGACCTTAAGGTGATGGTTTATGCGGTAAGTCTACTCAGATCCACGCGGTGGAATTGAGAAAGTTTATGATATCATTGAGACCCGTCATTGAGGTCGTCAAAGAAGTGTTTTGCAAACGGCCGCCGTCTAGCCCTAGTCAGAGCCAAGCATCCGTATGGGAGGCTATTTCACTCTCATTGTCGTCATTGCAGCTTCGGGAACGGGTGTTGTGGAGTATGGCAAGCCTGGCAGCGTGGGGGCTTACCGCCCAGTGGCCTGTACTTACAGCCACCAGTCTGGTGACATCCGCACGCACTCGATATGTTTATTATGTACAATTCAGAAGTATATTGCCTGCTTCCCTAATCGCAAGGACTTCCGCCTGGAAGACGCTGAACGAGCTCTGGAGCTGAAAGGATAAGGACGTGTGTAATTCGCCTGAAAAGACCCCCACCCACGCTCCCACTTCACAGTCCATTTTGGACTCGTCAGTTCAGATGGTTACAGCGGATGTGTCAATAACAGTGCCTGCCTCCCATCCCAAGTTCTGCAAGTTGAGTTTGGGTGTAGGGCGGTCAGTAGGTAGGGATTCCACGTTCCTCTGTAATAAATCAGGCATTTTGCAGTACCCATAGGGTTTTGCGGACCAGCAGCCGGCGAATTGGAATCTTAATGCGCTGCATAAAGCGATTGACTTGTTATGCAGGTGTCGAGAATCACATTGAGTACCTCCGTCGGACTCGACCGAGGTTACGATTACAGCCGTTCTCTGGACTCTGCCCAGTTTAGTGATGTTGTAAGCTTAAGTACCATACTTCGAAGCGATAAGTAGGACTTGGACGTATAACCGCCGTGCACTACAAACCTAGGATGTAACTTGTTACATACCTAGGTTTTTTTTCTGCCTAATGTTACGGTTAGTACTACTTTCCATGGTTTTACCTTTTTCATTTGAGTTCCCGACTGCCCTTTTATGATAAATGTCAGACAATTGCTCAGTCTGGTCTTGGCCTGTCTAAGACACAGATGAGGAATTAAGCAGATATTCAACTCTGCAATCCCCTATCACTTTCAACCAGCAAAAATTATTTAATAACGGCCGCAAAATCCTCCCTCAATTTTCCCATCTGTGAATACGTGTGAGCCAGACACATAAAGTTAGATCTAATTTACTATATTACCCGCCAAAAATAATTGTGGGGAGTTTTGCAACATATCCAAATCGCAACAACAAAACAGCTGGTCACGGCGGATGTGTTGGGAAGTAGGAAATGCTGCGAAGTGTTGAGTTTATGTGATTCAACTTTTATAGCTATTTTAATATTAATGTTTATAAAGAAACAAAAAAATGCTTGGTAGTTGAGTACATATCATAAATAAGCATGCACATTGTGTTACATATATATTGAATTAATTAGCCACTTTTTTAACAGCCGACTTTATTTGTCAAGTTATAATGTTTTGTAATTTTATTTTATATGAAAATAATAAATAAATTGCAAATTTTGTTAAAAAAGTGTTTTGATGTACCAAAAATAATATTTGTATGAATTTGGATAACGTTTTATTAAAAAGCGTTTTAAACCAGTATTCAATTGTATTAGAGTTACTTAACTGCTTCAATATAACCATACATAATCTACGAAATCCTTGCTAGTATAGTTATACTTAAATTTATTATCAACCGAAAATGTATGATGAACTTACTTATTATATAGTAGTCACGTTAATCAATATTATTTTGATTATTATACCCTATCCTAAGGGTATATTAATTTTGACACATAGTTTGTAACACCCCTTAATATTCGTCTCAGACCCCTAAAAGTATATATATTTTGTGATCAGGACCAAAATCTAAGACTATTTAGCAATGTCCGTCCGTCCGTATCAACTTTTGAGGCCTTTAAAATTATGCTAGGAAGCTGAAATTTGGAACATATACTCCCTAGGGTTCCAAAATGGTAAAGTGTTAAAATTTTCAAAATACGCCCACTGCCACGCCCACAATTTAGAAAAAACCGTTTTAAGGCTTAAGTTAGAGAGATAAAGTTGTACAACCTTCACAAGATATGTAGATACTGCCCACCTTTATTCATTTGTCATATAAAGTTTTTTGCCACGCCTACTTTTTGTGGGCGTTTTTCACTAAAATGCTGTTTTCTTCGAAAATTTTCATAGAAATCGAAAAAAAATGTTTAACAATATATTTACCAAATATTTTTCTCAATATATCTCCCAACAAAGTTTTTGGCCACGCCCACTTTTTGTAGGCGTTTTTTGAAAAAATATTTTTTTTTCTATAAATTTCATAGAATGAAATAAAATGCTATCCATCATCTTCCTAATCCTTTTTTTTTTTGGGGTACATAGGGATAAGGATAGGGTATCATACTGTTCGCCTCAAGCGGACTGTAGCCTTTCCTTATGTTTTTTCATTAAAAATTAGAATAAATTAGTTAAAACACAGCTTTATTCTTAATATTATAATATTTTATTATGTTATTAGTTGTGTGGTAACTATGTTCTTATCAATCCATATTCACCGCATATTTGCCATGTTTATTTTACACACCCAAATTATGAGTTGTTATCTGCTGAAATGCATCAACTGTTCCCAACTTCTTGCTATAAAAAAATGACATTTCATGGGCGCGGCCATTAGCCCCATATAATTCGATTTATGTGTGCGTGATTCCCATTTGATTTGCACGTAAAAGCCCATATAAGTGCAAATTATGTGGAGCTTTTTAGTTCGACTTAGCTTGTAGGCAAGGTGAGAGATTCGCTCTCGAGTTGACTATCTGGTTAATTCCTCATCTGTGGTCTAAGACCTGGTACGCTTTTCCAATATGAGATGCACATTTTGTGTTCCCAGCTTTTTAGCTTCAGATTAATAGCTGATTTCTTTATTGGACAAAATGGCTCGGGACCTAAAAAGGGGGTCGCTAGCTTTTTCATTTCCATCAATTCCCTGCTCGTACTTGAGGGATTTCAAAGCAGTGCAGCACTAATTTGGAGTCAATTATTGGCGAGCTAAGGGCTTTTATAGTTGCTTGACTATCCGTGAATATTTGAACCTTCGCACCTTTAATGAAGTGTGAATAAGGTTCGCGCCTTTCTTACTGGCATTGAACTCTGCCAGAAATACACCTATCAGAGTCCATTTTTGAACCATCCGTATACCAATTTAGGCCGTTTTGGAAATTTGGATGGTTGTTGCCAACCCGTGCTTCTCCATTTGTGATTTTAGTGGAGAAACCTTTTCTGAGGCATAAGACATTAATTTTGACACACAGTTTGTAACACCTCTTAATATTCGTCGTAGACTCATAAAAGTATTTTGTGATAAGGACCAAATTCTAAGACTATTTAGCGATGTCCGTCCGTCCTTCCGTGCGTCCGTACACAATTTTCTGGTTTAAAATTAAGCTAGGAATCTGAAATTTTGACGACATATTCCCTATGGCTCCAAAATGGTTCAATGTAAACTTTTTTTGAAAACGCCCACTGCCCACAATTTGGAAAAAAACCGTTTTAAAGGCAAATTTAGAGAGATAGAGTATTACAACCTTCACAAGATATGTAGGCACTGCCCACCTTTAACAGTTTGTCATACAAAGTTTTTAGTTACGCCCACTTTTTGGGACGTTTTTTTTTGTCAAAAAACGTTTTTTTTTTAAATCTCTTTAATGGTTTTTTCCTTGAACCATATAGGGATAGGGATAGATAGGGTATCATACTGTTTGCCCAAAACGGACTGTAGCCTTTCCTTATGTTTTGACAATAGTTTGTTTTTATCGCAAGTTTTCAAAATCGTGAAAATTCGGTCTCTATACATGGCTACATGAAATATGGCCTCACGAAAAATGGCAACAAACCAACAATGAATGAAGCCCCCCAAAACCAAAAATTAAAATGACCTCAAAATCGGAGCAACTAGGTTACGTGAGCAGTACCTGCCGCCTGCGGAATGAGGGTTGAAATCCCTTTATCCCGCATAGCCGACCACCCAGGTAATGTTGCCTGACGAAAACCATATACTCCGAGAAGAGCAACCTCAATAAAGTGTTTCAATCAGACCAATGAACCTCAAGCAGACCAGACCAGAGAAATAAATTTCTTCAAATGAAGTTGATTTAGAAATTATTAAATTATTCGATTTTTTTTACTTCATCGGAGAACTTCTCTTTTTATCAACCGATTTTGTTTTACGAATAAAATAAAATTAATATTGAAAAATTTGGACACTTCATTCAAAAAATCTTGGTACCATATTATTGGCCATTTTCGAAACATTGGAGGCGTGCCACGAGGGAAAAACATCGAGTGTAGCTTCGGCTGTGTGGCACGTAGCGCCGTCCTGTTGAAACCAAATGTTGCCAATATCCTCCTCTTCAATTTTTGTGAACAAAAATTCGTTCAACATGGCCCGATAACGATCGCCATTGACTGTAACGGCCACTCTTTGCTGTTGTTGTTCGTTCTTCAAGCGTATACACAACCATATTCGTTCAGCGGAAGGATAAAACTAATTATCTGTCAAACCAGACATGAGCTTAGTGTTACCATTCGCGAAAAAAGCATAAGTTGAAAAAAAACGTTAGATGGATTACTAGATAACTAGAAGGATTACATAATTTTAATAATGGAGTTGAGGCGGTAATGTAAAATCTAGCCGAAGAATTTTTATTTCAATCGCAACGCAACGTACCTTTTCCGGGAAACTAAAAGCTTTTCCAAAAATTGTTGTTCTTATTTGGTATAATTAGACCAATAATAGATAGTACTTGAAATTTCACATTTTTATTTCAACTGGAATTGGTAGCCGCCGGAAATGTGTTAAGAAAAACATGATTTCCAAGTTTTTACATATTTTAAAAAAAAATCTATATATAAAATTTAAAAACGACAAAATGTCATCACTGGTTGTATATCACGATAATTGCATAACACAACAACTATTCTCTTCGAAATGTAATGTTCTTCTGTTACATTACGCGCACTGACATTGCTCTATTTTCTTCTTCTGCTTTGTGCAGTCGTTCGTTATAGTTATCAATCTGTTTTGCTTTTGAATCAGCCGCTTTTGTAATTTATTCATCGACCAAGTAAGATCCATTTAAAAAACAATAATCATTGCATCCGCATGTTGGCATATGGAGAGTATTACGTATCTCGTTTTTATAAAGTATATATTTTTGGGGGTCAACATCGATTAACTCATTCGTGTAAGTAAAAAATATTTCTAGGCGTTTTTCGGATTGGGACTTTCTCTCCATTTCGATTCATACTCTTAGGCTACTTTCCATTTGTATATTTCTAGAAAAGACACTACATTACGCCATATGGCGATTATATTTTTAGATCTCATTTAAGCAGTCAGCGCAATCTCTTTTAAGGGTAAAATAAATATCACTTTTAATCCGTGTAAATGGCTGACCCACTCGACCTTGTTTCTGTTCACCACTATCAACGCTGTTAGACCCCATGGCTGGGCTAAGCATACTCTACGAGCATAATACCTGTTATCAAACGAAAATGATGTTCACCGAGAAACAAACACGCGTCTAGTCTAATCTTTAAGCAGCCGAAAAGCATTGATAATAATGGACCTCATTCTAAGGCACAATGACAAATCGAATTTTTTTTTTCCATAGCCTCCGAGACTATATAAGCGTCCGTCGATCAAAAGAAAAAGTTTAGTTTACTCTCGCCTTCAAAACGTAAAAAAAGTCGAAACATTTTATACCGAATAAAGCTATTTCCTTAGTAAAAATGGAGCGTTGGCAAAATCGGGTCGCCGTCGTTACTGGTGCTAGTAGTGGTATTGGTAAAGCAATTGCAGATGAACTTCTTAAAGCCGGACTTCGTGTTGTTGGCTTAGCTCGTCGTTATGAACGTCTGACCGAGAATCGGTCGAAACACTCGGTAGATTTGCAGGCGAATTACTTCATCCACAAGTGTGACATCAGCGTTCATGCCGAAGTGAAGGAGGTGTTCGATTGGGTTGAAAAGACTCTCGGTGGCTCAGATATTCTTATCAACAATGCGGCGGTAGTCCGACCTGGAAACATCGTCGACATGGAGCTTCAGCTGATCGACGATGTACTCAATACAAATATTAAAGGATTAATTTACTGCACTCAGGCGGCTTTCAAGAGCATGAAAGATCGCAAGTTCAACGGTCACATAATTCACATCAACAGCATCCTTGGGCATAATATACTTGGTGGAACCCCTGAAGCTCCGAGCCTAAACATCTATCCACCATCAAAGTATGCACTTACGGCAATCAACGAAACCATTCGCAATGAGCTAAGGTGTATGGGAACCAAAATTAAGACCACAGTAAGTATAAACTTATCGGAGGATGCTTTTCAGTAGTAATTTATGTTGTTTTTTTTTAGAGTATCAGCCCTGGCATTACGAGGACAGAAATCGCTTCACCCGAAATGTACGATATGTTTGATGCACTCCTTCAGCCCGAAGATGTGGCGCAGTCTGTGTTGTTTTGCATTTCAACGCCACCACATGTTCAGATCCACGAGATGATTATCAAGCCAGTCGGAGAGATTCTCTGAATATTTTGTATTTTATTAAATTTATTTTAGTTGTTTGCATGTGTGCGTGAAAAGTGATTACCAAATATAAAAAAAAAATATGTAGCTAAAGTATAAGTTCATTATAACTAGAAAAGTGTGTGTTATCATTAAAATGTTGTTTTTGTTTGTGAATTTTTTTGAAAAAAAAAAAAATGGGACAGATAAGCGGAAGATTTTTAACAATAAATAAAAAGTAAAAAAGTAATGCGCGCTGGGCATAATGTTATTGTGGACAAAATAAATTAATGTTTTGATTTTATAAATTGCGCAAGGACATGGGTTTAAGGAGAGGAAATGTGTATGACAAGCAAAATGTTTATATCTCCGTTATGGGGTACTGGACTCCCAAATCTCTTGCTTACATCGTATCTAGTAGTTAGGGAATAGAGAGTAAATGTAGATTGAGTTTTCAGCTAATATTTTGTGTTAAGAAATGGAGTTTCACAACGATTCTTTATTGTTCCTTATCCATCTTATTTCAAGTGACGGTGCGTCATGGAGACATTAAAGACACTTTCCACAAACCAAAAAATCAGAAAAATTGTATATCAGAGTCAAATAAAAAAGAGGTTGATTTTCATTTAAAAATAAAGTTTACGACTGCGTCATACGAAACTTTCTCGGTACATGAGATGCGTTTTTGAATCGCAAAATGAATGGTGAGAAATTTATTCAAATCAATTTTTATGTTTTTAAAAATTTGATTTTCTCAAAAACGGCACCTACGATTTCAAAGTAATTTCCCATATTGGACAATGTTAACATAATTGTTCGAAATACAAAAAATTATCTAAATCATTAGAGCCATTTTTGAAAAGACGAATTTTATTTAAATTTAACAAAATCGTTATATGAAAAAAAAATTATTTCAAAAATCAAAATATGCAAATTTATTCTTCTTAATAGTGAAAAAATAACTGTACATTTTTTTAAATTCCATTTATTAGTTTTCGAGATACTGCCAGTTTTATAAATTACCATTAATCGAATATTTTTCCAAAAACTGAGTATGCAGAATTTTTGGCCCGTTCCCAAATATCTTTAGTGCAAAAAGAGACCGAAATCCTTGGAACTATTTTTAAGAAAAATAGCTTTAAGTGATTTTCAGAAAAAAAATTTGTATGGCAGGTACCGATATTTTAAAAGATAAAACAAAAAATAAAAAGATGTCCCGAGATGTAACCCCAAGAACCTTATATAGGAACTTTGAAGCAAATCCGTGGAACCGTTTCGCCATACGACGGCCGGACAGACAAGCCGGTTCGGGGCATCTTTTTTTTTGCTTTATTATTTGAAATAACGGTACCTGCTATGTATTTTTTTTGTTAAAATCATGGATACTTGGGATGTGGCCAGAATTACTGCTTACTCAGTTTTTTTTGCAAAATAGCGGTAATTTATAAAACCGCCAATATCTCAAAATGTAATAAAGGGAATTCCAAAAATATCGTGTTATGATGTCAAGCTAAACAAATCTGCAAACTTAGATTTTTGAAATAATTTTTTTTTTCATATAACGATTTTCTTAAATTTAAATTAAATTCGGTTTCTCAAAAATTTTTTGTATTTTAAACTGTATATGTTAAAAGTGTTCAATGTGCCAAATTGCATCAAAATCGTATGGGCCGTTTTTTGAGAAAATCTAATTTTCAAAACCTTAAAAGTGTTTAAATAAATTTGGTACGTGGTTAAATGTTACCATTTGTATAGAGGCGATTCAAAGAAGCACCTAATGTACCGATAAAGTTTCGTATGACGCAGTCGTGCACTTTATTTTTTGTAAAAATCAGTTATCACTAGTTTTATCGAAAAGGGTTGGGATGAATTTGCATAGATATTCGGCGACGGCTTGTTTGAAAGCAAATAGAGCCGCATACCCACTAATGCATAGAAGACCATTATTATGGCCTCATAGAAAAGCCATAAGAATAGCTTTATATTATCAAAAAAAACCAAATCAAAGTTTTCAAAAGTGCAAAAAAACAAAAAAGAACATAACATTCAATTTTGAATTAAAACTATTTAATTATTTGAAAAAATAACTTCCGCCCTCTATGTCAGTTGTTCTTTATTGCAACTATATTGTTTTTATAGCATTTCATCACTAACTTTTATAATTATAGATTGGACTTGCTTTCTTCTTGTTCACTTCCTTTTTTTTAATTGTGCCATTCGCTTATACAATAGAACTACACAATACTTGTGCTTTATGTTGCGACGGTTTTTCTGGAAATGATCAATACGTGCTTTCGGTGTCGTGCATTTTTAGTTGTGGTTTTATTTCAAGTGTGCTTTCTGGAAGTCCTTTTAGGTAATAGCTATGTTTTATCTAAGAGATTAATTTTTATTGACAGCAATTAAAAATTGACAGTATTACTAATGTGACCTCCTAAATGGTTAATTGAACCATTGTTGTAAATGTTTTAGTTGTTTTTAAGGTAAACATGGGAAGCAGTGCTATTTATATCTCAAATATTTAGCGAGAGTTGACCGATACAGATCCGCAGCAGGAGCTTGCTGAATATTTTCATAGAGTTATCGCCATTTTTTGCATCATTTCTGTACATGATGCCCGTGTAACAGCTGCTGGCAATGTATACATTTATTCCCTTCGCACGTCGGTGACCAATTTCGGAGTGACTAACCTGTAACTGTGGAAATCAGCTGTAAAGAAGCTATCAGGGCTAAAAAGGTAAGTTTTCGGTCTTTTAAGGCCAATCCAACTGAGGAAAACCGAAAAAAGTTCAAGAGAGCCAGAAATTACTGCAATGCCCATATTAATTGTGTCAAATTCTCTTCTCGCACTCGTACAGTATATGAACGGTATGTGTGTTAATGACAACCTTCGTTGGAATAACCACACATTCGATGTTGCCAAGAACGCTGCGAAATGTCTAGGCTTCCTTAAGCGATGCAAGAAATATTTCACCCCTTTTGATCTGGCAAAAATTTATAAGGCGTTTATTCGCTCCAAACTTGAGTATAACGCTTATATCTGGTCTGGTGCTCCAATTACATATTTGGAGCTACTTGACAGAATTCAAAAACGTGCGGTAAAACTTATTGGAGATCGAGACATCGTGTTGCGTTAAAAAACGCCACAAAAATTTGTTTCCCCTCCAACCCTTCCACTCCCATACCCAATCCACTTTTGCGCCCTATCCTCTCATTTTTATTTCCGTCATCCTGCTGGGAGAATGGTTAACTGGCCGCCTCTGATTGACCTTTAATCCCAATCAAGCTGGCTCGTTTCCATGAGACCCGGAGGATGACAAAAGCAGGTATGGAGCCCAACGGCGTGTTGGCATCTCGACAACGATGGGTGGGGGAGGACGATCCCTTAGCACACCCCAACGTGATTCCAAACGGGTCGGGATGAAGACCCCGTTAGAGCCAGACAGACTGTTTGCCTATACAACAACATTCACCAACCACTCACATAAGAAAACCTAACGAAGACTTCCATGGCCAAGAGCCCAACAATTAAACATGTATGTAAGAAATAGCACGCTATACAGATTCCCCTTCCCCCAAATCTGCGCGAAAGTCCACCGGGTTAGAATAGTTTTTCGGTCATTGATTTTACACTCCTCCTCAAAGACTCCTGGGGTTGTACTAAATTGGGACACCAGCAAATATTGTCCCAAAACTAAAATCCGTCTTCGTTTCTTCTCTCTTTTTCATTTTTGGTTTACTTCGGTATTGTTTTGCTATTAACTTTTATTCGTTGGGGACATTTTCGCGTTTCAAACATTTCTCGATTCTTTCAACCTTTTATCTTGTCGAATTGTTTAAGTGTTTGTGAACACGTCCTCTTGGGGAAACTTGTGTGAATGTGGTCATCGATTCGCTCAGCCCCAGAGTTGCAGCGAATTCGAAAGAGAGTATGAGACGGAGGCGGTGGCACACTCCAGTAAAGTGACAGAGTGCATGCTAGAAAAAGCCGCAGTGGATTCCGTAATTGCTGAATGTGGGGGTATGAAAGAGAGAGTGAATGGTCCATCACGGACAAAAGAAACCTGGAAGTGGACAAACCGACACTTCTTGGTTGACCATCAAAGGTTGTGGTAGTTCTGAAAAGAAACGAGGAAGTTTTTTTTTAATATAGTTTTGCGCGAGATCAGAATCCAATACAAAAAAAGAGGAGAAAAAGAAAGAAGACGGCCGACAAAGGATATAGCGGCAGGACAGGCAGCTGATTCCCAGGGGTACAATTATCAGGATTCATAGAGGAGCAGATTTTTTTTGTAAAAGCTAAGTATAGTGCTTTGGTGAAAAAAAAGAAAAAAAAGTTTCGTTTAGTTAGGCATTTTATTTTAAGAACCCGGTAGGCTTTTGTCACGGTAAAATCCCGGAAATCACGGGACACGCGCCCCCTTCATTTTGTTTTTATTAACTTTCGGGAAATAGCGATAGCGGGCTATTTCAAACGGCGATATTTTCTTTTGTTGTTCCGCAATCTAACGTCACTTCAATAAATTGACCGTTGCTCATTCGAGCTTTGTAACGTTTTAAAAACCTTGCTTTTTTTATTTAATTCCTTTTTTTTAGCAATCAATCATCGACTTCTTCTTAAAAAGGTTTCACAATTCCTTTTTTTCAAAGATTGTGTGGCGCCCGTTTTACCCACCATCACTTTACCTTTTCTTCATACCTTTTCGTTTCAGAATTTTCTCCTTCCCTAAAATTATTTCCATCTCCGAACCCACCCCAGCTGAGCAACCGGGACGGTAGCATTCAACAGGCTACCTGTTGCACTTCTCTTTCGGCGAATTCCTGTTGACGTTTCCCTATCCGCCAGTATTCGATTGTTTACCACCGGCGCGGCGGCGGCCGTAATCTTTCGCGTTTTATTTTCTTTTTTTCGCGTTTTAACTCGGTTAATTTTTTTTTCTAACCCCCCCGAAATTAAGTGCAACAATTGGCGCCCAACGTGGGGCTTTTGATTTAAATGAAATATATACGTTTTAATTCCCACCTAAATCAAATCGATCGATTGATAAAAAGAAAAAGAAATTGAACCCTTCTGTGATTGCTGTGCCGTTTTGTGTTCCCCCTGTTCAGTGAATTTTCAAGGAAGTGTCTTGTACTTACTTTACTTTAATTTTTTTTCTCTTATATTTAGTGATTTACATTTGGTGCCCCATCATTTTGTTTTGTGCCGAGGATTGAGACCAGCGCCGAGAATCTCCAAATAAGATCCGCAATTGGATTTGGACGAATTATTTTTGCCTTTGTTTCCCAAGTAAGATCGTTTTTATTTTCATTTATATTTCCATTTTCATGCACATACGTTATATTATTTTGTTTTCATTGATGTCTTTTGAGTGAATTGAATAACATTACCTACATATATTTATTTATATTATATGCACATATATACGGTACCTATTGCTATACCAACATAATTTTTTTATACGGCATTTTACATACGATTGTTGTTTTTGTTTTTCCTTGCTTAAATTGTGGGCAACCGATTCTTGTTTCTTTTTGTTGTTGTTGCTGTACTAGTATTTGGAAGAAAATTATTTTTCTGTTTGGTTAGAGTTGCCAATAGTTTTACTTTATGCGTAGATTTTGTTTTATTGTTTTTGAAATTTAATTTTACTTTGAATTTGTTTCTTTTTTTTGCTTTTTGTGGATAATTGGTCTTCAATTTATTTTCGTGTGTTAGGGTTACCAACAATCAACCTTTTTCTTTTTTAAGAATTTTTTTTTGGTGATACACTTATTCCTTTATTGGATTGGTGTATAATCGCGTTTCGATTGATTCTTATTATATTAAATTTAAATTTTTTGGTGGAGAGTTTTTTTAAATAATTTCGGGTAGGAATAATTTGTTTTACTTTTTTTAAATTTTTTTTTCGCTATAATGGAAATAAATAGATTAGCGCAAGACGAACTCCAATACGAAATGGATGTTCGAGGTCTTCCACGGGGAAATGTAGACTCTATGCGGCGAGCGCTTAGAGCATCAAGGTTGCTTGAACGTCGGGGGTCTATGGACACACAAGGGGATTATCCGTTTAGTTTTCAAGCGGACTGTGAGGCCATTGAGGGGAAAATAGCGGAAATTCAAGTTCTACTACAGAACCCGCCAACCAATCCCAAGTCAGGGGAATATTTAAAGATATTAACTAAGATCGAATGGGCATTGGCGCGTTTAGGAAGGGCAATCGCGGAGGAACCAGAAGAGGTTACCGATAAGGGGAAACTTCGCAATCGTTTAATAGTGCTGTTAGGTATCTTAACCGATTGCGAAGGAGATGAGAATAATGCTGAAGAAGAGGAAAAGGCGACCAAGTTCGGTATGGTGAGGAATACTGTTCCTCAAGTGTCAGCCGAACCGATTCCAACAGTTCGCGAGTTAACTCTCCAAACATCTGAACGATGTGCGGAGAGAATTGAGAAATGGGACGTGAAGTTCACAGGTGAACGCTGTGGAGCGTCAGTGAACGCGTTCTTGGAGAGGGTTGAGGAGCTTCGTCAAGCCAGGGGGGTGACAGAAGCACATTTGTTTAGGTCGGCTGTTGATTTGTTCATCGGAAAGGCACTTCTTTGGTTTAGGGCGATTAGGGTCACAATTGGTACGTGGCAAGAACTGGTTAGGGAATTAAAAGAAGAATTTCTTCCTCCTAACTACGACGATCTCTTGTTGGATGAGATCAGACGTCGTACGCAGGGTAAGGAAGAATCCATCGGCGTATACGTGGCGACGATGGCAAATATGTTTCTGAGGTTATCTGAACCTCTTTCTGAAAAGCGGCAGCTGGCGATTCTTCAAAGGAATCTGGCCCCGTTCTACCAGACACAACTTGGATTGGCCGATCCCAAGTCGGTCAATGATTTGGTTGTGCTGGGAAGGCGGTTGGAGACGGTGAGGGCGAATGTGGAAACATTTGCTCCCCCTCCTAGTATTCGTAGTCGTCATCTTCTTGAGCCGGATTTGGCTTATGTAGCGGTTGAGGAAGAACCAATGGTTGCTGTCGTTGAAAGGAACGCTCAACCTAATAGAGTCATTCGTTGTTTTAATTGTAATGGTGAAGGCCATTACGCTAATAATTGTTCCGCTCCTAGGCGTTGTTTGGGCTATGGGAGAGCAGGGGTCTCTCGCAGAGATTGTAGGTCGTGTTCGGGAAACGAGCAACGCACTCTCGGGTCAGCAGGACGAGGGCGCCGTTGAGTTTTGTAAGGTTGCCTGCTGGCAACCAGTCGGCTCACCGTATTATCCAATTAGGTTATACACTCGAGGCAAATAGTCATGACACGCGTCCGTATATTAGTGTTAGCATTTATGGGGTTAACTTGTTAGGGCTTTTAGATTCCGGAGCATCGCGGTCGATAATTTGTAGGGATGGTTGGAGAATTTTAAAAGATTTGGGTATAGGTTTAACTAAAGGCAACATAGATTCGGTTTCATTAGCGGATGGTGCAGGTATAGCTGTAGAAGGTGTAGTTTCGTTGCCGATATTAGTGCGGGGAAAAGTTATTTTGTTGGAGTGTCTCGTCATACCGAGTCTCCCACATGTCCTAATTCTTGGAGCAGATTTTTGGGCTCTTTCGGGGATCGTCCCGGATTTGAGAACAGGACAGTGGCATTTTTCAAGCCAAAGTTCATTGGCTGCAATTTCGGATGCGCCGGATTTGTCGGAATTAGACGAGACACAACAACAAAGGTTAGGGAATTTTATCGATAGGGTTTTTAAAGATATGCCTGAAGGTCTTGGTTGCACCCATCTGGTGGAACACAAAATTAAGACAAATGCTGAGCCGATAAAACAACGGTATTATCCGGTTTCTCCAGCAGTCCAGGTTCACATCGATAGGGAATTAGCTGAAATGATTAGGGACGGTATCGTTGAGAAATCGAATAGCCCTTGGGCTTCTCCCATAGTCATGATTAGGAAGAAGGACAACTCGTATAGGTTTTGCGTAGATTATAGGAAGCTTAATAAAGTTACTGAGAGGGATGCTTATCCTCTCCCTTATATATCGGCGACTTTAGATAAGCTTAGGGATGCGAAGTTTCTTTCCTCCTTAGATATTAAGTCAGCGTATTGGCAGATCCCGGTAGAGGAAAGTTCGCGGCCTTATACGGCTTTTACAGTTCCCGGTAGAGGACTCTTCCAGTTTAGGAGAATGCCGTTCGGGTTACATAACGCTCCAGCGACCTGGCAGCGGTTTATAGACACTGTGCTTGGGGCCGATTTGGAACCACACGTGTTCGTCTATTTAGACGATATTATTATTGTAACAAACTCTTTTGAACAGCATTTAGATATTTTAGGAAAAGTTTTTAGGCGTTTGTGCCTGGCAGGTTTAAAGGTTAGCGAGGAAAAATGCAATTTTTGCAGACCCTCTTTGAAATTTTTAGGGTATATCGTTGATCGCAACGGCTTGCATGTTGATCCTGAAAAGGTGGAGAGCATGGTGAACATCCCTGCGCCCAAGAATGTCAAAGAAGTTCGAAGCTTTATCGGAACGGTATCCTGGTATAGGAGATTTGTGCCGAACTTTGCAGTTTTGGTAAAACCGTTATCCGACTTGCTTCAGAAGAACAAGAAATTTTGCTGGACTGATGCTTGCGAGGAAAGCTTCAGAAAGGCTAAGGAATGTTTGGTAGCGGCGCCCATCCTGACGTGTCCGGATTTTACAAGGCCGTTTGTGGTCCAAACGGATGCCTCGGATTTCGGGATTGGGGCTGTCTTGAGTCAGACGTTTGAGGAGGGCGAGAAGGTGATATGCTATTTGAGTAGGTCGCTTAACCGATGCGAAAGGAACTACTCAACCACCGAGAAGGAGTGTTTAGCTGTGTTGTGGGCGATAGAAAAACTGCGACCATACCTCGAGGGTGTACGATTCAGGGTCATAACTGACCACTACTCGTTGGTGTGGTTAAGCAAGCTGAAGGACCCCGCGGGTAGACTCGCTAGGTGGGCTGTACGTTTACAGCAATTCGACTTCGATATTATTCATCGGAAAGGGAAGGAACATGTTGTGCCAGATATGCTTTCGAGAAGCGTACCGGCCGTGGCTGGGATTTTAGAGCACAACTCCGACCCTTGGATAAGAAGGATGACCGAAAAAGTCGAAGCTAAGCCGTTAGACTTTCCGTCGTGGCGTGTCGAACAGGGACTTTTGTATAAATATGTTAGGGCTAGTCATATATTAGTGCAGGATAATAGCTCCGAATGGAAAATAGTCGTAGGGAAAAACGATAGGGCAAATATTTTAGTTCAGTGTCATGACAATCCGCTTTCAGGGCACATGGGGGTTAAGAAAACGTTTGGTAGGGTTGCAGAAAAGTATTACTGGCCGAAAATGCGGTCAGATATTACTAAATATGTCAGAAACTGTAAAATTTGTCAGAGTGTTAAACCGGTCAACGATAAGCCGGCTGGATTGATGACGGAAAGGAAAGGGGTAACTGATCCGTGGGAGATGGTTTGCATAGATCTTGTTGGTCCACTTCCTAAATCAAGTAGAGGTTATATCTACATTTTAACTGTTGTTGATTATTTTACCAAATTTCCACTCTTGTTCCCCTTGAGGTCTGCGACGGCCAAATCAGTCTGTAGGGAATTAGAGGATAATGTCTTTTTGCTGTTTGGTGTTCCAAGATTCGTAGTCTGCGACAACGGTCCGCAATTTAAGAGCAGGGAGTTGAAGGCTCTTTGTGAAGGGTACGGGTCTACGATTAGGTTTACCGCTCACTACCATCCTCAGGCTAATCCGGCGGAACGGATTAATCAAATTATCAAGACGACACTTCGGGCGTATGTATCGGAAAATCATAGGCATTGGGATCTTCAATTAGCGAAGGTGGCGTGCAGTATTCGCACAGCCCAACATGAAGTTTTGGGAGTATCGCCGTATTACGCCAATTTCGGTCGAGGAATGGTGACTTTCGGGAAATCTCCCTTAACCACTATCCCGTGTTCCAACGGCAGTAATACGAGCAATAGAGAAAATAGGTTCAGGGAGCTTAGGCTAGAAATAGGGAAAAAGCTAGCAGCGGCAACCAAGAAGGCGGCGAATACGTACAACCTTAGGCGAAGGGATGTACAGTTCCTTCGACATGAACTTGTTTGGAGACGAAACTTCATTTTGTCCGATGCGGCAAAATATTATGCGGCCAAACTAGCGCCAAAGTATGTCGGCCCATTCCGCATACGAGATAAGGTATCACCATGGACCTATACCTTAGAGGACGAAGATGGCAATGAGCGAGGGACGTGGAACGTCAAAGACCTCAAGCCATATTGCGATGACCCTGAAGATGACCAGCATATAAGTCGCGTAACAGGAAGATTACGCTAAGAGTATCTGAGAGCTTTATGCTCTGTGATGTGAACTACCTCTCGCAAAAGCGATCGAGAAGTTGATGTTTTGTTTGTCTAAGTTGTGATGTTTTACCCTTTTTACTTCGGCCTTTCTTACGAAAAGCCAATTTCTCCTCTTCGGGAGGTAAGGATGGAGTTTGTTGCGTTAAAAAACGCCACAAAAATTTGTTTCCCCTCCAACCCTTCCACTCCCATACCCAATCCACTTTTGCGCCCTATCCTCTCATTTTTATTTCCGTCATCCTGCTGGGAGAATGGTTAACTGGCCGCCTCTGATTGACCTTTAATCCCAATCAAGCTGGCTCGTTTCCATGAGACCCGGAGGATGACAAAAGCAGGTATGGAGCCCAACGGCGTGTTGGCATCTCGACAACGATGGGTGGGGGAGGACGATCCCTTAGCACACCCCAACGTGATTCCAAACGGGTCGGGATGAAGACCCCGTTAGAGCCAGACAGACTGTTTGCCTATACAACAACATTCACCAACCACTCACATAAGAAAACCTAACGAAGACTTCCATGGCCAAGAGCCCAACAATTAAACATGTATGTAAGAAATAGCACGCTATACAGATTCCCCTTCCCCCAAATCTGCGCGAAAGTCCACCGGGTTAGAATAGTTTTTCGGTCATTGATTTTACACTCCTCCTCAAAGACTCCTGGGGTTGTACTAAATTGGGACACCAGCAAATATTGTCCCAAAACTAAAATCCGTCTTCGTTTCTTCTCTCTTTTTCATTTTTGGTTTACTTCGGTATTGTTTTGCTATTAACTTTTATTCGTTGGGGACATTTTCGCGTTTCAAACATTTCTCGATTCTTTCAACCTTTTATCTTGTCGAATTGTTTAAGTGTTTGTGAACACGTCCTCTTGGGGAAACTTGTGTGAATGTGGTCATCGATTCGCTCAGCCCCAGAGTTGCAGCGAATTCGAAAGAGAGTATGAGACGGAGGCGGTGGCACACTCCAGTAAAGTGACAGAGTGCATGCTAGAAAAAGCCGCAGTGGATTCCGTAATTGCTGAATGTGGGGGTATGAAAGAGAGAGTGAATGGTCCATCACGGACAAAAGAAACCTGGAAGTGGACAAACCGACACTTCTTGGTTGACCATCAAAGGTTGTGGTAGTTCTGAAAAGAAACGAGGAAGTTTTTTTTTAATATAGTTTTGCGCGAGATCAGAATCCAATACAAAAAAAGAGGAGAAAAAGAAAGAAGACGGCCGACAAAGGATATAGCGGCAGGACAGGCAGCTGATTCCCAGGGGTACAATTATCAGGATTCATAGAGGAGCAGATTTTTTTTGTAAAAGCTAAGTATAGTGCTTTGGTGAAAAAAAAGAAAAAAAAGTTTCGTTTAGTTAGGCATTTTATTTTAAGAACCCGGTAGGCTTTTGTCACGGTAAAATCCCGGAAATCACGGGACACGCGCCCCCTTCATTTTGTTTTTATTAACTTTCGGGAAATAGCGATAGCGGGCTATTTCAAACGGCGATATTTTCTTTTGTTGTTCCGCAATCTAACGTCACTTCAATAAATTGACCGTTGCTCATTCGAGCTTTGTAACGTTTTAAAAACCTTGCTTTTTTTATTTAATTCCTTTTTTTTAGCAATCAATCATCGACTTCTTCTTAAAAAGGTTTTACAATTCCTTTTTTTCAAAGATTGTGTGGCGCCCGTTTTACCCACCATCACTTTACCTTTTCTTCATACCTTTTCGTTTCAGAATTTTCTCCTTCCCTAAAATTATTTCCATCTCCGAACCCACCCCAGCTGAGCAACCGGGACGGTAGCATTCAACAGGCTACCTGTTGCACTTCTCTTTCGGCGAATTCCTGTTGACGTTTCCCTATCCGCCAGTATTCGATTGTTTACCACCGGCGCGGCGGCGGCCGTAATCTTCTCGCGTTTTATTTTCTTTTTTTCGCGTTTTAACTCGGTTAATTTTTTTTTCTAACCCCCCCGAAATTAAGTGCAACAATCGCGAAATCACTTGACTCTCTTAATCATCGTCGTAATGTCTCCTGCTTGTCATAGTTTCATTGGTATTTCTACCACAAGTGCTCAAATGAAATTGCCAGTTGCATTCCACCCCTACAGCAATTCAACTGCAATACTCGCCATGCTAGGAATGCACTTCAGTTTACCCTTAAACCTGTATTCGGACGTACAGTGAAATACAAGGATTCGTTTCTTAACCGTACAACGCGAATGTGGAATGCTCTACCACTATCTGTTTTTCCCTCACATTATAGTTTTCAGACATTTAAAACCAACTTTCATCGGTATCTCCCTTTTCCTAATCCTTCACTTTCCCAATGCCCGCACTGTTTTACTTCATTATAAGGGTATCAAAAATCCCATTAGTGCGCGTATATTAAAAAAAAAAAAAAACATTAATTTTTGTGATTCATCCTCGACAAGACCAAATAAAAAGCTATAATAAAGTTGCAAATTATCATCGTAGATATGAAAGTTACAAAGGTACAGAACACCAACCATAAGAACACTTGGAACCTTTGAGGTTTTTACAACCATAAAATGTGTTTTGAAACACTATTTCCACAAAATATCATTGGAAACTTCGGAATATAGTATAAACAATTTATGTTTTCTAACCAAAATCCCAGTATTACCAAAAGATGCATTTTACAAATATCTACCCTGGAACTCGAAAAATTCATCTGCTAAAATTATTTACCAACACTTAAAAATACGCAATATTTGAAACAAAAAAAATTAGTCAGTTGTTACTTGTGTTTCACAACTGACTTTTCACAACTATTTCATTGACTTTAGTTGCGCACAACAACTAAAAACGTAATTTGTTCTAATTGCATTCTCAATGCAACTAAATTACTAGGTTTTGAGTTATTCGTTTTTTCTTTAGTTAACTAACAATAAGTCGCAACTCTAATCACCACAAGGTTAGGTTATCTCACAGCATTGTGAATACGAACGTTTAAAAAGGAGGGCACAATGCAGCAGTATTTTCGGGAAAAGCTTGGATCGTAACCCCAGGATAATTCTATGGATGCTTACAGCAAACCGGAGAAGCCCACGGCCTAACTAGGAGTTATACGATGAAGTAGGGCGGTTATTATCCCAATAATAAAAGGAATGAAGGTGATTGGTATATGCCTGCAACTTTTTCTCACCTTAAATTGCAAAATGGGCTTATAGGCCTATCAGTTTCCAGGTTTTTTTTTTTAATTTTTGAGTAGTCGAAATAACCGTCGCGTTGAATCTAAGAAACAAAAACCCTTTCTTCGACATTTTTATTCACATTTCAAATTTTCTATTATTTTTTTATCTGACAAAGGATGGAGGACAGAGTCGTGTAAATTGAAATGGCTATAAGATATTAAATGGAGGATTATGGAGGATTATGATCCGAACTAAAATATCATCTGCCATTGATGTGAATCAATCAATCAATTCCAAATCACAATATTATTTTTTGACAGTGACTTTAAATCCATCTATACAGACACAAGACACAATTGCCACAATTCAAACATCTTTTGCTCTTACGAATGCCATGGCCATCTACATTCAAATTTTATTATAAGAAGAAATCTCCACAAAATCTCGTTCGTCCTGTTGCTCGTTTGGTTAGGTACAAGTGACTTCTCCGCAAACACACAATTCACATTTTTGGTCTTCACATACATGACTCTGGTGTCCTTTTATTGTAATTTAATGCCCAAAACAAGGGCTTTACTCTGTTGCCCCCGTTTGTGTTGTCCGCAATAAAAATGCCATTTGATGCGATTGACCGACCACAAAAGGAATTACCACCACCACCCAACAGAGTTCTGCCTATGGCCGGGCCACAGAATAAACTTAACGAAGTGCCAGTGATCGTTTGGAATCCATCAACATGAGAATTTATATGCGCCATTTTTGTTTTGTTTTTTTCTGGCTCTCTGGATACGAATACAACGAAACACAAATGGCGGTAGCTAACTTATTATTATTTTCTTTTTGCAAATTGTTTGTATTGCAAAGGCTTTCTTCTGGCACCCGATTCTCTGTTTGTGTCTCAACAAAGAGCTACATAAATTGTGGTCAACATTAAGCTTTATGACTATAAATCAATGAATTTGACAATACCACACGAAGTGAATGTCTGAATGCACTCAAGCAGCAAATTTGCTGAATGTACTCGTTTATTTTGGGTGGTGGGGGTTGGTTTTATGTCATGTGTGTGTGTGTGTGTATGGAATTTGTGGAATCTCTTGACAAATTGTTGAGTCTGTTGAGCTGTCATGGGACACATGGACAGTATAAAGCACGCATCCAACCGCCCATCACAACAGTTCGCAATTATGAACATGAGATAGCGAAACAGTGCGCTGTGTGATACTTCTTAAGTCGAAATGGTAATGAAGAATTTGAACCCCTCACAAGTCCAGTCAATATCCGCTTTACGCGGGCTAAAACCATCACCGACCGGTTTACATCATTAGTGCACTAAACTATAACTGATGTAGTGAGTGTTGTCTCCGTGCAATAGAAGCACATCCTTCCTTTCAATCTCGAAAGAAACCTGAGAGCGAGATAGACATCAGCAGGATCAACTCAATTCCATTCGTTGTTGTCTGCAAATCCGCACCACAAGTCGAATTATCTTTCAGAATCGAGATACATCATGAAATTTCTCATCACCGAACTTCCGTTCGTTGGCACAGCAGCCAACAACCAAATCAATGCCTCGGCATCTAGCACCTAGTAGCTATCACTCAGAAGGCCAATGTTTATCCAGCAGCAGAACACGCGAATAATTGGATTGCCTGCCATCTCGGACATGAACTAGCGTTAATCAAATTTCCTTTTAATGCATCAGAGGAGCATTTCAATTTACAATTCGCATTAATTGTGTATGTGCACTTCGGACACTGATCCATGCACCGTACCTGACCCGGACACAAGTACGTATCCATCCACCGTGGTGTACCTACCTTGACCACACAATCCGGTCCGACATGCATGACCATTGTTTCTTGGTGGAAACTGAAAAAGAGAAATGCAACTTTATGATTTCAATTGCAATGGTATAGTGGCACAGCATCAACACACCCACAAGGTACTAGGGTATCTACTAAGAAAATATCCTTTTGTGCAAGTTCTTCCAGGACTTGCTTTTAGAATTCCAAGTGCATCTGTATCCAGGGAAAATGCACACCCTTTGTGGTTGTGTTTTGAAATTGTTACTCCTGCAGGATACCCTTACACATACATATCCTTCCACTGTTTAAGACGCAGTATAATTCAAAAAGGACTTGTGTAATCCTTTGTATCTTAGAGCTGGGCTTAGTGCTTCGTTGTGCTCCTCTACGTACCTACTGATGCTTCTACTGCTGCTGCTGGTGGTGGTGGTGGTAACTTCAAATGATAAATTGCTCAAACTATTCAGGAATTAAAGGAATGAGAATGAAAAATCTGTGCGGCTGATGTATCCTTTGCCGCTATATCAAGTATACAGTGAGTGGTACATATCCGTTTTCTCTGTTCTCGGTTCTAGGTTCTTTGTTAAAGTTCTTCTTCACTTAAGTGAATGGGAATTTTTTGGCCGAAACTATAGGAAAAGTTAGCGACGAGTTCTTCATGCTGTATTGTGCGCAACCGAAACCCTTTGAGAGTTTGGGCAAGCACCGCCTGAATTATGGGAACGGATGTGACATGGATGCACAGTCTGGTAGTCGTCTCAGACAGACCACTGATGGATGAGATCGTTTGTGTCTTACTAGTGGTTCGGTTTTGTGCAGCAATTTACGAAATTGATTTTGATGTTTAACGGTATTCAGCTGTTCGAGAGCATGTCAAATACATTATAAAGTTTTCCAATTTGGGTTTGAATTGTGAATAAGCTACCATTTTCGAATCTGAAAAAATATCTTCTCTAATTTTAAGACAGCTGAGGACGAGTCAATATGGAGCGCTGTCTACACGCATTAGACTTTTATGAAATGAAACTTTGAAAAAAATATTGTCAATTGTCTATCTGTTTGGTAAGGCTTTTGACCAGAAGTCATCAGCAAACCGTTTTGTTAAAATCTAGGTTGTTTAAGCGCAGCTCGCTTTAAGGGAGGCAAATTACTGCAGCAATTGAATGAGAGTCCAGATTGTGTTCAAAACTGAATAACGAATACAATTGTAAACAATAATACAATTGTAAACAATAACAAACACATGAACCCGAATGAACCTCTACGTAGCATGAATCACCGATCGAATGCTACTTGACATTTTCGGGTATCTGGGGCGATACAATGTAATGAAACGTTTTGATATCTTAAAAAAATGTTTTTAAATAGACCAATCAGAATCTTTTCCGATCACGTATCTATCGGTTTCTCAAAAAGTCCATGAGCGATACAAAATAACGTGAGTAAAGGACTATTCACGTGAGAGCGAATTGCGAATAGCTAGAGCGAATCGTGAACAAACCAATTTTAATGTATTTATGAATAGAACATTTCTATTACTTCTACCACAAATGCATTATATTTAATTGATCTAACATATTATCTAAAAAAACTGAGTCTAAATTGGTTTAAATAGCAATATTTACAATTACAAAAAAATTTCCCGCGAATTGAAAAATTCCTGCCGCGAACTGTCACTCTTTATTCATAATCCACATAATACAGACCGGATCCACAAATCCGCAAATGAAAAATTCGTAACGTTCGAAAGTTAGAACATTGACACATCTTGCTGCTTACATTTACAAATCAGATTCGCGGGTACCTGCGACCAAAAAAAGTTTTCATGTGATAGAAATGTCAGAATTTACGAATATTCGCTCTCATATGAATGATATTTAACTAATGACCTCTGGCTGCTTGAACAGTCGGTGAACTGTTTAGGGCAACGGAAAACGATCGGTAAGGAACATACACCAATTTATGAAAAAATATGACTTTCTTTAATAAACGAGCAAGAAAAATGTTTTTTAATTATTTATTTCCATTTCTATATTCTTTGACATTCGAACGAAAGTGCAGATCATGCTAGGCCTATGTTGCGAAAGCGGATACAATTTTTCATGTACGATTTCAAATATTGACAAAAATTTTGCAGAAAAGAGGATAAGTTTCTTATAAGTAAAAAGACTTGGCTTGATTCTGCAATTAGTTTCAAGAATTATGCAATTCCTAAATAAAAGCATGTGCTCGTCCGAGAAGTAGTTTCGATGAAGCTTCGCAAAGAAGCAAACGCCTTAAAACTGAGCTTATTCTGAATTCACTCCTTATTTCTTCGGACCCGTTTATATCAAATTTGAGAAAACTGCCTCAAAAATGGTCTTGAGAAGGATGTTCTTGATTTGTTGATGAAACCTAACCTTCCGTTTACTTCGGATACTTCCGGTACATCAGTATTTTATTAGTTCAGATAGTTCTTTCGACACGGAATAACTATTATTGTAAATTTAACATTTTATAATTTCTTATTTTTTGCATTAAAACATAAAATAATAATATTTAAACACAAGATGTGTGCTTTTTATTCATTTCCCAAGGGTTTAGTGCTTTAATATAATTTTTCCCAAGAATTCATGCAGTTGGCCCCTGTGTGCGAAGGGCGGAATTGGCGAACCTCCTTTTTTTGAATTTCCCTATTGGGACCGGGTAAACTGCTTTGCACAACATCTGTTGGTCATTTCTTGAAACAATAATGTGTCTACATGCAGTTGACAGCTCATTTCACAAAGAGTACGTAGGTACATTTTTATAATTGGCATGTTTTTAAAATCGTGAAAATTGGGGCTCTATGCATATGTGTTTTATATATGTATATATCTTCAAAACTTCAAATTGGAAAACTTGCCAAGTATAAAAATGTACCTTAGTAGTAATTTGTGAAATTTTTAATAATTACAATACAAACTTGGCGTTCTTTTTTAGATCTCAGTACTTTTTGTGGCTAACTTGTATAGCAAAAGCGTTTTCTGTATAAAAGATATTCTATTCTTTAATATTTATGTTTTTGGTGTGATTTCAATACTTTTGGCAAAGATTTTCCTATACATGGAAATTTTGAAAAATTTTAAAATTTTAGGGATTTCGACCAAACGTAAACGACCTCTTTCGAGCAAAATACAATAAGTTTTATAACTTTCTTTGTTTGCTTTTAAAAGAATTAAAGATATGTAAGATTTCATAGCTATAGAATGAGTTTGATATATGGGCGGTTGCCACGCCTTAATTTTTGGAATATTCACAAATTTTGTGTCTGTTTTTCAAATTCTTCCTCCGCGTATAATTTCATAGCTCTAAGTCTTGTGGGTGGAAAGTTATAGAAAAGGGGCGACTGCCACGCCCCCTCGATGGAAAATCACAAATGTTAGATTTTTCCCTGTAGTTTCTCTACCCTATTACTGTGCAAAATTTCAAGGTTCTATGATGATTGCAAGTGCTCCATAGTTTTGATGATCTGTCAGTTAGTCAGTGGTTACGGTTTTTGCACATTTTGGGGCCTTATAAATTAGGAGCCGATCATGTTAAACAGTTCAAATTTGATATGGCGCCTGCGGTGCGTCCCAATAAATCCTGCAAATTTGATATCTCTAGCTTTGTTATAAGCTAAGTTCTGAGTTGGTTCGTGTAAATAAGCGTGTAGTGCCAAAGTTGCTAAAGAACTTGTCTGGACAATACCGTGCGCCCTGATGATAGCCTACGTGAAGTTGAACTAAAGCATCTGGCAAAGTTGATTAGTTGGTCGCAGGTCGGCTGCAAGGTGTGGTGTTTCTGAGAGGTCGACTGACGCATTTCGTTGTCAGTGGACTCTCGGTGGCGCATGTGCGCTATGTTGGCGGCTGCTGGGTGCTGCTAATGGAGTTGGGGGGCACATCACCCCCGATTATACTTAGTATTAGTTTGGTAATTTTAAGTAGCATTAGTTAGATTTTAAGTTTTTAATGTATAGTCGTAAGTAGTTTTAGTTTTTTAGTTAAGGAGTCAAGTTTTTAAAATAAATTTTCTTGTAAAAAAAAATTATATTTAAATAATAAAAATTGTATTATTAATTAAGGCCGAAAGGTAATAGTATTAAGTCATATAGTTTAGTTAAAAGCGTCTGCATAAGGACCAGTAAACTAGAATAAGTATCCTGTTAATTTTAAGTTAGATTTAATCATTTTTGTCTAGTTGAAAAAAAAAATAAAGCAACCGAATGGAAATGTGTGTTCTCGTGTAAAGGTGGCGTTGGTGAGAAGTGTAAGCACATAACAGTAGGTTTAATTTCTATACAAAGGTAATCAAGCCTATCACAAGTTCCCTTCGGAGAAATACCCGAATGAAAAATTCCGCTACGAATCCCGAAAAAAAAGCAATCAAAAGATCCGAAAGGATTCGAAAAAAGGATTGCCTGTTTTAAAAGAATTAGTTTCCATTTTAGAAGTCAGCTGATTTATATCACAATTAATACTCGAACAAAAAAATAGTATAAAATATTTTTCCTTCAATTTAAAAACTCCCAAAAAGGTATTTTTGTTACCTTGTATTGTCCCATCTGTCAAATTCAAAAACTACTTTATTTTCGTTTTTTAAGTGAAAAAATAATAATTAATAGAATCAAATGCAATTGCTATCGTTGCAATTCATAACGATGCGATACAACATTTGGCTGAAACTCTGTAAGTCATTCTTGCAATTATTTAAATTTCTTCATTTCATTAGTATCTTTCGCAGATTTAGAAGAAATTTCAGACTTAACAAATACTCCGTCAAATGTGTGCTTCAAAAACTTGAAGCGAAGCTGGAGCCAGGCGTGTTAACATCTTCTATGTCACCAAACTGTCGATTGAGTGCGGGGCAGAGGCTTATAGCTGAAGGTGGCTACCAGCATAGTGGCACCGAGAACAATTTCGAAATAACTATAGCCCAATCAACGTTCTTCGTGAATTTTAAGAATTTAGAACATGTATTATTAAATATAAATGAATAAAATTATTTTTCAAAGAACGTAGATTTGGTTGAAATAACTATTACTGTTTGTTTACGACAGAAAAAACTTGTCATAGAGAAGGAGAAAATAATTCAGGTTTTTTCGGGTATGTTGATGCAAAATTCTACGACTTTCGAATTTCGTAGCACTACGAAGGAAACTTGTAATAGATTGTTTGGGATGCGTAGAAATTTTTTTATTATGACATAGCTCGAAATTATGAATTTTCAAAATTATGCATATCAGAATCGTATATATGCGGTTACTACGCTGATGTATACCTTAGGAATCCATATCTTTACCTGCTCAGCTGTACAGAGCCAAAGTATACAGAGACTTAATCCTTCGATATTATATCATCACTTTTAATATTCCAACTATAAAAACAAATAAATGTATGAAAAATGCAATTATTTACATAAACAAATAAATGTAAAACTATAATTTTTCCACAAATTACAAATAAATTACATTACACAAATTACATATAAATTTAAATTCGTCAAAAGCACTTATATATTTGCTAGTTTTGTCCACTTATTAATTTTATACAATACACACAATACATTTTTTTTAAATTAAAATTTTATTTTAAATTTTACAAGATAATAACTAATAACTTTTAGAAGGTAAGTGATCACAATATTTCAAATAATGAGGTACAATAAGTCCCGGCTTACCAAATTTTAAAATGAAGATGTTTTTGAGTGAATCTGTTTATTTTTCGAATAATTTAAAAAAAACCTAAACTTTTGGAGTTCAGTTTGCAGTTGGGCAAAAAATAGGTGTGTTCCTAAAATATCATTTTTATATTATTTTGTTTGTTTTATTTTAATATTCTCTAATAACCTGAGTATCCTCCATTATTTTCCAAAATGTTTTTAAGTCGACGTGGCATTAATTCTACCAATTTCTGGCACGTTTAGGAAGGAATGGAATACCATTACTTTTGCACGGCTTTCCGCAGTTGATTATCATTTGTGAACAACTGACCCCTCAATTTTATTTTCAGTTCATCCTACATATTCTCAATGGGATTGAGATCTGGAGATTAACTTCGCCATGAAAGTACGGAGATGTTTTGATCCCGAAAAGAATCTTTCACAATACCAGCCGTATGTTTCGGATCATTTTTCTGCTAGAAATGTCATCGGTGGGACATGTCTTCCTCGGAAAATGGAAGCATGCCTTTTTTCAATATGTCCCTATATCTATATTTTGCCATACCAGGAAAAACAGCCCTATACCACTATGTTTCCTCACCCATGTTTAACGGTCTTTAGTGTATAGCGAAGATGGTATTCTTTTCCTTTTGGTCGCCTTACGTTACGCCCACAATCCGAGGAGAACAAATTTATTTTTGTTTCGTCACTCCACAGAGTATTCCGCCAATTTTTCACTCTTTCAGGTCCATTCCAACTTCTATGGCTTAATGGGAATTAATTTCTGGACCTTACGTTCTAGTTCTTAGAAGTGGAACTTTTCTGACGACTCTTCCTGGGAGATTGAAGTTCTGTAGTCTCCTGCGGATTGTGCGTGCACTGATTTCATCCCCAATTTATGCGCTGTATATTACATTTCCATATAATATATCCTCCCACACCCATCCGAACATAAATGCAATTGTGTAGCAAAAAAGAAAAAAGTACACACATTCAAATCATTATTCGCCAAATACCATTCTATCATCCGTTAGTATTCGCAACCCGCTAAGCACCCATCAAAGTGTTCTGCAAATTATTGTAATGCTACCATAAAAATTTACATTTATACTTCACCTGCCTGACTGTGCGTCCTGAGACTGGATCCAGAGTTCAAAAAACACATACACACTGTCTGCCCATTTCAAAAGGGTAGTTTTGAAAAAAATACTCGCACCTCATTCTTTTAGCCAAATAAATTTCACATCCATAAATCTTACAAAAAGAAAAAAAAATTACATAAAAAATAAGTTCTCTTCCCTACAAGAGTGCAAATAAATTTTCTTGTTCAACGCTAGCTAATTTGAAGCATAAAAATAACCATCTGGCATTTTATTTCGTCTATAAGCACATTGTGTGGCTGTGGCGGCAGGGTGCCTCTGCCGCCCCAACCACCCGATTTAAGGCTGTCTAACCGCCTGACAAAGATATTAAATTATACTCAACAAATGATAACCGACTTCCGGAGCGGGTTGGGCGGGCCCAGCTACAGCCCAAGGCGGAAAAAGGATTTCGGTTAACCGCAACATTTGCAATGTGCATACAAGAAAATTTATAATTTAAAAATAAAATGAGTGTGCGCAGATATGTGGTGCAGTTCTGTTTCCCTTTGTTTGGTCTAAGTCTAAGGTCAATCTGCGGTGTCATTGAGTGGAGGTGTTCGGAGAGAAAACATATTATTTGCCTCATGTGGCGGCATAAAACTTTGAATAAAATAGAAATAAATTTTCCCAACTGTTACAAGAAAAAAATTGCCTTCAGGTGAGATTTGAGGAAGCACAGAGAATGGATTTTTTTGTTCTTTTTCTCAACTTAGATGCATCTGCATAATTTCTTACTTTTACCACATGAAAGGTGCATTTTCCGGATGTAGGATATTTTGAAGGTGGTTTTCGTTGTAGCTCTAGAGAGGTGTTTCCGCATTCTTAAAATGGAAATTGTGCAAGAAACTATAAGGGCTGTTTTGCGAGTAAATGGAGCTCAAACGAATGGTTCAAGTGTTATTGTTTGCGGGTAAAGCAATTTGGAAAGCAAATGTAACTATGACATATTAATAATAATAATTGGAATGACGAGTGTACAGAGTTTAAATAGGAAAATTAAAAAAAGAAGTGAATGACTGCGTCATACAAAACTCTCTCGATACATGAGATGCATTTTTCAATCGCAAAATGAAAAGAAAATGAATGGTGACAAATTGATTTAAATCAATTTTTTAGAAAAATTAGATTTTCTCAAAAACGGCACCTGCGATTTTGATGAACAAAATTGTTCAAAACACAAAAAAATGTCAAAATCGCTAGAGCCGTTTTTTAGAAAACGAATTTAATTTAAATTCAAAAAAATCGTTATATGAAAAAAAATGTAAAAAAAATTATTTCAAAAATCAAAGTATTCAAATTTGTTCGACTATATAGTATAAAAAAGTCAGTAATATTTTTTGAAATTCCTGTTGTTAGTTTTTAAGATATTGCCGGTTTTAAAAATTAACGTTAATCGATTTTTTCTCAAAAACTAAGTATGCAGCATTTTTCACCTAATCCCAAATATCGTTACGACAAAAAACGACGGAAATCCTTGGAACCACTTTCGAGAAAGAAAAGAAAGAGATAAGTGATTTTCACAAAAAAAATTGTATGGCAGGTACCGTTATTTCAAAAGAGAAAGCAAAAACTAAAAAGATGACCTTAGATGTAACCCTAAGGACCTTATATACGAACTTTGAAGCAAATCCGTCGTACCGTTTCGCCATATGGTGCCCGGACAGACAGACAGACCGACGGACGGCATTGGCGGACCCACTTTTTTGGACTTCTCTATAGTCGTAATATCATCCCTCATACTCAGTTTGAGTTCGAAATTTACGCACGATCACAATAACTTTCTCTTTAGTGTACTAATGTATACGAGAAAGTTAAAAAAAGGAAATACTTCATTCCAGAAGTACCTGAGGGCAGTCCAGGTGGCTGCTAAATTACTTTGTAGCATTTAATGAGGTCATACTTAGGGCTCTAGGCGAAATATTTCGATTTATATGGTCGCAGCAATAGAATTGCAACATAGTTTGAAATATTAAAAAAGTAAAGTAAGTAGGTATGTAGGCCTTGTGACGGTAATCACGGCTCTTTTAGACCAGCAAAGTGGGTGCATTGTGTCCATTCCTTGAACAAAAAACAAGGAGATCGTTAACAATTGGTTTTAGTCTTATGGAGATGTCTGGTGGCAGAATTCTAGACTTGAATCATCAGTGTCAAATGGGTCGCTCTTCCCCTTTGGTTCGATTTTTGCATAGTTTTGAAAACACGATAAATAAAACCCCCTAGTCCAAACGCTGACTGAGAACCAACATACGTCGGGCAGAAGTTTGAAGTGTTTCAGGTTTTTTACTTGATTAACTTAAAACTTGGAATACATGCACTACAAAAGAAAAAATAAATTTTCAAGGGGCAGTCCTATTCCTTTTAATTGATGGGCAAATGTTTTCGATTCATATCTACTTGAAGCAGAAGTAAATAGCTGTCTTATAATATTCCATTACATCAATATATTTTTCCTCCTTCTATTTCTTCCGGGTCATTCATAGGTTTGTCAGTCGAGTCTGCAACCTTGGGATAGAAATGTATCAACGCGTCCATGCCTTCGGTTGGCCATTTACGCATTGAAACACCATTCTTTGTTAAAAGTGTCTTCGATTGTGGACAGATTGGTTCATTTAGCCAATGCTATCTTTCTATTATGCGATCATTGAACTGGATTTAGACAACTTTCCAGCTTTGTTCTTATAAATTATGAGAACACGAATAACGATATCTGCTCAGAGTTGTATCTGGATTAACCCCTCGATAATTTACTTCTTTGACTGGTACAGTCTGTAGCCTCCTAGTTGAATTGTTTTGAGTCTTTGAAGTTTGGTCTCCCTTGTGAGTGGATATCATAGTATTGGCTGGATTAATACTTAGTCCTATACTGCCGTGTTAAACAAGAATGTCCTGTATCCATTTTCATAGTTTTGAGAAATATCACTTTACCGGTTTTGATGTCTGCCATCGTTATATTAAGTTGTAAATTCATTCCAATTTTTACCCAAAGTTATGACTAAAATAAGTCTAAGGGTTTTCACATTCCACATCCACATTCCCCATATAATAGTAGCCGAGTCAGTTTGCTGTCCTCTGCACTGCGTTTCTGTCCGACCCAAAATGAAATTGCTCGGGAACTGTATGGCCTACATAGCTGAAATTGGAATATATATTTTTTTCCAACTCTCAATCAGCACTTAACGCCTACAACGCAATCGAGATATCATAATAGTTGTGACATGAAACAAAGTTAGACGTAAAAGTAAAGCGCCATCTTTATTGGAGTAGATAATACTTAATAGATTATTAAGTAATCAAACCGTAATTATAATACCGAATCGACACTGTGGTGAATTCAGTTCCTGATTGATAAGAGTTTTAAATTACTTGTGAATGATATGAAAATTACTCCAAAAGTGTAATTCATAGAAAGCTTAAATTTGGAATATAAGTAGTTAATGTCGAAAGGTACTTAAAAATACTTTGAGTAAGTTTTACAATATTAAACCATAATTAAACGTTAAAACCATAATAATTGTGACATAAATCCGAGGGTGGTAGCTCGGTCTTTGGCTAACTGCCTCCAGTTACGCACTCCAAGTTGGCTGAGGTCCCCTTCCACTTGTGCACGCCACCTAAGGCGAGGTCTTCCTCCGCTGCGTTGTCCCTCTGGGTTGGAGTCTAAGACTCTTCGGGCCGGAGCACTGTTGTCCATTCGCTCTACACGTCCTAGTCATCTTAGACGGCTGTCTTCAATTTTCTGACCAGATCAATGTCGCTGTACAGCTCGTAGAGTTCTCTGTAATATCTCCTTCTCCAGATCCCATTAACACAAATGGGACCGAAAATCACACGAAGAATTTTGCGTTTAAAACGCCCAAGTATATCTTGATCTGTCTTCGCTAATGTCACCATATACTCGGCCTGGGATGATCGTAGAGGGTCTTATACGGAGTCTTCTTGGTGTTTCTTGATAAGGCCTTACTTTTCAATTGCTTTCTTAGACCAAATAAACAGGGAGTTGCAAGTGTTATTTTTAGCTTGATCTCTGCCGTAATGTTATTTACATAGTTAATAGCGGAACCAAGGTAGATAAAGTCCTTTACTACCTCGAAGTTATACCTGTCGATTGTGAAGTTCTGTCCAGTTCGTCAATGTTGTATGTCCCTTCTGGTCTACAGCATATATTTGGTTTTGCCCTTGTTAACCGCTAAACCCAGACTAAACCGCTAATTGAACAGACTTGTGGAAGACTGTGCCTCTACTGTTGGCTTGTGAGTTTCGCACAATTATCTCAAGTATGATGTTAAAGAAGTTACATGACAGTGCATTACCTTGCCTAAATCCTTTTCTGGCATCAAAGGTCCCGGTGAGATTGTTTCCGACCGTAATGGAGCAGAGAGAGTTCTCCATTGTTATTCTGCACAATCTAACGAGTTTGGCAGGGATGCCAAAACTAAAAATGGCTCTATATAGCTCATCTCTATAAATGCTGTCATATGCGGCCTTAAAATCGATAAACAGTTGATTGGTATCGATCTGGACTTCTTGGGTTTTCTCCTGGATCTGCAACAGTGTGAATATTTGATAGGTTGTGGAATTTCCTGGCCCAAGACCGCACTGATACGGTTCAATCAGTTCGTTGACATACGGTTTCAGGCGTTCACACAGTACGGCAGACAGGATTTTGTATTCGATATTAAGCAGACAAATCAAAGTTATACATATAAAATAGCGCCATCTAGACACATGTAGGGTGTTGTCAGTACACTTTAATTAATATGCAGAATCGAGAAACGGCACGTTGTTTCTAATTTTCATAACTCAATAAAGGAAGCGTGATATTTTGTTGTATTAGGTTGGAGATATATAAGAAATATATGATATCGATATATAGGATAGCTTTTCTCAAACCTTCCTTTGGCCATCAGTATTATGTAATATCCTTGACAGTTGATGCCGAGGCTGTTTAAAATTTGTCTATCAGACAATCGAATAGTTATAAAACTGACATTTTGTTGTCAAATCTGGCAACTCCAATGTCATTTATGTTCAGTTTGGTTTGCCATTTCATCATGAACAGGTTGACAAATGAACAACGCTTGCAAATCGTGCAAATTTATTTTGAAATAATGGGTCAGTTCGCGAAGTTTACTGCAAATTTTTGTTCAGTGATGAGGCTCATTTTGGGTTGAATGGCTACGTCAACAAGCAAAATTGCCGCATTTGGAATGAAGAGAATCCACATGAGACCCTTGAAACGCCACTGCATCCACAAAACCTGACTGTTTGGTGTTCTCCATGGGCTGGTGGAGTCATTGGGACATACTTCTTCCGACATGATGCTGGAGAGTCAATTACCGTTAATGGAGACCGGTATAGAGCCATGATAACCGACTATTTTGTTCCCGAATTGGATGGCATGAATATGGATGAGATGTGATTCCAAAAAGATGGCGCTACATGCCACACAGCGCACGTCACAATCGATTTATTGAAGGAAACATTCGATGAGCGAATGGACCTGTCAAGCGCAAACACTTCAATAAATCCATTTGAGTCAGCGAATAATATTAATTGAAATCGATTTCAAAATGAATCCAATAACTAATAACTACTCCCTGTAAGCAAAACTTACAATTCCTCTGTAAATAAAGAAAATTCATCGACTTGATGTCGAATAGAAACAAAAATAGCAACATCTGTAATACGTCCTCAGTTCGTATCCCTCTACCACGTCTTCATTTCCAAATTGCATAACTCTCACGCTTAAGCATTGCATTATACGCGATACAGTTAGTTGAAAATATATACAACTACTACACAATGAAACAGGGGAAATAAACACCAGCGAGTGCAATAAATACAGAAAGCTGTCGTTTGCTTTATTAAATAGAAGCATCTTCCACTCTGGGCACTGGTAGTCTGGTGATCCTTATGGCAGCACCCCCCCCCCCCTCATGTACCAAGCTGATACAATTTAGTAGCATTGCACGATATTAAACCGTGCAATGGCCATAACGCGCGTCTTCCCAATCGTTATGATGGCTCCTACTACTCGTACTCCCAATTCCACTCCCATTATACGCCTCCTGCTTCTACTCCGGAATTGCTTTGTGTATTTCTGTGTCCTAATGGTAGACACTACAAGTTCGTTTGTCTTTCAAATGTTTTGTTTTGGATGCACTTACATGCAATGTGTCCGTTGTGCGCTCATTTAGATTCAGCAAATAAAACGCGCATTCGGATACATTTATATGCGAATTGTTCCAGCACTGTGCGCCATCCTATTGAATGGGTAGCTACATATATTCGGATGGGTCCTTCTGCTTGGGAACACACAAACTGTTTTAATTCAACTGGAAGTTGCTCTTTGGTTACAATGCTGCTAGTTTCTAAGATAAATTATAATTTCTCGTTTTTCTCTTCTCTTCCCAAACAGCATCAAGATTGTTGATGAAAATTAATTCAAACGTTTATGGTCCCCCATAAGGACATACACACAGGACACAGGAGTGCTTCAGTTGCACATTGTATAAATAGTTTATGACATTATGCAATAAAGTAGCACTATGGCGATTGGCATCGCAAAGGCTGTGGTGGCAGAGTGTGGTAGATGCCTTTGTCTTATTTTAACATTTTATTTTATTTTAAATTAAGTAAATCCCAAAGTTTCGCTATTCATGTTAAGCTTCGAAAAGTTGCAAGATATTGCAGCAATATAAGAAGTATCATGAATATTGTAGTACAAATTGAACCGCTGCATTAAAGGACTAGACTCATCCGCTCATCCCTCAGTGCGAGCGTTTTCAAGGCTATGACCATAAGTCAGAATAGACAGAATAGACAGGATTTACCGTCTCTAAGAAAATGCAAGGGGAATCATCCAGCGAACTATCGCGGTTACGAATTTGCTTAGGAGCTTCAAGGCAGGCGTGATATATTAAAGAAGACATCATTACCCCTCGCATTTAAAACGATTGACTAACTCAAAATTGGTATAAAAATGTTAATTGCGCGACGAACAAATTTGAAAAAACCTCTAAGCAGCAGAAAGTCGTCGACTCCTGAAAATGGCTAAAAGAAAAGAAAATTTATGTTTGCCAAAACTTCGAAGAGATACAAAGTTATGAGAGCTGAGTTGCTATGAAATCAGCAAAACCATACAGAGCCTGACCTAGTCGCACAAGCTTCTTCCGCAATTCTTGCTATGGAAGAACAAAGTCGAATTCATAAACGCATGTTTGAAAAGGAAGACGATCTCAAACATAAACTTTTATGGCTCAATTCATCCCATACCTGTGGCTCTTATCGGGTGCAATTATATCCCTAAGAAACCTTTACTAATGTGTTTTGTATAATCCCGGATACTAAGTAAGCGAATAAAATAAATAAATATTAAGCGTAAACGGGCCGTTACAGGATCCAAATCCTAGCTCCTCCAACCACTGTGTGTGTGAAGACATATTTTTTGACACGAATGGAAAGGAACTACAGTTTAATGCCGATTCCGAACGGCAATTTATTTTAAGAAGCTGTTTGATGTTTGGCAGACGATCGCAAGAGGTGGGGCAGCAAATAAAAACTTTAAGGCGGTACGGGCGGGGATTTTAACCAGCGTTTAGTTGTCCAATGCAATTAACCACTAAGCCACTGCACCCCACTGGTTAGCAAGTACTGTTTTGGAAGACGGTTCAAGGTCGAAAACTAACGAGGTTAAAATTGTGTGCATCTTCAGAAAATGAATCGGCGAATGAATTGGCAAGAGCTGGATCAGAATTCGAGTTCTTTGGAAAAGAACCATATTACAGAGTCAATTAGACTGTTGCTTTAAGGCAGATAGATGTTTAGGGGCATCAACTTCGAGTAGCCTTTTATTTTAATATACGCGCTCTGAAGTGACTTTGGATACCCTTATAGTGATGTGACACAGTGCGAGCATCAGGAAAATAAAGGATTGGAGAAAGAGAGATACCGATGTACGTTGGTTTTAAATGTCTGAAAACTATAATGTGTACTAAAAACAGAGCGTAGTAGAGCATTCCACATTCGTATTGTACGGTTAAGAACTGAGAACATAGGGTGAACTGATGTGCATTTCCTTAATGGAATGCAACTGGCTATTTCGTTTGAGGCTACTGAGAAAATGTTTCGGGACTTAAACAGACGTCGAACTTTACTTCAATAAGAAAATACCTAAGCTAGATAAGAAAGCATGTCGAAGTGTCAGCCGCATGAGCAAGGTCTAACAAATAAAAAAAAAATATCTAAAAAACCGAGATAAGATGTTATCAAAGCATTTTGTATAAGAGCGGCTGACATAGTTTCAGTTAACACCTCATACCTTCCTTCGCCTAGGCTGCCGAAGTAAAATCGATCTTGTGGTATCTCTTCAAACTATTTATCAGATTCATACAAAGCTCAACCTGGAAAAATACTCATTACAAAAGTAAAGAGCGAAATCAAATATCCTAGGGAAATAACCGAATTGGTAAAAAAGCATGTAAAATATAGCTCCAAAAGCCCGTCCATTCACAGAATAGAACAATCTTAAGCAGTCTGTGTAGTATTCTCAGCGAAAAGATTCATGACTTAACAGATTGTAAAATGTCATTCACTGCGATTTACTCGCTCTAGAGAGCTATTAAAGGCATTTAAAGCCAAAATTGCAAGCGCCTCGAATTAGAAAAGATAATGGCGAATGCCGGCCTTAGCGAATACCAGATGACGTGCACTGGGCATGATTTCTTTGATGGCCTCGCGGATATCTCAAAATTAAATTTTAACAAAATATATTGTTTCCTTAATACAACACGTTGGTTTTAAGTTATACTTAAAATCTACATACCTTTCTCACAGGTCCCGTGAGTGTTGGCATCAAAATGCCACCTAAGCTCCCTTCCACACTAGGAATCAGGGAGCAACCACTTTAGCAACCTACCTAGCTACCTATCTAGCGGACTGTTTTTTTAGAATAATGCGCGGAAATGACGAAACCTAAGGAGTTCCACAAGGAAGCGTTCTGGGTCCTATTCTATTTTTAATCTACACTCGCGATATTTCGCAAAAAGAATGCACAATTTTAGCTACATTTGTTGATGATGTGCTGTTGAATCAGCAACAAACCAGCTTCAACGGGCTATCGACAGCGTTTTTAAGTTGTCAAAGACTTCGCGTATTGTCCTCACTGAAATCAAACCTACTCATGTTACATTTACTAAACAAAAATGCAAATACGTTATCCATTTCTATAGATTTTGTTAAAATCACAGTCTCGATTACAGTTCATAATGACTTCAGTTTTCGACTCTCAACTAACGTGAACGACCTAATAAATTATCACTTTGATAAGTCTCAAAAGCGTCCTCGTCTATCAAACCCCAATCCCTGATGAGAACAAAGACAATGAAAAAAAGAAGCCAAACACACATCCCTAATCCCCAATCTGAAATGTAAACAAATCGACAATGTAACTTAACATCAATAGCCAGACACACAATACACGACGCATATTCTGGCAAACAAATTCAATTCAAAGGCTCCTTCTTCGACTGGCTTCTTATCACACTTCTCACTTCAATTAATGTAAGTGCCATATCCTCTGTGTACTTTGAAGGGATTTGAGCCGCAGCACTAGTCGTCAATCGTCATCGTCAAACTATGCTCCATCGGGCGGCGACTATGGGAGTGGAAGACAAACAAAAACATTTTCGATACACAAGTTCGTTTCATAACATATTTGTATCACCGCACCAATGCAAAGACCAAAGAGACATATTTTGCCCCTCACCCAGTTCGGCAGGCATGTCATATGTGATATTTGGGGGTTAGAACTATATCTATGTGTGTGTGTTTGCTAAGTCAATCAAATAAAGTACCAGTAGTCGGAGATACGGCTTAAAGTCATCGCTTGTGCTGCGATATTCAATTTAATTTTCAAATAGAGCAACGTATCTACTATAAGAGCGAACAAAAAAAAAACTAAAATACAACGTCACTGATTGATCCTTGTTGTATCCTATACTACTGCTGCACGAGCTGTGTGCGTTCAATATGAAATCCAGTATATTCATTTCATGGATTTATCTATTTCATCCTTTTGGGCTGCTTAAATGGAACGACTTGTCGTCGAGACGCTAAAATTTCGATTCGTCAGGCAGTGTAAACCGCTTCGAGAACGAAGCAATCAGTTTGGATTAAGATGAATGACGATGTGCTGTGTAACTACTACCCTACCACCAGTCCCACCAGTACCACCACTAGCGCAACATGACGATGAGAAGAAGGAATTTAATTTTCAGTTTCCCAAATATGTTGAGAATATTCAACGGCAAGTTGTAGAAAAAAAAACAAACCCTCTAGATATTCGCTATGAAAATATATCGGATTGGTGTTATCGTAAAAACTAACGAGCTTAACGTTATCCGATGTAATTGAGTTGGCTCGGGGAGTGTTACAATTTAAGACACACGCCGAAGGACATTCAAATAAATACGATAACGTCTAGTTGTTGTTGTTTTTTTTTTGCCGATTTTTGTCGATTTTTATCGACGCGCGGAAATAAAATTTAATTTCAGTCTTGGAAGCTTAGACTCGCGCAGATGAGGGTATTAGAGGCGCAACTGAAGGTAAGTAATATAATTTGTTCGATTAAGGTGTTTAGTTGAAAAGTAAGGCTATTTATTAGCCCAGTCAAATTGGAAATTTTAATATTTCTAGAATGAGGGAAAGAAGTTGGTTTCGTAGCTGCCATATTGAGTTGAGGTAAATATTTCGCATTAATCTCGTAAACGTTTGATCCTGAGGTAAAATTTTGCGAACATCTGATGTCGTAAACACCTACTTTTTTATACAGAGGACTCTTTAGTGTGAACAGCAAAAAACTCGATAGCAACAAATTTAGAGCTTGCTGGAACACACACAATACTATTGTACATTGCACACAAACTGCAGTTTTGCAGTGACGTGAATAGCGCCCCACGAAAAACCTCCACATTTCAAAATCGGTCTTACATTCATAAATAAAATGCAGGACTGCGTCATACGAAACTTTCTCGGTACATGAGAATCGCAAATTAATGGTGACAAATTTATTGAAATCACTTTTTAGGTTTTGAAAAATTAGATTTTCTCAAAAACAGCACCTACGATTTTGATCTAATTTCGCACATTGAATACTTTTAACATAATTGTTCAAAATACAAAAATTTATCAAAATCGTTAGAGCCGTTTTTGAGAAAACGAATTTAATTTAAATTTAAGAAAATCGTTATATGAAAAACAAATTTAAAAAAAGTTATTTCAAAAATCGAAGTATGCAATTTTGTTGGACTTCGTATAAAAAAACTGTACATATTTTTTATGTTCCCTTTATTAGTTTTTGAGATATTGCCGGTTTTAAAAATTACCGTTAGTCGATTTTTTTTCCAAAAACTGAGTATGCAGGATTTTGCACCCAATCCCAAATATCATTACAAAAAATGACGGAAATCCTTGGAACCGCTTTCGAGAAATAGAAATAGAAAAATAGTGATAAGTGATTTTCAAAAAAATAATTGTATGGCAGGTACCGTTATTTCAAAAGATAAAGCAAAAACTAGAAAGATGCCCTGAGATGTAACCCCAATGGCTTTATATACGAACTTTGAAGCAAATGCGTCGAACCGTTTCGCTATACGGTGCCCGGACAGACAGACAGACCGACCCACTTTTTTGGACTTTTCTCTAGTCGTAATATTATCCCTCATACTCAGTTTGAGTTCGAAATTTCCGCACGATCGCAATAACTATCTCTTTAGTATACTAATGTATACGAGAAAGTTAAAAATATAGGAGACTTACAGCTGACTTAAAGAATGCAAACAGTCACAAAATACTGCAGTCTTTCAACTTACAGTTAATTGACTGATTGTGTAAACTTACAAGTTATGAATGCTAAAAATGACTGGTGAATATAGTCTGTAAGTTAAAGTCAATTAGTAGGTTAAAAGACTAACACAATAAGCCTTTTGAATTCAATTAACTACAGTACTGCATTCTTTACTGCTGCCGGTGGGGACTATTTTCGCAGTAGTCACTAAAATAAGACCACATGACTTGTAGGTGAAGATAATTAAACTCGAGACTTCAAATATAAATTAGTAGGGCAGCCAACCGTGAGAGCCGTTTGGTAGTGTAGGGCAGCCAACCGCTGAGAATAGGTGATGTTGTCCAGAGATGAAACAGATCTTATACATGACTCATGGGGTCTTATTGCCACTTAGAAATAGGGCACCATTTCACGTCACCTAATTTTGCACTATGGCGCCTATGTACTGGACTGTGAAAATAACGTGTACAAACGTACGCAAACATATGCAAAGTGTTTGTCTTGTGCAATAGTTCAGTTTACTTCTCATTTCGAGCAGAACACCGAAGCTTCTATCCTTAAAGAAAAAGTGAAGTTATTGAGAAACTAGACAAAGGTAATATGGGGAGACTAATCCTACAATTCCGTCCATAAGACGAAAAAGTAATAAAATCTTCTAAATGGCCGCGAACAGTCAATTGTGTGCAAAAATCATCGACGAATAGAAGAAATGGACAAGTAATAAAGATTATGTGGCATCACTGGCATCTTGATGCGCATGATGCTTTGTAAACTGTTCATTAATGCAAATGTTCGCATAATTTTTTACGTCAAGTGTTCATTATTGCTAACTTAGGTAAACTGTTGCGCAGACATTTCAAACAAAAGCATCACCAAATAGCTTGATACGTTGTTGATTCGGCTTGCAAAAAAATTTAAATATATCAAAAGGGAAAGAAAAGTGAGTAAATAAACGATTTTAACTGATAAAATGTTTTTGTTTAATGGACAAATATATTTAAATAAATAAGTAAATGTATTTTTGATCGAAAAAACTAAAACAAAAAAAATACAGAAAATATTTTTCACGTGTGCAAGAAGAAGCCCAGAAAATTTAAATTAAAAATTAACTTGATAAAAAAATGTTAACTGTAAAGATTTGCGTTTTAAAACGCCAACGAAATGTTCGATCAACATTAGCATCAGGTGCGCATCGCATCAGCATAGCAAATAAGCAGGGACGCCGCATCACGTTTCTGAATTTACACCATTTTATCATAAATCAAATGTCAAATCAAATGTAATGCAAAACATATGGAAAGGGACTATGCTTACTTTTCACTTGAGGCGAACAGCAGGATAAACTATCCATATCCCTCCCCATGAAAAGGCATAGAAAACATGATGGATGACATTTTATTTCGTTTTCTATGATGAATTCATTAAAAAAAAACGCCCTCAAAATATGGGCGGGGTCAAAAAGGGGTCGAATTTTAATGAGAATTTTGTCTAAATATTACGTTAAAGAAAAATGTTCATTTCAACAAAACGCCCCCAAAATGTAGGCATCGCAAAAAATTTTGTACGGAAGGAACATTGAACATTTTTCTGTTTTAATATCTTGGTATACAGATATTTTTGTTTTCTAAGGAAATTTTCGAAGAAAACAATCTTTTGTGAAAAACGCCCCCAAAAATGCGGGCCTAGATATCTTGTAAAGGTCTTAATACTTTATTTCATCAACTTTGGGCTTAATTGTGGATGTGGCAGTGGGCGTACAAACAAATTTTTACACTCCACCATTTCGAGACCCTAGGGCAGCGATGGCGAACCAATGGCATGCGTGCCTTTGAGCGACAGCACCAACAGCCTTTGTTTGGTTTGAAATTGAAGAAATTGAAATGCAGCTGAACGAATTATGGTCTAGTTTGATATGGGATCCAAAATTCGTCGAAACCTGGAAAGAGTTGGAATCAATCGAGCTAGAAAGGCTTTAAGGCAATGGGATGAAGAATGCCAATTCAAAATTAATGGAGACTTGGAATTTCAATTCCCGATACGTATAACTACTTTAAAAATTTGGGGTTTGCTATATTGACAATATTTTCGTCTTTACGTTTGCGTGCCTTATTTTCAGAAATGAATTACATTAAAGATTAGTTAAGAAACCGTTTGTCAGATGATTCCAGTTCAGCCTGCATTTTGCTTAAAGTGACAAAATACAGCCCTGATATAAACTACTTGGCGTCAAGTTCAAGTTTATACGTACATAAAAAAGAGATAAGCGAACGTGTAAATAAGTGCTAATACAAATTAATAATTTTTTTTTGGTCTTATTGGTCAGAGTTACCACTAAACTATTTAAAATTCCTCAGGATCCAATTTGTTATCAATTGGACACGTTAATTAATCGTTCCAATGGATGATTTCTGCGGAAAATGCGATAAAGGATTTAGTCGCGGGGATAGTTATATTGTACCGTGTAGCGGATTCTGCAAAAGGTTCTTTCATCGTGGGTGCTGTGAGGGCCAATTGACGGAATATGACGTTGCGTTGTTAAAAAAAAATCGAAATCTTGGTTATAGTTGCAGTGATTGTGTTGTAATACCGGGCAAAATAATAAAGCAATACGATGGCTTGTTGGAATCCCAACAGTCAAAATATGAAAAAATAATTGAAGTGCTAAATAAAAATATTCATATGCTAACGGAGCAAGTTATGAACATGAACAAGCTAATTAAAAGTGAACTGTTAAAAAAAAGTGAGAACGAACAAAATAATCAATTGAAAGAAGAAATGCAAACGATTTCTTCAACGGTTCTGGAGCTAAAAAATGAAATAATAACAAAATCGGCAATTGATGCAAGTGAGAAAAATGATCATCTTAAAGATATATTTCAAAGTCGGTGAATGAAATTAAAAACGAAATGAAAAAAAATACAAAAAGTGTGACAGAATGTGATGGAAAGAGACAGAATGCTAAACTATTCTCAGAAGTTCTGAAGAAGAGCGAACCTTCTGTTCTTGTCTACCCCAAAAAGAATCAGGAATCAAAAGAAACAAGAAAAGAAATAAAATCTAACATAGATCCGACAAATATAAATGTAAACAGCATGATCAATAAAAATAAAGGAGGCATTGCAATTCGGTGTAATGACAAAGACTCGTCAGTGAAATTAAAATCCGAGATTGAAAACAAACTGAATGACAATTACAAAGTAAAAATACAAGACCTGATAAAACCCAAAGTGTGTATTATGAATTTGGAGAGTGACGAAAATAAGACCAGATCTTAAAAAAGGTGAAAGCTCAAAATCCTGAACTGAGTGACTGTGAAATGAAAGTAGTAAGAACATTCATCAATAAAAACAAATGGAGAAATTTAAATGTTGTTATTGAAGTTGATAGTGAATGTTATAAAAAAATACTCCAATTAGGCAAAATCAAAGTTGGATGGGTGAAATGTTTCGTGAGAGAATTCTTCAACGTAACAAGATGCTTTAATTGCCAGGGATTTAACCATAAGGCAGATAAGTGTAAAAATAAAATTGCTTGTATTAAATGTGGTGAAGAACATAGTGTAAAAGAATGCAAAAATAGTGTGATAAAATGTATTAATTGTTTAAAGCATAATGAATTGTTAGGATTAGATTCAAATTGTGAGCATGAAGCTACAGATAAATCATGTCCAGTATTCATTAGAAAGTTAAAAGTGTTTAAAGAGACAATAGATTATTAGCAACTAAAGTTCTGGTGCTTCAATGCCCAGGGTTTAATTTATAACTTTAACCAGATTGAAGCTATCCTTAAAGACAATGAATAGCTATTTCAGAAACACATGTAACGAAGGATGTACAAAATAGTGAAATAAATTTACCAAATTATGTGCTAATCCGATGTAATAGTACAAGCAGTTATACTGGCGGTGTAGTTTTTTATCTTAAGAACAATTTTCGCTACAAGATAATAAATAAAATGCATATTCAGATGAAAGTATGGGGTGTATGTATCCAAATATTGTCCAAGGGTGTAAATGAGACTGTGGCGGTTTTTTATAGATCACCCAGTGGTTCTGAAAGCGAGTTCTGCTCATATTTTTCCGAATGGATCGATCAGATATTACTTATGACAACAAATATAATAGATGTTGGTTACTTTAATATAAATTTGTTAACAAAAAATACATATGAAACAAGGATAAACGAAATATTAACGAATAATAACTGCAAACAAATAATAAATAAACCGACAAGAATAACCGCGACTTCATGTACGTTAGTTGACTTCGTTATTACCGTTTCCGAAATGGAAGTCTGGGCTGACACAATCCCAGATCTGAAAATCAGTGACCATGAATCCATTATTGTAAATGTTCCTACCAAAAAAAGGGAAATGCCTAGTAAAATTCATTACATGGACGTTTTCATATATAAAAAAACAGAATTCAAGTCTTTAATTCGGGATAAATGCCTAAACCTAAATACTCTTAGTGATTTAAATGAGTTATCAGAGGGTTTGCTAAAAGTACTTAGCGATTCCATCGGTCAGAAGGATATGTGGTCAGCTATTAAAATGTTAGTGTTAAAGAAGGAAAAAGAAGATATAAATGAAGTGCAATTTTTGGACGGGAAAGAAAGTAATAAACAGATTATTGCTAATAAGTTTAATTCTTATTTTATAGACAGTATAAATATTATAAGCAATTCGATTTTAGTCAATAATACGAACTGCAGTTAAATTATCGAGCTACCTACAGTTTTCAAGTTCACACAAATAAATATAAATGAATTATTAGTCATATGCAAACAAATTAATAAAAAACGTGATGCAATGAACTTAAATATAAAAATGGTGTTAGATTGCTATGATATAATAGGTCCATTACTTATAAAAATTATAAACAAATCATTCAGTCAAGGTGTGTTTCCTCGAAATCTTAAGGAGTCTATAATAATTCCAATTCCGAAGGAGAGTGGTACAACAAATTGTGATACATTTAGGCCCATAAATATGCTTCCAATAATAGAAAAAATTATCGAAAAAGCCGCGTACGATCAATTTTATAAATACGTGAAAAACAATAAACTCCTAGTGGAAAATCAATCGGGTTTTAGACCGGGTCACTCATGTGAAACGTCATTAAATTGGTTGATTATGACACTAAAAGAACAAAGGCATGAGAGAAACAAAATAATCGCGATATTTTTAGACTTTAAAAGAGCGTTTGAAACAATAGACCGTAAACTGTTAGTAGAAAAATTGTATAAATACGGTGTAAAAAATATATAGAACTTGAATGGTTTAAATCATACTTAAGTGAGAGAAGCCAGCGAACTAAGATAAAAACATGTATATCAGATAGCCAACAAACAACTTTTGGCGTTCCACAGGGCACCATTCTTGGTCCTCTGCTATTTTTAATTTATATAAATGATATAAGCAAAGTGATGAAATACAGCAAAATTTCTTTGTTCGCCGATGATGCTCTTATGTTCGTGTGCGGTAAAGACATCGACGTATTACGGGACAATATAAATAGTGATTTAAACGATCTTTGTTCATGGCTAAGTGTCAATAAACTAAAACTTAATATTAATAAATCAAAGTGCATGGTAATAAATGATATAGTAAATGTAAACTTGATAACAAACAATGAACTGATCGAGCAAGTCCAAGAAGTAAAGTATCTCGGGGTGGTATTGGATAATGAACTAAATTTTAACAGCCATTTAAATTATTTTTATTTTATTTTATTAGTATCTTATTATTACATTATATCATATTAACGTTAAATTTAACTTAAATACATGTAATTAATAGTATTATATGCTAAATAAAAATAAACAAACAAGTTTGCAACAACAAAAGTCACACTAAAATAGTTTCTTCATTGTTTATTATTTTTGTTTATATGTCCTTTTTAGTGAATTAAAAACTGTTAATTTCAAAATTGAATTGATATGTTTACAAATAAATTGCTGCGCAGTGTAAAATTATTTATTTTTGTTTAGTGCCTACTAGAAAACTAGATCGAGACTGTATACTGGGATAACAAAGGCATTTGAAAAAATATTTTTTTTAAATGGCACAAAAAGGTTCGCCATCCCGGCACTAGGGAGTATACATATGTTCCAAATTTCAGCTTCATAGCTTTAATTTAAAGGGATAAAAATTGGTGAAGGACGAACATTGCTAAACCATCTTAGCTTTTAAGTTGATCTTCTAGGGGTAAACGAAGAATATGTTACAACCAATGATGTGTTAGGTAAAAACATTACTGGATAATGTCAACAATTTGGTTAGCGTTAAAACTAGTTCACTCTATCCAGACTGTACTGTATGTAGGTACAAGAAAAACAAATTTTCTTTGGTTTTTTTTAAACACAAATGCGGAAAGTGCGAAAGGAATAGCACTTTTTAAAATGAGTGCAAGTTAAGGTGAATTCGACGGAATGGAGCTAACTGTCATTATAGTGGTACCAAATAAATCGGGTGTGTTTGTTTCGCATTGCTACCTAAGTAGTTGTACATAACAAACTCAACTAATTTACATATAATTGACAATTTATAGTAGGTACACCTGTATTTAAAAAGTATTTTTGAGCAAATTGGCTGCGAAAAAATAATATTTTTTGGATTTGTACAAAACCGTTCCACTGTCACAAATTTGCTATGTTTCCTGAGCACTTGTTTAAACTGCGACGAATTGCCTCAGGAATGATCCTATCAGTCGCATGAGTAGAATTTATAATTTTAATGATCATGTGATTGAGTTGCATGTTAGTAAGCTGAAACTTAAAAATATTTTGGGTAATCATATTTAGTTGTCATTAGTTCATTTTGTGTCCATTGTGTTTGTGTTAGCACTTTATAGCTACTTATATGCCTATTATATTTGTTTAATATAAACACCTGCACTAAGTGATGAGCCTGTGGGTGCACTTTTTGTACCGGACAATTTCTGCACCTGATAGTTGATAGTTGCTTCCATTAAGCACTCCACGATACAGATCTGAAAGTGAATTTAAAAAAATTGTTCCACACTATTAAATTCAAGTTGGTCCTAATTGATAGTATCTCCCTAAGAATTTCCTACGACTACGTGAGATTGCCTCGTATTCACACAACATGTGCGGTACATCCTCAACAGCCTGCAGACCGCCACAGAATCTGCAGATGTCTGCATCTGACAGTCCAAGTCTCTTTGTATATTTTCGCAAGAAGCAATGCCCTGTCAGGATTCCTACTAGTATTCTTAGGTTATCATTGCACTTTGTTGAAAATTTGAGCTTAAAATGTTTTCACAACTTACTCGGAAATAACAACGAAGTATTAAAAGGGATTAAAAACAGATTATCGATTATGCTAATTAAGAATGCAAAATCTGAATAAGTTTCTTGTTATATTGAATAAGTGATGTTTCTTCTTCTTGCGCGTTAAAAACGTAATGAGCTTGCTTCCCTCAAAATATTATACAGGGTCATTATGACATTTCAAATGACAGCTGAGGTGTCAAATGGCAGCGCAACCAAATTGAAACCTTAGCTGTCATTTGAAATGTCATAATATTAGTTGAGTATTTGCCATTAAAAGTAAAGTAAAAGTAAAAAAGTAAAACTTACTACAAAAGTGGTGATTCAAATGCAGACATCGTACGCAAGCAATCGGTAAAATTGTGAACCAATTTGAGGAGAATGGAAGCTTTGCTGATGTCGTTAAGCCTGTGCATCATCGCAATGCACGCTCAGTCGAACATATTGCTGTTGCAAGTGCAAGTGTTGCTGCTGATCCGAGATGGCAATGGGCAGACGGTTACAGTCGATTCGGAGCGATATGGTATAATGATAACCTATTTTGTTTTGGGCAGCGATCGAAAATCGTGTCTTCGACGATATGTGATTCCAACAAGACGGGGTTATTTGCGTGGCTTTATTGCGTGAGAAGTTTCCTGGTCGCGTTATTTCATCTTTTGGTGACGTCAATTGGCTACCGAAATCATGCGGTTTCAATCATCAATAATTAACGAAGTGTAGACGAATTAAAAGCCAACATTACTTAAGTTATGACCGAGATAACGCCCGGAATGTTCGGAAAAGTGGTTAAAAATAACCTCAAAGTAATCGCATGCTGCGAACTTCCTCAAGGCGGCCATATGAGTAATATTGTTTTTCACACTTAATGGCAAAGTCCAAACTTTATAATGAAATAAAATGTTCATCAAAAATGTATCGCTGTGTGTGTTTTATTTAGATTTACTTTCGAAACCGAAAATTGAATGACCCTATACTTCCCTAGAAATAAACGCCCTTTCACACATATTAACATTAAGTTCGAAGCCTTAAGGTCTTTGAGTAGAATTGAGCTTTGATTTCGTTCTAAACATCTACTGACCCCATTGTCAGTTCGTTACGAGGGCCAGAACAATTCAACAAAACAATTTTTCAAAACAAACTTGTTCCCACAGTAATAATTGTACTATAATTAAGTCTGACTATATCGTGAAAATCAAATAATACCTGTTCGGATTTTGTCGGATTGAGTTTCCGCGTTTGTCACGAACTTGTCAACTGCTTTCATATCGATATTGTATGTTTTAAGCAATCATATCTAAATCATTATGTAGAATGGAAACGAAGACTACAAACACGATAACCAAGTCGTACTAAGTAAAAAGGAAGGGAGTGGAAAGAATAATTGGCGATAGTCAGATTTTCAACTGCCAAACTTCTTATCCTGTTTTAACCTGACCCAACCTAACTTCTGATATATGATGTGCGGAAGAGAAATCGACGGGAATCTGCTGCAGTTTAAAATTGTCATTTAACTGTATGGCACTAATTACTATTGTGTCAAAATATACATATATTATGTATTCGCACACACAAAGGTCAGAGAAATTATATAAAACTTTGTAATGTGAAATAAGACCAATTTGGCCTTTTGAGCTTGGAGCTCATTTGGTCTTATTTCTCTTTGACGAAGTGAAAGCTTAATAACTTAAAACAGCCTGCTGCTGTGCGTCCCAATAAATTCTGAATTTTATGTTTCTAACTTTGTTGTAACAGAAGTTGGGGTGAGAAGGTTTAGGAGTGGCCAAAGTTGCTAGGGAATAACCTTGCCCCTTAATATCATTACTCGCATTTAGTTTTCGACACTTTTCACGGACATATCATACCCTACCTATGTTATGTTGAAGCATGGTTTTTTACATGCCTTAGTATTCGTTAGGTCTTACAAAATCATTGCTTTTTAGGCATTCAATTTGAGCTAGACGCCATCCATTTAATAAAGAAAAGGCAAATATGTGGTCAAAATATGTCAACCCTCTCACATTTTTTTACAGAATGTTTAGTCAGGCAAACACTAGCATTACCTTGTTTTTTTATTCTTCGAATACATGTAAATCTTTTTAGATGCTTCAAAGATATAGCAGAGAATTAAATTATGATCATCAAAGACGAATAAGAATTCACACCCGCCCGATAGTTATAATAATTTGTTTCTTTATCTTTACTAAGCACATTATCACGTTCATGTCTGACAGTTAATTAATTACAATAACTATCTCACTTTTGACACCTGTCATTAGACACTACTACCTGAGAAGTGAGCTCACAGTCAGGCTGAACTGAAATGTTTGTAAACAGCCAAACTATAAACGATTGCTAACACGAATAGAATAATTTTGTAATTATGAAAAGCTGCGCTATTAACTATAGACAACTGCGGAAAGGGTATAAAACCAGCCGCACGATCGACAACAACACTTAGTAATTGAAAATATTTATTCCATCCCACACACAATGGAACGCTGGCAAAATCGTGTAGCAGTTGTCACCGGAGCAAGCAGTGGAATTGGTGAAGCTATTGCTAATGACCTTGTAAAAGCGGGATTGAAAGTGGTCGCCTTAGCACGAAGGATTGACCGAGTACAGGAGAGCCGGAGCAGGCTACCGAAGAACCTTCAAGCCAACTTCTACCCCCTCAGGTGTGATGTGACAAATGAACAAGAAGTCAAAAGTATATTTGATTGGATTAAAGCAAACTTGGGAGGCACAGATATTCTGGTTAATAATGCAGGAGTTGTTCGACCGGGATACTTGGTAAAAATGGACACCAAGCTGATTGATGATGTTTTGAATACAAATGTAAAAGGATTGATTTATTGCACTCAGGCGGCTTTCCGGAGCATGGCTGATAGAAAGTTCAGCGGTCATATTGTGAATATAGGAAGTATCGCAGGACATTCTGTTGTTCCTGGAACGGCAGAGTTTCCCAGTTGGAATATTTATCCTCCGTCGAAATTCGCTGTGACAGCAATTAACGAGACGTTCAGGAAAGAACTGAGGTTATTGGGAACCAAAATCAAGACAACTGTAAGTAGCTACGTATATTTGCTTTTGATATTAAAGGGTGATTTTTAAAGCGTAGTTTTTTTTTTAAATCGAATAAAACACTAAAATTTGCATCAAATATTTAAAAATTTTATTGTGATCGATAAATAGGCCTTTGCCATTTAAGTTTTAAGGACAACTTCATGTAAATGTTGTCCGCTGCTCCGTTTCAAATGGTCCATTTGAAGGTCCAATTTTGGGTCACTTTTTCGAGCATTTCGGCCACGAATTATTCCACGAATTACGCGTGTTATGTAATCCTGTACGTGTTCGGCTTGTCCACAACGACTAACAGCTTTACATAACCCGATAAGAAATAATCAAGAGGCGTTAAATCGCATGATCATGGCGGCCAACTCAAAGGGCCATTTCGAGAGATAAGCTGCTCACCAAATTCATTATACAACATTTCCATTGTTTCACGAGCTGTGTGGGATCTTTGAAAAAACATAAGGAAAGGCTACAGTCCGCTTGGGGCGAACAGTATGATACCCTATCCTTATCCCTATGTACCCCAAAGAAAAAATTCATAAGGAAGATGATAGATAGCATTTTATTTCATTCTGTGAAATTTATAGAAAAAAAAAATATTTTTTTTTTGAAAAAACGCCCACAAAAAGTGGGCGTGGCCAAAAACTTTGTATGGGTGATATATTGGAAAAAATATTGGCTAAATATATTGTTAAACATTTTTTTTCGATTTCTATGAAAATTTTCAAAGAAAACAGCATTTTAGTGAAAAACGCCCACAAAAAGTAGGCGTGGCAAAAAACTTTATACGACAAATTTATAAAGGTAGGCAGTACCTACATATCTTGTGAAGGTTTTACAACTTTATCTCTCTAACTTAAGCCTTAAAACGGGTTTTTTCTAAATTGTGGGCGTGGCAGTGGGCGGATTTAAAAACTTTTAACACTTTACCATTTCGGGACCCTAAGGAGTATATGCTCTAAATTTTAGCTTCCTAGCATAAATTTAAAGGCCTCAAAAGTTGATACGGACGGACGGACGGACGGACGGACGGACGGACATTGCTAAATAGTCTTAGGATTTGGTGCTGATCATAAATATATATACTTTTGTGGGTCTCCGACGAATATTAAGGGGTGTTACAAACTATGTGTCAAAATTAATATACCCTTAGGATAGGGTATAAAAATGGACCGATGCCACCAGCCCATAAACCACATCAAACTGTCGTTTTTTCGGGATGCATCGGTAATTCTTGTATGGCATGTGGCTGTTCATCACTCCAGATGCGATAGTTTTGCTTATTTACGTATCCGTTGAGCCAAAAATAAGCCTCACCGTTTCATCGTCTCATCGTTTGGAAGTTTTTCCATGGCAGAGTATACCGAAAACTTTTCACTTTGACAGATGACGTTTGGATGCCATTACTAACCAGCGCTGCCAACCTGAAAAACTTAACTCTTAAAAAATCACCCCTTATTTTCAAATATAAATATAACAATTTGGTATTTAAATAAGACACAGAATTATTGCGGTATCGCGTGTGGAATTCAATGTCGTTCGTATGACCATCGCGAGCAAAGTTAGCAGTGATTTATTATTTGGAGGCAATTTTGAACGACTTTTTACCTCATATCGGTCCATATCCATATATCCAAATCAGACGGGCAAATTTAACTGGTGAAGTGGTAGCTCTTTTACTGTGTCCATTAACGTATATTTTCTTTATCTTTCCAAACGTTGCTCGTCGGTGAACTTCACCATGATGAAACTGACGTTTGGCACTAATAAATCAGAAATAAGTTTAAGGCTGCGTTTACGTAAACCAAAAAAATTGTGATTTTTATCTCTATTGAGAATCACGATATTTAAATTTTGTATTGAGGAACTATTCTCTTTTTATTTTCAGAACGTTTCACCTGGATTTGTGCAGACAGAAATTCTACCCGATAATATTGGTGAATTGACAAATGACGCAATGCTCAATTCAGAAGACATATCGCAGGCAGTTATGTATGCAATATCTACTCCACCGCATGTTCAAATACATGAGATTATTGTCAAACCAATTGGAGAAATAATTTAAAATATAAAAATAAAGGTTTATTAATTTGAATTTAATTCGTGCGTAATCAGGTAACCGTTTTGCTGAGGGTGTGCTCTCCGCCATTTTGCGAAATCTTTTGGTTGACTCCTTGTTGATAAGATTTGAGAGGGAGATTGGAAACGTTGCCGATGCCGACGATGGTTGTGTCATTGTCAGCGTATTTTACCAACTATATGCAAGCGTATGGATTAAATATGGTCGGGGGTTTTAGCTGTGAACAAGCTCTCTCTGTTAGCCCTTCAAAAACAAAGAGTATGCTCTTTACATTAAGATAAAGCATACCTAATGTAAGGTGGCCGGTTTTATTGGTCACTCAACTTACCTGGCACAATTAATAATGAAATGACTGAGCTTACCTAGCAAAGCGAAGTATTTGGGCATCACCCTTAGTCCGAACATTTAATCTTCGCAAGACATAGACTCTTCTCTGGCTATGCCGTAGGATGTTCAGCCGATCATGAGTCTCAGTTCCATTTTGTTTCACTGGATACATGTATACGTTAATTGTTGAATTTTTTTCATAAGTTGGTCAAAAGCCACCTCAAGCGACATCTACCTTGGTCCCCTGAAACTCTTACCAGGGGGCAGGGCACATTATCAGAATTTATTGGCCAACAACCATCCACAGGGTGCTACTAGTGTTAGTCCACAAAAGTGAAATGACTGAGCTTTTACGTTTATAATGTACCGAATACTGGTTTATAATGTACTTCAGCCGCTCACAGCTATACAGCTGATATTCAACTCGGGCTGTCTTGAATCTGACGCAACGGCATACAACTTTATCTGTGCTTGTCCGAACTAGACAAATTGGCTATTTTGGGCAGCATTGCTGTGGTACTATGGCCCATTAGGGCTAAGTGCTTCTTGTGTTTGGATGACCCCTTTCTAAATACAACGCCAATTTTGAACTCAAGGTAGTTCCGGACCTATATAGTTTCTTTGCACTAAATTCAAGTAGAACAACAAACATATAGACAGATGCCTCTGTAAACGCACCAATCTCTGGTATTTCTGTTAGGCAATAAGCTCTGGCCACGACGAGAGCACGTTCTCTGTATGGCCCATTCCACAAAGCATTTTTAAAGCCCCTGTTTTGAAAAGCTTTGAGATCGCAGTGTCAGCCATAGGGCTGCCAAATACAAACGGCTTGAGTGAATTTTAATAGTTTAATAGGGATATGCTCGATAGTTCATACGAGCCCCATAGGTAGTTGATAGGCCAGTCATCGAGCATGGTTTCTTCCACCAATATTTGGTGAATGATTTGGTGCATGTATCCTATCAAAACGTTACAACAATGTTTAAAAAGTTTCACTGGCAGGATACCAGACTTTTTTCCTTTCAAATTTTGAATGGCTTTTACATTTTTTCTACATTGAATGAAAGCAAGTTATTTTTTTCCGCTACCACTCTCTCGACATGATGCCCATTTAGGTGGAAATGCTTCTTCTATCACAGTTTCGAAGAGCCTGCCCTACGTCTTGAAGCCAGTTGCTTGGAAGGGGGCCAGATCGAAAAAAATCTTCGGAAAACTTGTCAGTAATACATTACGGGAATGCGAGCACTGCTGTTGGCTCATTCGCCACCATTTATTTTTCAGAACCATGACTAGAGTTGCGAATCCTATTGACCTGACCTTATGTCTAAACATGTCGAAGTAGCTCACGAAAGGTTTAAGACGTTCCAGTCTAGTGAATATGTTTCGTAGTGTGTCCTCTTTCCAAGATGCTCATATTGTCTTCTGAAAATTCATTAAGGCGGTCATCTTTCAAGATGCTCACGAAAACTCGTGAAAGAACATGATGACTAATAAGTCATTCAAGTACCGTCTGTCTGGCGTAGATATTGTTTGCTTAGGATTATAAACAGCACTCAACGAGTGGAGGCAGCACCGGCTGGAAGTAACGCCCAACTGCTACGACTGCTATTTTATTTCTCGTGAAATAATTATTGTGGATGTCTGACCCACCTACGTGAGCTTAAACGACGATTCAAAAGTTCATAGGAATTTTTCATATTTAGTCATTTCGCGTGGTTGAATATCCAAGTACCTTTTACCGAATATCTACTCCAACAAAAAATCCTGAAAGTGCATCCATTGGGGTTGGTATGGTGAGCAGTCTTAAAATCAACCACCTACATAGTCTCGCAACCCTCTTACTTCATTTGCTATGTACATAGATTACCTTGGCAACAAATACTACATCGTGTTAAGAAAAAAAAAATCGCCTCATTTACTTCCCCTAATTTCTTCATTAACTGTAAGAGTAAGAAAAATAACGCAAAAATGAACCAACATAAAACCTTGAACATTAAACGACATAATGAAACCTCCACTCTGGCCGATGTAATCCGCTTTGGAAGCACAAAGCGGCTTCCCAGGAATCGGTATTAAAAAGTGTCAGAAAAGACATTATACGCTTTTAACGAGTCCTTAAGACTTCATCATTTCGAGACGATATCACTCGGGCCTGTTCCGTCACACGACGAAAACATCTTTAAATCGGGTTCGGTGGCAAGATACACCGCGTACGGCCATTAAATTGTCAAGCCATCACCCTTACCACAGCATGAAGCTAACAAGTCAATAGCAATCTGCGACAGCTGCAGAAGCAGCACGACGTCCAAAGACTCCTTCGTAATCCTTAGATTTCGAAATTATTTCCTGAGCAATTATTCAACGTTGATGGAGTTTCCTATTTGGTAATTAATGGGCACAAAGACATGATACTGCGTTAAAGGAGCATACAAACTTGTAGAACACGTACACACGTGGCGGTCCTTATGAAGCAGGAACTCGCTCTGTCTCTCTTTCCCTTCGTCTCTTTGTGGCACTAAAGTGCGGACGCGATAAACGTATAAGACGAACCGTACCGTACTTACATTTTGCCCGGTTTGTATCCGGGTCTTATACGTACGGCGGCGTCTGTGTATGGGGTGCGCTAGGAAGTCTCCATCACACCAGAAACAATGCCAACTCACTTACGGATATCTTTGGCCAAAGTCAAAACTGTTTGATTTATGAACAGAGGTTTGGTCGGTGGTCGTGATGTTGATGGTTCTCCTCCGTGGTGGCGGCGGTAGGTACAGTTGATTGCGGTAGGGTGCGATGAAATTTGCCGTAAATTATGGTTTATTAGACTTGATGCTTGGAAGTTAAATGAAAATGTCATTTCGTCGGCGGAGCGGAGCAAAGTTTCTATGTATTTGGTGCGCCGCGATGCCGGATCACGTCCTCCTCGCCCGTCCTGTCGGGTAAATAGAAGTGGGAAGTGAGCCGCAACAGAAGCTGCTGGTATTTGTGAGGAATTGTAATTACTCTGTGTATGGTGGAGCTTAGATTTTAATTGGGTTATTTTTGGTCGAAATAATTTGATCTGGATCGCTGCTCGACGGGCGGTTTATGCCATTTTAAATGATATTTCCCAGATTGACTTTGATTGAGGATTTTCGAGAATGACAGCACAGGAAGTTTGTGCGTAATATGTACAAATGGTTTGCCGAAATGGATTAGAGCAGCTCCAAATGATTAACCTTAGCTTTGGTTAAATTCAACATTAATCGGTTTAGGTGCCGGGGAATTTCGTAGATGAAAGGAGCTCGTTGCCATAATAAAGTCTCCTTTTATTCGAAATGAAGTGAAATTTCTTCGAATTCTGTTGTAAAGACACGTTTCGTGGCTGTGACACATAAACGATGGAAAAAACAGTCTCATGCATGGATACTAAATTTAGCTATGGCGGAGAAGAAATGTCCATGTGTTACGTTTTGCAATAAATCAAGTGCAGACAAGAATTATTACAACTGTTCCAACCACTGTTCCAACCACCCCGGAAAGAAAGCGCTTTATATAATTCTGAGTTCGTCCACTGAAAATTGGTGGGGAAAGTGCATGTTCACAAGCGCTGCGGCCTGAATTTATTGCAGTCCCGATGTTTTACAGGAAAGCCAGTAACTGGCGACTGTATTCAAGCTCGGAATGCAGTTGCCAAAGCGCGAGCTAGGAGAGAACCCGCCAGTCTGGTTAATGTAGTATAAATGCCACCTCCTTGTTTAAACCAGTAAGGCTATTACTGCAGCTGACAACAACAAATCCGCTGGCTTTCTATAAGACACTAATCGGCACCTACCACTGTAGCTTCCAGCTCGGCAGATAGACCGTAGACCAAAACTTCAAGGCTAAGACAAATCCTCAACTCAAGATTTAAAAGACTCGTCATCGACTTAAGAACCACATATCATAGGGGGCTCTACGTCGTGGGCTCTATATGGCGACGGCCGAATTTTGGATATCGGCAAAACTGATACAAATTTGTTTTGTCACGCTAGAGAATAAGCAGTTTGGCATTATATATCATGTGACTTCTTTAATCTAAGTGGGCTGGCGTAAACACGGAAGACACTATCTCCAACAGATCCATGGCATGGGGTATTCAGACGCTATGGACATCGTTGGCCACTCTTGACTTGCTGTGATAGAGACTCTTACGGCAATTAAAGAAGTGCGATTTTAGTTGGTCTTGAAGTTAACAAGGACAAAACTTAATACATGCTTTTAACAAACAAGCACTCAACAAGCTAGGACCAAACGATACTGTTGAAAGCGTGAACTTCGAGGTATTTAAGGAGTTTGTTTACCTACATCGCAGATAACATTGACTCCTAAACGGCACCAAAAGTGGAGAATCAACAAAAAATTGCCTTAGGAAACCGCATCTACTTCGGTTTGGTAAAACATGATTTAAAGCTGCTAACTTGTAAGACAAAGTGAAAGCTCTATAAAACACTTATCCTGCCAGTTCTGCTGAATAGTTCTGAGTGCTGCACGATAAGCAGGAACGCGCAGCAGATACTTAATTCCTTTTAGAGAAACATTCTTCAAGCAAAAAATCCCCGACATGCAAGATGGGATTACAACCGCGAACTGTTTGATCTGTACCAAGACTTAGAAGCCTAACACAATATTAGCTAGGCCACATCAACCGAAAGGACAGAATGTGCTCTAGTTAAGCGAATCTTCGAATCGCAGCCCCCCGGTTCGATACGACAAGAAAAACCATCGCTTATGCTAGAGCACTTGTTCTGGATAACTGAAACCATCGTACTCGGGATCAAGAGACAGGGACTCTATTATCAGACTTATATGGAACGAAATTCTTAAGAATTTGTTTATTTTACGTTTTTAAACTGTTTGCTTGCAAGAAATGATATAGTAGTCGCACAAGGGCGTAAATATGATCAAATCAAACAAGGCCACTGGCTTATTCTAAAAACTAGCTTATTTATGCAAAACTATATTTCCTGACCGAAAAAAGGACCCTATGATTTTATAATTTTTCCTGACTGACTGACTCAGCAGCACGAAGTCCAAACGGCTGATGGTAAAGTAATGAATTTTGGAGAATATATTTCTCTAACTCCGTAGACAGTTTTTTTTAAGATGGAGCTCATTTGTGAGGCTTTTAACGTTATTTTGGAGAGTCAATTTAATTTGTAATTTTGGATAAGCAATTTCATCAGCAATTTTTCTACTCTTTCCATTGAAAGATCAAATTAGATCAAAAATTATTCTCTGAATCGAATATCTAGAAGCAATAACCAACAAATACCTGTATTATAGCCGCTAACATTGCCCCATTTGCTGTGGTATTGTTTGATTTTAATAACGATTGCTTTTAGCCTTGAAATGGTTCCCGGTTTTGATCCGGTACAAATCGATGAAATAAAGTGTAAAATTCTGGAACCTGCATTTGGAAAAAACACAGCTTATAGTAGAAACCCTTGCAAATATAAAACACTATCAAAAAGTTTACGTTTTTGTGCTATTAACTGCTATTGAACCAAACGAATATGTGTTAAAGAAGACTCAAGTTTAACAAGTTACAAGTCAACCGCAAAATTTACTTATTCGAGTTTTCGTTGAATTATTAACCATTTTGATTGTATTAAAATTGAAACAACACGGCGTTAAATGCTGTCAAAAATTGTATTTTTATATGTACTAGTTTCCCATTTTCAATATTTTTAGGGAAGTATGTAAAATGCAAGAGGTACGAGCCACATTTCTCAGGTTTTTGGAATTTTTGATAACTTGAGGTTCGTTGTAAGCGAGGGGAAAAGGGGTTAAAAATGGCCGGAATTGATTCCTGCAAGAAACGATGTAGTGCCAACGTTGCTATAGAACTTGGCGATCGACTTTGGTGATCGTAAGAGGAATCGGAGAAATTAATTATAGGTGTCGAATGTTCTCCACTGCTACTCAATCGATTGATGTGAAATAATATAACTATTCCTCCATCCACACTGTCAGAACGGAAAAACTTCGAAATTTCGCTGAATTCCTCGATATAATATGATTTGTGGATATATTTTAAGAATAAAATCGGTCTGTCTCTTTTTAACCACAGTTACTGAGGACTTAAGGATAAGTGTCTGATGCAAATATTACCGGAGTTATTTGAATGAATATGGAACAATGTACACCAAAGTAGTCCCACTTTGGTCAACCCATAACAGTTGTATCAGAACCTTTATGTAGTGTTTTTTTTGAGTTCATTGTTACTGTGTTTAAAAGATGTCAATATCTTATTTAAGTTTTGAGATTAAATATTTTAAGGAATTCGCGATTTTCTTACCCATGCAAATTTTTGACTATAATAAATATATAATTTTTTTTGCTTTATTTTATGAACAGAAAAAATTGTTTCTTAAGTTTGCGGAGACCCGTGCATTTTGGTTGTAATTTTGTAGTCTTTTTTGGATATTTTATCCTCGAAAATACTTGATTTTCAAGCTCGATAACTATGGGGTCCGCCAAATAACTTTTTTTTTTTTAAATAGGCCGCAAAACATCGAGTGTAGCAAAATGTTAACAAAAATTCGTTCAACATGGCCCGATAACGATCGCCATTGACTGTAACGGCACTCCTTGCTCATTTTCGAAGAAAAATGGCCCAATTTTGCCTCTGGACCAAAATCCGCACCCAACAGTGACATACCCAGTTGCATTCCACCCCTACAGCAATTCAACCGCAATACTCGCCATGATAGGAATGTACATCAGTTTACCCTCAAGCCTGTATTCGGACGTACAATGAAATACAAGGATTCGTTTCTTAACCGTACAATACGAATGTGGAATGCTCTACCTCGCTCTGTTTTTCCTACGCATTATAGTTTACAGACATTTAAAACCAACGTGCATCGGTATCTCCTTTTTTCTAATCCTTCACTTCCCTAATGCCCGCACTGTGTTACTTCATTATAAGGATATCCAAAATCCCTTTAGTGCGCGTACATTATAAAAAAAAAATAAGTCGACTTATGATGTTATTCCTTGTTGCCACAGATGTATATATTTTTCAATGTTTTAAGGCCTGGGCTACTTATAAGCACTTTAAGCCTACCATCTATATTAGAGAATGGATCATAATTATAACACAAAAACCATAACCATAAATAGCGCCATCTAGACTCAAGTCAGAGTCAGAGTGGGAAATTAGTTTGTAATAAATAAAAGTTTAATTGTGAATTATTTTGCACAATTGAAACGTTACGTTTGTAAATAGTAACAATATTCGAAAGGAGAATTAATCCATGCTTAGGATGATTAAAAACTGCCAAACAAAAAAGCGTGATTCTACATAATATGTTTAACATCCTTTAGAACCTTTGGTATATACGAACAAGGTCATAGAGATGGTAGAGAAGTTTACGTGAGGTAATCTACCTGATTAACTACGCGTAGTAAACCGAATAAACTACCAGCCTGATTTATTTCATTTACTACCTACATTTGTAACATATAGAATAAATAAAATTATAAATAGAATTTAGCTCCAAGCTGAGAACAATTGAATTAAATGCAGTCAATTGGTTTTTAAGTTTGTTCATTCAACTTTGAATTCAACTGAAATCTTTTATCTAACTTCATTTTGACAACCAGCACTTTGTTACGTTAACTACATCTGTTACGTAGCAGACGTAACATATGTAGTTGTTTCCAGAAAGTATTGTTTTGTACCATATTTACTTCTGACTGAGTTTATATCGATAAGAATATCTACTGAAATAGTGGAGTATTTACTTTGAAGATAGTTTCCAATCGATATTTATATTGTGTCATTTCAATGTGTTATTAATACATTTATATTTTTTGATTTAAAATAATAGGTAATATTTAATTGATTGGGACGCGCATTCGGCTTGTAAATGTATATTCGCCTGTTCTTTACTAGAGTGAAAACAGCAGCTTGGCAAAACGGAATGCTGAAACAAAATATGCCCTTTATTTCAAAGTCATGACATATGTATAATTACGCAAGTTATGTCAGCCATCACAATGCTTCAGTTAAAAAATATGCATTACTATAAAGGTATTGCATTTATTAAAATCACTTTGAAGTCAATGGAATTGAATGAAAAATACATTCAAAATTAAATATATTGAATGCTTTTATGTGAAAACTTTATTAACCCATTCGCCACTAGTCGTGAAACTTATACTTCTTTTGATACTTTAAGGGATAAATTTGGCTGCGGATAGGAGTGATGCTTGAAAATTTCCATATTCGACAGTTTTCTAACATTTTCAATGCAATAGGCATATTAAAGGGACTCGTTTTGGCTATATCGAATGCAACAATTTTGCTTGTTTACATTCCCGCCAAGATCAAAATGAGCTTCATCTGAAAAGAAGATTTTTTTGGCAAAATCGGCATCTTCTCTATGTCGCTATGTCGCAATATTTCCCAGCGTTGTTCAAGCGTATACACAACCATATTCGTTCAGCGGAAGGATAAAACTAATTATCTGTCAAATCAGAGACGAGCTAAGTGTTACCATTCGCGAAATAAGCACTACTTGAAAAAAAAACACGTTAGATGGCAGACCCTTTAGTTTCTTTAAAATATTTCAGCTCTGTATGTCGCTAAAACAATTTCCGTAGCGAAGCATTTGTATTCAGATAGTATAAACAATGAAAAAGCAAAGAGGAGAATCTGTACATGGTACCACTCTATGAATCTACAAAGTTACTAGTTATTCTTTCCAGATTTACCATACTCTTTTGTCTAAAATAAACGCAAACATTGTCTTCATTACAATGAAACGCGAAATTATAAAAGTAGAAAACGCATTCTTCCTTAAGCGCATCGCCAACTCGCTCTAATGATGCATGTACATTGTACAACATGGGAAGGAACATTCTTGTGCCACTCTTCGTAATACATCTTAGATCCTCTTATCTCGTTTTATTGCTTGAAGCTTCCAATTTATTATGTAACCCAATTTGTTAGGCATATGCCCCGTAACCCTATTCAACATGCTCATTTCCTAAACCGATTGGCTGCATTCATTCGCTTGACGCATACATAATAATCCTCTTTCCTTACAAGCACAACAAAAATAACTAGTCTAAAGTTCACGGTCATGGCAATGTACCGTAGAGTCATTCACCATTATTCATTGAAGAGATTCTAAGCCGCCACCACAGTGCACGGAAATCCATTCTAAGTCATTTAAACATAATATCCTTTCACGTGTTCATTGTAGCTGCTGCATCAGAAACAACCATCAACCAACCCATTTCCCACTTTCCACTTTCCACGGCCCCACAATTGTGTAATCCTTATTATCCCCTAAGTCGCTTTTTCCTCGTCGTGCATGGTGCTCATTTGCGTTCTCCATATTTGTTCCACTTATGTCAAGGGGCGCTCCCCCCAACATCCTTCAACATATTGCTTCCGGGTAATTGCAAACTTATAATACGGCTAAACTTTAGCATGCTAACCTGCTTGTGGTATCCTAAATGCTACCATACCCTAATTAAAGGTGATACATATTTTCTGTGCAATTTTTCAGCACAGCCACTCCTACATGTACAAGTGTACTGTATACCTGTTCTGCAGTCTTGCATATGCGTCTCCTTTGGATATCCTTTGTGCACAGTCCTTAGTGGTGCTGTTTGATGTGTCATTCATTTGTCACAAGGTCTTTCGTATGCTTGAATATTTGCAATCATGTGCAACCGAACAGAAACGAAAAGGATTTCGTATACACATGACCAAAGGTCAACCCGGACGGCCAAAGTTTGTATGGATAAACTCATGATGATTGAATGAACGAAAAAATAAAAAAAAAAGATTGAATGGGGAAAACTCCTTTCGACAGAAAAATTCTATGCACTGACACACTGACTGATGTGTTTGACAGGCAAACATAAATATGATATGACGGGCTCTATTTGTGTGTAGCCCCCTTCCCCTACCATGCCGGGTTTAATGAATGCCAATGGACTTGAGAGTCTATTTTCCTTCATTTCACATGTCAGACGTCGTCGTTGGGTTGTTATTTCGTTGAATGGTTATTTAATGAGTTTTTTTTTCTCCATCACCGACATCGTTGTCGTGTTGTTTATCGCAAGTTCAAGGCCGCGGCCAAGGCTAAGGATATTTTCAGAGCGAAAAAAATAAAACATAACGCGTTCTCTTGAATTCCAATCTGGAGAAACATAATATCCAGATATTTTGAATCGGAATCATCTTCAGACGACACGGTGATTGATCAATTGCTGTTTAAATAATTAAGGACCTATGCTTTGAAGGCTGGTAATGGTACTTGTCGCGCTATGACAAGGGCACTTGAATAGAATAGATACTTTTTTATAGAACCTGTTGGTAGACGGCTAGACGTTTACAAATTAATTAAAAATGAAATTTAAACGACTATTAAGTTTGTATCTTTAAACCAAATCAGGCAAGTCGGAGATATATAGAATTACGACAGTGTGGGGGGGGGGGGGGAACAGATAAATCGCGGACATTTTAGAGTAAAATGTAGGTACTGTAAGGTTAGTACCTACATTTTACTCTAAAATGTCCGCGATTTATCTCTTTCCAAGTACATTTTAGAGTAAAATGTAGGTACTGTAAGGTTAGTACCTACATTTTACTCTAAAATGTCCGCGATTTATCTCTTCCCCATATTTTTACTTTTCAGGGCAGCAAGGTATCTAATCAGATACCTTCAAAACATCGTGGATATGAAGCAGGGGTTTGAGATTTTGTCAGGGCATTACCAACCATTCGTTTCATTGCCACGTCTCATTCTAACATTCTAGAAGAAAACGACCGAGAATGAACAACTGAATTGTCAGCCAAATACAAGGTGGCCCAGATACAAGTTTCTTTTTAAAAATGCAATAAAATGAACAAAATTAAATTGCTTCCATGTATTATAGCTTAATATTCCCAATAATTATACATCATAACGTCGTTCAAGTGGCTGCCTCGGCTGGATTCGCAGTAGCGCATTCTGTCACTACAATTTTCAAAGATCTTGTCGCTGGGTTCGGACTTTAGTTTACGTATTTCTTGGATAATATTGGCCTCAAGTGCTGTATCGTTTCCGGATTGTTCCCACGGTTCCCAAAAACTAAATTCAAAGGCGACAACGTTGTTCCCAAACAAACTGTCACTGTGGTGCATTGGCTTCTCGTCAATAACGTGCGGGTTTTCATAGCCCCAGATGCGGCAAGATGATTTTTCGCCCAAAATCGTTGTCTAATTCAAGGTGCTCTAAGGCCCAAAATGCATGCGAAGCGATAACGAAGCGAATGGTCGTGTGCCTTCAAATGCTTAGTCAATTGGATCTTGTAAGCGAGTAACCCGAGATCTTTGTGTAGATCGAGTTGATGTTCGTAAATTGAATCTCACATTCTCGGCTACAGCAGCCACCATCTTGTCTATACGACGACGGCGACAATGAGTGTTGTCCACTAGCATACTAGTCTCTCGAACTTTTTGCACAGACTTGCGTAGAGCAGGCGCGATGTGTGCTTCATTTGGGCTTCACCCATTTAGGAGCTTACTTCTATGACGATCTTAACGATCGAAAATCGACCGACCCAAAATGTCTCTTACGAAATGGTTCAACGAGTAGGCAGGAACTTCATATCCAAGTGTGTCGGTTCTCTATTCGACTGCCACTTCAGCCTAACCTGGCCTACTTTCTTTTATTATTGTTTTATTTTATTATTTATTAAAAATACTTTAAACCCACAGAAATAACACGTCTGCAATGTCCTAATGAAAAACACAGTACTTTTGCTTAGGATACTGATAGTCGGTGTAGTATCTTAGTTAGTTATGTAAAGCGAGGAGCCTCTGGTTCAACCCGTACCACCTGAAAGTTTTTATTCACTGCTCCACCTCTTGCAAACATCTGACAAACCTTTAAGAGTAATAAAATGCCTTTCGGAATCGGCATCTTGTCCCGATGGCATTGCACCGATTGTTCTTAAAAAATACAGTCAAGCTCTTAGTCTTTATATTAAGTATTATTTAGATTTATTATAACTGGGAAATTCCCTAAGCTATGAAAAAGTGCCTTTATCATTCCTGTATTTAAAAAGGGTGAACACTGTGATATCACCGATTACATGCCAATTTCTAAGCTTTCGTGTATTCCTAAGATTTTATAACAAGTTGTCTGGGTAAAAATAAGTATTTCCATGTCGCAATGTCATATGTAACCAACAGCATGGATTTGTAAAAAAACATTGTTAAAAATTGCTTTGGTTTTTTGCGTGCATGTTCAGATTCCTAAAAAAATAACGATGCAGTCGATTGCATATACACCGACATCTGTCCTATGAGACTATTGACTTTAACCTCAAGGCTTATCGTTTCCCACATTTTTTCGTAAAATGGATTTACTCATACCTTAAGAGTAGGGACTTTCGAGTTAAACTCAGAGGTTGATTATCTTAGTCATTAAATGCTCAGTTTGATTTTCCTCAGGGAAGTCACTTAGGTCCAACTTTGTTCATTCTTTCTATATGATGGGCTTTTAAGTGGTCTAAGGAATTTGACGACCCTACGTTATTCAGTCTTTGTACAATTTCTTCGTCCGTCAGCATCTAAAGTATTTAATAAAAATCAGCACTAAATGATGAGCCTGTGGTGCACTTTTCGTGTCTGAAAATGTCTGCTCGTGACAGTAATAAGCACTCCACGACAAAGATCTGATAGTGTTGCATCCACAATGGTTGGAGAAACTTGGCTTTAGGTCCTATATTTGGCCGTTAATGCCTTATATTTATATTTATTTTATACTGACAGAATATTCACTACAATGGTACTACAAGTAGGTGCAACTATTTATGCGATACTTGATACATATGTTTCAAAATTCACCTCGAAGCTACTAGCTTGGATACCATAGATAAGGTTATTGAAACGTCGAAAAAGTGCAAACGTCCAAATGTCCTTAAAATGACAGTGTGTTTTCGATTTGTATGGGGTTTTCCAAGATGTCCCTGTAAACTTGAAAAGGATCCTTGAACTACAGATAAAACTACATCAAAATATCCGGGGAAACTTCAACCAAATTCTATTTTTAGTGATATCTTAAAAATATTATCAAAATCACAAAAGGATTTGAAAATTTAAAAAAATTTCTTAGAAGTTACGGAATACTTTCTTTCGTTCTTAATGATTCATGATTGTGAAAGCGAAGTTATTAGGTATTGAAGTGAATTAGAAAAATAATACATCGAATAGAGTTTGGTTCATCCGATTCGCTACTCGGATTTATTTTGAAGTACAAGAATTCGTCTTAATTGAATGGGAATGTGTTTATACCCACCTACCAGTGACGTGCCGTGGTGCTTGTAGTAGGGTGTTCTCTCAATTATTTTCGCATTCATTTTTGTTAAGGAAAATTTCCTTATACGCATACATATGTATATGTATGTTTATGCATTTATCTATTTTAGCTTATTTATACTTTAATATGTTTTTATATAAGTATGTTGGTCTAAACTCTTGAATTAAATATTTCGACGAAGTTTTTTTAAGAAAACTAACAAAACTTCATCGTAGAATGCATTTTTGGTTTCAATTTCCTTAAGAAACGATAACTTACTTTAAATTTCGCCCAGAATAGTATTTCTTGTGAAATTTCAACAGAGGAACTAGATGTTGAAAAATGTATGGTAATGGCGTTTCTTATAAAAATATTTGAAAAACTGTCTTTTAAAACGCAGTACTGGTAAGAAGTAAAAGCATTAACCGATTTTGTATCTCAAATGGTTAAACAATTATAGCCGAATATATACAATTACTAAATTAATAAAAACTTAAGATAATAAAACTTAAATAAGTTAAGAAAGTTGCGAGATGCAACCAGCAAGTTTTTTTTAGAATTTTTGTTCGACAAATTAGAAGTATGATATGTGAAATGAATCGATTACCGCAGCAAGATGCGCGAGTAATGCGTTTATTTTTATACCCTATCCTAAGGGTTTATTAATTTTGACACATAGTTTGTAACACCTCTTAATATTCGTTGCAGACCCCTAAAAGTACATATATTTATGATCAGGACCAAAATCTAAGACATATCAACTTTTGAGGCCTTTAAAGTTATGCTAGGAAGCTGAAATTCGGAACATATACTCCATAGGGTTCCGAAATGGTAAAGTGTTAAAATTGTCAAAATGGGCCCACTGCCACGCCCACAATTTAAAAAAAACCGTTTTAAGGCTTAAGTTCGAGAGATAAAGTTGTACAACCTTCACAAGATATGTAGGTACTGCCTACATTTATAAATTTGATATAAAAAGTTGTTTGCCACGCCTCCTTTTTGTGGGCGTTTTTCACTAAAATGCTGTATTCTTCGTTTGTTGTTTAACAATATACTTATTGTTAGCCAATATTTTTTCCTATATATCGCCCATACAAAGTTTTTGGCCACGGCCACTTTTTGGTTTAATTTTGTACTAAGGATGTTTGGGATGGAGTAAAAAATTCTGCATACTCAGTTTTTGGAACAAAAATCGATTAACAGTAATTTATAAAACTAATAAAGGGAACCTCAAAAAATGTAGTGTTTTTTTCAATTCTGCATACTTCGATATTTTAAATCATTTTTTTTTCTTATAACGATTTTCTTAAATTTAAATGAAATTCGTGTTCTCAAAAACGGCTCAAATTTTTAAAAACCTAAAAAGTGATTTACATAAATTTTTCACCACCCATTTTCGATTCAAAAACGCATCTCATGTACCGTGAAAGTTTCGTCTGACGCAGTCGTGCACTGTATTTGTTTACACATTAAAATTTAACAAAACAAAAGTGATATGGTGTGCGGAGAACCCTTGCGCACCTTTCAAAGAATGTCACTGCCACCTAAACACCATTTATGTACGTTTTTACATGATAGATCCCATCTTGAAAGTTATAGCCTTTAAGAAGTTCGCGAATAGTTTTGGGAGACTCAATTGGGTTAACATCCGCGTCTTGTGCCAATTTTAAAGTTGCCTTGGCTTTGGCCAATACTGAATACCATTCCATCCTCACTTATTACATACAAACATGTAGATTTAAGATTTTAAAGATTTCGATTTTATTTCACATGTCGATTATAATGTTAAAATTTTTTTTTTGAGTTTAATAAATCATGCAAAATCTATCAGCCAAATTTACAAAAATTACCCATAAACTCCCACAATAATAGTTTATTTGGTCATCTTTAGTTGAACGATAGAAAAACCTACGAGACTATGCGGTTGACATTTAAAATGACTCTCCCAACGGCTTAATGGTCAGCTCATGAATCTGCACATGTTCCGGTGCTGAAATCGCAAACAACACTGCCTGAGACACATCTTCCGGTTCTAGAGCTGAATGCTCTTCTAGAATTTCCTTTGGAATCATTTCCGCGTTAACCATTCCAGGACTGATGCTCTGTTGATAGTTCATATATTTCAAATTACTCACATTTGAACAAAAAAAAATACTTACAGTAGTCCTTATTTTAGTGCCCATATCCTTCAGTTCATTCCTTAAGGTTTCATTGATTGCAGTTACCGCAAATTTGGTTGCGGCATAAACATTTAAGCCAGGAGTCGAGCCAACTTGATGTCCAAGTATACTATTTATGTTTACAATGTGACCGCTAAAGTCCCGCGCTTTCATACTTTTGATTGCCGCCTGAGTTGCATAGAGCAAACCTTTGATGTTTGTGTTAACAACCTCGTCGATAGTCTTCCCATCAATGTCGATCAGCATTCCAAGGCGAACGATCGCAGCATTATTCACAAGGATATCGATTCCTCCAAGAGTCTCTTCGATCCAGCGAAATGTTTCTTTGACATCGGCTTCGTTAGTAATGTCCAACTTACGAATAATATATTTCTCCTGAAGGTTCTTGGGAAGTTCTGCTCGATTTTCCGCTAACCTAGCGATATCAAGTCCTGACGCGACAACTTTCAATCCAGCTTTAAGCAAGTCAGCTGCAATAGCTTTGCCGATACCGGAACTGGCGCCAGTAACTACAGCAACCCGATTGTTCCAGCGTTCCATCTTTTAATGGTATTTAATGGATTACTTCAGATAATTGAATGAATGATTTTCGTGAAATATACGACCTTTTATATACGAAAAAATTGCGTTCAAATATATTATAGATTCGCTTGCGAGTCAATGAACCCGATGGTAAATATTATGTACCTACTTTATCTTCTGGGTTTTGACCACATAAATCTTGTAATTGTAAACTGATTGTGGGGCAGTAATTAGCGTTGCCATTGTGTTGCATGTGTACTGGAAATGTATTTATAAAATTTAGTACTTGGTAGTAGAGATACATGACTTTAAAGTCAGTCAAATTGTAACAGACTCTTAACAGCGCTACAGGTTTATGGACGTGTGCTTTCTACAGCACCATATACAGTGCTGCCTTCGTACAGCAGCAGTTTTATGGTGCTTTATCGACTTCAAAAACCTTAATCGAATACAAGTAATTAACCCTTTGTTGACCAAGCTGTGAAAAACTTGTAAAAAAACCTTTTTTTTGGTGATTCATTGAATCAATGACAAAATCAAAATTTTGATTTTTACTTCAATTTTAAGCTGTTGAAAATGTATTCTAACGCAGTTTTTTTTTGTCATTGACGCAAAGGTATACATTGGAAAATGGCTTTGATTGTATTTTATTGATACTGCAAACCTCACACCTTCTCTGTGATTCCACAAACTTTGGCCTGTGAACACCCAGATTACCTAGTCGCACGTCATTCGATACAGATGCTCCTTTGCCTCTTCGCATTTTTGCTGCATTATGAAGATTCCTTACTCTGTGATTTTCTTTTCAGATCACGTCTGTCAACAGGTAAATCTTTTTGTGACAGAAGTCCTAGGGTAACGCATCTCTTGTACTCCAGAAGGGGTACTTTTTCATTCATTGGGCAGTAAACGATAAACCAATTTACGAAAGAAATTTCGAGCATTCTCTAAAAAATTCAATGCTACCAGTTCTTTGACCTGCGGCCTAATCCATAAGCAGTCCGAAGTTGATCATGATCATGGTCCACTCAATACATAAATTTGTTATAGTCTTTTACAACATTAGGTAATCTCGTTTGAAACTAACAGTACCGTTCTGGTATCCTTCCATTTATAGAAACTGATCCCACCTTTCGAAGATCGATAATCGAAGTGTCCTCTATTCAATTTTTTATCTTCTTTCAAATTTGTTGGGTTGCCTTTTCTATTTGCTCGAATTGTTCCACAAGTTTTTTCGGTTTTTAACTTCTCTAATGATCCTTTTCAGTCATTGACAACACTACTCTTTTGCCGAGACCGTAGTTTTCGTATTTACTTTCCAGCTGTTCGTCCTTTCCTTGATAATTTGCAAATTTTTTGATGTAGCCATGTTGGTCTGCTAAGTACCATAATTTGTAACCTCTTTTTATAGGTTTCATGGGATTGTATTGTTTCATGGAATTTCTTACCTTGAAAAGAATCATTGACTCGTCAGCAGAAAGCTGTCTTGTCCCATGGTAAGAAGTGCCAAATTTTTCATTCAACGAATCTATTATTGGACGAAGCTTGAAAAGTCGATCTCTGTTGTTTCTTTAAATGAGGCTGTTGTCATTTAAGTGCAAGCTGCTAAAAATTGCTTCGAATCTATTTCGACTCATCGTTTTACTCACCAAATAAACTCCCAAATCCTCACTTTCACTCCAAAAATCTCTCCAGCAGGGTAGTTCGTAGTATCCAATAAGAAAATGTATTCCTATAAAAGCTAGCAGCTCACCCTTCTTCAAGTCTAACACCTTACTTTTCTGAACAGCGTAGAGATTGGATTGATAGACAATATTATCGAGAACATTTTCAAGAAAGGATATAAAAAAATTGGACTAATTGGTTGGAGTAATGCGGCTTTCAAACATACCTTTAACAGGACCGTCTTGCAATAAAAATTCAGGAATTTCTGATACAAGCTAGCTTAGCTTTCCTCGCCGATTTGGTTCGTCTTCAGATATTTTTTTCTTCGAATGACTGCAACCCGGACGATTATCAGAAATTTCCTCGCTATCACCCAGTAAATCATCAAGCTCTTCTTGAAGTACAGCTTCATGTGGTTCCTCATTCATTTTGGAAGCAGATCTTATTCTTGAATGAATAGTCAATAGATCCAATTCATCTTCGGATTCTACATCGGTATCTTCAGTATAAGGTAATTCCTTAAGAATACCCAAAATCATCCTTCACAAAAACATTCTGAGCCGACAAAATTCACTTTATAAATACATGAAAACAACACGAAGAAATAAAATAACTTAATCATCACACAGCCCGACGGTACTTATCAGTCCACTTTAGTTTTTTAGTAATAATATATGAAAAACCACTAATACGTTAATTGATATCGAGTTTTTTCGAAATGTGAATATGTAATTCAACTAAAAACTTGAATAAATTGACCTAAATCCGCAGTGGGTATTGAGATCAACAATTGCCAAAATCAACTAAAATTACTCTTTTCAAAGCCTAGTAAGCTGTCAAAACAAACCGTTATAACCGTAGCTACGACGAATTAAAAAAAAAAAACTACATATAGATTTTTTTTGATGTATTGTGGTACATAAAAGTACCGTTGGTCAACAAAGGGTTAAAGAAATTGTTATGCAGATTGTAAACTGGAGAGCTGGGGTATTATTATTCCCAGTAGCAGATGTTGGCACGCTGGCGGAAGGCCGGGCAAAAGCCCATCAGAGGGGGAGGTTCTTCCTGCTACTACTTTTGGTACAAAATATACCGTGCCAATTATCCAATCGATATCAAAACGGTTGTTAGAAGTCACCTGAAATGACTTTTTTCAGCTTCCATATATCGGCTATCCGAAAGAGGAACGCAATCACGGAGAAAAAGTATAAATAATGTGAAAAAAGAGATAGAAAGTTAGAAGATCAATTCCATTTTTGATGAAGAAGATGGTAATGATTTTCATATGGTGATTGTTCCACTGGAACCTGGTGCTTTCAAAGACGAAGAGGAAGGTGACTAAGAAGACATGGAGATATATGCTTTACCTAGAGATCATGAAAGTAACTAGGGGGATAGTGATGACGAACCTCTTTCTAACAAACGATGTGCTTCGGTACTTTATTCCTTACCAACTTGGCAAAATTGCAATGAGTGCATTCTGGAAGAATCCATCTCGCTTGCAGACGGATTCGAGGCTAGAAAGAACCAGCTTGCAGAGGAATATGCAAACCTAACTCCTGTGGATGTGTTCCAAAAATATTTTATGGAGAGGTTTATGATCTGATTATAGGCAATTGCGTATTGTATGCAGGACAACATAATCGTCATGGGTTTGAGCTCAATAAGGATGATTTGCGTGCTTTTTTTAATACTGGAGTTTCCGTCATAGCTACTTGTATGTCGCGAAACAGGTACTTAGGTACTAAAACAAATCGTTTCTTTGGCTGAATCATCTAATGACAAAATGTTCAAAGTAAGGCCTTTATGCGAACTACTGATAAAGATGTTTTGTCAAAGGGCAAAAAAAAACAGTAAAAAAGCAATAACATTTTTGGAGTTCGCTTTGTTAGTTTTCCAGATATTGCAGGTTTTATAAATTACGGTTAATCGAATTTTATTCCAAAAATGGAGCATGCAGTATTTTGTCCCCATCCTTAGTACAAACAAAAAGCAAAAATCCTTGGAACCATTTTCTAGAAAAATAGTGATTAAACAGTTTCGCCATATGGCGCCCGGACAGACAGACAGACTGACAGGCAGACAGACAGACAGACTGACGGACGGCATTGCCGGACCCACTTTTTTGGACTTCTCTATAGTCGTAATATAATCCCTCATACACCTATTTCATGAGACGGAGCAGTATATTACTTGCTTGTGCGACATCCGGGGAAACATTTGGTGGTGGGTGATTTTCACTTTTTTACTCGATATGGCCGTTTCAAATGTCGTTTGCATGTAATTTCGAGTACTGAGCCTATTGACCAGCTACATAGCTTTAAGACGAAATATTGCCAGAACCTATCTACGTCCTCGAAACAGAAATAATTGCCGTTTATCAAGCTCACTGATAGTTGGACTTTAACCAACAAACAATGGACACAACCTTCAAAAAATCTCAAAGCAACTACGACATGTGATGTGTCATACACGCACCAAATGTAAGTGCAATAAATGTGACAAAAATTATTTTTCAAAAGTTCACTCACAAGTGTTCAATGTACCATAAAAAGTATACCTCAAAAATCCACTTTTTAAATATATAACCCTTAGTTTTACTAATGTGACACATCACAATATAATTTTCGTTTTATAGCTTCCAACAAACGTGCCTATTTGTTCTTGATAAGTTCATTTCGATGCATCTAGTAAAATAGCACGATAAAACGATTAAATTCATTAAACTATAACTGTATTATATCGCTCTTTAAATAAGAAGATACCTATACATAACAACAATCGAATTCACCGGAAAAACCATTTAAAGTTCGCTACAATATCTAAAACAACGTTCAGTACTCGTAGAATACAATTGCAACTCGCACCCAATGGAACGCTGGCAAAATCGTGTAGCAGTTATTACCGGAGCAAGCAGTGGAATTGGTGAAGCTATCGCTAATGACCTTGTGAAAGCAGGATTGAAAGTGGTCGCCTTAGCACGAAGGATTGAACGAGTACAGGAGAGTCGGAGCAAGCTACCAAATTTTCTACAAGTCAACTTCTACCCGCTCAAGTGTGATGTGACAGATGAAGAAGAAGTCAAGAGAACATTCAATTGGATTTGCCAGAATTTGGGAGGCATTGACATTCTGGTTAATAATGCCGGTGTTGCTCGACCAGGATACTTAGTCAAAATGGACACCAAACTGATAGATGACGTTCTGAATACAAATGTGAAAGGATTGATTTATTGCACACAGGCCGCTTTCCAGAGCATGATTGAACGAAAGTTCGACGGTCATATTGTTAATATATGCAGTATTGCGGGACATTCTATTATTCCTGGAACAACAGAGTTTCCCAGTTGGAATATCTATCCACCGTCGAAATTCGCTGTCACAGCAATAAACGAGACGGTCAGGAATGAACTTCGTTCGCTGGGAACTAAAATTAAGACAACTGTAAGTTTTTACTTGAAAATATTTTTGAAAATTATTTTCGAATATTATTATAGAATGTGTCACCCGGTTTTGTGCGAACGGAAATTCTTCCAGAAGATATTGCTGAGTTGACGAGTGATGCTGTACTCAATGCAGAAGATATCTCCCAGGCGGTTTTATACGCCATATCTACTCCGCCACATGTTCAGATACATGAAATCATTGTTAAGCCAATTGGAGAGATTGTATAATGAACTGTATTTCAAGAAAATAAACAAAAACGTTGCGTGATTGTAGTGATTACTATCATTGATTGCGTGTTGCTCAACATTTTTTCACTGTTCACGTTGCATCATGTGCATCATTCTAAACAATTCTCTAGCGATTTAATAATTGGCTTTAAAAGAGCCTGCTTTCTAGCGAGTAATGTGAATAATCTGACCTTAGATATACCAAATAGATAAATGCTTGTACTTTTACGGCATTATCATTTGGGCGTATCTTTTAGTTAAGCTTAAATCAATATCTCGATTATTATGTTATAAATCTATGTGACGTGTCTGATTAAACTCGAATTTTTAGACAGATAGACGATCAGTTGCCTGTTTTTTTTTTTGTTGAAAGCGTTATCACTTGAATGTGCACTTCACAACTAGAAAAATACTTCAATATTTAATCGACATGAAATATTTTAACTCAATTATGATTTAGATCACTATAAATTTAGATCAAGTTTACTGTGTCAGTCGATGACAGTAGGTGGAATTGCAATGAACTCAGAGAGATTCTCAGGGCAAAATATTCGTGGGCAGTCTGCCGTGATGTGTCTTATTATTTGTCGATCCACCGAATATTAGCAGCATGATGGCTTGAAATACAGACACTTGTAAGGGATGATCGTGGGTTTCTAAATGGAAATCAGATCACCGGTATTGCAGTTGCATTCGCCATGCATTGGTTGCGTCGAAGTAGGCTGCGTTACCTAATTGTCGCCTCGCCGCTGTTCTTAAAATATTACGGTTTTCAGTATTTTTTCATTTTTTTTTAAATTTTCACGTGCAAAATGGATTGCTAGCACCCTTATAATGTTAATAAAAGCAGAGCACGTTAAGGCACATTAAGGAAAGAAGAAATAAGACTAAAGCGTGGGAAACCGATTCATATTGAATTAAAATTTTTGCAAATTGTAGTGCTAAGGAAAAACAGAGTAAGGCATGCCATATTCGTGTTGTGCGGTAGAGGAACGAATCTTTATATTTCACAGTACAGGCTTTAGAGCGGAAGGAATGCAACTGGCTATTTCGTTTGAGCACTTACAACGGAAGTATCGATAAACCAACGAAGGAAAGGAGACATTATGAGGATGACTAAGAGGGTCAAGGGATTTCAATTTTGTCAAGTAGCTCCAAATATGTCATTGGTCCACCTGACCATATATGAGCATTATACTGAAGTTTTAGGCGATTAAAGGCCTTATAAATTCTAGCCAGATCAGTAGGGATGAAATATTCCTGGCAACGCTTAAGGAACTGTAGACATTTTGCCAGCGTTCTTAGCGACGTCGAACATGTGGTCATTCCAACGAAGTTTGTCCTTAACACACATACCGAGGAGAGAAAGACTTTCGGTCTCAGCGATGCAAGTGCCATTCATGGATAATTAGAAAGTATTACATCGCTTTAGTGACAGTAGACCGCATTGTATTTTGGGAACATTAAATTCTACTCTGTTGGTTGCACCCTACTTAAGTATGATGTCGAGATCAAAATTTAAAAAGCTTAACATACTTTTCCATTCCAGCTCCACGCCCGAAGATGAGGGACGTAAACCTAGAAGAAGCTGTCATCAGCAAATGAATTAATTGAATAAAAAGTGACAGACAGGAGATCATTGATAGGAAAGTAAAAGAGAATCGGAGAGAAACCAGAGCCTTGTGGGACACCAGCATTTATTTGGTGAGTTGCAGACTTAAAGCCGTACAAAACTACTTGAATCGAACAGTCCGAAAGGTAATTTCTAATCCATCGAAAGAGGGTATCAACGATAATAATAATCCACGGTGAATAGATTAGTTCCACTTTTCGGTTAGATAAGTCATCAAATCACCAGTGGATCTGTTGCTGCGAAAACCGTACTGCCGCTCATTAAGAAGTTTTCGGGATTCAAGATATTTCGTAAGCTGACGATTTATTAGCGTTTCCATGCCCTTGGAAAGAAGTGACGTTAGTGCAATTGGTCGGTAGATGGAGGGAGGAAGATTCGCCTTTTTTGGGACTGGCTGGACAAATGCTGTTTTCCATCTTCTCGGAAAGAGCCCTGAAGGACAGGACAGATAGAAAATTTTACACAGTGATTCTGTGTACACTTCATAAATGAATGTCGCGACGAAAGACCAAAAGTTTCTACTGCCGGTGGGAGTTTGCAGTATTTTCTGCCTCAACTTTTGATCGTAGGAGAATTTGACACGATCTATATGGACTTTGGGTTTGTTACTTTAAATCCTGTTGAGAATAAAACGTTTCATATCCAAGTGAATTATGTTTGTTATCATATTGGCAGCAGCGTCCACACCGCCATCGAGGAAACATAGCGACCAGTTAAAATTCCTAAAGAAACTGTTTAATTTTAGTCTTCAAAATCCGAAATAAAGCAATCTTTTCATCTTCTCGATTTAATGCTTAAGAGCGGACAGGCCTACTTTTTGGCTACGTTTTTAAAAAAAAAATGTTTTTCCTATGAAATTGAAAGAAATCCATTATCTTCTTAAGGATAGGGTATCATACTGTTCGCCCCAAGCGGACTGTAGCCATTCCTTATGTTTTTTTATTTTTTATTCGTTTTGCCTTATTGATGTTGCGTTCATAATTTTTTGGACTCACGAGTATGCACGGAATGCAGGTCTATCCCGGCACAGCCGACTTACCAGGATGAGACATTTATACAACCGACGTTGCCCGGCATCGGAGTGGAGCATTCGTGACCAGTTGTCCTTAATTTCAATTTCAATTCAATTTATTCATATAAAAATAATATGGTACATTAAGATATACATCTTTTATAGTACTTAGTTATAATATTGAGCAGTTAAATTTAATTAATAATAATGCAAAAAAAGGGTGACAAATATAACAAAGTTTGTAAAACACGTATGGAAATTTAAGGTAGGGAGGAGAAATGAAGGAGGACAGCATTTTTAAAGCGTGTGGCATTAGAAATTGTTCTTATACTTAGTGGCAGAGAGTTATAAAAAATAAACGGGATGAACTAAGATACCGACAGCGTGATGGTATAAGGGCACATGTTCTAGGGGAACGAGCAAAATTAAGTTTTTCATACAAATACGATGGAGTCTTATATATCATAATCTTATGCAGGAAAATACAATTTCTTGCGTCGATGTAGTGTTTGAGCGAACATCCGAGTAATGTTTTTGAATACTGTGATACATGGTCATATCTCCGCAGGCCATAAATATATCTAACTGAGTCATTAAATGTCACTTGTAGCTTACGTAGGGAGAGAGAATCAATATTACTGTAAACAGCTTCAGCATAAGTAATAAGTGGCAAAATTAGGGTTGTAACAAGTTTTCGTCTAACATTAGTTGGAGTAAAACTTGCTGTTATCCAAAGCTTGCGAAGACAACCATATATTCGTCTTATAACAGTGTTAATATGGTCGTACCCTGACAACTTTTGGTTAATAACGAATCCGAGGTTTATTGCAGTTTCAACAATTGAAAGTTTATTGGAAGAGAGCATGACATCCGGGAAGCAGTTAAGGGCTATCATTTTGCTGGATATGGGAATAACCTGAGACTTTTTCGGATTTAGATGTAATCCATTAGTAACAGACCATAAGTTAATACTGGCAAGATCCTCATTTATGTCATTTACTAATTCATCCCTATCATTAACTGGTTTTGATGAGTACAGTTGGACGTCATCTGCATAGAGGTGGATCGTGGAATGTTTGCAAACAGAAGGTAAGTCATTTATGAACAGACAGAAGAGAATTGGACCAAGGATTGACCCTTGTGGTACACCTAGTTTTACTGGCAGAAGAGCTGAAGAAGAATTGCAAGTTACAACTCTCTGAAATCGATCACACAAATAACTTTTTATTAGATTTACTGCGCTGTTGCCAAAACGAAACAAATTTTTCAGTTTCCAGCAAAGGATTTTATGGTTTACTTTGTCAAAAGCCTTTGAAAAATCAAGTAGGCAAAGAAGCGTAACGTGTCCTTTATCAAAACCCTGCCTTATATCTTCTAATATACTTACCATAGCCGTAGAGCAACTGTGTTTAGATCTGAAACCAGATTGTCCCTCATAGATAAGACTATTGAGCGATAGGTGTTGTAGAAGCTGTTTCGCTATCACTTTCTCAAAAACTTTTGACAAGCACGGCAAAATACTTATTGGTCTAAAATCAGCAGCAGATACCGGAGTGGATTTTTTGGCAACAGGTACGATTCGAGCAATTTTCCAGGATTTGGGAAAATTGGACGTTGTAATACAGTGGTTTGGGATATGAGTTAAATGGCTTATAATAAAAGGCAGGATTTGCCTAATGAATCGCATGGGTAACTCATCTTCCCCAACAGCACTTGATTTTATGGATGAAATATAGTCGATGACCTCGATTTCAGTAACCGATTCAATTTCAAAGCCACTTACCAAAGATTGACTAGAGTTCTCAGATAAATCAAAATTTAGATTCTCAGAACTATTTTCAAGAAAAAAATTATTCAATTCATCAGGATCAATTTGACATTTGGAACTATATTTACTACTGGAAACACCTATTTGACGCAGATTAGTCCAAAGCTTTTTGGGGGAAAGCGATGTATTCAGCTTGGAGGCATAGTAGTTCTTTTTGGCATTACGTATGACAGCAGTCGAATGGTTTCGCATATTTTTGTACGCAAGCCAATTGACATTAGACGGACTATGTTTCCATTTACTGTAAAGCCTGTTACGGGCCTTGATGGTATTGATTACTTCAGTTGTAAACCAAGGACAGCTTCTATTTCTGATGTTCACTGTTTTAGTTGGCACAAATTGATTATATAAATCAAGAATCAGTTCTTGAAAATATTTCAGTTTCACTTCAGGATCAGCATAAAGGCGGCAACTACTCCAAGGGGCAGATAAAGCGGCAAGTTGAAGGGCATCAGTATTTATTGATCGAAAATCCCTATACGAAAAAGTCAAGGGGACAGCAGAATGGTTAAAGTTAATATTATATGTACAAAATAGAAGATCGTGATCAGAAATACAATCGAGCGAAAGCTGTTCAAAAAGAAGAATATACGACGGGTCAGATACTATTGTCAGATCGAGGAGGCTAGGTATGCAATCCTTAGCGAAACGTGTTGGGTAATTTGTATTAAGTATTTGAAGTCCTAAAGAAGATACGAAATCCTTTATTTGAAATGCACGGGAATCATTTTTTATCAAATCAGAATTGAAGTCACCACAGACAATAACGTGTTCATATTGCGAAGAAAACTCAGAGAGGGTCGCAAAGAATGGCTGAGGCGAACAACTGCGATCGGGTATATAAGCACACGCAACCAAGCATTTAGACGTACCATCATGAATCTCAACAATTAAGAACTCTGAAAATAAGTTAACTGATTTACTTATGATTTTACATTTTAATGAAGATTTACAATAAATCGCTATCCCACCTCCCCAAGTATAAGTTACCCTATCATTCCTATAAAGTTCAAAATTAGGTATATTATAATGCGTATCTGAAGTATCACTTTTAAACCATGTTTCACCAACACAAACAACATCAACGTTAGAATTTGAAAATACATACTTTAGATAATCTAGCTTGTATTGATTGAGACTACGTGCATTTAAATGACAAACCTTAAAACCATCACGACAATTAGAAAGAGCATTTACCATAGTGTGCGTTAATTTTTTATCCACACTGTAATAAGAGCGTACTCTATTCATAATAAGAATAACCAAAAATGGAAAAACAAAACAAACCAACAAACAAAATAATAATGCCACAGACTGAAGAAAAACAAAAAGAAGGATTAAGTAATAGAAGAGGGAAATAAAGAACAGATCAATAACAATTTTTATAATATTAACTAATTAAAAAGAAAATAGGAATACAATACAGTGATTTTTGTTTAAAGAGTCGCAGCAACACCAGCAGCAATAGAGTGAAGATCTTCAGAGCTTTCAATAGCAAAGCTTTTTCCGTTTTCCGTCTTCTTAGCATAAACTATTCCAGATTTCGTGTAAACAGAGAACAATTGTTTTTTTCTCTTCAGCCCAAGTGCACTCTGTAGAAGAAAGCGTGAGTGCTTGGTTAAGCTCTCATTCAAATAGCAGCTGCCATTAGATGCAACACCAAAGTCGGTCAATTTCAGCACTGTTTTGTTTTGTTTGCGGTAATTCGCAGCAGCTATAAGAACAGCATTTCTCGCATACGAAGAGTTGAATCGGAGCACAATTGATGGTGGGACAGTCTGTGCAGAGTTGTTGTTGGTGGCATTACGCCTTTTTGCACGAAATGCATGAACCAACTGTGGCTGATTGCAGTTTATAGTTTCACAAAGTTTATGAACTAATTGCGGCAAATTTTCGTTGGGAATTACAGGTACACCAAATAATACAGCATCACAGGCGACTTCTTTTCTCTCGAGCACATTTATTTGCTGACGAAGAGAGTGAATCTCAGAACTATGCATTTGAGCAGTAGCAGATGTGCTTTCTTCAATTTTATCGACGCGTGCGATTATGTTGGAAATCGCATTGTTAAGACTATCAAAACGTTGAGCCCAGCTTTCCTTGACTTCTTCAATTTTGTTGAAAAATTCAATACGCATCTTATCCATCTCTTCAATAAACTTTTGTTGATTGGATGCTGAATGCTTGTTGAATTGCTCTTCCAAGATTTTGACAGTTACAGTTCCTTTGTCGTTGACTTGCAGTTTGGTTGAAGGTGAATGAGAGACCGTATGCAAAGAGAGTGCGTCTCTTTGTGTTTTGTTGCGCGTAGATGGGCCTGCTGTAGATGACATTATTGGCAAGTAAAAACACTTTTTCAGGTAGTGAAATAAACAATTATGCCAGCAATAATCAAATATACTAAGCACTGAAGTTAGTTGTGTGTATAAATTGAATTGGAGGATACGATTATATTAAAAGCAAAGAAAGGAAGAAAAGAAATAACTTTAGATATTGTATTTAAGCTGGAGCGACTAAAAAACACGTCTATTCTCTATGACTAACCATCATAACTCAACTCATCATGCTACTACTTTCTCATCATGCCGTCTTCAGCACGGATGCCTCAATACCTTCACTTAAAAGTGGGATTTTCTTCTACGCTTTTACTCCCTGATGCACTCTAAATAAGCGTTTTTGGACTTAGTCGCCTATCTTATCAGCCAGTTGTCTGAAGCAACCCTGTCAGAGACCAGTATTGATTTAGATAAAAGGTTCTCTGTCGGCTTAAACTCACGCGCACCCGTCTACAATTCTGACCTAAAATTTATTTCAGTAAGAAATTTGTGTGTGCGGAGCTATATTTTCAGTATTAACAATATTTTTGAATTTTTGAATCAATAAAACAATTTAGTGTACACTTTCTAAAATTCTCATAGAAGGCTGATTGATGTTTGTCTGGCTTCCGTAAGTGGTGTAGAAGTTTAAATATATAAGGATCTGAACCTGGGAGCCTTCAGTCCGTGGCCCACCACCCAACCGCCGAGTCCACTTATTTTATAAAAAATATTATCCTTGTTTTGCTTTCTCACGCCCGCAGAGGGGCTCACAATAACTTTGTCGTTAACTCCGCTTAAATAGTGTAATACTTAATTCAACCAAGTGGACGAACAAGTAAAATTGGAATAACTCAGCATAATTCAAAATCATTATACCTTTGCAAAAGTCATCCATTCCCGATATCCACTGCAAACCAGAAGAGAAGAACTCAAAACAATTATTTTATTATTTTTCCTGAAATTTTGAAAACCAATTTAAAGTAGTCAACCCGCCACCCCTAGAAAAATATATGCTCAAATTTATCGGCCCACTCATCCAGGAAAAAAATAAATAATAATTGTATTTCCCTTCGAACAGTCACCTCCTCCTTGTTGAAAAAACAAGAATACTACAACATTAATTAAGTCTGCCATAGGGGATGACCCAGTTGACTCTTTAGCGTATAGTCGTGGGTTTCACTGATTTTAGTAACTCGATGATTCGATTGGACGCGCTGTATAATTAAATTTTTTTTTTTGATATTAAACTGTTTTGCTATACCGAGTATCACCACCACCACTTGTTCACGTCATCAGCATACAAATAAATAAAATATAAATGAAAACGTTAAACATCACATGCACCTTTGTTTGGGTATGCATGCACTCCTGTCAAGACCTTGAAACGATATGACTTCCACTTCGACTGAGTTGCAGAGCTGTATTGCAGCATTCGTATTCTCTCTCTCTAGGGGGGACTTTCTGTATACATTTCCATATTTTGCTTGGGGATACATGTTAATTGAATATGTGAGTTGGTCACCAACTTTGCACTCAGCTGAAGAAGGCTTCAAAGCGGACCCGGAAGAAATAATTTCGCAAAAAAAAAGTGAACGACAAAAAGTCAACACGTGAAATATCCTTGATAAAATTAAATAAAGAGCACTGCCAACAAAATAAAGCGCAAAAAAAAGAATTCATTGAACATTGAAATCGGAAAGCTTTAAAAAAATTTAGTTCGTTTTTAAATGGAAAACGATAGGATGTCGCTCTTGCTCTGTTCAACAAGGAAGATAATGGCATAGAATTTCAAAAGGAAGTATTTTGTGCGTGAACAATATCGAATATCGATAGTCAAGGTTTTTTATTGACAGGAGTGACAGGAGGGCTTACATAAATGTTGCATTTTTATTATCGAAAACTGGAGTCGGAAAAAACTGTTTAAACCGAATATTAAAACTTGTTTGTTTGATTTTTTTAGTTATGCTAAAGTTGTAGGTGCTGTGGTTTAGGGATTAGAGCGATGCACTACTTTGTAACGAACCCCCGAAACCTTCCTCATGAAGGAAGCGCTTGACTGAACAGTAGTTGAAAAGTTCAGTTCAAAGCAACTGGATCTCCTCAGACACTATTACCCGTGCTGGCGAAGGTCTAGACATCTGATGGTCGAGAACCTGCCTTTTAATACGCCGGAGAGTGACCCTTCCATTAAACTTATCCACCCTTGTGACCTTCACAGGGACTGGACTAGAGGGAGCCAGTTCGGACAAACTGTCCAGGCCTCCCGTAACTGAGGCATGAACGCTTCTGCACCTGCCTGCTCAACTCTAAGCCGGGATCTTGCCACAAGCCCTGGACTTGGGGTTATATTATATTTACTGCCTTAAAAATCGAAAATAGTTACGAAAAAGGGTCTAAAACAACTTGTAGTCGATTACCCCTACAAACAGAAATGCGAGGCCCGAGCTCTGTTTTATTAACACTTATCTCCATAGTTGGTGAGAGGTGGAGAGGTAAAGATAAAAATTTCCTCCAAGCTGGTATCCATGGCCGCCGACACCCTCGATTTACGACGACCCCTGCCTAGAGTAAGAGGTGTATCAAATTTCAAACGAAGTTTGTCATACTCCTACAATGCTCTGTAATCTTCGTGTCCTTTTATATTTGATTTACAAATTGATTTAAAAACAAAAAGAACGGTTGACAGTTTAGCTTTTTTTGTTTTGCATTTTAAGAACTGCTAAAGTGCTATCTTATGCAGCTATATGCTATACAGGCAAAAATGCTCTTACGCGCCTGAGGCCGTGTCTGCGAGCTGTAAGTTGACGGACGACGGACGAGATGTGGTTGCTGAGAAACTGCGAGTTGCTGACGCTATTAGACCATCGTGAAGTTGAATCAAAGAACACCTTCTAGGGAGGTTATTTCGTTTTCGGTTTCCTGAGGAGTCTTGACACCTTGCACGTGCTGTTACGGGTCGATCATACGATGGACTCTGTAGTTCCTTTTTGTATGTTTTGGTTTCATTCGGACGCTTTTAATCTTCGTGTGGACAGCGTGGGCCGTAGAGGGCTTACGATTCGTGTAGCTTTTGTGGTTGTACAAGTGAAGTGAGACATTTTTTTTCCGCGAACGTTTATGTACAATTAATTTGAGTGCATTTCACCAGGCGCTTTTGAAGTTACACTTAAAGAAAACTTCCAATACCTAAAACTATTTCTCGCGCCACTGGACACCACCGCGAAAAGAGAAGAAAAAAAATCCCATCCCCACCCCACTTTTTCCTTTTGATCATTCGCTTGCATTTACAGGCTAGCCATTGATTTTGGGTTATCTCGCTCACTCCTATATGCACTAATTATATGGCGAAACTTGTAATCCCATCTATTTAGGTCAAAATTTAAGTCCCGATTTTAGACGTCTAATTAATTGATTAAATTGGCAATTTAAATAAAAATAATAGAACTTGATGCGATTAAAAAGTTACCATAATCTTAGCGAAGTACATTATGCTTTCCCTATCACAAATTCGCTCAGTTCAGGACGAGGGTTAACAGTTTGAAATCTGCTGACTTCACCCTAAATTCTTTCAAAATCGGCATAAAATTGTACGTCCCTTCCAATGGAGTATAATATATTTAAATAAAATCGTGGGATTTGCGGACGGCATCGCCATAGTTGTAACAGCAAAGCAATTAAAAGAGGTTCTTTAAATTAGCAATGAAACCATCACAGTTGTTCGACGGTGGCTGACATCAATCTGAATTACCAGTAGAAAGCTTAGATTATTTAGTTGGAAGGAGATCACTGTTAGATATATACCTAGGGTAGGACGCAGACCGTGTAAGCTACCGAAGTCATATAGACCAATAGGCCTTACTTTCTTTTTTCCTAAAACCATGGAAAAATCCTTTATAGATATATAGAAGATAAAGTACGTCAAACGAATCCTCTTCATCCGCTGTACAAAATCTCACTACGAGATTTGAAAAAACTCTCACAAAAAAAGAGGTAACGGTTGGTTGTATTCTCGACATCGAAGGAGTATTCGATAACACGGAATTCTCCCAGATATACAGAGCTATTCCAATCATGGGAGTTGATAACACTACCTGCAGATGCATAAAATGCATGCTAGAGAATAAAATAATAAATACCTCACTAGGCAGCAACAAACTCAGTATTCTGGCTACGAAAGGTTGCCCACAGGGGTGAGTCCTCTCTTCCCTACTATGGTCCATCTTAGTAAGCGAACTACTGACACCAACTTCTGCACTTGGGGTTATCTAAACATCCCACCACTTCATCTAGAACTCATAAAAGAATTTATGATAAATCCCTACACGCTTATCACAGAGGATGAACCAAATTTCAATCTGGGTGCCAGGACACAGTGTACATGAAGGTAATGAAAAAGAAGACCAATGATGCCAACACCATTCTGCGGGCTGTTTATAACTACTACAAAAAGTTGTTTCAAAACTTGGCTAGAAGAGAAAAAGCTACATTTCTGGAGGGAGACCGAAGGCAAGACCGACAAGCAAAAAACTTCATTCCAAGTATTTCCCACAACAAAAAGGAAAAAACTACTGCAACGTAGTAGAAATCAGATTCGACTAGTCACAGGCTTCCTCACGGGGCACTGTCGTGTCAAAAACCACCTGCTGACTACTGTAATAGCACAAGACAATACTTGAAATTGTGCAACGAGGGCAAAGCAACAACAGATCATGTACTATGTGACTGCAACTACTTAATACATGCTCTCGTCAAAGTTATCTAGGTACCATGAAGCAGGAATGTAGCTGCCATTTTAACCAAAGAGCTAGTCGCTTTTATAAAGAACTGCGGTATCGTGGATGAGCTCTAAATGGAGGATATCACAAGAGGCCCTTGTGAGGCCTCAGTGATCTGTAATACAATATAGCACCTCAAACCCTCAATCTAATCTAATCTAATGTTCCGGTTTTCATTTTCTTGACATCTATGAAGGTCGTATTTTACTAGTTCATCCGCTCTGTTGTTGTCTGGATTGTCGGTGTACCCTGTCAACCGGCGCCAAGAGATTTCACATCAGTCTCATTCAGATATTTTCTGCATTGCTTTACCAGCTTAAATCTTATTTTGTCGATTCCAGGGGATGCTTGGTTGTCTACAGAGATAACGAAGAGCAGTTTCGACTGGCTAGCAATAAATATAGTAATCTCATTCCTTGATATTGCAATCCCCCAAGACTCATTTCTATCACCTTACGTCCTTGACGTAATGTTTTGCTAAAAACTGCATCCAACGCTTCTATGTAAACTTAAATGTGTATGTAACTAGCTTGTGTACTCTTGAAGTTTAAATACATTTTTATGATCTCTAAAATCTCACCTGATTTCTTATAATTTTCGAAGGATTTTAAAATTCATGCGACCTTTTTCTATACTTTGAGGCTTCACTGAATAAAATCTCAATACAAAATTTTGAATTCATAATATTCTCTTTTTTCGGATACTTTCACTAACCTTCTTACTCGTATTTCTATAGAATAAAAAACTCATATAGATTTCATCACAAAATTTTAAAGAGGGATACAATGAAAAGGCGCACTAGGCACCTATTATCATATTCCAGCCTTAAGCAATATAATAACGTTGCATGCATTTGTGTTTTACTTACCTTTCATCTTGCTTCGTACCTACATTCTCTCAGTTTTTATTAGCTTTCACTCGACTCTTTAAATTTGTAATAAATTCAAGAGTCCTTCAAGATAACCTCCTCGTACTGTGTGGGCTTTGGAAAAGCACACATAAACACACTGATGTATTTAAAAATGCACGTGCGCGTCAATTGATCCTAATTGGGTAAATTGCTCTGGATTCAAAGAATTTCTATTTTTGGTAAAGGACCTTGGATGGTTTCAATGTTTACTAGACCCTCCCCTTCCAAATAAGGACAATTTATTAAAGGTTTCTTTACAATATTTTAATGATCTACTCCAACGTAGAGCAACATGTTGTTTTTAAATAAAAATTATTTAATATGAGGTTTTAAATGTCCTAAATTGGTTCCTGCAAATGAAGGTATAGTGGAAAAGTTTGTGTTTTATTTTTCAGAAATAAATATGTATATGCTGTAAATGCTTTGCTGTTTCAAGTTCTGCTGTCAATAATTCGTTCAGTTAAGTCTGATAGCTATTTTGATATTTTTCAACAAACTAAACTAAGTTTTGTATAAATTTGAGCTTAGTGGTTTTGCCTTGTGGCCACAGATACAGTGATGACCAATAAAAGGGAAAACTCTTCTTTCAGCATGTAATGTTCTTAAATATAGAACCACCAGTGGTATAGTATTGGGGTCTACCAGCACCCCAACTGAAGTATTATCAAGTTAAAATGAATACTTACAATTTTGAGGTATACATTTTTTAAATGATATAACTTATGCAATATTAGGGACACCTTGTATTGTTTTGTATTTGGTGTGGGGTCATCCAAGGATGACAAGCACCTAGACCTAACGGTCCATTGTACTGCACTTAAGCTGCCCAAAATGACAATATAACAACTAGTACACATCGCAATTCGAGGTACTTTACCTCCCAATGGTTTTGGCGAAGCGAAGTAACCTCCTAGTTCGATTTTATTAAAATTTCCTTCGTAAAGGTGGAGAGTAGCCAGTCTGGTTCTAACAAAAGCGGCACAGTTACAGATAAAGTGAGACATCGTTTCATCATCTTCCAGGCAGCACTCGTATAAGCCCGAGCTTCTAACTCTGATCCTTTTTAGATACTCGTTGAGAGGACTGAAACCAGTGACAGGGCTAATTAGGGCTTTCAAGTCATTTTTTCTCAGTCCAAGCAGATATTTTGATCTGCTCAGAGTGGGACCGTCAGCTAACAGTTTCGAATGCCTGCATGATGACATATCATGTCAGTACTCTGTGTACTGGAGACGTAAGCGGTCAGTAATTTAATTTTTGTGAACAGATGAGCAACACCCTATACTTTGTTATGGGCCAACAAAGGCTGATAACTAGCCTTGCCTAGCCTAGCATCAGCTCTTTCATTTCCCTGGATGCCAGTGTGTCTGGATACCCAGTGTCCGTGTTCTGTAACTCGGTCGAAAATTTCTCACATCGAGAAAATGTAAGTCGCAGGAGAAGATCCTACGAAACTTTTATTTGGTTTTTAAGCCCCATCAATATTTGGAAAATGTCATGCATCCTAGATATCGGCATCTACGGTTTTCGTATGTTATTGTATTTTGGGGAATGTGTGATATATCTGATATATTGATGCAGTTTAAGAACCACGTTCGTATAACCCAGACGTACTCTTTATACTTATTTTATCGATGCGAAAAAGTTATAGAATATGAGAACAGGTAAGAGTTACAGAGTTATATCTGCCCAGCCTGTTCAGATTGCATATAGCCGCCTCTACAATTTTAAAGGTAACCATAGAAGCAGAGCAGGCTTTAATAGTAGCTTGTCTACTTGGGCTCTTCTCCTTAGAAGTATATTTGTAGCAGCTGTGATCTCGCAGTGGACTCAAGACTCAAGGACAACGACCTAGGGACTCAGATAATTTGATACGATAAACATTTGTGTAGACTCCGCCACCGCAGAGACCGGTCATGAGTGAACCATCTATGTACACGACGGTATCGATTGGCATCACCGCTGAATTTCTGGTGTTTAGGAAGGAGCACGCATATTGAGAACATGGAGTCGAGTGCACCTGCCCAGGTAAATCTGCCAGAAGCGCTCTGAACCTCGCAAATTTTGTTCCTTCGCCGATACTGATCTGCCGTCCAAAGCTTTTCTGGTTTCACTTACAGCAAAGAACTGCCAAGGAGCTAAGCAGAGCAAAACTTCCATAGAAGCGGTGGGAGTTCCTCTCATTGCACCCGTGAGAAATACACACGCAAGGTGTTGGAGTTCAGTAAGATGTCTTCTGAGAGTGTTAGCTCTTGGCCCCCAAACAACAGCATTATACATGAGGTAAGGTCAATCAGGTAATACCTAATGCTTAAATTAAAAAAAAATTAACAACGAGGATGTGGTCGCACTCCTCCGAAACGGCTCGAACGACTTTTTTGTGGGCAAAGTCGAGCTAAAAAAGACCTTCTCAGATTTGTGTAAAAATCTGGTTGATTCTAAGAGGGCGACACTTTGAGCACATACAAGCGGCTTCCCTTTTAGTCGATTTGCAGGTGTTTTTTAAGTTCGAGGACAGGTACCCAGATGGACACAATGGACCCAATTGCTCGTCTACTTTAGCCGTGGCTGAAGTCACAGGGGGATTCCTCCAACCTGCCTATCTACCTACCTACCTATTCACATCGGCAGCTTCCCCAGATATTGCCCTTAATGAAATGTTGTGTCTTTTTAAAAAGCTTCGTAACCAGCCAGATGATGCCTTAAAACTTGAGGAATCTATCCGCTTCGCAAAATCTTTAGTTTTGTATTCACTACTTTTAACCAAATGAGAGAAAGAGGAAGCGCAAAGCACAGTCTCGATTTGTCTTAACAATTTGTATGTACACCGACACGGCGGCAACCAACAACCGTTGTGCACGCGTTCGATGTTGCAGTTTTACAAATATATACAAGAGTATGCAAGGATATTTCACACAAAAGCTAAAACAACAAACGTGTAAAAAAATCAAAAAAATGTCATATTAAATGAAAGTGATATATGTCGTTCACCTAAGAGAATGCTTATGAATGTGAAAAACTGCCCACTGTCTGCTTAAAAGAATCGTCCACTCAAGGGGAAAGAAAACTCAAGCTAAATAATAACAGCTAAGCCAACCATCACACTAAATCTTGTCCGCTAAAGAGAATCGTCCACATAAGAGGGGTGTCCGTTAAGAGGGAGTTCACTGTTGTAACCAAAACACCGAAACTACATATATTAACATTAACAATAAACACGCTGATTTAACTTATTATTTTGCTATCAATTGCTCCGTTTGAAACGGTTTTCTCAATCGTCGTTTGGGACTCTTTTCGAACAAGCCGAATGGAAATCATTTGTTCCTTTTTGGCAGCCCTCACTATGACTTTAAAAACAATTTAATGGAAATACTTAATATATTTTATAACTTCTCTGGGCTTCCTTTATTCATATTTTGTGTAAAAAAAAAAATTGAATGATTGTATAATCATTTTCAAAGTCCAAAGATTGACGTCACTAGTTTATGAACACAATTAATCAGGCAAAACGAATTAATTTCTACTACCAAATTTCGCCCACGGGCTTAATAGTGATTTCATGAATCTGAACATGTGGAGGAGTCGAAATGGCAAATACCACCGCTTGAGCGATATCTTCTGGATTCAAAACCGCTTCATTGAACATGCTGATTAATTCTTCCGAAACGATTTCCGTCCTCACCAAACCAGGGCTAATGCTCTGCAATTAACAAAAAAAAACACAAATCAGTACACTCAATTTCAACTAATGCACTCGAAAAAAAACTTACAGTGGTTTTGATCTTTGTACCTGTGTTTCGCAATTCATTGCGAAGTGTCTCATTGATAGCGGTGACTGCGTACTTCGAGGCCGCGTAAATATTTAAACTAATATCTTTTCCCATATCAATAGGCTTTTGCCCAGCAATACTGTTAATATGAACTATGTGTCCATCGATTTGGCGTCCTTTCATACTCTTCACCGCTGCCTGCGTACAGTAGACCAGTCCCTTAACATTCGTATTGATAACTTCATCCATTTTATCAGTTTCCATGTCGATAAGCAATCCATGTCGGCTGATCCCCGCATTGTTGACAAGAATGTCAGTTCCACCGAAAGTACGTTCAATCCAATCAAAGGTTTTCTTCACTTCACTTTCTATGGAAACATCACACTTGCGCGGATAGAAATTACCTTGCAAGTTAAGTGAAAGCTTTAGACGATTTTCTCGCAGTCGCTCTTCACGACGTCCCAGCGCGATCACTCTTAAGCCAGCTTTGACAAGATCAGCTGCGATGGCTTCGCCAATGCCACTACTGGCTCCGGTTACGACAGCGACCCGATTTTGCCAACGTTCCATTTGGACGAACCTTTCGATTAAGCAAACAAAAACGAACTGAGACTGTTGCAGTTAATAAATTATTTTGCCGTGTATCTAACTGAATTTTATTCTAATCGAACAAAAGCTTTTGATAGCAATCAATATATATTTATTATAGTGCTCCTCTGATTAACAGGTAGTAAACATATTTAAGGCAGAGGTTCTCAATCTTTTTGGGTCGCGGATTCTTTAATATGCAAAGATTAAGATGGATATTGCCGACAAATCGATAAATTCACGGAAGAATATAAAAAATAAAAATAAATATTAGGCGTGAACGGCTAAAGCCTAAAGCTTCTACAACCATTGTGTGTGCGGATTTTTTTTTAACACGAATGAAGGGACCTACAGTTGAATAGCTTCTCATAACAGTTCTTACTTTTGGATGTTTGTCAGACATTCGCAAGGGGTGAGGCCGCGAAAAAAAACTTTAAGGTGGTACGGGCCCGGACTTGATCCAGCGACCTCTCTCTAAGCTGGCTTAGCAACTGCACCCACCTTATTTCCTTTTTTCAAAATTTTTAAAATTTTGTTCAGTGATGAGGCTCATTTTAGGTTGAATGGCTACGTCAACAAGCAAAATTGCCGTATTTGGAGTGAAGACAATCCACCTGAGACCCTTGAAACGCCATTACATCCACAAAAACTGACTGTTTGGTGTGCGCGTGTGCGCTATGGGCTGGTGGAGTCATTGGGCCATACTTCTTCCGAAATGATGCTGGAGAGTCAGTTACCGTTAATGGAGACCGGTATAGAGCCATGATAACCGACAATTTTGTTCCCGAATTGGATGTCATGAATGTGGATGAGATGTGGTTCCAACAAGAGGGCGCTACATACCACACAGCGCACGTCACAATCGATTTATTGAAGGAAACATTCGATGAGCGCATAATTTCGCGGAATGGACCTGTCAATTGGGCACCAAGATCGTGTGATTTGACACCATTGGATTATTTTCTTTGGGGATATATGAAGTCGCTCGCCTACGCCAAGAAACCAGAAACGTTCGGGGATTTGGAAGCCAACATTCGTGGCGTTATTGCCGCATACAGCCCCAAATGCTTGAAAAAGTGGTTGAAAATTGGACCACTGGACCTGTCTTTATTCGAACCTGCCGCGGCGGCCACATGCCCGAAATCATATTTAAACATTAATGGCATACGATTTTCTTGTGTTTTATTCAATTCGAAGTTCTATACCTCTAAAAAAAAACACCCTTTACTAACACTGCTAATCTTCGGTCAATTAGTTTGCTTCCGAATATCAGTAAGGTTTCAAAATTGGTTTCCGACAAACAATGCAATAAACCAATGCACGGGTGCTTGTCTGGTTGACTTTGAAAACGCCTTGGGCACCGTATGGTTAGAGGGGCTTTTCGACAAGTTGATCAGGCTAGGAATCCACAAACCCTTGCTAAATATAATAATAATATGCTTATGGGAAAGAAGTTCGTCGTCAAATGTGGCGCGTAAATTTGAGCAGAGTCTTTCACATTAAAAACGGTTTACGTGCGGTGAATTCTCCGATTCTGTGATCTGGTAGACATGACATAGCGTATGCCTATGATTTGGTCGCATACAGATCAGTTCCTAAGATAGAGGTCATCAACATCCTTTCACAGCGTGACTTTGAACAAATTAAGGGGTATTGCGACGACTGGAAGCAGAAAATCAACTTTCAGAAGACGGAAAAAGTCTGTTTAGAATTGGCTAACGACACTACCGATACCAGAAAAAACACCCTGCTGTTAATCACTACCCCAGCAACAAAATATTTAATCCGATGAAACCTTCGAATCAGAAGTATCAGTCATCAGAAAATTCAGTAACATAAACATTTTTTTTATTTTTTTACATATGCAATGCACTTAAAACATTATTTCTAATTGCAATATACCTAACACTCATACAAATAATAAGAAATAGTACTGCTTTTCTTATTCGCCTGGATCCTGGTAATGGATGCGCTTCTAAAGCAACTAGAGAAGGAAGGCTTCATCGTGAGTGCATATTGTCGGTAATGGATAAGAAATATCTTCTCTCCAATCTCACCAAAGTTCAAAGGGCGGCTTGCATGGGTATAACTGGGTCCCTTAGGACGACACCCACTGCAGCTTTGAAGATACTACTCGATCTCATGCCATTAGACATTTACTGAAGCAGTAAGGCGGCTAAAACGGCCGTCAGACTTAGAGAGTGCGGACTCTGGGTCCGAAGACCATATGGACACGCCTCTGCAGAACTTGTATGGTGCGCCAATGCAAGCACACCAGAAACAGACTACCTACCTTCGACATTCACCTTCAGCTGGGGATTCAATACCAGAATCCCGGAAAGAGGTGAATGGGATGAGAACGCAGTCACGAAAAAGGAAGAGATTGCCATCTACACGGCTCCAAAATGGACATCGGAACAGGCGCAGGCATCTTCTGTGAATCCCTAAGATTAAGCAAATCCTTCAGAATAAACGACGACTGTAGCGTTTTTCAGGTGGAGACAGCTGCCATTATCCAGGCTGTAGCCGAACTGAGAAGGAACTGCATTGCCAACAGGACGATCACCATCTACTCTGATAGTCAAGCGGCCGTAAAAGCTATGAAATCAGATGTGGTGAAGTCAAGGGCTGTGAACCAATGCAGGTAGTCGCTAGACGAGTTATCAGCTGTCAACACAGTAACCCTGTGCTGGGTGCCAGGACACACTGATATCCCGGGAAACGAGGAAGCGGACAACCTTGCAAGATCAGGGTCAGAAATGAATGCACCACTGGTACTTGACTAAGTAAGGACACCGCTTAGCACCATCGCACGCAAAATCGGCACCGAGTCCTTGAGTAGAACTAACCTACGTTGGGCACAACTCGATACGTGCAGACATACAAAAGAGCTATGGCGAGCTGTCAACAAAATGAGATCAAAATTCATGATCGGGTTAAACCGCAAGGATATCCGAGTACATACAGGAGTCCTTACGGGTCACTGCGCTGTGGGTCTGCATGCGGAAAGGTTGGGCATACTGCACAACGACTACTGCAGAAGCTGCAGGGACTGTGAAGAAATAGAGTCAGTTCGTCACCTGCTTTGCGAATGCCCAGCCTTAAACAGCATAAGGCTTACGACCCTAGGCAGATATTTTTATGATGAGCTGGAGGATGTGGGCAAAGCCGAGCTAAAAGACCTACTCAGATTTGTATGCAAATCGGGTTGCTTTTAAGAGAGCGTAACTTTGTGCACATACCAGCGGATCTTATATTTTTTCAGGTGTTTTTCAAGTTCGAGGAGAGGTACCCAGATGGACACAATGGCCCTAACTGCTGGTCTAAGTGAGCCGTGACTAAGGTCACAGGCGCATCCACCAACCTACATACCTACCTACTTATTCGCCCAGCCCAGTATTAGCTCTGCTGTGCTGGGTATCGTCCAGCAATCGGCGCCGTACAGCAGAACCGTCAGAATAAGGGTTATGTAGAGCATACACTTTGTAATTCGAGTTAGGAGTAGTGAACCCATTTGTTTCGCCAAACCGAAGTAATTCTTCGTCGGATCTGAACCAAGTTTTCATTCGTTGAGTTCATATTAACTAGTCGGTTGACAGATGATTGTTTGTTTGTTGATAACATTTATTTAGTCTTGTCGTTATTCACTTCAAGGCCAGCTAGTTTCGCCTCAGCTGAACTGATCTGTTGAAGATAGCGCCTTCTGTTTTGACATCTGCTCTGCGTACTATCTGCTCGAGGACAAGATTAGAGAAATCGCACGACAGCGTATCTCCTTGCCGAAATCCGATGTATGTTTGGAAGCGTTCAGATGACCTACTGCCAAACCGCACATTGCACAGCGTACTTTCTAGGCTCACGCGACGCAGCTGGATCAGTTTTGAGGGGATCCCAAATTCGGCCATAGCCATGATGGGCTCTTAACGATGAATGCTGTCACATTCGTTAGTCTTTTTCCAGAATTTGCACATAAGAAATAGTAGGGAATAATAATCCACTTAATTATGTACCACGCGGAACACTGTGCGTTGGTGTTAGCCGCCCTTGCGTGTAGACAACATGTATTTGGTATTGCCTGATTGACCGATAACCCTATCTTCGCCTCAATACTCACGAAAGCGCAACTGATATCATGCTGCATTCTTCCAATTATTTCAATATCGTTGGTGTATACAAGTAGTTGGACGGATTTTTAAAAGATTGTGACCAGAGGCTGAAGCTTTTCACTACTCTTTCAAGAATTATGTTAAAGAAATCTTCCCAGCTCATCCCTATAAATTCTCTCTGGCGTAGCCTTAAATTGGTGAATAAGTGGTGGGCATCGATTTGAAGTAGAACAAAAATCAGAACCGCAATGGCACTAAATTGGCAAGTGTCTAGGGTACAGTCTAGAGTAAAAAAACTGCACTTAAATCAAGAACTTTGTAATCCAAATAAAGAAGCATGTGACTTCAGCTTGCGTTTTTCACGCCTAATTTTTAATATTTTCTTTTTCTACCCGTAGGTATTCTGTGCTGCTGTCGCGCACAGAAAATAACTTGGAAGAACGGAATGAAATGATTGATGGGTGGCCGCTACGACACCTCAGTATAAGAGAAACTCACGAGCTCTAGGAGCGGTGGTGTTAGAACGCGTATTTCACAATGTGGCGGAACGTTTCCCATTCACATTCACACAAATTTAATTCATTAAGTTCTCTCTTTTTCTCTCTCTCGTCATCAAAAGCTCTTCGACAATCACTTCAGTTCAATACTCACTAACAATATAAGCTAGCGAATGCCATTACTTTCATTTAGTATCTGCTTTCTGCTAACCTCTTGAACATGGAGCGTTGGAATAATCGTGTCGCTGTTGTGACTGGCGCAAGCAGTGGAATCGGTGAAGCAATTGCTAGAGATCTAGTAACAGCGGGACTTCGCGTTGTTACATTGGGCCGTCGTGAAGAACGTCTCAATGAGAATAGAGCAAAGCTTCCAGCAAACCTACAGTCAAATTTGTATCCCAGAAAATGTGATGTTTCAAATGAAGCAGAGGTCAAGGCCACCTTCGAGTGGGTAGAAAAAACCCTAGGCGGTACTGATATCCTTGTGAATAATGCAGGATTTCGTCGTGATGGCTATTTGATCGATATGAATCCGGCACTAGTCGAGGAAGTTCTTGGCACTAACGTAATGGGAGTAGTTTACTGTACTCAAGCGGCTTTCAAGAGCATGAAGGAACGCAAGTTCGACGGACATATTGTTCACATTAATAGTATTGCAGGCCAATACATCCCTCAAGTTGCAAATAAGCGCAGTTCAAATATCTATTCACCATCTAAATTTGCTGTTAGAGCAATCAATGAAGTTTTCCGTAACGAACTTCGTTACTTGGATACAAAAATTAAGACAACAGTAAGTTGGAACATTCTATTCACTGTTTCTTGATTCTAAAAATAATTGTTTTTGCAGAACGTCAGCCCTGGCTTAGTTCAAACGGAGTTTTCGCCAAAGGCTATGTATGAAATGATTAATTGCGCATTGAATCCTGAAGATATATCGCAAGCTGTGATGTTCGCCATTTCGACACCACCGCATGTGCAGATTCACGAGATCACTGTGAAGCCTGTCGGGGAGGCTTTTTAGAGAACTGCTTGTTTTAAATTGAATTGTGTTTTGTAAACGAAAAATAAATAAATTGTAGCATTAGTTCCGTTGTTGTCTACAAGGCTTTGTTGGCTTCTTCCTACCCCATGCATTGCCGACGGGGTTGAGATCCGGATTTTGCATCCATAATGAGAGGTCCGCTCAGCATGGACAATTTTCGGGTCAACTTTGGGGCAGCTTGGATCGATTGGGTCACATGGGAAATAATTGGGACAGCACGTGACAATTTTAAGAAGATTTTCGACATTTTCGGACGACGTGGGACAATTGGGTCACATCGGTCATTTTTGGAACAAGATGGCCTATTTTGTGGTTGGTTTTGGGAAGCTTGAGAAACATAAGAAATTCATCAGACAGCATAACAGATTTTTTGAAACGAGTTTGGGACTACTTGGGACGACCCTATGACGATTTGATCACGTGGAAAATTTTATTGAAAAACATGGGAAATGTTTTGGGACGACTTAATTTTTTTGGCACAACATGGCATATACTTGATGCATTTATAGAACAGCTTGGGATGACCCTGTGACGATTTGATCTCATGGGAAATTTATACAAAAACAAGTGAAATTTTTGAAACGACTTTATGTCAGCTTCGAGTATTTGCGACAAATGAAAAATGTAGGGAACAACCTGGTTTTAAGGATAGCTGGGGGTGACCCAATGACGATTGGATCACATTGGAAATTTTTGGGACGACATTATGTAAGCTTAGAACGTTGGGGACAAATGAAAAATGTAGGGAATATTGTGGTACATATTTGGGGCGATTTTAGGACCGCTTGGGAAGACCCTATGACGATTGGATCACATTGGAAATTTCTGGGACGACTTTATGTCAGCATGGACGGTTGGGGACAAATGAAAAATTTATGGCAGAATATGGTACATATTTGAGGCGATTTTGGGACCACTTGGGACGACCCCGTGACGATTTGGTCTCATCGGAAATTTATACAAAAACATGTGAAATTTTGGAAACGACTACGTCAGCTTGGAATTTTTGGGGCAGATGAAAAATGTACAGAACAGCATGGTACATATTTGAGGCGATTTTAGGACAGCTTGGGACGACCCTGGGATGCTTGGGACACATAGAAAATTTAAAGTGAACGTTATGAACCTCAGACTTGATCGCAACAAAGAAGAGCACTGATTTTATGACTACCTTATAAATACATTGATTTTTAAAATCACACTCATTAACTTCTTACAGCAGCAATAGTAGAAGCATTTTTATCAGTGCTTGTATTTTGTCCAAAGGCTAAATTTCCCTTGGCTTTGTAGCATCTTCATTACTACGGGGATTAGTTTCACATTTCAAAAACAAAATAAAAACGCTAAGCATTACTACCTTTTACTGGGCACTGGGCGGTAGGTACCCATGCTGCCAGGCTTGGCATACCCCACAACACCCATTGTCGCAGCTGCAATGACGCCAATGAGAGTGAACTGTTTTTTCACCTCCATTGCGGCTGCCCAGCACTGACCGATGCTACGCGAAGGGTGCTGGGTAGACCATTCTTCGATAACCTCACAAATATCTCCGACATGGATCTGAGCACCTACAACCATTACCATGCCATAAGGTCATCATGAGTGGTGGCATCAAAATGGCGCTCCAGCGCTAATTGCGTATCTCCGCATAGGGATCAGCCACTTCACCTACCTACCTACTACCTTTTACTGTACATTGGCAAGAAAAGACATATGTACATTTTTTTCCAAGTTATCACATCTAACTAAATATTTAAGAAATTTGACAAACTTTAAGAAATTAAACCCAAAGTCAAAGCCAGTACATAATTTATTACTCTACATAGTGGTATCAGGTACATAACACAAAACTCTAGAATGTCTCCCCAATAGGCTTTACAGTGATTTCGTGAATCTGGACATGTGGTGGTGTTGAAATGGCAAACACAATAGCTTGGGAAATATCTTCGGCATTTAGCACACCCCCAAAGGTGTCTAATAATTCCTTAGCTGCGAATTCAGTACGGACTGCACCAGGGCTAACATTCTATAAATTAAACAATATTAAAAGATCGAAAAATGAAAATGAATTTTCTAACTCACTGTTGTCTTAATTTTGGTATCCGAATATCTAAGTTCATTTCGGAAGACTTCATTGATGGCTCTAAGAGCAAATTTAGATGGTGAATAAATATTTGAGCTTCGCTTAACTCCGACCTGAAGGACTTGATGTCCAACCACACTATTAACATGTACAATGTGTCCGTCGAACTTGCGATCTTTCATGCTTTTGAAAGCAGCTTGGGTACAGTAAACCACTCCCATTACGTTTGTGCTGAGAACTTCATTAACCAATGACGTATCCATTTCGAGTAAGAAGCCAGGACGTCCTATTCCGGCATTATTTACTAGAATATCAGTTCCACCTAGAGTCTTTTCGATCCACTCAAATGTAGCTTTGACGTCGGATTCGTTGGAAACATCACATTTTCGTGCATAAAAATTGGATTGCAGTTTTTTCGAGAGCTTCGAACGATTTTCATCAAGACGTTCCTGACGACGACCCAATGCGACGACTCTTAGCCCGGCAGTTACTAGATCTCTAGCAACCGCTTCACCAATTCCACTGCTAGCGCCAGTTACGACAGCGACACGATTCAGCCAACGTTCCATTCTTTATATGTCTAAATAAAATAAATATTTGTGAATTCTGACTTTTATAGGAATATTTTGGATTAAAAGCTTTTTAATGTGTTAAAATTGTACTTGCCTGACCGTAATATGAACATAATATAGGCTCTCTCTCATTAAAGTGATCTCTGAATACATACAAAGGTGAATGAAACTATTTCGAGATATTGTGAAATGATATATTCCATAACTGTACTCCCGACAAACAACTCTTATACTTCCAAAAACACTATCCGTATCTCGGCTTAATTTTTGAGGTAGTTAGCTTTTCATTATATTGAAAGAGAAAAGCAGAGCGAATCAATAAGTGATTTTGTACACATATTTCAAGGACTCTTTATTGATTACTAACATTTATAGATAAAGTTTCAGCGTTCATCAATTAGGTGAGTGATTACATTTTCTTTATCAGTAGGTACCTGCGCCGAAGTGGGCTAGAAGTTTTCGTATTTTTCATTTTGAAAACATTAGACACCTTGAACCTTAATTGTTTCTCTTACCTTAAATTAGGATGTAAGTTCAATATTTATTTGTGGAAAATTATCAAACACATTTTAGAGAACCGTCATAATGAATGGAACCAAAACCTCAATATACTTGAGAAAAATGGTAAACCGTTCTGGAACATAATAAGTAAAAAATTAAACAGACGATTACCTTTTTTGTAATCAACAACATTCCCCCTAAAAGAAATCAGGCGGCCTGGACACGTTAAGAAACATTTACCTCAAGCACCTGCCCAAAGATGGTATGCAATTTGTGGCATTGATTTTAAACGAAAATCTTAAAATGCAGTACTTCCCGGATGTATAGAAACTTGCAAAAGTCGTCCCCATATTATAAGCGGGTAAGGCTTCTGGCAGGCCGGAAAGTTAAAGACCCATCAGCATACGAAGAATCTCAGTAAAATTTATGAAAAGTTGCTAAAGGATCAAATTCTAAAGTTCATAGAAGATAATAATATCTACCCCAATTGACAGTTTGGATTTAGACGTCACCACAGTACATCTCATCAAGCACTGCGAATATGTAACTGCGTCAAAAGAAACCGGTCTCAAGGAAAATCTACTAAGATGGTCTGTTTAGACATCGAAAAGGCATTCGATTCCGTACGGCATGATGGCCTTATACACAAAATGATCAGTTTAAACTTGTCTTAATATATCTGTCTGGTGTGTCTGACTTAATGTATTTTCATTTGAGTATCCCACTAGAGTTAGGTCAGTTTTTTCTCCCATCTTATAAATATAATATATATACTGATTGTATTCCAAATGGCGCAATGTGGTCGAATTAAGAAAATTTAATATACATTTGTATATGAGGCAGATTTGTTGTAAGATTTTTCTGAACTTACTATATAATAGATATTTGATACTTATCTAATACTGATTATACAGCGTTCTTTGTTCCACGCAGAGCATCCAAAATGCAATTATGCGTTTTTAAGAAAACGGGTGCTGATTAAACGATTTGTATGGCTAGAACAGTTATTTAGAATAATAAATAGTAGAAATGAATAAACCATAAAAACCACCAAAAATTCTAGGTACGCAAAAATTTAAATCTTTTATAGCCATGACCTTATTTAAAGATTAGGTTACAAATGTGTGATGTTCCTGTTTTATCGGGAAAGCCATGCGACTTAAGATATCCCCAGGAAAAATTATCTAATAGCACCATATCGCACGAACGGATTTATTTATTTTAGTAAGTAAATTGTATCGCGCGCTGTGTAGCATGTGGTAACGATGTAACGATTTTGAGTAATGATTTCACTTGGACATTTTAACAGAGTTCTAACTGATCAAATACCAGGCTCTTGGACTCTAAGTTAGCAGCTGTGGATGATATGTTAGGTTGCCTTTTTAATTTATGTATTCCGTCGGATTGAAGTATAAGGCTCAATGAAAATCTTTAAACACGCGATACCATCATTGGAAAATTTAAATAAAATCAAACGTTTTAAATGAAATATTTATCATTTAATTCTGTCAATGAAACCGGCTTAGATAACGCCCAAAATTAATTTGGAAATTGTGCTTTAAAAAAAAACTGAATAAATAAGCAATGAAATGGGAAGCTGCAACCACAATTGCTTAGGTGGTTTCTGGTGATGTCTGGAAACTGCTTAATTTTCCCTGGTCTCTATTTGTTGTTCTATTCTTAAATTTAAACTGACTATTTCAAGGGGTTACATGGGTTTATTCGGGGAAAAATGTTATATTTTCAAAAAAAAAAATTCATATAAAAAATGAAATATTTTATTCAAATTAATTTATTCAGAATTTCTGAAATTTTCAAAGAAAAATATTCAAAACTCCATCATTTCCGGCGATCCCTCGGATAAAAATGCGTCCGCGTTGACAGTAGAACTCGTGACAGGATCATCAGAAGTAAGAAAAACATTCGTGATTTAGTTAAGACCATAAACTAGAATTTTGACGAAGGGGAAGAAAATTGGATTTTTGTCGGACCTTTTTACAAAATTTGCTCAACTTTCTTTTTTCAAATAGATGTGATTGAAAAAAAAATCCTTCGTCCGAAGACCTGTGTAAAATTTCATCAAGATCGGTTGAGTGGTTTTCGAGAACTTTTGACCACCGACTTTGAAAACACAGTTTCTAGAAAAACGCGTTTAAAGTTTGGATAACCTCAAATAAACCTCGTGATTCAATTGAGTACGCACCTTCCCAAGGCTGTATTTTCGAAACTTTTATTCGGAACGACTTTAAAATTTTTTTTTTAATATTCTCGAGATATTGTAGAAACTAATAAGACAGTAAAAAAAAATAATTTTTTTTGAATCTGTGAAACCCATGTAACCCCTTAATGAAATCGATTAGTTATAAAAAAAAAACATACATTTTGTTAGAAATTTTTTTAAACAAATCGCGAGGCACAAAAATCAAAATAGAAATGTCAAAATTTGCATAGACAGATTCGATCTCCTCGTTTTTAATGATCTTATGAAAAATTCATTGACATTACCGACGTGACCATGTTCACTGTAGATTAAATGATCGAAGTGCTTGTGAAAGTGAAAAGGATATAAATGATCCTTTATTCCTGATCCTAACTTTATCAAAAATACGGATAGAGAAAAAATTGTACTAATTAACAAATATCCTAGCCGTACCAACTAATAGGCTTAATTCGCTGACCCACCCATTGCCAAAGTCTGACTAAAATTCAAGAGTATAGTGACGTCAGGATGTCATCCGGATGACAAGTTTGGATGACCGTCTGATCGCAGCTTAAGAACTGTCATAAGAGGGTTTTTAAACTACCGTTTACACCTAATATTATTGCTACCTACATATTAAATAAGGAAACTGTCAGAATCACGTATTGATTGAATGCGGGCAATTCGCTCTTATCACAGAAATGAAAAACTACCAGAAAAGTTAAGCATAGCTAGATACGTGCAGTGTCGCAATAAGACATTACAGGCATTAGGTGTGTACATGGTATATCATTAAATGATAGTGCTTTTTTATGCACCGTCACTATTTTTCAAAACAATTCACTATCGTTTCTAGTATCTACCAATTGTTTACCAATAAGATTAAGCACCCCACAGTCTGTAAAAATGGTGAGAATGGTCTCAGTATAAGAGTTTCGAATTGTCGAGAATGGGAGATCGCATTTCACCATATGGCAAAATGACAGCTTTATACACCTTTGTATGTATCTCAATGAGAGCCTCAATTATGTTCTTATCACAGTTATACACGAAAGAACTATACAAAGCTTTTAGTCGACTCATATAAAAGCCTGCGAATGCGAAAATTATTTCAATAGTTTGATATTGAAATCATAAACAATGGAACGTTGGCTGAATCGTGTCGCTGTCGTAACTGGCGCTAGCAGTGGAATTGGTGAAGCGGTTGCTAGAGATCTAGTAACTGCCGGGCTAAGAGTTGTCGCATTGGGTCGTCGTCAGGAACGTCTTGATGAAAATCGTTCGAAGCTATCGAAAAAACTGCAATCCAATTTCTATGCACGAAAATGTGACGTTTCCAACGAAGCCGACGTCAAGGCTACATTCGAGTGGATCGAAAAGACTCTAGGTGGAACTGATATTCTAGTGAATAATGCCGGAATTAGCCGTCCAGGGTACTTAATCGAAATGGATACGTCATTGGTCAATGAAGTTCTCAGCACAAACGTTAAGGCAATCGTTTACTGTACTCAAGCTGCATTCAAAAGCATGAAGGAACGCAAGTTCGATGGCCACATTGTGCATGTGAATAGCGTTGCTGGACATCAAGTCATTCAGCTCGGCGAAAAGCGCAGTTCCAATATTTATGCACCAACAAAGTTTGCTGTTAGAGCCATCAATGAAGTCTTCAGAAATGAGCTAAGGTTTTCGGATACTAAAATTAAGACAACTGTAAGTTTTAGTGAATTTTCTATAGGAAATTTTTTAATATTTATTTGTCGTTGTTTTTTTTTAGAATGTTAGCCCTGGCGCAGTTCGCACTGAATTCGCACCAAAGGAATTGTTTGACACTCTTGGGGGTGTTCTAAATCCCGAAGACATTTCGCAAGCTGTGCTGTTTGCCATTTCAACACCTCCACATGTCCAGATTCACGAAATCACTGTGAAGCCTGTTGGAGAGACATTCTAGATTTTGTTTATTTACCTGAAGACTGTGTGTATTATGTAGCCATATACAAAATAAATATATAAATATAATGTTGTAGCTTGTATTGGGTTGTTTTTTCTTCATAAACATTCGATGATAGTGGTAAAGTATTAGACTGCATGAAAAGTGGACTGCATTGATAGGGAAACTATTAGAAATGGATATATGTTGGCCAAGAGTCTAATCTTCCCTTAAGACTGGAAAGTGTAAGAAAGAGATACACATTTTGTTTGCGTTTGTGCCGGGCAAGCAAATGAAGTTTCTACCTTTTAAGGCTCATTGAAATTTGAAGACACAAAGAAAAATAATAAAGCTTTTTTAACGATTGTAGATAAAAGGGCTTTAGAAAAATATCGAACGAAATCTCATAACAATATTAACCATTAAGTAACGCCCCTAACATGACCTTAAGCTTAGCTGCACAACATTTGTTGTGCGAAGATACATTTTTAGCACGAATGGAAGGAGCCTACATTTCCGAACGGAACGTCAGTTAAGCTGTTTTTTTTAGCTTGTCGCAAAATGTGAGATCTATCCTAAAGGCGTATTAATTTTGACATACATAGTTTGTAACTTATTATTTATTGTAGACCCTTAAAAGTATATATATTTATGAACAGGACCAAAACCTAAGACTATTTATCAGTGTCCGTCCGTCTTTTTCTACTCTTGAGGCCTTTAAATTTATGGCTAACAAGCTGAAATATGGAACGTATTCCTACACTCCCTACGGTCCCGAAATGGTAAAGTGTTAAACATTTTTAAATACGCCCACTGCCACGCCCATAATTTAGAAAAACATTTTTAAAGCTGAAGTTGAAGAGATAAAGGGTTAGAATATTTACTAAATATTTATACAGTCAACTCCTTTACAAGTTTCCTATCCAAAGATTTTGGCCATGCCCACTTTTTGGGGGTGTTTTTTTAAAAAAATATTTTTTTTTTGTTCTTTAAGCTATTTTCTTTGGAGCATATTGGGATATGGATAGAGTATTATACTGTCCGCACCAACCGGACTGTAGCCTTTCCTTATGTTTTTTAAAAATAAATCCAAATCCTACAATCCAAGCCCTAAGACTTGGTCCATTGTGCTCCCATGTAGGAATCCTTTTTTTTTTGTGCAGTGGCTGGAGAAACTAGATATCGTCTGTGTCTCTGCACCTCCATAAATCTGACTACCTGCTACACAATCGGCTCCTACGTTTACATGAAGTATTACAACCAGTTGTCTAAAAAAGTTATCTCAAATTTTATCAAGCACAGTCTATTCAAATTTTTAAGCTAAAAGGTTTCATGCCAAAGAATTTATACCATATGTTGGTTAGGATAACAACTTCAGAATATCAGGTCCAGGTAAGCTTAGGTTATAGGTTAGCGGGTTGTTTAAACAGAGCAATCCTTACAGAGCAATACTAAAGTCCTTATGAAGTCGCAAGGTCTTAAGGGAAGCCGATGTGGTGACCCACTTTGGCCTCTTTCTTCGTCATCTTGCAGATTCACTTGCACACTGCAAGGCGCTTACCATACCAGGCCACGTACTCGAAAAGTTTGGTGGTCTGGCTTTAATTATATTTTGACCACAGCCTGCGTTAAGCCTGGTATTAGCATTCCCCTCATTCCATTTGGTTAGGTGGTGGATTGATCGATGACGTACATGTTCTTGGTTAATTGCAGACCCTTTTCTTGCGAGTTTGTCAGCCCGCATGTTGCGAAATATGTCCCTGTCCCCATGAATCCAGCAGAGATTCGTCTTAAATGCTGTGAGCCTAGAGCTACCGAGCGGCGGACAAGCATGGCTGTGGGTAAATATTGTAACATTACATCTTGGCAAGTCTTCGTTGACTTCATGCTACTTTCCTGATTGCTAGGACTTTCGCTTGTAATACAATGTAAAGACCAGAAAGCCTAATGGATCTATAAATGTTTAGTTTGAAAACAGTTCAGCGCATGTTCCAACAGTCTATAATAAGTTCATTTAGCTCTGCAGATGGATATAGATTTGCTTTTAATGGGTATATTCGTATCCAATTTTTCTGAGCTTGCAAGTGATCAAGTGAATGTTGTTCATATTTGTTTGGAATCCGTGCATGCCCCAGGAGACTTGTGATCCAGCTGGTTTTTTTTTAGCTTATCATACCCATGGAGCTCTTTGTCAGTCGATTTCTGAGAATCGTTTCCAGCCCTTGTAGCTTAATCCTCGATACCAAGCTCCTTTGGACCAAGCATGTTGAGACGAAGACATCTAAGAAAGACATGTGAGGAGTGTCACCCAAAAGACTCGTATCCATCTTAACGACAATGAATAGGCGGATATCACGTTCTTGCTTGTTTCACTAAACTTATATATATATATGTTTATTGTACATTGAGTCGTTCCCTGGCACACCTAGCGCTGCTCTAGATGCTCTGATGTGCCTTCTCACATTTATATATACATATATCATGGGAGCAACCCTGAAAGCTATTTCGCGTTTAAAAGAAAATGGGTTATGGTACAACACATGCTGGAGTCTCGATAGACACGCACGAAAACTGTCTTATAACCCTGAAGTACCTGTAGTGACAGCCAAGCTGAACTTAATTCCCTCCTCAATCCTTTAACTTAGCTATTACTTCAACTTAAGAGATCTTTAAATTCGGTCGGATCACTGGACACTTTGAGTCTTGTTTGGGTTACTGCTCATACTGAAATCTCGAGGAGATCAGACCTCCGTCGAACTTGCTCGTCAGGGTTCGGAATCATAGTAAGGGTCTTTATTGATGACTGGGTATCTAGGCACAATATTCCATAGCAAGATTTTTCGGGCTACCATCGTAAGAAGTCTGCGTTATTTTTTCTGTCACTAGTGCGAACAAAACGTAGGCCGTTCTATAGAGTCACGTTTTTGCAAAGCACCTAGGTAAATGTACTTGGCTTAAGCGTTAGAACTATGTGCGACGCTTGTCGACAAGGTGAAGACATCGCGAAGTATTTCCTCTGTGAATGTTCTGCCTTTGCTCAAACCAGGCTCCAGTCTTTGGTTTAAGGTTTGGAATTATATTTTTCTAAAAGCTCTGAGCACAGGGTTTAGCGCCTTTAGCGATAGCTCTTCTCTCTTAATCATTTAAGATGGCTACTCTCAAAACACAAAGGCGTTGCACACCGTTTAAAATTGCCTTTACTGCAACCTGGAGATACAATCTAGTACTGAAAGACTTTCTATTTATGTAGCAAGAAGATGTTCAAGGAGACTCCCAAAACCAAATGATCGTAGCTTGAGGCAGTCAGCCAACGACTAGGCTTTTTAGGTAAGCTCAATGTCAATCTCGATAAAGGAAAGATATCGATGTTCAGTTTTTTTCATTACAAAATGTTTTGCGACCTTTCATTACCGCTGTAAGTGTCTTTCTTATCGTCGAAATCATAACCAATCGAAATGATAACAATTTTAGTAACAAATATTTAATTTTTATTCAAACTCAAAAATATAACAAAGAACACTCTAAAACGCCTCGCCAACAGGCTTCACTGTAATTTCGTGAATCTGAACATGTGGTGGTGTTGAAATGGCGAACAGCACAGCTTGGGAAATGTCTTCCGGATTCAAAGCACATCCCAAACTTTCATAAAATTCCTTAGGTGCTAATTTTGTTCGAACTATACCCGGACTTATGTTCTACAAAATTAAATTTATTAGAAGAATTATATCAAATTTCGAATTCTATTTTCCAACTTACTGTGGTCTTGGTTTTCGTGTTCGAATACCTAAGTTCATTTCGAAATACTTCATTGATGGCAGTAACAGCAAATTTCGATGGTGCGTAAATATTTGAACTACGTGTTCCGAATTGGATGACTTTGTGTCCAGCTTGACTGTTTATGTGAACAATGTGTCCGTCGAACTTGCGATCTTTCATACTTTTGAAAGCAGCTTGACTACAGTAGACTACTCCCATTACGTTAGTGCCAAGAACTTCGTCTACCAGCGAGGTGTTCATTTCCAGTAAATAGCCAGGACGGCTTATTCCGGCGTTATTTACTAGAATATCAGTTCCACCTAGAGTCTTTTCGACCCACTCGAATGTAGCCTTGACGTCGGCTTCGTTGGAAACATCACATTTTCGTGCATAAAAATTGGCTTGGAGTTTTTTTGAGAGCTTCAAACGATTCTCATCAAGACGTTCCTGACGACGCCCCAATGCAACAACTCTAAGACCCGCTGTTACTAGATCTTTTGCAATTGTCTCACCAATTCCACTGCTAGCGCCAGTTACGACAGCGACACGATTGAGCCAGCGTTCCATTTTTGGAAAGTTTTCCAGAAAAACTAAATCATATTCACGGAATTCAAAACTTTATATAGGTGAGTTCAACGAATTTTTGACATGAAAAAGCTTTTGATAACGTTAGTCATGGAATCGATTTCTGTGTGAATGTGATGCACCCATACACGTATGAAGGCGATTAAAAGCGGTTAAGCCATATGGTGAAATACTCACGAGTTTCTCTTATACTGAGAATTAATGCAAGGCCCATCACCCGGTATGTGTGATGTTTTAAATTTTATTCTCAATTCCATAGCATTGGTACAGTTCATTTCCGATACTGCGTGGCGGACCGAGAAAGAGGATACAGGGGGTACTCAGAGTTCTTATCTACTACGTCAAATCTTTGGTAACGTTCACGTACAGGCGTACGTTCATTAATATTCTGGTATTGTCTAAACAATAAAACTCAGATTCTATTGTCATTAGACTTGAAAACTTTTATTACGTATCAGATGTGTGATAACTATTACTACTGATATACACTCAGAAAAAATATCACTTGCTGGCCTGTATTTTTTGTACTTACGAAAAGACCATTTAGAGAATTTGTGTAATTGGACTGCAAGGAAAGGCAATTTGTACGGCTACAGCTTCAAGTCTTCGAATATTTCGAAAACTATCGAGAGTTGTTAAGTACGTTTCGATAAAAAGTGAGGAAAGAATTAACGAATCAAGCTCAAAACAATATCGCCAAAATAAGAATTTCAGGAATATTATGGGATAAATGTATAACTGTAAATTATCTATTGGTAATATATCAACGGAAATGTTATTTTAAGTGTTATATTTCATCTATCCAGGAGAAAATGATTAAAAATATAATAAAATAAGTTTTGCCTAGACCTTTAATACAATTCCATATTATTTAAGGGTTCTTAACTCCAAACCCGCTGAACATAAGAAACTGTTATTGTACATCCTGATGAGGAATGAAAAATAATTGGACACGTATTTCAGTAAATTTTGATTTTGTACCAATTGCTGGATTTAGAGAGCAACTCTTAAGGAGATGTACAAGAAAGAACATATATTTTTGTCGGATTAAATTAAAACTTAAAATGTTGACTTTAACAAAAGAAATTTTATCGTACGAAACATGTAGCGAAAATATTGTTATGTGCATTTTTAAATCGCCTAAAACAGAATGTTTACCAAAATTAAATTAAATACGAAATTTATTTAAATCAATTTTTAGGTTTTGAAAAATTTGATTTTCTCAAAAAACAAAAACTGATGAAAGTCGTTCTATCCATTTTTGAGAAAACGAATTTAATTTAAGAAAATTGTTATATGAACAAAAATTAAAAAAAAACACAATATTTCAAAAATCGAAGTACGCAGATTTTTTCAATTTAACTTTGTAAAAAAATAGTAAAATTGTTCGCAATTCCCTTTATCAGTTCCTGAGATATTGGCAGTTTTATAAATTACTGTTATTCCAATTTTTTTTCCAACAAAAACCGCAGTACTTTAAGTCCAATCCCAGGTATATTTGGTAAAAAAAAACAAAAATTCTTGGAAGCATTTTCTAAAACAATTGTGATAAGTGATTTTCGCAAAAAAAAAATTTATAGCAAGTACCGTTATTTCAAACGATAAACAAAAAAATTAAAAGACCCTGCGAGATGTAACCCCAAAAACCTTATATACGAACTTTGAAGAAAATCCGTCGAACCGTTTTGGGATACGGCGCCGGATAGACAAACAGACCGACGGACGGCATTGGCAAATCCTTTTTAGACTTCTCTATAGTAATAACATCCAGCGTATAAAAAAAAAAATACTTTAGGAAAATAAGATTCGTCAAGACACTTCTTGTAAATTATTATACTTTGCGACTTTTTTGTGTTATATATAGTCCAATTATAAACACTACACAGATCGTCATTAATTCTTACGATTGCATCTTCAAGAATTTGTAGGCCATCAGCATAAAGATGATATGAACTATTTTGAACTTCATTCACAATGTCGTTGATAAATATTCTAAAAAGTAATGGACCTAACAGTAAACCCCGTGCAACGCCCTTTTTAAGTTCAACAAACTCGGATACCAAACAACCGATTGCAAAGAAACCTATTAATAATGTTGATTGCACATGAAGAAAACATGATAACATGATTAATACTGCAAGCCTTGCTGCCTACAGATCGTGTGAAATTACTAACCCAGCTTGGTATACTCAGTGCGCAGGTACACGATAACTTTACTTTTTTCAGTACATTGTTTGCGAAAGTAAGATTATTAATATCTCCTATCCTAAACTCGGTTTACCGAAAGCGCCTATCTTATCTTAAGAAAATCTGTGATTACTGATTGTTTTAGAACTGTTTGTATGGCAGATACCGCTCTTTAAAATGATAAAGCAAAACAAAACTAAATTTTAGCACAAATACTCGAAAAACGTAGTAAATTCATTCGACTTCTAAACAGACATACCGACGGCTGGCATTGGCGGAAATATCTGCATCATAATACTGCATGCATTTAAGTATAGGGAAAAAGTTAAGTATGAGCCAAATCTCGTTCAGTCGTTCTCGATATACAAATAAAAAAATAAAAAAAAAAAATGGATTCCTCTTGGATGGACATAATTTGTGTCCTCATCACTATCCACCTCAGGAGGCTTTTAATGTATATCTATAGAGAAGTATGTATGTCCCTATCTCAATGAAGTAAACTATTCACAATTAAATAAGTAATATTTTTTGTTTATTGATTTGATAACTTCAAATGACTTATTAAGGTCATCAAAATGAGCAATTCATCATTATGGCTTTCTCTCGGTTTTTCCCCCCCCTGAATATTAATTTTAATAAGTTGTAAGCAAATATTTGCCAACAGATAATGAGCTAAATATCTATTTGGATTTAATGGAAAAAAGTAGGTACATGAATAAACTAGATATAATGAAATGAAAGGTAGGTACCTATGAAATTTGTTGGATGTTTACTCATTACATTGTAATTAGTTTAATTACCATTTATAGGCAGACAAATACAATTTGGGTTAAAGTATTCATAACCTCACTGCCAAATTTATTCAATAATTGAACTAATTAATGTTTCATTATTGTCTTGTTTGCTTATGTCATTAAGGCATATTTAATGATAAGCTAAATTATGTTTATTTTTATTACTTACCCAGGTGGCATTTTAGTCCAGGAACCTGGGTCTCAACCAATATTTACATCGCTCAATCAGTTTTTGGCGGATTGTTTGATACACAATGTGTTTTTTTAGAGGTACAGAACTTCGAATTAAAATAAAATACAAGAAAATCGTTTTAATGTCCATCAAATTGGCTTTAATGGAAGAAAACAATCCAATGGTATCAAATCACGTGATCTTGGTGGCCAATTCATAAGTCCATTCTGTGAAATTATGCGCTCATCGAATCGATTGTAACGTGCGCTGTGTGGCATGTAGCGCCATCTTGTTGGAACCACATCTCATCCACATTCATGCCTTCCAATTAGGGAACAAAATAGTCGGTTATTATGGCTCTATGCCGGTCTCGATAAACGGTAACTGACTCTCCAGCATCATTTCGGAAGAAGTATGGCCCAATGACTCTACCAGCCCATAGAGCACACCAAACAGTCAATTTTTGTAGATGTAATGGCGTTTCAAGGGTCTCATGTGGATTCTCTTCACTCCAAATGCGGCAATTTTGCTTGTTGACGTAGCCATTCAACCCAAAATGAGCCTCATCAATGAACAAAATTTTGCGATGAAAATCAGCATCGATATCAATCTCATTTTCGGCCCATATACCAAAATCACGACGAATTGCATGGTCTCGCGGCTTTAATTCTTATACAAGCTGGATCTTGTAAGGTCGTAAGAAGAGATCTTTGCGCAAAATCTTCTATAAAGTTGATGGACAAAGCTCCAATTGCTGTGCAAAGTGGCGAATCGATTCTTTCGGGTCCTCTTCAACACTTTGCTCTACAGCGGCAATTGTTTCTTCGGTGCACACTGTTCGACGTCTCTGCGGATGCGTATTATCACATGGAGTAAACCTAGTGCGAAAAAGATCAATGGTTAACCGAATTATTTGCTCTGATGGACGATTAGGTCGACCATAAAATGAACGGAGCTTGTGGTAAACTTCGCGAACTGAACCATTATTTTCGAAATAAATTTGCACGATTTGCAAGCGTTGTTCATATGTCAACCTGATCCTGATGAAATGGCAAACCAAACTGAACTGAATTCTATTCGAAAAACCAACCTCTAAAATAAACCCTTTATAAGACAATTTTGCCAGTGATACCTGGAGTGGTGAGTCAGCACGTCGGCTTTTGCATTTCTTTCTATTAACCGGCGGGTAACTCGATCCTCGATGAGCTTCAATGCAGTCACGGTTGAATCGAGAGCTTTTTACGGCCTGACTATCAACAAAGATAGCCGCTTTTTTCTTGAATGCAAAATAATTCAAAAGTAATTGTCCCGCCTCCCTAAAACGAAGTTCTTTTGCCTGGAATATGCTAGGCTTAAAGCTTATGAAATAGAATGCTTGAATTGGTTTCATGAAGTTGTATCGCCCTACTATTGGCAAATATGCCTTATCTCATCTTAATACCTTAAAAGAACTCTTTCAGAATGCTTGTAACAAGCGTACAAGCTGGACAGACCATTGCGGGTTGTGGGTTAGCCACAACAAAACTTAACTTGTCCGTTTTACTAGGAAGTACAAAATCCCTTTCATTGCCCCTCCCTCTATTTAGGATACCCGGCTAGTCTTCTCTGACGTAGCAAAATATCTGGGTATAATTTTGAATCAAAAACTAAGCTGGAAACCTAATATACAACAAAAAGTTAGGAAAGCAAAATTCTTGTCACAATTCCATCCAGATCATTTTGGGAGAAAAATGAACTCGCGGAAGATTAACAGTCAAGCGGCCTTATAATCGCTAGACTCAGTTTCCCACAAAAAATTAAGTTTTTTGTATTGCCTTTCTACCACATCTCGAGAATATTATCCTAAATTTTCAAGTCATTCCGAATAAAATTTTCGGAGATACAGCCTTGGGAAGGCGTGCACTCAATTGAATCACGAGGTTTATTTGAGGTTATAAATTTTAAACGCGTTTTTCTCGAAACTGTGCTTTCAAAGTCGGTTGTCAAAAGTTATCGAAAACCGCTCAACCGATCTTAATGAAATTTTACACAGGTCTTCGAGGTACAATTCACGAGGACTTGAACGAAGGAATTTTTTTTTGTCAATCACAACTATTAAAAAAAAAAATGTTGAGCAATTTTTTTGATCTCTCTAAAAAGAGTGCACGTCAGCTCTACAATAGGTGTCATCACTGGACACTGGCAAGTATGCAACTAGGCTTGGCATTTAATTAAATGACTTTTGGAGAAGCTACATGGACGGGGCGGAAGAGGAGATTATCATACACCTTCTTTGCACTTGTCCTTCTCTCCCCCAAAAACGTATGGCTTTCTTCCATGACCATCTTGAAGATCTGTCAACTACTGACGTTAAAGATCTCTTTCGCTATATCCAGAGCTCCAAATGGTTTAACGAGTAGCGCAGTAAAAATTTAGATCCACGGGGTATCATAACAGACCTCTTTTTGGTCTAAGTAAGTCGGCATCTCCGATTGCCACTTCAGCCTAGCCTAACCTATGGGCAGAAATTTAAGACAAGATACACTCGTCAGTTTTCTATTCTTCTTACCTCGATCCAGCCTGTGCAATGAGTGCTAACTCTAAACACCAAAAGAAAGACCCACTGAAGCAATACCTTGCTGGTAGCAGGGAATTCAGCAGCCTTATGCGCAACATAGTACAGAACCAAACTAAAAGTAAAAGTAATTTAAAACAAAAAAGAAAAGAAAACGCCTCGAGGTGTTTGCAGTAAAACTAAATTATATTAACCCACAAAAGGGTACTAAGCTGTAATAAGGGTGACTAATTTTAAAATTTCGTCAACAACAGCAACACTGACATGAAATTACAAAAAACTTAGATAATTTTTTTTTTTAATTACGTAGGCTAACAAGGTCAAACAAATGTGTTATCTATGAAAGACCATGCATCGCTTTAAAATAAACAAACAAAAATATTGCCATCATCATGCTGTTGCTGATTATTATTTAATAATAACCTGTCTGCCATAGATTCGATTATTATCTTTGATGCTGAGTCATTTTGTATTACATTGTGTTAATTTGAACTGGAAAGGACATGCATTATGTATTCCAATAATGAATAGAATATGCTATATACAAATAGGTAAACAAATCGTTTAATAGATTTAATTTGTGACGTTGGAGTGAGACATATATATAAGATGACGTCAAGCAGCTTCTATTTAACGCTATTAGTAAAGAAGAAGTATAAGATAAAATCGGAAGAATTAAAAATGAGATTATTGAACTTTATTAAATGCAGTAGGTATTACTTACTAATTGTAAGATATTTTTATTTTATGTTGTCTAATAAATTGTTATGACAATTTATTAGACTGAGAGCCCGCAGCAATTTGTAGGTGTGAAAAAGAACTAAATTGATATTTTTTGTATCTCCTGCCTCGCCAATGCTATAAATAAATAAAGTGCACAACTGTGTCATACGAAACGATATCGCTACATGATATGCATTTCTAAATCGCCTTAAAAAGAATGTTAACCAAAATTATATTAAGTAGCAAATTTATTTAAATCAATTTTAAGGTTTTGAAAAATTAAATTTTCTCAAAAATGGCTCTTACCATTTTGATGTAATTTCGCACATTGGGCACTTTTTACGTAATTCTTCAAAATACAAAAATTTACCAAAATCGTTTGAGCCGTTCTTAAGAAAACGTTTTTAATTTAAATTTAAGAAAATCGTTATATGAAAAAAAATTAAAAAAATTATATCAAAAATCGAAGTGCGCAACTTTAAATCATTAAAAAAATTTTCGAATTTACTTTTAATAGTTTTTGAAATATGTCAGTTTTATAAATTACCTTTATTCGAATTTTTTGCCCAAAACATAGTATGCAGTATTTTTGGTCCCAAGTATTCTTAGTACAAAAAATTACCAAAAACCTTGGAACCATTTTACAGAAAAAAATTCAAAATTCAACCATACGGCGCCCGGACAGACAGACCACAGTTACCAACGCTATCAAAGGCCAGGCCCGGAGATTTTTTTTGTTGAAGTTGCATTTGCTTCGATAACCTCACAATTGAAACCAGCTTCTGTGTAAACCACCGGATTTCGATGGACGTTTCAGGAGATTTAGCAAAACCTCAGATTCTAATGCGATGTGAAAATGGTATTAGCTTAGGTTAAATAAGATCTAAAGCGCCCTTTGCCATTTTGTTCTTTGTATATTTAGCAAACTATTTATGACTGAAAACGAATGGTAACAAGTTTTTAATCGCTGTAACGATTTTTAGGTTTAAAGAAATTCTAAAAATTTAAAACCTGGCGGCCCGAAGAAATTTCGGCCATGCCCTCAGCTCGGAGATTTGAGCAAATTCCCGGAGTCTCCGGGCCAAAATACCTCTGTTGGTAACCCTAAGACAGAAAGGCAGAACGACGGACGGCATTGGCGGATCCACTTTTTTGGACTTCTCTATAGCCGAAATATCATCCTTACCCCAAAAATTTGGAAGGAAAATACGCCAGAAAGCTAGGAAATTACGCAAAATTTTAGGAACAAAAACCCAAAAGTCGCAGAAAAACCTCTTTTTTTTGGCATAGTTTCCAAATTTAATATGGAAATTGAGCCCAAAACTCGTTGTAGAATAAATTACCTGCACCGAGTGCAAAACTTTTTGGTATTTTTTCCATTTAAATTTGTTGGCGTAATTTCAGGGAGCCTTCTCAGCTTTTAAGCTTGAGATCAAAAGCCGATTTCTTTATTAGACAGAATGGATCGGTAAAGAGGGTCTCCGAGCCTTTTATAGTCAGTTCGTCAGCTTTGTCATTTCCCTCAATTCCCTCGTATCCGGGAACCAAATTTTCGGTTTGTTCCTGGTACAGAGTACTTGAAGGGTTTCAAAGCAGTGCAGTACTGATTATTGATTTGAATTATTGGCGAGCTAAGAGCTTTTGTGAGTAATTTTTGCGCGTGTGAGGCATGGAGTATGTTTTGTTTGGTCCGTCGATACCAGCTCCCACCACAGAGTCCATTTTTGAATCATCCCTATACCACTTTGGGGCCCTTTTGGAAATTTGGTGGGTTGTTGCCAACACTTTATCTTAGTTTTCAACTAAGACTATAATTTTTTTTTTCCTTCCACTTATTTTACATGTTTTTCAAGATCGATTTTTTTTTCTGTTTCACCATTATTATTGTTAGGCGTGTTAAAACTTAATTAAATGTATTCTCTACTTTCGTAAGCTACTTTTCACTACTACCCACCAAATGAACTAGAAACGAATTTCTAACTTCTACAACTGGAGATATTTGGTAACAATACACAGGTCTCACGTGCGCATGCGAACGAACATTTTCAGATACGTCGAAAAGTGCGCCCCGAAGAAACAATTGCCGCTGTAGAGAGAAGTGTTGAAGAGGACACGAAAGAATCGATTCGCCACCGTGCACAGCAATTGGAGCTATGTCCATCAACTTGTTCAAGAATTAAAGCCGCGAGACCATGCAATGTGATTTTTGTGTATGGGCCAAAAACGAGATTAATATCGATGGTGATTTTCTTTGTGGCTACATGCCACACAGCATACGTTTCAATCGATTTATTGAAGAAATCATTCGATGAGCGCATAATTTCGGGGAATGGACCTGTCAAATGGCCACCAAGATCACGTGATTTGATACCATTGGATTATTTTCTTTAGGGATATGTGAAGTCGCTCGCCTACGCCAACAAACCAGAAACGTTAGGGGACTTGGAAGCCAACATTCGTGGCATTATTGCCGACATACAGCCCCAAATGCTTGAAAAAGTGGTTGAAAATTGGACCTCTAGACTTGTCTTTATTGGAAACAGCCTCGGCGGCCACATGCCCGAAATACCACAAAGTTGAGATTTAAACTCATGTTTCCTTCACATTTATTTATTGTGTGGTAACTCGCAAATATGGATTCAAATCATTTTGAAAATAAAATAAAATGTACCTCATACCGTTATACGTATTTGTTTGTTTGTAATACTAAAGTTTAATAGTTTGACATAAGAAAATCAACTTTTATTGTGATACTTCACTTTTCAGCAAAATACTCCTATTTTTTCCTGAAAATAATTCACAAAAAAAATTAATTGATAACGGCATCACTGCCATGGATACAGACCTACTTATTGTGGCTAGGCAACTGCCATACCAACATTGAGAGCTTCAGTACCTTCGATAGTTTGTGTGCACCAAGTATATACCTACTCTGTGTTATCGATAAGTTCTAAAACTAACAATAACAAGTTCTATAAATAGTAAACTGAATGACTAGTATAGACATTTGTACGTTTAGGTGTTGATTTTCTAATCGGAAGCTTTTACGATAGTAAACCTCACATATAAGGTCGCGAATGTCCAGAATTATTTTATAGTTTTTTGTGCACCCGTTGAATATGGAACGTTGGAATAATAGAGTAGCCGTAGTGACGGGTGCCAGCAGTGGCATAGGTGAAGCAATCGCTAGGGATCTCGTCACAGCTGGTCTTCAAGTAGTCGCGTTAGGTCGTCGACAGGAGCGTCTTGACGAGAATCGGTCAAAGCTTACGAAAAATCTTCAATCGCGTTTTTATGCAAAAAAATGTGATGTTACCAATGAAGCCGATGTTAAGGCCACCTTCGAGTGGATCGAAAAGAACCTCGGCGGAACTGATATCGTTGTAAATAATGCTGGAATAAGCCGCGAAGGATTTTTACTCGATATGAACAGCTCATTTTTGGACGAAGTTCTCAACACAAATGTAAAGGGTTTGGTATACTGTACCCAAGCTGGCTTCAAAAGCATGAAAAAGCGGAACTTTGATGGACACATTGTTCACATTAATAGTGTTCTCGGTCATAGGGTCATTGATTTTGGCACAAATCAGAGTACAAATATTTATCCATCAACGAAGTTTGCTGTTACTGCGATCAATGAAACCCTTCGAAATGAACTTAGAAATTTGGGAACAAAAATTAAGACCACTGTAAGTTGGAATTTACTTTAGTTTGATGTTTTTTTTTTTAATATTTTTAACTTAAAATAATTTACAGAGCATTAGTCCTGGGTTAGTACGCACGGAAATCGTACCGAAGGAAGTATTCGATATGATGGGAAATTGCCTGAATCCAGAAGATATCTCGCAAGCGGTTCTGTTCGCTATTTCGACGCCACCACATGTTCAGATTCACGAAATCACAGTAAAGCCGGTCGGGGAAATATTTTAGAACTATGTATGTTTGATGACGCTCCATGAGGATTTAAGAAATAAAATAAAATCGATACCAAGGAATTTTGAATAAAATTGGTAGTTATTAGTTTTCTTATAGACCAATATTGTTGGCAGCCAGAAAACTGTGCGATACGACTCAGTTTTTGGGGTCACTTCAGGAGTAGTTAGCAGGAACAGGGGCTGGAGTTTCCTCAAAAGATCCGAAACTAAGAGTCTCTATAAGACAACCGGGTACAAGCAGCGTCTTTCAATCAGAGATTCTGCTTGTCCTCAAATCGGCTGAACAAATGCAGATCGGTATCCGGAAGAGATATTGCTATCTACATTGACAGCCAGGCCGCACTTACGGCAATGGAATCAACAAACATAAATTCTGATATTGTCTGGAACTGTCGCACAATGCTCAAGGCCTTATGCAATCAGAACCGAGTTAGACTGTGCTGGGTGCCAGGACACGGCAATGAGCAGGCGGATGAGGTTACAAGAATCGGAGCGCTATGCTAGTGGCGAGGATGCTGATATAAATCCTCCCCTCTGCATAATAAGAGGTTCTATTTAGGAAATGACCCTAAGAACTGCAAGTCTTGGAGGATACACGCTCTGTGACCACTTCTTGTTTGTAAGAGTTCCAGGAAGTTTATAAAACTTAACAGGGAAAAGCTTCGACTATTAATAGGAATCCTGACCGGGCATTGGCTCTTGCGAAAACATGCAAAGAGACTCGAACTGTCAGATACCGACATATGCAGATTCTGTGGTGTTCTGCATCCTGTTGAGGATATAGCGCACATATTGTGTGAATGCGAGGCAATCTCACATAGTCGTAGGAAATTCAAAGGCCTTCTTGGCTTTTGCAGGGAAATTGGAACCTTAAAGGGAAAGTGTTAAGGTTTTTTGCCCACCGTTTGAGTACAAATTCAACCGGTTCCCCAGGGATCGTGATAGGCCTGCCTCGTTGCCTAGTATTGTGTGGTGACTCTTACATCACACCCTTGTCTTAACCTAACCTAATATTGTTGTGTTCCAAATTATTCTCCCACAGCCTATTCCTACCAAGATGTGACTTTGTAGTCAGATTTAAAACTAGTTTTTGGTCAATTTACGTCAATAAAATTAGTAAGTCTTAGACTTCAGTATGACCACTTCTGACATACCTTCTACGAATTGTGTCGAAGTGGAGTCTTAAACTGTGTAGACTCTCAGCATTTTGCTTCGAAAATGGCAAATTGTCTGAAGAATGTTTTGGATACAGTGTATCATATTGGGAAGGCGTATGCGATGACTGATGACTAACCTTATAAGCAACTTAAATATAATTCTATGCTTCGTTGTCGTGCTGCTAACTCATGAGTGGGTAAGCACGATTTAATGCGAATACGGTGATTGAAGGGTTGAGCATTTAAGCAGAGCCACTTATGTAAGTGCCAGGCTTTTTCGGTGATTGGTCTTTGCACGCAGATGATATCGGATTTGCTGGTTTTAATCCGAATTTGCCCATATTTTGTACATGAGTTTATGCTCGTGTTGCTGTAGGCGGGATTCATCGAGTATGTGGTTGAGTCACCGAAGAAGAGCAAGGATTGAGTTGATCGGAAATAAATATGGTGTGGAGCATCGATTCTAGCTTGAAGGTAACCTGTTTCACTCTGAGTGATATTAGTTTCTTCAAAACTATACTTAACGCACTAGAGTAGGGATAAAGATATGTAGCCGGCATAGTTGTTGGTCTTCTAAGGGAGAGCTATTATTTTTGCCGTCCACTATTGTGTTGGGAAGAAACAGTTGTTGATATAAAGCAGTAAAAGATATAATGCCTGGTTTTGCTAACTTCTTTAAGTGACTGGTGTTGATAATTTCAGCTATTTCGGGGGTAAGATCAAATTGTATTGGAGCTATTTTTGTATCACTGAAAATTGTCATTTGGCTGGACTATCGTTCAACATTTTCAATGTCAGTATTGACTTGTGCGATAAACTTTTGTGTCGTCTGTATGTTTTCATTTGGCAGCCGAGTTTGAGATGGGCTTACGATATTTATAAAAACAAACAAAGCGGCTAGTAGCTAATGTGATCGTTTCCTGACTAACAATAAGCATTGCCAATTCAAAAAACCTCATAGTGCGGGTAGGTTAAACGAAAGTGTACTCAGGCATTAGGTAAACACACCAATATTTCGAATGAGCTCTCGAAGGCTCTAGTAGGATTTTAAGTGTGCATAAAACCATATGATAGGTTCTTAACGAGTAGGCCGTCTTGCTGCGGGCTTTAGCGTTGGTATACGTTCGCTCTACATATCCCAGGCATCTCAAAAGCTTAATACGCAGTTTTTGACAATGTAAAAGTCGATGTATAGCTCATAAAGTTGGTCGTTGAATCGTGTTCTCGATATCAAGCCAGCGCAAAAGGAAAAAAAATATCCAAAGAATATTTTTTCTCTCAAAATGACGAAACATATCTTCAGTCGCTTTAGAAAAATTCCATGCTTCACAATGGTATCATTAAGGTCTTATATAGGGTTTCTTTAGTTGTTGGCCAGAAACGTCGTTCTCAGATGTGGTAGCAAGGCCGAGGTAGACAAAGTCCCTCACTACCTCAAAGTCCTAGGAAGGATAAAACTAATTATCTGTCAAATCAGACATGAGCTAAGTGTTACCATTCGCGAAATAAACACTAGTTCAAAAAAAAACTTTAGATGGCGGACCCTTTATATAGCTATCGATCGTGACTTCCCAGAAGATTCGTCGAAGTTTGGTGTCTCTTCTTGTTGAAATCGTATACTTTGCTATGCTCTCGTCTACCGCTATCCCCTATTCTTGCAAAACTTACAAAAATTAAAAAAATTACTGGACTAAGACTTCATAACGCTTTATTCTTATTCCTCATTTATTGTGTGTTTCAGTTGAAGTATCTAATTGTTGTCCATCCGCCTTTATATTTTGGTGTCGCGCATCTCAGTTCTCTATTGGGGATTGAACCTGCGCCGGCTGAACACGAAATTTATTCCTCTTTTTATTAGAATATTTTTTAGCTAAATAGAATCCAAAACCTCCCAAATATGTAAGCTTTTACTGTGCCACATAAATCCACCCCTGTGTTCTTGGCCTAATCAATATTATAATTTATATAGGTTCAACCTTATCTCACAGCTTTAGCGTTAAACAGTTATAAGTTCTTTGATTTGCAGCAAAATTGAATAGTTATCGCTTTACTGTCAGTCATGGAACGTTGGAATAAATGTGTTGCCGTAGTTACTGGTGCTAGCAGTGGTATCGGTGAAGCCATAGCTAAAGATCTCGTCGAAGCAGGTCTACGAGTAGTTGCTTTAGGTCGCCGCCTAGAACGTCTCAATCAGAATCGTGCAAAGCTATCCTTCGACGACCAGTGTCGTTATTACTCGAAAAAGTGCGATGTGTCGAATGAGGCCGACGTGAAGGCCACCTTCAAATGGATCGAAAAGTACCTTGGCGGTGTCGATATTCTTGTAAACAATGCCGGAGTTATGCGTTTTGATAATCTCGTTGATATGGATACATCAGTGCTGGATGAAATTCTCGATACCAACGTTAAGGGTGTGCTCCACTGCAGCCAAGCAGCAATCAAGAGCATGAAGGAAAGGAATTTTAATGGGCATATTGTCCATATTAATAGCATCGCCGGACATCAGGTCTATAATTTTGGAACTCTAAGTTCAAATATATATTCGCCATCGAAATTCGCAGTCACTGCCATCAATGAAACTTTACGCAACGAGCTAAGGAATTTGGGTACACAAATCAAGACCACTGTAAGTATAGCCAACATTTTGGAATATTAAATGTCATAAGAATTTTTTTTGTTTTCGTAGAGCATTAGTCCTGGAGGTGTTCGTACTGAAATTATACCCAAAGAAGTTTTTGATAGTTTTGGAAACTTACTAAACGCGGAAGATGTGTCACAGGCCGTGCTATTTGCACTCTCAACGCCACCACATGTACAAATTCATGAACTTACAATAAAACCAATTGGAGAGGCATTCTAAACTGTGGCATAATGTACTGTTGCTACTGATTTGATAATAAATATGTTTATACGAGAACACGCAGAGATAATTATCATTAATGACTTTGGCAGTTTGGTAATGTCATGTTCATAGATATTCTTTAATCACTATCGATTTGTTGATAACTTGAACTTTAAAAGACCATGTGACTTAGATTTAGATAAGAATACGCGCAAACACGAACAACCTAGTTGCCGGCAAACTTTATTGAATCGAAAAACATTTGCAGCTAAAAATGAAGTGGACGTGTCTGGGAACAAAAACTTTAAAAATGACATCAATAAAGCTTAATAAAAAATACAAAAAATTAAGTATTTGAATGTGTCAGATGGAAACTTTCTTTATAAGAAGCAATTTTGAATTGCATCATAAAAAAATATTGGTTCTATACAAAGAGTCCAAATGGCAAAAAATTGGCAGACAAAAATAGTTCGGGCCGTTTTTATTGACATATAAATTGAAACTAAGGACATGCGCCAAATAACTCAGGCCTTGCACTCTCAGACAGATACCTTTTTCAATCACATTCAAAATAAATTCTCAAACCTCTCATTGTGTCAATATAAGCCCGATTGCCTTTAACTCTAGCCCTGTTCAATTACCTTTGATGTGCCTTAGTGAAAATTGTGGGTCAATAAAACTGACCTACTCAATTCTCATTAACGTTTTGTTTTTTTTTAAATATATCTTGCGGTAATGAATCTTGTGTAGTGGGTGTCTTGTAGTGGAATTTGTGGCAATTCGTTTCATGAACTCTGCGTCGGCTTAAGAAAAAGATCTCTTCTCCACCTAAAAGAATTCGCGTTTAATTTTAGATTTTACTGCAACAAATTCGAAGAAGTTACTTTGTCGGATATTCTCAGGGCAATTCAATGCAGTAATGAAACCCTTAAATCTCTAATTAGTGACAATTATAATACTAAATTCGCCACTACTATTGAAACTTTTGACGAACAAAATGCCTCCTTGCTCTCTTGTGCCGATTCCAATTCCTTGAAATTGAACTTCATGAAATTGGGCGAATCGTTAAATGCCTTGCGTGATGACTAAATTACTGCAAACCGAAAAAAAATCCCTGTTAGACAGTTCCCTGTCATCCCTCTGAAGACTATTGAAACGATTATTCCTTGACTCCATTCAAAATCCTGAGACTGCCTGACACTGAGATTTATTCCTGTTAGCTGGAAAGAGGTGAGGGTGATGTTTATTCACCAAGCTGGGAAATAGGCCAATCAGTCTTTTATAAAAAAGGTAGCATAAGATGCACACATTAGAACGGTGCTGCGGAAAACAAGAGCAACATTGAGCAATACCGAGCTAAGAGGTGAGAGGAGAAAAAAATCCTGTGTAAGAAGGAAAGTGGGTACGCAGTCTCCCAGCTCAAGGAGATCGAAGAGTCTCGCTTTCGAAACAACATCCGGAGATTTTATAAGAAAGTCAAGCAACTGACTGCTGACTTCAAGACCGAAACGCAGGCTCTTCGAAACAGCCAAGGAAACCAAGTCACCGACGCGCAGGAAATAGTAGATGTATTTAAGCAACATTTCCAGCAGCTGCACTCATGTAGAGATAGTGATAGGATAAGAAGAGAACCCACGTCTAGTGTAGATGATGGTTTACCTGCAGATCTCTACAATTACGGAGGTGACAATTTGGAAGGCGGCATGCGAGGCACATCCTTGCTAAATGGTGCCTATAAGATCCTTTCCAAAGTACTGTATGAACGTCTCAAACCCTTCTTCAACACACTAATTGGCATGTATTACTGTGGCTTCCGCAGGTCAATAGGTCATAGAGCAAATTTTCACGCTTAAGCAAATCCTGGAAAAGACAACCACCTCTATATAGCATATGATGTATTTATCGTTAGGAACTCTACTGGCACCGTGATTTTACAACCGATTCTAACCTGCCTGTTAATACCAAATCATATCTCAAGAATTCAAACAAGGTACAGAGAATTGCATGTCTGTGTATAATAGGTTCAATTAAGTGCACACAGCGACTAGGTCTGGAAACACTTTTGAACCATTAGCTCTTCTAAAATAAAGTGTGCAGTTGAATGTAGAATGAAGACGCCTGCCTACTTCGGATACTCAAGCATAATTAAAATCGTTGATTGGAACGGACTCCTTATTTACTTACTGATAACGAGAAACCCAGATATGACTTGGACAAAAAGTTGGAAAAATAGTTACTAAACTCGGAAGACAGGACTGGGATTCACCTATAGAAAGCAGCTCAGATCGATGGAAATACCAGTAACGCAGATAACCTTAGTTCTGTCCAACCCTAGTCAAGCAGCACTTAAAGCATTCGGCATCAACATACTACTATGCGGGGTGTCCGGACACGTTGGAGTTGAGAGAGCGAAAAAGCGAATGAACTGGTCAAAAACGGTTCTAAACTTAGTCTACTACTGACGTACTAGGAGTTTCTCAACACTCTTGACTTAATGGCAGTGGCCAAATACTTACATCAAAAGATCGAAATTCGCAGGATGTACGTCGGAGTATTTCCACTGAACCCTGTATCATTAGAAACACGCCTAATAGACTAGGAGTCTTTACAAACGATTTCCGCAGAAGCTGTAGAGATGAAGATGATTTTAACTGTAAAAAATATACTCTTGTCCGTGGGTCTTTAGATGAAAGAAAAAATATTAGAAATTAAATTAAATGTGTGCCTTTGAGTTATTTCCTATGACTTCGCTACAACCATTGATAACAAAAATATTTTGCCAAAAGATATCGAATATAGAAATTTTGAGCTTTAACAAGCTTTTTTATTTAATTTCCATGCGAACATTTTTGAGAAAGATAGTTAAAGCCCCTAAAGAAACTCCTAAATTTTTTTAAAAAATTGCTCGATCCTTTAATTGATTTGAGTAGTACATTTGTATGGTGTGTTGCGTTAAAAAAAACGCCACAAAAATTTGTTTCCCCTCCAACCCTTCCACTCCCATACCCAATCCACTTTTTGCGCCCTATCCTCTCATTTTTATTTCCGTCATCCTGCTGGGAGATTGGTTAACTGGCCGCCTCTGATTGACCTTTAATCCTAATCAAGCTGGCTCGTTTCCATGAAACCCGGAGGATCACAAAAGCAGGTATGGAGCCCAACGGCGTGTTAGCATCTCGACAACGATGGGTGGGGGAGGACGATCCCTTAGCACACCCCAACGTGATTCCAAACGGGTCGCGATGAAGACCCCGTTAGAACCAGACAGACTGTTTGTCTGTACAACGATGGGTGGGGGAAGATGAGAAAGAATGATCTCTCCCCCAACGAAACAAATCGGTCTGGCAGATGGCCCACATACTTACATCAACACCAAAACAACAAAACCAATAAAAGATTAATATACAACACTATAACTGAGGGCAGGAGCCCAAATACAAAACACACTGTCAAAACTTCAACAACATTCACCAACCACTCACATAAGAAAACCTAACGAAGACTTCCATGGCCAATAGCCCAACAATTAAACATATATGTAAGAAATAGCACGCTATACAGATTCCCCTTTCCCCAAATCTGCTCGAAAGTCCACCGGGTTAGAATAGTTGATTTTACACTCCTCCTCAAAGACTCCTGGGGTTGTACTAAATTGGGACACCAGCAAATATTGTCCCAAAACTAAAATCCGTCTTCGTTTCTTCTTTCTTTTTCATTTTTGGTTTACTTCGGTATTGTTTTGCTATTAACTTTTATTCGTTGGGGACATTTTCGCGTTTCAAACATTTCTCGATTCTTTCAACCATTTATCTTGTCGAATTGTTTAAGTGTTTGTGAACACGTCCTCTTGGGGAAACTTGTGTGAATGTGGTCATCGATTCGCTCAGCCCCAGAGTTGCAGCGAATTCGAAAGAGAGTATGAGACGGAGGCGGTGGCACACTCCAGTAAAGTGACAGAGTGCATGCTAAAAAAAGCCTCAGTGGATTCCGTAATTGCTGAATGTGGGGGTATGAAAGGGAGAGTGAATGGTCCATCACGGACAAAGAAACCTGGAAGTGGACAAACCGACACTTCTTGGTTGACCATCAAAGGTTTTAGTAGAATTGAGAGAATCGAGGAAGTTTTTTTGTTTAAATATAGTTTTGCGGATTGCGCTTGTTTTTTTGTATATATATTTTTATCTGGGATTTCTGATCGAGATCACAATCCAACAAAAAAAAAGGAGAAAAAGAAAGAAGACGGCCGACAAAGGATATAGCGGCAGGACATGCAGCTGATCCCCAGGGGTACAAATATCAGGATTCCTAGAGGAGCAGATTTGTTTGTAAAAGCTAAGTATAGTGCTTTGGTGTTTAAAAGTTTCGTTTAGTTTGGCATTTTATTTTAAGAACCCGGTAGGCTTTTGTCACGGCAAAATCCCGGAAATCACGGGATACGCGCCCCCTTCATTTTTACTTTTATTAACTATCGGGAAATAGCGATAGCGGGCTATTTCAAACGGCGATATTTTCTTTTGTTGTTCCGCAATCTAACGTCACTTCAATAAATTGACCGTTGCTCATTCGAGCTTTATAACGTTTTGAAAACCTTGCCTTTTTTTATTTCATTCCTTTTTTTAGCAATCAATCATCGACTTCTTCTTAAAAAGGTTTCACAATTCCTTTTTTTTTTCAAAGATTGTGTGGCGCCCGTTTTACCAACCATTACTTTACCTTTTCTTCATACCTTTTCCATTTCAGAATTTTCTTTTTCCATAAAATTATTTCCATCTTCGAACCCACCCCAGCTGAGCAACCGGGACGGTAGCATTCAACAGGCTACCTGTTGCACTTCTCTTTCGGCGAATTCCTGTTGACGTTTCCCTATTCCGCCAGTATTCGACTTTTTACCAGAGGCGCAGCGGCGGCTGTAATCTTCTCGCGTCTTATTTTTGCGCATTTAAACTCGGTTAATTTTTTTTATTAACCCACCCCCGAAATAAAGTGCAACAGGTGGTTACCGTTATTTAAGCAAATAAAGCAAACAAACATCTCGCAAAAATACACCTCGCAGTTACATCTTGGAGGTGTTAATTTTTTCACATAAAACAATTTAGATTTTAGCTCATGGTTCATAAATAAATTTGAAGTTCAACGAACGGTTAATTAGATAAAGATGTTTCTATCAAATACAATTTCATCATCATAAACAATTATTAACTATTAAAACATAAATCAATTGTAATATTCCAGCTTTAACTTAGTAGTAAGACACATTAAAAAGAATCTGCTCCAAACATAAACAGTGCGTGTTTAACTAACATCAATCAAAATGAAATTTAAAGCGCTGGGCTTAACTTATACCACCACACGCAGTACTCTTTGACTAGCTCCCGAATTCTTGGTCTCAACAATTCCATATATTTGCCACTTGAGATAACTTGTTTCTAACTATATACAAGCTGTTCGAGACTTTTCCTTTTTAAGTTCTATTTATTTATTTTTTGTTGTCAAGATTTTTGTTTACGATGAAATTCTATTTTTGTCGTCATCAGGGTAGCCCCATTATAAAATTTTAATTCTGCCAACTCACTGTGAAAAAAAGATAATAACATTACACAATTCGCTAAGTGAATGAATGGTATAGAGGTTACGCATAGTCATTCAATTTGAAATGATCGCACGGTAAGATCTCAAAAGATTGCCAAAGCCAAAAGTTTTTTTGCTTTATGACGCTTGTTATTGTTTTATATTCTTGCCTTTTTGACATTTTGCCACTCTAAATATATTAAGGGGCTTAACTTAATTGGTTACTTAGTTTTAATGACTTTTTATTTCATAAAAATGAATATTGATAACAGTTTAAAATTGTTAGTGACTAATCAGATTGTTGACCTGAAGATTAAATATGTTGCTGACCTGACAGCTGTAGAAGAACTTTAAGTAGATTTGTTTGGAAAATAACTTAACTCATAACATGAAAATGACGTTTCATAAGATAAAAAACGATTGCATCGATATCTCTGCTATTGCATTCAACAATGTGTTCTGTCGGCTCTACACTTGTAGCACGCTTCCAACATTTACGAAGTTGAATGGGCTACTACACTGATGAATCTCCTCCGATTTATGTAATACGTTTACCTCCATTCAACATTATTTGGGTAAGCAATATCGCGGTTGTCCCGTCATGTTTCACCTCCATGACTTTTGCCACATGGTGCTCGTGGTGCTACTCCAGTAGCCAGAAACATCATCTAGTTAAACAAACCACTTTGTATCTAAAAATTTGTTTGATGAAATAGTAAAGACGAAGAACATGAACTAAAGCCCCACGCTTGTGCAACGTTAAGGGCAGTTAGAATTTTCAACAAATCGATTTGTTGCATTATATTTTCCCACGGTATAATATCTTTAAAACAATGTCTTAACATTTTAAGGTAATGCGAAGGATACTTTTTGAGATATTCAACAATGAACGGCTAAACTTTAACCGCGCTCTTTTTTTTTCTTTATCAAAACTATATTCTTTAAGGCCGGTGACCACCGTCAATGAATTACCGCTTCGTGGATTTGAATGAAATTTGTACAACTTTTTGAAAATATATAAAACCTGATCGAAAATATTTTCTTTTTTTAAATAAATAAACAAACCAAACTAAAATGGCGGCTTTATAATATACGGTAGTTTTTACTTTCGAGTTTTTAGAAATAACGCAACAGTAAATTGTATAAAAAGTTTTTAACTTCGATCAGGCACTAGTTTAATGAGGGTTTTTTGAATGACAGTGGTCACCGACCTTAAAAATAAAATATAGTTTTGGGAAAAACGTGCTTACAGTTTGACTCGACGCTCTCGAGCATCAGAGACCCCGCAGTTCGCTGTTGAATAACTCGAAAGGTATTCTTCAGATTCTTTTGCAAATTTCAGAGAATATTTTCAAGAGATTATAATCTGTAAAAAATGTCCATAAGCAAGCGTACACTGTCAGAAATTGCTACTACTTGGCATGCAGTCTCATCTAAGTTTTAGAGGCAAAATCTAACCAAAACACGCCTGTAAGTAAGAGTTTTCATTTTCTGATCAAATAGGCAATGTCAAAATTGTTTCTCCGGATTAAAATATTTTATTTTTGACCTTTGACCATTAAAAAAAAATGATTTATTAGTAGAAGTCTAATTCGTTCAGATTTTACACAGTTTTGTAGTATGAATAAGCAAAAAGTCACTATCTAAGAGCACATATTTTTTGTAATACATATCTAACGTGATATCTACGTTTTTTTTGACATCGCAAACACACAAATATGTGTCAACTTAACTTTATATCAATATGATTTAGAGCTTAAATTTGTCGTCCCTTACACAAGCGGGACCACGAATTTAATTTGTTATGGGTAAGGACCAATGTGTTGTCGAACAAATTAAATTGTATTTAAAATAAAAATTAAGTAACATCTATCTGTTTATTATCACCGCCTTAAATTTTCCAATTAAATAAATCTTTATAATGAATCAATTTAAGACAAAACCGTATTCCTATTAGTATGCCTCGCCCAAGGGTTTCACAGTGATTTCATGAATCTGCACATGGGGTGGAGTTGAAATCGCATATAATACTGCTTGCGATATATCCTCTGGATCTAAAATCTTATTGACAAGTTTGTCCAATAGTTCCTTTGGAACAATTTCGGTAAGAACTCCTCCTGGGCTGACACTCTATAATTGAAAAAATATTTTAAAATTAGCACAACAAATTAAATATTATTATTTCTGCAACTTACAGTGGTCTTTATTTTTGTCCCCAAGTTACGCAACTCATTTCTAAGAGTCTCATTGATTGCGGTCACAGCAAACTTTGACGGCGGGTAGATATTCAAACTAGAATTTGGCATTGGTGTTATCACTCTGTGGCCAGCGATACTGTTTATGGTAACAATGTGTCCATCGAAATTTCGCTCTTTCATGCTCTTGAATGCCTGTTGAGTGCAATAGATGACTCCCTTGATATTTGTGTTGAGAACATCATCTATCAGTTTACTGTCCATATCAACTAGATTTCCTGGACGAACTACACCAGCGTTATTGACGAGGATATCAGTTCCGCCGAGAGTTTCCTCGATCCATGCAAATATTTCCTTGACTTTGTCTTCGTCGGTTACATCACATGATCGAGCGTAGTAATTCTTCTGCAGCTCAGTTGGAACTTTGAGGCGATTTTGGTCGAGACGTTCTTGCCGGCGTCCTAACGCAACTACGCGGAGCCCAGCGATGACTAGATCTTTTGCAATAGCTTCACCGATTCCACTGCTCGCTCCAGTAACTACTGCGACACGATTATTCCAACGCTCCATGTTGACTCTGTTTTAGGTGTTGGTTGATACTAAATTATGTTCCGGCACTCGACTGGGCTTTTATTTGATTTAAAAAAGAACAAATGTGTGCGTAACATGTTTCTCTTTGTATTGGAGATTATCAAATTTCGTCGAATCTATTACTATGAGAATGAATGAGTTCCCAAAATATAAGAACTTTGGTAAGCTTTTTTCTCTTTAAGACTTGTTGTTGGGTTTGTCTCATTTTAGTGATCTCCATGAAAATTGGGCTACTGGCTGACTTGACTAGTCACAGGAATATAAAATGTGAATCAAGATTAATTTCTACGAAAAAATCCTCATTAGATAAGATCTTTGCAACCCTTACGGTTCGCTTTGTTACCATTTTGTCAGTCCAAAAAATACCCTGGTTATATTTGATAGTATGCTTTCATTACGCTCTTATTTAGGTGAAGCTATTTTCCCCTATTTTGCAAAGCTGGCTTTGTTCAACTGTGGTATAAAGTATGTGTTTTGTTGTGAAGGCCTTGGTATCGCCATGTTGCAGAAAGGCAATGTTCTTCCAAAATATATTTTTTTTTCTATGAAGGTGGAACATCGTATTGGACTTTAACCCTAACTAAAACCACCTCTGCTTCAAACCCTTACTCCTCGTGTTACCACCGTTAGGCATTTCTTCTCGGGGGGTCTGGCTCTGTTCGTGTACGTGTGTGTTTAACTGTTGTCTGTATGAGTGCTGTCTCTGCATGTTTTCGATGTTCTGCATATTACGTTACGTTGCGCTTGAAGTCTATTCTCGCTAGGTGTTGCTCTAAGCGCATGTATGTGCGTATGTCCGTCTGTCTAGGCGGCAGTGGAAATACGTTTTAAGAGTGCGATCAGACGATCATCCAAGCTTTTCATCCGGATGACATGCTGAAGTCAGAAAACTTGCTTATTTCAGATGGGATGACCACTTTACGATACATTCTACGTCATAGTGACGTCAAGATGTCATGTTTGGATGACCGTCTGGTCGCACCTTTAGATCTTAAAACAAACAATTTGGATCTTTAAAATGTTCTTTATATTATCTCGATGGTGCCACTATTTTTCACAAGAATACATCGCAACAGACGACACCTAAAAATTAAAAAGTTTAAAGATAAAATGCCCCAAAATAAAAATGTTGGTTTTGTGGCATTATTTCCTGGGACCTTATATCCTAGAGCCTAGACGATATCCCGATAAAATTATAATTTTCAGAGGTAGGGCTTTTGATTTGATTGCCTAGTAAATTACATACGCAAGTATAGCTGCTCGGAGATTCGACGGAAAATGTTAAAATTAAGTGGATTATCATTATTATTTTATGTGGATATCGAAATCACTGCATCGCGCTACCATGGAACTTCGTCTTTTTTAACAGTGAAAGATTTATTCGGTTTGATTATGGAAATACGCGTTCTTAAAGTTCCGAAGTAGAATAAAGAAGCACCTTCGGATGATGATCAACGTAAACGCGCTGCACCTGGCAAAAATATAACAATCTGTGTTCATACGTACCCAAAGCAAAAAACGGTTGTATTGCTCTCAACGTTCAATTATACCAAACTTTATAGAAGATGAGATAAAATGAATTTCTCAAAAGCTTGTTCCGATAGTAGATCGAAATAATCAAAATATTTCGCCTCAAATTCGTAAAACATAAACGGGTATGCGACAAGTTTTCTAAATTTCATCTTTATTTATTTTTAATATTTAAATACTATAAACATATTTTTATCTCGATCTAATGCCACAATAAGCGTATCACAAAGTATGAAACATTTAGTAGGTTGCACCCTGTATAAAAAGCTAGCATGTTTATTAAGGGTACTTTACTCTACACTTTCTACACCTAATATTCATACATGTTTAACATGTTGAAGAGGAATGTAAAAAAAATTAAACACCTGTTTAAGTAAATTCTGATTTTAACGAATCGGCCCTTTTCAGAGCATCGCATAGGGTGATGCATGAGGAAAAATAATTGTTGGTCAGATTTACTTGAAACTTTGTTTTGAATAAAAATAATCAAATGGCCCTTCCTAATTTAATTGGAAAAACTATCAGTGGTATATATTTATTTGAAACATTGCTCGTTTTAACAATACAAGACATTTTTAGATAGAGGTTTCAAAAACCAGACCGACAGGCATGCTAAAAGACAGGGATTTTTTTTTGTCTCTACAACCATGTTTGCCAAAGCTGCAGAGGCAAGGAAAAGAAAAAATAAAATGCACGTCTGCGTCATACGAAACTTTATCGCTACATGAAATGCAATTTTGAATGAATCTCAAACAGAATGGAAACATTTGGTTATACACCAAATTTATTTAAATCACTTTTTTTTTGTTTTGAAAATATGGATGTTCTCTAAAACGGCACCTACAATCTTCATGTAATTTCGTACATTGGACACATTTAAAATAATTGTCAAAAATACAAAAAAAACATAAGGAAAGGCTGCAGTCCGCTTGGAGCGAACAGTATGATACCCTATCCCTATCCCTATATGCCCCAAAAAAACCTTAAGAAGATGATGGATATCATTTTATTTCATTCTATAAAATTTAGAAAAAAAAACATTTTTTGAAAAAACGCCCCCAAAAAGTGGGCGCGGCCAAAAACTTTGTATGACAAACTTATAAAGGAGGGCAGTGCCTACATATCTTGTGAAGGTTATAACCCTCTATCCGTCCATTTGTAGCTTTAAATCGATTTTTTCTAAATTGTGGGCGTGGCAGTGGGTGTATTCCAAAAAATTTTACACTTAACCATTTCGGAGCCCTAGGGAGTATGTGGTCCAAATTTCAGCTTTCTAGCTTGAATTTAAAGGCCTAAAAATTGCGTACGGACGGACGGACGGACGGACGGACATTGCTAAATAGTCTTAGGATTTGGTCCTGATCATAAATATATATACTTTTATGGGTCTACGCCGAATATTAAGGGGTGTTACAAACTATGTGTCAAAATTAATATACCCTTAGGATAGGGTATAAACACGTAAATTGGAACCGTTTTTGAGAAAATTTGTGAAATATGAATTTTTACAAAATAAAGTGCACGACTGCGTCATACGAAACTTTCTCGGTACATGGATCGAAAGAAAATGCATCGAAAGTAATGGTCACAAATTTATTTAAATCACTTCTTAGGTTTTGAAAAATTAGATTTTCTCAAAAACGGTACCTACGATTTTGATGTAATTTCGCACATTGAACATTAAAAAAATTTCTAAATTGTTAAAGCCGTAAGACTGAGTATGCATTATTGTTAACCCAATCCCAAGTATCCTTAGCACACATAGACCAAAATGCTTGTAACCATTTATTATAAAAATATTTATAAGTGATTTTCACAAAAAAAATGTGTGGCAGGTACCGTTATTTCAAACGGTAAAGCAAAAATTGAAAAGATGCCCCGAAATGTAACCCCAAAAACCTTATATACGAACTTTGAAGCGAATCCTTTGAACCATACGGTGCCCGGACAGACAGACAGACAGACCCACTTTTTTGGACTTCTCTACAGTCGTAATATCGTTTGAGTTTGAAATTTCCGCACGATCGCATTTACTTTCTCTTTGCTATACTAATGTATACAAGCATGTTAAAAAGGACCCTACACTTCCTGTGTACGTGTCCTGCGCTTTACAACAATAAAAGTTTTTTTTTGGTACGGTAGCGGGGATTTAATTTGCCCATCCGCAACGGACACTTGCTGTTTGGGTGGATAGATTGGAAGATGGAAGATATCGTATTAGCCAAGAAAAAGACAGAGTATCTGCAATGTCTAATCCACTTCGACCTATTCCTGAAAAATATTTTAATGGAAAACTGATTCCCAAGTTTGAAAAGTTCAAGTATCAACGGTGATCAACAGCAAAACAACTATGAATTAACAAATGATCAGCATATCTAATAAATTATTAAAATAAAAAATTGTATATGACAACTCTGACTAGAGATTTTAATCGACATGACGTATTCGAAAAATTAATCAAGCTTGTGGTTACGTTGGTGTTGAAGATGATTGCAAGAAATGAGTAATACCCTTTTAGTTAAGTTAAGTGTTTAATGTCATTCTTGAGTACTCTTATTTTTGTGATATAATGCACTAAACAATTGTACTTCTACATATTTCTAGTATTTGATTCGAAAACAAAAAATATTAAGAAAAAAAATTATTGATAAATCTCGGACGATGGATCGCTATCACTTGCGAAATAGATATTTATTTATAGGTTTTGTTTTGCAATTGCGATAGCACGTACATTTTTAATCTATTCAATACCATCAAATTAAAACTTAAAATCTAAGCGAATTAAACCAAAATAGCTTTGTCATTTGCATTATGAGTAGTTAGTGTCAGCTCAATTCTGCCCGATTTAACTCGTCGTGGCTTTGAAAGTGAAGTGGGGTCATTTAAACAAGCTTGCTATGGGAAATGTTATAAATACATTGTAAAATTGACATTCCAATATGAATAATTTATTTCCTTCAATTGGGTGAATTTAAAATAAGTACCGGTTTGGTCTTAACTATCTCACTTCAAAGGATGTTGAGTTAAACGATTCGAAAATGTTTATTGGTCAAGCAGTTGTAATTTACAAACAGTTTCGAACGACAAATTAACTGTTGATTCATTTAAAGAAGATATTTCTAATTACAAGTGTGTTGTTCTCTTTTCATCTTCAAAATATGTTGAATATTATTCTAAACTTTTAAAATGTTGTCAATTCTTTTCTCGCATTCCGGGCCAAATGCAAATGTTGAGCGAATTTGTTGGTTCACATTTTTCACAATAGAAAGAAACTGAATGGGTACAGTGAAATCGATTTTAACCGTTGCATGTGTGCTCTTTTTTAGTTTGAGCTATATGGACACCCTACACTAATAAGTGGCAGAAAACGTTGATACAATCCGTTTCGTATTTAAAATTTTAGAGATACTAAAATAGTAGTTACTTCCAACAGTGAGTTCTTTTCTTTTTCCACCTCTTTAGTTTTCTCAAAAAAAAAAAAAAATTATTTTAATGAATGCGCAAAATATAAAAAAAGCTTGCTTACATTTGAATTAAAAAATGTTTCCAAAACTGACGGACCGCTTTCGTTAGATAAAATTTATTTTTTAAGAGGACAAAAAGACGACATAAAAATATTAGAGAAAATAAAAAACGTCTAAGCGAAAAAAGAAAGTGTGAAACAGATCGCGAACAAAAATAAAACATGTTTTCTTTAAAAGAGATATTCTGGAAACCCTACTACAGTCAAAGATTCAAAATTCAAAATCAAAATTTACTGAAACACGTGGCCAATTATTTTTTATTCTTCATTAGCTTGCAAGGATTCAGATTTTTATGTTCGATGGATTTGTAGTTATGGCCCCCTTGAGAAATTTGCATGATCTTAATATAACCTCCCTTTAAATGGGTAAGAGAACAAAAATGTCTCAAACACCTACCCAAAATTGTTTGGTTCTCTATCAGAGTTCAATATTTTTAATCAATTGGACGAATGGTCCTTAGGTTGTCGACAGGGGAGGTCCAATTTGACCTTAAAACAAATATTTTCAGGTATTGGTATTGGTATAAAATGCTGTGGTAATTGCATTTGTGTGATCCATGAGTTTAAAGGTCTCCCAGCTTTTGCGCTTGTAAAGGAATATTTGCTATTACCTTTTTGACGGGATTTGCAGGGTCGTTCTCCGACTTTTTCGAAATTGTTTTTTTAACGTGATGGCTACCTCGGATTTTGAACCTTTTTAATTCAATAAATAAAATTGTGGTTTTCCAGCATCTAAAATGTTGCTATGTCCAGCACTGAATTAATGCGTTTTGAAATTGGTTATTCACAATAAATAGTCCTACGCCAGAACAAGATATACAGTGAAATCTCCCATTACGGACAACTCTCTTAGGCGGAGAATCCCCTTGAGCGGACAGTTTCTCATTACCGTGGATCTTGAATTGAAGTTCCATACATTTTATATTCCCTTTAGCGAACACTCTTACCCGGACGCGGACAGGGACATCAGCCGCAATTTGGAAAATTTAATTCTCTTAGGCGGACAACATTTTTTTTCAGCAAAACGCTCAAGTATCTTCTTTAAATCTCATGAGAACGATAAAGACAAAAGAACTGACTTTATAAGGAAACAATACAATAGCAACAGGACAGTATATGTGTGGCGCACATTCCATCGAATCATCGACTCTACTCAAATTACTCAAATGGATAATAGATTTTATTTCTGCAAGTGTGTTCTGTTGTCATTTGTTTCTTCTGTTATGTTCATGATCATTTTAGTTTTTTTTTAATAAAGATAATATTTATTTATTTATCAGTTAAAAAATATTTTGTTTTTATATTTTCTCATTGACGGTCAATTCCCTTAGCCGGACCAAAGATGCTACGATCGTCGCTGTCCGCCTATGGAAACTTTCACTTTATTCGCTTGGGTTTGTAAAACGTCGCGTCGGTTGAAAGAATTCTCCAACCTCTACGTCACTAAATCCATTTATTTCACATTCGTAAGGCCTATCCTTGAAAATGCTTCACAAGTCTCGTCCCCCCTACCACATCACACATTCCCGTCGTATTGAGGCTGTTCAAGGCTTCGCCCTACATGGGCTCCATCGACAGATCAATTTAACCTACTCTCCTATAAGGATCGTCTAAAGATGAGCTATTAAAAGAGTATATACACTGTCCATCCCTACATCAGCAAATCACCCTTAGCACTAATCCTCGCAACCTAAGGTCAGTAAACCTCTACTATATGAACTTTGACTATGGCTTCGATGAATCGATTTCAAGAATGCTGCGCTTAGCCAAGGATTTAGAGAGCTGCTTTGATTTTCACGTAGCCCTTCAAATGCTCTTCAAATGCCCTGTATAATTTTCCCGCCTAACTAATTTTAAAAATTATATTCCCCTTTACATTCGCTCACAGCGAAAACATTTATAAAAACCATTCGCCCTCCTAAACTGTCTCTGGTGTAGAGTTGTGCTGCCTCATGGTCTAAAGCTAGCTATGTGCTGCCTCATGGGCTAAGGCTAGCTTATACGCCCTTTGGAAATCTAATTTTGTTTCACTGAATAATCTTTTTTGCAGAGCTTCATCGGTGACACGTTATTCAATTCCACGAAATTACAGTGCTCTGAAAGTTTCCGCAAGTCCTTAATGAAGTCGGCAATAGATTCACCTATTTTTTGAGTCCTTTTATGGAGTGTTTGCTTTTGTGGAAATGACCATCTAACTTTTAAAGAATTTTTTGAAAGGTCAAATTCAAACTCTAACAACTAACACACGTTCGCACCAAACCGAGTTGGAGACTTAGGTCTTAAAACGAAAATTGAGTCTTATGTCCGTGCCCTAGCAAATGCACTTTGCTTATCGTAATATAATGTAAGTTAAAAAAATACTGCTTAGTTATTTCCAAATAAAATTCTTTATTGAATAAAAGACTTGAAAATTGAGTTACAATAATATTCAACTATCTCCTTAGAAATCCTCTCGCACTGGTTTCACTGTGATCTCATGGATTTGCACATGAGGTGGAGTTGAGATGGCAAACAATACTGCTTGCGATATATCTTCTGGATCCAAAAGTCTAGTACTATAGGTATCCCATTGCTCATCCGGAAGAATTTCTGTACGAACTCCTCCTGGACTGACACTCTACAATATTCAGAAAAAAAATTAATTGAATAAAAAATACTGCTTGCTTCAACTTACAGTAGTCTTTATTTTTGTGCCCAAGTTACGCAGTTCATTTCTTAGAGTCTCATTGATTGCGGTCACAGCAAACTTCGATGGCGGATAGATATTCATACTGTAATTAGGAAATGGTTCAAATACTCTGTGGCCAGCGATACTGTTTATGGTAAGAATGTGTCCATCGAAGTTTCTAGTTTTCATGCTCTTGAATGCCTGTTGAGTGCAATAGATGACTCCCTTGATATTTGTGTTGAGAACATCATCTATCAGTTTACTGTCCATATCAACTAGATTTCCTGGACGAACTACACCAGCATTATTGACGAGGATATCAGTTCCGCCGAGAGTTTCATCGATCCATGCAAATACGGCCTTGACTTTGTCTTCATCCGTCACATCACATGATCGAGCGTAGTAATTCTTTTGTAGCTCAGTTGGAACTTTGAGGCGATTTTTGTCGAGACATTCTTGCCGGCGTCCTAACGCAACTACGCGGAGTCCAGCGATAACTAGATCTTTTGCAATAGCTTCCCCGATTCCACTGCTCGCTCCAGTAACTACTGCGACACGATTATTCCAACGCTCCATGTTGACGCTGTTTTAGGTGTTGGTTGATACTAAATTATGTTCGGCCGTTCAAGTGGGCTTTTATTTGATTTGAAAAAGAACAAATGTGTGCGTAACATGTTTCTTTTGTTACTATGAGGTTGAATTAGTTTCCAAAATATCAGAACTTTTGTAAGCTTTTTTCTCTTTTAGACTTCTAGTTGGGTTTGTGTCATTTATTAACTCAAATTCTCATTGAATACAAAAAAAACACCATAAAGCTATGTGTACTTTAGTGATGTCCATGAAAATTAGGCTCAATGGTTTGGGCCAACAAACGATTATAAACATCAACTTTGACTATTCAATTTAAAATATTAATCAAGAAATTTTCATTAGATAAGATAAAATTCGTTAACTTTCCTTAACATATTTGCAACCCTAATCTGTGGCAGAGACAGATATTTTACGTTTTGTTTTCTATGCTACCGTTTTGTCAGTTCAGTTTAGAGTTCAGAAAGGTAACTAGCTGCAAAAGTGACCCTTGAGCACTCGGAGAGCTTTGTTTCCATTTAGGCGATTATAGATGATCAAATATTAGACTAGGTATTCCTAATGATCACGTTTTAGTATGTTGTTCGCCTTTTCTAATGGCCCGTAACTTGACTTTGCATCAGCGTCCCTTAAGTTCTCTGTGGAACTCAAAAGCGCGAGCAACCACTGCTGAACCCTAGATGCAAGCCAAGCGGTTAAGTCGAGTTTATCTTATGACACCAAGTTCCTACTTATCAGATCATACACTTTATGCAATATATTATTTCAGGTCATAGAACAATGTAACATGATTTTTATTTCCCCGAAATTCCAAATATTTTGCTCTTTTATCCCTAATGAAGCCTTTTACAAATTTCCAGCTAGAACAAATTGTCGACAGTGACAATTTGAGCGCCCTTGCTGAGCAAAAACGATCAGAGAATTGAACTCATTTTGTCTCCCACACTTGGCGAGCTGCATGTGCAGTACTATGGTTTACTAATACACCCTTGAGAAGGAGGGATTTGCCTTCTCAGATAAGCTATGGCAAAGTTTATTCGCAAATAAATTAACCGTTAAGAAGAGAGAAAACAATTTTTAGAAATTTGTGTAGCGCCTTATATTCTTGGTTATTGCGCAATCAGTAATCATAAAAATGTTCTGCTAAAAGATCTTAAAACATCCTATTTTTTTTATCTCGATGCCATTATTTTTCAAAAAAAATGAAACCGGCCCTTGGACCGATACCATTATTAAGTTTGTAAAGGAATCCCCCACTTTTGGGGCCTTATTTCATTTCGATTTTGTTTTTTCCTAGAGCCCAGATGATAACTAGATAAAATTACAATTTTGAGGGTTAGGTCTTCAAATAGTTTACCAAAAAATTGATTCCATATAAAAATGTATGTTAAAATTGTGTACCTATTATCATGTTTTTTTTTTTTTTTCAAAAATAGATCATACTCTTATGCCCAAAACACATGTGCAACGAAAGGAATGCAGCAAACTGATTTTATATGGATTATGACACATAGCTGACAGCATGTCAATTCGTGCCGCAAGTTGTCTCTATTTCTAAATCCACTGCAAACCGACAATGACACCACAACACTAAAACAAAATGATATACATTTTAAATATTGGCACCCCTGAATTTTGAAGCTAATTTGAAATCTCTTTTGATTTTATAACAACAACGACATTGGTTGAAGGCCAAAGAATGATGTTTAGGTAAATGTATGACAGAATCCACTGCATTGAAGTCAAACTTTAAATTTTGTTTGTTGTAGCCAAGAAATTAAAGTTTTATCGGGAGCTTAAAACAATTGAATTATCCTTCGGTAAATTCGGAAGCGTCTCCCAAAAAACAATGAAAGTGGATGAACCAACTAATGTTTGTGAAAAAAATTTAAATTTTGGAAAGTTACTTCTTTTGTTTACAGCACCTCAGGCAACTTCCCATTTTTCGACATGAGTTTCGTGAAATATACAGAGGAGCCATCCACTTCCATAGAACAACCGTTAAGACAGCAATGCACGGAATCAACTAAGTCCGACCATCCATCTAATTCAGCGTCTATTTAACAAAAAAATCAGCTTTTATTTATCGAATGACAGCAATCGATGCGAGGTGTGCCAAAAAAGTTCGCCACATGCAGTACTGCGTACCGAAATTTCCTGATGCAGTGAAGCGCGCAGTACTGCAAGCGAGCAGCACTTTTGTTTGACTTCAATGCAGTGGATTCTGTCACACATTTACCTAAAAGTCATTCTTTTGACCTTCAGCCGATGTTGTGTTGTTAGAAAATCGAAAGAGATTTCAAATTAGCTTTAGAATTCAGTGGTGCCAGATTTTTAAAATTTATAAATATTACTTTGTTGTGGTGGCATTTTCGGCTTACAGTGGATTTAGAAATAGAGACATCTTGCAATATTGTTTTGGAGTTAATGGCCCTCGCAGTACATATATGTATGTTCGAAAGAAGAAGAGTGTCTCTTAAGAAATGTTACCAATCACGTATTCAAAAATGTTTCTTTTTCTGTCAGCATGCAAAATATTAAATCGATTTGACTAACAGGTCTTAAGTTATTGTGTTTTCGTAAAATTGTTTGCAGAAGTGTTTCACAAATGCCTTTTATTAAATTTTGGCAGAGGTTAACAATTTAAAAACATAAATTTTTATTTCTATACCGTCATCAGCATTATAATTTTCTTTTGCAAGACTAATTAAGATCTAATTTTAAACCGAGATTTTCCAAACTTTTATACTGTTCTTTTCCACAATTGCGGATAAGGCATTTAATGAGGGATCACAACTCTACCGATTCATTGCAGTCCTCCCGGTTCAGTGGTGTTTTATTTTATATATAGTGGTAACAGTGGCGTAGACTTTTTTTTTAAAGGTTAGTCTTTAGTTGTTAAAGTAGTTAGTAGTAGTTATTTTGGGCATTACACTTCACACAATTTAACATAAAATTGTGAATATAATACATTTTTTAATGGGGTCTATTTGCCCATATTTTATTTGTCTCTTAACTTCAGAAATACGTTTTCTCATTTTCCAATTCATATGTTCTTAATATTTAAATACTACAAACTATAAATCTTTATTTATCTGGATGCAATAATCATATCACAAAGTCTTAAACTTTAAGTAGGTTACACCCTGAATAAAAAACAAGCATATTTCTTATTGGTCTGGTGTGGATTTTAGCAAAAAATCGAAGGGAAAGAATCCGGGTTATTTACCAACGATAAGGAAATGTATTGGTTTGTTCGCCATATGCTCCGATGTCGACGTACGAGAATTTATAATAGCCATCGCTATTTAATTCTTCTCTATAATTAAAATATTGCGTTCCGCTCCTTATTGGTGCTTGAATAGTGATGTGTTGGCCATCAATACTTCTTACACAGTGCGAAAAATTTAATAAATGGATAATATCACGCTCAATATTTTTCCAATCGTCTGTGGATTTTGGCTTCAACACGCACCATAGAACATCACTGACCCGTGGAATTATAGTTTGAACGGTTGATTCGCTTATACGAAAAGTAACCGCCAGAGTTCCATAATAGTCCATTTAAATCCATTTTAAATTTTTAACTATTCATTTTTAATGGTGCTCTTCAATATTGTTTTCTTTTTCTTTGGCAAATAAATACTTCTTGTTTTTGTTTATGTTTTCTTAAAGCTTGTAAATCTTAAAATAGGTTCTTAGGACAGTATTACTTATATACGAACTTTGAAGCAAATCCCTCAAACTTTAGACAGGCAGACCGAAGGACAGCATTGGCGGACGCACTATGTTGGACTTCTCTATAGCCGTAATATGATCCCTCATACTCAGTTTGAGTTTGAAATTTCCGCACGATCGCAATAACTTGCTTTTTAGTATACTAATGTATACAAAAAAGTTAAATGGACAATACACTTCCTGAGCACATGTCCTGCACTTTACAACATTAACAGCCGTATTTATTAGTATTTTTATATTGTATTTTAGAGGATGTATAATTCAGAACACAGGAAGACTGCTCTAAGTTTGCAACTTCTATTAAAATTAAAAACTGTACATTCGTAACTACACTTTTTGCATTACCTTATTTAAGACTGTTTTTTTTTTTATAAAAAATAATAGACGAACTTCTTTAATTATCAAATATAAGAAACAATTTGCCGCTGGACCTGATATTTCAATACAAAAATCAACGAACTGTCAAAATTTATAGCAACCTACAGGTGCGAAATTTGACCGTCAGGGTTAATATGAAAATATAAGAATTACATTTGAAATCAAAAACAAATTTTACACACACCTTACGCAGCCTCTAAACGCAAATTTTGGTGTTTAGGTTACGCATCGCTTAAGCAACGTTGCTAAAGTTTTATAAATAATGTTTTGCTGCGTTAAGATAGTTTAAGTATTGCGTAAAATTACGCTGGCCTTAAAATATGTTTATAAATAAGGCTGTAAAAGTTTAAAGTTTTTTTTTAAGGTACGGTAGCGGAAATTTAATTTGCCCATCCGCAACGAACACTTGCTGTTTGGGTGGATAGATTGGAAGATGGGTATCGTATTAGCCCAGAAAAAGACAGAGTATCTGCAATGTATAATCCACTTCGACCTAATCCAGAAAAATATTTGAATGGAAAACTGATTCCCAAGTTTGAAAGTTCAAGTATCAACAGTGATCAACAGCAAAGCAACTGTGAATGAACAAATGATCAGCATATCTAATAAATTATTAAAATAAAAAATTTTATATGACAACTCTGACTATAGATTTTAATCACCATGACGTATTCGAAAAATTAATCAAGCTTGTGGTTACGTTGGTGTTGAAGATGATTGCGAGAAATGAGTAATACCCTTTTAGTTAAGTTAAGTGTGTTTAATGTCATTCTTCAGTTCCACCTATTTTTGTGATATAATGCACTAAACAATATTTGCTTTCAACCACCGATAAGCCATACAATTATAGTTTGTACTTCTAGATATTACTAGTATTTGATTCGAAAACAAAGAATATTAAGAAAAAAACGGATTGATTAAATCTCGCACGATGGATCGCAATCACTTGTGAAAAGTAAGTAGTACCAAGTCAAATGATAAAGTCTGCCCACCCATATTATCAGATCATTCGGTGTTTTTGATCACGCTAATAACTTAGAGGTTTTGTTTTGCAATTGCCAGAGCACGTACATTATTAATCTATTCAATACCATCAAATTATATCTCAAAATCTAAGCCAATTAAACCAAAATAGCTATGTCATTTGCATTGTGAGTACAGAATTCATCACAACATACTAATGCAATACTTATCTGAACGTTTATAAATGACAAGATCACTCAACCAAACCGCAAACTCACTCAAATAATTACATAACAAATAGCTATAAAGTGAATGATTAAGATAGACGTAAGGCTTTCTTATTCCAATTCAAAAGATTCATTTTTTTTATTTCATGACATCATGAAGATAAGTATCACAGGGCAGCGATGAAAAACGTTTTCATTCATTTTACCTAATTTCTCTGTTGTTTGGTTTATCCCCCACAATTCCCTCACTGACATCATAGATATAGTAGCTAAGACTGGTAACTAAACTGGCATTTAGTGATCAAATCTGGCAACTCTAATGTCATTTATGTTCAGTTTGGTTTGCCATTTCATCATGAAAAGGTTGTCAAATGAACAACGTTTGCAAATTTATTTCGAAAATAATGGTTCAGTTCGCGAAGTTTACCCAAGCTCATTTTGGGTTGAATGGCTACGTCAACAAGCAAAATTGCCGTATTTGGAGTGAAGAGAATCCACATGAGACCCTTGAAACGCCATTTCATCCACAAAAACTGACTGTTTGGTGTCAGTTACCGTTAATGGGGACCAGTATAGAGCCATGATAACCGACAATTTTATTCCCGAATTGGATGGAATGAATGTGGATGAGATGTGGTTCCAACAAGATGGCGCTACATGCCACACAGCGCACGTCACAATCGATTTATTGAAGGAAACATTCGATGAGCGCATAATTTCGCGGAATGGACCAGTCAATTGGCCACCAAGATCGTGTGATTTGACACCATTGGATTATTTTCTTTGGAGATATGTGAAGTTACTCGCCTACGCCAACAAACCAAAAACGTTAGGGGACTTGGAAGCTCACATTCGTGGCGTTATTGCCGACATTCAGCCCCAATTGCTTGAAAAAGTGGTTGAAAATTGGACCTTTATACTTGTCTTTATTGGAAACAGCCACGGCGGCCACATTTCCGAAATCATAAATGGCATAAAATTATCCTTCCAATAAAGCCAAATTGATGGACATTGAAACGATTTTCTTGGGTTTTATTTCAATTCGAAGTTCTATACCTCTAAAAAAAATTCCCTGTATATCTACCCCAAATAATATAACTTTAGAAACTTTAGATAAATATACCAAATTCACTGAATACATTTTTTTATTTATTTCACCTACGAGCTGAGCTAACATATGAGATTACGAAATAAATATCATATGAAAGTAAAAGTATAAAAAAAAGAAGAAAGAATTCGTCAATAAAACTAATTTAATGCAATTATGAACATGTTATATTTACATTCTGGTTCAAGTTCACACAGACAACAATAAAAAACAAAAAATTGGCCTACGACCGTGACAGGACTCGAACCTGCAATCTTCGGATTCGAAGTCCGACGCCTTATCCATTAGGCCACACGGTCAGATGAAATTTACTTGTCAGTTTTACAATTGCTGCCATGCTTTATTCATGCCTTATTTATGGTGGATATTGCAATCTTGCAGTACTTCTATTTTAAGTTATCTACATTGAAATTTGAATTTACCACTACTAGTAATTATCTAGTAAGTAGATAACTTAAAATATTCTTAGGTTTTGGTACTGGTCACAAATTGATACACTTTTAGGGGTCTACGATGTAATGATTTCTTATTTCGAGAGAACGCTTTAAGGTTATGTTATTCTGTTTGCTTGCTAGTTTAATTTTAAATATTGGTATAGGTAAAGAAAATTATAGTAATGAAGGAAAATACATATTTAAAATTGAGCAATTGAGCAATTGAGCTATTGAACAACATCGTCAATGAAATGAAAAGTAGCGGTCATAAATGTCTTCCTTGTGGCACTCCAGAAAAAAATAATATTAATATAGAATAATAATTATCAAGGCAAACTCTTTGAGTTCGGCCAGTTAGAACAGGACAGCAGCAAGTACTCCACCACCACGATCAACGGCAACGTTACAATGATCATGGCGACCAACATTATAAATTGAACAGTTCAAATGACAGTATGTACAGTGTCCGCCATCTAACGTTTTTTTTTTCAACTAGTGCTTATTTCGGGAATGGTAACACTTAGCTCATGCCTGATTTGACAGATAATTAGTTTAATCCTTCCGCTGAATGAATATGGTTGTGTATATGCCTGAACAACGCTGGAAATATTGTGATATAGCGACGTAGATAAGATGCCAATTTAGCCAAAAAAATCATCTTTTCAAATGAAGCTCATTTTGATCTTGGCGGATATGTAAACAAGCAAAATTGTCGCATTTGGGGCACAGAAAACCCGCACGCATACATTGAAAAGCCGATATACCCAAAACGAGTCACTGTTTTGTGCGGATTTTGGTCCAGAGGTATAATTGGGCCATTTTTTTTCGAAAATGAGCAAGGAGTGGCCGTTACAGTCAATGGCGATCGTTGGACGCTTTAAAGGACAATATTCGTGAAGCCATTGGTGAAATACAACTGCACACAATCGATAATGTGCTTAAAAATTGTACCGATCGTGTAGGCTACTGCATGGCCAGCCGAGGCAGCCATTTAAATGAAATTATTTTCCATTATTAACCGGAAGGATTGTACTTTCAAATAAAAAAAGAAATTTGTGAAAATATTCAGTAGTTTTTTTTATAGCATTTTTAAAAAAAAAAAGTTATTTGTTAAAAGTTAAAGTTATATAGGGTCCATATATCTTGGTAAAGCCAGGTTTCCGTAATAGTAATTACATCATATTTTTTATGAGTTGATGCAACAAATAAATCCAATGTTTTGGTCCTGCATCCACTAGCATTACGGTAATATATTTACATGTAGTTGTTGATGCATAACACCACCTAAAGCATTAACAGAACTTAGTTGTTTGTTGGATTATAAGTAAAAGAACAAGTTTTCAGTCATTCGGCCAAAAATTCCCATCAAACTGTATAGGGGCACCAATTTGAAAGTTTACAAATTTAAGTAAAGTTTGATTGTCATTGATCTTGCTTAATTTGAAACATGACTTTGTAAAGACTCTTCTAATTTCTTCGATATAAAAGCAATTATATCATCAGTAGATGTGTTTGGGTGGAAGCTAAAAGTATGGAACTTGTGAACAATATGCAGATTACAATTTTGCGTATTAATTTCCAAAATAACACTCGAGAGTTTGTTTCTGTTTAACCTTGTTATTAGTCCCAACAACGATAGGTTCACCAACAACAACATCAGAACAAGCAGCCACCAAACCGTTAAATCGCTTAAACCGATAACATTCCATATTACTATATGCCCTAAACAAAAAAGTGTTAAGAACATGATGGATAGCATTTTATTACATTATGTAATTTTATTATCTTTACTTTTAGGGTTCCACGACGAATATTAAGGGGTGCTACAAACTATGTGGGATAGGGTATAAGAATATGTTCTTTGGCTTCTTATTTAAAATAAATTTTACTCAAAACCTTTACTTCTTTTAAAATGTATAGTAAATTTGTCGGAGATACTATTTTAAAGTAATAAAATGATTTGTAAGAGATTCATTGGAAATCGCATCGGCAGTTTGTTTTCAACGTCGCAGCTTAACCCGTTGCTGACTGCTGGCCTAATAAATATATCAAGTGAAAATTTGGTACCCAACTTTATAAAAGGTCGTTCGTCAGAGTAAAACGGGAATAGAACGAATGCCCTCTTTGATTTCAGATTTTTATGTTCATTGAATTTGTACTTTTGGACCCTTGAGGAATTTACATGATCTTAACATAACCCAACCTTAAAAGGGTGAGGCAACAAAAATGTCGTAAAACATCTTCCCAAAATAGTTTTGTTCTCTATCGGAGTGCAAAATTTTGAATCACTTGGACGAATAGGTCTTGAGTTGTCGTATTTTCCAAGCCTAACAAAACGGACAGGGAAGGTCGCACCAAAAAAATACCCTAACAGTTTTATAACTTTATCATAAGTTGTTAGGGATGTGCGCTGCCATATTTGGTTGAGCTATTTTCATGCACCCTGTAGACAACCTTCATCTCCACAACGATTTTGATGTTCGCTGTTTCTTTGAGCTTAGGAGAAATGTTTATTCGCAGTCTTCTTCTGACCTTTAGTACCATTATTTTTTCGTCGAGGTTATAAACAGAATTATAGAGATCATAACTAGGGTTACCAACTCCAGTAAGGGCTGGGCCGGAGATTTTACCAATTTATTTTGTCCTAACCCCAAAAATAACAACACCACAAAGCAAGTTCCTTTCACATTTTATTCCTTTTATAAAAACGAAATAACTTCGTAGATAAACGTTAAAGGTGGAAGCTCCTTCAAAATTAGTTAAAAAAAAAATAAAAATAAGCTCTTAATGCGAATTTTTCAAAGCAAACATTCTTTTGTTAAAAAACTTCCACAAAAATTATGCGTGACAAACTTTTTAAGGAGGTTAGATTTTGATTATTTAACCCTTTCCCGTCAACTTTAAAACCTTTTTTTTTCCTGAATTATGTGAGAGGCAGTGAGCGTATTAATATATTTGCATTTAAACATTTCGGACACAGGAGAGTACTTGTTCCGAATTGCAGCTTTCCAGCTCAAAAATGTTAGGCTGTAAATCCAATGGCCATAACATGAGATGCTAGTCAGAAATATATAAACTTTTAGAGGACTACGACAAATATTAAGGGTTATGACAAACAATGTGTCTAAATGATTATACCCTTGGGATAATATATAAAAAGAGACAATAAAATATATTAAAATAAAATATCAAATAGCTATTCGGTTAGTAGCAACCAAACCAGGTTGAATATTGTCATTACGCGTTGTGTAAAGAAGCTTTTCGACAATCATTCTTTAATTGTTCTTATTTCTTCGATATATTCACCTCAAAGTTGGATATATCCCAACTGGCTTTTTTCGAGCTGGTTCCGAACATATTTTAAAATAGAGCTAAATTACTCGAACCGCAACTTGTAATACCGATGTTGCTAACCATAATCATAACTCTCTCCATAACTCCGACTACTGGTCCGCTTATGGTATTCGCTAATTCGACCTTAAAAAATATTATTTGCAGGTATTAGTATTACTTCCTCACTGAGAGCAGTCACACGCTGGCATTGTTGCAATTGTGTGATCCAGGAGTTTTGTGGTATCCAGGATTATCATTTTGACGAGGTTAGTAGGGTTCCTCCTTTGAACATTGTAATACCAACCTAACATACAAATACATTATTAAAGGTTTTATTTTTATATAGGTTTGGTTTTGAAATCGAATCAGCTTTAAGGAAAGTCTAACAACTAAAACACGTTCGGACCAAACCGAATTGGAGTCTTAAACCCAAATTGAATCTTATGTCCGTACTCTAGCAAATGCACTTTGTTTATCGTGGTCTAATTTAAGTTAAAAAAATACTGCTTAGTTATTTCCAAATAAAATTCTTTATTGAATAAAAGACTTGAAAATTGAGTTACAATAATTCTCCTTAGAAGTCCTCTCGCACTGGTTTCACTGTGATCTCATGGATTTGCACATGAGGTGGAGTTGAGATGGCAAACAATACCGCTTGCGATATATCTTCTGGATCCAAAAGTCTAGTGGTATAGGTATCCCACTGCTCATCTGGAACAATTTCTGTACGAACTCCTCCTGGACTGACACTCTACAATATTCAGAAAAAAAATTAATTTAATGAAAAATACTGCTTGCTGCATCTTACAGTGGTCTTTATTTTTGTGCCCAAGTTACGCAGTTCATTTCTTAGAGTCTCATTGATTGCGGTCACTGCAAACTTCGATGGCGGATAGATATTCATACTGTAATTAGGAAATGGTTGAATTACTCTGTGTCCAACGATACTGTTTATAGTAACAATATGTCCATCGAAGTTTCTAGTTTTCATACTCTTGAATGCTTGTTGAGTGCAATAGATAACTCCCTTGATGTTGGTATCAAGCACTTCATCTATCAGTTTACTGTCCATTTCAACTAGATTTCCTGGGCGAACTACACCAGCATTATTGACGAGAATATCAGTTCCGCCGAGACTTTTCTCGACCCATTCAAATATTTCCTTGACTTTGACCTCGTCGGTTACATCACACGATCTAGCGTAGTAATTCTTTTGCAGCTCAGTTGGAACTTTGAGGCGATTTTGGTCGAGACGTTCTTGCCGGCGTCCTAACGCCACTACGCGGAGTCCAGCGATGACCAGATCTTTTGCAATAGCTTCCCCGATTCCACTGCTTGCTCCAGTAACTACTGCGACACGATTATTCCAACGTTCCATGGTGATGGTATTGAATGTAAGTTGATACTGAAGTGTCCATTGGATTGATGGGCTTTTATTTAAATCTATCAACTAGTAAATGGTCATATCAACTCGATATCTACTGGTGAATTGTGAATTGATTGTTATCAAATTTCTTACATAATAAGAATGACTTGCAAAGAATGCATATTGAAAGTATTTGTTTTGGTCTTGTTTTTTTGTTTTTTTTTTGTTTTTTTTGAAATTAAATGAATTTTTCAATCACAGTAAGTTGTTCTGAGATAAGAGTAAAGTAGCGGAAGTGCCAATAAATAAGGCTCCAATAATTTTTATGAAATAGAAAAACACCAAAATTGTAGTGAATGGGAGTCTTTTTTCAAATTGTTGGAGCCATTTTTAAATTTTGAATTTGGGGCCATTTAAAAAAGATTGCGATCATTTTTCAAAACAAACATTCACCAAAAACTAAAAAAAATTAAAAATTGCTGCAAACAAAATGAAATATGGCCCAATAAATATGGGTAAACCTTATGGACAGAATGATCTTGAAAGTCACCACAATTTTAAAAACACGGCTGAATTTCAAAACATCAAAAATAAATGCAAATCGTAGCTAAACTGCCCTTGTTATCGTTACCGTCTTAATGTTCAATACTTTGGGATACGATTTGTGGACATATTCTAAAAAAAAAATTGGTCTAGACTAAGTGCCTAAGTACGTTTAAGATGTCTAAGTTTTATCTAACCCATGTTGTCTGGCGGAGTTAGGTACTCTATCATAGGTCGTATTATTAAAAGCTACGAATAGGTCCCAATGCGTACCCCTCTGGTCAAAAGTACCTTCAATCCGAACAACAAGATTTTGAAGCGCAATCTTGCGGAATTTTCCGCTTTGATAGGGGTGTTGCATCTCACAAAAAGATGTGATTGAAGAGCAACATTTCGCACATTCAGCTCAACCAGTCTCTCCAAAATTTTCCGCAAGAAGGAAGTCAGACTTATGGGTCTGAAGCTCTTGGCTAGAGTATAGCCAGACTTACTAATTTTTGGTATGGAAACAACTTTGACCATACACCAGGGGAAAGCTACATATACAGGTCAAGGCCAAGGCAAAGTCTGATAAGGTGCTCCCTGGCGATACCTTTCAATTTATGATAGTCTCCGAATGCCTATTTGACAGGGAAACGTGTTTGAATGGCTTATAAGGACTTTACCAATCCCAATTGGCACAGCTTTTTTTTCTTATTGAAAAGAAAGAATATTGAAATCAGTCGTTCAAAGGTTGTAGTCCTTAAAAAAGTTAAACAAATATAATGCATGACTTTGATTCCGAAAAATGTTTGTCTAAATTTCAAGATCCGACTAAGGAAAAATACGAAAATAAATTGAATCGTGATATTCTGCAGGTACTTAAAACGCTTATATATATTTCAGTTTCTCCTATACATTTGTTTACTTAAGAGCAAGTTATTGCGATCGTGCGGAAAGTTTGATCTCATACTGAGTATGAGGGATGATTTCACGACTATAGAGACGTCCAAAAAAGTGCGTCCGCCATTGCCTGTCTGTCTGTATGTCTGCCTGTGTGTCTGTCCGGGAGCAGTGTGGCAAAACGGTTTGACGGATTTGCTTCAAAGTTTGTATACAAAAAGCTTTGTGTAGCGAGATATTAGCTGCGTTTTTTTCTGTTTTGGTTTATTATTTTTAATAACGGTACCTACAATAGTCCTAAGAGGCAATTAATGAACACGATACGATAAAAAACACAAACTCTGGGGTGACGTGAAATATTTCCAAACGAAATAATGTCAAATTATTAATAAGGAGAGTTTGGCAACAGTACCTTGGTGATTAAGGGATTTCAATCCCTATTCCGCAGCCGGTTCGATTTTGGAATGGATATAATGCTAAATTTTTAGAATTTGACTTTATTTCGTTTGGCGTTATTTGCCATCACCAAACTCTGGATCTGTTTTTAATGGTTTTCGCGACTTTGCAAACTTTTTTGATGATATACAAACTTCTTAACATCTTAAATATTTTATGTTGATTAGGAAAGAAAAATCGAAGAAAAAATAAACTCATAAAGACAGCTTTAAGAACACCTAGATCACACAGAAATAACCCCAACATTTGCCTCAGTTAAAATAGACGTCCCGACGAAATTTGTTGAAGAAAAGGAGCGGTTGACCTGTTATAGAGATGCAAGGTGTAATATCCTCGAAAATATAGAATATGTTACGTCTGCTACGTAACGGAGGTAGTTAATGTAGTTAAAGTCACAAGAAGGTAGTAGACGTAGCGCTGGCTGTCAAACTGTAGTCAAGTTAAGGAAGTTAAATCAGTTGAATCAAAAGTAAAATTAACAAGCTTGTTCGTTAAAACTCAGAATTATGTTCAGAATTCTTAAATGCAAGTAAAGAAATGCTTCTTTTTATCGCTGCTATAGCAAACATTGAACTTAAGAACAGTATTGAGAAGAACAATTGAGTTCTTTTCAGTTTGGAGTTGTAGATCCATATGAGTTACGACATATTTATTTAAGATCGAGGAATTTTTGCAACTACTTTGAGAGTGGTGATAGTGGCGACGGTAAAGATGATGATTAAACATTCTTGCCAAAGACGTACTGCAGTTTATTATCCATGTATAACCCATGCAATACGTTTGCCGAGTGTTAAATGCATGCCCAAAGCAGTAAAAGGCTTAGCCAGGAACGTACGATGAAGGACACCTTATGCACTTTTCTTAATTTAATTTTAAATAAATGGTTTTGCTCATATTTTTGTAATGTGACTTATGTAATAGATTATAGCGTTTACACTTGGGCGTTTAGAAGTATGCAAAAGCTTGTTGTTAATAAATTGCATTTTAAATTTAACGTATCCTACATGTTTGTAACAAATGTAGGTAGCAAATGAAACAACTCAGGTGTGTAGTTTATTCGTTTACGATGCGTAGTTAATCGAGTAGACTACCTCACGTAAGCTACTCTGCCATCTCTGTTCAGGCAACTCCAGTTTTACGTTAAACGCTCTTAAATATGATGAATGGAAAAATAAGACGCGTCTATTTCTCCCATATACAAATGTTTACAAGGGTTTAAAGTTGCTAGACCGCACTCCATACTAAATGCATAGTCTACATTTGTTCTAATTTCACTTATTTTTCCAGGAACAGGTTTATAATTTGAGGAGTTTTAACATTAGAGTAATTTTCAAGGAGTGAAAGAGCTGAGAAGTGTAAGCTTTACAAGTTTTTTTATAGAAAAAGAAAGAGAGCTCTGAAATGGCAACAACAACTCTGTTTTCATACATTTCCGTGACAGTTCATGCTGATTTAAATTGAAACGAAAACAGTGAACCAATGATGACGTTTCGAGTTGTGGGTGCAATAAGAATTTATGTAAATTGCAAAATTCATGTCCGGCTCACGTTGTACAGACAATATTGTCGTTTTTCAAATAATGTTGTGCATTTCATTGTGAGTTAAATTAATTTAGATACATAATTCAATCGAATTGCCTTTTCATAGTTTTCGTGAGCTGATTTTATTCATTCTCTACAGTGAACTCACGAAGATCATCGAATGTGTATGTAAAGGATCTGACAGCTGATTGACGTTCCGAACGTATTTGCTGTGCAGTTTTTTTTCGAATATCATCGTGAGTGGAATTAAAATCGATTTCAACAACTCTCGAATGCTGATTTGAAGTGAAAACACTTCAAATTTTCCTCAGCGATCACCTTCAATATTAACATTTCCATCCATATGTGAACACCCGGTTCAATTGGATTGCATACATTGTGAGATTCGGATTGCTGATTGACATCTAATAAATTAAAACTCATTTTTCACGTCCTTCCCGTACATTTATGCCACCAAAGCGACAAACAATTGGACGATCTACACGCCAAGAACTAAAGAAAAGAGCAAAACGAGCAATGAGCATTAAGACTGGAAATCCTTCGAGTACATGCCGCTGAGACTCGTTCGTCTGAATCATCTAAGCAACGAGAACTGAGGTTAGAAACCACGACTTTGCAACGGAATCAGACTCTTAGTCCAGAAAATGATTAACAGTGTTATCTAGGCAACAATTTTGACTGGAAAATTCAAAGGTGAAGGCTTACTGTTGCCGCTTATCCTAGTGATCCCGAAAGATATGCCATTCGAATTCAAACGTTTGCAGTTCCCGGTGCGATTCACTTTCGCAATGACTATCAATAAAGCACAAGGACAATCGTTGCAAGTCTGTGGATTAAATTTGGAGAATCCATGCTTCTCACATAGGCAGCACTATGTGACCTGCTCACGCGTCAGAAAACCTTCTGATTTATTCGTTTGCAAGAAATATTGTGAATCCCACAGCACTTCATAAATAGAGAATTGAAAAGAAACTCTGCAATGTCACAATATTTTTAAAACGAACAAAATAAATAAAATGACTCAAAGTAAATTAAATATTTGTGGAATGTCTTTCCATTAAAATTATTTTAGTTGGTGACGTTGAAACGCTCGCAGGGTACAGAAAGTTTTACATGAAAATCGAAGGTTTTTTGTTTTTGATTTTAGGCTTACAATTTTTCTGATTTATTTTTAGGTCGACAGTGTCTGAAATGTCTCTATGAAGCACCGTCTTTGGTAATAATCAATTATTATCACTAACATTCCCAAAACAGGTCTAAAGATTCTGCTCCGTTTTTGTATTTTGGTCAATTTTATCGTTAGAACCGTTTTTGAGAAAATATATTTTTTTAAAAAACTTCAAAATTTAGTATCTCATTAAACGCTACCATTCTTCTTCAAGCGATTCAAAAACACATATCATTTACAGTGAAAGTTTCGTATTACGCAGTCGTGCACTTTATTTACAATCTCGGTTTAGCTACAACCACTTTTCAGTTTGCTGTCGCGGAAAATAAATATTAAGCAAAAGATAAGGAAGTTAGCAATACTTGTGAGAATCTATAAATATTTATTGACAACAAAGCTTAGGTAGCTCTGTCACTATCATCGAATATGTTTTCTTAATCAAAACAACTTTAAATGAATTGTTTATTAAACTTGAACACTTCAACTTTCAAATTCTTAATTTAGAATGCCTCTCCAACGGGCTTTACGGTGATTTCATGAATTTGCACATGGGGTGGTGTTGAGATAGCGAACAATACTGCTTGTGATATATCCTCCGGTTCTAAGACCTTAGTGCCATAGTTGTCCCAATGCTCCGGTGGGGCAATTTCCGTACGAACTGCTCCTGGGCTGATACTCTGCAATTGGATTGATATTTTACATATATCGAACATAATGGTTGTTGCAACTTACAGTGGTCTTTATTTTTGTGCCCAAATTACGCAGTTCATTTCGAAGAGTCTCATTGATTGCTGTCACTGCAAACTTTGATGGAGCATAAATATTCAAACTATAATTCCCAAATGGTTGGATCACTCTGTGGCCAGAAACGCTGTTTACAGTTAAAATGTGTCCATCAAAATTTCTCTCCTTCATGCTCTTGAAAGCCTGTTGAGTGCAATAGATGACTCCCTTGATGTTTGTGTTGATAACTTCATCTATCAGTTTACTCTCCAAATCAACCAGATTTCCTGGATGAACAACACCAGCATTATTAACAAGTATATCGGTCCCGCCGAGAGTTTCCTCGATCCATGCAAATACGGCCTTGACTTTGTCTTCATCCGTTACATCGCAAGATCGAGCGTAGTAATTTTTTTGCAGCTCAGTTGGAACTTTGAGGCGATTTTTATCGAGACGTTCTTGCCGGCGACCTAACGCAACTACCCGGAGACCAGCGATGACTAGATCTCTAGCAATAGATTCACCAATACCACTGCTTGCTCCAGTTACTACCGCAACACGATTACTCCAACGATCCATGCTTTGGGTTTGAGTAGCTAACTGATACTGAATTATATTTTTTCCCTTTGACTTTGTTTGAGCAGCTTTTAATTATTGATTTTCATGAGAATATTAAATTGAGTGAAAATTAAATAACAGCGTGTTTGGTATACAGGGTGTTATGTGCTTGTTCGATAATACTTTAAGCATATGAGATATTTCTGGTTGAGTTTTTGGGAAAGAAGATGTTGGTTAATTTCTAATCAGTGTGTGCAGTTTGGCGATTTTCAAGAATTTTTTTACAATGGCGGCCATTTTAATAAGGACAAATAATTTTTTAGTGCGTAATATCTCTAAACATTAGGCGAACTTGCATCAAGTTGTCGCTATTAAGACGAACAATTTAGTAGGAGGATACTTTTTCTGAAAGTTAAGCACTTCAGCACTTCTTTGACCCCAACTCAAGTAAAAGCTCTTTAAAGTGAAAATATCCGATAACTATATCAACTATATCAACTATTGTGGCTATTATATACAGAATTTTTAGTTTGGGGCCGCCATCAACAATACTACTATGAGTTCAACTAATGGGTTACATGGGTTTCACAGATTCAAAAAATCGAATTTTTTATTGCCTTATTAATTTCTACAACATCTCGAGAATATTATCCTAAATTTTCAAGTCATTTCGAATAAAAGTTTCGGAAATAGAGCCTTGGGAAGGTGTGCACTGAATTGAATCACAAAGTTTATTTAAGGTTTTCCAAACTTTAAACGCGTTTTTCTCAAAACTGTGTTTTTAAAGTCGGTTGTCAAAAGTTCTCGAAAACCGTTCAACTTATTTTGATGAAATTTTACACAGGTCTTCGAGATACAATCCAAGGGAACTTGGATGAAGGATTTTTTTTTTTCAATCACAACTATTACAAGAAAAAAAATGTTGAGCAAATTTTACCAAAATTAGCTCTTTTTGGTAAAAAAAAGTCTGCCGAAAATTAAATTTTCCTTTGAAAATATCAGAAATTCTTTAAGACAGTAAAAAGTTTGAATAAAATATTTTATTTTTTATAAAAAAAAGGTTGAAATTAGAACATTTTTCCGCCGAATAAACCCATGTAACCCCTTAAGATAAATGTGCACGACTGCGTCACACGAAATTTTTTCGCTTCATGAGATGCGTTTTTTGAATCGAAAAATGAATCGATAATGAATGGTGATAAATTTATTTACATCACTTTTTAGGTTTTGAAATATTAGATTTTCTCAAAAACGGCCCCTACGATTTTGATGTAATTTCGTACAATGAACACTTTTAGCATAACTGTTCAAAATGTAATAAAATTATCAAAATCGTTGGATTCGTTTTTGGGAAAACGAATTTAATTTAAATTAAAAAAAATCGTTTTATGAAAAAAAAATTATTTTAAAAATCTAAGTATGCAAATTTATTCAACTTAATATCCGAAATAAAATTGTAAAATTTTTTGGAATTAAGCTTATTAGTTTTTGAGATATTGCCGGTTTTATAAATTACAGTTATTTTTTTTTTTTTTGCAAGAAACTGAGAATGTAGTATTTTTGGCCCCATCCCAAGTATCCATAGTAAAAAAAAAACCAAATCCTTGTAACCATTTTCTAGAAAAATAGTGATAAGTGATTTTCACAAAAAAAATTGTATGGTAGGTACCGTTATTTCAAACGATAGACCAAAAAATTAAAAGATTCCCCGAGATGTAACTCCAAAAAACTTATATACGAACTTTGAAGCAAATCCGTCGAACCGTTTCGCCATACGGTGCGCGGGCGGACAGACAGACCGACGGGTGGCATTGGCTGACCCACTTTTTTGGAATTCTCTATAGTCGTAATATCATACCTCATACTCAGTCTGAGTTCGAAAATTCCGCACGACCGCAATAACTTTCTGTTTAGTATACTAGTGTATACGAGAAAGTTAAAAATAGTAAAAAATTTCTTAGATAAATTAAATAAAGTAATCAGCGGTTATTAAAGTAAATTCCCTAAATTGCGGGGTAAAATATAGAGTATCTGTCAAACTGATCACTAGTCTTATTCAAGGAAACTAAACTGATCACGTATATCAAATAAATCTAAAAAATTATATACGCTGGGCTTAATCTATATAATTTATTGATGTCCCCCATCGCAGGAATATTTCCATTAAACACGCACCAGTGATTTCCAGTAATTTTCACATTACACCAGGCAACTCGGTTGTCTGTTAGATCAGATGACCTAGTGCCGCAAATCGTTAACGGAAGATCACACGTGCTATAAAAAATATCACGAGCCAATTAAGCAAATGCTTTAAATGATTGCACCGATCTTCTAATAGACCGAAAAAAAATACTTCTAATACCAAAATTTTGAAATCTGAATAAGCTTAGAAAGCTGGATCATATGCATGCATACGTGAACACGGTGTCATTTGATTTGATAAGGGAAATTCGCCTATAGCGACCTCGGTTATAATGACCATGTAGATATAACGACGCAAATTCTGAGTCCCTTGATTTTGACCATATTTTCCATACAAATTCATCCTACGCGAGTGCTGCCTGGAAGATAATGAAACTACGTCTCACTTTATCTGTGACTGTCCCGCTTTTGCCAGAACGAGACTGGCTACTTGAACTATCTGACCTCCTTCGTTTCGCAAAAAGTAGTGAGAGGTTAAGTACCTCTAGTGTTCTAGTTTGTACCTAAAAAAATGCTTCACACATGCAGTGCAGGCTTCTATAACTCTTCACTTTTAGCTGGACATCTTGAGTTGCTTAAATTTTGGCGAAAGAGGAAAACTACTGTAACTGGGAGACTTGCATTCATGTTGATAACGATGAAATGGAAGATAGGGTGTGAGATCTGGCAACTATAATGTCATTTATGTTCAGTTTGGTTTGCCATTTCATCAATGAACAACGCTTGCAAATTGTGCAAATTTATTTTGAAAATAATGGGTCAGTTCGCGAAGTTTACCACAAGCTCCGTTCATTTTATGGTCGACCTAATCGTCCATCAGAGCAAATAATTCGAACTAGGTTTACTCTATGTGATAATACGCATCCGCAGAGACGTCGAACAGTGCGCACCGCAGAAACAATTGCCGCTGTAGAGCAAAGTGTTGAAGAGGACCCGAAAGAATCGATTCGCCACCGTGCACAGCAATTGGAGCTTTGTCCATCAACTTTATGGAAGATTTTGCGCAAAGATCTCTTCTTACGAAGAAGCTTGTGCAAGAATTAAAACTGCGAGACCATGCAATTCGTCGTGATTTTGGTGTATGGGCCGAAAATGAGATTGATATCGATGCTGATTTTCATCGCAAAATTTTGTTCATTGATGAGGCTCATTTTGGGTTGAATGGCTACGTCAACAAGCAAAATTGCCGCATTTGGAGTGAAGAGAATCCACATGAGACCCTTTACATCTACAAAAATTGACTGTTTGGTGTGCTCTATGGGCTGGTGGAGTCATTGGGCCATACTTCTTCCGAAATTATGCTGGAGAGTCAGTTACCGTTAACGGAGACTGGTATAGAGCCATGATAACCGTCTATTTTGTTCCCGAATTGGATGGCATGAATGTGGATGAGATGTGGTTCCAACAAGACGGCGCTACATGCCACACAACGCACGTCACAATCGATTTATTGAAGGAAACTTTCGATGAGCGCATAATTTCGCGGAATGGACCTGTCATTTGGCCATCAAGATCGTGTGATTTGACACCGTTAATTTATTTTTTTTGGGGATATGTGAAGTCGCTCGCCTATGCCAACAAACCAGAAAAGTCAGGGGACAGCCGACATACAGCCCCATATGCTTGAAAAAGTGGTTGAAAATTGAACCTCTTCACTTGCCCTTATTCGCACCAGCCGCGGCGGCCACATGCCCAAAATCATAAATAGCATATAATTATCCTTCCAATAAAGCCAAATTGATGGACATTAAAACAATTTTCTTGGTGTTTAATTTTAATTCGAATTATACCTCTAAAAAAAACACCCTTTACAAAGACAGGCTAAAAATACACGCTAGTGCGACCACTAGCATGTCACCAATACTTAAAATTAACTTAAACATATCTCCTCTTGAACTTATCTGCCTGCTTGCACTAATTCATAGAATGGTAACACTGCATTTATTCATGGGAATTGCAGGTATCATGTCTTTCTTATTATTTTACTGGAATGTGGAATCGGATAGCGCGCGTGGCAGAAATGCATACGTGTGCATCATTGGGCAGCGCGTGTAGCGAATCACGCTGGATGCACATGGGATGATTGGTTGAAGTCTAGGGGGAAGTGTGGGGGCGGACCGTTAGGTTTGGATATGAAAAATGGAGCTATGATAAGAGTCCATTGTTGTTCTGTCCAGAATATTTCCAAGGTTCTTTGCAGATCGGATTGGGTAAGTTTGAAAGAACACGCTCCGTCTTGGCTGGATTGCCGTTTAGTCCAGTCTTTAGGCCATTTTGCTAAGAGTTTTTCGAGCAGCCTCCATGATTTCACTCATTGTACACTTAACCAAAAAGGTACGTCATATTGACAACAAAGTTTGTCATATTGAAGAAGAAGTTTTTAATTTTCAGCCAACAACCGCAGTTGTCAATATGAAGAATTTCTGGTCATCAAATTTGTGTTGTGTTATTTGAATTTGAATATTCAAATTTTCGTATTGAGAATCGTGGTTGTCAATGTGATGAACGCAATAGTAAATTAACTGTCTACGTCTTCCAATCTGAAATGTGGCAATGCTAATTTGGATAACAAGTTTAATATATCGAAATTTGTTTTTGCTGTGGAATATTATACAATTTTTTAAACTATATTTAAGCAATACTTAAACTGCCCTTAGCAACGTTGCTTAAGCGATACGTAACCTAAATGCCAAATTTGCGTTTAGAGGCTGCGTAAGGTGTGTGTAAAATTTGTTTTGACTGCAAAAGTAAAAAAATTGTATAAAAAGTTGTATAAAAAGATATAGCTAAAAATGCCATTCGATTTCGCGGCTTTTGCGAAGGATATCGATTTAATTAAGTTTTTCAGCCAACAAAGTAACGCCAGACAATGCAAATTGTACAAAGCCAGGTTCAACCCTATGTTGCTCAGGGATAAAGAATTTCGCAATAAATACCGATTCTCCAAGGCGAATATGTCAAAATTAATTGATATTGTGCGCTCGAATCTTCATGGTGATAAAAGAGGTGTTATGGCAGGAGTTATGGCAGCAATACGATATTGGGCCCGAAATGAGGTAGTTTATAATGAATACTTTTCAATTTAATCTAACTCAAGTGATTAAGATTCAAAATGACGGGGCAGATATACACGGGTTCAATCAATCCACCCTTTGTCTGATATGCCAAAGGGTGGCATATGCATTTGCCTCGAAAAGACGGCATTAGGTTAATATGCCAATATCCGTATCCGACCAAATAAAGGGAATGAATGGATTCCAAAACAGTCGTGTCTTCCCGCAAGTAATCGGGCAATTGATTGCACCCACATGAGGATTCCTAGAGTTGGTGTACAATCAGGTCAATATTACAAAAATCGCAAAGGATATTATTCGGTTAATGTTCAAATTGTTTGCGATTCATCTCGAAAGATAAGAGAAATTGTTTGCCATTGGAGGGGAAGCACGCATGATTCGATGATTTTTAGAGAAAGTCAAATTAAACAACGTTTTGAAAATGGTGAGTTCAAGGGGCGTTTGCTTGGAGATGGAGGCTATGGTTGCTCAAACATTCTGTTTACTCCTCCACTAAATCCTCGAACCAATGCTGAAATCCAATACAATGCTGCTCATATCTCAACTCGCAATGCTGTTGAAAGGAAAGATTTAGGATTTTACTGACTGGAATGAGATGTTCATTGATGAATATGAAGGTCACTGTAATAGCCTTAGCGGTCTTACACAATTTAGCGATTGAGTTTCAAGATCAAGCACTAGGTACGATATTATAACAAAAAATAATCCTATACATCCTATACACTCCCATAATTAGATCCTGATGAAGAATACGTAGGTGAAGAATTTGAAGTTGACCAAATATCACAGGGGATTAATAACCATAATGTATCTCGTATTGTATTTATACAGCAGAATTTTCAACAAAAATTTATTTATAAAACAGAACAAATATTTATTTACCTAATTAAACGTATCACATTCATGTTTATTTTACCACCACGTACTGTCAAACATATCACATTAATTCATTGAAAAAAAAAAAGGAACTAAATTAAGTTGGTTTTTATAAGCGACTGCATACGCAACTCATGTTCCTCTGCCTTCCGCCGCTCACTGTTTTCAAAAGCTTTTTGCTTGTGCTGAATATCTACTAAATATCACTGCCTCCATTATTTCCAGTTCACGGCACTTATTTGACATAGTCAATTCGAAGAGGTCTTTCTTCATTTGGTCATCAGACATTCCCTGAAAGATGGTTAAAAATATATATTTATTACATTTTTCAAATATTTGTCTCTCTTATAAGTGCTGTGACGGTTTTTGAGCGTTGGTTCTCAGGTGCATTAAACTCCTCAGGAACATTTATGAAATTACTCCGATCGTGCTATATAAATTAAAAAATCTGGTTTGAATATATTTACAAATACGTTATGTACATACACCTCCTCATTCAAATACTCCACGGTATTCTCCTTAAATGCATCTTAATATAAATAAAGAAGATATCACCAAATATTTTCCAGTTCACATTAATTTTCTATCTCAAATACTAACCAGTGGATCAGACGTGATTTTGGCGGAGGCCCACCGTCTGTTGCATTTCTTTTTTGGTTATAAATAGTTGGATACTCTTCGTTTTACATCCATTTTTGTCGCCATTGACACTGAATTTGTGTAACAGTCCTTGGTGTATTGCTGTTGCTGCATATATTAAATCTGGATATATGTGAATTATAAGATTATGATAAAATATAGATACATACACAATAAAAGCGTACTTTTCAATAAACTCTCTCCAAGCATCGCGTTTTAATTTGGACGTATTCGTATCCATACATTTGTTTTCAATTATTGAATTTTCTCTTCAATTAATTGTCGTAGCAGAATCTGGAAATAGGTAATAAATAATTGATTATATATTTGTAACATATTTCATAAAAAAATTGTAGTACCTCAATTTTCCGACCTTTTTCTTTTATTTTGCAAGTCCTTCAGCTACGCCAAATATTTCAATATAAATAAACAAATGTCTGTGAAAAAACAGCTGAGTTTCTGCACCCTTAAAGCAAAATGTAGTAGAATCTTATGTTTTCGGTACTAGTTTTTTAAGTGTCCGTACTTATTTAGACACAAATCTCGTTTAGTTAAGACACAGAGGAAAATTGTTTACAAATCAGAATTTCGGCAAAGATGCGTAAGGGTTGCGTAAATACTTACGCGTAGTTTAACTAAGCAACCTCTGAGATGTGTTTCAAGAAAATCTAATAAATACAAATGTATGATTATGAAATAAAAGGATGAAAAAATGGAATAAAAAAATATAATATTAAGAAAAGTAAATATATTTATGTGTACCTTCATATTTGTAAAATTAAATGTCTTAAAGTTTCATCAGGTTCTTAGATTTCAAATGCTCGTTTGGTTTTCTAAACACAAAAGCCTTTCCGTCCGCAGTGAAAAATAAATTTAGATTCATCGCTAAAAAATCGCTAACCCAGAAGTTTTGATGTTTGTTGTGATGAGTTTTGCGAACTCTAACCGTTTTTTTTTTTGGTTTGTCATGGTGGTGGAGGATGTGGAGGTGTATTGGTTTGGGTGAGTATGAGTGCATCCGGTGTTGGAAATATGGTTTTTATATATGGTACTATGGGGCAACACATGAACATAGATATTGGAAAAATAATTTAAGGTATAGTGCGTAGATACTTGGACAAGCAGGATCATTTGTATTCCAAAAAGTGTGACCCTAGTCACACTCCTAGGTCTGTAAAATAATGTCCAAACTACAACATCGCGAAACAGCTTCATACCGAAACAGCTGAGATGTTAAAAGTAACGTTATATGGTACGGTAACTAGTTTGTGTTGCCATCCTTCTCTCTAAGGACCTCAATTTAATGATTTTTCATACTACCAACAAGTTTCTTTGTGTCATCCGGCTCAATTGAATTTTACTCCGAAAGGATGGCCCTTTAAGTGCATTTTTGTTGTTAATATAAGATCCCCAATCTCCTCACTTAAGCCCCATTTAACATCTGTGGGATGCAATAAAGGAAGGCGATTAAAAAAATATTATATTAACAACAAAAATGCACTTAAAGGGCCATCCTTTCGGAGTAAAATTCAATTGAGCCGGATGACACAAAGAAACTTGTTTGTAGTATGAAAAATCATTAAATTGAGGTCCTTAGAGAGAAGGATGGCAACACAAACTAGTTACCGTACCATATAACGTTACTTTGAAATTTTTTCCTCACTGTACGGAGAATTGTTTGGCATTGAATTGTAAAATACTAAGCTAATATTTTGTTTTTGAGACTTGTTTTAAATTTAAAACTTTCGCGTATACATTAGTATACGAAAGAGAACGTTATTGCGATCGTGCGGAAATTTCGAACTCAAACTGAGTATAAGGGATGGTATTACATAACTATAGAGAAGTAAAAAAAAATATGTCCGCCAATGCCGTCCGTCGGTCTGTCTGTTTGTCTGTCTGCCTGTCCAGGCGCCGTATAGCGAAACGGTTCGACGGATTTGCTTCAAAGTTCGTATATAAGGTTTTTGAGGTTACATCTCGGGGCATATTCTTATTTTTTTATTTATCGTTTGAAATAACGGTAACTGCCATACGATTTTGTTGTGAAAATCACTTCTTAATATTTTTCTAGAAAATGATTCCAAAGAAGAAAATGAAAATGGGGCCAAAAATAATACATACTCAGTTTTTGGAAAAAAAAATCGATTAACCATAAATATCTCGAAAAATAATAAAGGGAACTCAGCTGAACAAATTTGCATACTTAAATTTTTGAAATACCTTTATTTTTATATATCAAAAAATCGTAGGTGCCGTTTTTGAGAAAATCTAATTTTCAAAACCTAAAAAGTGATTTAAATAAATTTGTCATCATTCATTTTTGATCCATTTTGCGATTCAAAAACGCATCTAATGTACCGAGAAAGTTTCATATGACGCAGGCGTGTACTTTATTTTACTTATTGCTTTTGTACATGAATTTAAATAATCTAATTTAATAAGAATAAATGATTGATTTCAACCAATTACTTCTTTGTCGTAAAAAATTATAATAAATAAGAAAAAATTACTGCTGTGCGGAGACTTTTTGGACTATGTGTACCTGAAAAAGTTAAATCTTCCTCATTTTCTTGAATAAGAAATAACTTTAATAACATATAAAATCACTTCTATTTTCTAAGCAATAATTCACCGTGATTGTCAATACTACAACCGAGTTCGTCAATGTGAACATATTGTATTCTGCTTTCTATTATTTATTTTTAATTTTCCGTTTTTTGGTTTAGTTAAAATACAAGAGTTTTCATAGTAACAACCGCGACGCCAAAATAACAACTGGGGTTGTCAATATGAAAATTTTGAATACCGCACTTATTTTGGTATTCATATTGACAACTGCAATTAGTTAATCTTACAACTTCATTCATCACTTGAAGTACAAAAAATGAACAACTGCCTGTTCTTGAGATTGACTATTCGGTTGTTAAGTGCCTTTAAGGTTTACAAAATATATAATCGACAACTTTGTTCATCAATATGACAATTTCCAGTTAACAACCGTCAGTATGACAAGCAATATTTTGTTCAGTGTATTGAGAAGCTTACCTGGGATAATGATGATAACATTACCTGTGTAGGCAGTTATACCAATAACATTTGCACTAAGATTATGTAAAATGTAGGAGCCACAGCAATGGAGAAATATATTCGCAATTCCTAGAGTTCAAGAGATACTTTTGTATCGAGCATTTTATGTATTCAGCTGGCTAGTTTGGCCATTGTTAAAAGCACTCTATTTATCTTGTAAGGGACATGCCTTTGATATAAAAATGTTGTGCCTTGCATAATCTTTTATTACCACAATGATTTCTGATGAAAATATCCAAAAGTAGGAAAAGAAAGACTAATTAGTCGAAAGTGAGACGTACATTTCGTGCGTTTAGTGTGTTCACAAATCGATTCTTACATGCAAACCCAGTTTTTTTCAAGATTATTTTTTAATCTTTTAGCAGATTAAACAAAGCAGATGAATCTTAATTTCGCTTTAGTGCTCGGTGGAAACGTAGCATTACACTCTCGGCTACAGCAGCTAAATTCTTGTCTGTATATTTTCCAACGATGTTCAAGCGTAAACCGACTCATTTTGTTCCGCCGAGGTATGATACTGGCTTTTTGTCAAGATTTCGAGCGGGAAACAGCTGTCAGTGTCAAAATAACCAATGATTTAAAAAGAAAGCACTAAATGGCCCACCCTTTTCATAGATCTCTCTGTTTTCGCTTATGAGACACTGAACTAAATGAATGACATTTAAAAAAGTTCTTAAATTACCTACCGGCTTTGAATAGTATTCTACCCAAACAGTATTATAAAACAAATGTCCGCGTGCGACACACAAATTACTAACTGGATGTCTATACCACGAAACTCTGAATGTCAAAGGGTCTGTCTCCAACATTAGTGAGTAATAAGTTCCCCAGCGGACCTGGTTCGCAGGAAGTCTTTCTGTCCTCATTTCTGATCATACTGATCATACAATAAGCAAATGCAAATTTGACAAAAAATATTGTTCTAATGCAGCATGATAGATATAGGTGAGCCAAAATTTCTTAAAATCCCAACCATCATTATTTAGAAAAAGATAAGAGATGAACTCAAATATTTATTTAAAACTTTAACAAAGAATGTTTGTGTACCTACACTTGTTATCTTCATGAGCATAACAACACTATTTATATTTGGTTACTAAATTTGGAAATCGAACAGAGTGCAACAAAAATAATCTATAATTAAAATTTGTCTCGCACCGGTTTCACGGTGATCTCATGAATTTGCACATGAGGTGGAGTCGAAATCGCATACAACACTGCTTGTGATATATCTTCAGGATTCAAAACCTTAAAGTCCAAGCTATCAAACACTTCAGCCGGAGCTATTTCCGTGCGAACTGCTCCTGGGCTGATACTCTGCAATTGGAATGATATAAAAAATATGTCGAACATAATGGTTGTAGCAACTTACAGTGGTCTTTATTTTTGTGCCCAAGTTACGCAGTTCATTTCGAAGAGTCTCATTGATTGCTGTCACAGCAAACTTTGACGGTGGATAAATATTTAAACTGCTATTCCGCGAGGATTGGATCACTTTGTGGCCAGTGATACTGTTTATAGTTACAATATGTCCATCGAAGTTCCTAGTTTTCATGCTCTTGAATGCCTGTTGAGTGCAATAGATGACTCCCTTGATGTTTGTGTTGATAACTTCATCTATCAGTTTACTGTCCATTTCAACTAGATTTCCCGGGCGAACTACTCCAGCGTTATTAACAAGTATATCGGTCCCGCCGAGAGATTCCTCGATCCATGCAAAAACTTCCTTGACTTTGTCTTCATCCGTTACATCACATGATCGAGCGTAGTAATTTTTTTGCAGTTCAATTGGAACTTTCAGGCGATTTTCGTCGAGACGTTCTTGGCGGCGTCCTAACGCAACTACCCGGAGACCAGCGATGACAAGATCTCTAGCAATAGCTTCACCAATTCCACTGCTTGCTCCAGTCACTACTGCGACACGATTATTCCAACGTTCCATGCTAAGAGCTGTAGTAATACTGAATTATATGCTTCATGCAAATGGCAAGGCATTGTTAGAGCATCTTTGAGTGATTTTGATTTTAAGAGAATGAGTGTCAATATTCCAGTGCTTGTTGAGATAACGTTTTTATGCACAGGGTGTTATGTGCTTGTTCGAAATTTATCAATGGTGACAAATGCAATATTTGTTATTGCGTTGTATCCTACCTGTAGCTAAGTGTATCGCAGTTAAATATAAACCCAGATAAGAGGGCACTTATAAATTTTTATTACATTTCTTTAAGGGAGGACAACTATTGTTACTTCTGGCTTTCTTTAAATTTAAAATATATTGGTAATCCATAAAAGAAATATTGCAACACGTAATTGTTTTCATAATATCGTTGATTAGATACTAAGATGGGTTCCTTTACTTTTTCAAGTAACTTCAAGCTACTCAAAGTTCCACAAATAATTAATTTAAAAAAAGGGAGGCAAGGAGAGAGTAAATAAAACTTTCCCTCAAATGAGAAACTTACTAAATTTTGCTCAACAAATTTCTTCGGACACGGTTTTTGAAATAGCTGTTTGCTAAAATAAAAAAAAACAATTCTTGGCTTTTTTTAAATACATTATAATAAAAAAATAAGCAAAATGGAACAACATTTAAATATCTAATGTTCACTTAGGACATTTCATAGTTAAAACTATGATATTGGTAGGCAAATTTGAAGTGAAATTTTCACACGCAGGGATCCTTGCATTGGAAATTTACTTCCGTTTGCCTCACATAAAAGAAAAGAAAGTTTTTAAAAAAAGGTGGGAGTTGCCTGCTTTTGATTATCACTTGGCTAATGGATATGGAAAGCCTGTCTAAGTTAAAATTCGACACTACTTAGCTCCTTATGGACTTTTTAGTGGGGGGATACGCTGGTGTTTCGGCTTTCCTTGTGGTTCCTTATCTACCCTTTAGGCTACTCAATTTTATCAAGCCATCCTGCTGTCTTCAGAAACTTTTAAAGATTAGTGAGTCATCTGACAATTCTTTAATGTCTTGGAGGTTGTTGTTTTGTTATTTTAGTGGAATATAAGCATAGGGCTCGTCTTTGCCAAAAGATTGACTTTTCAAAAAGTCAAGCGCATTTTGGACCCACTAGTAAGGGGGAAGCTGTCGTTCTGTACTTACTTCCTCTATACAGAAAAGGCGAACTTAATTCAAAGTAAAGGGGACCTTAGCTGGGAAGGCGCCAGATTTTTCGGGTTGTGAATAACTCAAGACAAGAGGCAGTGGTATCTCACCCTTGGCTTAGTCGTACAACCTTTCTTGCCGAAGCATTCGCCACCACTGCAAACAATAGCAAAACTATACTATTATTATTATTTCTGTCATGAAGTATAGTAACTACAACTTAAGCGTTTCTTTACTTTTTTGTAACTTGAGCATTTTCTGAGAGAATTGATCGCCATTCCTCGAAATTTAGCAAGTTACTTGAAAAAGTAAAGGATCAGACCTTTTGCATTTTCTAGAAAACAAAAAAAATGATTTTTGCAATTAATTTTATCTTAAGGAGATATTGAAATTATTTGAAACATAGAATAAACATGTACCTACGTAGATATATTTGAACGCCCCTTGTAGGAAGTTGTTAAACTTTTAATAAAATTTACATATTTTTATATCCCATCCTTAGGGTATATTAATTTGAATACATAGTTTGTACACCCCTTAATAGACTCCTAAAAGTATATATATTTATGATCAGGATCATTGAGGCCTTTGAATTTAAGCTAGGAAGCTGAAATTGGAACATATTCTCCCTAGGGTGCTGAAATCTATAGAAAGCTAAAAAAAAATATTTTACAAGATATTTAGCCAATATTTTTTTCTAGTATATCAACTATACAAAATTTTTAGCCACGCCCACTTTTTGAAGGGGTTTTTCAAAAAATGTGGACTGTAGTCTTACCTTATGTTTTTTTATTGTATTGAGTCTCAAATTTTGTGTTAATCTACTTTTTTGAATAAAACTGCACTGAAAGGTTTTTTAAGTCACAACTGACACATGATAATAGAGACCGACAAGTATAGTTGACGTACAATAAGGTAGTCATTCGTGTCTTCTGCCATCTCAACCTAGTAAATTGTCTCACACATAATTACCTATCTTCACAACTAGTGTGACCGTTGTGGAATATTTTAGAGCTGAAGGGAATATAAATATATATATATATATATATATATAGTTTCAGTCAAATAAATACACCATAATGTGAGCAAAGATTAATTAAAGAACATTTTTTGATATAGAAGTAATAAAATTAATAAACTTTAACTTCGTTTAACAAAATTTAGTTTAAGATGCATGCAATCGAAATAATTGCTTTAACTGATGCACCCATCGCTAAAATCTACTATCTTCTTTGCATATTTGCCTTCAGTTTTTCAAACATTCCTTATCATGAGAAAAAATAAAAGATATAGGTACTACAATGCAGTGTTGATCCGAAAAAATTCTAAAAGAGGTTTAAGAAGCGAACAGAGCGACAAAAAGTTGCGTACAGGTGTGACAATAATCGACTTACCGAATAAGTAGATACTCTACGTGTACAAAGTGAACATAAATGACATTAGAGCTGCCAGATTTGACCACAAAATGTCAGTTTTATCTCTATTCGAAAAACCAACCTCTAAAAAAACACCCTTTATATAATGTACAACTATCAACTAAATAGATATTTATTGCTGTTTCGTACTTTTATATTTTTCATTCAATAAAGAATAAAATCTTACTTAAACGTGAAAAGAGCTCATTTTTATAATTTTTGAAAAAAGTGGGGGCCAGTTGTCTAGATGTTAAGAAAGGGCAACGCTGCTTCTGTGTCCCGTAAGAACTATCCTTACTTCCAAATTGTTCATCTCTTGTCGTTTACACATTCACACAACTCAAGTTCAAGTATTACGGAACTTGACTAATTGAAGTTTGAATAGACATTTCAATCGCTGACAAACCGCATCTTTTAGGCCGTGAGTTTGAAGTACTTTGATTGGTAATTTCCTACCTTCAATACATGTCCGTCGGATTTTGCAGGACGTGACGATCAGCGTTTTTCTTATTACACAGATATCATATTACACAGAATGCTTTCACGCATTATTGCAAGAGGAGCTATTTTCGTAGTGAACTTGCGTTTGAGTGTGGCCTTAGCCTTGCAATCACAGCAGATATGCATCCTTAGTTAATTTAATTTACTTAAATAAAACTTGTACAAAAATTCGCGAATGAAGCCCAGTCATCCCAGCACAGGATGTAATAAGCAAATTAAAATATTCTTACAAGAATGTACAATTTTTTTAAATTCCTACTCAGTGGACAATATTTAAATTGAGAGGAGAGCTGGGATAGTTTTCCAGGTTTAATACAGACCAAAATACTAATTAAGCCATACTCCTACAGGGAAATCCTGTCCTTAAGTAAGGAGAACATTAGGAAGCAGGTGGGCTTCCTCACAGGCCATTACAACTTAAGGTATCATCTTAACAAAATGAATTTGTGCTGTCAGGAAGTCACTCACGTCTTAGGTTACCTTGCTTTTTTTTATACAATAAACGTTTTTGGTCGAAGTTTAAGCCAAATGGGAAGTGGTAATAAATATTAAAAAAAAATCTGCTTATTCAGCGGGAGAAAAAAGCGTACAAAAATGTATACTGAAGCATTCCTCGGAAGGTTGGAAGACATGGCAGGGCCTCACCGCAGAGAAAGGAAGAAAGACTTCATATAGTGGCGAACAATTCCATTGTATTCGAAACATTAATTCAATACAGTATGCTGTTCGCATACATTTTATTTAAATATCATAATTATTGTTAATAGTATATACGCTATCGTCATTTCTAAAAAGTAGTACATATGTACATTATGTCCTTACCAGCACAAAATTTTCTTAAAACTTTAAAATGTTGAACAGCAACTCAACCGCGCCTAAAAATATGTAACACTTTTTGAATCATGTTCAACCAAGTAGACGTCAACTGTCATGCTTCGGTTGGGGCCACGTCTTCGTTCGTATGTGTATGACAGGTAAAAGTATTTCACCAGTAGGCCATGACGATAACACTCAGAAATGTATGGCTAAGACGACTGGATGGAAGCGGTAGGACGGATTTGTATGGAATTTTTTTATACATGAGAACTATTTTTATCACTTCCTTATGATCACTCGCAGAATTGATCATTAGAAAGGATGGATGGATGCAAATGTTCATCGCTGAGAAGTAGAGGGCAGGTAGTGGGCACGATTTTGTTTCCGATGATGATTTTCATGATCCTGGATGTTTTCCAGAAGACGCATAAGCCGACGAAGAAGATGATATGGTAGCTGTTAAAATAGAAATCGAAGATCTAAATAATGTCCTGCACGATAACATCTGCCAAAATAGTGAAAATATTGAAGAAGAAAAGTGGACTGACTATATACAAAGACATAAATTGTTTCCCTGCAAATTACAATTACAAATTTTCCTTCACGCCGATACATATTAGCAGCAGTGAACAACACCCCGACACATGATGGTCGGCAACAATTAAGCTGTGAAACATTTTGTCAATCATCTCAAAGGATAACGAAAGTCAGTCGAAATTCGAAATTAATTGAATGATATCTCACCATTGAGTCTCCCGAATGCAATTTTCTTGCAGAACTTGGGTACGGTTTTTCCAAATATTTGTATTGCTCTGTGAGTATTTTGCACCATACCTGCCGCCTTAGCTAGCATCCTTGGATGTATAAAAAAATTTGCATCGCTCGTGCTCTTCACAAGACCGTGTTTAAGCTCGCTACTAGCTAAATTTCAATGTTATTATAATTAAGTAGTTTTGCTGCCCAGAAAGCTAGACAACTTGTATATAAGAGAAATAAAGTGCACGACTGCGTCATACGAAATTTTCTCGGTACATAGATGCGTTTTTGAATCGAAAATGAATGGGGACAAATTTATTTAAATCCCCTTTTAGGTTTTAAAAAATTAGATTATCTCAAAAACGGCACCTACGATTTTGATGTAATTTCGCACATCGGACAATTTTAAGAAAATCGTTATATGAAAAAAAAAATAAAAAAAATTATTCCAAAAATCGAAGAATACAAATTTGTTCGATTTTATAGTATAAAAAAACAGGTACCGTTATTTAAAACGATAAAGCAAAAAATAAAAAGATGCCCCGAAATGTAACCCCAAGAACCTCATATGCGTCGAACCGTTTCGCCATACGGCGCCCGGACTGAGAGACTTACAGACAGACCGACGGACGGCATTGGTGGACACACTTTTTTGGACTTCTCTGTAGTCGAAATATCATCGAGAAAGTTAAAAATTTAGTGGAGTTCAAAACAACGCCAATGAAAATTTTGTAGTTACTTTATCAATGAAAATGTTTGTATGTCTAAAAATAGCTTAAAAATAAGGATAAATAATTTGGTTTTCTGTAGATGGACGCTACTCCCTCTCATCAATGTGTAATAAGAGTGTCATAAATTTCTTGACACAATTTTTTATATCTAGGCCAAGATCTAGGCTTAACCTCTATCGCTTGTTTATTCTTCCTCTACATACTGATTTTAATTTGGTAAAGGTTCACTCTGTGTTATTTTATGCATAACATTTCAATCTTTGCTTACTCAGCTTAGGGATTATTTTCTGTAGAATTTGAATAGTTGTGAAACAATAGGATCGAAAACTATATGGCAAATCATCTCAGCAAATAAAAAACAAAACGGCTAACCATATAAGTCTTTGGTGAGCTTTTTTTTCTTTACTACTACTTTCTATCTTTTTCAACTTTAGTCAACTTTAGACTTTTTCAGAAAGCCGAGAATGCACTTCAGTTATAAGGATTTTCAGCTATCACCACGTCAGCACCGAAAGCCTGGAGTCTCGTTCGAGCAAAGGCATAAATTGCTCCGCAACATGACATTTATGACATGAAATGACGAAAATCCTGTCTTAAGAAGTCTCCCAAATGTTATTTTCAGAATCGGCATGGAATTGCTGCTCTCTTCCATTCGCCCGTCTTCTAGTCCTTGTTTTATTTCGAAAAAGAAACAGCACATACTAGAAAATGTCCAATGCTCTTACCAAAAACAACATGTACTCGCTTTGTTTGTTGGCCTTAAGCTCTTAAATTCTGTACTTAAGAGCTAATGTTGGTAAATAAAAAGTTAAGCCAATGGCAAAAAAAAAAAAATTTATATGTAAACAGAGACAATTACTTTATATAAAGAAATCGCTCATTAAATATTTTAATGCATTTTCACAATAACAAAACTTTGGAACTAAAATGACTCTCCCATAGGCACCACAGTAATTTCGTGAATCTGCACATGGGGTGGAGTGGCAACGGCATACAAAACTGCTTGCGATATATCTTCTGGGTTCAAAGCCTTAAAGTCCAAGCTATCAAACACTTCAGCCGGAGCTAATTCCGTGCGAACTGCTCCTGGGCTGATACTCTGCAATTGCAAAAGCATAAATTACAAATTTGAATTCGAACACTTACTATTGCTGCAACTTACAGTGGTCTTTATTTTGGTTTCCAAGTTACGCAGTTCATTTCGAAGAGTCTCATTGATTGCTGTCACCGCAAATTTTGATGGTGAGTAGATATTCAAACTATAATTCGGAAATGGTTGGAACACCTTGTGCCCCGTGGTACTGTTTATAGTAACAATGTGTCCATCGAACTTCCTGGCTTTCATACTCTTGAATGCCTGCTGGGTGCAGTAAACGACACCCTTAATATTTGTATTGAGCGTTTTATCGATAAGGGCAGTGTCCATATCCACTAAATTTCCAGGGTGATTTACACCAGCGTTATTAACGAGAATATCAGTTCCGCCCAGTGTTTCTTCGATCCATGCAAACGTAGCCTTGACTTTGTCTTCATCGGTCACATCACATGATCGAGCGTAGTAATTCTTCTGCAGCTCAGTTGGAACTTTTTGGCGGTTTTGGTCGAGACGTTCTTGCCGGCGTCCTATCGCAACTACCCGAAGACCAGCGAGGACAAGATCTCTAGCAATAGCTTCACCAATTCCACTGCTTGCTCCAGTAACTACTGCGACACGATTATTCCAACGTTCCATTGTGACGGTCTTAAAGGTTTATTGATACTGAGTTATTAGCTGCCATTCTGCTGGGCTTTTATTTGAATTCTTAAAGAAAAACAGTGCGTGTGTGCGTTTCAAATATATCATCAAAGCTTGATAGATTATATTTTTGTGTGAGAATGAATCGGCACAATACGAGAGAGTTTATTTGGCTTTCACAGATTATCAAAATGAGTTGCCAAAATATGAGAGAATAAATTTGGCTTTTTCTCTTAAGTTCTTTATTTTGATTTGGATTGCATTGATTTATGAAATAGGAAACATATATACATCACAAACGAGTTTTGAATGTAGGTACTCTTGTTGGACGTTATTTTTATACACACATGAATAGGTACGTTAACTATTCTTAACTAAGCCTAAGCTAAGCCTTTAACTCTACTTTAGCTATCGGTGAAGTAATGACTTGACAAATTATGAGAGCATTTAAGATATTTCTAATATTTATAAATTAAGAGAGTGAAAATGTTACGAAGGAGTTCGACTTTGACAGGGATGTAAAGTTTTCGCTTGTACAGAGTACAGTGATAATGCTTTGCCAACATAAAACAGAAATACCTCCTGGTCAGGCTTGCCAGATTATGCGAAATATCGCATTATTATTTATTTTTAATAAAGAAAAAAATTATTAAAAAAAAAATATTACGAAATTACATAAGATGTCGAATCCCTAAATATTTTCCTCAAAAATGATTTGACCGTATTTATTTTCTTGTTTATTCTTGGCACATTCCAAAGAGATAGTCAACATTAAAAAAAAACATGTATATGTCCTTCATCATCCCGAAGTCTTTGTAGCTTTGCATCTATAAAACGTATATTTGACCTGGAACTTAAACACATTTTGAAATTTTTTAACTAGCATCATACTGCTAAAATCTTATCAGATCTTTTTTAAGATCGGAAAACCTATCTCTTACTTGCAAACGTTATACCAATTTTTTCATAAAAGCTAAGTAGGTTTGCAATTATTAAATCAAAAATCCATTCCAAGTTAAAGGTGCAATTTATGCATCCGTTATTAAGCACACGAATTCAGTCGAATGTAAAAAAATTACTACAACCCTTTAACAACTTCAAACCCATCTCAGAAATGCTGGAAGCCTTCAATATCAACCTTCAAAGAAACTTACTTGTAAAACAAAACAAAATTTAAACGAAACAAGAAACCTACGTATGATAGCTATAAATTAAATAAAGATATTGGAACAAGAAAAAAAATACACTTTAAAACATAAGGAAAGGCTACAGTCCGCTTGGAGCGAACAGTATGATACCCTATCCTTATCCCTATATGCCCCAAAAAAAAAACCTTAAGAAGATGATGGATAGCATTTTATTTCATTCTATAAAATTTAGAAAAAAAAAAAACATTTTTTGAAAAAACGCCCCCAAAAAGTGGGCGTGGCCAAAAACTTTGTATGGGCGATATATTGGAAAAAATATTGGCCAAATATCTTGTCAAACACTTTTTTTCGGTTTCTATGAAAATTATCGAAGAAAACAGCATTTTAGTGAAAAACGCCCACAAAAAGTAGGCGTGGCAAAAAACTTTATATGACAAACTTATAAAGGAGGGCAGTGCCTACATATCTTGTGAAGGTTATAACCCTCTATCTGTCCATCTGTAGCTTTAAATCGGTTTTTTCTAAATTGTGGGCGTGGCAGTGGGCGTATTCCAAAAAATTTTACACTTAACCATTTCGGAGCCCTAGGGAGTATGTGGTCCAAATTTCAGCTTTCTAGCTTGAATTTAAAGGCCTAAAAATTGCGTACGGACGGACGGACATTGCTAAATAGTCTTAGGATTTGGTCCTGATCATAAATATATATACTTTTATGGGTCTACGACGGATATTAAGGGGTGTTACAAACTATGTGTCAAAATTAATATACCCTTAGGATAGGGTATAAAAAGTCGTATGTGGCAGCACTTCCAAAATATGAGAAAAATATTCAAAGAGAGACTGCCGGTTAGGTAAGTAAAGAAACAAAATGAATAATGTAAGAGAGGGATCGATTCATTACCTCAGGGATCCAGACTCGGTTCGATCCTCTTCAATATATACACTGCAGACCAATCAGCCAATGAAGGACGAAGCAAGACACTGATTTATGCAGACGACTCCGTCACATACGCTACTTCTCTGTCATCAGAAATAGCTTCGCGAAGAGTCGATACCCATATCAGGAAACTTTGGGACTACTGCTTGAAGTGGGGACTGAAGATCGACTGAAGATGACAGCGACCAGAGGACGACGAGCATTTGCTACCAGCTGCAGCAACATCAAAATCAAACTCCCGGACAACACCGAGGTACTCACCAAGAAAACAAGGAAGTACTTGGGAATCAACTTCACTGAGATATTGAAGTTCTGAAGTTATCTGGTTCACCATATCGCCAACAACAATTAAGAAGATCCAGCTATTCGAGAGGAAGATACTAAGATCCTGCACAGAACTATATCGGAACCCCTCAACATTGAAGTACTGTCCTAAAAAAAAACTCTATGAAGAATCAGGAATTAGCCAACCAATCAACAATCTTATGATGGAACTATCCGGAAGACTCTTAAGAAATCTCGAAGACCACCCAAACAAAGAAATGAAGGACCTAATTCAACAGGAGTTGCAACCAACACACAGATACGTGAATACTCGTGCTATCACGGATTCAAGGTTTGAGGACATCGTACACAACTAGCTGACGCCGTTCTATGAGAAAACACACAGTCACTACACGGGTGTACGGGGTAAAACCCTCTTAATTTTAATTAAATCCTTTCTATCCCAACAGGAATAACTTTTATTTAATTAAATTAAGTTTTTTATTATTCAATTATAAGATTAAGAGTAGTCATAAGTAGGCTTGCCATACGTCCCGGTTTGACCGTCCCGGCCGGTTTGGCATTTGGTCCCGGTTTTTAATTTTTTTAAGTACAAAAAATTCCAAACAGTCTGGAACTTCACCGTGCGTCTAGCTCTACATAGATTTTTCCTTTTCGCCAACTAAAAACAAACATGTTATTATGTGCTAATAAATATTTTTTTTTTATTTTTTTATTTCCGAATTGTTTTGAACTCTATCGGCATTCCTCGCCTCCTAGGTTTTCGTAGTACCTACCTTCTCGGAACTCGCAGTACTCGCTCATTTTTACGTTGTTTTTCAGTATTCAGTACAGTCAGTGCTGATTGTGTATTGTTTTCTTTCACCAGTGTCTTTTCGAGTTATCTAAATTCTGAATCTAGTTACACTCACTAAAATTGTTCATTTAGTTTTTAGTGCGCGCTTTACTCTTTTGTTAGTGATTGGATATATTAATCAATATGCCTAAACGTACATGTAAATTTAATAGTGATCTCGAAAAGGAATATCCTTTCTTAAAGAAACTTTGTTCTAGCTCTGATCAAGGTGAAAGGGTTCGATGTGGGCATTGTAGTGCAGAGTTTTCTATTGCTCATGGTGGTCGGTCGGACATTAAAGACCACTTAAAGTCGAACAGACATAAAAATAGTCTTTCAGCAGCTGCTAGCTCTTTCAAGGTTTCATCATATTTTAAGTCTACCAATCCGAATGACATGAATTTAGCGCTTGCAGCCAAGGAGGCAACTTTTGCGTATCATACAGCAAATCATAACCTTAGTTTTAATTCAAATGCGTGTTCTTCTAAATTGATATCAAAGTTCTTCGAACCTAAATTTGGTCTTGGAAAAACTAAGAGTGAAGCCATTCTTGTTAGCGTCATTGCCCCGTTTGCTGAAGACGAAGTACGTAAAGATCTCGAGAAAACAAACTTTGTGACCGTCAGCATGGATGCTTCTAATAAAAAGGAAGTGAAACTAGTTCCTGTGGTAGTTCGATATTTTCAACCGGAATCCGGAGTGCAGATCAAACTCTTAGACCTTAAATCAGTTCCTGGGGAGACAGCAGCTATCTTGACAGATCATCTAATATCAATTCTAAAGAAAAATAATTTAGAAAGTAAAGTTGTAGCTTTTTGTGGAGATAATTGCAACACGAACTTTGGTGGTGTTCTTAGAAGAGGACAAAATAACGTTTATGCATTGCTTCAAAAAGAACTGGGAAGAAACATCATTGGTATTGGCTGTGGTGCTCACATTGTGCACAACACTATTCAAAATTCTGTGGATGTTCTCCCAATTGAGATTGAAGCGTTGGTAGTAAAAATATTTACACTGTGCGTGTAACTCAGCTCAAGGAGTTTTGTGATTTTGCAGGGATAGAATACAGAAAACTGTTGCAACATGGGAACACACGGTTTCTATCCTTACTTCCAGCAATCGAGAGAATATTGCAAATGTACGAAGGATTGAAAGAGTACTTTTCTTCCCTGGAACTTTGTCCTGTCCTAATCAAAAATTTTTTTGATGATGAGCGGGGTGAAATCTACATGTGGTCTGTCCATGGCCAGCTTTCACTATTCAATAAAGCTGTGCTTTCAATGGAGAAGGACAAATCTAGTGCAACTGATGTTGCGAGTGCCCTCCAAAATTTAAAAACAATCCGTCAAGAAAGGAGGGACAACAAGTTCATCCATAATGGTGCAAAAAAACTATTGAGAACTCTTGCCGAAAAATGTGAAACTGAAGATAGCTTGTCCAAAATAAAAGAAGATTTTAGAAAATTTTACGACAGGTAAGTTTTGTTCACAAAAAAAAAAATAAAAAAATATATACTGGGTGTTTAGTGTATGTACCTATTATTTGTAGCAACAAAAAATAATAATTGTCTCTTTTACAGGTGCGTGTCATACATAGAACTTTGGGAAAATAGTTTCGGAGGTTCATATGAATTTCAATGGATAAACCATACCTCTTTTGAATGGAAAGATGTAGAGAAGACTGCTGAGAAAATAAACGAGAGCCTGGGAAAAGAAGCTGTGAACACAGATGAACTATTTGATGAGCTTGTCGTTACAAAGAAGGTCTGGAAAACTCTGACTGAACAGAATAATACGGAGCCAAAGCTTACACGCGAAGAGATGTGGTCAAAAGTCTTCTGCCACTGCAAGGAAAATGACGTTCCTGTTCCTAATCTCAAACTCATTCTAGAGTATATCTTCTGTCTGCCAGGAACTTCAGCTCCAGTTGAGAGAGTTTTCTCTCTCATGAACAATACTTGGAGAGATGACAGAGGTCAATTGCATGAAGCAACTGTGAGAAGTCTGATTCTTTGCAAAATTAACATAGGGCTTGGTTGCAGCGACTTTCATGACAAGATACAAAATAACAAGAAATTTCTTGAAAAGGTCCATTCCAAGGAAAAGTATCCACAGCAACAGCAATCGATGGATCAGGATGATGACTAAATCTAATAAATACCTACTATCCTATAAGTTACTAATCACTAATCTAGATTAAAAAATAAATACAAAAAAATTTTTGACTTTAAACATTTTTTTATTTTTTTTGTGGTGTGTCCCGGTTAGTCGGTTCGAAAATATGGCAAGCCTAGTCATAAGTAATGTTTTGTAAGACATTTGTAAACCTAGCCATTAGAAATCCGTCGGGCCCTTTTTGTTGAGCCGACAGTACCTATTTTAGTAATAAGTCTAGATATAAGTCAATTTGTGTATATTAGATTAAATAAAAACCTCTTTTTATATCCTATCCTAAGGGTATATTAATTTTGACACATAGTTTGTAACACCCTTCAATATTCGCCGTAGACCCATAAAAGTATATATATTTATGATCAGGACCAAATCCTAAGACTATCTAGCAATGGCCGTCCGTCCGTCCGTCCGTATGCAATTTTTAGGCCTTTAAAATTAAGATAGGAAGCTGAAATTTGGACCACATATTCCCTAAGGCTCCGAAATGGTTAAGTGTAAAAAAATGTTGAATACGCCCACTGCCACGCCCACAATTTAGAAAAAACCGTTTTAAAGCTAAAGTTAGAAAGATAGAGTGTTACAGCCTTCACAAGATATGTAGGCACTGGCCTTCTTTATAAGTTTGTCATATAAAGTTTTTTGCCATGCCTACTTTTTGTGGGCGTTTTTCACTAAAATGATGTTTTCTTCGAAAAATTTCATAGAAAGCGAAAAAAAATGTTTAACAAGATATTTAGCCAATATTTTTTCCAACATATCGTGCATACAAAGTTTTTGGCCACGCCCACTTTTTGGGGGCGTTTTTTCAAAAAATATTTTTTTTTTTGTAAATTTAATAGAATGAAATAAAATGCTATCCATCATCTTCTTAATGCTTTTTTCTTTAGGGCATATAGGGATATGGATAGGATATCATACTGTTCGCCACAAGCGGACTGTAGCCTTTTCTTATGTTTAAATCTAAAAAGGGATCGATTCATTCGATTCCTATTTCTAACCTATTTTTATGTTTTGGGGGTTCAAACTCCCCCAACATTTCTGTAAGGAGGATACATTTCATATGATATGCTTAAATTTTTAGTACGTTTGCAATAACTTTGCCTTTTGCTAACATCCTAATACGAACTAGAAAGCTGAAAACCATAAAAGCTCAGACTGCGTTGAATACAACAACATGTTATTTCTACCATATGCAGCGAAGGCTAGATTATCACATTCCATTTTGTGGTGCCAAAGTTTCAATCGACTCGCTGGAGAGTCGCATTTTGTCAAGCAATCAAGCAATTAAACCCGAACCTACCGATACGCTGGAAGGGAGAAGGCTGGAGAGGCTGATATATCAAACCTCAAACTTTTAATTTTGGAGCGGAGTCAGAAGAGATGACTGATGCAATCAATCTTAGCCTGTTCCTTAAAATGGTATGGACTAAGACGGTTAACTGATGCAATAAAACCCCAGAATTCTTTATTTTGTTTGCTTCTTCTGAACTTTCATCGTTTCATGGAACATACATCCTTCAAAAACGTTTACCTGACAGAAAGCATCGGAGAGCGGAAATTTTTCAGAAAACTTATTAACTTATTTGAAAAAATTTTAATTCCGGTAAAATAGAACTCAAAGAAAATATCTACACCAAAACGCAATTGATTAAATCTCTCATCTTGGAATAGTTCATTAAAGAGAGTCTTGATTTTACGCAATCTTCTGTCGATAAACTTCTTGTCAATACTTCAATTATCGCATAAATTTTCCTACAATGAATAACAACCATTTCAAAACTGATTTTGATAATGCTTTTTAAAGCTTTGATTATCATTTTAAATAAAGTTCACGACTGCGTCATACGAAACTCATTCGGTACATGAGATGCGTTTTTGAATCGAAAATTAATTCTGACAAATTTATTAATATCACACTTTTTAGGTTTTTGAAAAATTAGATTTTCTCAAAACCGGGAAATACGAATTTTATGTAATTTCCGACATTGGACACTTTTAACATAATTGTTCGAAAAATAAAAAATTATCAAAATCGTTAGAGCCGTTTTTGAGAAAACGAATTTAATTTAAATTTAAGAAAATCGGTATATAAAAAAAAAAAAATAAAAAAACTTATTTAAAAAATCTAAGTATGCAGAGTTGTTTGAGTTTATAGTATAAAAAAACTGTACATTTTTTTGAAGTTGCCTTTATTAGTTTTTGAGATATTGCCCGTTTTATAAATTACCGCAAATCAATTTTTTTCCAAAAACTAAGTATATTTTTAACCCCATCCTAAGCATCCGTAGTACAAAAAAGGACCGAAATCCTTGGAACCACTTTTGAGAAAAATAGTGATAAGTGATTTTCACAAAAAAAATTTTTATGGCGGGTACCGTTATTTTAAAAGATAAAACATAAAATAAAAAGATACCCCGAGATGTAACCACAAGAACCTTATATACGAACTTTGAAGCAAATCAGTCGAACAGTTTCGCCATACGACGCCCGGGCAGGCAGACAGACAGACAGACCGACGGACGGACAGATTGACGGACCCACCTCATCTATAGTCGTAATATCATCCCTCATACTCAGCTTGAGTTCGAAATTTCTGCACGATCGCAATAACTTTCTCTTTAGTATACTAATGTATACGAGAAAGTTAAAAAAATGGGTGTTGTTGTTGTCTGTATCTCGTAAAGCACAGCGGTTTAACTTTGGGATTGCATGGGCTTGATCATATCGATGACACGGTTCTGCTGAATTTGTTCCTATGTGCCTGGTTTGCTGAAAAGGACAGTCAAATCGACGATGGCAACTTGAGGCAGGTCATGCGAGTGCGATGGCATTCAAGGCTGGCATGACTTTATTAACAGCATTGACAGTACGAGTGGTAGCTAGGATGATGTTTTGAGCAGCATCATGGCCATTACCGCACAACCTCACAGATTTTTGGAAATTAACCTTCATCAATTACAAAATTATCGTTGATGATGTTGGCAAAAGCATAAGCATTTCGAGGTGCAAATGGACATGGATAGTAGGCTTCCGAATTGGCACCCCATACGAACAATGTTGCATCAGCTGATGGATCCGATAAGATGACCATCTAGGTGACACCAATGATGGAAGCATTTTTAATAGTGGTGAAGACACCAGTGAACTCTACAATGTATTCAGCTCCAGTAATGGCCCATTTGAAGTGCTTGGGGTCGTGTTCACTAGTAGAACCATATTTCACGTTGATGAAGGGATAGTTAACAGCAATGACGTTGGCAACCTTTAACATGGCGACACGGGTGACTAAGCGTCCAACAAAATTAACATCAAATACACTAAGATTTAGAACCAACAGAATACACAACTGCAATTTACGACTATCAGACGATGAGTGATGAGGTCCAGTGTACTTGACCAAAGGCTGCCCAAATAATTTGGCTTAAGCTTCTGAAAATATCACAAAACCGTCGTTTTAGACAATGAACGATGTCATATCTCCCATAAAATTGTGTCGAATTAAAGGTTTTCAAAGTGGATGCACTTCCCTCATAATGGCTTTCAAGCTGGCCCAATATCAAAATCCTTTTCTTCAGAGGAGATCCTTGTCACCTGATCTTGGAGTTGATTTGAATTGATCGAGCTGGCCGAAGTTAATACTGACTAGAAAGCTTCATAGTGGGTGCAGTGGCTTAGTGGTTAAGTGCATTGGACCACTAAGCGAGAGGTCGCTGGTTTAAATCCCGACCTGTACCACCTGAAGGTTTTTATTCGCTGCCCAAGAGGTGGTGCAAAGCGAACTTCTGACAAACACCCAAGAGTAGCAACTGTCATGAGAAGCTTCTCAAAAAATTTAATTGCCATTCGGAATCTGCATTAGACTGTAAGTCTCTTTCATTCGTGTCAAAAAATATATCTTCGCAAACACAGTGGTTGGAGAAGATAGGCTTTGGGTCCTATATTGGCCATTTCCGCCTAATACTTATTTTTTAGAGAGCTTCATACAGAGATCTTGGTTGGGGGCCTCTTGATCGAGGGCATTCAATGACAAACTTAGTCTGTGGGTGTAATGCAGTAAGAAATTGGAAATGTTCTAACCTCGTTGGCAAAGAATAATAAAGATTCGCTCATTTGCTTTCTATTACTTTATTTTTATTTTATTCTCTAATTTTCTATATATTTTATTTTTTTTTTTAATTAGTATTAAACAAATTTTGTGTTTATTTTATTTTTATTCTTTTATACTGAATGAAAATTTTCAAATTAAATATCTTAGGTCCAAAGTGTATTATTCTGATCCACAGAAATATGACAATTTATGTTTTCCGATGGATGACGTTTTATAAGTGTCAATTGTGATTGTTGTAGTAGTCGCCTTACCGTTATATGTTAAGTTTGTGTGATTTTTTTTTTTTGATAGCTAGAAAAGAACTAGTAAGAACTAATAAGACGTGTAAACGTGTTTATGCCCTGAAAAATTATAGAATAGAAGTAGTACCTACGCATTTTTCAAGTTACACCGACAATATGTAGTGTTTTAATTTATTAACAACTGGGTGTTTATTACGCTTTATAATTTATCTCTTTATTTTTTTTTTGTACATAAACATACTATGAGCGAGATGATATCTTTTTTTTTGTTTTTTTTTTAAATACATTTTGGATAATTTATTTATTATATATATAATTTTCTTTGTAATTTAAATTTAACATAGCATTTTAGTGATAAATATGTCAACAACAAAAGTTTTAAAACAACATTAGTTATAGTATTCATAATACTTATTAGTTAATATAATATATATATATTTCTTTATTTGTATTTGTATTTATATGAAGATGATTTCTTATTTCTCACATTGTTTCTAATTTATTAACAAATCATATAGAAATGATCTTTCAATTTACCTATGAAAAATAAAAGAGAAAAGAAAATATTTGTACTTACAAATAATATCTTTGTTTATCTAGAAAATAATTTTTTGTTTTTTTTTTTTACAATATCCATGAATTTAATTTTGCTTTATATATAGATATTTATAAGTATTCTAGTTATACATATGGTATGAGTTTAATAATATGAACCAAATATCAATTCCACACATTAGCGCTTTATATTTTGTATGACGGTATTTTTAATATATTTTCTTTATTTTTTTTTATTGTCAACTAATATGTCGAAAGTTTATATTACAGGCAAATAAGTGTAACTAAATATTTATAGTTTTAATACTCAATTTAAATTTTAGTTATACATCTGACAAGGTTTTTTTTTCAATTTCATCAGTCATTTTGCTTTACTGAGAACTACTTATTTCTTGCGATTAAGCCTGGATTGCTTTGATGATAATGATGATGGAATCAGTTTAATCGATTTTTTATAAGCATTAATAAATCTACTATTGCTTCGATGTTTTTTTTTTAAGTTTTAAGTTTAAATAAATTTGTAATGAAATATTTTGTCGGTGAGTTTAATGATAGATTAGTAATACTAGGTAATAACATTCTTGTATTTATATTCTGGTTTTAGTTGATTTTTTTAGCCGCTGCTTTTAATGTATAGATACTCTCTGTAAATAAAAAGAGGTAGAAACAAAATTAATAATTTAAATGTTTTCTATTGGATAGGAGACTTGATTTTGCAGAATAGAAAGAGAAGTTCGTGGTTAGAACTTGACATCATCATACCTGGCCTAGGCTAAAAACATACTCGAGCTGCGAGAATAGCAGAGAGGCTTTCGAAGAAATATGAGAAGGAGCTTCAGTGATTTACAGCTTAAATGTTCGGTATTCGTCAGCCCCAAAAATCCGGCACCTGATGCGAGCATAGGCCGGACATGCTGCTGTGTCATCCTGGCAAGCAGGTCAGGTGCTGGTGTCGCTTAAACCCAAAACATTTAAGTGTTTAGCAAAAGCTTGGTGGCTCGAAAGGAGGCCTACAAGTAACCAATTACCGATTACCCTAAGAGATAGAAGAAAAGATGCAGACTATTTGCAAATGTCGGGGGCAATAGTTTGGTTTATCTAAATCCACCGCAATCGCGCCACCGAATTTTGTGTTTACGAGAAACCCAAGGATTCACTGTATTCAGCCTTTCGATCAAATTCAGAGAAAGCTTGAGTTCTAGCACCAACTTGGACGAGATAAGAGGGTTTAGCAGCGCTTTTAATGCAGCTTGGCTGTCACTGCAAATGCAAATGCTTATAGCCCTCCACATATTGTTCGTAGTATAGTGCATAACCATAAGGATGGCAAAAACCTCCGCTTGGTTTTCTGTTGCCATTGTATCAGACGGCATATCCGTAAGACAGGGGTCAAAGGATAATTCTCGAGCAAGTTCTTCAAAATTCCAGTGCGCATGGTACCAAAAGCCACCCCTCTTCAAACGAATGAGTACACCCCATTATTTATAAATCGAGGGGGGAAGATTCATCAAAGCATTTAGTACAGCCCGGCGCGCTAGGGAAAGCGCCTGGTCAGCCGAAACAAAAGAAGCAGTAACACAGCTCAAGTAAATCGAATAAAATTGCGAATCAATAACGCAAACTTTTCATAAATTCTAGAGGTGTTCAAGCTGTATTTTCAGTAGCTGCTAAATACTCATGTTGAGAGAGTAGTCGAGCTTCTCCCCTTTAGGAGATATTTCGGCAGGGTGCATTTACAAAATCATCACCCAAATATGGTGTATCTTAAAGTCTCTATACTTTAAAGCCGCATAAGCTTGCATTCATCGTCGTGAGCTCTTAATGGCAATGGCCGAATTCGAGATAACAGCAAATCTGATCCAGTTGTATTGAGCTCATCTGAACTGTTCCATATATGAACCGATTTCGGGCATGAATCAACGTAACTGCTGAAAGCAGGTCTTTATCGGGGTTGACGTTAAATCGGCACACGTCAACTAAGTGGTAGCAAAACAAATGGGTAGTAAATTCCTGACTCGAAAAACAAAATGTATGCTCTATGCAACCATTATCCTGACAGTTCTACTATATGTCACATGCCGAGACTAGGCTTATATATTTATGGCATACTTGGTCCTGTTTGCGAGGAGGGTGAGTGGAGGAGGTGATGCAACCGGGAACTCTATGAGAGACAAAGTTCAAAAAACCAAAACACTTAGACTGCATTAGCTCAGTCACATGAAAATAATACAACAAAAGCCATACCTTAGTTTGAATCCGAATCCGAATCACTGGGTGGCATTGGAGAGGTAGCAGGCTGGGGTGATGGCGCCTCCTTAATGGTTGGTCGTGTAGCAGCCAAATATGCATTCGTCGATTCGCCATGCGTCGTTTCAATTCCAACCCTGCAAGAAAGGTTAAAGCACCTCAAATCCCACTTATGCCCCAGAAACGTTAATCTCTTACCTGTACTCATGTCGTGCCAAATACCTTACGTATTTTTCTGGTGGTTCATCACTATCCGAATCCTGTACACTTACCGAACGCACCGTAGTATGGGATACCTGGGTCGCAGGCATTGTAAACTCAACGTATGCAAACGGTGCTAGTTCACTTGGTATTTGGTCATAGGAAGTGAGTGCCATCCGACAGACCATTTGATGAGTGGTGTATGCTCCTAAAAAAGACGACTTAACATATAAAATTATATAAACCTTGTGTAACTATACCTTGTCCCTCTTTTGGCAACCTAGGACACCGCCAGACAATAGCTCGATGATGGTGTTCGTACTTAGCCTGACCCGAAGTGACTTCAATCAGGGACTCCTGCAGAGTATCGACTGTTCCGAGAATACGTTCGATTCCCTTGATTTTTCCTGTACGACGATGAGCGGATTTTACGGAACCGTACCTTCAAACAAAATATAAACTTTCAGAATCACATACAATTCGAAGTGCCTCGGGCTTACCTAAAATGTTTTTCCACACGAAACAGATAAATCCAGCACTCTGGAATCGGGAATCGTATAGACACATCCTCACATGGTATTTGCCCAAGCTTGCGTGAAGCAAAGCCTGGCACGAGTATGTCAGCCCTGAGTTCAACCTTGTTGCCGGTCACACACCATGTGGCCTTCAGTTGAAGTGGAAGTTCACGATTCTTTGGCGGTCGAACACGGAAGCGCATCAGTTCGATATAACAAGCATCTGGTGGTTGGAATCTAAAACGAAAACGACGTTCATTAGTGATGAATATATTAGAATAAGGGATACACCAACCTTATGGTACGAGTCCTGTCGTACTCTTCCAAGTTGACAGAATTGTGAAACTCTACACCCTCCAAGCGAATCCATTCCTCGGTCACAACTGGAATAATGTCGTGTCGTCCTACCACTTCCTTTCCCTGTCGCCACATGTCATTCATACCAAGTTCAATCGTTGGCATGCCTAAGGAGTATATACCAAATTTAGTCTATGCAAAAATTTAAAAAAAAAAATCCAAAGTCTTAACCTGATAAGAAAGCCAAAAAGAAGAGCCTGACCCTTGCAATTTGCTTGTTGATCTTCCCCTCTGAGTCCTGCTCGACATAAATCTCATCAACAGCCGTCACCTGGACCTCTTCCATCTTGTAGTTCAAAGCACGATCTCGATGGGCAGAGATTTTGAACAGAGACTCCTCAATACACAAAGAGAACTGCTTCATGTCCTCATAGTTCATCGATCCGATCTTGAAAAGTTGTGACGATTGCGGGGCATGCTCCACTGGCAGACCCAGTTTCTTTAAATCACTGCCAAACTCTTTGACACCCTGATAGTCCCCGGCGATTGCATACTGTGCAAACTGACTTAGCTTATTTGTGATTCGCTCAGCTTTAGTAACCTGTCCCGGCCGGACCCCGGGTCGCTCCTTATAGAAGATGTACTGCAACTTCATGGTAAATATTTTACCAAACTGATCGTACTGCTGGGCCCCAATTTCCGAGACAGAATAGGACGGCTGCAAAGGTAACTCCTGGAAAGGCTGCTTGTCCGAGGCTTGATTGAACAGCTGGATGACAGGGACATCATTCTGTATGACCATGCGTACGAAAATCTTCTTCCAAAACCGTTGACCAGTGATTTTCTTCTTATTCGGCTGACGCAGCTGCATTTCCCAGCCAGGACCCGAATAGTTTAGCCTTGGGAAGTCTTCCAGAGGCTGGGAGACATCTTCGTCAAAGAGCGGAGTCTGTGGAGTCTCTTGTGAGTCTGTGCGTTGCATTGGAACTGGCTGCTCTGCCGTTGGTGCTGGGAAACCTTCTGCAGTTGTTTCTTCTTCGCCCTTGTCGAAAGGATTAACCCGGGGCGATGAGTCGCCTGAGTGCATTGAATTATTCTGCGAGCCACGTGGTGGCGGTGGTGGAGCCAGAGCCGGGGTGATACCTTGAGCATTTTCACCTTTGGGTCGAATGACTACGCTGAATTCCTTGTCGACAGATTCGATTGAATCACTGCGCTCTGGAGCCTGCATGGCCAGGAAGGGATCGAAGCCATCTTCCGCCCCGAAACCATCGCCGCCGGGAGCGGCAGCAGGTGCAGCTGTAAAATCACCTTCATCACCCCAAGCTATAAAAACAAGCACAAATTATCAAAAATTCTTTCCAAACTATGCCTACTTACCATCTCCCCCTCCAGTGCTTGTCGGGGTAATTCCGCCACCGAACCCATCGAGTAAGCTTACATTGTCCTTTTTGACGGAGTCAAACTTTGCCGAGAACGCATCGAACTCGTCGGGTTCTGCGAAAATATTTGTTACAACTGGTACCGGTGTTGGTTCTGGTTCAGCAGCAAAGATATTCAACACCGGTTCCGGTTCTACCGCAAAGATATTCGTGACCGGTTCTTCAACAGCGAAAATGTTTGTGACAACCGTTGGCTGAGGATAGGTCTCCTCGTCAGCATCCGGACTGGCAAATGGATTCGCCGAAGCTGTGCCTGACGGTGGAGCAAAGTCCAGTCCGGTATCCATTTGTTCCGGTTCACTAGTTTGGAAGCTTGAGATTGCGTCCATTGGCGATTCGGGAGCAGCTTGAGTGAGAACATTCGAATCAGTTGGTGGACTGGAATCCACTTGTGCCACTTCTGCCTCAGGTTCTGATTGCGTTTCCGCTGCTGGTTCTGGCTCGGCTTCCGCTTCGACGACAGTTGGCACTGGAGCAGGTTCTGGTTCCTCTTCATCGTCGGATCGCGGTAAATCTTCTACGGTGGTTATTTCTATGTCTGGAGTAGGAGCCCTCCTTGTAGTCACCTCTGGAGCGATGGTACTCATTGGTGCAGCGGGTGCTTCTTCGGCCGCCTGAGGATGGTGACTTATGTCCTGAATACTTTCGTCTGGATGCGTTAGTGTTGAACTGAAGATCGGATCATCTTGGGCTTCCTCAGCCACCGTCTCGGTTTGAATCAATGGACTTGGTTCGGGCTCTGCAGCGACTGGTGATTCTTTGGCAACCGCCTGCTGCTGTTGCTGCTGCTCCTCAATCGGTATTGGATCCAAAACGATGTCTCCACTGAGTAGGTCTTGTTGGGCTGGTTGCGGTGGAGATGGCTTTGAGAACAAGCTGAGAATGTCTTCCTTGCTCTTTGGTGGTGGCGGTTTCGCTGGAGCTGTTGTTCCAAACATATCGAACAGATCGTCTGGTTCTGAAGTTTGTTGCGGTTGCGGAACTGCTGGTGGAACTGGCCTTGGAGGTGCGCCTGCCATAGATGGCGGCGGAGTAGGTCTAGGTGGTGCTGGCCGTGGTGGTGGCGGTCTTGGTGGAAGGGCCTTAGCCGGTGGCTGCATTGGTAGCGTTGGCTGCATTTGCGGAATGGATGTAGGGGCTGCGAATGGATTTTCATTGCTGCTGCCCATCAAATCCATATCGAAACCTTGAGTTGCTGACGAACCACTGTCAGAAACATCGAGAAGATCAGCTAAGCCCGAGTCTGGAGTTGGGCTTGGCGAATGCAAATCGCGCATTGAAACTGGGCTTGGAGATCGTGTTGCCGGCAATCGCCCGAGTAGTTGAGAGCTGGCTTGGTCGAGCTGATCCGAAACGGAGAATATTAGATCTTGCGTCTGCTGCGACGGTGGTGATGGTCTTGGAGGTGGACCTTTTTTACCACCGTCCTCTGCAGAAGGGTCGATGGCGTCATCATCAGCTTCGATAGTAGTTCCGAAGAAGCTCATAGCCGGGTCAATGGAATGAAATGCTCCTGCGTTGGAGCCGGAAGTCGTCTGCGGTGCTGGTTGCTGATATAGATCCGCCATGGTTGTAGGAACGGCATTGTCATTCTGTGGAATCTCATCTTCAGCGTCGTCACCAAATGCAAAAGGATTTGTCTGCCCGGCAAATGGATTTTCAAAGTCTTCCGCCACCTCCATTGGACCGTCCTGCATAAGAAATGGATTGACAGCCGCATCAGCGCCATCATCCATATCATCACCCATCATTAGAAAGGGATTCGCCATTTTGAATCAGTTGTTTTGCTTCGCCTTTCCTTGCTGTCTTAGCGTTCGATAAGCTCGTTCTCTAGTAGTTTAATTTCGGTACGCCCTGGTCCTAGATTCTCAGCAATTGAGGTGTCAAACGGATCGATGTCCTCTGGTGAAGTTCTCTCCTTTAAAGTGACTTGAGGTGTCAAAACCTTGTCGCCCAATCCGAGCTCCTGAGCGTCGGTAAGTGTATCGAGTACCCCTGTAGTGATTTCCGGTGTCTGTGCTGGAAGAAGCTCACTTTCCAACAACTTAAGCTCGGCTTTTCCAGGCGCGATATTCGCTGCAATCGACGTGTCAAATGGATCAATAATCTCTTCTAACTCTTCAACAAGGTCCTTGCTCTCCTGTGAAGGGGTCAAAACCTTGATATTTATGTTCTCCTGAACAGCCAAAAGGTCAGTTGGTGCAACTGGTGTCGGTGGTGCTCGAGGATCGAAGTCTGGATCGGATAAGCTGTGCTTAAGTGTGGCACTTGTCAGAAGGTCTTGTTCTAAATTTTTCAACTCAACCTCTGAAGGCTTGTTAGCGGGCACAAACGATGTGTCAAACGGATCTTCACTTTCTTTCTCGGCAATAGTTTCAGTGGTGGCGTAATATGGTGTCAATGGCTTCTGGACTTTGGCACCATCATTAGCCGAACCGAGTAAGTCTTGATTCTTGGGAACCAAAAATCCAACCGTCTTCGATTGAAGATTTAAGCTAAGCGAAGATTTCCGGCGTGCTGGGTCGAACGGTTCTACCGGATTGATCTGGACTGCTGGAGCTGGTGGCTCCTCGGCTCGAGGATCAAAGTCCGGGTCGCTAAGCGAGTGCTTAAGTTTTGAGTCTTGAAGAAGCTCCTTTTCGATAACTTTTAGTTCGACTTCCTTGGGCTGGACAAGTTCAGTCACTGCCGAAGTGTCGAATGGATCGAAATCCACACTCTCTTCTTGTTGTGGATTAATCGGAGTTGCTCCAATCGCAGTAATGTCAGTGGTGCTACCAGCTAGGAGGTCCTTCTGATAGGTAGCGAGTAGATTTGATGATGTATCAATTTCGGTAAAATCTGTGTTACTTCCTCCGAGGAGATCGCGCTGCAAGAGTTTCTGTGGCGGCGGTGGCACCGCAGGTGGAGCCGCTTTTTTTTCCTCTGCTCGTGGGTCAAAGTCAAAATCGTCGTCGTCGTCGTCTTCGTTTGCGGTGACAACCTTCTCTACAAAGGTTGTGTCGAATGGATCGTCGTCTAGTGCGAATTCGTCGTCGTCACTTAGATGCACGACTCCAGGGGCAATATGTGGCCCTAAAGCCGGCCTGGGTGGTGGACCAGCTGGTCGTGGAGGTTTAACTAGAAAAATAGGAATCTCTTATTAAAAGGAATTCGTCTACAAAATATTGTACTTACCCTTTCCGCCAGCAGCTGCCTGGTCTACTTCGGCTGGAGTCTGCTCAAATTCAGCCCAGTCTCCTTCGACGGGCCCACTAACTGCAACTGGTACTGGAACTTGAGTGATTACCTTAACTTCTTCCTTCTTGGTCAATGATTCCGCTGCTAATTCTGCGAATTCATCGTCTTCGTCGTCTTTTAATACGTCAAACTCGGCTACAATATCACTCGCTGGCAGATCTTCAGCACCCTCTGCTGGTTCCCGCTCTGGTAAATAGAGGCCGCCTAAACTCTCTTCTTCGTCGTCGTCTTCTTCTGGTTTGGGTTGCTTCTTGAGGAACTGCAAGTGCAGCGATGCAGTTAAGTCAATTGGAGCGTCGTTTGGTATATCATCAGCTAACTCGTCTAAAAGATTTATTGGCTCTGGTGTTGCCGAAACAGCTTCAACCTCTGTTGCTACAGCTTCAAGATCAATACTATCGTCTAGCAGAAGATCTTGGACTCCCTTCCTTGGTTTGCGCTTAGCGCCGCTTAGTGCGACAGCGTGGTCGCGATCAACGCGACCTGTTAGAACCTCTACTGCGGCCCCAAGACTTACGAGCTTTTTACCTCCCTTTGTCTTGTCAGCTCCAACGATAATCTTTTCTGCATAAGCGGTGTCAAATGGATCAGGACCCTCGTCGATTTCAAGCTCAGGCGAGTCAGGAATAAAACCTAATTGTACTTCTCCACTGGTGATGGCATCTATATAGTCAGTGGCAAAGATATCACCAGCCTCTTCGGACTCGTCCTCGGATTCAGAGAGCTCGACAACAGCTTCGGCTAACTTGTCCCTATTGGCTTCCCTTTCCTCGGCTTTACGGCGTTCCTCTTCAAGCCGCGCGGCCTCACGGGCTGCGGCTTCCTCCTCTTCTAACTTTTTCTTCTCAGCGGCTGAAGGGACTCGCTGGTAAAATGATGTCTGCTTAATATGATCTAACTCCTTCTGGGTCTTGTGGAGGATTGAATCAACCCCCGAAGTGAGAGCCTTAAACTTAGCCCACTCCTCGTCGTCTACGTTTTTCGCAGTTCCGTTTGCTGCACCTGTTTCCCCTGAATAGTCTCCCTCGGCGGTAGCCTCTGAAGTACTAGCAGCAGGATAAAAGGTCCCACTAGTACCTCCTTCGACGTCAGATGGTGCGTCGGATTCGCCTGCGTCAGATTTAGCAGCAGCAGCCTCTAGTGCGGCCTCTTGTTTCGCCCGCTGCTCGCGTTTGTATTGCTCGAGTTCCTCTTCGGTGAAGAGTTCTTGATCTTTTTTCGATTTCTTTCCTTTCTTTTTCTTCTTTAGACCTTTTGGTAGCTTAAGCATTCTCTAATATGCGAGACATCGATATCGGTCTAAAAACAAAAAGAGTATATAATTTGATTATAGAAACTTTGAAACCGACCACATTGCATGCAAAATGCAATTAAACTCTTCCCGCAAAAGCAGCGCTACAAATTGATTTTTCTCTCATCCCTTCAAAAGGATACGACACTTTCCCACTTGCACAGCACACACAAATACACAATGGATGCAATTACATTTCCAAGGCCTATTTGCAGTGCATCCCTTTTATGATGTGAGAGCAGCGCACAATTTACGTGACAAATGTGTCCCATCGTAGCTGTAGGGTTGAAATTTTCTCTCTACCACGGTGAATGTTGTTACTTTCCACGGAGTTATTTTGAGGCAAAACAAAAAAAGCAACACCACCCACTCTCCCTCCCCCTATTATTGCCAACGGAAAGTTAAATTAATCAGGGCAGCGTGCAATGAAATGACAGTTTGTGTGTGTGTGTTATGTAAGCCCGCATCTAACGGTCTATGAATAGAATGGACATTTTCATCGAAAAATCTGTGACAAGGTGGCGTTGACATTTTCATTAATCAGTGAATCAAAACAGGCATGGCCATGCGATGGCTTGGGGCGAGGTCATTAATCAAACATTGTTACTTTTTATCGATTACCTACCGAAATCAATTCGATAAATTGTAGATCATGGTTTTCATACTTTATGTCGATTGAAAACAAAAAAAACTCCATTAAACGTTGCGAAATATTTCAAAAGCAATTCCAAACCCAGTTACCAGTCAAGCCCTTTTAAAATTGGACAAAACGAAAGATAAACTTTGACTTTTAACTCAATTTATAGCAATTGAATCAAAAGCGGTAATTTTATTTGAAAGCTTTTAATACCAGCAGGTAGATAAATGCTTTACGAATTGCCCTTTTTCTGTTTCGTAATTTGTATGGGGGAGGATTTTTATTTCAAATTAACATCCTTGTCGTGGTTAACAAAGGTTCAGGTACTCTTTTTCTGTCAGTGCCAGCGTGCATTTTATGAATTATTAATTCAGCTGCAAAAATTCCCCCCGACTCATTCAGAATTGGTAATCCCCCGCAGGGTGACTGCAAAGTGAATTTAAAAACATATAAAAAGGATATTCCGTGGATATGTGCGCATGTAAGTTCATATAAGTCCGAACTTTGCGGTCTGTTATTAAAAATCATTATGAGTTATTTATATATTAAAAGGAATACACATATCAACGGGATTTAAGAGGATTCCTATTCCGCGTTGTGTGTTAACGTTTGTAACCCTTCAACAACATACCTACTACTATCAAATCGAATTTCGAGCAGGGACAGAAACAATGGAAATAACAAGCAACTTTCAAGTCAAAAGCCTTCAAATTTTCATTGACTTTAATTGACCCCATTGTCGGCCGCTTTCAAATTAACCTAAAAATGGCTTCACGGAGATTATATAGCAATATTTGGAGATCGTTAATCTTTGATATAGTGATAGCCACGTCAATTTTTTGTCCTTTGCACTGTGTTTCTGTCCGACCAAAAATATCTCGGGAACTGTAATGCCTATGTAGCTTAAATTTTGAATATACGTAGATCATAGTCTAAAAAGGTGCAAGAATAAGTCAGTGGCAACAAGGAATAACGACAGAAGTCAGTTTTTGCAACTTTAGAGACGAGCGATTTAAATGTTTAGCTTGCGATTACAAATCAAGAACAAAATTTATGGGCGAAGTGTAAACGCAAAAATAAATAATATTACTGGAGGATTTTATTTTTATTTAATAATAATAACTTTTTTGTCCATTCATAGTTGATTTTGATAAAAATATGACTTATGTCGTTTTTATTTTTTTTAACATTTAATTAATTCTCGGTTAAGTCGACTTATGCCTTTGGTCTTTTTATGAGTTTGGTCTTTTTACAAAAAGGAATTTGGAAAAACTACACAAGTCAACTTATCTTCTTATAATTAACAAATTTATTTTGAAAAAGGACACAAGTAAACTTATGATCGCGAAATAAAATTTTATAGTTTTGGAAAAAGAGCATAGGTGAACGTTAATTCGGGTTTTTGTTTTGGCATAAGAGCTTAAGTAGAAAATAAAAATTAGAGGATTGTGCTTATGCTGTTTTTCCTTGTGCAAGCTGTGTAGACATAGACTATTGTCATTTTTCTTTTGAGTGTAGTTAATAAACCGTAAGAGATAAAAACACGCAAAAAATATGACAGATAGAATCGCTTATTGCGCATCAAATTGGATAAATATCTCACTTTCGACATAATTCGACTTATGATGTTATTCCTTGTTGCCACAGATGTATATATTTTTCAAAGTTTCAAGGCCAAGGCTACTTATAAGCACTTTAAGCCTACCATCTATATTAGAGAATGGATCATTATTATAATACAAAAATCATAACCATAAATAGCGCCATCTAGACTCAAGTAGAGACTGAAATTGTAAATCACTGTGGGAAATTAGATTGTAATAAATAAAAGTTTACTTATTAATTAATTTGCACAATTGAAACCTTACGTTAGTGTTACGTTACAAGTAAATAGTAACAATATTCGAAAGGAGATTTAATCCATGCTTAGGATGATTAAAAAGTGCCAAACAAAAAAGCGTGATTCTACATAAAATGTTTAACATCCTTTAGAACCTTTGGTATATACGAACAAGGTCATAGAGATGGTAGAGAAGTTTACGTGAGGTAATCTACCTGATTAACTACGCGTAGTAAACCGAATAAACTACCAGCCTGATTTATTTCATTTACTACCTACATTTGTAACATATAGAATAAATAAAATTACAATTAGAATTTAGCTCCAAGCTGAGAACAACTGAATTAAATGCAGTCAATTGGTTTTTAAGATTGTTCATTCAACTTTGGGTTCAACTGACATCTTTTATTAACCTTCATTTTGACAACCAGCACTTTGTTACGTTAACTACGTCTGTTACGTAGCAGACGTAACATATGTAGTTGTTTCCAGAAAGTATTGTTTTGTACCATCTTTACTTCTGACTGAGTTTATATCGAAAAGAGTATATACTGAAATAGTGGAGTATTTACTTTGAAGATAGTTTCCAATCAATATTTATATTGTGTCATTTCAATGTGTTATTAATACATTTATATTTTTTGATTCAAAATAGTAGGTAATATTTATTTAATTGGTTGGGACGCGCATTCGGCTTGTAAATGTATATTCGCCTATGCTTTACTAGAGTGAAATCAGCAGCTTGGCAAAACGGAATGCTGAAACAAAATATGCCCTTTATTTCAAAGACATGACATATGTATAATTACGCAAGTTATGTCAGCCATCACAATGCTTCAGTTAAAAAATATGCATTACTATAAAGGTATTGCATTTATTAAAATCACTTTGAAGTCAATGGAATTGAATGAAAAATACATTCAAAATGAAATATATTGAATGCTTTTATGCGAAAACTTTATTAACCCACTCGTCGTGAAACTTATACTTCTTTTGATACTTTAAGGGATAAATTTGGCTGCGGATAGGAGTGATGCTTGAAAATTTCCATATTCGACAGTTTTCTAACATTTTTGAATGTAATAGTACTGAAATTTTGAACTCAAACTGTTAAATAGGCATGTTCCAAAAATTCACGAAAGTTTTTAACAACAACAAAATAGTTTGACAGCTGTCAGTTTAGGGTTTTTTCAAAAGTCGAATTTTACACTACTGGAATCCGTTTTATGAGGTTATTTAAAGTGAAAGATCTATGCCAACAAGCACACGACCACCCGAGCATTGAACAATTTATTCAACGTCAACTTTTTCAAAAGAGTGCGTATGTACCAACAAAACCGTTAGGGGCATTTGCACGATGTTCTATTCCATACACAGCTCTATCTTTTGTACTTTACGATTAAATAAAAAAAATTACAATTTAAAAAAAAATCTTGCTAATCTTGCGTGAACTTTGAGACACCTTTAGCAACGATTTTAGAGAAGTCCACAAGTGGGTTGACGTATGTCCTCGACGTTCGTTTTTTTTTCCCATAATGATTTTCTAAAATATGCGTTCATCATATTTTCTCAGACACTGCTAATATTTTGGATACATAGATCAAAAGAGTCCAAATGTTAAAAATCGTAGGCGACGCCTTTTGAAAATTTGTTTATTTAAAATTTAATAAATTACCAGAATAAATTAAATAAATTTCAGAATATACTAAAATATATTTTAATTTTTTCGAAATATTTTTTAAGGTGCACATTGCTGCAGAAGTCTTGTTATGGAAATCAAATTCGTTTGCTGAGGCCAGGCGTTTTTGAATATATGTTATTCCAAAAGTATGCAATAATGTATGGACTAATTTCTTACTAGCTTTTCTTCGAAGATCATTTGCATGTTTCTTTTTTCAGATTTAATCTGATGAACAACCACATATCTCTGCTCTTTACAACTTAGATTCTGAGTGATCTGGCAACACACAGGTTAAGAATGCGTCTGCGGTGCGAATTTTTCTAAATTCTTGAATACGTCACATTTTAGCGTTCTACATAAAGTTGAAGGAGATCTGGAAAGAACAACAATACGATCCAGCTCTTCGAAAAGTCACTCACTATGCGTTGAACGTGGTGGCCAAAATTTAAACAAATTGGTCGAAGCCAGCTACCTTTCTATGCAGTCAGAGAAGACATAGCTAACCATAATAGTTTGCTGGTGCGAGGCTGTCGTCTTATCATACCAGCAACCATGCGGCAGTACATCCTCGGGAGATTCCATGCTGGCCATCACGAAGTGTCGGGCCAGAGCAAGTGAATCTGTCTGATGGCAACGCTACGCATAAAAAGCTTAAATGGAAGGTAATAGGAGATAATAGTTGTCAATTTAAAAAAGTCAACTAAGACAAAATTTACTGAAACAAGTCTTCAACTATTTTTCATTCTCCATTAGCTTGTAAAATGTCAGTTTATTTTTATATGCGGATTTTGTATATATACCGCTCTAAAAGGTAGGTAAATACAGCTTAGCAAGCAGCTTTACATTATTTTTAGGTTCTCTGCCAGCGTTACATCTTTTGGACTAATTTTTGAGTTAGCGTGTTCTCCAAAACTGCAAAAAGTTCATATGCATTAAAAAATTCATTCTTTAATAGCGTCTATAGAGTCTTGGGATGTGCGTTACAGAGTCATACAGCTAACGAAACAATCAACTTATTGCAGGAAAAACTAGATGAAAACAAGAAATGTTGCGTAATGGATGCCTCTTTAAACGACCAGTCAATTTTTAGGGCTGAATCTTAGCTCTTTTACGATCTTTTGAGACAATATTTTATTTTTAATGTTAATATTTGTTTCAAAATGTACAAAAAAATAATTTTTTTAAATTTGTATATAAAAAGACTGTACCGTAAGGTTTCACCGTACAGATTGATCGAGCTGGTTTGGTTTTGGCAACACTGGTTTTGACAGCTGACGTGTGTTTAGTACCTTGTGTCACTGTCAAACAGCTTCAGTTTGGTTTGCAATTTAACCATGGATCGTCTTACAAATGAACAACGCTTGCAAATTATTGAATTTTACTATCAAAATTCGTGCTCGGTTCGAAATGTTCATCGCGCGCTGCTTCCATTTTATGATCGGCATTCTCGACCTTCTGAGCAGTCTATTCGGAAGATTGTGACCAAATTTCGCACCAAATTTACTTTGTTGGACATTAAACCACCAACACGTTTACGTACTGTGCGTATTGAAGAAAATATTGCGGCCGTATCAGCTAGTGTGACAGAAGACCGCGAAATGTCGATTCGGCGCCGTTCCCAGCAGTTAGGCCTTTGTTACAGCACTACGTGGAAAATTTTGCGGAAGGATTTGGGCGTAAAGCCTTTTAAGATACAGCTGGTGCAAGAACTAAAGCCAGCCGACCTACCACAACGCCGAATTTTTGGTGAATGGGCTCTTGGAAAGCTGGCCGAGGATCCGCTTTTTTATCGAAAAATTGTGTTCAGCGATGAGGCTCATTTTTGGTTGAATGGGTACGTAAATAAGCAAAATTGCCGCATTTGGAGTGAAGATCAGCCAGAAGCATTGCAACAGCTACCAATGCATCCCGAAAAAGCCACTGTTTGGTGCGGTTTATGGGCCGGCGGCATTATTGGGCCATATTTCTTCAAAGATGATGCGAATCGCAGCGTTACTGTCAATGGTGAACGCTACCGAGCGATGATACCAAATTTTTTTTTGCCCGAAATGGAAGTTCTTGACTTGCATGATATGTGGTTTCAACAAGACGGTGCCACATGCCACACAGCACGCGAAACAATGGCGCAATTGCGAGGCGAGTTTGGTGAACAGTTAATTTCACGTTTCGGGCCGGTCAATTGGCCGCCTAGATCGTGCGATTTGACACCATTAGATTATTTTTTGTGGGGGTATGCCAAGGCTAATGTGTATAGGGACAAGCCCGCTTCGATTGACGCACTAGAAGCCAACATCCATGCATTCATTCGTGAGATACCGGCCGATATGTGTGAAAGAGTATGCCAAAATTGGACTCAGCGGATGGGCTACCTGAGACGCAGCCGCGGTCAACATTTGCATGAAATTATCTTTAAACATTAAATTGCAAGGTTCAAACTATCGATTTAAATAAATATTTCATTCATTTTTTCGAATTTTTTGTTTTTTTTTTTTAAAAAAAGTTCTAAACCTCTTAAAAAATCACCCGGTACATTGTTGTGGATGCTTTCGCACAGCCAAACAATAAGATTTTGCTTAACTTTTCAATCAGCTAAAACATTATAAACTAGAATTTAATTTTAATAAATAAATTTTATTTTTAGTTAAATAATAATTAAATAAATCCAGTGTAAAAAAAAAAATACGAAACAATTTCGTATAGACAGCTATAGTTTACCTCAGAACAAGTACATGCGCTTTGACAGTCTTACGATTGTATGTAGGTAGATTTTAAATTGATTTCATAAAAATCTTCTGAAACTAATACCCTGTTCACACTGCACTGAAATCTGGGGTTTCCACCAAAAAAAATACGAAATCTTGTTGACAACATTCACATCGACACTACCTGCATTTTGCATCACTTTTACATTACGTTCACGTCAAAAAAGTAAAACGAACAAATAATAATTGCTAATCGTTCAAGTAATCGGTAAGCTCACTCTAAGGTGACTCGCTGTTGACTAGTAACAGAGTCACAAATCTGTCAACTGCTTTGTGGTCCTTGTAGAATGTGTTAAAATGTGCATTAAATTGTGATGAAAATGGTGTTTATTTTTAGAGGCATAGAACTTTAAGTTGGCAACACTATTTTAACTGGCGACCATTTTGTCAGCTGTCCCGTGATTTATTTTTAGTTTGGCATTTTAATAAGAATAGACTGACGCCTGAACAACGCTTCAAAATTGTGCAAATTTATTTTTAAATTCATGGTTCTGTTCGAAATACGTCTCGCGGGAATTTTGTTTAGCGATGAAGCTCACTTTTGGTTGAATGGATACGTCAATAAACAAAACTGCGGTATTTGGAGTGATGATAATCCTCAAGTGTATGTTGACACACCGTTACATCCACAAAAACTGAGAGTTTATGGGTTTTTGGAATAATTGGTCCGTACTTCTTTAAAACCGATGTGACCAATATATAGAGCAATGATTACTGACTTTTTCGTTTATCAATTGAACAAACATGATGTGCATGGGCTGTGGTTTTAACAAGACGGCGCAACATGTTACACAGCTCGTTCCACAATTGATTTATTGAAGGAAACGTTTGATAAACGCATAGTTTGACGTTACCGACCCGTGAATTCGCCTCCAAGATCGTGCGATTAAACGCCTCTCGACTATTTTCTGTCTGGGGATATGTGAAGTCGCTAGTCTACGCCGATAAACCCGAAACGATAGACCACTTGGAGGACAACATTTGGCGCGTTATTGCCGATATAGGGCCACAAATGTTGGAAAGAGTCATCGAAAATTGGACCTCCAGATCGCGGATCATTCGGTTACAAGGTCCAATTGACTGAGCAATTAAAAGCGCTCGACCATCCGCTTTGTTATCGCTTCGCAGTTTGGGCCTTAGAGCAGCTTGAGATAGACAACGATTTTGGGCGAAAAATCATCTTGGCGATTTGACCCCTATGGGCTTTTTTTATGGGGAACCGTGAAGGACTCATGTAATGCCAACAATCCGGAAACGATTCACTTAAGGCCAGTTCCTCCGTGGAAGGGCAGACCATTAAACTGCTTTTATCAAAGCATTTATTGTTCCTGGTGGCTATCACTTGTCGTTTGTCTTATTTCAAAATTCGATTCAAATTGGGACTAGTGATAAAAAATAAACCACTTACATCTCAACATAAATATGCTTATTTTATGCCCCGAATTAGCACTGAGTTAATATGTCTGCTTTAAATAAAAAGCTTTTGTAGATACAGCTACAGCTACAGAATGTTGTTACCAGAAAGTTTTTTTTCGAATTTACCTCGGTTTCGTTACGGTTTTGACGTTTTCGGAACTTTAACAGGATTGCAATAACTCTCTATTTATTGTTCATATAAGTTTCGCATAAATTGGCATTCGTCTCTCTCAAAACTGTGAAACGATGAAATTATCTTATCCAATCATATATCTATCTATTCGTTGAATTCTGATAAAATTATTTTACACCCTTTAATAGGTAAACAAATATTCTTAATGACGCATTAAATTCGTGTTATAGAAAATAATACGAAGCTCCCTTTCCTAGCCCAGGGAACTCTCACTGACAAAAAAATCGATTTTTCCTCCGAAATACATAATAATCAATTTGAAGAGCACTCCTAATCATAATCCGTCATTTATCGGAAATATTTAATTTGAAATTTCTGAATGACGACGCGACGACAAGCACTCCAGCCTACATCCTCTTCAATTAAATTGTAGTAATTTATGCGAACTCCAATTAAATCTTAAATTCATCTCAGCCTGCTGTAAAAATCAATATTACAAATCTGCAGTTAGTATCCTTAAAATCAGCATGCAAAACTTTAACTACAGATATATGCTATCTATATATGTACTTAAAAAATATCTTTAAAACATATACATACATTATGTGTATGATTCAACTACGCCGAACATCAAACAAGGGGATGCCTTCTATCTGGAAGGAAAGGTGACGGAAATGGGATGGGGAGGCAAAACGAAACCGAAAAATTTCCCACGAAGGACTCTTGACTTGATGCCAAATGGGAGATGTTACCCAATGAGCTGATGATGCGGTGGTTTTGGTCGGATAGTGGTGACTAGTAGTGGTGGCAGTAGTTAGTCGCCGGATCAAAAGTTCAACAAGGATGCAACAGCAAATAAATATAGCTATCCTTACAGTACATGTGTGTGTGTGTGCGTTTGTGCAACTCTATAAATAGTTAGACGAAGGTGAATAAGTCATACAAGTATCTATCTACATAGAGTGAATGGAAAAAGTAAAGAAACGGAACACGAGATGAAAGGAAAAAGAGTAGGTATAGGTCCTACTGCTACTGCCTTATCAAAAAAGTCTTAACATTCTATGTTTTATGTTCCATGCATCTATTGTTCGTTGAAAGTTACAATACTATTCACCACTCTAAAGCTTTGCAAAGGTTAAGTGGGATAAAATCTAATCACTTTTCTTTGGACAACAACAAAGCGAAAAAGAACTAAAATTTTTATATAAAATCGGTACTGAGGCAAACCACTTCCACTTTTATGACAAATGGTACTCACCACACCAGTGACATCCATATGAATAGAAAATAAAAATTGAATTTTCAATTTTATCACTTGTTCTCTTAAAATTTCACAACAGATTAAGATTTTAACTGTCTCCTCAAAATTTACTGATAGATGAAATAATTTTTTATTTCTTGTAACACAAATTTACCACTCGCAGATTGATTTCACCACTATTCACCAACTTCCCCCAGCCCAGCACTATTAATATCCATCATCTGCAATTGTGAACGAGAAGGTTAAATGGGGAGGAATGGGAAAAAAAATCGTTGTCGCCGTTGGGAAAAATCGATTTTCCTTCAGGAATACGAACGAAATTTTCTTTCCCAATTTAGTTTTCTTTTTTTCTTAGGTATTTGCCAATCAGTTAGTATTTTTTTTTGTCCACTATCAAAATCAAATTAATAAATAGGTTCACTCAACGAATAGAGACGTTTTTTTGTAATTTGAATTAAACTTTTTTTTAAGAAAATTCACAAAACCAAAGAAAAGTGGGAACGAAAAAAAAAAAGAAAAATCCCTTTCTCGATATATTTGTTTGTTTTTTCTGCTTTTTCTAAAAACTTACGTCTCTTTTTCGGCACAAAAATGAAATGGAATATTAGTAAGTAATTTTTGGTTAAATATTTTCTTTAAAGTGGATAAGAAAATTTTTTTCCTTTCTCAGCCGAAAAAAAATAGCACCAAGAACCAAGAGAGAAAACACCTTTACCTCGTCGAGTGTAGGAAAAACTGTGCACAGTGAACGATTTTCTCTGTAAGAGAACTTTTGCGAAAAGCGAAAAACGAAAAATATGGCGTGCAATTCACCACAACTGAAGTTGGCTGCAATTTGATTTTGCCGAGTTTAACCTTAAAATATGAATTCTCTTCAATAAAAATTGCTTTAGATCACAAATAATTTACTAAAACTAATGTTTTGGTTCAACAACAAAATCCTTATTGAATTGAAATTTAATAATGTGTCACTGATATATTTAAATATTTTTTTTTTTTTAATTTCGCAAAACATAAACAAATGGTGGGTGGTACGTAGTCAGAGCTTTTTACAGCCCACCCACGAAGTTACCTACAGTGACATAGATTTTCATGATGAAAATTCCCTTGTAGGTTAGGCCAAGATTCTGACATTCGCTTGACGTTTTTGCACTGGAACTATTAATTATTATCTATTATAGCGAATAGGGGTTGAAAGACATGCGCAGTTTAATTTATAATGGGTTTTTATGGGAAATTGATGAAGATTTCGGAAATGAATTTGATAAAATAATAACTCTACCGGAGCTGGTATTTGTACATTTTTTGCATGCCTTGAAACACTGAAATGGTAGTTCACTTGAAAACTATTTTTATTTGTTAAAAGAATAGAATTAGACACAGTTTGGATGAAAAAGCCACAGGTAGAAAATTACTTGCCTTTATGATTGGGAAACTATTTAGTAATACTGAAATTATAGTTGCTTTGTTGAAAATAGAGTTGCCACTTTGAGTTATTGTATTTTGTTTTTTTTTTGGGGAATACAGGGTGATGAATTTAAAAACAAAATCATTGTTTAAGTTAAGGGTTTTTTGTATATTTTAAGTGCTATCTATGAGACTTCAATTACAAAGAGATTCAGGTTGCAGTTGCTAGTATATCTGGGTTTTCTGACTTACACCACGACAATTTGAAGGTATTTTTTCCCATGGCGGACTAGTGACCCACATTATCGTATCTAACATCCGTTGTTCCACAATTAACCTTTTAAGGCTTCGGAAGTAGTGAAGTCGGTGATGATGTTGGACATCCGGCCAAAGCCGGATCTGAAACGCTCTAAGAATTTGAAATTTTGGTATTTTTTTATTTAGTTTAAAATGATGATTACGATGTACCCTCATCAGATTTGGCCTAAGCCGGATCTGAAACGCTGTACCGTCATCGTAATCATCATCATTTTAAACTTAATAAAAGAAATATCAAATTCTTAAAGCGTTTCAGATCCGGCTTAGGCCAAAACTGCTTCGTTGCTAGACAAGTAGTACCACCTGTCCGTCTGTGGTTCGTTTTTTCTATTACATCCAGTTTTTAAAAGAGCTTGTGAAAGCGGCTAATTTGAAATTGTGGTCTCGGCTTTGTTACGCGCGTTTGTTCACTCACTGTTTGTTTAGGGAGGTAATCCTTTTATACAAAATAACCATCTGCATGGCTATCTACTTCAAATAAATATAGAAGGATAAGGGGTAGTTGGAACTGAGGTTGTCATAACAAGCACGGAGTATCAGTTGTGAGTGGATAGCTGTGCTGTGAGGTCATTTAATACCGAAGATATTAGAATTAGAAATAAAGACAAAGGGCAACTAGTGAAGTGAGCAGGCGCAGAAGTTGGAAGCAGTCAAAAACATTTATTTAAGTCTGTGAGTAAATCACTGAATTGCCTAGCAATCCTTTTTTCTATCCTTTTTTTATTATCTGTATTTTAAGTATTTATGTGTTGATAAGTATTCAGTTTTTTTCTCATAAGGCTGTTATCTTAAAGTAGACTAGCCAGCTGAGCAGGCGTGGGTAATTGTGTTTAGTATTACACATCTACCTGTGGCGCCTTGTTCCGCATTTTATATGCATTTTTTATACCATATCCTAAGGTTATATTAATTTTGACACATAGTTTGTAACACCCCTTAATATTGGTCGTAGACCCATAAAAGTATATATATTTATGATCAGGACCAAATCCTAAGACTATCTAGCAATGTCCGTCCGTACGCAATTTTTAGGCCTTTAGAATTAAGATAGGAAGCTGAAATTTGGACCACATATTCCCTAGGGCTCCGAAATGGTTAAGTGTAAACATTTTTTGAATACGCCCACTGCCACGCCCACAATTTAGAAAAAACCGTTTTAAAGCTAAAGTTAGAAAGATAGAGTGTTAAAACCTTCACAAGATATGTAGGCACTGCCCTCCTTTATAAGTTTGTCATATAAAGTTTTTTGCCACGCCTACTTTTTTTGGGCGTTTTTACAAAAAAAACTTGTTTTTTTTAATATTAGAATGAAATAAATTGCTATCCATCATCTTCTTAATGCTTTTTTCCTTGGGGCATATTGGGATATGGAGGGTATCATACTGTTCACCCCAAGCGGACTGTAGCCTTTCTCCTCCACGTACGCTTCTTCGGAATGTGTTTGTGATGGTTTTCTCCTGCACATTTCCCTGATCACAGCGTTTCTGAGTTTCGCAGCGTGTTAGTGGTGGTTTTCTCCTGTACGTCTGTTTTGTTATTGAGATTGTGCCTGTGATGGTTTACTTCATCATACATCTTCATGATTGAAGTTGAGTTATGGTGTGCTTTCTCAATTCAATCATGGTTGAGACATAGTGATGGTGTTCTCCAATGTTGTCTTCATGAATCCTTCCTGTGTTGTAATGGTGTTCTCCTTCAGAGGGAGGGACATAACTACCTCAGTTTAGTGGTTAGCCTTGGGAACAATTCCCACTGAGGTGAGATTCAGTAACTGCTGTGTTTCATATTTTGTTTTCTCTATTGAATGTTAGAGATAAGCTCAGCTGAGCTAATAGTAGTAATATTATGTATGTAAATTAGGAATTCGTATCTCATGATCCTAATCTCATTGCTGCCAAATCATTGCTGCCAAAATTGCAATGGCAATTCATGTGTTCCCTTTTTTTTCTCTCTTTTACAGGCTACCTAAACAAGTTCGAGCATCCCCAACTACGCCTAGATAAAGATAGAATTTGTCCATCCTTTATAAATATTATTATTATTCATGTTATAATTTTGGAATAAACCAACTATTCAATTCATTATACCCTATCCTAAGGGTATATTCATTTTCACACATAGTTTGTAACACCCCTTAATATTCGTCGTAGACCCATAAAAGTATATATATTTATGATCAGGACCAAATCCTAAGACTATTTAGCAATGTCCGTCCGTATCAACTTTTGAGGCCTTTAAAGTTATGCTAGGAAGCTGAAATTTGGAGCATATACTCCCTAGGGTCCCGAAATGGTAAAGTGTTAAAAGTTGTTAAATCCGCCCACTGCCACGCCCACAATTTAGAAAAAACCGTTTTAAGGCTTAAGTTAGAGAGATAAAGTTTTAAAACCTTCACAAGATATGTAGGTACTGTCTACCTTTATAAATTTGTCATATAAAGTTTTTTGCCAAGCCTACTTTTTGTGGGTTCTAAGTTTGTCGTCAGCCTTGCAGTTACCCAGAATGTCTCTATGCCTCGGCACACAGGACAGGTGAATGTTCAACCGCTCAGCCATCTCCTTTAGAGAAGATCAGCAATCTCCGCCTGTCACTTTTAATCCATAAGACAAATATTAATTGTTAAAAGGGATTAAAAAAACACAATGATTTTGTTAAGATAATGGTCAAATTTGGAAAAAAAAAGTTTAAAAGAATTAAGGCCGAATTATGAATTATTTAAAATAAAAGGTGTGTGTAGTTTCTTAATGGTTTTAGTGCTTTATAACATATGTACACTTTGGTCTCACTATCCAACCTCGTGCAAAAGTTTATCTCACACCAAGAGAAATCACAAATTTGCAGTTTTTACAGTTCTTACTCGGGTTTAAATTAGTAATTTAACACAAGCAAAAATATATCCTTATGACTGTATGATAAATACACACATTTTTCAAATATGGTATGTAAAACATTCATGGAAATTGGGTCCTGGGTCTTGGCTATTTCCCTGCAAAATATAAAGAAAGTACTTCATATTAACGCTCAAAATTGAGCATACAGATACTATGTGTGCGTGATACACAAGGTTCGCAAGTTCGGCAGGTGGCAATTCGTTGAAGCATTGAAGCAAAACACGGTTCTGGTGATCATTTCAGCATATTCCTCTAACTGAATGGACGTTATCCCTTGTTTGTGCGAAATAATGGAAAGCAAGCGAAAGCAAACCGATTTGTCAAGAAGAATGCTTACTATTGTAGGGCGATCGCATGCAACGGTCCAAAAAATTATTAATAATTATATATATGAAGGGACACTGCAAAATAGAGCTGTGTGGCGAAGAACTCTCAGAACAAAACGAGCGGTATATTGTTCGGAAATTCAAGTCCAACCCGAAAACCAGCGTTCCGAAGTTGACGGCGGAGTTGTCATCCGTTATCAATAAACCTCTATCCGTAGAAACCGTTCGCAGAGTCTTGCGAAAAAATAATCTAAATGGCAAGATAGCTCAAAACAGCCGTACATTTTACCAGCAAATAAGAAAAAACGATTAGAGTTTGCTGGGCAATATGTAGATCAACCTCTTAGCTTTTGGGAAGGTGTCTTGTTTTCAGATGAAACAAAAATTAATTTATTTGGATCAGATGGTAGACAAGTTGTTTGGAGAGAACCTTATACAGCTCTAAATGCAAAAAAACATCAAATCAACCATAAAACATGGAGGAGGTTGTGGGGTTGTATGGCTTCAAGTGGTGGTGGAAACTTCGAATTCATAGAATATACCATGGACAAAATTGGGTATATGAATATTTTGAAAAGAAATTTACGGAGCTCAGCTGAAAAATTAACACTTCCTTCGGCTTTTTACTTACAACAAGAAAACGATCCGAAGCACACCTCCTACTTAGTGCGCGAATGGTTGCTTTATAATGCCCCAAAACAGCTTAAAACACCCCCACAATCGCCGATCTTAAACCCATTCAACACCTATGGCATGAGATAAAAATGAGGGTAAAAAAAAGTACCTGCTCTAACAAGCAGGAGCTATAAATACAAATTCAGGCTGCTTGGGATAGCATTCCACCATCTTTTACCGAAAAACTGGTAAAATCCATGCCCCGGCGGTTACAAGTTGTCATAGAAGCCGGAGGAGTTGCCACGCACTTATTAAAATTTCATATGTTATTGTTTTTGTTTTGTAGTTAAGCCATAAGCTCAATTTTGTGCGTTGATGTGAAGTACTTTTTTATATTTTGCTGGGAAAAAGCCTGTTTTGTTGTTTTTACTTTTGAATGTAATAAATTAAATATGTACAATCGAAAAAGCATTTTTTTTTGTCAATAAGTTATTTTTTAAGACGAAAAATCCCAAATTATGATTTATTTGTTTGATGTATGTTCAATTTTGTGACGTACTGTATATCCAAGAAAATTAAAAAACTCAATTTAAAATGAAAAGAATATAACATTTAAATTAAGTTGTTCTATAAATTGAGTTGTTGTTCTATTAGTTTACCTTCTTGAGTTTAAAGAAAAAAATGGGAATAAACTCTGCTTTTTAACAACTAAATTACATGTTTTTAAATCACTCTTATTATGCATTTCCATTTTCCTTTCAACGCTGAGGATATGCGAGGTTTTCACATTTATAGATGAGATACATGGACTTAAGTAGTTTTCTTTTTGCGGTTTTTGGTCATAGTATATAACATATACCCATTATTGTTTAATAGGGACATAAAAATCAGTAAAAAAATCTCATTTTTCTCAAAAAGTGGATTGATGAGGCTTGCATCTTTAGGCGACGATATGTATTATGTGTCATCTATCACAAATATCCCAGCATACTATATAACTTTCGATTTTCAACACCGAGAGATAAAAACCATTTTTCAACTTGCCGTTCAACTCTCGAACTGAGATCACCTCTCACGCTAGACAACTCTGGAGTTTCCGACAAGTTGAACAATAGTGAATAAAATGGCCCTTAGTTGTTCACAGTGGGTGCAGTGGCTTAGTGGTCAAGGATACTTGGGATGGGGCCAAAAAAACTGCATACCAAGTTCGAATTAACGGTAATTTATAAAATCGCCAATATCTGAAAAACTAATAGAGGGAATTTCGAAAAATGTATGATGTAAAGTCGAACAAATTTGCATATTTCGATTTTTGAAATATAACGATTTTCTTAAATTTAAATTAAATTCGATTTCTCAAAAAACGGCTCTATCGATCTTTATAATTTGTTAAAAGTGTGCTAAAAATGTCCGAAATTACATCCAAATCGTAGGTTCCGTTTTTGAGAAAATCTAATTTTCTTAAAAACAAAAATAATTTAAATAAATTTGGTATTTGATCAAATGTTATCATTCTTTTTAAGGCGATTCCAGATCGCATCTCATGTACCGAGAAAGTTTCGTATGACGCAGTCGTGCATTTTATTCAATTATGCAATAACTTTTTACTTATGAACCTCACTTCTTCGTCAATAGTTACAATTGAGTTTTGAAGATCTACGCAACTTTTATCTTCCTTGGCCCGCATACAAATCTTAGCTTAGATTGTATGTAGAAGGTCAGTAAAATTGAGTTCATGTCATACAACAGGTAAAGCACAAGAGCTACAATTTACAAAAAAAAACATAAGGAAAGGCTACAGTCCGCTTGGGGCGAACAGTATGATACCCTATCCTTATCCCTATGTACCCCAAAGAAAAAAAGCATTAGGAAGATGATGGATAGCATTTTATTTCATTCTATGAAATTTATAGAAAAAAAAATATTTTTTTCAAAAAACACCCCCAAAAAGTGGGCGTGGCCAAAAACTTTGTTTGGGCGATATATTGAGAAAAATATTGGCATAATATATTGTTAAACATTTTTTTTCGATTTCTATGAAAATTTTCGAAGAAAACAGCATTTTAGTGAAAAACGCCCACAAAAAGTAGGCGTGGCAAAAAACTTTATATGACAAATTAATAAAAGTGTGCAGTACCTACATATCTTGTGAAGGTTGTACAACTTTATCTCTCTAACTTAAGCCTTAAAACGGTTTTTTCTAAATTGTGGGCGTGGCAGTGGGCGTATTTTGAAAATTGTAACACTTTACCATTTCGGAACCCTAGGGAGTATATGTTCCAAATTTCAGCTTCCTGGCATAATTTTAAAGGCATCAAAAGTTGATACGGACGGACATTGCTAAATAGTCTTAGATTTTGCTCCTGATCATAAATATATATACTTTTAGGGGTCTGCGACAAATATTAAGGGGTGTTACAAACTATGTGTCAAAATTGATATACCCTTAGGATAGGGTATAAAAAGCTTTCCAAACTTTGAGCGAAAAGCTGTATCTGAACGAAAATAATTAGTTTAGTTAACTCTTCCTCTCTCTTTAATATCTTAAAAGCAAATCTTATCTACATTTCAACTGCTTTTAATAGACCATCATCTGAACGGTGTGTCGGATCACTTGCCCATCAATTTCAAACCATCCGCATCCGTGATCTAATATAGCAGTAATCAAATTTAAGAGAATCTCTTGGACCGATATCTCTCACTAACAACGCTCTCTCTTTCTCTCATATATGATTTATTGATATTAACTGTGATAAGATATCATTATTTTGAAAAGCAAAAACAAAAACATAACAAACGATAACGCAAAATACTCTAACACAAAATCATCAATTGATTTTAAGAGTTCAGAACGTCAAAACGTCGGCTGATTGTAAATTGTAATACCATAGCGCCAGGGTCGTAAATTTTAAGAATTTATAATTATAGTTTGCCAAGAGGCTCAGGTATCTCTACATGTCATAGTTTAATAGTGTAATAATGAAACACGTTCTGTTTGTTTTCGAATTGTTGCTATTATTTTCGCTAACAAAGCTTACAAAGAGCGAGTGCCGATATCGAAATTTAAACCTGCCGGAGGAGGTTTTTTCTTACTGGGCCAGTTGGGGTTGCTATATATACACAAGGCCGGATTTTTTCGATAAAGATCCAATACAAAGGTCGTCATGTTCCGTTTATATTAATGGCGATATCCACAGTGTGCCAGGGATTGAAGAAGACCTCATTTGTCATCCCTTTCATCATTCAAATCCAAATGTGGCCACAGCAGTTGATAATTCGTTTTGGAACAATCGCAGTACAGAACGATGGATAGAGTGCACAAACGAAGCAGAAGAATGTTGTTCCGATGTAATGGCGGGAGAAAACGTTGTTGGTAAGTTAAAAAACAAAAAACAAAAACGAACAAAATAAAACTGATGTGTAGCTAGCTATATGTTGACATTCAATGTGCGATAAGGTTTTTATTTATTTTTAATTAATTTACCCTCTTGAGCAATTTATAGAGTGGTTGCATTATTTGTGTTCAATAATTCTTCCAAGAAACTCACTGGTAATTGGTGAGATCTGAATTATGTTTGCTATGATTGGTTTTATCTGGTCGCCACTGGCCACGCAGGTTGAGTTGGAGTTGTTTATACCTACTTTTAATTTGTGAGAGATTTATATATGCACCGTTGTGGACAAATTAAAGTTATCACCAGAAAATTTCAACTAAACTTCGCTGAGACTCTCTGGATTCGAATAGTTTTTAAATTAAGAAAGTGGTACTGGCAGTAAATATTTTCATACATTGTCAACAAATAAAATAAGACTAAAATGTTCAAGTTGGAGAAGTCTTTTCGTTTATTTTTCGTTTCTAAAACAAAACTTAGCTTAACAAATTTTCATTTTAAGCAGATGTAATAAAGATGAAATCTTCTCTCCATTTAACGACGAGATTATGATCAGGATTATAGGGATCATAAAACTCCCACTTCACTGCATTCCTACTGGTCTGCCTGTGAGGTTCGCAGGTTTGACCTCAAAAAATGTCTGCAGGCCTCTCGATTTTGAATCACTTCATCATTGAGGCCAATCAAATGCTGTTGTGTCTGCATTGGTGTGATTGTGTAAGGGAACGTTGATTGTCATTACCTTTTCGACGCGGTTCTTAGAATCCCTCCTTTGAACATGACAATACCAACTAAGTCGATGGTGCTCCAATTTTTTTGAGATGGCTTCTTGGGCGAAGCCTTCCTCGGATTCTGGAACTTCTAGTTCGATCAAGCTTTGCTACTCCTGCTGTCATGCGAAGCATCTTCATCTCAGCTGCTGTCAACTTTTCCTCATTGCATTGTCCAGCATTGTGAACCGAATGTGAGTGCCGGACGCACAACTACGATGTAGAGCCTTCATTTCAGCTTAGGGGACATTTTTCGGTCACAGAAATAATCGTGTAAGCGTAGGGTGGATGAAGTGGCACGAAAACTCAGCTTACGCTTACACGATTATTGATGTCGTCATCGACTGTTGTTTCGCTGTTGATCATTGATCCCAGATATTTGAACTTTTCACACTTGGGTTGACTTGGGTCAGAGAATGGGCAGTGCAGATAATCTGTCTTTTTTTGGCTAATACGATACTCATTCCCTTCTAAAACATCTATACCCAAATATCAAGTACTCGTTGCAGGGAAGTCTGAAGTCAAAGAATAACTGATGCACTTTAGGGTCCGTCACCGTCCGAGCAAAGGACTTAAGACACTTCCCTGGTGAACACCGACTTTTATTGGGAATTCATCGGTGACTCCTGCGGAATATCTGACTTTTGTCTTCACTCCCTTGTACATGTGCATGATCAGGAACTCCTTGTTGTCTTAGCGCTACCCATATCAGATCTCTTGGTTGTCTATCGAATGCTTTTTCAAAATCAACCAAAATCATATGCAGATCCTTTAAGGAATCACAATGCTTTTCCATTATGATCCTTAAACTTTGGATTGCATCTGTGGTTGATTTTCCCGCGATAAACCCGCACTGGTCGTCAGACAGACGTATTATTTGTATTTGGTGTGTGACATTAACTTAATTGAACGGTAATTATCACAGTTTCGCGTATCTTCCCTTCCTTTGTGCAAAGGAAGAAGATAACTTTCCCTCCACTGGTTGGGCATTGGATCACCTCTCATGAGTTAGGAGATAGGAATCATAAGCCATCTGAGCCCGATGTCTCCCACCTTTTTCCAGAACTCACTGGGTATCTCATCCGTCCCAACCGCTTTTCTCTTCTTGAAGTTCTTGATCGCTTTTCCAATTTCTTCGACTGTTATATCGGTCACTTCTTCATTGTCGGGGGCGGCTCCAGGAAAATATAGCCGGGGAAACTTTTAATTTAAAAGTTGCTCGCAATACTCTCGCATAATATAATACTCTGTGTATAATTTTTTCGTCGTCCACAAGTAGTTGGCCTTGAGCATTCTTAATGAACTTCGGCGAACGAATTTCCTGCGCATGCTCAGGAAATTCGTTCTTCTCTGTGCGGCAATCTTGAAAATTGTTGTTCCCTTGTTTATGTTTTGTCGAAGGTCGTGGGTTACATGGTTCCTATCAGCAGGCGACGAAGATACCCTCTCCAGCTGCTTATACAGACTCTCCATACACTTAGCTTGAATTTGGGCACACTTTTGCAACGTCTGTATTCCACTTCAAGGCGAGCTTTTTCAACTATGTTATTAGAGGGCACTTTGACCGAGTTTGAAAGCCACTTTCTTTTCCTTAATTGCTGCTTGAACTTCCTCTCTCCACCACCAAGTATTTCTGTCAGGAGGAGACGGTGTTGCCGTGCGATTACATCTACCAAGATCACTTTCCAATTTTTAAATCTAGGCTTAACGATACTGCCACCAAGTGGTAGTCAATCTGCGTTTAATTTTCGCCACTGCTATAAGTGACCAAGTGCCTGCTCTGTTTGATGAACATTGTATTTAAACTGTAATAAATTCAAATCTTCGCAAACAAACATAAGCTTTGGGATATTCTTGATGAGGTTGTAAAAATCAAGCCTGAAAGATGCATCTTTTTTCCTCCGCTCGAAGATGAAATAAAAATAATAATAATTGAAATTGATGGACTATTTTACATAACACTTCATTTCATCAGTTGTTTAAATTGGAGTATATAATTCGTATGACCACTGCGGTCATTGATAACGGCTTGAACTCTGCGAGGCATAGAAGTTACTAGTTTTTGGCAGTATTCTACTGTGATATCATTTTTGCGAGCTTCTTGGATTGCGGTTTTAAATTGCCAGAATGTTGCCAGTGTTCATCCAGTGTTCTTAACACAATACTTGAGACTAACTCCCGTACCTATCAAACACATTATTCTATATTATGGCTTAAATCATACCATTTTGTTTGTAAGATTTAAGAGACTTATAAAAACAAATGTAACTTACTTTTGACCATAAACAGGATTTCTATTGAAGGCGAATGTAACTGTCTCCATTCATTGAACCGGTGCAGAATACTAATTCCCCTTGACCAAAAAATGAAATGCAGCCCCAAAGCATAAAACTAAGGTAAAAATTTGTTTCTGATTAAAATACATTCCTTGTTTAAATCATCTCCGCCGTCGGATATACTGGATACCATCTGATGAATTAAGGTTGCATTTGGTTTCCTCGGTCAAGATTACAGCCTTCCAATCATTTTGAGTTCAATTCTGATGAGCTTTGGCAAAGTCCAACCTTGCAATTCTCATTCTTGGAGTCAAAGATGGTTTTTTTCTTGGCCTTCCGGCTAATAGTCCGAAGGAATTTACCCTTCTGCAAACTGTTCTTTTGCTAATTTTTTTAGATGTTTCTTCCAAAATGTCTAAATTTACTTGTCTTGCTATCCTTACCACATGAAATTCTTTTTAAAATTCGATCCTCCCTACAGATTGTCTTCTTCTTTCCTTAACCGGTACCAGTTTGCCTTTTTGTAGTACCAAACAACTTAATTTTTTTTAACAACTGTGTAAAAACTATACAACCGTCCCATTTTAGCTACTATGAAGCAGAAACAAAACTGAGATTTACCTCATGCAAAAGACAACCAAAATGAAATGAAAATAATCGTATTTTACCGTTCTAAATTTATTTAAAGAAAAAAAAAATAATTGTAGTTCACGGACAAATCAGGGCTGCACTTTTTTTATTTTTTTTTTTTTGAATGGTAGTATGGTGGTAACTTTTTTTTGTCCACTACGGTATATACTATCTGCCCAAATTCATTAGTGTAATTAAAATAATAATTCCGAGCATGTTTTCATTAATTTGGTCAACTCAAATTCTTTATTCAAATGCTCTACATTCATATTAACAATAGAAGTAAATGAACTATGATTGACTAGTCGGCCAGCCTTCCGCGTTTTCACTGAAATGCTTTATGGTACTCATTGGCGCGTTACATACATAAAGCGGGAGGTTTACCTACACATAAGGAGGCAACATACATATTTTACCATGTGAGATACATGAGAACTCAAAATTGATTCCATAAACATCTAGCGATTGTCCTTGCGACTTATTAATTGTTATTTTTCGCTTCTAAATCGACGCTCTAATGGCATTTTAATTGAGATTCTTTAAAATCAAACACGTTCCTTTACAAAGCTTCGTTGCGTTGAAGTTTCGCAACAAAATTATAAGTCAGCCAAATTTCATTTTCAAATTGTGTGGCGGCAAAACGTGGCATGAAATATTTCCAAACGGAATAAGGCGCCTTTGGCAATAGTAGTTATATGAGTGGGCCGCTACGAGGGATCAAGGGATTTCAATTCTTTTTCCTTAGACGGTTCGATTTTGGAATGGAATGCTAATGCTAAATTTTTAGAATTTGGCTTTATTTCGTTTGGCGTTATTTCATGTCACCGGAACGTCCAATTGAAAACTTCAAAAATTCCATGGGATAGCTGGTGGGTTCCATAACGGAGTGGATGGATTTGTATGAAGGACACCTTTGGACAAGCATTCAATTCATCTGGCGGAACTGTCAGTTGGGATTTTGTTCGAATTTGGAATGTTCAAACAGCATGAGGAGTGATAGAGATAGTTAGAGCTCTACGAGCGAAGGAGGAGGAAATAACATCGGCTTCTCCGAGGGAAAAAGAACACGCATGAGAAGCGCGCTCCATTAAAAGCGTACCAAAGTTTTACCAAACGATAAAAAGAACGCTTGTATGGCATGAGCGCCCTCTTGTTGGAACTGCTGCTGCTCCAATATATCGATGTTGTCTCGAGCTCAGGTTAACATCGGTCTTTTCCTGAGACCATTGACGGTAAAGGTGTCTCCTTCTTCATTTCGAAAGAAAAAAGGTTCGATGATACAGCCATGCCATAAACCGCACCAAACAGTTCTTCTTGGCGTATGCATTGATGCGTGGTCGAATACTTGTGGATCGTGTTCGGTTTAATAACAACGTTCATCCGGCTTCAATCTTTGCTTCAGCTCAACCAAATGTACGCCCAAATACAACCGCAAAATAAGCCGGGTTGACTGTCTGGCAATGCTCAATTCAGATTCTACAACGGCTATGTTTTCTTCATTTCACACATGTCCCTGTCTGGTTGGTGGCTCAAGATCATAAAGAGTATACTCACGCTCAAACTTTTCGATGCTTAGTGAAGCTATGACGGCAACCGACCTCACCACGAAATTCACGTTGAGTGTTTACAACTATACCGGAATTCCGCTAATAATTTCGGGATTGGCAAGCCCAATTCTTCGTTTAATTTCTGAAAATATGTCGGTTTAAGATTTGATTGCATTTCGAAAGAGGTAGACAAAGTCCCTTACTACCTCACTGATATAGGTGTCGATTGTGACATTCTGGCCGAAACGTCGTCGATGTTGTGTGTCCTTTTTTGACAGCACCCGATGGAAATTATAGTTTTTTTCCATGCATCCGTTTCACAATTACTTTACGGTTTTTACAGTCGGCGATACAAAAATAACTCACCAGGTTTTCTGCAGCCTCTCCATTACTTCACTTCTGTGGTCCCTGTAATCAAGACAGTATTTCTGTTTCTCTTTGTCCTTTACGACCAGCGCCTTCGATTAACTGAATTTAATTTATAGTAATATATATAGTCAATTTGCGGTATTTATTTTTCAAAACTATTATTATTTATCTTTCAGATGACCGTTGTCCCAGTGTTTGGGATGGCTGGAGCTGTTTTCGTTCCATACCGCCAGGCCAGAACTATCAAATGCTTTGCTCCCGCTTTGCTTACGGCTACGAGCCACCAAGATGTCATCGTAAGTATCCCATCAAAGCGAAGATAGTAGTTTACACATTTTCATTAGAAGCTCATCCTATAAATTTCAGACTACAGCTACAAGATGTGCTTCTCGAATGCTACGTGGAATATTCAAACCGATTACTCTTCATGCGATGTTACTCCTCCGCTGATTATTCGAAATCAGTACTACATCGCCATTTTGTCGCTTTCCACAATATTTTGTATGCCAGCTCTGCTCATCCTTTTACTTACCAAAGCGGCAAAGTCTCAAAAGCTTCGTATAATCCGTGCCCTACTCCTTACCATCTGCATTCACAATGTGATGGTTATCCTTGTGCGAGTCATTATCATTATGCCAGAGCTGACAGTTACTAAGCCTACGACAACACAAATGTATCGAAACACAGTCGGCTGTCGAAGCTTAACGTTTTTGGAAAAAATCACGGGCAACGCCGTTTTCGTTTGCATGCTGATGATAGGCATCTTTTTGCATCAGCTTCTGACGAACTTATTTCGAATTCATGATCGGAATAACTTAGTATTGATGGCGCCGTTCTACCTTATTGCGGGAACTATTGCAGTTGGCAGTGCTGCTGGCTGGACCGTTTATATGGCGAAGAACCACGATCACAATTGCTGGCAGGTTTCGGATGAAGGACATGTTGATTGGTTGCTAGATGGTCCTAGGTTGACTATGTTGACTGTCAATTTGATTTTGCTACTGCACATCACTGTACGGCTTTGGCACGCATTCAACGCAAAGGAGTCCGACGAGAGTCCGTTCTTGTAGGGGTCTTTAACCCAATTAAAGATTTGGTGGTTAATGATTTGTTTTCTTTATAGGCGGGCACTCAAGGCAGCTCTGATATGTCTTCCAGTGTTTGGGATGCAGTTTCTCTTTCTCATTATCCGTCCCGACATGGACCATTGTGGCACAGAGCAGTTCTACTACATTATAAGCTTTACTATAGCTGCAGCACAGGGCGTTTTTATTGCGATCTTTCACTGTTACACCGAACGGGATGTGAGTGAGCGAAGAAGAAATAGCTTTCACACTAAAATAATTCTGTTTTTTTTTTTTAAGGTCAATAAATATTTCGGCGAATGGTGGCGGAAACTGAGGGGAGTCTGCCAAAAGAGATCAAATTTACCACGAAGCAGCATAGTGACGGAAACTGGAAATGATTTGTTCGAACATGTAGCTGCACATCAAAGGAGTAAGTTTAACTTTTAACATAATTCATTGAGAATGAAGAGAATTATTATTTTAGCTTGGAGCCCCCCAAGTCGCCAACGTGGACCTATTGACACTCAAATTTGAGCTTTTTAATTTAAGTTTGTTAAGAATATTATAAATCTCCAATATCTTCATGTTTATTATGTTTACTTGAGATAGATATTATAGAATAAAAGTTGCTAAAATAAAGTGATCGAACGATTTTGGTTTCCGAAAGAGATGCACTAGGAGCATTAATTCATGCCAAATATGGAATTGCTCAATGCGAAGGCGAAGTTTATTAAGTGAAGCCTTTCGCTGCCACTTCAATAACCTATCCCCAAGAAAGGATCACACATACTTCAGAAAAAGTTAAGGCTTTGCCGTTAAAAGAAATTTTATAAATCCTTCAATAGAGAACTATTTCAGTTTAGGCCACACCGAGCTGTACAATTTGTTAGCTTGTTTGGGAAATTTTAAGAAGTTCCATTAAACTGTGGAGGTGGACGGCAATAGCAACATCATGCGCATAGGTATCATTTTGCAGGCTTCAGCTTCCTGACACGTCAGAAGTTAATTTACCAACAATTTCAAGAGAAGAGGGGAAAGGACGACGCCTTGTGTCTCCCGTACTGATTAATCTAATCGGATGTAAATAGTAGATTAATCAACTCACCGATTGGTTGCAGGATTTGAGTGCTGAACATCTAAGCTCCTTATCACTTAAGTGACTTCTCGACTTTCCGAAAATGTCAAGTACATTTTAAAATGTATCTATTTAAAAGTACATGAGACTAGTTTCTGGTCTGATTGCTTCAGTGGATGTACAAAGCTTCTGATAAAAAAACCCTTATAACACCGCTGCTCGATTTTTGGGAATGAAGATATACACCCCGTGCCAAAAAAAAATCCCGCGCCGTAATTTTTTATGACTTGTTTTTGATGTATAAAAGAAAATAGTGTTGTGCCTACTATACGAGAAATATGCTACAAATATGATACATCTGAAATCCCATATTTCAAGGTGATTCTGCTCCCCGCTATCGCGCTCATTCTGTAAGTAAAAAAAAAACACTTCTAAATATTATTTTTCAACAGATAACCCAAAGCAAAGCTGAAATTGGCCTTGACTCCCTAACTTGGCCAGGAAATAGCCCTGACCAGAGAATTTGTGGTCAATTATGAATAAAAAAAAACAAATTGGTGATATCAAAACTGTAATAAAGAAAGTGCACATTAGAGACATAACCACATACGAATCAAAAACTTTATGACTTTACGAAGGCTACAAGCGGTCATAAAGGCTAACCCGGTGCTACAAAGTACTTACTCAAAAAAAACTCGACTTCCGCTAAGAACGACTGTTTAGTTTCATTCGTTGTTTTCTTTATTACTTTCAATAAAATAAAGTGCACGACTGCGCCATACGAAACTTTCTCAGTACATCAGATGCGTTTTTGAGTCGCAAAATGAATCGAAAATTAATGGTGAGAAATTTATTTAAATCACTTTTTAGGTTTTAAATAATTTGATTTTCTCAAAAACGGCACATACGATTTTGATGTTAGTTCGCACACTTTTAACATAATTGTTCGAAACACAAAAAATTATCAAAATCGTTGGAGCCGTTTTTGAGAAAACGAATTCAATCTAAATTAAATTTATATGAAAAACAAATTTTAACAATCTAAGTATGCAGATTTGTTTGAGTTTATAGTATAAAAAAAACTGTAAATTTTTTTGAAGTTCCCTTTATTAGTTATCGAGATATTGCCCGTTTTATAAAATACCGTTAATCGATTTCTTTCCAAAAACTGAGTATGCCGAGTTTTTAACCCTTTATATACGAACTTTGAAGTAAATCCGTCGAACCGTTTCGCCATACGGCGCCCGGACAGACAGACAGACTGTATTGGCGGACCCACTTTTTTGGACTTCTCTACAGTCGTAATATCGTCCCTCATACTCAGTTTGAGTTCGAAATTTCCGCACGATCGCAATAACTTTCTCTTTAGTATAGTAATGTATACGAGAAGGTTAAAAAAGTGGAAAAACTGAGCGGATATTTTTTTTATAGTGACATAAATACTCATTTTTACACCTTTTTCTGCTAGCGGCCACCAGTTGCTGCACTAGTGTCGTATTTGGGAAAAATGTTGGCCATAAAAGGTAGTATTAGGAAGAATAACGCCTCATAAACAAATTATAAATATATTTAATTTTCGGTGAAATCCAATACGTTTTAGAAAAGTTGAATGGCTGCGGAGTTTTTCTTTTTGGCACGGGGTGTAGATAAATATATCTTCATATCCTTCTTCTTTAGCCTCTCTCGGTTATCACCAGGAAAATTTCCTGCGGTATCGAGGACTACAGACGCAATCCAGTAAGTGCCTATAGTCATAACCAGTGACGTGCGGCGTCAAAATTTAATGTACTCTATCTATGCCTATCTCTCTGAGACTCTCTTGTTAATTTGGAAAGGTCAATGCAATTCATGGTTTTTGGATAAAGACAATAACTTCCCCATCTTTCCCCGCCTCCAACACAGATTATTTCGATCTTCCGATTTCAATTTCGGTTCGAAGCAGTTTTTTCTTACTTTAAAGGACTCTTTTTTTCTGTCAATATATCTGACATATTCTCAGCGGAACGAGATTGATGATAAAGGAAGTTTGCCCGCTTCCCATTTATTCCTTTTGTAAACGTGCGGTGTTATTTGATGCCAGACAAATCTGGTCTGACAAATCTTTGGTGTAGCGCCAGTGGAGCATAAAGGCACATCTGGAGGATGTCTGCTCCTCTATAGTAATGCTACTTTCCAGTTATGAATCGGAGAATTTGTTATTGTTTGTCGAATGATGTAGATGATTTTATATGCTGTTATGAGTCATGTGAGTTAGAGATTTGAGATTTGATGATTTCCTATAGTAAGCAGAACAATCCAACTTATGACAAAGGTTCCTCTACATATAGTAAACAGATGGATCTAATACCCAAAATACTGGCCACTTCAAACAAAGTTCATCTGATTTGGGTGAGTACATAGTGCATATGAAGGTTCTGCAGACGAACGAGCAGAACAAGTTCCGTATTGTAATTCATGATAAACATCACAAAACTTGAGTCAAAACCTGGCTAGTAGCAAAACATGCTACATATCTGGAGGGAAACCAAAAGTGACAACCACCACGTCCTTAGTTCCGTTGTCTTAACCGAGGATGTGTTCGAAAGTTTCCTTTGCCTCTAGACAGAACCAACATTCGGTCTCCGGACACAAATTCATTTTGTTAAGATAATACTTCAAGCCGTAGTAGCTTGTGAGGAAGGCCACTAGATTCATAATGAATAGGATTTTCTTGTAGGTGTATGGCTTAATTATTCCTTTGCATTGTCTTAAGCCTGGGAAACTTTTCCAGTGGTTAAGACGAAGTTGTTGTTCCCAATCATTAATTAACCTTAAAGCAGTAGCGCAATTGACTCTGCAATAGGGTGCGGGTCCTAAAAACGCTGATTCTGATCCAGCTCTAGCCAGCTCGTGGCTCCTTGGTGGTACCGGTAACCATCCAAGTTTAACCTTGTTGTGCCTGGCTAGGTTTTGCAAGGGATCGTAGCAGCACGTTAGTGTCACAGAATTAACTGTGTTAGATGACAGTGCCTGTAGTGCTGCTTGACCATCCGAGAAGATATGTATTCCGGCACCTTTAATTCCTTTTCGAGAAATCAAATTTGCGCAGATCCTTATGGCATGGACTTCCGATTTAAATACCGTGGGACACTTTGCCATAGGTATCAAGACTTTGGTGTTGGATCCAAAGACACCAGTTCCAACTCCAGATTCCATTTTCTATCCGTTCAGACTTCTCGGATCCAGTATTTCAACTTCGAATTGATTCCCAAACTTGAACTCCCAATATTATGGCTATATCGGGGAGATGCAATAAAATATGTCCATGTTTGGGATTCCTTAAGTATGCATGTTGTTTACTTTTCTATTCAATATCAAAAGATACAACGCTATTATACTCAATATATTAAACTAAATCTTGGAGCGTTTGACAGATGACAGATTACATGATTACATGTTTTCACTAACAATTATAAGTATTTGGTGACAGTTCATAGATTATGTAAAAGCCTCCTAACAAAAATACCATTGTTGCTTTTTCTAATAACTGTCCATAAAAAAACACGCACACACATTTCAATTCTCACTTACTCATTTAAAATAAAACTTATTTTTATTTTTTTGTAATAATAAATTTGCATATTCTAGGTATAAGTTGGCGGTATAAAAAAAAATATTACACAAAACAAGCATTTTACAATATTTACACTCTAATTAATTCTTGTAACGTCAGATCATAGCGAAATTTTTGGTTCAAAATAGCAGCTATTACCTAGCCACCAATTTTCAATATCGCTATAATATTGTACTTTCTTTGAGGCTGACGGCGCATTCAGCTTAGCGCAGAGGTCACAAAATGGCGATTTAATGGCAAGACGGTAATATTGCCGCCACCAAAAATAGCGCGCATACTTCTTTGGATTTTCACTTAAGTAGATCAGGTAATCCGCAAGTTCCTCGGCGGATTTAAAGCTTTCAGCATCTATATAAGAATTTGGTGGGGCAATTCGTGTATAATTTGCACCACCAAAAACCACAGGTACTACGTGACGTTTCATCGCATTGTAGAATTTTTCCGTTACATAATCAAGGCACAGCGAATTCTCGAAGGCAAAGTAAAATTTATAATCCGCATCAAGCATGAGATCACATTCGTTTGAGTTGTGTGGACATCTGAAAAGGAAAAAATAAGGTAAATCAATGCTTTTAGCGTTGCTCTATATATATGCTATATATTTAGATAATGATGTATAAAAATATAGGGGCAACAGATGTGATGTGGCCAGCAGGCAGTATTTTCCACCTCTATATCGTTAGGAGTAAGACTTAATCCTTTCAAAGACAGCGCCTAAACCGTTTCATTGAAAGATACAGATATAGATTTAAAGAATAGCAATACCCTACCTTTAAAATAACGAAAATCATTTAATAGGATTAGTAAGACTAAGTTCACGGCAAAGCTCAGCCAAATTGACCATAAATTTTGGCCCTACACCCTTATTTACAGTGGGTTCAAGTGCGTTGGACCACTAAGCTGATTCAAATCCCCACCTGTACCACCAGTTGCAAACGCCTGACAAATATCCAAGAATAAGAACTGTGTTGAGAAGCTTCTCAAAACATAATTGCCGTTCGGAATCGGCATAATACTGTAGGTCGTCCCTTCCATTCGTTGTCTTCGCACAAACTGTGGTTGAAGTTGCTAGGCTTTGGGTTCTGTATGGGCCCATTTTTTTTTACTCATGTCCATTTTTAAAGTAATAAATCAAACATATGTAACTTCCCTCCGAGAGAACGTTCTTAATTTCACATAAAGTGCAGCAACAATGCGCTTCTTGCCCCTTTGGTTCTGAACGTAGACAAAGAACTAGAGTTTCTCGGCTCATTAGGTCATCTGCGAACCCATGATGTTCTTTGGTCAGTTCTTCAGACACAACTTGAATTCGTAGAGGAACACAAGTAAGGCGCTTCTTGAAAACGATCCAAAGGAGAAAATTGTTTTTCCAGTGACGAAGCCCATTTTCACTTGACTAGATACATCAACAAACAAAACATGCGCTACTGACACCAATGCCCGAAAATTGAAAAGGCCTTCACAAATTACCTAAGCTTAGATTATTGGTAGGTGATTTTTTGAAGACAATAATGTCACAGTGACAATGAATTCTTACCTGCATGCGAACATGTAGATTGCTTTTTTTCCAACGACTCGATGAATTTAAGGTAGGAGACATTTGGTTCCAACAGGACGAAGCAATGACTTGCACTTTTGGTCAACCGGTCTCAATTTTTCCACCGATAATTTTTACTATCTCAATTCTGGTATGCATGATTTTTTATTGTGAGATGTAGTGATGTGCTCCACCAAAATTTGTGATGTGCTCAGACAAAATGACTTTCCTGTACCTTCTTACTCTTAGGTTGCTTGATCACCCATGCCTTCTATATTCTAATATGTTATATGTTATTGCATATTGCATATGACGTCAAAATGATCGCTGTTAACAATAACGACAAAAATGCTGGCTATATTTTTTAATGGTTTACATGACCTTGCAAACATTTTTGAATACTCTTTTCAATGATATTCATACTAAATTAATAATTTATGCAAATTCTGAATATGCATTAAGGAATCCTTAAGAACCCCTAGATCACAATAACATCAACACCCACAGCTTTTGATTGGCCTAAGTCAAAATGGGAAGCCTGACAAAATTTGTTGAAGTAGAACAAGGAGATGAGTAGAGATGCAGTAAATAGAGTGGAAAATTATGTTTTCTCACTCTTGATCTTGATTAGGATTTTCATCGTCGAAATGAAAATCCTAATCCTAAAAAATCCGACAGCGCAATCAAACAAACTCCTGTAAGAGAATTAGATGTGATTTAATTTGAAAGATACATAAATATAATTGGCTAGCAGCATGAAAATATCAATTTGCATTTAGCGCTACAAGCCTCATGCAATTGAGCGCAAGCCAAACCAACACTATTAAACCAAAGCCGAATAAAGGATCCCAAGTATCAATTTAGTTTCCATAAGAGCCAATTTTCTTATTTCCATAACAACTGTAAGAGGTCTTATGGAAACCGATTTGGCGCACTTTAGCGAAGTTATTTACTTTCCTTAAGACCTTTGCTCACAGGCTCTATAAAAGGAATAGTTTCTTCTTAGATGTTACGTTAGGGACTTATAGAATTCCTTGGCAAAAGTCCTGGTAAAACGCATTTGAATTTTTTCGATCATAGTTGAATGAACAATATTTGAGTGACGATCTGACGAATGCAAAATAAAGTGTACGAAGCGTAAATGGATCTCTAAATTCTTTGGAGTTCCGCAAAATAAATCCCATCATGCTCGGATGTGAAGTATAGCTTAAATTTAGAAATTTAGAAAGCAAGTCTTCTTGCAGTAATAAGCAATCAGATGAAGAATTTATTGATGTCATCGGCAAACATTAGGCTCTACTCTAGATGCTTTGATGAACCACCCTCCCTCGATTTATACATCACGTGTACGCTAAAAACCATCATTCGCCTAGATAGAGGGGCTTTGGTACCATGCGCACTAGAGTTTTGAAGAACTTGCTCGAGAATTATCCTTTGACCCATGTCTTATGGATATGCCGTCTGATGCAATGACACCAGAAATCATTCTGCGAAAAAACTACCACGTCGTAGGTAACGCATTGGCTTCGGCCAAACTCTAAAAGACGAAAAGTCTAAGTACATTAATGTAAAGTGTCTGAATAATAGTACAATGGACCTGTATTTGTGTCAGAGCGCTCCATTAAATATGTAGTAGCAACCTCCGAAAAAAAATGTCTATAAGAGCCATCCCTGATTGACGAAATAAATACCTAAATAATTAATTTGATTATTTATTTCCTTTCCTTAGTATTTTTCGACGTTAATAAATATCTATTTGATATCTAATCCAAATTAGTTCAAATCTCCACTATATTGATTGTATGTAATGCTTCTATTCAGAAGCTTTATAGACAATCTTGTTATCGACTTGGCATAGCAAACTTAAAAGAAGCTGTTCTATTTCAGACCCCAACCAACTAACTTCGAAAGGCCTTATAGCCACCTTGTTAAATAAGAATATCTTAATCTGTACAGCTTGTGACTTGTAATTTTTCTAAAAGTATATTTTGAAAAATAGTTAACAACAGTAAATAAGCCTTATACCAAAGCAATAGAAGCAATAGCTTATCGAATTTAAAAAATTGGACCTTATAGAAGGTAAATTGTTAGTTGTGATATGCAGTATATGTATGTGTGTCTAATTATTATCAATAGATCAAGATCTAAATGTTGCCATTGCACTATTGATTTATATCACCATTCCAGAGTAACAATTACGCATTCTCAAATGTGGTGAATATAAACAAAAGACGTGTCTTTCCTCCCATAAAAAAATGTTTACAAGGGCAAACACAGGCGAAGTAGACAGGCTTGTTACCTCTACACTTTATTCGTTATTATTTTCCTGAAAAAAAGATTTATAATTCGATTAAACTGAAAATAATAGTTATTTTGTTTGGCAGTCGAAAGAGAAGAGGCAGAGGAAAGAGGAGTTTAGACAAGTCAAAAATGCGTTTTGGCTTTTCAATAATTTTTTCTTTTATACGCTTTGTTGGTTTTTTTTTGTTTCTAAAATGTCTCTAAGACGCACTGTCAACGGCGACGGATGAAAAAGTGTAAAGTTGGTTTAATTTGGTCTTCCACTGAGTATATACTACACTCAATAAAAACCGACGGAACGCAATCGAACTCAAGGTCTTCAACCTACCTGTGACATATATAGATAAAAGTGAGATAATCATTAGTTAAAGGTATAATTCTAAAATTTGGTTTAATTGGCTTAAGTTTTTTTTCAGATTTTTATCTCAAAACTTATGAAAGGCGTAATGTACGCACACTAAAGGGCCTTTGGATACCTTTATAATGAAATGATACAGTGTGGATTAGAGAAAGGAAGATACCAATGCACGCTGGTTTTAAATGTCAGTAAACTATAATGTGTAGGAAAAAAAGAGCGTGGCAGATGTTTATTCTACGCTTAAAAAACTAATCACTGCATATCCACTATCTCCGTACGAAGATAGGCTTAAGGGTGAACTGATTGCGGTTGAATTGCTGTAGGGATGGAATGCAACTGGCTATGAAGATCTTTTAGCTGATATTATGATAACCTCCTTATGCTTTTTTCTGCTTGAAGGAAAATTGTCTGACCATTAGTTATTCTTTGCTGAATACTGACTGACTTTGCCGTAATCATTACAACGATCAAACTACCCTGCAACGAGCACTTGATGATTGGGTCGATGTTTTAGAAGGGAATGGTTGTCTAATTAGTCCAAAAATACTAAATATCTGTACTGCCTATTGTCTGACTTCCTTCGACCTATTCTATTGTATAAGCTAATAAAGTGGCAGGTAAACTCTGTTAATAAAAAATTCCCCAAAACTAAGAACAAGACTCTTTACCGCAGTTTTGTTTGATTTTCGCTAACATACAGTTCCCAAAGTTGGACAAAATACAAAATTCAAGACGAGTGTGTGCGAAGTTTCACACCAAAAATGAAAGAGACCTTCAGCTTAATGTCGATTCTGAACAGGAACTTTGAGAAGCAACTCATGACAGTAATGTATCCATTACGAGAATTCATAATTTTAAGAAGTTTTACTCTACATGAAGCTTGAAGAACTTAAAATACCAAATAATTTTAATTAATTTTGGTAGAAGGTGGATCATAAAGTACTTTTAAATGAGAAAATTGTTTAATGCACGAAATCGAGATGAAATAGGTTTTTAATCTCGAATCTACAATAATATCTGTCGACCGCGGAGCGGTAAGCCAACGTACTATTTTAGTTGTATAAACTTATATTAATTTTTAATTTTTGCTTATTCGAATTGTAAAGCTACCTCATTTAAAGCACCGGGCGGGTTTCCATTAAGCGCATTAAGCACATAAACTTTCGATAAATGTAAATCGATCGTATAATTTTTTATTCAATGAAATTAAATAACCTAAATGAGAAGAGAAGAGAAAGACCAATTTAAAAAAAAAAAGGTTTTTAATGCATCGTTTCCACGATGACTTGAATTATTGCCAAATTTTAAATAAAGCGCCTTTTCAACAGTGGTTTGGTCAGTGTCATAAATCACACAAGATTAAGAAATGATCTAGAAAAAAAACTTCGTTTACATGTAAGAATCACTCAATACCTATTTGCCATACCTGGATTTGTCAAAAGTGCTGTTGGTTGTTGTGAATTGAGAGCGAGGAACGAATTTAACAACCAGATTTTGGACATTAAGTGCGAAAATTTAAAAGCCGGAGAGCGGGTTGAGAAAAAACCCTTTTTTGGTGAAAATGTGTGAAGATTTATTATTACTTTTGCCTATAATCTCTTTTTATATTATGTTGGAAATGTAGCATTAAGTTCACTAAACTTTTGGGAAAATAAATCTTTGATACAACTTTGCTTTCTGGTTGTTGTTCGCGCACTTTTTGAAACAAAAAAAAAAACAATTAAAAGTCTTTCGGCGTAACCTTTTTACTATTTCTAAAAAGGTCAATTAACTGCAATAAATGGCTCTCCCTAGAATCCGTAGACCCTGCCTCCGAAGTATTAAATCTTGTTGTTTTGTCTGTTGCTTATTTTGTACACGCTACAACTCAGTATACAAAGGGTAGATTTTAGTCGCCTCTTACGACAGGCATGGAAATTTGTTATATCGAGTATTCGTTTAACTGGACGTCCACTGCATATAATATATATTTTTTTTTTTGCGGAAAAATACTTAATTATTTTCTGTTATAATTCGACCTAAAAAAAATACAAATACACTTACTTCACATTTCGAAAATCACTATAAACAAACAAAACTTCTTTAAGCATTCAAATCAGATGGATTAATATTATTTTTTAAATTTCCCTCCTCCACTGATATTCTATACAATCCAATCAACAAAATTTTTGGAGTATTTAGCTTTATGAAAAGTTTCTTTTATGACACGCCATTGGGATTCGATCCCTTGAGGATCACCTGCAAGAAAGTCTGGTGTATTTAAGTATATGGTCCGCCATTTAACTTTTTTTTTTTTCAACTAGTGCTTATTTCGCGAATGGTAACACTTAGCTCATGTCTGATTTGACAGATAATTAGTTTTATCCTTCCGCTGAACGAATATGGTTGTGTATACGCTTGAACAACGAACAACAACAACAACAAGGAGTGGCCGTTACAGTCAATGGCGATCGTTATCGGGCCATGTTGAACGAATTTTTGTTCACAAAATTGAAGAGGAGGATATTGGAAACATTTGGTTTCAACAGGACGGCGCTACGTGCCACACAGCCGAAGCTACACTCGATGTTTTGCGCCCTGTTTCAAAAAAAAAAGTTATTTGGCGGACCAAATGTGTGTGGCTTTGCTCGTTAAATGGATTTTAACCCTTTTCGCCGCAGTGTTTACGTGACTTACGCATAAAATAAATAAACCATAGAAAATCGACTTTTACACACAAACTTTACCAAAGCTATCTAAAAATTGATAAATATTGGGATTGGTCTACTTGTCAACACAATGGATAGAGATAAATAAAAAGCAAAATGAATCGGTTTACTTATCATCAACAAAATCAATACTTTTCTTATCAGTCCCCAAGCTCATATAAAGATAAATAACTTGTTTGCTTGTGTTCTTCACGGCATATTGGACACCAACACAACGCCAATAATAAATAAAAATAAATTCATACTCACTTCAAAGGGCCACAGGCACCGAATATATCTACGCTCACGTACTTTTGCAGGCTTTCAACGAGCTCCTCGCGTTTCGACAAAGTCTCACAATGCGACACAAACCACGCGGCGAATTTCTTTTTTCCTGCCACCAAATTATCCAGCTCCTTGTTTTCATAACTCGCAGGTGCCTGCCGCCAGGTGGGACCTAACGCCGGGGCAACAACCTCCCCGCTCTCAATATCTTCGAAGTACATATAAGGCCACAGTATATCGGAATCCAAACGATATGTCATCGTCAAGTTATAGAATCCTCCCTCATCACTTAGCACATGTTTGGTTTCGCCTGGCGGCTCCATCAGCGCAAACACATACTGCTGAGCTGAATCTCGACGCTTTGGAACTTGATGCAGAATGGAAAATGGCTCCGCCACATGGAAAACAACTGCGTCGAATATCTCTACTCCTGGCACGAAGTCCTTGTTATTCGTGACCTCACAGTTCACCACCGGGCAGCGTTGTTCCCTGAAGTAGTCCGGGCCTAAGGTATCTCCGGGCAGTGCCCACCGAGGATTACCGAAAAAACTGTTCCACAGCAGGATAGTCCGAGGTCTGTGTACATCGTTGTTCCTGTGGCTATCGCTGTAAGCCTTTAAGATTCCATATTGATTGAGTTCTGGGGTAATCCGTATAAGGTAGTGGACAAAGTATCCACCAAATAGCAGACAAACTACGAAAATGATTATTTGACGGTTCCGACTTTTAAATTTAGCTGACATTTTGCCAGCGTTCGAACTGACCGTATCGCTCGTGCCGTTGTCGATAGCAAGTAATCTCACGGAACTCATTTTTCAAATAATTCGGCTTCGTTCTCATGAACGTTATATGATTTCTTATCAATCCTATGTCAGCGATAAATGGACATTGCTTGCATACATTCCAACTTTAACGTTCATGTTGATAAGATAAGATTTGAATTTATTTTTATACCTTTTTTACCTGAAAAAAAGGTATACAAAGAATGAAAGTATGGTTAGTGGCGGGTTATTTGCAAATTCATGTAGATTATAATATTGATATCTGATTTAATTGTATAGCAAGGTTGTCAAACATATGGGAACCAACTACTACAATGGCATGGAAGTGTGTGAGTTGGGAGTGGGTATACATTGCGCACCAAAGAAAGATTCGTCCTGTGTAAACGTAAAAACATAGGTAACCTACCTACAGTGTAAAAAGTAAACATTACAATAAACATTTAAGGTCTCTTGCGGAAATATTTATTTAAAAAAATTCTGATACATTATAAACAGGAAACAAAAGACCATCTAGACGAAAATGGGTTAAGGTTGTTTATTACTCATAACCTACACACTCACTAGCTTAACACAAAAGAAATTAGCCATCTACAAATGGCTTACGGTTTTCTTGCAAAACAAGTGGGGACTTTAACCCCTAATCACTCAATGGCATCTCGGGTATAAGACCGATACTGTCGTATACGGTGGTATGGTGGACTGCCTTATATAAAGCGAATAACCGTCCAAAGATCACCTTTTTTATGCATGAGTAGAGCGCTTCGCAGAACTCCCTCTGCAGCATTGGATATCCATCAGATAGACTGCTGATACCACGGCCATGTGCCTCGAAGCAACCTTTCAATGGACCGAAAAAGAAACCGGCTACTTCGTAATTCTGAATACTCTCGGGATTCCTCCCCCAAATCCTTTTAAGGCGATGGTGCCTTGCTGGGTCAAAAACTAATGAAAGGGTCTCCTCGTCCGGCTTCCTAAGCACTGTAGTGTTTTTCAATCAGAAAAGAGGGTGGCGGATCGGCTCAAAATTCACCTGTGCTGAGTGCTGGGCCATAGGGACATTCCAGGAAACTGCAAGGGTGACAAACTTGGACAACTGGGAACTACTATCTCAATCTTTTGTGAAAAAGGCTCTATAATCATAAGCTCGTTTTAAAACTGGATGCAATAGAAAAAAAATAATCGTAGTTGGGTAGGTGGCACTACATGTCTAGCAAAGAAGCAAATTTGGCCTAAGCTGATCTAAAACGCTCTAAGAGTTTAATCGCCCTTAAAAGATCGCACATTAGTGCTAAAATTTTTGTCATAAATGGACACTGTCCGATTGGGAGGCAGAATTCAAGGGATTTTGGGTACCCTTATTATGTATAAACACAGTGCGGGCATTAAGGAAATTTTGGGATAAGAGGAAAGGAGGAGATGCCGATGCACATTGGTTTTGAATCTCTGTAATGTGCAGGAAAAACGAAGCGTGGGAGAGCATTCCACATATGCACGTGTAGACCTGCTGATGTCACGAATCTTTATATTTCACTTAATGTCCGAGTACTGACTTAAGGGTAAACTGATGAGCATATTCCTGGCAAAGCGGAATAAAACTGGCTATTTCGTTTTAGCACTTGTGGCGGAAATAAGATAAAACAGATCAGAGACATTACGGCGATAACTAAGGGAGTCAGTTAATTTCGTAATGTCTCAATCGCCAATAAGTTTTACCGCACGTTTTTGAATCCTGCCAAGTAGCTCCGTATATGTAATTGGAGCACTCTCTTTCTCCGAAAAGGAAATCATTATCAAGGAGCTTACTTCTACAATGATTGTAATGACCTAAAACTGACCGACCTGAAATGAGCTTCACGCCTCATAAGCAATTCAAAATGGTTCAACGAGTAGGCAGAAATCCCAGATCCACACGGTATCACAATGGACCTTACATTGATCTAAATGTGTCTGCCAATTCAACCTAACCTAACCAAAACTAGGGGAAAGATTTTGTTGAAATTCAACGACATGTGTTTTCAGTAAATAAATAATATGTTATTATCAAAATTGCAGCTTCTAAAAAGCTTATCTTAGATTTTTTGAGGAAAAGACAGTAGTATATTTTTAAAAAATATAAGTTTTTTAAAAAAAAACAAAGTCAATTAAGTGAAAGTTGTTAATACTATAAATTTTAATAAATCCATCGAGTGGTTCTTGAATAAGTGTTCCACCACCAACTTCGAAAACATTGTTTCATTACGTGATCTTTATCACTTGTTTAGGGATAGTCCTAGTGAACTACTTATACAGTGAGTTTTGACAGTCTTCAAGTAGATGAGCGATATTTTCTTCAACACTTAAGATGCCAACGAAGCCTGCTTTATGTGCTAAATGCTTCGAGCATTTTCATAACACCTAAAACAAATTCAGTACTCAGCGTTATTTCAAAATATATGTTTTCTCCCTTTTTTTATTTTAAGCTCAATTACAGGTCGCACGTGTACGTTGTCTAACATCAACCAAATCGAAAACGCCCTGCGATTGCTTTTTAAGGAATTTGTGTTTTTGAGATATTGAAATATTGGATATTATTATAAATAACGTTTATTCAAATTTTTTGCAACTTTCTCTTTAGTTTACTATTGTACAGGGTGGGCCAAATACAAGTTTCTTTTCAAAATTGCAATAAAATGAACAAAATTAATTTTTTTCATTCCTTTCCTTATTAGTAAGATCAAACATTCCCATTAATTATGGAACACAACGCCGTTCAAGTGGTTTTTCAAAAAAAAACACTTTTTGGGGTACTCAGCAGGCACTTTAAAAATAATTTTATATTAATTTAATATTTTTCAACGTTGTTCAAGCGTAAAGCGACTCATTTTATGCTGCGGAGGTATGAGCTGTGAGTGTCAAACTAACCTATGATTTAAAAAGAAACCACTAGCTGACTCACCCTTTATACGAGAAAGTTAAAAAAAAAAAACTTCCGTATTTGGTTTGATGAGCAATTTCAGACAATAACAATTTCAAATAATTTTTTTTTTTGCCCAAAATTCACAAGCTTAACCTGTTTGGCATGTGCAGGTGCGACATGCCACATAGCACGCGAATCGATGGACCACTTGAGAAATGAGTTCGGTGAGTAATTTATCTCTCGTTTTTTTGCGACTTGGCATTGCTCGAAATGGTGACGTGAAATAATACCAAACGAAATAATGCCATATTTTTTAAAAAAGGAGCCTTTGGCAACAGTTATTTCACTTCACCGCTCGTAGTCGAGTGCAACATTAACATAAATAAAATATCAACTCAAATAAATATTTTATACACTTTTGTAATATTTTTGACAATTAAAAGCCAAACATGGCGCCATGACTATGTTAGAAGGGCAACATTTTGACAATAAACTATGTAAGAGATAGCCTAATTTTTTATACCCTATCCTAAGGGTATATTAATTTTGACACATAGTTTGTAACACCCCTTAATATTCGTCGTAGACCCATAAAAGTATATATATTTATGATCAGGACCAAATCCTAAGACTATTTAGCAATGTCCGTCCGTCCGTCCGTCCGTCCGTACGCAATTTTTAGGCCTTTAAATTCAAGCTAGAAAGCTGAAATTTGGATCACATACTCCCTAGGGCTCCGAAATGGTTAAGTGTAAAATTTTTTTGAATACGCCCACTGCCACGCCCACAATTTAGAAAAAACCGATTTAAAGCTACAGATGGACAGATAGAGGGTTATAACCTTCACAAGATATGTAGGCACTGCCCTCCTTTATAAGTTTGTCATATAAAGTTTTTTGCCACGCCTACTTTTTGTGGGCGTTTTTCACTAAAATGCTGTTTTCTTCGATAATTTTCATAGAAACCGAAAAAAAATGTTTAACAAGATATTTAGCCAATATTTTTTCCAATATATCGCCCATACAAAGTTTTTGGCCATGCCCACTTTTTGGGGGCGTTTTTTCAAAAAATGTTTTTTTTTTTTCTAAATTTTATAGAATGAAATAAAATGCTATACATCATCTTCTTAAGGTTTTTTTTGGGGCATATAGGGAAAGGGATAGGGTATCATACTGTTCGCTCCAAGCGGACTGTAGCCTTTCCTTATGTTTTTTTTTTAGTTTTATACAAAATTAAAAAAAAAAAACCCAAAATGTTTAGATGCGTAGTAAATATTTTCAGTTAAACGCCTTCCATTATTATAAAAAGCTTAACTGTCGTCCCTAGCACAATGACCATTTAAACGATATTCAATACCTTTGCGACAACATAGTAAAAAAACACCTATTGAATGGGTTTCTTTGTCACCTTCGTCTAATATTTATTTACAAAAGAAACAATCATAGGGTTTCCAGCAGCGTAACGACGCACTATTCAATGTCAACACAAACACAAACACAAAAAGAATTTCCAATTTCCATTCGCCATCAAATCTGAATTCAAGGTTTCACAATCTAACCTCTAACCATAGATAAGACGGAAAGACTGTACCAATGAAATCATCCTGGGAAAACTAGCCGCAAATCCAAAAATAATTTATTCAAACTCTCACAAAATGATTCAACGGGTGGAAAAATGTAATTTGAATCGCATGATGTCACTTTGATATGAAAGAAATGTGCTAAGGGATCGGCTTTAATTCCAATTAAAAATAAGGACAAGGACAAGGACAAGCCTTATTTAGAATAAAGAAAATGGATACCGCGAATTATTTCACAAGACCGAATAGCTTTTAAACAAGTCGAGAGATGTTCTGCACTCTGTGGACCGAAAAGTTTTACGTACCTTTTTTTTAAACCTTAGTCGTTAACGTTTTAGATATAATTATGTATTATTAAGCGCCGCTATCACTGTCTCAACAATCTTTACAAACCCCGCCAGAGGTGTGTTCTATTTCAAACATCTCAGAACTCTAATATAACACTCTCTTCAACAACAACAAAAACAACAAAAAAAACAACAACGTACGATACGGTCGATGGTCAAACGAATACTGACTGACGGTTCTATTTTCCATTTTCTACTTCTATCATACTAGCTAGCTAGTAGCATTGTTGCTGTGACTGTGGGGGTGATTATTATGATGCGTCTATCAGCGTCTAGCACTTTAGTAAGTAGCTGCTGCTAGAGTGGGGTTCGGTTTATTGCTTCAAGTTTGTTTACATCGTTAGCTTCGTTCTGAAGCAATATGCGTACATTACGTGGGCTTTTGATAGGTCTTTTATTTTGCCTACACTAAGTATAGCATAAGTTGAGATACCCAAAAGTGAGCAGGTGAAACTGGCCGCACCAAACTGTTGGTATGTTCTTGTATGTATATCGCTATCGCATCGCATTCCGCCAAATCATTTTGAGTCTTACAAAAATAAATTTGTTTTAATTGAAGGGCGCGGCACGAAGAGAGATGTTAGATGTGAATTCAACTGGAGGAAGGAATGAGTAATCTAATTATAGAATGGTTTTTTTTTTTTTGTTCGACTTTATGCATGTTATCTTGCAGTTGAAATTCAATTTGTAATTGAATGCGGGCGTGCACTCTATAAATTTAATTTGCAGATAAAAGTCATTCGCGCTATGTCATATGGGAATAGTCTGTCGTCCTGATAGACACGAAATGACATTATTGTAATGGGACCTCATATTCTGTGATTAAGCCATTTGACAACTTCGTAATGCATGTGTTATTGAAACAAAGTAGTAAAGGTAATGAATATCATATTTCAAAAGAACTAGAAGCGTCATTATTCGCAGAGTGTTACTCGTAAGCGCAGATAGAAATCATTTCGTAATTGCAACTATTTCATTGACTTCACTTGAGCTATTCATTTTGTGCAGTCACTGTTCATTTTGATGTAAGAACAATGATTGCTGATTTCGTTTTTAATACCTGAATGAACATAAAGTTGTCTGCGTTCCTAAGGTCCGTGAAGTTATAAAATACTATTGAGGTGTTGAAGTCATTAAAGGTTAACTCGTCGCCTTAATTTAGCTTGCCACGAACCGGTGAGTTCTTTTGTTCCCACTTTGCTATAACATAAAATGTGGTTATATGGGCGCAAACTATTCACGGATGATCACTTTTTCAACCTATTTTGCAAGTTATTCAATAACAATTACAAATAGGAACCGTTCCGACAGAATTATTTCCTACTAATCTCGTATGTCGGGACGACCACTGACTCGCAAGTCATCTCAAATACACATAAGTCAATAAAATGTATTGGGTAATGGGGAGATACTTTTGTGTATCCAATTATAATAAATTATTGCTTTAAAAGCAAGTTCTAAAGCCAATATGGACCTACGAGATACAGCTATGGATGAGATTAAAAATGTCGCTCAAAGACACAGATCTAGGCTCCTTAATCACGTCAATGTTAAAATAATACAGTTATTGAATACATCCAATACGGGCAGAAGGCGGATAAAACCCCTTAACCTATTAAGTATATTTAGCAGTAGTATCTAACTTATTAAAAAATTAAGAATTCATTTCAAACCTAACTACTACTCAGGGCACCCTCGCGTATTAACCTGCTGCAGTGTCTTTCGATGATTAAGCCTTGAAGCGAACCCCCCCAAACCGAACAAAAAAAAATATACATAAGCTATAACTGCGTTAAAATTATTTCCTAATGTCAACTTGTTCAATACTTACAGAGTCGTTAACATTGGAGTTTTTCGCAAAGATATAAGGTTTTATGTTTTTTCTAACGAAATTCAAATTAAGTGGATCAATAAGTCCCTGAAAATCCAAGCAAATGACGTGGCCACCTCAAATCCATTTTTAACTTTTTCGTATTAGTATACTAAAGAAAAAGTTATTGCGATCGTGCGGAAATTTCGAACTCAAGCTGATTATGAGGGATGATATTACGACTATAGAGAAGTCCAAAAAAGTGGTTCAGCCAATTCCGTCCGTCTGTCGTCTGTCTGTCCGGGCACCGTGTGGCGAAACGGTTCGACGGATTTGCTTCAAAGTTCGTATATAAGGTTTTTGGGGTAACATATCGGTGCATTTTTTTTTATTTTTTTGCTTTATCGTTTTAAAGAACGGTACCCGCCATACAATTTTTTTGGTGAAAATCACTTATCACTATTTTTATAGAAAACGGTTCAAGGGATTTTGGTCTTTTTGTTGGGACTCGAACAAGAGTGTCCGCACTAAATCACCCTATCACAATTAAACTGGATACGTCTTACCTCTAGGTGATGTTAACCTGTCTCCGGATTGGATATCCACGATACACACTGATAGCCCACAGTAAATGAGTAAATAAGTAAATGAGTCCATCAGACATAACAATTTGGGTTTTGTCATCGGTTATATTATTTGTATATATATGTTTCTGTTCACATATTTAACCACTTATGTACATACGCAATATTCTATATATATATTTTTTTGCTTCAAATAATGCCACACTAAAAAGGAGTTCACTTTATAAAATTTATAATTTTATTTTTATGTATCGCAAAAACACAAGGGAATTCACTTTCCCTAATTTTTAATTTTATATTATTTATTAATTAGGAACAACAATATACCGCGAAAATTTATGAAATCAGGCTAACATGTATTTTTTTCATCTAATCTTTGACACACCCGCTCTAGCAGACTCTTTGAACTAAATGACTTCATTTACCTAATTATGAGTTCTTTTTTATTCCTCGATCTCATACCAGGACGAATCGTTTCTACATGTCCCTTTTGACCTCTAGCTGCTTTTCAAAGCTCCTTCAGATCAAATCGAATAAAAAAAGAAAAATAAGGAAAGCCGCTGCTGTGATTTGAACCTACATCCTTCGGGGTTAGCGTTCGGGTATAAACCAGTTAGGCTATATCTCCGACTGATGTCTTTACGACAAATATTTCAGACTACGGAGTTTCGACGAAGCATTTTTTCCTGTTTGCCTGTTTGTTCTATCTTCTTTTCGTGATACGGTGAAAACTTCTCAACTCATAACAGAATGTGTGCGTCGTCAAAGTGTAGTGGGAGGAGTTAATGGTTTCAAATTAATGACGAACATATATCGATTTTATTCAAATAAAATCGCCGAATGCGAGCAGAAGGGATTGCCTTCTTCGCTGAGTAGCTTCATCGTGGACAGGTCATTCCAGTACTTTTTGGAGTTGGCAAAATTCTTCCAGACTAGAAACTTAGAAAACCCGATAGTTCGTTCACAGAAACAAACGATTGTGACGATATTTCTACTTGCTCACAAATGGCTGCAATAACTAAAATCATGGGAGAGCGAAGATAGTCAACTCTACGTAGCTGGTACATTGCTGGTAAATTGAGGTGTTTCAAGTCGCCTGACACCAAAAAATCAGCCACTGGCAGTTTGAAGGGAAACCTTAGTTGATCTGCTTTCAACACGTGGACTTCTTTCTGACGCACACATACTATTGGAGACGTCTGCGTCGACAAAGCTCTGTCCACTAGTGTTGCACCCTGCGTTGGTTACATTCAGCATCGGCATAATCCATTGTAATTGCACGGGCAACACAAACAGCGCTTTCTCGGCTGATGCTCGTTGGTGAGTCCACGATTTCCAATTTTCGTCCGTCCGTACTACTATCCTTGGTGGTAGAAGCACCGGCTTGATTTGAAGACAGGGTGCGTTGAGCGTTGAGAGCCGACTTTGCCGGATAAAAGGATCAGATTTGCTTTGATTTCAACCGACCTATCTCGTTTATTTGACGCTACCGAAGAGCTAACAGGAGTGCTTGAGCCTAAAGCCTGTGTAGCTTGTTTGCGACGCTGATTACTCAGCTGCTTCCTTCTCCTCTGCCGCTGCAGAGTAAAGTTCAACAAAAAGCCAGCCGCCTTAGGACCAGTAAAGAAATACTGGGTAGTGCTGTAAGATAACTCCAAGCGTCATAAGGCCAAATGCATTTATGATATGCGTGGAAAATAGAGTCGTAGGAAAAACTATTATGCCTACATGTCGCACCCCCGGTGGTAATTACAAAAATTAAATTTTTAAATTAACTTTCCAGCTAAACAAAGACCCAATTAATAATATTCTATTTGTCACCAGGGCAAAGCTGCCCAACTAGAGTACAATTGTGCCTTTTTGGATATAATTTCAAATTCTAGGGCACCTGGGCACCTTGGCAACGGACGGACATTGCTAAACTTCAAGGGGCCGACGACGAATATTAAAAAGTTTTACAAAACTGTGTGCCCAAATGACCTTAGGATAGGGTATAAAAATGTTAATTTGCATTTTGTTGAATCGTCATTCTTGCATTTATGTCGTTGTACCACCGGAGGTGCGATGTATATTACGAATAATTCGCACACATGACTCTTTTAGTGTGACAAAGAGAAGTAAATTTCTAATGCCAGCATCCCAGGACTAGCACTATCTATCATAATCTCAAATGTGAAATATCTAAGGGAAACATTCGATATTTAAATGAGTTCCTGTTCCTGTTCCATTTTGCGTATTTATTATTATTCACCTCGATTACCGTTATTGTTTCTAACTCTTCCTGACTCCTATTATGCTTGTCGTTATCAGCCGCAAATGTCAGATTAAAATTTGAACTACTTTTTGTAGTAAATTTTAAATCATCTGCCGTCTCTGAGTAATGACCTAAAAACCGACCTTTTTTGTCATGAGCAATCTTGGTCCCGGCAGGTAGCCGACTGGATCCAAGGTGGTGGATGATGTTGTTGTGCGTTTGTTTTCAAAAAAAGTTTTCTTTAGGTTTGGTCCGATTTAAAATATTATTATTAAATAAGTGAGTGAAATCATTTTCGGTGTTCATTTCGATCGATTTGGTAACTTCGAATTTTTTTCGAAATCACTTTGCGTGAAATTCAAAACAGCTGATATCTGTCATTAAGTGTTTTTATTTTGGAAAATTGTTTGCTGGTAAACTATTTTATTGTTCAGTTTAAACTATAATTAACGAGTGCTGTGCTAATTGCTGCGGGATTGCAGACTGAAAGGTTTAAATACACACAAGAAAGAATGAAGAGACAAAGACTGAGAGATATAAATAATTCCTTTGAAATTGGGGAGGCTGCGTATGTTATAAAAGCTGAAAACGAAAGTTCAGTTGTTAAGAAAATTTCCAATGTCAATCGGATAAGATGCTGATGTCGCTTTGAGGCAAAGCACTCAAAAATTTTGACAAAAGTGCTTACGATTTTGGAGAATCGAATTTGTTTTTTCGATACACTCGCGCTGTTCAGTGGTGGACCATGACTGTTCACATCTTTTCTCAAATTTTCCCACAAAACTTTTGTGACACTCGATCTCTTTTCCTAAAACCTCTAAGAAGATCGTCAGATTCCTCAGACTTGTTTAAAATTTAATTTCTTACTCTGTTTTCACCATTTCAGATCGAATGTCCACAATCGAATTGTGGAACACAATTTCTCTTTAATTTGACTTCGAAAAATTTTAAATCGAAATCGATTAAAGTGAAATGTAGAATACGCAAATTAATTTTCAATCGATTTCGATTTCATTTCGAGTGAAAGTGAAATGCGGAACCTAGCTGTTAGTACACAACAAAAAGCAGTCTCGAGCTACTACTGGAGTAGGCAAATTTAGGATACCGGGAAATCCTGTTTTGTCATAGAAAAATAATTTGAACTCTGCAATATTTTCCTCTGTCATTCATTTTTCTTCTCACTTCGTTAAAGGTCGTCATCCTCACTACTTGAACTATAGAACATTTCAATGCTCTTCATTTTAGAAATGATTTAAAACATAAAATTGTTCCACTTTTGTTTACTCGTATTTGATTTTAAACTAAAAATACACAGCAATTTGACACATAAAGGCGAGTGATGCCAATCTTTCTTAAAGATTCTACATCATTCAAGTCGGCTGCAAATCTACTACGTTCCTCGAGTCGGAAGCGTTGAGTAATGGAGTCAAAACTCCGACCCGACTCATGATCCGACAGCCGACAACGGTAATCGGGCTGATTATTAAAAATTAAAAACCAAAATTTAAATTACTTTTAATTTATTTTTGATAAACAGCTTTTTCAAACAAATGCCCGAAGAAATTTCTTAGCAGAAGTTTCCCATTTGAGGGGAAATTATTTACTCTCTCATTTTTACTACGTTTATGAGTTGTAAAACAGCTTTTAGCTGTTTTTAGTAACCTAAAGTAGCTTGAAGTTGCTTGAAAAAGTAAAGGAACAGACTCAATACTATGGACGCCACGCCACTGTAAAACTACAATAAATCTTACCAAAATGTTTACGAATAATGTTTCTCTCTGTAGTTGCTATCAACTTTCCCATCAACGAATAGTCTGCTTAAAATATTTTTCCTTCACCTACCATGACAATTGTTCGATTACAATAACTAACCTTCAAACACCTCAACTGAATCTCATAATCAAAACAAATCGCCTGCCTATTTCCAATATTTGTACGGCAATCGAACCAAATATTCAAGTTGAAATTAATTTGTACATTTCAGCAGGTCCCTAGCACCTTGGCAATCATCGACGATAAAAGTATGTTTTGCTTTAAGCTCACGCAGGCAATTAAGGCCGAAATAAAGGGACACCAGCGCAAACTTTGCCCCATAGTCTGTACTACAATTACTTTAGAAAATTACTCCCCACTAGACCAGTGTGTGCGTCGTCAAACTCTAATGGGAGGAGTTAATGGTTTCAAATTAATGACACTGTATAACGAACATAAATCGATTTTATTCAAATAAAATAGTTAAACACAATAGACTTGCACCACAGAGATTGTTATCGGACGTTGAAAGTACATAAAATCCGAGTTAATGACGGTTTACTTGTCCTGGAATGGATCCTTGCCAATGTACCTGTCTAGGAGTTTATTACCATCTGGATCAACCTCGGACAGTTGAGAGAATCCTTCTTCGTCAACAAAGCAAATCTCATGACCGTCGGGGTCGGCTAGAATTATGACACGAACCGTGGCCTTGCCAGGTGTATCCAAAGTGATGAGAGGGGTTAGAATAGTTCCAGATGCTGCCTTAATCAATTCGTCAATTCGTGGCTGCACATCAAGTGGAACGGCAAATGCAATGCGTCCGTAGGCCTTTGCACGGTCCAAAGCATCCGATATCTCTCGGATTCGCAGAGCAGCCTGCTTACCGCCGAATGAGAGTAGAATAGATTTGGCTTCTTCGCTGAGCAGCTTCATCGTGAGCAGGCCATTCCAGTACTTTTTGGAGTTGGCAAGATTCGTTGAGTTGAGGGTAACTTCAACCACTGGATCGGCATCAGTGGGCTGTGGTTCGTCGAGGACAAAGAATTTGTAACCATCTGGAGAGGTTAGCACGTGTAGATTTTCTTGCTGCACAATGGGATAGTTGTTTTCGCGCGCTCGCTGGATTGCTTCCTTGGATTTGATGGTAATTCCACCAAAGTCATTGCCTGAAATTGAAAGGACATACATTATGAAAAGTTACAAACAGTAGGATTTGATGAAAACAGATTTATGATGAATTTTTTTAATTAAAAATTGGAAGATTGTAGTTCTAAATAGTTAAGCTAAGAACATGTTGCGTCATCTTACTTCCCCTAAAATTTTGTTACTCCACCGCCTTTAACGCGGTGGTGTCAGGACTCATAAAATATTGTGATGTCCAAGGGATGGTCCTAGTCATCAAAACAAAAATACTTTCTGGGGCAGTAGCAACGCAATATGTTCTCGACTTCATACTAGACATCGTCTGATCTTAGCGTTAACAATGTTGGCTCCGCGCCTATTTTCGCTGTCTTATTATTAATTTATCGTAATGGTTAATTTAACACAATTACCTACTGTAGACTCAAGCCGTAGGTTTAGATTTTGGTACATAGAATTTTAACTGTAATGCGAAGCCATAAGTAAGAAGACATAAGGTCTGTTCGTAAGATTTGTAAAAACTGGCAAAATCCTCTGCTATTGGAGATATATATTCTCTCAAGTTAGGAAACGCTTTTGTAGTAAAAAGTAGTAAAATTTGACAGCGTTTTTTTTAATATTAAATTAGTGACTTGCGGCCTCACCAACAATCAAATTTAGTCTGGCAGCTATCGTAAACTCAATAAAACTTTCTTATATCCCTGCACCAATATACAAATTAAGTTGTCGTATAATCGTTAATGGTAGGGTTAAATTTTAATGTTCAGAAAGCAATGTTTATGTCTTATGTCGATTTCATTCATCCATTTGCCAACTGATGTCAGTGCTGTTCTAGCTATTTTGGGAGTACTGAATTGGGTGAATGAAAACTGACATTAAATTAACTCTAATTTGCATTCTGTTATAATTCATTCTGCAAAGGAATGTTGCGGTGCAATCATTTATTTTTGTATCAAATTAACGTATAGTAATATATTTTGGACTAAATAGTGTTATTCGGGACATTTAGGTACGATTTTTGTTGTTCGACTTACAAATAAAAATGTATAAGGAAAATGCAAAGTATAAAGATATACACAATTCAATTAGCGCAGGAAAAGGATACAAATTGTGAATTGTCACAACAAATTTAAATAGTTTCCTTTTTAACAAATTAGTTTTTAACTGTAAGTATATCGAAGTAACATTTGTTTCACAAATATTTCAAAAAAATAAAAAGTACTAGAAGGTATGAAAAAAATTAATTTACTTAAGGCACAATGGCAACACAAATCACATAGCAGAACTAAAATCTGACACACATATAGTGCCAAAGAACTACTTATCGTCATATTTTAAAAATGGGTCCTTTGGTTTTTTATAAATTTTTCGTTCTTCGAGGCTGCCGATTCGTCAACTAGCATCCGATCCATAAAAATATCACTTGAATTCATCTTTTAATTACTTTTAATTACTTAATTTGTTCACATTTTTTCAAAGAACTTTCTGTGTGAAAACAATATCAGATGTTTTAACAAATAAATTGACAGCAAATGTAATAGATTTAAAAATCAAGACCTCGCACTAGCAAAGGTGGAGGTCGAATTATTTATTGGTACCATTTCAAATATGCTGTAAATTTTAATTTAAACTGGCAGTCAACTAATAGTCGACAATAGTGTTTGTTTATTAGTAAGGCCGTTGGTAAATAATAGCAATCAACACGAAGAAATTGTTAATTTAAAGGGTGATCCATTCAAATTCAAATTTAATGGAGAATGTTTATTATCATTTGAAAGAACATTCTTTGGCATTTATTTTTCGAAGATTATGTCTATCAAATGTGGCCGTTGCTACGTCGCAGATGGTCTATCCGTTGAGTCCAATTTTCGATCACTCGTTCGAGCATTTCGACTTGTAACTGGCAAATGACACGCGTGATGTTTTCCTCCAAGGCCTGAATCGAAGCGGGTTTGTCGGCATAAGCTTTTGACTTTACATATCCTCACAGGAAAAAGTCTAACGGTGTGATATCACACGATCTTGGTGGCCAATCGACCGGCCCAAAACGTGAAATTATGTGCTCACCGAAATGTTCTCTCAATAAGTCCATTGATTGATGCAATGTGTGGGAAGTGGCGCCGTCTTGCTGAAACCAAATGTCGCCGAGATCACGAGCTTCAATTTCAGGCATCAAATAGTCGGTTACCATGGCACGATAACGGTCGCCATTGACGGTTACGTTCGCACCGCATAATTTTGAAAGAAATATGGACCGATGATTCCACCGGCCCACAAACCACACCAAACCGTTGTTTTTTCTGGATGAAGTGGCAGTTCTTCAATTTCTTCAGGTTGCTCTTCGTCCCAAATGCGGCTATTTTGTTTGTTTACATACCCATTGAGCCAGAAATGGGCCTCATCGCTAAACAAAATTTGCCTCGAAAACGTCGGATCTTCTTGGAACTTTTCAAGAGCCCATAGAGCGAAGCGATGTCGCTTGGGAAGGTCGAGCGGCTTCAGTTGTTGCACAAGCTCTATTTTGTACGCTTTCAATTTAAGATCTTGACGTAAAATGCGCCAAGTCGTTCCATACGTCAGTCCGAGTTGCTGCGAACGGCGCCGGATCGACTCTCTACGGTCTTCGTGTACACTCTCAGCTACGGCCGCTATATTTTCTTCACAGCGTGCTGGACGTGGTCTATTCGGTCGAATATTATCCAATAATGAATGCTGGGTCTCAAAATGGGTGATGGTGTTGCGAATAGTACGCTCACTAGGCCGATTATGTTGAGCGAAGTGCACGAAACACATTCCTCACAGAACGTGAATTTTCATAATAAAGTTGAACAATTTGTAAACGTTGTTCACGCGTAAGTCTTTCCATTATGAAATGCCAAACAATACTAAACAAAAATAACATGACAGCATGGCACGACTCACACGTGATCTGTCAAAAATGGCTATTGAAAAAAGTATGTCTACTTGGATCACCCATTAATACCAACAGTCGTATTCTACTACAAATTTTCCTATTTATTTTTAAATGGAACAATTTTACCAAAGAGGCTTAAAAACCAAGCAAGTGCTACCAAGGATTCGGTCTAAATAATGTGGAAAACTTTGTAGTATCGGAGACCTGGGACAATAGAAAAAAAACCGCAACCTTAATTTTATTTAGTTTAATAAAACAACAAATCTATTCATCCGCGTAAGAAAATTTTGAAGTCAACTGCCAACGGTCACGTTTCTGACAGTTTTACCATTCTTACTACAAGAAATTTGTTGTGTAATAATTCCTAAGTTTCTCAGTGATGGTCATGATTTTGCGCTCTCGAAAACCGCTTTCATTTACGAATTTTTTGAGTTATGGAACGGCATTGAGTAAGAATTCGTACAAATTATTACAATTTGAAAGTAAAGGAACGAAAGGAAGGCGAAAGGTAGAGGAGGCCGTTGATGACCCGAATGGAGGTTTTCGTGTTCTATGAGAAAAATGCCTGTGCAGTTCATTTTTGCTCTTCAATCAATGACTCTGCCTGTAATCTGCCCTTAGCAGAATTTCTGCATACTTTTGAGGTAGAACAGATTTTTGAGAAATGTCAAAATCAGCTGTGATTGCAAAATAACTGTTTTCTCGTCGAAGTGAAAAATTGTTTGTTGATTAATTAAATTTAAGAAATCGAAATATCTTCTGATAAAGGGTTGTCGGTTGTTGCCAAATGCTCCCCCAATACACGCCATAATTTGGAACGATGGAAGAATGAACTGGGTAGAATGCAAAATAATGTCAGAAGCCTTTTAAATATGTTACTCGGCTTAAAGTTGGATGGCTGACTAATTTTTTCGGTCTAGAAGCACTTAGAAAACCCGATTTTATCCTGAAGGTATGGGGCATGGTGTGTTCGCCACTCTGCTGACCACGACCAACGCTACTATTGTCTGTGCAAAGTCTTATGCTGACGATGACTCCGTTTTCTTTTGTCGGATTAAGCCAAACCAATGATAGGTACAGATGCTATTCTAGAAGAAGAGTAGTGTAGCAACAAGTCCATTTTCAGTCATAAAAAGCGTTCATTGCCTTCTTCGCTCTTTCCTTCATGTTAAGACTACAGATTATTTTCTTCCCTAACACCCTTTTCAAACGAAACACGCATTAAAATCTAAAGTTTCGCAAAACCCCTGAAACCTCCATCGAATTCAGGAGGTTTCCCATACATTTGGCAGATTTCCAAACCTCGTTATTGTATGAGGTTTCGATGAAAGCTCCACTGTATCTGGTTTGAATGGTGACAAGTCAACTGAAAGTCACCTAAGAGTCAGCTTACTGATTTCTTAAATTTGTCGATGGCTGACTGAAACGTCAAAGAAAACCCAGAAAGTGTTCGGGGTGAATGCTTTAACGAGATTTTGAAATCTTTTTGTAGAAACCTAAGTTTTCAGTGCGGTGTGAATCTGGTATAAGAGTACTCCCAATACCAGATCCTTTACAACATTTATGTTCCAAAATCAAGACGAACTTTATCATCATTCATCATTTATCATCTCCTTGAACAAGTTAAACTTAAATTATTATTAAAGATGTGCATCGAAGTCAAAGCAACTAGCTTTCTTATTTAAGCTAGGCTGAGGAGTTGCTTATACCCCTGAGCTGATGTTGTGCATATGGTAAGGATGGCTGTGGCAGACCTTGTAGAGTGGAGTGCTTTTCAAATGGCCCAACTGGCGGGGAGCAAAAAAAAGTAGCAAAATAAATCTGACCAAAAGAAGGCAACCTTTTAACACATAAACTAATCTCTTTTAAAGAACTTAAATAGTTTCTAATCAGCTAAATAATCTTCCTAACAACTAAAGACATTTTAAAATATTGCTAAGACAGCACATAATTTGCTATTATGTTGTATTATTTTTTAAAACTGAAAAATAAAGTAACACCAAAAGAGATAAAAATAAAAGTAATTACCGTTTTTAATTTTGACACTTTGATTGCGTAAATAAATAATCAAAAAATTAGATAACGATGAGCCCTAATGTTGTCTTAAAGAAACTTTGTTTTATTAATAGATATTCCTTCTGAACAAATTGTGTCGTAAGTCAAAAAACTTCAAACAGTTACAGTCCGCGAAATTTATTTATATCCGCCTGCTTCTTTTTTTTTTGGTTTTTCTCTATGAAAAAGTAGAAAAGTATATTTCAGTGAAAACGATGCTCTAATTAATGATCTTCGATAATAAAGTAAAATCAATCAAGCATATATAACATAATTTATTTAAAAAACAAACAGTTTCTCACTGCGAAATTCGTTTATACGCAAAGTAAAAAAAATAAAAACAATTGTAATGTGGTCTTAAGAATAGGAACTAATGTCGTTTGGTACTAAAATGCCAGTTCCCCTTCTGGAAAGAAGAGAAATTCGCTTCTGACTTTAAATTCAGAATTAAAACCAGAAGCACTAACACATTGACAAATGTCACAAAGTTCATAACCAATGAATGTCAATTTCGTTTCTGATGTATTTGATAATTCTTCAATTTTGTCGAGATTTACTGGAAATTATTACAAATTAAACAAATAAAGAAATAATATTTAGTATAATATAAACATATTCCGATTGCTAATTTTATTGTTCTTTCATCCCCTTGATCGTCATCAGATTGGTAATGAGACGGAATAGACTTCAAATTCATATGAAATATGTTTGCTTGTTCGATTGGCATACCGGGGTCGGAGAGCTCTTCCGGATTACTAAACGAAAACGACATACAATTTTGTGTGCCCTCGATTTTGTTGAATGACAGCAAATATTCTATGAGGTTAGAAATGTTCTCATTGCTTGTCATATCCGTGCGCTTTAATTCAACTCGAAGTGCACTAGCGTTTTCAAACTGACGTCCATTTTTATAAACTTCACGTGCTATAACATTTTCTATGGGGTTCACGACAGGACTATATGCCGGCCGGCGGAGATATGGGATGTCCCTTTGCCTTCATCACTGCGTTGCACTGTTGCAAAATGAAATCTCGGTCCCCAACAACGTCTTCTAAAAATAGAACAAGTGATGCATTCAGAATTGCGCAGTACATTTTCGCATCCAATTTCGCTTTTCCAAAATAAAAACGCTCCCCAAATCATCTAGCTTCCTTCGTGAAAGTTTGTGCTCATTCTTGGTGTTTGCAGTTTGTGGCGGAGGTCATGCCAATAATAACTGAAACCGTCCAAATAAAAGTTTTTTTCATCAGAAAAAATAGCGGTGGTCCATTTTGTACCCAATTCATACAATCTCTGGCAAATGACAGTCGGGCTTTTGCAAATGCTTTTTGTATACAATATTTGGAGTACTTTTTAAAATTTTTTCAACTCTTAGTTTTGTTGGGGGCAAATCGAAGTAAGCAACGATTTGGTAAGCAGTCATTTTGTTTGTAGTTGATTCACAATTGCAAAGACAATTCGAGTTATTTTGCTCCAGTATTTTCGACCCCCATTCATTCCATTAATCTCGCTTTTTTTATAAAATTTCGTAGGACTCCTGATTTTTTCGTGCAATATCCCTGTTGGATTCACCACGCTTTTTTAAAACCGTTATTGTAACCCTTTCTTCAACTGTTAAGTACTTTCCTTTTCCCATTATCGTGTTTTTTAGAAAACTTCTTAGGAATCAATTCTATTTTCTTAATTGTTTTTATACGAAAAGTCTCGCTAACCAACAATCAGATTTTCACTAAGGGCCATGGATAATGAAAGTTTGGTCATAATTTTTTTACAATTTTCGATGAGTTTAAATTAATTTCGCTGACTGTAGCTGATAAAACTAAGTAAATTTTCCTTTAATGCTTCGTATTCATTCTGTCTGCCCAATCTGAGTCGTGTGTTTCAGGCGGAAGTTTAAGCAATATAAAAAGTATTGTTTTAGTTTAAGAGAGATTTGATGTCTTCAGACAGTTAAGCTGAATTTATGTAGTAAACCTTGACAATCGATCATCTCTTGTGGAGATGTCGAACCTGTTGAATTTTCACCTTTGCCAAGGCAGAGGGATATTTCAGGAAACTGTAAGGTTGCGCGCACAGTAAATCGGCAAAGCGATGCAATGCGATAAAACAATTTACATTGGTTCTTAGGCAGGTTGCTTTCTCGCTTTACTGTGCGCGCAAACTTAGCGTAATGCAGTCGCCAAACTTTGGAACCACTCTGCTCATTTGCCCTGATAATGGTTTTCTAGGCATTCCAAACGTCACATGCAAAATCAAGTTAAAATAAGATAGGACCAATCTTAAGCGGACAAATGTTGCGATATCTCTACAACAGGTGGAGGGCTAGAGGCATTTGCATTTGCAGTGACAGCCCAGCTGCATTAAAATCACTGCTAAACCCTCTTATCTCGTCCAAGTTGGTGCTAGAACTCAAGCTTTCTCTGAATTTGTTCGGAAGACTGAACACAATCTTGAAATCTTGACTGGGTCCCAGGTTACACTGGCATCAATGGAAATGAGATTTCGGATGAGCTTGCAAGGAAAGGTTAAGAAGAAGTTTTCTTAGGACACGAACCTGCGTTGGATCATGTCTATCATTGATGCTTAGGTTTCTCGTGAACACAAGATTCGGTGGCGCGACTGCGATGGATGCAGACAGACCAAAATATTGTGCCCGGACATTTCCAGAAAGTTTGCGTCTATTTTTCTATTTCTTACGAGAATCGACTGTAGGCTGCTTGTAGGCGTTCTTTCGAGCGACCAAGCTTTTGCTTAACGATTAAATGTGTTGGGCTTAAGCGCCACCACCACCTGTCCGGCTTGCGGTGAGCAGAACACTTTCTCTGCAGTTGTCCGGCCTTTGCTCGCATCAGATGGAGGCTTTTCGAGAGGCTCGCGATCATAACAACATCCAGAGGTTTCCTAAGTAAATGGCTGCTAGCTTTAAGACAGAAATGCACACCATTCAAAAGAGCGAAGGAAACCTAATCACCGTCTCGAAGGGAATAGTATATGTACATTTAAACAGCATTTCCTGCTGCTCAACCAAGGTTTGTTGATACCGAACTATCCAGGCAGATCCCATCCGACGTACTGTGTGAACGTCACAAACCCTTCTGCAGCACACCTGGCGCGTTCCTGTGTTGCATCGAGAAAGAAAAATGTGTCGACGTACGTTTGGTCCTGTGTGCGAGGAGGGCAAATCGAAGAGAAGATATAACTGCGAACTCTATGAGCTCGACCAAGATATGGACAATAATGCTCCAGCTAATGGGAATTTCGAATTCCAGGCCCCAGGTTCGAGACAAAAGGAAAACCGATTCTCCGTTTTAAAGACCATGCCATTGTGGAGGCCAGAACACTTGATCCTCACAAGTCATAACTGAATCTGAATGTTTCCATGTGTCTTATCTCTCTAAATAGATAGACATTGGGTTTCCATTAGATGTTATCACTTAGCACTCGTAACCAAGCCTGCAACAAGGCTCCTGGAGAATCTGCATGTACGCGGAAAAGGAGACAATCCCCCACTTTGTTCAGATGCCCTGCTGCTCTCTAATAAATGAAATCTCGATATGGGAGCTTTATTCTATGATGATCGTGAAGATCTAGCTAATATTGATATTGGAAGTCTTTATAGCTACAATTGTTTCAACGAGTTTGTTTGAAGTTTTCCTTGATCCGTCTGGTATCACAATGGACTTTTTTTACGGTTAAGTGTCCGTTTGGGCCAACTACGTGCCACTTCAGCCTAAAAAGAGAATAACCAATAACTAGAGTGCCTACTCCTTGCATGTGTCAACCCGACTCTCGCATCCAGCAATCGGTCATTCATACTTATAAAACGGAAGTGCAATTCGTTACATCAACATGAAAAGCTGTCTTCTTGGAGCAAATTATTTTTGTGAATTTGTTTTGGAACGAAAATTGAGATCTATCTATCATCTGTCTACCGATACCTTATATCAGAAGAGAACGACAAACTGATTCTATGCACATAAATGTACTTCATACATTCCCATTTCTTCACGACTACATCGACCAATACTTGAGCAACCTATTCATTGATTCACATTCTCCTCCAATCTTATCTTAAGTAAAAAATCGACAACTCACACACGTGACGCAGCAAGTAATCAAGTCTTAATGAGTATTTCGAACTTTTGTTTGTCTAAATATAGTGTGTCCACTTACCCATTTCGTAGCTCTTCACGCCGTAGTTGTATGTCAGCTCGATAACAAAGTGAGATGATTCAGGCCCATAGCCGACCATTGTTTTACTCCACCGATTGTCATAGGGTCTGTAGATAATCGCGCAAAAATATGTTATTCATCGTTTGGATCTGGAAAATTCGATTAAATTCTTACCCATTACACTGTGCATCGCATCCCTGAGTGAATTCTTCGTGGCGTAACACCTGCAATTAAAAATATACTATTAAAACACGATTGTTGTAACTTAATAACTACAATGATTGGCGTTTGAATTTCAAGGTAGGTAGGTAATTGAATTACATGTAAAACCGCATCTTTCACTGACCTTCATGCCGAGAATGCTTCGATAGAAGAATGCATTTTTTGCCCTATCACCGACTTTGAATACGTAGTGAAGTGCTCGTCCTGGAATTGCTGCTGACATCTTAACTCGTTCACTTGCGAAATTGAATAACTGAATTAAACTACAATTCTATGTTCTATCGTCTTATCGTAACGTAAATATTTAATTAGACGATTGAAATGTTTCGTAGAGATAAGTACGAGACACCACGAACAACCTTCATCAATCAATATGAAATCACAATCAACAGGTACAAGTGGGAGACGGCGAAAAACAAATTGGCATTTTGGCATTTTGACGTTTTATCTTATTCGAAGACGGCATTATTTTTTTTCGAAGTTTCATTTTTAATTGTGGATTTTTTTTTATTAGTACTGTACATTCGAAGATGATGGTTGTTGTACTTGATGGTAGGAAAAGAGTTACCATGTAAAACATGAATACTAGTGGATTGGAAATGCGATAAGGGTATTGAAACGCCATCTTGTAGTTGAAAGCATTTTTATGAATTAATTCTGAACAAATTACAAAAGGTACGTTAAATTCGAATTTGATTTTTTTTAAAGGTTAATAGGCGTGATGTGGGGACAACTAAAATCAAAACTGATCGGTTATTTATTTCGTAGTGAGTAGTTTTGAAAAAACCAAAATTACAACTCACAACGTCATTTTGTAATCTACATTGCTTAACGGGTTTCAGGTAAAATAAAGTTATTAAAAATTACAGAACGTTTTCTTTTCAGCGAGAGAGTGTTTATCTTCAACAATGTCATTTTCGATGCAAAAAAAATTCGAAAACAAAAACTTTTTCATTACAGTTTGTCGGTGAACCTAAACTGACCCTTTTTGAATTTATCAAGCAAAAACATTCACCAAAATCAATTCTTCGCAATTCAGCTTCACCTTTATAATTGTTCCTGAATTTGACAAGTTTGAATCTTTGGACACTGAATTTTAAACAAATTAAAACACAGAGTCTTCCGATTTAGAGTTTAAACAAATTTGAAAAATAATCAAAGTGTTTCAAATATAATTTCAAAAATGCAAATAAAGTTTTTTTTTTATTTGGAACAATAGTTCCAGTTAAGTAGATTTATTTTGCTACCAAAGGCAATCAAATAAATATTGTCAAAAAAATTAAAAATACTTCTAGTTTTAGAGATATGTGTTTGACCCTAAGAAATTCTAGTTGCGGAAGTTCGACTTTAACCAAATTCGGACCCGGAAGAAATGGAACAAAAACGAGGCAGAATGATTATTTTTTTAAGGTGTAAACGCCATTCCTTATTTCTCTGGGCTTATGCTACGTTTCCACCAAAAAAATAAACCGATATTAAGCACAAAAGATTAAAAATTAATCTTTTAACGTTTCCACCGAAGAAAACATATTAATCTGACGTTTGACTCTCTTTCTCTCGTTTTTGCTTTAAAATTGAGAACGTTATTCACATTTCAAAAGAGAACACAAGTTTTTTATTGAACGTCAAACAAAGCGAAAATTAAAAAAAAATTAAAATTTGTTGCTACAGTTTAATGAGTGGAAATAGAATGAAAATATTATTAGCACACCATTTTGTTCTTCAAACCAATTCGATGGTTTTAATGGTTGCATTGGCCGGGAGAAGTCGCATATAAAGAAAAAACCCGCAGTCAGTGCGCCATGAATATGGTGGTAACAAGAAGAAAAAAAATTGCATTTCAAAAAATGATATGAGACATGTATGTAATTTGTATGGTAAATCTTGAGATTTAAAGTAGATTTAGGGCAGGTTTAATGCTCGGTGGAAACGTAGAATTACGGAAGGTAAAATTAAATGGGAAACTCAGTACGTATCAGTGTCAGGTAATAAGAGCATTAATATTTCATCTTTTACAACTTCATATTAGAATTACAGTTCTTCTGTCAGTTTTGCTTTCAATGATCGATTCTAACCTCAAAACCCATACTTGTTTAATTTTTATCAGTGATTGTGGTAACTGAGTTGTTAAAAAAATTAAGCTACTGATTTGTGGGAACTTATTCAAAAAAGTTTCAATTTTCATTGAAAAAGGAGGATGATTAATTTAAAACTCGAAACTTAAACTTGTAAACATATTTTGGCTGTAACTTATCTTTATAAAAATATTAGCGATTGGTGTCCTGAACTATATAGAAGTAATACGCTTGTTTTCGTCAGATTTATGTTAAATTTTATCACCAAATCGGTTATCAGTCAATCTGTCAATTCAAAACCGTTTTTTTTTAATTCTTTACTGTACCAATTTTTCTATGGGGAACGAAATGGAATTATCCCGTCTCTCTCACATTTGACTGAGCATCAAATATTCAAAAAAAAACCTATTTTAATGAATATAAATGTGTCTGTTTAGAAAAAAATGCTCTATTAAAATGTTATCAAAATAGATAGGTAGCTATGGTATGTGGTGTTGAAATTAGATAACAATGAACGAATTTTTAGTTATTTTGGTACATACTCCTGCCTTTGGAGAGGCGACTTTGAAGGGCCACCGCTCCAAGGCCGCCACAGATTGTCAACATCAACCCAACCCTATTGAAAACACAATTACTAGTAAAATTAAATTAGTTCCAAAAAAAAAACGGTCGAATACTTTTTAATGCGGTTGGGCCATTTGAGGCCGTATTTTCGTCCTTTCATATTTGATCATAATGAAAAAACGTTGCTGTTCCTTAAGGGAAAATCCTTTATATGATGTGGCTGCTTTTGAATAACCAAGAGATTTGGTAAGGTGACCAAGAGATCCTGAAACCTACTTACAGATGACCATATAAATGCACATGAGCAGGCACTTTTCCGAAAATAGTAATGATGGTTAAATCAATACCGAAATTGTTACTATAACTGAATCTAAATCAGCTAATTTTCTTCTATTTTAATAGACGAGCAGGATTCAAGAATTTAAAAAAAATAAGAATTATGTTAGCTACCACAAATCACTTCAAATGTGTTTAATTGTGGGAAAGAAAAATGCAAAAATAATTTCGCTTAAGACTCATTTATGCCAAAAATGTAACTTCCTACACGTGTGGTTGATGAATCATTTTCGACGTATTTTTTTTTTTTTTTATTATTATTTATAATGGCATTCCTCAACGAGATACCCTTTGTTCTTACATCAACCTTTACGTGACACACTTCACTTCAAATAACGTCCATTTTTTTATTAATCTTTAACCTTACAACAGTTTTTTGTTTCTAAGTTCATATTTTTTGCAAATGCATGAGCATCTAAAGCAAAAGCCTAAATCACTTATTTATAAATGAAATTTATAAGCAAAATTACTTTGCCAAGTAAAACAAAGAAACTGTATCCATTATATATATCATCTTAATTTGTTTTGTTTTATAAATAAAAAAATTAAGAAAAAAAAAAATATAAACTTAAGAATAAAAAATATCAATTAATTATATTATTATAAAAATGTTGTTTTTATTAGTGCACAGAGAAATACTCATGTTTTTGTAAACTATGTTTTGAAATAAAGCGCTACATTAAGAAAATATAATGTAGACACAAAAATTGTATATATGTTTTTAAGTCAAAGATCAACATTTATATAAATCAAAAATAGAATATTTTTTAAGTTTTAGGAAAACAAAATCGTAAAAACAAAGAAATCTTTCAAAAAAAAAAAACAATAACCTTTGTGTGTCCAAAATGAAATACAATTCAAATCAAAAAAAGAAAAAAATTACGAAAAACCAAACTACATATATAATAAAAACGCACTGAATTCTAATGTCAATATTTTTATTCATTAATGTTGAATAAAATTTTTAACAAAACAAAAGGAATAAAAATCAAATTAAATATATTTTTAATGCATATTGTATGTTATGTTAACTTATATAATATATAACATTAAACAAATTAATAAAATGTAATAAAAGTAATTAAAACAAAAAAAAAAATAAATAAAAAGAAACCAAAGACTTGAAAAAAATTATTATTAATTAACATACAATACATTTGTGCACTAATTAATTATAAATATTTGTTAAAAAAAAAACAAAACAAAATTAATGATACCTAATAAATAAATTAAAAATGAACTAAATTGTGAGTTCATTTTTGGTTTTTCTTTTGCTATAATTTTCTAAGAAAACTTATATTAAATGTATAAACCAAGTAAATAGATTTATAAACAGGAAAACAAATTAATAAAATAAACAGAAAAACCAACTAAATATACTTTAAGGAGATAGATAAAGAACTACAACTACATGTATACATCAATTTTTTGAACTGGTGGGCAAATTTAGTTGATAAACAAAGATAAATTCATTGAAACAAATAAACCAATACATAAAAAATTATTATATTTGAATTTTCTTTTTAATTTTATTATGATTATTCTCTCATTCATAAAATTTTCCCTTTTCTTTTTATTTTTTAAATAATGTTGGACTTTATAAAGCGTAAGAGTTGATTATTTTAATTAAGCAATTAACCTCTTTAATTATTATTAGTTATTTTATTTCAACAACTAATTTAAATCTATTGAGTGAAAATAATAAAAATAGTGAATTCTTTAAACGATAAAGTACATACGTTTATTTTTATTTTTTATTTGGTTGATTTTATTCGCTTCCAGACCATCGTTTAAAAATGTCAATTTTTCTAACTCTATATAGAAAAGTACGTTTCGCCTGATTTTGCTAACCACTACGCAGGAAATTTCCGGAAATACCCGAATTTAAGCTCATTTACGTTTGAAGTCTGCGCATTGTTAGTCAACCCAAACATTCTAAAAGAACCTATAAAGGCGACTTAGGTACACAGTTGATGTTAGTAACGTTTATTGAATTTTAAATTTGTCTTTGAATCTTTATCAGCTGTGTTGCAATTCAGCATCGTAAGTTTTGCAGTTATGTCGCATCGATGTACATTTTGCTGAATGTAACACTATACTGGGGTACTATTCCAGAAAGCATTGCGAACACGGGAACTTAAAAAATCAGCTTTGTATATGTATAAATATTACAAGAAGAAAATCAATGTTAAAATGTTCCCCAATTTTACAACCATTTCAACTTATTAGCGGTGGCGGAGGCAAAAGACCCGCAGAATGGGCTCAATGTCTACTGTTTCAAAATATGAAAGTCGTTTCCTGACATATAATTGTTTTTTGGGATAAAGTTCCGAAAAGTACTTACCTGCTATTTACTTAAAACAATTTTTACATAGAGTCTTATATATCAGAAGAAAATATATAAAGTGTTTATTTGTATATTGCATATTAAGTTATACTTTTGCAAAGTATGACTTGAATTCTGAATAATGTGTTTTTTTAAATCGTTGTATTGAACAAATTAGTGAGCCAATTTCAAACTTCTTGAACTACGTAAAGTATTTTTTTACATCAGCCCAATCATTGAATGCAAACCGTTGGTTACTACCCAAGAGTGTGCAGATGTCTGTAAGTACGTATTCAAAAAAAGGTTTCATTGAAAACTCAGACCATCCGGAGTCAATACAAATGTTCATGTTTTCAATCCGCAACTAAATTGGTGCGGATTCATAAGTGTTTTCAATTTATTGAAGTCAATATCAAAAGAAGTAATAAAGAGTTAGCTAAAAAGGTATCTAGCAACAGGTATTAAATTTATTTTTCAAGAAATGCTAACATTTTCAGTAAATAGAAACATTTCTTTAGTTAAACTGCCCAAAAGTAAACGAATGCGATTTTAGTGACATATTTGGCATATTTGACCTTTCCAATGCATTATGTATATTGAGTATAAACGTGTAGTAACTATTACGAAATAAAACCAAGTATATGCATTTTCTTGTGAACATTTTTAAAAACCAATTGCAATTTGACAACTTGCTTCCCAAAAATGTGACCAGCTGACTAGCTAATCTACTGTGGAGTTACCAAAAAGTTTCCGATCAGGGTTGATGTGCATAAAAAAGGCGTCTTAAGTGGTTACGTGGGTTTCACAGCTTCAATTTTTTTATTGTCTCATTAATTACTACAACATCTCGAGAATATTATTCTAAATTTTGAAGTCATTTCGAATAAAAGTTTCGGAAATACAGCCTTAGGAAGGTGCGCACTCAATTGAATCAGGACGCTTTTTCTCGAAACTGTGTTTCCAACGTCGGTTGTGGAAAGTATTTTGAAAATTTACCTTTTTTTCCCCGAATAAACCCATGTAGCCCCTTAAGTCATTTGTTTCTTACTGCTGTCTTTGATCATTTGCATGGAGAAAAAGTTATCAAAAGTCAGTTATTCTTTGCTGACAATGGAACCACCATAAGCGAGGATGTTTGGGTATCGTATGCACCCGAAAACGACAGAGTCGTTATTCCAGACACTTATTTGGATGGAAAACAAATTTCAAATACTATCTGGGATATTATGATCAACCGCGAAGCAATTGTGGATTATGACATCAATCAATTTGTAAGCGACGTGGTACGAAAACTGTGCTATATTCAAAAAAATCCTCCTCAGCGGAAAGGAAGACTCTTAACCGCAGTTCTTTGTCTAGCCCTTAAATAGCTGCAATTAAAAATGTAAAACAAAGACAGCAGTTGAGATAAACATGGTTGACAGCAGCAATTGCAGTTGTGGTTTCTTGGGTAATTATTTACAAAAGGACTATGTAGGTACAGCTTCTATAAAATAACGATTTGTTTTAAAAGTGTTCGTTAATTTGAAGTTTTCTTACCTTGGTAGGGTCATGTCCCCAGTAGTCGAACATTTAGTGGCCTACATTAAAGCTATAGTTCACTGTGAGGGAAGCGTTCAACGTAAATATGTGATGTAAAATTAATTAGTTGCTCAAACACAAATATTGTTTATTACAACCGGAAAACAACCTAATTCCCCAGTAATCGAACACTTGTTTCCTGATTTCGAACACAAGATTTCGTGTATAGATTACTTTTCAATTACGATCAAAAATGATCAAAATATACATATTTTGTTTGTTTCTACTGCCAAAAGAAATCAACATTAAAAAAATAAAAAGAAAACAAATCACAGTTTTCATAAGAAAGTAATAAAAATGAGAAAAATAATTCAGTCTTCAAGTTTTGTTTTGAAATCTAAGCGCAAAATTTGCCCACAAAATCTTCATTTTGAGCCTCATTAAATGTCATTATACAAAGTTTGGTGCACGCTAAATAGTACTACTTGTTGCAAGTATCACAGCCTATGTTTTTGAGGCCATCATCTTCGGCATCTATGTCGAGCCATTTTCGAATACCTCAGTTACAATTGCTCTGGCCTTACATAAAGACTTAGCTCTTTATGCCTTTTACAAAAAATTGTAGTACCAGTTCTTGCAAAGTCTATCATCTCTGAAAGAAGTTGTTCGCTTTTCGTCCCTAACTATTTTATGAACTACATCTAATAGCTCATTAATTTTTTTGGGGATGTCGCATTTGGCAATATTAATAAGCCAATCTTCGACCATGCGTTCCTCATTTTCTGTAAGCACTGTAGATGGACCCATCTGAAATTTTTCCATTAATTCTATCATGAAGTGTAGTAATCGACACATCAAACTCCCTACTCGCTGCTCGAAAGCTCAAACCCTGCTCTCAAATAGCTTTTAAGGCGTTTGCTAACGAGACTTCACTTTATGTCTGATACCTTCGTTTTATTGTGCCTGGAATAATTCAGTTTTCAAATTTAAGGCAAGAGTAAGACAGTTCCTACCCTTCATGAAATTGTAAGAACTGTTCGGATAAAGGAAACTAAAAATAAACAGTTTCCTTAATTTGAACACTGAGAAAAAAGGTGTTCGTATACTGGCCCCAAAGTTTTTGTTATTTTTATTGATAGAAAAATGAAAAGTTATTGAATTTCTTATAATATTAAAAGCATGAATGGTAAAAAACCATTTTGCCGAAGTTGCCTATATTCATTCGAACACTAGTGTTCGAATAGGAAACTCATAAAGATTTAGTTTCTTTTATTTGAACAGTAAAAATACAATAAAATTATTAATTTTTAAGATCAAATTTTTACTTTAATGAACTCTAATACCTCCTACATAGAGAAACAAGTTTTAAAAATATGTATTTACCTCTATTTTCACCCAAAACACGCAGTTTCTCACGACACTCGAAACAGTTTTTTTTTATCTACCGCAACCAATAAACACCGCACTCATTGGAATCGCAACACAAACTATCATTTTTTTAACGTTGACATTGATTGTACTTGTTGAAAGTTTTCCAGGATAATGGGGAATAACACATTTAGAATTTTGTATTCGGAGAATTTAAAAATCTGAGATGTAACACAGTTTAGACGGTTTTTATCAAAAAATTTTCGATTACTGGGAGTGTTCGAAGTTAGGCGACTCTACTCTACCTATATAGGCAGCTACCAATTCCAAAACCCTCAAAATACTGAGACTGCTATATAACTGTCACCTTTTCTCGCCACGAAACATCATCTACATCCCCTCCTTTGTATAATCGAAGACTTCGCTCTTTACGGAACAAAAGGAATAAGTTATGGGCAGTTTTCCTTCGCACCAATTCTTTATCTGACTACTCTAACTATCTCGGTACTTACTTTCAATTTACCCAACTTTATAATTTTCTTTACGAGCGCTACCTTACAAATGCGGAAGTCAATCTTAGGTACCTCCCTATCTTTCGAAAACAAATCATCAACCGATCCACACACTATTGCCAACTTTTTCCTTGGGTAGTTTTCCTTCGCACCAATTCTTTATCTGACTACTCTAACTATCTCGGTACTTACTTTCAATTTACCCAACTTTATAATTTTCTTTACGAGCGCTACCTTACAAATGCGGAAGTCAATCTTAGGTACCTCCCTATCTTTCGAAAACAAATCATCAACCGATCCACACACTATTGCCAACTTTTTCCTTGGGTAGTTTTCCTTCGCACCAATTCTTTATCTGACTACTCTAACTATCTCGGTACTTACTTTCAATTTACCCAACTTTATAATTTTCTTTACGAGCGCTACCTTACAAATGCGGAAGTCAATCTTAGGTACCTCCCTATCTTTCGAAAACAAATCATCAACCGATCCACAAACTATTGCCAACTTTTTCCTTGGGTAGTTTTCCTTCGCACCAATTCTTTATCTGACTACTCTAACTATCTCGGTACTTACTTTCAATTTACCCAACTTTATAATTTTCTTTACGAGCGCTACCTTACAAATGCGGAAGTCAATATTAGGTACCTCCCTATCTTTCGAAAACAAATCATCAACCGATCCACACACTATTGCCAACTTTTTGCTACCCCTTTCAAACAATCTTTTGCCGATAATACTTTCGTACCGGACCCCTCTTCCTTCAATTACCTACTTAACTGCCCTTTAGTCCTCTTCTATCTCATAGCTTTGATCCTAATCTTATCGAATTTAAGTTACAAAATCTCAATGATGAATTCATACCCGGCCCAGACGGTATCCTCGCCATATTTCTTAAAAAAATTTCTTCCAACCTTTCGCTTCCCCATTCTAACCTTTTTCATCTATCTCTTTCACAAGGAGAATTTCCTCAGGTTTGGAAGACCTCTTTTATAACCCCGATACACAAAAAAGGATCAAAGAACGAAGTAATCAACTATCGTCCCATTGCTAAATTTTCTCACATACCAAAACTCTTTGAGAGTACTTTATACGAAGCCTTAAGCTTTCAATGTAAGTCCATCATCTCCTCTTGCCAACATGGCTTCCTGAAAGGCAGATCAACTACTACAAACCTCATCAAGTTCGTCTCCTTTTCCCTCTCTGCTTTAGAGAATGGAAACGAAGTCGATGTAATTGCAACCGATTTTAGTAAGGCTTTTGATAGGATATCTCATCAATTAATCATCTTCAAATTGTATGCCCTAGGTTTCGAACCTATATTGTTAAAATGGATTTACTCTTACCTAGAAAGCCGTTCTTATAGTGTTCGCTTCAGATTCTTCCTCTCGGCTCCTTTCATGGCAACCTCTGGTGTCCCTCAAGGTAGCCATCTAGGCCCGCTTCTCTTTATCCTTACAATAAATGATCTGGAGCGGGTCATTAAACATTCCTCCCTCTCCCTCTACGCTGACGATACCAAATTTTTCTAACCTACATACCCAATGATTAAACCTGCACTCGAAGTCACCTTTCTTCTTAGGTATATCTACCTTATTATATGTAGGTGGTGGATATCATAGGAACTTAAGTATAGGTAATCTCTCGCAATCAGTTTTACTCTTTCGCAAATGAAATCAAATAAATCTGTTGAAGGCCACAAAAGATTGCCTCGTGCCTTCGGATATTCTAATCCGTTTTTTTTAATTCTTTTTTCGGTTCGTACCTACCTACCTAATACCTAGGTATGTTTATGTAGCTATTTGATTAGTCTTGCCCCTATAGCGGCATCACATCTAAGAAAATCTCCGATCTACAAAAAAGTAGGTGTGAAATCAAGACGATTCCCAACTCCATCCTCAGCATCATAAAACACAAAGTCCAAATTTCATATATCTATAAAAAAAATTCTAAAGCCAACAAATCCGCAGTGAATCCGATTTGTCATACTTTATAGGTTTTCACAATAAAAGTATCCAAAGAATCATCAGCCAAGAGCCGAAAAAAAATCAAAAATCTCTGACATTGTTGCGCCAGAACCAGACAGAAGAACCTGAGTGTTATGGACCTGCTGTTAAGCACACACACACACACGTGAGTCAGTATATATACTTGCGTATGTGTGTCCAACAATTTATAAGCTCAACCACAAAAAAAAGTATAAAATTAAAACCACCTCGACAAAAATAAATATTGAAAAGCAATCGGGATCGGGACGGGATAGATAGATGCGAATAAAAATACCCTCTTCTCTTTTACCTCAAAACGATCGAAGAAGTATAAATTCAGTTGACAGACCAGACCACAAGTTTGGCTTTGAATTACTCATCCTCATCGATCGATCGAACGACGACGGCGTCGACCCAGTATGATCATCAGCCAAAGCATGCGAAAAATAAAAATAAACAAAAGAAGTTACGTAAAACAAAATGTATCTTTTTCCCTTGTATGTGATATTTTTTCAGATTTTGCCTTTGTTTCTGATTGTTTTTCGTTCGACTTGGTAATTCTTTTTTCAATAATCTGTCTAGTGGCAGCAGTCTTCTTTGATAATTGGCAAAATTGACGGTCCATTGTTGTTACGCACGCAATATATAGAACCAAAGCCACAAACGTGATAGACATACAGACTTATAGGTAGGTAGGTACACAATGTGCGAATCTATTGATGATTACTTTTGTACTCGTACAGTACGATGGCGGCAATCGCAATCGCGACTGCAGAATGTCTATATCATCCACCAGTTTCCAATTAAAAGGTACCGACGACGACGACGAAAATTATTCCCAAAGACGCCGTCAAAGATCGATGTTATTTTATTTTGATAGCGGAACTAATGCTGTTACTAAAGAGATCATGCTCAGAGGTAGGTACTTACAGCGCGATCGTCGAACTTGTGTTAGCGCCGAATACACTTGCTTGAATGAGTTTTATTGGTGGTAAATTAAAATAAAGTTACTAATTTTTTTCGAAATTTATTTGCATCACTTCGATGTGTATTGTTTCTAGCGGTTATTCATCTTTATGGTTCAGTTGATTTTTCTACTAAAACAGTCGAAGAAATTAGCATATTTAACGAGTTTGAGAACGAAACGACGAAGTAGGCAACCTTCTCTTGAGTGGAAGTCTAATGTTCTCTTTCTTGAGGTAAGTTAGACTCAAACTCTATCAGATCGAATTCTACAGTACCGGTGATGCCATTGCTTTTCTCGACTACGTACATCTGTAAAACCGTATTTATCAGTGTGGTCCTATGTTATCGGTAGATTTGATGAGAACTTCAACTTCAACTGCTTCAAATAAAATATCTAGAAACAAGGAGGAAGCCAAACTTACTTAGCTCACCATCATACTACGAGATACAACCCCTTTAAAAGAATAGAAGAAAGAACTACCTGACTGAGAGCAAGGCGGAAAGTTCAACTGCCATTTCAGTCAGAAGGTCAGAGTTTTAAAAAGCACGCGAAAATCTTTCTAATTGTCAATAAAAGACAAAAAAAATCAAGAGTTTTATAAAACTTGTGATCGATGGTGACATTCGCTCATGGGAACCTTGTCATGACCAATTATGCTATTATTACAACTATGTTTTTTCAGCAAAGTCAAGTTCTTTCAATTATCATCATTGAATTGTTTTATAAAATATTATTATCACCAGTAACAGAAAATCAATTGTTATCAGCGTGTAAGAAAATTGTGATAGGAAAACACCAGGGCTGGATGGAATTCAAAATAGAGCGCTAAAGGTAACAAACAGCGTTAGACCGGATATATTTGCTGGAGTATTGCTGTCTTAACGAAGGTACATTCCCAAACTACTGTAAGCTGAAATATTTGGTGCTTCAACTCGAAGTAAACAGACCTCTTGGAGTTCACTCATCATATTGCCATATTTTTTTATTAGACAGCATGAGGAAAATCACAGAAAAGCAAAGTACCAGTTCAAAGTGGTCGGTCGACATAGCGACTAAAGCTATTAAGCGGAAAATATATAAATTGGGTTCAAAGGAGTATTGTGCTGTTGTCATTTAGATAAAAAAAATTCTTTCCACTTAGCAAACTGATCGTGGATAATAAATGCTAGCCACAATATACGTGACTGGTTATATATTTGGAATCATCAAAAACTACTTTAACAACAGAAAGTACAACGTTCTGGGTCCTCTCCTGTGGAATATTATCAAGTTGCCAATGTGACTAAGGGGGAACAGGGTTTTGCGGATTTATTGGCAGCGCACATCCACGAAATAGAATCGGTAACAAATCGTGGAATATATTCAGATAGTAGTGTACGGCTTATCAAAATTGGCAGTTAGGTACCTGGGTGTAATAATCGGCAATAGGCTCAACTTTAAGGCTCATCTGCATTATGTTGAAAAAAGTGCATATATCATACAATCCGCGCTTCGAGTTGGAAATAAGATGCAGAACAAGTTATTTTCCAATAATAATCTATTCCACCAAAATGAAATATTTTTCGGAATGGTCGTTCTAAAGAAACATGGCGTATGGTAAAGCAATTTTTAACTGCTGTCCTAATAGAAATTAGGAGAATTAAGAGTCTTAGAAATCAGAAGGACGACGAAAAATGCAGCGTCTGAGAGGTTAAAAAATCTCGAGAAGTATATCATTATGGCTGACACGTGGGGGGGGGGGGAGAGTTGGTAAAGGATGTTGTTGTGTTGGGATGCATTATTCAGGTTTTGCGAATCGTGCATGTTGGTAGTACGGGCTCACCCATCCTTAGCAGATTATCCCATCTATTGGCGCATTAAAAAAGTTTAACGGAGAATGGACGTGTTTATTATATTTTTTAAAAACGTGTCCCAGAGGGTATTTAGCTACAGTTCGCCTGCAATGGAACATCGATATGGCTTATCGTTCAAGTTATTCCATTGTATATAGAGATACTCTAGAAATTATCAGATCAAATTATCTAAATAGGTACGCTGTTTGTACATATGATTAGATAGTCAACCAACTAATAACGCCTGCTCTGCTAGTACGATCGCCGCGATCAATATCTGCTACGACTGAAAAGAAGTGACTTAAGATCCTTAACTGGCTTTGTCACCGGTCGCAGTCCTCACCATGGATTAAGAAACTCGGGCCTTTTAAATTCTATCTGGAAACGCGCCGTTTCGTCCCACTTTTACTCTGAATTTCCGAATTTTATGAGAACCAGATTGGCTAACCTTGGCAAACACTTTGATTGAACCCCATTATTTTTGTCAAATTGCACCGGCAGGTGCAGTAATCCTATTTCCCTAGTAAACTAACTTTGTCAAACTCTGCATCCGTTTTCTTCTCCTACTGCTTATTTCCGCTCGGTTAGGATTATTTACAACTTAATTCCTAACAACAATAGAAGACGACTGATAAGTTATTCAAGTTCACAATCCGCATTTATCGAATGATCATTAGCAGTTTAGTTTCATAAAAATTCAGAAAAATAAAGTACTTATAAGTTTGATACCAATTGCTCAGATTGACATGCATTGGCATCGCTGGACATGTCTCGCAATCACTGAGTGAAAATTGCATTTTTGTTCAAAAAAGAAACGGCTCAACAAGATAACAAAACAAGTCGCCTCGCTAACCATTTCTATATAGCTGTAGAATTGCGAATAGTTTTCAATCACCTGAATTTGCTTGCAAACTCACAGATATGAGTTCTCATTATTCTCTGCTCACAAACGAAAAAAAACCTCGTCGAATGGAAATACCCACCCACCCGTGTTTTTCCTAAACAACAAGATCATCCAAAATTACTGACATGTTATGGCGGCGACACGGCAACAGCTGTTGGCAAACATGTTTCTTTTCTTCATGAAGAAAAATATTTAGGTAGATAGAGAAGAAGAGCAAGAGATACGCAACCGTGTATGACTCGACTCGAAACGAATTTCACTCAACCGAACTTTGTTTCTCTTTGAGATAATTTTCGTCGTTTGAAGGGAAAAACAAAAAATATCTTGTCGCAGTTTGAGTTCGACTCTTTAACTCGGCGCAATTGGATCGTTCTTTTCGCAGAGTTTGCCGGTGAATTTTCAGCTCTTTTCTACAGATTTATTCTGATTATTTTTTTGTTTTGTTTGAAATAAAAAGCATTTTGACCCCAATTAGTGCACGCAGCTAAAGAAAAATAAAAATAAAAAAATTGCAATGTCAATTGAAATGTATCTAAAAGAAAAAGTGTAGATAGTATTTTTTTTTTGTATCGAAAAAGAAAGAAAACCGCGACACGACACGTACACCTTTCACTTTACCTGTTCTAGTGTTTATAGCTACATACCTACATAAATTATTGTTTGTCAAGTTTATCTATCCGAAACACGAGTTGATAGGTGGTAGGTACACACTCCTATCCGCGATCGAGTGAAATTTTGTTTGGTTAAATATTTCGTTTATTTCATTTTACAAAGAAGTTATATTTCTTCGATTAAATTTGTGAAGTGTGTGTGAAAAAGTATCTCATTGGATGCTCTATCTTTAGCAATGGATTACCATAGGAATTCTGCATAATCGTTATAAAACGTAAGTAAACAAAAATGAACATGTAATTTCGTGTAAAACATAAAACAACCACGCCTGCTCGTTCCGAGAATAGGTATTCCAATCAACTTTACAAGCGATGCCAAAACACAATGCAACCGATCAAGATACATAGTTACATACTTACATACAGTGCCCGGGCAACAACAAACTTTATGATCCGCCATCCGACAGATACAATTTTTTTTTTGTTTTATCTTGAAATATTCTGCTTGAGATGATTACAGACTGTGCGTACCCAAGGCAGTCGTCGTTGTCGTCTTTGTAGGTACCTGTGCCCATTCAACTGACAAAACAACAAATACAACATCGGAGGCAGCTGCTGCTGTTCTCCTCCTAGCTCTCTACCTATACCTGAAGAAGTTTTGCTGCTTCTGCAGAGCAGAGCCTTCGCAGGGAGTTCGTTCTATAGGTCTTAGGTGTTTTCTTTTTTCCCTGGGAACGCTAAGAAATCCCGCTTTTGTTTATATCCTGCTGGGGGAATTACAAGACACGCACACGGGACGATCAACTGGTTGAACCGCGATGGGAAAAACAACGATTCGCAATAAAAGGATACTCTAAAAATTCCTTGGTTTTTGTAAATTTATTTTCTTCTGCGTATTTTAACCATTTGTCCTTAATCTGTTGGATGTTTTTCCTTTTAAGTTCTGGATTAGGGTGGTGCTTCGCAATTGCCCGATTCAGTGCAGGAATGGATTGAGGTTCACCACAGCAATGCAGTTTTGTTGTTCTTGATTGCAAGAGAATTATGTGTGGAAGGAAATAAATAAATGTCAGTGAGTGCGGAAAAAGAGGAAATTAAAATTTTAAGGAGCAACAGCAACTGCAGGGGGTAAATTAAAATTGCAAAATATGTAGTTAATGAAGTGGAAAATTATTCAGAAAGGAAGTCTATCTTTTATTGAAAAAGGATATCAGGATATAATGGAGCTGCTAGTGCTTGCTGTGAAGTTAATTATGAGTCGACTTTGTTGGGGAAATTAAATAAAAAGGAGGTGCGCCTGCATTCACCCAACAATTAGAGTTTCCATACGTCAGTATTTGACATCAGGAGCAAGGCATTACAATTTGACAGGCTTTTCCATATCTCTTAGAGTTAAATGTTTTAGGAGAACACTATCGGTCGATAGATGAAGTCTTATAGGTTGTCTAGGGTGTTTTTTTTAAAGGTTGGTTTTTCGAATAGAGATAAAACTGACATTTTGTGATCAAACCTGGCCACTCTAATGTCATTTATGAACAGGTTGACAAATGAACAACGCTTGCAAATCGTACAAATTTATTTCGAAAATAATGGTTTGGTTCGCGAAGTTTACCGCAAGCTCATTTTGGGTTGAATGGCTACGCCAACTAGCAAAATTGCCGCATTTGGAGTGAAGAAAATCCACATGAGACCCTTGAAACGCTATTACATCCACAAAAACTGGCTGTTTGGTGTGCTCTATGGGCTGGTGGAGTCATTGGGCCATACTTCTTCTGATATGATGCTGGAGAGTCAGTTACCGTTAATGGAGACTGGTATAGAGACATGATAACGGACTATTTTGTTTCCGAATTGGATGGCATGAATGTGGATGTGATGTGGTTCCAACAAGGCGCTACATGCCACACAGCGCACGTCACAATCGATTTATTAAAGGAAACATTCGATGAACGCATAATTTTGCGGAATGGACCTGTCAATTGGTCACCAAGATCGTGTGATTTGACACCATTGGATAATTTTTTTTGGAGGTATGTGAAGTCGCTCGCCTACGCCAACAAACCAGAAACGTTAGGGGACTTGGAAGCCAACATTCGTGGCGTTATTGCCGACATACAGCCCCAAATGCTTGAAGAAGTGGTTGAAAATTGGACCTCTAGACTTGTCTTTATTCGAACCAGCGGCGGCGGCCACATGCCCAAAATTATATTTAGAAAATAATGGCATAAAATTATCCTTCCAATAAAGCCAAATTAATGAACATTAAAACAATATTCTTTTGTTTTATTTCAATTCGTAGTTCTATACCTCTAAAGAAAACACCCTGCGTGAAGGCTTCCTCGGATTCTGAAACTTCTAAGTCTAAAGTATGAAGTCTGCTGCAGCTCTTAGTTAAAAAAATGTCAATTAATGTTAGTCAATTCTGGTTCAAAATCAGCGTATAGCGTTACGACGATAGTGTTGCATCATGTAAATACAAAAATCGTCTATCGTCTGAATGATGGCGTTTCTAGGATTCAATATTTGCTTCATGTAGGTAACTCAATAATTGTCAAAACAATTGCCGGTTTTTGATCGATGTGGTACCTATCGTCCTACATTGAAGTTTATATTTTGCAGCCAAATTAAGCATGAAACAAAACTAAAATCCCTCCCTCAATTTTCAGTCAATTGCTCACAGTGGACGAATTGTGAAAAGGAAAACTGTTTTGAATAGTAAAATTCTTATATATATAAGTACGCCTGAAATCGTATTTAAATTAAATCAATTCAAAAAATAAAAACTGCTTTGCAAAAGGGTTGTTGCAGCGCCACCTCTGATTTGATAGTGAAGGCTACCTTAATGACGATAGCGATAAAGTTACGTGAAGAAATTTTAACGAGTATCATTTTCAGGGTTACGGAACGAGTGGCCAGTCCTTGCGATCTTTGGTGTTAGGCATTTTGAATTTGTTTGATAGCAACACTTCCCACAATGGCTACGGTTCCGCTGCAAGAATTCGCAAAGTTAAATTTTTCGATAATGTAATTTTTATTTTACTCAAGTGAACTAATCTAATTTAAGCAATTTATTTAAAATGAATTTGTCCTTAGTCGAGCACTTACTGAATTTAGTGCAAAATAAATTCCTAGACACTAGTTTATGATGTTGAAAAGCGAGCACCTTTATGGGACATGAAAAGGAAAACAGAAATAAAAAATTTTCAGAAGAAATTTGGGATTTTTGCTTCTAAAAAAAAAAACATATTTTTTTTAGCAAGGAGTGTGCTCACTAATTTCAAAATACCCAATGGCTTCATGGCCCAACATATGCTGGGTCTGCCTGCATTTGCAGTCATATGTTCCATCGATGCTTGAGTTTCTCGTGAACACATGATTCGATGGCGCGACTGCGATCAATGCAGACTGACCAAACTATTGCGCCGGGACAATTGCAAAAGGTTTGCGTCTTTCCTTCTATCTCTCAGGAGAATCGACTGCAGGCTGCTTGTAGGCGTCCTTTCGGGCCACTAAGCTTTTGCTAAACACATACATGTGTTGGGCAAGAGCGCTATCATCACCTGTCCTTTTTCTTGCTGTGAGGAGGATGACACAGATAAACACTTTCTCTGCTGTTGTCCGGCCATTGCTCGCATCAGGTGGCGGATTGTCGGGGCTGACGAGGTCGGACATTTAAGCCCTTTATCGCTAAAGCTTCTTCACATCTTTCTTCGAAAGACGGAAAAGCTAAGTACATTAATGTAAAGTGTCTGCAGGTTGGCACAATGGGCTAGTAGTTGTGTCTCAGTCATCCATCGTAGATTCAGACAGTGGAAGAGGCAAGCAAGTGATTTGAATTGATTTGGTGTTCCGTTTGCAAACAAGTATATTACTTGGAACAATCGCTTGCATGCAAAGTCTTCTCGGGATGTCACACCGGGCAAGTTTTGCTTGAAGCATGGTGTGACCTTAAGGCTTGTATAATACATATTTTCATACATGACGTTTAGGCTTGGGAATTTTTTGTAGCATTCAAGATTCCTTATTAAATCAAAGGCCACGTCGTACGGAATTTAGGTATATGTCTGCAAAACTTATATTTCGCTTAAGTAAGCATTATAAGAAGCCTTATACACTTCAAGTGTATTGTGATAAGTAAAGAAAATTGACATAGGTGTTCCTAAAATATTAAGTTTATTCGGCCCAAACGGGACTTATAAGTCAAGATTTTCTAATGTGTGAAGATATATTTTTTGAAACGAACGAAAGATTCCTCCAGTTAAACGACAATTTCAAATTTGAGGTGGTACTGGAGCGGGATTGAATCTAATGCTCCTTGCTTCCAACGCACAGAGCAAAAACGTATTAACTTTTGACTGACCAAACCTAAATCTTTTGACGCAGAAATTTTTTACATATTTTTTTCTTTCCATCGCAAACAAAGTTACGTCAGTGTTGTGTGAGGTTTGGGTATGATGTGCGCTCACGAATACACTGGTCATGTACTTTATATTTGTGGTATAGTTCCCTATTGACTTGTATTTTACCTCCCTGAATGTACATTTCCATTTTTGTTTTCAACCAACAGAAATCCATTCCATACATTTAGTTATACAGATTTTTATTTATAAAACCTCCATTAAAAATTGGCCCAACTAATGCCGCTTCTTCCTACGTCTAGCCTCGTTTTTTCCAAATGTCATCGAAATAAAACCAACTAACAAACTTACTACACATCATCGCCTTTCACAAGAATAACAAACAAACAAACACGACAATTAAAACAATCTTTCCGGCAATAACTGTCACAAGTTGAACCCTCATTAACGACAACACTTCTCTTCTTTCACTTTTATCGTTTGAATTGACAATTTTATTCGAAAAGCAACGGTAACAAATTGCTCTTTGAGATTCCTTGTCATCGCCCCCATACTTAACTTATCTGCGTGTGCTGTTCAATAAAATCAAACTCAACTCAAAGCAAACTGGAACCATTAAAAAAGAGACTTCCCACTTCCGTTTGTAATGATCGACAACAAAGTAAAATTCATTGGCCTCCCTCCCAGTCTCGGCCCAGTCGTTAAGGGAAAATAAAAAAAAAAATAAAAACTCATCACACACCAAAGGCCCACTTTAATCAGCTCATCAAACAAATCACGGCAACAAAAAAATAGAAACAACTCTTTTCCACTGATAAACAAACGGTCTCGGCGATAAAAATAGAGCTCAAGTTGAAACTTTTTCAATGAACTGAACTTCTCTCTCACGTCAAACAGCAGACGTTCTAATATCTAAATCTAAATCGTAGAAAAAACACAGCAACGATAACAACAAACTGTTATCGAACAAAAAAAAAAAAAAACAACAACAACCATCACCATCAATGTCCCTTTTAACAGGCAATCCCAATCCCAATCCCAAATATAGACAAAACAAGGTGGCACACTATGATGATGACAGTGACATTAAACTACGGCATAATCAAAGTAATTTTTAATCACTAGGTACTCACTCGTTTGCTGATAAGGGTGAAGCGATAACCAGCGGCTATCTGACAGATGTAGTTGGTATCCACATCTCTACCTCCACCCATCATCTAATTAGATACTAAAACTAAAACTGGACAATTAAAGATACTTCGCATCGATAACAAAGTTGTTAAGTAGAGTTCTCACAACTTTTGAACAAAAACAACAACAGGCATCCAGATAATAATATATAACATGGATGTTGTGGGCGTTGTGGTGTGTTGTCATTGCAGATACCGGTAGAGCAGTATCTATTGGGAGGATTTTAATTAAAAACGTGCCACAAAGGCAATGCCATCCAGTACATGGCTTTCCAAATTCAAACTGGGCAAAAAGATACACCACCCTTCTTCCCCCCGCCCAGAGAAGTATAGCTCGAAACCCTTGTCAGTGTGCTGTTTTCAGTGAGCTTGCATGGATCCTTTACTTTTTCGATGCCGTAAAAGTGTCACCTTTTCACTTTTATCCTTAACTACCGTTGTCTCTTTCGGCGTGTCGTCCTTCAACTGTGAATGACAGAAAATATATATATAAAAAAATAACAAGGAGAAGGCCAGCTGTCAGTCAGAAGATACGTAACGCACATATGTTGTATAGTCTTGTTTCTTGTTTCTTATGTTTCCTCGAGAGTGACATTTGATTGTGTGAGAAAAACTCCTTATGTGCGATGTTAAGAGCATATGTACTTGGGTGCATTGGGAGCAGAAAAATCATATCGATCAATTATTATTATTCATCGAACAGGTGCTCAAGCGAACAGAGGGAGATAAGCTGTGATGTAATCTCTATCTCTATCGCAAGACATATGAGTTCTCACAGAGTTTATTTTATTTATCCTGAAGTCCAATGTCTGTTGGGACATTGCACTGGCATTGTGTTGTCGGGGCTTAGAATGACATTAGGTTCTTCGAAGCGATTCATTTTCTAAAATCCCAAACGAATCATCGATCAAGGTGATTTAATTTGAATTCGTCGGGCTCTGTGTATTGTTGTGCGACTTGCCTTCGATTTGTATTTGAATTCAGCAACATTATAGATAGGTACCTATGTCTACAGCTATTTGTCTTCTTTTTGTACACCTCTGTTTGTGTGTGTTTGTCCATTCTGGGAATTGATTTTGTATCTTATCAGAACGAATGTAATTGGTAGATGAGCATCTAAAAGGGGGGAAAGGTGATAACTTTATATTATGGATTTGTTGACGCTAGTTCATAATTTTTCTTGTTCTTTAGATTAACGGGTTATTGCCGAGATTGCACAGCGATTATGTGATAGATTTAGGGTAATCTTGGATATTTTTTGATTAAACAAACAAGTAGGTAAGAGATTGTTTCTATGGCAAGTTTTTTTCTAAAAGGGGTTTAGGTACGACCAGCACGTTCTCTTCATAAGCTTTTTGCATATCCATGGAATTTTGCCATAAAAAGATCTATTATGTCACTCAACTCTGGACAAAAAGACCTTTCTTCTTTAAAAAATATTTTTATTCATAGGGTGCTGTAGTAGATCCATAAAAAAAAACTCAAATATTAGGAAACTGTTGCTAAAGCATTCCCAATTTTCTCAATAAATAAATTGAAGTTTTATACATCTCCTGAAGCAATAAGACTCAAAAACTGGTTAGTAATTCAAATTTTTTAAAAATCTTAGACGTTATAAGGAGCCCTTGCCACGTCAGAACCTAGAGCCTATAGTCTGCTTTACCAAGGGCAGGACATTCACCCGGTTTCTTCGCCTTCATCATAGGCATCAAATATAGTTGTATCGCCTAAGCCTAACACATTAAGGTGCCTTGCAAAAGCGTGGTGGCCCGTCACAATACCTACTAGGCGTCCGCACATTTTGTTCACTAGTAATGGGAAGTCTGCCCAGAAACATTCCGTCGAATTAATTAGTATTCCCGAAATCTGAAGATTCGTGCCATCGAATATTGTCACTATACAACCATCATCAATGGATGCACCGATGGACCCAACAGAGGTTCAGCTCCTGAGGAAACTTCCTCCGAAACTTGACGAGCAAGCTTGTCGGAGATCTCATTTTCCAGTATGACCAGGAAGACTCAGAGAGTACAGTGACCGAATTCAAAGAGTAATTACGTTGAAGCACCAACTTGCAAGTGGTCAAAGGATTGAGCAAGCACTTAAGTGCAGGTTGGCTGTCACTAGAGACACATATACTTCGACTGCTCCTGCTGTGCCCATTAGAGCAGCATAGACTTCCTTTTGGAAGACTGATGATGCATATATGCCTAACGATCCTCGGCGAAGCTAGTAGGGTCATTTACAAACAAGAATTGTATGACACTCTCACCGTTTCATCAGACTGCAGTACGAGTTATATCAAAAACTACTTCATTTTAAACGAGAAATGGAACAAGTGAAATGTTTATCAAAGCATTTAGATCAGTCGGCAATGCTTGCTCCAAAGGAGGTTGCTATCGGGGATCATTCCAAAATAATTGGCTTCCCGTGATAGCTGCAATATTTCGCTTTTTAGTACTAGTTGAGGCAAATTAGTCAATTCCCTTCTTTTCGTAAAGAGAACAGACCCGGTTTTAAGAGTATTCACCAACAACCCATTTCTAGTACACCAATCTTCGATCATATCCAATGCCGCGCCTCCTACGCTATCGCAAAAAAATAAGCTATGCCTGGTCCGACAAAAAGAACGGCGACATAATAAAGGTAATCCTTCACATTGAGACCAGAAACGTTGAGCGTGGTTCGCAGAGAGTCGACCAACATGCATCATAACAGTGGAAACAGATCTTTCTCTTATGGGCAGCCCCTGTTTACCTCCAACATTTCGCCGCAATCCTTATCTGCAAATATTGTTCTGTTCCCCAACATTGCTCGTATCTACTTGACAAGTGATCGATGTTGTCTGCCTGTCGCATTGTCAAAGGCACCCTAAATATCAATCCAAATGGACAGAGTTTAACTAGTTTTCAATACCTCAATCTCAATCGCGAGTGCCATGTAATGTAATGCCAAAATCCACGAATATTCGTTTGTTTAAATACATTTTGAGATATCGAGAAGTTAGTCGTACCACCAGCGTTACCTTCACGTACCGCAGTTTGAGAAAAGGAATTTTATAACCGAACTTTAACCCAGATTTTATGCGTAGATATCATATAAAGTCTATACCAAACCTCAGTAGTTCACGACTTTATTTAAAGCTACAGGGTTTAATTTATAATCTGACGTCACTCTGCTTATCGATATCCGTGCGATTTGTTTACGCTGTAGGTAAGATACAAATTCTCAGAACTCAAGCAAGCTAATATATCCGGCTTTAAAATCGATTATACCGTACAGGTAGGATTGTAGGTTTTTTTATTTTTTTTTTTGTTTTGCAAAATGTGTTCCTCCATGTGACACGTTTCCATTGATAAACCCAAAAAGAAAAAAAACCCACAGTCCTCAACCTTGAGACTTTGCGAACATAGAGAATGTTATATAAATCTTTGACTACCAAATCAGCAGGTCATGGATATTTTGTTTGTTTGTTTGTCTTAAAAATACATCTGCGATAGATGCAAACAAAATTTGCTTCACTGACCTTGACTCGGAGACGGAGACGATAAGTAAATACATCTTTTATCTCTATCTAAAGAACGTGACTACATAAACAAAACAAAGGAAGATATGTCAACAAATTCACATTCTACGGTGACTCTTGATTGGCGATAGCGAACATGTGTCTAGAAAAAAGTACCTGCATGATACTGCATCGTTTTTTTTTTGTAAACTGAATTTATGTCATACAATTCATAATGTGGTTGGCGATCTGACATGTTGCATAATGATAACCAAAATAAATGTGTCAAATAGGTGAAAAATCTTCCATCGGGCATTATGAGGACCGGCCGCACGTGCTCATAATACTGTGAGGTTCTTACACACTAAAAATATCTCACTTCATCTATAATGTTTAATGCAACTGTAAATGTAGTAGTTTTGACTTTGGAAATTTATGAAGACTGGATTAATTAGTGCAACTAAATATACTGGCCGTCCAATAGCAAGCCGTTGAAATGAACATTTAAAAACACTGGTGGACAGTAATTGCACATTTCAAAAAAGCTTTCTTCAGCGTACAGATACTCACTGATGATTTACAAAGTTCAATTGACGCAGGAACTGAAGCCTTATGACCACGCACAGCGAATAGATTTTGTTGAATGGATTATAAAACATGAACAAGTTGATTTTTTTTTTCGAGCAAAATCATCCTAAGCGATGAAGCTCATTTTTACATTTTACAAAGTTTCTCTGCTTGGTGCGGATTTTAGGCTGAATGCAACATTAAAGCATACTTCTTTGAAAATGAGGCTGATCAAGCAATTGATCCTCGATATCGCGACATGATAAAACAGGTTTTGTCTGTTGCAAATGCCATACAGCTCGTGAAACAATTCAATTACTGTAAAAAGGCTTTTTCTGGTCGTGTACTCTTTCGTTTCGGTTATCAGAATTGTCATATGATCTAACTTGTTTTTATGGGGTTATTTGAAGTCAAGGGTCTGTGTCAACAAGGGAGCTACTTTCCTTCAGGAAAGAGGCTGATCAAGCAATTGGTGCTCGGTAACGCGACATTATAACACAGTTTTGTCTGTGGCACATGCCATACAGCTCGTGAAACAATTCAATTACTGTAAAAAGGCTTTTTCTGGTCGTGTACTCTTTCGTTTCGGTTATCAGAATTGTCATATGATCTAACTTGTTTTTATGGGGTTATTTGAATTCAAGGGTCTGTGTTAACAAGGGAGCTACTTTCCTTCAGGGTAAAAGTCTTTGACAGTTAATTTTTTTGGCATCACTGAAACAAAGAGAGGTGTAGAAGGTCCCAAAACAAACCAAAGTAAAAGTACCTGCATTTCGATAGATGCAACCATAAATCCATATTTTCCTGTCATATCAGTGCAAAAAGTGTATATTTTAAATCAATAATTTTATTATTAATATCTGTCTCCTCTCATCAAGATTTTGGATTTGTTATTTTGAATAGTTTTTCTATCTAATAAATGCATTCGTATGTGCAAATTCGTTCTACACTAAAGGAAAGTTGAGCCCCAACAAGCCCAAAACCATCCGTGCATTGAAGGAGGACGAGATTAAACGCTTCGTCAACGAAATTATGGAAAATGTTCATAATCCAAGAACTTTTTCTTTTTTTTGAATTCCTTGAGTACTTTGATGGACTAATATGCCTTGAAACCCTTAAGACACTAGGTGCAACCATAGATCTACCCAAAAAATATTAATAACAAATCGTGCTTCCCTTATTGTTTAAACAGAAACTAACTTCTAAAATATACGCCATTCCGACAAAATGTAGAATTATAGCAAAATTACCCGTCGATTTCAAAGACGGTGACATTTATATAAAACCGACCAAAATTAATAATAATTTGGAAACACGTGAAGGAATTTATAATTCCAAAGATTGGTACTGCAATCTTGAAGTTAACAATACCTCAAATGCAGAGCAATCCTTTTTTATTAAACAACCTATTCCCGTACAAAATGTTCAAAATAATGTCATAGAATTCAACCATATTAACATCTGTCCATATGACGAGTTAAATAAAAGAATAGGATGCTATGGATATAACGAAATTAATTCGAACTGAACATATTAACTCCGAGGAACATAAATCTACATATTTTTAAACTATGATGACATCTTCTTTATTGAAGGTGAGAAACTCTCTTTTTCAAATACAATCAAACATCGTATTCAAATTACGAACAATATTCCGATATACACAAAATAGTATCGTTACCCCGAAATACATAAACAAGAAATAAGTTCACAAATTGAAAAACTCCTGGAACAAGAAATAATAAGACCTAGCTTTTCATAGAGTAGTCCTATCTGGATTGTTTCGAAGAAATCCTATTTACTTTATGATTCAACTAGATTTTGCCGCAGCTCCACTCGTATATAATTATGTATTAAGCCATAGCCTCTCTCAGAAAATAAAGTAAATATAAGGCATAAACGGCCCATACAGGACCCAAAGCCTAGCTTCTCCATTGTGTGTGCGAAGATATATTTTTTGACACGAATGGAAGGGTCCTACAGTTAAATGTCGATTCCGAACAGCAATTAATTTTTGGGAAGCTTCTCATGACGGTTCTTACTCTTGGATGTTTGTCAGCCGTTCGCAAGAGCTGGGGCAGCGCATACAAACTTTTAGGTGGTACATGTCGGGGCTTGAACCAGCGACCTCTCGTTTAGTGGTCCCTCCTCAGAAACCTATACAAATACGGAGAGTGTCACCATAACAATGCTGTTTTTTTTTAATATTGGCCGAATATATCTAAAAATAACTAACTTCCTTGACTCTCCACCTCCCGCCCTTCTTAGCCCATCTTCTTAGCCATACTGATCCCAAGGACGCTTTATTAGAATACTGGAAGAATTATTAAAAATTGCGGAGTAGTTCTAGAGTTACTCCATCTCGCCGTAACTCCTCCCCTTTTTACTTCTCCTCTCTTACATCTTACAAAGATCGTGAATCAAATCCCTAATCTAATGGTATCCTAGAGTCGTGTCAGATTTATGTTTATATATTTGACAGTGCAGTTCAGACAGAGACACACTTTGTATTTTAAAGTGATCAGGCATCCCGGTTAAGATACTATTATCTTCTATAAAATCTTGATGTATCGAATGCATCCACCCACATAGTATGTCTATGTATGTACTTCCAGGGTTATTGCACAATTGGTGTCGAATATTAATCTTTTCTTAAACATTAGACCACACTAATCATCGGCACACATAAGAAACTATGAAAAAACCCTTTTTTAAATAAATTTTAAGTGGAACAGTTCACCTTAAGGTCATCGAGTGCGTACTATACACACATTTAAACAACAATTGAATTTTATTTGATTAACAATTTTAATTAGTCGACCAACACAATAAGTGCGGCTTATCACTCGGTCATGCTTTGTGGAGGAACGACGAACTCGTCAGTCGCAACAAACAAAAGGGCTTACGTTAGATCGTCGTTTTCAAACAGTAAACAATCACAGCAATCAATTTGAAATGTAGAGCATCCCCATAAATTCATTTGATTATACTTAATTACTTAGCTATGTATCTATAGAAATGAATATGAAAAATAAAAAAATAACAACACTTACCGTCAAACAGAATTTGGTTATTGCGAAGTAGTTGAGAGTTCAGTGGCTTTATATGGATTTCATAAATTACAAAAAAAAAAATAAAAATGCAATGTCATACTTTGTTGTAACTCATTCAAAGCGAAGTGGAATTGCACATGGTGATGAAAGTGGGGGATTTACCAAGACCCACCCGCCAACACGTAGCTCAATGATGATAACATCCGTACAGCTACTGTACAAAGTGCAGTTGACGACGATGAGTTATTCGGATTGGACAAAGTGAAAGTCAGAATAATTCCCTTCATAGTTCAAACGAAATGTGATTTTATTTTTTTTTATTTTTAGAATAGTCAGACTCGACGACGAACGTTTCTCATTTTTATTTTCATTTAGCAGACCAGACCCACACACAGCGAGTGAGGGAACGAAACATGTTCGGTATCGGTATATGTATCTATCTCTGTAGAGTCTGGTGCAATTACAGACAATGTCGGGTGATTATTTCTGAGAAATTAATTACAATTATGAGCGCCCGAGATGGAGATGCAGTTGTAAAAAGTTCCAAATGTTTACATTTTGTTTTAGTTTGAATTTTTGGATGTTTGTTGCATTTTGGCGCCATGTTTGTACAACTGTCAGTAGTTGTATATATTCGATTGTTCTTCGTTGGATGTACATTTACGTATGAATTGAGTTGGACTAATTAGTGTGTGCTGATTGTGGCATTACACAATTTAATAAATATTCCTCTGCAGCTGTCCATTTTTGTAGATCGACCAATGTGATGCGAATTTAAATTGTAAAAATTTATTAATAATATTTTAATGTGTAGCAGGCCAGCTATTTAGAGAGAAGTTATTGCTGAGTTAAGAGTTAGTTTTGTGTTACTTATTCAAAACACATTCGTGGCAGCTGCCAGTGAACGGACATGTTGTGAGGATGCTCTTTGAGTTTGGAAAAGTTATAGGAACTTGCAAATTAATAATTCGTGTTACTGCGTGGATTGTAAAGAGTAATCTTTTTTTATTCATAAATAGTGAGCGTAGAGTTTTAAAGCTGACTATAATCATAATTTGTTGGCAAATTATGTCTGTCATTTAATTTTTTTAATATTACAAAAATTTAAGTTGACAAATTAATCTTAAAAAACATGAAGCAGTGTAGCTCCGCAAAAGGTTTGAAAAATGTCTGAAGCAGACTTAGCAACGTTTTGAATGATTCATGCAAAAGAAAGCATTCTGGGTTTACGTAATTTTTTTAAGTAAGGATATAAAATTTTAAAGATTATTCTGCTTAGGGAGGGGGGGGGAGGAGCAGAGTACAATAACTTTGTCGCCGAATATTGAAAACTGTTTTTTGTAGACGTGTTCAATAAAAGGTGATTTTTAAGTTTTTCAGGTTGGCAGCACTGGTAAGTAATGGCGTCCAAACGTCATCTGTCAAAGTGAAAAGGTGTCAGTATACTCTGCCATTTAATCATGCAAATTATTGAAATTTATTATCAAAATTCGTGCTCTGTGAAAAATGTGAAAATCCACTGTTTTATCGAAAAATTGTGTTCAGCGATGAGGCTCATTTCTGGCTCGACGGATACGTAAATAAGCAAAACTGTCGCATCTGGAGTGATAAACAGCCACATGCCATACAAGAATTACCGATGCATCCCGAAAAAACGTCAGTTTGGTGTGGTTTATCTTCGGTCCATTTTTCTTTAAAGACCGTGAAAGAAACGTTACCGTTAACGGCGAACTATATCGAGCCATGATATGCGACTTTTTGCCCCAGTTGGCTGAGCTTGAACTTGGTTGAAACACACAGCTCGTGAAACAATGGAAATATTGAAGGATGCATTTGGTGAGCAGCTTATCTTTCGAAATGGCCCTGTGCCAAGATCATGCGATTTAACGCCTCTTGATTATTTCTTGTGGGGCTACGTAAAGTCGTTAGTCTATGTGGACAAGCCGAACACGATTGAAGCCTTACAGGAAAACATAACACGCGTAATACGTGGAATACAGGTCGAAATTCTCGAAAAGTGATTCCGGTTGTACCATTTGAAACGGAGCCGCGGACAGCATTTACATTAAGTTGAAGGCCTATTTATCGATTACAATACAATTTTTGACTATATGATGCGAATTTCAGTGTTTTATTGTTATTCGTTAAAAAAAAACTACGCTTAAAAAATCACACTTTACAAGCATTTTTTCGTTTGGGTCTATTTTGCCCCGTTTAGGAGGGAGCGACACTGTTAAAAAAATTACTTAAAATGGAAAACTTAAAAAAAGGAAAATAGCAGTTTTGATAGTCAGACATTCGTTCTTTCAATTTTTTTTTTTAATTCAGTTAGTTCCATCAATATGTTTTGGAAAAATAACGCATCAAACTCCAAATTTTGAAAAGAATCGCGTTTTTGATTCGCATAGGCAAACTTTTGCAAACTTTTGCTACATGCATAGAAAGCTAAACTTGCTTTTGGCACTCAATATTTGATATTTAATTTTCAGTCTAAGCACTTAGCACTCAAGTGGAGTGACAGATTATTGTGGACCTCCCTCCGACACTTGTTCCACCACCATCATCTCTGAAAGTACTTGACCTTCTTTTTTTTGGTCTCTCTTATGTAAAGTTCCGACCATAATTTCATTGCTGGCAATCGTAAACCTAATTAATAACAACTCTTACTGCATGCCTCCTTACCTAGATTTCCATCTGTTTGCCATCGATGGAAATACTATAATAAACCGAGCGGGATATACAAAAACTTCAGCACTGTTCTCCAAGAACGCCCATAAAGGCCCGTATCTCCAGGCTTGTACGAGTGTGGTAGATTTCAGAAATGACAAATTTCACTTCATTCGTTTGCAGGTTAGCGGACTCAAGTAGGCCTTCCCGTCAGCCAGTCATTTTACCTATTTCAAAAGGCCTGCCTATCGTTTGCACCCATTGGCGAAAGTATCTCCCATTAACGCTGCTGGTCGCTTAATTTTCCAAAGCCTTTTAGCATAAATAATGAAAGGCTAAAAGTCAGGAAATAATATTCATTTCTTTACCTTATTCAAAATTTATTAAATTTCTCCCGCCAGACCGTTTACCAAATGAATGATGCATACACCTCTTGAAATACACGCAATCTATAACTCAAAACAGTAACCATTTGGCCAAACCTGCCCAATACGACCACATCAATTCAATTATTAACAACTCCCCATTTAGCCACAACCATAAACAACACCCAGCCGCCACATTATGCTCCTTCTTATGATAAATTCGTTTCGGCCAGCCGTTAAGCCGGCTGTCAACCATAATTAAACCGCCAATTCATCAAAATCGAGCTCAAAGTTTCATAAATAAACCTCAAACCGCTTCGTGGCGCGTCGTGTCGCGTCGTCCAAACGAACCCAATTTCTTTAATTGAACATAAATAATCGCCATGGACGTGAATTTTCCCTCAGATTTTTCCTTATTCATTTGCATTTGCGCTCGATCGGGGCTTGTTCCTCCACCAAACTTTAAGATGCAAATCAACTCGGCTCAAGATGCCTATAGAGAACGAAAAAAAGAGAAAAAAAATTCGCGTAGGATACTACACGGTGGCCAAATTCAATTAGTCATTCATAGATTTGCTCCGCATTCGATCCGTGTCGACCTGCAGAAAAAAAAGATACAGGAAAACTATTGAAACAACGAAGGAATTAATTATAGCCTTGAGTCACCGCGACAGGAGTAGACTCAATCGACCGTCATGCCATGCCTACGCATAAATGTCTCAACCACGTGCCCAAGAATTATCATCATCATTGCATGAGCGTAATAATAAGATGCGAACATGCGTAGGAATAAATCCAATCTGAATCTGAATCTGAATCCCAGAAGTGGATATAATGCACGGCATCGTACTAAGATTGCGGAAAAGGGGTTGAAATCGAAATACACATAACAAACAATTATTATTAGTTACAGATGCTGCGAGAGTGCAACGAATTGATTATGCAACGCCTAGTCCGGATAATATAACCGATACTCGAAGACCTTAATCAGGTTTCAGTCTGTATGGATGTGTTGTTGGGTGACGTCTTTGCAACCGCACAGATACCAGATATGGATGTATTTATTGGAGCAAAAATTAATTCCCAACGGTTAAGCCCTTTTAAATGTGGGTAATTAAACTTTTGCGATACTTAGACACTTAGATACTCTCGTAATTTGCAATTTATTTTCCATTGCGGTTAGAAAGAGTTATGTAAATATTTGTGGGCTACTTAGAGATAAATAGAAATAAAACGAAAAAGGTGGTACGTAAGCGTAAGGGGTTGCTGCGGACGCGACCACAAAGCGTTTGTATTTTTTTTCTTCTTCTTCATTTCGCATTTTTTTTTCTGTGTGCTTTTGGTTTTTAGGTATCAATTATATACCGAATTAGTTGCATTCCAAATAGAAAAAAAAAAGTATTGCGCCGCTTATTTGCTTTGGGGTTTGGGATTTAATAGGAAATTTACTTAAGGCAATATGAGCTAACATTTATGGTGGTGCTTCAGAATTTGGGAGCATTACCCATGTGGGTTGTTCGATGTCGATGACAATGCGAATTTTTTTTTCGTTTTTTTGTCAGTGTTAGTGTAATGTTTTTAAGGAGCTTCGAATAACAGGTTTCTATTGGAAAGAAGCAAATTGGAAATTAATGGGGAAGCGAAAAAGATAAATCGAACGATCACCACCAGTGTTCCGCTGAAAAAATGAAAAAAAGGGGCGTCCACATAAAATAAAGGGTCCGCCGTCTAACGTTTTTTTTTCAACTTGTGCTTATTTCGCGAATGGTAACACTTAGCTCATGTCTGATTTGATAGATAATTAGTTTTATCCTTCTGCTGAACGAATATGGTTGTGTATACGCTTGAACAACGCTGGGAAATATTGCGACATTACTTTGAAAATCATGGTAATGTTGCAGAATGTGTGCGAAAATTGCGTACGGATTTTGGAAGAAGAGAAGCACCGTGAGCTCCGTATGTTCGTTATCTTGTGAAAAAAGTGAATGAAACTGGCATCCTCATCGATAAACCAAAGCGTGAAAAGCCAAAAACAGTGCGTACACCCGAGAAAATTGCTGCTGTGGCAGAAAGTGTGCGTGAAGCGCCATCAACATCAATTCACCGTCGTTCTCAACAATTGAACATTTCGGAGACATCATTGAGACGAATTGGTATGACGCCATACAAAGTCCAATTGGTTCAGGAGTTGAAGTCACAGTCAATGGCGATCGTTATCGGGCCATGTTGAACGAATTTTTGTTCACAAAAATTGAAGAGGAGGATATTGGCAACATTTGGTTTCAACAGGACGGCGCTACGTGCCACACAGCCGAAGCTAAACTCGATGTCTTGCGCCCTGAAGATCGCATTATCAGCCGCAGAGCTGATGTCGTTTGGCTACCGCGGAGCTGCGATTTGACACCGTTGGACTATTATGTGTGGGGTGCCGTAAAAGATAAGTGTTACGCCGACCTGCCAGAGACAATTGACTTTAAAGGACAATAATCATGAAGCCATTGGTGAAATACAGCTGCACACAATCGATAATGTGCTTAAAAATTGGACTGATCGTGTAGGCCGATGCAGCCATTTGAATGAAATTATTTTCCATTATTAACCGGAATGATTTTACTTTCAAATAAAAAAAGAAATTTGAGAAAATATTCAGTAGTTTATTTTTATAGCATTTTCAAAAAAAAAAGTTATATGGCGGACCCTTTATTAAGAAAGCAAAAAAAAGCAAACAGTAAAAAGCAACAAAACCGTGTCACTAATCACTTAAGTTGAAATTCTTTTGGCTAGACCTAAACAACGAACGGATGAATGGATTCATATTATTAGATATTCACAAGTGCAGGTTCGTGCCAAGTATGGTAATAATTAGACTTTGAACCAAAAACATGTGAACTTCTCCTTCCCCTAATTTAATAAAAATAATTTGTCGTAAGAGATTTGAAATACGCATATTTCAAGTCCAACACTATATTTCAACATGCTCTAAAAGCTGAGCAATTTTAGTAACAATGTTACAAAACTTCTTTTTAATAAAATTAAAAAATTAATGTGTTAGTTGACCAAGTTTTTTAAATCGATCTAAGGCCTTAAAGGAGCCAAATGGCAACGCTGATCACCACCAGCGCTCACTACTGAACGTTCTTTTGACACCTGTCGACATTTTTAGCGTATAAGTGGCAATTTGCATTTTAAGGCTTACGAATTACATATTTATGATATTCTTAGAAACTTAGTGTACATCTTTGTTTTTGGAACCATAAGTCATGCTCGTGCTGCACTCCAAAATTGCCAGACTCCGAAATTACTGGGTCTTTTTTAGCAGGCTTCGTTTTAACCCATTAAAGAGTGTTTCGAGTGTTAACAACGTGAAGTTTGGTTAAACTTTGCCCACTTTCTCGAATATTGTGTAAGCTAATTTTGGGGGCCAATTCACCGGTCCGAAACGTGAAACTATGCGGTTATCAAACGTTTCCTTCAATAAATGTTGCGCCGTCTTGTTGAAACCACAGCTCCTGCTGTTCAATTGATGAATGAAAATGTCAGTTATCATGACTCTATAGCGGTCACCATTGACTGTAACGTTCTGCCCAGCATCGTTTCTAAAGAAGGACGGACCAAACCATAAAGTCAGTTTTTGTGGATGTTACGGTCTTAACATGCACTTGAGCATTATTATAACTCCAAATACGGCAGTTTTGTTTATTGACGTATCCATTCAACAAAGAGTGAGCTTCATCGAACAGAACCTTGATTTTCAAAATAAATTTCCACAATTTGGAAGCATTGTTCAGGAGTCAGTCTATTCATGTTAAAATGCCAAACCGAACTAAAAATAAATCACTTGACAGCTGACAAAATGACCGCCAGTAAAAAAGTGTTGCCAAGTTTCATAGTTCAGCTAAGAAACACCCGTGCAAGTTACTGACTCCCAAATTTTTTTAGAAGTGGAATTTAGTCAGCGGAAATCGGTTATATAGGATGTTGCGGACCTTCAGATTCTCTAAATGCAGAAATACATAAGTGTACGTCTGTGTACCTCCATCTGACCTCCTCTCTACTGAAGACTTTTGACGACTTCCAGACATTCATATTCGTTCTAGACGTACCATTTCATTCCAAGCAGCCACTTTACCTCAGCACGCATACCTTAAAGGAAGATCGACTGAGACAGCTTTTTACAAAAGTAGTGCAACCTAGTAGTAGCCACCTTTTGGGACATAGAACTAGCTTTCAAAAATGGACGCATTAAAGCAATTCTGGAGTACCTTACGAAGCTAGGCTTTATCTTTACTTTGAGTTCGAAATATTCTCTCCCAATTATGACTCGACTAACTTTTATTTGTACTACCATCGCTTTCGTTTTATTAAACAAGAAGGGGTTTCGATTGAACCTGAAACTTCCATCGCAGACTTCGCTGCCACTCATTCTGTTTGACAAATCAAATACATCAGGTACCTGTGTCTGTCGTCCTGAAATTACCCCCATGTTCGAATATTGTCTTTACGTGCATCGAATTTTCCTCCCGTCAAGGGATAAACATAATGTAGATGCCCCAAGCTGATGATGAACATGGACGCAACAACGCGAGATGAAAATGATGGCACTGATTTAGATGTTCACATGTTTCACCTAGAACTTGTGTTATTGAAATCCTTTCCATTAGTTCAGCACTGTCGCTATCAGATTATTGAGTCATATGGGTGTCACTGCCCTAACTATATTTTTTTTTTTAAAAGCACTGACGTCAAAAACCTCGTCTTCTCTGCCTTTGTCATATGAATCTCTGCGCTAAAAAGGACTCAATATGCAAGATGCATGTAAAATTGTTCAAATAGCAGAAATCCACTGATAGTTCGGATGACGGTTATATCATCCAACTCAAACGTGGTAGGTAGTACATTGACTTTCATGTATAAACTGCTCCGCGCTAGATATATTTTGCGACAGATTTATATTTTGTATTTTGTATTTTTTTTTTTTTTGCGCAAAAACATATTATTCCACAAACGTCAACGTGCCTGTGCCTGTGCTGTTTGTAACAGTGTCAATAGTTACATTTCCATTTGTGTCGTTCAATGCGCTGATGCCATTCATAGATGGAAGTGCTGACAACGACGACGACGACGAAGGCTATAGCGATGATCTCGTTTGCTAAATAAAGGCAAACAGCATACCTTGGGTACGTACATGCGTTAACCGCCTTGGATTTTCGCGAAAAAAATGGGAATAATATTTCCACCATCCCCCCTGCCTTTCGTCTACATCTATCTATCTATATTCTGGAGTCGACTTGACTTCATTCAGGTGTCAGTTCTCGCAGAAGACGAATATGTAATGTAATCACGAGGCATATCTGGATGGAAAAGAAGAAGAAGAAACGGTGCAGAAAAAAGGGCTGCATCATGACTTGACTTAACAACAAAAGTCATTCATGACTAAAGCAAATGATGAAGAAGAATAAAATGAAATAAGACAACAACTGACACCCATTCACCTTATGTAAATTTTACAAAGTCATTGAGCAGTGCTGTGCTGTTGCTGATGATGATGATTATGCCGGGGCAACAGTAGCTGTTGTACATAGATACTGTATCTATAAAACAAAACGGTAGTCAGACAAAAAAAAAAATACTGAAATATACGCACGGATAATTTATGTAGCAACAACCATGATACTTCGGTGAATTGCTAGTAGAGCTCAGGATTAACCGCTTTGGTCCTTGTTTTTTGTTTTGTGTGTTTTTTTTTTTGGTAGTGCGGTGTAGGTCAACTAACAATGCTGAACGCAAATCGCAACGGATGCGTGGTGCTGAATACGTGGGCATAAATTTTACCCAAAGGCACATCGTTAACGCACGACTGCGATGAATTCTGCGGATGGAGCTGCTACGCTGGAACGATGAAGGTTTCCTGTACGTACGCATTCTCTCTTATACCTATTTCTGATGAGAGAAAGGACATGCCGTGGTTAATAATTTATTCATGAAACGAAATGATTGATGCTCTACCATACAGCGGTAGTATTTAGTCGAAGGCGGACTGCTTGCTGGTGGTGTGCAAAACCAATTCAATAGGCCTCAGTAGTTCGCACTAGATGCTGAGCCGTAATAAGCCGACTTATATCCGGTCATGTTTGCCAAATTTTGTGCTTGCTTTTAGGGAGGTGGAATATTTGCTTATATTTGAATGCATTTGAGGATGATTTTGATAGATCGAATTCGGAATTCGTACCTAAGCTTGTTATGCGGTGGTATTGTGTGTTGGCATGTGACTAAGAATGGGGGTCGATGGAATCCCGCTGTGATGCGCGCAGATTGGATTATTGGATATGGAGTATTGATATTTGGTAATTTACATGACAAAGTCATTGGCAAACGGCACAAATTTTGTACGTGGGTCCATTATTTTGATGCTGACTTCAGTTAACATAGATCTGCGATATGTTTCGGTAGTTCGACCCGGGCATAAGAAGATTTACTTTAGTATCCTATCCTATCCAGCCGGCTTGACCACTAGCCTTTCGTCTCTAATTTTGTACACCAAGCAGGTGGTCACTCCGTCGAAGGCGAGGTCTACTTTGTTTTCTCCTTCTATAGTTCTAATAATTATTTTTTCTTATATTGCTCAGCTCTCAGAGAACTTAGAAATATGACGTACATTGGGCTTAAAAGATGCGCAATTCAAGTATCCCATATTTTGCGTTAATTTGTAACATAGATCTTGTGCTAAGCTGGGTTTTGGCTTCATTTGTCTGACTACATTTGGAGTCGAACCAGCGGTCAAATAGTAGCGTTTCTTGTTGACTTTTTCGGACTTAGATCGACACTCGTGGGGTTTTTTGCAAGTCTAATGGATTCGCGGTTGACATAGACTGTAAAAGTAGTTTAAGACTGTTGTTGCCAAAGTTAAATTTGCTCGGCGTATTTGTTGATCGGCTATCACCTTCCGTGGATATAGGAATTCGAAAACTCATTTTCGTTGCAGGTTCGACCATCTGACAATCGCCATGATCCGCCATGCTGCCAACCACCAAGAATTTGTCCGCTGCAAAATCAATTGATGAATTTGGATCTGTCACCGGAAGTAGTGTTGGGTAGGCTGTGTTTTCCAATCGTCCCACCAAAGATGTCCTTTAATGTCGTGTCTGATGTATTGTTCAGTATGTTGCGGCAAGGTGCTCCCAGAAACTCTACTTGGTTTCGTTATATTTCTCCTGTAGAGGCATGTGTTCTAATTAGGTTTAAGTGATGGAATTTGGCCTTCATACGGATCGCTTCTCTTTCTCTTCCTCTGAGGGCAAAAAAAAGCGAGAGTTTCCATTGAGGTGGCAGTTCCCATAACAGCTGATGACGTGACGAGTCAATCATTTTACCAACCAGCAAGCCTTTGACATATACACATAGACATCTACTCTAGACGTCTGTAAGAGTCTGGCATAAGTATGTATTCTCAAAGTTTCTTGCGAAGACTCGCTAAGACTTTGAAACCATGGCTTATCGACCGAATAAGGTTCTTACTACAGGTTTTTACTACCGACATTCTAATGTATCGGAAAAAGCACTAAGTGACTTAAGAACCTTTCTTAATGTTGCCTCTTTAAAAGCACAATAAAGTCATTAGTTTAAAAAAAGGTCAACTTCTAATTCCTTAAAAAAATCAATTAGGTCATCAGATTCGTTCCCCAAGATTGCAAAATCTGATAGTATTTTACTTTTCCTGTAAAGTTGACAACGCTACCAACAGAGGAATTTATTAATTCTTTGATACCCAATTCTTCTGTCGTCTTCTACCATAAAGGGCTGAACTTTTACAGAGAATGTTTTCAGCTGTTTCTTCTATACAAAGTCGGCACTCCAGAGAGTCAACTATCTTCATTTTATTTAAATGAAATCATAAACGGTGATGACCTGTAAGGTAGGACTACTAACGTTTTTGATATCATACCGACTTCGATTTAGACATACTTAGTCTTGCTGTGTCGATTTTATGTATGCACTTTGGCAAAACAAATCAACAGTCTTCTACGTTCACAAGAATTTTTGTCTCTTCTTCGCTCCGAATGTGCAATTTTCCCTTCGAGTCAGGAGTTTTTAATTCAACTGTCTTGCTTAGCCGAAGTAGCAGCGGTTTCCCATGGGAATTTTTCAATGGATCTCCCTCCACTTAGGGTTGAGTTTGTAAATGTTTAAAAGAGTTCAGATGAGCAGCTGCCAAAGTGCACATTGCACCGTAGGTTCTTCAGCTGGAACAGTTTTGCGGGATCCTATTCTGTAATTCATCGAGGATTTTATTCAGCGTTAAGAAAGGTTTGAAAAGCTCACACCGGACTATCCGACATTTAGCAGTGACAAGCCTCGATAGTTCTGCAAGACACAGTGTCACCTTTCTTGCCTCCATTAATTATTATCGCAACCATCAGAAAGCATTCATAAAAGTAAACAAAGGACCCTGGCATAACCTTAAATTACGCATGGAATTTCACATCACGGAAGTCACAAAAAAAAACACGATTCACTCCAGCCTTCAGTTCGAATGATTTTAAATAAGAACAAAACTGGACAAAATGAGTTTTTCCTCAAAACATATCTTGATCTAAAATAATCGTCCAAAACCTACCACTTGTTGGCACACTTGGGTGCACCACTTAAGCTGCCACATCAGTTACCTACCTCCGCCCTTCCATTTAGTAATTTGTGTCAACTGAAATAATTAATCGTTCCCATTTGCCCATCGATCACCAACGTCCATCCAATTAAGGCAACAAATCAAAAAGACAAATAAACAAATAATCGAACAAGTCCATCTATAAAATGACGCCCTTCACCCACAACCGAACAAAAGCAGAGCGAGAGCGAACACTCTTCAACATCATCACGATTTTTCGGTCGCCTCTCGTCTGCCATCATCCATCACTCGTTGACCATAGCGGAGAGAATCATCCAAAATAATTCATTTTATCAATTGTCCAGTGTCCACCCATTGTGGACCTTCCACCTTTATCGACAACAAAGTCCACCAATATTCGGTGGAAATGAAACTTGCTGCAATAAGTAATGTATCTTAACAACTGCACGATAACCCCGTGATCGAAACATGATTTTCCACTTCTTTTCTTCATATTTACGAGACAATAAACGGGTTAAGCGCGAAGAAGCTTTTGAAACTTTTTCCGGCGGAATGACTTTCGAAAAAAAAACCAACAACATATTTTGCGTTACGAAACTACACACAATCGTTACGAAATTCTTTCGTTTATTCGTTTCGAAGGGGAACGAACACCAATGTTTCCGGGGCCCGAAATATTTTAACTCCGCAGAAGATAAACGACTAAGAGTTTCAATAAAATGATTTTTTATTGGAATATCTCTCGATTTCGTTATTCGCTGGCAAGCGAAATGAAATGGACACAAATGGGTATGCATTTATCTTTTACCTCTCAACTCAAAGTGATTATACCGATTGAGTTTACATCTTTATTTCTCTGTGTTTGATGTATTTATATACGCATTGATTGAAGTGTAAAAGGTGATACGTACTCTCTTCTTCACCTCATCCATCCATCCATCGCGAGAGAGCCGTTAAAAATGTAATTTCCAAATTTTGATTGCAAATTATTGGTTGTACGAAAATACGTTTTACGGTGAAGTGAGGCTTACAAAATCGTGCATGCGAGTTCAACCGAATGTGGATACGAAACAACAAATATGATGGGGAAAAGTATGTAAGAACGAATGGCAATTTGATGTGGAAAGTCTGACAAAAAAAAACTTATAAGATCGTTGCAGAGGCACTTTGTATAATTTTTCTTCTTTTTTTTTAAAAAAAAATAAATAAACTGTCATTGCAAATCATTGCTGAAGAGGATAATAAACTTGAATGGCGATTGCTTGTTGCATGGATTATTATTGATGATGATGACGGTGTGGAAAATGTAATAAAAGTGCTGCTTGAGGAAGTAGTAGCTGGTTGACATTAACAAAATGAGTGAGTAAAAAATTAAAGACAGAGAGAGAGCTAGAGAGTGAGAGTTAATGGGATTTTATTTTTTGTAAAATGACTGACACGACAATTTGACGAATTGGAATGCGTTGCGAAAGAGAAGTTACTTCATTCAGCTAGAGCTCTGAAGATGTATCATTAAGTTACGTGGTGCCTGCTATTCGTGAAAAAAATACATCACCAAATATTTATTTACTTATTTGAAATTTAAAATTATAGCCTTAGGTCCTGGAAATTTTGGAGGACTGTTTTGAATTAGGTACTCAAGAATAATAATAGATCGAAATAGAAAAACCATTCTCTGATGATTTGTAGCCTTTGATTCAACAGAGATTGGTCCAAGACAAGCTGCGTGCCCAAGCTTCGCTACGGAAATAATTATTAAGTGAAATAGCAGAAAATGTGTTTAAGATATGCAATTTTACTTCTTTTCCACTCCAAATGGGACTTCAAAGTCGAATGTACATAGATATACTTATACTTATTTTAAGTTTCCAATGAAAATATTTTCCCACTCCAAAAAGGAAAAAGGAGTGTTTTAGCAATTTATTGAAGGGGGCCATAAATTGCTAAAACACTATTGGAATAATTTTTTTGTTTTCTACAAATGTGCAAAGTTTACCCGTGAAGGGTTCCTGCCTGACACACAGACGCCTTCCATCCTCTGCAATCCCAGGTACGCCGCTTCCAGTTGTCCAGACTCTGGCATCCGCGATGGCTTGGTCTTTTTTAAACATAGGTTCGGTCTTACTTGTCGTCCCGAACCTAGGGGCTGGAATTCGAAATTCGACGGTCTTTGGCTTTTTGGACTACATCCACATCTTGGTACAGCTCATAGCGATCGCGGTTATATCTTCTCTTCGCACACAGAACCAAATATCAGTCGAAGAATTTTGAGAGTTCTGTAGAGCATGTACTTTGTCCTTTCAGTTAAGAGTTCTGAACTCATTTGTTTCGCCAAATCGAAGTAGCAGTGATTTCCTAGAGTAATTCTTCGGCGGATCTCAACCAAGATGTTATTCGTGGAGTTGATGTTTACACCGAGGTAGATGAATTCCTTAACTACCTCAAAGTTGATGCTGTGACATTTTGTCCTAGTCGGTGGACAGATGATTGTTTGTTTGTTGATAGCATATATTTTTCAAAGCCAACTAGTTTCGCCTGTTCTTCAATACCCGTGAAAGCATCTATCACAGCACGCTGGGAGCGTCCGATATTGTCTATATCATCCGCATATCCCAGCAGCTGGTATGATCTGCTGAAGATAGTGCCTTCCGTGTTGACACCTGCCCTGCTCACTATCTGCTCGAGAACAAAATTGAAGAAATCACACGACAGTGACACATCCTTGCCGAAATCCGGTGAATATTGGAAAGACTTCAGACGATCTGTTGATGAAAATGGATTGTTCGTCTCCACTTGAAATTCGTTGGTCTTTTGGTGCATGCGCCCTAACAAAACATCACCTCTGTATTTGAAAAGCTCTGCATATACATAGTCATTAGGCCTTGTTGTTCTGGTCTTCATTGACTGACGTTTGCCCCATCACTCTTTCTACAAGTTGCCCGTGTAGCAGATGCTGTATGTTTGTTATAAATAAATACATATACTATTCGCTGCGTCGGTGACTAGACTTCCATCGCTGCTTCGAAGAGCCTGCGTTACGGCTATAAAGCCAGATGCTTGGCTGTCTTCTGAAACCTGCGAATGTTGTTTCGATCGCAAGACTCTTCGATCTCCTTGAGTTGGGAGACTACGTAGTCTCTTTTCTTCGTACGCACGATCTTCTCCTCCCTTCTCATTTGTCGATTCTCCCTTCCATTGCTGCCCTTGTTTTCCGCTGCTTCGTTCTTATGTGCGCATCTTCTGTCACCTTTTTCCGGTATAAGCATTCATCATCATACGGGCTTTTTTTATGGGTGGGTGGTGGTAGGTGAATGCACCAATAGAGGTTTCACTCCCAAGAAGTGTTTAATAGAATTAATAATTTATCCAGAATAGTTAAACTTTTCACACCATAAAAGGCTATCAAACGGCATTATTATTTATACCCACCCCATTAGCCTAATTTTGGTTCAGTTTAAAACTGGGGCTATATACCACGCACTTGAAGGTTAATCCCCAAACGCGAGCGACAACAAGCCTAGTAAACTACCTAAAGCTTGCAGTTCCATAAACTAGCTTTCATATCAGAGACTGCTTAGTTAATAGCTTGCCTCTGCACCTCTGTCAATATGAGTACCAGAAATACAAATCAACAGAAATGCAATGCAAATTTACGTTCATTGCGAAGATTTTTTTTTTCTCAGAAAGACCATAAAGTTCACAATGTCATTTGCTTCTTTAAAGTTATAAAGTAATACTGCAAATAAGACCTTCTACGCAATGGGCTTAAAAGACTGATACCTCTATTGTTGGCGCAGGTTAGAAAGTCCCTTTCTTGTATGCCTAGCAAACGATAATTCGCCGGTTAGATACATCGGAGCCCAGATTGCATCTTCAATTTTAAACTCTACCTGACAACAAAATTTTTGTCGTCTACGCCATTGAGCACTCTTCAGAAATATCTTTAGCACTAACTGTAACTCTACAAATTTGTTCCCCTGACACGTTCTAGAGCTCACGAGCTACTGTCGAGGTTTTGTGCAACTTGGTAGTAGTGCGAGCCGTAGTGTCAGTCGCTCGGATTGATAAGAAAGAATACTTGATGATCAATATGGTTGACGATTTGCTGAACTGCTGTAAAGTTTCGTCCCGCAGCGAAAGCGTTTGATGTAAAAATTATTAGAAAAGTGAAATGGAAAGGAAAACACTACTCCTTTTTTCAAAATCGAATTTGACATGTGACAGGGCTGTGACCTTATACCACTGCTATTCCTGCTTGTGGGGACTATTAAGGCACTATTCTTTAATTAGCATGCAATAGACGAAACCATTCACAAAATTGCAAAAATATTGACATGGTCTTAAAAACAACCATATCAAGGTTAAGTAAACCCACTACCCAGATTCAAACCATTGACAAGGTCTTCAATGAAACACACTCATTTTATAAGTACAGTTGTAACCTAAAAATACATTTTTCTAAAATTCTTGTTGTGCGATTATTTTCAGACCTATTTTTATTCGAACTGCACTTCCTGTTGGCAATGTCTCTCTCTCTCGCTCACTATAAATAGACGTAAATTTAGCTAAAATACCTCCTTCAGTGCCGTGTATCTACGGACAAACGTGAGTGTTAAATTTGAAATTGTTAATACTTCCTCACGGTAGAGGTTTCTTTGTTGATTAGTGACAGGCCTTATTGTTCACCAATCAGTGCTGCACTCTCCAAACTTATTAAGTTGTCCATTGCCATCGAATACGCTTATAACAACAGAAGTATCTCTATCTATTGTTCATATATATACTTTTGAAAAGTTAGTGCGCTCTTGTCTCAATAGCCTTCGGCCAGCACAACAAATAAGTCACTTCCAATGACACGTTTGTTGCTGAAATACTATTCCGATCGAACAAATTGCAATCAACCGAGGACGACCAATGACTTGTACCGCCTCAGGTCATACTTATAACACGTACCTTCACATGAATGTATAAAATACGAAAAAAAAATTTGCCGTGGTTTATATGACACATTGACTTACATAACACCCAGCTCATACAAACACAGTTTTTCACTTTGGTTTTGATTATATAACCACCCTCCCGTTCTATTTACTGTTAATTCACTTATGCAAACTCATAATAATTGCCAAAACAACAGTGCAAAATTCACAATGTCGCCGTTCTTTATCTTATCGCCTGTGGTCTGGCCTAATGGCAACGACAACAGACAGAGAAGAAAATCAAAAAAAAAAAATCAACGCACGTAAATTTGTACTAAAAACACCTTCTAGATATTTATGCATCGAAAAATTTTGTGCATTTTATCGCTTAAAAAATTTTTTTTTTTTGGTTTTTTTTTGCCAGCGATAAGAAGATAAATTATTACAATCGTTTTTATTGTGCAAATTCGTCGTGTTTACAAGTTGAGTATCTGTATTTATTGTCAAAGATATCGGCGCCTCGTCGCATTTAACTGTGAAGTACAATCCGTGCAGGTGCGGAGCGGACATTAAAATCAAACAAAACGCAGTCTTATTGTAGCTCTAGGTATCTGGAAGTGGAACGTGTGAACCGCGTTTTCGCTTTTCGCGATGACATCTCAAATTCATATTCGAATGTGAGTCATCATATTTATTTTTTTCTTTCCTTTTTATTTATTTTCTTTTCTCTTGTTTTGTTTTGTTTTGTTGACGATAAAAGATAAAAATAAATATCAATCGAATTTTGTGTTTTCGTGTTTGAGATACAAAAAAAAATTGTATCTATCAAACAGATGGTGAGGGTATTTCGATTTGGTATTTCGTAATTCTTTGAATTTTCATGTCGTTGTTCTGAAATTAGGTTTTCACATTTTCTAGGTCATGGTTTCGCAAATAAACAGGAGTCGGTAAGAAGACGGCGAAGATGAAAACAAGTAACAACCGAAAAGCAAACAGATACAAGTACCTACGAATGTTATTGTTTGTCGTGATGGCCATTATTATGAATGCCTATACTACAGATAGAGGGATAGGTATAGGTACATTTGAATTGTAAAAGGTAATAACATGCAATAAACGCCACGGAAATGTTTCAAATTAATTTCCTTGCCAAACCAAATGACGACGACGACGTTGAAACTGACAAAAACAGAAAAGGAGGATTGAGATGGGGCGAAAATAAATGTCAAAAAATGAGCAGGGTTTGGGTGCAATTGTAAATAAATGTTTGTTTACGAGCGGTACATATTGTCAATTGTTGTCATGGCTGTGTTTTGGAGGTGAGTGGAAGCGATTTGGTGAGATGTTGGGATGTAGGGATGTAGGGATGTAGGCATTAGGAGGACATTTTAGGTAATAAATAACGGTTAAAGCAGGAGATATTACTTCAATACATTAGGTAATAGGTGACGCATTTTTATTTTGCGATGGGAATGACTTGGAATACTTTTTAGTCCTTTTTATTGTATGCTTGTATTTTTCTGTGTATTTTTTTAACGATGAGCGAATGGATGGCTGTGAATCCTCATGCCATATAAAATACCTCTTTTCTGGGGTGTTTTACCTTTTAATGATTTATTTCGAATGACGAAGAAGTTTACTTCGGTTGAATGTTACCTGAAGGGCAGATTAAGTTGATGGTAAGTCCTTCACTTTTATATACTTGTAGTTAACTTTATTACCCAATGAAGCAGGTTATCTCCGTCAAGCAGGAACGAATAAACTTTGTATGGTTAATTTGTTAAACAAAACATTGCCGAAAAAATTTACAATCACTTTTTTGTACTCTCAAAATATAAGTCGAAAACAAGAGCTGACCAGAGCTGACCAGCGTGAGCTCTACGCGCAGAAAAGAAGAGACGAAGAGACCGGCTGCTCAGAAGAAAAAAGAAAGAGGACGAGAACGAGAAATAGAGAGATGTTTCGTTAGCAGGAACAAGGTTCGGAAATTTTAGGAAAGGGTAAAAAGAACCTGCCAAGTCTACAAAGTCCGAACCAAAGCCTGCAAGGACGAACATGGGAACATCATAGTAGAATCGCAGTCGATCGCAGAACTACTTCTGCAGACCGTTTAACGGCGATGACGAACAAACTCCCGCTGTCAGACAGAATGCACCATTTAACTTGGACGGTGAATATCAACAATTCCGTACACCCGACCTGGACGAAGGGAATATAGCCATATCTAAGCTTAAGTCTAAGAAAGCCTCTGGAGCAGATGGCCTAACTGCCGAGCTATTCAAAGCGGCAGGCGATGACTTGGTTAGGAGCATGCACCAACTAATCTGTAAAATATGGTCGGAGGAAAGTATGCCCGACGACGGGAACTTCAGCTTGCCCGATCCTCAAGAAATGAGACCTGCGCCGACTACAAAGGGTATTAGTCTTCTTAACATCGCTCGCCAAACTCGTCCGTTTGTGCAGGATGACAATTGAGAATGCGCGCTGCTCCATCAAGGTCGGTAAAGAACTCACCGAGACCTTCGATGTGAAATCCTTCACGAAGATTGAGGCAAGAGTTCCCAATCGCTATTTCTTTGGGCTAAGAAACCAATTGGGTAGCAATGCCCCCTCTCGACCTAATAATCCCAGTCCTTCTCTATGGTGCAGAGGCATGGACTCTATCAAAAACAGATAAGGTTGAGGTTGTTTTGAGAGGAAAATTTTTGGGGGATTTTTGGTCCCGTCTGCATAGGACGGTGAAAGGAGGACGAGATACAACGACGAACTGTACGGGCTGAACAGCCACATCGACTTAGCCAGGAGAGTGAATTTTGTTTAGCAAACCGATTTTTTTGTTTTTAATTTGATATTACTGGTGTGTAGTCCACAGAAGGGCTCTGGGCCAATGAAGGGGGATTTAGAGCCTTTACGTGATAGCTCGTCAGCTACTTCATTACCAAGAATTCCTTCGAGTCCTGGGACCCAGTAAAGAGTCACTCTGTTAGGGGAAGTGAGTTGTTTTAAAATAGTTAGACATTTCCAAACAAGTATAGAAAGTTGAACTTGTAGGAGTTAAGAGCTTGTTGAGTGCTGCTTGACTGTATGAGAGAATGTAGATATTTGATCTTCTGAGTTTACGCATTCTCTTGCGCATAGTTCGATGGCGTAAGCTTTTGCTTGGAAGATTGATGTTGTTTAACCAAAGGAAATTTAAATTTTACAGCTGGGTCCGCTGACGCCTGCTCCTACACCCGTTGACAATTTTAAACCATCCAGAAACCAGACTGAGTGGGACCTGTCTAGCACCAGTTTCCCACAACGAACGATCAGGTATAGTGATGTTAAATTGTCGATGAAAGTTTATTTTTGTAGACATGAGGTCAGTGACTTGAAACGAAATGCTATGTATAATTTTTTTTAGGAGTTTAGGATACTCCTCATGATCCTGTTTGATAACGGAGGTGGGTCAAGGAGTTTCTCTTTAGTAGCGGATGGATAGGAGCGCATGGCTCGGTTGGTTGGTTTACCTTTTCCCACCACACTAGAGCTGAATGCGTGATGATTGGTTGGACTATGGTTTGGTAGGTCCAATGTATCATTTTTGGACGTAGACCCCATTTCTTACCGAAGAGTTTGGAGCAAGCCCATAATATAAAAAATAAAAAAAAATAGTTCCATACTGTTGTTTAGGAAGTTTGCATGTGTCCTGATATGGTGAGACCATGTTTGCCTCTAGGTCATCGGCAAAACCCTGAGTTGTTTAGGTCATCTAGAAGTTCATCAATGACGGGAAAGGAACACCTATTACTGCTTTGATTGTGATGGATGTTGGACCAAGTTTGGCAGACATGGCTCTGCTGATTGTATCCATCTAATAGTTCGTTTTTCTTTTGCTTTTTTATTGGCGGCTCTTTTAATGAAGGAGTACGGCGTATTACCGAAGGCCCCAGCCATACCTGAAAAGGAACAGAGAGCAAGAAAAGCTAGAACATGACGAGTAGGATTTGATGATTATTTGAAGTGAGTTTTAGACTATTGATGTGATTGTTGTTTTGATTAGGATTTGCTCGCAAATCTACAGCCTACGAATAAACAACTTGAATGTACCAATCGCACATACAACTAATTTTTCGCTTCAAATTTTTCTATTCCTTAAAGTCATTGGGTCATTGAAGTACAAACAAAAATTTGCTTTTAACTCAAAACACGACTAACGATGGCGTTTGAACATTTTAGTATAGACCCAATTTTTTAGGGAATGTCCAAAGCCATTTATAAAGGAGGTTTTTTTTAGAGGTTGGTTTTTCGAATAGAGATAAAACTGACAATTTGTGGTCAAATCTGGCAACTGTAATGTTATTTATGTTCAGTTTGGTTTGCGATTTCATCATGAACAGCTTGACAAATTAACAACGCTTGCAAATCGTGCAAATTTATTTCGAAAATATTGGTTCAGTACGCGAAGTTTACCGCAAGCTCATTGAGGCTCATTTTGGTTTAAATGGCTACGTCAACAAGCAAAATTGCCGCATTTGGAGTGAAGAGAATCCACATGAGACCCTTGAAACGCCATTAAATCCACAAAAAATTAATGTTTGGTGGAGTCATTGGGCCATACTTCTTCCCAAATGATGATGGAGAGTCAGTTACAGTTAATGGAGACCGGTATAGAGCCATGATAACCGACTATTTTGTTCCCGAATTGGATGGCATGAATGTGGATGAGATGTGGTTCCAACAAGACGGCGCTACATACCACACAGCGCACGTCACAATCGATTTATTGAAGGAAACATTCGATGAGCGCATAATTTCGCGGAATTGACCTGTCAATTGGCCACCAAGATCGTGTGATTTGACACCGTTGGATTATTTTCTTTGGGGATATGTGAAGTCGCACGCCTACGCCAACAACCCAGAAACGTTAGGGGACTTGGAAGCCATCATTCGTGGCGTTATTGCCGACATGAAGCCCCAAATGCTTGAAAAAGTGGTTGAAAACTTTTCTTTATTCGAACCAGACGCGGCCCGAAATCATTTTTAAACATTAATGGCATAAAATTATCCTTCCAATAAAGCCAAATTGATGGACATTAAAACGATTTCCTTGGGTTTTATTTCAATTCGAAGTTCTATACCTTTAAAAAAACACCCATGTGCACATACATGGTAAAATTTAAAAATAAAACATTTATATTTTTCAACCAATTACTTCACAATCTAATGATTTATCTCTATTTATTTTCAGGACCCATGAAGGCGACTTATCATACTAATGTAGCTGACGGTGAGTACTTAACTCTAAATGACTCCAGGTCAAATGACCTTTCTCATACTTCACTTTACCTGTTCATCTACATAAAACGCGTACAAAAAGTTCACCTCATTCCATCAGTGACTGACTGTCCTGTCCTACAATTAAAACTCACTTTTCTTGCTTCGTTGCCGCATGTATCGTCGTCATCGTGCAATGGACTTAAGTTTCACAGACAACCCGCCATGGCATGGTTATGTAATTTTGTGCTAACAAAAAACAACAAACTTTAGCTAAAAGAAAACCAATTTGCAGCAGGAAACCTGAAATTAACCTTTTTTTTTTGCTCGCAAATTTAGTTGGTAAAAACTTCATTTGCAGCGCAGTCAGCCTCTTCTTTCAGTATTTTATCTCTAAAGTTCACACGTGTTTTGCCTCTTCATGAGGGTTTCATGGTGTTGTCTTCGTCAAACAGTTTATTTACACGTCGCGTCGGTTTTATTGAGTGAGTGAGTATTACTCTGTCAGATTTATTAAACTTGTTCATGCAGAAATGAACCGAAGTTTCAGTCGAAATATTCAAATAAACAAACATAAAGCCATCCGGAGAGATAAACTCATTAAGATATGCACATCCATCCATAATAAACACGAGATGACAAAGTGTTAAAGTGAAAGAAAACACAGGCCATATAGTGGCCTAGATACTGTAAATAACTGCTAACTTTCATTTAAGTCGCTCTGTGAATTTTCAAATTTTCAATTTTCAATCTTTTAATTGGAATTTTGAGGTACAAAAGAAGTAGGTAAACCCTTTCACATAACTTTTTCCATCAGACAATGCTGGTTCGTTATCTACGCGAAGATTCGTCTTCGCCTTTGGCAAGCGTGCACCCATTGGGCACTATTCCACTCTGCTACCGCCGCACACACACACACACAGAAGCAGCCACCGAAAGATGCATCGCATCGCATCATGATGAAAAGAAACTTTCCACACAAAAGTTAAAACTTAATGCGCGCGTACACATTTAATTAAGGCCTATTTTATGACTTTTACAAGTCGCGCTACACGAAAAAGTCTTCGTGGGAAAATTTCAAACAGGCAGCCATAGAGATTATTTGAAATTCATATAAAAGAATACCGAAATGCTCTCTAAGATGTAAAAGAAAACGTAGGCAGATACGGCTACGACTACGACGATCAAATATCGAAAGTTGAAGACGAACAATATTTTTCATTTTTCCAAAATCTCGTGTGGGCTGGCCGATTTGCCCACTGTCTTCGTCGGATTCGGATATATTCATTCGAATCGTACCTTAATGGTTTCATAACATTTATTTCTGTTATTTCTGTTTTTCTTTGTGTTAATTGTTTCCATTTAAAATCGGATTTTACAAACAGACAAAGATATCAAGATTTGAGTGTAGGTATTGCGTGAATTAGAAGGAAAGCACTGATAATGGGATATATATGTCATGGGAAAATGCGAGTGAATGCCATTATCAATCAGTGATAGGGACTTGACTGTGACGGATTGCTAATTAGTCATGATTTATTTTTAGTGATTTTTATTGCTGCAATGGGAACAACTGGTCAACTGGTGATGCATTTAAATGATGCAATTCGTTTATTTTTAAATGGCAGAGGTTCTATTGTATTAATTCGTTCGAGCAAACATTTTGTTTAAAATTTTTGGTGAGTCTGAAGGCTCAATTTGCTAGTCTCACTATTGGATAGATAAAATCCTATTCAAACGAAGCTCAGCTTTGAACAAATCCGAGGGCTTTAGAAATGGGCAAAAATAATCAATTAATTTAAAGGATTTCCCTTTAGGAGTAGTAGTTTCTTGAGGTCAATTAGTCGCTTCCATTTCATTAGTGGACACTTTTTCTAGTGTTACGAGTACCGATGTTGTTGCTAGTTTCTGGCCAGTTAATTCAAACCCCGAATTTCGGATTTCGGCACTGTCGTGTGATATCTTTAATCTTGTTCTCGAGTAGATAGTGCGCTGGGCTGGTGTCTACACGGAAGGCACTATCTTTAACAGATCGGTCCAGCTGCTGGGATACGTGGACGATATAGACATCATCGGACATAAAAACACCGCTGCTACTTCAGTTTGGAGAATCAATGGGTTTAAAACTCTTGACCCGAAGGACAAAGTGCATGCTCTACAGAACCCTTATTCTACCAGCTCTGCTATACGGCGCCGAGTGCCTGACGAAAAGTAGGAAAGGAGAGCTATTACTGGGCTCCTTCGAAAGAAAATTCTTTGACAGAGACTTGGTCCTGTGTGCGAAGGGGCGAATGGAGGAGATGATATAACCGCGAACTCTATGAGCTGTACCTCTTAACGGGTCGGAAGCCAGATAAGTAAAGTAAGTATCTCTTACTCTTCCTGCCCTGGTCCATGTCTTTAATCTCATTTTAACAACCGGTGTTTATCCTTTTTAATGGAAAAATGCGAATATGGTTTCTATCCCAAAAAGTCCAAACAGTAAAAATTACCGTTCAATTTCTGTTCTTCCTTATTTTTTGAAGGTATTTGAGAGGATTATGCAAGAGCAAATGAACTTCTTTATTCACTCAAATAGTTTACTTCCAATGTAAAATCGGTCATAGTTGTAGCTAAAGGGATTAGACAGTTTCTATACGAGTGACCTTTTTCTTTGGTTCTTTGAATTTTCCTTAGGTCTTTGCCAACGTCGATCATTTTATTTTATTCTTTACATTTTGCAAACAATCTACAGAAGACAGCAATGGTGTACCTGCGGTAAAGAGAATGACGGACGACACCGCTGGATCGACGCAGCAGCAGCACAATAATTTTATCCGATTAAATTATTTCGTTTGTGACTTTAGACCGAACCAAATCAAAATTTTTGATCACAAATATTTGATTGAAGCAAATATTTTTACCAATCAGAATGCTAAAGTTTAAACGAAACGTATTATTCTTGAATACTTTAAACTCATTAAAGTCAGTAAATGCATTGAAATATGTTTGAAGTCCCTTTGACGTGTTTGTGGCCTTTTAAGTCATTAAACAGAGTCTGTACTGTTTGCAGTTAATTGGTTATGTGAGAGATCTATGTCCTTCTGATTGCTTTAAATGACTTCTTCAATCAAGATCTCGAAATGAATGGAAATTTATTTTTGTTCAATCTGAGCTCATATTGAATTCATTTCAACAATTTTTGGTACGACTGCAATGAATGCATTCCTCTGGAACATTGATTGCATTCATTAAGAGCTCTTGATGGTGGTGAATGATGTTGGAAGCTAATACTTGATGATATCAGCACGAGTAAAACTTCAAAACACTACCGTCTCCGTGATTAGTCATAAAACAGTCGGAAACTAGCTTGCGTTCCTGTGTTGGTGCATCTTTGTTCTCTTCAACGAATCTACCCTTCTCGCCAATAAAATCAATTCTCAAACTTAAAACTCAGTAAGCAACAGTCTAAATGTTATTGATACCGCCCTCGGACCATGATGAATTAACCACCACTTATGAATTAAAATGCAGAACTAGTCTAAGTCCCAGATTTTGGAATTTTACTTTTTTGCCACTAAAACACGATTTCTATTCTAAACTTATTTTCTAAATTCTTAATTATAGATTTGTTTCGGCTCCCTGAAATTAAGCCAACGGAAATAATGCCTAAAAATCTCCATACAAAGTTTTGGAATTTTGCCCTAGAAAAATCGCCCAAATATTTCTGCACAAATGGCAAGAATTTTGTCAGTTTCTTCCATTCACATTCAGGCGCCTGTCTGACGAAAAGCACATATGTACCTCAAGCGGAGCAACGAAGTTGCATGAACGGTGTCTGCCGCCTGTGGAAAGATAGTTGAAATGCCCTATTCTCCCCTATTCCATTTTAACCAAAAAATTAAAATGGAAAAAAAAGCTTAAAAACCTCCTAGGGAAAAAATTGTTTTCTAAATTGAAGAGGAAAAAACGACATAAAGTTTTATCTCACAAGAACCCTATCGGTGCAGGTATTTTTTTCTACAACGAGTTTTGGGCATAATTCCCATACTAAATTTTCCAATTTTTATACCATTTTACTTTTTGGCTATTTGGCCTAACATTCTGGCGTATTTTCCTTTTTAATTTTTGGCGTTTTTTTGCAAAACACGCATTGGCGTCATTTCAGGGAGTCAGCCAACAGTTTGGAATTTTCCGTTTTTGCACTAAATCATTGTCAGTCCCATTCTCTAAGTTCACACGCAATACATTTGTTTCTATTACACAAGGCTAAGGTATAACAGGATGTTACAAAAAAAACCTTAAAATATTGAATTTGTGACCTAGGCATTCAGACCACAAATTGTTTGTTCTTCGTCTACAGCTAGTCTACAAATTAGTGTACTGTCTTCTGTCATAGATGGACCGTGTTCGGTTCTTGTGTAAATTTAAATTCCAACATTTGCATGGGAATTCTGATGTAGCTCAGCACCTGAATGTGATAAAGAGGTGAGTGATAGCTGAAAATAATCGAGGAAGTATTGGCTAAAATTTATTTAGACCACTTGCGTATTCCCAATGATTTCTTTAAAAAATGTGATAAGTTAAAGAAATCAAAGTGCAAAGTACAACCTTCCAGATATACTTCGACAAAATAACATCCGGCAACCATTAATTCTTATGTATCATACTCAGGAGAAGACATTGTCACTTATGGAGTTTGATTTTGACACCGATAACTAGTACTTTTTCTCTTTTCTTTCTCCTCTTTCTCTCGGAAACGTTTGATGTTTAAAAACTGTCTCGACACTAAGCCGCATATTTTCATTTTCTATTCCTCACAATGTTGCTTGAAATTCGCCCGTCAATAGGCTGGGGATTAATTGCGTATAATTGCAATGAAATCTAGTACGTTTTGCGGTCTGACTTCTGCACATTTCTATTTCTTGTTTCGTTTGAAAAAATATTGTTACTGAGAAACATTTTCCGCTTGGTTTATTCCAACCAACCTGCTGAAACTATTTTTAAAGCGATCTCTCTCCCTCTTCCCATATTTTACGTGCATCAACTATTTTTGGAGCGCGTCACAAGTCTTCAAAATTGAAATTTTCCACACTCTTCGGCACAAGGTCAACGCACTAGGCTCCGTCAGGCGCGCACACATCCAACAACGTCATCCAACCGCGCCACCAACCACCTCCACATGCGTTCGTCGACACATATACAAAAAAAAAGTGTAATTTTTCCTTTAGATGACATCAAAACGACAGAATGTCTCCAGCATGTATGCATCCTGCATATAGATGTACTTCAGAAAAAAACGTATAAAAATAGTTAAAAAAAAACTGCAATAAGCAATGGGAATATCCCATTTCCTCGCATATGAAATATACCATTCCTCCCCCATTGCAGCTCTGCTCTAGCAAGCTGAACCACTTGAGAGCAGAATCTCTGGAAAAACGGATTACGTTGCTTTCAAGTGGCGGCGCATAGAACATTGAATCCGAAAAGTGCATATGCACACTCATTCATCATCCAGTAGCAGAGTGCCAGCCACCGAGAGAGAGTATACACAAATATGGATCTGAGAATAAAGCGAGGAGGCACTCTAGACTACGCACGATGATGGGAGGGATTGCTTTTAGGCATCCATCTCGCGTTCTGTGGTTCCATCACTGCAGCGACCGGAATCCGCTTCAGTTTCTCGTTTTTCTTTCTTTTTGGTTTGCTGTGTCTGGCAGGGCATCAATACCAAACACAGCGAGAGAGATATATAGCACTGGATCTACAGATTACGTATGCGGTATCATCGTCATTACCATCGCCATCGCCATCGCCATCCACGACAACATCAGCTCAGCATCACCTATCACACAGTCAACGTCAGCAATGATTCTTGAATGGCTCTAGGTGCTTCAGTTCGGTTTACTTGGCTCTGCGTTGTCTTTAATCATTTTTGGTTTGGTTTGGTCTGGTCTGGACGCGACTATTTACCGCTCTCGTGTAAAAGCGACTAACGACTGTCCTAGTATTTATATATATATAATTTTTTTTGGGATATATCGCACCTGGTAAACTGGCTTTGGCCTATGGGCTTCTCCCTGTCGTATAGCTCTGAATCATGGTGCGGTGGCAGAAATGCACATGCAGGCAGGCAGAGTGGAGTACAAGTATAGTATGTGATACGCGCGAACTTGAATGGTGCTTGTCTCAAAAGAGATTTGTTGTTGAACTGGATTTATTATGCTACTGCTGGTGCTAAAGCCGCTTCATAGACTGGTAAATACTGTGTGTGTTAAAGCTTTTGAAAATGGAAGTTATGTGAACATTATAGGAACGAACGAGACACGGTGGAGCTATTTTCCCTGAAATGTTTAAGTGAGGGGTTGGAATATATCGAGGCATTTTATTTTTTTGGTGGAATTTAAACAGATAAATGTGGAATGTCGACTCAAGGATATGAAGGAGTAAAAGTTGAAGGTATATGCAGGAATATGTAGGTACATGTGTCTCCAATTTGCGAATTTAATTGGAAGTTACCTTGTAATTGTTGTTTATTTTTTTTAAGACTAAATTGGGGTGCCACAAGGTGTGACTTTGGGACCAGTCCTTGTTGCGTTTTACTTTGGTGGAGGAATTCAAATTGGTGCAATTTAATTAGATCGATAATGAAGTAAGAAACGGTATTTGTGTTGGTATTGGGCATTTTCTTGGGTATTATCCTTAATAGGTTCGATTTGGATTTAAAGGTCCCTCCAAAAATGAGCGTGGACGAATTGCTTAAGAAGCATGTGTCTACACAGTTTTTGAAAGGCTTAACCCGTTTTAATGAAAGGGTGGGTATGTTTGAAAAGTGCAACCATTGATCATTTTCGGCCTTTAGGGGTTCCACACATAATTCCAGATAACTTATATATCGCAAATATATTTTCTCTTAGGGGTGTTATTTTTGTCTGTATGATAAGCGTCAGGACTCGGTCTTTTCGCAACCTTAATTATAGCCGCATTAGAGGCTACTGAAAAGTCGGTTAGCGTATTTGAAGGACTAAAAAGGATTAAAAAATATTAAAAATCGTGTTCGAAGGCCTAAAAATGTTAAAAAATCGTGTTCTAAGGACTTAAAAGGACTGAAAATTAAAATTGCGCTCTATCCAGGTAAACAAATTTTTTCTTTGGAATTAATTTTTGTGCCTTCGATATAGTTCTGGTCATTGAATACGCTAAGACAGCTCCGCCTAAAAGGCTTTAAAATACTCCGGGCCTCAACCGCCATCATATTTTTCAAAACCTGGATTGTGCTTGCCTGAAATCTCTTCACTCATCTTAGCTCCAAATATGTCGTAGAGGCTGGTATAGAGTTTTTTAACAACTCGATTGTTATCTACATCCAATCTGTTTAATTCATTTGTTATAAGTCTTTCTTTTGAAAGGAGTCATATTTAGCCTTCTGAGACTCATTCAGCCAGTCATCTGTTGCTATTTTCTTTCACACTTGTGTTCAACCGCTTTTGCTTAACAAAGATCTGCGGGTATGATTCAATAAGTCCGAAAGTAAAGGGAGTTTTGTTGAAGCCAGTACTCAATTTGATTTTGAACAAAACTCATACAAATTAATTGAAAAGCCAAACGCTGTTTCGATACATCAATTTCGATGCTCCAAATACAATAATTTTGCTTTGTGACATACCCGTAGGTCACACATGAGCCTCATCGCTAAACAAAATTGTTTTTGGGGCCATTTACCGAAATTTTAACGCTAACGATAATCATTCGTCTTCAATTGTTGCCCCAGCTGGATCTGTAAGCCTTCAAATAAAGATATTTTCGAACAATTTTTCATTAAGTGGACGAAAAAAGACCAAGCAGCTATGTAAATATGAAGTTAGTGTTGATCTGATTTAAAATAACACTAACACTGACAGCAAGCTGACATTTTATTTGACAGATATAACTGTCTGAATTTTTTTTTTTATGGGAAGCTTTTTGCATTCACTGATTCATACAGAGCAGTTACTTTTCGGTATTAAATAAAGCCATCTTTTTTAGAAAGACGAGAAGACACTTCAGAAATAAGGAGTCTGCACTTAGAATGTGGAGCCTAGTTTGAGGAAAGGCAGGGCGTTCAAAGAGGCGCCTCAGATTGTTTAGCATATTTATTGGCATATTGGAAAAACGTGTTTGGACGTCAGAATGTCCACTACGTACAATACATCTGCAATATTTGCTTGCTAGTTGAAGTAAAAGTGCCGCAGACTTCCCTCAGACAATTGGTCAAACTGCCATCGAATATTGTATCTGTGTCTCCTCAGTCATCTATAAAGACTCTTACGAGGGATGCCGGCAAACAGAAACTCAGGTCAGTTCCTGATAAATCTTCAGCCGACACTTGACAAGCAAGTTAGTCGAAGATATTATTTCCCGTGATTTCAGAATGGCTCGTAACCTATTGTGTTGCGTTATTGTGTTGAAGCTGTAACTTAAAAGAGGTAAAAATATTAAAAAAAAAGGCCCTAAGTGCAGTTTGGCTGTCACCTTCCACAAAGGTACCTGGACCTAAACACTGACAGGCCCAAACTATTCTAGCATTAGATTTTTCAGATCAACACGCGGTCTTCCTTGCCGTTTCGATACTCGCTAAGCAAAGAGCTTCAGACCCCTTCCTTAACCTGAATGTTATAACGTTTCAAACGTTTTGACTTTTTTCGTTTCTCGGATCTCCGTGTTGCAAAGCAACAACGAATTAACTGACAACGGATCAAAATTGTGTAGTTTTTCACTGAGTATAGTTTTGAATACACGAAAGGTGATCAGTAAGTAAAAAATAGTCGAAGGTCAAATTAGATTTACATTACCATCTTCATTGTACGTTGTTTTCGTTGGTTTTCGAAATGTAGTCGTACTCATGTGAACTGTTTTAATATGTTTAACGCAACGAATAAAATTCCACGGATTTAATGAATGAAACACTTCCTTCAGCCAAATACGTGAAAGTCAACATTTCTGTCGCCTCAAATTACATTTATATGGCGTTGAATCCTTCGAAGATCTGTCCAAACTTACGTAAAAAAAAAAATCTTTTTGCTTTACGAATTCATATAAAGGGTATTTATTTTAGAGGTTGGTTTTTCGAATAGAGATTACAATTTTGTGGTCAAATCTGGCAACTCTAATGTCATCTATGTTCAGTTTAGTTTGGCATTTCATCATGAACAGGTTGACAAATGAACAACGCTTGCAAATCGTGCAAATTTATTTCGAAAATAATGGTTCAGTTCGCGAAGATTACCGCAAGCTCATTGAGGCTCATTTTGGGTTGAATGGCTACGTCAACAGCAAAATTGCCGCATTTGGAGTGAAGAGAATCCACGTGAGACCCTTGAAACGCCATTAAATCCACAAAAAATTAATGTTTGGTGTGCTTTATGGGCTGGTGGAGTCATTGGGCCATACTTCTTCCGAAATGATGCTGGGGAGTCAGTTACCGTTAATGGAGATCGGTATAGAGCCATGATAACAGACCTTTTTGTTCCCGAATTGGATGGCATGAATGTGGATGAGATGTGGTTCCAACAAGACGGCGCTACATGCCACACAGCGCACGTCACAATCGATTTATTGAAGGAAACATTCGATGAGCGCATAATTTCGCGGAATGGACCTGTCAATTGGCCACCAAGATTGGAACTTGGAAGCCATGATTCGTGGCCTTATTGCCGACATACAGCCCCAAATGCTTGAAAAAGTGGTTGAAAATTGAGTCTCTAGACTTGTCTTTATTCGAACCAGCCGCGGCGGCCACAAGCGAAATCATATTGATGGATCCAAATTGATGGACATTAAAACGATTTTATTGTATTTTATTTCAATTCGAAGTTCTATACCTCAAAAAACACCCTATATATACCACTGGGCGAGCCATTGTACTTATAAAACAGCGATAGGCGAGATTCATTGAAAGGCGGACTCTCGATAACCAACGAATTTTATCGCAAGTTTATTTTTACCTCTGCCACGTCGCTTCAAATATGGAGCTGTGGTGGTTGATCTGAAGGGTTTAAATCATACATTGCTTAACTTAGATCAGATTGTGTGTTGGAGTTGGTAGTTGGTTAGTTGGGCCTATTGTGATGTCTCCTCTATTTAGAGTTCATCAATGGTGCCGCTGTTATAAAAGCGACTATTTTTTGGAGTGAGTTGGCAGCTATATCCGCTGCTTCAAGGTAGAACTTACCTAAATAACGTTGACGAGTTTGTATAAGGCAGTTGCAATCACATAATATGTGTTCTGCCGTTTCCTCGTCCTCGTTGCACAATCTACAAGTTTTGTGTGAGCTATTCCCAGGCAGTGCCCCGTAAGGAAGCCTTTTGCTTTGACTGACTTCTACTGAGTTGTAGTAGTTGTTTTGCATTTTTTTTTTGTGGGGAACTGTTTGACTTGAAGTTTTTTGGTTGTCTGTCCCTCGGCCCCTCTCCAGAAATGTAGATTTTTTTCTTTAAGCCAGGTTTTGATACAAATTTAAGGAAGCCAAGGTTCTTGGCGTTAGTCCAAAGAAGTTTGACATTAATCTTCAATGGAAAGTCTTGCTATTGTGATTTATTAATGAAAAAATTACAAATCACCTACCCACTTAACTCGTTGCATTTCGTGTATCAATCCTCACTATCTCAATTATGAGATGCTTAACAGATCCATTAGCCGATGTCCCTCGTAACTAACCAAAAACCACCACTTATTTATATGTGGTAAGATAAAAAGTCACCCTCGGGACATTTTCTAAACTGGAACAACAAAGTAACGTTTATCAAACATTAATCTTTCAACATTCACAGGTGTTTCCTGTCTGTAGGCACTTTTATTATTATTTTCTTACACCATCATAATGGTTTATGTATCCAAAAAATAAAACGAAATCACAAAACCCATTAGTTACCCATAACGAAAAGCAACCATGGTCACTATAAAGGGTCCAACAAAGCAAAGACAGAGAGAACAAAAAAAAAAAACACATCATCCATATTCAAGGCCACCCTGTGTGTGTGATTACCTACAATGAAAGGTAACAACAAATTATATAGAAACCTACTCTAACCATTAACAATAGTGCTGTGCTTTTGCTTTTGAAATGTATCTGTTACCTCTTATTCTTAAAACATCTTGGCTGCCTATTATATTCTATAGCCTTAAGAAAAATAATGTCGAAACAATTAGGTTTCAACAAAGAAACCATACCAAAGATACAATTATTTATGTTAATATATTTACACTTTTTCGCCTGCGCACACAAAGTAAACACCTTAGCACTTGTTGTTATATTTTGAGAATGCATTTTGTTGCGTGTGTTTCGATGTTGTAAATATAGCGCGTACCATAAAATAATCGTTTGCCCTATAGAGGCAGATAGACGACCCCTTATAGCTTAATTATTCCTAAAAAAAAAACATTCGTTGATTAACCTCTCCAATTGGAAGGAGAAATATTCATTCACATTTACTGTATACCGTTAGAAAATGTAAATCACCCGAAAACATTGGAAATTCTCCAAAAAAAAAAACAAAACATTTCCTCCTAACGAGGTTCATTTGGTATCTACGTGTTAACTCGTTAAACTTTTACGATAACATCAATGTGAAGGAACACAAAACACCGTTACAAGGGTTTACATTTACAACAAGGCAGTGAAAGAGAGAGAGAGATATTATAATTAGATGAATGTTATATTTTCCTTGATTACCGTGAAATAAAACTTAAAACAAAACATCACATCTCAAAAATTATTACTATTTGATGGCTTGAAACACTTCAACCCGTTTTCAAATAGATGGAAACTTTCTGGAATATTAAAATGTTGAAGTACATACTTAGAATAGTTATCTGCGGTATCAATGACAAGTCACATGTTTCGATACATCATGCCGCGGCTTGATGTAAGCCAATCACTCGACAGGGATAATGCAAGTAAATCTTATCGATTTTACTTTGTCGCTTCTTATCTTCTTGCACGCACTGTGTCTGATATAAATGTTTGCTTCAATCCGATTTTTTTATTTTTATTTTTCTCTTTTCCAATGTTGTGTTGATTTTTTGCAATCAATTTCATTTCCGATTGAGATATTGGATTTACAGTCAGTCGACGACGTGAAGCAGTTTCAATAATGATAAGAAGAATTTTATTTTTTTTGAAGTGACTGGGAATAGCTTAAGTATGGGTCGTAAGACAAATTTTATGGCTAGTGGAAAAGGAACAAACATGTGCATATGGAATTGCTTAAGATTCGTAATGTCTAGCGAATGACTAGCTAAAATATTGGAGCTATGAATTGTAAGGAGTTTTGGCGCAGCTTTTTCATTTTGATAAGGTTTAACTTTCCAAATGAAAGGTTCTGCACTTGTCGAAGGACTTTTATTTTTAAAGCCTATGAAAAGAGATCTATTTGCACTTTAATAGCTCAGAAGTAATGCCAAAACCCGGACAATGCCTTCCATGTCTCTGTCTCGACATTCTTCCTATCGTGGAGTACTTCAAGATATTTAGCCGCTCTTGTTAGCTCTTGTCTTGTAACTTTTTAATAGCCACTAGTTGAGGCAATCCAATCGATTTCGCCGTAAATTTTAAGAATTTAAGATCCATCGAAAGTGCATTTATAGAACAGATATTGTCGATGATGTCCAACACTTTCCCACAAACATTCCCCGAGCCTGTTTCGAAAGAAATAACATCATCGTCATAAGCATGTGCGTAGACTCCAGATGCATTGAGTAGAGTCAGCGAAGAGTCGTCCGGTATGCCACTATAAATAAATTTCCATCGTCTTGCTCTCGAACAAGAGATTTTTCTACATCATGTCTTCTAGCGAAGCTGCTTATGCTGTCAAAAGTCGCATTGTCAAAGTCACTCTCGATCCTTTCAACAAGGTTCTAGTGCGCCATCTTGCAGAATTTTTCTCGCTGATAGTCGTGGTCGAGTTTCATTTCAGAAGAAAGGTGGCTTTGAAAGCCACCTTGGGTATGTGCACCTCAGCAGGTGCTTTTAAGAGAAATAATTTAAATAAAAGACCGACAGCAGCGCTCAGAAACAACTACAGGTCTATTGTACTACCATTCAGATACCTTACATTAATGTACTTAGTTTTCCCGCCTTTCGAAGAAAGGTGAGAAGGAGCTTCAGTGATGAAGAACTCAGATGTTCGGCACTAACCACGTCAGCCCCTAATATAGCTAAAGATATAGCTTAAAGATTCATAAAGAAAGAATGGCTTAAAGATTCATCAAAGCATCAAGAGCGGAGCCCGGTGTGCTAGGAAAGGCCCCATGTACAGCCGAGACAAGCCGTTACCGCGAAATCCTGTTCCAACAAACAACCGATGCGTATTAGAGGAGCGGTCTAATCATGGCCGTATAGATCCAAAGCACCTGTTTTGGAGAGAAGCCCCATGTTTTACCAAAGCGCCTCTACACTGCCAGATTCAACATGGTTGGACCATAGAAGTTTTTTTTATCGAGAACCACATCCAGAGATTTGACTTCATCGGAGATTGGGATGGTTACACCTTTACGCACGAGTTGGGACAGACCAGTGACTTTTCTCCTTCTCAGAAAGAGAAAAACCGTTGTTTTAAAAGCATTCACTGAAAGCACATTTATAGTGCACCCAACATCGATCCAATCTAGGGATCTCTGCGCCTGAGAGCAGACAGCCCCTAGGTTTAAACCGACAGAGAGAAGGGCGACATCATTCGCAGAGGCTTTAGAGCCGTAAGCAAAGAGTCTACCACCAAACACCATAGGAGGGGAGACGAAAACCACCTTAAGGGCAGGCCCTATTTATCCCTGTTTATAAAAAAAAAATTGGCTTTTAAAGCTTCAAATTCTTTGGTCTGTTTGCAGTTTCTGTTGTAGAAAACAGCCGATTGCTGGGTTAGATATTTTTTTTCCGACGGGACGGTCCTGCCGCCCAAAAAGTAAAATGGAAATAATGTCATTGGCTTGGTTATGGTAACCATTCACCATAAATTCGAATTTTTTTTTAACAAGTTTAAGACCTTTACGACTTGAGGTAGGTAGGTATTGAAAAGATGACAATCAGGAAATAGGACCATTGGTTATCGCTGTTATCTATTCCAGATACCAATTGCTTTCCATACATTGTGGGTGCAATGTCTGAGGGGTTATGTACGAGTTTCGCTGGTTCAAATCCCGACCGTACCACCTTAAAGTTTTTATTCGCTGCCCCACCTCTCGCGAATGTCTGTTAAACATACAAAAGTAAGAGCTGTCGTGGGAACCCTCTCAAAAATAAAGTTGCCCTTCGGAATTTTACATTACACTGTGCGTCCCTTCTATTCGTGTCAAAAATATATCTTCGCTCCTACAATGGTTGAAGAAGATTGGCTTTAGGTTCTTTTAAGAGCCGTTTACGCCTAATATTTTTTATTTTATAATCTCTGTTGCATAAGTATCATTCCAATTCACCGCTTGAAGGACTAAAATCCCGACACAGACCCTACAGCTACATCAAATATTGAACTGTCAAAAGCGCAATCAACGTAATAAAGCGATGCATTTATAGAGTTTTAAATGCGCTCCTCTCCAATGATAAGTAGAGTTCCATTGACTGTCCTCGCCCATTTACTTTTAAATCACTTCATTTGCATTTTTTACTTATTCCAATTGTTAGTAAAAAAAAAAAATTCTCTCCACAAACAATCCATTCAAGTGCAAATTAAGCATTTTCGCAGCAGTTCACGTTTTTATTTCCATTTCCCATGAGATTCGCATTGTACTAACGTTACTTTCGACTTTCTCTCTCGTTCTCAGTGTTAACTGTTTTTTTTTCGTTGTTGTTGTTAAAGCCACTCAAGAGCAAACTGCACAAGTGCACAAATCATAGTAATAAGGGCATAAAATAACACACAACAGCGCAACACTACAACAAGCAATTAAAAACAATTAATGGCATGGCAATTAAACTTTCAATATTCCACAGACTTCAGTAGCAACCCAGCAGCACTGTCCGATAAATGGGAGTGCATTGGCAGTGCTTGTGCTGGGGATGAGATGAGATGGTGATTTGCAGTAGGTACCTCTACCAACCTATATGACGAGGAGTCATGCGATTTGCATTCGGTAACATGTGAAACGCTCGCTCTCTATAAATGCGATCGATCCTGATGATGATAAATTCAACGATAGAAGGAGCGATAACCCATCGTAATTGATGCACGCTTTGCTAATACACACACCCACCCATCTACCTAATAGGGTGGCAGAATATTAACACCCTTTCTCGGCCGGTGAGAGCGGTGCCGAGATGGAAAGCAATTAAATAATTTACAAAGCACTTTATGTTGCATTCCACATGCAAATGCTTTTACGGATTTGCATGGCGTGTAGGCTATCAATTCATTGACCTCTTTTGGGACTAGTTGTTGTGTTTGTCGTTCAAAGACCTCTCCATCTCTCTCTCTCTCTCTCTGTACGCTTCACGATGTCTTCCTCACGAAATTGTACATTTACCTACGAGAAGCGTAGGTTTGCCAAAATAATTACTTATTCGCGCCGACACAACAATCACAAGCACAAGGTAAAATAAATTAATTCCACCCGCGATGTCTGCACACGATCATTGTACTAGATCACCTTGTGTCATTTTGACATGAACTTGACAGCGAAAAGTATATAAATTGTATATGACTACGGATGTTGTCTTACCTTATTGGGAGGGGACACAACGTACACGAGAGAGAAATCTTTATCTCTTTTGGAAGTTGATTTCAATGGATGGAAACAAACAATTTATGAGATTTATATCTTTGTGGCGGCAATTAAAGTCGATAAATTGGGATCGAAATATGTCAGAGAGTGACGGGACTTTTCCATTACGTAAACTGCAAAGCAATGGCAGTTGCTTTTGAAAAAAAAGGCGGCAGCTCTATTGCGTGTTTTATGATCTTGGGTCATAAACAATGGAGCAGTATCACATTGTTTAAAGAGGTTTTATTTCTTTTTATGACGTTGCGCGAAGTTTATTTTTAAACAATGGGTTTATGAATACACAATGAGAGGAGGAACATAGCATAAATGATAATTTCATTTAAATTTTGTGTCCATTTTTAATATGCGGAAAATCATACAAAAGTTTTAGTTTACGTTTACATTATGAGCAAGCATACGTTCTTCGTATGTTTTGTTCAAATTGACACTTCTTGACATTTTTAACGAGCTAACGGCTGTAACTGCATGTGTAAGGGTGCTTCCAATGCTTCCAAGAAACACAGCCTACTTACTTACCTACCTTTAGCTAACTTGCTTCAAGCCAGGAAAGCTCTGACATCCTCCGTGATCATGGGCACTCTGATTCCCATTATCCAGACCATGCGCTCTGATTTGTTTTTAGTTTTTCTTGTTGTCAAACCTCTTGGCTCGATGTGGCCTAGCCAATGCAGTCGCAGTGCTTAGCATTTTTAACTACATTCACATCTGGTGAAGCTTATGGAGTTCGCGATTGCATCTTCTCCTCCATTCGCTCAAAAGGACCGTTGAAGAATTTTCGCTTAGCAGAACTGGCAGGATAAAGGCCCCGACCCATAGAATCCGTTGCTGCGTGCGTCCGTTTTTTTTTGCCTGACAGCAAGATAGAATACACGTATACTTATGGAAGGTGAACTATAAACAACGCATTGACGGTGATGGAGGCCACAATAGCCAAACTTTATACTTTTTCATACTTTGACAGCCAGGCGCAAAAGCAGCCAATTGGTTGAACAATTGGAAGAACGAACAAATTTGTCATTGCAGTCAGCCTTGCCATATTAGAAGGTTTATTGTAATACTAACGTTATTAGTATTTTATGATTAATAATCTAGTTATAAATTTAAACGATTTAACATAAAATTTGAACACTGACTAAAAAAACACCAGAAACAGGTTATTCTTTTGACATGGCAATCTGCCATCACCGGTGACAGCCGATTTGACAAATAAAAAACAAAACAAAATGCAGGTGGCAAAATTCCCACAGATTCTACGGGTCAGGGCCTTAAGAGTTCTGTAGAGCATGCACTTAGTCCTATAGGTCAGTGATTTGAACCTTTTTGCTTATCAAAATAAATTTGCAGCGGTTTCCTTGGTTAATTCGTCGTTGGATCTCCATTTAGTCGTCATTCGTGGAGTTGACGTCTACAATTACAGGTAGATGAACTGTCTAGTCTAGTTTCTGCTATCAATAGTGACATTTTGTCCTAGTTGACGGACAGATGCTGTCTAAGCATGTATTTAGTCTTGTCCTCATTTACCCCAAGGCCACCATGTTCTTAAACAGTCACCAAAGCTTCTATCACATTGCGGCGCTCGATACCTAGGACGGTCTGTTGAAGATAATGGCTTCCATGTTAACAAATGCCCTGCGCACAATTTGCTCATGCGACACAACTGGATCATTTTCAGCATCGCCATGTAGAGCTCCTGACTTTGAATGCTATCGTATGCGGCTTTGAATGAAAAGTTGGTGTGTCTCGACTCTAAATTCATGCCACATCAACGCCATATTTAAAGTAAGGTTTTATTTCCATGAACAAATGGAAATAAGGCCATATGTGGTCATGTCATGTCACCAGATTAGTGTGTTGCGTAAGGCTTTGAGAAGTTCCCACAGTAAAGCAGATATACTTATACCCTGACAAATATAGGTTCGTCTTTCTTTTAGGTGAGGCATATACCGCTGATAGTGCCGTCATCGGGTACGATTTCTTCTAATTGGATGCGGGTTCTCCATTTGACCTACGACTTTCTCGACATAATGCCCATTTAGCAGCTGCTGGAACACAATTCCTTGAGCTTCGATGACGTTTGTTTCCATTACAATTTCGAAAAGCCCGCGTTCCAAAACTTTCATTTAATTTATTTTAGCTGGAAGTCTGCGCACTCCCACTTTTTTCTCCTCCCTTCTCCTGCCACCCTAATCTTTTCTTCCGTTTACGATGTTCGGGGTTTACGACGGAACCCTAAGCAAGTGGCAATAACCCCACTTCGGAGATGTGAAAGCCTCCGTTGCAACAGAAAACGTTCATCCGCTACCATATCTTTTTCAAAACCTTGAATAGTCTTTAAAACTCGTTACAGACCTCAGCTCCAAATATTTCGAAGTAGTTCAAGTAATGTATTTGCTATTTTGAACTTCGACGACATAGTTTATCCAGCCTAGGGAATTATTTCCCCCTAAGTTGTCCTTCGGAGGAGCTCAACCAGCTTGTAGTCGTTCTTAGAGCATTCGAGTGTCGTCATGTTCTTTTTGTTAACCACTTTGTGCCTTTTGCAAGACAAGCCCGGTTGCACGATTTCAAAAAGACTTCAATTCCTTTATGTAATAATTTGTATCGACATCATTCCATCAAGATTTCCTTGAAAGATGCTTAAAGCCAGTTGCTTTTTCTTTATACGGCTCTGTCTGGTATATAGAATTAATTGGACCCCAATGTCTGTCTTCATGGATGAATTCCAGACTAAAACGTGATGGATGCATAGTTGATTAGTCCATAGTGCATCGAAACAAACCAACAAAAACTCCCCGAATAGCCTTGGAAAATTTCCTCGCCAAACCCTAAAAACACCATTTCACTTGTGTTAAATTATCCAAAATTGAGCTCTTGCGATGCGACAACGAACAATATTAATCACTTCCAATTCATTTATTAAATTCCCACTGCGAGTCCTGTTTGTTCTTTTTTTATAAGGGGCGAATCGGGAGTGGTATTTTTCGCGCGCGTACCAATCGACACGGGTGAACTTTTCAAAATCCAATAATAAAATTAGCTGCAAAAGTTAAGCGCAAAAACACTTTAAACGAAGATTGAATAATTGGCCAGGGTTTTGGTTTAAAACGAATAAATCTACCCATGGAGATGGATTTAAATTTTCATTTGAATAGATTTTCACACTTAATTGGAGCAGAAGCGTTCGCAACGGATGAAGGAAGGATTCATTCCAAATATTATCGTATAAATGGATGAAGTTTTCTCATACAAACAATTGGTTTGGGGGCATAGTTTTTCGACAGTAATTAGTGTTTACTTTTGCCAGTTTTAATTGAATGAATGGAATCAGAACTAAAGAAATTTAATTGTCAGAGAAAAATAATATTCATTCCCACCATGTATCTGCTTGGGCAGCTGTTGAATCAGTGCTGCCTCATTAATCATTCGCACGAAATAAGAAAACAGAGAAAATAATCCCTGAAAACACCATCAGATGCTTGAAAATAAAATCCTTGCACAATACTCATCTCATCAGTTCCACAGCAGGTGCAATTTTTTTTTTTAAACAAAACCCGTCCTCATCGTAATCCTGAAATTCAAGAATCCAACAGGTAACCAAACCGAACCGAGGCAACTTTCCCAGCCTATTAGGTACTTTTATTTTTTGGCAGACAAAATGACAAACAAAACCAGTAGAATTCAATTCAGAAAAAAAGGCCGACACACACCAAACCTCTATGATTGTGATTGCATTCGAATCGATGGTAAACATCCTGCGCTCTTTACGAATCAAAAAAAAAAAAAAAAAAACAATCTATTTTGCTTTTCCTGTATCTCGTTACTTCACAAATGCACAGGTAGGTAGTAAAAATACCTTCGCCCACAGAGTAAGAATAAGAATACCCATCTAAGATACACCACAGAAAGAAAGACACACCGGCTGAAGATAAAGGTAAACATTATGTGGACTTTGCCTTTCCACATGATTCATCCAAGAAAAAAGAAATAATGACCAAGGATCAGCGTAACAAAGTGAAAGAGAAAAAATAATACAATCCACCAGCATCATCATTTTGAAAAAAAAAAAAATATCTTGGCTTCCCTCTTTGGGTTTGGTTCGCCTTTGTCTGCTAAATCTCGACTTTTAATCTTTTCAACAGAAAAAAAAAACTAAAATCTGTGAAATCATTGTCTAATAGCTTGGCCGGTACCCAAGTGAGCCAAACAAAGATTCCATCTCACTTAACAGATAGACCGCGACTTGGATTTAATAGATGAACGGCCATGGACCACGATCCACGAAGAACCAGCTAACATCAGAACAGGTTCCTAAAATACAAAGGCATCAGCCGCGAGGTACTAACCACGGTTACCAAAAGGTGCACACCAGTGCTGCAATAGCAATAGCACATGGTTCGCCTTTCTCACGTAATAACCCGTCTTCAAGTACTAGAGAGGTGGACGTCGTCGTCGTCGCGTCGTTGTTGTGCTAATACCGACTAGTACCAACTACTCTGGTAGTAGTAGTGGGTTCATTGATGCGCACACCTTTTCCTTTTAAATTATCCACGCTCCATGGACGAGAGGAGGACGACCCCAATATAATGATCTAACTTTATGCTTCGTCGTATTCGTATTTGTTTTTATTTTTGTTTTTTGTTTTTGTTTATTGGTCGTAGTTACTGGTTCTAAGAATTTTTCTCTCTAATCAAAAAAAAAAAAAAAAACTGTACATACTTTCAAGCGGTAAAATTACCGCGCACATTCTCGTTTCATGTGTGCGATTGTTTGATAGCATAATGAACATGCAGCAGATGATGTTGTGATGACTTGCCATGCCAGACTTAGTTGAATGGACAAGAAGATTGTATACCTACACGTGAATTGCTTTAAAAAAAAATAAAATTATAATGTGCCATAAGGTTGCGCGTTTAGGCCAATTTTCTTTGTTTTTTGTTTTAATCTTGTTCTCCCTTATTCTTGTTAATGTTTATATATATAGAGTTTTTTTTTTCATTCTGAAAAGGTGTTTCTTCTCTCCATAAGACTAAATTATGACTACGAGGTAGATGGAATCCAACAGATAGGATGAAGACGGTTTGTGTTCCTTTGAGATGGGCTCTTCTCTTTTAATCGTTGATCCATAAATTTAGCCCAAGAAGGGGAGTGCGAGTGTAGTGATTTTTGAGATTGGATTTGGTTTCTTTTCTTTTTCCATTGGAATGAACCTAGGAGGATAGTGTTCTTCACTTGGTTTTTGTTCTTTTTGGAACGCGTCTTACTTGTTGTAAACGTAATTATAATAGCTTGGTGTTTTGTCGATTAGTTTATGTAATGTTTTGAGATGTTTAACGAGCCATGAACGTTTTACCACTCGTTTATGAGTAGGTACAATGGATGCAAGTATGGTGGAGTTTTAAGTCCGTTAACATCGGATTATATGTGTTGGGCTGAGAGATAAGAGATGAGTTAATGATTTTAGTGGAATTTGAAGTCGATATGTTTTCGATGGTCTTTGAACCTTTTTCCTTTGTGTGATGGGAGGAGATTTAACAGGATTACGAGTTTTTTTTTAATAGAGGACATTTTAATGGGAAGAGGAATGACAAGGTTCATTGATGCTGCTTTGAAATGGAAATTAAGAAAAACAAACTTCCGCTATTAACACTTGGACAAATAGAACGTCTTTCTGATGGTTTCATGAAAACCATTCACCCGATTTTCGTGATTTTGTTTTTTGTTTTCGTTCATAGATATGTTGTACAATAAGGTTTTAAAAAGGAAAGAGGAAGGCTAATGGGGAATAAATGAAGGAATCAAGTTTCTATTGTGCGTTTGTGGCACTAAACGTAGTCATATGTCATACTTTTAGCTCTCTGTCCCGCCACAAACATGTCCCTTAATTGTACCGAGTTGGCATAAAATTAATGAGATTCTTTTGGATTATGTAATAGTTGTTGCCGTTAGACGAGGAACTTGAACTTCTAGCCATCATTTCTAGCCAAAATGTCAAACACCATTTGAAACTTGAGAAGCAAATAAAGTCTTCATGCTGATGAACGAAACAATTGTTTGAAGGCCGAGTAAGGTATTTAGAACGATATGACACCTAGGGTCCAGCTTGGGGTCAAAACATGTTCAAAAGAAATATTGAGACAAAGAATGATGTGACTCCTGGAAATTTGGTTTCATAGAAAATGTTATCATCTCATCAGCTCCTACTACTTATCTCCGCATCGGTGAATGGTGGATGTCTAGGCCCATCGACTGAAGATTGAGTTACCAATCCTAGGTTTGTTGTTTGAATCTCCAACGCTAAGGTTGCACGCACAGTAAAGCGAAAAAGCGCCTACATAAGAAAATATTATTGCTTCACGCATCTCATCGCAACGGCACCTCCAAAGTGGGTATGTGGCACCGAAATTGTTGTCCTGCAGTCCAATTTCAAAGCTCGGACCTGACTCTCTGTGCCGTGTCGGGGTAACTTCCCGACCACTTCATAAGCCTTTAGTTATGAGGGACATAGGAATAGCTTCAGAACATCAACTTGGGACATAAGAGTGTTTACCTGGAATATGCCATGATCCGCATCAGAACTGCCCCTTTCGACGAGGCTGAGGACACTATCACCAAAGAATTCCATGACGAATTCAATACGAAGGTCGTAAAGGAATACGAGAGGAAGCTGCGAACTGCCCGGAATGAGAAACTTGACGTTGAGCGCCTTAGCGCATATGTAGTAGCCAGGAACAGGAAGGAGCGCCTGAGTAAGAGTCCATTTACCTACCACAAACACCAACAACTAGTGGCCCAGTATTGCGACATCACCAAAAAAGTAGCAGAAATCGCCCTAGGTGTATGAGTAGATCAGAAAAAGGTGACAGAAGAGTCCAGGAGAAAGGAGGAGAAAAATATCCTGCGTAGAAAAAAGAGGGGCTTAGCAGTCTGCCAGCTCAAGGAAATCGAAAAGTCCCTCGACCGTAAAAATATCCGGGGGTTTTATAGGAAAGCCTAATACCGAAACGAAGCCTCTTCAAAACAGCGAAGAAATCCAAGACACCGACGCGAAGGAATAGTGGATATATTTAATCAGCGTTACAGTAGCTACCAAATGTACATCATGTAGTCTCACCACCCACTAAAGAAGAGGTTGGCTTAGCAACAAAAAGCTAAGGAACAACAAGGCCGCCGACTCTAAAGTCCAGCTGCAGAGCTCTTCAAATACGGAGGTAATGTTTTTGTAGGGCGCATGCACCATACCATCAACCATGTTAAGATGGAAGAAAGCATGCCCGTTGAATAGACCGTCAGTTTCATATGTCCCATTTGCAAGCAACGCGGTTCTATTTCAAACAGCTTTACAATTGTTGCAATTTTCCATCGTCGCGAAAGAGTATCGTTAGTAGAGTGTTTCTTATGTCGATTTTCATTCACCCATTCGCCATGTTGGAACTGTTCCAACTGCTGTCAAGAACTGTTCTAGCTATTTTGCGAGTACTATTCCAACATGGCGAATTGGGTGAACGAAAATCTACATAAAACTCTAAAGCTGCAGCTGAGCATTAAATTTCCAAATAAAAAAAATTCTCTCAGAAGCAAATGTGTTTAAGGTAATATCTCCATCGGGCTTCATCTGAAAAAAAGGAAATACACGTGAACAGACTGTCAATTTGTTTCGCTTTTCCAGTCCCGCTGGTTGTGATCGGTCAGTCGGCAAGTTAACGATGACTTAATTCAGATTTTATTCAATCAGCCGCGGAAGACCTGTAAGACCTCCGACTTCAAACAAAGTATAAGGCACTAAATCAAAACTAAAATAAAGGAAATATTCAAAATAAAAACAAATCATTGTGCGTTAATTAACTTAAACTTATCGTCAAATAAAATGCATGGTTATTGTCAAGAGCTTTAAAGGTTGATTTTTTTTCTCAAGTGTAGTTTTTTTAAAAATACAATAAAACACTCAAATCTTCAAAATTTTTGTTGTAATCGATAAATAGGTCTTTGCCATTTACGTTTTAGGGACAACTTCATGTAAATGTTGCAAATGGTCCATTCGGAAGGTGCAATTTTGCGTCACTATTTCGAGCATTTCGGCCTGTATTGCACGAATTACGCGTGATATTTTATCCTTCAATCGTGTTCGGCTTGTCCACATAGACTAACGACTTAACATAACCCCACAAGAAATAATCAAGAGGCGTTAAATCGCATGATCTTGGCGGCCAACTCACCAAATCATCCATCAATATTTCCATTGTTTCACGAGCTGTGCGGCATGTGGCACCGTCTTGATGAAACCACAACCAAGTTCAACTCAGCCAACTCAGCTCGATACCGTTCGCGAGGATTTTTCGGGATGCATCGGTAATTCTTGTATGGCTGTTCATCACTCCAGATGCGACAGTTTTGCTTCTTTACGTATCCGTTGAGCCAGAAATGAACACAATTTTCCGATAAAACAGCAGATTTTCACATTTTTCACAGAGCACGAATTTTGATAATAAAATTCAATAATTTCCAATAGTTGCTCGTTTATAAGTCTTTCCATGATTAAATGGCAGAGTATACTGAAAACTTTTCACTTTGACAGATGACGTTTGGACGCCATTACTAACCAGTACTGCCAACCTGAAAAACTTAACTCTTAAAAAATCACCCTTTTTAAACGAAAAGTGATGGTGGCTTTAAGTGATCGAAAAAAATGTTTCGTTGTATTATCAGTTAAAGAGCGAGTTTATCCCTCTACTATGAGATCTGTTTATCTAGTATCGAACATCAAAATTTACAAGAAAGAAGTACATAGACATTTCGGCTACGACTCAAAGTAACTGAAGATACTCCAACGTGGCAGATAGTATCTGCTTAGATGCTGCATTTTGTTTTTCACTAGGGAATTTCATGAGCCTAAACAAATGCATAAGCATTCAAAAGAGCAAACGAAAATAATCATTAATAAATCCACCTGAATCCAAGATTCCATCTTTTGTAAAGTCATCGGCATTCAATTTAATTTATTTTGCTTTGTTAAAAAAAAAACAGAAAATATATAATTTTTATTACATTCCACCGTCGTAAGAATGATTAATGAACGAATGCCTTATTTTTTGTTCTTCTCCTCTTAGGTGAGTGTTAAAACCTAACGACTATTGCAGTAAGTTAAATGAATTGGCTCGGCTGTATCAGATTGGAGAAAAAAAAAAACCTGAAAGAATGTTCGTAATAAATTAGATCTCATTTGACAAACACTTCCATCATCAGTATTATACCTACCTACGCGTAACAATTAAGATAAATAAACACGATTTCTCGATTTCTTCTTAATTGATTCCAATCGAACAGACCAGATGTCTCCAGTCGAAACCCGGTCCAAAACAATACGAAACAATACCAAAAACCAATTTGAATAGATAAAGATTTTTATCGAAAAGATACATTCGAGTAAACCCTTGTTGCATCTTCAGTTTGTCTCTCACCCAAAAGCACACTTTCTTTCTATACAAGAAAAAGATAAATTTATGAATTTACATAAAACAAATTTTGCAGGTAACCTTATCCTTTCGCTGGTTAGTAAGAGGTATTCTTCCTTGGCCACTACAATCCAGCGCACCGCAATGCGATGGCACGACACGACACACCAGTATTATACTATAGTGAGTGATAAATGAAGTCGACAATGGACTCTGACCTGCTGTGTTGGGTGCTGTATCCAGCTTGCAGCACAGGAGTCGTCTCGTTTTCTTCCTTGCAAAATACACACATACATAGATACTTATGTATATTGAAAGTTTCGGAGATAAAACGAAATGCTAACGTTAAAGAGTTGAACGATGAACGAGACGGTGGTAGACAGGCTACAAAACAATTTACGTGTTCTACGTGACTTCAGTTAGTTGGCAGTTTATCTTGTTGCCTCCTTGGGAAAAGATGGCAACAAACGAAACGATGGAGGAATTTACTCTTCTGCCAAACCTAAGTTATTCTTTTGCTGTGTTTTTTTCCAGTGTTATTTATTTTCTTTTCGACTTTTGTCAATTTCTTCATCCATTTGCTATTGGAGACGAGAAAACACCCAGCTTGGGGGTAATGTGTACTTTGATGAGGATTAAAACGAATGCACATAAGGAACGTTTCCGTTTTGTTTGGGAGGATATTTCTTTCTTTCTCATTGTGCGGTTGGACATTTATCTTTTTACAATTAAGGTCGGAAGGGCCAGTTTATAAATTAACCTATTTTCTTCTCTGTGTATTTTGGGGCTGCAGTTCGGATTGTGTTATTGGGGAGGAGGCAGTGTCAAAGTTGAATAAAGGAGGGTTTAGATCGTGATGGTTTGTTTTTTCTCAGAAAGGATTACTTAATACCATCATCTATAATTTGTATTGCAGCTGAATCCAATACAGATCTGATGTGATTGAAAGGGTTTGGTTTTAGAGACAGAATTAGAATTCGGACAAAACCATTTTGGAACCCGGTCGAAATTATGTTTTATACTCTGTCACATTGTACCCAAAGATGCTAATGTAGAAATCTCACGATCAGATGAAGAATGGTGTCCATGTTTATCTTTACCCATTTCCTATTTTTCTCCGTAGGTTATTTAATCTTTTGTACTTATAAAATACTTTATCCTGACTGACTGAATCGGCAACGCACGGCCCAAACGGCTAATGGTGGAGTTACCAAATTTGTAGGTATATTCTCCTACCTCTGCAGACTTTGATATAATCTCCTCTGCCCCTTTGATAACTGACGATAACTCACAACTGTTATTACAATTGATTTGGAATCTTGCAACTGATACGCTTTCAGAGAAGAACAAATTACTGGATAGGTGTTTAACAAAAGACTCTTTAGTGGCCTTTTGGGCCTCCTTAACTCCAAAACCGCAGTGGAAAGATAGTTATCTTCCTTCTTACAGAAGTAAGATGCCTCTCTGGAGTCACCGAAGAGTGACAATTCCCAAAGTCGGTTTTCACCAGGGAGGTGTCTTAAGTCCTTTGCTCTTTATTACAGTCCTAGATTATCTCTTTAAAGGAAAAGTAACAGACCTGAAAGTACATCAGTTATTCTTTGCTGACGATGGAGCCATCATAAGCGGGGATCAAACTTCTCTGGATGATTTGGATTGGAACGGTTACTGTATTTGCCCATTCTGTGAGCCACTACGACTTATTCCAGACATTTATTTGAATCGAAAAGTGATTCCCAAGTGTAAATAATTCAAATATCTGCGATCTATGGTCAACAGCGAAGCAACTGACATCAATCAAAGAACACATGTCGAAAAAATTGGGGTACGACCGGCTCTGTTGGTATTGCCATGTTCAAAGGAGGAATTCTACGAACCTTTCTGATAAGCCGACGTCGTACCGACGAACCCCACTGGCGGACTATTAGGTATACAGTGAAGACTGATATATATTAGCTGGAGAGTTATGATCCCTAAAATTCTGATCATAACCTCGTCGATAAAAGGAAAACAGAAGAAGACTGCCATTAATATGTTCGTGCTTTAAACTTTCTCAATGAAATGTCTTATTACAATATTCTACCCTTAGCCCGTCCACACGTCTGGATAGGTAAACCCTCAAAGATTGTTTTGCCAGTGAGAATATCTTTTTTGCTCCATCAGCCCCCGGGCTCCATCAACTATGCTCTTCCTGCCAAAATTAAAGTGAACAAACGCTCGCCTGTGAACATATTTTCTATGGAATAAACTGCAGCAACCCTTAACTCATCAAACTTTAACCACGTTTTACCTAACGCAAGCTTTGCTAACTTTTGTAATAATTAAAACATTTACATCCGGCGAGTGTTAATTTTCTGGAGAGGAATCTGCGTTCTGCCTGCTGTGGCCAAGATAATAGCTAAAATTATCCTGAAGTGAATCAAAGAAAACCTCGAAGACACACTCAACGCCAAACAAGCAGGTTTCCGCTCTGTATCCATATACGCTCTGGAAACCCGCTAGGGGTTTATATGTTGTCGACCATATAAAACAGTCTTATCGGGTCAGCAGTGCGTTGAATATCGATCGCCACTTCACCATCTATTTCGAAAAGGCGTTCGACAGTGTCAATCGGGAATTTATTTGGCGTTCCTTGCACCGGTGCAGCATTTCCGATCAGTTAATAGCATTTATCAAGGCTACGTAGATAAGATGGGTCAACATGTCACGTTTTGCATAGACAAAAGCTGTCTGAGGAATTCGAAGTACAAAATGGGGTTCGGCAAGGCTGCATTCTGTCACCAATATTGCTTTTATTGTGCTTAATGCGGCTTTATCGACGAAAAGCGGAGGAATTCGTTGGACTCTTACATCCGAACTCAAGCATTTGGGCTACGTTGATGATATATGCTTGCTACCTCATAGAAAATGACAACAAATGTGGAGAGGAAAGCAGATGTCTTGGGGTTGAAAATGAATTCGGCAAAAACAAAAATGATCAGCCTAAGACCGAACTCATTAGCTCGTACAATTGAGGTACATTGCTGCCAACCGGTTGAGAGTGTAGAGAGTTTCCAATACCTTGGAAGTATTGTCTCAGCGGATGGCGGAACCGAACTGGATAAAGCCAGCCAAATATGCAAGGCAAAATCTGCATTTAGAATGCTATCCACGATTTGGCATAGTAATGGAATTAGCTTAAACACCAAGCTATACGGCTGTTCCGTTCCACCGTTGAATCCGTGCTGCTGTATGGATGTGACACTTGAAGAGTGACCACTACTATCACGAGAAAGTTGCAAACGGTCGTAAGTAGGTGCCTACGCAACATCTTTAGGATTTTCTGGCCGAACCGTTTCTCAAACGAACAGTCTTGCCAGAGAACGGGCCATGAACCTATAGGCACAACTTTACAGTGCCAGTGGATTGGTCGTACATTTCGAAAAGGTGACAGGTCTATGGCTAACCACGCGATGGAATTTAACCCGCTAACTCAGGATGGTAGAATACGCGGATGTTTTAGGAGTACATGACGAAGACCTGTCGAGAAGGAAGCACGGCAATACAATAAAGTTGGGGAGAACTGAGGCACATTCCCAGAGGCCGCACACGATGTCGCGTGGGCGTTGTAGAGGCCTTAGGGATATAGGACATAAGTAAGGTTATTTTTTATATAAATAGTTTTGTGTTGCAAGCCGTTTAATCAAGTTGCACGTAAAAGAAATGCTGTATGTTTTGCGATCTCCTATACTTTGATCCTTTCTCTCAAATTAACTACAAAATTGTGTAAATTTGAGCTCTATCGGTGTGTTGATGTAAATATAAACTGGCCCTTTTGATGAGTTCCGTAGTGTTATTTTAAAGCGCCTAGTAGCCATGTAACTCTGTCTAAGCAAGGTCGCTGCAGGGAATCCCACATATTTTGTGCTCTTCACTCCACTCTTCACCATCAACTGCTTCTATTAACGGTTAACGGTACGCACTTTTTCTTTGTCCAGATTGTACGTCGTGCATTTGTTTGAACTTGAGCATGTGTCAAATATACGAATGCGAATACGAATACAACGAGTACGTCACCGGACACTCAGAGTTCATCGGTACATATTTTCACCCTCAATGCCATACGTCATTCGACAGGCTCCATCCACCTGTAAACGGGCATAGGTTGCATTACACGCTAAACAAGGTAAACACCGACCACCATATTCATCGCATTGACCAAGTTACGCTTCACGGATGCTTTGTTTATTTTTCTCTTTTGTTTGACGTTTGCCTTCACCCATATTGTTTCTTCGCTTTTAAAAGCATCCCTTCAACCATTCACCTGGCTTTTTTATTTGTTTTTTATTTGCTTGTTTGAATTTGAATTTGAATACAAAAGAATTATGCTTAATGCTACTCGCAATCGCAAGCGGAATGCGTAAGAATGCCATCGCTCACCGGTTGAATGAATCCCTCCCGTTGACGTTGTCAAATGTGCATAGTTCATTTGCCATTTTGACTCATGTCTGGGTATTTTTTTTTGTTATTAATTTATTTTTTTGTCGTTAAGAAAATTTTGCATAAATAAAAATTCCATCATGCCAAGCTCTTTGATATTCCATGCGCAAGTATTTTTCCTCGTCACCAGACAGGGGGAGAAGGCGGAGGAGGAGGAGGGGCGACTGTGTTGCTGCTCCTTCTTGTTGGCTTCTGGTTTTAATCAAAAGAAATCGTGACAGGAAGAAAGGCTTAAACAACGGTTTCGAGAAAGAAAGTTTGCCTTTGCTCAACAATTCGCCATTTAGCCTGGCAAAAAAACAGTGCAAAAAGATTGGGTTGAGTGCTTCTTGCCACACAGAGCAACCCAAACCCCAACCCAAGCCCAGACTCTGGCTATCTGATATGTTGAATGAGTTCACATATTTTAACGTTCATCGATTCATGCTACACGCGTATAGGTACCGAATCAGAGGCATTGCCATGGTGCATGTCATGTGTGCGGAGCGCTGCTTCCTGTCCCTGGCTGCGCCGCGTTGTTCGATACGATACAATAAAAGTACTCACTCTGTGACTCTCGTGTATGTTGTGTATCTGACTTTTATCTTTGCTGCTGGTAAATGGGAAAAAAGTGTTTTCACCTTTCATTTCGTCGGCGACTTGAAGCAGGGGACAACCGAAGAACAAACACTGATGTCGTTGTTGTTATTGTTATGTTGTCTCCGCTTTACGGATGACACTGAAAATTCAATTTTCAAATTCAGTACAGGGAATATCAATTTGAATAGCGCGGCGCCTTTAGCTCTGCAGAAGATTGTTTGCTCGTTTCATTTGGTTTGATAATCTAAAAAAAAAAGGCTAGGATATGTGGGGGGTGACAAGGAAAACGTTTTTCCAGTCACGTGTTGGTGAATAATTGAATTGGAATTGATCCAGCGACAGAGTAACAGGTTTGCGACAGAGATTGATGCAAGTACCTGGTTGCTAGATGTGTTGCGATTGCGATTGCGATTCGAAGTCATTGTGCAAATTTTCGCTTGAAATAAATAATAGCTAGGGAAATGTCTAGCGGAGTGTCAAATGCTAAGACGTGTGGCCCTAAAGAATGCTACAAATCGAAAGCTGTTAAGTAATTGTGTAAGCAGCTCAGGTGTGTGTGTACGAATGAGACAGGTTTGACAGTCGTATCCTTTTGGGAAGATTAGAACTGAGCAAAAGTTTATGCGTTTAGGAATGTTGTGGTTCTTATTGAGAACACGAAGGGTACTGCCTTTAAAGGTTGATTCTGATTGAAATAAATCACACTAAAATTTGTCGAAGAATCCATCTGAAACAAATTGGGGCGTTACCGACTTAAGGTGCGATCAGACGGTCATCCAAACTTGTCATCCAGATGACATGACGTTAGAAAACTTGTTTTTTCATACGGGATAACCACTTTAGGATAAATTCGTCAGGATGTCATCCGTATGACAAGTTTAGATGACCGTCTGATCGCACCTTTAGTTAGTATTGCCATTTTCAACGGAAGAACCCAGCGTAAACCGTCAAAAAGGGGATTGCCAATCAACGTTGCTTTACAAATTAGAAATGCACGCCTGAAAATTTCTGGTATAACACTCAGTGTCGGAATTATATGAAACCAAGGGCCTGAAGATATTTTTTTACTTTTTTCTAAATCTAAGATTGGTTATTTTATTTTTCTTTTCGGAATGCAACATAGACTTACTAAGAAAGGGTCTAAATTTATGAACAGTCTACGAAGAAGATCGCGAAGTTTTTCTTGTTAATAGTTTCAAGCCTATTGCGCTTTTTTATTTAGCTGGCCAATTGGAAGAATGCAAGATGCGACCACTTGTTTGCTATGAAGTAACACGTACTTCTCAAGAAACAAATACGTAGTTCTTGTCGCGCATGTGTCGAAAGCACCTAAATATCTCGAGATTCCAGACGGGCTTCTAAAATAATATGAAAAGAAGGGGTTTATTAAGTTTTTTTTCATCTCGAAAGAACCGCCTTGCCCTGTTCCCATTGTTTGGACCGCCAGCTTGTTGGGTAAACATATCAACGAGTAAGCCAGTTTTTTTTTCTAAATCTGACTTTTTACAAGTTTTTTCCTGGATTTTAATTTGTCTTTACTTTCTTGGCCTTTGACTTGTCAGAACTCTCACATTATGCCTGTTTGCTGATATTCTGTTCAATATTGAACCGTGAAAACTGGCTCACTGGTGTCTGTTGTTAAAGCTGGTTTCTGGAGTTAAAGCTGTCGTCTTTGGACTAGCAATGGGAATGTGTCCCACTGTGTTTCAAGCTGAAATCCATGGCATTGAAGTAAACCTTGCTAAAGTTATCAAAGGTGCTAAAATGTATATCTTTTCAGATAGTCTAAGCATCCTGGCCAAAGTTAACAAAGTAAAACTTGGATGGGTCCCCGGCCACCAACGAATTGCAGACAACGAATTAGCAATGAGCTGGTTCAGAATCCGTGTTCTTTGGACCAGAACCTTTTTGTAGAGTCAATTGGGCTGCTTCCTCAAGACAGATTGACTGTTGGGAGGATCAACTTCGTCTGGGAAAATGTTCCGGGGCTCAGACAGTTCAAAAAATGCCGTGTTTTGCAAATCCCGCTAAAAAAGTTTTTAAAAGACCGTCTTCTAAATTTCCGGTTTTTAAGATACTTTTTGTTACAGTGTTATAAAAAAATCTTTGCATATAGCCAACCTCGCACCTACTCCAAATCTAACAATGAAACAATGCAAGCCGGTTGGCAAGGGCGGCATGCCCCCCATATTCCATTACCTGCCCTCCGAATTTTGCAGCCGCGGGATTTTGAAAAGCAGAATATCGTACCCAACCCATCGAAATTTGTGTTTAGTATTATTTTTTTTTTGTTATTTTTTAAAACGATCTTGCACCACAATTTTGCAAAAAAGAAAAATTTATCAGATCTGAGTAGTTTTTGAAAATTTGTGATTCAGCAAGAGAGTAGTTAACATTCCTCTGGACTTCAACTGGGGTGTATTTCTTGATGTAAGTTATCGCAATGGCTGCACTCGTCAACAAAGTCCACGAACGTGCTCGTGCCAAATAAATTGGTCATCTATGGTTGTTCCGAGGTACTCATTGTTGGACATTCATCATTTCGCTGGTATAAATGTAATATATAGCTGTTGGTTTGTCTGATGTGCGTATGTTCATTATTTTGGTCTTCGCAGCGTTTATCACTAAACTATTGTCAATCTGCCACCTCAAAGCCGTTGAGTTAAAAAAAACACGATAGAGTTCAGACCTGATTAAGATAAATAAAAGTGGGCCTATTTAAAAGCCCCGTGGCCCGTACGGTTTTTGCGTTGTTCGTTTAAGTTGTTTTGTTTTGCTAGATTTTGCCTCTTTTTGTTCTATAAAGACTTTCTAGGAGCTTGTCGTGTGCCATTGTATCAAAATCCAAAAGCCTGGCTTTAATTAAATACAGTATGAACTAAGTTTGACATAGTCGCCAAGTAACCTTCGTCAATTCTTTCCTTTTTGAAAGCCTTCAATTGGACCTTTATTACATTGAAGGCATCACGACATATACCCTTCAATTTCGCTGGCAGTCTACGGGAACATGATCTCAGATAATACATATTTGTGTAGCTACTATTTGTGATGCCTGGGTTGAGATTTTGGGAAATAAGGAAATCTTATAAACTTGGGCAATCGTGGATGCTCTTCGATCTCCACTACGATATCCATTTCTTTTTAACTGACATTTTTATGATATTTTTTTTTACTCTTTTAAATGTCATCATTAAACAAAATCGTCGATTTCGGGTCCAATGTAAGTTAATCCTTTCTGCATCACAAACGAGGCCGCAGATGCTTCACAGCTTGCCAGATTCATTTGTGTGCTGCTGATCTGTATATTGGTCATCGATTCGAATAACACTTTCCCCCATCAAGAATCGAACCTTTACTAAGACTAGACTAGATTTCGTCAAGCAAGAGCACACACTATGTACAACACCATCCAAGCCACAGGTTTAGCTCGGTCTGAGTTGGACTTTGTTCTTTATCGGTTATCAATGGACACACCAATATTTTTCTAAGCGCTCACAAGTGCATTGCATTTCATTCGGGTTCCTTCTTTTCCCCATTAGACTTAACCCTTTGTAATTTATCGAACATCTCACGTGACCATCATTTGAATAATCAGCCAGAGTTGACTTGCAGGGGACTCGTAGTGCACTTGGAAGCTCTTGATTGGAAGCTTTAAGGACTAACAAACCTCTTATCATCCTATTTGTCTGGGACACTGCAATCTTTGATGCTTTACGAGCTCGGAACGGTGCTTTCAGTTGTATAACCATATAGATCTGGGTCTGCAATGGGGTTGTCTTTAAAAATGGAGGGTAAGTCTTTTTCTTAAATTAAAAGTTCGATATGGCCTCCTCTATGTTTTCGAATGGGTTTGTTATTTACTACAGTGAACTCCTTCTTAACGGACACCCTTCTTATGTGGACGATCTCTTAAGCGGACAAGATGTAGTGTAGATGGTTTGCAATTATCATTCAGCTTGAGTATGTTTTCCCCTTTAGTGGACGATTATTTTAAGCGGACAGTGGGCAGTTTTTTCTTATTCAGTTGAAAAAAAAACGAGAATTGCGCTTCTTCTTTCTCTCATTTGGTTAAAAGTTGTGAATGCAAAGCCATAGATTTTGCGAAGGAGACAAATTTCTCAAGTTTTAAGGCATCATCTGGCTGGTTACAATGCTTTTTAAAAAGACACAACATTTCATACAGAGCAATATCTGGGGAAGCTGCCGAAGTGAATACTCAACCCGTTGCTGAATGGACTAGCCATATTGGGTCATTAATTGAAAAATATGATTCCGAGGATATTTGCAATACAGATTTGATGTCTTCCTGTAAAGACATTTCATATAAGAGGTGAGTCCTGTTCAGGGGGGAAATCATCTAAGAGCTTGGGGATGGGGAAGTTGAGCCATTGGTTGTGATTGAGATTGAGAAATCCGGGCTTGGATGACAACTCTTATAATAATGGAATGGGTTAACAGATTCCATTGAGATGAGAGAAAACTTCAGAGGAAGAAGTTTTTACTTTTTCTGGACAACGCAACTTCACATCCTTATCTTTCTTTAAGGTACTTCTTCTCCTCTCCATTTAACGACGAGATTATGATCAGGATTACAGGGATCATAACCCTCCCACTTCACTGCATTTCTTCTGGTTCTTCTTTAAGAAACAATACGTCGATATTTTTCCCAGCAAATACGACATCTGTTTGTCAACCCTTAGACCAGGGCATGATCAAAAATTTTAAAGTTTTTGATCGGAGACGTAAAGGCAATGCAGTTGACGTCTGTTCTCGTCTGATTCCACTATGAGTCATCGATAGTTAGGGGTTTCAACCTGCACCAGAGCAGAATTGAACCAATAAGTCGAAATTTATAACAACAATTAAGGTAAAATTTCCGGAAAACTCTCTGTTCGAAAAGATGGTGAAAATGGTCTACAACAAAATCTATGAATGTGCCCTGTCATCTTCAATCACCACCGCCTGCCTCACTATTCATCCGAAACTAATTTCAGATATATTACTCACATCCCCTTACATGCTGCATCATGTCACCGAGGAAACCGAACAAATAACATCATTAGTTCAAATTTTATAATTATTATCTTCAGTGTATGTCCCTTCATGCCAGCATGAAATCCCTCTTTCTATTTCCTGCCACAACAAAATCTGTGGGCATCCTCTTCTGCATTAATTTATGATTCCATTTAATAGAACGAAACTTGATCCTTTTTGATTTCAATTAATTTTGCATTGTAAATCGATACTGTTTCCCTGTACATGAGCAACACTGTGACAAATTAATCAGAGTGCGAGTGCATGCACCCTAATGAGAGTATTGACACTTTTATTATATACATATGTATGTAGGAGTGTGCTTTATAGGCTACCATGCCAGTGAAAAGTCCCACTTTGATGCAACGCTCAGACTATAGATAATCGTAAACAACGAGGTCATGTCAATTATGCACTTCTTGGAAGCTTACATCCTTTCTGCTGTAGATAGAATACTGCTACCTCCCACTTGACATGCACATCCGCATGTATCTCTCTGTCATGCATCCTTCCCCCAATGTCATAAAATAAAACCCTTTCTATGCAATGTCAGTGCATCGTTATTAATACATCCGTTTTGCTATTTCCTTTACAGATACACTATTCGCAGAAAAACAAAGCCCGGCGCAAAAAAAAAACACAAAACAAACAGCGAAACAAAGTCCGTGCGCAACACTCTCAAAGGAAGCGATCACGTACTCGGCTGCTGGCACCGCATAACAAAGGCGGCAACCACCACGTCAATGCCGACGACGACGGCGACACTGACGACAACGATAAACGACACCAAAACAAAACACACAACACAACACGCTGTACGCTTTATATGAGAGAAAAAGGACAGACAATTCTCTTTGTAAATGACTGTGAAAATTGCAAACCTCCTGACACCACCATCGTCCATTGTAACCGCAACCCTTACCTCAAACGGCGACAAAAACTACTATCTACAGCATAATCCGTACGACCAATATAAGAAAACAACATTTGATACCTTCACGATGCCGTACTCTACAGCGACGTCGATAATGACAAACCGGGACCATCCGTTTAATCAGTCCACTCAATCGACACGACCCCTACTTGCCGAGCGGAAACCTCCACAATTGCTGGGCAAAAAGAAGTTCAACAATGGCAACTCGAAGGGTGGTGCACAGCAACGTGAGAGTGGTGTCAAAGTTCATGGCATCAATGACTTTGACATCATATCCCAACAGTACAAGAACCTCAACAGTCATCACCTGGGCTACCCGTACGGTAGCCCCCCATCGCCTACAGCGAATTCCAGTGATTTTATATTTTCTGACACGACACAAGCGACCAACAATGGTGGAGGTGTCCTTGCGACGCGAGCGCATTTGTATGATAATGGCTCAATGACCCCAAGGACATACGACACCAACTACTACTGCAATACGTCGCGCTTCGAGGATGACTTTTGTTGTCGACGTAATGATCAGTTTGACAGTATGCAGCCCTTGCCTCAGCCACCAATGAACAATAATGAGATCTCATCGGGCATAGATGGTGGTAGTGGTGGTGGGGTGACCACAAATGGTGGTCCATTCATATTTGGGGTACATCATCGAGCGCCCGCGGGCGGAAGGGATTTTCTCGATAGCACAGCTGTGATAAGCGACCGTGAGGTGACAGAATACTCAATGGAGAAGGGACAAAAGTCAATGGTGAGTACGACAGTTTAATATTATATTACATTTTTTTCCCAAAATTTTAGGGTTTCTTGAAACCCGCTTGAGTGATAGTTTTGGAAATCGATTATATTAAACTATTTTCAGGAATTTGATGTTGTTGAACGAAATATGAAATACGAAGATGTGATCTTGTGTAAAGTTCCCAAGTTCCCCAAATTTGTTTCCGACATTTTTAATGTTTTTTTTTTAAAATGAACACTTTCTATCTTGCGTTTTAGGCCAATACCTCGCTGAAATGGACTTGACTCATTACTACTCCACGCGCCACATACTATGTTCACCACACTAATCTTAATGTATCATTGGAAGAATTTGCACATCAAATCTGAACAATTTTTTTGTATCTGTAAAATCAACTCTAGACGGCTGGGTAGTTATGCCAGCCTTTACAGCGTTGCAGGAAGTCTTATTCTAACATTGGGCGTCATTTTGCTATTGATCTTGATCGAGCCACTGGCCCAAACACGGTACAGGCGAGAGGATACCCTGTATGCCAGGCGTTGCTCGGCTTAGCTCGGCGGACCAATTATCTAAGTTCAACTTAGTTTTATTCATGTCAAAAAAATATGAAAAATTTACTTGATGAAGACCTCAGACGGTGCTTTCCAAAAAAAGGGAAGGGAAAGACAGGATGAAGCTAATTAAACGAGCCTGGGCTTAATTTAAACTAACCTATGTGGAAAAGGCTACGCCCAAACTAACTTAATTCTACCTTACAACTATTTTACCCTTAATAACATGTACTTTCCCTGAGTTTATTTTTGTCACCGGTTCATTGCAAACCTTTGACATGACAGAGGTTGTCGAATAGCCGGCCCACTCTTATATCCTTCGACACATCCTAAACTTTTACTCTGGCCGACGAACCCTCCAGTCACATTCAGCTCCATATATACGCAGAGAAAAGTATGTCGACATAGTCAGTGATGTCCTGTTAAGTCACGTTGATCTGCAGAAGGGCGATCTTCACAGATATCACATAGAAACTACAAAAGTTCCGTGCCCTAAGGGTAATCCAAATTCGTTATATAAAAAATCTGAAAACCTACCATGGTCTCGTAGAAAGCACCTGTTAGTTGTTAGGATACAGGATAGTTAAGCATGACAGGGATATAACATTGTTTTAATATTTTTAAGTCAAGAAACAATTGCAACATAGAAAATCTTAACTCTATACCTTAACATTTCACAATAGTTTTTAGTTTGTTGAATACTTAGCAAGGATCATGTGAGAAACCATGCATTGATTTGTGGCCATCTTTTAAGTCCTAAATTATATGTTCACATCATCTGAGTACTGAGCAGTATTGGAAATTATGTATTTTGTTTCGCTTTATTCGTTTTATTCGTGTTTTCTGTTAGGGAACAGACCAACAGTCTCATCACATAATACATCTGTTCGTTGGGGAAGGGTATCGGTGACGCCAACAATTATTTCACCGATATGTATGTGAATATTGGTTTAACGCAAAAATATTTTCAGCAAACTAATCGATACATCGATTTAATATTTGCTTGGCTATTTTATGATCACTCAGGCCAAGCTCGTCTTTATCTTAGCCAACAGCGAACTGTTCGCGAACCGAACCAGGCCCTACACGACAAAAATATAGCGAGCACGAACAAGTTCGGCGAGCTTGTTTGTCCTTTATTGTAAAGGGTGATCCATGTCGAGGTTCCCTACTTTTTTAAAGAAAAAAACACAGAAAATTCAAATTTAATGGAGAATGTTTATTATCATTTGAAAGAACATTCTTTGGCATTTATTTTTTGAAGATTATGTCTATCAAATGTTGGCCGTTGCTACGTCGCAGATGGTCCATCCGTTGAGTCCAATTTTCGATCACTCGTTCGAGCATTTCGAACCAGTTACCTGGCGAATGACACGCGTGATGTTTTCCTCCAAGGCCTGAATCGAAGCGGGTTTGTCGGCATAAGCTTTTGACTCTACAAATCCCACAGGAAAAAGTCTAACGGTGTGATATCACACGATCTTGGTGGCCAATCGACCGGCCCAAAACTTGAAATTATGTGCTCACCGAAATGTTCTCTTAATAAGTCCATTGATTGATGCGATGTGTGGGAAGTGGCACCGTCTTGTTGAAACCAAATGTCGCCGAGATCACGAGCTTCAATTTCAGCCATCAAATAGTCGGTTATCATGGCACGATAACGGTCGCCATTGACGGTTACGCTCGCACCGGCATAATTTTTAAAGAAATATGGACCGATGATTCCACCGGCCCACAAACCACACCAAACCGTTGTTTTTTCTGGATGAAGTGGCAGTTCTTCAATCTCTTCAGGTTGCTCTTCGTCCCAAATGCGGCAATTTTGGACGTGGTCTATTCGGTCGAATATTATCCAATAATGAATGCTGGGTGGTGTTGCGAATAGTACGCTCAGTAGGCCGATTATGTTGACCATAAGTTGAGCGAAGTGCACGAAACACATTCCTCACAGAGCGTGAATTTTCGTAATAAAGTTTAACAATTTGTAAACGTTGTTCACGCGTAAGTCTTTCCATTATGAAATGCCAAACAATACTAAACAAAAATAACATGACAGCATGACACGACTCACACGTGATCTGTCAAAAAAGGCTATTGAAAAAAGTATCTCTACTTGGATCACCCGTTACCTGTACCTTTAGCGATGAAGAAAGTTTTAAAAGATCGACAATAGAACGAAAATAAAAAGACTCAAGCTCTTTTGTCGAAAATGCGCGTTTTGGAATCGATAATACCTTTCTTCAATGGATAAGAAATTACCTTTCGGACCGTTCAATTCAAGTTGTTTTGGAACGCTTCAAGTCTGCTACCCACCAAATAAATGCTAGTGTTTCCCCAGGGTCTGCGACACTCTTTCTCATTTTTATAAATGATCTCCTGACTGTTACTTCTAATGTTATTCACTCCTTTGCTGATGACAGGACCCACAGCTTTTAATATTCATTTTCTGGCCAACGCCCCTGATCTTCGGACTATGTTAAGCTCATTAAAGTTCGATCTTGACAGCATACTCCCAACAGAGTGGAACTTAATGCTTCCAAAACACAATACTGTTTGCTGTTATAAGAGCGAAACCCTAATTCTCTGCCATTATCCTGGGATGGCACTTGCATCGTCGAAACCGAAAGACTTTCCATTCTCGGTATGTGTGTTAATGACAACCTTCGTTCGATGTCGCCAAGGACGCTGCCAAATGTCTAGGCTTCTTTAAGCGATGCGAGAAATATTTCACCCCTTCTGATCTGGCCCCAAACTAGAGTACAACGCTTATATCTGGTCCCGTGACAGGATTCAAAAACGTGCGGTAAAACTTATTGGCGATCGAAACATCGCGAAATCACTTGACTCCCGTATGACGTCGTAATGTCGGTATTTCCACAACAAGTGTTCCAAAGAAATAGGCATTTACATTCCACCCCTTGAACGGTTCAAAGTTCTAGCTTGCTTATTTCAATTCATACGCTTGTTCCCTTTTTGAGAGTTAATCCTTCAAAATATTGGCCTAAGTGGATAAATGTCTTCACCTTTGGATTCACTTACTACAACATACTTCTGCCTTCGGTCCACCAAAACTGAAGGGCTAATCGAACTTTTATAAAATAAACAAAACTACGTAACTCATCGTGCCACTTCTGAGTGTGATGACGCCAATAATTTATTATCATTTTTGCAATAATTACCTGCTTTTGTAAATTATTATTGTTGTGACTCATAGTAGTACTCCTTATGGTCGGTAAATATGCATGAATGTCCATTATATTGTAATGAGTCCAAGTTGTGTTAAGGCATTATGATGTCTTTTTGTGTGTTGTGCCGTGTTGGCCATAATGAGTGCAGTGATTCATAACTACTTTACTTTCTGTCATGTGTGTTATTAACCGTACATCTGGGTACTCAAAATTAGTTGACTCATTTCCGAAATCGTGACAGTGCTATTCTCCTTGTCCAGCGAGTCTTTTTTTCTTGTTTGGCAATTACCGACTTTTTAATAACAAATTTATATGAATTCATTTGACTTACAATGACTTGGCCAATTCATAAAAAAATACTAGACGTTGCACATCAAAATGTAAAATGGAATTTATAGGTGGTTATATCGGCTTTATCGAAGTTTAAACGTGGTACAAGTGAAAATGATTCAAGATCGGCAGTCTAACATTAAAAGTTAAATTAGTAGAAGCCTCCTTCCAAGCGTAACAAGCACATACAATTTCGCACTCACCACTCACCGTAAAATCCCTTATTGCCACTTTCTAAGAATTTGTTCGTTTTTTTGGACTTTTTAATTCAATTAAGACTCTACCTGCCTCCGTAGTAGGCATTTGATATAACCATTACATTCATTACGGTCACTGGCTATATTGAACTCTGTAAAGCCGTTCATTAATTTTTGCATTTTTGTAAGTATGTAAGATTTTTAAGGTGCAATTAGACGGTCATCAAACTTGTCTTCCGGCTGACATTCTGACGTCAATATGACGTAGAATTTGTACTAAAGTTGTCATCCAGTTCATCCAGTGGACGACAGTCTGATCGCACCTATAGGCTGCCTCTCTATAAAGTATGTCCGCGTTCACAGTCTTTATTAGTACTTATTTTTTAAGAAGTGATATGCAGCCCTTTTCCATTGCAAGCTATGTTTTTACTCTGATTTCATGCATTTTTAAGACGTTTCTGTGAATGGCTTCAACGTTCGTTCGATTGTATAAAAATGCAACGATTTTGGTAAAAGCTTCTGAGATATGGGGCAAGTTTAGCTTGTTCTACAGAAAAGAGTTTCTAAAGCATGTACAGGCTCCACCAAAACTTCATCCAGAAATGTTAAATGTTAAATTTTCTTGTGCTTCTTTCAGTTATATTTTTTGTTGCACAAACTTTTGGAAAATATATTCCAAAGCGCACCGATAAAGCCTCAAGAATTAAGCTACTTCTAGCTAGTTATACGCTGCCCAGCTAAACCAAGCTTAGTTTTTCTGAATTTTTATTATGCTCGGCTTCGTATGTATATAAGGATTTGTTTAAGGAAATCCTTAAGAAGAAAATCTTAAGACTTGAGCCGGGAGTGCACGAGGTTCGAGTGGATGAATTTTTCAAAAAGTGTACGTAAAACTTCCTACAAAATATTGACATATAAAGATGACCATCCACAAAACATGTCTGTCAAAATTCAGGCGAAATAGCCTGATAAATTCAAATTCGTATTAAACTCTCAGTAACTTATCCAGTTGAAATGTGTGTCTTTCCCGAAGAGACACACTTAAACGTATTTCGTCTCGTTCTGCCCTTTTTTTTCCTGAAAAGAATTTTCTCTTTGACCTCGAAGAGAATCCATCACTAAGGCCAACTGAAATGCGGGTGATTTCTGCGTTATCCTGGAGTTCATTTTTATCCTAACAAATTTCTTGTAACTTAGGTTTGCTCAAATGACTGTATATGAATTGGATCTACTTGGAAATCCATTTCTAAGATATTTGAAGTTCATGTCAGTTTGCATGCCTTGCCTCAGTCTGCTCTTAAATTTCAATTCATCTTCCCTATCTCCTACAAGGTTATGATGTGGAATTAGGGGTTCATAAATCTATCACTTTTACTTCCTTTCTTTTGGATAAAGCATTCACCGATTTGACCTGCCAGTTTAATATAATTCATCATTGTGGCCATTTAAACGTTGATGTTGTTGCACCCTCTGGGGTTTCAAGTTCAAGTGTTCTTCTGCGAATTATTTTGTATGTTTGATCTCCTTTTTACAACACCGGTGATCTGCAGTCGTTTTAACCCTGTTTATTCACTCGTACACTAGCTAGCCTCATTGGGATTTTTAAAATGACCTAGACTTTCCCTGGTATGACCTGAAGTCTTTTCATTGCCCCACTTTTTTGTGGAAGTCTGACAAGCAATATGAAAGTATAATATGAAAAGCTTCATAATTTAACTGTTTTATATCATATATGAGCCAACTTAACTCCTCCCCCTTTAGCCCTTTTCCGAAATAGACACAATTTCTACAAACAATAACTGATTTTCGAGTTATAACAGAACAGAGTCAGACATTCTAAATATGCATAGTATACGATTCTTGAAGTTAAATTAATTTTGTTGATGGGACTTGCAATGTGTTTTTGAAAAGTTATTACGTGTCATTAATAGTGAAAATCTGAGAAAACATAACATAACACTAAAAGAAATACCCGATGCAAAGACTGCAGTGCCATTAAAATTGGTTAATGCAAATCGATAGTAGGCATACCTGATAAAAAAAGTTGGGCTAGAATTGGGCCCAGTAAAGAACCTTGAGGTACACCAATGAGGTCACTATGCGGAATTATAAAGTGCATACATTCTGTCTGTTAAAAAGCTCTGTACCATTCTGGAGATTCGAGTTGGAACGTCTAGTTTTATGGTCTTGAATATAAGTGCGCCGAATGCCTTATTTGTGTCCTTTTTAATAAGAGAGGTTAGAATCGTAACTTTAGTCTCTATGACTGGAAATTTATTGTTGCTGTAAAATTAATTTGATCAACAATCTTACACAGTCTGTGTCATGTCAAAAATTGTCCAATCCGCCCAATTAATTATCAGCTGCCTAAATTGAAACGCGTCTCAGGCTGTTGCTTTTTCACATTAAATCATGTAGCATTCCTCCTGTTCTTAAGTATCCACAACTAAATGTTAATTTCCCTCTGCAAAAAAAAATAATTTAAAAAAAGAAATGGTTTGATATTCACAAAATCCAACGCCACCAACTCTGCTGCGGCTACCCCCTTAATACAAATTATTTGCCGGATCCATCCTCATTCTCGTGTAGACATTTCCATTAAGTTGCTTTTAATTTGTTCACATTAAAGCTTAACTTTGACGTTAACTTTACGTTTCGCTGATCACTGTCTGCGGTGTAAGTTTCTATCTGAACGCCTTTCCTTATAGCGTTCGAGATGAAGGGTGGGAGGCGTTGAGATGCCTTCACATTTACCCTCCAAGACTAATGATGAATTAAAGTCATAGCAATTAGCTTTTCGTAGTTTGGTGTATTTTTTTTTGTATCCGCTCTTTCATCTTCTTCATGCAAGGATTGCAAGCAAATATGTATACGAAGTCAACGCCAAAGAGGATGTTTGGGTGTGAGACTGCTGAAAGGAGATTTCGCTCAGAGTGTTACGCTTAGATGGATTTAAAGCGGATTTAAAATTTTGTATTTTTTTTTTTGCTATTTCATCTTCATCATCTACATCTTGGATGAGGGATTTTTTTACAGTTAGAGTTGAAGGAATGTAGTGAAAAACCACACAAAAAGGGCTTTAGCTTGGATTTCTATGCAGGGGAAATGAAACTCCCTATCTTGCACACTCGCGCTATATCTGGGTATAGATTCGTGGCAAAGTAGAATACTACTACGTTAGTGTATGTACGTGTTATTCAAGTGTGGTCCATTGTTGTGGTTGGAGTTTTCTGCTTTTTAATGAGAATGTGAAAGGATGAATGGAAAGGATTACAGTTAATAACAAGGATTAAGTATAATTTTGGTATTTTATCCTACCAACCATCCTACATACAGAAGCAGAACTCAATGTGCGATATCTGTGTGCTTTTGGAATTGCAAATCTGATTAAATTTGATCTGTGAAATGAAATTGTAATAAAGCGGCACAGGATTCCCGTGTGGCAAGTGAAATCATTAAATTAAAAAATTATATTAAAATGTACACTAATGAACGTAACTACATTCACGTTATCGAAGTGTTGATGAGTAATTGAGGAGGTGTACAGATAGTAAGCGAACTCGCATGGGAAGCGGTGAAGTGCTATCAAATTTCGCAAACCAGCGCCTACTCGTTTCCATTGAATCACGCTGGTGTAAAACATAAGAGAGACAATAAATTGGATTGCTAAGACCCCGTCAAATGGTTTATGATGTTTTCGTTTTTTTTTTGGAAACAACAAATCATAACGAAGGCGGTTCAAGGTGAGTTCTGTGAATCATCGCTTTGATAATCTGAGGAACATTGGAAGTAAGTGGGTACCGCGAAAATTGTAAGATCGAGTTTCTTTTTGTAATTTTTTTTTTGGCATATTATGTAGATAAAGATGTGATGGTGCGAAGTCGATAGCTTAGCTAAGATATTAGAGACATATAACCGAAGGTTACAGTTGCTTTCAACACGAAGAGGTTGGCTAAAGAAAAATGGAGCCCTAGCATGTGATCCAATATCAATAGTAAAAGATGAAGACCCTAGTTTCCTTTAATCGGAGCTAAATTCGTGTGCTTGCCGGAGGTAACGGTATATATTTTTGCCTTTCCTGACAATGGTCTACTCGCTGTTCTCTTCACACTTTAGCAATAAGAAGGAAGAGTCAGTCGACCAATCAACTTTAGTGAGTTGACCGATGCAATCGACCTTCAGACTTTTCTCTAATCTATGGAAGGAGAATCATATCTAGTCCAAGAATACTGTTGAAAGTTTGGAATTCATCCATAGGGCCCTAAAGCTGGTTGAACCACACGACCTGCTGCTTATATGACTTAAATCTTCAAACGAAAAACAGTCTAATAGCGGTGAGCTTAGTGTCTAGTGAGTTAAACCTGCGGCTGAGGAATAGAAAGTTGAAATAACAAACATTCAACATTAAACCTTTTATCAGAAGCTTCTTAAATGTGCCGTTCAGAATCAGCATTAAATTGGATGTCGCCACCATCCATGTCTAAAATCTGAAGTCTTTTCACTTCAATTAAATCTCTAGCACATATTTTTTGAACGGATGCTGGCTTTATATACGCTTATTCGAGCTTTCTGCAAAATCAGTGTGACCAGAATTTAGCAAGACTCAATATAGCTTGCCTTGCAAATAAGGCTCTAATAATTTCACTCCAAAACTTTTAAAAGACTGGACATAAAGAAAAATCTCGGTGCAAGTGGTTCTTTCTGGTGTGGCCAAGACGCGAATGTCAAGGATATATCTCTGGAAACAGCGCTACACGAAGTTACTTGATTTCTTACATTTTCTAACAAAAATTCAGTCTTGGGAATAGCTTGATTAGCAAGGTATCGCGCAGGGACCTTTGCACTTACATGACATCTATAATCGAAATTGACTTATCCCACTGTCCGAGTAGGACTTGGATAAAATCCGCCTAGAACTGTCAACAAAGGCCCACCGAACTTTACAGATGGTTCGAAGATGGAGACGGAAGCAGGAGAAGGAGTCTTTCCAGAAGTCCTATCGACTGACGGACTACTGCGGTGTTTATCAGGGAGTGCCTTCTTACTTCCCGGTCACGAGGGCAACGGGACAGCACACCACATGGCCATATGAGCTTCCGATTAAATTGACTTACCGCCAGCCGACCTTCAACACATAACCTGTGGCCCGCAATCGATAGGAAGATCGAAGTATTGACTGTATCGTCGGATGCTATCTAAAAGGCTAGGAGTGTTTTACTAATGATTTCTTCAGAAGATGAAACAAATATTGAATTAGTGGCTTTTTTTTTGGCTTTTGGGTGATATTGTATGCAGGACTAAGCAAAGAGCACTCCTAACTTGACCTTACCAAATACTCATCCACATATTTTATGTAACTTTTTTTATAAAGACATGGACAGTGGACTTAAGTTACACAAAGGTGTTGACATATATTTACTTTAAAGAGTTTTTATTCGCAAAATATACGATTGCCCATATCTGAAAGGCTGCAATAACCTTTTTGACAACCTTCGTTTTGTGTTTTTTGAATTGCAATTTATTTCAGATAATTAAATGCATTAAATCTGTAAAGCCAGTGTGAGTCCCTTCTAGCACTTAATGCACTATATATGTCGAATGAGTTGACGGATTGAATGTATTTAGTTACTTCAGAGGCTTCGAATAATTTTCACGGACTAAATTCATTTAATAACTTTGAAGACTGACTTCTTATTATTAAATGGATTCAGTTACTCTTTTAATAAGGTCAAACAAGTGAATTTATTCTGTCAATGCTACTTTTTTCATCTGCACAACAATTTTTAAAGTTCTTAAAGCTTAATTTTTTATTATTCAACTGACTTGAAGTGACTCTAAAGACTTCAAGTAACTTTTCTCACTTATATCATTTGCATGACAATTTTTATAGTTAATTTTTTTATTATTCAAATGACATCAGAAAACTTCAAATAAATGCACGTCTTTTTCTCACTTTTTTCATCTGCAGGTAAATTTTCTTGAAGCTTAAATTTTTATTAATCAAATGACCCTAACGACTTCTAAAGAATTTTCTCACTTATATCATCCGGACGTCAATTTCAGTCCTTTTTTTGTCAAAGTCCTTGAAGAATAATGTTTTATTATTCAAATGACTTTAAATGACTTCAAATGACGTTTCTCAATTTTATTATCTTCACGTAAATTTTCAAAGTTCTTGAAACTTACTTTTTGTTTACTTATAACGTCAATATTTCTTCTTTTTTTTTTTTTAGAGTTTTTGAAGCTCAATTTTATATTACTGAATGGACTTCAAATGACTCTAAAGACTTCAAGTGACTTTTCACAGTTTTTCCATCTGCACGTCAATTTTCAAAGTTCTTGAAGTTAAATTTTTTCTTTGTGACTTTGAATGACTTCAAACGACTTCAACGACTTTTCTCATTTTCATTATCTGGACATCAATTTTCCTTTTACTTTCGATGCTTTTCAAGTGTAATTTTTCTATAAGACAAAGCAAACCACCACTATGTCAACATTTTATCACACAATTCAGTTCATATTTTTTTTAATCCATCAACGATTAACCTAAATACTATTCCGCTTTAATTCTAGCTAGCTAATTTTACGTTTGACTTATCGCTTCTATTCATCAACTCAAACATTTCAAATAGATTTTCTAAAGACCTACCCTAACACACTAACCCACATGCAAAAAAAATATCTATCGTATTTAGCCAGAGTCCAATATTTCAACATATGTACAAGTCCGGAAATTTATTATATTCCACCTTCTTTCGCTTTCATACAGTCAGCCATAATTCATTTCAACGCGCAACCATTGAAAACCAACCGTTTCACATTCCCACAGGAACTAATAAATTTCCAATAAATCACAATGCCACAGTGGTAGAGTGGTAGAGTGGAAAAGTGGAAAATACCCTTTACCAGCTCCAACAAAACTGAAAATCTGCCCGTTCGTTGTGGCTCCCTTTTGAATTGTTTTTATTTTTTTTGTGAAAATGAATGAAAAAAATATGAGAAAAATGTTGTTTGATTTCAATGCGCGACATCAAATTATTATTATTTCGAGTATGGATACCGCCCACCTACACACGGGAGGGATGTCTGTTAATAAATTCGTGTGTCGCGGAACCAAATCACGAAACAAACAAAATCCAATAAACAAAAATGTGGAATTTTCAAATTTAGTTGACAAAATACAAGCCCCACTGTCCGTCCCGTCCGAACCCCAATTGATTTACATATCCATAGATGATTTGTATGTATGTTTGTGGGTGCTCAGCCAGGATATCTCCGCAATTTTATTTATTACGATTTGCATGACGCAAGAGCGTTCGTTGTCCCTTCTGCCAGATGAAAAGTTTCCGTCTGTTGTTGTCGTTTTTGGTTGTACGAGGAGTAGCTCCTTACAGAAGAAAAGTTTTGTGTTTTATTTATTTCGTTAGTCTCTGCGGTTTCACCGCGTACAATATGTAGATACCGACCGACAACGACGGAGTAGGTATTCTGCTGTAGATGTGCAGATGTAGATGCCCACTTTGAAGTATCTATTGTGAATCTAAGCGGCGAAAAGCCAAAGCCAAATGTAAAGCCACACATGTGGAACTCGATATATGCAGAGCGAGCAGAGCACCTTAAAATGGGGTTAGTGCTGCTATGACGCGCGCCGCTCGCTTTTCTTCTGCCTGAGTGCGATCGTAAATTTTTCAGAGCATAAAAAAATATGGTTGCGAATGTAGCTATAAACTAGAAGATACTCGTCGCTGAAGTTATAATGCATCCAGCTCTTGTGTGTATGTAGTTGTGTTGTGTTATTGTTGACGGTGTGATGTTACGATGGTGCGCGGTGGTTGTTGGCCTCTCTTTGTGTTTAGGAACTAAAACACACAAAACAACGTGTTCCAGATATAATCCAGCAGGCAGGTCACCATCACCGCACCGCCCAACTGAAGCGTATATGAGCAATGTCAGTTGTGTTAGTGTAGCCTAGCTTTGGCATAAGTTAACATAAAAAACAAAAATCCCACACACACACACACAATAGTATGGAAAAATGTGCAAATTCCCAGTGGTTTTTGCCGAGCAGCACTGCCAGTGTTCCTCTCCCCGGAGTGCTGTGTGCCGTGGTGCTTTATTGGCTTCTTTTTAGCTGTTTGTCGTTGTTATTGGTGTTATGGATGTTATGGATGTTGTAAGGCAGCGCAGCGCCAGGTGAAAAGCTTTTGAAAAGTCACCTTTCACCGCCCCATGCTAATGCCACTACAGAGCTCCACAGCCTCCAGTGTTAAGCATCTGCTGGTGGTTTTGCTTTTCTATATCTCGCAGCGAATATGCTACAATAAATCGCAGTTGAGTTGTATCGCAATATCTGCTGTATCTTTGTGCTCCTTTTGGGTATAGAAATCCGTCCGTATGCGTCCAAGAGAGACACATTTTCGCTGAATTTATGGGGAACACTTGCAAATGTGACGCGTTTTGTTTTTTTTTTTTGATTATTTTTTTTTGTATTTTGTTCTCTGGCTTTGCCATGCATTTGCTGCTTTGACTATTTTAGGGCGCGCGATAGTTTTAGAGTTCATTTTGGATTCATGTAAGGTACTTGTTGGTGGCGGTGCCTGCCGCGGTGGGAGGCATTGGATATTTCAGAGATTAATCGTTGTGTTGCGGAGGGAAAAACAAAAAAAAAACAGATTTTTGCCCCCCTACTGAGTGAGATTTATCTACGTTGTGACATTATGCGAATTGGGGTGGTATGTAAGTATAATTTCGGTACAGCATTAGTCATTTGATAGATGGTTGAAAAATAGGCTGTACTTGGTTTCTGCGGGAGATGTGAGTTGAAGTGGAATTGGATGTGTGCTTTCTTGTCGTCGGTAATGATTTTGAAAGAATTATTTCGAAAGCGAAGTGATATGGCATATTTATGAGCTGAGGAGCTGGATGAGATAATAAATCTGTGGCGGTGGGGAAAGATCACTGCTGAGTGGTCAAGTTGTCACTGTTTTGAATTTTTATTGTTTTACTGAAGGGAGATTTACATGTACATGTCATTGGCCGTACTACTTGTCAAATAAAGTTTTTAGTGCATGCGCTTAATGCGTTGGAAGTAATTATATTTATCCTGTCTTAGTATCCAAAGTGACTGCAGTGTTGAAGTGCATTGGGCTACTAATAGAGGGGGATCAGATCAGCTGCGGTCATCCAAACTTGTCATCCGGATGACATCCTGACGTCACTATGACATGGTATTTGTAATAAAGTTTTCATACAGTACAAATACTATGTCATAGTGACGTTATTATGTCATCCGGATGACAAGTTTCGATCACCGTCTGATTGCACCTTTAGTTTCAAATCTGACCCGTACCACCTAAACGTTTTTTATTCTCTCCCGGACCTCTTGCGGGCGTTCTTGAGTAAGAACTGTCATGAAAATCTTCTCAAATTTTCCATACATAATTAGCACTTAACTCTACCAGCCTTATTTATAAACATATTTTAAAGCCAACGCAACTTTACGCAATACTTAAACTCCCCTTACGCAGCACAACATTATTTATAAAACTTAAGCAACGTTGCTTAAGCGATGCGTAACCTAAACACCAAAATTTGCATTTAGAGGCTGCGTAAAGTTTGTGTAAAATTTGTTTTTGATTGCAAATGTCATTTTTATATTTTCATTAAAACAAAAAAATGTAAAAAGATATAGAAAGATATAAAACTGCCATTTGATTTCGTGGCTTTTGGGAAGGATATGGATTTAATTAACTTCTTCTGCCAACAAAGTAACCAGAGACAATGCAAATTTTATAATTGATTATAATATGTGTGCCTTTGTAACATATTTCATAAACAAATTGTAGTACCTTATCAGTGGAATCCCAATTTTTCTTTTATTTTGGGAAAAATGTAGTAGAATTTTATGTTTTTAGTACTAGTTTTTTAAGTGTTACTTATTTAGACACAAACCTCGTTTAGTTAAATATATTTCATAGAAAACGAAAACAATATTAACAAATTCGATAGAAATACCTTTCTTAAAAATTCACACCAAAACAAAGTTTGTTTGCCATGTCTACTTTTTGCTAAATTGCGCTGTTTCACGGTTCGCCTCGAAAAACGTTCGCTTCATAGAAATTCGATCGTAGACAAATAATATTTTTAGGTATAGCGAATACAGTTGAATTTACAGTTGTTATTATTTTCTTTCAACTTTGGCAATACTACCTTATTTACAGGATCCAACGCAGTCCATTTTTACCACCACCCCTCCGCTCCCGAACTTTGTTTACAATAAAGCTTTAGACAAAAACTTTTCAGAATTTATTTTAACGCACAGCAGCATGCTCCATACGATTTCAACTATAAAAAAAAATATACAATTGTTGCTCTCATAGAACTATCCTGATTTGTATACAAATCCGAGAGGTCTTTTAGCCCGACATTGCTTACATCCTCTAGCTCATCATCGAAGTAACTACCGAGGATTATAAACCTTGCACTATTAAAGCCCCCAGAGTCTACACTCTCTAAATCTAATGGCCGTTTTTGCAGCCTTGCTGCTACAGTATATGTCTAGTAGCGTGAGATTATGCACTACCTCCAAAGCTGCAGTGGGTGTTGTCCTTAGGGACGCTGTTATATCCATGCAAGCCGCCCTTTGGACCTTGTTTAGGTGGGAGAGAAGGTTTTTATTCTCTGTAGCCTTCCACCATACAACAGCGCCGTATGTTAGGATGGATCTTACAACCTTTGTATATACAGCCAGTGTACCATCCCTGGTTTAAGTCCCCAACTGTTACCGAATGTTCTGCGACAGGCATATAATGCCACGTACGCCCGTTTAATACGACCGTCTACATTCTCTCTCCAGTTACGTTTGGAATCTAAGATAACGCCCAGGTATCTTGCTGAACCGGAAATGGTTAGATCAATTGCCCCCATTTCGGTGTTCTAAAGGTTGGAATTGTCCTTTTTCTAGTAAACAGCAAGACTTCTATCTTAGATGGGTTGACTCCCAAACCCCGTCCAACGACCCAGTTACCACAATGAGGAGGCACAATGAGGAGTGCCTAGCTCTATGTTCCTTGTTTACACCTAGTTTCAAATTTTTTTTACATATATCCTATTTGGCTCTAGAAAACAACGTAAAATTATGTGTAGCTCGAGCGCCCTACACTACCCCATAGGAGGTAACCATGAACTTTGTCGTAAAGTTGATGTAGCTCTGGTTTTGAAAGGAATCAAAAGGCGAGTGATAGCTCAAAATACTTTAAAGAGTATTGGCTAAAATCAGTTTGAGACATTTTTTTATTCGCTAAGAAGTATCAAACCAATTTCCAATTGAATTGCAATTTAGTTCAGAATTGAGTGGTTCATACGGAGTGTATCCATATTGGGATATATCTGGCTAGTAATACGTGTAATGTTATCTTTGATGTTGGCTTATCGTCCTAGATGAGTGAAAAATAATCTAAAGCCGTCATATCGTATGATTTAAGCGGCCAATTCACGGATCCTAAACGAGAGCTAAATTGGTCACTGAACTCATTTCCCAATTGCTCCATCGATTCGCGTGTCATCTGGCATGTGGCGCCGGAACCATATGTCAACCAGACTTGGCTCGTGCATATTTGGCAAAACAAAGATCGTAATCATTGAACGATAATTTGCACCGCTAAGTTAAAAGGGCAGGGATTGCCCGCAAATTCTGAAACAGCATTTTCGCCAATCGTGTAAAGTTTTAAATCAATACTACTGATCAGGGTCACAAAAATTCTCTTAAATGAAGAAGGGGGTCTCGAAATCCCTCTACGGTTGCATTTTGGGGAAATACGCAACTTTATTATTAAATTCCTCGTATCGTAAATTCTATACCTAAAGCTTTAGGTAAATCCCACAAAAAAATTTGTTCATTACCTCGCTTAAAAAGGCCAATTTGGATAAAGACAAAAGATTGAGCTTGTAAATTTCAGATTACTAAATTTTAGTTAACTTCCATATTTTACTAAAACCCCTCAAAACGACAAGTGTTCCTTAATACAAATTTCTCAAACACCTTTCAAGTAATTTTATCTTCTCTATCAACGTTCAAAATTTCCAATCGATTTGGGTAACCGATCGTGAGTATCGTGTTTTCTAAAATCCCTTCCTAAACTCAATCCGGTAATTTGACTGTGCCCTGCTGATTCAGTCAGTCGGGAAAAACTATTTTCTACGTACAGAAGATGTACAAATAGCTGTGGACAGGCCAAAAAAACGAGAATGAAAGGACCAAAGTATTTCGCTTTAACCGCCAAACCGCCAAATAACACTCCCAACATAAAAGAAACGTAACACCACCCCAACCTACTTGCTATATTTCGAAAACTGTACTCCGAATCTGTTCGAACAAAACGACTCAAATCACATAAATTGTCAAATGAAAATCCCGCTCGAATCATGTACCCAACCATTTCTCGTGACATCATTTTTGGCCACTAACTCTCCAACTCTCTACCAAAAAAAAAAAACACATCCAAATCACTTTCAAATCCCAAACAGTTCAACATCCCACTTCCGTTTTTAGAGTGACTTTAACCAACGCGTCGCCACAAAGAGACTACCGCTGCTGTTTCGGTCGTTTCGTTAGCCGCCACAGAGTAGGTCATTCGGACAGGCCAAAATCATTTACCGGAACCTCACTCACCCACACGCACTCTATGGATAGCCGGCACCGAAAATCCTACACAAATGAATTCACGCTGGAAAAATTCGTCCACTTCCACGCCATTACATCCGAAATATATGTATGCAGTGCCGACCAGCCCAGTCGCAATGCCCATTGATATAATGTCCGCTTGGTGCATTAATTGGATTTGGTAACGGCCAATTGAGCAAATGCCAGCTAAAGCTAAAGTATGCGCTGTGACCTCCTCCTCGTCCTTCTCTTCTCTTCTCTGTGCGGGACGTGTAAATGTTGCAAAAGTTTGGTCAACCAGTGGCGGTTGTCAGCTCTTGTTTATGCTCTGTGGGCGTCCCAGAAACCAGACCACAACGCCACACCACAACCAATACGATAGTAGATTTGACAAATCAATCCATCTGCACACAGGGGTACCGTGCACTCAATTGAGACGAAGGTTGATGACATATCCGACATGATATTGCCAAGGCAATCGCATTCCCCATTTCGTAAAACAATTAAACTAGCAAATAAAACAGTCGTAACGCATTTATGGAATTGGAATGTAGTAGAGGAACTTAGACACAGCATGGAGTCACATTCGACAACACAAGTAGCAAGTAGCAACAAGTGGTACAGTACGACTCTATGGTACTCGTTAGTTGGTCGCTGTTCGTGGTGGCAATCAATAGCGATAGCGATAGAATTGAATTTCTGTTGCAATGTACATTGCATGCGAGTGCCTCATGTGGATTGTGGCCAATGTGATGCAGGAATGACAAGCCTTCCAGTAGTTTAGGAGAGAAATGGTAGTCACCAATATCCTGTCGTAAATCCCACGTAAACCGCCTCTTTCAACATGAAGCCTATTAAAAGGACTTAATTTGGTGACACACTACAATAAATTGAAAAGAAATCCTTATTGCCACCTCCACCCCGCCGTCGCGTCAGTCTGGTTGGATAAGTCTACACCATGATGAATGTTTCCACTTAAGGGAATTCTCTCTGTTCCAATCCTCTTCCACATTAATCCATCTTTACTTGAGTTAATTTGAAAAGAAAACAAATTGCCATCTGTGGTTGGTATACCTACCCGACACAATGTCATCGTCATCATACAAGCGCACCTACCAGCACCAGGATGCTTGCTGCTCGGTCTAAGGTATATCCTTTCTGTGGTTGAAGCAGTGTCGGTTTTCTTCCCGGAAGTATCATGAAAGAACGAAAAAAAAAAACCAAAAAAAAAACTGCAAATGCATTTCATTCCTGTGAAAAATTGTCACATAGTTGAGTGGAACATAACTAGGACGTGAGAGAGCCAGCAACATGAGTTGTGTAAGGAAACCGCAGAGGGAATCCTGTCATCTGGGCTTTATTTTTCGCTTTTTCGCTGACTTCAAGAGTGTTTTCTGCTTCCTTCTGCAGAAAACCAGCCATGGAATTATGGAACAAAAATCCATGGACTTATGTTGTGTTTTATTGTTCTGTTCTGTTTTCTCTCAAGTGTAGTTTGAATTTTATTAAAATGTTTTGAAAAGTTAAAGCGGTAGTTAAGTAAAACAGCTTTAGGAAATTATAGGCGCTGGTGGATGTTTAGTACTGTGGTAGTCCTTAAAGAGATGGATTTTTACACGAATTTAAAATGGCGGCAAAACCCCGACTTTCACACAAAGTGATGAAAGTGTCAGTGCACTTTAGAACGTTCAAGGGGTTTTCGTCTTTTCACACATTTTTATCAAGCTATTCTAGATCGTTCAACATAAGCTGCTCTGCAGTCAACCTTAGAATGCCCAAAAGTCACCTGCAGTCTCAAGTGAGGGCAAGATTTGTGCCCTTACATTCTTAAAGGATTAAGCTTCGAATTGCTTTTTATAGCATGCTCTAATTTAGTCCTAACAAATCATCTCCAGACTTTTTTAGTGTCAGCAAGAATTTTGAATTTTTTAAGTCTTTGATTGAAGACTTTTCCCCTAAAAATATCAACAAATTCCAAGTCAAGTGGTAGGGGCTTTAACTGGCCTGGGAAGCTACACTTTGAAATTAATTCTCAAAGATAATGAAATTTGTAGAGGCTGTAGCGACGATGAGCTTCACGAGGACACCCCTCACTATCTGTGCCAATGCAACTTCCATCGGCTCTCTGTCACTTGAGGAGCATTACACTTGTAAATCAAGTAAATTGTCAGAAGTCTCACACTCCAGTCTTCATAAGTTTCTGGAGATGTAGGGATCGCTTGACGGAATTGAATAGCCACGAGCGGATGGAAGGAACCGGCTTATCCCCACTAAAGCGTATCCCGATGGATTCACAGGGACCTAAGTGGGTCAAGATGACAATTAATTTAACCTAACCTAACCTAAGATTCTGTCCAAACGGCCGACTGGGAACAACATACTTTTTAAACAGCACAGGCGCAGCTACGGATATCTGCGTAGTTGTCGAAACAAAATATCCAAAATTATCATGTGTCTTTACAAGACGGTGGTAAGGACGATACTTGATTGTGGTTTGTTTTTATGGGAAGCAATGGACAAAACTACCACTCTTAAGACTATGAGAAAAATTCAAAGAATCCACACTTCTGAGGCAAAGAGAACCACTCCCACAGTTGGAATGGAAGCTCTACGCAACTTAAAAGTCGTCGATATTTTTAGTGCTCTTCGCAAAAGCTTAAATCTGAGTTAGAATCCCGGGACGACGGGAAACGCACAGGCTACAAAAACCCCTGTTTGAACTTTACTATATCATTCGTTACCTCTTTTCTTACTAGTAGTGCAGCATTCTATTCTGCAATTCTTGGACGGACTACTCAGATTTCTAGACTACAGCAGCGTTTTTGACAGAAGCTGTCCGCGACTTCATTCTACGAGAGCCAACCCCCAATTAGCATGAGACAAAAGCTAGGATAAAGCAAAAGAAGAATATTTAGAAGACCAGATCCAAGAAATCTTCGCTAGAAGCTAATAGCCTATGTAAAGCTATGTTTCATAAGCTTAATCTTGGTGGGAATGTAAGGGACCTACTTCGAATTACAGATTTTTGACCTTAAAAACCCAGCCACTCCCTCTCGCCCAACGTCTAAAATGTTCGCAGTAAATCCGCCATCTTGAACCGCATCACAAAATGTAACAAAAAAAGAAACTTCCAAAACTTTTTGACAGCAGCCGTGAATCCGAATCCCACCCTCAAAAATTCAAAAGTTCTTCCAAAAGCTTTCTAAAACTCTTCTATAATCAAAGCCCCAAAACAATTTGAATAACTTTACACAATCTCGTGCAATTTATTCAAGGCCCGCCTGTTTCTATGTCCTAATAATACACAAAAGAAAGGAAAAAAAAATGTATACGAAAAACCTAAAATTACAATTTCCTTTCAAAAGGATCCAATGTATTACTATGCAGGTATTGAATCAATTTCATCCAATTACATTTTGCAAACATTCATGTAAAATGCGATTTCCCACGTGAAACATACCGTGCATGTCTGTATGTGTGAAAATCCAGGACTTTATACTAGAGAGAAAGAATAAAAAAAATCCCTTTCATAGCTACACAATGCAGATTATTTTCAGGCAATTTACCCTCACACATTGTGTGCCATGAGGGATACCACAATGAGGCACCACCGAACAGGGTGGTGCACCTTGGTGCAACACCACCTCCTTCTTTTTACTCTCCCAATTCCGTGCTGTTGGCTGCTTCACTGCTACTGCTGTTCATGTTCTCCTTTTTAGAAGCAATTTGAATATTTGATTGAGTTACTCGCAATGAAATGTGAGGCAAATTTATTTATGTGTACTTGCAGGATAATGGTAGGGTTCTCTGCACGCATATGTAGTTTCTCTACACCCACCCTCCCACACATATGTACCTGCAGCAAGCATAGCATAAATGCTTGATTCAACACCAAATGTAGTACCAGCCGTGGTAGTTCTGTGCCGTGTGTAGGTGTTGTCTACTCCAGACATCATGTCTGGGACGATCTTTCTTAACATTTCTTCAGAGCGTGAAGCTATATGTTGTATGTGTATGCAAATGAGTGTACAAGTGCTGATTGAGAGGTGCGGCAACAGCAGGAGGAAATACATGCTGTCGGTCGAAGACAGATTGCAGCAGGTTGGCATCGAGAGCGAGAGTCACAATATACAGCTGCAGCCACAACCACACGGCTGCCAGTACTAATGGTGCAATAACCACTTTGGTGGCACATGGAGCAGCTATCGAATGTGGGCGCATACATAATTAGCAAAATAGAATTGCCGACAAGAGTAGGAAGACGAAAACGAAGACGATGATGATCATGCGATGACGATGGCAAATGCATTAAACAGCCACAACACCGGCTCTGGGGAGCGACAAGTAACACCACCAGCACTAGCACCGTCAACATCACCACCGCCGCCACATTTTCAAGCGACAGCAGCAGCGGTGTGGAGAAGGTGTAACCTTTTTGCCAAAGTTGGAGTGTTGAATGTGTAATGACAACGACTACGACGACGACAACGCCTTTGGCGCAGAACAAGTTGCTTGAATTTACCTCCTTTTTTGTACAGATGACGTGTGATAGTGGAGCATGGTATAATAATTATGAAGACGTTAATGTAGGCGGCCCGGCTCGATTGTTGGAACTAAATCAATTTGGAACAAGTGTCTGTACAAGGAACTGCTGCATCGAAGAGAAGATGATGCTGGTTGAAATATTGCCTGGCAAGCGAAATAAAATTGCTTTCGGTTCGGAATGAGGAACTTCTTTTTTGAAAATGGATACAAGTTTTGAAAGTTTTTGCTTGGCATGAAGTTTCTATGGAACTATGTTGGCAGCAAGTAGTTATTTTAAAATTATTGATCAATTCATCGTTATATGTAACCATGAAGTGTTCTCCATGTAGGAACGGCCTAAGATTTGGTGTCACTCGATGTGCACCTCGATGAAAGCGCGCGTCCTAAAAGGCGAGTCGCAGAAGAGTGCAAGTGTATCCGTGGGTGGATATTTCCGGTGTCATAAAAGAAGCATCAACCAGCAACACGTGTAAAATAAAAATCGCTTAAGGAATGAGGGTTTATGGGAATGGGTTTATCCGGGGAAAAAAAGTTCTATTTTCAAAAAAATTTTTTATATATACAAAAAAAAAATATTGTTCAAACTTTTAACTGTGTTAAAGATAGAAATCTTAAAAAGAATTGCTGGAATTTTCAAAGGAAAATATTCAAAACTCCGTCATCGTGACGTAATTTCATTTATTTCATAATAACATTGGATTTTTGGCAGACCTTTTTACAAAAAATGCAAATTTTGGTAAAATCTGCTCAACATTTTTTCTTATTAAATAGTTGTGATTGAAAAAAAATCCTTCTTCCAAGTCCTCGTGAACGGTATCTCGAAGACCTGTGTAAAATTTCATCAAGATCGGTTGAGTGATTTTCGAGAATTTTTGACAACCGACTTTGGAAACACAGTTTCGAGAAAAAGCGTTTAAAGTTCGGGTAACCTCAAATAAACCTCCTGAAAACAATAAAAAAAAAATTCGATTTTTTGAAGCTGTGAAACCCATGTAACCCCTCAAAACCGAACTTTATGGCAACGAATTAATGAAATGAGAAGGCAATACCCCGCCAGGCATTGCAAATGTTGGATAGCAAAATAATGGTTGTTGACGGACAATTCAAGGGAGATCAAAAGAAAATTTCAAAAGAAGACTGACATATGGTATCAGAATTTCTTCTGCTGATGATCGTATTAAATTTTATGTTCGCTACACCCGGCAGCTGCAGGAGCAGTGCAAAGGGAATCCATGTTGACTTACATTTGTTAAGTTCACAAAGGTTAAATAACAAGAGCATTGATACTTGATCATGCATCATGGAGACATTCGAAACTGTTGGTTGAGGCTCCAAAATTCAGTAGATCTAAATATCGGATCGGACGCAAGCGACGTGACTTAAGTTTCTTAATAGACACGTTTCAGTCTCTTCAAAAAGAAGAAGATAGAAGCTCGGACTGAAGTAAGTACTGTGTGAAAGCTGACGAAACGGCACTTATCTGCTATTGCTCGGGTTTTTCCAGAACGAGACTGGCTATGCTTGACAAACACTTGCCGATAGGGGGGGGGGGGGGAAATCAGGGCGATCAGTTCCCACATGAGTTTACCAATGAAGCACAGAAGGAATACAAATTTATTAAAACTGTCTACTGCTTTGCTTCTCCTGTTCTTGTCGTTGTCGATAAACGATCAAACCTTAAAATTCCTAAAAAATTTTTACATACATAAGTCCTTTAACTCCTCGGGGTGTATAGAGCATCAACAACGCCTTCGCCGCATCCTGTTTGTAGTTTTGCAACACGTTTTAGCTATCTCCAACTCATTTCTAATGAGCTCGATTCCTGTTCGACTGTTTTGCGGCACGTATGCCTAGGGCGTCCCGCTGTTCTGCCAGCCGGGGTGAGGGATTCCAATGGCTAGCGTTCTTCGCAATGAAATTGTCCTCGTGAAGTAGGGTGTGTCTAATTCACTGCCACTTTCTCCTCCGTAGAGTAATCTTTATAGGTTCTTGGCCCGTTCTCTGATAAAGCTGTTCGTTGGAGATACCAAAAAATCGTCAGGGTGATTCTTAAATATTTATTTACGAAGACTTGCAGCTTGCAAGTGTTACTGTCCGCCTTCCAGGTATGTTCTTAAGCTAATTGCTTTTCTAGATTTTGGATAGCATTCCGAAGGCAGCTATAGCTGCTATAATGAAAGTTGTCAACTTTCTCGACTATCTGTCCGGCAATGTTGATTTGAACGAGGGTGACAGAAGTACCTAAGGCTTTTGTTTTGCCTATGTTTATTTTGAGACTCACTTTGTTTGCCGCAGGTTTTAGATTGTGGGCTATCATATGAAGGTCCATTATCCGATGTGAAAGTAGGCAAACATCGTCAGCGTAGTCTAGGTGTTTAGGTAACATGTCATTGTCCAATGAATTCGATAGTTGGACTTCAAAAACCTCATAAAAGAAACTACAATTGAGACGAATACAAAACCAATAAAAAGAACACATATAAATATTTTTTGAAAAACTATAAACTATTTTAAACTTTTACTCATGTTTAAGTTGACAAACAGCACCCAACCGGCTCCGGCAAAGAGGAAACACCGCAGAAACAGCATGATTTGATGTTGAAATTTAAAGAAGACAAATCGTCTGATCACGAAAGGAAATCTGGAAAAGCGAGAAATACATGCAATTTTTATGTTGTCATTTATTTATGGTCTTACATTAGAACATGACAAAAAGTCTTATAATAGATAAATTCATATCCTTCCCCCATCCCCTTAAAAAAATACTACCTAAGCTACTGTTCCTCCGTGAGGTAAATTTAAGTAAAATTGAGTTTGGCTTTACCTTTTTCGCTTTGCAAGGAGCATTGGCTGTTTCAACAATTTAGGCATCGATATGAACTTCTAGTTCAGTTCCTAGATTGAGCAGACGTGCTGAAGTTCGATGGACCACTAGGTCTGAGTGGTTCTTCTATTCGGATGACCCCATGTTCAGTCGCGGCTAAATTCACCTCGTCGGAGTTCATCAGTGTCATATAAGAGAAAGAACAAACCAAAAAATAATATATAATCATTAGAAATGGAAGGTCTTGAAATAAATAGAACATTACCACAGCTCTTGATTGGCCCCAATGATGAATAAGAACCCCATTAGCGGACTAGTTCGGCTTTAATTAATACCTTCCCTTCTCTCTCATTCACCCAGACTCAAAAGAATCTTTTTATTCCCAGTGCCGACCAAACCTTGTAGACTAAAATGATCTAATTATTTCAATTTGTCTCCCCTTCCAGACATTACAAATTGCATTACGAAGGCACTTACTTCCAACATTTATTTCTGCCCCCAAGCTGACTAAACATTGAATAAGTTCCGCCATGACCTCATAAAAAAAAAAAGCATCATCTCCATTTCACATTTCTTAAAGTAACTCTATGAACGAGGAATAAACTTCGAAATCCCGTAAATGTGACTTTACGACATTCACAATCCAATAAAACGTCGAAAACTACCCTCGAAGCATTATAACACCTCGACCTGCAATGGACTGTAAAGTTTCCGCAATCTTTCACAGTCAACCAAAAAAAGAGAGCTTCTAGGATTTCTTATGCGAACATTACGAACAATAAACGAGGGTCAAATGTTGGAGAAAATTCCAGGACGAAGGAAAGAAAGAAAAAAAAAATTATGTACAATTCAAAAGGTCACCTGAGAAAAAGTTCAAATGTCTCTGTAACAAACCGTCCCCTGCTCTGACCTTCGGTTCTCTGCTTTCTCGGGTTTTTTTTTCCTGTGGCCATTTGTGTTGAGTTTTTATATTTTTTATATTTTTTATATTTTTTTTTAGAAACATTTTTATGCAAACGAAAAAGAATTTCACGTTCTAGCTTTAACGAGATACAATTTCGCTATCGTTGGGTCTGGTGGTTGAATTCTTCGTAAATCCAGAGAGTGTTGAACTCTAGCTGGAGGATATCCTTGACTCATTGAATAGCAAAGTACAGTAGTAGCATAGAGGTGAGAATATTATTCTAAATTGAGGATTTGCACAAAATGATAACATGATGATCCCTCCCCGCATACAGACGATGAGCACCTGTTACGACAGAGGAGGTAAAAAAAATGAAATGTGCTTCAATCGCTGTCGTCTCCGACTCGAGGTTTGGCAGGGGTAGAGAGTAAAGTTACGTGTTTATGTGTTGAAGTTATAATGGAAAGGGAATTTGTTTAGTGATATTTCTGGAGTTCGTTTTTTTTTGCTTCACCTGAAGTTTAATGGTTTAATGGATGGAATGGGTTGATGGAGGAGAAAGATACCCTGCGGGTCATAATAGAGGAAGTGAATTACAGCATACGGTTGTTGATGGCATTTTGTAATATTGAAAATATTATTAAGGGTGACAGAATATTTTGTTTTGTTTCTAAGGGGTGGGGTTTTTATTACCGGTCTTTGTACTATATATGGGGGGCGAGTATAAAATTGAGCTCAATAGTGAATTTTTGAAATCTGTAGAAGTTAATTAGAAATTTCAAAGCTTGTTTAAAAATTGTCAAAGCTTTGGCTTTAAGCCAAAGTATCAGATACTTAGGTTTGGTTAGGTAAGGCAGGATCATGACAGCTACGCTAACTCAAAACATGGGCTCGTCGTAATCTCTGTGATAACAAACTTTTACAGTCACCAACCAAAAACCAACCACAAGAAGATTATTTTACGAATCCTCAAGTCCAACCCAATCATCAGTCCGATGCTGACCTGGGCCTAAATAATTTATATTTCTAAACGATGCAACGCAAATGAGACACAAATATTTTATAAGTATCTTTTCCCCGAAAATTCCAATGATATCTTGATCCGCTTTTGGAAGGGTCAGTACCATACAGTATAACTTTATTAAGGGGTTATATGTATTATTCTTAGACGGGGGAGGGCTTTGCCACAAAGTTACCTTGCTAGCCCGAAGAAACAGCGAACGGCAAGCGTGAATCTGCTCTTTTTCGTCCATGCGCGGTATACAAACTCGCTTAACTATAGGATAGTTATAGCTGGGCATTCATTTGCACGTCTAAGGGTTGCTCCAGAATCTACCACAGTGTGGTCCTTTTTACTACAATATATCGATCGATAAGGTCAGGCTAAATTATGTGTCCTGACAAAATGCCAAGGCACACTTGTCTAAAGTGACATAATTGGGAGATCTTCATTTGTACAGGTGGTTGGGGATTTTGATGAGCGCTTTATGAGTTGACTGTAAAAATCAAACCTTAAGTACTCTCGAAACTTTTGAAAAGGGAGGAGAGCGAGTTGACTTATGCAATCGAACCTTAAATCACTCTTAAAACTTTGTGAGAAGAATATGTCTGCTCGCTGGTACAGGTCCACATTCCATCGTGGTCTTAAATAAAAACTGGCCATAGAGAGAAGCTGCTTCAATCTACTGTCTATATAGTTATCCTATTCGGCCTATGTTAGCTTGAAAGCTTGGCTTTATTTAAGTCGGCTTGTCTTGCTGAGTGACGATATATTTGAGTTCCATACCAAGGCGTATTATCTCCCTATTTACATCTGATTACTGGACGAGTTTGTTGAAGGCATGCTTGCTGAACGACTTCGCTTTATATTGACAAAGTGTCGATATCTGACACTGAGTTTGACAGAGCAAAATTTGAGTTGAAAAGTTTCTGCCTCAGTTATAGATTATACACTGGAAGCGATGGTCGGAGATCATTGGCTACCTTCTAAAGGGTGATTTTTTAAGCGTAGTTTTTTAAAAAATCTAATAAAACACTCTGTTTTAAAGACAACTTCATGTAATTGTTGTCCGCGGCTCCGTTTCAAATCGTCCATTCGGAAGGTTCAATTTTCGAGCATTTCGGCCACGAATTATTCCACGAATAGTGTTCGGCTTGTCCACATAGACTAACTACTTTACATAGCCTCACAAGAAATTATCAAGAGGCGTTAAATCGCATGGTCTTGGCGGCCAACTAACAGGGCCATTTCGAGAGATAAGCTGCTCACCAAATTCATCCTACAACATTTCTATTGTTTCCCCAGCTGTGTGGCATGTGGCACCGTCTCGATGAAACCACATGTCAACCAAGTTAAACTCAGCCAACTGGGGCAAAAAAAAGTCGCGTATCATGGCTCGATATCGGTCGCAGTGGACGGTAACGTTTCTTCCACGGTCGTCTTTGAAAAAAAAAATGGACCGATAATTCCACCTGCCCATAAACCACACCAAATTGTCTTTTTTGCATCGGTAATTCTTATATGGCATATTGCCGTTCATCACTCCAGATGCGACAGTTTTGCTTATTTATGTACAATTTTTCGATAAAACAGCGGATTTTCACATTTTTCACAGAGCACGAATTTTGATAATAAATTTCAATAATTTGCAATCGTTGCTCGTTTGTAAGTCTTTCCATGATTAAATGGCGGAGTATAGAGAATACTTTGACAGATGACGTTTGGACGCCATTACTTACCAGTGCTGCCAACCTGAAAAACTTAACTCTTAAAAAATCACTCTTTAGTTGTCCACTAGAAACTAATGTCATATCTAGGACTTCTTGTCTAATTCTGTTAATTAATTTTGTTTCAAAGCCAACGTTTTATACAATTAGGTTTTTCTCTAGTAAAGAGAGACTCTTTTATTTGCATAGCTACTACCTAAACTTCTGTGGTGAGTTTTAGCTTCGTTTGCATCGCGTAGTAGTAGATGGAATAGGCGCGGTTTCATCATTATGGCTATACACTGACGATACCCTTCGTACTACCTCACCCTTAGTCAAGCTATGTTTCTGATGTTGCTAACAAATTGCAGGGGTCTTGGATAAGGGCAATGCCTTGATGCCTTTCCTGTGTCATGATATTAAACTCCTAACACTGCAGCAAACCCGTAAAAATAGCCCAATTATGTGTAGACTGCCACAGAATTGTGTTTCAAAGACGAAAATACAAAAACACTCCTTAATCCGATTTCAGCGACCTTAGAGTTCCAAAACAGCGATGGTATTAGAATTTTCTCTTGGATTGGCCCCTTCTTCTTTTGTCGGAAATTGCTCCTGCGATGGAGCGCTCAGACACAGCTACTGATCCATTTTGCTGCTTAGTGTACTTAGTTATCCCGTCTTTCGAAGAAATTGCTTAGTAGCTTGGTGGACCGAAAGGCCGCCTACAAGCGGCCTGCAGTCGATTCTCCTAAGATATAGAAGAAAAGACGTAGACTTTTTGCAAATTTCCAGGCGCAGTAGTTCGGTTCAAGCACTTACTTGGACGAGGTAAGAGGGTTGAGCAGAGCTTTCAATGCAGCTTGTCTGTCGCTGCCACTAGAAATGCTTCTAAGCCTTAACCGGTTGTTCTCATTGACCTCAGAAGTCAATCTTCCAAAAGAAGCCTGCCTGCCGAAACATCTGCCGAGAGGGGAAAGATCCTTTATTCCGAAAAGTTAAAGATTTTTTAAATTTTGAGCTTCATTATTGTTCCACCTGTTTGTCCTTTCATAACTGGAAATAAATAGATGGTTTACGGCTTATAGATGTGTTGTCCACTAAGGTTTTGGAGAAAAAGTAGAGCAAAAGGGGAGGAGTTACGTAATGGTGATGGGTCTGTTGCTCCTAAATCTGTGATTTTATTTTAGCAGGATTCCTTCTTATCTGACGATACTTTCGTCTATCTACGTGTATTTATTATATTCAAACCAAAAGCAACCTCAACCAGTCCATACCTACACGTCAAGTATTTTAGTAAATCCGCCAAGTCCCGCAAGTTTTGTTGATTGTTTTCGACAAAATTCAAATTATATATTCATCACATTTTCTTACAATAACGCCAACAGAAAAAACCCGCTACAAATGGGCTAAAAAAAAAGCTCTCCTCACATCAATTTTTAGGAATTTTTAAGAAATTTCATCTTTTTTTTTCTTAACCCAATTGATATTCTAACCAAAAAGGCTTAAGCAATTCCTGGTAAATAAAAAATTACCTCAAGAGCTCATAAAAAATGCAAAAACATAACAACACAAAACTTAGAATCAGCAGCACCAGGAAGAAACAGCGCAGTCAGTCAAGCCAACGTCCTTTTTGTGTTGCAAACAAAAACGTATATATTTTACCTTCTCTGCTTCAGCTTCGGATTCTCAGATTCCATTGTTTTTACTTTATTCAGCCAGCGCCATCCTTTCCCATTCGTCCTTTTTATTTATTTATTTACGATTTTGTTTTCTCTCTTTCTCTCTTGCTTCTCTGTCAGTCTCTACCTCTGTACCAAAAGCAAACGATGAGGGTACAATACCTGCTGACCATAAATTCAAGAAAAGATAGATTACCTGTCTGTCTGTCGCTTTGACTGCTGAATGTCTATCTGTCTCGACTGTCAGTGCTGGCTCCTAACTACTGTTCAAACCGCTTAAACTAAACGCCATAAAATGCTGTTTAAGTCCTTTTGAGTGAAAGTTTTAGCTTACTTTAAGCGATCTGACGCAACCGTTCGTTCGCAAGGTGTGAGTTTATTGTTTAAATAAAACAAAAAAATAACAAAAATGAAATGCCTTCCAAGGCTTTAGAGAGAAGAGACGGCAGCCGGAACAGTTGTGAGTGGCTTCCTGACTTTTGTCTCAAGCCAGGGATAAGCAGTTAAATGAATAGATTAGGAGGCAACGACGAACAACTGAGTAGGTCAGTCAGTTGTAGGTTTATTCATCCAAAGTTGGACACATTGTTGTGGGGAAGAGTTTTGTTTTCTCTCTCCCTCTTTCATTTGCTTCTGCAACTTGGCGCGCTGAAGGTAGTAATAGAAGTAGTTGTTATTGCAAGATGCACATTACTTTGGGGCGAGTTAGTGTTCAAAAATTAAAATTCTATACCAAGTCACTTAGGGGAGAGTGAATTCAACTTTAAATGGAAGTTGATGGTTAGCGGGCAGCTATCTGTGTATATATGCATGCATCCGTGTATAACAAGTTTCCATATATACGAGTATATTTTCGCTTTTGTGGAATTTTAAACAACTTGCTGTGGACATTTGTGGATTCGAGTCGAGTGATTAACGGACGAGGTTTCTGTGTCAGGGTGGTATAGGTACTATAGATCCATAATTGCATTCAGAATTTTGAAATGGTCAGATGTGGTTCTAATAAGTTTTGATGGAATGTTGATGATTTGATTGAGACGGATGAAGAGTGTGGATAAGTTTTTGATTATGAAAGCGCTTGCTCTGCGTCCGTCTCTTTAAGGCAGGCATTGTGGTGTCATACCATTTACTCATTCGAATATCTTGTTAAGTCAAAGGAATTTGTTTGTGGTTATCTTAGACCAATGTCGTTTGATGGTGTGCCTTGTCCGAACGATTACGTCGTGTTACTTCATGAGTTTCGAAACCTTTTACAGCGTTCATATCCAATTAATCTGTGTACATATGGTCCTAGAAGAAATAGAATATAATAGATGTTGACGCGCTAACACGTGCTCTAGCTGTATAGACATAAGGCCTAAGTGTAGTTACGAGGGCGTCGCTAGACAATCCAGTATCTTTAACTTTGGCCTAAAGTTGCTTTTTACAAGTTGGATGAAGTAACATTCAACTTGTGCACGCCATCTATGGCGAGTGGTTCCTCAGTAACATAGACCAACTCGTAGACTTCGTAATTAAATTGCTTAAAATAATTCAAAATTTCTGAGGTTTCGTAAAAATCTTAATTATAAAGGGTGTTTTTTTTTAGAGGTTGGTTTTTCGAATAGAGATAAAACTGACATTTTATGGTCAAATCTGGCAACTCTATTGTCATTTATGTTCAGTTTGGTTTGCCATTTCATCATGAACAGGTCGACAAATGAACAAGGCTTGCAAATCGTGCAAATTTATTTCGAAAATAATGGTTCAGTTCGCGAAGTTTACCGCAAGCTCATTGAGGCTCATTTTTGGTTGAATGACTACGTCAACAAGCAAAATTGCAGCATTTGGAGTCCACAAAAAATTAATGTTTGGTGTGCTCTATGGGCTGGTGGAGTCATTGGGCCATACTTCTTCCGAAATGATGCTGGAGAATCAGTTACCGTTAATGGAGACCGGTGTAGAGCCATGATAACCGACTATTTTGTTCCCGAATTGGATGGCATTAATCTGGATGAGATGTGGTACCAACAAGACGGCGCTATATGCCACACAGCGCACGTCACAATCGATTTATTGAAGGAAACATTCGATTGTGTGATTTGACACCATTGGATTATTATCTTTGGGGATATGTGAAGGCGCTCGCCTACGCCAACAAACCAGAAACGTTAGGGGACTTGGAAGCCAACATTCGTGGCGTTATTATCGACATACAGCCCCAAATGCTTAAAAAAGCGGTTGAAAATTGACTTGTCTTTATTCGAACCAGCAGCGGCGGCCACATGCCCAAAATCATATTTAAACATTAATAGCATCAAATGTTCCTTCCGCCTGTAGCTCCATGTTGTTGCCGTATAAAATAACAAATAAGTAAATATTAGGCGAAAACGGCCCCTAGAGGACAGGACCTAAAGCCTAGCTTCTCCAACCATGGTGTGTGCGCGAAGATATATTTTTGACCCAAATGGAAGGACCAACCTTTCAATGCCGATTCCGAAGGGTAATTTAATTTTTTAGAAGCATGACTTTTTTTATTCTTGGATATTTGTTCCGACGTTCGAAACAGCTGGGACAGAGTATGACACAGAAGTCGTCATACAACATCAGCATTTAATTGACCTCAATGATGATTTATCTAAAAATATGATGTCTGCCGAAACTTTTTTAGGTCGAACCGGTCAACCGTAAATGCTAACTTTAGAGATGCAGTTAAAGTTGGATATTTATGGAACATACAACCTGGCTTGTAGTGCAGGTCAGTTAAAAATGACCACATTTTACTAAAACGGATTCAATAAAGTGTTTCCATTCTTGACAAACTGATAGGCTTGATGGTTATACAGCCTAAACAATATAACCATCTTTGTATGTAAGGTTTTATTTTTGGCCTATTCCGACGATGTATACTACTCTTGCATGTTTGTCAGAATTTCGTAAAAAAAAAGATTTGTCAGAAAGCTTTAGGATGTTCTTTGGATAAGGGTTGCAATCATTTGTTCATAGCTTTATGGACTCTACTTTAGACAGATAACTCTTAGATGATAGCGGGTGGTTTATTTTTTTTTTTTTTGCAGCTTTCTTCTATTACAGAAGTCATCAATGCCATAAAATGGATTTTCCTCATCATCAGGCGATTGTGACGTGACGCAGGGAAAATTCACATCAAAAGTCCTCTTTTATGCATCGATATTGCGTGAGCTGTACTTTCTGGCTCCGAAAGGCAGGTTTAGGTGAGAAATTCCACCTTTCTCACAAACGAAACTTTTTATATACACGGCCTTATAGGGGTTTAATGGTAAACAAGTTTACTTATAGCAAGTTTTAATAGTAATGTATCATTTCTATCTAAAACACTAAGAGTGGGTAAACATTCCTATGTTTCGAATGAAATTCGTTGGATTTTATTACAGCGGTAATCAGCGAAAAAACGCTACAGATTGAACATTCACATCACATCTTAGGTAGCGTAACTAAGAGTTTGTGAAAAATAAGCAGCAAGCTAGGTTTCCCAATTGCCCGTTTAAAGAGCTTAAGAGTTAGGGATAGGTTAGCTTACGTTCAACATGGGTGTGGTGAATAAAAAAAAACATTAAGACAACATTAGGCACCATAAACGAGCTCATCGCGTCCCTAGGTTGCGCGTTGAATTGACATTGAAATGGCACAAAAAACGTTAACGGTTTCCCTAGTGTAAAAAAAAAATTGTTTGCTAATTTGTGCCATATTTTTACTCTAGTGAAACCCTAGTAATTAAAAAAAAAACCCTAGCATGGCTTAAAAAACAATTAACAATTCAGTAAATAAAAACTGATTCTCTATGGACAGATTCGTGGCATGATTTTGTGTTTGTTTTTAAAGCGGACATGATGATAGTTTAAATAACCATTGTGAACGTACCCCATCCCAAGATGTCTTCATTTAAAGATTTTTTAAATACCCACAACAAAATACTCCAGCCATGCAACACTTGGGAGGGATCTAAATCCCAGCTATATCCACACCTACTGTCCCCGACATAACCACAAAGCTTAACGATATTTATCTCGCTCAATGACCCGAAGTGGAATTTGACCTAAAACTTACGAATATGAAAACCAAGTTGCATTTTCTCTACTTCCTAGTACAACGACAACAAACTTGTTCCATAGCAAATATTATTATGAGTGCCTAACTTCGTTTTGCACCTAAACTGGTGGCCGTCGTGCAATTATTGTAACCCCAATCTCACCGTTAAACAGCGACACAGGTCTCCCTCTCCCTCTCGCTCCACTCACTAGTTTTAATGTTCTCTCTTTAACTTTTGTCCATTGACCGAGCGACCACATTTCCGGGGTTCAAACTTTACCGACCACCATCAAAAATTCATCAGTCAAAAGACGCCGGCCGCACTAACTAGCCCACAAACGCTTTCTAGTCATGAAAAACTCATAAAAAAGTTCTTAAAGCTGTATAGTCTAGGTCCGAGGGCAGCTCATAATGAAATATGCATAACTGCACCCTATGGCTAGCTAGTATTATAAATAAAAAACAGAAAGGAAGGGAACTACAAAAAAAACACACCGTCTAATTGCTGTTAAAATACCGTTCTACGGAACCAAAATGATGTCTCTAATAACCGCACGTTCACCACACACACACACTCGAACACATAATGCAACAGCGGATTGCAAGCAGCCAGCAATAGAATCAAGCCAAAGACATATACAATTAACCACAATGAGAGGAGCGCTTCGCACCGCTTGGAGAACTTGCCAGTTCTGTGAGTTCCAGTTTGAATTGAAATTGGAATTGAAAATGAAATTGGAACCTCCTTCTATGCGAGGCGGCGAACATAGTGAAGTTGATCTTATAGTTTGCTGCTGATGGCTTGGGTTACCTCTATGACTTTTGCCTGTCATCCATCCATAAGGAGACCGAACACTCATGCATAAAACATGCCGCAAGAAGAATGGCAATCTGGGTGACTTAATGTTCGTAAACTTGTTCTCCAAAGTTGATTCTTTCGCGAGCAGTTGTTGCTGCGTTGTTTTGGTCTTCTTGCACATACTTGTCATTTTACCTAGCCAAACACACACACACATACACACAAATTGTTGGTCTTTCGGTGCTGACCCGTAGTGGCTAATCAGGGTTTTTAGGTTAATTAGCCAAGGAGGGAATGTACCTACTGTATATGTTCGTTCGTTGGTATCTATCTCTATCGCAGTAGAAGTTGCAGTATTACGCAACAGATTAAATGCGTTTTTGATGCGCTTGCATGACGAAGATGATTACTTACCTGAAGCGGCCGAAGCAACACAGACAAAAGGGTAATGACTTTGCATTTGATAGATGAATGTGTAATTAGAAGCGACGTCCTTAATTAGACATAATGACATTTACTGAAGCTCTATGGGTGGGAGAAAGATATTAATACATATTCATTCTTGCTTGCGAAGGATCTTTGATAGATGGAATATCAAGATGGTCGGAGATGGGCGCACACTGCAAAATTAATTGCTCCAGATTATAGGGGTAGCGTTGATTAATAATAAATACGCTGTGTAATGGGCCTTAAAATTGGAAACTTTAAGAAGTATCTATTTCGATTACCCTTGTTTCTGTTTTACCGGTGATTGCTGGTACTTAATAATTTTTGAAGAATGATACCATAGTGAATGAATAAGCGTCTTAAAGAGTTGCGATGTGGATTAGTAAACGATGGTGATGGGTTGTTTTACGCAGAAGGGAAAGTTCATTTAATGATTTAATGGTTGGGGCTTTAAGATATCTGAGACATTTGGTCATATGGAAAGAACAAAACTTTGTGGAATGACATCAAAAATACTGACTTGGGAATATTTTTTTTTGGCCTATTTATGAAAGAATAATAGAAATTGCAATATAAAATGTCGAAAGCCCAAAATAGCCATCAAGGCTCTTGAGACCATTAAGTGTAAGCTGTGTGGGTATGGCTACAAAGTCTTGTATTTGAGAGTAAGATATCTGACAACTAAACGGACAACCAGAAAAACAAAGGGTAGACATCTGTTTGTGACGGGAAAAGCCATACACTTGTGTGGTAAATTTTGCAGCATTCAACTCGAAATACGTATCGCGCACTACGTCCATTTTTAGGTCAACATAATCATCCATCAGAAACGACGTACAGTGCGTACAAAAGAAGTCATTTCTGCTGTAGAGCGTAGCAGAGAGGAAGGCCCGAATCAGTCTATCCGCCATCGTGCATAGGAATTGGAAATGTGTCCATCCACTTTATGGAAGATTTTGCGAAAAGATCAAAATCAAATTCGTGCCACAATTGAAGCCACAGGATCACCTAGCAAGGCCTAGATTCTGTGAATGGTCCCAAAACAAGATTGCCGTTGATCCCAATTTTCATAACTGAATTTTGTTAAGCGGTAAAGCTAATTTTTGCTTGAACGGGTACGTAAATAAAAAAACTGCCATATTTATTACTGACTTTGTCGTTCATCAATTTAAGAGCAGGTGCTGTGGTTTCAACTAGACGGCGCAACATGTCACACAGCTCGTGCCTCATTTGATTTATTGAAGGAAATGGTTGGTAACCGCATGGTTTCACGTTACGAAATATTGACCTCCTACTATTTTCCGTGGAAATATGTAAGCCCAAAACGATTGACAATTTGGAGGTTAAAATTCGCCGCGTAATTGCCGATATTCGGATACAAATGTTGGAAAATCATAGAAAATTGGACCTCCAGATTAGACTACGTCCGAGGCCGCCAGATTATCTTTCGAATAAAGTAAATTTCATGTCAACTTAAAAAAATCATTTTAAATTTATTCCATTTCAAAGTTCTATAAAAAAACACCCTTTACAAGCAAGCACAACACTTATCTCTACACAGTCTCCACCAAGGCTGACGCAGCACCTATTTATAAAGCTTTGTCTCAAAAAAACTTGCATTAGTATAAAAAGTTACCTCCACATACCAGTGCCAAATATAATTCTTAACCTCACTCGCAATCTAATTAACATTTATTCTTCAGATGAAGCCAAGCCAATCGGTTGAGCGACAGAGCCTGCGGCTCGATTCGAATTATTTTTGGTGCCAATGTTATCGTACTCCTGCCGAGCTATCCGTATTCAATGCAGAAGCTGAGCTAGATCAAAGACAAAGTTTCTAATAGGATGTTAGAAGTACACAAAAATTCTACATCGTTTTCTTGAACTGAAGGAGGGAAAAAAAATCGGAAGCTTTGCCTCGCATTATTTCTTATAATTGCGCTATAAACTCAGCTTACAAATAATTTCTGCATCGATGGTAATTTTAGAACTTTCAGAGAGACACGACTTCAAAGAACGATTGAACAGCTTTTTTTTTAAATTATTTGTTCACTTAGGTCATTTTCCTGATCAGAATAAATTAACTTTTAAAAATGCATATTATCCATTAATTTAAAAGCCTTTACCAGAACAGTGAAAACCGCATCCAATACAATAAGCGGCAACATACAAACAGATACGTTTTGAGACTTTCTTTTATACCATTTATAGATTTAAATATAACCACGAATTCTCAGTTCATTTTCTACCACAATCGAGGGTGTTACCCTTTTAGTTCCAATTCGTACCAACTCATTCATTTAACCAAATCTTGCTTAAAATCATCATCATCCCTTTGTGGTCACGTGAATTGCGAGTATTTTCCTTTTTTTTGAATTAAAATACTCGCAAAAATGCTAAAGGTGAACCTAAACGTATTGCTACGCACTTAAGTCATCACATGTCAAACATCTTTCAAAACATCTCTAATTACATTTCGGTTCCTTGAAATTTTCAAAGATCGTCAAATCGTTAAAATATTTACACAGAATTACCCATCCTTCGTCTCCTCGCCAGCCCCAAAACACAGAGCGCTGGTGAATACACGTTTTCAATTGAGTAGTACAACATCCCTTAATTCATTTATATCCATCCAGGCGATGGAAACTGAAACCGCTCCTTGTAATTCTCGAGGAACAAACACCTCAGTATATCCATCCACTTGGGCTCTGTTTCGTCTTCACCACCAGCATCATTTGGTAAAGTTTTTCCTCAATCTCTCCCTCTCTCTCTCTATGTATGTGTGTGCGTTTGGATGAACTAATTTCAAGGTCATTTTCGTCTTCTTCATAATCATGGTGAAACCACAAAAGTTTTCCATTTTCCGTTTTCCATTCACAAAACGGAATTCTTCTTCTTAAATAATGAAAAACTCATGGCAGGATATTCAAAGAACCTAGAACAATTATAACCCTACAAAGTGCCCTTTAATAGATCAGCAGATGTGTAGTGAGGTTTAAATAAAATTAAGTGTGCAACAGGAAAAGAAAGACGGACACGAGTTAATAAGATTTTTAGTTCTTCTCTCAAATGTGTCTCCATTGTTCTGATCACATTTTATTTCTTTTCTTTTCAGTCCAATAGTGATACTAGTTCCAGCTCTAGAGATAGTGGAAAAGGATCAAAGCTTTTAGTAAAGAATCGTAAATCATCAAAGAAGAACCCAAAAGGTTTGTCATTTCTTAGCGCTCAAGTGGAAATCCCATTCAATTGGACAGAAGCACGAAAATTAATTTATTTTACTTTTGCAGAGAAAAAATCCTGCCCCAGCAATAATAACAAAGAGAATCGACCACGAATCAAGTGTGTGGTAGTGGGAGATGGCGACGTTGGAAAGACGAATTTAATTGTAACATATCTGGAGAATCGGTTCATAACGGAGCATGTACCCACTGCATCAGATATCTATAATGGTAATTGCAATATATTTTGATAAATGTCTAGTTCGTCTTTAACCCATTTAAAACCTAAACATCTTTCTAAAAACCAAAAATCGGAAGCCTCATAACATAAGAGTACACAAAGTAGTCATAAATAGGGCAAATAAGTACTCGTGAATACAAAGTAACTACCTTTTATATCGATTTTATTTTCCTGAATATTTGTTTTAATTGTGAATTTTTTTGTACTCTGTATTCGATAAAATCGCTGTAGAGGAAGTGACTAATGAATGCTCAATTGCTGTCTGCATTGAGCAGTTTTAAGCTCAAACCTTTGTAGACCGGGATTTGTATATAATAATGAATTAAACGAAGTTCTATTCATGCAACTACAAATTATTGCAAACGATATCACTACACGCATGCAAAATGCTCTTAAGATAGTCTGCCATAGTTCATTTTACAAAGAGGAGAAAATTAAATCTAAACCAATTTTCCATAAATGATACTATCATAGAGAATTATGACGAGGTCAAATATCTGGGAGTGATCTTGGATAAAAGACTGAATTGGAAATCACACCAAAACAACAAGATTAAAAAAGCATCGAACGCTTTCTGGGCCTGCCGCCTCATGTATGGAAGAACCTGGGGTACCTCTCCAAAAGTCACTCACTGGATCTATACAGCAAAGGTCAGGCCCATTATGATCCCCTTTATAGGACCCGAGCCATTCTGTCCAATAAACAAATCCACTGTTAACATGAAGATAAAAAGATGGGAACACAAAATGTGCATCTCATATTGGGAAATCATCCCACAGACCAAAAAGGTTAAACAGCCCTTCGGAAACGATGCCAAGAAGATACTTAATCTACCCAGGCATGATATTAAAAATCTTATTTAATACCTAATAGGTCATCGCAGATTAAGATATCACCTCCATAAAGGGGAGTGTCTACTTTGTCTTGAAGAAGACGAAACATCAGAGCACATCATATGTGAGTGCCCTGCCCTACACGGATAAGAAGAACAACTTTTCTCAGCAACTTTTTGACCTATCGCATCGGCGAGTCAGAAGATTAAAAAAATGTATTGCTACCAAAATCTGACGCATCCGTTATCATGGAGCTTCGCTAAAAGTTTGGACACGTCAAGACTTCGACTTTCGAAAGCTAACCTTACATTCGGTTGACCAAAGAATCTTCCGACTTTTCTTTAAAAGTCTGACTAATTCGACAAATAGATAAAAATTTCTCTACCAAAGAATTGTCTCAAAAAAATCCTTCTCGTTTTTGAATGCAGGAATTGTAACCATGCTTTCCATGCCTTTTCTGGATCTTTGTGTTCTCCATTCCGATGAACGACATAACCTAGGAATTTTGGTTACGACCTTAAAACTTGAATTTTTGTCGCCTAACTTTTAGTCCCGCTGCACAAAGGTCCCTTCCCGTATCTCCAGATGTTGTTGAAAGGAATTGTTGACGATATGAAATTGTCTTAATACAGAAAGACACGTGGTTTCTGATCGGCACCAAGAACGCTGTTGATGAATCTATTCCCGGTCGACGGTACTTTATGTAAGCCAAAAGTAATACTATTTAAATGGAAAAGTACCCCAGTGCTGTGGGTTCAGTGGCTTTGCGTTGAACCCCTAAGCGAGAGGTCGCTGGTTTAACTACTGACCTGTACCATGTGAAAATTTGTATTCGATGCTCCGCCTCTTGCGAACGTCTGATAAACATCCAAGAGTAAAAAAAGTCATGAGAAGCTTCCCAAAAATAATATTGCCGTTTGGAATTGGCATTGAACAGTAGAAGCCTCGATTCGTGTCAAAAATAGATCTTCGTAAGCACAATGGTTAGAGAAGCTAAACTTTGGGTCCTGTATGGACCGTTTACGCCTAATATTTATTTATTTTTTAGTACCCGATTCGGAGCCGTGTAGACTGTAGTCGCTATTCTTCCTCTATTGGGATCTGCCACTTAGTTTCCTACTAAATGTCCAAATAATCAAAATGTTTAGCTTTTAGAATTTCTTCGAGGGTCGTTGTGTCGTTATGAAGTTTCCTATATTCGCCACAAAATCCTCACGCACTGCTTGATTTGTCCTAACTCCCTGCGTGATCATCTACTTCAGTTTTCTATCAATACGAATTTGCATTGCAGGCGAAACCGTGTAATACCTACATTTATCGGTTCGGCCGATGTCCTTATTGCGTACAACCTAATCGCTCTGGCATTTCTTTGAAAGTTCATTCTTCCATGACCTCCAATTGCCTTACTTCGGCATCGTCCAATTCGGACTTCTTTTTAATGACAGAAATCGGGACAACCACCAGAAAAATTATACACGCCGAATTTCAAATCTAGGTTTCCCGGAAAAAATCTGCTCCTAAAATCATAACGTAGGGAAGTATGACCAAATTGGGAGCTCTCCACTCATTAGGCGTTGGATCACCTGTCATGAGTTTGAATATAAGAATCATGATCTCTTCCATCTTCTTCCGCTTTATCGTCCGTCCTAATCGGTTTCCCCGCTTTTTTGAGTACTTGACCGCTCTTGCAACTTGCTCGGTATGTAAGGTAAGTAAGCCGGGGAAACTATTCGTTTAGAAGTCCCTCACGATACTGCCGCCATGTGTGTAGAATTTGTTTGTTATCCACAAGAAGTTGTTAATTATCAATGAACTTCGGCTCATGGGTAGCCTCACGATAAAGGCTCTCCATAAGGCCAATGCCAATGGATGATGATGCCAATACCCTTTGCCTTTTCGTGGTAGAAAATCTTGCTCGCTTTTGTCTCAAATGTTCAAGTAACGCGCCCGCTTTCCGTTGTTTAGCCAATTCGTTTCTTTAACAAACATAAAATCCATCATCGCTTCCATCGGTTTTAGCTTCACTCATAATTCCAACTTTACAACTCGCGATCCTTATGTTTCGCCTAAGACTAACTTACAACTCATTATTTTCTTGTTGTTTCTCAACTCATTTTCCAAACCGAATAAAGTCATTCCCGTCGAAAGTAAAACTACGTGTCATCTCTCTTCATTGACCAAGGGCTCCCGTTGCATCTCTGTTGACTTGGTAAAACCATTAAATTGTAGGCGGATTTTCACTCTCAATCAGTTTCGTTTCAAAAATCTCATCAATTCCTCTCTTTTCCATTCGAAAAGGTTATAGGTGGAAAGGTTTTGCATCAGTTTTCATCCTCTTAACACTTCTCCCTACAATTTCGCTTACTAATCTCATTTTCATTTGGCGTTGTGTCGGCAGGAACAAAAAATCCCCTTTGAACTAGGAGAAGCTCTTATGCAAAAAAAACCCCATTTCTCTTCACCGAGTAGCAATACCAGAAATAGCAGCATCATTCGTTTTGGAAAGTTCAATTTAATTCCATTTGAAGTGTGTGTCTACAGAGACAGAGTAGGGCGCATACAAAAAAAGACAACTGAAACAGGATTCCTCTTCCTAGATCATGAAGGTTGGATAGAGGTATAGACGTTTGAGTGGATATAGGAAGCAGCAAACTTTCAAAATATTCACCGCAACACAATGTGAGAAATGTACGAGTTTGGGAATCCTGTTTTGTACACGCGACGGTATTTTGTTTCCAATAAGGATATTCGCGTGTTGTTTTCACCGTCATTCCAACATTCATTTTTGGCTGCTAGGGCAAAGTGGTTGCAATCATATTTAGTTGGTGGTTGGTAACGGGGAAAAAAAACTAATCAAACTAGAGTGTTGTTGATAAATGACAAATGGAATATTCCTGTCGCCTTGACCCTTGTCGTAAGTATGGTTAGAAGCAGTCATAATCACAAATTCCTTTGGGGACTAAAGAAAAAATTAATTTAAACACAAGTGTCGCAGATGGAATTTTCGGAGTCACAAAGCTACACTTGTCTCGCACATGCATTTAAATATTTAAGAACATTTAAAAATCCATCAGTCCCCTTTTCATTCCCTGTGACACTGGGACTGAGTATCAGAGATCAGGAACTCATATCAAAGAATTTTTTAACAGTTTCCTTTTTTATGTCACGGGTGTAAAGGTATAACACTTTTACTTGTTATGCTCCTGAGAAAAGGAAGTAGGAGCAACCATAAACGAACTTAGCAACGTTGCTGAACGCGCGAGTAAAATAACCTATCTAACGAGATTATGAGCTCCCCTGTCAATGCCTCACTTCCAAATGATTTAACTTAAAATTTAACTGATAAATCGATGGTAAGCCAGTCAGTTGCGAGCAAATCTTTGGCTTCTGTAGTAGCTGTTCCCTAAGAGAGGTATCAGGCTTTATCAAGCTAGAAGTTGTGGATATTAGAAAAGAAATTAGGTCTCGGTATAGTAAGTACGAAAGTATCCTACACCTGCAACCAACTAACAACTCATCCCCGCTGAGTTCATAAATCCCGAATAATACCTTAAACGTTACCGACTACCACTCTATCACCGTTGCTTGTGAAACCGACAGGAACCAATAACTTGTAAACATCATGTGCCTTTAACATGCCGTCATCACCAATAGCGCCCTTAGCATGCGGAGCGCACGTCTCATGGATGAAGAACTTTTTCCGACACAAATTAGCTATCACCAACTGTAATTATCAAAAGATTTCCATAAATATTAGTTTGAAACTTGATCTATCCTCGAAATACTCAAGTGCCTCTAATGGAATTTTGAAATTGAGAAATGTGACTACAACTATGTAAGTTGCTAGCGTAGGTTATGCCAATCCAAAACGAGCCTTACAGCAGCAATAAAACTAGAACTAAAACTCAAACGTAGGCCGAAAAAACTCTAGAGCTTTAAAGTTAGAGTATTTCAATATTCTCCCTTCGATTCCCTGAACCTTTTCCGAATTAGTCTACCTTCGAAATCTCCTTTATGGTTGCTTGGCTCACCCCCAAAGCAACTTAACTGTCGAAGGGATCCCAGATCCCACGAAATCATCCCTTCCTCTCAGTACCTCCATTCACGCAACGATCGATTATACATCACCTAGGCTTCAAAGCAATCGTTAGTAAACGTACTAATAAAAAAATGTCATGTCTCTGACTGAAAACTTTCCTCAAACGTTATCTGGTAGTGCCGTAGGATGTTTAGAAGAACCGGAAGTCTTCGCCCTATACTAGTTTTCTGGATATTCGTGTATTCGCCTAAGACTAATCTGACTTATATCTTGTGTAACTCCTCCCCCTACTATGGATATTGTGCTTTGTTTACCTTCCTTGTATTTTGTTGTTGTTGTAAGTGAAGCCCGAAAAGCCTTTTATCGTATGTGCATGGTACTTATCCAGCAAAGGGACCAGAGTTCCTTAATACAGATATTTGAGTGACACTCACGAGTCCTCCTTTCTGACGGCCGTATCTGTGGTAATGAAAAAGCTGATGCTCTTACCATGCAAGGCTCGTTATCAGCATTTGTTGGCCACAACCATCCATTAAATGACTGAGCGCTTATTACGTTATAAATAATTTGCGTTTCCATCATGCAAACATTCAAAGCTGATTTAAATATCGTGACTGGTCGGCCTTGTCATTGTTTTCAGACCTCTTAATGAGCATCTCAAAACCATTAGGGTTAGAAACTCGAGCCTTTGTGAGTACTGACTGGAAGCTGTAGAAACGGTATCACATTTTATCTATGTTTGTCCAGCTTTTGCCAGAATTACCCTGGCAAGATGATCTCAATAAAATTGAACTAGACAACCTTCTTCTCTCAATTAAGACTGCAATGTAAACCACTGACAGAGGTGATTCTTTATTAAACTTCCTTACGGCCACCCAGCTTGATATATTAGCTATATGAATGTTCTTCATTCGTTACTAGGCAGAGGCGACAACTAATCGATGTCCCGGTTGCCACTTACTAGAGTTTCTGGCGTGGTTTAGTGCTAGATAATCCTGCCTGCATCATCCGTATATTAACAGAGTTCAGACCGCTGTAGTGAGATCACCGATAGCGCCTTGTCTACCCCAAAAAGTTAAAAGTTTAGATTCTTTTTTGCGGCCCTACGTTGGGCGAGACTTTAGCACGGTTTTTTCTAATTCCGCAATAACATCCCTGTTTGACACAAACTGTCACCGTTACAAAAGTTATTCTTGTTCATTTTAACAGCGTTTCTCCTGAAGTGTCCCATGACTTTTCTCCGCCAAAAAAAAAACTCAGAAAGAACCCCAACAGAAAGTTGTCAATCAAATTATTCTCTCTCCGATAACAATAATGCGTCTCACTTAGTTTTGACATTATTGCGTCTCGTTCTACCAATTTGTCTTCACGAAAACTTCTGTACCGTCGCGTCGTCGTCGTCCCCTAATGCATTGAGAAATAAAGCCCACAATTCACTTCAAAACTTTCTCCATTCAAGTGCACTCAATGAAAATTCGAATCCCATTATTTTCCCAGGAAAAACATCATCAATTCAATGCCCCCTATTGAATGAATTCGAAAACTTCCTTCGAACTCTCTTTCTATATAGAGACGACTTCCCATTTGTCCTGCGGTGCATAAATTCTCCCGAAAATCGAAGAGTTGAACAAACATTCAAACAGACATCAATCGTACAAAGTGCCCAAAGCCACACAAAAGAGTATTCTTTTCTCTTCAAAAAAAAACCAAAAAAAAAAACTCCTAAAATAATAAAGGCAAGACCCGACCCTATTTGTATAGATGGTGTCACTGAGGCATCTCATTTCCAGAGGGACTCTTGCACATCGATATGGAAAGTTCTTGTCGCGTATACAATCGAATAAAAATGTTTACTTCCCTCGCCGAAAACGGAAAAGTCTACCAATGGTGGTAGAAAGTCGCAGTAAGTCGTGGTAATGCAATTTCAATGGCTTTTGCAAGGATAGAAGCGAATCTCAACGAGGATGTTTCACATGAATTATTTATTTTCAAGCTTAAAGATGAGTACATAACGCTGGATTCCCACAGCAACTTGTAATAGTTATATCAATCTATTTCGCATTACACTAGATACGAGTTGGAACAAGTGCTGCAGGAGTATCTGGTTTTCAAAATGTCTTTGTCACCCGCGTGCACTGAATGTAGGAATAGAATCTTGCAAATTTGTTCTTGAGGATTTCGATCTACTATATTCTATAGAATATTGTATGGCGCTACGTGAAATTTGTCTAAGCATCTCAGAGATATGGAGTCTGCGGAAGGATGTGTATAGAGAATGAAGAAGGACGTGTGAGATACGTTTCTATTGAGATTTTTTTTTAAATTCAATAAACTCCCGAATTTGTAGAAAATTTGTGTTCTTTTGGATGGAAGGATATGTATCTAGATTTCAGATTCTGTTTGAGATTTTCATTAGAGTGAGAAACATGCATATAGTATGTATATTTCATCATTCCGCTGGGAGATGAACATTCAGTTGAAAAGCGTTTCTGAAGTGGTTTTGTGGTAGGAAGGAGGTAACTTCATTGTATAAATTGACGAAAGGATTATTGCGACTTTGTTGCTGCCTAGATGTTAGGTACGTGAAGTTTTAGTTGCTTCGGAAATTTCGTAGGCAATAGGTATTGATTTAAGTTTATTTTAGAATGCAAGAAGTTGTATTGTAGCTTGCTTAGTGAGATCATCGAAGTATTTTGGTGATTTGAAGTGATTTTCAATCGTATAAAAGCAAAGATCTTAAAACTGATTTAAACAGCAAAGTTGAAAAAGTAATTTGCTTGGACAATCCTTCTAGTCCCTCTACTTGCAATTGCGGCATCATCAACGATAATCGAGTGAAAAGATAAAGACAATCTGCTTGCTATTCAATTTGTAGCTATCTCAACGCTCTCATGAGCACATACAAATTTTTACGACATAAATCAACATTAACAAATCCGCTAGCTAGCTTGCCAGATGGAATTTCCCATCTTAATTCTGAAAAGGTGTTTCTCTACGCTGGCAAAACAACGGCGTAAGCCTTTCCATCTCGCTTTTTCCGAGCAGATGAAAAATGGCATGCCTGTCCCAAAAAAAGCGAATCTTTCTCTTTCGAAATTTACGCCCTTCCTTCCAAGGTTATAAATCGACAGCTTATTCAATATCGTGAATTCTAAAACGGTTGTATGGATTTTGCAGCAATTGGTTCGCTGGTAATACTTATCTGCCGAAAGTAAGATTGGTGCGCTTGAATATTTGGGACTCACATCGAGAAAAAGCGAATCTTTCTCTTTCTAAAATTTACGCCCTTCCTACCAAGGTTATAAATCGACAGCTTATTAAATATCGTGAATTCTAAAACTCCGTCCTGAACGGTTGTATGGATTTTGCCGCAATTCTTTCGCTGGTAATATTTGATGACATATCTAACCGAATAGTGCGCTTGAATATTTGAGACTTACATCGAGATGTTTTGAACATTTCAAAGGCATTTGAAGGAGTAGAATTGCAAAGTTTGATACGAGTACTTAAGTCCAGTACTCAACTCAACTTAAAATTTCCACCGACGCATACATCGTCAAAGAGTTCTCAGTCATTTCAACAAAGCGAAAACCCATCCGCTTGTTGCCCTTATTTATGCTTCGCAGCATTCGACTGTGCTGATGTTGTTAAAAGCCTTCTGTCTATCAAATCTAATGCTATTGGTCTCGACGACATTCATCCCATTTTACTTCCTTTTATTTACATTTTGAAAACGTTGACGACTACAAGGATCATTTCTTTAGAATTGAAATTGGCCAAATTTATCGTCTTCTCAAAATCGTCGACATTATGTGTGTCAGACCAATTTCAATTCTCACTTGTTTGTCTTGGCAAGCCCTGGATGTAGACAAAGTGTCCTTCTTAGTCCTGCTTGTTATTTCTCAGTTTTGTGTCGGAAGTTGTCTCAAATCTATTAGTCTGCCTATAATATGTGATGTACCTCAGAGATCCATACTAGGGCCTTTCTTTTTCATCCTGAATGTCTCATTGAACTGTCCTCTGCGTTTAATACAGCACGCCATGGATTATTATTTATTTATTTCATCTACAAGCTAAGTTATACAGATTACAAGATTAATACATGTTATAAAAAAATTACTTAAAATTAAGATAGAGTCAAAAAATTAAGTAAAACACTTCTAAAGCGATCACGAAAAACACGTAGATCTACATGGATACAGACTTTCTTGCATAAAACAATAGTTCTGTGAATAGGTGTAGGAGACAATTTAGTTTTCTTGAGAGTCTGGAGGCGCATAAATTTCTACTTGGGCTAAAGGAGATGAACAGTTAAGGTGAAAGCATAACAAGTCCCTTACAAACTTATGTTATGTCATGAGCTTTTCTTCCTTAGCTTAAAGTCTAACAATTGACATCGAGTTCTGTTAGGAACTACAATCATAGTCCCAGTCCATTTTCCTAAAAATGAATTTGGTGAAACGACTCTGACTGGACTTTTTCAATGCGGTCTAAGTAAGTTTTGTAGGATGACAGCATAAGGAAATGCAACAACAACGAAAAAGAATGTAGTTATGAATCCAAAAATCTATGGACTGAGCTACGACGGCTCTCTTCTGGTAGACTGGAATTCGACTTGAGATCATCAAGGGCTAAGAAAATTGTCGAGAAGACTTAGTTGAATTGGGCGCAAAGGACACAGATTCAAAGAATATCGCGAAAAATTTGATGTAGATTTTTTTTATTTTTGGACACCATCGATTTGTGCAAAAAAAATTATACTCACACTTGATGATGCTCCTGCTGAGTATTAAGAATCTGGCGGGAACCTAAAAGATGACAACATTTAATCCATTTTTAACTTGGGACAATCACATTAATGCAGCAGTAGGAAAGTCTTATATAGGTACCCAGCGTTGTGGGCGGTCCACCACTCTTCTAGTTGATAAGACACACAGTTGTCTTCTTTCATTAAAGCGAAACCCTAATACTTTGTCCATCACTAAAATCAAAAGATTTGCCATTCTCGGTATGTGTGTTAATGACAACCTACGTTGGAATCACCACATATTCGATGTCGCCAAGCAGGCTGCAAAATGTGTAGGTTTCCTCAAGCGATTTAATATATATTTCACATTCTCTGATCTCTGATCGATTAGTCATCGTCGTAATTTCTCCTGCCTATCGCTGTCTTATCGGTATCATAAGTGCCTTGCCAGAAATGCGTATGAGTTTACCCTTCCAGCTATACTCGGACACATATACTTCGACCGTTCATACCGTAGCTGTTTTTCCAGCCTATTATAATTTAAGACAAATGTGCATTGGGTTCTCCTCTTTACCTCTTTTGCCTACGTCCGCTTTATGAAAGCTATCAACTTAATTTTATTCAAAATCCTTTCAGTACTCTTTGAATGAAGTGCACGCAAATTATCCAAAAATTAGGTCAATGAAAACCGTCCAACTTTGGTTAACAGATCTAGAATCTCAATGGTGCAAGTGGGTGTTGTTGCTTTCTTTACTGTTTACCCAAAAAATACTTTGCAATATTTTCACCACAGTACTCTCCCACGACAATCGTTTCTGCATTGAACTCCTTCAACTGTCGTCAAGCTATTATCCAGCATTGACGACACGTCTATTGCAATAGTATCCTTGGCTTCTGTTGCAAATGACCGCCCACAATCAGCATCGTCGGTCGTCGCCGTTCCATGCACAATGATTCCCATTTTCCTTCTCAGATTTCCCTTCGTTCATCGAATCGTAACAACCTCGGTGTGCGTTTTATTTTTCACCTCCGTTCCCATCTCCATCTCCAACTCCGTCTCCGCCTTCACAAGTGTGTCACACTCACTAAAATTTGATCTTGGCCAAGAAAGCTATCTATAGCGTCTCTATAGCGTGTCAAAGCACGGGGGTTGACACGACGGCACTCATGGAATCCCAATTGCTGGTTGTTGTTTTGCTTCCCTGACTTCCCGAAGTCATGTCGTGCTGTATCTACCTATATCTCTCACTCTCTTTGTGTTTGTGTTTGTGTGCGGGATATTTCAACTCACCTTCTGACGTCTGGTGTTGCTGTTGATGATGCCGATTATGATGATGGCAATGATGATACCGTCATTACGTGGTAGATTCCATGAAATTCCAATCTGTTGCTGCTAGTGCTCGCATTGACGACACGAGATGCTACGCTATGGTGTTTCAAATGGATAATTCATGAGTTCCAGCTCATGAATCCTGCTTCCGGGCAAGCAAATGATTCATTTATTTTCTATTTTGTTGTTGTTGTTGTTTTAGTTCTCTGTGGTTTGTTGTAGTCGCCCTTTACCTACTCCTTTGCGTGTTTGGTTGGTTACGTAATGGTTTCTGGGGTATCCAACCACCACCACTATCTTTACCCAAAGGTGAATCGTGATTCTAAGTATCGCATGACTGAAATATTTCCTCTCTTTATTTTACAGCTGAAGTAATGGTCAACGATAGTCCAGTGCATGTAACCCTTTGTGATACCGCCGGCCAGGATACGCTAGATCCATTGCGTGAACTCTGCTACCCCGATAGTGATGTGTTCCTGTTGTGTTTCTCGGTTGTGAAACCGGAGACATTCCTTTCGATTAAAACCAAATGGGCACCGAAATTTACAAAGAATCCCGCCTCCTTGATACTGGTTGGTACGCAATCGGATTTAAGGAGTAATATTCATGTACTGAATAAACTTCAGGTAAGCTCCATGAATTTATTTATTAGAATCACCAATTAAAGAATTTTTGTTTCTGTTTTGTGTGTTTGTTTGCAGACCAAAGGTGAGAAGCCGATTTCATTTGCAGACGCTTGGGACCTGGCAACGTCTATTAAGGCAAAATATATTGAGACATCATCCTATACTCAGGTAAGGCGTTGTAACGATTGAGAGGGTAAATTAAATTAGGCAATTCGTCATCGAAACCATTACCTTAGTATTCTGTAAAAATATAAAACAAAGTTGAAATCCCACTACAAGGATCTACACAGTCAAGGTCCGCCATACGGCACGTCCAAGAGTACACGCAACTATATTGTGCTGCACCTCTAACTTTTCGACAAAGATCGCCCAATTGGGGCTTTCTGTACATTGTTTGTCAATGAGTAGTTAGGTTAGGTTAGGTTAGGACAAGGGCCCAAAAGGGTAAACAAAAAAATTAAACACTTTCCCTTTTGAAGCGATCAATTACCCTACAAAAGCCAAGAAGCCTTTGAAGTTTTTACCATCTATTTCCTTCAAACCTTCGAAGACTACGTGTGATTGCCTCGGATTCAGTCAGTATATTCGGTATATCCTCAACAGCCTGAAGACCAACGCGAGTTTCTTTGCATGTTTTCGCAAGAGGCAAAGCTCTGTCAGAATTCCTACAAATATTCCTAGCTTATCCCTGCAAAGTTTTATAAACTTTCTGGAACTCTTACAGACGAGAAGTGGCCGTAGAACTTTTGACATCGTGTCATCGGCACGCATGCATCGGCGAGACTAACCCCAAGTAACGTCAGTTTCGGTTAGGTCTATTAGAATTAACGCATCTGTCAAGGTCTAAATCATATTTGAAACTTTTCAGTCGAGGAATATAGTTAAAAGTTTTTTCTTGGTCTAGAATTTTTTTATTCCATTCGTTCCCATCGGTTGCGAAGTGGTGGCATCTTGGTTAATTACTAATCTTTTTCTCGCTAGTTCGTCAGCCCCCGCTATGTCGCCGTTCCCAAGAATACATCAGAGCTATTCCCATTATAAACACCATGATTGTTAGGATTTCTGCTTTGAACTGGGAGGAACGATGGAGAATTTACTTTCCTTAAGAACAGTCAAGCACCCATTCCACAGTCCATCCTAGATCCATCCATCTTGATGTATATCGAATTACGTTTGGTGGATTTATTTTAAGTAGGGAGACATGCAGGCGTACGTCCAGCTTAGATATTGTAGACTATAGTCCTTGTCGTTGCACTAGTCTTTGAATCTTTGTAATTGTTCTGAGATAGTTCGCATTGCCCGAGGCTTGCCACCAGACAGTGCATCTCTGCACAGTGAGTAATTTAGATATGGGCGAAAACACAATATATTCTTGGCTCTTTTATGAACACACACGACTCATGAGTCCTGTTGTGACTCAAATTTCACGATGTAGCCAAACTCAAACTCACTTCGTTCGTTTAAAAGAAGACATTTAAAATGGGTTAATTTTCTTTTAGACAATCATCTAGAGCTTTGAATGCATTTTAGACTTTATGTCCCCTCTGCAGATAAAATATTTATCAATATTATCCAAGCCGTTGGCCGATATAAACCGTGTAGGAATACAACAGAGATTCGTTTTATGCTATTAGCCAAAAGTAGGCTACATGTCTCACCTCACCTCACCTCAGCACAGTCAGTTTATCCTCCTTTATCCTTACAGCACTGAAATATATGTATGCTAAATTTTCACATGAAAGTTAATAAGCTAGCTACTGCTTCTGAAGATTGAAACACTTCTCTTTTAAAGGAAAACCAGTCTGAGGGAGATAATCCGACACCAAGTATTTCTAACTATTAAGAGAAGTCAAACACCAATATCAGTTCAAGCATGGTAGCTCCTATTCTAGGCACGGAGTGTGGTGTTATACCGAATCGATTTACACTTCTAGTAAGATGTCATGTCCACGTGAAGCAAATAGGGTAGTCGCGAATGTGGAGATGGCTTTATTGGTACGTGAAATGTGTCTTGGTGTGACAAGTAATGCCATGGGAAAGCCTCTGTCTAAGGTTAGCGCTTTCTTACTAAAGAAACTTAGAAAAAAGTATGCTGGTCCACAAGACCCTATGGAACATTTGTTTGCCATGAAAGGAGTTCCATTAACTACGCAATACCCAAAATTAACCTCCATAAAATAGTCTGTATAAGGTTCCCATTCAAGTTGTAAAAAATGTATAACACAGAACCTGTACATTATACCTCACAGACGTTGCTAAGCTGTTGGGCTAAGTACGGCTCACCGGTCGTACCTTAGCATATGGATCCTGGTATCGACTGCCGCACTTGCCGGAACACAAATTAGAGTCAAATCGTGTTTAATTTTCAATGTGCATGCCCCGCCTCGAATCCTCAACACCAATCTGGAAGCACGATGTAGTAGAGGAAGGCTTCGCTTTGTTGGCGCGCATATGTGGAAGGGGGACTTCAACCAACTTGGGGTGCGCAACTGGAGGCAGTTAGCCAAAGAGGAGAGGATTATGGGTGAAGGCCCAGGTCCACTCCGGACTGTAGCGCCGCCTAAGAAGAAGAGGAGTGTCCCGCCTAGCTAGAGCTCGATATCGCACACTAAGCAAGCACCACTTTAATAACCTTACGGACATCTCAGTCATAAAATTCAACAAAACAATATATTTCCTATATTCCACGGACTGCTTTTGAACTTTATTTCCATATCCCATTCCTTTCTCATAAGTTCTTTGATTGTTGTCAACAAGATGGCGTTTAAACCGTTTAAGTTCCACGAAGCAGTCACTTTGCCTAACTTGAAGTAAATCTAAGTAAAACTGAACTATTGAAAAAATAAAACCTTCAAAAGCTATCTTTATCCTCGTACTTAGGTGTCACTCTAGTCTTCACCTCAAACTTTACGGAAAGCTTAATAAGGGACACCAAATGCGGAAATGCTTTCCATACGCCTGTTGCAAAACGTACGGCTTCCATTCCAACTATAAAAGGTTCTATGTACGTACGTCCAGTCCTTACGCGTGAGTCCATGGCTCGCTTTATTATCAACTGTATCCCTATCATAAACCGCTCTCTGTGAGAAGGACAACTCTTCCACGATAGTAAAAGCTAATGAAATGAAAAGGGCCCACAGCTTAACGCAAAATTTTAATAGCTCAGCTATTCCACACAGCAATGCTTGTGAGTTTTTCACGAATAGCTGGTCATAAAACCAAATGTTTCGATCGCCCTCGGTTTCGAACTTGTAAACTGATACCACTCATTAAGCAACACGCCAAACCACTTCTTTACTTACTTAATCCTTATCCATTTACTTGATAAAATGTTTACTTGTTCCCCGCTCTTCTTCACTTCTTCAGCCTTAACGAGTTATAATAAAAGCTAACATATTTAGGTAGGCGAATACTTTCAACTCTAAAGCTCTCAAAAGAAAACATGACGGGAACAAATTTTATTTGCATTTACTCTGGGTAAGCAAAAGTATTCAAAATCATGTCAACCAAAGTTTACGATGTCATTCGTCGAGAAACGATTTTTGAAAGTCTTCCAGCGGTCGTTACTAATTCAAATGCAAGATACCCAAAACAAAAGTGCCACTCACCGAAAAAGCAAACTCGTCGTTTCCATCAAATCAAATTCAACAAAGTAACTTTTTTCCTAAAGGACTCTCTCTCTCATAAATCCTTTCGCTCAAACATCGCAACAAAATAATGTATTCGTTGTCGAAGACAGCGACACTCCACTGTCATCACACCACCCCCCAACTTCCGTGTGTATTTTGGTATTTTGCGTTTTTCATTACCAAGACTATTCCGTTATACATCCTCCCTCAGCAAATATTTACTTCTGCGGAAATCTCTAAAATAAATCACAAAAATTCTCTCACCCACCACCACCGTCATGTGACTTCTTTCAGTTCGCCTTGACAATTCCCAAGGCGGCAAAGAATGTTAAACAAAAAGTTTCACCAAAAAAAGCGAGGAAAAATAAGAATGAAAACGAAAAACCCTCACCGGATTAAAAACTCGAAAACAATGTTTCAACAAATTTAAGACCTACCCAACAAGTAAACACACACGCAAATATCCTTCATGTCAGACGGTAATTTGTGATTTAAGTTTATTTCCAGTACCTAAATTCCGTCTGACTTTAGTCACTGTAGGTACTCTTCTTCTCTGGCAAAAGTTTTTTTTTTGTTTTTGTTATTTTTATTTTGTTTGTAAAAGTAGCAACAGCAAATACAAATGCAACATGTTGAACCTCAATGCTAATTTAAAACTTTGTTTTGTATATTTTTATTTATCCTTTACACTAGTAAAAGTTTTGTTTTTTTTTTGTTTTTGCAGGAAAAAGTAAAAGATGTCTTCGATAGCGCTATATGGGAGGCTTTGGCACCAACAACCCTACCCCCAACGCCGCCACTGTGGAAGAAACTTTTTTGCCTTGTATAACATTAAAATTTATATATTTTTTTAGGTGAAAAGTAAAATATTTTTTTTTATTTTAAATTAAATTAAGTCTTCATTTAGTATTTAAATAATTTTTTATTCATTGCAAGATTGATTGAGAAAAATTATATAATAAATTTTTATTGTTAAATTTTTTTTTTGTTTTTAAAAGTCCATAAGCATTGTAGACTGATATATGTATGTAATTTGTTAGTTTTAATATTTCTCTCTCTTAGTTTTCATAATAAATTTTGTGTTTTTCTTTTTCGTTTTTTTTTTTTATTAATTACATTCCGTTAATGTTACTTAAAAGAAAATTATGTTTTAATTTTTAGAAATATGTAAACCTATATAAGTTGTTTAGAATAAGAATATTATCAAGGATGATAGCACTGTTAAAATATTTTGTTTATGCATCTTCCATAGTGTTTTCTTCTAAATTTTATTTTATGTTTTTAAGCGAAAAATTATTGTCGATATAAATATACAACATATTTTTTTTAAAAGCGAAAATAGCTGTATTTTAGTTCTATATTTATTGTTAAAATTGAGTTATGGTTCTCGTTATGGCGGACGTACGTTTGGAGTAAGCCGATTTATAAATCTGTTCAAAATGTGTTGGGCTGGTTTTACACTAATTCAGTTTCATCAGGGTTGCGCCATTCTCGGTTGGCACAGACACTTGCGGAAACCTCGTTACTCAATACGTATCGGACTTCATTAAAGCATAAATTCGGGTCTGTTACATAAGTTCTGTTCTGATACTTGCGGTTCGGTTTGAGACAAAACCTTTAGTATATGTATGAAATCGGTGGAATATAAAATTCAACTTGACCAGATAGTCTCAAAATAAGCCGAAGCCCAATTCAGTTGATCGGCGCCGAATAGACATTTCTAGATCTTCTTCATTTCGCATCAATTTTTGCTAGAAGGTTTTAACAAAAGATAACAACAAACTCACATAATGCTTCAACCGACACCATTGCTGCCACAAAAAGTTGCCGTACTGTGTTAATGGTTATGGACTGGTATGTGTGGACGAGTGGTGCAAAATTAGCTCCAAAGGATCGATCGCTTCATACTTGTCAAACGACCATTATTTTTTCTTGCATGAGACACATCGGACTTCCATCTACTACGGTCCCGTCAATGCTACTTCCAGTTATTTAGGCCAAGCATTCTGGCATCTTCGATGTCTTAGATTTAAAAGGGAGGTTCAGTCAGTCTCCTCGCACAAAGAACCAAATATCCGTCGCGGGAGGTAATTTCTTTATTTTAACCACCTCGAAGTTTCTCCTTCGAACATTTACTTTATGTCCTCGTTAACTTCAATACCAAAATAAATCGCCTGTTGTGATATTTTCGTAAAAGAATCTTTTACGGAGACTCTTTTAAGAGCGGCCGATAATGTTGGACCGATTGGTTTCGGTCCAAATTTTACGAATAGCTTGCCCAATATTTTGTCCAATGGCGTCACATTGCAGTTCTAGGATGGCGAAGCTACATCACCAAAACGTGTGACACGTTAATTGTTGCGCGTAGCCCCATTTTGTTGGAACCATAGCTTGCCCAAGTCCATGTCCTTCATTTCTAGCCATACCAAAATTGGTTAGCCGCAGATACAATATTGTTTTCTGCTTGTCTAAATAGCCTGGAAAAGATGAAACTTCTCTTGAAAATAGCTAACTTTAACAGGGTTCTCGGCTACCAGAGAATTTCAGGCAACAAATCTGCGTATAAATTAGCAAGCTACAACAGAATCAGCATTCTTAAGACCAGTAACATATCGCAGAGTCCCACTGCTGCTTTGAGGCTAATAAATGACTGGGACCATCAACTTCCATCTAGCCGCTTCCGTTGCGAATGTCCGACATTACATTGGTTAGGAAGACGTGAAAAGAAATATTAGGCGTAAATCTTATCACAGTAGTTACTCAAGTCTTAGATGTTCCAGGCGAGGAACGAACATCTACCGATTCCGAGATGTTTGGCGAAGGTGAATCGAAAGGCATTTGCCAAGAAATTAGTGACAAAAATCAATCGTTGGCTTTTATCATTCAGAGCTAGTCAAGCGAGGTATTAGATGCACGTCGCAAGATTCTTATTCAATTCCAGAATCAAGCTATCTCCAGAAGAAGTGCTCGACTGTAAATGTAGAGGTGGCCAAGGCACAACGTCGGTCCTAAAGGATCATTCAAAAGATCTTCGATTTGACCGTTGAGATGTCACCATCCGATTCGACCGCTGAAACAAAACGCCTTGGGTAATGCCTTAACCGTTGTCTACGAGAAGTCCAATTGGATTCGCCGGTTTGTGATTGGCGAGAAAGGCGCCAACATAAATGAGCTCCAAGTTGACTTCCTCTATGTAAATACCAACTATCTGGACATCAAGATCAGGTTGGCAGGCGACCCAGAACCCCATAACACCTTCGTATGCAAGATGCATTGTACATTCTAGTGCCTTTTACTAGGAAAAGATTGGTCAATCTCCAACCCTCTATCCAACCCATATCACTATCACTAGCAAAAGGATGAGTTACTCCAATGCAGTCAAATATCTTGGAATTACCATTGATAAAAAACTGGAATTCCCATATAACGCAACTAATGCATGTCTCCGCATTATAGATGCGATGCGCACCTGCCCAACAACCGCAGTTAAGGCCATTGTTGGGCTCTCACCCATACAGATCTTCATTAAAAAGACAGCTGCCAGAAGCGCTATTAAGCTGCAACTTGAATATAAGTTTAATCCGGTAGACAATGTGGGTCACCTGAAAATACTTAAATAAATCCCAAACATGGACATGTTTACTGCATCCCTGATATTATGGTTAGGGAGTACTAGTTTGGGAATCTATTCGAGGTTGCAATACTAGACTGCTGTAATTGAGCAAATGGTGTTCCGACACTAGATCCGAGAAGTCTGCTACGTTGCCTTGCAAAATCTAGCCAAACATGCCAAAGTTAAACTCGCAGACGAGCTGGCTAGAGCTGGATCAGAATCTGCGTTCTTTGGACCAAAGTCAACTGCTGCTGCTTTAGTGCTAATTAACGATTAGGAACAACAAATTCGTCTGAACCACTGGGAAAGTGTTCTGGGCTTAAAAGAATTCAAAAGATTTAAAATTTAATTCTACTATTAAGTAAGGAGAATATATGGAAGCTGGTGGGCTTCCTCATATTTAAAAAAATTAATTTGTGCCCAGAGACTGAATGTCGATTTTGTCTAGAGGACGATGAGACTTTCGAACATATCCTCTGTGAGTGTTGGTTAAGAAGACGGATCTTCCACAAAGACATCCGTACATCAGCAGAAATTAGAAACTCTGCAACTAAGGGCTAAAGACTCGTCCGATAAGTTAACATCCCATTTTGATACAATAGATCTTTGAGGTCGCATTGTCAGTTAAGATTAAGAAAATCCATGATGAAACCCTGAAACTTTTCGACTATATGCGGTACATTAGTGCTCCAGCCGAGTGTATCCTCGAATACCATTCTCCAGTTTTTGCAGAAGGGAGATCGAACATTCGCTTTATTGACCTAGTCATCGTTTGACCAAGTTGGCAGAGCGCTTGGTGTGTGGTGTTTAATAAATCGGCGTATTTAGAAATCGAAAAAGAAAAGCCGGGAGCTGCGTGGGAGCCCTCCTTACATCATAACACGGTACAAGCTTTAGATTTACACACCCATTCCATGCTGTACGTTCTTTGCAAATAGGATTGTCCAAAGAACCTGATATAATTAGACAATGTGACTAAATTGAAATTGACAGCACCCGCGCTGCAAAGTGTCTTTTAGGTTGAAAGCTTAGTACATGCTCCCCTAAATTTTACCTCCATAAATATGGGTGGTAAAAATTTCCTCAACACGTCTTAACTTAAATGATGAGAAGATGTCTTCTGCCAGATTCATTACAAAAAGAAAAGAAAACTACAAAACTTTGCAACCTAAAGAGGTGCTTAAGTTTTTTTTTCAACAGAAATAAGCATCCACCCAAAATTCTATTCACCCTTATCACGCAGCGCACAACCTCTGTCAGCTGCCAAATTGTTCATAAATTCCTCATAATCACTTACTCAGACCTTGAACTTCATTAAAAGTACCTAAGTCTATATCCTAAAGAGCGGAGCGTAGTTTATTTATATTTACAATTCAAAATGTCTTAACCACTCCTTTTTCCAAGCCCAACTGAACACCTTTATACGGGTCGGCAGAGGACAGAGAAAAAAAGTACAACAACAATAAAGGTTTATTTTTCATCTCAGATCTAGAAACGAACCAAAAAAAAACAAAAACCTAACTATATATCCCCATCAACATCAAAAATTCTTCACCTTATGCATAGACATAAAGAAGGACCCAGAAAACAAGCAAAGAGATAACAATCGGAAAACATCATCCTTTCCATTAAATGGAATTAAAATCTTCTTATCCTCTCACCTAAACCATTCCTGCTTTTGGTTTCTGGGTTGGACTTCTATAGTCCTACCTCTGTTTTGGATTTCTTTACGCTGCCTTACACTTGAGTGTATCCTTAAACCTCTTTCTGTTACCATTTTATTTGTGGTAATTCCCAGCAAAAGATATCCTTTCGAAATTAATTCCATCCGAATCTACCTTCTCAAGCCAAAGACCAAAATACTCTTGCAAACTGTCATGGAATACTTTACGAACTTCAATTGTTTTCTAGATCCTTGTATGTTGTTTTGTCTCGGTTCTATGCTATCCGAATGGTTTTTTGGTGCTACGCATTGGCTACCAAACAGAATCATTCTATCGTTCTATTCAGGTGGCTCCTAATAAATTTTTAATTGCTCTCCGAGATTTATGCCAGTAAACCCAAACCCAGACCGAGACCCACACCCAGGCACCACCGAACCCTTACCATTTCGTAGTGACTAAAATTATTTCAAGAGATTTTCGACAAAGCCTTTGGCATCCGTACAACCTAGCCTAGATGAGGTAGGTGCTCGAGCGGGGTTGAAATTTATGAAACTTCTCGTTTATGACGATTGGTCCGGAATGATGATGGAAATTAATACGGAAAGAGGATTCCGGTGAGAGATGGGCATTTTTGTTTTATTGCTGAGTTCATGTGAAACGCAGAGATAGGCCTCAATGTGTGGCCTTTACGACAAGGCAACATGCTGGTTGAGTTGCTTGTTGAAATTCAAATTCAAATTCAAAGATGCCAAGTTGAACTTAGAAGGGCTTCTATAGGAGATTGAAAGTGGTGTCTGGTGGATTAGGAGGGATTTGTAAGTTCGTTATTGATATTTCTCGTTTTGTTGGTTTTTTTTTGTTGTTGGAAAGAGAACGACAACGAAGTTAGGCAAAGGTGTTTTGTGGCTGGCCTGGCCAATTGGCAATGGGAATTGGGAAATGATTTATGCAATTCAAATTTATCGAATATGCATTAATCGGTTGTGGAAATTTTTGCATTTTGAGTTTTATCTCGAAGAATAAAAGCTAAAAGGTCTGAGGGGAGTTAAGCTATGAATATAAGAGTATTTCTGTGGGAGTTTGAATAAGATGTATCTGTGTTCTTTTTTCTGCTATGCAATTATGCAGAGTATTCATTGTTGTTTATTTCGGAAAGCTGTAGTAGATGGTTTCGAAAATGGAATATAAAACACAACGGGCCTTACTAATAATCACATTTAGTGATAAAATAAATAAAAATCTTCACACTTTATAGAAATCATGTACCAATAAAGAATTTAGTACCCAATAGTCACAACCGAGGGGATAAAATTTGATGAAGCCATGTTTAAGTCGTAACTATAGAAGTATAAATTGACATTTCGGAGCAGGTGCTGCCTGTTGTACAATATAATGGTACCCAAAGTAGGTATTTTAGTATTCAAATGTACTGAAAAGTGCCAGGTAAATAAGCAATAAATTTAAATTATTGTAGAATTCGGAAGGAACGATAACAACGAACAAACATACCAGCGCACAAAATGCCATCGAAGAAGAAAATATAAAAAAATTGCAACGTCTAGACGCAGACCATACTATAGCGATGAAGATCATAAATTTGACGATAAAAGCCAAAACAACACCACATGCGCAAATAAAGAGGCGAGTTCCTATATCAATTAAATTGTTAATCAATTGATTAATTAATTATAACCTTTCACTCTGAAATTAAAACTGCTTTAAAAACACATTTACATGTCACCCGGGTATCAAGAGCAATAATACTTAGTGCTGAAATACCTGCTACTACTACCATACGGTAGTAATATACCTACTGATATCCAAAGGAACCGATTTTGACAGATGTATATCTCGACTAGATTCATTACTTCGCCTGAAAATGACTAAACAATAATGGAATTTTAAAATGATGATGCAGATTGATAAATTATTTCCAAATCGGCAAATAAACTTTCGTCACTCGAACTCATTTTAATTCTTAATTTGCATTCTTTTTTGTGAACTACAAAAGTTATTTTGACATTTAGTGTTGTTTGATAACAACTTTGATGGAAATTGTAGTAGATTGAAAAAAAGTACGAAGGTTACTTGATGAATAGGTGAAATCGTTTATAAGTAGGTTTTTATTATAGCTCACTACTATACTTTAACCTTCCAATTAGCTAGGAGTTGACATTTTTGTCTGATTATTAGTAAGGCCCAACGACTTAAGGTCAATTCTTTAATAGAAATGATGCAAAACTTATGGCCGCTTTGAGGATAAATGACACTCGCACGTCTTTCTTGCAACCTAAAATAAATCCTTTTTGCTGGTCGCCTATAAAAATAATTGTCCGAAGCCCCTAGGTTGAAGCGGCTGTCGGCAAAAGAACCAACACACTTAGTCCAGTATTGGACAGTTTTGATACCACAGGGATCTGGGATAAAGCTTTCTCCTACTCGTTGAACGAATTCGAGCTTCTGATGAAGCGAACTAGACCTTTGATGTCAATTTTTGTGAGATTACATGTGTCTTCGTAGAAGAAGGCTCCGAGATGGAGCTTTATTTTTCTGGAGAGAGCAGGGCATGGACAAAGCAGGTGAGCGATCGTTTTCTCCTCCTCTTCTTCCAAACAACTTCTGCAAAAGTCGTTCGAGAATGCATATAGTCTTGTTGCATGTTCACCTTTAAGACAGTGTCCAGTGATGACACCTAAAATAGTGCTAATGTTCGGTCTGCTCAGAGTGATAACATTTCAAGAGAGCTTCAAATCTAGCTTAGGCTTCTACTTATTCACCTAAAGTTTATTTCCTCTGTAGCAGCGCGGCTTAGCGATAATCAATCCACCAGACATCCACTTTATACGTAAGTATCGGTCCTTTACTGACTGCCCTTCTCGCAGATCATCCAGCCAGTATTTAGTTGATAATTTGTAAGTAAAAGATTGATCAGCTCACCGATTGCCTCATCCACCTTCAGGGCGACAGTACATTTGCTTAAACAGGTAACCCAAAGAAGCCGCCTCTGTCGTGAATTCAATACTTGAACTTAAACAGGGGCTAATCTACGATTATCGTTGTCGTTTACGACATGCCGGTTTCAGCCGACAAATATCGGAAACTAATGCGAGCTTCTGTTTGTACTAGATTTTTAAGCGTCTCCTGACGCGGGATTTATTCATTCAAATCATGCAATGTTGTCCTTTGCATTTGTTGGGTAAATACTTTGTAAATATTTACAAAAACAAATAAATGTGGTTGTGTCAACAAACAAAAAAACTTAATAATCACGGTGTTAAAGAAAATGCATCCATATACACATTCACATATCCAACATAACAGATTTTTCTTTAAGCTACTCCAGTTTTCGTTTTTTAACTCGATTCTCTGAGAGTCAAGATTCCCTCAAAGTTAATACTTAAAGTTATCCTGAACTGATCTGTAAATGAGTACTTCTTCCATAGCTTTGTTGTTTAAGGTAGGGTAACAACTCACAGTAGGAGAGTGAAGTTCATAGAATTTGATCCTTGGATTTTGGCTTTGAATTGCCAAGGTTCCCGGATTAAGGCCACGCCCATACCCCCTTTACCAATACCCCCTTTACCAATGTTCAGCAATCCAATTCTGACCACCAACCACCTTGGCTGCTTTACTTCAGTTAGCACCACCAAAAATTCGGGCATAGTTAGTTTTCGTGGTTTCGACTTCCTCTATCACGGTTTCCAGAATCTTTTCCACAACTGTAAGTCAAATATCCATCGTTAGCTTACTATCAGGTTTGATGTGGTCAATGATAACCAAAGCGAGGACTTCCTCCTTACCTAAAGTAGCCGACATAAATCTACGTACACTTACTATTCTTTACGTATAAGCCACATCAGAATATCACAGTATTGAATAAACATTTTTAGGGTCTCTCTAGGTCTACAAAATATTGTTAGTGGTTTTTAACTTATATCACTTAGAGTATTTGTATCTCAGAATCTGACATTTTCACTTTAACTGGATGTAACTTGCGTTGGGGTGATAGAAGACCCCACTACCATAGTATTTTTTTGACGGATTTCCATTAATTTTACCCTAAACAAGTTTTGTCTAATACTGCGATGTTCTGATGTGACTTATGCCTAAACATAAGAGGGGATACTTAAATTTAATGTAAGTATATGTCACCAAATTTCCCAATACCTCATCAGCTAAGCTGAATTTTTTTTTAAGTCTATAGATTTTTGCGAGAATAGCTTGCCAGGTGGTTCCGTAGGAATGGTCTCCGTCATCTAAGGTACTGAGAGCTCATGTTTAAAAGCTTTAGATGTTGATTGAGTGGGATTTAACATCGAAGAAAGCCGATCCTCTGTTTTACCAAATTTTATTGTCTTTTTCTGTGTAGCTAGTTGATGAGTCGCCAGCTGAATGAAATGCTGTAAAACTTAGAATATTAATTTTTACTAAATTACATACTGGAAAACAATGTGTGTTTATTTTTCTGTCCATCACTGTATGTGCTTAGAATGATCTTTGGAAAGAAGATCCGTGGAGTTCTAAAAGTTGTTATAGTTTCGCACAGTTACTCCCAAGTAGGCCAATTCTGGTTATCTGCAAAAGTAAATGGAATAAATCGTTTTCACATTTATTTAATTTTCTCATTTTACTCTACACGGCCATATTTGCAACTCATTTAAATGACGCTGTGACGTAAAAAATAATGTCACAAACGTCATGATCGCCATTTTGGGGAAGACATTTTCGTCGCCATTTAAATGACTAAGAAAATGGCGGACCAAATGACATAAATTTTGTGCCATTTAAATGACAGAAACAAATGGCCGTGTTTTTTTTCTTCATTTAATTAAAAAATGCGTACTAAATGACAATAGCTATATGTATATTCGTCATTGGTCATTAAAGGTGACATTTGTAATTTTGATAATGCCTGTCATAACCATGTGATCGTCATTTTTCGCTCATCATTTAATGGTACCTCAACGAAAAATTTTAAATGACTCGTAGTGTCCGTCATTTGATTTTATGACAAAAATGACAATGTTAGTCATTGCGTGCGATCGTCATTTTTTCGCCAATGATCAATGACGAATCGTAGCTTCAATATTGCTCTAGTGCGTCATTTTTTCCTGATGTCACTGTGTCAATTAAATGACTCGCAAAAATGGCCGCCTAATCGCACCTTAACCCGATGTGTGCCCAAAAGAAAATTAAGAAGTGTCGTACAACAAAAATCGTAGTGATTAATTAAAAGCTATTCTCGTTCAATAAGTGAAAATATCGTGGTGAATTTAATATTGTAAATACATTGTGGGGAGTACGTTTTTAACTTTCTCGTATACATTAGTATACTAAAGAGAAAGTTATTGCGATCGTGCGGAAATTTCGAACTCAAACTGAGTATGAGGGATGATATTACGACTATAGAGAAGTCCAAAAAAGTGGGTCTGCCAATGCCGTCCGTCGGTCTGTCTGTTTGTCTGCCTGTTTTTCTGTCTGTCTGTCTGTCCGGGCGTCGTATGGCGAAACGGTTCGAGGGATTTGCTTCAAAGTTCGTATATAAAGTTCTTGGGGTTACATCTCGGGGCATCTTTTTTTGTTTGCTTTATCTTTTGAAATAACGGTACCTGCCATTCTGAAAATCACTTATCACTATTTTTCTCAAAAGTGGTTCCAAGGAATTCGGTCTTTTTTTGTACTAAGGATGTTAAGGTCAAAAATTCTGCATACTCAGTTTTTGGAAAAAAAATCGATTAACAGTAATTTATAAAACTGGCAATATCTCGAAAACTAGTAAAGGGAATTAAAAAAAAAATGTACAGTTTTTTTTTACTATAAAGATGAATAAATTTGCATACTTTGATTTTCGAAATAATTGTTTTTAATTTTTTTTCCATATAACGATTTTCTTAAATTTAAATTAAATTCGTTTTCTCAAAAACGGCTTGAACGATTTTTATAATTTTTTGTATTTCGAACAATTATGTTAACAATGTCCAACGTGCGAAATTACATCAAAATTGTAGATGCCATTTGTGAGAAAATCTAATTTTCCAAAACCTAAAAAGTGATTTAAATACATTTTCGATTCATTTCGCGGTTCAAAAACGCATTTAATGTACCCAGAAAGTTTCGTACGACGCAGTCGTGCACTTTATTTTTGTATGTTTTGCCTTTTTGTGTTGTTTCAGCTTCAACTCTTATTCAGGTTTTCACATTTTAGCTTTGACATTCATTTTCCAAATGGTGGCGTAAAAAAAAAAAGATTCATATGCACATTTTTGACGTTTGATTTATAGAACGAGATTTCGGATTTGCGGTTCAAGAATGAAATATTTTGATTTCACAAATTCATGGTACCAGAAGTGGGGCCTTGGAGGCTATTTTGATCTTCGCAATTCTAAAGGCCCTGTTCCATAGAATACCTCGGGCGCATTGCGTCGAATAAAATCTTGACGTCCACGTAAATAAGTACATAGTTGGCAAAGATCTTTATGGTCTACACGTTGCGTTTGGCTTTCTTGAAAAGCTTTCTCACTCTTTTCGTGAGCGTTTCAAAATTTTTGTTTTACCATGGTGCGCACTTTTTAACCACGTTCACTTTATCTTACACCAGTTTTCGCTGCTGTGGGTGCAGTGGCTTAGTGGTTAAGTGCGAGAAGTCGCTGGTTCAAATCTCGACCTGTACTGCCTGAAATTTTTTTCCGCTGCCTCTCCTTTTGCCAACGTCTGACAAACATTCAAGAGTAAGAACAGTAATGAGAAGCTTCGCAATCGGAATCGGTATTAAACTGTAGGTCCCTTCCATTAGTGTAAAAAAATATATCTTCGCACACACAGTGGTAGGAGAAGTTAGGCTTTGTATGGGCCATTTACGCCTAATATTTATTTTGTATATTTTTAGTTTTTGCTGCTTTAGTTAAGCTACCGGTAGCAAATTAGGTTAAAGCGCCTTAAAGGATGACATAACGATGACAGAAAAATAAAATTGGCTTGCACCTCCTTCTGGTTCCCTTCGACATTTGAAATGAAAGTTGACTGCCATTTAAATAGATTCATATACCACGAATTCTTGAAATAATATCTTGAACTGCATTCCATACCACCTTGAAATCCTCCTAGTTCTTGCACTTTATATTCACAGCAGAACCTCGTCGTTTCCTTACCGCACATACAGCTTAACTTCGAACTAACAAATTGAAGGAGTTAAGCACTAAATCTCTTTCACAGAACCACTCAAAACATTTAAAAAATTAACATTCCGAGCACATATCACATTCGAAGGAGGAGGACTTAAAATGCATGTAGTCGAGCGTTTCATTGTGCCTCTTCTGCATTGCTGTTCCAAATTAAGACAACCCCCCTGTTCCCACTTAGGAGCTAATTTCTTAACTACCAGTTTAAGTTTATACGTGAACACAATCCAAGAGCGACGTGATAAAAAAGGATTTTGAGAAAACATTAACTTTCAATTCAATTTATCACTTAAAAGTTGTAAAACAAAAGGAAATTCCAATTAACTGTGTCGCAAACTTACCAGGCCAGAACAGTATATCCTTCCTGAATAAAGAAACCCCTAAATTAACTAAAAGAAAATCCGTTTTTATAACGACATAACCAGTGACTGTGAGTAACAGTGTTCCGTGTATCGGATCCAGTTCCGGATGCTCTGGTCAAACAGACCAGATAATCTCATTTCATGTGCAAGTACGCTGATAGCAGAAAAAACAGAAGAATGATAAATGATGGCGAAGGATACGATACGAATATGTAGAATTTCTCTCTCTGTCTTTCTATCTCTGATTCGAATTAAATCGTCTGCTGAAGGATTCTTGAAAAGTATTTTTTATTTTGCTCGGTTTCCTGAACACCGTTGCATCTAAAAATTAAATACAGTCTTTTTCTTGATGTCATCGAATCCTTGCTGACAGATGCGAACACATGTGTAGATATCGAGTCCTGTGAAAAATTCAAAAAAAAAGCAAGAGAAAACTTTCGCTGCACCATCGGAATTGGTTGATTTTCGAATTTTTTCGTTCGCAGTTCGTTTGATGTTCCTTCGTTGTTTTAACTTTAGATATGTCCGGGTTTTTGTTCGTCCTGCCAATTGTCGGGCTAGCTCTGACATCATATGGTGGTGGCGGTGGTGGTGATGATGATGATGACCGAAGCTGGAGCTAACTTTCTACCTCTGAAATGGTTTTGTGATCATTTTTCGATTGAATTTTTCACGAATATCTATAGTACGATGGTGAATTTTTTTTTGGTTTCTTTTTTCAATATTCTTCTGGCTCGTTGTTATTATTTTTTGAGGTTAGGTCAGGAATGACAAAGTTGTGTTGCGGTTTGCTTTCGATTAAGGTTTTGTTTGGGCGCAACAATTTGCAATTTTGATTCGATTTGGTTGCGTGTAAGTGAAATTGGTAGCGTGTGTGCCAGGAAATCCGCAACAAACAAAGCCTACATCTGTGTGGGTTGTGTGGGTTGCGGTTTCATTGATTTTCTAGTCAATTGTAATTTGGGTTGAAACATCGAGCAAATAACGTAATGGTGGTACTGTTTGAGGTAAGGTTGTAATTCTCCCTCTTTGGCAAGTGGTTGAGTAATCTGCATACGTAGATAGCTAGGTTATATTTCAGTGAATAGTGATAGAGAGAAATCACTCAAAGAAATTTTCCGGATCAAAACTATTTTTATACGGTTGTGATATTGGAAATTATTTGGTACTCTTAAAATATACATATGAAAAGGGTAGGCCATCTAATGGTTTCTTTCATAAGTTTAAGTTATTTTGACACTGCTGTTTCCCGCTCGAAATTTTGACAGAAAGTCAGTATCATACCTCTACGGAACGAAATGAGTAGCTTTATGCTTGAACAACTTCGGGAAATATTGGAATCGTATTTCCGAAGTGAGTGCTGTGAAGCCCAAACAGTGCGTTTTTTGAAAAGAAGTTTTCCCAATCAGGTTTGTGGAAAAGTTCGTTTGTGAAGTGGTGGACCACTTTTCTTCGAATATGAGGCTGCGAATAACGTTTCGGTAAACGGTGGGCGTTACAGAGCCACTGGAATTGAAGACATGAATTTGGACGAACTCTGGTTCATGCAGGATGGCGCGCCATGCCACACAGTCCATGCCACAATTAATCTTATGCGCACCACATTCCCAAATCGCGTAGTCCGCCATCTTGGTGATGTCAATTGGCCGCCTCGAAGCTGCGATTTGACCCATTTGAATTTTATTGTGGAGAGCCGTGAAGGACCGATAGTAGGTTGGGTACGATATCCTGCTTTTTAACATCCCGCGGCTGCCAAATTCCTTGGACAGGTAATGGTATAGGAAACCCCCCTGCATGGTGTCATTTTTAGATTTTGAGTACGTGCGAGGTTGGGAATATATATATACAAATATTATTTATAACAGTATAAAGTTATTTAAGAAATCGGCGGGATTTCTAAAAAAAACCGGACTTGAAAAAGCGGGATCCCGATACGCTCCCGGACCTCTGTTATGCGAACAATCCGGAAACGAATCAACCACTAAAGGCCAATATCATCCAAGCAATTTGGCCCACCCTGTACATACATATGTGAGTGTAATAATAACAGTCACATATGTAACTAGAAAAATAGAGGTGGAGAGTTTTCTGAGAGAACATGGCCACTTCTGAATTTTTAAAACAAAAACGACTGCGTTTTATCGAAACTTTAGATTAACAAAAATCCTACTAAAAACAGATTTAACCACTCGTATTGTTATGTTTAGCTTTTAACTCCTTGCTGTAAACATTTAAAATTTTTGGAAGCAGCTCCTGCCAGAACGCTGAATGATTACAAAAAGTGTGATTTTGACGAAAGAGGGGTCTTGTGAAAAATCCATCACATTACACTATGCACCAAAACTGACCCATAGCGATATAAATTGATAACCAGTTGAATTTACACTAAAAAATGCAGAAAAATCCGATAATCCGAGGATCATTGTATATTTCCGCAGAAGACAGGGCCTTGTCAGAATTCCTATTATTACGGCTTATCCCGGTTTAATTTTATAAACTCTCCAGAAGTTTTACTGTTGAAAAGTGGCCATAGAGGCTTATAGGCCCTGGGTCCTTCATGACTTCATGACCTCCTTAGGTTATGACTTTTTCTTCAATAGTACCCCTTTCTCAATAACGCAGTGTCCTGGCATGCAGCACACACTGATTCGTTTCTAAATGCTCTCTAAATGCTTAGTGCTTAACCCTCACATGGGCGACAATTCTTGCCCCTAATCAGTACCTTATTAACCCAGGTTAATATTACTCCAGATAGTGTGATAACTATGTAAAATTTAAATTGTTGGCGATATCTATTCCGGATACTGATCTCATTTGCATTGACTCAGCCAACCTGAGGAAAGCCTCTGATTGGAAGCCATTGCTTCTGCCTATAAGAATATATCAGTTCTTGATCTTCTGAGAAGATATCACAATCTGTTTCTTCGCAATTGCGTTTTATCTGATTATTGCATTTCTTTACTTATCCTCCCTCTCTGGAAACGTGATGTCGAAGTCAACCAAGGAAGGGATTTCATCAGTTATAATTGGATAGCCTTGCCAGTAGCTCCTTTAGGGCAATACCATGTCCGAAATTACTGCTCTTGAATTGACCCAAATGAATAGGTTCATGTCTAGTGCTGCCGTAGGGTTCCCGTGTAGGGCCACTTTTTCTTTCTAATTCCCTTTAGAAAAGGGAAAAATTTTTCAAAATATTTTCCCTTATGTTTTAGTAAAGTAACACGAAAAGAGAGAGAGCGAAGACAAGTGACCGAAGAGCTCCCAATCAGGGTTGGTGTGGACCAAGGAAATGTCTTTAGTGCAATAGAATAATTGCTGTCCTCGATCAACTGTTGAACCTAACGACCTGACGATGGAGCACTTGATGTTTGGGTGAGTATTTTACAGGGAATGGTAAAAATGCCCTTAAGCCGAAAGGAAGGCTCTACACAGGAGTTCTTCGCCCGGCGATTACCTATGGTTTGAAAAAGTGTACTAAAAGCCTAGTCGGAAGAGGGACCTTACAAACACTTTCAAAAAGGCAAATTTTAATCAACGTTCCTAAAGAAGTGCGAAGCTTTTTAAATTTCATATATGTTTATTTATTGACCAGGACCCATAGCTGTGGAGGGATGACAGCTCCTTGAGGCCTACCTATGAATGCTGTAACTCTCAGATCAGCGTCCCCCAGCCTTGCATATATATATATGTATAGTGAGGGTTTTGAGAGAATTATAATTTTGGAGTGTTTTGCTAACTATGCATGTTTTGACATCTACTTCCATGTCTACAAAAGCTGCAAGGGTATATCATTAATCCTTACATTTTTTCTCTATATGTAGTGCTGACGTTGTACGTTTCCACCCATTTGCCCTTTATGTAGGCATGCTTAGATGTAAAGTATACTAGCAGCAAGTTGGTCTGAAGTCGATGTCATTGGTGTTATTTTATTTGGCTGCCTTGGAAAAGAAGTTAAGCCTTTAGAAGCAAGCGGTTAAGCCCCATGTTTTTGGAATGTAGACAACTTCTAGACTGCTAAACTAGGAAACATTCCGTCAACTTCAGGGTATTTAAAGGTACAGAAGCTGTCTATTGCCCAGATTATATTGTTTTCTGTTATAACTGCTTTTAAAACTGAAGACCGGATTACTACACAAACTTGGGGTACATTTCGGAATGTGAGTTTGATGTCAGAGATTGTCTTAGCACTTGCAATCGCATTCTTAAACCTTCGATAGCTAGCTTTAAAAGCTCTTTACTTATTTTTTATATATATTCAAGGATTTGGCTTATAATGTACCGTACACAACGGTTACCCCACAACATGCAAATTAAAAAAATAAGAATTCAAATTGAAATCGAACCATTTCGCTCTATCCACAATCATTATAATTTCCCCAGATAAAACAGCTGATTGCAAAACACCTACCAACAGGGAAGCAAAAGCAAGCCCCTTAAGCCCGAATGTATAATGAAACTTTAATGAAGACCTTCTTCAGTTTATCCCGGCGAAATCTCCAGCGCCAGACTGGACTGGTGGTCAACAGTATGCAAATGCGAAGCCTCGTTCTCATTCAGAAGTTAATTAAAATTCGTCTTCACTTTCACGCCCCTATAATAATGGCGAAGGAAAACACTTGCGGGAGTTCGAAAACAGGTATATCCTTGCCGTATAGCTGCTGTAAAAATAACTTTCGTCTAAATTGACCTCATTTAGATGAAGGGGAATCTTCTATAGCCTTGTCTGGCTCTTTTTCTAGTAACCCACAGAAACAATACACGGCACGGAGAATGGTGTTTCGTCCGTAGTCGTCCTCCGTCGTCGTCATAGTACAGTGAAGCCCATTTTCATAGAAGTGAATTTAATATTTTATAACAGTGTGAGTGGGTGATGGTTGAAAGTTTGTGTTGAGCATTCTTGCTGTTGTTTTTTGCAGTTGGTGTTGTTTTAGTAAAGTCCTTTTTTTCCATCAAAGTAGCTGAAGCTGTAGGCGACCAGGACGGCATTTTGTGGGTAAATTTTGTTCAAAGGTGTAACACGATAGTCTCACCCTCGCAGCACAATGAAGGACGGTAATTGACACTGTTCGAGTAATGAGTACAATTAGTGCTGCAATGTTGTTGGGTGTAGTCGGGATTGCAGAATTTCCAAGTGCAAAATACAAAAATTAAGTTTTGCAATCAGAAAATTTCTGAATGGCATTTATTGTAATACAATTTGGCGGCAAAGCAGAAAATAAAAATGAGCATTGAGTAGGTATGCGATTTAAAATTAAAACAAAACGGAAAGATACAGAATAGTTTGTGATATTGCGAAATTTGCTTATTACGAATATATACTTGTAAAGGAACAAAGTATATAATAACTATATATTAGAAACTACTAGCTGACCTGGCGAATTTCGTTCCGCCCAAAATCGTATATTTTATTTATCAAGAACATTATTCGTTCGGACGCGTACACCTACAAAGCGGGATGTTTTTCGACACGTGAGCACGCCATGGGAATTCAATATGCCACAATTTTATGCCACAAACAACGGTCCGATTTTAGCGATTGCGACTTGCAACTTATTAATTGTCATAGCGAAAACGAGACGTACGGGAAATTGAAGACGCTTAAATACGAATGGCATATCGTTCGGAATAAGAGGAATTCGTGGAATGAAAACATCTTCGTCTCTGAATTTTTCACTTGGTTCCGTTACATAGGAATTCGCGGAATGAAAACATCTTCGTCTCTGAATTTTTCATTTGGTTCCGTTACATAGTTTCTGTGAATTAAGCTTGCACAAAAAAAAAATATAATTTCAAATAGTGTGGCGACAAGCCCGAACAATTCAAAAATTCCGAGGTTGCTTTATTTTTATTCATCACGAAGTCGACGGATTTGTATAAATGTAACTCACCGTGCATCGCCTTGGACTTGATTTTGAATGAAGAATTTCGGCGATTGCCAAAGCAATCTCGGATCTCGAACAAATCGTAACCAAAAACAGTAATTTTTTGCGTTTTTAAAGAAATTTTTCGATACCATATTTGAAAAAAGTGGGCGTTACGAAAAATATTGGGTAAATATCTTGTTAAACTTTTTTTTTCGTTTTTGGTACAAATTAAAAAAAAAAAAAGTGCACGACTGCGTCACACGAAACTTTCTCGGAACATGAGATGCGTTTTTGAGTCGCAAAACAAATTTATTTAAATCACTTTTTAGGTTTTACAAAATCTTATTTTCTCAAAAATGGCACTTACGATTTTGATGTAATTTCGCACATTGGAGACTTTTAACATAATTGTTCGAATTAAAAAAAATTATCAAAATCGTAAGAGCCGTTTTTGAGAAAACGAATTTAATTTAAATTTAAGAAAATCGTTATATGAAAAAAAAATTAAAAAAAAATATTTAAAAAATCTAAGTAGGCAGATTTGTTTGAGTTTATAGTATAAAAAAAACAGTAAATTTGTTTTAAATTCCATTTATTAGTTATCGAGATATTGCCCGTTTTATAAATTACCGTTAGTCGTTTTCCAAAAACTGAGTATGCAGAAATTTTAAACTTGTCCTAAACATCCTTAGTACAAAAAAAGACCAAAATCCTTGGAACCACTTTCGAGAAAAATAGTGATAAGTGATTTTTACAAAAAAAAATTTATGGCAGGTACCGTTATTTGAAAAGATAAAGCAAAAAATAAAAAGATGCCCCGAAATGTAACCCCAAGAATATTATATACGAACTTTGAAGCAAATCCGTCGAACCGTTTCGCCATACGGCGCCCGGGCGGACAGACACACAGACAGACAGACCGACGGACGGCATTGGCAAACCCACTTTTTTTGACTTCTCTATAGTCGTAATATCTTCGCTCATACTCAGTTTGAGTTCGAAATTTCCGCACGGTCGCAATAACTTTTTCTTTAGTAGTATACTAATGTACACGATAAATTAAAAAACACATTGATAAAATAAACGCCCGCAGAAACTTTATATCCCAGACTTATGAAGGAGCTCAGTGTCTACATGCATTCTAACGATTTATCTCTTCAACTGCCGCTTTGAATCGCTTATTTTACATTGTTGCGAAGCAGTGGGCTTCGCTTCCTAGCTAAAATTTAAAGGCCTCAAAAGTTGATATGGGCGCCTGCACGCGTATATGGCAAAACTTTTTCAGTACGTCACCTCCCAACAACTTAGTTAGCATCTTAATACAGATATCGTTACAAAATTTTATTTTTGTATGATAATACATGTATGTTCATGTTGTTTCGACGTTCTGTATGGAGGATGCTAATAAAGTTGTTAACTACGCCTGCCTATTTGTATGAAGGGGACGTACTGAAGTAGCTTTTTCACATTCGCCACCTGGACGGAGGAATGTTAGATCATCTTTGGTTTTGATCCTGGTCGTAAATATACATATATACGGTATGCGACTAATATTAAAGAGAAAGTCGTGACTAAATAATCGTGGCATGTAAGGAACTCGATATTTCATCTACTTTAACAGTACAGATTGATATGCAAGATGTGCAGCTATCAGCGACTTAGACTGCAAATCTGTGCTTGTTTTTTAAGCTTTTCTTTTGCTCTATTAGCGGAAGTATTTGTAAATGTTAAAAAATGTGTCTGAAAAAAAAAATTAGATGGGTGATCGGTCGGCTTAGAAAGCATATTCCATTGAGAAAATGCTATAGATATGCAGATCCCATGCAGATAAAAATCTCGCATTAGCTATCGCAAAGTGAATTTATGTGACGAAAGTACGGAAATGCGCATGTTCAAGAGTCTCGGGATCGTATTCCAGGAAATCTAGGGTTCAACGAAGCGTCTTAAGATTTCAGAAAATACTCTATGGGTCGGTGAAAGTACAGAAAATACTTGGCTTATTAGGCTTATGATAAAGAAATTTATGAAATATCAGCTACTAGCGAATAATATTTAACAGACCTGCGATGGCTAAATGGTAAGACAAGCAATAACAATTCGTGGCTTTGCAAGGCTTAAACATAAAAAAGGAAGGAAGGAAGTGTAAAATTAATAACCGAAAAACTATTCTAACCCAGTGGACTTTTGCACAGATTCGGGGGATGGGGAATCTGCCTAGCGTGCTATTTCTAATAGGCTCTTGTCCTTGGAAGTCTTCGGGTTTTGATTAACGTTATCGATATAGGAACTGGAACTGGTTGTTTTTGCATTCGTAGATCTGAGTCGCATGCCCGGCTGCACGAAATATGGCTCCACGAAAAACGGCCCTTGGTAAACCAAAACACCAACATTTTTGTGATTTGGGTCCATTTTTCAATTTTGTTTTGGGGCCACGTTTCATTGTGACATACGAGACACATTTTTGGGTCCTTTTTTAAATTTTTACTTAGGACCGTTTTTCGTCGAGCCAAATTTTATGATCGTATGTTTTAAGGCCACTCGCCACAGGGTGTTCGTCTTTGCTAGTATTAAGCGTACTGTTGTAAAATATTTTTTTCGTATTGGTTGTTGTATTTGGGCGCCTGCCCTTAGTTGTAGTATAGTGGAGTTTGTTAGTTTTGTGACTTTTTTCTTGAATTAAAGTGTGGTGCATCTGCCCGATTGATTTGTTTTTTTTGGGTATTATATGAGATCATCGTATCTCTACCCATTGATTCAGCGTTGGGGTGTGGTAAGGGATCATCCTGCTTCCCCCCTATCGTTTTCGAGATGCTAATCGGATGTGACCCGAGAACCTGCTTTTTTCATCCTACGGGTCACATGCAAACGAGCTAGCTCCATTGAGATTAAGGGTTAATCACAGTCGGTCAGTTAATCACAGTCGGTCGGTATGGAAGTGGAAGGGTTAGAGTAACAACCTCGGGGTAAAGGTACGTCATCATTGGTTTGTGCCAACAACGGTTATTCAAATGCATTTTTTCTATGAGTTTCTTTTGTACTTAATCAAACGCTTACATTCAACCAACTGATTCCCGCAATGTTTTAAGTTAAATTCCTCTGCCACAACCCGCAGGAATAACCTGTATCCTAAATTTCTTTCATCATTTCCGCTGAATGCAAATTGTGTAAACTCATTTTTAAAATACTTACAATCCTCCACCCATCAACCATCATTTCGTTTACAATGAAATCAAAATCCAATCACCTTGCATGAAATATCCCTCCCCCGGCTATCATCTTATGTAAACCGATCAAAGAGACTGTTTGTCCCCAAGAACAGAAGCGAAATCAATTTGCACCTCTAAATAACATTCCATTCTTGCAAAAATTTACTTACTCGCACCACCACCACCACCATCACCACCATCATCGTGATCGAGTATTTATGGAAATTTTACAATTTCAGAGTCATCATCAGTGAAGCAGCCCCAACTTATTACGAGCATTTCTCGCCTTTGAACATCGTCGACGTCGTAAAATGCTCCGCGCGCCAACATCGGATATCTCCCATCGCGCCACCAGGAAGGATATTATCGATATCCGCTTGGCAAAACATCGGATATCATCAGTCAAAAGCCCGAAAAACAATGTAAATATGTATACATATTTTTTATAGCCCTATCATCGTTCTGAGTGTTTGGGTGGCTGTCAGGCTTCCAGGCTGCCAGGCTGCCAGGCTGCCAGGCTGTCAGTCTGTCATCATAAAATTGACATTCCTTCTATTTGTTCGACGTAAAGCAGGTTTCCTTATCCTTTCCTTCTAAAGTCATTGTATTCCGCATCACTATCGTTGTTTAAACTTTGTTGTATCCCTTCATCTACACTTTTCCAATGCAGTAGAGTAGTAGTATTTGAAGGACTCTCCTACCATACCTGTCTCCAAGGGTGGGAGTAGGAATTATGTAAATTTTTATGAAGTCAAAATGCGGGCTAAATTTGTATTTATGCTGCCATCAAGGATCGTTGCAAAAAAAGAAAAGAAAAACGGGAACGAAACTTGCCTTCCAGCAGTGAGTGTGAGAAAAATAAAGACACAGGACATTATTCCTGAATAAATGAATGGAAATAGCTCCATTTGGTGCTTGGGGTTAGAAATGGGATTGAAAATGAAAATTTAATTACAAGCAACATCCTCATCCTCATGCTCATCGTTAATCCTGTTTCACATAATACACATCCGCCTTGGATCCTCCTTTTCGGACTTGGGCAGATGTTCACATTTTGCAGACGGACACCACAATGTTTCTATTCCAGATTGTGTTAGTCAGGCAATTTGTTGGAATATCCTTTCACAGAGTGCAATGGCAGTGGGGGTGGGGTGTGTAAAATGAATTCAATTGTTGGAACAGCTTTAATAATATCACTCAAAATGTCGACGTGCCAAAAACATTACTATCCTAAGGCGAGGATGAATTTTCTTCTTTAGCTGTGTAGTAGTTTATACTTCCATGTCGACGTCGTCCTTTCATCATCAAACAGTAGAACACTAATCTGTTACAGCTACTCCACCGGAGTTGTATAGGAAACCTCAAACATCAACAGACAAAATGCGGGCAAAAAGCAAGGAAATAAGGACTAGTCAATGGAGGCTGTGTATACCAGCCAATTTGAAGTCGGCAACACTAGAAACAAGAATGATGTGGTTAACTGCAACCAAAACTATTCAGGAGTGGAGTGACAATGACTATTGAATAATTTTTCGGGAAGCGTTCTCAATTTGCTTACATTTTAGTTAGAAATGATAAAAATGTAGTCAAACTACAGGAAGTCGTCGAAACTCTATGATTTCGTAGTTTTCAAATTGCAAGGCTGCAGGTTGGTAATATTAAAAAAAATTTAAAATTGCAAGAGGCTGGTATTTGTGCGATCGGGAATACTTGATATGTTTTAGAACAAGAAAACGATTGTGACAACTCATTTAGACGAGCATTTGACAATCCAAGAATAGGACCACACTTATAAAGGCCAATCATGTTTCTACTAAGGACGTTAAGACGGTAAGGGTGATAGGAATTTATTTGCAATTCAAGCTTAAAGACTTATCATTTTGGTAGGCGCAGTTTAAAGTACATATCTCCTTCTTTATAGAAGGATGAGCCAACTCATTTTTACAATTGAGTTGGCTCATGGCATCAAGACAAATTCACGTTCTAAAGTCCAAAATGCCTTTCAGTAGCGAATATCGTGCGAGACAGCACTCAAGGACCTTTTTGACGTTTTCTACTTCTAATATCATAGACCGCAATCTCCTTTTGACAGAACATGTTGAGATGAAGATTTTATTTTCCAAATTATGGGGTTTTTCATCCAAAGAAGTCGAAGAATATAAGGCATGGATGTCTTACCTAGCACACCTATCTCTACTTTAGATGATTTGATTAATCTTCCGCCACTTAGTATTTTTATCACGGGTGCAACCCTGAAGTCCATTCCTCGTTAGTAAGTAAGAAGTGACTGTGTGAGAACTATCGTACGACCCTGTGTCTAATTGATATGTCAAAGTCGACTTTTCACTTCTTTAGGAATGCTTTTGGCCAGGATCTGAGCTAAGGGAAGCATGTCATCGCACTTTCACGGATGGTTTCAAGATCTGTAAAGGTCCAAGTGTTGTGGAGTTTGACAACGTCAGGCATTTAAGCTTGTTACACATATATCTTCCATTAGAGATATATGCCAACGGCCAAGTTGGTAATTTTTATAAGGTAGTAAAATAAAAGTAAAATAAATGGAGCAGATGACCTTGAATGCATTCGACTCTGGAAATATGTAGATGTTGACATGGGGACCATACCTGACTGGTGTACTCAAGATATTTCGTAGAAGGATTTGGTTACATGAGTGTTTGAAAACTCTTTGTACCACTCTTTGACAAATCTTAGCGATGAGTTGGCCCATCATACAGAATTCCAAGGTCAAGAAGAAATTGAACGATAGGTGTAGGTTGGCAGTGTAGAAGATAATTTCCAGGAAAATATTATATGTTAAGTTCTAAGCAACTTTTAAGGCACCAAGTGGAAAACTATCAAGTTCTTATTTAAGAAGACAAGAGCCATGAGGTGAGCAAAATATTTTATATTTATGATCATCGGCGTAGAAGGACAGTCTTGTTTACGGGCGGTTCAAAACTGTCAATGGGTGTAGGAGCAAGCATTAGCGAATATTACTTTAAAATTTCAGTTCCCCAAGGACACACAACATCAATCTTCCAAGAAGAATCAATCATTCCAATCTTCCAAGAAGTTTTGGCCATCGAACTATGTTAAAGAGAATGCTTTAGACATAATTTCAGAAGATCAAATATCTACATTCATTCAGCCATTCAAGCAGCACTCAGTTCCTACAAGTCCAACTCTCTACTTGTTTGGAACTGTCTAGCTATTAAAACAACTTACATCCCATAACCGAGTGACTCTATACTGGGCCCCAGGACACGAAAGGATTCTTGGTAATAAAGCGGCTGACGAGCTAGCACCTAAAGGCTCTGCAACCCCCTTCATTAGCCCAGAACCTTTCTGTGTACTACCCACCAGTAATATCAAATTTGAGCTCAATGCATAGGAACACCAAAAGCGCATTTCCCAATGAATCTCTATCCAAGGATTACACCATATTTAAACTTTCATTGGCCTTGCTAACAAAAAATGCCCTCCTGTATAAGTTTGTCATATAACGTTTCTTGCCGCGCCCACTTTTTGTGGGCATTTTCTCAAAATATCGTTTTTTTAAATTTGATAGAATGAAATAAAATGGTATCTTAAAGCTTTTTCTTTGGGGTGCATAGGGATATGGGTAGGGTATCATACTGTTTGCCCCCAGCGGACTGTAGCCTTTCCTTATGTTTTAATCCCATTTTCAGCCGCTTCTACTGTAAGATCTCTATGTATGTAGATCGCCGTTTCTTATGAACCGCGGAGCATTGACGAAGTTCCGTAGAACTTTATTTCCGAATGTCCCCATAGCTTGATCCTGTAGCTCCATATTGGTTTTAGAACTTGGTCAATTTCATTTTTCAATTTTAGATCCATTTGTTATTTTCTTTCAATAAAGCTTACAAACTAGACAAAAATGATTAAATCTAATTTAAAATTAACAGGATAATTATTCTAGATTAATGGTCCTTATGCGGACACTCTAAACTTAACTATATCACTTAATACTATTACCTTTCGGCCTTAATTAATAACACATTTTTAATATTTAAATATCATTTTTTTTTACAAGAAAATTTATTTTGAAAACTTGACACCTTTATAAGTTATATTTTTAATTAAAACTAAAAACTAAAAGTACTTAAGCCTATACATTAAAAACTTTAAATCTAACTAATGCTACTTAAAATTACCAAACTAATACTAAGTATAATCGGGGGTGATGTGCACTCACCTCCCAACACCATTAGCAGCACCTAGCAGCCGCCAACATAGCGCATATGCGCCACCGAGAGTCCAATGACACCGAAATGTGTCAGTCGACTCTCAGAAACCCCACACCTTGCAGCCGACATGCAGGGCACCAACTAATCAACTTACAACTTAAAACTGCTTGAGACTAGGAGGAGTTAAATAAGGTAACACACCGACCTGGAAAGGCATACCCACCTCTTGCACTCTTTCCGCAAGCCACCAATAGTCGGTGAATTGTTTATCCGTATCAATTTGATCCCTACCCCTATCGCGGGGTAAACGAAGGAGCTCGGGAGCATTAGCGACGTCCCCGTCGTAGGTGAGCCACTTATCAGTCGCTCTGCGGGAGCGGTGGTATAGTACCGGGATACCATCCCTCGTCTGTACCTGCCCTTTTTGATCAATATGGAGAAAAGCCTCTGGCGGAACAAAGCCAGATCGGAGCGTTCTCTCCATGTGTGCTTCATTGGGGTAGTATGCTCCGAAGTTCAGGCTATTATCGCCGGTTAGCGCTCTCGCAACGTTGCCTTCGAAGCACCTTAATGAGTAAATTGGCAATCCTATTCAAGTGAGCCCCATCATATAATGCCGTGTTAGTTTAATATTTTATGTACTCAGATTCAGGTGTTTGAAACAACCCGAGATATAACCCAAGACATTGTCTCTCGAAAACCCGAATCCTTTCCATATACGACGGCGCTATATTGAACCATAATGGACAGCCATAAGCGATGATGGGCCTTATTAGGGCCGCGTAGCATATGATCTTAACTCTAGAAGCAAGTTGACTGCTATGAAACAGTATTCTTGTCAGAGCAAAAGCCTTCCTAGCTCCAGCAAGACAAGCATCTATACGTTTATTAAAATACAGATACTGGTCGACCCAGATTCCAAGATACCTGACCAAGTTTTTCACCGCCAATGCCTGCCCATTCTGTCCAATAATGGCCAATTTTTTCCAGTTTTTTCTGGTATCTCTTGTGGCATTAGCCAATAGGGTCCTAAACAGGATTGTTTCCGTCTTCTGGAAGTTGATTTTCAATTTCCAGTTCGCAATATCCCTCAATTTGCTCGAAGTCACGCTGCAGAAGGATGTTGATGACCTCGATCTTATGACCTGATCTATATGCGACCAAATCGTCGGCATACGCTATAGCATGTTTAGAACTTGGTCATTTTTTTCTTTACATGTGCTTTCCAGCGCACTTAAGCATCTTAGGTCATACCTAGATATTTAGCTGTATTTGAATATTCCACTACATTGTTATATTTACATGTACATTTGTATGTGTGGTTTATTCTTGTTAGTGAAAGAAATGGGAACTGGCTTAAGGTCATTTAATTTTATCTGTCCAATTTCATTGTCCAATTTCTCCCACAGCAAGTATAGCAGTATCGTCTGCAAAAGTTTCTGTATTTGTTTCTTCACTTTCTGTGAGATCACTGGTAAATAATATGTAAAGTATTGGACCCAGTATACTTCCTTATGGTACACCAACTTACATTTTCTTTATACATTTCATTATTACAAAATTCTTTACTAGGCCCCCTAGTTTTAACAACAATCACTTTAGGCCCTCCCTCACTTTCAACACGGCCATGTATTTCATTTATTTATGAAACAAACACATACAATTCTAAGCCAACGTTTTCTTAAATAGAAAAAAAAAACAAAACCTACACGAACTTCCAGTTGATGTAGTATAACCTCAACTGCAGCAATACTCTACAAAACACCAACATCATAAGACATTTATTTGAAAAGTTAGTTTCCAAATGACATACCCCGCCAGTACCTAGTGAAAGATAAGATGAAATGAGAAGCCAGCCAGAAACACCACCACCACCAGTGAGTAGAGAGGAACCATACATGGCACTAATTGCCTTTACATAGCCACAATTTGGCTTCCGTCCAAGTCAACTGCGGCACACTACAGCAAAGCATAGGACCCATCTTCCTCCTTTCCTGTTGTTGGATGGAAAGATATGTTTTTTTTAGCTTCCACCCGTTTCCAATCTAAACACTTTCCCACTACTTTGACTTGCTGCTAGTTTATTATATAAAAAAAATGTATATAACTCCTTTCTCCCCTCGCCATCGTAAAGGCGAGTGCCAACGTTCTCTGTCAAGATTTATGCCTGCATGCTCTTTCCCTTTTCATTCTAATCTAAAATGAATAAAGCAAAACAGGGAGCTGAAAAGAAAATTAAAACAGCACCAGTCTGCCGTAAGTAAGCGAGTAAGCGAGTAAGTAGTAACGTGTTGATTTAGAATCCCATTTTAGATGCCACCTTGTAGGAACCGAGATTTTTCATGCTTCCTTCCTTCCCCCCTTTTTTGTTATTCATTTTCAATCGTGTTGAGCGGAATGAAAAATCTGCTGCATAATGCAGGATTTACGAGATTTCATTCCCGTAAGCCATTCCACTTGCGCTCGAGAAGGATGTGGAAGTGGTTCATGAAGAGGCTTGTAGTGTGTGCAAAATGTAAACGATGACGATGGCGCTATAACGTGATGGACGGATAGGGATAAATGGGCGGAAGGGTGCTGTCTAAGTATGTCAATTTGCTGCAATGGTTATGTGATGTGACACACTAAATATAGGGTACGTGCAAAAGATGAAGTTGAGTGCCGTACAGTGCACAGTGCAGTAGGTGAACAAGGAAGTAAGTTGTGAGTCTACACAATTTTGCTGCAGGGAGACATTTTTTTTTATTTTGTCCTTTGTCTTTTCTGGTCGGTCGTATGGGATACAATCCTTAAGTGTTACTCATGTAGAAGTTGTCTCAAGGAGGCTAGACAATCACCTTGTTGGTTCTGTTTCGGAGGGGATAAAAGACTAAACTATCGAATCGGGACTACTGACACTAGAAGCGGATTTGACACATTGTCATTGGGAAAAATAGGCAATTTTACAAAGGCGTCGTTGAGGTTTTACATGTAAAATTTTGTGGAAATAAATAATTCAAGTTAAATTATCCTCTCAAGGCAACAGGGCTAAAACCTTTAGAAATTCATATGTAAAAAATGGAGTCCTATGAACAAAACTTTTCAATCGTGAATTGGCTGAACCGTAGATGATTCAGGAGTCGAATTACCGAATGCGAGTTAATGAGCAATAAGTCACTGAATTATCTCAGTTTGGCATCACTGTTTCATTTATCGAGCATGGTATCGAGTTTTATTGTTTGACATTTGCGAAATCGTGTCTTTTTCTCATTTGACAGATCAATGACAGTGACAATAAAATGCCAGAAAAGGTTCAGGTTTTATTAGTTTTTGTAAAATGTTTCTCAAATTATTGACAGAATAAATTTAAACATAGTAAATATGAATTAGAAAAGTATTAAGGCTGTGCATCCCGATCTGGCGAAAAATATTTTCCCAAACTCCGCTCGGGGAAAAGCAAAATTTCTTGACAAAGTTTATTAGCTAATCGTTCTTTTATTTTTAATTTCAAAATACTCAACTCACAATTCCACATAAAAACGAGAATGACCCAAAATGGCATTTTCTTGGTACAAGACTTAAGGTATTAGAGTTTTCTAGTACGATCATAAAGTAAGTATTGCATATTCCCAATGTATAGGGTGAATCATTGTGTGGTTTGATTTTCAATACTACTTTGTCATTTCTCTTTAGTATCATTTGGCAAATCATCATGGAAAGACTTATAACACAACAGCGTCTCCAAATTGTTCAGCTGTATTACGAAAATCAGCGTTCAAAACCCGGTGTTTTATCGTGAAATTTTGTTCAGTAATAAAGCTCATTTCGGGCACGTTAATAAAAAATATATCCGTATTTGGGCTGATGAGCAGCCCAAAGAGTATAAAGAGCTACCATTATAAACATTAAAAACAACGGAACAACAAATCAGAATGTTACCATTAATGGTAGCCGTTATCGCGCCATGTTAATGGAGTATGTGCTTCCTGAAATTTAAGCCCATGGTCTCGGTCAACAAGACGGCGCTACGAACCATACAGCACATGAAACAATGGACTTTTTGAGAAATCACTTCGGTGAGCACTTAATTTCACGTTTTGCTACGGTAAATTGGCCGCCTATATTATGCGATATCAGACCTTTTGACTATTTTCTCTGGGGAAGTCACAGGTCTGCAGAAATAATCCAGCTAAAATTAAACCCATGGAAGCCAACATTATTCGTGTTATTGGCAAGATACCAGTTGCTTTGCTCGAACGAGTCGCCCAAAATTGGACCTTCCGCATGAAATGCAAAGTTCACTTACAAAACTAGGTTTTTTCTTTTTACGTTATAAATCAAACCTCACAATGAATCACCCTTTACTTATTCGATAGTTCAGTAAAGTATGGGAGTTATTTTCTTCCTCTCTGATGTCGTAATATGGGCCCAGTCTCCTAACCGTAGGGTTTAAAAACTTTTCTATGAACTCGTACTGCATTGACACCTCAAATCGTATTCCAGCATCCTGTATGGACTTGATATGACTTGATATGTGAGTTTGACATTATATATATATATGTGATATGTGAGGTTTTTAAAATGCAAAGCCAACAATCGACTAGGTCTTTACACTCTGGGAGATCTTTGAAAAAGTCCACGATTTTTAAATCGTTACTTTTCTGCAAAATCTTATAGATTTTAAATCCATTTCTCAAACTTTTTCAAACATTTGCTGTGAGTGAGTGTAAAAACCAAGTCGTGTTATTGACTTTGCAGTCTGAATACTATTTCTAAGATGCCTCTGACAGCACAACAGAAAACTATCTGTATAAACCTTTCATAAGCTTTCGCACTATATTTTTCTTACAAAAATGTCAAGAATGATCATTTATTATAAGTTATATATTTCAAATATTTTACCATAAATTCAGAGATACCTCAAGTAAGTCAAAATTAGGCCCTATATTTTTTTATAATTAACGCTCACTGAAGGGACTTTGGATACCCTTATAAAGAAGTGACAGAGTGCGGGTATTAGAGAAAGGGAGATACCGATGCCCGTTGGTTTTAAATGTCTGTGAACTGTAATGTGAGACAAAAACACATTCATTTACAAGCTAAGCCAAATTATTAACCTCAGCAAAGATCTCGTCATACCTTACTTCGGGTGTTGTCTGCCCAGAATGTCAAAGCCAACTTGTATTGTGCATATTGAAAACTCCCGAATGACAATGTTAGTACGAGGATAATGGGTAATAATTCTGGTGATGGAGGCAGACAGTGCATCAAACTCAATAAAGTCGAATGCCTGTCCTGGTTGGAGCTTCTGTGCTTACCGATATGGAACCTCAGCCAAATGAAATTAAATTCCAGATTGAAACATTGGCCTTTTTGAGGTAGAAGATTATAGGCTACATCACTAAATATGTCAAAGGAAATTCTGCGATGTGAAAAGAATAATGGCACTAAGTTATACCTAGGCTGTGATTGGCGGGGGCGTACAGTGTAAAAAAATCTTACGTCTATTCTAAGAAAACAAACACAAAAGAATCAACTCCGAAGCTAACTTAGCTGGGCCGTGCAGTGTTGATCCTAGCGTCAGCTTTCCAAAACAAATGCCCATACAATGAATTGCTTTGGTCTACCAACATAATCTAAACAACGCGACCCATACAATGAGTCAGAAATTGTTGTTGTACCCAAATAGTTAATTTAAACAGGTTTCGCCTAAAATAAAAAACCGTTCTCCAACGGAGAATTATAACGTGGTAAAACTGTCGTTTCAATTTTCATTTTTCTTTCGATTTTCAGTTTTCTTCGTTTTCAGGTTATAACTTCATTCTGATAATTGGTGATTCAAGGTTTCATAGATCCCTAAAACATTGTGTGGCGCCCACTTCGATTTTCTTTCGAAATTAATTCTTTCATTACCTTTGCTTGAGTTTTCTATTTCTTCCACTCAGCTGCCGGGAATCAGCAAGATCTTTGCCTTCGTTGCATCTTACATCGCGGTTGTTTTTTATTTTTTTTTGCTTTTTTTTACCTGTCAAACAATTTTTTTGTTTGAAAACCACTTGTCGCTAATTTCCTCAAAAAAGGGTTGTAATAATTTTCGTCTTTTTAAGCTCCAATATCTCAAAAACTAATTAAGGCAATTCCGAAAAATTATTCAATTTTTTGTATGATTGATGTTTTAAGTTTAACAAATCTGCGTACTTCGATTTTTGAAATAATTTTTTTTTCATATAACGATTTTCTTAAATTTAAATTAATTCTTTTTTTTTTCAAAAATGCCGCTACCGATTTTGATTAGTTTTAGTATTTTGAGCAATTGGGGTAAAATTGCCCAATGTGCAAAACTACATCAAAATCGTTAGGGCTGTTTTTGAGAAAATTTAACTTTTCAAAACTTGGAAATTGATTTTAAAAAATTTGGTATGTGACCAATTGTTATAAATCTCTTGAAGGCGATTTAAAAAACGTTTCTCATATGTCGAGTTGTGCAGCTGGCTGGTAAAATTTCACAATTTGAATTCAAGTATGCGGTCCACGGCCTTAAGATGCAATAAGAAACTCAGCAATTAAAGTGCACTCGACTGTCCCTAAAGCTTCACCACGTGAATAGCGACGACAATGCAAAACGCTTAATCCCCAAAAATGCAACTTCTAACAATTTTTTGCAAACAATGAATATATGAATTGGACTTGTTCCCAAAATAATAAAAAAAAATGCCTAACCCCCAAATTATTGCATATAAATGCCATATATCAAAGTCCTTAAACCCTCTCCTCATCGCTCACCACATAACAATCTCCCCTTTATGATCATATTTTTAATGTATATTTCTCGAGCTTATAAAAAAATGCAACCCCACTTGCACTATCAGCTTTTAATCCTGAATAAACCCCCTCGACAATCACAACAACGACATCCATGGTCCATTATCGCTTCTATCGCAAACCCCGCCGCAATTTTCATTCTTCTCAAACTCCATATATGAACTTTATATTCCTCCAGGCACACGCTGCTAATGGTTAAAGCATGGAATAAATTTCCCAAAGCAACAACAAAAAAAAATCCAATAAAATCCACAGAAACCTTCGCGTATATCCCTTCGAAATCCTTTTCCCACGCATGCTACAGTTTCTAACTCTTGCCATTCTATAAATCTGAAGTTAGTCCGGCTAACTTAAAGCCTTCATATCTTCGCGCTACATGAAAAAAAAAAATACGCAAAATTGAAATCTCCAAGGGCTCGAAGTTATCCTGTGAAATGAAAAACATGATAGGGTGGCAAAAACTATGCAATTTTTTTTTTCTCAACTAAATGTCGACGAACTACTGCAATTCGGGAAATATTACTAAACAATGGCGCTGTCGGCTGCTACTACTAGTGTTACTACAGCATGCTACTACGAGGAATGTTTCTAGTCCTAGTCCACAAACAATGGAATGAAAGAAAGGATTTTTTTTACAGAGAGAGAGAAAAAAAACGCTTGCCTCCTGCCAGCGCAATATTGAGCTCGAAAGCCGCGACGCCATTTTTCCCCGAATATCCTCATATATGAAAATGAATATGGAAAAACCGGCAAGAATGAGAATGGCGGTGGTGCAGAGTCCCTGCAGCAGTGGTTGCAATTTCAACAAAGCCCAATGCGGCTAGATCGTGTTTGCTGTTTTTAAATTTTCCTCTTTTTTTTTATTGCATTTTTTGCATACAGAAACAGCTAATATAATATTTTTTTTTCATTTTATATTCTCATATGCTGTCATGTTAAGGACTCCGAAAAACATCGACCATAGAGGAGATAGAATATGTGGGACGTAGTAGGCCAATCCACTTGTTATTGCATATTGTTAGAGGTTATTATGGATGATGGTCGAGTGGTAGTGGGTCGTCGATTTTGTGTAATTTTGCTGGACAACTAAAGAGGCGAGAGTCCTTTCTCGAGCGATAGCAATAAAAAATTCATTGACCCCTTACAATATTAGAAAGGGGTGGTGTTTTTTTTGTTGCGGACTTTATTTTGCGAGAGGACTAAGTTGGCACGATGTTGTGAGTACGGTTAATGGACTGATGTTCCGGGGTTATGGTCCTTCTTTGATATTCAGGATGATCATGATGTTGAAGAGGAAAGGATGCGACCATGAACTAATTACTGACCAACGAGTGGAAGTTCAAACAGATGGTGAGAGCAGACGTTCTTTGTATGCGGTATGAATATTTTAACAATTTTCAGAAACTCAGATCAGGTAAGAGGTAAAGGGTTGCTAGGGTTAGTACTTTTAAAAGTGGATACTGGTTTTGAACGAACGATGAGGTTTTAATTATGAACATTTCTGGCTAAAATATATGGTTTATGTTAAGGTTTGCCTCCTTTAATGGTGAATTAGATGTGATGTAATTAGCTTGAAAGGTGTTCACTCATGTTTGTATTTTACTAAAATAAATATCATGCATTCGACGGCAAAATAAATCCCATATCTTTTGTGTCATAGGGAAATTTGTAATCCAAAAGATGTATTACCATTGGTGGCAGAGCTTTTCATCTGCGCTGATGAACGTAAATATTTCTTTGTTGAAAACACGTCTTCTCAGAAAAGTAGTCGTTTTCAATGCAGAACCTGCATTCTGTCTCCGGACCAAATGAGAAAGCCAAAAAGCTCTCCTAAACTTACCTTATCCAGCATAAGTATTTCCTTGTACAAATAAGGCTTGGTGAGTCTTTTGGATTTTCTAAGTCCCGGAACATTTTCCCGGTAGGCTAGACGAAGTTGATCCCCCCAGCAGTCAATCTGTCTTGCGGAAGCAGCCCAATTGACTCTACAAAAAGATTTTGGTCTAAAGAACGCGGATTCTGATCCAGCTCAATTAGTTGCCTGTAATTCCTTGGTAACCGGGACTCATCCAAATGTGACTTTGTTGAGTTTGGCCAATGAATGCAGAACGTCGTAGCAGCATTTCACTGTCATCGAGTCCTGTGTATTGGACTTGGAGACCCGTTTGACTATCTGAAGAGATATATAATTAAGCGCCTTTGATACCTTAAGCAAGGTTTAATCTCGCGCAGACTTAATGGCATGGATTTCAGCTTGAAACACATTCCTATTGGTATAGTAAATTTGGTGTTTGGGGTCCAAAGACGCCAGAAACCGTTTTTGATCTAACGGTGTACCAAACCAGATCTTTCGGGTCCACCGTCGAAACATCATTGAGCCAGTTTCCACGGTTCAATATTTCTGCCTTGAACAGTCTATGAAAACAATATTCCCTAACCGTAGAATCCGGGATTGTACTGAACATGTCTGTTTTCGGAAGAGAATTATGTATTTTCAGATAATGCAGTTGCAGTTTAAGTGCAGTTATAGCAGCTGTCTTTATAATAAATATGTGTAGCGGCGAGAGCCCAACAATAGCTTCAAGTGCTTCAGTTCGGTTCAGGCAATTCTTTAAACCTTTTGTAGCTTTGTTGCCGATATCCATTCAAGAACTTTCAGCTACTTTTCGGCTATGCCCGCGTACGTTATAATGGGTCTGACCGTCATTAAATATATATAACCAGTATACCATTTTTGGAATATGACGACAATGTTTTGCTGTACATATGTCTACTGGCGCACATGGCTCTGGTAGCTCATTCAGCGGCAGACTTGATATGTGAGTTTCAGTTAAGTCGTTTGTGAAGGATTACTACTAAATATTTAACCTTGCCCGAGTACCCTGGGGAAGTACCTCTTATATAGAAATAGGACTCAGATCCACAAGCCTTTTCCTTGTGAAAGGTACTGGAACGGTTTTGGAAGCATTAATGGATAGTCCTTCAGTTTCGCATCATTCTATAACGTGTATACATCTATACGACGTTGCTAGCGACGTCTCAGGAAAGCATCTCAATACCTTAAAAGAACTCGTTCAGAATGATCTTAACAAGCTTACAAGCGAACACAAAACCGAACTTGTCCTCTTCACTGGGAAGTTCAAAATTTCTATTATTGTCCGTCCCTCTATTAAAGGTACCAGCCTAGTCTTCTCTGATGAATCTAAAAATATCTGGGTATGAACTTGGATAAGAAACTCAACCCTAAACTGGAACCCTAATATACAAGAAAGAGTTAGGAAAGCAATATTTTCCTTTTTCTTGCAATTAGTAATAGGCAATAGATGGGGTCTTCAACCCCGCATTACACATTGGCTATATATCTCGGACCTATACTCATGTACAGTGTGGTGGTCTGGTGGACTACCTTAGACATTGTGACAAATCGCAACAAACTCGGCAAAGTGCAACGATCAGACAATTAGCTGCTTACTTGGCCATTCGGCTCAAACCAACATCCCAGTTGTTGTGATCCAGGGTCGAGCCACAGAGGCAACTTCGGTATAGGTGAGGGGAACGCGGCATGCTTGTGGTTGCTCGGCTCAGCTCGTCGGACGGGGGTGTTTCTTGTCCCCTCACTTTATACCACCTGTCAACAAAGTTTTATCCATGCCAAGAAGTGATTGTAAAAAGAATTCTAAGCTATAGGGAAGAAAGTTACTCTACGTAGACCTCGGACGGACTAAAAAGATAGGAAAGTGAAAAAAAAAGAGAAGAGGAAGTAAAAGCTTTGAAATGAAAATTGTCCACGGACTTAGGCCAATACCCAAGAAAGAGAAGGGAAAGACATCGCGAAACTAACCTAACTAACCTAAGCTTACTCTAAACTAAACTAAATGGTAGAGCTAGACCCTAGCTACTCCTACTCTAACTTAATTATATCCTAAATCTACCTTACCCTATACGAAATGTACTTTCCCTATATCAATCTTAGATACCGGTTCGTTAAGAACCTTAGACATGCCAGATGTTATTGGCAAGGGTTAGCCTGCCCACCCTTATGTCTTTCGACACAACCATAGCTATCACTCTGGCCGATGTCATGAGTGATAGCCCCTCGACAACCCCCCAGTCACGATCACTTAAATCCTGCCGCTAAAAGTCGGTCGTCACGTTCTGTCGTCGTAGTCAGTTAAGTCCTGTTATGTCACGTCCATCTACAGAAAGGCGGCCTTCACAGCCGTCCACACACCGTACGCGAAAAGAAAGCCACTTAGCCGCGCATATTTATATGCAAAATAATGCAAAAGAAATTATTTTTATGCCGTAAGGGCATTCAAATTTTTATTTAATAAAAAAACTTAAAAACTATCAACAAAAAAAAAGAAAAAGGTAATTCAAAAATATAAAAAAAAAATTCAAAAAAAAAAAATATACAATATTAAAGAAATGAAGAAAAAAGAAAAATAAAGCTCTGCACTTAACTCAAAAAACTAAAATTCAAAACAAATAATAAATACCAAAAAAAAATCTAAAAACTACTCACGGTTTTTAACGTCCCCCGAAGTCCTGGTACCAGCACTGAAGAGGTCCGAAGAATGTTGGGCCAATTCGGCCTTACCGCGCACAAAAAAAAAATAAGAGCAGAACTCTTCACACACAAAAAAAATTAAAATAGATCTAAATTTAAATTACTTAACTCACTAAACTTATATAAAAAAAAAACTCAAGATCAAACTTAATAAATCACTAAACTTATAAAAAAACTCAAGATCAAATTCATTAAAAAAAATCCAAATTCAAAAAAAAAAAATTTTCAAAAAAAAGGAGCCACTGTTTTTAGGCCGGAGGAAAATGTTGCCACAGCAAAATTTATTTGCGGCCAGAACACTCGCGCACCACTGTTAAAAAAAACAATCACTGTTGTTGTTGTTTGTGTTGTTTGTGTTTGTCCTGTCTTACGGTGGGTTGCGGCTCTTTGGCCGTACAACCACGAGCTGTCCTAAAATAATTCAGCTCTTCCCCGATAAGGCCCCAAAAGGCGGCAGAGGTTTGGGTGCTCCCAACCAGTGGAAGCCCAAATTCAAGCCCCAAGACCTAAATGAGAAGGCTCATAATTTAAATTTGCCTATGGCATATATCACCCAGACATACCTCTACTCTGCTGCGGCTGTCCACCAGATTCTCCTCCCACTTGTATACTTATATATACTTGTATGTATATACATATATATATTCCTACCTAATTAGAGAGCGTTTAAATATTTTATAATATTTCCAAATAAAACTGACTCACCCAGGATTTCTTTAATTTAATCAATCAAAAATGATTCTTTTTTTTTTTTCCTTTTTGCTTTCAGCAAAAAAAAATTTTCTTTTATTTTTTTAGGTGTTTTAAAAAAAAATATTCACCACTGTGATGAAGCTGCGTCAGCTGCCGACGAAAGAACAGAAATCAATCTGATTATAAAAGGGCATTGACCACACAATCGACTTTGTTGCTTTCGTCAAAATTACCCCTTCCTTTGTTTGTTTTTTTACTCATTTTCACCTATCCCTACTTCTGTTACTTTCTCTCTCATCCTTTTCTAATTTCCCTTCTACATTCAGCGACTACTGATATTGGAAGAAGGAAAAGATCCCTTCTTCCAGTCGTCGAAATATAATAATACATAAATGAATAAATAACACTAGTAAATAAATAAACACAATAATAACTTATTATAAAACATAAACCTATAAATCACTTAATTAATAAAATACATAAACGAACACCTTTTTAAAAAAGTGGTTCGAGTCTCTGTTGGAGTTCAATTGGTCTAGGGAAATTTTGGTAGGAAATAGAGAGAAGAATGATGGGAGAAATTGACAAAGTGTAAAAACAAAAAAACAAAGCTGTCAAACGATCACTGGGAAATTGGATGGAGTGGCAGGTTAGTATTTTTGTGTTATTAAAATTGAAATTAAAATTATTAATTATTGGTTATTTTTAGGACGAGGATTTAGGAATTGGACAAGGTGAGTGTGCTCATGTGTATTGCTGGATTTTGCAAGTCGGGATCATGTATTATACACAGATTCCGTCTTGTAAAATTCAGCGAAAATTGTTTACATTCGCTTTTTTTTTTTTTTGTTCTTTATTTCATTCTCTCAATTACAGGTACTGGTGATGGGTGGAGAGGAAAGGGACGGGACATGGATATACATGGTGGGTAAATGTAGGTCAGTGGAATACCTGATCAGCTGTCTCTAATGTATTATTTTTTTTTTTTTTTTTCAGCTAATCCACTGCGCCGTAACAGGCTCGACGGCGTTTACCAAGTGGTCGCGAGGGAAACGACCTCGTAAAAAAAAGGTCAGTGGATTGTTGCTCGACCCTAAAACTTATCAACGTGTGGCAAGAGCCCACTCCCACTGATACCCTGAATTAGTCGGGCTATTTTTATCTAACGCTTTCGTGCGCATAATAGTAATAGGTAATACATTGTATCATAAGCTAAAGAAGTTATGTGTAACTAAAATAAATAAATAAATAAATAAACTATACATGTGTTTAAATAAATAAGCTAATGATAGATAAAATAAATAACATAAAGGACATAACAAGGTAAATATCACAGGTAAGCTAATAAATAAATAAATAAGAATAGGACTAGATAATCTAACTATGTATAATAAATAAATAAAAGAGTCTAAGGATACTGGATTATAAAAGCTAATATCACAGATGAGCGGATTTGTTGGGCTGTTTAGGCATGGAGGTCCTTTGCGTGGTACACGCCGGCCTTTTCGCCACTCACATTTCCTACTTCATATAGGGAGTTCCCAACTTTCTTTAGGATGACTCCTTTAATGAATTTTGGACCCAGCTTTGCATTGTAATTGTCTACTTGGTTACTTTGTTTAAAGTTTCGTCTGTATATAATTTGTCCTACTTTATATTGCACCTCCCTACTTCGTGTATTATATGTTCTTGCAGCCTTTTCGTGTGCAATCACTAGATTGTCAAAGATTTTGTTTCTGATAAGCTCTAGCTTGTCACTCTTAGTGAGAATTTGTGTGTCCATGTTTTTAATGTTATCCAACCGTCTCAGGACTTCATAGTCACGTGCATGTTGGATCATGTGCGTACCGAAAACAGCATAGTGAGGTTCAAACTTGGTCGCATCGTGCACCACACTCCTTAAGGAAAAAGCAGCTTCGCTAACATGCCGATCCCAGTTCTTTTGGTCGTCTTTCAGGTAGGACCTGATTTTGGCTAGGATCGACCTATTAACTCTTTCAGACGCATTCGCCTGAGGAGAGTAGAACGCGGTGCGAACATGTTTGACCCCATATCGCTGTAAAAAGCTGGCAAACAGTTCTGAAACAAACTGTTTCCCGTTGTCTGAATGGACGTATTCTGGTACACTAAATGTATGGAACACAGTTTCTTCTAAATACTTGACCACTTCAGCTGCCGTTGCTTTTCTAATTGGCTTCAGAAATACATATTTACTGAAGTGGTCCAGCACTATAAATATGTGCGTATTTCCATTTTTTGTCCGGGGATAAGGTCCCAGGAAATCTATATACAACCTTTGGAAAGGTCGCTCAGTTATCGTCTGTCGTCCCATCGGCGGGCGAGATATCACATTGATGGGCTTATTGCACTTACAGATTTCGCAGCATTTCACCCAATGCTGCACGTCAGTAGCCATTCCTGGCCAGAAGTAAAATCTTCTTAACCTAGCTAAGGTCTTATGTATGCCTCCGTGACCTGCGGACGGAGAATTGTGAGCCGATTCGACAAGGCTTTCACGCAAATCTCTCGGAATCCACAGTTTCCAGGCCCTATCTTCTTGTATGGCATCTCCTGTCCTAAAGTCAGTTCGTTTGTAAACAAATCCGTCCGAAACGCAAATGTCTGGAAGTTGGTCTTGTTTGTCTGTCACTGTCTGTCTTAACTCTTCATACTCTTCTGACGAAAAGGATGATGAGGTCAGATCCACTTGGGGTATGTCAGTTTCGGTGGCGAGTTCTTCCACATGGACGCGAGAAAGAGTGTCTGGGACGACGTTTTGAACTCCCTTACGATGCTCGATCTCGAAGTTAAAGCCCTGAAGTTTCAGGCTCCATCTAGCTAGGCGGCCAGACAGATCCTTCTGGGTCATCAGCCACTTTAAACTTGCGTGATCGGTAATAATCGTGAATGGAAGTCCTTCAACGTAGGCCCTAAACTTCTTTACAGACAGAACGGCAGCATAGCACTCAAGTTCCGTCACACTATAATTTCGCTGGGCGGAATTAAGTTTCTGGGACATGAATGCTATAGGCCGTTCATTGTCTTCTTCATCCATCTGGAAGATCACGCTTCCTACTCCTGTCGTCGATGCGTCACATTGTATGTAAAAACGTTTTGTAAAGTCCGGATTTGTGAGTATTGGTGCGGACACCAAAGATGCCTTGAGTTGTCCGAACGCGTTGAGCGCTTCGTCAGTCATTTTGAATGTCAGTCCTTTTTTAAGGCAGTCAGTCATAGGAGCGGCCAATGCCGAGAAGTTCGGAATAAACCTCCTGTACCAACCTGTCATTCCGAGGAAACGGCGGAGTTGTTTGGGGCTACTGGGGACCGGAAAGTCTTTGACCGCGGAAACCTTGTCTGGATCAGTCTGCAGACAGCCATCACCGACAATATAGCCCAAGTATTTTATTTCGCGGTAACAAAATTTGCTTTTTTCGACGTTAATTGTCAATCCCGCTTCCCTGAGGCAGGATGCTACTTCCCTAAGTGAGCTGAGGTGGGTTTCAAAATCTGGAGAGCAAACCAAGAGGTCATCGAGATAGACAAAGACAAATTCCCTTAGACGACCGGGTATGACTTTGTCCATTAGCCGGCACATTCGCTGGGCAGCGTTGCATAGACCGAACGGCATAACCGTGAACTGATACAACGGCCGCCCTGGGACTGTGAAGGCTGTCTTCTCTCTTGATTTGAGCTCCAGAGGAATTTGCCAGAACGCATCCTTCAGGTCGATCCCAGATATATATCTGGTGTTTTGTAGCCTGCTCAGAAGTCCCTCAATATGTGGAAGCGGGTAAGCGTCCTTTTTCGTTACCGCGTTTACCTTTCTGGAGTCCAGGCACAGTCTATTTTTGCCGGGTTTTCGCACGAGCACAACCGGCGAACTCCAAGCACTGTTGCTCTCCTCGATGACTCCCAAAGAAATCATCCGATCTAACTCGTCATACAAGAGCTTCTGAATCGCTGGTGAGATTGGGTAGTGTCTTTGTTTAATGGGTATCTTTTCGTCTTCCACCTCGATAATATGCTCTTCGAGCTTAGTCTTCCCCAATCCCATAACTGCGAATGAGGGGAACAACTGCTTGACGTCTTCCAGCTGGCGTGATTGTGTCGAAGAGAGTGCCTGGACCGGTGTTCGGTCTTCTGTGGGTGACGGCACGTCGATTTCGGCTATAAGATTTGGGGCGACTTTAAATGCCCTCCAAAAGTCTACACCTAAATATAAGGCTTGTTGCAAGCCAGGCACCACAAACAACTCCACTGGATGGGATTTTTCACCCCATGAAACTATTGCCTTGAATCGGCCCTCAATGTTTTGATGATTTCCGTCGGCTGTTCTTATGCCAGACGTCATCTTTGTCATCGACATGTTGTGTCGCTTTAGGAACTCTAAAGCTCCTTTTCCTAAGCAACTCACTGACGCTCCACTATCCAATAGGCCTAGTAACTCTTCTCCATCTACCGTTACTTTAGCGTAAGGCCTATTGTCGTCAGATATTGATATCACAGATTCTAGAATTTTTCTCTTTCGTCGTCGATTTATTGCACACATTTCCCTTAGCCTACTAATCTTTTTATAATTTCTGCCCTTCTTCACGGACATTGCAACTTCCTCGCCAAAGATTCTTTTCCTAGCCTCCGCGTACTCTTTAAGTCTTTGGTGGAGACTCTTCCTCGGGATTACCGTCTTTGGATTGACTGGTTGAATCGGCTCCCTCTTCAAGATTTTAATGGGGTCTAGTTTTCCGGGAGGGTGGTTTTCATTGGCGGTTGGCTCCCGGATGCCCCGCCGTCCTTCAAGTTTCCCTGACACTTAGCGCATTGAAATGTCATGCTTCCTTGATCACAGTTGAAGCAGGTCAGGGAATGGAAGTGGGATGGACATGTCGGTTGCGAAAGTCCTATATTTGTTTTCGTGTTAGTTGGTAGCGTACTGTTAAAGTCTGTTCTAGGGGGGTTTTGCGTCCGGGAATGGGTTGTCGGTCGGGGTGATCTGGTTTTGTGGAGGGCAGCTATCTCCAAGTCCTCGTTGTCGTGCTGCTCATCGTATGTCCTGTAATGTGAGTGTTCGTCTAGTTCGGTTACATGGCGTTTGAATTTACTGTCTCTGTTTGTCAAATGTTTTTCGGCGCGTCGGCATTCGTCTTTAAGGTCTTGGATGCTTCTAATGGAACATCCAAAGATCAGTGTCGCGACTCGGTCTTTTATGTTCTGTCGTATAATGTCCACCAAGTCTCGTTCGTGTGGTCTGTGTGTCATTTGTAAAGTCAGGGTTCGTATGTCGCTGTAAAAGTCGTCAAACGTTTCGTGGGGAAGCTGTCGTCTGTCCATTATGGATCTAAGGATTTCATGATCCTTGCGGTTGTCCCCAAACTGCCTACGCAACTCGACTTTCAGATCTGCATAATTTAAACCCTCGTCATCTCTATTTTCCTGCATGAATTGCCAGAACCACTTTTCTGCATATCCTGACAGGAGGTGGTGAAAATTGGAAAAGAGGTCATTGTCGGATAGACCATTTTGCCGCTGCAGAGTTTCTATTCTAAATATGAAGCTTTCTATTGACATTTTGTCCTGGGTCCCATCGAATTTAAGCCCCCACTTATGGACAGGCAGCCCAGACCTTCTTACATTATCTGGGAAGAAACGTTGCTGCATCTCCTGATGCGGAGCCGGGAAAGACTCCCGTGATACTGCTGACCGTTGAGGTCTTGTCGTCTCGTGAGATGGTTGTCGGTAAATTTGAGATGGTGGTTCCTGTTTTGCTGCCAAAGAGATTTCGAGGTCACCGATCCTTTTATTGATGGCTTTTAAGCTGTCCTGAAAAGTTACCATCATGCTTTTCATGGTATCAGCAAAAACGGCCATCGTCTCACTCGGGCTCTCTCGTGCAGCTCCAGAAACCATCTCATGTATTTGTCGGTCTTCTTCGTAAGTCTGTGGTCGTTCCGTTGCGTATTGGTCTGCTACAGGGCTCGTTTGTTGTTGGCGTAGTGGCGTTTTTGGTATGTAAACAGCGTCCTGTCTTTCCAGCTGACCCCGCGGTCGTGTCGAAGTACGTTCAGTGATACTGGCCTGCGTATCGTCGTCGTTTCTTCGTCTTGGAAGGAATGTTTGCTCCTCCCTTGATTCTTCGTAAATCGTCGATATGGGAGCAGCTACCTTCGAGTTAGTCGGGTCATTTCGTCCTGTATTTCTTCGTTGGCCTGGTAAGTCGTCTGGGCTAAACTGGAGGAAGTCGTAGGAGTAGGTCGTCAAGTCTGTAACGTCTAATCCCGCAGTCCCCGCAGTCCCTGTAGCAATCGGTCGTCTAGTACCATCCCCGTGTTCACGAGAGGTACTATTCCCCAGTGGTGGCGATGAGGGTCGTAATTCCCAAGACGATGCGTCTTTTGGGACAGCCCCCGTGCCTTGGTGCCTATTGTTCATTTGGCTTATTTTGCCGAAAACTGGTTTTTGAAACTTTTTGTTATTGATTTTTTTTTTTTTGTTATAAATTCTTAAAAGCAAGTTTTTATGTTTGGAAATTATTTCTAATTCGGATTTTTTTTTTTTTTTTTTTTTTTTTTTTTTTTGATTTCGCATATTCGCTTTGGTGTGTAAACTACTGATCCGGTTCTCCGCAAAACATTCTGTAGATTGTCTGTTTGTAAACATTCGTACTTGTAAAAGTCGCTTCCGCGACAGATTGGATAATGACCGGTGTCTAGAATTCAAAACGAGTGCTGAAACATGTCTTCTTTCCCCTTACCACAACTCGGTATCTGGCACAACCAAATACGAGGATAGCCAGGTTCCAAAGACACACTTCAACACGGTCAAAGCGTACAGGTCCCCGCTTACGCCTCATAGCCGATCTGGCGAAAAGCCTTAATCGTTAGCAGCAGCAGGCTATTGGCCTGTAAACTTTGACCCGCTCTTGGTTTTTCCCCAGACTTCAGACTACCTCACAAGATCCCTTAGCTTTCCGCCGGAGGATTGGAATAGCCATCTTCCATCTGCTTCCAAACCATGAGCATACGCAGTCCGTAAACATAAATTAGAAGGATAGAAAAGTAAAATAACTAAAAGTTGAAGATATACTAATTCTATTAGGCCATGACGATTATAAGGGTAAGACCTTAATCGTGCTTGGGCCTAGCCGTAAGCGTTGGGCGCCATTTTTTTGTTGTGATCCAGGGTCGAGCCACAGAGGCAACTTCGGTATAGGTGAGGGGAACGCGGCATGCTTGTGGTTGCTCGGCTCAGCTCGTCGGACGGGGGTGTTTCTTGTCCCCTCACTTTATACCACCTGTCAACAAAGTTTTATCCATGCCAAGAAGTGATTGTAAAAAGAATTCTAAGCTATAGGGAAGAAAGTTACTCTACGTAGACCTCGGACGGACTAAAAAGATAGGAAAGTGAAAAAAAAAGAGAAGAGGAAGTAAAAGCTTTGAAATGAAAATTGTCCACGGACTTAGGCCAATACCCAAGAAAGAGAAGGGAAAGACATCGCGAAACTAACCTAACTAACCTAAGCTTACTCTAAACTAAACTAAATGGTAGAGCTAGACCCTAGCTACTCCTACTCTAACTTAATTATATCCTAAATCTACCTTACCCTATACGAAATGTACTTTCCCTATATCAATCTTAGATACCGGTTCGTTAAGAACCTTAGACATGCCAGATGTTATTGGCAAGGGTTAGCCTGCCCACCCTTATGTCTTTCGACACAACCATAGCTATCACTCTGGCCGATGTCATGAGTGATAGCCCCTCGACAACCCCCCAGTCACGATCACTTAAATCCTGCCGCTAAAAGTCGGTCGTCACGTTCTGTCGTCGTAGTCAGTTAAGTCCTGTTATGTCACGTCCATCTACAGAAAGGCGGCCTTCACAGCCGTCCACACACCGTACGCGAAAAGAAAGCCACTTAGCCGCGCATATTTATATGCAAAATAATGCAAAAGAAATTATTTTTATGCCGTAAGGGCATTCAAATTTTTATTTAATAAAAAAACTTAAAAACTATCAACAAAAAAAAAGAAAAAGGTAATTCAAAAATATAAAAAAAAAATTCAAAAAAAAAAAATATACAATATTAAAGAAATGAAGAAAAAAGAAAAATAAAGCTCTGCACTTAACTCAAAAAACTAAAATTCAAAACAAATAATAAATACCAAAAAAAAATCTAAAAACTACTCACGGTTTTTAACGTCCCCCGAAGTCCTGGTACCAGCACTGAAGAGGTCCGAAGAATGTTGGGCCAATTCGGCCTTACCGCGCACAAAAAAAAAATAAGAGCAGAACTCTTCACACACAAAAAAAATTAAAATAGATCTAAATTTAAATTACTTAACTCACTAAACTTATATAAAAAAAAAACTCAAGATCAAACTTAATAAATCACTAAACTTATAAAAAAACTCAAGATCAAATTCATTAAAAAAAATCCAAATTCAAAAAAAAAAAATTTTCAAAAAAAAGGAGCCACTGTTTTTAGGCCGGAGGAAAATGTTGCCACAGCAAAATTTATTTGCGGCCAGAACACTCGCGCACCACTGTTAAAAAAAACAATCACTGTTGTTGTTGTTTGTGTTGTTTGTGTTTGTCCTGTCTTACGGTGGGTTGCGGCTCTTTGGCCGTACAACCACGAGCTGTCCTAAAATAATTCAGCTCTTCCCCGATAAGGCCCCAAAAGGCGGCAGAGGTTTGGGTGCTCCCAACCAGTGGAAGCCCAAATTCAAGCCCCAAGACCTAAATGAGAAGGCTCATAATTTAAATTTGCCTATGGCATATATCACCCAGACATACCTCTACTCTGCTGCGGCTGTCCACCAGATTCTCCTCCCACTTGTATACTTATATATACTTGTATGTATATACATATATATATTCCTACCTAATTAGAGAGCGTTTAAATATTTTATAATATTTCCAAATAAAACTGACTCACCCAGGATTTCTTTAATTTAATCAATCAAAAATGATTCTTTTTTTTTTTTCCTTTTTGCTTTCAGCAAAAAAAAATTTTCTTTTATTTTTTTAGGTGTTTTAAAAAAAAATATTCACCACTGTGATGAAGCTGCGTCAGCTGCCGACGAAAGAACAGAAATCAATCTGATTATAAAAGGGCATTGACCACACAATCGACTTTGTTGCTTTCGTCAAAATTACCCCTTCCTTTGTTTGTTTTTTTACTCATTTTCACCTATCCCTACTTCTGTTACTTTCTCTCTCATCCTTTTCTAATTTCCCTTCTACATTCAGCGACTACTGATATTGGAAGAAGGAAAAGATCCCTTCTTCCAGTCGTCGAAATATAATAATACATAAATGAATAAATAACACTAGTAAATAAATAAACACAATAATAACTTATTATAAAACATAAACCTATAAATCACTTAATTAATAAAATACATAAACGAACACCTTTTTAAAAAAGTGGTTCGAGTCTCTGTTGGAGTTCAATTGGTCTAGGGAAATTTTGGTAGGAAATAGAGAGAAGAATGATGGGAGAAATTGACAAAGTGTAAAAACAAAAAAACAAAGCTGTCAAACGATCACTGGGAAATTGGATGGAGTGGCAGGTTAGTATTTTTGTGTTATTAAAATTGAAATTAAAATTATTAATTATTGGTTATTTTTAGGACGAGGATTTAGGAATTGGACAAGGTGAGTGTGCTCATGTGTATTGCTGGATTTTGCAAGTCGGGATCATGTATTATACACAGATTCCGTCTTGTAAAATTCAGCGAAAATTGTTTACATTCGCTTTTTTTTTTTTTTGTTCTTTATTTCATTCTCTCAATTACAGGTACTGGTGATGGGTGGAGAGGAAAGGGACGGGACATGGATATACATGGTGGGTAAATGTAGGTCAGTGGAATACCTGATCAGCTGTCTCTAATGTATTATTTTTTTTTTTTTTTTTCAGCTAATCCACTGCGCCGTAACACAGTGGACCTGTTCTGCTATTCTAAATCTATTTAAGACCCTTCCTAGAAACATATATTAGACCACACCCCAGCCTCTGCTTGACAAAAACTTTCTAGTCAGCATTCCATGCAAATCATTCTGGAAGTAAAGGGATCTCGCGGCAGATGAAACGATGAACTTCTACACCGATGGATCAAAAACCGATGAAGGTGTTGGTGGTCGCATTTTCTCTGATAGACTAAGTCTAAGTCTCAATCATTGCATTGTGTTTCAGACGGAAGTAATGGGGATTAAATAACCTTAACTTGGCTGAAAAGAAACGGTATATCCGCTAGATACATCCGAATCTTCTCTGACAGCCAACCTAACCTAACCTAACGTCCTCTGCATGCTTTTTGACTTTTTTTCCTAAAATCTTTGGTGATATTTGTGAAGATCAGGAGAATAGAACGATGGACCTGGGCCTCAAGCAATATGCCTATATAATTAGCAGGATCTTAGGCCAACTGTCGAGCTGCGCCCTCTAAGTTGGCTGAGGTCCTCTTCCACTTGTACAGGCCACCTAAGACGAGGCCTTTTTTATACTGCGTTGTCCAAAACGAGAGTCGACGATTCGCCTGGAGCATTGTTGTTGTTCGATCTACATCCATGTCAATGCGGGGGTTCAAAAGGTCGATGCAATGTCGCCGTACAACTCGTAGAGTTCGTCGTTAATAGCGGTTAGCAAGCGTTATTCTTCGTTTGATTCCAAAAGACAAAGTAGACAAAGACCCTTACTATTTGCGATCGTTTACCGCTAGCCCGATTTTTGTCTTCTTCTGTTTTTATACTTGCAAACTTACCAGCAACGGCTTACTGTGATCAACCAATAATTTCAATATCGTCGGCGGCGTGGCAGAAAATTAAAACGATTTTCGGATGATTACAATTTGTTTAGGTTTGCCTTGACTGAACTTTTTCTGAAAGTTTCAAAGTTCTTTTGGTTACGTCGTTAACAATCTCGATGCTGCAGCGAGCTGCATCCTTCATTATTCTTTTTGCACAAACGTACGACTTTAGCAGGGATGCCACAATAAGACATAGCTCTATTTAGCTAGTCTCTACAGATGCTGTCAGATGCAGCCTTAAAATTAGATCCGATATAGTGTGAATATTTAGTTAACTGTGGACTTCCCGGACGTACTTTGGCTTTGCACAAAAAGATGTAAAACAATTACAGATGCTCCTTACTTATGTTGTTCTAAAGGATTTATGCACACCAAATTTACCAAATTCTCCGTTACAGAACCACTTCCATCGTACAGTCATATAGGAGAGATTCAAGTTCAACAGAAGAAATCAAAGATCCTCTGAAAAGAGAAGTAAGCTCAAGCATCTGGCGAGATCATCAGTTTGGAACATTCATCGCGAAGGTGCTTCGCGATCGTACGAAACTGATGGAATATTTGCAGTGTTCTTTCTCTTGAATGTTTGTCAGACTTTCGCATGAGGTGGGGTCACAAATTTGAACCCCTTTGTACCTGGGACCCCTAACATAGGAGGATATCGCACTAATCCATTGCGTCTACTCTTTCGAAATATGATTCCAACAAAAAACAAAATAAAAACAGATTTGCAGGTCAAAAGAGTTGTGGGCATTATCAGCATGCAAAAAAAGTGGATAAGTTACGCGTCCAACGTCAGAGGACATCCGTCAATAGTACAAAATAGCTCGTTAAACAGTCCTTCCTTAAATTTAGTCATTGTAGTCAACAGTGATGGTAAGCAAGTTCCAAGTAGTTTTGCACGCAAGAGGTGAAATTTGATTTGCCGGTCTTAAACTTTTTAGTTCGGACCGTTTCCTAGATTTACAAGAAGTGAATGGAGTTGTAGTTCTTAAAAGTGCCATCTTCTTATCACTTCAGACCAGCAAGTCCAGAATATGGGACGAAACTTCTGTTTGGCTAATATTGGGCCCACCGTGCTTTTCGCTACAGTTATTTTTGATCGGTGGAGCAACCAATTTGGAAGAGGGAAACTTAGGTATTGACGATTGCGTACGAACCATTGCAATGCAAACCAGCTCGTTCTCCCCAAAATACACTTTAAGCACCCAAGCTAATGGCCATTGTAAGGGTGTGATGCGCTCTTCTCGAATCAGTACCATATCCCCAATCGTCAAATTACCCATAACTCTTTGGCATTTATGTCTCACTTTTAGTTAACTGAGGTAGCTCTACTTCGTAGCTCTATCGCTACCAAAAATTCTACTGCATTTCAACACTTTGACACTTAATGTCGAGAGAAGACTCGCTTCGGAAGACTGCCCACTAGTACCCGTGTGTGACGGAGACTAAGGAGGCGGGGTCATCAGATAAAACTAAGATTTGCTTGGTTTAAAGACAATGTTAAACTCCTCAAATGTGAAGCTTCATGTTTCTGATGCCTAAGTAACGAGTTACTGGTGGAATACAATGTCACGAGACTCCATAAATAGCATTTGTACGTGCTGACGATATTCCTTTATATTTATATCTATCAAGGGTATTCATGACTACTTGCAATATTCATGATGATTATTCATAACATCTTCCTTAGGTCGAAAATGAAAAATGAAAAATGAAAAACGAAGAATAAACAGCTTTATCCTTTATAAAAAAAAAACTGTCCAACACAACAGAGATCAAGACACTCTTCCCCTCTTCCCACTCCGCAATAAAAGCAAACATTGAAAGAAAATCTTCCAAGGATACCCATTTCATTATTTAATATCTCATTCCATCACCCCATAGCTAATTGTAAGTCCGACGACGTGCTCCCATTCATTTAGTCTCAGCCAGCAGAGTAACATAATAGAGCTATAAGCTGACCCCGAAATCCTTTAAATGATTCCAATATCCTTTCCACACGTTCCGTTCCCAGCCATTATAAAGTCCAGTGAATAGTTTCATTTTTGTTAACTGCGCAAAAGAAACCCTTTCGCCTTCAATTCCATGAAGAAATGCAGAGCAAAGAAAAAAGGATAAAACTCATCCTCATTTCAACAAAGAAAAAACACAAACCAAATCACATAGAACCCCAGTCAGAGTGGGATTAACAAGGATATTTCTCACAAACCATCATCTTCAACTCAATCCCAATCAGATTCGAAATACGCCATTACACTTACAAATTCGAAACACGTCCACCCGTTTTATCCTTGCGTACATTTTCTTTTAATAGCGCGCTTGGCGAATGATGACGCGCTCAAGATGTTTGTGTGTGTGTTTTTGGGTAACATCGATTTCTGCTTTTCAGTGTCAGTGTGCAAATGAATGGAATCCAAGGTCTATGTATAGCCACTATTCACTTTGGTTTTATTGATTCATCACCACAACAAAAGGACTTTAACATTACAAAAGATCTTACAATGAGATTATGATCCTTGGACTCAGTTCTTAAGGATTTCTTCTTTTGGCACCGGGAAGTGGTCCCGACTGATCCTTTTGTGACAGTTTGGTTCTTCTTTATTAACTTAGTTCTCGCATCTAATTGGCAATGAAAAATGTACTCGTCCTTTGGTTTGGCACACAAAGGACAATCTCTTTGTATTGTTATCGCGAATTCGTGAAAAAAAAAACATTTCCACGCCATTTCGAGAGGATACCAGCGAAGTAGGTACATTGTCAACAACAATGTCCATTGACGGATGAATGAGTGAATCAATTTGAACTATTGTGGCTTGTCCTTACTAACCACTTTCTTATCCTTGTAAGGGATGAGGAATAAATAAAAATTCTAAATAAAATTGGTGTGTGACATAAAATTCGCAGTTCTCCTTTTAATTTCGTGAATTGCTGACACGCAGGATAGTATCCCCATCCAGTAACAATTGCGATTCATGTCGGTGTTTATGGTAGCGTTTTTTTGTTCGTTTTTTTTTTGGTGGCAAGGATACAGAGGGAATGAAAACAACCACACGGTTATTTTATTGGACATCCCAAAGATCCGGTGGTCGGTTTTTATTTGTCTCGTTGATCCTGAATGCTGTAAGCTGTTGTTGTTCGTTATAGGTTTTGCCATGGGATTCTTCGTATTCAGACAGGATGAAGATAATTTTGATGCTGGTAACGTACATACGTGTGTGTGGTAGGGACGAACGACATGCAGGCAAGCATATCTAGCAATCTGATGACAAATGATTACATTTCAATTTGTAAAGTGTAGCAGAAGTGGTTTTATGTACCGTAATGGGATACATACTGTGAGGATACTGAGGATACGTGAAAGGATGCGGGTAAATTATTTAAGGAGATCGACAATTTTCCTTTTTTTTCTTTTATTTTTATTTTTTTTTTTTCGTTCTGTTATTGGTCGTGTGTTGAGTTTATTGTGGGATAGTGGTAATGATGATGGGTATAATGGTTCGGTTGGTAAGTGGTCGAAATGGGTTAAATTGCTGGGTTAAGCTTTCATGATGATGAAGGATGTGTAATGGTCTCAAATGGGGAAACTCAGATTGTGTATTAAAATGTGGTTTAAATATATGTATGTGTATGAATAAATCCATTGCAGATATTGATTTTGTGGGAAGGGATAAAAAAATCAAAAATAATTTATCTCTATGCATTTTTTGAATGCATCTGCATTTTTAAAGAAAATAACATGAAAAGGACATTGCTTTACATTCAGAACAGATGGCGTAACTTGCTTTTATTTTATATGCTTTCAGTAAACGAGTGAGATAAAATAAATAAATGGAATACTAGGCGTAAACGGGCCATGTCCTGTGTGAGCCTGTAAAACCAGCTTCTCCAACCAATGTGTGTGGTTTAATATCAATTCCAAAAGGCAATCTATTTTTGATAAGCTTTAAACTCTTGGATAAGTGGATAGGACAGTTCGGATTTGAAAAGGGCACTCCTCTTTTAGTAGTGCAAAGCACTTCACTAGTAAGCTGCTGCTCCTACTTTTAGGTATGTTTGACCGAAATTTGTTATGCTAGAAGGACATTATACAGTAAAAGCTACTTAGAGACAGGTTAAAACTTACTTTATTACAAGGGCAGCGCTACAATCCTTTGTGGACCTGGGCCTCAACCAATATCTCCAATTTGACTAAATGCCTGCAGTTGTGCATCCCAAGTTGGTTGAGGTCCCTTTCCACTTGTGGGCGCCACATAAGGCGAGGCCTTTCCCTACTGCGTTGTCTCTCCGGATTGGAGTCAAAGATTCTACGGGCTGGGGCGTTGGTGTTTGTCCGGTCTAAATATCTCAGCTATGTCGAACACCCAGGACCAATATCGCTGTACAGATTGTATCGTTCAATCGTCTCCTCCATAACCCGTCAACGCATACGGGACCAAATATCTTACGAAGAATTTTTCTCTCGAAACGACCAAGACAATTTCATACGCTTTATATAGAGTCCATGTGTCGGAACCATAGAGCAGGACTGGGATAAGAGTTTCCTTAGTTGTTCGGGAGAGGGCCTTACTTCTAAGCACAAAGAAACAGCCAGCGATTCGTAAGTGTAATTCTTCGTTAGATTTCTGAGGAGATGTCGTTTTCGGATGTTATAGCAGAGCAGGGATCCCTTACTACCTCAAGGTTATGCAATGCTGAGAAGCCAACTCTATAACTGGCGCAGTTTAGAAGGGCTTCCTTTTGTGATCCGGATAAACGATGCTGATAGTCATTCGACACAGCTTAGAAATAAGTTTGTGTATGCTCTATATCAAGTCAAGTCTCCTGCTTGCCTTAAATAGTTCGTTATATAGGCCGTCCTGCCCTGCAGCCTTGTTCGACTTAAATTTAGATATTTCTATCCTCACTTCATTTTGGTCAGCTGGTCGGAATTCTTGACTTGCATCGTTTAGCAGTCTGCAGAAAACTTTTTTTCCTTGTCCTCAGCACCGACTGCGTATCAACTAAAATGTTTCCTTGTTCATTTCTACAGGTTTCTGAGCAATCCTTCAGGACAAAGAGCAGCTACAACAAGTGTAAAGTGTAAGTACGGGTGGGCTCTAATCGCACAAATTTCCACGTATTTTAAAATTTTTTTATTTATTTATTTTGAAATTTTGAACAGCACGAAAGGAACTGTTAGCAAAATGTGTTATCTAAAAATTAAATAAAAATGATTGTCTTAAATTTTATTTGCTTTTTCATTTTGCAATCATACTGTAAAGACTTTGCATTTCTTCATATCACCAGATGTTAGTCGCTCGAAAGAATTATTAGCAACAACAGGACTCCAGGGGGGCTTAAAATGAAACTATTGGCATCATCAGCCAAGAAGGGTAACAGTCTTCCACAGCGTTCTAATTCAGACCTTTGGTTCCAGAATGGTCCTTAGCAGCGTTTAGAATTTTTACAAGATATGGTGCCATGGAATAGCCGAAACAAAATGTCGATCTGTTTAGTTGAACAGAAAATTTTCCAAAATATGCGCAAAGCCCAAAGCACGGTACATCTGCATGAAACAGTGAATGCCTTCAAAAAGTACGTCATATCTTAAGACTTAATTCTGACCTACAATTTTATTTAAAAAAATCTATTGAATATGCTTAAAGATGTCAATTGTGGGCGCAGTGTCAATTGTGATATCGTAGCCGAGGCTGCCATTCTTCTACTCAATTAACGAAAAAACAGTGATTTTTATGTTTGCTTGTTTTTAAAAGAAAGAGAGAGTCATATCAATTGGTCGGCCAACGAGTGTGTGGAACACGAACAAGCCGGTACCTCTGTATGAAATGTATACGATTTTCAAAACTAAGTTTTTTTTTTGTTGCGACTAGATTAGCGAGAGAAACTTATCGTGCCCAACGAAAAAGCCATGAATGGCAAAAAAATCCTTAGCAGTATCCCAGCTCAAATCAAGAAATTTCCAGCAGCTGCTAAATGGGTATCATGTAGGCAGGAGTTGGTTCTCGCAACGACAATGTTGAACCAGTCTCGCAGTATAGAAGTTGTTACATTATGCTTTTATTCCCTTGAACGTTGCTTCTAGTTGTGTTGATTAAGTGCTTTTCCATTTGCACCCGAGGTTCTGTTTTCCTCGACCTCCTGTACCTGGAGACTCTAATTCAAAGATCCTCTTGTATGAATGTATGTTTTCGCTCAATGATAGAGCTGATAAGGTCTTTAATACGTTTCCCCCAATTCACCTCTTTATAAAAGGACAAAATATCCGTCGATGGAAATTTTTCTTCAAATCCCTTCCTGTTTTTGTTTCCCGTCTACTATTCGGCGTGATGTTTGCTGGTACAAATACAATATAATCAATCTGTGTATGGAACAGCATCGTATAAGTATAAACATTTAGAATTGTATGTATTTTTCAAAGCTAAAACCTGAAACTAAACAGTTCGGTACATTAGATGCGTTTTTGAGTCGCAAAATGAATCGAAAATGAATGGTAAGAAATTTATTTAAATCACTTTTTAGGTTTTGAAAAATTAGATTTTCTCAAAAACGGCACCTACGATTTTAATGTAATTTCGCACATTGGACGTCATACTCAGTTTGAGTTCGAAATTTCCGCACGATCGCAATAACTTTCTCTTTAGTATACTTATGTCATTTAGGGGTATGAAAAGATCTTGGTCGATTCTCAGACCTACCCGAAAAGCACTCAAAATTTCATCAAAATCGTTCCAGCCGTTTTGGAGGAGGTTGGTAACAAACACCGCGACACGAGAGTATTATATATAAGATATAGAGCAAAACTTTTTAAGTGTCGTAAGCCAGTGCCCATTGTGCTTACACATCTACCTCTCTGTACCAATCAGGTAAATTTATGCATTTATTTAAACCCTTAAAATTAATTCAGAGTATTGTGTTTAGCACGACCAGCAGACAGATTTACACACAGCCCTCCTCCCGAAAATAGAACGACTTAATTAGCTTTCGAACGTCGGTAAAGCGCTGCAATCACTGGAATTCGCAGTCTTCCAAAACATTAGCTTGCGCGTCGTGACTGAGGAAAGATCAATGAAAACAACATCAATCGGTTTCCCTCTAAGCGATAAGCACACGATCGGCAGAGTAACCTGACCCTCGCTAATTATCCCCTTCGATATATGCGGAAAGACATACTCCAGCCTGTGTCACCGAGATCATCAAAACCGTGGTCATTACTAGCTAATAAATTAATTTATTCCCAAACTATCGCAACTTTCAACAAGTGCTGCAAAGTGTAACCGAGATCGAGCTTTGATACTCTCCCATTTATCAGCAGCAACAGCACCAATCCATCTCCACCACTACTGCTCTTCAATCCATCATCATCATCGTGATATTATCATTTTCATATTAAGCGTAGGTAGTAAACTCGCGCTTATGAAAGGAATAGAGAGCATCTTTATATTTAAAAAACAAAAAAAAAGTATCCGAATGAACAGTTTGGCGCAATATTTTGTGAGTTCGAGCCCGAAAAGATGTCTTAATCATTCTGATAGGTTTATAGGCAGTTTCATCGTGTATTTATTTTGAAAAATTTTCAATATGCCAAAAATTTAACATAAACATTTTCAAAGAGTCGGATTTTGAAAAGGTTTAAAAGATATGAAAAAAAAATTTCAGACAAAAAAACAAAAACAGGTCGATTAGATAATTGCATTAACCCTCTTAACCACTATTTAGTTCATGCCGCATACACTCATATACCACATCAATAATTTAGTTTTTTTTTTATTTATTACCATATAAAAAATTTTTGGAAGAAAATTGTGTGAATGTGTGTTCTTTTATGTTTTACATTACTACTTATTTTTAATGAACAGTTTCTTTCTTTAAAGAACTGTACATTAACCTCAGCCATCAAGTATATTAATAGTTCTATTCTTAAAAGAACTATATTTATACTTATAGGAATTTAGATGAACTTATTTTCTGTGGTTTAAAGACATTTTTTTTTTTCGGACACCTTGAACATATAATTTATTTTCCATCATAAACTATGTACACAAAATATTATTTTGGGAACGCTTTTTACATCATTTATAAAATCTCAAAATAAGCTTTGACCGACGTTCGTAACTTAATGTACGATACATTAATCCAAAGAACTGTTTTCATTGAATAATGCTATACCCATATAGTCACTGTAGTTCATTGAAGTTTTGTCGAATCAACAAGGTTAGCAGGAAAATTTTATTTATATTTTATATTAACAAACGAAAAGATTGTTCACTCTTCATGTTAATTTCAATTTTCAAGTATTGATGAGGTTAGCCGAGAAATTTAAATAAATTAATTATTAAAGTGACATTTTTTTATACAAGTGTTTTAAAAAAAAGGAAAACTCAACAAACAAAAGAAAGCATAAAGGTAAGTCCATTTTTTTTAGTATACAATACATACTTTAATATTTATGAACTCATTTTCCTAGCTCAAAAATTAGGATCTCAACATCAATGACGAAAGGATTTATTGCTTTAGATTAAAAGACTATAGTGAGTACATATAATCAAAAAAATTAGGTAAGCATTTTAGTTCAATAATGTGCACGTTTCTTCTACTGCCATTTTATAAAAAAAAAAAAACACTTTTATATAATAATTTCTTTTCTTTTCTTTTCATCTAATATATTCTCAGATTTATTTCATTTATTACTGTATATGTTATTATTATCTTGATTAAATGTTATATATTGATTACTGTTAAGCCAATAACGGAATAAATAAATATTATAAAACTATTTTGAAGTTATTTTCTCGTATTTTTAGTGGGTAGTTTTTTATCATTTCAGATGGGTGAAACTTTAAACTGAATTAAAAAATTAACAAAAGTTCGCAGTAAATAAAAAATACTTTTTTTTCAATAAACCATATACGTTGAATTAATGAACGCAATGCATTGAGTTAACGAACACAATACATTGGTTCAATAAACAAAATTCTTTGTTTCAATGAACAATATTCATCGGCATAAAGAACAAAGTTAGTTGATTCAATGTACGAATTACGTTGATTATTAATTCATTAATACAATGAAAAATTCGTTATTTAATGAACAGGTTCATTGATTGATGAACGACTATTCTTTGATTCAAGGAACATGTTTATTGGCTGAATTTTAATGAAAAATTCTTTGTATTTAAGTACCTTTATGGTTCAGTGCAATAGCTCAATTGATGCAGCAATGCTGGGAACTGCGCAAAAGACGGATTGTTCGACAGTACCGCTATGGACAACAGGTCAAATAAAAAGGAAACTATTTTTCAAACTTTTTTCCAATAGCTCAATTGATGCAGCAATGCTGGGAACTGCGCAAAAGACGGATTGTTCGACAGTACCGCTATGGACAACAGGTCAAATTAAAAGGAAACTATTTTTCAAACTTTTTTCCATACTTAAACTTACAGCCGCTTGGCATGAATTTGCAAGATTAAGTTTACGTACGCGATAGATTTGCAAGCGAAATTCGCAAATGCAAATGCTTCAAATGAAGCCCTTGTTCTCTTCTCTCCATTTAACAACGAGATTATGATCAGGATTACAGGGATCATAACCCTCCCACTTCACTGCATTCGTACTGGTCCGCCTGTGGGGTTCGCCGGTTAGACCTCAAAAAATATCTGCAGGCATCCCAATTTTGGAACACTTCATCATTGAGGCCAATCGAATGCTGGTATTTCTGCATTTGTGTGATCCAGGAGTTTTTAGGCCTGCCTCTTTAACGCGATTGTAAGGGAACGTTGATTGCCATTGCCTTTTTGATGGGGTTCGTAGGATCCCTCTTTTGAACATGATAATACGATCTGAGTCGGTCGTGCTCCAATTTTATCGAGATGAGTTCTTTGACGTGAAGGCTTCCTCGGATTCTGGAACTTCTTATTCGATCAAGCTTTGTTACTTCTGCTGTCATGCGAAGCATCTTCATCTCAGCTGCTGTCAACTTGCCCTCATACTTTTTGTACATTGTCCAGCATTGTGAACCGTATGTGAGCGCCGGACGCACAATTGCGGTGTAGAGCCTTCCTTTCAGCTAAGGGGACACTTTTCTGTCATAGAAGATGGCAGAGTTTTCCTGCCACTTCATCCACCCTACGCTTACACGATGATTGATGTCGTCATCAACGGTTGCTTCGCTGTTGATCATTGATCCCAGATATTTTAAATTTTTACACTTGGGAACCACCACCCGTTTCAAATAAATGTCTGGAATGGGTTGGCTTGGGTCAGACAATGGGCAGTACAGATACTCTGTCTTTTTTGGCTAATACTCTATTCATTACCTTCTAAAACATCTACCCAAACATCAAGTGCTCGTTGCAGGGAAGTCTGATCATCACTTATGATGGATCCATCGTCAGCAAAGAATAGCTAATGCGCTTCAGGGTCCGTCACTTTTTCCTCAAGCAGATAATCTAGGACCTTAATAAAAAGAAAAAGACTCAAGACACTTCCCTGGTGAACACCGTCCTTAATTGGGAATTCATCGGTGACCCCTGCGGGACATCTGACTTTTGTCTTCGCTCCAGCGTACAGGTCCATGATTACTTGTACATAGGTTTCAGAAACTCGTCGTTATCGTAGGATCTCTTGGTCTCTTGCATGCACAATTGTGGGTCAGTTTAAAGGTGTTCAATATGTTGCTAGGCTCACCTGGAAGTGATTTCCTCCCCCTTAGTCGCCTTTTACGACAAGCACTGGTGGGCGCTGCAGGAATATTCTTACTTCCCGTCCCTGCACGGGGCAAAAAACGAAGCCCTTGTTGTTCAGACATACAGCTAAAGCACAAAATATTATATCTGATCGATTGAATCCTGCTTCCACTACTTGTGAATTCACTGCACAGATAATATCCATGAATAGATTTAGATCGAATTTTTGCAAACAAATAAACTTAATTTGTTTCCTCTCTCTCGCTGCATAAATATTCCACATACGCCCGAGTCAACCCCAAAAAAGGGGGAAAAAAACTTAAAAACAAGTATTAATTTCGCCGAAAGAAAAACAAAAACTTAATTTCTCTATCCAATTAGGATAACATTTACCAAGAAACCTCATCGCCATTCAGAATTCATTCAACATTCAACATTCAAGATTCCATCTCGTATCCACTTCCCAGCACAGCTAGCCAGCCAGCTAAAGGCACTCGCCCTCTGAATCGCCCGCCGTAGAAAAGGAAATCAAATATTTTCAGATCCATTATCAAATTATTCCACAAATAATAAACCCTAACAAGTTTCGCCTTAATCAATTCTCCATAATTGTTATATACAATGGAGGATCTTTTTCTCTCTTTTCATTTATCGGGTAAAAGAAGGAATGAATGGTCCTTCTTGATGGGCTTATCCATGCCACCTCCCCTATCGTCCGTCCTATCCTATTCACATGACAACAACTTCCTTCCGCATAATTCAATAATTATTCCATCCGGAAAAATAGAACGAGGCAAGCACCATGCTGAGGATCTCTTCGTCATATTCTTTATTATCCTTGTTGTTCATCTTGATTCAACTTCACATTTGTAGACGTCGTCCTTAAGACTACTGTATCAATGAAAGACCAAAAAGCACTTTTGCAAGTCAATTACGAACACGTTAGGAATTCTTCTCTGCTTCTTCTTTATCAAGGACAAGGATTAAAATACATACAGCCATACATCGTAGATATCTGTGTTATCCTTCTTTCAAAATATCCCAAGCAGACATAATTTAGGCCAGTAATACATCTCTGCTTCCGCAGAAGCTAAGACACAAACTACCACCCAACCGCATATAACGTGGCGCCAGCAATTCGGCTGGAAGATCCGCTGGAAGGATTGCCAAAGCCTGCGCACATCGATTTCACTATCAATGGAAATTCATTGAGTAAAAGGATATCCTCTCTGTTTTCTCTGTTGACAACCTAAACCATGCTGTTGGTTCAAGCTGTTATGTCAGTCGACTGAATCGTGTACCGGTGAAAAGTCCTTTCTTTCTCCATAAGAAATAAAATCTCAAATCAAATCACATCGAATCGAATCGAATCCTCAAAATATAAATAAAACCAACGATAGTCGTCATTGAAGAAAGTTGCATCGCATCTTTGTGCTGTCTCGCGTGTGCGTTTCAATTTTCGTCTCATCTTTCTACCTGAAGTTAGTTTGGCTTAAGGCAGCAAGGATAAAGGAAAAAAAAAATATATACACATATTTCTTCTACCTATGTCCTTTGTACTGCCCCCATTCATCCTTTGATGGTGCGGTTAGTGAATGAGTTGGGTGTTGTTTCTTCCGATAAAAAGTTTTTTTTCCCTCTGCATTAAGTGAAAAAGAAAATTTTTCGAATATTTCAAAGTCCTCGGAGTTTTCATTTTTTTTTTGTGTGTGTCTGTGTTTGTTGTCTGCAAAGTGCTGTCCTTTGACAAGTTTAAGAGCTGTTATCCTGGGCATCGTGTATCGGGGGGAATAAATTTTTAATTTTTGCATTCCATTGAATTTTTATTATTTATTTCGGGCTTAATCGGAAAATAGTTCAACGACGAGGAGTAGCGTGTGAAATGGACAATGTGTGACACCAGGACATGGGTGTTTAAGCTTCTTGTAGTCTTTTTAATAATACACTTTTCAAGGATTCAACAATGCCGTGTTGCTGCTGTACCTGCTGCCACGGCTGTTGGAGCCAGTGGCGGCACTGATGTTTTTGCTTCTGCTGTAGTTTCTCTGGATGACGATGGTGAGTAGTATTTGTTTTCCTTTTTTGTTTGGGTAATCCTTTGCACTATTTCCTTCCGACAGATGGGGGGTGTTTTGTTAGGAATTTGAAAGAATATGCAATCATGACAATAAAATGGCAAAGAAAAGGATCATCATTGACGGAGATCCCAATTCAAAGTATCCTATGCTCGTACGATGTATTGTAAGAGACGAGGATTTTTATCCCCCCGATTGTTCGGAGTTCCTTGAAATGCAGGAATATATGTAGACTTTTTTCTAAAAAAAAAACACATCCTCCTGTAGATGGTGTTTTGTGCAGAGCAATTGGAATGTTTTAATTGAATACGTAACGGAAAAATGAAAAAAATATGTGTACAAACCTGGGAGTGCAGATGGCATTTTATTAGAAGTCTCTAGTCGATGTTGACGTCAAAGAATGTGAAAAACATTCAAATGAATTTTCTTGGTATGGGATTCAGACCGACTCAATTGTTATCAAATAGGTCACTGAAATTTTTTTTTGCTGGAGTATTGTTTTGCGTTTGTGCCAGAGGTAGAAATCTGGTCTGCCCTGCAGTTGGCTGTAGTTTATTCAACTATTTGCAAAGGATTATAATTAAAAACGAATGGAGAAGCATTTTTCGAATAACTGCAAGTAATTAAAAGGACATAGTACGGCTGCCAAGATTTTCCGTTCCAGCTAAGGCCGTCCATAACTGAGAGACTTTTAAAGTTGAGCTGAGATTTAAAAAAAAATACTTCCTCTGGCATATAAACTTGCAATAATTTTATTTCACCAGCTGCTACGCCTTGAATATATGTAAAATTGGTAAAACCTAAAAAACTTATATCGTTTTGTTAGGTGTTTTTACTTATCTGGTTTATTCTGCTGCGATATGGTATTCCTCCGGTCCGTCTACGCTAATACGTTGCAGCGATATCCCGTCTTCGAATGAAAAATTAAAAATTTTCCCTTGATCATTGATGCCTCTTCAACAACCAATGATCGCAGAGTTAAAAAACTTAATAAAAATAATTTTAACCCCCTTTTTTGAATAAAGATTTTATTTACAACCTTCTCATGAATTTAGTAAATACTCAATATAAAAAACTTTTTTTCGTTTTGTTGTAAGTAAATAGTAAATCTAACTTTTTAAAGTTTAACAACTTAATTTGTAAATAATCATTCAATAAATTCTCCTTTGCAATGAAAAGGGTTGTTGTTAAGGGTTTCTTGATCCCGCCTAACAAAATCGGAACTTATAAAGTCCGCACAGGTTTATTGTGGATGTAGTGGCTTAGGTGGGTGCACTGGCTTAGTGGTTAAGTGCGTTGTACCACTAAGCGTAGGGTTGGTTGCCGGTTCAAATCCCGGCCCGTATCATCTCAACATTTTTATTCGCTGTCCCGCTGTATGACAAACATCCAAGAGCAAGAAATGAGAAGGTTCTCAAAAATAAATTGCCGTTTGGAATCGGTATTAAACTGTAGATCCCTCCATTCGTGTCGCACAAACAATGATTGGAAAAGCTAGGCTTAAGGTCCAGTATGGGCCATTTACGCATTAACATTTTTTTGTATTTTTGTTATTATATTGATTTTTAAATTTCTCGTACACGTTAGTTTACTAAAGAGAAAGTTATTGCGGTCGTGCGGAAATTTCGAACTCAAACTGAGTATGAGGGATGGCATTACGACTAAGGAGAAGTCCAAAAAGTAGATCCGCTAATGCCATCCGTCGGTCTGTATATATGTCTGTCAGTCTATCCGGCAGCTGTATGGCGAAACGATAAGACGGATTTGATCAAAGTTCGTATATAAAGTATTTAGGGAAGCTTTATCTTTAACGGTACCTGACATGCAATTATTTTTAAAAAACATAATTATCACTAAATTGCTCAAAAATAGTTTCAATGATTTTGGTCTAGTTTTGCATCCATAGTGCACTTGGGGTGGGCTTAGTTTTTAAAAATATTTTGAAAATAATAAAGAGAATTAAGAACAAATTTAATATGTTAAGTTGAACTGAGTCCAAGATTTTCTTAAATAAAAATTAAATATTCGTTTTCTCAAAAACTGCTATAGGGTTTTATTTTGTCTATCTGACAAATCTGGTGAAAAGAAAATAGAGTTTTTTAAAACTCAAAAAGTGATTTAAATAATTTTTGTATGTAATCAAATGTTACCATTCTCTTTTATGCGGTTAAAGAACGTATCTCATGTACCGAGAAAGTTTAATTTGACGCAGTTTGTTTTGGATATTGAAATATTTAAATAAGTGAAATTTTATTATTGGCAATTTGAGCGATCCTTACTCTTGAGCTGGTGCAGAGGCTCAGTGGGTACCATCTTAAGTTTTTTGTAAGAGTCTGACAAATATCCAAATCATTATATTGAGGTCCCTCCCAATTGCGCTTAATGGACACGGTTCACGGTTATCGTTTTGACTTCAAAATATATCTGCAGACCTCCCAGTTTTGTATCAAATTCATCCCTGAGGGCAATCAAATCAAATGCTGACATATGACATATGTGTGACTCAGGAGGGAGTTTTTAGGCCTTCCCCTCTTGTCCCTCTTGTCCACTTTTAAAGAAACGATTGCTGGATAGTTTGTTCCTTGATGAGTTAATTGTCTGCAAAGAATAACTAATGCACTATTAGGGGTTCGTCAGTTTTACTTAAAGCTTCAATAATCTTGCAATATATTATAACAATTCACTTAAAATACTTCGCTTGTGTCTTTGATTGTGAAACCTTTGGTTACTGCTCCAGAGGGGCATCTAATTCTTGTCTTTGCTCCCTTGTACACGGGATCATCTGTACTTGTGTTTCAAGAAATTCTCGTTGTCATATTGTCTTTCAAATGCCTTTTCAAAATCGTATAAATCCTTCAAGAAATCACGATGCTTTTGCATATATCACGATTTGCACCAAATATTTTGGATTGCTACCGAGCAGCATTCGTCATCTCATCCAGTAGCCAGTGCAGGTTCATAATTTTTCATCTATTTTTATTTTTTTGTTGTTCCTCATTTAATTTATCATGATATATTTATAATAATAAGTGAAGTACGCAACCTTCGTTAAATTCGTTTAATTTAAAAAATAGTAACATTGGATTTATTACATTAATTTCTGGAATTTCTTCGGAGACGGAGTTCGAAAGAAAGTTTGGAGGTACAGCAGTGTAGCCCTCCCTAAATGATTGAAAATGTAGGCTACATTTAAAAATGAAGTAAATTGTAGTGTAACTACTTAAAAACGCGGAAATACAATAACCCGTTGCTTAAATAGGAAGAACATAAAACAAATTAACTTGCATTTCAAAACAGTTCTAACTAAATTCAAGAATTGTTAAGTGTGTTAAAATGGCTATGTTGGGGATAAATTTAATTTTTTTGAGTTAGGGAATGTCATTAAATAAAAATTGTTAAGAATTCGTACAAATTATAACGAATTTTTAAACTAAAGGAACGGGACTTAAGGCACATTACGGTAAGAAAATATTTCTGCGTAGGCTATTAATGGTGTGGGTGGGTCAAAAATTCCATTTCTATGGATTTTTTAGGTCAAAGCACAAAGTTCGATATCAATTTCATCATCTACATTTTGTTTTCTGAAATTATAAAATAGTACTGTTGTGCCAACATTTTGCTCTTGCTACGTAGTGACTTTTTTGGGGAAAAAAATTAAGCGAAAAAACTAACTACAACTGTAGCAAGGGTGCACCGCTGAAGTATACCCGTATTTACAGAAAGCAACTTAGGCAATTTTCACGCCCTCTCTAACTTTGCTTACAACTAAACAACAAACTTGCAGCCTTTCGTGTTCCTTAAGATCCTCAAATAAGCAAAAATAATAACTAATTGACTCACTGACATATCATCAAGACTGGAATAGGAAATTTAAATACTTAAATGCAAAAATAAACTACTGAGTTATTTGTATTAACGTTGGTTAGGGTATATCAAAGTAGGGCCTTTCTTAATTCCCCATCGATCCTTAGGTTAAGTTTGCTAGAAGTGGCTGCCCGTTAACCAATCACATTCAGCCTCATAATTAAAGCTTTCTTTTTCTAAAGACAGGCAGGGGTATGTTCAAAGTGTGTGATGTAACGATCCTCCATTTTATTCTCCTCTTCGTCCATGTAACTTCTTTAGGGTCTTTCATTTCGTGGTTTCAAGTTGGTAGCGTTGGCATTTGACATCTCTCAAATTCAGCTGTCATTTGAAGTGTCATAATATTAGTTGAAGGTTAGGTTTGCTACTAACGATACTGGATCTTAAAGCTTACTAAAAAAGTGGTGATATAAGCGTAGGCAGTTTTCGCGCATTGCGCGATCGAGGAGGATATTAGCAATCGAACGACTGCGCAAGCTATCGGTAAACTAATGAAGAAATTTGAAGAGACTGATGCCGTCAGGCCTGTGCATCATCGTAATATGTCGAAAATATTGCTGCTGATGATCCGTATTACGGTTACATTAGCGGATATGGTCGAATGATAACGTTTTTTTTCACCGTCGATTGCGATCATGACCTGGACGATATGTGGTTCCAACAAGACGGGCCAAAAAGCCATACAACACAACCATTTATGACTTTACTGCGTGAGAAGTTAATTTTACGTTTTGGCAAGATCATGCGATTTGACACCGTTAGATTTTTTTTCTGTGGTGCTATGCAAACGACTGTATTTACGTGAATAATCCCTGAACTCTATACGCATTAAAAACCAACATTACTCAAGTAATGGCCGAGATGCCGCCCGAAATGTGCGAAAAAGGGGTTAAAAATTACGTCAAAAAAATCGCATGCTGCGATATTTTGATATTGTTTTTCACACTTAATAGCAAAGTCCAAACTTTATAATGAAATAAAATTTGAATCAAAAGCATGTTGGGCGGTAGATAGCAGCCATTTGTCAATATTAGTACGTATATGAATATCTTTCTAGAGTTTTTAGGAGAAATGATGAGGGGGGTAAGATTTTTTGGAGTAACAGAGGAGTTTTTCGAAAATCGAACGAACACATCTCGAGTTAAGAGTGCACATAGGAACGGTACTCTCTTTAATATATTTTGATATTCACCCCAAGGTATATTTACAGATATAAATTTCCCTATCAATAACAGAAATAATATGCCATATTAATTTTTTTAGAAATTATTATCATATTAACTAATAACTGAACAGCCTCGATGGACACGTAGTATAGTGGCTTGAATTCCAATTATTTAATCATTATCCAAAGATAAAAAAAAGCATTTATTTTGCAACTGTACACATGTTGCTATTGAATATACACAAAAAAACACCATTACATACTCTACTCTGCTACAAGCACAAACGTTTTATATTAATCAATAAAACAAAAAAAAGTTAAACCTCTCCCATTATCGAATCATAATTTACCCATACAGCCAATTAAATACACTCCCATTCAGCCACTCCAATATACACGTGCTCTTCTTTCAATGCCCGCAGGACATTTTCATTTTTCACTCGATAAATTTAATATGACATTTAAGTACATTGTAAACGATAATACTCTGAGCTTATCAAGTCCAACCCACTTCCAAAATGACTATACTCGTCGCGCGACGCAGCACGTGCAACATGCCACAAAGTTCAATGATTTTGCACTATAACCAGTTTATTTTATTTAATTTTAAAAATGTTAAATTTATTCCCATCGTTTTTGAATGAAAAAAAAAGAAAAATTTTTAAATAAATAAATTTAAATTCCATGAAAAATCAATTATGTCCCTCCTACTCCCTCTCGCTCTCAATCATGCACGATTGGCGAAAACATCAGGATTAACTCTAAAACAAATATTAATTTCAATTTGGGAATTTATTTTTGCCAATATTGAATATTAATTTTTCTCGTTCTCTCTGTTTTGCTTTAGCACGGATCATGGACGGTGGTCTCAGTGCAGAAATTTATTCATCCTTGTATCGGTAATATTGTTCGGACTACGATTTGTTATTTAGTTGATTCGAATTGTATATCAATATCCATTGGTTGTGAGACGCCGACTCGTGACGTTCCATATTAATGAAGGGGTCAGGAGCTTGCTCTATGTTTTCATTACTAATGAGTTTTACCCGAAATTTTAATGATGATTGGATCGCATGAATTTAATTTTAATTATTTGAATAGATTTCGGCGGGGTGTTTGGGGGCGGAGTTTGGACTTTGGGTAATGGCACTCTAACACCTTTAGCTGACCAAACGAATTTCGAATTGGCCACTTTGGGTGTAGGCTTACCAAGGCAATTGAATTTCGATTTGGGAATGGCACAGATTATTGTGATGAAAAAGAGAACCTAGAGGCGTTTATAAATTAAACAAACAATTATTACAATAATTAGAGGAAGCAGTTGTGTTGTGTTAGTAATTTATAATTGGCTTTAGGTATTTTTGTCGGGTTTATGCGTATTTGCTATTAAATAAATATATTACATTCAAAATAAATAGAATGAATAATGATGAGGGTCTTCTAAACCCTTTTCACTGGGACTGCCAGCTGCAAGACCAGAAATTCAAATTCATTAATTATAATTCATTGCATTTTGATTATTGTCACAGCTGACCCCCGTTCGAGTACTAGTACCTTTTTGACAGTACTCGAACTGGAACTCAGCGGAATTGCACTAGCAAACTCGATCTAAGGTTATACCTAGATTGATCACTTAAGTGCATCCCTACTGGTTCGCTTGTGGAGTTTGTTCAAAGTTATTTGGAAGCGAAGGGAAGTGAACAAATCAACATACAACTACGATCTCTATTAATAAGGGATGTATAAAAATGTGAATGTAGTACGCAAAGTCAAATCTTGACGACTTCATTTGCGCGGCCATATGGAGTACATTCAAATTCCAGGTCCTATGTTCAAAGCGACAATGAAAATATAGACAACTTGATTTATAAAATTGGAAACAGCTGAGATAAAAATCTGTCACATCTCAGGCAGCACTTTCGGTCTTGGATCACTTCTAAAGAAATGCTGGTGTTGTGCCTGAGTACCTGAATATAGGATTCATTGGGTCTCAAAGAAATACTCCCTTCAAGCATTAGCAAATATTTTCCGCACATTTTCCCTTCATGCTCTCGTACAAGTTCTTTTGTAAGAGTTCTTGTATAGTCAGCCACCGAGAAGATAAATATTTCATTTAACATTTGATTCAGCCCGTGGCCGTACTCTTTCCTTTAATTCCCTGAGTTGAGCGCTCTTCTCAAAGCTTGATATGGTGCGGTAAATATGGCCAAATCAACATTTGGCATTATTTCACTTTGATAGAATGAAATAATACCAATAGTTTCTAAAATAAAACCATATATGGCCCTTTTTTCTCTTTACGAGTGTAATAAGGCCAAATGCTGTGAGCTGGAGAAGAAACCTTTACTTTAGTGAAAGAAAAACATGGTTTCACCGTTAGTAATATCAATGAATAAATATTTGCCTAATACCATGTTAGCCTAAGGTTATTACATTAGTTGGTCATAATCGCAAGATTTGACAACATTGTGAAATGAAAGGTAGTGCTAGCGATTTAATATTCCAGTTTGAGTTTTGTAAGAGCCACCGAGTCGGCCTTATCTCACTTTGAATTTAAAAATACCTTTAGATAAAGATTTCTACTTGTTTTGAGATATGAACCCCTGAAAAGTAGTAATTTACGAGTACTTTTGGGCGATCGTTTATTTTTATAGAGCTATCAATTTGGACCGAAGTTTGCAGCTTTTAATTTCATGAATGCATAAACAAAGGCATATGTATGGCGGGGGCATGCTGACCCCAGATTTGGCTTTATTTCACTTGACCTTATGTCAAGGCATTGCTTGTAAGATAACCAAGTACAGAAAGATAACCAAGCTTGGAATGTTATTTATTTTGACTTATCCTTGCGCTAGTCCAAATTTATCCCTATATTCGTCAATGATGTTGAGGAGTTATAATTTAATAATTTACCATTTCGTTCGCTTAGTTTGCAAAAAGTTTTAAAGAGGTAGAAGTTTTTCAGAAATAAAGAATTGAAACATGTGGCGAGAACTACTTAGGATCTCAAATCAAATTAGCCTAAGTACATAATTCTTTCCTTGCTTGACGGCGAGATCATGCATGTAGGCAAAATCATTCAAATATTATGCTAGCCTTAGACATGCACTCTGCTATCTCTCGCATCTCTAAAGTGGTACTTCTGCTCATATGCCTAGAAAGAGTGGTGTGCAATTTATCTTTGCTTTTTTCGTCTCAGTGAAGAATCTCAATATCTTAAATGAACTCTTAAAGTACGCACTTAACAAGCTTATGAGCTGGGCTCATGTGCTCATGGGTTTGGATCATGTAGTACGAAGTCCCTCCCTCTATTAACGGTTCCAGACTAGTCTTCCCTGACGAAGCCAAACACCTGGGTCCCATAGCAATATATGTAGTCATCAACCACACATTGACCAATTATCTTGGTAGTGAGACCTATACTTGTTCTTGGTCTACTGAACTGCATTAGAAACTGCGACAAATCCCGACAATTTCAGCAAAGTTCACCGAACCATCGTGTCTATTTATGAGTGAACCACTTTGTCAAACTTCAATTTTAACATTCCCCTCAAAAATATTCTCTATGTCGACCTCCCTTTAATTCGAACGAATTCTGGTATCCCATGAAAATACGACTTAGACATAACTGTATATTCATTTTGATATGTGAATGTTAATAACATACCTTAATATGTATATTTGTGTACAGCACCACAGTCTGTTATGTCTGCAGTTAATGAGTTTATAATAGCAAACGAAATAAAATGATCCACAAAATAAAATGTTTTCAACGGAATTTCCTGAGTACTTGATTTTTTTGAGGTCACGAAGACGTTAGGGTAGAAATTGGCCTTAAATTAGAACTAGCGAGTGGCACGCTTGCACAGCATCAGTTTGCCGTGAGGAGGATCTTGCTGCTTATCAACATGTGCTTCAAAAATTGATCGTACCGGAAAGAAGGGACTAGGTTAGGTTAGGTTCAAGTGGCTGTCGGCAAAAGAAACGACTTACTTATACCAGTTTTGTTCCGTTATGATATCACAGGGATCTGGGATAAAGCTAGGATCCCCAGGCTAGGAAAATAATCCAGATGTAGGAACTTTTGCAAAATCACGATGCACTTTGTTTTACTTTGATTTAAACAGTCAATTTCGTTGTAACCACTGCACGGCGTGCTTTATTAAACCCAGAGGACAGCTTAATACGAGCCCAGCATACAAATAAACTGCACTGCTGACATTAAGAAGATCATTAACATGCAGAGGAGAAAACAAAGGCCTTAGTATGGATCCCTTTAAAACACAATTTTTGGATTTGATACAACTTGCGGCACAAAACTGACCGGTCAACCATATCAACCGCATTTGAAAAATCAAATAGGACTAAGAAGGGCACTTTGGTGACCACTTATTTTGGTTAAGGATATTTGGAACGGGACAACTTCCATTACATAGGCATGATCCCTGTAGTCACGAACTTGTTGAAAATGTGGGTTATAGAAGGTAGGAAATTGGGTTAATACGATTTTTGGAAAAATATGTTTTTAAGGATACTTGTTTGATAGAGGAAGATTGAGTAAAAAATTAAATTATTACTAAATTATGGTGTCAGCTCACTCTTCTTTAGTTATGTCAGCAAAGTGTCCCGCTCAAAATTACCCGTACCTTATCATCTTCAATTGGTGACACTTGATACCGACAAAGCCAAGGTGTACATTTCAGAAAATCTGGATATGAATACTAAAGGGGTTTTTTTTTAGAGGTATAGAACTTTAAGTTGGTAACGCTATTTTAACCGGGGCCATTTTGTCAGCTCTCAAGTGATTCATTTTTAGTTTCAACATGAATAGACAGACGCCTGAACAACGCTTCCATATTGTGCAAATTTATTTTGAAAATCATGGTTCTTTTCGAAATACGTATCGCGCACTACGTCCATTTCACGGTCAACATATGATAGTCCTATCAGAGCAATTAATTCGATTAACTATAGAATTTTTTCGCACCACGTTTACACTAAATAATAAAACGCATCCACAGAGACTTCGTACATTGCGTACAAAAGAAGTCATTGCTGCTGTAGAGCGTAGCATAGAGGAAGACCCGAATGAGTCTATTCGCCATCGTGCACAGGAATTGGATATGTGTCCATCCACTTTATGAAAAATTTTGCGGAAAGATCTTGGTTTGCGTGCTTACAAAATCCAGAGCTTATAAGAATTGAAGGCACGGGATCACCCAATTTTCATAAGCGAATTTTGTTTAGCGATGATGCTCAGATTTGGTCGAATGGATACGTAAATAAACAAAACTGCCGTACTTGGAGTGATGATAATCCTCAAGTGTATGTTGTCAAAAAAAAACCTGACTTTATGAACGTTACAGTCAATAGTGACTGCATTAGAGCCATAATTACTGACGTTTTCGTTCATCAATTGAGCAACCATGATATGCAGGAGTTTCAACGAGACGGCGCAACATGTCACACAGCTCGTGCGACAGTTGATTTATTTAAGGAAACGTTTGGTAACCACATAGTTTCACGTTAGGACCCGTAAATTGGTCTCCAAGATCGTGCGATTTAACGCCGCTGAACTATTTTCTAATTATTAGGGATATGTGAAGTCCCAAGTCTACGCCGATAAGCCCGAAACGATTGACCACTTGGAGGACAACCTTCGCCGCGTTATTGCCGACATACGGCCTCAAATGTTGGAAAAAGTAATCGATAATTGGACCCTCAGATTAGACTACGTCTGAGGCAGCCAGGTCATAAGCCAGAAATCATATTTAAATTATAATGCCAGAAGATTATCTTACGACTAAACTAAATTTCATGTCAATTTCAAAAAATCATCTTTCTTTTATTCCATTTCAAAGTTCAAAGTTGTATACCTCTAAAAACACACCTTTTATAAGTGAATAAGCTGACAACAAACATAGCAGGCAGTATTGCAAAATATTTAAAAGTAACTTTAACCCTCAAAAAATACTCCAAGCATAGCAAACAAAGCATCTATTGAAGTCTCATTCCCTGCAGACAAATCTTCATTGACACACTTCCATTCCAATAAATTGAGTCAATGATTTTTCATTGGAGAAATGTGAGCTTTAATCCATTAGAGAAGCATATTATTTACTTAAGCATTTAAAATTGTTGATTAGCTTGCTCACAATTAAGCCACCCCATCTATTCATGTAGCGCCACTTAAATCGGTAAACACGCCACTCTCCAAAAACTACACAATTCTTGCCTTTTACCGTTTACCTTACAAGTTTGTTGAACTTGAATTTTACCATCGCTCCATAGAGACGTAAATTCTATACCAACTTATTTACAAGGCCCTCAAGCTGTCTTGCAAATATTGTTCTATGATTAATATCTACAAATTGTAATAGCCCATCCTCCGGTACAAAGTCTTCAAGGAGACCGACGATTTTCACTTGCAAAACGATTTCCAATTATCCTAAGGCCATCGAAATAAATATAAATTATTGTAACTCTGCATTACGGATGATGCTGCCCGCAACAATTTTCATCCCATCCCACGGATTTGGAACAAAAACATAATGTCTGAGAAAATAAGGGACATTTTCCCATTTAATTAACCGGAACAAAAATTCAGATAAAGATGAAGGTTGGAAATCATATAAAACACACACATATGTATGTAAAATGAAAAATTTTCGACAGCCAAAGGACAAAAGAGAGTATCTGCAATCGCGCAGTCGAAGATGGAAAATCCATTTATTTTCAGTCGAATGGTTTGGGGGCGGTGGAAAAAAAAAATAAAACAGACGAGCGGGTGCCTTTTTATCATCTCTGGCTTTGCACATATGTGAAATTGTATAAATGAAGGGATGTCCCAAAACACAATGTTCTACAAATCCACTCGGGGGGAATAAGTCAATAAGTGGAAAATATTCGCAAAATTCATAGGAGCACATGTGGATGTGAGATAATTTTCAAGGCAACAGAATTGTGTTTGCTCTGAGGAGGAAGCATGAAATAACAATCATTTTTATTATTGAAAAAAAATGGGTAAGTTGATAGAAGACGTTGCTTGCGTGGGATGCAAGCAGTCAGCTGTCAACAAATTCGACAGGGAGATACGACTTTTTGAAACTTATATGACTGGCTCTTTTTTGGATGTGGACTTTGCCTTTTTTTTTAAATACTAGTGACCCTAAGACTAAGACTAAAGTCGGTGGTAGTACAAAAAAACAACAACATTATAGGTTACTAATGACAGATGACAGATGACAGGTAACAGATGACAGATGACTGATTGAAGATGATCGATGGTAGATGATTTATAACCGTTGACAGCTGACTGATGAAAGATAACATGATTCGTCGATTAGCGTGAAGCTCATAGGAGTTTCTTATGATCAACAGATGCGGATAATAGGTGACAGATGACAGGTAACAGATGACAGATGACCAATTGAAGATGATCGATGGCAGCTGACAGGTGACTGATTAAAGATGACATGATTCGTCGATTAGCCTATAGCTTATATTTATGAGTTTCTAATGATCGAACTTTTAGTTAGTATTATTAAAGTTATTAAAATAATTGATATAAGGAAAGGCTATTCTGGCTATCCTCACGGTGGTATTAAGGAAAATGAACAGGCTTACAAGAAGAGGAGGGCTACTCAAAAATAGTGAGGTTTCTGACATCAAACCTCCCCTCTGCATAGTAAGATATTAAAAACGGCTGAACCTTCTTGAGCTTGAGTATGGCGGTGTTTTGAATTGCTGTAGTTCATACTAAATGTAGACGCTTATATTAAAAGGGCCTTTCCATCATTGTGTAACTCTAGTGAGTGATTTGAAAAATCCCAATGCACTGCCATACATGCGACGACAGGCCCACGTATTTGGTTGCTTGAGTTAGTTTTTGGTTTAATTGAGAGTTCCAGTTAAGGCTTTTACCCAGTGTTACTCCGTGAAACTATATCTCAATTTATGATTTTCTTTTTGTAAAAGGAACTATGAAAGCCTTACCGAGCCTGCTCCAAATTCAATAGAGACCCCAAGCAGATGAGCTACATTTGGGCGATTTGACTTTCTTTGTTTGCATTTTTTCAATCTGGGCAATTTGGTTTTGGGCGATGTGCGGACAGATCTGTAAATGAATTATGACAAAACGCCCAAATTTTTTGCCGATCTGAAATTTTTTGTTTGCCGATTTTTCACGAAACCATTCCAGCGTATGAAATCCAAGCGTGCTGCTGAAAAGTTGATGTTGCATTGTATGATTTCAAAGGGTTAAGAGCCCAAAAAATTACTAATCATACTGAGCTTTTTAGGGAGTGAGACTTTTGCTGTCTGTTCATAAGTTATTTAAAGATTCTGGGAAGTGCACTTGAAGCAATTGATATTCAGAGTTTCCTCACGGTCACATGCTATTGTATGTAGGTTAGAAACCCTCTGGCTTCATTAACAATCCCATGCAATTCGAATCATGTCCAGAAAGAGGTCTTTGCAGTCCTTCAAGCAGGAAGTTTTTTTTAAGTTGCCCGCCAGGCGAGTTTTTTTTATATTTTCGCTAAGCCATGGTATGTACTTTTTAACCACATTTAACTTGACGTCGTTTAGCTTTGATCGCTAAATAAGCGTTCTTCAGTTAGTAAAAAAATAAAAAAAAATATTAGGCGTTTAGCCTAGCTTCTCCAACTATTGTGTGTGCGGAGTTATATTTTTGACACGAATGGAGGGACCTACAGTTTAATGTCGATTCCGAACGGCAATTCATTTTTGAGAAGCTTCTTATGACAGTTGTTACTCTTGGATGTTTGTCACAGATTTGAATACAAATTTAAAGGTGGTATGAGCCCGGATTTGAACCAGCGACCCCTCCAATAGCGGTCCAATGCACTTAACAACTTAGCCACTGAATTTTCAGTTAGTAAGGTTGTTGTAATATCGGATTGGGGCGTGATCGGTGTTGCATCTATAATTGAGCATGATGTGCATGTGATCCGATAAAGATGCCTCCTCGGAAAAGTGAAAGTCTTTTATGATGTTTTGTCCCAAAGAAAATGAGAAATTAAGGTCTAAGACTTCCCCTGTTATAGATTTTCGATGGCTTTCTAAGAGTAACGTAGCTAACTCTATTATTTGTATCATTTACGTCCATTATAAGGTATGCTTGCTCATTTTCACAGAACTGGGCAAGTTCCGTGTAGTAAATTACGCAGCTGCGAATACGAATTGATGTAGCTTCCAGTCATTGTGGCCATCGATTTGTGGTCTAGTACTTGCTTTTTCGGCAGCTACTTCTGCCGTCTGAGGTTTTCGTCGGGTTATGCTGATGCGGTGCTCTTGTTAGAATCCTTTAGGATGAGGTTGGTCTGTGTAAATGGATATAAGACCAGACAGTTCAACTCTAAAGGCTGCTTCATAGCGCTTTATCGTTTGATCTTTGCACTACTCTCCTCGTTCTTGTGCTGAATTTTCACAAGTATCACGTCTAACTCTAATTTCTTATTTGACTTGTCGATTTTGTGCCTTATCCACTTTGCAGTGGAAGCATCCGCACAGACTAGGTAGTAGTCTATGTAGGATAGGAGTAGACTGACAGTTGCAGAATGCATGCACTAACGTGTATTGTGCAGTGTGAGATAAGAGACGGACGACGACACCAATGGTTGGACACATGCACCGACATGTATTAACGAGACATATCCAGAGGCGACTTTAACAACCTGGACGAACACATCCAGAAGGAGACAGTAGACGACAACGAACATCAGTTGAACCGGAACGTAAACAACCTGTACGAACATATACAGAAGTACTACAAAACGATGACGGATGACGATCTAACCGGAATGTAGACTGTACACAAGAACGACAGGACTTATATACTTCTATTTAAAGTCGACGACGGGATACACGCCCGATATTCTTGCAAGTTTAGCTTTTAAAATGATCAGTTTGTATCGAGAAGAGAAAAGTTCAAAGCCACTAAGCTTGTACTACAATTTAAGCTAAGTATCTTAGTGTATCTGGAAGAGGTTAGTTGAAGCCACTAAGCTTGTATCATCATTCAGAAATGAAATAGCAAATTAATAGATAAATAACAATAAAGTTTGGAATGTAAATTGCTAGATCTACTGCTTAGCCAGCGCTTTTTCATCATGTAGCTCTAACCTACCTTTTTTCGTTAATCAGAGAACTGCAATCTCCCAATGCTCAGATCAGGGAAGGATACTTTCTTCGGATCTCATGCCAGTCACATAGGAACACTTTTTTCTTCGCATAAACCCGAGTCTGCTCATAGTGGCTGCCCTACCGCTAGCACCTTTGTTGCTCAGTTTACGTGAAAATGATGTAAATACTTACCCTCAATCCATCCCACTTTCGTCCAATAGTGGACCGTTTCGTATTCTGTTTCTTTACGACTTACTTCTTCTTCAAAGACAAAGTCCTTCAACCCGCGTAAACGGACAGTTTAGCACTGTAAGGTAGCTGGTCAGCTCATTCTGAGTTGTCAATACCGTCTGTACTCAGAGTTTTGGTCTCGAAGAGTCAGGACAAATCTCTTACAGGCAAAACTGCCACCATAAATGCAAACATTGTTCGGAATCTAAAAATACATTTCCACTTAGTTCATAACTCATCATACACAAAATTTCGCTATAAATAATTCGCACAGAACTTTCTCTCCACTTTTATGGCACCCGACCAAAGCTATCAACTTTCTAGTTTTTCTTTGCTCCAGTTAAACTGTCAAAACTTTCATTTTTGATCTATTCCTTTGGCAGACTTTACCAAATTTGTTTCTGCCGACAAAAAAAATGTTCCTTGTGTGCTAGCCAAAAAAAGAAAAAAAAAACAACCCGAAACCGTTTCCCTTTTCCTTTAGAAAATTTATGAAACTTTCCCAACCACAAAACTCTAAATAATGATGCGGTTCGCCGCCAATTCCACAATTCTCCCTGTGCAACTCCGGAGAATTCCAATTTGTCTGAGTTATTGTACCAAAGAAGGAAAAATGCAAAGTATCCTTTTGAATGGAACTTCAAGTCAAGCAGCAGCAGCACCAACAAACAAACATCGACAGCAGTCAAATATAAACATGAAATCGTCCTTGTATAATCCTAATTAACCATCACCATTGCTATTTACCAAGAACGTCCTTTGAATTGCAAGTGGACTGTGAATACGTCGATATCGAATGACTAAGTAAATGCCAAGTTTCGAGATCGCAGGTTAACAATGTGATTTTTGTGTTTTTTTCTTTCAATTTCCTTACATCTTATCCTTGGATATAGTATCGTATGTGTGTGTGTTTATAAATAACAAATTCCGATGACCTAGATAGAGACACTGTGTGCATGAGTACCTTAGATGTCTGATATTTGCTGTGAATTGAAGTCAACCAACAATAAAAGGATGCATGCCAGCAACCACCACATTGAAAAGACCACGAAATGATGGCGTAGCCCCGCAGTTGAAAGGAGAAAAGCAGCATCATATGCACGTATTTAGTTCTAACGAATTCCTTTTCATTCATTTTGTTGTTATTGGTTGGTGTTTTTTTTTTTTTTTTTTGGCGATTGAATAGAAAATAACGACCCGTGGCAACAGCTATTACAGAACAGTCAAACAGGATCAAATGACCCGAGGATACACGCCATAAGAAAGGTTCCTGCTTATTTGCAGCGCGTTGTAATGTGGAAACTTCGAAGGCTATAATAGAGATGACTTGGTGGTGGTTCTGTTTGGTTTGTTGGTGGTGTCCTGCAAGAAATATCTCATCCCTTCCATGCATAAACCGGATAGAGTCATTCACAAAGTTTTCACTGCACCTTAATGGGTTCACATAGGTGGGTACCTATACCTATACCTACACCTATAGTGATAAAAGGGTGCCCAACAAGAACGAACATCGAATTGAAAGAAGCAAAAGCGGTAACGATATGCATCCTGGGTACTTGCTGATGCTGTAAGTCCAGTGCATTCAGCTTTTCTCTATTGATGCATGAAACTACGCTAGTGCTGGCCTCGTCTGAGCTAGAAAAGATACCCTCGCTTGTGCAAAGCGATGTGTTGATTTTTCTAAATGTTTGTTGTAGTAAAAGCCATTAAAAGGTTTTTCGGTCGATGGTTTTCTGGTTTCTGGTTCCAAGCGCAACCACATACAAAAACACAAAAAATACAAAAAATACAAAAAAAAAGAGAGAGAGAGAGCGTTAGTGGAGGACATCCGATGCTTCAAATAGTTAGGTTGGGGATGGTAACTGCAGCCGCATGCAAAGGAAATAAATCAAAAAGGATTTGCGGGTAATCAATTTGATATATTGGATGAATAGAGAGTTCATTTTGGAAACAGTGGCGGCTTCTGGTTGTTCTTTTTTTTGGTTTTTGTCCAGTCCGCGACTTTTAGTAGTGCTGACATGATGATGAAGTGCAGTTTAAAATTTAGTCATGAAGTAGGGCATGATGGATAAAATTTCACAAGAGCTGTGCTGTTACAATCGACTCGATAATCATTTTGTCTGTGGCGAGAGTCGATTTGGACGTGGAAAATATTTTTTTTGGTTGAAAGCTTAGGAGCGAGTGCATAATCCAAGCAGGATTACATTATACGGCCAGTCGCATGGATATTAGCATTGATGGTATAGTTTCCAGGTCATGTAATGCGTTGTTGTGTTGCAGATGGGCTTGTTGTCGAAAAGTCATGTTGGTTAAGGTATCTTTCAACATCTACTTAAATTTAGAATAAGATTGACGAGTTTTTTAAAGAATTAAGCGATTAGGATGGCTTTCCAGATCAAGTGCTCTGGCATCTGCAACGGCCCCCTCTTTGGGGCTGGGATTTGAAGATACTCTCGGCCAGAGCATTGTTGTCGATTCGCTCGTTGTCGCCGAGTAGTCAGCGGTTTTTGGCTTTTCGGACTACATCCACATCTTGGTACAGCTCATTGAGTTCTGCTATATCTTCCAAATATCCGACGAAGAATTTTTCTATCGAAGGAGCCCAGTATTAGCTCTCCTTTCCTGCTTATCGTCCAGCACTCGGCACCGTATAGCAGAACTGGCAGAATAAGTGTTCTGTAAAGCATGCACTTTGTCCTTTGCGTTAGGAGTTTTGTACCCATTTGTTTCGCCAAACCGAAGTAGCAGCGGTTTCCTAGGGTAATTCTTCGTCGGATCGCCATCAAGATGTCATTTGTGGAGTTGATGTTTACCGCGAGGTAGATGCACTCCTTAACTACCTCGAAGTTACTACTATCAACAGTGACATTTTGTCCTAGTCGGTGGACAGATGGTTGTTTGTTTGTTGATAGCATATATTTAGTCTTGTCCTCGTTAACTTCAAGGCCTACTAGTTTCGCCTGTTCTTCAATAGCCGTGAATGCCTCTATCACGGCACGCTGGAATCGACCGATGATATCTATATCGTCCGCATATCCCAGCAGTTGGACTGATCTGTTGAAGATATTGCCTTCCGTGTTGACACCTGCCCTGGGCACTATCTACTCAAGAACAAGATTAAAGAAATCGCACGAAAGCGCATCTCCTTACCGAAATCCGGGGCATTTTTGGAACAGTTCACATGAGCTATTGCCAAACTGCACATTGCACCTCGTGATGAAGTGATTCCGAATTCGCTATGAAGAAGTTCTGACGATGAATACTATCATATGCGGCTTTGGAGTCGATAAAAGGATGATGTGTCTCGACTTGAAATTCGTTGGTTTTATGCAGAATTTGCCTTAGTGTGAAAATTTGATCACTGGTACCTGCCGATTAGTGTGTTGCAGAAATATTTTATATTGTAAACTGTAATAGACTTTATCCCAATATTCCTTTGAGTACTATTTTTCAAAAATCCGGAATGGTACATTGGTTGTGTTGTGAAAGATATATACAAATTTTCCCGAAGCGTACAGCTTACAGAATACCGAGTTTCAATAATAAAATTGTTTTTTTTAAAGAAAACTTAACGAAAATATATATTAGAGAACTAAACTACCATGCGGCATGGCTCGACTCTTCCTCTTCAAATTTTGGCAGCCGAAGGTGCAGGACTAAATTTATTAGACTACTTCTGAGGAGACAAGTGATTTTTTGTTTTCTAAGTAGTGCTTAAGGTGCACTACTAAAGCACTCAAAATAACATTTAAATAAATTTAAAAAATAACAATATAAGGTAAGATTTAAATAAAACGCCGCCGCAATCTCATCCTCTCCTCACCAATCAAGTAAGTCACTTTGTATTTGTGTACTTTAAATTTGTTTGATATATGGTACTTTAAAAATGAGATATGAAAAACTTTTGTTCACGTTGATGATGCCATAATTTTAATGGTGCGTGAGTGAAGAAGCTCTTTAGTTGAGATGTTTTAGGCGTGGAAACTGTGAGCTTTTAACAAGCTCACTTTTGCATTAGGGACCATTGGTAAAATACAGAATGGAACAATGGCCAATGTATCGCTTTACCATCTTATGGATGACAGTGGGTAAGCCAGGCAGCATCTTAGGTCTTGCAAAATCTTTGTTGGTTTGTTTTTCGAATTCATAGTTAAGGAACAGTATAGCAAGTATTTTTTTTTAGGATATGTCAATTAAGTACCTCTCCTCCATTACGCCGAGCTAGTCCTTGCAATAAGCGAGCGTACTTACCGACTGAATAACCCTCTAGATCCTCGAATATATCTCGATAAGTCCTATTGTTTCGAAGTATCTTTGCGGTTAACATCGCCTTCCACTTATAAGATTTCTTATTTTTTTTTAATTTTCATATTTTCTTTCTTTGGATTACATATTTGTACCTTATTAACTAACTATCTTTGAGTTTGAACATCATCATCGTCATCGTGAATTATGGTTATGACGCCGATGCTTATGTCGAGGCTCGTTTCCTACTTTTGAGTTCCTGGATAGCAATAATGTTATTTAGGTAAAGTAAATAGTAGTGTTTTACTTTTTTTAAATTTCTCGTATACATTAGTATACTAAAGAGAAAGTTATTGCGGTCGTGCTGAAATTTCGAACTCAAACTAATTATGAGGGATGATATTACGACTAAAGAGAAGTCCAGAGAAGTGGGTCGGTCTGTCTGTACAGGAGCCGTATGGCGAAAAGGTTCGACGGATTTGCTTCAAAATTCTTTTATAAAATGTTTGACATAACATCTCGCGGCATTTTTTTTTTAAATAACTGTACCTGCCATACATTTTTTTTATAAAAATTCCTATCACTAATTTTTTTGTTCCAAGGATTTTGGTCTTTATTTTGAACTATGGATACTTGAGATGGGACCAAAAACACTGCATACTCAGTCTAAAAAAAAACGAATAACGGCAATTTATAAAACCGCCAATATCTCAAAAACTAATGAAGGCAATTTCGAAAATGCTCACTATTCTTTGTATAATGTTAAGTTTGACTAATCTGCGTATTTTGATTTTTAAAATAATTTTTTTGTTAATTTTATTTTCATATGACGATTTTCCTTAATTTAAATTAAACTCGTTTTCTTTAAAACGGTTCTAACGATTTTAATCTGTTTTTTTTATTTTGGACAATTAGGTTAAATGTGTTCAATTTGCAAAATTACACCAAAATCTTTAAAATAACGGCTTTAAGCGAAATACAGTTTTTCAAAACTAAAAAAATTATTTAAGTAAATTTGGGTATTGTGATCAAATGTCAAAACTGCATTTCTGTAGCGAGAAAGTGGCGAACACTTTATTTATTTTTTCCAAAACTTGTCAGTGTTTCGTTCGAAACTCAAGACGTGATGGCGACTCGCATCTATATGGAAAGTCAGACTGTAGCGAACTTCCTGGCCGACCTAGGACAGCCTTTCTAATCTATTCTGATTTGTACTTTCCGTGTTTATAGCAAAAAGGGCTAAGGCGATTTTTGACAGACAAATCAAAGGAACTTCGAAAAAAGGGTTAATTCACTTAAAGAAGCTCTCCAAATATGACAAGTAAATCCCTAGACATTAAAGACGGATAAGGAAATCGAGTACTTAATTTTGCGCAGATTTGAGGAAGTATGAACCTTTTGATATCATGTCATACCTTGCGTCGATTAAAATTTACATTGGAATGAGTAACGAATTATAAGTCCGTCCGCCTTGACCCGTCTGAACTTTTTACTGCCATCGCCTAGCTGTCTGCTGACCGTCCATCAGGCTAATGCGTATTCACTCATTAAGCCACGAAATTTGCAAATTTGAGGTATCTAGACTGTTGTGGTCTTTGGTTTCCTTCTAAATTGATGCTAGGATTTGAAGCCAGTAGATTCATATCTTGTAACGACATCTAATTGTAACAACTTTGGCTAATTTTGCGAAAACCTACGAAAGCTTCCAAATCTTCATTGCTCCTAAGTGCTTGCACTCCTGAAGAGCGTAGAGCTCCTGTGCGAAGTGAAAAATCGCCCTTAAAGCATTCGACATGCTGCCATTAAATTCTTTCAAATCAAAATTTGCTCGAAAATGTTGCAGCCGTGTAAGCCTGTCCCGCATTCCTGTCCCATCACCATACAACTAAATTTGCATTAAATTTACCTGCCCAAAGTATTAAATCAGAATTACCCTCAATTGAATTTCCATCACAATCCTCACCCTTTTTTCTTACAAAAAAAAGCCAAAAACTATTCCCCCCATCCATATCCTTCTTCACATTTCCGTCATCCCAAATATCCGCCAGCTGACCTCATTTATTAAAAGTTAAAAAAAATATATATATAACAAACCAAATCCATTTAAACAATTTTAATTACAAAATAAGCATAATCCGTCACGCAAATTGAGAGATATGTATTTTCTGACACAAGGAATTCCTCGTCGCTTTAGCATTCCATTCCGCATTCATAACATTTAATTTTCATAATTAAGTTGAAGAAATAAATAAACTCCGATTCCTCCATGCACATGCACTCCATCATTTTATCTTTCTGCTTGCAGCCACGCATATCCACGTCAACGCGAATAAACTTTTATATCTCTCACATCAGAGTGATGTCCCACAAACACCAGCTCCCCGAGGGCCATCATATCCTGCCAATTAAACCTTCACATTAATTGTGTGTCACTGGGTGTGCAAACTCTGCCCTAAAATATTCAACCTCCTTCTTCCGCCGTGGCGGCAAACAAACATCACCACTGTACAGCTCCATGGATAATAAAAGAAGGGAAAAAATGCATCCCTCACATACACTCCGACTGCGACTCCATTCCATTTACACCGTGGGGAGAATCAGGGAGTCATATAGCTGAAAATGAAATAACAACGGAACACACTGCCTCCCTCCCTCTCTCCCCACTCTCCGCCGACCCATCGCTAATTGACATTTTAAGCGTATTAAACAGTTAGAAAACAGAAACATAAAATCACGATGAGCAGTATGAAGAACAAAGCCAACTATTCCATATGTCAGGCAAGCCACTAGAGAAGACTGCGGGAAGTCCTTGTTTAACTTTGGCAAACCGCGCTATTTCGCCATCACCACACAGTAGTAGTAGTTGAGTGGAGTATGCGTCGCGTTCATAGCACTCTCTCTGTATGTATGTGTGTATGTATGGAATTTAAATCCCTGTAGGGCCACTCAATTAGCGATGCAGGCGAAAATGATGAAACGAAGCAAACAAAATACTAAAAAAGGACCCTGATACGGTTTACTCAACCAGCAGCCAGCGACAGAGAAAGCAAAATATGTACGTCAAACTTTACAAAATTTATGTTAACGCTTTTGAGAGTTAACTCTTCTAGCTCCATAAACAATCAACTGAGAATGTGCACACACACTTCAAGTTGGTTACTTTTCTAGCAAAAAAGTAACAGACATGTGTGTACCGTACCCTCCGTACCTACACAGTGAGTAAAAGTTTAACAACGAAGTCATACGAAATTATACAAAGCAAACTATCAAACAAACAAACGCACAACACAGAAATAGAGATGTTATCCTTTGAAGTGCACCTTCCGCACTTACACTCTAATTATAGAGGAGAAAACAAAATTCTCATTAGCATTCCGACCTACCTCTTCTTGCATTAGCTTAACTACAGGCTTCATTTACAATGCCCGTGCGCCCAGCGCAATTTAACATGATTCTGCGAGACTTAACAATTGGGCTATAGTAGCAGTCCTAAGGGTGACCTGACGGTCGTCTGTATCCAATACTTAGGCCATTAAATTAAAGCTAGGAAGCTAAAAATTAAACTTCTACTCCCTAGGGTCCAGTTTGTAGTGTAATAGTTTGTTTAATACGCTTAATGCCACGCCCACAATGCTAAAGTTTAAAGTTAAAGTTAAAGAGTCAAAGGGTTAGAAACTCAACGAAATATGTAGACACTGAGGTTCTAACCCTTCGACTCTTAAACTTTAGTATTGTGGGCGTGGCATTGAGCGTATTAAACAAACTATTAGACTACAAAGTGGACCCTAGGGAGTATAAGTTTAACTTCACTAGTTTCCTATATAAAGTGTTTTCCCACGTCAACTTTTTGTGGGCGTTCCTACCAAAATTTATATATAATTAAATTTATTATAACTATATTTATTTATTATATTTAGAAACGTTTTTTAAATACATCACCCATACAAAGTTTTGGTCCAGACTCCAGGAAATAACCCCCCAAGAAATAAACCCCCAAATGAAAAATGAAATAACTCCCTAAAATTGAAGATGAAATATTGGGGACATATTGGTATGAAATACTCTTCCGAACGTCTGACAAACATCCAAGAGTAAGAAAAGTCATGAGAAGCTTCTCAAAAATACTTCTCAAAATACTGTGGCATTAAACTGTAGGTCCCGCCATTCGTGTCAAATATATAACTTCGCACACACAATGGCTAGGCTTTAGGTCCTGTATGGGTCGTTTATGCCTAATATTTTTTTTTTATTGGTATGAAATATGTTCCCAAATAAGTGTGACATAATTCCCCAAAAAAGATTTCAGAATTATTAAGAATCGTCGAATGCATACCAACCAATTTTGTGGTTTTATTTCATTTGAGATAAGTCCCCACCTCCATACAAATTTTGGGGGGTTATTTCCTGGAGCCGTTGGGCCATGCGCACGCCCTTTTTGTAACGTCTTTTTTTTTGGCGCATGGTTCACCTCAACCGTACTGAAATCTGTGCTTCTGTTTTAATCACATATTATTTTGAGGTGACGTGAAATAATGCCAAATTTTAAATAATGCGCCCTTGGCAACAGTACCTTGGTGACCCGCTATACGGAATTAAGGGATTTCAACCCTCTCTCTGCAGGCGGTTCGATTTTGGAACGGAAATAATGCTACATTTTCAGAATTTGGCTTTATTTTGTTTGGCGTTACTTCACCTCACCTTATTTTGACACTCCAAGCTCTTATGCTCTTATAAAATAAACATAAACTCAGTTTTTATTTCCGCTGTATGAAATTCGTCGATTTACGCTTGAACAACTTTGTGATATATTGAATTTTGAAAAAAATTTTCAGTCGAATGCATCAACTGCACTAGGTGTATTTAAGTTTGTAAGTAAAATATGAGCTCAACGGAAACTATTATCGCTTTTGCATAAAGTGGGCCTGTGGACCTAAGCCCAATTTTTCCCAAAATGAAAAAAACCTGAGAATTTGGACTTGAGCGGGCTGCGGTTCCAGAATTGTTATTTTGTTGGACATTTGTTTGTGGGCTACCTTTAAAGATCTAACCAACCTATTAATGCTTCGAGACTTAAACCAGATAAAAACATTAACAAATAACATTAAACAAAACATTAACCTAATGAAAATAACTGCGCCGATTAATACCCGATCACTAATTCGGGAATCAAGCTATCTACAATCGACCAGGTTTATAGAATAACTACTGAAATAGAAGAAGCCCTAGAGGAGAAAACAAATTGTTATAGCGTTTTTTTTGTCGTCTACCAAGCTTGAGATTGAAACATAAGCTTAAATTGTTCTTTCCAAGGCAGTTAGATAAGATACTAAGTTCTTATCTAGAGGACAGACTCTTCCGAGTTTCCCGAAGTCAAAGAAATCGCGGCAGGAGTTCCACAGGGAAGCGTTCTGTGTCCGATTTTATTTTTAATATATACTATAATGGATAAAACCATTTGAACTAACGTAATAAGTTGTAACCGCAAGCAATTGGCGGTATTAGCAGGTACTTCCGTTGGGAAGGTGCCTGCCAAACGGTTATAAAAATGGAAATTAAGACTACTAGGTAGAATATTAACTAGGTGTAGAATAAAAGATTTTGAAGGAAGATGTTTTTAGTGATTATGAATCTGACACTATTATGTGTACGAGCGACCGGTCCTCATAGTACCTTATGGAAGATTTTCCAACTGACATAAAAAATACTATAAGAAGCAAATAGGGCTCTACAAGAATAAACTGCATCCTTATCCACAACTGTCACTTCAATTTTGCGCTTTCTAAAATAAATTTCGCTAACCAAAAAAAGTGGGGGTATACGATCTCATCCCATATTTCCTAAAACGTTGTGCTTTAAAAACCAAGTTGTAACTAACTTGCTATCGTTCGTTCGTTCTGGATACCGAGCCAAGTTCTCTGCCAATTTTGACACCCAAATTTACAGTAACCAACTTAGCCATTTTTAACCCCCTTCTAACTTTGCTTTGTTGTAAATTTCAATCGTTCATCATGTCCCAAAATTTAGCAATAATATTATCTCACTGCCTGACTCACTGACAGATCATATGGATCCAATAATTGTACAACCTTAAAATTTGGCACAGTTAAGCGATGTATGCGCCCTACCAAAACAATTGGCCGGAAGAAACCACACCCGATGACTGGACTTTTAGCTCCATATGCCCCATCTACATATACAAGAATTATCGAGGCATATCCCTGCTTAATGTCGCATATAAGATGCTATCCAACGTACTGTATAAACGACTCAAGCCGTTTGGCAACACACTAATCGGCATGTACCAGTGTGGCTTCCGGCACGGCTGATCGACCGAAGATCAAATTTTCAAACTAAGTCAAATTCTGGAAAATACCAACGAATTTCAAGTCGAGACACACCACCTCTTCATAGGACAAAATGTCACTGTAGATAGCAGCAACTTCGAGGTAGTTAAGGAGTTCATCTACTTCGAGGTAAACATCAACTTCACAAATGACATCTTTGTGGAGATCCGTCTAAAAATTACCCTAGGAAACCGCTGCTACTTCGGTTTGGAAAAACAAATGGGTTCAAAACTCCTGACTCGAAGGACAACGCCCATGCTCTACAGAACCCTTATCCTGCCAGTTCTGCTTTACTGCGCCGCGTGCTGGACGATATTTGTTTCCTGTGTGCGAGGAGGGCGAATGGAGGAGAAGATTCAACCGAGAACTCTATGAGTTGTACCAAGATGTGGGTGTAATCCAAAAAGCCAAGAAACGTCGACTACATTAGCTCGGCCACATCGAGCGAATGGACAACAACGCTCCAGCCAAGAGTATCTTCGAATCCCAGCCCCCAGGTTCGAGACGACAAGGAAGACCGAACCTCCATTTTAGAGACCAAGCCATCGCGGATCCCTACAGAATCGAAGCAAATCACAGCAAATAATACAGATTGCTATTCATTATCAAAATTAAAGGTTTTATAAACGAGAAGGCTTTTGAGAAAATAAACGGAAGCATAAACGACTAGTTCAATTTCATATACGCAACATTGCAAAGTATACTAAATTTGAAGAACCAAATGCTAGCAAATGTGTATTATTAACTGTCTTAGCCTTCAAGTTGCATTTAATTAGGACGGGCTATTTAGCGAGCAGAGCTGCATCAACTAAATTGACGAATTGACCACATTTAAACATCAAAGGAAACTTAAAACATATTCTAGGGACAGGCATTTTAAAAACTTTGAAAAATCTTTAAAAGCTGTAGCCTTATCAGCAGAAAGTATTTACCAAGTGACGATAGGGACAGGCTAATTAAAAAAAACCAGCAGCCTAACTCAAGGATCTCTTCCAGCACCATTGCTCTACAACCTCTACAAATTATTTGATTGCAGCAACCTTCTTTCTGCGATTCGAGAACGCTTACGACTTGTGCATGGGATATGAAAATCAAGGAATTTACCTTAGCGAGTATTTCAAAATATGGAGACTTAACGCTAGTATTGAAAAAGAACTGTATCAGTTTTCTTTTTCCTCAGTCATTACTTTCTCTATCTCACCGAAAACTGCCTCGAAGTGTGTAATTGGCTCAACCTATAAACTTGAACCTTCGAATATACATAGATACGAAGATACAAGCTTTAAATGCTTTGTGATGGATGACGACTTTCTTCAAAACTCCAAAGATTAATGTGGACTAATTTTATGCATGATGAAGGTGATAGTTGTGCTTTTCAATAAATCCTGTTCCAAATAAGCACCGGATTTCGGGAACGAAATTCGCTTTCGTGTGATTTCTTCAATCTTGTTCTCGAGCAAATAGTGCGCAGAGCAGGTGTCAACACGGAAGTCACTATCTTAAACAGATCAGTCCAACTACTGGGGTATGCGGACGATATTAATATAATCGGATATTGAGCGATTTGACATGATGCTTGACGATTAATTTTTGAAAAGCAAGATCCAATTAGCACCCTTTGAGAGACCTACTCCTCATTAAGTTAAATTCAAATCCATATCCATTTCTCCACAGAAATATTCTTGAAAAAAAGAAAACTTCCACATTTTTTCTTATTAAATCAAAACCAAAAATCCTTAAATTAATGTAAATTCACTCCAATAAATCCTTTCACCCAATTACTTTGTATATTATCCTTTTATATTTTTTCCTGTTCTTTATCCGGTTTTTTTTTTCATTTAAAATTGGACTACAGGAATTTTTTTTTAATTGAATGCATAAGTATTTTTGCCATGATAAAAAATCATACACTCTCTTTTACCTCTCATATCATGTCCTCTCATAATTGCATTAAACAGAGAGTAAAAATAATCCTTCGAAAAGAATAACCAAACGTCCACCCTCTCATCAATCATCGCTGGTGGCAACTGAGAATGAAAAAAAAACCCCTGAAAAATTAAAACGAACAATTTACCTTTTAGTACTCCTGTCTGCACTCATACACATCGCCTGTCTCGTGTATTCAAAAAAGAAAGTATGAAATTCTCTTTCATCATTTAGAATTCATCATATCACGACAGATCATCGGTCTAGGACTACTACTACCTACCTTCTGCCAGTTCTCATCAGCAACCTTCAAATAAAACGAAACGTGAAGCCAACCCCTCCGGCTGTCTGTCTGACCATATGGATTCCTCTCATATCGATTTTCTTCCCAAAAAAGAATAACTGCTTCGGGGTACGAGTTGGTAGGAGTTGGTGGGAGTTGGTAGGAGTTTTAAAAACCAAAGCTTACAACACATCTATAATATTCATATGATGTACGAGTACGAGGAGGATAAGGGAGACGCGAGTGTAGGACTGATTTTATTTGTGCTTTTGATTATCTATTTTATTTGAAGCGATATCGGTAAAGGACATTTTGCATGAACGTTCAATGATGTTCGGTTAGGTGGTGCCACGTATTCGTAGAAGTTCATTCACATTTGCCTGCCTGAGGATGCCTCTGATGGCTTCGATGGCGGTAGATATGTATGTAGCTCTACAAAATTATTGGCCGATTGCCAAAAAAAATGGAATATTTTATGACATCTGCAATATGCATGTCACATGTGACATTGGATGTGTCCTCCTTTTTTTTAGAAATACATAACAATTTATTCTATTTCGTATGCAATTTCAATAGTCTGCATGAATCGAGAAGAGGGCTCATTGACTTGAAGAACATTATTGCTGATCATTGATGTGATGGAAATCCTTGATATGAGGTCTATGCTCTAGCTGTTCTGTGCCAGGTACAAATCGAGTCAATGGGTGGTGCATTTTTTAATGGAAATTTAAATTAAAGAACAAAATATATCAAATGCTTAAACGAGGTGGCTAAGATTCATTTAAAGGAGTCCTGTCAATAACAACTTTGAAGCTGTTTTCAACTGTTTTTAGTAAGGATTAAACTTGTTTAAAACGAAAACAATTTTAAGTTGGAGCTATTCTTTTATATCTTGGACTTGATAGCAAGCTCCTTGGACCAATTATGTCGAAGACATCTAAGGTATTATTTGATTTTTGGAAGTGCAAGGGTAGCTAACCGATATTGGGTTCGATATACCGCTTTTTAAATTCCCTTTTTTGAAATCCCGTGGCTGCCAAATTTGGTGGTGCGACGTTGGGTATATGCAAAAATTATTTATAACAGTATAAACATTTATAAGTATTTTAAGAAACCGGTGAGATTTGTTAAAAAAAAGGGGATTTAAAAAATTGGGATCCCGATGCACTCCCGGTTGTTTGGTGGAAAAAGTTTTCAGGCTTTTGGAAAACGTCATTGCTAGTTACGACACTCTTAAGAACAGTACGCTTCGGGCCTTCCCTAACAAAGTTGGCGCTGCTCTAAATGCTCTGGTAAATTGATATTTATGTATGGGGGAGACCCTGAGGGCCATTTCTCTTTTCAGAAAGGTTATTTTTGTTACAACAAGAAAGATCCTACGAACCCTATCTAACAAATACGGCATCATATGCAATGATACTAGAATTTCAACTGCGTATAAATTTCAAATTCGACTTTTTGCAAGTTCAAAAACTGATTCGAAAAGAATCTGAGCCAGGAAAAGATGGCTTACAAACCTGACAGGAAATATGACAACTTAAGGGGTTTCTTCTTGTTAAGCATTGTTCTTCGAAGCCGACATTTCTAATGGCCGTTATCTTTAGATGCCAGGTTTAACGTATTTTTGTCTGTAGTATCGGTCAAATCCTTAAACCAATTCCAAGCTAGTAGTCCAACATAAGAGCACTTTAAATTCCGTCGTCTGATTTGGATTCGGGGTCATACTGTTATCAAAGGAAATGAGATCTCTGAAAAAATTTGATCGTCAACTTTCGGAAGAAGTTTTCTCAGGACTTGACCCTGCATTTACGATCTCTATTGATAAAAGTTAAGGGATTCAACTAATTCGATGAGTCGTCTATCGAATCTATTATTGCTTCATTTATTCCACCAACGAAAAGTTCACCCCTTACCATAATCCCAAATATGTTATCAGATTAAATAATTTAAATAACTGCTGTGTATGACACACCAGACAAGTCTACAATCGACCAAATATTCACACTACGGTCCTTCTCTATGGTGCAGAGGCATGGACTCTATCAAAAGCGTATGAGGCCACTCTTGGTTGTTTTGAGAGGAAAATGCTTCGAGTAATTTTTGGTACCGTCTGCATAGACTTGGCCAGAATAGTGAAGTTCCAATGACTGATGTGGTTGGGTCATGTAGAGCGAATGGACGTGAATGCTCCTGCAAGGAAGATCTTCGAATCCACAGCCGAGGGACGGCGCAGTAGAGTAAGACCGCGACTCAGGTGGAAGTAAAAGGGGACCTTAATCACCTTAGCGTGTGAAACTGGAAACAGATGGCCAAAGATCGTGCTGGCTGGAGACCCAGGTGCAACCCGGACTGTAGCGCCATTTTAAGTAAGTTATGACACTTTCCAAAAGTTCGATAATGTTAAGCCCGTAAAAGCTATACGCTAGGCGAATACTCGTGACGTCTTTCATCTGTCGCCTGTCCTTCGCTGCTGTCATTTATCGCTTGTTTGCTGTCACTTCATCTGTCAGCAGCGCTATGTGCTGTGTCAAAGGAGGATTCTGATTGAATATGAAAAGACAAGTCCAACGAAAACGCACGACGTTAATTGGATTTTCAACACGGTTCCAGACCCAGTTTGCTGAAATTTGCGCACAAATTGACTGATTGTGGATACATTTTGTCAATTATTCTGACCTTAAAAATCACGAAGTACACGAAATTCATTTTGATTTGAATGTCCATTTTCGTAAAAACCTTCAACAATCTTAATGCGCTGCCCAATTGTTTACCTCAAAGAAATGTCAGATTAAGTTAGGCAAACACATAGACCTTAAGGTGTGACTCACAATTAACATCGTGCATTATGGTTGGACTACCCTTTATAACAACAAATAAAACTACAGTCCGCTTGGGGCAAACATGGTCTACATGCTCTTTATGACAAGAAAAAGACGTAGTCTTTGTCCCTTTGTTACAGTCTTCAACTACTCGAAACTTCCGCTGCAAAGTTTCATTTCATAAACTTAAGATATGTGGTAACCGATTAAGAAAAATAAATATCCATTTAAAGACTTTAATTCTACTTAAATCACTCCAGTCCTAAACATTTTAAACTACTAAAAGCTTTCATAAATTACCCAGCTTATCATTCGACATATATCGATTTCCGTTTCCATAAACACCCAATTTATATATTGAATACCACGAACGATTAACCCTATTGGTTTCACATTCTACCCTCTGAAACGCATTATAGATTCATGTTTCAAGGACCCTCTTCTATCCCCGATCGCATTAGAATCTACATAATTCAATCAAATTCAACATTCAACTACTCCACTTTCACTTACCCCATAGAATATCGTTGAGACTGCCGTCAAAAAGTTAATAAGTTCGGTGCACCCCAACGTGCTCTAAGTTTAATTAATTACAAACAGCGTTGATTATACTCTCAACCGAATTGCATCCTCGAAAGGCTTTGATATCACATATTGAAAGTGTATGCTTCAGGCTACCGCTACACACGCAATTCAATCTCTGCTGTGTACTTATTTGGTTTTTGATTACATTACATGATTGATTGCATACTTATGCACTTGTTAACGATAAAGGATGTACATAAACTATTTATTGATGTTGATAGTGATTCTTTATGAGTGGGTTTTTGCATTGACAAATTTTGTTACTGCAAAAAAAAACAAAGTCCCACTAATTAGCAAGCCTAGTGAACCGCTTTTATGGAAGCTAGTTCTTCTTAATCTTTTAAGATACAACAAGATGTTTTTTTTCTGCAAAGAAGGGAGTGTTGTTGGAGAGAAATATAAATTATAAACTTAGATAGGCAAATTGGTGCCCCGGGACGATGCAACGGCTTCACCTATCCCATCTGCCAAATTCCTTGTGTCAAATTTCGGTTAGATATAAGAAATAAGCCTCTATTTTCGGTAGCTCTTGAATAGCCCCTTACTAATAGATCCATCCAGATTTATGTATGAAGCTCAATAGCTGCTTAAGCTTTTTATTTGTTGGATCCCCCATCTCATCAACAAAGTAACTATCTTGGGTCGCCCGTCCATCTGATTTTAAGGGCTGGACAGTCGCATAGCAAATGACAGGTGGACTCTATTTCAACATCACTGCAGTAGTCATTGTGCAGTCTGCGCAGCCTATCACACAATGTTCAGTGACGACTTCCATGAGCGTGCGAATATCTTTGCAGTTTATTTCGATCAATCATTATACCCTATCCTAAGAGTATATTAATTTTGACACATAGTTTGCAACACCCCTTAATATTCATTGCAGACCCCTAACAGTATATATATTTATGGTTAGGACCAAGCCCTAAGACTATTTAGCAATGTCCGTCTGCCCGTCTGTCGTTCCTTATCACAACTGTTGAGGTCTATACATTTATGCTAGGAAGCTAAAATTTGAAACATATACTCCCTAGGGATCCGAAATGGTAAAGTGTTAAAACGAAAAAAAATGTATAACTAAATATTTAGCCAACATTTTTTCTAGTATATCACCGTTACAAAGTTTTTGGCCACATCCACATCTTGAGGAAGTTTTTTCCAAAAAATATTTTTCGTTATAAATTTCATAGAATAAAATAAATTGCCATCTATCATGTTCTCAATGCATTTTTCTTTGGGGCATATAGGGATATGGATAGGGTATCATGCTGTTCGCCCAAGCATCCTTTCTTTATGTCCTAGTCTCCTTTTGTTTCAACTCCTTTGTCTGCTCTCAGTTCTTGAAATTGGTCCATCGTAGACTCATTCCACTTATAAACCTGTCACCGTATTAGCTGATATCTAGTGTGCGTCTTCCTTGCACTCTCGTACAGCTCTAGACTACTTGGCTATCGGAGTATTGTAAAGGTTTTGTCGAAATCACGACTTTTCAATTCCTTAGAAGCTGAGATTAAAGGTCTTTCTGCTTGAAAGACGCTGCTGACACTCATTCTAACAGATTCTGTTAAGCACCAGAGTTTCACAGTAGATGCTCCCGTCAGTACCCATGTCCCCCTTGGAATCGACGGTATAAACTATTTCTTCTGCTACTACATCACTCGCCCAGTAGTTCCAATTAAGAATTCTAGTAGTAATATCCTTTTAAGGAAAAAGTTGGAGGAACAGTAGTCAGTATTCGATGCCTCTTTCGATACAGTATGGATGACAATAGTCCGGAATCTGGAAGCTTGATGGCAGTTTTGACCTCCTTGTTGCTCCGCGAAGCACCTTTTGACGTTGACTTGGTGTTGAAGAAGAAACCAAATGTTACACAGTTCATGGGCTTCACTACCGCTGTGTACAGCAAATGTATCACGTACAGTTTAAGACCCTATGAATTCCCAAACGTTATTCTGCAGGCATTCAGAGCCAGCTATGGCTTTTTGATGCGATCCTCAATGCCTTCATACCAATTTAGCTGGGAAATCTAAGATAACCCACCTATGAACGGTGAATACAGTGAAGCTAACCTGGTCAAAACAGCTGGGAATACAACGTTTAAGATGGCTGGGGCACGAGGAGCACATGGACATCAACGCACCAGCTCGGGAAAACGATGGATATCGTATTAAAGCATGACCTCACCTTAGGGGGTGCACACAATTGGTGGGCGACCTCAACGAACTTGCAGGGCATAACTTGAGGCAGCTAGCTAGGGATCGTGCTGAATGGAGTTGTTTGTTGGTTTAGGCAGTGGTCTACTCCGGACTGCCACCAAAAGCAAAAGAAGAAAAAATTTAAATATTCCTCTTTAAAGTGGATCCTACGCCAAGGTTTTTTAGTTTCCTTGCAATATTTCCGGTGATAGGGAAATTATAGGAATACCTTACACCAAACAAACATTATCATTATCTAATTGATAAAATCTAGTTCCTTCTATCGGAAGAGACCTTAAAGTCTGGTTTAGAAAAGTTTGGTTCATGTAGCTGAAGGCGCCTAAACTAATGAGCAAAGCATTCGCTGCGTTACCCTTTAATAGATAATAGATAGTGCTAAGTCAGTGCCGAACAGCACCATTAACCATCTTCAAATTTCTGAAATCAAAATTAAGATTTACGTACAATTGATTATTCGCTCCCAATTAAGAGTCAATGTTCCCCTTCTTAGGCGAATTATTAATTAAATAAATAAAGCGTTCGCGCCCCCTCTCTCACAGTTCTATGAACCAAAATTAATAATAATTTTCCTCTTGCCTCCTCCTTTTGTTCAATCGAGCAGATTTTCTTTGACCTATTTCCAATAATTTTTTGCTAATCATAAATAAAAAAAAAAGAAATAAAAAAATAAAAATCAATTTCATTTAGTGAGATGCGGGACTTCTAGTCATCGTCCCTTTTTCCTAATTTCCTTTAAAATGTAAAAAATTAAAACATATTTGAGAAAACTAAGATATCCTCTCAGCGATGATTATCCCCCTCGATAGCATATTCTAGTCAATTTAAATTGTTCCCCGAGCAGCAGCAACGAACAACAAAATAATACAAATTCCTGCACAAAGGACAAAAGCAAAAAATAAAAAGAAATAAGAAAACAAATCAATAATGTCCTTTTGACGGACCCAAATCATTTGTCTTCTTTTTTTTCTCTCTTGCTATGTCTTAATTTGCTTGGATTCACTTTTAAAGGATATTCAAAGAGTCCTTTCCAATTTGAGTTTTGTTTTCTTTTCAGGACAATATAAAAGGTCACCGATTAAGACGCCGACGCGGCATGTTTTTTTCTTCTTATGACAATCAAATCCCATGGATAACCTCTTCCAAGCAATTAATCATTCTCCTTTGGTGAAAAATATGCAAAGGAACAAAAAAAGGTCTACGATCTCTATTATATCATAACATGTCATATTCTACTGTCACCCCGAACCAAAGCTGAATCCTTAACATATTCCGCTCCAACTACAACATTGCTGTGTATATTTACATTACATGCCTACACCCAACCGGCCAGATGGAAAAAAAAGGACGAAACGTAGTTCTTTATGTAAATAACTTCCCATCCAATTTGATAGGAGGTCTATAAAACAAACAAAAAAAATAATAATTAATGACAGCACATGGCAAATAGTAGAAAACCGCATGTCCTTGGGTTACATAATCTTCGAAGCAAAACTACGTAACGAGAATAAATTGGTACCTGGTGGCGGCGCCGACGACATGGCTTAAATATGTAAGAGTCCTTGTCACAACCACAAGACGACCACACTATTGGCGGTAGTGGTGGTGGTGATGGTGATGGGGATGGTGCTTATTTGGATTTGGGGTTGGTTTTTTACTTCGATATTTTTTTTTAAATAAAATATCAAACTCCGCATGGAATACATGTCAACTTTGAATTGAAATAAGGACATGACACCGGTGTCGGTATGTGCGATGAAAGAAATTATTCCTTATTTTGTATTTTGCTCTCATGCTGTTTTATTAGAGTTGAGTTTTAGTGTTCAGGAAGTGTGACAAATTGGAATTTTCAGTGGTGCTGGCTTTTCGAGCGCTTATAGTTGTCATAAAAAATAATAATATATTGATGCCTACCGATGCCTGAACAGTGCACTGACGCGAATACGTACTTTTTTTTGCATTGCATTGCGTTCAATATTGTTGAATAATATTTAGCAGCAACTTATATTTGAGGGAAGGGGTTAAATTGGAATGAATTTGCGTTTGAAAATCAAGGAAAGTCTACAGTTTGCTTCTACGGACTGTTGGATACCCTATTTTTATTCTTTTTAAACCTTTATGCTAGGTAGGAAGGTTGGCGGTTGCCCTTGTGACGGTGGTCACGGCCACAGATGAGGAATTAACCAGATAGCCAACTCGAGAGCAAATCTCTCACCTTGCCTACAAGCTAAGTCGAACTGACATAATTTGCACTTATATGCAGCGTTGCCGCTGACTTTTTGAAAAATGTATCTTTTTCTTTTGCAAAATGTGTCAAATGTATCTTTATTTCAGATTGTTAAATGTATCAACTGTATTAAAATAGATAAACCAATTTTTTAAATGTTTTAGTTGACTTTTTTAAGTTTGTAGTTTTTTGTATGAAGGCTGATTTCTTGTGGCGCTTAAGATGGATAGTAAGGTTTACTAGAGTTTCTTGCAGTGAATACAAAAGGGTTCTTGGAACCACCATTTTAAACCAATTATTTGTTTTGAAATATAATAACGCACTAACCTTGCACAGGGTTGTAATGTAAGAGTCATCACACACAACACTAGGCACCGAAGCCTACCTATTGCGATTCCTGGGGAACCGGTTAAATTTGTACTTAAGCGGTAGGCAAGAAACCAAAGCACTTTTTTTTCAAAGCCTTTGAAGTTTTTACCGTATATTTCAAAAATTCGTAGAAGTGTCTCCCTAAGAATTTTCTACGACTACGTGAAATTGCCTTGCACTCACACAATACGTGCGGTATATTCTTAACGGCCTGCAGATTACCACAGAATCTGCAGATGTCGGTATCTGACAGTCCGAGTCTGCATGTTTTCGCATGAGGCAATGCCCCTTGCCTGCTAATATTTTATTCTATGGAATTCTTATAGTCGAGAAATAGCCATAGAGTTTTCGACACCTTGTGTCCCCCCCCCCCCCCCTATTGTTGCAAGCTCATCTGACTGCTCAGTGCTTTCAATACAGCAGTGTCCTGGCACCCAGAACAGTCTATTCGGTTCTGATTGCATTTTCTGACTATATCAGAACTGATGTTTGCTGATTTCATTGCCTTAAGTGAGGCCTGGCTGTCGATGTAGATAGTAATCTCTTCCGGATATCGATCTCATCTGCATTTGCTTACCTCTACAGTGTCTTATAGACACTCTTAGTGCTGGACCTTTTGATAAGATCCCAGCCCCTATTCCGTCTGTTGTTTTCGAGCCGTCTGTAAAAATTGTAATTTCGTTTTATTTGAAATAAGCATCGTAACAATCATCACTTCGTTGGCGGTTGGTGGATCCGGATATTATCCAGGTCAAGTTATGGATATGAAAAAATCCACATTTTAAATTTTAAAAATTATAGTAACATACCAACTTATTCTTAAAATTATAAAAGAAATCAAAACACAAACCACCACCAATCTATGACAACTTGTTAATAGTGACATCAGTCAGGTCGTACAGGTACAATACTATTTATACTGCCAGATTTAAAAAAAAAATAAAAATATATGGCAAAAAATAGGATTTGCAGAGTTTTGGTGAAAATTTAAAAACGTATCAAATCGAAGAGAAAATGAAAAAAAGTATCTTTGTATCAAATGTTTGCACGAAAGCAAAAATGAATCCAAATTGATACAATTGTATCATTGTGGCAACGCTGCTTATATGGGCTTTTACTTGCAAATCAAATGGGAATCACGCACACATGAACCGAATTATATGGGGCTAATGTCCGCCGCCAAGAAATGTAATTTTTTATAGCAAGAAGTTGGGAACAATTGATGAATTTCAGCAGATTACAACTCATAATGTTAATAAAACATGTTAAATAAACATGCACAATATGCGGTGAATATGAATTTATAAAAACATACTTGCCACACAACTAATAACATAATACAATATTATAATATGAGAATAAAGCTATGTTTTAACCAATTTATTCTAATTTTTAATGAAAAATAATCAAATAATATAGATTAACGTGACCAATATATAATGAGTAAGTTCATCATACATTTTAAAGTAAAGGGTGATCCATTTCGAAGTTCCCTACTTTTTTAAAGAAAAAAACACAGAAAATTCAAATTTAATGGAGAATGTTTATTATCATTTGAAAGAACATTCTTTGGCATTTATTTTTTGAAGATTATGTCTATCAAATGTTGGCCGTTGCTACGTCGCAGATGGTCCATCCGTTGAGTCCAATTTTCGATCACTCGTTCGAGCATTTCGACTGGTAACTGGCGAATGACATGCGTGATGTTTTCCTCCAAGGCCTGAATCGAAGAGGGTTTGTCGGCATAAGCTTTTGACTTTACATATCCCCACAGGAAAGTCTAACGATGTGATATCACCCGATCTTGGTGGCCAATCGACCGGCCCAAAACGTGAAATTATGTACTCAATAAGTCCATTGATTGATGCGATGTGTTGGAAGTGGCGCCGTCTTGCTGAAACCAAATGTCGCCGAGATCACGAGCTTCAATTTCAGTCATCAAATAGTCGGTTATCATGGCACGATAACGGTCGCCATTGACGGTTACGTTCGCACCGGTATAATTTTTAAAGAAATATGGACCGATGATTCCACCGGCCCACAAACCACACCAAACCGTTGTTTTTTCTGGATGAAGTGACAGTTCTTCAATCTCTTCAGGTTGCTCTTCGTCCCAAATGCGGCAATTTTGTTTGTTTACATACCCACTGAGCCAGAAATGGGCCTCATCGCAAAACAAAATTTGCCTCGAAAACGTCGGATCTTCTTGGAACTTTTCAAGAGCCCATAGAGCGAAGCGATGTCGCTTGGGAAGGTCGAGCGGCTTCAGTTGTTGCACAAGCTGTATTTTGTACGCTTTCAATTTAAGATCTTGACGTAAAATGCGCCAAGTCGTTCCATACGTCAGTCCGAGTTGCTGCGATCGGCGCCGAATCGACTCTCTACGGTCTTCGTGTACACTCTCAGCTACGGCCGCTATATTTTCTTCACAGCGTGCTGGACGTGGTCTATTCGGTCGAATATTATCCAATAATGAATCCTGGGTCTCAAAATGGGTGATGGTGTAGCGAATAGTACGCTCAGTAGGCCGATTATGTTCACCATAAGTTGAGCGAAGTGCACGAAACACATTCCTCACAGAACGTGAATTTTCATAATAAAGTTGAACAATTTGTAAACGTTGTTCACGCGTAAGTCTTTCCATTATGAAATGCCAAACAATACTAAACAAAATAACATGACAGCATGACACGACTCACACGTTATCTGTAAAAAAAGGCTATTGAAAAAAATATCTCTACTTGGATCACCCGTTATAACGTTACAAACACGGATTTTGTTATGGATGGTTATATTGAAGCATTTAAGTACTTCTATGCTACGTTTCCACCATAATATAAACCGAGATTAAGCACAAAAAATGTATTACCTAGATTTATATTTAATCTTGTGTTTAGCGGATTAAAATTTGTATGGTTAATCTTGAGATTCAAAGAGGATTAAGGGCAGATTAACATTAATCTCGGTTTAGTGCTCAGTGGAAACTTTGTGTTACTGGTTAAAAATGCTTTTTAATATGACGTGATCCAAATCCTTACAAATATTATTTTTAGTACGTGAAAACACTTTTTTAACAACATTTGCAATCACTTACTAGTAGTAGTAGTAGTAGTAGTAGCAAATTTATTTTGTTTGTTTTCATATTTTTTTTTTAAATTACAAAACATTATAACTTGACAAATAAAATAGTCTGTTAAAAAGAGTGGCTGACTAATTAAATATATGCATGCTTATTTATGAGTTGTACTCAACTACCAAGCATTTTCGATAGAAAAATGCACCAACAATATATTTATGCAGTGCATTCCAGCTACCTTCTGTTCTCCTTCTTCTGTCTATCACTTACTATAAATTTTAAAATAAAGCATATTAATTTATATAAAAAATTTCCAAAACCGCCTAAGAAAAGAAACTGTTAAGAAAATTGATTGACTAAACGTACAAATTTTGTATCACAAAATAATTAAAAAAGGAATAAAAATACATCTTTTCCACTTTTTTTATCGATGCACGGAACCCGAATATGTACATATATTCATTAAACTTTCTTATGTTGAAGAAAAACAATCAAAGAATTTGATATATATATAAAAAACCATTATACAATAATACAATAAAATATACATTTTATTACAATTTATTAACCAAAATGGGAAAAGTATAACAACCCAAGAATGTTTATTTTAAGGCAGATAAAAAATAGGGAACTATTTCTTATAACCGCTAAAAATATTCCAATTAAATTGTAACAAGTTTATTGAGTACCTAATTTTTTGTTTTTTTATAAACATTTACATTAAAATAGCTATGAAAGTTGAATCACACAAACCCTACACTTCGCAGCATTTCCTATTTCAAAACAAATCCGTGACCAGCTGTTTTGTTGTTGCAAAACTCGCTACAATTATTTTTGGCGGGTAATCTAGTAAGTAAGATCTAACTACATGTGTCTGACTCACACGTATTCACAGATGGAAAAATTGAGAGAGGATTTTGCGGCCGTTTAAATATTTTTTGCGGGTTGAAAGTGATAGGGGATTGCAGATTTGACTATCTGGTTAATTCCTCATCTGGCCGGGCATTTGACTAGCATGTGACGAACAGACTCGATTTGTTTAACGTCCTTGAAGCTTCTGTAGTAGTCGTTATGCAGTATGCCCAGCAGTTCCGCATGTAGACCCACATTGCAGTGACTGTAAGGATTCCGGTCAGTACTCGATGAATTGAATGATGAATTTTTTTGACAGCTGGCTATAGCTTTTTTGTATGCCTACACGTGTCGAGTTGTGTCCAACGTAGGTTAGTTCTACTCAAGGACTCGGTGTCGATTTTACGTAAAAGTACTAAGTGGCGTTCTTACTGATTCAAGGGCCAGTAATCCATTCATTTCTGACCCTGATCTTGCAAGATTGTCCACTTCCTCGTTTTCCGGAATATCAGTGTGCCCTGGCACCCAGCACCGAGTTACTGTGTTGACAGCTGATAACTTGTCTATCGGCTTTCTGCATTGGTTCACAGCCCTTCACTTCACCACATCTGATTTCATGGCTTTTATAGACGCTTGACTATTGACTGAGGCCTAAGGCAGGTATCTTTGCCTGAAAAATGCTACAGTCGTCATTTATTCTGAAAGATTTGCTTTATCTCAGGGATTCACAGCAGATGCCTGCGCCTGTGCCGATATCCATTTTGGAACCGTCGCTGTAGATGGCATTCTCCTCATTTTCCATAACTATATTCTGATTTCACTCACTCTTTCCCGGTATTCTGGTATTGAATTCCCTGTTAAAGGTGAATATCAAGGGTAGATAATCTGTTGTTGATGTGATCGCACTATTAGTATTCTACAGAGGCGTGTGTGTAAGGTCTTCGGGACCAAAGTCGATACTCCCTAAGTCTGACGGCCGCTTCTGCCGCCTTGTTGCTGGAGTAAATGTCCAATATCAGTGCGGTCTTAGACGCGGTAAATCCGCAATTGATCAAATATTCACACTACTAAAGCCGCTTATGATAACAGAGTAAAGGACTTCGTCTACCTCGGATATGCTAGCACGTCTGAAGACGACATCTCTTTAGAAATAAAATGAAGAATAACGTTTGCCAATAGCTGTTTATTTTTATTTTGATAAGGGAACTACGTAGCCTCAAAACAAGTAAGGAAACTGTGTATAATTCCAGTTCTGCTATGAATCCGAAATATAGCCTTCTAAAGCTGATGAAGATATTCTTTGCCATTTTGAGAGATTTTTTTCGTAAGATATTTGATCCGGAATACATTGGCGGGTTCTAGAGGAGACAATTAAACGACCAACTCACTGAGCTGTATATTGACATTGACCTGGTCAACAAAAAAAAGCGCCTTGAGAGGTTGAGATGGTTGAGACATGTGTAGTGAATATACACAAACGATCCAGCTAGATTAGTTTGCGCGCACAAGTGGGAAGGACCTCAACCAGCGTGAATTACGCCACTAGTAATATTTTTCAATGCAATAGCAATCCGTCATTTTAATCCGTGAACAATAAAGTAAGCCGCTGGATTCTGTTGTTAAATAGTAAATATTTAGTTGGATTGTAAAACTAATTTCTTTTAACACGGGCTAGGCCGGGCATCGGATTGTGCGCTCAAGGTTTTTAAATGTGGATAGATCTCTATGGTCGCATCAGACATTGGTCCACTTAGCTAGAATTTTGGGAAAGCAACCATTACAGAAAGAGGACGAACCAGTTTGGTCGACGAGTCACCTCGAAGGCATTACAAATCAGAGGAGAGGTCTGTTTCCAGAGCTGTTTCCCGAGCCTATCCTAAGTTTATTAGGATATGATTCATTTAAGATCGCACTGCATTCAAATTAATTTCAATTTCGAGTTCAAGCTTTGGTCTTATAACGAACAGTTTACCAATTTGTGTTGTATAAAAATAAAACCTCGCTCTCCTTTCATATTCATTTTAACTTTTTTTGGTGCCATAGCGATCCTTTACATCCATCATTGCCTTTCTGCTAGAAAATAACAGCAACTTCGTTTATTTCTGTCGCAACACCTCAAATATTTAATAGTAAAGCTCGATTTATGGCCCCGCGTGTGGGTGACAAACATTCACTACATAAAATGAAATGAAAATGACATACAAAACTAATTTTATCTGTTTGAATACGTACTTCCGAAGCTGAGGCATGGTGGTTTTTTATTCTCTGCTATCCCGAGTTCGCCGCTTCTAGTAATCAAAACCAAGCGCTCTGACATCTGCAACAGCTTGGTCTATAAAAATGGAGGTTTGGTATTCCTTATCGTCACCAAACATTGAGCTGAGATTCGAAGAACCTCTTAGCTGGACCATTATTGTCCATTCCCTCGATGTGGCGGGCCCAAATTAGTTGACGTTTTTTGGATTTTTGGACAACATCCACTTCTCGGTACAGCTCATAGAACTCGTGATGTAGTTATCTTCTCCACCATTTGCCTTCCTTGCACACAAGACCAAATATCGGTCTTAACATGTTTCCTTCGAAGGAGCCCAGTTTTAACTGTCTTTTCCTGCTTATCGTCACAATTTACGCGGACAAACACAATATATTATCATTCAAGAGCAACTTCAACTGCAATCCCGAAAACTTCTTAATAACCGGCAGTACGGTTTTCGCAGCAACAGGTCCACTGATGATTGATGACATATCTAACCGAAAAGTGGAACCAATCTATTCATCATTGTGGTGAAAGCAAGGTCGTTGCGCTTGATATTTCAAAGGCATTTGACAGAGTTTGGCATCAAGCTCTCTTGTCGAAAATGCGTGCATTTGGTATCGATGTTACCCTTCTTCAATGGTCTTTGGTCTCTCTTTCTCATTTTTATCAATGATCTCCTGTCTGCTTCTCTTAATCCAATCCATTCCTTCGCTGATGACAGTACACTTAGCTTCACATATTCGTTCTACAATTCACGTCCCTCATCTTCGGGCGTAGAGCTAGAACGGCAACGTATATTAAGCTCATTAAATTCTGACCTTGACAGAATTCTTAAGTGGGGTAAAACCAAAGTAGAAACCCAAATACTCTGCTTTTATTCATGGATGGCACTTGCAATCCGATCGAGACATCGCGAAATCACTTGACTCTCTTAGTCATCGTCGCAATGTATCCTGCCTATCGTTGTTTTCTCGCTACTTCCACCACAAGTGCTCAAATGAAATAGCCAGTTGCATTCCACCCATACAGCAATTCAACCGAATACTCGCCATGCTAGGAATGCACATCAGTTTACCCTCAAGCCTGTATTCGGACATATAGTGAAACACAAGGATTCGTTTCTTAACCGTACAATACGAATGTGGAATGCTCTACACTCCTCCGTTTTTCCTGCACATTATAGTTTACAGACATTTAAAACCAACGTGCATCGGTATCTCTTTTTCTTATCCCTCACTTCCCTAATGCCCGCACTGTGTTACTTCATTATAAGGGTATCCAAAATCCCTTTAGTGCGCGCACATTATAAACAAAAAAAATCAGGGATTATAGCCATTCGACGCCTAAACACGGATCTCCAAGCAAAATCAGGGCGTAAAATAACACGCCTTTGTAACAAGAATAGTTGCCGGACATGCCCTTGACCGCCTCTTCTCGTAAGCACTATATCATCGCCCCATTAGCAAAACGAGGATACTCCAAAACTTTGTAATCCTTTTTGATACACCACATTCTCCGTTTCCACCTCTATTTCAATTTTTGGGGATTCCCCTTTGTAACAACAACAAAAACTTATCTTCGGGCATCACGTGAAGAGGAAAATTAAACACATCATTTTCTCGATGTAAAAAAGTCCTTCGACTTTCCCTTTGTAAGCATGATATTCACATATATCTCTCGTCCTAGCAACTTGTGTGTGTGTGTGTGTAGTTAGCACGGGACAAACAACTTGACATGAAAAGAGATTTACATGTGGTTTGACTTGGGTTCGTTTTCGTAACAGTTTTTCATTTTTTTTACTTTTTTTTTGCCAATCTTTTTTGTTCTTGTGTGGTTGTGTGCAAATATGTTTGTGTGTGTATGAGGTTTTGTTGGAAAATTGCCTCTTGATGTTCTCACGCGAAAAAGTCACGTTCAACGGATGGTTTTCTTGCTACAAAATAAGTTCCTACGTACGACAAGGGCTAGCACATAGTTGAGTAGGGACACACACATTAAGCCCGCACACCCATCCCATTAGCCAATACTTGGCCGCAGTAGGTTACATGAGGCCTAGTTACTCATTATTATTTTTTATTCACTCTTGCCTCGTTTTTTATGAGTAACAAGATTCAGCGCGCCAGCCATCGCCCGCTTTCATCCATACAATTTTGATTCCAAACAATAAACCTTATAATGGTGGGGAGAGGAGAGAATGCGAAGGAAAGAGGACTATAACCCGAGCAAGTCGTGGGCATAAATTCATCTAATTTATGATGCTATCAAGTGTGTCAAAATCGCTGTTGTTCCAGTTCTTTTGTAATGAAGGTTTCAGTCTGTTCATTTTTTTTTTTGTATATTTTATATGCATTGTCCTACTTTCAAGGAGACGTTGTCGTTTACAAAATCGATTTTAGGTTGGAAATTTATTTTTCATTTCGACGGTTTTTGTTAGGCTCTCGCTGTTTTTTTTACGACAAATTTGTGTATCTGGCGCGGTTGAGATTGAGATTGAGATGGTTGTAGGAGTAGAGACCCTTCTGATTCCTGACATAAAGTTAATGGACATAAATTTGGTATTTATTAATCAAAATTCGAATAGACTGGACTGAGTAAGTAAGGTACGTGTAGGTTTTTTTTAGCAGAAGGTGTAAAAGCGACTTCTAGATGACTTTCAAAAAAATACTATTAAAAATTTTATCACAAACGAAAAACCTTTAGATATTTTAACAAAATCTTATGATCTAATGATATACTATCCGACCATAGTATATGGAACTACAAACTATGTTTGAAAAGACTTGTATCCAGAAATAGCTTTTCGGGAAAAAAAGCCCAGCAAAACAGGAAGTAGTGCCCAGCAACCTGAGATCCATAATGCTATTCCATTTCCATCCCAAGTTTTTAGCACTTAAATTTTCTTAAAACGATTGGTAGATTAGCTAGGCAAAGAAAAAAAGATGTCTCTCGGTTTCCTCTTCGTTCATGCTTCTGCACAACTTGTTACGATTTATTTTCAGCTGTATGTATCGCCAAGCACACAGACTTGATTTCTATCAAACGTACTTGAGTCTTCAGTCTTTTAGTGGGGGACCTACTACGGGGTAATGCTGGTTTTTAGTGTTTCTTTGACCTGTCACTAGACACCGTCGGGCAAAAGTAAGTTGAAATTTGAGTCGCATCTGCCTGTCTGATGTATTCTCTGCCATATTTGTGTACACCTCAGCTTGAAAAACCTTACAGTAATCTGAGGTCTGTGAAGCTTCTTACCTGACAAGATTGGTAATTTTTTTTTTGACAACTGAAGAAAATCCATCCCCTCTTCACGGGATAAAGGACTAGGAGCATGATGCAGCTACGTGCAATACAGCAAAAGAAGCAATTAACTTACTGATGGAAACAGTTGATGACCGGATAATTGTAAATTGGTCTCCAAGATCTTGTGAGGCGTCAACATCCTGATTATTGCCGATTGAGTGTTTTTTTTTTTGTGAACATCACTGCTACACGTTAAGCTAACACACTCTTGAACTAATCTGATTGAGTGTTTTAACCCTTTGAATAATACTCTGTGCTTCCTTCGTTTTCTTCTGGTATATGCAGTTTTTGTATTGACTGTTCTTCCCTCCTCTGTAAGGAATGTCTCCCTTTTGCAATGCATAACATGCTAAATCATAAAACATCCATTCCTGAACACATCAAAGCCGTCGGCAAATCATAAAATTTGCCCAACATAAATCAATATATCTTCCTTATTATGGGCAGCGAAGATCATATTAAGTGCATACACCTCCCAATGTACTGCGCTCCCATTATGTGCAATTGATGTGCATGTGGAGATAGTGTCGTATTGGAAAAATAAGAGAAAGAATTTTATTACCAATTTTGAAGTCAACAAGTAATAAAGCAAAATTTCAGTCGACTTCTTTTTTTTTGTTTTAGTCGTTTTATTTCGGTACTGGTTCAGTGCATTTGATCCGAGGTTTAATTCTACAGGGTTTTTGTTTTTTTTTAAGCTTCTGACTCGCCGATGCGATAGGGATTGCACTTCGGTCTAGAATATCTTGTGTGCTAAAAGTAGCGCCACTACTTCACTAATGTACCTGATGATGGATGCAGCACAAAAATTCTTAATTGCATAAGTGCTAATTATTTCTCTAAGAATTCCGTATAGGGCCGTACTGTAGCAGTACTGATTTGGAGTCAATATTTGGCGAGCTAAGGGCTTTTATAGCTCCTTGACTGTCCCTGAATATATGGATGTTGGCGCTTTTAATACCTGAGGTGTGAATTTGGGTTGGGCAATCCTTAATGGCTCCGCCTGAAATACACTGGGACTTTTTCCCATGGGTATTGAGACATTTTTGTTTGGACCGTAGATACCAGCGCCCACCCCAGAGTCCATTTCTGAACAATCCATATACCACATTAGGCCGTTTTGGCAATTAGGTGGGTTGTTCCAATTCATGCTTCGATGTTTGTGATTTCAGTAGAGAAACCTTTGTTGAAGCATAGTGTTTTTGTTGTTCGATCTGTTACCGCGCAGATCATCGGGGATTTCCGATAGCAGTTGCATTAGTTCTATGTTTTTACCAATGGTTTGCTCTTTAGTTTGTTTCAAACATGGAGTGCTGCATATTGTCACTTTTGTCAGAAAATGTGAAGGGGTGTGAGTCCTATTGTACAGGGTGTTTTTTTAGAGGTATAAAACTTCGAATTAAAATAAAACACAAGAAAATCTTTTTAATGTCCATCAATTTGGCTTTATTGGAAGGATAATTTTATACCATTAATGTTTAAATATGATTTCGGGCATGTGGCCGCTGCAGCTGGTTCGAATAAATACAGGTTAGAGGTCCAATTTTCAAGCATGTTAGCTTCCAAGTTCCCTAACGTTTCTGGTTTGTTGGCGTAGGCGAGCGACTTCACATATCCCCAAAGAAAATAATCCAATGGTGACAAATCACACGATCTTGGTGGCCAATTGACAGGTCTATTCCGCGAAATTATGCGCCAATCGAATGTTTCCTTCAATAAATCGATTGTGACGTGCGCTGTGTGGCATGTAGCGCCGTCTTGTTGGAACCACATTCATGCCATCCAATTCGGGAACAAAATAGTCGGTTATCACAGCTCTATACCGGTCTCTATTAACGGTAACTGACTTCAGCATCATTTCGGAAGAAGTATAGCCCAATGACTCCACCAGCCCATAGAGCACACCAAACAGTCAGTTTTTGTGGATGTAATGGCGTTTCAAGGGTCTCATGTGGATTCTCTTCACTCCAAATGCGGCAATTTTGCTTGTTGAGCCATTCAACCCAAAATGAGCCTCATCACTGAACAAAATTTTGCGATGAAACTTTGCGCACTGAACCATTATTTTCGAAATAAATTTGCACGATTTACAAGCGTTGTTTATTTGTCAACCTGTTTATGATGAAATGGCAAACCAAACTGAACATAAATGACATTAGACTCTAATCGAAAAACCTACCTCTAAAAACCCCTTTAGCTTCTATGGCCGCCGTGGGACAGGTTCTCTGCGGGGGTTAGTACTTGATGCACTGAATATTTTTGCGAGTGTCCAAGTGATACACTCCCAGTTCCTCATTCTAGGGCACCTCCATTTTCGGTCTACTTCTGTTCTCAAAAGGATGCTTCAGTCAGAAAACTTTTCATTCTCGCAATGAAACAGTTTGACCTGTTGCAGAGGACAAAATCAATATCTTCACCTTCTATTCATTATCGACGTTTTTAAGAAAAGTGTGTTTACAGAAATAAACTAGAAATAGTTTTGAGTTAGGGCTATCAACATAAAAATGTACACAAAACATTGAGAATCATTAAATCTTCTTTTGAAGAACATGCACTCAAATTCCGACAGAAAGTTAAAGATGAGGATAGTGCCAGCATCAAGTACTTCTTTCTGCCTATTTTGCAGCTCCTAAGAGGCTTACTCTTTGTTTACCCAAGCACATACAGATTCTTCACAATTAAGGATTTAATTCCATAACAAAAGACCTCAGCCCGACATCAACATCTTTGGTTTCCCTTTCCACAGTTTTTATGTAAAAAAAAAATGTGTAAACACAAATACTCCACATAGACACGCACATCACAACAGTTTTGCAAATGAAATAAATCCAAGGAACAAGAACCATGAAAGCTACCTTCAAGGACACAAATCCTTCCGTTGAGAGTGGTTTGTTTACATCCCAACTTACTATAGCTTCTCATCATTATCAGAGTATACCCTATCATTGAATCGTTCTCGTGGTGTTGTACATAGTTTTCCTTGCCTTCTATCGAATTTCATCAACATAATCATCAATGTCGACTCTCTTCCGGCACCCTTTCGAGTACGACTTGTTTTCTTCGTTCTTCTTCTCCTTTTTTTTTGTTGGCATTTTAAGAACGACAAAATATTTACGTAACCCATTTAAAGTTGAGTATTATTATTGTTATTATTATAAGCTTTGTGTACAGAGGGAGGGGAGTGCAAGGCGAGCCTAGCCGAGGCATATGTACTAACAAGGAGCGTGAAATTTGTTTGCAACAACTTTTGGAGTATTTTGCCATCAGACAAAGTGGAAAAGCGTCGTCGTGGTAAACATTCAAAAGGTATGCTGGTGTTGCACTGAAGAAAAACGACGGCGAACAGAAATACTTTTTGGGGAAAATTGAAATTTTCTAAACGTTCTAAACTTGAGTAGAGATGTCGAAGGCATATTTTTCGTGGGTGGTAGGCAAAGTTACCTTTGGGTGATTAATGAAAAGGGGTTGACATTTTTAGGGAGTTATGTTTTTGATGATTCGAAGAAGGCAAATGATTAAAAAATAATTTTCCCTCTTTGATATCTCGGTAGAGGGGTAAGGGTTTTTCAATTCAATTCGGGGGAAAAGAAGCGAATGCCTTAAACAATTAATTTAATGAAAATACGAAAGAATAATGCTTTCTTGAATTTGCTTTATTTTCGCTTTTAAAATGAAATAAAATTCAATGACTGCTTTCATTGTTGAGGTTATTGTTAAGGGTTCCGAGGAAGTATTAGCTCTCATTGTTCGGGAAATGTAGTATGAATGAATTACAATTGGAATAAATTCGCTCGAAGAAAGTGAAAGGAGAACAGGGGAAACTCATGGCAATTACGGAATGGATTGAAGGTTTTTCTTTGGAAGAAGTTTTAAGAACTATAAACGTGCCAAATAGAAAGTTGCATTTACTCTGCTCATACAAAGCTATTTTCCAGTATTTTAAAGAGTTAAGTTTAGTTTTGTTGTCGTAACTCTTTAAAGGGAAAGCTTGTTTTATCACTTAAAGAAAAGGGAACGAGTTTAATTAAACGAGGAAACATTTCCTAAATTTTTACCAATTATATTCAAATCAATTGGTCAAACCGAACATTTCAAGGTCACGGCTTTGCTAATACCATTAAAGTACCTTCCTACCTTTTAGTGAAATTGTGTCATCCCTTTGTGGTTAAAACAAAATGGACGTAAAGCGTCTTTTTCACTAAAACGTTTTTTTACCTCAAAGGGGCTTACCTACCGACACTAAATGCGAAATAAAAGATATGTAACGGATACATACGCCTGAATATGTAGGTTTTCAAAGAGGTGAGGATCCTCCACATCAATGAAATATTTATAAAAAAAAACAACCAAAACAAACTTATCTAAGGGTCAACACACAAGAGACCGAACTTGTGCTGTTAATAAACAAAGGTAACATTCGAGAATGTTGCTGAAGGTGCCGGAGAGTTCAAAGGATCTGGGTGTAATCTCTGATCACACCGAAAACTTAAATGTTTAAGAATAGCCAAGTTCTTTTATACAAAAAAAGCTTTTGCCTTACAAGTCGGTCACAAAAAGTACTGAGATCTAAAAAAGAACGCCAAGTTTGAATTGTAATTATTAAAAATTTCACAAATAGTAGTTAGGTACATTTTTATACTTATTTTATACGCCCTCTTTCGAGGAAAATAAAATATGTTTTATAACTTTCCTTGTTTGCCTTTAAAAGAACTACCGACATATGGGCGGTTGCCACGTCACTTTTTTGGAATATTCACAAAGTTTGTGTCTGTTCTTCAAATCCTTCCTATAAGTATAATTTAATAGCTCTAAATCTTTTGGGTGCAGAGTTAAAAAAAAGAGGCGGCTAGCACGCCCCCTAAATGGAAAATAAACAATATTTCATGTCTTTCCGAGTTTGTTCTTAAAAGAAGAATCAGCTGGAACCTTGGTCTCCAATAGCATGCATGTATGAATGAAGGAAACATTGTCACCTCCAACTTCATGTCCATGAAATTTCAGAGACCATGCACCTGTTTGTTTCGAATAAGAAGAAAGGAACGTTATGAACCACCAAAAGTTAAACCTTTATAAAATACACAGAAGGATCGAAGATGAACGATGGAATGATGTCGAAGTTCTGGCAATAACGTCAGCGGCCCGTACTGTTGGCAATACCAAGTTCACCGCTGTTGCAAAAGCTTTTACTTGTGAAATATCACAAATACGATGGCAAAAAGTCATACCATAATAAGCTTTTACAGTACGACAGAGTATTACAGTCAATCAAGGATGACAAGGATGACAAAATGTTGGAGATGCTACGGCGACGAGGAGTCCTACGTGGACTATTTTCAATTCGCAAGCTTTACAATTTGAAGTTTTGAAGATATATATAAATATATAAAACACATAGAGCCTCAATTCTTAGGATTTAAAAAACTTGACAAGGCAACAAGGCTTGGCGTTTTTTCAAACAACTTTTATAGGAGCGAGGATGAGGAAGAGACAACTCTACACCTTCTTTGCGCATGTCCTGCCCTCTCCCGGAACGAAATCTCCATCTAGGAGCTTATTCTATAAAGATCTAAACTCAACCGACCCTAAATGTCACTCACGCTTTATAAGCAGCTTAAAATGGTTCAACGAGTAGGCAGGAACTTCAGATCCACGTGGTATCACAATGGACCTACATAGTTGTAAGTGAGTCCGACTTCTATCCGACTACCACTTCAACTTAACCTAGCCTAACCTTGGGTGCTGAGAAACATATAAATGTTATATTTTTCCCTTGGTTCACTCCGCAAGTCCTATGACTGTGCCAAATTTCAAGGTTCTGCGATGATTGGAAGTGCTCCATTGTACTCATTATCCGTCAGTGAGTCGGTGAGTCAGTGATTCAGTGAGTCAATGAGTCAGTGAGTCAGTGAGTCAGTGAGTCAGTGAGTCAGTGAGTTACTATGTTTGATAATTTTGGTTCATGATGAACGATTAAAATTTACAACCTGGCCTGCGTTGGTTCTGGTAAATAAGGATGTAGTGCAAAAGTTGACAAAGATTTTGGCTTGGCACTACCGTTCCCCTTAATATTGCTTGAAGAATGATACGAAATTCCTTTTCAATATTTGAATTAAATCTATAAATATCATGAACAACTTTAAGAATTTGTCAACCCAAATGGCCTAAATATTTGATGTACCTACATCCGTAGCATCTTATTACTCCGATTACCATGATAAATCAAACATGCAACACTGCCCGCCACAGTTGTAGCTCTATAATCCACCATCCAATAGACATTATATGCATTCATGATTGCATCTTCCATCCAATTCAATCCACTTCTAAGTAAGTCAAAATTTCGGTTTATGTTCAATCTCTTAAATCTCGCAACCCATTAATACAAAATCCATATTAAGCTGATCCACAAGTACCAAATTTCTCAAGACAATATCCAATAATGCAAACGTCTATCGTCACATAATTAATTCCCTCTGCTGGTCCCCGAATGTCAGCTTAAGTATTGGCGCGCACGCAGGGATATCAAATTTGTAAATCCCTCTATGCATACATCCGATGCCGCCACATCGTACCCAGAGGCCCGCACGCAAAAGCACTCCCAAATCGGATAATAAATTTGAGGATTACCATGCAAGCTTAAAATTAGGCTGCTGCTGCTGCTTTGCGATGCTTTCACCGGAAGTACTATGTATCCCGGAAGTTTAGGCGTACATACATATATCTCTGCGCGCCCCAAATACAATTCATTGCATTCTGTCAGAGGCAGTCATAAATCGCCTTCATTTGGAGTTTATACATTTTTTTTTACTTTGGCCGTTGTTATCTACCCTCGCCGCCCTCGTGAATACATTCTCCCATATCGACCACCCCGCATATGAAGTGAATTGGATGGGATTTAAGGATTTCATTCGGCAGTGTCATATGTGTTTTATGATCTATTTTCATTCATGGCCAGTGCTTTTGAATCCTTCTCCTATTTATAAAAAAACAAAGCCAACGAAGAAAATGTCCACACTGATTCCGCTTTTCAATTCAAAGCTAAACAAATCCACTCGCTTGTGAATGGATAGTATGCTGCGGTCCAATTGGTTCCAATGTGGCGTGCAATAAAAGTTCATAGAGCGATTGCAAATTCGGCAAATGTGTCCTCCAAGGATGAACATGAAATTTGAATAAGGGTTGAAATTCGGAATAGAAACTTTAAGCAGTCCCTGTAAACATATGAAACTGGATCACATTCGAAATGTCTTATGCAAATTTCTGTTTGTCCTTATTAAATACATGGAAGGCAGGCAGTATTGTGTTTGCATAATATATAGGTGTTGTGACTGCAGGTGTGCTCTGTTCTTTAATGAACTCGTACAGTAGAGGAGGAAGGATAACATTGCGTCGACAGCGACGCGGCAACTATATAGCAAATGAGACTTAAACTTATTTAAACACATATCCCTGCCATGCCGTTCCGTTTGAACACAGCAAGCGACGACGACGACGACGACGGGATAAAGTTTCTCATGTTAAAATTTAGATTTATTTAGAAACACACTCGGGATGGTGGCACTCATCCTCCTTCGTCTTCGGGTGAAATTTAGTCAAACAAATTTGAATTTGTCGAAAACACAAAGTGTTGTCTAGTTCCTATATCCACTTAACAAAGTTGTATCCTCGCTAAATATTGTTGTTAATTAAAAATAAGAAATGAAGGCGCACTGATGGTTCTGATTGTTTTTTTTTTGTTTTGAAATGAACTTTTCCCGAAAAACACAAAATAAACAGAAAGTTACCGCGAGAGCCATTTTAAATATTCAAATAAGTATGCCCCTGATGAACATCCCAAATATTGGTGCTCGGCGGGATCGGGATGGTTTTGTTGTACAAAGTATGGAGGCAACGCTGCACTAGTACTGGATCTAGTTTGCATATTTCACTTCAGAGGTAGTTCACGTCATCTGTAGCAGGAATAATTTGAAATGTTCAACGTGTTTTATATCTCCAAATCCACGTCACTCTTCATCAAGCTATTTGTGGGAATCCGGCCCATCAGGGGGTGGGTTTTCTGGAGAAGTGACAGTGTTAGTAATGGTATTTTGCACTTAACGTCGACCTGCATCAGTCCTTTGCACACACAATTGACGTGCAACATTGTATGGCTGCAAGCAAATCCAGGCAGTTGTAATGTTGTGAACTACCTCACCTACGAAGCTGTGGGGATTATGGACAACAGCTATATAACATGCCAATTAAGTGTTAAATGAAGAAGCAAAAAGCGAGCTTATTAAAAACGATAAAACAGATAATTGAAAAATATATTTTTAAGGGAAACATGGTATCGATAGAATCGCTTGTTGATTTCAATCAGCTCAATTATTATTAACGTGACCGACGATATTCAAGTAAGTACATTTTTTTTTTGCGAGGGTAGGTGGAAATCTTCCATGAGATACAATGAGGACCGGCCGCACGTGATCATAATAGTGTGGGATTCTTACTCACTAAAAACACCCCTCTTCAAAATCCTTTTTACTGCAACTAGGTAATATCCTATCTAGTAGTTTTAATTTCCGTTTTTATACGCGTTTGGCAGGCAGCCTCCCAGCAAAAGTACCTGCTAATACCGCCAATTACTCGCGGTTACATCTTATTGCGCTAGTTCGAATAGTTTTATCCATTGTAGTCGGCGCCCTAGATTTGTTTTATCTAGAATTTGTAGCATAGCTTTACTGCAATGACCATGAAGCCGAGTCCGCTGCTTACGGGCAAATGTTTTTATTTCGTCTTCGACGGTAGCCATACCTAAGTCTCGGTAGATATCACCGTTTCGGATATACCACGGGGCGTTTAAAATTGTTCTTAGCTTCTTTATTTTGAAGCCTCTAGTAGTTTTAATTTCCGTTTTTATACGCGTTTGGCAGGCAGCCTCCCATCAGAAGTACCTGCTAATACCGCCAATTACTCGCGGTTACATCTTATTGCGCTAGTTCGAATGGTTTTATTCATTGTAGTCGGCGCCCTAGATTTGTTTCATTTAGAATTTGTAGCATAGCTTTACTGCAATGACCATGAAGCCGAGTCCGCTGCTTACGGGCAAATGTTTTTATTTCGTCTTCGACGGTAGCCATACCTAAGTCTCGGTAGATATCACCGTTTCGGATATACCACGGGGCGTTTAAAATTGTTCTTAGCTTCTTTATTTTGAAGCCTAGGTTAACTTTGGTACAACCAAACTACACGTTCAAGTCGGTTTTATAACTTGATTGTATAAAAGAAGCTGGTTTCGCATCCTGAGTTTGGCAAATCGCTTGGTCGATGCATTTGATTATTTAATAACGAGCTCTTCTCGTTTCTTCTTTATATGAGTTTTCCATTTTAGGTTGGCATGTCATGCCCAAGTATTTAGCCTCGTTTGCGTACGGAATTCGTACCGAGTCAATAAAAATGGGTATAATACTAACGTTTCTGTAGGTAAAAGGTTGTCTCGTTGAGAAAAATACGGCAAGTTTTTTTCTCATATAATTGTTGTGGGATAGATTTTTAAGTTTATATTTTAATCCCGTATGCCATACCTTATCGAAACCCTGAGAGACGTCTAGAAAAACACCAGAACAAATATTTTCCTCTTCTAGTGCTTTTTCAATTTCGTCGGTTATTCTATATACTTGGCCAATGTTAGAGTGCTTCGTTCTAAACCTAAATTGGTGATCCGGTATTAATCGGCGTTTTTCAATAATCGGATGCAATCGCTTCGATATAAGTTTTTCGAATATCTTTGACATTATTGGTAGAAGCGATATTGGTCGATAAGATTTTTTTATCATTTGGAGGTCTTCCTCTTTGGAACTATAATGACTTCAGCTACCTTCCATTGTCGTGGAACGTACAGTAGTCTAAGCGAAGCATTGATCAGGTAAACGAGCATGATGAATGCTTTCCTAGGCAACTCTTTAAGGACCTGCCCCGTAATCAAATCGTATCCAGGAGCCATATATAATTTAAGTTTTAACTTTCTCGTATACATTAGTATACTAAAGAGACAGTTATTGCGATCGTGCGGAAATTTCCAACTCAAACTGAGTATGAGGGAAGATATTACGACTAAAGAGAAGTCCAAAAAAGTGGGTCCGCCAATGCCTTCCGTTGGTCTGCCTGTCTGTCTGTGTGTCCGGGCGGCGTATGGCGAAACGGTTCGACTATTTTTCTCAAAAGTGGTTCCAAGGATATCGGTCTTTTTTTGTACTAAGGATGTTTAATAAAGGGAATTTAAAAAATTTACATTTTTTTTACTATAAAGATGAACAAATTTGCATACTTTGATTTTCGAAATAATTTTTTTTAATTTTTTTTTCATACGATTTTCTTAAATTTACAAGTTTAAATCGTAAGTGCCGTTTTTGAGAAAATCTAATTTTCCAAAACCTAAAAAGGGATTTAAATACATTTTCGATTCATTTTGCGGTTTAAAAACGCATTTAATGTACCGAGAAAGTTTCGTATGACGCAGTCGTGCAATTTATTTTTATTTCATACCGCAGTTCAGCCAGCGATACAGTTTTTATGTTAAAATTGTCTGGTATCCCGGCTAAAACCGTGTCTTCAATTAGCTCATGACCGTCAAAGGTCTTAAATGATTCTTTAAAATGCTCAACAAATATGTCGGCTTTTTCTTTGTCTCCTTTTGCTCATTCGCCATTATCTTTTCTGATTTTAATGCTTTTCATAACTTTCCAGAGCAAGTAGTTTGAACAGTGAGACCTTCAAGATATGAAGAGACTTCGCGGTTTCTAAAGTCGTGAATCTTTTTCTTTAGAGTTCTACATAGATTATTTAATATCGTTTTATGTTGCGGAGCACGAGATTGTTGCCATTTTTTACGCGCTTTTATTTTCTCTTTTACTAATTCGATTAGTTCCCGAGGATATTTAATTTCGCTTTTTGCTTTTGTTATCCGTTTATAAGGAGTATTATAATAGTTTGAGCTTTCTATGACTCCGATTAACTGATCGACTTCGTCCTCAACTTCAAAAGGCTTAACGTATCAATTGTTAAGATCGATTTTATTTTCGTAGTCTTTTCTAAAAGAGCCCCAGTTAGTAATTACGCTGGAAATTCTGGGTGGGTATTGCAGATAGGCCCACATCGATTTCAATATCTTTTGCATGACAAACCTATACCAAAAAATTTACCAAGGGAGTATGCCAGCTATCCGTTGACAGAAAATGTGTGGTAATGAGAAGACATCTACTTCGCAGGACATAGCACATGAAGTTATTTGTTGTCGACTCCAAGGCACAGTTTCCATTTGTCGTCCGCATGTCATAAACCACATCAGAGGCAATCATTCATGTTTCGTGATTAATTTTCGAAGTAGGGGTCCTTTAAATCTGTTAACCCTATTTTAAATGACTTGCAGCAGTTTCGCCAAAGCAACTCAATGTCAGCGCCTTTTAATTTAACTCGGAGTCAAACGGTGCAGCTGAAAGAACTTAGCTGTCTATAGGTCTTTTGTCTAGTGAACTATACAGGGTGGTTTCGGACTATAGCTTACAGATTGGTTGGATGATATTGGCTTTAAGTGCTTGAACCGTTTCGTCGGTCCTTCACGGTTCAACACAAATAAATTCCAAAGGGGTCAAATGGCAACTCTGAGGAGGCTAATTGACATCGCCAAGACGACTGACAACACGATCTGGGAATTTGGTGCGCAGAAGATTGATTGTGGCATGGGCTATGTGGCATGGCGGGCCATCCTGCATTAACCAGAGGCCGTTCAAATTCATGTCTCTGTTGACCGTTTGTGCGCACCGTACGACGACGGGGACCTTGTGAGTTGTCCACCAGCATACCAGTCTCACGTACTTTTTGCTCAAACTTGCGTACAGCAGGCGCAGTGACTGCTTCATTTCGGGCAAAACTTCTTTTCAAAAAACGCACTGTTTGGGCTACACATCACTCACTTTGGAAATAAGTTTTCTATATTTCCCAATGTTGTTAAAGCGTAAGGGGACTCGTTTCTTTCCGCGGAGGTGTAAACTGACTTTCTGTCAAGATTTCGACCGGGAAACAGCTGTCAGTGTAAAAATAGTATATAATGTAAAATGAAACCGCTAGATGGCCCACCCATTACTTATGGCCACCAGTCTACTTATATCTGCACTTAAACCGTTGATGAGGTTTAGAGTTCTTGATAATACGAATGATAGGTCTAAGAGCAATAAAAGCTATTACAAAGAAAAAATGCAAAATCTCAGCTTTATGAAAACAATACAGAAAGAAGAGAAACTAAAGAAACTAATGCTATGCAAGTTTGAAACACATGATGGTTAGAAATGCTACTTTAACAATAGTCTAGTTAGTTACTATTTTTGATAATTTTAAGTATGTATATCCCAATATATCTTTTTTTGTTTTTTTTTAGGTTGGCATGAGTTGGCTCCAGTTAATAAGGGTAAGTAGTAAAGTTCATAGAAAATTTGACAAAGCTCTAATGTGCCCGTATTCTACAGAATGCACAACATGTGCTGGTATACTAGATTTATGATAAAAATGTATTTCTTGTTACCAGACAAATATCACTGTACAGAGCCATAGATGTGCTCGAATTCAATATTACAATTAGGAAAATGTGGTCATTTCAATTTATTTCTCAGTGAAGTGAAATCTAACAAAAACATAAAATAACTGGAAATAAATTTATCTTTTATCTTAAGTTAAATGACCGTAAAGATATTGATTTAGAAAACCTGCGAGAAATCGGTATTAGGAAACAATATTAAACCCTTTTCACACCGCATTGAAATCTGAAGTTTCGCAAAAACTTTTTAAACCTCCATCTAAATCAGAAGTTGTTTCATACATTTTTTTTTTAGATTTTAGATAGTTGTATGCGGTTTCTATGAAACCTCCTCAGAATCTAGTTTCAATGGTGAGGTTGTCAAAGCAAATGCAGCTTTTTTACACATTCTACAAGTCCCAGCTGAGGTTGACAGATTTTCAACTGTTTTACAAGTCACCTAGCTAAGAGTCAGCTTACCGATTTCTTGAACAATGATCACGCGAATTATATGAGCATAATTTGCAACTTGAACGCAATAATTGTCTATTCGCTTTTATTTTTCGATGGCTGGCTTTAAGGTCAAATAAAACCCAGGTAGCGTTCGGCGCTTTATGGTATGCTTTGAGGAGATTTCGAAATCTTTTCGCGAGACCTCAAACTTCACTGCGGTGTGAATAGGGTATAAGAGGCCACTCAACGACATCGATTGCAATGGCCAATTTACAATGTTGCGTTCGGGAGGTCGCGCTGTAAAAAAATTTGATAAGCTTTAAATGTTGTGCAGCTCTGTCACGTTGGTCAAAATAGTACTTCCTCTGAATTTAATCTTGTTAGATCGGCAGCCCTTCCAATTTATGGGATTTGATGTATCAATTTTAAACCCATTAAATCTTGAAGACTTAACCATTGAGTACGTAAACACCGCCAGAAACCTTGCATCAATTTTCAATCGTACTCTCACATAGATCGATCATCTAAATAGTGCATTTGGTAAAATCCAGCAATAGTCTTACAAAATTCCGATCACTGAGCTATATAGAACTACGCTGAATTTCTTTCATTCAACACGGTCTCTTAGTCTTATACCATCTCGACTAAATTACCGTGAAACCGAGCGTCAATTTGTTATCTATGTTATATTCCTTTGGCGATAGACTTAATCTAAGCCTCTCTTTTCGTCTTCCCAATCGTTGCAGTATGTTCCAGGCGTAAGTCATGGCGCTTAAAGAACCCTTATCTTGGCTAAAAAGAAACGTGATATTCGCTGGAGATATCCGAGATATCTTCTCTGACAGCCAAGCGGCCTTAAATTCACTAGACTCAGTTTAAGTTCTATAGTGGCTCTAGAATGCCGATCCTCTCTTAAAGGGATGTGGAAGCAGATCAACATTCATCTTTGCTGAGTGCCGGGGCATAGAGATATTCCAGAGAACTGCAAGGCTGCCCTGATAAAGATTCTTTAGGCATTCCAATTGCCACATGCAAACTAATTGAAAGCTATTAAGACAATCTAAGGTGAACAAGTGGCATAGCTTGTCTAACGATAAACCGGATTTAGCCTAAGCTGAAACTGAAACGCTCTAAGTGTTTGATCTCGCTAAAAAGACTGCACGTCGACTCTACAATAGGTACCATCACTGTTTTATAGGCAATCATGCAACTAGGATTGGTGTGTACTCAAATGGACGAGGAGGAAGAGGAGACCATCCTGAACCATCTTAGCACTTGTCCGGCTCTCTCCCAAAAACTGAAGGCCCACATAGGTGCTTTCTGCCATGATATCCAGAGCCTCAAATGGTTTAACGAGTAGAATAGCAAAAATTTAGATCCACGTGGTATCTATCACTATTAACCTCTTTTTGATCTAAGTGAGACGGCCTGACCGAATGACACTTCAACTTAAGCTAATTTATATGACTTTGGAACTCCCTTCAAGCAATAACTGCAAACATCACGAAACTTTAACATCAAGAATTAAAATGGTGGAAACAAATAAAAACATTTATATCTTCCAATGGCACAAATATATCAGCTCCATCTTGTGGACGTTTACCACTTATGTATGTTACCTCTTACATGGTAATTGATCAGCTCCACGTGGATTATTTTTCGTGTGTCCAAACTAATTTTGGACCGCCACAAACCGAATAAACAACGCTCCCTCAATATCATTAATAAAATTGTTTTAACCTTCATAATCCAATGGCTATTTGCTTAAGGTCATTTTCAATCAGCGTCTATCTAATCGTATTATGAACATTTCAATTCCAAACGGCCTTCCAGCGAAATCTATCAATCGCAATTCTGAATCCCCAAGACGACGAACCGAAAAAAAAGCAAAATAATCTTCTTTCTATCTCCCCCGTAGACAACTATGCCTTTAAGAAAATTGAAATCAATTCCATTCAACGTATCTATTATCCTTCAAACGAATTCCAAATTGCAAATGCGATATTACCTCATGTCCTCCACCAAACAACCAGTCTGTCGGTAATGGAATTCATTTTGTTTGTATCTTTTTGTATTTTTTTTGTATTTTTTTTTTTGTATTTTTGGTGAATCTCAAAGGCAAATCCCCAGAAAATATATGCGCACCCTCAACTCGCTCCCCAATCGCACTCAATTCATCCCAATTAACTACATTTTTATGGTTCTTTGTACATCCAATGCCTGCGCGCCACAAAAACCCGAATATCCTTTGCATGCATTTTTGATGAGGAGATAAAGAAAACGAACATGTATGTGACAGAACAACTCCTTTCCGGATAATTTAGCATTAAGCCTAACTAAGCGTGCAATTTGCTTATAGGTACATATCTCCTGGCATTTGCTCGCTTGAATTACCACCGCGCGCCTGCCTCTTCATTTCGGATTTGGAGTCACCTTAGGATTTAAGTGGAACTAGGAACTCTTGTGTTTGCGTAAGGATTCAGGGTATTTTCCTTATGCTTCTTTTAGAAACGTTTTTGCCATCGCACAGCTAGCTACTTTTATGTGCAAATAGTATCGCAACTCGTGTATTTTATGAATAAGGATAACAAAACAACACTAAGGAGGGACGACCATGAGTTCTTCGGTGTATCGTTGTTTACTCCGATAGTCCGACGTAGCCGACGCGACGTCGTTGTCCGTGCGACAGACATCCTTTTGTGCGTGTGTGGGGTTACTTTACTACGTACAATCTTAAAATTATTCCACGGCGGGCGGGTAGAACATTTCATCACCTGCAAGACAACACCACAATGCGAGAGACCTGTTGTTGTTTTCTTGTCAAGATGTAACAAAAACTGTGTCTACGTTCAAGTTACAAAACATGCAACCAACGGAACGGTAGATAATAAAAAGTAGTGCGAGAGACTGTTGCTGGATATATTTATATTGTTAAAGTCTCACACACAAACACAATAAAAAGACAATGACCATCAGGGGGGCACTTCCTTTCCAACACTCGAGGACAATATCTAAAGCTTTTGTGGCGAAAAAGGTAAAAAGGCATTGTTGTCTGTGTGCCTTCGTGCTCCACCGTTCCACTATGGACGACGACGACGACAAACATAAGAGGATTTGTTTCCGTTTTAAGGAGTCCATTGTCATTGTCCGCTGTCTATGCGCCGCATAGGGAAACAATATGTTGAGTTTCTTATATCCTGGCGGACATATTGAATTTTCTTTCGCATAATGGACGTGTTTTTGTTTTTTTTCCTTTTATTTATTCGAGACATCACTATGTACCTACATGGAGGATAGAATCTGTTATTTTAATGTCAAGAGTATGGCGAGATAACCAACAAAATTTGCCCCAAGAGCTACTTATGCATGGCATACGACTTGTAGTAGAAGTACACTATACTCTTCATTCGTTATGCTATTTAATGGTGGGAAGGAAGGAAGCATGTCCTGGGAGAGTGTGTTTTATGTGTAGTGTACTCCTCCTTCTTACACACAGAGAAAGAGAGGGAATGAGATGAATAGCAGAGGTTATTTGCATAATGGTCATAATATGAAATAAAAATGTATAAACGTCGGGGATGCGAATGAATTTAAATGAGCTGAATGCGTGGTTACTTTGGTGGCGTAAATTTTGGTGAAACAAAGTTTGAAGGAATTTTAACAGACCGAGGAGAAGGCTACCACAATGTGTACGTATGATGATTACATTAATTACTTGATTTGCCAGAAAACACACACACAAACATAAATATGTACACTCAAGTTCTTGGCTTTTGAAATATAAATAGAAGATGGTAGCTACTTAGTCGAGTGCGTGATGTATGTTTTCTTGTCAAGGTTATGACGTATAAATATCTCATTACATGATTCCGAATGCTGGAACTATACAGTGAGAAGAGTGATGCCAACTAGGTCATAATTAAGGCATAGTTAAGATTTTGTTGACTGTTATTTTGAAGCTTAGTTTTTTTTTCGAAAAGGCTTACTTAAAATTTTAAAATCAATATGCTGCCTACAGATTCCTTCGCCCACTGTGATGTAGGAGAAAATGACAATTAATAGCTTTGGTAGGTATGTACCTAAGGGTTCAATTAAGGGAGCTAATTAAGGGGTTTAACATCTTTGAAAGTAAGACACTTTCGCCTGGAAAAGTGTTTGGGGCCACTTTCCTTCTGGGTAGCTGGCTTTGAAAGTTTTTTTTTTAAGAGGGTTCAATAGAGCATATTCAAAATTTGGAAGCGAAGAGACCCCCTAAATTGTTAAAAAAAAATTTAATTTTTGGATTTAACCCCACTTTTTCAATCTCAACATTTTTTTTTGTCGTGAAAAACATGAACATTTTCAGATGACAATAATGTTGATGAATACAATATGGCAACAGTACCTAGTTTGCCCGCTTCGTGGATTTAGGGGATTTTCAACCCTCTTTCCGTAGGCGGCAGGTACCGCCACTTAACTTCGTTGCGGGTTATGTGCTTTTCGTCAGGCAGGCAGTGTGTGTAGCAATACTTTTTGCGATGACTGAATAAATAAAAAAAAGGATTTTAAAACTTTCATGGATTTAATCAAAAAATTCCTCAAAATTCAACAAAAAAAGAACATTTCTTTACAAAAATCCCAAAATAAACCTCGCTATAGGATCACTGAAACAAAGAGAAGTGTAACATTTAGCTGCATTTCGGTGAACGCAACCATACATCCATATTTTCCTGTCATTTAAGTGCAAAAAGTGTAAATTTTAAATCAATAATTTTGTTATATTTAATTATCTGACTCCTCCACATTCAAAGTTTGAATTTGTTATTTTTAACAGTTTTTCTATCGATTAAATGTATTCGTATATGCAAATCCCTGCTAACCGAAAGGAAAGTTGAGCCAAGTATTTTATGTTTTTAACTTCATCCGGTTTTGCAGTAAATTGGACTCTATTTTTAGGCCAATCGGCGTAAACTATTGGCTCCATGGGTCAGTCATATTGGATTTTTATTTTACAGTTTCACAGTATTTTTGAACACGAATGGAGGGACCTACAGTTTGATGCCGATTCCGAACGGCAATGAATTGTTGAGAATACTCTTGGATTTATTTTAGACATTCTCAAGAGGTGGGGTAGCGAATAAAAACCTTAAAATGGTACGGGCCGGGATTTGAACCAGCGACCCCTCGCTTAGTGGTTCAACGCACTTAACCACCAAGCCACTGCATCCACATGTCTCTGTCTCTGAAAAGCAAAACAAAACATTATCTTAACTTGTTGCATAGTTCCAAATGAACACTGACGTATATACCGAACTGTGATTGTTGTTTGAATTATTTTTGTTATTGCTATACATATAAAGTTCATAACTGTGTCATACGAAACTTCCTCCGTACATGAGATGCATTTTTGAATCGCCTAAAAAAAATGTAAAATTGTTGGGTCTGTTTGCATCTGTAGTCATGTCTTCCATTGACGCTTAAGTTTCTCGTGAACACAAAATTCGATAACGCGACTGCGATGGATGCAGGCAAACCAAGCTACTGCAGGCTGCTTGAATGCGTTGGCGCCACCAAGCTTTCGCTAAACACTTAAATGGTTTGGGGTTAAGCGACACTACCACCACTTCCAATCGAGTTGATGCAATTTTGCACATTGGACACTTTTCCAAAATAAGAACAGGAAAGGAAAAGTTAAAGTCCGCTTGGACGAACAGTATGATTCCCTATTCATGTACCAACCCACCCCAAAGAAAAAAACGGATCAAAATCGATATAAGTGATTTAAAAAAAAAATTGTACGGCAGGTACCGTTATTTAAAAAAATATATGATTATAGGATTATCGGATCAAATTATCTGAGTCTTATCCTTCTAAGGAGAAAGGTGAAGGGCACTGCCTAATACATTTGCTCAGATAGGCAAGCTGCTATTAAAGCCTGCTCTGCCGATACGGTTACTTTTAACATTGTAGAGGGGGCTATATGCAATCTGAACTGGCTGTGCAGATGTAACTTTGTAACCCAACACACCGTTATCTAGGGCAAAGAAAGAGCTGATGCTCTGGCAAGGCTAGGCTCGTTATCGGCCTTTTTCTGTCCACAACCAACAACAGGGTGTTGCTCATCAGTTCACAAAAGTGAAATTACAGAGCGCTTACGTCTACAGCACACCGAGTACTGCCATGATTTGTCATCGTGCAGGCATTCGAAACTGTTAGTCGAAAGTCCCAAACGAAGCAGATAAAAAAATCTGCTTGGACAGAGAAAATATGACTTGAAGGCCCTAAATGGCCTTGTGACTGGTTTCAGTCCTCTCAACGAGCATCATCTGAAAAGGATCAGAGTTAGAAGCTCGGGCCTATGCGAGTGCTGCCTGAAATATAATGAAACGACGTCCCACTTCATCTGTGACTGCCCCGCTTTTGCCAAAACCAGACTGGCTGCTCTCGGCCTGTACAAAGACGGAAAATTTTACTAATTTTTTTAAGATGTTAAGTTGAAAAAATATGCTTACTTTGATTTTTGAAATATGTACAATTCTTTTAAATTTAAATTAAATTCGTTATCTCAAAAACGGTTTAACGATTTTGATAAATTTTTGTATTTGGAATGATTGTGTTAAAATTGTCCACTGTGCCAAATTACATCAAAATCGTAAGTACATATATAAATACATAATAAAACTCCGGAAAGAAACCGTTTAAAGCTTCCCAATAGGCTTTCTCGTATTGCCATACGGTCCTTTTAGGAGCTTGTTCTTTAACTGTGTGGCTGGAGTACGAGAAATTCACCGATATGATACAATGGCGATAAGACATTTAAAGTGTATTTATCCGGTTGAGAGGTAAGAAACAAGTCCAGAGTGTTGGCGTTTTGACCGCTAATGTCCGGTATCCGTGTCGGCTCATTTACAATCTGGGTTAAATTATTAACCTCAGCAAAGATCTCTACATACTTTCCTTCGGGTGTTGTCTGTCCAGAATGTCGAAGCCAACTTGAATTGTGTATATTAAAATCGCCCGCAATGACGATTTCAGTACGAGGATAATGGGTTACAATTCTGGTGATGGAATCAGACAGTGCATCAAACTCATTATAAGTTAAATGCCTGTCCTAGTTAGGGCTTCTATAAATAAAACAGTAGTGAATTAATTGCCTACGGACATAGAATTTTAGCCAAATAGAATTAAATTCCGGATTGAAACATTGGCCGTATTGTGGTTGAAGTTGGTAGGCTATATCACTACGTATATAGACGGTGAGACCGCAATAAGAAAAGAATAATGCCACTAAGTTATAACCAGGCAGTCTAAACTCCGTTAGATCAGAATCAATGCTGACCTGTGTTTCACCTAGTGCCAAAACAGCTGGTTTATTGAGATTCATGTGGGCGTACAATGGAAAAAAATTCGCCCTTAACCCACGACTATTGCTCACCTCTACCCTGAAATTCGTACACATAGCAAAAAATAAACACGAAAACTGACTGAGGAGCGATTACAAAAAAATGGGTGTGCACGCGTCGCTTGGCAGATCGGCACTTGTTTTTTTTTTGGCTGCGGTACCTTTCCAGTGGTGTGGTGACCAATATTCTCTCCTGGATTATTTGTAAGAGATCATAGATCGGTGACAAGGGGGTTCACGCATGCTTATTAGAAAAATATAAATAAAATAATTTCTCGCTCTTAACATCTATAAATAGGAATAATACCTTTCCGCATGAAATTTGGGTTTTTTTGTTTTTTTTCGATACCCGATAAAATTGCTGCTGTGGCAGAAAGTGTGCGTGAAGCCCCATAAACATTAATTCACGGTCGTTCTCAATAATTGAACATTTCGGAGACATCATTGAGACGAATTTTGCATAAAGACCTTGGTATGACGCCATACAAAGTCCAATTGGTTCAGGAGTTGAAGCCAACTGACCATCCAATGCGTTTTCGCTTCGCTAAGTGGGCCTTGCCAAAAAAAAACATCTTTTCAGATGAAATTCACTTTGATCTTGGCGGGTATGTAAACAAGCAAAATTGTCGCATTTGGGACACAGAAAACCCGCACGCATACATTGAAAAGCCGATATACCCAAGCGAGTCACTGTTTGGTGCGGATTTTGGTGCAGAGGCATAATTGGACCATTTTTCTTCGAAAATGAGCAAGGAGTGGCCGTTACACTCAATGGCGATCGTTATCGGGCCATGTTGAACGAATTTTTGTTCACAAAAATTGAAGAGGAGGATATTGCCAACATTTGGTTTCAGCAGGACAGCGCTACGTGCCACATAGCCGAAGCTACACTCGATGTTTTGCGCCCTGTTTCTGAAGATCGCATTATCAGCCGCAGAGCTGATGCGGAGCTGCGATTTGACACCTTTGGACTATTATTTGTGGGGTGCCGTAAAAGATAAGTGTTACGCCGACATGCCAGAGACAATTTAAGCTTTAAAGGACAAAATTCGTTAAGCCATTGGTGAAATACAGCTGCACACAAACGTACATTATCGTTAAAAATTAGACCGATCGTGTAGGCTACTGCATGGCCAGCCGAGGCAGCCATTTGAATGAAATTGTTTTCCATTATTAACCGGAAGGATTGTATTTACAAATAAAAAAAGAAATTTGAGAAAATATTCAGTAGTTTTTTTATAGCATTTTCAAAAAAAAAAAAGTTATTTGGTGGACCCTTTATATGGAGTTATGCCGTTGGGAAGATTTTGGATTTTTGGGAGACAAGGCGATTCGGGTGTAGGCGTGGTGTTGCCGTGTTTACCCTTTTTCCTTTAAAATAGGTACCTGGCGGGAGATTTCCCAACCGCCCGGTAAGGAGAATTAAAACAAAGATTTTATCTGGATAATAATGTAAGTTAACTTAATTACTATTAATTATAATTTATTATGCCCTAACCCATTTGTGGAGATATTCTCTGCCTTTCTCCTTTGCTTCCGCTTTCCTTTTTTTTTGAGAATTTTCTTGTTTTTTAGCGATTTTGTTTTGTAAGGGCTAGTTAAAATGAGGAATTGAATAAGAGGCTGTAGGTAATATTATTTGGGACATCCGCAACAAGGTTGCACATAATAAACCTAGACCATTGAAACCACAAATTATTTATTTAAATAAAATCAAAAAATAAATATGCAGCTATTCAATTCTATCGATTTTTGGACCCAACAACACTACTTCAGCTCTGGTCTTCACACAAAATAGACTTGGCTACTTCACCCTATTTCCCCATTTTGTGCTCAATTTTCAACTTGAGATAATTTTCAGCTCCAATCACCGAGATTAAAACAATTAATTACTTGAAGAGCCTCTACTTTGCGAGTAATAATTTTCTCTTCAACTTACATACTTCTAAGCACTCCAGTCATGTGTTGCCATTTAATTGTTAAGCTTCAGTGAGTCTTCCTGATTTCATTTATCTACTAAAGCCTATCCGTTGACTGGAATTTCTTCCTTAAGAGATGCATCCATTCCTAAAATCTGCAATTTGTGGTATTGAAGTAAATTTTCACTCAACCAGATAATATTCCATCAATCATCCATAAATCCTTTTTGGCAAGACCCAAAAACAAACGAAGGAGAAGGAAAAGTCTTCCCTTTAAACATAATTCCTATCCATAAAAGCAATTAAATTCAATATTTTGGCCCATTCCGGTGTATGTATTCTCAAAAGTGAATATCTACCGAAGCGGAAATGAATTGATATTCAAATGTTTCATCATTCACTTTTCGACTATCCGTAGCATCACAAAAGGACCGCAAACCTCTTTTTTTGTTTTTTTTTGAGGGATGATGGATTTTTATGTGAATAAACTTCCAGTGAACCGGCACGAATGTAAAAAGGCAGCGCAATAATTTATTCGTCTTGTTACTTAACTTGAGGTCAATAGCCGTATCCTTGAACTCTTAGCATTTATCTAATATCTCGATAAAAAAAAATAATAATAATAATTCAATATTGTCAGTTCGTGCTATTCAATCAAGTTACTTTCTAAACTATCAATTTGAAATATGTATGTGCAGGATAAATAGGGAAAATCCACGACATGAAGTTGAAGAGGGCTTGTAATACTAATAGGATGTCATGATTTCACTTGAAGTCAAACTATCCGGAGTTTGTTTGATTTGTAGTACCCGGACCATCCGCAACCGCATCGCATGGCTCATGTATCTTCTGCATTGAAGAAGTACTCGTTCTCGTACATTTGATGCATGTACGAAGGGATATTTGTGTTATAAAAGAAGAAGAGATTTTCTTCTTCGTTACCAACCACAACACATACTATGTATCTCCGATGTACTAACCCAGTGACCCAGAAACAAACAAGAGTATACAAGATGAATGGATCCATTTGCATTGCATGCATCCATTCTATACCTATTTGTATACTCTTAGATGTGGGTGCGATGGCGGTGATGCTGATGGTTTGACTTAAAGGGATATCTCTTTCTTGTAATGCAACTGTTCTAAATTCATATCAATTTTTTTTTCTGCGTGCGTGTCCCTTCCGAGGATGAGAGATTTTATATTCTATTTCAAATTGAAAATGGATTTTTTTTTTCTTCTCCAATGAAAGGACGAAAGATAACCAGATGGCAGATGCTGTTGGCATTTGACTTTTACGGATGTAACTAATATGCATGGTTTTCTTCTTTCAATTTTGTGTGTTTTTTAAGGATATTTTTGTGTGCGATAAAATAAATAAGAGAAGAGAAAGCATGACAGGAATGTCTGACAAAACATTGCTAGATTGAATTTAGGTTTTTTTTTTTGTGTTATCTCATCTTAGAGATGAACAAATATTTTAATTTAAAATTATTGCTTACTTATGTGTCAGAAATGTTTTTGTATTTTTTTTTTAGGAATGTCCTAAAGTTTTATGGAAATGTATTTCTTTTATTATTAATTAAATTATGAACACAAAGTTGTGGATGGAAAAATAAATCGTGTGGCACTCGTCTTCTTTTTCAATTTCAATTACAGTTTTCTGTTTCGTTATTTATCTTTTTGTGACAGTCGTGGTAGTCTCAACTTGGTAGATTTTATGCAAATGTGTTGTACTTATATCTACGCTAAACAGATGTATCTGGACATATTAAATAAATTACGAATTTCCAGATGGAGGGGAAATTATTAAATGAAACCATTGAGAAACGATGAAGTACAAATTCTTTGAGCGGATAGTAGAAACTCGAATCGTCCAACGTGAATTGCATCCTTGTGGGAGTTGTCTGTTTCAAATTCATCTTCTTTTTTTTATATTACACGTGCACTAAAAGGACTTTGGAAACCCTTAGAATGAAGTGACACAGTGTGGGTGTTAGGGAAATGAAGGATTAGAGAAAGGGATATACCGACGCACGTTGGTTTTAAATATCTGTAAACTGTACTGTGAAGGAAAAACATAACATACATTCGTATTGTGTGGCTAAGAAACGAATCCTTGTATTTTACTGTCGGTCCGAATATAGTCTTAAGGGTGAACGGATGTACATTCCTAGCATGGCGAGTATTGCGATTGAATTGCTGTAGTTGTGCAACTGGCTTCTTCGGAATGAGGTGCAATGCTACTCGAATCGTCTTAGAATGATTGAACATCAACAGAAACATTGTCAGAGGTGAAGATTTCAAATTCACGAGCTGATACAGGCTGCTTAAGATGGTTTAACAGGTCAATTGTATCCTCAACTTGAATGAGTGGTACATTGTCCTCCTCATCAAAACCCAACCCTAACAATGTTCAGTGATCAAATATATTTTGTAAGCACTTCTTTAGTGGCTGCTTTTCCCAACCTGATTTCTTATTGTATTTTTAACTTTCTCCTACCATATTAAAGAAAAAGTTAATGTGATCGTCCGGAAATTTAACTGAGAAGTCATGAGAAATCATTTAACTGAAAATCATTTATCACTAATTTTCTCGAAAATGGTTCCAAGGATTTCGGTCTTTTTTGTACTAAGGATACTTGAGATGGGGAAAAAATCGATTAACGGTATTTTATAAGACTGCTAATATCTCAAAAACTAATAAACGAAACTCAAAAAAGTTCGATTTTTTTAAATTTAAAATAAATTTGTTTTCTCAAAACCTGCTTCAACGATTTTGATAATTTTTTGTATTTTCAACAATTACGTTAAATGTGACCAATATGCGAAATAACATCAAAATCGTATGTGCCGTTTTAGAGAAAATCAAGTTGCATACCTGACTGCTCTTTCCTCAATAGTGGCCCTTATTATGGAGAGTGGAGGTTTAATGTCTGCAACTTCACTATAAATAAGTAGCCCTCCTTTTTTTGCAGTGCCCTGGCACCCAGCCCAGTCACATCGGTTCTGGCTGCATAATGCCTTGAGCATTGTGCGACAGCTCCTAACTGTATCAGAATTGATGTTGGTTGATTCCATTGCATATCCTTTCAGGATACCGATCTCATCTGCATAAGCTCAGCCACCCTGAGGACAGCCAGAACCTCTGATTGGAAGACACTGATTGTGTCCGATAGTCGTATAGACACTCTCAGCCCTGGATCCTCTGAGAAGATACCAGAACCTGTTCCTTTTGCTGTTTTCGAACCATCAGTAATTGAATTACCTAGAAGTAACTCCGCTAGGATCATACCTTGTCCAAAACTTATACTCCTGAAGAGTCCCAAATTAATAAGTCGTATAGCACTATTGCCAGCAAGTTTTTTGATCTGAAGTTCACGCGGTGTAAGATGCAGACGGGGGTGGAACGGAGAGCACACGTGAAAGTAATACTGGCCGGTCTGTGACTGCCGCTAATTTTCTGTAGATCGTTTTTATACTCATCCTAAGGGTACATATATTAATTTTGCTACATAGTTTGTAACACCTCTTAATATTCGTCGTAGACCTCTAAAAGTATATATATTTATGATCAGGACCAAAACCTAAGTCTTTTTAAATATGTCCGTCCGTCCGTCTGACCGTACGTCCCTATCAACTTTTGAGGCCTTTAAACTGATGCTAGGAATCTGAAATTTGGGACGTATAACTGTAGCCTTTCCTGAGGTTTTTTTTTCATTTAATTTTTGTTAATCAAAAAATTATTGATTTTAAAATGAAACAATTAAAGTGTAACCAAAATATGCAAATCAAACTCATATTTTTGCAAGTTAAAGGGACTTTCAATGACTGAAATGATAAGCCTCATTTAAAAAAAAATACTATAAAAAACCTTAGTGGTTTTTGCCCAAAGAATGGCGAAACAAATAAAATCTCTTCAGCGAAAGCCATTTCATCGCACCCAAAACAAAAGCATTGTTGGCTCTTGAATGGGACTTAATGAGGATTAAACTATTAAAGCCACATATTCCATATGAAACTCCAGTCTTACGAGACCCACCGAGTCCTTAACCACAACGAATAAACTTTACCAATAGAAATAATGAATCCGCCATAACTGGGAATGAAATCCATGTTAAGATTAATTTTTCGTTTGCTATCCTTATGGCCACGGTGACGTCTGGTTTTCTCTAAAATAACCCATATGGACATGATTTTTATTGCCCTTAGGGATAAAATCAGCTTAAGTTGCTTCTGATGTTGCGGTTGGATGTTCTCGCAGAGCGTAATGGGGGGGAGATTGTGGAAACAAAAGTTAAAAGCAGTTTATAGATGTGTGCGTGTGGGGGGCTGTTTCTTGCTGTATTCAGCAATGAAACAAAATAAAGTTAACGTTTACATCTGACCCTGAAGCGAAGAGGAGATTCTCAGATGTTTGCTGGTGATATATGGGCTAATGGGTGCCGGTGGCGTATGCGTAACATTTTTCTGCAGCCATATTTTTTACAGACGGGTTTATTACAGATAATGAATTGTTTTGTTTTATTTGGATTTTGATTCTTCAGGAGATTTTCGGAGATTTATTTTTGGATAATTCCATAAGTGGGAATTTCGAACACGGATTCGAGATGAAAAGGAAGACCGAACCTAACTTTTAAAAATCAAGTTGCAGCGGCGGCCAGCTAAATAAATATAAGATTTTAACATGTCAACAAAAAATGGTATGACGTTGGGGGTAGGGTTTTCAATTTCTAACTAACTACAAAAGCATCATTGTACATTTTGGTGACCTGCATGAGAAGCGAAAAAAGTTTTATGATGAAAGCGACGTCCACAAGACAACATTTAAAGAGATTTACACAATAAAGAAACGCAACCTAAGTCTCTATAGTGTTCTACGGCCGTATTATTCACATCTTCCATTTTGTTAAAATTAGCCAAAACAAATCCACTATAGGATATAAAAATAGTTAAGGTTTTTAATCGGTTAAGCTCTAAGCGCTGTATAGAAGAACTAGCGGGGTTCTATTGGGGACATTGCACCGCGTGGTTTCTAGCATGTTTGTCATGACATAGTTACATCAGTTTTGCCGGGATCATGAATTCGGCGATAGATATGCATGTTATCATATTCGGCTTTAACGTCCAAGAATATGTGGTGCGTCTCGGCTAAAAATTTGTTGGTCTTGTTGCTTAATTCAAATCTACTGTCGATCCGCCGGGTCGGGAAGCCGCCCTGGTCTTTGGTCTGGAAAACTGAGCACTCTTTTTCTTTTCTGGAAAAGGTATTCTACTCCTACCTTGTATTGGATTCGTATTATGTTTTTTACTTCTATAATTTTCGAATATGTGTGCAACTTCTGTCATCTTTTTGCACAGTGTAGAGAGTACACATGCATACAGACATTCTTTATAGGTTTTGGGTACTACAGGTGTAGGCTTCTTCTCGGCAGTCCGCAGCTTCATTACATTCAATAGAGTCAATATGAGATGCGTACCTTGCATCGATTGGTACATGGTCGGGTTGGTTAGCACCTGGTGATATACTTATTATCATGTCGTGAAATCAATTAGTCAGTAGCCGTTATCTGTTGTTGTTTTGTAAAGGCTATGCTTACCAACTTACCTGCCAAAGATGGTTTTCCTTTTTGACTTTAGTATTGAAATCCCCGAGCACAATTTTAACTTTGTTCTCCGAACAATCACGGTGGCCTCCGCCGAGGATGTCATACAATTTCTCCTTGAAAGGTTCGCCGTCGCTTCGTTTGTAGGGTTATGTGTACTTTTATGACTTACTTACTTACTTAAGGTGGCGCTACAGTCCAGGGCGGATCTGGTCTCTAACCAGCACGATCTTTGGCCAGCTGTCTCCAGTTTCGCACGCTAAGTCCCGGACGTTCGCTTATCGGCTTAAAGTCAATTAACTTTGGCTTCGAAAGCAGTTTTATCATTTCTATGATGACCTGGCTTAGCGGCAAAATAGTGAGTGGCAATCAAATCCATGCCCAAGATATTTTCTCAACTTAAAAGCGAGTGAATTATCTTACCACATAAACACGCACTAACTCCAGCTTCGGCCAGCCACTTGCCCAAAAAAAGGATGAAAAAAGCTATCATCCGGCATACTAGCTCAGCGAGTTCGTTGCGATACAATCTATTTTCGGCAGAAGCGGCCTTCATCATAGCTGAACTGATTCCAATTGCCATCCTCGCGGACGAAATGTTAAGGGCATGTAAGAATTTGTATATCAAAAAGAAACAACTTCAGTGTTATTTATCTATTAATTTGCTATTTTATTTCTGGATGATAATACAAGCTTAGTGGCTTCAATTAATCTCTTGCAGATACACACCGCAACTGAGCTTAACTTATAGCACAAGCTTGGTGGCTTTGAACTTTTCTCCTCTGGATACAAACTGCAACTGATAAATTTTAAAATTAACCGCGTCGTCGTATCTATGTAAAAGTATGTATGTCCTGTCGTCCTTGTGTACAGTCTATTTACATTCCGGTTAGATTGTCGTTGGTCATCGTTTCTAACTACTTCTGTATATGTTCGTCCAGGTTGTTTACGTTCCGGTTCAACTGATGTTCGTTGTCATCTACTGTCTTCTTCTGCATGTGTTCGTCCAGGTTGTTAAGGTCGCTTGTTGATATTTCCCGTTGATACATGTTGGTGCATGTATCCTACCGTTGGTGTCATCGTCCGTCTCTGGTGCATGCATTCTGCCGCTGTCCGTCTACTCCTATCTTACATACAACAGAAAATTGGGAAATCTAAGTTAAGTGGAAAAATACTACCAATGGCAGATGGACCTTGTAGGCCCTTGCCCCGTAAATTATTGTAAATGGGATTAACAACAAAATTAATGCAGTTCATTTCGGTTAACTGCTGCTATCGCTAGTGCCTAAGCTTGGGGTCAGATAAATAGCACACATCCGTTTAACAATGCATGGCCACTTCAGGTCTTTCTAGTTACCAACAAATTTTTAAGTAGATAGATATTCCCTAAGCCCAGACAGGAAAAAATTGGTACAATATTGAAGTCTACGTTGGACCCACCTCATGCTATATCAAGTTAAAGTAAATATTTCCGATTTTGAGATTTAACTTCTCTAAATGCTAAACTACAGAACTCTTAAACATAGCTGTAAAAAACCGCTCTTCAATTTATTTTACATTTGTTTTTTAAATATATTTTGAAGTAGATTTTTTAACAACCTATTAGCTCTATCAAAATATCTTGCATAGTAAATCTTATAGAGCGTACAACTCTCCGAAAAACTGTCCCTTAAGACTCGTGGTATAAGACTAATATTTAACTACTTAAGACGAACTTTGGTTACTTTCCTCAATGGACTGGGGGATACCATTCCCCCCCCCCCCCTCTCTCTCTGTCGCAATAGCCAAAGTACTCTATGAAACCCCAGCAGCTATCAACAGTGACAATTTTAATCAATTTATTTCAGTTAAAACTTTAAGAGTATTAGCTTTTCATTTTAATAATACTCGACAAAACCACTAATAAAGTCATTTTAGGGTTCATTTCATAAACCGGAAGAGTGCAACAACTTCTAAGAAAATCTGAAACTTACCCTCCAGGATGAACCATAAAAAAGGTCATAAACTATAAAAGAAAAGTTTTTTTTTTTTTCTTCCACAGTCCCTGCTCATCGTCACACTCTCTAGAGGGATATTACTTTTTTTTTATTATTTATTTTTCTTCATATCCTTGACTTCCTCTATCTCTCATTTTTTGCTCATAATCGCCCTCTGGGTGTAAGTAGTTTCTTTTGTAAATGGACATAATAAAATAAAATAAAAAAAATAGTCCTCCCTTCTAGCGAATTGAAGAATAAACCAACAAACTAACCACTAAAAGAAGGAAACCAAGAATTATTTCATCAAACGAAGATCCTGTGGGCTACTAGCTGTCGAGTAGTTAGTTATGTTATGACGTAAAAGTAAAGTACTTAGTTACGTTTACGAAGACAGTAAAAGTTGTAACTTAACGAAATTAAAATAAATCATAGGAGCTTTTGCACACTCCTACTAATGGCATTGGCAAACACGCGAACAAAAACAGACACAAAAGAAAGAACTTGCCAATGAAAGAAAAATGGCAAGTGGAATTGAAAAAGTAAAGAAATTTATTTGAATGGAATTTGTCGTAGCGTGACATTTCGTGCTGTATTTTATGTATCGTAATTCGTGCTATACCGCTAAGGAGAGAGAGAGAGGAGAAACTGCAGGAGAAAATATTAACTTTTTAAGATGCCATAACAGTAATTGGCGAGTAATGCACGAGTGAAATACAAGGACGAAGGGAGGCGCTTTCTTGAAGGGCGAACATACTATGAACGCAGCTAATAAAACGAGAATGATACTAAATGATACTAGTCGGAAAATTGTCCTTTAACAGACGAAAGAGTAAGATGTAGGTTAGGTTATGTTTACGGGTCGGCAGAGCAGGTCTGTCGTACTACGTCCCACTTAGGTCCTCGTGGACCTATTGTGATAACCTTTTTTGTGGGGACTTACCCATTAGTATTAGGCTTGGTGTCCCTTTACCCGAGGCCATCCAGCTGATATCCTCAGAAACCTATAAGGGTTACAAAGTGAGACATCAGAAAGTTCAAGTAGTCAAGTAATGGAAGTAGTAGCTTTCAAGTGTTCTATTTATTCCTCAAATGATTGAGACTCGGATAATGACAGAGGAAGTGAAGTGTTTCCTCATGGACCTCTTCATCACTGCATCCTCGACATATGTCGTCATCTTTGAGGTTTAATTTCATTGCCTAATACTTGGGAAGTTATGTCCCGTTAGGGCCACTACCAGCTTAAACAGTGATGACGTGTCAAATTGTAGACGTTTGATTGTTCGGCCACTGTTGTATTCCGACTAGAGCTTTCTTATTACTTTACAGGTAGTTAGTTCTTTCCACTTGTTGTTATATTTCATACGAATCTTGTTCTCCATTCGTTTCCTAAGATCTCGTAGTGGTGGCTTGATCGACTGAAGTGCTCGATCATGATCTATTGCAGACCCATACCTCTCTAATTCGTCAGCCCTCTCATTGCCGGCTTTGTCACTATGTCCAGGGACCCACTATGTCCAATAACCGGAAACATTTATCCAATTTGTCACCTTAAGTGCCGTATACGATAAGGTTTTCCATATAATTTAGCACAAAATCTTAATGAAAATGTTACAATGTTGTATAGACATACTGTATAGATATGCTAACCACAATTTCTAATAACAATTTCGTTGCCTGCTTGTGGGGATGTGCTGGAATAGCTTTTCCAAGCACGCGACCGGGAACTTAAAGCACGACTCAGAGTGTTAAGTCTTGAGTTAAATTGAATTGAAACAATAACTTAGTGGTAAGAGGATTGAGCGAGGCCGTAAGTGTAGCTTGGCTGTCGCTATAGACTCGACCACCAAGGAGCATCAAAGAGGAGGTAGCCGCACCTTTGTAGGATGGCAGCTGCACTCGCTCTTTGCGCATCAAGCATCTATAAGCCCACTATCTGGAGATATCCTGGTGGCTTTATATCTTTGTTCGTATGTGCTTAAGCTCGGTTTCGGGAAAAGGAGTGGCAGTCTCGATGCGTGCACTTTCCAGCGTTGTTAATTTGCATATTTCGTTCTTCTAAATTTGCGTTTCCTTCTATTTGGAATATTGGACAGGCGTCCATCAGAGACGAAAGCTAAAAAGGTTCGTCTTGTAATACAAGACTTTTTCAAATCACACCCTTACATCTATTTCTCCAAAAAAGTCAAGCCTTCTATTTTTGGTAAATTTACCAGCAAGTTAATTGGGACCTTTAGAATCCATGTTCTTGTCGTAGTTTCACTAAAAAAACCCTATAATCTATGCGGACGTGAGTTGAACTTGTCGCCTAACCTAGGGAATATTCTGACTCCCATTCTATAGAGGGGAGTCTTATGCCAAATGGCTGTCTTAACCCTTAACCCTTAACTACCTACCTTGAGTCTCTCAGCCTCTGGCAATATAAATTTAAGTTACAACTGTTTTATACTCTATGCGTATCTTTCTATCAGAATAGATTGTGGTGGCTTTGCAAACAAGCTTTTTCCGCCTGAAAAGCGCTAGAGTCGTCGTTGATTCTTAGAAGATGCCTGGCCCTCTGCCAACATCTACTTTGGATTTGTCGGTATTAAAGGGTAATTTTTTAAGAGTTAAGTTTTTCAGGTTGGCAGCACTGGTTAGTAATGACGTCCAAACGTCATATGTCAAAGTGAAAAGTTTTCAGTATACTCTGCCATTTAATCATGGAAAGACTTACAGACGAGCAACAATTGCAAATTCTTGAAATTTATTATCAAAATTCGTGCTCTGTGAAAAATGTGAAAATCAACGGATATTTGAAAAGCAAAACTATCGCATCTGGAGTGTTGAACAGCCACATGACATACAAAAATTTCCAATGCATGCCGAAAAACGTCAGTTTGGTGTGGTTTATGGGCTGGTAGATCCATTTTTATTCAAAGACGACCGTAGAAGAAACGTTACAATCAACGGCGAACGATATCGGGCCATGATACGCTACTTTTTTTGGCCCCAGTTGGCTGAGTTGAACTTTGTGGTTTCATCAAGACGGTGCCACATGCCACACAGCTCGTGAACCAAGGGAAATATTGATGGCTTCATTTGGTGAGCAGCTTATCTCTCGAAACGATCCTCTGAGTTGGCCGCCAAGATCATGCCATTTAACGCCTCTTGATAATTTCATGCATAATTCCTGGAATAGAGGCCGAAATTCTCAAAATAGTGACGCAAAATTAGACCTTCTGAATTCACTATTTGAAAAGGAGCCGTGGACAATATTTACATGTTGTTACAAGTTATCTTTAAAACGTAAATGACAAAGGCCGATTTATCGATTACAATACTAATTTTGAATATTTGATGCAAATTTGAGTGTTTAATTCGATTTTTAAAAAAAAACTACGCTTAAAAAATCACCCGGTATATGGCGATCTAATCATCCCTTGCAACTTGTATTCTGGGATTGAATTTCCTGTTGAAAGCGAGTGTCGAAGGTATATAATCCGTAGGTGTCGTGTCTACAGAAGTGGGACTCACCCTAAGAGATAGGTAGTTAAGTTAAGTTAAACTTTTTAACAACTCTAATCTTGGATTCTAATCCATCTCCCTATTCTTTCGCAAGGATCCCCGTATAAGTACGGTACATCTCCTCCAAACGCAACAAATTTTCAACCATCAAGTGCCTATTTCCAAGAACTTAATCAAAATACTATAAACATTTTCCTAAAGCTAGAAGCCTACCGGTCTTGTACGTAGCAGAGATCCTTTATATTCATTAAAGTACACACACTCGTCCAACAGTAATATTTGAAGAGGAAGTAATCATTTTCTGCCCCACTTGCTGGTGCTCAGCTCCATATTTTATTTTAAACAACACAAAACACCTCTCCCAGCCCGTTTGCATAGCAAGTGCGTTTCATTTCTATTCACATTGTATGTGTTCGGAAAAGCGAAAAGAAAAGTACCATTCGGACTGAAACATTTTCATAGCCGCAGACCTCTCAACTTTTACAACTACCACTTTTTCGGTACTTCCGGCTGAACTCATGCGGAAAGGCAATAACAATAGAAAACGAAACCGAATACTATTCTACTTTCGAGTGCATATAAAAAAAAGGCACAGCACACAAATACATAACCTCAAGTGCCACAAAAGAGGAACTAATTATATACATATGGGCTGACCGCCAACGCCCAACCCCCTAGACTAGTAGAAATGTCCTTCGTTCACATCCTTTGCCTCATCTAATGAAATGAAATGAAATGAAATGAAAATGCTTATTAAATTCGTTTTGCCTTCCTCAACAACTTCCACCTCTGCTCAGCGGGCGAAGGGTTGAGGCTAAATTTGAAATCACCTTTTAGTTGGTAGGCAGCGGTCAGTCTGAGCATAGTGCCTTAGGCAGCAGTCGTTCGCACATCCCCAAAGAGGTACACATTTTTTTTGCGAATATACTTCATTCAAATGGGTAAATTCACAAGCAAAGCTTAGGGGGCGCAAAATATGATTACCTAACCCGTCCGCCCACCCAACCCAAGCAACAATGTGGGTTCATATGGATTATCAGAGTCCCACCATTATGGTCGAGCAAATGGTAATGGAGGGAAAAAAAACGGCCTCTCTAGGCATATGGATTAGCCAGAACTTTTATTTACTCCACCGAATTCGGTGGAAAGAGGGTCAGCACCTTTTATGGAGTGATTTTTGCCCGCTAAGTGGTCTGCAGTTAATGTGCTGGCAAACGTTCGCAATTGGTATGGCAACATGATGGTGCGGTTGACTGGCTACCAACAACTTTGAGTATGAAATTTTGCTGGCGGCTCAGGTGAGTTTTACAATGGTCGACGACGATGATGATTATGGCGGTGGGAGGTAGCCATTGTGATGGCTTGCAACCCATTATTTTTTTTTAGAAAATATAATCGTGAAGCTCTCGGTTGCACGGGTTAAAATGGGGTAGTTTTTATTTCTGCTTAATTGGCCAAATAAGCGGGTGAACCAAAAGAAGAAGAAAAAGGAGCCGAGTGAATTTATAGGTTACGGTGGATTGAATTCGTTGGCAGTTTATTGCTAAAACAATTAAGGCAACTGGATATGGGTGACTTTTGGCACATGGTAGTTAATTTTTTCAATTCATTACACTTCGTTGTGGAATTAATAGTTACAATCATGTGATTGTTAGTACTAGTAATGATTTAAATGAGCAATTAATTAGGGACATGTAAATTGTTGACTGCGAGTCATATGGAATTATTCGACCTTAAATTTTTCCCTCCTAAAGGCCCCGACCCATAGAATCCGTTGCTGCATGCATCCATTTTTTTTTTAGCTGGCAGCAAGATGAATGCACATATACTTATGGAAGGTGACCTATAAATAACGCATTGTGGGTGACGGAGGCCATTATAGCCCAACTTTCTACTTATTCATACCTTGGCAGCCTGACAGCCAGGCGCAAAAGCAGCTGATTGGTTGAACAATTGCAAGAACGAAAAAAATTGTCGTTGCAGTCAGCCTTGCCATATTAGAAAATTTATCGTAGCTAAATGCCCGTTTTCTATTATTTTTTTTCAAATATATTGAAATATGGGACGACCAATGTGTGAATTTCAACGCTTAAACGCACTTATGGCAGCAACGGATTCTATTGGTCGGGGCCTTGACTTTCCACAATGAAAAGTTTATCCGGCACGAAATGTTCCATCACATCGACTTCTTCCCGGTTAAGGAAGGTCTTTATTGATAGAACAAACTCCGTTCTCAATTAAACCAAGTGAGCTGCTCATAAACTTTTGAACATTATCAGCATACGTACATATGTGACGAAAATAGTTGTTTTCAACAGATGGTAGTGGGAGACACCACTTACAGTTTGATTGCATTCTTTTGTTTAAGTAGAATAAAAGCGGCTTTACTGCACCTGATGAAAAGATATATATTGTCGACTGAGATTTTCAAATAGGATATTGTGATCCACCATTTCAAGTGCCTTGCAAAAGTCTAGGAGCTGTAAGAAACTTAACTTTTCTTTATCAAATGTTTGTCGTATATCCTCAATAAGGCAGGGTAATACAGCTGACACCGGACTCCTTCGAGATAAGCATGTTATTAAATATTTAGTATATGTGCATATTTGTTTTTGCAAAATACGTTCGAAACCTTTGACGGAAAAGGTGGATTTGAAATTGGCATTAACTCCTCAGCTGTAGCAATTTTGCGAATAGGTATCATTTTCGTCATTTTCCCCTAAGTAGGGTAATCTCCTGTTCTTATAAAATGTGCTAAAAATGTTGCTGATAACGGGCAGTTTGAGCGGTAAAAGAAGCTATACTCCATATTCTGTCTGTGACCTAAAATTACTCGGAAAGTATAAGGCCTACGAAGCTGAAATATAGGAATATAGGATCATGGCCACTTTTAAGGTTGAGGCTACTTATAAGCATTTTAAGTTTTCAGGGCCATGTGGATTGCAGAATGCATTACAAAAGAATCATAACAGTTGTGACATAAATGAAGTTACACAGAGACTAAAGTGCTATTCAGATTGGAATAGATGATAGTTGATAGATAAGTTACTACTCAGAGTATAATAAACAATCGAGGCTAAATGTAGCGCAAGTAAAGGCGCCTGAAAAGCAGCACGATATTACTAATTTTTATACAGTAATAAAGGCTACATTTGGTTATAGGTTGGAGATAAATGTGAGATATGATATTGGAAATTAGTGGAAAATCAGTTTGTAAAATTACTTGTGAAGTTTTTTGAACAATTTATGACAAAGAGATTTGTGTTACGTAAATAGTTACAACATTCGAGAGGCAAACTAAGCCAAATGAGTATATATAGATTAGTTAAAGAGAATAATTTTTTTATCACATCAAATACGAGTCAATTGGTAACAATATGTTCTCCAAGAATTCATTATAAAATTATTATTATATAATTGGTTCAACTAGTGAGAAGAACAAGTGCAATATTGAAGAACTACATAAACTATACTGTGTTGTATGAATGCATTTAATAATAAGTTAGCATAGAGCTAAAAATACTAAAAAATACTATTTTGCCACTTCACAATTTGCCTTGCCAATAAGTGCTGGAAGTGAATATCGCTTCCAACTATTGTAAGCTCTAACACGCTACTGTATTTAGGAACGTATTTGACAAATAAACCTTGGATTTCTGGTCTTGCTTTTCAAAGCTACGTTTGTATCGTAGAGATTTAAAATACTTTCAGATAGAAGTTCGACTTTCTGGACAACGGTATATAGGATGGTATGGCTTATATCCTGTCTTAAGCAAAACTTATTCAAAAATTCTGATAGGTATCTATGGAATCGTTAAGGATATTAAATAGCTAAGGCCAATTTAACTGACGAATTTGTATATATATTTTTTGTGCTAGCATTCCCCCAATATATTCCAGAATATTTAAGTCTAGGAAGTCTGGCCATGTCATCAAATTTACACTTTGTCCTTGGATCCAGTTTTTTTTTATAGTTGGGGCTTTATGGATGGATGTATTGTGTGTCCACTGCTGGATACACAATACTTCCATTAGGAATGTCCACTTAAGGGGCCAAAACAAGTAATTTATTGCTCTTATACTTTAAAAGTACAATGGCACCATAGTGAGAGAAAGCTCCCCCAACCTTTAATCTCCCAACTGAGATTCTATGGGGTGGGGTACTTTCGACTACAGTACATTCTGACTTTTTTGATAAATCTTGATGGCAAATCGCGCTTAACACTGTTCTCCTAGATAGTACCCCATCTTTAAAGGTTTTTCTGCAGCAGTTGCAATGATCAGTTATTTTATAGGATTTGCATAATTTTTCTTTAGGGGATAATAGATTATCTTATTTGAATTCATTGGTTTATCAGTGTCAAATGTGTAAAATTTACTACAATTTATAACAATTTCGACGAAATGTTTACGTATAATGTTTTTTCAATTTTGTCCCCTGCCATGCCCACAGTTTAAAAAATACCTTTTCGAAGCTAAGTGTATTGAAAGTATTGATTAAGGTTGAAAATTTATACATTTCTTAGAAAACCTATGAAATGTCTTAAGAAAATAAAGACACATTCAAACTTAAAATATAAGGAAAGGCTAGAGTCCGCTTGGGGCGAACAGTTTGATACCGCATCCATATCCCTGTATGCCCCAAAGAAAAAAGCATTAAGAAGATGATGGATAGCATTTTATTTCATTCTATTAAATTTACAAAAAAAAAAATTATTTTTTGAAAAAACCCCCTCAAAAAGTGGGCGTGGCAAAAAACTTTATATGACAAATTTATAAAAGAGGGCAGTGCCTACATATCTTGTGAAGGTTGTAACACTCTATTTCTCTGACTTTAGCTTTAAAACAGTTTTTTCTAAATTGTGGGCGTAACAGTGGGCGTATTCAAAAAATTGTACACTTAACCATTTCGAAACCCTAGGGAGTATGTGGTCCGAATTTCAACTTTCTAGCTTAATTTAAAAGGCCTAAAAATTGCGTACGGACGGACGGACGGAAATAGTTGGAAATTGTCTTAGGATTTGGTCCTGATCATAAATATAAATACTTTTAAGGGTCTACGACGAAAATTAAAGGGTGTTACAAACTATGTGTCAAAATGTATATACCCTTAGGATAGGGTATAAAAAGGTATTAAGACATATGCCACGCCCACTATTGCATAAAATGTTGCTTCATATTAATTTGTCATTACTTTTGTACCATCTTAATTCATATAGAATGTAGCCCCCTCTTTTGACTTTTTAAGACAGTTGTTTTTAATAAGTTATTTGCATCTTGAAGTAGGTCAGTTAATAAAAGTTACACATAAAGTTATTTTAAATCTACAAAAATAATGCTTATCGTTTTAACGGATCTTACTTCCGCAGATCACGGAAGAAGATAAGCTAGCTAAGCTCGTTTTTTCATTCGTGAATAGAATTTTTTGTCACATCTTTCCCAATATTATGCTCCCTTCAGTTTTTCCTCATAGTTTTTAGTGGTAGAATTAGAGCCTTCTCGTAAGATTGATCGTTTGTCTTGATTTGTTAGTACTTTCAGCTGACCCTCGCTTAGTGTTCCAACGCACTTAACCACTTAGCCACTGCACCCACATAATCGCATCAAATATGAACTAAATTTGATTAGGTCAGTCCTCCATCCTATATCACGTGGACTATAGCACGTCGAATGTAATAAACAACCATGCAGATGTCGATAAACATCAATTTGAAACTAGCTAGTTTGATTCGTATTTTCAGAAATCCAATAGTAGAAAATTTAAATAATAATACTGAGAGAATTCCAAAAGAACATAAACTCAAAATAAATTCCACTGAAATCCATTAGAGTTGGCTTTTAAGGAAACTGCCTGCTGTTAAAGCTTTAATTTCCGCGCACACAAAAAATTTCAATAATTAAAATAAATTTCTTTCTTAAACTGCTTTGAAATGTTTCTCTTACAAATCAGGTGCGCGTTACCTTCTCCTCAAAGTTTCAAAAGAATAATTTCAAAATTTATTTCTTCCCTTCCCTACACAAAATGAAGGTTGAAAATAAAAATAAACGTTTGTACTTCTCTCTAGTTTTCCTTTATAAAGAATTACCTTAATCAGCCATTTCAGCGTTTAGTAAAAGTTGTCTATCTTCAAATTTCACTCTCTAGTCAATAAAAGTTTTACAAACGAACGGAGCAAAGGAAACAAAATGTAGTCTATGAAGTTGACAGGCAAGTTATAATCAACCTGAGACAGCAGGCAGGCCAAGCCTGCAACAACAGTGAAAATGATGGCGGACTACTTAGACATTCTTGTCCCGTTGTTCCTTAACGGACCATGATTGTTGAATAAACTTTGTTATTTTGTTTTGTTTTTTTTTTATCGTAACTTGATGCAAATCAATCGAAAACTTATTCGTTCCTGTTAAAATGGCAAAATGGACAACGATACCTGTCTAAGGGAAAGTTGAACTAAATAAAAAATAACGAAAAAGCGAAAACCTGTTAGCAAAAGTTTATAGAAAACAATAAACCTGTTAAGATGAATTTTGCGGGAGTCCAAATAAGATTTATTTTAGAGGAAAAAAAAGAGCAGCAACTGTCTTTTATTGTTAGAGGTACAGGTTTGTTTTCTGTTATTTTGCAATTTTGATGTCGAACGGGGTATGAGGAATGATTTAACGACTTAAGAAAAGAGCTTAAACGTGCAGCTTATCTCTTATTTGATCTTGCATTAAGTCAGGATTACCTTTCCATTAAAAAATAATATATTAGAGGGCAGGGCGCAGAAGGCACGCTGAATTGAGAAGTTTTTCTTGGAATTCAGGAATATATTATTCAACCCAAATTATCCTACATTCGCGTCAAATATCTTCGAACCCAGCTTAGTTTGCTAAATTCCGTGTAGTTAACCCTCCAAAAATAATTCTATGAAGTACCATTTTATGCTTAAGCAGGCTTTACCTCCTAGTTTTTGTATTAAGGTCTTATTCACCGATCTACGTTTTCAATATCCGCCTTTCTTGCGACCATCCGGTGTCGTTTACAGGGTCAATATCAATGACAGGTTGGGCTTTCCAATTTTCCAATTTTATAAAGGCAGGTGTCAGGACATCCGTGTCCGGCAAGAAATTCCATGATATAGAAGCTTACTTCTCCCTGTCTTCGCCCCGTCTGTTCAGTGATCCATTATCAATCTTGGAGTACATCTGCCCCGGGTCTCGAACCTCTATCGCTTTTACCAAATTTTGCGCTCTGAGATCCGTGACTTGCGCCGTTGCTACTCGTTTCCCCAGTTCTACTTTCTTCCCATGAATAAACTTTTTTTCAGGTTCCAGGACGTCGATGGAAATCTTTCGGGCAATGGCTTACGGCATCTCTTCTTCAATCGGGTTGCGTTTTGGTATTTCTGTTATTTGAGAGAATCAGCTCAAATCCTACATCATATAGAAGTATTGAGTTTGTGATTAGCAGTCTTCTCTTTCTTCTCCTTTGACTTCTGACCAACAGCTACGATATGTGCACCACGTTTTGCGTGTATGGTTTCGGCCTCGATTTGAAACATTTTCATAGGAATCTTCTTTTTGACATTAGGACTACTTCTGTCTTGTCTTCTGCCAGAATTTGTCCATGTTATTTTATTTATTGAAGGACACGGCGCATAACTTGGTTCAGCGTTTCTGGTTGGAATCTCCACCGCTCCATTGTACTAAAAACGCCGGTAACTTCTCTCTTTTATCTACCCATCAACGAACACAAGTATTTGTGTTGATTTTTGAAAGGAAGTGCCTGATGTATGTACTGGCCTGAGTGTTGCGTACTACCTTCTTAAGAGCAATGTTGAGGCTGAAAATTCCAGATTCATCCCTTCCAATTTTGATAAAATAGTGCGCCTGATAACAGATCATCGACTGGACACAATACAGATAAGCAAGAATACTAAAGCTGGACACGATACAGTTCTTCTCTATCTACACTGACAGAAGCGGCTTTGAAATCGATGATCTGTTCATCTGTGGGTTTCGATATTTAATTCATCGGTTGGCTCCAAAGCCGGTCATCCAAACGTGTCATCCGGATGACATGATGACGTCAGAAAACTTGTTTATTTCAGACGGGACTAAATTCTACGTTATAGTGACGTCAGGATGTCATCCGGATGACAAGTTTGGATGACCGTCTGACCACACTTTGAGAATTTGGTAAGTGGTTGTCATTCTCGGTCTGAGACGCATTCGTAGGATTGTATTATATCGTCAACAAACAGATTGAGACGTTTAAATAAAACACTGGATGGGATCTTAGTTCTTAATGGCGACGTTAAAAGGGCTAATGTCTCTAAGTTTGAAACGTTTGGTTGTCATTAACTGGTACCGGTCGTTCATTGGCAGGATTTTGCCCATAGGAAACTGGCCATGCCTTTCCTTCCAATGAATCTTGTTGTTTCTTTTTAAATCTTAGGTTATTTTGACACTGACAGCTGTTTCCCGCTCGAAATTTTGACAGATAGTAAGTTCAGTATCATACCTCCGCGGAAAGAAATGAGTCGCTTTGCGCTTGAAGAGGGTTGAGAAATATAGAAAACTATTTTCCAAAGTGGGTGCTGTGTAGTCCAAACAGTGGGTTTTTTTTGAAAAGAAGTTTTAGCCACGCCTGCTGTACGCAAGTTTGTGCAAAAAGTTCGTGGGACTGGTATGCTAGTGGACAACACTCATGATCACCGTCGTCGTACGGTATGCACAGACGGAAAAGTTCAACATTTCATGCACTAGTTTGAGGAGAATTATGCACAAAGATCTTGGGTTATTCCTTTCCAAGGTCCGCACGACCACCCGCTTCGTTATCGCATCGCAGTTTGGGTTTTAGAGGAGCTTGAATTGGACATCAATTTTGAGAGAAAAATTATCTTTTCTGATGAGGAGCCTTTTAATCTCGGCAAACAAAATTGCAACACCTGGCGCTCGGAAAACCCGCACGTTATTGTTAAGAAGCCAATGCATCCACAGAGAGTCACAGTTTGGTGCGGATTGTGCAGTGGTGGCATCATTGGACCTTTTTTCTTCGAAATTGAAGCTGGGAACAATGTTTCGGTCAACGGTGGGCGTTACAGGATCAAGTTAACCGGCTTTTTTTTACTGAAATTGAAGACATAGATTTGGACGACCCCTAGTTCATGCAGGATTGCGCACCATGCCACACACCCCATGCCACAATCCATCTTCTGCGCACCAAATTTCCAAACTTTGTTATTAGCCGTCTTGGCAATGTCAATTGGCCGCCTCGGAGCTGCGATTTGACTCATTTGGATTTTTGTAGAGAACCGTAAATGACCGATGTTATTCTAACAATTCCGAATCGATTTAAGCGCTTAAGGCCAATATCATCCAAGCAATCCGTGAGCTAGAGGCCGAAACCATGACCAAGGTCTTGGAAAACTGTAGTGGCAGGAAAAGTGCTAGGGCTTATGGAAAATTAGACCCTTCTCCCCCTTTTGTTTAATTTCTAATCCCATTCGTCCCTTTTAAAAACTTGTTCTTTCTTTTGTCAAATCAATTGTTGAGATGTGTTCGATGTCAGATCGGCAAAAGGGATCTAAACTCTAGTAAACCGGAGCTAATTCGTCAAGTCTGATAAATTCTTCCGGGATTATAATAACCGTAAATCATAATGGGTATATCCAATCCTTATCCAATCACATGCAATTTTTTTCCATTTTCATTCATTGGTATATTTATATCAAATCCACTTTAACGTTTGCGAAATAACTAAAAAAAAATTTTCCCAAATAAGGACCCACACTATCTACCAAAAAAATGTGCTTTCAAGTTTCCAAATAAATCTCTCTATCAACCTTTTCCATCTATTTTGGCTATATCCCTAAATCGTATCACATTTAGATTTCGTCCTAGAAATTAGATTTTCTCTTTTTCAATCAAATAAGAAGTTTAAAAAGTTGAAGACCTTCTCAAGGACAACATAATGTCCTTAATCTTATAAAATAAATTCTCTCCAAATTTGTAACATTCCTCGTCCTTTTAGATAAATAACATTTATAAATAGTTTTCTATCCACAAGGGAATGCGTACTTTCCACTCAAGTACGTGCGTAAATTCATAGAGTTCAAGGACATTTCCTTCTATTATATTAAAGGTCATCATTTAAATGTTCCATAGTCACGCTACATAAGTACCAGCTACTCCATCCCCCAAAAAGGACTCATTTACACTTTAGCATTATAAAAAATAAGTAAATAAACCCGCATAATTGGATATTAAAGACACCTGCAGAACATATTCTTCCAGGATAATGGAAATGTCCGCACTCCATCATAACCGAATGAAATACTGCAATACCAAACGAGAACTGCATTTCTTGCGAAAAAGAGAGAGAAAGCGTGGCAAATCTACGAAAAGGATTGCATGTTAATCTATTTATATTATATTATATTGTGAGGAAAAAGCTACTGCTCTACCACATTGATTTGATTATATTTTTCATGTGAAAGCCATCACCACCATCACCAGCACTGACTGACTTTAACTTCTCAGGGAATAATCATAATTAATTGGAGCACTGTGTCGGTCTCTTTGTTTTGGATCCTGAAGTGAAAAACGCATTAAGTATTATAATCCTGTTGAGTGCAAAGTATTTTGCATGAAAAAAAAAGAAAAAAAAAGTAGAACACGACGACTTAACGATTTATTATTGTGAAAGGATGTTCGTCGTGGGTGGATATAATAATGCATTGTCCTTTGGCGTCTTTTACTAATTAAGGGATAATTCTGATTATCACTTTTTTAAGAAGTCAAAAAGAGGGATAATTTGTTTAGGAAAAAAAAAAGTTTAATTGAATTTTCACGCTTAATTATATTCTTAGGATGTTGTGGGAGTTAGTTATTCTCTGCGTTTTTCGGTTTGGTTCGAGTTTTTTTTTCCTTTCTGTTTGAGTTTTCCTTTCGCGGTTGATTGTGTGTGAAGGAGTAGATCTACGTTTGAATGGAGTTAATGCGATAATGGAAGATTAACAGCATTACTGATGAATGCCAAGGGGAGGGAGCACTGCGACGTTCTTAATGGTGTTATACAGTTAATTGGAAAGTCACAGGCAATGGGAATGTTAGATTGTTATACGGTTATTTGTTTACAAATTCCAGGGTTGAATCTTTGAAAAAAGCAAGGATTACATTCTTTCTCATTAAAGTTGCAAAGCTTTAAGTGGATATCGATTTTCAAGGAGCAGCAATATCGTAATGCGAGGGATTTTCTAATGAGACCCAACTGGCATATGGTTGGTTCAAAATTCATATACATATTTAATGTTTAGTTTATGATGTTGGACAGGGCTGGAAAGTTGTGTAAAATGTGTGGAGTTTGGGTTGCTGCTCTAAGTTTTGTCTAGACGAAAGGCATTTAAATGGAGATTTCAAGGTCGGGGTTAATGATGTGACCGTTCAGAGTGAAGTTGAAGATTAAGCACACAAGGGAAGTTGAAATTGTGTTTGGTATTCAGCATTTTTTTAAGACTTTGAATTAAATCGGCCGTGAAATTAATTAGGAAAGATACCTGGGCGATAGAGTAAAATGCTCTTTGGTTCAAGTTCACTGATCAAGACAGCGGTTTAGGTATTTCAGATCATGAGGCATTTTATTCGATTCCATCATTTTAAAAGCTCAAACTTCATCTATACAAGCAAAAGAAATATGAAACACTTCTTTTTTTTTTGTCACAATAAACAGGCTTTTGTTCCTTAAATCATCCATATGAGCGCCTTGAGTCAGGGATATTTGAATTCGATTGTTTGGTTGTTTTGTGTAAAAAATGTAGAGGCAATCAAAGCAAGTGCGTACTATTAAATCCCACTTCGACTGAGCGTACACATCAAGGAGGGATTTGATAACGCCAAACGAAATAAAGCCAAACTCTAAAAATTCGACATTGTTTCCATTTCAAAATCGAAATAAGACCAAATTCCTAATTTTCCATTATTTCGTTTTTGGAGTAGGCTTCAGATTGTGTACATGCTAACTTTGTTTATACCCAATACATTTTTGCATATACCCAACTGCTCACCTACTCCAAATCTAACAGTGAAACCAAGCAGGGGGATTGCATAGTCCTTCGACGATTCTTAATAATTGAAATAACTTTCAAAAGAAAAAGTGGCTTATTTCTATGTTGATGTGGAAATAATAAGTAATAAAAAAACAGAAATAATAAGTTATGAAAAATTTTAGAAAACAAATTTTTTTGCCTCTATTTCCTTTTGCATAGTGAAAAAAACCCAAATTGGTCTTATTTCGCTTCTGAAAGCGTTAGGCATTATTTCGCGTCACTCGGCAGCATAACTTTATTTTATATTTTGTCTTAAATAGTTTCGAAAAACATATCAGATAGATGATCCCTTTTGAATAATTCTCACCAGCATAACAGCGGATATATTGATAATATCTGCCCGGATATTAGCCGGGATGTTTACAGGTGCAAAAGTGATTGTTAGCACTCTTATAATGTTCAGTTTCGCTCGGTTTGGGCAATGCAAGTGCCATTCATGGATAAGATCAGAGCTAACATGTGTTGTCATTCCAGCTTCACAATCGGCAATGGGCGACGTACGAGTAAGTGCGGAGATAAATATGAAAAGCTAAGGATACTATCATCAGTGAAGAAATGCGTTTGATTAGAAGTGACAGACAGGAGATCATGGATGAAAATGAGTAAGTGTCGAAGACAAAACAGAGTCTTGCAGATATCTTGCCACTCCACGAGTGTAAAAAATGGATTGGAGAATACTACGCGCTCGTAGCAGTGACATTTTGCGGGGATACCCATTAATTTTATGATAATTGCAAAAACGTGGGTCAAAAATATCACAATTTGATGAAAATATCGCAAAACTATCCGCGCTTTTAATGTATGACTCCCACTTAAGTTTAACGAGTAGGATTATTCCTCGATATTTTGCCTCGTTTCCACCTAGTAACTTTCTACTTACTGCCACCCCTCATCGCGGACACCTTTCAAATAACCGGCAAAAATGTGACATTGAAATAATTCTTCCATAAGCGGAATCCCACAAATTTTCATAACCACAGAAGATTTTCGCTCTCTCCCTCTTAAGCGGAAAAAATAACATTGGAGATTTGTGTTGTTTTGTTTTGCCCTTTAGAAGCAAAAAAGAGGACTCTAATTTTGAGCTAGGAAGCTCAAATTTGAAACATAAACTTCCTAGAGTTTCGAAATTGTTATGTGCAAAATGTTTGTTTACCTTCTTAACAAGTTTACCATACAATGTTCTCACCTACGTTCACTTGTTGTGTTTTTTTTATAATACTGGTTGGGTATAATACTGTTCCACCCTGGGGACTGTAGCTCAAGTAATTTAAGAACTAAACTTAAATGAGATCCAATTAGATCAGTTTCTCATAAACGGACACCTCTTATTAGCGGACAAATTTCATAGTACCATCAGTGTCCGTTTATGTGAGAGATTACTGTATTTGCACCGATGATGATGTTAGTCACATTTATGTAAAGGCTGTTTTCTTTAGAGGTATAAAATTTCGAATTGAAATAAAACACAAAAAAAATCGTTTTAATGTCCATCAATTTGGCTTTATTGGAAGGATAATTTTATGGCATTAATGTTTAAATATAATTTCGGGCATGTGGCCGCTGAGGCTGGTTCGAATAAAGACAAGTCTAAAGGTCCAATTTTCAAGCATGTAGAGATGTATGTCGGTAATAACGCCGAGAATGTTGGCTTCCAAGTCCCCTAACGTTTCTGGTTTGTTGGCGTAGGCGAGCGACTTAACATATCCCTAAAGAAAATAATCCAATGGTGTCAAATCACACGATCTTGGTGGCCAATTGACAGGCCCATTCCGCGAAATTATGCGCCAATCGAATGTTTCCTTCAATAAATCGATTGTGACGTGCGCTGTGTGGCATGTAGCGCCGTCTTGTTGGAACCACATTCATGCCATCCAATTCGGGAACAAAATAGTCGGTTATCAAGGCTCTATACCGGTCTCCATTAACGGTAACTGACTCTCCAGCATCATTTCGGAAGAAGGATGGCCTAATGGTGAGCATAACCAGCCCATAGAGCACACCAAACAGTCAGTTTTTGTTGATGTAATGGCGTTTCAAGGGTCTCATGTGGATTCTCTTCACTCCTTGTTGACGTAGCCATTCAACCCAAAATGAGCCTCATCACTGAACAAAATTTTGCGATGAAAATCAGCATCGATATCAATCTCATTTTCGGCCGATACACCAAAATCACGACGCATTGCATGGTCTCGCGGCTTTAATTCTTGCACTAGCTAGATCTTGTAAGGTCGTAAAAAGAGATATTTGCGCAAGCACGATGGCGAATCGATTCATTCGGGTCCTCTTCAACACTTTGATCTATAGCGGCAATTGTTTCTTCGGTGCGCACTGTTCGACGTCTCTGCGGATGCGTATTATCACATAGAGTATACGTAGTGCGCAAACGATCCATGGTTAACCGAATTAATTGCTCTGATGGACGATTATGTCGACCATAAGGAGCTTCGCGAACTGAAACATTATTTTCAAAATAAATTTGCACGATTTGCAAGCGTTGTTCATTTTTCAACCTGTTCATGATGAAATGGCAAACCAAACTGAACATAAATGACATTAGAGTTGCCAGATTTGACCACAAAACGTCAGTTGTATCTCTATTTGAAAAACCAACCTCTAAAAAAAAACACTTTTATATAAAACTGGCAGGAGTTTGCTTGGTCTTATTTAGGACGTTGCGAGAATACCCATTACGTCTACGAACGAAACTATCCCCTCATCTTGCAGTATGCCTATTGCATAAAACGCAAACAGGATTGGTCCGAGAATGCCCCCTTACATTGCAGCAGCACTAATTTCTTTAAATTCCGATTACTTAATATGGGTGTCGGATGTTCTAAACATTTTTTTTTCCGGTAAGATGAGCTTAAGCTTGTACTGCAGACCTTCGCTCCATACTTTGTCGAAGGAATGCTTTATGTCCAGAAAAGCACACGTGTACATTACTTTTTTATTAACGGTCTTTTCATTCATGATTTGTTACTCCATAAACCTGATAGATTATAAAATATGTAACCCTGAAACCGTTTTGGTGATTAAAAATTCATCTCTCTTAAATAGAATGGAAATGTTAAGAATAAGGCAGTAAGTAGAAAGTTACCTGATAGATTATAAAATATGTAACCCTGAAACCGTTTTGGTGATTAAAAATTCATCTCTCTTAAATAGAATGGAAATGTTAAGAATAAGTTCCTCAAGTACCTTTAGACATTATTTTGAGACGTCTACATCTGTCAATAGGACATTTTTCTGATCTTTGAATCATTCTGGCTTCGGCAAATCTAACTATTTACTGATAGTTAAATCATATGCTGAAGCCTTCTTATTCCTTAACTTTCTTATTGTCTCTCGAAGTTCGGACAGCGAAATGGCTTTAATCTGAAAGTTGTCTGTCCTATGAACCGCTTGAACACTGCTTCGAAGTGGCCGGGAAATAGATTTTCTTTCTTATTACCTAATCTAGACTATCGTGTATCTTTAAGATAACAATGAAGCTGTACTGCTGTAACTTTGCAGTCCTCTCAATCAAGCTTTGCAATCTTTAATGTCCAGTCCCACTGGACGGTGGCAGAATATTCTCAAAAGAACTGAATATACACTGCTCAGTCAGAGATCAGTGTCTTCCAAGATAAGGTGCTGGCAAATCGCGGAAGAGGCCTGCAAGGTGTCATTATTTTCAATACCATGATGGAAGCAGTTTCTGCTTTTGAAATAAAATCCGATTTAGTTCGATGCTGCCGCGAAGAGGCTCAAAATTCTGTGCCCGCAATATACAACGAATCTTTGCTGGGTTCCTGCACATGGTGACAAAGCCGGCACACATTAATCGATCAATACACAACTCTGTGATCCTAGGAAATGAGTGGAGAAAATAAGATTCATATGAAATCTTACAACAAGTGGAAAGAATTATCAAACTGTGAAGTTTCACGGAAGCTCCGGCCAGAATATAACAGCGGCCAATGATAAACCTTCTACACTTTGACAGGTCATCATTGCCTAGAAATCTGGTAGGGGCCCGTACGTGTCATACATAACTTCCTAAGAAATCATGCAATGAAGTTGTATCTCAAGGATGTCTATATATACAGAGACTGTGGTAAAGAAGAGATTCATGAGGACACTCCTCACTTCCTCTGTCAATGTCCGAGTCTCTGCCACTTGGGGAATAGAATACTTGGAAGCCACTACTTCCATGAATTACTAGAAATTTCCGATGTCTCACTTTATGATCTTTATAGGTTTCTGACGATAGGGAGCTTACCATCTCCAATGGCTAATGGCTTACCCCCACCAAAGGGCATAACCATGTGTATGGTCTTAAGTGGACTTAACGAGGTCTTAAGTGTAGTATAGATTTGCCAAATTATTAACCTAACCTAGCCTAATGACCAAATGAATGGTTTCCTTGGGGGAATGTTTTGCACTCCGCGCTAATTTGTATTATCTGACCCACGACTGAATACAGCATTCGAATAAAATTCAATAAAATTAAAATACACACGCAACCAGCCCTTATTTGCCAACTTAAAGAGCACTTCTCCGACCATAATATTTCCGCATTCTATGCCAACCCAACAAAGGCATTAGAAAGCTTACAATTGAAATGATATCTAAACTAACAAACAAACAAAAAAACACACCGGAAACTCATCCTAAGTGCCTAAGCTAACAATCAATAAAATAAAGCGTCCTTCACGCGCGAACTCACTTTCGAAGATTTTCAAACACACAAAACTCGAATAACCAATATCGATTCCACCCCCATTCCCATTCCATGCGAAGTCACCTCGCAGAGGTTAACGATAACAACAACAACAATAAATACATAACCCGTCAATGCAAACATGTAGTACGAAAAAGTTCCTTTTTCCACCGTCGTCGTAGTCGTCGTCGTCTTCTGAATAATTCATGTTATGTCGGATTTTACGATTGTTGTATCGATATCGTGTCATCCTTGTTGCCGTGTCGCCTTGTCGCCGATGTTATGCTCCTTTGCGTCGGTGTTCGATTGTCCCACTGTTGCTTGCTTTTGTTGCAACAATTTAATTTCATTAATGTCATCGTTTATTACCGAAGCAATTAACTTGTGGCCGACCGACCGGTAAGAGCAATCGATAGGTATGTGAATGAGGTTTTTAGACCACAGTCGCCTTTGGCCGGGATAAATTAAGCGACTTGAAGCGGAAAACGAGCTGAGTGTCCACAAGTGAATAATGGCAATGGGTAGTCGATTAACTATTAAATTACTGTGCGAACCACATTTTGGGGTGGTTCGTTCTGTTACATACACATGTGTATCATGTCGGTTAAATTTATGACCAACTTCGTTTCAAATTACCTTATTGTGTTGTGCATTTTCATACTGTGTATGATAACTAATTGAGTTTGTGTTCAGTTTATGTCTGGTTAATTAAGGCGCATATCGCCTGCAATTGAGGTGCATACATATTTAGCCTTTGATTCCAAATGACAGACAAAGTTTATTGTGGAATAGAAATCACGTCTGGGTGAAGTCGTTCGCACTTAATTCGGAATATAGATTGAGGCAATTGAACAGAAATAATTTTTTAAATACAAATAATTTGTCTTATCGACCTTTGTTGGAGTGCGGTAATATATTCATATAATCCTATCCGAAGGATAATGAATAGATTGTAACAAACTTTGATGTTGGTCCTCTGAATGCACAAATATACAAGGTGATCCGGTTTGGGATACAGATGGAATCTAATTCATTGGTTTATCGTTGAAAAAAATGCTATGGCAAGGGAGGGGGGGTAACACCCTCTGAATAATAGGGAGCTTAAAAGAAATTTATTAGACGATCCCAGAATGGTTTCTGGCGATTCAAAACACTAGAACTCGTAGCTGAGCAGTTATTGGTGTTTACTTCTATTTATAAAGGCGATGAGGGTAGGTGCAGAGAATTGCTTGTCTGGGTTGCATTAAATACATTCCGAAACTAGGTCTGAAAACACTATTGACCCTGCCACCCATTAAGCTCTCAGCAAAGAACGTGACAACCAAAAGCACTCTCAAAATAAAGGAGAACGAAAATTAGAATCCTAACTCTTTCGGGCACTCAAGCATACTTGAAATCTTTGATCAGAGTTATTACGAGAAATCCAGGTATGACTTGAGCAAGACTCTATAGTCAGAATAAATAGCTGACGGGACTGGGATTTATCTAGTAATTTTATTAAAGGTGTACACATCTTCACGGATGGTTCTCAGACAGAGAAGGATACAAAAGCCAAAGTCTTCTCAAAGGTAATGTGTATCAGAAGCGTGACATCCATCCTAACCGTATTCCTTACCGAGTTACCTTTTGAAATTCTACATTTCAACATAATATTTATCATAATATGTGCGTATTCCTTGCACCTGCACACACGTAAGCGACTATCTATCTACCAATCCAACAAGGCAATGACACACAATATCTACTTTTTACGCACAAACATACTTATATATGTCACATCAAATTTGCTGCGCTGCTGTGCTGAGTACCCACTTTTCCTATGTTTTCGAGAGTGCTCTATGGTGATGGTTAAAATGTTCCCAGATAAAATGTATTAATGGAAAAATAAAAAAAATCAAATACAGTGAAACCTAATTTGTTTGTGACTACTGGAATTAACCGTCTATGTGAACAGTCCCGCATCACTTAAAGCAATCAGCTCCAACAAGAACGTATGAACTGATCAGATATGGCTCTGATCTGAACTTACTAGTAGTGGACGAGCATCACTGCTATCGTTATATCAAGCTGTTTCTATTGAAACTACTGTGGGATTCAGAGAATTCACTCAAATATTTACTCACAGATATGAATTGATTAAGTCTATAAGTGCTTGCAGCAAGCGTTTTGATAATTTAAACACCAATTGCCGCACCGATCTCTTGATATGCCGCATTTTTGCATGTTTGTTCATGTATTGGTTCGTGCACTTTAACGAGGTACGAGTGTTTAGCAACGCTTTTAGTCTATCATTGTAAACGTCAATGTTTCTTGTCCTCCACAAGTTGTTCACGTCTACGAATATCTCAGCTTGGAAGACAGACGTATTTTTACCTAAGAGGTAGTGGACTATCGCATTCCACAAGGAATCGATATAACAAGCTACTCGGTCGAAAATCTCATTTAGCAAGCGAAAAACTTGCAGATACAGTTCGTGAAAGCGGTCAGTGCTTGCTGAAAGTGATTTACTTGCAAGAAAACGCTCGCACGAACTATTTACACTATTCGAGTGTTTCTGGAGCAAGCGTTTGCATGTAAACAAATTACTCGAAGCAAGCGCTTGCATGCAAGGACTTTTCGGGTCGTCACACTGGTCGAGTTTTGTTCACTTTACCACTTTACTTGCTGCGAGCACTTTCCTCGCATAGTGTGAGGGCACCTTAAGGATTTTCAAGAAAAATCGATATATTACAAATAGAATGTAAGCTTAAAGGACGATCTAACTTACACTTTCATGCTTTACATGAAAGCACACAGAATTTCATACACACGCATTCAACCAGATGTCAAGTGTCATCCGATTAAGCCTCTACCTGTTTCTTCTAATAGGAATACGCACTCTTAACATGGCTTAAAACATCATCAAGGAAAAAAGTCCGAAAATTTTAAGCAAGAATGTCCTATATCCATACAATTTCCTTCGATGTAAACAGCACAATTCTTCTGCTTAAGAAACATGATATGTATCTTATTACTTGAATGATTTTGAGGCACTTCCAGCACTTGAATGGTTACTAACTCAATACATGAATTTTCGCGCTTAGGACTTTCTTACTTTACAAAGTCTGATTACCAAAGTCATAGTCATAGAAAAATGAAAATTTGGGATGCTCGTCGGGATACTAACCGGACACTGTACCATTTACCAGCTAATAAACTAGTGGAATTTGAGGAAATTAAAAGAAAATAGAGTCTGTAGAACATATCCCACGTTATTGCCCAGCTATACAGTTTTAGAAGCGACGTTAATTGGTTGTGACGGTTTCTAACCGGCTAAAACCCCTTTTTTCCCGAGCGCGTCCATCTGTGTCCACCGCGGAACCGCCGTAAGGCATTGCTCTACTTGAAAAATAACTCCTCATAATTTTACGAAGATAATCCGGCATTTCAATTCGGTTGAGACGCTCCCAGTTCGCTGAATTAAACGCGTTTTTCACATCAAACGTAATAACGGCGCAGTATTTTTTGCTTCCACCTTTCCAGCGCCTTGCTTCTATAGTGCCTCAGGCTAAATTACCACATTATTTGCGTAGATCTTGACTTAAGAAAATCGTATTGGTATTCCGAAAAGCCTCCTGCCATTTCAATTGCTGGCTGGAGCCTGTAGTAAATGATCCGCTCGAGTATTTTACCAATCGTGTCTAGTAGACAAATAGGACGATAATAGGAAGGCTTGTTTGGGTTCCCTCTTCCTTTCGGCAGAAGGACAAGTCTTTGGCACTTCCAAGGCTCAGGAAAAAGCTCTTCTAAAGACACGCGTTAAATATTTCAACAAATAAGTCGGGCTGCATATTGATAGTGCGACCTTTAGGGCTCTATTTGAGATAGTCAAGTCCCAGAGCCTTTCTATCGCATACCTTCTTACTCGCTTTGGATAATTCTTCGCGTGTTATGATGGGTATAGGCGCACTTTGGTGAACACTATGATTACCGTGCTCTGTTATTTCTTGGCGAGGAAATAGAGTCTCACATATTTTCCCTGACATAGCTGGGAATCTCTAACGTATGATTGCATGCGGGGATCCTTTAGCCTTGTTATGTTCTTCGCTGATAAATTGACACCTAAGTTCCGCGATCTCAGTCGTCCACTGTCGTACTGGAGGCGGTGCTGTTCCTAATAATCTATGCATTGATGCGTTACACGCTTCACGTATTGACTACCAGGTTTTGATACTTGGGTTACAAATTCTCCTGCATCTCTGGCTTCAATTATCGGCTCACTAAGGAAGAGGCTTCAAAAATATTCATCTAGCCTATTTACATTCCATTTAGAATGCTTTAGTGTCGTCCGGTAATTTTGGTTCGCTAGTCACTAAGGCTTTTTGGCTTCTGGATACCTCTTAACATAACTCTTCCCTCTACGCATTTTATCAATCTCTCGATGATACTTGGCGTACATTCACTGCCATCAAATGCACAACTCATAAAAGCTCCTTCATCGTACATGCAACAAATTGTCTGCCTATTGACTTTTGATGATCGCTATTCGTGCAATAACCTTTCTTGTCATTTTATCTCCTTTATTGATGGTCACAATAAAGTGGCGACAGAGAACCACTTATCATAAATATTTACCAATCTCCTTTCGGGTTCTTATTTGTCTTAAAATCAATCCAATATCCCTGAAGATGACATATGTTATTCCACGAATAATCTCTTTCCACCCAAAGTCTTATTATATCACATTTGTTAGTAAAAAAACAATAACCGTTATCCAGCAAAATTAATTGCTTCTTGAATAGCCAGACAGATATGTCGATGAATAACGACGTAAGCTTGCTTTTGACACATCCATTTGCCCCTTCTCGTTATTTATTTCTCTGTTAATTGGTTTCTTTTTTTTCTTGCTCTCTCTCTCTCCCTATGGATGTAATAAACCATTTAACCCGATTGCCATTCTCGTTAAAGATATTCATGACCGGTAGTGATGAATACCTCAACGTAACACCGTCTAGACGGCATACATACCATTTGCAAAGCTATTTTTGGAGTATATCATAAAATCTTTTGACAGGATCGTCTCGTTAATCATATCCTCCTCAACGATGCTTTGCTTTAATAATTTAATTTAAGAAACTACAAGCTTACTTCCTTGAAGGATGCTACCATTCCCCAAACCGAAACATCATCACATTCAGCATAATCATCAATCATCAGACTCTCGCATATGAGTCCCTGTAGTACAGTATAGCAGGAAGAAAACACATTCCTCGGTTTGACCTTTGAACATGGTTTTACGATGCCATGCCAAAAGTTCGAAACATATTTATGAGAATCCATCGCAACACCTTTCGCATAACCTACTCTTCGGTGGCCAGATATTATCTATCGCAATTGCTCCCAATGGACCAATTGCCCTCACTTCTTGTGTGTATCTTGAACCCGACCATGCATCCTTAAACAGTGTTTGGTTGGTGTAGGCAGCTTCCCATATCGCTCTTTGAATTGAATATTATAATCGATATCCATGTTGCTTGCTGTTCGAACTGATATTTATTTCATCTTCTTCTTCTTGTTTTTCATTGCAGATTCCTTCGAAATAACTTCATCTCCGGAGGATACGGTAAGTGGGATTCTTAAAAGACATCATCGGCTATCGTATACGAAAAAAATAAAAATAGAAAAAAGGGCTAACGAAAGTTTACCCAACTAACTTATGCTTTTTGTCTTTGTGTAGCTATCAGAATCTCTTAAGTCCACTCTGCTCGGCAACTCGACCTATAGTAAGAGAAACAGCAACAGCAATAGCAAGGATGATGTTCAATCGTTGTCCGGGTCGTCATCGTCGTCATCGTCCGCCGGAAGTATTGCCAATAGATTGGCATCTGATGATGCCATTGCTGATGGTGATGAGGAACCTGATGTTGCTTCTGCTACTGCTGATGTTGATGATGATGGATCCAATGAAGAATTCAATGCCAACCAACGGAAATTTAATAATGCAGGCGATGCTGGCAGAGGAGCACCAGTAGCAGCAGCAGCAGAATCAAATAGAGCATTAGTGTTTGGTATCCTAAAAGGCAGTGAAGACGAAAAGGATTATATTGGCGAATCTGTAGCCAGCACCGTACGAACTGAGTCCACAGCAACGCCATGGAATGGCAGCCCAGCTGATGATAATGATGATGACGATGAAGATGAAGAAGATGTGGACGAGATTCTGCAGCCGATGATTGTATCATCGGATAAGCGTCATTACAATTCGAATAATGGTGGACGTGCGATGGGTACACGACAGGGTTACTCTATGGAATATCATCCAAACGGTAATAGTGACGGTGATGAGGATGGGCCAAATAGCTACAAGGAAACTTCGGTAACGAACCGTATCAAGTCGGGTGAGTTTAGTTTTGTTTTTAGGGAAGGGTTGACTTGAGAGATAGGATTTTGTTTTCGTTTTAGTTAGTTACAGGGTGTGCCGAAATACTGACGATAGATACTTTTCATGAATGTTACATATAAACAAAAAATGCCGTACATTCATAGAACCATTCATTGGAATCCATCACTTTTGTATCTCATCGATGCATATTTTGACATCAAATTTTGATGGTTGGTGCGTATTTGCAGATGTATTTAAATAGGGGTCATCCATAGACAAAGAGCATGTAAACCTAGTCATCTATTGTACGAAATTAGCCCCAGAACCACTGTATAGGATCGGAAAAACGAATAGCTAGTTCGATTTTATGTAGCTCACCTTTACGAATAAATTATTTGGCAAGAATAGAGACTCTGAAAGCCGCGAATCACCGCTCCATTACGGTGCCGTTTCATTAGCACATAGATAAGTCTCTCATAGGTCGAAGCTTCTAACTATGATGATTTTAAGATGATCGTTGAGGCAACGCCTTAAGTCACTTTTATTCAGTTTAAGCAAGTATTTAAATCTGACAATTTTTGGATCATACACCAGCTCCTTTGAATGTCAGTATGCCAGTGTTCTGTAGACGTAAGAGGTCCGTCATTTCGCTTTTTTGAATAGACAAGCAGCAACCCTGCAATATGCTGGTGGGTAACTTATACTGGGCCTTGTCTGTATCAAAAGCTCCATTATCGTTAATTCCATATTTCTGTGGACCTAATGTCAGTTTTAGAGAGTTACACCTTCCCAACATGTTCAGCTTCTTCATAATTTTGAAGGTAATCATAACGGGAAAGCAGGCATTGATAGTAACTTGGCTATACATTTATAAGATAAGATAATGTGAGATTCCGATAAATGAATGGGAACAGAATGTATTTTTTTTTTTTCATTAAACTTTATTTGAAAGTTAAACTTTAATATTATAGGTTTAAATATTGACTTAGATACATTTATGTGAAAGTGAAAATAAGAATTGCGGATGTTCGCGTTCGTGGGTAAGGATCGACTGACTGCTATTGTCAATGTTCATCATCGTTATCGTCCTGTAATCTGTATCACTTCTCGCGACTTGTTTACGTTCCGGTTGAATGTACATCGTTGTTGGTGTTTGGTGTACGTGCAAGTTTTGTCCTCTAATTTGTTAATGCAGATGTCGTCTCGTCCTTATGTTCGATTCCTACATTCGGCCAGCCTGATTAATCATTGGCCCAGAATGACATTGCCCATGGCTTGATATCATCGGCAGCAGCGGTAGTACGCCGCGGTCTAGCATGGTCCTCAACCTTCCCTACCTCATATCGGTCATGCTTACTCTCTTTTACTACTCGGCTTCAATCCTGGTCTAAACTTTGGTCTTCGAACCGCTACCAAATCCATCATCCTATATCACCTTACATTACCTCTTTTTTTCTTCTTAATTTGTAGCCGATCAAGCGTCGTGAAAATCAATCCTTTCTGTAATTTCTCAATTACGTCGTCTATCAATGGAATGGGGAAATGATCCTTTACCATCCTTGCATTGATTCAATAAAAATTGCAACACATCCCTTTTTCTCCGTTTTTCTTGGAGACTAATACGACCGGTGACACAAATTCAGACCTGCTTTCCTGAATTATACCCTTCTCACTCAGAAATCTGACTCTTTATCTCAACTTACTCTTCTGATGACGTTCTTCTTGCTCTTTCAAAGAATGGTACATCATACTTTAAAATGATTTTCAAATGATGTTCGGTGATGGATCTTCACTATTCGGATTGTAATTCTTAATTTAATGTAAAATCCGCTTCTGGTAAATGAAGTAAATTGACTGCAAGCGTCTTCATCCATTGCCAAAGTGCATATAGCCTAAAATTCTCTACGCAGCTCCTCTACCGAAACAATACTCGGCCTTACTGTTAATCGAGGATTGACCCTTGCATTGAGACATCTTCTCTTAATCCAAAATACAGCTTTCCTCTCGACTTCACTTACTTCTTCATCTGAGCGGTACCTATATCCTTATCAAGTAGTTTGAATTTCCCCAAACATGTAATCCCCTAGTCATACCAAACAGTTAACCACGATTTGGAGTTTCCGCGGTATCGTTGCAGAATCTGAAGACGTTCTTCTTACAGACACACCTATCTCCTTTACGTGTTCCTGGTGCCCCGTGAGAAGAGCCAGATCCATAGGTTATTCTTATTAAGACTTGTGACTTTTTAGGTTATATTTTCAAAATAGATTCAGACTTTGGATGCTCTAAAAGGGCTTAGACCTTTAATTCCTCAGAATTTTTCTAAACGAGTGAGTTTTCCTATCCTGTAGAATAGCGTACGATCTATGAAGGGTCCCTTTTTCTACAGCCTTAGGCGCAAATTATGGAAGGCTAATAGTTCGGAAACTTCCGTCTTCTTACCAGTCTGAATTTTCAAAGCAACGCATTATGATTACTCTCGCTCACATCCTCAGCACTGACTATGACTCTACTACAAGGGTTTCTTGGTACTTTCTTAGGTTCTTGCGAATGCACATTGTGCATGTGCATTGGGCATTGTGCATGTGCTCACTGGTACTTTTCATTAAGCCAGGGGTTTAATGATGGTGGTCAGGGGAAATCCATCACTAATGGAGCACGTCAAATCTCCTCACAATATTTCCCAGCTTTGAGATATATGTAGACGTACCTTGCCTGCAATGGTCACAGTCAATGTCCGAAATCGAACATAATTGTGGAGTGCGTTACTCGCTTAAAACGATGTTAATGTCATTATTTGGGGGTTGCTCCTTCAGTTTTGTTAAGGACTTCGTCTTTCATTGAAAGGATACTATTTCTCCGTTGGAGCTTTAGCGGATATCAGAGGCTAATATTTTCCAATTAACTGGTTCACTCACGATCCAAAAGCTCAAGACTTCTTGCCTTTATATGCCGCTCTCAACAAATCCACACCCAAATAAACGCAGCTAACATTCCCTGCAGCGAAATATATATTAATATTGTTGGGGTGTTAACAACACAAATAACCTGGTCGGGCATTTTTGTTTTTATCTAACAAATTTAACTTTATTTCTTAGAAATGAATACAACATTTTATAAAACAAATAACAAAGCACTATCCATCTATCTCGATACATGACTCCCTCATCCCATTAGCTAAATTATCTTCTTATTAGATAAACAGCTTCTTAATATTGCTTGTCAAAGGAATTTAGCTTTTCATATATACACACAACTTAGGGTCTTCGAAAATGATACTATGTATGTTTTTAAAATATTGGGATAATTTTTTATTGCAAAAACAAACTTGTATTCCCATTATGTTGTCTTAGTCCCATCCACTTATCTGAACACAAGCAAGGCCCCCTCAGGCTACACTTCAGCTCCTTTTATATATTGAAAATTCAATTTCACTAACCTTACAATACCCATGGCAACTATTTAATCTCCGAAAACAACATTATCCTTACTCTCGTTTGACATCTCATTTTGTGACGCTCTTCCCAAATAACAAATATTAATGCCTTTTTGTGTATATCTACTTCCAGCCTACTCATCCGCCTTCGAGCAACACAAAGCACTCATAAGAAACAACAAACGTTATGGACACAAGAGTCATAAGAAGAAGTACAAGGATTACTTGCACTATAATCCTTCAACCACAACAGAAGGGACATTATTATCATCGGCAAGCACAAGCACCACCTTGAGCCCTCTGCAGAAGAATATTCTGGCTCGTGATAGAATTTATAGCTCCGACGATATACCGAGACAATACTATCCAGGTCATGTGAACTACTTCACGAACACAGACGATTACGATACTGAAACTGAGAAGAAGGATCAAAGTGCTTACCACAGTCCATCGTATCCACGACACTATCAGCAGCATCATAACAGTGGACATCTTCGCAACGGTGGGCGGTACAAGCACATTGGTGTGCAACGAAAGAAACAACAACAACGACCACACTCGTATCCTGACTACAATATGATGAACTACCACCATCTGGGATCGAGAGCCAAACAGCAACACCAGAAGGAGCTGGAAAAGAAAATCGACCAATATTCGCAGTACTACAGCAAGTGGCCCCATCTAGAACAGGTGGAAGATCAACTGTTCGAAGACGAGCACACAGACGTTCTCTATCCTGATAGTTTGTCGTCGAATCCCGGGGAACTAGTGTTTGCCGCTGAAGATGATGAAATCGAGTCAGACAACAAAGAAGAAGAAGATCCCAACCTACCGCCGTATATTAAAAAGTATCGACGACGCAACAAGCAGTTGATGGACCTCTTAGAGGGAACTCAACCTCCATCGACACCATCCCCGCAATGGTCAAGTTCAATACTTAAACACGGTCCGCCGAACGACGGAAATCACATGAATGCCTCACCAAGACATCACGCTCGTCCGCACCGACAACATCATCACCACCATCGACAGCATCGAAATCGACTTCGTTCCCATCGCCATAAGAATTCCAAGTGGCAGATTGAGGATCTCTTCGAGGAGCAGCGTGCAAATCCCAATAATCCAAATAAGACAACATCCTACATCGACTTGACAATACCATCATCGGCAATCGGCAGCATGACGACTACTTCCACAACAACAACAACAACAACTCCATTCGATGAACATCTCAAGGTCCTTCAAGAGAACAAACTCCCAGCCGAAGATGTCAGCATTTCTCGCGAACTTTACGATTGGGCGATAGAAATTGGCCGCGATCCTCCCGAGGAGGATGACTACATCGATCACAACAGTCAAAGTGGACTGTACAGTTGGAAGACCAATCGCAACGCAAGACCAACAAAATCACTAACAACAACCACGCTACGTCCCGTTGCCTCGGTACGAAGACCCAATGTCTACGGATCGATTATCAAGTCGCCACCACTCATAGCAACAAGTACTGCGAAACCGATAAATTCGTTTGTCTATCATAGAGTCGTTGAGGCACCGCGAGTTGTCGGTGCCGGACAAACAGGACGCAAACAACGTCTACCATTTGTAGCGATAACCGACAGACGCCTTGAAACCTCTCGCAAGGGCATGGGCAATGCCGGTGTACTCGCTCGTAAAGACTTTGAACAGAATCACTTTCCGATGCCTTAAAAAAATTAAATAAAACATAAAAAACATAAAAACTTATAAAAGTAAAATTAAATTAAAAGAAAAATTTTAAATTAAAATTTTCAATTCATCGCAAATATTTGATTTACAATATACTCAGTGGAGTGATGGTATTGGACTAGGCTGAAGGATGTATTAAATTATATTTTTTTTAAATGGTTATAGCTACGACTACGACTACGATACGAACAAACAAATAGTCTCAAGGGAGTTGCTATTTTTGGTTATATGTTTCGAAGATCGAACTGCCGCGTCACATGCATTATCATTAAGCAAATATTTAAGGGCACTCTTCAAAAGCTCTATTTTCAAGTGTGACTTAGTGACTTGGTCTGTGGGCCTTTACTTTTGTCTCTGTGAAAACATTCGTTCTAGTCCATAAAACCCTTTTAAAAAATCCATTTCCCAAAATCACTTTCCAAAATTTCCTATTCCATTATCCCCTATACTCGAAAATGCCTTTGGGACCGAATGTTGGTATTAATTCTGTCACACGACATAATTGAAATGAATAACACTCCGAGGCGTCTACGGCAACAGTTTTCACAATTATTTTTGAAAAAAGAAAAAATTCTTTTCTAGATCAAAGGGATTTCGGGGTGCGAAATCGAGATGATTTTTACAGAGTAAAACAATTCTTATTAGGATATTAAAAGATTGCAACGACAGGGTGAGAAGCAAAAAGGAAAAACGATGCACCTTTACTGAACCCAAAAACAGAAGAAAGTTTATTCAAAAATGGTTAGGTCATATTTTATGACATTTGGTTTGGTTAGAGATGTGTATAATTTGATACAAGTACAAGGAATGTACTAGATTCCCAACAATTTTTAAATAAATTATTAATGTAGATGAAGGATTTTGGCACAGGTAATTTTATCCCGCACAATTTGTCCATACTAATTTTTCGGAAGAATTTGTTCTGATAAGTTGTGCCACTTGTCCACCTAAGGTTGGTTGGATAGCTTCCAATTGTAGCATTAGCTTGCATATATAACGATTGGAATTAGGGCAGTTTGGTTCCATATTTTGCGAGTTCATCGGCCTTGCAGTTTCCTGGATATCTCTATGAAAAAGTAAAAGTGAAGGTTTAACTGCTTCGACACCTCCTTAAGAGAGATTTGGCAGTCTGGGGCTACTATAGAGTTTAAAGAAACTATAGTTATTACGCGATCCATAGAATACGTCGCTGCCGTAATTGCTTTTAAATGTTGAAATTCATGCATTGTTCGTCCTATAGAATCCTTTGGAACTTTGACAGCTACATTTTGGTTTGTTTTTTAATTTTTTTATGAAAAAGTAGAAAGTTGGACTATAATGGCCTCCGTCACAGTCAATGCGTTATTTATAGGTCACCTTCCATAAGTATACGTGTATTCTATCTTGCTGTCAGGGAAAAGAAAGAAAGGCGCACGCAGCTACGGATTCTATGGGTCGGGGGCTTTAGTCACTTGTCAACATGTAAAAAATGATGGGATTATCCTTTAGAGAAAAAGCCACCACCAACCCCAGCATGCAGTATTTGATTAAACAGTGTAGAAGCGGTTCTTTCCATCATCTTCCAGCAGATCCCTATCCTCCCATAACATTCAGGTGAAAAAGTGACTTGAACGGCCCTAACAAACTGAAGCTGTGGTATGGTCTAATCTATGTTTCTTAGAAGCGACTCCTGAGTATGTCGAGAGGTGCCAGATAAAACGGTTGGAAAAATTGGATATCGTATGGATCCCCGATAGATTGATAGACAGAACTATTGGAGCCAATATTTTTTTGTTTTTTCACTGCTCTTAGTCATAATTTGATAACTCATTTCAAGTTGAGTTCCAAAACTCAAAGTACAAAGTAGCTACAGAAATATAGAAGGAACTTTTCCCACTCCAATCTATAGTCCTATTTCACAGACAGTCACGCAACCTTTAAACCTTTCGACTCCAGACTTGTCTGGAATTTAATTATCACTCTAATGCAGCTATCTCCGTTCCTAGATCTTAACTGACTTCTTCATAAAATCGGCAAGCATTCCCTTGTATAAAATGGGTGCAGTGGCTTAGTGGTTAAGTGCATTGGAGCACTAAGCGAGAGGTCGCTGGTTCAAATCCCGACCCGTACCACCTGAAAGTTTTTATTCGCTGCCCCACCTCTTGCGAAAATCTGACAAACATGCAAGATTAAAAACTGTCCTGAGAAGCTTCTCAAAAATTAATTTTTGTTCGGAATCGGTATTAAACTGTAAGACCCTTCCATTCGTGTCAAAAAAATATATCTTTGCACACAATGGTTCAGTGAAGAAGCTAAACTTTGGATCCTGTATAAGCCGTTTACGCTTATACCCTTAACAGAGCTTTTGACAAAATTCTGTGACATCTGAAATTAGAACCACGGGAATTTATTAATAATCTTCTCTCTCCTCTTATCCGGCTCTCGGCACGTGAAGGGCCCCTGCCTGGGAAACTGCTGCTTTTCATCCTCTGCAATCCCGGGCACGCTGCTTTCAGTTGTCCATACCAAGCGCTCTGGCATCCGCGATAGCTTAGTCTTTAAAAAAGAGGTTCGGTATTCCTTGTCATTTTGAATCCGGGGGCTGGGATTCGAAGATTCTCTTGGCCGGAGCATTCTTGTCCATTCGCTCTATGTTTGAGGTTATTGTGACATCGAATAAAAAAAATTTGCGTTGACAGTCGGATTTAAAACTGGGACACTGGGACACTCCTATCTGTCTTTCCGATCATAGCAATATAGAAGGAAATGAAAATGATGAACAACAGCCAAACATGGCACTGCAAGCCACGTACCATCGGCAGAAGCAAGTCTTTTTACTTCTTGGACTTGTGAGGAGATAAATATTCTTAAATTTTGCTTCAAAGGCTCAAATTCGGAGGAAAAATCTGACTCATTATCCAACAAATATACTATAGCACAGAACTTCTTATGTAAAACGCGTACGCAAGACAATCCGCTAGCTACTCACGCAACTAAATTTGGTATCATATATAATACCAACTGTTTTATTTTTTCTGTATGAGTTTCCGGCTATAGTTAAAGCTAGATATCGCACAATTAGGTCTTGAACATCGCGCGCCATCTTCGTTCGACCGTCTGAAGTAAGCCAGCTAATTATGTAGATCCTAAGCCTTGAGAACCTAGGCCTACTTTTCATTGTTTATACGCTGCTGCAATAGCTCAAACCGTCACCGTCGAATCTGCCTTTCTAAGGTGGTCATGTTAACTTCCGACACTCAATCATCCAGTCATCATCATATATCCTTAGACTCAAGTCTAATTTGGCAAGACCAGTACCCGTTAAAACTTTTATGATAAGCGCCTGTGTAAGCAGTACTTACAGATTGGAGAGAGTTGAAGTCCATTAATCCCGCTATTGGCCGTTTGATGAGACGTAAATAAAAATCGTCCAAACTTCATCTAATACAGCAAAACAATTTTTTAAATCAATTGTTCTTGTATCATGAGATGTATGGCATGTGGCAGCGTCTTGTTGACACCACATGGCATCCACATCAGTATCATCCGAGTTAGGGTAAATGAACTCGGCTATCATGTCACTGCTTGGCCAGGCTCTCTTCGCTGATCATGCTCATTAGGCTTCATTTTTTGTGCCAAATGAACTTTGTAAGACCTTTAGTGGGTACCTTTTCATGATTGAGTCTGAACCTTATAAAAATTGCAATGCGGGATGGTATGGCACTTTGGCTTATCACATCCTAATAGTTTACAAAACTAACAAGATTTTATAAATGCCCAATCACATTTTGAAATTTCTCAAGAAAATGTAATTACATTTTCCTTTCTAATTCCATCTGTTCATTTTTAATGTCCTCATTCTGCTTGCACATGCACATGGCTAAGCTTCCCAAGCAATTCATATCAAAATGAATACGCTGCAACTCATGCACGAGGCATATGTGCTTGTTTCGTGGAGGACCTAAATGACTTTTCCGCCACAGTGGCAATCGAAGTGGCTCTCGTTCCCTCACACCATGCTGCCATTGTGGTTAGAGTGGGAAAAGTCATTCAAACACATTTCCATTATTCTACTCATTCATTCAACAGCTAAATGGAACTTCCTTTCAAAGTAAAGCCAAATGGATAAATTTGAAAAAAAAAAAAAAAAAAAAAATGGCACACATAACCCCAGTCTGGCGGCGTCGATACCCTGAAACGTCGATTAAATCAAATCACATGCCACCCACTCGGAACCATAGCGTCGGAACAAAGAACTAAAATCAATCAAAGTGCAATGCACACACGGCTGCTCGACGGCTGCGATAGCAGAACAAACGCGAAAAACTGCCATACTAGGCGTATACGTAACATTTTGTTCGGATATGTGTATGTGTGTCTCAATTCTTCTTCTGTCGATGACTTCGATTCGTAGTGAATGGGAGAGTTTTCTGCATTATCAACTAACGCCATACCGGCGATAGACGGCAGAGGCAGCACACACATGATAGATACCCCAGCGCTTCCAAATGCAATTTGAGCCGACTCAATGAAGATGAAAATACGAGAACGGAAAGTAATCACTTTCGATACTGAAGCCATATCATTTCATAGACTTCCAATCGCATAGTAGGTACACTCAGGACATTATGAATCTGGAACCCACTTTTAATCAGACTGTAATCCTTTTTGCTTGTGTGCCTGCCGCCCGCTCGACATCTATTCATAAAAATTATTTCTTTGTCATGTTTAGATGGGGGTGCATGACTGAGCAATCGAGGGGAAAAAGAACAACTCCCTCCAAGGATACATGTTCATTTTGGATTTGGAAAAATCCTCAGTGCTAGCGCTAAGAGAACAAATCACACATTTCGAATCCTTGTTCGTTTTCTTTTCATCCGATTATAATGTGTATTTTTAGGCAACGCGTCTATTGTCTTACCTTTGACTATTTGTATGTGTCTGTGTCTGTGTATTTCGTTTGGAAACCTTCTTGCGAAATTGGAGTGATGTTAAGATAAAATAAATTGCTTCTAATGCTGGTTTAACAACAGCAAAATACCTTTTAGGTGGTTTATTGAAAGAGAACCTGTGGGGCTTAAAGTAAGTGTAGTTTTGTGGGCTTTGACGTTGAAGGGGTGTAATTACAAAGAAGCATCACACATGGATCAGAAGCTTCTATTTGGTGTTCAAATAGGTATATGGGAGAAGGATTTTTAAGAAGATTATTCGAGTACTTGCGTTGTTGATGGTGATATATTTGGATTGGGGAGGAGTTAGTGTAGATAGAGTGGACTATTTAAAGTTCATTTACTCAATTTTTACTATACCAGACTAAGTTCCAAGCGCTATTGTAACTATTGTGCTCCATACCCTCTTTACTCTACTTGAGAAAATTAGAATTATCCGGAGCTGACACCAATTTAAGCTTAAAAGAATCCATAAACCTTTCCAATTTATAAAATGGAACGTTTGTCTGTCCTTCCATAACATGCAATTTAGCTCAACATTTCTCAGGTCCTCCAGTTCAATTGTTCGCAATCTTTAAGGGCTGTACAGTCACTTTGAAAGTGAGGAATAAATTGTATTTACTCAAACTCCCTGCAGCTGCCTTATTTCAAATGTCCAGTACAATTAATCTCGAAATCGGTCAATCATTTTACTCGGTGATCAATGTTAACCTTCCGTGTTAGTTTGATAAGCGGAGTTAATGATTTTAGGACCAAAGACTCGTGCAGCTTCGAGCTCTCTTTCTTATTATCTTAGTATTTCTCGCATTGTCTTACCGCTAGGCTGCTAGAGTTAAGTTAGGTTAGGTTAGGAGGTCAGTTTTGTACCAGATGGAAATTTCACATGGAAGCCGTGAAGGTCCATTGTGAGTACCTTGTTTGTACATGTAAGGACCCCAAGTCAAGTCGTCCAAACTTTCAAAAAACCGTGCTCTCATGCAGGATGAGCGGCGTTGCTGGATGAGAGATGGGCAGTGGCATATTAGATGTTTCACGGACAGATAAGATTTCCTTATCCCGGAGCTTCACTGTAATGCACGGGCCAATGCCGTTGTCCATCTTGAAACTGTCGATATAGAGAGTTACTTCTGCCTCTACTGTAAGTACATCACTTGCTCAGTCGTTTTTAGCTATCCCACTGCAAGCTGCCCTTTACATTAAGATAATATTTCTTCTACATAGCTTTCAACATTGCCACTGCGCCAAATGTAAGGATGAGCTGTACTGAACTTGAACTATTCTTCCAAGAAAGCTTTGAATCTAAAATAACCCCCAGAATATATCTCACTGTCCTCAAAATGTTAAAGTCAACTTTGTAAACAGCGTTATCTACGTTTTCAATGGATTTATCCCCAAAAGTTTGACCGTTACGCACGAACTGTATAGAAGGAGTGCTTACCTGAGAATTGGGTTGAATTTTCCCGTAACTTAAATGGCCACATCGTCAGCGTAAGCGAACGCAATGTAGCCCTCCCGCTATAGGATTTTAAAACAAAAAAAAAAAAGAGAGAGACAACAATGCTTTCGAAGATCCTGGCAAGTCTGCCGATTATAATCTAAAAAAAAATCAGTCCATATAACCATTTAACACACTCAATTTAAAACAACAACAACTTTGTCATATTTATTTAAAAAAAGAAATTTAAATTTAATATAGTTTATAAATAATAATTTTGTTAGTCCTAATTTCACTGTTACGTTTTATAAAACAATAAAATAAAAAAAGAAAACGAAATGAAAAATAGACATTTAAAATACCATAATTAGTTTAATTAATGTCAATGTAACTTAAATTTAAAAATGTAATAGCTACAAAAATTAATTAATTAATATTACCTTAATACATAAATAGAAATAAATTAAATACATAATGAATAGTCTTATAACAGAAAATCAAATCGTATAGAAACAATTATTTTACGCATTTACATATACATTTATATAGAAATGTAACTGTGTTAAGCTAAGCACAAACACATACCCTCATACACACACACACAATGCTCAGCTACATTAATGCATTGCTTATTAAATTTTTAAGAAGCAAAACAAAAAACAAAAAATAATAAAAAATTGTTACGAACATATCAATATATGAAGACAAAAAATTAAAACAAAAAATATTAAAACCAGAACAGTATCTTTTGTTTGAACAAACAAGAAAAAATAATATTTAAGAATTACATTAAGAATTATATTAAAAACAAAAACATGAAATAAAATTATAAATAAACTATAATGATATAAAAAATAAGTAAAAAATTAACACAAATGTTGACTGTTTTGTAAATTGAAAGAAGTAAATATAAATAAAAAAATGTATTAAATAAATTGTTTGTGTTTAAATTATTTCTGCGTTTTTAAATTTAAGGTAAGTAGAATGGAAAGCACACTAGTTAGTGCAGATTACAATATTGCACTTTACTTTTAAGTATGGAATGGAAAATTAATCCTTAACTACATACATTTAATAAAAAGTGGGGTCCCAAACTAAAGATGGTTCTTTGGATACGTGGTACGCCCAATTTTTACTTATGGGTCCCTGGTATGGTGGCCCGCCCTAAGCAAAGCTTACAACATTACCAAACTGAGCAGAGTCCAGAGAAGGGCTACAATCGGAACCACGGTCGACGGAGGCGCTCAATTTGATTCTAGATATCCTTCCCCTGGACATGCATATCAAATCAATCGCTTCATGCAGCGTAGTAAGATTGGAAGTAACCAGCAGTTGGTTCGCAAGTCCCTACGGGCACTGCAATATCCTCGATGTAATACCGAGGAATGTAAAAGTACTATCTACTGACTTCACTACACCCAAACTCAACTGTAATTCAGACGAATTACACACGTCCTCATTCTTCCGGCTCCTGAACTCGTCTAGCGCCTTCTAGGCGGAGGTCCTTGCGATTGGAGAAACAGGCAAGATACTTCTTAATAATACAACAACAAATCTAAATAGATCCATTTTCGCCGACAGTCGGGCCGCAATTAAGGCTCTCACCTCAACCAGGACTACGTCTAAGCTCGTCGGGGAGTGTGAAGAGATACTGACTAGAGCGGCCCTTTTGCTTAGAATCTTTCTTATCTGGGTTCCCGGGCACAGGAACATAGAAGGGAACGACAAAGCCGACGAGCTGGCCAGAATTGGCTCCTCCCTTCTGACGAACTACGTCACTTCCAGGAAGACGTGGCCCAAATACAACAAACCTAGAACCCAAAACCTCATAAACAGAACGCACGCGGATGTCACTAGACTGATAGCAGTTAGTACCGGCCACTGGGCGGTAGGCACCCACGCTGCCAGACTCGGCAGCCTACCCCACAATACCCATTGCCGTAACTGCAATGATGCCAATGAGAGTGAAACAGTCTCTAAAACTCTAAACCTCCTATACAGATGCCCGGCTTCTGCCAAGACTAGGAATAGGGCGTTTGCTAAACCATTCTTTGACAACATCTAAGATGTCATATGTTATATGGTCCTCCGGATAGTATTGTTACATGGACTAGGCCCTTTATTTGGACTAGTTTGGTAAGAATCCCACTTTAAGACATGCACGCATTCAGAAGATATAACGACGTTAGAAGGCCTAAGGCAATTTTGAACCTGATTATTCCTAAAGAAAAGCTTAGTTGGTCTTGAAGTTAATGAGGACAATACTTAGTACAACTTAGTACATGCTTTCAACAAACAAGGAAACATTGGTCCTGGTAAATGACTAGAACAAAACGTAACGGTTGACTTCGAGGTGGTTTGGGAGTTTATCTACCTTAGCGTTAACATTAACTCTGCAAACCAGTGGAGTTTAGATTCAACGAAGAATTATCCTAGGAAACCGTTGCTACTTCGGTTTCGCACAACAAACGGATTCAAAACTCCAAACTTGAAGGACGAAGTGTAAGCTTTACAAAACTCTGATGTGGATGTAGTCCAGAAAGCCAAAACACGCCGACTATATTTGCTCGGCCACATCGAGCGAATAGACAATAATGCTCCAGCTAAGAGGATCTTCGAATCCCAGCTCCAAGGTTCGAGACGTCAAGGAAGACCGAACATCCGTTTCAAAGACCAAGTCATCGCGAATGCCAGAGCGGTTGGTCTGGATAACTGGAAGCAGCGTGCTCGGGACCGTAGAGGATGGAAGACTACTCTGTCTTAGGCAGAGACTCTTCACGGGAGCCCATTAAGTAAAGTAAGTAGTTAGGCCAAATCTAATTCGTTGCCACGTAGTACCACCAGTACCACCAGTCCATCTGAGGTTCGTTTTTGCTATTGCATCTAGTTTTAACAACAGCTTGCATGTGGAAACTGGTATGCCTAAGGAGCATTTTTCAGCCAAGATTGAGAGGGTAGTTCCAAGTTTGGATAGTTTGTAAACCTTTCATATGCCCCGGTACCCAGGTCTTCTATGCTTAAGTCTTCCTTGATCGCCATAATTTCTGCTTGGAAAACACTACAATGATTAGGAAGATGGAAAGAGAGACTAATACTTAGTCTATCTAGGAAGACCCCTCCATAGATCCCATCTTTTGTTTTCGACCCGTCTGTGTAGAAGTGGATCGACTCTTCCTCCAGCAAGGCGCCATCCTCCCAAAAGGATGGTCGGTGGAAACATTGTGACGAAGCAGTTTTCGAGTCTCTAACTCATCCCTTTTGTAGACACGCAAAGTAATTTTCACTCACCCAAAATTGTTCATGCCGTCAGTCTTTGCCAAAGGAGCAAGGGACTACTGTTTGATTACTATAACATCAGATCTATAGGCACCCCTTCCAGTCACAAGTGGGTGAACCCCACAGTAAAGTGGTAGAAGCATTAAAAACTGATCATAAAAAAATTAAAAGAAAAAGAATGCCGATATGGCTTGTGGGGCATGTTGTTTAAAGCCTAGATCTTCCCTTGACTTTTGAAATAAATTGCCGTAAAAATAGATAAAGATTTAGCTCCATGTCAGGGAATATTTTCGAATAGCAGCAATCCTTTTTAATTTTTGCTTGAGCCACCAGATTTGCTAAAAAATCATTCACAATAACCGAAAATAATTGTGAATAATTCGTTAATGGGCGCGCGGCAAAAGCAACACACTCAATCCACCACTGGAATCATAGGTAAAGCTCAATTTCAAATGCAACCCCAGACATCCTTCAGAACGTTTTCAATATTTTATACAAATTTGAATATCCCATTTGAAAAGTTCCACATTTCAGCGAGCGATTACAATCACCATCAGTGCTTTGGTTTGGCCAATATTTGCCAAAATCTCATTCGCCACGCTGCCTTCGCATACTGTGTCACTCGTTATCCATTTGCCCTTATTCTACAGTGGTTGAAGTGTACTAATCAGTTTATAAGTATTTTAATGTGATTAAATATTAGATTATTGACCAACCACTCGGCTATCACTGCTGACCCGTTCTGCCCCGCAGCCGCAGCTCTGATCTGTTGTCAGTCGGCGTGCCATCGGTCGTTGATTTGGCCTGTGCAATGAAAATTACTCCCGCCAAAATGATTTTCCAATCTTCTGCGCGTCGATTTCCCATTATGATTTTCCCATTCTAATTCGGCCATCAATCTGATTATTCCGCAAATGCTGGGCCTTTTTTTTTTGTTGTTGTTTTTGGTTCATCTAGCCTGTTTGTTTATAATTAATTTAGTTTCTCTTTTTTGTATATATCTCCCTCTCAGAGTTGGACAATATTTGCTTATCCACCAGTCGGTGGATGGATGGCACAACAAGCTGTATTCATGGCTGCGATTTAGAGACACACATACATATATATACATTCCCATCACTATCAGTGATGGTAACACCATTCAGCGGATGTTAAAAAGGAAATGAATTTGAAATTAGTCGGAAGGGAGGAGGATATTGCCTACTGGTGCTGTTAGCTGTGAATTTAATCATCATCATCATCATCAGTGGCAGCAGCAAAAGCAGCATCAGCAGCAAGAGCAGCAACAGCAGGAGAGTAGGCTGCTGGTTACACCAAAATATGTTTTCAGTTTTGACAGGAGCAGGACTACTACCTATAGCTAAGCAGAGTATCTATTTACTCGTCCGAAAGATTGGAATTGACGTTGTTTGTCATTAGTAGCCAATTAGTTAGGCGGACGGGATGGTGAGGGTGTATTGGAGAATGTCCTAAATTGGCTGCAATTGAAAATGTAAAATTTGTTTTTTATGCTGAAAATGCAATTTGGCTAATTTGTCTGTGATACAAATTAATATTAATTGCGCAGTAATTTTATTGCTTATCACATGAAGGGAATTGAAATGCAATAATTATTTTAGTCCCGAGGTTATTTATTTTGATTAGTTGGTAATGTGTTAGACCGGCAAACTGCTTTTATTCGTTTTATGTCAGCTAAGTATGTATGTAGTAATGAAGTGAATAAATTCATAACAATTAAAATTGGATTTTTTTATAACAATTCATACTCTGGTATTGTGAACATTTTTTAATGGATTTTTTTTTTTTTGATGCTGATATGTATTTTCGTGTCATGAGAAGATTCTTCAATTTTCCGTTCGGAATCGGCTTTCAGCTGTGTGTTTTTTTCTATTTGTGTCAAAAATATATCTTGGAGCAGCTAGGCTGTCGATTATGTTTGGTATTTTTAGTGCTTCTAGCTAGTTAAAACAAAAAATTAAGTGAATGAACGAGAAGAAAAGTGCGTAAAGTGTTTGTGGCAATCCACTAATGATCCTAAGCCGATGATGATGCTGAAAAGCCTAGGAAACCTTAGTAGTTAAATCATTTTATTGATAACTTTAAAAACGTTTAAAAAAAGTTATGGCGAACACAGTTGTGTTAGTTGTTTGTTCTGAAAATAGCTTTTCCTTCTTATGACTATACAGCCTTTGGCAGAATTAAGCCCTCTACTTAACGTGCTTCCTTACTTTTTTGTCTGCCTATATTTCTCGTATTGTTGAGTTGCTGCTAAATGCTCTTATTTGGTAAATTTATTTTTCCATACTTACTTAATGTCAAAGACGTTTTAGCGATAATTGGAGTATTTCTAAGATAAAACCTTTTAAGTTGGCCTTAAAGAGCCCAAATTTTCTTTAAGTGAAATAGAAGTGGAAGGACCTAAAAAGGTTTTGTTATTGATAATAGAAATATTTGAGGAGGCTTTGGAAATTTACGCCTAATATTTATTATACAGGACCTAAAGCCTAGCTTCTCCAACCATTGTGTGTGCGATATTATATTTTTGACACTAATGGAAGGGACCTACAGTTTAATGCCGATTCCGAATGGCAATTTATTTTTGAGAAGCTTCTCATGACATTTCTTACTCTTGAATGTTTGTCAGACGTTGGCAAGAGGTGGGACAGCAAATAAAAACTTTCAAGTAGTACAGGTCGGGATTTGAACCAGCTACCTCTCGCTTAGTGGTCCAACGCAATTAACCACTAGCCACTGCACCCACAATTTCAAATTAGAGGGGGTTATTAAAACTGAAATTATAGTTGAAGTAAACAATCACACTGTAGTTTGATTTGAATTGTCACAATGTGATGAATTCAAAGAAAACAAAATCGGAAACCACACTTTTTGACTTTTTGAGGGCATTCTTTTTAATGGCGATTATTAGCCTTTTTTAAATGAAACCGATCTTCACACTTCGCGAACTCGACCGAGCGCCCATGACCGTTGATATGGAATGCCAATAAAAATGCAATCCACCAAACTTCACTCAGTCGAGCTGCTTGTGCAGGATTAACCAACTCTAACTAACGGACCTCTACATGAGTGATTGAGATTTTACCTCTCATTACAGTAGCGCCGTGAATTAAAAGACACGATGATTCTAACTACTACTACTTGAAACTAAATAGAAATCGTCTAAAAACACGAATTTTTTTTAAAACTCAACAAATTTTGGTAACACGCAAAATTTTTTTTTTGTTTTTGGAAACTAAGAATTTTCTTCCAGTAAACTATAATAGACATTAGCCAGTCCACTTAAAACTTCATGAACAGAAAAAGATGTATGCATTCTTTGCGGATTTTCGAGCAGCGTTCGATAAAGTACCAAGAAAAAATCTGATTTTTAAACTACACAATATTGGAACAACAATAAAAATAGTAAATCTTATCGAAAGTATTGGTGTAGAACTTTCGAAGTACCTTGAAACAGTATCGTGTGTAAAAAAAGGATGCTTTTTATCGCAATTATTTTTTGCTATTCAGTGAAGCTAATAAATAAAAGATTGCTCTTCTGTATGTGAATGACATCGTTATCTTATCAAATGATGTTAACTCATTGCAGACAATGATAACACACTTAGAAGAATATTGCAACCTACGGAATATGGAAGTCAATTTGGATAAATCATCAGTTATGGTATTTAGAAACGGAGGAAGATTATCTCCTACAGAAATGTGGGTATTCAAAGGCCAAAGAATTAAAACTGCGTTAAAGTACTTCTTTTTAGTAGTGATTCTTACTCCAAAAATGTAATTTTCTAAACATGTTGAAAATAGAAACAACACAGGAAAAATCAGCATAACAGTACGCGGGACATTTTTATGGGTAAAAACGAAATACCTCTGGCAATAGCAGCCCAAGCAGTCTGTAGAGCAGTCCAGGCCTATGCATCGCATACATATATGGAGATGTAAAAATTTTGAGGACATTGATACACATAAAGTGTTATTTCCTCAAATAACACACCAAGGTATTCCCCTTTATATAGGTACCGGAATTGATTGTGGACATTTTTACACATTACATAAACAATTGCAATATATTTATAAAACATTGTTTGAATACGATGATAGAAAATTACCTCATATATTGTCGAAGAAGACAATAACACACAAAAAAACACTTTTTATGGGCTGAAAAATAAATAATCTTGGATCGGACTTTGATTCTGACACGCACTGATTGATCAATGATCGAAAATAGTAACGGGTGGTCCAAGTAGAGATACTTTTTTCAATAGCCTTTTTTGACAGATCACGTGTGAGTCGTGTCATGCTGTCATGTTATTTTTGTTTAGTATTGTTTGGCATTTCATAATGGAAAGACTTACGCGTGAACAACGTTTACAAATTGTTCAACTTTATTATGAAAATTCACGTTCTGTGAGGAATGTGTTTCGTGCACCTTGCTCAACTTATTGTCAACATAATCGGCCTACTGAGCGTACTATTCGCAACACCATCACCCATTTTGAGACCCAGCATTCATTATTGGATAATATTCGACCGAACAGACCACGTCCAGCACGCTGTGAAGAAAATATAGCGGCCGTAGCTGAGAGTGTACACGAAGACCGTAGAAAGTCGATTCGGCGCCGTTCGCAGCAACTCGGACTTACGTATGGAACGACTTGGCGCATTTTACGTCAAGATCTTAAATTGAAAGCGTACAAAATACAGCTTGTGCAACAACTGAAGCCGCTCGACCTTCCCAAGCGACATCGCTTCGCTCTATGGGCTCTTGAAAAGTTCCAAGAAGATCCGACGTTTTCGAGGCAAATTTTGTTTAGCGATGAGGCCCATTTCTGGCTCAATGGGTATGTAAACAAACAAAATTGCCGCATTTGGGACGAAGAGCAACCTGAACAGATTGAAGAACTGCCACTTCATCCAGAAAAAACAACGGTTTGGTGTGGTTTGGGGGCCGGTGGAATCATCGGTCCATATTTCTTTAAAAATGATGCCGGTGCGAACGTAACCAACAATGGCGACCGTTATCATGCCATGATAACCGACTATCTGATGCCTGAAATTGAAGCTCGTGATCTCGGCGACATTTAGTTTCAGCAAGACGGCGCCACTTCCCACACATCGCATCAATCAATGGACTTATTGAGAGAACATTTCGGTGAGCACATAATTTCACGTTTTGGGCCGGTTGATTGGCCACCGAGATCGTGTGATATCACACCGTTAGACTTTTTCCTGTGGGGATATGTAAAGTCAAAAGCTTATGCCGACAAACCCGCTTCGATTCAGGCCTTGGAGGAAAACATAACGCGTGTCATTCGCCAGTTACCAGTCGAAATGCTCGAACGAGTGATCGAAAATTGGACTCAACGGATGGACCATCTGCGACGTAGCAACGTCCAACATTTGATAGACATAATCTTCAAAAAATAAATGCCAAAGAATGTTCTTTGAAATGATAATAAACATTCTCCATTAAATTTGAATTTTCTGTGTTTTTTCCTTAAAAAAGTAGGGAACCTCGAAATGGATCACCCTTTACCGTGGGACACATTCCTATGGGTATCGAGGCTTTGTTATTGGGTTCAAAGACAGCAGTTCCAACTCCAGATTCCATTTTTGATCCATCAGTGTACCAGATCAGACTTCTCCGATCTAGTTTCGGAACACCATTTGTCCAATTAGAGCGGTCTAGTATTTCAATCTCAAATACATTTCCAAATATGTACTCCCTAACTATAATACCAGGAATGCAGTAAAAAATGTCCTTTAAGTATTTTCAGATGACCCACATGCTCTACAGGATTAAACTTATATTCTAGTAGCAACTTAATAGCGTATCTAGCAGCTGTCTTCCTAATGAGTCATAGTCATAGCTCATTATTTTAAGACCAAAATATGTTAGACTGATAGGTCTGTATGATTAAGGTAGTTCAATTGGCCTATTGCCATCCTTGAAAATAAAAATCACATTCACTTGTCTCTATGAGAAAGGCCCTAAATAAAGCAACAAAAGCCGGTAATATGATGTCCATAACCTTCTGCCTAAGGGCTGAAAATATACCATTACCACCAGGTGTTTGAATGATTTAAATGAGCCAATTGCCCATCTCACCTTATCCGCGCTAAAATTTTTTTCCAGATTACCAATTAACTCTACTCGATTTGAAGACGTTAGGGTCCGTCGTGTTTGATTTTTCATTAGTTCCACGGATAGACGACTCTGGAAAGTGAACTTGAATAAGGTCTTAATTGTTTCCATACGGTCCGTCGTATAGGTCATAGCCATTTGGTTTCATTAGTAACCCTACACAATTTGTATGATCTTTAGTGAGAGCTTTGTGGATACAGAGCAACCGGCTTATCGGCTATGTCTTCACAGCATTTCCTCTGTGCAGCTCGTTTTTCCTAGTTCATCCTATATTTTTGTATGTTTTCTAACCTACTTCCAGATTTTAGCAAGTTTGTCCTTACGTTTACACATACTGACGCAATTACTATGACAGCAGGTTAGTAACACTTTATTCAACTGATGCGTTGCTTCAACTAAGTCCCACGAGGACTTAATAGATGTAATCAGCATATCAGTTTTAGAGAGGACATGACCCCGATACATATTCCAGTATTGCCTAAGATTTATGAAAGTAATATCAAGTTTTAAGAAGGGAAGTACAAATATATAAATGTTCCAAGATGACGAAATTTCATGTCACACAACGAAACCCTATGCCAAGTTTGAAATTTCATTAACTCAAAAACTTGGACTGGGCAACAATTTTTAGAATATTTGGCAATTTCGACTTCTTTACCATGAAAGTACCTAACAAACCAAATAAACCTAAAGCCAAATGAGTAGCCATGCAAGGCTTATGCTTGAGAAGCCTTCTACCATTAACACATTTCCCAATGTTTCTTATATGTTCGGAACATTCGAAAACACTTCTCTTCCAGAAACCACCATCCACGTTTTGTTATTTTTAAATGGCAAATGATGTGAAGAAAAAAGAAACAAAAACGTTAAAGTTCTTTGAAATGTGCCCATTATAGGGCCATCGAATGCTTTCATAATATACTCGTAGAAAATATTTTCTCATCTAGCTATACGTCCTTCTTTTTTTTGGTAGAATTCCTTTGCTATTATTCCCTGCCTAACGGCGAATATAACCTTCTAATGGATATAGGGGTGTTTACAATAAAAATCATTCTCGGACCATTTCACTTCATTCAAGTGCCTCGCTCAACAACTTTGAGAGCTTGTATTTTGCTGTGTGTGTTTGTTGTCGAACATCATAAAGGATATTTACCGTTCCAATAATGAAGGAAAGCAGTGATTTCAACTTTGTAATGGGGCATCTGAGTTGGTTTAGTGGAAAATTGGCTTGATGTTGCCTTATGAAATGTAAATTTTTCTACAACACATCCTTGTTACGAAGTTGGGTCCGGTACATACCTATTCACCATGTCGCTTTTCTTGATTGAATCACCGACGAGGCCATTGATAATAATTAATTCCTGTCTCTACTTTAAGAAGAAGGAGAAAAAAAACACACACACACACCTGATGATCGTCCCAAGGACTCCTCTAAACCCAACTCACAAAGTGAAGTCATTCAGTCATTGGCTCTTCTCTCAGTCATGACAAATAGTCATTTCAACTGCATTTACGTCCTCTTTGGGGCACAGTGTCGTGTCGTCTTCTTATTATTTCTTTTCTGCCACACTCACCGAGTTCTGCATGAGTACTAGAAGAAAAAGGAAAGCACTGCTTGCTATGTAAGGACATTCTCTCACTGAACTGAAAGAACAACTTCATATTTAGTTATTCGTCCTTTGTGTGCATCTTGTTGCTGATTTGCATTTTAGCCATTCAGCTGATGAATAAGTCAAGGTTATTTTATGCTGCTGCAAGCCACACACTCATACACTTATGGCAGTACATATATGTATGTGTTTTAAAAAAAACACACACCTTATTTCGAATAAAAGTGCAGAGGTGTCATTGTCATGCATGTGCACGTCGCTGGCACAGAGATGTCGCGGCTTTGAGCTCTTGTCGTGTCGTCATGAATGCTTAATAAGGACCCTCGCTGCTACTAATGCTATCGGCGGACTGGCTTTTTTTTGCCTTCTCCTTAGCTGTGAATTAGTGATTTCTTGAAAAGTATTTCATACTCATACACGCACTGCTTTGCATTTCGCCAACCTTTGTGACGAATTAGGGATGCGCAAATATTTGCATAAACATTTTTGTGTGGCTTTGATCCTTAATTGAATGCATATGTTGTCCTGGTTGCGGCTTAGGCACTTCTTTTGTAGACAACCATCGTGTGTGTGAATTAATTTCTACAATTTGAGATGAAATACCTTTTTATTAAGATGGCTTCTCTTAAAGTGAGGATACTTGGTGAGGATTTTAGGATTGCTACATGCGTACCATCACTAGACAAACAGTTGTAGTTTCAATGATACATAGTAGGCCAAGGATTCATCGTCATTATTATCCCCTCATCAACACATCCTCTTCAAATTATAGAAGAGGATTCGGTTGAGTGCTAAGTGGCTTGCTTGCACACATATCACTCACTCTGTCAAGAGCCTGAGTAGTGAATCAAGCTTATTAATTTTTTTTTTTTTTTGTACCCTCGTTTTGTCTTTTTTTTTTTCTTCTTCTTCTTTTGCGAAGAATAATGCAGTAGCACTATCTGGTTAGGAATAGAGGGCTTTTTATGTGTAAATTTATTTAATGAAAGGGTTCTTGAAGGACCCAAAGCAAGGATACAAGTAAAATTGGAAGTATTATGATAATGACCCGACAATTTCGATGAAATAATATCCAATTACAAGGACATCGACCAGGTCGTTATTCCTCAATCAAATTCCAATCGATATTCGTTCGATGATATTGCAAATAACTGAAAAATGTCACTTCGATATCGAAAGCTAATTGTGTGACTTCACAAAGGATATATACACACATTCCCCTGCTGCTCCTGTTTTTGCTCGCGCAGCAATAGTATCAAAATCTCAAACAAACTCTCTCTCAGTACCTTTCACCATGCCAAAAGGTAAAATGAAAAATATCCTTTCACCGTTCGCACGAAAGTGTCACATGAGCGCGGCAAACCCTTGACATTTGACAGTGGCTGCCGTAAAGCTTCACCCGCCATTGTGAGCGAGCGTGAGTGGAGTAATCCAATTTGAGGCAATCCGACGACCGTCGTCGTCGTCGTCATAGCCAACAACTGTCATCGTCCCAGGGATTTACCGCTTGATATAGAAACAGAGATGATCACACGTTTGAGAAGATGTTATCCTCTGTGAAGACCGCAAGTAACCTTTAAAGCACTTAATCACCGTTAATGGCAGTAGACAAGCACCTCAGAGCAGCTGCTGCTTTTGTGGTCCTTTTCAGATCCCTCTTGGATAAGAGTTTAAATTACACACTGAGGCTCACTTTACAGCTCAAATGACTGAATGCAATTTTGTGGGTGTTCACCCGAATTTAGGGATAATTCATTAATCCCGGGGACTACCTAGACGACCGACCACCCTTGGAGTGGTATTCTCAATTTTGACTCCTCCGCCCCCCCGAGGAATGCTTTAATTATGTGCATTTCAATGGTAGGGCAAGCACCTTTGACTGGAGACGTAGAATGGTGAAGGAGGTTTTCAAATTCCAGCACGTACACCAGGTACATGGAATTGGTTAACTTCTAGTCTAGTGGATGTGTGGACTAAGGACACGATAACAATAACCGAATTCTAAATGTTAATTTAGTTCTTCCAGCAATCATATTGCCTTGCCCCATGAGGCAATTGATGACTTATCTGGAGTTGCAGCTTAACCCGAAGGATTCATTATTTTCAAGGAATTACGTTTCAAAGATGCCAGTTGCAGGTTCAGTTGCAATAGGGCTGCATTTAATTGAGTTTAAGGTCGGTGTTGGTATATTTGGAGTTAAGAGTTAAGAGTTAAGGGTTTTGATTGAAGATGAAATTGTCTGGGTTCGCCAAGGGCTTGTACGCATCGGAAAATGATTGCTACCAATTAGGTGTCTATTGAGCAAGACTAATTCATTTGGAAATACTATTGGGTTTTCGTCTTTTTTGAATTCATCATGTAGAGTAACACCCCAGGGAGGAGTCATCTCTCCACTACCATGGGTCCTCGTCATCAATGAAATACTTATGAAAATAAAAAAACAGAGGGGTTAAAGTTATTGCTATGCAGACGATGTTGAGTTGCTTGCGTCAGGCAAATTTTTGTCAACTATAAGCGAACTATTACAAAATTCACAATGGGTACTTAATGGGTGGACAAAACAATATTGTCTTGGGATTAATCCCGAAAAGACCGAACTTGTGCGGTTTACAAAAAAAAGGAGAATACCACAATTCAAACCACCAGCTATCGAGAGGATCCCTTTAAAGGTTCGGAGAGTGCGAAGTATCTAGGTGTTATCCTTGATAGGAAACTTAACTGGAGGTTAAATGTTAATGAACTGGTAAGGAAGGCAGCAAATGCATTTTATGCATGCCACCGCGTATTCCGCAGAAGGTAGGGACCAATATCCAAAATTATTCTGTGGATGTACACTGCAATTGTAAGACCGATACTCACACATGGCAGTAAAGTCTAATGGCAAGCCGCAGACAAATCAACCAATCCTAAGTTATTGACGAAAATACATTTTGTTTAATTATTAACTTTTGATTTTTATATACCAGTGCATGGGCAGCAGGAACCATTGGTACAGTTCCTTACCAGTTTCCGTCCATCTGTGCTACTACCCTCGCTGGTAGAAGCGAAAGCTTAATTTGGAGACAGAGTGCGGGCAGACCTAGGAGCTTGAGGATGGTTATATCTCTTAACGAGCTTGGGTCGCTTCTTCTTGCTTTTCGGTTCGAGAGACATTGCCCGATAAAAGGGACAGGTCTGCTTCCGTCAGCCTGTATAGCTTCTTTGCGCCGCTGATCGCCAGCTGCTTCCTTTTCCTCTTCCCTTGCCCCTTAGTGAGGTGCACCTCAAAGCCAGCCACTTCAGGAGCCCGTTTAACCTTAGAGATGTCATGAGTCAAGACGTCAGCGGCGATACAGCGGATAGCAACCTTAATCATGCTCAGTTTGCCCAACGAATCGGACATAGAGCCACAAGAGTAGGTTGTTGGTTGGGGCCTCCAGAATCCGAGGCCTGGCAGCAGTCGAAAAGACTACGGATAGATTTTGGCAATTGCCAGTACTACCTAGAGTATTAACATCTTGTTGGCCAGAGTACACTAACAGTTATTTTGTTGCCTCAAACGCCTCCTCCTTTATCCGGACCGACATTTGTACTAGCGTAACAAGGCGGAGTTAAACTTAATACAACTTGGAGACAAACTTATGAAATTGTTTTGTCAAACAAAATGGGAAAAAAAAGACAGACCTACTATTAAGTTATTGTTTTAAATAACGTTACCTGCAATAATAATATTTATAAAAAAAAAACCACTAATATAATAAGTAATTGCTCCAAGAAAGTCGGTCTACTTTTGCAATTTGTATACTTTGGATGGGGACAAGAATACTGCTAACTTAGTATTTGAAAAAGTTTGTTTCTGCTTTTATAATATTAAGTTCAACAAAACTGTGTACCTACTTCAATTTTAAAAATATTTTTTTTCATATACAGGGTGCGCCAAATAATAGTTTCTTTTTAAAAATGCAATAAAACCAACAAAATTAAATGTTTTCCTCTTTATTAGTATGAGCAAACATTCTTATTAATTATGGAAAACAACGTCTAATGTTGCTCCAATTTTCCGAGACCTGGTTGATGGTTTGGGGCTGTAGCTCACGGATTGCTTGGATGATATTGGCCCGGATTGTTGGCATAACATCGGTACTTCCATTTTTCCCACAAAACAAAACCCAATGAGATCGCAACTCTGAGGCGGCCAATTGACATCGCCAAGATGGCTGACAACGCGATTTGGGAATTTGGTGCGCAAAAGATCGATTGTGGCTTGGGAAGTGTGATATGACGCGACATCCTGCATGAACTAGTGGTCGCCCAAGTCCACGTCTTCAATTCCAGTAAAAAAAAATTCGGTTTACATGGCTTGACCATGAGTTTAAAAACTGCTCTAACGATTTATATCTTGTAATGCATTTTCGACATTTAAAGTGTCCGATATGCAAAACTATACCAAATCCTTAGAGACGTTTTTGCGAAAGTCCAATTTTTTAAAGCTTAAGAACTGATTTGAATAAATTTGGTATATGATCTACCATTTTGTTTGAAGCGATTCAAAGACAGTTGTCAAGTTGCGAGAACGTTTTACAATATGACACAGTCGTGCATTTTTTTTTTAATTCAATTCCCTTTAACCCAACTTCCTTAACATGACTCTTGTCAAATATTTCAAAATCGAGATCATCGGAGCAGTGAAGGTTAAAGTAGATAACTTCAGAGAATCATTTTATACCGCAAAGCTGCCCATTTTGACAATAGGCGCCGCGTAATAACAAAGTTATCGCCTGCGGCGAAAGAGTTTAAATCCTTTAATCTCACGAAAGCATCAACCCACGTATTTGGGATAACATAAACTCCGCAAATGACAACTCGTGTATATTCAGCGATTTGGTTAACTAAAGATGTTCAAATCTCCAGACTCGGACAAAATGTCTATAAAATTCAGCGCCGAGAAACAGACGATAAACAGGAAAGAAATGTTTATACTGGGCTTTTGGACTTTGACGAATCGAATAGAGCAGAAGTTTCAATCGCGAACAATATGCGCTGTAGAAAGATGCTCCCTATAAAGCATCTATCTTGTGCTTCATCATATCACTCTTCTTCAAAATCTTTGCTTTAAAAGAAAATTGTTTATTAAGAAAGTAATTCAGCTTAAAACACATCAAATATAGGCTGCCTCGGATATATTGAGCGAATGTTCAACAGTGCTCAAGCTAAGGGTTATTCCAACGAATCATTTACCTATCTCCTTATTTGTGTTGCAATCTTCGTCGGTTGTATTTAATTTTTCATTTTGAGAGATTTCACGTTACACATGCGACAATGGCAAAAGAAGGAGCTATTATGATTTTTTAATTACATGAAACAATAATATTGTACCAAACTTTAATAAGGCAAACTTTGATGCAATGAATGAATTTTTTTTCTTTCTATCCCTTGGGATACGCTTATTTCTAAAACTGATTTAAATAATGCTAATGATAATTTAGTATCTGTTATAAATGAGGCTGTACGCAGATTTGTTCCAAATAAAAAAGCCGTATCAAGTAATAACCCTGCATTGTTTAACAAGAGATTGATTAATCTTAGAAATAGAAAGAACAAACCTTTTAAGTCACTAAAAAAGAACCGCGGCGATGATATTTTGCGGTCCATTCATTTGACGAATCAAAATGCATTCGATATTCTTAAAAAGTTTTTATATCGTGCGCACTTGTTCTCCGTAGAATCGAAGAATATTAGAAATAATAGTGCAAACTTTTGGAATTACATCAACTCCAAGCGTAAATGTAATGGGCTTTCAAGCTGTATGAAGTACCTTAATCAATCAACGAGTGATGTTCAAGAAATTTGTAACTTCTTTGCTGCTCATTTAAGGTGTAGCTGTGTAAGCTACTAATACTACTTCTTATGTTAGTTTACCTAATGTGCCAACCAGTGTTAACATAGGGTCTTTGGTCTTACTTTCTTCTGAAGTAGAATCAGCCTTACTAGGTTTAGATACCAACAAAACGGCAGGTTTCGATGGAATTCCTCAAATTTTATTATTCAAATGTGCCTCATCCTTAGCTAAGCCATTGACGTTTATTTTTAACTTGTCGCTTTCAAAAGGAGAGTTTTTAGATTGTTGGAAACTGTCTTTTATAACACCGATTTTTAAATCTGGATCTAAACAAGAAATAACCAACTATAGACCAATCTGCAAAATGTCTACTCTACCTAGTTTGTGTCAAACTTACTTTTCAATTCAAAGATATCGTGTCAGATTTTCAACACGGCTTTATTTCTGGAAGATCTACATCTACTAATCGTTCGTTAATGACTAATTATATTATTAATAATTTCGCATCTAATCTTTAAACCCATGTAATATTTCCAGATTTTGTCAAGGCATTTGACCGCGTTAACCATCTTGTCCTTCTGAATAAACTCTCTAAATTGGGGTTTCATTCAAAATTATTTGATTGGTTAAAATAATACTTGACGTTAAGAGTTCAACATGTCAAAACTGATGATCATCTTTCGAATCAAATACCAGTAACATCCGGTGTTCCTCAGGGTAGCCATTTAGGCCCATTAATGTTCTTGTTTTTTATTGATGATATTTGTCTATCTTCGTTTTGCGAATTTAAAGTCGTAAATTATTTCGAAGTAAAAAAAGCTCTAAAGATTGTGCTTTATTAAACGATGATTTAAACAGATTGGTTAATTGGTGTAGTTTAAATTCCTTGCATCTAAACATTTCTAAATGTCAAGTAATGTCTTATTTCAGTAATATCTCTCCGATCCACTACGATAATCAGATAGATAGTACTTCTTTGGCTTTTGTAGTGCAAAAAAAAGATTTGGATGTCATACTCGATACTAAACTTTCCTTTCTTCCACATATAGACTACATTATATGTTGGGATTTATCAAAAGAAACAGCAAATAATTAATTGATCCGTATACCATTAAAACTCTTTTTAACGCTCTTGTTCGATCGGTGCTAGAGTACTGCAGTACTGTTTGGAATAATTCGTGCCTAAGAATTGAAAGAATTCAAAAAATAATTTCCAGATTTATGTTTTTTAAAGTTAATTGGAATAATGACACTCCACCTTATAAAATTAAATGTCTCTTATTTGGCATGCAGAGTCTGGAAAATCGACGGTCAAATTTTGCGATAATGTTCTTCAGAGATATTCTTTATTATCATATTAAATGTGCACCTCTTTTAGCATTACTCTATATTCGTGTTCCGAGATATAATTCTAGAGACTATCTTCCTTTTTATGAGCAATTTCATAGATCTAATTATGGTCGTAATAAACCAGTTTTTCGTTGCATCAGGGAAGCTAATTCAGTTTGCAATAGGTTAGACATCTTTAGTAATTGCACAAGAGAAACTTTTAAAATGTATGTCGTAAATGTACTTAGTTCCTTAGTGGAACTGGGCAACGCCCCTCATCTTCGGGCGTTGAACTGGAATGGCAACGTATGTTAAGCTCATTGAATTCCGATCTTGACAGCATACTTAAACGGGGTAAAACCAACAGAGTGGAATTTAATGCTTACAACTGTCATTGAAGCGAACCCCTAATTCTCTGCCATTATCCATAAATGGCACTTGCATCGCTGAAACCGAACGACTTTCCATTCTCGGTATGTGTGTTAATGACAACCTTCATTGGAATGACCACATATTTGATGTCGCCAAGAACGCTGCGAAATGTCTAGGCTTCCTTAAGCGATGCAAGAAATATTTCACCCCTTCTGATCTGGCTAGAATCTAAAAGGCGTTTATTCGACCAAAACTTGAGTACAACGCTCATATGTGGTCTGGTGCACCAATAACATATTTGGAGCTACTTGACAGGGTCCAAAGACGTGCGGTAAAAATCACTTGACTCTCTTAGTCATCGTCGTTATGTCTCCTGCCTGTCATTGTTTTATCGGTATTTCCACCACAATTGCTCAAATGAAATAGCCAGTTGCATTCCACCCCTACAGCAATTCAACCGCAATACTCGCCATGCTAGGAATGCACATCAGTTTACCCTCAAGCCTGTATTCGGACGTACAGTGAAATACAAGGATTCGTTTCTTAACCGCACAATACGAATGTGGAATGCTCTACCCTGCTCTGTTTTTCCTACGCATTATAGTTTACAGACATTTAAAGCTAACGTGCATCGGTATCTCCTTTTTTCTAATCCTTCACTTCCCTAATGCCCGCACTGTGTTACTTCATTATAAGGGTATCCGAAATCCCTTTAGTGCGCGTACATTATAAAAAAAAAAAAAAAATGGTCGTAATGAACCAGTTTCTCGTTGCATCAGGGAAGCTAGTTCAGTTTGCAATAGGTTAGGCATCTTTAGTAATTGCACAAGAGAAACTTTTAAAATGTATGTTGTAAATGTACTTAGTTCTACTTGATTAATGTTTATTCTTTGTATATAAAAATGTAATTTAAAATTAAGCAATGCTATCTATTAGTCTATAAGAGATTTTGTTCTTTGATTGATGAATATGAATATGAAACAGAAACTATATGTTGGGACGTACGAAAACAGAAGTAACTCAAATCGTCAAATTAAGGCGACTAGGAAGACAGTGGCTCCGTTATAAAACTAACATATTGCCAAATCTCAAAGCGTTTGATCTGTGCAACAGAGTCTGCAGGTCATAAGGTGAAGTTAGTTAGCCTCCAAATCCGTACAATATTTAATTACCAAAATCGAAAAAAAAAAAATCCATTTCAATGGTACCTGGCTCTGCAACGTTTGCAAATCACCAATACTTAGCTAACGTATGTGTTTACGAGTAGTCACATAACTCCGTTCACCGTAGTTACCAAAAGTAGCATGCACGTTCTCTCTACATTTCCATAAGATTGTGTATCCTTTCTAAACGAACACGCTCAATTGATTGATTACAATACCCATGCGACGATGACTTTTCGTATGCCATTTTCCTTCTCCAACAAAGAAAAGAAATACAAATAAAATTTATGTTCGACACGAGAAATCAATTACCGCCCCAAAGAAGCAAGCCAATCTTTGGGTATATTTAACCAGACGCCAGATAGTCTTATCCTCCTCAATTTCATGTTCTTTGAATATACCTATTCGAAATTATTTCCAGATCCTATGCGTGTTGTTCGCATTGTTTTGGCTAATATAAAGTTCAAAACTAAATGGCACGTTTTTACTCGTTTGCGGCTCCATTTGCCATACCAATAGTCAACGTTTTGCTTTATCCTTCGCAAGGACAATTCACCACACAATAAAATATTTCGTTCTGTTTGGATCAAGACAAAACCAGTGGTACAAGGGTAAAACAAAAATTAAGTAAATTACAATGGTATTAATCTTAATTTTGCAAAAAAAAAAAAAACAAAAAAGGATGAGGATGGATCTCCTTGGCTTTTTTTTCTTTTTGAATTTACGCTTAACGTTCGCAACACGCGATTTTATGCACTCAAACACTGAATACCCGTTTTTTTTTTATTTGTTTTAATAAATATTTATGTCCTTGACTGGGTGTATATTTTTCTGCTATTTTTTCGGTGAACTAGTGTTGAGGAGGACACAATCCTGCTGCTGTTGTCTGAACTCATATTTCTACGTTTATCAGGAGTATAAGCCATAAACAACATTTAAATGGTAAACAAGGAGAAATGGACAGCATTTGAAAAGCGAATCCAGCGGAAATGGAATTTAAAGAGCCCTAATGAAGGATACAAAGCGTTCTCATTTATGATTAAAGAATGCTTCTAAGTAGCCGCCATCAGAAAAGTGGGTGGTTAGGTGTCGAAAGTAATTACCTTAAATCTGACTTGGAGAGTTTAAATAAAAGGGACTTTTTTCTTTTACTTTAGACATGCTCCATTAAATCGGTGGGCTTTTTTGGGGTGTTCCTTTCTCCGAGGACAATGAATTTAAATAATTTATTAGCACCCCTATACAATGTAGGTACTCATGTCACACTTTAGAGTAGAGGCCATGACCCGATTCACAGAAATCATTTTTGACAACAGACACCAGCATCACGTTTTCCCCTAATCTTAAACGCCTTTTCAAGAATTCTCTTTCTCAAATTATACCTCTTAAAGCTCATAGAAATGTTATCCTCAATCTGTGTCCTTATTTTGCTCACCCAATATCCTTCAATGTTGTTTTTATTGTATTTGGGCTGCGAAAAAAAAACCGACTTCCCTATCAGCAGTTGAATGCGCGTCTACACTGTTGTTCCGTTCCAAAACAAAACCCCTTTTCTTAGAAATAACAAGAGACCTCATTGTAAATAGTATAAAGCACAATTAGATACGGTTTAGATATCTATCCTAAGACGTCCCTTCATCTACTTTCGGATGAGAATAAAATGTCCTTTTTGCCAGAGACAACCGACAAACCGACATTTTCCCCATCAAGATTGTGATTTATCTACGTTTTTAAAGAGCGCAGTCAACATTCTACCCTGAAGAATGTTTTCAAACCTTTGACGCTGCCGCTACCATATTGCTTGCCTTATTCACAAGAGAAAAAAAAGGGATTACATTTATGTGCGAATGTATTCAAAGGACGAAGGATGCAAAATAATTTTTAGTTGTCTCAGATTGTTTTGCCACAGAAAATACACAAAAATGCGGTAGGCAAATAGAAGGAAGGAAAATAAAAAACAAATATTATTCACATTGTTAGCCTCCGTCAAATTGCGCGGTCTGGAATGACTTAATTAGAGAAATATTTGAACGAGGTTCCTTATATCTGTGAGATGGTCCCTTTCAATAGGCCACTTGTGTTCGTTTTCCACCAGTTGGTGTTGTGAGTCGGGTTTTTCTTGTTTAAATTAAATTTTTCTGCTTCGCTCTTAAGTTAAATCTGCAAGTGCTTGACGGACAATGATAAATTGAATTAATTAAAATCGCAGCATTTTACTGTGTAGAAGGCATGGTCTTATTTCTCTGCAGAGGAATTTATAAATTAGTCATTTTGGCTCGATTGTAGGGTTACTAAATGTGGGAGAACATTTACCACACTACAAAAAATATGAAACGCAAAGTCTGTCTGCTTTTCCATAACTCAAAAATCATTTAAACGATTTAAGTATTTTATAGTGGATCGAAAATGGGTAAAGACTAAAGAGGGAGGAGTTACGGGGGAGTGTGGTAAAGGGCTATCTTTCGAACTACTCGGCCGATTTTAAAAATTCGCTCAACGTTCTAATGGGGATACCTTCCGAAACAGTATTAAATAACTAAGGAAGAGGTGGGGGAGGGGTAAAGTAACAACGAAGACTATCTCTAGAGATGGTCGGTAAATTTTAAAATGTATTTCAGCATTGATATGACGAAAATCTCCATATTATTATATCACGCAAGTGGAGCCTCGTTTGCTTCAATAACATTAGAAATAAAGTGCACGACTGCGTCATTCGAAACTTTCTCGATACATGAAATGGGTTTTTGAGTCGCAAAATGAACCGAAAATTAATGGTGAGAAATTTATTTAAATCACTTTTTAGGTTGCAAAAAATTTGATTTGATTTTTCTCGTAAGAGCCGTTTTTGAGAAAACGAATTTAATTTGACTTTAAGAAAATCGTTATATGAAAAAAAAATTATTTAAAAAATCTAAGTACGCAGATTCGTTCGAGTTTACAGTATAAAAAAAATATAAATTTTTTTTAAGTTCTCCTTATTAGTTTTCCTGATATTGGCCGTTTTATAAATTACCGTTAATCGATTTTTTTTCCAAAAGCTCAGTATGCAGAATTTTTAACCCCAACATACACATCCTTAGTACAAAAAAAGACCGAAATCATTGGAACCGCTTTCGAGAAAATAGTGATAAGTGATTTTCACAAAAAAAATTGTATGGCAGGTACCGTTATTTCAAAAGATAAAGCAATAAATAAAAAGATACCCCGAGATGTAACCCCAAGAACCTTATATACGAACTTTGAAGCAAATCCGTAGAACTGTTTCATCATACGTCGCCTGGACAGACAGATAGGCAGACCGACGGACGGCGTTAGCGGACCCACTTTCTTAAACTTCTCTATAGTCGTAATATCATCCCTCATACTCAGTTTGAGTTCAAAATTTCCGCACGATCACAATAACTTTCTCTTTAGTATACCAATGTATACGAGAATGTTAAAAATATAGGTTTGTAATCGGGGTTTCAAAACAAATATCATTAGTTGGTTTTGAAGTGATCTAGCGTCCCGCTTTCATTGTGGATATCTAAAATTCCCAGTTTGATTTTAAGTGCGCGGTGCCCAATGCGCTTACTATACAAAATATTTTTCAACCACATGGTTAAAGTACGATCTCCATATAGAACCATAAGATAATCGAAAAATTTAAATTTGAAGAACGAAAAGTTTTCTTTAGAAAATTTGACTGGTCATGCTATGCTTCCCTGCTGGCGATGTGGATGCTTCTGTCGACATAAAAATGAATATAATTCACCTCGTTATTAAATGCTGTATCTCTTGAAGGATAAACGATATCAAACCAAAGATAAACGCGTTGTGTGATTTGAGCTAAAAAGAGACTTTCAGGTTATAGGACGTCAGCTTTCGGTCTTATAAGGTCAACCAACCTTAGGATAGCTGAAAGATGTTTTAATTAGTCTGAAATGACTCTAATGTCAATACTAACCATATCAAATTCTTCTACGATCAAAAGTGGAAGCAAAAAATAGTACAAAGTTCCTCGCGTAGTAAAAACCTATTTCCGACACTCATTTAAAATGACAATTCAGCGGTGAGCCCACTTCTGATGAAGCCAATCACTATGCTTTATCTCAAGCGCGTATGATACTCCATGCGATCAATCTATTTTCACCCTCTTGACTAGACTACTTCGAAGTCTTAACATACAAAAATCTGATTATCCAGATGGTATTTCTCTTAACGTTTCGAAGAGATGTTTGCCGACATTTCTATGTGTGGGGATGGAAAAAATCCTTCAGCAAAAAGGTGCATCATCCCCTTTCTACTTCGAACGACCAATTGCACTTCCGTACCTTTATGGTCATGGAAAAGCTGTTTAATTGCCAGTTTATGAAATAATTTGAATATAACAGCAACAGGATTACACCACGGTGGTGAATGTAAGATCTAGTTGCACTTAATATTTCATGGGCATTTGACAGAGTTTAGGAAAATACGTGCATTTATCGATGTTTACCATTTCTTGTGGATGCCTTTTATGGATTTGTAGACGCTATCAAGTCTGATTAATAGCCCAATGCTCAACTTTGTCTCAAACCCTCTTTCCCATTTTTATAAATGATCTCCTATTCACTTCTTTACTGATGACAGTCACAGTACTTTTCATATATTCGCTTCAGTGTCTAAGTCCTCATCTTTGGTCGAACAACTGCTTCCAAAATGCTGTGTTTTGACATTGAAGTGAAGCCCCAATACTCTTACATAGTCCATTACATAGTCCATCAACGCCGAAACATTATCTATTCGCGGTATGTGCGTTCGTTACAACTTTCGTGGAAATGACCAAATATTCTGTGTTTCTAATAATGCTGCGAAATATTTCACCCTCTCTGATCTTGAAAATGACGATATACTGAAATTGGCATCCTGGTTTGGAAAAAAACTATACAACATTACATATGTTTATGGAAGAAATCAACCGAAGTTTTGCTCTGTCTTTTAAAGTTTATAGAGAAGAACCGAAGTACTCGGGGACGCAAAACAGTGTTGAAAAAAGTTTGATTTTATTTTAAATAGTTCTTTAAATTGTTTGTTATAATGTTATTGTCTGAATATATTAAAAACAAAACTATGCCAAAACTTGCTTTTTGCTGTGCAAACACTATTTCAAAATATACAATTGTGACATGAGCAAAATTTCAGTGCTCCCAATCGTATTATAATTATGCTGCATACATGTATGATAACTTTAGGTCTTATATGATGTTTGATTGAAAACCATTATCACACGCAAAATTTATGATAACTTCCAAATTTTGGAAAGAAAACATATTATGTTCATATAAAATTTAAATTTCCTGCTCAGAAAACATAATGCTCATGAAAACATTAGTAGACTGATTGATCTCTGATCTCACTTCACATTTTTAAAATCATAACACGAAATACTCATACTTTTTTTAAATTTTTTCTAATTTTCACTAAAACCTTACATCTTTTTCATTGCTATTTGTTGAATATTAAATATTTTACATTTTTCGGCGGTTGTTGTTGAAGGTTTCATTAAATTTGAATCTAAATAGCGATTTAAACAATATTATGCTTAAAAATGCATTTGAATATGTCGAATCATGCTTAAATTGAACAATATTTTAATTATTCGGCATTTAACTTTTTCGTATAAAAAAATAAAAATTTGGCGTAAACGGCCCATACAAGACCCAAAGCCTAGCTTCTCCAACCACTATTTGTGGGAAGATATAGTTTTTGATGGAAGGGACCTACAGTTTAATGCCGATTCCGAACGGCAACTAATTTTTGAGAAGCTTTGAAATTTCGAACTCAAACTGAGTATGAGAGATGATATTACGACTGTAGAGAAGTCCAAAAACGTGGGTCCCCCAATGCCGTCCGTCGGTCCGTCTGTCAGTCTGTCTGTCTGTCCGGGCACCGTATGGCGAAACGATTTGACGGATGCCCTTCAAAGTTCATATATAAGGTTCTTGGGGTTACATCTCGGGGCATCTTCTTAGTTTTTGCTTTATCTTTTGAAATAACGGTACCTGCCCGACAATTTTTTTTGTTAAAATCACTTATCACTATTTTTCTCAAAAGTGGTTTCAAGGATTTCCGTCATTTTTTGTACGAACCATATTTGGGATGGGGTAAAAAATTCTGCATTCTCAGTTTTTAAAAAAAAAAAGATTTACGGTAATTTTTAAAACCGGCAATATCTCAAAAAGGAAATTTCAACAACTTTTACTAATTCTAACTAAAGTCGAACAAATTTGCATACTTTGATTTTACAAATAATTTTTTTTTTATTTTTTTGTTCATATAACGATTTTCTTAAATTTGAATTAAATTCGTTTTCTCAAAAACGGCTCAAACGATTTTGGTAATTTTTGTATTTCAAACAATTATGTTAAAAGTGTGCAATGTGCGAAATTACATCAAAATCGTATCCGCCGTTTTTGAGAAAATATAATTTTTCTAAACCTAAAAATTGATTCAAATATATTTGTCACCACTTCATTTTCGATTTATTTTGCGATTGAAAAACGCATCTCATGTATCGAGAAAGTTTCGTATGACGCAGTCGTGCACTTTATTATGTTTGAGTTCAAAACAAAACACAAATTTACACGTGACATACATAATTAATGTGTTTAAACAATTAATGATGTCGGCAAGAGTGTGATCTTGTATGCAACATTGCATAGTAAAGGGTACAGACACATATTTTGTGTCGCTGAAAATCTTTACTCTATTACGTGAGTTGCACTGTATAACGCAAAAGTACCATAAGACCATAAGGAAAATATCACGCCAACCTGGCGCATTCTTATGGCACTATTTGACGATACCGTTAAACTCGGTTAGATTTATGTACATCAGCGCAGTTATTTAGTGTTATGGAGGACAAATTTTCACCATTGGACAACATTTCTCATGTGGCAAATGTCTGCTGCCACATAAAGCATTGAAATTTTACACTGTCGACTATAAAAAGTCACTGTTCAAACAGTAATTTACCTTCAATCTACCATTGCTAATTTTCCAACTAACGAAGAACTGAGGGCATCATTTTCTATTTCAATTTTCCCCACTAAACAGCGCTTTTATCGGCAAACATTCCATTTAGCAATCAATCAAAGCATTTCAGCCTCAATGATCTGTCGTCGGCACTACGTTGCGTTGTTGTCCCCTCACGTGAATCTATTACCTGACAAAGTGACCACAGCACATATAGAACGGGGCACGCTAACTTCGTCAGAAACTAACTGAATAACCACTGACACTGAAATCAACCGAGAATAGCTCTGGGCTGGGCTGGGTACAAACTGAAACTGCATAGGTGCGAATCAGCCGACTGCTCACCTGCTGTTTCCTGGTCGAAGTGAAAATTGAATTTTTGTTTAATGAAAACCACACACACACAGGATTAAGCACCAGGAATAATATTGAAATTTAATTTAAATTCCACTAGGCTAACAAATGTAACTGCTGCTACTTCAGCTACTGGCAGAGGTAGAGGAAGTGGAGAATCTGTATTGCTGGCCAGACCCGATTGGTATTGCACCGTCGAATGCAAATTTAATGAACGCCCGCACCGGAGAGCCACGTTGATTTCGTTGACTAAAGTGTAATTAAAAATTTAAAGTGTAAAAATGTCGCTGAAGGATATAAATATCCTCAGCGAGTCATTGAGGAGACACTACACGACCACATTATAAAAATAAAAAAAATAAAAATTAAATAAATGTCAGCTCAGCATCCATCGCGCTGTGGCCTCCGGGGGCAGGTCACAGCTTACTCAATGATTCAATGACTTTCAAGGATAACTTTTCAGTGGTCAGTAAGAACGGATGAGTGAATTTCTTTAATTTAAATAATAACGATGAGTGAACAGTCATCAGAGTGAAGGGAATGGAAACCTGATGGTGGTGGTGGATAAATTTTGCGTATACATATTATTCTGTACATATTTACATTTCACGCATTCATTAATGTATTTTCATGGAATTTAATCCACTTTTACGTCCGCAGCCTGTAGACATCATTAAGGATCTGACCATGATGACCATTTAATTTAATAAATGTTTTTTTTTTAAAGAATTTTTATTGTTGTTTTTTTTTTTGTTTCTTGTGACGTTGATTGACGTAATGCCATCGAACCTGATGAGCATTTAAAATTATCCATTTATTTCTACCACAATATGAATATTGTGTGTTAAATCTCTACGAATACATACATCTTAGACGTATGTACTCTAAGGAATCGCTTTGATGGGAATAGCGATGTTACCCTGTCCTTTTAGTCTTGTATTCCCATTGGGCAAAAACTTATGACACAAGGGGTCGACGAAATACCAAAAAATTAAAAACTTTTCAAACTTAAAGTTTTGACTTTGTGTCGCATGAGTTTGTTTATTTTTTTCGTTGTTGTTGTTTGAACTTAATGCAGTCCATTTTAATCAACGTATCCACCCCCCAGCAAATATTTTAAAAAGTTTTTCTCTAAACAAACTGTTGTGCTATATTGGGTGAGGTGGTGAGCTCTGGTTCCTTGGGAATAGTTTTCTACAGTGATGACATGCCTTGCAGACATTTGGTAGTTGTTTTGAAAATAGCTGAAGGAAAAGTTCTAGTTATGCTCTCTCCTGAGTATAGGGGGTTAGAAGTCCAGACAAATTTAATCCTCTTGGTGAGGTCTTATATGCATGCGAAAATATTATAGCATACCAACAAAAGCCAATCCATTATAGATTTGCTGAAATTATGCGTAGCAAGGCAGTGAAGGATGCAAATGTAAGTCATACACTTAATTCATGATTTTGTCCTATCGTTATGTCCCTACCCCGCACGTTTTTGAGTTAGGTTTAGTTATCGAGTTGCAATTGCACAGTGCAGGGTGATCTTGGGCCTCAAGCAAAGAGCGGTGGACCTCCAATTGACGCGGTCTTTACCTAATTGGGTTCTAGTTGCGCACTTCAAGTTGGTTACGGTTTCCTACACTGCGTTGTCCCTCCGTATTTAAGCGTTGAAATTCATTCCATCAACATGTCAATGTCAATGTCAATGTCCCTGTACAGCTTATAAAGTTAGTCGTTCTTCTTCTCAACCATACTCCATCGTCACAAACTGGGGCGAATATCACCCGAAGAATCTCAAAACATCCAGAAGGTTTTTTTCCGCTTTTGACAGTGTCCCTGCTTCTGCACCATACAGTAAAACCGGGATGTTTAAGGAGTTATATAATATCTCCTTGTTTGCGCCGATGTTATTTTGCGAAGTTATAGTGGAGCCCAGGTAGACAAAGTCTTTAACTACTTCGAAGTTGCATGGGAAATCGACAGTTTTCTATGTAGATTTAGAGTGCTTTTGAAAAATCTTGGATTTTGTATTCCAAATGGAACGTCAGCACAGTTGCCCGTTTCACATAAAAGGACATAAACTACAACAACTTCAAAAGTCTTCTAAACATCGTTTATAAGGACCATACATCCCGTAAAGTCATCCAATCTTTTTAAAGAGTTTTATGATCGAAGCAGGATAAACCATATATTGACAACAGCAACTTTCCAGCCATTTCAGCTGATGTTCGGGGCGGTTATGGGAAGAGAGTGCGATATCGAACTGAAAAAGTTTTAGGTTTTATTTCTCTTTGTTAATCATTACCACTTCCAGAACGCCGACGCATCGCATTCCTAAGACACCGTCGCCGAGTCCTACATTAAATATATTAAATATCAAGCGATTGCACTGGCACCTAGTAGCGATAACGTGATGTTACACGGATCAGGTTGCGTTCGCTAGGAGGGATGACCTGATTCATGTGCAGTTAAATACCGAACGGAGATTTGTTATTCGTAGAATAGCCACCCCATGTCGAAGTGAGTGTTGGTCTGTGTTTTGGTAACTGGAATGTTGGGGGTCGGTTGGCTGGTGAGCGAATGCGTGGGGGTAGTACACACTACCGAGTCGGACGGACATATGGGAACTGCTGTCACTTGTCTAACGTTGTTTTGGGGCGTGCAGTTTTCCAGGAGTTTATTTTAACCACGAGCGGCCCATAACTTCTTCTTTACATTGAATGTATTAAAGTAAATTAGAAACTTTCTTTATAACAGTACTTGGATTTAATTAAATAAATTGTTATAACACCACATCTATGACACTGGTCTTCTAGCTCTTGATGCTAGCTTCTCGAGCGGTTGCTTCGGGTCAAAAGGAGCTAGATATTTCGAAACCAGTTAGCTGCTTCAGGGATGTAAGTGTTACCATTAGCGCATTAAGGGCCTATCCACTAAAATTTTTTTCCAACATTCTGACTTACTATTGGAGATCTCTTTAGATCTGGGATTAAATACGTCGAAGAACCTCATATAGGAATAAAAGTATTTCGACTTAAGACAAACTGTGAACGCAACCTTAGAATTTGTCCGCTGCCGCCCAGAAACATAAAGGAACGCCTTGGTGACAGACAACTCCTAACCCTATCTCTCGTGCCTGCTACCAATGACCTTTTCTTGGGTTACAAGCCACCCAACGCATAGGTGAGTAGTAGAAGGTTATATAGTGAGAGCCTATGGACTGCACGATAAAATAAAAACAGAATGAAATGCAGAAAGCCTTCCCATATTTCTCCGGATATTCAAATCGCATCCTTCACACTTAATTTTGCCAAATTACGTAATTTTCTTTGCCTAAATCCCCTCGGGCTGTCAGCCAATTTCATTTCATGAACCAGCTCCTGACAAGTCACAGCCAATCAATTTCGATTGCACTCGCCTAGGCACCACCGATCAATATTACCAGAATTCCGCCCCATTCCCTAATCACTTTAACAAATAGACGTAGGCAGGTATATATCATAATTCCTCGTAGCCGTTTTGCTAACAAGAACTGCACTTTATGTAATCGATGCACGACCACCACCTGCAGCAGCTGCACAAGGAAGCCAAAATGCCAAGTTGGGGGCAAGACAGCTTATGCTCGTACCTACGGAGTGACGTCCAAATTGGCGGATATAACTCGCCCAATGGGGCTTATTAGCCATATTTTCCATCGGATTACACCATCAACCTTATCGCTATTCTCGCCAACAGTTGCAGCACAAGGATCTGCTGTTTAATTTAACTTTATTGCATGTACCAGCATCGCCCATGGCACCAAGAGCGTGCAAGTCGCTCTCGTACAAAAGGGCTGCCTACCTAATCAAATAAGACACTCTAGGTGGCCCCGGTGTGTTGTATTTGTAGTTTTGCCGGATTATTAGATGTGCATACTAACCCCAAGGATATGCAAACATCTTCCGGTCATATCTACACGACACCTTTTCAAACAAAGTTTGCTGCTCGTAGTCGTACGAACATCGGTAGATGGCGGTTGTTGAGGCTTTGTGGGTGGCAGAGAGTTTTCTTTCTGCATCCGCCTCACATTGTGTTAGGGACGAACTCTATGGTCTTGCGAAAGTTTCAACAGTGCTGTGATAAAGTTATCGAAGGAGACACACCGCACAACCAAAACAGAAAGGATAACGAAGAGGCAACTTCGCCATACGATTCGCCCGCACGAGGCTGTTCTAATTGGCTATTAGGAGAAATACTATACTCGTAGAAGCAACAGAATACACGGCACCGACAAAAGAAATAAAAAAAAACCAAACGTAAACTTTTGCGTCCTATTAAGTGTAATAAATGCGACTGCTCCTGCTGCTGCTGCTCCTTAGAGATGCGAAGGAATACCATTTCAACACACATATGTATGAGGACAACAGATGTGCGGTAATGAATTCCGCTTTTATGAGTTTGTGCCAAAATGAATGAATTTCTCTGCAGTCAGACGGACTATGACTATGCTGAATGTAATCCTGAAGTAAAACTTGGGCTTACTTGATTGAATTCATTCACACACGTGGTGCACTTGAGGATATATGGAATTTTTCTCCTTCAGTTTTCTATTAATTTGCCTGAGTGCTGGGCCGAATACCAGAAGTATTTGTCAATTTGGCAAAGCCAAGTGCCAAGCACAGTGTTCATGAACATGAACACAAGTAATATTCCCAAATTGAATAAGTAGTGCGCAGCAATGAAATAAGAAACCATTTATATGTACCTACGACTACGCTGCGGGACTTGAATCTTTAGCAGTTGCTTAAGGACTTTCTTTTATGAGCTCTATATGACTTAGCGAAAGGAGAAAGTTTTCGTTGTGTAGGATACTTAATTTAGGACGCATGACAATGATGGAGACTACCTACTATTCATGGAATCCTGCAAATCATAGCAGATCCTAATAAATCTGTTAAAAGTTATTGCACTTGTGGGAAGATACTTAGCAGCAGATACTTCTCTTGGCTGTATACATAGGTATTCTAAGTCTACAGTACTAAAATAAAGATGCACCGGATTTCTTGTGAATTCAACAGGTGTCAACTCGCAATCTGCCTATTAAAACCTATATTGATCTTTAGCGGAGGTTGGGCTCATTTTTTTCCTGGCAGTTTTTTAAGGAGAGGGAAAAGATGCCTAACTTTTCGAAATCTCTCAAATATTATATGGTCCTGTGTTCGACGAAGGCGAGTGGAGAATAATTTACAGCAACTGTAGGTAGGGTAGGGTACCTGTCCTAAGATTTCGAAAAATAACATGTTCCCACTGCTATAAGGATGCAAGCTTACTTCTTCGATCCTTCAAGACAGCATCAGACCACAATTCTGATTCAAGTACATTCAAGTGTTTTACGTGGTCATAAGACTTTCATTTCAGCAGCGGCTATGGATTCAAAAAGTAGCAAGTAGCCATTTAATTTATAAGAGACGTCTGCTATTTCCGTCGGAGGTTGCATATCGCAAATCGCTCCATCACTTCATTACTTTGTAGCTTGGTTTCTATTAACGTTTGAGAACTTACAAAGGAATGCTGTGACCTAGATCTTGGAGCAGAGTTTATCCTCCATATAATAATAGCCAAGTCAATTTTCTGTCCTCTGCAGTAAGTTTCAGTCGGTCCCAAAATTACTCGGAAACTGGAAGGCAAAACCAACTATAGAAATTTGGTCTATATGTAGATCATGGCGTAAAATGGTGCAGAAATATATTTATTTATTTTTCTTAATTTCAAGGCCGAGGCGACTGACAAGAACTATAAGCGGGCAGCGCCATCTATATTAGAGTAGGTATGGATACCTCTATAATAATAACCTATATTTTCAATGTAATTAATAGAAGGTTTGTATACCTGCTAAACGTAGATTCATGGTTCCATGTTATATAATGTTTGCTAATCAATGTTCCAATCCTTTGCATTTTATAACTTATATTTTCAATGTAACTAATAGATGGTATGTATAACCGCTAATAAAGCCGAATAAAAGTGCTTAACAAGCGAAAAGTCATTATTGATTTCCATGCCATAATAAAGGAAAGACATTTTGTAATAGGTCGGAGATAAATAACAAATTGAAAATATAAATTAGGGGAAAATCAGGATGTTATAAATTAAATTTTCCTTGTGAATTATTTTACATAACTAATGACGAAGAAGTGTTACACAACAAAAAAATATGTGATGCCAAAGTGTCGAGTGTGGTCGCCCTTTCAGCGAGTTTTTACAACCAGAATCGAGAACATTCAACGTCGTTTTTGTCGATTTGCTCTTCGAGATTTACCCTTGAACGACCCTAGTATGTAAGTAATATAGCTTTTAATAAGTAATAAATGTAATAAATGTAAATTAAAATAGTTAATATTTAGTTGGATAGTAAAACTAATTTCTTTTATCAAGGGCTAGGCCGGGCATTCAGCTAGTATGCAAATAACAGTCTTTTGCTAAGGATGACGACAGGAAATTCACTTGATGTTGGGATGAATGTTTTCGAAAGTAATGGGTATCGTATTAACTCAAAAAAAGACAGAGTGTCTATGCACTGCCAATTCTCTGAATTACTACGACCCATTCCAGACACTTATATTCTTATATTCATTATGGGATCTATGACTAACAGAGACGTTATCATGGATGCAAAAATACGGAAGCTTGATTGAATTAGGGATTCAAAGGTCATAAGAAGCCCACACGTTAACCGGCTCAGTTAGTATTATAATAAACTTCTTTATTCCTACACCAATCTAATAACTTTCAACATTTAAGCTCCCGAGCCTATAAAACTTATCGAATTTTGGACAAATTAATTTTAGTTTATTGCGGTGGCAAGTACTATTTATTTCCTGTTGGGAAGGGTCTTGCCATCGAAATAAGGATTTATGTCTAACGTTGATGTCCTAATGTGTTCCTCACTAAAAGTTCGTTATAAAACGTACGCCGTATACGTACACCTTAAAGATAAAGACGTCGTGAATTGTATTGTAGTGTAAATTCAGAAACGTCAAACATTTGTGCAGTGATGCGGCATCACTGCTTATTTGTGATGCTGATGCTTTGTTGATCGAACATTTCGTTGGCGTTTTAAAACGAAAATGTTTACATTAAACATTTTTTTATGAAGTTCAAATATTTATCGTGTAAAAAATTAAAAAAGCAGTCTTATGACATGGCCACGCATGGATTTTAGAGAGAGATCTCAGCCGTCAAAGATTTTAAAGATGTAAGAGTGAGATCAGAGATCAAACAGAATACGTGTCACGTATTTTGCATGTTTGGGACTTTTTAGTATTGTGCGTGATAGACTTGTGTGGAAATGTAAACCAGCCATTAGGTACAGACGTCTTTAAAGGAAAAAAAACCATGAACTAGCAAAGGGATTAAATAAAGTAGATTTCGAAAAATATTGGAATTAAATTTCCGTGAAAATTAATAGCTGCGGGTCTCCAGCAAGAGATGATAAAAGATGATTATATATTTGATTTAAAGTATTTAGTATTAGATTTAAAATATTAGGATAAAAGTTAGAGCACAAAACAAAGAAAAAAACAGTCTCGAGCTACTGGAGGAGGCAAATCCTGATTGTCATTAAAAAAAATAATCATTTTTTATTTAAATTTTCTGGACTTCTTCTTGCATATGTCGATAATATTTCCTGTAAACATTTTTTTTTTAGTTTTTTCGATCAAAAATACATTTATTTATTTATTTAAATATATTTGTACATTAAACAAAAACATTTCATCAGTTAAAATCGTTTATTTACTCACTTTTCTTTCTCTTCTGATATATTTAAATTTGCCTGCCGAATCAACAACGCATCAAGCTATTTCGTGATGCTTTTTTGTTTGAAATGTTTGCGCATCGGTTTACCTAAGTTTGCAATAATGAACACTTGACGTAGAAAATGTTGCGAACATTTGCATTGATGAAAACGCCAACACTCAGATAGTTTTAAAAATAAGTCTATAGCTCATATTTTAGCTTGTAGTCGTGAAAATCGAACTTCATAGGTTCAGGTTTATTACATATACCTTTAATAACTTCCACTTTCACTCGAAACGAATTCGAAATCGATCCAAAGTGAAATTGTTGTATGATATCAAATCGATCTGTGACATTCATGTGAAATTGAGTAAACAGAGTAAGAAATTCAATTTTACACAAGTCTGAGGAATCTGAAGATCATCTAAGGTTTTAGGAAAAGAGATCGAATGTCACGTAAGTTTTGTTTGAAAATTTGAGAAAATATGTGAACAGTCATGATCCAACACTGAGAACGCGAGTGATGGAAAAAACGAATTTGATTCTCCAAAATCGTTAGCTCTGTTCAATGAGGCTGTCCAGCTCAGAGTAAAGCATGTAAATTACAGGTTTTCGTGTTCAATGAGAAAAATTTCTGTCCAGCTCATGTTTGCTTTTTGTTCAATGACTCCGCCTGGACTCTGCCTCAAGCTGAATTTTTGCACTGCCTTGCCTTTTTTCTCATTGAACAAAGCTTATAATTTTTTTTTGTATTTATCTGCTCCGTAAAAACTTTCAAAAACAAACTCACTGATGTAGGTTGTTTAACAAGTTGATAACTTTTAAATGGCTTTGCTCGATTGAAAAACAAGTGTTTTGTGTAAATTATCGTTAATTTAAGTGCTCCAACAGTCAAAACATATTAAAAAAGAATAAAACCTACAACAAATTTGAAAACTGCTAAATTTAAAAAAGGAATGCAAGTTCTCAAAACCAAATATGTTGAAACTAATTGCCCTATTAAGGGAAGACATTGATGGCAACAAAAAATCGGGTCGCATTCCTGTGATCAGGTGATGGCTGCTATCAACATATAGCAAAGTAATTAAAAACATTAAATTGTTTTATACCAGATTTGAGATAATGCTGCTAAAATGCATTGATAAGAAGAAATCGAAATAATGGTAGGGTTTTAGCACATATGCCATTTCCCCAATGTAATAGGAGCAATTAATAGCAAAAGCTGTCTTATCGCTTAAGTAAGAGCTTTCAAAATAAGAAAACATATTTTTTAGTCCATTCTATTTCGCTAAGGGTGGCTTAGTGGTTAAGTGCGTTGGACCACTAAGGGGCCAGTTATAGCTATCATTGAAATCCATCATTGAAAATGTTGTTTTCGTATTTTAGGACGACTAAGCAAACAATAATTGGTTTTAATGATATCAAAATAACGCTAATCCCTTATAGAATTTTTTTTACAAAAAAAATTACTTAATTCTTATTTAAACTTTAAATCTATTTTTATTATTTCACTGACAGAAATCGATTTCAATGAACAGTTGATAATCGTTTCTACAATTTGGAACACAATTGTTCCACTGATGTGTTCGATTCTCAGCTGTCAGTTTTGCTGTCAATGTTCAACTCTAACCTTAAAATCTATACCAGTGGCCTTCCACTGACAGAAAATTTTCAATAATTGCTATAACCGACTTGTCAAAAAAAATTAAACAACTATTCCACTGATTTGTTCCAATAATAGATTTCAATGTCGGAGGATATCAAACAAAAAATGGTGTGAAACTGTCACAAATGTCGCTGAAAATGCACTTCATCACACTGCAACGCAGATCGTAGGTGTGCGTTATTTTCTGTCGGGACAATGAGGTTCCGAAGAATACCTCGAAGCAAAATTCCCCCGAATCGTAGGCATCATAGTAAGCAATGTGCATTTTGGAACGCTTGATTAAGCAGTAATGCAGCAGTACTGCGTTTTGGAATTCAGTTCTTCTCAAAAATAAATTGCCGTTCGGAATCGGCATTAAACTGTACGTCCCTTCATTCGTGTCAAAAATATAACTTCGCACACACAATGGTTGGAGGTGCTAGGCTTTAGGTCCTGTATGGGCCGTTTACACCTTATATTAATTTTTTTCTATTTTGCTATGATTCTCCTTTAGTTTGCTACAGTTCTTTGGGTCAAGCAAGTGCTTTCAAGTACGTACTTTTAGGGATGTGTATGCTCGCAAGGTCAGTTTTAAAATGGTCTTAACCAAAAATGCGACTGAGATAAAAAGTTTAGCTCGTAGGCACAGCCCCACGTAAATAAAAACAAATTACTTTACATGTACGTTAATGCATAACATTTAAAATTTAATAATACATTCTCCATTGTTCTACATTTGTTTTTGATTTTTTTTTTTTTAATTTTACATTTTACAATTACATGCTGGGATGTTTTTGCATATTTTTATTTTTTATTTTTAATATTATTACGTTTGAAAGTCCATTAAATAGTACATTATATAATATAAGTAATATATGTATGTTTTACAGTGTAAAATATAAATAGCTAATAGGGTCTTCAAAAAATACTCGGTTATCTTGTATAAGCTTTCGCTTCCCGCTGCTGTCTACTACTTTTTTACATTATATTTCTTCACGTGTAGCATATCTCTGTGTGTGTGTGAGTGTGTATGGTGTTTGTTGATCAGATTATTTAGTTATTTATATTCTTAATAAAAATACACAGCTAGTAAGTAAAATATATTTTATGTATTTAGTTAATATTTTAATAGTAAAAATATTATAGTATGTGTGTGTGTTTTGTTTTAATTTTTGTGGTTTTGGTGGTCAAGTTTGTTTACTATTTTATAATATGCAATGTAAATGAATGTGTGTTATTGTTTATTAATTTCTCTGATGCTGTTTTTTTTATCGAATTAAATAAATTGTTTTCATTCTTTATCAGTGGAGCGCGCACTCTCTCCGACGTTGATATCATCTGTTTTTGTTTAGCTTTTCTCTCTCGCTCTCTCTCTATTTATCTTCGACGTTGCTCCTCATCATATTTGCTGTCTGTAAGCTGCGTTTTAACTATATGAAAGTTAGAAAGAAGAACAGCATTCTATTCTTTTCTTTCTATTTACATCGAAACAATACCGATCGATCGATCTAGCGGTAGAGTAAGTTGCGCTCTAGGAAAATAAAAATAGAGAAGAGATAAAAATATTATTGCGCGAAGCACATTAGCCGAAGTGCTTTCGTTTTTTTGTTTTCTTTCTTTTTTGAAATATCACATTTATGCATTCTCCATGTCGAGAGAAGTATTTATTTTTATTTTTTGTTTTTTTTATGTATGTACAAAAGAATGGCAATGACGGTCGCTCTGGTTTGAAAACTGTATCCTGCTTCCTCTTTAATTGAGAAGATCTTGTTGATCAATTCGTTTGTTTGTTTTTTTTTTTATCAGAACAAGACATGCTCTGTGTGGCAGTTTATTGGTTATTAGTTGCTAGATATATATTTAACCCTTGATTCTCTTTCTTTTTTTTCTGGTTTTCCAATTCAATCTCCTTCGATTTGTAACCACCAAATCCAGTCTGGTTTTCCTCAATTCCTTTCCAGTCTATTTTCACTCTCTTTTCGTTTTCCGCAAAAGGATTATTATTTATTTTTAATTATCATGTCAGAGCCATTATCATGTTCTGATAAATATAAAAACAACAGATTGAAACACTCTCATTGACGCCATCTGCTAGCAAATAGTTCTTAAAAGCCGAGTCGTGTCGCTGAGGAAATGTGGTGGAGTGGACGAATAGAGGATAGGAAGAGGAACAAACCGATGAAAAAAATATGCAAGTGAGTGCAGATGGGCGTCTTCTTATTCTTCTTCTCTAGATAGTAATAGTCGATAGTATATTCTTCGAAATGTATGGTGGTAATGTTGTTGTTGTTGTTGCTGTTGGTTGGGTGTGGTGGTGGTATTGCTCCTTAATGTTTTTTTCAACAAGCTTTAGCTTCTCTGCTTCATAATTTGCAAACAAAATCGCCATTGATTTTTTTTTTCCATATTTTTCATCATTTTTGGTCCGAAAGAGAATACAAATACAAGAAATTTTTAATTGCGTGTTTTAAAAATTGTATGTTCTTCCTCGCTAAATCAATCCCAGCCGTTCTCCTTGATCATGTGGGCTAGCTCTATGATGTACTTGCCTTCCTTGTATTTCTGACTAGACTCGAATGCGTGTTCGTACTTCCAGCCAAGTGGAGTCTTACAGCACTCACAGTATATATCGGCGACCGCATGCAGACCGGTAAGGAGAACACGCTCCTCTGTCTGGCCGCAGGCCACATTGACAACGGAATTAAACAGATATGCCGGACCTTGGCTGCCTTGAAATGACTTTGATATAAGCTCATCGTGACTGGCCAAATGTGCGCGGCAGTGAACACAGGAGTACGTTCGATTCGTGGACGGGAGGTAGGCTTGAAATGTTTTCACCATGTTTGAAATTGTGATTCGTTGATTTGGATGAGTGGTGATATCTGAAAAAACAAAAACGATTATAGTTTTAATTTCAATAGCAAGTGTTAATTTAATAAGTGTTGCTTCAATATTAATTTATGATCATAAAGTCGAATATAATTGCTTAGCAGAACCGCAAATTGCGGTTGTAGTGCATTTGCTATTATAAATGCCAGTTGCTTGTGTTAAAACAAACAAATGGATGGGGAATTTTAAACTAAGTAATTACAAGCGGCTGTGGCTATAGCCGCAAATTGGAAATCGAAATCAATAAATCATGATATTGGTAACGATTTGTTTCTCGGTGTCGTAACATGCTTCTCGATAGCAATTTTGTTTGTTTTCGCATGTGACACGAGGATATGAAGATGATTGATGCATTCTACAACTAGAACAACCACCACTATCAAATTAATACCATTGCATTTCCCAAGATAACACCGAAACCCCGGCTGCTTGGGTTTCTGCTTTCCTGAGAATATAATTTAGCTATTAAATTGACCAAGTCAGCGTTAAAATATTAATGCCGTGCAACATGTTGCACAAGAGTGTGTAATGTTGCTTTTAAGATGGAACTAGGCTAAACGATATATACAGTGGTGGAAATCTAATTAGAAACACCATATACAATTTGTCCATATTACGGTAAAATTCCTACATTTTAAAAATTCCCTTAAACATAGCAAAGCACTATTATTATTTAGTTTAATAAAATGGAAAAAAACAAGAGTTGCACACCAGAATTGAGAATACAGATCATCAGAAAATACTGCACGGCAGGTGCATCTATGGATTCTATCGCCAAGGAATTGCAATGCTCCAAAAAAATGGTCTACGGTGCAATAAATGTTTACAATGAAACTGGCAGTATAGAAAACCCAAAAAGAAGAAAACGGGCCAGGAAAACAACCGCTAAAGAAGATAGGCTGATATGTAATTATCTGCTTATTGAGTAAAGCACATCCTTTCCTGATATGTAAGGCGGCCAAACAATGAAGAGATCAACCCAAAGTACACAATCAAAACCATTAAGCGTGGTGGTTGATATGTAATGGTTTGAGGAACCTTTTCTTGGCGCGATGTTGGCCCCATTGTGCGAGTTGATGGGCGTATGGACCAGTATATGTATAAAGACATTCTGGCAAATGTTATGAAGCCATATGCTTTGACCATTTGCCAGTGTCCTACATTTTCCAACAAGATAATGATCCTAAACACACTTCAAGGCTAGTTAAGAGTTGGTTTGAGGAGGAAAAAATAGACGTTTTGAGCTGGCCAGCCCAAAGTCCAGACCTCAATCCCATTGAGAACTTTTGGGCTGATGTAAAAAGAAGTTTGGGACAGAAAGCAGCAAAAAATTCCAACGAATTGTTTAATAACATTGAACAAGCGTGGAAAAATATCCCTCTACAGCGATGTCAAAAGTTGGTGGCCAGTATGGCGAAACGGTGTACTGCTGTTATTTTAAATAGGGGGTATCCCACAAAATATTGACACATACAATTACAATCAGCGGTTTTATCAATATTTGCTTCTAACAAAAAAAAACATAAGGAAAGGCTAGAGTCCGCTTGGGACGAACAGTATGATACCCTATCCTTATCCCTATGTACCCCAAAGAAAAAAAGCATTAGGAAGATGATGGATAGCATTTTATTTCATTCTATTAAATTTATAGAAAAAAAAATATTTTTTTTCAAAAAACGCCCCCAAAAAGTGGGCGTGGCCAAAAACTTTGAATGGGCGATATATTGAGAAAAATAATGGTATAATATATTGTTAAACATTTTTTTTCGATTTCTATGAAAATCTTCGAAGAAAACAACATTTTAGTGAAAAACGCCCACAAAAAGTTGGCGTTGCAAAAAACTTTATATGACAAATTAATAAAGGTGGGCAGTATCTACATATCTTGTGAAGGTTGTACAACTTTATCTCTCTAACTTAATCCTTAAAACGGTTTTTTCTAAATTGTGGGCGTGGCAGTGGGCGTATTTTGAAAATTTTAACACTTTACCATTTCGGAACCCTAGGGAGTATATGTTCCAAATTTCAGCTTCCTAGCATAATTTTAAAGGCCTCAAAAGTTGATACGGACGGACGGACGGACGGACATTGCTAAATAGTCTTAGATTTTGGTCCTGATCATAAATATATATACTTTTAGGGGTCTGCGACGAATATTAAGGGGTGTTACAAACTATGTGTTAAAATTAATATACCCTTAGGATAGGGTATAAAAACACATGTCAAATGGAAAATGACATCCCATATTTTTTTATAGAATACTATTTGTAGTCTCCACGAGCAATTTCCATAGCATGCTGTATGGTTTTCTATAAAATATTGCTGTTAGAGACGCGGTGTTAACAAACAAGGGTATGATATTGTTGTAAGCGTCTATCTGTTTGATTATTGGAGACGTTACGTTGGAGGATGGTTTTGAAGTTTCACTTAGACGTCAATTTTATAGCATGACAGCTGGCATTGCAAAATTCCATAGGCTAAGGCTAAACGAATCGGAAATACTCAATCACAGCCATTAAAAAGCCAAATTGTAAAACGAAACCGAGAAATTGTGTTGATTTTCTGTGTTATCTGAATTCACGCTTTTTTAAACCATATTCGGCGCCACGCTGTTTCGATTAGGTTCTAATACGTGCGGTTTTGATCGGTTCACACCTGTCGCCGGCAACGATGGAGATGGATGGAGTTTACATTTAGTTCAAAGTTTCTGGGCCAGACAATTAGCATGACGATCATCCGAGTAATCTCGATCAGGCCCAAGGCAGAGCATTTACATTATCTATCATATATTTCACTATATTTTCTTTTAATGGTAATTTAATGTTGCTTAAAGTTTATAAAGGGTGGTCCAACCATAACAGCAGGCTGTTAATTGTGGGTCACACCTTAACGCCTAGTTTTTTGCTCAACTTAATTTGACATTTCTTTGTTTCAATTCAACTATGGAGCGGTACACAATTGTGCAGCGCCTTAAGATAACATGAAAAATTGTGTTCAGCGATGATTTCTGGTTCAACGGATACGTAAATAAGCAAAACTGTCGCATATGGAGTAATGAACAGCCACATTCCATACAAGTATTACCGATGCATTCCGAAAAAACGACAGTTTAGTGTGGTTTATGGGCTGGTGGCATCATCGGTCCAGTTTTCTTCAAAGACGACCGTGGAAAAAACGTTACCGTCAACGGCGAACGATGACCATGATACGCGACTTTTTTTGCCCCAGTTGGCTGAGTTGAACTTTGTTGACATGTGGTTTCATCAAGACGGTGCCACATGCAACACAGCTCGTGAAACAATGAGTTGAAGGATGGATTTTGTGAGCAGCTTATCTCTCGAAATGGCCATGTGAGTTGGCCGTCAAGATCATGCGATTTAACGCTTCTTGATTATTTCTTGTGGGGTTGTATAAAGTCGTTAGTCTATGTGGACAAGCCGAACACGATTGAAGCCTTACAGGATAACATAACACGCGTAATTCGAGGAATACGGGCCGAAATGCTCAAAAAATAACGCAAAATTGGACCTTTCGAATGGACCATTTGAAACGGAGCCGCGGACAACATTTACATGATGTTGTCTTTAAAACGTAAATGGCCAAGGCCTATTTATCGATTACAATACAAATTTTCAATATTTGATGCAATTTTGAGTGATTTATTCGGTTAAAAAAAAAATACGCTTAAAAAATAACCCTTTATTAATATAATTCTTTTTGTTTTGCTTACAATCAACATCGTCCGTTCCTTGCGTGCATCTCATAAATGAAAAGCAATAAAAAATACAACTTCATTTACAAAACCATAGTCATATTTTTCATTGGTAAAAACCTTGCGGCTTGCATGCTTACAATACGCATTGTCTAAAACTACAATACAAACATAATGTATGACAACAACTTATTCTCTCAAAAACCAGAAATGCCTTTTCTAAGGGTTTAACAAGTCAAACATTCTCTTCAAAAAAGCATGTACAAAGTCATGCCAGGCAAATAGGCTAACAATGTTTTTTTTTTTCGTGGATTCATTCTTAATCAATGCTTGGCCCATTCGGTTGCACCGTGAACTTGCCTCGTTATCGTTATCATCGATAACAATAATTGACATACATACAACTACAATCAGCGGTTTTATCAATATTTGCTTCTAACAATTTTTTTTTATTGGCTTTATACCAAATCCATTTACAGATAAACGCGAGTGAGTGAGAATAATATTGTTTATTTAATTTACGACCGTGAAAGTAAACAATAATTATTTATTTTTTGTTGACGTTGGGGGGTTTGTTGAGACTTATCTATAGCGTAATGCGCACCCAATACGTGAATGTGTGCTTGTTAGAAAAATAACACATTATCGCTTTGTGTAAACAAAAGAAGAGACCTTTCACCATTCACAACTGACGATGCATTCGTTGTAATATATATTTTTGTTTAATATTTCAGAGAACCTAGGAAACCTAAGACGACGTAAAAACATCTGTAAACTCTTATAAACCGCAGAAAAAACATATTTCTTTGATTGCCTGAGATTGGTCAGGTGCGCATTATGACTGAGTATTTATATGTGACTCAAAGTTCTATGAAAGCACAGACTGTAGACTTCTGCGAAGAACAACATTTTATCGCGGTTATCGTACTTTTTTCAGAATTAGATTAGATGATATTAAATGATGATGTATGCGTTTACCGGGAAAAGATGACAGAAGATGCACGCATAAAAGAGCTGCAGGAGAAAATAAGGGTAGCAAGGGAAGAGTATACAGCCAGAAGAAGGTGGGAGAAGAATATACTTAGTTAGAAAGAAGACCTCTCCCAGCTCAAGAAAATCAAAAGAGTCTCCCGATCAAAAGAACTTAAGGAATTTAAAAAAAAAAAGACCAGCAACTGGCTGTTGTCTTTAAGACCGGAACGGAAAGGAAACCTATTAAATCAAACGTGCAGAAAATATTAGATTTAAACGGACATTATGTATAGAGATTTATGAGGCAAGAAGAAAAAACCTACGTCCAAGTCAATGAAGAACCAGTCGCTCAACCACGAAAATAAGAGGTTGGTTTAGCTATTAAAAGTATGCTTAAGGGGTTACATGGGTTTATTCGGGGAAAAAGTTTTATTTTCAACAATTTTCTTGATTTAAAAAATAAAATAATTTATTCAAACTTTTTATTGTCTTAAAGATATCCATTTGAAAAAGAACTCCTGAAATTTTCAAAGGAAAATATTCAAAACTCCGAGATTGCGAAGTCATTTCTGGTGGTCCCTCGGAAAAAAGGTGCGTCCGCGTTGACAGTAGAACTCGTGACAGGATCATCAGAAGTGAAAAAAAAATTCTGGTTTTAGTTAAGACCATAGACTAGAATTTGGACGAAGGGGAAAAAAAGAAATTGGAAATTGGATTTTTGGCAGACATTTTTATATAAACATGCTAATTTTGGTAAAATTTACTCAACATTTTTTTTAAATAGTTGTAATGGTAAAAATACCCTTCGTTCAAGTCCTAGTGAATTGAATCGAAGACCTGTGTAAAATTTCATCAATATCAGTGGAGTAGTTTTCGAGAACTTTTGCCAACCGAAACACAGTTTCGAGAAAAAGCGTTTAAAGTTTGGATAACCTCAAATAAACCTCGTGAGTCAATTGAGTGCGCACCTTCCCAAGGCTGTATCTCCGAAAATTTAGAATAATATTCTCGAGGTGTAGAAATTAATAAGACTATAAAAAAAATTAAATTTTTTGAAGCTGTGAAACCCATATAATCCCTTAAGAAGAAGGCCTCCGTCTAAAAGCCTACCAATTAAAGTTTTTCATGTTTTGATTTGTCATTTGTCGAGTTCACAACAAACGTGCCATTTCTGATCGACGGGTAAAAATCGCCTCACAAGGCGGTCATTTTAATGTCGTTCTGTGTGATCGTCATTTTTGGGATAACATTTAAATTGTTAAAAAAAATGGCGGACCAAATTACATGAATTTTGTGTCATTTAAATGACGCAGCATTTAATACAATACCTGCGCTTTCATTTGCGCTCGAAACTATCACGAGTGGCCAGGTAGCGCAGCGTGATTACCAGTCGTGCTTCCGCTGAAAATCTCTCACACATGTTCTGTTTTTCAAAGTGTGGCTGTACCTCAACAAATAATCTAATTAATTGGCTGACATACAAAGGACATTCCGATATAGTTCAGGTTCTTCTTCGCGCAATTCGAGTAGTAATCCAGCACAAAATCCACTCTTATCCCGACGGCTTAACCATTTCTTTTGCCAAATATTCCGCTTTCGTTACGTTGGCTCGTTATCAAGATCATCTTCACTGCTTCCTTTTCATCTCAAAAGTTTTTTTGACTTTTTTTATTTGTTATTATTTTTTTTCACTAATATTTAATGCAATTAAAAAAGTCTTATGTATGCGTCTTCGCCGAGAGAAAAACACTAAATGACAGTAGCTATATTTTTCTCATTGATCCCTACCGTCTAATTGCAAAACAGATAAATGACGCCAAATCGAAATAATAGGAAAGGTGGTTTTCGCTCGTTATTTAATGGCACCCCAACGGAAAATCCTAAATGACTCGCAGCGTCCGTCATTTGATTGTGGGACAAAAGTGACGATGATAGTCATTTCGTGTGATCGTAATTTTTTCGCAAATGACCAATAACGAATCGTAGCTTCATTGATTGGAAAAAATGGCGGTGTAATCGTACGTTAAGAACAGATTATAAGTTCAAAGTAAAGAAACTTCACACGCTCAACTAATAATAGATCTTTTAAATATAAAAACAATCGTAGACCAACCTGTGTTGGAATTTCTAGATTGAAATTTCGGTATCTGAGTCACTGTCACTTTTCGCTTTCTCGATCCCACTCATTCCAAAATGTTAGCATATCATCGAGAAAAGGCAATTCTGTTTTTGAATGCTGAAACACTAATGAACTGTGTAATTTGAAATATTCATAATATATATTCTGGTTGTATTGCTCATTTAATTGCACAATACCAAACCTGACAATTAATTAATACCAGCGACAAATGTCGATTAGATTGGAAATCCACAACCACATTCGGAGCCACATCATATTTTCATCTAATTCGATTTAATTTCAGGGAGTTTGATCTGGAAAATTGGCGTGCCCGGGGTCGCAGAGAATAGAAGAATTCTTCGAACACGAATTTCAGGCAAATGGAAACACCTTTAAAAACGTTAAAATAACGACGAAGATTTAACAGGAGCAATTGGTATTTGTTGTGTATATGTATATGTAACGTCACTTGCGTAGTAATAATAAAAATGCAACAAGTTGCCTTTAGTTTACGATATGTCGACATGCATAACTAGGAAAGAAGTAAACTCTAACAGTAAAGTAAGAATCAAATAGCTAAATCGCAAGTCAGTAACAGCATGCGCCGATTTTGAACACATTTAGAAACAATGTTTGATTAAGGTCTGCTTAGTTATAAGTTATGGTTTCCCTTGTTGCCTTCATTTAGCTGAGGCTGATTTCCAATAGACACCACATCGGCTTCGGGTCTGCCGAAGGAGATCTTGCTCTGCTAAATATTCAGCACTTATGGAAAATTATGAAGAAGATAAAATGAAGCCACCTGCAGTATAAATGAGCATACAGAAGAATGGAGCCTCACTGGTCACCAAAACATAGGTTTTTTTTTATATTTCTCATATTATTTGAAAGTTTTTGACTTGTTTTAGTTCACTGATCGGGAATGCGAAAGTACTTTATTCCGCTTTAATTTTTCTAACATTTAAGGCTTAGTTCACGCAGAGTAAGTTTTTATTACCATAAAATCCAAGCAAACTAATAAAAAAAATTATTCTTCATTATAAATTATGTTTATTAAAGAGATAAACAAAAACAATATGTCATCAACCGAGTTATTTGCATTAATGTTGTTAGTTACTTTAATTTAAGTCTTTATTTATATTTTCATGTTAAGCACAGAGACATTTAAAGCTGGTGGGTCACAAATAAGACTTCTGATCAATGTCATACATTCAACAAAAGAAGAGTTATGCTTTTCATATATAAAACATATGAAAAGGCTACAGTTCGCTTGGGGCGAACAGTATGATATCTTATCCATATCCCCCTCCCATGAAATAGGTTGGTTGACCTTTTATTCCGTTTTTTATTATAAAATCATAAAAATAAAGATTTTTTTAAAAAAAAACCCCTTCAAAAAGTAGGGAGGGATTTATTAGGTTTGTTCCAACACCGAATCACAAACTAGTTTCTGACTAGTTTATGATTTTTTACTGCGCATGCTCGAACATTACCTAATCACAAATTTGTTTGCGTACTAGAACGCTTTTCGCAGTTCTCTGACTACTAAGAGAGTGTTACTAACGTTGAAAGTTTAGTATTATTTACAACTCAATCGTGTGTAGTTGTACGCTGAAGTCCGGAAAATGGATATAAAGGGTGATTTTTTAGCTGGTTTGGTTTTGGCAACACTGGTTTTGACAGCTGACGTGTGTTTAGTACCTTGTGTCACTGTCAAACAGCTTCAGTTTGGTTTGCAATTTAACCATGGATCGTCTTACAAATGAACAACGCTTGCAAATTATTGAATTTTACTATCAAAATTCGTGCTCGGTTCGAAATGTTCATCGCGCGCTGCTTCCATTTTATGATCGGCATTCTCGACCTTCTGAGCAGTCTATTCGGAAGATTGTGACCAAATTTCGCACCAAATTTACTTTGTTGGACATTAAACCACCAACACGTTTACGTACTGTGCGTATTGAAGAAAATATTGCGGCCGTATCAGCGAAGAAGACAGAAGACCGCGAAATGTCGATTCGGCGCCGTTCCCAGCAGTTAGGCCTTTGTTACAGCACTACGTGGAAAATTTTGCGGAAGGATTTGGGCGTAAAGCCTTTTAAGATACAGCTGGTGCAAGAACTAAAGCCAGGCGACCTACCACAACGCCGAATTTTTGGTGAATGGGCCCTTGGAAAGCTGGCCGAGGATCCGCTTTTTTATCGAAAAATTGTGTTCAGCGATGAGGCTCATTTTTGGTTGAATGGGTACGTAAATAAGCAAAATTGCCGCATTTGGAGTGAAGATCAGCCAGAAGCATTGCAACAGCTACCAATGCATCCCGAAAAAGCCACTGTTTGGTGCGGTTTATGGGCCGGCGGCATTATTGGGCCATATTTCTTCAAAGATGATGCGAATCGCAGCGTTACTGTCAATGGTGAACGCTACCGAGCGATGATAACAAACTTTTTTTTGCTCGAAATGGAAGTTCTTGACTTGCATGATATGTGGTTTCAACAAGACGGTGCCACATGCCACACAGCACGCGAAACAATGGCGCAATTGCGAGGCGAGTTTGGTGAACAGTTAATTTCACGTTTCGGGCCGGTCAATTGGCCGCCTAGATCGTGCGATTTGACACCATTAGATTATTTTTTGTGGGGGTATGCCAAGGCTAATGTGTATAGGGACAAGCCCGCTTCGATTGACGCACTGGAAGCCAACATCCATGCATTCATTCGTGAGATACCGGCCGATATGTGTGAAAGAGTATGCCAAAATTGGACTCAGCGGATGGGCTACCTGAGACGCAGCCGCGGTCAACATTTGCATGAAATTATCTTTAAACATTAAATTGCAAGGTTCAAACTATCGATTCAAATAAATATCTCATTCATTTTTTCGAATTTTTTGTATTTTTTTTTAAAAAAAAGTTCTAAACCTCTTAAAAAATCACCCTTTAGATTTGGAAGATTCGAAACGTAACGAATCAAAACGAACAAAATGCTTAAAATAATTATACAAACCTTTCATTTTTGTTTATTTCCTATTCATAAGCACCCGCCTCCACAGAACGAAGGCACGAACTAAAGCCTAAGCTAAACTGAAAACGACAAGGCGAAGGCGAGGCAACTGAGGCTGAGAGAGAATTTTAGGAACTGCGCATGTCTCCGATTTTTAGATTTAGCAAAAAATCCTCTGACTGTTCTGACTATTAGAAACAAGTTTGCTGATTGTTTAAAATCGTGTTGGAACAGCCTTATGATAGTTTGGGTTTGCGTTTGTGTCGTGTTGGAACGGCAAAACTTGACTGCGCATGCTCTGGACAGTTTGCTAATGGTTTGAGCTCGTGTTGGAACAAACCTATTGTCTAAATATTTTGTTACACATTTTACACTTTGTTAGACTCTACCATTCCGGGACCCCAGGGAGTATATGTCTTAAAATTGCTACAGCTTCCTAGCTTAAATTTAAAAACCTAAAAATTGGTGACGGACGTTCATTGTTAAAAGTCTATATACTTTTAGGGGTCTACGACCAATTTAGGATCAAAAGTAATATAGCCTTCGGAAACTAAAGCTGATAGAATATAACAATTTTTTTCTTTTCGCATTACCTTAAAACACACTTTATTTTTCAGAATAAAATTTAGTTGTTGACCTGTGATCGTCAACGAAAACATTTGTTAGGCATCCATGGCTCAAACAGGGCCTAAATCTACCTCAACCATTGGGAATGCGAATATAAATATATTTTTTTCCACGAATGGCAGTTTTGTACTAATTTTGAACGTCAATTTAGAGAAGATCCTTATGACAATTTCAGACACGTGGATGTTTATCTGAATTTCGAAAGAGGTGCGGTTTCGAAATTACTATGTGGTACTCTAGCGGAGAGCAACAAGGTACACATTAATGAGAATCAGTGATTAAAGACTTTACATTTTATCACAATACAAATATTATGCATAGAATATTACTATGTAAAAGCAAATAAACATTAAACATAGAAGATCATTGCCCTCAAAATATATCGAACAGATACACTTCTATGGGACAGACAAGATGTTTCCATTATGCTGATCCACAACTACGACACAACATCACCCGCGCCTTCCTAGTTTTCTTACAATTTATGGCTTTGTATGAATAAAAAATGATTTCATAACTAATTAACTGCATCCACGTATGGTATCACGCATTAAGAACAAAACATATAGGACTGTATGATGAGATGTTAGTATGAGTTTTCACCATACCGACACCGACACCAAAAGCTTCGAACAAAGATAACAAAACAAATCAAAACGCGTAGTATGTCTTTTGAAGTAATTTTATAGAAATCCCCGTCACTCATTATCACTCATTTAGTCAGCTGAAAATAATAACGACTTAGACATTATGGTGCCATAGAAGAAACTTTAGTTTTCACGAGCACAAATTTATACATTTAAAGGCTAATTCAATATATATGTGTATGAACATGAATGTTAACTCACCGCACTAGTAAAAAAAGGTTATTAGTCCTCAGAAAACGCTATTTCTTTTTCTAATGTTCTTGAACTTTCATTTCTCAGCTTTAATAGAAAATTAATCAAAAAATCGACAGCATACTTCGATTTTATTTTATTTTTTTGTGTTACTCTATGTTGAATTTACTAGCCAAGTACAGAAAAAATGTGATTAATGGTTGCACTCTTGAACAAAGGCGACCTTCATTACGTGGGTAAGGATGCGTGGATTTTGAATCAGAAACGATTTTACTTCTTCGAAAAAGGGTAAAATAGAGAAAGAACAAAGAACATTCTTTGGGCTGAAAAGGAAACTACATGTGTAGTAAGGCCCACTCCCGAACATTTAAACAAACTCTTTATAAGACTTTGACAATCGCAGCCCGGCATGGACTCTTTCAAAAACGAATGAAGATATCCGTTATCTTTTTGATAGAAAAATCTTTGTAAGATATTATTTTTTTTTGTCGAAAGCTTTATACATTCTCCTTGGTCTGAAAAGGACCCCAAACTGGTCTCTCAGATAGGTATTTCATAGTTTCCTTAATTAATTTACCCGCCTTTTTCAAAAAGCCGAGAAGGCTAAATGTTCAGTGTTGAGGAATCACCATGTAAGGACCTAAAGAGCCTGGCAAAACATTCACAGAGGAAATTCTTCGCGGTGCCTTCGCCTTCGCCTTCTCCACAGGCGTCACAGATAGTTAGATCTAGTACGTTTAGGTGCTTGGCAAAATCGTAGTGGCCCGTCAGAAGGCCTATCAGAGGCCCACAGTCTCTTCTGGTAAGCAAAAATGCCACAGACTTTGCAGATACAATAGGTCAAACTTTGGTCTGCCTGTAGCCTGAAGAGTCGTGGCATCGAATATTGTGTTTAAAGGAAGTTCATTAATAGATGCCCAAACTTTAGATGTCGGCAGACCCTACACAGATTCAGGTCTTAAGAAAACTTCTTCTGAACCTTGACGAGCAAGTCCGTCGGGAGACCACATCCCGGATTCCAGCCGGAACCCAAGCAAGATTCATAGTGTTCGCTCTTCCGATTATATTTAAAGATTTCTTGAGATGAGTGCACTAATTGAAAAATTCATAAAGTGCAGCGTCTCTGAACGTTACCAGGAGAACGCGACAAGTGATTCTTCTACATCACGTCGTCTAACGAAGCTGCACATCAGAGTTGTATAATTCCGCAATCATTTGAGTATTGCAGTCATTTGAACAAACAGATTGAATTTTTAAGTCTTAACGCTTAATATCCCACTGGTACCGCCAGGAACCAACCAAAAATAATTAAAACTTTGTTAAACGAATTTTTTCAAAGTTCTCGCTGCCACTTTAAAGATATTTCTTTATACAAGCGCCACCGTTTGCGAACTTGAAACCGAATTATGTCGATGCTAGCGAATGAACATAAACGCTCCAGGCTGCAAGAAAAAGCGGAAAGACTCGGCGTAGGTGGAGCGCTTAAGTGAAAGAAGACCTCAACCAACTTATAGTACCCAAAGACTGAGCTTACTGGTTGAGTTTCAGGCCGGACTGTGGTTAGGTAAGAAAGTAAGATCAGCGAATATTGACTAATATTTATTACAATATTATAAATTTGTCAGTAATATAGCTTCGTAACAGATAAGCTTGACAAATATCGAATTAGAGAGACTTAATTAAAGTGGTTTGAGTCATATTTGCAGGAGGTACGTAGAGATCAAAGGTGGATGATGTTTCGGATGCAATAAATATAGTTCATTACGTTAGTAATGTTTATGTTTTAAGATTAAAATAATAGTTGAACAAGATAAAGAATGAGCTCCCCACTTTGGAATCCAAAGAGGCAACAAATGTTCGTTTTTGAATTTAAAAAATAAGCAACATCCCTTGATTTTCTTTTCCGTAGGAATTTTGGACATAACATAACGAAATGTCTTGTACATTAGACTGATCAACGAGTAGGCCGCCTGGTTCCTGTGTTAAAAATATCCGCTTAATACAAAATATCTAGTTACTTCATATAGAAGCAGTTGTCGGAATACGACACTTGAAACTACCATCTGTATTTTTATTGACTTAAAGACGCAAAGTAAAATGTGTCTTGTCAATCGCCAGTTATAGACATATGTGTCCCTTTTCCTATTTCCAATTAATTTTTGTTTTGTAGTCTGAAGTTATGTAGGTCTTCGATTAGCACCGTATTACCTTCTGGTTAAATTTTACAAGACTGCACCATTCATAGTTCCTTTTTAGGTGCTAAACTCAAATCTTAAATCAGTACGACTGAAAAGCACATTCCAACGATTTTTCCTTCTAGCGAACCAAAAAAAACAAAAAAATGTCATTCATTGTTGGATAACTCCTGCTTTTATGAATCGATTTTGATGAAACTTTTTTATTAATTAACTACACATTTCACGAGTAAAATAAAATTAATTTTTTAACATTTGGACACTCCATTCCAGAAATTTTGGTACCATTTCATAGGGCATTTTCAAAACTTTGGGGGCATGTCACGCTCAAATAGTAAGAGAGCGCCAGTTTTTTTTTTGCAGATTTGAGTTTAGGAAATTTGATCGATTTCGGAGATGATGCAGTCTTGTAAAATCCAACCAACCTTCTTAGCAAGAAGATTTTAAAATTTACTTTAATGTGACCAACTAAATGATCCATATCCGCGACACAAAGGTCATCACGGCGAACGTAAACAAAGAAAATGTCTTTCCTGACGACCTTCTCTTAAGAACGACAAGTGATTGAAAACACCACAAAAAAAAAACCCCAACAGTCGCCTTCGCCCCACAGCGTCACTGGAAAATTCTATTAAGCAGAGAAACTCCCCCCGACTAACTTAATCACTGTCTACACACTTAATTTGCACTCACAAGTCACGACCATTACCTTTCACTGTTAATTTGTTTTCGCCGCCCCCTTCCTGCACTACAAGTACGCTGGCACTCTAATTGAAATTTCGGCTTTTCTATTTCAAGCAAACCACCAACTAACCTAGCAACCCTTCTTCTTCGTTTATCACTATTGATTCGATTATCGATATCGACTCACCTGAAAATAGCCACAGACTTCAGAGGCCGGATGGATGTTTTGAAGTTTTTTAAAAATTCACTAAAGGTGACAACCAGAGTTCGTTTGTCCAAACAGCTTTGTCACCTCGCCGTCAGCTCGTTTCAATTGGAATGCCTTTGCTAAACTTACAGATGTTGCTGCACTGCACGGCACGACACGACACGGCACGTCCTCTTGCTTAGATGCTCGTTCTCCTCTTCCTAGGGGACAAAGAGAAAAAGCACTCGATTAAAATTTACACTCCACTCAGAATGACGACGGAACAAACACAACAGACAACAAAGAACCCGCTCGAGAGGTTAGAAAATTCGTAGGAACAAACCTGTTTTCAGCACACGTTGCTTATTGCTTGCTACTCGCCTCAAGCAACTCTGTTTCTGATTGAGCTCTTCTGTTTTGCTGTTGTCTCGCGCTGATAGATTGGAGATAGCCAACAACGAACGGATACGGATCAGCTGCTGTTCGTTTTCCTATTGCTTCCTTTTCTTCTCTTTGCTCTGTCACTTCGATGATTCGGTTTTCGGTTGTGTGCTGCCTGTCAGCTGGTCTATCTTATTCTGTTTGCTGAACGAACGGCCCAAAACGACCTTCACTACATGGAGATGGGGTTCACTGAACTGCAAGCCAATAACATACCCCCGACTGCGTGTGGGGTTCTAAACCGAAAAAAAATATTCTACTTTTTTTTGTTGCAACACAAAATATTTTACGATGCGACGATCTATGACATTTTCTGCTCTCCCACGATGTCCTTGAGCTTGTTTTGCTTGCTTTGGTATGTATATTTTTAAAAATCCTTCATCACTCTCTCGCTGTCAGCAGTGCCAGCAGCAGCAGTAGCGTTTATCTAGGACAAGGGAATGCAAGAAGACAATAATAATTTGACCCTGCACGGCCTGATAATTACGAAAAGCTTGTAATTTTCTAACTGCACTTTGCTCTCTTCTTCCTTTCAGCGCAAATTAATCAGCATTTTTATCTTATTTTTTTTTTTGCCTTTGCCCGTTAACTCGCCGATTCTTTATGATTGCGTTGTGTTGAATAGAAATTCAGGTTGATGCGGCGGGGACAAAAACAAACAAATAAACTGCAAACCGAAATCGCAGAAAGAACCGTTGTTCTTGGTTTCTTCACTTTGCTAAAATCTGTTTTTGTGCTCTCGTAATAGCGATGTATGCGTTTGCGTTTGGTATTGCCGTCGGTGTCGGTGTGTGCTAGTGCGAGTGGCCCCTCTCTTTTGCCACAAGAAGCGAACAAAGAAAATTCACATTACTCGCTCCATCCACACCACGATGGCACGACACACCGACGAAACCACCAGCAACAGCAAACAGTTATCGAAAAGTAGAAGAAAACATGAAAATGTAGCAAGAAAAAAACAAAGTTAAAATAGAACACATGAAGCAAGCAACGACGAAGAAGAGAAAAAAGTGCGTCTCAAGAAAAATAAATTAACATAGAGGCGAGGAGGGTGTACATGTTTTCCATTTAACACACTCATTGGGGTTTCCTTTGTTTTTTTTTACTTGTCCCTATTCCTTTCTTTTGCTGCGTATAATCTTATTAGAACTAATAAATAACAATGCAGTTTTTTTTTCATTTTTTTTTCAACAATGCAAGTTACGTACGTTTATTTTCCAATCGTCTGCGATTTTTTTTTTTTTTGATTTAGATGCACTTTTAACAAGTGAATTTTGACATTTCTCCCGAAACGAGAACTTCAACTTCACGAGAACAGGAAAAAGTTAACTCTGTTGCGTATTTCTATTTTATTTTCACACTCGCAAATATTATATGTATCTTATTTATTTATTTTCTTCACTACTTCGGTCTTCTCGCACACAGCGCAATCCTTGGTTTTTTCTGTTCTGGCAAATTTGTTCTTTTTTTGTGGCGATTGGCAATAGAACGCAGAGAAGTAAAAAAAAACTAAATTTCTGCATACACAAACCAGTTGAGTTGACAGATGGAAATCATATGGGAAATGTTTGTTGTTTTGGGGAGTTCATTTTGATTGGAATTTTGTTTTTAAGAGATATTGGTAAGGTTGGGGGGAAGGGGGAGTGAGATAGAATGTGTGCGTGAGTGCGGTGCGTGCATGTGAACTGTGTTTACAAACAAATTAAACACAAACAGAATAAAAATAAGGGAGGCCATTTTGAATTTTCGATTCTTGTTTTTAATTACTGCTAGTAGATGAGTTTTTGATTATGTAGATGAAATACATTTTTCAATTTAATTACCTTTTGGAAATATTGTCGATTTTTATTTATTTAGCAAGAGACCAAATTTTCAGTGGATTTGTTTTTTTTTTCGTTCATATTTAAAAAAAATTGTGTACCTACATTAAATTTCATATTCCAGTGAAAGCATTCAGGCGGTTTATAACGAATAATTATTTTGGAATGCGCCCTCTAGAATCGGATAGGGAATTCGAGCTAAAGGCAGCACGTCTTATAAGAATTTGCATTTATTCCTCTGAATTTACAGCCTTAAATGGTCATATAATTGCCATTTCTGACAGTTCGCTTGCTAAATAAGATTATTTGACAGCGAAATTGTCATTATTTGACCAATTGACATGCAATCTAATCCTACCTTTAGGCAAGTTTTCTGTTAGAGATGGAGAAATTTAAATTGAAATAAAACAGGAGAGTGTGTTCATTATCAATGAAATTTGTTTTATCTCACAAATAATTTTATTGCATTAATTTTTGAATATGAAATCCTGCATGTGGAGATTCGATTTGAAATTATCGAATTCAGTCATGTTTTTCCAAAATAAATTAGCCCAATTTTTATATGGTGCTCCAGCATGAGTGTATTAATTTCAAATTGGCAACCAAACTAATCATCACAAGCTGTGAAATCGACCATAAAAAATGCCTTTATATACACTGGCAATACAGAGAAATATATGTTTTTGTTTAAAAAAATCGATTTGGTTTTTCGTTTCTGATTAAAATCTGTCTAATCACCGTTGACTGTTGGTATGTTTCACAACGACGTAGAAATTAAGCTAATGTTATGCCTTAACACCAATCCAAGTTCAGCGATTGTTTTTATTGGTTTTGAAACCACTGATTATGTGTTGTGAATATCTCTTTAATAATTTACATTCTTTTCGAGTTGTTAAGAAAGATTCCTCAACCGCTGTACCTAATGTCGACGACCTTAATCATTTTTTTTTTACTAATCCCGTAGATAATTCCTCTCTTGTAAATGATGATCAGGTCTCTTTTGAACCGCCGACCTCTAAGATTTGATTTTGAGGTTGTGACTGAAATTGATGTAGTAATTAATATACGCCCTCTGAAGTCCGATGCCGTTGGTGAAGATGAAGTTCCCATTAGATTTCTGAAAATGATTTCAGCTAATATATTAAGTTGTCTTACTCATGTATTCAACTTCTGTATTACTTCATCGTCTTTTCCTGTTTGTTGGAAGTTTGTTTAAGTCATTCCCGTGCCTAAAAAATAACCCTACTTCGGTAACAGACTTTCGTCCTGCTAGCATCACAAGTGCCTATCAAAAGTTTTGAAAAAGATTCTTGCTGAGCAGATCTCGAGTCACCTCGATCGGTATTGTTTATTGTCTTCAGTTCAATCTGGTTTTAGAGCTAACCACAGTTGTTCTTCAGCAATGCTTAAAATAATAGATGATATACGAATTAGCTATGATATGGATTATATCACTGTCCTCAGCTTTCTTGACATTTCCATTATGATATCCTGCTTTTGATAGAGTTAACCACCTCTCCCAAAAACTTACATTGTATTTTGGATTTAGTGAAAAATTGGTAAGTCTTATCAAAAATTATTTAAAAGATCGCTGCCAAAGAGTTGTGGTTGATAATATATTCTCTGAGACCAGAAACATACTTGCCGGAGTGCCACAGGGATCAATTTTGGGACCAATTTTATTTTGCATTTTTACAAATGACCTCCCTAGAGTTTGTCTACATGCAAATATTCATTTCTACGCGGATAATTCTCAAATTTACCTTTCAAGGCCCATAGGCCTAGTGGAGGATCTGGTTTGTACCCTTTTAAAGTTCAGTTCATTTTAATATCAAAAAAACCTCAAGTTATTACATTATTACCACCAATTTTTTTAGACACTGCCCAACTAACAATTAGCTATTGCGTCTATTGTCAAAAGGCTTATTTATAAATGTTTACTATTTTTCAAGATATACTTTCAGAAAATGTTTCTTTAAAGCTTTTGGGAAACAATTTCACAAGCTGTATAGAAGGGAGAGATATTCTTATTTAACGAGGTGGCTATAAGGCCTTTCGAAGTTAGTTGGTTGAGGTCTGAAATGTAATAGCTTCCTTAAAGCTTGCTATTCCAAGTCAATAACAAGATTCTCTACAAGGCTTGTGAATAGAAGCATAACATACAATCAATATAGTGGAGATTTGAACCTGGGTTTAGATATCATATAGATATTTATTCAAGTAGAAGAAAAGGAAAGGTTAATCCTTATTACTTATTTCGGTATTTATTTCATGGATCAGGGAATTCTCTCATAGACTTAGATGAGGACTATAAATAAGAAGCCAAAAATATAAAAAAAAGGTTTGTGCATGATAATATTTTAATAGCCAAATAATATTTGTATAGCTCAAGGGGTAGTTATTATAAACAATACCTATATAGTATCAACTTATCAATTTTTAATCTTCACTTTGTATTAATCAGTTTGGCCCAGTTGATGCTTTTTGGGCTGGTACGCGAATGGTCCCGAGTTCGAATGATGGAGGGTAGGTAATTTTTCAATTTAATTCATTATTTATTTCCACTTCAGATAAACTTTCAAAAAACTTGACGCTTTCAAATGATGGAAAATATTAATACGAGCAAATATAATAATCAAAACGAAAAATATAATAAAAGTAAAAACTAGTAAATTTTTGTTTTTTTTTAATATCAATAAGATTTCCGTAATAACTTCTGTAAGTCCTTAAAGTAACATCTAAAAAGAAACTTTTACTTTTATAAAGTCTTAAGGAAAATAAATAACTTCGCTAAAGTGCGCCAAATCGTTTGCCATAAGATCTCTTACAGTTGTTATGGAAATAAGAAAATAGCTTTCCTTGACCTTTATGAAAACTAGACTGTTACTTGGGTGTGCAATTAAAATTTGTTGATATTGTAAATAGCCTGGGTTTTTGGAACTAATCGGTCGCTGTCCCCAGTGTTTAGTTTGAATATTAACTTTACAGTAGGTCGTATCGCTGTGGTTATTTGCCAATTTCACTCCAGTGCAGACGAGGCTATGGCTTATAAAACCTCTATTACTTCCATATATAGATTATGCATCTGCGGTATACTGCAAATCTGATTCGCTGTCACTGCACAAATTGACAATTGCTTTCAACGAACGTATCTAGTTTATGGCCATCGTCGATATGACCACATTTATAATTATCATAAGAATATCCTCGGTTGTACTCTTCAGCAGTTTTTAAATGTTAGTTGTTGTATCTTCTTGCACAAAATAATCCGTCAGGAAATGCCACTATATTTGTATGAGAAACCGACTTTTGCCCGCTCTACAAGAATGTTTAATTATTTGACCCTTCCATCGAATAGTCTAATCTCTTCTCGGCATTTCTTCGTGCATGTCACTAGAGTTCGGAACTCTCTGCCTACTAATTTCAAGCAAACAGTTGGAGGCACTCAATTTAGAAAGTTAGCTTTGCAAAATTTTTCTTAAATTGCCGCGGCTTGTTCGAATAAAGACAAGTCTAGAGGTCCAATTATCAACCACTTTTTCAAGCATTAGGGGCTGTATGTCGGCAATAACGCCACGAATGTTGGCTTCCAAGTCACCTAACGTTTCTATTTTGTTGGCGTAGGCGAAAAAAATAATCCAATGGTGTCAAATCACACGATCTTGGTGGCCAATTAACAGGTCCATACGGCATGTAGCGCCGTCTTGTTGGAAACACCTCTCATCCACATTCATGCCATCCAATTGGGGAACGAAATAGTCGGTTATCATGGCTCTATACCGGTCTCCATTAACGGTAACTAACTCTCCAGCATCATTTCGGAAGAAGTATGGCCCAATGACTCCACCAGCCCATAGAGCACACCAAACAGTCAGTTTTTGTGGATGTAATGGCGTTTCAAGGGTCTCATGTGGATTCTCTTCACTCCAAATACGGCAGTTTTGCATTGAACTGAACTTCGCGAACTGAACCATTATTTTCGAAATAAATTTGAACGATTTGCAAGCGTTGTTCATTTGTCAACCTGTTCGAACCAAACTGAACATAAATGAAATATCTACTGTTTGTGAAGTACTATAGAAGACTCTGTCTTATTTGTACATTTGTAATAAATAAATGAAAAAAAAAAATATATATCTAGAATGAATGACTGGAAGCATTATAAGTTATTTCGTTGGCGAAAACATGACTTTTGCTAAAATAATCAATATGCAAAGCGTTATGAATTTTTCAACAAGTGATTGGAGTGACTTAAAAAGTTGTTGTTTTAAAGATTTTAATGTTTCCAGTGCATTTGATCGGCTTCGAATCGGACAACTGAAAGCTGCATCGCAAATATTAGGCAATTCTTATATCTTCTATCTGCCTATTTCTAAAATTCGAGAAGAGGTTCTGTTTTTTTTAACGTCATGGTAGGTATTCACCACAAAACTTTATGAATTTGAAGCTTCATCTTATTTTCCTGAAAGGTAAAAAAGGCATAAAGACAAAATATTGGTTGTACTTAAATTTCTTTCTCCGCATTATTTATAGAAAATTTATCAGAGAAAAAAGTTTTTACAAGAATTACTTTTACAGAAAACACTTAATTCTTTCAAACCTGTAAGGACTAGAAAGTAATATATCTGACAATTCTTCAATATGGTACAAGAAGAATAAGCTTCCAAGGGTTCTGTTCCTCAAGTTACGTAGGATTTTTAAAGATTTATACCTAATTCCTTAACAAAAAAATAAATTTGTATAAATTCTGTACCTTCATAAACTTTGGGTAAATGTAATAACGTAATAAACTTTTAATATTAGAAGACTGAGAGCTATTACGAAAAAAAATAAGCATTTTCAAATTCAATTCAATTGCTGAGTAGAGTAGTTCTTATCGAAATATCATTCTTGCTACGAAAAATTGTACCTTGTTCTTAAGCTTTTAGAATCCCCCGTAAGATGGCGTTAAAAGCAAAATACGGAGTTCGAATAAAAACCTACTTCCAGCAATGACATCCCTGAATTTCTTCAACTGTCAGTAAAATTCCATTCCAATAAATTTTACTGCGTATCTACCGGAATATTACCAAATAAAACAAATTCTTGAGTATTTTAAGCCGAAAACAAACCAAGAACGATTGCAAATCAGCCCATATAATAACAACACTAATTGTGCTCAACATTTTTGCGGTTTTTTCATCACTTAACTTAAGTGCAGATCGGATACCGTGACGGACTTCTGGCTTCATAGTACCAGAAGCTTAAGATTTAAGAAGCAAAACTGAAAAAAGGATATTCCTTTATGTTTCTGTTGTTGCAAATGGAAAATGAGCAGTCAAAGTCACCATAAAATGTCTGGACATACACCTAAAAAGCAACGCACCGATGAAATTGAATTAACTGGTAAATTAAAAGTTCCCCAATTAGATAGAGGGTGGCATAAATCAACAGTACATTTTCAGAGCGCTTCTCCGAGCAAATGGCTCAACTGTGTATGTCAGATGACTACTCCGATGTTGCATTCATTGTGGAGGACCAACGTCTACCGGCACATCGTGTAATTTTAGCAGCCCGAAGTGAGTACTTCCGGGCTCTGCTCTATGGCGGCCTATCAGAGTCTACGCAGAGCGAAATACAACTTAAAATTCCATTGGAAGCATTCAAGGCGCTTCTAAAATATATCTATTCAGGTGAGGGTTCTCAGTGCGCAATGAGAATCTTTTTCAATGACGATTCTTTGCAGGACACATGCCGCTTTCGCAGATGGGTGACAATAACATTCTGGACACATTGGGCCTGGCCAATCAATACGGCTTCACCGAACTAGAGCTAGCAATTTCCGAATATCTGCGACAGTATTTGTCGCTGTCGAATGTGTGTGCAATTTTGGACGCAGCTCAGTTGTACAACTTGGAGAAGCTGGTCAATGTCTGTCTCACTTTTATGGACCGCAACGCGGCTGATATTCTGCAACATGAAACATTTCGCGGCTTATCCAAGGTGAGTTGGAAGAACATTTTAATGTGGACTTTGATACATTTGCGTTGTTCGCAGGAATCGCTAGAGGAAGTCCTGAGACGGGACTCGTTCTTTGCACCCGAAGTGAACATCTTCATTGCTGTCAATGATTGGTGCAAGCATAATCAGAATATCGATGTCGAGGTGAGTGAACGGTTATTGTTTCTGATTCAACTGGGACCAAATGTTTTCTTTTCAGTCTGTCGTGTCCTATGTCCGTTTGCCTCTTATGACCCTTCAACAACTCCTTCATGTTGTACGACAATCAGGCATCCTAGATCCAGACAAACTGCTCGACGCCATCGAAGAGCAAACCACCTCGAAATGCCTCCCATATCGCGGAGCACTCTGGCCCGAAGAGAACGTTGCTACTGAGAAATTCGGATCGTGTACAATTCTAGGGGAGTGCCGTGCCGCTCTTCTCGATGGTGATACGACCGCCTATGACATGGAAAAGGGCTACACGCGTCACTGCATCACCGAGGCCAACAACAGCGGAATAACAGTTGAGCTCGGCAACAATTGCATAATAAACCACATCAAAATGCTGCTTTGGGACAGGGACAATCGCGGTTACTCGTACTTTATTGAAGTTTCGGTAAATCAGACGCACTGGGACCGAGTGATTGACTACACCAAATATCATTGCCGATCGTGGCAATTCCTCTACTTTCCACCCAGAGCTGTGCGCTACATCAAGCTTGTTGGCACCCACAACACGACGAACAAGGTGTTCCATGTTGTTAGCTTGGAGGCTATGTTTACTGCGAATATGCCAAAAGTTGTCGACGGATTTGTCGCACCCACATCAAATATTGCTACAATCGAGATGAGCGCAACCGTTGTCGAGGGTGTAAGTCGAGCGAGGAATGCCCTGCTCAATGGGGACACGGTTAATTATGACTGGGATTCGGGGTACACGTGTCATCAGCTGGGCAGTGGTGAGATTCTTGTCAGATTGGGTGAGTTGGTTGTAGGCTGAGAGATGTCTTTTTTCTTATGGAATCTCTCCTTCTCTTTAGGGCAACCGTACTACATTGGATCGATGCGTTTGTTGCTGTGGGACTGCGACGATCGGACATACAATTTTTACATAGAAACATGTACGGACCGGAAGGATTGGCAAATCGTCGTAGACAAGCGGACGGAGCCAGCTAAATCGTGGCAGAACTTTTCATTCCCCCCCAGGCCGATGGTATTTATTCGCATCGTCGGCACAAGGAACACCGCCAATGAGGTTAGTATTGCTATCTTCGATGGACTGTCACTTTTTAAAGCGCATTTTATAGATCTTTCACTGCGTCCACTTGGAGTGTCCCTCACAAGACCTCAGCTTTCTTCAATCCGAAAAGGAAAAGCAGCGAGTGTTGGCTAAGGCCTCCGAGGAGGATAATCTTATTCAATTAACTGACATGGCAAAGCCGTCAGCTGACTTTGCCGAAGGCAGTGTGTCAGGAGCATCAACTGCCAGCAACGCCGACGACAGTACGTAAGGTGGTGGCAGACCACTCAAAAACCAAGTTTTCCCACTCAACCCAATCAAATAAGTTACAAAAAGTGCGAGAGAGAGCGAGATCAGAAACAATTGAATCTCTTCTAAAATGAAAATCAATTGAAATGATATTACAAATTCAAACAAAACAAATAAAACCGGTGCCACGCTGTCCCCCTTTGGGGATCAATTTTGAATAAATAATTCAACTAAGAAAGCTTTTTTCCTCTCCCATTCCTGTACATTGTTAAGTGCTTTACACTACGTTAGAAAGAAAAAAACAAATAATAGAGTTTAGTAGTTATGAGATGGCAGCGGGCGACAATCAATTGGATTGGGCTATTGGCCGATTACGTCCGATTGTCGCTTGTTGTCTCAAGTTTATAATCCACAGAGCTGTTTTTTATTTTTATTTTTTACATTTACAGAAGTTATTGCGAAATGTTATAAAGTAGACTTGTGCGTCGGCGATGTGTCGTCGTCTGCATGCACGCAGTGTATAAGCATACGAATTTTTATTTTTTATTTAAATATTTTATTGAAACGCGTTGATATCGATTATTATTTAGTTTTTTTTTTTTTTTTTTATTTTATTTTTTTCTTGTACAACTTTTTCCATTGAGTTATTTTACGAATTTTTCGAAATACATAATATATTTGATTATATTTATTAAAAAGAAATGACGAGGTGTTTTGTTATTATTGGTGATTTTGTTTCAAGAGAATTTTGCAATAGACAAATAGACCAGCATCACACAAAGGAATGTGATGTCGTAAAACAGCTGGAATTGCAGCCTTCATTGTTTGTGGTAGCAATCAGGAGCTGATCTTTCATTTAAACTTTCGATATTCGATGTTATAAGTATACTTAATTCTAGCGAGTGAAATCGCCCTACGGCGAGCTGAGTTATGAGAGGTTAATCACTGATAGTAGCTTCAAAAAGGCAAGACAAAGAAAAATGCTAGTGTCGAGCTATGTGTTGCTAGTTGCTACACATGTTCGAATTTCGAGGATATGTTCCGTCGGCGGATTAATGGCTGGTTTACATGGCCACACAAGCCTACCACGCAGGATAAGTGGGATGCACAATACTAAAAAATAAATAAAACAAAAAATAAAGGAAGGGCAGCATTACCAAACATGCAAAAATACGTGACGCGTATTTTGGTCGGTAATGTCAATTTGTTTTCGTTTTCGTTTGGTAATCAAGAAGAGCTCTCCGATCCGGGATGCCAATCAAACCAGCAAACGCATTTCATTTCAATTTGAAGTGTATTCGTCGTTGTATTTGTATTGCCAACCGCCTCACTGCCAATCTGATGACGATGAAGGGGATGGAAGGCAAATAGTATTTGCCATTGTAATATGTTTATATTACACCCAATTTTATTTCAGTATTTGTTTAGTTAAATTTGGTATTAACTCTCAGTTAATCTCATCAAAATTGAAGTATTATTAAATTGATCAGCAAAACATATGACATTTATGGTGTTTGAATGTGTTAGTGCTTCTGGTTTTGATTCTGAATTCAACGTCAGAAGCGAATTTCCCTTCTTACCAGTCGGATGACCAAACGTAAACGACATGAATGTAGACTATTTGTATTTTTTTATTGAACCTACGATCTTACAATCAACAGATTTTGAAATTCATATACAAAAAGATATTTTACAGATATTTATAAAATTTAATGGTTACAATAAATTAAATGCTTAATAATAGAATTTAACATATTTTTAAAAATATTTCTAGGCAAATATATATCCAATTCTGAACAATACACATTAAACATTTTACTGAACAAAGAGGTAGGTTCACGCTGACCATACAATGTATTATGACGACATTCAAATAACAAAGGCCTCGGTGTTAAAGATTCTGAAGGAGCATACAAATACAAGCGATTAAGCAGATTCTCACTATCGACAATTGCACATAATATATCACGAACATGACTTCATACACCTTTCTCCTGGATTCGAAAGTTTGCATTCCAAGTAAAAGACAATGATAAGAATGATGCTCTTCAATTCCATTATTGTAACAATTGACTAAGAGCAAACCTTAGAAATTTCTTTTGAACTCTTTCGATTCTTTAAACATTCAAAACGGTAATAGAACCCCAGACAACACATGCATACTCCAAAATAGGACGAACGATGCTGCAAAATTAAGGCTTCAGAGTATAGGAGTTTCTTTTGACAAATCCTAGAAGAGAATTCGCTTTAGATAGGTACAATGTAATTAATCGGCCCTAGCGAGGTATCCGTCGGAATGGAAAATTCTCCGCAACGCATACTCTGTCGGAGACCCTAATTACATTCGAGGTATCCGATTTCGGAAAAGAATAATTAAAATGCGACGACGCATTGATCTGACATGCGACAAATGTAGAGATGTATAAAATGTACCAATATATGTCGACCCATATTTGTATTTGCAGAACTTTAAATCTGTATATGTTTTTTTTAATTTTTTTATTTATACTTGCTTACATTTTTTAACTGCTTATCCGAAAATCGGAAAAAATTCCGCGACCACTTGCTGTCGGAGGAGATCGGACAAAAAATGGTGTGCAACTGTCACAAATGTCACTGCTAATGCATTTCATCGCACTGCAACGCAGATCATTAGTTGTGCGTTTTTAGCTGTCGGAACAATGTTCCGAACAGATGTTCCGAAGAATACCTCGAAGCAAAAATCCTCCGAATCGTAGGAAATCGGAGAATTTTCCGTTCCGACGGATACCTCACTAGGGCCGAATGTGTAAGTGAAAAGTTAATTTGACATCAAAAATTACACAAAGATCTTTATAATCTTCAACAGTGATCTATGATCTCACTCTTATATCTTTCAAATCATTGACGGCAGAGAAACCGATCTCACTCTTATCTCGTGCAAAAATTGCATGCCTGGCCATGTAAGCCCCCATTAAAATTATTAGATTTATGAAATTATACTCCGTATTTTGTTCCATTTTTTGTTATTTTTTTTCTTCTTTCTTTTGTGTGCATTCTGGCAAATTTTCGTACTGAACGTCCCATTTCATTTAGACTTTCCGTAAGCCAGCCGAAGTTAACGAAAACTTGACGAAACACTAATTAATCACGTTATGGGACGTTATGGGCGGGTAGTACTATTTGCATGTAATGGGATGTTCCATTAAGCTGGCTTAAGCTCATTCAAGTGCATTATGGTTGGCCCTTTATGGCAAAATTATGTGGAGGGTTACTCCAAAAAGTGAAAATTAGCTTGAACAGAAATTTTGTCTGATTTCCAAAAGGTGTTGGAGGATTTCATGTCGGACCGAATTCGCGAAGTTATCATGATCAAGGGAGGCAGTAAAAACTAGTAAATAAAAATTTTTTTTTAACAAGAGGTAGGAACTTCTAGATTGCATATGCAAAAAACAGCATTTAAAGCTTGATCTAATAACTGAGATAATAAGCTCGTCTTAAATTGGAATGCAGACGTTGCTAAAGTTTAGCGACGAAGTTTCATCGGTCGAAAATTTTGGAGAAAATATACGAACCAGGAGGAAGGTGATTTCGAAATGGATAGTGTACCCCAATGAAGTGTGGCAACGAAGAAACGTTTTAACATTCGAACCGCGTATATCACATAGACAACTTTCAACACACTTCTTCCTCGTTTTTTACGAAGAAAAAGGACTTAATAGGGACTTTTCCAGTTTTATTGGAATTTAGGTAAGATTCAATTTTTGTCTTTCAGGGTTGTAAGGTCGTACCAAATCTGTCTCTTGGAATTCCATTGTTGTTGCTTTGACAATAACTCGTCTTCATGCAGTCACTGGCTATTAGAGCTTATATCAGAGAAAACGCTGCTTAAATGGAATTTGTCCATAATGCTAGAACGGATAAGTATGTTGGCTTTGCAAGCAATTCAAAAGATCCCGAGTGTGTGGGGTGTTGGCCCTGGACAATTTGGAAAACAGTCCACACACTGAGAATAATGTTGGCCTGGTATTACTTAATGGCGGTATTCACTGTTGACTACCCTGGCCTATGCAGCCAGCTATCCATAGCTTTATGCTATTCGCCAGCGATGATACAGGGATGTCTGTTAGTAATGTCGTAGGCTGTGGTTGTAGTGGGGAGCTTTCAAAATTCATGTTGACGTGGTGGGTGTTGCAGGTGTTCGACGAGTTTTGGGAGTAGGAGTGCTTCAGGTATTTTGGCTATTAGCATGGCTTACAGGATTTTAAGTGCGGAATGAGTGTGTCTATGAATGAAGCTGAGATATTTAAGGCGAGACCTGGCACATTGGCACATCAAACGGTCACTGCGCAATGCCGCATGATTCCCGAAGAACTTGTAAGCTTTTGTTACAACTTTAAAGAAACGTGCCCGATTCCCGGTGTTTCACCATTATATTTCTTGAACTCAAGATGACCAATCGCCTTTTAGCCATTATCTCTTTCAGCTTGTAGTATCAACTTTCTAACGTAACCAGATAGCTCTGACCCTAGCATTTAAAGATATAAATCCTAAGGCACACCTGGATGTTAAAAATGGCCTCAAAGTGACTCGGTGTGATTCTTCAGTGATGTTCTTATCCCATCCTTACACGCAATAGTCTGATGTCTCACTCAAATGAGACGCAGGTTCAAACCAAAAATATTCGGAGCAGTGATAGTCTGCATTACAACATCACACCACACTGCGCCTATGTATCATTTTGTCTGACCCTGACCTTTATCTTATTTAATAATATAGTTCCAAATTGTATTCCTCTTCAATCAATTGTGCACAATTGAAAGTGCCCACATCCACTTAAACAGTCCAATCCACTCAAACAAAAAAAAAAAAGGATCTTCCGCATTACACCTCGCCTCGTAATTAAGTTAAAAGCTCCTGTTAATCTGCAACAAATCCAATTGTACAGAACAGCATCACGTTCTCGACTAATTCAATTGTTAGTATTCTGCACTACAAATCTGAAAGGATATTCCCAATGAAACTTATTTTTATGTCCAACTTTTCATCACGTATGAAGTGGAGTGAAGAAAAACTATACAAACCAAACTGTGTGTACTTTTATGTGGATGACAAAAAAGGAATTCCCCCCTCATTCAATAACATTCAACCAAGTCCAACTGTAATACTATAGACACTTTTAATTATACGAAAAGGTTTTAATCGACAAAGTAACCATCGATATCTTCGTCATTTTATACCCCGGCATCATTTCAACTCTGGTCTGTGTGTGTTTGGATATTGTCATGTATTTCCATCCACATCCCCGGAAATCCATGAAATTTCCAGCTTAATTGAGCATTCCTCATCCTCATTCCCACATGAGTCAGTGGTGTTTGTGTTATCCTTTGCCAGCAGTGGGTCGAAGAAGAAGCAGCAATGTCGTTAAGAGTGTGCTTCTTGCTTCATGTCAGACGGGATAACTCGGTCGAGTTGAATGGTTATTTAAAGAGAATCCACATCTATCCAGGCAAGATTGGATAATTAACAAAACACAACATACATAGTGGTTTTGCAACTTCCAGCAGAAATGTGCCAGGATGTTAAAGGAATTTCATTTCCTGTCCGTTGGCATCATAACTGAAAAGTTGCTCGTTAAAGTGGACACAAGGTTGTTTTCTTTGAGAATGTTGCAAGATAGTTGATGTGATTTCGCCGTTAACGTGTTTACAGAAAAAGGGACATATTTACCTACAGTGTTGGATTGTCCTTCACATTTCCTTTGGGGTCAAAGATTTATCCGCAAAGTGCTGTACTTAAATTTTTCCACAAATCCATCTGTCTAAGTTGAATCTCAATCAAGTCATGTGGAAGTATCCTGCTGAGTGATGGTCCTTCGTTTCGGAAAAAAAGAACAGACAAAGCACCGGAAATTTAACTAACAGATAAAATGAATCACGATCTAACCTACGGCACAGCAGGTGTGAAGAGATTTCTCCTGATTGTATGATAAACGAATGCATTTTCTTTCATCCTTGCAACTCGAGAAGTTATCCAGCAGAGAGGAAATAGTAGAATTTGTTTTCTTTGGTGATGAATCACCTCAACCTTTGGAAGATTGAGACTGCAGGAATGCAGAGATAAATGCATCAATGTACAAGTTTTGAATGATTTATCGATAGAAAAGGAAATGTACACGTGAAGGGAGAAGACGAGGAAGAATACGACCTGATGGCATAATGTGTTCGTCAGCCAGGCGAAACAATGAATAAGAACTTGAAGCTTCACTTTTGGGTTAAACTGATGTGCAAGGAAGCGCCAATCATTCCTAGTAACAAATCTTAAAGCAGGCCATCGGATGGTACAAAGAAAAATAGGGCAATGGACCGCATAGTTGCATACGAGTAGGAGGCCCATGATTATTTTTTTAACTTTCTCGTATGCATTAGTATACTAAAGAGAAATTTATTGTGATCGTGCGGAAATTTCGAACTCAAAATGAGAATGAGGGATGATATTACGACTATAGAAAAGTCCAAAAAAGTTGGTCCGCCAATGTCGTCCGTCGGTCTGTCTGTCTGTCCTGGCGCCGTATGGCGAAACGGTTCGACGGATTTGCTTCAAAGTTCGTATATAAGGTTTTTGGGGTTATATCTCGAGGCATCTTTTTATTTTTTGCTGTATCGTTTGAAATAACGGTACCTGCCATACAATTTTTTTGGTGAAAATCACTTATCACTAATTTTCTCGAATACTGTTCCAAGGATTTCGGTCTTTTTTTGTAATAAGGGATGGGGCCAAAAAGACTGCATACTCAGTTCTTGGAGAAAAAATTTATTAACGGTAATTTATAAAATCTCGAAATCTTTTTTATATTGTTAAGTCGAATAAATTTGCATACTTAGATTTTTTAAATATTTTTTTTTTAATTTTTTTTTCACATAAGGATTTTCTTAAATTTAAATTAAATTCGTTTTCTCAAAAATGGCTCTAACGATTTTGATAATTTGTTGTATTTTCAACAATAATGTTAAATGTGTTTAATGTGCGATATAATATCAAAATCGTAGGTGCCGTTTGCACTTTATTTTACTAAAAATGAATTTTTCTTAATTATGAAATATTATGAAATTTTTATTGTTGAAAAATTTCTTTAAAATTATATCATGCAACATTCATACGATCAACAAAAGTTGTAGAAGAACAATTTTTCGCCAAACAAAATTAAGTAAGAATAATAAACTAACATTGGTACCTACGATCAATGCAGTTAACAGTTAATTGTAGAATTTATAATTAGAATGCAGTTATTCGAATTTTTTTTCAAAAAACTGAGTATACAGTATTTTTGACCTCAATTGGTCTACTTTGACTAAAATCCTTGGAACTATTTTTAAGAAAATTAGTGATGTAATTTTTACAAAAAAATATGTTTGGCAGGTACCCTTATTTCTTTACATACGAATATAGAAGCAAATCCGTCGAATCGTTTCGTCATACGTCTTCGGGACACACAGACATACCGACAGCAAATGGATCCCCCAATGGACTTCTTTTGGACTTCTCTATAGTCGTAATATTATCCCTCATACTCAGTTTGAGTTTGAAATTTCCGCACGATCACAATTACTTTCTCTTTAGTATACTAATGCATACGAGAAAGTTAAATCTCATGTTTTTGAGTTTAACAAGCCATAACTTTTTTGTTGCTGCACATATGTACTCAAAGCATTTATGACTTGTCTGGGATACCCTGTATAAGCACTTATTTGAAGGGAAACTTAAAGACTCTTTAAGACAATAAATAAAGCTCAATTTATTTCCTTAAACAAGCTAGTACTTCTCATATTTAGGCCAGCAATTAACTGCCAGCAATAAACCCAACCGCTTACTAATATTCACATTTTCTTAGTGAAGTATAAATTTTTGCTAAATGAATTGATTTAAAATCCAAAAGATACAAATTCAGCTTAACATAACAAAATTCAAAATTATTAAAAAAAAAAAATTCAAATTCAATATTGAAAAAGGTTTTAGCAATTACTTTGATTGTTTTTATTTAACAACAAAATTGTGGTTCTTTCTCATATTTAAAATATAATCATCGAATACAAATGCTCATTTGTTAAAAAAGAGAAACTTTAAATCCAATAAATGATATTCATAATCCTTATAATATCCGCACACACAGCACACAAGTCCAAATTTTGCTTCAATTATTATTCCATCTACCATATCAAAACTGCGCTAGGCTTACTGCTTACATCTACACTGGGATATGCGCTGCTGCCAAGGAAATACTCAATTTCCGGTACAAATGGAAGTTTTTTCGAAAACTTATATTTTATTGACAGTTTGAGTTTGTGGTTCTCACAATGGCACTGGCATGGCAACATCACCACATAGCACATATCTATGGGGAGCTACTTTTGTGTGGTGGAATCTCTTTTAATCGTTTTTGCATTTAAATTACTCTGAAAGGAGTTTGTTTGTTTTCGTTTTTGTCCTTAACAAAAAGCAATAATTCCATTTCCCATTCGAATTCATTATTCTATTTAATAAATGGGAAAAGTTTGATTTTGTTTCCATATTCTTTTTGTCAAAATGATTATTTGAAGTGAAAGTCTTTGAAATTAGTAGAAGGTTTGACTTAGATAATCTTTATGTCCAGGAGGTATTTGAAAGCTGAGCACTTGGTTTTGTTTTTGTCGCAAAATGTATTCAAAATGTTGAGTAACATTGACAAAGTTTTAATTTAAATAGATGTTTAGAGGGAACGCTTTTTATTGCTGTCATACAGTCGTATTGCATAAAAAATAAAGCTACGCTGCTGCCCGATGACAGTTCGAGAGCAACGTAAAGGACTTGCTACAGCATCAACAACAACTCTGTAGGTTCTATGTAATAATTGTTGTTGTTCATTTCTCTGATATACGTATGGAAACGCCACAACAGAGTAAAGGGCCTACCATAATATTCCTAATTGGAATTAACCTCGTGTCAAAACTGAACAAAAACCCATTTAAATTTTTCTCAAGCGCTCTAGTTATTCATGATGAACTTAAGCTGAGTTAAGCAAATAAAGCAAACTGATAAAAATTAAATATTCGGGTTTTGCTTAGCCGCTTCTTACAATACATTGAAAAAATGTCGTGCCAAAATAAAGTGCATAAGCTTTTTTTGTCGAAGGTTGCTACTATCCGATGGAACGATACTCGTCCCTTGCACTACCATGCAGACGACAACTTACATTAATGTACTTAGTTTTCCCGTCTTTCGAAGAAAGAGAAGGAGATTCAATGATGACGAGCTAAATGTTCAGCACTCATCACGTCAGCCCCGAAAATCCGCCACTTGATGCGGGTAAAGTCCGGACAAAGAGGAAGTTATCCTCATCAAGCAAAGGTGGTGGTGTCGCTTAAACACAATAGATTTAAGTGTTTAGCAAAAGCTTGGTGGCCCGATAGGACGCCTATAAGCAGCCTGCAGTCGATTCTCCTATAAGATAGAAGGAACGAAGGAAATTTCAGGGCGCAGCGGTTTTGTCAGAATGCAGTTGGGCCCCTGAATCTGGTGTTCACGAGAAACCCAAGCATAAATGGAAGACATGACTACATGACGTAGCAAACTTATCGGAGATATTATTTTCCTGGATGCCAGTGTAAACCTGGGACCGAGACAATATTCATTGTGTTCAACCTTCCGACCGAAGTTCAAGGAAAGCTTGTTGAGAAAGAGAGTTGAGCAGCCTAGAATTCCAATCCGATTTTTTTACGTTTCCTTTTTTAATGTGTTCAACTTGGTCGTGATATGCAATTCCCTATGCAAAGTACGTTCGCTGGCGACTAACTCCGGAACCTCAATCAACCAAAATTAGGCAATGGAACAACGAGGAACGAAGAAATGAAGAGAGTTCCAAAGATTCCAACCGATATACAGGGTTTTCCAACACGGACGCTAAAAAAGTAGAGCGACAGGGACAGCAAACGACGCCATATTTCGCTCTTTTGACATTTCTCTACAGTAAGGTTTGCCATTTCATGATGGAAAGATATACGAGCAAACACCGAGTCGAAATTATTAAAATTTACTACCGAAATTCGGAGTCAAAGTGCCCGTAGTGTCGAAAATATTGCTGCCGCTGAGGCTTCAGTCGAAGAAAGCCCAAAAGTGTTTCTCACACGTCGTTCTCAAGCGTTGGGCATCTCTGTGCCATCGTTGTGGCGAATTTTGCGAAAAGATCTTGGCCTACATTCTTACAAGATTAGATTAAATTGACGTAAGAACTGAAACCGCTTGACCACCAGAAGCGTCGTATGTTGGTGAATTGGGCTGAGCAACAATTTGAAAATGATTCGGATTTTCATCGAAAAATCATCTTCAGCGATGAGGCTCATTTCTGGCTGAATGGCTTCGTCAATAAACAAAATATGCGGTATTGGTCAGGCAGCAATCCACACGTACTTCATGAATCATCATTGCATCCCCAAAAAATTACGGTTTGGTTTGGTTTATGGGCCGGCGGCGTCATTGGGCCGTACATCTTCTGTGATGATTAAGACCGGCACGTTACTGTGAATGGGAATCGCTACAGTTCAACGATAACCGAATATTTTTGGCCCCAATTGGATGATATGGGCTTGGAGGACATGTGGTTCCAACAGGACGGCGCCACAAGCCACACAGCGAATGTCACAATCAATTTTTTGGAGAACGTGTTATCTCACGAAATGATTTAGTCGCTTGGCCGCCTCGGTCGTGCGATTTGACGCCGTTAGACTATTTCCTGTGGGGCTACGTCAAGTCTATGGTCTATGGTCTATGCCAACAAGCCAGCGACGATTGATGAACTTCGTACGAATAATGAACGTGAAATTGCAGCAGCATCGGCCGATTTATGCTTGAAAACCGTCGAAAATTGGGTTCAGCGTCTGGACTTCTGCAAGCGTGCCCGTGGTGGCCATGCAAAAGAAATCGAGTTCCATACATAATGACATCGAACGTACTTTCACAGGAATAAATAATTTCATTGATGTCCAAAACCGTTTTTGTTTTATTTAAAAAAACTTTTGTAGCGCTCTTATTGAAAAACCCGATACATTTTGAGTTCAAACGGCATTGCATTCGCCGTGACAATCAATCAAAATCTTTGGAAGTTTGTGGGAGTAATCTCAAACTCTCATGATTATCGAATGGTAATGTTCGAATATGTGAAATGTTAGCGTGTTGGAATTTATTCATATGTTTATTTACGCGTCACACAACAAAACGAAGAACGCAGTCTTCCTCAAAGCATTGAATTGAACTCTCATGAGATTCCGTCAACCTTATCTATGGTTAGCAAGCCTTGACGTACAGAAGGGTTGTCCTTATTATGTTGCCCAACACTGGATGATTGTGATCAGCATCAAAAGTTGTAACGATTTATTAATGTCCGTCCGGCACCAAATTTCAGGAATTTAAATTTAAGCTATGAAGTTGAATTAAAACATATACTACTACAGTCCCGAAATGGTTAAGTGTAAAATTAAGTTTAACCCTTTCACGCCCACATGACGCAATTTCAACAACTAAGTTTAAATTGTTGTATTGTTTGATGAAATGGATGAATATAAATTCTGTACTCAGTATTTAATATGATTTCGAAGGTGCTCCTTTTCAATGGAGATAGTTTAAAGATTTTTTTTTTGTTGAAAATTATTTTTCACTTTTTATGTTCGAGAAAATAAATTTTAAGTTTTCGAAAAAAAACTGGCTTTATTTTGGTATACCAACATTTTTTGACAAAAAAATAATCAAACATGAATTTGTTTGGTTCCGATTTAAATTGATTTTAGGAATGAAAAAAAATCGAAAGAGAGAGGAAAATCATGGTTTAAAGATTTTTTTTGTTGAAAATTATTTTTCATTAGAGAGAAAAATCATTCTAAACAAAAATAAAAACATAAGAAAAGGCTACAGTCCGCTTGGGTTGAACAGTATGATACCCTATCCATATCCCTATATGCCCTAAAGAAAAAGTATTACGAAGATGATGGATAGCATTTTATTTCATTCTATTAAATTTACAAAAAAAAAATATTTTTTTAAAAAACGCCCTCAAAAAGTGGGCGTAGCCAAAAACTTTGTATGGACGATATGTTTGAAAAAATATTGGCTTAATATCTTGTTAAACATTTTTTTTCGCTTTCTATGAAAATTTTCGAAGAAAACAGCATTTTAGTGAAATACGCCCACAAAAAGTAGGCGTGGCAAAAAACGTTATATGACAAACTTATAAAGGAGGCCAGTGCCTACATTTCTTCTGAAGGTTATAATGCTCTATCTCTCTAAGTTTAGCTTTAAAACGGCTTTTTTCTAAATTGTGGGCGTATTAAAAAAAATTTTACACTTAACCATTTCGGAGCCCTAGGGAGTATGTGGTCCAAATTTCAGCTTAATTTTAGCTTAATTTTAAAGGCCTAAAAATTGCGTACGGACGGACGGACGGACGGACATTGCTAAATAGTCTTAGGATTTGGTCCTGATCATAAATATATATACTTTTATGGGTCTAGGACGAATATTAAGGGGTGATACAAACAATGTGTCAAAATTAATATACCCTTAGGATAGGGTATAATCATAAAAAATTAACTATTCTATTTTTAATGAATTTATCATTGAAAACTAATTGAAATGTCAACCATCTATTTTGATTGTCTGTTTCGTGAGGGCATATAGGGATAAAGTATCATTCTATTCGCTCCCAGCGCACACAGGCGGATTTTCCTAAAAAAACATGGTCAAAACTATAAAAAAAAATACAGTTTTTTATTTTTCGCTAATGCCAAGTTGTTTACATATAACAAGAGCACATTATTCCATTAGTCCCACTATTTAATTTGCAATCATTTTAACAGCTGATAAGTTTGAAATATAGGCTTTTGTGAATCTCGTGCATTAAGAAGTTAAGTGTTTTATAAGTTAACAATTTGCTTTATTTTTACAAAATTTTCTGTGTGAAATTATAAAATTAATATAGTATGGAATCTGTTCTTAGTGGTAAGTTAAGTAGTTGTGATACAACATTTTGTAGCTGATTTTTGATTTATGAAGGTTTTAAATATGTGGAAATTAAGTATTTTTGGAACAAAGCAACAAATCATACAATTTAGTTTTATTAAGGAAAAGTTTAAGTTTCCGGCAGAGTCCTGTTATATAAATTATTTTAAAATATATCTTAGTGTTTGCTTTTTAAGAGACTATCATAAAAAGGTGCGATATTTTGCGATCTTCTCAGATATCGCTGATTTGAATAACATTGAAGGTAAAAAGTTTCGTTAAATTTTTTTTCCCTTTTTTTCTACAGGCTCACAGTCAAGTTTTATTTTTTTGTCAAGAAATTAGCTAACTGAATTATTGAGAAGCTAACCATCGGCTAAATTTATAGCAAAATATGATTTTTTGGCAGAAAAACTAGAAGACATAACTAAAATTGATGCCTCAGAGGAAACCAAACAAAAGTTAATTAAGTTTACATATGAATATAAAAGTCAATGGTTAGCCTTCTAAAAGAATCAAAAAGCTTTTCAAAATAAGAACAAAACTTTGCTGGAATTTGAAATTGTGTTTCCATGCTGATCCATGTAATAAGAAATGCGACCAAAGAACACAACCCTAATATTTATCCTCCTTATGAAGCTCTTACGGAAAAAAAAGTGTGTTATCCTCAGAATTTGAACATAACTGAGTCAGCCGCAGAATCATCGCTGCAAAATTTACTCGACCACACAGTTCATCGATTGTTTCAAGCTATTAAAGAGGTTATAAATAACTCAAAAAGCAATGATTTGCGTAATCTTCACCTAATTTCCAAATGGGGTTTGAGAAAACTTAATGCTAAAAAAATTAAATCGTATCCCACTGAAGTCTTACAGTTTTTTAAGGAACCAGAACTTGAGCAAGCAGAGTTCGTATCAGTTTCACAGCAATATCTTTCAAATTAAATGAAATATTTGACTGTATTATATTTAATTTACTGTAAATGTTTTTTATTTAAATTTACTCATTTTATTTAATATTTATTGAAATAAATTTTGTTTTTCCACTCTATTTTATTTTTTTGAATTCTGCATTTTTGTAACTCGTTTGTAATTTTTCTATTACCTGTGGTACAGTAAAATTTTATTTAGGACTATATATCTATTAATATTAATAAAAAAATTTAAATTTACAAGAAAATAAGTTTTTTATTTAAAACTATCTTTTTGTTGTGTATTTATACAAAAATTAGGTATCAAAAGCGAAGAAATAATTTTGGCGATTTTTATGGGAAATTCCGCCTGTGTGCAGCGTGTCATCTCTGAAGGAAAAGTAAATGAAAAGCTCGCATATAAAACAGAAAATTTACAATATTCATATTTCACACACTTTTCGTATTTAACCCCAGAAAGACAACCATATTCGAACAGAAGTGCAAATCAAATGGACGAAGGTTATCTTTCTAGGGTAAAAGTGAATCCTTAGTTTTCACTGTGGCAATGTACTTCTTGGTAATTTATATGTGAACTGCGATTGCTCTATTCCTTCAAAATATACAACCTAACAGTTTCGTTTTGGAGCCGAAAACTCTGAGATAAATTTACAGGGTTATTTTACCCTTAAAATTTATTAAATTCATCCAAACACTTAAGTGCCGAAAAAAAAAGGAAATTGTAATTTGAAAATTTAAAAAATAAAACAGTAACTGCAAATCAAGTAGGTGATATTTTTTCTATGGATAAATGAACAGTTTACATACTTCTTAACGAAAATAGTACCAAAGGCCACAACTCGCCCCCAAAAAGGAAAACCAAAACTGATTTAAGAGAAAAGGCAAATTGTGCATCAGTTTTTTCCAAATAACGAACTTACGACTCTGGATAAAATACTGCATAATGTAGGACGCATAGCAAATATCACTAAAATTAGCAGGTCTTCTCTGCATATGGTTTTAACAAAAAAACTAGGTTTTAAATTTACCATCGTCAGCGAAAGAGTGTTCTTTTGGAAAGAACTGACATCAAAACATGAAGATAAATTTGTTTTATTTTTTATAAATAAAATAATGAAATGAAAATTTCAATCTAAAAAAGAATGGTAACCCCACATAATATGCTTTCAAGTTTTTGCAGATTTAAAATCCTTAGTACGGAAACCCTATAAGAGCTTTTGTTAGAATAGCACCTTACGGAAAACAAAAGAGTGCGAATGAGAGGCAAACATCACTATCTTTCCTGTACCGCCAATTTATGTTGGACAGAGTATAGTTAGAATAATAAAGGGTGTTTTTATAGAGGTTGGTTTTTCGAATAGAGATAAAACTGACATTTTGTGTTCAAATCTGGCAACTCTAATGTCATTTATGTTCAGTATGGTTTGCCATTTCATCATGAACAGGTTGACAAATGAACAACGCTTGCAAATCGTGCAAATTTATTTCGAAAATAATGGTTCAGTTCGCGAAGTTTACGGCAAAATTTTGTTCAGTGATGAGGCTCATTTTGGGTTGAATGGCTACGTCAACATGCAAAATTGCCGCATTTGGAGTGAAGAGAATCCATATGAGGCCCTTTAAACGCCATTACATCCACAAAAACTGACTGTTTGGTTTGCTCTATGGGCTGGTGGAGTCATTGGGCCATATCAAAAGATTTATTGAAGGAAACATTCGATGAGCGCATAATTTCGCGGAATGGACCTGTCAATTGGCCACCAAGATCGTGTGATTTGACACCATTGGATTATTTTCTTTGGGGATATGTGAAGTCGCTCGCGTACGCCAACAAACCAGAAACGTTAGGGGACTTGGAAGCCAACATTCGTTGCGTTATTTCCTTGAATAATATTAACCTAAGCTTTTTTCTCGTATGTGTAACCTGAAGGGTCGGTTTGCCTACACCGGGTATGGTGAACGTGACAATAATAATATTGGGGAAATTTCGTCCTATATATTTAGTAAGTGTTGGGTGCGACATTTATGTATATCACATTTAGTTGTCTTTAATATTTGCATGTTTTCTTAATTGATATCCACCAAATATGTCATATTTGAGACAGTTGCCGTAATGCAACTTCCCAGTTTGAGCAGTGAGTATGCAGTCTAAAGATTTCAGATTTTGACGCGTCGTTATAAGATAGGTAAATAGATAGTTATTTTTATTGATTTTTATTGGTTAAAGTGAACAAACAACAAGCCTTTTACCTTTCTGATTAAGGAAGAAACAACAAAGTCTCTTGAAAAACGAGAAAAATGTGTTCTATTTGCAAATGGTACAATGACTATGCTCATATTGATGATACGTAGGTATACATTTGGGAATTTCTGCTACCAAGGTATGCTTCAACTTTGTTTAAGAACTCTCTTAAAACTTTAAAAACAGTTAAATATCTCATTGGTAGAATTTTCAACTATTTAAATAAAGGCCAACTTTCAGCAAAACGATTTTTGTTAAGTAAAGGGGTTTTTTTTTAGAGGTATAGAACTTCGAATTGAAATAAAACACAAGAGAATCGTTTTAATGTCCACCATGGCTCTATTGTCGGGCGACATACAGCCCCAAATGCTTGAAAAAGTGGTTGAAAATTGGACCTCTAGACTTGTCTTTATTCGAACCAGCCGCGGCGGTCAAATGCCCAAAATCATATTTAAACATTAATAACATAAAATTATCCTTCCAATAGAGCCATGGTGGACATTAAAACGATTCTCTTGTGTTTTATTTCAATTTGAAGTTCTATACCTCTAAAAAAAAACCTTTACTTAACAAAAAATAGTTTTGCTGAAAGTTGGCCTGTATTTAATATTTAACTGTTTTTAAAGTTTTAAGAGAGTTCTTAAACAAAGTGGAAGCATACCTTGGTAGCAGAAATTCCCAAATGTATACCTACGTATCATCAATATGAGCATAGTCATTGTACCATTTGCAAATAGAACACATTTTTCTCGTTTTTCAAGAGACTTTGTTGTTTCTTCCTTAATCAGAAAGGTAAAAGGCTTGTTGTTTGTTCACTTTAACCAATAAAAATCAATAAAAATAACTATCTATTTACCTATCTTATAACGACGCGTCAAAATCTGAAATCTTTAGACTGCATACTCACTGCTCAAACTGGGAAGTTGCATTACGGCAACTGTCTCAAATATGACATATTTGGTGGATATCAATTAAGAAAACATGCAAATATTAAAGACAACTAAATGTGATATACATAAATGTCGCACCCAACACTTACTAAATATATAGGACGAAATTTCCCCAATATTATTATTGTCACGTTCACCATACCCGGTGTAGGCAAACCGACCCTTCAGGTTACACATACGAGAAAAAAGCTTAGGTTAATATTATTCAAGGAAATTTTCATTGACTCAGAAGAATTGAAATACGCACAATAAGGAATTGAAAATACATTCGATAAATGGATAGGCAAACTTTAGTGTTAACGAATGAAATATACATAAATCCACGTGGAATTTGAACTAAGAGAAGATGTGGGCTTTGGAAATGATACACAACTATGAGCATGACACGTCTAATATTAAGAAGATACCCTTCCAGGGAAATTCCAATTCATCAGAGCAGAAATCGGTAACCTTTCTAAGGCTCTACAACTCTACACACATATATATGTATATGTTAACCTTTCCGTTGCGCCTGAAGGCTGCTTTATTAAAATCCCTTTTCTTTATTTATTTACACCTCACAATTCGTTGGGTATCCTTTATATTCGCTTCAGAATGTTAAGCGCTGTTTCTTGTCATTTCGATTTCAAATTTTCTGCTTGGATACGTTCTTTTGAATGTTTTTGGACCTTAGTCGTTTGAAACATGACAAGTGCGGTAAAGAGCAGATTGTAAACTCTTGTCAAGCATGAATTATTTATAGGTGAATATGTAGATTTATAGCTATATATGATGAATTTAAGGACGCAACTTGCTGGTTAGTGACGTTGAGTTTTTAATGTTCTTTCGGGTGAAGTGTGGAAGAATAAGAAAAAGCTTGATAATCGTGGGATCTGTGGAATAGAGGAATGCTACTTAAATAAGAATGTTCGGTAGTTTTAAAAATAAAAACGTAGAGACATGTGAAGATTTAAGAGTGAAGAAAAACAAGAGAACCTTGAAGAAAAGTCAAAGTGGGTTTTGATGATATAAAAAACCGTCTCTGCAAACTGCTAACGAAGAAAATCGAACCGTTCAACGTTGACTACATCTCGACTGCTGTAAATTTGCCCTCAGACCTTTTGCACATACCATCGGAGTGGTTCAGAGAATGGGCAGTAAAGGTATTCTGTTTTAAGGCTAATACGATACCTATTTCCCTTCAAAACAATTACCAAAACATTATTCAGTGAAAAGGAGCTTTGAGGTTCAGCACTCACCGTGCTCACCTGAAGCCTGGTTTAAGCAAAGGCAGAGGAAATGTTCTATGGTGTCTTGGACTTTTCCACGAGCGTCACAGACATTTGTATCACGTAAGCCTAGTACTTCCCGAACCTGTGGGAATTATTAAAAGTATTGTGCTTATAAATGCGAGACGTAATCAGTCGTTTATTGCGCAGGCAATTCCTGGCACCGAAATGTCATTTCGGCGCTGATTAGCTAAATTAGGCATCGCCAGAGAGTCAAAGACACGGAAGAATAGAAGCCAGATGACCATAGACAATGCCGGGAGTTCGCTAATTCGGCGATGGAAAGTTTGGCTTGAGATCCGGATTTTTGGCTAAGCATTTATGTCAAAAGCAGTAGTGCAATTGTTCGAACAAGCAACAATGTATTTACATACAAAGATTGACCGTTTAATGCGGTTTATGGCATGGCTGGCATCGTCGTTTCTTATTTCTTTCGAAATGGGGAAGGAGACAATGTTACCATGGTCTCACCTGATCATTTTCTCTAAGGCTACTTCAAGTACTTAGCCTACGCTTACAAGCCAACTACTGACGAGCTCAAAGGCAACATGCAATATTCGTGATATTGGCGCAAGTGTTGGCCTCGGTCATCAAACAATGAACTATTTAAATGATGTAACTTCCGAACACATCCTTTGTGAATGCCCATAGTTACGTTCATCGGCCGCGTTAAGAAATTCTGCATCTTAAGACTTGTTGGCTTTCACCCGTCACTTAGGTTCATATCGCTTTAATTGATACTATAAACCGTTTAGGTCGCAGGGTCAGCCAATTGGGCAAGGTAGTTTTAAAAGTCTATGTACCTGGATTACGTGTTAAAATTTTTATTTTCGCGATTTTTAAATGCATACTTTTCGTCAGAACCGATTTCTTCAACCATTTATATGGCTGTTTTTTTTTTTTAATTTCCAATGCCTACTTCTTTTTTTTCGCCATGATATAGCTTTCCATCAGAAAAATCACAGACAGTTTCAATGCGAATTTTAGCTCCTCACTCGTTTTTCAGTAGAAAATATCTTCAAGTCTACATTTTTTCGTATTGTGGGAAGCTTCTTCAAACTGTCTTTCGCAACTAGTTCTCAGCTGATCATTAAAAGCAGTGTTGACAAAAATACTTTACATACCACAAGGAAGTACAAAATCACTTCTTAATCACAAACCATGAATAATTTTTCATTCGTTTCTCCAGATTTGAGTCAAATTGCTGGACTTTTGTCGTCAAATAATTTTTAATTGAATTAGAACCATTGTTTATTTTTAACGCATTCAATATTTAACCAGTGAGTTCTTCAATCCTTGAGCTTTTGCTAACAGAAATCCATTTTTCGAATATTTTTTGGTTTTTGATGGACTTTATGGAGGTTAGCAAAAAGTAGCAATCAAAGTTTGAAACTTTTTTAAGGTACAAAAAAATAGAGTAAAATAACATAAACGATTTTGCTATCCTTTGGTACGTTCTATTTTAAAAACTCAACTCTTAAAGGCATTTTCGTGCATCAAAAGAGTGTTTTTTTTGTTTGAGCAAATCATTAAAAAAAACAAAATTACAGTTACATTCCAGCTTTAAATGGCACATTAGCTTTTTTGATTTTTGTCCACTGGTCAACGCACTGTGCGACGTCAAATGGCATTTGGTCGCAGGCTTTCAGTGTTAAAATACAAATACGATTTTATACTACTATACTATCCAATGCTGTCCGTCGGTCTGTCTGTTCGGGCACCATACGGCGAAACGGTTCGACGAATTTGTTTCAAAGTTTGTTTGGTTTTTGGGGTTACATCTCGGGTCATCTTTTTAGTTTTTGCCTTATCTTTTAATAAATAACGACTGAAATAACGGTACGTGCCATACAATTTTTTTGGTGAAAATCACTTATCACTATTTTTCTCGAAAGTAGTTCCAAGGATTTCGGTCTTTTTTTGTACTAAGGATATTTGGGAAATTTTTAGTTTAATCTATAAAACGGGCAATATATCGAAAACTAATAAAGGGAACTTCAACAAAATTTGCAGTATTTTTTATACTATAAAGTCGAACAAACCTGCAAACGATCGATTTTTGAAATAATTTGTTTTTAATTTTTTTTTTTCAGATAACGATTTTCTTCAATATAAATTAAATTGGTTTTCTCAAAAACGGCTCCACCTGAATATAGGGCATGAACGTAGCTTTAAAATAAATCCAAGATACATTTTATATCTCACTCCATACAACGTTAGTAAGATATAGAATTGATTCTGGATTTATTGTATCATATACATAAAATATACATAAATCATACATATATTTATGATCAGGTCTAAAACCTGAGACGATTTAACAATGTTCGTCCCTCCTTTCGTCCGAATCAACTGTTATGCAAGAAAGCTAAAATTTGGAACATATACTTCATAGGGTCCCGAGATGGTTAAGTGTCAAAATTTGTTAAATACGCTTATCGCCATGCCCACCATTTAAAAAATACAGTTTTAAAGCAGTTGAAGAGTTGAAGGGTTAGACCCTCAACAAAATCAAAATATGTAGACAATGAACTTCTACACAAGTTTTCCATACAAAGTTTTTGGCAATGCCCACTTTTTGAAGCGTTTTTTTTAAAAAAATTTTTATTATAAATTTCATATTATGAATTGTATAGGGTATCATCCTGTTCGCCCCAAGCGGACTGTAGCTCTTTCTTATGTTTTTATTTAAATTACTTTTCCTATCGTTCCTATCTGGTAACGCTTTATAGTTTATTGTATGTTCAAATTGTACATACAGATTGGTTAGTTTGCTATGGTCTCATATCCGCAAGATTCGTTAGAACTCGTTGTATTTTATGACTCATTTCTTATGGGCTACAGCTACTTATATGGTTTGCTGTCGTCACTCGACAGTGGATGGCGATCAGTTTTTGTGTCGATTCAGGTGCAAATCACATGTACATAAAATAAGCGCAAAATATTATCATTAAAAACAGAGAAGCGAACAGGGATAAAGATTTTAATAGAGAAAGTCGGCTTGGGATAATATTTCCTGGTAGTTGGTAGTTGGAGCAAGCGTAGTATATTTAAAACCGAAAGATACTTGATTCAAAAAATACTAAGTGGAATATTTCTTTAATTCAATTTGAATAATTTTCGTATTGCTTCGGGTTAAAAAAATAATGACAAGTTAAGGGTTTATAGAAAGTGAAATGCGGACTTAAGTAAAGCGTTTGATAAAGCGAATCATGTTATTCTGTTTAGAAACTTGAATTATAAGGATTCCCTAATTGGATCTTGGAATTGATTATGTAATCGGACGCAAAATGTGAAGTTTAAAAATTCTTTGTCAATAAATATAGTTGTTTATTCTGGTATGCCTCAAGGTAGTCACTTTGGTCCACTTTTGTTCCTGTTATATATTTATAACCTATGTCTTCGTGCTAGTTATGCTGAGAATTTACTTTTTGCGGATGACTGTAAGCTGTTTTACTCATATTGCGACCCACAAGAATATATCTTCTTGCAGCATGATATTGATGTTATATATAAATGGTGTAATGAGAACTAGATACATGTTCCTAAATCTACGAAATGTCGCGAGATGTCACAACCTACATATTGATGATGAAGTAGTTGAAAATGTAGATCGCTTTAAAGACCTTGGAGTTGTCGTTGACTTTAACTTTCATATAGATTTTATTGTGAGCTAAGCAAAAGGCCGATTGGGAGTCATAAATCGATTTCATACAAATTCAAAGAGCCTTATGTAACAAAAAGCCTTTATTGTTCTCTTCTCCAGCATGTTTTAGAATACTGCAGTCCTGTGTGGTGTCCTGGGTATGAATCTGGGATATCAAGAATTGAAAGCATACAAGCAGTTTCTTCTTTTTGCTGTGCCATGTGATTTACCGTGAAACCCGGATTCTACCATATACAAGCCGCTTAAAGTTACGAAATCTTCAAACTTTGGAAAGAAGAAGAGAGATATCAAATGCCATTTTTTGATTTGTGTTTTGACCGGTAGCATAAACACTACCTTCGTTCTTAAATCACGCAAATTCAATTAACACCAGCCCGAGAATAACAAGGAACCCGGAGTACGTCTGGCGAGGGATTTCAATAAATATATTCATATGCTGGATTTTAATCTTACAAAAGATAAAGTAAAAAAAATATATATAAAAATTTATCATATTTATTTTTGTTTTGTACTTAAAAATGTAAATATTGAATAACTGTGACTAAATGTTAAATAAATAAATCAGAAAAAAAACTCCCTTTTCCTTCCCAAATTTTTCAAAATCCCTTCTTATCCAATGTATTGAGCATACAATGAACTTCTATTACAATTTTGAAGGTATAAGGATTAATATAATATAAAATTCTCTACAAATTTGCACAGTTTTCCCTCACTTTATTTGAGTGTGCACTACGTTTCTAAGCCACCTTTTGTGCCTTGAACCTTAATAAACAAACACGAATGCCCTAAGTGTATTAGCTGAGGGCACATTTACGCGTTTCCAATTCTATTGTTCTAAGCCATTCATCCTAATGTCACCATTCCAGACAGATGGACCACTAGCTATTGGCTATTTCAGACACAGTTAACCAAAAGAATCATTTCCGTCTAAATGGATATAGTACCCCTCTAGTACATTTGTTTATTATCTTAAACAGTTACCAATTCCAAAGTGAGTCGTCAATTGTTATTGTTCGGTTTTATCCTTTTTTACCAGACCGCAATAATTGTGTGTGTTAAAAAAAAATGTGGATAAACATTTAAGTGGAAACACCAAAAGGATCAACATTTATTTCTGTCATTTTATCTATCACACCCTCCTAAATGAACAATTAATGTTTCCCAAGTTGCCTTTATTTTCTTTCGTCAAATCTGCCACGTGGGTGAAACAAACTTTTACTAGTTTCTTAATAATTAAATTGATCATAAAAATAAAATAAAAAAAAAAGGAAATCAATTTGACCAAAATATAAATATAAATCCATCACGAACAGATGATATTAACGATGTGTGGAGGATACCAGAAGCAAAAAAAAAAAAAAAATGACAGCAAACCCAACGAAAAATTATTAACGATATCATTATTATGTCATCATGTGAGCTACCAGTATGAGGTGGTTTTATAGGACCACATTTGATGGATGTGTCCAAATGCTGGCACACATACTGTTGTCTGGGAAACGTGTTATACGTGTGCCGATGGGTGAAAAGCGTGGTATTCCCAAGGACATCGCACATCGCACATATGCGTGATTGCGGTTGACCGTGCTGAGTTATTTCTAATTTATACCTCAGAAACATATTATATTGTGTAGGTGAGTGAGTGAGCGAGTGAGTGAATGTATGTACTAAATCCGAATAAATATTTCACTAGGGATGAAGGATAACTTCATATTTCATATCTCGGGACTGTGATTTATACAGGAAGCCGTCCACCAATTCTGTATGTGTCGTGTGATAATCATACGTAATGCGATGTAATGCAAAGTAAACCATTAACTGGGTACGTCTGAAATAGAGGACAGTTTTAAGGGATAATATTATTTTTGGGCACGATGGATGATTATGTCAAATGGAAAGTCAGTTTGATGGGTGTGCTTTTTGATATATGAGATTATTTTTAACGTTGTGCCATTGCCATTGCCATTGCTATTCAAGGACTAGACTTAGACTATGGGGAAATCTATTTGTTCCAGTAAAGCGTGTTGTTGTCGTCGTTATGGGATTATTATTAGATAAAAACGTGATCATTTTTATGATTTTTGTACCGTGCGCCAGTGGTTATGCCTTTGATAAATTACGATAAATAATTCTTCATTTTTTGGTAGTCATATAAACGCGGAGGCGTATACGTAACTTTTTTGTTCGTGTTCAAAACATTTCACTGTTAATCGCTTTATTACTACCGGGCACAACTGCATGAGACTGTGCTGGGTGCAAGACTGCGGTATTGAAGGCAGTGATCAGGCGGTTGAGCCTGCAAGAATAGGAAATAGTCGTGAGGTTGCTGACATAAAACTTATTGTGGAAATAATCCTAAGGACTGCTAACCTAAAGTGGTCAAGTCTTAGGAAACACACGGTGTTAAAGGCTCTATGGCAACTTTTCGACTCTAAGAGTTCCAGAAAGTTTATAAAAATTAGCAGAGGTAGGCTTAGGAATCCTAAGAGGGCATTGTCTCTTGCAAAATCATGCAAACAGAGCTGGCAACTAGAGAGGAAACAAATTTTATGTTAACAAGTGGTATCACATGTCTAGCGATAGCACGGATCTGGCCTAAGCTGGATTAAAAACAATCTAAAAATTTGAGCTCTATATTTGATCAACTATAGGTGTGATGATGGGACCCGATTTTATAGGTAAACATGCAACAAAGCTTGGTGCATTCTCGAACGTCTTTTCCAGATGTTAAAATTGATATTAATGAGATGAGTTGCAGAATACTATACGAATTGTGCGACAAAACATATAAACTTGGTGTTATTAGAACAAGTTCACATTCACCACCACTCAAATGCACGATTTCAGTCTTTGGTGCATTTGCTCAAGGGTACAGCCCGAAACCAAGTTTCTGACTTGTAGAAGAGCTTTATGATATTTCATGTATTGAAAATATAGTCATCTTTAAACGACTCACACAACGAAATTACATATTATACAAGTTTTTTTATTTTCCCGTCAATTCAAATGCTTTTCCAATATCCTCAAGACATGTATAGGGTGTTTTTTTTTTAGAGGCTAGTTTTACGAATAGATTTTGTGGTCAAATCTGGTAACTCTAATGTCATTTATGTTCAGTTTGGTTTGCCATTTCATTATGCACAAGTTGCCAAATGAAGAACGCTTGCAAATCGTGCAAATTTATTTCGAAAATAATGATTCTGTTCGCGAAGTTTACCGCATGCTCATTTTGGGTTGAATGGTTTTTTTTTAGAGGTTAGTTTTTCGAATAGATTTTGTGGTCAAATCTGGTAACTCTAATGTCATTTATGTTCAGTTTGGTTTGCCATTTCATTATGCACAAGTTGCCAAATGAAGAACGCTTGCAAATCGTGCAAATTTATTTCGAAAATAATGATTCTGTTCGCGAAGTTTACCGCATGCTCGTTTTGGGTTGAATGGTTTTTTTTTAGAGGTTAGTTTTTCGAATAGATTTTGTGGTCAAATCTGGTAACTCTAATGTCATTTATGTTCAGTTTGGTTAGCCATTTCATCATGAACAGGTTGCCAAATGAAGAACGCTTGCAAATCGTGCAAATTTATTTCGAAAATAATGATTCTGTTCGCGAAGTTTACCGCATGCTCATTTTGGGTTGAATGGCTACGTAAGCAAAATTCCCGCATTTGGAATGAAGAGAATCCACATGAGACCCTTGAAACGCCATTACATCCACAAAAACTGGAAACCAGTATAGAGCCATGATAACCGACTATTTTGTTCCCGAATTGGATGGAATGAATATGGATGAGATGTGGTTCCAAAAGGGCGGAGCTACATGCCACACAGCGCACGTCACAATAGATTTATTAAAGGAAACATTCGATGAGTGCATAATTTCGCGGAATGGACCTGTCAATTGGCCACCAAGATCGTGTGATTTGACACCATTGGATTATTTTCTTTATGGATATGTGAAGTCGCTCCCCTTAGTCAACAAACCAGAAACGTTAGGGGACTTGGCAGCCAACATTTATGGCGTTATTGCTGACATACAGTCCCAAAGCTTGAAAAAGTGGTTGAAAATTGGACCTCTAGACTTGTCTTTATTCGAACCAGCCGCGGCGGCCACATGCCCGAAATCTTATTTAAAAATTAATGGCATAACATTATCCTTCCAATAAAACCAAATTGATGGACATTAAAACGACTTTCTTGTGTTTTATTTCAATTCGAAGTTCCTCTAAAAAAACTCTTTACAATATGGCTGAAATGCTTTCACGCGACGTTCCTTGGCTGTCATTTTTGTTATGAATGAAAAACGTTAGTTCTGATTTTGGAATGTGTTTACTCCACATATGCAACTCCCTTTTTATAGGATGCTTATTTAAAGTGAGCAGACTGTGCCTTCTGAATCCTAATCGCGCAATAGTCCTAAGATGCAGTTGGAATGGAAACATGAGAGGCGTCTATTTGTGCCGTGTAAAATAGTTTCCAAGACTTAAAAGTTGCTAGAGCGACTCTATACTAAATGCATAGAGGCATTAGACAATCGGGATTGTGTCTACAGTTGTTTCAATTTCACATTTTTTCCCAGGATCAGGTTTATAATTTTGGTAGTGTCAATAAAAGAGTAAATTTCAAGGATTGAAAGAGCAGTGAAGTGTTTACTACAGAAATTTTTTTGTAGAAAAAGAAAGATAGCTCTGAAATGGCAACAACTTTTTATTTTATTTTGAAAATCAAATTTTATTTTTGTGGTTGATTTTAAAATTGAGATTTTATCTGCTTTATTTTTGGGTAGACAGTAAGGTGGACTGAAATGTCTCTATGACGCACCGTCACTGTAGATGTTGCAGATGTTGCAAAGGATAGAATGGCTTGAGCGTAGATAACATTCGCTCGGTGGTCAACAGTCTGTACTGTATAATGGATCATCTTCAAGTGTTTTAGCAAAATTCTATGTAAAGCCCGCCGATTGATGCCTAATTGCGTGGCACGTTGTCGATACTCTATCGTTTGCAATATTTTCAGCCACTGGAGCTGGCTAGACCAGGCAAAATCTCGTGTTGTCCAATACTCTTCTAGGCAAGTAGTGGTTGCCATGTTGGTGGTCGATGACGGGGAAATCTGCGCCAAAACCACCAAGGAATTATTCCGCAAAAAAAAAAATTGTATCAGTTTCCTTTCAAATTTTAAAGTTGAATAAGTATTTATTTTCCGCCATTTGTAAAATTTATAGCATCTTCCGATAGGCTGATCAAAAAGCCCCACCTAGTAGCTGCATATAATTCCAACTGACATTTGTAATCAATCACCGCCAAATGGTGTGTTTTGTAACACCTCAACTAGCACTAAAGGTATACATTATTGTCTCGACTGAATCTTAAACCAAACCCCGTGCTAATGTGGTACCATAATTAAAAATCTATACAATTTGCACTCACTAATCTTTTTGCTAATCAAGTTCCACTTCATTACTTCTCCGACTTGAGGTATTTTCCGCGATTTTTTAACTTTTTTTCCAAAATGAAGTAGAATTATTTTCCCTTTTCTATTTCCCTTTTATTGTCTCTCATTAATACCCTTCGTTTGATTGAAAAATGCACCTTCTTCTTCAAAAAGAGGTTATAGAAAGTTTTCCCTACCGAAAATTGCATATCCATTTCCTTTTTGAATGGAAAATGTCATTAATTTAGGAAACAATTTCCCCGCAATTTTTAACACATGAATTATTCTCTTGCTTCATCGACATGAAACGCGATAGACTATAGCAGTATATATCCGGCATTGTCCTTTAAGAATAAAGCATTTAACATCCAACAACCTTGACCTTTTACACAGTCGGTCGGTCGGTCGGTCGGTCGGATGTGTGTTTTGTGCTTAAAATGTGAGAACGCATTAAGGAAATTATGAAAATCCTCTTGGGATTCGACCTTTTGTTAGATTTTTGCGACTGAATATTTAAGCATCACATCACAAAAGTGTAACGTGTGAAAGTTATATTTTTGTTTGTGTATCCCTGAGTGTGTGTGTGTGTGTATGTGTGTTTTGGAAAAGAATACCCTTAATTCCATTAAGGTGGGCACAAACGGGTTGGTTAGGTCTTAATGGAATTGAGGACATTCTGAAGAACAGCAGTATCATAGAACAATGTAATGTAAATCCTTTCAGCTCAAGTGTGTGATCTTTAATAATATTATTTGAGGAAAATGAAACTTCAAGGTTGGCCGTAAATTTCCTCCTATACCTATGTACATAAGATACAATGTAAAATATATATAAATCGATACTATATCCATTCATAAAGCTGCACAAATCTCGACATTTATTTCCAACATCAATGTCAATATTTTACCTGGTCCCACCAATAAATTTCCCCCCCTGTCGGCAAACGAAAATAAAATTTATCAACTGGAGAAGCATCTGCTAATAAATGTGTGTACTTAATCGGCAACATTGTCTCGAATCGAATGTAATAAATTTTTCAAAACAAACAACCATACCTTGGAGGAATGTCGATTTAGAATGTTGTTTGCCATACGCAGTGCTGTTAGTAGTCTACACAGATAAGGGCGACACGTAATAAATTTTTACATTACCCCCAAGGAGGGGGTATGGATTTTTGGTGACCCGGCTCCATAATGGGGCATATGACAACAAGTCAAAGCGGATAAAGAGCTGAAATCACCAATTATTAAAAAAATCTGGAGTTTCGCCAAGCATTTTATCTCTTGGCTGCTGGAGAGACCGGAATGGGGGAATTTGAAAGCACAGATATTCGCTCTATATCCGAAGTTCAATTAGAGCACGAATTTTACACTACGAACTATTAAAATACAATCGAGGAATATACTCGTATCTCAAGTTGATTGAGAACGCTTCAATAGAACTCACGACTTTCAAACAACGTTATAATTATTTTATTGAATTAAATTGACTCAAATCAAGACAAACAATTGAACCGTCTGGTGTGGTGGTTGCTACAAAAGGGATTTCCCATCGCTTTCAGCAGGCCGCAGTTAGCCAGTCACACACTTCTTGCAAAACCATTATTTTTTGACGTCATAGATGGTCCAATGATCTGCATGCGACCCGGACGGCCAATTTGGTTTCAGGGTGAGGCAGGATACTATTCATGCCGCGTCAAAACTGGTTTCCGACATTCAATGAAATAAATGCAAGAACCAATGCACGGGTGCTTCTCTGGCCGACTTTGAAAAGGCTTTCGACACCGGATGGTTAGAAGGGCTTTTCTACAAGTTGATGAAGCTGGGAATGCACAAACCCTTGCTTTATATAATTTATATTCTTATGGAAAAGAAGTTCGTGGTCAAATGTGGCAATGAAACCTCGAGCAGAGCTTATAACATCAAAAACGGTTTACAACAGGGTGCGGTGAATTATCTGGTGCGTTCACTCAGACATGCTATAGCGTATGCCGACGATTTGGTCGCATACAGATCAGGTCCTAAGATCGAGGTCATCAACATCCTTCTGCAGCGTGACTTCGAACAAATTAAGGGATGTTGCGACGACTGGAAGTTGAAAATCAACTTCCAGAAGACGGAAACAATCCTGTTTAGGACTAATGCCACTAGAGATTACAGAAAAAACTGGAAAAAATTGGGCAGAATGGGCAGGTACCTTAGAATCTGGCTCTACCAGTATCTGTATTTTAATAAACATATAGATGCTTGTCTTTCTGGAGCTAAGAAGGCTTTTGCTCTGAAAAGAAGACTTTTTCATAGCAGCCAACTTGCTTCTAGAGTTAAGGTCATATGCTACGTGGCCCTAATAAGGCCCATCATTGCTTATGGCTGTCCATTGTGGTTCAATATAGCGCCGTCGTATATAGAAATGATTCGGTTTTTCGAGAGACAATGTCTTAGGAAATGTCTCGGGTTGTTTCGAACACCTGAATCTAAGTACATAAAATATTAACCCACCACGGCATTATATAATGGGGCTCACTTGAATAGGATTGACAATTTCCTCATTAAGGTGCCTTGAAGGCACGTTGCGAGGGCAATGACAAACGATAATAGCCTGATCTTCGGGGCATACTACCCCAATGAAGCACAAATGGAGAGGACCCTCCGATCTGGCTTTGTTCCGCCGAAGGCTTTTCTCCATATTGATAAAAAAGGGCTGGTACCCCGGTACTATACCACCGCTACCGCGACACCTACAACGAGGACTCGCTAATGCTCCTGAGCTCCTTCGTTTTAGTACCGCGATAGGGGGGAGGGATCTTAATGATACGGATAAACAATTCACCGACTATTGGTGGCTTGCGGAAAGAGTGGAAGAGGTGAGTATGCCTTTCCAGGTCGGTGTGTTGCCTTAGGTAACTCCTTGTAGTCTTAAGTAGTTTTATTTATAAGTTGGTTAGTTTGTGCTCTGCATGTCGGCTGCAAGTCGGCTGTTTCTAAGAGTCGCCTGACACATTTCGGTGTCAGTGAACTCTCGGTGGCGCATGTGAGCTATGTGTTCCCAGTGTTCCGAACCTAATACCCGAGATGAAGGCAATTACAGGACTTCATGATGAATGCCACGAATGTCTAGAAACCCTCAAAGCTGTTGGTATTCGAAATTGGATCGACGAAGTGATCTTCTGTTTCTTCATTCATTAACGGGCTTCCGACCCGTGAAGAGTGCCTGCCTGAGACGCGGCAGCCTTCCATCCTCTGAGGACCCGGGCACGCTACTTCCAGTTATACAGACCAAGCGCTCTGGCATCCGCGATGGCTTGGTCTTTAAAACGGAGGTTCGGTCTTCCTTGTCGTCTCGAACCTGGGGGCTGGGATTCAAAGATCATCTTAGCCAGTATAATAGTCGGTTTTTGGCTTATCGATTTCGCGGATATATCTTTTCATCCATTCGCCATTCTCGCATGCAGGACCAAATATCTGCCGAAGAATTTTTCTTCCGAAGAAGCCAAGTATTAACTCCCCTTTAAAGCTTACCATCTAGCACTCTGCGCCGTAGAGTAGAACTAACAGAATAAGGGTTCTATATAGCATACAATTTGTCCTTCGAGTTAGGAATGCTAAGCCCCTTTTACTACAAACCGAAGTAGCAGAAGTAGTTTTCTAAAAAAAAATGAATTTGATGCTCTTGATAGAAAGAATAAAACCAAGGACTTAAAAACACTGTCGGAAACACTGCAAGAACAAGCTTACATGGAATACGGTCTTTTAGTCACAGCGAAGGGTCATAGTCATCCCATCTTAGACTGCGACTACAAAGTAAATTAAAAAACTAACAAGCTTATCAGACAATAAGTTCTGGGCATCCATATTTGCTCCGACACAATCATTGACAATGGCATTCCAGCTATTGTCACTTCGCATAAAGCCAATCTGCTTGCTGATCGTTTTGCAGCTATCTCAACGCTCCCTGACAGTGCTTTATCTAATTTTCCTTGAGCGCCCTTTCTGCACTCGTACTGTGGCAAGAATACTTCTAGATCTCAACATTCACATATTCACAATTTGACATGAATCTTTATAGAACAACCTAACAAGTATTTATATGGGGCAGCAGTGTATTTGTATATGTGTTTACGATCAGCAAAATCACGCATAGCCCCAGTCAATAGACAGCAGAAGTCACGGCTATAGTTTAGGAAACTTAAGATTTTAAGACACTCACTACTCTTGTGGACAGATTCACGCACATTAGTTGCAAATCGAGTTGCGAAAATTCAGGAATCCAATGGTGTCATGTTCCATCAAAGCGGGCAGGCCTATATATTATGTGGGGTTAATGGATCATTCTTCCTTCGTTTTACTGAATGCGTCTGAAGGCCATCGCTGACATCAATGAGCGTCAATTAGCTTTTGACTTGGAAATGACATGTAATCTGTATTTTTAGCACTTAATCTACAGCGCAGATTTGGCAACCCTCTCCGATTTGAATAGCTAGAAAATCGGTGTTAAAAAACCACACTGAAACTTTATTAACTTAAAAAAGCCTTCATGGTTATCATACTTCCATCAGCACTCGGCAAAAATATCTTGGATTTTAGAAGGATTATGCCAGTGTCCAGGGCGATCCAGCTCACTGACCTCCTTTGCACCATAATTAGGCATTATTTGCACGAAAAAGGCATTCTACATGTCGGAGTCCAACTACCAGTCCAGTCAACCCTCAATATCAATAAAATTAAGAAATGATAAAAACTGCATGACCAAAATAAACAAACTCAAATACCTGCTAGACTCTCGCTCTCTTTCTAAATAATTGCATTTCCACCGACAATTAACGCTTTCAAAGGCATACGCTTTTGAAACACTTTTGCAATTAGTAATGGTTAAGGGGTTTCACTATCCAACCACAAATTGACACCTGGAAAAGCGGTTCCGCCCCTGCACCAGTTGCAGCAAGTCAAGTGCAGCTAAAACCTCAGCATACATCCTCTGGCATTAGATACAGCTTTGAGTTAGACTTGGAGACATAATGAATCGGAAATCATTTGACCAAAACATTTTCGACCAACGTCCAATATTGACAACAATTACGAGAATTTCAACTTAATAAAAAGGAAATTGAATGAAGCACTTTGTGTTCATTTTGAGTGAAGAAATTCAAATTAATCTTGATGCGACTTTCAAAGTGTTATTGATTTTGTTTAATAAAATCCAAAAAACATTTGCGCTGACTTTAACAAACCATCACTCGTGGTAACCAAGCGAGTTCGTGTAAAGTTTACACGCATCCACAGAGTACCACTCCCGAAAATGAAAATTAAAATTAATTTTCAGTCACGCTATCTGCAAACTGTAACACTTTTTCGGTTGACATTTAATAGATTACGCTTGTGGTTTGCTGACAAAAGACTTTGGCCATCAGTTTCAATGGCACATTCACGGATATATGGTATGCAGTTTCGGTTTCTTGGTTCTGCATAGAGAAAGTGCAATGAGTGTGATAAACGAGGCCATTTTTCATATAAAGCGATTTTACCCTGAAACAGAAGTTGGTTTGGAATATAAAGCAGATGGTTCGGTATTCATGGAGATGTATATTTATGAAAAGAATTTTCTCGTATCTATGTATGAAGTTCGAGCTACGAATTGCGAAGGTTATGAACTTTTCGATTTAAACAAGTTACTGTCTGCTAAAAGTGCGATTAGACGGTCATCCAAATTTGTCATCCGGATGACATGCTGACGTCAGAGAACTTGTTTAATTCAAGCGAGATGACTATTTTAGGATAAATTCTACGTCATAGTGACGTCAGTATGTCATCCGGATGACAAGTTTGGATGACAGTTGCACATTAAGTCTGTTGAAGTATATCTTCTTCCTCTACAGGGGTTTTTTTAGAGGTATAGAACTTCGAATTAAAATAAATCACAAGAAAAACGTTTTAATGTCCATCAATTTGGCTTTATTGGCAGGATAATTTTATGCCATTAATGTTTAAATATGATTTCGGGCATGTGGCCGCCGCGACTGGTCCAATTTTCAACCACTTTTTCAAGCATTTAAAGTTAAAGTTTCTGGTTTGTTGGCGTAGGCGAGCGACTTCACATATCCCCAAAGAAAATAATCCAATGGTGTCATTGTCACACGATCTTGGTGGCCAATTGACTGGTCCATTCCGCGAAATCATGCGCTCATCGAATGTTTCCTTTAATAAATCGATTGTGACGTGCGCTGTGTGGCATGTAGCGCCGCCTTGTTGGAACCACATCTCATCCATATTCATGCCATCCAATTCGGGAACAAAATAGTCGGTTATCAAGGCTCTATACCGGTCTCCATTAACGGTAACTGACTCTCCAGCATCATTTCGGAAGAAGGATGGTCCAATGACTCCACCAGCTCATAGAGCACACCAAAGAGTCAATTTTTGTGGAGGTAATGGCGTTTCAAGGGTCTCATGTGGATTCTCTTCCATTCAACCCAAAGTGAGCCTCATCACTGAACAAAATTTTGCGGTAAACTTCTCGAACTGAACCACTATTTTCGAAATAAATTTGCACGATTTGCAAGCGTTGTTCATTTGTCAACCTGTTCATGATGAAATGGCAAACCAAACTGAACATATTTGACATTAGAGTTGCCCTATTTGACTACAAAATGTCAGTTTTATCTCTATTCCAAAAACCAACCTCTAAAAAAAACATACTTTATATATAAATGCTAGTTTCACTTTTGTGTGTGTCCGTATATCTAGAAACCCGCTGGGTGGATTTTAATAATTTTTTTTTTAAATGAGGAGACCATTTATAGATGGTTTAGAAATTAAATAGTTCGGAAAAAGATTTTGGAAATCCGTCCAGTCGAAGTTTTGTATCCCATTTTTTTGACAGCTGAATAATGAAGCATTGACGAAATTGGAAGATTTCTGTATGATGATTTCGAATGAGACACTTTTTTAATTGGAAATGTCGGTGCCGCGAAATAAAGCCAAGTTATATAAGACCAACTTTTCAAAATTGGCCTTAATTCACGTTTGGAAAGTGACCTCTGATGGGAATAATCATACAACGTAGCTTTTCCAAAGTAATAAACTTTCTAATTTCACTAATTTTGACAAAAATCCGATCGAGTGAAATTTTGCATTCAATATCGCACCATTAGGGCTCTCATCGCATAAGGCAAAAGCGATCAAACGACGTCGTCTTGGAGATGTTTCTTCTACGTGTAGTTACCAATTAAACTGATCGTCTTGGCGATTCGAGAGATCTAATCTGAGAACTGTCAAATTTGTAATAGTCTCATCGTTTGGAGTGAATTTTATGTGAATATAAAAGAAACAAAGCAGAATGAATTGAATGCACGAACTTTTTATTTTTTTTTTGTTTTAATTAAGAACAAGGTTTTATTTAAGCTAAAGTACTACACTTCTTACGCGTTCTGGTTTGTCATTGGTTGACGTTTCGTGATAATACACTAATGCATAACGAATTTGTTGAAAGTAAGAACAGTAAGTGATAATGCATTCAACGTCTTTGGGTATATAAATTTAGATGATTCGTAAAAATATATTTTTAAAATAAAGCAGGTGGTCATAATGAAGTCCTTAAACATTAGGTACTTTTTGAAATAATTTCAACGTCTGGTACAAGCGCTCTGGCATCCGCAATGGCTTGGTCTTTAAAACGGAGGTTCAGTCTTCCTTGTCGTCTCGAACCGGGGCTGGAGCATTGTTGTTCATTCGCTTGATCTGGCCGAGTCAGTATAGTCGTCGGGGTTTTTGGCTTTTTGGAATACATCCACATCTTGGCACAGCTTATAGAGTTCGCGGTTGTATCTTCTCTTCCATTCGCCCTCCTCGCACACAGGACCAAAAATCCGTCGAAGGATTTTTATTTCAAAGGATCCCAGTATTTTCTCTCCTTTCCTGCTAATCGTCCAGCACTCGGCGCCGTATAGCAGGACTGGCAGGATAAGGGTTATGTAGAGCATGCACTTTGTCCTTCGAGTTAGGAATTTTGAACCCACTTGATCTCCACTAAGATGTCATATGTGGAGGAGAAACTGAGACACATCTGGATCAGCTTTGACGGGATGCCGAATTCGTCCATCGCCACAAAAAGCTCTTGACGATGACTGCTGTCATATGCGGCCTTAGTCTATGAGGAGATGGTGTGACTCGACTTGAAACTCGTTGGTCTTTTTCAGGATTAACCTTAGTGTGATGATTTGGTCTACAGTTAATCTGCCGAGCCGGAAGCCACACTGGTACGTGCCGATTAGTGTGTTGCAGAAAGGCTTGAGACGTTCACACAGTACGTTGGATAGGATCTTAGTTAAACTATATACAAGTTGTAAGTTGGAACTTGTCTCAAAATGTACCTCTGTGCAATCTGATAGTTTTGGTAATACAGGTAAGGTAAGGTAGGCAGCTCTGGCAGAAATGGTTTGAATAAACTCAAGGCTCGCATTGAGTGACCACCAGCACAATTGCTTTCTGAGAGCTTTGTTCGGCAAACTCGGTGCAGTGCACTCGCGCCACCGAATGATGTCCGTAATCGTTAAAAGTCACCTCTCCCAAGGATCAACTAAGAGGATCCTGAGGAATGTATAGCACCATCCTCTGAAGACGTGTTGAGCGCTTTTCCATCAAAATATCAAACAGACATCAAAATATGGGTTGGTGACATACCCAGCATGACCGTGACATAGCAGAAGTTTGAAGGCTGCCCTATCGGAGGTAGGGCCTTTCGTGGGTATGGAGCCCTTCAATTAATGTAAAGTAAATATATGCAGAAGGGTTATGCATTTTCGGATCACGCTTTCCCAGTTCTTGAAGGCAGAAGGCCATTTTATTTTAAAACGAAAAATGCGTAACCTCTTAATAGTCCGTTAAAATTCAACTGTAATTGTTTTCGTATTCCAAAGAAGCAGCTTTTAGAGAGCGTAATTCTTCGTTTGATCTCAGCGCTTATATCGTTGTTAATAGCCAACGTAGACAAAGTCTTTCTTTGACCGTCAAATCCATCTTCCGTTATGACCGCTATGCTATCTAGTAATTTCATAATCATGCAACCAAATTAAATCCCTAAATCGAATGCAAAATTAGAATCCGACCCAGAATGGAAATAAATATTCAAAGTCTGCCTCACTATTACTCGTGCACTATTCATTTCATATTTATATTCGAAACCCCTCTCGAAAGGTAACACGTCATCCGTTGGACTCTTCTTGGTTCGTGCGACATTCATTTGTTTTCCTTTTATCAGATATCTCTTCGTCCGACCAACAATTTGCGGTTTTATATAAAATGACAGGGCGTTGTCGCGAAGAAAATGAGTCCAAGGCGAAAAACGTCGGTAGAATTAAAACGAATTAATATCGCAAAGCGGCAACCAGATAATGTCCTGTTGAAGACGTGAATATTTGTTTCCCTTCAAGGTCGAACTTTTCAATGTACATGGGTTCCACCTGCCACCTGCCACACCAAATGCATACGGTTGTTTTGAAAACACAACAATACGGTAAATGAAGAATGGACCACATCTGATATCGCGCATTGGCTCCTGCTGTTATCCTTTTCAGCCGAAACCAAAGTAAACAAACACTCATATAAAACATAAAACGTTGGTGCGAGGACATTGAAAATAAATTGGGATACCGCATTCGTATGTATATGAAAGCAAACAGAGAGGAGACCACAAAAACACCGCAGGAAAACACAATGACAACAGCGGTATTTCGATAAATTTTAACAATCCACTAGCGCTTGGTTCTACATAGCATGTAGAGGTGAGGCCGAGTGAACTTTTTGAATATTTACGAGCTGAGATAGTTCAGAAAATAGTCCAACGAATTTGCACTAAAATATTGGGTGAGTCGAGGCGCAATCCCACCTCTAATGAAGCACATGGACCGAAAATAGAAACAACAATTGCAAAATGGGCTGGGCATTTTTTTTTTAAATTTTGTCGCATAATAGATGATGAATGTTTTTCAGGTTTACTTTTTCTTTCTTTTTAACACATTTTGCATTAATATTGTTTGGTGCATTCTGTTCGAAATATGCATATGAAAACAGTGTACAAATATATATATTTGTTTGTTTGGTTTCGGTAGGTCTGTGCTGGTTTTTTGTGTTTCATTGACTTTAGTCATGGTTGGGGTAAATAACGAAGGATTCACAATTTTGGTAAAAAAAAAATGTAATAAGTAGCAATACAGGAGCTTTAAGTAGAGCATAATACAGGATGTTTTTTTTAGAGGTATAGAACTTCGAATTGAAATAAAACACAAGAAAATCATTTTAATGTCCATCATTTGGCTTTATTGGAAGGATAATTTTATGCCATTACATTTAAATATGATTTCGGGCATGTGGTCGCCGCGACTGGTTCGAATAAAGAGAAGTCTAGAGGTCCAATTTTCAACCACTTTTTGAAGCATTTGGGGCTGTATGTTCACATATCTCCAAAGAAAATAATCCAATGGTGTCAAATCACACGATCTTGGTGGCCAATTGACAGGTCCATTCCGCGAAATTATGCGCTCATCGAATGTTTCCTTCAATAAATCGATTGTGACGTGCGCTGTGTGGCATGTAGCGCCATATTGTTGGAACCACATCTCATCCACATTCATGCCGTCCAATTCGGGAACAAAATAGTCGGTTATCATGGCTCTATACCGGTCTCCATTAACGGTAACTGACTTTCCAGCATCATTTAGGAAGAAATATGGCCCATTGACTCCACCAGCCCGTAGAGCACACCAAACAGTCAGTTTTTGTGGATGTAATGGCTTTTCAAGGGTCTCATGTGGATTCTCTTCACTCCAAATACGGCAGTTTTGCATGTTGACGTAGCCATTCAACCCGAAATGAACTTGCGGTAAACTTCGCGAACTGAGCCATTATTTTCGAAATAAATTTGCACGGTTTGCAAGCGTTGTTCATTTGTCAACCTGTTCGAACCAAACTGAACATAAATGATATTAGAGTTGCCAGATTTGACCACAAAATGACAGTTTTATATGTATTCGAAAAACCAACCTCTAAGAAAAACCGAACTTGGTTATGGTATGGTAGATGAAACGGCGAATGGCAAGTGTGCGGCAGAGCCTACAAATGTTGCTTGTCTAGAACGCGCACTTGCCCAACAGTAGCACTGTTAGCTCTTTATCTGAAATACAGCTTGTAGGTGCGCTCTACATCTGCAGCTACAAGACAAATACAAGCCCAATGACCATGTGGTACATATATCAATTTAAAAAAAAATTGTACAAGTCCGGACACTATGCTAAGCAAATACTGTTTTGGACGATTGTTTGAGGTAAAAATATTGAGCTGTTCAAGCTGGGTCAATGGTGTCCCGGCACTGGACCCTATAGTTCCGGTCTACAATATGGAATCTGGAGTTAAAGCTGGCGTCAACAATTTGGATACCAATTGGAATATATCCCACTGTGCTCCAAGCGGAAATCCATGTCATTGAGGAGCCTTGGCAAAGGTATCGAAGGACCCAAAATCTATATTTTTTTTTTTTTAAACAGTCAAGCATTGTCGTTCAATACAATGGACTAAAATAAATATTAGGCGTAAACGGCCCATACAGGACCTAAACCCTAGCTTCTCTAACTATTGTGTGTGCGAAGTTATATTTTTGACATGAATGGCAGCACCTACAGTTTAATGCCGATTCCGAACAGCAATTTATTTTGAGAAGCTTCTCATGACATTTCTTACTCTTGGATGTTGGTCAGACGTTCGCAAGAGTTGGGGCAGCGAATAATAACGTTCAGTTGGTACAGATCGGGATTTGAACCAGCGACCTCTCGTTTAGTGGTCCAACGCACTTAACCACTAAGCCACTGCACCCACAAATACTATGCGCTGCAATCTCTGGCCAGACTAAAGAAGGTTAAACTTGAATGGGTCCCCCGTACCCAGGGAATTGCAGACAACGAATATGTGGATGAATTAGCAAGAGCTGGTTCAGAATCCGTTCTTAGAACCAGAAGCATATTGCAGAGTGAATTGGACTCCCGATTTAAGTCTGATAAATGATTGGTAGCCTCAACTTCGTCAACTGGGAAAATATTTCGAGTTAAGACAATTCAAAGAACTTATCAAGTCTACATTTTTCAAAAACTAAAGTGCTCGGGTGGATCATACAAAAGTTTCTCGATACATGAGGTGCCGCCTCAAAAAGAATGGCAACATTTTATCACAAAATAAATTTATTTTAATCACTTTTTAAGTTCTGTCGGCATAAAACCGAAGAAACTTAGGCCAGTATTGGTCCATATTGATTACATGGATATCTTAGATAAAGTCTCCTCTACTTGAAGCTTCTGACAAGGTGAAGTAGTCGCTTAATGGTAAAGTTTGTAAGAACATACATATGCATCTTCGTAGAAAAAGGCAGGGCATGTACAAAACAGGCTAGGTATCCTTTCCTCCTCTTCTTCATCCATAAAGATTCTGCAAAAGGCGTTTGAGAATGGAATGGCGACAAGGAAGGGTTTTTCAAATTAAAGCCTAGCGATGGTATAACCAATTTTACTAGGGAGGTTCCATATATTATTTAGGATGGAAGCATAGCCAATAGTGTTGTTATTGCATTGTGATGTAGATTTTTAAGACGAATATCCGTTTGTCTACTAAAAATATCAAGGGGTGTCAAGTGGAACAGGTGCGTATAGCTCCTCCAATGCATAGACGAGATTATCTTTGGACTTTACTTATCTAAAGCAGCCCACAAGACAACTACTCCAGATGTAGTTATCGGACTTATAATCAAGGTGTATATCCAGTGAGGTTGAAGACCCATTCTGTTTCCAATCGATTTTTTGTAAGTAACGGTAACTTGTTTTTATTCTTTCCTGGATATTAGGTTTCCAGCTCGACTTTGAACATATAGTCAGGCCTTTAGAACAGGTTAAGTTTATATTGTTAATAGAAGGAAGATGACTAGTACTGCTCAACTCAATAGCCTTTATTATATTAAATTTGTTTCCAGAGATAGAATAGGTTCCCTACGTCAAAACGTATTGTTTTTGTATAGCCACTAAGGCCACTATTGTCCCTTATAAAGGCGAGCTCTTCATAACAGACAACACAAGTAGTGACAGCCAAATGATCTATCAATTTTATGCCGATTCCGAATGACAACCTTAAGAAGCTCCTTCATTTAACTCTTGGGTATTTGTCAGCGTTTCGATTGAGGCCAGGCAGTGAAAAAATTAGGCGTAGTTTTGGAACAAATTTGAGACCACTCGCTTAGAAGTCCACTGCACTAGTATTTAGTGCCACCGAACCGACACTATCTCGGAGTGTACGCTGCGTTCATAATTTTACACCAAGCCCATGATTGTTACTATGAAGAGGCGACAAGATAGTTGTGGAGTTCGTCGACCTCAGAGGTTAGTAGCCTCACGAATGACAACGATTTTCTAAGCATACACCATGACTGAAAATTATTGCATCTTGTTTTTTTTTAGATAGTGAGCATGGTAGGCGTTAACACGGAAGAAATCATTTTCAACCGATCCGTTCAGCTTGCTGCGAAGCAACGCCACAAAGTTTTTGGTTCCACTCCAACCCACGGCTCCGCCAACTGCGATGTCATACCTTACATCGAATAGGTTTTATGTTGGATTTAGTATTCGGCATTGTATGATATTTCGTAGGCTACTTGACAGGCCATCTGTCATCGTACATCGCTTAGGTTAGTGTCTGGACTTGGATCTTCCAATGATGATTCGTGGTTTAAGTCCACGACCTAGTTACTGAATTGCCTTAAGCTGTCCACTGATAAATAAATGGTTTGGCACTTTGTACCTCTCTCTCGGTTTTTTTTGTTAGCCGTTTTAAGACTCTATAAGCCTGCGATCACAAAACCCTCGTCCGCGATTTATAGACTGTTGATCTTTAAATAGTGGTTTGAGTCGCACTCACCTGTTGCGGACAGATCATCCGATTAGAGTTCCCTTGACCGTCTGTCGGGCTTCCCTTTGTGTAGCCTGCAAAGACCATCATGCGTCCGTCTGTTTTACTTACCTCCTATGCTACTGATAGACCAGCCTGATTTAATAACCTATGATTCCTCAGATCTCCCGAGAAGTGGGCCAATGATTGATGGAACCTTGGCTGTCCCGTCACTTTGCAAACAATAAAAAAAGGGATAGAGGTTAGAGAGTACAGGGCCTTGCTTGGCGCAACGAAATTTTACCACGACTAGCTACTGGAGTATGCTAAATATATCGACATCAATATGGAATATATTCTTACAACGATTAAGGAACGGGACACACCTATTATCTTCGAGGAAACGCCACTTTTAATAGCAGAAACTTTGAGGTAGTTGTGAAGTTTATCGGCTTCAGGGGTAAACGTCAGCCCCACAAATGAAAACCGCTGCTACAAAACAAACAGGTTCAAAACTTAAGGCAAATATTGAAGTTTGCAACTTCCCATGTTTATATTGTTGATTTACTTCCTCATCAATGCCAGCGAATATTCAATGATGTAAGGCTGTCCTGTCTCATCCTTCACGTATTAAGACTAAAGTTTCAAACTATATTAATTTTTCGATAGTTGCGCTTTAAAGTGCACAGAAAGTATCGACTAAATTCACAATTTTGGCCGGAAACATTACACAAAAACCGCTCGTGGGTGTCTCTTCTATTCTCATGCATAGAACATCAGTTAAATCAATAGTACCCGTATCGAATAACCCTTGAAGCAGGTCAAGCAGGTTTTCCATTCGAGTGGATACATTTAGTTTTTTGCAAATTCAGTAGAAAATGCAAAATTAAAATACAAAAACCTAATGGTCCATGAAGATGCATCCCTCCCCCCGAAGAGTGTGGGTTATACAAACATTCAGCCACTCCTCTGCAATGAGCCCAAATAAATGATTTCCCGGATGAAAAATGCCAATGTCAACTTAAATGCAAAATTCCCTCTGGCAGTACGATGACATGTCGAGCTAAAAGATACCAAGCCAAATTTTTGGGGATGATATTAGTTTGGACTCATCATCATACACATTTAGGAGGACATCCATCCATAAAATGTTTAGCACATTATGACATAATCTGCGGGGCTTTTGTTGAAGATTAAATTGTCAGTTCTGTAAGAGCATTCATTAGATCTCATAATGGTTCATCGAAGAATTTTTAAGGACATTGTTGAGTTCAGTTGAGCATATAGAGATAAAGATTTCTTTTTTTTTTGTTGTGAAATTGACCTTAAGTGATACTTAGGATGTTCCATCTTTAGATGGATATTTTATAAGAAACGGCATTTTTTTTTTAAATGTTAAAAAGTGCAGCTACAGTTACTGGCTTATTACCAGACATAAACTTTTTACTATACAACGTCATATTTCAAGAAACTAACCAATCCAAAGGGAGAGAGTCATATTAATGACTGTGTAGTGTAGTAGTATACCATAAACTCCTAAAGTCATGAACAAGGGTTGTAAAACTTCAGCAGCGAATTGGCTTAAGTTAATGTTATACGAGGACATTAGGGATTCCCATAGAAAAATAGATTAATAGCTTTTCGCAGAAGGATGCGCAAATGACATCAATAAGTTTGTCGTTCTATAAATAACAAGAAGTCCTAATTACCAGGATGATAATACGAGCATCCTCTTTCAAATTGCGTTTTTCAGGAATAATGCATTCACATCAGAAAGAACATGTACATAATGGGATGGCAATAAATTTTGAATGTGCACCAGGATAAGGATGAGTGTGCTTGATGCGAATGATAATGGGATTTCTTTATGAGAAAACTTATTCAAATATACTGTGAAGCTAGCTTCAGATCTCAATTTTAAGCGAGGAATTAAAGATGAAAAGTTAGTCTTTTGTCATACAGGATCTAAGTTTAGTACCAGAGATGGTGTTGTATTATGATTTGTTCAGCTCAGCTGTCAATGCAATATGATTTTGGCCAGAGAATTTAAGCTTCAAAATACTTTAACTTGGCTTAGTAAGGTTGGTTTTGAGATCGAAAATACAGGTATGCGGAGAAGCATCATCTCGGTCTTAATTTTATTAACTGACACTGACCTCAAAGCATGAAGTCAGGGATTATATACGTTCGTAGATTGTTGGTAAGCTGTTTCCACTGACAATAAAACATGGAAAAAGTAAAGTTATACCATCAAGAAGTCGACTAAAAGGTAAACAGAAGTCAAGGCCTCACAACTGAGCCTCAAATCCTCAGTCAAAAGCAAACGAAAGCAGCGTCTATCTGGGTGCACATTCGTTGTAAGCGACTGACTTATGCAAGAAGTCTTGAGTGTTAGACAAGTGAGTTAACGCCTTACAACTATCCGTATCAAATGAAAATCGAGCAAGATCCGAACAGAGACGTTTAGAGATCAATATGGAAACCTTGTAGTAAAGCCACAATTGGTGCTGGGGATATATGAAGTGGAGACAAATCCAAATTCAAAATTGGCAATAAGCGCCACTAAAACCTGACTAAATGAAGTGAGGATAGCAATATCTAAACTGTAATCCAACAATGCTTCTGGGCCGGACGGTCTACTCGCCGAACTATTTGAGGCAACGGGAAATAACTTGGTGGCAGTCTCGTCATTTTTCAATTTCAAAGAGGAGCCCATTTCAAGATTTAGGGGAGCCATTTTATTCCAAGAGGTCCCACCGAAAAAGTATCAAATATTTGGTGTATGGATTAACCGATGACGATGTTAGTTCTTTGGTCGCTTTTTTTTCATTGGATTGATTGTGATTGGATTTCTGTCAATAAATAATAATCAAATTGGTTGTAGCATAACTAACGCTCTACGAAGAACCAAAAATCGTTTAGCAAGGTTACTTATCCATTTTAGCCAGACACAAACAAATTGTTCTTAGGAAAATTGCATAACCTATGTCCATTCGAAATTTAAACATAATGAACCGTGTTTGACATTGACAATGGATTGGGGAAGTGCATTTAATACTCGAAATAGAGATGTGCTTGTTTTTTGGAAATGTTATATTAAAATGTACTTAAACTATTACTTTCGTTCTTTATATATCCAAGATTTTAAGAATTTGGACAGCCATTTTGATATTTAGAGAGCCCAGTGCTCAGCAAGGGAGCCAAAAGCTCCTAAGGAAACCATTCCGGCGGCGCTGCTTGGTGGATCCCATACACTCATTCCAAAGATTTGGTCAAATAAATTATGCATGATGGATGTTACCTCATCATTCTTTGTCCGGTTCATAAGAAAGAAGATCCTCTAAGTTGCGGAAATAAACGTTGTATCTCCTGAACAAAAAGCCAACAAAAAAAAATGTATGGCAGGTACCGTTATTTCAAACGATAAAGCAAAAAAAAATTCAATAAGTAAATAAAAAACCCTTTTTCGAACTTTGAAGCAAGTGCGTCGAACTGTTTCGCCATTCGGCGCCCGGACAGACAGACCTGCAGACTGACGGACGGCATCGGCGGATCCTTTTTTTTTTACTTCTCTATAGTCGCAATATCATCCCTATTACTCAGTTTCAGTTCGAAATTTTCGCACGATTCGAGAAAGTTAAAAATACGAGTTTTTTTATTCAAATTTTAAATATTTTGAGTAGTTGAATCAGTAGAAATTTTATCACTATAGGGTAACGTAGCTCGTGTTCGATCGCCATTATCATCACCGAAATTAAGGATCTCATTACAGGTTTTCCTGCATATTTAGTGAATGAGCTTTTGGGTTTTGTTTGTTTAAGCTTTTGAGAGAAAATAAACTATACTCTATCCAATTTATAGCAATACAGGAAAGATAGGGATGTTTGCCTCTCATTCGCACTCTTTTGTTTTCCGTAAGGTACTATTTAAACAAAAGCTCTTTCAGGGTTTCCGGGCTAAGGATTTTAAATCAGCAAAAACCTGAAAGAATGTGTGTTGGGTTACCATGCTTTTTTTTTTAAATTGAAATTTTCATTTGAATTGTTTTATTTAAAAAAAATAAAACAAATTTATGTCTATGGTATGATGTCAGTTCTTTCCAATGGAACACTCTTTCGCTGACGATGGGAAAATTTAAGACTCAGTTTAATTTTTAAAACCGTATGCAGAGAAGACCTGCTAATTTTAGTTCGTTATTTGGGAAAAATTGATGCCTGATGGCACACTTATCGAAATCATCTACTATTCTTTTAAATCAGTTTGGTTTTTCTTCTTTGATGGCGAGTTGTGGCCTTTGGTACTATTTTCGTTAAGAAGTCTGTAAACTACAAACAAAATATCACCTACTTGATTCGGAGTTACTGTTTTATTTTTCAAATTTTGATGAATTTTTTTTTTAGCACTAAAAGCTCTAAAACCTAAAGCTCCTTAACAGAAACCCAAGGATAAAATGTATCCAAACGGACATTGGTAACTCTGAATACACATCAATTAAATCTGCGTTGAATAGCAGCAGCCACAGGCCGGTGCACACTGACATGTGTGCTGAATAAGACGTGTTGGTTCTACGTCACCAACACTTTATGAGGAGTTTCTTTCAATTTAGTATGGTAGAAAAATATGTCACGCTACTGATTTTGAAAAAGCTTTCCCATAAGACGTGTACTGCCAATTTATGTTGGACAGAGTATAATTTAATTACGTGGGGTGTTGCCGTTTGGCTTTTACTCCCTTAATTTGATTCCGTAAATATCGATTATATTTTTTAGAAATGAGATAGAAAAATAACAAGCGTTTAATGAAAGATTGATTATGTTGATAAATTTTTTATTTTGGTTTTATTTTCCGGGATTCAGCTTATTGGAAGGATGGTAACCCTAAGAGAGCTTTAAAGAGGGACCGATTTATGCATGCCATTGCAACCAGAAAGGCAGGCATCCAATCTTCCCTGTTCTGACAGGTTTTGTTTAACGTAGTATAGTATAGTTTAGTGCCTTCTTGGCTTTCTGAAAAATGCGATATATTACTAAAGAAAAATTAAGTTTCTGTCTGAAGTAGCAGTTACTTCTAAGAAAAAAAAAGGCGAAAAAGCAACTTTCACATCAAGACAAAGTAAAGCTCATTGAGTCTATTTAGCTGAGCGACAGTTAATAAGTTTTAAAGACCCTTCTCATTTTTGTCCATTCCATAGTGAGTTTATTGATGTATTGACCTTTTTGAAATTTGATAACCTTTTCGAGACATCAAGATAATAGTAGTTTATAACATTCCCTTTTCTACACATCATTAAAAATAACTTCCTGATCCACTCTCTTTAGAAAAAAAGAAAAAAATACACAGAAACTTTCCAAATCCATTAGAAAGAAAATAAATTTCAAAGAACTGACATTCCCTTTATGGCGATAAAAAAAAAAATGGTACAAAACCAAACTGCCATTATGACAGACAGCTGTGACAGCATTTTACATTCTATAACAAAGTTTCAAGCAAAAAAGTTCATATCTCTGCGCAAAGCGAACGCCCCATTTCTATTCATGGAAGTCATCCTTCGCGATCCTTTGGAATTACAAAACTATCACACCCATCATCGTCATCATCTTAAGCGGTAAAATGCTCCTTTATCCCTTCGTCCCCCTATTCACCATCCTATCACATCCTGCAACCATTGTTCAATTGCAATTTGCAGCATTTCTTCGCTTTTATTTTCCATCTCTTCTAAGTGCCGAAAGGTTACAAAGTCCTTAATATGCACAAACTGCTACAAATAAAACCCAAGGAAACAACGAGGGGGGGGGGGGGTAAACTAAATGTCTTCCTTTTTTGCGCGCGTAAGTGTTTGTCATTCCTTCTCGATTTGCACAAAATACTCGCAACGAAGAGTTGTAATAGTGTTGAATAGGGGCAAGTTGTGGTTGGAATTGAAGAGGAAAATATTTCCCTTCTTCTGCCAAAGTTATTCGAGCAGCAACAAAAAGAAGAAGGAAGTGCGTGTTAATGCAAACGAGATACGATTGACAGGAGTGACGACAAACAACAAACGACGATGACGCTTTCTCAACCCATTTGAGTGCGAATTAAAAGGCCGCCGGGATAATTATCTGTTTATTTAAGAAAACGCATTAGCACATTCGAGTGTGTGTGTGTGTATACGTTTCGTAAATGCGAAGACAAAAAGGATTTCGACATCCTCTTGTGCTTAATTGTTACGATAATGTTTGTACGCAGTGAGCAATGGTAAATGGTAAAAGGATGCTGCCAGACGGGATGGTTGAGGGAAATCCTTTGGCTTTATTGGATCTTAGAATAATATATGTAGATTTTATTCGATTCGAAAAGTAGCAATTGGCGGTGAATCACTTGTTAACTGGTAAATGAGTAGGCAGCAGTTGAAAGGGCTAAATTAACAAATTTACCACCTAGGTTAGGTTTGGTTATTTTGCTTCAATTCGCCTATCTAACTCTATTGGTTGAGATAAGGTTTAGTTCATTAATGAATTAATATTTAGCTGCTTTTTCATTTTCCGACTTACCTCGGGACCACAAAACACTTACAAACGAGATCCCGTTAACAAAGTCCACCTATGTCTATCCTAGATATGCCTACACTAGCGTAGTTAGTTACTCATCATTGGGCTCTCAAATGTGCACGCGAAAGGTCTGGTTTGATGGATCAAAAATGGTTTCTGGAGTTGGAGCTGGCGTCATTGGACCCAACACCAAAGTTTCTATACCAATGGGAACGTGTCCCACTACGCTTCAGCTATGAAGTTCTACAATCCCTGGCCAAACTCAACAAGGTTACACTTGGATGGGTCCCCGGCCACCAAGGAATTGCAGGCAACGAATTGGCGGACGAACTGGAAAGAGCTAGTTCAAAATCCGTGTTATTTGGACCGGAACCTTTTTGTAGCTTCAATTATGCTGCTTCCTCAAGACAGATTGACTGTTGATGCTCCCAACTTCGTGTACTGGGAACATTTTCCTGGGCTCAGACAATCCAAATCTAAAAGGAAGGATTAAGACAGGCTTAAGATATCATTTCAACAAAATGAATCTGTGCCCGGAGACAGAATATAGGTTCTGCATGGAAGAGGACGAATTCTCTAAACATGTTTTATACGAATATGCGGCACTATATTGGTTAAGAAGACGTGTTTTCAACAAAGAAATACGTTCATCAGCGGAGATGAAAAACTATACCACCAAGGACAGGACGTACTTACCTTTACAAGAGAGGTAATACATCTCTTGGATTAAAAATTTCCCTATGACACAAAAGATCTTTTAGGTCGCAGTGTCAGCCATATGGGCAAAGGTTTTATTAAAAAAAATATTTCATCCTTCATCCATCAACCCCCAATATTTTATTTTCGATAGAAATTAAAGCTTTTATAACATGAGTTCTTTGTATAGTCTGTTGCGTCGCAGGCATAAATACCTAGAAATAGATTCATTTAGTTCTATGTCTATTAGCAATGAACTATTCTCCTTGGAGAAGGTCTCTAGCCATAACCATAATATGTTAAGAAAACTTAACAAATCGGAGGGATCTAACCGAGCACCTTGAGTATCTTTTCGAGAAGAAAGAGTTTGCAAACCTAGGGCTATACATCAAACTTTATAAAAATGCAGGCTTACTTGAGCTGATGACCTGATTTTGTTTTAGAAGTGAACCAAATTCCTGTGTTTTTTTTACTGGAGGTGTCTCGAGGTGATGAATACGGCTGAAATCCTAAATATAAAAAAAGCATATGATGTTTTTGTAACTTTGTAACACTGCCTGACTCAAATGAAATTGACTCAAAAGACTACTAAAACAATACTTTAAAACACATAAATAATAATTTAATAAAAAATGTCAAAGCAAAAGTTTTGTATGTGATGCAAAGGTTGGTTTTTTTGCGCAGTACATACCGCGATTTGTAGCAGAATTTCGTACAAAAAAATTGAGGTTTAATAGATTGAGTATTAGTTTCAGTGTCAAAGCTCATTACGAAGACCTAACTTGTGGAGAAAACAATTCGGTGTCGGCACAATTCCGTACGCAAATAAAGCTAAATATTTGGGAATGACATTAGATGCGAAATTTAAATGGAAATCGCACGTCAAAAAGGAACGGGAAAAAGTCGTTATTAAATATAATCAAATGCATTGGCTGCTTGGTCGATTTGCCAAACTCAGCATGCAAAACAAGCAAGTTCCAAAACCGGTTTGGACGTATGGTATGCAACTTTGCAACAAAACAAGTAACATTCAAATTTTACAAACTTTTCACAATAAAGTGCTAAGAATAATTTTAAAGGCCCCGTGGTATGTCAGATACAGTGATATCCACTGAGACTTAGGTATAACTACCATCGAAGACGAGATAAAAGCATTTGCCCGTAAGCAACGGACTCCCATTTATGTCCATTGCAATAACGAAATGCTACAAATTTTGTGCGAGACAAATTTAGTGCGCCGACTTCACCGAATAAAACCATTTGAACTATCGCAATAAGTTGTAACCACGAGCAATTGGCGGGATTAGCAGCTGCATTCACTGGGAGGTTGCCTGCTTAATGTGTATAAAACCGGATATTTAAACTACTAGATAGGATATAAGCTAGTTGTACTATAAAGGAAGCAAGTTAAGAGCTGACCTCAAAATTATTATTTACTTATGGCAGCATTGTCTGGTGAATACGGACAAAGACAAAGCGACCAAACTCAAGACAATGACAAAAATGCAAAGACTGCCATGTATAGGGACAACTAGTGCGCGGACAAATAGAACGACTTCAACAGCTGGATTTAAAGCGGTTTTCAAATAGCTACCTTGAGCAAAGGCGCCTTGAGCATAAGCCAAACACACAGTTGAATTCCAAGTCTCATCGGGAATACACGAATTCTGAATAAATATTTTATGTTGACCGTGGAACTGGTTAATTAACAGTTCTAAGAGGAACTGAACATTAACAGCTCTTTCAGGTTCCAAGCGAAAGTTCAAGGAGTGAAGAAAATAACAAGGATAGGTTCAATAATGGCCTTACCAAAAAAAATACATTAGCATATTTATAGACATCCAGTCTGCAATAGATTTAAAGCTTTTGGCTCAGGGCGCAGGATGAATATCTACTGGGATCCTAGACAAGGGGCATACCGGGTAAGGAACGGGCCGAGGAACTGTCAACAAAAGAAACAGCTACATGAAATATGGTTCCAAAATATATGGATAACAACGAAAATTTCTGTGATTTGCGGCCATTTTTAATTTTTTTTAGCTTGGGGCAATTTTCTTTATGAAAAATGATGAAAAGCACATACCTCGAGCGGAGCAACTAAGCGGTTCCTGCCGCCTGTATTTTTCGTCAGGCAGGCTCCTATGGCAACAGTACCTGGAGCCATTTTTCATTTTTGGTTTGGGCCTATATTTCATGTAGCCTAAAAGAGACTTACCAAGACCGGCACTTCAATCGATAAAGCGAGTGGACTGTCAAATTCGAATAAAGGCCAATACCAGGTGGAAAACATAAATCATCTGTGACACATCGTGGAGGTTATGGTCAAATTATAGTAAAAGCCGCACCAACAAACTTTTCCAGTAAGACAGTTAAAGTTAAATAAGAACCTTTCCTTACAGAAAATTTTAAAACAGAGACGTCTTTTCATTAGGGGATTGGCCTACCATTATCATGGAAACGGCGACCTCATGCATTGACTTATGGCAGTTGAACCACAATTGGTTGAAGAGATAGTAATATACGATTGTACTTCAGAAACAAAAAAAACTGATACACTTCCAAAAAAAAATAGTACGTATTCGCCACCGTGTCCAAAATAAAAAAAAATGGAACACATTGTCAATTCACCCGCAAAAAGAACATATCTGAAAGTGGTTCGACAAAAGAACGGAGAGGAAATGCTTGTAAATCACGCCACGTCGTCCATTTGACATTTACCCCAGTGTGTCATGATCACAGTAACACCCCAATCAGTCATTCCATTCATCACAACAATTTACGCTCGATTCAATTCGTGCAAATTAAAAACCTATCATTCTCTGCACAATCTGGATTTTGCTGCTACTGTCCCTGTCGCAACATGCTGATCCATAAATAATACATCGGTTGCGGCTCACTTCGCAAAGGTGGTGCACGTGCGATGTGCTCCAGCACACCTGCCCATTATTTAACTTTACAAAAAAGGTAACGATTTCCTTTAACTGTCCGTATGCACAATGCATACTGCAACGACGCCCGAACCCGTACCCGTACCCGACACAGTCGACGTGATTGAGTGCACAAGGATATGCATTGATGTTATCGTCATCTGTTTTCAGTTTTATACTGAATTTATTTTCGTTTTTTTTCTTAATAATAGAATAGGATAGGAAGCTCCAAGGAGAAACGCGATTCGCGAGCGTGTTTCATCCTCCAATTTATGTATTCGCATATCGATGGGAATCATCTCCCTTTCATATGCATATGAGTTCGGCACGTCCGTATGTGTCTCGCGCCCTGCTGAATAACTTGTTCCTTGGGCAGGTGGCTCCTTTGCCTGTCAGGTGATTTATGCCAAAATGTCAGGTTGGCCACGGGAAGGGCAAGCAAGGAATCTGTTTCCTTAGATAAGCCGATGGTGGCGGCGGCGGCGGCGGTGGGCGTATGTCTGCCTGTCATGTCAGCTTCAGTTAAAAGTGGGATTTATCTATTTTGAGGGCTAAAGAATGTTTCGTGATACAAAAGTAGACGAGGTAACAATGGGTTACATGATCCAATTTATTTATTTTCTTTCGTTCTCCCCCTTTTCCACTAACATTGTTATTTAACTTAAGTTTGTAGTTGTTATTTTTTTTTTCGTGGTGGTAAAACTCAGTTGTGGCAGGTGATTGATGATTGTTGATTTTTTTTCTTTTAGAATTACGCCCATGATATGTTAAATAATTGAACAGAGGTGTGGTGGGGTGATTTAAGTATTGACTCGTGTTGAAAGGCTTTACTTGTTAATGCATCTTAGAGATATTTATTTTTAAGGTTGGCGCCTTTTTTTCGACTTTATAAGGCAATCTTTTGAAGTGCTTTGCAGACTTTAAGTCAAGAAGTCGAGGGTGGCACGAAAAAGGAAAAATTTGGTCCAAAGAATATGCAAAATAAGTTATTTTACTCATCCCTGGAATAACTGAGTGCAATCGCAATCTGGCCATCCAGCTTACCAATTAATTAGACAGTGTTTTATTTACTTACTTAATTATGAGATGAATTATTAAAAAGGTGAAGGACTGTGGCATGGCCCCCGACTGCCATGAATGGAGAAGGTATAGGAGTCGAGAAGAAGAAAGAAAGGCCTATTCCAGAGGCAAACCCCAATTTCCTACCACCACGAAAGCCGAGCGCAATTCCAAAGAAGCACAGAGCTAAGCAATCCAACCAACAGTCGGAAAAGACCAAGGACTCGAAGACCACTGGAAGGCAAAGAGCCAAACCAAGAGAACTCGAACTCGAATCAGGTTTGCCGTTTGGCCCCTTTTTAAGGCTCAGGACCCCTTGTTAAGTGTGTGATTTGACACCATTGGATTATATTCTTTGGGGATATGTGAAGTCGCTCGCCTACGACAACAAACCAGAATAGTTAGGGGACTTGGAAGCCAACATTCGTGGCGTTATTGCCGACATACAGCCTCAAATGCTTGAAAATTGGACCTCTAGACTTGCCTTTATTCGAACCAGCCGCGGCGGCCACATGCCCGAAATAATATATATAAACTTTAACGGCATAAAATTATCCTTCCAATAAAGCCAAATTGATGGACATTAAAATGATTTTCTTGTGTTTTATTTCAATTCGAATTGTTTCCCGAATGCTTTAGAGAAACTTTTTCTGAAAGTATATATTGAAAAATAGTAAACATCCGTAAATAAGCCTTATAACAATACAATAAGAGCAAAGGCTTATCAAATTGAAAAATTGTACCTTATAGAAGGTAAATTGTTAATTGGGTCTTAAGGAAACTACATTTCGATGAAGCAAATTCTTGGAGGAAAAATGGATTTGAAATTAAAAGTTAAACAATTTTTTTTTAATATTTACTTAGGACGCCATAACTCATAAGCTCATAACCCATACGTTTACTACTTTACTTAACTTTACTCCCGACCCGTGAAGATTCCCAGCCTGAGATACGGCAGCCTTCCACCCTCTGCGATTCCGAGCACGCTGCTTCCAGATGTCCAGACCAAGCGTTCTAGTCGACGAGTTTTAGCTTTTCGGACTACATCCACATCTTGGTATAGCTCATAGAGTTCGCGGTTGTATCTTCTCCTCCATTCGCCCTCCTCTCACACAGGACTAAATATCCGTCGAAAGATTTTTCTTTCAAAGGATCCCAGTATTAACTCTCCTGTTTATCGTCCAGCAATCGGCGCCGTATAGCAGAACTGGCACGATAAGGGTTCTGTAGAGCATGCACTTCGTCCTTCGCGTTAGGTTTGTTAAGTTAGTGTTAAGTTTAGCTATATCTAATATTTCAGAAGTTTTATCATTTAGAGTATCATATACCTCTCTATAACTTGATATAACTTGCATTGGGGTGATGTAAGACCCAACTACTATAGTAACTTTTTTTTCGTCTAAGCTTTAGGAATATTTATCATTTTTAGTATTTTTTGGTAACTGTAAAGCCTTGACCTACGCGTGGTCTTCTTCTTCTATTCCGTTAACTGCTATTAACAGCAACATTTAAACTCCTCCTGGAGAATAGGGCGACAACCAGGTCATTCCTCCCCTCTCTGTTTGCAGATCGATACCTTAGCTGTGTCCACGATCGCAAATCCTGGGACTGAGCTTCCGTTATAATAGTTGACATCCATCTTGTTCTGGGCCTACCATCTCGTCGTACACCTAGAAAGTTCCATTGGAAGCACTGCTTCGCTGTGTTGTCGTCGCTATGTATGTTCAAAATGCACACTAGCTATATTCACAGTTTTTGGAATAAGGATGAAGCCGTGATACCACGCCTGTTATCGCAAAAGTGGTCTTATAAAGGTTGATTTTTCAAGCGTAGTGTTTTAAAAAATCGAATACAACACTCAAATTTGCATCAAATGTTCAAAATTTTTATTGTAATCGATAAATAGGTCTTTGCCATTTACGGAAATGTTGCCCGCGGCTCCGTTTCAAATGGTTTAATTTTACGTCATTTTTTCGAGCATTTCGGCCTATATTCCACGAATTACGCGTGTTATGTTATCCTGTAAGGCTTCAATCATGTTCGGCTTGTCCACATAGACTAACGACTTTCCATAAGCCCACAAGAAATGATCAAGAGGCGTTAAATCGCATGATCTTGGCGGCCAACTCACAGCGCCATTTCGAGAGATAAGCTGCTCACCAAATTTTTCCTTCAACATTTCCATTGTTTCACGAGCTGTGCGGCATGTGGCACCGTCTTAATGACACCACATGTCAAGCAAGTTCAACTCAGCCAGCTGGGGCAAAAACAAGTATCATGGCTCGATATCGTTCGCCGTTGACGGTAACGTTTCTTCCACGGTCGTCTTTGAAGAAAAATGAACCGATAATACTACCAACTCTCATTTTTTCGGGATGCATCGGTAGTTCTTGTATGGCATGTGGCTGTTCATCACTCCAGATGCGACAGTTTTGCTTATTTACGTATCCGTTGAGCCATAAATAAGCCTCATCGCTGAGCACAATTTTTCGATAGAGCAGCGGATTTTCACCTTTGTAAGTCTTTCCATGATTAAATGGCAGAGTATACTGAAAACTTTTCACTTTGACAGATGACGCTTGGACGCCACTACTAACCAGTGCTGCCAACCTGAAAAACTTAGCTCTTAAAAAATCACCCTTTACTTCCCTTAACTTAAAGAGGAGTTGCTCCTATTATATCGGCCACCACTGCCCCTATATGAATTATTTAATCCAAGATACGAAACAAATACTATTGTATTTCTCATTTGCTTATAAAATTCCATTTTACTAAATTTCTCTTACGTCCCGGCACTATCTTTGCCCAGTCCACAAAATCATTTGTTTGTTTTCCTATGACGATCCCATTTCTTAGTTCGGTTCATTTGGTCAAATATTAGCAAACCATTTGTGAATATGCACAGAATGCAGATGCGTATCTGCCATCTGTACATGGAAACATTGCACAAATAAATGAAAATCAATTTGCAATCGATTTGGCTTTCTTTGAGTAAATATTCGTTCGATATTTAGTTTACGAAAATGTGATAGAGATCAACAGCTTAGATCCCATTCCAGAGCAAACAATAATTTTAATGAGATTTTCATCAGCAAAATTACAAATAGCCAGCAGACAAGCAGACGAAGGAGGGGCTGGCAAGTCATTAAGGTTTTTCTGCAAGAGAATTTCCAGATGGAAAAATTTGTTCGATTATAATAATTATATTCCTCTTATCTCGCAAATAGTGAGTGTAATTTGTGTTTTGTGTGTGTGTGTGTGTGTGATTTTTTGTTTCCTCTGTGTATTGACTAGAAGTAATTTGAATTCATTATTATTTGCTGTGAGTCCTGGTGGTGGAGATTACAAGAAGAGTACTTAAGTGCTAGACGTAATCAATGTATATGGCGGGAATGATAGGACAACCACTTATCAAAGTTAACGATGGTGACATCATCTGAAAATTGAAGTGAGCTGTCAGTAATCGGCTTCGATGGTAATGAAGTAGAAGTCACTGTTGTCGATTTCGAGTGGATCACTATACGTACTTAACCTATGTATGTACGGCGACCAATCGCCTTATCGTCATGTGGTAATTTTGCATATGAATACTTTGAAGCTTCATAAGATAGGTAGGTCGGTAAATGTGGCTGGTCTTCATAGCTACTATGAAAAATGCAAGTAGCGCTATAGCGCCGTTTTGATGGCACCACTCGTAATGACCTTAGGGGAAGGAGTATTGGTTGTGTATACTCAGATCCAACGGGTGTCCGAGATATCTGAAAGGTCGACGAAGAATGGTTTACCAAACGTCCTGCGTCTAGTCTTAGCCAAAGCCGGACATCCACATAGGAGGTGAAAGACTGTTTCACTCTCATTAGCGTTGGTGTAGCTGCGGCAGTGGGTATTGTGTGGTATGCCGAGCTTGGCAGCCTGGGTGCCTACTGCTCAGTGGCCTGTACTTATGGCCACTACTCTAGCCACATCCCCTCGCGTTCTGTTTATGAGATTTTGGGTTCTAGTTTTGTTGTATTTGGTCCAAGTTTTCTTAGAAGTGACGCAGTTCGTCAGATTCCTCCACCTGTACTCTGCCCTTGGCCTGAAGTGTGAGAAGGGGGGAGAACTCTCACCCAGCAGGATTCCGGAAGGGAGGAGCCAGTTCTGGCCAGCTCGTCGGTTTTCTCGTTCCCCTTTATGTTCCTATGCCCTGTAACCCAGAAGAGAGAGACTCTAGACAGACGGCCCGCTCTGGAAAGTATCTCCCTACGAGCTAAGACGTTCTGATCTGAACGGGAAAGCAGTGGTGAAAGTTTTCTGGAAGTTGAGTTTGGGTACAGTGCTCATTCCTTGGTAATAAGTTGAGGATATTGAAGTACCCGTAAGGACTTGAGAACCAGCAACCTGCTGCTTGCAGTCTTACTGCGCTACATGAAGCGATTGTTTTGATATGCAGGTCCAGGGGAAGGATGTCTAGAATCACATTAAGTGTATCCGACGGACTTGACCGTAGGGGCTACCGCGGTTCCGATTGGAGCCGTTCTCTGGACTCTGCCTAGCTTGTAAACTTTACTTAAGGCGGGCCAGCAAACCAGGGACCCATAAGTGCGAATTGGGCGTACCACCGCGATGTACATCCAAAGAACCATCTTTGGTTATCTTTGGTTTAAGTCCCCACTTTTTGCCGAAACTCTTGCTGCATGCGTAGAAAGCGATGTTTGCTTTCCGAATCGGCTGTTCAATATTTAGTTTCCAGCTGAGTTTGGGGTCCAGAATGACGCCCAAGTACTTAGCACTGTGGGATAGCGAGAGAACGTGGTTATTTAGACGGGGAAGTTTGAAAGCTGGTATTTTGGTTTTAGTAGTGAACAGCATGAGTTGGGTTTTGCTTGGGTTAACGCGTAGACCACACCTTGATCCCAAGCGCTGATTTTACTCAGCCCCTTTCCATGATTTCGCTGATCACGTCCGGGGACATCCCTGATACAAGTACTACCACGTCATCCGCATACGCAACTACTTTAATGCTATCGCTGTCTAAGTTTGACAGGATTATATTTATTAAGAACCATAATCCACAACCGGGGCGATATGTGCTCCTGCTGACCGATTTGGTTGAGATGATGTTACCTAGTTAAGCCTGAATATTTTTTGTTCTGAGCATGAATACAATCCATCTGCCAATGAGCTCATCTATACCTGTCTCGATGAGAGATGCTTGGATAGCTTCAGTATGGACATTATTGAAAGCACCTTCTATATTGGTTGTATTTGATGGATCTCTCAATAGTGCTGTCTCAGTGGACCTACCTCTGATACATGTATGTTGAGAATTGCATAAGGGCGGCCTGATCAGACCAACCTTGGGTAGAAAAATACTCTTACATGTCTCTAGGACTGAGGGACATGGTTAAGCAGGAGGCAATTACTGTAATTGGCTAGAAGCCAGGGTATCTCTTTGTTTTGATTTTGTTGCACCATAATGGACAGGACGCCGACTGTTTATAGCCCAGGAAATCTTATCCTCACTAATAACTGTTTTAACCTCATCTTGTACATGTTGCAGCACTTGCAAAGCAGTTGGTCTACCGCAGGTAAATGGAGGAGCTCTAAAGATTCTTCAGTAGATTCCGTCGAATTACCATCCCCTTTCTTAATGAAAGATGGACTGGAGTGTGCTTTGGTCTTGCCTGAGTCCTTCAGTGTTTCGATAGATTGGCAACAGTCTGACCAAGCCTGATTCTTTAAAAGATAAGTCTGCGACTGCAAATGTCAAAATTATGTCACTATTAAATAAACAAATAAGACATGACTCTTTGTTGTCAAACTAAATCCATTTGGAGGTGTACTACTATCCATCTGTAACTAAAAACAAAGATAACATTTCATGGTGACACATATATTTATTGTAATTTCCACAAATTTCAATAACAATTTCACACTCTGGAAGACATAAAAAAAACATCCCCTTATGATACTGTCAGTCGTATCCTGCTTTGCCTGTGAAACAATAAATATTCGCAAAGTGACGTAAAAAAGAACATAATATCCAGACTACGTTGGTCTCTATGTTCAACCCTATTAAAAATCAACGACAATAAATTACCCATTCTATGCAAGAGTGACAGCTAAAGATAGAAACATTCATAATTTTATATACCTTTTATGACAGGACTAGCTATCTGACAATTGGGATTTATTATGCTCTTCTGGTGACTTATTGACTTTCCTCGAAAGGTTGTACAAATTTGGACTTTTTGTATTCCTCCCTCGTTCTACAATCGATTGTGTTACGGTCTACGTTCCAAGTGATAAATCTTCACAAGCGAGTCAATTAGAATCATTGTTTGATTTAATTAAAATCTAATTTTCCCCCAGCTATAGTTATTTGGAAAGGAAAGGAAAGGGATAGGCACATCAAACCCGTCTGAGAAAATTTTATTAAATTATGCGATGGAATTTTGAATTATGAAATTATTTTCTGAATTGGGTTAGGCGCTATATAATTTTTTTTATGTTCTTTTTTTTTAACAGTATTTCCTTGATTTTATGGTTGCGCAGAAGATACAAAAAACTGGCAGTAACGACTTCCTAGTTTAAAGGTGCACTGTCATCGACTTCAATGTCAGAATCAACACGTTTTCAATCGGTAGGCGTGTGTTCTGGTTTATTGGAATTTACATTATTTTTACGTATTGCCAATCAAAAATAACATGACATGTTTAGATGCCTATTATTTGTACTCGGGTGAAGCTAGGCGGGTCAGCTAATAACAAGGTTTTTGCTCTGGCAATGAGACGGCTTTACATTAGTAAACTCGGCTTTAAAGTAAAGGTTATATACAACGTGGCTCAGTAATGGCTTTTGGCTTTCCGTTTAGCGCCATTTTATTTGGAAAAGAATCGAGTTCTCAAGAAACAATGTCTAAGAACATGAGCCCACTTATAAATGAAATATTGCGCAACATTTGCTAAGCAGAGAATTCACAAATACATGCATTGGAATCACTGCTAAGCAGAGAATTCATAAATGTAGTTGATTTGTATTCATTGTAAAATTTTGAACGCAATCGAGCATCAAAATCGTATTGCTTTTTCATAACCCTGTTGATTTGCCGTGTTTAAATTAATTTAAATTTCTTTTTGATAAAAATGGCAGAAAATACTACAGATAAGTAGGTTTTCATAAAATCTTGTATTTACATGTTGTGTTTACATCATTAAAATGTTGAGAAAAATCAATCGTATTATTTATTAAAATGACGGCAATCGATTCATTAACATTTGATATGTGCTTTGCAAGTATATTGCTTTGCAGTAAACTTCAAATTCTATTTGCGCAGTTTTTCCTGCTATGCAGTGTGTTTGCTTTGCAAAGCTTGCATTTTTGAATGGGCTCCATGTTTCGGGTTGGTTTTGAACAGCTCAATACAATTAATTAAAATTCTACCACGATACGGATTAAAACGATAGAGCTAAGTTGTTAATTTTCTAAATAAAGTGAATTGCAAACGGAGACCAACGTTAAAGATACAATTTTGATTAATAGGGCTTTGTACCCGAATAAATTCTCAATGAAGACAGACATCAATATAGCCTGATGGTTTTCCAAACATTTAGTGGCTAGTTCAGATGAGGTTCTATTACAACGCTACCGCTCAACCATAACCGAGCTCCCCTAGATTAGTATCGCGATAGAAGGAGGGTTCTTATATACGTATATGGAGTAAAAGTTCGCCGAAGTTCGGTTTTTTGCGGAGTTGTAATCAGAAGAAGTCAACATGACTTCCTGGGCGTTGAGTTACCGTAGGAGGGTATTAGTTTTTAATCTTAAATAGTTTACTTTATGTGGGTTTGGATGCCTGTCACCATCAAGATGGTTGACTCCTGCGAACATAAATTCACAATGGAATCTTGACCCACCTGGGATATAATTTCTTTTGCCCATTTAGGGCATAAATATTGCATGTTAATAGAGAAAAAAAATTATTTAACAGGTTTTTAAGGAATTTTCTTTTCGAAAGCCGTTTTACCATATCGAAAACGGCTATATTAAAAACATGAAAATATCTTAAGGGACATTGACTCTAAAACCGCTGATCGCAATAATCTGACTTTTTATCTGGAAAATTATTATGAATGTCTTCGTACGACAATCACATTGGACATTTGTAAACTAGACAGCTGCAGTATACAAACAAACAATGCCTTCTGACCGTAAGTCGTATGTGAATTACTTTCAATCTCAACAATGAAGGGGGCGATTTTGTCACTGGCGAACGGTACAGGGCCGTGATAAATGACTTCTTACTGCCGGAATTCCATGAGCGGGGCTTTGTAAATAAGGGGTTTCAACAAGATGGTGCAACTGCACACTCAGCAATGGCCGCAATGTATATTGTAAAGGAAGCGTTTCCTGGTCGCGTAATCTCCCGTTTTGGCGTGGCTAGCGAGATCGCCCAATAAAACTATCCCAGACTTCTTTCTTTGAGGCTACTTGAAGTCGCGGGTTTATGTCAAAAAGCCTCAGACTTGAAACCGTCCAAGTCCTATCCTATTAGGGATAAAGGGTTTCATAGAGTTAAAACTCCTAAAAACCGTTCAAAGCTTCCCAATTGGCTTTCTCGTATTGCCATATGGTTATTTTAGGAGCTTATGATATTATACAATGGTCTGACGTACCTAGACGCGATTATACTTTTGAAGTGTATTTACTAGGGTAAAAGGTAAGAAACAAGTCCGGAGTGTTGGCGTTTTGACCGCTAATGTCCGATGGCCGTGTCATTTAGAGCTGGGTTAATTATTAACCTCAGCGTAGATCTCGATATACCTTCCTTCGGGTGTTTTGCGAACTTGAATTGGGTATATTGAAATCGCCCGAAATTACGATTTCAGTACTAGGATAATGGGTAACGATTCGTGTGATTGAATCAGACAGTGCATCCAACTCATTATAAGTCGAATGTCTGTCCTGGTTAGGGCTTCTGTAAATAAAGCAGCAATAAATAAATTGGACACACGGAACTTTAGCCAAATAAAATTAAATTCCGGATTGGAACATTGGCCGTATTATGGTTGAAGGTAGAAGGCTACATCACTACGTAGCCGCGAGACCGCGATGTAAAGAAAATTAAGGCACAAAACCCACGAACATTATTCACGTCTACTCGCAAATTCCTACACACAACAGAGAACACACAAAATACTTAACTCCGAAGCTAACTAAGCTGGGCCGTGCAGTGTAGATCCTGGCGTCAGCTTTCCAAAACAAATCACCCGTACACCGTGTTATGCTCATACAATGAATTGCTCTGGTCTACGAACAAAATCTATGGAATGTGACCCGTCATTTGCCAAATGATGCTTTGTCCAACCATAGGAAGTGCATACGACACTTGCTATAGGCAAGCAAAGTAGCAGCAAACCGACACACAGCGCGCGTGTGAACAATTAAAAAGTGCGCGGGAGGCTGATTGGTTTGAAGAACTTTTCTGTCAAAAGAGTTTAGTATCTGCTCTCCCTTTTTGCTAATCATCCAGCATTCAGCGCCTTAGAGCAGAACTAGCACGATCAGTGTTTTATAGATTTTACACATCGTCCATGGAATGGGACCCATTTTTTGCCAAACCGAAGTAGCAGCAGTTTCGAAGGGTAATTCTTCATCTTCTAATGCCTCTATTAAATATAAGGCGTAAACGGCCCAACAGGACCTAAAGCCTAGCTTCTCCAACTATTGTGTGTGCGAAGTTATATTTTTTTGAAACGAATGGAGGGACCTACAGTTTAATGCCGATTCCGAGCGGCAATTTATTTTTAAGAAGCTTCTCATGAAATTTCTTACTTTTGGATGTTTGTCAGACGTTCGCAAGAGGTGGGGCAGCGAATAAAAACTTTCAGGTGGTACAGGTCGGGATTTAAACCAGCGAAGTCTCGCTTAGTGGTCCAATGCACTTAACCACTAAGCCACACTGCACCCACGGTTGGCCTACATAGAGCAACGAATAATTGATAACAATAAAAAACGGCAGTAGACTACCCTTTCGGCCGATTCCACTCCTGTCTGACTTTACTCTTTTTTTTGCAGCTCAAATTCCTTGCTTCAACCAAATACACATCCACGCGCGAAATTCAGATACAAATTCCAATTGGATCACATTCCTAATATGTGTGTATATTTTAAATTCCACTAAAACTAAATAATGCATTCACAATGGCGTGAAAATGGCTACACCATTGTGAGTGTTCACAACAAATAAATATGTTCGTGTGTACAAAGCAAAAAAAAAAAAATGAAATAAAATAAAAATAAAACAAAGTCGAACAATCGGTTAAATGGAAAAGTGAGGATTCAATCGAATCCCCATGGATACTACACTGGCATTCAGCCAATTTCTGCATATCCCTGCAGCAGGAGCTGCAGAGTGTTAAGTGCATTGTTCTCAATGCACAAGCCAAGCATCGCCCCACATGGGATTCATATTCAATCGGATTCAATTTCATATCGCATCGCAGCATACCCATTCCATGCATGAGGTGAGAATTCGCTTCCATTCACAATTGCATTGTTTTTCCTCATGTGGTGGACTGGACACATTCCGTGGTTGACTTAACTTTCCGTCTATAAATTTATGCAATTCGAAATTTATGTAATAATAATTAGTGCGTAAGGACATTAAACATTAACCATCATTTAATTCCACCACCACCACCACCACTACCACCATCGCTGTGCTGAATGTAATACGGAATAAGCTACCGAATTATTGAGATTAAAGGCAACATTTCCACTATTCATCGTCAATGGAGATGAGAAACAGCATGAAAATGAAAATGAAAATGAAAAGAAAATGTAAATGCATTCAAGGATAATTGCAGATGAAAGACGGAAAGGACGAAGTGGGAGACTAGTTTCTTCGTCAGTTAACTCCTTGTGCGTCGTTTTTTACTCAGGCTTGCTTTGTGCAATTTCATTTCTTTTTTCTTTTTTTCACTTAAAACACAGACAGACAAACATGAGATGAACGAGTGATCTGAATAAAGTCAGAGGAATGTGTCCTTAGCGTGAAATTAGTAGAATTATGAGTACGAAGTGATGTTTGTGTATACATTATGAACGATGGAAAGGCGGCACAAATCGGGCAATGACGATGTAAATGGATGAAAATTAATTATATTATATCCCCCCTTTTATAGGGGAGTCTTTTTTGAAGGACAACCTCAGAGGGGCTGCAGTTTAGTTAAAAGCTAATGGAGTGCACATTTATTTTAAAATACCAATGAGATAAGTACGGGGAAAATATATATACTGAGGGTGACTACGTAATATTTAGTGGGTATTTTGCCTTTGGCGATATTTTTGCTAAAATGTCTTAGTCAGCTTTTGAAGGTGTAGTGAGATTAAGACTTGTCTAATGGCATGGCAAGTTGACTCTAGTTGGTGGCAGTAGAAGAAGGTTAATGACAAGATTTCATTGAGTATTATGTTACGCTTAGGATATTAGCCTTCTTAAGATTACGAATCAGAGCGAGTTTTAAAATAAGACAGAACTCAAAAGCTTTGCAGTTATCTGGGGATTAGAAGTTATAGGAACCAACGGCCTGAGTTTTAACCCCCCTCTAACTTCGTTTATAACAAAGCTGTAGACAATAAACTCAGGATTTATTATTGGGTTACGAGGGTCCAAAATGAACAAAAGCAGCAACTCACTGATCAATCAAAACTATAGAGCATTTCCAATCATCATAGAACGTTGAAATTCGCCAGAGTAATAGGATTTGAGGAGTAAACTTAGGGAAAAATTTAACATTTGTGATTTTCCAACTTCTAACTCAGAATCCAAAAGACATTTTGTATTGGATTGTATTTGGATTGGGGTCATCTAAGGATGACAAGCACTTAGGCCTTAAGTTCAAATTGCACATAGCCTCCTCTACAATTTTGGAGGTAACCGCAGCGGCAGAGTAGGCTTTAATAGAAGCTTGGCTATCTGAGCAAATGTATAAGGCAGTGCCCTTTACTCTTCTCCTTAGAAGGATATTTGTAGCAGCTGTGATCGCAAAGAATTTTCAGAAGCGCTGTGAACCTCGGAGGTAAGCAGAGAAACACTTCCATAGCAGCGGTTGAAGTTGCTCTTATTGGTCCCGTTATGCATACACACGCAAGGTGTTGTAGCTTAGTTAGATATTTTCTAATACATGAGGTAAGGTTAAGACCCCAGGTTCTACTGAATATCCGTGTTTGTGGCCTTAGAGGTTTTAACCTGTATATGTTGCGCAAAAGGAAGTTTTGTTTGATATGAGAAAAACTGCATCATTTGGTGAAGGTGAGCATAAGAGGATATGAACAGCGAAGAGTGTTCGTTGAATGAATAAAGTCTATACCAAAAAGCCCATAAATACAGGTGCATTGAAGGATGGGATTTTAACGCTACATCATTCAAATTCTGAAATTCTGCTACATTTGCGCGAATTGGTCTTGAGTGCGAAAACTGCTGTGGCAAAGGTAATAGCTTAAATTATAGTGGAGCGAATCAAAGAACACCTCGAAGACACACTCTACGCCGAACGAGCGGATTTCCGCTCTGGATCCCCGGATCATCATTGAGCAGTGCGTTGAATATCGATCGCAACTTCACCTGCTGTTCAGCGATTTGACAAAGTGTTTGTCTTTGACAGTGGCAATTGGGAATTGCAATTGGCTACGTACGATGGGTGAACATATCACGTTTTGCATAGTGGAAATCTGTCTAAGGAATTCGAAGTACAAAGTGGGGTTCGCCAAGGCTGCATTTTGTCACCAATATTGTTTGTTTTTATTAGTGATTAGCATCAACATCCGAACTCAAGCATCTTGACTGCGCTGACGATGTATGCTTGCTATGTCATAGAATAATGGACCTTCACCAAATTGCAACAATTGTGGAGAGGGTCGTTGACGCTGAAAATTAATTTGGCAAAAACAAAAATGATCAGCCTAAGACGAATTTATTAACTCATACAATATACACTGCTGAACAACCGATTGAGTAGAGTTTCGAATACCTTGGAAGCATTGTTTCAACGGATGGCGAAACCGAACTGAATGAACTCAGCCGAATATGCAAGGAAAAATCAGCATTTGGGATGCTATCCACGATTTGGCATAGTAATGCAATTAGCTCAATTAGCTATGGCTGTTCCGTTCAGATTTACCAGAGAACAGGCCATGAAAATATAGGCATAACTACACAACTACACAGCGACGAAAGTGGCAGTGCATTGGTCACGCATTCCGAAAAGGTGGCAGGTCCATAGCTAACCAAGGGAACCTGTCACCTTTGGACCTCGCTAACTCAGGACGGCAGAATACACGGCGGTCCTTGGAGTACATGGCGAAGAACTGTCAAGAAGGAAGCCCGGCAATTGGAAAGGATTTGGAAACCGCACACGTTGGTGCGTAGGCGTTTTGGAGGCCCTAGGACCCACAAGGGGATATAGGACATAAGTAAGTAAAGCAGTAGAAGCCATATGACCGACGCGCTATTCCATACATAACCCTATCCTATTCTATTGAATTTAAACATCTATCCAAAGAGATAATGCCTCGTCGCGGCAGCATTCATTGATTTTGAGCTGCATTAGTCAACGCTGCCTTGTCATACGCGCTGTATAAGCGCAGATTCCAGCTGTTATTAGTTTCATTCCAATCTTGTATTTCCTTCTAATACTGCAGAGTGCTGGTTTCTTTGAACGAGTGAATTGTCATGATGTATTTCGAATCTTTTTCTAGCTAGCTCATTGGCCATCTTATTGCTGGTTATGCCCCTGTTTCGACGAACCTACCAGATACATACTTTGTATTATTAGCACAGGTTTAGTCCACAATTTTTGCCGATCCAGCTTATATTGATATGTCATGAAGTAACACCGAGCGTCGGTGTTGGTCTAACTATGCCATATAACTGAAAACAAAATTAAATTCGGACTCTTTGGTTGTATTTTCCACAACAGTGTTATGCATATTTGCACACATTTTACATGCATACCAGCTCCATTCTACGAATAGATACGCACATTGTGTGAGTTGTTTAAGTTCTTACTCCACAAATTGGTCCAGATTTATATATATTTTCAATGCAAAACTCATTTCAGTAGGAGTTCAAATGTTTCGGTAAAATCCAGCCGAACCTTTCCACTTAGTGACGACTTCTTTCGAACCATAACTTCGACCTTCGATTTGAATTTTAAGAATTCCATAATTCTCGTCGTCCCTATCCCTTGAGTAAAATTGTGGGAGACTTCTAAAAAGGGTATACCCACCTTAACAACGACTCTTACCTTCAACCCCTAATAGATGAATACAAACTAAGTGAGAAGGAACCTTCCCCATCATGTAATCCTCTGTAAAAAAAAAACTCTTTGGTACTTATGATGAGAGAACACACAAAAGCTGTCAGTCGCGCAAACCCAACCACCCACCCGACCCACTATAAGCTCTTATTTTTTTAGCTCAAATCTCTCAGAGAGTACAATAAAATTTCCCCCGAGAAATGGGAATTTTTTTCATTTAAATTTACTATACACATTTTGTATAAATCATTTTCATTTGTACACCTAAAATTTACTACCCCCACATGCCCGCCCGGTCCCGCCGAAGCAATTAAACCATAACAAAACGGGATGAGAAAAAGCAAAGATAATTGAAAAATTTTTCCTTACGCTACTACTAATTAACCACATTCAAGTGAAGCGCGGCAAGACAGGCGAACCGTTTGCGTTTGGTTTGGCCCCATGCACTAGCAGTGGGATGCAATCAAAGGGATTTTTGTGCTCTATGCAAGGTTTTCTGCGGGCTCTGGCTTACAATGTGGAAAGGGAATTTGAAGATATTTTGTACGTGATTCTTCAGCATCGTCACCGTTGCTATTGCCGTTAACGTCACAGCCCTCGCCCTACCTCTTGGAAACTGTGTTAATTTCCTTTCTGTTATATGTTGGTTGAAGCTAAACGCTCGACGGGATACAACCGACACGACGGTATTGAGAATTTATGGCGCAATTTTTGTTTTCACTAATGAATACGTAATTTTAAGCGGAAGCGGAATCTAGGAGTGGAAAATTATGGTTTATTTTATTTTTATTTTTTTTTTATATTTTTTTTTTACTTTCCCTCGTGTCTTGCCGGTCTCGGTGGTTCGTCTTTTGTGAGAGTGTAAATTGGAAGAATTTAAACTTGAAAACAAGTAAAAGGATGACGAAAGGAATGTAATTACCATCACCGAGAGCGTTGTCGTTGTTGGTGTTTAAATCTTGCATGCTCGTACGTATGTATGTATGGGATGTCGTTCGAAGGATTTTTGTCAGGTTGGCAGAATACATATACATATATATATTTTTGATGGGATATTGGTACCATCTGGCTGCGTTCTTTGTTCACATTGAACATTCTGTTGAGTGGGAATTATTTTTTAGTTTGCTGAGTTGGTTTTTTTTTTTTTGCATTTTTTGCTACGCACGGTTATATTAAATTTTCCTCAAATGAAAAAGACATTTTTGGTTCTATTTCTTCTGTCATAAGCAGCGAGCTGTAAGTATGCAAAATATAAAAAAATATAAAAAAATTTTCGAAAGTATTCGAAAGTATTCATTCTTGCGTGAGGTTTTTTGTTTTTTTCTGGAGAAAGGACAGGGCAACACTTTAGATGAAAAGTTAAAAAAAGTTCGGCAAACTGAATCAAGATCAAGCTCATACGCAGATTGTCAGCTATTATTAGGAAGATACATATGTACGTATGTAAAACAGACTGCGATTCCGGGAAAGGTGCTTCCAATTTGTTTTTAAAACAGAAGTCCGGTATTCCTTGTCGTCTCGAACCTGGCTACTGGGATTCGTTTGATGTGATAGATTTCGCTGTTGTATCTCCTCTTTCATTCGCCTTTCTCTTACCCATTAGGCAGGCTCCCTGAAATTATACCAAAAAGTGTTTTGGAAAAAATGCCAAAATAATTTGGGCCTAATATTTTTGGAAAAACGCAAAAAAATAAACAGGAAAATACGCCAGAAATTAAGGAAATTACGCCAAAGAAAATATAAGGTGAGAAATTTATTTAAATCACTTTTTAAGTTTTTAAAAATTGATTTTCTCAAAAACGGCACCTATGATTTTGACGTAATTTCGCACATTGGACACTTATAACATAAGTGTTCGAAATACAAAAAATTATCAAAATCGTTAGAACCGTTTTTGAGAAAACGAATTTAATTTAAATTTAAGAAAATCGTTATATGAAAAAAAATTATTTAAGAAATATAAGTACGCTGATTTGTTTGAGTTTATAGTATAAAAAAAACGTTTAAATATTTTTGAAGTTTCCTTTATTAGTTTTCGAGATATTGCCCGCTTTATAAATTACCGTTAATCGAATTTTTTTTTCCAAAAACTGAGTTTGCAGAATTTTTTACCCCATTCACAAAAAAAATGGTATGGCAGGTACCGTTATTTCAAAATATAAAGCAAAAAATAAAAATATGCTCCGAGATGTAACCCCAACAACCTTATATACGAACTTTGAAGCAAAACCGTCGAACCGTTTTGGCATACGGCGCCCGGACGGATACACGGACCGACGGTCAGAATTGGCGGACCCACATTTTTGGACTTCTCTGTAGTCGTAATATCATCCCTCATACTCAGTTTGAGTTCGACATTTCCGCACGATCGCAATAACTTTCTCTTTAGAATACTTATGTATACGAGAAAGTTAAAAAGCGCAAAAAAGTAAAATGAATTTACGCAAAAACAAAATTCTATATTTTAACAAATTTAAGATAGAATAAAACTTTTCAGTTTTTTTTTCCCTTTTCAATATGGAAAAAGCACCAACAATTTTGTCGTGGGCGTTTTTTCCTAGGAAAACCGTAATATTGTATAAAGATTTTTGGATTCTCTGCTCATTTTCATCAGAAACAAATTCCGCCGAATTTACGTTTGCCATTAGAGCCAGAGGACTTGTTGGTTTTTAGCTTTTTAATAATCGTAACAAAACTATTCTTAGCTCGGATGGTGAAATTTTTTCTAAATTCGTTCTTCTTTTCTATCCATAACACTCGTATCATGTGTATTAAGTATCATCTAAAATTCGGTAAGTTTTTGTCAAAAATTCAAAAAACCTGCGTTCCGTTTTTGAAGCTAGAGGCTAGTTGCTTGGCTTTCTTGCTGAAGGTGTGGATATTGTCTTCTATTTCCTTGAGTTGGAGTGCCATATTTTTGTACACCTCCCTTCCATTGGCTCGATAATCTTCCCTCGGTGCTACAAAGCCTGTTTATGTTCACGTTCTGTCACTACTTTCTGGTGGATACACTCGTTAACTTATCACGGAAACTTCCTTTATGATTTTGCGATACTGCTTCAAGATGGTGTTCTTATTCGTAGATGTTGAGTGCACAGTGGAGAGTTTCTCGCTCAGACGCTTTCTGAAGACTCTGGCTATTCCAATTGTGCTGTTAAATATGCATATATGTATAGGGTTAAATATATTTTTATGGGCGGTTCGCTTAGGGCTTAGACAGTCCAGGTCTGAATTTAGGCTCCTAAAAAAGGGCAGAGCTTGTCATGTCGCGTACTTACTAATTCGCCGCCATTAATGTCATCAATTTTACATCATAGGCGAAATAAGGAAACAAACACGCCGCGTAGGCACCGTTGAGGAGGTCATCAAAAACCTTACTGGTTGGGTCTATCTCTTTTATTTTGCTCAACCGCTTTTTCCGTTTCCTCTTCTCATCTTCGCCTATCAGTTTTAAATAAATTAATAAATTGTCCCCCTATTAGAAAGGACAGATGATCCAAAAACAATTTTCACGAATCTGATAATTCAACTACCTGATTTTTATATTTTGCCGATCAACAACGATCAACTCTGCATATGTCTGCATGCAGTCGCTAATCTCGAAATCAGTGAACAAATTTGGATGCGGTTTTCTCCGTTACAGTTAGCATTTCTCGTTAATGGTTTTTGAGTGTAAAAAAATGTCTATATCGCTTAAGAGAACTTAGCACTAGAGGTCTCAGCACCTAAAAGAGTTTAATGCCATTTTCATATATTTTAAGATTATTTCAAAGCTTATTGTATTCAAGTTCCGAGGGGCCAACATTGACTCGGACCACTACCTTATTTTAGCCAAGGTACGCCTTCGGATATCCCAAACATCGCTAAGACAAGTTAATACTGCGAGAGAGTTTGACGCCGGACGGGTAAAATCGCAAGAGATCCGCAGATCTTTCTCTGATCGAGTCTCTCTCAATCTCTCAAGAGGTTCATGCAGCCAGCATCAAGTATTACAGATCAACAGACACGGACTCTGATACGCTTGGTTTAATTCGGCCACCACAACGAACCCCTGGTTTGACGGTCAATGAGGGCAAGACATATTATATGCTGTCATTAAGAAAGGACATTCAACACCGACGTCTCGGACAGAATTTTCTTCTCTATGGTGCATGGACTATATCAAAAGGGGATGAGGCTACTCTTGGTTGTTTTGAGAGGAAAATTCCTCAGGTAATTTTTGGTCCCGTCTGCATAGACGGTGAATGTACAGCGACATCGACTGAGGTGGCTGAGTCATGTAGAGCGAATGAACGTGGATGCTCCGGCCTGGACGATATTTTTGAATCCACACCCGAGGGACGACGCAGTAGAGAAAGATCGCGACTCAGGTAGCGCACGCAAGTGGAAGAGGGTCTAAACCAACTTAGCGTGCGAAACTGAAGACAGCTGGCCAAAAATTGTGCTGGCTGGACTGTAGCGCCACCTTAAGTAAGTAAATACCTATAGGGTCCGCCATCTAACGTTTTTCAACAAGTGCTTATTTCGCGAATAGTAACACTAAGCTCATGTCTGATTTGACAGATAATATACCGCTATACCGCTGAACGAATATGGTTATGTATACGCTTGAACAACGCTGGGAAATATTGCGGCATAATTGGGCTATTTTTCATTTTTTTTTTAAATGAGCAAGGAGTGGCCGTTACAGTCAATGGCGATCGTTATCGGGCCATGTTGAACGAATTTTTGTTCACCAAAATTGAAGAGGAGGATATTGGCAACATTTGGTTTCAACAGGACGGCGCTAAGTGCCACACAGCCGTAGCTACACTCGTTGTTTTGCGTCCTGTTGCAAAAAAAAAGTTATTTGGCGGTCCCTATATATAACAAATATATCAACTCCCAAAATGAAAGGACTTTTTTTGAATTTTCAAATCCAATGAAACATCTCTCCCGGTTTAATAAACACATCCAACGTTCATCCACAACCAATAAAAGTTTATTCAAATCACCTTCAACTGCATAAGTAAAGTACATACCTACTTCATTGTGGAAATTTTACGCTCGACTTGTTCCAATTACCTGTCCTGCTCAATGTCTAAACAACAAAAACAACAACAACAACATCTCCTTAGTGTGCAAAACAAGGCTATCAAAAGAACATTAAGAAAAAAATAAAATAAAAACGAAAACTTCACAAAACTCCATTTACCTTCATTAAACAATAAGCACATCCTTCAAAGAAACCAAAGTGAAGCTCACTTCTCCGCAACACCCTTGAGAACGATAAATAAAATGGTTCCTAGAACTTTGAAGTTTCCTTCCATTTTTATATTTATCTTGACATTCATATCTTCTGTTTTTTCTGTTTTTTTTTCTGCTGATGATTGTTTCAAGGGATATAAAAATCTCTATGAAAATATTCTTTTCGAGGGCATTCACCATCATCATCATCATCATAATACAAAAACGCGTCATGGCACGCCACCGTTCATCCTCAAAGGACATTAAGCATGACGTGGATAAATTTACAAAAAATAAGTCGAAAATTCAGCCGAAAAAAAACATAAATAAGAACTAAGGACGTGATCGTATAGTCAAAAGAGCTTGCTCCTTATTACGTTGCTGGAGACCTCATTTTCCAAACCTAATTTCTTTACGGAACAACACATGATTTCGAATGGAATGGTGTGAATGTTGGCTTTCGTCCTTCGAAATTAAATGAGGTATAAATAACATTGCAGATTATTTCTGCGGGAAGCATCATCGATTAATGATCCCGTTTTTGCTTGTAATACTGTTCAAGAGGTCTAATAATACTAACAAAATACGGGCTTTGTCCGCTTTAAAGCAGAAAAGAATTACAGTTTGTTCTTTTTCTGTTGGGGTACATGAATAAATTTTTTAAAAAATACCATCGGAGCGATAAATTTCTTGTGCAAACGACTGAATCAGGCAATTTTAGTCCTTTTTGCGTGTTGTGCGGCGGTCATTTCTGCGCGAAGAGGGTGGCATTTGAACATTTTTTTTGTTCGTCCTTTGACGAGAAATACATTTTTTATTTCAAAGAGTGAACGTTCCACAATTCAACTTTGAAACAAAAAAACAAAAACGAATATACAAACCTAAATATATTGAGTGTAATTAATCATGTGGAAGGATTTGCAGTGCGCACTTTTGCTACATAAATCAAAAATTCCACTGTGCGAATGATGGGTAGGGAAGGACATGTGCATGTGAATATTTTTGGTTAAATTTTTTATACGATTTTCTAAAATTTGTGTATGTGGACTTGAGAAGTTTGGTTCTTTGAAATAGATACGAGTGAAATTAATATTCTTTTCACTGCGTTACCTTGACAATGTCAGAAAGTAGTTAGGATAAATTTAAATGAAAGACTTTTATTCCACCTTCTCGCCGATGGCATTCTAAGAAGTAATCCTCACTATCTCCGAGCAATAAAGACTGCTCGTAGCTGTGTGAAAGTTCAATTTGTTAAAAAAAAAGTGTCAACCACAAAGGCAAATATGACGTCAACGAAAACAACTTCTCGTTGGCAAACAGGCGTGTGCTTGTAGCATTTCATGAAATTTCAGTGAATTGAACGTGAATAATTTAATTTTGAAACTAGTATCCATGGACAATTATTTGTGAGAAGCTTCCCAAAACAGTTCTTATATGCAAAGAGCAGCACGTCAGCCCATCTACCTCACAAGGGTTGCACATGTACACAAAGAGGTAAAATTATTTCCTGGGATATTAGCAACTTCGCTCCGTACAAATCACAGGGTTTGAATGATATCCTGCCCATTACGTTGCAAAAGTATAATACTACGCCTGCTACCCTAGCTACTCACCATCTATAGTGATTGAAGCCACCATGCCCACCGGTCATGGAGTAGGCAAGCGCGCAGTCATTGGTCCGCTAAAGATTTTAGACCAATTAGCTTTACATCTTTCGTACTCGAAATAGAAGACCTCCACTTGAAGGCAGGTCTAGTCAGGTTACTTCTATGCAAGTCTCAACACTGCCTACCTTAGAGAAAGGTCCATGGAGATAACCGTGCACCTAGTTGTGCGTAACATAGAGAGGTCCATCAAATATACTCTAGCCACCTTTCTGGATTTAATAATGTCCATACCGAAGCTATCCAGGAATTTATCATCGAGGCAGGTGTAGAGGAGTTCATCAGCAATGGATCGTTTACATGCTACGAACAAGGATCATTCAGAAAAAAGTAGGTAACAGATTCTTAACCAAATATGTTAGCAGAGGTATACCTCAACAAAATAATGTCCAATCTTTCGAAACACTGACGGTATCCAAGTGGTTGCGTATCCGGACGACGTGGTTATACTGGTGTCATGGATGTTCCCCGACTTGATATGTGATATCATAGAAAGGGGGCTGTGTAAAATTAGCGCTTGGACCACAAAGTGCAGCTTAGGCGTTAACACAAGCAAAATAGAACTAAAAATAGCACCACAAAGTGCAGCTTTGGCGTTAATCCAATGAATGGTTGACCAGCAGTTCTGTTTTGCTTGGGTTAACGCCTAAGCTGCACTTTGTGGTCCAAGCGCTAATTTTACACAGCCCCTTTCTATGATATCACATATCAAGTGAATATCCATGACACCAGTATAACCACGTCGTTATACCACCACCAAAACCAAAATACCAAACTTGCGATTCCCCTATCTAAAATAACCAGACTCCGTCATGATCCCCATGTGCTAAGGTGTGTGTCATTCTGGACCCTAAGCTCAAATGGAAGTTGATGTAGCAAAACTTTTTGCAAAAAGTAGGGACCTGGCCCTTTGGGTGTACACAGCTGTGGTACGCCCAATACTCACTTGGAATTGTGACCCGCGCTAAGTAGAGCTTATGTTGTCAACAAGACACAACAGAGTCCAGAGAGATAAGCAATTGCAATTAGGACCAAAAAAACACTACGATCAAGCCCGGACGACGCACTAAATGGGCTTTTTGGCATCCTTCCTTAAACCTTTAGTCAGCTGCTAGTCTGCAAGACCCTATGGGTATGCAATATCTATGGACAAAATTTCACCCAAACTTAACTTCCAGATAACATTCTCTGCAGAATTCCCGACCAGAGCGGAATGGTAGGCAGAAACTGTAATTAAAGAGTTCGCACTAACTATCTTCACTAATGTGTCCAAAATCTACTTTGGGGTGGGATCGGGCGTTTTTGGAGACGAAATGCACACGTTCTTATCCTTCCGAACTCATCCAGCATCTTCCAGACGGAGGTACCGCTGATTAGGGAAGCGGGTAAGATACTTTTAAATAGTACGTCAACATTCGTTGACAGTCAAGCTGCGATCAAGGCCTTTATCTCAACCAGGACAACTTCAAAGGTCGTAGAGGAGTGCACTGAGATTTGTCTGTTTAGAATCACTCTTATCTTTGTTACCGGACATAGAAACATAGTCAGGAATGAGAAAGCCGACGAGCTGGTCAGACATGGCTACACTCCTCAATCTCCTCGCACTTCACGACGAAGGCCGATTCTAGGTGGAATTGTCTGATGAATTGTGTCGTTTCAAGAAAGACTTGACCAAAACCTCCGCTCGGTGGATTTGAGTTTGCATTCCCAATCCACCCTCATCAATTTTATCTATAGTTTGCCATGGGTTATGGTTTCAAAACGGCTCTATAGCGCTACTTGCGTGTTCGTGGCTAGTGCCAGACATCGATCACTTCACCTAACTACCTACCATGTTGAGAACCTCTATCTCCTCAATTGAGGTGATGGTTGAGCTTGGAGAAGACTGGTAAATTGAGTGAAATGTAGTATTCTCGTCAGAGTTAAGCCCGATTAAGTTGAGATGAGTGTTATGAGTATTAAAATATCTAGCTTCTTTTGGCGAAGGGTAGAGTTGAATTGGTAGCGAGATGTTTTACATTTATGTTTTATTTTATTACTTGAGATATTGAAGAAGAACTGAAAAGTAATAAATTAAATGGAAGTGGTTTGCTCGGTAGAGGAAAGGTGTAGGTATACAAACATTTTTTTTTTCTGATAAAATGTTTGGTTTGTTTTTTTTTTCTTGTCAGATGGAGTTGTATTCTTTTAGGGCGATTTATAACGTAACCACTGTAACACATTACATTTTTAGCTTGTTATTCAGTTGTGAATCAACAGCACCTCGTTTGATACGACATTCCAGCTGTAAGCTCTTTAGACAAAGTCGATCCGCTTGCTGCTCATTTTTGCGGCTAGTTCAAAGCTACCAGATTGTGCTTTGATTACGCCTGTACTCGAGGGCGTACAACAATCAATGGGACAAGTTCACTTTAGCACTCGTGCAGTGTCAAGAGTACTTCAAGTCAGTCCTCAACATAAATAAATCCGCTGGATCAGCGTATTTTACCTATATTTCAAAACAGGTGTTCCTCCAAGCCGGTAAAACCAGTGCGTAAGCTTATGTGTTCCATTCTTCAGGGATTTTTTCGAGAAGATGGAATACAGTTTTTCTCCAGCCAGTCCCGAAAAAAGTTGAATCTTCCTCTTCCTTCCACCGACCAATTTCACTTAAGTCCCTACTTTCAAAGGTCATGGAAACGCTGATAAATCTTCAGCTCCGAAAACTTCTTAATGACCGGCAGTACAGTACGGTAACACTATGATTTGAACCAAATTTGGAACCAATCCATTCACAATAGTGGTGAAAGTAAGGTTAAGGTTTGATATTTCATAGGCATTTGACAGAGTTTAGCATCAAGCTTTTTGTCGAAAATTCAATTTCAAGTCTGAAACATATCAAATATGTGCTGGTGTCCCTCAAGGCTCTGTTTTGTCTCCGACTTTCTTTCTAAATCTCCTGTCTGCCACTTCTAATCCAATTCATTGCCTGATGACAGTACTCTTAGCTACGCATACTCGTTTCCAGAATTATGCCCCTCATCTTCGGGCTTGGAGCTGGAACGGCAACGTTAAGCTTATTAAATTCTGCCCTTGACAGCATTCTAAACCAATGAAGTAGAATTTAATGCTTTCAAAATACAATGCTGTCTTCTGTCATTAAAGCGAAACCCCAATACTCTGCCATTATCCATGGATGGCATTTACAACGCCGAAACCGAAAGACTTTCCGTCCTCGGTATGTGCGTTAACGACAAACTTCGTTGGAATGACCACTTGTTCGATGTCCCCAAGAACGCTGCGAAATGTCTAGGCTTCCTTAAGCGTTGTAAGAAATATTTCACCCCTTCTGATCTGGCTAGAATTTACAAGGTGTTTATTCGCCTCAAACTTGAGTATAATGCTCATATCTGGTCTGGTGCACTAATAACATATTTGGCACTACTAGACAGGATTAAAAAACATGCGATTAAACTCATTGGTGATAGAGACATCGAGACTCGCTTGACTCTCTTAGTCATAGTCGCAATGCCTCCTACCTGTCGTTGTATTATCGTTACTTCCTCTCTTGCTCGAACGAGTTAACCACATGCATTCGACCCCTACATCAATTCTTCGGCAATACTAGCTATTTTAGTTTACAGACATTTAAAACCATCATGCATCGGTTTCTCTTTTTCTCTAATCCTTCATTTCCCTAATGCCCGTACTCTGACACTTCATTATAAGGGTAGCCAAAGTCCGGGTTCCGCTAATATTCCTTAAAAAATTAGCAAAAGGATATCTTTCTACGGCTTTAACAACGTCTTCCTCATTGATATAGTAAATTTTTCTACAAATACAATAAAGAAATTGATTATAATTTAATTTAGTTTCGTCATCTCAATGTTCTCAATCGCATAGACAAACCAACAAAATAATATTTTAATAACCTTGAATGGAAAAAAACTTCTAACATGAATTCAATAGTTTTTCCTTTTTTTTATTGAATAGATAAATTAATTTTATTCATGTGAATACATACCACGAACTAGCTAGTATTTCAAACAAATTTTCAAGTTCCATGTGAAATGATATGAAAGTTTTATGCGATCCGGATTTGAGATTTTTAGATATCCGTTTGAAATTGGTATGCATGATGGTAATGGAAATCCATTGGATTTTTGGGCACACCCTTCTCCCATTGAGGTACTTTTCGTATTTTAGATCAATTTTTAGAGATAAATTGACAAAAATAAAATAGATTTTAGAGTGTCATTGCTTCAAATCGGATTAAATTAAACTGCATAGATTTTTATTTATTTTTTGCTAAATCCGTTCACTTCCGGTCGAAATGGTTGCAATTCTGAAATCATTTACTCGAATTCGTCATTAGTTTTCATTTTAGCATTTAAATTGCTCCACAAATGGTTAGGGTTTTCGGGAAATTGATTTATATACGACTTAAGTCGATGGATGAAGAGGATTTGACTGGCAACGCTATTTTAGAACATGACAATGCTAAAGTCATGAAAATTTCCTTTAAAGAAATTAAAATATTTGCATATCTGATGGCTTAAGTTGATGAGGGGAGAGATGAAACAGCTGCGGGAATCTTTAAAAGTGAATGCATAGAGACTGATTGAGATTGAAAATATCCAAACAAGGCGAAAATGTGATGAGATTTTAACAAATTATGTGTCTTTGTGCTGATCTTGATAGATGTAATTTATTTTACTGGCCCAGCCCAAAGCAAATTTGCAGTGAAATAAATTGTATATTTTGTTACCTTCTCTCTGCCAATGGAGACGAAAATGTTACCAACATTGCTCTTCTATTTTCGAGATATACACTATGCGCTAGTTTATACTAAAAATATATATGCAAGGATTTTTATTAAATGTTTGTATTTTTGATACTTGGGGTGAGGCCAAGATTTCCGCATTATCAGTTTTTTTGAAAAAATTTCGAATAACGGTATTTTATGGTATCTGAAAAACTATTAAATGGAGTTTAAAATCTATCGTGCGGAGATTTCTAACTTAAACTGAGTGTGAGGGATGACTATAGCGAAGTCCAAAAAAGTAGGTGTGTCCGTCTGCCTGTCTGTATGTCCGCGAGCCGTATGCCGAAACGGTTCAACGGTTCACCACCTCACCACCTTTGTAACCACCCTCACATAAAACATCCTTTAGATCATTTTGTAACCACCCTAGAATACACAAGTAGAATGTCACGCCCACTCTCTTGCTGTCGTTGACCACATATCAACCCTCATTCGAAAATAGTCCTCAAAAGGAAAGCCCCTAATCTATAAGCAGCTTATTAGGCCAATCATCACTTACGCCTTCCCAGTATGGTATACCATTTCAAAGACATACCTAAATAAACTTGCCATCTTCGAGAGGAAAATTCTGAGAGTCTTGCACAGGACTGGCCCAACCGAAGAAGGCATGACAGAAGGAGCCGCCTATATGATGAAGCCAAAATCAACCTATTGGAAAGATAAGGATGATAAGGCCGTTTCAAAAGATGCTAGGAAATATCTCTACAAACTCACTGGTAAGACAGATTTCTGAAGACCAAATCATCCGAGAGCATCGATACCTTGAAATGATGGGACTTATCAACAAGGTTACATTCCCAAGAGACAGCGACAGGACCGGCTATCCTTTGTACGACTCCAGCTATCACCGGGGGTAGTCACCAGGTGACTTACTTTCTTCATTCTCAACCTTAAAACCGTCGACACTCGGGAGTGAACAACCCAAGGACTATTAATTAATTTATTTTTTTTAACTATTTAATTACAAAAAATAATCATGTATAAAATTATATTTTTTATATTATTTAACCGTCACTTTAAATTGCTAGGCCTATGTCATAGAGCCAACGCATATTATTTTAAGCTAATATTATCAAACGTTGTAAACTATTTTTAAGTCGATTGTACATATTTAAGTGGGATTTGAAGTTTGAAGCTTTTGTAGACTTTTCGTCCACTTAGGTGGAGACTTTCTGTTTTTGATTCCCCGATTTGATTTGATTCTCGTCCGCTTTCTGTAGAATCTTACTGAAGACTTCTGTATTCTATGCAATGCAAGAGATTTGTCATTTCGATTCGAGTATTATTAGGTATGGTTAGATGGGTTGGCATAAAGGAATAGTTCCCTTTCTGCCACACTTAGGTCGTTGTGGACCCATTGTGATGCCCTTAAATGGGGGGATACGTCGGTCTTGTGGCCTTCATTAAGGCTCTTTCCCTCCGCTCGTGGTTACTCAATTTCATCAGATTAGAGAGTGAGGCATCTGATAATTCCTCAATGTCTTGGAAGAAGAAACTTCCAAGTGTTCTTCTCCTTAAGTGACAGAGGCCCTGGCAGTGACAGTGATAGTGAGGGGTTTCCTCTTGGAGCTCTTCATCGCCGCAACCTCTACAAATGTCGTCGTTTTTGAGATTTAGTTTCATCATGTGGCCTCTCAGAAAATTATGACCAGTTCAAGCACCAACCAGCTTGGACAGCGACGCTCTTTCGTACTGCAGAAAGTTTTTGGTTCGGTTTTTATTATAATCTGGCCATAGCTCCGCTACCGTGATGTCTCACGGGTGGTTAAAGATTTCCACATATTGTTGGCTTTCATTCTGATCTTGTATTCCACTCGTTCTTTTAGGTTGCAGAGTGGTGGTTTGATCGACTGAAGTGCCAGGTCGCGATGCATTTCGAATCTTTTTTCTGCTAGCTCGTCGGCCATCTCATTACCTGTGTCCAGGAACCCAGCAAAGACATACCATGTGCTGTGAGGCAAGAGCTTTCAGCTCTATGCGAAAGATTAAATTCGATAAATAAAATTGGATTTAATTTCGATACCATTAACTGCCATAATGGCCGCCTGACTATCAATGAAAATGGTAATATCATTTCGTGGTATTGCCAGAATCGCAGCCTGAAAAACACTACTTTGATCAGGAAGTCTGATGGAGTTGTGTATTTTTAGTTCCGCTGAGAATAGACCGGCACCTGTTCCACAATCCATCTTCGACCCATCTGTGTATATGGATACAGATTTCATTTTTGTGGGTTCATTCGTTTTCCATTCCTCCCTGCTCGGAAAGGAGCAGCTGTATGGTTTGTCAAAATCCGTGTAGGGAATCATGTAGTCGGAGCTAACGTTCTTTCCTTCATAAAGTTTCGGAAGCTGTGCATGCCCCGCGAGACCTGAGTTCCAGCTGACTATTTGGCTGATCCTCAAGGCGCTCTTGGTAGCTGATTCGTGCAAGTATACATAGGTTAGAATTACTTTCAAACCAGCGGTTGGTGTCGTTTTCATTGCACCAGTTGTTTCAAGATAAAATCGTCGTATATACCAAGTCATCTACTGTTGGCTTAAATAATTCAATTGGTAAACTTTCCGGCAAGCAGCAGTCTTGCTGCATTTCAGTTGCGGGGCTTTCACCATCAATTCAAATGGTTGGCTCTGCCCGACAGCGGAATTTGTATAGTCTTCGCCTCGTAGAAGTCTTCAGTAATCCTTTTGCCAGTACTCTTCAACAAGATTTCCTCATTCAGCTCTACAGATCCCCTCAATTTTAATTATGTTGCTTATTAAGTTAAGTATTCGGCTTCACCTAAAAATATCCTTCTAATTTGATTTTAAAATAACAAATACCTGCTACGCGGGACAAAAGGTTCATTCAGGAGTCAAATCAATAAGTCACAAACCATATGGAAAACCGTCAAACTTATTTGTTAAGCATCCTTTTCGTGGGAGTGTTTTGATCAAATACAAATTTAATGTTATTTATAGAACAAAATTCAAAAGAATGTTCTCCTTCTTCTGCAAAGCAAGGAATGGGTAATGACTTTTTACCAATCCCTTATGTAGTACTCCATCAAAATTGCTCCCAAAAGCAATCAACCTCATTACAATCGATTTAACGCACAACAACTAGAAAAAAAAAATAACCTACACAATCCACTCAAACAATCTGCTTCGCACCAAGCAGGACACCACAGCAACATCTCCTCTAGAAAATTCAATAAATACCACCATAATCCTATTTACAATTGAAAATTTAAAAGACCTACCCTAAACATTAACCTGTCGGTTGGGTTGCCGTAACTCCTTGCTGTATTCCCAAACTTATTTCACTCAGTGTCACTCGTCACTCGTGAACATAACAGGGGGGAGGGTAGGAGTTTGGAAAGGAATTTTCTGATAAAACATTGGAAACAATCTTTCTGATGGCTGATTGCAAAATACACGACTGTATCACATTATCCTTTCTCGCACACACACAAATTTATACAAGTGTATAAAATTTTAATAGGCTTTTGCTAAGAGGCTTTTTTCGCTGCTACACAACCCGCACTTTCTATGGCATATAGAGAGGGAATAAGAACTCCTGTCGCCTTCTTATTTTCTACCTCTCTAGTGAATTGGAAAGTTTTATCTGAAGTGACATTTTCTTTTCTTCTTATTTTTTCGCTCGTTATAGGTAGGTACCTGAAAACCTGACACAAACTTTGAGACGACAACGCAATGAAGGGTGTGAGACTGTCTCTTATTCGCTCCGTTGTTCTTTCTGTCTCCGGTTTGTAGCTGCAATCTTTGGCTTTTAATTTTGGGAAAAGAACATGAAACCCATGCCTTCAGAAATAATTGGTTACATGGCGAGGAAAACACCGCATGTTTCTTCTTAAAGTGGATATACTTGTACTTGGTGGATTTGGGGAAAATTAAAACTTAACCGTGAAGGTTAAATGAGGTTTTTTTTCTTTTTTTTTGTCGGAGGTTGCTACTATCCGATGGAGCGCTCAAACACAACCACAGGTCCATTGAACTACCATTTAGACCCCTTTCAATAATGTACTTAGTTTTCCTATCTTTCGAAGAAGGATGGGAAGGAACTTCAGTGATGAAGAACTTAGATGTTCGGTACTCACCACATCAGAGTACCCCGAAAATCCGCCACCTGATGCATGCATAGGCCGGACAACTGCAGAGAAAGTGTCCTGCTGTGTCATCCTCCTCACCGCAAGCAGGTCAGATAGTGGTGTCGCTTAAGCCCAACACATTTAATTGTTTAGCAAAAGCTTATTGGACCGAAAGGACGCCTACAAGCAGCCTACAGCCTACATCCACCGCAATCACGCCCACTTGTGTTTACGAGAAACCCAAGCATCATGACTAAAGACTTAGGCAGACTCATACAGATTCGGGCCCTGAGAAAACTTCTTCTGAACCTTGGATTAGCAAGCTCATCAGAGATCTCATTGCCCTTGATCCTAGTGTGACTAAGATTCACTGTGTTAAGCCTTCCGACCAAATTCAGAGAAAGCTTGAGTTCGAGCACTAACTTGGACGAGGTAAGAGGGCTTAGCAGCGCTTTTAATGCAGCTTGGCTGTCACTGCAAATGCAAATGCCTTTAGCCTTCCACCTATTGTTCACAATATAGCGCATGGGTCAGGGACAACTTATTCATTTAGGACTTATGTCCCTGTTAAGTAAGACATAAGTCCCAAATCGAATTTGGGTTTTTGATAAGCTTAGAGAATTTTCATTGAAGAGCACGCAGCAAGAATGTATAGCCAGTCAAACAAGTTTTTACCTACATTTTTATGTGGAAATAAGACCTCATGAGTAATGTGTTCTTATTTCAATGACTACTGCGAAATAAGGCCCGCCGGGCTTTAGCTGTTCCTGCTAAGCCCACTTAAGTGGGACGTAAGTCCTAAAAGAAAAAGTTAGGACTTAAGTAATTGCGCGGACGCATGTTTTGAAGTCTTATATTCCACATTCCAGACCCACGTCCGGTCTTGGAGCCATCTGAGAGAATACGATGACAGTCAATCCATGGTTCAGAGTCTGGCTGAAGCCATTCCTTTACCTGCGGAAAGTCGACGTGGTAGCTTTTTCCATAAGGAAAGTTCTTCAAAATTCCTGTGCGCATGGTACCAACAGCCACCTCTCTTTAAGCGAAAGATGATTTTTAGCATACACCCCATGGTAAATAAATCGAGCGAGAGAAAGATTCATCAAAGCATCTACAGCGGAGCCCGGAATGTTAGACCCATTTCGAAGAAAAGCTCCATGTCTTACCAAAAGCGCCTCTACACTGCCAGAAAGTCGACATGTACTGTTTCAACTTCTATGTTGAGACCATGGAAGCTACAAATAGGAGAGGTTACAAATTGCCATGATTCAGGTTTCACATACTTATAAAATAAATTTAACAACGTTTTTTCCAATCCAAAAACCAACCACGTATATAGCAATTTTAGTTCATATCAAAGGCGACTACTTTACCAACTTCAATTTGTTCTCTTGAATATTCCCCGTCTAAATAAAATAATTTCCCTCATTGAAAGGCTAAAGTCAAAGCCTTTAAGCAACATTTAGTTCGAAGGTCCTTCTATTTTATCTCATTTGTGATAGAGCGAGATGACGCGACTTCCATAATTTTGAGATAATCTTTGAATTTATACCTCAATTTAGATAAATGCCCTTTAGGTTCACCTTTTCAATCTTCGCATGATAAAGCGCTTTATGGTTTATTTTAGGGACACATTTTATTTCTCCGGTTTTTATATTATAAGCATGTTGAATGTCCTTTCCTTTCCTTTACCGCAACGCAGCAATCAAATATGATTCTTGTCCTTTTTTTTGTTGTGGGACACTCTTAGTACAAGATATGTGACATAGATAACATGTTGTGTACGTGTAACAATGTTAAGAAATTATACGATTCAAAGGAAAATAAAATGTATCCACTGGTACATGAGTACATTAACTGAAACATATACGAGTACTTTACGAGAAAGTACTATAGCTTTTGGAAATTACTCTTGAGTTTGGAAGAAACTCCACTTTACTAATTAGGAAGAACCGATGCATTGGAGGTTGCGCCAATTGATGTGGTTTTTTTCTAAATATGCGGTAGCCCATGCTACCAATATGTAGGATTCGCAAAACCGGAATATTTTACTTTTACTTGAGAAAAGTGACCACAGGTACCCTGTGTCACTCAAGACTTGACCAACTTATACTTGCAGACCTACCGCTTTTTTCCTTGATAGTGCCCTTAATTAGGCAGAGGGGAGGTTTGATGAGTGCAACCTGGTTATTAATGAGCAGCCCTCCTATTCTTGCAAGTTCATCCGCAGTGTTCTGACACCCAGCACAGTCTCGTTCGGTTCTGACTGCATGGTTCGACAGTTCAGACGGTATCAGAATTGATGTTGGTGGATTCTATTGCCTTGAATGCGGCCTGGCTATCGATGTAGATGACGATATCTCTTCCGGTTACCGATCTTCTAATAAGATACCAGAACCTGTTCCTTCCGCTGTTTTCGAACCATCTTTAAAAATCGCAATTTCGTTCGATCTGATTATTACATTTATTTGCCAATTCTATCTTTCCGGATGATGCTAGAGCTGCTTCATATAAATATGTTAGAAACTAATCATGAAACACATTCAAGTCCCAATAATACCTTGGGTTTTCAAACCTACTAACATATTTGTCCACTTTCAAAAAATTAAGCACAATAAATTTATTTTAAAGAAAACAATAAGATCAAAACCGTTTCACGGTATCTAGTGTCAGTTTGATGTTTTCTAGCCGATAGCTACTAGCGAATGTAATTTGAAAATTTCGGTGGGTGCATTTAAAGTAAACTGTTGATGTGTATTTGAAATCCTGCGTGGTGTTCAAAGCAAACTTTGGATAAAAGACTCCACAAGCTATGAAGAAATTTTTAATTTTTAAAAATTCAGACTTCAGAGTAGGTTTTTATTTGAGCCAAAATACAGTACATCTACTGCTATAGGAGTAGGGTGTCAGCCCTGAATTTACTTGGCGAGGCTGGTCGGCAATTTATGCTTCTTATATTTGATTCTTCAGCTCGTCTAATTTTTAAAATTTTTCTTAGCTCGTTTTGCACAATTATCACAAGTGTGTCAATTTCCATCAAAATTTTCCTACGACTGCAACATTCGGTCTATGAGTAATTTTGGATTTGCTAAATTAATTCTCCACTGCGAAAAATGCCGGGCAATGAAATATGGCGTGCTATGTATCTCTCTCCTCGTTTGAACATTCTGGGCACAAAAGTGAGCTATCGTGTCCGAATCGGTGCAAGCATTTTCGATAGCCGCAGTGACCAGACAGGAACTGCGTAAGGTGGTAGTTGTTATTCCCATGTGCTGGTTTTGTCCAGGTCTCGATGTTCGGGATATACTTGTGAGCGAATCTGGTCCTTTGGTACTATCATCCCACCTGTTTTGCCAGAGGGCTGCAAAAGCCGCTTGCTCTTCGCCTTTTATTCTTGCGATTTCGCATACATCTTCTCGCCCTTTTATTGTAAATTGTCAACATCTCGTCTGCGAAAATGTCGATCAGACTCTTAATGCACTGAGTCTGCGGACGACAGCTTTCTCTTGGTTTCTTTTGTGACGAGTGCCGCTTCTAAACTGGAGGAGCGTATAAGAGGATCGAGCTGACTACTTTAGATAGGATATAATATACAAGTCCACCAATGTTTGGTAGTACTCAATAAATTGCTCCTTGCAGCAGTAATGCCTTTTACTGGAGTCACAGTGCTTGAACTGTAATCTGTTATCAAGTATTACTCCCAGGTATTTGATAGATTCTGTCTATCGGACTATTTGATGTCCCACCCGTATATTGGCGCATTTTACAATTTTTCTACGGATAATTAAGACGGCTTCCGTTTTATGGTCCGCTCATTCTAGACCGGCGGATACTAACCAGTCTTCGATGCGATCAATTGCTTCATTTATGGTCTCCTTTATTTCTTTTGCCACTCCAAACGACGGCGATAACGTCTGCAAATCCGATTACTTGAACTCCTCGCGGCAGGATAAGCCTTAGCACTCCGTCATTCATAATGTTCCATATATAAAAAATTAAATAAATAGACCATACTATTTTTTACATATATTTATTACTTATAAAATGAAAAGCCATTTTATATTTGCTTAAGGCGTCATAACTTTTTTCTGGGCTTATAAAACCGCAAGACGCTTTTAATATTTTTTTTGCATAGTTAAATAAGTTCTACAATATGTGTTAAGCGGTTTTTATAGCTATATCTATTATTTCTGAAGTTATAATATTTAGAGTAGTTATACCTCAAAATTGTAATTATTACTTTAACATGATATAACTTGAGTTGGGGTGATGATATAACCCTATACTTTCGCCTCTGATCTTAAGGAATATCTATTCGTATTAGCATTTTTTTAATAAAATAACCAAAAATATAGATAAATAAATTTTGCTCTCAGCTTTATATAGGTATAGAACCTTACGTTGGCAACACTATTTTAACTGGCGGCCATTTTGTCAGCTGTTAAGTGATTTATTTTTAGTTTGGTAAGGCATTTCAACATGAATAGACTGACTCCTGAACAACGCCTCCAATTTGTGCAAAATTATTTTGAAAATCATGGTTCTGTTCTGTTATCGCGCGATGATGTTATTAGCGATGAAGCTAACTTTTGGTTGAAAGGATACGCCAATAAACAAAACCGTACTTCTTTAAAAAAAGATGCTGGCCAGAACGTTACAGTCAATGGTGACCGCTAAAAAGCCAAGATTACTGACATTTTCGTTCATCAATTGAACAACAGGAGCTGTGGTTTCACCAAAAAGACGCAACATGTCACACAGCTCGTGCCACCATTGATTTATTGAATGAAACGTTTGGCAACCGCATAGTTTTACCTTCCGGACCCGTGAATTTGCCTCTAAGATTGTGCGATTTAACGCCGCTTGATAATTTTCTGTGGGAATATGTGAAGTCGGTAGCCTACGTCGATAAGCCCGAAACGATTGAGCACTAGGAGGACAACATTTGACGCATTATTGACGATATACGGCCACAAATGTTGAAAAAACTCATCGAAAATTGTACCTCCAAATTACACTACGTCCGAGCCAGCCGTGGCGATCGTATGCCAGAAATCATATTGAATGAGTCAATTTCTTGTCAATATCAAAAAAATCATCTTTGTTTTACCATTTAAATGTTCTATATCTTTCAAAAATCATAAGGAAAGGCTACAGTCCGCTTGGAGCGAACATCCTATCCATGTCCCTATATGCCCCAAAGAAAAAAGCATTAAGAAGATGATACATTGCTTTTATTTCGTTCTATTAAATCAAATTTTTTTTAAAAACGCCTCCAAAAAGTGGGCGTGGCCAAAAAATGTGTAGGGGCGATAAATTGGAAAAAACGTTGGCTAAATATCTTCTCAAACATTTTTTTTCGGTTACTTTGAACATTTTCGAAGAAAACAGCATTTTAGTGGAAAACGCCTGCAAAAAGTAGGCGTGGCAAAAATCTTTATATGAAGAACTTATAAAGGATGCCAGTGCCTACATATCTTGTCAAGGTTGTAATTTAAGCTCTCTCTAAATTAAGCTTTAAAACGGTTTTTATTTAAGTTTACACTTAACCATTTCGTAGCCCTAGGGAGTATGTGGTCCAAATTTCAGCTTCCTAGCTTAATTTTAAAGGCCTAAAAAATTGCGAACGGACGGACGGACATTGCTAAATAGTCTTAGGATTTGGTCCAGATCATAAATATATATATTCTTCGACGAATATTAAGGGGTGTTACAAACTATGTGTCAAAATTAATATACCCTTAGGATATGGTATAAAAACAACCGCTCTCTTATAATCCTAACCATAATCTCGTCGATTAACAAAGAGGGAAGAGGGAGTTACCAGATTTACCACGATATAAAATTGAGAAATAGCAAATAGCCTCGAAGTCATAATCGTTATCTTTTTCCCACCATTTGCTTTGATGAAACCGAAAAACCTGATATAGAAGGAATTCACATGAGTTAACTCTCGTAAGTTCATAGTTAGATGCCATATTGAATGTACTCTCCGTCAAACTGCGTACGTTCTAAATTTCCAATATTTTTCGATATCGTGTGAAAAGTCCGCGAACAAAATACAAACCTCGAGGTTGGCGATTCATAATAGCATGTTTCGCCTCGCTAGAAACGAAAACGATTTACGTACTACCAATCGCCAAATTGAGCATATGTACCTACGAACGTTTCCTAAATATTTCCAACCAAACATTGCGTCCATCCATCTCACGAAATGCAGCGCAAATGCATTGCGACCATTCAAGTGGATAGCACTTTGTTTGAAATACGAGCGTAAAAAGCAAGCAGTTCACTACGGATTCTCGCATGTTATTGATTCGTTAAACGACTATGTCTCTATGTGTGTGTGTGTGTGTGTGTATGGAGTAAGCACAGCTCAGCTATTCCACTAAGCACAAGAATGCCAATTTCAAAGATTCAAACGCTAACACACTGTTCCACGATTGCTGGATGGATGCAACATACGCGGCGGCACATCCTATTTGAGAAGTCAAATTCAGTAGTTCGCATGTTATTTCTACGTCGAGGAGATTTTGCAATAAACTGCTGATGCGTAAAGTTAGACTCCCGACAAATGCAGACAACTGACTACCCTGCAGCATAGCACCTAGAATGACAGTCGGAGCAGCAGCGGGTGGTGGGTCCATGGAATGCTCAGAGTTATTTTTGATTTCGACGGAGGGCCATAGAGGTTGTGTTTGCAGAAATTCCAGGCGGCGACGGCGAATAGCATCTAATTGGTATGGAGAGCGCGTGGGTCCAAATGCATTTTGCAATCGGTTTTCGGGATTAAGTGTGAAATGCAGAGTTGGCGGAATTGGGTGTGGGTCCTAGGAGCCTATTTGTGGCAGTAAAAAAAGTAAGGTCGATAGGTAAGGGATGTCGTTATAAGGGCTTACCAGCACACACAGATGTAAATGCAACGAATATTTATGCAATTGAAAGTTGAAGTTATTTTCAACTTATTTATACAGTCACCACTTGAAGAAGTGTCATAAAACCTGATGACAGGCCACTTATATCTTTGGCGAGGTCTAGAACTTTTGTATCATGTGATTAAAGTAACAGTAAAAGGGTAGAACTATTGCCAATAAGTCTGATGTTGATGACGGGCATATAGATAAGGCGTCACGTCCGGTAGCGGAAGGACAGGCGACGCGTCGAACCAAAAATGAACTCGATGGTTTTTTTGTAATTCGCCGAAGAAATTAAAGAAAATGAAGAAATTATCTTGGAAGCCTTTACTTTTGAGATATCGTGATAGACCTACTTACATCAATGAGAGTATCCTGCGTCCTTAAAATGAAATCGATATAGCTCTTATCTCATTTAACTGCATTCCTGCTGGACCACCTGTGGTATTTCACTGGAACAATTTCTGCAGGCTCCCAATTGGTTATCACTTTGTCACTGAAGCAAATCAATCACCTTTTGCAGTCTCTGCGCAATACAGAAAGTTTTAGACGCCGGACTTTTTTTTTTTTACTTGCTCTTTAAATTTTTGTTTGTTTTTCATTCCTTTTTCCGCTGATTTCAAGTCGCCTCAACTCACAGCCGCGCACACGACAAATGTGTTGCTAGGCTTAACTGCTTATAAATCTCGCCAAGATGGGATATCTTTCGTTTAATCTGTTCCGTTAAGCTCAATTTATTTGGGATAACGCAACAGAAATATTCTGTCATGGCACGCTGGGAGCGACGGATCATGTTAATATTGTCCACAAAAATCCAGCAGCTGTATTGATCTGTTGAAGATAGTGTTGACACCTGCCCTGCGAACTATTTGCTCAAAAACAAGATTGAATAAATCACACTACAGAACATTTCCTATCCGAAATTTGGTGCATTGCCGAAAGTACACATTGCACCGCGTGTTCTCCAGCATCACGCAATACAGTTGGGTTAGTTTGTCCGGAATCCCGAATTCGAGAAACGCCATTAAGGACTTCTGATAAAAAAATTCGTTCATAGGCATTGACTTCAAAGTCAATGAAAATACGGTGTCTCGTCGAATTTTCCTTTCTTGAGACCTTTCTAGGATTTGCTAGTCTGCCGGACCGAAACCGAATTGATACGTGCCGATTACTATGTTGCGGAAGAGTTTGAGACGATCACACCGTACGTTGCATAGGACCTTATGTAACACTAGCCAGGGATATTCATCGATAGTTCTCGCAAGAGAAAAGATTGCCTATTTTGTAATTGGGATTGATGGTTCAGTCATCGGGACCGATTTCTTGCACCCAAACTTGGTTGGTGTTTACACGTCCATTTTGACGAGTCATTTAAATGACGCTGTGACGTCAAGAAAAAATGTCGCATTAGAGTGACATTCGTTATTGTTCATTGGCGATCACACGAAATGACTATCCTTGTCTCAAAATCAATTGACGGATACTACGAGTCATTTAGAATTCTCCGTTGGGATGCCATTGAATGACGAGCGAAAAAATGACCATCCATGACCATAATGACTTGCCTCATCGAAATGACAAATGTCACCTGTCCTATTTTTTCGATTTCGCGTCATTTATCTATTTTGCGATCAGACGGTAATGACCAATGACAAAAATATAGCTGCTGTCATTTAGTATTTTCCTCTCGGCGAAGACGCATACGTGTGACTTTTTTAATTAAAAGGAAACAAAAAATTTAAATAAAAAGTGTACAAAAGAACTTTTGCGATGATGGTGGAAAGTGCGGAGACGGCGTATTGAGCAGCGTGTGTGCTGGAAAGCAGTGAAGAACATTTTTATAACGAGCCAGAGATATGATCCGAAACTAAACTGATAGGTTAGTTCATTTCCTCGGTACGAAAGTGATACGAACTAAACCTATTTATGTATGTCTAAGGATAAAAGCCTGCTTCAATTGCGGTGTCCAAGAAACTGAGCGTTAAGAAATTATTAATATTGTCGATTGTCATTTTCTTCTCAACCCGCATGATATGGGCCTTAAATGAAAGGGTTTTCCAAGTAGAACTAATACGCTATGAAAAATGCGAGAGAGCGTTTCCACGAAGCACGACCGGTAATCACGCCGCGCTACCTGCCCACTGGTGAGGGGTTTCGATCGCTGCGATTCCTTTTCCGCGTATTCACGATAACGTGAAGATTGGAATGCGACCAATTATTTATGTTTTATTTTGTCGACAAATTTTCCCGAAAACCAAGCCGTTCAAAGTCGCACTGCAGCTATTTCGCTAATAGTTACTATGTTAACCTTATCTGGGTGTCCTACCGATATCAACGAAAGCTCCTCAACATTTAGAGTATCCCCAAAAGCATCCAACATCTACCCATTACCAAATCAACAAGTTTTCTAAAATAAAGCTAGATTATTTGGATCAATATCAAATGTGTCTACTAAATCCCCTTAAACTGTAGCCAAATCCACAATCTTCCAGCTATGCATAAAACCAACCACAAATCAACGTAAACCTCAAAATGTCAACTAATTTGCTCACCTTATAATGCAAAGCACACCTGCGGAGTCTATTAATTACAATGTTCACATTGTTTTCAATACATAGACATCCCTGCAGTTGGAAACATGCACAAAGAGGGCAAGCAAGTTCCCTACCAAAGAATTCGTAATTTATCAGCTCCTTCTTTCATCGAAAACCTGCATAACCACTAAACCCTTACAACCTCAGCGTGTAGTTAATGAACCCCTAAGCCACATAATGAAAGCTTTGCCTCTCACCCCAACCATCCATTCGAAGGTTAAAGAAATTACTTTCAGTTAAAAAGTTACCCCTAAGGCGACGAAAGAAAAATAAATTTAATAATTCATGGCATCAACGATACGAAGAAGGATACGAAGCCAAATCACTTTTGGAAACAACAAAGGCGGGTGGGGTCTTATGCGAGCATGTATTATCTACCTCTTGATCCGAGTCAAAATGTATCCAACTTCATCCACTTATGATGCACGAAAAAACAAAGAGAAGAACGATTTTTTGAATTTTCTTCAAGTTATCCTTTCAAGTAAATGAATCAAGGATGCTGATGTTGCCTTCTATGCTATACTGTTGATGATGCCGACATCGTAACCGTAACCGCAACAAACTCCGCCCCCCCTCTTTCTTTTCTTATAGTGTACCCATTTGTCTTATTATTTTTATCGTCGGTTGGAGTAGGATAATACGCGCCACGGTTTCCGCATTGATGACTCCCGGCGCAGCTCTGAAGATATAAATTCGCCAAACAAAGAGAGAGAGAGAGAGAGTGAAAAAAAGGTGAAACACCCAATTTTCTTATAGATATATTTTTTTTTTTTTTGCACAAAATTTATATGTAGGCATCTTTCAATAAGCCAATACGAAAAGCGCGCACCAACCAAAAACAAAAAAAAAAGGATAATAAGGCTGAATCGACTTGGCTCGTAAATTTTTCAACAGAACGGGCCCAATAACGATATTTCCGCTCTGCGGCGACGGCGGTGGCAGCGGTGGTGATTGTGAATGCAGAAGGGCTCTGTGTAATCCGACCGCAACAGGAGTGATATTATGATCACGGCAAATGGAAGGAAGGAAAATCGAATTAAACTGCAATTCATCTTGTTGTCGAAGTGCGTTGTGTGGTCGTTTGTTCGTTTGTTCGTGGGTCCGGGCGGTGCGGTGCGGTTGAGGTGATTATTTGTAATCAGAAATCGTTATCCGTTTTAAAAGTTGGCCATGAGGCTGATTTTTCTTCTTTTTTTTATTATTATCGGGAACAAATCGTTTTAACAATCGATTTGGAGAATTTATTTTTTTGTTGCTGTAGGAATCCAATTTGGAATAGGCACAGGAATTTGATTATCCTTTTTTTCGTATTCTTTTCGATTGTTATTACCTTTTGTGGGGTGGTGCGATTATAGACGAGGATGATGGGAAAAATGAGATAGGTACATTGTTTTCGAAGCAGTAAATCGAAGGATATAGCTATTCGTTACTGTGATGAAATTATTAGTTACCCGTGATGTTTTTACGAGTGAATTGGAGTTTATTTTTGAATCATTAAAGTCGAAACTGCTTTTGGAAATAATTGGAATAAAATTGAACTTTGGAGAGTTGTATTTTTTCCCTAAATAAATGAACCAGCTGTACTTAGGTCAATATTTTGTTGCAACTTATATCTGCGGATTCACATGTCGACCCCGCTTCAATCAGGGATCTCATATTAGATAGAAAGCTTAGCTGGAAATCTGACATACAGGAAATAGTTCGGGAAGCTACGGTAGCCCTATTTTCTTGCTACAACCCCGAATCATTCACTGGCTCAATCATCTCGGTTGCAAGACCGATACTAAGCGATTGTCTGCTCCACTGCCTTAAAGAAAGCGAATAACCACGACAAAATAAGCAAGGTCCATAGATCAGCGTATAAACGGAGCATCTCCCAGCCCTCCCTCAGCTGCATTCGACATTCTGTTCCACTTAACACCCCTGGATATTTCTACCATGGCCATTCACCTCAAAGCAAGCACCTGAAAATGAAACCAGTTACTCCGAAATTCTGAACACACTTAGGATCCTTCCCAGAAATGGTGTATGCCCCAACAGCAGTTTGTTGAAAACCCCCCCAGGATCCTTTTGGGAGGACGGTGGAGGAAGAATCGATCTATTTCTACAGAGACGGATCTTCTCAGACAGACTAAATCTTAGTCTCTCTTTCCGTCTTCCTAATCATTGTAGTGTTTTCCAAGCAAAAATTATGGTGATCAAGGAAGTTTTGTCCTAGCCAAAGAATGACGTGGTGTCCGTAAAGGATATTCGAATCTTTTCCGATAGTCAGGCGGCCATCAAGTATTTGGATTATTCTCTATTAACTCTTTAGTAGCCCTATATTGGCTTATTTCTAACGGGGATGGCTGAGCAGTTCATTCATTCACCTGTGCTGGGTGCCGGGGCATAGAGACTTTACAGGTAACTACAAGGCTGACGAACTGGGCAGTTTTTAAGCTACTCTCGCAATCTTGCTTGTAAAAGGCTCCTTAGGTATACCAGTTTCTACATGCAAGCTCTTATTAAAACTGGATGGAAAACGCTCTAAGAGTTTGATTGCATTCAATAGATCGCACATTAGTGCCACAATTCGTGTCATCACTGGCCACTGGCTGATAGACAGGCATGCAATCAGGCTTGGCGGTTATTCAAATAACTTTTGTATTAGCTGTATGGATGTGGGTGCAGTGGCTTAGTGGTTAAGTGCGTTGGACCACTAAGCGAGACTTCGCTGGTTTAAATCCCGACTTGTACCACCTGAAAGTTTTTATTCGCTGCCCCACCTCTTGCAATCGTTTGACAACCATCCAAGAGTTAGAACCGCCATGAGAAGCTTCTCAAAAATTAATTGCCATTCGGAATCGGCATTAAACTATGTCTCTTCCATTTGTGTCAAAAAATATATCTTCGCACACACGGTGGTTGGAGAAGCTAGGATTTGGGTCCTGTATGGACCATTTACGCCCAATATTTATTTTTTTTTATTTTTTTGTATGGATGATGAGGAGGAGAAATAGACAATTGTACACCTTCTTTGCGCATGCCCTGCTCTTTCTTAGAAACGAAATTTCCATCTAGGCGCTTACCTTGACAATGGTCTTAACAATCTAAGCTTTATCGACGCAAAATGTCTCATGCTTAGCGAATATATTGATTCCTGACCGGAAGTCGCTTTCTCTTCCAAGTAAAGGCTGCTTTCTTTTTAAATCGAAGGTTATTTTGATTATTCCCGCTCAAAATTTAAATTCCCAATTTATTTTTATATAATAGAATCCCTGAGAAGGGAATCTCATTAATGGAATCTTAAAATTAACAAATTAAATTACAAACTTGTTTACACTGAAGAGCAAAAGTGTAACAATGTTGATACAAATTTTTTGGTTTTTTTGTAAACAAAGTGCGAGGAATTTTCTACAAAGTCCAGTAGGTTTTTTCATTTACAGCTAACTGTACAAAAATGATAAAGAAAAGAATGCAAAAGAAGCTTTGTTAAATTTTTGCACAGTTAAAATGGGTATACGTTTATGGCGTTTATCAGTCGCCTGTTGATCATTTGGTGGTGTCATTTTGAAGTGATCGGCAGTGTAAGTGCAATATTTTACCAAAATGAGAAATTTAAGAAATATTAAGAATATGCCACATGTCTGCCTCGAGAATCAAGTTGAAGAAAAAAAGTTGAGGATAGGGAGGTAAGACACATTGGGAAGCTTTTGATGACAGGTAAAATATCTGTGCCAAGGGATGGCCTTCCATTGCTGGCCCAAAAAGCAAGTGTTTGGACTCTTCGTCGGGCGCTAAATGGCGTCAGTTACAAGGCTAAGGAAAAGAAAAAAAAGCCAGCTTTGTCAGCCAAAGCTGTTTCGGCGAGAAAAGCCTTTTTTGCAGGCATACGAAAACTGGACTTTTGATGATTGGAAACGAGTAATATTCAATTTGTGATTACTTTTATGTTTTTTCTGTAATCCTATTTTGGTTTTCTAGGTGATTTGGTCTGATGAGACAAAAATTAACCGTTTTCAATCAATTAGGCGTTCATGGTACTGGACAAGCTCCTCAGGCCCTCTAAGACCTCAAAATGTTTAACAGACTGTTAAGCATGGAGGAGGTTCTTTGATGATTTAGGGGTGTATTACGCCTAACGGCATCGGACCAGTGGTCAAAATTGAAGGCGTAATGAAGAAGGAGCCGTATCTGAGCATCTTGCAAGAGAATTTGCCTGTTGCCGTGGACATGATGGGAGTGGAGGAAGATCGGATAATTTTCCAACAGGACAATGATCCGAAAAATTCCTCCAAACTCGTCAAAAGTTGGCTCAACAATCAAGGCATAGTGGCCTGCACAAAGTCCAGATATGAATCCCATTGAAAACCTTTGGGCTTATTGGAAAAGGCAACTGGCAGGCTATGACGATGTGCCATAGAGTTATGGGACCGAGTTGAAGAAGAATGGTACTCTATTCCACCGGAAATTGTACTAAAATTATACGATGGTATGCCACGAAGGCTTGATGCTTTGAAAAAGTCCAAAGGGCTGCGGACTTATTATTAAAAATAATTTTTTTTTTATTTTTTATTATGGTGCAAAACTGTAACAAAGCTTCTTTTGTATTCTTTTATTTATCATTTTTGCACAGTTAGCTGTAAATGCAAAAAACCTACTGGACTTTGTAGAGAATTCCTCGCACTTTGTTTACAAAAAAAAGAAAGATTTTTTCAATAAACTATGAGTACGATGCGTATTTTATTTAAATCCTATAATATTGTTACACTTTTGCACTTCAGTGTATATTTATATTTATTAAGAAATAACAAAAATAATCCAACAATAGAAAATTAAAACTAATTAACAAAAATGGAGTCGAAAAGATGTCAGGGTTAAGGAAATGGTTCTTTAAAAAGCGGAGAAAATCATTCAAATTAGAAAAGTTTTTAATTTAAGTAGATAAACTATTCCATATTCTGGCACTCAAAACGAAGAAAAACCTGCGCGTTTGCAAAGTTGAAATAGTGGAAATGTTGATGTTATTAGTTAGAGCTGAAATGGGAAAACTAATCTTTTCAAATAAATTTAAAAAGAAATTTACATATTTCAATTATGAAATATGAGTATTTTAAAAACGCAATTTGCTATCGAGATACATGAACAAACCTTCTTAAAAAGAATGAACAAAACAAATACATGAATTGAAAGCTACATTTAATTTTTGTTTACTGAATGAGTGATATAGATTTGCCATAAACACCTTAGACCTCCACAGATTCTAGAAATCACATTATTTACATTCTCAGTCCATGTTAACGTTTTATTGAAAACAAATCCTAAATTTTTAACGGTTGATTTGTAGGGCTTAAAAAGATTTCAGGTAAATATGATACTTTCAACGGAATATAAGGATTCAAGGTAAGATCATTTTGTGTAGCCCAGAGAGCAATTCTAGATAGATCCTCATTAACTTCAAGAAGGCCCAATGGAAAAGAAAAATAAATTTGAAGGTCATCGGCATAGAGATGATTACATCAAAAATATATTTTATATACATACATACAAACATATGGCTCTTTTAAATTTAAATATGCTTGCAAAACGTCGCCTAAGATTGATGCCTATATTTGTTTAATTTACTTTTTTGTTGTTTAACATTTTTAGCCTTAGAAAATATTACTATTGTATAGAATTTCTATGAATTTGAATATCTGTTAGAGTTAAGCTCGGTAGATAATGATAATAATAAATAAATATAAAAAATAAAACACTAATAAGTAATGGACCTAGTAAGGACACTTGCGGCACACCTCTTTTTTAATGAACAAAATCTGATACCTATGTGTTTAAAAAAACGGCTTGGTTACGACCGCCCAAAAAGCTTAGTAAAGCTCAATTTTATTCGCTCATAACGAAAAATCAAATTTATTTTGCAACTTTTATATTAAAATATTGTGATTGACTGAATTAAATGCATTGGAAAAATCTAGTTAATTTAAGATTTTCACATTATCTTCCTTCATTTATAGCAATGCAAATATAATCATGCAACAACGTTGGGAAATATTGAAAACTTATTTCCAAAGTGAGTGCTGAAAATGTGGCCGGGAGCAAAGACATGGATTTGGATGACCACCTCTAGTTGATGCAGGATGGCAAGCCATGCCACACAGTCCATACCACACAGTCCATACCACAATCGATCTTTTGCGCACCATACTCCCAAATCGTGTTATCGTGTTCACTGCATTCCTACTGGTCCGCCTGTGCGGTTCGCCGGTTCGATCTCAAAAAATATCTGCAGGCCTCCCGATTTTCAATCGCTTCATCATTGAGGCCAATCAAATGCTGGTGTTTCTGCATTTGTGTGATCCAGAAGTTTTTAGGCCTGCCTCTCTTACGCGATTGTAAGGGAACGTTGAGTGCTATTTTGACGGAGTTCGTAGGATCCCTCCTATGAACATGACAATACCAACTGAGTCGGTCGTGCTACAATTTTTACGAGATTGTTTCTTTGACGTGAACGCTTCCTCGGATTCTGGAACTTCTAATTCGATCAAACTTCTGCCAAAGACGCGGTTACATGCATTTGTTGTCTTCCTTACCCGTTCATGACATTCAAGCTCCTGTTAAGTTTCCTATCAATGATAACACATATCAATTATAGAACATAGAGATCGAATTTTGCACTCTCCGCCACCTTTAGAGGAATCCCCTCAATAGCTGGTGGTTCGAATTGTGGTATGTTCCTTTTATTTGTGAACAGCACAAGTTCGGTCTTCTGGGGATTTATCCCAAGATCACATTGTTTTGTTCCCTCGTTAAGTGTCCGTATTGAATTTTCTAATAGTTCCTTAGTTGATAAGAATTAGAGAGCTGCATGAATGGCAAAAAAAAAAACACGTTCAAATGAACAATGCCAAAAAGGAGTTGAATGAAATAGAATGCGAAGCCGAATATGTTTGAGTGAGTGAGTTCGGTCAGCTAAAACTTGGACGCACAACATTCAAACCAAAGGAAACGAATTGAATGAGTGGGAATGCGTTGGAATAAGGGGTTGCTTTTCGAATGGATTCGAATGACAAAACCGGTTTTTAATTGTTGTCCTGTCGCGCATAAAGAAAAAGAAGAAAGGAAAAAACGAAAGTCTGTTGCTTGCGTCTCTTGAATCGAACGAAATTAATGCACCCAAAAACTCGAGTAATTCGAGTGTCTGTGGCTCTGCCAAATTTTTCATTCCGCTTAAGGCTTCATTTGTTCTCATTCATTTCGCCGAATGCCGTCTGGTGTAAGACACAACACGCACTCACATTGCTACTCATTCGTTTCATTCTGTGCCTCGCACTCACTCAATTCAATTCAATTTGAGTCCATTCAATTTAACGTATGTTGTGAGTGAATCCATGCAGCTCTCTAATAAGAATTTGCCTGACACAAGCAACCGTATCAGCTTAAATGGGTTTATTAACGTAACTTTTGGGTGGTTATCCTTTCTGACTTTATTTAGAAAGAATAAGAAAATATTTCTCAAAAAAAAAAAAAAAATCAATAAACAATTTATTATGAAAAAAACCTGTCTGCCAATGTAAAGTTAACAAACAAAAAAAAACTTCTTTTCATAAAATTTAATTGAAAGCCCGTTCGACCGCAAACAGATTCTTCAAGAACTTCCATCTGAAGTATTCGATTATTTGTATTATTTCCTCCTAACATCATCTCCTATCTCTCTCTGAACACAAAAACAAGATGAAAATAATGAAAATAAAAAAAAAAATATAAAAAAAAAACTTCATTTGACTTTGTCAGTTTTGTAAAAGGAAAAGAAAAACATAACAAATATACTCTCTGAATAAGCCAGCGAATCCCTATTATCAGAGATACCATACACAAATGATGCGAACCGGAAACTTATGAATTTGAAGGATAATCTGTTTGTTTGCTCGCAACACTGGATGACTGCTATACAACACAATGGCATTTTGTATATTTAGTAAATACAAGCTATCCTCTTGCTGCACTCGCCCGCAGATGAGAGAACGCTCTACGAAGAAATACAAGGAGTGTGCAATAATGAAATCCTTGGGCGAAACTATTTCAATACAAAGATTCTACACGGGGATATGCAAGGAAAAATGAGAACATCGTAGCGCCGCCAAGCTTCAAGCTTATACGCGGCAACTGCAACTATTTAAACGAGATAACTTCCGATGTAGCAGTTGACGACGCGAACGGTTGCACAGCTAAAGATATTCGCTGCCTTTCGTGCTGTCTTAACGTGCTACACCCGAATACACTCTATTTGTTTCGCTTGGGAAATTTTATTGCATTAGCATTTATTTAATAACGGAAATAATCGTAGAGTACTTGTAGAGGAATTTAATTTACCTTCTTATATACTGTATTTCCAAGGAAGCAGCTGGATGCGATGGGTGGTGGGGATGAATAAACGTTTTCCAATAAAAATATTTTATTTTTTATGAAAATTAATGCAAACGAGTTTAACTTGCTCTTAGGAAACAAATCTGATTAGAAAACATCGGCTAGTTCGTTAAAATACAGACACTGGCTAAAATCGCCAAAGGGAAAATCCGTCAAAGAGTCCCTGCCTGTGGCAAGGCAGCCTTAAATCCTCTGCAATTTCGGGCACCAGCACGCTGCTTCAATTTTTCTAGGCCAATCTGGCATCCACGATTGCTTGGTCTTTTAAACGAATGTTCGTTCTTCCTTATCGTCTCGAACCTCAGGGATGGGATTCAATGATCTTTTTTTAGCAGCAGGACTGTTGTCCATTCGATGAATGTGGATGAGCGAAAGTTGTTTAAAATAAAATGGACTGACCCGATTAACATATTTTAATTTATAATTAAGTAAAAGAAGAGGGCTTGTCTCCGACAAGGGTCCTTAGGATCTATTCGACCACACCTCTCATATGCATCGTTTGTTTGGTGGAACAGGCTTTCGCGGAAACGTGTTACTGCTTCTTTTGCAAAACTCCAGAGAACTGCACGTCTCACCAGCACAGGGGCCTTCTCCGGTACGCCGGGTTCTGCTCTAGATGTTTTGTTTAATCCTCTCGCTTAAAGAGAGATGGCTTTTGGTACCATGCGCATGACAATTTTGAAGAACTTGCTCGAGAACTTTCATTTGACCCCTGTCTTATGGATATACCGTCTGACGCAATGACACCAAATATCCTTCTGCGAAAAAACTATCACGTCAACTTTCCTCAAGTTACGGAATGGCTTCGGTCAGACTCTAAACCATGGCATGAATGCCATCGTATTTTCACAGATGGCTCCAAGACCGGACGGGGGTCTGGAATGTGGAATATAAGACTTCAAAACATGCATCTGCGCAGTTACATAATTCATAACATTTTCTTTTAGGACTTACGTCCCACTTAAGTGGGCTTAGCCCGGCGGGCCTTATTTCGTAGTAGTCATTGAAATAAGACCACATAACTCATGAGGTCTTATTTCCACTTAAAAATGTAGCCAAAAACTGGCTATACATTCCTGTTGCGTGCTGTTCATGAAAAATTATCTAAGCTTATCAAAAACCTAAATTCGATTTGGGACTTATGTCTCACTTAACAGGGACACAAGCCCACGTCGGACCACTAAGCTAGAGGTCGCTGGTTCAAATCTCGACCTATACCACCCGAAAGTTTTTATTCGCTTCCCCACCTCTTGCGAACGTCTGACAAACATCCAAGAGTAAGAAATGTAATGAGAAGCTTCTCAAAAATAAATTGCCGTTCGGAATCGGCATTAAACTGTAGGTCCCGCCATTCGTGTCAAAAATATAACTTCGCACACCCAATGGTTGGAGAAGTTAGGCTTTAGGACCTGTATAGGCCGTTTACGCCTAATATTTATTTTTAACAGGGCAAAAGGCCCAAAAGAAAAAGTTGTCCCTGCGCCATGCGCTATATTGTGAACAATTGTTAGAAGTCTAAAAGCATTTGCATTTGCAGTGACAGCCAAGCTGCATTAAAATCGCTACTAAGCCCTCTTACCTCGTCCAAGTTGGTGCTCGAACTCAAGCTTTCTCTGAATTTGGTCGGAAGGCTTAACACAGTGAATCTTATCTGGGTCCCAAGTCACACTGGGATCAAGGGCAATGAGATCTCCGATGAGCTTGCTAATCCAAGGTTCAGAGAAGTTTTCTCAGGACCCGAACCTGTGTTGGGTCTGCCTGCATCAGTAGATGTCTTTTATTGATGCTTGGGTTTCTTTTGAATACAAGATTCGATGCCACCGACATTTGCAAAAGGTCTGCGTCTTTTCGTCTATCTCTTAGGAGAATCGACTGCAGGCTGCTTGTAGGCGTGCTTTCGTGCCACCAAGCTTTTGCTAAATACATAGGTAGGGCACTCAGCCACGGCTCAAGTAGACCAGCAACTGGGTCCGAACCTTTCCTCTAACTTAAAAGGACCTGGAAATAGGAAAAAAAGCAAGACCGCTAGTATATTCTCAAAGTGTCGCGCTCTTAGAACCAATACGATTTGTACACAAACCTGAGAAGGTCTTTTAGCTCGACTTTGCGCACATCCTCCAGCTCATCATAGAAGTATCTGCTGAGGTTCAGCGTAGGTTAGTTCTTGCTTAACACTTGTTTGAGCGACACCACCACCTGTCCTGCTTGCGGTGACGAGGATGACAAAACACTTGCTATGCAGTTGTCCGGCATTTTCTCACATCAGGGGGCGGATTTTCGGGGCTGACGTATTGAGTGTCGAACATCTAAGCTCTTCATCGGTAAAGTAAAAGAAGAAGTATTGGAGAAATAATCGCTTCTAGACAAGTCTTAACATTCGAAGATAGCATAAATAAATATGCCCATGCACATTTTGCTTCTGTAAAATCCAAATGGTATTAATTAAAGTCTCTAACTGTAATTCCAAACAAATCGCTTTAATTCGCAAACCATTTAATTCGCATTTGTAACCCAAATTTGTATATGAAAAGCAATAAGCTTCTCAATTTAAGTATCAAAGCTATGCAGCCGAAAGTAAAAAGAGGAACTCAACAACTTTCCCCCAGCGCGACAGATGTCGTTTGTGCGGTTGCATTTTGCTAGCACACAGCAATTTTCTTTCGTCCTTTTAAGCTGGTTCCAAACATTTTCATGAATAAATTTCATGAGTGCGGTTGCAATGCAATTTTGTCCAAAGGCACACGCTCACCATTCATTGTGTGTATCGGCAGATGACGTTTTAACGCCGAATTACTCCCACACCGACACGATTCGACCATCCGGGCGGCATTGGCAAACTTTCGGCGTGGCATTTGTTTATGCGGAAAATTACTTATTTCTCGACAACAACGCTCTGCTTGCCTGCGTTTTTAGGAGAAAAACGAGCAGAGAAACTGTAGCACTATACTTAACTATGTCAATGCTGGCAGCCGTTGCACCAGAACTAACCATCGGGATGATGTTGATACAACGCATTCCGCCCAAGGACGAAACATAGTTTAGTACATATTTTCAAAACAATTGCTGAGCATAAATTAGATGGTAGCAGAATGCTTTTTATTTGAAGCGGCACATTTCGTCGGTCCAGCGAATGGATCGTAAACTAAGTGAAGGGGCTGAGGGAGGTTTTTTTGTGTATACAGACCCGTCATCTACATGAATGTGGTGAGTGCTGTTGAAATAATAACACCACATCGGTTGGATACGTGCAATCATGGATAACATACCTGTTTCCATATATATGGCTGATAAAGAAATTTTATTTGTTCAACGGATTAAGAGCAACATGCGCGGAAAATTGGTCCATTAAACCCGTCGAGTTTTTGAAAATTATTGCGGTCATAGTGTCTACATGAAATTGTGAACTCTACGGGTAGACCGAATCGAATGAAAATCGCAGTCAACCTCATTTCGCAGACTATTAGTTTCGATATTTGATGGTTTTTTAGAACAATAAATTTCTAGAATAGATGTGGCCAGTCTACAACATTGTAGGTAGGTAATATACGACTGAAACTAGTCCGCTATTACACTAATATTCAGGCATAACTGTGGATATTGAGCGACTTAAGTGAAGCGCAATGATTAAGTTATGCACTCATGGACGATATATAACATAAACCTCTGAAAATGAATTGACGCGATATATCAACAAATTTTGGCGTTCTGGAGTAAACTCCATTTTCAACGTCTTTTGGGTAAAAAAAGTTTTTGATTTTGAAATTTTTGAGATAATAATGATCAAAGACAAACATTTTATAAAGGGTCTTTTTTTTAGAGGTTGGTTTTTCAAATAGAGATAAAGCTGACATTTTGTGGTCAAATCTGGCAACTCTAATGTCATTTATGTTCAGTTTGGTTTGCCATTTCATCTTAAACAGGTTCACATATGAACAACGCTTGCAAATGGTGCAAATTTATTTCGAAAATAATGGTTCAGTTCGCGAAGTTTACCGCAAGCTCCGTTCATCTTATGTCGACATAATCGTCAATCAGAGCAATTAATTCGGTTAGTCATGGATCGTTTTCGCCATACGTTTACTCTATGCGATAATACGCATCCGTAGAGACGTCGAACAGTGCGCACCGAAGAAACAATTGCCGCTGTAGAGCAAAGTGTTGAAGAGGACCCGAATAAATTTTGTTCAGTGATGGGGCTCATTTTTAATTGACTGGCTACGCCAACAAGCAAAATTGACGCATTTGGAGTGTAGATAATCCACATGAGACACTTGAAACGCCATTACATCCACAAAAACTGACTGTTTGGTGTACTCTATAGGCTGGTGGAGTCATTGGGCCATACTTCTTCCGAAATGGTGCTGGAGAGTCAGTTACCGTTAATGGAGACCGGTATAGAGCCATGATAACCGACTATTTTGTTCCCGAATTAAATGGCATTAATGTGGATGAGATGTGGTTCCAACAAGACGGCGCTACATGCCACACAGCACACGTCACAGTCGATTTATTGAAGGAAACATTCGATGAGCGCATAATTTCGCGGAATGGTCACGTCAATTGGCAACCAAGACCGTGTGATTTGACCCCATTGGATTATTTTCTTTGGGGATATGTGAAGTCGCTCGCCTACGTGAACAAACCAGAAATGTTAGGGGACTTGGAAGCCAGCATTCGTGGCGTTATTGCCGACATACAGCCCCAAATTCTTGAAAAAGTGGTTGAAAATTGGACCTCTTGACTTGTCTTTATTCGAACCAGCCCCGGCGGCCACATGTCATAGCATATTTAAACATTAATGGCATAAAATTATCCTTCCAATAAAGCCAAATTGATGGACATTAAAACGATTTTCTTGTGTTTTATTTCCATTCGAAGTTCTATTGTACATGCTCCCCAAAGGACATTGCGGGTTCAAAGCTTATTTTATACAGATAGGCATAGAACCAATTATGGTAATTATGTACCATTTAATGAATTTTTAAACGAAATTGATTTTTGCTTGTAGCGAGCAGATTGTAAAAAGTCGATTTAGTTATTAACTTTAAATTACTTATATATGTAATTACTTGAAATAGTCTATAAGATGAAGATCTGTAGATGAAGCTTAGTCGCGCAACAAACAACCGTTGCGTACAGCGATACTGAGAGCTTACACTTAGAGAACGTAGTGTTTAGTGTTTTGCTCTGTGATGATATTCATAGTATTACGCACCAGTAGTATTATTCCATCATCAACCGCTTGCGGCGTGAAATGATTTTAGAAAGATAATATCATCAGGTGAGAATTACAAGGTCCTTTTTCCCACACCAATAATTTGAAAATCATGAAAACGCCTCTTAAGTAAGGAGCCTTTAAATTCTGGGAATTTAAAAAATACGCCTTAAATATTTTTTTTCAACTATGAAGTATATCTTAAAAGTTTCAAGTATACGGAGATTACTACTTAAGTCTTGAGATATTGCAACAACAGTGTGAATATGTCAAATGTGACATTGTCATCATAAAGTTTGACATTTTAAATGATAATCGTTTTGTCATACTATTTGTGTTGTTAACAGTTACGTACATTGATTTTCTATAATTTTCGACGTGGATTAAGCCAACAAGAGTGTGCCGATCAAATGCGCTTTAACTTTTGGTAATGAAACACCTTCTAGCGTCACCGTGTTTCGCTGGTATTATGGATTCAATCATTTTCGCCCTTCGCTACAGGACATATTTCGTAAAGGTCGTCCAAAACCAGTTGTTGTGCCCATCTCCATCGTCATTGTCATGATACATTCCATCGTCACAAACTGGACCGAATAACACCCGAAGAAACTTTCTCTCAATGATCCCAGAAGGTTTTCAGCCGCTTTTGATAGGGTCCATGCTTCTCCCCATAAAGCAGAACTGGGATGATTAAGGTCTTATATAATAACTCCTTGGTTCTATGAGAGTGGGCCTTACTCCTTTCTTCGGCCTTACTCTCCTTCGAACCAGCGATTGCCATGAGTGATTCTTCGCTTGACCTCCGAGCCGATGTTAATTTGCGAAGGTAGACAAAGTTTTTAGCTACTTCGAAGTTTTATTCATCGTGACGTTTTGTCCGAGTCGCCGATGTTGAGAGCCCTTTCTTGTTGGCAGCATAAACTTCACTTTGTCCTCATTAACAACCAGACCCATCTTCGCCGCCTCCGCCTTCGATGCTTGCAAATGCGCCACTGACAGCTCGCCCCCTCTGCCAATACTGTCAATAACATCAGCATAGGCAAGAACGGACTTTTGAAAATTGTACCTCTGGTGTTGGCTTGAGAGTTTTGTACAATTGCTTCAAGAACGATGTTAAAGAAAGTACATGACAGCGCGTCATCTTGTTTCAAACCTTTTTCAACATAAAATGGCTCGGTGGATTTCTTGGCGACTTTGACGGAGCAGCGAGACTTATCCATGCTCATCTTGCACAAATGGACGTTATCATAGGCGACTTTAAAGTCGATAAATAGATGGTGTATATCGATATGAAATTCCTGGGTTTCTTCCAAGATCTGCAAATTTTGTCGATGGGTGACTTTTCTGGCCTAAAACCACACTGATATGGGCCGATCAGTTTGTTGGTGGAAGGTTTTAGGCGTTCACAAAATACTGCCGACAGGATCTTCTACTCAGTAGTTGGCACACAGTTCAGAACATTTTCTTTCTTGTCCAGACACCATGCTGATGTTCTTTTCGTCGGACATACTTTCATCCGATGAAATTTTACAGGAGAGTTGGTGCGTGCTCATCCCTCTCGGCTGGAATCCCCTGCAGCAGCTTCGTTGGACCTAAGTTTGGATATCGCTATCCTCACTTCGTGTAGTTCGGGGAACGGAAGTTTTGGCTGTCATCGTCCAAGCTGAGCACAAGTTGACAGTGTCGATTGATGCCAAGATATGTTACCAAAATTTAATCGCGGTACTTCAAAGGACGTCTTTTCATGGTAAATTGTCATTGTCATTGTCATGGTTTTTGTCTGAGAAATACAAACGCCAAAGATTTAAAATATACCCGTCTGGCATCATAAGGAGTGCAACTGCTTTTCAAAAATCGCTATTATTCAGAACAGGAATAATTGGTCATATAATTGGTAATATGTTTTACACTAAACCAATACTGCGAAGCTATGCGGAATATGTAATAGTGGAAGGGATAATCGGGGGAACGATAAAATCGGGGGGTTTTAAGAGGGAAGAGGGCTTTTCCTGGAACTACCCACTCTACCGGTATTTAAAATTCCAAATTAACAGAGGTGGTTCATTAGGGATGTTGTTACACGTGAGCGTAGCCGCAGGCAGAACCTTAATGAAAAAAAAAACTATTACAGGTTGAGCTTTCATCGCCTTGATTATCCAAATATTAATCCGTTAATTTTTAAGACTACTGCAATGGCTCTGTGTTTGGACCAGTTCTTTTTTTCAAGATTATGCTATTTTAAATGAAAAAATTAAACTTAATTTTAGTTAAAATAACTCGACCCTACTTTCCCTAATCCTTGGCAAATAACCATTATTACCATCAAAGTAAATAAGTTTCACCAATCGAAAATTCTAAATGGAATTCAAAAAAAAACTTCCCAGCTAACAAATAGAATAAACGATTTAATTTGACTGCCAAAAAATATTGGTTTTAGTTTATTTGTGTTATTTAAAAGCTTTGGTTCACGAATTAGCCATTAGCTAATTCTATGGGTAATTAATTTCACACAAAGCGCGATCAAATGGAACCGCATTTTAAAACTTACACTAGCTACCTACCTACTTGATACTTTGTGGTTTCCACATCTCGATTTATATATCCGCGAAGCATTTAACATTACGCAGCGAGTGTATAATTTATGTATAAATTCTTTGCAACAAATTGCCAACCATTAACTGATTAATTAAATTCACATAACTAATCCCTATTCGGGAACCAATCAACTCACCACTTCATTGTTTCCACATAATTTGCATTGAATTCCAATATACCACCTAAAACATTGCAGATAGCTGTATGCAATCAATTGTACACTACGAAGGAGGACACCCCCCATCCAAAAAGATAATTAATCCCTCCAGCACACTCTCAGTATGCAAAAATATAATTAAAACAGGACAGGACAATCGATTAGCGAAATTTGTTTCAATTGCCACAACATAATCGCGCACTTAATGCGATGTCGCACATTGCATTACGTTTGTTGGACATAAAAATGGATTCATACCTCTGACTCTGCGAGCAGAAACCCGCAACAAATGTGTCCTTAATCGAATTAAAATCCATCTGCTGAAATATGTATTTAAATGTAATTTATTTGGGCGCCATGCAGGCTTTTTCCTTTCACACACACACAAACACCTGGTAGCCGTAGATGCATTAAACAGAATATGCATTGCATTTTTGAATGGAAAAAATAATTTTTAAAAAGACAAAAGTTTATCATCAAACAGTATTTTCCATGATAATTCGGAGAAGGATATGATATGAATTGAGTAGGTGGGGTGTTTCCCTTTCGTCAACTGAAATGAAATCAAATTTGGATTGAAAAGTATATAGAGTTTGTATTTATGTGATTCCATGGTCTAGGTGTGGATGCACAAAACTCAAAATATGTTTATCACATTCAATCGCAAGTGGCCTAGAAATCGATTAAAACATCCAATTCAATTGGATCTGAATTAAATGGAAAGTTTCATCAATGGGATTGAACTTAGATAGAGATTGTGCAGTGAAATCTATTCGCGCTTAATTAGATGCATTCGTGCAACGATTTTACTACAAACAACCATGCAAAGGATTTCTTTGTTTTGAAAATATTATGTGCCTCGGCAGCAGGAATATATTCGATGACTGATAAAAGTTGAAGCAAAATCCGGTACCGGTATCCTTATTTTAAACTACATCATTCAAAGATAAATTCTTAAATAGATATGAAATTGGTAAAATTTGTCATATTTAAGTTTTAGTTTGAAATAGGTGGCCGTTCGATTTCTAAGGAGGTGCTTGCTTAGAATTTACAACCGAAACTTTAGCAATTGGCAGTTTAATGCGTCTTTGCATTGAGCTTGAGACATATTTTTCGAAAATGATGTTAGGTAATGATTTCGACTTTCCATGCGGCGCGATTGACGGCGTCAAGGCTCACATCTAGTGAGGCCCGTGACGATTCTTCTCAGTTGGCTAAGTTGGCTGACCCATCCCTAAAATTTCAGCTTAAGAAGGCTACATGGAATATGGCCCCACAAACAATTTCCCCAAACAAAATATTAAAAATGAACTCAAAAATTTACAGTGATCCACAAAAGTCTGCGTACAATGATGAAACTATGATATATCGTAGCGGTGTTCCCAAAAATAAAACATTAAAATTTTCCAATGGGTACATTTCAGTAAAATGATTCACTCTTCTTTACTCATTTCAAACAAAATTTACATTAGCCACATAAGAAAAACTTAATAATATAAAAAATAAGTCACTGAAAGGAAGGAAAAGGGGATAAATTAGTTTGACTGGATAAAAAGATAAAATTTCATAAATTTACTTTTTGGCTAATATTTGGTGGGATATCCTTTCATCTTTATGACCTCCTTAAGTCGGTTAGGCATAGAATTTATCAGCTTTTCGGTACATGAGCTGTTAATATTGTCCCATTCTGACAATAATGCTTCGTTTAGTTGAGCTTTATTCAAAATTTCGTGAGTTCTGAACCTACGCTCTAATTCATCCCACAAATGTTCGATAGGATTAAGGTCTGGACTCTGTGGGGCGTTTGCTGTGTGGAACATTAAACAATAGCCATATATGCAATTTATGGGCAGTATGTTTGGGATCGTTGCCTCGCTGAGAATAATAATCGTTCGAGATTTCCAGTATTTCAGCACTGTCTTTTAAATTTTTTTTGAGGACATCAATGTAGACGAATTGATTCATCATTCCTTCAATTATTTCCAATTTTCTGACACCCGCTGCGGATATACAGCCCCATACCATTACACCCCCACCACCGTGTTTCACTGTTTTTATTGTGTTCTTGAGATTTAGAGCTTCGTTTTAATGTCGCCATACTTTCAAGCGGCCGTCCGAGCCAAAAATATTGTACTTAGACTCGTCCGAGAATATTAGAAATCCTGAGGTTTATTTACGTACTCCCTTGCGAATGCGAGACGTTTTTCCCTATTTATTTTGCTTACCAATGGTTTTTTTCTGGGTGCGCACGACTTAAATCCCATTCCGACGATGGCCCTTCTCACCGTTTCTTGATGCACTGTGATGTTGTTATGCAATCCAAGGTGTGTACATATCTTCTGGGCACTAGTGAATGGCTCCTGGTCCACAATTCGCTTGATCGTCCTCTTATCACTCGGAGTTAGCTTCGGCGGTCTTCCAGATCTTGGCTTTGATTTGATTTGATTTGCCCAAAAAATTTATATGGAAAACAACAACACGAAAATTGTTGTGAATTTTTCATGAGGTTTCATAAAGTGCTTTCAAGGCTCTTTCCGCAGGCTGCAGTTACGTCTCAGCAACTTCGTTGCTCCACTCGAGGTATGTGGCAACAGTAGTTGTGTGGAACGCGGGATTAAGGGATTTCCAACATGGGTCCATGGACCTTGTTGAACTTATGTCCATTTATTAAATAGTCAGACATAATGACCATGGACTTTCTGTCTATTTGAAGCAGACATAATGTACTTGGACCCTATGCCATGCCGCCTAGTTTTCAATTTTTTTTCTTAAAGTTTTTCACAATGAAATTCCTTCCATCCTCAAGCTATGAAAAATGGCCCCAAATCACCGAAATTTTCGTGTTGTTGTTTTCCATATAAATTTTTGGAGCAATATTTTCGTGGCGCATTTTTCATGTAGCAGTGGTTAATAGACCACGATCAAGCTTATTTCCTACCAAACTGAAAGGTTTAGATGTGGACTGTTTTAATATTTAACTGCATGGCTGTGCCGAAAACATTGCAGCATTTCTAAAAAAAAAGTACACAACTGCGTCATACTAAACTTTCTCGATACATGAAATGCGTTTTTAAACCGCAAAATGAATCGAAAATGGATTTATATCACTTTTAAGGTTTTGGAAAATTAGAGTTTCTCAAAAACGGAACCTACGATTTTAATGTAATTTCGCACATTGGACACTTTAAACAAAATTGTTCAAAATACAAAAAATTTGTAAACAATGCCTAAACTTCCATCTCCTCTGTTTTATCATCTCCCTTATCTTATGCCTGCAACTGACCAAATGATTCCATCCCTATAACTCATAATCATCTACGTATCCACCTAAAAGGCGACAACATCAATATCATATCATCCACAGGCGACACCAATCTCAGCACTCCAATACCACATAGCATACACCATTATTTACATGCATGCTTAACTGCCAACTTAGCTTCATGTTTAATTAAAATATTCAATTCCAAATAATCCCCATATCAATATAGTATCCTGCCAATTACATCCTACTCGCAGGCAGAAAAAAAAACAGAAATCCTTGCCAACCGAATCCCCTTTTAATGAGACCATAAAGTCATTAACACCACTCTCTTCCGTTCCGCACACAGAGACTTGGCGCAAAACTTATATAGTAATTTGCTACTAACAAGCACTTCCTGTGTGTACACATAATCGTCCTCCAGGACAAAACGAAAAGAATAAGCGAGAAAAAATACGGCACCGCTTGGTCAAGATATAAATCTACAATCGCTGCAACACGGCGCGCTGTAACCCAACGCAATTGTGGAACTCTATCCGTGAAAATAATTAACTCCTTCGTGCACTTCATAATATCCTGGCGTGAGGATGTTTGTAGGTTTTTTTTATGTGATATTGGAAGGCTTTACCGCCCCCCACATCGTAGAAGAAGCAAACGCGCCTCTGTCGGCCGCAGACCATTATTAATTACCTACCACCGGGCTGGCGGCCATTATTCAAACAGAACCATGGGCTACTACCATGTCCGCGATAAATGATGAAGTCTTCGACGGTAGATGGTGTTGTTTTTCCATTTTAATTTCCACTTTGCAATTTCTTCATTTAGCTCTCGCGCTTCAATGGACCTGTGTCACGAACGAAAGGGGGCATATGGATGCCGAAAGCCGACCGAACCTCCAACGGCAGTATGCTGGCGACATGCTGGCGGCGTAGCTTGTTGAATTCTGTAAAAGATGGTTTCTTTGGAATGGGCGACGGTGGACGGGGGACGACGACGGCCGCAATGCTGAGAGTAAATAAATTAAATTTCATGTTGGGTGGGAATGGGATAGGGAATGGGAACGAGCACAGGCATAGCCGGGTAATGGCCAGTGGACATTCTCTCAATAAACCCCTATCCCTCAATTAGTGTGAGGAGTAAGTGCCGGCTTGTGTATGTGCGATGTGATGTCTGCCATACAATACTTTTGGCATGTTTAATGATTAATGAAAGGAAGCAGATTGTATAGAGACGACTTTGTTAGTCGTTAGTCGTTAGTCGGCGAAGATTTGAGAAATCACTTCACAGGATACCTATCTACGAGCTTCTTTGGACAAAGTATAGATTACTGGATTGAATATCGTATTTGTTAACTGGGTGGCAAAGAAAAGGGAATGTAGGTAAAGTTAACCGTCGTCCGAGTTGGTTTCAGGTGGGCTAGAATTGGACACCAACGTCACAAACTACCAATTATTCTGCTAAACTTAACGATTAAAAGTTAGGTTTGCGTTGAAATTAAATCTGCAAAGTGCTCCTTTCGATGGTTATCGAACTGTACCAGTATTTACAGTCCTGCGAAGTTAAGAATGTGCAATTTGAAGTTATAGGTCTTAGCATTTTAGCTTAGATTAGTGGATCTCTGAACGCATGAAAGATCGGTTTGAATATATGCTCGGAAAATGTCCACCCCACATCCTACCCTAGTAACTTTAATTGGGAGTACGCAATATATAGGTGCTTTAAACAATGTCAAAACATCTGCGATGGCATTGCGTATTGAGTTGTTGTCTCATGGAGCGCCTAAGATAAAGGCGCTATAAACTTATCAAAGTCCAAAGATCAGCTTGGTGACATGAAATAACGCCAGAAACAAAATAATGTAAAAAAAATTAATAAAAATAAAGCCATAAGAATCTAAAGCAATATGGGCGGCATGCTGCCCCCCTGCAACCCTCTGCTTGGTTTCACTGCTAGATTTGGAGTAGGTGCGAAGTTGGGTATATGCAAAGATTTATTTGGTTTAAAAAAAGTTTGCATATAGCCAACCTCGTGCCTACTCCCAATCTAACAGGGAAACCAAGCAGGGGAGTAGCAGGGGGACAGCATGCCCCCAATATTTTATAACCATCACGAAATCATTAAAACTGTGAAATTGGTCTTATTTCGATTTTGTAATGGAAATAATGCCAGTTTTTTTGAATTTGGCTTTATTTCGTTTGGCCTTATTTTTACGTCACCGATCAGCTTGTTTATGCCATAGCGGAGCATAAAAATCGACTAAACCATTCCCCATCTTACTTCCATGTCACCATCACCATGTCATTCTGGGCTGATGGCGCTTTTATGGAAACACATTAATCCGTACAAATGGATCAAAAACTTATGATGTAGCACGTCGAAATAATGGCGAACGAAAAAGTCTAATCTTGGCTTAAAGGAAAACGTCTACTGCCTCTATAAATCATAAAATTCGAATTCATTCTAATTGATACAGGGCTTAGAAATAATAGCTTTAATTCAATAGACAGTTGGTTTTCCATTATCAGAAAAATTGGCCCCACAACTTTTGTTACATATTCGGCCTTTGTATTGACAGTCTGTCTGTCTGTCTACCTGTCCGGCCGCCGTATGGCGAAACGGTTTTACGGATTTGCTTCAAAGTTCGCATATAAAGTTTTTGGGGTTACTTCTCAGAGCATCTTTTTATTTTTTGCTTTACCGTTTGAAAAATAACGATACCTGCCATACAATTATTTTTGTCAAAATCACTTATCACTATCTGCGATATCTAAACAAATCCAAGTGTTGTCTACTTTCCGAACTTGTATAGGAACGTTGGTTAACATTGCCCTTTTGGACAGGTTCGTAGAGTCCCACCTTTTAAAATGGCAATTCCAACTTATCTGCTAACTTGGGACATATCGAATGTACTGAAACACTTGCCCAAATTTAAGGTTAAGGGCTTTACTTGTTTCTTATCTAACACCTCATCAAAGGGTAAGCGTGCCCACTAATAAAAAAGTTCTTGAACAGGTGCCAATTTATTTTTGTTGTTTATCTCAGCGTTTTAATCAATTCTTTAAGGTCTTGAGTCCTCACAGGAATAAGGGAGGTCATATCAAAATTATTTTTTTTATTAAAAAGTTAAGGTAATATGCTCGCCAAGTTTAATAGCTCTACCATTAGCAGTTTAGCTGTGCGCTGCAGAGTCAAACGTCAGTAAGTCAAGGAAAACAATTTTTTCTAAAACTGTTCCTTCTTTAAACTGGAAGTCGACTTTGAGAGAGCCAATGTTGAATGGATACCGTTTAAGTGAGAAGTTTTTAATTATTCTTAGGCCGGAAACGACATAGGTGTACAGTACCTATTCCAGAAGACCTTCGACTTTAGGTGTATTTAAGTTCTTTCTTTTTTGAATTCGAAATTAGTTTTATAAATAAGAGATATTTACTCTGATATGACTGTAAGAAATACCTTAGTAAGGATTATCAGCTTTAAGTTATCAATAAACTGATAAGGTCGACTTTAACACCCTTTAATTATTATTAAGGCCGTCAAGGACGTTTTTATCTAAATAACAAAACTCATTAATAGGTGTTCTCAGAGAGAAACAAATTTCAATGATTTTCATTGTTGAATCAGGAGCTTAGGTTGTGATTAAGCACAAGAATTTATAATACAAACTTTCCACTATTCAAATTAGAAGTGCTAATTCATTAGCATATTTACGGTATTTGCTCATTATAAAAAACCCTTTCCCTTTCATAACAGATAGCAGATACTCATAAAAGATGTTGTTATCTCAACAATCATTTGAATAGATTCTCCCCTCATTACGATTTCTAGGTCATAATTTGAGATGAAATACAAAATATTTGCCAACATCTTTGGATCAAAAGTAGGTATCTCTGCACCATCTCTTAACCTAAAATTTATTTTGTTAAACTATTCAAAAAATTTCCCCGCTAACCTCAACATGCTTTACATTCCTTCAAATTAGGGTTAAAATTCCAGGTCCCCCGCACCCTTGACAGCTTCAGACCGATGACAATTGAAAAATATCCACTTCACCCGACTGCCACAGAAAAATCAACCTTCAAGAACTAAATCTCCCACAAACCTAGGAATATCTCTACGAGAATAGGAAAAGTCTTCAGGGTTTTTCAATTAACCGAAAACTTTGTTCAATGTAAATAGAAATAGAAATAGAGAAATAGAACTCACCGCAGGAAGCACGTGAAGGCCCTTAAGACTGTAGGGATACAATTACGCTCATCTGCCTTAACTAGTTGCAGAATAACGATTTGGAAAATTTTCTAAATGACAATGAATTTGTTTTGACCACAATAACTGTGCTACTTGTCCCATCTTATAAATACGTCACAACAGGTTATGTGTGTGTTGTGGAAGAAAAGCATGCAGATAGATGGAGAAGATTAGATACTACCACAGCACAAAACGGATAATTGAGACTTAGGATGTGATCCAACAGTGATAATGTGAGTTGGACAAAGCAAGACCAAATGATTTCTGTCCGAGAAAAAGCACTTAACAATGAAACAACAAGGGAGAAGCTTGTAGGTAATAGGATTTTTTTTTCGCCCAATCAATGATGATCCTGTGAGTAATAAATTAATTTCCGCATGGCAGTCCATTACAATCCATTCAATGGAATTCTCACAGGATGAATGGGTATCACAGTGCAGAATGGCCGTGACTTGTGTGTGTGGTTTGTGGTTTGTTGCCTGTGTGTGAGGGTGCATGATTTTTCCTGTGGCACATGGTGACTTTACCACAAAAGTAGATGTGTTTTTCTGTCCGCAAACTAAGAATGGACGGTAATGTGGTGCCTAGGTTTGAGGGATAGTCAAGTAATTCTTTTGAAAAGGACCTCCGATCTGGGCTTTGGTAAAATAGAAAATACCCAGAATGGCAGCTGAAACAGAAGAGTAATTGAGAAGATTAGAGGGAGTTAAACTAGTCGCTTTTAGATTGTATCCGATTCTTGGAATGAATGGCGCAGTTGAGATAAGATAGGATACGTTAAGTTGTATTTAACCCTTAAATGGGCAGAGAATCTTTAAAGATGCAACCATTCAAATTATTTTATATAAGCAAATATGCAAGCGATGCAAAATGTTAGATCTAGCCTAGCTTCTACAACCATTGAGCAGTTTAATGCTGACTCCGAACGGCAATTTTATTTCTGAGAAGCTTCTCATGACATTTCTTACTCCTGGATGTTTGTCAGGCTTTGTCTTTAAGCTGTTACGGACTGTTGAACCAGCGACCTCTCGCTTGGCGGTCAAACGCTTGAAATGAACACTGGAGATGCTTTAAAGTGGTTGAGGTATTTGTGTTTGCTTTCCTCTCGAAACCGACTAAGCCTAAATCACATTAAAATGCAGGGTTGTGGCCACGTATTTGCAGAGCAATGAGCGATTTTTATTAGCCACATATCGTGTAGTGCAATAGTCACTTACAGACTTTAATAAACTGCCTCATAAGGCTTTATAAGACGCAATGTATAGATCTCTTCATGAATAAAAAAAATTAAGGTTTGAAGGCCATTTCCAGATGGCCCAGAGCCAAAAGCCAAAACAAAAACCATTGCCAAATGGCTGCATTAGGTACTTTTTGGCAACGCTGATACAAATTTCTCATTTCCTTCGATGATCCTCCATTTATAATAGCCAAGTAAATTTTCTGTCCGACCCAAATTACTCGGAAACTGTAAGACCTACCATGCTGAAACTTGGTATATAGGTAGATCATGGCATAAAAATGTGCCAGAGAAGAAACGAAAAACATTGTTATATATTAAATTTGCAATTTAGTCAAAATCACTTAAAACGACATTTTCTAGGGCCATTGGTTCATTCCACCGACCAGCAACAGGAGGGTCACGTTCCATTTTCGGGCCGCGGGGGCTCGAACCTTGGCTAATTATTCAACGGGATTTGAACAAAATAATCTTTAGGATACTTTCGTTAAAAAAATCCAGCATTAGCTATGATTAAATAGTGTCGCTCTCAACTGACGGGGGCCCAGTGATAATTGACAAAGAACAAGAATTAGTACAGAGAATCAGTGATAAGGTGGCAGCCCCTTATGGAAATGGACAATGGACAAGTTGATTAATTTTATGAGATATCGTTCTGCTCTTTAGCACCGAAGGCTGCAGAAGTTTCATTGATTCTAAATGTGATTCGGCTTATTCTCACTTATTTCGACACAACGGTATTCGTTAGTTAAGTAAAGTCCAAGTTATAACAAAAGAGCGCAATGTGGCTGTTTTTAACTTTCTCGTATACATTAGTATACTAAAGAGAAAGTTATTGTGATCGTGCGGAAATTTCGAAGTATGAGGGATGATATTACGACTATAGAGAAGTCAAAAAAGTGGGTTCGCCAATGCCATCCATCGGTCTGTCTGTCTGTCCGTCCGTCGTATGGCGAAACGGTTCGACGGATTTAGTTCAAACTTCGTATATAAGGTTTTTGGGGTTACATATCGGGGCATCTTTTTATTTTTTGCTTTATCGTTTGAAATAACGGTATCTGCCATACAAATTTTTTTGGTGAAAATCTCTTATCACCATTTTTCTCGAAAGTGGTTCCAAGGATTTCGGTCTTCTTTTGTACTAAGGATGATTGGGATGGGGTCAAAAGTTCTGCATACTCAGTTTTTGGGAAAAAATCGATTAACGGTAATTTTTAAAACGAGCAATATCTCAAAAACTAATAAATGGAAGTTCAAAAAATGTATAGTTCTTTTATACTATAAACTCAAACAAATTAGCGTACTTAGATTTTTTAAATAATTTTTTTTTCATATAACGATTTTCTTAAATTCAAATTAAATTCGTTTTCTCAAAAACGGCTCTAACGATTTTGAAAATTTTTTGTATTTCGAACAATTATGTTAAATGTGTCCAATGTGCGAAATTACATCAAAATTGTAGGTGCAGTTTTTGAGAAAATCACATTTTCTAAAACCTAAAAACTGATTTAAATAAATTTCTCATCATTAATTTTCGATTCATTTTGCGATTCAAAAACGCATCTTATGTACCGAGAAAGTTAAGTATGACACAGTCGTGCACTTTATTTTTAAAGATATTCTGAAATATTTATCTGCGCTCAACATTGAGTTACAAGAAAATGGGAGATTAATATGTGATCTAACACAAAGCCTTTCCGATTTCCGTCGCAATTTGGAAATTTTTTAAAAAGATATTGCAAGACAAGAATTTATTCATTTCCTCACAACTGCTGAATATAAAAAGAATAACTCAGACATTGAAATTTTTTTAAGATTTCTCTTCGATCTTAGAAATTAATTTTCTGCACGATTCTAAGTCTTCCAACGGAAAGCCGCAAAATGGAATGCTGTGGCTGCAAAGTTGTACAGTCTTTCAAAGCGATCACTACAAATGGAAGTAATCGACTTTAAAATGTAAAAAAGCTTCATCTACTAATTAAATAAATTTTATGGTAAATATGTTCCAGAAAAGTATGAAAATTGCAAAACAGAGAAAAATACATATGAACATGGCTACTATGTTCTGATCGACATAAATATGTGAATCATATTTCTCAAAATTTAACTTTTTGAAGAACAAATATCGTTAGAGATTGCCTACCTTTAGCATGGACTAAACTATAAATAAAAAACTGGCCCAAGATCATCGCTGTAATTGTAAAATAATTGTAAAAATTCCGAAAACTCAGCCTTTGGTACCTCATCTCCCTTGACGTCTCAAAAAAAAAAACAATGCTCTTGCCGTGGATAGCAGAACTAATTATTGGTTCATCTAAAATAAAAAAAAACAGAAATATTTCCCTATTAAATGTATACATCTCGTTATTTGACGAAGGAACCTAAATTAAAATTTGAATTTTTGAACAAAAAAGCACATTTTTTTTGTCCAATTTTCGCCATGTATTGGCTCGAAAAAAAAAATGGAATAAAAAAAAATCCTTCGTTCAATGACTAGATAATGTTATTTCATTTTATGTGTGTAAAATTTGAACAAAATCGCTTCATAACTTTTCGAGAAATTGTGTCCACCAGCTAAGCACGGCTATAGAGCTAGTTTGTATTCTAAGAATTCCACTCAAATTGATTCCAATTTCAATTGAACTTTTCGGCAAGTCCCCTTCTGTGTCGGTTTATTCTTATAACCACAGGAATACCAACCAAAGCAACCCCTAATGGAACAATCAAAGTTCGCAATGAGAAAAAAAAACTCCACCTAATCCTTGTCATATCACAAAACCATCAAACTATCGTACGCTCGTACATAAAATTTCCCCTCTGGTCATAGAACACTTGTCATACTAAAACCAACGCACTTCGAAAAAAACCTCTTTCGTACTATATATGGTGGAGCTAATAAAACAATACGTACACAAAACACACATCTACACACTAAACTCCTACGGGGGATAAGACCACAAAAAAAAATTGGCCAACAAAATTACACGACCTTCCAGAATAGCAGAGGGGCACGTACAATCGTAAATGGCATTTCACCTCACCCGGAAACCGCAAGGGTTTGAGTTTGAGGTTGCCAGGAACAGAAGCAACATATATACACAACACACCTACACACACACACACACGCATAAGGCATGCCGGCGGGTGTACAAATTTCTACCGGGAAAGACAAAGCAAATAAGCTCTATGCAAACGGCCGCAAGGGTACTGCGATAAATGAGGAAAGGATTCACTCGCGCGGGCACTACCATCAAACGCGTGGTCTTTTTTAGTAGTTTTTCATAGCCCAAATCAAGGAAGATGATCTTTTTCCTCTACAACTTGAAAATAATTTAAATTTAAATATAATTTTGTCGCTGCAAGGAATATCGTCGCTTGAGTACGCGTACACGCGTACATCCTTGAATATTTGCCTAACAGCGAATATGAATTATTTAACAGAATTCTAATACAATCATGTACGCATCAATGAGCACATTTTCGCTATCAAATCAGATGGGTGTATCCTTAATTAACGTTTAACAGAAAATTTGTTTGTCGGTACCTGCGTGCCAGTAGATCATTATTAATACATTTGTGAATCTTATTGATTATTAAATGAGGAATCTGCAAAGCCTTGCGTCAAGATGTAGAGATCCACCTACACACATACATAGGCGAGGACGAGCATTTGATTTTATGATTATTTTATGAAATTTGTTTGGTATTTCTATCATATGTATGTATTTAAAAGGACCAGGAAAAGAAGTGGATATTTATAATAGGAAAATAATGGGTTTCACCTTAGAGTTGTAAAACGTGGCAGCTGAAATATTGAGCTGAAATATTACAGATTTAATAAAAAATTATTTTGGTTTGTTATCACATTTGTGGAGGAGGCGGTCTTGTTTGAGTTTTGAAAGTTTGAAAAACCAGCCGTGATCTGAAAATGTTTTATTTTGTTTTGAAGTATGGGGTAGAGTGAGGATACGGTCCAAATGGTGGTAGAGTTAGATTTGTTTGCTTAAAAAAAAAATTTCATTTCGCATCTATGAAGGACAATATGTTTTAAACTTTACCAATTTAAAGATCTATCCATTAAAAATAAAGTTCAGGGTCATATGAACATATCTCGGCAAAGAGGGCTCGGCAAAATAACGTCCTTTATTGAAATGCTTGGTTGTACGGGTAGTAGCGGGGTGAGAGTTGTCTCATTCTACGGGCGTGGTTCTAAATTTGGAACAGTTAAAAGCGTGCATTTGACGTCAAGGCCAACATATCGCATGTTTTTGTGTTTTTCCAAACTAGCGCGCATTCCCAGATCGGTAAGAAATTCTGGGAATGAAGACCTGGAGGGCCTCGGCCATTAGATCACCTGTTAACGTCAGCTCTTGGTTCTCACGATCGTTTAGTGAGGCAAATTCTTCATGATGAAATTCACTGCCGTATAGACTATGCAGAAACTATGCGAACGGGACTACAATTCTTGCAGAAACGCATGTGAAGGCATTCTCGAAAAGGTTTTAGAGGCCACAATTTTTGTTTTAAACTTATGTGGATTTTTTGAAGTCCCGCTTTATGTCACCTGTTCAAGGACTCTTCAAAACTTGAAGGCCAAGTCGTTCATATGATGTCCGGTTACTTTTTTTTATAATAAACGCGCACTAATAGGATTTTGTAGTGCGGGCATTAGGAAAGTGTACGATAAGATATATGGAAATACTAATGCACGTTGGTTTTAAACGTCTGTAAACGTTTGAATCTTGAACCCTGTCAAAAAGTTGAAAATATGTTATTGGATCACCAAAACAGATTTGAGCGTTGCACTCAAGCGAATAAGCGCCTTATAAATTGCCGGCCGGATCAGATGGGGTGAAATATTTCTTGCATTGCTTGAGGAAGCTTAGACATTTCGCAGCATTCTTGGCGACATCGAACAAGTGTACATTCCAACGAAGGTTGTCATTAACACACATACCAAGGGCGGAAGGCCTTTCGGTCTCGGCGTTGTAAGTGGCATTCATGAATAATGGCAGAGTATTAGGGTTTAGCTTCAATGACAGAAGACAGCATTAAATTTTACTCTGTTGGTAAGACTGCTATCGAGGTCAGAATTTAAAAAGCTTAACATACGTTGCCGTTACAGCTTCGCGCCCGAAGATGAGCAACGCGAACCTGGAAACGAATATGAGAAGCTGACGGCACTGACAGCGTGAGATAGAGAGTCGGCGACAAAAGAGAGCCTTGAGGGACACCAGCGGTGAGTTGCAGACTGTGTAGTTGGTAATTTGTAATCCGATCAACCAGCAGACATCAAACTGAAGCCGTACAGTCGAGCGGTAGAACGATAAGTGGAATCTCTTTTTATTTTTGAAAATAAAGCCTGTAAAGTTAAAAGATGTCTGCGGGCGGGGATAATATCATAATCTCTCCAACATTATCTGTAGCTCTTCATTTGAAGGCATACAGCTAATGCTGCATATAAATGCTGACCTCATTGGTATAGATTATAGAATAGCAGGCTGTTAGGAACAGCAATGCTGGCCTAAACCATTCTTAAATTTGGAGAAAATGTAAAATTTTTAAGCATTTTTTATCCACTAGACGCAGGTTGTAGGATAGTTGAGAGTTTTTTTTCGCATGATATAAATATCAAGGGGTGTTAGTTTCATCTAAGCATCTAGATCATCGGCAGGTGTGCTACGGAAGGCTTATTTGCATTAATCATTGTAGTGCAGATCAATAAGTCTCTTTAGCGTGTCAAACCCCATGCTTTGCCAAAGTCAGCCTTGTACTATCAAGGCTTGGTCCAGAGAAACTTTGCTATCAAATATCACTTTAAGATATTTAGCTCCCCCTGATAGCTGCAATGTGAAGCATTTTTGTACTAGTTGAAACAAACCCATTTGCAGTACAGACAAAAAAATCGCAACATCTTCAGCACGTAGAGACCAGGAATGTTGAGCGTGGTCAGCAGGGAGTCGAACTTGCGCGGATAGTAATTTTTTTTACGAATCTTTCGAATTTAATTATTTTTTGTCGTTCAGCGGAGCTGCAAATGCTGAGGGTGCTGCTGTAAAAGGCACCCTCGATATCAACAAACATCCCAAAAACGTATTCTTTCCTATTTTCCTTGCTGATGGGTATATTGCATTTCAGAAAGCCCACGTGCAGCTCAACCAGCCTTTCCACGTTTTTTAAGAGAAATGATGTTAAACAAATAGTCCTGAAATTCTTAGCGATAGAGAAGTCAGCCTAACAGACTACTCACATAAACCACAATAAGACACTCTTCGATTGCCGAAGAAGCCTAGTCTTTTTGTTTCGATCTATAAAGATTCCAGTCATCCTCTAAATTGATCTTGAGTTTAGAGTCTTGAATTTAGACGCCTTGTGGCATCATTTCCCATTCAACACAGATTCTCGTTCCACCATGATACCAGCTTAACGGATGTGATAGTCCCAAAAATGATGGTAATGGCTTCATTGAGGTCATGAACGACCTCTTCTGCCTTTCGTCTCCACCTGAGTTTAAGGACAGTATGGACAGATTTGGCCATTCAAATTGGTCTTTGTCGGATTTCTTATCTCTTGCGAGGTTATGGATTCGCTTTGGACTCTGGCCTGACCTTCTAATTGGTAACCGAGTTAAAGTTTCACTGAGGTTGATAAGTATGACCGCTGATATTAGCGAGCGCGGTATATGGAACGCAATCTACATCTTAGATTCTTTATGTTATCGGCGTAGACTAGGTGCCAAAATTGTTTCTGTTTGTACCGGAGCGAACTCGAAAGCTTGTAACAAATTTAATTTGTGTCCTTAAATACTTTAAATCATTCCTCAACACCAACTAATTTCGAACTCACCTTTGGTCAAATAGCTAGGTAATCGGTTTCACTCACCGGAACCTCCCGTACATAATTTCCTGCACTAACTTTGCAATGCCGATAAAGTTTATCAGCATTATTGCCACAAAATGTCCAACGTGATTAATCAAATATTAGACCCTGCATCGTCATTTAATACGATTCCGATATCGGAGGAAAATTGGAAAATATTTTCCCCACCATCATCGTTCGATACGACTATTGGAATGTGAGAACTCACTCGTATAAAAGGGCAACAATCCTTAAACATAAATCAATTCAACTGCAATCGATTCAATCAGACTCGTTTCTCCCTCCATTAGCTATGATTATTTTGGGAATTTTCGCTGCCCACTGCCATATCGCCATATCGCCATATCGTCCCGAAGCCATCACGAACAAATATTACACTCATAATAGTTTTAACAAAGCTGAGCAATCAAAACGAAAACAGATTCTGTATTAACCGCCCCACCCGCCCACAGTCTAGGTGGTCCTTTAGCAATACATATGTTCGTTTTCTTTCCCCCGTCACAGAGCAGATCATAATCCTGACCGCACCGCAAGGTACAGTACGTAATTCAGTTCAATAGACCCCGCTCACCAATAACCATCGATGAGATTTATGACCTTTTGAATTGAATTCATAAATCAAGAAAGGATATCGTGGTAGCAACGACGAATGTCCTGATTTCACCATACAACCCTAAATGAAATATTTTCCAAGGACATCTGGCAATAAATCGCTCATTATGTTAACGAATAAATCGGCTAAATGTAATTTCCAATGAATTAAACTCCAACAAGGACACAGACATATTTTCGGGCGGCCGGCGGCGGAAGGTTTGCATTGAACCTGTAATCGCTCACGCACATTACGTTACGCAAACGCAAGTCATAGAATCAGCATTAAAATGGCAAATGATTTGCTCGCCCACGTTACACGAGCACGAGCCCTGAAATACGTAATTATTTTAATTTTAAGCGTTATAGATATCCTGCGAGAGTCTATGTAGGTATATGGAGGATGCCAAGGCAACTTTGTAACCCACAGTATAAATGTTCTCGAATTTTAAGTGATTTAATGAATCAAACGATGACAATGACTAGTGGGATGAGATATGACATGAATCCCATATATTTTGCGTACCCCGCCGAGGGAGTTAATTACATTCAGCAGAATGATAGATGAAGATTTTCTCAAGACAGTTCTAGTGTTGCAATGCAAAGAGAGTAAATAATTACAAAAAATTTAACCATAAATAATTTAGAAATAAATGTTACCTTTGATCCTTTTTACGTCGGACATATGTTTTGGGGATGGTCTATTGTAGTTTTGTGAAAAGTTATTGTCCCCCACATTTTTGCTAGAGATACATTACTCCTTCTGCACGTTCGTGGCAGGCAGGACGACAAACTATCGGCATGGACAATAGTGACCCAAATATAATTACATTTATTTATCATGAAAAAAAAAAACAGGAGGACAGGACAAAATAACTTCAAGAGAAAATTGGATTTTCTGTGTCGAGAAGAGGAGGGTCATGTATATATTTTAATTTAAACAATTTTTGAAGACTCCGCACACAGGATGTTGTGCTGCTCGTATGGATTGCAATCATGTGAATTGGTGATTCATGTTCTTTGTTTATGGACGACACCCGTGTGGTTGTGTTCTCTGGACGTGTCCTTAAACTTTCATATGAATTCTAAGAAAAGGAAAGCTTTAGGAATAGTTTGTGTTATGTGATGAGAGTGAGATGGAATTTCCTTGAAAAAGGTATATCAGTATATGGGAGTATCAGGATCAACTTGTGACAGTGACGACACAATTGCAATTAAAACTTTTGCCATGTGACGACATACGACATATATTTGTTGGCTTTGAATTGTTGTGTAATTAGTTTGTGTATAAAATCATTTATGGTGCATGAATTCATGAACATGCTTTGCTTGAGTTATTCCATCTAGTGAATTTCTATTCGGAAAGACTCACTCTTACGGGGCAGACAATAAAGCAATATTTATGAAGACACAAATGAATGGCATATTTGGTGTAGAAATGTCGGTAAATTTAGTTGGTAAATAGTTCGACCTCTCTTGAAATTTTATAGAGGAAGAATTAGGTGTGATAAAGACATGTGCAGAGGTTGAAAGAAAAAAACTCATTGCTATATTTAGTCTTTAGCAGACGGTATTAAAAAAAACCCTTGGGGACTACTCTAACCTCAAAAATACATCAAAGAACAAAATTTTAGATAAAGACTGCTATGAGCGGTTGCAAATGGACTCATCCAGTTCTGAAGCCTTTAGATAAAGCAGGTGGCAGTCTCTTCGAAAGCAGGCTCTACGGATTTTGGGGAGAGACATTTATTGTAATCCATAGACCGTTTTCACCACCACCGGTTCAGAAAGTAAATCCCAAAGAAGCCCAACGCGGCCAAATGCACTAGCTCGCATTACTCCGGATTCAATGAAATTAAAAAGGCTTACCATAATAGAACAACTCTACGAAGAACTAAGGAAAGGGCTAGATCTATTCAATCAAATCAATTTAGCTTCTAACTCGCCGATGCGATAGGGATTGCACTTCGACCTAAAAGATCTTTTGTGCTAAAAGTCAGAATTATTGCTTAGGCAAGTAGCGCCTCTACTTTCCTAATGCAGCTGATAATACCTTCAACAGAAAAATTCTTAACAGCATCAGTGGTAATTACTTCTCTAAGAATAGCTGTCCTTCTTATTCGGTATAGGGACACTCACATATGATGTGCTCTGCGGTTTCATCTTCTTCAAGACATAGTCGGCACTGCGGTGAGTCGACTATTTTTAGTCGGATGCTTTCTCAATAGGAGATGCACATGTTGTGTTCCCAGTTTTTTAATTCTAGTATATAGTTGATTTGTTTATTGGACAAAAAGGCTCGGGTCCTATAAGGGGGGTCTCCTAGCCCTTTCTAGCCAATTCATCAGCTTTCTCATTTCCCTCAATTCCCTTGTGTCCAGGAACCCTCCAGATTTTGGTCTTGTTCCTGGTACTTAGTGACTGAAAGCTGTGAAAGCAGTGTAGTACTGATTTGGAGTCAATAATTGGCGAGCTAAGGGCTTTTATAGCTTCCTTATCCTTAATCCTTATCCTTAATGGCATGGATCTCTGCCTGAAATACATTACGATTTTTTCCCATGGGTATTGAGACATTTTTGTTTGGACCGCAGATACCAGCTGCCGAAACTTGAAGAATAGGGTTTTTGTTGTTCGAACTGTTGCCGCGCTAATCATGTCTAGTTCGGGGATTTTCGATAGCAATTGCATGAGTTCTATGTTTTAACCAGTGGTTTGCTTTTTAGTTTTTTTCAAACTTGCACCGCTGCATATTGCCACTTTTTTATAAAAATTAGTTATAGAAGACAGATTATGCCGAAGTCAGTCGCGATTATTCTACTGACGAGGAGGAGCTGGCGCTTGAAACTGATTGGATCACTGAGAGGAGACCGAGTAAAAATTGTAAAGCTGATTCCTCGCCAGAAATTGAGGTCCCAAAAGAAGGAAACTCTGAAGCTCATGTCGCCAAGTCGATGTAGATGTAGTGGAAGACATCTAAACAAAGGTTAACTTGATTAAGAAAGAAAAGCAAAAAACTGAACGATACGATGAAGTTATAGTTAAGCGCGGACTTCCGTTGTTCATGCTTAGCTTCGAGAAATCGGCAAATATAGACAAAATATATTTATCTTTGCAGACTAGTCCGTCTTAACTTTTGCTCGCCGGAGGGTGGATTCCAGCGTTACTAGATTATTTTTTCAAAAAATGCTAAAGGCAAAAATAGAAAAACTGCTAAAAAACCGTAAAAGATGTTTAAAAAAAATTCGATCGATTTATTCGCGAAAAATATTTTAGGTACTTACTGAAGACTGCCCACTATGACTTGAGAAGTTTGCCCAATGTTGCACTTGTTTTCTTTTTCCGTTTTTAGTCGTTTCTATACCCTATCCTAAGGGTATATTAATTTTGACACATAGTTTGTAACACACCTTAATATTCGTCGCAGACCCCTAAAAGTATATATATTTAAGATCATGACCAAAACCTAATACTATTTAGCAATGTCCGTCCGTACGTCCGTCACCAATTTATAGGCCTTTAAATTAAAGCTAGAAAACTTTACAAGATATGTAAGTACTGACCAACTTTACAAGTTTGTCATATAAAGTTTTTTGCGACGCCTACATTTTGTGGGCGTTTTTCACTAAAATGCTGTTTTATTCAAAAATTTTTATAGAAACCGAAAAAAAAGGTTTAACAAGATATTTAGCCAATATTTTTTCCAATATATCGCCTATACCAAGTTGTTGGCCACGCCCACTTTTTGGGGGGGTTTTTTCAAAAAATATGTTTTTTGTTTTATAATATTTATAGAATGAAATAAAATGCTACCCATCATCTTCTTAACGCTTTTTTCTTTGCGGCATATAGGGATATGGATAGGGTTTCATACTGTTCGCCCCACGCGGACTGTAGCCTTTCCTTATGTTTAACTGTTGCATTTGTTCCCATTCTCACTTGCAGTCGCAGTTGCTGTTAGCATTTTTTCATAAATAAAATTTCCAATGACAGCAATTGTCAGATGTGGCGATTTATTGAATGGGATCATCGAAATTCTAATTTCGAACGTACTCCAGAAACTTCCTTGACCTTAAAATTACTGATTGCTCGATTTTCATGGTTTTTGAATTTGGAGTGGAAAATTTTTGAATTTAGCCATTTATTGCTGATTCGTATTTTACGTTTAGCGTTTCCGCTTTTTTAAAGCTGACAGCCCTGAAAAACGTTGAAAACGTTGATTTCGGGAGTCGCTGCTTAAAATTAATCTGTATATTCTTCAATTACGCATTAATGAAGAATAAAACCTTTATTATAGCGGAATTGGTCTCAGATAATAGTTAAATATGTTCGATATCGAACGCAGCATTTCTAGCAGATTTTAGTAGAGAGAGAGAACACACAGTATAGAAGAAGTTGGCTTAGACTAAAAAAGGGACAACGCTCTGTTCAGCGGCTCTGATGGTAGACCAACTGATGCTTTTTTTAGTAGGGCCCATGCACCAAATCATTAACCAGGTATGAGTAGAAAAAAAAATTCCCTATGACCGGATCAGTTCTATATGCCCAATGTACACGAAAGGCGATCCTATCATATCGTACAAAAATTAAGTAGGCAAACCCCTGCTCCATATAATATCCTATACATCGTACTGCGTGAATGTCTAAAACCCTTCTGAAAAAAAATCGGCACGTACTAAGTGTGGCTTTCGGGCTCAAGCCAGGTGTCAACACGAAAGGCACGATCAGATTCATCTAGCTAAGGGGATATGTGCTGGATATCCGTGCAACTATTCATGCTGTTTTCTTCCCAAAAACGTTTCTAATGATTTCAATTATCCAAAATTATCCGGCAGATGTTTCCCAAAACAAAACAGTTTTAAAACAGTTTCAAACAAATCTGTAGAATCCACGAGAATTTGAAACTTCGCACCATTGCAATAACTTTCTCCTTAGTATTATTATACCTCCACATAAGACATTTTACTTTAAAGGACTCTAACTTGAGTGGGGTGAAAATATACCCCACCATAATACTCCCTACTTTTGTCAAAACATCAGGAATTTCAACCTGTTTACTTCTTTTTTGAAAAAAGAATCTAAATCTCATGTCCAACCATCGAACAACATAATATCAAAAGAATCGTCCTCTCATATATAGCGTAGACAGCCAAACACCACTCTGAATTATTGCACAAAATGTTATATATATAAAAAAAAGCGCCTTCTCATGTTCATGTGAAATTGCAAATTCCCAGCACATGCCACGAACGTGAGCAACTTTGTGCTAAATTCCACGATGATCACTGTAAAAATCCCAAAGAAAAACATTTAAAATTGCTTATACTCTTCCGAATACATCAAATTCCTAAATGGAGTAATGCATCCCGTGAGTGGATTCCAAGCCAAGGACTTGTGGTGAGCACATCGTCGCTGTGTGGTCACATACAAATCCCAGATGGCCGGCCCAGTTTCTAAAACTTTCCGACAAATGTCACGAGCACGAGCAAGAGCATGAGCACTAAAATGAAAATACTACTCGATGACCAAACAAATAAACTGCAAAGTAGACATGATGAAGCCATTCGCTGCATGTGGTGCTCTCCAGTGTCCTCGCCTATCCTTCGTCCGCCGCACACATTCAACCGGACTTGTGAAATACTCTATTAATGATGATGCTGTCTCTCGATTTGCTTTGGCCAAACAATTAGGATTAGGCCATTTGATTTCGAATTCCTCTATAGCAGAATTGTAGGAAATTTTCTTCGAAAGAAAATGAATATTATTTGACACGCACAATTAAGAAAGACTTAGTATCTGCACAAACTTTGTTCGGAGTTTCATAGTGTCTGCTACATGAGTAAGCTGTCAGTCACGTAACTACACACATATTAGATAATTCCTAAGGGTATCCTGCATACTAATGACCCTATAGTTATGATATCATCGAGATAAGCAACTCGCACTACTCCCTCGACAGAGATTATCCTTTTCCAGTGAGAGTTGAACGAAGTAAATTTGATTATAATCAACTTATTGCGATATCCTCTGGGAGAGATGTTAAACAAACACTTGGAGGAGTTAGGAGAGGTGAACAAATTGAATTAATTAATTTTGAAGTTTGCAAAATGAAGCAATGTTGTTGCAGCATAGATACGTGGGGATATTTATAAATCAATTGCCTTAATTAGGCAAAGTATCTTCACTCCTCCACAATAATAAAACTCTCAGCTGCTCATAAATTCGCATTCACGAAATTTGAGTAATCAACCGAAAAACCGAAATTATCTCGTAAATTTAACCTTAATTGATGTAAAAATAACACAAACCGAAATGGATGGATGGATATTTTTAATCCATAAAAATGTTAAGCGAAATATCAAAAGTCTTTGTATGGAAATAGAAGCGAGAACAACCGCTGGCTGGGAACTTCAAATGATTTACTTTGACGTAGAAAGCTACACACAATCTGGTACGTATCGACTAATTCGGCACGATCAACACAAAATCAAAATTTATCTTCGATTCATCTTTATTCGCCGCAGCAATCTCAATCAATCGAATTTGTATTAAGAAATTTCAAATTGATAAATAAACACTTACATACTCGTACATCACTATGGGATGAGGATACTCAGATTTTCGACCAAATTTTGTGGATTTATTTTTCTCGAATGATGAATCGCAGGGACTTGGTGGATCACTCTTCACTTTTTGGTGATGAAATAGGGAGTTAGTGGAAATTTCGTTGCATTGCCGGAAAAAATAAAATGATACGTAGTAAAGGGTGCCTCAAAATTGCCGCAAAGATTTTAATTAAATAGCTAATTAATTAAACAGCTATTTTCTTAACATTGTAATTATCAATTGAATCATAAAGTATAAGGTGCGATCAGACGGTCATCCAAGCGTGTCACTTAGATGACATGCTGACGCCAGAGAACTTGTGTAATTTGGTTGTCATTTGCATGTCATCTGCGAGCGTGTCATCTGCTAACTGATACTCGATCACACAGTGTCATCCGTTAGGTCATCCGAATCTTTTCACATGAATTTTTAAAGATTCAAACGTTTCATCCGATGTTAGATGACACTGTGGAAAATTGGGCGATGTTATCCATGCGGCCTTGTCATTTGGATGACACGTACAATGACATGCCGGATGACTGGCGATCACACGGGATGAAAACTTTAGTACAAATTCTACGTCATAGTGACGTCAGAATGCCATCCGGATGACAAGTTTGGATGACCGTCTGATCGCACCTAAAATACTTTATGAATCGGACAAATTATCTCTGGCTTTCTTCTTTCTCCCCAGTAAAAACAGAGTGTTAAGCTCGGCTGGAGCACAGTCCATGTTCTGTGCACTAACGAAAGTGTAACGGAGGTGAAAAATCTCGAAGGAAACTGGGTAGTTCTCGGTAACCAAATAGTACGGGACTCCGACGTCACTAAAAAAACACCACCTTAATCAGGACCGATCTATGTAAGATCGACAGTTCTGATCAACAAAATGAAAGAGTACACGACCAGAAAATAACACATGCAGGCGCCCGCTCCGGCTTCTTGAAACCACATGTCGTCCACATCAATATTATTTAATTTATGCATATAAATAGAACTCGGTTACGTGATTTGGAGTAAAATCCACTGCTTGGGCAGACTCATTTTCGAAGAAAACCATCCCAAATCAACCGAAATGCGGCAATTAAGCTTCATCGCTTAAAGTGCTTTGCTTTGAAAAAATCTTAAAGTTTAAGATAAGCAAATTCAAATCTAATAAGAAACAAAGCAGATGTATGATTTTACTTGTAAGAATTTGTTTAAATATTCTACGAATTTGGCAGAGCATTGTAATGTTTTTAATTTATTGTAAACTTCGTGATATGGTAAAAAAAAGTCGTTAAATTTAACAAAAATGTTATTAGTGCAAACAAGTCAGAAAAATCAGAGCCAGCGTTTGGAATTTTCAGGGTAACAATATTGTTCTGAACTGAATTTAAAAAAAAGGAAGAATTAAAAAAATTGTAATGCAGATCGAATAGAAAATTTGGTATTACATCGTATGTTTTTTTTTTTTTGATTTCTGAAAAAAAACTCTAGTTGGTAGCGCTGGCATTTGACACCTTTCAAACTCAGCTGTCATTTGAAGTGTCATTATATTATTTGAATGTTTGTTAGTTTGATAATAATAGATCGCTTAACAATCGAACAACGCGTGAAAACTATTTTTAAAATTATTGCCGCCCCCTGTACCCGGTACACGGTTTAAATCCTCAGTCTCACCTCCTGCGAAAGTCTGACAAAAACGCAAGAGAGAACTGTCATGAGAAGCTTATCAAAAAATAAATTGCCGTTCGAAATTGACATAAACTGGAGGTCTCTCCACTTCGCACCCACAATGGTTGGAGAAGCTATTTTTTAAGTCCTGAATGGACAGTTTATGCCTAATATCCACTTATTTTATATATCCGGTTATTGTATTAATTAAGGAAAGATCGGGTTCGTTAATAAGCTTTAGGAGTTTTTTTTCGATAATTTTTAGTTTTTTTTCCAAATGGAAATATGAGATCAAATAGTTACTAAATCGCGCCCTTCCGATTTCCGCTAAGAACCGAGAGAACAAACAAAAATTGTTATACCCAGTTTTAAAAAAAACCGTTTTGGCATGCGTCTTCTGGATAGATTTTAACCGATGGAATCTTGGGACACGTTCTCTGGACTACTCTTGGTCTATTTTTAAGTTGAAATATTAAAAAGGTTAGAACTATATTTTTTTTTATCTCGTAGAGTTTTTCTTCCAAAAGGGAGCAATATTCTCTTTACAGTTAGAACGGGCTTACACTTGAGCGCACGTAGCTTGATTAGACCGAGAATACTCAACGCAACACGCAACAACAGTGGAAAGATGTGAGTGTGCATTGAGCTAAGTGCTGAAATGGACATGCCCGAATGGACATCTCACAAATCAGGAGACCGCATATTTCAAGACATTCCCGACATCCGACACACCTCGCGACTGTCAACACCAAACTGTCAAATATCGACATGATGCTGATCTCACTCCTTCACACATGTACCAAAACGCCCCCAATAGGCTTGAAACATAGTTTTGATCTCTCCAGAGGATAGAACGCAAGAAGAACTATGCACCATCATAGGTTTCGCTCTAACAGCAGTCAACATAGAGGGGCGTTGCTAAGGAAAATACCCATTTGAATTATAATAGTATTAGTGCTCGTATTCAATATAAAATATGTGATGTGTGTTAGTATCAATGGACATTCATGCTTTGTATGAAGTTCGGTATAATGATCGGTACCGAGCTTACGAGGTTGGTCCGTTGAAGAATGTTTGCGCATTCGCAGTATCTGCATTAAACTATAAAGAATACATTTTTTATAACGTTCTTAAGTCCGAGTTTCATTTTTCGAGGTAGGAGGTACCAAAGAAGTAGGCACACCTAGCCAAGTCATTTTTAATTATTCACCCCTATCATTACCTACGTCGTAATAGAAAAATGATTACATATCTCGAAAAACATGTTACAAGTTCCCTTCATAGTGCAAAAACTTGAATTGTCCTTCTTTACCACAAGTTTTTTGTGTCGTAGACTAATAGTAAAAAATATTTCAAAAAAAATGTTCTACGTTCTTTTAAAAATAATTTTATTTATCTAATATAAAGGGTGATTTTTTAGCTGGTTTGGTTTTGGCAACACTGGTTTTGACAGCTGACGTGTGTTTAGTACCTTGTGTCACTGTCAAACAGCTTCAGTTTGGTTTGCAATTTAACCATGGATCGTCTTACAAATGAACAACGCTTACAAATTATTGAATTTTACTATCAAAATTCGTGCTCTGTGAAAAATGTGGAAATCCGATGTTTTATCGAAAAATTGTGTTCAGCGATGAGGCTCATTTTTGGTTGAATGGGTACGTAAATAAGCAAAATTGCCGCATTTGGAGTGAAGATCAGCCAGAAGCATTGCAACAGCTACCAATGCATCCCGAAAAAGCCACTGTTTGGTGCGGTTTATGGGCCGGCGGCATTATTGGGCCATATTTCTTCAAAGATGATGCGAATCGCAGCGTTACTGTCAATGGTGAACGCTACCGAGCGATGATAACAAACTTTTTTTTGCCCGAAATGGAAGTTCTTGACTTGCATGATATGTGGTTTCAACAAGACGGTGCCACATGTCACACAGCACGCGAAACAATGGCGCAATTGCGAGGCGAGTTTGGTGAACAGTTAATTTCACGTTTCGGGCCGGTCAATTGGCCGCCTAGATCGTGCGATTTGACACCATTAGATTATTTTTTGTGGGGGTATGCCAAGGCTAATGTGTATAGGGACAAGCCCGCTTCGATTGACGCACTGGAAGCCAACATCCATGCATTCATTCGTGAGATACCGGCCGATATGTGTGAAAGAGTATGCCAAAATTGGACTCAGCGGATGGGCTACCTGAGACGCAGCCGCGGTCAACATTTGCATGAAATTATCTTTAAACATTAAATTGCAAGGTTCAAACTATCGATTAAAATAAATATTTCATTCATTTTTTCGAATTTTGTGTGTTTTTTTTTAAAAAAAATTCTAAACCTCTTAAAAAATCACCCTTTATATATTTTTCGTGTCACCTTGTCAGTTGCCATACTCCTCCATTTGGTAGGTCTGAGAATAGTTTTTTTATCTATTTGTGATACCCCTAATTGATAAGGATGGCTTGAGCCATACCCATTTCGAAATGGCTCCTCGTTCCAAGCTGATAGCCGCCTTCAGCAGCGCACTCAATCGACAGAATGGAATCATAGAAGATGCTAACACGCCTGCTTCCTCCAGCTCCGCTTCAAGTTCTTGAGCACGTATTTAAAGGCGTCTTTGCTAAGTCTGAATTTTTTTCTAAATCGGCGACAGATACCAATGAAATGAACAAATTTAAATAATTGCAGGATAACTTGCAGAGTTTAATCCATCCAAGTGTTCATTCGTCCCTTAGGGGCCAGTTATAGCTATCATTGAAATGCATCATTGGAACAAATCAGTGGAACAGATAATTCATTTTTGTGACAAGTCAGTTATAGCAATCATTGAAAAATTTCTGTCAGTGGAAGAACCTGTCAGTGAAATGAAACAGATCTAGTTTGTTATGGTCGCTGACGGGAGAAAATCGCAAATAAAAATTTAATCGGAAACAAGTGAATCTGTGTTACAATATTATTTTGCTGCATTATTAAAAATTTTAAAAGGTAAAACAATCAAAACAAGAAGATTTGAACATCAAACAAAAAAGTGAGGTTAGAATTGATCATTGAAAGAAAAACTGACAGATGAGAATAGAAAGAGAATCTTACACATCAGTGGAACGATTGTGTTCCAAATTGTAGAAACGGTTATCAGGTGTTCATTGAAATCGATTTCTGTCAGTGAAATAAAAATAATATTTAAATTCAAAGAAAAGTTTAAATCATAATTAAGTAATTTTGTTTGCAAAAAAATTCTATAAGTGATTAGCTTTATTTTGATACCATTAAAAGCCATTATTGTTTGCTTAGTCGTCTTAAAATACGAAATCAAAATTTTCAATGATGGATTACAATGATAGCTATAACTGGCCCCTTAGTCGCCTACTTTGAATTTACATTTTTTTTGTGTATCGCTTTTTTATGAATTGTAGCTAAAAAAAAATAATTGCAATTGATTCCATTAATTATGAACAATTTTTTTTTACTTAAAAAACCAAAATATGCTGAACAAACTAATTTTGTTAGTTTTTGAATTTGAACAGATTTGAACAGTACTCAGCGACCAGGTAAACAAAATCCTTTTTTGAGAATTTTTATCTTTTAGGCAAAAATGTTTTATTGTATTCAACAGTTAAATTGTTCATTACATATATATTTTAAATCTAGTCAAATCTACATGTTAGAACTCATTTAAATTACAAATATTCAATTTTAACTGGAAAATAAAAATAGGTAAAACTTTGTTTTGGGAAAATTAAGGGATTTTTTTATGTTCTATTGTTTGAGTATTAATTTTGACATAAGGCAGTTCATGTTTTCGAATCACTTCGGATCTTTTTAATGATTTTTTTGATATTTCGGGATTCGTGGAGGAATCTTTCATTTGGGGATTTCTCCGAAAGGAATTTGTGATAGGGCTGATCTTATCCGAATCAACAACAATATTTTTCCTGGATAGCTCGGAACAATTGGTGTTCCTAAGAAGAGTTCTGCTCCCGTTCTCCAACGGGTCGGGTCTAAGGAATTTATTAAACTCGTCCAATCCTGCGAATGGTTCTAAGACAGGATTCTCACCGAAATCGATCAGATAGATGATAGATGATAACATCAATTATTTACCTTTCATCGTTTCGTTCCCATAAATCCATGACCATATCCATATCCAGTCCACCCTATGATTTCGATCAATCCACAGGTTTCTGCAACGATGTCCAATTTTAAGAATAGAAAGTCCGTATTTCATTTGTATGTCTGAATAATTGAGTGTGAGGTATCCATCCACACGTGAATGTGTCTTCAAAAATGAAACAACCCAATGCACTCGAGTGTGCAATGGAAATGGTTAAAAAAAGAATAAAATTATCTGTGGCCAATTTCTCGGAGATTTTCATTTATAAACAGCCCGCTTCCCTTCTGCCCGGCGATCTAGAGGCGCTCATAATTTATAAAAATTTCTCAAATTGTGTGCTCAGCTCAGGTCTAGTGTGTTTTACTATCTCAAAAACGCTTCTCTTTGTTGTCTATCTAGTCTGTATGTATAGTCAATATCCTCACCGAGAATACAAAATAAGAAAAAAAAAAAGAAATTTAATTTGGAATTCCAATTTCCAAGTCACACGAGAATATAAAAGAAAATCAAGTAGAAACGGGAACAACTTTCAAAACAGATTTTCATTTTAATGTTTTTTTTTTTTTAATTTTCCTCCGTGTAGGAAGAGTTTTCTATCGACACACCGTGTCGTCTAGCTGTGTTGTTTGTCGTCGTCAGTCAGTCGTTGTTCGGTTTGGATTTCAAATTGATCACCATTCGAGTGTGCATTTTGGAGAAAAGTGATAATTTTTTTTAAAAATATTTTCCGAAAATTATTCAAAAAAAAATATATCCTTTACCATTGTTGTTTAAAGGGGGTAACTTTACCGTTGTCACGCGAATGATTTTTTTTTTAACTGAAAATATCCATTCTGATAGATTTCCCCCTATTTTCGAATAAAAATTCGTTGAAACGAAGCATTTTGATGTGATTTTTGTTTAATCATCTTCAGTGATTATTTTCGTTTCGCTTTTAATTTCTCGAGTTTTATTTGTTTTCGACTGTCAGCTGGCTGAGGCTGAGGTGGTTGTTATTGTTTCACTGTGACTTTGTTATTCCTTGTTGGTGGTGTACACACATTCGTGAGATAAAGTATCTGGTGAGTGTTTATTTATGTAAGGAGATACATTATGTGAGGAGTACGTGTACGTTTTATTATTTGTCTGTGCAAAATTTTTGAGAGATTTTTATCAATTGACAAAAGAATGTGGAGAGAAAGGTCAAAGTGATTGTAAGATACGAGAAGAATCTGGCTGAGTGAATTTTAAAATCCCTTCTATAAATGTGGATGTTTTTGTGGCGCCTAATTCTATTCTATTTAATTTAGATTCCGATTTATGAATTTCTAATTAGGTAATCTGGACGGAAATATTGCTTTGAAATGAGGGATTTGACGTATGCGTCTAATTTTGGCCGAAAACAGATGGGGTGTTTTTTTTATGAAACATTTTTTTTTAATTTATGCTTTTTTATTTGGCATTTGTTTGTGTTATTTTTTTCTAAATACACAATCTGTTTTTTTTTGTTGTTTTGTTTTTGTAATATTATTTTGCGCAGATTGTGAGGTTGGCAGATTTGTGTGATTATTGCCAAATAGTCTAAGCTTATTTTGTTGTAATGATTTGATCACCGACTTAAAGACGAAATCCTAATATCAACCTATTTCCGGGTTTTGGGAAGCAGTACTCCCCAAGAGATTTTATTTGAAAAACTAATCAATGAGGAAGAATCTGAGGACAGTGGAGATATGTTTTGAAGCTCTCTTTGCTTAAGTCGAAAAGGTTTTGCATATCATTAGTTAAACGTAGCATACGGGTTAGGGCTTCGTTCCTTCCATAACTTGTTCAATCATGTTTGAAGAGAGGTATCGATCGAAGATTGTTGGGGTAAGTGTTGAGGGAAATTTTTCGGAGAAGCAGAGGACAATGTATATTCCCGGATAGAAGCTGATGTATAAAGAGACTCGACGTTGTTGTTCAAGAGATTGCATATCTAGTAGCTTAAGACGATCATGATAGAGAGGGAGGTTATACCAATCAGCTCAGGGTAGCCCACGGAGAACAAATCGGAGGAATCTACGTTGGACAGCTTAGGGAATGAATGATGGCATAGGGCGACTGAACTCGGCTAGCATATTCAACAAATGTAATATAGAGTGCTTCGGAGACATAGGGATAAGAAAATTCTTTAGACCAACGTTTAACAAAGCCAAGTCAAAAGCAGAGTTGGCTTTTTTGATGGACGCATCAATGTGATATCGAAAGTTCAATTGTTTATCACAGATAACTCCTAGATCACGCAGTGAATCTACTTGGGAAGTTTTCAGAAAATTCAAGAAAGTTTTCGTGGCTCCATATTGAAAATCTATTAAGATCCCTTTGAAATAAGTTTGAGTCGGAGGGGGAGTATATCTTCCTTTACATTTTTTTTTATCATCAGAGTGATGTAAAAGAATCCTTAATGATGCAGCAGACGTAATTTATAGTGAGAAAAAAATGAGTGAGCCAATAGGGCTACCCTGTGGGACGCCGGAAGTAGCAAGCAAAGGGATCCGATTCAAAGTTAATGAAAGAGTTTTTCCAAAGGAAAAGAAAAATTCATTTTGATAGTGAAATTTGAAATAAGGAAGTCAGAAGTTTGAATGTATATAATGTTTTCCATCAGGACTCGCAGAATAATCTTCCATCAGGTTATTCATTTTTTCTAGTATTCCGGAACCCGAACCCTTAACAACCCGAGTTAAGTTGTATCTGAAAAAGATTAGCGAAAAAACTGAACAAAAAAGCTTGATAATAGGTGGGGGTCATCAGAATTCGAAAATAATTGAAACTTTTGTTGAATATAATATTTCATTTATCTACATTAGCAGAACATTTGTATGTTGTATCGGTCGAGAAACTAACAAGCAATATTTTATGTTAGAAACAAAAAACTCAAACTGAAATTTTTGTTATTTTCTTGAACCACAATCCTGAGCATCGACCATTGAATAAGTTGGTCGATTTGTCTCAACTACTTGTTTTTGTACTAAAAAAATATCTGCAAGTTAAAAGGTGCGATCAGACGGTCATCTAAGCTTGTTATCCGGATGTCATCCTGACGTGGCTATGACGTAGTGGTGAATATATCCTACAGTGGTGAATTCACATCTATATAAACAAGTGTGCCGACGTCAGCATATCATTCGGCGAAGCTTATGTTCAGCTGAGAAGCCTGTCAAAAATAAATTTGGCGTATGGAATCGGCATTGATCTGCCGGTCCCTTACATTCGTAATATATAATATAAATATATCTCCGCAACAACAATGGTTGGACAAACTAGGCTTTGTATTGACCATTTATTTTTAAGGGTGGATAGTAATTTACCTGTCGCTACCATTGCTAGCGACATGTTAAGGAATACATCGTGTAAAAATTGGAGTACTTAGTTGGTATTGCCACGTTCATAGGAGGGACACAATGAATTCCGTTAAAATGGCAATCTCGAGAAAGAAGAAAGTGCGAAAGAGAGTAAGACCTAAAAACCTCACCTACATCAGGCGAATATGCGCTCCACATTGCATGACTCCACGATTACCGGCTTAGGACGGGCATTGTTGAGTCAGTTAGTCATTGAAAAGATTTAAAAAAGGAAATGATTCCGTGTGATTTGATTTACCAACCATCTGAATGATTTTCAATTGTACCTAAAGGGTTTTTTTTAGAGGTTGGTTTTTTAAATAGAGATAAAACTGACATTTTGTGGTCAAATCTGGCAACTCTAATGTCATTTATGTTCAGTTTGGTTTGCCATTTCATCATGAACAGGTTGACAAATGAACAACGCTTGCAAATCGTGCAAATTTATTTCGAAAATAACGGTTCGGTTCGCGTAGTTTACCGCAAGTTCATTTTGGGTTGAATGGCTACGTCAACAAGCAAAATTGCCGCATTTGGAGTGAAGAGAATCCACATGAGACCCTTGAAACGCCATTACATCCACAAAAACTGACTGTTTGGTGTGCTCTATGGGCTGGTGATCAATGGTCATTGGGCCATACTTCTTCCGAAATGATACTGGAGAGTCAGTTACCGTTAATGGAGACCGGTATAGAGCCATGATAACCAACTTTTTTGAATTGGATGGCATTAATGTGGATGAGATGTGGTTCCAACAAGACGGCGCTACATGCCACACAGCGCACGTCACAATCGATTTATTGAAGGAAACATCGCGAAATGAACATGTCAATTGGCCACCAAGATCGTGTGATTTGAAACCATTGGATTATTTTCTTTGGGGATATGTGAAGTCGCCCGCCTACGCCAACAAACCAGAAACGATAGGAGACTTGGAAGCCAACATTCGTGGCGTTATTGCCGACATACCGCTCCAAATGTCTTTATTCGAACCAGCCGCGGCGGCTAACTGCCCAAAATCATATTTCAACATTAATGGCATAAAATTATCCTTCCAATAAAGCCAAATTGATGGACATTAAAACGATTTTCTTGTGTTTTATTTCAATTCGAAGTTCTATACCTCTAAACCCTTTACTTCAGTTAACCCAAGAATCATCAAATGTGAAGTCACTAATGAATAATCTTTAATAATATGACCAAATACTATATGTATACTAATTTCTTTAAAAATGCCTGCATTTAATTCACCGTCAATAATAAGATACATATTGTTGTAAATTTTTCTTAAATTTTTTTAGTATTGATCACACTCATAAATATTTAGCCATGTTCAAAATACCCACGCACATGTCAACACAACCCCCATGACTATGAATAATAGGAACATACAGCGCCTTTCATTTGTGGTGTTCATTTGTCTTTTAAAAAATTAAAAACAACAACAAAATACCTTTTATTGAGGAAGTAGACAAACAAACTAATTTTAAGCCAAAAAGAGGTGAGCGGTGCTGAGGTTTAAGAAGAATTTATTTTTAAGTCATTGAGGAAAGAATAGGCCAATAACAATACTACCTAAAGGAAACTTTACAACTTAGTCACACGATCAAATCAATACAAATCAACCCCATGAACGCCATAGTGCCTATGCAGAAAAACAGCGTCACTAAAATGTTCCTGTATATAAACTTGCTACAGAAGGAACGACCGAATTTTTGGCAGACGTACGTTTACTGGTATACCGGGAATTAATTTTAAAAGTCGATTTTCGAACACTCTTATTTGGAATTATTTAAAAATCTTCCACACTGGATTGTCTTCCTTTCCCTGATCTATGGCGGGGCATGTAGGAAATATATCCCTGTGGATTGTATTTTAAGCAAAATGTTTTCTCTCTGAATATTCTTGCGATTATCAATTGTACTGTTTGAGGATGTTGGGGAATATTACTTAAGCTAAGATTATACTATATGCCTTTTTGTCATTTGTAAGACCATCAATTATTGACACCATTAGACCAGTTCTAGTTCTGGATGTTTCCTGCGCAAGCTTTCATCAGATTATGATTTTTTTAATCAGCTCATTTTGTCCATTCCCTCGATGCGATGAGCAAATATTGATTATTCTCGCTGAGACAATATTTATTAAATGAGTTTGATGTGAAAGCAGTTCCTCGGTCGGAAATGGTTCTCCTCGGACTCCTGAATGTCACGGATTGCCTCTTCAGTCTCTCAACGACCTCGTTGGTGCCAGTACTCTTTACGGGATAGAGCCACGTAAATTTTGAGAAGGCATCCACTACCATGAACAGGTACTTATAGTAGATACTGCTTCTGGGCATTCTCCATCGGATCCACATGATCCACGTGGTAGGTTTCTAGTGGCGCCTCTTCCTTGTCGATGGGGTTAAGAAAGCCTTCTCTCTTTTCCCATTTAGTTTCTAAAATTAGGCACTTTACACATCCCTTTAGTTAAGTCAGGAATAAAATATGACTTCGCAACCAAATTCCGAGTCTTTTTGAGAACTCGAACGAGTCTAGTTGTGCGTGGCAAAGCTTTTCCTAAAAGTACTTGTATTGATAGTCTTAAGAATGATTGAATTAAATAAAATTGGTGAAAATCCAATATATATGCTGGTAATAAAGGTCATATCTAAAGATGCAAAAAATTCCTTTTAATGATCAGACTGAGTGTCTAATCAAATTTCAATACAAAATCTTGAAAGTTGCAAAAAATTCCTTTTAATGAACAGACTGAGTGTCTAATCAAATTTCAATATAAAATCTTGAATTAACTTTGCCGAAGCTGGTCATACGGGTCATTATGCGAAAGCTGTATGAGCTACCTACTTACATACGACTCTACCACGTGCAATTATATGATCGCTTGGCAAGCGGGGTAATATTTGCTGAAATATTAAATTACAAAATTTGTGTTTATAAAGTGTTTTTTTTTCTGTTGCACAAAAAAGTACAAAACTTATGCACATTCTTCACTTAGTATATCATATCATCGGGTTAGAGTGTAGACCGTCTAGCTCCATTTTCATGATATTTGAGATTTTTTCACTATTAGAAAGGTCAAATGAACCTTAATTCTATCAAAACTAGAGACGACATAAACAAATACTTTATGTATAAAAGTTGAAGAATATTTGATTAATTTTTTTGTGTAGAAAAAAAAAGAACAGATTATTGTAGATGCGAACTAGAGATCGATTTTTCGCCAACAGAAACTAAAGTTTTAGTTAGTAAAGAAAAAAAAACCTTCCGATCCCGATTTTAAAAACCAGAAACTCTGTACGTATTACAAAACCTCGAAAAATCGAATGCCTTAGCATACGAATTTGCTAAAAAACCTCTTTTAGGTAACAACATTATAAGAAGTGGTCCTATTGAAACCGCTGTAGAGTTGATGATGATATAATTACAGTACAGGTTGTTAAGGATACGCTGAGTAATCTTAAAAATTCCAAGAGCCCGGGTTACAACAAATATTTTAAAAAATAAAATGTTGAAAAATCTACACAAAACAGATGTACAATTTTTACGAGTTCTTTTTACCGCTTGCTTCAAAATTGCTTATTTTTTAAATATATGGAGAAAAAAGCAAATGGACAAAAATAATTCCTTCGGCAACTGGTAGTTACATACCCATAAATATACTTAGTTCTATGAGCAAATGTCTTGAGAAACTAAATTAAATTCTGTGTGATTTAAATGCGGAATATATCCTTTCAGTGGAACAATTTGAAATCAGAAGTTGTAACCTTGCAGTACACCAAGTATATCGTATAACAAATGATATAAAAAGTTATAAATATTACGTTAGGGAATAAAACTGGTATGGTAGTACTAGATTTGACACTGTGTGGCACAAACGCCTAATACATATACTTGTAGTTCTTAATTTTCCACTTCTCATACTAAAAATCTTTAATTCATTTAAAGTAAAGAATTGCTTCTCTGATCTATATGAAATAGTGGCAGGTGTACTACAGGGCTCAGTCCTGGATCCCCTTTTATATGTGATATTCACGTATAATTTTCAACTTTGAGAAACTGTAAATCAGCTATTTTTGCAGATAATATATGTTCGTATTCATCGGATTTACTTGGTTTTATCATTGAAACCAACTTGCAATCTACGTTAAATACTGTGCAAACGTACTTCAAATATTGGAAAAGTAAAATTAAATGCTGGAAAGACTCAGGCCGTTTTTTGTTCAGCAATATGCTTCAAATAAATGGCATACCGACAGAATAGAAATCTAGTGCTAAGTCAAAATTAGCCAAAATAATAAAATAATCCCTGTATATTAGATTTTTTTTGCGCATTTTTGAAGCTTAAAATGATATTTCGAGAGCTGAGGGAAATTAGTTATATGGATCATGAATTTGTATGCACTACAACAAATACACATGATATTACTATATTTATCGAGATCCCGATTTGTGATCGGGAATCTTGTTTTACTATTTACCACTAGGTGCCTCCAGCGTTAATAGGAAAACAATTTTCCGCTACGATCCATGTTGCCATACTTAAATTGTAAAATCATTGATAATCGCAAAATAAATGAAACATTTTTACATCCGAATAAATATCAATACAGTTTCTATTTTTATTGATTAATATGGCTATATATTATACTGAAATAATAGAAGAGCTATTTTTTAAGTATGATAACAGCAACAGATCTAAAAATGGATATTCAACCATGTGTTCAATATTATGCTATCTAACTGCAGATAATGATTGAAATAACTAAGTTTGCAAAAATATTTTTGTTAGCGGAAATTAAAGAAGCACGGTGAGATATACTGGCTGCAGTATAGTCGTTTACAACTAATTTAGGCTGGGCAAAGTTGTTAGAATGCTTCCAGTGTTTGACGATCCAGAGTGTTTTATTATGATCGGCTATTGTTACATTGTCTTTTCGCCGAGGGTTTGTCAGTATACGAAAGAAAATGAAATAAGGAGAAGAGCAGCTATTGATGAATGAAGGCTTACCCCTGGCGGTCAAATTTCGCACCGGTAGGTTGCTATAGATTTTGGCAGTTCGTTGCTTTTTGTATTGAAATATCAGGTGCAGCGGCAGATTGTTTCTTATATATATTTGATAATATAAGAAGTTAACAAAAAATTGTTTTAAAAAAAAAAACAGTATTAAATAAGCTAAAACAAAAAGTGTAGTTACGAATGTAATACTAAGTTTTTTAAGAAATTGCAATCTTAGAGCAGTCTTCCTGTTTTCTGAATTATACATCCTCTAAAATGCAATTAAAAACATAGTAATTAATACAGTTTATTTAAATTAACTTTATTAAAGTCACCAACGTTTTGTAATAAAAGTAACAAAATGATATCACAATTATTTGTTTGCGTATTTCACACTTTGTTTAACTGATTTGTATGTGTGGTCTACCAGTTCAATTTATTCAAATTACTCATATTGTTGACAATATGTATTTTGAAATGTGAATTGAAGAATTCATTGAATTGAAAATACTATATTTACTTACATGAAAAACTGGTGATTCTTTATGGAAACCCCATACAAATTAAACGACTGTCCAACTTGTATAGGTTACTACATATTCATTTTTTGACAATCAGTTATCGCAGGAAAACTTTTCCATTCGTCAATAATTAATAATAATGCTTATATATGTGTTTGTGAATGTTGGCTTTAGTAGGTAGATAGTCGATGCATTGCGGCCTTAGCGATATAGCTCCTTTTTGAATATCTGTTCATTGCAAACATGTTTCTTCACAAAACCAATCTTGATTATTTTATCTTAAGATGGATGCAAACTTAAATTTTTCTTGTCAACAATTATGAAGACCTGAGCAAGCAAAGTGACTTGAGTGAGACTTTTTTCCGTGTTTCTTTGAATCGTTTTATTCTTTTCAAAATAGAGAATTTTCGTTCTGAAGGAGATGTTGGTATAAGGCGCGTTCGACAAGTGCACAGCGCACTTGTCAAAACATTCTACTGATCCATAAATAGCTGTCATATTAATGCGCGGAAATCCATATCCCCCAAACACACTATTATTTTTTTTTAAATATTTATGCTCTAATGGCATCATAAATCTGTATGTCAACAAGTGTCGAGCAATGCCTCGTCGCATCGACGACCGACGTCAAGGCAGAAAGCCATAAATACATTTTTAAATGCACATTTGTCACGTGTCTTAAAGAATAGCAAACATTTTAGAATATACAAAAAGGCCTAGAGTCCATGATCGCTGATCAACCATGAGAAAATTAGAATACGAACAATTTGTGAATGTCATGGCGATAACAACAACGACACGATCATTTTGTTTTCTCCGAAGAATATTCAATGGATTTTAAAATGCCTTTTGCCGTCTATTTTTGGTCAGTTTAAAAGTATTTTAAGAAAAATATCACTCTACCAACAATAAGTCGAAAAGAGCACGCACATTGTGTGTTTCTCTTTTCGAGAGTTTTTCGTTTGCAAGTATCTAACTCGAAATATAAATTCTGTTTACAAGTGAGAACTTCAAAAACGCATGTGAAAATGGAAACTCTCTCAAATGCTTTATTGTTTAGATGGAGAGGGAGAGGGAGACTAAAACACCAATCATTCTCCCCGAACTGAAAAGAGAGCGCTGAGAAAATATAGAAAACACCTTGCCTTCTAAATTCCAAATCGATGTGAGAAAACTCTGACACGTTCTGCCCACTGCCAGATTCATTCGGTTAATACTACGTCGAGCACGCAAATTTTTCGGAATTAAAATTTTGAAAATTAAAACCAAAAAAAAAATTGTTTTGAATATTGTCGGCACGGTTCGGGGTTATGAAAGGCATACTGACTGCTAATTCACGGTTAAATGTTTTGTGACGGTTATTGACGCAGGACGACAAAATTGTGTAGTGATTTTAGGAAAATAAAAGTAAAATCTTCGTCAAAATGGATGATTCAATTCAAGATATCACAGACTTTAGTAAGTCAAAAAAGAAAAAATATATGAAAATTTTCCACATTATCTACTAGAAAAAAGTAATAATTCCCAACCTGGCCAGTGCTAAATGATTTAAATCTGTTTACCCCTGGTGTTTATTTACTTACCGCACTTTTTGTATCTTTTTTATATCGCCTATTTTATTATTGTTCTTTTCATCGGCATGGTGGCTCCCGCTCCGTGTTGCTCTTATAAACACGGGAGTGTGGATTGTTTGGTGATCAGACGAATGAGAATGTTTTCTTAGTTTTTTTTTTGTTCTTTGATAATTTTTGTTTAATTTGTTTTGGAAGAATGGAAGTATAGGTATTTTTAGTTTGAAACTGGAGATTCAAATAAATTACTGCGCCTTAGATGCAAGGAATGCACTTATTATGCGCTGATTGGTTAAAGCAAATAAATTGTTAAAAAATAGGTTAAAAATGTTTTTTATCGTCGGCAACAATTCCGGTATTTTGTGTAAACTGACAATTGCAGTGCCAATTGACGATGAAGTCATTATTGTTTTTTTTTCAATAGTTGAATTGGGTCTTATGGACCCATTGTGATAGCAATATCTTGGAAATAGTCACCCTCAGATGAGGTTCAGGTCTGAGAAATGGGGCGTTGACAGATGGATTGGTTTTAGGACGAGCGATACCGTCCTGTACATAGAACGCTCTTTGCAGTGCCGGCGTCTACTCCAATGATTATCGGATCAAATTATTAAGTCCTAGGGTAGACCACTGTCTTTCAGTTTGAGATCTTTGCGATCACAGCTGCTACAAATATCCTTCTAAGGAGAAGAGTAAAGGGCACTGCCTTATACATTTGCTTAGAAAGCAAAGCTGCCTGCTCTTGTTACCTCCAAAATTGTAGAGGAGGCTATATGCAATCTGAACAGGCTGGGCAGAACCTAACCTGGGTACCCGGGTACACCAGTATCCAGGGAAATGAAAGAGCTGATGCTCTGGCAAAGCAAGCTCGTTATCGACCTTTGTCGGCCCTCAATCAACCATAGGGTGTTGCTCATCTGTTCACAAAAGTAAAATTACTGAGTGCTAACGTTTACTACACACCGAGTGCAGGCATTCCAAACTGTTAGTTGACGGTCCCAAACTGAGCAGATCAAAATATCTGCTTGGACCGATAAGATGTGACTTGAAAGTCCTAATTGGCCTTGTTTACTGGTTTCAGTCCTCTCAATGAGCATTCAAAAAGGAAAAGACTTAGAAGCTCGGGCCTTTGCGAGTACTGTCCGGAAGATGATGAAACAACGTCTCACTTCATCTGTGACTGCCCCGCTTTTGCCAGAATTAGACTAGTTACTCTCGGCAGATACTTCCGTTACTTCCGTACGAAGACGTTTAAAATAAAATCGAACTGGCAGATCTCCTCCGCTTTGCAAAAACCAGTGTACCTCGAATTGTCCGATGTGTACTAGTTATTCTGTTGTCATTTTGAGCAGCCTTGCTGGAGTTCAATGGACCAATAGTATTTATAATGTCGCTGTCATTTCTATAGTTCATGGACCTTACAAATGATTTGCATTGAAAACGATATGTACAAGCATCAATGCAATGCAACAAGATATTGGTTTCTTATTATTCAAATATGATATGTGAGATTTCGATTAATTAATAGGAACAGAATGTATTTTTGATTTTCAGTAAGCTTTATTTAAAAGTTAAACCTTGATGTTATAAGATTAAATATTGAAAAGTGAAAATAAGAATTCCGGACAATATGATCTGTTCGCGTTCGTGGGTAAGAATCGACTGACTTACTGACGCTTGTCGCGAATTGTTTATGTTCCGGTTGAATGTACATCGTAGTTGGTGTTTGGTATACGTGCAAGTTTTCTGTTAGGGCAGATGTGGTCTCGTCTTAACTGGCTGGTTCGATCCCTAGAGATATGTGCAAACAAATGGTGTAACTCCACAGTATAAGCAAAGACCTCACCATTTTACTGATAAATATTTCCATACGTGATATGTCGAAGTTGAACGTCTTAAAATATACAAACAATAATCTATCCAACATAAATGTTTACCTCTCATTCGCACTCTTTTGTTTTCCGTAAGGTGCTATTCTAAAAAAAGCTCTTACAGGGTTTCCGTACTAAGGATTATAAATCACCAAAAACCTGAAAGCATATTATGTCGGGTTACCATGCCTTTTTTTGATTGAAATTTTCATTTAAATTATTTTATTAAGAAAAAATAAAACAAATTTATCTTTATGTTATGATGTCAGTTCTTTCCAAAAGAACACTCTTTCGCTAACGATGGGCAAATTTCAAACCCAGTCTAATTTTTAAAATCGTATGCAGAGAAGACCTGCTAATTTTAGTGATATTCGCATTGCGTCCTACCTTATGCAATATTTTATCCAGCGTCGTAAGTTCGTTATTTGGAAAAAACTGAAGCACAATTTGCCTGATGGCACACTTATCGAAATCATGTACTTTTCTTTTAAATCAGTTTGGTTTTTCTTCTTTGGTGGCGAGTTGTGGCCTTTGGTATTATTTTCGTTAAGGAGTTTGTAAACTGTTCGTATACCTACTTGATTCGCAGTTACTGTTTTGTTATTAAAATTTTGATGATTTTTTTTTTGTCGCGTCAACAAGCCTTTGAATGAATTTAAAGCCATTTCTAACAGACAAAACAAACGCAAATATTATTTTTCGTCCACACATTAAACGAAATGTCCAAGATCAAAACAACACTTTTCTGTATGAACTTTTTTTCAAAGCTCTAAAATCAAAAGCTCCTCAACAGAAAGCCAAAGAAAAAAAACCGAACGAGTTACCAAATGCACATTGATAACTCTGAATTCACATCAATTAAATAAATTAAATAAGCGTGGAAAGCAGCTTCAGCCTCAGGCCACACACATCAGTACACACTCGAAGGCGCGTTGAATAAGACGTGGTGAATCTAAGTCAGATGCAATTGGAAATTCAGTGGAGGGTAAACACTTTATGAGGGGTTTCTTTCAATTTAGTATGGTAGCAAAATATGGCACGCTACTGATTTTTAAAAAGCTTCCCCATAAGACGTGTACTGTCAATTTATGTTTGACAGAGTATAGTATTCGTGTGCTTTGCCTTCCCTTCACGGGTCATATTTTGTTTAAACATACCCGCGTATACTTGAAAGATAAAGTTTTATCTCATTCCCAGAGTAATTTATTCTGAGATTAAAGTTCACCCTAGGGGAGATCTAGAAGAAACCCTAAGAGGATACTTAGCCGCATATGACATCGTCTATCTAATTTACGATCGGAATTGACTAAACTGAGCCGTTTAATGTCTAACAAGGATTTAGGGAAGGCGACGTTCTGTCATGCGACTTATTTAACATTATTAACTTGAAGAATTGTAGAAATACGTCGGTACGATCATTCAAAAATTCGTTCAAAAGCCGACGGTATTAATATAATTGGTAGAACACATCGAGCTGTCACTAGTACGTTTGCGAGTAAATATCGAGGGGTAAGGTAAATGGGAGCAAAACCGTGTTTATGCTGTCAACAAGAAGTTACACCCAACATCAACGAATCTGCCAAAAAGTCACAATCGACAGCTTCCTTAGTAAGGAATTTTTTCTATCTCCGTTCTGCAATCAAATCGACTAAAAACGACGTCTCTGGAATTACTAAATCAAACGAAGAATAGCGGTTGATAATCACTTTTTCTTTGGGCTGAGAATGCAACTTGTAATTAGGCTTTGTTCCGAATAACTTACTTATGAGGGAACTTACAGGTTATTTGATTTTGACTGACGAAATTCGAAATTATTGACATCCCTCATGGCCAATCATGGTCAACATAATTCTGACCGATAATCGGGAAAACATTTGTGGTGAGCTCTACAGCGTCGTTTTTTTTATTGGATGTTTGATCTGCATTCAATCTGCATGGCAATTTCAATGCAGAATGAGTGCCTAGGAACCTTCGCTGAACTTCAATTTTTCTTAAAATTTTCCAGAATTTTTCCCACTATTGTTATTTCTTGGGCCAAGACGAGTCCATCAAGCCCTTAATCGCGAAAATCGATCAAACCGTTCTTGAGTTATGAGTGCCCACAGGGACAGCAGTCTCTATTACATATGTATGTACATTTTTGTGAAAATGACTTAGTTTCGGAAGGAAACTAAGGCCAAGGAATTTGAGCCTACGGAATCGTTTAATAATTGGAAAGGCGCATGACAAGGGCTTGAACATAACCACAAGTCACCAATGCAAGCAACAGTGTTCTTACAATTCGAATAAATCACATGAAAGAATTAGCAACTGGCGATCTATCTTATTTATTTGTTTCCATTTCAATGTTACCCATAATATCTATTCGTACATAATCCTTAATTTGGCCACAGCTCAAAATATATTTGTGACTGATGTTTTCTCTCAACAGTCACAAATTATATTCATTAATTTAATACACGTATTCATACGTAGGCAATGTGGCATGTGACATATACATTATGCGTGGGAAAGCCTTGCATTTATCACTCAACAAATGGAATGTATTTATCGCAAATTAGTTTCTATCAGTTGAGAAGATGCTAACAAGCGTGTTGGTATTTTGTCAGATGCTACACATAATTTTCATGCTTTTTTTCTAAGTAGAATTGAATTTCCCTGCTAAAAAATGAAGACTTTGTGTGACGACAACGGCAGTCGTGTTCGTCAATCACAAAGCCCACGTGAATTTTGGGGGGAAAATATTTAACTTACAATAAGAGAAATTATGGCGAACTAACTCTTATTTCTTTCGAGTGCAATCAAGAAGGTATTTTTAAAATAGGGAACCTGGGCTGCATAGTTTAATTCAACACAGCGAGCTCGCTCCTTAGTTAGTTGTTTATATTTTTTTTTTGGTTTAGGTTTTCGGATACCTTACCTGGCAAACCAAATAGGTTTAAAACTCCTAACTCGAATGACCCAAAGTATAACCTTATCCTTCCAGTTCTGTGATACGGCGCCGAGTGCTGGACGATAACCAGGAAAGTAGAGTTAATACTGGGCTTATTCGAAAGAAAATTTCTTAGATGGATAGTTCGTCATGTGTGTGAATGGAGGAGAAGATACAACTGCGAACTCTATGAGCTGTACCAAGAAGTGGACTCATCGTCTACATTGGCTCGGCCACATCAAGCGAATGGACAATAATGCGGAGGATAATAAGAGGATCTTTGAATCCCAGCCCCCACGTTCGAGACAACAAGGAAGACCGAACCTCCGTTTAAAGGCCAAGTCAAACGGAATAGCCAGTTGCATTTCACCCTGCAACAATTCAACCGCAATACTCGCCATGCTAGGTATGCATATCAGTTCACCATTAAGCGTACATTCCGATGGAATATACAAACAATAATCTATCCAACATAAATGTTTACCTCTCATTCGCACTCTTTTGTTTTCCGTAAGGTGCTATTCTAAAAAAAGCTCTTACAGGGTTTCCGTACTAAGGATTATAAATCACCAAAAACCTGAAAGCATATTATGTCGGGTTACCATGCCTTTTTTTGATTGAAATTTTCATTTAAATTATTTTATTAAGAAAAAATAAAACAAATTTATCTTTATGTTATGATGTCAGTTCTTTCCAAAAGAACACTCTTTCGCTAACGATGGGCAAATTTCAAACCCAGTCTAATTTTTAAAATCGTATGCAGAGAAGACCTGCTAATTTTAGTGATATTCGCATTGCGTCCTACCTTATGCAATATTTTATCCAGCGTCGTAAGTTCGTTATTTGGAAAAAACTGAAGCACAATTTGCCTGATGGCACACTTATCGAAATCATGTACTTTTCTTTTAAATCAGTTTGGTTTTTCTTCTTTGGTGGCGAGTTGTGGCCTTTGGTATTATTTTCGTTAAGGAGTTTGTAAACTGTTCGTATACCTACTTGATTCGCAGTTACTGTTTTGTTATTAAAATTTTGATGATTTTTTTTTTGTCGCGTCAACAAGCCTTTGAATGAATTTAAAGCCATTTCTAACAGACAAAACAAACGCAAATATTATTTTTCGTCCACACATTAAACGAAATGTCCAAGATCAAAACAACACTTTTCTGTATGAACTTTTTTTCAAAGCTCTAAAATCAAAAGCTCCTCAACAGAAAGCCAAAGAAAAAAAACCGAACGAGTTACCAAATGCACATTGATAACTCTGAATTCACATCAATTAAATAAATTAAATAAGCGTGGAAAGCAGCTTCAGCCTCAGGCCACACACATCAGTACACACTCGAAGGCGCGTTGAATAAGACGTGGTGAATCTAAGTCAGATGCAATTGGAAATTCAGTGGAGGGTAAACACTTTATGAGGGGTTTCTTTCAATTTAGTATGGTAGCAAAATATGGCACGCTACTGATTTTTAAAAAGCTTCCCCATAAGACGTGTACTGTCAATTTATGTTTGACAGAGTATAGTATTCGTGTGCTTTGCCTTCCCTTCACGGGTCATATTTTGTTTAAACATACCCGCGTATACTTGAAAGATAAAGTTTTATCTCATTCCCAGAGTAATTTATTCTGAGATTAAAGTTCACCCTAGGGGAGATCTAGAAGAAACCCTAAGAGGATACTTAGCCGCATATGACATCGTCTATCTAATTTACGATCGGAATTGACTAAACTGAGCCGTTTAATGTCTAACAAGGATTTAGGGAAGGCGACGTTCTGTCATGCGACTTATTTAACATTATTAACTTGAAGAATTGTAGAAATACGTCGGTACGATCATTCAAAAATTCGTTCAAAAGCCGACGGTATTAATATAATTGGTAGAACACATCGAGCTGTCACTAGTACGTTTGCGAGTAAATATCGAGGGGTAAGGTAAATGGGAGCAAAACCGTGTTTATGCTGTCAACAAGAAGTTACACCCAACATCAACGAATCTGCCAAAAAGTCACAATCGACAGCTTCCTTAGTAAGGAATTTTTTCTATCTCCGTTCTGCAATCAAATCGACTAAAAACGAAATCTCTGGAATTACTAAATCAAACGAAGAATAGCGGTTGATAATCACTTTTTCTTTGGGCTGAGAATGCAACTTGTAATAAGGCTTTGTTCCGAATAACTTACTTATGAGGGAACTTACAGGTGATTTGATTTTGACTGACGAAATTCGAAATTATTGACATCGTTCATGGCCAATCATGGTCAACATAATTCTGACCGATAATCGGGAAAACATTTGTGGTGAGCTCTACAGCGTCGTTTTTTTTATTGGATGTTTGATCTGCATTCAATCTGCATGGCAATTTCAATGCAGAATGAGTGCCTAGGAACCTTCGCTGAACTTCAATTTTTCTTAAAATTTTCCAGAATTTTTCCCACTATTGTTATTTCTTGGGCCAAGACGAGTCCATCAAGCCCTTAATCGCGAAAATCGATCAAACCGTTCTTGAGTTATGAGTGCCCACAGGGACAGCAGTCTCTATTACATATGTATGTACATTTTTGTGAAAATGACTTAGTTTCGGAAGGAAACTAAGGCCAAGGAATTTGAGCCTACGGAATCGTTTGATTAGTTGGAAAGGCGCATGACAAGGGCTTGAACATAACCACAAGTCACCAATGCAAGCAACAGTGTTCTTCCAATTCGAATAAATCACATGAAAGAATTAGCAACTGGCGATCTATCTTATTTATTTGTTTCCATTTCAATGTTACCCATAATATCTATTCGTACATAATCCTTAATTTGGCCACAGCTCAAAATATATTTGTGACTGATGTTTTCTCTCAACAGTCACAAATTATATTCATTAATTTAATACACGTATTCATACGTAGGCAATGTGGCATGTGACATATACATTATGCGTGGGAAAGCCTTGCATTTATCACTCAACAAATGGAATGTATTTATCGCAAATTAGTTTCTATCAGTTGAGAAGATGCTAACAAGCGTGTTGGTATTTTGTCAGATGCTACACATAATTTTCATGTTTATTTTCTAAGTGGAATTGAATTTCCCTGCTAAAAAATGAAGACTTTGTGTGACGACAACGGCAGTCGTGTTCGTCAATCACAAAGCAATCACGTGAATTTTAGGGGGGAAATATTTAACTTACAATAAGAGAAATTATGGCGAAATAACTCTTATTTCTTTCGAGTGCAATCAAGATGGTATTTTTAAAATAGGGGAACCTGGGCTGCATAGTTTATTTCAACACAGCGAGCTCGCTCCTTAGTTGGTTGTTTAAAATTATTTGGTTTAGGTTTTCGGATACCTTACCTGGCAAAACAAATAGGTTTAAAACTCCTAACTCGAATGACCCAAAGTATAACCTTATCCTTCCAGTTCTGTGATACGGCGCCGAGTGCTGGACGATAACCAGGAAAGTAGAGTTAATACTGGGCTTATTCGAAAGAAAATTTTTTAGATGGATAGTTCGTCCTGTGTGTGAATGGAGGAGAAGATACAACTGCGAACTCTATGAGCTGTACCAAGAAGTGGACTCATCGTCTACATTGGCTCGGCCACATCAAGCGAATGGACAATAATGCGGAGGATAATAAGAGGATCTTTGAATCCCAGCCCCCATGTTCGAGACAACAAGGAAGACCGAACCTCCGTTTTAAAGGCCAAGTCAAACGGAATAGCCAGTTGCATTTCACCCTGCAACAATTCAACCGCAATACTCGCCATGCTAGGTATGCATATCAGTTCACCATTAAGCGTACATTCCGATGGAGAGTCAAATACATTCGATTTGTTTTTTAATCGTACAATACGAATGTTGAATGCTTTACTTTGTTTTTAATTTTTTTTTTTTTTTTTTGACATTTAAAACCAACATGCATCGGTATTTGCCTTTCTCTATTCCCCCACTTCCGTAATGCCCGCACTGTATCACTTCATTATAAGGGTTAAATGTTTGTGCTTGTACAGTATAGCCCGTTAAGAAGGTAAGTTTCGGACACCTTAAATGATGTCTACTCTACAGAAAAGAACCAAATAGTCGGTTATCATGCTCATCATTAACGGTAACTGACTCTCCAGCATCATTTCGGAAGAAGGATGGCCGAATGACTCCACCAGCCCATAGAGCACACCAAAGAGTCAGTTTTTGTGGATGTAATGGCGTTTCAAGGGTCTCATGTTGATTCTCTTCCATTCAACCCAAAATGAGCCTCATCACTGAACAAAATGTTGCGATGAAAATCAGCATCGATATCAATCTCAATCTAGGCCCATACACCAAAATCACGACGCATTGCATGGTCTCGCGGCTTTAAATCTTGCACAAGCTGGATCTTGTAGGGTAGTAAGAAGAGATCTTTGCGCAAAATCTTCCATAAAGTTGATGGAGAAGGCTCCAATTGCTGTGCACGGTGGCGAATCGATTCATTCGGGTCCTCTTCAACACTTTGCTCTTTAGCGGCAATTTTTTCTTCGGTGCGCACTGTTCGACGTTTCTGCGGATGCCTATAATCACATAGAGTAAACGTAGTGCGAAAACGATCCATGGTTAACCGAATTAATTGCTCTGATGGACGATTTGTCGACGATGAAATGAACGGAGCTTGCGGTAAACTTCGCGAAATAAACCATTATTTTCGAAATAAATTAGGACGATTTGCAAGCGTATTTCATTTGTCAACCTGTTCACGATGAAATGGCAAACCAAACTGAACATAAATGACATTAGAGTTGCCAGATTTGGCTACAAAATGTCAGAACACCCTTTATATATTGTTACTGTCACACCGCACTATGGGCTTATCGCCTCAAAAATCTATACCTTTTATGTTTTTAGTGATAAAAGGGTAAAACTTCGCATACATATTCATGAATAATTAGACTTTTAAATAATGTACATAGCATATAAATATATACATTAGTTTTATTGTAATAAAAGTAATGCCCACTAAATGTCACATTTTTAGACACCACTCGAGGCTTGCGACACAATAAATTATTAATAACACTAAATAAAAGAATTCGTTTTATCTTTAATGATTAAGTAGAATATAAGATTGGTCCAGGTTTTTCCAATTGTCATAAGATCTTTGGGTTTCTCCGCCAACATACGAAAACAGTTTTTGTTTAATATTGATATTTACGTCCATAAAATAAAAAGCAAACAATGTGATATATTTATTTAATATTTACCTAAAGTTTTTGATGTTACTGTATTAAGTTATTTGAATAAGTGTGGATCAGGGTACTCCAAAGTTGGATAGTCTTTAAATCTGCAAATAGACCCTTACTCTGAAATAATTTGTTCACAAATTATATGCCAAAGTATTGAACATCATGTCGGTAACACCCTGTTACAATTTTTCTTTAACAACCTGTGACTAAGTGACGCATTAATAGGTTTAGAATAAAGGGGGCAGAATGGGGCACATTTTCTTTCTTTTCTTCATAAGTACTGATGATAAGGAGTAAACGGCGATTTAAATTTCAAGATCGATAAACAGCGCCAACAGTCAAATCTCTCTTTAAACATAAGGCAAGGCTACAGTCCGCTTGGAGCGAACAGTATGATACCCTATCCCTATCCCTATATGCCCCAAAGAAAACCTTAAGAAGATGATGGATAGCATTTTATTTCATTCTATAAAATTTAGAAAAAAAAAACATTTTTTGAAAAAACGCCCCCAAAAAGTGGGCGTGGCCAAAAACTTTGTATGGGCGATATATTGGAAAAAATATTGGCTAAATATCTTGTTAAACACTTTTTTTCGGTTTCTATGAAAATTATCGAAGAAAACAGCATTTTAGTGAAAAACGCCCACAAAAAGTAGGCGTGGCAAAAAACTTTATATGACAAACTTATAAAGGAGGGCAGTGCCTACATATCTTGTAAAGGTTATAACCCTCTATCTGTCCATCTGTAGCTTTAAATCGGTTTTTTCTAAATTGTGGGCGTGGCAGTGGGCGTATTCCAAAAAATTTTACACTTAACCATTTCGGAGCCCTAGGGAGTATGTGGTCCAAATTTCAGCTTTCTAGCTTGAATTTAAAGGCCTAAAAATTGCGTACGGACGGACGGACGGACGGACGGACGGACGGACGGACGGACGGACGGACGGACGGACATTGCTAGATAGTCTTAGGATTTGGTCCTGATCATAAATATATATACTTTTATGGGTCTACGACGAATATTAAGGGGTGTTACAAACTACGTGTCAAAATTAATATACCCTTAGGATAGGGTATAAACATTAGGCAACGGAGATTTTTTAGGCATTTCAGAAATAATGTTTTATTTCTCAACGTAGTGAATTAATTTGTCCCAATTGTTTTTATTTAGAAAGTAGGAGTTACATTTGCGGTAACAAAGAATGAAGGTGTTAAAAAGTTACTACAGAAAACTGTTTGTGAGACATTATTTCGTGCAAGAATTTTAAGCATATATTTTTGGTGTAAATGTTAAAAATGTATTGACATAAATAATATAGATATCCATCTAGCCCATTTTATTGATAGAGACATTTAAATTTTACTTTTGAAAAAAAATATTTTTGAGACAAAATGCTGGATGGGCCCATAGTGCTCCGGCGCGATGTCTTCCATAAACCCAATGGGCCTTACTAATAATCACAATTAGTGAATAAAAAAATAAATAAATAAATAAAAATTAGGCGTAAACGGTACAGGACTTCTCCAACCATTGTGTTTGCAAAGCTATATTATTTATACGAATGGAGGGACCTACTTTTTAATGCCGATTCCGAACGGCAATTTATTTTTGAGAAGCTCCCCATGACATTTCTTACTCTTGGATGTTTGCCAGACGCTCGCAAGAGTGGTCCAACGCACTTAACCACTAAGCCACTGCACCCACACTGAAGGTTTAAAGACTGTACCCGTAAAGTTTAAGCTATGCTTAAGAATTATAAATGCAAATGATTACATTTAGTGAATGCTTAAATAAAAATCTTCACACTTAATAGAAATCATGTACCAATAAAGAATTTAGTGCCAAGGTTAGTCACAACCGAGGGGATAAAATTTAATGTATGGAAAGCCATGTTTAAGTCGTAACTATACAAGTATAAATTGACATTTCGAAGCAGGTGTTGCCTGTTGTACAATATAATGGTACTCAAAGTAGGTATTTTAGTATTCAAACGTACTGAAAAGTGCCAGGTTAATAAGCAATAAATTTAAATTATTGTAGAATTCGAAAGGAACGATAACAACGAACAAACATACCAACGCACAAAATACCATCAAAAAAGAAAATATAAACAAATTGCAATGTCTAGACGCAGACCATACTAACAATGAAGATCATAAATTTGACGATAAAAGGCAAAACAACACCACATGCGCAAATAAAGAGACGAGTTCCTACAAACAGTCCATCTATTCGTGTCATTGTCACTCGCACCCATAGCTATTAAACTTCTTTGTGTTTATATTATTTTTCTAGTTTTAAACTCATTTTGAACTTAACGTATTAACGTTAAACGGAATTTTATTAAGTTAAAAAAATAATTCCTCAAATATACAATAATTCCTCCTATATATATATTAATAGTGGAGATTGATTAATTCGACAAGTTGATTTACGATGAGGAGCTTTAGTTGGAAATCAAAATGCACAAACATTTTCTAGTGACGTTATGACGAAATAACTTTTATTTGATGGCCATATCAATGGGGTCACGTAGAAATCTTAATAATTGCCGAACTAGATTTAATTGTTAATCAATTAATTAATAATTTAGAACCTTCTACTCTGAAACCAAAAATGCTTTAAAAATGCATTAACAAGTCACCCTGGTATTAAGAGCAATAATTCTAAGTGCTGAATACCACCCACGGTAATACCTACTGATATCCGAAGGAACTGATTTTGACAGATGTATATCTGTATAGCATATTCGATCGGATCCATTATTTCGTCTGAAAATAACTAAACAATAATGGAATTTCAAAATGATGATCGAACTCGTTTTTAAAATTTTATTTGCATTTTTTTTTTGTAAACTACAAAAGTGATTTTGACATTTAATGTTGTATGATAACAACTTTGAAGGGAATTGTATTAGATTGAAAGAAAGTACGAAGGTTACATAATAATAATGTGAAATCGTTTATAAGTAGGATTTTATTAAAGCTCACTACTATTCTTTAACCTTGTAATTAGCTAGTAGTCGACATTTGTGTCTGATTTCTAGTAAGGCCCAATTTGTTTACTTCTTTGCAGCAACGTATTGTATTGTATTATATTTAGAAGTGGGTGACCGGAAGACAGCAAGCCCTTAGACCTAGTTGTCGGTTGTAGTTAGTGAGGCTGCTCAAACTAGCCACGGCTAATGTGGCTGAATGTGCCATGGCTCCGAGCAAAACGAAGAAGTTTGGCTAGGTGAAATTTATTGAGATTGTCTTCATGGAGGTAGTGTTCCAAGAAGAACGTGGAACAGGCAGTATGTTTCTGGAAAATTCCAGACAATCATACATGCAGTGTGATGCCGTTTCGTCAGCTTACGAAAGAACAGTGATATGGCCAATTAAGGATCCTTAGTCAGGCGCCCAGGTTAAGGTTACAGAGTTACAAGACAGTTTATGTCCACGATGAACATGGAATAATGAATATAACTCCTCCTATCTTCTCACTACGTTGAAAATATCTGTAGATGACATCTAAGGCTTATAACATGAACCAAGAATAATCCTTTGGTAAAAAGCACACCTCTAAGATTTGACCAACCTTGTACAGAGACCACAAGTTAAAAACGCCCCCCCATAAAAATTCTACCGCTAATGATCCATTTTGCATTCAAGACCGGCCGTCCGGCCGTAATGTGTGTTTACTCAAAATTGATGAGGAACTATTTATATTTGCTTATTCAAGTCACCTTGCAACAAAAACTTAACTAAACACATATAATGATGCGATCGCGATTCATCACCCCCCCTCCCTGATTATTACTCAATAAAATCAAAATTTACGCTTGCATTGCGGCCACAGAATGGTAGCGCAAAAACACTACACACCCATTGCCGCATATTTACCACCCACCGCGTGACCAGATATTAACTTAACATGATTTAACATTCGTCGAGTCTTGAATGATTGTATTTGCATGGAAACGAGACTTTTGATTGGCACAGCTCCAATTAATATATCATTCATGGACGAGGTAGCTACATACATACGTTCAGTCTACGTCTTCGCAAACCGTAAACATTATTCAAATAATGTTCTATTTACCCCCGCGTAAAGTCGAATTAATTACGCCAAATGTAGGCTAGTGGGTCGAAAATTATTGGAATACTAGTCAAAAACTTAGTCATTCGCTTCGCGCTAAGCATTTTTTGTTTGATCTCTTCACACCACCAAGCAACAAACACCAAGCACCAAGCCCCTAAAAAAATTATTGTCTGTCAATGTCGATATATGTATTTCGATACGAAAGTGAAGCAGATCAGAGTTGGGTGACATTTTGTTTATGTCAATTTGACGTACGCCTGCACTTTCGACAGATGGAAGTGGACTCAGAATACAATTTTCAATGTCAACTGTCAAAGTGACAGACAGCAGGTGTATTTTTACCGCCGTGTCTAATGTTAAAATACTCATTAAAATGAGACCTACAAGGTTATTAGAGGGGGTGAATTGCGCGTGGGTGCGCGCGCCATCAAAATTATTGATTTCAAAAAAAAAAAAAAAAATGTAAACAAAATAAAATATTACAATAATAGAATTTTGTTATTGTTTTTTAGCTGAAACAACAATTTCATTCGATCCGGAGATAATAACAAATTTTGTTGCTAGACCGGAGCGTAGAAAATCATCTGTTGTTGTTGGAAACTCCCACAGAGGGGCGCACAATAAAGAAGGACGTTTTTCCTGCTTGAACAGATTTGGAGAGGCGTTCTTTAAACGTAAGTTAGCTAAATGAATTTTTGCTTTAACAAAAGTTATTAATAAGTCATTAAGTAAGGTATTTTTATTTGATTTCAGTTTTTGGAAAAATAATGGGCAGCAACGGAAGTCCCAGCGAGGAGGATAAATATGAGTACTATGACTGTAAGTGGTATTTTTAAGTGTTTTTTTTTTTCGGATATTCTCTAATCAAATATGATGACTTCAAATGAATAGGTAATGTGATTTGAAGCAATCTGTGGAATTCATGTTTTTTCTTGTGATGTTTTGGGAGACAAAAATTGACAAAATTATTTTCTCTGACTTTGTTCATTGAGAATGGGATATTTTGGTTTGTTGTGAATGTTTTCGTAATTGCCGTAAAAGTGTTTTCAAAAACCATTTAAATTTTAATATATTTTCAAGTTTTTTTCTTAGAAATGTTTACTCAAATTGTGGAGTGCAGGTTAAATGGGTATGGTGGTTCCAAACCTATTGATACTGCATATTAAAAACTATTATTGCCACTGTCATTGCCAAATGACCTGCCAAGGATATTCTTATTTCTGACTTAAAAATTGAATATATTAGAACTCCAAGTTCCTCTGACATTTCCAAATACAAAAGTACTAAGTCCAAATTATTGTGTTTGAATTCCATATTATAATATTTAATTCTGCCAGCGTTTGGATGATTGAGCGTAAAAAAAATTAAAATTCCTTTTTAAAACAAATAAATGAATTATATAAGATATAGTACATTACGAGCACTAATTGAAAATTATGACTTAAGGTAGGATCAGATTGCATGTCAAGTGGTCAAATGATGACAAATTCTGATGGTATCGCTGTCAAAATTAGGTCATGCAGTGTAATTGAGCATTTTTTTAAATGACCAAATCACTTAATGAATGCAAATGACCATGCTTATTTTGACAGATAAATTTGACCAAAAAGCAAGTAGTGTAATCCGACATTAACCACGAATGCCAATTTGGTGATAGTATTCCTGGCATAGAACGTATAACTCAATTCGTTCGCACGTTTGACATCCGGTTAACAAGTTTTTATTTAGCGTAAATTATTTAATATCTCAGAGTAATTTAGTTGTTTTACCATTTTGTTTATTTACAAATAGTTTTTCTGTTATGATTTTTTGACTGACCATTTTTCTTCGATTTGTGTTTGCTTTTGTTGTTGTGTATGCACTTTGTTTTGTTAACAAGTCATATTTTATGTTTATAGCTATTTTTTGTAGGATAAATATGAGTAATGCAACCATATCTCAAAGTGGGAGGGGGAGGCCGACGAAGCCAGAAATAGGCGAATAATAATAATAAGAAAAGGCCTCTTGTTTTTTTATTCGCGATTATTATATACTTTACCTTGACTTTGCGCCCAAATATTACTTTAATTTACTTTATAAAATAAATAACAAATTCCTTAAGAGACCAAATGATATATTATGCAATTTTTGTCAGGTAATCTATTATACAACCTAACAATACCAACCTTTCTGTCATTTGACAGATAGACTTGTTATTTACCTGTGGTCATATATATGCACAATTGACATATGAATGACCAATCTTAACTTTACAATCGTTGGATTGCCCAGATTCTGTTACGTGGGGATTCTCATTTTTATTTATTCCTTTTCCCCTTTGAGCTTGCAACTATTGGTCAGAAAATACATTTCAACTTCAATTAGTACCTCGGCTTTCCAGACAGTTTGTCCATTATACAAAAATTAAGCACAACAAATTTATTCAACAATTAGAAAACAATTAGATTAAGACAGTTTCACGGTATCTAGTGTCAGGTTGATGTTAATAGCTACAGGAGTAGGGTGGCTATCCCTAATTCCAAGAACCAAGCAAATCTGTAGTCTAGATTGCTATACTTGGTAGCGCCATAATACCAGCGAATAAGACTACCGAGCTCAATATTGATTATCTCATCAGCACAGAGGAAATGATACCAGATATCTTGGTCCATTTGTATTGACACGAGGTTTTTAAAAGATTTAACCCTTGTTAAGGTTGTGGCAGATAAGTTGCCGTACTCTTCAAAATATTGAAGGGTGACCAAATAGAAAGTGGGTAAACATTGCATAAACCTAAGACCACTGTAATGGAGTAATCTTCCTTATCTCGAAAGAAATAAAGCCTCCTTGCAACAGACCGCAACCAGTAGTCAAACTTTGTGGATGCATTGATTCTTGGCCGAACACTTCCTTCAAAATAATGCGGCAATTTAGCTTGTTGACATAGCCGGTGAGCCAAAAAGCCGGAGCTTCGTCCGAGACGATTATTTTTTGGGCAAAATCCGGATCTCCGGCCAACATTTCCAGCGCACAATTACTGACTTCTTCTAAATACGAATGTGCGCCCAAATCCAAGTTCAAAACAAGTCGGGTCGACTCTCTGGCGATGCCTAATATAGCAGATCGGCTACATTTATGGGACTTCTTCGATACTGGCCACTACGGCGGCTTTCCTTTTTTTCATTTTCGAACCAATCTCTGTCTTTTTGGTGACTTAAGGTCCAAAAGAATGTTCTCACGTTCAAACGTTTCCATGGCAAGACAAATTGCATGCGCACTGACATCATGATGATGACCGACATCAGTATTTATAACTGATGACAAATGACATTTCTAGACATTCGATTTTAAATTGTCAGAAAAGGAAAACTGCAATTTTTTAATTTGAGTTGATAAATCATGCTTGACATTTACGTTTTAAAGACTATTTCATGTAATCTTCGAAAGTCTAATTTCGTGTCACTTTTTGAGCATATTGGTCTTCCGGACAATTTACCGTTTAGCGTGAGATGAAATGCCCACCGAACTCATTTTTCAATTGATCTATTGATTCGCGTGCTGTGTGGCATGTACCGCCGTCTTGCTGGTAAATAATTAAACGATAGAGGGCGCTACTTACGGTATCGTTGTTCCGATAGTCACCTATGAAAAAAACACGGGACAATGATTCTGCCGGATTATAAAACCCACCAAGCAGTGCATAGTTTTTCTCCTCTATCGCTTTTTCAATTTCGTTGGAAATTTTTTAAACCTGATCAATTGCAGAGTGCCTAGTTCTGAATCCGAATTGGTGACCCGATATTATTTGGCGTTCTTCAATATTCGGATGCAATCGCTTCAATATGGGTTTATCAAATATCTTCGTGGTAAAAGCAATATTGGTCTATAGGAGGTTTATATCTCAAGCTTAATTAGTACTTTTCTGGGCAACTCTGTGTCGTAATTAAGCCTTGTGTAATTTAAGTATTCGTTTTTCTTGACAGAGTTCGGCCAGCGATACATGTTTTATTTAAAAGTAGTCAGACAGCGTGATTGGAATAGCATCCTCCATCAACGATTGACCGTTAAATGGTTTAAGTGTCTCTTCAAAGGCGAATATTTCGGTCCCTTCCTTGTCTACTTTCGCCCATTTCCCATTAAAATCTTGTTTCTTGAGCGACTACACTTTTAAAGTCATAGTATTTTAAGTAGTTTTACCCTAAAATCGGACATTTTCACTTGAAAAAGACTCCACTTCATTTTAGTCAACATTTTAAAAGTTTACTGGCCTCCTTTGCCTCACCTTTGCTGATTGCCGGGCACATTGATATTTCTGGAAACAGTAAGGCTGCTGAACTCGCCAAACTAGTAACAACGTTACTTCTCTCACCTAATAAAGGAGAGATAGGTATACCATTCGCTGCCTGTAATTTATTGCTAAGGCTGGCTGCTACAGAGGAAAAAAAAAACTTAAGGTTGACAAATGGAATTACATATTTAGCAACAAAACGGATGTGGCCTGAGCTGGATTTGATACGCTCTAAAAATTTGATCTCTCTCTACGAAGACGAAACATTAGCACTACTACTGGTCTTACAGGTAAATATGCGACAAATGGTGGTGCATCCCCGAATGACTTTTCCAAAAGTTGTATGGACGAATTGGAGCGAACGATCCCTCACCTGCTTTGTACATGACCTGCTCCAGGAAAAGAAAGCTCCAACTCAGAGATAGATGTGATCTCACAAACATTGTCATCAAATGACTACTTAGCTTCGTCAGAAGCTCTAATTGGTTCAATGAGTAGGGGGAAGATTTATCCCATATCCCTATAGAAAAATGACAATCTTTAAAACATGTCAAAAAAAAAGTATTTTACTGTAGCGTAAAGTATACTATGTGCCTTTCTGATGAAATTGTGATTTTTCATCGTACAGGAGCTCTCCTTCTGTGGGCTCTATTTTAGACTTCTGTCCAGATATAGTACCCTCAGATTACCACGTGGAGGTAGAATAAGGCCTTAAGATGAAATCAAAGTGATGTACCTCTTCAATTGAATTGTATGGTTAATCTATACCTAAAGCACTGCCTACAGTTAATTGATAATCTTCGTATAATGCGTTGTAACCTTAGACGAGGGATGATGAATTCCTAGAAATTTCTGAGATAAATATCTGAGGAACAAATTTTCCTAGAAAAGCTTCAGGAGGAATTTTTTAAGTTCCCAAAGTTGGATTTATTTGTGTCCCAAGGATTTCCACTGTGAGTGGGAAGTGGATTTCCTCCACAAATTCGCCGCTTCTGAGAAGACTGAAATTTGAATTTTTTTTTTTAATATTTAAAACATTTAGATAGGTAGATGACTCAATCAATTTTTTTATTAAATATTGTAATTGATTTTCGAGAGGCATCTATCCGAAGAAGGAATAACACACTAAAAGTAAATCTGTCGATATTTTATTAAATAATATAAACAAAAACCATAAACGCAAGTGTTTGACAGCAGAAATGAGTTTGGAATGCTTAATGCGATAGGAAATCTGTGAATTGGAGCATGCCATAAACACAATGGAAAAGGTAAAAACCCTCTAAAAGGTAAACGAAATCACCGCCCAAGTTAACCATAAGTTAATTAAAATGTCATTTACCAAATCCTGGTTTCTTTCGTCCTACGTCCACAGATGTTTCATTGTTTCATTGTCACAAAGATTTCCCGAAACATACAACTCATCGATTTTATGGCTTTTCCTACCCCATATCCTTGAGAAGAACGTTCACGGTTTTTTTTCCTTCACTTCAAACAGCTGCTACTCCAGAAAAGTTCTCTGGATAGGTACTGTTGCTAAGCAACAGGTAGCACCAGTAAGGCCCACTTTATCACTCAGGCGCATAGCATGCAGCCAGCGTATGATAAGAAAAAAGAAAAACAAGCACATCTGAGAGCGTACAAAATTTCCCATATTGAGCTAAACAAAACTTTCCCTCTGCCAAAGAGAAAACTGAGCTAAAAAAAAGCTCTCCCTCCCTACATCGAACTCAACTCGACATCTATTCCGTGGTGAATTTCTCGATAAAACTCATCCTCTTGCCGGCTAAAGCATAAGCAAAAGCAAAAGGTTCGCAATTCCCAAAAGCTTTTTCGTGGTTTTCCTCTTCAAACTGCTGAAACTGGCCGAGATGCGTTTTTCGAAAATTTTCCCAACACAGTTTTCGTGCAGCTTTTTCATCGGAATGACACGTCGTCTCGCGTACGTATTGTCGTCGTTGAATGAGTTTTTGACTCCGCAAAAGGGAACAGTGACATGGTGAAGTGTGTTAGTTTTGCAGGAAAATTTTGAACAAATTTTCCTCTTTAATTTTCGGGAGTATACTCGTATCTACTCCACAGATACATAGAATGTGCTTTGAGTCCTCTAAAAAGGAAATACTCTTCTCGAAAATTATTATCTACGAAGTTTATTAGTTTTTGTGAAAGTTCGTCAAAGAAACATACAAAACAAAGAAAGTATTAAAGCAAATTAATTTACGCCATCAGGACGAAATCCTTAGGGACTCAACTTTTTTTCGTTTTCCGTTTTCGGTTTTTTTTTTCTTTACTTAACTTTTCCCCTTTGAGTGTGAAAAATTATCGTGTGTGTCAAGTCAAAAAAAAAGAATAGGGTATAATGTATTCCCCTGACAAGTCCTGATGGCGTTTATATTCCATCTCTTCCCTGCCGTTAAATATTTAATAAAGTTAAAAAAAAATAAAAAATTAACATAAAATGGAGTTTCGCACGTTGCAAATGAGAATTGAAGAAGCTTCTTCCCTGAAGTGAAAATTATAATAAAAAAGAAAAAAAGTTTCTCGCGATAAAGGACATTCTGTCATTGTGTCAATGTGTCATTGTGCGTGGAAAGGGGTGTGTTCAAGTAATTTATTATTATTTTAATTTTAATTTGTTTTCTGTTTTGCGATTTCCAGCTGATGTTGATTCTATACAATTTTTACTTATACGAATCGTGCGTAGTCGGATAAGACTAACAGATAAAAAAATAATGTATCTAATAAATGTTTACATGCGCTTAACATAAATATAACCGAAGTGAAACCTGTTTTTTTTTTGGTCAGAAGATGATTGACGTCGTCCGCCTACTTTTAAATTGCTATTTTTAACCCTCCAACAACCCTCCAACTCCCTAACTACAGCAAAGGTATACGAAAAACGTTAAATGTCAAAATGAGGGTAGATTCCTGCTTAAAGTAATTGCACGACCACCCTCGTAGTTTGGTGGGGGCAAAGCAAACCTTTAGTAGGGACGTTGACGTTTAGCTAATACTTAAAAAAAAAACATGCTTGGGGATTTGCACAGTGCTTATTAAATTTATTCAGATTTTCTTCATTTTTGGTTTATTAAAAACGTTTCATTTTTTTATGACGGCTTTATCACTTAATTATTTTTGCTCTTGCATTATTTTTTAGTTTTAATTTTTAAAATTGAGGGAATTTTTTTTTTATAGCTGAAAGTGGAAAATAATAATAAATTTTAAATGCTTTATGCATTAAAGTAAAATAAATAAATTAAAGTGTTAAAACGATTTTCTATTTGCTGTAACATCGGATAAAAACATAACATTTTGCAGTCCCGTTAAGGGGAAACAACAAATATTAAGGTGAGGCTTTAATTCGAATATTTAAATTTGGTAAAAATGGAAAAATTGTGTGACTGAGAGTATCAGTGAATTTTATATATTGTATATATAGACCTTTGTAGCCAAAATCGAATTTTGTATGAATTGGGGACCTTCAATTGAATATAGATTTGCGTATTTGTTTTTTTGTTAATTCCATTAAAAATCTGAATTCAATTCGAATAGCAGGGACAATTTTGTTGTTATGTAGATAGGAATCGGAATTTACAAATCCCATGGCTTAGAATGTTGCAAAAACAGATTTTAGTCATTTCCATTGTTAATCGAGGTAGGCTTTGTTGTTTAATCCCACTTAGGGCTAAACTTGAACCGCACAAGTCACAAGTCAAGCACTATACCTCCTTCCTACGATGCACAGTAGGCTGAAATCGTTGATTTGACTATTACAAATATTTGTATCTTATAAGGATCACATTTGCATACTTTTTTGTGTAGTTAAAACTTTACTGGAGAGTGGGGTACGAACAAATATTTCCTCCCATTACTTGAAAACCATTTTGTACCCAACAACCTAAGACAACTTAACTTCTGATTGCCGTACAATTTTAAGGAAAATGGAAAAATGTGAAGGTAAGGGTAAAGTCAAATTTTGCAAAACATATTCCCAGTGTGTCATTCCTATAAAAATGTAAGAACATCAGAATAATGGTTAAACGTCAATGTTAATCCTACATGTAAAAACTATGTAGTCATTTGAGACATTGTCAGCTTTCTAACAATGCAAGGGTGCAACACGACGATGATTAGGCCAATCCTATCATATGCATCGGTTGTTTGGTGGAATAAGCTTTTACGCAAATACGTCATTTCTAAATGTTTACATTTTCTTGGTGTATTCCCTAGCAGGCTGATATATGTTGCTTCTATAAATACTCCAATGAAACTTACATGACCTTGATATTTATGTTACGTAAGAATCCGGTTTTTGGAACAACAACTCGTAATGGACTTTCGATAACACTGCGCGAGACCTATAATAGGACCCCTGTCTAATAGCTGATGGTCGCAAATTTGGCTGCGTAAAAATGTCAAAGTCGACTTTCCCCAAGTTCAGAAATGGTTTCAGCCAGGATCTGAGTCAGGAGAGGGATGTAATCGCATTTTCATAGACATTTCAAGTGCTAGTGCCTTCGTTGAATGTGAAAATGTTAGGCTTTTCTCATCGTTAGGCATACATGCATCGTTCTTCCAAGCGGAGATCTATGCTTTTCTTATCGCGATGCGTTATGTAGTAAAAAATGGGTGGATGGGTCGAAGTATTTGTGTCTGTAGTGACAGCCAAGCTTCACTTAAGGCCTTACTCAATCCGTGTACCACTTTTAAAGTCGACTGCCATTGAAATTTTGAGAAACGACTCATATTTTTCACCACAAATAGATAACAAGATTTAAAACAGATTCATTGGTTTGACATTTCTCGCGTCCCTTTTCCTTGCATTTCGAAGTGTTGTGTTTGGCTTTGATGAAATTTTCAAATGTAAGAAACTAATTCAAATAAAATTATTTTGAAATGAAATGATTACTCTATCGCAAAAAATCCAGTATCTAGCGTATCTTGTCTTAAATATGTAACATACAATTAGGCTGATCGAACGATATCAACTTTATAGTTCCCCAACTTTCAAGTATACATACAGAATTCTAATATTTGCCTAAATACCACTGTTCTGGTATTATATTCTCATTGTTATACATACCTTTCGCTATCAGTTGCCTTTATCGCATCTTCATCGTTAAAATAAAAAGAACTAAATGTCTTATACAAAATACAATTCTTTATACCAATATAAAAGATTTTTCAGTGAGTTAATCTTCTTGCATTCGATGTAGTATTATGTGATTTACCATTGCGCATCTGTCAGAATAATATGTGATCTTGCTTTATCCAATCATCTTTTCCGACGAAGAGTAGGTATTTTTTTTCTAAAAATGACAAAGAAAGAGGTCACTATTTTTGAAGAAGCTTAATTCCCTTATAACTATTTTCATTTGCTTAAAAATAATCCTCCGTAAAATTCAATGCCAAAGTGACAAGAGAAATGTCAAACTTTTTGGTATTAGTGTAAGTACATGTGAATCTTGCGTTTGGCTTGAGATTCGCAGAAACTGATCTGAATCTAAAATAAGCAAATTTTCTGTGTGAAAGGAAACTGGTTTATATCCAGTGGAAAGCCACATGTTAGTTTTTTAACTCAATAACTCTTCGAACTCGGTTAAAAGACTGAATACTCTGAGTCTTGCTTGAGCTATGGGTCATACTGGAATCACGGAGGAATGATATCTTTAAAGCTTTATCTGATCTGAACCTGTATCCCTAAGGCAAGGTATTTCATTGATAAATAGGAGACCCCCATTGGCACAACATTCCAATAGTTTTACCAATAGCGAAAAAAGACTGCGGGCGCCCAGCAGCCATTTCAACGAACCACCACACTTTGCCAATCACCTAAATGTGGTAGGTTTAAGCGATACAAAAGTCAATTTAATCTCTGAATTTTCTGCCTGTGCTAACCAAGACCCAGGTGCTGACGTGATGAGTGCTGAGCATCTAAGCTCGTTTTTTTTTTTACTAAAAGGGACTTCTCGACTTTGCGAAAAAGTCGGGTAAATAACTAAAGTAAAAGAAAGTATCTATGTATCTGTCTGAATCTAAAAGTAAAATGACCCAGTAGAAAGCTAACGACAAAAGAACACTATTATATTAATAGTAAGCAAAACGAACAAATTATATTATTAAAGAAGGCGAAATTAAATAAATAAATATATATAAATTCTACTGAATTTAATAAATAAAAGAACATTAAACTATTAATCTGACTCGTAGATTTAGCTTCTTATGACTTAAAAAGCGTGACGTTTCATTGACGTTGTCAATATTTACGAGAAATCAATTCTTGTGTAATTGTTTGTATTAAAAATTTGCTTTAAAAAATAAAATTATTTAAAAATCCGTTTTATACATTTTTGAAATTAATTAGAAAGGACGGTTTTGAATAATAAGTACAGGACAAAGTGATACTCAGAATTATGTATAGTAAAAAAATTTAAATTTCATTATTTATACGAAAAAGGGTCCCTTTCGTATACTGGTCAACTAACCAATTCGTCTTCTACCAAATTCTATTAGATTTGTGTCATTGAGTACTTATTGAAAGCAATTGTTGCGAGCAGAAATTTGCCGACACAATAAAATATCTAAACATCTATATCTGTTTATGGCTTGATATTAGCTGCTGTTAGAAAAGCAGATCAGTATAGATCTCTGCGTTGGGAGAGGGGTATCATTTGAAGAATATTGATATGACGACTATGGGGAGAAGGGTAAGAATAATAAAAATCTTCTTCGATTTAAGTGAATGTTTTAGTACAAGGTCCAAACTTAAACTTAAATTTAAGACCACGGTCCTTAATCATAATGTAAAAGCTTATTGTTAGATTTTATTTGTATTTATTTACATTCTTTAAAAATGCACAGTTAACATGGGGATATGGAATATTATAAGCTAGAAGAAATAGTGGCAGAATTATAATATATATATTAAAATATTATATGCGTTTTCTAAACGCTTTACATGGGTTTATTCGGGGAAAACAGTTCTATTTTGAAGTATGAGGGATGATATTACGACTATAGAGAAGTCCAAAAAAGTGGGTCCGCCAATGCCGTACGTCTGTCTGTCTGTCTGTAGACGGATTTGCTTCAAAGTTCGTATATAAGGTTTTTGGGGTCACATTTCGGGCCATCTTTTAATTTTTTGTTTTATCCTTTGAAATAACGGTACCTGCCATGCACATTTTTTTGTGAAAATCACTTATCACTATTTTTTTCGAAAGTGGTTCCAAGGATTTTGGCCTTTTTTGTACTAAGGATGTGTGGGATGGGTTAAAAAATTCTGCTTACTCAGTTTTTGGAAAAAAAAATCGATTAACAGTAATTTATAAAACCGGCAATATCTCGAAAACTAATAAAGGGAACTTCTAAAAAATTTACAGTTTTTTTATACTATAAAGTCGAACAAATTTGCATACTTCGATTTTTGAAATAATTTTTTCAAATTTTTTGTTTCACATAACGATTTTCTTAAATTTAAATTGAATTCGATTTCTCAAAAACGGCTCTAACGATTTTGATAATTTTTTGTATTTCGAACAATTATGTTAAAAGTGTCCAAAATGCGAAATTAAATCAAAATTGTAGGTACCGTTTTTGGGAAAATCTAATTTTTCAAAACCTTAAAAATGATTTAAATAAATTTTACACCATTAATTTTCGATTCATTTTGCGATTCAAAAACGCATCTTATGCACCGAAAAAGTTTTGTATGAAGCAGTCGTGCACTTTATTTTTTAAATAGTTGTGATTAAAAAAAAATCCTTCGTTCAAGCCCTCGTGAATTGTATCTCGAAGACTTGGGTAAAATTGCATCAATATCAGTGGAGTGGTTTTCAAGAATAACGTGTAAAATTTCAAATGAAATTTAATGAAATTGGCGTCCATAAAGAATGTCGTGTAGGTCTCCAAAATTATTTCACTAGAAAAGTGTTTTACTATTTAAGCTCTGTGCACTGCGCACTGCACGATCATGCTTCATTTCTTTTCATTGTTTTTTTTTTGTTAGATTTGAACATACAAACTAACATCTCGATGTTTTTGAGAATTATTTCAATAATATCTTTAAAAAAATATGTACAACAAAAACAGCATTAACACTACTCGCAATAACTCATATAGAAAAGTGCTAGTTGACTCACGCTATCTACAATCTATTCTCCCAGAAGACAGATACCTAAATCAATTTGTTGGTATTTATAAGTCTGCATAGAAAATGTGCGCATCCGTATGTATTTTCAGTTGCAATTTCTTTGTATACCTACATTTGAAATCGATTTGGCCGACAAGAATCTGTTGCTGTCCGAAATAGATACAATACCAATTGTTTGTTCTTTTCGCAAAAACAAACAGTTTGCCATTACACTTTTAGTGGAACAAGAGTATTTATCGGACTATTTAGCTTAACAATATTAAGGTGTTCTCCCGCAATAGCTGCAATACCAATAAGCTGTATTTTTCGTGTGATGTTTGCGAATAAATTGTTCGCTGTTAGCTTCAATATAGATCAAAGCAGTTAAATTTACATACATCTGTGGCTTACTATTTATTTTCCAGTACGTTATATTCCTAAGTATTAAACAATAACTACATCAGGATATACGTGTACAAAAAGGAAAAGTCTAATTGGACGATCATACTACTTGATTTCTAACAAAATAAAAGATATCTACTTTTAAACCAATGACGTGTTAAAAAAATTCACTTGCCTCACTAATTATTTAGCCACCGCTGTATATTATACAATCTAGTTTATGCTTAACAGATGGGGTCTATACAGCAAGTATATCTCTTGTTCTACAAGTACTTGTTGTGTTATGTTATAGGCCCCTGGTTTTAGCAGTTCAAGTCAACCATCAAAACAATGACAACTTTGAGTTAACTTAACTTTATTTCCGACAAAATTCGTTACAAGCCAAATTCTTGTTTTGACGATATGTATATAAAACGCATGTGTATATATTTGTGAAATTTTTAATAATGAAAATACAAACTTTGCGTTCTTTTTTAGATCTCAGTACTTTTTGTGGCTAACTTGTAAGGCAAAAGCGATTTTTGTATAAGAGAAGATGGCTATTCTTTAACATTTATGTTTTCGGTGTGCTTTTAATACTTTTTGCAAAGTTTTTTTTTATTGCAAAGTTTTTTTTTTAAGTGGAAATTTTGGAAAATTTACAATTTCATAACAGTAGAATGAGTTCGATATATGGTCGGTTTCCACGCCTCTTATTTTGGCATATACACAGTGTTTTTATTTGTTTCGTTGTCTGTTCTACAAATCCTACATCCACGTATAATTTCATAACTCTAAGTTTTTTGAAAATGGGCGGGTACCACACCCCTAAATGGAAAATGGTTGGCGGCTGCCACGTCTCCTGGATGGAAAGTCACAAATGTTAGATTTTTCCCCTTGGTTTCTCCGCAAACCCTATTACTGTGCAAAATTTCAAGGTTCTGCGATGATTGGTGCTGCATGCATATTTTTGATGATCTGTCAGTGAGTCAGTTAGTCAGTAAGTCAGTGAATCAGTGAGTCAGTGAGTTAAATGAGTTATTATTTTTGCTAATTTGGGGCCGTATATCTGCTCATGTTAAACAATTGAAATTTGGTATGGAGTCTGCTGCTTTGCGTCCCAATAAATTGTATGTCTCTAGGTTTGTTGTAAGCGAAGTTAGAGTGGGTGTCAAATTGGCCCGAAGTGGTTCGCGTAAATAAGGGTGTAGTGTCAAATTTGCTAAAGAACTTGGCTGGGCACCACCGTGCTCCTTAATAAAGCATTTGCCGATTGTGCCTGATACATTTTTAATCGAGGTCGTCGTGATCACATCCCTGACTTTGCGAACCAAATAACCGGCTGTTCGATATCGGCTCTATTGAAATACCGAAAAAATGCATGAAATATTGATCCATCGCCAGATGACATACTGATGACAAAAAACGTAGCTAGTCTCGTCTTATCTGACAAATACAGCTCAGTCTGTCTCTTGCAATCAATCTTATTCGTCGCTCTTAAATGTTAATTGTGGTATGCCTCAAGGTTCAATAATTGGTCGTTTATTATTTTCTATATTCACTAATGATTTATCACATTTATAATTCTCTTTTTATATTTATACTGACGATGTACAAATGTATATTCTCTTTTCTGTTGGATTCATGGACGATGCTGTTGAAAAAATTAACGACGATCTATGAAATTTCTATAGTTAAGTAGGCTTCAGATAAAAAGATTATTTTAAAGCCTTCGAAGATTAAATCACACACAATTTTTAAACATTTATTAATGTCCCGCCTGCCTCCAACTTTATTATATGGAGCTGAAGTTAAAATAGTCTGTAAAATAAAAAAATCTTGGCATTGTTATCAATAGTAACCTCACTTGGAGCGATCACATTAAATCGGTGGTTTCTAAAGTCTATGGAGCTAAGCGGGGTCTTTCAGTATGCCAATACACTTTACCAATCGCCGTTAAACTTAAATTGGCAAAGGCTCTGATCTTACCCTGATCTGAGTTATTTGCCTGCAATGATGCTTTCTCAAGGCGTAAACTAAACGTTGCGTTTAATTCTGACCTTAGATTTGTTTTTAACTTGCGTAGATATGAACACTTTTCGAGTTATTCTCGCCAAATATTAGACCCTTTATATATAACATGTACGGTATTACGTAGGCAATTTTTCATTTTTGCCATTCGCCTTTATAACCAACTTCCCCTCAGTATAAGAACTATGGTCGAGCACAGATGTTTTTTGTCGTTAGTTTTTTCTCATTTTAGTACGCCTTGTTGATATTAGCCCCATTTTACCTTATATGTTTGTTGAAGAGTTTACAAAACTTAATTTAATTGTTTTTTTGATCATTCCTTTACCTTCATGCCTATTCATTTCCTCTGTCTCTGTCTAGTTTATATTCTGTAATAATTATGTTATTGCTTCAATGAAATTGTGAACTTTAATGACTGTTCAAAACAAAATGTAGATGTAGCTTCAAAATGTGCAGAGATGTTGAGATTAGTTAAAAATAAAAAATATAAATAAAAGAATTAGGTGCGATGTCAATGTTCCTTGCTAAAGGCGGATACCAACACCAAATTGGCCAAGACCATAAATTTATAACAGAATTTTGTTTTGTTTGCTTGTGTTTGTTGAAACTAGATTCTCTTCTGTTAAACACTTTCGGATCTTCAATTAATCGGCTAACTCAGTGGGAAAAGTTTATTTTTCGTTCAGCGCAATTACGTAATTCAAACCCAAAATCGCCTTAAAATTGAAAGTAGGGTCCCTTCTTTCCGTGTCACACAGGTAGCTTCGCCCAACACGTAAATATTTAGATATGCTAGCGGTATTTGACGTCCTTTATGTGTTGTTATTTATTTGAATATTAAAAATTTGTTAAGAATTTCATACATCCAACCCTACTGTACTATCGGAATTTCCTCGCGATGAGTGTTTTCTTGACTTTGAATAATCTCTGAACTAGAAAGCCATTTAAATTTAAATTTACCAAAATAAAAAATACTAAAAGTACCCTAGTCGGTACCGCTCTAGCGAGTAGTAATACCTATGAAACGAAATTATTGTTGGCACGCATATCTATCAAAGGGGGGACCAACCCACCACCTCGATGCTTTTATTTTCTGATTCAGCCGACAATTTTGGCAGAAGCATTCAATTAAAAACAAGAAAACATGCATTCGGACTTGCAGCAACAACAACAACAATACAAAACTGAACTATAGATATTTAGCGCGACATCCGACTAACAAATAAAATCAGACAATATCCACATCAATGTCAAGCAAAGCATTTAATTTGAAGAATCTGTCTTCAGAATTTCCAAGGATTTGATGTTTTTTTTTTTTTTTTTGCAGACAAATAGAAAGGAAATCCAATCCGACTACCAACAAACAAGAAATATGTCACTAGAAATTCATTCAAAAATATGAAAAAATAAATAAATAAAAATATCCCTTCAGCCTCCAGAGATATAATATTTCTTTTTCCATTTCTTCTTTTGCATTTTGCTTTGCTTTGGTTTTGCTCCCAATTTTTTGTTGCTATATGTTTCTATTGAACGCATTTAATCGTCCAACAAATTTGGTGAAAAGAAATAGAAGTGGAAAAGATATAATATGTACGTGCTTGTACCATTCAACTGCAAATAAAGATGAAAAAATTATAAAATAAAAAAGTTATTTTTAGAAACAAACAGAAGAAACGTATTACTCGGGCGCATATGAACGAACGTAAGCGAGGATAGCAAGGATGTTGACAATGTTTGCACTGAGCGCACACAAAAAAGGATTCTCTTCATCGCCGGTGTCCTTTTTCATATTTACCCAGTGACAACTATGTGTGAACGGGTGGCATACTGCAAAATAATGGTTCAACAGGATATCTTCTGCTCGCCTTTGTGATTTACTTTTTACACCCGAGACCACCCCCAGCAACGGGTGTCCTTCAGGCGGTGTCAGTTGCTTCTACTTGTTCTGTAGAATAATTAGACAAAAACAAAATGGAAAATCCAGAGAAGGAAAATCTGTGAAATAATTATTTAAACACTCGTTCTTGTGCCGGCCGAAGATTGAGAAAAGCAAAACAGAGCGCCACAAGAGCGAAAGAGAGAGGCAGACGAAATTATCCTTCCTGCAATTGCTGGCAACAACTGTGTTGTTCACCACCTATTGTTGTAGACATTCTAACTATTAAATTCTCTCTAGAAGAGTATATGCACGTGTATTGGTGACAAGAGTTTCATACGAAAAATGTATTGTTTCGACTTTCGAAACCGTCAAATAGTTGTCAGCAAGCAAACACACATGAAGTCTTGGGAGGGGTAAGTGCCCGAGGGGGTAATGATGACGGTAGTTATAGTTATAATTCATGGCAAGCAATCGCCACGAGTTTAGTTTAAGCTGGTGGAAATAATGTGAGCTTATACAATTCGGTGTGCTAGAAACGACAAGATATGAGTTTGTAAACAGTTTCGCTGTTGAATGTGACACAAGTGGAGGAGACATTTTTTATTTATAGAGGCATTTAAGACATATTTGAAAATTTCATGAATTTAACCCATTTCCGGCTGCTACCGTTATCCGATGAAGTAAAACAAAATCAAAAAATTTAATAATATCTTAAGGTACAATCAGACGGTCATCCAAACTTGTCATCCGGATGACACCCTGACGTTACTATGATGTAGAATTTATTCTAAAATCATCACGTCTGAAATAAACAAGTTTTCTGACGTCAGCAAGTTTTCTGATCGTACCTTTAATGTTCTTAAAAAGGGTGTTTTTTTTAGAGGAATAAAACTTTAAGTTGGCAACACTTTTTTAACTAGGGCCCATTTTATCAACTGTCAAGTGATTTATTTTTAGTTTGGTTTGGCATTTCATAAATAGACTGACGCCAACAACAACGCAAATTTATTTTGAAAATCATGGTTCTGTTCGAAATACGTATCGCGCGAATTTTGTTTAACGATGAAGCTCACTTTTCATTGAATGGATACGTCAATTAACAAAACTGCCATATTTGGAGTGATGATAATCCTCAAGTGTATGTTGAGACACCGTTACAAAACTAACTGTTTGGTGGAATTATTGATCCGTACTTCTTTAAAAACGATGCTGGCTAGAACGTTACAGTCAATGGTGACTGCTATAGAGGTATGATTATTGATATTTTCGTTCAACAAGAAGGCGCAACATGTCACACAGCTTGTGCCACAATTGATTTATTCGAGGAAACGTTTGTGGAAAGCATAGTTTCACGTTATGGCCTCCAATATCGTGCGATTTAACGCCGCTTAAGAATTTTCTGTGGGAAGATGTGAAGTCGGTAGCCTACGTCGATAAGCCCGAAACGATTGACCACTAGGAGGACAACATTTGACGCGTTATTGCCGATATACGGCCACAAATGTTGGAAAAAGTCACCGAAAATTGGACCTCCAAATTAGACTATGTCCGAGCCAGCCGTGGCGGTCATATGTCAGAAATCATATTTAAATAATAATGCCAGAAGATTATCTTTCGAATAAAGTAAATTTCATGTCAATTCTAAAAAATTATCTTTGTTTTATTCCATTTCAAAGTTCTATACCTGCAACCCACCTCGGTTGAGGTGGGGCTGTAAGGTATCTTCAATGTTGCCCTTTCTTCTAACATGAAATATGGAATCGACTTTATTTGCTTTTACTTTTAATAAAAAAAGTGTGTATTAAATAAATAGGGTTGTTCCAACACCGAATCATAGACTAGTTTCTGACTAGTTTGTGATTTTTTACTGCGCATGCTCGAGCATAACCTAATCAAAAATTTGTTTGCGTGTCGTGTTGGAAGTTGGAACGTTACTCACTTTGATAGTTTAGTATTATTTACAACTCAATCAATCATGTGTAGTTGTACGTTGAAGTCCTGAAGATGAAAACAGATTCGGAAGATTCGAAACGTAACGAATCAAAGGACATTTTATGATTTTAATAACCTTTTTCAAAGTTCCATGGACATATTTGGGAAATGTCCGAGACACCTCAAAGTAGACATCAAAGAATACAATACTGAAGATTTTCCTGAAATCTTAATATTATCAGTAGAAATTTCTATAGTATGTGGGTCACCAAACAGAAAGCTTTTAAGACGTTAGTGAACACTTCAACATAAGTTTAAGTTCCCTCAATTAAATGGCCAAGCGAAGTAGAAAAAACTAAACTGAAAACGACAAGACAAAACAAGGCAAAGAATTTTACGAATTGCTCATATCTCAGATTTCTAGTTCGCAAAAAATCGTCTGACTGTTCTGATTATCAGAAATGAGTTTGATGACTGGTTGAAAGCGTTTTGAAACAGCCTTGTAATAATTTAAGTTTACGTTTGAATCGTGTTGGAACGGCAGAAATAGACTGCGCATGTTCCTGACGGTTTGCTGATAGTTTGAGCTTGGGTTGGAACAAACCTACTATCTATACATTTTTACAAAGAATTTGTTTCTGTATCGTATTCTTTGAAGCACTTTGGATGAAGCGGGACATTACATTTCTTGACAGACCTGGTCTGGCTGGAATACTTTCGGCTCTGAAGACGCTGTTCTGATTTAAGGACTATTTGCTCGAGGTCATCGAAATGACTTGACTCATTTTATTGAGGTTTCCTTCGCTTTGGAGCATGGATTAATTGAGTCAGCTCGCAACAAGGAATCTACAACACACCTTCTACGTTCTAGTTACGACATTGGAGTTTTCCTATTTTCATATCTTTCGCATTTAGCTTTTAGTTTTTTAAATATTGGCTTTTATGTAAAGAACCATTTTCCATTTTCCAAAACCTAAATTATATATTCAAGAAAATTATTGATAATTTTCTTTTTTTTTCTTAAATATTTGTACCGTTAATCAAAGCGATAAAGTAATGTTTCGCGATGTTTCCCCAAAACCTCTATATATGATACAATTCCCAAACCAAACTAACTGAGAACTGTCAAATCGGCTGTCACAGAAAACAGTGTTTCCAATACTAAGTTCTTCGCATCTAAAAGAAGAACATTCAATTTATAAACCGAAATTTGAAATTCCTTGAACTTCTTCTTCTTCTGTAAACTTTGGAACAGATTTTAATAGTTCCACAGGGAGCATATTCTTGAAAATGGAAATATTTAATTTTGAAATAAAGTTTACTTTGGTAACGTCTGTTGGAATGAAATATGAGATATTTAAATTGCGCATCTATCAAGCGTAAAACATATTTCTACATTTTCTGGGAGCTGAGAAAAATTATTGATATTTTTGTGTTTATTGCTTTAGTTTCAGTTTTTAGGGCCGGATTAGGGGAAGATTGGGGTCAGTTTGTGTTTGAGTAAATGTGTTAAAATCACGTTGACATCACAAAACAGTGACGAAATAACAAGTATAATTAGGGGACAAGAAACAATCATTAATCAAAAACCGACGAGTACGGGCATATTGATTAAGGTACTTAGATATAAATCGGAGGCTGCCAAGACACGCACTAAGCGCTCTAGCCCCCTTGAGGTACCACTTCTCATGTGGATCCAAACTTGTTATTTTCTGAAGCCTCGAACGAAAGCGGCCCGGATAGTTGATATAGGTCGTAGCATCATGCATTTCCTTTGGATAAGTCTTCTATGACATCATATACTACGATTCCAATACCACGATAACCTCACAGAGCAGTCAAGCCATCCAAGCAGTCCTGCAGTAACAAACAAATATCCGTACTGAAAGACAGATCATCAGATGTGAAATAACAAACTCCATACTTTTGCAATATTCATTTGGCTCTATAGCAGATTTTGTTTTCAGGATATCGCATTTACGGATCAAATATCTCTTCGACGAGAACAGAGAAGCAAGAAATTTTTGACAAAACTCGGCAGCTTAAATTAATTTGTATTCCTTTTGTACTCAATTGGTAGACTCATGGGAGGTATTGTTCCCCCGGTTCCCCTATCTATCTATGCCAATCCTAGAGAAAATTTCTCGAAAGCTCGTGATAATAAAATCACAGGGCTAAAACACTCCGTCCCAATTAAATTTAGCATAGTCAATTATCTGTTTCTGAAAATCTACTTCAATATTGATTCCACACAGAAATACATAGATACTACTTTCCATGTGTTCCTTCCATTGAACTCTTCTATGACAGAAACAAAAGCTAAGCATTTTTCCCTTGAATATCTAGACTAAATCCTCTGATCCCCCACCAATTTCATCCCGCATTTTTGAATTTACCTCAGCAATTCACCCCCTCATGGCAATTCAATATCAATATTATATACCTAATAAAGCCGACACCAGCTACGGCATTCCCCCAACGTGCTACAACTGTAATCCTCCCAATATCCCTCACAGTTTGATATCCTTCCCAACCTACCGAGCATTGGAAACGATCTGCAATCCAAATCCCATTGGCAAGTGCCAAAACAAAGCCCATCGAAGTAATCCCTCAAAAGAATATGAACAAGTAAATCGAATCAAATCCCAACCAGAGATCCTTCACTTTTATGTCATTCTCGTTGTGTTGTGATGTGAATACGAAAGGAACTTTCGAATCAGTATCACATTTCTATCCTCCACTAAACAGTAATCCCCAAAATTGTCCTCTGCAAAAAAAATAAAACAGAAAACAAAGCAACAGGCCGAACCGCAAATAGGACCGAAATAAAACCATCATCCTGCGTAAGGATTCATCCCAAAACCGAGAGAAAAACAAAAATTCTCAATATCAAATCAAACTCACAGTTCGTAAACAAAAGAATCCGTTTTCATTAGTACTAAGCCAAAAATCCTGAGAACTATGGTTCGACCGACTCTTAAGGTCGGTCCTCTCCCGCTATCCTCTTATTAAAATAAAAATAATTCCCATCGTAAAAAAAGTAACCTAACACGGAAGCAGGCGGCGGCAGTAGTAGCGACGCGGTTAGCACAACGATGACGACAATGAAGTGAAAAATGGCGACAATATGTCGCGCACATACTTGCGTAATAGCGTAAGCATGTCTCGGTGGATGGGGGTCGACCATAAAAATCTAACACTACGACCACCAACTGCCGCACAGCTCCTCAAACAATTCCAATCCTTAAATAGATCCTTTTTCCCCCTTTGTCACGACCGCCGCGCAGCGTCGACCTAAGAAGGAAATAACTTGACGCAAAATAAGCAAGCAACAACATGATGGTGTAGGAAGAATCCAAACCAAAAAAAAAGGAGTCGAGGAGAAAAACTTTACCAACGATAGCTATCAACGAGAAGGGGATTTTTAAACACAGAAAGACACTTTGATTTTCGCCTGCAATATCAGGACATCACGACCCGCAGGACGACCACAAAAAAAAAAGTCCTTTATTTGCTTTCTTTTGTGGAGTTTCCACACATTTATTGGTGAAATTGACTTAATTTTTAATCCAAAGGATGCTGCAAGTATTTTATTGAATATTTAATAAGAAGAATATTTTGCGTTATCCTTTATGTGGAAATAGAAATTCCAAAAACGGAACACACACTTTCCAGGTTGCGAGGGAATGAAAAAATTCCACAAAAGATGAATATTAACAAAATTCCCTTCGTAATCATTTGAAATTGGATAGTGAAAGTGAAAAAAAGGACACACATGAATGCAAATGGCACAAGCAGTCAAGAAGTCACTAAATGAAGTGCTATCGCAGGACATGAATAAGTCATTCCTCATGTATACATACGAATGGCTTATTAAATGGAATTAAGGCTATCCTTGTATCCTTGTACCCTTGACTTAGTTCCCAGGATAGGTAGAGTCGTAAATAATTATGGTCAAAGGGATTGTAAATAATCATTCGAAGCGAAAAGACTTTGGGTGGTTGCTGATGAAAGTGAAGGATTACGAATCTGATTGGGGAAGAAGGTCAAGGGATAATTTCATTAAAACAGGCAAAACTGAATGAAAGGCGAAAAGGAGGCATAAATATCAAAAGCTTTAACTTATGCGAGGGTGAAATATTAAAGAGAAGCACTGCATACCTTTTCTGGCTATATCTATGGAATTGGTGTGCGACATTTTTAGCTTCTGGATAAATTGCTATAAAGGTCCTAAAAATTTAAGAAGTGTGCGATTTAAACACTTTCATTTGTCGGTCCTTTTATTGGTTAAGGTAGTGTTTTTAAAAAAAAACATATTCTTTTGAAAAAAACCCAAAAAGTGGGCGTGGCCAAAAACTTTGTATGAGCGATATATTGGAGAAATACTGGCTTGTTAAATATTTTTTGCGGTTTCTATGAAAATTTCCGAAGAAAAGAACATTTATGTGAAAAACGCCCACAAAAAGTAGGCGTGTCAAAAACTTTGTATGGCAAACTGATGAAGGAGGGCAGTAGCTTAGTGGTTAAGTGCGTTGGACCACTAAGCGAGAGGTCTCTGGTTCAAATCCCGACCTATACCACCTGAAAGTTTTTATTCGCTGCCCCACCTCTTGCGAACGTCTGACAAACATCCAAGATTAAGAAATGTCAAAAAAAAATGCCGTTCGGAATCTGCATTAAACTGTAGGTCCCTCTATTTGTGTCAAAAAATATAACTTCGCATACACAATGGTTGGAGAAGCTAGGCTTTAGGTCCTGTATGGGCCGTTTACGCTTAATAGTTAGTTATTTATGAAGGAGGGCAGTGCCTACATACCCTGTAAAGGTTGTATCACTTTATCTCTCTAGCCTTAGCTTTAAAACGGCTTTTTCTAAACTGTGGGCGTGGCAGTGGATGTATCAAAAACAATTTTGCACTCTACCATTTCGGGACCCTATGCACTATATATTCCAATTGGAGCTTCCTAGCTTAAATATAAAGGCCTAAAAATTGGTAACGGACGGACGGACAGACTATTGCTAAATAGTCTTTTAGGGGGTCTACGACGAATATTAAGGGGTGTTACAAACTATGTGTCAAAATTAGTATACCCTTGCGTTAGGGTATAAAGAAGGACAAAGGCATACTTTCAGTTTCCTCAAATAAGGTTGGGACATTCGAGTGATAGAATTGGGTGAAATGTAGCAGTCTCCTCAAAATTGAAAGTTGAGGTGAGATGTTGTATTGAAAGAAATAAAATTTCATTCGAATCGAAAGCAAGTTTAGGTGGTAAATGGTACATCAGCATGGGACATGTGTGTTGATCCGATTTGTAGTTTTATTTGGGGTTTGATAGAATTGAAAGAGAAAGAGAGAGATAGAGAGAAAGAAAGAGAGAGCGAGAGAGAGAGTTTTACATCTTTAGCGCGTGATAATGAAATGAACTGATAGAATTGAAAGAGAAAGAGAGAGATAGAGAGAAAGAAAGAGAGAGCGAGAGAGAGAGTTTTACATCTTTAGCGCGTGATAATGAAATGAACTTGAATAGTTAGAAATATTGTAGAAGGGATATGTAAAAGTTATTAGCATAAGATAAAGAACTAGGTATAGAATTTTTGGTTTGTTTTGTTCTTAGCGGCAGATAGCGACTGTCTAGTAGAAGTGTGTGTACCTTAAAAAGGAAATCACTTATTGCAACACCTTCAAGACTGAAGATGGCCTGAATGATGGCTGAATTTTGGCGCACCTACAGGCTATAAATATTAAAGCGAAAATATATTTTTAAATATTTTGGGCACAGCAACAAACTAAATTGACTGAATTAAATTAGTTAGTCCCACATTTTGTGCGCGGTTATAACCAAAATTTTGTTGTTGTGAAAATTCCCGAAAAATATTTTAAAAAAAATTGCACAATATTCCAAGTACCTGGGTATACTGTTAAAGAGATCTGTGCGCTTGTTTATGAGTTGTTTTCGTTAGCAGTGCAAAATCCATTTTCGGTACGATGAGATTCTAAAAAGGGCGTGTGCATGAATAACTTCATCAGTATTTCATTAGAACTACAGAAGTCCCTGAGTAAAGTTGATTTAATAAGGAACTGCTAGCTTATTGTTGAAAAATACATGAAAAGCTAAACTGAGTTGAACTGTTGAACGCCTTAAGTTCGATTCCGTCTATAAGTTATTGTAATCTCAAACTCATATAGTTGTGTATAAATAGCTTCGATTTTTTCCTATTTAAAATCATGTCGATAGATGGAACTCTACCCTCTCAGCACCATATAAGTTTCTTGCTACCCGACAACTTGCGGAAGTCTGATTAAACTTTTCGAATTTGTCTTTCGAAACCGACACATTTTCATCCGCTTTAGAAAGAGTCCAAGCTTCAGATCCATTGAGCAGGACTGATACTATTAAGGTCTTATACATAGTTTCCCTGAGGTCCTTACTAGTTGACCTCATTTTTTTTTTGAAGACGTTTGTAGATGTAATAGAGTAAACAAAGTCCCTTATAACTTTAAAGCTGCAGCTGCCGATAGTGAATTTGTGGGTGATTCGATGATAAGGTGTCACTCCTTGTTGACTTTGGCCTTTAACCCACGTTAAGTAAATTAGGTTAGGTTAGATTGCTTTAGGTGCTGCCTGACTGTATACAGATAGTATAGTATTTCTTTTAGTTCCATTGATAGGCCAGTCTTTCCGCCTTCTTAGTCGCATAGATCTCAGCTTAAAAGACACTACAGTGGTCAATCAGTCGATAACACTGTTTAATGTCAAGTGCCTCTGAGAAGACGCCAGCTCCCCTTCCCCTTTTCTGTCTTTGAACCATCTGTGTAGATGGGTATACCTTTGATGACAGTGCTGGGTGAGTACCAGTCCCGCCTTCCGGGTACAGTAAATCTGAATGACTTCTCGAAGTCATATTTGGGTTTCTCGAAATCAGTAAGTGACATAAGTCCCTTTACATTCAACATAATCAGACTTCCAGGCTTTGGCGGCCACGTTCTTCATGAAGAGCTCAATGGGTTGTAGGTTCAGTTACGTTTTCAGATCTAGTTACGGTGGGGATTTAATTGGACCTGTTGTACCCAGACAAGCAATTGTTTGCACCTTATTCAGATGGGGATTGCCATTCACCGCCCTCCACCAGACAATTGAGCCGTAGGTTACACGACCGCTGTGTACAGCCAATGCAGAATGTTCGATTGTGAGACACATTTTTCCTTTCCTCATTCTTTCGTGAATACCATACCCAGGTTCTTAGCCTCTTAACCTTTCGGGACCTTACATTACCTGGTGAACAAAATTTGTTCGGTCTTTTCCGGATTAACCGCAAGATTGATAACATAAACTACGTCATCCGCAAAAGGGACTATCTTAATACCTCTGCTGACAAGCGATTTAAGAATTTTATTTATCGATGCTTTCCACAGAAGAGGAGAGAGTACTCCACCTTGCGGTATGCCAAGATTTATGGTTTTCTTAATAACGCAATCCCCAAGACTGCTGTTAAGTATTGTCTTAATCCAGTTTTCTAGAAACTGTGACAAACCTAGCTTCTTAAGTGAAGAGGTAACAGTTGCCGTATTCAGGTTGTTGAATGCACCTTCTATGAACCAGAAAGGAACCCAACGTGAATTCTTTACTATTAAGGGATTTCTCGATGGTTTTAGTAACTTCATACAGAGAGGTTTCCACAAATCTTCCATTGACATATCCGTGTTGTGCACTTGCACAGAGAACCAGTTGTTTCAAGATTGTTCCTTATCTGAAGGTGCAATAGTTTTGCTAGTGTTTTCAAAAGAAATGATAAAAGGCTATTTGGCCTGCAATCCTTTGAAGTGGAGTGACTTGGTTTCGCAGATTTTGAAATGATGAACACTCGCATGGGATAATCCTTTTACTGGTAATTTATAGCATGGCAGGTATAATACCATCTGGTCTCGCCGACTTGTACGGTTGGAAGTATTTAAGAACCCATGTAATTCTGTGTTTGCTAGTAAAGTCTCTGATAACTAACGAAAGTGAGCAGGGGCTATTATCTGGGATTTGCGCAATCCGGAAAGTAGGTTTCGTGAAGCATTTCTGCATTTCTTAATAGCCAATACCTAAATTGTTATTTTATTTAGCGACAATAAATTCCAACTCTGAAGGACCTAGTTTTAATAGTAAAAGTTTTATTATACACATTTCCGCTTTAAAAAAAAGCTTAGCACGTTCCAATCATGATTTATTAAAACAACCGAATCACATTAATAAATAATGAACTTTCAAAAAGCAAAACATGCATTCACCAGCCATGCATAATAAGTTTCACATACATAATTATTATTCAGAGGCACACACATACACACCACAAAATAGTGTTCACTGTGTTTCAAGGAAGGTGGAAATCGATTATGTGTTTCGCCCCCGATTCGAACGGTCCACTTTAGATGCAATGCATGCGTAAAAATTCCTTCAAAAATCGAAATCCAACAAGAATAGCTACGTGCAATCAACCGTCCAATCGATGATTACCAATCGAAGAGGAGAAAATCCATCAACATAACATCTCGTCCCCCCACTCGTCCCGCACTGCAAAACAAAAATCAACAATAAAACCAGAAAAATACAAACAAGCACAAAAATCCAATAAATTTCCGGTCATAAATTCCTTGACTAGTGGAATTTTAAGCATTTGCCATAACTCAGAACTCAGAACTCATCCTCGTCCTCGTCCTCGTCCGCGTCCTTGTCCCCAGTAGTTGGATGTGTCGTTGTTTCATTGTTGTTCGTGGTGGCTCTTGTTAAACAATCGCCATCACTATCGACGAGACCAACCATTTTGTCCATCGATATCCGAATTGACAGGAGCCAATGCATTTTCCAATGACAGCAAATGTTTTGTGCTTTATTTTATTTTTCAGTGGACCTATTTGTTAGAATGGTAGGGAACCCGGTCTAATGCATCGCATTACAGCACTGAAGGGCGGCAACCTTAGACTCTTACCTCGTAAAGCGAATGTTATTTTTTGGCACAAACATTTGGAATTTCAATATTTCATGTTCGAGTATGTACATAAATGAACCCCAACATACTTTCCATGTATGGCGGAGGAGTAAATATTTGCTTGAGCGGTTTTCAATCAATTAAAGTAAATATTATTCGTGCGGGATTGCAGTATGTGCTCTGTAGAACGATGAATGGAAATAAAAATGAAAATTACTTTTCATTAAAATGAAACACAGAAAATTAGATTGCGCCACTATCGCAGTGGTCCCCGAAAAATAACAAAAATAACAAATATTATATTGGTGTTGCAGAGGAATGTTTATAAATAGAGGGTTATTTTTTAAGAGTTACGTTTTTCAGGTTGGCAGAACTGGTTACCAATGGCGTCCAAACGTCATCTGTCAAAGTGGAAAGTTTTCAGTATACTCTGCCATTTAATCATGGAAAGACTTATTATTGAAATTTATTATCTGAATTCGTGCTCTGTCAAAAATGTAAAAATCCGCTGTGTTATCGAAAAATTGTGTTCAGCGATGAGGCTTATTTCTGGCTCAACGGATACAAAAACTGTTGCATCTGGAGTGATGAACAGCCATACAAGCATTACCGATGCATCCCGAAGAAAGACAGTTTGGTGTGGTTTATAGGCTGGTGGTATCATCGGTCCATTTTTCTTCAAAGATGACCGTGGAAGAAAAGTTACCGTCAACGGCGAACGATATCGAGCCATGATACTTTTGCCCCAGTTGGCTGAGTTGAACTTGGTTGACCAAGCGCCACATGCCACACAGCTCGTGAAACAATGGACATGTTGAAGGATGAATTTGGTGAGCAGCTTATCTCTCGAAATGGCCCTGTGGCCCTAAAGTCGTTAGTCTATATGAAAAAGCCGAACATAATTGAAGCCTTACAGGATAACACAACATGCGTAATTCGTGGAATACTGGCCGAAATGATCGACAAAGTGACTCAAAATTGGACCGGAGCCGCGGACAACATTTAAAGAAGTTCCTTTTAAAGAGAAAAACCGGAAAGACCTATTTATCGATTGCAATACAAATTTTGAATATTTGATGAGTGTTTTATAAAAACCTACGCTTAAAAAATCACCCGTTATATTTTCAAATGTCGTAATTATACTTTCTGCATGTTTGGCAATGAACCTCGAAGCAGGGTTTTATGTGTTTGTTGGTCAATTAAGGATATGAGGTCAAATTGTACATTTATTAGGTTTTCCTTAGAAACTTGATGGTTCGATCTATAGTAAAGTAAAGTGGATGCTGCTACGTAATTTAAAATTGACAATGTGGCCCAACGAAAACGCACGATGTTAATTGTAAATAAAACAAATATTTTTCAGAGAATTGTCTTAATATTTTGTATCTACAAAATATCCGCCAAATGCTCGCCACCGCTTCGGTGGCATACCTCTTTCCTATGATCCATATTTTTGCCTCCGAGACATAATTGAGGTTAAATGATGTTGTTCTTTTATATATCCCCAAAGAAAGAATTCCAGCGGTGTCAAATCACATGATCGTGGCGGCCAATTAACTGCTTGGCCGACCTCATTTTCGAAGAACTACCCGATGACGCCGCCAGTCCCTAGACGGCACCAAGCAGTCACTCTTTGTAGATACATCGGCTTTTCAACAATCATTCGTGGATTCTCATTGGCCCAAATGCGGCAATTCTGCTTGTTAACGTATCCACTGAGGTGAAAGTGTGTCTCGTCGCTGAAGATGATTTTCCTTGTATAGTCACCATTCACTTCTTACCGAGCTTCTGTCTGTTCAACCAACCAACCAGTAGGCTTCAGCTGTTGAGTCAATCAATCAAGAACAGCAAAGAACAGAACAATAAATAGCGGAAGGAGCTAACGAGCACGCATAGGTGTTTTCATATTTCCTGCAGTTCCTGTTTACTGAAATTTGTGCACAATTCTACAGAGGCTTGAAGCAAATTAAAAAAGAAAACGGCAGCTACTATCGCCATTGTGAAAATTTGAAAATTACGGAATGGCTTACGCTTTTAAAGTATGTTCTGTTTGTTCTTTTGAATTTATTGTGCTTTATTATTAATATTTTATTATATTATGTGGAAGTCTCTTTCTTTCCGTTGGGCCCCTTTTTTAAAAATTACCAGCGGCAACACTTCTCCGATGGTATTTACGAAATTTAATTTTTAAGGGCCACACATCCATTTTGAGGGGCGCTTAACGCTAAAATCGGTCAAAATAAAAATCTCGGATTTTACCTGCTTATAGGGAATACAAAATGAGTACGTGTTTCCGTAAATTCTGATGTCCATTTTAGGGGGAAACCCTTAAGGGAAAAATATTTTTCTGTCGGATTTACTTATAACTGAGAATATAGACGCTGCAAGGAAAAATAAAGTGCACGACTGCATAAAGGGAAACTTTCTCGATACATGAGATGCTTTTTAAAATCGCCTCAAACAGAATGGTAAAATACCAAGTTTATTTAACCCTTTAATGCCCAAATGACGCAATTTCGATATCTTTCGTTGAATTGTTGACACATGATGAAATGGAAATTAAAAAATTCAGTACACCGTTTTTCCTATGTTTTCGAGGTAATTCTTTCTAATGGTGATGGTTAAAATTTTCTCAGAATAAATATGGGATAGAAAAGTCAAAAAATACGCAGAAAACTGATTTTTTTTATGAAGTTTTTTTTGTTTTAAATTATTTTTCTATGCCTTTCAAATTTTGTATGCTTAAAAACTGAACTACAAATTCATGTTTGACTTTTTTTGTGTCAACAAATTTTGGTACACCAAAATGGAGGCCAGAGTGATTATTTTATTTTTTTTCGAAAATCGACAAACTTTTTTCTCTAACACTATCAACTTTAGCCAAACATTTTTAATGATCAAAATGTCATACAATTAGTGAGATGTTACGCAAAGAACTCTGCAAACATTGAAATGAATAAGGACTATTTATTTTTAAAGTATGACGTGCCACTGAAGTGCTAAGAGGTACACCTCTTGGATTTAATTTTGGTTAACAAATTGTCGTTTTTAGTTCCTTGAATGCCCGAGTGAACAAACAAATTTCCTATTCTATTCAAGTCCCCGACTTCCACACTTTTTATAATAACATCCCCGCTTTTGAAAAAAAAAAACTAAAAATAAAAATCACCAACATGCTTTCTAATTCCAATTTACCAATGACTCAGCAGATTCTTTTTAATGCTTCCATGTAGAAGAAAAATAAGAAAAAGAAGAAGAACACCCAACGTCATCATAAATGATGGAAGCGAAAAGAGATTTTTTTAAAAAAAAATAACAACAGCTTAACGACATCGCCTTCTTGATGTTGTTATTCGATAGTCTTATCTCTCGACTAAACGTTTTCAAGGATCTTCGAGAGCATACAAAACTTAAGCCAACACAAATAAAACAAAAATAGTACCGAAGAAGAAGAAGCCTTCCTAATGACGATGAATGAACACAAACTTGTCCTACAAGTTTCCTAGGAACAATAACAAAATATAAGGATATATCTTAATCACACAAATCACAATTCACCAGCAATCTCTTTCTAATTAAAAAATAAATCCTTACTCTGTACGGCGCGCGGCGTACGTTGCTTGGTACGCAACCACCACTCGTACAATCATCATCAATATTGCATGCTACCCATCAAAATTGTTTCGATGGTTGGCGTCGTCGTCGGCAGAGGCGGCTACCTAGCTGATCCGTCTAATTGACCCAGTTTGCTTGTAATTAAGGCAAAGAGTGAGTGAAACGTTCACACATACCACTATACAGCTTGCGACCGGAATAAATAGATTGATATTGCAGTAGCAGCCCCTCATCGTCATCTTGAACATCCACGTCGTTATCATCATCATCAACATCAGCAACAGTAGCAATATAGTCCATGTCCAGACTTTTCATCCTTATTCGTAAAATGGAGCCTTTACTGGTAAGTAATTCGAAATCGTTGTATTACAACCGACCCCCCAATGCCAGCAGCTTCATCATCAAAAACGTGTGATACCATTAAAAATCGATACACGCTCTGTGTGTGTGTGTGTGTTTGTGTGCTTAGTACGTATACATCTACTTCTCAAGTTCACTTCTTGAACAGCTGAATCAATCAGGTAATGGAGAACAGGCACTAGCACAAGTTGTCAGTAACAACTAGGCAAAAAGCTCTGCAAACTCAACTCGTATGCAGCAGTTTAACTGTGGTGTGCAGGACGAACGATAAAAAAAGTACTGAAATCCATCTGGTAGGGCGGTGGGAATGTTCTATAGAGCACGAGTGAGAACAATACGAAAATAGAACAAGGGGGAGCTGGTGCTGAAAAATTAATGAGGAATTGGTAAGGAATTTTGCTGCTGCTTATGGTTTCTGTGATTCAACTGTGTCATGATGCTCATATATCCGAAAATTTACTATGTAAAATTTGAATAGCTACCAATCTTATTAGTTTATTGACAGACAATCCTAAGGTATTGTTTGTAGATGTTTCGATAGATTTATAAATATTAATTGTTAACCATTCTTCTCCATTTGAATGCATTGGCTACGATTTTGCTGTTGTCTTATTTCAATCAAGATTCTTTACTCATGCCCTGGGATGTCAATTTGTCGAACAACTGCGGTGTAGGCAGCTTTCAGCTTTGGAGGCATTATTTTGGGGAGAGTATGTGGCAGGACACTGTTCTTGTTGATCATAGATAGACACCAGATATTCTAACGTTCCACACTTGGGAATAACTTTTTCATTCCAATAAATGCCTGAACTGATCGGAGCTTTTTTGGGCTAATACTCATTCTTCATCGTCAGCAATGAATAACTGATTTAATTTCGGATCCAATACAAATGGAAAAAGCAAAGGAATTCCTCTTTGCCTTGGTTGTCGTTCTGCGGTTCATTTACTCGCGAACCCGTCCTGGTCATCAGATAGCCGTAATATTCGACTTAATAGGTAGGTTTTACTTTTTGAACAAGCAAGGCGGAAGAAACGTTTTCTTTCACTTATAAGTTAATGGACGCCTCTCATGAGTTTGAAGATAACAAGCATGAGCCATCTAACTCCGATATCCTCTTCCAAAACTCGGAGGGTACTTCCGCCGGCACAACCGCTTTCGCTTTTTGAAGGTAGTTGTGATTGATGGGTGCCCAGGCTTAGTGGTTAAATGCGTTGGACCAGTAAGCAAGCGGACACTGGTTCACCCGACCTGTACCACTTAAAAGGTTTTATTCTCTGCCCCACCTCAAGCGAAAGTCTGACAAATATCCAAGAATAAGAACTGTCATAAGAAGCTTCGGGGAGGCCTTTACGTTTAAATACACACCTTGAACTATCGAGGCATATCGCTGCTAAATATCGAACCATTGCCCATGTCAGAGCCATTGGTCTAGATGGATTGAAGCAGCGTGCTCGTGATCGCACGCTCTTCGTGAGTTTGGAGTAAGAATCATGAGCCATCTGAAACCGATGTCTTCTTATATTTTTTAAGAAAACTCAAAAATCTCATCCGGACCATCCGCTTTTATAATTTCTTCGACTGTAATGCCGGTTACTTCCTTACTACTGTTCATTTGAAAGTCCATCGCAATACCGCTCGCAGCTGTGTAATATTTGGTGTCATCTGCAGTGACGTGCGGCGCGAAAAATGTCTAGGGTAGACATTATAATTTTGCTAAGCTTAGTCTTTCTCAGTCTTAGGTTGATGGAACACATTCTCTATATCTTGATCTTTATGTTTGTGAATGAATAGGCTGGATTGTGTCTACAGTGTTTTAAAGGGACTTTGGATACCCTTATAATGAAGTGACACAGTGCGGGCATTAAGGAAATAAAGGATTAGAGAAAGGGAGAAACCGATGCACGTTGGTCTCAAATGTCTGTAAACTATAATGTGCAGGAAAAACAGAGCGTGGTAGAGCTTTCCACATTCGTATTGTACGGTTGAGAAAGGAATCTTTATATTTCACAGTACGTCCGAAAACAGGCTTAAGGGTAAACTTTTGTGCATTACTCGCATGGCGAGTGTTGAGGTTGAATTGCTGTAGGGGTGGAATGCAACTGGCAATTTTATTTGAACACTTGTGGTGGAAATACCGATAAAACAATGACAAGCAGGAGACATGACGACGATGACTAAGAGAGTCAAGTGATTTCGCGATGTCTCGATCGCCAATAAATTTTAACGCACGTTTTTGAATCCTTTTAAGTAGCTCCAGATATGTAATTGGAGCACCGGACCAGAAATGAGCGTTATACTCAAGTTTGGGGCAAATAAACGCCTTGTAAATTCTAGCCTGATCGAAAGGGGTGAAATATTTCTTGCATCGTTTAAGGAAGCCTAGCCATTTCGCAGCTTTCTTGGCGGCATCAAATACGTGGTCATTCCAACGAATGTTGTCATTAACACACATACCGAGAATGGAAAGTCGTTCGGTTTCAGCGATGCAAGTGCCATTCATGGATAATGACAGAGTATTGAGGTTTCGCTTTAATGACAGAAGACAGCATTGTGTCTTGGAAGCATTAAATTCCACTCTATTGGTTTTACCCCACTCAAGAATGCTGTCAAGATTGGAATTTAATGAGCTTAACATACGTTGCCGTTCCAGTTCAACGCCCGAAAATGAGGGGTGTTGCCCAGGAAACAAATATATAAAGCTGAGGGTGCTATCATCGGCGAAGGAATGTATAGGATAAGAAGTAGCAGACAGTAGATCATTTATAAAAATGAGAAAGAGAGTCGGAGACAAAACAGAGCCTTGGGAACACCAGCATTTATTTGGTGAGTTGCAGACTTGAAACCGTCCAAAACAACTTGTATTGAACGGTCCGTAAGGTAATTTCTAATCCATTGAAGAAGGGTATCATCGATCCCAAATGCACGCATTTTCGACAAAAGAGCTTGATACCAGACTCTGTAAAATGAAATATCAAGCGCAACGACCTTACTTTCACCACCACTGTGAATAGATTGGTTCCACTTTTCGGTTAGATATGTCATCAAATCACCAGTGGATCTGTTGCTGCGAAAACCATACTGCCGGTCATTAAGAAGTTATCGGGATTCAAGATATTTCATAAGCTGACGGGTTATCAGCGTTTCCATGATCTTGGAAAGAAGGGAAGTAAGTGCAATTGGTCGGTAGGAGGAGGGGGAGGATTCAATATATTTCTCTGAATCAGCCGTATAATATGAATAATCTGAAAATAACCGTTATGTTATGTGGGGCGGAGCAAAGAGAGGCAGTGGAAAGAGGATTGCAATAGCGTTACCGATGACAAAAATGAAAAAATGGCCCAAAGAAGTTGGCTCGAGTTTTAAAATACACAATTGAGAAATAAAACACAATATTCGATTTATTTTCACAAATAAATTTCATTCATGTATTTATCTTAAAGAAACGTGAAATTTTCTTAACATTTACAACACAAATTGTAAAAATATGAAATTAATCCCAACTTTAATATGTAATATTGTGCAAATGTATTATCTAACCATTGGTTTTGCTATTTTATTGTCAATAAATTAAATTGATATTTAAAACTGCAAATCTTTAACCGCAGCAAAAACATCTAAACCACAGATCAAAATAAAAAGAGCAACCAATAATGCCAATAGTTTAGTCTAAGATCGAATATCGAAAGGAACTTATGCATTGAAAGGAAGCCAAGAAATCTACGTACATCGATAATTCATGGAAAATGGCAGATGATCGCTCATTCAGCGGTACATACAGTGACTCCATCGCATAATCGGACAAGAAAATTGTTGTGATAAATGTGCTCTAAAACTAAACAAAATTAGCTAAATTAATGTTTTTTTTGCTTTTATTTAAACATAACGTTCAAAAACATAACAAAAAATCACATTTTTTCAAAGAAAACTCTTAGTTTCACAACGAAAACAAAAATATTCCGATATTTGGTGTTCAACGAATAATCGGACAGGGGAAAGAATTAAGAAAAAAATTATGAAAATGTAAAATTTAATATTTGGTTGCCTATGACAGCTTGCAGACGCTTAGGAATTGATTTCACCAAGTTTGCGCACACTTCCGGCTCAATAGAGTTCCACGCTTCCAAAAGCCCTGCCTTAAGCTCAATTATGGTGGTGTACTTCTTCTGGTAAACTCTCCTGACCAATTCTTCCCAGAGATGTTCTTCCAAAAGTACTCTGATTTCATCAAATATTCTTTGGTATATTTAACCCTGCTCTTTTCGTTCTTGTGGCTTATAAACAGCTTTTTACGCGCAACTCTTCCGTGGTAATCAAACTTTTGCAAAGTATTACGCACAGTGTTGAGGCACACATCTTTCCCAGTTCGGGTTTGCATAGAAATTTTAAGTTCCTTGGCTGTTTTAAAGGGATCTAGTTTTATTTCTTTTAAAACCGATCGCTCTTCTCTGTCATTTAAAATTTTGTTTTGGTCTTCCCTGCTTTTATTGGCAAATCTAAAGTCATCCAGGAACCTCTTAATAATGTCGTGGACAGTAGACTTGCTTCTTCCGACCAATTCTGCAATTTCTCTAACTGTTTTTCCTTCGAAGTTGAGTTTAGGAGCCATTTTGACACTTTTTCTTAATAAAATGATGGTTTCTGCACTTGATCTCAACTATAAACAAATCACAATGCCAGCGAGTTCCAAGAACAGAAACGGAACTTTGCGTTCATATTGGTTTTGTCCGATTATTCGTTGATCACCGAAAATCGAAATACATTTGTATTTGTTGGGAATTTTGGAATTTCTATCGATAATTTAAAAATTTTATTGTATAGAAAGGTGATAGCGTAAACATTAAATAAAAACAAAAAAAAACGATAGATTTAACACATTTTGTTTGTTAGGTTTAAGGCACTTTTATCTTATAAAAGTACGTGTCTGATTATGCGATGGAGTTACTGTATGTTGTCCGAGTTATGCGAAATGTATTAGAAAGAGAAAAACGGATACAGAAAATATTTGTTTTTTTTAAGTAAAAAGTGTTCTCCTTTCATGGGAAATAAGAGTTGTTTAATAGGTAATGAGTTTATGAGTCGCCATGGGGCCTGAGATAAAAAAAGTGGACATATTGCCACTAAAGTCGCCCTTCGGTAACCCTCATTGTAAACAAGACGGAAATGCGTTTTGGCTCTTCAACAACAATTTCTCTTGGTTTTTTTCTCTTTCTTTTTTTTGGGTAGACAAGTGTCTAAAACGTCTCTATGACGCACCGTCACTGGTCATCTGTCTGAAGTTAGTAATGGGTAAACAGAAAATACCCAGTAAAACAATAATATATTTTTTTCTTGCCGTGGCCTGGCTTGTGATATCTTAGCAAGCATATTTTATTCCACAGGCGAGAATGTGATCGAAAGTGATGAATTTAAGCATTCCTTACATTGCTGCATTTCTAATGGTCCCGTGGGATCAATATAGATTTCTTCCCTTTCGTTCTCTTTTAGTGCTGCGAAGATATTCTTACCCCATCCCTTTCTATTTATCTGGGAGGCTTACATGTCATGTGAGTATTTTAATACTTTAGATCTTCTTTCAAGTACACGGCTTCAATCAACATTTTAGGACACATTTTGTTTTGTTCCATACTTTGTTAGCAGTCTTCTTCTACAGGCACTTGATATATTCGAGCAATCGAAATTAATCATTCTAAAATCCAAATTCATTTTGATTCAAATACAAGGATTACCACGTGACATACACACATCATAGGCAATCTAAACACACACGCAATTATCTACTAATCCCTCCATCTAAAAGGAAAGTTTACTTCCATCTTCCAAATCGAGGGGTGTTCCCGAACTCAGTTCACCCCTACGCCTACATGTCCAATCTTAATCCAATTCTCAGCAAATAAAACGAAACGAAAACAAAAAAGAAAGCAAACTTTTTCATATCACTGTAGATGAAAATTTATTGAACTCTTAAGATGATTAATCACTTCCATCTACACAATCGAAGGATGAAAATGATTAACAAGAACTGACGAAAGTTCTTAAATGTGTAATTAATCCAAGAACTACATTGTTGGCAAAAATAATTGCAAAAACGCTTCACAAAATCGGACACGTTTTCTCGCACAAGATCTAAACGATTTTAAGCTTTCTTCAGCTTCGCAGTTTGAATTGTTTAAATCTTTTGGGGGGGGGGGAGGGAAATGAAGAAAATCACTTGGCACCTAATACTGAGTGAAACGTGTTCTATATCTGACTGGCTTTGTTGATCGTTGCTTTGATAGACAGTATTTTTGGAGAAGTGAGTGTGCCTATACTTAGCCTATGGCGGCCAGTGTACCGCTTTATGCGTAGAACCATTTGGAATTGCGGAAGTTGCCGTTCACGTTACTATATTGCGGCCGCCAGTTGTTTAAATTCGCATAGGAACAGTCCAACTAACCTGTCCTTATAAATAATCAATTTGAGAAACAGCCCGCGCTTTAGCAGCATACATATATAGACACAGATAGATATATACTCGCATAAATGTGATAAATAATTCAATATAACTCCAACAAAAATAGATATTGAATAGCTGCTAACGTTAGAGGGCTTGTTTTTTTTGTTTTATTTTTATGTTGTTCTCCCCAGCGCTTATGGCCTATGTGCTTATAAAGGTCTGACAGTTTTTCTTGATCCTTTCTGAAATTGAATTATTGATGCGAATATTGTTGGTGTGTATGCTATGAGCACATATTTGCTTTGGATTAATTTATGGTTTATTTTTTTGTTTGCTGTGACTCTGACTGTGACCCATGTGGAAAGATTTTGTTTTTTCTCCGGATTTAGGGCGAATTTATGGATACGGGGTTAGTTACAAGGTCACGTTAAGCTTAGGCATGTAATAGGGTTTTTTTTTCTGCAGTTCCACCTGTTACTGGAAAAAGCTTTGGCTTAACAATTTAATTGGCACTTAAGAAATTAATTTCACACACACAAATTAAGGATTGCAGTTTAACCATCTATAAAGCCTAAGCCGAACAGCCCTTTAATTTGGCATGGGTATTTGTTTTGTGATCAAAAAGTCAGACCAAAAATTCATTCCTTAAGGGCGACGCCATAGAATATGACCGTCTGAGAAAGAGGAGGAAAGGAGCATTAAAAGCCTTAGCTTAGCAGTGACAGTTGGTGAAGCCATTTCGTACTAAATGTTGACTTAGGACGAGAGTTTCTTTTCGCTACCGTTTTTAAGTGCTGAATTCGTTGCTACAAAGAGATGATGCCGAAAAAAAAGCCTAAGTCTTAGATCCATCAGCCTAGAAGTGGACACCTTCTACTTTCGTTAAAATACAAGCTTGCAAAAGTGCTCTAAAGGGAATGGCGACTTAAAAGTTTCGATGTGATCATGGTACGGTTTCTTGATAGGGTCCTGAAAGTATTGAAGAGAGCGGAGTGGCCAAAACATTTCTGGGTAAAGATGGAAGAAAGCACTGAGACAAGCAAGCCTTAATATATCAAGGGCTGTGAGATGAAGCAGCATGTCTAGTTGAGCGGGAGGGAGTAGTTTGTAGAGCTCAACTCATGAATAGATGAGTTGATCTTTGAATCTCTGAACTTTTCTTATCCTACGCACTAGTGACTAATAACTGCAGCGTTTTATACAGTTGAGATCTTGTCCTAAGAGCTATGAATTTTTATGAATGAATTTAGCAGAATCTACAGGAACGAAGAGGAAATTAAATCAGTGAAACATATCATAATGTATAGCTTTTCGACATGAGATGTTTTTGAGGTAAATACTTCGCAAACAAGCTGTACTCGTCGATAGCCGACTTCCAAAAAAAGTAAAGTCGTGCCCAGTTTTTCCGAAACACCGCTTATCCTGCATAAAGTTCCTTGCCAGGTTGGGCAATTGTTTTTTCTTGGTTGCGCCAATGGATGTGCTAATCTTCTAAAGATGCGGTAGCCCGTGCTACATGCACGATTCGCTAAGTCGATTACTCGATGCCAGGAGTGCGCCTACGTACTAATCCACACCACTTAATCCTTCAACCACACTTCTCGCGGGACTGCCTGTCAGTATTAACTCGCGGGACTGGTTATCAACTATGCTCCCTCGAGGACGCCACTGGTGCTCGTTTTTCGCTTCTGTTCTTCTTCTTCTTCTGCCTTTTGGCATCTATGTTCTGCTCCAGGCGCATGTACGTGCGTTAATCCATCTGCTTAGACGGTAGTTGGTAATTGTGTCCATGAGCATTCTCTGCATTACGTCTTGCGTTTCCCACTCTAGCTCGTTCCTCGCTATGACTTTACAAACTGTAATCCATGCGTTGTTTTCTTTCTGTTCTGCTTTCTAAACTTTACCTTCACAGTGCGGACAGTATGGGTCAACCACGTGCTTATGGATATACTCACGAAAACAGCCATGTTCCGACTAAAACCGTGTCAGGTAGAAGTTAGCTTCCCCGTGTTTCCTAAGCGTCCATTCCCCTATATCGTGGATCAGCGTATGCGTCCATCTTCCTTTAGTTTTAATGTGGTCAACATGTGCTGCCATTCAGCATGTAGAGTCTTGGTTGCTACTCTCCTATCTTCTGGGTGATTTGCAATAAGCGCCACAGACCTTTTAATGTCGAGGTCGATAAGCAATCGACCAGAAATTACACTAAACGCTTTCGCTGAAATCGTTCTGAAAGCGCAGCATACTCTTAAGGATGGAATCCTGTGTACCGATTTAATTCTTCTCATGTACGTTTTTCGTTCCGTTGCAGCTACCCATATTGGTGATGCGTACATTGTGATTGACCTGCTTACTGTTTCTTATCTGCCTTGTGTGTCATTTATTTGGCATTAGTCTGGACTGTGCACAGTTACTCTGTTCGGGTTTTATATTTTTATTATGCCATCGTACATTATATTCCATAAGACTGGGCCTAGCACTCAACCCTGAGGTACCTCTCCAGCAATTTCGTGTTTCTTAAGTCCATGTTCTTTATCATAGTGTAGGCTTCGAAGTTTGCGGCTTGGGCGACTTGGCTGTATCCAAATGGTTTCATGTGTCACCATACCAAACCGCTTACATTACATTTTCTGCAAACAGCTCTATTTCAACTTTCATTGTCTTTTAAATTTAAACGACTGCTTAGTACTTATTTGTGAATTTCCGCTCTTTCCACGACTTGTCAATAAACAATTCACCTCTTCAGATAAATACGAGTAGTACTTTTCCACAATGCATCTTATTTTATAGATCAAAGCGTTCTCAGATACATGTACCTTCTTATGGCCAGTATCATCGGCGGACTGCGTGTAGATAGATACATTCAGTGTTTTGTATTCCTTTGCACTGGTGTCGGGGTACAACGTAAACACAAAATGTCTTGTGAGATAAATAGGCATACATACTTATTTATTGACTGGTGCTGGTGCTGGTGGCGTTGCAAAAAGTAAGAGCTTCGCAAAATTATACTTCAGTATCTGGAAAATATTAGAAGTCAAATTTTGTTTTTTTTGTTTGCTTCTTGATTGATGTTGATTGAGACGATGATTGACGAGATTTTCTTTTTAAATGGAAGAGTGTTTCGGTGTAATTTGTATTTTTATGAGGACGGGGAAATGCTTCTTTTCCATTTGCACCTATCCAGCGACTTAAGTATACGTCTTTAGCTTTTTTAATAGTTAATTAAAATGTTGCTATCTTTTATTAACTAATAAAAACGGAAGAGAAATTTGAATGGATAACGCGTGAGGAGGTTGAAGTCTTATGTGGCGATGGGTTTTTGTTGTATATATTACAAATTTCCGTTGAGTTATTCAACGGTCTGCTTATTCGTGATGGAACTCAGCCTGCGACGTGATTTGGTCTCTCTTGTCATCTCGAACCAGGAGGCTACGATCCGAAGATGATCTTTGGAAGTGTTAATAGATCTTTATTTGCTTTCCTCAGGAACAGAATACCTAGCTTCATATAATTTGTCTTTAGCTGAATATTCTCCCGGGAGATAGGATAAGTATACGTCTTTAGCTTTTTTAATAGTTAATTAAAATGTTGCTATCTTTTATTAACTAATAAAAATGGAAGAGAAATTTGAATGGATAACGGTAGAAGTTGAAGTCTTATGTGGCGATGGGTTTTTGTTGTATATATTACAAATTTCCGTTGAGTTATTCAACGGTCTGCTTATTCGTGATGGAACTCAGCCTGCGACGTGATTTGGTCTCTCTTGTCATCTCGAACCAGGAGGCTACGATCCGAAGATGATCTTTGGAAGTGTTAATAGATCTTTATTTGCTTTCCTCAGGAACAGAATACCTAGCTTCATATAATTTGTCTTTAGCTGAATATTCTCCCGAGAGATAGGTGGAGCATGCGTTCTGTGTTTCTAGTTCGAATTTTTGAACCTGTTTTTTTAGTGTAAATCTTCGTCATATTTCCAATTATTATTATTCGTAGAGCTAAAGTTTACTTAGCTAACTTTTATTTGGGTCCCCGGACGTACGGATATCAGAGGTAATGAAGAGGCAGGCAAGGCTCATTTACAGCCTTTTTTGATTTTTTTTTTATCTGGAAGCTGACAAGCCCATTTGGTGTTAGGCGTCGGAGTAGCTTCGGCATATCCTTCTTCTCCAGTTGAGTCGGTCCTAGCTCCCTCTTCTCATTTCTACCAGGGTTCAGACCCTCATCCTTCCCACATCCTGGATGTGATTTTCCTATGATTTTCGGGGTCTTCCTCTAGGTATATTGTCTTCCGTTCTCATTTCCAGTACTTGTTTGGTTTTTCTTGACTCGTCCATCCGCTATAGATGTCCAAACCATTTTAACTGTCTTTCCTCGATTTCTTGTAGAATCGACTTCTTCTTCCCTACTTCTGTACGTATTGTTTTATTTCTGACCATATCTCTACTGGTTTCTCCGGCGACGCTTCTTACGTACTTTATTTACGTTGCCTGGAATTTACTCAGGTATTTTTCTAATAGCGGTAAACAATTTGTTCCATACAATGCTATTGGTTCTATAAACGTGTTGTAAAGCTTGAGTTCGGATAATTCAATGTTTGCAATGCAAGAAAAGGCGAGAGCAAAGTTTGCTACCACCTTCCTCACGGCAGCAATTCCTACATCCCTATGAATGTAACTAACAACTGTCCTAAGTGTTTTGTTTTGAAATGCTTGTAACATTGATATATTGCTTGATTTGCTACAATTTCAAAGTTGTAAGCCGTACATCGAATAAATAAATATTAGGTGTAATCCGCCCATACAAGACCTATAGCCTAACGTCTCCAACAAGCCGAACGGCAATTTTATTTTGGAGAAACTTCTAATGAATAACTTACCACTTTTTGATCAAAAAGTGGTTATCAAAAAGTGGTAAGTTATTGACCTTTCGGTATATTAAACTGAAAAGACTTGATTTTGTCTTGTCAAGAATGATTCCAAAGACCACTCGTATACTTTACTCAAATTAAAATTTTTGTGTTAGAATTTAAAATTCTTAATCGATACGAGGATAATTCTATCATCCGCGAACATGACTACGACAGCCTTTTCGGCTTGCGGGAGGTGTCTTGGGTAAAGCAAGAATATAATTGGACCGAGAATGCTACCTTGCGGTACACCGTCGTGAATTTCTTTAAAGTTCGGTGCTCAGTCCTATATCTTACACTAAAGAGATTGTTTTTTTTTTTTTTGATACGATTCCAAAATATGAATTTAAGCTTACACTCAAGGCCTTTGTGCCATACCCTGTCGAAGGATTGCGTTATTTCTAGAAAAACTACTAGAGCACAGTAATACTCGTTTTTTGATACACCTAATTGATTGTTTGTTGAACTCTTAAACGAAATTGGTGATCAAAGATCAAGCTTAATTTTTCAATAATGGATTGTAATCATTGAAGAAGGAGTTTCTCAAAAAACATTGACATTCTTGACAGTAGTGGGATAAGGCTTTTTTTATTGTTCGGACATTTTCGCGGTATTGGAACCATTGTGACATATCCTGTAGCCTTGTTATTCTTCAACTTTCTTCTTATCCCTCTAAATTCGACACCGATAATGCTTAAGTTGTCGGTGTCCGTGTTGGCATTTGGATCTTCGGCCCATTGTTGTCCGTCAAATGGCTTGAACACTATCCTAAGTGCTTATCCGTTTTCTTTTGTCTATTTGTACCGCAAAATGATACGCAGTATGCAGATAGCAAGACAGTTCATTATGTACGTAACAACTATCCAGAGCAAAATAGTTTGAGGTCTTTTCAGCAGTCAAGCCTTCAAGTTAAACAGAAGACCGGCAACTTACAGCAAATCATTTAGCTTGTCGCGTAGGGGTCAAGAGATATTTCATCCGGAGACGCGCGGGATTGATGTCATCTTCAGGCTTATATATTTGGCTTAGTTTCATACTCCTACCTTCTGCCAGGGAGATTTGACCCATCTGAATTGCAACCACAAATCTATCGGCTTCATTTTCTGTCTCGAACGGCGGCACATGGGAACATTTGTTTTGCAGTCTGTTCTAAAGTCGTCATAGTTCGTTTTGTTACTAGCTGACAACTAGAATTTGGCCTATCTTTAATATAACTGCTGAATGGTCTGAGGTATTTGGAGACCGCTTTTGCGAAAAAGAACTCGACGAGCTCCGGATTTTTTGATTGGTCAATACGATGGTTTTCTCGTCGAAAACAAGTCCGACTTATCTTTTAAGTGCCGAATTACTTTCAGGTGCAAATTTTTTTTTAATTGGTTCATAAAATATTCATTTCTTCGATAAAAGATCGTTCTTGAGGTGCCCCTTTATTTTAGAAGAACATCTTCCTTGTTAAGCTCGTAGAGAAATAGCTGCATTTATCTTTTTTTTTATTTATTTTTTTTTCAAAGTTCGTTCTCTACTTAGACCTTTTTAACCAGCGGATTTCGTTTACCATGGACATTTGCTTTAGATGGTAGAGACCGAAATACCTACCTTTGTTCGTTATTCAAATGGATTGATGTCGTTATTGATACCAATCAATTTAGTCGTTCTATGGTTGTTAATTATTTACAAAACCATACCTGAATTGGTTCCCAGGACACACTTTTCATAGAGTTATCTTCGATCTTTAATGTCAAATTAATTAGTTTTTGTCTGAATATGGCGAATTAAATGGCTACCACCGAAAACTACAAATTGATTATCTACACCCCCCACCAACCGTACAGCTTTACAAAAGTAATTCGATTAGCCCTATTGTCGCACGTTATACGCTATTAATTTATTTATTATCCATAAACTTCTCGCATTCGAAATCGAATCGATTTCCCTCGAAATATAAGTAGAAATTGCGATTTTATTATTCACCAATGAGTGCTCTCTATCCAGAGTTAGATGTGGCGAATTCCATGTTTTATGTCATCCAAAACAGTAAAATATTTTACGAGATGTCGTTCGTTCCCGTTCTGAAATTCCCATTCTATCTAAGTCAAGATGATGAGATTGTTGATCCTTGAATTTTCAACTCAACCATTGTTTTATATGTCTACGAAAAGATGGGGGCTTACTACAGTTCATTCATTTAAATTTAGACCGAATTGCCATTAGTAATCAACTCGCCCATAAATTTCAAACTGAATTTCTTACAAGAATTGCTTAGTTACCTACCCACGATTGAATTCATTGAGTCATCCTCCAAATACACAAATTCAAAGACAAACACAAACACACACACACACAATCCATTATCCAGTGCAAAACGAATTCGACTTTATTACATGTTTGTGCAAAGTCACAAATTGTTAGCCAGCAGTTAACATTCCTACCTCACGAATGAATCGCCTCAATTTCATTACTGGTCTTTGGCTACATTTATTCAAACAGAAGTCAACCGCTACCGCCGGCGTCGCCCAGTAAAAGCAGAGCACCAGAAGAATATAGTTTTCTTGGAACCTTCCATTGTTCGGCACACACTCACAGAAACCGACGACAGTTAATGTTGGGGAAGAGCAAGCGCTGCAAAGGAAAAGCAATTTTCTGTAAAATGTATCTATACCGAATGTCCTTATCGCGTGACTTTAAATAAGCACACGTTCACTTTAGTTTTGCCGAACAATCCTTCCTTTCGCCGGCAGAGTGAACAGGAGGAGGAGATGCGAAAATTCAGATAGGAATGTTTGCTTTGGCATGGGTGGTCGACGGATGAGGATAACATTGCCAGTGCCAAAAGGTATAACGCCTGACAAATGTCGGTTGAATGCATTTAACTTTAAATAACACTTGTTTACAGTTAAAATGCGAAAACAAGAGAATAAACCAAGAGTTACTTTTGGGGTTGCAGTCTGCCGGAATAATTGATATGAATTTGTTTTCTTGGCCTCCATCCACTCCACAGCACCTTTGTAATTAAGTGGCCAAGACAATTCGCAAAAGAATTACACGAATGCGCCCGAACACGCAAACTCGAGTAAACATTGATAATTGATATCCTTTGTGTGCTTGCATGATTGAATTACCATTTGAAGTTGGGTTTCCTGTGTTATAAAAGCGTCTTTCATGTGCGCATAGTTTCGCATGTCACAGAACATGCAATTTTTGAGAGCACTTTCCCAATGTAGTGATAGTGACTCTTGAAAGGTAACCTTTCTCGTCAAGGACGAGTGGTTGGTGTGTAATTAATTAGCAGTCCACCCACTACAAAAACACCACTGCCAAAGGGAAACGGTAGTCATCAATTATTATGCGTCCGTATAAGCACCTGTGTTTTTATTCCATCCTGATGTAAGGACACGTCGAAGCTATTTGCATAGTTTAATCATAGTCATATTCTTAAAACAGTGCACCGCGGTATGATTATGTTCAGGCTAGGCCAGCCTGTCTTCTTTCAGGAAGGTCGGGCTGGTTGAAGGTTATTTGATCTTAAATCAGTTTGAATAAAAGAGAATATTTTCAAAAGCCTTAGGGGACCTCAAAACTGCATTTTTATTGCGTCGGACGAATTTTAAGACTGGATATGACACACAGTATTGTGATTCTAAGAAGCAATAGTTGTTACAAGATAGGCCATTGAGTATCTCTATATATAAAAACCAGTTTAACTTTTGTGTGTGAACTTATAAAGGGTGATTTTTTAAGCGTCTTTTTTTTAAAAATCGAATCAAAACACACAAATTTGCATCAAATAGTCAAAAGTATTGTAATCGATAAATAGGCCTCTGCGGTTTGCATTTTAAAGACAACTTCATGCAAATGTTGTCCGCGGCTCCGGTCCAATTTTGCAACAATTTTTCGAGCATTTCGGCCTGTATTCCACGAATTACGTGTATTATGTTAGCCTGTAAGGCTATAATCGTGTTCGGCTTGTCCATATAGACTAACGACTTTACATTACCCCACAAGAAATTATAAAGAGGCGTTAAATCGCATGATCTTGGCTGCCAACTCATAGGGCCATTTCAAGAGATAAGCTGCTCACCAAATTCATCTATTAACATTTCCATTATTTCACGAGCTGTGTGGCATGTGGCACTTGGTTAACCAAGTTCAACTCAGCTAACTGGGGTAAAAAAAAAGTCGCGTACCATGGCTGGATATCGTTTGCCGTTGATGGTAACGTTTCTTTCACGATCGTCTTTGAAGAAAAATAAACCGATGACCAACTGTCATTTTTCCGGGATGCATCAGTAATTCTTGTATGGCATGTGGCTCTTCATCACTCCAGATGCGACAGTTTTGCTTATTTACGTATCCGTTGAGCCAGAAATGAGCCTCGTTCGGACGCCATTACTAAACAGTGCTGGCGAACTGAAAAACTTTGGATTTTTATAATATTTTTATTAAATGGAAGGGGACCATTTGTAGACATTTTCGAAAAACAACATTTGAAAATACGTCCAGCCGAATTTTTTTATAGCTGATTGGAAATCGGAAGATTTTTGTGTGATGATTTCGAATCAGGCACCATCGAATCATTGAAAGACTAACTTTCAAAAATTGGCTTTATTTCACGTGTGGAAAGTGACCTCTGTCGAGAATCCTACAACATAGCTTATTTAAATTAGTTTTTCCAAAGTAATAAATCACAAATGATTCCAGAAAACCGCTATTGATATCTTTATTCTTGCTGTTGCTGCTCAAGAATGGAAAAAAAAATTTTCTAATTTCACTGATTTTGGTCAAAATACGATCGCACGGAAATTTTGCATTCGATATATAAAATAAATCATGACGTACTTTTCGAAATATTTTCATTGTCTGTTACCTCCAAATTCGCCGTGCCATGCGATATGAAACGTTATTCCCTATAATCCAAAACCATTCTTGTTTCGGCCATTTGGTCGCCATTCCCTTAAAGGAATTACATTAACCCTGCTATGGACCATTTTAGAACCCAAGGACTGAAATAGAATGCTGTGGGAGAATGTTATTCTTCTTATCAAATCGATTGTAGAACCACATCCGTCAATACCAAGTCTACCTTATGAAAAACGAAAAGTTTTCTACTTTCAAGCCTTTAGAAACTCAATTGAATAACAGATAACAGAAAGACCGAAGTATGAAATATTTTTCAAAAATGTTGACATATCATACTGACAAAAAATGTTCTGTTTGAGATGTGACATTTTGAAAGAAGTTCCTTTCAAACTGTTCAAATTTGGAAACGATGAACGATTTGACTGAATGATGCGATTGTGATGATTCATGAAGTAAACAAAGGACGACGTCGCTTTATTCAATCGCCAAGACGATGATCGTCTGAAAAGTTACGCGATTGGATCCCAGGCGTAGTTGCGACTTTACTCAACTAAGGTGGAACGGCCCTTTCAGCCCTAAGGTTACCGTGGCACAGATATAGAGTCATAAACGGAAATGAAAGCGTCAATTTTCCAAAAGTTTTTAAGATTTTTGACTTTGTATTGAGTTTAAAAACTGGTTCACTAATTATTCTATTGAATATGCAATGATTCCGACAGATGCCCTCATTCGATTTCAATGACTAAAATTTCAATTCGCTTACTGCCATATCTACATAAATTAATAGATACCAAGGGAAATATATAAAAAAAATTGTCCATACCAACATAAATAAACAAAATATTTAAAGAAAATTATTTAAATAAAAGTATTTATTTAGGACGGAACAAATTAAAGAACTTTTTTGAATGTGATTAGTTTGTTAGTCAGGCTTACTAAAAATATACACTTTGACTAGACGATCACACTGTAGACTTCACTAAATTTTTGTTTTATTCGCATTTATCAAATGTGAGAGTTTTATTTTAAATATTTCACATTAATAGTTAAAAAATTAATTATTTATTGTAATAACAAATTCCATAATTGATTTTAACTCAAATCACTCTCGAAAACATCACAACTTTTGGCAGTTTAATTTTGTTGACATAATTTCTTGCGCTCATGTCATTCAAAGCTTGAACTTTGGGCTTGCCTAGTACAGTTTTTTCTTAAAGAGTTAGGTCCAAAATACTTGTCACATTATGCATTGACAATTTTTGAATATATGAGTATGTTTTGTTTTTTTTTATATATTCTGGAGCAAAAAAAATTACAATTAAGTCCAGCCGGCAGTGTGGTGCAACCAAAAATAAGGTCACTAAGGCGCATTGTCAACTGCATAAGCAAAGGATTTTGTGTACAACAAACAAACAAAATCGTAATTAATATGCCATGCTTTAGCTTTGTTAAGGACAATGCCTAGGTACTTTAATTCTGCTCTTAGCTTGTCTGCTGTGAAATAATTTTGTTTGTTTTAACTACGTAAAGTAACATTCATCTCACATCCGCATAATTGGGTCATACATGTATCTCCCTTTTGAGTAGATTATCTAAAAGGAAAACAACATCCTGCGCACGTTCTTCATAAGCGACATGTCTAGATAACCAAATTAAGAAGACATCTGCTCGAGTTTATCCGCAGATTAACGTGTCACATGTACATATTCCAGGCAACACACATTGCATCAAAGCGAGGAGTAGTCTTAACACTTGAATTACAATTATGTGTACACTCGCGCACTTGAACTCCTAAGTACGTGTCGTCGGTCTTCTATATACTTTGCCGCCAGTGAATATCCACTTTAATCCTTACTGAAGAAATCCTCACGTAAATGAAGCTCTGTCGTATCGTACATATTCTTCCGCTAGGAATATTTATTTCTACAAAAATATATATCTGTTCAGAACACGACGCTCATCCGTCCGTCCTTGTTGTGTTGGTTTCTGTTTTTTTTTTTTTCTATAAATAGAATTGTCGTTGGATGAATGTGTATCCGTATCCCCATTAACGTCACAGAACTGGGACACGCTCATTATTAATAATAATAATCGCAAAACAAGGCGACATTGTATCGACGACTTCTTTGGAGGAGTATGAAATCAAGCAGCAGCTAAGTAGTGATTTCTTTCTACTCGAAGGGGGAGGCGGCGACGAAGGTGGAAATTCAGAGTTTCATACCAAAGTTCAGCCACCTGCAAGCACCTTCTCCATTCAACCTGTACGCTGAGATCAAGTGCGATAAGCAGTCCACTGGGGGGTAATTCTTGTATGACACGTCATACCGAACACGTACACAACACACACACACAAGAATATGGGACACACGTATGTCAGCACACGTTAAAAGGATGACAAGGGAGAAGATGTGCATGAGTGGCAAGCAATAGCAATAGCAACAGCAAGAGCAATGCAGAGGACTCTATGAATCTAGGTTATGACGAATCCTGACGTTCTAAACTGAATTAGTTATGTGTGGCACTCTAGACATCGGACCGGGCGGGGCTTTCTCGAGCAAGTAATTGTGTCATAGATTCGAGTACATTTGCCAGTTCACTCACGAGTGCGGTTGGTAATGGAAACAAATGCAATTTATCCAAGTTCAAGTCGGAATGGCAAGTCAATTTTGCGGGATATTGATGCAGAGCGAATGTCATGACATCAACAACATGCAATATTCATAAGGACAAATGGACGAAAGTAGCTTTTCGTTAGGTCGACATCTTACGACAGAAATGTATATTACAAATTTTCATGCAGAAATAAAACTGAACATTGTACTCAAAAGAAGTGCCCCTTTCGGGTCAATTGAATTTATTATATTTGAATCATTTTTTTTTTTTTGTTTTGTACAAATTTCATCTAATTTTTGAGAAATTATTCCCCAATGGATTCTAAGCGAGCCAACACCTGTTTCCCTGTTTCCATGTAGAATTCTTTAACTGAAATTGTACTTTTGCCTCCCTCATTTTGAGCACACAAAGCCCGAAGAGAGCTCTATGTATATATTGTCGTCCCTAAAGTGTCTTGCATTAACGTTTTATTCTTTTCCTCTTCGCTGATGATTATTATGGTATATTATTCATGCACACTGAGAGATTGAAAAAGATGATTACCATAATAGGAGGTCAGGATCAGCATCATCATCATTATCACTGCGCGCGCGGTGGGGTTGGGCTGGGAAAAACTTTCCCGCTTTCAAAGTGACCTATGTGCCATGATTATTGTTATAATTTTTTTTTTCTCTCAAAGATTCGGTTCGCAGAATCATGTAGGCTAAGTTTAAGGCATGAGCCGTAAAGGTACGAGTATTTTTCTTGATCTTCTTGCTACGGTTTCATAAAGACAAAAGCAAGGCCAAAGTTTGGTGATTTAAGCAATTCAGTTTGAACTGTTTCACTTTAAATGCTTGAAAGTGGTGGTATAGCTTTAAGGATTTATGGAATATATACCTAAAGCAATTGTGGATGCATGGAAAGTTTGGCTATTCTCGAAAAGTTTGTCTTTGCAGATGTTTTATGGAGTTCAGTTGGTTTAAATTCATTTTATCACTATTGAAAGGAACTGAATTTCATTCCATTTTTCGTTGGCCATTAGTTGCATTTTATTCGAACTTAAAATTTACAATAACAGAACTGTATCGCGCCATCATCAAAGAATAAATTACTCTAAGTTTCCAGATAGCTGGCTTTCAGTCAGGAATATAGGCTCTTCTTCTGCGAACAAAGAACTATAGTCACTGTCGCGCAGGGAATAGAAGATGGATTTAAGCGGTATTTGTAGAAGCTAATGCAGGGCATTATGTCGAGAGAGAGAGAGAGAGCAATCAGTCAAGCAGAGAACCCTCGGCCGGTCTCGATACCCAGCATAAATCCGCTATAAAAAACTTAAGAACAACAAGGTTCTACAAATACGGAGGTGATGTTTCGGTAGGCTGCATGTCAAGCAAATCCAATCATAACGGATGAAATCCCAACTTTGTTGACTTCGATATTCCGTTAGCAAACAATAAATCAAAAGAAATAGCAATTTTTACAGATACAGATCGAAAACGACAGAGGGAGCAGAGGCTGGGATATTCTCAAAAGATCAAGAACTAAGGGTGTCTATAAGACTACCGGGCACAAGCAGCGTCTTTCAATCAGAGGTTCTGGCTGTCTTTAAGGCGGTTGAGCCAATCAATCACAAAAAACGTACGCCCAAAGAACAATTTTTGCGTTGCCTTTTAATATAGAAATTTGGTTAAGTTATGAACTTTAAGTGTCAAAAAAGAAAGAAGCAAAACAATTCTTTTCCGCTTATGTTTTATTAAAGTCGTTTTATCTTTTCCTCTTTAATATATAAAATTTGCCTAAAGATATCGGAAAAAGTGTTAAACAATAAAGTATTTATTTTATGAAACACAAAAAGAAGCTGACCCGGCAATTTTTTTAATATTTTAAATTATTTTCGCCTAAAATAATTATTTTTATTTAAATATTGAAATTAATTTATCTCCAATAAGTGGCGTAGCATTCAACATTATATCAAAGTCTTTCAGTTATTTTTTTAAAAAAAATTATTTTAATTTGAAAGTAAAAACCTAATTTTTTAAAAAATTTGGTTAACTATACCATATATAAACAATGTTTTTGATTTCACTTTATATTGATATGGGAATATATAAATTTTGTTGCTGATCAACTCGTATCAACTCGTGGGCATGCCACTTACATGGAAACTTCAATATCTCATCGTTCGGTCTTGCGATTTTTTGATCGTGATGGCAAACGCCAACAGAATTGGAAATTTTGGTCGTTAAAATTGTATTAGGGTATCTGTCGGAATCATTGGAAACATTACATATTTAATAGAATAATTGGCGAACGAGTTTTTAATCTCAATGAAAAGTCAAAAAATCTTAAAAACTTTTGGAAAATTGACGCTTTCATTTTCGTTTATGACTCTATATCTGTGCCACGGTAACCTTAGGGCTGAAAGGGCCGTTCCACCTTAGTTGAGTAAAGTCACAACTACGCCTGGGATCCAATCGCGTAACTTTTCAGACGATTATCGTCTCGGTGATTGAATAAAACGATGTCGTCATTGGTTTGCTTCATAAATCATCAAAATCGCATCGTTCGGTCGAATCGCTCATCGTTTCCAAATTGGAACGGTTTAAAAGGAACTTCTTGCAAAATGTCACATCTCAAAAACAAAAGCCACTAAATGGCCGAAACAAATGTCGATCTGCTTAGTTGGACTTAAGATTTCTCAATATATGTGCAAAGCTTTTTTCTATTGGGAATAACGTTTCAGATCGCATGGCATTTATTTCGAAAAGTACGTCATGCTTTATTTTAAAAAATATATGTTTCTCAATTTTAATTTCAAAACATTTTATTTTCTTAAAGAATTCACATAAAATAAGCTCAAAACGATGAGACCATTACAAATTTGACAGTTGATTTTCTTATGTAAAGCAACAAAAAACGATGATCTATCGAATCGCCAAGACGATCATTGTAAATTGGTAGTTACACGTAGAAGAAGCATCTCCAAGACGATGTCGTTCGATCGTTTTTACCTTACGCGATGAGAGCCCGATATTGAATGCAAAATTTCCTTGCGATCAAATTTTTTTGGGCAAAATCAGTGAAATTTTAAAGTTTTTTTTTCATTATTAAAAACTCATTTAAATTAGCTGTGTTGTATGATTATTCTCGACACAGGTCACTTTCCACACGTGAAATAAGGCCAATTTTTGAAAGTTGGTCTTTCGATAATTCGATGGTGGCTCATTCGAAATCATCATACAAATATAAGGTCATATTCCAATTTCGTCAAAGCTCTGCAAATGGTCCCCTTGCATTTAATAAATATAGTCCAGATATAAGGTTACACACAATAGTAAAACTAATTTTTGTAAATAGAGATCGTAGAAAAGATCGATATTGAAGAAGTCCAATTTGACAGAAAGGATAAAATTTATTCGATTTGAAAGACATTTAATGGATATGTAGGCAAAGCATGGAAGGAGTGAAACGGAACAGAAGCTCTACTGTTCACGTATATTCAATTCAAGACTACTGAAAAAGGTACAAGTCTTGACTGAGTGAAAAAGTGCTTAACGCTGACCATGTTCCATCAAATATTTCCTCCGCTAGAAGACCTCAAAAGAAATTTAGTGCTGCAAGTGAAATATATCAAAAGGCGTAGAGTGCAATATTTTGTAAATTCGACTGATTGCTCTGAATTAAGTTATGCATCAGAGACAAGTTAACGTGCGGCTGGAATGAAGGACGACAACGACAAATACAATGTCAGGTTTTCCGGAAATTGTACCAGCTATTACAAGCACGATCCATAGATCCATATCCAAGTTGCATTCAGAACAAATTTCAAAATTTCAACTTGCGTAGCGTGTCGATATACCTAAACCAGAAAGTGGAACAAATGATGGTAATACTGCTCGTCGTTTTTTCAGGAATGCTTTTGAATCAGTTTTCCTAACAGGGTTGGATGTCTGACAATCCAATACTCAATGGATAGCGGTTCTTAGATCAATACTGAAAAGTTTAGTAGCCACTCTAAGAAAACAGCACAATTTTATGTAGTTATACCCATGGTACTACATGCCTGCGATTGTGCACAAGATTTGTATGCATGAACCAGATGAAGTGTAGAATTCAATTGTCCCTATTGGGCAATTAGCAGAGGAAGCATTAGCAAGAAGCAAGGACTGCAAATACACACACAAGAAAAATAAGTAGAACAAGCACAATGCATGAATTGTTAACTTTCTTGTACACAGTAGTATACTAAAGAGAAAGTTATTGCGATCGTGCGGAAATTTCGAAATCAAATTGAGTATGAGGGATGATATTACGACTATAGAGAAGTCCGAAAAAGTCGGACGGCCATCGGTCTGTCTGTCTGTCCGGGCGCCGTATGGCGAAACGGTTCGACGGATTTGCTTCAAAGTTCGTACATAAGGTTTTTGGGGTTACATCTCGGGGCATATTTTTAGTTTCTGCTTTATAGTTTGAAATAACGGTACCTGCCATACAAGTTTTTTGGTGAAAATCACTTATCACTAATTTTCTCGAAGACGGTTCGAAGGATTTTGGTCTTCTTTTGTACTAACGATACTTGGGATGGGGCAAAAATACTGCATACTCATTTTTTGGAAAAAAAAATCGATTAACGGTAATTTATAAAACCGCAAATATCTCGAAAATAACAAAGGAAACTTCAAAAAAAATTACTAATTTTGTTACACTATTTAGTCGATCAAACTTGCATATTTCGATTTTTGAAATAATTTTTTTCTAATATTTTTGTTTCGTACAACAATTTTTTTAAATTTAAGTTAAACTCGTTTTCTCAAAAATGGCTCTACCGATTTTGATAATTTTTTATATTTTGAACAATTATGTTAATGTGCGAAATTACATTAAAATCGTATTCACCATTTTTCAGAAAATCTAATTTTTCAAAACCTGAAAAGTGATATAAATATATTTGTCAACATTAATTTTCGATTCATTTTGCAATTCAAAAACGCATCTCATGTACAGAGAAAGTATCGTATGACGCAGTTGGGCTTCTCGTTTCATCAGATCCTTAACAGACAAGCACGAGACAATAAGAAGTCTACTTTAACAAATCAAAGTTATGCCGATGTCTGTTAAAAGGACAAAAAATAACTGGAGCACGGTTTAGTGTTGTTTGCCCTCTTAAACATGGAAATTGAACCAAAACATTAACCGGGCCGTCATTGGAGAGGTAAAGTTGAAATTTGGAAAATATTCTGAAATAATTGTGCTTATCATTTTTTTACCTTCTTAGAAAATATGAAATCATTTTTTTCCCACGCCCACTTGTTGCCGTCGTTTTTTCTAATCTAATAAAAATAGTTCAGTATCTCATAAACGCGACAAATCTCTTAGTACCATTAGTATCCCCTTGTGAAAGTGTATACTGTATACCAATAAAATAAATTGCTGCCCCTTGTCCAAGAACACTGTCGACCAATTTCTGCGTACGTCAAATATGTTTTCCACAAAATGTTTGTATACTCGAATGTAATTCTTCAACATAATTGCCTACCTCACTACACATTCATTTCCATTCACATTCCCATGTCATTAGCAATTAATCTGAGGTTGTCCTAAATTAAAACCAACTTCCCCCATATCGATCGATCTCTTACCGACTTTATGACCCTTAGGTCTATTCCAAGGACAAACTACTCATATATTTCATAGAACATTAATTGCGGCGTCCATGTCAACCGCCCCCTTATTCATAGCCATATTATTCCACCAGCTATCTATCTAGATACATGCAACTCCACAATGATAAATAAATGAATTTGTCAAAAAGATCCTAAAGAATTCATTATGTCCTCATCTCCAGCTGAAAAACATCCGCAATAACCTAATTGCTGGCAAAGGACTTGGAGTAGGTATTTTTTGTAGCCCTCTTCACTGGGCCCTCGAATCGATAAATCTAGTTTTTCTTTACATCTCAGTACGATAGGGGGATGGCGGCATTTCTGCATTCCCCCACACTGCAACATGAATTGTACTTATGAATATTTAATAGGATTTTAGCCACCGGGTCTCGTACATCACCGAACATGTATTCCATTCCAGTCAACAAGGGACATGAACATTTACGGTTACAGTTACTGTTCCAGGTATACCTACACGAGGAAGACGTTATTGCCTACAACCTGTTGCGCCTAGTTAAGGGTTATAACTCTTTTTCTCTCGACCCTAGGTGTGCCGGCCGTGCGCCCCTCAAAGTACCTATAAACTTTTGAAAAAAAAAAGGAAAGCTGGGTGTTAGATTCTGGCACGACATCCGGTAATTATAGTGCCTAACCTCAGGAGTTGTACATTTCAGGGAATCAGCAGCAAATTTTCCCTAAACTAACACGTGTTGGGCGGCTGGGTAAGCCTGTAAAATTACGTTAACAATTTTCGTTGCTGTTGTTGTTTGTTCGGAACACGTGTTAGTGTGTGTGTGTGTGTCCTTGAAACTTTGTTGGTTTGTGTAATTAACTTTTGCTGGTTTTTATTATATTTGTGCGGTTATAATTGACGCAAACTACCGTAATGGGAAATAAAACAAGTGAGCAGCAAGTTTTTAGCACTTTTTTATGGGTTTGTGAAACGTTTTTTTGCCTACATTCCACCACACGTATGGGTTGCTTTGCTGTAGTAATTCGTTTTATGGGAGCGGCAGTTGCCTGTGGTAGCAATCAGGGTAAGGATAATGGACACGTGGACACGTGGACGTGGACACAGGTGAAATTATGTTGTTGGCTAAGTTGGCTAAGAAAAACGAAGGAAAACGAACACTAATGAGTTAAATGCTTCTAAATGAACTGTGATAGGGGACAGGTTGCGGTCTTTAATTGTTTCTGTTTTTTTTAGTTTATTTTTTGCTTACGTCTTGCGCTAATGTGCTGATGTGGATTAAGCAGTTCCTTACAAATGGTTTAAATTTAAAGAGATGTTTAGGGGCGACGTGAAGAGACATATGTTGTGAGCTTTGCCACGGTACAAGTAGGAGCTCGTTAGAGCTGACTTAACCTCCCATGGTTGCTCACCAAACGACTTGTCTGCCTTTGGTGACCCTTCGTAAGATGCGAGAAGTGCCCGACACCATAGCCCGTTAAATCTTTTCAACACAACCAAACCAACTTTCAAAAGGGGCGCAATGATAAGGTGGGTATTTCTTAGTGTGGATATATTAAGGTGATTACTGTAGAAGTTGCTGCCAGCATAAGAACCGACGCTACGGTTGTTAGACCACAGAGATCTGGGAAACAAGTTCCTTCCTACTCTTTAAACCCATTGGAGCCTCTAGAAAAGTTAAGAAGACTTCCGAAATCAATGTTAGTAAGACACATAAATCTTCTTTGAACAAGGCTTAAAGGTGGAATCAATTTGGCTTTATTGGAAGGATAATTTTATGCCAATAATATTTAAATATGATTTCGGGCATGTGGCCGCCGCAGCAGGTTCGAATAAAGACAAGTCTAGAGGTCCAATTTTCAACCACTTTTTCAAGAATTTGGGGCTGTATGTCGGCAATAACGCCGATGTTGGCTTTCAAGTCCCCTAACGTTTCTGGTTTGTTGGCGTAGGCGAGCGACTTCACATATCCCTAAAGAAAATAACCCAATGGTGTCAAATCACACGATCTTGGTGGTCAATTGACAGGTCCATTCCGCGAAATTATGCGCTCATCGAATGTTTCCTTCAATAAATCGATTGTGACGTGCGCTGTGTGGCATGTAGCGCCGTCTTTTTGGAACCACATCTCATCCACATTCATGTTATCCAATTTGGGAACAATAGAGTCGGTTATCATGGCTCTATACCGTTCTTCATTAACGGTAACCGACTCCCCAGCATCATTTCGGAAGAAGTATGGCCCAATGACTCCACCAGCCCATAGAGCACACCAAACAGTCAGTTTTTGTGGATGTAATGGCGTTTTAAGGGTCTCATGTAGATTATCTTCACTCCAAATGCGGCGTTCATTTTGCGGGGTTCAACATGCAGATAACTACAAACTATACAATCATAGGCTTTTAGAATTATTCGTCGTTTGAATAAAAAAGCCAAATTATGTCGTTTATATTGTTCGGGAAATCAAAGACAGCCGACCTTTGAATCTACAACCACAGGTGCGAGATGTCATTGAAAGCCGAACTTCCATTTTAGAGGCCAAGACATAAGAACGCCAAAGCACTGGACAACAAGAACCATCGCAATTTGGTTCGCATGGGATAGAAAATTGCTTTGTGCAATTTTTTTTCTAGTAGATTGCTTAATTCCCTTTATATAATGCTCATTTAGAACCTGATGAATATCTTAAATACGCGACATCGGCGTCGCGATTTAAATTGATTTTAGGCATAAACAAATCGAAAGGGAGAGCAAAATTATTTTAAACATAAAAACTTCATAAAAAAAATAAGGTTTTTCGGTGGAGAACATTTTAACCATTACCATTGGAGGGAGCCCTTCGAAAACATTGGAGAAAGTGGCTACTGATTTTTTTTTCCATTTTATCAGCAATGGCAAATGCGCATCTCAACTGCAGCCGCAACTTCAAGGCTACATTCGAAGAACGACAAAACTGGGAACAGAATAAACCTACATTTGCTAGGAACTCAATAGTCTGGTATACAGATGGTTCCAAGACAGATGACGGAGTTGGAGCGGGAGTCTACGGAGAGACCACAGAATCTTCCCTCCTGGAAGAGAATAACTCCGTATTTAAGGCCGAAATACATGCAATAGTGCTCAGCATCAGACAGAACGTTAACAGGAACAAGCATATTTATATTCTATCTTACAGCAAAACGGCACTGCTTGCTATTTGGGCCTTTGAAATCACTTCTTAGCTAGTTTGGGACCGTCCCCAGGTACTCACGACACTAGCCAGCACCAATAGAGTCTAATTAATAAGGGTGCCCGGACATAGTGGCTTCGATCCCAAAAAATGAATACGGGAAATTTGTATCACCAAATAAATATTTTTATTTGACAAGCTTAGAGAATTTTTAATGGAGGGCACACAACAAGAATGTATAGCCAGTCAAACAAGTTTTTGGCTTCATTTTTAAGTGGACGTAAGATCTCATGAGTTATGTGGTCTTATTTCAATGACTACTGCGAAATAAGGCCCGCCGGCCTTTATTTCTTTTTTAAAATTTTTATTGCAACATCCCTGTTTAGTTTCGCTTTTAGATTTAGAGTAGGCGCGAGGTTGGGTACATGCAAATTTGATTTCGGGATTTCTAACCCATTTAAGGGGTACATAATTCCCGAAAAATTAAATAAAAATAAAAAACACCTCATGGCTATGGGAATTTCTCAAGACTATACACGTTGAAACAGCAGAGCACGTTCTGTGCCACTGTGATTGCTTAGCACCAATACGTCTGCGGCTTTTAGGTAACTAATATTACTACCTCTTCGCCCAAAGTCGTTGCCGAATTTATCCACAAATCTGGCATCTAAGGCGAATTCTAAGCGAGGACATCACAAAAGGCTCACTGGGTCTGGTGCTGGGGTCCTTGTTGAACGCGATGTCATAAGACTTTACTACACCTTGGGTAAACATGCGTCTGTTTTCCAAGCGGAGATTTTTGCCATCCTAATGTATATGCGCCTTATTTTGAACAATTTATCGAAGGCAGGCGTTTGCATTTGCAGTGATAGGCAAGCTGCATTAAAAGCGCCGCTAAACCCTCTTACCTCGTCCAAGTTAGTGCTCGAACTCAAGCTCTGAATTGCTTTGAATTTGGTCGGAAAGCTGAACACAGTGAATCTTGTTTCTGTCCCAAGTCACACTGGCATCCGAACCTGTGTTGGGTCTGCCTGCATTTTAAGTCATGTCTTCCATTGATGCTTGGGTTTCTTTTGAATACAAGATTCGGTGGCACGATTGCGGTGGATGTAGACAGACCAAACACTCCGCCCGGCCATTTGCAAAAGGTCAGCATCTTTTCTTCTATCTCTGAGGAGAATCAACTGCAGGCTGCTTGTAGGCGTCCTTTCGGACCACCAAGCTTTTGCTAAATACTTAAATGTGTTGCGCTGAAGCGACACCACTACCTGTCCTGCTTGCGGTGAGGAGGATGACACAGCAAATCACTTTCTCTGCAGTTGTCCGGCCTATGCTCGCATTTTTGAGCTGACGTGGTAAAAGACGGGAAAACTAAGTACATTAATGTAAGGTTTTTGAATGGTAGTACAAGGGGCCTGTAGTTGTGTCTGAGCGTTTCATAGAATAGTAACAATCTCCGACAAAAAAAATATGGTGGTCACAGATGGCTCCTTGATGGTGTCCTGACAGTGTCCAGATAGTAAACCCTCTAGTTGTTGGAGTTAATTGTTGGTTAACATTTAAACGCCTTTCTGTAAACTATTCGCACTTTCGAATCTTCTATTTCTACAGCTCTTCGATAAAAAAAGAGTCAAAATGCGCATAGCCAAACTTAACTTCGAGAATCCTAAAAATCTCATACAGTCTAATACTAGATAATCCACTGAGCGTACACTACCACATCTGAGTGAAATACCTTTTAAACTTCTATTCCTCATACTTAAATGAGGTAGTTACAGCGTGGGTGGTAGGTGGCTTTTATCGGTGCAAACAAAAGAGATATAGGACAAAAAGCTACAGTATATGTCCTAAGTTAAGTTCAAACGCGAAATAATTCATGCTAACAAATAAACAACAAGTTTAAGTCCTGAAATAGGTTAACTTAAAGTCATTGCTCTAATAAGTAAAGTAAACCCTTTATATGTATATTAAATGTTCATTTACCACTCTCACACATTTTTAATGAATAAAAGGTATAAAAAGAACTCACATAAATCCTTTAATCCGATAACGACTGACTACTCAGTTATCAAAGGGCTTATTGAATAAAACAGAAAAATAGGAAGGTAAATTTTTTGTAACCTGTCTCTGCCAATTTACATAAAATTCTGTTAACACATTAAACATCCTTTGCTAGATTTAATAAATAATTTTATGCTCTCATTAGAAGCCCAAGGAGTAGTTCATTCATATGCATATATTACACACATATATATTTACATCCATAGAATCTTCATACGCTGCTCATACACTCAATAGAATGCCTTTACATGACTACAGGAGTTTGCTTGCCACCTCTGTCACAAGGACATGTGTGACTATTAAGCTTTTGCCTGCTTATAATCCTACCACCGCCGCCCCCCCCCCCCTCCACATATTGTTTTAACTATGAGCGCGTGCAACTACCTATCGTTAAAACTTAATGAAGCCACAAACAGGCTTGCCAGATTGTGTTGCAAAATTTAAAATGCTGTTTGTAAGAGATGAACATCGAAACTGGCGCGGACATCGGTCTTCAAGGAACTGAAGACTGCTTTAACCCGATAGAAACTTTACCATATACTCTGACAGCCAAGCTGAGGAAATAGGCCATGGACTCCGTCGTTTTCAAGTCTTCAGCGGTGAGATAAAGTAAGAAATTCTTAGACGAAATGTAAGCTGTGAAAACGGTGACATTATGCTGCCTGCTTGGGTGAGCACATGTTGCCGGGTAGTGAGAAAGCGGATGAGCTCACGAAATGCACGCATTTCTGGCCCTTACAACTCCGCTTAGCGACTTTTGCGGAAGGTTAAAACTGAGTACACGAGTGAAATGAACATTCACGAATAAACTGTGGCAAGATTTTCATTTCCCGGAGAATGTGGAAACTCGTCCATGAGATGCACGCGTATATCTTACGGTTACATCTCATTGCGCTTTCATTGTCGTCGGTGCACTGGATTCGATTTAGAAACATGGCATCATTTGGATACGGAAGCTGAGAGCCAAGTGCTCTTACAAAAAAAATAATTTAGCCAAGTCACCCATTAAAAGTACCAAAATATCTAAAATATAACTCTCCGTTCATATTTTCTGTAAAAGTTTTAATAAATTTGCTAGAAAACTTGGCAGAACTATGAGCACCTTTGCGCTAAGTCTCATTTCTCTTAAAAACGCTGTCTATATCCTGTATTTCCCTCGGAATATCTCGAGTGTAGATGAAAAACAAAATGGTCTCAGTCTCGTTTTTCCGTGGCAACCTTTAATGGTCCGAAGTACTGCCGAGTGGTCCTCTACTTTAGAAGAGCCTTCAGAGGTTTGCAATTTTTGTCGGTTTCAGGGTCAAAGACGTTGGTTCGTCCGACAAGAAATGGTAAACACCGCTGCGGCGCTTGGTTTAGTAAGCTGTCATCAGATGTAATCCCGAGTGAGTCAAAGAAGTCCATAACATCATTTTTCTCTAGCGTTTCCCGTGGACGGCAATAATTGACAATGTAATAGGCTAAATTCAATTTAGGGCTGATTATGGGTTGAATGCTCTCTTTTGTATAAAAAGCCCCTATCCCTTTCCGCTGGGTGATATGCGTGGTAGACGCTATTCCCTCAATTTTTTTAACTTCATTACTTCCTTCAGAAAAAATTCCTTATAAAATATTTTTTCCTGACAAACGTTATGACTCAGCGCAAACCGCTGAGAGTGTTTATTAAAAAAAAAAACTGCATTTATTATTTGAAACTCTAAAACAGAATAAACTGAAATTTGATGTCACATTTCTGTTTTCTTAATTCGAAGACATTCCTTTTCATTTTTGATTTGTAAGTGTAAGTAAAAACACGTGCGACAAAAATTAAAAATCTTCGAAATTTCGATTGTTTTGTTTAAGGACCTAAATTTTATAAGTTTTCTTTACACTAATTCCTTTTATATTTTTTAATAAAAACTTTTTTAATTTACTATAGTAATGCATTAAATAATTATTTTTGTTTTATTAATAAAAAGGATGCCAATAATTGGGTCCAAAAGAACTAGGGTTCAATTATTGGCAGGGTGGTCTACTTTTGTAGATTTAAAAACAAATTCAGGAAATAACATATCTCACTCTTTTGAAGAATATTTTATTTATTTATTCAGAATACAATATTAATATTTACGAATGAATATTATGTTTTAATTTATCAAATTGACAAAAAAACTGGAAGAAAAGCTGAAAAGATTATTTTCCTGAATGAAGGGTGCCAATAACTACATTTTTTTGGTGCCAATAATTGTAGTTTTTCAGAAGCCTTTTATAAATTGACATGTAAAATATATTTGAAATAATTAAATCTTTATTTATAATACTTCAATCAACTCGGAATTTAATAATTTATACTGTGGTATACAACAAATTCAGATTAGTCGACAAATAAAAATGTTGTAAATAGTTAATCAAAGTTGAAATTTTTTTAGGGGTGCCAATAATTTTAGTCATTACGCTAATTATCGGCAATTTTGGTCGGTCGAATTGAGTTTTTCTTTTTTAAGGGATTTCGCGTTAAATATTTTCAGAAGTGTTATTGAACCCTTCATGTGCTTACAGCAGAAGTAAACAACGAAGAAAGATACGTTGCAACGCCCGAATAATCGTAAGCAGTTGTGCGAGTTACACAAACAGTTTATGTGTAAATACAGTTACAGTGTAAATAATAAAAATAATAAACCCTTAGTAAAGGAGGAATACATTCGGTGCTGACCAGATATCCTTAGGGTGTGCATCAGCAGAAAAAAAAATAAAAATAATAGGAAAGGTAAAGAAAAGCAATATCCGTGCACATACCGGAAGACATACAACAGAAGAGTCTCATATGATTAAGTGGAGGAGCTCTGTTATAGACTTCAGTTTGAGCTTAAACATGGTAGACGTTTTAAGAAGACTAACCAAGGTCCAAAATCCGTAGTACCTAGGCCAGCAAGTTTGAGAGTAATAAAGTCGCAGCATGATGATGTGGCTGACTTGATTAGATAATATAATCTCTTTTATCAAACGCGGCCGTACTGGTTTCCAACATATGTAAAAATCCTCCAACTAATAATTTGTTGTCATCTGCACTAAGTTTCAGTCGGACCCAAAATTGCTCTGCAACTGGAAGGCCTACGAAGCTGAAATATGTAATATAGGTAGATCGTGGTATAAAAAGGTGCTAATAAAATATTAATTCCTAGATATAATGACATTATATTCAGAATATTATAATGGGAGCGTTTTAAAATAGCGCCATCTAGACTCAAGTTTTTTACTTTACTTGTGAATTATTTTACATAATTAATGACGAAGAAGTGTTACAAAAAAAAAAGTAATGCCAGAGAAGTTTGTGGTAAAAAAAAAGCTAGGCGAGTCTAATTAAAAGTCGGGCTACTCAATGCGTGAATTGAGAAATGTGACACTGCATTCAAGACTTATACGGGGTCATTCATTTCGTGGTTTCAAGTTGGTAGCGCTGATATCTGTCACTTGTCAAACTCAGCTGTCATTTGAATTGTCATAATATTAGTTGAATGTTTCCCATGTACGATAATCGATCGCTTAACAATCGAACAACGCGTTAAAATTATTAAAACTTACTGCAATAGTTTGAAGAGAGTGGAAGCGTAGCACGCCCAGTCGAAAATATTGCTGTTGCTAGTGCAAGTGTTGCTGATTCGAATTTATCGATTCGGGTGATAACCAATTACCTTTGGCTTGCACGATATGTGGTTCCAAAAAGACGGGGCAACAAGCCACACAATACAACCAATTACGGCTTCGTTGCGTGACAAATTTCTTGATTGTGTAAATTAACATTTTGGCGACGTCAATTGCCCACCATGATCATTTGATTCGACCAAGTTACATTTTTTTCTATGGAACATTACTCAAGTTATCGCCTAGATATCGCACAAAATGGTCGAAAAAGTGGTTACCTCCAAAAAATTGCATGCAGCGAATCTTCCAGAGGTGGCCATTGAAATGATATTGTTTTTCAAATTGTTTTTTAAATTTATTTAGCTTTACTTTCGAAACCGAAAAATGATTGACCATATACAAATATTTTTCGATTATCACCAAATATCACTTGAAAATAAAATTTGGAAAATACTCAACCTGGCAAGCCGTTACCACAAAACCAACATAAACACCGCAGTTAAAATAACACCACTTTGTAGAAATTGTTCGCAATAAGCCAATGAAATTTTCGAATGTATGTACTTACTTGAAAAAGTCGTGTTCGAAAAAGTTTATCCCGCGGGGGGAGAGGCTGGGCGGGGTTGGAAATGGGAATTAATTAAATAGAATCCTCTTAGGATGGAGGTTTATTATTTTTGTATTAAATTAAATAAAAATATTCACCGTGTTTGCTGCATGCACAGTATAACTGCGGTTGCAGAATACAAGGACATTTCCACACAATTAAATTATTTTTAATGGTACACTATAAGTGCCTTAAATTTAAGTACAGTAGAATGAGGATAGGAATTAGTCCTAGTTAATTTCATTATTTAATTAAAAACATATCCGCTATAGTGATTTTTGCCAGACGCACAATTAAGCAATTATAGATTGGTATTAAATTTTCACTAAAAATGTATCCATTTGTCTTGGAAATCCTTCATAGAAATGTGTTCCCATTCAATGGCAGCAGCTTTTCTCCGCGACGCATTTGCAGCACTGAAATGTGTATCTATTGTGTGAACTTAACAGTCACAGGAAGAACAATGAAGAATGCTGAATACACATTTGTACAATATAAAATGTACTCTTCTAGGGTAATATAGGTTCGTACCTGATGCAATCGTGATTATCCAGCAACCCCACCCCACATAGATCCGCTTTGTTGTCTCACGTATAATTGTTTGCAGTTACTTGTTATTGTTTACGCCACAAGGATTGGTTACATCCTTTTGAAAGTTTACCCATTGTACATACAAATATGGACGTACGTGCACTGTTTTTCATTGAAGAAAAGGAACAATGTTGAAGTAGTTTTTAAATGAGCAGGATAGGAGGATGTTGCACAGTGTGTGGATATCTGGAGATTAGTCGCGAAGTGTAACACTATTTCAAGGGCCTACGGCTACAGGAGAGCTATTAACGTAGGTATTGTGCTTTTCTTGAATGCCAAGAATGTCCTTGAAAACAAATAACAACAAAAAAAAACGAAACGAAACTTAACGAAGTGAGTATCAAAAGGAAACTTCCCACGCAGCACATGATAATGGATGGATTTATTCGCAATATAGTGGAAAATTACTTATGAGTGTTTTGGAGCTCTGACGACGACGGCGGCAATGACAAAGAAGGAAAACGAGGACAAGGATGCAGAGCATGGATAAAGGAGCACATGTTTACTTGGAACAGTGAGTTCAAGTGAGGTAATATTATGATTCATGCGAAAGATTACCATGGATATGAATGGAACCGAAAAGTACCTTTATAAAGGTAAATACCACTTATAAGGATTTTTCAGGAAATTGACCATATTCCAGAAATGCTATGGACTTGCTAAGTGAGTTCAACTTTAGTTGCAAAGTGGATCAAATGTTCTTCAATCAAATGTAATTACATTCATGGAGACGATACCTTTACAAGAAGCCGAGCTGCTCTATAACTTAAATGGCTGATCATGGAATTGAACACCGAGGATATGGAACAATTTTGAACAGCAAAGACTACCGTGCACCTGTCAAAAATTAAGTGGGTTAGCAATATCTTAACTCAATACTAACAAATCCAGCGGGTTTCCAACAAGTGAAACTTTTTAAGGCATTGGGAGAGGTAAATTGGTAGAGAGCATTTCGCCATAAATAATTCTTTGATCCCTGGAAAAAGCTCGGTAATGCATCAAATCTCTAAAGATCGCACCGACGACAAGCCGGAGCGCTGTCAATCGACTCATCACTTTGCCGCCATGACAGAAGGCCATCATACATCACCTTTTAGCGGACTGCCATTTAGACTGCGATTTTCTCGTAGTTAAAGTACACACTTAGTATCCCTGTCTAAGATCAGCCGTTCCTGCTTCTTTGTTGATGTCCACGATTAGTAACTGGGTTTCCTGTCGCTGCGCGTATATTTAATAGTGTGCAATATGTCGGCCATCAGTCCACATTCCTCTGTTGCTCCTTCTATGCTCCGAGGATGGAGTAGCAAACAAAAACATTCCCTTTTCCCCCATCAAATGTCACACCCTGTCGTGTCTGCTGATGTCTGATGTGCTGTGGTGTTAAAAGTAGAAGGGATTGTGTTATTATCTGGACTGCGTACTCTCTGCTACTCTCGCCCTGTGGCGTTCAAATCTCTTTAAAGTTTTTTGGGTCACATTCAGCCGTAGCGGGCAGGCCATCCGATAAGACTCGCTGATCCGCTGGGAAAATCCTGACCATCCTTCAGCCTCACCTTTGGCTAACCTCTTTTGACAGCCTCCTAGGCAACTTATTGACCCAGACAAGTAAAAGTTGCTTCCCTCAGGCTTCCGAGATGTAAGAAAATTGTTAAAAAACCTTGGCTGCGCCTCCTTAGAGCTGAGTGCGAAATCGACAAAAAGTGGGATATGCGTAGGGTGGTATAGGGATTGAAGAGCATATGTCAAAATTTATTAAATTTTCACTATAAGCAAGAAAAAGAATGAACTGAGAACCTATATCCAGCTTAGTATAATCAATCACTTCAGAAATAACTTGGGTGTTCCATCTTTCAATTTAGCTTTAGTAGAAGATTCTTTACTGGCTGCACTGGTTTAAATGTTATGGCTTCCATTGTCTGACTCCGGTAAGATATTCTTTAAAAATGAGATCATTACCTTCGTTATCTCCCAATTTTCTTCTGTCTTCTGTCTTCTGTCTTCTGTCTTCTGTCTTCTGTCTTCTGTCTTCTGTCTTCTGTCTTCTGTCTTCTGTCTTCTGTCTTCTGTCTTCTGTCTTCTGTCTTCTGTCTTCTGTCTTCTGTCTTCTGTCTTCTGTCTTCTGTCTTCTGTCTTCTGTCTTCTGTCTTCTGTCTTCTGTCTTCTGTCTTCTGTCTTCTGTCTTCTGTCTTCTGTCTTCTGTCTTCTGTCTTCTGTCTTCTGTCTTCTGTCTTCTGTCTTCTGTCTTCTGTCTTCTGTCTTCTGTCTTCTGTCTTCTGTCTTCTGTCTTCTGTCTTCTGTCTTCTGTCTTCTGTCTTCTGTCTTCTGTCTTCTGTCTTCTGTCTTCTGTCTTCTGTCTTCTGTCTTCTGTCTTCTGTCTTCTGTCTTCTGTCTTCTGTCTTCTGTCTTCTGTCCTCTGTCTTCTGTCTTCTGTCTTCTGTCTTCTTAATTGTTTCTGGGGGAATTTTGTCAAACAAACAACAGAAGAAAAATAATTTTCGCTTAAAAGTAAATCGAATAGCTCTGAGATTTCAAGGACGAAAGCAGTTAGATAAATCAGTAAATAATTTTTTGTCTTGGCCTAATTTATATCAAAATGCCTACTACAAGAATTCAATGATTGAATTCAAAAATACCGAGCGCATTTGGCTAAAAAAAAAATGCAATTCAAAACAGCATTCTCACCTTTGAAATAAAATTTAAAATGCAAACAAAAACAAAACACATTTAATTTCCATTAAGCTTATTCATTTGCGAGATTAAATATTTTTATTGCTGCATTCATTTGCACAGATATTTCCAATATCATCAATTTAGACTATATAATTGTCAAGCAATTACCTAAATGTTTAATTTGATTTGTAGGTATAATTAAATTACCCATTATATTTGATACTGATTTAATTTTAATTGTTTTTGTTTAAAATCACATTCCAATTGTGCAATTGCATTTATGTATTTTACATATTTATACTGCGACTGCATATATTACATTATTTTATTATTTGAGTCAAAATTTAATCACAATACATTAATGCAATGTGGGAAATTTACTGGCTTTCACCAGATTTGTGGACTATGTTTTTTATGTGTATCCGATTTGTATATGGTGAAGATTTATAATGTTTTCGCGGCGTCATAAGCGAAGGCCAAAAAGCTTTAGAGAAGTCAGTATATACTACATCAAGTTGATTCTGATTTTCAATACTATTTAAAGAAAATTTAAAAATGAAACTATTTATTTTATTATTCAGCTTCAGACTGAATCTCTTTGAACCGAATTAAAAAAAAAACGAGCAAAATATAGGTGACTCTCTGAACTGCTCCAATTAAATCTTATTTGCCGTTCTAAAGCCTTCCGTCAACACCCTTATTGGTCCCTATCAGTGTGGCTTCAGGCCAGGAAAGTCTACCACCGACCGCATATTAACACTACGGCAAATCTTGGAGAAAATCCCTTCTCTCTGGTGCAGAGGCATGGATTCTATCAAAAGGGGATGAGGCCACTCTTAATTTTTTTTAAAGGAGAATTCTTCAAATAATTTTTGGTCCCGTATCCTCCCGAATAAGGAATCAACTACGAACTGTATGAGCTATACAGCGACATTGACCTAGCCAGAAAAGTGAAAGTCCAACGACTGAGGTGGCTAAGTCATGTAGAGCGAATGGACGTGAATGCTTCGGCCCGGAAGATCTTCGACTCCACACCAGAGGGGTGGCGCAGTAGAGGAAGACCGCGACACAGGTGGCGCAAGCAAGTGACAGGCGACCTTAGCCAAGGTCCTGGAGATGCTTGTTGGTTGAGACCCAGGTCCACCCCGGACTGTAGCGCCACATTAAGTAAGGAAGTAAATAGGTCACATTTACTTTGTGCAGCCTTTGAGGAAATACCCTCAAAAACTAAATTTTCGGAATACCATTAGTTTTCCTAATTAAAGTTAAAGAAATAATTGTAATAGCGATTGCACATCGGTTAGCGTAGAGCGCAGCCCTCTCTTCTTCGGTTTGGTGGAAAAATCATCGAAAGACACTGCAGCGGACTTATACGCGAGGAAGCCCTGAGCAGTATTGGGGACTTTAACCCAATTCAATTCAATGTTCAATTCATCTCTTTTTTTCTATCATGTGCATTGAAGCGCAGTTTGGTATCTAGAGTCATGCATAGATATTTAGCTGTATTTGAATATTCCACTTCATTGCTATATATATACACTGGAATGTGTGGTACATTCTTGCTTTCGCCGACAGCAAGTATAGCAGTCTAATCTGCCAATGTTTCTATCGTTGTTTCTTCATTTTCCAGCGATCTGGTAAATAACAGGTATAGTACTGGACACAGTGAACTTCCCTGTGGAACACCGGCTTTTATTTCTTTTAAAGTTGAGTACTGGCTTTCTTGGTTATGGACCAGTTTGTGGACCAGTCCTTTATGCCAGACTTTATCGATAGCATGTGCTATATTGAGAAATATAGTGGAGTAAATCTGTTTTCCTTCAAATGCTTTTTCGATTTTGTCTGTGAATGTCGAATGTATATTTATAAGCCCAAATTGATGGTTTGGGACTAGCGAATTTTTTTTAATTATTTTTTGCAGCCTTTTCGGAAGAATCTTTGCGAATAACTTAGACAACATTAAAAATATCGAAATTGGGCGGTATGAGGTTACCTCGCGGCTGGTTTACCGGGCTTCGGAATCATTATTACCTCCGCGATTTTCCATATGCTCGGGACAAACCTTATGCTGAGTGCGGCGTTTATAACAGTTCTTTAGCAGTAGCTGACCTAATAAGCCTTTCTTCTTCCCACGTATTTTCCGTTCCTTGATCGCCTTTACGTTCCTAAGTTGGAAAACGCCTTCAAGATTCTCTGCAAATAAATTTGCTTTTTCTTTGCTGCTTTTTGCCCACTTACCTTCTCTGGTTTTTATTGGGAGTCTGTTGTCAGCGTTTTCTAGCCTTTCTCTATTTCGCATATTTCGTAGGAATAAGAGTTTTGCTTTTTATCTTTTGAGTTAGCTTGGGAGTTGCAGCCCATGCTGCTTTTTGTAAATATATTGAGTGTTCATTTCTGAACTGCTTCTTCTAATAGTTCTTCTGCTGGAATATCTGCTGATAGTTGGATACTTTCTTCCAATTCCTGTCCTGTAGTTCCAATCAGTCAGCCTATTAAAATTAAGCTATAAAATTATTGAGGACTGATCCGATTCTAGATCTGGCCCTTCTTCTACAAATTCTTTATTTGAAGAGATATTTTTTGTAATAAAGAAGTCTAAAAGATCTGAGGTTTTATTCCTGTCTGTTGGCCAATAGGTAGGTTTTCTCCTTGCGTTGAATTTGCCGCCACCTTCTATAATTTAATTGTTTCATTTAGTGCTCTTCCTATGGTGTTTGTGAATTTTTCGCGTGAAGTCTCCTCCCGTGATCAATCTATTGTTAAATATGGGGAAAAAGCTTTCAAAATGTATTCTGTAGCAAAAGGTGAAAAATATACTGAAGCTTCGGTCATCTGAACAGTACTTGTTTATTTATAGATATTGCTGGGAAGTAGAGGAAGTAATGATCGAAGATTAAAGTGCAATTTATGTATAAATTTAAAATAAACCAAATATGTATATTTTTCGCGTAAACATTCATTTTTCCAGTCCAAGCTCATAAAAGCAATCAACACTCACGTGAAATAATTTTTTTAATTAATTAAATAAATATAAAGAAACGTTTATTGTTCGGACACATATTACACTTTTAACGATATTCTTTTAAGAAGGCTTAAAATACCCGCATGCACCGTTTCGTCGTGCACTCAATAAGCTATAAAATATGTACAAAAAAAAACCCCACTTTCTATATTTGTAGGTACAAAATTAAGTAAAACAATAAAAGATTCTTTGGCTCTGGCATTTTTGCTCGAAGAAAATAAACTCTTATTGCATTGTGTCCTACACCAACACACCGTTAACAGCATCATAATTTTCGTCTGCCATGAATTTCAGATGAATTCCCCACTCTCTAACGTTGTTGTTCTTCCTTTTACTTTTTTATTTCGTTTGCATACAAGAAAAAACTAGAATAAACAACAGATGGATGTATCTCGTTTATAGGAACAGCATGTGAACAAATAGATACTTTTATGAGACTGGCACTGCTACTACCTATACGAAACGGAACGAGACACACCAGCAACAGATCATTTACACAGAAAACACATCATCCGGCGGGAATACATGACATAGGGGACAGCAGCAGCCCGTTGCATGGTTGTAGTGATACGCTTGATTCTAAGCTAAAAATGCAAATCGGCGAGAAAATTCCACGCCGTGATGTCTGCTTAAGTGGAGAGTGAGAGTGAGGACACCAAATCTATCTTATACGTCGCTGTTTACGAGTAAATTTGAAGCAATTTATAATTTTGCAATCTAAAAATAAGCGTTTCGCATCGCGTTTAGTTAAACTTAAACCACCTCATCACTGTTAGGTAGTTCGGGCGGGCTGCCGCGCCATCACTGACGATGACAACGAGGACGGCGGCCACTCGTAGAGTGATACAGACAATGATGCATGCAAATATGCGGCGACTTAGAGGATCGACAAATTGATGCGACATGCTGTGAGGAAAATGATTTAATAAGTCTACATTGGGAGGGGGTCAATGTATTCTGGATGCGTTATATGATGTGTTGATGTGTTTTACGAAGAAGTGAATCATCATAATAAAGCAGGATTATAAATATACTTTGTGCCTAATTAAAATGGATTGGCCGATGCATGTTTTGTTGAAATGATGCATTTGGGGATGATGCGTTTGCGAGTTTATAAACGTTTTTGGCAGGCCTTTTACTTTCAGATATTTTGTCACTGTGGCGCTCAAGCGATAGTGTGTCTCACTTTTAGCCGCCTTTTAAGACTACCGCTTTTTAAGTCCTTATCCTAATCAGACTTTTGAAAAAGAAAATCTTAATCCTGCTTAGATCTAATAATAGGGATCTAAAGGCAGTGAAAATGGGAAAAAATAACTTTTAAATTTTATCGAAATTGGTAAAGCGTCCTTATATTTGGGAGCAACTATAACTGCCATAATGGTGCATCGAATCTTACCTTAAAAACATGCTGGCTTAGAATAAAAGTACAAAAAAAGGTCTGGGGATTTGAAAGGTATGCAACAGTGTTTGCCAAAAACAAATAAAATTTAAGACACGATTTTAACTGGTTTCAAGTACCTCTCGGCAGTCGGGGTATTAAAACTCAAAATTTGCATATATTTCTTTATGTTCGAAATTCAAAATAGACATAAATCATTAGAACCGTTCTTGAGAAAAAAACCTTGTTTATCAGCCATCGAGGCACTCATTCTTATAACTGGTCCATTGTATCTTCAAAAAAATGCTTTTATTTAGTAATTTACCCAACTTTCCGGGAGAGGGAGTACTTTAATGATAAGGGGCTTAGTTGTTCGGCAACCAACACGTTAGCACCTAGAGGCTGGAGTCTGAGTCATGCAAAGACAGATAGTTGTATCTCTTAGGCCGAGAAAATTTGGATGCTTTGCAAAGGCGTTGACACAGCATTTTCTCGCTAGTGGTAGTCAGAATGCTGCATACAGACCAAACTAGTTCGAACGAATGTCTATGGGCAAGTCTGCGGAATTTTTGCTACCGAAGAATTGCGTCACAAAATTTTGTGTCGATAGGAGACCCAATCATCTCTAGCAAATTTTACATCCTTAGATATTTCCGCTCCTCTACCAAGAAGTCTAATATATCTATATTTATTCCGATATTTCCGATAGAGTTCCTTGATATTTTAAGTTCCTTATGACAAAATGTTACGTATACGCCATACGCGACTGTAGCTCAACAATATTAAACACGCTTACTTACAATTTTGTTCAGTACATCTTAAGAATATCTTTGTGGGGTGGTTTAAGGGTTACAGAATGTTTAAACATTTCATCAAATTCGTTAAGCCATATTTATTTAAGGTTTGACCGGCTTAGTTCTGTAAAGCTTCTTTAAAGCTTCTGTAAAGATTTCAGCTGGAGGAGACTTACTATGACTTAAGTTACGTGCACATTAAGCCTTTTAAGCCTTTTAGAAATATAAGATGATGCTTTTAAAAGTCAAAAATTCATAGAAGTGTTTATCGAAAAAAGTACTAGTTTCAGCTTTTTTTGCGAAATAAACAGACATTCGCCGTGTGCCAACTTCCTTTTCAAATCATAGCTGAGTCTTTGCAAAAGCAAAAAGCTTCAATTAATTGATCTGAATAAAACTTCCAAGAGTTATAAATTAAGACTTTATGAGAACACTTGTTTACGGCTTGCATAATTTTGCTAGTGAAGCCTAAAGATGTAATTTTGTTTTGAAGATGCTTGAAAAAAATCATAGCTTGGGCTAGGATTTGAGAAAATTGACAATACAGATCTAATCATTATCTATCTTAGCGATGAGAAATACTGTCATCACTGAATTAAAAATCGCCGTATTGTTTTCTTTTTAAACGGATACGGAAGTTTCCGCAAAGGTGTAACGTGCTTGAATAAAGGATTGAATTTTCGTAGGGCCTTTGTCACATACAGTGGGTTGTAGAAAGTAGAATTTGGGTCCAGCAAAGGCCGTTTACGCTTAATATTAATTTTTTTTTAACTGAATGCAAAACGTGCGCTGCCATTGTAAAAGTTTGGGCAAGTGTGCAAAGCTCGCCAGTCGCATTGTCGCGTAAATCAAGGTATTCTTCGACAGCGTCAGCAGCGACAAATTCACTTTTTTGGCACAAATTGATAATTTTGCCGAATGGATCCATAGTTTCGTGCATTTTTCTGACCGAGGCTGCAAATTTTGGAGCGGGTTATCCCGATTTGGCGTATTTTCTTCATCATCTGCAGCCACACATTCTACGAATGATAAATTTTTGATGAATGATGTGAGTGCATTACGAGACCTCGTAGGGCGAATAAGCGAATACAATACTGGTTTCTTGCCACCTGAATTCTTTAAGCGGACGTCCAATTTCGGGATTTTGAAAAATTGTGGTATTTTTCTTGACACCAACAAAATCGTTTTCCATTTCAAGTTGTAAACATCAATGTTAGCGACAATTGCCCACCCACACTAACCACATTCGGTGCATTGTCACTGCCAATAAATACTCAAACAGAGTTTTACAACAGGGATGCTACGAAAGTAGAGCGACAGGGACATCAAACGACGCCATATTTCTTGCCGCTCTTTTGACATTTCTCTTCAGTAAGGTTTGACATTTCATGATAGAAAGATATACGAGCCAACAACGAGTCGAAATTATTAAAATTTACTACCGAAATTCGGAGTCAGCGGCCTCCACGTTAAGAGCGCTACGTCCAATTTATGGTCGTCATAATCGTCCTAGCAGATCAACAATTGAGCGTCTAGTGGAAAAATTTGAATCCACAGGCACAGTACAAAATGTTTCCGTGGTAGTGAGACAAAGAAGTGCCTGTAGTGTCGAGAATATTGCTGTCGCTGAGGCTTCAGTTGAAGAAAGCCCAAATGTGTCGCTCACACGTCGTTCTCAAGCGAATTTTGCGAAAAGATCTTTGCCTACATCCTAACAAGATTAAATTGACGCAAGAACTGAAGCCGCTTGACCACCAGAACCGTCATATGTTCGTGAACTGGGCTGAGGAACAACTTGAAAATGATTCGGATTTTCATCGAAAAATCATCTTCGGCGATGAGGCTCATTTCCGGCTGAATAGCTTCGTCAATAAACAAAATATGCGGTAGTGGTCAGGCAGCAATCCACACGTACTCCATGAGTCATCATTGCATCCCTAAAAAATGACAGTTTGGTGTGGTTTATGGGCCGGTGGGGTCATTGGGCCGTACTTCTTCCGTGATGATCAAGACCGGCACGTTACTGTGAATGGGAATCGCTACCGTTCAATGATAACCAAATATTTTTGGCCCCAATTGGATAATATGAACTTGGATGACATGTGGTTCCAAGGGGACGGCGCCACAAGCCACACAGCGAATGTCACAATCAATTTATTGGAAACCAAGTTTGGAGAACGTGTTATCTCACGAAATGGTCCAGTCGCTTGGCCGCCTCGGTCATGCGATTTGACGCCGTTAGACTATTTCGTGTGGGGCTACGTCAAGTCTATAGTCTATGCCAACAAGCCAGCGACGATTGATGAACTTCGTACGAATACCGAACGTAAAATTGCAACAGTATCGGCCGATTTATGCTTGAAAACCGTCGAAAATTGGGTTTAGCGTCTGGACTTCTGCAAGCGTGCCCGTGGTGGCCATGCAAAAGAAATCGAGTTCCATACATAATGGCATCGAACGTACTTTCAAAGGAATAAAGAATTTCATTGATATCCAAAACCGTTTTTTTTTTATTTAAAAAAACTTTTGTAGCGTTCTAATTGAAAAACCCGATATATGTTTTATGTATATTTCAGCATCGAATCGTTCTATTGCCAGAGCAGTCGACTAAATTATCGCTTGACTCGCGATGTTCTACCCTATTGTAAGGTTCAAGAAACAGCGTTTGATCTTTCGATGTAGCGCCGTACCATATTTTTGCGATTCGGTGGTAAATACACTGGAAGTGATGCTTTGACGAATTTCTTTAAGTAATCGGAAAACTGAAGGAAAACCTTTTACGTCAAATGCATTTCAAAAAATAATACATCCAACCTCAAATTCATTCATTGCTTCGCGAGACGAGCGAAACAAACAGACATTCGCCTTGTGCCAACTTCCTTTGCAAATCATAGCTGAGTATCTGCTAAAGCAAACTTAAAGCCCTATGATGTTTTCTTTGCACGTGATAAGATTTCTTACAACTTTACAGTCCCCACAAACTAAACCATAAGTTTTTTTCCCCGAACCTTCTCAATTATAATTATATCAAGTTGTAAAACGCAGTGCCATACACACATGCTAGGTACCTGTAAAAGTAATTTCAAAGTACGAACAATTTTCTTGAAAACATGTAACCATTTCCGTCAAGTTTATTTCTCCAAACAAATACACCAACAATAAATACTTGTTAAATTTAAAATTTTGTTTCGCAACTCTTTTTCGTACTGTAAACCACCCTTGGCGATAAGTTTTATTCAAAAACAAAAGGAAAATAAATAAAAAAAAATTTAAAGTCAGAAAAAAACTGACACAATATCGCAAGTTTGAATGCAAAAGCGTTGCAGTGCTCCCAGAACGCTCAGCAAACAATTTGCCGCAGCCTCAATTTATACGACGAAAATCCCATTTCCCATTTCTCTCCTCCTGTACTTTCTTCCTGTCAAAGAAACGGAAGGGATATACAGTTTTTTTTCGCGGACTTTGTTATTGCCGCAGTTCATCTTTGTTTTATGCGAAAATCATTTTCTTCATCTCATCATCTTCTATTCCGTTGTGATTATTTGTATTTGTCTTTGAAGGAAATTTTACCTAACCGTATTCGGTCATTACTTGGCTCTGCCTCGAAGGACCTCTTTCGGGAAAATAATTTATTAACCATTCAAAAGAGGGAAGGAAGGAGGAAATTGAGGAAATTTTTCTTGTCCCGTTGGGATTATGAAAATCCATGTAGTCAAACTTAAACCTAAGTCCTTTTTTCATTTTTTTCATTTTTTCACTTTTTCCGCTCAATCAACAGCATAAAGGATAAATGATGCTTTTCTCTGTTCTGGCATCTTCAACGGAAGACAAAACTAAATGCTTCAATTGCACTTTGTATTAAATCAAACGGGTGGAGGGTTCTTTCTTTATTTTTTTTTATTTTAGTATTTATTTCTCTCATTCTAACTGGTGGTGATTACCCCCCTACGACTTCTGAATGGTACTTTAGAAGAGAGAAAGTCAACCAAACGGAAGAAGTGTCTTCTGTTTGTCTGAAGAGGATTTTCATGTGCATGTGTGTTAAAGTCTTCCACCTGAAGGCGGACAAAGTGGAATTAGAAAAACGTCATAACAAAGTGTCACACGAATGAATTAATAAATAGGGTCGAGAAGTGGAAGCCTAGCTACATTCAACTAGGTATAAAGCAGCTCAACTTGGAAACAGTTTTGTGTATACTGACGGAATCGGCTTGTAGCTATTTCGAAGGCATATTCACGACTGACTTTGTTTCGTAGACGTAGACTATGCCCGAGTGAATGTCAATTAACGAAAAATCAGCTTTGAATAACCTTAAGTGGGTAATTGATGAGCTAGGAGATTGCACTGACAAGATGCACGAATTGGTAATGCGGGGGAGGATTTTCATAGTCAAATTATTAAATGTCAAAGAAAATTTAAAAAATTTAATGCCACTTTCTACTGGTTGGTAGTTTGGAAACGTTTTTTGTGATATTTTCGACTTCACTGCACATGTTCTATATGGTAATCTGGTAGTGCTGAGTAATTCATACATACGGATGACGTATACGTAATCTTTTTTACTTTATTGAACTAAAAATAAAAAAAATACTTCTATTCCACTACAAGAAAGTTTTAATTTGGGCTCGTTGAGGCAGAAAATATTATATTGTAAGCATGTTATCCGGTTTCAACTTTAGTTTTTTTTTTACCCTTGCTCGTATGGTTGACACTTTAACCTAAAAGATCTTTTGTGTCATAGGGAAATTTAGTCCAGGAGACATATTACCTCTCTTTGGTTGCAGAGCTTTTCATCTCCGCTGATGAACGTATTTCTTTGTTGAAAATACGTCTTCAGAGGATTCGTCCTCTTCCATGCAAAACTCACATATGTCCAGTCACATATGTCATATGTAAACTGACCCTATCCAACATAAGTGTGTCCTTGTACGAATAAAGCTTGATGAGTCTTTTGGATTTTCTGAGCCACGGAACATTTTCCCAGTAGGCTAGACGCAGTTGATCCTCCCAATAGTCAATCTGTCTTGAGGAAGCAGCCCAATTGACTCTACAAAAAGGTTCCGGTCCAAAGAACATGGATTCTGCCAATTCTCGTTGCCTGCAATTAATTTGTGCCCGGGGATTCATCCAAGTGTGAATTTGTTGAGTTTGGCCAGGGATTGCAGAGCATCGTAGCAGCATTTCACTGTCATCGAGTCCTGTGTATTGGACGACAGTGCTTGGAGAGCTGCTTGAGTATCTAAAAAGATATAAATTTTAGCGCCTTTGATACCTTTAGCAATGTTTAATCTACCGCAGACCTCAATAGCATGGGTTTCAGCTTTCATTGGGACACATTCCCATTGGTATTACAACTTTAATGTTGGGTCCAAAGACGCTAGCTCCAAATCCAAAAACGATTTTTGATCCATCGGTGTACCAAACCAAACACCAGGGTCCAAGTTCGGGGTACCATTGAGACAGTTTTCACGGTTCAAAATTTCTACCTTAAACAATCTATCAAAACAATATTCAGTTGGGCAATTCCTAGACAGACAATTCTTTGAAGGTTCTGTAGCTTCGTTGGCGTTGTCCGTTCAAGAACTTTCGGCCACCATACTATGGCCGCGTACGTGATAATGGGACATCTTATTGTGTAAGTCTTTTAACTTACTATTTGACTTGAACTTACAGACTACATTCACCAGTCATTTGTGACTATTTGCATTCTTAAAGTTAGCTGTGAGTCTCCTTCTTCTTTCTATTTAAGAGATTATGATCAGGGATCATCACGCTATTGTAAGGAAACGTTGATTGCCATTGTCTTTTTGATGGGGTTCATAGAATCCCTCTTTTGAACATGATAATACCAACTGAGTCGGTCGTGCTCCAATTTTTTTGAGATGGGTTCTTTGACGTGAAGGCTTCCTCGATCTAATTCTAATTAGCTGTTAGTCTCCTATATTTTTTTAATTCTTTTTTGCAGTCAGTAAGTCTTTTGACTACAATCTGTAAAATCTTTTTACTTAAACTTCTGCTTGGTAGACGGCTCAAATGCTTCACGCCTAGAAGTCTGGTTAGGTCTCGAAACAGGTTTGACTAAAGTTGTTCTTGATCGGGCAGCAACTTGGAGGAACTACCAAATCTGGATAGCCAATTGCAATGCAAACTTGACTGACACCGCTGCAATTTTTTTTAATGGCTACGCTTCAAGGGCACCGGTTGATGCTAGTTAAACAGTAGCGCTAGCTTCCGAATGATGAAAGTCGACCAACGATGTCAACATCGCAGCTTTGGTTGACTTAATGTATCCATAAGTTTTAGCCTTAAAACAAATAAGACAGAATCTAATCTGTTGCCAGATGAATTCTAATTCTAAGAGAGAGAAAGAAAGAATTCTAAGAACTCTGTCGTCTTCGATGTATTTGAGTGATAGAGATTGTGAATGGAATCGAATCTTATATTCCGAAACTATTCGTCTATGAATAGATGAATCCTTTTTGTACTTACTTACTTATACGGCTCACGACCCTTGAAAGGTCCCTGCCTAAGACACAGCCGCCTTCCATTTCCTACGATCCTGGACACACTGCTTCCAGTTGTCCACACTAAGCGCTTGGCCAACCGCGATAGCATGGTCTTTAAAACGGAGATTCGGTCTTCCTTGTCGTCTCGAACCTGAGGTCTGCGAAGATCCTCTTGGCCGGTACATTGTTGTCTATTCGCTCAATATGGCCGAACTAGTATGGTCCCATTTTGAAGACACATCGTTCACAAAAATTAAATTTGAACTGGGTTAGCTGAGTATCCGCTAAATGTACTTCCTTGTAAATTTGTTGGGATACAAAAGAATAAGTAAATTCGAGATACTTCCTCAAGACCCGATTACTATCAATCCCAACAAACGAAACTACACTACCATCTTTGATTGAATGTTTTAATTATTTTCTTCCTTCAATGTGGCTCTCCAAGTGTTTCCCCAGAATGAAAGGGTCAATTCCAAGACAACTGTCACCAACCAATAATAGGACAGTATCCCTTTTCATTATCATTCAGACATGTGTCAGACCACTGTCAAAGACCAAAACTTCTCCATCCCAATGACACTCTATCGACTGTCTTCCTCCAGATGGCATTCTAAAAGGTAACCAAAACTGTATATGTCATCCAAAGCAGTGTGTTACCATCAGAAATGTGTCCTTCCATGTGCATGGTTTTATTCCACAAAGTAAACATTTCATAAATAACAAACCGATGTCCTTCAGTTATATACTATATATGTCAATTTGGATGGCTACTTACTTCATTCATTGACTTTGGCGGTCATTTCAAGGCAAAGTAAATATTTTCATAAAATTGTCGTAATCAAAAGTAAGCTTCCAACGCACAAGTTTGTGTTATTTTTTTATGAAGCCAGCGCACAAGCCCCGGGATATTCAATTTAATTAAGATCATAATTAACCGGCAGAATGCAAAAATAATAAAAAAAGAAGCATGTGAAAAACAGGACGAAGCATTACAGCACTTATGTTTTAATCCCCAAGTCTTTAGCAAAACCAGAATGTTGGGGAGTAATACTCATTGGCATACGGTAATTACATACATATACTCGCTGCATTGTTCTACCACAGTAAGAAACAAAAGGGTATGAGTGTATGCATCCTCTGGATGGGTGAAGAGAGGAAAAAATTGTTTTAAATTGTTTTGAGGAGTCTCCGCGCGGATGGGTGAAAGAATCAAGAGAGTAAATGTGAAGTGAACTTCTTCGTTGTTACAAAATGAAATGGAAAAACTACGCCGATAATTACAATAAGGATATTTGAGCTTAGAACTTACTTTGTGCGCGGTAAGGAGGGTTAGGGCAAATGTTGAATTGAAGCAGAGCTTTAATTTGCTCATGATAAATAGTTTACGGAAATGTCTTACTAGTCACTCGAAAATGGGATAGTAGGAAGGGGCAGTTGTCTTGAGACAGTTGATTTTAGACTTTTCGAAAACTTGCTACATTTTTAATGAGTTCTTAAAAAATATGTGGTTTTATTGTCGTCAAGAATTGGCATTCCTCTGGGCAAGCAAATGTCATTATCAGCCTATATTTTCTGACAACCTAATTGCTGCATGTAGATATGCAAGGAAACTGCATTCTAGAAATATGCATATATCTCAATATCAGTTTGGTCTAACTGAATAGAAGTAATTTGAGATTCTTAGAGCTTGGCAATCATATTATACAAAGTGATATATGGCTTTGTATGTTAATTGTATTCCTTTATTTTTACAAAAATATCTCTCTGTGGAACATATTCGGCCTTCTTAGTAATTTTGACTTTAGCTGGCTTCTGTGACCTCTAGATATCCGAAGCTTTCCGATGCATAGCCTGCTTCAGATCGGAGCGGTACTTGCTGCCAGTGAGCAACTTCTTCAATGAGCGCCTGGGTCCGGCTTTCATTGTAACACGAACCGTATTTTTGGCTTGACGGTTCTGGTTAATGCCGCACTTGAGGGCAACGGTGAATCCCTTCTTAGCTGGGAATACTCCCAAAGTCTTTCGGTGCACTAATCCGTTAAGCCTGAACTGATGTTCGTCAAGCTATTGGGGTCAGTGCTGAATGGCTTCTTGACATCACGCTTTTTTCAACAAGAAAGCATTATTGTTGCGGATAATCAGCCAGTTGAGGTGCGACGATATGGTGGCCATTTTGTTCGATCTTTCGGGCTTGATTGCGATGCCGCAAAAGATGATGTTTTCGACTTATTTTCTCTACATGCACTCAAACAGAAAGGAACACAAAACGATAATTATTTTCAACTACCTACTTCATACATATTTTTGAAGAGTATTCTTAATTAAAACAATAGCAGCGCTATTGCTAAAAACCCTCAACTCACCTCTAACTCTCGAGCTAACAAAGCGATGGAATAAGACCTAACTCACGTTTAGATCTCACAGACGAAAACAGCTCATGTTTTATTTTTAACTCACGTGCGCTATAAGTTTTTAAAATTCGAGTGCGCATGCGTTAGTCGATTTATATTTTTACTACCGCACGCGCACATGAGTGAGTTTTGGCAAAACCAGAAAATGTACGTTCGCGTGCGCAAGTGAGTATTGTTCGTAAGTCGTTTTAAAAAATCGAATTTTAGGAATAAGGAATTGGATTGGCGTAAGAAAAATATGTATTCTGAGTAATTGTATTGAAAATGAATTGTAAAAATGCACCAACCATCTTCAGTTGGAGAAGTGGTTAAATGTTAACAGCAAAATATAGGTGTTGACGACAGCAGCAATGAGTCTGGCAAAATAAAAAAAAACTAGCTGAATACAATGACATCAAAATGATAATTGAGCTAAAAACAGGATATTATTCAACAAGCATACCAGCACCTCCGAAAAACGTCAACCTCGATCTGTGCTGTGACCGAGGCAATGCTAATTTTCATTTCCACATCACAGAACATCGTTTGATGCTGCTGGAAAATCATACAAACTTTCTGAATTTAATCCACCCTATATCTACTTTCATTTTCTTTAGGCAAAATCCTATCGCGTGCGCCCGCGAGTCCAAAAATTGTGTCATATATGTCTCACGCACGCGAATGAGACACGGGGTGAGTCATTATAAAATGCACGCTCGCGTGCATGAGACTCATGACTTAATTTCTCATTTAAAAGCGCACACTCGCGAACTGCTCGTAAGCGTGCGTTTCCGTACCCTGGTAGAAATAGAAATAAAAAAATTTTACATTTGATTGCTAAACCGTCGTTTTACCACGTTCGTTGGTGAGTTAAGTTAACTCACAGTTAGTCTCAGATTTATTGTATAAGTAACATTTTACACTTAACTCATGACTTAAGGGTAACTCATCTTTAATTCACGATTATTAATACGGGTGTAACTATAAACAGGCTCTTGACAGGCAAAAAAGGCAATATATTTTTTGGAAACATCGCAGGGAGTTAGCCACTTACAAACAAATGTCATACGATATTTGGGGGACTTAGGGATTTTTCGCTTTCTTTAAGTGAAAGAGTTCCAAGTTCAAACCAGTCCCCATACCACCTCAAGTTATATTTGCTGCTTAACCACTGCTTAACCACTCGTCTAACTAACATTCAAGTTGCGATTCGGAATCGGAATTGAAATACAGGCCCCTTCCATTCGTGTCAAAAATATATCTTCACACGCAAGGTCTATAAAAAAAAATTACAGAAAGTAGGTCACCGCGTTCTCAGCTTCCATCCTCGCTCACAGGACCGAAAAAAATCCGTCCACGACTTTTTCACTTGAAGATGCCCAGTATTAACTCACCTTTTGTGCTTCACGTCTAACACTTGGCACCATATAGCAAAGCACCAAGGAGAAAGGTTCTGTAGAGCATACATTTTTGTCCTTCGAGTTTGGAGTTTAGAAGCCATTTGTTTTACCAAACCGAAGTAGCAGTGCATTCACATGATTATTCCTCGTTGGATCTCCACTAAGATGTCATTCGTATAGTTAAACCTCGAAGTTGATGGCATCATTGTTAAATAAGAGTGAAGCGCTAAAGGTGATAGAGAGAGAGCACTTCCGTACCCCTTGATGACAACATTTTTCGCAGCTCCCCGATTAGCTATTCCATCAAATAAAATATTATCATAAGTCCCGTATATTTATCAAATTATCAGCTCAGCTAACCAACCTCGTGAAGAGCTTACCTTTAAGGTAGGCGTGCTGAGATTTACGCTAGGTTTGACCTGATGTGGAAATCAAGGATACTAATGTCTGTAAAATGGTTGTAATATTATTGTCCCTTTCTATTCATCTTTCTATTCATCTTTTTTTTCAATAAATGAAGTTGGTTTTTTTTTGTAAAACGCGAACACGCGTTTCATTTCACTCGAAAATGTTTGATTACAGCATTCATTTCAGCCTGGAAATAACGCCTAAACAATTACCCCTGAAGTTCTGGAAACGCGAACGAATAAACAAGCAAATGCGGACAAACTGATTGGCTAAATTCCTTCGCGGACTAAAAAACTACTCGAACATGCCTCAAAGACTGTAGGATATGATTTAGTAGGATACAGCTATATTTTATATATTTGGTATTTTATTTTCATAGCGTCTAAGGAAATGCGAATAAGAATGAATTTTTAATTTGTTAATTCCCAGGAGGGTTTTTAATATATTTTTTTGTTTTGTTTGAATTCAACATTTTAATTAACTTTTCAATTCCCTGCTCCGCACCCACCCCAGATTGGGTTTTTTAATAAATTTGCATTAGATTGTTTAGCCCCAAACGCCTCACAAAAAACAAACAGTTCACCCCCTAAATTCTAGTGTATTGTGATGCCCAGGGAATATTTCAAAATTATGTCCTTCCGGAAGAACTTAGAATTCCACTTGATCTGGTTTACTTAGTGCATAAATGCGTTAATTCTTGTTCATCAGGTTTGAAGAAAAAAGTCCCTATCAGTGCTCTGGTGCATTTTACTGTCAAATTATACCGTCAAATTTTCAACCATTTGTCCAAGCATTTGGGGCTGTATGTCGGCAATAACGCCACGAATGTTGGCTTCGAATTCCCCTATCGTTTCTAGTTTGTTGGCGTAGGCGAGCGACTTCACATATCCCCAAAGAAAATAATCCAATGGCGTCAAATCACATGATCTTGGTGGCCAATCCGCGAAATTATGCGCTCATCGAATGTTTCCTTCAATAAACCGATTGTGACGTGCGCTGTGTGGCATGTAGCGCCGTCTTGTTGGAACCACATCTCATCCACATTAATGCCATCCAATTCAAAATAGTCGGTTATCATAGCCCTATACCGGTCTCCATTAACGGTAACTGACTCTCCAACATCATTTCGGAAGAAGTATGGCCCAATGACTCCACCAGCCCATAGAGCACACCAAATAGTCAGTTTTTGTGGATGTAATGGCGTTTCAAGGGTCTCATGTGGATTCTCTTCACTCCAAATGTGGTAATTTGCTAGCTGACGTAGCAAAATGAGCCCTGAACAAAATTTTGCGATGAAAATCAGCATCGATATCAATCTCATTTTCGGCCCACACACCAAAATCACGACGCATTGCATGGTCTCGCGGCTTTAATTCTTGCACAAGCTGGATCTTGTGCGGTCGTAAGAAGAGATCTTTGCGCAAAATCTTCCATAAAGTTGATGGACAAAGCTCCAATTGCGGTGCAGGGTGGCGAATCGATTCATTCGGGTGCGCACTGTTCAACGTCTCTGCGAATGCGTATTATCACATATAGTACACGTTGTGCGAAGATGATCCATGGTTAACGGAATTAATTGCTCTGATGGACGATTATGTCGACCATAAAATGAACGGAGTTTGCGGTAAACTTCGCGAACTGAACCATTATTTTCGAAATAAATTTCCACGATTTGCAAGTGTTGTTCATTTGTCAACCTATTCTTGATGAAATGGCAAACCAAACTAAACATAAATGACGTTAGAGTTGCCATTTTTGACCACAAATCCCTTTGGTGACCTCTTGTTAAAAATGTCCCAGCTACATGGCAACACTGTTGCATACACCGAGAGGCATTGCTGACATAACGAATACCAGCAGAATTAAAATTGTTCTCGCTGAAGTGACGGAATCCTATATAGGATATAGGCATCATCCACAGTTAGCTGTTAGTCCGTACTGAGGTTATCGCGAGGAAAAATTCTTAAATGCTCTTATGACGTTTTTGGAACGTTTTTCCTTAAAGAAAGTATTTCGTCATTTCAATAGCCCAGTTTTTCAAAGCTTGGTCAAACATTTCACTGAATAAAAAAAGAGTTTTCGAGAATATTATCCAGTTCCTGATAACAGCAAACTTTGGATTGCATTGTATTTGGAGTGGGGTCATCCAAACATTAGAAGCACTTAGACCTAGCGGACTCCAACAAGGCTGACCAAAACGACAACAGAAATAACAAGTACATATCGGAATTCTATGTACTTAACCTCCCATGGGTTTTAGCGAAGCGAAGGAGGTCAACTAGTTCGATTTTATTTAAATCGTCTTCATACAGGAAGTGCCTGCCGAGAGTACCCAATCTGGTTCTCGCAGTCACAGAGATATCGTTTCATCATCTTCTAACTCTTTTCCTTTTTAAATGCTCGTTGAGGGGACTGAAACCAGTAAACAAGGCTAATTAGGGCTTTTAAGTCACATCTTCACAGTCCAAGCAGATGGCCCAATGACACAGAGACCGTTCATGAGTGAAGCATCTGTATACACGACGGTATCGCTCGGCCTAAAACCAATCCACCCATCACCGCTCTTTTCCTGACGTTCAGGAAGGAGCACACGAAAACGTTGCTCAAATATACACGCAAGGTGTTGTAGCTCAGTTAGATGTTGAAATCCATTTCCCACTGACTGTAGTGAAATTAGCAGCTTATCAGGTATAGAAGAAAACCAGCTTAGAGATATTTCTCGGGATTTAGGTTTACACCAATCTCCAATCTATTCTACATTTTTACTTGCAACTGGGAGTTACGTTGCTTATTTAAGCTTTATACCGAATGCTATAGGTTTAATTGTTGGGAAAAGGGCTCTGCCGACTGATAAGTTCGTTGCTGGGCGTCCGCACACGCTCAATGTTTGATAAATGTTGTGTCATGGGACTTGAGTGCACTCCAAGCTTAAACTTCTGAATGAATTGAATGGAATGAATTAATGATTTGAATGTAAATAACAAAATGCTTTTACTTAAACGCTAACGCTTTTGTGTCTTAATTTTTGCAGATTTTTTAACAAACAAAAAACAAACACGCAGCTACTGAAATGTTACTAAAACCCCGCAACAGCTGCTTTTGATATACTAACACCATCTATCTACTAAGCCACAACAGAGCTGAGGAGTCCTTCTTCATAAAAAGCGTTTCAGAGTGCCAAAGTACCGCGCGTGTTTCCATCTTTCTCTCCCTTGCAACCGGGCCTTTAACTCAGAGTCTGTCTATTTACAGTGTTTCTCGAATCGGCAATCGACGATGAAACAAAATGGCGCATCATCGAATTGCATCCTATCTGCAAGAGATTAACGCCATCTTTCAACCGGCCACTAGAAGAGTGGTTCAATAATAGTAGAAGCCTATTATTTCCGTATTTGCTGTGTGCGTGACAGTGTTCTGTATTCGTGGTAGCAGCTAAAATGAAATGCCATAACATGTCTCATATTCGATGATAGATTTCTCTGTTTGTGTCTAAATCAAATTCAAATCAAAGCGAACATTTTTCACTCTAACGAAAAAAAAGTGCAAACAAAAGAAAATCAAAATAAAATAAATAAAAATAAATCAAGCAGTGTCTTAGTGTTAAGAGTGGTGTTGTGTGGTGGCACGAGGAATGGCCGGGCCTCAAATTCAACAACGACACACCACGTCGTACGGTAACAACGGTGGTGGTAACATCGGTGACAGCGGTATTTGCATAGCGAGTACCAGCACATCGGGTGCTGGCCTACACGCTCTCCGGCAAATTTCCGATCAAAATGATTTGATCTATCGCGGACCGGTACCACACTGCAGCAATGGAAGCGGTGGCGGCGGCGGCAATGGTACAGCGGCTACCATCAGTCGCAGCACCTCAAATCAAAATAACCAACAGAGCAGTAGCAGCGCAGCGTTATGCCGGCCTGGTACTAGCAGTAGTGATGCACTTATTGTTCCTGGATCGCATAGTAATAATGAAATTGTCGACGCGACAAAATCCACAAAATCGGACGATGTGGAGCAGGGTCAACGAAAGGTGCGGCATAAAAATCGACCGATCCTGCGAAGATTGGTGAACTATGTAAGAGGCCTTTTTGCGGGTTCCTCAACGACAAATGGTAAGCATTTTACACAATTAAAATTTTAATGTTTAGATATTAAACGGAGGCGCCTCCTATGGTGAAATCAAATAGACTGCTAATTATGTACCCCTGGTTTTGAGAGTCATAAAATCGACCACCCATCCAGAAATTCCACCTGCAACAATTCGCTGCTCTTTTAATTGTTGGTAATTATGTCCAACAATCGTTTAACAATTACCCAGCATTTTGTAGCCACAGGTATCCTTCCGCATCTTCAACATGATTCCAGAAAAAAAAAACCAAAAGCACCATCCTTTCACATCTTTATCGTTCATTAAAAATATCTCTTGCTGATCCACATTTGCCCATTAAACTCGAGGTCACTCGGGCGTGTGAGTAACAAAAAAAAATAAAATAAAAATCATTCACACACGTTTGCTTCTACATGAGATAGCGACGCGCTGATTCAATTGAACTTTTCGCATAACGCTTTGGGTTTTAGATTGCAAAAAGTGTAGATAATGTGTTAGTCACTCTCTGTGGAATTTCCTGTAATGGGGCCTATCATGACAACCAAGTCTGGCATACCGTGAACAATACTCGAAAGCTCATTTTATGGTGACCTCGTTTGATATGAATGGCAAAGGTGAACACCCAATAAAAAGTTATAAAAATACTTTAGGAAGACACGGGGTATATTTTTTTTTTCACTTACATTAGGGTGGATTACATTGTCAGATAAATGTCAAAGTTATTAAGGGTTTTCTGTGGTAAGAGTATTTGTTTTGTATTTTTAGGGCGTACAGTTGTGTTTCTCAGCTGATGAGCGTAATTATTCCCTGACATCATCACGGCTAACAAAGAAATATTTCTTCTTTAAGAATAATAGATTTACGGCAAAAATATCAAATCTTTGCTTTGAAGAAAGCTTTTAAATAGCTTTCTGGATCTTCTACTAGGTTAGGGTAAGTTCCGTTAGTAGGTCAGTTTTGCACAAAATTCAAATTTCACCCGGAAGCCGTTTAGGCCCATTACGAGTACCCTGTTTGTACATGTAAGGACATGTGGCTATCAAAACCACTTCGCTCTGTTGAGGAATAGTTTTATATCTGATAGGTCGTCCAAACTTTCAAAGAACCATGCTCCCATTAAGGATGAGCGGCGCTGCTGTAGAGCTGGGCAGTAGCATAGAAGATGTTCCACGGACACTACTTCCTCTTCGGCTCTGCAGCTTTTGCCTTTTAGCCATGTTTCCGATGAGGCAGTGTCCGGTTAATACTCCGATGAGCATTCGAATTTAACATCTGTTAAGAGAGACTAGGGACTTTGATTTTGCTGGTACTGCTCCATTGTTCCTTAGCCAGTTGTGTGGTGACGCAATCGATAAAAGTTTTAGCAGTGTTGAAAGGCGGTAGCACCTATCCGTCCGCTAGTAGTCGGTTCATATCAGAGCCGTATCTGGCCAATTCTTCCGCTTTTTCGTTCCCTTCCACTCAAACGTATCCAAGCAACCCAGCAGAGCAGAACTAAGTGATAACGTGTAGCTCTGTGATGCAATCCGATGCTTAAGTGCTGCTACCTTGTCCACAAAGGTGGTTATTTTGCTGGTAGTGCCATCAATAAGATAGTCTGCGCTGCTTTCTTAACTGCATGGATCTCAGCTCAAAGCAAGTGTTTCTGAGAATACGCCAGCTCCTGAACCTTTTTCTGTTTTTGAACCATCCGTATAGATGAATACACCTTTAATGATGGTACTGGGTGAGTCCCAGTCCTGTCTTTTGAGTTTAGTTATTCTGAAACTTCTCTCGAATCAGTAAGTGACATGAGTTCCTTCCGATCAAAGATTTCAAGTATGCTTGAGTGTCCGCAATATCAGGGCTTCCAAATTTTGTTCCCTCTTAATCTAAGAAAATAGGGTTGCAGGTTCAATAGCGTTTCTAGACCTAGTTGCGGTGTGGATTTAATTAATTCTCTCAGAATTGAACCATAGGTAAGAATAGGTCTCACAATGGCGATGCGCAGCCAGTAAACTATGTTCGGTTGTAAGCCCCATTTTTTTGCATAAAAGGCATTAAGTCCTTTCTTCAGTTTCCAGTTCAATTTGGAGGTGAATACCACACCCCTGTACTTGGCCTCGGTTGAAAGATTAAGGCTCCCATTTATGTAGCTTACATTTTTTGGTGAACAGAATGAGTTCAGTCTTTTTCGGATTAACTTCAAGACCGTTAACAAGTTTGGAGGACCGTCTAATCGCACCTTTAGTCCCAATTTAACAAGTAAAAAGTTATAAAACGGAACAAATTTTATAAGAGATTATTTGACTTGGAACCTCCTTTGGTGACAATGTTTACAGTTTTTTGCCGTTTTTCCCTCTAGTGGGGGTAGCAAATTAAGACTTCTTTACTTTGATTGCCTTTTGATGGTTTTTCTTTTATGATCGTTCAAGTTATGAGAGGCACGTTAACCCCTACTCCGCAGAACGGGAATAAATAAATTGTAGTGAATATTTTGTAATGTAGAACCCGTTTCGTTTAATTTTATTTGGATTACAGAAAGTAGCACGGGATGCAGCTCTATTCCGATAAGGATATCAATTTCTTGAGGTCGGTTAGAACCTATGATATTCTGGGGCATCTGGCCTGATCAAACTGTGTTGTTATTTTGGCGAGCACAAACTATTGATTTTTTTTTTGCTTATATAAAGCGGGACTTCTAGGAGCTCGAGTTTTCTTGGTTTTGAAGTTCATTTGAGATCAAGAATCGAACAATAGTTTGGCCTGGATGGGGCGGTTTTGAGGTTGAACGGATTTTGACAGTTGGCTATGTCTTTTTTTTGCACATGTTCTGCGGAATATAGTTTCCAAAAAATCTAGTCAAAATTTGTAAAGCAGATAAAGGTATGTTAACAGAAGTTGATGTTGGACAGAATGAGGGTTGAATATAGACTGATCTTCCAGCTGAAAATTATTCCATAGTGTTAAATCCATGCTCGCTTGGGTTTCCGGATTAACTAGTGAGTGGAAACCTTCGGCTCTTCTCTTGTGTCTGGATTCTTTATCCCACGAAGTTTCCGATCGATTCCTCTTGACCTTGTGAAGCTTCTTTAAGCACAAGTTAAACTAGTAGAATCCACAAGGAGGATCAGTCTTCACGAAATTCTTTGGAACTCCAATCATAGCGCCTTACTATCAATACAGGGTATCCCAGTTTAGCAATATAATCATTTAAGGGCATATTTCTGAAGATCCACCAAACAAAAAATTGCACGGCAGTGGGGGTCTATTCTCACTATATTTCAAGGTACAGCTAAACTAGTTTAGGTACAAAAATGGTTTTGGACATTTTGGGAAGTTAAATTTAAGTAGTGCATACAAGTTTTAAATGCTTTGGGTACATCTGTGCAGCAGCAAAATATTTATAACTCGTTAAAGTCAAAATTATGAAAATTTGCTGCTCCATTTTTTTTTACTTCAAATGCATTTTACTCAAAAGGTTTACTTAATAAATTTCCTGAAATTATATGAAATGTTGGTCCTTACCAAATGCTCTAAAAATCGTGTTTTGAAACTTTTTACGTACGATCAACAAATTTAGTAGAAAAAAAACATATTTTGTCAAAAAAAATGGGCAAAAAGAAATAAACTGCCCGACTTTTAATTTAGCGGCGCAACCCTTTTAATGGATATAATTTCTAAACTGTTATGGGTACAATATTTGCATTCTACATTTTAGAAATACAATTTAGTGATGCATGCGTGTCTTAAACATTTTGGGTGTATCTGATCTATTTATCTACAAAAAAATGATTGCTTCCTAAACTCAAAATTATGAAAAAGTTGTCGCCTTGTTTTTGCTTAAAATGCGTTTTTTACAAAATGTTTACTTAGTAGTTTTGGGATGTTTTATAAAATATTTTTCTTTGAAAAATTTCGTAAAAATTATGTCATGCAACATTTTTACATACGATCGACAGAAGTTGTAATAAATTAAATTTTTCGTCAACCTAAAATGGTCAAACAAAATTTAGTGAGAAGTATAAACAAACGTACCAATAAGTAATGCAGTTAACGGTTAACTGTCGAATAGGGAAAAATATCATAAAGCTCACTAATATCAAGATGATAAAACAAGGTGAAAAACATTGACATTTTCTACTCTGCTTTTCTAGATTAATATTACTACTGAATCTCTACCATCATGATGTTTTCCTGTCAGTCACACTGTGTGCACTTCATATGCCAAAATTAATTCCTAAAAACCCGAATAAAATTTCCACAGAGTTTATTTTGAAATTTAATTGATGGATTTGTTAAATAATTCATTTATGACGTTTCTGTGTCAAAGTGAATTCGATTCGTTGACTCTGTAATATGATTGACATACCACGTAAGCCAATTTTATAACGTCGTGGATGTCAATGTCCAGAGATTTCTAACCAAAAAAAAAAAAACTAAAAACACACAAAAAAGTCTAAAAAAGAAAACTGCACAAACCCCAAAAATGTTCAAGTGGAGGATTTCGATTCAGTGGTCAGGTTCGCTTTGTTTGTTTTTGTGTCGTCGAACACATGTCGTCGTGGGATCTTTTTTGGCTTCGATTTGCTGCGGTAGTGGTCAATTTTATTTCTCTGTTGTTGTTTTTAGTTTTTTTTTTGTTTTCGATTATAAAAGTAGAATCATGTCATGATCATCATGGATGGGGCAAAAAGAAACGGAAGTCTGCAAAGATGGAATGCATGTTTGAAATATTTCCATCGAAATTTTCTATACTTGACCTAATTTTGGAATTTTTTTTTTGTGTTCGCATATTTTTTTTTCGGGAGAGCTGATAGTTTACGATGTCGTTGTCATATTCCATATCCAGCTAATTCAAATATATTTATATCTGAGACTCTATTGCAGAGATTGTGAAACCTTTTAAAAAAAGAAATAAAAGAAAAAACGTTATATAGGCCGAGTGAGCAATGGTCGATTTATTAATATTACGTTAAATTGCGGAACAAAGGAAAAATATCGCCGTTGAAAATAGCCCGCTGTGTTACAAAAAACCAAAATGAAGGGTGATTTCGGGGATATTTCCATGGCAAGGATCTACCGGTTATCATTTTTAAAAGGTCAAACTGCGAAACTTAAGACAATTTTCAAAAGACTTATCGAGCAAATGTGTATCAAGACCAGCCAATCTGTCGAATCTTCGAAGGCCATAGACTTAACGCACCTCACTATTAAACTCGACATTCAGCTTACGTTTGCTTACATAGTTGCAATTACAATAAATTTCGCAACCGTAAATCAAAATCCAATCACCAAATTCATCCTTTCAAAATTTCCATTATTTCACGAGCTGTGTGGCATGTGGCACCGTCTTGATGAAACCACATTTCAACCAAGTTCAACTCAGCCAACTGGGGCAAAAAAAAGTAGCGCATCATGGCTCGATATCCTTCGCCGTTGACGTGGCTGATCATCACTCTAGATGCAACAGTTTTGCTTATTTACGTATCCGTTAAGCCAGAAATGAGCCTCATCGCTGAACACAATTTTTCGATAAAACAGCGGATTTTAATGGAGCTCATTCACCAAAAAATAAATAATTAGGCTTCAATTCTTGCACAAGTTGAATTTTATAGGTTTTAAACCCAAATCGACACGTACAATTTTTTATGTGGTTGAGTAACACATGCCCAATTGCTGAGAACGGCGACGAATTGACATTTGAAGATCCTCATTAACATTGGACGCAACGACTGCACTATTCTCTTCGGTACGCACTGTACGCATGCAAGTCGATGGTTTAATGTCCAACAAAGTAAATTTGGTGCGAAAGTTGGTGATAGCAGCACGAATTGTTGATTCACCAGTATGGCGACCATAATATTTTCGTAATAAACGGTGTACATTTTTGTCACGAATTTTGATAATAAATTTTCAATAATTTGCGATCGTTGCGAGAAAATATACACTGAATGAACTCCCTATCAAATTTTCCTTTACTTTTTGGGGGCGTTTTGTTTTCTTCGAAAATTTCCTTAGAAAAAAACGAAAAAAGAATTTAGATCAAGATGTTAAGACAGCTCAATTTTCCACTCATACAACGTTTTTGGCCATGTCCACTTTTTGAGGTTTTTATTCAAAAATGCAATTTTCTATAAATTTTAATGAAATTAAATGTCAACCATCTTGTTTTATATGCCTTTTTCATTGGGAGGGATATGGAAAGGGTATCATTCACCCCAAGCGAATTGTAGCCTATATATATGTCTTTTTTTTTTGTCTCTTAACACTTGTAACAGACTTCTCTTTTCGAAAACAACAAGTTAGTAAATTCATTTATTTTCGGTCAACACAAGGACATCCGATATTTATACTGCTTACTAGTAATCTTCGGTCGACAATTCTATATTCCAACTGTTTGCTTTATGCAGACAACTTAAACTTTTTCAAGTATGTGCAATTAAAAATGTATACTTTAAGATACTGCAATTGGTCATCGATGTAGTCTCATCGTGGTGAGATTAAACCTTGTTAAAGATCGAATGATGATGAAGATTGTACAGGGTCATAAACTCAGCCGTCATCTGAATTGTCATAATATTAGTTGAAAGTTTGCCATTAACTATAATGGATCGATTATCAGTGGAACAACGCGTAAAAATTATTATATAACTTACTTCAAAAATGGCGATTCAAACGTAGCCACTTTTTGCGCATTACCTTTGCGATGATTATGGTCATCGTAATCGACCGACAACGCATGCAATCGGTAAAATTGTGAAGACATTTTTGAAGAGAATGGAAGTATTACTTATGTCGTAAGCCCTGTGCATCATCATAATGCACGCTTAGTCACAAAGATTGCTGCTGCAAGTGCAATATGGATTTGCATCTCCATCCTTATAAAGTTCAAATTACGCAACAATTGAAGCCTGCTGACCATTCATAACGCCGTAGATACGCTTCTTGGGTGTTGGGGCAACATACAATAGATACTAATTTTTCGAACAACATTTTCTTCAGCAATGAGGCACATTTGCCGCATATGGGGCTCAGAAAAACCACAAGTGATCTATGGTCGAAAGGTGTCATTGATCCGTATTTCTTCAAAGATGCCAATGGGTAGACGGTTACAGTCAATTCGGTGCGATCTGGTCGAATGATTACCGATTAGTTTTTTTGACTGGCGATTGGAGATCATCACTTGGACGATATGTGGTTCCAACAAGACAGGACAACAAGCCTCACACGACCAATTATGGCTTTGTTTCGTGACAGGTTTCCTGGTTGCGTAATTTCACGATTTGGCGACGTAAATTGGCCACCAAGATCACGCGATTTGACAAAGTTAGATTTTTTGTTTGGTGGGGCAAACGAAAAAGAAAGACCGTGATTAACCCCAACTACACGTATTAAAAACCAACATTACTCAAGTTGTGGCCGAGATACAACCCGAAATGGGCGATAAAGGGGGTTCAAAATTAAATCAAAAGAATCGTATGCTGCAAATCTTCCCGAATACATTGCCCAAACTATTTTTTGTTTCTTATTTATGCACTAACTATGAGAGATCCGATCGTAATTCCAGGTCCAGTTACGAGTTAAATTCTCTCCATCAAAACTTTGATTTATTGCTTAGTAGGGAACGTTTATTAGGCTTGTTGTAACAAAAGTGAATATATATGTGTTATAGTTGCTTCCTTTTCAAATAAACAAATTTTCTATCAAAAAGCAATCACAATCAAATCAGTAAATAAACAACAACACTTCAATTACATTTAAATGAATAGAATATTTCCTTTGTTACAACAATTGGCATCCACATAAAAAGGTAAACAAAATAATACCCTATACACCCACCAATGTCAGCAAATATAAATCAACGCCTGTCCACTGCGTCAAAGGACAGCATCATGTGACTAACAAGCGCGTTGCCTCTCCCAATGCCAATTTGAATAAATTTATTCAAATCAATTCCAAGAATTTTCATTAAAAACAAACAGAACAACTTACGCTTGTAAAAACTCACCTACTCTAGTTTTGGTCCCATAGAAATGCACTTCACATTTCGCCCACAAACCATAAAATCCAATTAAATTCTTCACAAGTGAACATATCCCGTTTTGCAGAATGTAATACTCAAACAACAAACTCCTGAACTCCTCCAAATGGATAATAATCCTTCCTGGATACAGATACATATTTTTAAGTCCACTTTAAAATATGTACACCCACTTGGCGGGGCGGCGGCGGCGGCGGCGGCCAACCCTGGCATCCTGTGTGTACAGTGTACACTCGCTCTTCACACAACGCCAATACAAGGACCAACCCATAACTGCGTGTTTGTGTGTGTGGAAGCGTATGCCTTTGAACTTATAAGCCCACCTCTGGTGTTGGTGGGCGCATTTGTATTTGCTTTGAGAACACAGGAGTAACGTCGTGTTTCAACATATATATGTAGATGTCCTCTTCTTGCTATATTTTTGTAATTTATTTGCCTCCTTGATTCGAAGTATAATAAGGTAATAAAAGGATTTCACAGAAATTGCATTTATTTCGGTTTTTATTGCACTTTTGCTATGTCGACTAGAATTTATCAGATGTTTTTCTGACGACGACGTCAGTCATCCAAAGGATTTGCAATGAATCCGATGGAAATAGAAATAGAAGAAGAAGAAAAAAAAACTGTGTAGTACCTACCTAACTCTTTACTGCCTGCGTTAAGGATGCTGCATGAGTAGAAAAGTTTTTCAATTTAATTTTAACTTCATCGCACTGACAGTTTGAATAGCAAACGAATACAGGGCGCACTCCAATGTGGCACGGACGATGGTAGGTGCCAGATAAGCAAGAGAGAGAGAGAGTGGATAAAAATAGAAATGGAACGAACTGAAATAGTGGCCATATGCTTTGAACTGACTGAACTCAACGACTCGACAGCGACACTCAATATATGCAAAATTTTATTTCAAATTAAATTATTCAGTTTTACGTTTTACGTTTTATTTTTTATTTTATTTTTTCTGTTGGTTTCGTTGATCCTGGGAGAGAGGCACAAAAGGACTAGAGAAAACAAAAAAACTAAATTGAATTTAAATGTTTGCTCGTTGAAGTGCTGGGTAACTCTATGCATTTTTAAAGTGAAGGATCTGGGCGCTAGATTGTCACAATTTGGAGTCAGTTATTGAATTTTATTGTGGAATAAGTTAGCACTTTAACAATTACGATTACAAGGGATGAGTCTGCGGATCAATTTTATGAACTGCGAACAGTGTTCCAATGATTGAGAATGTTCACAGTGTTTTTAAAGGGTTTTTGTTTTGGTTCAAAGCCTAGGACGATACTATTGAAAGCGAGTATAGAACATGGAAGGCATGTTAGGTTAGGTTAGGCTAGTATAGGCACGCAAAGACAATATATCAATCTAAATACAACATGAGGGGAGAATGGGCATAGCCGGAATTTTCAATCGACGGGTTAATCGATTTGAGTTGTCCGCTTGTTGTGGATTGGGATCGACGGCCGATTGAGGTGACTGTGACAGTAAAATTTCTTGCGCTTCAAAAATGCTCGAAGGGGAAGGAGAGCGAGGTTACTAAAGCAATCGAACTTCAAACCACCAACGAAACTTTGGCGGCGAAGATTGAAGTAAAAGATAAAATACACCCCAAATTTCTTGGAGCGGACTCAGCTGCGATGACTCAATTTCAACCAGATCCTCAAACCATTTACTGAAAACAATGTGCCTTTGAAGCATTTGCTACTATCCAAAGGAGTACTAAGACACAACTGTCCATTGTGCTACCATGCAGGCACCTTACAACAATGTACTTAGTTTTCCCGTCTTTCTAAGTAAGATTAAAAATGACCTTCAGTGATGAAGAGCTAAGATATTTGGCACTCACCACATCAGCCCCGAAAATCCGTCACTTGATGCGAGCAATCGCCGGACAACTGCAGAAAAAGTGTTCTGCTGCGTCATCCTCCTCACCGCAAGCAGGACAGATGGTGGTGACTTTTTTGCAAAAGCTTGATGGCCCGAAAAGATGCCTACAAGCAGACCGCAGTCGATTCTCCTAAGAGATTGAAGAAAACCCGCAGACCTTTTGCAAATGTCCGAGCGCAATAGTTTGGTCTGTCTGTCCATAGATCGCAGTTGCGCCACCAAATTTTGTGTTTACGAGAAACGCAAGCATATGACTACAGATCCAATACTTCTAAGCCTTACCTGCCAAGCTCATCCGAGATCTCATTTCTCTAGATGCCAGTGTGACCTGGGACCTGGTTCCAGCACTAACTTATATGAGGTAAGAGGGCTTAGCAGCGCTTTTAATGGCTGCCACTGCAAATGCAAATGCCTCTAGCCTTCCACTTACTGTCCACAATTTAGCGCATAGCCATTAGGATGACAAAACCCCTCGCTTGGAAAACGGACGCATGCTTACCCAAGTGGTAATGAAGTCTTATATTATCGCATTTCACAAAGACTCCAGCACCAGACCCCTGTCCGGTATGGAAAGCTACGGTAGCCCTTTTTCTTTGCAAAAAAGGTACTGGTACTAGTACTAAGTGGGGACTACAACCCTGAATCACTCACTGGCTATATATCTCGGTTGTAAGACCAATACTAACATACGGAACGATTGTCTGGTGGACCGCCTTTGAGAAAGCGATTAATCACGACAAACTAAGCAAGGTCCAAAGATCAGCTTGTTTATGCATAATTGGAGCACTTCGCACCAATCCCTCAGCTGCATTGGACATTCCGTTCGATATTTTTAGCAGACAGACAGCTACTACCACGGTCATTCGCCTCAAAACAACCTCTCAATGGACCGAAAATGAAATCGGCCATTCTGCAATTCTGAACACACTCAAAATTCTTCCTAGAAATATAGACTACACCAACACCAGTTTGATAAAAAACTTCCAGCTTACCATCCCCCCTCCCTTCCCAGATGGTGCCATACTGGAGGTAGAATGGATCCACTTCCAAACAAACGGGTCAAAAATAAATGATGGGCTGGGTGGATGTGTCTTCTCAGATACCGTCTTCCTAGTCATTCTACTATTTTTCAAGCAGAAATGTCGATCAAGGAAGTCGTGGCTTAAGAATAAAGTGGTATACGTAAAGGATGCGTGGTGGTTTTTTACATCCTCGACTTGTCTGCAGCTCCATCTGTTCTTTGGATGCACGATGCCGTAACGCAAAATAAGGATGGCAAGCAATACACTACTTTAAGATGAAGTCCCCTTTTGGAGCCAAAAACCCTTTTTACAAAAGTATATGGCAATCGCCGCCTACTTTAAGTGGTATTCAGCATTTAACTGACGTTCTTGTATTACTCCCATTTATTTAGCGCAGTTTGAAATTCTAAGTTTCTTGAGCATGGGGATTTTAAAGTCTTATTTGAGTTTTCAGTGGACTTACATTAAGTTAAGGATTTCAGCGTTTCCAGGGCTAACGGAGAAATTTCCTCTAAATTACTACAGCAATGTCGTCGGTATAAGGCGTTACTCTGCAACCCCTCCTCCGTGGGGTTCAGATGATCTTGTTCCACTACCGGAATTGAAGGTAATGAGGAATTCTGGCGTGTTGTGCATCTGCACCGCTACTTTTTGGTAATACAACTCTCAAGCTCCGCGAAGATTATTTTACTGCCAATCAAGTTTTTTACCCATGCGCATAGGCAACATGAGAACGTTTTAAATATAAGTAATTTCAACTTATAGAGGTCGAGTTAGCCTGGTTAAGGTTAGGTAGAAAGGGCTGGCACTATGATACCACAAAGATAAGATAAGAAAAAACATATTTTTCCAAGGACTTGATTGCGGCTAACTGGCCACGCTAATATAGATCACATTTCTCTTAAGCCAAAATACGACTCCTTAAATCGCCATTAAATGCGATATCCCAAAATGGTCAGGATGACGGAAGGATAGACTAAAATTTATGGCTTCCTGGAGGAGTTCCTGAATTCACTCAAGATGTAAACGTGATCGATTTGAAGGTCTGACAGCTAGAATGTCATTGCCCAATTCGGTTTTCCAATAGAACAGGACGAATTTGTTACGTTTTTTACAAGCAAACAAACTTACTACGCACTCATAGGTACTATTGTCTAACTATCGGTCGTTGAAGATTTTCACACGGTTGATATGCTGACAAAAGTAGTAGTGACTGTATCTAAGTAGCACCACTGAAGACTTGAAAATGGAATAAAGGATTTATATTCTTTTAAATAAATACTCTTTGTAATTGCACAACTTGTGAACTTGAAAGGAACAAAAACTGATTTTTCAAAACGAGAAAGTTAAATTGGTGACTGCAAAATTGCCTTTTTAATAGAAATATTATTTCCATAGCGAAGAGCCAGTACCCTTTATTCAACCTAGTCTACGGTTTCTTTCCTAACCCTTCAACAAAAAAAAATTGTTTATTTGTTTGTCTTTTCAAAAAGTTCCATGACCTGGAAATGTGCAGACAAACCTTTTACGCATCAACAACTTGAAACAATTTGTGTCTCGTTTTTTTTTTTGTCTCTGCTCCTTTAACTTTTTCGCGTTCTTTGTTTTAACTCTTTTTGTCTGTCACTCTTCGTCCTTGTTGATTCGTATAATTTATTTGATTTTTGATTCTGTTAACTTCTCGGTGTCCCAATTACTGAGTGAGTTGGTGTCAAAAGTTTTTATCTATTCTAGGAGTAAACTGATAACAATATATCTACTAAGGTGCGTCTGTTGTGAAAGTTTGCTTAACTTAAACCTTTAAATATACTTTACTTCTGAATGATAAATATCTGTATGTTGCTTTTAAATTTTCGCCACAGAATACAGGACCCAAAGCCTAGCTTCTCCAACCATTGTGTGTGCGAAGAATGGCAATTAATTTTCTAGAAGCTTCTCATGACAGTTCTTACTCTTGGATGTCTGTCAGGCGTTCGCAATAAATAACGACTTTCAGGTGGAAGAGTTCTGGATTTAAACCAACGACATCTCGTTTAGTGGTCCAAGACACTTAATCACTAAGCCACTGCACACACAGTAAATATTTTAGCGTTACGTAGTCCTTGGATAGAGTTGCGTTGAATTGAACTTTATTTTGATATTACTCATGGGCAGGCCACAGAAGGGAGCTGTGCTCGATTGGCTTTGTATAATTTTTGAAAAATTTTAAATTCTGAAGTAAGAGTTTCATTTTGCTTTTCCCAGCACACTTCTTAATTCGATGGACAGGAGCGCATGGCACCCGTGATTCCTAGCATGCTGGACTATCCGACTCTTAGTAGAACCAATAATGATTCAAATCGGTCAAGGTCTTGCGGTCGTCGTATCTTGCTCCGACAAGGCCGCAACCTACCACTTTTTGGGCTATCTGCACTTATTCCTTATGTTTACTTTGCATGCTCATCCAATGGGTTAATTTAAAATTTTGTTAAAAGTTTTCGTAAAAATGTATGAGCCCATTTAGGGCTTCATAAATTTTTCGGACAATTCTAGTTTAGATGTAATTCCCGTAAATACCCAATTCTACAAAATCTAATATCATGTTGCGATTACATGTTTAAATGTCATTCTTCCAGCTTTACTAGAACCCAAGTTTTGCTAACTCAGAGTCTGAAAATTATCAGAGTTGGTTCATATAAATTAGGTTGAAAGAAGGAGAGCTCTGCATTTGTATGGGAATATTTCTTCGACAATAAAAAAAAACTTAGAACCAATGTGTTTACCTCTTACGACCTAATAAAGTGGTCTACGTATATTATAAAATTGTAATCTCAAACTTACAACTACTTCAGGTGTTAAAACTACAAAAAAAAAACTAAGCCTGTATTGTTCATTTAGATATCTATCCAAGCTTACCTCTCTCCATAAGAAGTATGGCATATCCACCTATCTAAGCTTGGGTTATGGCAGGTTTTGCGGGTATGTGCCAAGCTTTACACCGCCGTGTTCCTCTTTAGCCAAGATAAAAGTTCTTTAATCGTCATTATTTCCGCATCGAACATGCTACAATGATCAGGAAGCAGAATCGAACGACTATGATTAAGCCTATCAGAGAAAACACCACATCTTATCAGATCACTAGTTTTCGATCCGTCGCTGGGTCTTGACAGTTGTTGCACTATTGTGATGAAGGTTTTATAGAAGAACCGCAGACAAAGAATATCCAAAGCAGCGAAGGGATTCGTGCGTAATGCTTCTCCAATGAATAGACAAGATGATCTTTGGACTTTGCTTAGTTAGTTTATTTAGATTAATCACTTTATATAAAGCAGTCCACCAGACAACTACTTCGAACGTAGGTAAGGTTAAGTTTAGACAGGCGTGTGATGTAAGAGTTATCACAGAACACTAGACATCGAAGCGGGCTCATCACGATCTCGGGGAATCGGTTGAATTTGCACTCAAAGGGTACGCAAAAAACCTAATCCCTTTCCCTGTTAAAGAATACAATTTAATTTCACAACTACGTGAGATTGCCTCGCCTTCATACAATATGGGCGGTATATCCTCAACAGAATCTGTAGATGACTGTCTAAGTCTCTTTGCATGTTTCGAGGCAATGCCCAGTCAGGATTCCTTCTAATATTCAAAGCTTATCCCTGCCCTTACAGTCGAAAAGTGCCAAGTGCCCAAAGAAAAGTGCATCGTATGTCCCCCAAGACTTGACCAAGACTTTCTCAGTCCTTAGGGGTATTTCCTCAATAGAACCTCTTATTATGCAGAGCGGAGGATTTATGTTAACTACCTCGTCACTATTTAGTAGCCCTCCTTTTCTTGCAAGCTCATCCGCCTGCTCATTGCCTTCAATACCGCAATATCCTGGCACACAGCACAGTCGCACTTGGTTCTGATTCAGTAAGTGATGTGATTCCCAATGGCTTACGGTTCTATTGTATGTTTTTTAAGTAATTCCTAGATATAAGACTTCCAGCTCAACTGTTTTATCTATCAGGCTCATATATTTAGCTTCATCAGAGAAAGTTAATATGTTGCGAAGAGAACTAGCTAAGTCTTGTGCGGTTTGACACCTAGACCACACCTAAATGCCAAACTCATAAGCTTGTGAAGAGCATTTTGGACGAGATCCTTTATAGTCTGAAGGTGCTTGCCGGACACGGCAATAGCAATGTCATCCATATAAGCAATCACTTTGCAACCGCGTCAAGGCATGTTAGTCATGGACCAACTTACACTTTGTTGCCATCTATCGGGAACTAAAGTAAATAGTTACTAACCTTTAAAGTTTCGTGGGTGCAGTGGCCACTAAGCGAGAGGTCGCCGGTTCAAATCCTGACCTATACCACCTAAAAGTTTTCATTCGCTGCCCCACCTCTTGCGAACTGACAAACATCCAAGAGTAGGAAATGTCATGAGAAGCTTCTCAAAAATAAATTGACGTTTGGAATCGGCATTAAACTGTAGGTCCCGCCATTCGTGTCAAAAATATATCTTCGCACTCACAATGGTTGGGGAAGCTAGGCTGTAGGTCCTGTATGGGCCGTTTACGCCTAATATTTATATTTATATTTTTATTTTAACCTTTAAAGGGCTTCTCTAACCATAGTGTGTGCTAAGATATACTTTTGACACGAGCATTAGTCCATTACTAACCACTTAACTCCTAATTCGGGACTCAACTATTTATGTTTTTGACATTGAAGATTTTTATTAAGAAAAAAACCACTCGCAGGTATTTTTTAACTTTGGCTCCAGTTACCACCCACCCAGATCTCGTGCTTAAAAAGTTTTTTCTTTAAACAATTCGTAATTTTCATCGTAAGAATGCAATAAAAACTTAAGGATTGCTTTCAATTACATCGCCGCGACGGGCCGGGGCTGCGCCGTGCCATTCAAAGAGATTATCTCATTACCTCCTTTCTAGAACAACTGACTCCCGTTATGAACTTTCACCTTTAATTTACAATGCAATTTGTCGTAATCCAAAAGAAAAGAAAGGAAAAAAACGAAGCAGAAATCCAGTTAAACCGACAGCCTTAGGGTGAGAAAACAGAAGGTAGAAAAGTTAATCGTATAAAGAAAATGAAAATACAAAAAATACTTTCCATCACGTGTGTCAAAGCAAAGCACACACGCAGTTGTTTTTGTTGTTGTTGTTGTTGCTGTTGCTGTTTCTTAACAAAAGCAATCAGTTCGCATGCATAAAATATAATTCAAAAGGACTAAACGAGAATAAGGAGACACTGAAGCACGAAAACAGACAGAGGTGTTGAAAAAATTCCCAACAAACCTACAAACACATTTCCTTTGAACGTATACAAACTTTTTAACGTTCGTTTTACGAAAATATATAATATAATGTACTCGGCATTCTAGTGCCAAAATAAAATAAAAAATAAAATAAAAAAAATCCTTTCAAAGTTTCTTATTCTCTGACATACAAAAGCGTAGGTCCTTTGGCTGATGGTTCCGAATAAGCACAATTTGTACCAATGCGAAGCGAATGTGTGTGCTTGTGTGTGTGTGGGTGTGTTGGCACGAATAAACGTTGTTGTGACATAAATTCTTTTTTTTTTATTTTTTGTGTGGCAGTTGGTTTTGTATTGGGAACGACGTTTGCGGGACGAAGAAGACGTTTAGAAATGTAAAACACTTACAGAGGGTTATAAGCATGTGGAAAATAGAATTCAAGGCCAAAGTTGAAAGGACTTAAGCGTAAGCGTAGGACTATAATATAGGTGTGCTGTGCAAACAAAGCGAACTCTTACGAGCTATTTGCTCAGTGCAAAGTCTGTTTAGTTGTTCATAGAGTGAAGTCAACGATTGTGAATTTGTGTTTTTTTTTTGTTTATTTTTCTTATAAATAAATGCTTTGATCCTTTGAAAATGACTTAGTCAAATTGGTTTGGTGAGTTGAGTTTTGTTTGTTGTTTAAATGAATTGTTTAGTTGATGGATATATTTTAGCTAGACGATTGTTGCACTTTTTTTTATTAGTAATAATAGAGGCAAACTTCTAATATATTTTTGTGTGGGAGAAAAAGCGAAAAATAAATTGGGTTCGAACGAATGTGACAATCTATCACTCGCAAACTTTTACAGTGAATGAAATAGTGCAAAGAGCTAAAGGGCCTGCCAATTAACTTTTTTTTTTGAAAATGCTATAAAAAAAAACTACTAAATATTTTGTGAACAAAAATTCGTTCAACATGGCCCGATAACGATCGCCATTGACTGTAACGGCCACTCCTTGCTCATTTTCGAAGAAAAATGGCCCAATTATGCCTCTGGACCAAAATCCGCACCAAACAGTAACTCGTTTTGGCTTTATCGGCTTTGCAATGTATGCGTGCGGTTTTTCTGTGCCCCAAATGCGACAATTTTGCTTATTTACATACCCGCCAAGATCAAAATCAGCTTCATCTGATTGATTGATGAGATGAGATGATTTTTTTGGTAAAATCGGCATCTTCTCAAAGTCGATCGCAGGCCCACTTAGCGAAGCGAAAACGCATTATATGGTCAGTTGTCTTCAACTCCTGAAACAATTGGACTTGGTATGGCGCCATACCAAGGTCTTTATGCAAAATTCGTCTCAATGATGTCTCCGAAATGTTCAATTGTTGAGAACGACGGTGAATTGATGTTGATGGCGCTTCACGCACACTTTCTGCTACAGCAGCAATTTTCTCGAGTATACGCACTGTTTTTGGTTTTTCACTTTTTCAACAAGATAACGAATATACGGAGCTGACGGTGCTTCTCTTCTTCCAAAATCCGTACGCAATTTTCGCACACATTCTGCAACATTACCATGATTTTCAAAGTAATGTCGCAATATTTCCCAGTATTTCCCAGCGTTGTTCAAGCATATACACAACCATATTCGTTCAGCGGAAGGATAAAACTAATTATCTGTCAAATCAGACATGAGCTAAGTATTACCATTCGCGAAATAAGCACTAGTGGAAAAAGAAACGTTAGATGGCGGACCCTTTATATATCATGGTAGCTAAGTGTCAAGGAGAGGTAATTGGAAGTCAGTGAATATACTGTAGCTGCGTTCCTGGACAAAAAAAAAGCCCTCAATAATGTCAAAACATGTGCAGGAGAACGAGCACTATGGAACTCCAATGTTGACCAATTCCTCACTAATGTAATTATTAACTTGCTTACTGGAAGATAAATCAACGCGAGACTAGGCAACACTGTCCAGGAAGTATCTACCTAGAGAGGTATTTCCACTCTTCTCTGGATATTGGTTATCAACGAAATTTTATAGTGAAATCCTGTGCGGCCTGGTGGTAAGTCCCAAAAAAAAGAGCTTTTCCTAGTTACCATGAAAGAAAGCCAGTTGCAATTCACCCTTACAGCAATTCAACCATAATACTCGCCCTGCTACCCTTCAGCCTATATTCCGACGGGCAATGAAATTACAAGGATCATTAATTTCCCTAATGCCCGCACTAGTAATGGATATACAAGCCGTTCTTTTAACCGCCTCTAATTGTCCGCATATCGTTTTCTTCCCTCCATACGCAAGTATAGGTCTTATGACCAAAAGGTATAGCCAGTAAGTGATGTGATTTCCAATGGTTTATGGTTCTACTGTATGTTTTTTTAGTAATTCCTAGATATAAGATTTCCAGCTCAACTTTTTATCTATCAGACCCATATATTTAGCTTCATCAGAGAAAGTTAATATGTTGCGAAGAGAACTAGGTAAGTCTTGTGCGGTTTCACAACTAGACCACACCGAAATGCCATACTCATTAGCTTGTTAAGAGCATTTTGGACGAGATCCTTTATAGTATGAAAGTGCCTGCTGAGATGACAATAGCATTCATTATAAGGATATCCAAAATCTCTTTTGTGCGCGTACATTATATAAAAAAACCGCCATTCAAGCCACCAACCCTTGAGGAAACCCCTTGCGAGTGGCTGAGAGTGCGAGATATCTAGAAATGATCCTTGATAGGAAACTTAATTGGAAGCTAAATGTAAATAAAGGAGTGAAGAAAGCAGCTAATGCCTTCTACGCATGTAACCGCATCTTTGGTAGGAGGTAAGCACCAAAGCGACCAATCTTAAGTCAATGACAAAAATACAATGACTAGCATGTGTATGGACAACCGGTGCCGCTGGACTGGAGGCAATTCTTAATTTATCACCTCTGGCTCTATACATGGAGGAATCTGCAACCAAAAGTGCTTTAAGAATTAGACAAACTAACACTTACACTTTGAACCCTGGTAATTTTTGTCATGCACAGATTTTAAGTAACTACGTTGGAAACATTGTCAATTCTGACTATATGTCTCCCCTAATGGACTTTAACAGGCCTTTCTCCTGCTCCTTCCCATGGGATAAGAATGAACCCACAAAAAGTAAATCGGTATCCATCTACACAGATGGATCTGAGGTGGACATATAGAATCGGTGCCGGAATATTCTCAGAAGAACTAAAGGTACGTTGTTCAATCAAGCTTCCTGACAACAGCAGTATCTTCCAAGCAGACGTTCTAACGATCCCGGAAGCGGCCCATAAGGTGTAATTTTTGGCAATGCCACGAAATGATATTACCATTTTCATTACCAGTCAGGTAGCTTTAAAAGCAGTTTCTCCTATTTGAATAAAATCCAAGCTAGCCGTGAGGAGCTTAAGGCTCTCTGATCGCAGGACGCCAATCTTTATTGGGTCCCTGCGCATAGTGACCAAGCCGGCAATGAGAGTTCAAACAAATAAGTGAGGTATGTGTCTGCAATGGATCACGATCGAGCATTTAGTCGATCAAGCCACCACTGTGCGATGATATTAAAACTTCAAGGATTACAATATATGTCGAGGATGTCATGATGAAGAGGTCCATGAGGACACGCCTCACTTCTTCTCTCACTGTAAGAGTCTCGGTCACTTGAGGAACAGAACACTTGGAAGCTATTACTTCCATATCTTACATGAAATTTCTGATATCTCACTTTTTGATCTTAATAGGTTTCTGAGGATATCAGGATGGCTGGACGGTATCGGGTAAAAGGGCACGAGGCCTAACCATGTCTAACACCAATGGCTAACCCCCACAAAAAGGCATCACAATGGCTCCACCAGGACCTAAGTATAGCATAGTAGGACAGACCTGCTCTGCCTACCCTTAAACCTAAGCTTTCCTAACAACGGCCCACATAATGTGGTGAGTTTAACCATAACTTTTAAAGGCGGACAAAAACAAAGTACTACAATAACAAAATAAACCACATTAACTACTGGGTTTGGTGAAATTTTGCCAAGTTTTGGGGCCTTTGGACAGTTCGTCTGGCATCATCACCTTTAAGAAAACTCGTGTCCGGGCATAGACCTGCCAGTGTGACTCAGTGATTTATATCAACGATTAATAAATGAGTTTTCTCAGTGATATCCAGTGTCTCGAGGATATGTGTTTTCGAGGATATGCAATATCTCAATCGTCCGCCCAAAATTAACATTTTGCAGTTATTTGCATTTGGGCCGTTCGCTCATTCTCTGTCATTGCTATCGGCATTTGGCATTTGCTCGCTAAGAGATGTCTGATGGGAAGTTGGCCAATCTTGCCGATTACACCGTTTTATCCAAATCCGCAAGTACTCCGCCATTACTCTATTTTAGCTTTTCTGACGTGCTGAAGTGTTTGTATTGTAAGACCGTCTGCCTTGACCCGGACGTCCACCTTCTTCTTCTTCTGTTGGTCGCTAGCCCACGCCTTTCAAACCTACTAACTTGCTTTGGGACGCACTTATCCTTTGCGGACAGTCCGTTCGATTTGACTCGCTGGTCCGTTGGTAGTCTCCTGACCGTCTGTCAGACTCACCTTAGGATTGCAGTTTTGCCCAACCGATAAGATCGATATGGGTAAGGGTTGAAGAGCGTAGGTTTTGTGCGACTCGTTAACTGGCTACGTGATTATCTAATTTCAAAGACTATCTTGCCGATCACACTGTTCTACCCAACAACCCCTTGCCAAACGTAATTATTCCATTCCATTTCACTCAGCCTGAATCTAAATTCAACTGTCAGAGCAATGCCGGAGTTTATGCTCAGTTTATCTATCTACTATTCCTCTCATTCACGAAATGAGTTCACGATTTTTGCAAACAAAATTTCCATTAGAATTGCAAATGGAATGAAATTACAAAATTTCATGACCAATAATACGGCTGGACAACCGGCAATGGCAGCGGCCAAACACCGCAAAAGCTATTAGAGGCGAAACTCATTAATTTATACTAAAATTAGGAAACCAGAGGCACAAAAGGAATATCAACATTTTCCCGGTTTAGTTTTGCTTTGTTTATTTTGATTTTTCATCGAATTGACGATTAGTTGAATATAGAACAGCAACAGGAACATGGCAAAATGTATCGCATACGAGTATTTTCCGTTTATATAGTTTCATCATCGTCGTACTAGTATCTAAATACTACTACAACATATTTGAGGCTTTACTGTGTGTTGTTTTGCGGTCATCTGTGGCAACATTTGCAGTTAGAAATTTATTTTTCTGGCCAATTGGGGTTGAATATTGTTTATTGGCTCAGCCATAAGAATTATTGTGGAGATGTGTTCTCGTTTTAGAGTGAACACCGAAGAAGTGGGTGATAACGAGCTCGTTAGAATTTTTGAGCCACCCTCCTTGAGTTCTGTTGTTCATTTATTTGCTAAATAAATTAAAAATTATTATTGAGCTATATGTAGGTCGAGGCGTGTCGAGGTAATTGGTTATTATTTGTGAGAAATTTCATCATTTGAAAGTCGTTTGAAAAATTAAGTGAAGCTTCTTACATTCAAATGAACTTAACCATTTCACAGTGAATTTGAACCTTTGAACTTTTTGTTTAAAAAAGTGATCCAATTGACACATTAAGATTGATTCATAAAACAAAGTATCTTTTTGTTGTTAAAAGAAGAAGGAATCATCTGCTTGTAGCTTCGTTAAAAATGCCAAAGGACACACTTGAGAGCGCATCGTCATGGTGGGGGGAAAGCAGTCACTTTCACACTTTGGTTGGTAGAGTGGTCCTCTTGAAAGGCTTTCAACATACATATGTACATAAACAAGGGCGTGTACGTGCATCAGATACATGGATTTGACATTTAAAGCACCACTGGGGCCAATCTTCAAGAAAAATTAATTACGTTCGATACTCAAGTGGTTTCGTATGATGTTGTCTGGAAAGGAAAACGTCGGAGAACTTGTTAATGGCAGAAAATTATGTGTAAAATTTCTTTTTAAGAGGTGATTGATTGGTCTGTTTCGATAGATATTTTCTATGGCGGAATATTATTCCTCTTTGGTTAGGTTAGGTTAGGTTCACCTCCTCATTGCCGCTGCCTCTACAGATGTTGTCATTCTTGAGATTTTGTTTCACTGCATGGATTTTTAGAAATTATTACCTTTTAAACCATTTACCAGTTTAGCCAACAATACTCTGCCATACTGTAAATGTGTGTGTTTAACAATTTATAAGTCTTGTTCCTCTAATCAACTGCAATGCAAACAACTCGTTCTCTGAGAATGCTGAGTGGCGATTTCTACGAATCTATGTTGGGTCCGTTTTCTTCTTAGCTTATCAGTTATCTTAATGCCGGGTATTGCTTTGTGCTATGAACCAAACGTCGAGAGATTTTCGTAGAAGCTGTGAACCAGCTGAGATTTTATTTCAGTAGCATTCTTGGACTTACTACTGTCCGGGGTGGACCTGGGCCTTTCAATTAGCGTGGTGTTTCGTCTCTCCACTTGTGAACTCTAAGTTCCACTTGAGGCAAGGCCTTCTTGTATTTCCGATTAGAGTCGAAGAGTGTGCAGGCTGGCGTGTTTGTATTTATTCGCTTTACATGTCCCAGCAATCGCAAGCGCTCAATGCGCAGATTTTTGACCAGGTTGATCTCGCTGCACAGCTCGTAAAGCTTAACATGAATGTGTCTCCTCCGAAACCCATCAATGTCATCGCAAACAAGACCAAGTACCTTATGAAAAAGTTTTCTCTCAAAACGACCTAGGATATCTTCATTCACTTCAGAAAGTGTCCATGCCTAAGAACCATAGAGCAGGACTGTGAGTTTCGTAAATTGTTTGGGAGAGGGCCTTACTTCATAGTTGCCTTTTCAGCCTAAAGAAACGGTGATTAATGAATATTGTTCTTCATTTCAGTTCTGAAAAGATGTCGTTTTAAGATGTGATAGCAGAGCCGTGGAAGACAAACTCCCTTGACATTATGGCTGATATGTCGATGTTGAGTGTCCCTTATCGTCTTATTGAGAGCATACACTTTGTTTTACCAGCTTTTACTCTAAGACCAACTTCTGGTCCTATACTAGCAAACTCACTAGTGACAGCTCGCTGCAATCAGATCCTTGATAAATGGTGTCAGGCGCTCGCATAACAAAAAAAAATACAAGGCGTAAACGCCAATACAGGACCTAAAGCAAAGCTTTTCAAACCTTGGTGTATGTGACGATATATTTTTAAAAAGATTCTCATGACAGTTCTTTCTCTTGAATGTTTGTCAGACTTTCAGGTGGTGCGGGTCGGATTTTGCACATTAAGCACACATTCATACGACCAAATCTACCAAGTCATCAGTTTAGATTTTGCTATCCTCACTTCATTTTAGGTCGGGTGGATAAAATTCTTGGCTTCCATAATCAAGAATGGTTCGCTCTGCTGACAGCAAAATGTTCGTCTTGTTTTTTCGTTGTTTTGCACTCTGCAGAAATTAATTTTTCATATCCTCATTACCGACTGTGATTCTACTACAAGGCTTTCTTGTTCATCTGTTTAGGTCTCTGTTCGAGTCTTTTTTTTAACTTATCCGAAACTTCCGAACATTTTTCTTGCTTCACAAGACCCTCTCGTCCTTTTATGCAGCGCCATTTTGTAGGCATGTTGTTTTGCTGCATGTGCTTGCTCGCTCTCTTCACCAAACTGGGTGAAACTCAGCACATCGGTTTCATCTTTTTTGATGGCTTTTCGGCATCTTTGGAACTGGTCCGTAGCTCTTGACGCTGGCCGCTAACGATTTCTCGAAAGGTTGCGGGGTACGTGATCGTGAGAGGTTCTGCATCCATTCAACGCTAAATAGCCTCCCTGTTGTTGTGGTGACTGAGGTATCCGTAGACTTACCTTTGTTAGAACCAGGCCCGAGTCTGTTTTATTGCTGGGAATATTCGGACATCTTTACATTCTTAATACTGCCTTTCGTGAATCGACTAATGATCTATTTGTTTGATGGCCGGATTCCATGAGGTGAATAATCCTCGATAACAATATTGCTATTGATAACTATGCTCTTCCACTGTGCTAACAAGGATGTAACTCTATCCTATTTTGGCAATGACATTGCTCGTAAGTTTCGTTTGCCAAGGAGCTCGTCGACGTTGTTTTTAGTAGCTTCATCATTTTTCTTTGTTGGGGCAAATCGCGCTGATATTGGCGTATTTACCTTTGATATGAATTGTTGCAAGAGATTCAAGTACATGTACATTTTTGCATATGTCTGTCACTCAAACCGACGCTACTTTTGTTTCCTTTTATATTTCTGTTGCTCGCCCACTTCCTGGATGGCAATGATGTCTGCTGTATAGCGGTCCAGAGCTCCGCTTATTGTTCGACTGTACGCGGTCTGTTAATGATTCGGATATTCTATGTGCAGATCCGAAAGTCGTTTTCCCCTTTTTTCGTGTTGTTCGGTCATTTCCAATTAATCCGTCCTTATCTGCGGTTATTGTTCGCTTTTTAACACTAAAAATGAAACCCCAAAACTGTACGGTCAGTCTCCGTACGGGACCCCTTAGATAAAAGAAGCCGTATACTACGGACCCAGTAGCCCGCTTTGGAAGTATTAGCTCATTAATAGTTCTGCCGACTGATGACTGAGTAGTAGATGTTGATGATGATAATGAGAAGCTAAAGTTAGAACACTTAAGTTCTCATATTAACGCATAACAAACCTTCTAATGGAACAGGACTACCTCCACGAACATTTTAATATCCAGCTCATGTTTTCCCCTTACTTTTGGTCGCGCTTAAATCCCGAGATGAATCACGGCCTCGATCCAGCGACTTCGATCCCTTGCTAGTTGCCTCCAGTTATTGCGCGTCCCACTTAGGGCGGGCACTTCCTCTGTCGTGTTGTTCCCCAGACATCGCTTCAAAGACTCGGAGAACTGGTGCGCTTCTGTTAATTAAATCTTTTCACCTACACTCCATCTATACTAACCGAACCGAGTATTAGTATCCAGCAAATACGTATTACTATCAACACTCGAGGAGCATTGTTTTCTGTGAGTCTCGATCCGTATTTAATACCAAAATCATTGCCAGAGTGTTTTTATCGCTACCGTTTGCTGCAAATCATTTCAAACTTTCCAAAAGTCATTAGTTAGCACTAAACAAAAATAAATCCATTCCATGGTTCCATTTCTCTCCAAACTATACTCACCGCACACTCATACACTTCGATGAAATATTCCAAAACGTTATCCTTTCGGCAAACTCACGGCCAATAAATAAACTCTGAATATGTCCCGCCCTCATGATAACCATTGCACCGTAGAGGAGTTAACAATAATTCAGACAATTTCACACCTCGGTGTTTTCTCTGGAACACCGCAACACCATCAATTTATTTTAACTAACAACATCAATATGTGTAGTGTTAACATTTGCCTCCACCTCATTTGCATCGTGCAAGTCGCGCTAAATAATCCCTCAGATGTTCTACACTCTCCAGCGTCGTTGTCTAACACCTCGGCACAGGTAATTAAATTTCGGATACATTGTGTGTGTGTGGGTTTGTTTTTAGCGATGGCATTAAGTTATCCGTTTTGGTATAGCTTTCGGTTTCTTTTTGTCTGTAACCATTCCCCTACTCCATCCCAATGTCAGATTGTGGTAATAAAATTTAGAGATTTACACCATTTCAACACAGCAACGACGACGGCACGGAACGATTGCATGTAAATGACGATCCAGCTCCATAGCGAATTGTGTACCAAAAACTAAATTCTCTCCGCCATCCCATTATATTGTATCCAGGTTAATGAGGATAAACAATGGTCCGGGTAATTGCTTATAAATCATTTTCGGCTTACAGATAAAACAGTGTCAGTTGGGATTACAAAGCTGTTTTGGGCGGAAGAAGCGGCGGGTCGGGTTAGGTGACTCTATACGTGATATGGCATTAGAGCCCCGGTTAGGCATGCACACAGAACAGCTGCTGTCACATCGAGGCGCTATCTGGTATTATTGTGGTCATATTGTGAATTTATGCCGTAGATAAGAACGGTATGCCTTTCTGTAGATAGACACAATTTGTGAATTGAGGTTTTATGGAATTCAATTTAAAATATTATTTCAACAATCTACAATCACGAAGGTCCTTAAAATTTTTGTGTATCCAATTTTAACGACACCTAATTCTTCTTATCTTGTCGCTGTCAGTCACTTGAAGAAAGGAATTAAATAATTAATTGGTATTCATGTGGAAAATGTTTCATCGATATCAAAGGACATAATCCGGGGAGAAATCAGATCAAAAATTAATTTCAATTTAATATTTCGAGAATATTTTTTAGTGCTTAAGAAGTGAAGTTTACTCCCAGTCGCCCCCTCTTTTGTAAATATTATCTTTAAGGGAATTAGCTATGACAATTTGTTTGCACTGTCTAAATTGGCAAACCCTCAATAACACAAAACGATATGAGTATCAATGAATTATTTCTGTTTGCTTTGTCAACAAAAAATAATACTACAGCTTTGAGCTCAGTTATTTGCTTTGAAATGGCGTTTCTAAGGGGGCGGAATTTGTCTTTTGTTTTCGATTTATGAAACCGAAGTTAGGTTAGGTTATTCCTAAATTTGTACAAAGGGCAGTGTAAGGGCATAGTGAGGTATTGAAATGCACGAAGACAAGTACTGAAATTGGTTTTACTTTCAATAAATGGGACATATTCCTACACCGACTACCTTATTACTGCGTTAGAAATAGACTTGTAGTAAAAAGTCTGCAATACTTTGCGTTTACTTCTTTGAAGTCTTCATTAATGCCCGTGACACACAAGTGGTTTCGATACCATGGTATCGATACTAGGGTTTTTTGCATGGTATAGCCATCCCCCTAGTGAAAAGAGCGCCACTCTCATGAAGTGGAGCATAGTTTTACTTAAACTTACTGTCATTTTGAAGTTAATTTGCAAATATTTATTTTGGAATCAAAAATGGCAAGCAATACAAAAAGAAGAAAGATTCTCGGCAGTGAGCAAATATCAAAAATAATAGACATATGTCGGGAAAATATAGATTTCTGGAGGCGGAACATGCAAAATTCCCACATATATAAACGAATGTGTGCAGAGCTGGAAAAGAACAGACTTGTATAATATACATTTTCTTTTTCCTTCTGAAGTAAATTATTTTCGGATAATTCAATGTAATTAAGCTCAACAGGTCAATCACAAAATGATAAACAGTCTCAATTTCAAAGAATTCGAATTAAATGGCAACTGTCAAACAATACTACATTGTATAGTGTGTCACCTAGCATAATATTGACGATGGCATAGTATTGATACCATAGTATCGAAACCACAAGTGTGTCACGGGCATAAGTCTCTTAAATTCTTTGCATTCTTTTTTTCTTTTACTTTGAAGGTGTTTGACTACTTTGAAGTCTTTAATATTTAATCACCAAACAATAAAAAAAAATATTTGAAGGAGTCATCAGACTTTAAAGCAAGTAATATTATAATTATTAAATATTTAAAAGAATATTAATAATATACCGTTTATCGCCTAGATCGGTCTCCAAGTAGTGGTCGATTGTGGGATGGGGCAGTGTTCATTGCAGCTCGTTTGACTCTTACAAAAAATGCCATTATTCTTCCAAATAAGTAGATTGTATGCAACTGCGTGTCTCTGTTGATCTTGGCGGAGGATCAGCTAGACATAATAACATCTTTATAATCGCAAGCTACATTCCTCAGAAAAGCTCGCACATACAACATAGAGTTTGTTGCTCATAAACTGTGCGGTGAACATCGCATTGTTTTGGGTGATTTTAATTAAGATTTTTGTTTACTTTTAACGTTAAAACTAAGTGTGAATTTACCTTTATTGATCTAAATCTAAATCTAAATCTGAATCTAAATTGTATTGTCAGAGAATCCGTATGTCCTATACTGAAAAATTCCACTCATCGTTTTGCGCTCTGTGTTGATATCGAATGCAATGCATCTAAAATAGATTTTAATTTAAATTTTATTGTTTAGTCGAATGTTCTTTCCGGTTTGCCGCTTAATGTTGTCTCTAGTTGATATTGCTCAATTTGTTCCTATTATAAAGAAAAAGCCATATGTCACATATTAAAAAAACGCGAAGAATAATGCTTTAAAATTGTCTAAAAAATCTTCGTCTGAGTTGAACATAAATCGGCTTAGCCAGTTGCGGCGGGAGTATGAGTTTTTGAATAAGTATCTATACAAGCAATATGTAATGAACACCGAGTTACAAATTTTATTAAATCCAAAATCTTTTTGAACATTTTTAAATGGTAAGAGGAGAAAACATGGCTTGCAATGTAACATGGAGTTTCAAGGAGTAGTATCTTGTAACGTGGACTCAACGTGTAAACTTTGTTCCTTTGAGTCAATTTTCCAAATATTAATTTATCCTTTGAAGATAATAAAACGGCATCGAATTCATCTATTGAGTCAATGTATCTACAAAAGATAATATTTTTGAAGGCCTTTAATCTGTGAATTCAGGTCAAGGTGCTGGGCCTGATATGATTTCTTTCAAACTTCGTAAACAATGTAATCTGTCTCTTTCTCGGAATCTATTTATTTAATTCAATTATGTCTTTATCCTACGGTAATTTCTTAGATGAGACACATGATCAAACCTTCTTAAACAGAATGAACAAAACCAATACATGAATTGAAAGTTACACTTAATTTTTGTTTATTGATTGAGTCCTTTCCACCATATAAAGCCGCACCATATGAAGTAATTGGTGCCAAAAGAGTTTTGATCAATGTCAGCCTAATATTCATTGGTAAATATATTTAGATTTGTAATAAACGCCTAAGACCTCCATAGATTCTAGAAATGATACCATTTACATGGTCATTCCATGTAATCGTTTTATTGAAAACAAATTCTAAATTTTGAAAGGCTGATTTGTATAGAATGTTATCATTGCTTGAAAAGATTTCAGGAAAATATGATTCATCCAACCGCTTCTTGTTTACAATGATACTCTGCGATTTAAAAATAGCAGAAATGCAGCTGTGTTTTTTTTTTCAAAAACCGGATTGAAGAGGTGACAATAAATTGTAGGACTCCAAAAAATCGTTAAATGGACCAAACATTAATTTTGGTTTAGTAATTAAGGGCCGTCCGCCCACACCTCTCTTATTAAGGACATTAAGTCACGTCTCCTCAGTACCTCTCTTCGATAATATTTATCTTCCGTGCAAGAATCACTGCACGCTCTTCTGGCTTCACTTACAACGAAGAACTGCATGGAAGGTAAACTTAGAAAAACTTCCAAAGCAACAGTGGGAGGTCCAAGATGTTATACGTCAGTCGGATGTGTAATAGTGTTAGTTCTTGGCCACCAAACAAACGCACCATACATTAGGTAAGGTCTAACAAAACATCAGATTCTGATAAATATCCTACGGCACCGGCAGAGCATATTTATGGCCTTAAAGGTTGTACCCTGTATTTGTTGCGCACTTGCCTAGCACTTCGCTAGATAAGGTAAGTTTGTGGTCTTCTTGTTGGCCATATCATTTCCTCCGTCTTCTTCGGGTTGACGCACAGTAACTATTCTAAGCTCTGATTCAGGGTACAAAGTGATGCCCAGATTTTACAACCCTAACAGGAATATGCAGCCTTCAAAATTCCGAAAAGCTATTGTGCCCTGTAATCCTGGCCACTAATGCCAATTTAACTTGTCCTCCGCAATTCAATTCTTAATCATCATAGTATCGCTCCCGTTCTTTTTTTTCTCGATACCAAATGACCGAGTAGAGAAATAAATTATAAAATAATTGCCACGGCATCATATCAACGCTCTCCTTCATATCAATGTGCATTTTCCATTACAATTTATGAGAAATAATGACCATTTACTTTCCTGCATTATCCGCTGGCTATTGCTCATAAAAATGTTCCTTATCGTCGACATTTCCATTATTTCACCTTCAAAACTGTGCAAATCTAAAAATAATCTCTGCTAAAAGGATTTTTATATCCTTTTCCGCGTGTCGTTATCTCCGCGCGTACAAATATAGCCTTGCACTTGCGGGCCAAAACTTATTACTCTGTCCCAGATTATGCATTTTTCCTGCGTCATCCATTTCATTGGAAAGCATTTCACCATCCTCCAGGATGGACGCGCAGCAATGATGACTTTCTGTTTTAGCTTTTATTTTGCGAGATGGGAAACTGTCTAATAAAAAAACAAAAAAAATGTCTACAAAATACGAAACACTGCGATTTACTACAATAACAAGTTTATGAACCATAAAATGTTCATTTTGTTTTTCCAGCAAATAAATTTATAAAATGGGCAAAATGTAATCAGCCAAGGGTGTGGGGTATGGGCACAAGTGGGCAAGTAGGATAGTGCAAGGATGGCCGCTACCACCGCGCTTGAATAAGTGCAAAATGCGAATACATACAGATTGGAAGTTGAATGGCGAAACGTGTTATTTTCAAAACGTTGAGCAAGCACAATGAATTAAAGTTAACAATGCACGAAGCGTAAAGTGGCAAGAAGTTAATTGAATTTAATTACGAATCATGAAAGCGGTTAAGTGGAAGAGCGAGATACTTGTTTTTTTTTACGAGGATGGATGCGATTTTTATTCTGTAGATGAGAAAGGTTCAGTCAGTATCTAGCATGGAGTTTCAAATAATTACTTCTGACAAAATATACACCATCAACTTGGTGCGCGGCTAAAATAATGTCCTGTAACATTTACTAGGGAAATGGACATAGTTGCTCGGAGTGGTGATGTGTTCATTTACCAAATTCGTAGCTTATTTCATATTGAAATTATACTCATGATGGCCTTCGTCGGAGCCAGCTGTTTGTTGCAGAATTTTGCGTTAAGTTCAAATTTAGTTGTAGAGTTGACAAATAAGATTTTCTAATAAACTAAGAAAGCCTTCTCGCATTTATAACTTCTCCAGCATCATATTTTATACCACAAGTGACATCCCTCGTTTCCATCGATGGTCCGTTGCTATTTTTCCTCTATATCAATGAACTCCCATAATTTATTAAACAGTGTACGCCTGTATGCTCAGTTGTACTTATTTTGCCTACTGCAGCTTATTGAATACTATATTACTTGGTTGAATCAGGGAGTTGACCATTTAAAGCTTAACCCAAAAATTAAAGAAATTTAAAGTATCTTATTTACCACCAATGGTTTTAAACGGCTTCACTTTTACATACGTAGACCCTAGAAAAATAATTGTGTTGGTAAAACATACATATCGCACACTTTGTCTCACGGGTCTTGGACCTCGGAAGTAAAAGCTTTCGGTTTCGCATTGTTTTCTGAACGCCATCTATTGCAAAAGTTCTACAAACACAAGTATAATCTACAATTGTCATAAAACTGTAAAACCATTTGTAAACAATAAAATTTCACACTCAGCGGTTGGAGAAGCTAAGCTACATCGTTACACAAACGGAAGCTGTTTCCCTCTAAGAATAAGTCAAATATGAAAATAATAAAAATAAATCTAAGTGGCAGGCGATTTTAAGCTCGAAAATGCTTCGAAAAGACAAGACTTACCGAAACATCTCCGAGGAGTTTGAGCTGGAGTCTGTTAAAAGCTCACTGTGTCGTCACCTATAACAAATCAAATTTTTTACTCCGTTTAGGCGGCTGTGGACGAATATGGTTTTCACTAGCTGAATGTCCTAGGCCGTGATAAAAGAAATTAGTTCTACTCTCCAACTAAATATTAACTATTTTAAGTCAAAAATGTATATAAAGGTTGTTTATTTTAGAGGTTGGTTTTTCGAATAGAGATAAAATTGACATTTTGTAGTCAAATCTGGCAACTCTAATGTCATTTATGTTCAGTTTGGTATGCCATTTCATCATGAACAGGTTGACAAATGAACAACGCCTGCAAATCGTGTAAATTTATTTCGAAAATAATGGTTCAGTTCACGAAGTTTACCGCAAGCTCATTTTGGAATGAATGGCTACGTCAGCAAGCAACATTGCCGCATTTGAAGTGAAGAGAATCCACACGACACCCTTGAAACGCCATTACATTCACAAAAACTGACTGTTTGGTATGCTCTATGGGCTGGTGGAGTCATTGGGTCATACTTCTTCCGAAATGATGCTGGAGAGTCCGTTACTATTAATGGAGACCGGTATAGAGCCATGATAACCGACTATTTTGTTCCCGAATTGGATGGCAAGAATGTGGATGAGATTTGGTTCCAACAAGACGGCGCTACATGCCACACAGCGCACGTCACAATCGATTAATTGAAGGAAACATTCGATGTGCGCATAATTTCGCGGAATGGCCCTGTCAATTGGCCACCAAGATCGTGTGATTTCACTGCATTGGATTATTTTCTTTGGGAATATGTGAAGTCGCTCGCCTACGCCAACAAGCCAGAAACGTTAGGGGACTTGGAAGCCAACATTCGTGGCGTTATTGTCGACATACAGCCCCAAATGCTTGAAAAAGTGGTTGATAATTGAAAATTGGAACTCTAGACTTGTCTTTATTCGAACCAGCCGCGGCAGTCATATGCCCGAAGTAATATTTAAACATTAATGGCATAAAATTTCCTTCCTTCCAATAAAGCCAAATTTTTGGACATTAAAACGATGTTTTATTTCAATTCAAAGTTCTATACCTCTAAAAAAAACACTCTTTACAAGCTCCTAAAATTTAAAAAGTAAGTTAAACCAAAATTAAAATAAATGGGGTAAAACCAACAGAGTGGAATTTAATGCTTCGACGAAATCCTAATTCTATGCCATTATCCATGAATGGCACTTGCATCGCTGAAACCGAAAGGCTTTCCATCCTCGGTATGTGTGTTAGTGACAAACCTTCGTTGGAATGACCACATATTTGATTTTGCCAAGAACGCTGCGAAATGTCTAGGCTTCCTTAAGCGATGCAAGAAATATTTCACCCCTTCTGATCAGGCTAAAATCTATAAGGCGTTTATTCGCCCAAAACTTGAGTACTTGGTCTGGTGCACCAATAACAAATTTGGAGCTACTTGACAGGATTCAAAAACGTGCGGTAAAACTTATTGGCGATCGAGTCATGGCGAAATCCCTTGACTCTCTTAGTCATAGTCGTAATGACTCCTGCTTGTCATTGTTTTATCGGTATTTCCACCACAAGTGTTCAAATGAAATTGCCAGTAGCATTCCCATACAGCAATTCAACCGCAATACTCGCCATGGAATGCACATCAGTTTACCCTTAAGCCTGTATTCGTACAGTGAAATACAAGGATTCGTTTCTTAACCGTACAACGTGAATGTGGAATGCTCTACCACGCTCTGTTTTTCCCCCACATTACAGTTTACAGACATTTAAAACCAACGTGCATCGGTATCTCCCTTTTCCTAATCCTTCACTTTCCTAATGCCCGCACTGTGTTAATTCATTATATGGGTATCCAAAATCCCTTTAGTGCGCGTCTATTATAAAATATAAAAAAACATGCAAACATTTAAATTTTGTTAAATTTTTATTTTAAAATTACAAGTATTTAAATACAATCTTTTGTTGAAAAAAATCTCTCGTCTCTTAACCTACTATCTGTTGAAGTTTTGCTTTTTCAGACAGACCATATCGGGCTTATCTCTCAATATCTCAGTTACTGATCAGAAAATATCCTCAGAGCTACAATAGTTTTTTACTATAAAATCACTCACATTACAATTCTTTGAAATAATTTCATCCATCTTGGGACGAACATATAACACTTCTTCTACATTTGCATCCAGTTCGAGAATGTCCTTTAGAAAACTGTTGTCAAAGTGAATCTCCATGTTTTTTGATGGAATTTCGTTTGTGTAAAATTCAATACTATCGAACGACAGCTTCCAGTCAAATTTATTTGAGTTCTCCGATCGAACTGGATATGGTCCCAAGTATGTCGTGAACTCATCTTGACCTTTTCCCATCTTAATAACGTAGTTCAAATGTTTTCTGCTGTTTACAGTGAAAATTCCTCGTTCTATGCCATCTTCAAAGTCTGATGTGCCCAACACAAACCAGTAAAGACCGTTGTTTCCATTTAGAAGAAAAGCTTTGGTGAATATATCTCCGAGTTTAAAGTTGAAGTATCTGTCGTTGATAATTTCCTTCACAAATTTACTGTGAAGCTGTTGACAATGTTCAAGAAGATGGTTTTCGACTCCAGTCCAGGAGCACTTTGGAATACGACAACAAGTTGACATTGTTTTAACGAAAAATTAAAATAAGTGTTTCAAAGTTGATGGCGTTTGATTCTAAACTGAGGAGGTAAGTGCATGGATCATATTTATATGTAACTTATTTTAGTATTTAGTGCAGGTACATGCTTCACGATTCAGGATTAGTCGAGGGTTTTCTTTTTTGGGTGAGCACAGGTAATTGAAAAACTGCAGAAAAATTGAAATTTCTCAGAAAAAAATTTAGGCCTCGGGTAATAAAACATAATAATTAGAAATATTAAAACTTTAGTTATTACTCTTTTGCAATAATCACATGCAATAAAAATGTATTGTCCCGAATAACTCCTAAATTGTAATTAAATTATTTACGGGCTTGCATAAAGGACGGTGAAGTGCGTACCTGTGCAGGTATATAATTTAAAAATCGGATATTTCCTTTAAAGTTTTAAAGGAAATTCAAGCTGGTTTTCGAAGAAATTACTCGACTTTAGACCAAATATTCTCACTGATTCTTCGTGGACTTTCGTGCGGCTTTTGACTCCAGTCCTCGTGAAATGTTTTTCTTCAAGTTGTATAGGAATGGAATCTCGCCTCAAGTCGTTAATGTTTAAAGAACTGTGTACTGCAATAACTGCTCATGCGTCTGCGATGGTGTCCATCTATCGGAGGATTTTGAAATCTCAAAGAGTCTCAAACAAGGTTGCGTGCTTAGCACATTGCTGTTTATCATGTACATAGATGATATAACCGATGAAGTTAGGAGTGGAATAGATGATGATGATTTGCAGATGACATCTTTTTTCTCGGCGATAGAGTAGATACGGTTTAGGCTAGATACCTACTGCAACACGTGGAATTTAACCGTTAGTCTAAAAAAATCAAAGATGCGGGCCCTTAGAGGTGGCGGAAAAATGTACGCTGAAAGCGAAAAATTAAGGTTTCAAGGCAACCAAATTGAGATAGTTAAGCAGTATTAGTATCTTGGAGTGTAAATTATCTCGATGAAAGGGCGATGTGTGTTGTTTGGGAAAACTACATTAACAATACTAGCGTTTCCCATACAACGAAAGTGAAAATATTGCGCGCAACAGCCTCTTCCATTCTACCGTATGCAAGCTTCTCGGCTATTTTCTAAGACGAATTTTTAAACATCCGAATAGTTCTCCTAATTATATGTTGCACTTGGAGACTCGAGTGGCACCTCTGCACCTGAATACGTTTAAAATGCACTTGAATTATATTCTTACAGTTAATGCGATGACATGAGAAATCATTCTTATTCTGTGTTCATAAGTGGGAAGTACTAGGCGTCGAGGGCGGTTATAACTTCACTCTCGCGACAGGAATCACTTAAATAAGCGTGCTTTTTAAGAAAACTAACTACACAATTTATAATATACTTTTAAATGAAACTAAGTCATCCCAACAAAGAGCTTACTACACCAAGATGAACAAGGATTAACTTTCTCGTATACATAAGTATACTAAAGAGAAAGTTGTTGCGATCGTGCGGAAGTTTCGAACTCAAACTAAGTATGAGGGATTATATTACGATTATAGAGAAGTCCAAAAAAGTGGGTCTGCCAATGCCGTCCGTCGGTCTGTCTGTCTGTCCGGGCGCCGTATGGCAAAACGGTTGGACGGATTTGCTTCAAAGTTCGTATATAAAGTTCTTGTAGGTGCCGTTTTTGAGAAAACAAATTTTTTAATACCTAAAAAGTCACCAAGTTTCGATTAATTTTGCGACTCAAAAACGCATCCCATGTACCGAGAAAGTTTCGTATGACGCAGTCGTGCACTTTATTTGAATATCTACCCGGTGAATAAAATAAGTACCTTTTTCAAGATAACTTAATTTTGTACAGCACCGCCCTAAGCTCCCGATTTAATGCGACCTGTGCAATCTCAAGGCAAGAGAGAATGTGTTGCACTTCATTGCGAAATATCCCATATTTCAGGAATTCCACTGCAACTTGTTGGAAGCAATCGATATCTTGAATGGTGGCAGAGGTTGGGACGTACCCTTAAACTACACAGTGAATGCATTGTGCTACAGGCACTGTATAATCGAGGGAATTTTTTAAGTTTTTAGTCTCGTGTATTACGAGCGTAATCTTTTTAAATTTATATAATGTATTTGTCTGCGATCAAGGTAAGTGACTATGGCCGCCAATCCAAAATTCGCACTTGCTGCCCCGCACACATTTTAGACGGTTTATCACGTACGATCCACAGTGCTTGGGTCCATTCCAATCAATATTATTGGGATTTGCTTAGATCAACCTGTGTTTGAATGTTTGTATATATGTATGTACTCACTGCACTCCATTTTTGTCTATGCTTGATTCCGCTAACGTACATGCTTATCTTGCTGCTAAGTCGACCGGTTACGTCGATGTTTTTATTGGCGAGGTGAAGGGTGGAATTCTGGATTGAGTATGCGGCTGTTTTCTTTGACTATCGGCTGTCACTGTCACAAAAGAATAGATTGAATTGTAGTTTTCTTTTTTCGTTTTCGCAACTAGTACATACATATGTATATATTAAACATAAGCAGCACCAAATGTTTTCACCCTATCGTCCCCTTAATATTCGTCGTAGACCCATAAAAGTATATATATTTATAATCAGGACCTCCAACGCACTTAACCACTAAGCCACTGCACCCACGTTAGGGAGATAGAGTGTTACAGCCTTCACAAGATATGTAGGCACTGCCCTCCTTTATAAGTTTGGCATATAAAGTTTTTTGCCACGCCTACTTTTTTTTTGCGTTTTTCACTAAAATGCTGCTTTCTTCTAAAATTTTTATAGAAAGTGAAAAAAAAATGTTTAACAAGATATTTAGCCAATATTTTTTCCAACATATTTCCCATACAAAGTTTTTGGCCATAAATGTATATTTGTTTTTTAAATTTAATAGAATGAAATAAATTGCTATCCATCATCTTCTTAATGCTTTTTTCTTTGGGGCATATAGTGATATGGATAGGGTATCATATTATCAATTACATTAATTTTAATTCCTGGAAAAGTATTAAAAAAAACTGCCCATATTACAAAATAAATCCAAGTTTTTGAGATAAGCTAGGTTCTCGACTGGCTTCTAGGTTCTACATTGAGTTAAAAAAGTCTCCAATCCACAGTCATTTTTTTCATATTTATTATAACTTCTTGCGACAAAGAAGTAATTGGTCGAAATCAATTATTTATTCGTATTAAATTAGATAATAATAGAAAACTTAGAAAATAAGTCACAAAAACAAAAAAAAATTAACTAAAGGTGCGATCAGATGGTCATCCAAACTTGTCAACCGCATGACATCCTGACGTCAATATCATGCATATTTTCTCTTTAGGTGATTTACTCATATGTAAGAAACAAGTTTTCTCGCGTCAGCATGTCATCCAATTCCAAAAAAGTTTCCATACAGTGGGGAAAAAAGTTCAAAGTGACATTGTATGGGATGGTTTTTGGTTTGTATTCCCTTCTCTCTAAGGACCTCAATTAAACTCAATTTCTTTGTGACATCTGGCTCAATTGAATTTTACTTATAGATACCTATAATTGTAATATCATCCCTCATACTCAGTTTGAGTTCGAAATTTGCGCATGGTCGCTAGAGATATAAAATTTTCAAGATTTATTTCTGTGTGTCCCCATCAGCAAGTTTCATACCAAATTTCAATAGTTTAACATGAGCAGTTCATGGGTAACAAGGCCCCAAAAATTAACAAAATTCGCTTTTGCCTTAAAAGTCACCCCAAAAATTACTGAGATTTATAAAACGGACGCCAAGTTTGTATTTTAATTATTAAAAATCTCACAAATAGTATCTATTTTTGTTTTTATACTTGGCAACCACGGAGTATTGATTGGACACTTTCCTTTTATTTTAGGGATATTATTATGATTTTGAAAAATCAGTTTTAGTTTTTTTAGCTTTTATTTTTCCCACTTATTTTTTAATCTCCTTCCACCGACAAATAATGTACCTGATATTCTAAGTTATTTCATTGCTGCAATAAATTATTTCGAAGTACTATAAAAGATAATAATCTAATAATAAGGTACTCTAGATATTGCATTATAATAAAATAGAATAAAAAGTTGTGCAATAAATTAAGTAGGAATTATTGGAAAAACCCTTTTACCTTACCTTCTCTGAAAATATTGTTTCACATACCTGTGGTCGAACTTAAAATAAGTTTAAGCCCTTATCCCCCATAAAAATTACCTGGCTTATCCCCTCAACCCGTTGATATTTTTTACCTGAACCATTGCTTAGCTTTTATATAAAAACCATCCTTTCACACAACTCATCTATCATTCCGCATTTTACATCCTTAAACTACATAGTTGACAATTTTTTTAAAAATTAAATTTAAATATGTTCATAAGTTGTCGAATGTGCTGCTGGACTGGAGCCGAAACATATCTTCTTGACCACTGTCGGCAGAGTCACAATAAATTTGTCAAGGAAATTATCAACGGGACACACTTCAGCTTCACCTTAAGGGATGTTTTCACCAAAGTTTTCCTGCTGAATGGAGAAAATGGACTCTACTGGTTTGTGCTGGAAACATCCGATTTTGAAGATGGCATCGCAAGAGGAATTTTCGCTGTAAGCGGCAACAAACAAATGGACTATGTTGTAAAGATGGGAAAGGGCCATTCTGAGTATACAAAATACCTAGGACCGTATCCAGTTCGGTCGGAGAACTCAACCAAATTTGACTGGAAACTATCGTTCGAGAGTATTGAAATCTACACCAAGGAAATATTATCGAGGAGCATGGAAATTCACTTTGCTACCAGTGATAAGGAACTGGACGGAAGTTTCGAAGACGAAGAAGAATTTTATGTTTCTCCGAAGATAAGAAATATTACAGGAGAATTTACTTCAAAGAATCGTTCGATCAGTAAGTTCTTCGTGAGAGATTACTATGCAACTGGGGTCTTTTTCTAATCCACTGTACTTTACTAATTTAAGTTTATTTTAATTTGTCGACGAAGCAATTTTGAGAAATTGTAAATATATTTAATGTTTATTGAAAATTTATTCTCAATTTTGTTTTTTACTTAACAAAGTAATCTTATTCTGATTTATAAAATCCAACGTCATTCTGTCTGTTTGTCTGTCTGTTTTCTATAATTCGAAAACCATTCGACGTATTCGTTGAAGATATATATTTAGGTTCTAAAGTTGAGTTAAATAATTTGCTGACTCCAATGTTGTTACGCTTTCGTTCTGGTCATACCTGCATAACTATTGAGCTATTGACTGAGCTTTCCATAAAGCTAATCTAGTATTATTTTACAAATAGAGCTCAGTCTATCTTCTGCAATTAATCTCATTCGTCGCTCTTCATTGATAATTGTGGTGTGCCTCAAGGTTCAATTATTGGTCCTTTGTTATTCTCTATGTTCATTAATGAATCACCACTTGTTGTGTATAATTGCATTTTTCGTATGTACAAATTTATACTCACTCTCCTGATTGATGGACTATGCTGTTGCAAAAATGTACGTCGATCTAACCTCTATGGTCTTCAGATAATAATCTTCTATAAAACCCTTCGAAGACTAAATCAATTACAACTTAAAACCATTTACTGATGTACAGCGTGCCTCCTATTTTGAATGATGAAATTGATTCTAAAATAAGGAGCACGACTGCGTCATACGAAACTTGCTCACTGCTCACATGATGTGCATTTTTAAATAGCCTCAAAAGGAATGGTAACCAAAATTATATTAACTACCAAATATATTAAAATCACTTTTTGAGGTTTGAAACTACGATTCATTGAAGTAATTTCGCACATTGGACACTTTTTTGATAATTTTTTTAAATTGAAAAAAAATTTTATCAAAATTAATAAGTTACAGCTGTTTTAGAGAAAACGAATTTAATTTAAATTTAAAATAATCGCTATATGAAAAAAATTAATTTAAAAATCGAAGTACGCATCATAAAAAAATTAGTAATATTTTCGGAATTCCCTTTATTATTTTTTCAGATATTGGCGCTTTTATAAATTACCGTTATTTGATTTTAGGAAAAACTGAGTATGCAGTTTTTTTGGCCCCATCCCAATAGTCCTTAGTACAGAAAAAGATAATAATCCTTCTAATCATTTTCTAGAGAAATAGTGATAAGTCATTTTCGCAAACAAAAAATTGTGTGGCAGGTACCGTTATTTCAAACGATAAGGCAAAAAATAAAAAAACCCAACTTTGGTTTTCGAAAGATTGTAAAAATAGCAATCGATCCCACTGCTGAGAAATGCCGTTAACTATGAAATCGAAAGCCAATATGTTTGAGCTAAATCTAAGATTTTGTTGCTCTTAAAATCAAAATATTTCCGAAATTATTTATATTTACCAATGCATTCAGAGTAAACGGGAGATGTGGGTTTGAATTTGAAATGTGTGGATGTGTTCAGAGCAAACTTAGGATAAAGGACTCGTCAAGTTATAATGAAAAAATTTATCGTTTTTTAAAAATTTCAAAAAACTTTGATTTGCTGCCATAGGAGTAGGGCGTTAGCCAGCGCTGCCGAAATGGCTCCTTTGCTGAGCACTGGGTTCCTTAAAAATCAAAATTCTTAAAAATTTTAGATTTATAAAAAAGAAAAGTAATAAGTAAAGTTCATTTTAATGCATAACGCCAAAAAAATTTGCCTTCATAAGCATTAAAAAATGCTGTCCTCCAACATCACTCTTTAAAAACGGCAGAGAAAACGAACTCTATCTAATCTCGTGCCACAATTGCATGTGTGGCCGTGCAAACTTACCATTATGCCGCTTAAATTTCCAATTTCCAATGGGCATAGGTAATAAAAATTGATTTTTTATTCAAAAATTTTAATAAGAAAACCGAGCAAAGCCGCGTAGACAGGAATAACACCACCGACCCAAAAAGTTTTGAAACCAACATCTTCATGGGTTAATCCATTCATGGGATAATTTTTCTGTAGCTCCTCTGTCAGTGAATTGGCTCCGCAAAATCTTGAAATGGGCTCCTTGTTGAAATTAAAAACGACAGCACTGTCATCCAAACGATAGCACGACGAGCGACGGAGATATCTATTTATGCCTATGCATTTAGGAAAACTCACATATACCTACCAACAGAATATCCTGTAAAACCTGCTTTTGATGATCGACGGTGAGGATCGAGCTTTTTGTGTTCAATTTCATTTTTAAAGTCAGATAATCACGAGCTACGTCGAAATAGATAAATGTCTACGAATTCCGAAAAATCTATTACATGTTCCCTTCGTAGTGGAAAATCTGCTACGAAATTCGAAATTCGTAGAATTTGGTATCACCGCACCTGAAAAAACCTGAATTATTTTGTCCTTCTCTACGACAAGTTTTTTCTGTCGTAGACTAACAATCCTTCCTTCAGCAAAAATTCCTTCAGCTGTAAGTCTCAGCGCCGCACTCAATCGACAGTTTGGGGTAATAGAAGATGCTAACACGCCTGGCTCCAGCTCCGCTTCAAGTTCTTGAGCACTTATTTAAAGGCGTCTTTGCTATGTAAGTCTGAAATTTCTTCTAAATATTCAAAAGATACCAATGAAATGAAAAAATTTAAAAAATTGCAAGAATAACTTAAATAGTATCATCCAAACGTTACATGCATCCCTTTGTCACCTTCTTTGAATTTTCATTTTTGTTGGTGTATCGCCTGTTTATGAATTGCAACAATAGCAGTTGCTATTTATTCCATTAATTATTTTTTATTTTTACTTAAAAAACGAAAATTTGCGCGACAAACTAGTTTTTGAATTTGAATTTGACAGATGGGACAGTACTCAGGGACCAGGTAACAAAAAACCTTTTTTGGGAATTTTTAACTTAAAGGCAAAAATATTTTATTATATTCGACAGTTAAATTATTCATTACATATATATTTTAAATTTAGTCAATGTTACAAATATAGAAGAACTCATTTAAGTCGCAAAAATTCAATTTTTACTAGAAAAGAAAAATAGGTAAAAAATAGTTTTGTTAAAATTAAGGGAATTTTTTTTAAGTTCAGGGATTTTTCCTTCTATTGTTTAGAGTATTTATTGTGATTTCGAAAATGGAAGCTAATTTTTTTTAATCATGTAATGTTTTTTTCGAATCCCTTCGGATCTTTTGATTGCTTTTTTCGGGATTCGTAGCGCAATTTTTCATTCGCGGATTTTTCCAAAGGGAACTTGTAAGAGGCCTAAATACTTCTTGGTAATTTTATATTCTTTGGTACTACCTAATTCCAGTACCTAGTACCTACAACAGTACCGCCATTAAATTTGCCATCATCGAAATGGATATTGAAATGTGAATTTTAAATTACAAAATTGTTAAGTGTCACAAGCAATTGTCGTGCTTCGTTAAACATATTTATTTTTTTACTGCTTATAGCATATTTGTATAAAATCATGCAGTCCTCTCTGGGAGTGCTTTTACCATTTACATTGCCTACAAATTTGCATTTTTAACGAATACAAGATGCCACATATTGAATTAAAAAAAAAGGTAAATTGAAGCCTCTTCGAAAGCAAGTTGTAAAAATGTGTTTACGGTCGGATTATACTGCGTTTTCGAGCAGCCTCTCGCTCGGTTAACTTTGTTGCAATAAAACTTAACTGACTCATAATGTATAAAAATGAAAACCCTCACCCTGCACATTATGGCCAGAATCACTCCAGAAGAATATCAAATAAGCCATTTCCCATAACATCTATCATAAAATTTTATTCCTCAACCAACGAGAGTTTGCCTATAAATTATCGAAAATAGACCTTTTTACTATAGACCAAGTGCCTAATCGTCACAATCTGTGCATCACAGATGGTTTTTAACGGTCTCGCAGATCTAATAAATTCGACAGAACACCATGCCATCGATTATCCTTATGCAGAAACGTGAGAGTCGATGGAGCCCTCCAGTGGCTCCATACCATATGATGCCTGAGCATGTGTATGGGACTAGGGACTGCTGCGTTCATATTGATTCACATCCCTTTCGTTATTGTTTTCCATAATTTGTTTATAGACGGGTAAATTCAAATTCTGACAGATATTGCAAAGAAAAATCGCCTGTGAAATTGAAAGCTGCAAAAATACACGCAGTTAGGTAGGTAGACTCGTACACGTTGATTCTGATCCTGTTGTTGATGTTATGCATCTCATTTCAAAATGGATTATTCACAGAAAAATAAATGCGAAACGTTACAGAACGCGAACGTTTCGTAGGAAATAAAAAGAGTTCGTGAGCTCTCTTGAAATATGAGGTAGGTAATTTGTTTTGTTTCCACTTACCCGAAGGAATGGGTTTTGATTTGCACGGCTTGAGGCAAGAAACATGAAATTTGTTCATTATCTGCGGTTGGTATGCAAATATTTGTTTTCACGAAAAAAAATATGAGAAAACTGCGGAAGGGTTTTCAGAAAAAAAACATACATAATTTTGCCATGGTCCAATGAGCATGTTCAAGGAGGAAGTCTGAGGATGCAAATTGTACATTCAAATTCGCGGTTCTCCATAACGTTGTCCATTGTGTGCAATATGGAATTTATTCCCTTATGGCAACGAGATAATTCAGGAAGGAAGGACTTGTTGCCCCATCGTGTATGCTGGATGTGAAATGAGCAGTTTAATACGAAATTGTGCATGCTGATTCCAGACCGTAAAATTGTGGAAACTATAACAGCAATCTAATACGTAAAATTAACCATTACTTACGTCTCTAGCTCAGTAATTGAGAACACAATAAGTCATTGGCTTATGTCTCATGTCATGGGCGTATTCATTTTAGATCGGAAAATTATGCGTTCGAATTCGAAGCAACTCGGACCAGATAATTCTTCTCGTGTTTTATTGACGATCAGAATTTTAGGGATCATAACCGTCTCACCTTCAGGGACCAGTCCTGTGAGGTTAGCCGGTTCGATTTCGTATTACTTCGCCGTTGAGGCCAATCAAATGCTGTTGTTCCAGTGTGGTTTGATCTAGTCTCTCTGGGCCTACCTTTCTTTTTCGATTGTATAGGAACGTTTAGATATCATCGGTCGATCCCAGCGTGCCGTGATAGAGGCTTTCACGGATATTGAACAACAGGCGAAACTAGTTGGCCTTGAAGTAAATGAGGAAAGACTAAATATATGCTATCAACAAATAAAAAATCATCTGTCCGCCGACTAGGACAAAATGTCACTGTGATAGCAGCAACTTCGAGGTAGTTAAGGAATTCGTCTACCTCGTGGTAAACATCAACTCCACAAATGACATCTTAGTGGAGATCCGTCGAAGAATTACCCTAGAAAACCGCAGCTACTTCGGTTTGGCAAAACAAATGGGTTCAAAACTCCTAACTCGAAGGACAAAGTGCATGCTCTACAGAACGCTTATCCTGCCAGTTCTGCTATACGGCGCCGAGTGCTGGACGATAAGCAGGAAAGGAGAGTTAATGCTGGGATCCTTTGAAAGAAAAATCTTTCGACGGATATTTGGTCCTGTGTGCGAGGAGGGCGAATGGAGGAGAAGATACAACCGCGATCTCTATGAGCTGTATCAAGATGTGGATGTAGTCCGAAAAGCCAAAACTCGTCGACTACATTGGCTCGGCCACATCGAGCGAATGGACAACAACGCTCCAGTCAAGAGGATCTTCGAATCCCAGCCCCCAGGTTCGAGACGACAAGGAAGACCGAACATCCGTTTTAAAGACCAAGCCATCGCCGATGCCAGAGCGCTTGGTCTGGACAACTGGAAGCAGCGTGCTCGTGATCGCAGAGGGTGGAAAGCTACAGGCAGGGATTCTTCACGGGTCGGGAGCCCGTTAAGTAAAGTAAGTATAGAAACGTTTTACTTGGCATTGGGTTCTTTGACGTGAAGGATTCATCGGATTTTGATGCATCTGCATCTTAGGTGCATTGCTGCCATCACCCACGGTTGCTTCGCAGTTGACCATAGATCCAAATATATGAACTTGTTATACTTGGCCATCACTTTTCCATTTAAATGAAAGTCTGGGACAGGTGCAGATACACACTATTTTTTGGGTCAATAACACGGATAATGTTGGCTTCTAATGCGTCGATTGTTGTTGGTTGGTCCAACAAATTTACTTACTCCAAAGAAAAAAATCAAGAGGCGTCCATTTACAAGATCTTGGAGGCCAATTTACATTATCGCTTAGGCGCAATTATGTGATCATTAAATGTTTCCTTTTGACTGAGATCCAACAAGACCCGAACAGAAATCTGTAGAGATGAACAAGGAACATTGTAAAGTTGGTGCTGATATGGAAAAACTACTTCTGCAGACTGCTAAGCGGCGAAGTAAACACACAAAACAAAAATTCCGGCCACCCGACTAAAATGAAATGAGGATAAAAAATATCTAAGCTAAAGTCGAACAATGCTGCCGGGTCGGACGGCCTACCTGGCTAACTATTTAAGGAAGCTGGAGATGACATGGTATATCATACATATTTCTAAGATTTGGTCAGATGAAAGTACGCCTGATAAATGGAGCCTCAATATCGTTTGTCCCGTTAATAAGAAAAGATACCCTCTAAACTGCCTCAACAGTAGAGGTCTCGTAAACATCCCATATATAATTTTGTCTGAGGTCCAGTGTGAGCGCCTGGGAACATTTGTCAACGATTAATTGGACCCTATCAATGCGGTTTTAGGCCCGGTAAGTCCAAATTTTCATACTACGGCAGATCTTTGAGAAAACCCAAGAAGTCCAGATCGATTGCCACCATCCTTTTGTCGATTTTAAAGCCGCATATGACAGCATCTATAGAGACGAACTATACAGAGCCATGTCTAGTTTTGACATCCCTGCCAAACTCTGTCTGTCTGTCTATACAGAAAAATTACTCCTTTGATGTAAAAAAGGGATTCATGCAAGGCGACGCTCTGAAGGTCATGGCTTTATAGCGAATAGCTACAAAAATATGGTCCGAAGCCTCCACCAGGCCACAGACCGAACCAAATTATGCATTTCATAGGCTTAGCGATGAAAGAGAAGTTTGTTGCACAAACTGGAACTTGGAAGCCTTCAAATGAACTACGAAGAGAGAATGAGGAACTGAATGCCTTGTAAGTCTTTAGGAAAGCATTGGGGATGAAAGGGGGCTTTACAGCTGAATAAAGTTAACATATATCTAAATAAGCAAAAAAGGGTTATCTGACAGTCCACCAGCACTCAAAGCTATCAAATCTAAGAAAAGCTTTTCAGCACTCGGGAGATATGCCATCACTCAGTATTACTCTGCTGGGTTCCCAGTCACGTTGGGGTAAAAGTTAACGAAACAGGGAAATGGCGGCTTAAACTTGGACTTACAGCTGGTTGAAATGGAGGTACTAAATGCCTTCTAAATAGTCAGAAATGGTTATAGAAAGGGACATCCAAGCGAACGGTCCCCTCCGATGCTCAGGCCAGGTCGGTTGTACAAGCGCCTCATCCCGCTAAGTCCTCTTTGTCGGGACGGGCCATCCCTTCCTAACATACTCGTGGCTCCGAGATTTCAGAACTAAATAATACAAACTCAAAAAACAAGGATGAGGAGGGGAACGCAAAGTGCCGAAGGCATAGACGACACTCTATCGGTGGTTCCATGCAACCTGGACGACGCCCTTGAAGGCGGTCTTTCTGATGAGGAGATCTCCAAGGAGAGAGAGCAACAGCTACTAGGTGAACCCTCCGATGAATCCGACGGGAATTCCGGGAACACAAATTAGGCCGGATTGAAGAAGATATTCCCTGGTTTAGCACGAAAGAGGTTATTGAACAAGACCATATATGGCCTATATGGCATCCTTACTCTTTACGCTTCTTTGGCATCTAAGAGGAGGCACATATATAGGCCCTCAAAATATAGATCGAAATGCTTCTGTCAGTCACATGCTTCTGGGTGAATTGCGTACAGCTTTTGCAAGCAACCCTCCTAACTAACCTATTTTGTGTTCTCAATGTTTTGAGGATGGAGTAGGAGAAATTTCACTGCGGTCGCCCTGGATATTTCATTTTGATTGGATATATTTTTAGGGCTCTCCTGCCATGACGATATCAAAGACCATCGGATACTTTAATTCGATATTACATGATTTCCAACAAAATAAATTTTTTTTTTTCTTCTCGCTATCTTATTTCAATCGTAAAAAATTTATTCTATTTTGTATAATGGAAACACCTACGCAATAATCCCGCAGCTGTCATCCTCGATAAGTTCACGTGTAATGCCTCCCCAATCCACGGCTCGTTGAAGGATATAAATTTAAAATGGATATGACAAGTCGTTGGACGAAAACATGTAAATTACAAAATGTTCCTTTCTATGAAGAATAATTGTCATTATGCTATAATTCTACATAGTCCCGCTATTATAGAATGTCACTTCCTTCAACATTCTCTTTTCTATGACACAGAATAGGAATACTCACCCATACCGCTATTGCCATAGTCATAGTGCCAGCGTCAGACACTGTGCTGGGATAAGTAGGTGACTTGAATGAGTGCGCGAATTTTCAACTTTATTAATGGTGTAAAGTTTCACTTAATTAATCCTTGGATAATGAACTCGAGTTAAGGCGACACTGCCATCGTCGTCGTCGTCGTCATCATTGTAGGGATGTTGCCGCCCGATGAGGGGGGGGGGCGCTGTCTCCGTAAGCATAGCGATGTCTCTGTAATAGCACAAGGACAATGAAAGACTCGATGATGAATGGAATTCCTTTTTGTAAGTTACCCATGGGTAATATGCTGTGACATATTTTTTTCTGCACTGTCCTTCTTACGAAGGATAATGCAAGTCAATCATGTGTAAAAATAAAGTTACATTGCGGCATTTTAAATTCACACTACCTTTCACTTTGATTGCCTTGACTGGTGACAAAAAATCTTGACCAAAACTCACCGAAGGATACATTCGAGATTTAATTAATTTTTAAATTTAATTTGGCTTTGTGGCGCTACACGATTTCGTGTTTTTGCATTTCAGATGGCAATGGCATTCTTTGAGGAATTGGGAAACAGATAGTGAATTTTTTTCTTTTGAAGTCCGTATTCTCTGTTCCATTCGATGCCTCAAATGGAATTTCAATTATTCTCTTGTTTATTTTTTTGCGCCTAGTTGTGGTTTTTTCTTTTCTCAATCGACCTCGGTGAATATTTGAGAGGCGAAAACTTTCAACAGGAACAAAGAGAGTAAGTTATTTTTTGTATGGCTTTGCTGTTTGGTTACGCACACGCCATAAGGGATGTCAGAGATGTGCGTGTTTTTTTTTGTATGGCTTACTCAAGGGCATTGGGGACTTATCATCGCGTAAATTGATCTCAATGGTGTCTATATACATATTTTTGTCATAGTACGACGTTTGTAGTGCGGCAAAAGTGCAAATGAAATCTGCACATTGATGCAATGCAATCAGTGTAATTAAGATGAGAGTTATCCTTTTTAATTTTGCACTTATGCTTGATTTTCGTGGTGCTATAAAATGGATTAACAATATTTGTGGGAGTCAGTTATGGTTGGAAGGCTAACTTAGGTGATTGGTTTCACGAGCCAAGTTCCTTTATTTTATCTGTAACAGGTTTTATAATTCCTCAATTTTTTTTAGCAAGTGGTTTGATACCAAACTAATAAATGGGAGTTTTCAGTGTGAAGTTTTTTGAGTTTATTTAAAGTAATGTCAAGAAGTTTGCTGGGTGGGCCTTGGGTATAATGAATAAAGGTTTCTAACAAATACGGAAGTAGCAGGCGAAGACGACGACCGAAGAATTCAACGTTTGGCTAAAAGTCTCGTGTAAACTTGGTTCACTAGCGATGTCGTAACTCTTTCCATCGAGAATATTACTGCTGTTACAGAGGACGTCCAAAAGAGTACATACATATTCACAAGACAACAATGCACACAGTTTGGCTTTAGCAGACGTTGGTTCAAGTTTTGCACATCAGCAAGTTTGCTCGGGCAAGTTTTGTTAAAAATTTTACAAAGTGCTTTAATGGTCAATTTTGTTTTGTTTTTTATTTCGCTCGGTACACTTTCTATAAACCACTAGAAGCCGTCTTGAAGGTGATTGTTCAGTTCAGTTGACCATTATTTGCCTAGGCATGTTTGCAACTCTTAAAACGGTGAAATCATTGATGAAGGCAGCCCCTAGGTAGGTAGATAGATTAGTGGATGTCCTTGTGATGCTAGTCACGGCTCATTTAGAACCAGGGTACCGAATAGAACGCTCGCGTGCGCACGCAAATAGCTCACGTCTCAATTTTTATTCGCGTGCGTGAGTCAATTTATTTTTTTCCTACCGCACGCGCACGTGGGTGAGTTTTGGCAAAAACAGAAAATGTCCGCTCGCGTGCGCACGTGAGACGTGTATATTATTCGTGAGTCGTTTTTAAAATTTGAATTCCAGGATTAATGAACTGGATTGGTGTAAGTGTTGAGGTGCGGCAGGGCAGTAGATATGTTACGCGTGGCTTATAAGGAATTGGATTGGCATCAGAAAAAAATATTTCTGAGCAATTCGAGTGTTGCGTCCGTACAATAAATATGTTACGTATGGTTTTTGGTTGCAAATTGTTGAATTTAGTTGGAGAGATTTATACCTATGCAAAACAAGTACAAAACAATTTGAAGTTAAAATTTTGTATCAAATGAATGGTTCTATAGACGGATTAAATTGGTTAAATGTCTCCTTGCACCTAGTAGAGGGTGCTGTTACAATGAATACATCAGCATTCTCTGTTAGCAATATTGTTAGTCATTGTATAATACCCTTCTACTGTTGTTCTTTTAAGAACAATATTACATTTTATTGGTACATTGTTTTTTCATTTTATATTAAGGTGTTAAGAATTACGAATTTAGGCTTATATTGAAAATTCAAAGGGGAATTGAAGCTGTACCAACCATCTCCAGTTCTAGAAGTATTTAAAAGTTAAGGAATTTGTTTTTATTTCATTCGGTGGGTAATTGCGAAAAGGAGCCTATGAAAGTAGAAAATAAAATTAATTAAATATTAATATGCCTAACAATAATTAAGATGCACCTAAAACTATGATAAAATGGAATGGAATGGAAGTGGAAAAAGTCCAGCGAATATAAAACGTAACTATCAATTTCTACATAAAAAATATAGGTGTTGATAGTGACAACAGCATCAATAAACCTATGGCATTGAAATCCAGGACAAAAGAATAACAAACAAGCTAAATGTAATGCCATAAGAACTGCCGCGAACTGCTCGTGAGCATGCCTGCTTAGAACACCAAATTGGGTCCATTATGTCCATTTGGGTACCTTCTTTGAAAGTAAAAACGTCTAAAAAAATACAAAAGTAGCCGCTGTTAGAGGCTCAAACTCACTCTCTAAGAACCATCCTAATTTGCACAAAAATTAAAGAAAGTCTTTTACCTCGACTTTTGTTACATCCTCTAGTTCATCATATTAGTATCTTCCGAGGGTCATAATCCTAAAGCTATTTAGATCCGGATATTCGCATAACAGGTGTTTCGATAATGCTTTGCGGTGTACATATTTCACCAAGTGCCAGTGATGCGTTCATCTCCGACCCCAATACTACGAGCATGTCCGCTTCTACGTTTCCCTGGATATCAGTGTGCCCAGATACCCAGCGCAGTGTTACCGAGTTTTTGGATCATATATTTCGTCTAACGACTTCCCGCATTGATTCACAGCCCTTGGTTTCACCACATCCAACTGCATGGCCTTAATGGCCGCTTGACTGTCAGCGTAGAAGATCCTGTCTGCAAATCCGTGCCTTTTCAGTTCTGCGGCAGCCTGGATGATGGCAGCTATTTCCGCCTGAAAAACGCTACAGTCGTCGTTAATTCTAAAGGATTTGTTCAATGCTAGTGACTCACAGAAAATTCTCGCGCCTGTGCCGACACCCATTTTGCAACCGTTGGTATATATGGCGATCGCATCATCTTTTGCAACTGACTTCTCGTCCCATTAGCTTCCTTCTGATTTTCTGGTATTGAATCTCCTGTTGAAAGTGAATGGCGAGGGTAGATAAACCGTAGTTGGTGTTGAAGTCCCCATCTGCTACCCAATGTTCTGTGCCACGTACGCCCGTTTAACACGGTCTTCTATACCCTCGCTACAGTTAAGTTTGGAGTCTAAGATAAGCCCAGGTTTTTTGTTGAACTAGAAATAGTTGAATCAATTCCTCGCATTTTCGGTGTCCTGAAGGTTGGAATTACATTTTTTGGTAAACTGTAAGACTTCTGTCTTAGATTGGTTGAATGCTAGTCACCGTCCAGCGATCCAGTTGCCAACAATTGAGTGCGTGGCTGAGTCGATCGCTGAGGACTGAGGGGAATTTGCCTGGAACCAGGATTACTATGTCCTCCGCATATGCGTTCACGGTGAAGCCTGCAACTTTATCCGACTTCAACTCCAAGAAAAAACTATTTTGTATTTCTTCTATAAAAAAGGCATACAAGAAGTTTCTGATGCAACTATTAATGGAGTTGTTTCCATTAATGGAAGTTAACCAGCACCAAAGTAGGGATTTCTTTAAATCTGTTGCGACTACTCTGGGTTACTTGCGCAGATCGTCACTTGACATACGCACAGCTAGGAACGTAGAATGGGAGTGGTTCTTGATCGGAAGACACAACAAAATAGAAAAAAATATGTCATGCCAAGGTTCACCTGTCAACAGCGGGCAGACACTACTTCATCATCTACATGTCTTCCCTATACTTACAATGGCAACTAGATGTTATGTTCCCTAGAGTGCATTTAACACACCACCTTTTGCGCTGAAGTGCACCATGGCAGCTTCGGTACTCCTTTTATTTAGAGCTGCCCCAAAATAATAACGTGGTGCTCAGTCGTCTCAATTGCAATGGCTATTTGAGAAGTGACAGAATAATAAACAATAGATTTGGCAGAAGCCGCCAAAGACTGTTCACATCGGACTGTCCGTCCCTATTGGCAAATCCTTTCGCTCTGAAAATCCACTTTCATACTTCGTTCAAATCCAAACTTCATTTTATAGATGATTATCGACAAAAAATACATAAATACCATTACCCAATTTATTGTTTTAAGTTGCACCGACAACAAGCAGAATATTCTTAAATAATTTAATGGACTTATTACAAGTACATACCCTTAGTTGTTCGATAAGCATCCATAATAAACGATAATTAATGAGCGCACAAACTTCCTTTGCTTCGGTAATTGATTCATCAGCTTTGCCATGAATAGTAATGCCTACCCCCAACCAAAAATCTACAATCTCCTACCTAAAATCCTTGCTATAAACTGGATAACGATGCCGGCAAGTTATTGCAGATAAATTAATTACTCGGATAAATATTAACTAGCTGTTCATAGATCCACTTATAATCCCCCTTCGTGCTCGGCACTTACACAAAGAATGTATCTAAAACAATATTCCCCTTTTGTTATTCTTTGAACTCGCCCAACAAAAGAATAGAAAAGCACTCCCCCGAGAGCATCTCATCATCTAGGGTACCTATATCCCCATGCTGTGGCCCTGGAGCGAAGTATAATAACAAAAGCATCACCAAAACGATGTGGTGCAATCTCACAGTGGCGATGATAATAGTGGTGATGCCATTCAAGCCGAGCCCATAAACATTTATAAAATTTTAACGACCTCATTTCCTCGCTTTCATTTTTCCCACCCTGAATTGTCATCTTCACAGCTAGTGCTACAAACCGCGCGCTAAAAATACACACACACACACATACAAAAAGAGTCAATAGGTACCTACTTGCTGGGAGTGAAAATCCTCTAAATTTTCACCTAGTTTTCCCGTAGATAGTCATAGTTCCACAGAGAGAAGGTTCTCCCTCTCAGAAGATACACTTCGTAGGTACACACACGAAATCAACAGATTTCTTGGCTTTTCCAAACATCTACTTGGCGATGGGGAGATGATGGGCGAAGAATTCATCTCTATTTCAGGCAACGACCTTCAACTAAAAATTTGACTTCTAGTACCGTGTCGGTGGGCTGGCGGGAGTTCTACACCAGTTCCTATCTTACCTTATTTTCTTTTATTGCAATGATGAGACGAAAGTACCTGAGGGTCTCAAACCTACTCTACATAGTATGTAGTGCAGCTGCTGGAAGAGATAGTTTCTTGACTATCTGACGATAACAAGTGGGGCTAAGGAGTTCATGATGTTGATGAGTAGTAGGATGGTAGTGATAGGTTGAATGCGGTTGAAAGTGCCTCTAAGCAAAATGAATCCTTTTGTGCGCGTAAAACTGAACAAAATCTTAGGTGTTCAGAGAACACACTTGCTGCGAGCGTTGATTTTATAAAGATAAGAAATTCATTTTCATCTCAAATGAGTACGATTAAAAATAGATAATTGTGTCAACTATACTCACTGCTGCTGAAGTTATTGTGTTTACAGAAAAGAACTGATATGATATTCAATGTCTTGTGATAAGTCTATCTCCCACGAAAACCTAGACTACGTCAGGTTAGGAAGAAAATCAGTGTTTGCTTCTACGTGACACCACATGCGGATTCATTGAGTGTACAAGTAGTGGAGAGTAAAACGTTCAAGCCTCTGCTTACATATGAAGCAGGGCTCACCATTAAACCCTATCTCACGTCGTTGGGCTTCTGAAATATCTGAGCTGCGAAACATTCAAACTTTTATCAGCCTCAAGACAGCAGTCCAATTGACACTATTACTTTCCGATCTTGCTAATCCATCCGCAATTCCTTGGTTACCGGGGATGCATCCAAGCTGAAGCCAGTTTAGTCTGATCTAAGGTCGTTTCACTATCAATTTTCTCTGGCTTGACTATCTGAAAATATATAAATTTTGGCATCTTTGATACCTTTTCCAAGGTTTAGTCTAGCACAGACCTCAATGGCATAATTTTCAGCCTGAAACAAAGTGTTGGACACCTTGCTGTTGGTTCAAAGCATGCAAGCTCCTACTCCAGATTCCATTTTCACTCCGCCGGTGTACCAGATAAGACTTTTGTGGTCCAGTATCGGGATACCCTTGACTCAGTTCGCTTGGTTCAATATTTTTTTAACTTTGTCATATACATTAGTATACTAAAGAGAAAGTTATTGCGATCGTGCGGAAATTTCGAACTCAAACTGAGTATGTTAGATTATCTAACGACAATAGAGAAGTCCAAAAAAGTGAATCCGTCAATGCCGTCCGTCGGTCTATCTGTCTGTCTGTCTGTCCGGGCGCCGTATAGCGAAACGGTTCGACGGATTTGCTTCAAAGTTCGTATATAAGGATCTTGGGGTAACACCTCGGAGCATCTTTTTATTTTTTGTATTATCTTTTGAAATAACGGTACCTGCCATACAAATTTGTTTGTGCAAATCACTTATCACTATTTTTCTCGAAAGTGGTTCCAAGGATTTCTCTCTTTTTTTGTACTAAGTATGTTTAGGATGGGGTTAAAAATTCTGCATACTCAGTTTATGGAAAAAAAATTGACTAACGGTAATTTATAAAACGGGCAATATCTCGAAAACTATTAAAGTGAACTTAAAAAAAAAATGTACAGTCTTTTTTATAATGAAAACACAACAAATCTGCGTACATAGATTTTTTAAATATTTTTTTTAATTTTTTTTTCATTTAATGATTTTCTTAAATTTTAATTAAATTCGTTTTCTTAAAAACGGCTCTAACGATTTTCATAATTTTTTGTATTTCAAACAATTATGTTAAAAGTGTCCAATGTCCGAAATTACATCAAAATCGTAGGTGCCGTTTCTGAGAAAATCAAATTTTTTAAAACCTAAAAAGTTAGTTTAATAAATTTCTCACCATTAATTTTCGATTAATTTTGCGACTCAATGTACCGAGAAAGTTTCGTATGACGCAGTTGTGTACTTTATTCTATCTCAAACAGTGTACGGGATTGTACAAAATATGCCTAACTGTCTCTGGGCGGTGAGGGTCCAAAATCGCTTCTGTAGCTTTGTTGCCATTGCTCTCGGCATTTCAACCACATCTAAAAAACGAAGAATATCTCTTGCCAATGGCGTGTGTTTTGAGGCAATGAGGTTTACAGAAGTTAATTCCAATAGCACTTCCATTGCTGAAGTTTGGCATATACGCATTGCGCCGGTGATGCATAGGCACGCCAGTCTTTGCACCGTGTTGAGAGATTCTCACGTTGTGACTGATTCACGGGAATAATAAATCGCTAGCACTACGTTCCTAATGGAATAACCTTAGGCTAACATGGAATTAAGCGAATATTTACTCATTGAAATTACTAACGGTGTAACCATGTTTTTCTTCCTTAAATTAAAGTACCGTATTTCGTGAGCTAAAGCATTTGGCCTTATTACACTTTCGTGAAAAAAATAAAGTCCATATTTAGTCTTTTTTACACACCGAATTGGTCTTATTTCAATTTACCAAAAAGAAATAATGCCAAATGTTGATAGATGACCTTATTTCACTAATGCAAAGTGAAATAAAGCCAAATTTCCATATTTGGCCTTATTTCATAGCACGGAGTAAAAGCATATGCATCTACTCGAAGCAGAAGAGTTTCCCATATCATATCATTTTCTTTATATTTTTGTTTCAGGATTCTCTATAAGTTTCGGTCGGGCACTTCTACCATGCTCTTGGCTTGAGTAAAAAGTCTTGAAGCATAATTTCATACAAGTTCCACTTATGTGGCTACTTCCTACTTCTTGATCCAATGATAGTGTAGGCTCAAATCTTTAACCTCATTCTCATGCTCATTACTGGTTGATGTGAAAGCAGCGCTTAAAAATTCAGAGATGAAGATATGTTTAGTGTTTCTCTGACGTCTTGATCGTTTCAATTAGACCCCAAACTATTAGATCCTCAAACTTTATTATCTGCAATTCAGAATTTTTAAAATATTAGGTTGTCTTATTTATCTTAAGCAAAATGGAGAAGGGAGTCAATTTCTGCGGTTTTATTCTTCCTACAATTATCAAGAAAAAGCGGCATCTCAAATGACCACCTCACAGAGGTAGTAGTCCTTCATTTCCGATGGAACCCTTTTTTAAAAAATTGAATAAATCACTCAAATTAGCATCAAATATTCCAAATTTTTACGATTTAAAGAAAACTTCATGTAAATGTTGTGCGCCGCTCCGTTTCACATGGTCCATTCGGAAGGTCCAATTGTGCGTCACTTTTTCGAGCATTTCGGCCTGTATGCCAAAAAAATCGGGTTCGGCTTATTTACTTTATATAACTCCACAAGAAATAATCAAGAGGCGTTAAATCGCATGATCTTGGCGGCCAACTCACAGGGCCATTTCGAGAGATAAGGTGCTCACCAAATTCATCCTTCAACATTTTCATTGTTTCACGAGCTGTGTGGCATGTGGCACCGTCTTGATGGAACCACATGCCAACCCAGTTCAACTCAGCCACAGTCGTCTTTAAAGAAAAATGGACCAAAGATGCCACCAACCAGCCAAAGTTTTTGTCTTGATGATTTGAATGATGATTTCGAATGAGCCACCAGCGAATCATCGAAAGACCAACTTTCAAAAACTGGCCTTATTTTACGTTTAGAAAGTAAACTCACCTCTGTCGAGCACATTCATACAGCATACTTAGCAGCATTGCAATTACTTTTAATAAAAGCTCAAAACCTATTGCCCGAGCCGATAAAAAATTAACAATTTCAATTTAATTTTTCTCTTTTCAGATTCCGAATTAGAAGAATTCGAAACGCCAGCACGATATCGTCCGGATTCACTAAGTGCCCTCAGTCGTGCCACACGTTTCACTGAAGATGAAATCAAACGAATTTATCGGGGATTTAAGGCTGAGTGTCCGACGGGTGTTGTCAAAGAGGATACGTTCAAAGTAATCTATTCGCAATTCTTTCCTCAGGGAGGTTCGTGCGGTACAGTATACATATTTTTGTTAACATTTTTCTAATCGAACATAGTGTACTAATTGTTGGTATTTGTTTTTTTCTTTGTCTTTTTCTTCCCTTTTCTACCCTCCCAATTAAAAACAAAACTAACTAAAAACATAAAAAACACTAACAAATTATTATTTGTTAAAAATGAAAAATTAAACTTGCCTGGTATTTTCCGTTTTTTTTATTATTTCAATTCTTTGGTATCGTGATCGTCGACCGACGACTTTTTTATGTGGAAATGGAACAAAACAAAAATAACGGTGTACACGATAAAAATATATGTTTTATGGCGTTGCACTGCAATATTTTTTTTTTTATAATTTTTTTTTTGTGTTATTTTATGCTTTTTTTTGTGCAGAAGTCAATTTTTATTAGTCATTAACAGTTTGATGTTATTTATTGCTTTATGTTCATGATTTTGCGTGAAGCAATTTTTTTTTGTGGTAATTTGTGTTGAAAAGTTAATGAACAGCTTAATAACTGCTTTCATTGAAATACGAACGGGAGGACCGCGTGAGCATGATACGAGGAAATATAAAAACCAAATGAAATTTTGAAAATATATGTTTATCAGGCAGCGAGAGAGACGATAACGAATTGGTTGTCGACAAATTTAATTTGTTTATTTAACAAAAAAAAATTATATTAAGTTTTCAAAAGTCCTCGAATTTAGTTGCTGAAATTCGCACAAGCTTCTTTCTTTGTGGGTGCAATTTGTATTTCAATTGATTGGGTAAACATGTAGAATGTAGATTTATGTTTCACATAAATTGCAACGACGGAAATTTACATTCATCGATTTATTGAATTTCAAGGCGAGTGGGTTAAAATAAAACATAAAAAAGTTATCAACTGCAAAATAAACTGAGGTAGCTGTTTTCTTTAGGAACTGTCATCGGGAAACTGCTATCAGACTTTGTCGGTCAGCATACTTTTAAGTTTGTACAGACGTGGAATGAAAATTTATTTATTCGTAGAAAACATTGGCATACTCGTGTAATAAGCAGGTTTCCCCTCTCTCTCTCACTCCTTATTTCCTGAAGCTTTGGATTCCCCATAAAGGTATCTGCATAAATTTGGCGTGTTTGTCACCTAGTCCATCGTCTTGGGTCTTTTTCCTCAGGAAGGAATCAGATCAATCAGTTTTTCATTTGAACGTCCCTTTTGCTTTTGCAAAAAATTTAAAATCTCGATAAAACCCGTCTCCCCAGGGTAAATCGACACTGCAGAACTTTATTGTTGTTGATGAATATAAAAACGTTTTTGTTTTGTATGTCTTAACGAATTTGGAGGCAACATTCAGAACAGCAGAACAACAGCACAAGCCAATACGAAATCTCTTTATATACTACTTACTTAAAAAGTCTCTGAGTTAAAGGCGAGCCCAGGCACAGTGTTTCTAATATATATTACCGTTGAAACGAAGGTTTGGTTCCTTTGTCGTTTCAAACCTGGCAACTGGGATCATCCTGGCACACAGGACCAAATATCCGTCGGAAAAAGGCGTTCGTCTTTCGAAAAAGGCCAAATGAGGCACAGAACATTTTGTTCACATTGTATTTGAAATTGCTGAATCTGAGAAGAGTTCTTCTAAAAGAATGCAATCATTTGGTATCGCATTCTTTAAAGTCTCACTCAAAGAATTTAAATAAATGATTTATTACTTGAACTTCACTTGAATACTTCAGATTGAAAAAATACAAAAGCCATTCATTTTAAAGTCAATGAATTAATAGCGTTCTTTTAGGAGCATTAGGACTTCATTCTAATTTTTTAAACTCTGGTGCATTCTTTGATTTCTTGGAAGCCTTTGAAGGTTTTTGAAAATATTTGAAATAATTTATAATGAAAAACACTGATAAGCCACATTACGTCATACTGAGTTCAAGATTCCCTTCTTCTTTTAACAAATATGATACAAATCGTCCTTGAAACCTTAAAAAAAGGTCATCAACAACATTATCATTTTCAATAAGTGAAGTCAATGAATTAAATCACCTTTCAGATAATTCAAACGAATGAAATTTCAAAATGAAATGTTTAGCAAAGGCCAGACAGTCATGATGTTGTATGGAGAGCACTCACAAAGGCCCGAGTTTCAAACCCTAATGATAATCAAATGTTCGGTGGTTGGAGTTCTGAAATCAGTGACAAGGACAATTATGAATCTGTAGTCCCGTTTCCTCAGTCCAAAGAGATATTTTTTCTGCTTAATTTTCAAAGGTAGGATGTATTTGTAAAAGCTCTGTTATTTTACCTCCACGAACGGGTACCCATGTTAGAGTTACAAAGTTACATCCTATCTCCTTCACAATTTCGAAGAGAATCGTAGCAGTTTAATAGCAGCTTGGTTGCGATCGCGAACTGATATCTGATAACAATGAAGTAAACTTCGGTTCTAGAGAGACCGATCATGAGGGAACCGTCTCTACAAACGTAAGTATCACTAGGGCCGATTCACTTATCTCCGTTTCATTCCAGGCGGTTCGAAAAGAGCACTTAAAAATCAAATATGGATCATATGAAGTCGGGTGCTCCTCTCCTGCTAGCCGTATGGTCTGTCAATTCCGTCTAAAAGGATTTGCTTTTTGATAGGCATGCTGGCTGTCATGAATTCGCAATGTAGGTGTAATATTAAGTTTGCAGTTGTACATCAATCAATTTTTTTTAGAGTAATTCAGTAGAAACGGTGAAAGACTGAGTCCTAAAGTGTTTGAAAGATCGCAAGTAGAGAATATATCGCAGAATTTGTCTATAATCTTTTAATTCAATAAAAAGAGAACCTCTGCCCAGCTAATTGCTTGGTTTTTTTTGTACATCTTGAATTTTCTCGTTGCCCGCATGAGAGAAGCAGTAAGCTTTCCCGTCAAATTATCTGGCTCGGTTAGATGATTTCCACACTTTGTTCCTTAGATGAGAAAGCTCGATCGGTAAAGCGTCGTGGCATACTGAAATACCCCGCAGAGTTAGATCCTGGAAACTACCGAATTAATGTGATAGCTCCAAGTGAGCGATAAGTAAAAAAACAAAATTTAGAATAAATTTTCAATAAACATTTAATAAATTTACAATTTCTCAAAATTGCTTCGTCGACAAATTAAAATAAACTTAAATTAGTAAAGTACAGTGGATTAGAAAAAGACCCCAGTTGCATAGTAATCTCTCACGAAGAACTTACTGATCGAACGATTCTTTGAAGTAAATTCTCCTGTAATATTTCTTATCTTCGGAGAAACATAAAATTCTTCTTCTTCGAAACTTCCGTCCAGTTCCTTGTCACTGGTAGCAAAGTGAATTTCCATGCTTCTCGATAATATTTTGTTGGTGTAAATTTCAATACTCTCGAACGATAGTTTCCAGTCAAATTTGGTTGAGTTCTCCGACCGAACTGGATACGGTCCTAGGTATTTTGTATACTCAGAATGGCCCTTTCCCATCTTTACAACATAGTCCATTTGTTTGTTGCCGCTTACAGCGAAAATTCCTCTTGCGATGCCATCTTCAAGATCGAATGTTTCCAGCACAAACCAGTAGAGCCCATTTTCTCCATTCAGCAGGAAAACTTTGGTGAAAACATCCCTTAAGGAGAAGTTGAAGTGTGTCCCGTTGATAATTTCCTTGACAAATTTATTGTGACTCTGCCGACAGTGGTCAAGAAGATATGTTTCGGCTCCAGTCCAGCAGCACATTCGACAACTTATGAACATATTTAAATTTAATTTTTAAAAAATTGTGAACTATGTAGTTTAAGGATGTAAAATGCGGAATGATAGATGAGTTGTGTGAAAGGATGGTTTTTATATAAAAGCTAAGCAATGGTTCAGGTAAAAAATATCAACGGGTTGAGGGGATAAGCCAGGTAATTTTTATGGGGGATAAGGGCTTAAACGTATTTTAAGTTCGACCACAGGTATGTGAAACATATTTTCTGAGAAGGTAAGGTAAAAGGGTTTTTCCAATAATTCCTACTTAATTTATTGCACAACTTTTTATTCTATTTTATTATAATGCAATATCTAGAGTACCTTATTATTAGATTATTATCTTTTATAGTACTTCGAAATAATTTATTGCAGCAATGAAATAACTTAGAATATCAGGTACATTATATGTCGGTGGAAGGAGATTAAAAAATAAGTGGGAACAATGAAAGCTAAAATTTCAAATCAATACAACTGATTTTTCTTTTTAGCAAAATCATAATAATATCCTTAAAATGAAAGAAAATTGTCCAATTAATACTTCGTGGTTGCCAAATATAAAAACATAAATACTATTTCTGCGATTTTTAACAATTACGAACCTACTTACCGTTCTGTTTTAGAAGTCAGTACTTTTTGTGGTTGAAGATTATTGTATAAGAGAACTTGACTTTTCTCTAACATTTACGTCCTTTTTCGAGGAAAATACGATTTGTTTTATATAGATCCTTATTTGCCTTAAAAACATGTAAAACAGACGTGTAGAAGCTAGGTGAAAGTTATTATATAGGCCAAGGCCAAGTTGAAATAAGCTCACATAAAACCCTCAACCCTTAAAAGATGCAATAGGATATTTGATAGCTATATATTAGTCACCACTCCAGATGCAATATACCAGCTATGTCGCGTGGTGTAAGTCGGTTCAAGGGTGGCCACCGTTGCAAGTATAGCCAAAAAACGCGTAGTAACATGATTTTCCGGGACGTGAGTATCCATTGTACAGTTGCGAGTACATTATGTTTTTGACTTAATTTTAATTTGCAAGTACTTAACGACTGATATAAAATTGTTTTGTGGAAAAATTTTCTAAATTTAAAAATAACTAGCTGTATCCGCCCAACTTAGCCCGAGCAAAATAAAATATCAGAACTAATGTTAAAAAAAATTTCTTGAACAGGATAGCTTTTGCGTGGTGGGGGGGATCTACCTGAAGAAAAATCATTGAAAGATAATGCTAAGACATAACACGAGGAAACCTAGAATAGTAAGGAACTTCTATGCGTTCTAAAAACACCTCCCGAAGACTGACTTAAGTCTGCCTTCATGTTTTCTCAACTAATCGCTGGACTTTTCTCCTAAAAAAAATTGTTTAAATAGCTTTTTATTAAAGCAACGCTTCTTTATAAACAATATTAGTGGTTTTATTTCCATCTGTTAAAATTCCAATATAGTTTTAATCAGGGTCTTACTGTTGACCCGACAAAGAACATCCGTCAATTCTATATCGTGATTGTCATTAATATCTGGGCGCTTACCTCTGTTAATATCTAAGAGAAGTTTAGAAAATTGCTCATAATTTCAAGTCAGATAATGTTGCCTAAAGTGCCTCCAAAGAACTTGATCGTGCATTGATTTCATCAGAGCGCATACCTCACGTGACAACAGGTACATGTGACTGTATCCTAAATATGTACCGTCAGACGCATCTAGAAAATACATACCGCCAGCGGTTGTGTAGGACTCTATTTCCTTCTTCTTTTCTTCCAAATCTTTTTTTGATGTTGATCATACCGATTTAAGCTTTTAGGGGTCTACGACGAATATTAAAAAAATATATATAAGGCGAAAACTGCACATATATTTAGTAGGAGGGACCTACAGTTTAATGCCGATTCCGAACGGCAATTAATTTTTTAAAAGCTTCTCATGACATTTCTTACTCTTGGATGTTTGTCAGATGTTGGCAAGACGTGGGGCAGCGAATAAAAACTTGGAATGGAGCCGGGATTTGAACCAGTTCCAGACCAGACCCCACTTAGTGGTCCAAAGCTTAAGTGCTAACCACTAAGTCACTGCACCCACGAGTTATTATTATATTATGCAAATGAATCAGCTGTCAAAAGTTGATGTTTGTGACAATTGTCGCAACAAATTGTCACAACGTAACGTAAACATAAACGTCATCTATCATGAAGATGGCGTCGTGAAATCGCTCAATATAAAATGTATGGGAAAATTAATTTCCTTCAGATTTTTTTTTCGGGGATTTTTCGGGAATTTTCTTGGTTAAGAAGAAGAATCTTTAACGACATCTTAACGGGCTACAAGCTGAAGATGGTAATTACAGAGCCCGGAAGTGCGTCGACACTACATATTTATATACGTAACAGTTAAAGTAGACATATAGCTACGCGCATTATATACTGAAACACGACTTTAGCTTGTGCGAATTTCCTACCCAAAATTTTCGTCGTATCACGCTCACTTGAAATTAAGTACCTAACAGTCGCTGAAGTTTTCTTTGAGTTCATTGTTTATTTTCGCTTTCAAAATTTTCATTTTCTGCTTTTTTATTTAAATTTTGTGTTAAAAAAAACTATCTATTACCAAAACACCACTGTAAGTATACTAAATGGTAAAAAAAAAACAAAAAAGTTCAAAGTGTCAATGGATATAAGTTTTTAGTTCCTGCTATCTAAATGTGTTGCTTCATTTGGCTTCAATGTCTATCAAAACTTATTTCTAACTTCCGCGCGTAATCATTCAATTTCTTGATATAGCATCACTATCATCATCAAAGTCATCATCATCATTCTCAATCTCAATCTTAATCTCATTGAATAAGTGTCTCTGATTATGCATGCGGCGCGCTCCACCCTGTCAAGTGAGCAAATCTGTCACTGTTCTTGATTTCGATTTTGATTTTGATATCCCGGCTGGACGCAGACAAAGAATCAAAATTATATTTAATGTCATGGTCATAATTTTAATTTTTTATTTTATTTGTTTCTGGAAGAGAAAACAGGAAAAGTTGATCAATACTATGTCTATGTGTGACAGTGACGGTGACAGTGACAACTGAGAACTACCACAACAAGACAAACGCTTTTGACAGACGACAACACAACAAACGGGTTGAATGTTTTGAATGACTGTATCACAGATGACCCTGATGATAGGGGCCTTATTTTGTTAAGGACATTCACACCAACACGCATATCCTTTTCTAAATTTATACCACTCATGTGCGTACCTTCTCGGCACATCAGTGTGGAGGTGCGGTGAATCTGAATCTATTATAATAGCAATCCGACAGTTACGTATTCGACTGCATAATAGTGCGAGGGAGTGTTGTCGTCGTTTCTATTTTTAGTCTATTTAATCAGTGTCCTTGGGTGACGGTTGGTTGGTTGCTTGGCTTGTCTCGTGGGAAATCAACAATCAAGCTATTTTGGCGACCTCACATAGGGCATTTTCATGTAGATTGTCTCTACCTCGACGGTCCGGTCCGGTATGTGGTCAATTGTAATAAATTCTACAGGATGATGACATTTTCAATTTTTTTTGTTTTTTTCCTTCTTCGTCCTGTGGGTATTTAAATTTCACAAAAGGGACAAAGTATAAATAAAACATAAGTTGGGTACTCGTTCTGTCTAAAATGTTGTCTCGTTCTGTTCAGGCTAGTGGCTAGATTACCATATATTAGGGACAAACATAGCCGAACAAAGGTCAAATTGCAATATCGCAGGGGACACGTGTGTAGTGTAGTTGGTGTGGATTCTGAGTCCGAGCTGATTTTAGCTTTGCCCAAGGATATTTTCATAATTCTCTGCCATCCCCAGACATCCCCAAAAGAAAAGGTACGGTTATTCATGTTTACCATTATCTTTGTTTGTTTTTTTTTCTCCAGGCAAAAAACTTATTATATTAGTATTAACAAGATGTGTACCGGCTTCGCCTGTTAAATGCCCACTTTGCGGTATCGCACGCCCATAGTTTCAAAAACAAAAAAAAAAGTAACTAATTGTCTCTCGAGGATAACGGTGTGTGTCGTGTCGTCGTCGTCCTGCGAATACGTATTATGACATAAAGTAAAATTAATATATGTATCATTACGTGCTAGGAATCCATTAAGCTTGTGCCAAAGACCACAGCCAGCTACGCCTTACGAATGTGTGATCCTTCACATTTAGGTTTACATTGAATTATTAAGGTTTGGTACTTAGTTTAGGGTTAGTTCGTCCTGGTTCGAATGGTATTATTAGTTCTTTTTTTTTCTCTCACTTTTTGCTTGCAATGTGATCTGATAAGAGGTGGTTGGTGTGGTTGGTGTGAAGGCTGAATTGAATAATCAGTTGGAGTAGGTGAAAAAAAGAGTAACAGAAAATTGATAGCTTAACGATGATTTATTGGATATTGTGAAATAAATTATTTTCTTATAGAAAACTGGGTAGACAAAGTTGTATTGTGAAATAAGATGAGTTGTGGCTATTTGGCCGCAAGAAGTTGGCTATAAATCATATTTATTATAAAAGTTATGTGAGAAATAACTTTTTTTGTTGTCGGTTTAAAAATTAGGGCAGTATAGTGCTTCAGTTTGATTTAGCTTTTCATAAGTCATTTTTATAGACTGAGTTTGGTAGATAGTTGCGGGACGTGTTTGGTACTCCTTATTTTATTTTAGACGCTCTAATGAAGTTCAGACATTGGTCTTGGTCATAATTTATGTATTGCATTGTCGAGTTACTTAACATCCCACTGGTTTTGGCGAAGCGAAAGAGGTCGGCTAGTTCGATTCAATTTAAATCGTCTTCGTACAGGAAGTGTTTGCCGAGACTAATCAGTCTGGTGTTCTGGCAAAAAAAGCGGGACAGTCACAGATGAACTGAAACGTCGTTTCATCATCTTCCAGACAGCACTCGCATAAGCCCGGGCTTCTAACTCTGATCCTTTTTAGATGCTCGTTGAGAGGACAAGGCCAATTAGGGCTTTCAAGTCACATCTTGAATAAATGAGCAGCACGCTATGGTTAGTTGTGGGTCGATAAAGTCTGATTACAAACCTTGCCTAGCCTTAGCCTTAGAAGGATATTTATAGCAGTATTCTGTCTAGCTAAGGACTCAGATAATTTGATAATTTGAATCATTGGAGTAGACTCTGGCACAGCAAAGACCCTTCATCTGTGTATACGATGGGTATCGCTCTGCCTAATACCAATCCACCCATCACCGCTCCATTTCTAGCGGTCATAGCTTCCATAGCAGCGGTTGCAGTTCCTCTCATTGCAACCGTAATGCATACACACGCAAGGTGTTGTAGCTTTGTTTTGTAGCTGTCTTTTTGAGATCTCTTGGCCAGCAACCAACAGCGCGATACAAGAGATAAGGTCTAACAATGCACGTGTATATCCTTCTTAACATGCTGCGGCATTGCCAGAGAATGTTTGTGGCCTTTGTGCCTGTATGTGTTTTTGGTCAAGGGTATTACCTAAATATTTCACTTCCCTAGATAAAATAAGCATCATCTCAGTCTTCGAAGGGTTGAATGACAGACTTTTTTCACGGCACCAACTCCCAACTATGCCGTGCCAATGTCATGCGCTCACAGAGGTGACATCGTCAGAGTATCCAATTGCAGAGTTGCTCTCCCCTGTCAATCCTACGCAATTTCGAGTCTATAGGAAGACTCCACAAATTGGTGGAGAGCACACCTCCCTTTCTGCACTTATGGAAGGGCAACAGCTACATGAATTTTGGCCCCAAACCAAAAATGAAAAATGGCCCCAAAAATTTATATGGGAAACAACAACACGTAAATTTCTGTGATTTGTGGCCATTTTTCATATTTTTGGTTCCATATTTCCTTTTTTTTGTTGCCATTTTTAATTTTATTAGTTTGGGGCCAAAATTCATTATGAAAAATGACCCCAAACACTGGAAAAAAAATAGCACTTTTCCCATTAAAAGTTATTTCAATTATAAAAAAAGTCGCTGGGGCCAAAATTCATGTAGCCAAGAGCAACATGTGAAGACTTTTGAGACGTTGACTTTTGGTATGGTATACATCCTTTGGACCCTCTTTCTGGCAGTGCAAGTGCCTCCTTGGTTTGTTAGGGTTGCTTTGGAGCCTTCCCTAGCTCTAAATGCTATGATGAATCTTCCACCCCTCGATATTTTTGTTCGGGAGAAACCCTGAAGGCCATTTATCATTTAAAAAGAAGTGGTTTCGTGTACAATGGCGGTCTAGTAGGTATTTTAAAAGGCCACCAGTGCAACAAATATCGGCGATGGTTCTAGAGAAGACGAAGACACCGCGGAGCATATTCTGCGTAATTGCTTAAACGAAAGTCTGAAGTGTCTCCTCGACTTTCAGAAAAAAATCGGGTAAGCAACAATGGTAAAAGGAAGAAAAAACTGTAAATATAGCTGACATCCTGATTGTTCACAGGTTTATAAACTTACTAATACTTGTGTGAATAGAATGGGTCGTTAGCTAGTTAGAACTCCAGAGGGATCAATAAAACATTATGCTTTGATGTAGAAATCGACTTCCTTAATCTCTTTACGAAAAATTTTATTCTAAAATGGGTTTAGTTTCCGCTCTCCATTCCGGCTCATCGTTCTCTACTTAGCACCATTAAGCAGAACTCGCATTATCAGTGATAAATAAAGCTTTCACTTCGTTACACTAGTTAGGAAAGCAGCAGTTCCTAAGCTGTCATTTGTTTGCAAAGTTGATGATAACGCTGAGTTAGGTAAATTCTCCGATTTATCCTAACCGGTGGCATAGATTTTCAAACATGTATTTGAATGATAACTTGGTTCAACAAGTCACCACCATGTTTAAAGAGTTCCGCCTCGTTCCGTTTGATGGCAGACCATAAAAGCCAGCAAACTTGTTTTATTTGTCTTTTTATTGGGGCTGGAAGTTCTCCCATATTGACTCGACCCCGGTGCTCTTCTCCCTACAAATTTTTCGACCAGAAACAGCAGCCACAGCTGCTAAAAATTCAGCGTGAAGGAAATTTTAGATTACCCGCGTACCAGTAAGACTTTGAATGGGCTGGTGTTGAAAGTTATACATTTTTTTTCTGGGCAGGTCGTAGCGTCATTCCGCTATCCATCAGCTCTGAATTTCACCGAGGAGATGACATTTGCGCCTCGGAATATATGCACGCTTAACATTTTAGATGAACCTTGCACCGACTAGCACATGATCGATTAGGTCCGCGGTCCGACCGTTGGGATAGTGTTAGAAACCCAGTGCTGCTTATCGCCATATTACTAGGTGCTGCAAATCCATTTCTCAATCATCTAGTCATCTAAGACAGAACATTACAGTTTGTTTTAGATTAACGGAAGAACTGTTTGCCAAGGATAGCCCGTTTGGTTCTTGCCAAAGGCTGCATTCACAGATATAATGTGATGCTGTTTCATAATTTCCCAGACAGCTTTCACAAAGGCCCCGGGTTTCTAACTCTGATAGTTCTGAGATGCTCGGTGGGAGGACTGAAACCGGGGACAAGGCTGAGTTTTAGACCATCAGTCAAGAGCTTTGAATAACTGATGCGAGCGCAGACGTAAAATATCCATCATCTCATGGATGGTTGTGGACCAACAACGTCGCGATCGCGAAGATCTTTACAAATACTTTCATATCCCTTTGTCAATTGCCTATATAATTCCTCTACTCCTTAAGACATCCTGTGGGCCAGTGTTGTTTTTCATTTGGGCTCACTGCGCGTCACACACTAAACAACCATACCCGATCTAATTTTTATTCATCGCAAATCTACTGCTGAACAAAAGCCCCTGGTCTCTTAGAAAAAAGTTTACAGCTAAAAATAGACAATACAAAAAATATATAGGAGGAAGCAAAAATATGCTCCCTAGTTGAAGGTCTCTGTTCACCCTCTCCACCCTCACAGCAGATTACCTCCATCAAATTGTTTGGCTTGCGCACACACAGCAAACCCAAATAATATGAGCAAGGCAAACAAAAAGTTTATAAACATCCTCCTAGTCGCCCTTCAGCTAACACATCGAACATGTAGAGACACATCTAGGTGTGTGTACATTTCTTTTTCGTAACCCTTATCGAATTGTTTGAGGTTCGTTCCCTCCTCACATGAGGTTCCATATATGTTTCCTTTAAATCCCTTTTAATTAAGCTTCCTTCTTTTCGTTGGAAAAATATCCTGTTCGCAAAAAAAAAAAATATACACATCTATCCTTTCATCATTCGGAGAAGTTCCTTTTTCAAGCACCAATAAGCACAAACCACTCACATACAAACGAAAAATCCCAATTAAATTTCTTCCTTCCTCTTTTAACATCCCGAATCTGTGCACAAAAACAAGGAGTGCACGTTTTAGTGGGCCTCAAAAAAAAAACTAGCAAAAGAACACCGTAAACAAAAACACGAGTGTTGATGTTGGATCCTTCTTCCTGTCAGTGTGTTGGCCAGCAGCAGTTGCTGATGCTGAGGGGAGAATGCAATGCAGCTGAGAAAAAAAACACAAAAAACAAAGTAGCAACTGCAACATGGTTGGGAAAATTGCAACCTATTCAACGCTACCATTACCATGTGCTCTTCATTTCATAATTTTCTCCTTCACGAAGTAGTCAAGGACAACCACCAAGTTCTGGCAGAGCAACCAAAAATTTCTCAGTAAAATAAGAAGACTACAAGCTGATGCGGAATATGTTACGTATACGCCCAAGTGCATGGCCTTTCGCTTGAGTTTAGTTTTCCTTTCTTGCTTTCTTTTTTGGTTGCATATCGTGCAATATGGATTGACACATGAAAATGAAACGCACTCACTACAAAGTGCAGCCTTTCACAACTTCAGCTCTCGACACAGATTTGAGTTGCAGATACGTGTGGGTCGCGTAGAAGTCGAAAATAAGTGTTTAAATTGAGAGAATTCTTGAGTATAAAATTCGAATTTTAGAGATTTGCCACTAAACTTATAAAGCTTTATGGCACAGTATCTTCTTTTGTGCTTTACGATACCACAGTAGCAGCAAAAGGATTAAGTCTCAGCCCTGACATATTACGAATCCTTTTAAATAGAGATGTTCGAGGATACCTTCTAGAAAGGCTTTGTGGACGATCTGATTCAAGCCAGAAATATCCGTGCAGATGCTTAGAGAAAGTTGAAGAAAGCCGTGTTCTATACTGGATGGAAGAACATGGACTTAGCCTCTTACAGGTAGATAAGACAGAAATACGTTATCGCATAAGAAGGAGGATAGAGTTCAAAGTCGGGTTTGATCTTAGTTTAAGACTGGACACGAAATACACATATTGGCAGCAAATCAAGGCATTGTCCGGAAGAGCTGATAAAACCATCAACATATTAAACAAGATTATGCCCAACGTCGAAGGACCAAGCAAGAGAAGCCTCCTTATGTCAATCACAAACCTATTTCTTCTGTTTGGTTGTGAGATGCGGTCGCAACAAGCAACTCACTTTTATAGAGAAGAGGTTCTTCTTAGCCAGATCTTAGAGGTAGCAAAGTTAGACGAGTGATCCACACCTACCTCCTGGCAGCTAAAAAATCCAAATAGAGATTAGGGTACAACTGTAAAAAAAGTAGTAACAGCGCAAGACAAGGAGCTAACCAGGGAAAGTTGGAAAGAACGATGGTAGGTAGGTAGTCAAGGCTCACGTAGACCAGCAAATTGGATCCATTGTGTCCTTTTAAGTACTTGCCTCGAACAAAAACACCGGAATGTATACGAAAAGAAGCCGCAGTTAGAGGCTCAAAGTGTCGCTCTCTTAGAACCATCCTAAAATATGTACAAAAATCTATGAAGGTCTTCTAGCTCAACTTTGCTAACATCTCCCGGCTCGTCATAGAAGTATCTGCCCGGGGTCATAAGCCTTATGCTATTTTGGCCCTGACATTCGCATAACAGGTGATGAACAGATTCAATTTCTCCGCATGTAGACACACAGCGCAGTGCCCCGTAAGGATTCCCGTTAATACTCGGATGTCCTTACGATTTAGCCCGATCAAGAATTCTGATCTTTTTTTGTTAACCGCGGGCCATAGCTCTTTGGTATGTCTGTACGCGTCGATTTGTGTCCGAGGACTCGATTTCGATTTTACGTGCAATAAAGCTAAGTGGTGTACTTCCTGCTTCGATTGCCAGTGATGCGTTCATCTCCGACCGCGATCTTGGAAGATTGGCCTTCTTCTTATTCGTTTCTCGGGATATCAGCGTGCTCCTGTGCGTTACTGAGTTGTTAGATAATATCTCGTATAACGACTTCCTACATTAATTTACAGCCCTTGATTTCACTACATCCGACTGCATGGCCTTGATGGCCTCTTGACTGTCAGAGTACATAGTGATGGTCTTGCATGCACAGCAGTGTCTTTTCAGTTCCGCGCCAGCCTGGATAATGGCTGCTATTTTCGCCTGACAGTCGTCGTTAATTCTGAAGGATTTGCAAATTATATGGATTCACAGAAGATGCCCGCGCATATACCGACAGTTTAGTTAATCCGTCTTTGGAACCAACACGAAGATTTCTATACTGAGGGGAATGCGTCCCACTGTGATCCAAGCTGATATCCATGCCAATGAGGTCTCTGCTATATTAAATCTTGGAGGAGGTATCAAAGGCACCAAAATGTACCTTCTGCAATTGACCACAAGACGTTCTGAAAAAATCGTCACCAAAATAATGATGCTGGTGGTTGATATCCTCTTTCATTTAATTAGTGTTGAAGACCTGAGAACACTTAAGAGATGGTGTCTGAACGGTCAGAAAGTACCATGTCCACTTGAAAGTAATGCAAAAATGCTTCACAATGAGTCAATAGGACCCTTAGTGTGGCAAGGAGGACTTTGATTTTCCTCGCCGACCCAATTAACCTTAAGATGGAGATCCGTGATTGATTTCGAAGTTGGGAGAGTTTAGAAGCTTCAACATCTAGGTGGCACTGGCCTACCTTTTTTCGGCTGAGAAAAAAAGCCTTCGGTGGCAACACAATTTAAATTTACACTTACTGCTACCTACTTCACTTCTGTCCCGCTTTCGGGGCTCACCGATTCGACCTCAAAAAATATCGGAGGCCATTGAAATGCTGGTTTTGCTGCATTTGTGTTCCAAGAGTTACAAGAGTTCTTAGGCCTCCCTCTTTTTCGCGGTTGTATAGGAACAGTGATTAAAGTTTCCCTTTTGACGGGATTCGATGTGTCCCTCCTTTGAACAAACCAACTGGACAACTGAGCCGATGGTTCTCCAATTTTTTCGAGATGGGTTCTTTGACGTTTGAACCGCCGTATTGAAAATTCTCCATTTCTACTTTAAAATACTTTTCTTCGATATTTAAAGAATATTTGGAACGAAGCCCTTCGATTTGAACTTGGGACAAGTTGTCCTGAATTCCAGAAAGAACTTTCCGATAAAAAAGAAAACAGAATTTCACCCAACCGATTTTCGTAATTCTTTTTTTTTTGATATAAATATTTGTTGTCGATTAAGGTTGTGAAGATAAAAGTTGCGGGGTTTGGGATGAGGTGTAACGACAGAGTGGATTGATAGCTTATCCCTCAAACTACTAGCCCGAATTTAAAAGTTATTTAGAGGATCGTAGGGTGATTTACATAGAATGAGGATAAACTAGGAGAGATAACAGTAGAAATGGTAAAGGAGGTCCGGGCTCCTTATAAAAAATGCAACATTTTATAAGGTTCGGTAGAAAATACCCAACAGTCTTCTTTAAAAATTTAATTATTCATCAATCTATGTGGTCCGCAAAAAAAAACTGTTTTGAAAATTCGGCTCGCAACACAAAAAGGTTGCAAACTACAGATATAGTATGATGTGGGACTCAGCAGCTGCGCTCGATATTATCATATCCTAAGGCTAAATTCTTCATGGGCACATATTTCATCTATCCCGTGTTTGCTTACAGGTGTTCATTTCATTTTCCTTTGCTGCATTTACATGTTTGTTGCTTTTGTTGTTAGAGAACCAGAATGACTATGAAGCCATCCCGCCCTGGCCCGCCCTAGACCACCTGCTAGTGATTTTTGAGAACGCCACTCCATCCATGTATGAATGATAAAAAAAAAACACATGAGAGATACATAGACCTACTTGTGTGAATGGAATTTTATGAATTGGAATTGCACCTTCTTGCTCAGCTCAGTGTCCTGGAGAGATTATAATGTATAATGCGCTTTTTATGTACCCCTGCTTGTCAGCCGCCCTCTTGGTGTTCCTCTTTGCTTCATGCGCTTCGCTCCATCTGAATAGCTATAAAAAAAACAATCCTCTTTCCCCACACGTATGCATGGTTGGCTTCTCTCTTTTTGATGTTTAGGGCAGAAGGATGTGTGTTCTTTTCGTATTTGTAAATATTTGGATTTTGGTTCATGTGAGTGTGTGTTTGTGTGTTTGGATGAACGTTTTCCAACTACCTATATATAATATTAACTGTAAATGCATAAGTACATACTTTCCGTTCTATTGTTCTTAGTTAAATACTCGAAAGGGAATAATTCTCTTATTCTAAATTGTGTTTTGTGTTCTCCTCGAGTGCAGGGATGTTCTAATGCTTTCATTTCGTTCTTTCTTTTTTCTTTTCTATATTTTTTTTCCTCTCTTTAAACAGCGAATCCGGCCCTGTATGCACATTATGTGTTTAATACCTTGGATCAGGATCACAGCGGAATAGTTAGTTTCGAGGTAAGTTTTGCGATTTTTTGTTTTTTTGTTTTATTTTTCTAAAACTTATAATGCCATTGGGAATTGTGTATATATTTTTTGTGGAGGGTTTTTATTCTAAAAAAATTTGTTTAATGGATGTCGAAGTGTATTTTGTGGGAAAAAGAAGGACATTTAAGTTATAAAATCATTTTAAATTACTTTTTAGGCGACAAATGCATTAAGCTTAAAGTGGGTCAACTACCGTTTAGACTTTTTTGTTTATTGAATGAATTTATTCCATTCTCGAAATTAGTGATTCAATTTATTTCTATGCTTTTAACTTGGCAGTTAAAGTTGAATATTTCCATTTAATTCAAAATATTTAAGTATATAGAGTATTGAAGGGGCTTTGTTCACATTTTGTAGCATAAACGGGTCAATGGATTTATAAGACTTAACAGATCCGACCTCAAAGCTTTGATTTGTGTTCTGCCAATGACACTATCTTCTGGGGGAAATATGTCAAACAACTCAGAAGAATGTACACGAATTGTTCCAGTGATCAGTGAGTGCGCTGACCTGGTAGTAAGGCAATCCAGGTTTTGGAGGTATTGGATCACTTCCCGAGATGCATGGATGAGCAACCGTCACAAATCATGGAGTTAGGGTTTCCAAGGATTTTAGAAATTCTCTTCTGACTGCGGACAAAAAAAAGAGGTTAGTGATAGCTTGGAGCCAGTACAGATCAGGAATGGGTTAGATGGACGGTCTAGGTAGGTAGGTGAAGTGGCTGATATGACTACATGAAAAAGTACGCATAAAGTGCGGTAGCGTAGTTTTGACGCCACCACTCATGAAAAAGTACCACTCATGACCTTAAGGTAGGGGGTATTGGGTGTGTGTACTTGGATCCACTTGGTGGAATTAATAAAGATTATGATAGCATTGAGACCCATGTCCTGAGATATCTTGCTTTAGCCAGAGCCGGGCATCCGCATAGGATGTGAAAAACTATTTCACTCTTATTGCGTCATTACAACTACGGCAATGGGTATTGTGGGGTATGCCGAGCCTGGAAGCGTGGGTGCCTTCCGCCCAGTGGCCCGTACTTACAGCCACCAGTCAAGCGACATCTCCACACGTTCTTTTTATAAGGTTTTGGGTTCTAGACATGTTATATTTGGGCCAAGTCTTCCTATAAGTGATGCAGCTCGTCAGATTCCTCTACCTGGACTCTGCTTTCGCTTTGAAGTGTGATTACTCCCTTCACGAATCCCAACGGGGGAAAAACTCCACCGCACAGGATTCCGAAGGGGAGGAGCTAATTCTGGGCATCTTGTCGGCTTTCTTGTTCCGCTCTATGTTCCTATGCCCGGGAACCCATACGAGAGATATTCTGAACCAACAGCCCGCTCTGGATAGTAAATCCCTGCACTCCTCAACGAGCTTAAACGTAGTCCTGGTTGAGATGCGGGCCTTATTTGTGGCCTGACTGTCGATAAAAATAGATATATTTAAATTTATTGTTGTACTGTTTAGAAGTATCTGGACCTCCACTTGGAAGACGCTTGATGAGTTTGGAAGCCGGAAGGATAAGGACGCGTGCAGTTCGTCTAAAATGACGATTTTTAAAACGGATTCGTCAATGACAGTACCTGCCTCCCATTCTGATCAGTGAAGGTTTTCTGGAAGTTGAGTTTGGGTGTAGTGCAGTCAGTAGATAGTGTTTCTACGTTCCTCGGTAATAAATCATGTATATTGCAGTGCCCGTAAGGTCTTGACGGGCGGCCCAATTTTTTTTTAATAAAAAAAAATAGGTCTGTTTATTTTTTAAAGCATTTTGAATTGTTGCTCGCAAAACATTTGTCTCCAAATTGATGATTTCTTCTTCAATGTTGGCTTTCAAGACTGGCAAAATTTGTGATTTAGTGTGGTAAGGGCGAGATTTAAAAAAACCCAAAGAAAGAAGTCTGGCGCCGATCACAGGGTCATAAGTCTGGCTACCTGGCACGAGCCGGAAATTTGTGATACGAAAATTCCGCCTCTGCTGGGAGCAATAGTGCTCGAGACCTAATTCAGCAACTTGCATCACCTGTCTAAGCCGCTCACCGGTTACGGATGAAATTGCCCTTTGTGCTTTTTTTGTGGTTTCGTCCTGCCCCTAGAAATGCAAATTTTATTTATTTACTTAGCCACTTAAATGGTTGTTGTCAGCAAATTATATATCTCTTTGTTATTCCTTTTATCGGCGAGGAATTATATGGATCAAACCATAATTTTCCCACTTCACTGCATTCCAACTGCACTAGCTGTGTGGTTCGTATCACTTGGTCACTGAAGCGAATCAAATGTGGTTCATAGGGTCCCACCTTGAACATGGCCGTGAAGCCGATGGATCAAAAACTAATGAAGAGGTTGGCGGTGGCCTTTTCTCTTACAGACTAAATCTTAGCCCCTAGTCCGCTAGAGATATCCGAATCTACTCTGACTTTAAATCACTAGACTAAGTCTCTCTAAAATCTATAGTGGCCCTAGAATGCCGATCCTCTCTTAAGGAGATGTCGAAGCATTTCACTTTTCCCTAGTAAATACTACTTTTAATCTCTCTAAAAAGACTGCACGTCAGCTCTACAAAAGGTGTCGTCACTGGACACTGTCTTATACGCAGGCATGCTTGGCATGTACTCAAATGACTTCTGCAGGAGCTGCATGGACTAGGAGAAAGAGGAGACAATCGTACACCTTATTTGCACATCTATGTGCCTTCTTCCATGACAATCTTGAAGATCTGTCAACCACTGACGTTAAAGATCTCTTTCGCTATATTCAAAGTTCCAAATGGTTTAACGAGTAGTGTAGTCAAAGTTTGATCCACGCTGTATCATAACGAACCTCTTTTGGTCTAAGTGAGTCGGCCTCGCCGATTGCCACTTCAACCTAACCTAACCTACCTAGGTTGTAATGAATTCTCCGACCGACCTTGGCTACCGTCCTTGCTAGATATTGACCACCTGGCAATTGGTCTTGCTGAGTAACGTATCACACATCACAGTGTTTTTTTTTTTTTTTGCGTGTGTACATGTGTGAGGGTGTGTCATGTCTTGGAAGTCCGTCCACACTCCTTTGCAGCTCCCTTGGTGAACCAACAACGAAGTAGAGAAAAAGCGGCATCTTTCCGCCATCGAACGTGACTCCCTACCATGACAATAGTAGTTCCTCTGCAATGGCTTGGTTTTTTTTTACTAAGCCTCCGCCATCCCAATTGCCAGACATCTGACCCTTTTATAGTCTACTCGTCTGTTGTGCTGGAATAATTAATCTAAACCCATTCACACATCGTTGTATGCCCCGATTTGTTTGTTGGATGTCACCAAAGTCGTTTCTCTTAACGAATCGGGGCTTCTTTCTATAAGCTTCAGGCTCGTCAGTCTACGATAGCTGATGGAACATAGGTTGTCCCTATCATTCGAGTCCATTCGAAACCATGGAGTCTTTGAAAACCTTCTTTCTGAAGAAGCTGTGGAGTTGAAGAGACAACAGAGTTTGTATATCTCCTATGTCACTGCCCAGATCTACAGGTACGCCCGCTTTGCATAGGATGATTCTTCGACAATTTGGGCGAAAATTCATGGATACCGCTATTAGATCTTAAAAAGTTTGTTTACAGGTGGTTTTATTAGCCATGAATGTCCTTACATGCACTTAAAGCTTACACTCAATTGCACTTGGTGCGAACAGCCCTTCTTACCTAACCCTACTTTTTCTAATTAATGTTTACTGTTTTTACATCCAGTTTATTCTAATACAATGTTAACTTCATACCAAAACATTATAGCTCAGAGATTGGGTACATTACAAGCTAAATCTAAATTTTCCATTATAAGATACATAACAACCACAGTTAAATGGCAAGTCCCTATCTTATCAATTAACGGCGACAAATTGACAGCAGCTTCAAACAGAAACATAGTACATAACCATAAAATAAACGTCGTCCTTATCGCAGATTAGCGCCCATTACAAGCACTTCATTCCTTTCGAGCAAAATTGTATAGGGAAATAGCAATCAAAGCACCTTATCGCGTTGCCTTCATCGTCGCTATCGCTACTATTCCTTTGGCGAACAGGTAAACATTTGTCTACCCAGCGCCAGCAATAGGCTGTTTGTTTCCTTTTCTTTATGTCCTCTTTACCAAATGGCTGCAACACGGCTTTGGTTACTTTGCCTACCAATTCGCTGAGTGTAATCAACAAGTTCCGTTGAGACTATAAAACTACAATCACCTTTTTACTATTACGTTGATATCGAACGTTTCTGATGAGCCCCACCAAACCATCACAACTACCTTGACAGTTTCAGCCCTATCGTCGAAGTTGAAATTGTTTTTCACAGGCGAAGAAGAAAAAACTAAAACGGAACAAGAAGTAGAGTAGAATCAAACGGAACGGAAGGGGGGCGGAGTTGATTTATAAAGCTATTCGACAGCACTTCCTTTAACACCGTCCTGCTGAATGCAAATTTGCCCCTACCCTTCTCTCCCCTTTCCACTTTCCGTTGACTAAATATAACAACAAATACTCGTACCCATCGAAACGTCGACGTCGCCGTCGACGACGACCGACCGACTATGACGATGACGTTGATGTTGAAATTTATTACTCAAAATCACGGACGGATTGATGTCCTCGTGTGGTTATGGTGGTGAGAGCTGACTAATGACAGTACACCGTGCAAAAATTAAGCGCAGTCACGAGTCGGAAATAATGACTGCACCCTTGTTGAATGTTGTCACGATTCTTGGGATTTACATTTCATGTTCGACACAAAATGTGTGCGCGCTAGTCAAAGAGGATGGATATTTTTGTCGTAATGGAATCAGTTGGAAGATTTATATGTCAAAGTAAGCTCACATTTATAATAATACTCGACAGGGAACAATGGACACATTTCCTAGCAGGAGCATGTCAAAGCACGTGTACAAATGTTTCATGTGCCGCCTAAACATTGTGTAAGCCTTAGGCTGTAACTGTAACTGTAGACTCATATTTCAGTATGACACACTTCACTGCCTATGACAAGTTACATTGAAGAGTTGCGCAACACCATGTCACTATGGCTGCCTCGTTGTACCAATTCATCATGGGTATACCATACCAACGTACGCTTGTGTGTTGTCCTGATTTATGCTACACGCTTCCGTATTTGAAAATCTGTCCACCCCATTCAGCAGTCAATTTCAATAAGTCGGTGCTAAACGCTTTTTGCTTCCTTCAAAATTCTATTAAATTTATGAAATGCAAAAGGATATTTCAGGCTCTTTGCAGGAAATGTCGACAAGAAATCAATAAAAAAAAAATACAACTGTGTGCGTGTGTGTGTATTCACGTCCGCAATCAAAACCACTTTTATAACTTTGATTTTGTACAAAAATTTTACGTTTATTTCTGTTTTTGTTGCAGGATTTTGTTCAAGGACTTTCGATACTATCTAGAGGATCCGTTGAAGAGAAACTTCGTTGGACGTTTTCATTGTATGACATAAATGGTGATGGCTTTATTACTAGGGACGAAATGACTGACATTGTGACTGCCATATATGAGCTAATGGGACGTCTGCCTGATGAGTGTCCTGAAGAAGAAAAAATTCGTCATAAAGTTGAGCGAATTTTTAAGGTGAGTTGGCTATTTCGTTTTTTATTTTTTCTTCATTTTGTTTTATGAATTGTTATCCTTTATGTACATTTTTAAAATGAAAGAAAGTGACCACATTCCTTTTGTTTTGAATTTTAAAAGGACAACGAACCGTTTGTCCTGTTTTGATGAACAAATATATAAGACAGGGAATCCCTAGTGAATTCTATTCACCTTTCAAAGTTCAGTGTAGTAGGAAGATGACACCAAGGAATCCCAGGACCGGCGATTCGGCGTTGCTGGTTCATGGCTTCGACTGTGGCTATATGACTCGACGGCATTATCCAGCTCTGTTGCAACGCGTTTTAAACTAGCTGCTGCTAGTCTTGGGAAAAATATACATATAAATATACATAAAATATGGTTAGAGTCGTATTTATACCACAAGTTAGTAAGGATGAAAGGTGCGTTTGGGCAATTTTGACCCATGTGTACAGGATAAGGGTTAAAGCAAGTTATTTATGGTTTATTCATTACTTAGTAAACTAGATTAACTATTTTCGCCTGCTTTTCAATAGCCATGAAAGTCTAAATCATGACTCGCTGGGAGCGACATTTTAGCCGTGCCAAAAAGTTATAAAAAAAAGGATAAGAAAGTTACTTTAGGTAGAACTCGGACGGAAAGAAACGATAGGAAAGAGAAAAGAAAAAAAATTAGTAAAAGATGAAATCGAAAATGTTCATTGACTTTTACCAATACCCAAGGCGTAGAAGGGAAGCTACGCTATTTACTGCCAGATGTTATTGGCAGGGGTAAGCCAGCCCACACTCTCACACCCTCGACGAATCCTCACGCGCACAATCACTTACGTATGTTCGTAGAAAAGAGTATGTCGTCACGTTACGTCGTCATCGTTAGTGAAGAAAGGATTCCAAATGCACTACGAGCTTTATTTAGTCTATTTCTGACGTCCTGGTCCGCTCCACCATCGAGTGACACATAACTACCCAAATAGTTGAAATGCGTGACCACCTCTATGATCTCCTGGCTAGTGTGCATAATTTTTGTCTCATTGGTGCTTATCTCATCCCTATTCTGTTGCAGTGAATTAAATTGTACAAGAATGTGTCGTTAATAATATTTTTTCCTTCAACAATAATTCCGCAGAATATGTAATTTATTGTGCCAAAAATTTGCCATCTACATGCTGCTTTGAGATTATCCACATGATAACCATGACAATCCATCACCATGGCCGGGCTGTCTGTCAATCTTACACAAACTTTGGGGCTTTATTTTAATTACTTAGACGAGACACATAAATTAATATAAAGCTTCTCGCTTACATTTTTTTTAATATGTCTTTAATTACCACCACGTCAGGACTAAGGAGAAGAAAACTCACAAAACCTTGAACTGAATTAAAACTCAATTAAAATGTTTAATCATCCCAAGGGGTCCCTCATTCAGTGTAACGATGATAAATTAGGTAGAGAGCCGCCAACCCAGATGTTTTATAAAAGTACCAGCTGTGCAAAAAAAGACAAAAAAAAAACACAGAAAGGATAATTAAGACAGTATCTCATATCTCATTTGAGAAAAAAAAAACTGAAATAAAACAAAGACATTCATTTGCAGTGGAATAAATTGTTAAGATTCTAAATTCGTTTAAAGTCAACTGGACTCGAGTCCTTCAAGCGAATAAAAATAATAAATTCAAAAAGACAACATATTATATATTTCCAAAAAATGAAATGCAAATCGTCCTTCATCTTCTTCTGATTCATATCACTTGGAGAAAATTAGCCAGTTGTATATAAAGAAATGATAATAATTTCCTTCAAAATGATTATAATGATTCAAAGATACTGAGATACAATTCTATAGACAAAGACCAACGAATTAGGCAAATCAATGCAAATGTCCTCATTATGCAAATTGGATGAAATTTTAATTGGAATTTTCTTTGTTCATTTTTATTTCCAGAAAATGGACATCAATCGGGATGGCGTTGTAACTTTAGAAGAATTCCTTGAATGTTGCCATAATGACGAAGCAATTTCTAGATCTATGTCTGTCTTCGATACAGCATTCTGACCATATCCCGGCGATGTTGTCGATGATGGCGAGGAACGCCGCCACTGCCGTCACCGCGCTATGCGGCCACATCGTCATAGCACTAAACTCACTTCGAAAAAGGATACACATAGTCAAAATAATTTAATAATTAAGCAAAAGCAGCAGCAACAACAACACTATCATCATCACAGTAAAAGTAGTCGAACCACCACCGCCAACTCCTCTAGTAAAACGAAGAAAAGAATCAAAACAAAAGGAGCTGCCAATCCCACTCCTCCGTCCACGGAGGAGCACAAGGATGCAAAACACCATACAACCGACAGAAGACAGCTCAATTTAGCTATCACAGTTGAAAAGCCATCACCATCGCCCACCAATAACACTGAGGACATCGTTGTTGTTGTGGAACCTCCATCCAAGCCGGCAAAATCATCGCCTGGTCGACAGCAGCAGCAGGCATCCTCAACAATGCCATCGCAAGACTCCACCTCATCATCGCGATCAGCGTCATCCAGCTCTCTGGCATCTACATCGTCGGCATCGACGGCATCCGCATCGTCGTCATCATCATTTTGCCGTCATTGCTTACGTCCGCAAAGGGAATTGCAATTACGTTACGTACGTCATCGACGTCACAAGAAGCCCGAATCCAACCAACAGCTGCCAATTACATCGCAAAACAACCATCATCATCTTCAGTTAGCCACCATACAGCAGCCATCAGCAATGCCAGATGCGGTTCAAAATCGTCGCAGTTTCAATTCACAACAGCAGGCAGCGACAACGACGCTATTGACAGCGGCCGCAATGAAAGCGGGTAGCTCCCAGCGAACACATCGAACTTCAACCGGCAGCGTTGGGACAAGGACAGGGACAGGAATGGCAATGTCAGCGTCGCGTCACCGGCATCATCGTCATTTGCATCATCGCCATTCGCAGCCATTGACAACGACAACGATACGAATCGAGTCGGAGGGTGGCGGTGCTGCCAGCACATCACGAAATCAAAAATTAAATCAAAATTTAAGCGTTACCACGCCGAATCTCTTGACGGTAAGTGGTGCAAGTTCAAATCGATCGAGTCGTAGCGGACCCGCGAGTAGTAGTAGAAGTGGCGAACTAGATCAGCAAACACCAGAGTCACCATCGTTGGTTAAAGTGCGAACGTGGTACACTGTAGCTAAACAGGGTGTTTCGTGTTAGCGCTGCGCGTGTGATTTTATTACCTAGTTTTGATGAAGATTTTTTTTTTTGAGGTTATTTGCGGTAAATATGGTTTTTTTTTTCTTAGAGTAATTTCATAGACACACTGTTAACTGTTTCATTGACATTTTTTTTATTATGAAGCTGAGTCGTATGGATGAGTAGTCATGGATTTGGACCCAACACCAAGTACTCTATACCTATGGGAATGTGTCCCACTGTGTTTCAGGCTGAAATCCATGCCATTGAGATCTGCGTTAGATTAAACCTCAGAAGTGGTAACAAATGCACAATAATCTATATCTTCTCAGATAGTCAAGCAGCTCTCTAAGCTTTGTCGTCCAACACGATAGACTCTATGACAGTGAAATGCTGCTACGATGCACTGCAATCCTTCGCCAGACTCAACAAGGTTAAATGTTGATGGGTCCCCGGCCACCATGGAATTGAAGGCGATAAATTGTCAAGAGTTGGTTCAGAATCCGCGTTTTTGAACCATATTGCAGAGTCAATTAGACTGCTGCTTTAAGGCAAATAGATGTTTGGGTGCATGAACTTCGTCTAGCCCAATGGGAAAATGTTCCGGGCATTAGGCTAGTGTGGTCTCAGGCCATCTTAACAAAATGAATGCAGAATGCAGGTTCTGTATGAAAGAGGATGATTCCTTCGAACATATTCTCTGTGAATTCCAGGCACTATATTGTTTATGAAGACATATTTTCGACAAAGAAATTCGTTCATCAGCTGAACTGAAAAACTCTGCTACTAAGGACATACTTGCCTTCATAAGGGAGGTAGCACGTCTCCTAGATTAAATTACCCTATGATGCAAAAGATTTTTCAGGTCGAAGTGTCAGCCATATAGGCGAGGGTCCTATTATTTAATAAAAAAAAAGAGTGATTCCTCATCATCAGAAAAGAAAAGAAAAGAAGAAAGGAGAAGATAAAGACTAAGGCATGAGGTTGTTTGACTTTGACTCATATCTAATCCTTTTAAACATACATTTTTTGTGTTACGACTTCATAACACCCAATCTGTTTTTAAAAAAGGTGGAAGTTGTCTGATTTTGAGTATGGTTTATAATACGACACATCAAGGACAGGAAAAGATCAAACCGATCTTCCAAATCACTAAAGATACAAGCCTTAAACTATATGTTAGGTTAGGTTAGTGAGATCGACGAAGAAGATCAGTCTTCTTCTTGCCACACTTAAGTCCTTGTGAACCTTTTAAACGGTGTTGTGGCCTCCTTTGTGGTTCCTTCGCTCCGCTCGTAGCCACTTAGTAATTCTTCAATGTCCTGGAAGAAAAGACTTCTAGGTGTTCTGTTCTTTAAAACAGAATTAACATAGGGCTCGTCTCTGTGCAAAGACTGACTTTCCAGAAAGTCAAGATCGGAAGAAGATGTCGTTCTATAATTACGACCTGTATACAGAAAATGGGAGTTTAATTGAAACTAGATCTTTTTTTCTCCTGTCAATCGCTTATTTATTATTTTTATTATTTCTGTCAATTAGTACACTTACTACTTGCTACAAAAGCGTTCCTGTACTTTTTCGTAACTTAAACATTTTCTGAGAGAATTTGATAGAATTTATCCCCACTCATAGAAATTTAGACAGTTACTTGAAGTTACTTGAAAAAGAACTAAGCAATGGTTCCCTTGAACCCGGAATTGTATCACCTTAAAGTTTTTACTCGGTGGCCCACCTCTTGCGAATTTTTGACAAACATCGAAGAGTATAATGACATCAGAAAGTTCTAAAAATAAAAATCCCCAAAAGACTGTAGGTCCCTTCGTGTCAAAAAATATATCTTCGCACGCCCAATGGCTGGAGAAGCTAGGCTTTAGGTCCTATATGTATATATATATTTATTTATTTTAGACCGCCTCGCTTGATCACCTTAAGGTTGTCCTAATTTGGGTTCCAGGGCATAGTTACGTTTATGGAAATGCATTTGAACTTATATGATCTTACTTACGGAATTAGACAATGCAAAAATGCATCCACGTTCTTCCACTACCTATGCGCCTGCGCAGCACTAGCTAGGGCCAAAGCATCAGACAACTCTTTTTCAAATAACTTTTTATTATACTACTCGTTGGATCTAGAGAACCTCAACATCTAAATTAAATGAGTTGTAGTGTAAAAACGGCTTAAGGTTTTTTCAGAACCAATACTACTTCGTACCTACCTACCAAGGGCGTACGCAGGAGGCAGTGCGAGACAGTTGCCAGGTGTATAAATACAAACTTGGCGTTATTTTTTAGATCTCAGTACTTTTTGTGGCTTCCAAAAGCGAGAAGAGAACTTGGCTATTCTTTTTGGTGTGATTTTATCTACAGAAATTAAGAAACTCGCATTCTTATAATAGTTCGCACTACTTCAGGACTGTTCATATCAGAGCGAATTGAGACACATGACAACTTTTTTTGGTCTCAGATACCCGCGAATCTGATTTGTAAATGTTAGCAGCAACATGTGTCAATTTTAAGGTTATTTTCGAACGAATTTTTCATTCGTGCATTTGTGGATCGCGACTGTATTATGTGTATTGCGAATAAAGTGTGATAGTTCGCGGCAAAAATTTTTCAATTTGCGGTAAAATTATTATACTTTGAAATTTTGCTATTTAAATCAATTAAGACTCCTTTAGTGAAGAGTCAATATAAGTCAATATTTTCGTGAAATATGCGTACTGTGACTTGGATAAGCCATTCGAGAGCTTATATATTTTTAAGTAATATAAAACGTGTATTACTTTTGTGAAGTCAAGTTTAGAGTCTGTCTCTTTCTTTCTCACACTCACGGCTGTGTAAGGTGTATGACAGCCGATCACATGTGCATCGGATTTTTAGTTCTCTTCATGGCTGTCATCATTGATAAGCCTGGCTTGTCGTTTGAACCCTTATGATGAAAGAAACCATAAAACAGCGACCGGACTCTGTTTGGGAAACATTAAATTCTACTCTATTGGTTGTACCCCACTTATTTATGCTATCAACGTCAGAATTACATGAGCCTAACAAACATTGCCTTTCTAGCTCCACGCCTAAAAATGAGAGACGTAAAATCTGAAGACGAATATAAGAACTAAAGATAGACATAAAAAGAGAGTCAGAAACAAAACAATGCCTTGAGAGACATCAGCATTTACTTGTGGAAAGGAATCCAAATGAAAGCCTTTTCGACAAAAGTGCTTGATGCCGAACTCTATCAATTTTCTTTGATTTGGTTTTAACCACAATCTTGAATAGATTTGTTCCACTATAGAAAAGTCATGGAATCACCAGTGGACTTCTTGCTGCGAAAACCGTGAAGTTTTCGGGATTCAAGATATTTGAATGACCTCAATGGGATCTCTTTTTGTGGATAGACTGAGGTTTCAAATTTTTATCGAAAAGTGCCCTGAAGAATAGGACAAATAGAAAAGCTTGCGCAGTAGTCTTACCAGTGTGGTAGGAGAAATACCATCTGGTCCAGCGAATTTGTGAATGTTAAGATTTCGAAGTACTTCGGTCCCCATAGAATATTCCATTATATTATTAAGTACAATCTGGGAGCGTTGAAACGTCATTTCAAATGAGTGTCGAAACGTCCCGAAACGTCACAAAAGTCCAAAATGTTCCCTATCCATTGCACTTTTTGGTAGTTCGACTTTCTTCAGTTGGATTGGCCTGTAAAATACCTGAAAATTAAACTTAAACTTTGTGTCAAAAACTGAAAAACATAAACTTGGTTAGATAATAAATAAATCCTTTTGTCCCGCTCTAACTTAATTTCCTACTACCCAGCTTAATAAGTTCACTACGCTCAGATACACACTCATACGAAAAAAAACCCACTCAAAGGCATACATATTAATATAACTTAGGGATCATCATTTATTATTAAATACATTTTTTGTATAAAAGAATTTTAGTGATTAGCAGAACAAAGATTTCTTATAGTTAATTTTAGAATGCATATTTGCGATAAATGTTTGTAGGTTACGTGTAAAAAAGAAAGTTATAGTTCAGTCATACATTATTGGTTTAAATTTATATTTAGTTAGCCATTTTTTCGTTTTGTTTTTAAAACATATAGAAGTAAATTATTTGTGTCTGTTTTTTTACAATATTATTTTAGTTTTAGTATTGGTCACGGTTTGGAAGTTCCTTTTCTATAATAATAACCACGAATAGATGAAGCGTTTTTTCTGACAATAATTGTTGTCAAAATTATAAATACAGTTGTGCGTCACTAGAAGTTGTAGGAGGTTTAAATCAGTTTACTTGGCAACCCTGTGTGGATGATGATGAAGCTGATTTTGCAGCTTTCATTCAAGATCCCTTCCCACACATCTTATGTTAACTTTTAAAATTCTTTGACCTTTCCATTGTAACCGAGAGGAAACGCAACGCCAGGAAATAAATATTTCCCTTATACAAACGACATTATTTTTCTAATCGGATATTTCCATCCTTCAGCATCGTCCAGCACCCTCGTGCTCGTATAGCTAGAATAGCATTTTTCATTGTATCGCGCTGTGGTAAGTAATGAATTTGACCTTGTCTTAGATAGCTTATCTTTAGGTAATTTATTACTCGACTACAACTTCTCCTTAGTCACGCACAATTTATACTTTCCCTCTCCCTCATCCCCTCATCCATTCAACCCAATTGGTGTGTCAGTAGAAACAAGAAAAGCAAAAAAAAATTTCATAAGCAAACATTAATCTTCTTGCTTTCCTTAAATCTGCCTCCGTTTAAATTCATCATTTATCACTTTCTATTTTGTTTTCTCGTTTTTTTTTCTTTCTTTCTTTCTTTCTTTCTAAAGTGGTCAATATCACAGCAAATCTCAACACTTAACACTCACACTACATCATCTTGGATAACTCTTCACACTGATAATAATTGGAATTAAAAATATATTTAAATGAAAATTTTAAATAAATTAAACTTAACAAAACTAAAATTTTAGCTTTAAAAAAAAGAAAAGATCAACCTTTATCTTAGGAACCAACAAAAAAAAAAAACAAAATAATTAGCTCGTACATATTGTTATCATCGCAACTCTGTTATCAACAACTCCAAAAATGGAAAAGTGAGTTTGTGAATTTTTTTATTAAAGAAACCAAAATTTTTTCCTAATACCAACAGCCAAACGAAATAATAATTGTCCGTTCAACAGTACCGAACACAAAAACAAAAGGGTTTATCTATTTCCACTAGGATTTAACTTTAAAAAAATACCTAACTAACTCGTTGTTAATGTTCTTGTTGTTAAATCTATTGACAATTTGTATATTTTTGCAAAAATCAAACTAATTAGAATAAAAATTGAAACAAATCCATTGTTAAAAAAAAACAGAAATTGTATCTTTCCAAAACAAAAAAAAAAAAAAACAAACAAACTGTAGCTCAAATCGATGTTATATCATTTTTTCTTAAAAAAAAATAGAATATTGTATTTTTGTTTTTTGTTAAAAATTTAAAAGAAACAAAATTATTTAATTTAATAAAAAAATTGGAAGCAGAGAATGGAACATTTTTATGATGAAGAAATTAATTAAGAAAATGCAAAGAAAATACTTATGAATGTAGTTAGACAAAAATATTAGACTTATAGGTAAAAAAAAATTGTATACATAAATAAAAGAAATGAAAAATAATAAATCTCGTGTCCAACAGAAACTCCATAAAAAAAATAAAAACTTTTCGCAGTAGTCTTCCAAAGAAAAGGCTTCGACAAAACAAAATAAAAAAATTCTTTAAATGAAACAAATAGTTAATGCTAGTAGTACCTTGAACCACAGCTCTTTGAAATCCTTACCTTCGAGTCCAAATACAACTTTTCAAATAATAATAAATAAATAGTAAGAAAATATTTTCACAGAAAAAAAAAATCAAAACATAAAAACAATTTATTTTTATATCAACAAAACTTTGTGTGACGACAACTAAAATTTTTGGTTTTTACTTTACTTTACCCTAAAGATTGGAGATTATTTTGAATATTTTAAGAACTGAGTTTTGGAATGTATTTAAATTAAATTGGAAGCTTTAAAAGAAATTAAGGAGATTTTTCAGGAAGTTCAAGTATGAGTTCTAGAAGACCTTCACTTCAAAAAACAAATTCCCCCCGTCTAGATTTGTATTTTTGTATCTTGGGCAGCCATGTTTGAAATTTTATAAAAAAAAACTCTATCAATTATTCCCACCGTACAATTGTCTAAAGTGATGAACTGATCCGAAACCAGGAGGTATACTAAATACCTTTGAGGTCAAACCGATTAACCCCATCAGCTATAAGCTAGGATCCCCTAAACTAGGTCTTAACCTCAACGGTAAAGAAGTAAATAGATTGATGATAAAGGGTTCCCTATAAATCGCTTAAGTGAGAGAAAACTTAAATTTGGCATCACTGTTTTCTGTGACAGGCTATTTGACAGTTCTCGGCTATTTTGAGGTTAGTTTGCAAATTGTTCAAGTTTATGGATTGTTATCACAATACGTTTCCTTCAAACGAAAATACGCATCCTTAAATGAAGTCATTCAGTACACACACAAAAAGCGAATAATGGTGTACAGCGTAGTATTGATTATGATCCAAATGTGCCAATTTTTCGTCGTAGTCAACAAATTGAAACTTGTGTCCACTTCCATTTTATGAAAATTTTTGGTTTTCGTGCTTACAAGATCTTAAGTCAGACGAGACGACCATCGTTCCGTACATTTGGTGAATGGGCCGAGGGAAACCTTGCTATTGCTCCACAACTTCATCAGAAAATTTTCTTTAGTGATGAAACACACTTTTGGTTAAATGTGCGCTTTATGGGTCCGTGAAATCATTGGGCCATGTCTTTAAAACTGATTATGGTCAGAACGTTACAGTCACCGGTGAGCGATACAGAGACATGATTACTTAATTTTTCATTCTTCAATTGGAAGGCATTTATGTTTCAGCAGAACAGCGCCACATGCAACACACGTGCGTGAGAATTTATTCACTGAGAGAACGATGACGAGTAGTAGAGTGGGAGAGTAGATGAACAGGAAATGTCTCATGCAGTAATAGAATTGTTTCGTGGGCTGAATAGAACATAACACTTGTTGAAACCATATGTCTTCCACATCCATATCATCCAATCAGAAGGCAGAAAGAATTCGGCTATCATGAAGCTATATTGAGCACCAGTCACTGCTTGACCATTGCGTTTCCTGAATCACATATGCGGACAATTTTTATGATTAGCGAAGGCTGAGAAAATCAGAATCTACTTGCTGATGTTCAATAATCTATTAAACGTCTTAAGCTACAGTTTTAGTGTCAATTGAACTTTAAAGGACGGATACGTAGATATTTAGGGTCTTGTCCAGGAAGCTAAAATGATGTTTCTGGACTCTTACCAATACTCTCATGCACTACGTCGATATTAACATTTGGCTTGCTTTTGGAAATTTCGGTTTACTTTGTTCGAACTTTGCCAACTGAGGGCGTATATTTACTAACTGTCAGCTGTCAAACTGTTTTTTTTTCTGTTGGTAACATTTTTTCGCATTCAGGGACACACTTTATAACCGCTGAAGCAGAAATAACACCCAAATCTGCTTTGATAAGAGCATAAACGTTGAGGTTTGGAGTCTACAAAAGGGGAATCTTAATTTTGGGGAATCTTAATTTTGGGAAACCTGAAAGCGCTATTCTTATTTCGGAAGGGGTTGAACATCGACATTGCATTTATGATCAAGTTGAAACCGATGTTTAAATTAATTTTATAAAGTGTTTGTTGTTGCCATGCATATAAATGCTGACATTTATTGACTTATTAAGGTATGTCATTAAGGGCTGTAAGTGATACCGCGGAAATTAAGATTTTCGGGAATTTAAAGGAGATGTAAAACTTTGCAAAAAGAGGTTAGGAAACGCCCTTAAAATTTAAGGTCGGTAATCATTCCAATGAATGATATTCATAGACGGAACCCTTAAATTAACACGAACTAAGACAAGTGCATAACTTCGATCACTGAATTAGTAAGCAACAAGTTAAAATTATTGAAATAGTCTGCGCTTGAAAAAATATGCAGCTTGAATTGCAAACATCACAAAGCATTCGGCAACAGGAGTTGCCTTCCGCTGAATGCTTTTTTGAAGACCTTCGGCCGAACATCGTTTATTGAAAACATCTGAAGTACAGTGGTGGCTAATATAATCTTCTTCAAGCACATAATATTCCTAAGTAGTGGAAAGCCCTGTCCAGTAACAAAAAAATACTTAAGTAAAATGCTATTTCTATATTGAATAAGACGAGAAAAACGTCTAACCTATATACATTAATAACGTTGTGTGATTTTATAAGCCCAGGAAGAAGAAATGACGTGATAAGTAAACATTTAACAGCTTTTCATTTCAAGTGCGTTTTTCTGAAGACATTTCTCACTGTATATTTAGAGCGTTTTTGACTATTGGATCTAAGAAATTATCGAAAAACCCTTCATTTTAGAATCTGTTTCTCTGAAATATGACGCAGATAGCATCTTTGGCTGGAACTGCGGTGATGGAAGCGGCTATTAAAAATACATGGCTTCTTATCACATGGCCTCTTCACGACTCAGTATTCTAGATGTGCTTTTATTCGCCACCAATGTCGCACTTCCCTCGTCTCCATTAGCCGCCGGGTACATATTTCACCTACTATACTTAACTCATAATAAAATGTTTGCAAACTTTCTCCCACATTTCATTTCAAACTTGAACTCAAACTTTTCGAAATATAATTTACTATATGACATTCTAAAATCAATCAACTTCCATAACTCAACCCGACCCCACCCCACCCAAGGCATACCTACTCTCTCCAACTTTTCCTAGTTCAACTAGTGAAACCATTCAACCCACCCCAGAAACAACTAAACCACATAATATTACGCAAAACTTTCCCGGATGTATACACATCCATCAAAATGTAACAGCAACAACAAAATAATAAAATGTACATAAAAAAATTATAATAAAACAGAAAAAAATGCCAAAATGAATTTTTAAAAATATATAGCAAAACGAATTATTAACAAAACTAAACAAAAAAAAAACTTGGTAACTTAAGGTTAAACAAAAAATAAATCAACAACAATTGACCATCTATTTGTATAGAAATAGCATGTATGTAAAAACAAAATATATATATTTTTAGATAAACAAAAGAAGAAATTGATATTTAACTAAATAAAAAAGAAAAACAAACAACAAACCAAACTAACTTTGTTAATAGATAAATGTTTAGATGAATTTAACATTTTTTCCATTTATTTGTTTATAAATTTTCTTCCCACACATGAAATAATATTATAATTAAAAAAAAAATATAAAACTATACAATATACATATATAATATTTTCTTAATAATTGATGTACATTCAACAAAACAATTAAACAATAAATAAATAGAAATCCTATAAATATATACATACATATATATTTTATAAATAACAAAAAAAAATTCTTTAATAAAACAATAAACTTTAATTTGTTCTTCTTTAAATTATTTAATAAAAACAAAATTAAATGAATAATTACATAACAGAAAAAACAAATAAACAAAAAAAATCTCGTTTTAGAAGATTTTTATTTTTACAAATAGATATAATATTAGTACCTAATTGAAAAACATATATTAAAAATAAATTAAAAGAAAAACAAACATAATAAAAAAAAACTCTTTAGTAAAAACAAAACAAAAACAATTATTGTACTTGTATCAAGGTGAACTAATTATGATAAATTACATAAAAACAAAAATATATTATGTTAGACGACGTAAGAAGATAAATGATTAAATGAAAAAAAAAATAAAAAACAAAAACAAAATAATATATTGTTGTTAGAAAATGATGTTATAGAAAATGAAAACTGAATATATTTGAAGAAAAAAAAAACAAAAAAAACTCAGTAAAAATTATAAAATTCTTTGTGTAAAACCATGATAAGAACTCTTATCAAAAAATGGAGGAAAAAAAACAGAAAATAAAAGAAAAAATTTAGGAAAAAAATTAATAATAAAAAATTTTGTTTTTTTTCTGATTTTGTGGAATTGATGAGCGGGCGAAAACAATGTTTGGAGAAAGCTGCATAAGGTAAGTACATAACTGGTAAAATATAATGAAATAGCTTGTTAAAAGCATGGCTTGACGAGTGACTTTCAACGCTCTACTGTGATGTGCAATGCATTGTTTACCCTTCAAACCGTTCTAGTAAAGGGTGGTCTAACGAAAACGCACGACGTCAATTGTAAATAAAACAAAAAGTTTTTAGAGAATTATCTCAATATGATTTATTATGATAGACAGATCTATGACAATTAGGTGTGAAATAAAATATCGACCAAATGCTCGCCATGGCTTCGGTGGCATACCTCTATCCGAACGTCCATATTTTCAATGACTCTGAGACATAATTGAGGTCGGTAATGTGCTGCATTATCTCATCCATTATCTCTTGAGTTGTTCTTGGCTTATTGGCGTATACTCATTCTTTTAAATATCCCCAAAGAAAGAAGTCCAACGGTGTCAAATCACATGATCGTCGCGGCCAATTAACATCGCCACGACGTGGGATAACATGGCCATTGAATTTCTCGCACAAAAGAGCCATTGTTTCGTTGGCTGTTTGGCAAGTGACACCATCCTGTTGGAAGCACATATCGCCCAGGTCCATATCCTCAATTAATGCGCACCTGCCCAAGACCAGGTCTAGACGTATTATTGAGATATCACATCTTTATTAAAAAGGACAACTGCGCCTGATAAATCTGGGGCCCTGCTCTGTATTTCGATTCGTAAGTTACATATATCATAAAGAATCTTAAAATTGACACATGGCAGTGCGAAAATGGCAATTAAGTTTCCGAATTCCAGCGCCCATTTTTTTTTTTCTCAAACTCGCTCCAATTTGAAATAATTTCATTTCCATTTTCATTCGTTAACTATTTTAATGGTGGAAAAGGAAGGTGTGATAGTGTAAAATGTAAGTAATTTTCCAAATTTCTCGTGTTGAATAAACTTTATTGTTGAAGGAAATAAATGCTCCTTCTTCGTGGGTCTTATCCTTTGGATATGAGTTCCGTCAACAACTCCAACAATTCCTGGAATTCCCGACTTATCGAAAAAGTGTTTCTTTGACTGTTTGACGTCTTCAGAAGCGTCATGCGAAACTTAATAAATTATAAACGGAGTGTATTTACAGTTACACAACCAATTTCTGCAATGCAACTGGACATTGTATGTTGTGAAATCACAATGTATCGGTACTGGCCAATTTGGTGCTGATATCCGCATTGAATAAGGAACTTTAATGTTGCTTCTAATATTACGTTTGCCGGTAGTGATGTTGATGTCGTAAAATTCTTTTTTCAATTCTCTCTTTGCTAAGCTTTTCATCCAGCCAAAGTGCAACTGAGACCATTTTCGTAATTTAATTTATTTAATATGTAAACTACTTGATCTTGTCATTGACTTTCAAATGTCTACTTTTTTTTGATTTAGCTTTTTTTATTGACAGTTCATAAATGGATCTCACGAGTCTCGAAAAATGTGTTCGAAAATTACAAATGTTAGTTTGGCAGCATTTTTGTTTGTTTCGAAAATGGTATATTGTTTCAATTCAAATTCGATTCGAACTACAGAGAAGGGGCCCCTGCAAATAAGATGTTTTGTATAATCCCTTACACTACGGAAAGGGAATCAATTTTGGAAGTTTGTTTGAAGTGGAAATATAAAAATGTGAAAACTGGGACAATGGTATCCCGACACATGAAAAGTCTAATCTGATACACCGACGGATGAAAAACGGAATCAGATTAAAAAAAATGTTTCTGCCCTGAGACAGAATGTAGGATCTGTGTCGACGAGGACGATGCTTCGAACATATTCTCTGTGAATATCCAGCCCACATTATTTAAGAAGACGTTTTTTTGACTAACAAATACGTTTATTACCGGAGCTATAATAGTTCAGATGATAGCCGCTAATCTGGCAACTCTAATGTCATTTATATTCAGTTTAGTTTGCTATTTCATCACGAATAGGTTGACAAATGAACAACGCTTGCAAATCGTGCAAATTTATTTCGAAAATAATGGTTCAGTTCGCGAAGTTTACCGCAAGCTCCGTTCATTTTATGGTCGACATAATCGTCCATTAGAGCAATTAATTCGGTTAACCATGGATCGTTTTCACACTACGTTTACTCTATGTGATAATACGCATCCGCAGAGACGTCGAATACTGAGCACCGAAAAAACAATTGCCGCTGTAGAGCAAAGTGTCCGAATGAATCGATTCGCCACCGCGCACAGCAATTGGAGCTTTGTCCATCAACTTTATGGAAGATTTTGCGCAAAGGTGGAGTCATTTGGCCATACTTCTTCCGAAATGATGCTAGATAGTCAGTTACCGTTAATGGAGACCGGTATAGATCTATGATAACCGACTATTTTGTTCCCGAATTGGATGGCATGAATGTGGATGAGATTTGGTTCCAACAAGACGGCGCTACATGCCACACAGCGCACGTCACAATCGATTTATTAAAGGAAACATTGGATGAGATCATAATTTCGCTGAATGGACCTGTCAATTGGCCACTAAGATCATGTGATTTGACACCATTGGATTATTTTCTTTGGGAAATGTGAAGTCGCTCGCCTGCGCCAACAAACCATAAATGTTAGGGGACTTGGAAGCCAAAATTCGTGGCGTTATTGCCAATATACAGCCCCAAATGCTTAAAAAAGTGGTTGAAAATTGGACCTCTAGACTTGTCTTTATACGAACCAGCGGCGACGGCCACATGTCCGAAATCATATTTAAACATTAATGGCATAAAATTATCATTCCAACAAAGCCAAATTGATGGACACTAAAACGATTTTCTTGTGTTTTATTTCAATTCGAAATTCTATACCTCTAAAAACCTGTACTAAAGGGTGATCCATTTCGAGGTTCCCTACTTTTTTAAAGAAAAAAACACAGAAAATTCAAATCTAATGGAGAATGTTTATTATCATTTGAAAGAACATTCTTTGGCATTTATTTTTTGAAGATTATGTCTATCAAATGTTGGCCGTTGCTACGTCGCAGATGGTCCATCCGTTGTGTCAAATTTTCGATCACTCGTTCGAGCATTTCGACTGCTAACTGGCGAATGACACGCGTGATGTTTTCCTCCAAGGCCTGAATCGAAGCGGGTTTGTCGGCATAAGCTTTTGACTTTACATATCCCTACAGGAAAAAGTCTAACGGTGTGATATCACACGATCTTGGTGGCCAATCGACTGGCCCAAAACGTGAAATTATGTGCTCACCGAAATGTTCTCTCAATAAGTCCATTGATTAATGCGATGTGTGGGAAGTGGCGCCGTCTTGCTGAAACCAAATGTCGCCGAGGTCACGAGCTTCAATTTCAGGCATCAAATAGTCGGTTATCATGGCACGATAACGATCGCCATTGACGGTTACATTCGCACCGGCATAATTTTTAAAGAAATATGGACCGATGATTCCACCGGCCCACAAACCACACCAAACCGTTGTTTTTTCTGGATGAAGTGGCAGTTCTTCAATCTCTTCGGTTGCTCTTCGTCCCAAATGCAGCAATTTTGTTTGTTTACATACCCATTGAGCCAGAAATGGGCCTCATCGCTAAACAAAATTTGCCTCGAAAACGTCGGATCTTCTTGGAACTTTTCAAGAGCCCATAGAGCGAAGCGATGTCGCTTGGGAAGGTCGAGCGGCTTCAGTTGTTGCACAAGCTGTATTTTGTACGCTTTCAATTTAAAATCTTGACGTAAAATGCGCCAAGTCGTTCCATACGTCAGTCCGAGTCGCTGCGAACGGCGCCGAATTGACTCTCTACGGTCTTCGTGTACACTCTCAGCTACGGCCGCTATATTTTCTTCACAGCGTGCTGGACGTGGTCTATTTGGTCGAATATTATCCAATAATGAATGCTGGGTCTCAAAATGGGTGATGGTTTTGCGAATAGTACGCTCAGAAGGCCGATTATGTTGACCATAAGTTGAGCGAAGTGCACGAAACACATTCCTCAAAGAACGTGAATTTTCATAATAAAATTGAACAATTTTTAAACGTTGTTCACGCGTAAGTCTTTCCATTACGAAATGCCAAACAATACTAAACAAAAATAACATGACAGCATGACACGACTCACACGTGATCTGTCAAAAAAGGCTATTGAAAAAAGTATCTCTACTTGGATCACCCGTTATTAAGTCGCAATTTCAATGCCCTAGATATGAACCTAATTAAGTTTTCCAAATGGGTATTTTTGAAGAATTTAGCTCCCATGTTCAATGTACACTGCTCTTGATCGAAATCTAAACCAGACAGATGTTAAGACCCGAGCTATTTTTGAACCACTTATTCGATATGGATCAAATATACACTATTATTTTTTAATTTTTTTTTTTTTGTCAATTATTTGACATTTCCTGAGAATTCATCGCAAAAGTTCACCGAAAACTTTTAAAATGGTATTTGGAAGCACTAATCTATATCCGCTTAGGGATTAGCGCCGATAATTATACCCGCAAGGGTTAGCGTATATAGGCTAAGTTTTATTTGTATTTAACATGCAAATTGAAAATAAGCGTATATACGCTTACCAAAACAACACGCCAATATAGGATTTCAATTGCAAATATTTCTACGTCAAATCGTAGATTTCCACAGTGACAGCTTGATATTTATTCTGCACTGTCATATTCGGACGTGATCTATATCTTTGAACATATAAAAAGGCATGTTTTAAAGTGAAATAAGTTCGAATTACTCTAGGTGGAAATATATATTTTGGGCGTAAACGCCTCATACAGGACCTAAAGCTTAGCTTCCCCAATCATTGTGGGTGGGAAGATATATTTTTGATACCAATTCAAGGGACTTACAGTTAAATGTCGGCAATTTTTTGGATGTATGCGACAGTGTGGCAGCGAAAAAAAAAATGTATAGGTGGTACGGGTCGGATTCTAACCGGGGACCCTTTGGTTATTGCGTTGGACTGCACATTACCACTAAGCAACTTGTAACAACTTCTTAATGTAAGTGCCTGCTTTATTTTTTTGGTATGAAAAAACCGAAGCATATGTTCAATCGGGAAGAGCGCCTGCTCCTTATATGTAAGTTGGGTAATCCCTTATTGATCGAATATAACTGCCGATAGCAGCAACTTCGAGCTTAGTTAAAATGTATCTCTGGACCCATTTCCAAGGACGAAAAATGGACAAAAAGCATGAAAAGAAACATAATACTTGTCTCCTTCGAAAGAAAAACACTTCGAAGGATATTTGGTCGTGTGTGCGAGTAGGCAAGTCCTAACTCCGAATCCTAACTCGTGTTCGAGACGACAAGGAAAACCAAACGTCCGATTTAAAGACCAAACCAAGACTCAAAATAGACTAAACTATGTGAAATTCTAGTGTTTTTGAAAGAATGCAAATTCATAATTGAAAATCTAAACAATACATTTTAGAAGACTGTATTATTTTGAGTGATCTGCATTCAAATAAGTCACTTTGTAGTCAGTACCATTCATTATATATATAATCTCAATATTTCAAATATGTAATATCATTGTGGGTGCAGTGGCTAAGTGGTTAAGTGAACTGAACCTGAACCACCTAAAATTTATTATTCGCTACTCAACCCCTTGCGAACTTCTGACAAACTTCCAAGAGATTGAAATGTCATGCCGTTCGGAATCGGCATTAAAGTGTAGGTCTCTTCTTCTTCTGACTTCAAAGGAACGCACTACGACTGTAAAATCGATTGCCTCAATGAAGACGTCAAAATCTGAATTTTATTTGTCCGTTTGACAGGCTCATTGAAATCATTGAATTGAAAGTCGATTTTGTGAAGCATTTAAGAGAATTATGACCAAAAATGATTGCATTATTTTCCAGCTCTGGTAGAAATATTGGGCTTGGCATATTCTAATAAACAAAATTTTTGATAATTTCAGAATAATATTTTTTGACATACATAAAACAAGAGTTATCAGAACTGTGTCATGAGTATCATTCGAGAATGCGTCAAATTTATATATATGAATGGCATGCAAAATCTTTCAACTAGTATCAATAAGTATCCAACCAATAGGTCACCCTAAGCGAAAGTCCAGTGAAGAAAATAATTGCAAAGCTTGACATTCCGTTAAGGTCAGATAAGTAGCATTCTAGGGCATTCTCACATTTGAAACCCCAACACTGCATCGTCACAGAGGAATTTCCTCCTCCAAACAAACGAATTCCACCACCGAATACAGTTAATGTTAAAACTATCAACGACAACAATGATGAATCCGCCCACCAAACCAATCCAAACCACTGGGAAAACAAATGAGCTCCTCTGCATTGCATACCCATCAAGCTATTATCCCACCCCTATAGGGGCATAGGGACGAATTCTCCCGTGCTGCACAGACACCACCAGACAAGTGGCTTCGTTCCGCAATTATTGCTTCTTCTTCGTGGAAATTGCGACTGGAATTTCCTGGTCATGACTTTTGGCAAATTTCCCCGCATTATACCGACGCTGCAGGCAAGCAACAAAGCAAACAACTTGGTCCGGATATCATCCCAGTCTGTAGGTTTGGTTAGTTCAACATATTTTCCTTGTGCCATTGCAAAAGCGTCCTCCAAATTTGTATGCTCAAGCGGATGCTAGCAATTTTGAAACTTATCTGCAAGTTCAACTCGAGTGCTGCATATGTTGTTTGAAAACAAATAGAATACATGTATGCGTAATGCAGTTTATCTTCGGTGGCATTTCAAAATGGACACAATGAGCAAAAGGATATGCTCCGACGTGTCCCTTAGTATAGGGGGGGCAATGAAATATTAACTTGCAACAAAATAAACGCAATTACGACTGCAAACAATATGATGGTGTTTAGTGCGATAATATTTGCGAAGGGAAATTCAAATTAAAATTAAAGTTAAAATTACGGAAGGACGCAATGTCTAATGTTTTTATTTTGCGACGATCACATTAAAACAACAAGAACAACATTCAATTGTGTCTTTCTGTTTTTATAGTCACAGAGCCAACAACAACAAGGTCTCCTAAATTAGAGCACTTGTGAAAAAAGACATAAGAAACACTGTGGAAATCCTCTCTGTGAAGGACATTTACCACCACCAGAGCCAGCAGAAATTCACATTGACAAAGTCATTTTGGTGAAGTGAACCGCACTACTAATGGTAATTAGGTACCGATTGCGTTAAGTGACTCCGATATGTAGTCGGCTCGTAGTCCTTTTTTGTTTGCTAATGATGGTCGACTATCTTTAACACGGATTACTAACCAACAAATGCGGCTTAATTGTCCGCTTTTCAATGAGATTTTTGGTTGAGTGCCTTAGGCAACTAGGACTGTTTTTGGGACTACACAAAGATAAGAGACACTTCCACATAGTTCGCATCGTCAGAGACAACAAATGAAATTAGGGTCGGTGAAATGACCTACTGGATGTTATTTATTGACAAAACAATGGTTTAAGTTAAGACATCGCTGTAACTGGACTTGGTGTTATGGCATTTAAATTTTGTAGAATGGAATATAATGGGCACGATTTGTGGTTACATGAATTTAGGTAACAGCCTTGCTGATTACTTTATATTGTAGGTACTTTAATTTTTGTTTATATTTTTGTCACATTCAGAGACCGAAATTTTGTAATATCTTAATGAGCAGCAGTTTTTGAGTTTTTTTTTTAGCCAAATTGTCTATCAGTACATTAGGAAGGAATTTTTAGACATGACATTCCTGCTGAAGTTTGTATTTCCTATTTCTTTTCTCCATTTAACGACGAGATTACAGGGATCATAATCCTCCCACTTGACTGCATTCCTACTGATCCGCCTGTGGGGTTCGACCTCAAAAAATATCTGCAGGCATCCCGATTTTGAATCACTTTATCATTGAGGCCAACCAAATGCTGGTGTTTCTGCATTTGTGTGATCCAGAAGTTTCGCCTAACACTTCTACATTGTTAGGGGTGGCTCCTGGAAAATATAGCCGGGGAAACTGTTCGGTATTTCTTCTTCTCTGTGTGGCAATCTTGTTGTTCCCTTGTTCGTGTTTTGTCGAAGCTCGTGGGTTACCTGGTTGCTATCGGCAGGCGAAGAAGATACCTCCTCCAACTCCTGATACAGACTCTCCATGCACTTAGCTTGAATTTGGGCACGCTTTTTCTTCGCGATACTACTTCTGAATATTTCTGTCAGGAGGAGACGGTGTTGCCGGGTGATAGCCTCTCCCACCTTGCCACCAAATGATAGTCAATCTGGATTTCATTCTGCTATAAGTGACCAAGTGCCGGCTCTGTTTGATGAATATTGTATTCAAAATGATCAGACCATGTCCATTCAAACTTACACATGCTTAGGATGTCTTCACCAGAAGAATTCCTGGTGCCATATCCTAGTCCTCCATGACAGTCTTCATAGTCTTCGTTACACTTCCCAACATGTCCATTCAAATCTCCGCCAACAAACAAAAGCTCATCCATTGGCATATTCTTGATGAAGTTGTGGAAATCAAGCCAGAATGCATCTTTTGGAGAGCATATGCACTGACAATATTCCACACCTCGCCTTGAATCGCCAGTTTGAGAGACATCAAACGGTCACTGAACTTTGAAATGGTCAATACGTTGCTAAGTAACTCTGCCGCAAGGATGATACCGATACCATTCTTACCCTGTTCTTTACCGTGTATGCATTTGTCTTAACGTCCAAGAAACGCGCCCGATTTCCGGTGTTTCGCCATTTCGTTTCTTGGACACACAAGATGTCCAATCGCCTTCTTACCATCATCCCTTCCAGCTCGTAGCTGCGATCACTCATACTTCCAACGTTCCAACTCGCGACCCTTAGGTTTCGCCTAAGTCTTTGCATTATTTTGCTATCCCCCGGAAACCGAATAGCTCTGACCAGTGCATTTCTGCTCGTCCCAGGATCACAACCATGCGTAGCATTAGAAGTGCCTGGCGGGGTAGTGTTTCTATGTCGTAGATTACCATAATGCTAGGCTAGTGCATACTCCTGATATAAGTTTTTTATTGATCTTACTTTTATGACACCGGTGATCTCCAGTCGAGTCAACCAACGGATTTGCATTCACACTTGTGGGGCAGTTTTAAGGTGTTAAATATGTTGCTAGGCTCACCTGGATGTTGAAATTGCCTAGAAGTGATTTCCTCCCCCTTAGTCGCCTTTACGACAAGTGGGGGCGCTGCAAGGATTTTCTTACTTTCCGTCCTTACACGGGGCTTGTATTTCCTATTCCGGGCCAGGACGGCATTCTGCAAATAATTCTACAGAATTCGCAAATAAAAGTCGTCATACTTAACAAACAGAGTGAGACTAATTTTGAAGACAGCGCGAAGGAATTTAATACCTATAAGTCTGACCTCCAAAACACGTCATGCATACCTCAAAAGAAGATCGATGGACCGTGACAACTATTCACAAAGTAAAATCAATACACCAGGGGCGGATCTAGGTAGGGGTTTTAGCGGTTCAACCACTCCCCGGGATGGACAAAAGGCCTCGAATAATTTGTTTTAAATTTAGGTTTGCAATAGCTTTTTATTTAGTTACCCGCTGATATGTACTAGAAAGTTAAAAACGATACAGGTACTGAATTACTACCAATTGAATCGAAGTCTGGACTTACAGAGCTGTATCACGGTTTTCCATGGCCGATTATCCTATTCCTTTTTGTGGTGCCGAAGCTTAAAACTCTCCTATCGGAGAGACGCAAGTTAGTGCATTGGGACAATGGAGGGGTGTCTTTAACAATCAAATCTCCTGCGTGTCAAAAGTCTTTAAAGAGGTAGGAGAGCAGGGTGCAATTGTACCTGAACTGCTCGTAACTTTGGAGGGAAGAAGAATGAAGCTACTAATCCAATCAAACCCCAAACGTCTCGTTTTATAGAGGAGTCAGATGAGATGACTGTTGTCAGTCTGTTTCTGAATAAGAGTAGCTGATGCAATAAAATCCCAGACTTCTTCATCAAACCCCCACTGTCAAAATAGTCTATTGACCCTTTTGAACATTCGCTGCTCATTTAAATCTTCGAAATAGCAATCATCTAACATTTGTTAATGAAACTAGCTAGCGCGAGGCAGTTGCCATGAAAGTGTGTTATGGTTTTCTCTCCCTTGAAAGTTTCTGAAGCTGAAGTTGAAGCCCTCAGCCGGTACTCCCGTTCTGATTGTATGTCTGCCTTACAGGCAGTGGCTAATGATTTCCTTCAACATGAAACTGATATTTATTTTTACACTAAACTTAGTCCACACTAGTCTTGATGATATTGGCCTAAAGTGTCGCATGGTTTAAAAAGTCCAAATGTATGGCATAGCGCACCATCGTCCATGAACTGGAGGTCGTCCAAATCCACGTCTTCGATTTAAATAAATAAAAGTCGGTTATGGCTCTGTAACGAGCGGGGAAGCAGCTTACAGTGTCAAAATAACCTATGAATTAAAAGGAAACCACAAGATGGCGCACCCTTTATATTGATCAGCTTCAGAATTAGTATTAGATTGCCGTGAGAAGCTAGCTTCACTTAAACAGCTTAATGTTAACCTGATTTGGGTTCCTAGGCGTAAAATTTATACAAAAAAACATGCTGATGGGATGGCCAGGCAAGGCTCAGCTCTAGCAAACATTTTCTCAGAACTCCTACCAAAAACCTATTTCAAACGAAGAAGGCTGGAAAATTGCGACATCCCCAGGATGATGTCGACTAAACTAGAGCAAGACAAGAATAACTGACTTTTTACCAAGCGCGCTTGCTGAGCAGATACGATCAGAGAACTGAACTTATTTCATCTCTCACACTTGGCGAGCTGCATGTGCAGTTGTATGGTTTAATAATACACCCTTGAGAAGGAGGGATTTGCCTTCTCAGATAAGCTATGGCATGAGTGATACCAAAACATATCCCTGCTAAATTTCGATCCTACCCAATTTACCGTGTTAAACATTTCTTCAACACACCAATGTAGCATTCGTCCCTGGTAGATCGGCCGTAGCCCAAACATTTGATTGCATACAGGAGCCATGTGTTTTCCATGACCTACGTTACTTTGTGGAACATTTTCATGGTTTTCGGGATAAAAATATAAATTTTTAGCATTAATTAGTCTGTACGCCACACGGTCATAATACTGGTCATATATGTTAGCAAACTGTCGAAATTTCTCATATGTGCTCAGCAGCAAAATTCAAATGACTGATTGGTGCTTATGACTACAATTGATCGGGTCAATTTTACAAATTAGTCCGTCATTTGGTCATTCAGTATTAAAGAAAAAATGTACATGAGTCGCAGAATGACCGATGTGATCGGATCCCATCTACTGAATTTTTGTGGTGACATACTCTAGCATATGTTGTCCCAAAATGATGCCGCTTTAAATAACCACACCCCAGGAGCAGCAGTTCGATGTTGAAATTTAATTCCGATACACAGTCCGATCACTAACAATTCCCAGGAGCTGTACAATGAGCTTTATGACCAGCAGAGCTTAAATATCTATTTTGAAAAAGCGATTCATACAGTCTAATATATCGCAAATGATCGGATTATGTCAATTATTTTTTGTATTACATATTATACAACACATTACAACATGGCATATAGTCTAATCTCAGTGTTACAAAATACTCATCAGCAAACAAAAACAGGAACAACCTAACCTGTACAAAGCCAAAAATTTATATTTCGACAAATTCTACGTATCTACGAATCGTTTGAAAGTCCTTGCCATATTGTAGAATTTCCCAAAGCAGTTAATGAAGTATTTCTTATTATTATTCCCCCTCTGCCCTTCTTTACTGTTAAATATGAAACTATTTAGTTCAAGGTTTCGAAAGGATGTACTAGCGCTCCATTGCAATGTTATTACTAAACTTAGACCCTGGAATGATAAAGTATACAAAAGGAGGAAATATTATACAAAATTTCGTTGCACTCACCCCCACACCCCCGTTTCAGAAAAGATACACACCTATTACTTGCATTCTCCCTTATTCGAGACAAAGAAACAGCACAACTTTAATCCTTTTTTGCATGTTGAATAATTTTATTGCCTTCGGGTGGAAAGTGTGGCAGGAAGCAGTGGAAAAACTTTACAAGTTGAACGAAAGGCGAACAAAAACGGGTGGCAAAAGGCTAAGGACATTTTGAAAAATGAACGAACGAAATCACTTTGGAAAAAAGATTTGTTTTATGCTTTGGCTTAGCACACAGACACCGGTGTGGTGTTGAGCTGTTGTTTGCTTTTTTATTGTTTTTGTTTTGCCATCCAACATGTTGCATTCAATTGTGAATTTTAATGAAAACAATAGAAATAGAAAGAAATAGAGCTAAAGATGGAGATGCAGATGTAGAAAGAGCAAGGACATATACACACATGTCCTGCCATGAATTAAAAGCCTTTTTTGTCTATGCTTGGTTGCATATCAAGTGGCAAATGTATGGTAAAAGACAACGAACGCTTTCATTCTATTCCCCTCATTCCTTACTCTGACTGGGAGTGCAACTGAAAATTGCACTTAAACAATACAACTGAGGAATAAAAGGATACATATATTCACTAATGGAGAATCCCAATAGCTGTAGATATGTGTGTGAGTGTGAACAACAGGAAATCATCCAACTACGGAACTTGTAAAGGATTTTTATTTTGCTTGCAATTGTTGCATACTGATAGTGTCAATGGATGTGACTTACTTACTACATCCTTTGTGCATTTGTAATCAAGGACTATTGTTCGATTGCGAGAAATTGCGAGCAAAGAGTGATAGAGAGCAGAGAAAAGTATTTAAATGGTCAATTGCAGTTGCAGGTTGTGTCCATTGAGTGGGCGGTTAACGGAAGTTAAGGACATCAATTGACTTTTTTTCCGATTGGCAATAAAATTGTGCTTTAAACAGAAGTAAGTGCACATCCTTGAAGCGGCGTTTATAAGATTCGAGGTCCTTGTGTAGATTGCCTCCTCCAAAGCAATGTTAAATATTTACGACCAAAGACAATTCATAGCAGAAATCCCTACAGAGGATTTAAACGAGGATTTAACGGATCAAGAGCAAGGAAGAGAGATTAAACTGCCATTATTGTCAGATTCAGAATAACACACAGACACACCCAGCAAAGGGTTCAGATTGCTGCAGTGGCATCTGCATAGAGTGGGGATAGGAGAGTTCGTTCGCCACGCTACCAAAGTTCCAAGGAAGCATTGCCTACCGCATGAATCGAAAGCAATTATTATTTTTGTCCTCGATTTTTTATTTTGTTTTTCCTTTGCTTTGGCTTAGAGTTCGTCGCTTTGCAAGGCATCGTCGTCGCATGAGGCCACTGTGGGTGGCTTCTTTTATAACGTTACCGACAACAATGACTTAACATGTCGAGTGCCAATGTTTTTGGTCTAGGGGAGAGGTTAAAGGATTTTCATAAAGCAATTAACTATAGGCCATTCCACACGCTGCGGTCGGACTGGAGAACATGGTAGTTATTAGATGGCAGTGCAAGTGGTTTTCGATCCTTGTTGGTGGGCTTAATGAATTTCAATAACCGCGAAGGATGTTGCGGAATTGAATTATGTTTCGTTTTGGTCGCCAATAGAGTTTCAGCATGGTGATAACTACGAATTTGAAAGTGACTTTTGAGAATTTTTATAGAGCCATAGAACCCACTAGCTTTAAAGCAATTTCAGCAGCCAGACTGTCTCAAAGAGCCTCGGTTTCGGTTTTAAAATTAGCGGCTAGTTGGCTTCCTAATAAAATCTACAGATGCTGTTTGTTTGTGCTTCGATCGGCTATGGACTTAATCCTTTCACTTGCTCAAACAAACCATATGCTTTCAACAAGATCGTTACATGTACCAAAAATTAATCGGTTTGACCAAGGTGATCTTTATATTTATAACATTATCGAATTTATTTTCTAGTCTGATCTGGTCCAATACATGAAACAAACCGACCAACTTCTATATAGTAACAAGAGTTACTCACTTTATTATACACTATATTCAACGCAGCGACTTTTTAGTACTGTGGGTAGCGGTAGTCAGCTTTGCCAAACCCACCGTGGGACCTTGTCATTTGGTTGACACGTTTAATGGCACACCGGATGACAGGCGATCATACTTGATGACCACTTTAGGACAAATGACCATCTGATCGCACCTTAATGCAGCGAATGGAAATGTATGCATATCCATTCAAAAAACACGGAAGACGTAACCATATAAATTCGCCAAGATCAGCTAGTAGCGGACTACTTAAGTGAGAACATACACATAAACAAAGACACACTGCACATTCACTCCTAGCTTTGGCTAAAAATCCCTTCAGATCCCTTCAGCGCCAGTACCAGGAGAAGCAACCATTTGAAGCAGAATTTGCTTTTAGTTATCGTTAAAGTCCAGTACTCGCTCAGACTATCAATGCTTTCCACATTCTTACAAAAATGCAGACACCTTTTTTTTGGACTTATGCAATACCGATTGCTCTCAAAAACATCAACATAAATATTAAGTGCTCGTTGTTGGCTTCATCCTAAGCAGCGAAAACCTGATGTACCATAGAGTCCGTCCGTCAGATAATCTCGGGCTTCAATATATATCCAGAGACCTGATAATATTCCCTGGTGCGAACCGACGTTGACTGTGGTTGGCTTACCCGCGGTCCAATACCCTTTTAACGTTACAAGACTGTGATAAATCAATTAAATTTGATTGTCACCTTAATCGTTCACCTCACTCGAGTATCATTAAAATTGTGGGCCTTACCTTCACTTCCATCACCTGTACATGTACATATCCTTTAGCAGGAAAGCACATCAATCGGCGTGGTTTGATCAAACTATACTGCCTCACATGCCGCACACCGCCTTCAATCAATTCAAATTTGCTCACAATCACAATCTGGTCATTTTGGCCAGCATTTCGCAAACACCACAAATTACAAGAGGAACCACAGAACAAGATCGTCAATCAAATTGCATTGGACAAGGCAAATGCAATATCTTCTTCACTACACAACCGACCACTAAGTAACCACATGCTTAACCCTACTTACGATAATTGCTTGGATACAACACGTGTTCACTTGTCATGTGCCACAACATCGGACGTGTAACAAATACCAGCTAATGTTTGCCATCATCAGTACCTATCGACAATGTAATTATGTACAAAACAGCGCCAACTAGTCAATAAGTGCTCCATTTTACCTTCAGCCCATTATATCCTTCTGCCAAAGGGTAAACTCCATCCTTTCGCATGTTAAAAGTAACGCATAAAGTCCTTAGGCAGTTCGAACAAAAAAAAAGAAACTTTTGAAGTATTGCAACACTTGCATGTCACGAGGTATTCATTTCTATTAACCTTTTCATCCTACCACCGTGTTCGCTTTTCAACACCCAAAGCAAACTTATCGTGATTTTAGCCCATTAACTGTAAAAGTTGATGGGCTTCGCACTTCCTCGCTAAATAAAGCATAAAAAGGAAAATAGAAAATTTGCGTGACGAGTGATGTAATGGGTTTATTTTTTAATGTATCTCGAGTTACAAACAATTTGAAATCGCGTAACTAGCTATAGTAAAGCTGTTCTAATTTAATTTGCAAAATATTAAACAAACAACTGATACTGATATTAAAACCGAAATAGATGTTATAGTCCCTACATCATCCGACCGCCGCGCCGACCACCACCTTCATAGCATCCCAGAACACTAACTAATCTTGTCTTCCGAACACCTTTCGTGCCGGCTTATGCGTGTTTTCTTGGTTGCACAGTATTACACAAATTTATGACGTAATTAAATTAATTATACTGCCAACCAACACTTCGATGTATGTATGTACGTAGCTATGTACACGGTGATGAAAGCCATATCCGCCTAGAGTGCGGGGCTACACAAACCTATTACGGGTTATTGCTACCTCTGTCACATAAAATAAGTTTTATACGACTCGAAAACGGATTTGTTATATTTTCCTCAGTCGGGTCGGTCGGTAGGGTGGTCGGGTGGGATTACATGAAATGGGGGGCGGAGTGGAGCTCGTGGACATGTTGGAGGAGCTGTTACTGTTGCCAGACCGTTTCTAGACTTATCTATTTGATACAAATGGTTATCACATCTAATTACCGTTATTTTCCTTAATGGCTAGGTGTCCGCATGCTGCAAAGTTTCTCATAATAACAAAGGTGTCCTAGGCAATTATTATGTTCGAGGATTGGTTGATTTTAATTCGATGCTGTGCACGGTACGGATGGTTAAAGGTACCTACACCAACTGTTGAGGTAAATTAAGAGAGAAAGATTTATAGCTAGATTTAGTGTAATTGACAATTTGCAAAAGCAATTTGTAAGAAGAGGTTGCGACATAAACAATGGAGGGTAGAGCGACACTTTCGAAGAAGAAACAAACTGATATGAGATATGAGTATTTGGACAGTGATCAAACATTCCTAACCTCTAAAGAATGCTTCAGTTAGGGAGCGGGAGTGGTTGAATTAATTGAATGGCGCTGTTCTGTATTTTCCTTAAGTCAACATTGAGAGGGGCTGTCATTGAAATGTGTTTTAAGGTGCGATTACATGGCCATTTTTTCGAGTCATTTAAATGACGTTCTGTGACATCAGGAAAATATGTCTCATTAGAGTGACATACAAGCTACGATTCTTCATTGGTCATTTGCGAAAAAATGGCGATCACACGAAATGACTATCATCGCCATTTTTTCCCCAAATCAAATTTGGCCGCCAAATGACAACTTTTCTATTATTTAGACTTCGCGTCATTTATCTGTTTTGCAATCAAACGGTAATGTCCAATTACAAAAATATAGCTACTGTCATTTAGTGAAAAGAAAAAAAAAATTATTATAATATATAAAAACAAGAACAAGAACTTTTGCGCTGATGGTGGAAATTGCGGAGACGACGTATTTAGCAGCGTGTGTGCTGGAAAGCAGTGAACGATCTTGATTACCAGCCAGAGAATTAAATGCGTTATGTGACTTTATAAACTCGGAGGCCCTTGTAACATCGAAGAAGATCGTTGAATCCTTAAAAAAGGACATTTAATAAAATCACGTAACAAATTGCTGTTGCTGTGAATTTTCACTCGGAGGTTCCTGGAACATTGAAAAAAGTCCTTGAATCTTTAGAAGAGGACATTTCTCAATAATATCAATATTTACCTGTTCTACTCTTCAAAACCTCTCATTTAATGCCCATATCATGCGGGTTGAGAAGGAAATGATAATCGACTATCCTTATACATATATAAATACTTAGTTTCGTACCACTATCGTGCCGAGGTTTAATGACAGAGTTTCGTAACGGCTAGTTTCGTACCTCTTTCGTACTGGTTTCGTACCGGTGTTTCGTAATCCGAAACTATTTTCTGTCGTAGCACTTCATACCATTCCGTTTCGGATCACATCCCTGACGAGCTAACGCGACGCAAGCGGAGTATTTGCCAAAAGAAGTAGTTGTGCCATCGCAAGAAGAGTGGATTTTTTATGGATTACTACTCGAATTGCGCGAAGTAGTACCTGAACTATATCGCAATGTCCTTCGTATGTCGAGAGAGCGTTCAGTTTTATTTATGTTTCATTTTGTCGATAGATTCCGAAAAACAACGCCGAATGGGCAGCTCCTCTTCAGCGCTCCACGAATGGTTAATTTTTCTATTCCGATTTATTTCAGTAATTTTTTCAACTTCTTTAAACCTCGTATACCACTCCAATTCACAACACTCACATTCACAACTGAATAGTCGAAATTGTCTTCACTTAACGGCGACAATTCGTATTCCATTTCTTTCAATAGGTACCAGGAACAATAGTACACAACAAAAAGAAAACAGTTTATAAATTATGACGTCCTTCGCCATGAGACAAAAATCTTAATCAAAGCACAAATATTGTATAGCTGCGTCATTTGCGTAGAAAAATGGCATGGCTGGGGTTTCGAGCCTTGTCATTTTTTGGAGGTGGCAATTTTAATGACGGAACAGCCAAAAAGTTTAGTCATTTGTCCTAGGGCTTGTTAAAGGCTTGTTGAAATGGCGATCACTCGAGCGACATTAAAATTACTGCTTTGTGACGCGAATTGTGCGTCACACAGCGTCATTTAAATGACTCGCAAAAATTGCCGTGTAATTGTACCTTTACGGGTTGTTAAGTTATGATTTAAAAGGAAATATGTTTCGGCAGGAGTTCTTTACCGCCAAACGCTCAAGAAGCGCTGATCGCTGGAAAAACCATTCTTTAGGTTTACTTATCCCTTTCATCTTGTATTTTCTGTTAGGCAGCAAACAATTTTTGTGTTTGAGTAAATGTGTTATGTGTGATTTGCGAAAGTTTGTCGGTGACGCAATTAAGGTGCACGGTAGTGCCCATCCGAGTCTATCTTGTTCTTCTCGGTTTCAAATTAATAAAATTAATAAAAACTGATACGGATCACTTGCACATTTGCAAGACTACAAACCAGCGTACCCTCCAGTGTTGCAATTGTAGTATTTTTCAGTACTTTTTTTTCGAACTGAGTATGGTACTACTTTAAAGTGGCGGCTTTTGGCGTTGTTCTTTTTATAGATATAAATAATTCATTTAATATTTTTCCTAAATTTTGTTCGTATAACAAAAGATTTAAATTAATAGGTATGGTATTCTATAAATTCTCGCGCTTATGTCTTTTGGGATATGTATCAGCGTTTGCTACACTTCTAAGGGACATGGCAGGCAGGATAGTTGTATAAAATATATCCACAACATCGGGTTTGCTACTTCCTCAAGTGAATAGCGGAAGGAATCAAGGGCATAAACAGCTGTGGGTTGGTAAAATGGGAGGTGGGAGACGACCACTTCTGTCGTGTTTTGTGAATGTGAAAAACTTCTGCATTACGAATAAGTGAAACAAAGAATTTCCTTAAAAAAGACCGAAGTAAGAACATTACAAACTCAGACCATCAACTTTTCAATCGCAATTAGGAAGACGTAATGTTCATCACAGAACAAGTAGCTTTCAGTACATCTAAGCATGACCTATCTGTTATATGACTAATTATGGTAACAACCAGGGTCATCGAAGGCCTGAGGTCTTTTAAGTTCCAAGCACCTTTCTTGCAGCTACCGTTGCTGTCTTCTGTCTTCCTAATTTCGAAAGGTCCTCTGTATTTTGTTGCCACAATATTCTTTCTCTATACCAGTTCGTTTGGGAAGTATTGAACGATTTTTCTCAAAAAATTATATCTTTGGGCTGACTTCTTCTAGTCGTTCTTCTATATCTACTTCAAGTTGCCTAAATCATTATCGCGCGTCGTACTCGTCCAACATACCTCGTCCAAACACATAATTACATTACTTTATAAGACGTACTACCTTCGGAGTCGTTTGAGTACGTTTTTCTACTGCAATGAGAACTTTTCCCAACGGCAAGGAAGAGAACGCTGCTACAAACGCCAAATTTAAGCCTACAGGTCTAAGGTTTGCTTTTGTGAATTTGCAAAAACAGCAGACAGAACCTTGCTAAGAACCTTGTATACCATAGGTTAGGGAAGATTACGTTGAAGTGGCTGTCGGCATAAGAACCGACACACTTCGACCGGTATTTGGCCGTTGTAATACCACAGGGATCTGGGATTGAGCTTCCCTCTACTCGTTGAACCAATCGGAGCTTCTGATGAACGAAGTAGACGTTTAATGTCAATGTTTACAAGATCATTTGGGTCTTCGTAGAAGTATGGATATGGAGCTTCCTTCTTCTGATCAGCTTAGCACAGATCAGTTTTGTCGCTAGACTTGTGATACTACTTGTTCACCTAAAGTTTGGAGCGATAATTTACAAGGAATGGATGGTATACCTATCTCTCCTTTATCAGGTGAGAGAAGTAACGTGGTTCCTAGTTTGACGAGTTCATTAGCACCCAGCAAAGTTGAGTGTTGAACTCCTGAAGAGACGTTCTGCAGTCTAGGGCTACTATAGAGTTTACAGAGACTGATTCCAAGGACTTGATTGCCGCTTGCCTGTTCGAGAAAATGCGGACATTAAGTTCCTCGTTAACCAATAAAGTTATCCTTAATCGCCATTATTTCCGCTTGGAACGCGCTACAATGATCATAAAACCGGAAGGCGATACTAAGATGTAGTCTTTCAGAGAATATACCACACCCTACCTCATCATTGGTTTTTGATTTTTCAGGATAAAAATGGATCGGGTTTCCTCCAAGAATACATCCTTTTCGCAGAATGATCGGGATGGAATGGTAACATTAAAGGATTTTCCTTATTGTAATTGGGGAATGGTGTAATCGATTTTATGTAAGGGATATTCCCTAATATATTTCGGATGGAATCATGACCGATAGCGTTGTTGGTTTATTGTGACGTAGCTTTGAGACCAAAAGCTGTGCTGGCCGCCGTTTGTCTGCTAAAAATATCAAGGGGGGTCAGATGAAATAGAATGTCTAGAGCAGCGATGGAAGTCGTGCGTAAAGCTCTTCCAATGCATAGGTAGGCTGATCTTCGGACTATTGCGATTGGTAACCTTATCTAAAGCAGTCCACAAGACAGCCACTTCGGTCGGTCTTATAAGCGAAAGTAATACCAGTTAGTGATGTGAGGTTAAAGGCCCCATCTGTTCGCAATTTTATTCAGTCGTGAATATTAGGCTCCTAGCTCAACTTTTTATCTATAATCAGACCCAGATATTGCACACCATACAAAATCCGAACGAAAAGCATTTTATTTTTGCAAAAGTTCTAGTAAGCTATAACAGTCAAGCGGATACGATGTTGCTATTTTGCGACACTCTAGCTTATGCAGGTAATATATTCATCAAAATTACGCAGCCAATGCCCGAAACCTTCCAGAAAATACCCACACACCCATACATCTTTATTATTTAAATTGTTCCAGCTGGTGTTGCCTTCATCATGGATATAATAATAATATGCAATCACAGCGTAATAAAAGCAAACATCTGCTTAAAAGCGCAATTCCACTTCCATTACGTCAACGATAATATTCATACTATGTTCGCCTCATTTTAACCACAAAAATCTTCTGATAGCTTTTCTAATCCAACCTCCCCGCCGCGCCCCATTGCTACCATTGCCGATGAGCGAACACAAGCCACAAAGTCAAATCGTATCCAATCGCAGCAACGGAAGGTATTGTCCCGACAACGCAATGAATAGAAACTTATATCCTAGAATGAATTGTCTATTCTCCTTGAGGATATTCAATCGTTGGTTTCTGTCCTTATTGCCGGTTGGAGCGGCGCGGCACGGCGGAAGTCACAACAAATGCACACTCACACATATCTAACTTTGTACGGTCGGTACAACAAAAGGATGTTCATTTAATTTATTTACGATCCTAGAAAAGCCAGGAGAGAATTGGAGTGTAGAAAGACGACGATGACGACAACGACGCTGCAGAAGAAGAAGAAGAATCAGAACAAGAAGAACCTGGATCCGCAATTTCTATGTTAACCTCTTAAGTCCCATCTTCTAGTTTTACTGCTCTGCCATTGGCAATACTTATGCTGGTGCTGGTGCTGGTGCTGATGCTGATGCTGATGCTGGTTTGGTAGGTACTTCCGCTTGTTATCTAGAGTACTACAGACTTCAGCTGTGGCAATCTTGGTTGTTCACCCAGTTCGTGTAATAAAAATTAATGAGATAGTCCTGTTTGTTCAATGACAAAGAGAAAAAATGAAGAAGAAGAAAAAGGAAAACCTTATACCTCGTACATACATATGTATGTATGTTGAACTATTTTTTTTTTCTAACCACAATGAGAAAGTTAGTCATTTCACTGCAGTAGCTGTGTAGCTCCATCTTCTCGAAGTGCTCACTGCTCAGTGCTCACCGCTCACCGGATGGCGAATAGATTAAAAGGGGTCAAGTGATTTTCCAGTCGAGGAACTGATGGTAAAAGTAAATAGAAGAAGTGCAAAATAAAACGGAACAAACTTGTAAAAGTGCAAATAAGGTTTATTACATTCGCAACGTTCTTTTACTTTTGAATAAAATTTTTTTTTTATTTTATTTTTTTGAAGGTGGGACAATGGAAATAACTCATGCAGTCTACCAGAGAGAAAACTTATTTTATTTTTCTTAATGGGATTTCACCTGATGAGATATCGCTTTCATACAGCTAGCTGTATTAACAACCCTTGAGTTGTTAGAACTTGACGGAGAAACTTATGATTCAATTAAAAATATAGAATGGAAGAAAGTTTTGTCTGCTATGTTTGTCAACATGATGATAATCTCTTAATTGGAGCAACAAAAAAATTAAAACTTCTTCTTCGACTTTTTATTCTCAGAAAAAAGGATTTGTTTTAAAAGATGCCTTAAGGATGTCATCCATAGACTGTTTCACAAAAAAAAAAATAATTTTTAAAAGATATTTTTATTTTCTCTTTCGTGTCACCCTCCTCGCTTTAACTTTCTTTTTGTGATCGACTTTAAGAGGAGACAGATCTCTTGGGGTTTTACTTGGCCATTTGCGTAAGTGACACGATTCTCCCTATATAGCCTTAAATAAATAGACTGTTTTGCAGAATTAAGCGTCATCACAAACAAAAAAATAAAGTCGTATTTCGACAAGCCACAAACAAAGAAAAAATTTAAATAAAAAAACAAAAATAAATCTATCAAAACCGATAGAGTTTTTCGTATACTAACTGAAGCCTAAAGGACAGGTAAATGTTTTTTTTTTTGCAAACTACCACCCTATGGTCTTCACTAATTCCGAATACATATATGTAGGCATTCAGGTATAAAAAAAAAAAATAAGGAAAAAACTCTAAAAAAAACCAACACTTTACGTGTTTCAGCGACCCCTAAGTACCCATCATATCAATGAGAGGATTTCATCAACCAGCTAAATCACCGTAAGTCACCATTCATCTACTTCTATTAAGTACATCCATTTATACCATTTACCATACAGTTTCACAGAATATCAAACGCTAACCAGTGAAAAGCCCCCTAAAAATCCTTTGCAGACTTCCAACCTTACCCGCACTCTCAAGCATAGAACAATTGCGACATCACGATCCACGATCATTGCCCTATCGGCGCAGTCGTTCATCGATCGGGAACGCGAAATACACGGTGTGTCACGGTCATAGGTGGGCCGGATGGTGCGGCTAAGTTCGGGGGGATTGTTCCCGTAAAGGATACCGGTGTATAATGTGCCGTAATTGCTATGCTGAGCGGTGATTTGAACACGTAAGTGGGTCAACACGCCGAAAAAAACATAAGGAAAGGCTACAGTCCGCTTGAGGCAGTATGATACCCTATCCATATTCCTATATGCCCCAAAGGAAAAAGCATTAAGAAGATAATGGATAGCATTTAATTTAGTTCTATTAATTAAAAAAAAAAAGTTTTTTCGAAAAAAACCCCCCCAAAAAGTGGGCGTGGCCAAAAACTTTGTATGGGCGATATTATGGAAAAAATATTGGGTAAATATTTTGTTAAACATTTTCTTTCGCTTTCTCTGAAAATTTTCGAAGAAAACAGCATTTTAGTAAAAAAAAACCCCCACAAAAAGTAGGCGTAGCAAAAAACTTTATACGACAAACTTATAAAGGAGGGCAGTGCCTACTGAAGGTGTGAAGGTTGTAACACTGTATCTCTCTAACTTTAGCTTTAAAACGGTTTTTTTCTAAATTGTGGGCGTAGCAGTGGGCGTATTCAAAAAAATTTTACACGTAACCATTTCGGAGCCCTAGGGAATATGTGGTCCAAATTTCAGCTTCCTAAAAATTGCGTAGGGACGGACGGACAGACATTGCTAGATAGTATACTTTTATGGGTCTACGACGTTTATTAAGGGGTGTTACAAATGTTACTATGTATCAAAATTAATATACCCTGAGGATAGGGTATAATGATTATTGGTAGGGAAAGATTTTAAGCACTAAAGTATTCGTAGCATAACAAAATACCGTGTGTTTAAATTTATTATGGGGTGGAGTGTGGTGATTTTTCAAACAACGTCGGGAAGTAAGGTTCGGTAAATCGGTCGAATATAAATTTAGGGGCAGCTCTAAACAAAGCGAGAACCGGAGCTGCATTGGTGCACTTCAGTGCAAAAGGTGTGGGTCAAATGTACTCTAGGCAACATTACATCTAGTTGCCCGCGAACTATAGGGAAGAGGTGTGGGTGATGAATAGTGTCCGTCCGGTATTGACAGATGAATCTTGGCATGAAATATATTTTCTTTTTTTGTTGTGTCTGGTACTTGCGGATCAAGAACCACTCCCATCCGACGTTCCTAGCCGCGCGTATGCAAGCATGCTAAGTGATGATCTGTGCAAGTAAATCAGAGGAGTGCAGTAGTCGCAACAGAAAGAGCCTCGCATCAGAGAACTCTTGCGTCTTAATAAAGAACAAGTTTAGGTTTAAAAAAAAACTTAGTCTGCCACGTTCCCACACTAAAAACAAGCATTATACTTACTTACTTGACGGGCTTCAGACCCGGGTTTCCTGTAATCCTGCGTAGCGTTCCACCGAGCAAGTCTTGCCGTAGGCGCCTGCTTCGCGAAAAACACCTAACATCAAATCAAATAAGACGGGTCGCTTTGAAAACGGATCAGAAACTGAGCAAAAACGCTGTGGTCTCCCTTCCAAAACGGAACTGGTTCTTTTTACCAAATACAAGATAAAGCAATTTAGGCTCCCAAAACTCAAAGGAGTGGAACTGCCCCTCTCGAACAGTGCTAGGTATCTAGTCGTAATTCTGGACAAGAAACTGAATTGGAATCTAAACGTAGCGGAAAGAATACAAAAATCGTACAGCTAGTGCTCGTTTTATCTGCCAAAGGACGGTGGAAAAAACTTGGGACTTAATACCTGCTATGGTGCACTGGCTATAAACAGTGGTGGTGGGGCCCATACTGCCATATGGCGCACTAGAACGGTGGAAGGCAACAGAGAAGAATACAATATGCGGCGGTTCAATAACATAATGTATGCATGAAATATGGCCCACGAAAAATGGCCCCCAAAAATGTATATGGAAAAGAACAGTACGCAAATTTCTGTGATTTGGGCCCATTTTTAACTTTAAGAAAATAAATAAAAAATTACATTAACATTAAATTAATTAAGTTGTTTTCAATATAAAGTTTTGGGGCCTTTTTTAAGTTTTGGTTTGGGACCGTGACATATTTCTGCGGCTATATTTCATGTAGACGCTCCGTACTACCCCAACGGCAGCTCTGGATACCCTTTTGCAGATCAAATCAAAGAGTGCAATACGACTCACAAATTTGGGACTCTTCGAGGGTAATAGTTGCGGACATGGTATGATCCTAGTAGAGCAACTCCAAGGCAATCCAATTATAACGGACGAAATCCCTTTCTTTGACGACTTCGACATTCCGTATAACATAATATATCAGGAGAGGAAGGACTGGCAATGAAACGCAATAATCAGATCGAACGAAATTGCGATTTTTACTGATGGTTCGAAAACAGCGGAAGGAAGAGGTTCTGGTATCATTCCAGAGGATCCAGAGTTAAGAGTTTCTATACGACTACCGGACACAAACAGTGTCTTCCAATCAGAAACTCTGGGCGTCCTCAGAGCGGCTGAGCTAATGCGGATGAGATCGGTAGCCGGAAGGGACATCGCTACATCGATAGCCAGGCCGCACTCAAGGCAATCAACCAACATCAATTCTGATACAGTTACGAACTATCGCATAATGGTAAAAACATTATGCAGTCAGAACAGTGTGAGACTGTGCTGGATGCCAGGATACTGCGGGTATTGAGGGAAATGAGAAGGCCGATGAGCTTGTGAGGTTGTAGACATAAAACCTCCCCTCTGCATAATACGGGACACTATTGAGGAAAAAGGCATTAAGCCTGCCAATCTAAGGTGGACTAGTCTTGAGGGACGCCACTTTTAGATAGTAAAACATCTATGGAGTTAATAAAACTGAGCCCGATTAAGCTTAGAATATTAATAAGAATTCTGACAGGGCACTGTCTCCTCGGAAATATGCACAGAGGCTCGGAATATCCGCTACAGATATCTGCAGATACTACTGCAAATTAATCTGCGCCACCCTGGGTTTTCCGACGTCTTTCATCTGTACTGGGGAAGGAGAACTTGATATTCCCCAACCCAAATTTGACGACCCCTGCTACGGTTCTAAGGTAAGTGGTGGATTCCGGATGCATCGCAATGCGCAAGTCCCTGCCGCCAGCTTTCATCAGACCAATCAGTTTCAGTACGGATTGTTCCTCCGGCACCGTAGGAGGTATCCATACGTACGTAAGGGTCCACAGAGGTAGGGCTGTGTATGGCCTCCAATTTGGCACCAGGCCAAAGTTCTCCTAAGCCTCGAATGCAGCGCGTTGAAAAGTCAAATGATTCTTTCTTGCCGCACCCAACGACCTTTACTCCCTTCCGCCAACCTGCTCCATCGAAGTTGCAGGTATTGTTGGTATCAGAGAATTCTCTTGTTGGTATCAGAGAATTCTCCTTCTGATACCATAGCCTCCAGGATCTTTGCCTCTACCTTGAGCCATTTGTCCGCGCTAAGTTTACCATCCGGATTGCTACGGTCAATAATGGCTGGGGTGAGGTCTTCATTGCTTTTAAGCTTGGCTTTTTTCGGCGACTTCCCTGATACCTCGTCGGCTGAGTGGATTCTTTTGGGGGCCTGCAGAGCTCTTCCCTTTTCATTAGCCTTCGAGTCCTTAGGTTTTTCCGACCGTTGGTAGGATTGCTTGGCATTGACCTCCTTTCGAATATTGCCCGGCTTTCGTGGTGGGAGAGCGAACAAAACAGCTTTTAGAGGGGACGTACTGAAGTAGATTTTCCATATACAGGATCGTAGACGATGGAGGTCTGACGTATATCACACAGAAGTATACAATGTCATTCTGAATTCACCCTTTTGAAACAAAATGTCAGAAGCAAATATTTAAATCCAAATTAAGGATTAATCTATAAGAGAAATACGTTAAATCCTTTAATTTAAATAGAAACAATTTATTTACTCCTTTTTACCATCTTACGCCAAATCCTGTTCAAGTGCTTCTTTAATGAATTCCTAGACTGCAGTAGCAAAGTTTATTACCTCCAATCAAATCACCTAAGTTGGGTGGCATTCTAACTTAATTAAAGAACCTCAGGGATGCAGTGTGCATCACTTGACGCGCGCTAACGAAACGTATATTTTGTTTCCACAAAGCAGCGGCAGCATCAAGTTTCACATCAAGCAAAGTCGTAAAGTTTTGGCACTATTTTCACTGTGTTGCATTTTCTGTGGCAGTCACCGTCTTCTGTTACCATAGCTAAATCTATTTAACTATCTTCAATTTCTTTATTAAATTCTAGCAACATGCAGGTTTGTATGTATCTACGCGTAGCTACTAAATTTACTTCAACATAGGTCTTGATCCGCAAATTGTACGCGGTACTCTAAAGGGACTGCCAAAAGTTCTGCCACGCTACAAGAAAGTTTCTCATTTTATATAGTGGTGGACAAGCACCGCAAGTTAAAGTAATCAATGTTTAGGTTGTTAATGCACAAGATGGCAATGGCAATGTGGCAAGACCGCATTCTACTCTTTGGAATTTGCAATTTGGAATTTAACGAAACTACGAGCAAACTGAACTTTGCGATGGAAATTTTAAGTGATTTAGTTATTAGCAGAGAAGACAAACTTTTGTGCAGTTATTTTGGTAGCTTAAAGCTGGATAAGTTGCAGGAATCTCTCTCATCTCTCAAACAAACAGTGAAAATTAATTTTGCGCATTAGAAGTATTAAAATTTATATTTGAGAAGAGTGCGAGCGCTCAAGTTTCACAAGCAAAGTAGCCGAAGGCTTATAGCAAGCAAAATCGTTTGAATATTTTAGACCTAAATTTTGTGTAGCGAGTTGATACGAGTAAGTTTGGTGAGCAAAATTACCAGCTTAGAAAATATCTCTGTTGCTAGTTGGGAAGGGGAAAACAGTTGAAGATTACGTAGGTAAATAAATAATTTTTGTTCATCAAATAACAATAATTCTCGTTAAGGTGAGAAAGAAAATAATAAGTAAGCATTTTAGAGAGCTCACGATGCTTCAGATAAGAGATTAAAAGATGATCTCAGAAAAGTCGATCATTTTCTACCCCTGACAGAAAAGTGTATTGAAAGAACGAAATTAAAAATTGGGTAAAATCTAGACAAAGAAGAAGGCAAAGCGTTTTACCAACGTCGACGAAGTTGAAAATAAAATCTGTAAAGAACAGAACCTACATTGAGTATCTGAGCACAAGTCATTTTGTTAAGACGATATCGCAGGCTGTAATGGCCTGTGAGGAGGCCCACCAGCTTCCTAATGTAGGATTTATTTGTAGGAGTAGGGCTTAATTAATCTTTTGGATTGTCTTAAGGCCGGGACACTTTTCCAGTGGTTCAGGCAAAGTTGTTGTTCCCAATCGTTAATAAGCCTTAAAGCAGCTGTCCAGTGATTCTACAGTAGGGTTCTGGTCCTAAGAACGCAGATTCTGATTCAGCTCGTCTGCAAATTCGTTGTCTGCAATTCCTTGGTGGCCTGGTACCCATCCAAAGTCAAAGAAGTTCGAAAAGCGATCAAATACTCCAAACAGCAAAACCCTGTTGGCCAGCTCTGAGTTTTGGAAAAAAAATTTAGGCATCGGGGCAAGATGATTCATGATTTTTATCTCCAAACTCATGAGAGGCTTTCCAATGTCTAGTTTTTTTTTTTTTTTTTTGTCGGAGGTTGCTGCTATCCGATGGAGCGCTCAGACACAACTACAGGTCCATTGTACTACCATTCAGACACCTTACATTAATGTACTTAGTTTTCCCATCTTTCAAAGAAAAACGAGAAGGAGCTTCAGTGATAAAGAGCTTAGATGTTCGGCACTCACCACGTCAGCCCCGAAGATCCGCCACCTGATGCGAGCATAGGCCGGACAACTGCAGAGAAAGTGTTCTGCTGTGTCATCCTCCTCACCGCAAGCAGGACAGGTAGTGGTGTCGCTTAAGCCCAACACATTTAAGTGTTTAGCAAAAGCTTGGTGGCCCAAAAGAACGCCTACAAGCAGCCTACAGTCGATTCTCCTCAGAGATAGAAGAAAAGATGCTGACCTTTTGCAAATGTCCGGGCGCAGTAGTTTGGTCTGTCTACATCCACCGCAATCGCGCCACCGAATCTTGTGTTCACGAGAAACCCAAGAATCGATAGACGACATGACTAAAGACGCAGGCAGACCCAACACAGGTTCGGGTCCTGAGAAAACTTCTTCTGAACCTTGCCTAGCAAGCTCATCCGAGATCTCATTTCCCTGGATGCCAGTGTGACCTGGTACCCAGACAAGATTCACTGTGTTCAGTCTTCCGACCAAATTCAGAGAAAGCTTGAGTTCTAGCACTAACTTGGACGAGTTAAGAGGGTTTAGAAGCGCTTTTAATACAGCTTGGCTATCACTGCAGATGCAAATGCCTCTAGCCCTCCACCTGTTGTTCACAATATAGCGCATTGCCATTAGGATGGCTAAAAACCTCCGCTTGGAAAACAGATGCATGTTTACCCAAGGGGTAGTAAAGTCGTATATCATCGCATTCCACAAAGACACCAGCACCAGACCCCTGCCCGGTTTTGGAGCCATCCGTGAAAATACGATGGCATTCAATCCATGGTTCAGAGTCTGACCGAAGCCATTCCGTTACCTGTGGAAAGTTGACGTGGTAGTTTTTTCGCAGAAGGATTTCTGGTGTCATTGCATCAGACGGCATATCCATAAGACAGGGGTCAAAGGATAATTCTCGAGCAAGTTCTTCAAAATTCCATTGCGCATGGTACCAAAAACCACCTCTCTTTAAGCGAAAGATGGTTTTTAGCGTACATCCCATGATATATAAGTCAAGTGGAGAAAGATTCATCAAAGCATCTAGAGCAGAGCCAGGGGTGCTAGGGAAGGCCCCTGTGCAGCCGAGACAAGCCGTTCTTTGGAGTTTGGCAAAAGAAGCAGTAACACGTTTCCGCGAAAGCCTGTTCCACCAAACAACTGATGCGTATGAGAGTAGCGGTCTAATCATGGCCGTATAGATCCAAAGGACCCGTTTGGGAGACAAGCCCCATGTCTTACCAAAAGCGCCTTTGCACTGCCAGAGGGTCGACAGCGCTTTATCGGTTTTCGATTCGACATGTTTGGACCACAGAAGTTTTTTATCAAGGATTACACCCAGATATTTGACTTCTTCGGATATAGGGATGGTGACACCTTTATGCACGAGATGGGACAGGCCAGTGATGATTCTCCTTCTCGTAAAGAGAACAACCGTGGCTTTTAGAGGATTCACTGAAAGCCCATTACTAGTGCACCAGACATCGATCAAATCCAGGGATCTCTGCGCTTGAGAGCAGACAGCACCTAGATTTGAACCGACAGAAAGAACGGCGACATCATCCGCATAAGCTTGAGTGTAGTTTCCAGGAAAGTTGAGAGTCGTAAGCAGAGAGTCTACCACCATACACCATAGGAGGGGAGACAGAACACCACCTTGAGGGCAGCCCCTATTTACCCCTGTTATGACGCACTTGCCACAATCTGCATCCGCTACCAACGTCCTGTACATTAGCATTGCTTTAATCCACAACACCAAAGTTTCATCTACACCATGCTGTCTGGCTGAGTTACACATACTGTCAAAGGTCGCATTATCAAAAGCACCCTCAATATCGACGAAAATGCCCAACGCGTACTCCTTCCGGTCAAGGGCACTATCAATCCTACCAACAAGGTTTTGAAGCGCAGTCTCGCAGGATTTTCCGCGCTGATAGGCATGTTGCATCTCAGAGAGAGGGTGTGATCGAAGAGCAACTTTGCGCACATGCAGCTCAACCAGTCTTTCTAAACTTTTCAGTAAGAAGGAAGACAGACTTATGGGTCTAAAGCTTTTGGCTAGAGTGTTGTCAGACTTACCAATTTTTGGTATGAAAACCACTTTAACCATTCGCCATGGGGAAGGTATATAGGCCAAGGCCAAACTCGCGGTGAAAATTCTTTTCAACATTGGCAAAACCTGACTTAAACCTTGTTTCAGCAAAACTGGATAAATTCCATTCGGACCAGGTGACTTGAAACTCTCAAAAGATGCAATGGCATATTTGATAGCATCATCAGTCACCACTCCCGATGCAAAATACCAGCTGTGCCGCGTGGTATTAGTCGGTTCAAATGTAGCCACAGTCGTTTGAAGGGCTGAAGAACACGTAGTAACCTGATTACCCGTAAGTGAGTCTAAAGTAGAAGACTGAAAGTCTCCGCCTTTGTCTCAGTGTACGTGTTATCAGGTTTAAGGATTGCATCCAGTTTACTTGGTCTGTTCCTTTGGAGGACTTTAACAAGCCTACTAGTTGCACTTAGAGATTCGACCTCTTCACAAAACTTTTTATATGAGTCATTTTTCGACTTGCGAATAAGTCTCTTAAAAACTTTTTGCTTCGATCGATAAAGATTCCAGTCTTCCACTAAGTTGGTTTTTAAAGACCGATTTAGCAGCTTCCTAGTTTCTTTACAGCGGGTGAGGACGTTGTTCAGATCCTGAGCGGACCTCTCCACTCCCTGTCTTGATCTAAGTTTGAGTGGAACTTTGACAGAGTTGGCAAGCTCCTCTCTAAACCGTGGCCAGTTCGTTTTTCTCGGATTTCTTCTCTCTAGCGAAGGTGAAAGTTCGCAGTAGATTTGAAATTCGATGTATCTGTGATCCGATAAGGTGCTATCTGGCGATACCTTCCAATTTATGATAGACTTCAAATGCCCGTTAGACAGGGTAACATCAATTACTTGCTGTCTTCTGGCTGTAACAAAGGTAGGTTGATGACCTACATTGTTGATGGTAATATCAGACGATGAAATGAAGTCCAAAAGTCGATCTCCTCTTATGTTGCATTTGCTGCTGCCCCAAACAGTGTTCTGAGCATTAGCATCACAGCACAAGACAAGACCTAACCTTTTGGATTCACAAAACTCTACGAGCTCTACAACAGCCTTTGGTGGAGGAGGGGTTAGAGAGTCATAGGGGAAATAAGCCGATGCAGCGACAAAGGTTTCCCAGTTATCATTTGCATGGTAAGTTATAGAAACAGCTACCAAATCTTGGCTACAAAAGCTTTTGATCATAGTAGCTGTAAAAGATTTCGATACAATAAGACAAGTCCTAGGTCTTTCGGATTGCTCATCATAAAGAACGTGGTATAAATCACTCAAGCAACCAAGACCACAGATGCGACTTTTCCACACCCATGGTTCCTGGATGGATATTATGTGTGATTTTGTTCTACAAGCCACAAGCCTGCTACTTAAAAGGGCGGTAGCAGCCATGCAGTGCTGTAATTAATTTGAGTAAACAAGATGGATGAATACTCTGGGTTACGTCCACTATTAGCACTGTTTGACATTGAAATGGAAATGGATCCTGCCAAGATGCAGATAGGGACGCATGTTGTACCTAGCCATGTCTATACTCACAACAAGAGAACTACCACCTTCAATGTGGCGGTTTTTACTCTTCTTGTGTGAACGGACAATCCCAGCTTTTGTGTCGAGACCAGGATTCTGGGTTTGCAAACGCTTTAGCACATCCGCCGATTTCTCTAGTTTCCCAGGGATCCAGCAGACAGCCCGCGTAAGCTTGGGTGGTTTGTAGACCTCAAAAGATGAAGTCCTTAGTGTAGGAATGTTTAGTTAATGAATGAAAAGTAATCTTCTTTATATGCACAAAGAAAAATGGACATGTTGGGAGCATCTTTGATGATACTCACATTCGCATATTCATTCGCATAGCTAAAATACTTCTGAACCGAATCAAATCATCTAAATTCAACTCTCGACGTCGAACAGGCAGGCTTTCGTACTGGATCCCCCTGCATAGATTGGTTGAGTACAGGTCTCCATAACATCTTCTGTTTATCGACTTTTGAAGGCTTTCGCAGCTTGAATCGAGATGTTATATGCTGTGTATGCTATATATACAGAAGAACTCTTAGCCATAATTAAGGCTACATACAAGGGTTGAAGTCCAAAGTGGAGTACGTCAGGGGTACATACTGTCGCCACTATTATTCTTGGTTGTTATTAGCGATGCAGCATTGACCGATGCCAACTACGGAATTCGTTGGACAATGACATCTTACCTTAAACACCTAAACTATACTGACGATATTTTCCTACTTTAACATCGAATAATGGACCTTCATATGATGGCCCACAGTCTAGACGCTGAGGCAAAGAACTTCGATTCCGCTCCAACGTAGAATCTGTGTTGCTTTATGGGTGCAGTACCTAGAAGGTGGACATCACTAACACCCGAAAGCTGCAAGTCTCCGTAAATAAATATTTATGAATCATCCTGAGGATTTTTGGCCGAACAGTATCTCTAACGAACAGCTTTATCATAAAACAAGCTAAGAACCTATAAATATTACTATACGGAGGAGAAAGTGGCAGTGGATTGGATACACCCAAAGGTACGAAGCATCGCCCAGGCATGCGTGAAACGCGTTGCAAAATTCCGAACAAGATCACAAAACAATACACTCAAAAAAAGGGTCTAACGATTTTGGTATTCAAAATACAACAACTGACATATAACCCAGTGATGTGATTACGGCTGGAAATATTCCTTGTCAAGAAATTCAGTAAGGAGCCAAAACCATAAATCCATGTCAGAAATTTGGCACCATTAACACTAGCAAAAAGCATTCCTATAATAAAAAGCGGACATTAGTTTATTCACTTTCTTCATTTAAAGCGAGCTTAAAATAACTCAAACCTGGAATCTCTTTCTCTCTTTCTAAATCAATCTCTGTTTTTATTTCTATCTCAATGTCTCATATTCTATAATGGAAAATTTATCTCCCTAAAACCCAACTACGTCCGTTAGGCGACTTCACCGGTGTTATTTACGGATATAGCTTCCTGTTATAGCAAAGTGAACGAAGGTATCCAAATTAATACGGTTACACGAAAATCTATCTATTTCGGAAATTTCTTCCAAATTGCTCCCTCTAGATAGGAAGAGGAAGGAAGACCAAACTCCCAGCCATAAACATCTTACAAGGATGTTGTCTTCTTCTTGCATTGTTGTTGCTACACACAATGTAAGCAGTTTGTGGCTCAGATGAGATTCAATCATGTCGATTGCATCAATCAATATTCACTTAATGGAAAGTACTCGGTCGTGTCCCATCACCAGATACCGAGATATCCTGCATTGGACGACACCGTGCAAAGGATACAGCTTAGATGAGTTCAAAATAAATTCAATAATGCTTTTACTTATTCTATTCTCATCACTGACCAACACGTTTATTCTTTATCTCCCTCTCTCTCTCTATTCGAGACTTTAGTTTATTGGTCTTCTTCCTGCAGGATGAAATGGAAAAAGCATTTTCATCTTGGTTTAGATAAAGATTTATTGAAGCGTCACATTCGATTGTTCATCCTTTAGACAAAAACAAAAAAAACACGCCCCCGATAAACAGAAAGTTGAAACTAAATTTGCGTTTAATTTTAGAAAATTTCATTCACTCTCGAATTGATTTAAGAAAATTCCTAAAGCTAATTTTTAAATAAACTATCCATGGGTCAAGAACACTTAATGGGATTAGATTATTTCGAGAGCTAGAGAGAGCTATTCACTTACGCCGTGTTTATGGTGGCACTAATTATCCAAACTCTCGGCGAGTTCGATTGTTGATGCAAACCGCATGGTTCCGCAACCACATGCAACTTGGTCAGGCGGTGTGAATTGATTACATCTCGAGAATTCCTCGAAATCCACTGAGTAGGAGTGTGAATTGCAAAAATGCATTATTATGTTCTACTTACTTGTAAATAGAAGATTGTTGAGCAATTTCCATTTCAAATTTAGAATGTAATAAGATTTATGAGATCTGCATTCCGCAATGAGTCTATATTGTCGGTACAGTCGGGAGTGAAAGGCTTTCGTTATCCTCATTCGAAATTGAGTGCATAGAATTTCACTTCGCTTTAAGGTAGCCTTAAAGGCATCCGAAGGTTTCAAGCTCTTGACTTCTGAAAATGGACACAATCTCGGCAAGAGTTTACATCAAGGACCAAAGCTCCCTGGTCAAATGCCGACCTCCGTCTTATTGATAAAAAGGAAATCGTGCAGCTGACCAGACATATGAAGATCTCATATTCCAAAAGACCGTATTGAAAGATATCTTAGATCTGTAAGCATGGATTAACTTGGCCATGCCCAGTAAGCGATCGAAATGGGAGAGCAGAGAATTAATCCAGAAAAAAGTGCTGCTCAGAATCAAATTAATTCGGTTGTTCAAAAGAATTCGCTTTAGAGTTCGTGTGGGTATAAAAGGCGTATTACGAACGCAAGAAATGCAGAAGGCGATTACGAACTGTAAAAGTCCAAATAACCCTTATTTACAGCAAGGCGTGCTAGTGCAGGACTAAACTTAAAGTGCTGTATGAATGAGATCATTCAACGACAAACAGCTGCTGTACTTGGATTTAGTAAGGAGAGGGCCAGCCAGAAAACTTACATGTTTTCCTCTCCATCTATCAGCCACTGCCGAAGACCTGAACATCACTTCTACTAGTCTGCCCGGACTGTGGAAGAATCCTGTGATCCTGAGTCAGAAGGGTGGAAAGGATTAGTGGGATGGTCGCTCTCGGACATAATTTGGATAGGGTTTTTCTCCACCATCAGCGGTTTATGCCTTCGCCAGCATGTCCGATAGTGGCAGAGGAGGTCTAGTTGCTTCCAACTGAGCTATTGTTCAGCCATTCTCTTCCTTACTGATAGCGGTATTCGGAGATTTGTTGCAAACAATAAAACGAATCAATTAGACCAGTGAAAGGTATCGAAAGATATATAAAAACATATTGAAACTACAGAAAACCCTAACTGGGATATTTTTAATATGGAAGTGGCACGAACCGAACCGAGTATTAACAAAACTACTGATGAAATTGCTAAAATTCAAGAGAGAGCATATCCTTCAAGAACCAGGCAGAGGAGCAAAAACTCAGAGAGGAAACCAGAAAAATCTATGTAGCAAAACGAACTGACGAAGGTGATAGGAAAAATTATGAATCAAGTAAGAGAACATTCTAGCCATAAACGCTAGGAGTAAAGCTTTGGGAAAGCTGCTCGTTAAAAGCTTCAATGAACTAAACTAATTAGACTTAGAGAAGTCGTCTTAAAGGAACCAGTTACTCTGAGGTTAAGTGCCTTGGACCACTAAGCGATGAACCACTGATTAAAATCCCGAACTGTACCACCGGAAGTTGTTATTCACTGCCCCACCTCTTGCGAACGCGTGAAAAACATCCAAGAGTAAGAACTGTCATGAGAGGCTTCTCAAAAATTAATTGACATTCGGAATCGGCATTAAACTATAGGTTTCAGTTTAATGCCGATTGCCCTTCCATTCGTGTCAAAAAATATATCGTCGTACACACAGTTGTTGGAGAAGCTAGGCTTTGGGACCTAATATTTATTTTTTAGTTACTTTAAGGCTTTTAAAAACCACTCTTACCGTAATGATGTATAGATCAGTTAACTTCGCATTGGAAGAAAATGCCTAACATTGGGATATGCAATAGGCAAAGGATGAACTTTATTGGCACCATGAAGGCAATGAGAACCAAAATTGGAATTTTACTCTATTTGAAACCTTTATAGCTTTGCCTGATGGGCAAAATTCAAGAAAGAGCATATCCTTCAAGAACCAGGCAGAGGAGCAAAAACTCAGAGAGGAAACCAGAAAAATCTATGTAGCAAAACGAACTGACGAAGGTGATAGGAAAAATTATGAATCAAGTAAGAGAACATTCTAGCCATAAACGCTAGGAGTAAAGCTTTGGGAAAGCTGCTCGTTAAAAGCTTTAATGAACTAAACTAATTAGACTTAGAGAAGTCGTCTTAAAGGAACCAGTTACTCTGAGGTTAAGTGCCTTGGACCACTAAGCGATGAACCACTGATTAAAATTCCGAACTGTACCACCGGAAGTTGTTATTCGCTTGAGAAGCTTCTCAAAAATTAATTGACATTCGGAATCGGCATTAAACTATAGGTTTCAGTTTAATGCCGATTGCCCTTCCATTCATGTCAAAAAATATATCGTCGTACACACAGTTGTTGGAGAAGCTAGGCTTTGGGACCTAATATTTATTTTTTAGTTTCTTTAAGGCTTTTAAAAACCACTCTTACCGTAATGATTTATAGATCAGTTAACTTCGCATTGGAAGAAAATGCCTAACATTGGGATATGCAATGGGCAAAGGATGAACTTTATTGGCACCATGAAGGCAATGAGAACCAAAATTGGAATTTTACTCTATTTGAAACCTTTATAGCTTTGCCTGATGGGCACATACAGTTTCTAGAGAAATACACGTGCTATAGTGTTTGCACAGACTTCACCGCTCCTAATTTAGACTTTTATTCCTAGTAGGGATGAATGAAACGCATACTAACCACTAACTATCCAACCATTTGTACCCATTAACATTAGTGGGTAGAAGAAGGACATGGATAATGGGCAGTTAAGCAGCAATAAAAGCGATTTATGTCATAAAAATAAAATCCAAGTTTTCAGGTCGCTGTCACAACGTAAGACTCTGCTGGGTTCCCGCACACGCAGGGATAAAAAACCTTCATTTCATTTCAACTAGCTTTGCCAATTTTTAAACACTCAAACTATTGGATGGCAACTGGAAATGGCGTCACTAGACAAAGAAACAGAACCGACTCAAACAATAGCAAACGAAGTGTGATTGGCTAATCAGTATCCATCAGGCTGCCGACCGATAAACAATCCGCATGCTCTGTCTCATAGAATTACTCATATCATAATTTAAAACTGGAAGGATTGAGTGCCTTCCAAGAAAAAAGCAAGCAAGGAAGAAACGAACTGTAGAAGCAATTTAAGTAACTATTTTCTGGGGGCTCTTATCGTTATTTTGAAAGTGACTACGAAATTTTTTTAGGACACCCTTACCACTTTGAGGGATGGTTAGATAAAAAGAACATGCATATTCCCTTAACTGCATATATATTGAATGATTGCTTGGATGATATTGGCCTGAAGTGCTTGAATCGTAATAACAATGTGTTCTTCACGGTTCCCCACAAAAAAAATTCCAAAGGGGTCAAATCGCAGCTCCGAGTCAGCCAATTGACATCGCCAAAACCGCTGATAGAATGGTTAGGGAATTTGTTGTGCAAAAGATCAATTGTGGCATTGGCTGTGTGGCATGGCGTGCCATCCTGCATAAGCCAACGGTCCTCCAAATCCAAGTCTTCAATTTGAGTAAAAAAACAAGTCAGTTACCTATGCCCTTAACGCCCACCGTTGACCGAAATTTCAAAGAAAATGGTACAATGAAGTCTACACTACGCAATCCGCACACTATCGGCTAAGGTAGCCACATCCTCATCTGTGCGACGATGAGGTGCATTGCATGAGCATTGCAGACTAGCATACCAGTCTCACACACTTTTTGCACAAACTTGCTGGCGCGGGGGTGCTGCATTTCGTCAAAAACTTATATTCAAAACACGCACTGTTTGCGCAACACAGCACTCACTTTGGATATAAGTTTTCAATATTTCCCAACGTTGTTCATGCGTAAAGCGACTCATTTCGTTCCGCGGAGGTATGATACTGACTTTCTGTCAAGATTTCGAGCGGGAAACAACTGTCAGCGTCAAAATAAACTATGATTTAAGAAGAAACCACTAGACGGCCCACTTTTTATATATTGATTTGAATTAGAAGGCTCCATTTGCGGTTGACAAGTAGTAAATAAATGTGGCAAGAAAAGTAATTTTTAAATCGGCTTTAGTAATTACTTACAGCTAACCCTTCTTTAAATGACTTCTTAAATAAATGTCTAGAAACTGATATGTTACTCATGGGTTTCACAGAGTGTGGTCTCAACCCCATCTTATATGTACCACAATGGATGTACATTGTTCTAAGTGTGAAATGTGCAAGACAATAACCTTATTAACCTAATCTACCCTAACTTCACCTTCCATTCACGTGCACAAATCAATTGCTTTTCCTAAAGTAAAATCCGTGTAACAACAAATTTATTGCCAATCATGATTCAAACTGAAAAAACCCATTTCCAAACAGTTGACAGGACGATTAGCAACAGCTGGCCCAAGTCATTCGAGTTTATAGTGCATTTGGCAGTTGCTAGCATTTGATTTTGCTATAGTGCAGTACAACTTTTTTTATTCGTGCAACACTTGTTTGTGATGCCGTCCTGCCTTGAGTGAGAAGGATATTTCAACAAATTGGCACATAGTTTGCAAAGTCTTGTCGAGAGAAAAATGTTCTGGCACTTTGACAAGCTATTCAAAATTGAAATCACTAGAAATATGCTGAAATATGACTTCCTATAGGACACATCGAAATGTGTATTTGAATTGATATACGACAGAGTTGGATTCGAAATCAATTTCGAAGTTGCCTATATTTATTTAGATTTTTGTATCTTGATTTCTTCTTCTTTTCCTATTTCATATTTATTTCGCTACGTTTTTCCTGACATTTGTTAGGTCGAATAAAGCCAGAGGCGAACATTATACATGTACATGTGACGTACAAATACATATATCCTGCGGCAGCAAACAATGAAACAAAAATATCCCAAAAATTAATCATAAGCTCTTCATTAACAACATCATATCCGTACACACTTCACACATGCACACATTTGGCAAACATAAACTTTGGTTGGACAAAAAAAAAACCATACTCAAACTTTAATTGAATATCCTGTGAAATGAAAAGTGTAAGGAATAAAAGAAAACTAATTTTAATTAAGTTTCATTCTCTTTCTCTGGTGGGTTGGTTGAATCTCATGTCCCTCTTCATCCGGAAAATTAGAAATTCATTTATTAGAAAGTTTTCCATTCCACTCTAGATCAACGATAGTTCTCTGTTTATAAAAAAATCAAACAATAGCAAAATCATAAGAAATCCTTGGCGTTGCATTATTGCCATTCGATATCCTTGCACGCATTTCCGTTCAAATTTTCTTACGTTCGTTAGTGATTATTATTTTATTCAAATCCGTCTTGTCATCCTCTAAGAACTCGTCTTTCCTATTTCATAATCAGTTCCAAATGCAAAGTACTTCAGATTATGAGCTACATTTATAATGTTGTATCTTCTATAGAAATGCACGGGCATCACACATTTTATATTCTCTTGGGAAGCAGGGAAGGAGTTGCATCTACTTGCTGCATAAAAATGTTAATTTAAGTAGGTATCTCATTAAAGCGCAACGAAACAAAGGAGGAGAAAAAACCTTAAATGCTATATAGATATAGAGAAGGAAACGACACAACGACGATGATGATGATGATGATGAGTTAAATTTAAAAGTAAAAGTTTTCATGGGAATCCTTGGTTATACTTTTAACTATGCAAAAGATGATGTAGGATGATGAGAACCTGTTTTATTCACTGCCTTATCTTTGAAATAGTTTTGTATAGTTTTATTTTTCACAGTTTTGCGATTTTGTAGCTCATTTGTTATAAATGATTAAATACTGTCTGTACAAGTACTTTGTAATAATTTTTTTGTACGGCCCTCAGCAATGGTATTTGAAGATGGCGGTAATATTTTTTTTATCGGGACATTGAAGTCGTCAAATTGTACTGGGAGTTATATTGGGATAACGTACCGTTAATTCTAGCGACCCGAGTATGTTCCCCTATATTTTAATGAAATTTTTTGAGGAAATTTTATCAAACCATTCTTCCGTGTCTTAAGCTTCGAAGAACCACACAGAACAGGACGTACCTAGTCAAACAGCAGGAATAGATCGGGGGGAAGACGTCTTTGACGATGACCTCTTCATAATTTAGTTTAGTTTATTTCATCGAACAAAGTTACAATACTTTAGTGAATACTTGATAATCATAAAAAACTATGTATAATAATTAAAAACAAAAATATTATATCTATTCAACATAGCCACCATTAAAGATTACTTAAAATTAAAAGCAAATTATTTTTAAATGAAAGTCTACTCAGACTAAAATCGATCATATCGCAAACAGTATTGGTTACTCTTAAGCACCTAAGCACCATAATTTGTTCTGTGGTACGGAGCTAATACGTTACGAATGAATATAACCTCAGAGATCTTTCTTCGAGTGTTAAGAGACAATTTGCACCTTGCTCCATAGGAAGGAATATCTATATCCCAGTGAAGCTTTTTCACTAAAACTCTTGTAAATCGTTTTTGTATTCTCTCAATTCTGAAAGTAATAGGTGAACGATTACTGCAAAACGTTAAACTTTGGCATTTTGCAATCTTTACAGTTTATCAAACACCATTTCGATAAATTCTCGAGATATTCCTGCAATAACGTCCAGTCATGTTCAGTTTTTATACACCGAAATACTTTTAGATCGTCAGCAAACACAAGATACTTAGAATATACAAATACGTTGGGGATATCATTGATAAACAATAAGAAAAAAGGGGGCATAGGTAGTTTCCTTGCGGCACACCCGACGTCACATTGATAGGTGAAAAATGAAAGTTATTTATACGGACATATTGAATACAATCCTTTAAGTATGCATTAATCCAGTTCAAGAAATTAGAGTGAAAACCAATTTTATTTAACTTTATAAGTAATATGTCATGATTAACACGATCGATGGAGAAATCTGTTTATACAGCATCAAATTGATACCCTTTCTCAAGACCATTTAAAATATAATTCGAAAAAATTGTAAGGTTTGATCTACCAGTAACAAACCCATGTTGACAGGGAGAAATTGTGCTTTTTATAATTTGGGATAATCTTACATAGATCAGTTTTTCAAACAGTTTAGGAATTGTAGTAATCTTACAAACAGGACAATAGGTAGAAACTTCCTGCCTACTACCCGATTTATAAATTGGTATGATTATGGAACGCTTCCACCTATTTAAGAGCTCACCCTTTTCAAGGGAACGATTAAAAACTAATTTTAGAGGTACTGCAAATACTTTAGCACACCTCTGTAAAATAATAGGGGCAATTCCATCCACATCTAGTCGTATATCACCCTTAAGTTTAGTTAAAGCTTCCTCGATTTCTGAAATTGAAAGCTTTCAGCTACCAATGCGCAAATGACTATAAGAGTTTATTAGTTGATTAATAAGTGGTATATTTGGAGAGCTATCTAAATAAATCTATTAGAAATGTTTAGCAAAACAGTTACATGAAACTAAAAGATCAGAAGATGATATGCCATCGTGACGCATTAAATTAAGAATGCCATTTGATTGCTTTTTGGCGTTTATAAATTTCCAAATACGTTTGCTATTAGATTTTAAATCACGCTCAAAAGATAATAAGTACTGATTGTAGAGGAATTTATTCAGAGTATCGAAGTCCTTTTGCAATATTCGATATTGTTTGTAAAGATCACGGTCATTGTAATGAAAGATTCGCAAGAGAAAGTGGAGGCTGCTTTTCAGCAAGTGTATAGGGTGAACGCTAGTATTCGCCGGAACCGCGACTTGGAGAACAGAGTCCTGCTTTACCACTTCTAACATCGAAATGACATTAAACAATGGCGATCGACATCTAACTCCCAACTACTTGACTTAACGGGCTCCCGACCCGTGAAGAGTCTCTGCCTGCGACACGGCAGCCCTCCATCCTCTACGATCCAGGGCTAGCTGCTTCCAGTTATCCAGACCAAGTGCTCCGGTATCCGCTATGGCTTGGTCTTTAAAATTGAGGTACGATCAGTCGGAGAGCCCCAGGTTACTATGTGGATCCTAAGCCGTGGAAACCTCGTTCTACTTATCACCGTATTACTATCTGTCGTCATTTCGTGGAGGCTTTGCTTTCCTACTAACCCACCAAAGATGTTTTCATTTCCGACTTTAACATTGAAGTCGCCGAGTACAATTTTGACTTCATACTCCGGACAGGCTTCGTAGGCTCCGTCCAGGAGGTCATAAAATTCCTCCTTAACAGGGCCTTAAATTTCGTCGGCATGTACACATATAAGGCTAATATTTCGTAATGTAGCTCTGATGCGGACTACAGCAAGGCGATCACTTATCGGCTTGAAGTCAATAACTTTTGACCTAAACCGATTTCTCACTACCAATCCACCTCGTAACACATGCAATCTCTTGTCGCAGCTGTAATAAATATCGCAATTCTGTCTTTTTATTATTCCTGATCCTATCTATCGTATCTTCTGGATCGCGGTAATGTCGGCATTGTACCGCGAGAGGACAGACTCAAGTGTTTGAGTAGAACCTAGAGTATAGAGTGTCCACACATTTCAGGTACATACGCGCATGTCCGCTCACATTCCGGGTCTGGTTGCCGTTTGAGGGCAATTGTTATCCGAGGCTATCCCTATCTCTGTCAGAACAATATTTTTTTTTGACATGGTCGGAAAGTTACCCCGACGGCCATCCAATTCCCTAGGCAATTGAATTTAGGACCACACTGTTTAACAATGCGCATAATAAAGCATGTTATTCAGGGCGATGAAAAACAGCTGTGGCTGTGTGTTCTCCCGAAAAGGGGAAAGGATAACTCGGATAGTTCGGGTTCAAGGCGAGAGATGACACAATGTATGCCCCATCTAAACTGGTTTCTCATATTCAATGGAACAACCCTAAGAAACAGTGAACGGGTGCCTGTCTGGATGGTTTGTGATATGCTCAATTGTAGAAAGTTTGTTGTCAAAAGTATCAATTGAACTTCTACCTTTATATTTGAAATTAAAAATGGTCTTCAGCAGGGAGCAGCGTTCAGAGTTCTTGAACGATTCTGTTAAGAACTCCTTTATTTGGGACTCGAGGGATACGAGAAAGAAACTGGCGCAAGCTGGTGATTGTAGGGCCACAAGGACAGTCATTGGAGGGTAACAGTGTCGTAAAGTATTTTGATCAATATCTATATTTCAAGCAACATATAGGTGCTGCTCTAACCAGCGCTAGGAGAATTTTTGCCCTGACGAAACGATTGTTTTACGGCAGTTGCCTTGACACCATGGTAAACGTGAATTGCAACATGACCTTTATCAGTCCTATGGTTTAACATTGCCCCATCTCTAATGGAATGGATTCGGGTGTTACCTTTGGCGCTGCCTTGGACTTCACTGAACACCAGAGTCAGACATTATTATTTGAACAGGGTTTTTTATACAACGCGGCCAACCTAAACTTGTTCGGTGTAATATTGCAAGTAAAAAGTTTTTAGGACTTATTATTCATGTGATGAATACTTTGAGCTTGAATGGCTTTATCCCTCTCGAGGCATCCCTCAATTTAGATAGTCCGGGGCTTGTACTTAACAGATTGGCCGCTCTGCTTATTTACTACGGTAGGCGAAGAGCCGTGAATAGGTAGGTTAGTTTTATGAATTTTTGTCTAGCTTACAGATACTTTTAAGGTGGAATTAAATAAAAATAAAATAAAAAAAAACGTTTTATTTTTTATTTCATTTATTAGGACGAGGTATCGATCCATAATGGTTTTGAATATCTGTAAAGTGTAGTGTTTAGGAAAAACGGAGGGTGGTAAAGCATTTTGCATTGTTGTTGAACGGCTGATGAACGAATCTTTACATATTAATGTGGGGCCGAATTTTTACTTAAGGGTATTGTTTGAATTGCTGAAGGGGAGGAATGCAACTGGCTATTTTGTTCGAGCACTTAATGCAATTTCAAAAGTTTGACATACATTGCAGTTCCAGAAACCGAAACCAATGTAAGAAGCAGGGGTAATGCCATCAGCAAAAAAATGGATAGAATTCGATTCGATTTAAAAATGTTAAAAATTAGAAAGAAAGTCGGCGGCCAAAACCAAAATTTTTAGGAACCCAAAATAACATGAATTGGACGGTACCAAAGGTAATTTCTTATCCATTGACAAAGATTATGATCGATCTCAAATGCATGCATTTTCGAAAAAAGAGCCTCATGAAAAACTCAGTCAAGTCCATTTGCAATATGGATACCGTGACAAATCACCCTAAATCAAATCGCCCAAAATGGCAAAAGATGAGAAAATATCAAATCGCCCAAAAAATTAGCTGGGCGATTTGTCATTTTTAATTTTTGAGCATTCATAGACAACGATCTTACTAATGTTTTTAAATAACCAGTGGGCATATGGCTATATAAAACCGAACTGCTGGGCTTCAATAAGTTTTCAGAATTTGAGATATTTTATAAGTTGTTGACCATTTCCATTGACTTGGAAATAAGAAAGAAGAGAAAAGAGATTCGTCTTATTCTCTTCTTCTTGAATTGAGCCCTAAAGTATAAAGCAGATAGAAAAGCTTACGGAGTTGTTTTGGTAGCGTCAAAGAATACATCCCCAGAACGCTACGGGAAATAGCATCTGAGCCAGTGGGTTAATGAATGTCAAGTTCTTGAAGTAGGTACCCTGGATAAAGTAAAGGGTAATTGTTTTGCGGTTTGGTTTTTAAGTGTTTTATTTTTGAAAGGTCAAAGGATTTGTGACATTTGTCAAAGTCCAATTTGCTTAGTTAACGTTGCCATTTTATCATGGAAAAATATACACTCGAACAAAACTTACAAAATATTGAATATTATTATTAAAATTGGTTCTCTGATCATGCGAATTGATGCCTTTAATCCATTTTTAACTTTCTCGTGTATCAGTATAATAAAGAGAAAGTTATTGCGATCGTGCGGAAATTTCGAAATCAAACTGAGTATGAGGGATGATATTACGACAATAGAGAAGTCCAAAAAAGTTGGTCTGCCAATGACGTTTGTTTGGTCTGTCTGTCTGTCTGTCCGGGCGCCGTATGGCGAATCGGTTTGACGGATTTGCTTCAAAGTTCGTATATAGGGTTTTTGGGGTTACATCCCTGGTCTTTTTTTTGTACTAAGGATATTTGGGATGGTGTAAAAAATTTTGCATACTCAGTTTTTGAAAAAAAAATTAGTTAACTGTAATTTATAAAACCGGCAATATCTCTAAACCTAATAGAGGGAACTTCCAAAAAATTTACAGTTCTTTTAATACTACAAAGTCAAACAAATTTGCATACTTTGAATTTTGAAATAATTTTTTTTTTATTTTCATATTTTTCAATTTTTTCATATAACGATTTTCTTAAATTTTAATTTAATTCGTTTTCTCAAAAACGGCTTTTAGGATTTTAATAATTTTTTACATTTTAAACAATTATGTTAATAGTGTCCAATGTGCGAAATTACATCAAAATCGTATGTGCCATTTTTGAGAAAATCTAATTTTGATTAAAAGTGATTGAAATCCATTTTCGATTCATTTTGAAGTTCAAAAACGCATCTCATGTACCGAGAAAGTTTCGTATGACACAGTCGTGCACTTTATTTTATATGAGGAAACATCAAATCACTCGGCCCATCTATGCCCATCAGCCGACTTCAATTGAAGCCTGGGAAGACAAAATTACACGTGCTATTAGCTAGATATGTTCGACAAAGATACTCAAAATTAGACTCTCCGTCATGGAGAGCAAGCTTTGATTTATCAACTCAAAGCTAGTTTTGATAGTTTTTCTCTATTTTTTTATCAATTTAAAATCGTGTGCCTTCTTTAGTCATATTTAACTTAAAAATCTCTTCCCTGCTCATAAACAATGAATAAAGGCAGGGTCTTTTAAAAAATACACTATCCATATAATAGCGCTAACGTCCTTTTTGTTTCTTTCGTCAAATTTTAAATCATCTCCATTGCCTTAGAACATTTTGTATGTCAATGAATCGTCAATCCAATCAATCACTACCATCATACTCCATAAAAATTCAGCCAAAGCACCTATCATCAACAAGACTCCTTTCATACTTAAATCCACGAAAACGTCAGTGCAAATTCCATGTATTCGAAAGTAATTACAAAATCTATCTCAATTTCTTTAACAATCTCCGAGTTGTACAAAACGTCTTCATCTTAGTCGATTGCACCCGCCTCAGCTCAGCATCAGCCCATTCAATGTTCTGATTTATTTAATTTATCCCCAAATATTTATCATTCAGAAAGAGAAACAACAACAAAAAAAAAGGTCCTTTATCATTCCATGGAAATATCTTGCAAAGGCACCCGCCGCCACTGCGCTGCCATAAAAACAAGCAACCCACTTCACCTTCACTAACTCATTTCCTTCCTCCGACGCGGAAATTCCTTTTTCTTATCCTCTCAAGATTCCATTTATCCCGAAAGGAAGTTAAATTTAAAGGAGTTTCTTGAATGTACACAAAGCCGAGAAGTCAAGTTTTCCTATTCCTGGGTATAGAGGGAGACCCATTTTTTTTTTGGGCGGGTATGGTGATGATGGCTGATAAGAACCAAATCTCCACGCACAAATGCCTTTCCTGTTTTTTTTTTCATTCAAAGATGAAGAAGAAAAACCGTCCACACAGTCTATGAAGAAAATTGATTATGCATGACAACTAAATGAATCCCGTCGGTTATTAATGATAAGGATTTGTTAAAGAAGTTTTCTTTTTACGCGAGGGTGTTGTCAAATTAGATGTGAAGGACTTATAAAGGGCTTTAAATCCGACTCCCTTCCAAGATATTGAATATCGTCTCAGTGAGGTCGAGGTAAGCGAATTATAAATGGAGTTATTCCAATTGAGACAATTGAAAGTGGCAGAGCTACAAATTGGCAAAAGCGACAATGTTGTGCTACTCAAGCGATGAAAACGGTCTGCGGGGGATGAAATCAAAATTTAAATATGACTCGATACTGACTAATGATTAGTTTTGTTTGTGCATGATTGGAGCTGACTTGAAATCCTTTTGAATAAGAGAAAAGTATTGAAAAGGATAAGGATAAAAAATATCAGTGCGTGCAATAGTTCAGAGGGAAATATGTTGTATTGCTGAGCTGTTAAGTTTTTTGCGCTGACCCACCTCCTGTGAAAATCTGACCAACATCCAAAAGTTGTGGTTCTTAATCGGACTAAATAGGACTCAATAGGAACTGAAAGTTGGCTTCCTGCTTTTAATAAATACATCGAATTCAGCAAAATTGAGAATCCACAAACATATCGGGCGCTTTCCAGATGGTCGAACCGCCTAAAAAATTGATCAGGTACCAATCAATGCGAACCACACATTGAACACTTGAACATGTTGCTTTCATGTTCATCTTTAGTTCGACAGTAGGTATGGCCTGTCGCAGTCGGACAAAATCCCGAAAAACCTAATCTCGAAAGTCAAACAAAAAATTTTAGGGAGCGTATCGGGATCCTGCTTTTTAAAATCTCGTTTTTACAAATCCCGCTAAAAAAAATTTAAGACACCGTCTTCTAAATTTCCGGTTTCTTAAAATACTTTGTTTATACTGTTGTAAAAAATCTTTGCATATACCCTCATATTCCATTGCCTGCCTGTTTATTTTCGGGATTCTTTTAACAGGACTTAGGCTTTTCGGGATTTTGGATTTTCGAGATTTCGGTTTTCGGGATTGTGTCCCACGGGGTCCATGGCCTGTTCCGGAAGCTCTTTACACAAGCAGGGGAGCTTTAGTAGGCTTGCGCTGCCAACGAACACGGTAAATTAATGGATACGGCTTCGCATACACATGTACTTTGATTGAAGCTTCTGTCACCATCTTCACACAGCGCTCAACAGCTTGAGTGTGACAAAAGGCAGTTTGAAAATGGCTTTTCAATTGAAGATATCTTGGGAAGAAGTCCTTGCAATTCCTCATCACTCATTCTGTCTAACATTGGGGATGATGTGTCTTGTGATTCGGACTAGATAATTAGGTAAAGATAATCATTCGCTTTGAAATTTAATTTCGAGAGTTTAAATATTTTCACTAGAATCCTCAGATTTCTGTTTTTAATTCTCGGACATGTGTTCGCTTAGAACTGCCATCAAAATTTTTCTTTGTCGGTGTACAAAATGTGAGAAATATGGTTCAATTATTCCCTTACACTAGAACTAAAAGATCTTGAAAAATCTATTAATTCGAATACATGATTTGGGCCATTTTTAAAAATAAACTGTCTTTTTTAATTTTAAACCAAACTGGACTATACACTTTCAGAGTATATTCAGCATATATTATTAAGTTGTCAGTTGGATTCGGTGGGGCTACATAAAGCCTTAAATTCTGTTGGCTGTTGCTACCCATCTCGAGTGTGCCATTTTCCCGGGGTTTTGATGGAGAGATCTTTAGGACAGGATCCTTTGCTTATAGCATCGCACATTTTAAGCAAATATTTTTGATCCGTGCTTAGAGAGTCTTGGATATTTTTGGATAAAATTATTAGCTTACCTGGGATTGGCAAAAACTCAATAGCAGAAAGGTTAGTTAAATTTTTCGAGTGCCTTTCCAATCGGTCCCGAATTAAGTGGAGGTCCTAATGTAGCTCCATCGAATATGAGAAATGAATGAGATTGTTTCAATTCCTTAGCATGTAATTGACATATGAACCATTGCAACGGTCTCTCCAAGTTCAATACTCTAAGCCGGACAGCCCCACTTCTCCAACCAGTGTTTGTAGCTGTACCTTAGCATTCCACAACAAAGGAGGAGGACAACCAGTACCTTGTCTTTTTTTCCATTGAAATAAATACTTTCAATGGTTTAGAGACCTCACGTTTCCGTTTTCTGTCCCTGAGGACTTTTCTTTGATCTATGACAATTTCGATATTCTATGGGGTTACCAAGCCAACATCTGGATGGTTGGATGCAACCAATTTCTCTCACTACTCTCTTGACATTTTGAAGTACTTGGCTGGATGTCAGTATCAGTATTATGAGTAATTGAGGACGAAAAACAAGGAGGATTACATTGAGATCTCTTTTTTTTCAAGGGATGTGGTGGAAGTTTGGTTTATTATTTTTTGGAGAAGAGATCTTTCTAATACAGAAACTTTTTCATCTTTAAGACAAGCACAGTTATTTAAATTAATACATTTTTCCTTAAACACAACAAATTTTAACCAATGTTTTAATTTTGTGATTAAAAGTGGCATTCGAAAAATTTTTTAAGTGGTCCGCTTACGAAGCCATTTAACAAAGTTCTAAGCTAATCTTTATGTTGCGGTGGAGGGCTAAGAAATGTTTAATTAATTTTTTTTATGTAATTATTTAAAAATTGTCGCTGCTCCCTTACTGACATGCCTGGAAGCGGAGAGTTGCATATTAATCGCTTCAATGATCTGCTTTAAACTGTCCTCAACAAGGTAACGGATTAGGCGGCTTAGTGTGATCTGGCTGTTCACCCCCGCGAAACTAGCCTAACCCTATTTTAGAGTGCACTGTTGCACCGTGGGTACACGGGCTTAGTGGTTAAGTGCGTTGGGCCACTAAGCGGGAAGTCGCTGGTTCAAATCCCGACCTGTACCACCTGAAAGTTTTTATCTGCTGCCCCACCTCTTACGAACGTCTGACAAACATCCAAGAGTAAGAACTGTCATGAGAAGCTTCTCAAATTGCCGTTCGGAATCGGCATTAAAAAGCAGGTCCCTCCATTCGATTAAAAAATATAGCTTCGCACACACAATGCTTGGAGAAGCTAGGCTTTAGGTCCTGTACCGTTAACGCCTTATATTTATTTTACTGTTGCAATAAGCCTACAACAAGTCTCCACCGTTCTTTCCATCTTGGCCTAAGCTCTCAGTTTGCTTTTCCACTTTTGCTTCCTTCTTGGAAGGATGGAGAATATGTGTTAGGAGAATATCAGCACCTCGACGACGATGAAGATAACGTAGTGAATCGACAGATTCGTTGTTGATGGAAAACTTCCTTTTTGTGTCAAGAGGTTGAAAATCGATTAAGATATTAACATCATTTTAAAGTAGCTATGGATCGAAAGAGGAGGATATTTTCCTATAGATTTTGTTTTTCCATTGGCTTAGATTGATATAAAAGAGTCCTGAATGATGCAGCCGACGTCATTAATTGGGATACTTAAAATCAGTGAGCCAAGATGGCTACCCTGTGGGACACCAGAGTACAAAGGGAGGGATCTGATATCGGATATCTAAATCTGAATTTTTATTGACGGTCAGTTAAAGCGGATAGAACCCAAGCAATGAATTTTGGTTGAAAGCCTAGAGCATTGAGTTTAAAAAGAATAACTTAGACTACTTTATAACCAGCTTCGAGAGTGTTCGAAAGAGTTCCCGAGACAAATTCTAATAGATTATTAGTTGTTGATCTAATGGAAACCATGTTGGGAAGGTAAGACAAATTGTCTACAGTGATCAGCTACTAGTAAGGTTGGCTACAACCAGCGACTTAACAGACGTATGCCAAAGCTACGTCTGAAACGCTCTAACGACTTCATCTCTCTAAGTTGACTGGACATTATTACTGCCATAGGTGTCGTAACTGGACACTGTATTATATTCAAGGCTTGGCGAACAGAAATGGTAAGTAGATCGAAAACTTTTGGGCTATTGGCAAGTATTAAATGCTTTCCAATTTAAAGCCTGAATGCAATTTAACCTTCTTTTACAATTATTTTTAGAACATAATCTTCACCAAAACAAAAAGAACTCATTTACAGTGTGCTTGGCGTCACGTCATCACCCTTTTACTGGAAATTGATAGCTCTGCTGCAAAACCTCATTTATAAACCGTAATGACATTACCAAGCCATTAAAGCATCTTTTTATAAAGTTTAAAACAACCACCCGTCGTCCTTGCAGCAGTAATTCACGTGTCCACCCTACATCCCGTACTTACTTACCTCAATAACCTTAAAAACAAAAAAAAAACTCTAGAGCTCTTCCCCCAAATGGCACGATGCCAAATTAAGAAGGCACCGAACAAAAAGGGACATCTATTTTGTGCAAATCGCACAATTTGCCATCTTATCAGTGTTATGGGCATTTCATTCTCCGCTGAATATTATCCCAATCATGATACCCATTTACCATTTTAATGCTAGAACTTTTTTTGTACCTGTTCCTAAAAAGGGAGGAACGCATAAAAACACGACTTTGACTTTATTATGGTTAAAAAGGATGACATTTATCCAGGTCCACAAAAGGGAATAATGTTAATGTTGATCTGGTTTCGTTGGCTATTAAAATGAAATGTTTCAATTCGAAAGGATACCGCACAAAAGGACTACGTTTTATTATTAAATTCTAAAATTCACTAAAGTTCATTAAAGGTAAGCAAGTCGGTCCAATCAGTGCATGAAATTGTTTGATGTAGATAAATTCCGGAGTTCCTTAAATGATTCAAATCACATTGTGCAGGAGATCTCTTTGGTTACATGTCCTTTTGTATACAAAACGTCTGCACTATCCCAACGTCAACAGCACTGACACAATTAATCAGAATATCCTTGTAATTTAAATGAGATGTACTGAACAGATGACTAAAGGAAACGTACTAAAATGAAGATGTCCTTGATGGCTGATAAATTTCCAATAAAGGAGTAAATATTTTACCAGGAATGTGGTCAGAAACGATAAACAATAAACAATCCAATTTACGAAAACAAGGCAAAGAATGAGCAAGGGAAATTGAATTTCAACTAAATTGAGGGAATTTTTTGTTTTTCGTTTTCGGTTCTTCTCCTTTTGTTTTTTTTTTTTTTGAATGAAGATTTTTTCGTTTCCGCATATTTTCGTTGGCTGTGTTTCGTTTTGCATATATTTTGCCTTCTGTTCTGGTCGTTTCATTGGCTTTCCGTGCGAAAGGACCAGCAAAATGCTAATAAGATGAATCAATTGTAGTTCATTTTGTATTCAACCCTGACCGTTGCGTTGCGCTCTGAGTTTGGTTGGTTTGTTTTTGAAGTCTTTTGCGGGAGAATTTTGTGTTCTTGACCCTTGGACTGGGGACTTTTCTTCAGTTATTGTGATGTATTTTTTGGGATTGTCGGAGAAGAGTATAGTGTAGGAGGACAAGCGACGTTGAGACTTTTATTTGATGTTTGACATATAATAATTTTTTTCAAATTGATTGTTAACGAGCGTAAATTTGGCGGGAGGATTTGCTTATTGTTCTTCTGTCTAATGAACGAAGTCGATTTATGGACACATATTTTGACTTTATGAAGGATTTACTTGTTTATGGGCTGTCTCGTGACGAATTTCTGAGGTTTGTACATTTCAAAAATTCAGTCATGGGTTTATTATATGAGTTCATCGAATGAACGTTTCAGCTGGAAAAAATTATATTGGTGGCAAAAACGAGAGCATAGAGGCCATATCTTCTGATGGACCTTTGAGGGTGTCTTTGACAATTCGAACTTTGACAGGATGTGCAACTCCACTAGACAATACGATATCGAAGAGTCACACTTGTGCTGGATCTGTATAATGTTGCATATGCAAGTCGCTGCGGATATGTTGTGGCAGGAGTAAACATAGGCAGACCACAATGATTCTGGTTTCTACACGCAGACTTATTCTAACTATGTCACTGTTCATTTTGTAAAATCAACCCTAGCGAATTTTTGTGAGAAAGAAATTTTGTCTCAACTGGTACTGAAGGGCACCACATTGGAGCTATCAAGTTTTAATTTAATTCACCTGGATATTCTAATAGGATAAAGCGTTTCAAACCAACCATACTTTGACTCGAGCTGTAAAGAAGCAATCAGGATCAAGGAGGTGAGCTTTCAGTCATATAAAGCCAACCCATCTGAAGAAAACTGACAAATGTTTAAACGAGTTAAAAATGACTGTGATGCCATATAAATCGTGTCAAATTCGCCTATGACCAAAAGTTAAGGCAAAAAAGAATACAAACGGTCGTTTGTGGAGAATTTTAAGAATTCGGCCTGTTACATTCCAGCTGACAGCTCTGTGGATAAAGCCAATAGCTTACTGCTGATTTTGCAGTTAGCTGAACGCTGCCAGATTGGGCTTTATCTCCCCATGTACTCGATCACGTAGAACATTTTATGGGACAAATACACTTTCGAACTCGTACAGTGACAAGAGTACTTCAAGATTTCCAAGATCGCTCTGAAAAGGTGTTCTTTCACGCTGGTAAAACGTAGGCTTTCCCATTTGTACTATTAGTCAAGACTCTTTTCGATTATAACCGCAGTCTGTCAAAAAAAAAAGGCGAATCTCCACCTACCGACCAAATTTCGCAGCAACAGGACTAATGGTGAGTTTTTACGTGACAAAGTTTCCCATCAATACGTACATTTGGGATCGACAATGATCAACAAAAAATCTTTCAGGGCTTTTAATTCAAGTTGTTTCGGACGGTTTCGAGTTTGAAACTCATAAAAAACATTGACTTTGACCGAGAACGGCTTGTCTTTGGCAACATACTCATAGTGATCGAAATTCACATATGTGTCTTAAATTTCAAGCTATTGGTCTTACACCACTCAGATATGCTGTCGAAGTCGGAATTCAATGAGCTTCAAGGTGCAAGGGTGCCTTTGACAAAACATGGGGTCTGTCTTATGAATCTACACGACAATGATTAGTCCAAACTTGTGATATACACACATATGCTTCCGTTGTTTAATGGGAAAAGCTTTTTTCGCAAATACTTCTTTGATAATTTTACAAAACTGAAACTATCGTTTTCCTTAGGTTACACGGCACAATATTCGATCCCACGATTCTTCAGTCTGCAAATACCCCAAACTAGTTCGACCGAATGAAAGTGAGAAGTCTGCGAAATTTTTGCTTTCAATGGTGAAAAAAACGTGCGGATGCATACAAGGAATTCTTACGAACTATCACCCTTTTGGGAAGTACTTAAATGTGCTAGGCTATAGTGCTACAATTGTATGTAACGTTTGTGCAGAATGCGAAGACTCTCCGGATTATTTCTTTTGTGAATATCCAGAACCAGGTTCAAGGTGCTGACGTGGTAACTGATGAATATCTAAACTCCTTTTCACGGAAGTGCCTTATCGGCTTTCTAAGAAAGTCGACAAAAATACCTAAGTAATAGCAAGTACCTGTCTGCATGAAGTGTGGACCATTTTCTGGTTTGAGAGCGAGCAAATCTTTCGACAAAAAGAAATGATTTATATGCACAAGTTGGCACAAAATGAATCACCCTATCGGAAGATGTTATGATCTTTGCAAATCGTGTCGTACGTCATTCATATTTTACGTTTGTGAACTAGACAGCTGCATTTTACTGTCAATCCATTCTCAATCTCAACAATGTAGAAGACGAATTTGTGTCAAAAATAATCATGAGAGAAGTGGCGCATTTCCACTTAAGCGGTTAAATGTCAATAAGCAAAATCTTCGTTTCGGGGGCACTGAAAATCCGCGTGTAATGCACTAAGAGCCACTACATTCACTCAATACCGCTGTGTGGGGCGGCGTTTTTGAGGTCGCCATCGGCAGTACGGTCGCTGTTACTGGCGAACCCTACAAGGCCATGATAAATGTCTTCTTACTGCCGGAATTGGATGAGCGGGGCTTGGTGGTTTTAACAAGAATCGGTGCAAACGCACACACAGACTTCTTTCTTCGGGGCTACTTGAAGTCTTGAGTTTATGCCAACAAGTCCCAGACAACAGGAATGCGAACAGTTGTCATCGGAATTCGTGCGGAAAGTTCTGGGAAATGCGATAAAGCGCGCACAAATATGTATCAACACTGGCGGCAGCCACTTGACGGATATCATGTCTTCAACTCAACAGAAAAAATTGTTAAGTCCACTCAAAATAAATTTGGACAAAAAAAAGGTATCGTTCGAATATTTGTCTAAAGTGCGAACTTCTGATCCGAATAAAAACTTCAGCTTAAACTTATGGCCCGTAACGTTACGCCCGGATCGCACTTCGAAAGAACGGAACCACGAATTTAATCTTTTAATTAAAGTTTTTGCTCGTAAGGCCATTTGTCTACAGATACCAAATTAACTCATGAGTTATAGCTACAATCATCTTGGGGAAAACTTAAAAGTAACAAGCTTCAGAGCTAAGACAAATAGGAATGGACTTAATCAGACAAAGAAAATTCATGTATCAAATAACGTCGCTAAATTTCATTCCGTTTCGTTAAATCCACGATTTAAAAGGCAACATGCGACAGCACATCCCTACCTCTCCATTGTGAAACACATCACGCCAAACAAAATACCAACATGTGGTCATAATGTCCCATTTCGAAGTACCAACAACCCAATATAGCTCTAAGCCAATCGATAGACTTGTTTATTGCCATTGCAAAATGTGTCGCAACTAATCCACAAAACTGTATTTGTTCGCTTTCGAGAATTGTTTTCACTTCGTGTCCTTTCAATTTCGAAGCAAAACTCTTTGAGGCATCCCCCAGCATGTGACTGGTGAAATATATTTCGAGCTAAAAACCACCACATGTTGCAAAGTACAAATCCACATAGAAAACCAATACAAATCGTGTTCCCAAAACTTTATTTACATTTCAACTAATCGTTGGATGGACCCTCCGCCTCCACCCGATATAAACGTGCCCCAAAATGCACTTCTAATTCTATAACAGCATCATCTCTAGCCTTGCGGCATCTGCTTTACGAATGCACGAACGTATACTTTGTTCGTACGCAAAAGACCACAATTCAGTCCGACAGCGATTCGATTGAATTTAATTCACCGCAAAGCGCAAGCGAAAGTCCTTTGGTCAGCAGGGCCGACTTTGCCGTCCGCTTCCTGATATAATAGCGCAATTAGCTGAAATTATTTTCCCATTAACGAACATTTATGCGATTGAGTGTAATAGTTTTGCTGCGAATTAGGCCATGCAGAAAATAAAACTCCAAATTGCACCTCAAACCTTACATCGCAGCGTCCGGGCTTACCTTGGTTCCCCTCCTGGGGGGGCATTAGTTTTAATGACCGTATACGGACGGAAGCGATAACAAAACGGGACCAACACTAAATTGAAGTACGTGCTGCACTATCTCGAATGTATTTCTAATTATTAATAATATTATGCGTGTGCGGTTTGTTTACCACACACACACACATACAGAGAGGAACATTTTGAATAATTACAGCGCCACAAGGACTCTTAATATATGCACAGCGAATTTAATTGGCTTTGAAATTGAATTTTGGACTCACGAGTTCTGAGCTTTTATGCAGGCCGGAAATGACACCAATAATGCCGGATGTACGGTACAGAGACAATAATTTGCGTTGAAGGACATAAATCTTTGCCAAGGAATAGTGTTAATGTGTGTACGACAGATTACCGGTGATGATGAAGTCCTTGGAGAGAAAACAAATTAAGTGCGAACGCACGTTCCGGTTTGGTTTATCACTTATTCATTCGCTTATTATTTTCGGCTATACACGGAAGCTTTATGCAGATAGTTACATCTTTATATCCCCCGCAGGATATACTACAGAACCTATAAATTTCTGTAACGATAAATTTCTATTGGAAATGGAGAAAGTAAAAACTCGTTCGCACTTTGCAGTCGGTACTGTATAGTGTTTGCTCGTAAATTTTGCAATGTCCCGCTCTCCTTGTTTCTTTGTTATCATATTGTATGTGTGTGTTTTGAATCTTTCGGGGTGGTCGATGGTAGATGGGTGAAAAAGTGTCGCTATAAATAAACTGGATGGAGTCTTGTGTTTGCATTTTTATGGCTTTTAGGGCATACGCTGATAGGTTTACTACTGTAACTCCTCCTACATAGCAATGAATGGAAAACAGGATCCTTCGTAGGAGCGGAATTAGAGCGCAGAGTGGGAAAAAAAACAAGATTTCTTTTTTTTCTTACTGTTGAACGGATAAGCAGTGAAAATATACACATAGAACTGAGAAATTGATTTTGGCATTTTAATGGACATAAGCTTGGAGTTCATTCGTATTTTCTGAATGAAGAATTTTGTTTTGCTTGACATGGTTTTAGATGTATCTGAACGACGTATATACTGTTTATCTTTTCAAACAACTAAATTCAATTCTTTCTTCAATTCATTTTCTCTATAAAAAAAATAGAGAAAACAAAAATGGAGAAGAACAGGCTAAAAAGTCATCAAAATATATTGATGTCATGTCGATAAAAAAGGACTCAACTGGACTCGTACATAAATCGTGCGTGACCATGGTCATTCGGGTCCATTATGTAAATTTATAATAAACTTTGACAAAGTCATCCCTTTCCACTTACACACATGTGAAGTGGAGGTGAACAGAAAATCATTTCAAAGAGATGAGAAACATAAAAGCAGCGCAGACACACTCCACTTTCTACCCACTTGAGGGATTGAAACTTCAACTGACACAGAGTAAGTTAACTGTCCCGGCAACAACAAATGGACTAGAATACATTACGAGGCTTCATGTTTTCGAAGTGATTCATTCCAAAAAGTAGCTAAATGTATGTTGGGTGAGGAAGGCGCAGGAGGTTGAGCGGTCGGTCTTCTATGTACAACTGTCGAACTCAATTTCGTTGGTTGGTCGGTGGGACAAAATCAAGGTTTTTCTTGTACTTTAAGTGATTTTGAGTTCCGTACCATGTGTGCGGGGTTTGTTGTGTACGTGTGCGTGTGCGTGCCAGTGCGGTAAAATCCTGAAAGTGGTAAAGTTAAAGAGCCTTTATTCCGGTTCGAATGATGTTATCAACTTGGTTTTGATGTTGAGTTTTTTTGACAGAAAATTGATTTTTAAAATTGCACACCGATATCCGGAGAGATGGTATTGAAGCGATTCTGATTGCCATCGATGGTGTCTGGATTTAGTTTAAAGTTGGTATTATAGAGGTTGGTTGACAAAAGGATGTACACATCTGGATATTCTTCTGGTTCGTCTTATGAATCACAAATAAAAATCGATAGATTTAAGTCCTCAGTTAAATATTTGCTAGCAACAGACACACCAGTTGTTTTTTGGAGCCATTTGACATTTATGGTATAATTGAATTCTGGAAATTTGACAACTTGCTATTGCAATGATTTTCCACCGCGATGTCATCGGAACATTCAAAAATTTAGTCGAATCATTAAAAAGTGTCATCTCTCAATAACGAAATTTAAGTCATGTTTCTTTTGCTGTTTTCAGATATATTTTAAATAAGGGTCCTTCAAAACTCAAAGTTTTACTTTTCAATAGTGAGGCATACAGTCTGGGGCGGAGCATGGCCTCAACCAACAAACTCGGTCCCTCGCTAGATGCCTTCAGTTACGTACACCAAGTTGGTTGAAGTCGTGCTCCAATTGTGGGCGCCACCAAAGGTGGATTCGAAGACTCGTTGGGCTGGTGCGTTGCCATCACAGCCATTTTATTTTTAGCTTTTTGACCAGGTCAGCGTTGCTGTATAGCCAGTATATTTAGTCATTGAATCTTCTTCCCCACACTCCATCGTCACAAACTGCACCGAATATCACCCGAAGGATCATCAGAAAGTTTTCACCCGCTTTTGACAGGCTCCATGCTTCTGCCTCATACAGCAGGACCGAGATGATATACTTACATCTCCTTGGTTCTATGAGAGAGGACTTTACTCCTTAGATGTCTTCTTAGCCCGAAGAAACAGCGACTGGCAACAGTGATTCTTCGCTTGGCGCCGATGTCATTTTGGGAAGTGATAGTGGAGGCCAGGTAGACAGAGTCCTTAACTACTTCGAAGTTGTATCTGTCCATAGTTACGTTTTGTCGGAGTCACCGATGTTGAGAGTCCTTTCTCGATGACAGCATATACATCGATTTGTCGTCATTAACAACAAGAGCCATCTTCGCCGCCTTCGCTTCAATGCTTGCAAATGAGCCACTAACAGCACGCCGCGTTCTCCCAATTATGTCAATATCATCAGCATAGGCATGTATTTGAATGGACTTCGGAAAAATTGTACATCTGGTGTTGGCTTGAGAGTTTCCTATCAAGAACGCTGTTGGCGCAGTTCAAAGTATCTCCTTTCTTGTGGATGGGGCCCACACCCCAATCTCATGAGCACTTCAAAAACAATCTTAAAATTAAAAACGTTAAGTTGATCTTTAAAATGTCATAACAAGCAATTGAGCCCTTATGCGTCCAAGATGATTTTACGTGTGTGGTGTTTATTTCCGATGAAGCGAAACCAAGCCACAGGTGTAGGCTAATAAGCCTTTCATAATTTTTTATGAAAATATTAGAAAGCCTATTGAACCTGCCCTTAAGGAGAAATCTTCAAAGAACTGGTTCTTTATGCAGGACACAAAACTCAGAATTCAGATTGGATGGCTTTCTAAGGAGCTTGGTTCTTCACAGTAGCAATAGGCTAAGACATAAAGTAGCAAGTTCTATTCATTTAACCTATAGAAACTTGAATAACAATATTTAATCAAAGTAAAATGAAAACTGCAAATTCTTTTACTTTAGATAGGTACACCTAACAAACCTGTCAGACAAGACTTTTGTAAAGAGGTTGTTTCTACCAAAATCTGTGTGTGCGTGTGTGGTGCTATCAAGACGTGACTCCTTTGAGGCTGCTGTGAAGAAAATGGTATGCCAGAGCTTAGGCTAAAGACCATTGAAATTTAATGGAAAAGGACACATAAAAAATGTAGCAACAATTTTCAGTGAATCAGTAGAGTTCTCGTCGAAAGTTAAATATCTAGAAATCACACTGGATGAAAAACTTACGTGGAACTCTCACCTCATCGACAAGGCCGGATCTCAGTGTGGACCAGCAAAAGTCTACTTGGTAAAAACTGGGGACTTAACCCCAAAATGACACTATGGATGTACACAACAATAACTAGACCCATTATCACATATGGGGTCGAAGTTTGGTGCTATAAAGCTACGCAGAGGTATGCATAGGCTAAACTATATAAAATACAGTGAGTAGCCTGTGTTTGTGCAACTGACACAACGAGGCTTATCAAGATAAGGCGATATGGAGTGTTTTTTTTTAAAAATATGTTTGCAAGCCAATTTGAATTCACTGTCACACTAATCTCGTTTTCTTAAAGGGGGGGTAAATAACAAAGCCAACTAATAAAAATTCTCGAGATGCCCTTTACATGCGATTCTCCGAGAATCGAAGGCGCATTCGAAAGGTTCATGTCCTACAGTCCAAGAGTCCACAAATGCTTGCGAACATAATACCTAGGAGATGTCAAGATTAAAACCCTCACTTCAATATTCTCAGTTGATCTGATGGGCTGAAGACCGCAAGTTCACAAGTACGCCTTGTCACAATCGCGGTTCGTCTGAAGGTAGTGATCTATATTCCAATTGATCTCCGGCTCGCAGCTGGGCCCAACGTTGAAGCGATTTCGGAAAGTGCTCCGAATTATGACTACAACGCATGATCGCATGATTGCGAATTATCTAACAGCAACAAAACTTTAGAACCACGTCTTTTGAATGGGACTGCTTTCCTATATCGAATATTTGGGTGCAGTGTTTAGTGCGTGAGACTACCAAAAGTAGCAACAAAACTTTTTATTGTCTGTCAAACATCGCCGTTCAGAATTTAAATTTAAACTGTTGTTACCTTTCATTCATGCGCATGTTAAATATATTTATATCTTCACACCCAGATGTCTTGAAAGTTCTTAAAGCGAACAGATCTTCTTCTAAATCCTGCACTTTAACGCTACACATTTCTCAAAGTTGTGGCAGCTACCAAACAATTCAAGAAATCGAAATTGTTTATAAAAAGGAAAAACTCCGATTAAAAGACCTTGGCGCCAGAAACTAAAAGAAAACAAAACACAAAGCCGTAACAATTTGCCGAAATCCACCATCAGTAAAAAGTTGTAACGTCAAAAGTCATTTGAGAACCCTTTAAGTAGCTCCACAGGCACTCATACTTCTTAACCCATTACTCGAGTCCTCTATTCACGACAGATTTTCCACACAGCCTCTGCCTGCCTACATTCCTGCCTTATTCTTCACATTCTTTCTTGACACAGATATTCCTTATTTTTCTTCTTTCACGAGAAAAAAAAAATGAAGAAAAAAACTTCCTTTAACAATAATAGAACTACTTAAAAGTCCTTGGCAAGTGGTCTTTCTGTTTATTCAAAAAAAAAAGAGGAAGTAGAAGGAATTACCAAGAAAAGAGTAGGTACCTATACCCAATTGAATTGGCATAATTCACTTTCATTTCGGCCCATTTCTTATTTCGTTTTGCCTTCTTCTTATGCTATTACAAGGATTGTTATCCTTGTATTAAGTATTTTTTTTTATTATTAACTTGAACCGAACGGTACCAGATGGCAAGATGGCCAGTCTGCTGCCAACTCAACCGCTTAACCATTCCTCAACTACTTGGACAGTGCTGCCAGCTCACACTTATTTCGCTTGTTTTTTTTTAACCAAACTTCCAGAAGGCACCTCCTCACCATAATAAGTTGGTTCTCATTGTGATATTCAAGAAACTTAAGCGAGAGAGGTTTTTTTTTGATTGCTAAACAAGTGAAGCCGAAGATGAAGTTTGTATTTATTTTGCGGAACATTGATTCTTAAATTCAACCTATTAACGTCTCCAACAGAGAGACGTACTTTTCCAAAGGGGTCTCTTTCTTAGGTAAGCACCTGTTTGTCACATGTATACTTGCTTAACATATTTCTGCTCTAAGGAAATGGATTTAAAGTTCACCTCGTCCTTGCGAGTGACTTTGCAGACGACGTGGAAGCAAATACCATGACGCAGCTGGATACTAGGTAAGTAAAAGCAAACAACCAAAAAAAAATTGAGCATAGTTCAGGGACTGTTTGTTCATCGTGGTAGCTTGCCTTTACATATTTATGTGTGCTGTGCACTGTCCGATGTTCCCGCGGGTGGCATTTTGGTCCTGTCACGCAAATTTATGGCAGATACATTTAGAATTCTAATGTCCCAATTATTGAGGTTGAAGTATTCTAATGTTGTGTGACAGCCACGCAGCTTGGAATAGTCAAGTGGAAATGGATTTCGTTGAGGTGAGTCATAGACGTATGAGAAAATCATTTCTTTGCAGTTCTCGGAGTCGGAACATTATTTATCCTGTCAAATGTCATTTTCACTTCTCTTTGCAATATTAAAGTTCTGCCAAGAAATGCCTTTTAATTGCATCTCTTTGAAAAGATATACCATTGCTAACCTTTACCTTTTCCCTTGCCCATGTGACGTCGAAAGCTTATAACAATAAAATATTATTTTCGACAGTAGGTAGGTACATACCTATCTAAACAAATTCCATTTGCAATGAAATTCCTTTAAAAGGATAATATTTTAACGTCAATGATTCTTGTCATTTTCTTGAGCATGATATGGGTCAATTCTTATTATTTTTGTTTTGCTAACACAAGATGATTTGTTTTTATTTGAAATCAAATTCAACTTCAGGATGCGAATATAAATGAAATGAGTTTTATGTCAAACATTTTTTGGTTGCGTGGGTTTAATCTTTAAAAGGTCATACAATTGATCTGCTGTAAAATTGCATTGCATGGATTAATTCTAAATGTTGATAAGTCGATAAGTTGGGTTAGGAGGGCTGTTTTGCATCAAGTCCAATTTCACCCAGGAGCCATGTAGGGCCATTCTGAATACCTTAGTTGACCATGAAAGGGCATGTGCCTAACAAAACCACCACGTCGATCTATTGATAAATCGATTTATTCTTGATAGAGGTACCGCAGCCACGTCAAGCTTTCAAACCGTGCTCCCATGCAAGATATGCGGCGCTCCTGTAGAGCTGGGCAGTGACATAGGAATTATTCCACAGACTTCTTCGGAAATCTTTTGAAATCCTAGCCTTTTAGGCATGTTTCCAATGATAAAATGTAAGGTTAATTCCCCGACAAGCACATGGATTTGGCTTCAATTTAGATAAACAAGAGACTTTGGGCTATTGCACAACCGCTTGTTCCAACTCTTAACGGTGTCGAAAGGCGGTATTACTTGTCCGCCCGCAAACAGTGTGTTCTGATTAGAGCCGTATCGGCCAATTTAATCCCTTTTTCGTTCCCTTCCACTCAAACTTGTCAAGGAACCCAGCAGAGTACAATTGAGTGAAGACGTATAGCCCTGAGTGGCAAGAGGCAATCTGTGACAAATTTCGCAAGGAAAAGGTTGGTCCGATAGCTTTAAGTGCTGCTTGACTGTAAACAAAGATAGTTATATAAATTTTCGGTAGTTCCATCAATAGGATAATCTGTGCTGCTTTGTTAACCGCAATAATGTCAGCTTAAAAAATTCGATAAGACTGGTTAACATTGAGTACCTTTGCTCATGTACCTTTCTTTGACTTCTAACTTCTAACTTCTAACTTCGACTATCTTAACAAGTGCCAAAGTATTTACAAATTTTGCAATCCCCAGGACTGTTGTTAATGTCTCTGTTATTAAGAATCGTCTTAACCCAGTTTATCAGTAACTGTGAAGACCCTAGTGAAGAGTTCCCGTGTTTGAATGTACCTTCTATGTCCAACAATGAACAATTTACCTACTATGTCCTATGTACAACAAATAGCGGAAAATTTCACCCGTGTGCCCGAAAAAATTGGGAACTGCCAACCTTTCTTATTAATCAATCGAAAGATGTTCAATATCCGTCAAGCGTAAAAAGTGTCTCAATTCCTTTTAACAATATTGAGCTATCAGCAGCAGCAGACCCGTCGATTTCACTAGATTGGAAAATAAAACCGGAAAGGCTCATGGTCGCAGTACGGAAATGGAAACCGTGGGCTTAACTGGCGATAACCAGTTTATCATCTTGAGCAACATCATTAAACAGCAACTAATCAAGTGACCACCCAAGAATATCTCTATGATCTTCCTGGTATTATAACAATGATTGTTATGACAAACGTCGAGGATACAAATTTTATTTCAGAACTGCGCAAAATCTGGGTAGATTTCTCTGACATTGAAGTGATTGAACACAAGATGCTGCTTGGTCTGTCCGGTCCCGAAGCAACCGTTCAAGGCGATACACGTGCCACGCAATTTGGCATCAATCCGCTGTCTTTACAGAGAATTTTGGTGAAAGAAAAAGTTCAACCAGTGCTATTGTCCTGTTGACTGCCAAGCGCGTGTAACCTACGCTGAAGCCAACCTGAATCTCGATCACGATGAAGATAACTTTCTACCTTTGGGGATAAGTGAATAAGCAAAATTATCGCTTCTGGGGCACCGGGCCTTATTTAAAAAAAAAAAAACTCACAGCTCCACATGATCAACGAATTGCCCCTGGAGAGCATGTGGTTCCAATAGGATGGAGCTGCGCAATATACTGCACTAGCCACATCCGAAATTCTTAGCACTGCATATCTGGCCTACAAGTTCGCCAGATTTAAACGTTCACAAGTCGATGTCAACAAGCCTTAGACTTTTGAAGCCATCAAAGCAAAGCAAAAATAGCAGCGAAAAATGCAAAGTCCTATCGCCGGAAGTTTTGGTAAGAGTGATGGAAAATGCTCAAAGGGTCATCAATTTTGGAGGCCCATATATTTTTTCGACTTAATGGAAACAAATTTAAGGCCAAAACCGACGTTTTGCATTTCGAAGAAAAAATACAGGACCTAAATCCTAGCTTTTCCAAGCATTGTGAGATGGAGAAAGCTACAGTTTAATGCCGATTGCCGTTCGGTATTTTCTTCTTGAGAAGCTTCGCATGACAGTTCTTACTCTTGGGTCAGCTCTTGTCAGCCTTTTGCAAAGAGGTAGGGCAGTGAATAAAAACTTTTCAGATGGTACGGGTCGGATTCTAACCAGGGAGGCATTGCTTAGTAGTCCAACGCACTTAACCACTAAATCACTGCGCCCACAAAAGAATATTAGGGTGACAGCTTACATATAACGACCATAGAGAAGTCTACTTAAAATAAGCTTCCTCAATTCCGTCAGTCGGTCTAGATGTCTACATACTTTTCGAATGTGACTCTTGCAATGTTTCTTGCATAATTCATAGGTTAGGTAAGGTTAGGTTTACGACCAGGTCTGTCCTGCTATGCCACACTTAGGTCCTCGTGGACCCATTCTGATGGCCATTTGCATTAGAGATGGTTAGGCTTCGTGTCTTTTACCCGGACGCCGTCCAGCCATCCTGATATCCTCAAAAAAACATTTTAAAAAGTGAGACATCAGACATTTTATGTAAAACCTGGAAGAAGTAGCTTCCAAGTGTTTTGTTCCTCAAGTGACCGAGAATCGAACAGCTACAGAGGAAGTGAAATGTGTCCTCATGGACGTCTACATTACCACATCTTCGACATATATCGTCATTCTTGATACCCATAAGGTATAAGGGATGCTTTAGGTAGGGTAACAAATAATACATACTCAGATTTTCCTATATATATACTTTGCAAAAGTATCTAGTGCTACGTAAGAATAATTCATACGGAAAATAATTCATGGTTAAAATTTCGGATTTGCTATACAGATTAACTGTTAACTCCAACAAACAAAAAACCGACATAATTATGGAAATGTAATTACATATTTATGTGATTATTCATTGCATTTATGGATGCAGTGAAGCTGGTGCGCTTCAGCAATTACCTTTGTTTTTCATTCCATAAATTGCGCGTTCACTGCGTAAATAAAAAGCGTTATTTACTTGAACGTTAAATAATAATAATTAACTCAAGTGCTACGGTGTGTTGAATATGGGTTATTCAAAGAAGTATAATCCTGTGGGTTGATCGTGCCGTGTTAATTGCTTTTCAGTTGAATGAATGGTTATTTCTTATGGCAAAAACGGTGCCATACTTCATATGCACCATAAAACCAGATAACACGTATAATTTGATGCCCCATTCAGTTAGCTATATACGACATAAGAATAAGTACCAAATACCATTATTTGCGATAACGATTTGTTTGGCAATTCATAAAGGCAGGAAGTGATACAAAAATGGATAAGTATTAATAATAACGAACAAGACGAGTAGCACTTTCACCGAAACGATGGTTGTTATCTTTGGAACATGAACAGTGCGTTTGCCCAATCGATATGATTGTTATTGACTTTTTCACTCTCATAATATAAAGCTTTACTGCTACCTTTAATGCTACATTGTTACACTTGCATCGAAATACGTGGTATATGGGTTAGGGACCAATAACTTTGTCAAACAGTAAGGTGTCAACTGTCTCTTACTGTCTGGGGTAAACCAGCATCGTGCATATACAAATACATGAATTACACATTACTTTCTATACAACTAACTTTAACCTTTTAGCTGACAAGAAATTAATGTTTTTTTTAACTTTCTCGTATACATTAGTATTCTAAAGAGAAAGTTGTTGCGATCGTGCGGAAATTTCGGACTCAAACTGAGTATGAGGCCCAAAAATTGGGTCCACAAATGCCGTCCGTCAGTCTGTGTGTCTGTCTGTCCGGGTACCGTATGGCGAAACGGTTCGACGTATTTGGTTCAAAGCTCGTATAGATGTTTTTTTGGGTTACAGCTCGGGGCGTCTTTTTATTTTTTGCTTTTTTTGTTTGAAATAACGGTACCTCCCATACAATTTTTTTGGTGAAAATCACTTATAACTAATTTTCTCAAATTTTTACAAATTTTTTTATACTACTAAATCGAACAAACCTGTATACTTAGATTTTTGAAATAATTTTTTTTAATTTTTTTTTTCTTATAATGATTTTCTTAAATTTAAATTAAATTCGTTTTCTCAAAAACGGCTTCAACGACTTTGATAATTTTTCTAACCAATTGCGAAATTGCATCAAAATCGTAGGTACCATTTTTCAGAAAATTTAATTTTCCAAAACCTAAAAAGTGATTTAAATCCATTTTCGATTCATTTTGCGGTTTAAACACGCATCTCATGTACCGTGAAAGTTTCGTGTGATGCAGTCTTGCACTTTATTTTATAATGTACGCGCACTAAAGGGACTTTGGATACCCTTATAATGAAGTGACATAGTGTGGCTATAGAGAAAGGGAGAAACCGATGCACCTTCGTTTTAAATGTCTGTAAACTATAATGTGTAAGAAACGGCCCTACCAACTAAGTCCCAACTGGAACTAACTCCCACTAGCCAAACCGAACTAAGTCCCAGAAAATTTGGGTCTTAGTTCACATGAACTAACTCCCACGATTTTTAGGAACTAAGACCCAAATAAGAATGAACAAAGTCCCGATATAAGAATAATTTAAAACCCAACTGTGGGACTTAGTTCTTTATGAAATTTTTTTACTGCATATTTTGGTCCGAAACGATATCGCAGCTTATTATAAAAAATATTTCTACGTTCAACAGGAAATATTTAATAGATAGAACCTTCAAGTTTGTTCCACAAGGGTGTTACAATCAGCTCCTTATAATATATATTGAGTATTTTGAATAGGTAAATATTTTGATAACGATACCGTTTTGAAAGCAAATAAATCGTGTGCAATCTAAGAGAAACCGATTACACTGTGAACATAAACCACGCGATACATAATGCAAACCTATGTCCATATGTTCTGCAGAAAATCTACAAACCGTATTTATATGTCTGATTTACATTTGAACCTGTTACCATTCCTAAAAATTAGTTTAATAAATGTTTGGCCAAAACGAACTAACTCCCACTTTGAACAGATTTATATTTTCCTCGAAACAAGTTAAATGAACTAACTCCTACTTTCTCAAATTGGGACCTAATTCATTAACAATTTAACTACTATGAACTATCTCCCAAACATATGAACTGAATCTGCAAAACTGCAAAATTGGTGGGACTTAGTTCATTTGGCTAGTGGGTTGGGAATTAGTTCGTAGGGCTTTAAGAAACGAATCCTTATATTTCACTGTCCGTCCAAATATAGGGGAACTGATGTGCATTCCTAGCATGGCGAGTATTGCGGCTGAACTGCTGTAAGGTTAGAATGCAACTGGCTATTTCGTTTAAGCACTTTTGATGGAAGTAACGATAAAACAACGACAGGCAGGAGAGTCAAGCAATTTCGCGATGTCTCTATCACCAATGAGTATTATCGCACGTCGTCTTATAAATTGTTGCCAGATCAGAAGGGGTGAAATATTGCTTGCATCGCTTAAGGAAGCCTAGACATTTCGCAGCGTTCTTGGCAACATCGAATATATGGTCATTCAAACGAAGTTTGTCGTTAACGCACATACCGAGGATGGAAAGCCTTCCGGTTTCAGCGATGCAAGTGCCATTCATGGATAATGGCAGAGAATTATTTATTTCGCTTCAATGACAACAAACAGCATTGCGTTTTGGAAGCATTAAATTTCACTCTGTTGGTTTAACCCCATTTAAGTATGCTGTCAAGTTCGGAATTTAATGAGTTTAACATACGTTGCCGTTCCAGTTCAACGCCCGAAGATGAGGAGCAAGGCAGTAAGAAAATATAGAACCGCGAATTCCAATAATTTGTAAATGTAGTAAAAAAAAAACCAAAGCACGTACACTAAAGCGGATCGCCCACTTTCGGAATATTAGGAGTAGAAATTTTAGTTTCCGGATGCACATAATTTAAGAGCGAAATATGTAACCGAAAGCGTTTTGGAGCGCAATTTACTTTTCGGAAACAGCCACGTAATAAAGTTCGTCCAAAAGGCCGATGACCTATTACCCTAAAATTGGGTGACTTATCAGCCTTTCAATTGTAAATGTCAGCTCAATCCGATGTAACATCCAACATCACACCAATCGACAACACATTTACCACCCTAATCCAATATTCAACGACCGCATCCCATCATTTTGTACGGTGATGGTAACCAATGAGTCTAAGGTCCTCACAGTCACAACGTGACTAAAATGCTTAAGGCAAAGTTACGACGAGTATCTGTCCTCGTCGGCGTCACTTCAATTTATCTTTCTCTCTCTAGTTTTTGCATTTTCAATCTGTGAACTAGCAGCAACCTGCTATTAAACGATTTTGTAAGCTCGAACAGCTAGCACCCCATAACTATTAAAGTTTACCTTCCCCCCCCCCCTATGTTGGCCAGTATCCGCCGCAGCAACATCCTGCTCTAATGCCATTGCCAATGATGGCTGAAGGCGCGCGCGTTGGTCATGAATCGTCGGCACGTCATTGCAGTGCCATTACTTTTAATTTTGAACCATAATTCGCCATATCGCCCGCCTTAGATCGCTCACAGCAAAACATAAAACAGAGGAAACGTTTCGAACAACTGAATAACTTTATCCCGAACACGTTTGCGTTCACCAGACACCCAAGACCGAGAAATTGAAAGAGATTAAAAATTAAAGCCTCGTTGCATGGATAGCACGCGATATCCTTATATAGCCGAATTGAAAGACAGATAGAAGGGCGATGTATCTGCTGGTTTTAAATTCGAAACACAAATTGAACTTGAATGGTGGTAGGTCCTTTGTATAGGTTAGGTACTCGTTGCCTATTCTAGAATGGATGAGATGAATATAATTTTTTTTTTCGGATAAGATGACTGGTGTCAATTGCAAATGTTCCCGTAAATTAGTTTGCAGATTATCCGAGTTTTCTTGGGTTGTAAATGCCGAGATCGGTGGGTGGATTGGGAATTCACAATGTAAGTAACTTGGAAAAATTTTTAATTTGACACGACGACGCGGAAAAAATTTATGCAGAGTTTGAGGTAATTCAGGGCGGGAATTTCCACATTCTAGGAGACGAATTAAAGGACATACTCCTGCAATTTAAGGATGACTTTATTCATTTTAGGCAATAATTTGAAGAATCGGGAAAATTAATTGTTAACCTAACTAAAATTGGCATGTTGCATGTGATGGATTTGCGGGCACCGAACGTGCATGAAATTAGGGGAAGGTTACTCTATAATTTCAAGCCATCCCAATATCTTCAGAAACCTGGAACGAGTTTCAAGTGAAAATTGTGGCAGTTAAATAAGAAGCGCAAAAAGTAATCTCCAGTTGGTTTGGCACTCAAGCTTCTTAGTAAAGGAAAGGTCCCCGGACATCTTACTATTGGTGATAGTGGCTTTCACCGCAAAGACATGCTTTCATGTGACAAACAAGCAAAAATCTGTCCACCGGGTAGGACAAAACATAACGCTTGGACTGGATAACTGGTATCAGGGTACGCAAGACCGTAGAGGATGGAAGGCTGATGTGTCTCGTGGGTCGGAAGGCCATTAAGTAAGTAGCCCAGAAGTGAGTTGTATAATATATTTAAATGGGTAAAAAGTACAATGAAGTAAAAAATAAATAAAATAAATATTAGGCGTAAACGGCTCATACATGACCTAAAGCCTAACTTCTCCAATAATTGTGTGTACGAAGTTATATTTTTGACAAATATAATGTGAAGTAAAGGAGGAGGAAAATTTAAGGTAGATTAATATTGAATGAAGGGTGAAGGATGAAATAAAAGGACTAGAAGGAGACATACTGAAACTATAGAAGAGGTTAAGCTATTTCCTAAGTTTTATTTTCTAAAGAGTCTGAGTAAAAAATTTTTTTTATAAGATGTGTGCTTATTAGCACTGCGACCAAGAAAAGATCTTTAGTGCTCCCTTTACATATATTTAATATGTGATTTGGTCTGGCGACAATCCTAGGTCTCTTAAGAACCTTATAATTGTTAAGGCCGATGTTTTGATAATATCCTGAGGTTCGGTGAGTCCTTTGTGGAAGCATTTAAGCCTCTTTTGGATGATTGCAGGGCAGTTGTAAAGGATGTGTTCTTCCATTTTTGGTTGTTGGAGGCAGAGTCTACACAGATCTGTAAAGCTTTTCCCATTTTCATTAGATGATGGTTCAGGGACGAGTGACCTGTTAGGAAGTTAACTACGATCTAAGCATCTCGATTGCTCATAGAGAGGGTCTCGAGAGTGTGTTTTTTGTTGGCAAGGCCAATGAAGTTTTTCACATGGCGTAAGCCTTGAATATAGTTTCTTTGGTCATTTGGTGTTCCCATGTATTGAGCTCATAAGGACTCCGGGCCAATGAAAGACGAAGCAGAGCCTTTACATGAATTCCTTTGTGTCCTGGGACCCAATATAGAGTCACTCAGTAATGGCAGGTGAGTTGATTGAAAATAGTTAGACAGTTCCAAATAAGTAGATAATTGAACTTGATGGAATTAAGAGCTTTAAGTGCTGCTTGACTGTCTGAGAGAATGTAGATATTATACCTTCCGAGATAACGTCTTAAGCATTCTCTTGCGCATATTTCGATGGCGTAAACTTCTGCAGGGAATATTAATGTTGTGTGTCCTAGTGGAACTGAAATTTTACAGTTGGGTCCACTAATGTCTGTTCCTAAGCCCGATGACATTTTTCAACCATCCGTAAACCAGACTGAGTGGGACCTATCTAGCCTAGGGCCTTCAGTTTCCCATGGCGAACGATCATACTTAAGTGTTCCTTTTCCCACCACACTAGAGCTGAATACGTGATAAGGATGGTATTGGCATGTTGTTCAGTGATAAGGTTGGAAGGATGTGATTCCTTTTCCGGGAGAAGGGATCAATTGTAGTTTTTGGATATGAATGAGTATGAATGTGAAAAAACCCATCTCTCGGCGCAATTGGTATTGCCATTTTCAAAGGAGGAGATCCTATGAACATAGTCAAGCGTGAAAAATAGGCAGACATAAATGAAAGAGCACCAACATCCCAGTAAAAGCTTATACCGTCAAAAATACGCGGTTACAACTTATTGGGCAAATTCAAGTAATTTTATCCATTGTAGTCGAGGCACTTAATATGTCTTGTTCTACATAGCATTATCGTAGTAACCCCGAAGGCGAATTCATTGCTCACATAGCGATCCATGATTCCCTTTATCCTATTTTAAAGGAGCCCTTACTTACTTACTTACTTAAGGTGGCGCTAAAGTCCGGGGTGGACCTGGGCCTCAACCAACAAGCGTATCCAGCCAGCATGATCTTTGACCAGCTGTCTCCAGTTTCGCACGCTGATTTGGTTAAGGTCCCCTTCCAGTTGTTTGCGCCACCTGAGTCGCGGTCTTCCTCTACTGCGCCGTCCATCGAGAAGATTTTCCAGGCCGATGCATTCACGTCCATTTGCTCTACATGACCCAGCCACCTCAGTCGTTGGACCTTCAATCTTCTGGCTAAGTCGATGTCGCTTGTCCGTCTATGCAGTGCATGCCTATGCACCATAGAGAAAGACTGCGATTATTAGGGTCTTATAAGACTCACTTTAGATGTTCAGCAGAGGGCTTTGCTGCTCAATTGCTTTCTTAACAAAAAGTAACAGCGATTGACAATAGTTATTCTTCGTTTAATCTTAGCGCTGGCATCATTGCCTTAGTTCATTGCGGAGCCTAGGTAGACAAAGTCCTTGACCACCTAAAAGTTATATATGTCCGAGACGTCGGTATTGGGTGTCCTTTCTTGATGACAGCATATACTATGTCTTGCCCTCATTGACTGCCAAACACATCTTCGCCGCCTCCGTCACAATGCTCACGCTGAGATGTCGTCGGCGTAGACGAGTAGATTGACGGACTTTTGAAAGATAGTGCCTCTGGTGTTAAGCCCACAAACCGTGCTACTCCGTGCTTAACTATCTTATCACAGTGAATCTTGTCCAATCAGCGTGTGTTGATGGAAATTCTAGTCTTTAGTTTCTATTGAAAAATTTAACAATTGTAAATAAAGGTTGGTTTTTCGACTAGAGATAAAATTGACATTTTCATGGTCATATCTGGCAACTCTAATGTAATTTATGTTCAGTTTGCCATTTTATCATGAACAGGTTGACAAATGAACAACGCTTGTAAATCGTGCAAATTTATTTCGAAAATAATGGTTCAGTTCCCGAAGTTTACCGCAAGTTCCGTTCATTTTATGGTCGACATAATCGTCCATCAGAGCAATTAATTCGATTAACCATGGATCGTTTTCGCACAACGTTTACGCTATGCGATGATACGCATCCGCAGAGACGTCGAACAGTGCGTACCGAAGAAACAATTGCCGCTGTAGAGCAAAGTGTTGAAGAGGACCCGAATGAATCGATTCGCCACCGTGCACAGCAATTGGAGCTTTGTCCATCAACTTTATGGAAGATTTTGCGCAAAGATCTCTTCTTCAGATTTTACAGGATCCAGCTTATACCAAAATTAAATTGACACGCCATTCCATCCACAAAAACTGACTGTTTGGTGTGGACTGGTGGAGTCATTATGCCATACTTCTTCCGAAATGATGCCGGAGAGTCAGTTACCGCTAATGGAGACCGGTATAGAGCCATGACAACCGACTATTTTGTTCCCGAATTCGATGGCATGAATGTGGATGAGATGTGGTTCCAACAAGACGGCACTACATGCCACACAGCGCACGTCACAATCGATTTATTGAAGAAAATAGTCGATGAGCGCATAATATCGAATATACCTCTAAACACACCCTTTATGTTTGAAACTTGAATTAATATATTTTCCTTTTGGTTGAAGTACCTATCTAAAGCTGCAGGTAATTTTTTATTGTTTTTATTATAGCAAATGCATATTTATCGACTTGCTTATTCCTTGCTTTATTAATTATTTCCACCCAAGTAAACAATTATTACAGGATCTATGTTAAGTTCTATCGCTTTTGAAAAGTTTGCTCATATCCAAATCCACCCCCAAATTTTTCAACGGCTCCAATTAACTATGAAAACGTTCCCTATGTTCCACTTCACAGCACGCAATGTGAATAAGTGAATAGAGATTTTAAATTGTTTTCGCGAGAGCACTTACCCAGCACAAGTAGGTATCACCTGCCTCTCTCAGTTGGGCAATGAAAATTCTTTCATAATTGAAACTCGATTATCGAAATTAAATTCCATACCAATAAATACGTACCTTACCTTTGAAAATCTCAAAACGAGCTCTGTTTCTGTAAACAAAAAACAACCTCATGCCTGCTTTTACCTAATCCAACTTCAGATTCAGTCAGTATACGATTACCTATCAGAAAAATCGTTTACCAAACCCAACCACCACTGGGACACAGTCAACCGGTAAGTTTACCGTGCGCAACTTATGACTTATTAACTTGAAAGCCCCTCAAACCGAATACGCAAAAATTTTAATATTTTTAAAAGCATATTACTGCCTGTCGTCGGGTGGCCCTGAATTGAGTGCCATAACCTCCGCCAAAAACTACCCCCAAAAACCAAACCCAAAGAGCATCTCTTCGTCTCCATCAGCCCCAACGTTATGTCCAAAGTGGGCGTGCAGGGATACCAATGACTGGTAATGGCTTACAGATGGCAAAAGAAAGAAAACGACAACAACAACAAAAAGTCCAAAACACCAAATGAAATGCATTTTTTATAGTAAATTTGTAAAATAGCTGCAAGCGAAATGAAACGAAGAGCAAAGCGAAAAATAAAATAAAACACTGAACTTGTGTACTTTTTCGTTGATTCTTTGACAAAAGTTTTACATTTCTGCTGCCCGTGAAAAATAAAAAAAAAAAAACTTTTCCTTGTTTATTTCAATAATGTTTTGCAATAAACAAATAAACACTGAAAAACTTCAAGAGTAAAAGAGAAAATGAGAAGGAAGTAAAAAATATGTATTTCCCTGCGATAAATAAAGAGGACAAACACGAGTTTTTTTTTTTTTGTATATCCTTCACGAATCAGGATTGTTATGTTCGTTCTCTTTTTGGTTGAGTGTTCTCTTGTTCTTTTCACTTTAAGTCAAATCAAAAAAATAATTACTTACATTAAAGTGTAGGAAGTGTGGAAAAAAATTCACTTTTCCCGATAGGGAAGGAATGTTTTTTTTTTTATTTATTACAAAGACAAGAACTGTGAGGCGTAAAATCAACAGGTACATAATTCCCAAACGAGGTCATGTTCGTTTGATGATTGTTTACGACGACAAACTTCATTTGCAAACAGTATACCTACAAAGCAGGGAGGACTCTAATTGCGTAAATTTATTATTTAGGAGGTGAAATGGAAACTTAATCGGAGTACGTTGCAATTGAATTAAAATTGAAATTAGTTTTTCAAAAAAAAAATTCCAAACAAAAAATTGTTTACTCGAAACTACCAATTATCTTCATCAGCTTTAGAAAGATGACTGGGATTATCAAGACTCCAGATAAGGACGGGGATTAGGTAAGTGATTGAAAAATCGTTCCTCGTGCGTTGGGTTAGGAACTTTTCAAGTATTATGTTAAAGACGCCTTGATTAAATTCCGTTTTACATGAAAGGTTTATTAAGGATCGGACTTAGTCTGAATCAATGGTCAATTGTGGTCTTTTTGGTCGGTTTCAGGCGCTCAGTTTAGCTGAGGCTTCAGTTAGAGAGTAGCCTTTCTTGCGAACCGGGCAATCGATGCTGGGGTTTAGTTCATTAGGCATATATTCATCCGACAAAATCCTAAAAATAAATTTGGGTATGCCCTCTACCCAGCCTTGTTCGACTTTTGTTAAGATATTGCTATCCTCAATTCATTTTGTTCGGGTGGACGGAAATCTAGGTTTTCATCCTCAATGTTGAAGGGTTCGCTCTGCCTGACAGCGGAATTTTTGTCGTTTTCGGCATTTAGCAGTCCATATCCTCTGCAACGACTGTGTCTCAACTACAATGTTTCCCTTTTCATCTCCACACAGATTTCTTTTCAGATCGTGTTACCCTGAGTAGCAATTGCGGCATTTCTGATGGCTTCTTGGCATCTAAGCCACTGCCCTTCAGCACTTGATACTGCCTGCGAAGGACTTCTCGAGCGTTTAAGGGATATGCAATGTGCAAATTTTCTTGTCACTATTGTAACCGCTCAACGTTACGTCTCCTCAAAGTATTTCTATATATAGTATAAGTATGGCTTCTGTGATATCCGTAGACGCACCTTGGTCGCTCGGAATGTTCGGACATCTAAAATACTTGAGGAGTGCCTCTTGTTGACAGTTTGCTGATCTGATAACCGCCATGTTCCATTGTCAATATTAAGGTGAGAAAACCGTGTGCTTGCAGTTACGTTACGTCCCGCAGCAAAATCGATTCGGCTAATTCCGTTTCCAGACCTGGTGTTATCTATGTCTTCCGATTGCCCTACCAAAATTAAAGTCGCCTGCGATGAGGGGACAATGCCTTTTCTTGAACAACTTGGACAAAAGGAGCCCGAAAAATTCCGGAGCCACTAACCCGTTTCGAGAATGTGAGTGCTGCCATTGGCCCTTATTAAGAGCTTTTCCGCCACCAACTCTTTTCCAACACCCTGACTTAGCGTTGGATATCCCTAAAGACATGGTACTCAAATACGTTGAAACAGCTCGTATAGGGATAACACTAGTTCGACCTAAACCGCTTAGTATTATAAATATAGAGCGATAATTGGGTACGTAGCGATGGGAAATGGAAATTGGAAAATAATTTAATACGTTATGCAGGATTTTCAAGTTTTGAAGATGATTAAGTTTGTTTCAGCTGATAACTGAATTTCGTTTATGTATTAAAGGTATTAAACATAATTTAAACCATCCCTTGCCTTAACGCTAGTTAAAATGATAATCAGTATGTTAAACTAATAAACTTCGGCTTCATAAAAAATGTACTTACGAGGTTAACACAGAAATGGGTCGACGAAATGTAGTTTCATGTGGAATAAATAGCCAAAAAATTAGTTCGCGTGTACTGATTTGTTTGTTAAATAATAAAAGCGGTAAAAGCGATACCATATAGGTATCTATGGTTGTGTGTTGTACTCAAATGACTTTTGCAGAACCTGTACGGACGAGGAGGAAGAGCAAACAATACTACACCTTCTTTCTACTTATCCTGCTCTCTTCCATGAAGATCTGTCAACTACTGACGTCAAAGATCTCTTTGATTATATCCAGAGCTTCAAATGGTTTAACGAGTAGAGTAGTAAGAGTTTAGATCCACGTGGTATCACAATGGACCTCTGTTTGGTCTAAAGGTGCGATAACACGGTCATTTTTGCGAGTCATTTAAATGACACTGTGACCTCAGGAAAAAATAGTGCACTAGATTGAAATTGAAGCTACGATTCGTCATTGGTCATTGGCGAAAAAATGGCGATCACACGCAATGACTAACATTGTCATTTTTGTCCCAAAATCAAATGAGGGACACTACGAGTCATTTAACATTTTCCGTTGAGGTGCCATTAAATGACGAGCGAAAAAATGGCGATCACATGGTAATTACATGCCTTATCAAAATGACAAATGTCACCTTAAATGACCAAAAATGAAAAAAAAATTGCGATAATGGTTGAAATTGCGGAAACGGCGTATTTAGCAGCGTGTGTGCTGGAAAGCAGTGAAGACGATCTTGATTACGAGCTAGAGATGTGATCCGAAACTAAACTGATAGTTTCGTAACTTTTCCTACCAAATGACATATACATATATGTTTATATAAGGATATCAGCCTGCCTCAATTGTTTTTCTTCTCAACCCGCATGATATTGGCCTTAAATGAAGGGGTTAACTAGTTGAACCAAATGCGCTATGTGACTTCAGACACTCGGAGGTCTTTGGAACATCGAAAAAGGTCCTTGAATCCTTAAAAAACGACCTCATTTGTAAATGTCTATAAAGTCACGTATCAAATTGCTGTTGCTATGAATTTTCGCTCGGAGGTCCTTGAAGCGTCGAAAAAGGTACTTGAATCCTTAAAAAAGGACCTTTTTGTAAATGTCTATAAAATCACGTGTCAAATTGCTGTTGCTATGAATTTTCGCTCGGAGGTCCTTGAAACATCGAACTTTTTTGTAAATGTCTATAAAATCACGTATCAAATTGCTGTTGCTCTGAATTTTCCCTCGGAGGTCCTTGGAACATCGAAAAAGATCATTGAATCCTTAAAAAAGAACGTTTCTCAAGAATGTCAATATTTGCTTGTTCTACTCTTCAAAACCTTTTATTTAATGCCAATATAATGTGTGTGGGGAGGAAAAAGCATTCCACCATTTGCAACACAACCACAAGAATTAGAAAAAAGTTTATTAATTATTATGTCCTTTCGCACAAGAAAAAATCCAAATGGAAGCACATGTATCGTAAATGCTCTGTCATTTGTCATTTGCGTAGAAAAAAAGCATAGCTTTTTCTTAGAGGCTGTCATTTAAATGACACAACAGCCAAAAAGTTTTGTCATTTGTCCTAGGCGCCATTAAAGAGCGATCACACGGCCATCAGTTTCCGTCATTTAAATGGCACAAAATGCATGTCATTTGATCTGCCATTTTCCTAGTCAATTAAATGACGCCGAAAATGACATCCCAAAAAGGGCTATCATACGAGCGCCATTTAAATGTCTGTCTTGTGACGTGATTTTTACGTCACAGTGTCATTTAAATGACTCGCAAGAATGGCCGTGTAATCGTAGCTTAAGTAAGTCGACCTCACCGACTGCCACTTCAACCTAACCTAACCTAACCTATGGTTGTGTCTATTATATATTATTCTTTAAAAATGTAATATGCATCTCTGTCATAGTTTACTACAGTTATTCTACCCCGAAAGTTGTTCCTCACCACTACCATAAGTAAATGCATATAATATGTAAATATAAAATTATTCAAAACATACCACAACCGAAATACGAAAAAAAGGACATTCATTTCAATTACAAATTATTATGCATTAAGCTTGAGTATACATGAGTCCCATAACTACTTTCATTTGTAGCCATTAGAGGGGAATTCCCCAATCCGCTATTGCTGCTGCTACCTTCCACTACTTAAAATGTCATTTCATCGAGCCTAAAAGCAATGTTTCACTGGGGGAAATAATGCGAATTTTATTAGCTTATATAAAATTTCCCTCGAAGTAGGCAGCATCGGCCGACGCAACCATCAAGCAACGGTGTTATATCCACGACGACGATGAAGCGACGCACTCTAGGTCGGGATGGACTACTACTCCCCACTGTTTGTCGTTCCATATCCTCTAACTACCATTTACGCAAATGTATGCCAGTTGTGAGTAATAGAAAGCAGAAGCACTCCAGGGATGCCCGCTGGATGATGCTGACGCTGATACTGATGATGACGATTGTTTGCCAGAGAATCAGACTGTTGCCTAGGCATGGCGCGTGCGGAATGTGCTCACTTTAAGATAAACTTATTGAAATACATGCGAGCAATACGAATTACGAATGTCAAACGGAATTGGTAATTTGTTCGCAATTTTGTTCTTTATTGAGAGTTAATGTTTTGACAGTAAATTAAACATCCCGAAGGACACACTTCTATGGATGAATCCATTTATAATGGATTGAATGTTTTGCATGGAAACTCGTCACTCATATCAAATAGAACAAGCTACCGAATTAAGAGATAAAAATAACTCTAGCCCCATGTGAAAGTTCATAATTGTAGGCTGAGGATGATATTTGGGCGGTTGTTGCCATGCCCCTAAAATAGAAGGCAAATATTTTATTATTGTTGCTATTATCCGATGGAGGGAGTGCTTGGACACAAATACTGGTCCATTGTGCTATAATACAGAAAACTTACATTAAATTTGCTTAGTTTTCACGTCTTGCGAAGAAGCGTCACTGATGAAGAGCTCAGATGTTCCGAAAATCCGCTACCTGATGCGATCAAAGGCCGGACAACTGCAGAGAAAATACAGGTGGTTGTGTCGCTTAAGTCTAACACATTTAAGTGTTTAGCAAAAGCTTGGTGGCCTACAAGCAGCCTGCAGTAGATTCTTCTAAGAGATAGAAGAAAAGACGTAGACCTTTTCCAAATGTCCGGGCGCAACAGTTTCGTCTGTCTGCATCCATCGCAGTCACGCCACCGAATCTTGTGTTCACGAGAAACCCAAGAATCTATGGAAGACATGACTGAAGATGTAGGCAGACCCAACACAGGTTCGAGTCCTGAGACAACTTCTTCTGAAACTTACCTATCAAAGCTCATCCGAGATCTTATTTTCCTGGATGCCAGTGTGACCAGAGACCCACATAAGATTCACTGTGTTTAGCTTTCCGACCAAATTCAGATAAAACTTGAGTTCTAGCACTAACTTGGACGAGGCAATAGGGTTTAACTGTCACTGCACATGCAGATGCCTCTAGCCTTCCACCTATTATTCACAATACAGCGCATAGCCATTGGAGGCAAAAACATCCGCTTGGAAAAGAGACACATATTTACCCAAGGAGTAGTAAATTCCAATGTTTTCGCGTTCCACAAAGACTCCAGTACCAGACCCCTGTTCGGTTTTGGAGCCATCCGTGAAAATACGATGGCATTCATTCCATGGTTCAAAGTCTGATCGAAGACATTTAGTTACCTCAGGAAAGTTGGCGTGGTAGTTTTGTCGCGGCATATCCATAAGACAGTGGTCAAAGGATAATTCTCGAGCAAGTTCTTCAAAACTCCAGTGCGCATGGTACCAAACGCCACCCCAATTTAAAATTTGGCGATATGTAAAAATACGTGCTGCATTATTTCTATTGTGGAGTAAGTAAAGGGTGTTTTTTTTTAGAAGTATAGAACTACGAATCGAAATAAAACACAAGAAAATCGTTTTAATGTCCATCAATTTAGCTTTATTGGAAGGATAATTATATGCCATTAATGTTTAAGTATGATTTCGGGCATGTGGCGTCAAATCACACGATCTTGGTGGCCAATCGACAGTTCCATTCAATAAATCGATTGTGACGTGCGCTGTGTGGCATGTAGCGCCGTCTTGTTGGAACCACATCTCATCCACATTCATGCCATCCCATTCGGGAACAAAATAGTTGGTTATCATGGCTCTATACCGGTCTCCATTAATGGTAACTAACTCTCCAGCATCATTTCGGAAGAAGTATGGCCCAATGACTCCACCAGTCCATAGAGCACACCAAACAGTCAGTTTTTGTGGATGTAATGGCGTTTCAAGGGTCTCATGTGGATCCTCTTCACTCCAAATGCGGCAATTTTGCTTGTTGACGTAGCCATTCAACCCAAAATGAGCCTCATCACTGAGCAAAATTTTGAAAATTTTGAAAACAAAAAAAAAAATGTTTGAACCATTATTTTCGAAATAAATTTGCACGATTTGCACGATTTGCAAGCGTTGTTCATTTGTCAACCTGTTCATGATGAAATGGCAAACCAAACTGAACATAAATGGCATAAGAGTTGCCAGATTTGACCATAAAATGTCAGTTTTATCTCTATTCGAAAAACCAACCTCTTAAAAAAACACCCTATATATTAAGGTATGATTAGATTGCACGCTTATTGGTAAAATAATGACCATTTCGCTGTCAAAAAACAATATTTTTTCTATAGTCACTTGGCATGGAGTCTCATCTAGCCTTTACTCTTTCAGGCCAGAAGTTTAAGGTAAATTTCCTGTTTCCTGGGAATTATTCAGGATTAGAGTCCCCAGCAAAAAAATGTTGGACATCTTAAAAGCTTCGAAGAGTTGTTACGAAGATAACAAATTTTTTACCAGATTCCTTATTTAGCAAGAAAAATGAAATGGGTGAAGGCGATGCTTATGATAATTTTGAGCCGTTTGAAATGCTATAGGTACTTGACTTTTAGAATTTTAAAATAGTTCAACTCAATCGGAATAATGATTCGGGGATTGGTGCTAAGTTGATGCCCAACAATACCCTCTTTTGTCTTAATTTGCCAAGATTCATCTATATTCGAATAGAGCTAGACTGTTTCTTAGGATTTATCTTTAGTGAAATCTCAGTAATAACGGCTACTTGAATTTTGGCCCCAATGAACAATGGCCTCAAACCAAAAATGAAAAATGGCCTCAAAAACTTATATGGGAAACAACAACACGAAAATTTCTGTGATTTGGGGCCATTCATATTTTTTATATTTTTGGTTCCATATTTCATTTTGTTTGGGGCAATTCAAAGAAAGCTTAAATTCATTGTGAAAAATTACTCCAATGTATTGGAAAAAAGGTGAAAAATGATCCCAAACCAAAAATGAACAATGGCCAGAAAAATTAAAATTCTTTTTCAAAATGAAAAATGGCCCCAAAAAGGTGTCACGTTCCAATGAAACATAACTGCTTAAAATAGACTGATCAATTTAAGCTTTGAAAAATGACGTCAAAAAATTGGTAAAGCTACCAAGGCATGATACAAAACAGGAAATAGTATCTTAAGGAAATAAAAAGCATCGATGATATAAACAATTCTCCTGCTCCACATTAGGAAATTAGAGGCGCTACTCAGCTAAGCTGTACTCCGCCACCAAGCACAAGTAGAGACTCAGAAGCTGAAAAAAGGTTTGGATATTTCTTTCCTGCTCTTTCTCAACTTATATACACTTACAAGGACAAGGACTATCCTGGCATTATGACGGATATCAAAAAATACGCCGGATATCCCTTGCATCTCTATTGACTTTTATAGCAGAGCGAGCAACATAAATAAAAACAGAACCAAACAAATTATGTTTTGTTTCTGTTGTTCGCGACAAGACGGCCTTTAAAAGTCAAAAATAAATAACTTGTCAACATTTTTTACTTAAAAAAACCCCCTTTAAATAATCGAAAGAAACTGCATCAAAAAAAAAAAAAAAAAAACTCCCGAGACTAGTCTTTAGAATCAGAATTTTCTTTTTATTTTTAAAAGCTGTTTGGTTTGATATTTGTATTTACTTGGCTTAGAGGGGGAAAGTAGAAGGGGTGGACAATCGATTTTTAAAAACTCCTCCTTGGGGCATATGGTGAAAACATTGGAAACGGCTGTGCCGCGACTAATAATAATTCTAGACGACTGTTTTATCTGGTGTATTCACTGTCAAGCGATTGCATCCTATCATTAATTTGAGTCAAATTAAAAGTATAATGCGAGAACACAGAATCTTCAAGCTCTGCCTGTTATTTTCGGTCCCCTTTTATCTTGCGGTGCGATTGGCTTCAAACCTTTTTTTTAAATTATTGACACAAAAGTTGAATCGCAAGGCCGGACTAAATATGTAAAATATTGTTGAACTCCTACCAAATTTTCATCGACCAAATCTTAACCAACACTTTGAGCTAACGCTTACACTCTTACTTCTAAAGTGCTGTGGATTAGACGTGATTTGTTGCAATCCACTGACGACTCTAAACTACCAAAATCTGAGTGAAACTCCACCAGCACAAAAGGTCGCTAAGTCATTTTATTTATAGATTAAATTAGATAGACTCACACCATCTTCGAACTCATATTTCATCGTTTGAAATACGGTTTCTTTGTCGTAAGTCCTCCTTTATCCTTTTGTTGTCTCATGCACATATTTTTAAATGTACTTCATAGGAACTCTTTTAAAGTCATTCCTTTAATTGCGGCGCGTAAAGTTATAAAAATATTCTTGAAAACATAAGTTTTGCACGAAAAGTCTTAAGAACCCTTCAAGAGAGACAAGCTGTAATTAAAAAGAATTTGTATTCATTCAAAAGCAAAGTACTAACAATACACTTTTATGACGTATTCGTCATCAAGTCAAAATATTTTTCTACATGTGCACGAGCGTCTCCACAATGTCATAAGTTAACAAAACAAGACCATATAAAACCCGCAACCAACTTGAACAAGAAAACTATGTCTGCATCTTCAAAATTAAAACCACATACATACATATGTAGTTTCAAAAATTGTAGCAAACTGTCACCACACAACGAAAACTTTAATCCTTAAGCTACCAAAGTCTTATATGAGCCGCAATCAAAGTTTTTATGATGTAAAAAATGTCCTTTCCAGAAAAAAGCCTATAACTTTTGTCATCATCCTCGTTCCTCCACCATCGTCTTCGCGTCGCGTCACCCCAATTGTCATCAACTAAGCGCAATTCTTGCTATCGGGAAGGAGAACTTTCTATGGGTCGATCAACTTGCAAAGATACGGTTATGTTGCTATTTAATAAAACACCCCAGCGGAATATGTTTTCTTTTTTTTACGAGGCTAACAAAGAAAGCAGCACGTCTTTATCAAGATCATTTAAATTGTACAAGATGTCCGCCATTATCAGCGAGTGTCATATACCAAAAATGTTTATAGTTTTCATCTGACGCTACACTCATCCTTGATCCCTGTAAAAAACCAAAAAAAAAAATGGGTGGCAAAATTGAGTTGCTCCTTTCATATAGTGCTGAAGAGAATGTGCTGGTGGATGTAAAATATGACGCACGACATCAGTATATTACTAGGTTTTATGACACAGGAAAAATGTTGTAAAATATACTTTTTGACTCGCAGATATAGTCTTATGTCATTGCCAAGCCAAAATAGATAGACACGTACATGGTACATTATGGTAAACGTGTTCTATACCCCATTCGCACTAGACGAAACGAAACTGAACACATTGTGACACTTACAGCAGCAGCAGCAAATGGGTGGTGTTGGCAAAAACCAAATTGTGTAGAATTTAGAAATTTATATCTAAATTTAAAATTAAGAATTTTGTGGGTTTTACGATCGTTGCTGCAAAAACATGACCAAAAATTCAATTTAAACTTTGAAATGGAAGGATGAACATTATTGAATGTGCATTGTTATACTTTGAAAGAATGTGGGAAAGTGTGACACATAGAATATGAAGTTTTTATAATTTGAAATTTCCTCCCCAAAATGGGAAAACTAATTTTGCCGCTGAAATATGCAGTTTTCTTAACTATTAATTTAAGTCGAGTACTTACAAATTCTTCGAGCTATAACTTCAATTGGAGTTAGGACAACCCCTGTCGTGTCAAATTTTTATGTCGGAAGTTCGGAAATGTTCCCTGGCCCTTTACTTTAGAAGTGGTCATTAGGAAACACGACGTAGTTCCAATCGTTCAAACTATAATTAAAGACGAAAGTTTTAGCTTTGGCTTTTAGATCAAAACACCTACCAATTCCATGATTTTCGTTACAACTTTGGAGCCCGGTCAACAGGTTTCTTTTGTATTTAGTATATTTTGCGAGTATTTTTAGGAGGCGAGTACTTTTATTACACACTAGCTGATCTGTTAAATGTTCTTCTTCCATTTCAATAGATGGCGTGATTTTTTCGATTTTTAATAAATTATAAATTATTTCTAGTGAATATTTTGGTTGTTAAAAAAAAAAGAACCAGTGTATTTTTAAGTATGTGTAAATGTTTTATCGATCGATATGCTGTGGCAATGACGGTGCACATTGTCATTCGATAAGCAAACGTGAAAAGTTCTGTGTTTTATTGAGAAGAAAAATGTAGAAGCGATATATCGGTGCGGAGGACTTTAGAAATACCAGTGCAATCAAGCAATTCATGACGTATCTCGTCTAGTCGTTTGGTCACCCAGGCGAAGGTTTCAAAGAAATGGAACGTAAGTATAAATCGAAAGTGAAACATTAAATTTTAAACAGAAAGTGTGTCACAGTTCTGTTCTAAATTTTGCGTGCCAGATTTCGGATGCAACCGTACAGAGCCGTACCTCAAATACGACGACAGTGGAAACAATTCATTCGCCGTTGAGGATAGATTCCACGAGGATATCGAGCAAATGCGTAAAGGTTTGACTGTGTTTGGCGTTGCACCTTCTGAAAATTGTCTTTCAGTGCCCGAGTATGATGAAGGTCCATTCTTTGATTATGATCAAACGAATATTTGGGAATGGGATCCATGACAGAAAGAGAAGATAAAAATAAACCCGCCTACGTGATAACTTGCCAAGTATAATTGTCCGTGTGGTGTGCCCAAATCTAAGCCGCAAACGGACATTGTTTAGTCTTTCATATTGTGAAGAGATAGGTGGGAAATTTTGTGCAGCCAGTATATTCATGGACAACAACTTTTCCATCGCCGATATCGAACAATTGTTTAGAGAATGTGTCAGCAGATGGAACTTGTAGGATTTGAACTCGCATGTTTGTTTTTAGCTGGACTTTTTCAACATTACCGATTGATCTCATCGGTTTACGTTGAACGTGGAATGATGGGAAGTGATAAAGTTATGATCCATCATTCCTGGTTATAACCCCATCGGAAAAAGGGAGCCTGGAAAAGATCTAACTATTAATAAAGGAAAGTAGATAGTGTAGCAACTTCTATACTTTTAATGTCTTTCGTCGGCTTTAAGAAAAATTAGTTAGCTCCATGAAAACTTAGTATTTCTACTTCCGATTTAATGGACGTTTCGTTCTCTCTATGAAAGTGCATTCGCACTCATGAATTTTTCCATTTTTTCGTTTGTAATGTTTTCTTTTTACTTCCAACTTTCGAAAATTGTTCCAACGAGAGTCTGTAGTAAACTTATGAAAAACATAAGAAAAGGCTTCAGTCCGCTTGGGGCGAACAGTATGATACCCTATCCATATCCCTATATGCCCAAAGAAAAAAGCATTAAGAAGATGATAGATAGAATTTTATTTCATTCTATTAAATTTATTTTTGAATCAACGCCCCCAAAAAGCAGGCGTGGCCAAAAACTTTGTATAGGCGATATGTTGTAAAAAAAATGGCTAAATATCTTGTACACATTTTTTTACGCTCTTTATGAAAATTTTCGAAGAAAACAGCATTTTGGTGAAAAACACCCACAAAAAGTAAGCGTGACAAAAAACTTTATATGACAAACTTATAAAGGAGGGCCTATATATCTTCTGAAGATTATAACGCTCTACCTCTTTAAGTTTAGCTTTAAAAAGTTTTTTTTCTAAATTGTGAGCGTGGCAGTGGGCGTGTTAAAAAAAATTGTACACTTAACCATTTCGGAGTCCTAGGTCCTAGAGTATGTGGTCCAAATTTCAGCTTACTAGCTTAATTTTAAAAGCCCAAAAATTGTGTACGGACGGACGGACATTGCTAAATAGTCATAGGATTTGGTCCTGATCATAAATATGTATTCTTTTATGGGTCTACGACGAATATTAAGGGGTGTTACAAACTATGTGTCAAAATTAATATACCCTTATGAATGGGTACAAAAATCACAGAAAAAATTACTTTAGCCCTTGCTAGATAAACTGCTTAAAATTATGTTGAATCTATAAAGATACCATTCTAAACACAAGAGATCTCAACCAACAAGTGAATGTTGAATTCTTAAGCTTATCGATAATTTTTTTTACCTTTTACCTTACAAACCGTCAGATGGTAAGTGTACGGATATCGGCAAGGAAGAGTTCAAAAATAGGTATCATGTATGCGAATGCAGACCATCTGCAGTCCATACAAATATTCATGTTTTTAACCTACAACTAAATTGGTGCGGATTCAAAAGTTGTTACAATTTTTTGGAATCGAAATCATAACTCTTTAGAGTTAGGTAAAAATGTATCTAGCAATAGGAACTATTGTGTAAGACTTAAAAAATGGCAAGTGCCCCCCCCCCTTACTCTCCTTATTTTTTTCCCCCCATATTCCCATTTTCGACTTACTATATGATCAACCGATATCTACTAAAATTGAAGAGGAGTTTTATACATGCATTTTATTTGTATGGGAGGATAGCCTATCTTGCCCCCTATAGGCGGCATGGACACTTTACAAAAAAAAAATACTTAAATGGAAGTGCGTGTATTAAAATACAACGGGAGTACTTACGAAAAAGTACAATAGCAGTTTTGAAAGCCGTTCTTTTGTATTTGATTTTAAATGAACTTATTTCTATTAATAGCTTTTTTAAAAATTACTAACAAACTCAAACTATCGTAGGGTGATTTACTAAATTTATATCTCGTATATACTGTCCCTATTAATGCTTAATCGAACACAAAAAACTATATTCTTCTAAGTCTTCTAGTTTTTGAAATTTACGAAAACTACATTTTTGTTAAATTTGTATGAAAGATTAAAGACACTCTGGCCCGTTGAAATGAACTACATATAACCTGCGAATGACTTTACTTTGAGCGAACGCAGCGAATTTAAATGAACAATTTTCTTCAAACATGGAAACATGGAAAGTTTTTTATATTATTTATGTAAGACTTTGGTCCAGTAAATCACTGTAGCAATTTTCTTTTATTTAAATCGACTAAATAGTTGATGTTTATATGCAAAGATCTAGTTCATTTATCAAATTACCATTGCAAAGCACACAAAAATATATTCTCATTCACCATTCGGTGCTTTCTGTAAAAAGATAATCTTAAATCATTTCCCAAGAAGGACCTTATTAATACAGCTGTCACAATGTCCGATATATAACTAAGGAAATGTCTAAATCATGCAAATTTAATGACATTTCATGATGATTTCTCAAAAAGAAAACGTTAACAATCCAAAAGGACACTATTAACAGTGTCGTAAAAAGAAAAGAAACCAACTCAACTGTTACATGAACATATTTAAAATTAACGTCATCACGTTTTTGCTTTCGTGGAAGAGAATCCTTGGATGGTTGTGGTATACAAACCATTTCCTAGCGGAGAAACCACTTCATTGAGAGGTGATAAATCTCCCCTTTCCCTTTATCAAAGCCGGAAAGACTTGGAAAGGAATTACCACAAACTCATTTCAGTGAAACAATGTGCTGCTATTGAAATTGTCAAAAGGTGTGGTTAGATTGTTTCAGAGGAAATACCGCGTCAAAAGGGGGCCTGCACTTTGACAATTCTTGTTTTATTATTCCTGGAAGATCACTTTACTCTGTCCAATATAATTCGGCAGTACAGGGATGTTTGTCTCTTGTTTGCCGTAAAGTACTATTCGAACAAAAGCTCTTACAGGGTTTACATAGTAAGCATAGTAAGCATTAGCCAAATGACTAATCTTCTCTAGGGTTACCGTTCTATATTTTAGATTGAAATTTTCTTTTATCTTTTTCCACACCATCAAGAGGTAAGACAAAAGGCGCGTTTTTGAAGGGTATCCCTAGTAGGCGTAATCCCTTTTAAAAAAAAAACAAACTCAAATAAAATAATTTGTTTATGAATTTTTCTTGTAGCCACAACAATTTCTTTTTATCACTTTAGACTTTGGATGATTTTGAAGTCATTTCTAACTACTAAGATTAAGCACAAAATACAGAATTAAAAACACAAATTACATAAAAACTTTTTCTTTAAGGAAACAGCTTACAATTTTGAAACTGCATGTTAACGTATTACCCTCACATTAAAATAAATGCAATAATCAAAACAAGATCTCCACGATAACTCTTATTATTCAGAAATTTTTTAAAGCGGAAAAAACAAATGCTCCTCAACAAAAACCCAAGAAAAAAAAATTAATGAGTCACCAAGAGGTGTAAAACGAGTAACTCTGAATGCACATCAATTCAGTAGCAGCCACATGCCACAGATAATCAGTGCACACTCAGATGTGCGCCGAATAAGAAGTGCTGGATAAGAAGTGCTGGATAAGAAGTGCTGGATCTCCGTTTACATAGTAAGCATAGTAAGCATTAGCCAAATGACTAATCTTCTCTAGGGTTACCGTTCTATTTTTTAGATTGAAATTTTCTTTTATCTTTTTCCACACCATCAAGAGGTAAGACAAAAGGCGCGTTTTTGAAGGGTATCCCTAGTAGGCGTAATCCCTTTTAAATAAAAAACAAACACAAATAAAATAATTTTTTTATGAATTTTTCTTGTCGCACGACTTGTACACGACACGACTTAAAAACACAAATTACACAAAAACGTTTTCTTTAAGGAAACAGCTTACAATTTTGAAACTGCATGTTAACGTATTTTCCTCACATTAAAATAAATGCAAACATCAAAACAAGATCTCCACGATAACTCATATCATTCATAACATTTTTTAAAGCTCAAAAACCCAAGAAAAAAATTAACGAGTCACCAAGCGGTCAATGGTAACTCTGAATGCACATCAATTCAATAGGGGTTGAATAGTAGCAGCCACAGGCCACAGCCAATCAGTGCACACTCAGATGTGCGCCGAATAAGAAGTGCTGGATCTCCGTCAGATGCAAATGGAAATTCACTGGCGGGTAAGCACCGCTTTTTGGGGGGTTTCATAGAATTTAGTATGGTGTAAAAATATGGCACGCTACTGATTTTTAAAAAGCTTCCCCATAAGACGTGTGTTGCCAATTTATGTTGCACTGAGTATTATAATGAAGAACAAAGTTAAAATTCTTTTGACTGGAAAATGAAATTAATTTCAGGCTTTAGATATTTAAAATCCAAATTGCATGCATGCTCTAAAAGCTTAGAAGTCTTCAAAAAAAACTTTACAAAACTCCTTTTTTTATTAAAATTTTAATTGACCAAGATTTTCAAATCGATCTCAGTGAGGTTAACTTTTTATAATTTGCTTTCGACGTCTATGCCTGATTTTTTAAGAGCACATACAAATTCAGAGCGTGACGTGAGTAATAAATACAAAAGCAGGAGCGAAATATTTCTGTTGCCTGATTGAGCCGAATGTCGATCTCTAATGAGTTTGTGCACCTGGATATGTGTGGCTGTCTATCCACTTTACCAAAAGTTATAGGCCATACAAACTGTTTTAATACAAAGCCTCATAAGAAAGCAATTAGCTATATTTATATGAAAAACTTTTTAAATGTAATGAGATAGTCAAACTCGGATGACTCTGAAACTGATAAGAATGAACTGCGTTGTCGCTGACTTTTTGAAAAATGTATCTTTTCCTTTTGCAAAATGTATCAAATGTATCTTTATTTCAGATTGTTAAATGTATCAAGTGTATCAAAACAGATAAATCAATTTTTTTAATTTTTAAGTTGACTTTTGTAAGTTTGTGGTTTTTTGTATGAAGGCTGAGGTCTCGTGGCGCTTAAGATGGATAATAAGGTTTACTAGAGTTTCTTGCAGTAGATACAAAATGGTTCTTGGAACCACCATTTTGAACCAATTATTTGATTTGAAATGTAATAACGCACTAACGCTTCACAGGGTTGTGATGTAAAAGTCATCACACACAACACTAGGCACCGAAGCGGACCTATTGCGATTCCTGGGGAACCGGTTAAATTTGTACTTAAACGGTAAGGCTTTTGACACCGTGTGTCCCCCAAGACTTGACCACCTTAAATTGGCAGTCCCTAGGGTTATTTCTTCAATAAAACCCCTGATTATGCAGAGGGGAGGTTTTATGTCAACTACCTCAGTAGGCTTCCTATTGTTGCAAGCTCATCTGCCTGCTCATTGCCTTTAATCCGCAGTGTCCTGGCACCCAGCACAGTCTACTCGGTTCTGATTGCATTTCCTGACTATATCAGAACTGATGTTTGCCGATTTCATTGCCTTAAGTACGGCCTGCTGTCGATGTAGATAGCAATCTCTTCCGGATATTGATCTCATCTGCATTTGCTCACCCGCCTCGAGGAACCTCTTTAGTGTCTTATAGACACTCTTAGTTCTGGGTCCTTTGAAAAGATCCCAGCCCCTGTTCCCTCTGTTGTTTTCGAGCCATCTGTAAAAAATGACTTTTATTTATTAGTCCATTTTAAAATTTTAAAAATTATAGTAACAATACCAACTTATTCTTAAAATTGTAAATGAAATCAAAACCCAAACCACCACCAATCTATGACAACTTGTTAATAGTAACATACAGAGCAACTTCAGTCAGGTCGTACAGGTACAATACAATTCATACTGCCAGATTTTGAAAAAATTAAAAATATATGGCAAAAGATACAATTTGCAGATTTTTGGTGACAACATGAAAAAAAAGTATCTGTATGTTTGCACGAAAGCAAAAATGTGAACCCAAACCTGAACTTAAAAAAGGGGCCTCTTGCATTTTTTGTACGGTAGGTGGTAGAGCATTCCACATTCGTATTGTACGGTTGAGAAAGGAATCTTTATATTTCACAGTACGTCTGAAAACAGGCTTGAGGGTAAACTGATGTGCATTCCTCGCAAGGCGAGTATTGCGGTTAAATTGCTGTAGGGGTGGAATGCAACTGTCTATTGCATTTGAGCACTTGTGGTGGAAATACCGATAAAACAATGACAGACAGGAGACATTACGACGATGACTAAGAGAGTCAAGTGATTTCGCGATGTCTCGATCGCCAATAAGTTTTACCGCACGTTTTTGGATCCTGTCAAGTAGCTCCAAATATGTTATTGGTGCACCAGACCAGATATGAGCGTTGTACTCAAGTTTTGGGCGAATAAACGCCTTGTAGATTCTAGCCAGATCAGAAGGGGTGAAATATTTCTTGCATCGCTTTAGGAAGCCTAGACATTTCGCAGCGTTCTTGGCGACATCAAATATGTGGTCATTCCAACGAAGGTTGTCATTAACACACATACCGAGAATGGAAAGTCTTTCGGTTTCAGCGATGCAAGTGCCATTCATGGATAATGGCAGAGAATTAGGGGTTCGCTTCAATGACAGCAGACAGCATTGCATTTTGGAAGCATTAAATTCCACTCTGTTGGTTTTACCCCATTTAAGAATGCTGTCAAGATCGGAATTCAATGAGCTTAACATACGTTGCCGTTCCAGTTCAACGCCCGAAGATGTGGGGCGTTGCTCAGAAAACGAATATGTAAAGCTGAGGGTACTGTCATCAGCAAAGGAATGGATTGGATTAGAAGTGACAGACAGGAGGTCATTGATAAAAATGAGAAAGAGAGTCGGAGACAAAACAGAGCCGTGAGGGACCCCAGCATTTATTTGGTGAGTTGCAGACTTGAAACCGTCCAAAACAACTTGTATTGAACGGTCCGAAAGGTAATTTCTAATCCATTGAAGAAGGGTAACATCGATCCCAAGTGCACGCATTTTCGACAAGAGAGCTTGATGCCAAACTCTGTCAAATGCCTTTGAATTATCAAGCGCAACGACCTTGCTTTCACCACCATGGTGAATAGATTGGTTCCACTTTTCGGTTAGATATGTCATTAAATCACCAGTGGATCTGTTGCTGCGAAAACCGTACTGCCGGTCATTAAGAAGTTTTCGGGATTCGACCTTGGAAAGAAGGGACGTAAGTGCAATTGGTCGGTAAGAGGAGGGAGAGGAAGATTCGCCTTTTTTTGGGACGGGCTGGACAAATGCTGTTTTCCATCTTCTCGGAAAGAGCCCTGAAGAATAGGACAGATAGAAAAGCTTACGCAGTGGTTTTGCCAGCGTGGAAGAACACCTCTTCAGAACTATAGGGGAAATACCATCTGGGCCAGCGGATTTGTGAATGTTGAGATCTTGAAGTACTCTTGCCACAGTACGGGTGCGAAAGTGGATTTGTCCCATGGAGTGTTCTATGCGCTCGAGTACTGGGGGAGATAAAGCACAATCTGGGAGCGTTGAGCTAGCTGCAAAATGAGCAGCGAGCAGATTGGCTTTATCCGAAGAGCTGACAGCTGGAATGCCATTGTAAATGAGTGTCGGGATAGATGACGAGGCCGAATTTTTAATATTCTTAACAAACGACCAAAAGTTTTACTACCGGAGGGACTTTGTAGAATTTTTTGCCTCAACTTTTGGTCGTAGGAGAATTTGACACGATTAATATGGGCATTGCAGTCATTTCTGGCTCGTTTGAACTTTTTTCGGTTTTCCTCAGTTGGGTTGGCCTTAAATGACCGAAAAGTTGCCTCTTTAGCCCTGATAGCTTCTTTACAGCTCAAGTCACACCACGCGTTTTCCTTAGGTCTGATACACTTTATCCCTAACAGGAAAGCGTTTCATACCCAGGTGAATTAAATTTGTAATCATATCGGCAGCGGCATCCACGTCGTTGTTGAGGAAGCACAACGACCAGTTAAAACTTCTAAAGAAACCGTTTAAGGCTTCCCAATTGGCTTTCTCGTATTGCCATACGGTTCTTTTAGGAGCTTGTTCTTTAACTGTGTGGCTGGAGTACGAGAAATTCGCCGATATGATACAATGGTCTGACGAACCTAGAGGCGATAATACATTTAAAATGTATTTATCAGGGTGAGAGGTAAGAAACAAGTCCAGAGTGTTGGCGTTTTGACCGCTAATGTCCGGTATCCGTGTCGGCTCATTTACAATCTGGGTTAAACTATTAACCTCAGCAAATATATCAACATACCTTCCTTCGGGTGTTGTCTGTCCAGAATGTCGAAGCCAACTTGAATTGTGTATATTAAAATCGCCCGCAATGACGATTTCAGTATGAGGATAAAGGGTAACAATTCTGGTTATGGAATCAGACAGTGCATCAAACTCATTATAAGTTGAATGCCTGTCTTGGTTAGGGCTTCTGTAAATAAAACAGTAGTGGATTAATTGCCTACGGACATGGAATTTTAGCCAAATATAGTTAAATTCCGGATTGGAACATTGGCCATATTGAGGTAGAAGTTGGTAGGCTACATCACTACGTATATAAACGGCGATACCACGATGGGAAAAGAATAATGGCACCAAGTTATATCCAGGCAGACTAAACTCCGTTAAATCGGAATCAATGCTGACCTGTGTTTCACTTAGTGCCAAAACAGCTGGTTTATTGTGAATCACATGGGCGTACAATGAAAAAAAATTGGATCTCAACCCACGAATGTTACTCACGTCCACTCTAAAATTCCCACGCATAACAAAAAAACAAACACAAAAAACTCAACTCCGACGCAGACTAAGCTAGGCCGCACCGTGTAGATCCTGACGTCAGCTTTCCAAGACAAATCACTGCATATCGAATATTTTCGATATTACTTTCGATTTAAGAGAGAAAATGAAGTGTGCGCGTTTGAGAGGACAGTTCAGAGCAAGAGGACTTGGATTGGTACTGTGCATTTTTAGTCTCTAACTCATTGTACCTCATCTTACGTCTTATGATCTAATTTGTGTCATTCAGTTGACAATTGTATGTATTTCATCGAAGTAGGTATAGCCAATTTTTAGCGATCAGAGAAACGCCATAGTTCTTTAACTTCAAACTTACAGTTTTCTATTAATATTTGGTTTGCCAATTTTACAATTAACAAATCCCAGAGACAGGCAATATTGGTGTGTATCCTCAGAATGTGTGCAGACAGGCGACGCAAGGCGAACACGGGCCAGCTAGTACCTCAATATATGGGACTTCTTGTTTGTATTGATCCAAATCAAAGAGTTTCTAACTAAATTGCACATTCCCGTATGAATTTCGTCTCGGGCATTATATCACATATCCCAACCTTATAACAAACGCCTTGTCTCTACCCAAGAAATGCCTTCGAAACCAAAAGTGATCAGCAAGGACATAAATTCCTATTATTAACAATCAGCTTTGCCCAAGATTATTACAAGATAACTACACCTCAATACGACGACATGCGACAGACAACTTCCACTACAATGCTTGCTCCGAAAAGCTTTTAACGCCCGACAAACCATTTGAATTGTCTCTCAGATTTATAAACCCTCCAAGATACGTTTTGCACATTAAGGGAATAAATAGTTAACCATTGAGCGAATATTCAAAATATTTCGATTTCGATCTCAAACAATTACAATGGAGTTTACAAAATCCATTAAGTCTACCGACTGCCGACTACCGTACTGCTAAACTGCTTAACAAAGTCCCACAACACAAGTTTCCGTCGATAATATAGCTCCCCCTCGTTCTTACACATCCCTGACTCCATCTCCATGGATTACCGAACAGTTATGGCAATGGCAACCCCCGGGCTATATCTTATGCTCAAAGAAATTTCATTTAAATAAATTCAGGATGCCGAAGAGAAGCAGCTCACCACATGTCCGCCTAAGGACATTTTGCAATAAAACCTCACCCAAACGATATGCAAGGTTCTTCTATTTATGCGGCACCCAGCACCTGAGGGTGGAAAATTTCATTCACTTCGATGGAAGGAGGTTTATCCTATTTGGGGCAAGGGAACATTGCAGTCCCGGAGATGAAGTGTTAACTGCACCTCCTTACAGATGTTCGATGCTCGCTTCCATTCAGATCCAGATGCAGATTATTCGTTATACGTATCCTTCTAACAGTGAGGTGATGTTGTGTGGCTTTTGTGCTGGCCAATGGGTGGTAATTTATTTCCAAATTCATTTCCGTTTCTGTTTCTGTGTATAAGTGCAGGGTATGCTCCCCATGATAGCTTGACTTTAAGTTAATTTTATCGCTTTAACATTTTGCATTACGCATTTCGCATATCGATTGGTCGGAAGGTCCCTCTGTGTGTGTGTGTTTGTGTCAATAATGACTGACTTTATCTTCGTTTGACTTTAATCTAATTTTTGCGAATATGCGGTACATCCGTACGTTGCGTTGGGTGGGATGGGGTACGATGGGACTACGTGGGTGTATGCCTCGGGTGCGATAACAAATGACGCTATCAATCTTCGAGCCCCACAGTACCGAAAAATCAAAGCGCTCTTATTGTTCATTCATACTGTCGACTAAATAAGAAACGATGCTTACGACTTTTATATACATAATTTTTGCCAGATGGGAGCAGTAGGGGCACAGCAGACACAACTAGACGGCTTTCTATGCGGCATGCGGGTTGAAAAAGCTGCTTTTCCGTTATAGCCTGTTCGTTGGTCTGTTCTGTTCTGTTTTGGAGTGGAGTGAAATGGTTTGTCTATTGTTTGGTTTGAAGACATTAACAAATGAGATAGATTTTGTCGAAAGAAGGTCACACTAGGGGTTCTTTGCTGATTCTTTTTTAACATTTTCAATCTGTTTTTCTTTTTTGTTTGCGTGACATGTATACATTTGTAGAGCTGTGCTTTTGTAACAAAAAAAAATAAAACCAATTATACAGCAAGAACTAGGCACTTGCTGCGTCTGTAATGATATGGTCTCTTTGGTTGCAATATAGGTTTATCTTTTTTTTCATGTTTGTCCTAATTTCGCATCGAAAGATTTTTGTAAGTCAATTGTAGCTTCCTTTTTGATTAGTCAAATACAACATTTCTTATTTATCTGGCGATACCTTTTTATATATCAAATTTGTTTCCACATTTGCTCTAAACTCTTACTTCTGGAATATTTATGTTCCAACACTAAAGTAGAGTTTCATTAGATAGCTTCAAGAGATCTGTGGAACAAGATTTCTCACTCCACACTTACAATTCCGGAGATTAACCTTCTCAGAAGCTAGAAAGGCGACAAAAGATGTAAAGATCAGAAAGCTGCAGCATACACAAGGGCATTATGGATAGATAACCAAGCAAGAAGAAGGGAGAAGAAGGAGCTCCTGCGTACAAAAAAAGAGCTAAAGGTTATCGAAGACTCTCGCAATCAAAACAACATCCAGAGGTTTAATAAGAAAGCCAAGCAACTGGCTGCTGGATTTAAGGCCGACGCGCTGGGAATATGAGATGTATTTAAGCAGCATTTCCCGCAGCTACTAAACGGGCATTATGTAATAATGGGGCAAGAAGAGAACCCACGTGCAGTCATAGAAGAACCAGTCCTGCCACCCAGTACTGAGGAGGTTGGCTTAGCTATAAAAAAGCTTAAGAACACCAAGGCCATCGGTTCTGATGGCCTACCTGCAGAGCTTTTCAAATACGAAGGTGTTGTTTTGTTAGGGCTCATACACCAAATCATCAACTAAGTTTGGGTGGAGGATATCATGACTGATGACTGGACCATCAGCTCCATATGCCCCATCTACAAGAAAAGCGATCCTCGAGATACATCCGTGCTAAATGTCGCATATAAGACTTATATTTTCATACAAATACTATAATAGGCCAACAAATTTTAAGGCGATACACATCATCTTTTCATCGACTTTAAAAACGCAAATGACAGTATTCACCATGATGACCGATTTCGGGACCCCGACAAAACAAAAAACGGGCTATGCAGCTGCAGCTCATCTGAAGTATTTCAAACCTGCACCAAATTTCAGCAGCGTAATGTGCTATCATGTGTCTTCTTTTATCTTGTTCTTGAGCAGATAGTGCACAGGATAGGTGTCAACACAGAAGGCAATGGGCTTTGCGCACGATATTGACCTCCAGCGTACTGTGATCGACGATTTCACAGCTATTGAAGAGCAGGCAAAGTTAGTTGGATGCAGTCCAAAATGCGGATGCAGTCGAAAAAGCAAAAATACTTCGACCAGATTATCTCGGCCATATCTAGCGAAAAAGCAATAACGCTCCAGTTAAGAGGATCTGAAAATTTTATTGTATTTGGAGTGGGGTCATCCAAAGATGACAACCACTTAGACCTAACGATCTATTGTACTCCAGCACGGCTGCCCAAATTGACAACAGAACAACTAGTACACATCGGAATTCGAGGTAACGGGTGATCCAAGTAGAGATACTTTTTTCAATAGCCTTTTTTGACAGATCACGTGTGAGTCGTGTCATGCTGTCATGTTATTTTTGTTTAGTATTGTTTGGCATTTCATAATGGAAAGACTTACGCGTGAACAACGTTTACAAATTGTTCAACTTTATTATGAAAATTCACGTTCTGTGAGGAATGTGTGTGTGTGCACTTCGCTCAACTCATGGTCAACATAATCGGCCTACTGAGCGTACTATTCGCAACACCATCACCCATTTTGAGACCCAGCATTCATTATTGGATAATATTCGACCGAATAGACCACGTCCAGCACGCTGTGAAGAAAATATAGCGGCCGTAGCTGAGAGTGTACACGAAGTCCGTAGAGAGTCGATTCGGCGCCGTTCGCAGCGACTCGGACTGACGTATGGAACGACTTGGCGCATTTTACGTCAAGATCTTAAATTGAAAGCGTACAAAATACAGCTTGTGCAACAACTGAAGCCGCTCGACCTTCCCAAGCGACATCGCTTCGCTCTATGGGCTCTTGAAAAGTTCCAAGAAGATCCGACGTTTTCGAGGCAAATTTTGTTTAGCGATGAGGCCCATTTCTGGCCCAATGGGTATGTAAACAAACAAAATTGCCGCATTTGGGACGAAGAGCAACCTGAAGAGATTGAAGAACTGCCACTTCATCCAGAAAAAAACAACGGTTTAATGTGGTTTGTGGGCCGGTGGAATCATCGGTCCATATTTCTTTAAAAATTATGCCGGTGCGAACGTAACCGTCAATGGCGACCGTTATCGTGCCATGATAACCGACTATTTGATGCCTGAAATTGAAGCTCGTGATCTCGGCGACATTTGGTTTCAGCAAGACGGCGCCACTTCCCACACATCGCATCAATCAATGGACTTATTGAGAGAACATTTCGGTGAGCACATAATTTCACGTTTTGGGCCGGTCGATTGGCCACCAAGATCGTGTGATATCACACCGTTAGACTTTTTCCTGTGGGGATATGTAAAGTCAAAAGCTTATGCCGACAAACCCGCTTCGATTCAGGCCTTGGAGGAAAACATCACGCGTGTCATTCGCCAGTTACCAGTCGAAATGCTCGAACGAGTGATCGAAAATTGGACTCAACGGATGGACCATCTGCGACGTAGCAACGGCCAACATTTGATAGACATAATCTTCAAAAAATAAATGCCAAAGAATGTTCTTTCGAATGATAATAAACATTCTCCATTAAATTTGAATTTTCTGTGTTTTTTTCTTTAAAAAAGTATTGAACCTCGAAATGGATCAACCTTTACTTAACCTCCCACTGGTTTTGGCGAAACGAAGGGGGTCAGCTTGCTCCATTTTATTTAAACCGTCTTCGTACAGCAAGTGTTTGCCGAGAGTAGCCGGTCTGGTTTTGGCAAAATCCGGGCAGTCAGAGATGAAATAAAAGGTCGTTTCATCATCTTCCAGACAGCACTCGTATATGCCCGAGAATTCTAACTCTGGTCCTTTTAAAATGCTCGTTGAGAGGACTGAAACCAGTGGCAAAGCAAGTGTTTCAAGTCACATGTTCTCAGTGCAAGCTCAGTGCATTTTGATCTGCTTAGTTTGGGACCGTCAAATAACAGTTTCGAATGCCTGCATGATGACAAATCATGGCCTTGCTAGCTAGCCAGAGTATCAGCTCTTTTATTTCCGTGGATACCGGTCTGTAACACTAACCTGGGTACCCGGACACACCGGTATCCTCGTTAGTGTTACAGAGTTACATCTGCCCAGCCTATTCAGATTGCTTTGGCCTCCTCCTTAGGGGCACCTAAAACAAACCTTTCTCAAACCGCTATCTAAGAAAAAACAACCAAAGGGGCAGTAAGGGGAATATGCGCTTCAAGTTTAATAACTCTACTATTAGCGTTTAGGGCTGTGCGCTACTGAATCAGCCCTTCATTCGATTCTGATCTTTCATGACATAAGCCATAATAATGTCAACACAAAACAAACACTTCAAATACTCTGTTGCACTACAGCGACTTTCTGAAAAGCGGCTTTTAAAGGAGAACCCCCTAGGGTGCACATCCGAGGACAACCTTAAAAATTAATTTTCAAACCAAATTACCGTTGCAACAAAAATCAACAGCCTCCTATTCCCCCCCCCCTCGACCATATGTTTATGTCATAAAATGTCCGGCTCCGGCAGATAGCAAAATTTCTCTCTTGTTGAAGCATATCCTACCATCTAGGACTGAAATTAGTTCAACTGCACGCATGAAATTAAATTCCTTTCTCTAGTGTGTGGTGTGGTGTGGTGTTTTACCTTCACCCTCTTTTTAATACTCTGCTCAACCAGGCAAGCAGTCTGCCTTTGCCTGCATCCGGTTGGTCATATACACAGAGTAGACCAGCACCCAAAAAGGATGAAGGAACACGGTTAGTTTACCCTGGTCAAAGTGTTGTTCAATTAGAATAATTTATTTAGTCGAAATGACCCTACCGCAATCCGGTGGTAGTCATAGTGGTCCTGAATGGAGGTTGAGGCAAATTAAGGACTTCCTATGCCATCAGGCAGCAACTGCAGTCTGCAGGATCCTTAATTCAATCATTGTACAAACTATGAAATTCTTGGAATGAAGCAAAATTAAACTGAAAGTATGTTCCAAAGCAAAGAGGTAAAAAGTTCAAGGATAAACATTTAAAATACACACACTCCACCCCGCCACCACAAAAACACACACACACACGTACACACATGACAAAAAACCAGAAAAAGAAACTTCAATCACATCACCTTGAATTGGAAAAGAAACTTTCCATTGAATTTAATTTGGAAAAACAATGGAATCACTCAGTTCTCCTCTATTTGAGAGGAGGCAGCGTGACCGGCTTTAGTTTGAAATTCTCTCGTAGAGTTTGTTATCCTTCGACAGATTGTGAAAGTAAAGTTTTGTCGACCAAAAACGTGTATCCTGTTCACTCACTGCATGATGCACAGAGAAGGACTTTGGCAGGTGGTCAAGGGTGACAAGTTTATGTGCACTTTTGTAATGGCCAATTACGTACGAAATAAATTGGACTTTTTGGGTTTGTAAAGAATTTAACATATTTACAAGGATTCCACTGCTTAATGAGATTTTAAATGAAAAAAGTCCTTAAATGTCCATAAATTGAATATGACTGTAATATCAGTTTAAGAACTTCAAGCAAACAACCTGTATTCAAATTCAATGACTGCTGCGGCAACACTTTACTTAAAAGCTATAAAACTGAATGTAAACCTTATTTATTGTCGCATTGTGCAAGTAGTGCTATGCAAATATTTGTCTCTACGGTTTCATGGGCTGAAATTGAGGTGACGGCAGTGTAGCCTCTTGCTGCTGCTGCTATGTCCGCATGGAAATTTATAGCCGTTTGCTCTTTCTGTAAATGAAAAAAGGGCTCAGGAGGAAAGAGGTGATAGAAAGCTTCGTGGCTTAAGAATTAATTCTTTTCTAAGGTTTGTCCGGATGATAAAGACATTTTACAAAAGCGGAGATTTAATTACGATTTTCAAATAAACTGAATGTCGGTGGTAACGAAGTGAAATGGGAAACAGTCATTGATTTAGTTTCGTGTAATCTTGTGGTCAGAAGAATAAGTAGATAGTAATCACTTATGGCAGGTATGGGAATATGTAAACTAAGGTGTTTAAAAGAAACACAGTCCGGGATGGGCCTGGGCCTCAACCAATAAGCCTCTCCAATTAGCGCGAGGCTAATTGCCTCCAGTTGCGCACAAACTGTTAGTTGTGATCGCCTTCCACTTATGCTCGCTGCCTTAGGCAAAGCCTTGTCATACTGCGTTGTTCCGCCGGATTTGAGTCGGAGATTCTGCGTTGACCAAAAGTTGAGGCAAAAAATTCTACAAAGTCCCAGCGGTAGTAAAAACTTTTTGGTCGTTTGTCAAGAATATTAAAAATTCGACTTCGTCATCTATCCCGACACTCATTTGCAATGACATCCCAGCTGCCGGCTCTTCGGGTAAAACCACTCTGCTTGCTGCTCATTTTGCGGCTAGCTGAACGCTCCTGAACGCTTGACTCACCCTGTACTTGAGCGCGTAGAATATTCAATGGAACATATTGACTTCCATGCTCGTACAGTGGCAAGAGTACTTCATAATCTCAACACAAATTAATCCGCTGGTTCAGATGGTATTTGCTCCATCGTTCTGAAGAGGTGTTCCTCCACGCTGGCAATAACACTGCGTAAGCTTTTCTATCTGTCCTATTCTTCAGGGCTCTTTCCGAGAAGATGGAGAACAGCATTTGTCCAGCTCCTGCTACCAACCGAAGTCATGGAAACGCTGATAAATCGTCAACTCATAAAATATCTCGAATGCCGAAAACTTCTTAATGACCGGCAACGATTTTTGCAGCAACAGATCCACTGATGATTTGATTACATTTCTAACCGAAAAGTGGAACCAATTTATTCACCGTGGTGGTGAAGTAAAGTCCTTGCGCTTGATATTTCAAAGGCATTTGACAGAGTTTGGCATCAAGCTCTTTTGTCGAAAATGCGTGTATTTGGAATCGATGATACCTTTCTTCAACGGATTAGAAATTACCTTTCGATCAATTCAAGTTGCTTTGGGCGGTTTCAAGTCTGCAACTCACCAAACCCCAATAATCTGCCATTATCCATGAATGGCATTTGCATTGATAAGCCCGAAAGGCTTTCCATCCTCGGTATGTGCGTTAATGGTAAACCTCATTGGAATAACCACATATTCGGCGTACCAAGAACGCCGCGAAATGTCAGGCTTCCTCAAGCGGTGCAGAAATAGTTCACCCCTCCTGATCTGACTTCAGTACAATGCTCATACGTGGTCTTGTGCCCAAATATCTCCTGCCTGTTTTTGTTTTACCGTTACTTTCACCATAAGTGCCCGAAGGAAATAGCCAGTTGCATTCCAGCCCTACGGCAGTTCAAGCGCAATACTGGCCAAGCTAGAAATGCATTCACCCTTAAGCCGGACAGATGGGTAAATTCCAGGATTCGTTTCTTAACCGTACAATACAACCCGCTCTGTTTTCCTACACATTATAGTTTACAGACATTTAAAACCAATGTACATCGGTATCTCCGATTTCCTAATACTTACCGCTTATTATACCTCCAAACTTTTGGGACGGGCCACGCCCAAACTATAAAAGATCGAAAGAACGTTTTCACCCTTAAGCCGGACAGATGGGTAAATTCCAGGATTCGTTTCTTAACCGTACAATACAACCCGCTCTGTTTTCCTACACATTATAGTTTACAGACATTTAAAACCAATGTACATCGGTATCTCCGATTTCCTAATACTTACCGCTTATTATACCATTCTCCAAACTTTTGGGACGGGCCACGCCCAAACTATAAAAGATCGAAAGAACGTTTTTACGGATTTGAATTCAGAGAGCATCAAAATGAACAGAATTGCCAAAAATTATTGGTTTTGGAGAGTGTTCCGGTAAAGTAAAATCTATCCCTAAATCTCTTTAGTGCGCGTACATTAGCAAAAAAGACACACTTGTGCTGCATATAACAAAAAGGGAAATAAACAAATATTTTTGAACTATCGATTCAGTTTTTCTTTATTTTTTAATACTTATATTAAAAGGATTAATACTGAGCTCACAGCTTATAAGGAAATCTTAAATATATGTCTTACATTTAAATAAAATAAATTTAAATAATTATAATAATTAAGTATGAACTATATACATTATGCTGGTAAATAAATTTGTCAATATTTCTCAACATTGCTAGCCAACTTTTTAGTTATCTCCGACAAATTGTCAATCTCCATTCGATCAACACCCATTGTGCTTCGCAACTTCTGCAGACTGGCCTCACTGTAACCATTGCTTCGTAGTTTCTCCTCCGCATGAGCGATAACATCTCGAATGCACTTTAAAGCCGCAGCATTTTGTGCCAACTTCATGGTCACAAACTTGTGACGGAACTTCGATTTGGCCTTCTTGATCTTGTTGTTGATTCTGGACTTGCGGCACGCCTCCGCTCTTTGCTGTTGTAATGGATCACGATTCGATGAACTGGACTCCGAGCCGGATCTAGTTGATGCACGACGTTCACAAACAACAGGGTTTTCAATCAGTTTCTGATCGACAAAGCTCTCCTCCTCGGCAGCGTATCGGACCATGACTTTCTTCATTTCAGCATCGATCACGGCGTCAATTGTGTCTGCGGTGAGGTCTCGATAAGGGTTGATTGCTTCCAAGTCGATTTGAGCGGAGGTTGTATTGCAAATTTTCTGAAGGAATATTCCCGACAGATAGCTGTTAGTTTGAGATTGTAGTTCGGTTTCCATTTTACACAAATTTTGTTTACAATTTTTTTACAAGAAGAAAACTTTAAATTTTTAAACTTTCACTTATTGTTACTTCTCCAATTAACTGTTACAGTTATGTTGTCAGATGAATGTCACTTTTCAGAATGAGATGTTTTACAATAATCGCAGTCCGTTTTATATACACGACCATTGTACCCCCTCCGCCGACAAGTCTTTGACATAACAACATTGTTTACGAAAACAACGCAATAAAAGTGCATGATCCCAGCCCGCCTTTAAGGATGAATTAAAGACAGCAGGTAGGCTAGACCCATTGTGGGCTTTACGCATCAATTAGTCATTGGAAAGTGTTTTTCACTGTCGTATGCAATAAAAATTGTTTATTAATTGAGGCGCACACGCTGTTTTGTTTGTGAACAAAATATTATTGTTATGTTTGCGTTTTTGTCTGTATGAGAATTTTTGTGGGACTCTAGACTCTTTGTTTTCCATCGTCATTGCCGCCGTCCAGTGGCGTTTCTGAGAAATTGTCAGATAATTTTTGGAAATTATCTTCGATGACGCGTACACAACATGTTGTTTTGATGTGCAAACGTTATTCGATTGCAATTTAAGAATAGAAACCATCCTGATGGTTTTCTAATCTATTGTCTATTGAGAATGAGGAGGTGCCAACCTATTTTCGAAACGACGATAACAAGTATGTACTATATACGTATTTTTGAAAATTGGAAATTGAGTAATTTTCAATTGTTGTTCGATTGATAAGTTTTCGACGGATTACTGGTGTCGGAGATAAGACGCTGGGCGGGAATTTGTGAGTATGTTATTTTCTATTTGTTATTGACATAGATAAATATAACGCAATTTTTGTGACAGCGAATATTGAATTTTGTTTACCGAAGTTGAAACATCGCTGGTGCATCGGATTAGTTAAATATAAATATAGTGTTAGCGATGGCATAGAGGCGACATGGCTGGTGATTGTTTGTTGTCATCGAAACGCGATTTAACTAAATCTCGTGTGTAAATGAGGTTTTTTTATCGTAAACTATTATGCGGACCGTAGCCTGCTGTTTTTAATCAGCATTAGGAAAAATCACCAAAAACTCTTCATTATATGAATTGGATTTGGTTTAAATTATTTATTCACTAGCTGAATACCCGTGCTTTATTGTTGAAATATCGGAAAAGTCATATGACGTTTAAGGTTTGACATTTATATATCTTTTTTGAATAATATTACTACCACTACATAAATGAGGTATTTAAGCCGCCCGTGGAATAATTTTGGGGAAACGCAAAAATGAATGTTTTAGCATTTTACTTTTTGTAGATTATATACTCTAAGTTTCTAGTTATTTTCCACTCTTCTAAAAGAGACACCTGTCTGTGAGGACCCGTGAGTCTCGATTAGGGAAATGTAAAAGTACGTATTTCTTTATTTCTTTTGTGGAGTTTTTATATTTAAAATTTCAATCGATTCCGACATGCCCTTATGGGCTGCCTACCGGAACGGATGTAATGATTTAGCAATTTTTTTAAAAAGAAAAATAAGAGTTGTAAATCTATAACACAAAATTCTCTAATTCTGTTAATGGATGATGATGCGCTTTTATTTCTATGGTGAACGTCGGACAAGTCCAAAAGATGATTGAATTGTTGCCTCAGCAAATTCAGATTAGGTTTACCTTCCCGTGAAGCATTTATAAGGCTTTTCGATGCAGCTTATTTCTATACGTGGTGCAATGTAAGTTACATGTAGGGTTCTAGAATTATTCCGAGATAGTTATTTTGGGTGAGTTATTCTATACCCTCACCGTCAAAAGTCGACAATTTGGTGTTATTCCCTGAATTTGCTTGTGTGTTTTGAACAATCATAATATTTTATTTTTCCAAATTTACCTTCAGATTCCAACATTTGCAGGAATTGTTAATTTTATTGTTATTAAGTAGCAGGCTTTTGGGGAGGGGATTCTGCTAATAAAGCTATATAATCAGCGTAGAGCAATATCTTTATCACTTGATCGGCAATTCCTACACCTACAGGTAGGTAAGGCCGCGACGAGCAAGCAGCCCTGCTTAACTCCAGGCCTTGATTCAAACCAAACTGTTTGATGAGTGTTCTTATACATATATATATATTTTTTTAGATTCTCAGAACTTTCGTTGACATACCTTTGTGTAGAAGTTGTGTAGAAAATTCAATCCAGTCAAATGCAGCTCTAAAGTTTACGGAAGAGTTTTTGGGCGACACTTGATGGCATATGCTCTAATTTTTCATATTTTCATTTCTACTTATCGACTGTTTAACAAGGCGGTCATTATTGACGACGATGAGCCTGGCACTAACTGCTTCATTTTCATTCATAAATGGTTATGATCCTCCGGCCCAGATGAAAGTTTTAAAGAAATTTGTTAACAAAATAAGCGCTAAACTATGGAAGGACTTATTTATCATTCTCATCCACAAAAAGGGATGTAAGGTCGATATCTCTAATTACAAACCCAATGTTAAGCTCCTCGCATACCAAAGCTCTTTAAGAGCATAAATCAATCCTCGCCTCTAAGCAACAGGGGCTTTTGAAAGGTTGATCTTACAGAGCTTGTATTTAATACATTATGTGTCTTGAGAAATGGTAAGGAAGTGAATGTTGTGGCTCTCGATTTCAAACTATTAAGTTTTATGTAGAAGGTCGCAGGTGTAGCTGACTACTTTTTATATTTTCGTTTCGAATAAAGTCACATTTGTGGTGTACCACAAGGAAGTCATCTAGGACCTTTGATATTTAAATTGACTATAAACGATGTTGTACGTGTCATTTTCCACTCTCTGTCCTGGAGATTTACGAAGATGACATAAGGTTCTTTAAGCAAATACCTTGCAGTGCTGACTCTCTCGCTTTTCAAGCACGCATGAACCACTTCTACACTTGGTGTCAACAAAATCGTTGAAATTTGAAGCTATTACTTACCCTGCCTCAAAGATCTGAACTTTCACAACGAGCTGGTTTCCACAGTTTCTTTAATTGGTTATTGTATTTCTTAATTCGTGTGTAATAAGTATTATCTTCGACGTTCTACTTAACTTCATCCCTCACATCGACAACCAGAGCTAGCTCAGAACTCAGATTTCTTAGACGTTAGTGGAAGGAATTTTCTAACCCTTAAACCACTAAATCACTTCGAATTTATTTCTGAAATTTTGCAATATCTGACAAAAACACAGCATAAAGTGGCCTTACGTTTGCCAAATGGCCGACAAAAGGCCTCCAATATTTATAAACACATATTCCCTAGGGTGCCGAAACGGTAAAGTGTTAAAATTTATTGAATACGCTCAAAATGTGAAAAAAATCATTTTAATTACGTAGTTGAATAGATAAAGGGTTAGAAAATATGCATGGCACTGAATTTCGTTAAAAAGTGTTTTACCACGCCTACTTTTTGGAGGCTTTTTTTCAAAAATATTTTTTTTTATAAATTTCATAGAATTTGACATATAGGGATATGGGTAGGGTATTATACTGTACGTCGCAGGCGGACTGTAGCCTTTCCTTATGTTTTTCTTGGTTTTTTTTTATATATCCTTTTCTTTATTAAGCAAATAATTAATTATTTAAGACTTATACCCATAAAACCATTTTCGCCCGCGTAATTACTTATTGTTTTAAACGATAGATTGAATATGTTTGTGGCTTTCATCGGCAGAAAAGATAAAAGAATCACTTATATTAGAGAACTGAACTTAACATCAAACCACCGCTTAGTACGGGATAGAATAGGATAGAGATACTCTAGGCACGCAGAATGGTTTCTTTTTGTCTTAAATCGTATCGTTATCTATGAAAAACTTTCCCTGATCTTCTTAACCCTAAATAACACACATTGAAAGTTAGTCCTAAATCAAATCGAATCTCAGCCAAAGAAGTATGTACGTCCTTTTCTCGTATTTGCCACCTCCAGTCCCATATAGATAGAAGAAAAAAAACAAAACAAACTTTAATTGGCAAAGTTAAAAGCATTTGCCTTTTTTTTTGCTATATAAAGCAATGAATACTTTTCTGTTCACTTGGTTATTTAAATTGAAAAATAAAAACACTTGGAAGGGCATCACAAAAAAAATGCACATACGAAGCAGGCAGGCAAACAGCTTCATTTCTCAAAGTTGTACTCAATTTTATTCAAATTTTGATAGAATTTAGTTTATGGTAAGTTTATAGTGTTTTATAGGAGAGCAGCGTGCAAGGACAAAGTAGGAAAAAATTGGTTGAATTTGGAATTTTTCTTTTCGTAAAGTTTTGTAGAAGTTTTCATATTTCCCGCGGTGAGTAAGCCTGAGCACTTGCAAGGTGAAGCACACAACAGAGAGACCTTCCAAATGGGATAGATAAACATTTTAAAACTTTGAAGAAGTTTAAGTGAAATATTATTCCAAAAAGAGAAAAAACTAAAAAAAATCAATGCAATTTTTTTAAGAGGAAATATTATCAAAACTATCCCAATACTTAATAAATCATAAAATTAATTTCCACCAAAATAGAAGCTGAGTTTTTACCTAATGAACAGACTCGGTTAAATAAAGAACCGAATAAGAAGCAATAAGCAAGGAGCTGAAGATTGAGACGTTCTGATGGGTGACATGAACATATGAATTGGTGAAGAAACTTAAACTCTGGACTACTACGTACTAGAACTAATTTTATTGATATAGGATTTTATTGATCTCTGCAATGACTACGGTTGGTAAAATTGTATACATACCTGAGAAGGTCTTTTAGCTCGACTTTGCTTCCATCCTCCAGTATGCAGTAGTCTACGGTATTACTACTACATTCGCATGAACATCCACAGCACAGTGCCCCGTGAGGGCATCCTTACGGTTTAGCCCGATCATGAATTCTGATCTCTTTTTGTTTAACCAGGGGTCATATTCTTCAGTCTGGGTTCGTTTATGTTCCCGTAATTCCCGTCGGATTCATCGGAGGATTCAATTGGTAGCTGTTCCTCTCCCTCTTCTTGGAGATCTTCCCGTCAGTTAGACCGCCTTCAAGGAGATCAGCCAGGTTGCAAGGAGCCACCGATAGGGTGTCGTCCATGCCTTCGGCACTATGCCTGCCCTCCTCATCCTTGTTTTTTGTGTTTTTATCTTTAAGTTCTTAAATCTTGGACCCACGAGTATGCCCGGAAGGGATGGTCCGTCCCGGCAGAGCGGACTTACCTGGATAAGGCGCTTATACAACTGACGTTGCCTGAGCATCGGAGGGGACCGTTCGCGGTCAGTTCTTTAATCACTTCTAACCAAGCAGCTCTCGGCACGGGTACCTCAACACCTAAACTTTAAAGTGGGATTTTATTCTGCGGGCTTACTCCCTGATGCACTCTAAGTAAGAGTTTTTGGAAGACTTATTCGCCTACCTCATAAGCCATTTCGTTCTAGTCAACTCTGTCAGTGGTCGGCGTTTGGCGTTTGCCTACCTCTGATAGTGTTGATCCAAACAAAAGGTTCCACGCACCACGTCAAGTAGTCACTCCATCAGGTTCCTCTAATCTAATGCTTGCATTCATACACAAAACACAAAGTACCTAAATAGGCAATATCGTAATCGTTGGTACGTTTAGTGTTAAAATCTCACTTGAAACAACAAAAGGGCCTTATATTAAGACTGCTTGGGCTAGTACATTAAAATTCCTCCACCAAGATTGTTTTGAAACGTTCGAAAGAATTGCCATGCCATGTTTATTTTGTTCCATTTTAATTGCAAATTGAAACGCAACAGGAGGCAGCCAGACTAGGTATAGGTACCTACGTAAGCATTGTTTACGTTATCAACATTTATCTCGACTCGAGATTGTTATGACAGTTGGTAATTAATTTGAAGGCTTGTGCCTGTTGCATGCACATGACAGCGCCTTAAATATGTACATACATCATTTGTATATTTTCTTATGAAGGATATTATTTTAATCATTTTCGGATTGCTTGTTATTTTTTCTGCCTGGCTGATGGTGGTTAATTAACTAATTAAGTTAGCTTGGGCTACAGTGCGTGTCGCTTAAGTGTTGTGCGGTTTTTTGTTCACGTGTAAATGGAAATCAGTGATAAAGAGCTGACAAAAGTGGTTGGAAATCCTCGGAAATATCAACATTCTAACAGTTCTACAACAAAATATACCAAAAAAGTTATCTAATGGAAAAAGTTATCCTATGAAAAGGCTTTCCATCCCATAGCGACAAGCGTTTTCTTTTTTCTTCATCTATCATTGAAATTAACCAAACATCTTACGACCAATTTCATGGCTAATGTTGCATCAGGATCCCGATTAAGCCACTTCTACCGTTTCTATCCCGTAGAAAAGCATTTCGGATGCTAGGAATTGTAACATCTTAATGGGCAACAACCTTTATATAATGCGATACGTGACAATTTGCATTAATTTACACAAGTCAAGCCCAGGCACTTTAAGCTCTTAGGAAAATACCCACACCCACACCCACCCAAAACACATATGTATCCTTTATTCTGGTCTCTGTCTTTGGGATAATAAAATTACATATTATCACTGGGCACCTGAGTGTTGGCTTGTTCGAGATTATACTCATCGATCACATCCTGTCATTGTCGGTGATAAGGTCAGCGACAGCAACAAAACCGAGCGGAACGCGCATTAGGACGATATATTCAGCATCTTCAATTAGTGACCAAAGCCATGGATCTACTACCTCTGTGTGTACAACGGCAACAGGATAGAAGCAGTTGACCAAATAGGGAGCACCGCAAAAAAAAAGGAAAACAATGACATCACGTCACATAATAATACCTGTGTGATGCTTCTGTTTGCGTAATAATTAAGTGGATTACTCGAGTCATTTGTTATGTTGTGTTCCTTATTTTTTCCTATCGGTTTTGTTTTCCTTCGTGTTGAATCCTTTTTTCGTTTTTTTTTTTTTTTTGGTGAACGTGAATCGTGTACGTGCTCGGGATGTTTGTTTGCCGAACTGTCAGAACTGCTGATAGGTACCCACTTTTCTGTTTGGTTGGAAAATAGAAAATATGTTTTATGATGGGGTTAGCGCTGACATATGTTTTGAGTGATGACAGATGACGAAAGGCGGATTGACAAGTATCTATAGATATTGGGAGGGTACCTATCTAAATTTTGTTTTACACTGAATCGAGAAGTAAATTAAAATCATTTTGATACTACCACCCTCCCTTCGGAATATGAGTTAAAATTTAAAGGCCTAGGAAAATGCGGGTGCAGTGGCTTAGTGGTTAAGTTCGTTGGACCACTGAGCGAGAGGTCGCTGGTTCAAATCCCGACCTGTACGACCTGAAAGTTGTTATTGGCTGCCCCACCTCTTACGAACGTCTGACAAACATCCAAGAGTAGGTTGGAGAAGCTAAGCTTTAGGTGTTGTATGGGCCGTTTACGCCTAATATTTATTTTTTTAGGGAAATGCACACTGAAAATAAAGAACTCCTTAAATACTTATTAATATAGAATTGCTCTCAAGTCAGTTACAAAATGAAGTAAAAGAGCCAGCTTAAAAAGGACCTCAAAAAGGAACTTTAGCCAAAACTGCAAAAAATGACAGAAGTAGCTCAGATACGAGCGAATCATTGAGAAACTGACTGGATAATAACGAAAAAGAGAGACCAAGCTAATGTAATGAGATAGTATGCAGGAAAGACAGCCCCTACCGATCATTGCAGTAGCTAGTAGTAGTAGTTTTGCAAGAACTATAATAGCTCGGAACAATGTTTGGAAAATTCATACTCCAAGTTCAGATACTTACAGAGCTCTTATGGTAGCCAAAAGGTAGTCCAAATATACGTAAAAATCTAAAAGGAATTTAAGCGAAAGACAAATACAAGATCATCAAAGAAGGTAGAGAGAGGTTTCATTCATATGAAATGATGCCAACCCATTGGGCGTAGATCAGTATAAAATTGCAGATTCTGAACTAATAGGGATCTATGTAGGAAAAACAATATCTATACTCCGTCCAACATAAATTGGTAGTACACGTCTTATGGGGAAGCTTTTTAAAAATCAATAGCGTGCCATATTTTTATACCATACTAAATTGAAAGAAACCCCTCATAAAGTGTTTACCTTCCAGTGAATTTCCAATTGCATCCTGACGTAGATCCACCACGTCTTTTTCAACGCACATGTGAGTGTGCACTGACCTGTGGCTGCTGCTATTCAACGCCCATTTAATTGATGTGCATTCAGAGTTGTCAATATCCGTTTGGTATAGGCCCCAATCCATAGAATCCGTTGCTGCATGCGTCCTTTTCTTTTGCCTGACAGCAACATAGAATACACGTAAACTTATGGAAGGTGAGCTATAAACAACGCATTGACGGTGACGCAGGAATTTATAACCCAACATTCTACTTTTTCATACTTTGACAGTCTGGCGAAAAGCATTCTGATTGGTTGAAAAGCACGAACGAATGCACTTGTCATTGCAGTCAGCATTGCCATATTGGCATATTAATCTTAGCTAATTCTGTGGTGAATTATGTTTGTTTCAAATTAAGATTCATTTTTCAACTAAAACAGAACTATATTAGTTTTTTTTTATTATTATGTGTATATGTTTTTGCTTATACTATATCACCCGTATTAATAAACACGAGTTAGTGGTGAGTTACCCCTAAGTCATGAGTTAAGTGTAAAATCTTATTAATAAAACAAATTTGACACTACTGATGTTTTACAACAGTGAGTTAACTTAACTCACCGTCGAAGTGGGTTTAACGATGGCTTAGCAGGCAAACGAAAACATTTTTTTGTTATTCCTACAGAAATTTCTCACTTCTCTTTGGTTTTTTTTTGTACGATTCTCCATTTTTATTGTCCACATTGCACTCTTAAATTTAAAAAAACATTTATTTGTTTATATTAAATTTTAAAAATGCTCTACGGACAAAGAAAATTTGATTGATTGTAATAAAAATGTAATAGATTTGCGTAATGTTATTACTGAACGTCAGAACGTGAGTTAAGACTTATTCCATCGCTTAGTTAGCTCCTGAGTTAGAGGTGAGTTAAGGGATTTTCATTAATAGGGCTATATTTATTTAAAATTATAAAACTGAGCGTTTTACAAAAAAAAAAGAAATCAGAATATTTGTTTGATGTGGCAGTATTGACAGAGATGACAACCGAAAACCGACTGCAATCGCCGACCAAAATGTCAAAGTTCCAACGGATTCTATGGGACGGCCCATGCGTTAATTTTAAAGTCTTAGCGCACGTACGCCAGCGACGGATTCTATGGGTCGGGCCCTTCACTCGTTCAGCTCTTTTTTCTTGGGTTTCTGTTGAGGAGCTTTAGGTTTTAGAGCTTTGAAAAAAGTTCTTAATAATAAGTGTTATCGTGGAGTTCTTGTTTTGATCTTTGACATTTCTTTTAATGTGTGGAGAATATGTTGAAATGCAGTTACAAAATTGTAATCTGTTTTCTTTAAGGAAATATATTTTTTTGCGTTGTTTTGTTTGTTAGAAATGGCTTTAAATTCATCCAAAGACTTAAGTGCCGAAAAAAAGGAAATTGTTGACGCGACAAAAAAAATTCATCTAAATTTGAAAAATAAAACAGTAACTGCGAATCATGTAGGTGCTATTTTTTCTGAATAAATAAATAGTTTATAGACTTCTTAACGAAAATAAGGCCACAACTCGCCACCAAAAAAAAAATCCAACTGATTTAAAAGAAAAGTATATGATTTCGATAAGTGTGCCATTAGGCAAATCGTGCATCAGTTTTTTCCAAATAACGAACTTACGACGCTGGACAAAATACTGCATAAGGTAGGTTGCAAACATCACTAAAATTAGCAGGTCTTCTCGGCATACGGTATTAATTAAACTGAGTTTTTAATTTGCCCATCGTCAGCGAAAGAGTGTTCTTTGGAAAAAATCTGACAGCATAACATACAGATTAATTTGTTTTACTTTTTATCAATAAAACAATTAAAATGAAAATTTCAATCTAAGAAAAGCATGGTAACCCAACATAATATTCTTTCTGGTTTTTTGCTGATTTAAAATACTTAGTACGGAAACCCTGTAAGAGCTTTTGTTAGAGTAGCACCTTACGGAAAACAAAATAGTGCGAATGAGAGGCAAACATCCCTATCATCCCTGTACTGCCAATTTATGTTGGACAGAGTATAATAACTACATTTATGTAGAGAGTAAAGATGGCTTTTGGTCAAATCATTCTCGGGTTCTTATGACAATTAGTGTTACCAGGGCGTGGGCGTATTTAAAAAAAAATTTAACAATTTATCATTTCGGGACCCTAGTATATGTTTCAAATTTCAGCTTCTTAGCATCAAAATTTTTGTTTTTGTCCTGTTCATAAATAAAGAAACTTTTAGGAGTCTGCGACTAATATTAAGGGGTGTTACAAACTATGGTTTGTTCTACATATTGATACCAGGGATGGGAAATTATAAAAGTTACCCAGTAACAATTTACCCGAAAAAGTTACAATAATTTTTTTTCAATGCAGGTACAAAGCACCTATTCTTACTTTGTATTGAAAAGATTTTTTACTGCACAGTCCGTGATATTAATTGTTTTTTTTCGAAACTGTGCAAGAATATTTTCATTGCGAAGACACTGTTAGGTATTCCTAAGGAAAAGGTATATTATACTATATAGAGTACAAATTCGTTTAAGTTGACTCTCAAGAAACTTCTTAGTGAATTTTTGAGTGCTTGATACATTCAGAATTCATATAATTGAAAGTAAAAACTTATTCTACGATGATATTTTGCTAGTTTTCTTAAAAAATAAAGTGTACGACTGCGTCATACGAAACTTTCTCGGTACATAAGATGGGTTTTTAAATCGCAAATTTATTTAAATCAATTTTTAAGTTTGGAAAAAATTTATTTTCTCAACAGCGGCAGCTACGATTTTGATGTAATTTCGCACATTGGACGTTTTTAAAATAATTGTTCACAATACAAAAAAATTTTCAAAATCGTTTGAGCCGTTTTTGAGAAAACTAATTTAATTTAAATTTAATAAAATCGTTATATGAAAAAAATTAAAAAAAAAAATATTTCAAAAATCGAAGTAAGCAAATTTGTTCAACCTAATTGTATAAAAATAAACAGTGAAATTTTTCAGGATATTGCCGGTTTTATAAATTACCGTTAATCGATTTTTTTTCCAAAATCTGAGTATGCAGTATTTTTAGCCCCATCCCAAATATTCTTAGTACAAAAAAATACCAAAATCCATGAACCATTTTCTAGAAAAATAGTGATAAGTGATTTACACAAAAAAAAATTATATGGCAGGTACCGTTATTTCAAACGATAAAGCAAAAAATAAAAAGATGCCCTGAGATGTAACCCCAAAAACCTTACCAACTTTATTGGACTTCTCTATAGTCGTAATATCATCCCTAATATCAGTTTGAGTTCGAAATTTCCGCACCATCGCAATAACTTTCTCTTTAGTATACTAATGTATACTAGAAAGTTCAAAACTCTCTACGAATTGATCTTCTGTACAAGTAAATGGCTTTTACACTATTTTGAACTATATTAAATGCAAGATTTAAAACCAACATACTTACAGTAATATCAAATACTAAAGCAACTAGTCCGTTTTAATTTTTAATATATTTTCTTATATGAGAACGTGCACATACAAGTGTTCCAGCAAAGAAGTATACTCCTAAAGTTATGACGAAATTTTTTTTGTTATGATGAAAACATGATGGTATTGTGGAGGGTGGGGAGGGATATGTTTTCACTTCAACTCAAGTTGAAGTTCTTCGAAGTAAAAATGTCCGATTTCGAGATACTTTGATATAAAGATAGGTAGGTACCCTTATAAGAAAATGAATATGTTTTTAGTTTGTACAAAAAAGCTTATAATAAATAAATATACAAAGAAAAGAATTGAGTGAACACCTTACGGAAAGCACCATTCTACGTTATAGATAGGAATGTAGATAAATATAAATTATCTATATGCATTTAAGGAGTTAATCAGGAAAAAAATCCATGATTCCTAAGCATTGTGCAATGAACTCAAGAGGTTCCTAAGAACACATCAATATTTGCCCATAAGGGCACAGAATACACGCTATAGAAAGTTGTAAAATCCTTAGAAATATCAAAGAAAAGACTAACCTCTTCGCAGATTATTTACAGAAAACTTTCCAACCAATTCCTAGGCAAGCAGCACATGAAAACAGTTCAGAAATAATCGCCTGTAACATTACAAACAGGAAGCTACTTCTTCTTCCAAAGCATTAAATAATTGTCAGATGTCTCACTCCCTGGTCTTCACAGGTTTATAGAGCCATCGGAATGGCTTGACGGGATTGAGTAGCCACGACGGGAGCGAATGAACCACGAGGGAAGCCACAACATCGCTTTATCCTCCACTGAACGGTATTACAATGGATCTACGAGGACCAAAGTATGGCAAGAAGGATTTAATGATCTTCCCAGTCATAAAAAAACGTTAGAAGCAGAAAAATCAATTTTTAACAAAAACGTCTGTTTAGCCATATTTCTAGACAAGCTTTTGATAAAGTCTCTGGCATCAATAACTAGAACAGATTATAGACGCTCCATAAAAGCTCCACTCCATTCTCAATTCTTACATTACAGATCGTTACTTTCGAGTATGATATGAAGATGAATACTTTAATCGAAAGAAAATATCTGCAATACTTCCACTGACTACCAAAAGATTCCACCTTTATTGCTAAAAAATCAAATGGATACTTTCCAAAAACCGAATCAATGAACTCACTTGTATTTGAAATGAAATGATGATCCCTCTGCCAATTTTATTTCTGCCAAGTACCTCAATTACACGTAGTATCTCTATCGACTACCTACCAACTTTGTATCGCCTAACAATGTTATCTCGCATCTTATACTTAACTTCGATATCCTGCCACCAAGTCACGTTTTCTACTTCAACGATTTCCATGAAAACAGACATGAAACTTTGATGAAAGTTTAGGAAAAACCAACGAAAATTGCATTGTCCCCGTAATAGAGTGCTGCATCTCATAGAACGCTTGTAATCATTGTCTGCATTGTCACTCATTACTGTTTGCTCCACGAACTTCATCTCTCTCTGAATTGTTGTATTTTTTCATTGGCACGGTGTCCTAAGATGCAACTACGACTAGTATGGGGGTTCTACTTAATTAACTTTGTTTGATAAGTTTTCTCCTCTAACTTCATCTTATCACGATTGTGCTGCTGCTGCTGTTGAATACGACAAGCGACACATTCTCTAAGCTTGATGTCATTTATTATTGCTTCAGCAAAGGATTCTCGAAGATGTTGCTTAAGTCCTGCATTGCGTTGCATCTGTCAGCAGCAAGACAGTAAAAATGGAAAGACAAGCAAAACATGGCGCCCCAAAGCTAATGCATTTAATAAAATTTTCCACCCGACTTCCGTGTAGCCAAAGTGAGGAATAGTAGTATCCACAAAGTAATGAATAGTTGGATTTGCAGCATCTCTAGGTCGTCCTTGTGTTTATTTCTGAGTTGTTTTTGTCCCTTCCTTTTTTGCTTTTGATCTGCAGCCCTATAACTGACTGCAGTGCAGTAAATTGGATTTGAAAATTTAAGGCACTCGTTGAGTGAGTGAATGAGTGTTCCTTTTTTTCGGAAGACTTTTTTCACGAATGAGTTATTATTCATCGTGCGAAGCGAATGCAAGTGAGAAGCATTTGCATTTCCTTTTAGCTGCCATTCATAAGCGTAAGCTAAGGACTTTTATTGCGACACTCCCCAAGAAGCACTAATCCACAGTTCAAAGGACGTAAAACATTTCGTGTCCAATAAAACCGCCAAAATAAAAGTTTAAGCTGGAGCAGGAGACCACACCGCCCAAGTAAACGATCAAACTCCACTTAAATAACCAGCCACTAACTACTTCAATTCGATCAATCATGGTCCTTGAGTAAGGGAAAAGTTTACTTTAGAAATGTTCTCCATTAGAAAACGGTAGGACGACGACGCAGAAAACCATCAACCAAACGAATTGAATTACACTATGTATATCGAGGCAGCAATACACATGACTGGGATACGCTCGCTGCTGCAATTCGATGCCACTAGTGAGCCATTGTGCCATGAAGAAGCAACTACACCATCATCGTTGCCGCTAGCGTTTTTGGTCCTTTGGGAAATGTATATGCATGTCGTTGCAACTAATGGAGCTGCCTGTTTGCGAGAACCAAAAGGACGAAATATCCATTTTCAGCAATGGAAAGAAAAACCTTCTTCTTCTTCGCGCGACTATACCATTGCATATTCCCAGAACAGCCAGAAATCCAATAAGTGCAAACATCACTCATAGGAACAGTTCTCACATGCATTCGTTCGTACCAATTCATAGACATACATATATTGGCTTCGCTAGTTGCAGTGATTTGATTTCTTGCATTTTGACAAGAAACGAATCAAATTGTCATGCAATTTAGTTCAAAATGATGTTGATTCAGCGTATTTTTTGGGCATAATGTTCTTTTCTTTTGACGTCGAAACTTTATTTTCTAGTAAAATGTTATCCGGAATGAAGGACAGCTGCTGAATAAATGCATATCGCTCATTATCCTTTTAAGACATATTTTTTCATAGAAATGGGTTTAAGTATGAGCAATGCTTATATGTATGTACATATTTCGGAAGTGCTTTATTAGAGAAGCGCGTGTCATTCTCCATATAATAATGGCCAAGTTAATTTTCTGTCCTCTGCACTGTGTTTCTGTCTGACCCAAAATTACTTGGAAACTGTTAGGTCTACAAAGCTGAAATTTGGAATATTGATAGCTCATGGCGTAAAAAGTTGCAAGAATATTTTGTTTTTTCTAAATTTCAAGGCCGAGGTGACTTAAAAGCACTTTAAGCTTACAGCGCCATATATTTTGGAGAAGTTATGGATACCTCAACAATAATAACCTATATTTTCTATGTAATTAATAGTTTGTCTACATGCTAAACATACATTCATGGTTCGATGTTCTTGATTTAATAACTCATATTTTCTATCAGCCTTCTGAAAAAGTTATGCATGTTTAAAAATGCTTCTAAACGCAAAAACCTTATTTATAAAATGTATGCAACGTTGAATAGAGGCTGTTTAACTTAAACGCCCGTTTAAAACTTATAAAAACTTTTGCTTTCAGTTGGTCATTGAAAGCCAAACTGACAGCTGAAAATCGAACATATCAGTGGAACGATTGTGTTCCAAATTGTAGAAACGAATATCACCTGTTCATTGAAATCGATTTCAATCAGTGAAATATTAAAAATCGATTTTAAGAAAATTTTAAATCTGAATTAAGTAATTTTGTTTGTACAAAAATTCTATAAGTGATTAGCTTTATTTTGATACCGCTTAAAGCCAATATGGTTTGTTTAGTCGTCTTAAATTGATAGCTGTAACTGGCCCCTTAAAACCTATACGAGTGGCTTTCCATTGACAGAAATTTTTCAATGACTGCCATAACCGACTTTTCAAAAAAATTAAACAACTATTCCACTGATTCGTTCCAATTTCAATGACAGCTATAACTGGCCCTTTTATCTGACACAAGCACAGTGTAACTAACATGGGTAGCAAAATTTTGTATAAATAAGGATTTATGCAATGATATAAAGAGGCCGCTTAAATACTTCGACCCTTGGCACTGCATAACTATGCAACTGTTTTTTCTAACACTGTTTTTTTCTTATTATAATAAATACGGCTGTATATATTTAATGTACTGGATGGTGTGTATACCTGCTAATAAAGGATCCAATCTTAAATATTTTCTAATGGGAGTATTTTAAAATAGAGCCATCTGGACTCAAGTACAAATAGCATTATTATTATAATACGGAATTGAGCGCCTGAAAAGCGGCAATTTTTGTCAGCGACATTTTGTACTACGCTGTGAGCAAGTTTGTAATGAATAAAACTTAACTTGTGAATTGTTTTACACTATTAATGACGAAGAAGTGTTAAGTTAGAAAAAAAAATATGTAATGCCAAAGAAGAAACGAACAAGTTCATAGGTTTTGACTAAGTTAGTTCAGTAGTTCAGATTAAGTTCATTGACTTTACTTAAATAGGTCAAATTAAAAAATACAATACCATTCATCGTGAAGTTAATGAATACGCATTCTTTTAGGAACATTCGAAAGAATGCAATCATACGATTGCATTTACGATGACATTCTTTTATTATTTCCTTTTAAGAGGATTTAAAGTCCCTTTTCAATGTTCCAAGGACCTCTCGGAGAAAATTTCTGGCACCACCAAATTGTCAGGTGATTTAATTTATATTTTCGAAAAGTTTCCTTTTTCAAGGGTTCAAGGACCTCCCAGTGAAAATTTATCACAACAGCAATTTTTCAAATAATTTAATGGATATTGGCGAAAAATGGCCTTTTCAAGGTTTTAAAGGGCCTTTTTCAAGCTTTCAAGAACATATTAGGGAAATGCTGTCTTCATCGTTAAAAAAAAGTCCTTCGATTACCCCACGCTTCGTAACATATTCTACGCCCCTTTCGTTTCATGCCTATATCAAGACCGTTATAAAGAAGAAGGCAATCTTGAACATACCATGACGTCATGTCATGGCTTTCAAGTGCACCTTATCATTAATTACAATGTATTCAACGACCATTACATTTTAATTCTTTTATACCATTCAATTTTGTTATCTGAACATTTTACCGCATTAATCCAGTAAGCAATTTAAATAAATTTTATTGGCGGGCTCTTATTGTTATTTTCAACCAGCTATTTAAATTATGAAATCATTAAATAGATGTACAATTTTAACAAAACTGAGCTGTTAAATTCATATTTGCCCCCGTAGGCGTTTGCAAATTTTTAAACGACAAATATTGGAGTTTTGTTAGTCGTGTTCCGCATTTTAGTGCAGCTCGTAGAGTTCGCAGTTGTATCGTCTCCTTCATTCGTCCTCCTCGCACGCAGGACCAAATATCTGCCGAAGAATTTTTTTTTTTTAGAAGGAGCCTAATATTAACTCTCCTTTCCTGCTTATCGTCCAGCACTCTGCGCCGTATAACAGACCTTGCAGAATAAGGGTTCTATAGAGCATACACTTTGTCCTTCGAGTCAGGTGTTTTAAGCAAATTTGTTTCGCTAAACCGAAGTAGCATTGGTTTCCTAGGGTAATTCTTCATCGGATCTCCACTAAGTTGTCATTCGTTAGCATGTATTTAGTCTTGTCCTCATTTACCTCAAAACCGAGAAGTTTCTTCAGTAGCCGAAAAAGCCTCTACCATGGTCTGTCTGCCGGTGCCGGAAGCCACACTGGTACGTGCCGATTAGTGTGTTGCAGAAGGTTTTTAGACGTTCAAACAGTACATTGAATAATTTGTTATATGCAACATCTAGCAGGGATATGCCTCTATAGTTCTTGCAAGACATACGATCGCCTTTCTTCTAGATGGGGCAGATGGTATAAACTAGCTCCTGGCAAATGGTTAGAGTGATATTTCTAACAAAATTTGGCCTGAACACTATTAAAACGACGTCGAATAGATACATTTGTAACTTCTTCAACACTTGCCTGAACGTAGGTAATACGTTGTGAGAACAATGGGGTAACAATAAGCCGAAAAGCAGTCTCAGGTGCTTGTTGAAGACCGGTTTAACATGGTTGAAGTGCTTTGTAAATTTTGTACACAGAACCATAACCTTGGAAACAAAATTTCTAAAATTTGGTATCGTTGTTGAAAAGCTTATGTCATCGCGGCTACTGAATACAAATTGAAATAGAATTTTTAATCTAACGATTGGCTTGACAGATACAACTGTCTGAATTTAGTAGTGGATTAAAATGAACACACTTTAAATGTGAAAACAAAAGCATTGCAACAAATAGAGAAGACCTAATTTCATACCTATTCCGCCTTTGCTAAACGTATAAGCTTTGCTTACTTAAAGCCCTGCTAAATTGGCCTGTCTTTCAAGTTCCAGCTGCTCGCGATAAATCCTATCATTGAGGAGATATGTAGCTTCTGGTTTAGTATGAACATTAAGTCGACTGCTGATTTCAGGACCAAAAGCCTAATTACGGATTACGATTATATTACTAAATAGATGCCGATTAGTGTGTTACAAAAGAGCTTGAGTCGATATCTGATTATGACGGCTCTCTCTGTTTAAACATAGTTTTTTTTTTTGTAGGTGGTTGGAAGTTACCCTAAGCTGGGGGGGTAACACATTCTTCGTGTGTTGGATCTTAAATAATATTAACGCGATTTTTAATAACTCCATTGACGCCATCTTAATATCATTTTCTCAGAAGTAATCCATAATATTTTTAGTGCAGCAAAATAGAAAATACAAAAAATCATTTTATACACCCCCTGGACTACGTTTTTACCTTTTAAATCAATATTTAAAGCAAAATCGAATATTTTTCCGATACAAGGTAGAGCTCCATACTATAAAGCGGTACTCATTTTGGCACGCCAAATGTCATGGTAGAAGGAAAGCGACATAAAAAAAAAAACCATTCTTCCCTTGAAATATTTTAAATATAAATTTAAATAAAATTTCAATTTCTTTCCACCCTATGTCCACATCTACATCCACCAGTTTGACCCAATAAAGAAAAATTAGACAAACAAATTGTCGAGGCAGAAAATTTCATGATATCCAAGTGGATCCTTTAGAAAGACAGAACAGAATAATGGAACTTCTGAAAATATTCCGTTCTCTAATTAAATTTCCTATTGTGCCTTTCAATTTTCGCTTTTTCCCGCAAAATTGTGCTTTCTTCTCCGTCATATTGACCTACCCTGAAGGCCTTTTAAGCCATGTTGACATCCTTATGTTCGCAGTCTGTCGTAGCCGTGTATGGAAATTAAATGACTGACATTATATTGTAGTAATAGTTATTGTGCTAGGTTTTGTTATTGCAGAATGTTTGCCTCCTGCAAGTGTCACAACAATCCACACTCGCTGTCATGAAACGAAAATGAAATTATTCAGACAGCTAGTGGTTGTCCTTAATTAACACTCGAAAACCGGGCAGTCAACAGAATATTCTCGTAGACATTATTTTGAATTAAATTCTAGTATTCCACAAGTTTTTACCGAAGATGCGGGTTGTTCATGGAATTTGAAGCTCATTTCATGATTAAAGAGGTTGTGTATGTTGCTTTTGATTTACAAAGCACAAGGATGAGAGAGATATAATGGAAATGCTTATACCTCCGCTATACGACTCAACTCATCACATTTCAATACCCAATCGCTAAAATGTCTGAATCAATTGATAACTTATTCAAAATGTAAACCGTTTCGTTAAAGTAAACTTAATTTGCTGTAGTAGTGGCGTAGTAAATAAGAAATCAAGTCCCTTCCATATTCCGTTTATAAGTTACACATAGCCTTCCGTTTTTGCTATATCCAACAACAAAATCCCTTTTGGGGGCCAAACATTGAATACATTAACCTCTCATTTATATTTTTCATTAAATCCTCAAGCAGACTTTACTTTCAGGGCGTGCGCATCTGTTGTTCGATAATAAAGAATCTTCTTCTTCTGATCCTGTGTTAAACCCCACAAAAAAACGGTATTATAATAGCCTTAATCATTAAGGTGGTGCACAGTGGGGTCATCGTTTACGTGGTATTAAACTTTCTTATATTTTTGTACTCAAAGAACGATCAACATCATATTCACCAACATTTGAAAATGGGGATAATTTGAAAGAAGATGAACAGCTTCATTTCGCAGCTGAATTTTCAATATGTTAAGACCCTTTAAACGTAAACTTAGCAAATTATTTTCCTAAAATTTGGGATCACCAATCGAGTTGCTCTTCGCTACCCCATTTCGTTTCTAATGTACTTGAAATATCTTTCCACTAGAATATTTTGGACCTCTAGGAGGAACTATTTTTTAGCCTTCATTTGCCTGTAGCCTGATTAAAGAAAAGTTAGGACATTCACAGTGGAAATATAACTATATATATATAGCTTATTGTGGTGGCTCGTCAGAATGCCTAATAGGCGCCAACAGTCTTTTCTCGCTGACATTCGCTGACTAGTTTGGTCTGTCTGACTGCCTGAAGAATTATGTCCTCCAATATTGAGTCTCTTTTCGACCCATAATAAATGAAGGTCCTTACTAGGAATGCTGGCAGATCGAACAAACAAATTTGTCGAGTATCTTATATTTTGTTATTCCAGTAGGATTCCAAGACTCCGATTGTTTCGTCTTCCGACCGAGTTCGAAGAGTCCTTGAGATGAATTGGAAATGGTTAAGGGACTGAGCAAGGCTTAAGTGCATTTTGACAGTAACCGCAGATACATAAACTTCGACCACTCGACCAGTACCTTGGTTTACCTGTGTTAGACCGCAAGCCGACAATGCCTTAAGTGTGGCAATAACAAACTTAGTTCAAAGAAGCTTGCTATCAAGGCTATTAGTTTTTCCGATAGCGATAGCCGCAGTGTGACGTCTTATAGTACTTATTGAGACAAAACCCGCCAAATTTCGCCTTCTCGTTAGGAGAATAACTTCAGTCTTAAGAGGATTCACGTAGATCCCATCTTCATCAATCAAGTCCAATGCCACTTGCGTTTTTTCACAATTTTTCGCAAGGTCTTATCCGACCGAAAGAACAGCAGCATCGTTAGCATATGCCAGGGTGTAGAGACCAAGGGCTTTGAACATGGTCAGCCAAAATGCCACCAGTCGACCATCATTCACGATAACAGTGGGGTCAGACTCGGATCCACAGGACATTCTCTACATCATTGCTTTCAGCGGTTCTGGGGGCCGCCTTACAGAATTTGGTTTGTTGATAGGCATGTTGCATTTCAGCAGGTTTGCCACTTTTTCACGTTTTTAACAGATGGTTGTAAGGCTAATAGGCCTGAAATCCTTAGCGGTAGAGTTGTTTTCTCTACCAACTTTTGGTATGAATACCACTCAGCTGGATAAGTTCAGGATAGCCTCATCTACAGCTACAATCCGTTCTGAGGAAATTACGGATGGATTGTCAGTGATTTTTTTTTATCATACCCTTGCTCATATGGCTGACACTGCGACCTAAAATATCTTGGAAATTTAGTACAAGAGACGTATAATCTCTCTAATGAAAGTAGGTACGTCCTTGTGGGCAGAGCTTTTTATCTCCGCTGCAAAACGCATTTCTTTATTGAAAATAGGCTTTATAAACCGAACAATCAAATTGAATGTATTCATTCTGTCTTCGAGCACAGATTCATTTTGTTAAGATGATATCACCTTACGAAGTTGATTCTCCCAACGGGCGATTTGTCTTGAGGAAGCAGCCCAATTGACTCTACAAAAAGGTTCTGGTCCAAAGAACACGGATTCCAAACCAGCTCTTTCCAGTTCGTCCGCCAACTCGTTGCCTGCAATTCCATTGTGGGCGGGGATCCATCAACCTATCGTGGTAGGAGGTTAGCAGCGATTTATTAAGCAGATATGCTGCTTCATTTAGATCCGCTATAGACTCAATGGATGAAACAAGCATGTCTTTGGGGACTTCTATCTGTAGGGCTTTAGTCTTTAGTTATAAATTCTGGAATGCGAAGAAAATTCATATTTGTGTCTATTAAGCAGGCCGCCCTTGGCATTTTCTCTGCGCACTTAAAGATTAGCTAACTTGCCGCATTCGATAGACCTCTTATCTGTCCGCCGGTTCTTGGATCAAACCAAGGATTATGTTTTCATCGACGAACCGCTTACTAAGAGTTACGGACGCTCCCTTAGCATTATGCAGGTTCGCCTGTAATACCTTAATGGTGTTCATTGATCCTCTTTGGAGGAATTGGCTAGCCGGACAATTGGGCCCTTTTGGGACCTTTCCCTTTATGCCAAGCAGTCTGGTTAGGACTACCCATTGGTTCAACTCTAATTGACTCGTCGTTCCTATAGGACGTTAGAAGGTATTAAACCGGGCGTTATGACCTACTCAGTTTAGGGTACGGTTGCCTTAACCTTAGGATCGCCCTCAGAGCAGAAAAGGTTGACATGCCTACTGGCGCTGCTTTACGCGAGTTACTATTTGAGTGGTTCGAATGTTCCAATTTATCAGTTTGTCAGTGATAAATTGGATTATAAACCTTCAGAGCAATAAGTAAAAATTGACTTTTACTAAAACCTATAATCCTAGTAAACCACAGAAGATGACCGTGGCGAGCCCCATTTACCAAGTAACCAACTTCATTGCTACCAAAACCAAAAGACCCCACTGTTCGACTGAAATTGGTCTCGGTGCTGTGGCTGTAGCAATGGCAAACAAACATTTCCCAAAAATAAGTTCAGCCTTTCATAAATAAGTAGTCTTTAATTTGTTACCCGTAAAGTTGAATAAAAGCAATACTGCTTTATTATAACGATTGGCTCACTCTCCGAGATCTGCAGAAAGGCATGCCGCACCACTGCTACAGAGAGATGTCAACTTGTAGGGCCATGCGTGCCTCGTAGGAGAAGAAGAAAAGAAAGGGAGTTGCAAAACTTTTTGGACCGCATAAATTGGTTTTTAATTACTTCGAACAAAACACAAAAAAAAAATTTGAAATTTTTTGGTGCAAGTGAGACCCATATAGATTCCAAGTGATTTAATTTATCACAGCGGAATGAGCAAGTCCTTGATGTCATGGAAAAGGATTGTTTCGCACTCATTTCATCTAGATCCACCACAAGTCCGCGGCAAAACGAAAACAAAAATTATGTTGCAAACGAAATAACCGAAACTTTATGAGTTTTTAGAAAGTTTTGCCAAAATATTCTCCAGTGGAACATTATTTAATGAGAATATTTTTCTTCCCCCAAAAATTTGTTCTTTGAAGGCTAATGTCCAGGAATTTTATTTCAATGCCAGGGGCAACTTGTTTCTTTAATCCTGTTTTTTTTTCCAGGACTTTGTCGTGTCGTTCTTAGGTGGGATTTATTCTACCGCATTGGGCTTTGTAGAGTGTTATCTGAATATTATTTTTAAATTATTCCATGAGGGCTAAACCAATGGAAAAAAAACCTCCATACCAGCAAAAAGGACATCGTGGTATTAAAGAGATAGAGAGCTAGAAAACTTTTCATGATTATTCATGAAAATGGTAAAGTTCTTAATATTTCATACATTTAAGGCTTGGCTACCCACTTGGGTAGCCGCGTCAGTGAAGAGGGAAAACTCTTGTAGGTAGCAAGGAAAAGGACACCGCCTCAACATAGGACTGAGGCATATAAATCCTCTTATTATCATTTGAGGTGGTTTTGAATTGTGTTTCGTTTTGTGAAGTTAAAAAAAAAAGCAATTATCCTGAAAAGTAGCCCTAGGCTCTTAGTCTCCTCAGTGGATGATATTCGTATCATAGGTTCGGTTTCGAACCGATGCGATGGTCTTTGAGCGAAAATTTCATATGGACATTTTTCCAACTTGCTAATTTTTGGCAAACGTGTTGAGAAGGGTTTTAGTTTTGGATGGGGGTCGGTTCTGGATTAGCTGCAAAAGACAGATAAATTATTGGATTTAGAATAAATTATGTATTTCAGAGGTAAACTTAGGGGACAGTCGCTTTATTAAAAATGCTGAGGGTTTTTTCTTTTAATTTCAACTGACCCTAGGCGTTTTGATATGTATTTAAAGTAAGAATGAAAAAGAATGGATAATTCTTTAAAGAATCTCAAATGTATCTACAGGAGATAAGTTACATTGAATTACAAAAACCTGATAGGTAAATAAGAAAAGTAGGAACCTTTGTACGAACATTACTGTGTTTTTCAAATATCGATTGCGGTATGATTGTTTATATTTTATTAGCTTGAATGGCTTATATTTCTTTTAAATTCCCGTGTTGGACTACTAAGCAAGAGGCCCATGTTTAAATTCATTCCAGAACCGCCTTTTTCACCGCCCCACCTCTTGCGAAAATCTACAAATATCTTAGAACAACAAACTGTCACGTTAAGCTAGTTCGTGCCAAATATAGGTATTCTTTAGTTGGCTTTAGTTGGAAAAGGAAGAACCTCAAATTCTGTGAGCGATCATCATGGTTGAGAACAGTTCTAAACATAGTAACGTCGTCATCGTTGATTGCGAAATGAAATAATTTATAAATAAAGTAAACAAATACGGATCCAAATGACTGCCTTGTGGTACTCCAGAATTTACAGTGAAATAATTCAATAAGATCTGTTCAGTAGATTCGACTCGAGCTAAAGGAAGAAACTTAAACTAAATAATTTTGTTTAAATTTTAAAAGTAAAACGCGATGGGACAGAATAAAAGAAGACAGAAAAATACTTTACAAAATACAAAGCAGAAACTACAAGTTAAGAACACATTTTTTTTTAAAAAAATTTTTGTTTTGGCATTCATATTAGATATAAGCATCGATATTGTTGGATGCTTACATCTAAGTTTATATCAGTCAAGTGAATAAAATAATTCCAATCATTAAAGTGTTTGTCACTTTCGTCAATAAAAATCGAAATTAGACGCAGTCGATTCTTGTCAAAGCGGGCTTTTAGGTGAAAGAATGGCGAATTTTTTAGTAAAATTTGAGACGCGCCGACGCGGAGCACCATTTTAAAACGACAATTAAACACATAAATTAGCACTTGGGAGCTATTGTGATTATATCTAAAATTAAATAATAAAAAAAAAAGCATTCATTCCTAAAGAGTACTGCGCTAGAGGATCAAATTATATGTACTCCCGTAAGAAAAATGTAAAACGACACTTTGAAATAATACTTTCACTTTTGAGAATAGACGGAACATTTGCTGTTTTCTCATTGCAGTTTAAAATTTATCTTGGATTAATTAATTTTGAGATATTGTTGTAGGGGAGAGGAAGGCAAGAACGACAACTTAAGCTTTTTAGCTTCATTTTTTTAACATTTTTAATATTTTAGAGCACTTTAGTAAAAAATAATACTGTTTATTTTTCTGATTCTTTTTGCATGATTTTAAGATTTGAACTTAAACCAACTCCATCCACTATGTCGATGAAATTAATGGATTCGTTCGCGAATTAGCCTTTCAATTAGTACTGACTATTGAAAATGAAATGTAGTTAAAGTCTAAGCCTTAAATTGGTTTGATCCTTTTCGCCTTCCTCTCCCCTACCTTTTAAATGCATTTTAGCAGCTCTTAAAAAACTATTTCTGTATGTATGTAATGGGATAAATGCGATTCTGGATTGTGTTTTCCTGATCAGCATCATCATTCTATCTATGGTTTTTTAAACTTCTTATATCACTTTCATACCATATTGTAAAAGAACATTTATATATCTTGAAATAATTTAACCCTCGACACTCGCCATATACATGTTAGAACTCGATTTAAAAATTCCTTTGTTCACTCAGTGTCCAGTACATGAGTCTGGGGTTAAGACACCATCAAATAAAACCATTTTTTAAAATTTAATTCAAAAAATGATTTAGGCAAAGTGACGCGCTGACATGTGGCTTCTTTAGCATCATACGCATATGAAAGAATGTGAGAAACTTAAAAGTCTTCTGTGGCATTACTTGCAATATGTCAATTTCTTGCATACATCGACGATATTGATATTAGCTTTGTTCAATGAGGCTGTCCAGCATGTAAATTACAGGTTTTCCTGTTCAAGGAGAAAAATTATGTGCAGCTCATATTTTCTTTTTGTTCAATGACTCTGCCTGGACTCTGCTCCGAGAAGAACTTCTGCACTTGCTTTTGAGGTAGAAAAGATTTGTGAGAAACGTCAAAATCATTTGTGGTTGCAAATTAATTGTTTTGTCGTCGAAGTGAAAAGTTGTTTGTTGATTATTTAAATAGAAGAAAAAAATCTTCTGATAAAGCGAAATCGGTTATTGTAAGAGTAAGTAACAATTAGTGCATGATTAATGTTCATTAATTCACGATTTATACTAAGCTTGTAAACTCAAATAATTATTCAACAATAAAAAATAAAATTGTCAATTCTTGACAACCAACATGTGGCTGTATTTTTCTGTTCAACCTTTGATCTGACATTTTCAACAAATTTGTGCTGCTCTGCCTTGCTTTTTTTCTCATTGAACAAAGCTATTATTAGTAGTACACAGCGAGCAATGAGGGTAGCGTTAAACGAGGGCAAAACTAAAGTATATGCTGTCAACAAGAAGGGTAACCCAACATCGACGAATCGACTATCCCACTATTACATCACTATTACTTCTGAAAACAACATAACTTTAGAAATAAAACGAAGAATAACGCTTGCCAATCGCCTTTTCTTTGGGCTGAGAATAAAACTTTACAGTTGGTCCCTCTCCCGAAAAACTAAGAAAATTCGATCTACTTCTTTTCTTTTATACAAATTGTAGTTAGAGAATTTCTTCGATTTGTAGCGGAGCTGGAGTAAATTCAAAGGCGGTTTTCATCTTAGGCGGATGAATTTCTCACGTTACATAGGTTTTACATTAGCAAATTATTTAGATTCAATTTATGTTCAATTTCATCACCAAGCATCAACAGTCGTGATTAGGATTATTGCGACCCTCCCATGGACCATAGAATCGGAGACAGATGCTGCCTAACTTCTACATTTAAAGATATAGACATGGACAATATCGGTTTTTGGCCGGTATTGCAACATGTCCTCTACGATTAATTACTTTTAAAAATCGCCACAGTTCATTTGTGATCCATCTATGAAGTGCTGGATATGGATTTCGTTTCTTTCAATTCATTTCAACTAGTAATGCTTTCATAAAAAATTCAAAGATACCAAATTAAGAATCCTCAAATCCATCAGTCACATCACACAGTTTTCTCTTTATCACAATTATCGTCTGTGAATGCAATAGCTAAAGCCCTTCTCAGAACAAAAAAAAAAAAAACTTAAACTCTTTTGCATCGCAAACGATATAAATATATTTAGAGGTGGTTCGTCGTTCGATCCTTTGCCCCAAAACAGGTACTTCTTCAGCTCTATATAGCATCTTTATCAAGTGGATACCGAAATAGATGCAATATTGACCTATATGACAGAAAGGACACCGAAGAGTATCTAGTTACTCTTGGTCCTTCACCGTGCACATAATATTTATTGGATAAATTCAAAAAGTTATGTTATTTGATGATGGTAAGGGCGAAGGACACTTTAGCTGTAACAAATTGGGTTTCAAGTGAATTGATCCTGAGGAGAATGCAATTTTGTGAGGCAAAATCAAAAGCACTGAAGCATTTTACCATCAACTTGGTTAGTTTCAAAGCAAACTACAAAACTGAACTGAACTTAACTGCCTCTGCATTTGGTTTGCTTTCAACTGTGAGTGAAGATGTATTATTAAGTTTGGAGAAGCAAATTTGTGTTTCCTGGAAATTTTGTGAATTTTGATTTCATGCTTTGACTGCGAATGCAAATCAAAGAAGTTGCATTTATAGTTTCATTACAATAATTTTCTATCCTAGTAATGCTTTATTCGATTTATCTTTGAGCTGTTAAATGCTAAAAGTATTTCTTCATCTAGAGTGCCATCATAAACGTCATATCCTTCACAGGAGGTCACCCGCAACACTGTTCGCTGTGCAAACAAATCACAGTCATTTCTCATATCCTTCATGGTCACAAATGTAAATTGCCTTAACCCGTTTCTATTTCTGCTGCTGCTAATACTCTTAACATATCAGGCAGGTGGAAACCCCAATCTATTATGTGCAGACGAATGACTATACATACGAGTACATGAGCGACACGTCGAAATCCTCCATGTTGGACAACTTCCCAAGCTGCAAAACATAAATCTTCTTAGCTCCCAGGGAAAACCCACGAGTGAATGTGCTGCAAGGACGACGGAATTTTTCAGACGAATTTATCACGTCATATTGAGCCAACCATTGTTTTGAGTTGAGTAGGGAATCAAAAACTCCTAGTTAGACAATAGGGATGAGGGTCAAACGTTTTGAGTTGTGATAGGAGATATTCATTTATTAAATTTTCTTCTATAAAGACCTAAGAAAATTTAAAAAAAAAACATCTTTATGATTATGAGGGTATTCGCATTCTTGGTGCACAATAGTCGAGAGGTGTGTAACTGACATCTTAAGAATAGATGACATTGTTTATCAATCGACAGTGTTCATCTTAACACTTGAGGAGATAACTTTATCTCACGTATTGACGATATGTCATCGTGAATCTTTGGTATTGAATACATTAAGACAATGAAATTGAATTATCTTCCCACCTTCAGACAATTCATTATGCACTTTACTAGAATGGACGTAACATTTGAAATTGGGCGCTTTATTTTATGTATTTTCTAATTTGGAATAGTTCGGAGTTGAAGAAAGGATGATCGATTCAATTTCTGTTATGACAATAACATCACTTTTCCAGATGTCAAAAATCGAGAAAATGTTTCTGCCGATTTGTTATTGTGGAATATTCTTTTACACGCTTTCTACAAAATGATTATCGTATAAAGTACACCTGCGAAAATACTCGAGCAAAGACAGGAGCTAAATAACTTAAGCACAAAAATATATTTCTACAAAATAGACGTATGAAGAGTATTCTAAGTATTTTAAGCATTGGAACAAAAGCCTTTAGTGTATTTATGGGGCCATCAAAAGCCAGGTTCAAACATTCAAGTAACGAGCACTTGATGTTTAGGTGGATGTTTGGAAGAGCTCCGATTGTTTACTGCAGGGTCTTATGTGGACACAAAATTCGGTCCCACGAATAGCGCCGACCTAGGGCGAAAAAGCAAACACTTAGTGGACATTCTGATAGGTCACCGTGCTTTTGAAGAGATCTTTGATGTGCTAAGTTTGACTGGCATGGTATATACCGATATAGAAAATGATAAACAAACAAAAAAACACGCTCCAAGATGTTACATCGAAAACAAGAAATTAGAAATTTTAATCGAACATTTTTGCCATGCAGCTTCTGACAGACAGACAGGCAGACAGACAGAAATTCCCTAATTGTATACTTTTTGGTATCCTGAAATCAAATAAAATAGAATAACAACTTATCGAGTAAGAAATCAACACAACTGACAAAAATATTTTCGTGCGAAACATTATTTTAATTAAAAAATTTGCCTCATTAAAATATGTTTGCATAAGTTGAAGTAGCTGAAGAATGAGGCGTGGAGATATTACCCATTAACTCTGCCAACTTTAGCTTTAAAAATGTGTTCTCTTTTACCATTTAGGAACCCCAGGGGTATGTGTACTAAATTTCAGCTAGCTTTCCAGCTTAAATTTAAAGGCCTGAAAATTGAAGACGTACGGAAGAACGGAACTACTTAATTTGAATAGCTATTTCTCAAAGTATAAAGGTGGAATATATTTAGCGCAATAAATTTTGGAGTGTATGAGAGATGTTATTACGACTACTGAGAAGTCCAAAACAGTGGGTCCGCAAATGCCGTCCGTCGGTCTGCCTGTCCGGGCACCGTATGGCGAAACGGTTCGACGGATTTGCTTCAAAAATCGTATATAAGATTTTTGGGGTTACATGTCGGGGCACCTTTTTATGTTTTGCTTTATCGTTTGAAATAACGGTACCTGCCATACAATTTTTGTGTGAAAATCACTTATAACTATTTTTCTAGAAAATGCTTCAAAGACTTGTGTTCTTTTTGAACTAAAGATACTTGAGATGGGGCCAAAAATACTGCGTACTTAGATTTTGAAAAAAAAAATCGATTAACGGTAATCTATAAAACCGCCAATATATTCAAAACATTTTACTGATTTTATTATATAATTAAGCCGAACAAATTTTGCATACTTCGATTTTTGAAATAATTATTTTAAATATTTTTCCCATATAACGACTTTCTTAAGTTTAAATTAAATTGGTGTTTTCAAAAACGGCTCTCCCGATTTTTATGTATTATGAACAATTATATTAAGTGAGTCCAATATGCAAAATTACATCAAAATCGTTGGTACCGTTTTTGAGAAAATCTAATTTTTTAAAACCTAAAATGTATCGAGAAAGTTTCGTATGACGCAGTCGTGCACTTTATTTTTTTTTAAAACCTCGTTGTTGTATGAGGTTCCCACAAAGCAATTGAAAGATTTTTAACTGTGTTGCTAATGTCGTTTTCGTTTTGTAATCCGGAAGACTTCCGGACTATTCTGAAACTGTTCGTTTGGTAAGTTCCTTGAATAGTTCCTCTCCTGGAAAGAAGAGGAAATCGCTTCTGACTTTAAATTCAGAATCAATAGCAGAAGCACTAATACAACTAAACCCCAGAAACGTCAAAATCGATAAATGTAATTGCTGTTGCATTTAATAATTCTTAGATTAGGTGGAAATTATAACCAAATTTAATTAAACAAATAAAGAAATAATATAAGGTATAATATAAACATATTTCCTTATCGTCATCACACTGGCAGTGGGGCGGTTGGAAATTCATATACACAAATACAAAGCCATATACACTTCAAATTCAAATTTAATGTGTGTGCTTGTTCGTTTGGCATCCCGGATCGGAGAGCTCTCCCGGATTACCAAATGAAAACGACATAAGAGTCAGCTTACCGATTTCGAATTTTTCGAACATACTTGCAACTTGAACGCAAAAATTGAATGGCTAAATGCAATAACATGAAAATTAACATTTTTTTTAAAAAAATCTAGATTTTAGTTGCATTCCACTCAGGAACATTACTTTTGACTTTATCAAAAAGCGTAAGTATCAAGAGTAAAGGTGTGATCAGACGGGCATCCAAACTTGTCATCCGGATGACAACATATGATAGTTAATCTCGGTTTTATTACCGCCACCGTTTTAAGCGGACCAGGAGTCAGCTTTATTTGACTCACATAGTATTAAGCACAATTAGACCGTATGACTTCCACATGCAAGGATGTCTTCATCAAAACAATTCTAGGTGCCGTATCCTACTACTCCATGGCAACTTTCATATCGTTTCAGAAGTTCTTCATGTGGTTGTGGAAATCCAACCAGAATGCATGTTTTCCCCACTGCTCGCAACCAACCAACTAGTTTGAGAGACGGTCAAACGGTCTCTGGACTTTGAAATGGTTAATACGCTGCTTAGTAACTCCGCCTCAAGGAGGATATCAATACCGTTCTTACCATGTTTCCTACCGTATGACAACTTCTTGTAAGCTTTTGTCTTATTGTCCAGAAACGCTCCGGAATTCACAAGATGTCCCCTCTAGCTTTCATATTTTCCATTAAACCCACAACCCATTACAAAGCCTCGAATAAATTCGTCTATGTATTTGGTTAATCATCAATATGCAAACATTTTTCAAAATACTCATTTACAACTACATCGGGTTCCAAAAGACTCTTGTACTCTAATATTGCGCTGATATCTTCCACTGTCAAAAACTTTTCCAATATTTTTAATTTATTTTGTATCTTATCGAAGAACCTAAAAAGGTCTGCATATAGTTCTATAAAGTAATAGATTGGCTGTCTTGTTTCATTTCCTTCGATGATGGTACTAGGTAAACTTGCATCAATTTTGGACATTGCTAGGTCAAATGCACCACATTTATCCTTCAAATTATACAATGATGCAGTTAATTTGGTCCTAACAATTGAAACCTCTTAAAAGTGTTATTTTAAGCAAAATAATTGTATACCGTATCTTATGAAGGCATTTCTTTTTTGAATTGAATTTATCTAAAATTCTCTTTTCTTCTTGATCAGATTGAAGACGAGGATAAGGACGAACACATGGAATACCTCTGTTGATGAAAATAAGTACATAATACTTTTTGAGGCTCCCATTATGTAGCTTACCTGGTCAATATAAGAAACCGCTGACAGAGGGTATCCATTGCGTCAAGAATTTCGTTCTGTTCCACTACTGCCGATTGGAATAGAAGGTAATGCTCCTTGAAAATGGTCTCCAATGAGGTAAGAATTCTGTTAAAGTATCTTTCGCACTGCATATCACAATCGTAAGTCAGTATTTCCTCGTATTCTTCAAATTTTCGCGACATAATTTTTTTTGGAAATTTTGACAATAAAAACTTGTTGTTTCTTCTAATCTTTCTTTTATGATTTTAAATGATATAGAATTCACGGTGAATGTGCACAAATTTAAAGCACGCCTAATGTTTGCTTAAAATTAAACAACATTCAACCTCATGTTGGTTTCAATTGCATTTCCCAAAAATAAGAACATTTTCGAAGCTTTAAGGTATACCGCACTTGAGATGCACAATCACGAAGACTGCGATGCACATTAACCATGACAAGTACTCCGAAACAGTGACATAAGGGGCCGCGATGTAATAATCCATTCTGATGCAATGTAGAGTTTGGTTGATGGAAAAGTATGTTTTGAAATCGGATGAACGCCACTTGTTTCCCCTGATTGGGAATGACGGAATTATAGACAGCTGCAGAAGAGTTTTACTAAAAAAAAACATTCATGGAATTAACGGAAAAGGAGAAGTACAAGAATCGTGCGTGGTTTTGCGTCGGGGACTCAGGGCAAATATCTCAAGCAAAGCTTTAAAACAATTTAAGGTTATGTTAAAGTTATGGTTACTCTCTTATGTGAAAGAGGTTTCTTCGTGACTGCTGTCATAGAGGTAAAACTGAAGGTTGAGCCGTAAGAGTATTGCGCTTAAGTCAGTTTTCCCTGTTTATTTGTTCTTCCTAAAATATTTGGAATATATATTTGAATATTTGGTCCATAAAAACTATAAAACCTGAGTGTATGAGTGTGCTTACAACATAGATGATTCTAGAGTGCACTACGCGGTACAAGGCAGACTTTACCAATAGCAAAACAAGTCAATATCGACGAAGGTTTATCTAAACCTTGAAAGTTGAAATAAATGTAAATTCCCAGAATTTATTTAAAAAAGTTCCGACTTCATAGACGAAATCTATCTTGAGGACATCGTAAAAGGCCTAAATTGGTAACAGTGATAAGTGTACCGACTCACACCTCTGAATGCAATCTTTTCTGATTGCCACGATCCAAAAGATGCAACTGACAAGATTTACTATGATGAAGTGAAGAAAAGTCGTTGACATCTGTTATGGAAGACTTCAACTTGGCTGCTGAATTGGCACCATCTAGAGGAAGTGATAGGACAAGATGGGAACCCATCTAAAGTGGATAAAGGACCGGTTTCGCCAACCAGCATGAAAGAACAGGAGCTGCAATCATAATGGAATAAATCTGTATAAAATGTAGCCCTATTAGAGGAAACATTCTTCAAGATTAAAAAAACTATCAACAAGTTGTGTGACATAATTATTGAATAAGGGACCAGCTATGTGGTCGTAATATATATCATCACAAGGAGCTGCTATAGTAAAATGGCTACTTGGGAATGAACAACTACCCTCTTTAGTAGTCATTTTTCAATTACAGAAATCATTGCCAAGAATACCATCGATGCTGAACCTCTTTTGGTTTTGTCGAACTTCGTCAACCGTGTGCATACGAACGATTTCGAACATCCGGATGTGGAACTTGGAATTTAGTCGAAACAAAGATATTATTGGAATTTCCAACGCCAACGGGATTATTTACAGGAATTATTTTAGACCGAGGTTAGAAGTAATAAGACCAGGACCAGACGCCTTCAGGACCATTAACTCACTGGTTGGAACGTCGAGGTGTATGCCCGGGAACATTTGACATGGTACAGGATATTGCCACCATCGCCATTTGAAATTGCCTAAGCATTCGCCACCCACTTCGAAGCGAACTTCGACCACAACTAGAAACAGTGAAAAAACTTTTAAAAATTTCAAAATCAGCAACACATAGGAAGTTGTTAACATCATCCACAGTGGCAATTTAAAGAAGTCATCTGGAACAGACTAAATTTCTAACTCTTTGTTAAAAAGTTACCAAGCATGGTCATCCTACTCATGATTCTCTTCAACAACTTTATCAACAACAGCTTCCGGAAACATTGCAACGTGCCAATGAGCGTTCCAGTGCCCGTCATATCAATTAGGATTCAGGACTCGACACTATTATTCCCTGCAGAAGCTTCGCAACGATGTCACCATTGGACTTTACAAGAGCCAACTAAAGCCTGCTTGCTGGACACCCAGGAGGCATTTGACAGAATTCGAAGTATTCGATCAAGGACAAGACTTTCCTGACTGATCAGATTCTCTTCAACATCCTTACTTCAGACCAGCCAGCCAATAAAGGACGAAGCAAGACACTTTCATACGCCAACGACTCCTTTACCTAAACTACTTGTAACCCGACGATAACCGGGACCTATATCAGAAATCTACTGGACTACTACTTGAAATGGGGACTAAAGTAAGTAGCAGCCAGGAAGAACTCATCTGTTTCCGCGAGAACTCTGCGATATCTATTGAAAAATGCTCTCCCGTAGAGTACCTCAGCTATTTTCCTTGTCCTCTCTTACTTCGTTCGATCTAAACATATTTCCCCCAATTGGCCCACCAAAATTAAAGACTTACCTTAGTTTAGTACTTAACGGTTTATTAAAGTCAAAAACTTATTTAAAATAGTAAAAAAAAAATGAAGAAAAATCAAAGCCGCCACATCCTATCCAGAACATCCACGACATCCGCAATGCACACATTCGACCACACGACCTTCCTCCAACTTTGACTTGGGTACCCTACAAATGCAGTTTGTACCGAAATTTGTGTCTCTTGTCTGGATACAACGCAGGCAGCATAGATTCTCATAGCCGGACTTTTTCCATTTTGCTATCAAGTTTGGGTCAGCGATTTTTTCCTTCAGACAATAGTCGTACAGCTCTCGGCTAATAGCCTTCCGACGATAGAACAAATCGTAAATATATCGTGACTTTTGATGGTGAATCTTAAATATTGGCCACAACGACTCATTGATACGTTTTCCTTCATGGGGTTCAGTCTCAGCTGAAGAAAAAAAATTTAATTTTTTTTTAAGTAGAAGCAAAAGAAAATTATATGAAAAGAAAATAAACTTTACCTTCACGCATTTTTTGTTCCAATTCTTCCAAGGTTGGTTCAATCAACTCCCAACCGTCTGGCGGTGGCTTTCTGCTACGTTTTACTTTAGGCATATTTATTTAATTTGATTTTGATTTGCAATCTTGTAACTAAGCAATAAATTAAAAAAAATATATATCGAATATTTAAAGAAAAAACTATTTTGGTAAAGTTTACCGCCGTCAGAAAAGAAAAGTTTTGATGACAAGAGTGGTTATATTTGATAGATGTCAATTGCTAGGTACATTCACAATGGGGGCATTAAATGATATAATGAGATCGTTACATTTTACACATTTGTAACGTGAAACAAGTAAGATTAGACGGTAAGAACTGTATTTACATTTTTTCCATTATTACAGTACCACACACACTGTTTTGAGTAAAGATAAAGCCTTTTAACCGTCTAACCAAAAAACGACAAGGGAGTTTCGAGCTATATGCCTTTGAAAATTTAAAGGTTGGTAAAAGGTGGTGCAATGAGACTGTTTATTTGAAAAATACTTTGCTACGAAAACAAGTAAAGAGTGTCGATTTCGCATTCAGAAAATGGAATTCAATACATACAGTATTACAATACAAATTATAAAAATACCTTTACGGCAATTTGATCTTTGAATCTGCAGTTGTTTCATTAACCAAGCGATTTAATTGTGAAAAAAATTATCTTGCATCAATTTTCCACGCATTGTTGAGAAATCTGGAAAAAAATTAATTTCAGAATTTTTTAATAGTTTCTATTAAGAGTCTTTAGCTCACCTTACAACCTTTTTCGTTTAATTACTATAAGAAGCGTGAGAAACTTAGAAGTAATCCGTAAAGATTCGTCGCTTTCAGACAATGCTTAAGTTAGAAAAAAATAATACTGGATCACTCAATTCAGGATGGGTTTGAAGATTCTGCTTTCTAGGAAAGAAATTAATTTTGATGAGCAAATTAAATAATAAAAATGAATATATATATATTATTCAAAATATATTATCTGATTTATTACCACAGAAGAACTGCGCTACTGTCTCACTTTTCTCCTAGATTTAACGCTTACATTTATTTTTCTTCCTGGTAGCGAGAAAATTACCAAATCCACAAAAACATCTTCATCTTTACTGTCATTTATTTCATCCACGACAATTGATGCTAAATTCAGTAGTTCCTCGAGTACTTTAACTTGTTCATCTTCACATTCATCCTATCCTGTATTTTATTCAGCTTGTATTCTTTCCTTTCCTAAACGAAGTTGCTTTTATCGACTGTCACAGTAGTTACAAGTACATGCCATCTGTCACATTCACTAACCTTTTGTAGAGGCTCATTGAACTCTTCTCTCCTTCTGGAGACTGCAACAACATTTTGTTTAGCATAAGCTGCTTACTAAATGCTTACTGCTAACTAAAATATTCAACAAACAAAAAATGCAGTTCTGTCAGTGAATGAGAAGTTTTTAGTACCATTTATATTTAAATGATGTTATATTTTCGTAACAAATTTAAAAAGGGGGTAGGTCATTATTAGTAATATAAGGCTGCTAGAGTTTTAACTTAATTTTAATATTTCTTTTTCTAATTTTTCCCTTCCCCAACAGTTTTATTCGCTGTCAAACTTCTTCCAAAAGTTCTGACAAACATCCAAGAGCAAAAACTTTTATGTGAATTAGATATATTATTGGGCATGAGCTTGTACTTCAATTGTTGTCAAATATGCTATAATTGCTTCTTAACAAGTGTAGACTTGACAGCTGTTAGAGTGCATTGACAAGAGTTGTAGTAATCCGGCTTGCCCAATAGAAATGATTATTATTTTTTGGTCTTTGATAGCTGAGTTTGACGTTAGAATTTTTTATTCAATGCAAACATTTTCCGATGCTTAAATCCACAAGTAAAATATTAAATTAGATCTTGATGAAACAGCAATAGAATGGCTTTGAAAATATGTAATCCAAACAAAAATTAGATAAAGTTATACGTTACCTCAATACAGTTTCTTTGCACGACTGTAATTTATAGTAACCCCGACTATTCGCCATCTAACGTCAAGCACAGAAACATTACTATCTTGAAATAAATCTTCATCCCCACGAAATTTTGACAGTTTTCATTCACAGAAATTCACAAAAGAGAATTGTCAAAACTTTCACTACGCGAAGGCACGAACATTTTGCAAAAATATTTTCGTCTACAAATTTCTGGCCACTGATCAAATTATTGAGAAAAACAATTAAAATATTCATACAGTAATTCTAATCGCCCAGCTAGTGTAGTGTGTGTGTGTAGAACAGTGCAACAAATGTGAGAGCTTAAATCAACAAAAGAATAAAAGAAAAAAAACTACATAGTTGAAAAAAACCTTCAAGTGCGTGTGAAAACAAAAACAACACAGCAGTGATTGACGGACGACTGGTTCTTAATTTTTTTTATTTGTGATAAAACATTCAGTGAGTGTTATTATGCTAAAAGTGTTGTATATGTTTGTTCTTGACCAAAATAAACCAAAATAAATAACAAGTGTGCGGTAATCCGGATCCCAGGTGTGCCAAGGAGGCGTCAACACACATGCGGGAGCTCTAGCGCTACATTCTAATGCAGGAAATAAATGATTCAGGTTGGTACCCACATACCTATCATATTTTTTGGTTTGCGGAGGTGGAGGGTGCTGTAGGGGCTCCGCCGCTTCATTGCCATCGTCGTCAGTTATTGAATATTATCATATTTTTTTTGTATATTTTTTAATTGAAACTGGCTCTCTGTACACTGTCTCAGTACTCACACAGTCGGAACAGAGGAACACGAGCGGCACCGTCAAAATAAGCTTCCAAGCACAATATAATTGATTTGCGCTTCCATTGTCTCACAATTGCAGTGCTTGTCGCGCTGGGATGGATGTGGGATAAAATCAATTCGCTGTCGGTCCAGCGAAACGCGGAAGAACGTTCGTTTGTTCGAGTGGGCGTTGTGTGTACAGCGAGAGGGGGCAGGGGGCAGACGTGTGCCTGGTACTGATTCAGCTATTAGTGTGATGGCAATTATCAGCGTCAAATGGGGCAGTAACTCGTGAAATTGAAAAATATTTTTGTTTTTCTGTTGATCGATGCGAGTGAGCTTGTAAAAAATGCAAATGACCTTAGGCAGAGTTTTTGATAATTTTAGATTCAAATCAGAAGAGACAGACGTTTTTACGGCGTCCAGATGAGTTAGCGTATTCCAGGAAGGCGACAATGTAAACATTGGTACCAGCGTATGTGTTGTTCAACAAAGTAGCGAATGTGTTACGGAGAGCTGTGCTCGGAAGTTAGTCATCAGTTTGATGGAAGTGTTTTGGTTTTGGATGTCCTAGGGTATTATTTACCCGATAACAACGCTTTTAATAGAATTGTCTATTCGTTGCGCAAAGTTAAATGAATTCATTATGCGAGAGAGCAGTATATATTTTTTTTTTCATGTTTGTAGTATGCAACGTTGCACAAGCGGTAACTCAATTCAACTTTCTAGACTGACACGACTGCTTTCTTATTTGCTAGTGTGTTCGCGTTGAAGACAACATATCTGAAATTGTGCAATCACAATTGAGCCAGATTCTGTGCCGCGACAAGTACATTCCTTCAAGTAGGGACATTTTTTTCCTTTAATCAAATATTTATTTTATTGGGTGTGTGTGCGTGCTCTATAGGAGTTTTTTTTTCTACAGTTTCTGTTTTATGCTGCCGCTAACACGAACTGTTCTCTCAGCTATAAACGAGACTATAGCAGTTCATTTTAAAACTATAGTCAGCGGAGTAGAATCTTCGTAATTTGCAGTTCAAGGCGTTACAGACTCTTCAATATCTTTCATGGTGCTGGGAACATACCTATTGGTTATGAAGTCTCTCTCTAAATAGATTTCGATCGAATAGATCAACATCAACGTCATGAAGTGAAATAACATGGCAGCTTAATAACGATCAGACAAGTGTAGCGCGTGAATTCAACTACCTCGGCGTTCGGCAAACATGCAATAGTAAAAATACAGTAGAGCTAAGTCTGCAGTTAACATTCTGTGGGGGAAGCTTTTCGCTAATCAAAATAATTACCTTTATTCCAAGAATCAAGTATTTAACTACAACTACAAGTACTACAATTATTGATGAACATCCACTTCCCTGGCTGTAGTTAGGTTACCGATAGTGACGCATAAAATAGCAGTAGTAGACATCCTAGCGAACAGTGATGGGCTGCCTTGAAAGTTGTTACATGGGGAAAAACGAGAACAATTATCAAAGATTTATAGAGATAGCTTCACTCTGCTTTATATTCCCCATTGATGGGAGGAGGTGACGTGAAATAACGCTAAAAAATGAGCTTATTTCCATTCCAAAATCATCCATTCAAAAAATCGAAAAGTGGCTTAAATCAGGTAGCGGGCCACTCAGGCACTGTTACCATAGACGCCTGCCTGACGAAAAGCACATACCCCGAGCGGAGCAAAGAAGTTGCATGAGCGGTACCTGCAGCTTGCAGAAAGAGGCTTGAAATCGCTTAATCCCGCATAGCGGGTCACCAAGGTCTCTGTTGCCAAAAGCGCCTTACTTAGAATTTGACATTATTTCGTTTGGCAATATTTCACGTCACCATTGGGGGATAACTAAAGCGGTCTCTATTTACAAACCAGGAATATCATTTCTGCTTGAGGTCAGTGAAAAATTGATTGGGTATCCATGACAGACAACGCATATCCACTGATATTGATGGCATTGATAGAGCTATTCGGAGTGAATCTTTATTGAATTGAGTCTGCCTTGAGATCTAAGGTCATTTAATCCACACTGGCTGCTGCGTTAGAACAGCGCGGGCTTTTAAAGGTTTTGTTCTGTGCTCTCCGCCACCTTGTGGAATCTTTTGGTTGCCTCCTTAATGAGATGACTTCAAGGCGAGCGCCACCCTGCTATCTGATACACTAGCAGTACTAATGTCATTGTCAACGGATGAAACTGATGTATCAGACTACCCGAGGAAGACGAAGATAATGCTGTTTACAAGAAAATGAAAAAGTAGACGGTTTTCTTGGGCACTCAACTTGCCTTATATGTTTTAAGCCTCTTTCACGGGACACTGAGAGCGGCTGATGATGTCGATAACGTAGCTGGACAGACGGACGAAGATTAAAATCATAGGCAGCTTTAAAAACGATGGGAAGATCGGGTGATTAGTTGACGTGTCTGGGCATCCCAGAATCGTAACTAGTTCTTGAAACTCCTTCCTGACCTCAGCTTCAAATATTTCAAAGTAGCTCACGAAAGATATCTGCAATCATGACCTCGTCACTGTTGATCCAACCTTGTGAATTCATGCGCTGTAAGTCCTTTTTCTGATGGACTTATGTTAACTTCTAAGACTCTTGCGCTTATAAGTTTAAGTTGGACGGGATAAGTACATGGTACTTCGTTACCACTGGGAAGCGTTGGATATAATTCTACAACTCTCAACCAACCCTTAAAGGTTAAAAAGACATCTTAACCGCTTTTAAAAAAATATGTATAAAAACACGTCAAGTTTTATCAATGTTGAAGAGCAACGTTCAGAATCAGAATCTGAAAAGTTCGTTAAGATTTGTAGGGGCTGTTAAAATTATTATTATTTAATCCCAAAGGCCATTTTTTTAAAAATAGTTATAGTTAAAACTTACACCATTTTTTAAAGCCAACAAGCATTTATTTTCGGCTCTCTCCCAAAGTTTCCATAATTTTATTAACAGTGATTAACACCTCGCTCGGTTTTTTACCACCAACTACCAAAAATTGAACCAGGCGTGTTTTGCTTCTTCGACTATTTCGCTTAAGGTTTATAACTTGCCGTAGTTTTGGATATAACTTGTTAAGAAAAGCTTCCCAAATTTGGCGTTCGTCACTTCTGTTTGTGCCCAAAATATAATTTAGCACACAGAATGGATGGAGAAGCTATGCTATAGGCCCTGCAAAGGCAAACAACCAATTCATCAGCCCAGTTCAGAAATATTAATAGGCCTGCCTTACATTCTTCAGACGCTTATCGCTCGCAAAAGAAACGCCAAAAACGTTTTAAACATTACATGGCAATTTGAATTAACTTCTTAGTTATATTAATGAGTTTCTGCAAAGTTTTGTACTTCTTTCTATTAAATCCGCCGGAGAAATGTCACAACTTTGATTGAAAAGATTGGATTCCGGAGTATTTAATAATCGGATTTGGCGAAGCTTTTATCTTGCAAACTTCTTAAGTCTTTTTAGTCATCAAAAACTTCACCATAAACTAAAAGAATCATTGGGTAAATAAATCACAAACATGGCAAAGTCATTAATAATAAGAAAACCAAAACCAGAGGCAAATCAACATAAATCCTATTCCTCCACAATCATAGATGGTAACAAAAATAAAAACATTCTGCTAACAGAATTTAAATAGAAAACGTGATTCCTTTTCCTGCATTACTTTGCACTCATACTTCAGAATTTGCCTCAGTAAAACTTATTGATTGGACTCACAAGAAAAAAAACACATTCATTTTTCGGATGTGACGAGTCCAAAATATTCCTTACGTGATTCTTTTTTTCGATTTAACAAATAAGAAACCAGCCCAGCCTTTACAAAAAACAAAAAAAAATGACCAACTCTGGCTGTCGTCAGTCTCACACCTTGTGTTCCATGCTAAATGTGTCATTTGTTTATTTTTATTTGTTCATATTCATATTTTCCATTCCGCCGGAACTACAAATACACTTTGTCACAACATTAACTTTACATGTTAATCAGAAAGCGATCGATTGTTTTATGTCTTGTTCGTACTTTTGTGGGACAAGTCACTTTGAAATTTGTTTTGACATTATTCATATTCATATTCATTTATATATGGCGGTTTGGGTTCGTTGTGTGAACTTCTTAAGTGCAAGTGAAGGTAGAGTGTATGCTGGGGAAACGCCGACGTCAAGATAAGGGGGCGTCGAAAGCGAACTGATAAGATGGATTTTCAATAGATTAATTTGTAGTTTGTCACTGGTGAAGAGTTACTTTGTTTGCTGTGTGAGATCATTTGTTATATAATTTTGTTATTATTAAAACATTTGGTGGGGATGCAATATGCAGTTGCAAACTCTGGTGTTATTTGCGTTCTAATTAGTGTTATATTTAGTAAAGTTAATTGTTCGACTTCCTACATCATTAAGTTGAACTTTATCGCCTGTTTAATCAGCCAAACAATAGTCGTCATTATTGGCGCGTGCCTTTGTACAATTTAACGTCGGCGAAAAATAACATGTTAACTTTGTTTCTAGCGTCAGTTAAACAAGCAAAAAATATCTGCCAATTACGAACTTAATGACTTTAGCCAGGTCTGTATCAATTGTGTATGCCTGAATCGTTTGATCAACGAAAGTAAGCCTGTAGAGACCGAGTTCCGAGTGTGGTTTGTAGCTTTTGGATAATGTTTTGGTTTATTTTGTAGTTAATAAACCTGCTGCGCTGTTTCGGTACTGTTAATGAGGGCGCTCCCTATTTGTATTTAGCCCACTGCAGCACCAACGCTGATTGGTTCAAATTCTTTGGAAGACGTCTTAGGCAATAAACGATTATTCCATTCCATAATTCTTGGCTCAACGCGGATTTTATATTATTTTGTTTATCAGCGTGGATTTGCGACTTTACATATCCCCAGAGGGAGTAATATGTAATGCACGATCGATGTGGCCATTAACAGGTCCGTTAGTTGTTCGTCAAATGTTTATTTCAGTAAATTAATTGTATCGCATGCTGTGTGGCATGTGGCGCTGTCCTGCTTAAACCCCATGCCCGCAAAAGTTAGTAATGATACCTCTATACCGTAAACCGTTGACTGTAACTTTCTGAAAATAATTATTTTTGCAGCTTTTGGACATATGATTCCACCGTCCCACATAAAGCGTACCAAACGGTGATTTCTTGTGGAGGTAATGACGTTTCTACAATTGCTTGAGGACTATCATTGTTTCAATAGCGGCAATTTTGTTTAATAACCAAAGTGTGCTGCATCCACGGAACAGTATAAATTGCACTTAATGCCCGATGAATTATTGAACCATATTTTTCAAAATAAATTGCTTTGCGATGGAGAACAATTTTCTATTGAAATAGTAGACACTTTGTATGGACTTTAAGATTTGCAATCACTTGCGTGATTTCTGGGTCTTTTTTTTTACATATGAGCTAAAAATATTTCTGTTCAAAAACTTGTCAAATGAAATAACTTTTTATGTTTAAAACTTTGACTTTTTCCAATTAGTTTACTTTTGGCAAAAAAAAACTCTAGTTCTGGAGTAAGGTTGCGCATTGCCTTGAAACATTTGTTGATTCCCTCGTACCCCAGACCAAGCACCAGGCGTCGAGCAACGTTTTTCAAGACACTCAGCAACTGAAACTGACAGTTGTACAGTAGCACACCTTAGTTTGTCAGATTTCTTTCTTTCTCTTCAATTTAAGACAGAGCAATCATAATAAATCATCTCCAACACGTTGGTCGAACAAACATAAGAAAGATCAAACAAACAAAATAAATAGCAGGACCATATAAGTAATGAATCGCGGAAGACCTGCCACTGTCTTAAATCTCTCGGATCTCGGATCAAACATATATAACAACATAAATATAACCGAAGCCGACATTCTGCTATTAATAGCAAGAGGGATAAGTATAACACCTGCCACAAGATCAGTTGGGTCTCAACTGACAGGCATCTAACATCCAACCATATCGATCTCATTTATATTAGCCGTCACTTCAGAAATTGTCTTCTAGACGTCCGAAACAGACGTGGAGCAGATAATGAACAAGAGCGAACAAGAGAAACCCAATATCGCGTGAAAATGAGTAAAGTGAAGCGTAGTGTGAGACGTGACAAACATCCGTACGTCGATTCACTTGCCTTAAGGGCTTGAGAGGCAGCAAACAGATGTGACAGTAGGACTGTTTACACCATCAAGGAGCTCATTGGTGGTCGGAACTCCAAACAGCATCCAATGATGCGTTTAGATGGTTCCCTTTCTAATTTCGGATGAGGAACCCGAACCCCGAAGTTACAAATTCTCAGATATGCACCGGACCTCCCAGTAAAACAGAAATAATAACCACAATCAAGTCCCTTAAGAAGAAAACTCCATTGCGAATACGCCATGCACTGGAATCTCCGCTCACCCAGGCTGGCCGAATATCGGGATGACCTAGGCATACGTGGCGCAGAACAGTCGAAGAGGAATCCGGCTCTTTAGGAATGAGTTGGAGAGAGCTAAAACGCGTTGCAGAACTCTGAAAAAGATGGCGCGCATGCGTTGTTGACGCCCTACGCATTCCGAGGTTGAAGGACTTATATATGTACATATATATAGACGACGAAAGTATCAATTCTTTAATAAACTTAACTTTGACTTCGTCTAAACAAGTTGCGGTGGCGCAGTGATTGTTTCAGACTATAATTTTCAAATATGGGCGAATTTCATTAATCTTAATGTGGCTAGCAAGTTCAGGTTAACGACGAAATTAATTTACGTCTAAGGGGAGAGTAAGTAGTCGCGCACAAAAACTGGTTTAAAATAAGTTACGGGCCATCTATCAATAGTTATTTTTTTAGGGGTGGGGTTCCTTAATCTTGGATATTCAAAGATTGGGTTCTGTAAGAGTTTTTTTATTTAAACAAAAAAAGTTTTACTTCTAGGTCATCCTACATATTACATAAACACTAGAGCGTCAAGGCACACTCAAACGTTCGTGATTCAATCTTAATTTTCGCTTTGCATGCTACAATGCTACAGCTTAGCATACAACAAACAAATATGTATTTCAAAATGTCACCAGCATCCACACATTGCTGAGTAATTAGTTAATGCCTGTAACTCGACTTCGGAGTGCACTAATGTGCACATAAACCCTAAGTTAATTTTCAATGCAATTCTGATATGAGTGTGTTAATTGGTTATTAAAAAAAACCATGAAGAAGTTGCAGCCGACTAGTCACAGCATCACGTACGTGCTATTCAGTTGTTACACTTTTATGAGCAATTGGTTCTGAGAAAACCTGTCGCACGCGAGTTGACAATGACAGAATTTGCATAAAAAAAATGTATTCTCGTAACTCTAACTGTTATAAGTAAGACATAAACCTTTACTAATCGATCGAAAGTATGCCCGTTTTTAAAAAAAAAACATTTTTTACGACACAAAAAAGCATTCTTTGTGTTAAATGTTTGCCTAACATCGCACCATACTTCCATTTCAGTATTTTGAATTTGCTCAACTCATCAGACCCATCCAAACTGTTAGCTTAAAACATTCACATCATCAACCACCATGGACACAGAGAGCGAAGGGAACTTGCTGGAGATTATGGACTTGGCCCGTACTCTGCGACAGGAGCAGCTTTTCAAACAACACGAACAGGCGGCATTTGCAAGTCTATCAGATACGTTGGCCTTAAATTCTTTACAAATCGCTCAGGTTAGTTGTGCAGTTTTTATTACTTTTCAAATATAACAAACAAACTCTTTCTTAGCTCGGCTATATCTGCGCCCAACAAAGACAGAACCTTAATGATCTTATAGTCTCACGGCCTGAGTCTGGACCATCGGTTTGTTGTTCTCGGGCCAATTACCTTGAGAATACAAAGTTCGTTGATGCGAACAAAGCCAAGGCACTCAAATATGAGGTAAAAATTCAATTTTATTAGTTTACTTGAAAAAAAATTTAAATTTGTGTTTGACCATTTTCAGTATGTCATTGCGTATGTGGAACTATTCAACTACCTTTATCGCAGTCCCTATGTCTTAGCCATGACCCTTTCCACTGGCGATCGCATTCCAGAGATAACTCCAAATCAAATGAATTCCGTAAATCACACCATAGCCACTGGACTCTATGGCAATGCTATCCACACAAAGGATGTGGAAACGTTGTTAAAACTTTTAAGAGAATTAATCGAGATCCAGGTGGTAGTTAGCGATAATCCCAGGCGAATGTTACGGGCCGGATCATCATCTTTCGCGAGACTTTTTCATCGTTTAAATGAGTCGATGTTTTCGGCGAAGATTTTTCTCACGGCAGCACTGCATGAGCCGTTGATGAATGTTCTTGTTGATAGCGAAACGATGCTGGACGTCGATCCCAACAAGGTAGTGAAGAATTTCAACAGTAAGGAACGCCTCAAGAGGTTCGGTGAAGAAACATCGCCCGACTACGAGGAGAAGGTTCAAAAATTCCGCGAAGAGATCATCACTAAACTACACAAGCTTGCCAGCTCATTCATAGCCAATCTCACAGCCAACTGGTCACTGTTCCCGTCAACGTTAAGATGGTTAATTCAAACCATGTGCCACCAACTGAAGCAGGCGCACACCAACGAGAAGGACATAAACGAAATCATAACTGACATGGTCTTTACTCATTTCGTTTGTCCAGCCATTGTTAGCCCCGATATATTTGGTATTATTGACGCTCCAATCTCGGAGCTAGCCCGATTCAATCTCATACAGATAGGTCAGATTATCCAGATGCTTGCCCTGATGAGGTACCAAGATGTGGATCCCAAGTTTAGTGAGGTCTATCAGCGATTTGATGCGAATGTGGTCACAAGTTTGTTGGATTTACTCCTGGTGAGTAGTTCTGGGGAAGATGTTGTAGCCATTCGATCGCAGCAGAGTGAATTCGAGCGAGCACATCTGCTTATCACTCAGTCGGAACTGAATACGTTCGTGTCGTTCTTCAGAGTTCTGCTTCAGAACGAGGAGCTCGTTTTGCTGGAAGACGATCGTTCGAAGCTAAAGAAGATCGTTGATCAAATACCGGAGCATGTTCAGGTCAATGGGGATGTTGCCAGTTCTGTGTGTGCAGAGTTTCCACATCGCTCTAAACAGGGCCTCATGCATTTGGGAAAGAGCACGAAGAGTAAACTTTCAAAGAGTCTCAGCAATGGTTCAAGCATCGCGACCAATGGACACTCGCCGTCGCATTCACCACCTTCGAATCACCCAATGGAAGATAACGAGCAGGTTCTAGTATTTCGCATTTGCATATCTGACGACAATACACTGCAGCCGCTTACAGAAGAGGAAGTTCTCAAGATGAATGCAATCGGTCAGGAGATCACCGATGACCCGACGAACATTGAAAAGCTCGAAGAAGATGGAATTGATGGCCCTTTGCTAAGGCCTCTGCATGAGAAAACCACTCGGTTCTCACTTTCGCATGATGATGCATCCATTGGTAACTCGGACAATCTGGAGGCGGTAAGTGAGGCTCCAAGTAATCACTCAGTGACGAGCTCTCTCGAACTAGAGGAGAATGACCAGAACGATAATCTATCCGACATGGTGTCGGCGAATGTTTCGGGCCGTGGCACACCAAACATATCCGGACGCGATACTCCCTCATCTCAGGTTACGGATGGGGAGTCTGTGACAAATGTCATTCCAACCCCTCAGATGGCCAAGTTGCTCTCTAAAGCTCGCTCTGACATTGAGGACAAGTTTTGCAAGTTCGAGATCAAGAAACTGATCGAAGGTGATGAGACTGTGTCGATTATATCCGACACTTGGAGTACAGATGTGCTGGCGAGTGATTCCGAAACACTGGATGCGAATGAGCGTGACCGAAAGTTCTCGACACCGCTTATTCCATCGGCTGTAGTCCTACCTGGCGACAATAACTTTGACCTTTTATCCAACGCAAGACCACAGATTGGAACTAACTATTTGGACGCCTCCGAGACTCGGTCAGAGTCCAACTGGAGCACGGATGTCTTGGCAAGTGATTCGGAGAAACTCGCTGAAGTCGATACTGACGACAATTTGAGTATTACCGCCAAGTCGGACATCACCAATGCGTCAATGCCAGACCAGCAGTGTACCCCAGACTCGCCATTCTTCGCTCCTCGGGCTATGAATGCGACTTTTCATACTCCGGAATCACCAGCTGGATCGACTGCTGATGTCCCAAATGGCGATCCCTCTCAAGATTCGGCCTTCTTTGATGGCACTGATTTGCAGGCAATTTCTTCACTAGCTCGCAGCTCTGTTCGCACAACGAATCAGTATACGGGAGAGAATAGCTTTCAGCAGAATTACAAGAGCGACAGGGAGTCGTTCTTGTCGCCTAGAATGAGGCGTCAAAACTCCGCTGAAAGCAGTATCTCCAGTCAGAGCCTTAATATGGACGACAAGCCGTCGACCTCTAGACAAAAAAAGGCATCACATATGTCCGTGAAGGACCTTATAGATTTCTCCGACTTTGGCGGCGAAGATGGAGCTGTTGGTCTAGAGGACAAGGTAGTGCCTGTGAACGAAGACGATGGTGGTGGAGCCGGTGAGCCGTTCAGTGATATGTTTGATGCGGTTATCCATCGTCGGGTGAGCACTGAACAGAGATCAGCAGTGTTCGATGGACGCCGCAACGGCATAATGGAGATGAAGAACTCAACCGAGACCACATCGTCTGCAATCAAAATGCGACGCCATCAGAGTCTGAACTACGAGAATCACGAGATCATTATGAACAAGAATTCACATAGGCTCAGCATGAAAAACTCATCGGTAACCGATGATGTGAAATCTCAACAGCAAAATGGGTGCCTCAACGATGAAATAATGCTTGTCGTGAAAACTGAGGAATTGACCTTAAACGGCCCATCAACGTCGACCAGCAATGGGCCGGTCCCACCTACGTCATCGTCGGCTACCGCAAAACCAACAAAATCCACGGGAGCCATCCCGAAATCGATTAGTTTTGATGCATCGGCAGATAAATCTGCTCGCAGCGTGCAGCTTCGACGATTACAGCAAGAGCACACGTTGAGAGCCACTGTTGCAACGACCACAAGTAGTGCAGCTGTTGTCAATGGATCAGGCATCTTCAATAAGCTCAAGCAAGGTTTCTTTAAAAATCGTCGTGGCAACAAGAGCCGATTGACCACCGACGATTATCCAAGCCGCAACGTGTCGTTCAGCACCAATGCCGAGACGCTGGAGTTCAATGATGTAACTCTTCAGGCAAGTCCCGTCGTGGTGGGCAATGACACCCCGTACTGTGATATCACCGAAGACATTCTAGCCAAGTATCGACGCAAAGTGTCCACGTCGAGCGAGACGACTAATTCCGATTCCACGGGCAATAGTTGTCACGTCAATCGCAAGAATTCATCTGATATTGAAACAAGGTTTGTTATCGTAATACCAACAAAATGCATGCGCTAATATTTTTGCTCTCTTTCAGAATTCCCAGTGTGATTCTCCATGACAAGGTTGTCGCCTTCAATATGGTCAAGCGCAAAGTTCGCACAGTATTGTCAAAGACTGACCTACACACGGGAGATTTTCGACATACCACAGTAGGTTATCTTACCTTTGAACATTAGGATACAATTTAATGAACGCTTTTTATTTCCCTTTCAGTTTGCTAACGCCTCACCCTTGCTCACATATCTTCAAATTCAACTGGCGCAGGCCATCAATTTGCAGAATTTCCAACAAATCTCTTACGTCTCAGAGGCGATACGATGTCTGGGCACATTGGATGGGGGCCAACATCATCAGCTGATGGAGGAACTACAAAGTGACATTCTAAAGCGGCAGAGCTACCTTCAGTACCTGATGAGGTACCGCCAAAATCTGCTCTTGATAGTCGAGAACCTCGACCAGTTCGAAGAGCGTCTGCGAAGCGAAAGGCTGATGTGCAACAGACATTTGGTTGCAGTCTGCGTACGCATGTTCCTTGAAAAGCGAGAGACACGAATCGAGACTTTCCAAGACGAATTCAGTAGACTTACCGCTGTAGATGATAAAATCGATTTGCTTGATGAGTTTATGGAGTCTTTAATGAACGAGTTGGCTGATGGAGGCTTATTACATGGTATGGCCGAGTGGCAACTGCAGGAGGCGCGGGTTTCAATTGAGAGGGTATTGCTACAGCGATTGTACCAGCAAGTTATGTTTCCCAATGATGATGGCGATATTTCAAGGGACAAGTAAGTGAGAAACATGATTTTGAGCAATGCTATAGCTGAAAGTTGCACCTATTCCCTTCTAGTGTCCTGCACGAGCACATTCGAAAACTTCAACAAGTTATAAATCCGTCACATGCAGCACTTAGGATACCACAAGAGTATCTAACCGAAGCTCCATGGACATTTGCCCAGCAACAGTTATCCTACATTTCAGCCTATAAGACTCCGCGAGAGAAGCTGCAGTGTGTAATAAGGTAAGAAGATTGTTGTTTTGATATTGAGAGTGTCTTTGAATATTGTCTACATCACTTTACTATTTTCAGGTGCATTTCCAGTATAATGAATCTTCTACAGATGGCTTGTGATCGGACTCCGGCAGCTGACGATTTGCTACCAGTTCTCATTTATGTTGTGATCAAGGTAAATTATTTTACGCAGATACATACACATGTTTGCTTTATATGTAATGCTTCTACTTCTTTTGACAGGCCAATCCGCCCTATCTACTTTCAACAATCGAATACGTAACGTGCTTCATCGGCGACAAGCTCGACGGTGAGGAGCAGTTCCATTGGACCCAATTCTGTTCTGTAGTTCAATTTATCAAAACCATGGATTACTTAGAGTAGATAGTAGGTCTCTACACGCATACACACTAACTCATTTTGTGTTTAAACCATGTGTTTATTACTTGTTCTAAAATGTATTTTAAAAAGAAAAAGAAAACTTGTTACACGTTACCAGATTTATATATCCCTTAAGAAAACAAAATTGTTATTTTTTTTTACAATAATTGTGTATAATCGTTCTCAGCTTAAGTTTCCGCAAAAGATTGCAAATTAAAAGAAAAACAAAACGAAAAACCTAAATTTGTGTTTCAATAAATCATATTTTTTTACATTTTTCCAAAAAAATTAAATAAAAAACAAAACAAAAACTCCAGAGAGAGAGAGAAAAAGAAAACAGTTGTAACAATGCAATAACTAAATATTAAGTTAGATTACTACTTATTATACCCATACATATTTGTTTATGTAAAACAGAATGAAAAGAGAAAATCATGCAAAATTATCCACAACTTCACATTATACATATACTTATAATAAACCAGAGAACAAATGCAATTTTTATTAGAAAAAAATTGGAGAGAAAAGCATTAATAGATGAGGAGTTGCATGCAGAGAAATGATGAATGGAAGAGAACAAAAAATAAATATTATTCGCAAATATTTTTTCGATATTTATTATTATTCTTAAAAAAATACAAAAAGCAAAAATAAATATATGACCAAAATCGAGTGTGTTAAATTTAATTAGCTTTAAAGGACTCCTAATGATGGTGTTTTTATGCTATAATTACGTTGCTAGGTTATTCAACTGTTGTTTTTTAGGAGGTCATTGGCTTTGTTATTGAATTTCGAAATCACATTCAATATTGAATGAATATTGCGTCATAAACTTGTGAGACGTTTTGTCGATGAAAACTAATTTTTATCGATGTCTACATAAAGTTGTTTAGTTAAATTAAAAGTTCAAAGAACCCATATCGAAAGAAAAAATGGAGCGAAATGGAAACGACCGTCTTAGTTCGTATCGTCATGTTCAAATGAGGGAACCTACAACAACGCCAAAAATCTCAATCAACGTTCACATACAAGCGGGAAACACTCTTGGATCAAACAAATGCAGAAATTTATTGGTCTCAGTGACGAAGTGATACGAAACCGGAAGGATTGCAGATAATTTTTGAGCTTAAACCAGCAAAACAATATATTATATATAAATATTATTGCTGTATGTTGTAGGTTAAGCTTAAATAAGCTTTTGCTTAGCGCATTCCCTACAGCCAGACCATTATGATTCCTTATATCCTTTCATAAACTTATCGATTTAAATGTAGTGGTCTTTATACTAGATATCTAATAGGCCTACTGTCATTAGGGAGACGAAATTTTCGCGTTAGCCAACATTGTTTGCGAAAAATTCTCATAATAAGCAAGTAAGTGTTAAGTAAAAAAATTAAAGGGTGTTTTTTTAGAGGTATATATTATGCGCTCATCGAATGTTTCCTTCGATTGTGACGTGCGCTGTGTGGCATGTAGCGCCGTTTTGTTGGAACCACATCTCATCCACATTCATGTCATCCAATTCGGGAACAAAATAGTCGGTTATCATGGCTCTATACCGGTCTCCATTAACGGTAACTGACTCTTCAGCATCATTTCATAAAGCACACCAAACAGTCAGTTTTTGTGGATGTTATGGCGTTTCAAGGGTCTAATGTGGATTCTCTTCACCCCAAATGCGGCAATTTTGCTTGTTGACGTAGCCATTCAACCCAAAATGAGCCATCACTGAACAAAATTTTCGCGGTAAACTTCGCGAACTGAACCATTATTTTCGAAATAAATTTGCATGATTTGCAAGAGTTGTTCATTTGTCAACCTGTTCATGATGAAATGCAAACCAAAATGAACATAAATGACATTAGAGTTGTTAGATTTGAACACAAAATGTCAGTTTTATCTCTATTCGAAAAACCAACCGCTAAAAAAACACCCTTTATTTTGTGAAGAAAATAATTCCGAGGTGGGAGCTAATATGTACAGATTTAGGATAGGCGCGCATATGCCTTTTCAGTCGCAATAAATATAACATAAAACTTTTAATGTAACATGATACCCATCAATCGCAACGATAAGAAGTCTGCGATTCAGTCATACGTACTGGCAAGTGTATCCGCACACTTGCGATTTAAATCGTTACGATTAAAAAATTGTAGTCGCAACAAGATATTGGTATGCACTTGTGGTTTCTGTTGTAAAATTAAGTCGTAATTCTGTAGAATTTTTTTTTATATTTATCTTGAATAATCAGTCAATTCTCCAATTGTTTGTACGTAAAAATGTGAATGGGTTCAGTGGCTAAGTGTTAAGTACGTTGGACCAATAAGCGAAGGACCGCTGGTTCAAATACTGCCCCGTACCACTTAAAGCTTTTATGAGCTGCCCCACTTCTCGCGAAAGTCTGATAAACATTCAAGAGTAAAAACTGTCATGAGAAAGGTCCCTTCCATGTGTATCAAAAAGTATATCTTCGCACACTCAATGGTTGGAGAAAGCTAGGCCTTGGGTCCTGTATGGGCAGTTTGCGCCTAATATTTTTATTTATTTATTTTTTTTTAAATGTGAACAGAATTGCACTCGCTAGATATTTTTTGTTGAAAATTTACGTTTCATCCGCATCCGCTAGCGATATCACATTTCATGCGATTGATTTTCTATGTTTGTAAGTTATTTTGTTAGATTCGCTATAAGTAATAGGCACATGAATTGATTAATAAGGGGTAAACGGTTTGTTACCCTAACAATAGGTACCAAGAAACTTAACTTAAACACTTTCGCTCAGAAAACACCTTATTTTGTAGCAAAAAAACTAAGTATCCCCTAGTTGTAGGTTGCATCTCTTTAAAAAAATATTGTCCCTAAAGCTTTTAACGTTAACGTTATAGTCCCCTACATAAACTAAAATGTACACTGTTGCCTATGGGCTAAGAGAGGGGTGGCTTTAAACATTCGCACAGCCACAAAGGACTTAAGAAGTAAAGACTTGTGATGAGAAAAATATGAAGTTAATATATGTGGAATTGGAAATCAACCCACAAAAATTGCATTAAAAACTGCGGCTTTTATATCCACTTAAACAAGAAGTAAAGCTTATGAGTTTTATTTCCTATTCTTGAGTATTAGGCGCTTGAATAAGGCATATTCTAAATAACACTAACATAGTTTTTTAGGATTGTTGAATTCATTTGTTTAACCAAACCGTAGTAAAAGAATATATGGTTCTAAGATGGACTGTGATGTAGATGTGGGCGTCCTTTCTTCAGCACATAATCTATACAAATCCTTTCGCAAATTCAATCCTTTCAGCGCCTACATGTAGAAGTCGTGCAGGATTATAACTAAAAAAGACCATATGTGGGTCTGATTTTTAAGAGCCTTTTGCGGAGAAAGTCCGCAAAAGAAGGATCTTCTTTACCTAAATTTGCTTAAATGTCTGAGTCTAGGTGAAAGAAATGCACAAGCTAGCATTTTATAAAGCTAAAATATAACACATAACCAAAAACAAAAAGCAAAGCTACAGACTTAAACCAACAAAACAACTTAACAACAAAACTGCTGCCTTCAATAATGACGTTTTATCATCGGCGGTAGACGGATATTTTCTTATTGATTGTGGACTTTAAAACAGAGATTCCTGGCCACTTTGTTATCGTACTCTGAGTAGACGAGCTTAGTAATTCGTCGGTAGAAACGTATTCACATTTTAGGCTATGCTTTGGAAGGCAGCCTTACTGCAGATCTAAACAAGACGTTACAAGATAAGTACAAAAAAAAATTTGACGAAAGTAAGTAATTTTTTGTTAACGTCTTGTTTAGATCTTTCTTGTATCGTCCTGTCCATCGTATCGCTTGTATAGGACGGTCCTGTCCATCGTATCGCTTGTATAGCGTTAATATCTGCCTTTTATAGCAGGAGGAAAAAGTTTTAAGTAGAACAATACAGGTACATACTTTCATTTCAATTGATGTTATGGTCAAATTGCCATTTGAGAATATTTGTATTCCGAGGCCCTCTCTCATTAATTCACAATTTTTTTTTTCTTGGTCGATAAACTATGATGACCCAAAACTTGTAATATTAAACCCTTTCTTTGACCTTAAGATAGCAGAGAGTTGCCGATAGCTCATAAAGGGATTCAACCATTACTCGTTTTCAGAACCATAAACTGATCAGTACTTAAAACTCCTTAATAACCGTTGACGACACCATTAATCAAATCTAGTGCATCCATTCGCAAAGTTTCTCTTGCAGGGGAAGGCAACTAAACCACCTAAAATCTAAATAAAACAAATTGCTTTTAAATTTAAAGAATTAAAAAAAAGTATCAAGGTACCTTAAAGTTAGTCTTGACTTGTTCCTATCTGCGAGATTTCTCGCCTGAGAATGATAGTATTTCTTTAATTTTAATAATATTTGTAACACGAACAACAAATTTTGTTTGAGGAAATAAACTAGGAAAAAACATTGCGTATACGCCCTAGGCGACCCGTAAAATGTATTAACAAGTTGTCACCCATTTGATAGGATGTTATAATAGATTTTTTAGATTGACGATCAGAATCGACATAACGAATAATTTTAATCATATTATATTTACCGCGTTTTTAATAAGTTGTTATAAAGTTTACACTCAATTGTTTGTTATCGTCAAAATTCAATAAATCTTCAAAGTTTAACGTAAATACAAAGACACAAGCAGCTTTGTTTAGTTTTCAAGTTTTCAGTACAACTCGGCACAAATCCTGCAATTCCGGAACTCATCTTTAATATTCCGATTCGAAAACAGTCTCTATTGATATGAGATATATACCGTATTCCATTAACCAGGCACACTCGTGCGATTCAGTGAAACAGGCTTTATCTTCCACAAAAACCATCTTCATGCGATTTAATGATTTAATAAGTCTGATGAAATAGGAATATTCGATTTAATAAGATAATCAATAAGCTAATAATTATTGCAAAAATAACATTGTGCCGCTAATAAATATAAAAAGCTAAAACTATCTTAAACATTTCCCTTCAAGCCTTTACAAAGCAAACCAACATCTATCGCAGGCAATGAAAAGGTCAAAAGCTCTTCGTTGTTCGTTGTTCGTAACAAAAGCCACCGACATGACCAGTGCAAAAAACCAAATGTAAACAACATTATTTCCAACCAACCAACATCACTAACCTAGTTCGAAAGCACCTATCCACAATTCCACGCGAATTCATCGACCAAAACAGAAATCGTGATTCTGTGCTGCTCTGACGTAACACCTACACCACACAGTGAATCGCAAAGAATTCAAAGCAAACGTCATCGAAAGATTAGCCACCTGTAGCTATAGCCACCAGGCACCAGAGTAGGTACCAGTTTTTCGCGATGACCCTGACAAAATAACAAAACTCTGTTCAGATCGGATCCCGCTCTCTTTGTATCTCGAAGTTCTCTCCGCTTTCTGCACAGCTTCACGAACTAGACCAAGCCAAGCTTCTATATACTAATCCGCAGCAACGAACATAAGCCACCTTCACTTTTGTTTTAGCGTCGTGTGCTGCGCCGTCGTCGTCGCTGTCGTCGCCGTCACCATGAGTGCTTACTTTAGCGATTCTCTCACAATCACAACACGTAAAACGGATGAACCGATCCGTCAGTTTGATATGTGCGCTTTCCGAGAGTGGACGCGTGTGGTGCCTCTTCATATCCAAGCGACGAGACGACACAGAGATAGCTAACTTTTAATAATTCAGAAGAAACACAAAAAAACAAACGTGTGACGAAATGAATGATGCAAAGCTAATCGACCTTGTCGAGGCACAGCCCTGCATCTACGACAAGACAGATCTCTTCTACAGCAACAAGGAGCACGTAAGATCTATCTGGCAGATGATTGCTGGAGAAATGGAACAAGAGGGTGAGTAGGGGTGTGCATCCCAGACCACTGTATGTGTGGCGCGGCTAGACAAGGTAATCACAGTGATTCGGTTTAATTTATGCAAACGCTACGCGGATAGTGAATGTGCACACGATCGGTTATAAGCGAACCGCGAGAGGCAGACTACACGATACAAGCGGACCGAAGTGCGGATGTTATGTTAATGGTTGGATCGTTCAGCAACAACAAAAAACAACAAACACACAAATCTCGATAGTAACGACCTTGATGTTTGCGTAAAAAACCGCTTTTTGCATAAATTTTGCTTCGATCACTTACAGCTAGCCAGAGGGGAGCATCAGGTGGGGGAGTGACATTTAAAAAAAGAAAAAAAACAAAGAATGCCGCCACTGTGCTCCTAAGAAAACTAATGTTTCTGTGTGTGTTGTGTGTCTTTGCAGTTCCGGTTTGTCAGAAGCGATGGCGATATTTGAGAGATTACTTCGTTCGACAGTTGCACATTACCGAAAACAACAACGTAAATGATGGGGAAAACAAGCTAGCAGTTCCATCTTCTGGTGGTAAGCGCAGCTATTGGCCACTCTACGATCGATTGTCCTTCCTCAAGCCATTCTCTTCAACTCGACGACGATTGAAGAGAAGTTCGACCGATGTGGCCAGTAAAACGTTAAAGGTCGAGCGTGACATAAATTCCACAACACCATCGATATGCAGTGAAGGCAGTGATCGGACGAGGGCTAGCAGTGATACATCCGTTTCGGGGAACAACATTGATGCTTTAGCAAATTTAGATTATATTAAGTTCTACCAGGCAATGCAGGCAGCAGCTAAACAAAGTTTCAACTCAAGTGATGGTAGTCCACTACTGCAAGACCGCAGTAGCCAACTGCCGCTGCTTGAATTTGACGACAGAGAAATGCCAATACGGAAACGGAATCAAAATGGTTTCCTTCCGGCCTTTCAACCAGTGGATTATGCCATCGATGAGCACGATTGCTTCTTTAAGAGTCTTTTAAGTTCGGTTCGACGGATCAACGACGAGCATGTAATGGCCTTTAGAACGGAGATACTACAGGTTATAATGAAATACCGTCATTTAAGCGAGGTTATGCAAAGTGACGATGAAAATAATGATGATGCGACAAATGATGAGCAAAGCGGTGATGATGTGGTTGTCGTAAATACAGAGGAGGCCCACTGGCGGAAGAATCTTTTTCGAAAGAAGTTGTAAAGTTGTTTTATGTGTCAGCTAGAATGTGTGTAGTACAAATAAAGTATTCTGTATTTTTTTTTTCCTTTTAAAATATCTTTAGTTATTAAATTGGTTTTCAAACGTAGGTAAGTATGTAGGTTCAGAATAAATTTAATGGCAAGCATTTTGGGGTGATTATAGGAAATTTTAATTTGCTATTCCCAAGTACTTCAAGCAGTGAATTGCTTAATTGAACTTTATTAAACTTAAGCCATAACAACATTACTCTCCGTTTCTCCACAGATGAGTGAGAGAACCGCTATCGCCTAGTCCAGAGCAGATTTTCTGAGCCACCAAGACTAGGTAATTTTGTAAGAAAGCCTTTCTAATGACATGTTGCATAAAACAAAATTAATACTCAATGTCTCTATCATACTCGTACTCACTAACTAGGGGACAGTTTCCGATTATTATCTAATTCGCTGAAATTATTAACACTAATTTCACTTGTTATCAAGATCTGAGATTAAATTCATATAAATGCAGCTGTCTCTTGAAATTGGTTGTTTGCAATCCAGGATTCTTTGGTCAAGAATTTTTCTTCTCTTCTCAAAAAGACGTAGAAGGGACAGTGAGGGTGCTTTCATAAATACATGGTTTCGGCAGGGTGATCAATGCATAGGATTCATAATTGCAACCATTTGCAGTGCAACTACGCAAACAGTTCGAATACTATTCACTTTCATTTTTTGACGTTAAACTGATTGGAAATTATCGCATGTAAACAAAGCAACCATGAATTTACGAAAGTACCCCAAACCTTGTTTCTCGGTCTCGATCTCGAATTGAATCTTGAATCTTCACTAAGGTGTCGTTATACCGACTTTTTAACTCCGCGTTCCTGCTTTCAACAGTTACGTATTGCCCTATCCAATGAACGGAGGTTTGCTTGTTTGTTGAAGCAGTTTTTCCGGGATCCTGAATTCCTTCATTGCCATTTAGAGCTCATGGCGATGAATGCTATCATATGCTTAACTCGATGACTTGAAATTAATTGGACTTTTCTATAATTTCACAAGTAGGAAAATGTGGTCTATTGTTGATTTGCCAGGCAAAAAGTTGGAAAACGGCTTGAGTCCTACAAACGATAGGCTATCAGAGCTACTTCTAACTGACTTTTGGGTGTCATCGTTTGGTAAAAAATTGGTTTTAAATTTTAATTCTCTTTCCACACCGTTTGCAATTTGTATTTTTCTCTCAACTTTTTAATAAGTGACTTACTTGAAAGTTAGAGATACCTCTGTAACACACTTTGTGAAAGTTCAAAAAATCTAATACATTTACACAAAAAAGCTTTCACTAGCTACTAATCTTATCCTTTAAAGTCGAAATAGATTCTTAGCCCAGTTTCTGAACACCTTTTGCCAAATGTAGTTAAGCCTTTACATGTGCATTCTCACATCCCTTCTCGACAACATGTAAATCACAAATGAGTTATTATACAGATAGTCAATTTCTATATCCCCTGTCCTTTTAAACCCTCAAAAAATTGGAAATGCTGTTCACTATCAAAAATATGATATTTGAAGCCCAGTTTGACCTTAATGATACCTACATGGCTTTTTTCCATGGCGCAGTACTGCAATTGATGCTGATCTGGCTCAAAATTTGATTTGCATGCAAAAACTTATACAGATACAGTTGTACATTGTAGGGAGGGCGGAAGAGCCAAAAATCCTCCCGTTGACTTTCTGCATTATTATTCATCTGTGTTCGTGTGCGTTGCAAAATAAAGCTAAAAACGACACGACTCAAGATCCGACAAAGGTTATCGAGGTGAATAATTGAAGATATTCTCTTGTTAGTCTCTATACCTTTTCGTCGTCTACCCAACATCTAAGGTACCTAATTTTCCTGGTTCAAATTGCCCAGACCCGCAAGCATTCTTGTAACGACCTCCGAGATGACATTAAGGTTGATCAGAGTCAGTTCATAAGAATGCAACGAAATACAAAGAGAATCAAAACAAAAACTGGCATCATGTTTGTACATATTTATAGTTCGTAGGTTGACAATCCTGTTCAAAATATTAAAACATATTTTCAGTCCTTATTATGTTATATCTGGACAGTTACTCCTATCTAAACTAAAACAAATTCGTTACCACAAAACTTGGGTAGATTAAAGCCACTTTATTATAAATGACAAGGCATTCATGTTTTATGCAAAATCGTTAAGCAAAAAGGGTTTTTTCTAAAATGAATTTCTAAAAGCGATTATTTGGAAACGTAATATGTATTGGAGTCTTTTGTCTTTAAGGTTAAACATCAGTTATTGTGATTGTTTATAGAGCACACCAGTGATCTCGCCATCCTTTTGAATAATGCAGCGCCTACAGAGAAAACGATATAAAATCCTTTATATTTGTTACCAGACATTATGGGGTTGGGTTTACCTATTTCCACTGTACATGCAGACTGTGGGTGGATTCAAATTCGGTTCCAATTTACAAGCCTGCTCCGAAATGGCTATACCAATGCCTGCCATGTCTGGGCTTATTGCTCCTTTGGCTTAAATTCACATGAAATATTAAGAGTCAATTATTTCAATGTCATAAACAATAAATTAGATAAAATTTGATCTTACTGCATAGACAAAGGCCTTGTTTATTGGCGAAAAGACATGCTGTTGTTTCAGGTGCTCCAACGCTTAAAAGAATTTAAATAACTTATAAGAATGAATTTAATTTATATGAACAATTCTTACATTTCATTTAAAACCTTTTCTAAAGACTGTTCCATAGTAAACTACCTTGTAAAAGAGTTATTTTTCTAGAAAATTTGATTGATTAAAAAAAACGTAAACAAAAATGACGATGAATGACTGAAATTTTGACAAAACGTCAGCTGAGCCTGACAGAAGAATTTTATGGAATTGGTTCATAGGGTGTCACCAAATAGAATTGTAATAAAGAGATGCAGAAACCAAGCAAAGAAGCTTTTGACATCATACAATTAATACTAAATCGTAATAGATTTCACGCAAACATCAACCAATCTTTCTTAAATTCTATATTAAATCCCGCTTAATGTTGTTATGCAGGAGGAAATAACATAAAAAACGACGTATGATTGTAATTAATGGGTTTATGTTAAGTTTTTTATTTAATATTTTTGCTAATGCGTAATTTCGAATCTTGCAAATAATTTTCGAAGAACTTTCCTTTGCCAAAAGCTGTCACCTGCGATATTTTGAAAATCGAGTGAAGTCGGGTTCTAGAAGTCTATTAATAATAAGTCATTAATTCGTTAACTGAATTCAGATGTAGCCTTTCGAAAGAATTAGACTTTTATTCATATGCGGTAATTGAAGATGAAGTTTAATAAAACACTTTCCTAAAACTCTTCCTGTGGTACAGTTGTGTGATTACTTATGTTTGTATTGTGGCATCTGCGAAAGTTTTGTTAACCTCTTAAGTTTTCTTTAATTCTTCTCCGTTTAAAGGTAGGATTATACTCCATATCAAGTGGTCAGATAAAAACCTTCTTTGAAAGTTTACGTTATTAAAATAGTCTTTTGAAAGCGAAATGGTCATTATACGACCAGTGTGCACGCAGTCGTTTATTAGTTTAATACTTTTTCAATTCTTTGTTTGACACTTATGAGGTTATTGGTAATCCGAAGTCAAATATAATAAGCAAAACCATAATTTTAGATATAAAAGTTTATTTGCCACTTTTTGTAAAAACTTTAAAGCGTTAATATGAAACATGTTTTTTACATAAGCAGTTAGTTGGTAAAAAAGACGATTTTTATTTCAAAATGAATCGGACTAATTGTACTAAAATTAAACCATTTCACTTTCCTTGCTTCCATTTGAATAGTTTAGAGAAATTAGTGAGCCCCTTTTTTGCCATTATTTAATGCAATTTTTATTTGAAAAGAAGAAAAACTCAAAAGAAAAATATCTACTTTTAATAATAACTAATTTAAATTGTCATAAAGAATTGTAATTAGAACATTTCATCAAAGCCAAAAAAACCAGGCGTAGCCAAAGTGCCTATTTATACAGAAATATCTGAAGAAACTTCACAGCTTTTCGAATTCTAAATGAATCTAGATGGTTCGGAAACTGGGAGGAAAACCGCTTCAAAGCTTTCCAATGATGATACAAAGATAAAGGCAAATACCGAAATTCGGTCTAATTCCATTAGATGGCGTTATTTCTAAATGACGCCTGAATTAATGACACAATCTAGTATTTGATTTTAAAAAGAGATGTTTTATCAGAATTTAAAGATGAACTTTTCGATTGCTACTCTAATCACCAGATGTATCCTTGTTCTTCTCATTTCTGTTGCATCTGTGTTATAGGACTGTTCAAGTAACGACAAAATCAATACCCGTATGTATACGTTTCTCTAGGTTTCACTATTCGTTACATAACTCGCTCGCGCACCTTCCTAACGCATCATTCATTATTCGAAATGCGTATCATATATTGGTATATTATTGGTTAAAAAAAATAGTCTTCCTCTTTTACTTTTCAATTTAAATGGAAATAAATTGTCCTGTCGTATGAGATAAGAGAAAACACTTAAAGGAAGCAGAGTAAAAAAGATCTCATCTGCCAAGCCACTTCTTAGTGATTTTTTCCTTTTCGTACTTTCTTACTTCTGGAGCATATTGATTTGAGAACATTTCCATTATTTCATCCTTTCTCCAAAAGTACTGCAAATTTAATAAAAATTGTTCCGTTTTGTCAGTTGTCCAAGCCCCAGATTTGTCCGCTTCCAGCACCCGTAATGTTTTATTCAAGACATAGTAACAAAAGAAAAGCTATCTTTCTTTCTCGCTGCTAGTACATAGTATATATTTTCAAACAATATTCACCCTAGTAGTGTTTCAAAGTATTGGGTCGCTCTTGGCTCTAGAACTTCTGTGATTTTATTTAATACAGATTGTTTAACCTTAGGTTTACATGATATCATTATATAAGTGTAATAAAAATAAGAGAATATATATATTTCTTTATGTTTATATTGTGTGTAGGGGGGTTACGATGGATATAACAGAACAAAACAAAAAACGGACAGGGAGGCGTGCTTGTTTATACGATCTCATATTTATCAACAAACAACACGGTTTCGGATGAGAACTTCACTGGAGTCTCATCGTCCACATGGACCACGTCTTTAGCGCGAATGTCGGCAAACGGTGTTTTAGAAACGAAAGAAACCTATTGGGAGAAATGAAATTGAATGGTATAAATAGATTTGGTATAAAGCGGTTGACTCACTTGTAGTGGGAAGAAATCCCCTGGAATGGACGAGACGCAACTAAATTCCATGGAGCCGGCTTTGTTTGAAGCATCAATAATTGGGATTAACCATTGTAGAACGTGTTTTCTTGAATCGTAGTTGTAAGTGCCGTCGTACTCGCCGACCGACGGTTGAATATTCATTCTAAAAGGACACAGATTAGTAAAAAATTAAATAAAATTTCAAAGCTTCACTCACGGCAGGGGAATGGCAATGCAAACGTCTTGCAGTTCCAAACGTTGCGCTTCTAGTTCATACTCAATGTTAACATCGCAACCGCCATCTCCGTTCTCCGATGGCCAGCAGTTGACTAAGAAACGCGAAATATCAGTCAGTTATTAATTTGTATGGGTAAAAAACTCACTTGTAAGTGGAATCGCCGAATCATCTTGTGTTGAATAGCGCCACTTGAGCACACCTACATCGGTGTTTAATGGGAATGGTTTTGTCGGATTTTTAAGTCCGATTTGAGAGCGTGTCTTAAACAATTCCTTGTCGACATTTGGATGCGTTTGCAACTGGATACCATGGGCGTCCTTATTTTCCAATTGGAGCTTAATGCGGCCAAATGTCTCGTCAGAGATTCTCAGTGTCAGCAAGCCTGAGAGCTCGAATGTTTGAAGTCCACCGTCACGACCCACGCGGACAGTTAGCTTATCCTCCATTTTCAAATGGACGCTGCAAGGTTAATTGGTTTAAAAGGATCTAAGTGAAATACAATTTGCCTTACCTCTCAGTATGAACGTCGGAAATAAGTTTCGGCCTGACAGTAGTTGTCGAAGCAATGCCACTAACGTTTGGAGTCAAATTGGCAATCTTCTCGCCCTCGCTCTTCAGCTGATCAACGAAACTGTCTACATCCTTGGTCTTGCCTCCTAACTTAAGTGCGTTACGCGAAACTGGTTTTCTAAAACGAAAACAGCAATTTTACTTTCTTGGCTACATTCCGAACTTGTTACAAACTTACTGCGCTTTCGAAGCCGGCTTAATGTCGGACGTATCAATCGATGGCGCACCAATCGACGACTGGTTGCCAATACCACCGGAAGAACCAAACCCTTCCAAGCTGGCACTAATATGATGACTCATACTTGCGGCACTGCCACCGCGTTTAACCGATTCCATGCGCTGCCTCTGTAACTCCTTTGCCTTCTCTCGCATTTTTTGACGAGCCTCGCGTTCCTGTGTGAGCCTTACGGCTTGATAAACCTTTTCTTCGTGCGAATCCATCTCGACAAAGGTTTTAATCTGCGCCAAATTGACACTTTCACGATAGCCCAAGGCGACAATTTCATCGAAGGCAAATATCAAACTAAACGCATTCTCTAGAATGTCTTTCTCTTCTAGACTCTGACAGTACTCGGGAATCTACACAAAACAATCATAAGAAATTTGGCCTAAAAAATTGTAACAGTAATACTCACAACTTTCGAAAAAAGCCGCAGTGTTTCCAAATCCTCCAAAATATTACTCGCCTTAGTGGTTATCAGCAACATGTACAACTTCTCCATAGGTTGGTAGACGTAGCGCACTGAGTCTGTTTCAACAAATGTATGCTGCTTGCCGGAGGTCATCAGTTTGGGGAAGGCAGCTAACAAGCCTTCGATACGGGCTTTTGTCATTTCGACAAATTGTCGAGATATGATAACTGTGGAATAGGAAAAAACATTAAATCGAGTGAAATTGTAGGAAATGCTTGATGGGTTATATTTACCTTTGCCATTTTTTGTGCATACCGCAGAGGCGATTAGAACCTGTGATTTTGAGAATGGAATTTCCATTGTTTTATTTGATTTCCTAACGAAATTTATTACTTACCATGTTTGCCGATTATTTGGAAGATATTTTCGTTGAATGGTTGGCAATTTTTCCAGAATTTAAAGACAAAAAATTAGTTTTTCTATCAAGTTACAATCCCTTATGCGCTGACGTGTTCGATATTTTCTTATAGTGAAATGTCAAAATTTATGTGTTTTTGACAGTTGTTTGTTGGCATGTTTGTGTATATCGATATAAATGGTTGGCAGTTTGTGTAAATCGATTAAAAAGGGTATATGTGAAGTATGTTTGCTTCGAAATCTTTTTTATGGTTCTTATTTTAATCTAGGTGGTGTGTATATGTTAAATATAAATTTTGTTCTTTTTCTGATAACTAAAAATAATATTTCTCTGAAATGAGTACTAACAAATGATCCAACTGAGGCTTGGCAGTTGGCCGCAACTGGCATACAAATTCTCATTATTATGTTTTTTTATTAATTTTTTTATTCAGTATTATGAACAATGATTGATAACATTGGCAACAACAAAACCGAAAAAGCTTTTAACTTTTTCGTCCTTCTTTCGTTGTTAATTTTTAGCGTTTTTACTTTCATTGTACAGCGTACCACTAATCACAGGCAACCAACAAAATACATTATCCCAGTCCATTGAAGCAAAGGGAATTGCTCAGCTCAGCTCAGCACTCTCGTTAGTTGAACCTAGCTGCTTGGAAATTTAATTTCAATTGGCTAATTTAAAACATGTTTATAAACCAATATGTGTGAGTGAATTTATTCTTTTCTACCGTGAACCAAAAAATTGTAATTTATTATATGAAGAATAACTCGAACTCCTTCTTGGAAGCTTTAAAATTGTATGTTTTAAAAAATACAGAAAGAGGAAAAGAACTCACAACGCTTGCAATAGAAAATAAAAATCAGCAGCATCAAAAGTCAAGCATGAATTTGTGCCTACCTACATTTTGGAAGTTGCGAACATTGAGCTCGCATTTGGCGTAACACCTGTATTTAAAATTTGACGGCTATTTACTCATGAAACTTGTAAAAATAAGTAAACGTCAAATCATTTCCTACATCGATTGGGTCACTGTATCCTTTTCTTCCCCATTTTACTTATGCAGCATAATGACTGGCTTACATGGTCACACAAGTCTACCACGCAGGATTAGTGGGATGCACAATACTAAAAAGCCTACTGCAAGGAAGGAACAGCACTACCAAACACGCAAAAATACGTAACACGTATTTTGGTCGTTAATGTTAATTTGCGTGGTAGCAGTCGAATGTAGACTGTGATCTCACTCTTACTTTTTTAAAATCAATGACGGCAAAGATCTCTTTTTAATCTCGTTCAAAAATGCATGCGTAGCGTAAGCCAGCCATAAACTGCAAGAAATGCTGATGGCTTCACAATCATATTAGAATATGAAACTGTTACATAAATTGTTTCCAATACGTTTTCACTATAGTCCACAACTTACGATAACATATTTCGATAACAGCACTATTGCTTTCAAAATGACATTTGAAAAGTTTTAAAGGAAAAGCCGCGCAAATTAATTTGCAAAGTTTTTCCGCAAGTTGTTTTAATTTGTGTATTTAATTAAAAAAATTATTGATAATTGATCGGAAAATTAGGAAAATTTTTGTTTTATAATGAGCGTCGACGGTATAATAAACGCTTACTTCATTATCGACGAAGAAAGTGAAGATGAACCAGTAGAGCTGAGCTCCGCATTCGCCACCCTCAAGGAGCATATAAAAAATGAAGAGCACATCAAGTGGATACCACCGCGTGACGCCTTTGCAATGATTCTGTCTGGCCAGTTGACGAAAAAAGATGTATTTGTATTCTCTAAATTCGAGGGGGAACTCTTTGAACAGTTGCAATCCACAAAATGTCTAATTGTTGGCCCAAAGTGCCTAATGGATTGTCTACACAAATGCGAACCCGTTCCACCGGGTCCGTCGCCAATATTTACAACTGCAATGCGTGGACTACACATTTCCGCTTCTGGTCTTAATGCCGAGGAGAAGGAGAAGATGAGGATATTAATTTCTTGGATGGGAGGCTACTACTATCAGAATCTGGGCAGAAACATCACCCATTTGCTCTCCAATACGATAAAATCAACGAAATACGAACACGCGACATTAAATGGAATTCCAGTGATGCACGTTGATTGGGTACATACGGTTTGGGATAAAAGTTGCTCCAGCAATGCTGTGACAGCGACAGATTTGGAGTTTGACAAGTTTAAACTTCCTGTGTTCTATGGCGTGAACATTACCTGCTCTGGATTGGACAGTGGAAAGAAGGCTGAAATTATGCGGCTAGTCGAGGAGAATGGTGGCACATACAATCGAGCATTTAGGTCTCAGTTCACGGACATCGTTATTACAGAGAGAAGTAAGGCGAACTCGGATAAGTACCAGGCGGCAATTAAGTACAAAAAGGACGTCCTCATTCCCGAGTGGATATTTGATAGTATTACTAAGGGATTTGCCTTACCACCCAAGAACTACAAAGTAACCACTATGAAGGTGTCGACACCGACAAAGTCTGACCACTCCGTAAGTGACTGCACCCAGTTGTCGGACATGTCTAGGATTTCCATGGTTGATAGCGGCAAACGAGGTGATTTGACTGTTAATGATTCGGTTTGTTCGACACTGGATAGTACCACACGATCGCACACAATGGCCAAGGCCGTTCTCACAAAACAGGCTGCTTCATCAGCTGGGCAACAATATGTGGCAATCCTGGCAGAGATTTGCCCGAAAAAAGCAAAAAAGGCAGGCACTTTCCTCGATGGTTGTTGCATCTACCTAAGTGGCTTTCGCAACGAAGAAAAGGACAAACTAAACAGAATACTCAACGCGGGTGGGGCAACCCGCTATGACGAAATCAATGAGAATCTGACGCACATTATTGTGGGCCAATTGGATGAGACAGACTTCCGATCTTGGCGAAAGGACGGCATACTTTCCGCCGTGAACATAGTTCGTCTCGATTGGCTGGTGGAAAGCATCAAGCAGAAGCAGCCGGCGAGTGAGAACATTTACAGGGTCTCGCTGCCTACAAATCGGGAACCAGATGCTCCGTCTCCATCGAGCAAGAGGACTCTCCGCTCCATGAATCATAGCTTCAAGCAACCAGTCATACCCAAGAAACGATTATTTGCAGCTACCACTTCCGAAACACTGTCTGAGCAAGAATCAGCCACATTGAAGGGCGAAGAAGATGACTTGATTTTGCAGTACTCGCAGGAAACACCTGTAATACTTCCGCCCCCCGCGCCACTCACCCCAAAGTCGTTGGAGGCTGAAACGACACCTTTCAGATTTCCGCCGCCGGTCAGTACGTCAACACAATTAAGTGCTGCTGCTGCGGCTGCGGAACAACCGTTGCCAACAGATTCGGAGATGACCAATGGACTGACGACGCTGGACTATGAGAACTTGGACTTTTTCCACGGAATGGCGGTCTATATCGATCGGGAGCACTTTGACGATGAGTTCCACACCCAATTGGTGTGCGAGTGTGAAGCTGCTCACGGCAATGTGGTTAAGGAGAACTTTAGAGATACTGTCGACTATGCAATTGTATCCTTCCAGAAGACACTCGATGTGAAGAAGTTGCCGGTCAAAGTAAAGAATATTGTCACCGAGCTCTACGTGGTAAGTTGAACTCTCCTCCTCCCAATTCTTCTCTCATTTTATTCTCTTTTCATAACAGGAGGAATGTATGAAGCAAAATAAACTCGTCCCAATTGAGTACTTTCACAGGTACATCCCAAGTTCGGCTAACTCGTGTCCACTGGACAGAATGACCATTGTCGTTAGCCTTTATTCCGGTTTGGAGCGCGACTTTGTTGATGAGATTGCGCAACTACTCGGAGCGAATGTCAATAAAACATTTGTCAAGCGGGAAAGGCCACTTTTGATTTGCCCCCAACCGGAGGGTTCCAAATACGAGGGAGCAATAAAGTGGCAGTATCCAGTTGTGACTTCTCAGTGGCTGTTGGACTGCGCCAAGCATGGTGAAAAATTGCCATATAATGACTACCTCGTCGGAGACAGCCCAGCGGACTTCCCTCAGTCGCCAACACTGCGTGAGAAAAACTCCAACGATTTATCTCGCACTTTAAATAACCCAGTACCGCCGAGAGCGGCGCCAATGGACACCGACGCATCCATTGAAAATATGGTGATGGCTGCACCAGCGGCCAGCAGCACAGTCACGTCGGAGTTTACTCCTTTGCGCAACAAACGAGTTACTGAGCTGGCAGGACCTAGCAGAAAGAGTCTGGGAGCAGAATCGCCTTCGACACCGACCAATGGAGTCGGCAGACCATCATGCAATTTCGAACTAATGGACGAGATTCTCGCTGAAATTGAGGACGAAGCAGAGCGAGAGTGCCTGAAAGAGGTTATTCTCGAGATGAGAAACAATCAGACACCAGAACTTGAGCGAATTAGACGACAGGCGTGCACACCTATTAACAGGAAGCTTCCAACACCGAAGGGCATTCCGGACTTTTGCACCACCCCAGAGTTCGAGAAGCGGATGTCTGAGGAATTCGAACGCAGGTGGCGGCTACCGACAAAGAAGCTGAAACCCAACACTCCAATCGAGGAGATTCGCAAGAGAGTATTGCGAGCGACTTGCAAAATGTACGGCATCGAATACACGGGTGACGCTTCTGGGTCCAAGACAACAACACCGATACCGGTCAAATCGACAACTATAAACGAAACTACAACTCCGCTTGCTGCAGGTAGCTTGACACGAAAAAAGTCTTCATTCCAGGAAAAGATGGACTATGAAGACAGCTCGGCGAGCTCGTCAGCTCAAACTCCTGAGCTGAAGCAGATCAGCGAGTATCTAAAGAATTGTGAGTCTCGCCGTCAGAGCATCCAGAAGCCAAAGAAGCCACAAATCTTTGAAAATACCGAACAAATTGATGGCCGTGTTCAGCGATTTGAATCGGAAAAATTCGGTGGAGGAACCGAAGAGATGGTGACTTGGCGAGACCCTACCGAGTTCTCTGTGTCACGACGATCGAAAAGCTCCTCTATGCAATTCGTGGGAACTCCTAGGTTTAGTATTTCATGCTCCAATGACTCAATTCGCCAGTCAGTCATCGAGAAGGCCAAGCGCCTGCGAGGTGAAGTTTCGGAGAATCTTACAAACTATGATCCGGAAAGTTCACATTTCTTATGCGAGCGTCCTAATCGCGGCGAGAAGATGCTCGGATGCATTGCGTCTGGAAAGTGGGTTCTTGGTTTGGCATATATTGAGGAATGCTTCGCCCAAAACGTTTTTGTTAATGAGGAGCTCTTCGAGTGGGGTAATCCGAAAGCATTCAACTTGCCAGAACTTACAAAGGAGGAACAAGTAATTGCAGCGGCAGCTCATCGGTGGAGAAAGCAGTTGTCAGAGTCAGAAAAGACTGATGCAGGGGCTTTTAGTGGATTCCGAGCGATCCTCCGAATTTCCGAACGCCACAAGGAATCTTTAAAAAATGTCATAAAAGCTGGACATGGAGACATTTTACAAATTGAGTCTCCATACGCAAACAGTGATCAATTGCACCAAGTGACACATTGTTTCGTCGACGTCAAAAAGACACCATTAACGCCGAACGACTATGCTGTTTTAATGGAGAACGGTGTACAGGTTCTGTCGCAGATATACATCAATGCATATTTGATGAATGGTAAAGACGCTGACATGGGCCCATACACAATTAAGATGTAGGTAGTTGAGGGAAGGAGACGGAGACTATTATGTTATTTCTTTTTTTTTTTTTTTTGTATTTCAAGAATAAAATTTAACCTCGTATTTTGTTTATGTTTAAAAATGTTGGTTTTTCTTTTAATGTTTAATGGTTTTATTGGGAAAACCAATCGGGATCGACTGTTCCTGTCCTATCCAGGAAAAACTGCGAACGGGCCAGAAAAACGCTTCAGCACTTTACTACGCATTCACCCAATACGAAGACCAACAACCACTTTTCCCAGTATCACGACATCATCTAAGAGGAAGCCGAAGCCGCCCTAAATTACCATCCACCCTAAGAAGCCAATGACATGATGATATATCAATGGAAAAGTGGAGAATAAGGAGATCACGATCGAAACACCACCCAATAGGTTTAAAAAAATCCAAGCAATTCGCTGCTAACTAGAAGATCGAAACGCGGACTCTTCGAAATAGGCAAGGCAACCACGTAGTCCCCGAAGAAGCACGTAGATGTATTTAAACAGCATCATATAGAACGAGTTATGTGGCAAGAAAAAAACCCGCGCAATTTTGTCACCTAGTAAAGAAAAGTTTGGCTTAGATATAAAAAAAAATCCAAAACATAGCAAGGCCGCCAGCTCTAATAGAGCTCTTCAAAAGCTCTCTTGAACAGAAATACAGGAGTGAAAACTATCACATAAAGTTAGAACAGAAATGTACAGATTCGTTTTCTGTGATATTAGCAATATTCTATCAGCTTAATATTTTTAAAATTTGGTACACACTCGGTTTTAGTGCAGCCTTCTGCCATCAATGCTTAATCAAATGAATTCTAGTACCTGTTCCGAGGCGACGAGATCTGAAAATGCGATGGTTATTATATAAATAGAAGAATAATTGTGACTGAACTCCTTAACAGATGCAATAATTTATTGGTTTTAAGTGCAAAAAAATGACGTATTCTTAAAAATTGATTTTCAATCCTCCATATCTCCTAAACTAGAAGAAAACGAGATTTTTTTTTATATATTATTATGTGCTGTGCTTATTTATCGAGATCTACATAGTTGGATTCGGGAACTGTAGATATACATTTATAAGGTCCATTCCTTAACTTACAAATTCGTACATTTTTACTCAATACCGTTTCCTAACTCATAAAATTGATGTAGGAGAATTCCATCGAGAGTACCAAATGTTACCTTTCTACTGAGAATCTTACGTATTTTCAAAAACAAAACTCTTTTACTATAGGTAAGATAAGACTGCATTTTGCAAGCGAAAACTATCAAAAATTGTGATTATATGACCACTTGGCATCCATTCTTTTGGTAATCCGGAAGAGCTCTCCGATCCGGGATGCCAGTGAAACAAGCAAACTAAACACATTTGAATTTGAAGTGATGAAGGGCATGAAAGAAAAACAGAATTGGCTATTGAAATATGTTTATATTATTTCTCTTTTTTTTAGTTTAATTTGGTTAACTGAAGAATTATTAAATGCATCAGCAACAATTATTACATTTATCGATTTTAAAGTTTGTGGTGATTGTTTAGATTAGTGCTTCTGGTTATGATTCTGAATTTAAAGTCAGAAGCGAATTTCTCTTCTTTCCAGGAGAGGAACTGTCATTTAAGTACCAAACGAACACTTTCAGAAGAGTCCGGAAGTCTCCCGGATTAGCAATCGAAAACGACATAAGAATGGTAAAACTGTAAAATGTGTATAGGATGGAAGTTTTTCACATTATTAAGACTTGATCTGTATCAGCATTTTCTTGGTTAATAAGCTCTTTTGGTAAAATGAAAGTTCATTGTTTAAGAACATTGTGCCTTTATTATAAATTTGTAATTTGTAATGTTTCTGTGGCAGAATACGACTTTTGGTAATAAATTCAAATAATTTCTTCGTATTTTTAGCCTTACTGTTGAACAGTCACAATAATACAATATTTTTAAAAAAGCAGTTGCCATATTTGAAATTTTACTGTTTTTTATTACAAATGCGTCCTCTTATTTTTTCGTAAGTTTCTCACTTCGTGATAGAATTTATTCCCACAACTACGGCCATTTTGATAGTATTTTCAATTTATTTTTCACTAAATTTTGCAAATGTTTGGTCCTAAACTTATCGGAAACTATTTCCCATATGCAGACGAATAATATTAAAAACAATTACATTAATATTGACCGTCGTGTAGTTACCTACTATAAAACCATCATTATCAATCTTGAAAAAGCGTATTGATGAAAATCCAGCTTGGATTTTAGTTATCATTAGTGAGAGAAATTAAATAAAGGTTTGATCTTTTGATAAAATTTCGGTGGGTAAAGAATTAATAGGAATTAATAAATAAAATAGCTAATTATTTCCGAAAATTATTCGCTGGTTATAAACAATACGTCGATTGGTAGAAGGCAGAACAATTGGAAAATTTTTATTGCAATTCCAATTGAGAAACTTTTATTATTTCTTTTCGGAGCTATGGTCCGTAGTAAGTAATAACATTATTAAGGATGATTAGATATATTTAAAAAATTTTATCGTTACCATTAGTGTCATTAATAAAATTCCAGTCATTTTTAATCCGCAATGCAAACTCTTACAAATTTACCAAGTTGTCATTGATCTATTATACCAGTTTTGAATATATTTTTGTTTTTTCATATATATTGGCATTATATTGTATTAAACACAAATTTATACGTTTTTGCAAACAATTCAATTGCTTAGAAAAAGACTATGTCTTAATTCAGTAAAGATTTCTTTCATTTATGTAGCTCTTTGCAAATCTAATCTAGAAAATAAGGTGAGTCTCATCGAAAACACGTCGCTCTTTCATTTCCTATAAAAAAACCTTCCAATTTGGATTTTAACAATAATTTTCCAATTCGATAACTTTCTCACTTGAGCACCACTGTTGTACATGCACCTAAATTGTTATCGAAATTCCTATACATCCCAAACATTCCATCAATTATCATGAACTCCACTTTGTGTTGACATTCGTAAAAAAAATTAGAATCAGAAACATCCAAGAAAATAAAAGTTTTTCTTCATTCGTTCACTTGCTCGCTCCCAAAAAGGAGAGTTTTCCGCTAAAGTTGCTTTTCTTTGACGGAGGGATAGGGATACGTGCGTCGAGGCTCCCAAATTTAAAGTTTAAATTTATCAATTTTTATTTAATTTCAATGTTTCCCCTTTTATCGTTATCTTTGTTTTGTTTATAAAAAAAAAAAACAAAAAAATGTAAAGCTTAGAAAAAAATTTATAATAATAATTCCCACACATCAATTCACCCTACTCCAGTTTTATTCGGTTTTGGTTTTTAGTTTAATTTTGGAAAATTCCCTCCCCACTCCACAAAAAAATTAAAAAAAAAGTGTTAATAAAGATAAAAACGAATTCTGTTCATCGTGTTATTCTTTTTTTTGTTCAATTCTCAATAATATTTATTATTCGTTTACGTGTGTGAGAAAGTGAAAACGACGTCGACTACGACGACGACGACGACGCTATTGAAATAAGCAAGAAACGCGAAAAATTAGTGAATTTTCCCCTCGGGAGTAGTTGAATGTGCGAAGCGAATGTTTGTTTCACACATAAGGTGTGTGAGTGCTCTTTAGTGCTGGAAATTCGCGTAAATTTAGTGTTGACTGTGTGAATCCCCCCAGGTGTCGTCGTCCCATCCCAATTCCCATAGAGAGAGAAGACTCTTCTCTAGTAAGAACCCAGCCCAACCCAACCTAATCCAAACACTAAACCACAATAGTCATGGCAATGGCAAATGATTTATGGCGCGAGTGCGTTGCCTGGTTGACCCGATGTAAAATTCTGCCCCCGGACCACAAAGCCAATTGGCCACAATCGGAAATTCGAGTGCTTGCACTGACGCTTCGCGATGGTGTTCTTCTATGCAATCTAATCATGTTCTTGGATTCGACTTGCATGGACAAAGGCGACTTCAATCGAAAACCGCAAATGGCACAGGTGAGTCCGCAGCAAGGAGCTATTTATGTACACATTGACTTCCTTCCGGTTGGGTAATCGCGCGCGCTGCGCTGCCTTCCAGAATTGCCGATTACATCAAGAAGGGGTTTGTTTTATGTTTATGAGGGATCTGTTGCTGTCAATTTATCGGCGCTAGCTAGCTGGGCTCTTTGTATCCGTCCGTATCGTTTCGTTATCTGCTCCTCCTCCTCCTCTCCCTTCGCCTCTGTGGCTGGTTGGTTATCTTTTGCCGTTGAAAGGATAGTTACTAGTATTTCGCTAATGGGAATGTAATTAGTTCTGTTGCCATAGATAGGGACGTCCCACTTATTGCCGCCGTTTCGTTGTCTGTCGCTTTATCAAGGACGCCAATGACAAGTGCTTTTGTGTGCGATGCGGACTTGTTTACTTTAAACATTCATTTTTTTTTCGCGAAAATGTGGAGCGCGAGAGATACAAAATCACAATCTCGCAAATGTGGTTCAATATGGCGTAATGGATGAAAGTTGAACTGTGCGCTGATATTCCACGAATTTAAATTCAATGAACGTGTGTTGTTGACCTTAGCGGCCGACAATACCCCAAGGGGAAAGCTGGGGTGCTTGGGAGCTGTCTCTTTTTATTGTAATTTGATCGCTGCCATGGGTGATAGAGTTGAATGGAAGAACGAGAGCAATTGAGCACAATGAAGACGAAGAAGCAAAACGAAAAGCGAACGAGAATTAGCTGGAACAAATGTTAATTAATTTTCTGCTCATTGCCGATACGTTTTTGTACACATAAATGCTTACACATACCGTTATGGCGGGGAGCTGACGTTCATTCGTATCGTAGGTATTCGTCAAAAAAAAACAAAACTCAATTTAAAATAGAATCTTGTCGGTTGGCTGATTAAAAATCAGAATTTTTTATTTTTCTGTTCTATCCAAGCTCGAGCTTCAAGTCAAGGTCAATGGTTGGAGTAGTGAATGAATGAATGAATCACGCTAGAATTCAAAGGAAGAATGATGGATGCGTTAAATGCAAAGTCGATGGAACTAGGTGACTACTTGGGCCGGGCGTTGTTGGTAGCTTTATCGGCATTGACATCCGCTAAAGGAAACGGTTATTTTGCTATTCATTCTGGACATGAATACAAATTGCAATTTGTATGCGGGGTTGCTGGTCGTAACGAAGTCTTAAAACCGTTGGCGCTCGCCGAACATTCGCATATGTACAGACAGCGCATGATTTCGCAGATGACAAAAGAACTTAACACAGGTATAGGTACCACTTTGTGTGAAACAGACACTTGTCTGCACTTGTATTAAACCGATATACATATATGATATATTTCTGATGAGGTTCGTTGTGATACCACAGGGATATAGGATGAACGGTTTTTCCTACTCGTTGACCAAATTGGAGCTTTCGACGATGCGAAGTATACTTTTGATGTCAATGTTTGTAAGATCACTTCTAAGGACCTGTACAAAGCAGGTGAGGGATCGTTTCCTTCTCCAAAAGTCGTTTGCATGTCTGCATGACTGCCTATACGACTGTATGCAATGATGACACCCATAGTGGTGCTAATGTGTCGGCATCTTAGACCAGATCTGTTTCGTCGCTAGACATGTGATTCCATTTGTCTCTATAGCAGCCAGCCTTAGCGACAACTTACCAGATTGGCATATCTAACTCTTTTTTTATTAGCTGAGAGATGGTATCGGGGTTCCTAATTTTGCGAGTCCTACAGTTCCCACAGCAATATCTAGGTGAATATTAAATTTGTCCCGCCATCTCCTGAAGACACGTGGACGGAAGGCGAGAACTTGACTCTTGTGCTATCATCACAGACATGCGGCAGACGTTTATTTTTTTATAGCATCTATTTTGGTTTGCCCTCGTTTACCTTTATACCATATACAAATATTCGCCCTTTATAGGTTATTAGGTCATTAAAACTCCTCTATACATATCTCGAACTGTGTAGCTGGTAAAGTCATGGGAACATTTTTTTGTTCAAAAAGGCAGCTAATCAGATTGCTACGGTCGACGGTATTCTCTATATAGCCATGATTAATGGCTTTTTCGTTCCCCGCTTGAATGACATGAATGCAAAAGAGATGTGGTTTCAGCAGGATGGCGCAATGTGACATGCAGAAAACGAAACAATCAACTTATTGAAGGAAGCAAGCATTCGATGAACGCATAATTTCGCGTAATAGGTCTGTAAGTAGGCCTCCAAGAGATATTCTGATACACTGGAAAGAGTGGTCGAAAACGCTCGTCGTCTCTCTGATGACATTCAACAGATCCAGCCGTGGTTGGCATATTCATGCAGTGATGCTAGTTTCGGGAATGCTAGATGTATAGGTTATTTAAGAAATTTATTGAATTCACTTTTTAAATTATGCTCGCCACAAAGAAAAACTAATTTCTTTGGAGAATATATCGAATACGATTATGCAGCGTGTAATTGGTCAAATTTATTTTGATAAAACATATTTCACTTCGAAAAAAGTTGCCGTTTGGTGGAAACATTGGTTTATATGTATTTAAAAATGATTACGGACAGAACAATACAGTCGAGTGTGTTGTACAGAGACATGTTTGCTTACTTCTTCGTACTTCAATTGGTAACAGTGGTGTCACTTTGAAATTGCAAAATGTGGTAGTTTGCAAAAAATTGTGGAATATTTAAAAAATATCTGCATAAGCTAAACTGCAAACATTTTTATTGATGGGTATGTCGTAAACGGCCTACGTTGCACTTTGCTTTACATTTTCAAAAACCTTCAATGCTAAATAATACTTTCTGCCCAAAGCAGAAACACTTTGTAAATAAAGAGTCTTCTCGGAAATTATTACTGCGAATAATTATTGTGACAACGCACAGACTTAATTTTTCTAGAAGTTCTGAAGTGAATGAGGGATAATATTAAGACTATAAAAAAGTATAAAAGTAGGGCACCGCAACTCTGTCCGTTTGTCCAGAAGCCTTTGCTCGTTTCGACGGACTTGCCTTAAAGTTCGTTTTAAAGATTTTGGGTTAAATCTTGAGGCATTTGTCTTGAAAACCAATTTGAAGATAACTGTACGTAAATTTGCAAGGTTTTTCAAATAAATTAAATTAAGAACCTACATAAGGAAAATGCAATTAACAACCGGTTACATAAGCTCAAAGAACTCAAAATACAGCCAAGACAAAAAGCTGTTCTTACAAATAACTATACTCACTGGTGTGAATATTGAAATGCGCGTAACTATTACAGAAGTGAACTTAAAAAGGCTAAGGAAACATATATTAAAGTTACGATATCAAATTGTCGCAATCAAAAATCAATGTGGAGAGTTTTGAAATTACTTCAAAGTGTTCAATTTAACGATGTACGTGTTAAAGATAGTAAATCAATAGCAAATAAATTTAATAAATATTTCATTACTAGCGTTGAGAATATAAATAAATCAATTCCGGTAGTTCCATATATAAATTATATAGAATCTAATGTAAATAACAATTTTACGTTCAGAGAAATAAAGCGTAGAGACTTTGAAAACGCTTTAAAACATATGAACAAAAAAAAAAGGATTTTAACATGATGAATTCGCGTATGATAATAGAATCAATAGAAATAATCGGATCAACACTTATAAACATTTTTAATCGATCCCTCGTTATCGGAGTTTTTCCCGAGCAGTGGAAAACCTCAGTAGTAACTCCAATCGAAAAAATTAAGGGTTCAAATAAATGCGAGTACTTTAGGCCAATCAACTCTCTTCCGCTATATGAAAAAATATTCGAGAAGATAGTACACGGACAGTTGGAACAATATTTTCAAGACAACAAACTCACTGTTGAAAATCAATCGGGTTTTCGGAAAGCACATTCGTGTGAATCAGCATTAAACATGATAATAACACACTGGAGTGAATCTCCTTCAACACGAAAAAAAATAATATCTGCGTTCTTGGACCTTAAGAGAGCTTTTGAAACAATAGACCGGAACATCCTTTTGGAGAAGCTGTCTAAGCTAATGGTTAAAAAGCTATTTGGTACGTCGTTTCCAAATTACAAAAGTAAATGGAAACTATTCGGAGGTTATACCCACGATGTTAGGCATACCACAAGGATCAATCCTCGGGCCATTGCTTTTTCATTATTTATATTAATGTTATGAAAAAAGTTATTACTCACGCTACACTAGCTTTGTTTGCCGACGACCCACTTTTTTTCATCGAAGGAGACTCCACTGAAGAATGTCAAAGGTTAATGATGGAAGACCTCCAGCATATTTGCCTTTGGTTAAAAAGCTGTTGATTTTAAAACTAAATGTCCAAAAAACGAAATGCCTAGTTGTAAATGATGATGCAAATTTAAATTTATCAATGGATACTAAAACAATTGAGCAGGTTACAGAAGTAAAATATTTAGGGATTATCATTGATAGCAAATTAAGATTTGATAGGCACGCTGATTTCATTATCCAGAAAATTTCGAAGAAAATAGGGTTCTTAAAACGGATCAGAACAGTAACCGCCATAAATATATACAATGTAATAATCAAACCGCATTTTGAATACTGCTCCTCTATACTATTTTTAACGAGCCAAACTGTTATTAATTCATTACAAAGGTTACAAAATAAGGCAATGAGAACAATTATACGTTGTAATATTTATATGCTAAATATATTAAATATATTAATGTGGCTCAGTGTGAAACAAAGAATACATGTAAATGTTTTACTTTATGTGTTCAAAATTAAAAATAAATGTAAGCCGGAATATTTGGCAAAATACATTCAATATGTTAGAGATGTACAACCATATTTATAGCGAAATAGAGACAATTTAAGATTAGTATCATTTAGGAACATCAGATCACAAAATAGCATAATATATATTGGTTTTAAACTTTTTAACTTTTTAACTCGCTACCAAATACAGTAAAGTCCGAAAGAAACATCCATGAATATAAATGAAATGTTATAAACTATATAAAAGAACATTTTTCTAATTGATGATATTCTATTAATTATTTTCTCATAGATGTGTAAAATACTTAAACGTAAATGTAAAAAATTAAATATAACTGACTTGTAAATACTGTCAATAGCATTTTTACTAATAAAATCAATCAATCAAACCTCAAAATCAGGCAAAGCGATCTTAAACTAAATTGGTATTCGACGTCGCAATACTATTTGGGTAAAACTCAAACACCTTTTCCTATTTTTAAATATAAGCTTGTGATTCAAAAACCCATCTTATATAGAGACAAAGTTTTGTATTACCCAGTCGTGGAATTTATTTAAATTTGCTGAAATACGATTCTTTTGATGTTAGTTTTTAAGTTTTGGCATTAACTGATACTTATAATGTTCCCAACCCAAGCTTTAACCTGGATTAAAGTCACACACTGAGCTACAGAAGCAGTATTTTTTGCGGAAATTGTAGTACTTCGCATTATTAACTTGTTCTAATAATTTAAATTATTGATACAATTTTAAGTAGACCGGAAAAACGTTCAATTGTAGGTAAATTTCAGTGCAATTTTCATCATTATAGTGAATAGTGATTACAATTACAATATACAGGAGGTATAGTTCCATTTTTCTGACCAACAAGTCAGGAGGTCAAGTAGGCCAAGGTAAAAAGGTCAAGTTTTTACTTGACTGGTGAACCTCACAAATGATTGAGAAAACCGCAGTCAGAAGGGCTTTGAGTTTCACTTTCATGTGACGATACTGAATTATGGATAGAGAAACGCATGTTGAAAGTAAAATAGATTATAGATTAGACAGTTAAGCAGCTACAGTGGTAGAAATGACAAAACTTATTGGTAAGGATTACTGTGTCAGACATGCCAGCGCTGTAGTCCTCGAAAATTGAACATAAAAATAACTCCATATTGAAAACATTTTTCTATGTTTTTTTTTAGTAGGTATATAGTTCTTCGCCTCTAAAAAAGCCCTTCATATAATTTGCATTAATAATTAGGAAGCTTTAAAAAAATGTAATTTACAATTTGCGTACATCTTGAAGTTTCTTCAAACTCTTTCGAATCTAGGTTCGTGAAATATATCAACGTTACTTTCTTACTTACTTCAAATTTAAAGTCTATTTACGTCCCGGTAGGCTTTATTATCGCGTTCGAGAATGTCCAACAGTGAGTTAGACTTGGCAATGACATAATCATATAATGTCGTCGAATAACATAAATCATCAATTTTAAATTTTAATTGTCGTTTGAATGCACCAATTAAAATCAAAACTCAATCACTATTGCTGCATTTCCACCAAAAGATAAGGCGCTATTAAAGGCAAAAGATTTAACAATAAATCTCTACACGTTTTCGCCGAACAAATAGGAGATTGACATGGGGTTTTCTCTCAACCTGCTCTCTGGCTCTTAAATTTGCGCACAAAATGTCGAATATCTGGTTGCCAAATTGCTTACTTGCTCTCAATTCTCAGCAACCAATGTCACTTTTGGCATATCCAGCTATGGCAAATTGGTATTGAATGTGTTCAGAAGCCAATTCTTACATGCAAACCTATTTTTTTTAAGATTAGGTATGTTTTTAATTTTGTGTTTAGCACATACAAATTTGTATGGCAAATCTTAAGATTTAAAGGAGATTAAGGGCAGATTAATCTTAATCTCGATCTAGTGCTCAGTGGAAACTTAGCATAAGTGTTGCTGCTGCAATTTAGTTTGACACCATTTTTTTTTATCTTCAAAAGCATTTGTCTGTTTACATTTCTTCAAATATTTCCACCGTTCTTTCGTACAAGCAAGGTGAAAATTAAGTTAAGCCAAAATCGGTATGATCAGAAAAGTAGTTAGACATACTGCAAAAAAGAAACTGAACTTGACACCACGACCTTTCACTTCATCGTAACGCTGAACTCTACGATTATATTTTTAAAATAATTAAGAATAAGTGGTTAGGCAATACGGTATCCTGAACATCACGGTATCCTGAGTGTCACATATTCTTCTTTCCATTTATTCACTGAGGTTATGATCAGAATACATTTGGTTCATAACCCCCTCACTTACTGCAACAAAGGTTAGATCAGAAGGGCTGTTTTACACAAATTTTGCAAATTTTACCATATTATTGTGAATTCCATAGTTGTACATGTAAGGACATATGAATAAAGGCCCCGACCCACAGAATTCGTTGCTGCGTGCGTCCGTTTTTGCTTGACACAAGGTAGAATACAAGGTGAGGGAGGCCATTATAGCCCAACTTTCTACTTTTTCATACTTTGACAGCCAGGCGCAAAAGCAGCTCATTGGTTGAACAAATAAAAAACGAAACAAAATAAAGCTGTCAAAGTTCCGACGGAACCAAACCAATGCGTGAGTTTTAACATTTTAACGCACGCGCGGCAAATTCACTATGCAGGATAAGCGGCGTTATTGTATAAGCGGCAGTGGCATAGGACATGTTCCACAGACTTTATGTCCTCTTCATACTCCTAGCCTTTTAGATATGTTTCCAACGAATCGCCATGACAGTGAACGGTCGAAGACCCCCGAAGAGCACCCGGATTTGGCTTCTTTAAAAAAAGGCTATGGCTATGGCGCAACCGCCAGTGTTTTGCCATTGTTCCTGTAGTAACACCGTCGATGAAACTCTTAGCGGTGTTGAAAAGCGGTAGCACTTGTAGTGGGTTCAGATCAGAGCCGAATCTGGCCTGTTCATGAGCTTTTTCGTTCTCTAAGGCTGCCCCAACGTGTCCGGCAACCTCACAGAGTAGAGCCGTGTGAAAGCGTACAGCTCTGGGTGCCAAAAAGGAATTTATGATGCATTTTGCGTTTACAAGGTCCACACAGATGATTATTTCCATTTCTGGTAGTTCCATCGATAGGATAGTCTGTGATATTTTCTTATCCGCATAGATTTCAGCTTAAAAGATACTGCGGTAATCAGTCAGTCGATACGGCTTTGAGAAAAAGCCAGCTTCTGTACCTTTCTCTGGTTTTGAACTATCCTTGTAGATGGGTAAAACTTTGATGAAAGTGCTGGGTGACTCTAAATTTTTTTTCGAAGTCATACTTAGGTTTTTGGCAATAGTCCCATCCGAAATAACAAGGCTTCCAAATTGTTTTCTCTCTTAGTCTAAGAACGTCTTTGGCTGAGACGTTTTTGTCTTTGTAACGTGTTCAATGGGTTGCAGGTTCAATAGCGTTTCCCAACCTAGTTGCCATGTGGATTTAATTCAACCTGTTATACCAAGATAAGCAATTCTTTGCACATTATTCAGGTTCTTCAAATAGGATTTGACATTAACTTCGTCCCACCAGACAACTGATCCATAGGTTAGATAAGGTCTCTCGACCGAGGTGTACAACCAGTGTACAATGTTCGGTTGTAAGCTCAATTTCTTCCTAATGATTTTTCTGCAAGCGCGATGGGCATTAAGTATTTTCTTTATTCTTTCATAGCAATATTAACACCATCTTACTGATCCGTCAGTGGCTGAATATCATTTATGAAAAGATAAATAGAAATGGCCACAAATGACTACCTTGAGGAACCCCCGAAGTTTCTTATATAACGCGAGAAGTCATATAACTGGCCTTCATCATTAAGCATCTATTAGTCAGGTAATTGATAAATGAATCCAAAAGTCGCTAAGTTCAAGCCTAGCTAAAAATAGGCTGTGATGCACTCTGTTTACTCAACTTGTAAACATTCATCAGAACTGTTAAATATAATTCGTCATCAAAGTTAAGTAAGTAGAACATGATCTACCACGAACAAATCCATGCTGGGTTTCTGAAATAATTTCTTTTTCTGCGGAAAAGAGGAGTTTTTCCGTGGAAGTTCCCAGTTTTAAGTTACTAATTGGAGAATTTTGAGAGAATAAAAGAGACGGGGATTAGTTCTCTTTTCGACTTGCAGAATTTCTTTGGTATTATCATCAGACCATCGTTATCGCATTAGCATCACGTAGCTACAACGCTATCCAAACATATTCGACACGACCACTATGAAGAAGTAAAATATAATTTAACAGCTGACATGTCGCATTTTTAAAACACTAAACGCTCATTTGAGAAATATGAGCTGAAACATTTGCCTATATTATCAATGAAAATGTAAATTTAATTTTGCTAAAATGTCACGTCATCGAGTTAGGGTGGGGATAAATATTTCAGCAGGGAGAAGTGGTATTTTTGTTGATTATTTTTTAATTTACTCGAATGAGTCCAAGAAATCCCAAAGCAAATTTCTTATTCATTATCGTATTCCTAGAAGAATTTCACTTGAATATAATATTAAAGCTTTTCAAATTGCGGACGTGCCGAATGAAAGCAATAAATATGAAAATGGAACACCCAGCCTTAGGGTAGAATAATGTTCTTCAAAATGTTTGACAATGTTACAATTTGTGTCTTCTGCAAAAGAAGACAATGTAAGTCTAGTATAATGAAAAATAAAAAAAAATCGTGTAACACAACAAAAGACGTAGTAAATGGTAGGTAACATTTGTTCACCTCTACATACCTTTGTCGTAAATTCTTTTTTATTAAATTCCATAACTTCGACAAACGAGGACAATAAACATTCCAATCCATCATTCCGACGGAACATATTAAATTCAGATGCATGTTACGAGTATATGTTGAGAAATAATATTTTATGGTAATAGACACATGCAGCGCGGACGGATAGGAGGTCATTTTGGTAGGCGTGTGCATTTATTGGTGGAAGTTTAGTGTGTCGTCGTAGAGAGAACTTTTACACTAAAAGCCAATTTGACTAAAAATATGGTCCACGGGGATAATACAACTCTTAATGGCAGAGTTCTTTTAGTTTTATGACAAAAATATTTTGTCGTATCTGGCACAGATATAGTAGCAGCAGTTGACTGTCAAAGAATTCACTGAGTTGGACGACAATGCTTGAAGAGGTGCTTGACTATTTAAGAAAACGTATGTACATTCGGGCATGCTGGAGAACCATTGCCTAATTCCACTCAAATCATATTCCACAAAACATGTGAAATGATAACAAGTTGTGTTCCATAATAACTGAAAAAAAGGGACGCACCTCTGACAGTAGTATCTCCCTGAAGAGTCGAAGAGGGTCTTTTTTTAGAGGTATAGAACATTGAAATAGAATAAAAGAAAGATGATTTTTTTTAAATGACTTGAAATTTACTTTATTCGAAAGATAATCTTCGGGCATTATAATTTAAATATGATTTCTGGCATATGACGGTCACGGGTGGCTTGGAATGGAGTCTATTCTGAAGGTCCAATTTTCGATGATTTTTTCCAAATTTTGTGGCCGTATATCGGCAATAACGCGGCGAATATTATCCCCCGTGTGATCTATAGTTTCGGGATTATCGGCGTTGACTAGCGACTTCACATATCCCCACAGAAAATAGTCCAGCGGCGTTAAATAGGACGATCTTGGAGGCCAATTCACGGGTCCGTAACGTGAAACTATGCTGTAACCAAACGTTTGCTTCAAATAATCAACTGTGACACGAGCTGTGTGACATGTTGCGCCGTCTTGTTGAAACCACAGCTCCTGCGCATCCTGGTTTTTCAATTGATGAACGAAAAAGTCAGTAATCATGGCTCTATAGCGGTCACAACATTGACTGTAACGTTCTGGCCATCATCGTTTTTAAAGAAGTACGGACTAATTATTCCACCAACCCATAAATCACACCAAACAGTCAGTTTTTGTTGATGCAACGGTGTCTCAACATCTCACTTGGAGGATCATCACTCCTAACACTGCAGTTTTATTTATTGACTTATCCATTCAACCAAAAGTGAGCTTCATTGTTCGGCGTCAGTCTATTCATATTAAAATGCCAAACCAAACTAAAAATAAATCACTATCTCAAAAAATAAATCATATATTGCTGTAGTTGCGACAATACAAGTTCGAATTTTACTTTTATCTTGTGTGTTAGTTTAAGAAACAACCGGATCCGTGGAGTTCAGCGTTTTTATCTGGATCCAGGGTTATTGTAGACGGGCTAGACTTCTACATTTTCGCTATTCATAAGAAGAATTAGGTTGGCGCTGGTCGCCTTACTGTGATGAAGATTTAGTTGTACTAGCAGCATGTCCACTCTCCTTATTTTGTTGCCGCCACAAGCCTCACATTACATCCCGTTATGCCTATGCAAACTTCTGCGGGTTCGAACCTATTGACAGGTAGGTCTTAGGTCCCTATGCGACCTTTTGTTGTCTTCAGGTTAGGTTTCTCTTTCCTGTGAACCCGGCGTAGGTCAGATTTTCAGCGTTGGGTTTTATTCTGACGAGATCATATAGGCAATAGGCAATGGTATGTGTGAAGACAAATAATGCCCACAATACAGTTTTAGTGATGATAGTTTGGGGTTGTCACCCTAACCCTAACATCTTGTAAAAAGGTCCAGGCTCATCTACCTTCGGAGGAAGGGGGAAAAACTTATTTTCATCGCAGGAATACCAATGTTATAAAGCTGACAGCTGAAGTCAGGTGAAGAGAGCTCTCCAAATAGTTAATATATTAAAGAATTAGGACAAGCGCTACAAACTGCTTGGAAGTTCATACCGATGAAAACTCCATACTAATCGTGTTTTTGCACACTACTGTTAGCTTCTTTGATTTCCCTTGACTCATTTGCATTCTTTGATGTTATTAAAGTCTTTTAAAGAGTGCATACTTTACGTTAAAGTTCCAAATGTCCATGTCAACATCATGTTTTTCCCTTTCTGTGTTAACCTTTTAAGTACAAATTTTATAAAACTCTGTCTTTTATACATTAATTCCCATTACGACCTACCCCTGTTTTTCTTGCTCACGCAATATCATATGTCGTTTTTAGAAAAAAGACACTTCCTTTTTACACCGCGCTTGTTAAGATTTGTTAAGTGTGAGACGTTTAGTAGGGATCTATACTAAAAAACCGAATTTCATAAGCAAAGTTAAGTGATTATCGCAGAAAGTGGACGATAAACCTTATTTCTTTTCCAATTTGCGGCTCATACACCCAATCAAAGATAGCAAATGATATGCCAAAGAGAAAAAAACGCTGTGACGTCAGGAAAAAAAAGCTACGATTCGTCATTGGCCATTTGCGAAAAAATGGCGATCACACGAAATGACTATCTTCATCAATTTTGTCCCAAAATCAAAAAGACGGACACTGCCAGTCATTTAGAATTTTCCGTCCGTTGGGATACCATTAAATGACCAGCGAAAAAATGACGATCACATGGTAATGACTTGCTTCATTGAAATGACAAATGTTACCCTTCCTATTATTTCGATTTAGCGTCATTTAACTGTTTTGCGATCAGAATTTAATGACCAATGAGAAAAATATAGCTACTGTCATTTAGTGTTTTTCTCTCGGCGAAGGCGCATACATGCGACTCTTTTAATTAAATTAAATAGCAGTGGAAATTGCGGATATGGCGTATTTAGCAGCATGTGTGCTGGAAAGCTGTGAAGACGATATTGATTACAAGCCAACGCGACGAAAGCGGAGTATTTGGCAACAGAAGCGGTTGCGCCGTCGCATGAAGAGTGGATTTTGTGCTCGAATTGCGCGAAGAAGAACCTGAACTATATAGCAATGTCCTTCGTATGTCAGCCAAACAGTTCGATTATTTTTTGAGGTTGCTGAAGCTGCACATTGAAAAACAGAACACAAATATGCGCGAAAGCGTTTCAGCACGACTGGTAATCACGCTGCGCTACCAGTGGCCAACTGGTGAGAGTTTTCGATCGCTGCGATTCCTTTTCCGCGTATCGCAACCAACGGCATTCCGGAAGTTCTCGGCACTATTTACAAGGTTATTGTCGGTGAGTTTATTAAGCTGTATGCTCTGTGCTATTTGCTAGTGAAGATTGAAATGCGACCGATTATTTATGTTTTATTTTGTCGATCCAAATGAAAGCATAAATATCGTATTAAATGCTGCATCATTTGTTATTTGCGTAGAAAAATGGCTGGAATTTCGTGCCTTGTCATTTTTTGGAGGCTCCTATTTAAATGACGCAACTGCCAAAAAGTTTAGTCATTTGTCCTGGGCGTCATTAAAGAGCGATCACACGGCAATTTTTTCCGTCATTTTAATGGCACAAAATATATATCATTTGGTCCGCCATTATCCATGTCATTTAAATGACGCCGAAAATGTTATCCTAAAAATGGCGATCACATAGAACGACATTAAAATTACCACTTTGTGACCCGATTTTAACGTCAAGCGCCATTTAAATGATGCGAAAAAATGGCCGTATAATCGTAGCTTAAGATGCGAAGTTATTGCATTATACGAAACCACTACATACCAATTGACATCTTAACTGCACGAAAGGCCAATATCCCCAATTAGTATCTAAGATTATTTTTATGCCATTAATTAGCTGGCTTAACATCTCCGCTTTATGACACTTCTGCTGGTACATACGTATAATAATAATCCTTTAATTATTATCCTTTTGATTGAAACGATTTTAATTAATTGGACGGATCATCAATAAGTCAACATATATCTCTGATATTTTGTTTTTAATTGCTTCATTCCCGAGCTAATTATATCAAATTCATTTCTCTTTGCGAACTGCAAGCTACCTCCGTACTCAAATATAAATCACGATAAAAATATGATTTCAGCTTAACTTTGCCATAATTTAATGAGCTCATCGTTTTATCATACGTTTTCGTTAAAGGGATTCACACTTTAACGACCGCCCCGCTTTATGTTCCACCTCGGGAGTGATAAACATTCTAAATTCCTTAACCACACGCGCGTGTGAAAAAGTGTGGTACACCCGACACCCGACACCCAACACCCAACACCGAAATTCCCAGAACGACACACAAAAACACAATAACCATTTGTCTCAAGTTCGAAAAGATTTTGTAGATTTATACGTTCATTCCCTTTCTCCTCCACGGCCCCACCCGACAAGAAGCAGAACTCTTTCGAACTGCTTGAAAAGTTAATTGTCAAGTTGGCGGCTTCATTTGACAAGTTCTAAAAGTTACAAAACATTACACATTAATTTGCACCGCACCGTTCAGTGTTCACGTGTTCGCTGTTCACTGCTCAGAGTGGCATTTGAGCATTTGTCAACAGCAAAAGGTGAATGCGGAATGTTCTCACCGAAATATGTCGTCTTAAGTGATTGCCATAACCGTTTTTATACCTCCATTACGAAATGACTTTTTCAAATAAAGTCACTTGAGGAAATTGCGAAATATTTGTTTCATCTTTTCGAACATAAACAACAGAAACAACAACAAAACAACGGAAATAACAACAAAGACAAAAAAGGACAAAAAAAAGGAAACACAAAGTTAATTAAGCTTATATCTTTATCTTCTTCTTGTTCCGTGATGTTGTTGTTTGTCCCTGTCCTTGAAGAAACATTTTCAATAATCGCACAAAAGCATCATGTAAGGAAGTACGGTTGCTACTACGGGTGGATAGGATACAAAATATATCCTTAGCACACCTTCAGTGCTTCGAAAAAGGCGTTGTTCTTCGTTGGTTTCTGCACACACACATACCCGCATGAGTGATTGTCTTTCTTACAATTTTGTGTCTTACATTTATTTTATTTTTTGATAGCAAACAAAAAAAAAAAAAAAAACCATATTGATATAGACGAAAATGGAACGTGTTTTTGTTAGCACACACACAATGCTAGTAAAAAGGAGCAATATTATTTCTAAGGACCAACAAAAAGGACCTCACTCCAAAAGAAATCGAATATACATAAATATAAAGATGACGATACCATTGCCATTGCCGTTGTGAAATCGAAAGTAAGTATCAGTCTTTGGATCATTGGAAGGGGGGGAAAGTGAAGAGGAAATCAAATGTTTTTTCAATAAATTGGTTAATAATGTTCGATATAAAACGTTACCCTGCCCCCTTCCACATTCGAGTACTCGAGTATTTAAAGCGAAGAAATGAGTTGTTTGTTAGGCCAAAAATTTAAATTGCCACACTTCACAATAATTGGGAGTTTTCTCCTTGAGTGGGTTAAGATGTCTCGGGCCGATGATTTTGCTGGAGAAAACATAGGTTCTGTGTTTCGAATCAAATTAACAAAATAGAAATAGAATTTGTTATTGGTTTTTGTGTCAGAGTTGAATGGTGTCCTAAGTATGTAATAAAATTTTAAATCGGATTTTGGCAAGTCGAATAGAGAGTTCGGATACAGTCCAAATGACACATTGTGAAAAGGTCGAAAGTAGTCTTAAACAAGTCGGAAAGCCTATAATCCGTTTGAAATGATGATTCGATACTGCTTTTATGCTCCACAAGTGGTTTTCTAAGAAAATATGTAAACCTATTTTGGGTAAAATCACCTTCAGAGCAAAGTTTTTTTTCTCTTATAGTCTTGGCCTTTGCTTATTATATTTAGTGTTTGAATTCGAAATCGATTTATTAGGTCAGGGGTGTCAAACTTTAACTTCTTAAGTGCCAAAGTTTTCGTCTCGAGTATGACAGCGGGCCAAATCTATATATACTAAAAATTAATGTTTATTTGTCTGTTATTTGTAGACTCGGACTTGTGAGTGTGTTCCTGTTGGTATTTGAAATGTTTTTATCAATGGCTAAGATGTTCAATGTTCAATGGAATGTACGCAGTGCGGAAAAACATTATTTTACCGTATTTTTCTAACAAAAAAATGAATGATTGTTGTATGCGAACAAGATGTGAAATGAAAAGCGATTAAAAAAAAAATCATTGGACTTTGCTTATTTCAACTTTTCATTGCTTTAAAAAAATCTTAGGGGATACAAAAATGACTCATTTTCTTCAGAAATGTGAATTTTCTCCACCCGGACCATCCTCATCATCCTGTGCGTTTTATCGACAACAACTTACATACTTAGGCGGCGCTACAGTCCGGGGTGGATCCGGACCTTAACCAATAAGCCTCTCCAATCAGCGAGCGCTTTGGCTAATTGCCTTTAGCCTCGCGCTCCAAATTGGTTGAGGTCCCTTCCACGTGTACGCGCCACCTAAGGTGAAGCCTTGCTCATGGTATTCATTCACTCTACATGTCCCAGCCATCTTAAATGTCGCCATTTCGATGTCTCTTTACGGAACGTAGAGTTCATCGTTGAATCGTCTTCTCCATTACCTGTCAACGGTCCATACGGGACCAAATATCTTACGAAGAATATTTATCTCGAGACCACCAAGGATATCTTCATTCACCCTTTAGAAATGGTCCATGCTTCGGAACCATAAAGCAGGACTGGGATTATGAGGGTCTTATGATACACAGTTTCCTTAGTTGTTTGGGAGAGGGCTTTACTACATTCTTCGTTTACATCAGTCGTTTTCAAATGTGATAGCACACCCAAGGTTAACAAAATCTCTTACTATCTTATAGTTATAGCTGTCTATTGTGATATTCTGGCCGATTCGCCGATATCGATATCGTCGGCGTATGCAAGTAATTTTACCGACTTTTTAAAGACCGTACCTTTTGTGTTTGCTTGTGAGTTTTGCACAATTCTTTCAAGTATTATGATAGATTAGCGCGTCACCTTGGCTGAATCTTCATCGACATCCTGCACAGACAGACAAGTTTGACAGGAATGCCAAAACTAGACATGGCCCGTCTCTATAAATAAAAAATCGATAAAAAGATGGTGGGTGTCCACATGGATTTTCTCAAGGATCTGACGTACTATAAATATTGACTTACCGGGGCTAAAACCGTACTGATAGAGTCCAATTAAAAATGGATTCAGGCGCTCGCTAAATCTTGTTGTGCTATTTATTCTTCCAATTTGACGCTGTAAAGAGTTTCACAAGCGAGCAGAACTAGCAAAAAACTAGCGTCCGAAGTCAAACAAGAACACCAAGGAGGAATCAACTGAGTAGATCTGTTGGGATGTCTTTTTTCATAAAGACATACAGGTTGATGTGTTAAAATAATGTTAGAAAGGAGGCTCAAAGTACGAAACTTAGAAGAAGTTCAAAAGTATTACTCTACAAATACGTAGAGTAATATGAAACACGATCCAAACGTCGCAGTCCAAATACATAGCGTACAATGCTGTTAAACGCTACATTAAGTTTGTGTTTGGAGGCGTAGCTACAATTGTTAAAAAATTTCACAACTATATGCAAGGGTTGGTACAGCGAGTGCCTTAGCTAAAAGACATCGAGTTTTGATGTTAGTGAAGGATTGGGTGGTCCACAATGTTCGAAGTACACCTTAAGTCTTTCCAACAGCTATATTAATATGGTTGTCCCAGATTAAGTGCTTATTAAAGGCATACCCAGGCTTGTAGCAGTTTCAACAGATTTAATTGCCTTGCTGTTAAGAACTATATACGGAAAGTAAGACAAATCTAAGCTCAGAACCAGTTGAACGTAATCAGCATACATATTTATTGAACAGTGAACAGTGTTGGCTGGAAGTTCATTAATTTACGAAGAGAAAACAAGGGGTCCCAATATGGAACCTTGTGGAACACCCCTGACTGTAGATAAGAAATCAGATAAATTACCATTTAACGGGTGATCTAAGTAGAGATACTTTTTTTTAATAGCCTTTTTTGACAGATCACGTGTGAGTCGTGTCATGCTGTCATATCATTTTTGTTTAGTATTGTTTGGCATTTCATAATGGAAAGACTTACGCGTGAACAACGTTTACAAATTGTTCAACTTTATTATGAAAATTCACGTTCTGTGAGGAATGTGTTTCGTGCACTTCGCTCAACTTATGGTCAACATAATCGGCCTACTGAGCGTACTATTCGCAACACCATCACCCATTTTGAGACCCAGCATTCATTATTGGATAATATTCGACCGAATAGACCACGCTGTGAAGAAAATATAGCGGCCGTAGCTGAGAGTGTACACGGAGACCGTAGAGAGTCGATTCGGCGCCGTTCGCAGCAACTCGGTCTGACGTATGGAACGACTTGGCGCATTTTACGTCAAGATCTTAAATTGAAAGCGTACAAAATACAGCTTGTGCAACAACTGAAGCCGCTCGACCTTCCCAAGCGACATCGCTTTGCTCTATGGGCTCTTGAAAAGTTCCAAGAAGATCCGACGTTTTCGAGGCAAATTTTGTTTAGCGATGAGGCCCATTTCTGGCTCAATGGGTATGTAAACAAACAAAATTGCCGCATTTGGGACGAAGAGCAACCTGAAGAGATTGAAGAACTAACACTTCATCCAGAAAAAACAACGGTTTGGTGTGGTTTGTGGGCCGGTGGAATCATCGGTCCATATGTCCAAAATTATGGCGGTGCGAACGTAACCGTCAATGGCGACCGTTATCGTGCCATGATAACCGATTATTTGATGCCTGAAATTGAAGCTCGTGATCTCGACGACATTTGGTTTGAGCAAGACGGCGCCACTTCCCACACATCGCATCAATCAATGGACTTATTGAGAGAACATTTCGGTGAGCACATAATTTCACGTTTTGGGCCGGTCGATTGGCCACCAAGATATCACACCGTTAGACTTTTTCCTGTGGGGATATGTAAAGTCAAAAGCTTATGCCGACAAACCCGCTTCGATTCAGGCCTTGGAGGAAAACATCACGCGTGTCATTCGCCAGTTACCAGTCGAAATGCTCGAACGAGTGATCGAAAATTGGACTCAACGGATGGACCATCTACGACGTAGCAACGGCCAACATTTGATAGACATAATCTTCAAAAAATAAATGCCAAAGAATGTTCTTTCAAATGATAATAAACATTCTCCATTAAATTTGAATTTTCTGTGTTTTTTTCTTTAAAAAAGTAGGGAACCTCGAAATGGATCACCCTTTATATCGACTGCTTACATCCTGCCCCTTTTTTCGAATTTCTGATTATAATTACTTTTTTAATGAGGTTTGCAATTTTGACTAGAGGCCATTCTTATCTTTTCAAAATGATGATCTCTGCAAAGTTTTTTATCGTGTTTTAAGAAACTCAATATTTTATTTTGTACCTTTTGTTCGAAAGCTGGTTTAATCATGAATGATCACTTTTGTGGTTACTTGTGTTTATCGTTTCATAAACTATCTTTAGCCATATAGAATTTTCTGACCATATGAACCTAAGTACCCTTAGCAGTTTGATACTTAATTTTAATGCTGGATGATGTTTCACTCCACCAGGCTTTTTAAAAATGTGTGCCCTTCCATAACATTACATTCTACGTCACATATTCAATATATCTTTGAAGACCTGCACATCCTGCGTACGATCTGCTAGGTAGGCAATCAATGAAAAGTTCGAGTTTCGAACAAGTTTTCCGCATAAAACAGAATAGAATGGCCGACCACTTAAATATATGGCCTTTTGTTTCTGCAGAATTCTCTAAAAGCCTCGAGACATCATAGGTAAGATCGCAATTAAGTGCAACCACAACTGACAGCAAGGATTCATTTTTATAAAATTGTTAATTGATACAAAACACAAAATTTAACCATGTGTAACGAACTCCGTATATATGTATCAAAATAAATCGTATCGCTATTTTCCCACCATGGACTAGTGCCTTCGTGTTAAGGTCATGGAAACTCTGATTTATCTTTAGCTTAAAAAATAGTTATCGTTTGGGAAAACGTCCGTTTGAACAAAAACAAAACGGAAAATGTAATTAAAACAGGAAGGTATCCACCAAAAAATTCTTTCCACAAGGCAGCACTGTACAGATAGTAATCACATAAAATTCCCAGAGAAAGGTCCTTAAATAAAAAAAAAGGCCGTTGGTATTTCAAATGTCAGTCCCAGGCCAGGGATTTTGTTTTTTGTTTGTTTTCCGCATACAGACATACATACGTGCACATATATCCAAACTTAAATTGCTATACGACTAATAGGAGCACGCGTTGCTTTTCCACATCCACACATCCATACATGAATAAACTATGAGTGAAATATTTGTTAGCAAATTGCAGATTTGGGTGGAAACCTACCGAAAAATTAATAAAAACTAAATTACAACCTGAATACGTGTCTCGGAAATTGAAGGTTAGAATTGATTGACGACTTATCCCCAAAATGGTTAAGTACATTATCGTTATGCGAATTGACGTGGGATGATATGTAGGGGTGGTGATTTATCATTCCAAATCGATTGTCCAATTTGTTACATTCCATGGAATAATATAAGTTTAAATTGTAAACAAAAATCTGGATTAATTTATAGCTGAATTTTTAAAGTGAAGACTAACTCATTATTTTGAATTACACTTCTGTCATGGAACTCCGAACTACGCAGTTTTACAAATTGAAATTTCTTTTTTAAGTCACAGAGCCAAAACATTTCTTAATTCTTCTTTCCTTTTATCGACGAGGGTGGGGTTCGCAGCTTTGAACTCAAAAAATATTTGTTGGCTTCCCTGTTTCGTATTAGCTGTTGTTGTTGCATTTGTATGATTCAGGAAGAATCACATGTGATCTGTCAAAAAAAACCTATTGAAAATCAAACCTAACGATGAATCACCCTATACATACATATTTGTTTTTCGATAAGATTCGAAAAAAATCGGTACGTTGGATAACGCATTTAATTGAATAATTTAAATAATTTTACCGAATTTGAATCTGAAATATCAATAAAAATTTCCAATTATTTTCATTTGAATTTGTCACGCTTTTAAAATCTACTGTCACCTACTATCACAGAAATAAAGGGTCTTTTTTTTAGAGGTTGGTTTTTCGAATAGAGATAAAACTGATATTTTGTGTTCCAATCTGGCAACTCTAATGTCATTAATGTTCAGTTTGGTTTGCCATTTCATTATGAACAGGTTGACAAATGAACAACGCTTGCAAATCGTGCAAATTTATTTCGAAAATAATGGTTCAGTTCGCGAAGTTTACCGCAAAATTTTGTTCAGTTATGAGGCTCATTTTAAATTGAATGGCTACGTCAACAAGCAAAATTGCCGCATTTGGAGTGAAGAGAATCCACATGAGACCCTTGAAACGCCATTACATCCACAAAAACTGACTGTTTGGTGTGCTCTATGGGCTGGTGGAGTCATTGGCCCATACTTCTTCCGAAATGATGCTGGAGAGTCAGTTACCGTTAATGGAGACCGGTATAGAGCCATGATAACCGACTATTTTGTTCCCGAATTGGATGGCATGAATGTGGATGAGATGTGGTTCCAACAAGACGGAGCTACATGCCACACAGCGCGTGTCACAATCGATTTATTGAAGAAAACATTCGATGAGCGCATAATTTCGCCGAATGGACCTGTCAATTGGCCACCAAGATCGTGTGATTTGATACCATTGGATTATTTTCTTTGGGGATATGTGATGTCGCTCGCCTACGCCAACAAAACAGAAACGTTAGGGAACTTGGAAGCCAATATTCGTGGCGTTATTGCCGACATACCGCCCCAAATGCTTGAAAAAGTGGTTGAAAATTGCACCTCTGGACATGTCTTTATTCGAACCAGCCGCGGCGGCCACATGCTCGAAATCATATTATCCTTCCAATAAAGCCAAATTGATGGACATTAAAACGATTTTCTTGTGTTTTATTTCAACTCGAAGTTCTATACCTCTAAAAAAAAACACTTTATAAGACCGTTAAGACAAAAAAACATCCAAAAAGCGAGGCAGGGTTCTGAAATTTTTTAGAATTCTCATGGACTTGTTGTTTCATTTTGGTGCGACAGTTGATTTTTTTAATATCACATGAGAAGCCACAAAAGCAAAATAGGTGTTCCTGTCAATGATATTCGAAATAGTATCGAAATAGTTTCGGGTGCTTTCGGTGTTTCTAACAAAATGACATCGATGTATCCATACATCCCTAATTATTTTGTTTTATTAGTTAAGTTTGGAGTAACTTTTTGTTGGGTAAATAAAATCACTACAATTTTCTGCGGAATTAAATTCAGTCTACAAAATGTATCAAGCGGTTTTTGTACATAGCTGTATCTAATAGTTATAGGTTCAGAAGCATATATAGCTCGTTATCGGAAATATTCACTTCAACTTGATATAAGTTGAGTTGGGGTTATGGTAGATCCACTACCGTACTACTTTTTTCTGCTCTGCGCTTAGGAAATATCTATTTTAAACATTTGTTTGTAACTAAAAAGCCGTGGCGTACATGTGGCCACATAATTAGGGTTATTGTCCACTTTTCACGGTTACAGTAAACCAACTTCATAGTGTCATGTTGTGGTTAGCCCCGAATGCAGCAATTGTGCTATTGACCCTTAACAATTCAAATCTGCCTAACCGCCCAGAATGGTTTTTCAATTTCTGGCATTTCAAACACTATTATGTTTTGAATTTAAACAATGAAGTAACAAATTCAGGTTCCAGGTTAGGAGAGATCAGTATAGATATTCAAAAGCTGAAGACAACCTTGTGCTTTTCGGCCAATTCGTCAAATCGACAATATACGAAAATTTCAAACCAAAAGAAATCCATGAAATGACCAACAAATTAAAAGTCAAGACTCGCCATATATTAATCGACTTCTTAGCCTCATGTGTAAGTAATTGTCGTCAACTCTCAGGAGCTTTATTTGACCGTTGCTATTTCACTTTTCATGTACAGGGTGGCCCAAATACAAATACAAGTTCTTTTTTTTTTAAAAAAATGCAATCAAATTAACAAAATTAAATTTGTTCAATGTATTATGGCTTTATTAGTTAGAGCAATGACTTGAAGTTCTTGAATCGTTTCCGACTTATTGACATAACATCGGTCCTTCACGGTTCCCTACAAAAAAGTTCAAATGGGTCAAATCGCAGCTCCGAGTTGACCAATTGACATCGCCAAGACGGCTGTTAACACGATTTGAGAATTTGGTGCTCAAAAGATATATTGTGACATTGGCTGTGTGGCATGGCGCGCCATCCAGAGGTCGCCCAAATTAATGTCTTCAATTTCAGTAAAAAAAAGAGGCGTTTAACAGTCGGCTCTGTAACGCCCACCATTGACGGAAACCTTATTCCCAGCCTGATTTTCAAATGGTCCAATGATGCCACCATTTCACAAACTTCCCACTCTCTGCTACAGCAACCACAACGGGGACCATGAGTGTTGTCCACTAGCATACCAGTCTCACGAACTTTTTGCACAAACTTGCGTACAGCAAGCGCGGTGGTTGCTTCATTTCGGCCAAAACTTCTTTTCAAAAAACGCACTGTTTGGTTACACTGCATTCACTTTGAAAATATGTTTTCTATTCTGTTTTCCAATGTTGTTCAAGCGTAAAGCGACTCACTTCGATCCGCGAAAGTATGATACTGACTTTCTGTCAAGATTTCCAGCGGCAAACAGCTGTCCGTGTCAAAATAACTTATGATTTATAAAGATACCACTAGATGGCCCACCATTTACATATATATTTTTGTTTCTTAATTCACGTCCCTGTTCTGTGGCCATAACCTTGTTATCGGTGCTTACTGCTAACTACACACATTACTACAGAATACATGTCTCATTCGCACAAAGTAATCGTTTCTCCCCTCATACGAAATGTGCTGCCTGTTACATATATTTTTCCCTATAATGATTGAGAAACATTCTAGAAAACCAACATGCAACAGTATCTCTTTTGTTTTTATATATTTATTTGGGTTATTTCCCAGAATCAGAAGAGCACCGTATAAATAACCCCTTAAGCACTTGAACATTATTGAAATGCTTTGACTATCATTTAATATCAAAATATGTGTACGAAACGTTTGCGTGTTCCATACAATTACTTGAAGCGCTATTGACTTTCACATTTCACTTGGTATCGAAGTTCGCCGATATAAAGGGCCCTTAACTGGAATACGATATGTTGGTATAAATTACATATAAATTATTGTTTTTACCTGAAACAATATCGAATGCTCTTGGAGAAATAAAAACAAGCCTGTTTCATTTTCCAGGTATTTATCGAATTATTTTCAAGTACTTATTTTTGTGTTTCAAATTTATTATTTTAAGCGGAAAAGAAGATAATTAATCAACAACACCCACCAACATTTTATAGTCACAAAGTTTGAAAAACTTTTCTCGTATGATTGAAGTATTCCAAAAAAGAAAACCAACTTAACTTGGAATTAATCTCCAAATGGACGTTATTAAATTTATTGGCTTGGTAAGAGCTTTTTACATTTTAAGAGAAATTTTTCATTTCATTCCCTGCAACATTTGAAATCACCCCAGTTTCGTAGAATTATCGTACTGACACAGCCTGATATACTGAGTAGGAAAGCCAAAGATTAAAATTAAGCTGCTGTCACAACCTTTTAGGACAATAAAAAACGGCGATGCGAGTTACCTGTCAGTGACAATAATTGGATTTGAATTAGTTGGAGGAAGGACGACGTTCGTTTGTGGTTTTTAGTAGATAATAATGAACCCTTCTGTGTTCACCAAAATGCTATCCACCTCACCAGCGGGATTACTGATACGAATCGGAACAAATTGAATAGGCTTTTTTTTTGTTTTGTGAAAATGTTGAAATGAAATACGTGTAGGACGTATAGGATTGTAAAAAAATTGTCCAATACAAAATGTTTTTTTTTTCCCACGAATTAAAGGGATTTTTTTCTCATGGGGTGTGTCAAACACGTTCTACTAACCGAAAACATGTAGGGTGACCAAATAGGAATGATAGATATAAAATTGATTCTGGCCTTATTTTGAAGCTAAAGGGTGATTTTTTAAGAGTTAAGTTTTTGAGGTTGGCAGCATTGGTTAGTAATGGCGTCCAAACGTTATCTGTCAAAGTGAAAACTTTTCAATATACTCTGCCATTTAATTATGGAGACTTACAAACGAGCAACGATTGCAAATTATTGAAATTTATTATCGAAATTCGAAATTATTGTTTTATCGAAAAATTGTGTTCAGCGATGAGGCTCATTTCTGGCTCAACGGATACGTAAATAAGCAAAACTGTCGCATCTGGAGTAATGAACAGCCACATGCCATACAATAATTACCGATGCATCCCAGAAAAAAACGACAGTTGGTGGTATCATCGGTTCATTTTTCTTCAAAGTCGGTCGTGGAAGAAACGTTACCGTCAACGGCGAACGATATCGAGCCATGATACGCGACTTTTTTTTTCCCCAGTTGTCGAGTTGGTTGACATATGTTTGACATATGTTTACATCAAGACGGTGCCACATGCCACACAGCTCGTGAAACAATGGAAATGTTGAAGGATGAATTTGGTGAGCAGCTTATCTCTCAAAATGGCCATGCGAGTTGGCCGTCAAGATCATGCGATTTAACACCCCTAGATTATTTTTTGTGGGGTTACGTAAAGTCGTTAGTCTATGTGGTTGAAGCTTTAAACGCGTAATTCATGGAATACGGGCCGAAATGCTCGAAAAAGTGACGCAAAATTGGACCTTCCGAATGGACCATTTGAAAGTGAGCCGCGGACAATATTTCATGCCATTATGTATGGAATCATTTAAATGCGCGCCTCGGCTTCGCTGGCAGTACTTTAAGTGGTCGGTTCAATTTTGTATGAAACGATTAAAAATACGTGCGGCGTTATTCCGGCAATAGCGTCTCGAATGTTGGCCTTAAGCTTACGTAGCCCCAGAAAGAAATAATCGCAAAATTTCTACTTCAAGCTTTGCCTTGTTGGAACCACAGCTCAGATATATTGACGTTGTCGAGCTTTGGCCACAGAACAAAAAGTCGCTTATCATCCCTCTATACCTGAGATCATTGACAGTAACGGTGTGTCCGTATTGATTTCGAAAGAAATAAGGCCGGATGATGCTGCCATGCCATTAACGGCACCAAACAGTCAATCTTTGTGGATGAATGGACGCTTGGTCGAACGCTTGTGGATTGTGTTCGTTCTCTTTTGTTTATTGACATAGCAGCTGATCTAATCGGTCTAGTCCGAGAAGTTGATTTTTTTGGCAAATATACGGATCTCCGGCTAACAGTTACAGAGTCCAATTAGTGAAATCACGGCATTATCTATGTTCGTCTTGCTTCAATTCAATTTTTCACTGAATTAGTCACAAATCCAACCGCAAAATAAAACAGGTTGGCTCTCTGGCAATGTCTAATTCAGCTGATCTGCGCCGAATCGACATTTCTGGGTGTTCTTCAATATTGGCCGATACACCAGATATGTGTTCTTCATTTCAAACCAATCTTTATCTCGTTGGTGGCTTAAGGCCTAAAAGAGTAGACTCACGCTCACTGCCTGTACACAATAGTGCTGCAAACGCAATACATAATTCCAGACAAACGAACTTTCAAACATGGTTTCTAATTTCAATGTTGCGAGCACAATCATGCTGCAACTGCAAGAGTTGATTTACATTGAACTCGTACAGCTATAGCATGCCATCGTTTTCAGTCAGTCAGAATTTTGCACGGTGCACTACGTCGCCTGAAGCCATGTCGACGAAAGACCTCACGATTATATTTTTTAATAATTACGACTTGTCCAGCAAGCGTAAAATGGTGCATATTGAAATAGCAAAACTCACTGAATTTTAGTGAATATATTATTTGCTGACAGTCAAGCGGCCATAAAGGGCATGCAGTTCGAGTGGTGAAATCAAGGGCTCTGAATCAATGCAGGAAGTCTTTAGACGAGATATCATCTAACAACATAGTAACGCTGGGCACGCTGATATCCCTAGAAACGAGGAAGCAGACAAGCTTGCAAGATCGGGGTCAGAAATGAACGCCTCACTGGCACTTGAAGCAACAAATCCGAATCCAGTCTTTGAGTAGCAATAACCTGCGCTGGATACAACTCGACAGATACAGACATACCAAAGAGCTTGGCCGGCGGTTAACGAAAGGAGATCAAAATTCATGACCGTGGTAAGCTGAGAGTCCTCACGAGGCACTTTGCTATGGGTCTACATACGGAACAGCTGAACATACTACTACTGCAGAAGCTGCAGGGACGTTGAAAAAATTAAATCTATGTGTTACCTGTTATGCGAATGCCCGGTCCTATGTAGCATAAGGCTTAGGACCCTAGGCATATACTTCTATGATTAGCTGGAGGATGTAAGCAAAGTTGAGCTTAATGGTTATCTTACATTTGTATAAAAATCAGGATGGGTCTAAAAGAGCCACACTGCAATCATCCAAAAGAGGCTTAAATGCTTCTTTCAAAGAACTCATCGATCCTCAGGATATTGCCAAATCATCAATCATAAGGTTCATAAAAGACCTAGGATTGTCGCCAGAATTTACCTCATGTACGCCAACCGATGCCCTAAATCCCTTTATAAATTGAATAATTTAAATATCTTTAATAAAAAGAACCAAAAGTTCCACCATCATTAGACACCCTTATAATCTATACGCTATTCGACGACACATGTCATCTTTTAACTTTCACCTGTCATCTGTCATCTATCATCTGTTATCTCACATCTGCCACCTGTCATATGTTATCTCTAACCAGTCATTAGTCATCCATTATTTTGCTGTTGCAGTAACACAAAACAGCTACCTTTGACTGACAATAAATGTATTGTAAGACTACTTTCTAAGCGATAAAAAATTTAACGCGCACGTGTTTACAGAATGAGCCTATGATATTTTGTGTTCACACTGCATAAAAAGAAAAAAAAATATTATGTACTGTATTTAATACAATTATACGGCAATTATTAACCTACTGATGCATGCATGGAGTTCCATTGGCAGGTGTAGTGCAGTTACTACACTCAACAAACTCAGTTAGTTCGACGGCGCACATCTAAATTAAATTTTCCTCTGTTGAGTGTGTTCGCTAATTGAATATTTCATTTTGCATTAGAGAATAGCTTCGGTTCCCATAAATGTTGCGTCGCTACATAATATCCACCTAACCTACTTAGCATGAAAAACATATAAAAAAAAAAGAGAATATCAACACTGAAAACGTTTATTGCTGGTGAGGATAGTAACAGGATATAATCCTTGCATGACCTCGTCCTGGCTTATGTTATATTCGTACATAATATTTCTAGCATTCTTTAGCAATGCAATCATGTGTATCAAACAACTTTCATCGCCAGTTTCCCATGGAATGTTGTAATTAAAGGATAATGTTTAGTTTGTACCGTACTAATTACCGTCTATTGTGAATATCAATTACGTGGAAGATTCACAAGACGTGATAACAATTTCTTAGATAGTCACACAATTTTTGCTTCATTAACATGGATAAAATTTTTCATCTCAATTGATGAGTCATCGTCGGTTCACTTAGTACTTTTAATGCCAAAGTTTAAGAACATCTATAAGGAGAATTACATAGGAATTGTGTAGATGTTAGTTGGTTGGTGATTGCATGCCCTTGTATTTTTGCTGTTCACTAAAGTTTGTCGTCTTATTTGATGTGGTGGTATGATACATTTTTGTGCGAACATGCGATAATGTTACATTCGAAGTAATGGGAGATGGTCATAAATCATTGTTACCATATTTGGAAACATTTGTAATTAAGGATAGCTTTTAAGGTTTCCCATAAAACCGCATTAATTGACCAAAAGAGAGTTGGGGCTTATATATGTTTATAGGAAGAATAAGAATAAATTTAGATTGGGAGATACAATAAAAGACCTTATGGAATCATTTCTAAGTACACATCTTTAAAAATCTATCGAAAACTGAACTAGTCTTCTCTGCTGCAACAACGTCAACAACGTGGAACTTACGTTCAAATACGCGAAATATTTGGGATTGACAAATTTAGATGAGAACTGAATGTCCAGGACCTCATACAAAAAGCGCGGATGGGTATATATATCTGTAAAGGGCCTTTGGTGGTGGCAAGAAACATCTTACTATACGGCATTGTGGCTTGGTGGTCGGCACTACTCAAAAATTACAATGCCACCGCCCTGGATCCTATCGAGCCCAAACAGAAAAATCATGCCCTAAGATCCACTTAATATCCTTGGCAAACTAGTAGCATCTAAAAGAAGATAAGATCGCTATCCCGGGCTGATACATTTTGCATCAAAGACCCATTAAAATACATAGATGGGTCAAAGACTGCTGATGGCACAGGAGTGGCCATCGTTTCGAACTACCCTTGAGCTAAATGTCGACCTGCCAGGCACGCATCGCTGTAGTATATTTCAGGAAGAAGTCATAGCTATCCGAGAGTCGGCCGCATAATCTCTATGGAAAGAAATAGGGCAAAACTTTCGTGATCCTTATACACAGTCAAACAGCGATTCATGTCCCTGAAATCGCCTAGACTAAGATTGGCAGATGCGGAATCTCTCTGTGCTGGCATCTTGAGCACAGCGATATTCCAGGCGACTGCCGAGAGTATTAGTAAGCCAGCTTAGTTCAACTGAATACAGAGAAGTATTATTCGCTTCCATCAAATGCAAGCATGCCATCATAATGGGAGTACCGTCTAACTAATTCTGGACAGATGTCGAGGAGCTGCAGCAGCAAATTGATCCCTAAGTTGAAATTATTAGATATAGAAACTGGTTTGGAGTGTGATATCAACAGTCACCCCTCATAGCTGTCCGCCTTTCGAAACTTGAGAGAACTATTTGGGACTGATTGCTTCCCTAGATATCTGAGCGGGCTGACTCCGACCCAAAACTAGAAGTTTGGAGTTTGTAGCAGTCACTCCACTTTTCTTCCCAAAAATCGGGATTGGTTTGAGGTTCGATTGCTGTAGTCACCTCACTCTCAAGGATTTTGGAGGCCCTTAGATTGGATTGTGTCAGTCCCACCCATAACCAGCGAAAAACTCGGATCTTTTCAGTATGCCTTTTAAAATAAGTAAACAGATGTACTAATTCGACCGTGGTTTTCGGTTTTATTGCATTGGTCGCCCCAAACAGGTGTTCGCCTTTCGAAACTTGAAAGAACTATTTGAGTTTGTTTGCATCAGTCACCCTTCTTTTTGCTGTTTTCCTATATTTACTATTTTTCAGCAACAGGTTGCTAAGATAGATTGCTTCAGTCATACCCGCACCGAAGCTTCAGGTGCGGATCAATCACTTTAGTCACCTCGATCTTCTTTTGTTTCAAGAATTTCGTGAGTGCCTGAGACTTAATTGTTACAGTCACGTCACTCATCGCAATCCACAACCAACGGACAATTTAGGTCTATCCAGTATGCCGATTGAAAACTCTCCTCCCGTGGAATACTACATTGTATCGATAAACGGTCTTTTTGCCAAGACAGCAACCTTACCTAAGCTTTAAGAAAACAGCATTAAACAGCATTTGTAAGCCCGTTCTCAATTGACCGACCTTGAAACCCTTCTTTTTTAAAGTTCTGAAAACTCTGATGAGAATTCATCCCATGGAATTTTCCCAAACGCGAAAGCTTTCAGTCAGCCCCAACTAAAAGGGTCCACTGCTGATCTGATGGTTTTATCTCACCGAATCACCAAGAGGCTTTTTCACCCCCACGAAAATTCACAGACTTATTATCTTTATCGGCTTAAAAAAAAAATACGTGATACAATTTTGTTAACTACCCACGTAGATATTTGTGTAGGTTTGTGGCAAGGAGTTCGAAAAAGCGAACAGAAAAAAATGAAAAAAATGCTTAAAAATACTCAAAGTAAAAACTCAATACAGCACTCGTAATCCGTTATACCTCAATAGCCGCAAGTTGACGCACTTGGCTTTATACACTTGCTTCCTACATGTTGTCGTAGCTTTTATGTCGTTTTTTCTGTGTCTTGCAATACAAAAGTATTAACCGCAAGACTTAACATAGCAAATTGATTGACAGAATTCAAAGAAACAAGTTGTATGGCTACGAGCATCCCCAAAAATAGGTATAAGGTGGGGGAGTATTTTGTGGCAAAACAGACGATAGTTGTGGCTAAATAAAATGTTTCCCTTGGAGTTTTGAAAATGTTGCTGTAGTAGGATATATATATATAATGCAAACCTAACTTCAAAAATCTTGAAACTTATAAAACATTTAGATGTTCACCCGACGGATTTTTGACATCGTTTTTGCATCTGACTTCATCTAAGACGTAGATATTATTTCTTTTAACGCACCGTTTACGTTGTATTGAAGTTCGATAAACGTCAAAACAGTTTATTTGCATTCTACCAGTCATTTCAGTAGCAAAAAACCACAGGTAATAGGGTGATAAATGTCGTTCAAAGGCGAATCTGCAAAAGCGTGCAGTCATCCGCCATCCAGCGGCAGTTCAGGATGGTCCTACGATTCCATCTACATCAAGCATTCAACCGACAACTCCATCCACATCAAGTCACCTACCTACGTTTTCGTCTGTATCCTTACATCCAACATGAATGATAATCCCATTGTCAGTCACATCGCCAAGGATTCATTCAACTTGCGCCCTGACCGCAGACGTAGAAAACTGCTACAGAAGTCGATGACCCAAGATTTTGCAAAAGATGATTTAACAAACAAAACAATTTCGATGGCAATGTTTTTGAAGCTAATTGAGGACCATCAGAAAGCCTGTTGCGGAAATCAATGGAATTATTTTTATTTAAACGAGGAAAGACTTAAACTTTGCTAACTTCAGTTGGAACGCGAAGGAATCAGCAATTTAAAGACTACAAATTTATAAATTATAGACATGATATTGATCTAATGGTGGCTCTAAATGTCAATGAAGGCACATATTTTGCAAAGTTGTCACGAGGCTCGACACAAAACAAACTCTCTGGCAACAGATAAAGTTTACAGCGCAAGTACAGAATTGCCTCTAGAGTTGCGAGTTGCAACATCACTCAGCAAATTAATGGCGAACATAGGTGGTCCAACGCCAAGCAAGCGCTGGTTATTAATGTCAACAACGCATGCCATTCTCCTATATGGAAGAGGGATTTTGGTTAGACGCGCTTCAACAGGAAAAGTATCGGAAGCAGATGGTGGCAGTGCGAAGACGTGCAACTCTACGCTCTTACCGAACGGTGTCGGAACCAGCCGTCCTTGTAGTCGCGGGAGTGACTCCCATCGATCTCCTAGCGCCTGAAAGGAAGTACGTCCAAGGAGGCAAAGCAACTTACCAAACATAAGTGGCTAGAGCTTTGGAGCTCGGACAGCAGAGGAAGATGGAGAGCAAAGCTGATCAGGAACGTGGCTGAGTGGAATACGGGGAGGTAAACTACTACGTAAATAGGCGAATACGGCGAATAGATCTGTCAATGCTGCCCTCGTAAGGTGATGTTATAAATAGTTTTAACTGTCGATTCTGACAAAGTCATTTTCGAAGTTGCTTAGGTTTGTTTTTGGTTAGTACGTTTAATATGAGATCCTTTGGTGATGTGTCTTGGGTGTCCATAACCCAACTTTTCCCCCGAGGCTTTCTTCTTTGTTTGAGCATCGAATGCCTTAGAAGTTGATTGGGAGTATTGAACTTCAATTGACGGTATTACATCTTGCTTTGAGAGAACTTTGAAGCTGACGGTGCAACCGCTAATTGTGAAGTTTATGTACTCCAATAATTTCTCAAGTTCCTCAAATAGTTTGGATTCTAATTGACTACACTGATGGGATTGGGGATCTTTAAAGAAGTGTGAAATCTTGAGACAAAATTTTTAATGAAAGTTTTTGCAACTATGCTAAAATATTCCGAAGAGATCAATGTATAAAAAAAAACTATCAGATGGGGGAAGTCATCTTACCTGATCAAGGTGAATGTGATCAAAGCGATTGGATGGTATTCGTAATCCGAAAAGCCCACGAGCTGACTTTGTATGCCTGTGATCTTTCGGTATATGACATCTGAAATACTATGCATGAGGTAATGGTCATGCACTATCTCCCGAGTGCTTGAGTTCAAAAGTCCACGTAGGATTTAAAATTGGTTTTGGCGAAGATTTGAGGGAATCCATGGCCTGTTCTTCGAGGTGGGGGTTTCACAGTGAATGCATGAAATGTTAAGAAATGTTAATTTGTAGAATGGAAAGTTTTTGTCATTTGTTTGAAGTTTGGCAATTGATTCTAATTGATCATTCCTATGAAACTCTGCTTGTTTATGGTGGGTGGGTGGCACCAGCAACTAATTTCCAAGATTTTGTTGAAAGAACGTAGGCGTGATGAATGGAACGCCTCTTAACTGCGCCAACTATAAGAGTAATCATCGATTCTAGTCCGCAGTCGCAACATAGTAGGGAAAAGACTCGCCTTAGGTGGTGCGCACAAGTAGAAGGGACCTCAACCAGCTTGGATTGCACAACTGGAAGATATTAGTAAAAGACCGCGCAAATTGGAGAGACCTATTGGTTGAGGCCCAGATCCACCTTGGACCGTAACCCCGCCTAAGTACGCAAGTAAGGTCGGTTTGTTACGCCAGTACATTGTAAATTGGTGACAAATTGAATTGCAATTTCAGTCAAAAAGACTGGATCAATTTAATCTTTCAACAAGACGTGTCCCTTTCTTTTAGCAAATGGCCCACTATTTTTTTTTCTTCATGGCAACGCTGGTGGGTGGCTTCAACTCGATCTCTGCATGGTACGCTGCCATTTTAACTAATGGTATGACTCAAAAATTCGAGTGTTTCAACACCGGGTCATTTAAACAGTATTTTTCTAGGTGATTTTTCTGCGTTGAGGCAAATAATGGGATAAAATTGGTCTTTAACTGATAAACTGATAAACCACTACCACCAGTATCTGAGAATTGGCACTATAATTGGTTCTATCATTTACAGCAATATGCGGCGACTAGTATGGTTCTGCATGTTTGCCGCGCCAACAGCAGTTATCGCCACGATTGTGAGAATGAGGATTGTTGAAAGAAGAAAATACGTGGCTTCTTGCAATTTCTCGATTTTTTCATGTCGCTGGTAAAACCAGCAAAATTACCTATTCACTTTGCTCAAATAAAATGATAAATTACATTTCTTCGGCGACTTAAGTGACATTTTCCCTCAAGTTCAAATGATAATCTCCTCTGCCTTGTCATAAATGAGAATAAACCCACAAAGCCTCATGTGGTTGGTCGTCCACAATAACATTACTCTTTCGCAAATAAGTAACATGTCAATTTTTAACGTTAGTAATCCCCCTGACCCCACGCATTTTTTATTTATTTTATAGCCGAGAGAATACCAACCCTGTATCAGCCAATGCTTTTGTAAAGGGTGATTATTTAGCTGGTTTGGTTTTGGCAACACTGGTTTTGACAGCTGACGTGTGTTTAGTACCTTGTGTCACTGTCAAACAGCTTCAGTTTGGTTTGCAATTTAACCATGGATCGTCTTACAAATGAACAACGCTTGCAAATTATTGAATTTTACTATCAAAATTCGTGCTCGGTTCGAAATGTTCATCGCGCGCTGCTTCCATTTTATGATCGGCATTCTCGACCTTCTGAGCAGTCTATTCGGAAGATTGTGACCAAATTTCGCACCAAATTTACTTTGTTGGACATTAAACCACCAACACGTTTACGTACTGTGCGTATTGAAGAAAATATTGCGGCCGTATCAGCTAGTGTGACAGAAGACCGCGAAATGTCGATTCGGCGCCGTTCCCAGCAGTTAGGCCTTTGTTACAGCACTACGTGGAAAATTTTGCGGAAGGCTTTGGGCGTAAAGCCTTTTAAGATACAGCTGGTGCAAGAACTAAAGCCAGCCGACCTACCACAACGCCGAATTTTTGGTGAATGGGCTCCTGGAAAGCTGGCCGAGGATCCGCTTTTTTATCGAAAAATTGTGTTCAGCGATGAGGCTCATTTTTGGTTGAATGGGTACGTAAATAAGCAAAATTGTCGCATTTGGAGTGAAGATCAGCCAGAAGCATTGCAACAGCTACCAATGCATCCCGAAAAAGCCACTGTTTGGTGCGGTTTATGGGCCGGCGGCATTATTGGGCCATATTTCTTCAAAGATGATGCGAATCGCAGCGTTACTGTCAATGGTGAACGCTACCGAGCGATGATAACAAACTTTTTTTTGCCCGAAATGGAAGTTCTTGACTTGAATGATATGTGGTTTCAACAAGACGGTGCCACATGCCACACAGCACGCGAAACAATGGCGCAATTGCGAGGCGAGTTTGGTGAACAGTTAATTTCACGTTTCGGGCCGGTCAATTGGCCGCCTAGATCGTGCGATTTGACACCATTAGATTATTTTTTGTGGGGGTATGCCAAGGCTAATGTGTATAGGTACAAGCCCGCTTCGATTGACGTACTGGAAGCCAACATCCATGCATTCATTCGTGAGATACCGGCCGATATGTGTGAAAGAGTATGCCAAAATTGGACTCAGCGGATGGGCTACCTGAGACGCAGCGGCGGTCAACATTTGCATGAAATTATCTTTAAACATTAAATTGCAAGGTTCAAACTATCGATTCAAATAAATATTTCATTCATTTTTTCGAATTTTTTGTGTTTTTTTTTAAAAAGAGTTCTAAACCTCTTAAAAAATCACCCTTTATTTATACACATAAAATACGCTTGACTTAAGCCGGTGCATTTCCCACATAAGGGTTACACCAATAAATATAAAGATTGTATCTGCGTCACTATATACGACTTAATGGGGTATAAAATCTAACGATGTAGTTAACTGTTGAAATGTTTTCAAATGGATTTTCTTTACGCACAACACTCTAAAGAGGCACGTGGTCTCCCAAAGGAATAGAGCAAGAGTACTTTAATTTTGTAAATCACGATTTTCTTTGCTAAAATATTTAGGTTTCCATTGCGTTGGGTTTGCTTTGGCTGGAAATTTTGTATCTGCCATCAATGGAAATGGAAATAAAAATGAAAGTAAGGAGCTTATATACTTTTGAAAGGATTACTAAAAAAAATTATGTTGTTCGATAAAAAATTATATATTTTGTGCCCTTCTCCAGCATAAAAAAAAGTGTTGTAAGCTTGTCTAATACGATATAGTTAAATGACGGTAATTGGAGAGGAATGATGATGATGAATCAACGCTGACTCTTCTATTATCGGATTACAAATAACTTAGATAATATTGTCTGCAAGGAAATCGAATGATAGAAAGTTACTTCATTTGGTAAATTGCATAAATTTAATTGTTGGAAACAACAACCCGTTGGACATTTGCACATACTTGACTTATATAAGTAGAAGGGACTGAATCATGAAGAACGCCGCTCATCTTGCATGGGACCACGGTTCTTCAATAGCGTGGGCGACTGGAAGATTAATCGACAAATCTAAACTCCTTTTTAGTCGCATTAATATTCCATGTTCGTATACTTAAGATTCTTTATCCATTTATGCATTGTTGAATCTAAACGTAACGAAGAGCATTAGCATTCATTCATTTATAATCATCTCTGGTTTACATTACTTGTAATCCATTGTTGAATTAACAAAAACATCCCTAACACCACCGTGAGTCTATTGCTTTTCTTTACTAAATGGAAACTGCAATTTAGTTCTCGTATATCTCAACGCCGACACCCACCCAAACATAGATATAGAAGCTTATAACCTCCCAGCCAGGTGAAGAGTTCGTCCCTATGGATATAGTTTCTTTGGATTACTACGTTCTGCAATTTCTTGGAAAATTCTGTTATCTGCCCTGGAATTTTGTTCCCTCACAGAGGTACCTTGTATAATATTTTTATTAACATCCACGTAAAAGATATATGATTTATTTTTCTTTCTTCATAAAACGAATAAAATTCGCTCGAATATGCGCATACTTAAGCTAGCAGTTCCTGCAGCAGCTCTTTAGCATATAAAATGAATCAACAAAGTGCTCTGGTGCTTGGGTTTTTTTTCCGTGTTTTTGTTTGAGTTCGCCTGAAATATAAAATTCAAAGCATACCATCCAATCAACTCGTGTCCTTGTCAAATGTTTTGCAACTGAGAATCCTCTCGGTGTGTCGTCACATGATAACAACAACTCAATTATGTAATTTTATAGAATTTCAAAATCAACAATTGCATAGAGACGACTCCCTATCCCAACGGGTCTACCTTTAAGTCCACTCAACTAGGAAAAAATCAATTAAATTGTAAATATCACTTTCACATTCAAGTACAATAGTTGTGCTCCGCCCTCTTGTGTCAATTAATTTAGTCAACCCACTATCGGATTGTGTTATTCTATAAAACAAACACAAGAATCCTCCCTCCCGGTCAAAGGTATGATGTTATTAATGTTCGCTGGAAATTGCATTCCACTGTGGGGGGAGATTACGCGAAATCAAGTCCGTGCCCTTCTTGTGTCACGTCCGATTTGATGTCAATTAAAGCGACTGATTATATGTCAAGTCAGCGTTCGGAGACAAATTAAAAGCAATTTTTCCCAAAAGTCCTTCCCTATTTAACGCGCCTACACACAACATAGTGTGTTCCTGGTCATACTCAACAAATTTTCCATTCCATTTGATAAGTTATCAGACTTACTCTCTAATTTGTTAAATTTCATGCATAATTTTAGTACAAACAAAGCACACATACTCAATGCACGCCTACTGTAATTTTTCCGTATGACACCTCACGTGCGAGCAAATAGAATTACGTGAAAATAAATTCAGAATTTTTATGAGCCAAGGGAAAAAGTGTAACGAATATTTGATGGGCAAGTGTGACACGATGATGGGTGCAATTATATTTACATAGTTATTTCCCTCGGGGACGACATGGATTCGGTATTTAAAGAGAAGCGATAAGTTCTGGTGTTAATGGTGTCCAAAGATGAATGATATGTCAAAGGAACAAGGACATATTATATCGTCCAAGTGAAGTGCGATCAAAAACAGAACATTGCCTTTAATGTTGAATGAAAATTGCTTTACTTGACCTATAAATTCGTGTTCGGATCTATGAGAACGAACTTCCAGAAGACATAGCACAAAGTTGGATTCCCAACCGTCCTCCTTTAAAGCACTTTGTCATCCCTCCAAGTAAATATGTTCAGAAATATTTTAAAAGAAATCTATTTTCTTATCTTGTGCGATATAGTTGCAAGATACTTTTTGCTTGCCTGCGAGCACTTTTCGGGTAATCACATCATGCGAGTGCAAGTACTTGCTCCAAGCGCTTGCCGCAAGGGTTTCTTGCAAGTGACTGCGAGTGGACGTTTTTCCTTTTTATAATCTTGCAGTAAGATGGTGAACAAACTGTGAGGTTTGTCTCTCCCATTAATTCGTCCATACATTTCTTTGAAATAAATGATAAATGCGAATATCTTTGTTTGAAAGACAGACCCAGAATATAATGCTATCGCATTCTACAAGGAATGAATATGACAAGCTGCTCAGATACAGTTCGTGAAAGCGGCACACTGAGGAAGGTTTTCTTGCAGCAAGCATTTTACTTGCTGCGAGCACTTAAGTATTGAAAAAACTTTTGTACGGTTTTTTAACTACTCTAAGTGATACAGCTTCAGAGCCATTAGATATAGCTACAAAAACCACTTAACATATATTGTAGACCTCATTTAATTAGGCAAAAGTTAATTTGTAGTGTCGTGAGATTTTGTAAGCCAAAAAAAAAGTTTTAATGCTTTAAGTAAACTACGTTTTTCAGCTTTCGGAATTCCCTTTATTAGTTTTTGAGATATTGGCGGTTTTTTACTTTACCGTTATTCGAGTTTTTGTTTTGCAAAAAACTGAGTATGCAGTAATTTTGGCCCCAAAGACCAAAATCCTTGCACGAGAAAAACAGTGATAACTATTTTTTGTAAAATAAAAATTGTGAGCCTTATTTAAAATGATAAAGCAAAAAAAGCCGCGAGATGTTACCCAAAAAACTTTATATACGAACTTTGAAGCAAATCCGTGGAACCGTTTCGCCATACGGCTCCCGGACAGACATTGGACTTCTCTGTAGTCGTAGCGTTACCTTCGTGGACTCTTTAGAGTCATTTTGACTCTTTTTTTATCGCCCGCACTCCGTGAATTATCTTTCTGAAAATAAACGAAATTGGACTCCTTTTGAAAATATGACTCTATAATTCGACCAGACAAATTTAAATTTTCTTGGGTTTATTCTGCATTCGTCGAATACTGAAAAAAATTCTAGGGATTCACTTTTAATTGAATTACCTAATTTAACTCTTTGTGTATAATCTACTTCACAAGTAAACACACGGAAAACTGAACGGGCATTGAGAAATGCAGAGATGGGTTTATTTATCTATCTCTGTGGCATGTTATGTGTTTGTGCTGTGATGTAGTGGGCTGTGCGTTGAATTATTGTCGTTGAGGCGGATTTGTGTTATTTTTAAAAGAATCTGTGACCAAATAATATTGCGCATTAATGTCAATGATAGTAAGATTTCACTGCTTAAGTATTTAGATCCAAATGTAACTAAAATGTCTTAATTATTATCGCAAGATCTTAACTATTATCGCAAAGAATTTATCAAACAATACAAATTACTAGAAATGTAAGCAAAAGCGCTAGATAGTAATTTTAAATGTTATTTTGAAATTAAAGACATTGAAAAGTTTTGCCTTGTGTGTAAAGAAATTAGCTTTGACCAAAATTAAACAAACTAACCGACTTAAGGTAGAATCTTTTAAGTCAATGTTGTTTGCACTAAATTTACTTAATGAGAAGCAACTAGAAGATATGGTTTCCTGATTCGAATTTAATTAAGCAGTACAGAAACAGAAACATTGCTTGAATATTTTTGTTACTTAGTTTTAACTTAAAATTCAAGTATAGCGTTAATAAATAATGGTGTTCTTCTTTAAGTTGTTATCGGAGTCCTTTTTTCATCCGGTCCATTTTGGACTCTTTCTGAAATTGTTCAGAGGTAACACTGGCGTAATATCAGCCCTCATACTTATTTTGAGTTCGAAATTTTCGCACGATCGTAATAACTTTTTCTGTTTTAAAAACCAACATAAATATACAAGGTGGCGCAAAAGTAATCCTCCTATCAGAAAATGCTATAAATTTTGCGATTGGCCCCTAATGTCAGTTCTGTTTTAACATTTGTGTAGTAAACACATGCGAAATACACGTTGATAAACAATGTTAGGCTACACTGCTCCAGAACGCGGAATATTGGTGACTATTTATTTGAGCAATAATCGGTCGGTGACTTTGGCACAACGTGAGTTTCGTCGCAGATTTCCTAGCCGTCCAACGCCTACTGGTGAAACTCTGCGACGTTTAGCCGCTCGCCTCGAAGAGACTGGCACAACACGAGATGCTGCCAGGCGTGGCAGACCCCGGAGTAGCCGTTCTGCAGGGAATATTGCTGCTGTAGCCGAAGATGTCATGGAAGCGCCGTCGACATCGACCAGACGACGTGCCACGCAAATGGTATCAGTCGACGGTCTTTACAGCGAATTTTGGTACAAGATTTGAAGATGTTTCCGTACAAAGTCCAGACGGTGCATCAGCTGTTAGCTGCTGACCGCCAATCGCGTGTAACATACGCTCAAGCCATCCTTAATCACCACCAAGAGGAAGATATTTTTTCATCAAAAATAATCATGAGTGATGAGGCCCATTTCCATCTTAGCGGGTACGTAAATAAGCAAAATTTACGCTTTCGGGGCACTGAAAATCCGCGTGTAACCCACGAAGAGCCATTACACCCGCTCAAAGTCACTGTATGGTGTGCTGTTTTCGCTGGAGGAGTCATCGGACCTTTTTTCTTCGAAGACGTCGCAGGCCAAACGGTTACTGTGAATGGTGAGCGCTACAGAGCAATGATCAACGAGTTCTTTTTGCCGCAACTTGATGAATTGGGATTGAAAACATGTGGTTCCAACAGGACGGTGCAACGGCACACACTGCACGTGCCACAACCGATATGCTGAAGGATGCATTTCCCGGGCGCCTAATCTCCCGTTTTGGCGATTTGCACTGGCCAGCAAGATCGCCTGATTTGACCGCTCCAGACTTCTTTTTGCGGGGCTTTTTGAAGTCGCGGGTTTATGTCAACAAGCCTCAGACTCTTTCAGCTCTTAAAGACAATATCCGTCAAGAATGTGAGGACCTATCGCCAGAAGTTTTGGCCTAAGTGATGGAAAATGCCATGAAAAGGGCTCAAATGACAATCAACTGTGGCGGCGGCCATTTACATGACATCATATTCTCGACTTGATGTAAAAAAAATTAAAAGACCAAATAAAAATAATCCACAAGAAGAATCAAATTTTTTCATTTTTTTTTAAATTACAGCCAAAAAACATAGGAAGGTTATTTTTGCGCCACCTTGTATTTCTTCTGTTAAAAGCGTAAAGGGAGCCACTAAAAACAATTGCCGAAACGTCTTTCTAATGATTTTTCGTTTTTGACAAACGCGCGAAGATCCACTTTTTTTTTTAATGAAAATGTCCCTTGAAACCCAAAGTGGTCGAATTTTGGATGTGCAAAATATTTTCATTCATTTCATAATAGAGTCTATATTCTACAGCTAAGAAAGATCTGTCAAAACTCTGACAATAGCTGCCAATGAGCTGACAAATTTCCAAGTCATTGTCGGACAATTTTCTGGCAATGTACATTCAGAAAATATTTGTCAGGATGAAAATTGAGAGTTGGCGGATGTTTGTTTACAAAAAATTGGTCGATCGGTTGACAGGCATTGGCAGAAAAATTTAAAAATGAAGTGAATGTAATTGTGAAAAAGAAGTTGAATAAAAATGGAACAAAATGTTGCAACTCCTAATAATTTAATAACCTACGTGCTGCAACAAAGCGAGGAGTAAGAATTGCCACAAAAAAAGCGAAGTGTTCTGATGAAAGATTGGGTGGGTCGCCAACAGCAGAAGGATTTTATTCGAAGCTGCACTATTTTCCGCTGCCTATTGATCGTGGCGGTGGGTTTAACCGGAATTGGGTCTGTTCGTGCGCCAACGATGGAATTTTTCATCGTCGTCCTCTTAGTGGACGAAGAAAGACTTGGCCGTATATTTTCTTGCTAATTATTCTCGGTCGCAGCCATACTGGGTTCATACCTGATATTATCGCGCCGCTCGTGGATGCCGTTGGTTTTCTGTTGCGTTTGCTCCTGCTGTCGCGATACATTATCGGTTTGCTCAAGTAATTTACCAAATGCCGAATTAGAATTTGAACTGTATGGAGTTTAGAATGCGTTAGGAATACATTTAACAATAAAATCGAAATTTTTACGACTTATGACAGTTTAAAGTTGTCTAACAACGTCTCAACCATCAGACAATAATTAAATACTTAAAAAATACCTTAAAGTTTCATTTGAGACACATTTTTCGCCGACATATCTGACAATATTTTAAGATCTGCCAATCGTGTATGCTTAGATTAAGTTTCAAACAAATTCGACAAAAAAATCCGACCCCTAAAATGGGACAAATTCCAAATTTACTGAAAGACGTGTCTAATTATTTTTCATTCCAATGCAGATTGTAGAATTTCAGAGTATTATGCTCAGCAGAATTAAGGATAAGGGCACTTACAAAATAACAGTTTGACCAAACTTTCCCAAAGTTTTATTGCGAGCAGACAAACCTTTTGCCATTCGATAACTTTTAGAAATATTTTCAGTTGTCTAAATCATTTTTGAAATATTCGAATACCTTACTCTTCTGGAGTCGATGGGGTATGTATTGGTGAGAAATTTTTCCGTGCTCCATCATCCGTCTCTACAGTTTGGTTACTTGTGCAGTTCGTGATAAAGATCTTCAATATTACATACCTTCAGCGATCTCTGCCAAATGCATATCCTGAAGAGGTTCAAATCGATATATGGGTCAACTACAATGGAGTCATAGCTATCGAAATCGAAATTTGGATCGTTTTCAGACGAAGAATTATTAGAAGCATTAGAATCAACAGTTTATGAAGGTATTGGATGATTGTTGTTCACCTACGCTAACTACAACCCCATCATCGGCGATAGCTCTCTCTCTCTCTATTGTTAAGGTATGACTTTGGTGTAGAACAATCGATAGCTTATATCTGCCACTGAAAAGTGATTGGGAGTCCAGCACCCTACACACTCTTTTAAAAAAGACTGAAAAGAAGAAAAAAATAGTGCAGTTCAGAGGCCCTCCTTTTTTGAGGATCGCCAAGCCATGCTGAGGTTCTATCCATCGGGCATACTTTCATCCGTCCATATTTTACAGATGAGTTGGTGCATGCTCCTAACCAAGTCATCGACTGCCGCTTTGAATAGCTCGGCGGTTAGGCCATCTCCTCCAGCGGCCTTGCTGTACTTAAGCTTAGGTATGGCTATCTTCACTTCGTCCAGGTAGGATGGACGGAATTGTTGGATTTCATCGTCCAGGTTGAATGGTGCATTCTGCTTGACAACGGTATTTAGTTCTCATGATGTTCTCTTCTCAAAGACGTCTCTTCTTCTTTAAATGCTCGAAGACTAATTGTAAAAATTGGCCTACCCTTGCATTAATTCCATACATCCTCGAAAAGTCCTCTCCGTGGAATATAGTAATTCATTTAAAAAAGCTTTTTAATAATTTTCAATATAGAACCACTGGTGTCTTCCTTTTGCTTCGATCGGCAAACTCTATTTTAAACAGAAGAAATATCTCTGCAATATGGGTTATAGGTACGTACCATGGTCGCAGTAAGTGCGTAGCAAAGTTTCTTTTTGTGCAACACTTTCAAGATGATTTCCCCACCATCTTCAGCGGAATTTTTCCATTATTAAAAATAAATTGAAATTTAACTTTCGAATCGCTGACTCAAGATACTCAAAGCGTGCAGTATAAAAACGATAACGATATACATATGTATTTGACTATGTTTTATTTTAATCACTGCGATATAGATAATTGCTCTAACCTCAGCTGCTCGTACCTATTAGCTAGTTGCTATACCCAGCTCCCTATTGCGTTATCGTTTAAAATGGTTGTCATAATTACATATATGTACATAAGACTATCATATGCGGCTGTTTATAGCAGCAGATTAGATCAACAGGAAGCTGTTCAAGACACATTTCTTTCATTGATTATTTATTTTGATTGATTAACTGTGCAATTTTCTATGTAGGTCGGCAGATTTTATGATATGGCGGTACATACAGTTATCGTCATCAAATTATTTGCAGTTTTTTTTTCTTAATTAACAAAATTAATGAGAATCATCCATTCACAATAGCATAAACTAAGAATATTCAACTAAACTAATCTTATCATATCTACTTGAAGAGTCTCTGCTTCATACAATTCAGCTTTCCATCATCTGCACCCGGGCCCTCTGCTTCCACTTTTATAGACCAAGCGATTTGGCATCTGCGATGGGTTGGCCTTTGAAACTCAGGTTCGGTCTTCCTTTTTATCTCGTACCTGGAGGCTGAGATTCGATGATACACTTGGCTCCTCCACTATTGTCCGTTCGCTCATTGAAGTCATGTGTTTTGGCTTTTGGGACTACATTTCCATTTCTTGCATTCGGCGTTTTCGCATACAGGACCAAATATCCGTCGAAAATATTTTCTTTCGAAAAAACCCAATAAACGCGTATAGTAAAAGCTTTAAAACAATTTGTTTGCCAAATTGTAGTAGCAACGGTCTATAGGATAATTCTTAACTGGATCTCCACTAAGAAGATACCATTCGAAGAATTAATGTTTAACCCAAGGGAGAACAACCTTAAAGTTGCTGCTGGGTTGATCTATTTGAAGGTAATTAAAAGGTGTTGTGTTTTGATTTGAAATTCGTTGGTCTTTTGCGGAATTTGACTGCGTGTAAAAATTTGATCTACTGTCGATCTGCGAGGCCAGAAGCCATACTATAGTACTTTCCGATTAGGACCTTATATGCGACATTTAGCACCGATATGCCTCGATAGTTCTTGCAAGACATAGGATTGTACTTCTTGTAAAGGGTCATTCATTTTTCGGTTTGGAAAAAGTTCCAAAGTAAAGCTAAATAAATAAAACACACACAGCGATACAGTTTTTATGCAAATTTTATTTCATTATAAAGTTTGCCATTAAGTGTGAAAAACAATATAATTCAAATGGCCGCCAAGGGAAGATTCGCCAATTTTTTGTACATTTCAGGTGTATCTCGACCATAACTTGAGTAATGTTGATTTTTAATGCGTCTGAGTTCGGGTATTACGAGGTAAATACGGTCTTTTGCTTAGCTCATGCGATTTGATAGCATTCGATATGCGATATTGATGTTTCCAAAACGTGAAATTAAGGGACCAGAAAACTCACGCAACAGAGCCGTAATTGGTCTGGTTGTGTGGTTTGTTGCCCATCATTTGAACTTTATAACGATGGAGATGCCAATCCAAGTGCAAAATACGCCTCAGTGAGGTGCACGATACGTTCAATTGCTGCGAACGCCGGGAAATTGATAAATTCGGATCATCATGCAGTAGCAATATTTTTTACTGAGCGGGCATTACAGGGCTTACGACATCAGTTACGCTTCCACTCTCTTCAAATTTCTTCACAATTTTAGCGATTGCTTGCGTATTCGGTAGATTATGACGACCAGAATCATGGCGTAAGCGGGAAAAGTGGCTACGTTTAAATCACCACTTTTGTAGTAAGTTTTAATTATTTTAACGCGTTTTTCGATTGTTAAGCGATCCATTATCACAAATGCAAAACATTCAACTAATATAATGACACTTTAAATGAAAGCTAAGTTTGACAGGTGTCAAATGCCAGCGCTAGCAACTTGAAACCACGAAATAAATGACCTTGTACGTGCGGCACATGAAGCTGATGGTCCAGTCATCGAACATGTTTTTTTTCCACCTAAACTTGAATAATGTTTTGGTGCATGTGCCTTACCAGAACATCACCTCCCGATTTAAAGATATGGTAGATCATCCGGCCGGCTGCTTTGTTGATCTTAAGCCCTTTTTTTTATAGCTAAGCCAACTCCTTCTATACTGTATGGCGGGACTGATTCTTCATTGACTGGACGTGAATTCTTAATACATCTAACTTTCTAACCTACATTGTGGTCACTTAGCCAGTTGCTCTAGCTAAATATACACCGTGTTTTTATTTGTAAGACCATAAATAAGTGACGAGAAGTCTTCTGATGCTAGTCACCCCAATTCAATTAACTTCGTCCACTTGATCGTTCACAATTCCATCTGGATTGCCGAACTTGATATGACATGCCCTTACAGACTCAGTTCTTTGGGACACGGTTATTTTTAAAGCACACTGATATGTAATAAAGCAGATGGCATATGTTTATGATTGCTCTGAATGACTTTTTAATCTGTTCCAAAATTAACGTGGTAATTAACGTCATGGTCATATGCATATGACTTATGCTGATCAGACTGTATGCCTCCATTCATGAACAGTTTAAGTAGATTGCTGTCAAATATGGCCTCTGGATGTTTTTTTTCGATCGCAAGACTCTTCGATTCTTTTGTGCTCGGATTGTACTTGTCATTGCTTAATACTCTTCTCTTGTGCCCTTGTTTTGCGCCGCAGCGTTTTCATGTACTCTTCTTTCCGATATACCAAAGGCTTTTTCTGTGATAACCTATATTAACATCGGTTACCTTTTTGATGAGATCGCCATACTGAGACCACTGGGTGTTGGTGTCCGTGGTAGGTGAATACATAGTGTTATTCTGTTTTTTCTGGGCGGTTCGTAGCTTCTTTTCGTTGGACATTCGAGTTCTCAATCTAGTCCTCGAACATACTTTTAAAATCGCGTGTAGGCTTCGTCCAAGAGGTCACACAACTTCTCCTTTATAGGGTCTTCAGCCTCGTCGGCAGGGGCGTATGCACATAGGTGAATGTTTTAGAATGCAGCTTTGCTACGGATCACAGACAGACGAACCCTCATGGGCTTAAAATCAAAAACTTGCTCTCGAGGGTTGGTCCAATCTATTGAACTCCTCATCCACCATACGTTCTCATTCTTAAACGGGAAACACAAGGCTGCTTTTGAAACATAGAAATCACCAATAAGCTATCGCAAAGCAACTTTGCACTTCAACTTTGAATTTGAGTTTGACATAAAAAAAACCTAAACTCCGTAACGTAGCAAAAGTTTTAGAGTTCTATTGACGCTGTTTGATGGGATATTCATATTATTTCATAAAAATGTTCTGGAACAAAAAAATTAAAAATAACAGCACAAAAATGACAACGCTTGATTTCCGTTTTTGACTTCTGAGACTCACTCAGTCAGTCATCTTAAACGGCTACATGAAATATTGCCCCACGAGAAATAGCCCGAAAAATTTACATGGAAGACAGCAACACGAAAATTTCTATTATTTGGGGTCATTTTTCATAACAAAATTTGACCCCAAACTAAAAATCAAAAAAAATCAAAAATGACCTCAAAATTGAAGCAACAAAGTTGCGTGAGCGGTACCTGCCGCATGCGGAAAGAGTTTTGAAATCCCTTAATCCCGCGTACCGGGTCACCCAGGTACTGTTGCCATAGGCGCTTCCATGGACCTTATGGACTTTTCGCCTATATTCAAAATAGACATAAACATAAGGTCCATTTGAAACAAACATAATGTTCGTGGGCCTTATGTCATCCCGCTTTGTTTTTCATATTTAATTTGGGTCATTTTTCATTGGAGCGTGACACATTTTTGGGGCCATTCATTTTTAAAAAATATTTTAACTTTTGGGGCCATTTTGCGTTTTTTGTTTGGGGCTATTTTTCGTGGGACCATATTTCATGTAGCCATCTTAAATAAAGCATTGTAGTGTTGAAATTAAATTGAGGAGAGGGAATCTTTTGAATCTGCGATGATTCACTTGACATTAGCCGCCAAGTTCACCCAGCTTTCTCCACGCAAAAATGCAGTTTTGACATTCATAATTCAATTCCAGGTCGGACAGTTTATTTTATTAAACGCTCCAATCTACAACATTAAACGAGTCCTTCAAATTCCCCTTCAAATCAATATATATTTATTACCTAGTTCAGTTTCAACTTCTAATTGTTTCCTATGAAATTAAATGTTCGTGCTAAATTATTTCTCTCACCTCTTGTTCGCATATTTTCAATTAAATGAACCTTTTCCAATGATTCTGTAATTAAGCCCGATAATATCTACAATATTCCACCTAATTAAAGCCAAAAAGTACTTTTCACAGCAACCGTTGCCGTTGTCGTGGTCGAACACTCTCAAATAATGTCTGTACTACATCCTTATTTTGTTGTAGTAACACTGTGTGTACAGTGAATAAACTAAGCACTCCTTTCCAGTGAAATTGGGCTAATTAATATTTTCTAAATTAAAACTCATTACCACGGGCAGCAAGGATGATGATGACACTGAAACCAACCACTTTTACCTCTAATTTATTCAGCACCGCCTGAGTGGGTGTGTGTATAATAATTATTTAAAGTTCGTCCTTATGTTCTGTGTTTTGTTTTGAGGTTAAGGGTACCGAGAATTCTCATTAAAATTTCGTATCCATCCAGCAGTTACCGGTTATCGTAATTTCAAACATCAGAACGGTATTGTATTGGAAACCTATTGTTTGTGTGTTGTTTGCGTGCAACCGAATCGACCGACCCTTTAACTAAGGGCGTGGGTTCGATTTTATTTCCCATTCAACAATCCTTTTCCCCAGATGAAAATGATTCTGAGCCACAATCAATCACTATCAATCATTACTCCCCCCACCCATTTCTAATTCACCATCTAATTTTTGTATTTCGAAGGACTATTGTAATATATTTTGGGAGAATTTGGCTGGCCCCCAAATCTTTAGCCAGAGATTATAGGTGGGCTTTAAAATCCATTTGAGAGGACGTTTTTGTGGTTTTATGTTTTCTCTGTGTAGTCGTAGTCGTAGTCGTTGTAGTGGAAAGTACTTTCGAGTATCCTTGCTCGGATACAGCCAGTATTCCTGACCTTGACCTGGATCTTTTGAAAATAAATTTCCTACCATTTATTTTAAGAGACGTTGCGGCGGTTGGATATTACCAACACTACCATTGCTATTGCGAAACAGAAACTACAACCATACACATAGTGCTCGTAGGGTTATGGCTTCGGAATCCGGATATGAGACAGAAAAATGGAGGCACACAATTGTGTAGTGGTGGAGTAGCCTTATAGCCTCTCTTTAACGTGCATGCAGCATTTTATGGGTAGTGGTGGTGGTGTAATAGTTTTACAAAGACCATGACCCAGTGGCAATTTGAAGTTAATATCATCACGTAATATAACGGATCGAGGAAGTCAATTATGTTTCAAGTTTGTGGGAGGAATTAATTTCTGGATAAAGAGATGTATGTGGTTGATGTGTAAATTGATAAGCATTTCCTCATTCTTGGAGTGTGATTTATTGTAACAGAAAAATGTGAGTAGCAGACACAATATTCTATGGAAATTGGTACATTAATTCAAAGACCAAATGACGTGTGAGACTGGATCGATTCGAAGGTCAATAGAGTTGTTTGCAATTACCAGAATTTAATCCGAAGGGATTTGTTAAAAAGCAGTCTGCTTGTGACATTATAAATGAGATTTTAGAACATTCGAATTTTGATCCTTTAATAGGCCTTTGTGTACTTAGAAACAAAAGTTATAATGGTGTTTCAGGGGATAAGCCTTGTCATTATTATAAGCATTCCCGGGAAGTACCTACATTTTGATATTGCAAACACGTGTAACAGTTGTGAATAGGTATCCCTTGTTCTTTGGAATGGGATTAGTATGAACTTGAAATCTTGAGTTGGGGATAAGGCGGAGGTGTATTCAAATTTATTTCAAATAGGATAATAACAAATAAAATATGTTAGGTTAGATTTGTGGGGTCGGTAGGGAAGATCACACTCTTCCTTGCCACTTAAGTTCTCATTGTGGGCTATAAGCCACTGTGGCCTCTTTGTGGCTACCCAATTAAAAAAAAACAAGCTATCCCGAAGTCCTCAAAAAGCTTTTATGATTTGAAAGTGAGATATCCGACAGTTCTTTAATGTATTAGAAGAAGTACCTTCCAAGCGCTCTCAAGGTGTCCTCGTGGGACTCATCGTTGCCGGAGCCTCTACAAATGTCGTTCTGATTGAGATTTAATTGCAAAGTGTGATTTCTTAGGAAATTGTGAGCAAATATATGCGCCGTAGCAATATGCGTTTGAATCAATCTCGAAAAGAATTACAGAAACTGTAACAAAGCTATAATGTCAAATAGTCAAGCAGCTATCAAAGCACAATCTCGAAAAGAATTACAGAAACTGTAACAAAGCTATAATGTCAAATAGTCAAGCAGCTAGCAAAGCACTGGACTCCTCTGTCATTAAATCCAAACTTGTATGGGAATGCCTACAAAGTCTCAAAAATAGATTATCTGTCTGCTGGTAACCAGCCCATGTTGGCATTATTTGTAATGAGGCGGCGGACTCTTTAGCGAGAATAGGGGCAGCAGAACCCTTTATTTCTTTGCCAAGGCTGAAGCCAGAGCATAAACACTACAACATAATTTCTGGTGAATTAAGCTCTGAAGGGGCTCTAAAAAGAGGGTGCAAACAGGGTACAGGTAGATCGATTCATCTTCTAGAAGATCACTTTTCTCATAGAATAACCGGGATGGAATGGTGACTTGAAAGTCTTGTCAACCTGTAGCTGAAGTATGATGTATTTAGTTTGGGTTTTTGGGAAGGCTTCTAAGTAAATGAGATCCAATTACGCCAATGACATGTTGCTTTGAGGCAAACAGTCGATTAAGCAGTTTATTATCTGCTGAGGAAGTAATACTGCCAAAGGGGTAGTACCAATACATAGCTGATCTCTAAATTTAGCTTAGTTTGTCCTGATTTGTCGCAGTGGCTAAGGCACTCCACTAGAACATCACACCGTACACGAGTGTAGATCTTACTGTGGAGACGTATAGCCAAAGTGCATTTCAGTGCCGAAGACCAAGAAGAGAAAACTACCGTCGCTCTCAAAGTATTTTAGGTTTGTTCCATGTAAGATTAGACCAAGATATTTAGATTCATTAGAGAAGACTAAGATAGTACCGCTATAGGTCGTCAGCTACCCTGTGCCTGTCTCCAGGAACCCACAGAGACATACATTGTGCGGTGAGCCAAGAGCTTGAAGCTGTATGGCTTCATCTATGTTCTTTTCTTCCCTGCTCGGGAAGCGGCAGATAAATGGCTTCATAAAACCCAGCCGTAAAATTGTTACATATACATAGATTCCCTGCGCGTTCCCTCAAAAACCTAGGTTCCAGTTGACTATTTGGTTGATCCTCAAGGTGCTCTTGGCAGCTGATTCCGGAAAGTATAGATGCAAACCAGCGGTTGGTGTCGTTTTGTTTACATTGGTTATCGCTATTCATGCTAGTCTCTGTGTTTTCCTCATTACCTTAAAATTGGTAGAATATCCTGTCATTTGTGAGAATTGGTCTTACGTTTGTCATAAATTATTTTGGGGTTTGGTCCCCATTTTCTTCGGGGGTTGCAAGCGGTTGCATGCATGAAATGCATTAGCTGCCTTCCTTTACTCGTTCATTGACATTCAACCTCCAGTTGATCTTTCTATCGAGGATCGTCCCTACATATTTCGAACTCTCCGCCACCGTATGGCTAAGGTCACGCACTGAGCGGCAAAAAGCTAAGCAGCCATTTATTGAGCTGCAACTTTCGAGTTATATTTTGTAAAAATGTCGTTGTCCAGTGCTGGTGTAACATTCTCACAATCTTAAGTTTAAGCAAAATAAGATTTAGTGTTATTTTTTATTTTTGAAATCTTTGACCATATCCCATATTAATTGTTGTCATACTTATTTCTTGTCGCTCACCAGTTCACCAAAATAATAAAAAAGTCTTGAAAGTTGAGTGACACCGGTCTGCCGCTGAGAAACATTTTAAATTTTGTTTGCCGCTCAGGGCATGGGCTTAGGCTTAGACTCACGGGTTAAGCCCCTCTATAGGTGCTGGCTGGAAATATGGTATGCTCCTTTTATTTGAGAAGAGCACTTGCTCGGTCTTTTGGGGATTTACCCCAAGACGATGTTGTTTTGTTACTTCGTTTTCTAGCAATTCGTTATGGTTGATATCAACTTGCCTGACGCAAGCAACACAAGATCGTCTGCGTCAGCAATCACCCTAACGCTCTGTTTTCAATTTCAATTTTGTAAGTATTTCATGGATGACAAGGACCCATAGAAGTGGAGAGATGACACCACCTTGAGGTTGCTGAATGCTGTATCTCTTAGGTCAGCGTCCCCTAGCTTTGCGTATATATTCCTTTCGTTGAGCAGAAGGTTCTAAGTCCTTAACATTGGTAAGACTAGATTTTCCTCGTTTGAGAACCTCCGATACAAGCTAAGTTTTGGCATCTAGCCGAATTCTAGACTGCGAATGAGGACCGGTTTAATTAGCCTTCTGTAGTATAATTGGAAATATTCCATCACGTCCAGGGGATGTTAAGGGTTACAAGCTATCTACCGCCCATATTATCTTGTCTTTTGTTATAACTCCTTCCGGAACTGGATGGACTAATGCAGTTAGTGAGCCGTTAGACTCGAGGTATATTGCGGAAAGTAAGTTTGAAGTAAGACGTTGAGAGTTTCTTTGCAGGATGTTGTCCACTTCCTACTACTATCCTTTAAGTATCCAGTTCCCCTGACATAATTTCTCTAGTGCTTTCTAAATGACTACAGAATTCTCAACAGTCTATACGTTTAGGACTAAACACGTTAGGAGCAACCCAATCCTATTGGGAGTTTGAGGCATTTGCTTTAATTTTTTTTACGGTACTGGAAAAGTCAACTTGGTATGTCTTTCCTTTTGGCACAGATTACAACTTATGTTTACGCCTGGATATAATCGTATATAACACCACATAACAGTTTCCAAAACTATCCGTAACATAAATACTATCCCAGCAACCATTACATAGAACAATTAATCGAAGAAAATCTTTTCGCCAACCCTGAAACTTTTATTCAGGGTCAAGCTATGCGCACGCTATACTATCACAATGCCAAAAGTTGTTCAGCAACTTCTTAGTTATGTGATTCGCCATAGTTCGCACATTTGAAGAACAAAACAAAACTTTATCATTGTTCTTTTTGCATCGTGCTTTTGGGGTTGAATGGATGTTTACGAAACGGCGAGTAGAAGACTCCCACCTTTCCATTCAGTATTCTATGTCAATGTTTATGTAGCTTCCCCATCTAAAAACACAGATATATCACCATGATATATAAATGTTTTGTGTCACTTGATGAAATAAACCCTGAAATGCGGCATTTTCTCATTTTTCAGTGACACGCAATTAATTGTCGTAACGAAGAGTGAGCATTAGAGCAAATGTTGTTACGTGAAACGGGGCTGCAAAATTGAAATATGTAGGTTTTTTTTTTAGAAAGACACTTTGATGTGTGAGCGGTTGGTTTGTAATTTTGTATTCTATCTAAGGCTGAATAGGCTGACCTATGGTCGAACGTCAACGTCAATTGAAAAACATCTCACAGGTAAACTTTTGAATGCAACGCTGTACAACTTTTATCGGATAGGTAATAACCGCCCCAGACCGTCTTAATTGAAAATAATTTTACTATTCAAATTATATAATGGCGAGTTATTTCATAGAACTTTCTGTAATTTCTGCAAGGCAAGATTTAATTACTTCGGCGTCGCTACGCTGGGAGGACCCTGGCCGCGGTCAAAATTGACAACTATAACTATGAGGTACCAAGGGACATGGTCTACATCGGCTCTCGGCCTTAATAATCCCAGTCCTGATATATGGATCGGAAGCATGCTTTCTAAAGTAAATGAAGGTATCCTTGGCTATTTTGAAAAATATTTGGTTTCGTTTGTGTTGATGAGTTTTAGAGGATTCGACTTAACAACGAACTTGGGACACGTTGAGCGAATGAACACCAACGCTTCAGCGCGGAGAATAAAGGGTCCGCCATCTAACGTTTTTTTTCAACTAGTGCTTATTTCGCGAATGGTAACACTTAGCTCATGTCTGATTTGACAGATAATTAGTTTTATCCTTCCGCTGAACGAATATGGTTGTGTATACGCTTGAACAACGAACAACAACAAGGAGTGGCCGTTACAGTCAATAGCGATCGTTATCGGGCCATGTTGAACGAATTTTTGGTCACAAAAATTGAAGAGGAGGATATTGGCAACATTTGGTTTCAAGAGGACGGCGCTACGCGCCACACAGCCGAAGCTACACTCGATGTTTTGCGCCCTGTTTAAAAAAAAAAGTTATTTGGCGGACCCTATATTATATTATAATTGCTCAAGAAAAAAGGAACCTCAATAAACTTGGAGTGCGCCACTGGTGTCAATTAGGCAAGGACGCGCTAAATGGAGCGGCTTGTTGTTTGAGGTCCAGGTCGGTCCACCCATATATGTTCGATTCGTCAGTGTTGGGTGTCTTTTCTTATTCACAGCATATCGCCTTCGTTTTACTTTATCAACCTCGTAACTGCATTTTATAACCAGGATGTAGGTGTTCCTTAAGGAAAATTTGTACATTTGACATTTCATAGACTCACATTTTTCAAGTGCTTCTACGATATTTTAGATTACACATATCATTTAGAATTAAACGAAATTAGACGATTGAAGAGTTGGCGAAGCCAGTTGGCTTTGAAGTAATTAAAGACAAGAAAATGGATGCCGTGACATTAGACCAATTGATATATGTATAATGCCGAATTCTATTATGTGTTGGCATTTGACATTTTGAGAAAGCAACTTAGGTTAGGTGCTTTTCGCTAGGCAGACTCTTCGAACCTTCTCTTTAAAGATCTAGTTACGCCAGAGCACTAAAAGGGTTAGGGGTGCACGAAAAAACAATAATATTATTAATAATATTTTTTTATCCGTAAATTTATTTATCTTATAAAAATTAAAATACTACATTACGTAGTTGATTTCACCCCAATTTTAAAAAATAAAGTAAATATAAATTATATAAAAAAGTTATCGCTATATGTATGTATCCGACCCCTTTTAAAAGTAGTCCTTTGCGGTGACTATCATAACTTCTCAACAGTTCACTCGAGTTTATTCAAATAAAAAGAAAAATAGTATTTTTGTAGTCAATCTAGTGCCTGATCGAATCTTTTTTCTTTTTTTGAGCAAAATAAACAAAATGGCCGCCTCAGACAATTTACTTTACTTTTGAATTTCCAGAAAAAAAGCAATAGTGCAAAAAACAATAACTCCTTCGATCAGCAACTAGTTTTATGTGTTTTAAAAAAGCTGTAAAATATTCATTGAAATAGAGCGGTTTTTGAATGACAGTGGTCACCGACCTTACAAACATAGTTTTGAGAAAAACGCATAAAAGCCTTTACAGAGAGCCCGACGTTCATTGTTGAATAATTTGAAAAGTATTTTTAGGATTCTCTTGAAATTTTAAGTGAATATATTCAAAAATACCATAATTTGAGAAAATGCAAGAAAAAAGTATTGAATTTTGAATATTCTGACTGCCCATACCCCTTAATTTAGTCTATGCAAGTAGAAGCAACTTTCTTTGGATCGCAAAGGTTGCCTTGTGTAACTTGTTTTATTCTGTCGAGGATGGATATTAAGCTGAAAGACTGCATAAGCTCTTTTCTTTCCGCGCAGGATATTCTTCTCCTGACACGATACACTTCCTCTCCTGCAGCTTTTGTAAATGTGCACATTTTCGCACCAAAATTATTTTTCAATCAACTGATATTGATTTAATTGTAGCATATTCAAAAAAATTAGTTGCTGATTTACGAAAACACGCATGAAGCGAACGATAAATATTATATGCTAGAATTCCAACCCTAGATTTAATTTATCCTATTTATTTAAAATGCTGTCACAAAGTTAATTAAAAAATCCTTTCAAATTGATCTGTTTAATTGAGAATCGTAGCAAAATGAACCACAAATTTAATGCATAATTCACTCGGGATATGACAAAAATTATTTATAAATGTCATCAAACCAATAAACGAAGAAAAAACATTTTTGATTATTGAAATAGTTGTTAAATGATTTTTTTTGCTGGCTGATTATTAAATTAGATCAGTTATTAAATTAAACCGTTGAAATAAAAGAGATTTTCAGTGCAAATTCAAGGGCTTTTAATCCTCATATTGTCCATCATTTATTTATTTTATTGAGTACATGCTAACACACACTTAAAAGTGCATTATTTGTGTATTTATTTTAAAATTCATCTTTCGGTAAAAATTAAAACTATGCTTTGGGTCCTGTATGGACTGTTTACGCCTAATATTTATTTTTATTTTTAACCTCGCAGGAACACTTCCACTTACCAGGCTCACTACGATGTTTCAAATTTCCTACATGTAACTCCTCCCCTTTATTCGACTTTTATGACAAGCGCTAGCAGTTTATAGTAATAGTTTGTTGGTTATTATTGCGTGTCAGGTACTTATTCAGTTTCTTTTACATAATCCGTTCACTGTCTTGATAGGTAAATGGTAGGTTTGGTATGGAACTGAATTCATCACCGTCGACTGATAAGTAAAGATGGCAGTCAGTAAAATATTATGCGTAAGATATGGGAGCAGTTTTCAAAATGGCTCTGTCAAAACCTACTGCATTCGATTTTACGATATAAAAACATGGAACTAAACGGTGATCCAAGTAGAGATACTTTTTTCAATAGCCTTTTTTGACAGATCACGTGGGAGTCGTGTCATGCTGTCATGTTATTTTTGTTTAGTATTGTTTGGCATTTCATAATGGAAAGACTTACGTTCTGTGAGGAATGTGTTTCGTGCACTTCGCTCAACTTATGGTCAACATAATCGGCCTACTGAGCGTACTATTCGCAACACCATCACCAATTTTGAGTCCCAGCATTCATTATTGGATAATATTCGACCGAATAGACCACGTCCAGCACGCTGTGAAGAAAATATAGCGGCCGTAGCTGAGAGTGTACACGAAGACCGTAGAGAGTCGATTCGGCGCCGTTCGCAGCAACTCGGACTGACGTATGGAACGACTTGGCGCATTTTACGTCAAGATCTTAAATTGAAAGCGTACAAAATACAGCTTGTGTAACAACTGAAGCCGCTCGACCTTCCCAAGCGATATCGCTTCGCTCTATGGGCTCTTGAAAAGTTCCAAGAAGATCCGACGTTTTCGAGGCAAATTTTGTTTAGCGATGAGGCCCATTTCTGTCTCAATGGGTATGTAAACAAACAAAATTGCCGCCTTTGGGACGAAGAGCAACCTGAAGAGATTGAATAACTGCCACTTCATCCAGAAAAAACAACGGTTTGGTGTGGTTTGTGGGCCGGTGAATATTTCTCTCGGTCCATATTTCTTTAAAAATTATTAATTAAGTAGCTTAAATTTGCCTCACTATGACGCACTCAAAAATATTTTTGGTGACTCAATTCCTCCAAATAATACCACATTTGTATTTTCACACAGTGTTTTCAAGTGTGCCTAAATGGCGCCATTGCAATCGCTTTTTCTCTGCCTAATTCCCCATGAAACGCAATGAACTCGAGACAATGAGACGCGACAAATATGCAAATACAAAAGATATAATAGACAATAGAAGAATTGAAAACCAAGGACCCACTTTTAGGTTAAATGCTAACAAAAAGAAAGACTTAAATTTCTAGAGAAAATTTGATTTAATAATCTGGTAGCCCCCCAGGTAATTTGTTATTCCACTAAATCTGTCTTAAATCAACCACCACTTTAAAAGCGATTTCTCAACTTCTTCCCTGCAGGCATGCTTGGCAATTACCCTATTTGCATTTAAATGCAATTTGAAGTGGTGTACTTTTTGATAAATTTCTTTGCTTGGAGTAGACCATCGGCGCGTTGGTTGGCGTTGGCTAACCAGGACATACTCGTATCGTAGATTTGCTCCACGCTCCCCAGCGTGGTAAAATAGCAAAATCATCACACAGAAAGGACGACGTCTGGAAGCGATTTATTATGCAACAGGATACACTCTTGAACCTTGTCATCGTCATATCATCATTATCATCATCATTGCCACCGTTGTCGTCGTTCTCCATCATAAAGAGGTCTCTTTAAATAAACATCATCCTCCTCCCTTGAGGGTGCTTCCTTGAAACTTTTCCAAGAGTTCTTCGGTTTCCTCTCTCTCTTAAGCACACATTCACCAGGAAAAAGTCGGAACAATTAATAAGTTTTCACAAGTACTTCTTACCACATCCACATACGCTTGTGACATGAGTTGGTTAAGAAGTTTCTTCTCAATCCCTGGGAATGAGTGAGCTAATTCACTCACTTAGACTTTGCTTGGCTGCTAACCAATTCCACGAAGAGCAATCCAAAACCAAGCACTAATAACAACAGAAAAAGTGACTTTTGATGAGATTGTACCCGTCGTCTATTTGATTTGAAGTTTGTAAGAGTTCTTCTGGTGGTTGGGAATACCAATGAATATGATGAAGGATCAGAAAGTGAATGGAAATTAAATTTATTTTATTTTAGCCTCCCTCTTTCAGTCACTCCTCTTGAGGACCTACAAAGAACAAAAAAAAAACATATTGCTATGACGACAATCTTAATCTCTTCGAGTTCCATCTATTAGGTTTAAGTTTTTCTTTTTGAAATTGAAAGGTTCAAGGATTCCCCAAGGAGTCTGGGCGGGCTGAATTCTTATAAAAGTTAATTATTTAAGGAATTGACTGAATTAACGATGGTATTTCAGGCAATTTGCTTAGCCCATGAGCAACATGACCGCTGCTTAAAGCAATCTGTATATGAGTATGACACAAAGGAAATTCTTTTAAAGTGAAATCCGAAAAATGCCGCTATGGAAAAGATAAAAGATAACTTCAAATCAAAAATGTAGTAAAAAATAAGAAGAAAGTTTTCTTCGAAGATACTTTAGAAGGGTCCTTTTTGGGGTGAATGATTTTGTACTTTAAAGCTGTTCCATTTGGTGGAACATCTTTAACGGAGAGATTGTTATTGGTGGTATGGAAGATTGCCTTTCAGTTTTCAAATCGGTATCCATTCATGGGTTGAAAAAGGAAAAAATTCGTAAACTTGATTATATTTGGCGACGTAGAAAAATATATACAAATATTGTTATAGTTAGTTGTGCCACGCGTGTCCGATGATAGCTGACTCTCAAGTTTAAGAGAGATACAGACAGCGTACATTAAAATTTAAAGGTATTGTTAGTGTTTGTAGGTTATACGCTTCGAACCAAGTGCAATTCGTTTTATAGTCGTGTTATGGATTGCATTGTATTATTTGGATGCATGCGTGTTTGGCAAACATTTCAAATAATGATGAGGTTCTTTATATTATATATAAACATGTACATCCAATGTTGGTTCCAGAAAAATTTACATACTTTAAATTAAAAATGTACCAACAAACGCACGATCTCCATCGCACACATACGCATCTAAATGCTTGTTCACCAAGTTTGCATAAGAAACCTATGCTATCAATAAAATCTTCGGAAAAACAAAAGCAATTCAAAACATTTTTTAACTGTTTTTTTAATTACAAACTATCAGATCTGTGGCGTGGAGTGCTTATTGCAAGCAACAATCACGAGCTAAAATTTGCCGGCTTATCACTTAGTGCAAGTATTAGTACACACATATTATATAAAAATACAAAAAAATAATCAAAGGGTCTACGACACTAAAACATAATTACGTAAAAAGGTTTTCAGTTTAATTTTACTAACATGCAAATCAATGACATGATTATTTAAATTCAAAATTCTACTCATGCTTTCGATTGTCTCATTCCTGTCGCAGTACTATGAAAAGGACTAAATGAAATATCCATACGACGTAAGTTGTGGGCACCTCCACGAAAGTTAAAAGCAATTAAAAGGCAGCAGATCAGGGGCAGCTATATACCAGGATAAAAACTGCTGAAAGATAACTATTTCACTATTAATTCTTCGCTGAGAGAGTGGTATCATTTGGAGAAGTTTAATACGCTGACTGTAGGGAGGTAGGTTATAAAGATCATCCCATGGCAGACCTCTTAGGGCAAATCGAAAAAAATTGCGTTGAATGGTTTCTATTCGATTTGAAAGAATATTGTACAAAGACTGAGTAACACAGGGTTCGTCAAATTCTTTGGACCACCTCTTTATAAAGCCCATCATAGAAATTGATTTATTCACAATGTTGTTTATATGCTCTATGAAGTTTAGTTTGGGGTCAAAATATACTCCAAGATCTTTAAAACCGTCAACATCACAAAGCATGTGTTGAGATAAGGTATATTGAAAACCAGAGGGAATACACCGTCTTCAGAATGTCATCTGTTGGCATTTAGATGAGTTCCGAACTTTTAACCCGTTTTTAGCACACCAAATGTCGAAACTATTAATATCGTCCTGAAGAAGATTTCTGGCATTCTGGGTGTTGACAGATTTAAAACAAATTTCATATCATCATCGTTTATCATGATATTGCTGGTTCTTGTAAATGCTTCAACATCATCAAAATTGGGCCTAAGTGACTTCCATGAGGAACTCCAGACTGAGCATTGAATGATTCAGATAATGGACCTCTTAATTTGACTCAATATTTTCTACTCCTAAGGTATGAGTTAATCCATTTTACAAAATCAGGTAGCAAGCCTTGAGTTTAAAGGCAATAATCTAATGGGACAGCTGGTCGAAAGCCTTAGAGAAATCAATGTATATACAATCGATTAAATTATTATTTTCTCAAGAATTAGAACGCACATAATAGGACAGTGGACCTATTTTTAATAGACAGAGAAATATTATTTTTTCGCTGACAATTTGCTCATAAAGCTTAGGAATACATGAAAGTTTAGAAATTGGTCTGTAATTCGTTCACCCTTTTTAACAAGAGGGGTGATGTAGGCACTTTTCCATGGAGTAAGAAATTTTCCGATATTAATGGACAATTCAAAAAAACTCCTGGCTGGAAAAAGTATATTCATTTTCTACTGAATTCTTATCTTCTGCAATACGTAGCTAAGAGCAGTAAAAGTGAATATTAGACTCTTTTTCAAAACATTTTAAGACGGTTATTCGGTCATGTATGAGCGGAGTACAGTTCAAGCCAAAAGCGTGGTGTCGACACTTCAATATATTCAAATTCTCTAGCAACTTTGGTACTATACCTTATTTACAGAAATCAACTCAGGCCGGTAAAATTGCCCCCCCCCCCCTATAACTTCCTTTACAACTGCACCAGGCTCCGTACCAAATTTGAACTGAACTACCAAAATAACATGATCAGTTCCAGGGTTACTAGGCCCCAAAGTTAGCAAAAATAGTAACTCACTGACTCACTGAGTCAAAGATAATCAAAATTATGGACCACTTCCAAACATCGTACAACCTTGAAATTTGGCACACTAATAGGATTTTCGGAGTTAGCCCAGGGACAAATATAACATATATAATTTTATAAGCTCTGCCCCCAAAAGACTTCCAATTCTAATTTTCACAAGGTGGTTGCTTTAAAGTATAAACACGGAATATAAGAAAAGCACCGAAAAGACTTAGAGTTATGAGTGGCAACCGCCCATATATCCAACTCATTCTCCAGTTATGCAACTAAACATGTCGGTTAATTGTTTTTAAGGCAAACAAGGATCTATATTTTGATCGTGAAAATTGGGGCCCTATAGACATGTGTTTTATAGATAAATCTTCAAACCTTAAAATTGAAAACTTGCCATGTAAAAAAATATATGTACTATTTATGAAATTTTAAATAATTACAATACCAACTTGGCGTTATTTTTTAGAGGTTAGTACTTTTTGTGGCTGACTTGTGGGCAAAAACGATTTCTATATAAGAGATCTTGGCTATTATTTAACATTTATGTTTTTGGTGTGATTTTTGGTTAACTTGAACCACGAATTTGGTCCTCGAACAAGTCTGCAGACTTGCGAAAATCAACGCGATATGGATTGTGTAGCAAGTTCACTCACACCATGCTCAAGTTTTTACGTCTATCTTAATGCCGTAGCAATTGGTCTATATAACCACGATCGCAGAATAGAATAGACTGTCTTGCAAGACGCATATCAAAAAAGTTCTAAAACAATCATGCATTCAAAGACAGCCCCAAAATTAGCAGGACAAAATGTGTCCTCGAACTGAATTGAAGTAACTTAATATTGATATCCATAGTCTGTCATTCGTTTCAGCCCTCATTCACAATCATTTTTAAACTATCGGGGCTTGAAGCTGTGAGTGATATCTGAATGAATTGTGCTCTGGCCCTAATCGGTTGTTCTTTAACTAGGATGAGTGTCTTAGCTGAGGTACGATGAACAGTGGTTCCTAGATGACCCCCAAGAAGAACATTTTCAATTGTTATCCGCCCGCTTCGCTGGACGTTATAAGCCAAGTTTAATTAGAATCCTTTGAGCAAACGAAGCACAACCATATTTTAACGTTTATGGTATTATTTGAGAGTAGATATACATAACATGCACAGCCTAAGCATGCTTGAGATCGTCATTGCCCGCATTCCACATGTTTTGCATGAGTAAAAATGACTCCTACCCAAATTTAAACTACATTTGTTAAATAATCTTTTCTAATTCTAAAACATTACATTAGTATCTTAAAAAAAGTACCAATTATATTTGTTAAAAGTATCATATGTACTATTTCAATACTTAATCGACATCAATGGCAAGTTTTCATAAGAACCTCTCCAGCCGTTCAGCCATGATTGAAAGACAAACATCTAAATGAACATACTTTTACATATTTAATATAAGTAGGATGAGTTGGATTTGCAAAAACCTCATTTATGGCAAAATGTTGATTTACGAAGTTTGCATCCTTAGCAGACGATATTCTTTTCTAAACGAAGAAAGCATGTACTGAAGAATTATTCCTACCTATCCCATATGCATGTAACATGTATTTATGTTATTACGATTAGGTAATATGCAATTTATGCATTCCATTGTTTATTCCTCACAACTTTCTGGAATTCAATCTATCCAAATAAAGTTTGCTTCTTATGCCCAAAAGAAAAACGTATAGAGAGACTGCAGTTGGTTGGAAGTGACTGTTCAATATCCTATTCGTATTCCTAATTCAAAAAGTGGGTTTGGTTTGTAGTGCATTTCCTTGATTTTCTAATAAAATTAACCTAGCTTTTTGTTAAAACAAAATGTGTGGACGAATTGGTAATGTTAAACTTTGTAAAAAAATTATCCCTAATTTCATTTTACTTTGGCGGTAAAATGATATATTTGAGCAGGAAAGTCGGAACTATTAAAGATGAAGCGACCATCGGCCTTACTAATGTCGACTATTTGTTGGCTGCCAGTTTAAATTAAAATATATAGCATATTTGAAATGGTAGTAATAAATATTTTGACCTCCACCTTTACTTGTACGATAACTTTTTTTTTTGAATCTATTACATTTGCTGTCAATCTATTTGTCAAAACATCTGATATCAGAAGGTACTTTGAAAAAATGTGAACAAATTAAGTAAATAAAAGTAAATCCGGACTAATACCAGATCCTTTTTTTTTATTTCTTTTCTATCGAAGAAGGAAAAATTTTAAAAAACCAATGACCCAATTTTAAATTATGACGATCAAGAGTTATTTGGGCGCTATAGGTGTGTCAGATTTTAGTTCTGTCTATGTGACTTGCGTTGCCATTGTGCTTTAAGTGATTTAACTTTTTTCATACCTTTTAGTACTTTTTATTTTTTCCGAAACATGTGACACTGAGCTTAGTTTTGTGTAGAAAACAAATGTTGCAACATATGCGGAAGGCCTACCAGAAGGGTTACCTCTGATCGCATTAAGTATGTTTCGAAATACATATCCTGTAAATTTTTGAACCAATCAGGTTTGAACCAAAAGTAAATGTACACACTTCGAGTTACTTCGATATTCGATATTTCAGTTAAACACTAATTAGTAGAAAAGGAAACTACTTAAATTTTTTGTGCAAATTCGCAATTTGTATCCTTTTCCTGTGCTAATTGGACTATTTCCTTATGATTTGTATTTTCCTTATATATTTCTATTTGATTAAGCCCAACAACAAAAATCGTACCTAAATGCTCCGACTAGCACTATTTACTCAAAAACAAATTTACTATTCGTTGATTTGATGCAAAAATTAAAATAATGCACAGCAACATTCCTTTGCAGAATGAAAATTAGAGTTAATGAAAGCTATAAACATAACTTTCTGACCATTAACCTTTAGCCCTAGAGTTAACGATTATCCGACAACTAATTTTTTTAATTGGTGCAGGGATTTAAGGGGTAACATGGGTTTCACAGCTTCAAAAATTTTTTTCTTATTAATTTCTACGACATCTCGAGAATATTATCCTAAATTTTTTAGTCATTCCGAATAAAAGTTTCGGAGATACAGCCTTGGGAAAGTGCGCACGAGGTTTATTTGAGGTTATCCAAATTTTAAACGCGATTTTCTCGAAACTGTGTTTTCAAAGTCGGTTGTCAAATGTTCTCGAAAACCACTCTACCCGATCTTGATGAAATTTTACACAGGTCTTCGAAATACAATTCACGAGGATTTGGACGAAGGAATTTTTTTTTCAAACACAACTATTTAAAAAAAAAATTGTTCTGCAAATTTTACCAAAATTAGAATTTTTTTGTAAAAAAGGTCTGCCAAAAATCCTTCGTCCAAATTCTAGTTTATGGTCTTAACTAAAACACAATTTTTTTTTCATTTCTGATGTTCTTGTCGCGAGTTCTACTGTCAACGCGGACGCACCTTTTTTAAGACAGTAAAAAGTTTGAATAAAATTTATTTTGAAAATAAACCTTTTTTTCCCCGAATAAACCCATGTAACCCCTTAAGAAGCTGTATAGACTTTACGTTATCTGCCAGACGTATTGGTACGGTCGCATATCTGTATTTGTACAACTAAGTACTAATCTATTAGGATTGGTTAGGTGTAAGAGCATGCAAAACAAATCTTTACTGCACAATGTGAATGTGCCATCATTTTGGCGAATGACACTTAACATTTATGTTGTTTACTGAAAGATAATCAGTTGACAACCATCAATGGAGCAATACATATCTCAAAACCGCAAAATTTCCCGAATTCCCGGCGAAATCACAATAAGCAACGAAGCCTAATTTTACTTATCTGGTTGCGTTTCTGGGGTACGAGACAGCTCGGGAAACGATGGGATTTTTGAATCAGCAATATCCGAGCCTTGTGACCGGCCAGATCGCCAGACTTCTTCTACTTTGGGGCTTTTTGAAATCAAGCGTTAACCACAACAACCCACAAACCATGCAAGTCTTGAAAGCAAATATTGAAGAAGAAATCATCCTTTTAAAGCCTCATGCTTCACGAGCAAGCATCAAAACTGCCATAAAACGAGCACAAATGCGCATCAACTCAGGAGGTGTTCATATGACCGATATCATTTTTTCAATTCAATATTTTTCATTTCTAACAAAATGGCAGCCAATTCACATTATGTCATTCGTATGAGAACTCTTGCATCTATAGAAAAAAAATGCAAATTTCTTTGCCTCAACACCACACTAATCTACATTTAAAGTCGACCTTCAGATAACATTAAGATGTGTTGCAACTATATATCAAAATTAATATACCCTTAGGTTAGGTTATGCAAAAAAAATATACTCATTTAAAGATGCTTTCGTTCAAATGTGTGTTGTGTAATAGATGTTTCGAATTTTCAACCTACAAATGCATAATTTGCATCTTTCGTAAGCAGTCCGCATTACATAACCACCTACAAGTTAGAAAGTTACAAAATGTTCTTGTTAATATCAACTTTGCTTGCACTTTTGTTTATTGATACAGTAGCTTCTGGAATGAAATGAATCTTCCCTCCCACAGGAATCAAAAAGGTGCATATTTAGGCCAAAACTTGTATTAAATTTGTATATGCAAATTTCTAACCCATCGAGCTGTGTATAAGTCTTTGACTTCAGAAATTATTCTACTCATGGTCTTAAGAGGATTAGAGGGTAGTACAATATATAATTTCATATTAATTTGTAGCACTTAAGTCGTTGTAAGTGCAGCGAAGGTGGAAAATGTGGTGAAAAGTTTTCAATTGAATGCATTCTTTGTGCTTAATATCCGGAAAAGTGATTGATTAACAGCAATTTAATTTGAAAATTAACCACTTTCAATGGTAATCGACATGCGGCGACAAATCAGTTTTCAATTTGACAAAGAACACGTAGACGTTAAGTGTGTTGGATAAGTTATTTGCATTTATGTCACGCGCGTAACGCAAAAGAGTGTTTTTTTATTTATTTATTTTTTCGTCATATCCAACTTGGAACTTGTTCAGACTTTTTGTGTCTCTTCTTCAATCTTCACATCACATCCTGTGCTGAATAATGCTCATTAGGGTTATTCGTATGTTTACGGGATTTATAAATAAATTTCAACTGCTCTATGTGAAAGAGTGTGCGCATTCGTTGGTTTAGCCTTTGTCAGGTGTCTTTGTTTTTGAAGTTGCAGTGAACTATCTTTTGAGAGATTGTACATTTTGTAAGCTGCGCTTCAGTTGAGGTATTATTCCTTAAATATAACTGTGCAAATCAAAATGATGGTTTTAGTTCTCCCCATTTATTAAACAGTTTGTGGCACAAAACATAATTTTTAATGTCATGATTCGCGTAAGTCGACAAACGAATTTTGCACAAAAATAAGTCTCTAAAAGCGATGAACGAGTGTACTTATTTTAAGAGTCAAATTTAGCCAAATGATTTAGATAACCAAACGCTGAATAGTTTATTTGTTAAAACTTGCTCCACTTCTTCTAAAGTCCTCTTGGTAACTATTGATACATTTTTCTCTTTCCTTAAATTAACTAAGCCGTCGATCGCAGTGCTACTGATAGTACTTCGATTCTAATCGGAACTTAAATATTGCCTTTAAGCTTTCATTTATTTCTCTGACAGAAATTGCTTTTATCTCCTCTTGGAAAATAGTAGTACTGCCGTTATTGCGATCTGCTAAGTAGCTGTTGTCACAATTATGAAGTCAGTTGGAAAACGGTTGAACTTGATAATCAGAGGACTTCAGGGTAAAATCCCGACAGTCGGTATAACGTTAGCGTTATATCTATTTTTATTGAGGTTGAGACTCTTGTTGAATTTTCTTTCTGAAAACACTTCCAAATATTTCCCTCAGTCCAAAATTTTTAGAAGAGTCACCCCAACTCATGGTATGCAAATTAAAATCTCATTTTAAGGACTTGTTCGATCTTTTGCGAGTTCTGATAGTATACATGGAAAAAGCGTTTTATAATACGTCGTAAATCATAGTTTCTCCAACCATTGTGTATGCGAAGTTATATTGTCGAAAAAAGGATTACAAAAATTGGATATATTTCATACATTTAAAAATTCAATTTTTTTTTAATACTTTATTTTTCGATTTCTTAAAATGGAATTCTCGGTAAGATAGCAAGCAGTCTCTGTGTTGGGTTGCCTCAAAATGTGTAGGAGCGTCTTTCGAATGGATTCATTTTCGAAGACTCTTTAACCAGATTTTTAGTTGAAGTCAGTATATTCAGAATGCTCATGGACATCAAATAGCTCAATCATATTTTTTGCGGCAATGTGCCGTCCATCTGTTTTGAAAATTTAAGTTTCCAAACCCATCTCCAGCACTTTACCTTCCAAGCTAAACTAATCCTTCCACGTCCATTTTAGTCTCACTTGGAGAACGAAAAACCTTAAAGGAGAAACCGCAAATTTAGAAAAACTGAAAAATTGTTTATTCGGATAATCGAACCCTGAATAGCGTACTCCACATCCTCCAAAGTCCACCTGGTAACCATGTGAAACACAATAAATTTAAAACGATTGTATTATGTTTTGATAGGGGTCGTCCGAAGACAACAAGCACTTAGACCTAGTGAAGTACAATCCTAGCAGATATTTAGATCTGTTGGTTTTTGTACTAACTTGGTTTTACAACTAACCGCTACTGCTAGTACTTAGATTCCAATCATTTGTTAAATATTTGTTAAAGTTAGTTCTCCGGCATACGGCTGTGCTTACACGCCAAGAACACATTGCTTCTTGAACAGCGGTCTACTAGCTTCGATTTATTTTTATCTGACAGAAAATACCTTTATCGCCACTTTGAAAATCTATAACTGCCATCATTAGAACATGTTAAGAAGGTTTTGTTACAATAATTAAACTCCGAGGACGAGGACAGTATCAATCTCGAATCCATCTCAGCATATACGTACATTGTTATTGTTCGGGCCATTCCACTCTACTATAAAGAAAGGGCCGACAATTAGTCTGGTAGAGAAAACAATTGCCTTTTTTTTTCGTTGAAGCTGAGACTCTAGTTGAATTTTTTTCAAAAACTACTCCCAAATATTTTGTGCAGTCGGAAATTTAAAGTGGAGCCTGCCCCAACCATTAAAATATGTATGCAATTAAAATGTCGATCTTTTGCGGGTAAAGGCGTTTTTTAATTTGCTTAGGAACATCCTTGTCGCTATGAGTTCTAGGTCGTAGGCACTACGTTACTGATTTGACCTTGATTTATTCATCTCTTAGGGGTAAAAAAAAAAAAATTAAGCACAGGACCGCAAGCCTGGTTTCTCCAGCCATTGTGTGTGCGAAGTTATATTTTCGACACGAATGGAAGGAACCTACAATTTAATGCCGGTACCGAACTTAAAATTTAAGAAGCTTGTCATGACAGTTGCTACACTTAGATGTATTTCAGACTTTCGCAAAATATGGGTCAGCGAATAAAATCTTCAGATGTTACTTGAATCCCTCGCTTAGTAGTCCAATGTGCTAATCAATGCACATCCAAAGGCTAACCATGTATAATCTTTTTTCAAATATATATATCCGTCCGTCGACACGACTTTTTTTCCTGTATTTGATGACCAGATATATCGACAAACTTCACAGAAATAAGAAATACTATCGAGTCAATATCGAAGACTGCCTTGAATACCCGAATTTAAGCAGAATGCAATCATGTCAAGGCATCGGTTTGGCCATGTCCAAATGTACAGAATACCAGCAGTTCTACATATCTTACCTCCTAGTGATTTTTCCACTGCGGTGGCGACATATTCTAGATGCACCTTCGACACTATTGCCTGTGGTATATGCATGCTGAGCTGGAGATTGGAATTTCTGGACTCATTTCATTGCGAATATCTGTCGATATATTCCTTCAAATGTTGATATTTGATACGATATCTCATTAATTAATCATCTTTAAATTATCTACCCATTTGGGTCTTAAACCCATATTGTTAAAATGGATATCCTCTTATATGTAAAACCGTTCTTACAGTGTTCGCTTTCAGATCCTTCCTCTCCGCTGCTTTCATTGCAACCTCTAGGGTCCCTAAAGGTACCCATCTAGGTCCGCTTCTCTTTATCTCTTTTATAAACGATCTAAAGCGGGTCATTACACATTCCTCCCTCTCTCTCTCTACTCTGACGATAAAACATGTTTTTTACCCCAAGACTCTAGTCTCCTTCAAAATGACCTTGATAATTTTTCGATTTGGTGCCTCAAATATGGCTTAGAGCTTAACATCAACATAGATATTACCTTTTCTCGTAATCGCAACCAGTCCCCTCCCCAAATATACCTTCTCCATGGTCAGCCTATATTTCTTTTACAATCTCTTCGCGATCTTACAGTATACAGTACAACAAGGAGCTAAATTTCCCTTCGCACATTGATGAGATAATTCTTAAAGTTAACTTTTCACTTGGTACTCCAAAGAGTTCTCCAACCCTTACATGACAAGATCCCTCTACATTTCATTTGTTCGACCTCTTCTCGAATACGCCAGTATCCAGAATCGAAAGCCTTCAACGTCGTTTTCCCAGTTCTTCTGTCCTTGGTAGCGCATTTAATGTGTCTTGAATCTTTTTACCACTGCTATTCTAGGTCATTTCTTTGTTTTCCCTAGAAAAATATGTTGACCTTCCCAAGTTTAGTCAACCAATTTATACATCAAATTGTAACTTAATCACCCACACACGCTTCCTTTGCTAATCGGTTCCATGCCATAGAACCACAATCACATGTAATCCCTCTTGTAAGTCGCAATCGAATACAATGTCAAGGTAAACATATCCATTACCTCCTTCTTGGTTCAGCTACTTTGTCTCTGTGCTGCATAGCCATGGCACAGTCCTTCTGTTGTCAGCGCACGCATCAGGATCAAATGTCAATACACTTGAGTTTATTGCCTTTTTTTCCAGTAGATTCCACCACACGTCCACACAAATAATGCTTAAATTGTTTTCTCTCTTTTCAGTTTCTTTGTTGCAAAAACATAAAACTCTTCTTGGATATATGCAAGAATCACTTTGGAATCCGGGAATCGGATCTATTCGAACCGACAATGCTTTACGACTTGACGAATTTCCATCGTGTGCTCATCACTCTGTCCAAGTTGTCACAATGCCGTAAAGTACAACAGCTCCATGCGGATTTAACGTAAGTCGAACAATGGATGTCAACAAAACAACAACCACCAACCCGCAAACCTTTCATTTCAGTGGATTCAATATTCAGTTGTCACCCAGTGAAAGGAGCCATTCGGATGAAGCTATCTACAAGGACCTGCATTCAACGTGAGTAGAATTGTTTTTTCTTTTATTTTACTTCACACGTTTCGTGTCGATTGGGGTTAGAGTTGGGGTTTGTGTTTCATTTTTATTTTGTTTTCCCCCTTTTTTCGTTTTGATTCAAATGATGTTTTTCGATTCTTAATCCCGAACACGATAAAAAAAAAATATATACCGGAAAAGGAGCAGTATGAGGAGACTTTTCAAACAAAACAATCCTTTTCTTTTGTCTTTTTCTTTCCTTTCCATTTCGATTTCGATTTCTATGGCCGTGACACTTTCTGTTAAAATAAATAAATCTTCCCTGGGAAAATCTATCGCTTTCTTTCAACACCCCACCATCCAACTACCCACCATGCTCTATCCTCAACCACTCCTCGAAAAGTGAACGCCAAACAAATGGCTCCACAAAGACGGTGCTGCCAGAAACCGAGACAGAGACCGAGACCGAGATCGAGTCCGAGGTGGAAACGGAGAACCTAGACGCCTGCAGTGGCTCATTGTCCGTTGACGATGACAGCAGTGAAATCAACGTTGAAACGGCTTGCTTCGAAGATGACAGCTCCTCGCTGAATGGTCAATCGAGTGTGGTGGGTTCAACGTCAATAAATTCCTCATCGAGCATCAATGGCCGGCTGCATAGAGCTGCTGCCAACGCCACGATATGGACTTATGCGACACACGCCGGCGGCGGAGCAGACGTCAACGACATTTACTTTGACGAGGAGGAGAAAGTCTACGAGGACTTATGCTATGTCACGTTCTCGTCCAATTTACGCGAGGTGCTCACTCACTTAACTGTCATGCTCTCTTACTTGCTGTCTCGCTCTCTCGCTCACACCGTTTTATTGTGTTTGTTCTTTTGTATGTTATTTTGGAAAATGTCCCGTTTCTTTTTTTTTGTTGTTCAACTTAAATAAACTACCGCTAGTGTAAAAAAATTAATGCACTTTTGGGTCCCGCTTGATGGAGAATGTGGAGCGGATTCAGTTTTGTTTACAATTCTTGAATGGTTCTATTTCATATTTCTTTTTTGATTGCTGCTCGTGCTGTTCGTGTTCTTTTGTAGATTTAAATGGATTATCAGTTTTTTTTTTGTTTTTTTTTATAAAAAATATCATACGAATTCTGTTGATAGAGAATTTTTTTCTTTTTCTTTTAGCGTGCTTATGTGTTCAGTGATCCATTGTATTTGTTTTTGGAAATTTAATGCGCGATAAGGGTTTATTTCTTGTCGTTTTGTTGCTGCTGCATGATGGCCCGCCTGCCGTATATATTATTTTACTCTCTTTCTGTTGTCGGAGTCTTGCGGATAAAACTAAATTTGAATAAGGTTTTGTTCAACATCATTAGGGGAGTTATGCTAATTTTTTTTATGCGTGGGAACTATAGATTTGGTTTTGTTTGGTAGTTTCATGGTTAAAAATTTCCTGAAAAGTATGACAGGCTTTGTTATCGGGTTGCGTATTGTATAAGAAGGAGTTAGTCTAGAATTTTTGTTTTGTTTTTGGGTTCTTGATAAGCAGGTCATTATGGTTATCTTTTTGCGGACTTGTTTCCGTTCCTTAGCAAACACACACAAGTAGAGCAACACCTCTTTTAAGTACAGAGCTCCTTTACGCCCTTAAGCTTAGGGTTTGATTTTAACATGGATTTGTCTGGAACAGTTTGAAAATATTTGAATTTTTGATTTATCGAAGTGAAGTTTTTATCATTTGATTTTGTATGGATAGTAGTTTCAAGGTACCGGGAAATAACCCTCAATGAAGAATTTTAATGGGGACTTTTTTTTACAACGCTGCGGGAACAAAAGTTACGATGAAACATTTTATGATGGTTATCCCCAAATATTTTGTAGTTTTACTTGTGGAAACCCTAAGCGAACGAAAAATGGAACAAAGCATCCACCAAGATGCAAATTTCTCATCCCATGAGTCATCTTAATTATAAAAATTATCTTTTTGGCGAAAAGCAAGTGCATTAAATGAAGCATAGAAGTTTAATCAGTGGTACAGCCTGCTGAAATCTTTTTGAAATCCTTTTTTCCCATGTACAGTTTAATTATTATAAATAAACAAAAAAACAAAATTTGTTTTGTTATTGACGTTCTTTCAACAATTTGTAATTTCTTATATTCTGATGTAACGGACTTTGGAATTGTGATTTGACATAACCTTTCTAAAATAAAAGTAACAATCATAATTGAAAGTCTCTGCTCTGACTAAGTATTGTAAGGATAAACTTTCATGCTTTAGAATGGGTGTTTATCTAGTATTTTGTATTTCCGCCAAACTACCGAAGAATGTCTTCATATTGCCAAAACCATTTTTCAGCTTTGCCTGACAGGAGATAGATGACTTGGAAGCAAAGTCTCCAGAGGTTCGACACTGAAAATTAAGATTTCAACAAACATTTTGTTCTTTAGCTCTACTTGTGGACCGGCGTCCAGACCTTATTCCAATATCTTGGAAGAATTAATGTTCCACGCTTTGTCTCGGAAAAATGCTCGCGGTACCGCTGACCGTTGTTGCCTACGCGTACTGTATAAGTTCGTCTGTCATTCTTTAAAGATGGTTCCGGTTTTACTGCCCAAAAAGAGAGGTCAACGATCATTTCATTGATGGCCTTACATGGTTACATTGAGAAGAACAAAATGTTCGTTCGATTTTGCATTTTTGGTCTATTTCAAATCACTCTGAGAAAAGTACGAAATATCTGATTGGTTGCTCTGGTGGTTATCGAATTCTATAGAATTGAATTATTTCCGTTTCGGTATCGTTCGTGATATCATTTTTATTTCTTTTCGGTCAAAGTATTGACAATTTTACATTGCGAATGCGATTGGTTTTGTTTATCTCATTACGTTTCGCAATTGTTCATAATTTTTCGAGGAACGAATCACAAAGATCGAATCGATCCGGATTGACACAGCTCTAGTTTGTATAGCGTCCTGTCTCTCAAATGAAACTCATGTTTGTGTCCATGTTCGGTTCCTGACGTTGTTTGAAGTGGAACATAAATGTTCAATATGGGCGGAGCTACATTCGTACAACGTTTCGTAAGGTCATCGGTGTGAAACTGCTCAAGGCTCAACTGTTAATGGAGGGTCATATTTTTGAAACTAGAGTGGAAACTAGTTTCACAGTTTAAATGTGAGGAAACCTTTTGGAACTGCACTATCATAACTTAAGGGGCTAGTAACAGCTATCATTCAAATGCATCATAAGACAAGTCAGTTATAGTAATAATTGAAAAAATGCAAGTTCAAACTGACAGATGAGAATAGAAAGGGAATCGAACGCATCAGTGAAACGATTGTGTTCCAAATTGTAGAAATGAATATCAGCTATTCATTGAAATCGATTTGAATCAGTGAAATATTAAATATTGATTTAAAGCAAAGTTTAAATCACAATTAAATAATTTGTTTGGTAGAAAAACTCTTTAAGTGATTAGCTTTATTTTGATATCATTTAAAGCCAATATTGTTTCCTTCGTCGTCTTAAAATCGGAAAACAACATATATATATAATTATAGCTAAAACTAGGGCCTAAGTTGGCTTTTAAATCAAATGATTTATTCTAACTATGTGCATATCGCGTGTGTTTCGTAGAAAAATATGACAAATTGGATTGCATTGTAACCGGTATAATGTATAATTTTTTCTCCAGCCACAACTTCGTATCCAGCTGAACCAAATTCAAGGAAGCCTGTATTCCACGGGCATATTTTTTTAGTACCCCGGTCATAATGATCGTATATTTTGTTTTTAGAATACGCTGTCTAAGCAACAAGCCAAAAATTCAAACAAAATTGTACCGTGTTCTTCACGAATATTCGATTCTAAGATACCCCTTCTATCTCAATTTTTATTTCTATACCTCGTGTTTAAGAAAATAAGATAAAACACAACAAAACTCTTTTTCGATTAAACGCCTCGCCAAATTAAGTTATACATATATTATATTTACACTTCACCCAATTAATTGGCTTGTCGCCTCCAACCATAACCAAAGCCTCATCCGGAACAAGTACCGTTTTCTTATTTGGGTAACGACGTTGCTTACTTCTCATTCCTCATGACGAGGTGTTGCTCTGATATAGTTTATTACTCTATTTCTACTCTTCTTTAAAGTATCTATATCGAATACCCTAAATTTCAAGTGAAGTGGAAGTCATATCGAAGAATCCCTTCATAATTTGCATCTACAAAGTTTTAAAAGTTTACCATTAGCAGTTGGGGCTGTGCGCTGCTGAGTCAGCCAGTCAAAACTAATCAGTCTGGAAAAAACTATTTTATAGGTACATAAAGGGTGCGGCATCTAGTGGGTTCTTTTTAAATCATAGGTTATTTTGACACTGACACTTGTTTCCCGCTCGAAATCATGACAGATCAAACCTCCGCGGAAATGAGTCGCTTTACGCTTGAACAACGCTGAGAAAAATTGAAAACTTATTTCCAAAGTTCGAGAGACTGGTATGCGAGACTCATGGTCCCCGTCGTCATACGGTGCGCACAGACGAGAATGTGGCTTCTGTAGCCGAGAGTGTGGGACTCAATTCACGAACATCAACTCGCCATCGATCTCAACAGCTGTCATATTTCAAACACTAGCTTGAGGAGAATTCTATTCGCTTACAGGTTCCAATCGACTGATCAATTGACGGCGCACGAACATTCGCTTCATTATCGCTTCGCAGTTTGGGCCTTAGAGCAGCTTGAATTGAACAACGATTTTTGACGAAAAATTAAATTATTTTCTGATGAGGCGCATTTTCATGTTGGCGGCTACGTTAAAAAAACAAAATTGCAGCATCTTGCATCTCTTTACTTGTAGATATCGATTTGGACGACCTCTGGTTCATGCAGGATGGCACACAGCCCTTTCCACAATCGATCTTTTGAGCACCAAATTTCCAAATCGTGTTATCAGCCGTCTTTGGACTTTTTTTTTGTGGGGAACCGTGAAGAAACGATGTTATGCCAAAAATTCGGGAACGATTCAAGCACTTAAGGCCAATATCATCCAAGCACTCCGTGAGCTACAGCCCGAAACCATCAACAAGGTCTTGGAAAATTCGAGTGACAGGATGCGTTACTGTGAGGCCAGTCGAGGCAGCCACTTTAACGATGTTGTGTTCCATAATTGATGGGAATGTTTGCTCTTACTAATAAAGATAAAAAACATGGACATAATTTTGTTCATTTTATTGCATTTAAAAAAAAATTGTATTTGGCCCACCCTGTATGTACAGTATTTTGTATGTTTTTCACTAAGATTTAAGAATGTTTTGAACTTAAATACAACAGGAAAACATAATTTATGCATTCAAAAAACTTCAATAGCCAAATTACAGATTTGCCTTTTCTACCTTTTCGCTCCCGAATTTCATTCTCCTCCTTTCGATTCCCAATAGGTAATTAGTTTGCTAAAAAGTTCCACAGCTACCATATCGAATGCAGCATCCACGAGAGAAATATGGGCAGTAATATTGATTTTTTACATGTACTGTCCGTACCAACTGTCAGTACCGACCTTTGGCAATGAAAAACTGCTGTGGATTGTATGTGTGCATTTGAAATCCATGTTATAGTCCCGAAGGGTATAGACTTTTATCAAATATGACCAGAATTGAGTTTGCATCATAATAACACCACAATGTGTTGAAATCCTTTATTTCCTTAGTGGCAGTTGAGCGACGGAAAATCGGATTAGGTGTGAAATATTTGGTATGATCAAAGTATCGGGAAAACTCTTGTATTTTAATGCATTTGGAAACGATTAAACTCATCGGGGAACTAAATACCAATTAAATTCACTTCGTACGAAGCCCTTATTAAAGCTAATGATATCGTTACCTTATATGTGGCAGAACGGAACCCTTTCGAAACATTTCTCCGAAGAGCTTATTTTTTATTTTAGGAGTTCTTGGAATACCAAGGGTAAGAAAAATGTAACCTATAATATTTCTAAGCTATGCAAATACGTCTTCGTGCATACAACTCAACGTATGCATAATATGCAGTTTTTGAAATGCATAGAAAACTCTTTATGCATTGTTAGTTCTGCTCTCGTAGTAATACAATTTTGTCGCTTCCAGGAAATGTTGTTTTCGATTGGCTTCTATCCATTTCGTATTCCTCCTGTTGTTAGCTTTTCAATTGAACAAGTTATTTGCATCCTCTCCCAGAACTGGTGTGACATTGAAATATCGAATTAGAGAAGTAATATGACGACAATTGAATAAATTTACTTTCAAGTGAAAGGTATCGAAAATGAACTCACATTAGGAATCCTTTACGAATGGAATTAGAATTTTTTTTTTTTAAAAATGTTGCATTAGTTAATTGAACAAGTTGAAAGCATATTTGAATTACACAGAGATTGCCTTAGGTATTTCCAATGACAAAAGCATAAAGTGTTAGCATACGCAATGGTTATCGATACATTAAATGTTTTTGATAACTGAGTTTTCGATAGCGAGTGATAAAGAGTTATCGATTTAACAGATTTTGGGCAGAATTTTTTCTTTTTGGACGTGATATGAAGGGCAGATCAAAGTTACAGCTTCATTTGTTCGCAATGTAGGATCGAATTTGCAGAAGCTGCACATTATAAACGCAGAGATGAATAAGACAATGCGTAATGACCTATTGATGACTATTACTATCTGACCTGTCCTAAACAATTGTGCGGGCTAGTCTTACATTGATTGAATCGGCTTTTTGTAAGGATCTGATTAAAGTGAGTATTTTTTTGTAATTTTTCCGTGAAAGCTTTAGTAAAAAACTATAACCTCACCAAATTTAATTTAAATCGGACAAAATTATTTTCTCTGGTCTAAAAGGGATAACGAGAAGAGGGTTGGCCCAAGAATAGATCCTTGTGACATACCAATTAATGCATTGAAAAGGCTAGAGGAATAGCCATTTGCCACCACTGTTGCCTTTTTGGCGTTTTTCATTCTAAAAGGAATAAGGTCGCCGGGTGGTCTCTTAGATTGTTTATATTTTCGCCACTAGCTAAAGGACGAAGCTTACATCCCTACCTGAGTCACGATACTTTTCCATCCTCTGGCATCTGCGAAGAAATGGTCCTTGTCGTCTCGAGACCTCTTCGCTGGAGCATTATTGTCCATTCGCTCGATGAGACCGGGACACTGTAGCCGACGTGCCTTGGCTTTGTTGACTACATTCACAACTTGGTAGAGCTCATAGTCGGTGGACAGGTGTTTGTTGAGAGCATATATTTTGTCTTGTCATCAATACCTGAAGACTAGTTTTGTCTGTTCTTCAATAGCCGTGAAAGCCTCTATCACGGCACACTTGGAACGACCGATGAAGTCAATAACGCCCGCTTCTCTACTAGGTGGACGGATCCGTTGAAAACAGTGCCGTCCGTGTTTCCACCTGACCTGTCCACTTTCATATGTATCTTTAAAGTCGATGAAAAGATGGCGTATCTTGGCTTTTTAGTATTTGCCTCAGTGTGTGGATTTTTTTCTATTGAAGTAAACCAGTGACCAAAAGAATTATTTAAATAATGACAATTCTGTAACAAATGTAAATAATTAGAGCAACGAGTTAAAAACGTTGCTTTCTTTAAGTTAAATTTGGAAAAAGGAAGTCCTTCATTCAGTGAAAAAAAGTGCCGCCATTCCCCAATTGTTTGTCTGGATTAGTAGTGTTGTCAAAAGTTGCTGAAGGTGAATGACATTCTGTTGGGTTATGAACAGCAAATCATTCAAAATCAAAGTCCATGGAAAGTCACAAAAGTCAAAATATATTTATACAAAAATTGACATTCACTTTTTCGCCTACACTGCCCCTAGCTGCAAAGGCTCGCCAACTAAATAAGTCCATCTACGAACCCGCCCTCTGAATGAATTTAATCAATTGCACAAAATCATTGAATTTAAGTGTCTTATTCTGAATGAATATCTGGTCCATCATTCGATGAATTTATTTTTGTTTCCACTTTTATCCGGTGCATTCTGCAAAACGAAACGATGTGATGACATGTGGATACCATAAATTATTGTCTCTGACATACCAACCCGCAGCAGATGATTTTTTTTTGTTCGCTTGAAAAGCTTTTAACCTTCAAATAAATGTTTACAATGTGAAAACTATTTATATTCCATTCCCCATTAATGCATATATAAATCGTTAAAGATAATTTTTATTGTTTTTATTTTTATATCTGCATCATTAATGCCACAAAAACGAGCACATCTCTCCAAAATCAGCATAAACTGCTGAGACTTAAATTAACGGAGTTTCAACAAATGATTTATTGCGACGTCGCCGTCGTCGTCGTCGCCGTCGTCGTCGTCACCGCTAATGTAATGTTTTGTCACTTGCCAAACCCCATTTGATTTCAAAGAAAAAAAAATATATCCATACGTCAAACCGATAGCAAAAGCCGAAAATCTAACTGATAAGACTCTTTTCAAGTTCTCGTGCCTATTGTTGCGGAGTAATTACTTGTTTGTTTTTTAATGACTCACGCTGAGTTCGAAAGAAATTGCTTAGAATAAATATTTGATTTTAACAGTATGAATTGGAATTGTAAGTGTTATCACAGCCTAATGACAAGTGCACTTGTTCCGGTCAAAAGGGGGATACCTTAGTTGATGGTGGGCGATGTACCGATTTTCAAGTATCATCCTGTTGCTGGAATTTCATTAAATATGACAAAGGAAAAACAGGGCTTGTTCTTTTTTTTTGAATAGGTTCCAAATATTGGTTAAGGAGGAGAAACTATGCCATCCTAAGGGAATTCATTTTAATTTTATAACAAAAAAAAAAATAGAACTAAAGTAATACCGACATTTGTTTTAGAAGTTTAAAAAAAATATTAGTCTTTCTTTGTCGTCCGAAAAGAAGTATGCTTAAATAAAGGGTGTTTTTTTTAGAGGTTGGTTTTTCGAATAGAGATAAACCTGACATTTTGTGGTCAAATCTGGCAACTCTAATGTCATTTATGTTCAGTTTGGTTTGCCATTTCAACATGAACAGGTTGACAAATGAACAACGCTTGGAAATCGGGCAAATTTATTTAAAAAAAAAATGATTTAGTTCGCGAAGTTTATCGGAAGCTCATTTTGGGTTGAATGGCTACGTCAACAAGCAAAATTGCCGCGAATTTGAGTTCAATTTGAATTTGAAGAGAATCCACATGAGACCCTTGAAACGCCATTACATCCACAAAAACGGACTCTCTGGTGTGCTCTAGAGTCATTGGGCCATACTTCTTCCGAAATGATGCTGGAGAGTCAGTTACCGTTAATGGAGACCGGTATAGAGCCATGATAACCGACCATTTTGTTCCCGAATCGATTTATTGAAGGAAAAATTCGATGAGCGCATAATTTCGCGGAATGGACCTGTCAATTGGCCACCAAGATCGTGTGATTTGACACCATTGGATTATTTTCTTTGGGGATATGTGAAGTCGCTCGGCTACGCCAACAAACCAGAAACGTTATGAGACTTGGAAGCCAACATTCGTGGTGTTATTGCCGACATACAGCCCCAATTGCTTGAAAAAGCGGTTGAAAATTAGACCTATAGACTTGTCTTTATTCCAACCAGCCGCGGCGGCCACATGCCATTAATGTTTAATCATATTTAAACATTAATGGCATAAAATTATCCTTCCAATAAAGCCAAATTGATGGACATTAAAACGATTTTCTTGTGTTTTTTTTAATTCGAAGTTCTATACCTCTAAAAAAAACACCCTGTATAAGCTTTCTCTTTTAGGTTTTTCAAGCTTAGATTTAGAAAACGCCTGCTTCTTATTTCTCAGGAAAACTTAGTCAAATTTAGTTAGCTGAAATGGCCTGTGCTGGTTTGAAGGCATTAAAATTGACGTTTTATACTGAAAATTGAAGGATAGGAGGTAAGATTGGGTTCGGTAAAAGAGGATGCCAGCATAAGCCCGACAAACTTAGGCAAACATTGGGTCCGCTGTGATAACACAGTAAAAAGTTCCTCTCTACACGCTGAATTTTTGACAAAGCGAAGTTGTCTTCTCATGTTCATATTAGTAATCCCTCAGACGAAGGCTACGAGATGAAGCTTTCGTTTTGTAGAAAGAGCAGGGCATGTGCAAAGGAGGTTGATACCTTACCTTTGCACTTTCATATGTGGCTTTAAAGTCAATGAAAAGATAGTGTGGCTCAGATTTGACATTCGTTGGGCTTTTCAGAAGAAGGCTCCGAGATGAAGCTTTCATTTTCTAGAAAGAGGCATTTGCAGGGCATGTGCAAAGGAGGTGTTAAACAGCTAATGTCTCCTCTTCGTTTATGCAACTTCTCTAAAATAGTTTTTGCCATAATGTAAAGCGGCCGATATGTAAAACAGGAACTGCCAACAATATGGCATACTGTCTCCTAGACTCTCTGCTGCCCACACATAACGTTTCTGGTCTCTACACGCAGGCTTATGCTAATGTTGTCGCTGATATTTTTTTGTCGGATCAGACCTAGCGAATATTTGTGCGAAAGTGCAGGCCGCTTTGGACATGACCGACGATTGGTGTATGGTGTATGTATTCATGTGGATGAGTGGTCTCCGAGGCCCTCCCATTTTCGGTTTTGTCACTATGTCCAGGGACCCAACAGAGATTTATGGCGTGCTGCGAGCAGAGAGCCTTAAGCTCGCGTTGAACTAGCTTGGATTTTATTTCCATAACAGAAACTGGTTTTATAGCTGCCTGACTGTCAATGAAAATGGTAGTATTATTTCGCGGTATTGCCAACAATGAGCCCTTACGCCACATCTCTCTGCTTTCCGGCACCGGTTCCACAGTCTATCTTAGATCCATCTGTGTAGATGGATAGCGATTTACTTATCGTGGTTTCATTTTTATCCCTTTCATATCTACTCGGAAAGGAGCAAGAGAATGGTGTGTTAAAGTCCAGTGGGGGATCCCTTGCTAAAAATCTCTGAATGACCAAAATTTTCAGGGTTCCAAGTGTTAGTTTGAATTATTTATAAAGCACTTTTGTCTGCAGATTCCTCCATGTATAGGTTCAGAGGTGTTAAGTTAGGAATTGCCTCCAGTCCAGCTGTTGGTGTATTTCCTAACGCACTGTTTGTCCCTATACGTGCTAGTCTTGTATTTTTGTAATTGGCTTAAGACTGGTCGCTTTGCCAATGGCTTGCCACCAGACCATGCTGCCATATGTGAGTATTGGCCGCACTATTGCCGTATACATCCATAGGATTATTTTGGGATTTGGTCCCCACCCCCTGCTAAAGATGCGGTGCGTAATGCGTAAAACGCATTAGCAGCTTTCTTTACTCTTTCATTGGCATTTAGCTTCCAATTTAGTTTCCTATTAAGGATCATTCCCAGATATATCGCACTCTCAGCCGCTCGTAAAGGAGTTCCCTTAAGTATTGGTGGCTTAAATGGCGTTGTAGTCCTTTTATTCGTAATTCGGATTTACCCCCGACCGCATTGCTTTGCCCATATATTAAGCGATTAAGGTTGGTAGAAACTTCTCTTTTGCAAGTAGTACTACATCATCAGCGTATGTAGTTACCTGAACTCCCATTTTGTTGGACTTCATTAAAATTTCCTTAATAACCAGTACCCAGAGAAGAGGGGAGATTACACCTCATTGTGAGGGGTCTCTCAAGGCAGTTACTCTTAGGACGGTGTCGTTTAGTCTTGCGTTGATGTTCCTTCCACTAAGCAAGTTAATAATTACATTAGTGAGGGATTGATCAACATTGGAGTTCTGTAGTGCTCTTTCTCCTGCACATGTTTTGACATTATTGAAGCCTCCTTCAATGTCCAGAAACGCAGCTAGAGTAGATTCTATGACTTCCAATGACCTCTCTATAGCGCTTCTGTATTTACACGCATTCCATGACAAGGCAAAAATTTTCAAAACTTTTGTCGCAATGAAGTTTCTTGAAATACTTTTCAAAAACTGCGTAATAATTTGAATTAAAATTGTTTCACTAAACTCACATTAGATGCTCAATTAGCCAATTAAAACTGATATTATGTCCTTGCAAGTGGTTTAATGGTTCGTCTAAGACAACCGGCAAGCAATGACATGTAAAACCCTAATCGAACAACAAAATCGAAATCTAAGTGTACACAAAATTAAATTCAGTCAATACTCTCTGCGAGTAAAAGGGACTTAGAGTAAGTCCTTATTCAAACACATGCAGCAGAGCAGAGGTAGCAGAGCTATTAATTGATGTGTGAGATCTTATGTATCAGTCTATACTCATACTGTACACAGAGGTGTTTTCTCTTTCTCCTTGTAGAATGTTTGCCACTAAAAACATTTGCCCACACGTGCAGCATGTTGTGCTTAGATTGGTATTTGCTTTGCATTTTATTACTGCAGAAGGATTAAGTATTTGAATTTATATGTTGCAAATGTAGAAGAGTTCGATTTAATTATCAGTCAGCATATTATTAGGGGCTTCTCGTGAAACAGAAGAAGAATATCGAAAATATGTATTTCAATAGTTATTTGTTTCTTCGAAATCGGATTAGACTTTTTGAAATTTAAGAAAAAAATGGTTCCACATACGCCTCCGATTCATATTGTACTTTTTTTTCGGGTGTGTTAGGAAATTTTTTTTTTTTTTTAAAACAAGAAATTCAAATCCGAAAATCAGTTAATCCGTTGTGCTTCCAAGCAGAAAACCTTATTTCTGTTTTGAGTAGTGTCTGGAGAAACTAGATGTTGTGCGTTTCTCTTCATTGACCGGTGGCGTGCATCGTTGGGTATTGAACCTGCACAGCCTGGAACAGTTTTACTTTACACCGGCACTAAATATTTTAGTTCCAAAACTTTTCTGTTTGCACCAAGCAGGACTAAATGTAGGACCAATGCCCACTGATTTTCTTAAAAAAAAATACACTGTAGTGGAGAAATAAAAGTTACCACCAGAAAATTTTAACTAAACTTCGCTGAGACTCTCTGGATTCGAATAGTTATTAAATTAAATTAAGAAACTGGTCCTGCCAGTAAATATTTTCAGACATTATCAACAAATAATTTGAGACTAAAACAGTTATGGGATGAAAACTTAGCTTAACAGATTTTCACAGATGAAATAGTGTGATGTTACATTTTATTTGTCCACTACGGTATTTTTTTAAAACGCCGATATACGGTGTTGCAGCCGTAATTTTAGTTTTGATTTGCAAAAACTTAAAGCTTAAAAAAAAACACAAAACTGATTTTAGTTTCAAAGCAATTATTTGAATTTTGTTTTTGTTGACTACCAACAAAGAGTTAAACATAACAAAATTATTTCAACGTCTATATGAATGTAGAAAGAATATTATTTTATTAGTCGTTCATACCATTTGTGGTACAACGTTCTACAGTCCGGATGACCTAAACACGAGGAGTGTCCTTAGTTCTTGTTTCATGTGTTTAGGTGAAACATTCACTAAACCTACGCTTAGTTCGGGTTATAGTTTTCAGTGTAAATGTTACCAATGACAATCAAGAGACACAAAACAAACCTAGTCCTATTTTCTCTAGAAGCACTCACCTAGGTCTATCGTCCAAAATCATAACGCCCAAATCGAAATATGTCATTACGTCCAAAAAATTCTTAAACTAAACATTACTGTCGCTTCAAATGGCGTTGGTTCTTGTTTCCCAAGGTCATTTAAACTTCTAACCAATAAATGTCATAACGCCCAAAATCCTTTCTACGGGTCGCGACGTGCCGTAACCTTACCGGATGATACTTTCAAATATTTTCGAATATTGTTCTAATCCACTTGAAGAATTGGTATCACTTGAAAGAGGAGGATTGTTTTTTTTAATTTGTTGGATGACTGAGTTCATTATACATCGTTTCTTGGGCGAACAAGTAGGGATACAATAAAGTATGGGGGAAGGAGGTTATGAACCTTATAATCCTGTTCATAACCTTGTAGATTTAAAAGGATAGAAGAAAACATATTTTCTTGGTAATGTTGTTTATGCTCAAATTTTGTTATAAATAGCTACGATCTCGTGGTGTCACTGTTCACTTAACACAGTTATTATAGTTAGTTATTATAGTTTGTGCAAAACGGAAGATAAACTGAGGGCTTGGTAGTTGACAATTACAAGTGAAGAGAAAATTCCGAAAATTTACTGACGAAATTGTAAAATTATGAAAATGTCATAACGTATAAATTAAACAACAACGAATATTTTAAGTATTAAATTTTCCTTGTAGCGATGAACTTCCGTGTTCGTGTAACTTGAATTCGTGCAGCTGTCAAATTTTTAACAATTGACATTGCCATTTTGAAGGGGTTCATGGGGTCTTTCCTTTGAACATGACAATATCAAATAAGCGGTTTTTTCAAGAATATTTCTTCTGTCTTCGTGCGAAGCATCTACTTTTAACACATTGTCCAACATTGCGAAGCTCGAATCCCACAGACAATGACATTAGTAGAATTTTTTTTACAGAAAATAGCGGAGTTTTCTTATCACTTCATCCACCCTACGCTCTTACAATTCACACTTGAACTTTTCGCACTTTGGAATATCTTTTGTATTCAAACTAATGTCGGGAATAAGTCGGAATGCGTCACAGAATGGGCAGAATACATACTTGGATTTTTGTTGGTCTTATCTACCCAAAAACAAGTGCTCGTGGCAGGGATGTTTGCTTCTCGCCTATAATAGATTTCGATTTTCGAACTAGCAACAACTAAAGGGTGATCCATTTTGAGGTTCCCTACTTTTTTAAAGAAAAAAACACAGAAAATTCAAATTTAATGGAGAATGTTTATTATCATTTGAAAGAACATTCTTTGGCATTTATTTTTTGAAGATTATGTCTATCAAATGTTGGCCGTTGCTACGTCGCAGATGGTCCATCCGTTGAGTCCAATTTTCGATCACTCGTTCGAGCATTTCGACTGGTAACTGGCGAATGACACGCGTGATATTTTCCTCCAAGGCCTGAATCGAAGCGGGTTTGTCGGCATAAGCTTTTGACTTTACATATCCCCACAGGAAAATGTCTAACGGTGTGATATCACACGATCTTGGTGGCCAATCGACCGGCCCTTGTTGACCATAAGTTGAGCGAAGTGCACGAAACACATTCCTCACAGAACGTGAATTTTCATAATAAAGTTGAACAATTTGTAAACGTTGTTCACGCGTAAGTCTTTCCATTATGAAATGCCAAACAATACTAAACAAAAATAACATGACAGCATGACACGACTCACACGTGATCTGTCAAAAAAGGCTATTGAAAAAAGTATATCTACTTGGATCACCCGTTACAACCCTTTGGCTCCAAATTTTTAAATAATTGTTTGAGTTTAAAAAATAAAACAGCATAATTAACTACTTGACATGCGACAAACGTAATATTTTGATAGTGATGTACAAAATATGCCGGTATACCGAAAAGCCGATATTTGTCGACTGATATTTGTATTAACAGTACTTTAAATTTGTATATGTCGACAGGAGGCAGGCATTTCATACTTAATACAAGAAATTATGCCAATAAGCTTACTTGCGTAAGTTAGAAACCAGTTTTCGAGATATCGATATTCACATTAAAAATATATTGAATCGATAAATATCGATATATTTTAGAAATAGCCATCTCTATGGACATATATTTTAGATAACCGAGTTGTCAAAAAAGTGCCAGAAATAAAAGTCGTTGTTTTCAATTACAAAATAAAACAATTAAGGGCGCAAAATAAAGAAAAAAGGAGGATATTGAGAGGCAAAAGTAAGATAAATGATCTATCGGATGCGGCGTAAGTTATCCTATTACAGATCTTATATTTGGAAAACTTAACAATTTACTTAAAAATAATAAAAAAATATTAGGCGTAAACGGGCCCATACAGGACCTAAAGCCTAGATTCTCCAAGCATTGTGCGTGCGAAGTTATATTTTTGACACGAATGGAGGCACCTAAAGTTTAATGCTGATTCCGAACGGCAATTTATTTTTGAGAAGCTTCTCAAGACATTTCTTAGTCTTGGACGTTTGTCAAAGATGACTAGCCTCCTTGTCGTAACATTAAATAAATAAATTAAATAATCCGCCCCAATTGAAAGCACTCAGTTGCTAAAACAATATTAACGTATCTCCGTTTTTACAAAAAAATTACTAGTTAGTCAGTAACTTCGTCCCAAAATGCAGCAACAGCTTCAAGTGGACCTGTTATTTAGTTTCGTGCTATATCCGGTTTCTCCTGAATAAAATTCACCAGAAGTTCATATTGCCTGGTGCTTGTTTTTTCGTTAGCTCCTGCCCTGAAACCAAAATATAAACAATAAATGCCAAAAATTACTTTTCTAAATTTTTTTACTACTCAGCTGAAAATCGGAATAAAAATTCCCGACCTCTTGTTGTCGGAGGATATCGGACAAACAATGCTTTGAAACTGTCACAAATTTCATTGGAAATGCACTCCGATGAATACGTCGAAGCAAAAATCCTCCGAATCGTAGGAAAAGGGAGAATTTTCCGTTCCGTCGGATACCTCGCTAGGGTCGAATACAGAAATTTTTTAATTGGTGATGGAACTTAATGGATATGGTAGAATTATTTTAATAAAACTAATACGAATGCTATCCTCATCAACGGCATTCGACTTAATTCCACTTATGTATGTTTACCTGTTGCAGTCAGTTTCTGAAAGTTCTTAAAAATCAAAACTGACTAAAGTGAAACTAGAGCAATGTCATCAGGATCATTAGGATCAAATGTAGTTGATCCTAATGATCCTGATGATGCGAAACACAATAGGGCGAAAATGTGTTAAAATAAAAATATGTTCTTTTTGCTCTACAAATCAAAAAAGATACATGGTTACGAGTTTGATAGAATATTATTTGCCATTTCGAATACAACTGCTTGCGAATTTTAATTGCCTTATGTTCCTTCAAAGTAAACCTTGGACAGTTTTTGTTTCGTACTTTAAGGATACATGTTTATCAAATAATTCAGTTAACAAGCATTGCATTTGCTGAACTTTTTCATTATTATTTTCGGCATAAAAACAATTCAGGATTGCAAGCTTGCATCCAAATGCAAAGTCCCTAAATTTGGGAGGAATAAAACAGACTTGACATAGAGTTTGAAAAATATTGTGTAGCTCCACTAATTATTTGTATTTGTTACTCTTTCGTTACGTATTAAGTTATAGTTCAGCCTTGAACCATGGTTAAGTTTACCATAATCTTTCCATTGGACGCAATTCTTCTTCGCTAGACTTTCTTATTATCTTATTAACGATGAAAAGTAACGAAGAAGCGACCAATCGGGTTCCAAATTTTAAATGATATAATGTATCATCATTCTGTCTGCTTTCTTCTCATCTGGTTTTGACCTAAATAATTAATATTTGGCGTTAACAGCCAATTCAGCGCCTAAAGCCTTGCTTCTCAATCTATTGTGCCTGCGAAGATATGACGCGAATTTTGACACGAATGGAAGGAACTTCAAGGTTAATGCAGAGTCCCAATGGCAAATTAGAAGCTTCTCATAGCGGAGATCTTATTTTATTTGTCAAGCTTTCGCAAGAGATGTAACAGTGAGGAGACCCTACCGCTTAATAGTCCAACTGAGCCATATATGTTTTGACATAACCACATCTCGTTTTCAAAACATTTCTTCAATAACGATATTCGGACAAGCCAAATTGTTCTTTTCCAGAAAAAATTCACGATCGCAGATGACAGTATTCTGATAACGATACCCGCCCGAGTTGAAAATACCCGCCTTAGTGCGATTTCCCCTTAAATACAAAACAAATCAACAACCGCTTTGGGCAATCGAAACCTTTGATGCTATTTATTTGTTTACGTAAAGGAACAATGAACGCAACAGATACACACAGTTTTTTTTTAAGCACATTTTTTTCTTACGAAAAAATAATTCAGTCTACAATAAGCAGAGAAGCAGTTCACGGCCAAACAAAAGTTCTCATAGGCCACTCTCATCGGACACCGTCGATGGCACAGTGCAAGTTGACTCAGAATCAACTGAGCTAATCGACATCGTAGACCCCTCGTCTTCGGTCGACACTTGATCACTCTGCGCTGCTAGTTTACTCGTATCAACATTGGGAAAGTGTTCTTTGAGCACCTGCCCAAAGACGTTCAGCAAAGCGTCCAAGCGACGTTCATTTCGCCGATCATAGCGCCTCTTATGCTTATAGTACTTGTCTCTCTCCGATGGCTTTCGCTTCTTCTTGTTGTTGTTATTGTTCTTGGCCGAGACGCCAAGCGTTTGTACTTTCTTCTCCTGTGCCACCTCCTCCGTCTTGGGTGACTTAATACTATTTGCAGTGCAATTGTTCTCTGGGATGGTGATTGTGGTGCTGACAAATGCCGAAACAACTGGTGCTGATGACTCATCTTCCATTTTCAGATCCAGATCCAGTATTTCACGGCTCGCCGACTTGGAATAAAAATCATGGTCTGTGTTTGGGGGAATTGCTATTTTAATTGGTTGTACGGATTCTTCCTTTGTCGTAGTTGCGGAGGTTGGTGCGAGTGATGGTGCAGACACAGGTACAGGTGGTTCATATTTATCATCATCATCCGATTGGCTGTACTCACTGCTACCATTGATGGCACGTGGCTTTTGAGCGTAGGAATGGAAATTGGTTGTCTTGCGGGACATAAAGCTGTGGATCGGATAGAAGAACTCCCATTCCTCGCTGATTTGTCGCACAATCTGGTCGCTTATCTCTTCACCAGTTTTGCCAAGTTGCCGCAAGCGTGTTCGCTGAGAAAAACAACAACTTGTTAATCGAATGTTAATTGCATGCAGAGTTCGCTTACCTTGTAGGCCTTGTATCTGGCTATTAAGTTGGCCCATTGCTTTCGAACAAAACAAACATTGAAGTCATTTAATTTGGCTGCTGCCATGATTTTTTTCCACGAATCTATGCAGTTGGAGGACTTCCTCGAAAATATCCCATCGTAGTTGATGCGAGCTTCTACCAACTTCCTTTTCTGCTCTATTGTCCCTGAAAATTGAAGAGAACTTTGTTCAGAATAATTGTGTGTGTGCACTTGTGCGGCTACCCACATTTTTTGTAACCTCGTAACTTTGCATATGAATGTAGCTCCATTTCGTCGATGAATTGAAGTGGAAACTATTCACTATTTGATTTGGTAATTGTTAATCTTTGTGTTTCTTGAACATTATAAATTTAACTACATATTTAATCTGCACGCAAAATCAGACGATGAAAAACAAATCTCGGAGAAAATTGCACCACTGGGCTGACAGATGACAGCAAGAATAAAAATTAAGTTGACAGAACAAAACGATTACAAATGTATAATGTGATGTATTCACAATGGGTCGCCTCTTTGGTTTGTGTATATGATGGGAGTGGTTTTTTCTGGTATGATTGCGTGAGTGTAGAAAAGCAGAGTTGTCATGATTTTTTTTTAGCTTATTTAAATACAAATCGTTAAACGTATATAGGGAATGAATATTTTAATTTAAATGTGTTTTTTATAAACTATTTAAGCATGAAACTTGTTAAATTCACGTACATTAATTTTTATTTTTTTATTTACGTTTAAAAATTTATTCTTTCTTTTATTTATTTTTATGTAAACAATATTGGCTTTTGGCTGACATACATGTGGCGCGCTGTCATCTACAAATCAATTCGCACCCATAATTATGTTATACGTTCTTGTTTTAATTTTTAAATAACAATTGTTTGGGTCACGTAGTACTACCGACAATGCTGTGTGCAATGGTAACGTTGAAGAATTGAACACAAAAGAGGAAGAGGTCTATCAGGACCTCTGTGTAGTTAACAAAAAACGATCGAGTCAGGTATTTTACTTTATTGTTTGTTTTTTACATTTTTACATTACTTTTTAAATAAAAAATAAGCATGGAATTTAAATAAATGCGTTTTAAACGCGCTACACACGCTTATTGTCTAGAGCGATTTTGTTTCTTTAACTTATGATTTATGATTGGAGGGGATAAAAGACTAATATTTACTTTTTTTACAAAACAAAAAAATGCAGCTAACTACAAGTTTTGAACAACGTGACTACGTTATAAGAGAACTGATTGACACCGAGTCAAACTATTTGGACGTACTGAACGCCTTAAAGTACAAATTTATGGAGCCTATGGAAAAGTATCTTGCTGCAGAAGATATAAAGTCGATTTTTCCAAGAATCAAGGTAGGATTCTGAGACTGTCTTAAATTCTGCGTCTTACATTTATTCTATTCCATTCTATGTAGGACTTGTCTGAAATCCATAGCAAGTTCTTGGATAAACTTCGCGAAGCTGTGCTCCCGAACACAAAGTTAAAACTAAGCCAAGTGTTTCTTGATTTTCGGGAGCCGTTTCTTATATACGGCGAGTATTGTTCGAATCTTATAAACGCCATCGATGCGTTGGGTGATATATGTAAACGAAATAGTCTGATTGAGCAGCTGGTTCAGGTAAGCAAGACTTTGCTTTTGCAATGAGATTGCATTAGATAATGCCGATCTTCTCGTTTAGCAATGTGAAAAAGAGTACAACGTTGGTAAGTTGCAACTTCGTGACATTCTCTCTGTGCCAATGCAGCGAATACTGAAATATCATCTCTTGCTGGACAAACTAGTCAAGGAAACTTCTCCTGTAAATTGCTAAATAGATTTTTTTGTGTTTAATTCAAAATTAACAACATCGTTTTTTTTCGTTAGGTCCACGATGACTTTCGCGGTCTGGAACGTGCCAAAGAAGCCATGGTCGACGTTGCGCAGTATATTAACGAAGTCAAGCGTGATTCTGATCATTTGGTCATTATACAGAAAGTTAAGGTATGTTTGTCACAATACCAAATCTTTGTCTCTTCCGAATTCCTGAATTCTCTCTCTTCCACCTCTATTTAGGATAGTATACTAAATCTCCAGACTTTGCAAAACGGCGACGATCTGAAACAGTTCGGTCGACTCCTGCTGGACGGAGAGTTACACATCAAGGCGCACGAGGATCAAAAGACTAAACTTAGATATGCATTTGTATTCGATAAGATTTTAATTCTAGTTAAGCCCCTGAGTACGAAGACTGGTGATACACAGTACGCGTATAGAAACTCTCACTTTTTGGCAGACTATCGTGTGGAGCAATCCCATGCGAGACGAACATTAGGACGAGATACGCGCTTCAAGTGTCAGCTACTGCTGGCCCGCAAATCACAGAAGACAGCGTTTACGTTATATCTGAAATCGGAACCGGAAAGGGACAAATGGAAGAAGGCATTGAATGAGGCGATGTAAGTATTAAAGACTCGACTCGATTTCGATCCATAGTAACGGAATTTCTTTTCAGGGACAATCTTGACCCGCCTGGATGTCGAAATACGGATCACAAAATGGAAATAACCACCTTCGACGCACCTGTTCAGTGCACGCATTGTTCGAAATTTTTAAAAGGTCGCATCCATCAGGTTAGTTACAGTTAGGGCTACGATTAACCGATGTTTTTTTAGTCAACTATTTTTAAATTAGATCCCTTTTTTTAAAGTTAAGTCTTCCTCTTTCGGACTCAAAAAAAATTTTATAAAATGTTAATTTTTTAACGAGGTTTGGGTTCTAATTGACAACACTGTTTCTGGTAGACAGTAAATTTGACAGCTGACAGATTATTTTTGTGCCTAGATTGCCATTTATTCTGTTCCCTTATTCTTTGACGTAAGAATTGTAAAGATTGTCAAAATGGCTGTGATGAGGACAAATTCACTCACGACGACAGAAACTTACAGAAATGTTAGGGTAATAAGAAGTAGTAAAATTTAAATTTTACAGAAAGCATTTTCAACATCTGAGTTCGAATTGTCGCTATGTGATGAAAAAAAAATCGGGAACCACCGCTGGGGACGCTTTCCAAAAGCTATGGTTTAAACTTCTTCACATAAAATGTAACCATGGAAAAATCAAAAAATACACAAAAATACTCTCTGTTTTCTGAAGTTTTTTCGATTTGTTTTTCATGCCTAAAATCAATGAAAATCAGGATCTCAATGTCTGATCAAAAAATTTATATTTGGTTACTTTTATGTCAAAAAATTAAGGGGACCAAACTTAACAAATTTTGTCCTCACTTGAATAAAAATTTGTTAATAACCAAAATGTTTCGTTATAACGATTAGTTAAAGCACACAATCGAAATTATTCAGACTTGTTGATGACGCTTGTCGAAATTTCAAATTCGTGACTTTTGAAAAAAATTAAAATTTTACCATATTCTACCGAAAAAGAATTAACTAATTCCAAGACATTTTTGTAATAAAAATTTTGTTGTAAAGACAACTTTATGTAAATGTTGGCCGCGGCGCCTTTTCAAATGGTCCATTCGGCGGGTCCAATTTTGCGTCACTTTTACGAGCATTGGCCTGTATTTCGGCCTGTATTCCATGAATTACGCGTGTTATGTTATCCTGTAAGGCTTCAAACGTGCTCGGCTTGTCCACATAGACTAACGACTTTACATAACCCCACAAAAAATAATCAAGAGGCGTTAAATCGCATGATCTTGGCGGCCAACTCACAGGGCCATTTCGAGAGATAACCTGCTCACCAAATTCATCCTTCAACATTTCCATTGTTTCACGAGCTGTATGGCATGTGGCACCGTTATGACAGATAACGTTTGGACGCCATTACTAACCAGTGCTGCCAACCTAAAAAACTTAACTCTTAAAAAATCACCCTTTACTTATACAGTGCCTGCCAGCCGCCATCTGATTCTCCATTAAGTTTATTTGTGACCTCGTTCTCCTCCAAAAGTAGTTTTCGAAAAATATTTCGTCGAAAAGGAATGAGAATTGAGCATTTTCCAACAAACTGAAGCACATTTTCTTCTTCATTCAGATTACATAAAGTGCAGTTTCTGCGTACATCCTGCCGAAATTTGCTTGCACTAAGACCCAAGATATCAGCGCGCGTTTTAAAAATTCGCATTATCAACTGCTTACCACATGAATCTTCGAAGTATATGGGCCCTATCGTATGTCGTAGATTGCAATACATTCCATTTGAGCTCGTCGTATATTCCAAATCTTGTTCGCTACGTCATTTCAACTGTCAGCTCTTAGCGTAGATGCAATGGCACAAAGGCGTAATAACTTTTCTCACTCACTGAAAAGTGAAATCAATCTCTCAAACAGATTTGTGAAACGTAAATGGTTCATTTGATATTTTTAATTTATATGACAGAGTTTGGCGTCAAGCTGGCTTTTGAAATGCGTTCCTTTGGAATCGATGTCTCTTCTATTAAATAGATTAAAGGGGATTTCAGAAATTCAAAGGTCAAAAGTCAGTTTGTTTTGTCTACTCTTACAAATGTCCTGTCTGCTGCTTTCGTTCCATTCCAATTCAACTGACAAATATAGAAAGTCTAACTGTCATTTTCCTAGTGTGCTCTGCTAGTAAATCTACGTCTAAAGCTTTACCAACACCTTTTTGTCTTTTCGCAGGGCTATAAATGCAAGGTATGCGAAATTCCAGTACACAAAGGCTGCATCTCATCAACTGGTCGCTGTAAGCAAAACCCCGTTAGCATACCACCTCCTGTGTGCGACCGACAATTAGCTGAATTCAACTGGTAAGGCATAGTATACATTTTGTTTCACTTTTCACTCTTTTCATGTTTATATTTTTCAGGTTTGTAGGTACAATGGATCGTGACACCGCCGCATCAAGACTTGAAGGTCGCAAAGTTGGCACATACCTGTTACGTGTGCGTCCCCAAGGTGCATCCAATCCTCACGAGACAATGTACGCTGTCAGTTTAAAGTATGTTTCCAGATGATTTTCACTTTTCTCCCATGTTTTTTAACAATTTGCATTCTGATCATTCCAGGACTGATGATCATGTGATAAAACACATGAAAATCAACCAAGAGACTGACGGTGACCATATAGTCTATTGCCTCTCAACGCGGCGACATTTTAAGACTATTGTCGAACTAGTTTCCTACTACGAACGCAATGATCTGGGCGAAAATTTCGCTGGGTAAGTCACCAATGGTCAAAATTGAGCTTAGTAATGACACAACTCTTTCCACAGGTTAAACCAATCTCTGCAGTGGCCCTTTCGAGAAGTAATCGCTACTGCTATATACGACTTTGATCCCAAGGGAAGTAATCAACTTCAATTGAAAAACGGTTGGCAGGTTGTAGTTATTGGAAAAGATGGTGACAGCAAGGGATGGTGGAGGGGTCGAATTGGTGAAACGGTAAGCGAATGCATTGAAACTCTATGATCAAACCATTTGTGAACATCATATTTTTTTTTTTATAGGTAGGCTACTTCCCCAAAGAGTATGTCCGGGAACATCCCTCAACCACAGACGACCTATGATATTACAATTATTTTGTATTTATCGAGCCAGTTCCAATCTCATCGTTATCTTCCTCCTCGTCGTGTTCGACTTTGACAACGACTTCGAGGCGAAATAGCAACTCAAGTGGTCACAATTACTAAAGCAACAAAAAAAAACAGAAAATTATTGCAATTTCATTCTCGCATAACCGCGTCGTCTTTACATAGTCATAGTCAAGCAAAAAAAAAAAAAAACAACAACTTTATCGGCCAGTGTCAGAAGCATTTCCGTTCTAGCGGGCACCGCCGTCGTCACTGCGATGGCAAACTCCAAAAGTAAAGTATAAAACTACAAAATTTATTTACTAGAACATTTTAAGCTTTAACTAACGGTATATTAGTGTGTTTGCGCATGCGTGTATAAGAACGGTTAGCATTTTAGCATAGAAACATTTTAGGGAAAACAAAAAACAAATTAAACATTTTAATGAAAATTTAGAAAAGTTAAGAGTGAGAAATTTAGAAAAAAAAACCAAAACAAAACAATTCAAAATCCGTCATAAATAATTGTTAACAAAAATAGAAGAAACATCATTTAACGTTAAAGGTGTAACTTTTCTGTGTAAAAAAAAAGGCTTTAAGCGCCATCTGTTGTGCAACATTGGATGTAGTATTTAGTAGAAGAGATAAATCTATTTAAATACAAATATAGTAAAAAGTGTATGTTTTTAAAAATATACATGTAAAAGAAACATAAAACAAATACAAAAATATATTATACATACATATATACACAAATATATATACATATATATATTTCTATGAAATTTAATTTTATATGAAAAAAAACAAAACAAAATAAATAAAAAATTTGCGCTGCTGATTAAATTTTTATTTTGCTATTGTCAGCAAAATATTTGGCTCATTCAGCGCAGTCTGTTGAGGGTATATAAGTACACGTTTGCATGTTAATAATAAATTATTGTTATTTACAATTGTCATTGTGAAAGTTATCGAAAGATGAACGGGTCTACGTTTAAGCGTTGTATTTTGTGCATTATGTTCTGGATAAAGCAGGCGGAAGAAAGTAATTCGAGAAGCTAGATGTTGTTCGTTTCACATTAATACACACTAAACTCTCCACCATGAACACTCAACCACACCACTGATTGCTTGATTCATACTATTAAAAGCCTTTTTACAAGCACTTTTTGTTGTGAAACACATTAATTTTCAATCAGATGGCATAAATATTGATGAATACAATATGGCAACAGTACCTGTGTGGACCGCTTCGCGGGTTTAAGCGATTTCAAGCCTCTTTCTGTAGGCGGCAAGCACCGCTCAAACAACTTCGTTGTTCCGCTCGGGTTATTTGCTTTTCGTCAGGCAGAATAAAAAGAAGGATTTTAAAAAATTTGTTTATGACTTGTCATGACAAGTTTGGATGCCCCTTAAGGATTTAACTTCAATTCAAAGTAAAAGTAGTCCAAATCGCATGATGAACATAGCTACGGTTACATTGGATGCGTATTCTGACGAACAACTGCTCTGACGAACAACAGCTCCATAAGAACCTACAGGTTTCTTTTTTCTGAAGTATATGTCAGAGCTGGTAAAACTATATTTATCTTTTCAGATAGCCAAGCAGCCATCAAAGCTCGGCCATCTATGTCATAAAATCAAAGCTTGTTCTGGAAACCTTCATGGCCATCTATGAATTTGAACTTGCTACGAAAAACTTAGTCATTCTTCACTGGATCCCAGCCCACAGGGGTTTTGCTATCAACGAAGCGGCTGACTCACTGGCTAAAGCCGGCGCAACAACACCAGTTGACGGCCCTGAACCATTCTGTGGTGTCAGCAAAAATCACTTTAGGAACTTTGCTAAAAGCCTATCCCTGATCGAATCCAATAAAGTCTGGCTCAATTCACATGGTCAGAACTGTACCAAACATTTCTTCCCCAAATTCTACCCCAGGGAATCCAAATTCCTAACTAACCTGGACAGGAATATTCAGCGGTCACTGTCTCCTGACGCTACATGTAGACTCTGTTTAGAGAGTGACGAATCCTCTCTTCACATACTCATGGAGTGCCCGGCTCTTTTCGTTTCAGGAAGGACATCCTTGGTGAGGAAATCATATCACCAAATTACCTTGCTACCCTGCATCCAGAGAAGATTCTCGTCTTTCTGACCTCCTCCGGAGTCAAAAATTTGCTCTAGGACCCCACCAGGGAAGACACAATAGGCTCTATAAGAAACCGCAGTGCCAGAGCCCCACGTAGGCTCTCCCGTCTTGGCATCTATCTATCTATCTATATGTCAGAGCAGTTGTTCATCATAATACGCATCCACTGTAACCTTAGCCTTAGACAGTTGAGTCCTTAACTTGCAAACAGCTGAATTTACGTTTGAGGGTTAATTGAGAGACTGCGCCGGTGTTGACTGTCTGTTTGAGAACTCATCTGTGCACAAATCATTTCACACATCAACTACGTCTTCCAGATTGTTAAAAAATTGACAGTGTTACGACCCGCATTCATCCAACATGTATGTTATTATATCTTCCGTTTCGCTTTTATCATCGCAAAACCTGCACTCGTTAGTCTCAAATAATAGCAGTCATGCTTTTTTAGAAGATATAAAGCTGAGATTCAAATTCCTTCACTCCTTTTTGTGTTCTCTAAAACCACATTTCTAAAAACAATACTGTTCCACCTTTGGCCAGCAGTTTAGAAGCACTTTCTAACATCTTACCATTAACCACGCATGTATCTGCACTTCGTCCCCTTTTGAAGCAACACTGGCCGTTCTTTGTACCACCCCCATTTTTCCATAACTATAGATAGGTCTGACTATAATGGTAAACAGCCAGTGCATCATAAAAGGTTTGAGTTTCCACATCCTCGCTACTGTTCTCTAGAGGTGACGTGAAATAACGCAAAACGAAATAAAGCCAAATCGTTTTTAAAATCCTAATTCTTAATGATTTCGTGATAAAATGCAACCCCATGGTTGGTTTCACTGTTAGATTTGGAGTTTGGCACAAGGTTGGCTATATGCAAACTATTTTTAAACCCCATAAATCTTTGCATATACCCAACATCGCACCTAATCCAAATCTAACAGTGACACCAAGCAGGGGGGTTGCATGGCCCCCCATATTTTATAACCATGTCCCCCATATTGCATTCCATTTTTTTGGCTTTATTTTCATTAATTTGTTGGCATTATTTCGCTTATTATTAAGAAATGAAGCCAATATGGTTTTATTTCAATTTTGACAACGAAATAATTCCAAATTTCAAATTTCAACAAATTGAATGTATTTAGTTGAGACTCGGAACTTTCGTATTACAAACAATGGAAACGTTTTTTAATATAATTTAAATGGTTGTGCATATTTCGTAACAACACATAATTCAATCCGCCACCAAATCCCATTAACATTAACTTCGAACTGCACATGAATGATTTCTACACTGTCGTATCCTTGTCTCAAAAATTTTTTTTTTTACTATTCGTTATCTGTTGCACATATAGGACATTTAAAATAATTTTAACATTGGAAAAAATTTTGAACACAAATTCGATCAAGTGGTTAGGAAGAGAAGGCGAAAAATAAAATGACATTTCCATAGAAAAACACACTTTAGCGGGCACTAAACAACCTCCAAACGTTTAAGTTAGACGACCTCTATGCAACTATGTTAAAGGTATTTAAAAGCGTTCATAACTTTTTTCAATCTTTAAAATACGTTTATAAATAAGTCAGCGAAAGTATACGATTCATCGAACAGTAACATCGATGTTTTTCGATGTATCGATGTAGTACGAGCAACCCGTTTACACATCGAAGTTGACGTTTGCTTCTTTTTTGAATATCCTGTGTTTTTTTAGCTGCATTATTTCTACAATCCGAATGAAAAAAAAAATCGTTTTCATTTTTAATACATCATTTTATTTAAACCTATTTGTTTGTCTCGTTAATTAATTTTGTTTAGGAATATTTCAAAAATTAATCGAAATGAAAATCTTCGTAGTGAATGCCTATTTTACGGCACTGCCTATTTTATGAATAGCATTACTGTGGGTGCAGAAGCTTAGTGGTTAAGTGAGTTGGACCACTAAGCGAGAGGTCGCCGGTTCAAATCCCGACCTGTACCACCAGAAAGTTTTAATTCGCTAAACATCCAAGAGTAAGAAATGTCATGAGAAGCTTCTCAAAAATAATTTGCCGTTCGGAATCGGCATTAAACTGTAGGACCCGCCATGCGTGTCAAAAATATTACTCCGCAAACACACACACATGGTTGGAGAAGCTAGGCTTTAGGTCCTGTATGTGCCGTTTACGCCTAATATTTATTTTTTTATTTCATTACTGGGTATACCCAATTCCATTTAGAAATCCTTAATGGGCACCTCGATTATCTTGTCTCACGAGTGCGCGCGAATATTCTGGTTTTGCCAACACTCAAGCTATATGTATAAAAAAACTAACTGAGCTGTTTGTGTGCGCACCAGAGCGTGCGTTTCCTTACCCCGTTCTAATCTAACGTAAAGAAAAGAAATATTGTTTCTTAATGCAAATTCAGAACCAAACTCTATCTGTTTACCGCGTGGTTTTAGGGTTAAAATGTATTAAAATCCAACAAAACGATTCGTCATCCTAAAATAGTTTTCACAATGTTCATAATTTTCTTCTTCAATTAAAAACTAAAACAAAAATTTTATTTAAACTTTTTTCAAATCTCTATATCTCTACTCTTTTGCTAATCCTTAATAAAGTACTAAAACAATAAGATTCAAACTCCTTCCAAGCACAAGAACTGTTTAAACTAATTAAAGTGTGCACAAAACAATTTTAAATAAACACATTCATACATTATATGAGAATATTTATTTCAAAAGCATTTTCTATGTTAAAACTATTCAATATTCCGAATTTACAATTTAACAAGTCGTTCAATAACTAACGTAAGTATCGATTGTCACATTCCACATATCAAAGGTTTGTTGTTTTGTTACAATTTGCTCTGTTTTTTTTTTGACAAATCACAATATTTACTTAAACTGAGTCAACTAAGATAAAAACTAATGTTCTGCCACAGATATTTGTTTAGCTATTTTCCCAAGTAACATGAACAAAGTTTCTATTGTTATTTCTGTAGTTGTAAATTTTGAATAAATAAATTTAATAAAATTATATTTAACTCTTAATAAAATAATTTGATCTTTCTTATTCAAAGAGATACTTATACCATTTTATTTAACCTTGTATTATACTCTATCCTAATCTGTACTATTACAGTGTGCTCCAAATCTATATATTTAAACAATTTCTATAACATAAAAATAACGAAAGTATATAAAATAAATGTATGTATATTGCTTAAGTGAAAGAAAGAAAGAAAATGAAATTATTATTGTAATTTAATGTTTAATTGTTATTTTTATGAATTAATTAATATCTTAAACAAGCAGAATGATTACTAAATGCACAATAATGATAATAATAAATGAATGGAGGATAATAATTGTAATTGAATGTAGAAGAATATCAACGAAATTATATATGTACATACAAAATAAAATATATATATATTTTTTCCCCTCTTTAAATGATTTAAATAAAAAAAATAAATAAACACAAAACAAAAGAGAAAATTAAAGGAAGAAATAAAAACGTGACAAGTTGAAAAGAAGTAATATGGTGTGTGTATTTATTTGCTGTAATAAGGTCGGTAATGGCTAAACCGAGATCTTTTTTTTATGTGACTTCTTTACTTGAAAGATTAAAGCCGCAAAAACTAATCTAGCTGATAACAAGTGGAAAATCAAATATATGTATGCTGTCAACAGGACACCCAACATCGACGAATCGGCCAGAATGTCACAATCGACAGCTATAACTTTGAGACTTTAGCTACCTTGACTCGGCTAACAAATCAGAAAATAACATTTCTACAGGAATCAAACAAAGAATCACGCAATCGCTATTTCCTGCGGCTGAAAACGCAAAACGTAGTAAGGCCCTCTCCCGAACAAGTAAGCAGACTACAGTGTCGGACATAACTATAGCACCAAGTAAGTTTTATTATTTAGTATTTCGAATTATATGAGAATACGCCAAATTTTAAACTTCAGTATGTCGATACTCGATACCCCTGAAGTTATGACGAAATCATGATGATATTGTATATATTCAACGCAACTCAAGTTATAGTCGTTCAAAATAAAAATGAGGTATAACTACTCTTAATACTACAACTTTGGACTACTATAGATAAGAAACAACAAGTTTGGGCAGTTTGGGGACTTAATTTAACGGCAAAAAATAAATGCGTGGTTAATACTTGGTACTAAAAAAATTCTTTATACTTGTAATGGTACTTGTAATAAAAAACAAATTCAGATGGTTTTATTTTGGAAAAAACTAAAGCACGAATTCTCAACCTAATACATGCAATCTCTTTGCTACAGCTGTATAGTAAAGGGTGGTCTAACCATAATGCACGATGTGAATTGTGAGTCACACCTTAACGTCTAACTTTTGCCCAACCTTATTTGACATTTCCTTGTTTCAGTGTTTGACAAATTCAACCATGGAGAGGAACGCAACAGAGCAGCGCGTTAAGATTGTTGAAAGTAAATAAATATTACGACCCAAATCCTAGCTTCTCCAACCACTCTGTGTGGTTTAATCAGTTTAATGCCAATTTCGAACGGTAATTCATTTTTGAGAAGCTTCTTACGACAGTTTTCACTCTTGGCTGTTTGTCAGACCTGTAAAAACATTCAGGTGTTACAGGGTCGGGATTTGAACTAGCGCCCTCTTGCTTAGAGGTCCAACGCACTTAACCACTAAGCCTTTTATGAAAATGAGCGTTCACATCAAAATGCATTTCGTGCACTTCCTGATTTAGTTCCACAATCGGTAGAATTGCAAATATGAAAACACCGGTGCATGCTTGCCCAGTTCGGTTTATGGGCTAAAAAATGCTCTTTTGAGCGAGAAATTCAATGGCCGTGTTATCTCGTGCTAAGTCGTTAAGCGATGTTTATTTGCCGTCACGATCATGTGATTTGACAGCGTTGGACTTCTTTCTGGGAACATTTAAAAGAAAACGCGTACGTCAATAAGCCAAGGACAATTCAAGAGCGGAAGAATGAGATAATTCGGCACATTAACGACATTGAAGCTCAATTATGTCTCAGAGTCATTGAAAATATATGCCATCGAATAGAGGAATGCCGATGATGTACATCATTGTCATAGATCCTTCTATCATAATAAAAAATATTAAGATAATTCTCTAAATTATTTACAATTAACATCGTGCGTTTTCGTTGGACCTACCCTTTATATCGCAATTCTGTAGGAGAGACTCAAGTTTTTGAATAGCACTTTGCAGTGTAAAGTGTCCACACGCACCAGATACATACTCGTATGTCCGTTATCGTTCCGGGTCTAGTTGCCGTTTGAGGGAAATTATTATCGGAGGCTATCTCCTGTCTCTCTGATAAAGTTAACCCTCTTGACCCTATTACAGAAGGCCGGTGATTCCGGTCATATAATTCGAAATATTAAATACTTAAACTTAGTTGGTGATATAGTTAAGTCCGACACAGTATATAATAACCCCTTTATGATCCCAGGCATTCTGTCATGGACAAATTTTTCAAAATCCCGAATCTCCAACAAATGGCAAATTTAAATGGGTCGTGATTATTGGAATTTCTCAGTAAACGAGTCCAGTAAAATAAATTTTCTTTGAAATAATTTAATATTTCGATAACAATTTCAGTTCATTTAGTAAGGCAACATAGATGGCAATCAAAACAATCCCGCTAATCCGCAAAGTAAACTTTATCCAGGGCTGTTGAAAATTAAATATCTATTTTAACCTCGGAAGCCTCTAAGTATTACCGTAAGATTTCAAATTTTTTTTTAAAATATTTGGTAAATGTTAAGAAATTGAAAGAATTCGTCTTCACTATAGGGTCTCTAAATACCACTTATAAGTAAATATTTTACTATGCTCAACCGGAGTAAAGACGACCCAAAGTATCGAAATTCACACTCATTATAATATAACTCCCTGAGACTGAATCGGTTGGTACAGTAGATTCTCTCATCACTACTCAGTAGTCACAGTAGTTTCGGTCTGGGGATCAAAATTATTGATTATAAAATAAAAAAAACTAACGCTCACGCAACTTCCTTGCGCCACTCAGGGTATAGGCATGCAGGAGCCTATAGCCACTCATTTGCTCATTTCATTTAATTAACATTAATCAATTGTTTAAAAAGTTTTAAAGCGACCAAAGGATTCTTAACTTTCTCGTATACATTAGTATACTAAAGAAAAAGTTATTGCGATCGTGCGGAAATTTCGAACTCAAACTGAGTATAAGGGATGATATTACGACTATAGAGAAGTCCAAAAAAAGGGGGTCTGCCAATGCCGATCCTCGGTCTGTCCGGCAATATCTCAAAAACTAACAAAGGGAATTTCAAAAAATGTTACTAATTTTTTTATACTATAAAGTCGAATAAATTTGCATACTTTGATTTTTGAAATAATTTTTTTTTCAATTTTTTTTTCATATAACGATTTTCTTAAATTTAAATTAAAGTCTTTTTTTTAAAAACAGCTCCAACGATTTTAATAATTTTTTGTATTTCGAACAATTATGTTAAAAGTGTGCAATGCGCGAAATAACATCAAAATCGCAGGCGCCGTTTTTGATTTGAATGAATTTGTCACCATTCATTCAACGCATCTCATGTATCGAGAAAGTTTCGTATGACGCAGTCGTGCACTTTATTTTTTTAAACTCAGTACTAACTTTAGCCAGTTATATGTATATGTCAAACCAATTGACAGATTGCGAACACTCTAATTTTAATTAAGAAGTCTTTACAATTTTCAGCTTCAATTCAACAAGATTATCAAATTTTAGAAATTGTGTTTCAAACACATAATCGGAGGGGGATGCGTCTCATTTTTGGTTAGGCGGACATTTCAATAAGCAAAATTGCCGCAGTGAAGATTAATTATCGAAACATTTATTCTTTTTATCTACTTTTACTAACTTTTATTACATCAAAGAGATGTGGATCCAGCAGAATGTCACTAAGTGCCATACAGCAAACGAGACCTAAAAATCGCCAACGCGAACGATAGCAAAATCGCTAATCTCAATGACAAGCCAACAAATAACGACGCATTGAAAGCCAACATTCTTCGTATTATTAAGGACATAAGGCATAAGGTATGTCTTGGGTGACGTTCATTAGATCCGGCCCGAAGTTATGCTTAAAAACGAAATCTTTATAACATATCCATATTTCCCGTAATGTTAAATGGAGAAAACTTGCAGAACTGCACTAATTCGTGTTTTATTTTCTCATTACGACTCTATCGATGACATCGAACTTATCATCGAACTTCCTCGATATTAACAATGTTTACTAATTGTGTCAAAAGTTTATCTATATCCCTCATTTATTTTATCGAACACAAATTATCTGCATAATGTTCGTTTGCCTCTTTTTGGGGGTCTAATTATTAAAAATTATCTTATCTTATCTTAGCTGAACTCAGTAACAAGTCATAGATAATGGACAGTACACAAAAACCAGTAGTTCTCTGTCGTATCTGCAGCTGCAAAAACTAACGATATTCATTGAATAAAAGCTCACAACAAACCCAAGATCAGCTGAGACTTTCAAAACAAAAAAAAATACAAGCTTTTTTTTCCCCAAAGCAACATGTTCGATAGCCAGCCGAAGCCGACACGACTTCACCAAACTTGCATTCACCTAGAAGTATCCAGTCAATGTCGAGAGTTCCATTAGATGAAACGTCCGCAGTGTGGAAGTAGCTCCATTCCATGATCGTGTATATCAGAAATGCAATATTGCATGAGTTCAGTGATCGTATTAATCGTTTTGATTCTTTAAAACACGAAATTAGCAAATCGATGTAACGGAAGATAAGGGTGTGGTGGGTAATGAGTGAATGGTACCGATACACTGTTGCGGATGAGCAACCTAGTGAAATGTGATTTTGTTTTTTTTATTTCGTCAACAAATAGAAGTATCTGCCGCTCCATAGCTGTCACGGTTCGATAGTTGTTTTGAGAAGATTGCTCTGCTTCAAATAGTAGTTTGGTTTGGTTTACGGGTCTCTGGCTTTATGGTCACAAAAACGTGTTACAAAAGAAAAAATAAATAAATTTAATTAAATGGGAATCAAACAAACCCTCAAGTGGGCATTGTGAGTGAATAATTAGAAAAAAAAAAATATTACATATAGATAAATTTTGCATCCTGCAAGTGTTAAAAGTTCTCTATAGTTTGGCTCGTGCCCGATGAATAGATTTTTAAAAAAATTTAAACTAATACTGGTTTTGTATTTAATTACTCTTGCGCGAGTTTAACACAGCTAAAAGAAGACCAACTTCAGGCAGTCTAGATACAAAAAAAAACCTCTGTGGATTATTTATTTGCATAAATTGGAGCAACATGTCGCAGTTTCGTGATAATTCATGGGTAAGTTTGAAAAGTTGTTATCTTTGTTTTATAGGTTTTTTTTTTGTTTTACTTTAACAACTTAACTGGTAGTGATATTTTGTTTGGGAGGAAACTACCGTATTAACACAAACATTTTAATTACCGCAATACGCACATTTTTTTATGGAGAAGAAAGTGGCGGTTTGGATTTGGATTGGCAATTTGCTTACCTTGATTTAGTGAAGTATGTTGGAGTTGTTCATTAAGCGGTTTTTATTTTAGATGCAATATTTTTTTATTTCCTACGAAGTGGTGCAAGTGTGCGCATCTTTCCACTTTCGCTTTAAGCAGTTTAATAAGTGGCTAGACAGGGGCGCTTTTTAATGTGACGGGTTACGTTAAAACAACCAGCTTAGATTTTCGAAATGTACACAACACATAAAGTAGGAGACGAAACTGTTTGTGGTTGCTTATATTGGTGTTTGCAAAATACGTACCTCAAGAAAGTGTTGTTTTTTGTCTGCGTTGATTGTTGCAGTAATCTTAATAAACTTAAGTTCCAAAAACCAACAAACATACGATTGTTGGTCTTCGTTAAAATTGGGGTTTCACATTTAAATTTTCTAGTAGGTACCTACACCCTTCTATAGGATGTCTATGGTCATAAGATCAAATTTTCATAATCTACTTCTCTTTGCCGTCTTTAAGATTGTCAGTCGGCTGCGGTTGGGCATGTACGCATCTGTCGTTTTTCCCTTTGCTTCTTCACCGTTAATGATCGTTTAACTGACAATTCGTTTGGAGAAAGAAGTAAGTCACAACTTTTCCATTACGGACCCATTGTGATACCCTCGATGTGGGATAGTCGATGTCGTGGTCCACTTTGGCTTCTTTCCACCTTATGGTCACTCAATTTTGTCCAGCCGTCCCGACGTCAGCAGAAACCGGTAAAGATCGAACAAGAAGTAACCTTCAAGTGTTCTTTTCTTCAAGTGATAGTGACTCGGGCAGTGATAGAGAAAATGATATCGTCTCTTCGTTGCCGCACCCTCTATAGATTTTTTCGTCCCTGCAATTTAGTTTTATTGCATGTCTAAGAGACACTCTGTCATACCAAAGAAGCTTGTTGGTCCAGCTTTTATCATACTTCGGCCACAGCCTCCTAACCACAGTTGATCTATGTCTTTCATCTGGTTTTAGCCTTCATTCAGATCTTGCATTTCATTCGTTTCCTAAAATTGCAAAGTGTTGTCTTAATTGATTGAAGTGGATATTCGGTGGAGGGTCATAAGTCCAAAGGCCAAAAGTTTACAATGAATTTTTGACCCACATAGGTTGGTATAAAGTTCACATATTATCCAAGGGTATCAGATTGAGAAATGCTTCCCGTTGTTGGAGTCGTTCTTATTGCACTAGATGTCCTTTTGACTTTATATCTTTGTCTTTATTTTATATTGGAGTATTGCAGCAATTTATGCCGAAGATGCGTTTAGATGCGTAAAAAGCAATTTTTAAACTCTCTCACTGACATTCAGTTTCAATTAAATTTTCTGTCCATAACTGTTCCAAGGATCTCTTTAATAATATCTACAAAATGTTCACAAGGTTCTCTGGGAAAAAAATTCTTGGTATTCGGGGGCTTGGTTTTTCTGCCTTGAGACTGAAGACCGACTTTACTTCACGCTAACCTTCCAGCACTCCAGGCTGGGTGTGGAAAGCCGCTTAAGAACAGTTGCCGATGAAGGCCGTCTTTGGTTTCCGGAAAATAATTGAAAATATCTCATCAGCACATGGGGATTTGAAGGGAGTTTAAGTTAATCCTATCTTAACTGAGAGCTTGTTTACCTTTTTTTTGGTAAAACAAATAAAATGTCTCGTTGCTAAAATCGCCCTATGGTTTTTAAAACAGTACTGGAGACTTCTTAGAATTTATTCAAATCCAAACTTTCGACGAGCAAGGTGAATTGGCAGAAGAAGGAAGTGCGTTTAAAAAAATTGTATAGGTATTAAGATAGTTAAAAAAATATCCTCCTTAACATTTCAAATATTTAATATTTTAGGCAACGCACACTTTTTCAGGACTTTTTTTTAAACGAAATGCTGTTTTCTGTTATTCATTAAAAAAGATCGCACTTCGCTTTCGTTTTACCAAAAATTTATGTCGAATGTATTTTTCAGCTTCTTCAAATTGAAGAAGTGCACATCGACTCCAATTAATTGACTGCTTTTAAATGACTAAAGGAATACAAAGATTGCAAAAACTTCAAGGAATGCAGGCAGTAATAAAGTTTTGCAAAATTTTTAAAAAATTTTTTTTTTGTTTCACCAATGATTTAACATAATACAACAAGTCCAATTCTAAATATCGAATGCATAATAATTGCATTCTTTTATGTCAATACAATGTGCGGAGATGATATTAAATATGCAGCAGTCTCAGAAGTCTTAAGCTTGCTTAGGTTGACGTCGAGTCGACGAGAGTTTCTATGAACTTTTCCCCTCTAAAGTTATGTAAGGCTTCTGATTATAGTCCATAACTATGCATTTCCAGTTCTAAAAACATCCTTTCTTATGTCGAATGTGTTCAAGTATAATTATGAATAATGAACCACTTTAAACTGGAATGAGATACACAAAATACACACAACTATCACGTTTGCTTCCTATTAGCCATTCCATATCAATAAACTGACCTATATGTTTTATAAAAGAAAACAAATATTTATTCAAGGTTTCTCAAAACTTTAGCTCTAACGATTATATTGACCCTAGAAGCAAAAGTCAAATACCTACACCAATAAACCACGTCAATTCGTTACCGGCTTAAGAAGTGCTGTGATCCGGTAGCTCAAGTCAATAAAAAGAAACTTGAATTAGTTCTTATTTCTATTTAATAAAAAAAAAAAAAAAAAAAAACAACCCGTCAGCGCCGGTTTATCATAAAATACGTCATACACAGAGAAGAGCCATTCAACTTATGAATAAATTTTATAAGATCATCGCTTGGCATTAGAATAATTCGAATACGATTTGTGTTGTAATTGATTAAATTTTAGTAGATATTCATTAAACACTGTTGAAATTTAAATACAAAAAAAAAATAAAAGTAGCAATAAGCTGACAGTATAATAATTTATTGTATCACATTTTTTGATACGAAATGACTGACATTATTGTCAGTATTTTGTGTATGACTTTCGGTAACCTTGATGATTTACGACATTTTTTTTTTGGTTAACTTTTACGTGAGATTTGATAAAAAAATTTGCTATACAAAGTAATAAAGTTTCAAGGTTTAGCAAATTTAATGTTTGTTTCCGATTGTACCACAAGTTCGTAGGTAATGCAGCGAGCGGTACAAATAGTTGATTTTTTGTGTAAATAAAACAAAATTATAAGCAGGTGTAGGTTGAGAAAAAGTATTGCGAGCAGTAAACCAAGGTTTTATATTGTTAGTAGTTTTTAAATTAGACTTAGAAGTATTTAAAAACATAAAATATTTCTTAATTACGAATTGTGAAAGCAAACAACTATTAAATAAAAATACGAACGGCTATATGCAGTGTTGAAAGTCTTGGAATTGCGGCTCTATATTGACAATCAGAGGGCCATAGAGTGCCTTGAGAGAAAAGAGAAATATTTTGACTTATGTCAGCGGATCCCATTGTAACTTTTAAGCTTCTTGTAAGAGAAATCAAGCAAATCTTGGTGCGCTGCAGTTGCAAATCAACTGTGAGTTCTCTGTTATCCAACCTTCTCTGTTGGCCGAATAAAGTTCATGTAAATGATTCTTTTCTGCACTTGCCATCCCAGAATGCGAACACCACGTGGAAATACAGGGTGTCCGCCGGGAAGGTATACATTTTGGTAAACATTAGTCCTGATAGTTCATGTTTGGCAGTTGTGAAGTAGAAACGTGGCAAATTTATTATGGAAAAATATTCGATAAACCAACGTGTTTTAATCGTTAAAATATTTTATCAAAATCAATCATCGATTTTCATGAAAAAATCATAATGAAGTGACGAGGCACATTTTCATTCGAATGGATATGTGAATAAACAGAATAGTCGGTTCTGGGCAATGGAAAACCCTCAAATTATTCATCAGTCACCTTTGCTTCCATTAAAAGTTACAGTCTGATGTGGAATTTGGTCAGGAGGAATCATTGGACCTTACTTCTTTGAAAATGAAAACGGCATAACGGTAACTGTGAATGGGGAGCCATATCGTGATACGATTGAAAACTTTTTAATGCCACAACTTCATGCTTGATTAACATGTGGCATTAACAAGACGGTGCCACATCGCATACAGCCAGGATTACAATGGAATTACTGTAATACTTCTTTCCACAACAAGTAATTTCAAGAAATGGTGATGTTGATTGGCCTCCACGGTCGCCTGATTTGACTGCTCCGGACTCCTTGGTGTGGGGATATCTGAAAAGCAAGGTTTATGCAAACAAACCAGAAAAGCTTGAGCAACTCAATCAAAATATTCGTCATGAAATTAATGAAATACCGCGTAAAATGTGTGAGAATGTTACGAAAAATGTGCTCAAAAGGGCTCGCATTTGTGAGACTAACAGAGGCGGACATTTACCTGTACCTGATATTATATTCCATACATAATTGCCGACATTAAATAAAACATTTGTCAATAAAATTATAAACAAACAAAGTAGTATACCTTTCCGGCGAACACCCTGTAGAATCGCAACATCATGTTTGCAACCACCCAAGAGCAAGAGTCCATGCGACGATGAGTGCGAACACCGTGAAATTGTGAGGGAATAAGAAGAGTATCGAGTTGCCGATCGAAAATTGTCGTAGTTTTTCTACGATGGCATTCGCAGCATTTCAGCTCAACTAATTCGCAGCATCCCTCCATCTAAACAATATCTGTATGTTCTAAAAATGAATTATCATTACTGGTGGTAATGAATCATCATCATTGTGGCATAGGGCGTAAACAAATCGTCTCCATCCTGCAACTAGATATTTTAACGGTTGCCAAGTCTTTCTCTTGAAGCACTGTCAATTTGTTGGTCTTGGTCTTCCAACCCGCCGTGCAATCTGAAGACTCCATTCAAAGGACTGCTTCGCAATATCATCGTTTAAATTCCTTAATGGTAACATTATTGTTGTTACCCAAATGGTTGTTGGGGGGATTCTTCTCTCAAGAAGTAATCTCCTGTAATGAAGGCTCTTCGAAATTGTGATGTAAACCTAGAATAACAGCAGGAGAATTGTAGAGGTAGTCAAGCAGCATTTCAAGAACATGTTTTTTGAAAGCTCTTCCACAAGGCGCCGAGGGCTGAGCGAATAGAAGGAAAGAAGGGTTAATATTAGGCTGCTGTGTATGAGGACGGCGTATGAAGCAAGATGTTGATGAGGTCCTAAAAGCCAAATCGTCGAGTACATTGGCTCGGCGATGTCGAGGGTATATATTCGAATCTCTGCCCGCAGGTTCTAAACGGCAAGGAAGAAGCCATTGCTGATGCCACAGCGCTTGGTCTGAATAAAGGGAAGAATGAGTGCTCAGGATCAAAGGCACAGGAAGATCTAACAAACTTTAAAATTGTGAATGTAAAAGCCTATGCATTATAACGCCTGTCATAACAAACCTGACTCATCAGCTTAAACGTTTCTAAGTAGAAGGTATTATTAAACAGATTACTTGACATTGATAAATGTGCGCTGTTCTTTTGAAGGAAAGTGACTAATGTGTATGACACTTCCATAGTAACGAAAGTTCTAAAAAGCTGAACAACGTCATTAAAAACTAAAAGTTTAAATCTTCAATCATCAGTTCTCGTGCTTATTTAATGATCCAAACCTTGTAGATTTAACATCTTAGGTAAACAAATGTATGATCCAACCCATCAATCATTATTAACCGACAAACGAAGCTCATTTATCTTCAATAAATACTTCCTGCACTAGGTCAGCTTTTTTTTCCAACATTGGTTTTTGCTCCTTCATTAGAAAAGTCGGTCAATATCGAAGCGCTAAACACTATTACCTACTAATAGATCCCTTAGCAAAAAAGAAGAAGAAAAGAATACAATACCACCTGCAGTATCTTCGTTTTCATTGTCAGTTCATGTTTGCCGATGCATGAATCTCCGCAGAAGTACTCATTCTTGAGCACTTAGATATATATAAATGTTTACTTGTGTATCCATTATGAAAATCGCTGTCAACAAATGCAAAAAATACTCCCAAGCATCAATCTACCGCAAGTGCATTTATACTGCACGATCGAGTGAAATTTTCATGGCCACAACTATCCACATATGTAGCTAGATAGCTAGGTGCACACTTGCGACGAGCAATATTAACGTCAAATAAACTACATTCACTCCTCACTCAGTCCTCAAGTGCAACGTTCCAACAGGTGCAGTGCAGTGCAGACAATGCAAACGCACAGCAGTCAGGTGACAGATGCTTCTGGAAGCGACAATTTTTGATCGTCTACCCGCACAACTAGCTCCATCTATGCAAGTTCACTCATCCACAAATGCATGTGTCTAATCTGCTACTATATTGAGAGAAAACTTATCGCCAATAGTGAAATTCGCGAACGATGCAGATGATGATGATGCACCGTTCGCTGATAAATTTACATCAAACAGATGCGCTCGAGGTATACGCACGCTTCAAAGTGGTGATTTGATGATTAGCGGATTTCCTAGAAATTTGGTCCCAGATAATTCAGTGTCAGGCACTTCCGGTTCGTCGCCGCATCAGGGAAAGTAAAAGCTTTGCATAGATTTCGCTATGTTTCGCGATTTGGTTGAAAATTGGTGTTTTTTTTTTCCAGGAAAAAGTCTCCATAATTTTCTCACAATTATGGCAACCAATTGATGGCTCTAACAAGAGTGTCATGTTTTCCACTATGGAGAGAAGGGTAGGAGATAACACATCGACTATTCCACCTGTCACAACCATCAATTTTATGTGGTGAGTGGAATGATGCGTCGTACTAGACATTGCGAGACAAATTTGTAAAACAAGTTGCCGCCAATGGAAAATTATCTATCCAAAATGGTTTGGATCGGTGTTATTGACTTGTTGTGCTGAAATGTCATTGAACTAAAATTTGCTGTAAAAATTTAAATGGGTTGATGAGTTGTAATTTTGAAAAAGGCAGCAATCGTCAATGGTTGCACCTAATGAGGGTGCAAATGCAGCATGTTTTGGATGAGAAGCGCAAGTGAAACTGAATGTAATCGGGGTAATTAATCGACCACGGGGGAGATGGGAAACTAAATTGCAAAGTTCGATCCAAAAGAAAGAAAATCGTTACTCGATACAGAAATTTTCCTAGTTTTGATATCCTTACGAATTTTATCAGATTGTGCAGAGTTACGATGCAGATGCATTGTCATGTGACTTATTCAACGTCCCGAAAAGTTCGCATATGCTGATGGCATTGACATTGATCATAGAAACCCGTTCAAGAAGGCAATATCATAGAAGAGTTCCCATTCAATTGTAAAAGAAAAGCTAACTTCAAAAGTCTGGGATCATACATCTGCATTTTATTGCCATCAGCGACGTATTCGAATCCGTGGTCTATCGACACTTAAAAGGGCAGTAGTGATGCAATAAAATGGTAAATTTTATGATCTACTCAATCCAGAGAGACTTACAGCGTCTCTGTTATTATTAGGATAGCGTCAGAAATCAATTTGGCCTAAGGAACTTTTAATAACAACGCCTTGTCAAAAAACAAAGACAAAACTCTATGTGCGGATCTTTTTATTCCAATTCTGCTGGTGGTTGTGATTCCTCAGAATGCCATCCCAACTAACATTTTAATTTCTTTAAGGTTTCTGTAGAGCTTGTGTAAGGCCTTTTATAAGAAGCTCTAAACTACCAAAGTCTTGACGTGCTTTTCAACTTCATTAAACATTTTAGAAAAAGAAAATACATGAAGCTTTAAAAATAATAAAATTCATATAATCGTAAGGTGTAGTTTATCGAAAGAAGTTAAAGTTTCCATTTTGCTTTAATTTATAATTATTCTTCTTTTAATTTCAACTTTATGCAATACAGGTCTTTGGCATGCATAATTTTTCTGCCGACGTCTTTTAGATGTAATATTGTTTTGAAGATTGACAAAATTAAAAAAAAACATTCCTGCGTTCGCCATAAATAAATCCAGCCAAGATGATGATGACTTTGACAAATATCAGAAACTCCGCTCGGATTTAAGGGAGTGGACTATACAGTATAGTAGAAATTACTCGCCATTACAGACCTAAAAACATCAAGAAATCGATGCACAATAAAATTAAAACAGACTACATACAATCGCGCTTGCAAAATTTTCCGCAGCTTGAGCCTTCAAACAGCCTCTATTACTTACCTTAAAGAGCTTAAACTAAAAACTTTTTTTGAGTAGAAGAATCTATGAATTTAAACACATAGAATGTGTAATCATGTAAATATAAATTTGTTGAACTTTTACGATAAAACTCCAGCGACAAGTGTTCCCCTTCGGACCCTACTGAAGTTTCGTAGCATCCTTCATCCTTCATCCGTCAAAAAAGAAGACACTAAGTTTGAAATTGTGTTGGTCCGCGGGCAGGTTGCAGCTATTCTGTCAGGAAGCGAAAACTTTGAAATAAAAAGAGACGACAAAGGTAAAGATGCGATTCAAACCAGACTGTGGGGTTAAAGAAATAATTGAGTTTACTTCGATAGAAAGTAGTTATCGAACGACGCAAGTCGTGTGGTCGATATCTATTTGTTTTCTGCAGGCTAAATTCTATATGTATGTATTGACTGTAACGTTGCGGAAGTTGTCCCTTTTTCGAAAAATTGTGTCTTTAGAGTTTGTGGGCTCTCAAATTCCCTGCCAAGATATGTCCAAGAAGCCAGTGAACGTACAGCCAAAGCGGCCACAGTCTCCCTACCAAGTCAATGAACTTTGATGCAGTCGTGGTTACATAAAGGCAGTCCGCATAATTTGCCATAAGATTTACTGCAGGCGTAATAAGCTTTGATTGGTGTATGTACTTTTAAACTTTTGGTTTAAATCTAGAAAGACATCGAAGAACTACATGTTGAAGGGATTTGTTGACTACTAAGGTGAGAAAAGCTCAAAGTTATGGAGATTATTTTGGTATTGATCCGCTCTACGGTCAAAAACATCCCTTGCATAACCAACATAAAAGCAGACTGCGTAATCAGACTCAGAGCGATGCTGTCCTGCGAAGCCCTACGTCCATAGCACCATCTTGAACGGATTACATAACACCAAACATGTTTTTGAGAAAATTCTATACAGAAGTTTACCGATGCAACGCATCACAAATGTATAAAGGGATAGGTGCCGTTGTTTTCTCTGAGTCTCATAACATCTCAAAATTCTAAGACTTCGATACTGCCACGACTTCTGACCATTCGGTCAAATTGAGCATCCAATATAATGCGCAATGCTGCAGTTGCAATGTCGCAATCGAAAAATAAAACTTTCATTCACTTCTTATGCCCCCGCCCGGCACTAGTGAGTACAAAATAAAGAGCATAAGGAAATCCCTTGCATGTTGTTCAAACTTTCGTAAGTATGGCGTAGTAGTAAAAGTACTTAAGGTGTTATTCAAGAGAATTTGAAGATGCGACCACTCGCTCGGTAGACTGTGGGAAGAGAATGATGGAAAACACTCCTGGTACTAATACAACACATCGTCATTCAAGCTAAACGCAACCATTTTATTGCCTTCATTGTCAAGCTTTGTACAAACGTAAAGGTGCGATCAGACGGTCATCCAAACTTGTCACCCAGATGACATGCTGACGTCAGAAAACTTGTTTATTTCAAACTGGATGACCATTTTAGTCACCCGGTCTGGATGACCGTCTGATCGCACCTTAAGTAATGAAAGGTTTGACACAAAAAATTGCAAGGCAAAAATTCAAAAACTAACAAGTTATTATCATAAACCTTCATTTTTTATTTTATTGCTAAAATGCACTCCTTGTGGCCAAATGATTTTTGAACTTTTTTTTTTATAAAAAAAAAAATGATTCGATGAATTTTAATATAATGAATTTAAATGTTTATTTTAAATGACATCGTTATCTAAAAGGCAATTTAAAATCTCTAGAGATATTTTCAAAAAAGTACTTCCTGAATCTTAAATGCGCCAATCTACTTAATTTATAATCAACCATAAAAATCGCACAGTCGAGCATGGAAATTAAATGAAATTCTAACCAGTTTGATCCCAATTTCGAGGAAACAAAATTAGACCACATTTTTGTCGAAAGGTATTCTTCGAGGTCACCTAAATAAAAGTTGTGTGTTTCGGTTCCTAAGCCGACGACTTGTACATGTACAAAGCGTTCACTTATGCCTTCTGTTTGCATAATGAGCTGTGTGTCTCATTTCACTAAAATGTTTTTTATTTACTATTTACTCCCAAGTATTGTTTTTCATCCATTGAGTTCGGGTTAACGAATTGTGTGTTTGACATCAGGCGCAATCATCTAAAAACATTTGGCCTAAAAAAACAAACTGCATAGACATTTATCTACGTCATACAATTATAAATAATACACCTATCAATTACTGAATATCAATTATAGTAAAAAGTAAAATGCTGAGACATTCTACATAAATCTATTCACAATAGAAAGCTAATAAGTTCCACCATATTCTATCAAATAAAATGAATGCTTTAGGTTGAGCTGTGGAAATTATTACCATACCGCCGCCATGTTAGCCAAAGCCACCAATCTTAGGCAGTTTTCACTTCATTTAGTATTACAAGCTGCACTCGCAATCATAGGCGCACGCGAAAATGAACCACACCACCTTTCATCGAAGAACTCGTACAACAAGTGAATTTTACTATACCAAATTGGATTGCAGATTGCAGCCGGCTTGCATACTAATCATTGGCCATGAAGGCAATCGAAGAGCTCCAAGAAGGAGCCTTGGATATGCTCACAGTGTGTGCGTCATTTCTTATGCATGCACAAATGAAACTATCTCTGTTCTACTGTGATGTTGCCTTGAGTCAGACTTGGCATAGGCTTTTTTTTCTGTATTTGTTTTTTTTTTTTTGAAAAGCGTCCACCGTGAATGAGGTCAGTAGTTGAACTCGAAACTAAGTACATAAAATGAACAAATTACACCGCGAAGCGACAACAAGCAGACCAAGTAAACAGAGGCAGCAAGCCAAACAAACATGAAGGAGAAGAAGTGACATATGGCGATCTGAAGCTCCACCACTACTTGAAATATTTACCAAGAATTTTTTATGTATACTCTTTTGGTAGCAACCTGGTTGGCTGGGTAAAGTGGCGAAAGATACGTACTACATACGTCACGTAAAGAGTCTTCTGCTTGGCTATGAGAAAAAAAGAAGAAGAACATTAAGTGGGATTCTTGGCCAGAAAATAGATGCTTGTACACATACATAATTGCGTTCTAGTATGGTGTTTACGCGAGAATTGGGTTCACGTAGAATAATATGAAATTGTGTCAGATGAAGTGTGAGGCCCCATTACGGTTAGAAAGGAAGGTGAAGGGCTCTTGTGTTATGTTCGTGAGATATTTTGCAATATGCAAGTTGAATAATTTGTTTATGGAAGAAGAGCAAATGGTAAATAAATAGAAATGAGACCAACAACGGGGTATCTACCTATTCTTGACTCAAAGTCAGTCGCACAACATTAATATTATAGCCTTGTGATGGGAGTCATACGGTTTACAAGGTTAATTACATTTCAAGTGATTGATAGTGATCATTAATTAAGAGTGGCTACTTGGCAAGCTGCTATAAAATTTCCTTAGGCGTCAAAAAATTTATCTGATTCGTTTCCAACATGCTTTGCACTTGATTTGGATTGGAATGTATGAGTGTGGTGAGAAGTCTAAAGCAGTCTTTCTTTGGGTTCTTGGTGTCGGAGTTTTAGACACTCTTTGTGTACATCCAGCCATGAGCCAACCTTATATCAAAAGCCCACTTTTGATCTGTAATTACCTACCTAACGGACTTTCGATCCATAAAGAGTCCTCTGTCTAAGACACAGCAGTCTTTCAGCATTTGTGTTCCCGGCTTGGCATGTAAAACCGAAATTCGAAGATTCAAGATTCAAAGATTCGATGTGTCCGAGCCAATGTAGTCGACGTGTATTGACTTTTTGGAATGCATCCACATCTTGGTACAGCTCATAGAGTTCGTGGTTGTATGCCTTGCATTTTTTTGACGAAATTACCTCTACCTGCTTATCATCTAGCACTGGGCGCCTATTAGCTGCACTGACATTTTGACCTTCGAATCAGGAGATCTGAACGCATTTACTTCGCCAAACCGAAGTGGCAGGGTTTTCCTAGGGACACTATCAATATGAACTTTGTGTCTTAGTTAGAGGACATATGCTTCGCCAGTTCTTCAATAACCGTGAAAGCCTCTTTGATCGCATGCTGGGTGAACGCGATAATGTCAATATAATCCACATATCCCAATAGATGGGTGGATCTGTTAAAAATAGTACCTTCCGTGTTGACACCTGACCTAAACATAATTTGCGTTAGTGTGACGATTTTGTCTACTGTCGATCTGCCGGGCCGGCAGCCAAATTGGTACTTGCTGATTAGTGTGTTGCAGAAGTGTTTAAGACGGTACATTGGATAGGGTGACATTTCTGCTTTCTCCTGGCTCGAAACTTTGAGTTTCCATATGTGCTTCTCTGGGGTTGCTGGTAACCTAGGGTGATTTCGGCTACCTCTTTAATGATGTCGGATTATTGGGGCCACTGGTTTTTGGCGTCTTTGTGATTGCAAACTGGAAAGTTTCTCACTCAGGCATTCTTTGTAGGCTCTGGCTTTTCCAGGTGTGTAAAGGCGTCTGATGTTGAATGTCTTCTTTCTTCTTCTGAGCAATTCATTGGCAATTCACTGGTTCGGTTTACAGATGAACTCTGAATTTAGTTGCAACAGAAAGTGGTCAAAGCGGCCTTTTGCCCCTCGGAAAGTGTGCATGCATGTTCAAGATGTGGAATACTCGCCTCGCATCGATTAACAGTTCCAGTTCCAATTTAGAATGCCAGGGTGCTCTGTGGGTCCTTATCCTTGGAAACGTAGTCCAACTTATCACCGTTTTTCAAGATTTCGGAAGCCGTTATCTGTTGTCGTTTCGTGGATGCTGTTCTTATCTCTACGGAACTGAGAATAGGGATTTGATCCATTACCTTATAAACTTGGCTAAAGCCGAGGTTAAAAGATTGAGTTGTATCCTAATCATGTTGTATAACTGAATAACTAAAGGAAAAGACGCACACATTGCGAGCGTCTGCCAAATAATGTAAAACATATAAAACAGTGCAGTTGACCTAGAAAATATTCTCAAATCTGGCGTTGGACAAATATGACATTAAAACGGTTGTGCTAAATAAGTTGAACTCTGCATTTGTTTGTTTAAGAACGTCTCCGCAGAATGCTCTGATGTTATTAAATAGCTACCAACCAGTTTCGAACCTTTAATGAACAAAACAATATTATCTGCATAAATTATAACCGGATGCACTTATTATCAACCTCCGGCAACGGCAACAACGAACGTTAAGTCACTTCCAAGTGGAAACAATCACAAGTGTCTATAAAGTTAGCCTTTTCAGAGACACCACAAACGAGTATGTAGTTTTTAATTTCAAGGGTTCTCCAAGCAAGCGTAACTACACACATTGATACTAACTTAATTCAAGGATGGTTCTATGGCTAATTGCCCTTTGAGCCTGTGTACCACACACTCTTGACAACAATTTGACTACTTCAGTTAAAACACTTTTAAGCCAACTGAATGAGCGAATACAAAAGCTTCACTTGTTATATTTATTTATTGGCAAACTGCGCAATAAACCGTAAACAAATTAGCACAATTATTTCCAGTCAGCAGTAAGAAAAACATCTTATGGCATTTATGGCATGTTAGCTGTTTAAACAGCTTTCAAGTGATTCTGCTGAGCTGAGATCAGTTTATAAGATGATCCTACATTAAGCCTTCTACTCCCACTTATGACTAATTGTGGAGTCGATGTGATTTTCTGGCGTGACCGCACAAATGAGCACGAAAACAAACATTGTACTCGTTCGTAAGTAAAACCATTGTCATGGAATGATAGTTTTTTTCTTTGTGGGAAGGTCTCAGGCTGATTGCACTGGTCGGACTAAATGTATCGGTCGTAGCTTCAGCGAGTGATCGAGTAAGCCTGAGCGCTTGCACTTGACTTGGCTGTTAGATTAGATACATAATTATAAACCGAAGTATTGCAGTTGAGAATTCATTTGCTTTTAGTTTTCATTTTTGCCGAAGATTCCCATGTAGGTCAGTTAATGGTGGATAATTGGATTTGTGGTGGCTTACATGGGCAGTGCCGGGGCGGATTGAGTAAGCCTCGGGGTGTATTAGCAAGAACACTGTGTGAATACGGATGCTGGTGATGTAGAAAATTAATTGAAAATTGTTGTTCATGAAGGTGGAAACTAATTTAATTTGTAATTAATGGAATTACATACAAAGACTTGTATCCGTGTAGTTCATACTGCGAGTTGTTAGAGGTCAATTTGGTGCAACTCCAAAGCACACTTTAACATAAATTGAAATATTTCAGTTTATTAATGGAAATTTAATTGAGGATAAAATGCAGATTTTTATATTTGATTAATGTTTGCAAGTATAAAGCCGACGTTTGGTAAAAGAGTTTGTTATAAATTTTGACACCATCAAGTTCAATTCAACATCAAGCAATTCCATCATCAGTGATTGAAACTAAGACACAGATGCTCTTAGATGTTTTGAATAGGAATATAAATATGCCGGAGTCAATAAGGAAGAAAATTTCCTTCCTCAATACGTAAGTACTTTCTTTTTAGCAACATAATGTGTCCATAGGACAAAGGTTCTTAAATGGTAGTACACGTACACTAAACCCTTGTGGTTTAACGAACTTCTCAAAATGTATAAAAAGACGAATACATATTTGCAGATTGTGGCGTTCCATTTACATGACATAATTTGTTTATAATTACCCGCGAGTTTCAGCTTTAAATCACATCAAATCTTGCTTTCAATATCTTAACCATTTTGAGACTGAAGTTCGAATTTGGAGCTAATTTAAATTCTCCAGTTTTTGTGTTGTGAATGGTGAATAAAATTTGACAATTCACAATAATTCACTTACACTTAGGTATCTGTGCATTCCGCAATATTTGCAGAGATTTCAAAACGACAAGGAGCAGGGACATTTACTTATCCCCAGTAACGAATGATGCGAACAGGAGGATTAATGGGTTTACCATAAGGTGTGGACATATGACTCCTTAATTCAGATAACTTTTTGAGCCCATTATTTTTGCTACATTGAAGTAGCAGCGGTTAAGAAAATGAACTCTTAGTGAGACTCAACTTGAAATTTAAGGTTTTCAAGTTGCCTTTATGACAGCCTTGGGGCTGTCTTACATCCCATTTTCCTGGCGAATATTTAGGGTGCTACTTATTTCAAGGAAAACTACTCCATAGCTTAGAACTTCAACTTCAACTTTTATCTTACATTGTGTTGAAAAGTATGGAAAGTTTCGCTGTTTTCTCTGTCGGTTTTGTGAGAAAGCGCAGGCGGCCGACGATGAACGTCATCAACGATTCTTTCCTTATAAGGAGAAGCTAAATATCTTGGATTAATCCTCTATAGTAAGGTCTAGATGTAAAGCATTGATGAGGGCATTTGGGGCAAAACGTGACATATGTCATCTTATGGATCCATAACCACAATAATAAGGCCAATCTTATATCATATGCATCGGTTATTTATTATACGCAAATACGTCACTGCAAATTTCACTAAACAACTACAAAACCTGTCTGGGTTAAGGTGCCTTCGAACATGTGTATACGCATATATGTACGTCTGTCTTCCAAGCGATTATGCTATTCTAATTGCTCTACATAATATTGTGAAGTTGAAGGTGACAGGTGGAGGGGTCGAAGTATACATTCGCGTTGACTTGATTAATTCTTTAATCACTTATAAATTTAACTCAAGAGCTATTTGCACTCAGTCGAAAGACTTAATATCCTTAGTCTTTTTGGGGTTTCGGGTTATTGTATGAGATCTCTCCGGAAGTTTTCTCATGACTTGAAACTGTTGTGGGTCTGACGGCATCCCCTTCTCCTATGGAAACAACATTTAGCATGATTTTTCTAACATCTAGGCTCCTTATCACTGTAGTACCTTTTCGAACGTAAAGTAGAAGAAAGTGTCTGTTTTAAAGTGCAGTGGACTAATTTAAGGCATTGATGAAGCCGCCAATTCAGCAACAAGGCAGGCACTTAGCACAATAATTACGAAAAGAACCTCAACACCATCGCAAATGTTGGGCAAAATTGGATTCACAGGAAGGATCACCGCTTCGAAGCCAGGTTATGTTTTTAGCCCCGGTGAATGGTTGGTAAACGATTGACCAAACACTTGTCACAATACCATTCAAATGTCTTATATCACCACAAATCTTTCACAAGTCAATTTGAAATGTGCTCAGATATCCATGTAATAGTTTTACGCATTTAACAATGCAACCATCATAGTTTGCTTCATAATTGATCTAACCCCATCTCTTGAGTTGATCATACCATCATTAGTATTGCGCTGAAAATCGCTTCCCATTACATCAAAATATAATATGTCCATAAGAGATACATCCATATATATTTGTAATGGTCATCGTATTTGAAAAATTTCGTTATAAATAATTATTTTATTGCGAGCGTTATTTGTTTATGATGAGCTTAAATTTCCTCTAGCTAAGCTTATACATGTGTCGAACGCGCAGTATGGGCATTCCCATTGCGTTCACTCAAGCGTTCGTACCAATTTATGTGTTTGTTTTTTGTGTGGTGTTTTTTTTTCCATTTTAATTTCTATTGCCATCTAATGAGATTCGCGTATGTTCGCTTAAGTGAAACGCACCAATACAATTAAGCGGTTTTTTTTTCAAACAAAAATACTCGTTGTATTTTCGCGCTCAGCTAGCAGTGATTGATGTCACAATTCACAACTCGGAACATCACATATTCAGATACGAGCGCTGCTATGGTAGCATTAATGGCATTAATTGTGACGATTTTTGCTTATACACATTACTGTAGGTACATATAGGGGAAACTACGCCAAACAATTGTTATCCGAACAAATTATGACCAATTAAGTATTAGGCAAAAAAAAACAAACAAACTAGCTGTAGCTGAGAATGATATACAATTCATCGAATGCGGAGGAGTGACCTTAAAAGGTTATAAATTGAGGTTGTCCGGTAGGCACTATAGAAGCAGCACAAAAGTTGCATAAGTGGACTGAGGAATGAATAAAAAGTTGCCATTTAGTGTGTGGGGTTTTATCAAAATCTATTGACATGGATTTACTATTCAATTGGGATTTTTTTTCGTTATTTATCGATTTCATTTTCGTTATCACTTGAAAGACGCATTGATAGATATACGAGTTTATGTAGGTACCCTTCAAGCTGCGGAGCTTATGAAATGCTGCACGAGGTGAAAACAAAACGATGGCGGCCTTTAACAAAATTGAAAGTGAACTAATCTATGGCCAAAGTAAATTTGCAGAGCAAATAATAATAATAGTAAATAAATATTAGGGATTTACAGGACATATGTGATTTTTTTTTTTTTTTTATAATGTACGCGCACTAAAGGGATTTTGGATACCCTTATATGAAGTAACACAGTGCGGGCATTAGGGAAGAGAAGGATTAGAAAACAGGAGATACCGATGCACGTTGGTTTTAAAGTTCTGTAAACTATAATGCGTAGGAAAAACAGAGCGCGGTAGAGCATTCCACGTTGTATTTCACTGTACGTCCGAATACAGGCTTGAGGGTAAACTGATGTGCATTCCTAGCATGGCGAGTATTGCGGTTGAATTGCTGTAGGGGTGGAATCCAACTGGCTATTTCATTTGAGCACTTGTAGTGGAAGTACCGTTAAAACAATGACAGGCAGGAGACATCACGACGATGACTAAGAGAGTCAAGTGATTTCGTGATGTCTCGATCGCCAATAAGTCTTGCCGCACGTTTTTTAATCCTGTCAAGTAGCTCCAAATATGTTATTGGTGCTCCAGACCAGATATGAGCGTTGTACTCAAGTTTAGAAGGGGTGAAATATTTCTTGCATCGCTTAAGGAAGCCTAGACATTTTGCAGCATTCTTTGCGACATCGAATATGTGGTCATTCCAACGAAGTTTGTCGTTAACGAACATACCGAGGATAAAAAGTCTTTCGGTTTCAGCGATGCAAGTGCCATCCATGGATAATGGCAGAGTATTGGGGATTCGCTTTAATGACAGAAGACAGCATTGTGTTTTGGAAGCATTAAATTCTACTCTATTGGTTTTACCCCATATAATAATGCTGTCAAGGTCAGAATTTAATCAGCTTATAATACGTTGCCGTTCTAGCCCCACGCCCGAAGATGAGGGACGTGAATCGTAGAACGATTATGCGAAGCTAAGGGTACTGTCATCAGCAAACGAATGGATTGGATTAGAAGTAAAAGACAGGAGGTAATCGATAAAAATGAGAAAGAGAGTCGGAGACAAAACGGAGCCTTGAGGGACACCAGCATTTATTTGGTGAGTTGAAGACTTGAAACCCTCCAAAACGACTTGAATTGAACAGTCCGAAAGGTAATTTCTAATCAATTGAAGAAAGGTATCATCGATCCCAAATGCACGCATTTTCGACAAGAGAGCTTGATGCCAAACTCTCTCAAATGCCTTTGAAATATCAAGCGCAAAGACCTTACTTTCACCACCACGGTGAATAGATTGGTTCCATTTTTCGGTTAGATATGTCATCAAATCACCAGTGGATCTGTTGCTGCGAAAACCGCACTGCCGGTTATTAAGAAGTTTTCGGCATTCAAGATTTTTCATAAGCTGACGATTTAACAGCGTTTCCATGACCTTGGAAAGAAGGGGCGTTAGTGGAATTGCTCGGTAGGGGGAGACAGAGGAAGATTCGCCTTTTTTGGGACGGGCTGGACAAATGCTGTTTTCCATCTTCTCGGAAAGAGCCCTGAAGAATAGGACAGATAGAAAAGCTAACGCATTGGTTTTACCAGCGTGGAAGAGCATCTCTTCAAAACGATAGGGGAAATACCATCTGGACCAGCGGATTTATGTTTGTTGAGATCTCGAAGAACTCTAAAAAATAAAACAAAGCTTTTCTCTAAACCGTTAATCATATGTACAGAGCAAACGGTCAACGGCAGTTCGCAGAAGCGCTCTCAATTAAGTTAATGCATTACATGTCTGGTTTTGTTTTTCAAAATATTTGCAAACTTATATTTTGTCGCTGAAATCTAAGTCATAGTTAACCACCAACTGAACACTTGCACCAGCTGAACTCTAATCATAACCATCGACAGTCTTCCATCACATCTACAACTTTAATAATGTAATCAACATGCAGCCATAAAGTAGAGGGGGTGCATGTGGGGCGTTCATTTGAGAAAATATTTAAGAACTACTTCATCAAAAACATTAATAAACCAAAATTTGGGCTCCATAGGGAAGTATATAGGTACATATATAAAAAAAGAGGCCTTCAAAAAACTATTGAACACATACATTCGCGACTTCCTACATCTCAGCCTATCTACATTAAGGGCAAATGGGTGGAAACTGTGCTTCTTTACATGGTCATGACTTTAGAGAAATCATTTAGTGACTAAGAATTCGCACTAGCACCGCTTCTAGACATAGACTGAGGACCACATTGCTGAATATGTCGAAAACCAAAATCGCATGTTGACAGCACTCTCACGTGATTATAAACCTACTCAATGAAAGGTATATATACGCAAAGCTAGGTGACGCTGACCTAAAAGTTGCGATGTTGTGTTGCTAGAGTAAGACAAGGTTTTATCAACCATAAGCGAACTGTGAAAAAGCTCTCTACAAGCGTTTACATCATACCAAAACTCGTACCACTAGCTATTGAGGGAATCCCTCTAAAGGTGGTGGAGAGTACGATTAGATGGAGGGACTGGAGGTTGAATGTCAATGAACGAGTAAGGGAGGATCTGTCTTCGGCAGAAAGTGAGGACAAAATCTCAAAATAATTCTGTGGATTTACACGGTTATTTGGTGGCAAGCGGCAGATAATTCAAGCAATCTTAAGCTGTTGAAAAACAAAGACTAGCATGCACCAGTGGTTCTATATTTGAATGAATCGATTGCCAAGAAAGCCATGAGGATTAGCCACACAATTAACTGGGCACGCACGGATACTGAGAATCTATGTAGGAACCAATGTGAACTCCGACTACTTCTACCCAATGGAATTTGCAAGCCATTAACATGCGCCTTTCCGCGAAAAGGATGAAACATAATCATCTCCATGGTTAACCACAGGTTAAAGCTTTTGCCTCACAGCACAATGTATGTCTCTGCAGGGTTCAAAAATACAGAGACATAACCTCAAATGCAATCGCCGACGAGCTAGCAGGAAAAGGATCCGAAAGTGATCATGACAGGGCAATTCAGTTGATCAAAACGAGTGAAATACAAAATCAGAATAAAAGCTCCGAACAGGTGGATAATGACAACCATCTGTATAATATCAAGGAAATTATGGGCTGAATTTGATAAGAACTGAACCAAAAAGCTATTACACCGTATCATATCATCGCTGTCAGAAACAAGACCAAAAAATAAAATAATTATCTATGTCACTGCCCAGTTCTATGTGATTTGAGTAACAGAACAATTGGAAGCTTCTTCTTCCAAGATTTTGTACCATAAGGCAAACTTTTCTCTGCGAGTGTATCTTCTGCTGCAATTTCTAAATATCATCATGTTTGATTTTGGTAAATTCCATGCATTGCAATAGATTTCAAGACTACTCAAAACAAGCTGTATCATTCCATTAGATTTCGTCCGCAAACTTATGGGCCGGTATAGGCAGCCCGGCAAGCTCGACCAACCTACTCCTTTACCGACGCTTAATCTTTATAATCAAGAACTCTTTGAACTTAAGTCTTCTTTGGGTGCAACAACTCTATGAACTTTAGTCTTTTTTTTGGCTCGTGGTCAAATTTGGAATCACGGGATATCCGGACCTCCGTCGACAATATGATTTTCAAGGTGTTGGGTCTGCCGGGACCCATAGTTAGGGCGCCTCTTGACGACTGGGTCTCCTATGGACACAAAATTGGAATGCATGATTCTTCAGGCCGCAGACCGACCAAATGTCGGTGACCATTTTACTAACACTAGCTAGAATAGACTGCAGGCGCCTAGTAAGCATTGTGAGAGGCCACCATGCTTTTGCAAACTAACTGTTTGTTTTCCTTCGAAAAGGGCTGATGAAGTATTAGCTATTCAAAAACAAAATTATCACAGTTTTTAAAAGAAAGTTCCTCAAAGGTACGACCCATTTTTCGGTAAAAGCTTATGCATTAAAAAAAAGAGTTCTATAGAAGTTGGAGAATGCAAGCCCGCTTTTCTCTGACTAAATGTTCTCCATCCCCTCTTGCCCCTATTTCCGCTATTCCTATGTGCATCACTGTTACGGATCCAATCGAATTTGTGACGCCTCCGCCCGATTTATATTCGAAATTAAGCCAAAACTTCCACAGTATTGTACACAAACATTGCCGCAGCTTAAATGTCCATTACGTGTTTCATAAGCCGCATTGCGGGATCTGTAACACTATACCTAGCAGTCTGTTATTACAATAACAGCTAATGCCAATTAGTGTTGCCGAAAAGAAATGGGATATTCCTGCTTCAAGCCATCCACCCTCATGAAATCCGTCCAATTTTCATTGTGATCATAAAATAACATAACTTACCCAATGATGCAATCGAACAGGCTGCATTTTATGTTCCGTGTTTATTGATCTCATTAGATATTCCCTCTGAAGAGCAACAGCTTACAATATTACACCGCGTGGTTACTTAATCCAAATGACCATGCCATCGTACGTAATGATCTCTTGTCCGACTTAAGTTTCCCACCATCTTTACTGTATCATTTGATCAAATCTACATAAAAAAAAGAATTATAATGAAAGAAATGCCTTAACTGTTGAATATTTATTAAGACCTACTCTGCTGCAATGAATTAATTCACCTTCACTGGCATCATTGTGTGCGAATGATGAACGAACTTCATTACGATCGTTTGGACGGTGTCGGTGATCTTTTGTCGCGCGACTTACGATTACGATAGTCGACGCTGGGATGGGAATAAGATCTGTTGGCAGTAGAGGCCAATGAAAGTGAAACCTTTTTCTCGTTCTTGGTTGGTTGCTGCTGCGATCCCATCTGTTGACCTTCATTTTTACAATCAATCAACGGCACATATATGTGCCCGCAGAACCGGGCCAGGTTTCTGTCGTTTTTTTGTATACCTCTCAGTTTGGTAATAAAACTTGTAAGTTGAAGTAACTCTAAGTAACAATGCATAAACTTGAATTTTTGGTTTCATCATGAAGAACAAAAATAACAATCCAGTTAAAATCCTCTTTTTAAAGGTCACACGAAGTGTTCTTCTGTACGGGACAAGGATTTACAGCTCAGGAAAGAAGTTGTGCTAGTTTTTATTTTTTTAACTTTTTGTTGCCTTGAAGTTGTGCGAATCTTACGAGGTCATGTATCTTAAGAAAATAATTTATTTTTATACGGATTAGTTCCAAATCCCTTACAGCATAAACTAACACTGACAGTTGTGAGTTTTAAAATATATAGCTTTGCTTGACTTTAAATAAATTATTAAATGTAAAGGTACAAAAGAGCGTTTCAGTCCTAGTAAAGCTTCATTTTTGTCAGTCACAATTAAAATCATATTCAAGATAGAGCGGGATTAAGTCTGCGCCAGCCCCTTAGGACATTTGGTGACAAGAAGAAGCGACTTGGAGAAGCCGTTAGCAGTAACTCCTTATATTCTTGTAGCAATTTTTCCAAAGAGCAGTTTTCTCGATTTGGTTTCTGTCAAAGGAAACAAGGGTCTGTTACTATCGATGGCGGGCCACAGGCTACAGGTTATGGCGCAACTGCTGATATTATTTCATAGTTCATCTTCACTGAAACTCTTTGCTTACCAGCCAGCTGTCATGTTACTTTATGGTATGTTTTCATACGCTTAGCTAAAGCAGACAAAAAATAAACACATGAATCTTAAATCGTTCGAGTGTAGTAGAGCCTTACTTTATTTTGCTTTACATGTCTTAAAGTCTGTTGCTGACATTCTTCACAGCCGGTCAGGTCTTTAGCTATTGCTTCAATATTTGACAATATGGACAACATTTCTCGGATATACCCTTGTAGCGATCAATGAAGGGATGACTGCAACGAAGCACATGGCACTAGCTTATCGTTGTTTCTGTTTTTAACTTGTTCATCTTTTAACCTGTACTACGACACTCTTCTTTTAAACACACGTGTTTTTAAATGTCATCCAAAACTTGCAAAAACCATACAAAAGTGCCTTCATCCATCATCCTCCGTCAGATCTCAATTTTTGTAAGACCACTTTATGTAAGACCACTCCATCTATAGGTAGAAGCGGACAAAAATGTATATACGCTTCTGTGCAACAATCTGCAGGCACTTGGCAAGCAAATTCAATACCTAAATTTGCAAGACGAGGAATGTATGTTACGTACTTATTCCTTTCCTTAATTCCTCCTTCCACGAGAAAGGAAGTACTTTATTTCGTAGCTTTGCCATAGACAATCATTGCTATCAAAGCTACTCTCGCTTAAGAGATCTAGTAATGTTTGGGCAAATGGTTCGGCAGTATGGCCTTCGATTTGCAGGAATTTAAAATTTTTTTGCCACTGGTCCAGGCCGCAGAATATAGCGCACTATTAGAGTCAGTTGACCTACATAATGATACACTGGAGAGTATTTTTCTATTTCGCAATATTTTAACGATCCTATCTTAATTAAGCAAGATTTAATTTAACTGAGGTTGGCGAAGGTGCGCGGAGCCAACCACCAGTACTAGTCCGGTCCTGCTTCAAGAACAAGTAAAATATCTTCACTATGGAGTTAAACCGTTAATTTTCATTCATTAGGCTATGTTAAGCAGGGTTAAGAAAGTTATGCTGCCATAGTGGGCCTATCGTCAAAGAAAAAGACATCAACCCGTAGACAAAAATCATCACCACTTCCCTGAAGCAAACTATTTCCCTGCAAAAATTCAACAGTTTACCATTGTCTACAGAAGCTGCGTCTTCTATGTTTCTGAAGAAGTAACTTCCCAGGTGTTTGTTTCTACAATGAGCAATTTCGTCCCATTCACACAATATATGTGTTATATCCTGTGATACGCGTAGATCCGCCCAAAATCTACACCCGTTAGTAACCGAGAGTCCAAATCTCCTGGCATGCTTTCCGAGGAGACAGTGTCCGGAAATTATTCAGATCTTAGTCCTATGTCGAGGTCTGTCTAGATTCAAAATCTCTTTAGATCCCTTTTTATCTCATCTGGGCCACAAGGCTTTAGATACCCTGAGACCGGCCAGTTTAGTCCATTTCGGGAAAGTCGTTCTAATGATGTTTTTTGATAACTATCCATTCACCATGCTGTTTTATGTGAATATCCAAGTTTTGTTGTTCTAATTGCATTCCAAAGTGCTTAAATTTGAATATAAGATTTAAATACAAATGGGTTAATGTTGATTGTAATATCGTATAAAATAAGCACATTGCGTCCATCATAAATCAAAACCCATAAAACAATTAAATTTTGAAAAAAAAATAAACAAAGAAATTCTTGCCACTGATTTTGTGGAATTTATTTAATAGTTCATTTTCTCCAAAAATCTTGGAAATATTTATTTTCCCCTTAAGTCAGTGAACTAAAAAAAATATAAAAAACAAGAAAATCGCAGTGTTACACATTTCCAACAATTCACATATTATAATGCACTAACGGCCATTGTTTTTCTTACTTAGCTTCGAGTTTTATTACTTTCGCTGCTTCCACGAGATGAGAAATAAAAATAAAAAAAACAAACAAACAAACAATCAGTTAATAATTCTTATATGACAGGTGACAGACTTTAATGGTGCAAGCGTTTTTTTTTCATCTTTTAGTTTTTAATTGAATTAGGCGGAAATAAGAAAACTTATTGTTAAGCCATTCTTTCGTTCATAGACCTGAGTCTTCATCAATTATAATTATTAAAATGGCGGTTACTTTATTATCATAGTTGTAAAGTAAAAAAAAAGTAATGGGAGAGTTGGGAAAACCAAAAGAGGGCAAAGAACGGATTGGTGTGAGGAATCTTTTTCTTTTGATTAATTTTGTTTGATGCTGATTTTATCAGATATTTTTTTGTTCGCAATTACCACTAAAGGACTATTCACATGAGAGCGAATTTCGAATAGGCGAATAGCGAACAAATCAGTTTTAATGTATTTATGAATAGAAATATTCTATTGCTTCTACCACAAAAGCATTATATTTAATTGATCTAACATCCTTTCTAAAAAAAACTGAGTCTAAATTGATTTAAATAGCAATATTGACAATTACAAACATTTTCCCGCGTATTGAAAAATTCTTCGAACAATTCGAACTGTCACTCTTTATTCACAATCCACATAGTACAGACGCGATGCACAAATCCGCGAATGAAAAAATCGTTCGAACATAACCCTAAAATTGATACATCTTGCTGCTAACATTTACAACTCATATTCGCGGGTAACCTCGGCCGTTAAAAGTTGTCATGAGAATAAAATGTCAAATTTACGAATATTTCCTTGTTCGCAGTTCGCAATTCGCGCTCATATAAATAATCCCTTAAGGATCATTTTAAGGTTATGTTTAAACGAATTTTTCATTCGTGGTTTTGTGGATCGCGACTGTATTATGTGGATCGTGCATAAGGTGTGACAGTTCGCGGCTAAAATTTTTAAATTTCGATATTAAAATCAATTTAGAGTCAGTTTTTTTTAGATTAGATGTTAGGTCAATTAAATATAATGCTTTTGTGTTAGAAGAAATGGGAATTTTCTATACATAAATACATTAAAATTTTCCCATGTGAACAGTCCTTAAGACTTCGTTTGTAAAGCTTAAGCTATCTAGAAGAGGCGCAGTATTGTTAGTTCCTGGTTAGGGTAACCAATTTTAAGGGTAAGATTAAGCCTTCTTAAGTGAGTTAAGTGAAAGTAACATATTGGCTTCTTGCTAGCTAAAGAGATCCCATAAAATTAGTTCTTGATTCATGTCGGAACATGATGGCGCTTGGTAAAGTTAAAACAGAACCATCGCGATCCCTGGGGAACCAGGTGAATTTATATTCGGCAGAGTTAAAATTCTTCCTGGTAAAGCATACAATCTCTTTTTAAAAACCAAGAAGGCCTCATACAAAGTATGTTTCCATAAATTTTCTCTGTGTCCCTTAAGACTTGACGACCTCTGGTTGGTAGTCCATGTGTTTTTTTTCTCGTTAGTGCCCTTTAGCCTTACTATACATGGTAGAGGTTTGATGTCAGCAACCTCACTCTGATTGCATAGTGCTTCGAGCACTATGCGACACCCCCTGACTAGTTTAAAATAGATATTGATTGATTTAATTACCTGGCTATCGATGTAGATGGCTTTATCTCTTCCGAATACCGATCTTATCCGCTAATAAGACACTGCTTGCGTTCGTTAGTCTTATAGACACTTATAATTCTGGATCTTCTGAGAAGATTCTGAAAGATGTCCTCTGTTTAAGAACCATCTGTAAAACATTTGGTTACCTTTTTAACGGTTCAATTCAAGTTGTTCCGTTTTATTTCTGACTTTTTTCTCATTTTTATAAATGATCTCCTGTCCGATACTTCTAACTCCATTCATTCTATCGCTGATGATTGTGCGCTTAGCTTTTCATACTCGTTTCCTGGCTTACGACCCTCATCTTCGGAAACGAAAATGTACGTTAGGCACGTTAAATTCCAACCTAAACAACTGAGTTGGATCAATCCGAGAGAGTGTCATTTAACGTTGTCTACTGCTGTGATCGTAACAAATGTTCGCATTATCCATAAAGGACAATTGCATCGCCGAAACCGAAAGGTTTTCGTTTCTCAGTATGAGCGTTATTGACAAACTTCGTTAAAATGACCGCACATTCGATGTCGCCAAAAACGCAGCAAAATGTATAGTTTTCCTTAAGCGATTAAAAAATTATTTCACCTCCCTCGCTAGAATTTTTAATGCGTTTATTCGCACAGAACAAGAAAACGACGCTCATATCGGGTCCTGTGAACCTATTACTTGTGTGGAGATACTTGATCCAATCAAAGACGCGCGATTATTACGAAATTACTTAAAACTCTATGCTTAAAGTCTATTGTTTTGTTTTAAAATAGGCAGCTACATTCCTTCCTTAGAATATTTCAACTGCGATACCAGCTTTGCCAGAAATCGACATCGAAGACTAATCCATCGTAGATGACACAGCGATTGAAAGGCTTCCGAGTATCATCCAGGAGTAAGTATGTAAGTGTTTAAAAACCCGAAACACGAATTTTTATTTTGCTAAATTAATAACACGGATTCCATGTACCCGTATTTGCTAATTACAGGGACAAAATCCTAGGATTTACTTTCAACCAGTAGGGGAAAAAACATTTTCAGAACGCCAACCCACATATTATTAGACCTCAAGGTAAAATGTTGTATAGTTATAAACATATTTAGAACTTAATAGTTACGAATACGAACACCTACATCATACTGGTCTGCCAGTTTTTGGAGCGCTTCCGATAAGGCCGAAAGGGCTTAAAGCCTAGTTTATCCAATCACTGCACGTGCGAAGTTATATTTTTGGCACAAATGGAGGCTATCTACAACTTTTTTTTAGATTTTTATTCTATTTCTAGTCACAAAAGAAATAGAATAGGGATAAAATAGGCTTCTTAAGAAGGTTGATGGAGGCACATAAAAAGGGTGTAGGAATAAACGGGGCTGATAAAGGAGGAGGGGCTACATACCATTCGAATCAGGCTAAGCCGCGAAAATAACCAAGTCAGTAATAAAATAAATAAAATACTGCCGCTGTTGCATTTGTGTGTTTCCAGTCGTATACGTGGGAACCATAACAATCATAACCTGCACCAGACGTAACCCCTTAGACTGGGTTATTGTTACATGACGTTTCAAGGATTTCGAACTGCACGGCTTTAATGAAACTGATTCTTGGTGCGGGTTTCACGTCCTAAATACCTACTCCCGCCTTTTTCTTAACAATGCGTGTGACTGCAAATCACAGAAAAAAAGAAATAACGTCTAAACACATAGAATCCAAGCTGCCGCTGATTTCATTCAAAATGTTCATTTAGTGATTCTTAAAATCACTCTTTAAATTAAACAAAGCCAAACCCAGTTCTCTGTCGTTTTGCGCAAAAAAAAAAAGTTTATTTTTATTTAAATCGCGTGACAGGTTATCAGTGAAACAGTATTATAGGTTAAACCGGCAAGCGGTATCATAAAAAAAAAACAATTTTACCCTCAAATGTCTTTACCATACGCATGGCGTGGCATGGCAAGGCATAGCGATAAGTGTAGTGCAATTTAAGTAAATTTGCACTAACAAATCTCAATCTCCAAACATTAAGATTAGGTTTTCCTTTCTCTGGCCCCGAAAACCTACTGCTAGACAACAGTCGACCGACCGACCGACAATAATTTTTACAATTAAATTTCATTTATTTTATTTTTGTCACGATTGTCGTCCGACGACGACTGTGTGATACAGTAACAGCGCGACAGCCATAGAAAACAACAACATTCCATACAAGAAATCAAAATAAAACAAAAAATAATTGTAAATAATGGAGTAAAACCCTCGGCAAAAGAAACCACGAAATAAATAAAGAAAAGAACGTGACTTTCCAGAAAAGAGATCCAAAAACAAAAAATTACTTTCTTTTGAAAGCTCTCAATGGACGGACTCGACTTTCATTTAAGCGCACACTAAAGAGATACCTTCCGCCGATAGAATATCATCAAATTGACAATCAATGAAAGACAATTTAGATGCATGACTAATCCGATTAGATCGATTCTCCTTCTCCTTCAACCGACATCGAGCCAAGCAGAACAATCTCAATTACTGATCTCGATCTGGATTCGATTCGATTCGATTGCGATTGAATTTTCAATTCATCCGCCCAAATGGCCTAAATCCATGCGGCAGATAGTGCCATAGGGGGGCTCGGGCTACTCATTATGGACACATAATAGAAATAGAAGTGAAGTGGCGTAGACAGAAGCCACAATCAGAGTATGTTAATGGTATTTTCAATTAACTATGGCCGCGGGTTGTACGGCTCCACTACTTCCTCTTTCCGCAATTTATCCCTGAGTAATTCAGCATACTGTCAGATATTGTGCGGTGCTATCTGCTTGCGTCGGAGGTTTGGAGGTGCGTTGCACTGTTAAGTGATCCGATTGTGCGTTTGGATAATTAGGTCATTTCGTGGTTACCAAATGTGTGTTAATTTTCATTGGTTTAGCATGACAGACGGGTATCAATTGCTGTCAACAAGGTTGTATTGCAAATTTGTGGTTTACAAAGAGCAAAACATTTGTACTTATTTTTCGCACGAAGAAACTCAAATGTTTGTTAATATATCACTTTGAATGGAAACCTATCCGTTCGAAGTGATTTGTGGTAAATGTCAGTTGGTTATTGATGAGTGAAGCAAAGTCTCAAATAAAAACAACTGAGTCATGAAAATGATCCGAATAGGCGCATTCCGTTTTTCTATTGCCTTCTGTAGCTTGGTCGCTGATTGGTTCAAATGCGTGTGTTCAAAAGCGTTGTTGAAAAAGCAGGACATGATAGGACAGTTGAAAACTTTAAAAAAATTGGCTCTACAAAGAAATAACCGAACAGCATGATCAATTTAAGATTTTGATGCGAACAGGTCGAAGGTACTAGAGAAGCAGACTATGAAAGATTTAAAAGCAGGGAATACTTTGAATAAGATTGATTCGTAAAAATGAAAAAATGTTGATAAAGTTTGTCGATTCCACCCAAAAAAAATATCTACAGGCCTTCTTGTTGCGTATCACTTCGCCATGCGACGGTTTTGCATTTATGTGATCCAGGAGTTTTGACAACTGCCTCTCTTTAATTTTTTTGAGATGGCTTCAATGGATTACGTCAACGGTTTTGAAATATTTAAAATTTCTTATTCCATCAAGCTTTGTTACTTCTACCGTCATGCGAAACATCTTCATCAATTTGCCACATGACACTATTCTCGCAGCTCCGCTTGCGTGTAGTTATATTCTTTATTTACCTACACTGATCCGTAAATAATCCTTTTTTTTTAAATCAGGCAAGTGCCTACAGAAATAGCTTCAGTTAACGTTGCTCTACTGATCCAAAAGGAGTATTTCAACGTTTAAAGAAATTTAAAAATTAGCCGAGTAGTTCCAGATATAACCTATTACCCTCCTCTTAGATCCTCCTCACTCCCACTTAAAACATAAATGGACGTATGTAAACTAATTTAAACGGCCATAAAATCGCTTAAATTCGAGCAAAGGCTGGAGAACTGCAGAGAAAGTGTTCTGCTGTGTCATCCTCCTCACCGCGAGCAGGACAGATGGTGGTGACGCTTAAGCCTAACACATTTAAGTGTTTTGCAGAAGCTTGAAAGAACCCATACAAGCAGCCTGCCGTCGATTTACCTAAGAGATAGAAGGAAAGACAAATGTCCGTGTGCTGTAGTTTGATCTGTCAGCATCCATCGTAGTCGCGCCACCAAAACTTGTGTTCACGCGAAACCCAAACTTCTTCTGATCCTTAGCAAGCTCGTCAAATATTTCATTTCCCTGTGTGATCTGAGACCCAGACAAAATTCCGACCAAATTCAGAGAAAGCTTGAGTTCTAGCACTAACTTGGACGAGGTAAGAGGGTTTAGCAGCGCTTTTAATGCAGCTTGAATGTCACTGTAAATGCAAATGCTTATAGCCCTCCACCTGTTATTCACAATATAGCGCAAAGCAAAAAACCTCCGCTTGAAAAACAGACGCATGTTTGCCCAAGGGGTCTTATGTTATCGCAATCCACAAAGACTCCAGCACTAAACCCTTTCCAGTCTTGGAGCCATCCGTGAAAATACGATGGCATTCAATCCATGGTTCAGAGTCTGACCGAAGCCATTCCGTTACCTTTGGAAAGTTGACGTGATAGATTTTTCGCAGAAGGATTTCTGGTGTCATTGCATCAGATGGCATATCCGTAAGACAGGGGTCAAAGGATAATTCTCGGGCAAGTTCTTCAAAATTCCAGTGCGCATGGTACCAAAAGCCACCTCTCTTTAAGCGAAAGATGGTTTTAAGCGTGATATATAAATCGCGGGAGGGAAGATTCATCAAAGCATCTAGAGCAGCGTGCTAGGGAAGGCCCCTGTGCAGCCTAGACAAGCCGTTCCTTGGAGTTTGGGAAAGAATAGCACGTTTCCGCGAAAGCGTGTTCAACCAAACAACCGATGCATATGAAAGGAGTCGTCTAATCATGGCCGTATAGATCCCAAAGACCGTTTTCGGAGACAAGACCCATGTCTTACCAAAAGCGCCTCTATACTGCCAGAAAGTCGACAGAGAAAAAGGACTACTAATTTTAGTCAATGTCTTCTGTTCCTTAAACCTATTTCATTTGATTTCACCATTTATTTTTCGCAGCTTAAAGATCTAGGTATTCAATGACTTCATTTAGTGTTGAAAATCACTACATATTTATGAACGTAATTTCAATCGTAATTTGAGAAGTTCAAAAATGTTACACAATCTCTATGTCCTTTGCCTCATCTTCAACTTGTATAGCGTCAGACATCATCGCCACATTACCAATAACACAAAACAATCAACATCCCATGAGTGTGTGTTTGTGTCTTGCCACTTTCTTCAAGCACCCCCAGCATTTCAAAAGTTTTTTTTTTTTTTTTTTGAAAACAATTATCAATTTTGTTGATATCTACACTTTTCCCATGCTCAAACCAATTCACCTGCTTCATATTGTTTTGCCCTTCAAAATCTATAACAAATAATAAAAAAAAAACCTCCATACTTATTGACCGATTAACCTTTTTTGTGAAACTAATACTTCAATCAACAGCCACCGCGCATCTTTTCTCTCAATAAAAAAAAAAATATTACCGATGATTCATGAATATTTATAAATTCCCATTAACGGTGCACCTATATTCGACACTAGTAATTGAAGCATATCACATTAAAGTTCACCTCTAACTGTATTTGCCGAACGAAACTAACAAGTGCCCTCTTAGTTGCACTTAAGAAACTAGTTCATATCAATTAACGTGTGTGTCTTAAGTATGTTATTAATTATGAATTTATTAACTAATCCCGAATGGAGGGAACACTCACGATTGCCACTTTGCCCCATTTGGGGATAGCAAACCAAAAGGTCAATCATCTTCAAGTCATCCCATCCAATGGGTGTGTGTGAAACCATTTACGTCATACTTTCACAAAAAAAGAAAAACGCTTGAAACACATTTATCGTGACCGTCAAAGTACCCTTACATTTTGTTTGTATGTAAATTATTCATCGTTATTACACAGAAATCGGTATGCCGTATGCAATCAATAATTGGAATGAAAATTTAAAGCCTAAATTTTGATTTGTCACTGCAACTAAAATAAATACAATTTGCAATTTGTTTGATGACAAATACGTTTTAGTGATATCAAAAAAGGCTTATTTACCGATAAAGTGCAAACAAATTAAGTAAACGCCTACAATATAACAACAAAAATATAAAAAAAAATAAACAATGACAGTTTGACTATATTTATATTATGATAGTACAGACTACAGACTACAATCTACGGAATAAAGAATGCTTTGTTCTTTGACAGGTACTTGTACATTTTTTTCTTTAAAAACAAAGGTAAACTGCGACGGTTTCTTTGTATGTATCTCTTGTGCAGTCGCAATCAGATTACAAAAAAAGTCCTCTTATCAGAAGGTATCTATCTATCTACATATATAGCGTAGAACAAAGTTTACCTACTTAAAACAAAAACGAACTTTATTGCCAGGTAATTAGTCATATACTTGAGTCGGTACTTGAAGTTGGTAAGAAATACCACAATTGTGCGTACTTACCTTTTTTTGCGATACGATTGGTATGTGCGTGATAGTCAATGGGTTTGTATATTGGACAAACTGACACAACAAGCGATAAGTCACTTATTTGGCAAAAGATTACCGCAAATTGGACATCACTTACTCGATCACGAATTCATTCATAGATTTGAAGTTATTTTGGGGGCGAATAAAACGCCTGTCAATTGAAGGTGTGTTTCTTTTGTTTACAATGAAATCTTACTCAGAATGTTTACAACCATAATGCGACGTGACTCTTTATATTTATAAATAATAATTTTTGTTATAAAATCGATTCATTTAATTGCCCATGGTGAAATAACATTTTCGGTAAATAAATCATTTATCAATTGGTTGACAGGAAATGTTGATTACTTGTATGCAGGATGGTACCGACTTGTTGTTTAATACCTTTGGAAATGATTCGTGGAGATATGTTAAAAATAAAATCGTTCTACTATAAAGGCCTATCTATCTTAAATGTGTACCTACCCCATTTACCGAGGATGTAGGGAAAGCCCTACTTTGGTTTATCCTGATTTTGTTTCAAATTATGTTCCTTATAATTGCGTTGAAATTATAAAAAAATATCTTTTTTTTAGTTTTGAGATTTTTAATCCAGTTGCAATTTTCGTTCCTGCGCAAAATTTTTGACTTTCAGGAAAATTTTCTCAAAAAAATGTGTTAAAAAGATATATTTAACTTCTTTTTACGATGCCGTGAAATAAGGCCAAATACATAACAACATTTGGCATTATTTCACTTTAGTAAAGCATGCCCCCCGTACATATGTTATTGTTTATGTATTATGTATTCATGTAATTCAAAGCTGCAACTTTAGTCCAAATTGGTAGTTTTATAAAGCATTTGGCCTTATTACACTCTCGTAAAGAGAAGTAAGACCATATTTGGTCTTATTTTTAACAAGATACTTGTTAAGCTACAACGCAGTGGAGTAAAAATGATTGACTACGCAGAAGACGTAGCAATACTAGGAACAGGAAAATGTTTCTACCCAACATTAGTGAGGCAATTGAAAGTACAATTTAAACTCTTAACGGGTGAACAAAATAATGTCCCGCTGGGTGTAACCCCCAACAAACAGAAATGGCTCTTTTTACCAATAAATGGATAATTCCAAGATTCAATTTACCGGTTTTTGATAGAACAACCCTCGAATTATATGGCAAATTTACTTGTATATTCGGGGAAAACTGTTGTCCTAACCGTCCTAACAGAATAATTCTATGATTGCAAGACTTATATTGACATATGGATGACTTGTTTATAGGCAATCTATATATGAAGATCTTATTGCAATAACATGACAAGCCTAGAAGCAAAATATTGATAAAATGAGTTTCAAAGCATTTTTAATTGCAACTAATATCTTGATTTCTGAAAAATGGGGCTTTGTAATAAGTTCTTCACATGTATAAAGTTACTTACCTGAGAAACATGACAAAGGTACAAAGGATACCATATGCCTGCACTAGTCTAGTGCAATGAAAAAGTACACCATCAGCGGGGCTGGATATCATACTAGTTGGTAAACTACCTTTAGATCTATATAAGAAAGAATAAGCCAGATTAACTGCTAGAAGACATAAAGAAATACCTAAGCCGCCAATCAACCTCCTCAGACCATTCTCCTGCCTATTTTTCACCAGAGAGAATTGGGAAAGGAGCTGATTCCATATCAATATATATACAAACGAATAAGGCGTTTCAAAACACTTCGGCATTTTTCGACTTCCTGATCCGGAGGTTGCAAATATCCACAACCACATAAGCCTCGATGAAGGCAATACCAGGAGATGAATCACTATTGCTATTGAAAGCCAAGCAGCAATTAAAGAAATCTCTGATGTCGAAATCAAGTGTATGATGGTGAAACGATGTCGCGAAAAGCTTTCGTTAAGGTTATATACATACAAGAAAGCTTAAGAAGAAATTGATGACGAAATAGCATATTGGTGGAAATGCCTCTTACTACCCTAGTCTCAGCCGACTAAGAAAGCCGACACAAATTATTTTCCCCATAATCTTACGGTTCTGTTCAAACTCCCCTTAAGTTAGCTTTTCAGGTTTTAAGAAAAATCCGAATGATTAGAGAGGGACATCGAAGCGTTCATAAGTACATACCGAAGAGATCTTACCTGTATTGAAAAACAAAATTTTGTCCGCGGATTTCTAATGTATCTAAAGCATAATGATTGCCTAAGACCGGAATAAAATTTATAACGTTTAAAAAAAAAAAATAACTATAGACCTATCAGATACCAAATTGTAGAGTTCATAACATTCAACTCACCAGATCGACCCCAACGAGCAGTTTGGTTTAGGTGGGATAAACAGCAACAGAAAAACAATATTTTCAAAAAACAACAATCCGCGCGAAGGACGTATATTTGTTTAGTTTATTTTTAGTACGAATCAAAAAAGACTTGCGTGGAAAGGATTTCAATTCCCTTTCTACAGGCCGTCGGGTACCGCTCACGCAACTTCTTTCCACCGCTCAGGACAGTTTCTTTTTGTGAGGGATGCCAGTTTATGCAGAGAAAACAAAAATCAAGTTCGAAATTCTCTTCGCACACTCCTATTTTAAGGCACACTTAATGATTGAACTATAACTTAAATTAAACACTTTTTTTAACAATTTGGTACAGCTTGTTGCCTGCCTCATTTTCACGCTTGTATAGAAACGTTGATTGACATTGCAATTTTAACGGAGTTAGTAGGGTCCCTTGTTTGAATATGTCAATACCAACTGAGGCGGTCGTGTTCCAATTTTTTCGTGATGGGTTCATTAACATGAAGGCTTCCTCGGGTTTTGGAACTTGTAATACGATCAAGCTTTGTTATTACTTCTACTGTTATGCGAAGCATCTTCATTTCAGCTGCTGTCAGTTTGCCCTTACAATTTGTATATTATCCAACCATATAAGCCATATGAAAGCGCTAGACGCAGAACTGTGTGGAAGGCCCCTTTCTTTCAGATCAGGGGACATTTTTCGGTCACAGAACATGTCAGAGTTGACTGGGATCCAAGATCCAAGATATGTGAAACCTTCACAATTGGGAACCACTTTGTCATTCAATAAATGTCTGGAATAGGTCAAAGTAGATCCGAGAATGGGCAGTACAGATACTCGGTCTTTTTTGGTCGAATACAATATCCATTCCCCTCCAAAACATGAAGGATGAAGTTTCATCCTTGCTTATGACGGCTGCATCGTCTGATGTACCGTCACTTTTGCTTCAAGCTAATAGTCGAGGACAGCAATAAACAACAAAGGCCTAAAGACGTTTCCTTCATTCACACCGACTGTGATTGGGAACTCTTCGGTGACTCCAGAGGGGCATTTTACTTTTGTTTTCGCTTTCTCGAACATGTCTATGATCATCTGCGCGTGGGTTTTTTGGACCCATAGCAACCTACATCAGTTCTCTTGGTTGTCTAACGAACGCTTTTAAATATCAGCCATTTATTCCCTACACACCCGCACTGGGCATCAGATTGCCGTATTACTATTTCAATTCAAAATTATTACAAAATAATTTTCAAATTAAATTGTTGGAATTAACTAACGTTTTTTGAAACATCTGTTCTGTAAACTTACACTACGCAAAAAATTAACTTACTAAGTGGCATGAATTTTTTATAAAATGTTATTTATCCTATATCATATATATTTTAGCTGAAAACTTGTTAGCAAGCAGGGCTGTTAGATACAATTTATTTTTAATGGAAGTCTTTGCAGCCATCATTTGTCAAAATTAATTAAACTTATTTAATTAAAATGCGAATATGTAATTGACCACCCAAGTCACTGTTAAATAAAAAAAAGAATAAAAAAAATTAACTTTTTAACTTACTGTCGCCATCCCAATAAAACGGATCAACGAACTTTTTCACATCTCTGATGGCTGCGATCTATTATGTTCACGATCGGCACCAAACAAGACGTTAATTATAATTAACACAATTACGTGCTTATGTTGGCCTCTGAGTCTGAAGTCATGTTATACATACTCCTGTATATAGGTAGTAACATCATTTTAGAAAGCACCTATAATTACCAATGTTTTTATTGCCTTAATAACTTTAAACAAGCTCCACTAAAACAAACCAATCGAAATATAAAATGCCACACCAACGTCAAATAAATTGTGTTTTTTTTTCTTTCTTTGAAACAAATTGTTTGTTTACAACTTCGCCTAGGTCGGCCTTTCATCGGCGCTACCATTGAGTTAGAAACTTGAAAGTTACGCAATAATAATGTTGCTGTAATAAGCTAAACAACGGATATACAACTCTATCCTAAGAGACGTTGATTTGTTTTTAATACTTCTACAGTACGTCAGAACTGGAATGAAGACATTCTCCGTACAGCGGCTATTATTGCCGGCTGAGTAGAGAGTAGAGTACAAAACCGTAACTATTCCGTTGACTAACGAAAACGATTACACAAAAGAGATGATTTTCACCAAACTTGACGTTTGTTCGTCGAATGAAGATAAATAACTTTCACCAGCCATTATGGCAGATTCGCGATAGCTCACTGATGCCGCTGCCGTCATCTACCTGTATTGCTACCGTTAAATACGATTATGTGTAAATTTAATTGGCAGCACTTGGTTTGCACACTGTGAAAAGATTCAGTGAAGATTATACTACAAAGTTGGATCTTCAAAACACAGCGCAAGTGTCTACTAATTATCCAAGTTAATAGATTTATGACATGATCTGGAGAAATTATCTCGTTGTGAGCATCATTGCGGGGTAATCCAAGATGCTGGTATGGGTAATAATTATACGGCATACTGTATACTGTATGCATTGATTCATTGCACCGTTGACTGGTAATGAGTTGACGGTAAGTAGCATACATTTTACAGGGTTTTCCGTGTGTACGATTGCCATTGCACCGAACAAGCGGCGATGTGATTGACATTGATTTAGTTATTTAAAAAGTGGGAGGCGTTAAATTAAGCGTGGTACTGAAATTTAGTTTATTTTTGCATAAAATTGTAAGGTGCACTGACTGATAACTTATAGCGGAATGGTTAAGTTGGAAGTAAATATTGCTAAGTACATAAGTATTTACTTAAAAAAAGTTTCTTCTATTTTTTTCTCACTTTTCAACATACAAATTCCCAGTAGGTGTGAGTCTGTTCACAATAAACACGAAAATGTCAAAACTTCAGTGGGAAGGTAAAAAAAAACTTTCAATAAAATGGAAATAATTCAACATTTTTTTGACAGTTTCCAATTTCTGTGTGCGGCTGACATCTATACATTTTTAATGTTGGTTAATAAAAATGGGAAAAAAATTAGTGACAGAATTTGGCATAATTTTTTTTTTAAATTGTTGAAAACTTCGAATTCGATTGCTTGCCTTAGGAATGCCGCAGGAAACAATAATATTCTTCTTTGAAATGTTTTCCCAAGTAGAACCGCTTTTTTCCTAACAGAAAATCACAAATTATAAAAGGTCCGAAGAACCCACTCAATTTTAGTGTGATAAGCAGAGATAGCAGAGTAGTTTACATGAGGTAATCTACTCCAATAAACAACGCGGCTGATTTGTTTCATTTACTACTTCCATTTGTTACTTACGTGTAAAATTACAAAAAATTTCAAAATAGCATATATGTAATAAAAACAAGCATCTAAACAATTCTAATCGCTGAAATGCAAACTCTATAACATATATAGATATGTCACGATGGAAGAAATATGAGCAAAAACATTTATTTAAAATTAAAATGAGAAAAGAAAAGTGCAAAAAGTATCGCTCATCGCACAGCTAAGGCTTAGACTTTTGGCGTACACACAAAACGCATTAAGTTGCCGCAGTTGATGCTAGGATACTGAGCAAACGTTTTACATGGATTATACGTGGACATTAAACTTCAGTACGTCTGTGGCAACAAAGTTTCGTAATCATCTTTACCTTCGCCACTGCCACCACTCTCGATTAGTTTTTTATTGAATTCCGCAAATATTCCTAGATCTTTAATAAATTATGGTGTTACATTTAGACATTTAGCTGCAGTCACCTGGTTTTACTGTTCTTAAGTTAAATGTTTACCAAAATACTTTAGGTACAAGATATTTGTTGCTATAGAAGCAATAAAAAGAAACATTTTTTTACTTGTCTTTAAGCATTCTGAATATATTCCTGATTAACAAGAATAAGGCCATATAAGTGGTCATAGAAAGTGATGTTTCTGCCATTTCTGGGTAAGGGCAGAGCTGTTGGCACTGAGAGGATCTGAGCTTGAAAAACCTTACGGTAGTCAGAAAGCCTGATTGAACTGGTTAGGTCATGGATCTCAAAACAGAATTCGGCAGTTTGATAGTTATTAGGTTTGTTCCAACAGGAGCTCAAACTATCAGCAAACTGTCAGGAGCATGCGCAGTCTAGTTTTGCCGTTCCAACATGACACAAACGCAAACTTAAAATATCATAAGGCTGTTCCAACACGATTTCAAACAATCAGCAAACTTGTTTCTGATAGTCAGAACATTTTTTGCGGACCAAGAATCAGAGACATGCGCAATTCGTAAAATTCTCTCTCAGTCTCAATTGCCTTGCCTTTGCCTTGTCGTTTACAGTTTAGTTTAGACATTAGTTCGTGCCTTGCCTTCTGAATCGGAAATAAACAAAAGTTAAAGGTTTGTATGAAGTAATTTTAAGCATTTTGTCAAGGACATAATTCCTAATATTTGTCTTTTGGGACTTATGTATATAAATTATATAGGGAAGTGCATAAGATGTTTGTTTTTGGTTTTTGTACTTCTCTTGACCATTTAATTGAGAGAACTTAAACTTATGATAAAGAATTTACTAACGTCTCTCAGACTATAGACATATACTATATCGAATAATTGTTCGACTTATGGACAATTTATGGACATATTCTACAAAGAAAATCATTCTAGAGTAAGGTCTACCTCCTCTAATACCTTCAGTATTGTATTCTTTGATGTTTACTTTAAGATGTCTAGGACATTTCCCAAATATGTCATTGGAACTTTGAAAAAAGTCATTGAAATCTTAAAAAAGGACTTGTAAATAAAATTTCCTTTGATTCGTTACGGTCAATAAGTCCATTGATTGATGCGATGTGTGGGAAGTGGCGCCGTCTTGCTGAAACCAAATGTCGCCGAGATCACGAGCTTCAATTTCAGGCATCAAATAGTCGGTTATCATGGCACGATAACGGTCGCCATTGACGGTTACGTTCGCACCGGCATCATTTTTAAAGAAATATGGACCGATGATTCCACCGGCCCACAAACCACACCAAACCGTTGTTTTTTCTGGATGAAGTGGCAGTTCTTCAATCTCTTCAGGTTGAAGACAGTCATGACAGCATGACACGACTCACACGTGATCTGTCAAAAAAGGCTATTGAAAAAAGTATCTCTACTTGGATCACCCGTTATATCCCGTTTATTTCTGTAAAATCTGCACGTGCCCCATCAGACTGTCTTTACGGCTTCTAGTCGGGCTTGGCCGAAGGGCCGATTATTCAATGAAAAGATCTAAAGGTTTCAAATTCAGTAAAGTACCTACCTGCTTCTCATTGCTCGTGTTTCCAATACAAGCCATACATTAAATCTTAATAATTGTCGCAAGGGTAGTTGGCTCATTGTTTGCCGCCAAACCGAACTAACAAATGTCAGGCATAAAAATCCAACATTGCTTTCTTTGTTCTTTCCTTTATGTTGAATCACTCCCAAATATTTCGCGTACACGAAATTTCTGGATGAAAGCCACAAGAGTTAACAGAGGAAGAAAGCAGAGTATAAAAGTCTTATCTTCAAAAATAGAGTTTATAAGCCATATTTTAGGATTATGAAGTTTTTGGCCCTTGTAGTCTGTCATCGGCGCCTACCAGTGTAATCGTTAAATTTGTTTGTGTCCACCATCTTTGCCAGATCAAAAGCAACTCGCGTAGTGTCATGCTATTTCGAGTTTGGTATTTTGCAACATAATGTAAATATCCAACTCATCCAACTGTGAAATGTTAATTGGACTTATTTTTAACAATTAATATCGACAGTATGCGTGCCTATTTCATACAGTGGCCTGCAATGTTATTAACCAAGGTACATATATTCCTCTTCTTTTAAACAGAAGACACACATTGCGCAACATATACATAACTGAACGCAATCATGCCGTGCATTTACTGTCAATAAATAAAAGAAACCAAAGCTCCGTTCCGGCCAGCATTATGAAATATTGCCTAGATAGATACGAACTACGAACACAACTTGTATCTTTATCTTGTCTCAACAAATTAAAAGGCCACAGTTCAAAATGTTATTAAAAATTAGACCCCAGACTCTAACGTTATTTACAACGTACCTACACCTCATTAAGCACCTCTATGGTCGGGTCGGGCGCAATGTTGCGTTTCATTGATGGCTTTACCTAATGCTACATTGCTACCCATAATGAATGGCTAAAACGTCTCCCTCGTAAAAAGATCTTCTGATTGCACTCCGCCAGCCTGCGCCGACAAATGATACAATTCACAGGTTAAGCGGACACCGGCGGCACTAGCATCGCCACATTACTCGTACCTTATAAATGTATTTAGGTATGTGTAATGTTTTAGGCTTCACTGATCCATCTAACGACGACTGTGCCTTAAAAATTATGAAATCAGGTTTTAGGTTATGCAATCATAATTCACATACACACATATGTGTCGGTAGATATGGTGTTACAACAACAACAACAGCAACAAAAATGAGGCTGACTCTGGCGTGATGGATGTTCGGATGGGTGGATTGATGCTGACGAATGAAACTTTATCTAGGAAATGTGTAAGTGCGCATCCAATAGGTTGGTACCTAAGACGGCAAGAAGAAGTAACTGAATCACACCATAGCCTGAATGAGAGGTGTTCAATTACGGAGATGTAGAAATAGAACAAGTGTGTAGGTAGACTTTGCTAGCGGAACTGACATAGATTTAAAGAGAAATAAATAGTCGTTCTTGGAATTGTAGAGGACATTTTATGGTGTTAACTAATAGCGGGATATGCTGTTTACTTCTGGATATCAATTTTCATTATAGGAAATGAAATGATATTTAATGGGACAATAATTGTAATGAAACAATTACACTGCCTTTAGACTTGGCGAGTAAGCTCCGATGTCACGGTGAACCCTAAGTCAGGAAGGTATTTGGCATTACTAATGCAATGTTTTCACCGAACACTGAACCCAAATTTAAATTAAACCAAAATTAACTTCGCTCAATTTTCCCCACATCTCTTTCATATGAAAAAAAAAACTAGGTTATACAGGTCATACATGTATGAATCGGCCTGTGAAAACATTCAACACAAATAAAACGTACCTGAATATACCAAAAATGGCGTCGGTTGCTATGAATTGAGAGCAATTTGACAACCAGCTGTTGGCCATTTGCTGCACAAAGTTGGGAGCCAATGATCAGTTTAATAGAAAGTCCCATTTTTTTCGGTAGAAACACTTAAAAATTAATTGCTTATAATCTCGGTTCATCTGTTAGTGGAAACGTGTCATTAATCTAGGATACCCTTAACTAAATCTGGAAATAAACTAAACTTGCATGTTAAGATTGGTTTGTGAACACACTCCACAAACTCACCTCAACTGAATATGTCAAAGGTGACATTTTAGACTAAAAATTGAACTAATCTTCCACAATTTTCGCCCACAGACGATCAATATTGTAACATAGCGCAGTAAATATCAAATAAATATTTAAAACCAAAAGGCTGCCAACATTGTAAACATCTTTTTCCCCAATAGACTTTTGAATAAATCACCCTTGAGTCTCTGATAATCACTCATCGTCTGATGCATTACAAATGGATTATCAAACAACAGCGACTGCAAATTTTGACATAACTATATAACTCCTGTCAAAGTTCAACGCACAGCAATTGCGCAACGAACTCCACTTCCACCTTATAATAATATGCGCCATTGCACTTGGAAAAGAAAGTGAATAACCGACCCCCATGGGTCAGCGTCAGACCCCCAGACCGCAAATAGTAAACCACTCTCATGATCTTGCATCGTTCGTCAATCAATTCAACACCCAATGTAAACGAGTATGGTGCATAAATTCTCTCGGTTAAATAAACAATCATAATGCAATATAGAAAGCGTGGCACTGTAGAAAATATGCGGAATCAAAAAAAAGTAACAACTCTGCAAATGTCTAACTCAACTCGGAAGTTAGCCATTTTTGCTCACACAGCCATATGCCACTGTTTGCTGTATAAGCTTGTTCGCAGGTGGCGGCATAGAAATAGGTAGTTATAGCTAACTTTTTCTTATTCATTTACTACGTGAGTTTGTTTTATGACGGGCATATGCGTTTAAAAATTTAATTGTACGTCCAGTAAGAGAAAAGCTAAATACGAGTAGAAGTTTGAACTCCCATGATATGAGTTCGTTGACCAGACATTATACTCTTGCGCGGGTTTCCGTTAAGGCAAAGGAACTTGATGGTTATAAAGAAGAAAATATGAAAGACTCATTGCTGGTCAATTGGATTTATTAATGTTGAAATGCAGCGGAGGGGGGAGGGGGTAAATGCATCTAACGGAAAGCGCATTCTTTTTTAAAGACTGAAGTGATGACATTCAATATGGCGTGGCAATGGGCGCGTTTGTAGCTTTTAGCTTGTCACTTGACACCAATTTCTAGAAAAATAAATGTAACCACACAAATAGTGGAATTTAAGTTAAAACGGTTTAAAATTTGAACTGGACTTTCTGGATTTTAAAAGTTGGTAAATAGGGTTGAGGTGTGGTATAATTTTGTTTATTATTTTTAGGAACTTTTGAAAATTGTATCTTTCATTAGAAAAAATATGAACTAAAGTCGCTTTTTACGTTATATAAAATAGTTATTAGTGAATTATTTCTGTAATAATTATGAAAGCATTTTTAATCATCATTCAATTTATGTCTGTTTGAGTCACTGCCCTGACTATTTGTTTTTCAATAATGCTCCATCTAACATTGTAATGCTAAATCGGAAGCATTTATGTATGTATGTATGTGACTTTGGCTTAAACGAGTTTCGCGTCGTTGATTCGCAAGTCGTGAATGTGGCCAGAATACTGCGTACTCTTCATTTGGGGAGTTAGTACTGTTCCTGTTCTAACAAATTGACAGCAAACTTACATGACTTTAGCACAAACATAAAAGCTTGGTTATGAAATATTTCCGTCTAAGCGAACTGTCCGGCCATCCAAATAACCAAAAACAAATAATTGTTTCATTATAACTAAGATTCTTGTGCAGAAGTGAGCAGAAGTAACGAAAGTGATTGTGATTATTACCAAACAATACAAATCCCTTGTATTAGCACTATTTCGAGAGTGGTCGTACGTATTCTTCGGACAATTAAAATTGGGTCTTAAGTTATGATTGTACCTATCTTCTGGGGAGAAAGAAACTTAAGCTAAGTATACATCGAGCTGCGTTATTAGCCAAAATGCTGAACTATTATTGTCAAAAGCCGCAGAAAACGGTTGGCAGAACTATTTCTTCCCATCTGTCATTATTGAACTGTTTTTGATTTTCTATAAAACAAATCGACACATTCCGCGATTTGAAAACCGATTTCAAACTTAACAAAATAAATATTGAATATTTAAATTCTCACTTTACAACGGATTATATCCAACCGCCAAATTCAAATAAACAAGCAAATCTCAAACTTACGTACGGAAAGTGCGGTTAGTATCGTACTGACGTCGTAAAATACCAATTGAGCGTGTTCGCAAAGTTACGTATGTTGTCATCAGTTGCAATCCGACAATTACAGCTGGGTCTTAAAACATAAAATTCCCAACTCAAAACCGGGCCTTTATAACTAACTTTTATCAAAACAGTACAACCTCAAACACTAATATTACAACTAATGCCGCAAAAATAAAATAAAATTAACTTCACAATATAATCCAGCACTAAAACATTTTGTTTAATTCTTTGTTTAATTTTTATTTGCATTTCTTTTCTTTTCTTGATCGTCCTCCACTACTCGTGTATCTCGTGATATCTTACGTAATTACAATTAAAAAAAAACAATAAATAAATTTTATACCAACGGCAACCAAACACAAAACAAACACAAACAAAAAAAACAAAAAAAACCCGCAGCTGGCAAGTTCACGGTCAAAATCTGTCCTGATGAGTCTCAGATGTACAACAAACCGATCGAGATCACGTTCCCTCTCCACCGATAATCTTGGTTATGGAAAACCAAAACCACAGGTAAGCCGCGAATCAGCATGTCATCTAGATGACTGTTGTTTGTTTACATGTTTTTCGTTTGTGTTTTTGCGCTTATAACCTGGATTAACATGTTAACATCAAATCAAAGCGGCCAATCGTTTTTCATTCATTAGGTCCGACATTTTCCACCACCCTCTTCACTCTTATTAATAAAATGTCTCTAACACACAAATAGCTTTCCTCCTCAAATCATGAAAATAAAACGAGTTTCGTTTTTGCATTTTAACGTTTCTTAATAACGAAACAAATAAACAACAACAAAACAAATTGCACATATTTTCCACACTAAGACTAATTTAATTCACACCTAACTTTCACATTTGCACTTCATTGTACGACCATTTTGTGTGCGATTTTACTCACATCTCACTGTCACTGCTGCGCAAAAGACCTTGCTTGTGGCCACAGCATACACGTCAAAGTCAATGAGGGATGACAGTTTGTGAGATATTGCATTTATTGTACTAATTTTTTGTTTTAGTTATTAATTCAAATTTATAATTAGTAAGGAGCGCAGTGATGTAATAAATGTAGATTTTGCTAATATTGTATAACCCATTTGACGTTAGATAAAAAGAAAGTGACAGTTAATCTAGTATGTTTATGAAAATTATTTTTAACTGATTCAAGTTGATTTATTTTTAGGAGTTATGCTAATTTCTGGTTTCAATATATAAAAAAATAATCACAACACGTAGGTTATATTTGTACAAATGTGCTAAGTAGGTGGAGAGAATTATAAATTATCGCAATCTTTCGAGATTCAAAGGAAAAATTCTAATTCGTGAGATAATCATTATAAATGCAGCGGCAGCCCGATGAAGAATAAATAAATAAATTAAATTCAAATGTGGGGAACACATATTTCGCAGCACCCCCAAAGAATAGCACTTGTGGAAATGGAAGCTATTGTCAAAATGTAAACCATGTAAAACTTTAAACAAACTGACAGCTTCTGTAATAGCTACCCAGCAAGTTAAGTAAGATTATTCCTTTCTCTTTGGATGGCTGGTGGTTTTACATATTTTCCAGTTAAATTATAAATTATTTAGTTACGCGATAAGTGATTAATATGTCAACTAGTGGTACGTAATTGCGTAATGACAGGTTCGCTTGCAAATGTCAAATGCATTTTTAATTTCCAATGAGCCAAGGACGCAAACACAGAACACTGCTTTACATTCTGGATAAGCCAGGATTTATAATCACTATGCCACTACAATAGGGGCGTCGATTGACACGAATATGCATTCATTTTAACCTGACGCGTCGTACTGACGTATCCTGAATAGGTTATTAGTAATGTCAACACCCCCTGTTGCCGTTTGTGAAATTTATTGAGTTATTTTTTTCAAAGTAACTCTGATTCAGAACTTCCGGTGACAATCTATGTATCATCGAGGTAGCGCTAAACGGCTTAACACAAACTGGCTGAAGTCATTTATTTAAAATTGGTTCTCAAAAGCTTCCACAAAGAGTTCGTTAAAATTTAAATTCAATTTGAATTTGAATTGAATATTTTCTAGCAGTTTTATTGCAAGAAAAAAGCTGTAAAGTTGACGAAGACTCTACTATAAGCTTTAAAGTAAACGAAATGGTTGGGTGTCTTGACTAAAAAAACATTTGAATTTTACCATTTAGATTGTACACAAACCAAGTCAAGTTCATAGAGATGTGCTTTGGTTGTGAAAGGTAATAACATGAAGTACTATTTTTGGTTAGTACCAAATTCAAGCAAAGCACTAGAAATGCTACAATTTTTTTTATGAAGATTTGCCATCTAAGTTTCTATTGATTGAAAAGAAACTAAAAGGATTTTAAAATAATAAATGCTACAGTTTCTCGCTTCTTTATTCACCTGAATATATCGGATTAACACCTTTCTTACTTCGTTATTCCTTCTAGTTGGTTGGCAGATTTACTTTTCTATCACGCATTAAATGTGTGGAATACAATTTATTTTGTTTCTCTTTATAGTTTTTTGTACCGATTTTACATTGCACTGATGTTGTCGGAAAACAATCTATTCACTAAGCTTTCTCCGTTTTAAGAGATTACTACCGCATTCCTCACACGAAAGGTCTCTTTCATTTCGCGGAATGGACCTGTCAATTAGCCACCAAGATCGTGTGATTTGACACCATTGGATTATTTTATTTGGGGATATGTGAAGTCGCTCGCCTATGCCAACAAACCAGAAACGTTAGGGGACTTGGAAGCCAACATTCGTGGCCTTATTGCCGACATACAGCCCCAAATGCTTGAAGTGGTTCAAAATTGGACCTCTAGACTTGTCTTTATTCGAACCAGCCGCGGCGGCCACATGCCCGAAATCATATTTAAACATTAATGGCATAAAATTATTCTTCCAATAAAGCCAAATTGATGGACATTAAAACGATTTTCCTGGGTTTTATTTCAATTCGAAGTTCTATACCTCTAAAAGAAACATACTGTATTTAAATTCTAAAAATTATTTTCAAATTTTAAATAGTGAAAATCGTGGATACACTTTGTTCAGAAAAGAGAGAGACGTGCAGTTTCACAACAAATAATGCAAATTAAATAAATTTTGTAACTTTGATCTTACATTTTTTAAACTATTTTAAAAATAAAAATGTTATGCGTAAACGGCCAACATAACTAGGCTGAATTCCCTAAAACGGAATAACCCTTTTTAACGCAGTTTTCATACAAAAACATCCATTAAAATTTGCATAGAACCGAAGGGAAGCCAGAACGATGGAAAGAACATACAGTTTAATGCAGTTTCTCTTGGATGTGTGACAGACTTTCGCAAGAGGTGGGGCAGCAAATACAAATATACAAATGTTAAGGTGGTAGTTACTGAACTGCATTAGAAGCCGCTGCACCCACACCACCATTTAAAGCTTCAATACATATATTTCACGAATTGGACAACTACTGGAAGAGCTTAGATGTTCGGCACTCACCACGTCAGCCCCCGAAAAATCCGCAACCTGATGCAAGTAAAGGCAGGGCAACTGCAGAGGAAGTGTTTTGTTGTGTCATCAACATTTAAGTGTTAGCAAAAGCTTGGTGGCGAAAGAACGCCTAAAAGCAGCATGCAGTCGATTCTCATGAAAAATAGAAGGAAAGACGCAGACTTTTTGCAAATGTCCGGGCGCAGTAGTTTGGTCTATCTGCATCTGTTTTAACGCAAAACCCAAATATCAATGGTAGACATGTCTACATATGCAGGCAGACCCAACGCAAGTTCGGGTCCTGAGAAAAATTCTCCTGAACCTTGCCTTGAAAGGTCATGGTGCGGTCCTATCGAAGCTACTGCCAGGCAATTCAGTCATAACGGATAAAATCTCCTCCTTAGTTGATTTCGACATTCCATTTGAGAGGGAGGATTTGTAAAGAACTGCTATTATCAAATCAAACGAAATTTAAGTCTGTACAGGTGTCTTGAAAACGATAGAGGGAACAGGGGCTAGGATCTTCTCAAAAGATCCAGAACTATGAAAATCTATAAGACTACCGGGCACAAGCAGCGTCTTTCAATCTTTCTTGCTGTCCTCACGGCGGCTGAATGAATGCAGATCCGATCAATATCCGGAAGAGATATTGCAATGTACATCGACAGCCAGGCCGCACATAACGCAATCGAATCAACAAATATCAATTCTGTTGTAGTCACGAACTGTCGCACAATGCTCAAGTCATTATGCAACCAGAATCGAGTGAGACGATACTGAGCTTCCAAGAATAGGAGGGCTACTCAATAGTGGTGTGGTTGCTGACATAAAACCTCCTCTCTGCATAATAAGGGTTTCTATTGAGGAAATAACCCTAAGGACTGCCAACCTAAGGTGGTAAAGTCTTAAGGGTACACACGATAGCAAAAGCTCTATGGCCACTTCTCGACTGTAAGAGTTGCAGGAAGTTTATGAAACTTAGCAGGGATAAGATGGACTATTAGAAGGAATCCTGACAGGGCATTGCCTCTTTCGAAAACATGCAAAGATTCTGTGGTGATCTGCAGGCTGTTGAGGATATACCGCACGTACTTTTTGAAAGCGAAGCAATCTCACGTAGGAAATTCTTAGGGAGACACTTCTTCGAAGCTTTGGAGGAAACAGGCGGTACAAACTTCAAAGCTTTTGAATGGCTTTTGTAGGGTAATAGGATTCTTTGAAAGGGAACGATTTTAGGTTTTTTGTCTACCACTTGAGTACAAATTCAACCGGTTCCTCAGAGATCGCGATGGGCCTGCTTCAGTGCCTACTGTTGTGTGATAACTCTTACATCACACCCCCTGTCTCAACCTAACCCTGCCTAGCAAGCTCTTCAAAGATCTTATTTCCCTGCGTGACCTGAGACCCAGACAAGATTCACTGTGTTCAGAATTCAGACCGAATTCAGGGAAAACTAAAGTTAGAGCACTATCTCGGACAAGGTAAAAGGGTTGAGGCAGCGCTTTATTGCCGCTTGGCTATCGCTGTAAATTTACATTTTTCTAGACCTCCACCTGTTGTTAATAACATAACGCAGTAGCCATTAGAATATAATGACCATTACAAATTATATTATCCTCCTATCTGACCACCATTTAAATAACGAAGACCCCACCTTCACTGATGCAATTGCAACAAAGTGAATAACTTCAATCACAAGAGTCGCTCCACCCCAAAATTAACACTTATTATGCTCTAATTGAATATAAGTTTGCCTATTACACCATCCTAAGAATCATGTATAGCGTATTATTAAGTCCTCGCCACATGATGTCATTAGCTCGTGCCAAGCACATACTTTAACACTTAGTAACGTTATTTTCCTAACTAACGTGCCGTTGCGAAGAACGCATCTTTGCAAGTCGTAAAATTATCCGTTACGTTGCATTTATGCTCTTTATGCAATGTTCCACATCTTAGAGTAAAACGATTTCAATAAAATCCAAAGTTTAGTACCACCAATTAAGCGTGATTTCAGCCACCGTCCGGCAGCAGCACGAAACATCATTTACTCAGTTTGTTTGTGTCCAACGCCAACCACCACTCCATAGAGCGGAGTATAGAAGAGAGATTCATTTGGAAATAAATTGTGAATCCCATGGGACGGTTGGCGAAGCTATCTTTCTATCCACGGACGGCGAGATCCACTTGTAGCTATAGCTACTTAGTCAGTCTCTGTGGGCAACGAAGAATTTATATGATCTATTTTTGAGTTTATAGATACACACACTATCGTGTAAGGGTGCTCGCCTCGGGCAAACAGATGAACGATGGAATATTTTGTTTATCTATTTTTTTTCTCTATTTTATTTTAGATTGGTCCATGGCCTTATACTTGGATTGCGTGTATGCCTTTTTTTCAACTTAAACAGGTGAAGTGCACACGTGCCACGTGAAATTGGCATTCGAAATAATTACTATAAATATGTACTATGTGCGGGTTAATGCTTCTTTCGCAGACGCATTATTGTTTATCTTTGTTTACGTATACGCATTTCATCATAGTGATCTCATCATGTTGTGTGCCTAAAATTTTTCTACTCACATGCGTGTGCTTTTTTGCTTGTGCTGCTTAATTGCTGTCAATGTGCATTTGTTTTATGTTTGTATTTAAATATTTAATAACTTTTATTTTTTTTTTATTATTTCTTTGCAGGTGAGTTAAGCAGTTGAATTAATTGTTTTGTTTAATTGGAAATGAACTCTGACTCTGACCACGGAATAAACGCTCTACGTAAGTTGAAAGTATTTTTAAAATTATTAATCATTGAAATTAGTATAACGTTGAACGACGACGTAAATAGTAAGTTTGCGTTTTTAGTAAGTAATAAGGATTAATACATTCGAAGGTGCAGATTGCCGTAACACATCAACCTTCTCTGGATTAATGTATGACAACCGTTCAAAAGTATATAACTGTCATCAGAATCTTAAATTTTCTATTTCAAATCCCTGAAAAATAAAATGTAGCATGGCGTAGTAGATTCTTGTTTGTTAGTTGAAGGCCGTTTGCAGTTTCTTTGTGATAGTTCAAAAAATAGTTTGGCATCACTGGTATTTCCGCAAAGACCCTTCCATCATTATTAATGGTAAAATACCGACATAGGTGAAGAGAAAAATTAAAAATATCTGCCAAAATCCTTATAACTGCGCCCTTTTCACTTATTTTCAGTGATATATAATAGAACTAAACAAAAATACTATGAGATTGCGCTGCCAAGAGAAACAATGAGGTTAAGGCTTAGGTTTTTGCTATCGGCATTCAGTGGATATCCAAAATAATCGGCTTTGGGCTACAGAAAAAAATAATTCCAAAAATCTCAGTGAGAAAAAGATTACCCTATAAGTTGGACTTATAACTCTCAGGCCAGTACTGTATCGACATACAAAATCTCCGGATGATATAAATTGATATGCCGATCCTAAACGTGCATTCGACAACTAGCGGAAGCCGAGAATTGCTAAAAACTAGACATGCAGGCCATTAAAAAAGTGTAGTGGAATGGCCCGGGCAAGATGTAGCAGCGTCTATTTGGGTGCGGATTTTAGTATGAGACTCATGCAAGATATCTTGAGCTTTCGATACGTAAGTGGCCGCCTTAAAACTGTCTGCATCAAAGGTTAATTCGACAATATTAGCCTGATATGCACTCACGTCCCAGGGGAGGTAAAGGACGACGTTACAAAAAGTTTCTGCGCGTCTTCCTTGCTTGACAATGGATCATCGTAGACGATACATCGCAATACCAGAACTATGACGTTAATATCGTACTTGGCGTCTTTAAAGCAAATATAGGAAAGGTAGGTATACACGATACCACGTTTGGAAATGGACTAAGGTTTATCAATTTCATTGCGGGATGTATCGTTAATATAGCACGCTGAACCTTTATAATAAAAAAGGAACATGGTGGTCACCAGAACAGCGAACCGCCAACAAGATTGATAATTTTGCAATCGACGAAAGGCACTTCTCAAGTATTAACATTTGAATGGTTGTAATCGCAACAAGCCGCAAGGACTTTAGCTGATTGTCTATCCCACAACCTCTCGAAAATTCCTTTGCAGTTGGAAATGAATGCCGAAGTTCAGTGGTTTAGATACACAAAAGCCTGGTTTGATGTAGAGTGCCGGCAAGCACATGCAGCAAAACAACATGCATAAAAACTCGTGAGCTCTACGAATAAAAGAGGAAGAAGGAACATTTTCTGCATCGGAGGAAAAATAAAACCATGAAAAGCGAACGATTGAGAAAATAGATATGGACCAAAAACCATTTCGGCAGACAACTAAACGGCGACAACTATACAAATTCTGCTGTCGGGCAGAGCGAACCAGTCAACATAAATACCAGACCAAAATATAATGAGTGGGGATTACAGTATCTAAATTGTGATCCATCAATATCTAAATATGTAAAGTGTAAAATTGTAAATTTAATTGTAAAGGTACGATCAGACGGTCATCCAAACTTGTCATCCGGAAGACACCCTGACGTCACTATGACGCAGAATTTAGTCTAAAGTGGTCATCCCGTCTGAAATAAACATGTTTTCTGACGTCAGCATGTCATCCGGATGACAAGTTTGGATGACCGTCTGATCGTACCTTAAGCCTCCAATAAATTGTGAAATTGTAATATGCAGAATTTCTGGATGCAGTGAAGTGCCCAGTACTGCAAGCAACGCACAAGAGCAGCACTTCTATTTGACTTCAATGCAGTGGATTCTGCCATACATTTTCCTAAACGTCATTCTTTGGCCTTTGGCCGATGTTGTTGTTATAAAATCAAAAGAGATATCGAACTAACTTCAGAATTCAGTGGTGCCAAATAGTTAAAATTTATATTATCGTTTGCAGTGGATTTAGAAATAAAACAACTTGCAGTACTGCCACGTATGTTGAATTTACATGTGTTCACTCCCATTTAAACGTGTGTGTTTTATTTTCACTGCAAGGAAAATTCTGCACATGTGTTTTGGGCATTAGGCTGGGCCGAATAGCAGGATATGACATACATTAACTGATCGTTTTGCCCAGTTCACAAGAATGGAGGGCCTCTAACCTGGCCCCACCCTTCAGGTAAAAGTTTCGCCAACATCGCGAATAAGATCTTGCCTGCCATATTATGTAAGCGCCAAAAATCGTTTGTCAACAATCCGATTGGACCCTATTGCAGTTTTAGGCCCGGTAAATCCACACTGCGGTAGATTCAGGAGCAAACTCTAGAAATTCAAATTGATACAAAGCTATACCAGCCAAGCATAGTTTATCCTTCCACGCCAAACTCGTCCGTTTGTGCAGAGTGACGAAAGAGCAATCAAGGTCGCTGAGGACCTTTTTTGATCAAAAATGGATTTAGGCAAGGATGTGCTGTCATACTTCAGAGAATTGTACAAAATTCACAAGCCAACGCAAGTGGTATGACTTTGTTTACATCTGCTCAGAAATCAAACGAAGAATAACGCTAGCTGAAAAGGCTAGGGCTGAGAAGGAGTCTTCACATGGAGCCGCTTTTTAAAAGGGATGAAGATACCCCTTGTCGTTTTAAGAGAAAATTTCGTAGTAAGATATTTGGTCCCGTATGCATTGAGGGGTTCTGGAGGAGCCGATCGACATGAGAGATGAACATCGACCTGGTAAAAAAAACTGCGCATTGGTAGTTTGAGCAAATTAAAAATAATGACTTTAAAAGTAGAACCACACAGGCTAAGCTAAAATTTTATAACTCGCACAGATCTGTCAAAATCATTCCCAATACAAATACCAAGAATTGCAACCTATCGTAAAGACAAATTAATTGATTAATTAATTGATTCGATGTCAAGAGAGTAAAACATGAATTAAACAAGGAAGCGGGCGTTGAAGCTCTATGTTTTCACCCTAAAATCTAAATTAGTACGCAACTTTTTGAGGTGGATGGCATTTTAAAATTACATTGAGCAACGTTGAATAAGCTATGCAACACTTTGAAATTACTTTGATATTACGTGAATGGCACTTGTAAATTTAATTTTGAACAATTATTAGTATGTTGCACTTGGAATCTATAATTTTAGTAGACTTAAAATGTTACAAAATTTGATTTCGAAGTAAAACTAAATACGATTTACTTTGAAACTAGGTTGACTTTAAATCGAATGTGTTTATACGTGGAATTAAAAACGTTTTAGGAAATTTTGCTCAATTTAAAATCAGATGTGATCGTATTTAATTAAACATTACACTTTTTCCGTCAGTGTATAGGGTGTAAAACCGAGGACCTTTACCCATTGTGTGTGTGCGTTTCCGAGTAGCAAATCTTAGGCATATTCTCACCCAAACTATCGCAAGAGGTTGCAGAAGGTTATTTGAAACAACTTGACGTGGTAGAAAGAATTACAATTCTACGTTCAGTCTCAATTGAAGTGTCACAATCAATAACCAACAGTCGATATAAATTGATGACACAATTTAAATTCGTATTGCAAATACAAGTGTTACAGCAAGGCTTATCAAGAAACATAATATACAAGTTACATAAACCCCAATTAATCATCCACAATAGTGCCGCAAGGTGTAATCAGAAGATTCCGCACAAAATCCATTACACAAAAAAAAAAAAAAACCACTCCCCATCTCGATAGGGTGTGATCAAAGCGATCGTAAAACCTAACAAATAGCATTGAAAATAGCAATTTAAAAATATCATTTGTTATTACTTAAAATCCCGCCAAACAACTTGAATGTAATATTTCCATTCTTAGGGGACAAGTCGGACGGAAACTCATTGCATTTATACGTACATATCTGCAAACAACTTTAACTGGAAATGATTTTTCCTCGGACTCTTGCCATCTTTGGTAAGATTGGATTTAGTATTGCATGTCTATCTGGTCGGCAAGCGCAAGACTAAAATAATAAATCAATACAAGAGCTTCAAACATGTCCTGCCCTTAAATAGGCTCATTTCACTCTTGCAAACTATTATTAGGTGGATGTGATTGCTTTATACGGCAAAATGACTCTTTTCGAATAAATGTTGCAAGTGAAATGCATACATACATACATACTCGTCGTAGGTCATCGATCTGCAGCTGCAATAAGGAAGAAGTGCATGCTTATTCTACTCCATTTAAATGGAGTTGAATTGAAATTAAATTAGATTCTGCTCCAATTAGTCCCACACCCTACCCAGCAACATGTTGCCAGAGGCACTGTCGCAGTAAAGTTTTTACACTTTCGTGGGTTTAAAGATAGAGACAATCGAATCTAGAATAAAAATGTTATACAAACACCCTAATTGGATTTAAAATTTACCACCAATGCAGCGCTGATGTATCCAAGAACATATTCCGGCAGATTAATTCAAATCCCATTTAGGGTCAGACGGACTCTCTGTCGTTAGAACCGTTCCAGAATTCTAGTGTCACCATTAATTTAGAATGTTTTAATGCGCTTGTTAATTTATAGCATTTTAACTGCTGCATTTTGTTCTAAGAATGTCGATGCTAAGTGTAAGCGCGAGAGGAACTTCATGACAATAAATAAGATGTTCTGATTTTTTTTCTCTCTTTTGATTTGGGGAGGGTTCGTCAGACGGTTGGTTTTATCAGTTCAGATGCAGAAAAGAATGAACTAGATTTTGGCATTTGTTATGCGTTTGTTCTAAAAGAACTCTGTGTTTTTTTTTTTTAATTGATAGGCTGAAGAGGAATTTTGAGAATTTGGATACGAACCAACAATGAGATATATTAGGACAGACTTCTTGATATTCGTTGTTGTATTGTCTATCTCCGTGCATAGCCATTTGTTCCGAATAGTTTTCTATTTTCGAAGTTTCGCGGCGAGTTTATTTTGATTAAGTGCAGAACAAATGTTTATGTGTGTTGGAACACACATTTGAAATGGAAGATTTTGTATCGGAAATTTGTAGTGGGCAAGCTTTTGCTTTGATGGAGCGATTTATGTTTTGCGTTTTAGTAAATAAATTGTAAAATGCGATGTTGCACATGGCGTGTAAATAATAAATAAAAGTCTCTTAGATGTCTTGATTTTTATTAGACGTTGACAGTAAATGCATAAATATTTTTCTTTTTCCCATAGAGAAGTAAAGAAGTAAAGATGAAGGAAAGGTGGGTTCATGTTCATATGATTTGAGTTATTAAATTAGATTAGGACTGCACAATTAATGTGCATACTAGCGTATCCATGTTGACTACTACGATCGTGGTTGATAGTCAGATATACAAGACACAAATTAAAACTATGCACCAGCAATAGGTCAGCTTGGTAAGGAGATAAAGAACCTAAACGAAGGAGTTCAGAAGATTGCATTAAAAAAAGCTCAATTTTCAAATGAAATAAATCGCGCAAATTCTCAAATTAAGGATTAATTTCATTGCAAAATTTTGACAATAATTAAAAGGGCTGATCGAAAAAGTCTTAAGGAAATTTGGAAAATTGGTCACCTGAAATTTCAACCGAAATATCTAAATATCTCCACTCAGTTTCTATTGTTATAGCTAAAGTATAATAGTGAGTTAATAAAACCTTTAAATTGCTTTTCTAAACAATACTAGTTTCGTAACTTAAGGTGCCGTCTCACTGTGTGAGGAAAGTGCTTGCAGCAAGTAAAAAAATTGCTGCCGGCAAAACTTGCACTGCCGAACGACCCGACGCAACTTGCATACAAGGGATTGGTTCAAGTGAATTGTTTGCATGCAAAAACTTGCGCTAGAAACACAGGAAGAGAGTGATTGGTTCGAGCAAGCGTTTGGTTGCAAATAAATCACACTTGCCGCAAACGCTTGTCGCTTGCACGAACTATATCTGTAAGTTTCCCGCTTGCGTACGAGTCAAAATGAGATTTTCGACCGAGCGACTTGTTATATCGATTACTTGCGGAATGCGATAGTTCACGCAGATGTGAACAACATGTTGAGGGTTTGCAGTGATAACCAAGCAGCACTGAAAGTGTTGCTCGACCTTCTTATCACGTTAAAGAAAGTCTTCGAACTGAAGCATTCTCTGAACTTGGTCAAAAGTCTAAACGCAGTGAATATCGTTGAGGAAAGTGCCTAACATCTAAGCTGAAGCTCCTTTTTATCTTTCTCGAAATAAGGGAAAATTAAGTGAGTATATATTGATGTAAGGGTTCTGAATAGACCAATAGTTTTGCCTGAGTGCTCGGATTGTAGCGTAGTACGGATTTTCAGCACCACGGTCCCAATACAGTGGCTCCCAAATTTCTCTCCGATGAGCCGAATTTGGTTGCCTCAAATGCTGCAATATTCGTGGTGCTATCGCAAGAGTCAATTGCCTCGCTTCCAACAATTCCCTTTCTTCTTTCTACAACCGTCTACTCACAGTCACAAATCACTTGGAGGTAACACTTGCGGCAAGCGCTTGCAGCAAGTACTTACGCTTGCATGGTGTGACAACCCGAAAAGAGCTCACAGCAAGTTTATCTGCAGGCAAGCAAAAAGTCCCTGGCGAATACTTTTCTCGCACAGTATGACTTCTCACTTGAAGCACTTGCACGAATATGTAAAAATATTTAAATTATCGAAACGCTTGCTGCTTCTCGCATAGTGTGACGGCACCGTTAGGCTAGGTGAAAAATTGTCAAATGTTCATATCGTCTACTGCTGTCAATGGACCGTGATCAGTTCCTGTGACAATCCACATGCCCAAAGTTGATACTTAATGAGTTTAATCTTGCCACCCCTGCAACTTATAAACGTTTGAATTTAAGAATTCTCTTCCAATTTCAGTTATAGGTTTTACAGTAGTTAAAAATAGACGATCTATCATCTATCACTTGCCATATGGACTTTTGTATGTAATTCTTTATTTGTCATATCTCATCTGCCATCTATCATCTGTCATTAATCATATCATTTGTCACATGTCATATGGACTTTTGTATGTAATCCCTTATTGGTCATATCTTATGTCTCACCTTTTAGTTTTATCTTTAACTCCCCGGTAGTACTACATTTTTTAATGATTAAGGAATACCTCCAGAGTCATAAGCTAACGCACTAACCTTTACACCATTGCAACCCATTTATTCGGACCCAGTTGAATTTTGTAATTATATGACTTGATGTACATATGTTAAAATGCAAAAGTTAATGTCCAAAGTAGAGGCTGTGGTGACTTGGAACTAACTATTTCCAAGATATTGAAGAATATCATTTTTTACAAATTTATTACATTGGGTTCAAAAGGACGTAAGTATGGCAAGGTAGGGCTTACTCTACTTCACCAGCCCGCTTTCTTTACGTAAACTAACTTGTGCCTAAATTTTCTTGTTTAGACCAATAGGATTAATAAGGGTCGTACAAAAATCTATCTATCAATAGCCTTAAACTTAACCCTACTTAAATTCAGTTCATTTTAATTTAAAAAAAAAGTGTGCCACTGACTCGGCGGATGCCTACCAGTTTTTCTGAACGGTGTTTTTGCATCAATCGATTACAAACCACAGCTGATCTGATCATATTTGCTGCACGGTAGGTATGGAGGTCTACGCAAGCTGTGGTTATTTGTGAATTTCTCTTCCGTCGGCACTAAACTCAACTTTTAAAAACTGCTCTGGTATTTTCTATTGACTACGCAGCCGCTGCAACTGCAATCTGGGCTATTTATTACAATTGTATTCAATGATATTATATGGTATGTTTTTCGTTGGAACCACCACACATCTATCTAACCATAAGAACGTAATAGGATGTGCACTTCAGTAGATATTGACTTTCTACACAAAGTTATTCAAAACATATTTGTATGGAAAACTTCAATATGCCTACTCTGTTAGAACTTAAAACGTCATTACTCCCACGTTCACTTATTTAATCACCTCTCGTCATTTCTTCACTCATGCCACTAGATTTACCTCTCTGCCCACTGCAACAAAAAAAAATGGTTCTAGCCACACAATTTAAAGACTCTTCGTTAGCGTACTTTTCCTATAAAGCATACTTTTAAGATTTTCTTTTAAATACTTTTTTCTTCATTTTCTTTTTCCTCTTTTATTTTCCTAAATATGTATTACACCAAAAACATAAATACTAAAGAATAGCCAAGTTCTTTTATATTTCACAAATATTATTTAGGTACATTTTTTCCAACTTGAAGTTTTGAAGATATATAAATATATATGCATATAAAACACATGTGTACAGAGCCCCAATTTTCAAGATTTTAAAAACTTGCCAAGTATAAAAGTGTACCTAAATTTTATGTCTCTATCTTTGTTGTAAGCGAAGTTAGATGGGGCGGGAGGTCAAAACGGCTTGATTGGGTTCGTGGAAATAAGGGTGTAGTGGCAAAGTTGCTAAAGAACTTGGCTGGTCACTACCGTGCCCCTTGATGTTTTTTTCTTTCAATCATTACTATTTTACTCAGTAAAGCATTAACTGCAGTTCGTATTTTGTACCTTTTTTGTTTATAAAGTTCTATGAGATTACACTGCAAGCCAAGTGATCAAAATATGACCATTTGACTCCAATTTGATAGCTCCTATTTGATCATCTGCCATGCAGTCTAATTTTACCTTAGTCGTACTTTGGACTTCATTTTGATTGGACTGCATTTGAACGCATTGTATTAGTCTTCATTATTATGGACAAATAAGCTAAAAAAGCCACTAAACGAAGTCGGAAGTAATCCTGAAACTAAGACTCAAGTGCAATTCTCTCTTAAAAAAAGAAATTAGCTTAAGCAATCAAAGCTTTGCGATCACTCACTGGAACTGCACAATGACGATTAGGCCCGTCATTACATATGCTTCTTATGGCGAGTCAAGGCAACGTAAATGAGCGCCACACTAAAGCAAAAGGGTACTCTTAAAACATATCTCACAGGACCTAACCTTTGCATTATTATTCAAACAAAGTGGCTTTACGCAGCTCATCAAGTCTTGTTCAAGTTAAAGAGTTAAGATTCAGCGATTTCTAAAGGACCGCCTACAAAAAACGTTATGCCATGACAAAAGTCAGAAGCATGGGCTTCCAATAACAACTAACAGCAAAAAGGACATCAATCTAACAAATAGAGAAGAATTCCGCCTTATACTGGTTATAAAATGGAATCGGGAGTGGGAGCATCACCGTTCCCCGTTTAAGAATGCATCAATCATATTTACAACTCTGGTATCGAAGGTGATGAATATATTTATATTCACGGGCAGTCATGCAGCTCTTTGCTCGCATAGCATTAACTTAAAATTAGCCAATCACCCTCCAAGAACCCAGTTCAAAGTATTTACGGTAGTAATAAACTTAATATAATGGACTTCAACCCCTAAGCTTCACCACCGAACCAGCGGTAAATTTAGCTTTTTAAAGCTGGGATCATAAGAAATTGGTTCTCATATTGAGAAAGCAACGGATGCCTAAGACAGGCTAAGCCAGCCACCCAGCTCTCTGTGCCTTCCCAGCGCCAGCTCCTCCTCGTCAGTAGAATATTCGCGACTGTCTGGGCGGCATAATTTGTAAACGGCTTTGTTTTGGAGTTGCGACTCTCTAAGTGATTGGTTTTCTATTTTAATTAGATCTACCTCTTTCTTTAGTTCTTCGTAGAGCTGTTCTATTTTATTAAGCTTTGCACGGAGTTCAATATTTTCGCCCTCGAAGCTTTTTAACTGCGTTGAATCCCGAGTAAAGCGCGCTAGTGCATTCAGCATCTTTGGGTTTCTTTTGGGGTTAACTTTTACCGATTCCGATGGTGGTGATCTGGACACCTGTTTACTGTTTTTAAAGGGTCTATTGATAGCAATAAATGGCTCCCCCCAGAATCCGTAGACCCTGCCTCCGAAGAGTGTGGATTTTCCAGCAGAACTGGACTGTCACCTGGGATATTGTATATATTTGTTTTGTTCATTGCATTTTTTTTTATACGATTTACACTCGGTATACGGAGAGCGGATTTTAGTCGCCTCTTACTAAAGACATGCCTACTCGGGTATATTCTAACCCCTACCCAAAGGGGTAGGTCTTGATAACATAAAAAAATAAAGTCTCTGCCTCTGGTAAAAACGTCCTCAATCTAACAATTAAAGAAAAATACCGCCTTCAACTTCAATACCCATCCAGATCTGTTTGACCAACAAGTGTCAGTAATATTTCGGGCTAATTAAAAACCGCCTCATAATGTCATCGCTCATTGGATTTTAACAATAAAAAACCTCCAATCAATGCTCAGTGGCGCACCTCTTCAAGCACCCCAATCAACCTTCATAAACAGTTCCCTCCCCGTAACAAACTTTAGAGCATCCACCTGCTGCTATGTGAATGACAGATGACATAAAAATTACTTCCATTTCATTAGAACTGTACGAGCCCGCTGCAGTCATTCATAAATGAAAATGACACATCTGGAAAGCCACTATGCGTCCCCTCATTCAACCTAAATGGTACAATGGATGGGTGGAAATGGTTACCTAATCCGCGCCACTAATAAGTGTACATTACGCCGTCATAGTCATTTAAATGTACTGTAACCAAGCTGCAGCGGAACCAACAATAACAACAACAAGTTCTATATGTCAATCTGCGTCTCTTGAGAGCGCACTCACATTTGTTTATGTGCTTGCTGCCGTTATAATTATTGCCATCAGTCTCCATACACACACGCTGCTGCTGCTGGGCCGTAAAGTACCAAGACTGTTATTATGGCCAAAGCTGTACCTCCTCAATATCTGGCTGTCAATCTGCAACAACTATCTAATTGTGGCCTAGTAGCTTTTCGAGTGCGCAGCGCAGCGCACACTATCTTGCTGGTTGTTATTGTTTCTTGGTGTTGTTTTGGTTCAACGTACGAATGAGGATGAGGTCGTTTTATTTTTTAGTTTTCCTTTAGAAGTGGCTTACATGCAGGGCAACTCTATAAGATAGAAAACTGTCACTGGTTTTCCTTAACACTAATGAGAGAGTAAAAGTGCATACACACAGTGGTGGTTTGTTTTTTTATTTTCCGTCTATTTGTCCTAGGATCACACAGTGCGTATGCCTTCTAAAGTATGAAGCTCTTGAAGCGACCGCTTAAGCCTAAAGGGGTTGCGGATTTAGTCATGCCAAGAGTGTACGTACTTGTGCAGCGAATAAGTGGCAAAGGGAAGACGGTAGGCTACTAGTGCATGTTTTGATTGTGGCGCGAGCTCTCTGTGCCAGGAGAATAACAAGTAATCGCATTTTGTATACAGAGAAAAAAGTGGGAATCACTCATAGGGCTCTCTATAATAACTGGAGAATGGAGACATGTGTGATGGGAATTGGGTGGTGTGTGATTTCTATACACTGGAAAAAATGTTTACAGTAGATTTAGGGCTAGCTTTGAAAATAATTACTTGTATTCAACTAGGAAATGTTGACTAAATATCTGAAAAAAAAAACGGCTAGGCACGAAGATGTTATTTCTATTACTGGGAAAAAGTTTGCCAGAAACGCCAGACTATATGTTACGTGATCGCCCTGCAATAATCCAGAAGTGGCTATAATGTTTCAACAACGGACTAACCGAAACTCAATACATTGAGGGGGAGCAAAGAGATCTTTCTAGGTCGCGGTGCCAATCATCTCCAAAAATATGTCTAGAGCTAAGGTATATTACCCTCACTTCCTAAGTTTCGTACTCTGTGTCTCTTTTCTGATGCTTTGCTTACAAAAGCAATGACTTACTTCTGAGACCAAATCAGGATTGCTCTGTAAAATAGGTCTTGACATTTAATTTACCCATGTCACTCAACATTAGCCTCCCAATTTTTCAGCTCTGCCCCTTTGTGTAATAGTCTACCGCTATAACTGCGACAAGAATAGATAATGCAGCACAATTTAGCAAGGAACTAATGCAGTGGCGGACTTACTCCTTTTGATGGCTCTAGGAAATAAGGCCCCAAGAAATAAAGCCTAAAAAATAAAAATGAAACAAGGCCCCAAAAATATAAACGTGAAAAAACAACAATTTTTTTTTTAAATTGGGGTCTTATTTCATTGTTTTGGGGACTTATTTCGTTCTTTTGGGGTCTTATTTAATTTTAATATTTCAATATTTTTTCATTTGAGTTCATTTCTATGTAAAACTATCGCAACGTATCCGTCGGTTCAATGACTACTGCGAAAAAGGGCCGCCGGGCTTTATTTCGATTTTAAAATTCTTAATGATTTCGTGGTTGATTTAATAGTTATGGAATGGAATATGCAACCCCCCTGCTTAGTTTCCCTACTAGAGTTGGAGTACGCGTGTGGTTGGCTATATGCAATAAGTTTTACCCAATGTTTATACCCAATAAGTCTTTGCATATACCCAACATCGCACCCATCGGGATTTAACAGTGACAAGAAACAGGGGAGTTGCAGGGGGGCAGCTTGCCCCCATTTTCCATTTGACGATTCTCAATTATTGTAATAATATAAAAATCTTTATGTCATTATGAAACTTTTGGGCCTTTATTTCATTTGTATTTTGGGTCCTGCGGCGGATGTCGCCCCCCCCCCCCCCCCCTCCCCTTAGTCCGCCACTGAACTTATGAAATGCTCTTAACTGTAATAACACACAATACTTTTTCTTACTCGAGCTAAGCGGGAGAGCTGTTACAAACATTATATATGAATTTCTAAAAAAAAATTATATTGGCTGACTTACGTCCTAAAATTTGGTTTATCATAGACCAAGGTTTCAATCAATGCAGATAATTCTAATATTTAAATTCCTTCTATTCACTCGGTTTAGAAATTTCAAACCTCATATTTCCTAATTCAGATACAAATATTTTTTGTAGATTTTCGTAAACTTTAAATTTTCAAATTGACTTTATAATGTTGTATGTTATTTGTTTGCTTCTTATTTTCCTGCATTATTTGCATACAAATATAAATTTTGAAGGTATTATTGTTTCTTCATAATCAGGGCAATTTGCAAAAAATGATCATAATCAGGGCAATTTGCAAAAAATGAAACACATACAGACGCTTTAAAGTCAATGAATTCGATGAAGTTGATTTTTGTCCAGTTTCACGAGGAAGCTTGTTAGCATCTGACAACATGGCTTGTAACCGCTTCGATGGAGATCTGCCAGCTGCAACAAACATATTTAAAGTAGTTCCAGACGGTCATCAAAATTCAAGAAAACTTAAAATTTATTTACTGTGCGCTCAATTCTGTGGTAACTCTGATTATGTAAAAAAAAAAAAATAAAACCAATCAAAACTTTTCATTGCTGTTCGTTCGTTTCAAAATATCAAACTGTCAAAAGACAAGGAGATACTAACATTGGCAGAACGCCCATACTTCGTCAATCTGTTTGTTGCATTTGAGTTTAAAGCACTCCCAACGTCAACAAACACAACAAATTAGTCGTCTGCTATGAAAACTTCAACTGAAACATGTACTCGAAAAATTTAAGAAAAGCGTTTCCCCTCTTCTTACCGACATAACTTGAGCGCCTATAAGTAGGTTGTTTTAAAATACTAAGGTTTAGCGCACCTGATCTATTGGTTTATTTTTGAGATGAATAGTTAATACTGTAAGAAAAACTCATTCTCAGTGCCAAAAAAAAACAAACCTCCAGGCATCAGTTTAGTCAAAACCCTGGATGATGCGACTTCAAATAATTCCGTTCAAAGCGGTTCAAAAGTGCATATCGTAAAGCTTGCTTATCATTCTTTGTCCGCACTATTAATGGTGTTCTCTAAACATCAAAGTAAAAGCCAACAATTTTATTAGAACGAATTTTAGTCAAAATTAATCACCTTGTTGAATTATCAAAACCAAAACACAAACAAAAAAAACTATACACGCGACTATAAATAAAAACATTTAAAAATGCTTAAATTTTGTAACGGATCTATTTTCGCTTCAAACTAAATCGATTCTATTTTTACTATGAAAAGAGTAAAAATATTTTTCTGCGTGTACCATCGCTCCCTGTACTGTACAGCGTGTAGTACGGCCAGAACCACATACAGACAGAGACAAGCACACCTCTCGTACGTCGTACTGAGTTGCTTGCTGGCGTTTTTCGCTGTTATTGTCGACTCCAATCGACCACCGACAGTCAACGCTGAAAACTCGTGCGTCGTACCAGCTAGATAGTGTTCGGTTTGGTAGATTGTCGTCATAGAAAATCTTATTCTTGGCATAAACTGAGAACCTGCCGGGCGTGCTGCGTGCGCTTAACAGCCAGCCTTCTCGATTCCGATCTATAACGCTGCATCGTCGCAGTCGCATTAGCAGTATACCATTCAGTTCAGTCCATGTCTACCGGTTGCACATATTGAATCGATAAAAGTCTGAATTTTGAATCGCTCCATGCGAATTAGTTGTACCGGTCGTAAGCTGGCGCGAGTTTAACGTCTCTAACGTTTTGAGAGTACATGTGAACATAGAAGTGATTGTGTATTTGTTTTTATTTTAAACAAATAACTGCAAATTGAGAAGTTTTTTTTGTACGTCAACAACAAGAAAGAAAATATATATACTCTTTTTTTTTCATTAAAAATAGAATTTTAGCAGCATTTTGCGCAAATTAACAGTGCGAATTTGTTCACGATATTCGTCGGCAACAGCATAGTTTATTTTTTTTTATATTTTCTCAGCTCCGTTTTTGCTTTAAAAAATAATTCTTCCGAACCGAAAGTGAAAATTAAAAAAATAAAGAAAATACATTAAATCGAACGAAATGAGAAATTGCCAACGAAATTGTTGCTGCATCATTGTTGCAATAGTCCCATGATCTTCACTCATATACCTACACTTGTTTATGATAAAAAAAATTTACAAATATAAAAACTTAGCTAATTTCAAGGTGAAAAATAATTTATTCAAATAAAAGTGAGTGTCAAGAAATGTTATAATCCCAAAAAAAAAAACTAGTACAAGTGTTGCAAAGTGCATGTTGCAAAAGAAAATACAAAAGAAAATATTATGCAATATGTGCTAAATAAAATAATTAAAATATTTCGCTTGTGTTATTGTTTAGTTTATATTTCATTGACCGTCTCTATAGTGTTTTTTTTTTTTTGATGATTTAGGCTGAAAATATTTAAAACAAATAGAAAACGAAAAAAAAAATAATGTTCTAATTTGTGACACAGAAAAATGGAAGGTTTCTTTCTATGCGACATAAATGTGCAAAGTGGTTAAATTTTTTTCGAATAACGTGTCTTTAGTTTTTCTGTCATTGCTGTTTTGACGTTGTGTATTTTTTTTTTTAGAAAAGCACTGTTTTGAGGAATTTTTGAAATAAATTTATCCAACAACAATGACAACCAAGGCTGTTGGATGAACCTTGTCGATATTTTATTATATACACTCAAATATAAGGTTAGCTTGGATTTAGTGTCACAGATAAAATAGTGAGGGTTGTTAGAGAAAGTGTAAAATCTTACCTACGAGTTCATATAATTAATGAATAGTAATTATAGTAAGAATTTTACACGGCATCTTGAACTTTGAGAGTTATGACGCGTTAAAATTAAGAATAGCAATTACCGCCAGCAATTAGAGTTCTATTTCTATGTTAAGAGTTCTGCGAAAATCACTTGCCAGATGCATGTTCCGGTAAAAGTAGATCGCATGGAGTACTTTTGTGTAATTCCAAACGTAAACGTTAAATCTGAAAAGAAATGGTGAAATTTAACTCAGATGAGAACACGCGATCAATTTGACCTGTGAGCCGGGTCAGGAGTCACTAGGCAACTAGCTATTAAAGCAGGTGATGTATTTGTATTTTTCCGACAGAGTGCTTAAGCTAGTGCGACACATTATTGTCTACGTCGTTAAATGTAATTATAAATTGCTCAGATGATTTATCAATTACAAGTAATCTCGGATATGCTTCAGGCAATGGCTTGAAGGTGGAAAGGCAAAACTTGTTTTACAAAATACCATTTTACTTTCAAAGCTCTTGCCACGCCTACTGGTTTAAGGTGTTTTTTTTTAAGGCAACTATTGTCAACTGTTAGTTTGTTGAACTACTTAGCATGGAGATCCAGGTTCAAACTTACCCATGTAGCAAAAGAATGTTTCCTAGGCGATTTACTACAGAACTGTGCATTCCTAACCTCGTGCTTAGCAGAAAAGAACAAGCAGCTGGATAAAGTGAACTCTATATAGATTACGCAATTTTTAAGAAGCAGATTTAGTTATAATTGATAAGTGGTCATGCCAAGTTGCGTGATAATGAATATTATTCTAACTGAATAACATTTAGTCAAAACAACATTGTCATAGCGAATTGATGCACCTAGAATGCGAGTGAACAATCGAAAGGTTAACAATTGCAATATCAGCCGGCTATGAGATCAAACAACAATGTTAAGATTGATTTTAATGGACATACGTCAGGCCTTCGGCGTAATATAGGTCCTCAGGGCGGTGCTGTACAACCTAAAGCACACTTTGGCGCGGGATAACCTAAATGCATCAATACGGTCCCGATCTATATGTAAACACTTTATAGGAAAATCAATATGGATGCAGTGAAGTTGGTTACTTATCGTGCTCCCGACCCTAGTAAAGTCACTGTTTAATAAAGCCTTCCATTCTCTGCAAGCCAGACGACGCTTTGGATTGGTCTTTAAAATGGGGGTTCAGTTTTCTTGTCGTGCACGTCATTTTGAAAGCGTCCGATGATGTTAATATCTGTTTAAGATATTGCCTTCCGTATTGAAGAAGTCACATGATAGCGCATCACCTTGCCGCAATTCGGTGCATGTTTGGAAGAGTTCAGATGAGATATTGCCAAATTGCACATTGCACCTTGCCATGTAGAGCTCCTGACGATGAATGTTATCATACTCGATGAAAATATGGGGTGTCTCGTCTTGAAATTCGTTGGTTTTGCCAAGATTATGTGTTAGTGTGAAGATTTGGTCTAACTTCGATATGCCGGTCCGAAAGCCACACCGGTCCCGGTATTTGGAATCGTTAGCTCTGGGTCTATACACATAGTATAAAAATACAAGCTATGCTGGATTTCACTGGTCGAATTGTCATTTTTTATTGTCACACCGAATTGCGGCAAGGTGATGCGCTATCATGTGACTTCTTCAATACTGATAGTGCGCAAGGCAGGTGACAATACGGAAGGCAATATCTTAAACAGATATTATCATTATCGGACGCTTTCAAAGTGACGTGCATGACAAGAAAACTGAACCCCCATTTTAAAGACCAATCCAAAGTGTCGTCGGGCTTGCAGAGAATGGAAGGCTTTATTAAACAGTGACTTTACTAGGGTATGACGTAGTCAGGCTACATTCCGCTTGGGGCGAACAGTATGATCCCCTATCCCTATATGCCCCAAAGAAAAAAGGGTTAAGAACATGATGGATGGCATTTTATTTTATTCTCTGAAATTTATAAAGAAAATTTTTTTTTTTAAAAAAACCTCCACAAAAATTAGGCGTGGCAAAAACCTGATATAGCAAACATGTGAAGGAGTTCAGTCTCTACATATTTTGTTAAGGCTCTAACCCCTTGTGTGGGCTTATTAAAAAAATGTAATACTTTACCATTTCGAGAACCTAGGGAGTATTTTTCCCAAATTTCCATCCACCTTGCTTAAATGTAAAGGCCTCAAAAGTTGATACAGAAGAACGGACGTACATTGTTAAATAGTCTTCGGTTTGGATCCTGTTCAGAAATATATATACTTCAGGGGTCTACGACGACTATAAAGTGGTGTTGCAAGCTATGAGTTAAAAACCCTTAGTATAGGGTATAAAGTGGCAGGTCGACCAGTGAAATTCAACAAACCTTGTACCTTTTATAAAGTCACTCAGCTGTCAAAAATATCTTATGTTCTTTATACCATGATCTATACATACCAGCATTAGCTGGTTTTGAATGAACTTTGTAACTACCGCTGTACTAAAGTCAGGTAATGCTTAAGAGGACGCGAAGCGCTTAACTCGCAGGACCTTGATCGCAGGATAAAATTAATTCATACGGGGTGTTTTTTTAGAGATATAGAACTTCGAATTGAAATAAAACACAAGAAAATCATTTTAATGTCCATCAATTTGGCTTTATTGGAAGGATAATTTTATGCCATTAATGTTTTAATATGATTTCGGGCATGTGGCCGCCAAAGCTGGTTCATATAACGACAAGTCTAGAGGTCCAATTTTCAACCACTTTTCAAGCATTTGGGGCTGTATGTCGGCAATAACACCACTAATGTTGGCTTCCAAGTCCCCTAACGTTTCTGGTTTGTTGGCATAGGCGAGCGACTTCACATATTCCCAAAGAAAATAATCTAATGGTGTCAAATCACACGATCATGGTGGCCAATTGACAGGTCTATTCCTTCAATAAATCGATTGTGACGTGCGCTGTGTGGCATGTAGCACCGTCATGTTGGAACCACATCTCGCACACATTTATACCATCCAATTCGGGAACAAAATAGTCGGTTATCATGGCTCTATACCGGTATCTATTAACGGTAACTGACTCTCCAGCATTATTTCGAAAGAAGTATTGCCCAATGACTCTAGAGCACAACAACCAGTCAGTTTTTGTGGATGTAATGGCGTTGCAAGGTTCTCATGTGGATTCTCTTCAGTCCAAATGCGGCAATTTTGCTTGTTGACGTAGCCATTCAACCCAAAATGAGCTTGCGGTAAACTTCGCGAACTGAACCATTATTTTCGAAATAAATTTGCACGATTTGCAAGAGTTGTTCATTTGTCAACCTGTTCACGATGAAATGACAAACCAAACTGAACATAAATGAAATTAGAGTTGCCAGATTTGTCCACAAAATGTCAGTTTTATCTCTATTCGAAAAACCAACCCCTAAAAAAACACCCAGACATATAGGAAAAGGACTGAACTTACCAATTGAAGGAAAAAGTTCTGCATAGACGAAGATCAGATATTTTAGGTATTCAAATTGTCTTCTTTGAAAAGGAGTGGTATTCAAGATCTGAATGAAGGCCAATACTGTATGGAAAGCAGCTGTGGCATACCAAGACAAGCAGTCAAAATCAATTGAAATTTATTGTCAAACTTTGTAAGCGCTTTCACTGGTTCATTCATTACATTAAACTAACTAACTACGCACTGAAAAAACATTTCAAAGATGATATCTGTGCAGGCTGCGGTTACATGAAGATCCGCTATGGTACACCCAACTTTATCTGGGGAAATTAATAAATTATTTAGTACCCCATAGTCTAATTTACACAGGATACAGGACATCAAGAAAAGAAGCACCTAACCTACCAAAACCGAAGTAGTCCAAGCATAAATTGTTCTGCTTCATCAACTTAAATAACCAACCTTACCGTATGGGCTCCTGATCCCGACCGACACTCGCGTAAGAAGGGCTTGATAAATAATGGAGTTGGTGGGGTAAAGTAAAAGTGACGTTCTATGCTACTATATACACGAAATATCTCCAAATATGATATAAGTGAGCACCTACCTTATGGGAAGTGTAATATATGATATTGAAATGTTTTGGATGTTATGATATTTTTCTTTTGGAACAATCTTTAGCTGAACATAATACAAGTGAATTACAACCTCACCGCTCATTCATAAATCTCAATTAGTGGTCCCACAGTGGTTCTCAGCAACGTACTGTCATTCACCTTGAATAATATAAATAAAGAAGTTCTATAAGGACCATCAAAGACCATTGTAAAAGACCAACAAAAGTGTCATCCAGTCTCACAAAACAACCCCATATCAATCGTTTAATAAGCAGGACGTGGCCAAGTACCACGTCTCATTACGTGCATTTATTTTCCACCCATTGTTGTTTGTACTGGTACTCTACTCGAATGCCTCCTGCTTTGGGATTTGATTGATTTATGAAACCCCAAGTGGCAAGAAGTACGCGAGACTCTGAAACAATTACATAAGAGCGAACAAAAAACGAACTCCCTCCTCTCGGATTATCTACTGTTCGTGCAATGCTCCTGCGCCTGCCATTGATATCTCTTTTAGCGATGAGAATTTTTATGGAGAAAAACTGTGAAATTTTATGAAATTTCTACGCAAAGAAATGAGAAATGTTTTTCTGCTCGAGAATTATTGCGGCGGCAAAACCAACCGACAATAGAAGTACGGAATGAGCTCTTTGGATTATTTTCTTAACAAAACATAAACACATTTATTTATTTGTTTTTTTTTTTTTGCATCTTTTATTGCTTTGAGATCAATCTATCTATGCTTGTCGATGCACTTCTGTTTACAGTTTCACGGAAATTGCTTTTCTCTGTTTGCAAAAACAAAAAGCATGTTCTTATGGGACCGTCGAATATATTCAATTAGCTCCAGGGTGTGTGTGTGCATTACCAACCATTTTTAATTTATTTTTTTGCAAACTTTTATCTCGACGAGTAGAAACTGAGATAGGTTTGTTGTCTTTGCCAGCGAAGAACATGAATTTTTTAGATCATTTTTTGTCGCAAAGAATAAATATTTAAAATCGTCACTGGTTGCGGAATTTTCTGTTTTTTGTCGCAGATAAGATAACAAGTCGGAGGTTGGATGATAAATCACAGTAATTGGCGTAAATAAAATTAACAAATCTCACACGCAAAGTAATTAGCATATCATTCTCGGGGTAATGTTTGTGCCATGTGCTTGTGTGTATGTGTGTGTATATACAAATTACCGCATTTGAAGGCTTAGGGAATGAGTAGAAATTTACGACAACGATAAACATGTGACTAAAAACAGAGTTTGTTGAAAGTTTTGTACGTGATCTAAACATTGTAGAAAGTTGGCTACCATTTTAATATTTTAACATTCACTTCATTCTCTAAAAAAACAAACACTGTGGTCAGAGCCTTGGGCTTAGCGGATTCACGGATGTATAATATACTTCGTACAATATAACTCTTCTCTGGGTTCCCGGCTATCCGATGGAGGGCTCAGACACAACTACAGGTCCATTGTACTACCATTCAGACACCTTACATTAATGTACTTAGTTTTCTCGTCTTTCGAAGAAAAACGAGAAGGAGCTTTAGTGATGAAGAGCTTAGATGTTCGGCGCTCAACACGTAAGTCACGAAAATTTTGCCACCTGATGCGAGCATAGGTCGGACAACTGCAGAGAAAGTGTTCCGCCGTGTTATCCTCAGGTCAGTGGTTCGCTTAAGCCCAGCACATTTAAGTGTTTAGCAAAAGCTTGGAGGCCCGAAAGGACGCCTATAAGCAGCCTACAGTCGATTCTCCTAAGAGACAGAAGCAAAAATGCTGACCGGGCGCAGTGGTTTGGTCTGTCTACATCCACCGCAGTCGCGCCACTGAATCTGGTTTTCACGAGAAACCCAAAAATCAATGGAAGACATGACTAATGATGTAGGTAGACCCATGATGTAGTTCGGGTCCTGAAAAAACGTCTTCTGAACCTTGTCTAGCAAGCTCATCCGAGATCTCATTTCCCTGGATGCCAGTGTGACCTGGTACCCAAACAAGATTCACTGTGTTTAGTCTTCCGACCAAATTCAGAGAAAGCTTGAGTTCTAGCGCTAACTTGGACGAGGTAAGAGGTTTCAGAAGCGCTTTTAATGCAGCTTGGCTATCACTGCATATGCAAATGGCTCTAGCTCTCCACCTGTTGTTCACAATATAGCGCATTAGGAGGCAAAAATCTCCGCTTGGAAAACAGATGTTTACCCATGTGGAAGTAAAGTGGTATGTCATCGCGTTCCACAAAGACTCCAGCACCAGACCCCTGTCCGATTTTGGAACCATCCGTGAAAATACGATGGCATTCAATCCATGGTTCAGAGTCTGACCGAAGGCTTTCCGTTACCTGTGAAAAGTTGACGTAGTAGTTTTTTCGCAGAAGGTCAAAGGATAATTCTCGAGCAAGTTCTTCAAAATTCCAGGTATCAAAATCCACCTCTCTTTAAGCGAAAGATGGTTTTTAGCGTACACCCCATGATATATAAATCGAGGGGGGGGGGGGGGAGATTCATCACAGCATCTAGAGCAGAGCCCGGCGTACTAGGGAAAGCACCTGTGCAGGCGGTTCATTGTGATACGATGGATGCATGGCCATACGATTTAGATATCTATATTCCGAACCTCCTGAGCCTGATTACAGTTTTGACTGCCGTGTTGCTGTAGTATATGTCCAGAGAGGTGAGGTTTGGCATTACCTCCACAGCTGCATCGGTTTTACTTCCGATTAAGCTGCCCTTTGAAAGGTGATATTTCTTCTCAATAGCTTTCTACATACAACTGTGCCATAAGGTTAAGGCTTACTACAACTACAGCCGCAATTTACCACATTCGGTTTGAAGTCCTATGTATTCTCGAACTTTTTTGCAGCAAGCCTCAATATTTTGCTGCCTGATGGCACCCTTTGGTGTTCCCCTGCTGACCGCAAACCCGAAACCGTAAATAGAAATATTGAGTGGTTGAACGAGTGATCATACAAATCCTTCGCCGAGGAAGTGAAGAAAGGGATGTTCACTTCAATGGCCGAGTCTAGTTGTCAGAAGCTTGGAATACCCTACAACTCTCATTAATTTAGTTGCGGTGACACAAATGAGAAAGAACCCGTGTTTTAATTTTTTTGCGGATTACTGGCTTCGACATCGAATTCTATTCAAATCGTTCTTCGTTCTTTGTTCTTCGTTCTTCGTTCACCTGTGAATAATCTCAAGCTAATTTTAATTATTTTGAGCATCCTTTATAGCTTTTTATTTTTTTTTAGAGTTCTTGTGAATAGTGGTTCTAAAAATGTACTCTTGTACACATTGGAGTCTACAGACAGATCAGCCGGGACACACAGTGCTTTTGTGCTAAGTTGTCAACAACCATTGTGGATGCAGCGGCTCAGTGGTTAAGTGCGTTGGACCACTAAGCGAGAGGTCGCTGATTCAAATCTCTATCTATACCACCTACCCTCCCTCTCTTCCGAACGTCTGAAAAACATCCAAGAGTAAGGCATGTCATAGACATAATGGGTCCACAAGGACACAAGGCAGGATGGAACTTTTCCTTCATGCCAACCCATATAACCTAACCTAACCTAACCTAAGACCTGTCATGAGAAGCTTTTTCAGAATTAATTGACGTTCGGACACTTCCATTCGTGTCAAAAAATATATCTTCGCACACACAGTAGTTGGAGAACCTAGGCTTTGGGTGTAGTATGGGTCGCTAAGCCTAATATTTATATTTTTTTTTTTTTTTCAACAACCATTATGCTTTGAATCCGTTCTAAAATGCAAATTTTATTATTCTATTCTGAAGGTTAATGATCCATAACAGAATCGGAAGCCCATTAAGTAAAGTTAGTTAGGAAATATTGATTTGGATTCCTCCAAACTAATTCGACCGCGATCACGATTTCAAAAAAAGCCTTCCTAAGTCTCATGTGCGTGTGTGACATGTACCCAAACTTGCCCTGGTTGTCATCATTTTACGCACAATGTAGTCTTCTATTCTTCTTTCATTGAAATATCCCGATGATATAGGCAGCAGTTGTTTATTTATTTTTCGGCTTCGTGATCTCATTAGCCGACAGTTCTTTTTCTCTTACTATGTGGCAGGTATTTTTTGATTTAAAATTCAATGAACAAACATATTGCAAATATTGGTCCTTGAAAACTACCTACAATTTTCTCGTTCATAGATCAATTTTCTTGCACAGATCGAAGTTGATTGCAAAGAAATAACCACACAGATGTCAAAATTAGACACAAGATCATTCCGATTGAATAATAGTTTCAGTCACACACTGGGGGTAGGTAGGTATCTACAGTACAGCTGTTGCCCCATTGCGATAGAACAGCGCAGGCAGCACAGCCGCAGCACAGACTCACAGAGTTTGTCATCTCAGCGATTTGTTTTTAGCAAAGCCAACGTGGATGGAATGATCAAGTGCATCTCTCACATCGATCGCACACTGAGAGCGACGACAACAATAACAACAGTGATGGGAAAAATCTCAGCGATACACCGCATCATTTGTATCTCAGGCATTTTGAAATGTATTTATAGTGCATGCTGCAGCGCGCAGGAACACCAGCCACGAGAAAATTATTTCAACACACACATTCTGTGTGATGAACGATGTTGTCGTCGTCGTCGTCGTGTGAGACTTTAGCAGACCCAGAATGGACGTGTTTTTGTTTTTTTTTTTTTTTTCATTCATATTGTGCAGAAATTAACACTTCACTTTATGGGTTAACATTTTTAATGAAATGGGTTCAGAAGTCGCAATGGCAGTGGCAGCACTGATAAATGACAGAGCAATTAAATGGTGCTGCTGCGCACAAGTGCCAGCCTCCAGCAAACATTTCCTCATAAAATAGGGGGGCTGTATGCCGGGGACGGGACTATTGTTTTATGGATTATACCTACCTAAGTTGAGTAATTGTTTTTTTCTCAGAGAAAAATAAACAATGACTGATTTACGGCGGTTTCACTTTTATGTCATGGCAGCTTGGATAAGATCTCATTTGTCGCATTCTTGGCTTAATTTGATTATTTTCTTTGTCACCGCAGCAAGGAATGTACGAATGTATTTCTCATAGCAAGTACCTAAATTGAAAAGTGAAAATCTTTCGTGGACCTTAGAGGTACCTCATCTGAATTTCCACTTAAAAATTATACCTTGATATCGTCGAGTTCGTTATAGTTCGACTCTGTTATTATCCCTGCAATAAACAAGTTTTTCTCCATCTTCACTCTCAATTACACGAAAAAAACAAAGGATACCATAATTGTAAAGGTAATTGCATATCGATCCAGGACACTTACATAGTACGACCAAGTAGTCTAGTCCCTTCTCTTCGAGAATGTTTGCACTAGGGATGCAGATACAATTCTTTTCAGCTGTCTCTGATAAGAGTGTTCAACATCTCGTTACATGTGTAAGCGAAGCCAGTGATTAAGTTACACTACTCTCTCCATTCTAGAGTTATTTATTTCACTCAACTGCACTCAAAGGACTAAGGTATCAATATATGAATCGGCAACCTTCAAAGGGTAAATTGGCAATTTGCCGCGCTGCGCTGCGCTGCAAGGCATCGAACTATGCAAATCGTGATGGGGTACCTAACCTATAGATACACCTAGCCACTTTAATGGAAGTATGTTTTTGTCTGATCTGGACAATTGGTATTCTCAAGATGGCCGTTGCAAACTATATTTATTGTTATTGGCGGAGGATACGGCTTAGGATACGTGCTGCAGCATAATATGTATTTCTTAAGAGGATACCTATGCCTACCATGGAAATTGGCAGGCAATTTAGATGATGCTATATTGTATGCTTGTGTATGAAATTAAGTTATTGTCGATTGAAATGAGATGAGATTGAAGATATGAGCTGCTGGTGCATAGAATCTATGTAGTTGTTGGGGGTATTTTTTTAATGAGCAACGTCTCAAGGGCATTACTATATTAATGGAGTGTTTTGTTGAACGCGGCTTCCAAAAGACTACTTTAGCTGGACCCAGATCAAGTAAGTCGATTATCGATTTTCCTCTTGCTATCTCTACATACAGCTATAGCTTAAATCATCTCGGCGCCTTTCGTTTTACTGCTCAAACTTTTGCAATATTGAACAATCTGTCCACCGCTATCATTATGCCAACATTAACTGTGAAAAGCTGATCCGTTTCGATCATTGCAGAAACGACAGCTTGAGACCCAATTTCGAAGTATTTGGCTATTTATGCGGATAAGCTGTTTTTATTCTCAAACCGGAGAAAATCACTTACGATCTTGTAAAAAAATATCTTCAAAAGTATAGGTCATTAATCACTTCTGCTCGAACCTTTGAAACTTGATTGATGTATAGTAAGCTGAATATTCCATCAACGTTGCATATTCATGATACCCTGCATGATTATCAAAAAGGCAAATCCACTAAGACGTAAGGCACTTGACCGCAGGCTCTTGATGTCTTCATGGATATTTAGGATGCGGTTGACAATCTCACCTTCTGTAGTATCCCTACTGGTGGAATAGATCCTGGAGAGGCTTCAGAGTAGGGCAATTATAGCCAATGTGATTAGACTACACCACGACCTAAAAGATCTTTTGTGTTAAATGTCAGAAATATTGGTTAGGAGAGTAGCGCCTCTACTTTCCTAGTGTAGCTGATGATATGTTCTTTATAGCATCAGTGCTTATTACTTCTCTAAAAAAAAGTTGTCCTTCTAATCCGGTATAGGGCCCTCAGCGTTTGCTGTTCCACCTTGGATTATGATTTATTGTGATCGTACCAAACATAGTTGAGTGTTGGTGTTGTGAAAAAGCTCTGTCAGCCAACCCGACGAAGATGGAGCTGATGCTGAAGTCCAGTTTCCTTAGGCACTCAAGTTACATTACCTAGCAAAATAAAATATTTGGGTATCATCCTAAATGTGAAACTTTCATCTGTGGAACAGGGGCTAAACAGAGAACCCCCAAGACGGCAGACATTCTTTGGCAGAAAAGTATGATGAGAACAGAATTGAAGTTATCATCTGTTAACCTTCCAGTTCCCTATAGTAAGTAAAGCCAGAAACGGTCTTTTTCAAATGTGTGTAATACTTGGACTGCCGATCAATATCGGCGAAGGAATTAGAGGTTCAGTACCCATTTATGCCTTTGATGCGATGAATGCAGATTTTTGAGTACAAGTAACTGAATGATTTCAATTCTCTTTCTGCAGTCGTTAAGTACCGCTCATGCAATTTTGTTGCTACGCTTGGGGCACCTCTCTGGTGAAAAGTACCTCCTCAACTATTCAGTTAAGTAAACATCAACTTCACCAATATAAACCTAGTGCAGAGTCAGCGGTTGCCATAGGAAACCAGCCAAGAGAACACCCGGCCTAATTACGACTACTACTGCGCTTTGGCCAGGCCAGGTTCTCTTCGCCATTTCGAGGACCATTCATTCCGGTTTTGAAGCTAATAGCCAGTTACTTAAACTTTTTTATTAAACCTCCGGATATTGCTTTGATGTCAATGAGGTACTTTCTAGCTTCTGACGCCCTATCCCTTGCTAAAAATCCTAACAAGCTGGAATTCAAATGCCATTTCCATTGCAAAACCATTGACCTCTCCTGAAAAAGCGGAGTCTTCGCTTGATTTGCAGTTAACAAAGATCAAAGGAGTAAAATACGAGGGAATTGCATTGTCGTTTGTGGCTAACCTCGAATTGTTATTGAGATATGGTTTTGTGACGGTATGGGCCTCAATAGAAGTCTCCAAATGTGTTAAAATATTTTTCAGATTCCAAAATGAGAAAGTAAGACCACAATATGTTCACATAGCCAAGTTGCTATTCAATTCTGATCTGCTACTACGATTATCGTCAAAATTGTGAGGACCAAGGGCAATCTGATAATTCGGGCACGTTGCCTCAAATTTCCAAACCAAGCGGTGTTTCTTGTCGTCTCGAACCTAAGGCTGGAATTCGTAGATCCTCTTGGCTGGAGCACTATTGTCCATTCGCTCGATGTAGTCAAGCCGTCGTGTTCTGCCACCTATCTACTATATATACGGAACAGATCATAGACCCTTCTCGCACTTCCTAAATTCAGCAGGTCTGAGCGTCCTTTATTGTCTTTGTCACTAGTTTTGATTTTGCTTTTTTTTAAAATGCATGTAAAATAGAAAGCCTGGGAGCTTTAAAGACGCACTAAAAGTGGACTAACTAAAAGTTGATATAAAACACAACAGAAGCGAGTGTGGTAGCCGAATACACTAGCTTCTCTTTTTGTTTTCTAAAGGGTGTTTTTTTAAAAGAGAACTTTGAATTGAAATAAAACACAAGAAAATCGTTTTAATGTCCATTAATTTGGCTTTATTGGAAGGATAATTTTATGCCATTAATGTTTAAATATACATGTGGCCGCCGCGGCTGGTTCGAATAAAGACAAGTCTAGAGGTCCAAATTTCACATTTTTCAAGCATTTGGGGCTGTATGTCGGCAATAACACCACGAATGTTCCAAGTCCCCTAACGTTTCTGGTTTGTTGGCGTATTCGAGCGACTTCACATATTCCCAAAGAAAATAATCCAATGGTGTCAAATCACCCGATCTTGGTGGCCAATTGACAGGTCCATTTCGCAAAATTATGCGCTCATCGAATTTTTCCTTCAATAAATCGATTGTAACGTGCATGTAGCGCCATCTTGTTGGAACCACATTTCATCCACATTCATGCCATCCAATTCGGGAACAAAATAGTAGGTTATCATGGCTCTATACCAGTCTTCATTAACGGTAACTCACTCTCCAGCATCATTTCGGAAAAAGTATGGGCCAATGAATCCACCAGCTAAAAAAACACTAAAAAGAACACCCTTTAGAAAGCTTCACGTAAACAATTACTTTTAATCCAAAAACGTGACCCATCAGTTCGAGCACATATGTATATATTATCGATAAACACGACTTGTACTGATCGTCATAATGACAGTCAATAAACGTCTTCAAATTTGTTTTTTATTTCATTATTTTTGTGTTTACTTGTTTTTGTTTTTAATCAAAGTTCAACTAATATCTTTCTGTAACTGAGAATAATTTGTAACAGAGTTCCTGCCAAAAAAAAAACCAAAAAAACCGCAACCGACAACCCGTGCATAAAAAACGATTAATTTAATTGACAACAAGTTTTTGTCGACACCGCACGCTGCTACCCGTCGTAAAGCACCATCAAAGCTGTATGCATCGTTTTACAATTGCTCAACTGATTGGATATGGATTCAATTCGTACCGCGTAAATGCTGTCTGTGTCTATAAAAGCGGTTAAAGCGGGTAGAACTCAGCTTAGAAAAACCAGACTAAACTTTGTCTTTACCCCCGACTTGTGTGTCGGATTGAATTTTCGTTTTATTTACTTTTTTATGGATACATTAGTAGAAATGCAATTACGGATGACCGCAAATGTTGCGCAACACTTTTTATCTGCTTAGCCGACACCGACACACTTTGTGATGAATTGGAAAATACTTACATATACACACATTAGTAGATATCCATATACATACTGTCTTGGGTCATGTGAGTTGTGATATTGGCTGTTAATTGTTTAGATATAACGGAAGCTTGTTTTTGTTTAGTCATTTTAACGCTGTTGAATGTCGTCAAATGCAAGCGGTATTTTGTTCGTTAAGCTGAAGCTGTCAATTCTTGAGAGCTTTATTTGGACGACCTAAAAAGAATGCTAATTTTCAGGTTTATTGCGAAGTATTTGCCAAGCTTTTATCTGGGAGAAGTCATTGCACCAATGACATATCACTTATCACTTAATCTTTATACTTCTATATAAAATGCAATGCCTGTCTGGCTGTGTGTGTGTCCTTCCATAACTCGAAAAGCATTTATCTGATTTTTGTGTTTATTTTTTACCTTTTAGATACCTATGTCTATTTGTTTTAGAAGAGTGGGTGAAGAGGTAAAGTTGGGGCCGGGAGAAGAGGGCTGAATTCCAAAACGCAGTACTTCCGCATTAATGCTTAAAGCGTTCCAAAATACAAAATGCTTATGCTGATGCAACGCATACATTTCTAAAACTCATTGTGAACGCATCAACTGCTCAAACAAGAGCAAACAGAGCTTCGTGATCGTGAATGATTATGATGCATAACAAATGCGAATCAGTGCAAAAGCATTCATAACCTGGCATCAAAAAAGCAGTGTGCATTCACAATGCGCATTTTTTGACGTTTTCGAATTCAGCCAAACTATCTCTCAAACTTTATTTTTTAGTTCTTTAAACATTAAATTGGTGAAACCCTCCGGATCAGTATAGGTAACTTGAGAATATTATTTAACTTAAGCATGGCCGCTGGCATGGTCTTGTAAGTGATAAAATGATGCCTGACGGCCTACCAGAGTAGTTCAGTAGGTCTGTTTTTATGCTACTTTTCATGAGACCTGGATGTATAAAGTGAAATTAAGGTAGCCAATGACATCGTTGTAGGGACCCAATGTCTGAAATGCTGAAATAACTGTGTGACTGAATTCAAAACATGATTTTTGCGACGTATAGTTTCAATGTCGTTTCACCCAGATGTGGTGGTTGAGATCATCAGCGAATTGCCACATACACATCTAATCCATACGCACTTTTCTTCTAATTCACACTTGAAGTCAGTCAGAATTATGACCGCTCACAAAATCTTCACTTCGAAGACAATGACTGTGGAAGCGTTTGTCCAGGATCTGGCTAAGACTTTATCAAAACGAGTTGCGTTCGTAAAACCCTTGACGCCTAAACTTTAAAGAAATTGTAATAAATGTTTTCTTAAAAAGTGATTATCTTTGGACCGCTTTCTGATTCCATAAAACCAGAATATAAGCTAGAATGAGATGTAATCGCCATTCTCCACGCATTTTATTTCCACACAAACGTTCTATAATTTGTCACAGCACTTGTCTGTCAAATTCACTAGGCGTCTATTTCTGACAGCCCCAGTTTTCCAGGAAGCTTCTTGAGCAGAATTTACCTATAAATGATTCCGATCTATTTTGAAAATTTATTAAAAAACTCAGTTTTCTTTTTGTCCAAGTCTTGCATAATCTAGAAATTGCTCTCTCACTCATTCCCACTAATTTTGTCCATCTTTGACCAGTATCATGGTTCATGATTTCAGTGTCTTGCTAATTATGGCCTTAAGATCCCTAGAACATTCGATTAGAAAAAAGTGCAATTATTTAGATGCAGTATAGAAGCGATTAAATCTGTGTCCGATGCGATAGCAAATGCACCTCGACCTGAAAGATCTTTTGTGATAAATGTAAGAAAGTTGCTTAGGCTCCGTCGTGCCCGGAAACCCACCAGATTTTGTTCCTGGTTCTTCGAGGGTTTCAAAGCAGTGCGGTACTGATTTGGAGTCAATAATTGGCAAGCTGCTTGAATATCGGTGAATATATGGATGTTAGCGCCATTAATTTCTGACGTGTTAATAAGGTTTGCGCATTCCTTAATGGCATGGAGCTCTGCTGGAAATACACTGCGACTTTTTCCTATGGGTGTTGAGATATTTTTGTTTGGTTTGTGGATACCGGCTCTAACCCCCATCTATTTTATTTTCAATTATAAAAGGAGAACCGAGTATGTCATCATCTAATTTCAAAGACTACTGAATAAAAATGACTCTGACAGTTTTCAATTTGACAATTGGTTTGACAGCATTACTTGTCTGAAGTTAGTTCTGTGTTAAGAAAAAAAACGCTCTTACCTTAAATTTTTAAACATTTGTTTAATTTTTTTTTCTAAGAAGAGAAGGTAAGATTCGTAAATATTTACACATATCTTCAATTAAACGAAATTAAATTAAAACACATAAAATTTATATTTATAAAATCTTCATGTCAACGCCCAAAAATATTGCCCTAAATTTCAGAAATATTCGTTCATTTTTACTTAGACTTTTATTCGCAAGTAAACAAGTCGTCATTTCTCGGTTTTCTTTTTAAAAGTTGACACAAATTATACAGCCGGCTTAACAAGTCATAAATCATCGAGACCAACATGTTTACATACTTTTAACTGTCGCCTTTTAGTGTTTAGCTTTATACTATTTTCTGTAGGCTATCAAAACCCATCTGACTAATTACATAAATAAAGCCTTCTCCGAATGGGCGTTTACACTCATGTTGTCTTGCTTATCAGTATAACAAAAAAAAAACTGTCAAAATTGTTATGACATTGCATTCTTATTGCATTTTGTTTTGTTTTCTTTTCTACTTCGTAATGGAAGACAACCATCCTCGCGCCAACCCCTTTGCAACTACAGTAACTACAGTTCAATTCAATGCATCATCACTATCGGCGAAAGAGGCTTAAATGTCTGGCGGGCGACTCTGATGACAAAGAGAACCAACGTCAACACTATCTGTTGACCGTTTTGTATTGTTTGATTGTGGAGGTTTATACATATTTTTTACTTTTCTACAATCAACTGAAGAAGCTGAAGACCGAGTTGTAAATCGGATTTTATTGTGAGTTTTGTGGGTTTCGAGGTGTCTACCATGCATAGGCCTCTGTTTGCTGTCAGTTGGTCATCTGCTGTCAGATATCAGGTAGGCGAAGAGGTAGGTTAAGACATGAGTGGAGTGAGTGTGGACTATGCATGGTGTTTTATTTTTGTTTGTCTATTCTTTGAATAGGTATGCACATAAAATTAGTTGTTGTGCTTGCATTTAAGCCGCAACGCAAGTTCAGTTAACATTTTTGCTGTTCAACACTTTCCATTTCAATGCTTTTTTGTTGCGTTTTTATAGGTCATTATTTTTCATGCTGTTTTATTTTTGAAGTCGCATGCTATAGCAAAAAAAAATTGGGTTAAACTTCGGGGAGGCAATGTGTTGATAGTATGGAATGGTGGTGGTGACAACAAGGCCTGAGGGTGGATGGTGGATGTTAGAACTAAATTTTAAAGAATAGCATATCTCAATCTAGTTAATTTGAGGTTATTTCTATTTCATGACAGAGTTGCGACAGTACACAATTCCATCTCGTTGTACTCGTTCAAGATTACATAAATGTTTTAATCATTAATTTGAAGTAAGAACCTAAATATTTATGTACTATATACTAGTTATTTCTTTTTCGATTTCGTGATTGGCTCAATAGCTTTCTGATTTTGCTCCATGAGCGAAAGAACACAATTGATTTCCTTGTATATTTTGAAGTCTTTTCAAAAGACTATGATTTAAGATTTTACACATTCATAATACTGGAGAACGTAAATAAACCACTTTTTGCTATCACTGGTTGTTATTTTGTTTGAGTTGACTTAGTTTTTGTGATCAATAAAATGTTGGGCTTGGGCCTTTCAGTGTGAAAATCTGGACACCTCTCAACTTCGAAAGCAATCGAAATGTTCGGTGCATTTCTGAAAATTATATTTCTTTCACATACGATATTTGTTTTTCTTTTGACACCTCATTTAATAAACTTGGCGGAGGGAGAGAGTGCCTAAAAGGGGTATATGCCTTAAGGGCTGATATGCCTTACATGGGTTTATTCTATGACCTGTGTAAAATTTCATCAAAATCGGTTGAGTGGTTTTCGGGAACTTTAGACAACCGACTTTGAAAACAGTTTGGATAACAATAATAGAAGAAAAATGATGGACCGTTTTGTTCTGACCAAAATTACAGTAAACGGTCTTATAAGAAGTGCTGGTCTTGATATGTTTTTGTTGGAAGCAGGCAATAGAATATCTCCTTCTTCTCCTCCTTTTGTCAACGAGGTTATGATTAAGATTGAGGGCTTCCAACTTACTGCACCCCTTCTGGTCCGGCCGTTGGGTTCGCAGTTGCCAGTTGACATTGAAATTACATTTTTAGTTGTTTTATTTTCACTAGGGAAGTCGTGAGGAAACTTTCACGTTTTTGATGAGACTTAATTTGTTAGAATTGGTTAGGTTTGAGAGCGTCTACAAGTCATAAGTTCATTTAGATGTTTGTGTCTCCTGAAAAAGTTTGCAGTTTTAACTTATGAGGTTTTGAAAGAAAGTCGACAATAGGAGGAAAGTAATGCTAAAAATGAATTTTCTAGTGTTTCTAAAAAATGTATTTATCGTTATTTAACGGCATGAATCTTCTCCCTCAGGTATCTCAAGTGAAAAGTTGTGAAAACGTCGGCTTCAAATTGCCTAGAAAATTTGGTTTAAGGTCGTCATTTTCTCTCAGAAAATTTCTTAAAAATTTTAAAGATATGAAGACAACATCTTCATTAACCACTCTAAGGCCGCGTTTCCATTTGCAAGAAATGTCTGACAGTCTGTTCGACAGTGACTTGCAAGTGGAAACTGCGAATCTAGTTCGATCGCGACAGTTCTTGCATAACTTCTTGCAAGTATTTGCGAGTGCAATTAATTGCTGGTTTAAACAGGACATCTTTGTTTTTAATAAAAAATTAGTCAATAAATAGTTCGTGAATTATTAAAGAGTCAACCTGCTGCATGCATACATCTATATACTTTTATACTTTTCTTGCTAGCTCGTCTGCCATCTCATTGCCAGTCACGTCCCTGTGTCCAGGAACTCAGCAAAGACAAATCTTGTGCTGTAAGCCAAGAGCCTTATGTTGCGCGATTTCAATAGCATTGACTTCCTTAAATGGCCGCTTGACTGTGAATGAAAATGGTATACAATCCCGTGGTATCCGTTTCCGCGATTGCCCCAACACCAGCCTGGAAAACACTACTTTGATCAGAGAGTCTGATTGAGTCTTAATTCCTCTGAGAACAGACCGGTACCTTTTCCACAATCCATCGTCGATCCATCTGTGCGTCTGGATATATATGTATACCATTTTCGTTGGTTCATTCATTTTGCGTTCTTCCCTGCTCGAAAAGGAGCAGGAGAACATGTAGTCGGATCTAAAGTTGTCTCCTACATTTACATTTTTAAAATATGCGTGCCCTACGAGACATGGGTTCCACTTGATCTATTTCGCTGATCCTCAAAACGCTCTTGGCAGCTGAAACGTGCAAATATAAATCCAAGGGTTGCAAATTTACAATCATTTCCAAACCAGCTGTTGGTATCGTTCTTATTGCACCAGTTGGCCCTATGATTGCTAGTCTCTGTATTTTCATCAATAACTTAAGATTGGTTGATTTGTCTGCGGCTTGCCATCAGTCTGATACTACCATACTGCAATTTTAAGTAAATAACAATATGTCTTGCGACATTAATGGCTCTCCTGTGTAAATGCCTCCGCAATAAATTGCGATAATATGATGCGCTAGCTTCTTGCAAGATATATATTGCAGAAGAAATTGCAAGAAAACTTCCGCAAGACTTCCGCGAGTTTACTGCCAAATGGAAATGCGGCCTAACTTAAGCCTTGGTAACTTCCTCGTTGTTCGTCATCAAACAGGCGTTAGAGTTGTATGCTTATAAACCCTTTTAGATAGCTGACGCTTTTAATTAATCTCAGTCTTCTTGGTACCTAGTCGTTGGTTCCTTGAGTAGCAAAAAAATGCAAAACCAATCATGTCCTTCCCAAGGCTATGAATCTAGTAAAGCAAGCAAAGAACGAAAACCAATTATGGTTAGTGTTCTTCTTTTCAAGTGTCCAAAATTTCACCCTTTCATCTTTTAGAATACTGAAATAGTGAGAAAAGTTCATCTATCCTAGATTCCACTGTACTGATTTAGGCATTAAAACTCAGAGTTGAATTATACTGAAGTGAAAGTTAATGAAATGATCCCTGAGACAATTCGAAAGATTGAAAAGTTTAAAAATAATTGCATTGGCCGCCAAAAATGTGTTTCTTTCTTTCGCTTGAGCACCACATCACTGCATGCGTGTTTTTCGTTTTCAAACTCCAAAGAATAAAGCTGTGTCTTTAACCGTGCTTTCTCAAAACCCCTTTTACATTTCTTAGCTTACTGTTAGACTTTCAGCTTTCAGACAAAGCTAAACGACACAATAACACAAGCGCTTAAAACAAACATCCCATTTATACGCCTCAACAACAACGTCCACTCTCATTTCACAGCTCTGTGTAGAAACCCCCAAAAAGCCTCATCATGAACAAACTTCGGTCAGGCAAATACAAAACCAATCCAGATGGCAGCAGTGGTGGTCTCTTTACCAAGATCACAAAACGCTACTCCACCCTAAGTAACAAAATCATTAAACGACAATCGCCTGGTCGCTCAGGCACATCACCTGCCAAAGTGATATCTGGTAGCTATAATATGACGGGTGCCCATTCGGATGATCATCGCTTGGAAATTGGAGAACCAATTCTTATCTCGACGACAACAATCAATACCGATCGTATGGAGGACATGAATGGTCGCTACAAAACTCTTCCAATTTCCGATCCAAATGCTGGTTCGTCTGGTAGCGAGAATGAAGTCTTTGTCGATGCTGTGGATTCGTTGTCCGCAATGCCGGATATAAAATTTGAATTTAAGTCAAGATCACCGATCACCACCGGGAAGGAGTCGTCGCCAGAAATAAACGACACAACCGTCTCGTCAGTGGAATTGAACGATGTGATGGACAACTACTATGAGACTCCAAAGACGAGGAAGGCTCTGAAGAAAAATCACTCAAAGTCCGTTCAGAGTCTGCATAGATCGGAAATTAAGGTATTTCTGCAGAAAGCGCCATCTCTAGAGTTGGATAAGAAGGAACTGGAAATAGGAGCCGACATTGGTATCGAAAAGATACCAGAAGACGAGGAGAATAAAGAAAATGCCACTCCAATTCAGAGTAAGAGCGAGCCAAATACACCATTCTGCCCGGAGAAGAATCTTTTTGTACCTCAACATCACTATCAAAGCGCTGACTCGATAAACGTTGGATCAAAAAACAATCGAAGAAGTTCCAATTTCGCCAGCAACATCAGTATCAACCGCGGCAGCAAGGACAGCGTTGCCTGTGATAGTTCAATAGAAAATTTCGACATGAAGTCTGTCAGCTGTCAATCTCTAACCACACAGAATCTATTTCTTTCGATTGACGAGCTCAACGAGATCACCCGACAGATCAATGAATCCGAAGAGTTTAACAAGGAAATTGATCTGGAATACTGCCAACATCGGGATAATTTGAAGCCGAGTGAGCGCAGGATAACGTTGCTTAAGAATAAGAACTCGCGCATGATTAGCTTCAATCAAAACAAGGAAAAGATCAACCATGCCTGGAGCGGTTTGAAGCACTGGATTGGAGAGGAAAGTACTCGAATTAAGGAGGTGGTCCAGAAACAAGCGGCTATACAGCGAGTTGGGCATAGCTTCTCTCCAGACTCCAAGGTGTCACCGAGCCGAGGAGTACGATCAGATTCAGTGGAAAGGAGAGAGGATTCCGAGTCTATTGCAGCATCATCTTTATTCCTGCCGCAGCTAAGTGCAATCAACGCGTCGACGGTGATTGGTGATGATGATGACTTGGAGTCCTCAGTAACAATGCGACAAGGGGAGAATTCGCCATTTTCGAAGAAATCAAGACTCAAAGAAAAATGGGAGGTGAGTTGGGGAGTGTGTTTCTATTTCAAACTTGGTCAGAGTTCAGTTTTGTTTTTTATATTCGCGATATTTTTAATCAAACTTCGGAAGGAATTTTAAAGAGTTTTTCTTATATTTTTAGGGCCAAAATGGTTTTGAGGAACTCCGCCGATATATCAAACAAGGCGGCGACTTTGGAAAGGAACTTATTCTCATTCTTCAAGAAAGGTTAGTTGCATCTGTTTTTGGTTTTCCTGACATTTTGACATAAGAAATGTATTTCGTTTTTTAGAGTCGAATCCGAACAATTGTATTCGAAGTCACTTTCGAAAATGGCAACAAAACTAAATAAAGCATGTCGCGAACTGCCTGGCAGCATTGCTGATGCCTGGCGTGGTGTCGCAACTGAAATGGAGAGTCGCAGTGAAATTCACAGGCAGCTATCTAGCTCATTGGTGGATGAGTTGGTAAAACCGCTGAAGACTTTGGTCGAAAATCATCATAAAACTAGAAAAACCGTAAGTGTTATTCTTTAGTTAATTTCTTCTCCAAAACTAAATCCGTTTATCTTCAGGTGGAAAGCAATGTAGACAAAAGCTCCCGTGTTCTATCCGAGTGGCGGATCAGCGAATCGAAGGGTAAAAAAACTTCTCACACTTGCGCACGTGAAAACGAAAAGCTTCAAGATGGAATGCTTGACGTTCGAATACAGAAATCACCCTCGATAGCCTTATTGCATCAGGGCTCTAACAAAACGACCGCCGAAAAGGAAATCAAGTCCGCTGAAAAAGACTGTGCCAAGCTCGACAATAAACGACGCAAAGCGGAAGAAGCCGTTAAGCGGGCCGATGTCGAATACTATACCCTTTGTGTGCGCGCTGAACGTGCCCGTGTCGATTGGGAAATGTCAGTGCTACGTGGATCCTCGCTGCTACAGAATGTTGAGACTCAGAGACTGGCCAGCATGAAGATGTTTGTAACAAACTATCTCAGATTAACTGCCAACATGAATCCCATATTGGATGGACTTGTCCAACGGCTTACGCCGACAGTGGAGGGCTGCAATGTTCAAAAAGACTTGAGTGTTATTAAGAATATAAGGCGTATTGCGGAGGGTCCAAGTGAGCAGCTACTGCCCGATTTCTATTGCGAACACACAACGTTGGCTATGAACAGGGAGAGGAGGAAGCATGCACTGATCAAACTATTGCAGCTGGTTAAGACAGATTTGGAAAGAGAACGTCGTTCTCGAAATGGGCTTAAAGGACTTTCGGAATCGCTGAACAATCCGGAGAATCAAAATATAACAGATAAACTATATCATGTAAGTTGAAGGCTTAAGATGAAGGGGGAAATTTGGAATTTATTTTTATACTTTCCTTTAGATCCGATCGATGTTGACTTATTTAGAGGGTGCACGCTTTAAACTACACTCGGCCCTGCTAGAGTTGGATCACAAGCCTAGGAGTTCACACCCACTGGCGCAGCATATCCAGGTAGGTTTATTTCTTTGGTCCCTATTTATTAAAGCCAACCGAATTGCTTTCTCTTAGATAACTCGAGATCGCACCGGCCTGCAACAAAGCATTTTGAAAGTTCCGCTTTGGCTGAAGAACAACGACAAAGTAAACAGTCCGGACAGTCGAGACAATGAATACGACACTGTCAACGAAGAAAACAGCAGCTGCTCTGATGGCAAGAATGATATAATGGTGAAAGGCTTCCAGCGCAGCCAAAGTAACCTTGAAACGATTAGCAATTCGGGAACGACTCAAATATGCCTGAGCGATAAGGCCAATACAATTCCAACCACGGTCCTCGATAGTCCCTTCTTCGACCGCGGCATCGCTGATGGTGGTTCCAACCAACCCGACTCCGACTTTGACGAATTCAGCTCACAAGACGGTGAAGACAACGAAGATGACATAAAACCGCAACAAAATGGTGTAGCAATCCCTCAAGCCAATGGTCAGGTACCGGCAGAGGCTTCACCAGTCCAAGACGATACCGATAACGTTCATTCGGTGGTCATTAGTAGATGTAAGGCTCTGTACAGCTATACCCCAAAACTATACGATGAATTGGAACTCAATCCTGGCGATATAATTGAAGTGCACGTGAAACAAGAGGACGGCTGGTGGCTGGGCGCATTGCGCAACCAAGTTGGTATCTTCCCAGCCACCTATGTGGAGGAATTTGCCTAAACGGATTATGAGTAAAACTTGGAATACGTTATATATCTGCCTTAGGATAGGATTGGAATTCGTTGCTATTTCGTCTTCCTACTGACTGCCTACCCTCGACTGGGTCTTTGTTCAGGACCTTCTTATAGTGTAGATTGTTTCATTTTGTCATCTGCATATTTAAATAATTATTAGCTTTTTTCTTATGTTTCGACAAACGAAAATGAATTGAATTCGAAATTAATTTTGAATTGAGGAAAACCCTTTTGTTTTTTTTTCGTGCGAAATTAATTGATGCTTGTGTGATGTAATCGCACTCTTAAACTAAAGTGTACATTTTTATTGTTTCATATTTTATAAGCTAAATCTCTAAGAAGTTGAAGTTGATTGAAAAGCACCATTAAACGAGGAGTGTTTTGTTAATGTAGTTCGTAATTGTAAATCATAGAATAATCATAAAAATTTAATTAATAATATCATAATGTATAATTATTTCATATATTTAAAAAAAATAATCAGAAGAGAAAAAATGCATTATATTTAACGAACAAAACTGAAAATGTATAGACATAGAGTAAATGGTTTTATTTAAATATACACATTTAGGTCACTTTCATTAAAGTTTGATTTTTGTTTAATTTTCTTGGAAACTAATCTTTTTCCGGAATGTGCCGGTTCAAAATAAAAATTTAGTACTTGACTAATTTGTGTCTCCTTTTCACATAAGGATGCTACTTGAAAAGTCTGCGCGAGTAATCGCCCAAAACCAGAAAATTAAAAATCGCCCAGAATAACGTTGGGCGATTGTTCAATTTTTCCTTTTGGCGATTATTCACGCTGCAATTTTGGGCAATTGTTCATAATGGAAAATTACCCAAAAAGTAATAAATGAATATTTGCAGTATGCAGTTTTGAATTACATGAATGCATAAACAATGGCATAAGTGTGCGGGGGAAGCCCCCTGCAACCCCCCTGCTTGGTTTTACTGTAATATTTGGAGTAGGCGCCAGTTAGAGTATTTATACCCAAAACAAATTTTGCATATACCCAACCTCGCACACACTCCAAATCTAACAAAGAAACTAAGCAGGGGGTTATAGAGGGCAGCATGCTCCCCATATTCCATTACCTTCGCATTGTGGACTAACATATAAAGCGTGTTTGAAAAAAAAGAAAGATTATTTTCTTAAATTGACATAAAATGTACTTTATTCGAAAGATAATCCTCTGGCATTATAATTTAAATATGATTTCTGGCATATGCACCCCACGGCTGACTCGGACGTAGTCTAATCTGGAGGTCCAATTTTCGATTACTTTTTCCAACATTTGCGGCCGTATGTCGGCAATAACGCGACGGATGTTGTCCTCCAAGTGGTCAATCGTTTCAGGCTTATCGGCGTAGACTAAAGTCGCTAGTCGCTAGACATATCCCCACAGAAAATAGTCAAGCGGCGTTAAATCGCAGGACTTGAGAATCAGCATCACTTCAAATACGGCAGTTTGGTTTATTGACGTATCCATTCAACCAAAAGTGAGCTTCATCGCTAAACAAAATTCTCTAATGAAAATTGGGATCAACAGCAATCTTGTTTTGGACCCATCCACCAAATCTACGCCTTGCTAGGTGATCCTGTGGCTTCAATTCTTGCACGAGTTGGATTTGTAAGCACGCAAACCAAGATCTTTCCATAAAATCTTCCATAAAGTGAATGGACACATATCCAATTCCTGTGCACGATGGCGGATAGAGTGATTCGGGTCTTCCTCTAAGCTATGTTCTACAGCAGCGATGACTTCTCCTATACGGACTGCATAACGCCTCAAAAACGTTCCGAAGTTAATCGAATTAATTGCTCTGATGGACGATTATGTTCACCGTAAAATGGACGTAGTATTTCGAACAGAACCATGATTTTCAAAATAAATTTTGCACAATTTGGAAGTATTGCCCAGGCGTCAGTCTATTCATGTTGAAATGCCAAACCAAACTTAAAATATATCACTTGACAGCTGACAAAATGGCCGCCAGTTAAAATAGTGTTGCCTTTATAAAACTTGTTTGGGCGATGGTTCGTTTTCGGATTTCGGGCGGTTCCGTCCAAATATTTGAGCAATTGTTCATTTCAACTTTTGGATAAACGTTCATAATTTTTTTTTTGCGATCCTTTATTATGAATAACTGCTCCATATTCTTGGGCGGTTATTCGCACAGCCACTTGAAAACAGCCAAAAGTTTATCTGAGCTGCGCTATTTGAATTGAGTGTGAACTTTTCAGGCATTAAAAAAGTTTCCATTCGTTGTAAATTTTTAACTTTCTCGTATACATTAGTATAACTAAGCATAAAGTTATTGCAATCGTGCGGAAAATTTGAACTCAAACTCAGTATGAGGGATGATATAACGACTGTAGAGAAGTTCAATGCCGTCCGTCTGTCTGTCTGTCCGGGAGTCGTATGGCGAAACGGTTCAATGGATTTGCTTCAAAGTTCATATATAAGATTTTTGTGCCATATGCCTTTTTTGTGAAAATCACTTCTCACTAATTTTCTCGATTTGTTCAAAGGATTTTAGTATTTTTTTGTACTATGGCTGCTTGGAATGGGGCCGAAAATACTGCATACTCAGTTTTTTGCAAAAATTCGAATAACGGCAGTTTAAATATAAACCAGCCAATATCTCAAAAACTAATAAATATTATTCTGAAAAATGTTACTATTTTTTTATGAGTTTGAATATATTTCAGTTCGAAATCATTTTTTTTTTTAATTTTTTTTTGTATGTGATCAAATGTTAATACTCTTTTTGAGCTTAGCAAGCTCTTGAAATGTTTTTGAATGAATTGAGGATATTTTTAAGCAGTCGTTCTTTATTTCAAAGCCTGGAGCTGCACTAGCAACAATATTCTCAATTCTTTAAGTCTTCTGATGTCGCATCAGTAATAACAGCATAGATACAAGAATCTTGGTCTGCCCCCAAATAACGATAAAGTTACATGTTTGAACTTTTGCAAGTTGGAGCAATGTTGCAAGCATTCAATTTAACGTCCATTTTTGTTGCTGTATGCTTTGTCGCCCATCCATTTGTAAAATTGTAAATGACATTTTGAATATATGTGTGTGGTCCTCAAGTTTTACTAGCTACAACTATAGATAGCACTTTCGATCATTTTTTTGAAATGAACTAATTTCGATTAGGAAAGTGACAGATACACTACTGGCAGATATGTCGACTTCCTACAATTGTGTTTCAAAATTCCATGAATATGACCATCAATGTCAGTTCAATTTTCAAAGATTCCGCCAGGACACAGTGGATTTGATGATAATGGAAGGTCAGACAAACCATTTCGTGGTATTGGTAAATGTGTGAAGAACTCAAAAAATTTGCGAGGAATTGAAATAGTTACATCGCTATTCCAATTCGATTTTTATTTCCATGCTTTGCAAGTACAAAACTAATTGTTTTCTTTCCTATCCCTTTGCGGGGGCTACTTTGCACAAAATTGGGAAACACGATAGCTCACGATCCGAGCGATTTTAAGTGTTCTTTCCTCATTTTTCATTTCAGTTACTTCGCATTGGCATTTTGTTTTAAAGTTAAAAGCGTGTTAAAAGAAAAATTGTGTAAGCAACAATTTAAGGTGTGATACGCTGGCAACTATACTATAATTTTTGTTATGCTGAAAAGTAGATATCGCAAAAGTAGATATCGTAACTCATAATAACGGTACTTCATGCATCCCGTAAGTATGCAAGTAGTCATGTAAAATTGCGATCAAACAACATGAAATTAAAACGTTGGTCCTACCTGTAGGCAACACATTTTGTAGGTATTGTATGTACATATAATTTATATATATATATATATATATATATATATATATATATATATATATACTATTTCAATAACAAATTACAACGTTTTGAAATCTCTCCTAACCCGAGGACAGCTTTTATTTAAGAGGTTGGGCCGTTTCAATTTCGCCAACCTAACCTGGATTGCTAATGTGCTGCCTAAGTGAGATATCACCTTCCATACCAGTTGACCGCGACCTACACAGGCAAAGATCTTTTTTTAAATATTAAGGCTCCCTGAAATTACCCCAAAAAAATTTAATGGAAATCATCAAACATTCAGAAAGAATATGTTCAAAGGATTCGCCCTCTATCTTCCATGCAGAACCTACATTCTGTTTCCGGTCACAAATTCCTTTGTTAACGCGGTATCCCATGCTTGATAAGTCGTAGTAGGAGGCTAGACAAAGCTAGTCCCCCCAATCGTTTATCAGTCTTAGATCAGCAGTCCAATTGACTCTTCAATACGGTTCTGGTTCTAAGAAAGTGGAATTAGAACCATATGTTGTTAATTCATTCACAGATTGTTTGCCTGCAATTCCCTGGTAGCTATAAGGACGCATCCAAGTTTATTCCTGATTAATCTGGCGAGATATTGCAGCCCATTATAGCACTATTTCACTATCATAGAGTCTATTGTACTGGACAACAATGCAACATTGGAGGACCTTGGTGTTCAAAGACCAAAGACCAAGCTCCATCTTCAAACTGGATCCAATTTTCGTCTCTTCAGTGTACCAGACCAGACCTCTGGGGTTCAGTATCGGAATTCGGAACATCATTTACCCAGTTTGCATGGTTCAATAAATCTATCCCCGTCCATCTTTTGAAACAGTATTTCCTAACCTTTGTGCCCGGAATGTCTTGTTTAGAAAAATCTAAGTATTTTTACATGTCCCACGTGGTCATCTAGCACAAACTTGAATTCTACCTGCAGTTTTAGGGCCCATCTAGCAGCTGTCTTTCTAACTAATTGTAAGATTTCTAACGTAGGGATTGAGATCCAAAAAAAGCCAAGGTTAACTGACAGATATCTTCGTAAAACTGTACAGAGTTTCAAGAGTACTGCAACTGAAAGTAAAGCTTCCGTATGGCTATGGTTGGTTGTTTTCTGGACATCGAGGGTGCTTTCGATAATACTGATCACAACCAAATAGCCAAATGTATCCATAACACAGGGGTAGACAATACCACATATAAATGGATAAAGTGTATGCTAGCAGTTAGGAAAATTAAAACCACACTAGGCAGCACCCAACTCAGGGTATTAGCTGTGAAAGGCTGTCCTCAAGGTGGAGTTCTCTCCCCTTTATTATGGTCAATCGTAGTAAATGAGCTTCTTATTGTTCTCAGTAACGACGGTTTTATGTTTAAAAAGGTCGAACTTAACCCAAAAAGCACCGTACTTTGGTGAGACCACAAAGTTCTCTAGTGATGTAAAATATCTAGGAATAATCCAGGACCAAAATTTCACTTGGAACTCTCATATCTAAAAGACCAAGACAAAGCTAGAATTTCCCCTGGACCTGCAAAAATCTACTGGGCAAAAACTGGGACCAAAATTCCAAATTGACATTGTGGATTCACTTCACTCAGCAATCGCTAGACCTATCGTTGCATATGCAGCACCATCTTGGTGACAAAAATCCACACAGGCCAAGCTGCACAAACTGCCATACGCCCGGTGCAATGAGAACAGTGCCAACCGTAGCAGAAAGAAGCAATAGCAAACCCCTACATTCTCATCGCATCGGATGAAGGCAAGACAGGAATCCATCCCGACCTTGCACTAAGCTCAGTAGAGACAAAGTATTGGGTATCACACTGACAGACAGATGTCCTATTCAACTTATACAACTTCAGCCCCAACTTCAAGGTTACATTCCCAGAATGACAAAACTGGGAATAGAATAAACCTACATTTGCTTGGAACTCACTAGTCTGGTATACAGTAACTTCCAAGACAGATGACGCATTTGGAGCGGAAGAGACCTACGGATAGACCACAGTATCTCCCCCTGTATACCAGCATGGAAGAGAAAATCTGAATAGAGCTCTCGAAACAGGAATGTCACTGACAAGCACATTCATATTCTATCTGACAGTAAAGCGGCACTACTTGCTATTTGTGCCTTTGAAATCACTTCTAAACTAGTTTGGGACGGTCTCCAATTAGAGTCCAATTAATCTGGGTACCTGGACATAATGGCCTCGATGGAAATTAAAAGGCTGATAAACTAGCCAGGAATGGATCTGCATGCCCATCAGCTCCATTAAATTCCGCATCAAAAACTGACTAGAAAGAAATCACTTCAAGACTGGAGGGAAACTGAAGGTAACAGACAGGCAAAACTATTTCTACCATCCTCTTCTCCAAAAAGAAGTAAGCAACTCCATTAATCCAGATGGCAAATACACACAGTTACCGGCTTCCTGACGGGACACTGCAGAGTAAATAAAAACACCTCATGGCTATGGGAACTGCTCAAGACAATACTTGTCGAATGTGCCACGATGGCGAAGAAACACCAGAGCACATACTGTGGTTGCTTAGCAAAAACATATCCTCGGCTTTTAGGTAGTCTCTACCTTGGGTTAACTAATATTACTGCCAAAATCTTAGCCGCATTTATCCACAAATCCGTCATCTTAGGCGAATTCTAAACGAGGACATCACAATTGGCCCGCGGTGATGTTGGTACCAAGTCTCAGCTCATTTCGAAATCTATCATCGTGGTGTATCATTTTTTGGCTCATTCTCTAACTTCAGTTACCTTCAGGCACAGTTCTCTTGAAACTCTGTACGGAGTTATCTGTCACTGAACCTAGAGTTGACATATTTTAAATCTGTGATAACCGCAGAAGATACATGGAAACAACTTTAAGCTCTGTGAATACTGCCAATAAATGAAAGATCTAATTTTTCATTTGATTAAAAAATGCGTTTATGCAGATTAAATTTAGTTATTTGTTCTTAAATCAATATCTTTGCTATAAACTCCTCCATTTCCCTTAAACTACTATAAAACTAATAAAATAATTATAAAAACACAGAATTATTACATAAAAAATAATAAAAAAAAAATAATAATAATAAAAAAAAAATTCAACGAGAAGTACAACACACGATTAATAATAATAAATTAAATAAAACTTTTGCTGATAAACGATTGGTTTTCTTTGAAAAGGTTTCTTCTAAACAGCCTCGGCGGCAGCATTACTTTTACTATCCAAGTCTTTGATTTTCTGATACATATTTATGTAGTGCATCTGTAGTTGCTTTTGATACTTGAGCACTTTGTCCTTCTCCTCGGCCCACTGATGTCGTTCGATTTCGAAATTCTTTCTCAATTCCGTCAATTCCTTTCGCAAGAGACTAACTTCATCCTTTGGCACCGGTTTCTCCTCATTTTGCGTAATATCAGGAAGGTTAATTGTTCCGTAGACAAAGTTTTGAATATCACTTGTCATCTGAGCAAGACGCGACTCCGGTGTCATACTTTTCTCCAGAGGTCTCTGTGTCTCGGTGTCAATGAAAGGCGGGACTATTTGAAGACAGTTCATGATGACCTGCAAATTGGTATCATCAATTGCCTTTGGTGGAAGCTCTTTGTGTTTCTCTTCGTCGTTCATTTGGTTCTTTTGGCAGATTGTGGAGATTTTATCGATTTGATACTTAAGTCGACTTAACTTCCCCGATGGCTCTTCGCCGTACTCGTGAAAGATCGCCAGATCGGATAGTTCTTTGCGAAGTTTGCCAAGTTCATTGGTTAGGGCTAGAATCACTTGATCCTTAAGGATGATAATGCGATTGAGTTGACTAATTTCTACCTCTTGAGCCTGGGCAGTTGGTGATGGTGTTTGGGATTCAGCGATGGCAGCTTGATCATGCTTGAGGTGAAGAATTTCCTGATCTTTTGTTGTTAAATCGAGCTGTAAAATAGATATACGAACATTAAATGTGTCTCTGGATTGGTGACAAATACTTACATTCGCTTCTTTGAGTTGGTTTTTAAGTAAAGCTATTTCACCATTTTTCTGACAAACAGTCCATTCGTTCTCTTCCAATTGTGCCTTCAAATTGCCTATGAGACCATCCATAATGGAGGTCTTCTCCTCCAGTTGACTAATGCAGTCTCGAATTGAGCGCTCCGACGTCTTAAGACCCTCATTTTCACTTCTGTAAGGAATGTGACAGTGCATTTTATTATGGAGTTGTTGTAGGAATACGATTAGAAGTAGGGGAATATTTAAAATAGAAAAAAAATTCGATTGTAAAATGTTCAGCAAGATCAAACGTATACAACTGATGGTAGCGTACTACGAGTGAAGCTGATTACTTAAGGTTCAGGTTAGCTATGGACTTTCAAAGATTAAAGTTCCTGTCTCTCCACCTAGATAAACAGTTGTCCTTCGCGAATCGAAGAAGGTGGTGAGCTAAATGAATTTAAAATTAATTAAATTAATAAAGGTGGTGAGCTATTTTGGGCTGCCGAGAAAATTTGTCACCAAAGCAAAGACTGTTTTAATATACCTGGTCGGCAAATTTTTCAATAGCAGTTTTCATTTAAACCCTTTACCTATATGCAATGATGTCATGTTAGCAAAACTGGGAAGGAAGGAATTTTGGATTATAACCAATTCAGTATAAAGCTACACAACAAAAGAAGGTCTGCATGAGCTTTCAGTGGCTTATGACACAATGAGCATTTTGAGTGAAAACATTTATGTAAAACTAGCATATTAGCGTCAGCGACGACGAAGTAAGGAAACCAAGTTGAGCACAAATTCAGATGGCTTAAACCGAAAGCCAGATCGATTTAGAAGGTTGTAATTCCACGCTTTCCGTTTGGCATCGATCCACAGTAGAAATTGAAGGCTACATGCATTTTGGCCCCAATGAACAATGGCCCCAAACCAAAAATGAAAAATGGCCCAACAAATTTATATGGGAAACAACGATAAGAAAATTTCTGTGATTTGGGGCCAAAATTCATTATGAAAAATGACCCCAATCTTTGGGAAAAAAGTGAAAAATTACCCCAAACCAAAAATTAACAATGGCCCCAAAAATTAAAATTCTTTTTGAAAATGAAAAATGGCCCCAAAAATGTGTCACGTTCCAATGCAAAATGGCACCAATGATAATCTTATTTGACTAACTACTGAGTTTTTTTGAAAAGAAGTAAATCTTATTATTCTGAAAGAAGTTGATGATGTGTGAATGGATTTCAATTGTTACTGTAATGTTTGTGCTACTAAGGTGTGATTTTTGGATTATATTTTTAACAACACCATTACTAAGTAGGATTACTGACCGTGGATTCATAGATCCAAATATACCTAGTTTGATCTAAAAATAGTTTACAGTGCATCCTCATGTGACACTTAAAAATCCCTTCTTATACACGGCACATATAGGACCTAAGGCCAAGCTTCTCCAACTATGGGTGGGTGTGAAGATTAATATTTTTTACACGAATGGAAGCGACCTACAGTTTAATGCCGATTCAGAACGGCAATTTATTTTTGAGGAGCTTCTCATGACAGTAATTACTCTCGGATGTTTGTGGACGTTCGCAAGAGCTCGGGCAACGAAAAAAAAATTTCAGCTGGTACTGGTCGAATTTGAACCCTTGCGTAGTAGTCAAACACACTTAACCACTGCACCCACAAAGCGTAAAGTTTTTAACTTAAAAAATGTGGGGGGTTTATTTTGACTACAGACTTTAATCAAATTGATTATATACTCTACAATTGATCATAGCATCGCTCTTACTAATATTGCGGAGTCTTTGTAGATGTTGACTTCATGAAGCTCTTAATTCCTTTGCCCATAAAGCTCTCTTTTAAGCTGTACAAAAGTGGTAAAGCAATAAATATGCTATTCTTTCTGGAACAGAAAGTTTGTATCGCATGAATTGGAAACCATAATGTGTGTGAAGTTAGTGCCGATGGACACCTGAGTTTTTTTACTGCACTGAATCGATGCGTATATGCATATATGTTTTGTGATATGCACACACTTTTGGTGATGCTGCGTGGACGCAGTAATGCTAAACGTTATAGTTTTCGTCAAAGACCGCCCAATGCATTACTGTTCATCTTCTTCATCGCCTTTATCTTCGAAGTAGTAGGAGGCAGGGTTACCGTTTCAAATGTTTGTTGGGGAGTATATTTCGATTCCAAATCGAATAAAATCACTGGCAAATTTAAATGCATTTAAGGGAGAAGTGAAACACGTGATTAAACGACTCGATTTACTGCAAATAATTTCATAAATAATATTATTCAATGGCTTGTATAAGTAAAATAATGACTCTGTACTCTGAACCCCAACAACAAAACTGTGATGTGATATAAATCAGAATTACATATTTAAACAATACTTATCCAATTTAATTAAATATCTATGAACATAATAATATAATGAAAAGTTCGTCCCACGCGGGGTTTGGACGGGGTTGAAGGCGCGGGCATTGTAATAATCTCTTTGCACAGTACTGATAAAAAATAAAAGAGTCGCAAGGCCCTAAAAATGACTCGCTGGTGTAAAAAAAAAATGATATATATCACAAAGGACTCACTACACCCTAATTTTACTCGTATTGCTCTCAAAACTATGAAATCCTAGTTTTATCGAAAACTAATTTTAAGATTTCGAGTAAATTTTTCTTCTATTCAAAACTCTATAGAACAAGTTCGGGCTAAATCCTGTTTTGTTACGAGTCTACAGATAAATTCCACATTCGAATCTCCGATGGGGCTATTATTAAGACAATTATTTATTACTCACTTCAGTAGTTCGCTCTCCTTCTTCAGATCGCCAAACTGTTCCTTCAGTCGGTTCGTGTTCTCTGTTATCCTCAACTTGTTCTGTTTAAACTGAAACGACTGCAGTGTCAACATTTGTTCCATTTTCTTCATTTTCAACAGATATTCCTTTTGCTGATTTTCATAGAATGCCCTTAATCGTTTTGTTTCATTCTCCCAATAGGCCTCCTTGTCCTAAGAAAAAAGCCAAATAAAAAGAAAATAGAAAATTAGGAAACGTGTTCCCTTGCCGATGGATTTAATTCAAAAATTATACTTTTTGAACTTTGAAAATCACTTTTTCATTATGCTCCATTGTTTGCCGCAGATACGATAGCTCCGAATCGCGATCTTTCAGCGCTGCTTCCAGCTCCGAAATTCCAGAATCCGATGGTGATGGTGTCATGTCGAATTGTTCGCTTATGCTATATTTGTTGTTACCACAGGTTGATTTTCTACAAAAATAAAAATATATCTATGACTCTGACCTAGTAGGTGTTCCGCTCAATACTTACAAAGTACTATTTTGGCTAATTGCATCTGAGTCAGGTGTGTGTCGAATAGATTCCATGCTATCGTTGATCTTCAACGATCTGGAACAGCGTCGACGTGCCATTAAATTATTGCAATAACTATTGCTCGATGAGTAACCATGTCGAAGGTCGGACGTACCTAAGGTCACAAAAGACAAGTTAGACATGAATGCTACCTAATGTACTTCACTTACTTCCAAATCTTAAACTTGAACCTTGAACTGGTGCTAGCGACGGCGTTGAACCATAGCGATCACCAAGCTCATTATATCGCGTTGGAATACTGTAATCCGGCTCAAAGGGGATCGGCTTAAATGCAATCGGTCGAAGGAGATTTGTGGCCTAAAAATTCGATTCAATTTAAAATGAGGTTCGTTTAATTTTCTTGACTTAAATCTCACCTGATCGGATTTTTCTCTGCGATTTATACGATCACTGCTGCCACAGTCTGTTTCGACAATATTCAGACTGTCACTGTACTCTACTCCGCCGCCCATCGTGGTCCTCTTTAGCTGCGGGTGGTGACTACCTCCATTGCTGCTGGTGCTGTAGTTACTTGCGCTGCTCCCTCTGTGTCCCAGTTCGGGATGCGCATGTATCACTGTCGCCAGATGAATGTTTTGCTGGTACTGAGCATGATTCATTTGATTGATCTGTTGCTGATGGTGCTGTAGTGAATGCATTTGTTGCTGTTGTGGCTGCGGTTGCTGCGGTTGTTCGCAATCTGTTCCACCAGCAGCAGTCTTATTAGCCTCAAACATGCTGCGAATATTCTGAAACTTGGACCGGCTCTGTTGCACGTAATCCTCTAAATTACTTTGGCTGCCGAATTTGTTGCGCAGTCGCTTTTGCTCGTTGCGTGACTTGAGTGTGCCTGTGAAGCCCGGTTGCACCAGTGGCAGCCCTAAGGTATTCTTCGATATAAACGAATTCGCATTCTCCAGCGATGCAGATCGAATGTGACCTCGCTGCTTGTTGTACGAATTTTGGATTGAGCCGTCCATTATCGGATATCTGCAATAAGCAAAATGCAAAATGGCAAATGAGAGAAAATATGAAAGTAAAAATCAAAAAAATAAAAAGATTATTTTGATTGATTGCCTGCTGCGTAACTCAATTGCTTATACAATCAGCATGCAAAAATATTCACATATCTGCCGGTCCATTTGTTTAAGAGTAAATTGGGGCAGAGCAGAATAGCCGCGCCACAGCGTTGCGCAAGATCGCCCCAACAGTAACAACACTGACAAACATGCTGCTTGCAGACAGTGTCGGCGACGATAACAAAAATTTGAATGCTGTTTCAACGTCTCGAGTGACAGATATCGATAAAATGTAGCTGATTGGTTAGCCATAAGGGCTTTCGTCTTTCGTGTCGAAGGAGATCTGCATAATTGGGCACACCAAACGAGATAGGTAATCTGCTTGTGTTATTGACTGAGAGAAAGATGTATCTGCTGCTGTGATGCGAAGATATTTTTTTTTGTTTTATAACAATCTTTGAGTGGAGAAATTATTACTTTTAAGAGTAAGATGCATGCATAAAAAACGATTGGGTAAGGCCATCATTTAAATGCTGAATTCGTTTGGAAAATGAAAGTGAGCTAAATTGAATGGCAAATTTATGAGGTTGACTGGTTGAGTGTCAACAAATGGAAAAAATGTGCTTTAAAGTTTGTTTTTATAGTTTACATATATATTTTTTTTCTCTAAATTGGTGAAACAATAAAGTAATAGAGATGTTTGCGGATGCTGCAGAGATGATCATTAAATAAATCTGTCAAAGCCTCATACTTGAAAGAAAGCAATTCAGTTTAAGAGCAGTTATGAGAGGGTATTCAGTCTACTTCAACTCGAGTAATTAAAAGGGAAATTAACAAAAAAAAAATTTAATTTCAGAGACAAGCGCCTGATGCATGCTTAATAGGTACTTAATACAATACAGTAAATACCAAAGAGAACATCTCACATTTTATGAATTTCCTTGATCAATCCTTGATTATCTTCAAAAGTATACCTAGAACTCTACATTCCCTTTACTAGGTGAACTCTGAAAATAATATTCTTCATAAAAATATGAATTTTCGTTCATTTAGTAAAATTCATTTTTTCAATGTACGAATTCTTTGGCGCAATGTACAAATTCATTAAAAAAAATTGTTCAATAATTCAATGAATGTATGTTCTTTAATATTTTAACATTACTAATTATTTTTAATGAACTGTTTCCTTATATGAGCTAGAGAAACGTCCTTTTATATGGTTTCAAACCAGGAAAAACTTGTCATTTTTTCATCATAAAATATTGGGTGATTAACTTTATTGTGAAGTCACAAAACAAGCTATAGCCGCCGTTCCTAGCTTAATGTACGATACATGGAACCAATGAACGGTTTTCATTAAAACAACTGATGATTCACTGAAGTTAATTCTATTTTTGTCGAATTAACAAGGTTGGCTGGAAAATTTAATTTATATTTTGGTTTGACAACTGTGAGATTTTAAGTAAATAAAGACGTGGAACATTAAAAATGTTGATAAAAAAATAAAACGGGAAAAACAAAAGAAATATTAAAGGTAAGTCCATTATTTATTAAATTAAAAGGTATAAGTTTCTAATTGTCGCTTTTCTATGGATATATTTCCTAATTCTAATATATGTTTATTTTCCTAGCTCAGAAATGAACATAACCAAAAGCAGTGACGAAGAAAAATGTTTCTCTGAATACATGCTTGGTAGCTCCTACTCCCGCCAGGCGACTTTAGTGTGTACTACCCAAAAAAAATTATATAAGCATAAAGGATATGCACGTTTTTTCTGTTGCCGTTATATAAAAAAACGTGTATATGATATATTCTTTACAGTTTTATTTTATTTATTATTATACATTTCATTTATATTATTAAACCAAGAAAAGAATAAAGAAATATTATTAATCGAATTCGAAGTTTTTTATTTATTTTATTTATTTAACATTTCAGAAGAGTATGAAATAACGGGTGAGCATTTTAACTTTCTCGAATAAAAGGATGAACCATTTACGTTGAAATAATGAACAGACTCAACGAACACAATTCATGGAATAATGAATATAATACATTGATGTACAAAGTTCATTGATTTAATGAACCAAATTCGTTGAATGAATGGACGGAGTACGTTGATTAATGAATAAAATCCGTAAATCAATGAACTGATTTTCATTAATACAAAAAGTAATTCATTATTTAATGAACGGGTTCATTAATTGATGAACGACCATTTTTTGGATCAAAGAACAAGTTCATCGGCTGAATTTTAATGAAAAATACTTTAATATAAAGAACTTTTTCTTTATATTAAAGTATTTTGGTATTCTAAACCAGGTCGGAAACAATACAAGCAAGCAAGCAGTAAATATCAAAACTGAACATAAAAGCGTATGGTAAACATCAGAGAACCAACAGCAATCAAAAGAGGACTGCTCATTTCAAGGTGCAGGGACATAACTTCACATGAGAAATAACTTCACCTCGAGTGGGAAATAACTTCACTTAGAAAAAGTTAAGTTATCGCCTACCATAGGAGGCAGTCCACATATAATTACCTATGCATTATGGACGAATTCGAATTGTAAAACTAATTATTAAATTACTTTTTGTTACTTAAGGCGCCCTCCGAATTTGGCAGCTGCTTGCAAAAAGAAAGTTTAATCTACTAACAAAATTTTGGATTTATTTTAGTTTAGTTTAATTAAGTTAATTAGTATTAATTCAATACTTTACAAATTCATTCATATTATAATAATGTAATATACATATCTACAAAATTTACAAATTTATTTAATTCAGACTTTTAATCTCATCATATATTTTTTTTTACAAATTCTAGACATTTACTTTTAAAAATTATAAAATTTTTTTTTAAGTGTTCTCCAAATCTCTTTCATTCCATTTATGACTCATTTTTGAAAAGTGATTTGTTGACTTATGTCCAACTTGGGTAGTAAGTTTGCCAAGATTGCTACTCAAAAATGGTTAAAAACTCGCGCTCCTCAATCCTTTGTCCATTTTGTACAACTATTGTTCAAAATGTTGTTGAAGTAGTTTTGTAAATAAAAAAATTCGAACATGAAAATATTTTGTTATTCATAATGTTAATAAAATTATACAAGAAACGTATATCATATTTGCTCTTCAGTTATAATAGACAAATTTCCAAATTAAAGGTGCGAAATAACTTCAGAAAATTAACGGTGGAGTTATTCCACACCTTCAGTGGGCAATAACTTCAGATACAAAAAGTGAAGTTATTTTCCACTCGAGATGAAGTTATTTCCCTGCACCCATATATCATTTCCCTTCGCATCAATAGTATTTACGCGAACCGACTTTATATCTAAAAATGTCTGTCTGTCTGTCTGTCCGGGCGTCGTATGGCGAAACGGTTCGACGGATTTACTTCAAAGTTTGTATATAAGGTTGTTGGGGTTACATCTCGGGGCATCTTTTAATTTTTTGCTTTATCTTTCGAAATAACGGTATCTGCCATACAAATTTTTTTGTGAAAATCACCTATCACTATTTTTCTCAAAAGTGGTTCCAAGGATTTCGGTCTCTTTTTGTACTAAGGATGTTTAGGATGGGGTCAAAAAGTTGGCATACTCAGTTTTTGAAAAAAAAAAATCGATTAACGGTAATTTATAAAACTGGTAATATCTCGAAAACTTATAAAGGGAATTTAGAAAAAGGTTTACAGTTTTTTTTACTGTAAAGATGAACAAATCTGCGTCCTTCGGTTTTTGAAAAAATTTTTGTAATTTAAATTAAATTCGTTTTCTCAAAAACGACTCTAACGATTTTGACAATTTTTTGTATTGCGAACAATTATGTTAAAAACGACCAATGTGCGAAATTACATTAAAATCGTAGCTGCCGCTTTTGAGAAAATCAATTTTATAAAAAGTGATTTAAGTAAATTTGCGATTTAAAAACCCATCTCATGTACCGAGAAAGTTTCGTATGACGCAGTCGTGCACTTTATTTTTCCTCAAAGGAGCCTCCCTTCCTCTTTTAAGCCGTATTCAAGGGTATCCTTGAAACGATAGAAATAACGAAACGTATTCCACCTAAGGAGGTTTTAAGAACCCCTCCCACATATAAATGTTATTTTCATGATTTTTTAAAAAAAATCGAATGGCAAGAGGAAATCGTATGGACAGTTGGTACTTATTCAAAGAAAAAAAACACCCAACACTTTTCCGCTATATTAATTAAGAAATGTTATTTTCTCTTCCCATTTAAAATATATTTTAAACGAGTGTAAAAATGAAAACAGTAAATGGGACACACTGTATAATCTTCTAAAATAGCATTCGGCGTCTATTACACAATCATCCGTGGAATAACTTTCTTTTAATGTCGGACAAATATTCTGTCAAAATTTTTTTTATTATTATACGACAGACCCACTTCAATTGATTTGGGATATTCTCATAGCTTTCATTTTATTGTATTTTATTTGTGGATATTTTTATGTGGACTTGTACTCGTCTTATGTGTGTCTGTGCGACTCTTAATCTTTACTTGACTTGGCATAATGGCAGATGCGCTCTTTAGACAACTGTCTCATCATTTTCTAAATGAATAAACTCTCATGAAATCTATTAAGTCCGCAAAATATAGTGTAGAAAAATAAGCTAATAAAAAAATTGATTCCCATGCCTTTTAATTAATTCGCCGAAAGCCGCCATAATAAATTATAGCATGTTCGTGTTGCTCGTTGTTGATTTAATAACATGATTGCAATGCAACAATGTCACGAACAAGATGGAGGGAGTCGAACATAGTATGTTGTGTTGATATAAAGAAGGCTTTTTCTTGAACTTGATGAAGAATTTTCTAGGTGAAATACATAATTTCAAGAAGATTGAGTAAAGTTGAATTGCATATTATGTTAATGGTGTGGTTAATGTGCACATGCAATTTACTTCCTGCTTTTATGTAGATGGCTACTATCTGTTGCGCTATAATTTTTTGCAAAAGATAGTTCGTACTTCTTTCGTTATGCATAATTATTCATCATTTAGTGTTGCAGAACTACTTGTGGGAAATCACTGATTTTTAAAGAAGAAGTGTTATTTCTGGTATTAACTGTTTAACTAAGCCATTTAAGTGAAGTGTTTTCTATTAATTATATGAATGATTGTATCTTGTGAATGAAAATTAGTGAAATTATTACTATCAAACGGAGGGAGTATATCTTTCAAATCGAAAATTTAGCTACATTACAAGTCGGGAAAGACTTTTTGGTCAGCAAACAAACAGTGAGGGGCGAACCGACCACATCGTAGATTAAGTTGGCAATTAATAAATGCAGATGCAAATCAATGAACGTGATAATCAAGACATGCTAAAACAAAAAAGAAACTATTTACCTACTATGTTTTGCAAAAGTTTTCATCTGACCGCTCAAACTTTTTTAAAGCTTAATAAACTCATAAGCTAAATACACGTGCTAAGTGTGATTCATCGTGAGGTTAGATTTATAATCATCACTAATGATATTAAACAAAGTTAAACACATAAGGAAAGGCTACAGTCCGCTTGGGGCGAACAGTACCGTACCCTATTCATATCAGTGCCCCAAAAAGTGGGCGTGGCCATAAACTTTATATGGGCGATATATTGGAAAAAATATTTGCTAAATATCTTGTTAAACATTTTTTTCCAGTTTCTATGAAAATGTTCGCTGAAAACAGCATTTTAGTGGAAAAAGTCAACAAAAAGTGGGCGTTGCAAAAAATTTAATTTGACAGACTTATAAAGGATGGCAGTGCCTACATATCTTGTGAAGGTTCTAACACTCTATCTCTCTAACTTGAGCCTTAAAACGGTTTTTACTAAATTGTGGTTGTGGCAGTTGGCGGGTTAAAAACTTTTAACACTTTACCATTTCGGGACCCTAGGGAGTAGGTATATGCTCTAAATTTCAAATATTAAGGGGTGTTACAAACTATCTGTCTAAATTAATATACCATTAGGATAATTATTTTGATATTGGTAATTTAAACATTTTTGATAATTCTGTATTCACAAGGACAAGGTTCGTGCATGTAAAAATATTTTGTTTTGTGTCTGAAAGACCAAGCAATTCAAAAATTAGACTTTGAACCAAAAAAAATGTTAACTTATCCTGCGCCTAATTAAATGAAATTTATTTCAGTCTTTAGAGCTTTGATTAACGCATATATCAAGTCCAACTTTATATTTCTACGTGCTCTAAAAGCTTAGCAATTTTAGAAAAAACTTTGCAAAACTCCTTCTTTTATTAAAAAGTTAATTGACCAAGATTTTAAAATCGGTCTCAGTGATTTTTACTTCCTAAAAATTTGCTTTCGACGTCTATTTGTGATTTAGCAATATTTCTCTTATTTTCTGGTTTATGCACGTGTTTGCCTGATTGAGCCGAATCTCGATCTCGATTTTGAATAAGTTTGTGCATCTGCTCAAGCATTAAGGTTATGTGTGTCTGTCTATCTACTCTACCAAAATGTATAGGCCATACAAACTCTGTTGTACAAAGACTCATAAGAAAACGATTATATAGCTATACATATTTAAATAAAAAACTTTTCAAACTCGGATGACTCTGAATCTGATGAACCTGAATTTAAAAAAGCGGCCTCTTGCCCTCTTGCACCGTCTAACTTTAAATGCAAATGTAAGTTCTTAATGGATAGAAATTTAAGAGAAATATTTTGCGCGTTTGAAGATTGAGGGGACTTGAACTTGGAATGGTACTGGATGTTAAGTCTCTATCTCATTGTACTTCATCTCACATCTATGATCTGATATGTGTCAAACAGTTGGCATTCGCAGGCGATATGTTCGTATATCTTTCCACCATAAGTAAAATCATGGAATGCGCGTTATCGGGACTATCAAAGTGGATGAACCGAAAAAATATCGTCAATGGGATATATGAGGTATCGAAGGCCGTCCGCATCAATCTTTTAAGCGAGGCCAAGAACCTTGGTGTACTTTCTATTTAATTCCAAACTAAATTGGAAACGGAATACGGAGAAAATGGGCTGAATGTCTTGTAGGTCCCCAAGAAAGCCAAAGATAGCGCATTGGTTGTATACCTTAGTTGTGAGACCCATTCCCACTTACGGTTTGGGTGTTTGGTGTAAAGATTTTCACAATAAATCCTATCTTATGAATTTTTAAGATAGAAAGGATTGCCTGTCAGGTTCAATCAATTCCGCACCTGAACTAGGCTTGCAAATTCTATTGAACATACAACCAATTGAACCCTTTACGATGAATTTATGTAGCTCTGCACGGATGAAAAATGGAAACTGGAGTTGGAGCTGGTGTCTTTGGACCCAACACCAAAGTCTCGATACCAATGGAGATGTGTCCCACGGTATTTCAGGCGGAAATCCATGCCATTGAGATCTGTGCGAATTTGATTTGCCGAAAAGTAATTAAAGGTGCCAGAAATCACATGTTATCGGATAGGCAGGCAGAACTGTCATCTAATATAATTCTGTGACAGTGAAGTGCTGCTACGTTGCCTTGCAAAATCTAGCCATAACAAGGTCAAACTTGGATGGATACGGTATTGCAGGTAACGATTCTGCATACGAGCTGGCTAGCTGACTAGTTGGATCAGAATCTGCGTTCGAAGGATAAACGATTGGGAACAACAACTTCGTCTGAACCACTGGGAAAAAGTCACGGGCGTAAGAAATCCAAAATATTAATTAATTAAGTAAGGAGAATATTAGGAAGCTGGCGGGCTTCCTCACAGGCCAGTTCGGCTTGAGATATCATCTTAACAAAATGAACCTTTTCCCAGAGACCGAATGTTGGTTCTGTCTAGAGGACGAGGAAACTTCCGAACATATGCTTTGTCAGTGCCCGGCCCTTCATTGGTTAAGACGACGGATCTTCGATAAAGACTTTCGTACATGTATTTCCTGCCTTCATAGTCTGTGGCCCACCCTTGATAGTAAGAGATCAAAGACCCCAGATTCGGGGCAGGAACCAATTCGTCGGACTCTTAACCAGAAGTTGTTGCGTGGTTTTACCCGAGCCGACTTATGAAATCATCAAATAATTTTAACGTGCCAAATAACTTCACTCGCATGAAGTATCTCAAAATTTCTATTTCAAAATAAAAGAACCTAATGACATAACATGCACTTATGTGCGAAAAACATAGCAACTACAGTCAAGTAATGTACTTTTAAGATAACAAACCATTATACGTGATTAGTTTATGGCAAATAGTAATTTGTCGTGCATTCCGGGCTTAGTAACACTGTCCATAATCTAAAGTAATACCTCATGTCACATACAGCTGTGTATGCTTAACCTTGTCTCGTTGTGGGGCCGACAAGCAACATCGCCATTGACGCCGTGTCGCCGTCACACAGTTCCACAAAAAAAAACACAGTTTTATCTTAAATCTCAAACATTTTAGATCGCTGTCGATAGCGATACCAATTCCCATAAACATTCGTATCGACTTTAGTTTGAATTTATTTTATGTTCCTCGGAACTTTTTTTTTCTTTTATGTCTCTAAAGTCAACATCCGGTTTTCTGTCATTTATTTGGTTTTTTTTTTTTTTTTTCTTTCAAGCGAAACTTCTGTGGTTTTGGGGTGTTGGCGTTTAAGTGTCTCAGACCGACACTTTTTGTTGTCAAGTTTTCCCACACCACCGCGCACAGCAAACAACTGTGATATTGACACTATGGCTCTTATAGTGTTAGCTTTCGCAAGTGATAGATAGAAGTTGTTTCTGTGTTTCTATGTCTTTTTTTTTTCTAAATAAACATTAGAACTAACTCTGCGTGAAGCATTCATTTTCAATAGATCCTCTGTTTTGATGGTGCTGTTGTGTTTTATTGTCTTGCGAAGACCATGCATAATTATTGGAATCGATTCAAGTTGGAAATCGTGATGAGAAAGTATTTTCACTGTTTTGCCGATAGAAAAAGAATCATTTATCATCGCCCATCGGGGAGGATTGATCTCCAATTTTATATATGTATTTTCGTTGTTGTTGTTGTTGTTGTTGCTGGTTTAGAAAGACAAATCCCAGCGGTTAGATTGAAGTGATATACCTAAACGCCGGCTACCCTAAAGCACAAGTGAAAACTGAATTATAGTATCTGTATAAATATATAATATATAATTTCAAATTTTAGCTGCAAGATCTGGTAAATTTCCATTTGTTTTTTCTTTTGGTTCAAAAGTTTCTACAGTTATACAATCTAGGTGTCGCTGTCAACACTTTCATGCGATTAATAAGTCTACTTAGCATCCGTAAAATTTAAGTTTTCACGAACTTTGATGGCTTTTCGATATTGGTTATCGAAATAGCCCCCCTGCAACTATACATATGGACATCAAAACGGACAGGGGCATGAGATTCCTCGCAGAAAGTCAACTCTCAGAATTTTTCCAAACAACTCTGGAGAGTGCAATTTTAAAAAAATAGCTCTCAAATGAACAAATTCCTGAGAGTAAATCTCGAGAGCAATCTCAAATGGACCTGCACCATTAGGTTATGTTAGGTTAAGTAAGGTGCTGGCAAAGATCCAAGGGGAAGGTAGCTTGAAGTCGTCCTGGGGAGACTGAAGTTGTCCGCTGTGGATTGGGATGATATTGACTGGAACAATAAAATCTTAGATGCTCCCGAAATTCTTGAACGGAAGGGAGAGGGAGAGCGATGCGGCTGAATCAAAAGAACCTTGTTCTCGTTTTGGAACGGAGTCAGCTGAGATGACTTGGGTCGTGAATCTCAATCTGCTTCTGAAAATTTTAGGGAAAGAATGAAAAAGGTAGTTTCTGATGCAATAAAACCGTTAGAACTAACACCATATTCTAATATTCTTTACTCAATGTTAGTTCTGCAAAAGACGTTACACAGTAGTAAATACATTAAAATAGCCAAAGATTATCGCCAAAATTTTCGATCATTCAGAGTATGGAGGGAATATGTTAGGTAGATACATTGAATTCTTTCGATAATGTTTGGAAGCCGCACGACAAATAAGGATAAGAAGTATATTAAATCCCTGCTAATGCTTGTGCTTTAAAAATGATAACTCAATGTCTTGAAAACTACCACAGTCTAGATAGATAGATAACTGCAGAGCCACCAATATAAAAAGCGCTTGTGATAAAAGGTGACTGAAGGGGGAAATATCGCATTTAGGGAATGGTAGCATACAGATGAGCCTACCACAACACATTACTTACAAAATCTTAATCCTAGTCCTTGGGTTGACACGGAGAAGCGGTAAGAGCGCTAATTGCTGCTTAGTTTTGTCTTAGTGTCTTTTCTAGTAAGCAAAATATGGGTTATTACTCACGCGCGATAAAAAGGTTCCAAAAAGTGACCTGATCGATTTGGTCATATTGTTGAATAAATATAGCGGAAGAGGGGAAAGTCTTAAAAAAATTATGGTTCAGACAAAACCAGCATCTGATTTGCCTTAGTGGATTATGCAAAATATGAAGGCCTGTTTGGGGTCGAAACGGCAAGCCAATAAGGTTGCAGTGAAGTCAAAACCACGTCAAAAACAAAGAAACCAGCTGACATTTGACACTTTTAGGGCACTTGCTTTACCGCAAAAGTATGTGCAGAAAATATTGTACTAAACTGAGCTGGACAACTTTAAGGCAAACCACTCTGGAGTACAAGTTTTGCTTCAATCACACAAAATTCATTATTTCTCTAATCTTTTGTGTAATATTCTGAGTAGTTCAGGTTTATTAAACAAACCTTATGTATTAGGAGTGTTTGGACTAAGTTGGTGCCATACAATTTGTGTCATACGTAGAAGAGTGTGCCATATAATCTAATCTTAGCTTAACAAGTTTAACAAAAGCTTCATAGCCCCCTTGATTTTCAGCAAACGGCATCACTTTTGACATTTCGAGCTATGGTTAGTTCGTAAACAGGGTGATCACAAACAATTATATTTAAATGCATGCAAGCCTGGGTTACAATTTAAAGGTAAATTTTGGGAATTAAAGATAAGATAAGAAGGAACTGCTACTCTACGTACACTGTCAAGAAAAATAATAAATTCGATTTCTGATTGTGTCAATGTGAGAGTCATAAGGACTCTGTGAAGGTTAGAATGAGAGAAAAAGCTAATAATAAGATATTCTGAAACAAATTAAATTGAGGGTTTTGTTTGACATATGTAATGTTTCAGGAATTTTAAGCAAACTTTACAACTTACGATAAAAATGTTTCGCAGAAAAAAAATTAAGTTTCAAGAGGACATCTTGTTCTCACACTACAGCTGATTAACGATTGTCAGCACTATCTAATCTTAACCTACAAACTGTGTGAAAAATGTTTCGGAATAATTTCAGCTCTCAAAGAGCCCATTGCCAGATATTATGTGTGCAAAGATATATTCTTGGCACAACAATTTAGGCACTTGACATATATTAATACATTTCAAATCATTAGCCTCATCAAGGAGGACCTCCTAGACCTTCTGGTTTTGCTCGAGGTTTATAAAGCTAAAGTCGGAAAAGAAGAAGAACAGACTCAACCGAAGAAGACAGATAGCGCCTGCCAACTAATCGAACTTGCAATACGATAGTAAGTAGCACAACGTTTACAAGGTTAAGATTCACACAGCAATCCAACGCTCTGCATGAGGTTAAACAGCTAAGCTAAAATCCTGAACGTGCACCCATGCCAAGGGACACGCGTCGACTCTGAACATTTTCTTGATGCAGCTAGATTCAAAGCCCGCACGCCAGACAAAGAGCGCCTAAGTGAGACTCTCCAATATGTATACAAGAACAGAACCCACATTCAGTCAATGAAGAAGCAGTTCCAAGAACAGGTTGGCTTAGCTTAAAAAAAAAGTAAGGAAGAACAAAACCGCCGGCTCTGATGGTAGCTCTATAAATCCGGTAGTACTGTTTTGATAGGGTACATGCAGCAAATCATCAACCAAGTATGGATGGAAAAAATCTTGCCCTATGACTGAAGAATTGGCTCCATATTCCCTCTCTCCAGAAAGGCTATCCTATGTCTTGCAAGAACTTTCGAGAAGTAGCAAAGCCCGAACCTTGGTTTCGAAGTCATCACAGATGTCAGAGCTCTTGATCGGAGGCTCTTCATGCATCAATTCTCGGAAGCATCACGAACGTATTAAATAAACTATCTATTAATTTGACAATCAATTTAATATAAAAGACAAAAACCCAGGCCCCGATCGCATCTTTACGGCCCTGTATTTTTGCAAATATCTCAAACACCTCTTCAGACATTCAATAGGCTAGCTAATATTTTAAAGTCCTAAATAAACAAAAACAATTTTAAAATTTGACGGCCATAGCCTCCAAAATTATAAAACAAAAAACAGCTCTCATCCGCCTTCATACTACCTATGTATCTATGTTCATCCACTCGTTTTGTTGGTACAACAAAAATCTATTAAAAAAATTATAATTTAACCAATCAAAGATAAGTGTCATGAAACGAAGGTGAATTGAAAACCGCGTCGCCATCATTACATTACAACATCATCAGGCTGACCTAAAGAAAGAGATTCATAATAATTTTCTTTGCAAAAATTTCACCAACACCTGTCACCTGTTGAATACCACCTAGCTTGCCGCCTCTTGACATACACTCCTAACCTAACCAACACCACCAGCGCACAAACTTAACACTTTTTCTGGCAATTTCTCTTCCAATCAGCGAACCAAAGCGTTCGCAATTTTCTTGTTTGATTGATGTCTACCTTGAAGGGACCTCACGTCAAATTATGGTCTTTCACCTGGCCGCACCCAGAGCACTAAGTGATTTTAAATTACCACTGACACTGAGGCACGCCAGAAGCGCAAAAAATAAAAAATAAAAAAAAATAAATCCACAACACAAAATTACAAAATCAGTCATAGCTAAGAAATTGTAATCAGAATGTAGGTTAATGGTCCACTTCTGTTGCGGTGGTGGCAAGACAGTTGTTGCTCAGCACTGGCAAATCTGACAGTACAATTGACGTATTCCCACACAACATAACTTGTTTGGCATCTCGCGCCGGCTTTGACAATCTCTTTATAGGAAACAGTGTGACATTCAGATCAGAGAGCATCATGACGAGCCCTTTCTCTTCGCGTGGTTTGTTCATTGTGATGGTGACACTTTCACGAGGTTGCTGCTCTAACGAAGCTCGTGTTAACTTGAGGTTTATGGTCGAAGTGAAGTGTCTCCAAAAAATAAAAAGGTACTCCACACAGTAGTGTACCCTCTGGCGAATTCCACTTTATTGTGTTTACCTAGATCTTGAAGCGAAATCTTCGCGGTGTCACCTTGTTTTTGTTTCTCCTCATCCTCATTGCTCTTTGGAGTCCCGTTTTATTGTCCACGATGCAAGAAAAAGAAAAATATTGAATCCGGTCCAAGTAAATTGCTTTCTTGATGTCTTCATTACGATTGTTCTTTTTTGCCAAGACGAAGACCAACTCGGCAAACGCAAGAAATGTAACTTCGATTGGAAGTGTCAGTTGCTCGTATGTATTTCGCGGTGCTGACCTTTAACTTTTGCCACACTTTGACCATGTCAGGGCAACAATGTAGGACTCGATGTAATCGTACCGCAAAACATTACTCACGTTTCTGGGTTTGTTTGCGTTTTACAACGTTGATGGTGACGGGCCATTAATCAAAGTTGTTGCTGTTGCTGTTGTTGGTGCGTGTGAGGTTTTACAGCTCTTCACAATGACAGGAGTGGGCGGTGAGCATAGGTTATGAAATTGTTTACGTTTGTCTGTTGCGTAAAAGGGGCCACAACAAATTAAATTAATTTTGATTTAAGTAGGCAAATATGTAGGTAATACCTTTCCCATTTACCGTATGAAGAGCTATATAAATATAGAAGGGTGGTTTGGTAAATATAGGAAATGGGTGTACGACTTTTTAAAACATGTTTGTTTTGGCACTTCCGGATTGGAGAGCGACATTTACCGATTTCCGTCATTAATTCGTGTTAGAATCATGAATTAAAATTAAATATCCAAGAGTGGCAATTAACTGTCACTTTTGACATGTCTCCATCGTAGCCCTCGTTGGTATAATATTGGATACATAGATGGCGTGAATCGGGATGTATTTGAGGAGTTACAATATAATATACAAAACAGCATGGTAAATCTTGGGATATATTATACTTGTATATCTTATTCATATCTCTAGGATCACAATACCTTGCATTTCTTCAATTCAGCCTAGAGAAACATATCTAGTGAAATGTCTTTCCACTCTCTCAATTTCAACCACCGAATTTCAGTAAAAAGAATTCCAAACCAAATTGCAGTACTGTAGAACTGACTTTACGAAGGAATATTAAAAAGTGATTTCAGGGTATAGGGATCGAGAACTCTAGTATTTCTCTTAATAAAAACATGCAATTGACTTTGTTGATCATGTAATCATAATGCTTCCTAATTACTCCCAGATTTTTATTTCGTCTTACTCGTACTTGATTAATGTCGTTGATGTGATAATCAAATAAAATTGGATTCAAATTCCTAAAACACGATAAGACTTGGCATATTGAAATATTAAGAGGAAGATAATTATGTTGGCATCCCTCATGTAACATGATTAAATCTTTCAACAAAAGGAAACAGTCATGTTCGCAAGTTATCCTTCAATAAAATTTGAGGTTATCAGCAAAAAGAAGGCAGGCTGATTTGATGATTGCCTTAAGGAACGCCTGTTGGTTTGTCTGAAGATTTGTACATCCGCTAAAGCACTCAGACTCAAAAACTGGTATACATTGTACTTTCAGGCAGATACTTCCTTTTACTGTAGAAATTTATCTGACTTTTTCAAAAAGCCAAAAAGAAAATACAGTGTTGAGAGTCCTAGCAGTTTAGCACTCCTAGCAAAAGGTAGCTGAAGCCTGGTTGGAGCGTAGACACGAGATTCACATTGAAAATGCTTCGTGGTGTTTTCGCCTTCTCCATCACATAAGTCTACCATATCTAGATGCCTTGCCAGAACGTGATAGATCGTCAGAGTGCCTGCAGTTTTTTCCCGCTTATGATAGGAATGCTGCAGAATTCCCGAGGACGTTCAGTCGAATAATTTCTGTATTGTGTTTTAAGAAGACCCAGTCATCAATGGAAGCGATGAGACTAGCAATGACGGCAAACCCAACAAAGGTCCACGTTCTGAGAAAACTTCCTCCGAACATTGACCAGCTAGTTCGCGAAAGATCTCATTTCCCGTGATTCCAGCATGGCCTGGAACCCAAGCTAGTTCAGTCTTTTGACTGAGTTCAAAGTTTTCTTGAGTTAAAGCACTTACTTAAGTCTTGTAAAAAGCCTAACGTTTTCCATTCCACGAAAGCTCCAGCACCTAAACATTGACAAGTTTTGAAACCATCCATTCAACCTTCTACTCTACTTTTTTATTCCTTTTCGAACGTATGCCACTCTTATGCGCATACACAACGCCTTCGTTCAGGAGCGGTAGGGTTAGGTAAGGTTAGGTAGAAGTGGCCGCCAGCATAAGACCGACACACTTAGACCAATACTTGGTCTGTTGTGATTCCACAAGGATTTAGGCAAAAGTGCCTCCCTACTTGTTAAGCCAATTGGAGGTTCTGACGAAGCGAAAGAGACTTCTAATGTCAATGTCAGTTAGATCACTTTGAACTTCATAGAAAAAGGCTCCGAAATGGAGTTTAGTTTTTCTGTAGAGAGCAGGGCATCTAAAAGAACATGTATAAATGAAGTAGAGTATAGTTTCCACTTTTTTTTTATTTTCGAATAAGGTTAACGACACTTTGCAACAAACTTGAAAATATCGTCTAAAAATGTCAAAACAAAATGGTTACAAATGAGTAGATCTCTAAATTTTTTTAATACAATCGATATTACTTTTTTGACTTAATACAAAATTATATCAGCGATTATGAAACTCTAACTCTTATGAAAACTAACTTTGCCTGAAGATGATCCCTAACTTCTTGCCTAATCGCCAAGTTTGCCAAAAGCAAATAGAACCTTACCGCATCGCGCTGCCAATTAACTGCAATTCTTCTGTCAATCCGCAAAGTGAAAGGTGGACTCTGTGGCGCCTCATTCGCTTTTGTGCGCTCGATCAACCCTCAAGGGACATGATTTAGCTGCATCATTAATATGTCCAATCTTCGATGTTGTTTTGTTAGCATCATCGTCGTTGTAGTCGTCGTCACCATGGAAAAATAGCGAAGCCAAAAGGTTCTCCTATGTCTTTTGGATGCCACTCGCTTGTAGCGTACCTACATATATAGTTATGGGTCCAAATGATCTCACATGGCTGACACGAACACTTGGTCACCACCACTGAAAAGCATAGGCACAGGCAAAGGCAAAGACACTCTATGATCTCTGACACAAAGGATACGTTGCATGAAATTGCACCATGCTCCATGGAATTGGAAAATCCCCCCCAAAGAGTGCGGATGAATGAATGAATGACTGTGCAACACACAGTGCTAGTTGTATGTGCGCCCCTTTATGGTCGGTCCTGTGACTCATGTGAGCTGCACACACTACATGCACCCTAAAGCTATTCAGTTGTGCGGCTCTTAATTGCATTGGCTTGGACTCGCTATAAGCCGCCGACGCGACGATTTGCTGGGATCGAAACGAAATACAAACATTTTCCCACGCTCTTGGTCTTTGTTCGACGATGCGAGTCGACGCCGAGTGAGTGTTGGGACTACACTCGCTGACAGTCACTTTTTGTATCTATTGACCCATTCATGAGCAGCGGCTGCTGCTGCTGCTGCAGCTTTTTACTGCTGATGTAATAATATTTCATTGCAAAGTTAATGAGATGACATTCGCTCAATGCCATGTAGATTTGGAACAATCACTCTGTCCGCAATCAGCTTAGTCTTCCTTTTCAGCATCGTCATCAGCACGGCCAAATGCAAATGGTTATGTCTACATACGACCGGCCGTCACTGTCATCTTAGGCGGGCGCATCTATTTAGAAAAAGAAGATTTTTTGCTCTGATGGTGCTGTGAATCCGGTCGATAGAGTGTGAGAAAGGCGCTATTTGTCGCTTCACTTACGTAGTTGAGGTTGCGATCAGTGGGAACATAAAAACTTTACGAGGAAGGATGGTTTTGACATTGCCAATAAATTGATTGGATGTGTGTCCAAGAGGTTCGTTCCCTAATGAGATGGGATGATAATTGTATCAGGAAGTGTCAAAAGTTGCACATACAGCAAAGATAATTTTGCATTAGGGTTTTTTATTTTTATTTTCGTTTGCCTTGAACTACTTTGTTTGACATCATTTAAATGTCACTCACAACTATCGATCTATTAAAACCTGACACAGCCAGCAGCGGTCTACTGATTTACATTACTTAACCGCGTTCAAACGTCAAACACGCATCCAATAAATCACTTCGGAGGCAAACCATGTTGCAGACAAAATAAAGGTCAAGTTTACCAGTTGACAAGATAAACGGTGTGTCAATAAATTTTGATTCAACTGCATCCACCGTCGGTCGCCGTCAGTCAGTGCAGTTGCACTTCAGCAATTTATGACATTTAGCGGGGTACCAAATTCCAAGCGACCAGTATAATGTAGGTATAAGATGTTAACCTTAATCGGTCGGTAGCTTGATGGTTGATAAGACTACTAGGCGAGGCAAGAGACCATGCAATAACATACTTTAGATTTAATATAAAAATAAATGAAAACAAAAAAAAATTAAAAAATAATTTCGACAAAGAGGAGACATCGATCGCACAAGCACGTAGCGCTGATGTCAGCAACTTGAACAAAAAAGTCTTATACGAATGGAATGGCTGGAATGTTTTCGGTTACTTTTGATGGACTTAAGGATGCGAATAAGTATTGGGTTGGGCTTTGGTTCTGGCTTTGGCTTCAATGGAGTCATCGATTTTTTCGGCAGATACCAGCAAATGAGTCATGACTGTCGAAACGAATTTTATTTTGTTGAATAATCTTCGCCACAATTAGGTCTTTATGATCCCATTGTGATACGCTTCAGTGGATGCCGGGATGCCTAAGTTTCTGAGCACAACAGAATAGCTGGGAAGACCTTCATTAAGATCCATCTCCGGAATAAGGACGACAGTTTCCTCAACAATACGGCAAATCCATGGATTCTGGAGTTCATAACATGCAAGTAAATTTATCCCAAAATAGAAGGCTTGATTTGGTTAACTCCTGGGCAGTATTGGGCAAAAGGCAATTGCAATGAATTAATAACATTTAATTGCCATACATTTTTTTGGAAACATCTGCTGGAGGTATGATTTGGGAAACATTTGAAGGTTACTGGATAGCAGGGGTTGGCACTAGGCACCGAGCAAATTTTAAAAATAAGGTTGAAGACGCAGAAGCACTCTAAAGTTAAATCGATACCAGATATTTACTTGAATCTAACAACGCCTCCTTTTAGAAAGCTCGAAGAGGAAGGAACGAAAATAGAAGGCTTATCTCCCCTTGTCCGTCAATGTCCACCTGTAAGCCAAGAAGAACGTTTTCTCATGACTTCGACCTGGGGTTGGGTCTACCCTTAATAGAAAGAGCTTTAATTGATAACTGGGACACAATATTTAATGGCGCGATTTTTCGTTCTACAGGCAAACCGAACTAGTTCGACATTGCGGCATTGTTGCTTTCACATGCGAGAAAAGACTGCGAGCATCTATTAGGGCATTCTGACAGGTCACCATGCTTCTTGCAAAGCACCTTAGTATTAACTGAGCAATGGCTGAACAAGACTGATGCATATATGTCCAACCTGAATCCTGATAGGTTGCGACCCCTTTCCTAAAAATACGATTACATCCCTTCAGATCCTGGCCGAAACCATTCTTGAACTTGGGGAAAATCGACTTTCAAATGCGTAAGCATTCAAGTTTCCTATATCATTGCATCATAAACAATGACGTATAAAAATAAAAGCTTACTGCATCAACTGACCGATGCCTCGGTTAAGGACTGCTTAGATATTACTTTACAGCAAATATACTTGTCGACAAGGCCACCGATCGTTGCTAAGTGATTATTTTTTTTAAAGGTTGCAAAGGTTTTGGTAAATTTGGAATATTGGAACTCTCTTGAAACTTGTTCCTAGACCTTATGATCTTATGAAAGGTGACAACAGATAGAACTAGCTAACAAAAGGCACGATTACACGGCCATTTTTTCGAGACATTTAAATGACGATGCAACGTCAAGAAAAAATGTCGCTTTAGAGTGAAATTCAAGCTACGATTAGTCATTGGTCATTTGCGAAAAAATGTCGATCACACGAAATGACTATCATCGTCATTTTTGTCACAAAATCAAAACTGGGGACACTGCTACTGTCATTTGGTAGTTTTCTATCGAAGAAAACGGATACGTGCGACTTTTTTAATTAAATTAAATATCAGTGAAAAGAAAAAAATGTCAAAAAGAACTTTTGCGATGATGGTGGAAATTGCGGAGATGGCGTATTTAGCAGCATGTGTGCTGGAAAGCAGTGAATACGATCTTGATTCAGAGCCAACGCGACGAAAGCGTAGTATTTGGCAAAAGAAGTGGTTGAGCCGTCAAGAGAAGAGTGGATTTTGTGCTGGATTACTACTTGAATTGCGCGAAGAAGAACCTGAACTATATCACAATATCCTTCATATGTCAGCCAATCAATTCGATTATTTGTTGAGGGTTGGTGAAGCCACACATCGAAAAACAGAACACAAATATGCGACAGAGCATTTCAGCGGAAGCACGACTGGTAATCCCGCTGCGCTACCTGCCAATTGGTGCGAGTTTTCGATCGCTGCGATTCCTTTTCCGCGTATCACAGCCAACGATAACGTGCATCATTCCAGGAGTTCTCGACGCTTTTAACAAGGTTCTTGTCGGTGAGTGTATTAAGGTGTGTGCTGTGTGCTATTTATTTTGTTTTATTATGTTTTATTTTGTCGATCCAAAAGAAAGCACAGCTGCGTCATTTGTCATTTGCGTAAAAAAATGGCATGTAGAATTTTGTGCTTTGTCATTTTTTGGAGGCTGCCATTTAAATGGCGCAACAGCCAAAAAGTTTTGTCATTTGTCCTAGGGGTCATTGGAGAGCGATCACACGTCCATTTTTTTTCCGTCATTTTAATGGCACAAAATTCATGTCACTCGGTCCGCCAATTTCCTATCTATTTAAATGACGCCTAAAACGTTATCCCAAAAATGGCGATCACTCAGAACGACATTAATATGACTGCTTTATGACGCGATTTTAACGCCACAGCGTCATTTAAATGACACAAAAAATGGCCGTGCAATCGTACTTTAACTTAAGCTTTATTGACACTTCAATCTTCGAAGCATTTAAAACAACGCCTCGTTGATGACACAATCGGGAATATAGAACAAGAAATAAGTAAAAACACAGCTCTATCGAAAAAATTATTTCCTAGCGAACAAATAGGATTTGAAATTAACAAATTCAAAATTCCGACCTCACGTATGACTAGTAGGTACAATGAATTGCTGCCAATATAAAGTGGCACATAAATTTCAAATCGCTATTACTGTCAACTAGTAAAAATATGTACCGATCATAGAGAACTGATTTAAATCGCTGTCATTTCGAGTGTCTATTAGCCAGAGGCTTGGGTTCTAATTTAAATTAATTATTAATATTAATACTCTTGGATTGATTTATTGAGGCGTTTCCTGTTACAAAAATAAAGAACATCCGGTTCTGAGTCTGACTGACTAAGTCATACTTTACTTTCTTTATTTAGATTGTTCGGTTCGCAATGGTTAAGGGTTTCAGTGGAAGGTGGAGTCTTATCAGTTGACTTATGCCTGAAGTTTGCATTCAACTAGAAAATTAATTGCTTATTGAAATTCAGTGAACATGTTATTTAATTGGCGGGCTATTTCTTAACACAGATTGAAGTAGACTTTGCATACTTAGCAACCAATTAATGCGGAGAGGTGTTAAAGTTTGTTATGAATTGGAATTGAAAAAACAAATAGCGTAACTTATGGTTGAAATACTTCAGAGTGTTGCTGGGGTAATATGTATAATAATAAATGTATCTGGGTCTAGTGGTGCGCTATTAAAAAAAAAGAGTACCAATCATCACACATAGAGAAGTGGATATCTATTAGTGTTTACTCCTATTTAAGTTGGAGATTTGCGCAATACTTTTCTGCAACTGCAACTTTATGGGCTGATTAGCACTGCGACCAAGAAAATATCATTTGGGCTCCCTATGAATGTTTAATACTTATTTTGGTCTGGTGACAATCCTAGGTCTTTGATGAACCTTACGATGATTTGGCAATATCCTGAAGTTCGATGAGTTGTTTGTTGAATTATTTAAGCCTCTTTTGGATAATTGCAGGGCATTCGTATAGGATATGTTCTGCCGTTTCTTGTTGTTTGAGGCAGAGTCTAAACAGATCGGTAGAGCTTTTTCTCCCATTTTCATGAGATGATGGTTCAGGGCGCAGTGAACTGTTAGGAAGTCAGTTACGATCTTAGCATCACGTTTGCTCATAGAGATGATTTGAAGAGCGCGTTCTTTGTTGCCGAGGGCAATGCATGGCGTTATTCTTGGATCGAGTTCCATTGCGCAATTGGTATTCCCATGTGTTGAGTTCAAGTTTGATATTACTAAAGGTTTGTCCACAGTAGGACTCTTGGTAAAGAAAGGGGATACCGAGCCTTTTCGTGCTAGCTCGTCAGCCTCTTCATTATCAAGAATTCCTTCGTGTCATGTGACTCAGTAAAGAGTCACTATGTTATGGGATTTGTTTTAGAATAGTTAGACAGTTCCAAACAAGTAGGGAGTAGAACTTGTAGGAGTTAAGAGCTTTGAGTGCTGCTAGACTGTCTGAGAGAATGTAGATATTTGAACTTCTGAGATTACGGCTTAAGCAGTCTCTTGCGCATTGTTCGAGGGCATAAACTAAACTGTTGGAAGATTGATGTTGTGTGTCCTTGGGGAACTGACATTTTCCAGTTGGGTACGCTGATGCCTGCTCCTACACCCGTTGGCATTTTTTAACAATCCGTAAACCAGACTGAGTGGGACCTGTCTAGCGTAGGGCCTCCAGCTTCCCACACCGAACGGTCAGGTATGGTGATGTTAAAATGTTGATGAAAGTTTATTTTTGTGGGCATGTGGTCCGTGATTTGAATCGAAGGGAGGCTGTGTATGATTTTTGAGGAGTTTAAGATGCTTAAGTGTTCTTTGAGATCGCATTGTTTGAATTTTTTCACGAAGTGAAATTTTATTGCGCGTAAGGCAGCGCACTTCTTAATTCGTGTGTGTAACGGTGGAAGGTCAAGGAGTTCCTCTAGAACTCTAGGAGAGATAGAACACCCCAATCGTGATGGGTGTTGAACCAAGTTTGTCAGACATAGATCTGCCACTCAGTATTGATTGTATTGAAGAGTACGATGTGTTGTCGAAGGCTCCAGTGATATCTAGGAAGGAACAGAGAGCAATTTCTTTGGAGTCTAACGAGCCTTTGATCTTCTTGACTAGATGATGTAGGGCAGTTTTTGTAGATTTACCAGATTGATATGGTTCGAATTGGTTTTTATTGAGAGGATGTTCTTCAAGAAAGGGATTCCGGTAGTCTACTCATTTTTCCATAATTTTCCAGAAAAAATAAGTTAGGCTGAATGACTTGGGATCTGAGGCAGATCTGCCAGCCTTGGGAATAAATATTATGTTAACCTTACGCCAAGGGTTTACACCATCCCCACCAGGAGATTTAAAGGGTTTTATTGGGCTGAAACCGCCCATTTAACCGTGTTAGGTTGAACATTTTTTCCGAAAGACTTTTAGATTTCATATTGGAAATGGAGTGGATTGGGAAGAATTCGTGGGGGATTAATGGATCAACCTCAGTGGATCCAGGAAAATGAGTTCGCATGAGCAGTCTCAGAGTCTCCTTATATTCAGAGGTGAAAGATGCATCCCCTTTCTTCATCAATCCAATCCCATTGGCATGGTCGCTAGATAAAACATTTTTGCCTTGGTTCAAGGAAGGGAGGTCTTCTATTCTAGAACGATTTCCAGGTTTATCTTTTTGATTTCTTGAGGACCGAGTTGTAGTTTGTTAGGGCCATGCGGTAGTCAGTCCAGTCTCCTGAACGTTTAGTCGAATTGAAAAGCTTTCTGGTCTTTCTTTTTAATTTTCTTAATCCACTATTCCACCAGGGTACGTCTCTGTTGATATATCTAGTTCTGATCTGACAACTGGATTCGTACGCTAATGTAATGTGATTGTTTTGCAACTGAACTTACTCGTAATCACACGGCTACCATTTCACAGTAGCAACCCTTTTGCTACTTTCTTCTAAGCGGCTTGAGATACGTCATTAAACGTACTGCTTCCTCGTAACTATATATATGGTCACTACCACAGTTCATAGACTTAAACGTATCGATAGGATGCAACCTCATCAAAAAAGCATTTCCAATTAAAGTAGAAAAGAAAGCACCTACTAACTAACTACACACTGCAAGAAGTGTTAAATTTCATTTCGTATTGTAACATTATATAGCGGAACTAATGAAGCTATAAAATAGAAATAACTTTCGTTCGCAGTAGGTAAACACAGCTATCCGTAGATACATGCATGCCTAATGAAACGATTTAGTTGAAACAGAGACGCAAATGCAGCAGTGTCTATGTGTACCACGATTTGATCTTCTTCTCGTGCAAGTATCACGTCCAAGCGCGACAGCCGCAACATCAAGAATTAACCACCACGGCCGTCGAGTCGCATTGCATCTCATCGTCACTAAGGCTGGCTGATACAAAACAAAACAAATACGAGTTTTCGATTTAGAGAGAGAGATACATCAGTTATGTTTATCAGCTTAAGGCCAGCTAGCACGATGAAGATGAATAACCTACTAAGGATGTGGGTCACAGAAGCCGCTCGGCTTGATCTAGAGTTGAAAAATTTTCATTTTAAAGATACAGATAACTATGTTCGGCGGTATGGCGCAGACTCTGACTGAGTGGTTTTTTTCCAGGTCTCATCGTGTGATGCGTGCAAGAATGGGGATATATCAATTGGTGGCCGGTCCACCACACCGGTGCACGGCGATGTTGGAGGCGGAAAGTGAAAGCATAACCAAAGTAATTTATTGTGTGAGACGATGGCGAGCACATTTCACGGTTAAGGGATTTTCATTAAAATAAAAAATTGACTCTGTCGGGGTGCGTTATAAGGAGATGACGCCGCGCGATGACCTGCGGTATTGAGTGAGATATGAGTACTTAAGTGGTCGTGAAATTAATGAATGAGAGGCTTGAGTACGTCAAGTGAAAACTTCTCAAGTGTGTGCGGAATCTCTCATGATAAGAAGTAAAAGTCGGTAATTTGTTGAACAAAATATGGGAATTGTTTGTTAGATTTTTAAGTGCGAAGTTGAAACTGGGTTAATCTTTGTTATGCTTTTGTTTTGAGTAACAGTTCGAATATGTGTGGGTGTAGTGGGTCGATTGGTTAATGCGTTCGACTAGTCAGTGGCGATTTCAAGCACTTAACTCTCATATTTAGTCTAGTCATCTGTTATGAAAGTCTAACTTGCATTGACTCATTGTTTGGCCTAAAGTAGGATTTACATCTACAGTATTGAGCTTGGGGTACGACATTCCCTAAATAAACTCTTGCGAAAGACTGACAAACATCGAAGAGCAAGAAGTGCCACGATAATCTTTAAGAATTAGACGTTCGGAATTAGCAATAAGTGGAGATGCTAAGCCTTAGGTCCAATGAAGCTAGTCAATGCCTGATTCAAGAGACAGAAAACTATCTGGGAAATTTTCTCCACCAAGGATTTTATCAAAAAAACGCTAAAATGTGTTTCAAGAAAGGTAGAAAGGCAGCAAAAGCTTTAGAAAGTGCAATGCTAGAACATTGAGAACTCGATTGATCTTGATTGATAGAAAACAGACATCTTACGTCCAAATCAAATGGACACATTGGCCTGAAATGCCCTAGAATCACGGCTTTCAAGAAGATTTTATGCTAATTTTCTTTGAAGAAGTTCGTTTTTGAGCTTATAAAGTCCTTTGAAGGCGTTTTTTTTAAGATTAATAAAAATTTGTAACAACTTGTGAGATCTCTCTCTATTTTCTGCAATCCCCCTCATACCTGCTAAATTTGTAACTCCTCCCATTATTGATTGATCGGGTGCTTCCTGACTGCTTAATATCTGGTCTATCTGGTCTGGTACTTGTTTCAAAACAAAAGCCGGGCATTTTAGCCCAATTTCATTTATGAGATTGAGAAACTTCTCATAAAAGCTTGTCAGACTTTTCCTAAAGATGAGACAATGATAAAACTTTACGCTTTTTTGGGAAATTTGAATCCGATACTTCGCAATAAGTAGACCAAAGCTCTTACCCATTGTACCCAATCCAAGTTCACTTTTGGCATATACTTAAATAAAACTCAAAGGCAAATCAGTTTCACAGATGCAGATGTAAAAGGCGATCAACTCCGTTTATTAACACCTTTTTGAAATACTAGTGTACCAGTATCATGTACCAGAAGGTGATATTGCCCTATTAATAACATTTTCCATAAGCGGACTTGCTTGGAATAGTTTAATTTATTTAATTTATTTAATAAACGTGCCATCGAACAATGAAATCATTAGGTACATACTTGTAATGTAAAAGCAGCGAAGAGAAAAAAAAATAAACATGTTTATACTGTACACCTAGCACTTGTGTGTGTCACTTACAGCATTGTTCCTCATTCCAAAGTGCCGTGGTGGTATTTCATCTTGGAAATGTTGCAGAACAAGTATCTTAAACCGCCACAGTACCGCACCACCAGCACCCAATCGATTTTGCAAAGAACAAACCCAAACCACTTTTCACCTGATCACCTGCTTCGTGTGTAGGATTTCTTTTTTGCAAAATGTATTAATCATTGATTGCATTTTATATCCTTTTATGCTAAAGCTCAACGCTGCCTCATGATGCCTTTGGCTAAAATTCAGATTAACCACCAGAGTAGGTAATTTCGTAGATAATTTTCAATGAATGAAAATAAAAAAATTCATTGTTCGATGTTCGAATAGGTGGCTGGCAAAGGTGTGGACATAAAGTAGGTGTTTGGAGAACGTATCGTATAGCTGCGAGTTAAAGACCATTTTTCATTCTTTACACAGACAAGTGTGGTATGGTTAGGTATAAGGCATATTGTGGTTGAATGAAAATTTAAAAAAGTGGCTAAGTTGAAACGGACAAATGATTTGTCAAATAAAAAGTCCAATTAGATCGGGAGTTTAATAAAAGGTCAAAAAGGTGCAAGTTTAAAAATAATGTGTCAGGTCCTCTGTCATGTTGTATAGATTTGCAGACAGCTGTAAGTTATTTTCTACAGATGAGCTCACAAGCCATATGAGAAGAATACATGAGCTGGTATCTTCTCAGAGGCACCACGTATTAATCAATCTTATCTACTGACAGATTGCTGAACGAAAGGAACGATTACGAAAGCAGCAAAACAGTCCTATTTCCCAGCAATAGAAATAACCATTTGTGTTGATAGCCTCACTTTACTTAAAGCAATCAACTCCAACCTTGTAAACGTGAAATGTGTCATTGATTACCACTCGTCCTTTAGGACTATAAGTCAGGTTCTACGCTGCTAGGTTCCCAGCAATGTTGGAGTGAAAGGAAATGAAAAAGCTTGGATGCTCGTCAGGATATAAAACCGTATATATGATTGGAAATATAGCTAATAGACAAGAAGTATTTATAAACGATTTCTGCAGAAGCTGTAGAGATAAATAGGAAATAGAGTCATCATCTATGGGAGCATGATTCTTCGCCAACTTGGGCGATGCTTACCGCTGTCAGACTTTAAAAATTTGTTAACAGATCTGTTTGTGGTTTTGTAAATCACATGTTCTTACATTCTCCTGAATCAAGCGGCCCTTCTAACAAAGTCCTACCCAACCTAGTACGATTGTACAGAAAGAAGATCTAAAGTCTAGAAAAGTAAGCAAAAAGTGATAAGATAATAATCGAGCTTGAACCTTAAACCTTTGCCTCTTAGCATTGACACTGTGCGAAGAGTCTTGACATACAACCTATGTTGAAGCTGTAAAATCGCTGAGGAAAAATAACGCATTCAACATCTACCTGTACTATTGTTGTTAAGGTAATATTAGACTGTATGCCAAGTGATCACATAATTAGTCATATTTGACAGAAAACGGCATATTGTAACTGTATGCTGATATAGAGTCTGATGAGATGCTTGTGAGCACGTTGATTTTGAGAGATTTCACCATCATTTGGTCATTCAAACAAAACATACATATGCCTCTGAATGGCTTTTGGCACTTTTAAAAGAAAAACTTTTTGGCAGGGAACCGATGAGGTGTTGATCCATCGAATCCATTGGGAAAAAAGAAGACGATGGGGATTCTTCATTTTAATCGTCTACTTTGTCCAAATCTAGTAAATGATAGATAAATGCTATCAGTATTGTACCAACTTAAGATAAATCGTGGAAAGTTATGGCAGAGCACCCTTTGGAAAACACGTTGCGGCCGTATTGCGCTGGTGCCCTCTTCATATATTTCCGCAACTGCCTCTTTGTCTCGGTCTACAATACCTTCTGCTTTTCGTGAAATCAAGCATTCAATTCGATTTCAAGCATACAGTCTGATCACGTAATAATTTGTGACAGATCTATAAATGACTTATATAACCAATTAAATTTAAATGATCATTTTGGAAAGGCGGTTCAAATAGTCTAATATGCTAGACAAATATGGTCTTATGGTTATTTCAATTAAAAGGGATATCATTTTTTGATCGTCTTACAAACGACAATCAAATGCCAACATATCATATAGTCTAATCGCAGCTTTAGATTATCTAAAGATAAAAGAAGGACATATGAATCAAGCTTTTTTGGCACCTTGTGATGTAGCATTGATTTTTGTTCGAGTTGGTGTCAATTTAGAAAGTTTGTTCGTGAAAAGAAGGTGCATTTGGGAAAAAATGTCAGAACTAACAAGAATGGTTCAATCAGACCCAGGGTTGATGGCAGCTATTAATTGCCCAAGGTGATTGGGTTGCAAACATTAGGCACTTATTTTCTGTTAAATAAATTAAGTTTTCTTACAGAAACAAGTTAATTGTTGACACATTTATGGGATGGTTAAAGGAATTAATGACTGTTTAACAATTAAACCGCAAACAGATGATGTTTGATTGCTAAATTTCTCAATAAATGAATGAAACTCACATTCAACTTTAATGCAAAAAAATAAAAATAAAAAATACTCTGCACATTTCCTGAGTGGCCACAAATTGCATCTGCACTGAACCTTATGGTGCCGCAAGAACAAATCATGCAACTTCCATCATTACGATAGCAGCTTTTATGCAATTACCGTTAATTACTAGAAACAAATCAATAATTCATATTTTCCATCGATTTTATTATTATCCAAGTTTAGCTGTTTCTTTTTTTTAAATTACAATCCAACTGAACTTGTTTGCTTAGGCAGAGAGCAAGCAAAGCTAAAAAAATGAACACAATTGCTAGGTGAAGTGAAATGGAACAGCACACTCGACTCGCACATAAACAATGCAGCAGTCTACATTTTGCAATTAAATACAATTAAAGTACACTTCATTCGTTTGCAATCAATTAAGGTGACGAAATCAATACGCAATACAACAGAATCTTAATCGACGAGGTATAAACGCGTGCTCAAACATTCTACGCATGCTCATTGTTCGCTGTATCTGATTCCGAACTCAACTCCGGATGAAGGATTCCGTAGACAAGTGACATTCCGCCGCACAGCACAGGTATTCCTGAACGTGTAACATGTCTGACGTGCCCGCCGAGGGATTGGCCGTGGCATGTGAAAGGTCTTGTATATATATACATGCGGGGCAAATGTAAGAACGTGCCGCAATACAACAACAACAATTTTAGAAAGGGAGCAACAGCAAAACAACAAGTGTAACTACGCTAGGAGGCTTGCTGAAGTATTATGTAGTTATGATATAGGGGGATACTTCGATACGAAGATGAAAGACGTTTAATTGAAGCAAACAAACTGACAGACATGGAATGTCAAGCCAGATGACATTGTGAGCGAGCTTAGCTTACCCTGTTGAGCTTTTCAAAGAGGCGAATCTCGAATCTTCCTTTGAAGTTTCACCGCTCTAAAAGGAGAAAGATTTATTTGCCGCAGCTGTTGTGGGTGGGGCCGCAAGTAGGTAATATAATATATTTTGTATAGCAAGGGAAAATATTCGATCTCAATTAATGGAAAATGCTATCGGATCGAATTAGAGTTATTAAACAGATAATGGTTCAGAATCACCGACTAATGTCGTCTGATCGTTAACGCTATGGTTCGATAATGATCGCAAATATTCGCTTGCCTTGGCCAATTAATTTCAACTGTGCTTCAAAAGAGCACATTATCAAGACCACCCTGTTACTACCAAGTCTTAAGAGCTCTTCGGTATAAAAGAACCGAACTGCGGCAAGCCAATACTAAGAGATATGTTCACATGTTTTCTTCAAACTTAGACCATCTGCCGGATAAATTGCCTCCAATTTAGGGAACTATGTGTTGACGAACTTGCAAAGTATTGGAAATGAAGCACTATTACAAAAGCTATTGGACAGTCTCGCATTCTATTAGAACCACACAGATTTGTATATGAAACTGAGGATGTTTTTAAGTTCACATTCCTCAGGTGCGGCAGTTCATCAAAGAAATAAATATCGACAGTCGTCCGTTTGTAGTGGACCTGGTCGTGGACCCAACGTTAACCTTCCGTTTAAGTGTGGGAAGTTCTAATAGATGTTACAGTCAGAGATGCGTGCCTCGCAATTGCAGCATTTATGGCCGTCAAAGTATATGGTAAAGTCTTCGATGGCGAAACTACGTCTTTTTACCTTATTGGCTGCTAGGATTAAGGCAGCTATCTCTGCTAGTAAGATGCTACAATCGTTACATAATGATTTCGTCAGTCACAGGAGATGTCCAAAGCTATCTCCATTTAAGGACGAAGGTTTAAGGGACGGAGTATTCAATACTGAGTGGATGACCCGACAATTTGAATGACCGCTTTCCGGACTCCCTGAGCCTCATTGCAGTTTCGACCCTTATCATTCCGATGCAAGTTGCCCTTCGGATTGGGGTATGATTTGAAAGATTATATTTCATATAGAGTTTGAAGCCCCATGCCTTCCTGAATGTTTTTCTGCAAGCACACAGAGCAACGTTTGTGTTTTTGATGCAATCCTCAATATTTTCCATCCAACTGAGCTTAAAATCCAAAATAACCCCCAGATACCTTGCTGTCTAGGATGTAATTTAATGGGGTAAATACTGGGTTTTTCTTGTTAACAGTACAATTTCCGTCTTTGATGGATTAACTCGCAACCCAATTACTAACTAATAAGAGTACATAAATGAATGTCTTACTGAAGACCACAACGTCAACGTAAGCCTACACAATGAAGACATCTATTTATCAGCCCTATGAGTAGCTCCAGTCAGTATTTTCAGCATGTACTAGGTTATGCTTCAACCATTTTCCCGGACAGGAGTAATTTATGCATTTCAGCCACGGAACGACAGTTTACTCAGATATTTAACGCACTATGAGGGGGCAAACGATTTTATTGCCCCGAATATTTTTTCCGCATCTTCCATTCCCGGGTCCATGTCCGTAAATACTCTATTCAGTGGAAACCGCAAACTCTGAAAAGATACAGCCCGGAGAGTGGGTTCCCATCAGTAGGACCAGCGTTTCTTCACTCATAGGTTACTCATGGCAAAGCTGCTCTGTTTTTTAGAAGTTATACACTCTCCTTTCGCTCTCTCCTTAGACAGGTTCCATCTAGACTATGAGCTGTGTTTGAAGTCCGCGATTTTGGAATACCGCCAAGAGTATCGTCAAACGTAAGCCTAGTCCAGTTAAGGACAAAAAGTCTCTAAAAAATTGGGCGTGATCTTTTAAAACACAACAAAATCTACTTTGATTTTCATCGAAGAAAATCCAAATACTTTACGTGCCTAATTCGCTGCTGGACAGACAGGATTCACACTGCTTTACCACGGATTCGAAACATAAAAGATAAATAATATCTTTAAAAATACTTTAAGTCCTGTGGAATAATTCCGTCAATTTGGATACCCACTTCCCGTACTTCATCACTAGCCAGTGTGAATAACCACATAAAGCTTAGCTAAAGGTATCAATGTCTCTAGACTGAAGATTAAAAGGTGCTCAATTACCCCCAAGTTACGGTTGGTACGTTTCCATAGGCTAGTGCAACTTCCTCTACCTACCTTTAACTGTATCAAAAGCAAAACGGTTATGAAGAAGAGTGCAACATGACTGCATCCGAATAATAAAAAAAACTAAAAAACAGAAACAAAAGCCCCTCCAGCGAACTTAATACAACATTTTTGCACAGCTCAAACCAAAGCCAGAGCCATTCCAATCCCAGGCAGTTTCTTGTTCTGACCATCGACCACAACAAACGATACCAAAAAAAAGAACTCTTCAACAAAGTATAGGTATCCACACTGAAATTGCCATGATATTTATGTAAAACGTGATCTTGCCATTGTCATTTCCCGATTCTCCGATTCTAGGACCAACCGGAGAGCCAGACCTGCTTCTTGCTATTGTGTTCGGTGCGGTGCATGCCTGAGTGTATCCCTTACGGGCTGATATCACTCCTAATCATCTCTTGCGCCGCAGTGAATTCGTTTTCGCCGAAGAGCCACAACCATGACCAAGGTAGGTATAGGTATGTCTTGGTATACTAGGTACGCGCAATTTAAACCTCCAAGAATATGCCCACAAATGGCCACAACATATCATATTCTCTTATGAAAATTTTCCCAGTAATAGATGGTAATGGTCGGCCGGGCTGCTCTCTATACGAAGAGGTGGGAATGGGTTTCACCGACTGCGAATTGTGTATTCCAAAGTGGATGATCCTCAAGATTTCGTCCGCCTTCTCTGGGGGGTAAATCATAGTTTACGGTACGTTACAGATCATTCTTTGCTCCGCTTGGTGTGATGGTGGCTTGTGTTTTGAGGAGCCTCCCGCGGACCGGAAGAACTTGTAATTTTACGGCTAACGATGATGGTGGTGTAGTTCTTGGGGGCTCTTGCTCTCAATCTCCCATGTTGTTATGGTTGAGTTAAGGAGTTTATTGTTTTTATTTTAGAATCAGATTCACCTGCGGGGCCTTAAGAAACTTTTAAAGTTCGTAATTGTGTTTCTGGTGGATGATTTGCCAACGAATTTTCGGTGATGAAGTACCGCATCATCTTTTGAAGGTTCCTCCATGCGAGAAGATTTGACATGGAGTGGATTGAACGATATGCATAGACATCAAGTCCGGTTTTGAAGTGACTAATTCATATGCGATTACCGCAAACAATGGTTTCGCACTGAAATCATTCCATATTGTTGCGGTTATGAATGAGTCATTGACAAAGTGAGCAAGTCGTGCATATTCTATACATAGCTATACGTTCGTACACTAGGACAATATGGAGTATGTATTTTCCAGATTAGTATGAATTGTATCTAAGATCAACTATTGATAATTTTATAATGATTTCCGTCCCATGCGGAATAGGTATGAATGTTGATTGTTTTGGAACAAAACCAAACAAGAAACAGTTCAAGGTGAAGCCTAATGATCACTTAAGGTGTAGCTTAGTTAATTCCGGCTTGAAGTTCATGCCGTTTTGTTTGTTCTTGTCTGCGATGGTGACGCTAATCGATTTTAATTAGACTAATTATGTTTGATGTGATTTAAGGCTTTAAAGTTGCCTTAAGTGATTTTTAAAATTGCGATTTGTTTCTGTTTCATTATTCAGAGGGCACTTATGTCGTCTTAATGAGTGGTTATTATAATAAAGTCGGGATCTGTCACAAACAACAATAAGTTTGTGGAATATTGAAGTTTGGGCATTCTGGTTATGATTCCGATTTTAGGGAGCAATTCCCTTGAGCTCATGCGTCCTGTCAACCGCCGTCGCACTATTTTCGTTTTGTCTCATAAAATTCAGATAGCGATATCTTTTCACAATGGAACCAGAAGGCGTTAGTATTGGGTGTCAAGTGGCCGTTAAAGTGGTGATAAATAATAGTTAACATTTGTTCTATGGCAGCACACTTATTCTACAGCGCCAACAATACTCCACTTTCTGTTGTTCATCCGTATAGGGACATTTATGGCACCGTTAGGATAGCCGTCTTTTAGCGGTCGCTGAATAGTGTGATATATTCTTTTTCCGATTGCCAACGATTTTACAACATAAAGCCACTGGCTAGCTTAGGAAACCATAGCCTCGATGCTAGCATCAAACGTCTCGCTTTTTGAGAATCTCGATCTTTGCAAGATGGAAATAAGCAGACTTGAATAACTTCGCCTGGGAGCAATAATCGAGGTGAAGAGTCGCGAAACCGAAGGAGCAAATAGGATACAATTGATGCGATAAGATAAGATAAGATGCGATTTAAAAGTGATCAACCACGAACTCGACTGCAGCTGATGATGGCACCGTATAACGCTGCGCGTTTAAAAAAAATAGGAACTTAAAAGGGGGCCAGGTTAAGCTACGTTAAGCAGGTGTATGTGGTGAAACAAAATCAGCACAGAACACTAGGCACCAAAATGGGCCCAATCGCGATCCCATTCAAAAGGAAGAAAAACCTAAGCAATTTCCCTGGTAGAGCAACGAATTTCTTTGCAAAAACCTAGAAGGCCCTTTACGTCCATGCCATCTATTTAAAAAAAAAAAAACATTTCCCTAAAAATTGCTTCGCATTCACACAGTATGTGTGTTATGTCCTGTATGCAGAATCTGCAGATAGCTGTATCCGATAATTCGAGACTCTTTGCGTTTGTTGTGAGATAGTACCCTGCCAGAATTCGTATTATTGGTCTAAGCTTATCCCTGTTTAATTTTATTAACTTCATACGTCTATAACTGTCCAAAAGTGGCTATAGAGCCTTCGATACCCTGTGTCCCTCAAGACTTGACTTCCTTAGACACGGTACATCAATCTCGATCCCTTCCATTGAGATGGACTCTTACCTCATCATCTAGATTCGTTAATGACCATATCTCGAAGACGGAGACAGATAACTGTCTGAACTCCTTGTTTCGTCTTCGGGATCGGAGGACTTAAACAACACTTGGAAGGAGGTGTGTGAATGTTGCCGTTAGTACAAATTAACCTCTAAATCTGAAAAGGCTTCGGCCTGTCTTTTTCTGCGTCTCTCCAAAGATAGGGAAAATATTGTCGTTACTCAAGAACTAAGGATTGAAAACAACCAAGTTCGATGATTAAAAACTTCAGATCACTATCCACTGCATGTATCTGACAAACCATGTATCTGATAAACCAAACCAAGATCTTGCATACTAGTGAAACGTAATCTTGTTGTACTTTTACTCCGCAAATTCAGCAACCGAGCCACATACATGCTAGCCTCGGTATATTTTAGTATGATAACTTAAAACTTCACCTAGAGGGATCTGGTGCTGGAGCCTTTGTGGAATGCGATACTATGAGACTTCACTTTCAAACGGGGGTTTTCGCCATCCGAATGCCTTCACGCAAGGCGGGTTAAGCTGATTTATGAGCGCTACTAAACCGTCTTACCTCGTCCAAGTAAGTGCTCGAACTCAAGCTTTTGCTAAATTTCGCGCGATTCGGTTGCGCGACTGCGATGGATGAAGACAGACCAAAATATTGCGCTCAGACATTTGCAAGAACTCTGCATTTATTCTTCAATCTTTTAGGAGACTCGACTGTAGGCTGCTTGTAGCGGTTCTTTCGGGCTACCAAGCTTCTTCTAAACACTTAAATGTGTTGGGCTTAAGCAACACCACCACCTATCCTGCTTGCGGTGAGGAGGATGACACAGTAGAACACTTTGTCTACAGTTGCCCGGCATTTGTTCGCATCAGGTGGCGGATTTTCGGGGCTGACGTAGTGATTGCCGAACACCTAAGCTCTTCATCACCGAAGCTCCTTCTCATTTTTCTTCGAAAGACGGTAAAACTAAGCCAATTAATGCAAGGTGTCTGCATGGTAGCACAATGGACCAGTAGTTGTGTCGGAGCGATCCATATCATAGTAGCAACAGTAGCAACGGAGTCCATTAATAGAGGAAGCGTACTTAAGTTGCAGAAATCAACAGTTACATTTGGGGATTTGGTGTCATTGAGGACAAGTCTATGCCCACTCAAAAACGCTTTCAATAGCTGAGTCCAACGAATATCTCATACTGAATATTTCGAGTGTTGATTAAAAATAGAAACGTCCCCAGCACGCTCCCTTGTGGAACTCCTACCGTAATTTTTTGGCAATTCATATATCATTAAAGTTCCACCTACTGTCACACATCACAGTGTCATATATCAATTGATCTTTTTATAAATAGTACATTGCTAAATTATAATGCAAATGTACCCAATTATCCAATCAGTTAACTTACCAATATGCAATTACGATAGAAAACCGCTTTAAACCTGTAAGAAAAAAATAAAAAGAAAAAATACAATTAATTGCAAAATTTAAATTTATTTACGTCATATTAGAGATCTTAATTAGCAGAGGCCTGCTTTAATGCAATCAATCTTATTCCAGCCCCCAAACATGGCTCGAGCAACATCGGCAATATTGGCCAATTATTGACTTATCAAGCGACATAATTCAAATTAGTCAAAATATTACCGCTAATTTGGAAGTAATAAAAAAAAATTAATTAGATAACCATGTGAAAGAACTGAATCTCAAAACCAAACCAAACTAAACCAAGAGTAAACTTTGTTTAACTCTTTACATGTTACTTTATGCTAATAGCTGCTAGTGTGACACTTTTAGTTGGCGTGTGGGTTTCAATTAACATTTTGCACACATTTTGGTTTCACAAAATGTTTACCGCCTCGCTGCCCGGTGAATGAAGCAGGAGTAGCATAACTAAACGCGACATGGACTTAGGCTTTAGGTAGTAAGTAAGTGATTTACTACATCTTGAGGTTGATCCTACGCACTTTGTTTGTTTACTTTTTTTTCAATTTTTTTAATGCAATTTGACACCAACATATTAATCATTGGCTCTGTGCTGTACTAAATTATTCATACCTGACAGATTTAGTGTGCTTGATTGTTAATCATTTTTATTTTACCGGGATGCCGGAGCTTAAAGTGTGTGTTATGTAAGATTTTTGTGTTTTGCCAATTTAATTTTTTTGTCGTATTAATATGTATATTTTTCTAGAGGGCTTATTTGTAGAGACAAAAAAATTTGTATAATCGTGCGATGGCTTTCCTTTTTAAATAGTTGACGTGCAAAGTTAGAATCTACATCCTTAGCTATGACAAATGACACAGCTGCTGTCAATTTGGCTTCATACTTTTATGTACACAGAGTTTTCTGCTAATCCATCTAATTTTTACTTAATCAATAGATACGGGTTATTTGATCTTTTAACTCTTGAGTCTTTAATAAGACGGAGTGGCTTAGAAAATGAGCAATGCTTACTGCAGGGAAGCTTAATCCTCACTTATGATAGCACCATAATAAACAAAGAATAGCCGACGCACTAATGGATCCGTTACATATCCTCCAAGCAGATAATGTAAAACTGCAATAAATAGTTAAAGACTAAAGACGTTTCCTTGGTGAACACTGCCCTTGATTGGGAACTCTTTGGTGACTTCAGAAAGGCATGTTACTCGACGTTACAAGACGTGTTGAAAGGCATTGGATGGCAATTCATGGGTTTGGATAATCATAAGCCATCAGGATCCGACATCTTCCACCGTTTCTTTTACTTTAAAACCATCGATCGATATGCCGCTTATTGGCATACACCTTCGACTTCACAAAACCTCCCAAGAAAAAGTCTAACGGGGTCGAATCGCACGATCTTGGTGGCCAATTCATATCACATCTGCTATTGATAACCATAGCCTAAAATTGTTCATGCAGAATGTCCATTGTGTCGTTTGCTGAGTGGCACGAGCGCCGCCTGCTGGAATAACATGTCGTTAAACTCCATATTTTTCAATTTTGGCCGAAAGAAATTTGGTTACCAATGACGCCGCCAGCCCAAAATCCGCACGAAATGCTAACTTTTTGTGAATGCATTGCCACCTGGTGAACATCGTGTGGGTTGGCGTCGTCTCATACACGGGAATTTTCCTTCTTAACAAAGCCATTATTTTTCGGCCAAAATTAGGATCCTCTTCGTTCAGAAGCAAAGTTAGGAAATAAATTTGTCATACTCATTAGCTGCGTCAGTTTTGGATTTTGTACGAGTTCAGGCCCAAGTCTCGACGAAAAAATTGCCAAGTTGAAGTCTTCGAAAGGCAGAACTCTTATGCGCGGCGAAGAATTAACTGCCTCGGGTTCTCCTATATACTTTTACGGACAGCAGCGAAGTTCTATGTGATTCTGGCGTTCTTCGTCATCTCGAATTCAGCTGAATAGTCGACTTTGAAGTACCACCGCGTCTGCCCCATAATTCGGCGCAATACGGGCAATTTAGGCGTGTTACTTGCCATGGTTATTTGACATCAGTGACTAAATAATTAGCAACAGTTTTGACAGACGCCGCCAAAATAACATAGCCGGCACAGATTGTCAACATCGACCCGATCCTAATTGGAAATTTCTTTACATTTTCCTGAAACCCCTTCGTCATCGAATTTGAGAATATGCAGTACTTCGTATTTTTTTGTAAAGATTCAACTTAATCTGAACAAAAAATAGACTTTCCCCTTCAAATACGAAAAATACTCTCAAATTGGGCAGGTGGCAGAAATATCCTGAAATACGTGTGTCGCAATATATATCCTCATGTAAATTTTCATATTATAATGTGCCGCGGTGTGGGAGTTAAGAAACATACTTGCCTCCACAAAATGTCTCTTCTATCAGCGTGCAACATTTTTTCACACAAACTTTCTTTTAATGCGTAAATGGAAGATAAATATATAAAACGCAATTGTATTTCATCGTGTTTAAAGTCATTTCCAAGCTTCAAAGATTAGCCGCGAAAGTCCACTTCTATCGTTAATCAGTTTTTTTCCTTCTGTCAGTTAAAAACTATGTCCTCTAAAAACATTATGTTCATAAATTCGACACATCACCTGAAGGCAAAAGTATACGTACAATATTTGAGTACACATTTTTCTCTTCATCAATCCTAAGACCATAAAGACTTCAATCACTTCAAGTATCTAACAGATTTCTTTTCCCCAAGTATAATTAAGTGTCCTTACAACAACTCCCACTAGTGCGTGCAATATTATTGCGAATGATTGAGTTTGGGAGCTTTCGAAGTGGCAAAAATAATTACATAAAGTGAAAGGATTTAAACAACAACAAATCTAGATCATTATCTATTTAGCAACTCATCAAAAGTCATAATAAGTTCGTAATGATCTCTCAACTTATAAATATGTAACAAGCCTTATTAATATTTATACGCGAACATTTTAAATGTTCTGTATCGTTTAAATGAGGTTCCTCCGCACATAATTATGTATTAATTTAAAAACAAGAACAATACACGTTGACACCAAAATTCACAAACTAATAAAAATATCAAAATATGACACTTGAACTAAAATATTTATGTTAATTTTTTTTCTTTTTGGCACGCCCTATACAGGTTCATCTTGTCTTATATAGCGTAATGCCTATATATGCTAAAGCGAATCAAGTTGACATAAATAAAACGTATTTACATTAATAATTCATTCGCGCTGACAGAGAGAAAGAAAAAAAATGCCTACAATTAATTTAATAATTTTTTTTTCTGGGGAATCTCCACAATGAAATAGCAAAAGTAGCCAACCTAACGATGGGTCTGTGTTTTTTTTTCATCGATCAGTAATCGATATTTACCGCAGCAAGTTTCGATAGATTTTGCATAAACATATATTCATTCAAAGTGTTTCAACAGTCACACAAGTTCATTTCCCCCATTTCTTTCACCCAACACACAGCAAACCGGATTAGATGTGTATGTTTGCTACTTTGGAAATCTAACAGAAAAACATTAAAATTAATGGGTAAAAGTTTTGAAAGATGTCACAAGTAACTACATTATGTATGTTTGTATGCGTATAGTGGCGACGCCACTGTGTGGCCGATTAAGAAATAAATGGACACACGGCTGCAACCTGTGCAACATGTTATTGGTTAAGGAAATCATTCTCACTTCCGATGTAATGTGGAATTATTGAGATCGCTTCATTCAAGGAAGTCGGCCATTGAACGAGTACCTGCATGTAGCGAAAAACGCAAATTGAGGATATGTTCGATTCGAATGACTTTACCATCAATTTATCAAAAGAAAGGCCTGCTGCTGCTCCAATTCAATTGGAAATGGTCAATCAGAGTGATCAGTAAACTGGAAATGTTTAAACGATCCCATGTTGCAATGCAATTAAAATAAACACACAGTTAAAGTCGGGGCTTCGGCTTAGTGTTTCCGTTAATTTATTCAAAAAGTGAAAGTGAATTTAGGTATCATTGTAACCCTACCCGATAGGGTATGTGAGCGTTGGTTATGTCATTGGAGTCAATTTTGTGTACTCTAGTGTATGGTGATTGAAGTTGTTAGTTCTGGTTTAAGTTACCTTAGATGTAGATTGTCAGGTTATATTTGGTTAGGTTAAGCAGGGGTGTGGTGAAAACGAAATCCGCCACACAACGCTAGGCACCATCGCGATCCCTGGGGAACCAGCTGAGTTCACAGTTCAAAAGGCAGCAAAATCTAAGCAATTCCCTGCAGAGACCTAAAGGCCCTTGAAGTCCTTGCCATCTATTTCCTCTAAGTATTCAAAGAAGTATTTCCCCAAAAATTTTCTTCGACTGCGCGCTACTGCCTCACATTCACATAGTATATGTGTTTGGTCTTCAGAAGCCTGCAGATATCTGTATCCGATAATCCTTCTCTTTGCATGTTTCCGCATGAAATAGTGCCCTATCAGAATTCCTGTTAATGTTCTAAGCTTAACCCTGCTCAGTTTTAATAACTCTATAGGTATTTTATTATCGAGGATTGGCCATAGAACCTTAAATACCCGGTGACTCTCAAGACTTTTCCACCTTAGATTGACAGACCTGATGGATTTTTCCTCAATTATGCCCTTTATTATGCAGAGGGGAGGTTTGATGGCTGCCAGCCCCACCATCAACAAGTAGCCCTCCTATTCTTGCAAGCTCTTCCGCTTGTTCATTTCCCTTAATACCGCAGTGTCCTGCCACAGTCTCACTCGGTTCTGACTCCTTAATGCTTTAAGCATTAAGCCCCCTTCCTGGAAGACACTGCTTGTGTCCGGTAGTCGTATAGACAGTTTTCTGAAAAATATAGCAGAACCTGTTCCTTCCGCTGTTTTTGAACCATCAGTGAAAATCGCAATTTCGATCGATCTGATTATTGCGTTTCTTTGCTAATCTTTCCTCACCGGATATGTTCTGTCATATGGAATGACGAAGTCGTCAAAGGAAAGGATTTCATCCGTTATAATTGGATTGCCTGGGAGTAGCTCCGCTAGAATCATACCCTGTCCAAAACTATTACTCCTGAAGAGTCCCAAATTAGTGAGTTGTATAACACTGTTGCACAGGTTGCTTAGCAAACTTTTCAATTTCAATTTCGAGACTTTAAAAACGTAAAACATCTGGGTAAATAGGTCTGTTTTTTACAATATAATCTCAACCAATTTTTTGATATTCCTTTAAAACCAAGGAACATGGTTCCAATATGGCTGAATGACGGCGGGATACCGCCTACAGTTAATGAAGGCGATATATGATAGCAAACTTATTGTAGACTGCGAAGTCGCAATGATCAGATCGGCCAAAAAGTTCACCTCCTAGCCGTTTTCCTTAAATGTTGTTGTTCTCTTATTTAAGTGCAACCAACTGGTATCAACACCGCTTTAATGTCAGTGAGAAAGATATTGTTGATATCAAATCGAATGTTACAGGCAACGACCTAATGGACCTCAATATCGTAAAACTGCTGATAGTTTTCTCAATGTTTCAGTTGGTGCCCCACAGGGATCTATCGCCCTTCGCTCTATTCTCGCTATATACCAATGAGCTTATACAACTAACTAAACTTTGTCTGATCCATCTCATGATGTACAGCTCCTGCTTAGTGAACCCTCTTTGGCTAAACCCTGCTGTCAAATCGATAACTCTACCCATCTATCGGAAAACCTTTGACGTACCGATTTTAAACCCATTATAACTTGAAGACGAAACTATTGAGTATTTTAGCCCCGTCAGGAACTTTGGGACAATTGCAATGATCAGTCGCAATGGTCTTCAATTTGTTCTTTTCAATTGACAAATCAGAATATAACCCTACCTTTCTTCCCTTCGTTACCGTCTACGTGGTGTGTTAAAGCTTTTAGAGCAGGTATTTTATTTCTGCAGCAGATATCAACTGTTACGAAATAATATAGACTATACTTAATTCCTATGAAATTATGCAAAAATAGGGTATAACATGTTCAGGCAGTAACAAGTTACAGTTGCTTTGAATCCAATTGGAACTTTTCCGATGCACACAAAGTAAATTAGGCGTTACGACCCAATACCTAATAGTTTCTCAATCGAGGCGTTACGAGACTAATGCGGCGCGGCGTTATTCTGCCTCTGATTATTAACAAATTGTGACATTAAGGTGTTTAATTTTTAATATCTTCGACTTCGTTAAGCGGATTATATGCTTGTTGCAGCGGTTGACAAATGTCGTAAGGTCAAGTTTTTTTTGTAAATAAAACCCAAAGCACATAACAACAATAGAAAGTGTTTTGTTAACGCTTCAGCGGGTTTAAAACTTGTAAATGGTAATCTTAGACCTACATAATAATATGTAATAATTCACGGTGATATTTAGTGAAGCGATACAAAATTACCAAAGCGTGTGATGTTTAGTTTACGTCTCTGGGCCAGTGCACAAGCAACATAAACACAAACTGCATTTATTCAATAATTTATAGATCTCTATCTCTAGACAGTGCAGTGTTGAGGCAATTAATTTGAAATGATTTGGGAAAGAATTTTATTTGGACATTTTGCTAGTGGGAGAGCTGGTGAACATTTTCGGAATATCATCACTTAATGCCAAATTTAAACTACAACATTTTTGGAGATGGTTGGTATTGTCATGGTTAAAGGAGGATACGAATCCCGTTCAACGTTTCCTTACAATTGCGTAAAAGAGGCAGACCTAAAAACTCCTGGATCACACAAATGCAGAAACACCAGCATTTGATATTCCTCAATGATGAAGTGATTCAAAAGATATTTTTTGAGGTCGAACCGGGGAACACCACAGGCGGACCAGTAGGAATGCAGTGAAGTGGGAGGGTTACGATCCCTATAATCCTGATCATAATCTCGTCGTTAAATGGAGAGAAGAAGAAGAAGGAGGTGGTTTTGCTGACGGTAATAGTTTGTTTACTCGGCCACGAAAGCCTATCACGCTAATTGAGTGGAATGCACAATTATAATAAGTCTACAGCCAGTAAGGGACATTACTACCGAACATGCAAAAATGCGTATTGTGTTGTGTTATAGTAGCCTTAAAAGCCAATCGATCTGTGGTCACACCCATATCACCAGCTCCATGAGTTATAGCGCTGTTTCACGATATGTCACGACCAATTATCAGATTCCTTTTCATGGTGCCGAAGTTTGCATCGGCGTTCATACTGGAGAGACCCAAGTTATTGTTATTTTTACACTTGTTTATTTCTACAATAAACTTGGATGTACCTACTTTGGAGTCATTTCTATTAAACATTTAACAATTAATAAATTATTTAACAATCCAAGAATTTTGAAAAAGATCGATACTCAAGACCTCATAAACCGATTTAATGGCTCAGCATCTAAAGAGACGAGCTAACAGAGCCTTGTCTAGTTTAAGGACTTATACAAGGCGACGCGCTATCATGTGAGTTCCTAAACATCGTACTTGTCGTCACTAACTTGAAACACACGAAGTACGATCTTTCAAATAAACGAGTCAAATTCGACAAAGTCTATATACTGTCAACAAGAAAGACACCCATTATCGACGAATCGGCCAAAATGTCACAGTTGACAGCTATAACTTTGAGATACTAAGGGACTAGGTCTACATCGGCTCTGCTATCGAGTCAAGCATAACCAATCGCTGTTTCTTTAAAATGTAGAAAAGCCCTCTCCCGAACAACTAAGGAAAGTCTATAAAAGACCTTAATAATCTCTATGGATTCAAAGCATGGATCGTTTCTAAGGCGGATAAAGATTTCCTTTCTGTCTTTGGCATCTAATTTATTGAGATTGGCAACATGGTGGGCAATATAAAGGTCAACTCTTCTTTCAGTACGTAATACTTCTAAATATAAGACCACTTAAGTAGATATATATATACAGAAGTGAGATTTAGCGGGTATAGCAGAGTCCAGAGCACGGACGGAATTGGGAGCACAGAAGCGCTACGGTCAAGCCCGACCGAGGCACTAAATGTGATTCTTGACATCCTTAATCTGGACCTATATATATAAAAAAATATGTGTCTTGAAGCGCAGTAAGACTGCTAGTAGCCATCTGCTGGTCATTGCAATAACCTTGATTCACTACCCATGAGCGTAGGATCAATATCTACTGACAACATTCCACCTAGAACTTAACTTGCAGAATTCCGCAATCAGGCTGCGATCAAGGACCTTATCTCAACCAGGACAACTTCCAAGCTAGTTGAGGTTTTGTGAAGGGAATAATCTCTTCGCACTTCACGTCGAAGGTGGTGTCTAACGAATTGCGTCATTTCCAGAAAGCCTTGGCCCAAATACAACCAATCCAAAACCCTTAGCTTCATACATAGTACGTGCGCGGACGTTGCCAGGTTAGTGGCCGTTGGGCTTTCCTTCCATCCACTCTTTTATTCATTGTTTCCAATAAGTTGTGGTTTCAAAACGGCACTATAGCGCTATTTACCACCTTACTAGTGCGGTCTATCATCTCCCCCGACTCATGTTATATGAAGTAAGAGTGAATAATTTCAATTTTGAGGTCTAACTACTCTAAATAAATAATAACAGTGCGAGAAACATAACAAGTGAAAACATGATCATATAAAATTAATCGCTTCTAAAAGAACATTTTCTGTCTCACTCTTCACTTAACAGTTCGTCATTGTCCCTTTTGATAGCCTTAATATCAAGAACCGCAAAAAGAGTTTATAATATAATAATGGAGTGCTCAAGCTATAACTTTCGCATGAAAAAAAAAAACCGATTCTGCTAGCCTTCTCTTTCATTTTATATGTTACTGCTCCAAAAAATGTGTTTTATTTTGGAATTTCATATATTGAGATTGAAGCCCCAATGGGACTCTATTTGTTATGCATGCAGCTACAACAAAATGTTATGTTACATAAAAGCTCCAACATCCATGTTTTATTAGTACAAGGTAAATGAATTTAAAAAAAATTGAAATAATTAAAAGACATGCACATTACCAGTTAATAGTTAGAGTAATAGCCGCAAGCGCTAACGACAAATAAATTAAATTTTAAGAGTTAAAAAGAGTGTGAATAATATTAAGACTTGTCATTGGAGGCGCTGATAGCCAGGCGTACATAGTTAATAGGCTCAAGTCGATTTTTAATTTAATTCCCACAATGCAAAATACATACAAATGAGTATAATAAAATCATGTAAATATCTTGTTAACTTGTTAACGTTCGCAATAAAATACCTACATAATTGTATACAATTAGTTTTAAAGTCTATTGTCGGTAAATGTATGTTAATGTGAAAAAAAAACTCGTAAAGACTTAGACTACACAAAGGCCTTTAACGAATGTCTTTTTTATAAGTGATTAAAAGAAGTGCCAATAATTATTTAATGACGAACCTTGTCATGTCTTTTAACTGTTTGCATATTTTTGAATAAAATAATGGTTTTTTAAATGAGAAATTAAAATGTATCAATTAAATAAAAAAAATGGCGAACTTGGGCGACAAAAACAAGAAAATAAGGTTTGATTTGAATCAAGAGGAGCACGTGCTCAACAACATTATACGGAGCAGAGGAGGTACAAAAAAACACCTGTTTATGTTTCATTTGAATTAAATTTTAGGGCAACTTCCGATCACCTCCTTCCTTATACAGTATAGGTGCTGAAGGCGATGTTGGTTTTGCTTGTAGTAATACGTTTTTCTTTTTAAGGAAATCTGTTTTGACTGGCATTTTATTGTGAAGAATTGAAAAGTATTGCCTGACTTGAAAGTTCTCGAGTTAAGCACTTGTTATATGAATTTTTTTTATACCCTATCCTAAGGGTATATTAATTTTGACACATAGTTTGTAACACCCCTTAATATTCGCCGTAGACCCATAAAAGTATATATATTTATGATCAGGACCAAATCCTAAGACTATCTAGCAATGTCCGTCCGTCCGTCCGTCCGTACGCAATTTTTAGGCCTTTAAAATTAAGCTAGGAAGCTGAAATTTGGACCACATATTCCCTAGGGCTCCGAAATGGTTAAGTGCAAAATTTTTTTGAATACGCCCACTGCCACGTCCACAATTTAGAAAAAACCGTTTTAAAGCTAAAGTTAGAGAGATAGAGTGTTACAACCTTCACAAGATATGTAGGCAATGCCCTCCTTTATAAGTTTGTCATATAAAGTTTTTTGCCACGCCTACTTTTTGTGGGCGTTTTTCACTAAAATGCTGTTTTCTTCGATAATTTTCATAGAAACCGAAAAAAAATGTTTAACAAGATATTTAGCCAATATTTTTTCCAATATATCGCCCATACAAAGTTTTTGGCCATGCCCACTTTTTGGGGGCGTTTTTTCAAAAAATGTTTTTTTTTTTTCTAAATTTTATAGAAATATATAAATGCTATCCATCATCTTCTTAAGGTTTTTTTTGGGGCATATAGGGATAGGGATAGGGTATCATACTGTTCGCTTCAAGCGGACTGTAGCCTTTCCTTATGTTTTTACACCGAGAGAGTAAGTCCATATGCTGAATCACCAATTGGAAGGACATAATTTAATTTTAAGAATTATTCTTTTAATTGCAAAACTTGTAAAATATTCGACTTTAATGCTGTGGAATGTTTTTCCATTCACAGTATATTTCCTTATAGCAGAAAATTTAAAGTTTTTAGCTGGATGAGTAATTATACACATAGTGAACTGAGAGTACTGCAGTACTGCGGATTCCATTTTGGAAAAAATGTCAAACTGGGCTTCATACACCATATTTTTGGCAATCAACAGCACCATCTGTGGGTCACATATATTCGCAGATAGGAATTTTAAGAGAGGATTTTGCAGACAATTTTTAAAACATTTTGCGGGTTCAAGGGGACAGGGGTATGCTAAGTTGACTACTTGATTAGTTACTCATCTGTGGTTTTGATACAGAAGAATGACATAAATGCCAACCAATTGAGCTAACTTTCAAATGAGCAACAGGCCCTCTTTCTGATTCTTTCCAATTGAGCATATATTTTAGATATAAAACCTCGTTGTTGTGCGAACTTTCAATAAAACCTTCTCAAAATCTGGTGAGGTTGTCGAAGCAAACGGACCTTTTAAAACTTTCTACAAGTTCTACAAAACAGTTGACATAAGTCATTATTCATTATTTTTCGATGGCTAACTGAAACGTCAAACAAAACGCAGGTAGTGTTTGGTGTGAATGCTTTAACGAGGTTTCCAAATCTTTTTGTACATTTCAGTACGGTGTGAATAGGGTTGCTTAAATCCCCTATTTAATAGATCCGTTTGCTACAAAATCTATGAATTAAAAAGAGAGCGCACATGATTAAAGAGTGTGAACAAATTTCTAATGATCTAAGAACGCCTCAAAGTAAGCTAACCAATCAGCTGAAACCCAATAAGCTTGGTCTGTCCAAGCTGGTTAATCATTTTCTAAGAAACCACACAATGGAATTAAATGTGTAGAATGACGAAATTTGTAGAGGCTGCGACGAGTACTACAATGACACACCTCATTATGTCTGTGACAGCCCAGGTCTCTGCCACTTAAGGAATTTATTTTTTGTTGAAATCTGTTTGCACCCCACGGTACATTCCTCGAATGACTTCCAGAGGGCGTTATACAAGAGCACAGCGCACATCATTGTTACCTTTCAGTATCATTAAAGGATACAAACTTCATCTCAAATGTCACTGATGGTAAAACAAAACGCGGTTGATCACAATTAACTTTTTTTGTTATTGAACGTGTTAATTTGTTAATTTTTTTTTTTTATTATATTGGAACCGACGAAAAAGAATAATATATTTTCCAACGATCGCCTTGACAACAGGTTTCTTAGGACATAGGGATAGCTTGACAATATTGGGTAGCCACGAGCAGGAGTAAAGGACCACAAGGCGGACACAAAACCGGCTTATACCACACTGAAGGTTATCACAATTGGTTAAAAGAGACCTCGAATCTAACCTAAGGTATTCACCGTTATTTAAAGTGATAAAGCCAAACAACAAATAACCGCTTCGAAATGTTACGCCAAAAGCTTTATATACGAACTTTAACGCAAATCCGTCGAAAAGTTTCGCTATAGGGCTTCAAGACAGACGGAAGTAAGGGATCCGTCGAACAGTTTGAGTTAAATTGGCGATTTTTCCTACAATTGGTTGCAGATTTGTGGGCTCTTTTTCCATTTTAATTTTGGCGTAATTCGTGGCAGCCTTTAATTCCTACTCGTGAAATGTTTCCCACCTTACGATCTAAGCCATTTGGCGCCATGATATCTTCCTAATCGATTCAACGAAGAACTATTACAAGCCATACAACGACTACGGCGACGACCTAGTCAAAAGATTCAGCATTTAAGCTATTCGAGTCTCCTAAAATCTACATTTTGCCACAAAACTAAAGTTGTCTTCAAAGTTAAACGTTTTCGAAATAATAACTGATTATAATGTTCGTTAATTGCAAAGCGGTTATTTGAGGCAGGCTTCGCTTTTTGGTTCTTGCCTATTTTAACTCTAAAATTTATGTATGCATTCCCAAGCGTGACTGTGTTCAAATTTCCATTACTAATTCACGCTCGCAAAACCTGAACGTAGAACGTAGAGGCGACTTCCTATAATTACAAGCCCGTCTCAGTTCGGTTCGACTACTGTATAAATCACGAATGTCATTACAGCCTCCTCGCATTAGATTCGTCGAATCCACATTTGAATGTTTTTGGTTACCAAGAAAGCAATCAATTTCAATCAGCGAATTGATTAAGGCCAAAACAATTTTTACACGGCAATATCAATAAATTACTGACAAAACTTATTAACAGTAAGACTTCCTTCGATGGTGGCGCCGCGCCGTTGCCGATGCAGCCAACAGCTAACCCTACCCTACCTACAGTCGAAGTCGAGTGTCGCCTTTCTCTTACGTAATTTCTTCACATTTCACAGTCCAACGACTCTGAAATGCAACTCCAACTCCAACTCCAACTCCAAATGCCAATTAGCGAGCGCGTTTTGATAGCTATCAACTTCTACTGAACTTCCAAGTCATTTCACGGAATATAGTGCCAGCCGTTTGTTCCTGTGACACCATTTAAACAAATCTACAATGACGAGCTTTGCTTTGGTAGAAAATTGCCTGCTTCCTCGACTGGAAAACTGAAATCTTTTTGGCCTGGAGGGGCAAGCTGGTGTTAACTCTAGCTACCTAGATGACTTTATGAAGTGGAACTCTTCACGTAGACAATGTGGATGGAGTAAGTTTAGCCTAAAGATAGATGGATGGATGGATGGATGAATGCTCAATGGCTTAGTAAGTTGTTCCATTACTAATGATCGCCTCTTGTTGCTGTATCTTTGTTTTTTCTTCTTTTTAATTTGTTGGTGCTGTTTTTCTTTTTTTTTTTCGTTTTCATTTGCAATTATGTGGAACAGTTGTTGCCTGTTGTGTGATGAGAGCAGATGATGATGACGACGACGACGACGGAGACGATCTTGCTAATGCTGATGGTAATGATCGCAATGATGAAACCATCTGTTCTGCCGTTGTCGTGACATTTTCCCAGAGCAATTACCATTCCTGCGGCTGGCGTCGTCGTCGGTTTTTTGTTTTTGAAAGTGAGATAAATAAATGTTGGCATGTCAATACAATTTACATTGTTTGTCAAACGTTGGTAAATCTGTGTGCGAGACGAGAAACAAGCCAGACATTTTGCAGATCCCAGAGTCCGACGAAGAATTGTCTTGTTCCGGAGCATATAAAACAAGAAGTTTTTTTTGGTTTTGCTTTGGCAACGGACTTTAAGTGGACCTGAACGCAGAGCAATAATTATCAGTGTTGTGGGTAATTGCTGTGGATGGCGTGTTAAAATTTGCTAATTGGTCTGTTCCTTTCTTTTTGACATAATTACTGTCTTAAACTGGTTGAGAAGAGTTTTTTTTTCTTTTTTGAAGAGAAAACGATGAGATAATATTCGCTGTCTTAGGGTTAGGTTGGAGCTGCTAAGAATATAATGATGGTTCTTTTGGTTTCCTGATTGAAAGAACAATTGAATTGGATGTTAAGTAAGATATGGATAGCCCTTCTTATGGAGAGAGTCTGAGATGCCTGGTGATGTTTTGCTGCTTGCGTTCTCTAGTAGGACCATCTGAACTCTTCACGTGGCTGTTTTAATCTTCTTCTTGGCCAGGTAGTGTAAAAGACAGATATCCCCCTTATTAAATCTCCTTCTGAACCAAGTAGATCGAAGGGCAGGTATCGGAAGATACGATCTGCAATATCATCGCTTAGCTACTAAGAAATGTGGATATTAAAAACCTCAGCAGCTCCCAGTGCGCAGTTGCGATTGAATGAGAGGCGAAACTAGCTGGTCAAAACGACTAGAGCAAAAAGCCTATTGACGGTAGAAATGTTAAGGAGAAACATAAATTTGTATTCCACTTTTTTCCATTTCCGACGAGGTTATCATCAGGAATCAAACTTCCTCACTTTTATTTCATTTTGTTTAAGTTCCGGCAGGCTTCCTGCGACCTAATACAGGGCTCATTGGAAAGAAAACTTCTTCGATAGTTTGTTGGTCCTGTTTCTAAGAATGGAAAATGAAAGTTCAAACCATAACTACATGAGCATATGATCACCATGATGTGGGTGCTGTCAAAAAAGCAAAACTTGTAGAATTTTATCTTCGTTTAACACTAGATTTGGCACACCAACTACGGGTTATCTCTCCTTGACATTCGCTTTCAACAGGGGATTCAATACCAGAATGCCAGAAAGAAACAAATGGGGCAAGGGGTCAGTTGCAAGAGATGATGAGATCGCCATATACACCGACGCGACGGTTCCAAAATGGATGTCGGTACAGGTGCGGGCATCTTCTGTGAATCACTAGGATTAAACAAATCCTTTAGAATTAATGACGACTGTAGCGTTTTCCTGGCGGAAATAGCTGCCATTATCCAGGCTGTCGGGGAACTGAAAAGGCACTGCTTTGCAGAAAAGACCATCACCATATATTCTGACAGCCAAGCGGCAAAATTAAGCGCTGTGAATCAATGTGGGAAGCCGTTTTCCTGGCGGAAATAGCTGCCATGATCCAGGCTGTCGGGGAACTGGAAAGGCACTGCTTTGCAGAAAAGAACATCACCATATATTCTGACAGCCAAGCGGTAAAATTAAGCGCTGTGAATCAATGTATGAAGCCGTTAGACGAGATGTCATCCAACAACATAGTAACCCTGTGTACCTGGGCGCGCTAGGTCTAATTATGACCCTCGCCAGTTATTTTCTTGCATATATGACGAGCTGAAGGATGTAATCAAAGTCAATCTAAAATACCATCGCAGATTTGCATACAAATCAGGATGGTTCTTAAAGCGCGATACTTTGAGCTTCTAACAGCGATTTTCAGGTGTTCTTGTTTCGAGGAAGTTACCCAAAAGATCAGACCCACCTTGCTGGTCTAAGTTAGCCATGTCTATTGTCACAAGGGCATCCAGTAACCTACCTTCCTACCTTTGAAAGATGTTTCATTGAATGTTTCAAGCAGTAAATTTTGCACAATTTATTTGCCTTTCCTATTTTTGACATAAAAGATCACGGTTAAGTCATCACCAGCCTTGATGTAGCAACGAGCTATCTCTATTGTCATCCTGCACAAAATGGACGAATTTGGAAGGAAGCTATAGACATGGATGGCTCTGTATAGCTCGGTTTAAAAGATGTTGTAATTTGCGGCTTCAAAATCGATGAGTATCGATCTAGACTTTTTGCATTCAAGTGTGAAGATATGATCGATAAAGAACTTATCCGGCTTGAAACCGTACAGCATAGCAAACAATACTTTCCTTCTTATTTAGAGCCACTACTACTACAATGGTCAGATAAGGTTCGCAAGCAAAGTAATGAACTTCCAATTTGTCATTACATGAAGTTTCCGTTATTATTAGACTTAGCTAAAACCAATTCTTTAAAATGCATCTTATGCAGCTTATGGAGTCAACGACAATATGGCAAATTGATTTTGGCTTTGTACTTTAGGGTTAAAGGGTTGCTTACGGATTTTTTTATGATCCTGGTTCTTATGTCTAAGCGTCTGGCAAACATTGGGGTCATAAGAAAGCTCAAGTTCAATATAATATGCCAAGACCCTTACAGCGGTCTTATCTGTACTAAAGAAAAACGTTATATCCGCCAAAGATGTTATCATTTTCTCGGACAGTTAAGCTGCAATCAAGTCCTTTGAAACAGTCTATATAGTATCCATTGTAGCTGTAGACTGCCTATCGTGTTTTAAGGACATGGCGGAGCAGCACAGGGATATTCCTGGGAGTTTGTTGTTGATAAACTTGCCAAATTAGAAACAACGCTACCTCTTTCACCTTAAAAATGTGATTTAGGTATACCAATTGATAATTTTAACCTGTACCTTAGGTTGACTGCCACTGAAGAAACAATTATTGGGTGAACAAGTGGAACTACATGTCTAGCGACTAAAAATTTCTGGCTAAAGCTAGATCTGAAACACTCTCTCTAATCGGGCTGAACTACAATAAGTGGTTTTACTGGCCACTGTTTCATAGAATAGCATTAAACAACAATTTCTTTTGGAGCATAAAACGATATCCACCCCGTTTTCTTACAAAAATTAAGTTCCATCTTGAAGCCTTATTCCATGGAGGTCCAAGTGATCTTACTAAATTGACATTCAAACGTCAGAAGCTCCAATCGGTTTAACTGACATCCACTTCTACCTAACCTAACCTTAGGCACCAGCAAACCCCAAACTCGAAAGATCAAATATTCTGGTCTTTTAACACCGACTACAAAATTTATTTAAAATTTGCATTTGTAGACTTTTAATAGTGATTTTTAAAATTCAGTCAGCATCTCTAAGTTTGCTGCATAAAATAAAAAAAATGTATGTAAACATTTTCCATTATTTGTGAACTTGATTGAACCAACAACATTTAAAGAGCTAACTCATCGTCAAAGCCAATCAACCGTAAACACTCCAAGAAAAGAAGAAAAAAAAACTATGACTAATCAGCGTCCATATAGAAGAGGGAACTCTTTTGATCAGCGCTAAATCAACAATAATATGTTTTCGAGTTCATTGTGCCAGAACCCATCGGTTGCCGTTCCAATCGTTCGCCGCCAAAACACACACTCCACAACAACCCACAATCATCATTTATACATCTACTATCTGATGGTGAGTCCGCGTAATCATCACGGAAATCGATTAAATGTCATTTCCATCAATAGTAGGCTGCGCATGAAGATCTAATTGTACGTTTCCACTAGTAGCTGAAGCTGCAGCATACCTACACTGTTGTTTGCGCAACAAAATCTCGTGGGTGGCACAAATGATTTCTAATGAACTTCAACGACAACGACAACGACAACGACAGCGATGACGACGTACACCAGGAGGTACCTAAGTTATTGCCCACATTTAGCATGGAATAGAGGATTCAGGGCGTTTCATCGGCAATAAATTGGAAATAGTTAACTTATCTTGAGATGTTGCGTGGGAGTTTCCTCATTTTCACGATAAGAATGACTTGGATAGCTGACAATTGACAAACAATGCATGTGCCCAATACGAAGTCGAATTCAATTACAAGTCTGTCACTTGGTAAATGTATATACACAGTGAAGACCACATGTGAAGATCTGTCTTCTTTGGACAAACAAATGTGAGATATGAACTTGTTTGAGGATCATTTCCGGTAAAGTTACATTCGGTAGGCACTCAAAGTACATTTTTATGTTGCTTTCTCTTCGTAAGAGTTTCATGGATTTTTTTTAATTTGCTTGACTGCTTTGACGCCCACATTTATGTGAATTTATCTAATCAGAATCAAGATATTCAACTCAACCATAACGATCTTGAAAGATCGCCTACTGGATCTTTTCAGTTACCCATAAAAGCCGACGCAAACATTATTAGGTATATTTCCATCAATTTTTAGATATTACATTCCTTAGACGCAAAACGTCGAATTAAAATTCAGATCACATCCGATGTTTAAGCCCAAACATTCATAAATCACGTTCGCATGAAACCAACGGAAACTTTTGACTTAACCTTGGTGGCAAAAGAAAAAAACATAAATTCTTTCAAATGTCACATCAAGGATCTATGAATCTGTGTGATCCATGATGAGCTCTGTAAAATATGTATGTTGCTTCGCAATGAAGGTGACATCAGACAATCAACATAATTTTCCAGTTCATTTGAATTTACCGCCTTCTGTCGATTTGGAGTTCTTTATAGCTTCTTTGTAGCTGATTTACTTTCGCAGAAAGATGTCCAAACACAGAAGTACGTTTAGTGTATATGTTTTATTCAAAAAATTAATTAACAGGCAGAAAAACACTCAAGTTGAATGTGGATGTGGTGGGTGCTGTTTAACTTCTATGTTTTGTTTTTTGTATTATTTTTTGTGTGCAAAAAAAAATATGTGTTCCAAATTTGTTAACTTTTATGCCTACCACTTGGCAAATCTTAATAAGTTCTTCAATATGTTTTGTTTTTTTTTTAACAAAATAGTAAAATGTATAAAGAAATTAAGTTTAATGACCACTTTTATGGTCAAGATTTTTTTTTTTTTAGAATTATATCTATACTTTTGAAGTAGACAAGTTAATTGATTTACATTTTTAAGAATAAGGTCAAAATGGTAAATTTATGCTGTAAAACTTAGGAGTCAGAATTTGTTTGTTAAAAAATTCGAACTGTGTTGGTTGAAAAAATATTAAATTATTTTTGGAAAGGCTGCAATCCGATTGAGCTCTTAAATTGGAACATACTTTAAAAAGGGTGCTATAACTCACTTCAACTGGTGATTTGCAATACCAAAACGGAATATTCACCCCGATTACCGTTGTCAGCTGCCGGATCGAATTTTTGACTCGATTACTCAACAATCCCGACTCGAGGTACTAGTGGTAGCAGTTTAAAAGCAAATACAAGTAAACAGAAGTGGAGCAATTTCATATTTTAAATCATTTCTAAAATGATTAGCATTGAATTGTTCTATAGTTCAAGTTGTGAGGAAAGTGAGAAATCAAAAACGCTACGCCGTTTACTTCCTGGTGTCGCTCCAGGAAAATATAGCTGGGAAATTGTTTATTTTAAAGTCCCTCATAAAACTGCCACCACCAGTGTGGAATTTTGTCGTCATCCACTAGGATTTAATTAACTTCAGCGAACGTATAGGCTTGTGCCATTTTTTAAAGCGTTTCGTCGAAGATCGTGTGTAGGTATGATACAGCCCTCCATATACTAAGTTTGAATTTGGGCTTACTACTTCTCAAAACTTCGACAACATTTGTAGTATTCCGCAGGGACGAAAAATTAATTCGGGGCGTCTGTCTTGTATAGGCTTGTGCCATTTTTTAAAGCGTTTTGTCGAAGATCGTGTGTAGGTAGGATACAACCCTCCATATACTAAGTTTGAATTTGGGCTTACTACTTCTCAAAACTTCGACAACATTTGTAGTATTCCGCAGGGACGAAAAATTAATTCGGGGCGTCTGTCTTCGGGATTTATGTCTCTGCGCCAGCTTCAACATCTCTTTTATTTGAAGTGGCACCTAAAATACTGCTTTCCATTTACTTATCCCTACATTAGCTTCTCCGGTTTGCTGCTCTGTCTTTGCAGGAAAACTGTAGGGAGTCCCGCATATTAAGCAGATTAAAACAAAGATGGCAACAATCAAAACCAAGCTGACCGATTAACGCATTCATTCAAGTTTTTCCATTTCTGTAATTGATCTGTACTAACTCAATTACACCTGCGTTGAGATTGCATTTAATTTATGTTAACTCACAGTGGCACTCAAATTTCCTAAAATTTCTGAACTGTCATGGGAAGCACAGTGCTGTCGTTTTTCAATTTCAAAGAGGAGCCCATTTGAAGAAAACAAATTAGTTGCAGCATAACTAACGTTCTACAAAGAAATAAAAATCGTTAAGCAACTTACTTATCCATTTCAGCCAGACACAAACAAATTGTTCTTAGAAAAACTGTAGTTTGCAAGGCCACGCATGCAATTTTTGCACGAGACAGAAAATAGTTCGTTTTCTCTGCCGTTTTTAAAGATTTTAGAGTGATATTGGAACACAGCATTTTGGTCGTACTTACCTATAGGCACCGTAAATTCTAGCTGTCGAACCTATTTCCGGATGTTCCAGAATAGATACCATGTGTATTATAGTTTCTATTTTATTTACAATTAAATTACAAGACAGTAGAATATTATCGTTTTTTCAATTGAGCAAGCAACAAGTGAGAATCAGTCTGCATTTGGCTGCTACCACGCAGATTCACATTACCGACCAAAATACGAGTCTCGAATTTTTGCTTGTTTGGTATTGCTGTCCTTTCCTTCCAGTCAACTATTGTGCCACCTACTTATCTAGCGTGGCAGGTTTTTGTGGTCATGTAAGCCAACCATAAACAGTGTTGACATTGACAATTGATTAGGGAAATGCACTTCATTCTCGTCTCGAAATAGAGATGTGTATATAATGCATGCAACAAATATTCGATATAAAGTTTAAATAGAAGGTAAATAGTTATTAAAATTAACTTTACCTTTTGCTTTTGTTCTTTATAAATCAACAAATTTTAAGAATTTGGGGAGTCATTTCGTTTTTTAGGGAGCCTTGTGCTAAGCAAAGGAACCATTCCAGCAGCGCTGATGGGTTACTGTTCGGAACTGACATAAAAAGTTTGCGCCACCCATGCCTAACAGAAGCTAGGTAATAAGCCCTTGATGGGCATATTGTCTTAGAACGTAAGCGAATATTAAATATTTTGTTAAACTAATCAACTTATTAGTAAAAATAAACAGCATTGTGTGAATTGGCTGATGAGTTATTTCTACTACTTAGTCACACATGAAAATAAAGGGATTATGCCTTGCAACAAACAAAATAAATACATAAATCAAACATTAGAGTTGCTACTTTCTAATAAAAAGAAAAATTGTCTACGAATGATGTAAGATTTCTAAGTCGAAGGAGTTCACAAAGCATACCCCAACGGCACTATTCCGTCAGAAATATCGTTTTTATTTTTTTGCATTTTGCTTTAATTTATGAGTTTATCTCAGATTTCGCGTTTGTTTGTTTTTTTTTTTTGTGCAAAAATTCATTCAACTAATATTTCCACACTCATTGTACTTTTAAGAAAGGAATCTAATAAATATTTATTTTACGAGACCGGTACGAAGAACTTAAAAGGAAATTAATAAGGCAATAAATCTTTTATGATAAATATATTTGCTTGATGCTTGAAATAAAATCAGAAGGAGAATAAAACTGAGGTTCTTGAACCAAATTGTAAGAGATCGTTGCTGGGGTCTGCATCTGAAACTCTTATAATAAAACTCGGAGCACCGTGGCTCGTGCCGGTGTTTGGCGATTTCGAATGTTCATCTAGAAGTATCCATAACTATTCCGCACGTGTTGGTAATATAAACAGCTGCCTTGAGCTGGGGCATGCCTCCATAGACACCAATTGCATCGCGAAATTTTGTTATAAATGTGGATCCTTTTCTTAAACAAAATTGGTTGGTTTACAAAGGGAAGTGCCCTTCGACACCTCTTTAAAATTTTTTACATATTTAAATGTTATCAGAATTGTTGGGCGTGAAAGTTTCTGTGGAATTAAAAAAATAAAATAAAATCTGTATTTACTGGGTTATGGGAAGGAGGAAGGAACATTCGTTTTTAACATTCGCTATGGATTGCATGTGATAAAAAACGTTGGGAACCACTGCCTTAAAGGATTTGCATATGGTGTTGGGTTAGATTGAAAAATTAAACACATTTGGTAATAGATCTGCTCTGCTTTCGCAAGAAACAAACGCAAACTCTTTACTCTATACCAAGGAGAAATTGGGTATAGAGTAATTCAGTTAAAGGGTGCAAGACGACAAGAATGGCCTAACTTTCGTTTTAAAAAACCAAGAGATTTAGTATAGGTGTCACTTAAACAACAAGGAGTTCTGAAACCAACGTACTTACAGAAGATTATGCCTCTCTGGAGTTACTGGAAAGATCCCAATCAAATCCGGAATGTACCAGGGAATGTTCTTAAGTCCTTATGTCAAACTTTTCAGCAACGAGTACTTGATTTCTGTGTGGATGTTTTTTATGGGGAATAAAATCAATACCAGGAACAAACCCAAAATCTGGTAAATTCCCGGATACGAAGGAATTGAGGGAACTGAAAAAGCTGACGAATTGGCTAGAAAAGGCTCGGCGACTCCCTTTATTGCAACCGAGCCATTCTGTTCAATAAACCATTGAGCTTTTAATATAAAGACAAAAAGATGGAAACACAAAATTTGCATCTCATCCTGGGAAAGCATCACAGGTCTTAGATATACCAAAACGGTTAAACAGCCTTTCAGAAACGATGCCAAGAAGATACATAATCCACCCAGCCATGATACTACAAATCTTATTGTATACCTAACAGGTCATCACAGATTAAGATATAACCTCCATAAACTAAAAATAGTCGACTAACGGGAGACCGCCGATTTTGTCTTGAAGAAGACATATGTGCGTGCCCAGCCCTACGCGAAATAAGGATACAACTTTTCTCAGAGAAGTAAAAAGCACTGACGCTGATAAGAATTCTTCTGCTGACGCTGATAAGAATTCTTCTGCTGATAGTATCATCAGCTACATTAGTAAAGCAGAAGCTCTACTTACCTAAGAAATTTTCCGACATTTAGCACAAAATATCTTTCAGGTCGAGGTGCTTTTCTATAGCAATCAAAGCGAGTCAGAAGCTTAAAACAAAAAAAAAATGGTGAGGGCAAGTATCTTCACCTCAGTTGTTCATTTCGGATTTACATACGGTTCCCAATTAGACAACGTACAATAAGCATGAAGGCAAATTTACGGCAGCTGTAACGAAAGAAGTTTAATGATTCTTCTTGAAAAAGTAGAAGCTTCAGTTGATACTGTCATGTTCAAAGAAATTACTGAATGCAAAATTATGTTACCGTGAGCAACACAAAGAAAATCGGAGTGAGTTTTATCCTCCACCAATCACTTTTAACCTCTTCAGTCCTGAGCTAAGAATATACTTTTAGTTTAAGAGATGTTGCTATTCAGGGACATTCAATCTTTTTGGATTGTCCAGATAGTTCGGATGGAGAGGTTAAGTTATTATTTGACTTCGCTCACTGTCAAACGGCGCCGTTGAGTAGGTTTGGATTAAAATGTTGAAAAGCCGAATGAAAACTAACTAAACGTCAATTTTGTGAACATTGACAAGGTTGTGGCCCGAAATACTAGTAATGCAACTCAATTTAAAAAAGAACAGAAAAATTGTTTGTTTATACGAAAAAATAACTTTTAGTTTTGTATCTGAATCTGTTACGATTCTTTTACTTCACTTAGTAAAAGGGGTCTGAATGAACTTCTTATGATTGCAAATTTGAACTGCTGATTCAATTTCTTTTGAGAAATCGGTGTCGCCCCTTGGCATCGGCGAATCTTGGAAACCCTACCGTCAGTCCTAATAATTTGGATAATTTGAATAATTTGAATAAACAAAAATATATCTTCGCACACACAATGGTTGGCCAAAATAATTATAATTTTTTGTTTGCATACGTTCGTGATGTCGTTGCAATAATAATTAAAATAATAATAGGTCTACAGCTCCTAAAAATAATTGCAAAAGAGTTCGTTCCTCTTCGCATTGAGCAAGAAACAAACAAAAAAATTTAACGAAAAATCTATAAAATATTATAATATATTTAACTTTGTTTTATATTATTAATGATAAAATTTTCAAAACTTCTTCATAGAAATGTTATCACCTTTTCCAAAAATTGCGTTCATCCTTTAAATCTTTCAAACAAATGTCTTTTATTTTTCAGATTCTCAGTGACAAAATTCTTAGGCGGTACTTCTGAAATTCCAAATTGAGACTCCACGGTCAGTTACTCCATTGCAAAACCCCTGAGCTTTCAAGTTGAATGTCTTGTTAAAAAAATAGAAAGATGCTGCTACCTTTGCATAATCTAAAAATATAAATATTGATTGATCAGTGGGGAACGCAGCTACCAAACTAAAGATAGAGATACTTAATGTGAAACCAATTAACCTTCTCTGACCATAAATCTTCAATCTATAAATCACGTACGCATTTCTTTACGAGCTCAAGAGCCAACTTCCCAAGTCAATCATTTAAAAAAAATAAGCCCACACTCTCCCCAAACACGAGATCGCCCTATAATCGATTAGAGCGCCTTAATTTGAAACAAATTACCGCAGCCAAAACGGGCAGATATGCCCTTCCAGTGAAAAACTCGCACATATGGAAACTTACTCGGGGAATTTCAATGACCTCATATCCGTCGACAACCTCAGAAAGCTGAACTAATAGCACCGCACCTCCTTAGCAGCACTAGAACTCATTGCCCTAAATACTGAGAACATTGCACGCGAGCGAAATCATCATCAACATCGGTCTCGACTACTTACACTCGATAATAATTCAGCATTACCTACCAAGATTCAGAAGGAAATATGAAATAAAAAACTAAACTCGAACTTGTTACTACAAAGTGCGCCACACTCTTAACCTCAATGATCAGCCAATAAAATGGCCTCAATGACCATCGTTAAGAAGAAATATTACCAAGAAATGCAAAATAAAACTCGCACTGTGCTGAAACAAAAACAAAAATGTATCCAAACGACTGCAACTGCAACTGCAACTACAGTTTTGCATCTTATCAGAATCGAAACGCCAATAAACTATCTTCGTGCGAGAGAAGCTAGACGGAGAGGGAGTATCTGCCGTATCTCTATGCCTCGTACGATGTATCGCATGGCACGATTTTCAATTTTCATAACCCTGGCAATAAGTTGCAACTTGCAAGTGGTTGTCTGTGTTTGTATACCTATTATGTATCCATTCTCACGAAATGCACATAAAAATGTGCATGATAGAATAAGAATCCATATTGAAATCCAAAGAAATGTATAGTTTTGTACTCAGTACTACTCACCATGTCGCAGTGAAAATTCCACAGAGAAAAAATTAAAAATAAAAACAACGGAAGCAATCCACAAGAAAGCAGCTCCACAGGTTGTCCTCCTCGTCAATGACACAAAATTCAAATTTTTCCAAAATTTTTAACGGACACTTGAGCGATTCGCACGAAATAAGAGAAGAACTTCACTAAATTATGTACCTGCGTGAGTGATATTCACCATAGATTTCCTTCTATATTCAACATTGGATATTGCACATCTATTATAGAAGTGAACACTTGAAAAGATCAAAAATAATGCAAAAATACAATAACACAACAACAACAAGAACACATATGAAATAAATTTTCATAAATACACATTTAAGCACTTGACTCCGTTCCGCGACAATTCGTGAGTATGTATGTACTTTTTTTTCTTTTTCTAGTGTCAAACAGACAAAAAAAAAACTATATTCCGCAAAAAAAAAAAATTACAAATAAAAACGATGAAAGAATCGTGATTGCGAAGTTCGTAACGTTTTTTTTTATTTACTTTTTTTTAAAAAAATAAATATTTTAAATTAAAGTTAACTTCACAGTTAGATAGTTTTAAGCCACCTTTCCGGTCTACCGCCAACAATTGACTGAATGGTCCACAAAGTGGTACACGTTGGATCGGCCGGATTTTCAATTCGGAGTTAGCATAAGAGACTGGATTTTTTCTTGGTTACTAGTGGCATAGTGGAGCGATGAGGCTTACAGTCGGCTGCTGCTATGGATGGTGAAGTGGTGTAATTCAGTGATGCCACTTGTTATTAATAATGAATTTAATTTTTTTCTTATTTTTCAGACGGATTGCAATGTTCGACAACGTACGTAGATATGTGAACACACTCCATTTTATTATTATGACAACAATAACAGTTTACTCTTTTCCGTCAAGTTTTTGTTAGATTTTGTCAACAACATATTACGTACGTAAATTTGACATTTGCATGTGTGCTTTGATTTTTGAGTTTACAGAATATTTAATTCTTAATGCTGGTAAAACACTAGATTTTCCGCCACTTTTAATGCATTACAAATTCATAAATGTCAGCTGCACGTAAAAATGACAGTTAGAAATAAAGATATAAAGGAAAATTTAAAATTTAAATATGATCAAAGTTTAAATTGAGTAAAAGCATTATTATATTTGAAATAAAGCAACGTGAATTGAATGAATGCATCTTCCATAAATTTCTTCAACATTAACTCGGCTATCTCAAGAAATAAAAATTTAATGCATTTGCATTTCTACATCGCTCACCAAAGTAATTTTTAAGCAAATTTATTGATTCTTATTATTGGAACATACGACTTAGAACTGAAACATAAACTGATCATTGAAAAAAACTAACCGATATTAAGTGCGCTTTTCAAGACTTTTTAGCACTTAATTGTAGCGCAAAGTAGACAACGGCCATAAATAACATACAACATAAACGAAAAGTGGAAACTTCTAGAGTGTTAGGTAGGTACAATAGAAAAGGTGGTCATATTTTTTCATATCTTAAATTCTTTAAAACGGGTTTCGAAAAGGGTTTCGTGGAGGTAAATACCTGTGCTTGATGGATTACTACCAACATAAATGTTAAAGAAGATTTAAGTGCGATAAGACTAATTTTGGAGCAAAAGCCGCACAAATGAATTTTTTGTTGGCTAAGAACTCCAGTATACTTAAACTTCTAGTTGCCCGACAGTCTTATCGGCACCTAGAACTACATATGGGTAGTCGAGTACACCTTCGAGTTCAATCTTTGACTATAAACAGTTCTTAATTGACATTTTATAAGAAAGTCCTTGCCTAGTATAAGACAGCTAGGTTTTCGATTAGGCAGTTAGAAAATAAAGTCAAAAATAGAAGTTAAGCAACTTATGTGTTTCTTAACCTTTCCAGGCTCGCTTGCAAGGAAAACGGCGATAACAAGCACTTGCTTTGTTATGATAGCCCATTCGGGGCAATTATCTATCTGAATTTCAATTTTAAATTTGAAGGTGTAGGTATTCGTTGAATTTTGATGGCTACCAAATGAAGTTAATACTATTTACGAAAACTATTCGTTTAATGTAAAAACCTTTTAGACAATTATTGGTCGATAATAGACATTAAATAGTTCCTCGAAGTGAACATAATATTCCAATTCTAACCATTTTACTTACTAACAAAAGATTTTCAGATGTTATGTAAAACTAGGTAGAGTTTTATTGGCAAACGAATTACTTACCTAGTTGGAAGAGTAAAAAAAAGTCTGCGAAAAACGCATTTTTTAAAAAGCGCTACGTGTTAAAGTGACTCATCGATCTACATATCCATCTAGAGACAAAAAGATTCAAAAAGGATTGTTACCAGAACTATTTTCCGGGTAACTAGTCATATAATCAGTATTTCTGATTAAGAAAAACAGAAGTAGTAGCTGTCTATTTTCACTAAGAAACAGTGGGAACACTGCTAATAATATCTGTCCTGCCACCAATGATAGTAAGTAAGTAGTATTGTTGCAAAACATAACATATTCTTTTTTTATTCTGATATCGATGAAGTACAAAGTCCCGCAGGTTGCTGAATATATGTATTTATCTATATTTTGTTATTTGTTTGCATTAATGCTTTTTTGAACGTGCAGATACTTTTACACCTCATTTTTGTTTTGTGTGTGTGCTTTTTTTTCTTTTTCAAGAAAATTTTTTTTTTGGAACAACCAGGTTCAGCATGCTTCTAAGAGAGTTCAAGCTGAAGTTTTTGCGGTTGTCTCGCTGTCCAAAGTCAGTTGGACAAAAATAATCCACTGACGGCCGCGGCAGCGGTGGCGGTGGCGGTGGTGGGTCCCATGGTGTGGACGTGCTCAAGCATATTCTCCCCGAAAAAAATAAAAGTCCCACATTCCCTGTTGAGAGTTGCTCGACCACTTTGCTAATGCTTCTTTTTTGTTGTTGTTTTTGTCGTTATAATTGCTTTTCATGGTTATACTGAAGCTGGACTGGAGCGGAGCTGGTGGTGCCGATGATGATAGCTGCAGCAAGTGTCTCTTCGTTTTTTTGTTTCAGTAGATCGGCAGCACCAGCTTCAGCAGCAGCATCACATTTTGGTGACTTCGAATATGTACTGGGTAGTGTGGCAAAACGAGTGCCAGCTCCACTTTAGACTTGTCTTCACTGGTATATTTATTTATTTTTGTACATATATAATTGCGGATGGAGTTACTTGGATCTCTGTCGTCGGGATGTAAAGCAGCAACATTTGAAGTAGGTTTTTCACTTACGAGTTTGCTTGAGGATTTAGGAAGATCTTGAAGTTTGGTTGGTGTTGTGTGGATTTCAATCGAATTTGCTAGAACTGTCACAGATTCGAATGCTCTCAGGAGCACATTTGAATTACTTTAGACAAGGCAATGTGGACATATTGTAGATATTTAAAGAACATGTAGGTAGCTGAATATTTTTCAGATGAAAATCGTGGGGTTTGAAACAGTCTTCCATTGTAGGCAGAGATCAGCCAATTAAGCCAATTTTTTTATATTTCATATGAGTACTAAATATGGAGTTAAATGTAGGACCACATGGATTTGGTAAAATAGTCCTAAAGCTTAGGCAAAAAAAAAATAAAACACCAACTCCTTCACTGGAGGCAATTCTTAATTTGACACCTCTGGACGTATACATGGAGTAATCTGCAAGCAAACGTGCTTTAAGGATTAGCCAAAGTAACAATTGGAAACCTGGTTACAACTGGACTTAAACAGACTTTTCTAAACCTACTTCCCGAGCAGAGAAGTAAATCTTTATCCATCTACACAGATAGATCTAAGATGGACTGTGGAAACGGTGCCCGAATATTCTCGGAAGAACATAAGCTACACTGTTCAATTAAGCTCTCTGACAATAGCAGTGTCTTCCAAGCAGATATTCTGGCGATCGCGGCATCGACCCGTAAGGTGTCATTGTTGGCAATATGAAAATGATATAACCAGTTTCATTGACCGTCAGGCAGCTATAAAAGCAGTTTCTGCTATTGAAATAAAATCCAAGCTTGTTCACCACTGCCGTGAAGAGCTTAAGGCTCTCTGCTCGCACTACAATGGTTTGTTATAGTGACCAAGCCGGCAATGAGAGGACTGACGAATTAGCGAGGCATGGGTCTGCAATGGACAATGATCGAACACTTCAGTCGATCAAGCCAGCACTCTGCGATCTTAGGAAACGAGTGGAGAACAAGATTCGAACAGGCGGAAAGAACTAACTACCTTTAAAGTATCTAACTTCTATAGTTTGACAGGTCATTACTATCTAAGCTGGTAGGCGCCCTACCGGGACAGAACTTCCTAAGAAATCAAGCAAAGAAATTAAACATTAAGGATAACGATATATATCGAAGATGTAGTGATGATCATGGACCTCATGACGACACACCTTACTTCCTATGTAACTGTCCGAGTCTCGGTCACTTGAGGAACAGAACACTTGGAAGCTACTACTTCCATGACTTACATGAACTTTCTGATCTTAATACTTTTTGATCTTAATAGGTTTCTGAGGATATCACGACGGCTGGAAGGCATTGGCCACGAAGCCTAACCGTCATAACTTAAGGAGTATAGACATACTGAAGTATAATGCTATGCTGGAACACCCTTAAGTGCATATGCTCATATAATTAGAAATATTAAATACTAAAACTTATTTGGTCCGATGGTTTCTGCTGCAGTTATGACCCGTTAGAGCAGCCATAAGGTTAGAAAGCGATAACCTGTCAAACTGTGGAAGTTTGAGGGTCCGGCCATTGTTATATTCTGGCCAAAGCTTCCGTGACACCTCACAGGTCGTTAGTTCTGAATATATTTTTTGAAAACTTGTTTCATTTCCCTATGGCTCTTAAAATTTATTTAATGCGTGACTAATTTTCACTCCACTACCTGTACTTTAATGGAGAACCATACTATAACATTTTGACGGTAGAATTACTTAAAAAAGTTGGAGTTTTTCTTCATAGCGGTAGATTTTTTGTAACCAAGTTTGCTTAGTTATTAAAGTTTGTCCAAGTTCTTCGTACATTTATTAAATATCTCGAAAAATTTAGAAATTAATTCGGCTAAAATATTGACTTAAAAGCATTGAGCTTAGTTTCGTTTAGTCGGTTAACTCCGTTATATTCTGTTTTTTATCAGCTTTTTTAGGGCAATTCATTTCAGACACAAAGCATAGCATAGCCCGAAGAACACATATCCACAGCAAGAAGGTAGGTGCATCTTGGTAATTTGTCTGGATTAAGAACGGTGCCCGATAGCGACTTAAAAAACGTATCGAAATGTGCTCTCTCGTACGTGCCATTTCCTAAATAAAAACACTGCAACATGATACACCTTTCTCGCCCAGACACACACTTATTTCATTCGAATGAATTCATTCATATCCATAGTTCTCGCAATCGCACAACAAGTGTGCTGCGGGTGCCTGGATATTACCTCTAACGCCGCCGTGCCAAAAGAAAAGTCCAAACATACTTAAAAATTCAACCGCAGGTCAACAAAAAAAAGAAGATATCTGATTCCATAGGATTCTCTGAAATGAAAAACACCACAGGCAAGGTGTCCGGTGATCGCCTTGGGCACTTGGTGGTCTGCACTGTCTCTTCTTACAGGACAAAACCTGGTTTCAATCTGGTTTTACTGACCGTCTTGTCCCAGTGTGTTAATTCTAAATCACTTATTCATTATGCGAGCGCGTACACAAAGTCCAATGTCCAGTTGTAGCGGATTGGTTTGCATGGAAATGGTTATGGAATAGCCAAGAAGAGTTGGGTTAAGTCAATAAACAAAGTAGATTATTGGAAATGAAGCAAATAGTAAAATTAGAGCACATCTATTTTAAATATGTTTGTAGGTGGATAGTTTGTTTAGAAATGTGAAAGCACGAAATTTCCTTCGTTGAAATATAAAGTTTTGAATACCAAAAAATTTAATTAAAATTTAAAATTGTAAGAGATTTTAAGGCTTAAGAATTTAAGTAAGCTGAAAAAAAAATATAAAAAATAAAAATGCAAGCTTGAGCCTCGGCGTCGATAACGTAAATTTTTAAAATCTTCCAATGAAGTGACTAAAACTATGTGAAGCTTTTGAGTTGAAAAAATTTAAATCTTGCAGTGGCTTTCGTACAAATTCCTTGGATTACTCTTAGGATGTAGTAAATTTAAAAATTTAATGTTTCAGATATAAAATTGATTGATCGGAATAGCACATCATTAAAATGGCCGCCTCCCTTCACAACTTCGAACGTTGCGTTGAGCCGTTTTGTTAACATCCCTTTACAAATGAAACCATTGACGTCAACCGTGTCCCCCTTCTCATTTCGAAAGAAATGATGATGCCACCATGCCATAAACTGCACCAAACAGTTAATCATTGTGAATGCATGGATAGGCGTAGAACATAATTTTTTTTGGACAAAATCCGGATACAAATAGCGTTTTATATGGTCGCCCGGCTTTAACTCATGCTTAAGCACAATCTACGGATCCAAATCGACATTTCTGGGTCCCCTTCGATACTCCCCGCTACGGCGGCGGCGATGTTTTCTTAATTTTGCGACAAATCTCTGTCTGGTCTTTAGGTCCAAACAAATATACTCACGCTCAAATTTACTGTGCGACGAATTGACAGCTAGTAACTTTGAGAGCTGCTGAGACTACTACCACTCTCCCTTACAGATAAAAACAACAGACACAGACATTTCGCAAAACACTTCGTTCGCCTCGTGGGTATATTCATGGGTATACGAAGATTGGATAAACAGGAGAGAAAAGAACAGAGCAACATAGAGTGTGTAAATTACCCCTTAGCTACTAGCGTACGGTTTGCGATAATGACAAATAAATGTGGTCCCTGCTCGAACCTTTTGTGGATGATTGCCGAAACCCAGATCGCCAAACAGGCTATGTCCTTTCGATGGAATTTTCAATAACATTTCCATCCATTTGCGTCGCTATTTAATCGATGTTGACATTGCCTCACTTCAGTTGATTCTACAAAATGGTAGTACATTATTTTATGGTTTTTTTAATTTTTTAAGCCCCAAAGCGTTAGCTTATCTATCTGTCCTTCTCTTCCGGGCTCTTCCCGAGAAGATGGAAACTTCTTAATGACCAGCAGTACGGTTTTAAGTAAAAGCGGCTAATTTTCGCAATGTATCTGTCGCCAAAAAGAACAATCAAACCTTTTAGAATCCTGTCAAGTATATAAGCCATTAGGTGTTACAGACATTTAAAATCAACGCGCATCGGCATCTCTTTTTCTCTTTCTTTCTCTTATCCAAAATACTTAAATAAAAAAAAGAGAAAACTCTCCCCTGCTTTTGATTTCTATTACCTTCTCTGCACTGACTACAGAAGTCTGTTAAAGATCGCCTACAAGATCTTGTCAATCGTATACTGTTGATTGGCCCTTATCAATGTGAGTTCAGGCCTGGAAAGTCTGATACACGCCACCTTTTCATCGATTTCAAGGCTTCCTATGACAGCGTTGCCAGGAATGAGCTGTACAATGCAATGTCGAGTTTTTGTATCCCTGCCAAGTTGATACGCCTTTTCAGGATGACGTTGCCAGAATACCCATGCCAACACTAATGGCACCATTAACACAATATATTGCATATGCGCATGACTTCGACCTTAATAGGAAGGACCAAACGAGCAATAATGGGTGCCTTTTCTATCATCAATAAGAAGAAGACGAAATGTATGCTGTCATTAAATAGAGTTGATTCTCATCGTAGACTTGGTCAGAAAGTGACTATTGATTGACATCTACAACTTCAAGGTGAACTCTGCCAGCAATGACATCATTATGAAGCATAGAATAAGTCTTGCTAATCGCATTTTTTTTTTTTTGGTTTCTTAGTAAGCATAGATAAGTAACAAAACTCTCACTTACCAAAACTTACAGCGACGTGCTCTTGGTCAAAAAAGTACGTGGTCAACGGTTGTGTTGGCTAGGGCATTTAGAGCGAATGAACATCGACACTCCAGCCCGTAAGGTTTTCAACGGCAAGCGGAAAAAAGACGCATATCTCATCTATGCTGACTTGGTATACAAAATTGGCGACAGCAAGCTTAAAATCGATAAAGCTGACGGAGACTATTACTTGGCTGCACCCGCGTTATAACGCTAACTAAAGTAGGTAAGGTAAGCACTTAAGGACTATTCACATATGAGCGAATTGCGAATAGGCGAATCGCGACCAAATTAATTTTAATGTATTTATGAATAGAACATTTCTATTGCTTCTACCACAAAAGCTTCGTATTAAATTGATCTAACATCCTATCTAAAAAAAAAACTGAGTCTAAATTGATTTAAATAGCAATATGTACAATTACAAACATTTTCCCGCGAACTGTCACTCTTTATTCAAAATCCACACAATACAGAACGATCCACAAATCCGCGTATGAAAAATTCGTTCGAACATAACCTTAAAATTGACACATCTTGCTGCTAACATTTACAAATCAGATTCGCGGGTACCTACCTGCGACCAAAAAAAGTTGTCATGTGAAAGAAATGCCAGAATTGTTCGCAGTTCCCCATTCGCTCTCATATGAACAGTCCTTTATGTTGCTAAAAACGTATGCTTATGCTTGTCGTCCACTACGTGCCCAACTCATTCAACCAACTTTGTTCAATTCTTTATTCAACTCAAATATATTTATAGCCTCGTACACTAGTTCATAAACTCACTCTCGCAATTCGGTTGAACACCATATTTGTTTTCAACGTGTTGCAAGCCCCATACACTTAATTCATCAACGCATTCAATTGTTGAATAACCCTATATACCTAGTTAATCAACTGGTTTTATTTAGACGATGGCGATGGCAGATTGCCATATCAATAAAGCAATCTGATTCTTGTTTTTTTTTTAAGGCGTTGACAAATCGTTTAAAAACATAACGTGTACGCAAATTTTTACCCATATTGATTAAAAAAATACTAATATGGTTCTGTTGTAGTTTGAAACAAACATAATTTACCACAGAATCAGCTACGATGAATATGCCAATATGGCAAAGCTGACTGTAAAGACAAATGCTTTCCTTCACTCAATTTTCAACCAAACAGAATGCTTTTCGCCTGACTGTCAAAGTATATAAAAGTATAATGTTGGGCTATAATTTCCTGCGTCACCATCAATGCGTTGTTTGTAGGTCACCTTCCATAAGTTTACGTATATTCTATGTTGCTGTCAGGAAAAAAAACGGACGCACGCAGCAACGGACTCTATAGGTTGAGGCCTTAAGAATTGAATGCGTTCAACATAAAATTAAGAGTTGGGCGTGTAGTTGATGGCCGGCATCACTATGACTTCAAATGAATAGCATTCTTTTACAGCTCCGATTCACCCAAGGGCTATGTCAAACTGCTGATTTTTGAGGATTTTTTAAAGTATAAAACTGTTCAGACTTCAGCTAACCGTCGCAATGTTTACCATGAATACTTGACATTTTCAAAACTTCATAACTTTTTCATCTACGATAGTATTTTTATTGATTTTTTTTTTAAATAAGGTTGTTGTTGTTGGTATTTTGTTTCACAAGTAAAAAGACATATAAAAACTCATATTTTATAATATCTTACAAAATGTAATAGATCGATAATTCATCATTATTATTTCCATGGATGGAGTCATTGTGCATTATATACTTTGGATTATTTTCAGTTTCATCTGGTTGATTGCCAGATATAAATATTTTATGTACGTACGTATAATATAAACATTTAAATATAAATTTGTTCATTTCTTAACAGTAGGAGATATTTATGTTTTAGATTTTTATGTCTTGCAAATCGACAGAGTATCCAAAAGGAATACAGCTCCATTAATGATCATCAATGATCCCACAGCAAGAGCGCTACGTTTTTTGTCCCTGTAGAGTAAATCGGATGTATCATGCCATTCATCGATGACCAAAGCACCAGATACAACGAAGAGAATGCATCCGAGGATTGAGAACAAAGCGTTAAGGCGCTTCTCAACAATGGAGTTCAGAATGTGTCCTATAATGAAAAATCAAAATTAAGCAAAAACAGCCACTGAAATTTATAAGTGTCAATATTTACCAACTAACAAAACCGCACAGATTACAAGATAGCCTCCAATGGTACCGCAGACAATGATTGGCCGAACAGAGAGAGTTCCAACTGTTTCCCAGATAACCACACATGCAATGGTTAGACCCTGGAAAAATTAGGAAATATTATTTATTAAAAAAAAAAAAAAACCTAATTTTATGAAATTTATTTTTTAAATAATTGTATAACAATTTATTTTAATGTTGAAAAATAAAATATGTATCGACTATGAAAATTGCTCCATTTAATATTGATATTGAGCCTGCGGCTATTAATGGATTTTTATCCTTTGCCGTAGAGCACGAAATAGACCACTGATCAATAACAACTGCTCCCGCAGAAATAAATAAAACACAAGCGGCTACATTGAAGAGCAAGTCTATACGCTTGTCAGTTGTTGCACCAAGGATATGGCCTAAAATAAAGTTTTGAATGATTTTGGTTTCGTTTTTTCTTAGATTTTTTAACGTAAAGAATAAAATTTACCAATCAGCAGAGCACTACAAATAATGGTGTACCCTGTAAAAGTTCCACCCACAAGCATTGTCTGACTTGTGTAGGATAAATCGGCTACACTCTCTATAAGGATAATACAGGTTAGTGTGAAAACCTGAAATAATCATTGAGACGTGTATTAAGAGATCGGAGAGAAATTCGATCGAAAAAGGGACACAGACAAGAACAAAAAACATGTGACGGAACAGAAACGACATTTAATTTGTGTTGTGTTAAATGTGTTGTATGTGGTTTTGTGTTCTTGGTACAATAACTTTCTGTATCAAATAGCTGGTTAAGTTGCTGCTACCTTGGAACTCTTATCAGGAAGTGCAATTCCGCTTAAGCGCCGTTTTGTAATCAATAAATACGCAACTTTTGAGAGAAGAGGGCAAACTGGCCAACAGCCAAGCGACGTTTGCAAGCGTTCTAAATGTTAGGTACTGTGTTCCATATTAGACGAAAGCGGATCATATATGCCTAGATATCGCGCAAGTCATTATATTCGACCACCAAGACTTGCCCTCTGAAGTAAAATGCAAGTTTTCTCTCTTCACGCATCCTAGGGAAAGCAAAGCCGGGTCTGGTTGAAACGACGGCTAGACTGCTCCAGTGTCTCCCTGCTGGACCTTGACGAACTTTGATGAAGTCTGGTTTAAATTAATCGCGTCCTGACTATCAAAGAAGAAAGCTGTTTGTTATGACAAATTATTTTGAATGCTTCGACCGGATTGAACTTATTAGGTCCAGTGGTTCCAATTTCATCTGTTCTTTGGACTCACGATCACCTAGTGGTGAACACCGAATTCACATGACAGCAAAAATAATGAATTATTGATTGAATTAGTAGTTTAAAGATATGAGATAGCCTTCACGTCAAAGAAATTATTCGAAGAACTGTAATGTTAAAAAAAAATGTATTGGCCTCATTGACGCAGTAATACCATACCGATTTGGGTCGAATCGGAAGACCGACAGATCATTTCTTTTTTGGTCCAATTTTAAAGCCGACTTTACCGACATAAGGCAATTAATACAGCAGTCCTCAGCTGGGCAGCGAAAGGTTTTACCACCAACTTAAAAAGCCACTTCCTTGCTAAAGCCACTTCAGGGATAAGGCTGATGCACCTGCCAAATGTGAACCTACACTTCCTATATTACTCGATAAATGTTCCCATGGCATTCCAATGCTACATGCCAACTCAATATTCACAATGGTGTTATAATAGTTGTCGTAGCTTAGCGTATTTTTAGTTCTAAAAATTTGAGAAAAAGTTGCGCAAAATAGGTAGCTACCTACCCACTCGAGGACGGGCTAGCAACAGTGGTTGTTGTTGTTTTGTTAGAAACTTTGTTGGAACTTCAGTTTTTCTTCCGATTTTTTTTCAACAAATACCGAAAGCAGGAACTAAAAAAACTTAATATGTAGTATTTTCGGCCACATCCCAAGGGAGGAATCCAAAATCCTTGGATCCTTATTCGAGAAAAATTTTGATAAGAGATTTTAATAAAAAATATTGTATGACCGTTATTTAAAACGATAAAGCAAAAAATAAAAAACGGCCCGAGATGTTACCCCAAAAATCTTACATACGAACTTTGAAGCAGATCCGTCGAATCGTTTCGCCATACAGCACCCGGACAGACCTGATTTGGTTCATATTTTCCCCACCAGTGGTAAGAGTCTGATTCAAATGAGACCATCTTAACGTTCTCAAAAGTTTTACTTGAAGATATTCTGGTGCTACGCTTGAATCATCTCCTGTCGTCGGAGTGAAACACTTTGGTTGACAAGGTACGAAAGAAACCGTACAACTTCTTCATACAACCACTATGAACGAATACGTTGGAAGTATCATCAGTCGTAATGCCAAAATCCCCAATTTAAGACATGCGCCAAGGACCGACTAAGTTCGTAAGCTCGTTATTATTTTTCCATTACAGCTACAGCTGTCACGATTAAGTATTTACTATTTTTGTCATTAAATAGAAAATAAAAATTTCTAAAAACAAATCAAATTGCGATATCGGTACTCGGGACGTATGTGGAATATTTTTTTTTTTTTTGGCAGAATTCAAAGTATTTTTGAAATATCAAAAGTAACAAATCAATTTTTATCGATGCTTATCATTTCAATAGAGTTTTGATCCCGTTGGTCATCAATCTTAATAGACGGCAACACATTAATTATATTCGCCGTCTAATGCCATAAGATGGCAATAGATTGCAACAATCCCTGTGAAGCGATTAAATTTGTCATAATTTTGATTAATCGCAAAACTTCACATTCTTTTGCAGAAAAAAAAAACACAAAACACAAGTAGACGTCTATAAAGTATTCACTATTTGTTTTTAGTGTAACGTTTTATGCCACACCTAGTGCCATTATTGCTGCTAAGAATTGTAATTAGTGATATAGTCCCAAATTTGATACTTCCCTAAGCCCCTTCGCAATACCAATGGCACTGTCAAAGTCAGCTACTTCTTTGCTTATTTACCTAGTAATAATAATCGTCGACAATCGGCCGATGCCAATGGCTCTGTAAGTGCTCGTAACGGAAGACGATACGAAATTGACATTGATAATTTCGCCGAGATAGTGTAAATAGATGTTTTTTTTTATCAATACCTAACCAACCCACACGCATCGTCTCGTCACAATAATAAATTATTATCCTTGCTAATAGTATTTTAATTTTATCATTGATAAAAGTGTCAGGGGTGAATTTTGTGAATTAGTTTGATAATAATATCAATTTGTATTGTGAGGACACACATTTAGATTCGGCAAGAAGTGCTCGTAAATTAAATTAACTAATTCGATTCGAGTGCCTGCCAGGCATTCTGCTGGTAGTAAATCATGTGCTTTTTATTCGGTTTGGCGTTAACTAATGGATATGCACAGCAAGATAAAAAGGTAATGCGTGGCTTATTGACCGTGAAGCAGTAAATGCTGCTTATCAGGCGGCATGGATGTTTACTTTAGATTAATATGAGCGGCAGTCTTGCTGTTTGTTGTGCATTTTTATGAAGCGAACTGTGAAGATAGCCCAATTGAACTTGTTTTGTATGAATTCAAAGTTATAAATAAATATTTTGTAAAGCAGATGGAAGAGAGAGAATGAGTGACTACTGCAATTCAGTTGGCTTACAACCAAATGACACAAATGAAATGAGCATTGCTTGAAATAACTAAAGGCCGATTCAGCGCTGCTGGAATGGTTCCTTTAGGAGCTTTTGGCGCCCTTGCTGAGCACTGTGCTCGTAAATATCAAAATGGCTCCCCAAGTTTTTTAAAATGCTGGATTTATTTAAAAAAAGTAATAGGTTAAGTACATTTCAAAGCATTGTGAAAAAAAAGAAAACAATTGCTTTTTATTCAACTTGCTAACAGATATTCGTTGCATAAATAATTTGCACTTCTCTATTTCGAGTATTAAATGCATTTCCCTAATACATGTCAAATTTCGAATTAGTAATAACGGGTGATCCAAGTAGAGATACTTTTTTCAATAGCCATTTTTGACAGATCACGTGTGAGTCGTGTCATGCTGTCATGTTTTTTTTGTTTAGTATTGTTTGGCATTTCATAACGGAAAGACTTACGCGTGAACAACGTTTACAAATTGTTCAACTTTGTTATGAAAATTCACGTTCTGTGAGGAATGTGTTTCGTGCACTTCGCTCAACTTATGGTCAACATAATCGGCCTACTGAGCGTACTATTCGCAACACCATCACCCATTTTGAGATTCAGCATTTATTATTGGATAATATTCGACCGAATAGACCACGTCCAGCACGCTGTGAAGAAAATATAGCGGCCGTAGCTGAGAGTGTACACGAAGACCGTAGAGAGTCGATTCGGCGCCGTTCGCAGCAACTCGGACTGACGTATGGAACGACTTGGCGCATTTTACGTCAAGATCTTAAATTGAAAGCGTACAAAATATAGCTTGTGCAACAACTGAAGACGCTCGACCTTCCCAAGCGATATCGCTTCGCTCTATGGGCTCTTGAAATGTTCCAAGAAGATCCGACGTTTTCGAGGCAAATTTTGTTTAGCGATGAGGCCCATTTCTGGCTCAATGAGTATGTAAACAAAGAAAATTGCCGCATTTGGGACAAAGAGCAACCTGAAGAGATTGAAGAACTGCCACTTCATCCAGAAAAAACAACGGTTTGGTGTGGTTTGTGGGCCGGTCCATATTTCTTTAAAAATTATGCCGGTGCGAACGTAACCGTCAATGGCGACCGTTATCGTGCCATGATAACCGACTATTTGATGCCTGAAATTGAAGCTCGTGATCTCGGCGACATTTGGTTTCAGCAAGACTGCGCCACTTCCCACACATCGCATCAATCAATGGACTTATTGAGAGAACATTTCGGTGAGCACATAATTTCACGTTTTGGGCCGGTCGATTGGCCACCAAGATCGTGTGATATCACACCGTTAGACTTTTTCCTGTGGGGATATGTAAAGCCAAAAGCTTATGCCGACAAACCCGCTTCGATTCAGGCCTTGGAGGAAAACATCACGCGTGTCATTCGCCAGTTACCAGTCGAAATGCTCGAACGAGTGATCGAAAATTGGACTCAACGGATGGACCATCTGCGACGTAGCAATGGCCAACATTTGATAGACATAATCTTCAAAAAATAAATGCCAAAGAATGTTCTTTCAAATGATAATAAACATTCTCCATTAAATTTGAATTTTCTGTGTTTTTTTCTTTAAAAAAGTAGGGAACCTCGAAATGGATCACCCTTTATAAACAGCCCTATTAATAAAAATCCCTTAACTCACCTCTAACTCACGACCTAACTAAGCGATGGAATAAGACTTAACTCACGAGTTAAAATTTCTTATTAACAAAAATTGTGACGTTCAGTAATAAAATTTACGCAAATCAAAATAATGTAACCAAATGAATGTTTTTTAGATTTAAAAGTGCAATGTGGACAATAAAAATGGAGAAACGTCCAAAAAAAAACGAAAGAGAAGTGAGAAATTTCTGTAGGAATAACAAAAAAAAAGTTTTCGTTTGGCTGCTACACCATCGTTAAATCACCTGAATCACCAGTTGAAAAACGTCAGTAAGTCTCAAATTTGTGTTATTAATAACATTTTATGCATAACTTATGACCTAGGGGAACTCACCGTTAACTCGTGTTTATTAATACGGACGAAAGAGTTTATTAAAAACAAAAACAGCACCCGAGCTGAGTTGCAAACAAAATTAGAACATAGCCTTATCGCATTTATCAAATGTTCACACTAAGCCGCATATGATAGTATTCATCGTCAGGAGCTCTACATGGCGATGGCCGAATTCGGGATCCCGACAAAACTTATCCAATTGTGTCGCGTGACGTTGGCTAACACGCAGTGCAATGTGCAATTTGGCAACGGATTTCGGAAAAATTGTGCGCTATCGTGTGATTTCCTTAACATTGTTCTTAAGCAGATTGTGCGCAGTGTCAACACGGAAGATACTACCGTAAGCAGATTCATCCATAGTAACATGATCCCAACGTACCGTGGTGGAGGCTATCACTGCTATTGAAGAACAGGTGAAGTTAGCTGATCTTGAAGGAAATGAGGACAAACAATGGTAAATACATGCTATCAACAAACATCTGTCCACAGACTAAGACAAAATGTCATTATTGATAGCAACAACTTCGATGTAGTTAAGAAGTTAATCTACATCGGTGTAAATATCAACTCCAAATGACATCTTGGTGGAGATCCGACTAAGAATTGCCATAGGAAACCGCTGCTACTTTGGTTTGGCGAAGCAAATGGGCCACCACTGCCACTACATTGGCTCGGCCAATTTGAATCCCAGCGCCCAGGTTCGAGACGACAAGGAAGACCGAAGGTCTGTTTCAATGATCAAGCCACCGCGGATGCCAAAGCGGTTGTTCTTAATAACTGGAAACAGCGCCCTTCACGGTTCGGGAGCCCGTTAAGTAAGTAAGTTGTCGTATTTGCAATATAAATGTTTCCACAGACAAAAATCCGATTATTATTGGCATTTCCTGTCAAACGATAGTTTACAGTTTATCACAATTGATTGACAAACCGCTCTCTTCCTATCAACTACAAGCAATGACAGAGTAATAAAGAAAGATGTTCTACGATAGTAGAACATATTCCTACACCTGCATAGCAACAATTTTCACACCTTATCAATTATGATATTGAATTCTGTAAGTTGATACTATTTGCTAACATTACTGCAGCTACATAAGTGCATTAATCAAATGAACGTCACTTGAAAAACAACTTATTTATGACCAGTCATCTAAAGCGCAATGAGATCTTTAATATCATAACCACGATTGTAAGAACATTATAGACCAGGTAAAATGCAAAAACATTATCATATATAACTCAAAGAACCGAGCAGAAATTCATAGATAAGATCAACCGAGTTTGAATGTCTTGACACTTTCTTAATATTTTAATTAATATGTAACACTTCGTTTTGAAGCTATGTTTCTTGCAGAGGGCAGATTTGCAATGCGTAATGTGGTGTAGTGCAGTTACATTTGGAAAACAATGGTGGATTTCTTTTTATAATTGAAAATGAAAATGATTATGACCAAAATCTTATCCTTTTCAAGTATCATTGTGAAAGACAAGAGCTAAGATAGGTGTATGTTTCTTCAAAATAATTTAGCTAGATTGTCGTTAGGGAATGTCTGCTTTTTCCTAAAGCTTATTTAAGCCGATTAAATTGTCGCTAGTGATATTAGAGATAAGTGTACATATGAAAATAACTAGAAAATATCACTTTGTCAGTGTGACAATTATATATCGTAACGCTGGCAACATTGATAAGCTATCAACATATGCTTCTAAATTGCCTGCCGTAAGAAATTATATTTTCTCGCCATAAGTCAAAATTTTGTTTATATTTGCTCTGTCCAATTTTAAATCGGTAAGTTATAAAATCGCATAAGCGTGAAATTGAATTATGGAAACTGCACAAGCTTAAGGCCCCCCGTTTTCGACAAATGTGGATCATGTTACATTATTACACAAAATTCCTATCCATTCTGGGATATGACTAATGCACACGCCCGGATCGCAATTATTATTTGTTTAAAAAAAAACCTTTCTGTATCGGTTGATTAAAGCGCAACACCCGTCGATTATGAAGTGAGTACATAATGAAACCATTGCACGTTGCTTACTGTAAAATGTATACCGCAAAACGTATAAACAAAATAAATTAAATATAAAAAAAAATACGTTTTCAATGCAGCGATGGAAATACATATCTACGCAGATTGCTTACACTTGATTCATAGTGGTGACTCAGTGCAGTTTGTTTAGATATTTGTACTCATTTCAACTAATTTATATTCCTTAAGCTTAGTAGATGGAATGTATCTTCATATTTAGAAATAGTTTAGCGTAATGAAATATTTAATAATTTCCAAAGGCATTGCGATGTAGAAATCCACAAAATATCTATGCATTATGTGATTAAATCCCCTTTTTATTTACTCAATTGTTATTATTTAGATTGATTTATTGATTCTTTAATTTCTTTTATACACTCTGAATGGACGCGTTTGATTTTTAATATTTTAAAGTAAGGCTAATCTAAAATTAACAAATTTTACGTGATAATCGTTCTCTATTTATTGTTTATTCTGTTCACTCTCGATTTGGCAAAACATTTTCATTATATTTCGAGAACATTATTTTTGAAAGACTGACGATGATGGAGACGAATTTAATTTTTTCTTGAGACATAAAATACAAGGTGCTGTCACGTTGTGGACCGGACAAATGATCATTCGATGATTGATTGCAAGCCAAAATTTCTAAATCAATCAAACTAATCTTCTACCATTGAAATATTGCCTAAAAATCCTAAGGGCACGGCTACACGCTAACGGGAATGTGTCCTACGAGAATGGCCAATTTGAAGTGAGCTTGCCTTTAATCCACGGAAAATCCATTTTCAAGTCGCATTTTTGGTATAGGTCTGAACGTTTCGTTTTCAAACCATTTGACTCTTGATAGAAATCTTCATTTGATAATTACGTCGAAACGGTGAAGACGAAAATACAAGAACAAGGATACAAAAAGAAATTGATTTTGCAAAAATGTTTTGTTTTAAATTTAAGCGTTCCCCATCTGTCAATACTGTTTTTATTCCAAATACGTTTTTTGTGTGTGTAGCCACGGCATTCATTAGAGTGAACTCTAAGAGCATGGCCATGCCAGTGCAATGAAAGAACGAAAACAATCAAAACTTCAAATCAAATCAAAAAAAATCCCATTCACTTACATTGAACGGAAGAGAGCCGAATGAAATGAAATCCGAACACTTGGAACGAATGAGTCAAAAACGCAATGAAAAAATTAAACAAACCATACTCCCACGATTCAAATTCCAATACGACTCAAGCCAATCATATATTTAATACTTTCTCAGTGCATAATGGACTATCCGAACAAGCGAACATTTCATTCGTTTTAATTTTTGCAATATGTTTCACCCAGTGTTGAAAGCAACATGGTGCTCTCATCTGTCACAAATTTCTTTAATACAGTAAGAGTTAAATTATTGAATAATGACAATTTTTTATGACTACCTCTAGATTTTTCGGCAATTTGCCAAAAGCCAATAAAACTAACCTAAGTTAACTGCCCCTGATGTCTATTGTGTTCTATGTAGTAGTTTAATATTCTTATCGCTTGCATTGCATTTGACTGACATCATTATAAAACCATTGAAATATATGTATGTTTGAAATTCTTATGACGAATATAAGACATTTAAATTTTTTGCTTATCTATTAACTAATACTTTTCTCGATGACAAATGTAGCTAAACTTTGTTTCTTGATAGATAAGCGCATATGACTCAAATTTTGTACGCTCTATTTAAAGAGTATCACGTCCTCACACACAGCTTCTCTGATGCAGCGCTATTTTGGTGTTATCATTTATTATGAAAAGTGTTAGCTCAATTAGGCATTTGACAAAGGAATATGAAAAATGACAGAATATTATGTCAAAATGATTCAACAAGGGAATTATCGCAAGAGGAAGTTACTGACGTAGCAAGTGAAATTTATACATGCATATGTATGTCTTCAAGTGTTGAACCAAAGTTGAGTGATGGCGCTAATATGTGTATTGACACCTTCCAAATGCCAACAAGTTTTATGACTTAATTCAATTAAATTTCTTTGATGTATGAGTTCAAATGTACTTAAATTAACCAAAATCATTTTTAGGTCAAATTATAATTTGGGTTTAAGTTAGTTATGAGTTAGTGTGACAAGCTTTTTATTTACCAGCTTCACTCCAGCTTTATATTGCCAAGAAAATTGTAAACAAATAAAATATTCGATCATCGTTGATTGGTTTGCTCAAAGAATATTTAGCAGTAAGCCAATATTCACACATACACATCATTTTCTTTGACCAATCCATCACTCGTCCCCTAATTTCAGTTTTTGCGTTACCGATAAACCAAAGAACGCATACAGATGTAACTGTAAGACATTTACTCAACTACAAATTCAACTCAATCGTGCCTTCTTTTTAAAAAAAAATCGAATGAGAAGAATAAAGTTTGGAAAGTAAAATCCTACCTCCACGTATAAATTATGAACCCTAGGTATGTATAAAGTAGGTATATACACGTTGCTAATATAAAAACCTTGTCAACAAAACATTCTAAGGGAAAGTTACGTTCCAATTTTATTTGTGTGTTTTTCAGTTTACTCTTAATACCTAAAACCATCTGTCAAGATGGAATATCAGTCTGAAAGCAAGACGTTTTATACGATGACTTAAACCGATGTGTACACAGAATGCAGATAAATATTTGTTTATGTCAGTTGACAAAAGGAACAGATTGTGTCATTTTCTTATTATGAATAGCTAGTTCAATAGAAAAACCTTATCTATGCAGATATTCAAATTGTTATTGCAAAAAGCATTCGTTTCAAGCGATATCAGTAAACAGCTTTCGGATTGTTGTTTTTGAAATTGCGTTAGTCACCGTTTGCGTCGTAATGACATTTTAACTGGAAATGGTGCAAAGGTATTGAAGTTAAGGAGGTGAACTGATGCATAAAAATTTCCAAATCTGGTTTTAAAATAAAAAGTATCAAACTTTCTTATACTTCATAAAATTTTATTGGGCAATTAAAGCCTAACCAGCTCTACCGTCTGCATTCTACGCCGTACTTAACTTTTAGCAAAAAAAATGTATTCATTATTTTTAGGCTGAAGAGGATGTTTACATACATCAACTTCATAAACAAAATGGAACTAGGATACTGCCCTCACTGGAATGGCAGCGGCACATCATTTCAAATTATTATTTAATCGCACACAAAATAAAAAAGCTTGAAAAGATCTTCGTGTTCATTATTCACATGTAATTTTGCCAATTGGATGACCTCATTTTGAAATATTTGTGTTTACTGTTGCTGTCTGTCCGAACTGGGAATATATCTATTTGTATGTTTCTTTTGTTGTTTGAAAAATACCGAGAAATTCAGTGCTGATTTTGGTGTTTTGTGTTTATATTGATATATTATTTTAATTAACCGCAGTATTTAAAAAAAAAAAACAAAAAAACCTAACACACTTATCCGTTTTACGATCGCTTGGGATGCGGAAAATGTGTTGTTTTATTCGCATAATTTTTATTATAATCTAGACATAGACATAGAGAAGAGTTGGCCTATGTTAAGTTTTTTTATGTTAATAAATGATGTCATTTTAATAAATATGACTGACTACATTTCTGCTTCATATGAAATTAATAAAATGGTCTAGTAGTACTACAGACCCAGTTATCGTGACACATTTTATTGTGGTTTTTGTAAGGCATCCATATGGAAATTTTAATTATCAGAACGGAATTAATAATCGTTGCGAATGCGAAAGTAGAAGCTTTACAAAATAAATTTCAAATTTAATTATTCATTAAATCTAGTCCTCTACTCTCAAATAACTCTCAGAAATTAAAAACTCTACTCAGCCGTAGAGCGGAGTTAAAACGTTCAAAAATATGCGTGCATTTTTCATTTGGCATTTGTACATTACAATTATTATTTATGCTGTAATAAACTTAATAAATTAAATGAAGCACTTTCATTGACGTAATGTTTTTTCAAACAAAGTTTCATGAAGCTTAAAATGTGCAAACTAAAGTTGTTTGTATGCATTTCTATATTTAATCGGGGCACTGGTAGAGAAGTGTCGGAGAAGAGAATTGCTTGCAAAGCTACCAAATTGACCACCGCGATTTTGACATTTATAAAGGGTGGTCCAACCATAATGCACGATGTTAATTGTGAGTCTAGCAGTTACCTTGAATGGGGTTCGCTATCGCGAGATGATAACGGACTTCTTGTGGCCAGAAATGGAGAATACGGGCCCAGACGATATGTGCTTTCAACAGGATGATGCCACTTGCCATACAGACAACGAAACAATAGCTCTTTTGCGCGAGAATTTCGATCGCCGTGTTATCTCATGTCGTGGCGATGTTAATTGGAAGCAACGATCATGTGATTTGACACCGTTGGACTTCTTTCTTTGGGGATATTTAAAAGAAAAATTTTACGTCAATAAGCCAAGAACAATTCAAGAGCTAAATGATGAGATAAATCGCCACATTAACGACATTGAACCTCAATTACGTCTCGGAGTCATTGAAAATCGGTCAAATTGTCATAGTTCCTTCTATCATAATAAAACATAATAAGATAATTCTCTGAAAACTTTTCGTTTTATTTACAATAAACAAAGTTCATTTTCGTTGGACCACCTTTTATGCAGCTGCCATATTTGCGGTCATGTCGAACAGGTAGCTGACGTGAATGTAGGGTCATTCAATGCACAAGTTATGCAACAGACTGCCCAATTGTATTTGTGACTTGATAAAAAAGCAAAACAACAGGGCACTTAGTTCAAATCGGATCTGAAGCTGCCAGAGCTTTTAGCAAAGCGAAGAAGTTTTACTAATCGTCTGAATGGAGGAAGTGCTTCCAAGGATAGCCATTCAGGTTATACCACAAGCGAAGAATCGTAAAGTGTGATGCAGTTTCGTAAGCTTCCACACAGCACTCAAAAAGACCCGAGCTTCTGGATAAAATGGTTTTGAGATAAGTACTTGATTTTAGATCTGCGTCGACCAGCAGCTTTAGATATCTACATGAGGGTGGATCAGTGTTCGGCATGCAGTAGACGCTTAGTCATTTAACTGTTCTGGACAAATGAACACCCTCTAGATGGTTGAGGACCTGATAATAAGCCCTGCCTAACAAAAGCATCAGCTCTTTCATTGCCCGTTTGTGCGCGGACCCAGGTTAAATTTACAGAGCTACATCTGCTTAACCTGTTCAGACTGTTTATGGTCTCCCGCAAAACTTTGGAGGTGATCGTTGGAGGCTTTTATAGCAGCTTTCCTATCCGAGCATATGCTCAATGCAGTGTCTTTACAGTTTTCCATAAAAGGATATTCGAAGTATTTATCGAAGATCTCTGCTCGAATGACGGTTGAAAGTCTAAATGTTCAAATAATCAGAGTAAACCCCTGCGCCAGAGAGGTGTTCATAAGCGAACCGTATGTATACAAGATCATTTGGTATAAGGGCGATCCACCCATCGCTTTTTCATTCCAGGCGGTCCGGAAGGAGGACTCGCAACCTGCCTCCATGCGTCCTGCACAGATGCGTAAAAGAGCTTGTGTGCTTTCTAAGAGTGTTAGCTCTTGTCCAAAAAAAAAACCCACCAGGCGCTAAATTTATAAATCTATAATATACGTATATATGCAATGAACCAGTCTGGGACTAAGACCGAAGGTTCTGCTTAGCATCCAACGGTATTGCCAGAAAATGTTTCTGGCCTTAGTCTCTAGTTGTTGCGTAAATTCAAGTTTCTGGGTGCAATGTTAAACTCTGAAAGAGAGAACTTACTATGTAGTCACTAGAGGTGAGATTTTTGGGTAGCTTTAATCCTAATATTCCTAAATATTAAAATTGAAATTAAGAATATACTTATATGCTCCAAACAACACGTAGTTTTGCATATCCCAAAAATCGACCAGTTAAAGGGTTTCAAGATTTTCATTTAAGGGACATTTTTATGACATTGAAAAAAAATTGATCGGGCAAAGAACTTAGTAAATGGTACAATTGACAGTTATTCGAAGCAAGAGATGTAAGTGTAAAACCTCAAACACCGTTTCTTCAACGCTCAAACAAATAGCGTTTGACCGTTTTTAATTCAAAGTTATTTACGTACCCAACTAGGAGATGTATAAAATAAACATCCGACAACGATATTCAATCGATCGCAAAATTTGAACTCTGTTGCACGTTCTTAGTCTCTGCACGTAGAGCAAGACTTCTAAATATATGAGCAAATAACACCTTAGAGGTATTAAAAAACATTCACTTCATTGAAAGTCTCCATTTTGGGAAGATTTTATTTTATTTTTCAGCACAATATTCGACAGTTTCCATATAAATTCTCGTTTCCCATACACATTGCGTCATTTTGTCTTAGCAAATTAACTGAATTCACTTCAGATATAAGCCGACAACAACCTACACTCGATTAACGCATAAGTATTACGTCATCCGAAGAGATGAAAACATAATATATTCTAAAAAAAAAAAAATACCTTTTGTTCTTAAAGAGTTATTAGATATGGTTTTAAGTTTATGATTGATGGGATTTTCCATAGCTCCGACGTAGTGTTCCTCATTATGATGATGACAGTATGTCCAGCTAAAGTGTCAATTCCGGAAGCTTAGCTGCGACTAATGTAATGTTAACACTATAAAATTGCCCTTCATTGTTATTCGATTAACGTCTTTGAGAATGTATTAAGTAATTTTTTTTCTTTAGTATAAAACGAAGAAAGTGTGCCTGAAATTGCTTGTTATCTCTAATCACGTATAAACCTTACCATTGAGTATAACTTTGGTCATCATTAGAATAACTAATTGTGTATGTATAGAGCAGCGATTTTGTTTTGGTCGATTTCTATCGCATAAATGATGTCACTCACTACAGAGTGAATGTGAGTTTATTTTTGTTGATGTATGATGGAATTTCGGTTAGCAGATATACCTGCCTAATGTGTGTCGCAAATAAATTATAACAAAAGACCGGAATTAGGTATTTATGGCTTTTTGTTTGCATAATAATTAAATTGCGTTAGCTCATACTTTTATTAGAGGAAATGATGGTGACAACCACAATATAAAAGGATGAGGATAGCATACAATGATGTGGAAGGGACTCATCACGCTGTTGCACGCAAAACTAAGGTAAAGGTTAATATAACATATGTAAGCATAATAAAAGAACAGAGTACAGCATTAGTCATAGTAACATGAATAGCGTTTCAGAATTGTGGGTGGACTTTGGCTGTTCTAGAACTCATGAACATGAAACAAAAATCTTTACAATTTTAACAAATGATCTGGGAAAAAAAAGAGGGAAGGAAACAGGTGGGGAGATTTTATACGTTCGAGAGTTTTTACGCTATTTTTATTTGTATTTGTTAATTCCTTGGTACAGATGCCATCGAATGTATTTGTATTAATTTGTTCAGATTAATTTTGCTGTATACTGAGCGAAATTGTCTCTATTATTCGGAAAAATTCGCATCTATTTTAGCAAAAACATGGAGCAGTAAGCGCTTATCAGCTTAAACTCCATCATTCACACGAATTTTCTCTCGAGTAGTTAGTACTTTTGTAGTTGTGCCAATAATACTGCATAGCTACCTGAAATAATCGAATTGGAAAAAGACTAATGTTTCGTATTCGATAGAGCTAGATAATGAAAAACTCGGTGACGTGAAATAACGCCAAACGAAATAAAGTCAAATTCTAAAAATTTAGCATTTTTTGCATTCGAAAATCGATCCGCTTGCGAAAAGAGGATTGATATCCCACGTAGCGGGTCACTCAGGTACTGTTGCCATAGGCGCCTGCCTGACGAAAAGCACATTCCCCGAGCGGAGCAACGAAGTTGCGTAAGCGGTACCTGCCGCCTGCAGAAAGAGGGTTGAAATCCCTTAATCCCGCGTAGCGGGTCACCAAGGTACTGTTACCAAAACCGCCTTATTTAAAATTTGGCATTATTTCGTTTGGCGTTATTTCACGTCACCGAATAACCAAGAGTCAGAAATATGTAAAAAATATGTTAAGAGAACCATTTTTGTATAACTTTTACTGTGATTTTATTCAGGACAATCTTTTGACATTCGACAGCCGTGGTTCTTAAATTTGGTTTCCTTCCAGGTCAGTCGCCATCTGTTCCATGATGTGCTTACGAGGTGTCGAGGCACACTTTTGTTCTGTGATCACAAATCAGCGCGACTTCCGAATATTACATGGGTTACTACGTACAGACAAACCGCGAGTGCGATAAGACTAGAAGTTGGCGATTTCGCAGGGAGGATTGCGCATGTAAAGCGCTTCTCGACAACGTTTCAGAGGCCGTAATTGTTTTTTCAGTGGTAAAGCCTATTTTCACTAGCTCCTCGTTAAGAAACGGAACATGCACCCCTGGGCTGACTTCAATCTCTGAGAATTGTATGGCCATTACATTACATTATATTTACACGGGTAGGTAAACATTTAGGAGGCATTTTTTCCACGACTTAATGCATTGGACTTAAGAAATATTTTGGTCCAACACGGCTCTTACTTTTAGAGATTCGAATGAAACTTTCCGGAGCACCTCATCTCAATAAGGCGCCAGCCCCCCGTCTTTCCCGATCTAAAATTTGCGATTTTTTTTTATTTTCTATGTTCTTTTTTAATCCCTCGTTTATGTCAATCGTCCAGGAACCCTACAAAAACGATTTTATTGCTTTTTTGGGAGAAAAAAATATATATTGTCCTCTGTAGCCCTGTATAATGCAATACAGTTTCCAAAAGAGGAAGATCTGGCGCTGGTCACTATTGGTGGCCCTAGAAATGCCTTAAATCAGGGCTTCAATTTAAAATGATAATAAAATTTGTTCTTGGTTTTGCATTTAGCATTCTGTAGGCAATAAAGGTTTTTTGTACAACCTGATGTCCTCATCACTTAAAGCAAATAATCTTGTTTTTGCCTTACATAAAATATTCCTTTCGTCTTTTGACGATTCAATATTTGCTTCAAAAAACCAACCGCACACTGTTGGAAAGATCACAGCGACGCGCGATAGATAATGCGGTTTTGAAGCAAAATTAAGAACTTTTATAAAGGGTGATTTTTTAAGAGGTTTAGAACTTGTTTTAAAAAAAAAACACAAAAAATTCGAAAAAATGAATAAAATATTTATTTGAATCGATAGTTTGAACCTTGCAATTTAATGTTTAAAGATAATTTCATGCAAATGTTGACCGCGGCTGCGTCTCAGGTAGCCCATCCGCTGAGTCCAATTTTGGCATACTCTTTCACACATATCGGCCGGTATCTCACGAATGAATGCATGGATGTTGGCTTCCAGTGCGTCAATCGAAGCGGGCTTGTCCCTATACACATTAGCCTTGGCATACCCCCACAAAAAATAATCTAATGGTGTCAAATCGCACGATCTAGGCGGCCAATTGACCGGCCCGAAACATGAAATTAACTGTTCACCAAACTCGCCTCGCAATTGCGCCATTGTTTCGCGTGCTGTGTGGCATGTGGCACCGTCTTGTTGAAACCACATATCATGCAAGTCAAGAACTTCCATTTCGGGCAAAAAAAGTTTGTTATCATCGCTCGGTAGCGTTCACCATTGACAGTAACGCTGCGATTCGCATCATCTTTGAAGAAATATGGCCCAATAATGCCGCCGGCCCATAAACCGCACCAAACAGTGGCTTTTTCGGGATGCATTGGTAGCTGTTGCAATGCTTCTGGCTGATCTTCACTCCAAATGCGGCAATTTTGCTTATTTACGTACCCATTCAACCAAAAATGAGCCTCATCGCTGAACACAATTTTTCGATAAAAAAGCGGATCCTCGGCCAGCTTTCCAAGAGCCGATTCACCAAAAATTCGGTGTTGTGGTAGGTCGGCTGGCTTTAGTTCTTGCACCAGCTGTATCTTAAAAGGCTTTACGCCCAAATCCTTACGCAAAATTTTCCACGTAGTGCTGTAACAAAGGCCTAACTGCTGGGAACGGCGCCGAATCGACATTTCGCGGTCTTCTGTCACACTAGCTGATACGGCCGCAATATTTTCTTCAATACGCACAGTACGTAAACGTGTTGGTGGTTTAATGTCCAACAAAGTAAATTTGGTGCGAAATTTGGTCACAATCTTCCGAATAGACTGCTCAGAAGGTCGAGAATGCCGATCATAAAATGGAAGCAGCGCGCGATGAACATTTCGAACCGAGCACGATAGTAAAATTGATAGTAAATTGATAGTAAAATTTAATAATTTGCAAGCGTTGTTCATTTGTAAGACGATCCATGGTTAAATTGCAAACCAAACTGAAGCTGTTTGACAGTGACACAAGGTACTAAACACACGTCAGCTGTCAAAACCAGTGTTGCCAAAACCAAACCAGCTAAAAAATCACCCTTTAAATATAAAATATAAATAGAAAACTCTATTTGATTGATATGTTTCTCTCAATTCAAAGAAAAACATCACAGCGGCATTGCAACAGAAATAATTGTATCCAAAAGTGGCGCCAGCGGGTTTGCTGTTGGTTGTTTCCAAATTGACTAGCTCCAAACTATTTCGCTACCAGTAGTGTATGGATTTTAAAAAGCAAAATTAATTTCAAAAGAAATAATCAGAGCAATAATTCGAGTAATAAAATCGTGGCATTCTTAAACATACGTCTAATAACCTATTTTAATTTTATCAATTGCAAAAAATATCAGCTGTTAGTGGCAGCGGCATCTGTGTTTTCGTAGTAATTATTAATTGAATGACAGAAAAATGAAGCAACTGTATAAAGATCACGTTTACAAGTATCGTTATAACGATGATCGACTGTTAAGTTACTTGATATGAGCCCTGCTTTATGGCATCAAATAATATATTCTGGTTAATGACTGAACTTCGCACTGTAAATATGGCAGCTTTTTTATGCTTTTTGATTTAAATGGAATAGAACTACAGTTTAACCCAGATGATTCCGAAAATGTACTTGTGGATGTTTGTCACACAAGGCAAGGGACCATGAACTTTCTGTGTTAGAATGGAAAAACTCGGTTAGGTAGTTTTAAATATTTGGTTCGCGATAGGTAAAAACAAAATATATTATGAGAAATCGATTTCATTTCACAAATTTGTTTGAATTCAGAATAATCTTTATCTTATCATTTAATTTCGATTCATTTAGAACAAAAACAAAGACCCCGAAATCCTGGAATAATGGACATGAATAATCGTTATCTATTCTCGCTAATTATTGTCATCATTTCATTAGTAATCTGATGTATTCATACGATTATATATCTTGTCTCTTGTCGGTTAAAATCAGCGATATTTTTCGAAATACCAAATTTGATTATTTTTGTTGTCTATTTGTTATGACAAATTTCTTATGGAAATTTATTTAATTATTTGAATGAAACTTAATCTTAAGGATGACTACATTTTTAATGAAGATATTAAACCCATATAAACCTCATGAATTTTCTGATGTCTCACCATCTAAGGACATTACGATGGCTGAACAAAATTGATTCAACTTTCTTATGAAAACATTGGATTACCGGAGTGCCACATTGATTTAGAAGGATCTTTAAATGAAATCACATCTAAGTGAAATTATTTTATAAGGAAAAAATCATAATTAGTTACGAGACCGATTTAAGAAAAGTAGCAGCAATTTTACAGAAACCAATTCAGGTCATTTCACAACGAAGCTACACACATTGAACTTTCAGGATTTATTGCGACGCAAACCAGTTGTTTAATCAAACAAAATTTCGAAATTGTAGCGACATTAGTAGTTCCCTTGTTACACGGACATAAAATTCACTGAAAGATCATCAAAACTATGGAGCACTTCCAATTATCTCAGAATCTGAAAATTTGGCACAGTTATACAATTGGAGTTTTGTTTGACTTTTTATATGGCTTTCTATTGGACGCGATTTTATTTTACATCAATCTTTTTGGCTGTCAGAATAGTTTTGATTCCCTCATGAAAAATTGTTTATTTTTAGATTCAAACCAGTCTTAGCGAATCTCAAAAATCAAACAAAAGACTTGCACGTACTCGCAGTATCACCAAAATTTTTGACATTTGTCGCGTGTCACTTTCATGTCACAATTCTGAAGATAGTTAGGTACGAATGAATAAATATTCTTCTAAGATAGTGACATCCTTCTTTGTCATTATTCACTGCCTTAGTCGGAAAAGTTATATAGAAAAAATAGTTTGAAATATTTATTTCGAAAATCATTTCGGCAATGAATGGGAATTAACAATCGGAAGTCCACTGTAAGCTTGCGATGACTGGAAAGTTGACTTTTAAGGTATGTTTGCTTCGACAACCTTACGATTGGAACTAAATCTTACGGGAGTTTCATAAAAAACTAACAAAACCACGAGGTTTTGAAGACCGAAGATTCTATGGAAAACCATCTGTTTTAGATGAAGATAATAATAAAACGATATTTGGCCTGGTATATTTCAAGGCTTGAAAACCTCAGAATACAAAAAATAATTAAACTAAAAGCACTAGTACCTGATTTGAGTTTAGTTTAGTTACCAATTAAAGATTTCAAAAAATGTACCACTAATATAGAGGTCGCTGGTTCAAATTTAGGCCCGTACCAGCTCAAACTTTAATTCGCTGCCCCACTTCTTGCGAACGTCAGACAAACATTCAAGAGTAAGAAATGTCATGAGCAGCTTATTAAAAATAAAATTGGCCTTCGGAATCGGCATCAAACTGAAGGTCCTCTTCATTCGTGTCAAAAATATATCTTCGCACACACAATGGTTAAAGAAGCTAGACTTAAGGTCCTGTAGTCTACGCCATATATTTTTTTTTTTACAAATTAAACAGCCCTCTGTCTTACTAAACATGTATCCTTTTAAAATTACATTTTCAATCTGCTAGCACGTAACTAATTAGGCCAGAACAGTGACCTACATTTAAATCACATAATGCGTTGTGCCCACGCCATGCATTTTAACAAAAAAACAAAAACCAAGGTAAAGAGGGCAGGGCAATGTTTTTAAGTGATTCATGTTTTTGAGCTCATGCCGGCAGGTGAGTGTTCTAAATTGCGCTCTCATAAATAGATATTATTTTTCTCCTTATGTCTGAATCCAGTTTTACCTCAAATAATTAAAAGCTTCTCTATAGCTTGCCGGCTTTTTTTAAAAATTATTTCGTACAGTCTCCAAAATATATGTATTTCCGCGTAATGGTTGCTTGAAATCAAAACCGCCAAACAAAAACCAGTTTTTTTTTTGCCTGAACGAAGATAAACCGAAAAAAAAAATTACCTGAAACTTCCTACACAACGTTTTCGTCGTTCCCAAACTTTATTTGAGATACAAACATGATGTCATCGTGATGATGCTTCTTATTATTGTCCACTCATACAATTAACTGCGAAAGTAATTACATGCCTATCCCCCTCGTAAGACGCAAAGATACGCAAGGAAACTATCCCACCCTATTAAAACAGAAGTGTAGTATTTACAAGCAAAACCGACCGACCCTCTCCGATGACATCATAAGCACAGAGTTAAACAAAAACTAGTTTTTTTATATCAAGCCGAAAAAAGAGAAGTTTAAAATTGTAATTTAATCCAAGGGTATGGTATACAACATTTATATGTAGGTAACTGCTGGCAGAATACACGTACTCCTGTAGATACACACCCAAGCCCGTATTTTTTAGTTGATTGATACCTATACTTTAATTATTTGTTTGTGTATTGTATTTTGTTTAAAACATTCATAAGAAATTTACACATAATTGTGGTTTTATATAAAGAGAAAACGTATAACATCGAAAGGTTCATTTATAACATAAGTGAAGAAGAACCACAGATGTTTCATTCTATAAACACAGACAGCAGCATCCTTATAGCGGATAGAAAATACATCACAGATACATAACATAAGGTTACACCGAATACTTTTACTTTCATAAGAACATAAACTTTTCCTTTCATCGCAGTAGTAAATATTTATAAACGAGAGAGAAAGAAAAAAAACAATTAAGGATATTAAACACTGAACTTTGTAATAAATTACTCACCAATTCGATGATTTTTAAGAGTAGGCGGTTATTGAATTCCATATTTATTTATTTCTTGGTCTATTTGTTTACACACAATGAGAATAGATTTACTTAATTATTTAGCCGCACCAAAATGAAAACTCAATGCTCACTCAACAAAAGTTCGATGTTTACTGAAATTTTAACGCGGGCATGAAGCTTATCGGAGCAAGTGCTTGATACAATTTTTTAAATCAAATCAAAATAATGTAAGCAACAAGTTGCTGAGAGTGGTAAGATTGTGGCGTGGCGGTGGCTGTTGCTATTCTGCTGTTGGTTTGATTTGTTGCTGGCGATGACGCCATCATTGCGTTTGCGTGAGGTTTGTATGTGTGTGACTCTTTTTGCGTCGTTATATTTTATGGTCAAGGAAATCAAATCTTATATGTTGAAGGGCAACAACTGTTGCGAAAGAACAAATGCGTCATAACATTGAAGAGTTTGAATTTTTTGGCAACATGACGAAGAGGTTTACCATTACTGGCCGTATAAAGTATACGCAGCGTTGCCATAAGTGCGAATATGTCTCTCCGGACGTACGAAATTATTTTGTTCTTTAAAAGTTATTTCAAAAATTCTTCAACGCTTTCCATCTTTGAACAACACAACAAAACTTCAACACTTATAGCCATAATAAATAGTTTTAAACCAAAATCGATCGATTTTTCGATCTCGGAGCTTTTAAAAGTCAAAATAGATTCTTATGCCAGTTATGCCTTTTTTGCCGAATGTAGTTAAGCTAAAAATTTTGATTAGTTTCTACGAGAATAGTGTTAGCTCGGTTCTTAAACTGTGTTCCGCCCGACCCTGGGTTCCTCAAATTTCTATAAACAAAAACAGTAAAATCAAAAAAATATATTTGTGCCTAATTACAAAAATGTCTGAATATGTATGAATTCGCAGTATCCAATAAAACTAATTTTGGAAAAACTGAGAACGAAAATACAACTGAAGCATAATTCTTTTAAATCTGGCGAAAATATATTCAAGTCCATAAATTGTTTCATGAATAAACACAGCATTAATTGGTAGGAAAGGTTGAAGGGTTCGTGTTAAAAATTTAAAAAAATTATAAGTCAAACAATGAAACTGTTTCATTATTAATTCATTCTTAATCATTAATTTGTTTGCGATTGTTAAGAGTTGGGGTTCCAAGGTACATATATTTCGGCTCAGTTTGGGTTCCACAGCTCAAAAAGTTTGGGCTGTTTCTCAATTTCGTTATGTACAATTATTTTCATGACAACACTGCGCATACGTAACGTTTACAGTGGTGTGCTAAATAATAGGTCTAAATTTTTTTTTTCTTGTCTTAATCTCAAAATATTTGTACTGATCTGAGGTGCAGAAAACGAAAAAGCACCCACCAAATGACCGACTCATTTTAGGGATGTCAAATAAGTAGCCATATGTTTATTACCTATACCTTTTTAATAGAGAGCACGACTACGTCTTATGAAACTTTCACGTGATGTTGAGCGTTTTTGAATCTCCTGAAAAAGAATGGCAAAATTTGATCACGTACCGAAATTTATTCACAACACTTTTAAAGTTTTGAAAACGTCTTTTACGGTTTTGATAACATTTTGCACATTGACGCTTTGAACGTAATTGTCCAAAATACAAAAAAAAATCGTTAGAGCCGTTTGTGAGAAAACGAATTTATTTTATATTTAAGAAAACCGTTATTAGAAAAACAAAATAAAATATTTCCGAAATCTAACTATGCAGATTAGTTTATTTTTTTTATTTGTTTTTGAGATATTGGCGGTTATATAAATAACAGTTATTCGATTTTTTTTTAATACTAAGTATGCAGTATTCTCGGCCTCACCCTAAGTATCCAAAGTACAAAAACAGACCAAAATCATTGGAACCATTTTTAAGTATATATGTTTTAAGTGATTTAAAAAAAAAATTTCATGTCAGGTACCGTTATTTAAAAAGATAAAGTTGAACATAAAAAAAAACGCAGCGAGATGTTACCTTAAAAACTTAATATACAAACTTTGAAGCAAATCCGTCGAATAAACAGACGGATGGACGGCATTGGCGGACTTTTTTTAACCTCTGAAATAGTCGTTATATCATTTCTCATACTCTGTTTGAGTTCGAAATCCTATAAATTCAGCTTCGTCGGTTCTACTTCAAATAGTATACGCAGACGCAGGCCTCAATGATTCGAAACGTTTATCACTGGGGATGGGAACAATCAAATGTTTTTTTCAAAACGTGTAGTTCCTTGCCATTGGTAACTGTTTAGTGAAATCCACTTTTCACTACAGGTTACAATACATTTTCAATATCAAAATAAAAATAGCAAATGAATAAGATTTATTTTGTTTTTCTTTGCGTTCAACTATTTGAACGTATGATTGGTACATTAAAGTGAAAGAAACATTTTCCACACTTAAAACTCTTATAACCTACTTTTTTGACAAATACAAAAAAGCACCTACCCTGCCGCTTGCAGAGAAAGAATTAAAACCACTTAATCCCGCAGAGCAGGTAACCCAGGCACTGTTTGGTAATCCAAATGCAGTGAACTAAACTATTTCATTTTCTTGTTGAAACCGTTTTTACCTGAAATAAAATAAAACAAAAAATTATCGAATGTCCCATTTTAAAAACCCGACTATAATATAGAAAAAAAATATTAGGCCCAAACGGCCCATACCAGGATCAATGGAAACGTTAGATGGTTAGACTATCCCTAAAAGAGTATCTCTCAACGAGATTGCCAACAAATTACCTGTTTTGTAATTTTCTTTACCAATAGAGTAAATGGAGTTATAAAAAAATAAAATATACATTTGGCGTTAAGGGCCCATACAGGACCTAAAGCCTAGCTCCTCCAACCATTGTAGGGACCTACATTTTAATACTGATTCCGAACGGCAGTTTATTTTTGAGTAGCTACTAATGACAATTTTTCAGAATTTCACAAGAGGTGGGGCAGCGAATAAAAACTGTTAGGTGCTACGGGTCGTAATATAAAATAGTAGTGTTAATAATTATATTCACGCCACAAACACGTTTTACCATAATTTTAAATATTTTTATGTATTTTTGGGTCAAAATTGAAAGAAAATGGAAGAATTTCCTATGGAGGGCCAATTCATTGAGGTGGCGAGATCCTATCACCAACTCAATTTATCATTCAATGGTCATTTATGTTATTTATCGATCTAAACGTTTGAAAAAAAAATGCAGATATTATTTTATTTAAATTTTTAGTTTACATTTTTAGTGAGCGGTAAATCAGCCCTTTAAACATTCGGAAGGTTGTCCTGAAACTTTTCACAAACACAATATAAAAAATCATTTCAAACATTTTTTTTGTTTAACTTATAAAAAAACTCGTAAAAATTGTACCATTCTATCGAAATAATTTTGAGAATTTCGTCACATTTACAATCATTTATCCTTCAAGGTAAACAGTGCATCAAATCCGAAAAGAGCTCCATTGACAATCGCAAGCGAAGCCTTTACAATCGCCAAATCCCGAGTTCTCGTTCGAAATGAATACTCCCAAGCCTCGATCAGCAGCACTCCGGATGTAATAAACAGACAGCATCCCACCACACTATAGAAAATATCAATCCTCTTATGAATTGGTGCCCGCATTAAGATTCCTTCAATTAAATTTTAATCCTTTAATATATTTACTTTTTCTTTTAATATTTTTTTTTTTTTCAACAAAAAAAACAACCAACCCGCAAATATTCCAAGGACGATCAGAATGTATCCAGCAAACGTGCCGGTCGCTATAAAGGATGTCATTATGTCACCATCGTTAAAACTATAAAAATGCAGCGACAGACACGCGATCGAGAAGGCTAGCTCTAAAAACTTAACAACATTTAAATGTGCCTTACGGTCTTCGTTAGCCATTAAAACAAATACACGAAAAAGACGTTGGTTAATAGTAGGTGGATCTGCTTACTCCAGCAGTAACTAATTGACTAATGGTGACACAATCCTTTGCATCAGATTAGCCAGACTTCATGGAGGCACACAGAAGTATCACTAATTTACTGTGGAGTAGAAGAAAAAAAAACAACAGAATCAGATTACAAGAGGAAGGAAATGCGTTTCACTGAAGAGTTGATCGAGAACCACTTTAACCGCCCACAAGAACTTGACAAGTACTATTGCCAGTGAGATCCCTCAATCGACATGGGGGCTTCCAGTCTCAAAAATCCACTGACATATGAATGAAATTCATCTCAATTTTGTGTAGAACATACATACACACATAATTATTACGAGGAGGCATTTAAGTTTCAGAACCGGGTTATGAGAACTCTGTTCGCATAAGCATCATATAGATCGCTTGCTTGGCAAGGGGTTAGCGGTGATCAAAACAAAAAAAAAATTATGCACTCTGATTCTGTCCCCATAAAGATGTCACTCACAGATATGATGATCGTATGATTAATTCGTCTGATTGACAAAATGTTATGTGTATTTTGAGGTGTATTCGCAGTTCAAAGGCCATTTGGGGGTGTGTAATTAAACACAGTCGAATCAGTAAACAAGTGAACAAAACAGATACATTTAAATATTCCAAACAAAACTCTCACTTCCGAAACTAAAATCAACAAATTTGATACAGAGATTGAAGACTTTTTGAGATATGTAAAGACTATGCTCTGTCATCAGTTTTGGAATGGTGTTAACGATTTTTAAAAAAAAAACAGCGCGCTGAATGTATAACTTGTTTTCTAAATTAAATAAAATACATAAACACGTAATCTACGAAATTTTAGAAACCGAGAATTATTCCGTCTACCTTCATATCGCTGAGTAGACACCATAGGATGAGACCTGATTTAAATAACTTATCAGCCTCTTGCTTAGGATAGCGTTAATAGATTGGAGTCGAAACAGACGTTTACAATAATATCACGAAACATTCAAAACTTCTTAAAAAGGCGTATTGCCAAAGAGGTGAAACCCTTAGCACATGCAAGTATTTACGATTTCATTCAAGACTCAATATTTCGCAGAAACGTCATTGGTAAACAATTCTAACTTGTTACCATTCACATTAACGGTTTTTTACTGACCACACATTCATTTTGTTTTATCGAACTATATTTCTGTCTCCTTTTTTCATATTTCTTCAACAACCAACAACATATCTAACTGTCAGCTGTTAAAAATGTAGCCAATGTGCCTGCATTTCTATTTAGCTGTCGTAAGTAATATTCCGAGATACTTAAATTAGTGGCTCTATATATTCACCTCTAAGATTACGGGTTTCTTAAATCAAAGTTTTTTTCTTTCTCAATTGTAGTTACTTGCAATACTGATAGAGCATGTATGTTAATGTCCATAAGTGCAGTTTCCAAACCTTACATTTCAAATAAGACATTTTTGGACGCAGAATATAAAGTGTTTTAGGTGTCAAAAATGAGAATATTTTTTGCAATAAAAGCGACATCTGACTGATATGATTTTTTTTATGTTTCAAGGCAAGGGATGCTCATTCATTATTATAACATTACATTTCAAGTAAATAAAATACAAGCCATAAAAAAATTGGCCGCTAGTGTATTTAAAAAAAATTTTACTGTTTACCTCTTTTACAAATGTCTGCTAATTTTCCAACATCCGCATTGAGGCGCATAGTTCTATTCAAATTCAATTAGGAACGTCATTCATAGAAAAAAACGTCATTAGTTTTTTTAGCTTTATTGTTGTAGGTAGCTATAGTTCTTCCGATTCTGCAAGTAGAGCAGAATGCAGATGAGTAGTTACACTTTATAAAGTAGTAAGTATGCTATGTACGTAGTTTATTATTACAATTAATTTATGTGGCTGAAAGAAATAACGCAATGCAATTTAGTTTGCTACAAGATGAATGAATGGTGATGAAATTGTATTTCTCAGTAGATCGTAAAACAATCCTGCATATGATAGATGCAGACGCAAATGTCACTGTGAATTAATTTTACAGTTTTGCGAATTTAGGTTATTTTTTCTCGGATAATAGGGAGTCATCATATTTAATACTTTAATATATAGGGTCAATGTGGGTAAATGTAAACTGGGGGAAATGTAAACACGGCCCATATTGAACTCCACTTAAGTCTTTAATACATATACATTAACAGAATTGACGGAGGTATGCATTATTTACCGCATACGTCAAACGCATTGTTGTTTAAAGACAATTCATTTGACAGACGCATTTTCCGTTAAAAGTTAATTTTTAAAAGTGAAAGACAAGTTGTTATAGTTTCAGAAAAATTATTTCCTTTTCCAGATTCAAATCGGTAAATATAATTTGAAAATACTTGACAGTTATAATTTTTGATGTAGATTCTATGTGAAATAAAATATCTTAAAAATTAATGAAATTTATGTCGATTGTTATATGTTTACATTTACCCCACGAACTGATTTCATATGGGCAAATGTGAACATCATTCGTGGGGAAAAGGTAAACACATATTTTTAATAAAATTATTGGCTTAAATAAAATGAATAGGTTTGTTATTAGATATGCCACGTAACTACGTTTTAAAAAAGCCTCAGCCATCATATTCAGTGGATGACGTCGCAAAAGCGATCAATGACGTTCAAAACAAAAATATGACGTTCAGAGCAGCTCAGGACGAATATGGAGTGCCAATATCCGTCATTTATAACAGAATCAAAGGGAGAAAAAACTCCATGGACAAATTCAGACAAGGACGTAAAACTGCGCTTTCTATGTCAGATTTCATTATCTTGCATATTAAATTAAATCACCGTTTACTTTTACCCCCGAATTTCCAAAAAAAGGAAAAACATCGTTGGGTATTTGTAAACATACCATATTCAACAATAATTTAAGCAATTTCGAAAATATTTGTGTATTTTTATACCACAGATATATCATTCTTTCATATTGTCATTAAGAGATTTCCGTAAAGTTGTTTTATAAAAATATATAAAACATTTAGTTCAAATTTAAAAAAAAATTATGAAATTGTTTACAATTACCCACATTGACCCTACATAGTACTTCAAAATAGGAATAAGGAATTGCATTTTTCTCGAAATTCGAACTATGTCTTGCCTTAATTTAAGGACATCTTCATGTTTTTTATTATTTAAATTATAAAGTTGGCCATCCCGTATTCGATCGAGTCTAAATAAGAGACCTATGTTATGTCAAATACACAAAATCAAACATTTTTGTTCATGTCATAAAATATGACACATTTTTTTTATCCCAACATAAGTATTAAAGGATTTTTAATAACGAAAAAACAATTTTGTATTAAAATGAAACACCCAATAATTGATTTATCGGGTTGGAATGTATTCCATTTCTACTTCATTATTTTGCACCGATCGATTATTTGGAGCCACTTCTCTTTCACAAATATCAGTCAATATCCCAATATCCACACAACATGATACTTTTTTATGGGTGGCGTCTCTGAGAGGAGCAATAACGCCCAATTACGCATTTTAAGCTAAAAGACTTTGTTAGCAAGTAAAATGCTTCAGCCAATAATAAGCTTCGATGGATACTCTTTAAGTTCCGACCACCGACTCAGTATTCGAAAATAATTCTTAATCAACTCTTAAATGCTGCGCTTTCGTGAACTTCACCGTGATAAGATTGTTAACCTTGACTAATTTTTTGATTTTGACAGATGATAAATAAACAACTAAAATAGTAAAAATTTGACGTTTTCAAAACATTCTAATTTTGTTTGTGAATTCAAATGTACAAGGCTCAAAATGTAAGTTAAAAACAAGCTTATCACCACTATGCTCATTTTCGACCGAATTGAAGCAACAAACTGAATTTCATAACGCACGGTTTTTAAAAGGATGTATTAAATATAAGTATATATATTAAATATATTATAAAATATTTTTTTCTTATTCAGCGGATAGCATACGATAGCATAGATGGGGTTTATGATGGACAATAAAGATTTAGGAAAGGTTAAGCACGTGACCTACTTACTTAAATGGGGCAGGAGAGCTTCTTACAAAAGGAGGAAGTGGTACAATTTAATCTAGCATACATCGGAAAGCTCTTAGAATCAGATAAAGAAATTAAACTAAATGCTTAACCAATTCGCATTTTTTCGTGCACAAATCTAGCGGGTTACAATACATACCCGCCAGATTTTCCTTTTCTTTTTCCTGTTAATGTTAAAATTAATTTTACAAACTTTTGCAGACTACACAGCTCAATTAAATATAAACAACTGCAAATTTAGAAATTCTAATAACTATTTCCTTAAGTTGCCTTCAATGACAAGCCCCATTTGTTGAGAGTGACAACAAGTGATAGTAAAAATAAAGAATAGGGCGTCCTCTTCGATTTTGATGAAATTTTAATATGTGTGATTCTAAAAATATGTGACTTAGGAGTCGGAATCCAGTAGAGATATATACCACATATTGAACTCAGGATAGGGTTCTAAAGTTTTGTGTTCAATTCAAAAGTAACATAAACTTGCTCTGATTTTAACTATAAAATGATTTAAAAGTAAAATTGGACATGATATGTTGTATACTTACATTTTAGATTACATTTTAATACAAAATTTATTTATAAATTTATGAGAAGATCAATATGTGAATTTATATGCTAAATATAAGCTTGAGAATTCTTATTTAGAATTTCTCACGATTTTTTTTTTTAATATTGGCGATTGTTTGGTTTGACAGCACCTGCATTCACTTCTCGATCTGCTTTTTCTTATTCTTCCTCTCGACATTTTAACAACCTCAAACAAATACGTAAATTCAAAATGTTAATAGTAGCAGTAGGTACACTTGGGTTCAAAGTATCACATGTGCGCATTCACCTAACAGCTGTTTACATTTAGGTCAGGACATTTGGTGTGGCTACACTTATGCATTTAACTTTGAGATTCGTATTGAAATCATATATAAATAAATGTAATAGAAATTTAAAAGTAATTCAAAATTGATAAAATCGATTTATTTCAGCTCAGATTTAAGTTCGTCTGCATATAATATATAAAATGTGCAGATGTGTTCACAGAAGTATATTGTCGACTCATAAAGTCAATTTTTTTTTATTCACAACACAATTGAGGCACAACAATTCATGTCAGTATTTTCGTTCAAATTTTCAAATGTGCAACTTATATCTCCTTTGTCTATGTGCAAATGTACTATACCTTGCAAGTTCTGAAAATTGACCACAACCACAATAATTATCAAAGCGAACACACCTCTTTCGACTGTCTCTGATAAACTGTCATTTTTCCGCTAACGTTACTATTTATCCGTGTCATCCGAACTCTCACGTTTTTTTATTTATTTTGTGTCAGATTTTGTGCATTGTTCCGGTTTATTCCAGAAGAAATCTACAGCTTTTTAATTCTTTCATAAATTAATTCAACGAATAAATATCATATCTAATGGCATCAACAGCAAGTACTTCTTCCACTGATGGCGATAAAGTGCAGCCATTATTTCGTGAAATCAATGGCGATGATCTCGATCCAGAGACAACCGACATAGAATCTGCATGCATGCAGTGCTTCAAAAATGGTTCCACCAAAATATTGCTTACGAAAATTCCATTCTACAAGGAAGTCGTTCTTATGTCCTTCAAGTGCGGTCACTGCGGCTTCGAAAACAATGAAGTCCAATCGGCTATGGATATCCAGGAGAAAGGAGTTCGAATAACACTTACGGTGCGCACTGTGGACGATTTGAACAGAAAAATTGTCCGCTCCGACTATACATCGACAGTTATACCGGCAATTGATTTAGAAATTCCGTCACAGACACAAAAAGGTGAAATTACCACCGTTGAAGGAATCTTCGACAGAACGATACGTGGACTAAATCAAGACCAAGCCAAACGTCACATAGAAAACCCCGAGGTCGCTAAATCCATAGATGAGTACATACTGCGTTTGCTCAAATGCAAGGAAACCTTTCCATTTCAAGTGATTTTGGAAGACGTTTCTGGCAATTTATTCGTAGAAAATCCGCTGGCTCCATCACCTGATCCAGATTGCAAGACTACTCATTTCCTTCGCACCCTCCAGCAGGACAAGGTGGTGGGTTTGTACACGCAAGAGGAGCTAAGAGAGGAACCCAAGTCGAACAACGATAATTTGCTGAAGCCAATTGCCGAGGGTTCGTGGCCAATCGAAGAGCTCCACAACGAAGTGCTTCAGTTTCAGACGAATTGTCCTTCATGCAAGGCCCCCTGTGAGACCAACATGAAACTAACGAATATACCTCACTTTAAAGAAGTCGTCATCATGGCCACAGTCTGTGATGCGTGTGGTGCCAAAACCAACGAAGTGAAGGCCGGCGGTGGCATCGAGGACCAGGGAATACGAGTGGAGCTTCGTGTCGACAACCATGAGGATCTAACAAGAGATGTCCTCAAGTCAGAAACTTGCCGTTTGTCAATTCCAGAGCTAGACTGCGAGATTGGCGCCTATGCCCTAGGCGGAAGATTCACCACTGTGGAGGGAATTTTTGCCGCAATCAAGGACCAGCTGGAGGGAGATGGAATTTTGTTTCAAGATTCCGCTGATGAGAAGACAAAGCACCGCTTAGAGCAGTTCATTGACAAGTTTGATGACATTGTGGCTTTAAAGATGCCAGCCACCTTGGTGCTGGACGATCCTGCGGGTAATAGTTATGTTCAGAGTTTGGTAGATGAAGGAACTGATCCCAAAATGAAGGTTACCCGGTATGACAGGTCGTTTGACCAGAATGAGGACTTGGGACTAAACGACATTAAAACTGAGAACTACTAAGGGGACTAAGTGACGTCGTGGCCATCGATTTTCAGCAGCATTTCCATAATAGCACAGAACTAAGATTATTTTTTTTATAGAGTTCAATATTTGTACATGTGTGGAAATACAAAAATGCACTATGATGTTTATTTAAATTAATTTTGGCTTTTTTTTAGCAACGAATTAAGAAACTGCGCTATGATCATATCCGTTAGGAATGGAATTGTCTCAGCATCGCAACTATTAACTATCATAATCCCTCATCTGTGCTCATTTCGTTTTCGGTAATCAGTAATTAGAAGAACTCTGATCCATAATGCTAACCGAACAAGGAAACATGTTTAGTTTTTTCATATTTGCAATGTACACGTCAATGTATTGGTGTATTCAACAGCCTCACTGTCAGTCTGATGACTATGAAGGGAATGGAAGAAAATGAATATTACACATTAGAATACTTTTATTATACCCTATCCTAAGGGTATATTAATTTTGACACATAGTTTGTAACACCCCTTAATAATCGTCGTAGACCCATAAAAGTGTATACATTTATGATCAGGATCAAATCCTAAGACTATTTAGCAATGTCCGTCCGTCCGTACGTAATTTTTAGGCTTTTAAAAATAAGCTAGGAAGCTGAAATATGAAACATACTCTCTAGGGCTCCGAAATAGTTAAGTGTAAGCAATTTTTGAATACGCCCACAATTTATAAAAAAACATAAGGAAAGGCTACAGTCCGCTTGGAGCGAACAGTATGATACCCTATCCCTATCCCTATATGCCCCAAAAAAAACCTTAAGAAGATGATGGCTAGCATTTTATTTCATTCTATAAAATTTAGAAAAAAAAAAAAACATTTTTTGAAAAAACGCCCCCAAAAAGTGGGCATGGCCAAAAACTTTGTATGGGCGATATATTGGAAAAAATATTGGCTAAATATCTTGTTAAACATTTTTTTTCGGTTTCTATGAAAATTATCGAAGAAAACAGCATTTTAGTGAAAAACGCCCACAAAAAGTAGGCGTGGCAAAAAACTTTATATGACAAACTTATAAAGGAGGGTAGTGCCTACATATCTTGTGAAGGTTATAACCCTCTATCTGTCCATCTGTAGCTTTAAATCGGTTTTTTCTATATTGTGGGCGTGGCAGTGGGCGTATTCAAAAAAATTTTACACTTAACCATTTCGGAGCCCTAGGGAGTATGTGGTCCAAATTTCAGCTTTCTAGCTTGAATTTAAAGGCCTAAAAATTGCGTACGGACGGACGGACGGACGGACATTGCTAAATAGTCTTAGGATTTGGTCCTGATCATAAATATATATACTTTTATGGGTCTACGACGAATATTAAGGGGTGTTACAAACTATGTGTCAAAATTAATATACCCTTAGGATAGGGTATAAAAAAACGTTTTAAAGCTAAAGAGAGATAGAGTGTTACAACCTTCACAAGATATGTAGACACTGCCCTCCTTTATAAGTTTGTCATACAAAGTTTTACGGATAGGGTATCATAATGTTCGCCCCAAGCGGACTGTAGCCTTTCCTTTTATTTTTATACCTAATATTATTGCTTAATTGAAGTTGGTAATCATTCAAACTAAGCTCGTCAAAATTAAAGAGTTACCAAATACAAAAGCAATAAAAATTACATTTATTGGTTATGACTTTGTGGTGTTTGAGTTTTCTCTTATATAGAATAACTGTCATTTAAGTATCAAACAAACACTTTCAGTAGAAGAATTTTCGCTCAACTGAAAATTTCGGTAAGTTGAAACAAAAAATTGTCAAACAACATTTTTTCACAACTTTCATACAAAATAATTCGCTAACCAGAAAAAATGTCTGCAATCAAATACAACTTCTATTTTGAACTTCTGGACAAAAGGATAATTCGGTCTTTCAAATTTCATTATCAAAGGTGTATAGTAAGACGACAAATTTCAAAATTCATCTCGATATTGGGCGATGTTTAAGGCATTTTGCCAAAAATTTGGAATTTTTGGTTTGAAATTGGTCAAAAGAGCCCCGGTCAACCCCGAGACAGTAAAATATTATTTTCAAAAAATTGGTTTAGATAGAGTCTGATGTTAGTGATCAGGAAGAGGCAGATTTACCGAAAGGCCTAAGACAGGAAATTAAAGTTCTTGTAGACATAGATGCTGATTTTTGGGGATATGACAGTGGCAGATTTTATAAATAAATTCACATTTTAATGGTGAAGATTGATAAATGATGCTTTTAAAACTCTTGCAGTTCGGAAGAAGTTTTTTCGGGGAAACAGTATAGTCACCGATTCCATTGACGACCGTGAAGACAAAAGTCTACAACTAAAATATGATCAGTTCACAGGATGCTTTCGATAAATGACATTTGTTTAATTTAAAAAAAAAATCTTGTAGTGAGCGTCCGGGAAACCAGAAATTGTTTAAGGAAAATGTTAACGTAAGTACTTGTAAGTGTTTTTTTTTCCATATTAAAATTTTAACATTTGAAGAAAATTTGCAAACAAAATTTAAGTTTGCCTTTTTTTTAGTGTTTGAGAATAGGAAATAAAATTGCCTCGAGTTTTCTTATTCCGAACATTTGTTCGGGAATAGGCAACTGTTTTTTTTTTTTTTTAATTTCTATAGGAATTAAAAGAAAAATATACTGTTTTGGATTTTGAGTAACTAAAACTGCGAACAAAGTTAGTATTCCTATTTTCGAATACCTTCATGTCCACCATAACACCAGCGATGTGTTCGAAAATAGGAAACAGAGCAGTTTTGTGGTTTTCTGTGTTCGAACAACTTAATATCATCTCATAGGTCAGTAAAATGAATCGAAAAAAAATACGACGAGTCTTATTAGAACCGAATTGATGAGTATTCGAGGTGCGAGTAGAGAAATCGGAGTTACGATCATAACCTTCCATGATAGATTTAACGGTGGAGCTCCTGATAAGCTCCAAAGGCCTGGATCTGCAACTGAAATGTGAGTTTCTGCAGAAACCAAATGAGTTTCTAGATGTAGTGCAAAAAATCGTGCAGGAGAAACAAAGAGACATACCATTTAAAAGCGAAAGGTTTGAGAACAATAGTATAACGGTTTCCTGAAACACCATAACGAACTATCCTCAAGTACTCCTGAGACCATCGGTAAGGCCTTAACTACCCATCGTGGTTACAGTGGGTAAGTTGTAAAGTGCGTTGGAGAACTTAGGCTTTAAGTCCTATGTGGGTCGTTTATGTTCGAAATATAGAAACTCCGTATTCGGGTTTGGGAAACAAGTGTTCCAAAATAGGAAAAAGTAAGTTTTATCAATTTTACATAATTTCTAATACATAATAATGAAATAACTGCTATGAGACATAAAAACATTTAAGTTTCTCTATTAGAAGTAATTTGTAATATATTTCTACCTCAATGCAAGTTTTTACAGCTTATTCAATTTTCAAACTCGGTAAACTGTTCGAGAACTGGTGTCACTACCTTACTTAGTTTATGTTATTATTTTACAATCTTATGTAATTTTCGTTTGGTAATCCGGAAAATTTCCGGACTCTTCTAAAACTGTTCGTTCCATTCTCTTCAACTTCATCAGATTGGCAAAGAGGCGGTTGGAAATACATATATACATATAAAACGACAACTACACTTCAAATTCAAATGCGATGTGTTTGCTTGTTCGATTGGCATGCCGGATCGGAGTTTTAGTTATGTAAACTCCGGTAAAGTATTTTATTTTTTAGTTGTTAGAAGACAGTTTAAGTGAAAAAACTATGACAAATTGAGGTCGGAATCTGCCGCCGACGGAAAGATAGTTGAATTCAGGTATTTATTATTTTTGGGACTTAAATGTCACATGTATCACGCATAACTAAAATATGAAAAATGTGTTAAAACAAAGTGAAAATGGCCCCAAAAATATGAAGAGAAGACCCAATTCACAACAATTTGGCCATTTTACATAAAGCCTTTACTTTCAACATTCTCCCAAATATGTAAAGGCACGATTTAGTCATTATTCCTTCACAAGAAATTTTCGTGCCACACGTCACTGGTGAATACGTTTTACTTTTTTTGTGCAACAAAGCTGTTTCTTTACAATCCTTTCAACCGGAAATCCCATCCTAAAAGACGTTTGTTCTGGTCTTTGAAATTCTGATGTGACATTTACATTCATATAATAAGTAAAATATGTTGTTCCATACTTCTTACTGATTGGATGTTTATGTTTCCCAAAGCTCACTTTTTCCAGTTACACCTATAAGTCTTTACCTTAACTGGGCCAGGCTGCAGTTATACAATTAGAAACCAAAACGCATCGTAACAAATTTCGTTTTCATAAATTCCATCTTCGTTTGGCTATAACTATAACCAATAATAAAGTCCCAAATTAAATAAAGCATCGATAAATCCATTTTTTTATAACATGTATTTACATGGAAGCGAAAAAAATATCGTTAAACAAAGTCTAAAATAATATAATAATAAAAAAGAAAACAAACGTGTGTTCCACACATAAAAAAAGTCATTCTCAAAAAAAAAAAAAAAAAAAATAAACAATTATTCGCATAATGGTTCAATATAACTCTCCCATTGGATCGTGCAGTTCATCGACATTAACAATAGGCGTAAATGTTTCGCACGGATTTGAATCACTCATTTCCGAATTAGTACTGGAATAACTATCTATTCTCATTCGCTGCGAGTGTCGCTTGCCATCGACTAATTGCTCGGCTTCCATTGCATCGATGGCATTCAAATTGTAGGTCAACCAAGAGAATTTTGTTGGATCTTGCAGGAGACGTGGCCACTCCATGTAAACACTCTTCACCAATCGAACAACAACGTTTAAGCCACGAAGTTCGTGTGTCACCTCTTCAGGTTTGATATAACCCAAAAAATCAAGCGTCAGCATCTGTACCTCACCATTGACAGTGGCAACAAAAAACAATCGCTTTGGAGTCACCTCCAAGTGATATTCGGTTATATCTGGAGCATGAATTACTAAAAAGATCATGCACATTGTCTCGTACCAAGAGGTTAGAGGACGTTTGTGAAGCGCTTTCAATGCTGGAAGTGGAGACGCGTCTACCACATCTGACACGGACGAGTCTGGACTTATTTCAACGATTTTTGGCTCCCCATTTTCAATGGCTGCTATTTCATTCGATTTGGATGATTTGGATGAATTGAATGATTCCTCAACTTCTATGGCTGCTACTGTATTCGACTTGGAATTGCACATCTGCTCTTCTTCAGCATCCTCCTCGTCCATTTGTTTTTTTATACGCTCGAGAAATGACTGAAAGTCGTAGGAATTCTTCACCTCAGCGTCTTGCTCATAGTCGAAATCAGGCACATTAATCTTCGATTCTAATTCCAAGAAATGCTTTGTATTGTTATCATATACCGCTAGGCCTCGCTCCACAAGCAACTTATTGATTTGAATATCATTCTTGTTGGTCAAACACTCATACAGAATTATTTCGTAATTGTGGATGCGGAAACCATCGTCGCAGTCATCAGCGTCTGACATTTCCTTTACTGTGTATGCCATGTGAATGCTGTTTTCTGTTTCAATAACTTTTTGAACCTCTTCTCCCACAGTCTCCACACGGAGTCCAGTCAATTTGCAACAAATTGATAAAAATGGAATGTACTCAATGATATCTTTGCTGCTGGAACGGAGCTCTTCAAGAGGCAAATTGTACAAAAAACCAAGATCACAAAAGAATACTCTGGCTTGGACGCAACCTTCTACGTCAATAATTAAACGCTGAATTTTCGCTCGATAAAACTGACCTTCGCAGGGCGCAAGGCAATTTTGCATTGGGTGCGGATCTTCAAGTGGAATTTTCTTATGACCGCGTATAACGTCCTGCAATTCTTGGAAATCTGCTTCTTGGCCGAAAATTCGAACGTAAAATTTGCTCGGATCGTGCAGTTGGGCGACTTTAACCTGTACCAGTTCATCTATAGTTAGCTTCATCCATTCTTCGGTAACTTTTTTGGATAACTAAAATGAACAGGACACTTTAAACTGATAAATGAAAGGGATAAATTGAAGCCCACCGAAAGAGGAAGTAGTGTAGAGACAAAAAGTTGATCAACAATCCTCCCTCGATCGAAAGACAACAACAATTTTAAGAACTTACCTTCGCAGGAGTAGCTTTCTTCGCCGAACTATGAACTAACTTATTATTTGGCTCTGGAACTTTCAATTGCGATACCTCGCCAGGCTTTGTGTTTGTGTCTTCAAATGACGAGTTTAAAAATTCCAGAAGATTTTGCTCCGCTTCACAATTGTCCACAGTTTTCTCATCTCGTGCAACTTCTTTTACGATTTCTATCAATCCTATCTCAATTGCAGCCTGCTGAAGTAAATGCATTGCGTCATCGGCCAGAGCAAAGTTCTTCCCCACCAGCGATCTTCGAACGTTGCAGTTGATTGCATACGCACAAATCGGAGCCAATTTTTGTGCCAAAATCAAATCTTTCACCCAAACGGTGTCCATGAGAGAGAAATTGATTGTCGCCTGCAGGATATCCTTCTCTGTGACATCGGTCATAATCCACTTTTTCACTGATCGTGTGCTTCGTGTGTCCCAAGCGCGCTCATTATCAAACGGTATCACTCCGGACAGGCGAATATCCACTGCCTGAGCAGGAAAATCTTTAAATTTATTTGGAATTGCTAACAAATCATGCGACTTGCACATTAGATTCGGTCCTGAGTCAATCAATTTGATTTTGACATTAATTAGCTTTACAATGTTCTCATACGGTATTGGGGGAACTTCTAGCAACCGGCATCGATGGAAAATACCTTCGCCTTTGTACACACAGAGATCATTAACACGTGGCGGCCAATGAATGACCTGAGCCTGCTCGTTCATGAAATGGCATGACAGCTGCATAAGGAAATGCGTTACCTCATTTGAGCGATGAATTACTTGCCATTTTTGGTTGTTTTTGTGTGTCAAAAGCCGAGCTACATAATGAGTGGGCGAAAGAACATCGAGTATTTTCAGCTTTACTTCGCCGTGCGTGGGTATTCCTGCTATGGGTCCATCGTATTTTGTCAACTGATGACGATGTGCACACCGATTGGCCTCATCACAAGAACCGAATTCCAGTATTTTGGGACACATTCCAATGCCCTGAGCAACGCGTAGCTCTTCCCGCTCGGCGGTCACCCTTGCTGCCACCGTGAGAATGTTCGGATGGATATGTTTCAGCTGATTATGGTGCTTCATAAACTCTATCAAGCGTGGAAGTTGTAAGTTATTTTTCTCGTCAAGAAAGATGATTGACTTGGGAACTTTGTCTGGCTTTTGAAACCCGGTTTCTATGCGGTTCTTGTAATTTTGAAGAAACGTCGAGAAGCGAAAATTGAATTTCGTCCAAGACATTGGCAAGGAGTAATGGATAAGTGTCCAGACATTTTGGATCATCAACTCGGGCAGAACGCCATCAGTGGTGACGAGTACTTGCTGACAAATTGACTGGAAAGAAAAAAATAAGTATTTGCAATGTACATGGACAAATATTAGGGACAAGTTAGATTTACTCGTCAAACAAACTCACCTTGAGCTTCCATTCGTTCACCAAATTTGCGTTCTCCACCGACATGCGACCTGTGTAAGCCAGGCACACATACCCAGCCTCAAGTAGGCACCCCCTGACAAAGTCCACCTCGTCGTCAGTACTACAGATGATGAGAAGTCGTTCGAGTGAGTAGGGACATTTCTCCAGGCATTTTATCAGCACAGCCATTTTGTCCGCGGAGCTTTGAAATTTTATTGAAAACTTATTCTTTGCGTATACCGCCGCCTCTAGGTAGTCCGCAATGCAAAGTAAAGGCTGATTGCTGATTTCCAGCAACTTTATCATATGTGGCGACCATTGCTTCGATGTGACAACCAATTGAAATGGAACCTTACCGTTAGCTTGCTGTTGTAGAACTGGTCCAATGAAATTGTTCAAAATCTCATCAAGTTTGCTCTCTTGGCTCAGCATTGTTTCCAAGTCATCAACAACCACGTACTGTAGACGCTCAAAATTAAGCAAAGATTCCCTTTCGTTGGCCACTAGGAGACGCTGCAGGCTGGACGGCGTTATTACCAATACGCCGCAGCCATTGTGAAGTTCGATTTTTACCTCTTCGGCATTGCGAAACGCATACGATGGCACAATGGTTACCCGAGTTTTGGTACTGGCTAGCACCCGACGACAGTGCCTTGTAATACTTTCAACTTGAACGGAAGACGGCGCTATAATTATGGCAACTGGACCGAATGTCTGGGGAAGACTATTCGACTCCAATCGAAAAGCAACCATACTGCAAAGTGGCGGCAAGTAGCACCAAGACTTGCCTGTCCGAGAAGCATTGATGACAAAGAATGAATTGCCTCGAACTAAATGTGCCCAGGCATAGGATTGGATGCGATACATTTTGGTAAGCCGCATTTGTTCCATTTCTTGGTGGATTTCGGGCGAGAACAGGGCGCTCGTCATATTTTCGATGGGAGTCACTTTAACTTTACTATGAGCCAGCACGAGATGTTGAATGAAATTTGTCTTAAGGGAGACTTCATTGGAAAGCTCCGGCAAATGGTTAGGAGAATCGTTGAGAAGAGATTTGATGTTCATGGACGAAGATGATCCGTACACGGACTTTGCTGAGATTGGAAAATCTTTACCAACTGCATTAATTTGACTCTTGTTTGAACTGGCAATAATCTTCGGCGTAGTAGATTCCTCCCTCTTGGAAGACAAGTTATTTAATTCAACGTTTCCCGACTTAAATCGCGTCTCACTGTCTAAAGACGTTCCAAGGGGCTTTTTAGCTAATGGAAGCTCGAACTGTATGTCACTCGGCGATGATGGTTCCGATTCGGATGGGACATCTAAAGATTTTATCATATCGTCCAATGTTTTTCGTATACATGTCGATTCAGATGACGTACTTAATGCATAACGAACTTCATTTTTAGAAGTCCGATTATCCGCTTTTTTTGTGATCGACTCAAGCTTTGTGAAGGAACTCGATGAAATCGAAGCTGAAGAGCTATTGGTCAGCTCTTCAGCATTTCTATTTACGTTATCCAACTCCTTCTCAATTATAGTCTGAGTAACGCCTTTAACCGAAAACTCCTGCAATGAAGCGTCACTTGTGTCATTTGTACTTTGGCTTTCCAAAAGCTGTTCTCTGGATGTGTCCCTCAAATAGCTCCTTTCCTTTACGAATTTCAAAAATGAATCCGACGATGCAGTGCCTGAATTATTTAACACGTCCTCATTGACGCTCAAGCTCAAATCAATTAACTTTTCACTCTCAATTAAACATGAGTTGCCCATGGCACCTTCAGCTCCTGTCTCCGCACTGTCACTGAGAATGAGCAAATCTTGTGAAGATTTCTCGTGACTATTGCCAGAGATAACAATTGGTGAAATTGCCGGTGGGCAATCAACATCATTTAGTGACAAATCCAGTAAGTGTCCTTCATCCGGTTTACCAGCCATCCCATGTCTCTTCCGTTCTTTCCGCGGCCTGGTAAGCCGAAAATTTTTCTCCTCTACATTTTCGGTGCGACGGGCAACCGGCTGCTTTCGGCAATAATCGAAACTGCTATTTGAAATTTCTTCGGGGCTGGATTTAGATCCAATCGAATCTTTTAGAGTTGTTTTCTTAGTGTGCCAGTGGTTTTCCTCATCATTTCGTTTAACTAATTTCGTAACATCAAATCCAGCTGGTACTATAGTCATATTCTCGAAAGGATTCGCATGGATCTGGAAGAAAGAATCTGCATTAAGCTCATTCAAGTCAATATGCAATTGAGTGCGCTAACCAATTTTTGTAGTTTTAGCCTTTCATCTTCGGGATCTAAATCTTCGACTGGCGGTGGACTTGTACCATGAGATTCATCTATTGGCTTTTGTATGTATTTCGACTAGAAGGAGTTGATTACTGTTAGAGACAACAAAAAATAATGATCGACAATTATACTAACCTGGAGCCTGTTAAGTTTCGGATTTTGTTGAGAACTCTGTTTGGGTAGCTGTGGCTTGTTACCATGGACAATTGATGATGATGACGAGTCATTCTGGGTATGAGTATGAGTATCAATGGAGGAGTTTTCAGATTGTGAATACCTTTCCTTTATCTGTGGAAATATAATTATGATTTATTTAGATTAAGTACATACATTTGTATTACAATGTAGTATTGTTTATTTTCGATAAACGATTGAGTGGTTTTAGAGAGAGGGAGGTGAGAATGGTAGAAGCGGTAGATTCTATTCAGTGATTTGGCTTGACGTTTTGAGTGGATTTATTACGTTTGTGTTTGGGTGGTAAGATGACATAAGAACATGGCGGTCAAAAGATCAGCAAACCTTCAATCAGACTGATCACTTTGCGATCGACTTCAGTCACTCTTAAAAGTATTTTAGATGTTCGAATCTACGGTGCACTTTCGAAATGTTTGGACTTACTTGCAGCCCATATAAATCTACGATACTTAAGGAGAATTGGTTGAACGGTTGCAGACGCCAGAGTCTTTGCCGATTCCGTTATCCCTCATAGATGCCAAGAAGCCATCAGAAACGCCGCAACTGACGTGATGGGTTTCACCCAACAATCACCAAAGGACTCTTGGTTTAATTAAGAGTGCCGGCAAGTACTCGCAGAAAACCAACATACTTATAAAACGGCACTGACCAAAATGACAGCGGAAGATCATGGAGAAAACCGAAAAAGTTCAGATCGATACTCCCCACCTTCCATTCGATTTTAAAGACGAATACAAAAGCATCTATAGAAACGAGCTCTACAGTGCTACGTCTAGGTTGGGCATCCCTAGCAGAAGATGGCGCTGCAGAATCAACTTTATCGTCACATTTGAAAGAATAGGTCTAAACTCACAAAATCTGTGTTATTACTTAAAAACTTCATCATTGAGGCCAATCAATTGCTGGTCTTTCTGCATTTGTGTGATCCAGGAGTTTTTAGGCATGCCTCTTTTACGCGATTGTAAAGGAACGTTGATTGCCATTGCCGTTTTGACGGGGTTCGTAGGATCCCTCCTTTGAACATGACAACACCAACTGAGTTGATTTTCTTATGTAAAGCAACAAAAAACGATGATTTCGCGAATAGCGAAGACGATCATTGTAAATTGGTAGTTACACGAAGAAAAAGTATCGCCAAGACGACGTCGTTCGATGAGGGCACTGATGATGCGATATCGAATGTAATATTTGCCTGCGATCGTATTTTCGTCAAAAAAAAAAAACTCATAACCTCGAACACTTGCTTCTGCTGATAGTCTCAGTTTTTTTTTAAGCATGGTCCTATAGAGAAAAAAAATTTTAATTTTGTTCAATTCGTACTATTTTTTTTAAAATTGTGTGTCTGTCTCTCTAATTTCTCAAACCAACACTCATATTCATTCAATTCTTCAGAGAGAGTGGCGCGCGAACTCAATCGTTCATTTTCGCCATGAATCACTCCACTCATACGCCATTTTGAATGCCATCATACAGATCTCTAATGTGTGCCAAATACTCTCTCATATTTCATATCTGTGAATACGTGTAAGTCAGAGATTTGAGACTTGTTTGGTGGTATTTTCGACGTTAAAACTAATTATTTAACTCAGCAAAACTGCTTTATTTACTGTTTGAAAGATGCTCTTGTGGTTATACGCGGCTTGCCATGATACCAATTTTAGTAATATTTTTTATTTAACCGTTCTAGATCTCAAGATTGACCATATAAATATTCGTCTGGTATTGATCTCTCTGTGTGTGGGTGGCCGCGCCGGCCAACAATGAAAGGTGTTTGGTATACTGCACCGAACTTAACAACAAAACTATTTGTGGGTCACATGCATTCATGGCAAATGGCGTTCGCATTTGCGATCAAGTCCAATGTGAAATAGTGTAAACAAGCAGACGCTATTAATAATAATAACAAAATATATAACAGCTTTTAGTTAGCGGCAGAAATATCTTTCAAGAGGATTTTTTAAGCAAATCGGTCGTTGCGAATACACTATTAAATCCCTATAGGACGTCAGAAAGAAGGGCTCTTATACATATCCAATATTCTGCCATTTCCATTTCAAATATTTAAGTAATCACTAATACGTTAGCTCAACACACAACAAGCTACAACAATATGGTCCCCAAACCTTATATCCGTGTATATCAAATTCCATGCACTATTTCCAATCAAACACAAACACAAACAAACACAATCATACACAAAGTTTAATATCTAAGGCAAAGGAACTTGTTTATACAAACAAAAATTAATCTATTCTCGAATGTGTATCAATGATGCATTTTGTAATACCTTCTTTCTCATACTAATCAGCTTTGCAGCACGGGCCGAGATTTTAGAATCTGCTTGACTTTGAACATCTGATTGTTTGTCCAGAACTTGAGCGTCAGTAGCGGGATCAATATGCTGCGATTGAATTGGCTTTTCCTTTGAATGTTTTTCTGTTAGCTAACGAAGGAAACATTAACGAAATGTTTTGTACCTATCTTCCAATCTTACCATTTTTAAAAGTTGATACCTCGAAGAAACTGAGGAGGCGACCTCACTTTCCTGAACAACTTCGGTAGTAGAGCTACTTGCGATGTTAGAATTGTTATCCTCAATTCTTCGTTGGCGGAGTTTCCTTAACTTCTGCAATCGTGAACTCTCAGCATTTTTCTAGACAAGAATTTGTTGTTTTAATTACTCTTTGATCTTCTGCGTTTAACTTACTATCTTGCAGGTTTCGAGAAATACTTCGGTACTAGTTTCACTTGGGGTAGATCCTATTTCAACATTTGCCATTTCCTCGTGGGGAATTTCTTTATCTTCCCTTTCCTTATGAAGCTAAATTAAGCATTATAATATAATGTAAGTAATTGAAGTCTAATAAAAAAACTATGCCGCTTACCTTCTTTCGCAACTCAATTAGCGCCTTTACTCGGCGCGACGGGACACTGACATTGCTATCGCACGACTTGCTTGTGTCTTCCTTGTCATCGAGTTTATTTTTCTCTGGAATCACCTGAAAGGCTTCCTTAGATGGCTTCGGTGGCAGTACCTTACCTTCGTACTTCTTTCTTCTCTCTTGCAAAGTTCCAGCGAATCCCATTACGGATTCAATCTGTTCATCATTCGGAATCCGTGTTAAGTGGTTATTTACGCTAACAGAATCGTCAAAGGATATATCTGTGGCGTCGAGGGGTAATGTCTGACACCCGGCCTCACTGGCTGGTGCGTTAGTTGTGGTGAAATTGCGTTCGCACCAGTCCATGACTTTTTGCTTGGAGAATGTATCGTAAGAGTTCTCAGACGGCGACCCAGCAGACAAACTGAATTTTCCCTTGCTATATTGTAAGTTTAGCGTATTCAATTTGTTCTCAATAACTTTGACATCCTTGCTGTTGGTTTCCCAGCGATTCATTTTTGTTGTTTTAAGCGTTGCCAATTTTGCGCGAAAATCATCCTCGCACTTTATAGCAAAGTTAAGCTTAATCAGGTAATCGCTGACAAAGAATTGGTCGCCAGAGTGGTTGATTATTCGTAAATCACCAAAATGCTGTTTTTGACCGTCGTCATCGACGCAGAATAATTCTATAAACGACACGGACGCAGCGTCATTGATTAATTTTTCCACCAATTCAACAGCACGCTGCGACCAGTACTCTTTGCACACTATGCGGCTGGTGGTGGTGACAAAATCAAAGTCTAGTTCGGCCGGCATGACGTTTGCAATGGCACCAACACGAATGTGATCCATTAGTTGGGTATGAGTATCGGGAAGTTTTCGAATATAGCACAGCTTGGTCTGAAATGGAAAACCGTAGTCCAGCGCCCAGACGATGTACTGGTCTTCTGCCTGGGTATACTTAACTACGTATTCAACACGTGCCCGAATGTATTTATTCCAAGAAACAAACGCAACAGCCACAACCTCTTCAGGTAATGGTCGATAAGGACGTAGGGCTGCACTCTGCTTTGCAGTGAATAAAGCTTGTACGGATTCTTCGATTCGTTGCAGTTCGATAAGCGTTGGGTTTTGGCCATCGGCCTTGTGATACCAGAACAATTGCGGGTTTATAAAGTGCGGAATAGCAATGAAATCTTCCGCGCCCATTTCGGAGCTTTATTTTTACTGAAATTAAGGGAAAGGATATTTGTTGTAACTAAAGAAAGTTTACACTGCGTTGTGTGGACATTTTTTCTTACCGTTACAATGCAGATAAAATATTTTGCGGACAATGCGCTTTTAGCCGGTACTAAGTTGTCGTTAAATGAAAACAAACACAAACAAATTGCTGAAACGGAAAAACGGGAAGATTTTCAAGTGCTACCAAATCGAGATGAGTTGAGTTGAGACTTTGGCTCTGTTTGCTAATTCTTAAAATTTACATTACATTTACGTTGCACCACGAAGACATTCCCATGAATATCGTGGCTACATACACAAAAAAGTCTCATAAGAATGAAAGCAATTTGATTGACGGGGAACGCTGAAATCGGAAACAAAACAAAATTTCTCTTGGGAAGTCGAATACTTATGTGCTCCCTGAATCTGTATTCGGTCTTTACTATTCCAACGCAAATCTCAAATAAGGATTTCAAAAGTGATATGGTTTCGAAACGGAACGTTCATGGCCAAAGTGAATTTCTGGTGGATTCTTGGTGCAATCTACCCTTTTCTTGCTGTATGTCTCGTGTGCCATGACAGTCATTCCCATAAACGTGTAGCCAGATTTATTCAATGGCCCGAACAATTAAGGAATAAAGTGTTCTGGCCCACGCTCTTGTACTGACAGCTTACTAATTTTTTAGCATATTTCAAATAAAACATCAAAGCTGATTAAAGGTCATTCTTGTTTTACTGATTGTAAATATGTTTGCATGTCAAAAAATACACCTGCAGAAAGGAACACAACTTTAACGTTTTCAAAGTTTTTTTTGTGAACAAAAAAAATGCAATAAAAATGTATGACAAATATTTTAATAGATGTGTAAAGACAAGGGCAGTCAACACAAAAAATAGAATAGATTCGTTGGTTACTTCCCTGCACCCGAGACGCACGTGCATATTTTTCGGAAAATAACATGTCTAGTTCTGTCAAATCTCAATTTTTTTTTATTTTTTAGTTTTATTTTTAATCGATTTTCTATCGCTCATGTCATATTCCATATAAAATCAGTTCGCAGCATGGCTTTTGCTGCACATCTGTTTCAGGCAAAAGAATATAATGTTTTTTTTTCCGTTTATATTTTTTTGTTTATATTCGAGCGAGGATCAAATACACTCATAGAATAGTTATTATGTTATGTTTTACGGATGTTGATTGTTTTTGAAATGCTTGTATTTATAGACTCAACTCAGCATTACAGGCACCTGTAACTATAGAATTGGAGATTGTATCTTGTAGTTTTAAGAAACAGGTTCGCGTTGCGGCAGAGTAATATTTCAGATTTGTGGTACTTAATTTAAAACCCCAGTATGCATTATGTTGTCAGATATGACTTTGATGCATTCCTCGAGGTGACGCCGGGCAACAATTGATCTTGACTGGAGTATGATATTGTGTCTTTTCACAGCGGTCTGTTATACGCTAGTCATAAAAAAAAGATATTTTGGGGAATTTATATCCTAGTACTAAGCACATGAATACGTGTTACATTTCCTACTCTGAATTTTCTGTAACTCAGAATAGAAACCTTTCCTTTAAAAATATTATGCGGAAAGTTGAGTATTGAGATCATTCAAAGGCTTTCTCTGATGGATTCATAAAGATTAATTTCCATAGATAATAGAAATCCCCTAATAAAAGACGTTTCTTCTGCACTGTAATCTTCCGATGTTACCTATAAATACATATAATAATATTTTAAAGTAAATTTGGACAGTCATTGTACATTCCTTTTTCCACGACATGTCTATAACGACTGTCTAATATTTTAAATGCATAACAAAAAGCACCGCTGCGCAGATACGCGTCTACAAATATACACACATCCAATAATTTTTTAGAGTTTGGCATAACTTAAAATAAAACGCTCAAATGTCAACAAAAAGTCAAAATAATAAAATACTAAATATATTCCAACCAAGTCGATTGTGTCCTTTTTCGTTTGTAAAACAAAAATTAAAGAATTAATTTGGAATTCCTGGCTAACTTCTTTACAATAATACACCCGCCGTCATAAGAGTGCATGTTGTTATAATAAATAGACTGGAAAAATGGGTAAAGAATCTGCTGCTTGCAGAGTCTGCTTGAAGAAATCTAAAGATTCTATCGAATTAGAAGCAATCTTTATGCGGAAACCGCGAATCACCTATTTAGAGGGTTACAACATTTGTACCCAATTGCATGCAATGATTGATGACGAACTGCCGAAGAATATATGTCCGCACTGTAAAGATGAGTTAAAGGCAGCCTTTCGATTTATGGAAAAAGCCAAGGAATCAGACAAGAAACTTCGGGAGAAACTGGGAGACCATCGGATTACCAGAAGCAGTCGGAGAATAGAACAAGGACAGAACAGCAGTAGGGCAGTACCGCAGCAGGATGAAACTATATTCGAAGAGATCAAAACTGAGTTTATAAGCTGCAGTAAAGATCCGCTGGAGGATTCCGACATAGAAGTGAGTTGGTGGTGGTGATTGATTTTAGAAAAAAAAACCTACATAGTTATAAATGGCTGGCTTTTATCTTCTAGGAGGATGAGAAGTCTGAGGATGAAATTGAAATGAATTGGACACCGGATAACGGTGACAACGAAATGGAAACGGATGGTTTTGCTGATGAAAAGGCTTCTCCTGAAGATGACGAAGATGATGATGATAAACCTCTTAAAGAACTTATTAAAAAAGGTTAGATACACTTATCTCTACACTGTTCAAATGATATATCATATATATTTTTTTGTTTTAGTCGAAAAACTGAAACCTATAATTGAAGAGCCCTCTAAAACACTAGTCGACTTTGACTCAACAGATGTGTTTAATGATTTCCCAGAACCCGACAATTACTCGTCTGACGAAGAAGGCGCATTAAAAAATAAAATTGTCGCACACGTGCCTAATCCCCCGACTACTTCGGAAGCTCAAATATTTCCACAGGGTAAGCGCACTTCTTTCACTTTTTCGGACATTAGTTTCTGTATATGCTTACACTCTAGGTCGTTATCTCTGCAAAATCTGCCAGAAAACGTACTTCACAGCGGCAGGCCTAAAGGCGCACATTGCCGTCCACATGCCTAAAAAGAAGAAAGTGAAACGCGTACGTGGCCCCAACAAGAAAAAGGGGAAAAATAAAAAGAAGTCATCCATTGACGATGATGACGATGAAGGTGAAGAAGAACCGAAGGATGAAGAAGGCGGCAGTGAATCTAAAAAGGAGCAATTGGACGCAATTGAAGAAAAAGACGAATCACTAGTGACTAACGACGCAACGGCTTGCGAGGCGACAGCTACTGACGGCAAAAGGAAACGAAAGGGCAAGACTCCTAAGCCAAAGAAGATGTTCCCATGTCACGTATGCGGCAAACACATGATATCTGCGTCTAAGCTGCGCTACCACATGGTCATGCACACCGGGGAGAAAGACTACTTGTGTACTATGTGCCGTATGTTCGCATAATCCTTTCTAAAACTGCTTTCTAGCAAAACAATTTTTTTATTTCAGCTAAAGCCTATTCCACCATTTACGCACTGAAGCATCACATGCGCACCCACACCGGTGAACGACCGTACGAATGCAAATTCTGTGGCGACAAATTCACCCGGCCGACAACATTGAAGTCACATATGAGAAGGCACACGGGCGAACGACCATACGGCTGCGATATTTGCGGGAAGCGCTTCATCCAGCACTCGTCCATGACCACACACATGAAACTGAACCACATGGCAAAGACAATTGCCTGCCCGCACTGTGATAAGAAATACGCCCGCCAGACAGATTTGAACACTCACCTGCTCAGTCATACGGGCGATAAGCCATTTTCCTGTGAGCTCTGTCCGAGTCGATTCATTCGGCAGGCGAACCTCAACAAACACATGAATCAACACCATTCGGCAAAGAGTAATGCTGCCACAGCTACAAAGGCGGCGAAGCCTCCGGAAACGGTAATCGCAAAAGCTATACCAGCCGAACAATCAATGCAACAGACCACGATGCCGCAAGGAACAACGCCAACTGGGCAGGTGCCGCCGCTCATACAACGACAGAATCAAAACCTGCCGACAGTGCCCCTTGGAATAACTATAACTGCAACAAACACGAACACTGCGGTCCAATCAATGCCACAACAAGCCCCTTTGCCACGGGTTATTAGTGTTCGGTCGCTAGCGAACTTGGGTTCAGTAGCAACAGTTTCGGATAGGATGCAAATGATTTCCACACCGCCTGGAAGTCTGGGAAACGATGAGAGTAACGGCAGTAATCACAGTAATGTTGCATTGTTTCCGCCTGCTCCACCATCATCACAGCAGCAGCAGCAAACGCATTTGCAACAATCGCATATGGGGCCACCGCATGTGGCGAACAACGAAAACAGTATACCGATGAGCATGAATATTGAGCGAATTCCCGGTGGAATACCAGCGCACAATATGTTGAGTGTCATAGCACCCGCTGGCGGAGCACAAGGACACATCACAGCGCATAATCGCTTGGAGTGAGTATGATAAGGTCTTTTTCCAATTAATTATTTTTACTGTTGGACAAATGTAAGTACTATGTCGATGAAGGGGATATCGAATATTCGATATCGAAAGAGTTCGGAAAAAACGGTAACTCAATTTAGATTGTAATAAATGTTGTCTTGTTGTAAGACACTGTGACAAATCGTAAAGTTCAGCAATCCCTTTGTGACACTCCCTCGGCAGCACTGGACATTCTGTTTTATCTGACACCACTCGACAATTAGCTCCTAATTCGGCTGTCTGTCTCAAAGCAAAAAGTACTCTCGCCACTCCGCTATACTAAATTCATTTAGAACCCTTCCTATAAATAAAGGCTACATCATACCTGGGCTTCAGTTTCACGAGACCTTTCAGACCGTCGTTCCATCCAGATTAATCTGGGAGGAAAGTGATGTCATATTAACAACTAATGAAGGGGTTGGTAGAGGAGTTTTTTCTGAATCTCAGTCTCTCATGCCGTCTACCCAATCATTGTAGTGTGTTCCAGGCGGAAGTCATGGCGATTAAAGAAGTCTTATCCTGGCTGAAAAGAAACGTGGTTTGCCGTTTTTTCTCCAACAGTCAAGCTGCGTTGAAGTCACTGGACTCACGTGTCTTTAAGCTTCGTAATACCAATCCTCTCTTAAGGAGATGTCCAACATCTCTATCATTCACCTATGATGGACTCGCAAAACATGAAGCCAAACTGCCTGATATTTCACTGATAAGGGTTCCTTAGGCATTTCAATCACTGCATAAAAAGCAAATTCTTCAATTCAACCAACATAGAGTGGACTAGTGGCACAACTTCTCCAGTGACAAAACTGATTCGGCCTTAGCTGGATCTGAACCGCTCTATTTATTTGATATTTCCGAACAGACTTCAAGTCGGTGCTCCAATAGGTGTTATACATGGACACTGTCTTGTCGAAAAGCATGCAACAAGGCGTGATTTTTGTTCGAATGACTTTTACAGAATCTGGATGGGCGAGGAGGAAGAGATTAGCCAGCACCTTTTTTAACATGCCCTGCTCGCTCTCTCAAAGACGAAAAATCCACGCGGATACTGCTAAAATTGGGCAAGTGTTCTAAGGGAGTCGCCCATAACGGCTGCCCACTTCAAACTTACCTAAAATATCTTCGGAACTTAAAACATTACACATTATTATTCCGACGAAGGGTTTGCTATTGAGAAATTTCGCAAATCACAAGAAATGTTTACCAATGGGAAGAATATTAAGCACAGTTGGCGTGTTTTTGCCTGGCATAAGTGCCTATAATCAACTAGCTTCTCCTATTCAAATAAAACTACAACTCTTTATAACGTGACTTTATTTTTTCTTTCAGATCTGTTGAGCATTTAAAAGGCATAAATCCACCAGTTGATAATCTGCCAATTTTTCTGGGACAAGTTATGGATCCAGAGCGTGTTGGTCGCTCGGTCGATGAAATTATGCGATGGAGCTGGCCGAATGCGTCCTAAAAGATGAATCGATAATCATCGTTTTCGTTTACGTTTGGTATCGCTCTGTTTTAATTCTTATTTGCCATTTTTATCTGGCACACTCCACTAATTATATTTTTATAAGAAGTAGCAGTAAGCAACGAAAAACACACACATGAGTGCATCATGGCCTCCTTATAAACCCTTAGTTTATGTTTTAGTAAAGGATAATGTTTAACATTTCCGAATGCTTGTAGGTTTAAGTTTTTTTTTTTTTATATTTTAAGTGCAAAATAAAAACAACAACATACCGCGACACAAGTTATTAATTATGTACAAGAAAAAACATAAGAAAAAAAGAACCGAATAAACGAAAAGTTTCCATAAAAAGGATAAGACTTCGTATTTGGTGAACTCAAAGATCGGTAACCTCTTTAGACGTATCGTCTGATATGCTGTGATAAAAATCATTATTCTTTTGTTGTTTACAAATGGATGAAGAGCTTTACCAATTGTGCGCTGTTCGCATGTGAGCTTTAAGAGTGGACTCATTGAAGTACTTCTTGTTGCAGATTTCGCATTCGGACATCTGTACATCGGTGTGGATTAGTTCGTGGTCACTGAGGGCGTTCTCTGTGATGAATCGTCGATTACATTTGCCGCAGCGAAAAGGCTTACTTCGCTCTTTTTCATGGACCTTTTGATGTGTTAAGAGGGATTTCGTTAGAGCGAAACGAATGCCGCAAATTGGACAAACAAATCGCTTTTGCGTTGAAGGAAAGCATTTGGCATCATTATTATGGGTCGCTTCGTGGGTTCGAAGTTCATCAATGGAACAAAAGAGGTTACCTATGGATTTTGCATGATTTATCTCGAAACGTACGTTAGCCCAATTACTTACTGCAAATTAGACATACATATCTCTTTTCAGCGAAATTCGATGCGGCAGGGATGAAGTGGCGAACTTTTTTTTCTTCTGCAAGTAGTACTTGTAAATCACCAAAAACCGACTTAGGTAAACAACACTCACCTTGTTCTGGCAGGTTAATTACTGTCTCTGGTTGAATTGATATTGGATCGGAATTCATTCGGATAGGTTCTATGTGTATGGCATTATCCTTTTGAGTGACAGAACGTTTCTCATGTTCTTCAATTTCTTCTTCGACAGAGTCCTGGTCATCATTGGCTATTTGTAGAGGCTCAGTTCTGTTTTTAAAATATTCTTCAACATCCCGTAATTGCGCACAAAAACGCCTGAGCTCAATTAATGTTTTATAGCAATTAAGGCAGACGAGCTTCCAAGATTGTTGGGCCGCTGGCAAATTAAAGTGAAGCACCTCATGGAGAAAATCCGATATTGATTGGGAAATATTGGCTGCTCCGTCTTGTACATTGGACAGGCATGTTAGGCACAAGGAATTTGAATCGTTCATCGAAAAAAATAACGTATTTAATTTGCGTTCACAACTTTATTTATTTTAAACATAAAAACTTCTTGTAGCTGGAACGAATGTCAGCGTGTCAAGATTGACAGGTTACAGTAGCGGCCATATTTTAGGGAAATAAAACTGCATGAAATTTAATTGAAGATTGTTATAGCTCCGCGATCTGGTGTCAGACACCAGTGAAATATTTAAGAAGGTAGCTCCCAATTTTTCATAGGAACAAGTTGTATTTGTGTTTAATGTCGGTTTCCAATGGACTTTATAGAAATTGGTCTCCAGTGGATAGCTATAGCAAGATTTGAAAAAGATTCCTAGGATTCATATTTCGAAGTTTTTTTGTTTTGCTTTGATAAAATTTCCATAATACAATTTTTATTAGAAATATAAAATATTTATTGTTTTCGACAGAAACTGAAATGACATAAAATTTGAATTCTAAAACAAAAAAAAAAGGAATTCACTGTAAATCTAGCGAATAAAATGCATTTTTTCTACCGATTTTGAAAACGCAACACGTTTTTAAATTATTATTTCTTTTTTCTTGACACTAAAGTGAGAGCAAGTTAACAAAAGACAGTGCTAATCTTTCAGCATTTATTAACAAAATTTAAGACAAAGTTGAAGATGACGAACATTACGATTGCCTAAGTACGGCAGATTGACACAGTGAGATTAGTCTTTGAAAGGGAAATTCGAACCCGGGGGCTTAGTTTAGAAGAATTTTTCTTTTAAGAGAAAAAATTCTGCGTATCGTCCAGAACTTCCCACCATACAGCAGAATTGTTAGGATTAACGCAAGATTTTCTACTCGCTGCTTTTGTTATGCGCTGCACTGCTTGTAAATGAGCACGTTATATAACCGTTTACGGTGGACGCACTCATTACTACGAACTCTTTTTTTCTGGGCTGATTGGAAGCCTACGGTAATCTCGGTTACCTACATATATTTTGTTATACAGTTACGGTCTGGGTCTGAATTGAGCCATTGTGCGTTTTAAATGTTAGATGAGTCCTTGCATGGATTACTAGAAGCCGTTGTCTGTTATCATGTCGTGTAGACTGTCTTTACCGACATATCCTCCAAATATGTTTACCTTACCGATTTTAGGGTTAATGTCCCCCAGGACGATTCTGACGTCGTATTCCGGACAGTCTCCCAGGAGGTCATAAAACTCCTCCTTTATTGGGTCTTCAGTTTCATCGGAAGGGGACTGGCAATATATTAAGCTGACATTGTAAAACGTTTCTTGAAAGCGGATTACCGTCATTTTTTAAAAGTTTTTGTGTATTACGGGGATAGATTGCATAATTACTCGACTCTGATATACAGGACCGCTTTTTATTGCAAACACTTACATGTTGGGACAATATTATTATCACTGCTTATACTCTGCCGATAGTTAAAACTGAAAGACTATGGCTGCTAGTTTTCCCATTTGTAGTGATTTAAAAAAAATAAACCCACGTGTTCATTCATAATAACGGAATCTTTTACATGTACAATTCTATAAGTCATTAATTCTCCGCGGAGTTAGTGCTTTCATCTGGCTGCTGGATAAAGAGATTCCATGAAATCGTTTCATATGATCTGATAGCCTGCAAAATAAATAAATGTAAATAGATTGTCAATACTCACGACAAAAAAATGCTTACTTGTACTTAATAACGAATTGTTTTCTGCATTCTTTCACAAAACATTGAAAGCGATTCTTCGAGTGATAAATTATGTGTCGTTCAAATTTAATCTTGGTAGAGAATACCTTGTGACAAAACGAACACGTAAAGTCGGAAGCTAATTCGTTTTTGTGATTGTGTTGGAAGTGCTGTTGAAGTTCGCTTTTCCTTTCAAACACCTGTAGGCAATATTTGCATTCAATGGTAAGAACTTCGGCTTTTAACAGTACACGTTTCAGGTGTTTATGAGCTAACTTTTCGTGAAGTGTCAGACCTCGGGCGGTGTAGAATTTCTTATCACAGTGACAGCACATGAAAGCAGATCCTTCATTTTCAGCGGGTGGATCTGGTATTGAAACTAATGTCTGCGGTGCATTTTCACTTACATCTGCGAAATACTCAAAATCTATACAAAAATCAGGTTTGAACATTAGGAGCTATAATTGATTTTTACCACAACTGTCGTTCATATCATCTTCTTCGTCTAAGAATTCTAAATCTTCAGTTGGACTATATTCTGAGCCTACCTCTGAGTATGTTCTATACGGAATGGTAATGAAATTGTAAATCAAAACATATTATTATGTTAACTTACCCATCATTGTTGTATTTTTCACCGTCATCTTCCGGGTGCTCAAGCTGTTCGTTCTTAGCAGTTGGTGACGAAAGAGGTACTTCATGTTGTGGCGACTCACTCTTAATGATAGTTTCTAAAAGTTCTGTTAATTCATCATGAGACTTCTTGCACTGCAACTGAAATTTAAAAGCTATTTCTAGCTGCTTGGAGCAAAAATAACAAATTTTCTGAGGCAGTCTATCGTCATCATTTATTGGCAATGACGGACAAACAGTGGCAAATATGTCAAGTAGACGAAGACCATCGTACCCCGAGGCATTTGATGCTAGATTCACTAAGTTTGATCTTTCGGTATTGCACGTGCGACACGTAAGGTCAAGTGTTTTCATTTCTTTTTTATTAAAATAATAAGTTGAAATAACAAATTACTTTGTTATGATTCGTCTTCGTTTGGTACGCAGCTTTGTTTGTTTAGTTAGCAACTCTATTTGTGTTAGCTGCTCTGTTCGTTTGGACAATAAGTTTTGAGTCTTAGGGCCAGTTCGTTGATTATTAGTGTTTAATCCCTATTAGTTCATTAAAAAAATTGATTGCTAGCAAGGCAGCATTTATCCTCATTTTAAATAAAACTAAATTGGAATTTTGCTCAGCAACTTAAAAACAGAACAGGAATTCGATATTTCTGCTGCTAGTAGCTTATTTTTTTTATTTTTCTGTTGCTTAACGTTAAGATTTTATTGTCTCATTTTATTGTTATAAAAAAGGCTTTTGTGGCTTCATAAGTACACACTGCTTTTGTTATAATGTATTGGATTATTTTTGCTCTTCGAATCAACATAATTGGAAATAATTGGTGGGGCTTAGTGGTCCAACGCACTTAACCATTAAGCCACTGCACCCACCTTCTAGCCACATTTCTATCGAAGCAAATTCATTTCAATTAGACTCGTACATCGCGGTGTTAATCTCACCTTAGAACACTGTGGAAAAACTTACAGCTCTACTACACCAAAATATTTTATCCCGTGTACGCCTGAAGTAAAGATGACAACTGGTTTTCCTCCTGGAGGAATTCATCTCGTTTGCGCAGGCCTATTAACTCTATTTTAATTTTGGCGAAAAATGAATGCAAACAGTCCAAACATCTTTGGAATTTGTGACTTGGCACCACTTCATAAAATAGACAAAACACATTTTCCCATGATATTTGTCAGTTGTCATCGAGCGAGGAAAATTTTTGACGTTCCATCAAATATTTTTTATTGTTTGAGCAGTGGGTGAACAATTTTTTGAAGAAAGTAAAATCAAACAGAAAATAATACACGTCGCAGTTTTGCGAAAGCAATAGGATTTAAAGAATTTGCACTTATCCTTTACAATGCAACGACTACGTGATTTTTTTATTCTCGCGCTTTTATGCAGTTTATGCATGGCCCGCAGACATCACCTTGAAGTTCGAGTAAGTATTTACAATGTAATCTTGTTTTGAGGATTTTTCTTTCGCCACATCGCAATTCCGAATCATTCGAGTTTATTTTTCTTATAAATTTAGGACGATATCCGACGGTATATTGCGTTGAGTACATTTGGCTTCTATCAAGGTGGTATCCTCGATGTGAAACTAAGCAACTTTGTAATCTCCCAAGAGAACGAAAATGATTTGGTAAGATTTAAGTTCTTTTATTTTGGAATATGATTCGCTAAAAGTTCTTTTGTTATATAGTTCGGTTTATCGCTGGATAAAACAACAGTAGACGCAATGAATCCATATCTCGACTCGCATCAGAATAGATGCATTTTCGAAGAACCAGCATCGGCGCAGCGCAGTGGACCAATTGTTTTCTTTTTGATGGATCTGAAAAATTTACTGTGAGAGAAATGGTTTCCTTGTTTAAAGAGTTTCATCATTAATTTTTTTTATCGCTTAGTGTTCATGTGACTTGCTCATCTGACTGGAAGAATCTTCATATATACAAAAACCGTTCCATGTTGCCAGTTTTTCGGTCCAAGAGACAATCAAAAGTAAGTGACTCTTCATTGTTTGTTCAACGACGAAGAAGGGATTTGTCACCATCCGAAGAGCATGTTCAAGCGCCTGCTGAGAATAAGGGCATTTGTAAGAATCTTAATTTGACCCTGACCAGAACTATCATTGGTGAGAAGAGATACTACAACACCTCGGTAAGTTGCTCATTGCTCTCAATGGGAATTAAGTTCAATAACTATATTCTCTTGCAGTTTTCAATGTTTGTTGCGTCACCACATGAGGAAGGTCTCTACAACTTGTACTTCCACGCTTGTCCAAACTATTACACTTCGAAGGAACTATCTTTTGATGTGACTATACTTTTTTTTGGTCTTTCCTTCAAGTTGTGCTAATGAAATTTCCAATTCATAGGTCGATATTGAAGAGAACAATAATGGAAATTTTCTGTCAGCAGGAGAGATGCCATTGCCAGCTCTGTATTTCATGATGAGTCTTCTCTTTTTCCTCTCTGGACTATTCTGGGTGTTTATACTAAAAAAGAGCAAGTACGGCGGAAGTTTAAAAAAGCTGTTTAGCATCGGTTTTTAATGTTTATTCAACTTTAGGCACTCCGTGTACAAAATCCACTACATCATGGCGGTGTTGGTGTTTCTCAAATCACTTTCGCTCGTATTTCATGCAATCAACTACCATTTCATTGAAGTCAAAGGTGAACATGTTGAGGCGTGGGCTATACTCTACTACATTACCCATTTGTAAGTATTTTAATTTTTTTTGTTCAACACGAACATTTTTGAATTTCAATTCTATTCAATTCTACTTTACAGACTCAAAGGAGCAGTTTTGTTCATAACGATCGTTCTAATTGGAACCGGTTGGACATTCATCAAACACATCTTAAACGACAAGGACAAGAAGATCTTTATGATCGTTATTCCATTGCAAGTGAGTCTTTTTTTTCTGTCTTATCCGAAATTTCCGAAACTATAACCGCTATTTTAAGGTTCTAGCGAATGTTGCTGAAATCATAATCGCTGAAAGTGAGGAGAGCGACATTGAATACCGCACTTGGCGGGACATCTTCATCCTAGTCGATTTGCTCTGCTGCGGAGCAATTCTTTTCCCTGTCGTTTGGTCTATCCGCCATCTACATGAGGCGTCAGCCACCGATGGCAAGGCTGCCATAAATCTACGAAAGCTAAAACTATTCCGTCAGTTCTACATTATGATCGTTTGCTACATTTACTTCACACGCATCATTGTGTACCTACTGAAAATTACTGTGGCATTCCAATACGCTTGGCTGGATGAGATGTTCCACGAGATGGCAACTTATGTATTCTTTGTGCTAACTGGCTACAAATTCCGCCCAGTGTCTTCACATCCATACTTTGCTGTGGCCGACGATGACGATGAAGACGAGGTCGAAGTACTTACAGAGTCTGGTCTGACCGAAGGCCTCCACAAGACAAAAGCCTTAAATCGAAATGCCCCGCCTACCACCACCATAGTCGTGGGCAACGACGAAGAAAGGGAGAACCTCATAAGTAAACGCGAATCCAGTCACGAGTACGATTAAGCAATACATAAATACAACAAATAATCGGATTAAAAACAAAATACGTTAGAAATTTATAACATTGTTGTGCTTTTAGGGACGGTTGACATTTACAGACTGAGGTACATTTTGTCCTATTATTTTATTTTATTTTATGTTTTCGTATAAAATTAAAAAGAGCGGAGAAAGTGCACGAGAACCGATGAAGTTGTCTTAATTTCTGTTATATATATATATTTTTTTTTTAGTTTTGATTGATTAGTGATGTTAAATGAAATAAATTAAAAATTATATAATGTTTGACCAAAAGTAGCACCAAGATCTTAAATAGAAATCCAAGTTGATTAGCAATCCTTTTACACTGACCTTGCAATGTATTGAATTTTTGCTGAAATGTACATTTATTAGAATTGCTTTAAAAAGACAAAAAAAAACAAAACTTTTATTTATTAAATACAAACATTTGAACTAGAACCATTATGTGTATCAAGTATTTGAGATTTATTATTTTATTTACAGTGCGTGATCCGTGTTTAATTTGCATTTTGGACTCTTTGATTGTTGGTTATAAGAAGGAAAAAAGAAAAACCATGTACGTCGTGTAGAAAATTGAAATTTAATCAAATTTGGACTTGAACTTCGGCATGAATTGGATGAAGAAAACCATGTATGTCGTTATAGATCCAACAGCCTGTAAATAAAAACAAAAACAATATATTAAGTTGCAATTATATAGTTGCCACTGGACTGGAAAGTGAGGAAACGAATGAAATTGGTCAGGAATTGTCAGGGAATTTCTAAAGCGGTCAGGGAAAATTTTCATTTTTGATTTTGAAGAATTGATTTTTTTTTACGATGAAATAAATTTAATATTTAGGTATTTCGTTGAACTCTGCCCACACTTTTGACCCAAAATAGCCATTTTTAATTATCTGAAATGATCTATATGGATCATGAATTTATATGCATTACAACAAATGCCTATGATCTAACTTATTTGTCGAGATCACAATTTAAATAGGAACAAATTTTCATTTACGATCCATGTTCCTATACTTAAATTGTAAAATAGTTGGTAATATACAAAAAAAAATGAAACATTTGTTTATATACTAAAAACTTTTAAAATCTGTTTTTTTTACCATTCATCAATATAGTGAAAGTGAGAGGCAACGAGGGAGTAAATAACTTCCTCTCAAACGAGGAACTTACTAAATTCTGCCCAAGAAAATTCTTCGCGAACTTTATTGAAACATGTGTTAGTTATTAATTTTTTTTATTTTTAAATAATAAGAAATGAATTCATTTAAATATCGATTGTTCCTTTAAAACATTTCACATTTGAAATTACTATAGTTATTTTTATTTCTCTTTGCCAAACTAAAAAGAGTCATATATGCGAATCATAGATCTGCAATGATATACTGCAATTATTCGTAAAATACGTTCAGGTATAGTCGGCCCTAGTAAAATTAATTAAAATTAAATTAAATGTAAAATTACTAGTGTATTTTTTTTTTTACTACTCAACTTAAAATCGGGAAAAAAATCCGCGACCAACTTGTTGTCGGAGGATATCGGACAAAAAATGGTTTGCAACTGTCACAAAATGTCATCGCACTGCATCGCAGATCGTAGATGGGCCTCGAAGCAAAAATCCTCCGAAACGTAAAAAAATTGGAGAATTTTCCGTTCCGACGGATACCTGGCTACGCGGAATAGCCTTTTCTACGACTCTAACTTTCTCATCCTTCACAAAATATTTATCCCCTTCTTACAAGTCCCTAAAGATGCAAGCCTAGTGCCCTGCAAACCATAAGAAAACGTATTTTGTTTCTCCTGTCAATCGCTTATTTATTATTATTATTATTTCTGTGAAGTAAATAGTATGGTTAATACAACTTACTACAAAATTGTTCCTTTACTTTTTTGTAACTTGCATTTTCTGAGAGAATTTGAACGAATTTATTTTAGAGTTACTGTTTTTTAAGTTTATTTTTCATTTGGTCTCGGAAAACATTCAAATTAGTTAGAGAAAGTCAGCGAAATTTATTTTGAAAAATAGTGGCAACTAGCAATGTAAATGAAAAGTTCTTGTATGTGGATATAAATAAAACAACTAACATAGAATTAAATAACTAACTAACAACTAAAATATAGTAGATACATATAGACCTTATGGGAGAGATTTTTTCCTTACAATGGTGCCTGTAACTACTCTCACGACACTCAATCACAAGAATTGCCACTGAATTAAAAACAAAACCACTGGCTTAGTAAGGAATTTTATTTTGCTCAAATTAACATACACAGAATGATTTTTATCGGTTTTTTTAATATTTGGTACCTCAGTATTAGGCCCACTTAGAAATGACAGCAGAATACTGTTCAACAAAGCCAAGGCCACACGAACAGATGCCGACTGGGATGCCTACAAAATATCCCTCAAATACTACAAAAAAGGATTGAGAAAAACCAACAGAGTATCGTGGTGAATCTTCTGCAGCAACATGGGATAAACCTCCGAAGCTTCTAGGCTAGGGCTAGGACCCATTAGTCTATCATCATTTCTCCTAAAAATTCTTTAACTTCTTTGTATTTCTAAAGGAACCGATTAATAAAATTAATTTGGTATTGTGATAAATTAATAGTGATTACTTAGTTTAAGGCATTGTGCCTTTAAATAAAGAGAAACATTGCTACAAAGTCTTCAAAGGATTGAAGTGTAGAAAAGGAACAACAAATTATTGATGTGACTGAAAATTGTTTGATCCTCTTAAAAGAGAATCGGAAGCCGTAGGTAATGCAGCTGATGTTTAACCGAGGTGGATATATTTACGTGGACGAGGAAATTGGCGGATTTGTCTTTATCATTGCAGCTAGTTATCAAGGAAAACTAAATATCTTGGAGTAATCCTCGATAGCAGTGCAATCTATGGATCTACACTGCAATGACTAGTGAATTCAACTAAGTGCCTCAGTGGTATAAGGCTTCATTGCTTATTTCACTTAACTGAAAGGAATGGTTGGGTTCACGGGAAATGAGATCTCCGACGAACTAGCTCATCAAGTTCCGAAAGAAGTTTTCTTAAGACCTGAATCTGTTGGATCGCCGGCATCCTTAGTAAGCGCCTCCCTAGATGACTGGATCTGTTTTTTTTTAATAATTAAAAGATGAAAAATAAGTTTCAAATAGTACGTATTCGCCAGAGTGCAGTTTGGTTTTTTCTAGTTCTTTTTTTTTTTTGTAGTGAAATGACACGTTGGTAATATTGCCTTCGGCAGTTGATTTGTAATTTTAATTTTCCCACTTGAATGATTCGAATTTTTTTTTAAAATGCTATAAAGTTTTGCACATTGTTTACACTTGAGCCATAGCAGCACTTGATTGTAAATTAAGTAACTCTTAACTCTTGCTACAAGTTTCTTTCTTCGTGAGAGAATTTATCCTCACCACAGCCATTTTGTCAGTCCTTACAATTTTTAAAAAAAAGTAAGGGAACATACTCTGTCCAACATAAATTGGCAGTACACGTCTTATGGCGAAGCTTTTTAAAAATCAGTAGCGTGCCATATTTTCCTACGATACTAAATTGAAAGAAACCCCTCATAAAGTGTTTACCCTCCAGTGAATTTCCAATTGCATCTGACATAGATTCACCACGTTCTAATTCAGCGCACATGTGAGTGTGCACTGGCCTGTGGCTGCTGCTATTCAACGAACATTTAATTGATGTGCATTCAGAGTTACCAATGTCCGTTTGGTAACTTAACTTGTAACTTGTTTTGATCTTAGACATTTCTTTTAATGTGTGCAGAATATGTTAAAATGCAGTTACAAAATTGTAATCTGTTTTCTTTAAGCAAAAATATTATTTGCGTTTGTTTTGTTTGTTAGAAATAGCTTCAAATTCATCTTGAGACTTAAGTTCAAAAAAAAACATAAGGAAAGGCTACAGTCCGCTTGGAGCGAACAGTATGATACCCTATCCCTATCCCTATATGCCCCAAAAAAAACCTTAAGAAGATGATGGACAGCATTTTATTTCATTCTATAAAATTTAGAAAAAAATAAAACATTTTTTGAAAAAACGCCCCCAAAAAGTGGGCGTGGCCAAAAACTTTGTATGGGCGATATATTGGAAAAAATATTGGCTAAATATCTTGTTAAACACTTTTTTTCGGTTTCTATGAAAATTATCGAAGAAAACAGCATTTTAGTGAAAAACGCCCACAAAAAGTAGGCGTGGCAAAAAACTTTATATGACAAACTTATAAAGGAGGGCAGTGCCTACATATCTTGTGAAGGTTATAACCCTCTATCTGTCCATCTGTAGCTTTAAATCGGTTTTTTCTAAATTGTGGGCGTGGCAGTGGGCGTATTCCAAAAAATTTTACACTTAACCATTTCGGAGCCCTAGGGAGTATGTGGTCCAAATTTCAGCTTTCTAGCTTGAATTTAAAGGCCTAAAAATTGCGTACGGACGGACGGACGGACGGACGGACATTGCTAGATAGTCTTAGGATTTGGTCCTGATCATAAATATATATACTTTTATGGGTCTACGACGAATATTAAGGGGTTTTACAAACTATGTGTCAAAATTAATATACCCTTAGGATAGGGTATAAAAAGAAATTGTTGACGCGAAAAAAAAACCATCAAAATTTGAAAAATAAGAGAGTAATTGCAGGTGATATTTTTTTTGGGACTTCTTAACGAAAATAGGAAATAGGCCACAACTCACCACCAGATCAGAAAAACCAAACTGATTTGAAAGAAAAGTAGATGATTTCAAAAGTGTGCCATCAGGCAAATTGTGCATCAGTTTTTTCCAAATAACGAACTAACGATGCTGGATAAAATACTGCATAAGGTAGGACGCAATGCAAACATCACTAAAATTAGCAGGTCTTCTCTGCATACGGGTTTAAAAATTAAACTGACTTTTTAATTTGCACATCGTCAGCGAAAGAGTGTTCTTTTGGAAAGAAAATTTCATTCTAAACAAATCATGGTAACCCAACATAATATTCTTTCTGGTTTTTGCTGATATAATATCCTTAGTACGGAAACCCTGTAAGAGCTTTTGTTAGAATAGCACCTTACGGAAAACAAAAGAGTGCGAATGAGAGGCAGACATCCCTGTATTCCCTGTACTGCCAATTTATGTTGGACAGAGTATAGTGTCACGTAATGAAACGTATCGGGTTGTGGTTCAAGTCGAACTGACTGGCATTGGCCAAGCATAAGAATTCCTAACCAACACGTGCTATATGATACACCGGGAGAACCGTAGTTAGTGATGGTTCACACGGTGTTATTGAGTGCCGATTTAGCATAAGCAAAGTGGACAATATGATACACCTGGAGAACCAAAGGAGAACCATGGGTGAAATGCGATAAGTCTATTATTACAGTCACACTTTATATAAATCCAATACGATCTTCAAAGTAATCCACGTAATTTAAACGATTTCACTCCTGGCAATTTGTAAAGCTGGATCTAGTGGAATTTTCTGAGTAAAGAAGGACGTTATCTGTTTTATGTGTGGGACAGTTTTTGAAAAGTACATAAATGGAATCGTTACATTTCTACGGTCGAATAATTATAGTAAAAATATATAACTCGCTCAAAAGATTGAAAGCAAATTTACCTTAGTCAGCATATAACCATCCATCGAAGCAATTCCCAGACCGTCAATTTTAATTTTTTGATGCAGTAGTTGCAAGGAAAAGTTTTGAATCTACATAAAAAAAGAAAAAGTTTCAAATTCTAATAACAAAAAATACTTTGCACTACCTACCTGAATAGAAGCAGCTACATTATCAGCGCTGTGCTTCAAATTGTGAACTCTGTACGAAATATATTTTGCCTAGAAGTAGCAAAATCAACAAGAAAATCAACTCTCTTTTAAATCGTATTGTTTCTCAACTTACTGCATTCATGCAATTTTTAGCTGTTAGCAAAAACATCGGAATCTCAAGAATTGCCGGTAGCAAGAGTATATCCTCTGAAAATAAAATAAAATATAAAATTAGTAAAAGGCGCGCAAATAAAACCGACCACCAACAAACGTGTAGTTAATTTCGAATTACACCACGCCCAATAACACCAGTAACAATTGACCAATACCCGCACGTAATACTTGAAATAATTTGCTATTATCGAGAATCCGTTGGCATTTTTAAAACTCTCCAACATCTCATAGATGTCTTCGAATCTCTTCTGTTTCTCTACAATACGCAAGCGAATAAATTCATCAAACTTTGGAAGCGTATTTCGTTGCATTCCGAATTCTGTATATTCGACTAAAAGTTGCATATCCTTATCCAAGTACTGAATCTCAACTGTCACCAAATCTAAGTAGAAAATGAAGTGCAGTGTTCGGAATCGCAAAATGTAAGTATACGGAATGAATACCGCCCAAAAGATCATTAACATCGAAGGACGCCGCTCCATTGTAGTACAAATAAAAAACTCTCCAATTTGATTCATAACAAAGTATGCATAAAATTTAATAAGGAACCACTTGTATTCTGCAGTTTGAATGCGGAACGAAGCCAAAGCCAATGATCGCATTGAGCTCAGTCGAATGTATTGTCTCCAGAAGTTTCGTTCATATTTTTTCATAAAAAGCGGTTCTAAAATTGATATTTGCATGGTGATTGAAGTGATAAATAATTTAATACAATCAATGGTAAAACCAAAGGAGTCATCATTGTGCATTAGGATATCACGCAAATCCAGATAAGAAAATGCAACCATGTTAAAGAAGACAAGAAGAAACAGATTCCAAATAGGGAAGAGCAGCTCTCGGATGCGTGCAGATTTCACATTGGGGGAACGTGAAATTGGAATAAAGCCGAACAGACGAAATATTTTAAAATGCCAACGAACTACAGCACAAATGTGGTTGTCTTCCATAATTGAAAGTGTCCAACTGAACCAACTATGTGCAGGTGAGGTTAGTGCTAAAATATAACAGGGCTTGGGTAGTAATTAGTTAAGTATATATATTGAGTGCGTATCTATTTATTGTGCCATTTGTTCCGATGGACAGCAATTGTATTTATTTTCCCCGACGCCAATTTGTTCAATTAACTTACTATTGGTGAAGTGAAATGCAGCACTGAGTTAACTCGGTAAATTGAGTTGACTCATGCTCATATCTATCGAATAAATCTTGCAAGAGCTTATCAGGAGAATCACCACGAAGTTAACATATATCAAAAGTAAAATTAATGCACTGTAAAGTAAAGTGCATGCTATGGGCGGGAATATTTGTTCCATTTAAGCCTTTAAAAATTAAATGTTCATTGAGCTATTTGATGTAATTTTTTTTCAATTCTTTATTTTTTTGTATTTTTATGGACTTCAACTACGGTAGTTCAGCAATAAAATTCTGAACTTCGGGCTAAGTAAGTGTCGATATGAGTTTGGACTGGCTTTTCCCACGAAAACATATTTTTTTCCCTCTCCGTTCGACAGAAATTCCCATAATTTTCCCACAATCATATATTTAAATAATTGTTAGTTAAAACCTAATCAAAAAATGTTTTTAATACTCGTCAGCAACTATTACTAGTTGATACATTATGTATTATTTGAAACAGTTGCTTTTTATCAATAAATGATTTTAGCGACATATAGTCTCATAGGCGTTTTACCCCAGATGTGGTGGTTTGGGATCAACAGTGGATTGCCATATACACATCTAATCCATACATACTTTTCTTTCCGGTTACGGCGAGTATATGCTTGCTTCATGTGTGAAGCTACACAAAATCTTCGCTTCGAAGACAATGACTGAATTTAAAAAAAAAACGAAACAAACAGCAAGCAAAAAAATATTAGAAAATAATTTATAGTTCAGTCATAATATGAAATCACAGCGGTACAACTAAGGAATAATGAGTAATCAAATAAAAAGTTACATAAAATCACTACAATATGAGACTATTTAACTTAAAAATGATTAAAAAACAGAACAAGCAAATAAAAAAACACTATACATTATTATATGCACATAGTTTTTTTTAGCGAGTGAACAAAAAGAAAACAAAATTTGATCTGAGGATCTGACAACGCAAATGGCATTTAAGCAGTCGCTTCTATTTTATTTTATTTATTTGTTTTCTATAAAAAAAAATTTCGGGTTCTGCCTTGGATAAAGAATATTTGACAACTTTCATTAAATTTGAAAAACATGTAGACCCATCATGTTTTTAATTTTTGAAATCTCTCTCAAAAAACCTTCTACTTTTTAGGTTTTCAACAAAAATTTTTCATCACTTGAAATTGATGCAGGTAATTCTTGCCGCTTATTGTCACCTTCAAACCTGTCACAATATTCTACCTTTTCTGGCAAATCATGCAAAGTACTGCAGTTCTTTCTTTTTGAAATATCGGTGGCTATAACCGAATTAAGATGGGCTTAGTTCCTTAAAATAGGATAACGTAGTAGAAATCTTATTAAATTCACATAAAAGTTTAAAAGGTAAAAAAAAACTAAAGGAATTTTCCACATAAATGCATTTTAGAACTACTTTTTCCCACGAGACGGATTTTAACCAACAAAATTCCTATAAAAAAGGTAAATTTTCCACGAATTAACACCACTGGGCTCAGTGGTTAGTGGGTTTGACTACTAAGCGGTGTATCCACTTACACTTTAAGTCTTTTCACTGCCGTCTCTTATGAAGTCTTAAAAATACTCAAGAGTAGCTTTTGCCATTGGAATTGCATCTAACATTTCCAATTCCATTAGTGACAAAAATACAACTTAGTATTAGCTTCTTGCTGTTGCCCCCAGCAGTACACCTGGGCAATGCCTGATAGGCACACAGAATGTGAGTACTAACGACTTCAGCAGAAGCTGCACAGGCGTCGAGGAAGCTAAAACTACTACACACTTCCTGTGCAACTGCCCCACAGAAAAGCAAAGCTCGAATGGTTCGACTAAAAAGTCACAGTCATACTGCTGCCCCCTTCAGGAATTCGATAGAACTCTGGGATTTTATCGTATTAATAAAATATTAATAAAACTCACCTATATCATTTATACTGGTGTCACTTATCCACACACAAAAGTAACAATCGATTACAACCCGAAAGTATCCCCTCAGCAAGAGCACCACCATTGACCAATTGCATGCAATTTGAAAGTTCTGACTCATATCAAAGATTGCTTGGTACATTCGTTGTTTCTCGACAATTTTTCGTCGAATGAATTCATCGAAATGCTGAAATGCTCCTTTCGTTCGATCCCATTCCGTAAACTCGACAAGAATCGCCAAATCCGCTTCGAATAATTCCACTTCTATGCGAATGAGGTCCATATAAAGGATGAATTGTGCATTTCGAACGACTAATGCGAGTATATAAGGTATATACATACTGTAGAAATATACCAGCTGTTCTGGCATGTCAACATAAAATAATAAAAATGTAAGTTTTGCCATAATGTTCAAACAAATTGTCAGAATAAATTTTATCATAAATCTCTGATGTTCGCGAAATTGACTGAACAGACTTTGGGACTTGGCATTTGGATTTCGGCTAGATCGCAGCTTTATGTATAATCTCCAAAAATTTTGCTCATAACTTTTCATTACTAACGCTTGCAAGAGAGACACATTTAAAGACAATATGGTGATAAAAGTTTTCACACTATCACTGAAAAAACAAAATATATCATCTATGCAAAATATTGAATTGCTATAGACGAATACTGTTATTGAACTTGAATTGTAAAGTATTAATAATAAGACAGACCACGCGTAGTATAATCGATCTTCCTGTGCATTAAAATCAAAGGACACTGGACAATATCCAAATATTCGAAATAATGTTGTCAGCCATCGTAGCAGTGAACCGATTTCGTAGTCGTTCATGGCGGCCACACGTGGGCAATATAGCGGTCAAGAAACTACTAGTGCCAGTTCAGAGGTAAAAAAGGACTCTGGGCGTATTGCTGCCAAGTTTGACAAATATCTATACATCAACTTTACTCATCAAACAGCTATAAATTAACAAAAAATTGTTATATGCGTGACTTGGCCAATAAATAAGATAAGATTATCCTTAACCTTTCCAAATGGCAAATAAATTATAATGTCAATGTAAAGTTAATTGCTGCTTTCTGTTGTTTAAAGCATGTTGCATTATGCAATTAGTTTAATTAATGAATTAATAACATTTTCATCAATTTATAGTCAGTGGACTAGTATGAGTGCGTTGGACTACTAAGCGAAGAGTTCAAATCTGCCTCTCTTGCGAATTCTGACAAACAACCAAGACTAAAAAAACTGCCATGAGAAAGTTTTCAAAAATAATACTTGCTTTTCGGAATAGGCATTATTAAAGTCTTTGTTGGTTCCTTCCATTCGCGTCAAAAACCTAACACACAATGTTTGTAGAAGCTAGGCTTTCAGTCCTGTATGCGCGTAAATATTTTATTTCTGCAATCAAATAAAGGGCACTTCAAATTTATTTTAGCACAAAGTTAATATTTCCGATTTAGTCTTGACCCCGCTCCCTACCATATGACCACTTATTTTATTTGATCTATGGCCCTGTGGCGACGACTTTTCATAAATTCTCTGTTTTTGCCACTTTTTGCAAAATTGCGACTTTCGGGCCACTAATTCAATAAAAATACTTATATACCTATTGAACAATTCTTATTTTCAATAAAACACATTTTTTTAGAAGAAATATTCTTTGTATCCGTTTTTCTAATACATATGTAGTTGCATTATCACATTAAGTATATTTTCGATTTAAATAATCGATAATTTATACCACTGACTGATCGACCATATTAAAGCAGGTATCTTGACATAGAACACTGCCATTTTCCATGCACTTGAAGTAAGTAGATTATATAGCTTCTTTCAAATGTACAGTATTCTGTTGCTTTCGATATTCGATCTGGGACTAAAATTTAGGACTTATTGATTGTTCTTTTTATTTTGATCTGTGGTTTGTTTGTTGGGGTAGTTTTAAATCAAATATATTATATTTCTCATTGGCCCCGTTTTAAACTCGTGGCCACTTTTTTGGCCCACATTTTCATTTTGATCATCGGTAACTCTGCACGGTGGTGCTTAAACCACTTGCTACAGACTATAGTTTAGAGCTATGTCAATCTTTCAAATTTAATGAACGAATTGTTCACGTATTGGTTAAAAATATGCAGCGGTCATTTCAATCAATCATTCAATGACAGATACGAGTCTTGTATTGCTCCATTCTATATCAAAACCAGTAGAAATCCAAATGATCCTTCATTGAGTTTACTTCCGATAGAGACAGATAGATTCAGATGGATAGTAAAGTGAATAAAGCCAAATAAATGCATACCTTCGGAACAATTTTTTTGCAGAACTAAACTTGTTTTGCTCTCTATTAAAGTGGCATATCAATAGCCATTTGCGTGAGAAATGAATGATCTGAGAATGATTGATGTGAGTTCGTGTTGTTCCGTTCTTTCTTATTCGGCTAATCGAGATAAATGAACAAGTCAGATGCGTAAAAAAAGTATTGACGCTGTGAACGATTGGTATGTGGTTATGTGATTGCAAAAACCAATACATTATTGTCATCAGGTCAAAAATATCGAATCAATCACGATTGACACAGCTCTACTGTAGTCATAAAACGGCTTAATGTTGTTGGGACATTTTCGTTAAAAACTTTAAAATATATGGGCTCCTAAAGTTGGTCTTTATCTAATTTTAAAATTTATGCATATATATATTTTTTGTAAACATTATCAAAAATCAATTTGAATTTGCTTCCCAAAAATGTATTTTGACAGCAAACCATCTGATTACAAAACAATCGATAAAGTGGTTTTGCGGACCGATAACGCAGTTCTGTTTTTATTTGGTGAGCCCAAAATGTATTTAATGGCTAATGGTTTACATGGCCCCACAACTTTACCACGCAGGATAAGTGGGATGCACAATACTAAAAAAACTGCAAGGAAGGGACAGCACTACAAAAAATTAAAAAAAACGTGACACGTATTTTGGTCGGTAATGTTAATTTGCGTTGTAGTAGCCGAACTATTTGATCTCTGATCTCACCCTTACGTCTTTAAAATCATTGACGACAGAGATCTCTCTCTAATATCTGGCAGAAATACATGCGTGGCCATGTAAACCAGCCATAAATACAATTTTTGTTTTCGTTTCCCTTGAGTTAAATGAAGCGACTAAAAAAATCGAGTAGATAGGTAAAATAAATAAACTGCATGAGACCCCCAATCACTATTGTAAATTCTAATGTGAAAGTAAGGCAAGCGGTCCAAGCTGTCACAGAATACATCTTTCTTGAGTATTTGCATAAAGCTGTCCAAGTTGCATGCTAAAACGAAATAGCTCTTATACTATGAATGACAATCCTGCACGCGCGTGATTGAGTTAGATACCCAACAGGGTTTACTCCGGAGATACCCCTAAAACAGCGGTCACATGTCTACAGCAGCCTTGCTCGTTAGATCACTTTCAGAAGAGACTTTCACCACTCCAGAAAGTGTTTAACGAATAAAGATTTTCTTAAGACCTAAGTCTTTCTTTAAATGAAGGATTGCTAGAACTAATAACGTAACTTTTAAGAATTTTAAACTTTAGCTAACACATACTCGCTAAGCTTAATACTCCCACTGCCACGCCCATAATGTAGAGAAATAAAAGATTAGAATATCATAAAAATATGTAGACACTGATCTTCACAAGTTTGCCGTATGAAGTTGTTGGCCTCGCCTACTTTTTGTGGGTATTTATTGAGCTAATAATTTATTTAATATACAAAGTTTTTGGTTCTTTCAAATAACAACTTTTTTATAAATTTTATAGAAAATCAAATAAAATGTCCATTATGCTCTTGACGCATTTTTCTTTGGGATACAGATAAGGTATAATACTGTTAGCCCCAAACGGATAGTAGCCTTCCTTACGCATTGTTTGTTTATTTTTTTTTTGCAAATGGTCATTTTGCCAATGCTGATTTGAGAAGCTTCTCTTGACAGTTCGTGTAATAGCAAAAAAACGTCTCAAATGCAAAAAAATATATTCTTATTTGACGATAACTAACTACTACATAATTGTAACTGGAACTAATTTTAAAAAGACGTACAAGATACAACGTACTTAAAAAAAAGAAGCATGAGCAGAAGAAGCAACATCTCATGTTTCAAAGGAGTACCTCATAAAAAACTCATACAAAATTCGTGTTCTACACAACTAGTAGGCTGGAAAAATTTTATGTTTTAGATGGACTCTGAAGTCTGAAATAATCTTTGATTCAACTTATCGTCATATTATTGTGAAGCTACAATTAACTCAAAGCAACCTCCATATGATGTTATTAAAAGAGCTACCTCTCAACTCACCTATGTCATCGTGACTGGTGTCTCTTATCCACAGACAGAAGTAAAAATCGATTACAATTCCGATGTAGCACCTCAGCAAGTGCACCACCATTGACCAATTGCATGCAATTTGAAAGTTCTGACTCATATCAAAGATTGCTTGGTACATTCGTTGTTTCTCGACAATTTGTCGTCGAATGAATTCATCGAAATGCTGAAATGCTCCTTTAGTTCGATCCCATTCCGTAAACTCGACAAGAATTGCTAAATCCGCTTCGAATAATTCCACTTCTATACGTATAAGGTCCATATAAAGGACGAATTGGGCATTCCGTACGATTATTGCGACAATAAACGGTGTATATAGACTATAGAAATATATTAGCTTGTTTGGCATGTTAGCATACAAAAAAACAAATGTTAGTTTTGTCGCGAGGTTCAGAAAAATTGACAGAATAAATTTTTTCATAAATCTCTGATGTTCACGAAATTGACCGAACAGACTTTGGGACTTGGCATTTTGATTTCGGCTGGATCGCAGCTTTATGTATAATCTCCAAAAATTTTGTTCATAACTTTTCATTACAAGGGATTGCAAAAGAAATACATTTAAAGACAAAAAAGTAATTAAAGTTTTAACATAATCGATGGAGAAACAAAGTAAATTGTCTTCGCAAAAAAATATTTTTCCATACACAAACATAGTAGCGATAGTTGAATTGTAAAGAATTATTAGAAAGGCAGACCACGCGAGGTATAATCGATCTTCCTGTGCATTAAAATGGAGCGAAACCGGGCAATATCCGAATATTCGAAATAATTTTAACAGCCACTGTAGCAGTGAACCGATTTCGTGGTCGTTCATGACGGGTACACGTGGGCAATTTAATGGTCAAGAAAATACTAGTGTCAGCTCAGAGTTTAAAATAACTATGGGCGTTTTGCCGTCAAGTTTGACAAACTGTTCTGCATTTGATAAGGACTAGATACTGTTGTTGTTACTTTAATCAACCAAAAATTTGTTATTTTGTTGTTTGCGTGACTTAGGGGATAAGTTAGAATATTTTATACGTTACTTTCCAAATGGCAAATAAATGAGACAAATAAGTTACTAGTTCGATATTAAGTTAATTGCTATACTCTGTTGTTTATTACGTTTTGCATTATGTAATTAGTTTCGAATTAATTACATTGGGGTAAAATTATATTCGAATAAGCTGAAATTTAAATTTATTTAAGCACGTGGAATGTGAACGCTTTATTGATGCTATAATATTATAAAACTATTTATGGTATTCACGCAGATTACTATTTCCCGAAGAGCATAAGCTTACGATACATATTTTAGCACAGATGAGTAATCATACAGATAGTCAACTGAGAGGATTTTTGGCTCTCTCGCCCTCCTTTTTTGGTTTGTTTCAAAAAGGCGTAAAACTGTGTCTGTTACAGCACACAATTGCAGTACTGAGCCAAGGAGTTCATTTAAAAAAAAAATGCCATGTAGGTATTATTAATGTCAAACAGGTCTTCAACCACCATATTTTTGATAATCAACAGCACCCTCTGTGGTTCACATGTATTCACTGATAAAAAATTTAAGAGAGGATTTTGCGGCCAATTTTAAAATTTGTTTGCGGGTTCAAGGGACAGGCGTATGCTGAGTTGACTATCGGACTATTTACTCATCTAGAGAGTATTCCAAATTAGTAAATGGAGGCAACGTCCATTAAAATCTCTAACGGAGAGTGAATATATGAAATTTTGTTAAAATCACAAAAATTCCTATTTTTAATGGAGACTGAATAAATCGGGCCTTAATAATATGTAATGTAATTTTCGTGCCACTTTAACTTTTTTGTGTGTTTTAATGATATATGTATGTAAAATGTATATTAAAAACTTTTTAACTATATTTTCTGGAATATTTAGCTTCTGGTTGATCCCTCTCCATCGCCCAGCAGATGTTGGCAGTATCCTTGTGGTCCACCTACCCTGATATCGTGTTTCCAGCTTTGAAGTTTCCTGATCGAACCTATCTCCGTGCTTATCGCTTAAGGTCCCTAGATTCTAAAAATTTTTCCGGATTTTTTGACAAATTCAAATCGCGAACTAAGTCATTCAATCTCCTTGAGTTATCCAATGCAGTTTAATAGGAACTTTTTCAAACATCTTCATCAAATTCACTTTTTCTACGCGTAATTTTTCTATTTATGAGTCGTTAAATACTAAAAATTCACTTATCACCAGAAAACAGAGGGTGACCAAAAGAAAAAACGTGCACGTCTGCGTCATACGAAACTTTCGCGCTACATGAAATGCATTTTACATACCAAATTTATTTAAATCACTTTTTAAGTTTTAAAAAATTTAATTTACTTGATTGGGATTTAATTTTTCATATTGGACACATTTAACCTAGTTGTCCAAAGTACAAAAATAGATCAGAACCTTAGAGCCGTTTTGAGAAAATTTAATTTTAATCCACATGAGTAACATTTCCTTATCCGGAGGGTGTCTCAATTACAGCGTTGCCATAGCTCATTTTTTTGTTACAATTTCTTTTGTAGCAGAATAATTTAATATTAAGTTTTCAACGTTAGCACACAAATTTGTTAATACTAAACTCGAATCGTTACTTTTCGAAAAAATTAAAACAATAACTTGAGTCATTTATAATGATTTCTTTATAAATTATAAAAAAAACAACTCACCGTAAGGATTCCAAACTGGTCTACCCAACCAAATGCAAAAGTAACTATCTACTACAAGCTTAACGTAAGCCCTTAACATATGCATCACCATCGACCAATTACACGCAAGCTGAAAGCTTTGTGTCATTTCAAAGATGGCTTGATAAATTCGTTGTTTTTCAACAATTTGACGACGAATGAATTCTTCGAAATGTGGAAAAGAACGATTGGGACGTTCCCATTCGGTGAACTCCACTAGAGTGGCTAAATCCGTCTCGAGAAACTCTACTTCCTCGCGAATCAATTCCATATAAAGCACAAACTGAATATTTCTTACAACCTCTGTCGCTGTGTATGGTGCAAACATGATCACAAAAAGCCACAATTTCGGCGACCGGTTTGCATGTAACAGTACAACACAACTCAATATACTTGACGAAACTTGTAAAATGAATTTTATAAAAAATCGCTGATGTTCACGAAATTGGCTGATCAGGCCTTGTTCCTTAACTCTTGGATTTCGACCAGATCGCAGGAGAATATACAATCTCCAGAAATCTCGTTCATGTCGTTGCATTATCACGGTTTGCCAAGCAGACACATTTAGGGATGCTACAGTTACCGAAAGCTTAAGGCAATCGTTAAATAAGCCAAACGTATTCTCAACGAAGATAAACGTTTCGTGATGCATAAATACTAATATTATCAAAATATTCAAAAGTAGAATTACGACGACGGACCACAAAAGTGAGACTGTTTTTCGATGTTCTTTTGAATGTACCGAAACCGGGCAATATCCAAAAACACGAAACAAATAGACAAGACATTGTAGGAGCAAACCGACCTCGTCGTTCATTGAAGCTTCGCGTATGCAATTAAGTGGTTAAGAATAAACTGAATTCCGTTGGTGCTGTCAAAGTATTCTGCGGTTTGACTTTATCATTTCTACGTAGAATGACAACTAATCACTGTGAATTAAATAGAATTGTCAATTTTTTAATAAATTGAACCCCCATAGTTGCATGATTGCATTTCCTTTTGTATATTCATAGACAAACGAATGACTTATGAAGCAAAGAGACGTCAGAAGTTTTCAACTTACCTAATGGTTTCCAGTTCTTATGTCCCATCCAAATGCAAAAATAACAATCTACAACAACTCGCGTGTACGCCCGAAACAAATGCATTAGCATTGACCAATTGCATGCTATTTGAAAGCTTTCTGTCATTTCAAAGATGGCTTGATAGATTCGTTGTTTTTCGACAATTCGTCGACGTACGAACTCATCGAACCTTGGAAATGATCGATTTGGACGTTCCCATTCGGTAAACTCTGTCAGAGTATTCAAATCCTGGTCAAGACATTCCACTTCTATGCGAATTAAATCCATATAAAGAACAAGCTGAATATTTCGGACGACTTCTGCAGCAGAAAATGGTGCGAACATAGCGGTAAACATTTGCTTATTTAGTGTCCTATTTACATAAAGAATCACAATCGTAGGCATTACGTTAGAAAATATAATTATGAAAGATTTTATAATGAATCGTTGATGTTCAACAAGTTGGCTGAAAAGATTCAATTTTGAAATATTGGGGTTTCGATCGCAACGTAATTTAATGTACAATTTCCAAAAATAACGTTCATAATGTGACATCCGTAAGGACTGCCAAGCAGACACATTTAGAGATGCTATCGTTATGGAAAGCTTTAAGCTATCGAGAAAGAAGCCGAAGGGATCTTCAACACAAATAAATATGTCAGGATTCAAAAAGACTATGATTATAAGCACATTCAAAAGAGCGATTAAAATGATGGACCAGATAAAATAGAACCGGTTCGTACAGCAGCTTGAATGTGCAGAAATCGAACAATATCCGAATGCGCGAAAAAGGTAAATAAAACTTCGAAGGAGTGAGCCGACTTTGTCAGTCATATCTGTTTGCGATGTAAGAAGTTAGCGACTTTGTGGTCAAGAGCACACTGAAAATGTGAAACTTGTGTCCATAATTCCTTCAATTGGGTGTCGTATGGTATGTGTTATGTTTGATAAATTGCCCTCCCGCGCAATAAAATATCGGAAAAGACATTTGAACATGCAAGAAACTAATGCTGATTAATTGTTTTTGTGTTGGTCAATTAAAATTTTCATAATATTTATGTTATTAACTTGGTGCATATGTGAGTTATAGAGAAAAACAAAAAATGAGCGATCTCAATAGGTGGCGCAACTATCACAGCTCTATGCTAATGGGCAGGTGTCTCCTATTTTCACACCACTTGAGAGTTATTTAACGAGAGTCAAATCTAGGTGCTGCAGCGATAAAGATCACACAAGATACAATATTAATTTTTTTTTGCAATCTTGTTAGTTATATACATACATATATTTACAAAAAAATATAATCACTACAATTTCCCTCAATTTAGAATATTTGTTTTTTTTTTTAAACTACAAAAGGCTATTGTCCACTTGATGCCAATTGTTTGATTGGGGCAGAAATAAATCATAAAGAAATTAAAGGGTCTGATGAAATAGGAAAATTGTATGCATTATGCAATAAATGAGTAACAGCTTTTTATTATATCTTTTTAAAAGTTTTGTTTGTTTTTATGAAAAACTGACAGATACCACTGGACCAGGCCGCGCAAGATCACATATAGCAATCCCCAATTTATTTGAAAATTCGTTCATAGTGATGCATTTACTGGAATTGTAGTAGATCTAATTAACTTTTTCTTACATTTAAGAAATCTACTCCTACTTCAATTATTTATAATTTCCCATTCATTAAAATTCAAATTTGTTAATCATTTTTTTTTATTTTGTTCAAATAATTTTAAAATTTTGCAAAATGTTTTCTACTTATATTGTTTTCTCATATGTAGCCATGCGTTATCACTTTACTTTACTCAATTAACCCATTAACGTTATGTCACTTCAATCATTGGAATAAAACGATGCAGAGCAGAGACGCAAAGTGTTAGCATACATATCGTATGTCTTGTCTCTTTCCCCACATAAAGCTTTGGGCTTTAAAAATCAAAATACATTTTTGTGAAGACGGCAAAGAACATATGCGAAACTTGTATATGTGATATCTTTATTATTCGTGACGATATTGACCTTGAATCCCGCCGAAGCTTAATAAACTGTGGACGTGACAGTAGTCGGATCTAAGAAATATTTACACGTTATCATTCAATGTTATTTTTAAGGTAATTATCATTATTAATTTTAAATGATAGCAATGCATTTCACTGGAGTGTTTTAACTCCGATGGGAAATTTTTTATTTTTATTTATCTTCTACCACTTTCTCAGTACGCTTACTAGTTTTTGACAAAGCTATGATCTGGAATGAGAGTTCATAACTGTATCTCTACTCATCCGCATTGCATTAATTAATTTTGTTCGGTAGCAATTTAAAATGACACATCTTACTGGAGACACTTTTATATTACCTACTGTCTTTTAAAAATAAATTATTTTCAAAACGTTACTTACCACCTAGATGCCATTTATTGTCTCGACCTAACCAAGCGCAAAAGTAAAGCTCTATAACAACACGAATAAAGGCGCGTAACATGTTTACGAACATTGACCAATTACATGCGACTTGAAAACTCTGTGACATTTCAAAGATTGTCAAATAAATTCGCTGCTTCTCAACAATCTGTTTTCGAATGAACTCATCAAAATTTTGAAATGTCCGACTCGGGCGTTGCCATTCAGTAAACTCGGCCAATGTGACCAAGTCTCTGTCAAGACACTCAACTTCTTTGCGAATCAACTCTATATAGAGAATAAACTGTGCGTTCCGAACAAACAGCATAACCGATTGCAAAGCAATAATTCCCAGATATGATCTTATCTTTAATAATGGATCTGCATATATACGTACAAATACTGCCACAGAGGTTATTAAAAGAAAGGCTACATTTAATACAATAAATCTTTTGTGTTCGCAAAGCTGGTTGAGAAGCTTTTGTTCCTTGACGAAGGGACGACGAGTGGATCGCAATTTTATGTAATACATCCAAAAATTCTGCTCATGTAGCTTCATCTGTATGGACTGCCATGCAGATATATTTAATGTCATAACAGTGGTGCCAAATAACAGACAATCGGTATATAAAGTAAACTTTTCATCAACTATGATAAAATATTCCGGATAAAAATATACTATAGATGTTACCGCGTTGAAAGAAATTATAACTATAAAAAGCCACAGCGAGTACAACCAATTAGCAGATGTATTTGGATAAATGGAGGCTGTACAATAACCGAAAACACGAAATAAAGCAATGTTCCATCGTAGGAACGAACCGATTTCATTCTTCATTACCGCTGGGAAAAACGTTTAAAGCTCTATGGTGGCCGACATTAAACTGTTTTTGAGTTAAAAATGCATTGACACATTGGTCTTCTTTTTTGTTGCCTATTGGGTGGCGAATTAATTATTTAAATAAAATAGAGATAGCAGCTATTGAGACAACACGCATGACTATTTTCGCTTTCATTTGGACTTCACCATCACAATGCCGTCATCGCACATTGGTATAATTGGTATAAACTGAAATAGGTACTTTGTTGACAGGGCATGCTTTGTTAAGAACTTTGTTGCAACAACATCTAACCGAAACTTTAAAGGCATTAACAGCTCAATTCACATTACACCGGAAAATAAATAAAAGAACACAATTTAAAAAAAAACATTCTTAAGTTTATTTTAACTAATTTTTCAAATTTAAAATATATATTAAAAACTAATAACGGTAACATTAATACTCATGACATACATGCAAATAAAATTCGAGGTGCAGTCAAATCAAATAAATAAACTAATTTTTATCTGAATTTAAAGCCGAATGGACATTGACTTTTGGGTATGCATTCGCCATCCTTATTTCTAACATAACCAAGTTCACAGAAACAACCATCGCCATACGAAGTGACACATGTTATCCCACCACAAGTGTAGTCAAATCCTATTTGTTTTTGGACTTCATTTGGCCCGTTGCACTTTGAAGGACATTCCGACTTTGGAATGCATTTGCCATGCTTATTTCGAAGATTATTCGCCTTACAATAACAGCCCTTGCCTTGATTACTATTACATTTGACACCTCCACAAGAGGAGTCACATCCAGTTTCTTTGTAGATCTCGTTGGGACCCTTGCACTGAGGCAGACATTTTCCCTTCAGAATACAGATTCCATTCTTATTTCTCACATAACCAGGCTTACAGTAACAACGTTTTCCATGAGTGCTATTGCATTTAACAGCTCCGCAAGTAGAGTCACATCCAGTCGCCTTGTGGATTTCGTTTGGTCCTTGGCACAGGGGTGGGCAATTGGCCTTCAGTATACAGATTCCATTCTTATTTCTCACATAACCAGGCTTACAGTAACAGCGTTTTCGATGACTGCTATTGCATTTAACACCTGCGCAAGTAGAGTCACATCCAGTCGCCTTGTGGATTTCGTTTGGTCCTTGGCACAGGGGTGGGCAATTAGCCTTCAGAATACAGATTCCATTCTTATTTCTCACGTAACCAGGTTTGCAGTAACAATGTTTCCCATGCGTTGAATTGCATGTCACACCCCCGCAGCTGAAGTCGCATCCAATTTCCTTGTGGATTTCGTTGGGTCCTTGGCACAGTGGTGGACAATTCGCCTTCAGAATACAGATTCTATTCTTATTTCTCACATAACCAGGTTTGCAATAACAATGTTTCCCATGCGTTGAATTGCATGTCACACTCCCGCAAGTGAAGTCGCATCCAATTTCCTTGTGGATTTCGTTGGGTCCTTGGCACAGTGGTGGACAATTCGTTTTCAGAATACAGATTCCGTTCTTATTTCTTACGTAACCAGGTTTGCAGTAACAATGTTTCCCATGCGTTGAATTGCATGTCACACCCCCACAGCTGAAGTCGCATCCAATTTCCTTGTGGATTTCGTTGGGTCCTTGGCATAGTGGTGGACAATTCGCCTTCAGAATACAGATTCCATTCTTATTTCTCACATAACCTGGTTTGCAGTAACAATGTTTCCCATGCGTTGAATTGCATGTCACACCCCCGCAAGTGAAGTCGCATCCAATTTCCTTGTGGATTTCGTTGGGTCCTTGGCACAATGGTGGACAATTCGTTTTCAGAATACAGATTCCGTTCTTATTTCTTACGTAACCAGGTTTGCAGTAACAATGTTTCCCATGCGTTGAATTGCATGTCACACCCCCGCAGCTGAAGTCGCATCCAATTTCCTTGTGGATTTCGTTGGGTCCTTGGCATAGTGGTGGACAATTCGCCATCAGAATACAGATTCCATTCTTATTTCTCACATAACCTGGTTTGCAGTAACAATGTTTCCCATGCGTTGAATTGCATGTCACACCCCCGCAGCTGAAGTCGCATCCAATTTCCTTGTGGATTTCGTTGGGTCCTTGGCATAGTGGTGGACAATTCGCCTTCAGAATACAGATTCCATTCTTATTTCTCACATAACCAGGTTTGCAGTAACAATGTTTCCCATGCGTTGAATTGCATGTCACACCCCCGCAGCTGAAGTCGCATCCAATTTCCTTGTGGATTTCGTTGGGTCCTTGGCACAATGGTGGACAATTCGTTTTCAGAATACAGATTCCGTTCTTATTTCTTACGTAACCAGGTTTGCAGTAACAATGTTTCCCATGCGTTGAATTGCATGTCACACCCCCGCAGCTGAAGTCGCATCCAATTTCCTTGTGGATTTCGTTGGGTCCTTGGCACAATGGTGGACAATTCGTTTTCAGAATACAGATTCCATTCTTATTTCTCACATAACCTGGTTTGCAGTAACAATGTTTCCCATGCGTTGAATTGCATGTCACACCCCCGCAGCTGAAGTCGCATCCAATTTCCTTGTGGATTTCGTTGGGTCCTTGGCATAGTGGTGGACAATTCGCCTTCAGAATACAGATTCCATTCTTATTTCTCACATAACCAGGTTTGCAGTAACAATGTTTCCCATGCGTTGAATTGCATGTCACACCCCCGCAGCTGAAGTCGCATCCAATTTCCTTGTGGATTTCGTTGGGTCCTTGGCACAATGGTGGACAATTCGTTTTCAGAATACAGATTCCGTTCTTATTTCTTACGTAACCAGGTTTGCAGTAACAATGTTTCCCATGCGTTGAATTGCATGTCACACCCCCGCAGCTGAAGTCGCATCCAATTTCCTTGTGGATTTCGTTGGGTCCTTGGCATAGTGGTGGACAATTCGCCTTCAGAATACAGATTCCATTCTTATTTCTCACATAACCTGGTTTGCAGTAACAATGTTTCCCATGCGTTGAATTGCATGTCACACCCCCGCAAGTAAAGTCGCATCCAATTTCCTTGTGGATTTCGTTGGGTCCTTGGCACAATGGTGGACAATTCGTTTTCAGAATACAGATTCCATTTTTATTTCTCACATAACCTGGTTTGCAGTAACAATGTTTCCCATGCGTTGAATTGCATGTCACACCCCCGCAGCTGAAGTCGCATCCAATTTCCTTGTGGATTTCGTTGGGTCCTTGGCATAGTGGTGGACAATTCGCCTTCAGAATACAGATTCCATTCTTATTTCTCACATAACCAGGTTTGCAGTAACAATGTTTCCCATGCGTTGAATTGCATGTCACACCCCCGCAGCTGAAGTCGCATCCAATTTCCTTGTGGATTTCGTTGGGTCCTTGGCATAGTGGTGGACAATTCGCTTTCAGAATACAGATTCCATTCTTATTTCTCACATAACCAGGTTTGCAGTAACAATGTTTCCCATGCGTTGAATTGCATGTCACACCCCCGCAGCTGAAGTCGCATCCAATTTCCTTGTGGATTTCGTTGGGTCCTTGGCACAGTGGTGGACAATTCGCTTTCAGAATACAGATTCCATTCTTATTTCTCACATAACCAGGTTTGCAGTAACAACCTCTGCCTTGGAAAGTGGTGTGTTCGAGACCGTCACAAGTATAGTCGAATCCCGTCTCTTTTGGGATTTCGTGCGGTCCTGTGCAGAGTGGTGGACATTCCTCCTTCAGAATGCAGGTGCCATTCCTATTTCTCACGTAGCCTGGTTTGCAGTAACAACCTCTGCCGTGGAAAGAGCTGTGTTCGAGACCGTCACAAGTGTAGTCGCATCCTGTCTCTTTTGGGATTTCGTGCGGTCCTGTGCAGAGTGGTGGACATTCCTCCTTCAGAATGCAGGTGCCATTCCTATTTCTCACGTAGCCTGGTTTGCAGTAACAACCTCTGCCGTGGAAAGTGCTGTGTTCGAGACCGTCACAAGTGTAGTCGCATCCTGCCTCTTTTGGGATTTCGTGCGGTCCTGTGCAGAGTGGTGGACATTCCTCCTTGAGAATGCAAGTGCCATTCCTATTTCTCACGTAGCCTGGTTTGCAGTAACAACCTCTGCCTTGGAAAGTGCTGTGTTCGAGACCGTCACAAGTGTAGTCGCATCCTGTCTCTTTTGGAATCTCGTGCGGTCCTGTGCAGAGTGGTGGACATTCCTCCTTGAGAATGCAAGTGCCATTTCTATTTCTCACGTAGCCTGGTTTACAGTAACAACCTCTGCCTTGGAAAGTGCTGTGTTCGAGACCGTCACAAGTGTAGTCGCATCCTGTCTCTTTTGGAATCTCGTGCGGTCCTGTGCAGAGTGGTGGACATTCCTCCTTCAGAATGCAGGTGCCATTCCTATTTCTCACGTAGCCTGGTTTGCAGTAACAACCTCTGCCTTGGAAAGTGCTGTATTCGAGACCGTCGCAAGTGTAGTCGCATCCTGTCTCTTTTGGAATCTCGTGCGGTCCTGTGCAGAGTGGTGGACATTCCTCCTTGAGAATGCAAGTGCCATTTCTATTTCTCACGTAGCCTGGCTTACAGTAACAACCTCTGCCTTGAAAAGTGCTGTGTTCGAGTCCGTCACAAGTGTAGTCGCATCCTGCCTCTTTTGGGATTTCGTGCGGTCCTGTGCAGAGTGGTGGACATTCCTCCTTCAGAATGCAGGTGCCATTCCTATTTCTCACGTAGCCTGGTTTGCAGTAACAACCTCTGCCTTGGAAAGTGCTGTATTCGAGACTGTCGCAAGTGTAGTCGCATCCTGTCTCTTTTGGAATCTCGTGCGGTCCTGTGCAGAGTGGTGGACATTCCTCCTTGAGAATGCAAGTGCCATTTCTATTTCTCACGTAGCCTGGCTTACAGTAACAACCTCTGCCTTGAAAAGTGCTGTGTTCGAGTCCGTCACAAGTGTAGTCGCATCCTGCCTCTTTTGGGATTTCGTGCGGTCCTGTGCAGAGTGGTGGACATTCCTCCTTCAGAATGCAGGTGCCATTCCTATTTCTCACGTAGCCTGGTTTGCAGTAACAACCTCTGCCTTGGAAAGTGCTGTATTCGAGACCGTCACAAGTGTAGTCGCATCCTGTCTCTTTTGGAATCTCGTGCGGTCCTGTGCAGAGTGGTGGACATTCCTCCTTGAGAATGCAGGTGCCATTCCTATTTCTCACGTAGCCAGGTTTGCAGTAACAACCTCTGCCTTGGAAAGTGCTGTGTTCGAGACCATCACAAGTGTAGTCGCATCCTGTCTCTTTTGGGATTTCGTGCGGTCCTGTGCAGAGTGGTGGACATTCCTCCTTCAGAATGCAGGTGCCATTCCTATTTCTCACGTAGCCAGGTTTGCAGTAACAACCTCTGCCGTGGAAAGTGCTGTGTTCGAGACCGTCACAAGTGTAGTCGCATCCTGTCTCTTTTGGAATCTCGTGCGGTCCTGTGCAGAGTGGTGGACATTCCTCCTTCAGAATGCAGGTGCCATTCCTATTTCTCACGTAGCCTGGTTTGCAGTAACAACCTCTGCCTTGAAAAGTGCTGTGTTCGTGTCCGTCACAAGTGTAGTCGCATCCTGTCTCTTTTGGTATCTCGTGCGGTCCTGTGCAGAGTGGGGGACATTCCTCCTTGAGAATGCAAGTGCCATTTCTATTTCTCACGTAGCCTGGTTTACAGTAACAACCTCTGCCTTGAAAAGTGCTGTGTTCGAGACCGTCACAAGTGTAGTCGCATCCTGTCTCTTTTGGAATCTCGTGCGGTCCTGTGCAGAGTGGGGGACATTCCTCCTTGAGAATGCAAGTGCCATTTCTATTTCTCACGTAGCCTGGTTTACAGTAACAACCTCTGCCTTGAAAAGTGCTGTGTTCGAGTCCGTCACAAGTGTAGTCGCATCCTGTCTCTTTTGGTATCTCGTGCGGTCCTGTGCAGAGTGGGGGACATTCCTCCTTGAGAATACAAGTGCCATTCCTATTTCTCACGTAGCCTGATTTGCAGTAACAACCTCTGCCGTGGAAAGTGCTGTGTTCGAGACCATCACAAGTGTAGTCGCATCCTGTCTCTTTTGAAATCTCGTGCGGTCCTGTGCAGAGTGGTGGACATTCCTCCTTGAGAATGCAAGTGCCATTTCTATTTCTCACGTAGCCTGGTTTGCAGTAACAACCTCTGCCGTGTAAAGTGCTGTGTTCGAGACCGTCACAAGTGTAGTCGCATCCTGACTCTTTTGGAATCTCGTGCGGTCCTGTGCAGAGTGGTGGACATTCCGCCTTGAGAATGCAAGTGCCATTTCTATTTCTCACGTAGCCTGGTTTGCAGTAACAACCTCTGCCTTGGAAAGTGCTGTATTCGAGACCGTAACAAGTGTAGTCGCATCCTGTCTCTTTTGGAATCTCGTGCGGTCCTGTGCAGAGTGGTGGACATTCCTCCTTCAGAATGCAGGTGCCATTCCTATTTCTCACGTAGCCTGGTTTGCAGTAACAACCTCTGCCTTGGAATGTGCTGTATTCGAGACCGTCACAAGTGTAGTCGCATCCTGTCTCTTTTGGAATCTCGTGCGGTCCTGTGCAGAGTGGTGGACATTCCTCCTTGAGAATGCAAGTGCCATTTCTATTTCTCACGTAGCCTGGCTTACAGTAACAACCTCTGCCTTGAAAAGTGCTGTGTTCGAGTCCGTCACAAGTGTAGTCGCATCCTGCCTCTTTTGGTATCTCGTGCGGTCCTGTGCAGAGTGGGGGACATTCCTCCTTGAGAATGCAAGTGCCATTTCTATTTCTCACGTAGCCTGGTTTACAGTAACAACCTCTGCCTTGAAAAGTGCTGTGTTCGAGTCCGTCACAAGTGTAGTCGCATCCTGTCTCTTTTGGTATCTCGTGCGGTCCTGTGCAGAGTGGGGGACATTCCTCCTTGAGAATACAAGTGCCATTCCTATTTCTCACGTAGCCTGATTTGCAGTAACAACCTCTGCCGTGGAAAGTGCTGTGTTCGAGACCATCACAAGTGTAGTCGCATCCTGTCTCTTTTGGAATCTCATGCGGTCCTGTGCAGAGTGGTGGACATTCCTCCTTGAGAATGCAAGTGCCATTTCTATTTCTCACGTAGCCTGGTTTACAGTAACAACCTCTGCCTTGAAAAGTGCTGTGTTCGAGTCCGTCACAAGTGTAGTCGCATCCTGTCTCTTTTGGAATCTCGTGCGGTCCTGTGCAGAGTGGTGGACATTCCTCCTTCAGAATGCAGGTGCCATTCCTATTTCTCACGTAGCCTGGTTTGCAGTAACAACCTCTGCCTTGGAAAGTCCTGTGTTCGAGACCATCACAAGTGTAGTCGCATCCTGTCTCTTTTGGAATCTCGTGCGGTCCTGTGCAGAGTGGTGGACACTCCTCCTTGAGAATGCAAGTGCCATTTCTATTTCTCACGTAGCCTGGTTTGCAGTAACAACCTCTGCCTTGGAAAGTGCTGTGTTCGAGACCGTCACAAGTGTAGTCGCATCCTGTCTCTTTTGGGATTTCGTGCGGTCCTGTGCAGAGTGGTGGACATTCCTCCTTAGGAATGCATTTCCCATACTTGTCTCTCACAAAACCCTTTGCGCAGCGACACTTTGGGTAGACGATAGTATCGATATAAGTTACATTATCACAAGTATAGTCAGGATCACATGCGCAATCAATTTCATGGTAGATTTCATTTAGGCCTTTGCATTTAGTTGGACATTTGTTTATTGGCATGCATTTTCCTTCCATCCTAACGTACCCACTTTTACAGAAACATCCAGCTGCTTTAGTATTAGTTTTGTTTATATCATCACAAGTGTTTTCCAACCCTTCCACTAGGTGTTCTTCGTTGGGATCATTGCAACACAGGCTTTCATTTACGCACTCTCCATTCCAATCCCTTTCAAACCCATCCCTGCAGTAGCAACCTGTACTAATCTTCTGTGATTGACATTCTACATCAACTTCGCATGATGTATCACAGTAGATCTCCCTGTAAATTTGATTTTTTCCACAATTTGTCGCAACTAAAAAATGAAATAGTACAATAAAAATTAGTTGAACGGCTATCAAATTTAAAATCATCTACTTACTGACAGCTGAAGTAAGCGTTGTGAGAATAACGCTTATTATCTTCATGACTGATTTGTTGATACCAAGATGATCCCATTTTATACTATTAAGCAGCAGATCGATTGAATTATGTATCCAATTGTTCTAGCACATGTGCAAGTTGTTTTGTCATAGCGATCCATTGTAGTCCATATGCATACCTAAATGTTTGTACACGAATCTTGAACTTGACAATGATTATATTCCGGGGTTAACGTAGTTCACTGTGTGACTGAACTGAACACCTTCTTTCAAGAAACGGAAATAATTAAAGGGACCAGTTCAAATGCATCTGATCTCGCAAACAAAACAGGGCTTGCATTCCATACTTTGACTCCATTTTGCTGAATACCAATTTATTTTGGTCGCAAATATTAAAATACTGTCGTAATACCGTTTTGCATAAGACATTTATATACATATATAAATAAATTGTACATATTTATTATTTATTTTTGAGGTCTTGCGAAGCTTGCTTGGAAGATGGATTCGATTAAATAAAATGTTGGAAAATATAAATAGGAATGTGAGTATTTTCTAAATTGTAAGATCAGATTTTAAATTTCCTTACCCGTATCTAAGGTACCAGCGGACGCTAATAATCACATACTTTGTGTAGTCTAAAGATTATGGGTTAGATTATATGCCAATTGGTCAAATAATGACCATTTCGCTGTCCAATTATCATATTTTGCATGCAATTTCAGACAGAAATTATAATAGTCCAAAAGCCCACAGTCAATTTTGAAAAAAGGACAAACCGAATGATACGTACGTTAATATGTGGTTTTGATTCATGATTCATGATTTCAAATATTCCCGTTTTGCAACATTTAGTGGCAGCTAACCATGCAACCTCATGTAAAAGATGTCTTATTGTGGTTACAGTGGGTGAGTTTTCAGACGAGCAAATTATCCGACGTTTTCGTCAGATTTAAAAAAAACTATTTTACCCTAACCCAACTTTTTTTTTTAGAAGTGGTAACTTCATCATCATTTTACTACATAATTTTGAAATGACTTCGGTTCCTTTTACATATACGAAGTACATAATTTATTCCGTTTTTCGAAATTTAATCACATCAACATAAATAAATGTTAAAAGAGCTTCAACCATGAGAATTGGTTAAAGAAGAAATAAGAAATTAAAGCCAATAATATTTTGTTAAAAAACTTCCACGAAAATTATGCGTGACAAACTTGTTAAGGATGTCAGATTATGTGAATATCTTAACCCTTTCCCGTCAACTTTAAAACTGTTTTTCTCTAAATTATGTGAGTGCCAATGGGCGTTTTAAAATGCTTACACTTAAATATTTTGGACGCTGTATGTGTTCCGAATTTCAGTTTTCTAGCTCAAAATTTTAGGCCTTAAAACTGAATCGAATGCAGGACGGATGGACATTGTTAAGTCGTCATAACATTTGATGTAATCACATATATACAAACTTTTATGGGTCTACGACGAATATAAGGCAGTATCACAAACTACGTGTCATATTGTCATATCTTTTATGGCATCATATGAATAAATAATATATTACAATATTATTAAATATATTACAATATTATTTATCCTTGCTTTCTGGATATTGTTGACTAGGGTTTCTATACGAAGCAGCATATTTTTTTTGCTAACACTTAGTGGGAAATATGTGATTTCCTATCTAAATATTTCTGATAGCTATACCAAATCCTTAACAATAAAATTGTTAAACTGCGGCCCGGAGGAATTTCAGCTTTAAATATTAGCAAGGGGTTCTTTTCTGATTTTCTATGTACATATAACTAACTAAAAAGAATAGGTTACAAATCTGGTTCATAGTATGGAAAATTATAAAATGAAAAACACTTTGTGGTAAGATTTATGCTCATGGAACACTAAATGCTGTATTTTTCTCTTCAGTTTAAGTTAATTTAACACACGCCGATTTCAAATGCATAAATGATCAGAAGCCAAATAAAATGTTCGCACTAAAATAAAAGAACCAAACAATATGTTCAAATAAAAACGTGTTTCTTTTTCAGTGCAAACATTCAGATCTAACTAACGATTCGCAAGAAATCAAATTAATTTGAATGATCAATCTGTTCTGACGAACTCGTGCAGGTTCTGACGATCAAAACGCTGGCACTGTAACCGGCTTCATTAGAACATACATCGCTTGTTCCGACGTGTACATAAGAGCAGTTGTTCGTCAGAATACGCATACACTGTACCCGTAGCCTTACACGGCCACGCACGCAATTTTTGCATGAGACCCCTGCTGCTACCACACAAATTCACATTACCGACAAAAATACGTATCGCATATTTACATGTTTGGTAATGCTGTCCCTCACTGTCGGAAGACATTTTAGTATGTCACTAATCTTGCGTGTAAGGTTTGCGTTCCCATTTAAACCAACCATTATGTGAAACTGGTATAATTTGTGCAACTATTTGAATTTACATTTCAATTAAAAAATAAACTAAGACCCGATCAGCACATACATCTTTATTTATTGTTAAGCCATTAAATTGAAAATTTACAATTTAGATAAAGAACAACAAAAAACGGCTTGGATATTTTGGAAAGACACTCAATAAATAGCCCAAGTTAAATTGGCCCAGAACCTTAAATATTAAACATTTATTTAACTTGAAATTTGAGTCTTGTCACAGATGAGCTCGATAGTCAACTCTGCATTCCCATAGAAGAATTTTCCCTTAAATTTCGCATCTGTGAATACGCGTTGACCCTAGACGATAGTATTGACTGTGAAATATTTGGTATTTGATGCCCAGTTTTACATTAATGATACCTACATAACAGTTTTTTTCCAAAAATTACTCCCAGTCGACTATCTGTATAGTAACTCATATCAGCTTCTTTTGACATGTTATACTCTTGGATGTCTTGTATGATTTGAACTCGTTACCCTTCGCTCAGAATACATGCCAATACCTCTAATAATAAGCGCAAAGCCACTGAACTGAATATTACATCTTAATCCAAACGAATTAGTATACCGGCCGAAAAAACCCAAGAAGATCCTGTGTAATACTCAGGAAAAGAAGTAGGGCTTGGTGTGTGGGCGTTGTCAGTAGACAACTGCACATCTTGCGTCGCTAGAGACAGGTAAAAGTGATACAAAGATGTAAAGTTGGGCGATCTGCTAAAACCCAAACCCGCTGTAAATGGTAGAAAAAGTTGACCTCCGCACTACCCAACTTAGATAAACCCCTACAAAACATGGTGTGTCTACTTTTATAAGTTTAATTTTTTAGCATTAACCCCCAATTCTGAGTAAATGGTATTATTCATTCATTCATTTATTTATATATAAACTTTTTAAGTTCTTCTCTTCGACTGCAAACCGAAGAAGAACACAAATTAGCAACAGAACAATGAGATATTTTTGATATGCGTAGTTTCCTTTTTTTAGGGAGTATATCTTTGACTTGATCGAGGTGGTAATTTTTAGTGAATAATTGATAGTACCATGATAAACTTGATTAATCAAAAACGGTTGACTGGCAAGGGGAGTCGTTGTTAAAAATATATTTTTACCTAACCTGAAAACGTCGTTGCAATGTTGGAGGATTGAACATCCGCATAGCATAAAGTACGCCGTTGAAGTTCATGTGCTAAAGTTTTACTCTCTATTGCTGTTTTGATGAACTGAATTATATAATAAAAATACCATCCATGAACTACGTTGTATTTTCGTTATATAATATCAGTTTTCTTGTGATATTGGATATTTTTCATGGCAAAATTCGATTTTATGAATGATTTTTCTATTGTCCTTGCATTGATGCAAAAAACGCGTTCGAAAAACTGATTGACTATCAAATTTTTACTTTTCTGTATGAGATCTCATAAAAATAAAATATTAATGCCGTTTTCGTTTTGTAATCCGGAAGAGCTCACCGATCCGGGATGCCAATCGGATCACATTCATTTGAATTTGAGGTGTATTTGTCGTTGGATTTGTGTATATGTATTTCCAACCACCTCACTACCAATTTGATGACGATAAAGGGTATGGAGGACAAATAGTTTTAACCATTATAATATGTTTATATTACACCCAATATTATTTCATTATTTGTTTTGAAAAGTTTCAGAAGAGCCCGGATGTATTCCGGATTACCAAACGAAAACGACATAATATAAAATTCAACCCGAATCGACTTATACAGCGGCTCTCCAGTTTTCAAGCGAATGATATGCAACCTCAGCGTAATGACAAACAGCTGATGGACAGCGATGTCAGCCAACTGATTGCTTTGACATTGAAGTGACATTTTGGTTCTATTAAGGGGGCCCAATTCATAAATTTTCCGCAAAATAAACTCGATTTTATATAAATTTAAATATTTCCATTTAATTTTTGAGTAACTTAAGAGCCGTCTTAAAATGGTTCCAGTTTAAAAAAAAATTCAATCAATAACCCTTTAACAAACAGTAAGTGAAAAATCTAATTTGATTTCCCACAACACACTTTGCGTACACATTTCTTTATCTGTGTTTAATTATAGCTCTCGGTGATTTTTTTTTCTTCTGTTCTATCGTAACGTGAATTCAATACAGAACAATGCGTAGCCGCAGCAACTCGGGCGTTCGCCTGGATTACTACCAACGAATCGTCCATCGTCTTATAATGGCACACCAAGAGCCCGTAACTGGTCTGTTTCCTGCTAGTTCGGTAAATTCGCATGCATGGATTCGTGACAATGTGTACTGTATTTTGGCAGTATGGGGACTCTCAATGGCGTATAAGAAAATCGCCGATCAGGATGAAGATCGCGCCAAGTGCTATGAACTCGAGCAGAGTTGTGTGAAACTAATGCGTGGTCTACTCATGGCAATGATGAATCAGAAAGATAAAGTAGAACGCTTCAAAATCACACAAAATCCATTGGATTCCTTGCATGCAAAGTTCTCCAGCCGCAATGGACAACCGGTGGTTGGTGATGCCGAATGGGGCCATCTTCAAATCGATGCCGTATCTTTGTATCTGCTTACACTCGCACAAATGACTGCATCGGGCTTGCAGATTGTATTCTCTCTGGATGAGGTCTCTTTTATTCAGAATCTGGTGTTTTACATTGAATCTGCTTATTGTATCCCCGATTATGGCATCTGGGAACGTGGTGACAAGACTAACCATGGCGAACCCGAACTAAATGCCAGCTCTATTGGAATGGCAAAGGCTGCTCTAGAGTCAATGAATGAGTTGGATTTGTTTGGCGCAAGAGGTGGTCCAGCTTCAGTTATACATGTGCTGGCCGATGAAGCGCACAAGTGTCAGGCTGTGCTGCAGTCAATGCTGCCACGTGAATCGAACAGTAAAGAACTAGATGCCGGGCTGTTGTCAGTGATTGGTTTTCCTGCGTTCGCAGTGGATGACCCACAGTTGATCAAAACGACAAAAGAAGCGATTATGAATCGTTTGCAAGGAAAGTATGGCTGCAAACGCTTCCTTCGTGATGGGTATCGCACACCAAAGGAGGATCCATCTCGATTGTATTACGAGCGCTGGGAGTTGAGGATGTTCGAGAACATCGAATGCGAATGGCCGCTGTTCTTTGCCTACTTGATTTTGTTTTATGCCTTTCAGAATGACAAATTGTCTGTAAAGAACTACGCGGATCAACTAGAGGTGAGTGATAGAGTGTTATTTTGCACCATGTTAATGTTGAAATTGCTTCCAGAAAATAATGGTGCGAGGCGAAGATGGAGTTATGCTCATACCAGAGAGCTATGCAGTTCCACATAATTTGGTTGGCGAAGAGTACCAGAGACCTGGGTCGCAACCACGTGAGGTAGTTGGACGTTGCCCCTTTTTATGGGGTCAATCACTTCATATTTTGGGCAAGCTGCTTCAAGAGGTAAATTCACCTTATTTTCTTAATCATAAGTGTAACATTTTCTTTCTGTTGTAGGGCTTCCTTGCTGTTGGAGAACTCGATCCATTAAATCGACGTCTTGGTGCTCAGAAGAAACCCGACGTCGTCGTCCAAGTTGTTATTATTGCTGAAGATAATGAGATACGTGATAAACTGGCCGAACACGATTTACATGTTCAAACCATAGCCGAGGTGGCTCCAATTGAAGTCCAACCGGCACGCGTTCTCAGTCATCTGTACACATATTTGGGCAGGAATCGAAAGCTCGGCTTAACTGGTCGTAAATCACGCGATGTCGGTATTCTTAGTACAAGTAAATTGTACTCGCTCAAGGATAGAATCTTCGCCTTCACACCACAGGTAAGTTGCACACATTCACTTCTCTCCGTTGTTCCATCAGAAATCCTACTCATCCTCTCCAAAAAAAAAAAAACGTTTTGTGCTCCATTTTTTCCTTGGTTTTTTTTTTATTCAACTTAAGTTAATTTTTGTTTTGTTAAATTTGCCAAACGAACATAGTTTGTCGATCTGTCACGATTCTACATTGCATCCGACAACGAACTTATGATCGACATTCTCAAGGGTGAGATTAATTTCCTCAAATCAGCATGGGATTTACTTGGACGTCCGTTGGTAACGTTGGTTCTAAAGAATATCCATCTAGGTCCGTTTGTATGGCAACATAAGCCAAAAGGATATAATTATCCTTTGTTTATTGTGTTTTTTATTTCCCTAAATTGTTTATTTAAGTTGTGATTTTTTTTCTTTTTTGTTTTACTTTTCTTCCTGTTTTCTGTTGTTTTTCTTTTGGTTCTCTATGAGGAGGTAAAGTGAAAGCAAGTTAGTTGAAAGTTAATAATATTTTTATTTTTTTTTTCGCTATACAAATTTGAATCACATACACACATACACAAGAACACATAGAACGCTGTCCATAGTAGTTTGCAAAATCTGGCGATGGGAATAAAATTGGCTTCGATTGGGCCGGTGTTGGGTCGCAATCGGTGTATAAAGAAGAACCTTCATTTCTAACGGGCAAAGGTGTTGGCCTTATTTTGCTTCGCATAGTAGACTATTTTTTCGATGCTTCTTATGGGATCTGTATTCGTGGTCCATGTGGCGGTATATATTTTTTTTCTTTGTCTTTGCTTTATATTGCTGTTTCTATTAGGGATTTACTGTTTTAAAAAATTCATTCACATCTTGTAGTCTTCTGGGGACATGGAAGATATTCTTAAAACTCTAAACTGGGTGTCGTTAAAACACAATATCTGTCTGTTTGTTTTCGTGACATTTCTCATGGTTTTGTAATCCTAATGTAATCCTAATGACTAGAGCCGCTGTAAATCTTGTCTGTTATTGATTCTAAATACTAATAAAATAATTTACAAATTTCTAACAATATCTGGGATTGAGTGGCTGCTGTGGCTGCCTTCTTCGACTGTCTGCTATTCCCCCTGATTGTTCCGCGACTAATATTTTTCGATTCACTTTCATCATTGATTGAACTTGATGGCTTCCTCTATTGCATTGTCCCTTCTGAATTAACGGTGTGTGCAGTATCTTAGTGGTAAATGCGTTGGACTACTAAGCAAGACGTCCCAGGTTTAAATTCGCTGTAGTTCCACCTAAAGTTTTGTCTTGCCCCACATCTTGCTAAATACTCAAAAGCTCAATTCGCAGTTTCTCGGACAGGTTGATGTAGCTGTGTTGCTGATTTAGAAAGAATCGTCTCCCTCAGCAACCTTCCACGCAAAAGAGAGCGAAATATTCATCCCCTTTCAAAAAAAGACCCATCCTTCAGATCCGTATTGCAGGACTGTCCATTGCCTTAACAAAAAGCTCAAAGAGAAGACAGCTATTGACAAGAGTTATTCTAAATGTAAAACGATTTAATTTTTTGTGGTTTCTTCTAACGTATGGCTGCAGCATGTAAATCCTTCGAAGTATTCAGAAACTAAATCCGTACCCTTACCAAAAAGTATAAATTCGGTTTTGAAAAAAAATTATGAATTATGGACTAATGGTGAAGACGTGCAACAATCAGCATTCCGTCCCGGGAAAGATCAACTATCAGCAATGTATCATTTTGTATATACCGAAGAGCTGTTGTTCAAAGTGTAGTTTAAGAATCTGGACCTTTTTCTCTTATTCTTATTCATTCGAATAAATGTACTGCCTGGAGAAAAATCTGGGCTTTACCTTTCAGGTTGATATGTTGGAATTGCCTTACATAAGAATTTATTTTGCCGTCGCCAAAATTTCAGTTTGAAGAAGTCTGCGAGGGTTCCTTGTTCATATCTACTCCACGTACAACGTTTTTGAAGTAAGTCGCTATTACTTGATAGTGCGTTCTATGTTTTTTTTTCCATTGCACTACCCAAGATGCTCTCTATGTTGATGCTAAAATCACATAAAAAGAACGTCATGCATTGCTCATATGTTTTGTCTATGAGCTTCTAGTAACATTCTTCAGCGGCGTGGTACAAGAACTTCTTGAAAGTAGACAGAATTTACTATTATACTGCAGAAGAAAATGAATTATACCAAGCAGAGTTTGAATAATAAACAAGACAAATTTTATAGTTATTAGTTGCCGGACTTCGAATTAAAAGTAAAAAAACATAGAACAACACAACAGCTTTTGAAACTTGTGAACAATTTTGGCCAATAATAAAACAAACAAATAAAAAAAATTGGTAAACATATTTTGTTATTGAAAACAAATAAGTACTCAATACAAATAGAAAAAATTAAGCGAACTAAGAAGATACCTTAGTCCCAAAGGCGTTTCTTCCAGAAGTGGTGGTTTGGAATCATCAGTGGATTACCACGGGAAAGTCTCTGTAAGAAAAAGAAGCGAGGACAATCTCTTACAATTTAAAACAAGTGTTATGTGGCGGAGAAATTAATTTAAACAACTTCAAAATAAGTTCTAAGTTGTTACAATGTGGATATATCGAAGAATAGTACGGGCGTCTTGGTCATAGCCTCAGTGTTTAGTTCGTCGGACTATTGACAGAGTGGTTTCAGATTCCAATTCCTCCAATAGCACATTTTGCATAGTTGGTTTGTTTTTTAAGTGAAGCTGATGTAAATTTACAAAGAACGTTATTTCCTGGGTACAGAAAAAAAACCTACACTCAAAATACACACAACCAATTTACACCAACACAATTCAAAATTTAAATGAAGCGTTTAGAAGATGGAGATGCTCTTTTATTTCATTACTTCTTGTTTTATTGTTTATTACAGAAAAATAACTTTCGAGGCTCAAAATCTAAGCCTGCCAAAGTGTCACATCTTCTAGACACTTTGCTCTCTTCTTCCTTTAGCAAAACCTGCTTTCACATATCGAATATATAATTCCCTCTTCTGGGGTAGTTTTGCATGTCTACGTAAAAAATTCAAGAAACAATCAGCTATCGAATTTTTTTTTTATGTAAATGATCCTCAAAGTAATTAACTACAACGCAAGGTTTTTTTTTAATTTTATTTCTGTTATTTGTTTGAACGCACCAGATTTCTTTTATTATTTTTCTATATCTTAAGCAGTGAAAAAATAGCTTAGTAAATCATCCAAAATCAGACAAATGAAGTAAAAACAAAAAAGAACGCTTCAAACCCATACCACTCCTATTTCCTTATCATAACCTCAAAAATTCAATTTGAATTTTTCATCCCAAAAAACACTCACTCACACAAACACACACGAAACAGAAAACAAATTCCTTTAAATTGTGTATAATTAATCGTAGAACATCGATTATGACGAATACTACACCACACGCGATCCAGACTTACTAGCCAGTATTGTTACAACAAATTTGGCCTTCCTAACGAACAATTGGCGGCACATGTTGGGAAGGCCGACCATAACTCTAATGGCCACTCATTATCTTTTAGGTAATTACCACTTCTAAATCGCACTCAATTAATATTGGCATAAAAAAGAAACTATGTAAATATTTTATATTTAAGAAACGTATTTGATAAAACTAAAAAAAAATTAGCAAAATACGTTATACATTTTTTTTAAACATAACTCTGGGAAAAGGTGTTTTATCTAAAAAGTGCTAATTTTTAATTGTTAAGTTTTATAGAAAATGTATTCATTATAATCTAGTAAAACATCTATGTTGCAGAATTTTCGCACCCAGCACTTTACTTTTATTTCGCACAATGAAACGGAACGAAAATGTTTTTGGTCTTTCCAACTCATTTAAGCGGTGGAATATCATTTTTCTTGCGAACCCGTGGCAACTTTGGTACATGTGGGGAAAACATGTCTAGTTTTTATCCATGAATCAAATATACAAGATTAGGAAATCCCTTCAAGTCGACATTTTGTTTTGTCTGTTAAACGCCCAAAAAATACAATCGCAAAATCGTCAGTTGGCACGTTCACGATCAGATTCACGACAGCTATAGGTAATCTATGATAAAATCAGTGGCGATGGGAACATTTCAAAATCGCCAAACACAACAAATGCTGGTCACACTTCACCCGAAATATTTGCATGCCCCAGTGTTAAAATCAAGTTGCGGACTTATTGAGATTGACTTGAAATATATATTGTTAGTAAAATAACTTACGAATTGACTTACCTAGTGTATTCACGTTCCACATTATAAGTCGCTATCCACATTTTTTGAACGATTTTTTTTACGTCCTAAAACAGAAGATTTGCCACACATTTTCTCTGAGCTTGTTTTATTGATGAAACCTCCATAACATCTGCTTACACACACATACACATATATCTTTTGAAGCAGTACACATATTCCACAAATCAATTGCAAGTTCCCTGAAAATTAACCCACCGATAAAACGAGCTTAACCATGGTCACGTGAATTATTAAAATATATAAAGAGGGTTAGGTTACAGTGGAAGTGTAACTTGAGCGCCGATTGTTAAAAATTTTCAAACAAAACCCATTTTGTTTTGTGTGAATGCTTCAATGAGGTTTCGAAATCTTTTCGAAGATATTGGTACTTGGGTACTTGTTTTTTCTGTGGAAACATGCCATAATAGCCGTCTTAGTTGATTTTCCTTACTTTTGAGTAGAGCAGTTGGGTTATGGTCGGCAGCTGCCGGCTGGGTTTGTGAACTTTTATATTAATGGTAATACTACGTAAATTAGCGGGCTAACACCCGTTTACATCGAAGAAGTTGGCACAAAGTCCTAATCAGTGTAAACGGAAAAGTCTTAGAAGCACTCCGAATAAAGTCCCCCGTGTAAACTGATCCAATAAGTTAAAGCGTAGACCGGAATTAGTTGCTTTCGCCGCGGCTCATCGTTCATTATTCGTTCGGCAATTGTTGACCATTTTTAAACTGTAAGGGACTATTCATATGGAGCGAACTGCGAACAAGGGAATATTCGTAAATACTGACTTTTCATTCACATGACAACTTTTTTTGGTCTCAGAAATCTGCGAATCTGAGTTGTAAATGCTAGCAGCATGATGTGCCAATTTTAAGGTTATGTTCGAATGAATTTTTCATTCATGGAATTGTGGATCGCGAGTGAAAAGCAACAAGTTATAGACTTGGGAAGATTGAACAACAACATTTTTTATTGATAAAGTTCATAAAATCGTTTTTATTTTTTAAATTTTAAAACAACACAAAAGCAAATGACACAAAACAAAATGGCATTATCTTGGTACAAGACTTAAAGTACTAGAGTTTTCCTAGTACTATCCTAGTGATTGGATAGTTCAGTAACGTAAGTATGGATGTTATTCACTCGCTCACTGATGTCGCAATTCAGTATCTGGTTTGATATTAAATTTATTTGAAAATAGAAGCATAATCAGTAGACATTGTTTTTTTAAGTTAATAAACTGGAAGCAGAGTTTTGGGTTAGAGATAAAATCAAGCTGAGATTTATAGAAAATGTTGGCTTTGAATATGATATATTAATATAAGATCATGTATAAATTAACAAATTGTAAAACTATGAATCAAACAACATAAGAACACGAATAATATCAACACACTGGTAAATGTGCGCTTTATTGACCAAACTAGGCTCCAACACTATGCTAAAACACCTTTTCCCATTTATCGACGGGTGACGGTCATATAATAAGTCGTTTGTATTTTAGTCATCCTTAGAAATAACTTTAACGTCTTTTCCAAATTTTAATGAAAATGTTGGAAATAGCTCATGAATTTCCTCTCATCAATGTAGAAAGAAAAAACCTAACACAAGCATGCATCCTAACTAAACTTTGTGCGTACCTAATATCCGTGCTTTTGGGTCTCTTTGAATGTGTATCTATGTGGCTCTGTTAAGCAAGAATTCTACTTTCAACAATGTACCAACTAATATTTTATTTCATTTTTGTTCAACTGCGTCACGATGAAATTTCCATAAAAAAAAAATCAGATCAAAATAAAATCCCCTTGGCTATGATACAAACTATGCGTAAACTGAAATCGGGCTACATAAATGGTACCCGAGTAATGTTGGGCAATTTGAAGGACTTTCTCAATACATCGGCCATTACCGATCTAAGCTTTCTCGGTAGCCAAGAGGATGGCTATCCAGATCGTCTGCATCCAGACGTACAAACATATCTGGATGATCATCTACTGCGCTCATTCAGCAATAGAGGTGCAGTAAATATTCGATCGTCAGGACTACGACCAAGATCACTGCGCAGGCGTATGTCTTGCAAAGGCGCAATTAAAAAGACACGATCTATTAATGTGGATTGTAAGTATCAATTTGGCACACTAAAAAAAGTTGTCTCGATAAAAGCACGGTTTATTTAATTTTAGCTGACACGCTTGGCATGGAAGGTCCTGGTCCACTCATCGAACGACGTTTATCATCTATTGTACCACCACCATGGCTGCAGGCAAATTCGCAACAACATCACATTAATCTATTTGCTACAACACCCGAAGAAGAGCATCAACATTTGGAAATTCGAGAGAATATCTATCCCATTGATCCTCATCACAATCGAACAGTTAACGAGCGACGCAGTGAGTTTGCTAAGCAAATGGAAAGTGAGTAGAGTAGGAAACAACTTTTCTTCGGTTCGGTAGCAACATCTTATTTTTATTATTATTTTTGTTTTTTATGATTTCATATTTTGATTTGATTATTCAAACCCAAATCAAAAAATAACACAAAATTGCAATTGTGATTGTTTAAAAAAAAAGTTCCTAAAATTCTCATTCAACGCCATCGCACGGATACGAATTTCGCCGACACAGAAGTTGAGGAGTTGATTGCAATGCTTCGTGAAACGGAAAATCTCGAGGAGCAGGGTGATATCCTGCAGTATTTGGTTGATACCGAAGGCTTGGACTTTAACACAGGTATGTTAATTTTTTATTTCAGTTAAAAAATGCATAATGACATGACAATCATAACACTCATAAGAACATAACACGATGCATGCAAACATTAAAACAACTTTATTGGACTTATCAACGATTTTTTTTTTGAGTGATCGTGCGTTCTTTTTTGTATTTTGCCTTCAACATCATTTCGGTTTTTAATGCCTTAAATGAGTTGCAAATGTTTATTTTGATTAGCAAGCACACGCCTGCACAAGTTTAAAACTTATTTTTGTTCGAATTTGATTATGTACATCCCTAGTTTTCCCTAGTTTTGATGGGGTTATCAGTTTAGTTTAAAATTATGGACTCAACGGCTCCAAATGGAGCCTATTGTGCCTTCCCTGGAGGGGTCCTACAGGAATGTTTTAAATGATTTCAATGAGTAGTAGGGGCTGCGGAAAAATTCGCAATTTGAGAAATCCAAGCAATTCCAATCCGGTCTCTTCTACATGTTTTTCAAAATTTCCGTTCCTTTGCAATTCTTTCCGTTCCACGATCATATGTCGCGTGCTTAAATCTATCAATACATCAACAAAGTAAAATAATATACCAATGTTATAACTCATTTTAATAGTAATCAGGCACTTCTGTAGTCATTTTTATTTAATAATTCCATAATTCCGATCATAACCTCGTTGGGAAATTTACAGAAGTCTAAGGATATTGTGAATCTTTCCAACGAGCAACACGAGTTCATCCACTACCCGTACACTTGTTGGGCAACTATCTCTATTTATCTCCACCGCGTTGGTTGGAGCTTCGTACATTACAGTTTAATGAGTTGGAACTATCGTTTTCCTGGAAATCAAAAGCTGCACAAGGATCTACTTCCTTGAACGCTTCGTATCTACCCAAATTATTTTTCTATTTCGTCTCAGTTTTCTAGGGATTTTCTTTTTGTAAAATCTTCCCTATCATTATTATCATTCACGAAGTAAACGAAAATTTTTTTCTTCATGTTCTTTCCGAAATCCGTTGCACTCTCTTCTTGATTTCGAACTGCAACGAGTGTTTTCCAAGCTTCACACCTCATAAAAATACATACATGCAATCAAATGCTGATTTAGAGTTCTAGACTAGCAGCTTAGTTGCTTAGTTAAACATCGCGTAAGTATTTACGCAACCTTTACGTAACTTTGCCGAAATTTTGATTTATAAACGATTTTCTTCTGTGTTTAGACTAACCGAGGTTTGTGTCTTAATAAGTAAGGACACTTACCAAACTAGTACTAAAAACAGAAGATTCTACTACATTTTGCTTTAAGGATGCAGAAACTCAGCTGCTTGGGACAGATCTTTGTTTATTTATATTGAAATATTTTGCCTAGCATGGTGGACTCCCAAAACAAAATAAAAAAGTTTAAAAAATTGGGATTCCACTGATATAGGTACTACAATTTTTGTATGAAATATGTTACAAAGGCACACGTATAAATATATAATCAATTATACGATTTGCATTGTCTCAGGTTACTTTATTGGCTGAAGAAATTAATTAAATCGACATCCGTCACAAAAGGAATTTTTATGTCTTTTTATAACTTTTTTGTTTTAATGAAAATATCAAAATGACATTAGCAACCAAAAACAAATTTTACACATACCAAACACAGCCTCTTAATTCAAATTTTGGCGTTTAGGTAACGCATCGCTTAAGCAACATTGCTTAAGTTATATAAAAAATGTTTTGCTGTGTATGGGCAGTTGAAGTATGGCTTAAAGTAAAGCTGGCCTTAAAATTTGTTTATAAATAAGGCTGTGGCTCTTTAAAAGTTAAGTAATTTTCTAAACGGTTTTCCAACTTTTTGTGAAAATTGTTCGTACTATTTATGCCAGGTCAGGAAATTGGAGACTGGCAACGGGGTCAAAATCACATTTTTTGTTTTTATTTTATTAACTGCTGGGCTCCACGATCATTTTTCTCCTACCGGTTACTGCCGGTATGTCTCCAAATCAAGATGGTCAAGTCAGCTAAAACTAATCATGAATAATAAAATAGCATGATGGAACCCCGAATCGCATGTAGTCAGTTACTACTCAAATAAGTTAGCCCATAGTAATATTTATTCACATTTTTCCCGGACACTCATCTCATTTCCAAAACAAAACAAAAAATCAATTACTTTTTTAATTTTGTTTTATATGTATTTGTAATATTAGTTTATTCCTAAAATATTATGTATTTTCTTTTTAAGGGTAAAAATTCTTTTTATAGGTATTTTATATATTTTGTCACAAGAAAAATAAAAAAAATTTCGTATTTAATAATAATTAAAAAAAAAAACATTTAATTAAACAGTTCCTTTTGTTTTGTTTGTTATCTTCTCCTCCTTTGTCTTCCGTACACAAAAAAATAATGTCTTTCAATCAAACACGTCACATTCTAGCTGGACTGGGATTACGAAGCAAAAGTGCGATCGGTAAGTACCCCAAATATGACAGACTCCATCCACACTTCAAGAAGAAGTTCTTACACTATTTCGTCAATCGATTTCGCATAAATGTGAAAACACCCTCATTTCGGCAAAACACATTATTAAAAATTGTATAGCACTTGTTTTTCTCTTTTCCATTTGGTGTTGTTGTTTCTCTTTTAGTAAGTTAAATCATTTGAAAAAAAAAATACGTATCTATTATTTATTTTTTATTGGTGAGGTAAAATGTAAGTTTCTAGGCAGGCTTTATATTTGTTGAAAACTGCGCATGCTTTCAATTTGCTTAATGTTTTTTATTTTTTTATTTTTATTCTTATAAAATCTATTTTAATTTGCACATTTATTGATAATTTTATTAAACAAAAAAAACTTTAAAGCATTTCTTTACTAAATTAAATTTATTTCATTATCTAAAACATTGCTTCTACATAACTTCCATTTGTATGCTGTTGGGCTGTGGCTGTAACCGCTTTTTGTCAACGGGTTTAAAAAATGTTACAAACAATTTAATGCTTTGGTTGGTCGATTGATAAAAATTAAAACAAAAAAAAATTGTTTGAAAACAAAAAAAAAAAAGAAATCGAATCATCATTTCTAGTGGAGGAGAATGGTTCCTCAAATGATGATCCAAATCTTTTGCAAATAGATACTAATTCTTCTCACTCTGAAGGCATGCTGGAAGAGGGTAAAGTTGTCACAGTGCGCAGTCTCCTCAAGGGCTTGTACGAGAAGGCATGCCAGCAAAAGTTGTGGGGTCTTGTCCGTCACACAGCTGGCATGTTGGGTAAACGGGTGGAAGATTTGGCAAAGGCGGTTACCGATTTGTTGGTCCGACAGAAACAGGTGAGTGTGAGGGTTCCTTTTTTGTGTTCCCTTTTTATTTTTTGCTTTTAGGTCACAGTTGGTATGCCACCGCATAATGAATTCACCATCACAGCACCTCTTCCAGAAGTGGAACTGCGTCAGTTGATTCACGATGTAAGTTCTCGTGTGATTTTTGTCGCTTTACACAATTTGATGATCTTTATGTCAGGCCTATGGAGATGATCAAAGTACTTCGATGTTGACTCAGGAATTAATGGTCTATCTGGCCATGTTTATTCGCACAGAACCGCAACTCTTCCATGAGATGTTGCGATTGCGTGTCGGTTTAATTATTCAGGTTATGGCAAAGGAGTTGTCACGCACATTGAACTGTGACGGTGAACAGGCATCGGAACATTTGCTCAATTTGTCACCATTTGAGATGAAGAATCTATTGTATCACATTCTGAGTGGCAAAGAGTTTGCGGTTAGCAGTGGTGAGTTAGATTGTGAGAAATTGTGTATGCAATTTTTTTTTGAATGTTTCAATTTGTTTTATAGTTGCACGAGGAAATCTGTCAATTGTCAGCTGCAAGTCAAGTCGCGTCAGCAAGAAGAGTCAAATTGGTCTTGGAGATCCAGAAAGTGATGATCTTATTCCGGCTATTGACGATCGACAGGGCCAATGGCTGCGAAGACGACGCTTGGATGGAGCTTTGAATCGGGTCCCCAGAGACTTTTACTCCAGGGTGTGGTCCGTTTTGGAGAAAGTAAGTGTCCTTAAATTCCTAAAAATTCCTTTTCTTTTTTACACATTTTAATATTTTTAGTGCCAAGGACTTGCAATTGAAGGTCGCATTCTTCAGCAATCACTAACTCAAGAGATGACACCAGGCGAATTAAAGTTCGCACTGGAAGTTGAAACAGCACTAAATCAGATCCCTCAACCCGAATATCGTCAACTGGTCGTTGAAGCTCTAATGGTGCTCACTCTCGTCACAGAACACAATTTAGTATCATCACTTGGTGGAGTCATCTATGTGGAACACTTGGTTCACAAGGCCAATCAACTATTTCTTGATGATCAGCGTAAAGTTTCTGGTGATGCCACTTTATGTTGTGCCAAAACAAAGGATGGTAAGGATAACACAACAGCATCTGGCATGTTGTTATGTGGTGGAGCAGCTTATATTTGTCAGCATTTGTATGATAGGTGAGATTTCTTGGAGTACACCCTTTTTTTATGTTTTTTTTAATTTCATTATTATTTAAAGCGCTCCCAGTGGAAGTTACGGAACCATGACATATATGGCTCGAGCAGTAGCTCTTGTTTTGGAATGTGTACCAAAACAGGGCGAAATGGATTGCACAATTTGTTAACAAAAAAAAACAAAAACAACAAAACAGAAAACCAAACGAATATATTACCTTTTCCTATTTAATTTCCTGGTATTAAATTCCAAGTGGCATCTTAAGTTTAGTGTTTGAATTTATTTAAAACGCTTTTTTAGAAAAGAAACATTGTTCCCTGTAATTGTGATTTCAATGTTACACATCCTAAACTATTTTTTTTTACAAATGGAATGTCTCGAACTTGATATTAAAACAATGAATACTTACTTAACTAAATTAGCCAACCACTGTAGAAATTTAATTATTGTATAACTAAAGAGAAACTATATTGTATATTCTTTAGGTGGAGTAATAAATATGTGTTTTATCAAAGCGTTTAATCAACATGTTTTTATTTAAGAAGTTGGAGTTAGAAATAGAAAGTCTAAATTTTTAAAATTGATAAGATTTTAAGTCTAATTTGTTATATAAAGACTCGATTTGGCTGTATATTAAACAAGAACTAAGGCGAATATGGATTTCTTGGATTTCACTTGTTTCCAACTTTGGTGGGTATGTGTGAGAGATTATAACACCCAAAGCTTTTCTAGGGACACCCCTTTCACCTTATAGCCTCAATCCGTGGAATACGTCGCTTGAGTTCCGTCGTCGTTTTTTACTGAGTGAAGTATTAAGTACATGACCTAGTATGGAAGACGACTTAGAGGCGAAAAATACGACTAAATCGGCGAGCAACGTAGACAAACTATCTGCTTTTCACCCGTCGTTTCATACATTACCAAATTTACATAATTTTAGTTCACGCATTCTAGAATTGAAGTAATCATATTCATTGGTGAACAAATTGAGATCTATGAATTTAAAGCATTTTTATTGGTGGAAACTTTGACTTTTAGATTTTGCGAGACGAAAGTAGTGCCATAATCATTAAATGTGTTTTCGTGGTTTTCGAAGAGTAAACGTAAACTCAGCTGTTTTCACCTTTATAATTTTCTACTTATATAGAAGTTTACGTGCAAATCAAAGATATTTCAATTGGTAAAATCTCAAATCCTGTTTGTATAAAAACAAATTGAATGTATTTTGTAGACTGAGAAATTTCGCTTTAGGCAGACTATGTATATTTTTCGTACACGCACACGCACAAATAAAATATTATACTTATTGATAAATTGAATAGAAAATTCGAGTTACTATTAATACCATAAGTGATTAATAACATGAGTAAAATGCAACATTATAAATAACTACTCTTTTATGGAATTTGAAATAACTCACTTGGCAATCTAAGGCATTTCTTTAGGTAATATCCTCGTGCTCTTACGTAGCAACCCAACAATCATAGTTGGCCCTTGAGTAAAGCAAAACTTAACATATTTACTTTAGTCAAATGTCAAATGGTAAGCATTGGAAACTAAGTTTATGTGTATCAAATGATAGTGAAGTGAACTATCAATCATTGCATACACATATCAGTTTGGTGGAAAAAATATACATTCGCACAAAAACTTTTCTTTCATTTCCGATTTATTTCCTCAAAATTATTATGAATTGCGACACAACAAAAATTACATACATAGATTATGATGTTTCTATTGCATATGTGTGTTCTTTCCAGAATAATTACTGTCTTTTGATTAGCAATGCAATAATTTTAGAAGAATTAGGAATTCATCCGGTAGCACTTGGATTGCCCATCGAAAACTCGTTTATTATCATACAAAGCACTTTTTGTATTTTTTCTTAGATACCTAAAAAAGAGTTCTACGCTAAAGAACAGGATTTAATAAGCAAATGTAGTTTAGCCCTTAAATTATTTAAAAATGTATTCAAAATAAAAACTCTCCACATTAATCGTTCAATTCAAATTGTTTCGTTGAGAATTTCTGTACAAAAGGAAGTGTTTGGCATCACCAAAAATTTTAAACTGTCACTCTGACAACACCTCCAGAAACAAAAAAGAAAAATACGTACATTTTCCACAGTTCTGCACAGAACCAACAACACAGCTGAAAACACTTCTCGAATTGTCGTAATTTTTTTTCCATTTGTCTTTCTTCCAATTTTTCTGCTCTAAAATGGCGTTAATGTTCTCAGTTTTTCGTAGCAATCAATTTTCGTGACAAAAAACCAATTTAAAGCAAATTGTTTGCATTTATCCAGAAAAGCAATAGAGAATGCGATCAACCAAATCATTCGGCCGAAGTGTGAACAATTAAAAAAAAACACCCGTTTACAATAATAAGGCGTAAAAATACTGCCACAAAATACAAGTCAAATATTTTGTTGATTACACTTCGACCTTCTAAGCAGGGAAACAAAAATTTTCATCAAGCAAACAATTTTTTTAAAGCCTTAATTGAAACCACCATTCTTAACTTATTGGCAAAGAAAATAAAAAAAAACTTAACAATCTCGTGGTCATCGTCGTATCGCAGTGTTGTGATTTTTTTTTGTCGGAAGAGAAGTGTGGAAAAATCAATCGCACGCACAACACACTTCATCCTCGTCATGCAACAAGAACCCAACGATGAAAGTTGGCTGGAGGAGCAGTGTCTTCATGAGCTTGACGCTCAGAATGACTACGAACGTGATTACCATAGACAAAGGGACAGCTCCATCAGCACAGTTTGGGGTGCATTTCAGGATTCAGCTACAGCCGTAGCACAGTTGTATCGAGGTATGATTTTGTTTTAGTGTATTTTTTCTTTTACATATTTTTCGCTGTTCCCCTCAAGGACAAGTTTACTTGCCTATGGGATGTAGGGTTTTTTTCTTGTTTTATTTATCTGATTCTCTTCCTCCGATCAGTTGTGATTTGCCGACATTTTGTTTTTATTTTTATTTCAGACAATAGAGTCATGGATTTTCTTAGTAGAAAAAGGAAATGTCTACACATCAAATTGAATTTGTATTTTTATTTCTATGTACATAGGTAGCGAAAATATTCGGGTATATTTGTTTGTGTTTACGAGTAAGCGGAATGAGCTGAACTTCAGGACGTGTGTGTGTTAAGTTGACACCTGCTGTTGATGACCTCCTTTCTACCTGCTGAAGTCTGACATCAGTTCCTTGTTCTTTCCTACCGCACTTTGCATTTGCTTAATCTTTTCTCCATTTTGTTCCCAAACAATAATGTATCTCTGATGAGCTGTCTTCCTTTTCACAATTGATGTTTCTATTATTTGATTGTCTATTTTTGGTCGCGCTGTAATGATTTCGAAATCTTTAAATGGTGCTTTGCTAAACAACTAATTATTGTTGTTCTTTGCTTTCGGCGGATGAAGGAATGCAATCATATTTCTCAAAATATATTTTCGATGAGCAGACGGAAAAAATTGGAATTCTGCCGGCAGCGTCTGCATAGTTGACAAAATTCGATAAAAAAATAATTCGGCTGGCCGAAAATAGATTTAAGCAATATTACGTATTTGCGGTTTACGGCAGAGCCCCACCACACACCTGCAAATAGATTTAGCATATTTTTGAAGCATTAGCATGATGCGTCTAATTGCTTTCAAATTAATGATGATTATTTGCACGTTTTCTCTTGTGTGTCGTCATTGAGTTGTTGTCGTCGAATAATAAAATTTTAATTACATCTAAATGGAGAGACGTATAATTTACTCGCGAAATAAACAAGAGCAAAAGTCATCCCATGTTGGCTGTGCAACCGGCGTACACAAGTTGGCGCCACCATCCGCTCTGGCAACAAGTTGATTACAGGTATCCCAAGACATTATGCCTGAGGGATCTTCTTGCCTGGTCATCGTATGAGTCCTAAAACATGCCCTTCCAGCTGTGGTAATGTCAAAACTAGAGGCCAAACTGGAAAATAGAAGCATCATGTTAAACTTATACCGCTGTGTTTGATAATACTAATTCCAAGTCGGTTTTCATATCCAGTTCATTAAAATGTCAATTAAAAAAATTATCTCACAGTAAAAGTAAATGCGTAAGGGAATACCCTAAGTCACGTATGTATTTGTTTGTATGTATGGGTCTTCCCAAGGAATGTGGTGCGGGAGAATTGTAGAATTCGTCATCTACCATAAAAAATCTATATTCTGTATCCGTCCACAATTTCATTTTGTTTTTACACCTCAATGGCATGTGAAAAAGCTAACAAGAACAAGTATTTTCATACACTCACACCTTCATCTGGTGATGGTTATCAACGACGCCTCCATGAATGAGCTGCTCAACCTGTAATGGAGAAAAGCGTACTGATTCGTCAATGTATAACTTAAGAGCACTGACAATATTTCAGTGTCTGGTTCCGGTACCTCAACAGTGCACATTCAGCTCTAGGGGAGGTACTGAAACAAAGGTAGCTGAATCTCTGAATCATGCAAGAGGAAATAAGCCTCGGACGATCTGTGGTTTGGGGATCCATCCATCTCTTTAGGTGAGAAAGTTTGAATGGACAAGGCGGGCCCACATCCAACCTAACAAGACTGCCCACCTGACTAGTCATCTTGGCAGCCAACGCGGGAAGGTTTTATCTTCTATCAAATTCATTCGTTTGCCATCTGATTTGGTAGATTAGGTGGTTTCGCTATAGCAAGAGCGTTGTCTCGATCTGGCCCTCATAAAATGTCACTCGAAAGAGGAACACAGCCGCCTTCCCTCTACGGTCTCGCATTGCTACCGTTAGGCTTTGAGTCGCAGATCCTCTTGGATGGAGCACTGTCGGCCATTTGCCCGATGTGGCCGTGCCAATGTAGTCGACATGTTTTGCATTTATAAATTTTTTGACTACGTTCACATCTTGAAACAACTTCCTTCGCCATCCTCGCACCCAGGACCAAAGAGTTATCAGAAGAATTTTGGCCGATATTAGTTCTTTTTTCTTGCTTATCGTCTAGCAATCGGCGCCGTATAGAAAACTTGGCAAGATAAGGGTTCTGTAGAGCATACATTTCGTTTTTCGGGTTAGGAGTTTAGCAAAAACGAACTAGCAACGGATCTCCATTAAGATGTCATTAGTAGAGTTAATGTTTACCGCGAGGTAAATGAACTCCTTAAACACATCGAAGTTGCTGCTATCAACGTTTTGTCCTAAGTGGTGTTTGTTTGTTGATAGTATACATTTCATCAAGTATTCGTATTTAAGTTTCAAGGCCAACATTGCAGCGACTGTACTGTTTCAAATTCGCCACATACTTTAATATGTACTTATTTTCTTTGTATGTTTGTCTTTAAATTAAAAAGCAATAAAGTTGCACAGAAACCTGTTGAATTTTATTTTATGACCAGCTGCTGTCGATGGAACCGGGTAAAATTGATTTTGTTTCAATTGATTGTAGAACGTGCATTAAATATACGTTTTCTATTTAAAATATAATAATAAGCAATTGGCTGGACGATAATTGAGTTACGCGAAGAAAATTTTGAAAGGTTACAAACGATATCGATTTTAAAAGCTAGGTGATGCGATAGTCTTCGCTGAAACGATATATTGACGTGAAGTGAGAAATGAAATTAATGTTCGAAACGAAAGAAAAAATTACATATATTCTTGGACCTGAGATGTAATTTGTTTTCCTTGTACGCCCATGTTTCTCACAGTAAACCAGCTGTTCTGGCACTGAATGAAGCACAGGTTGGCATTGATTCCGATTTAAAGGAGTTTATCCTGCCTGGAGTTAACTTAGTGCCATTATTCTTCCCACATCGTGGTCTCGCCGTTTATATACGTTGTGATGTAGCCTACCACAGTACAGCCAATGTTTCAATCCGGAATTTAATTTCATCTGATTGAGGTTCCATGTCCGTAGGCAAATTATTCACTAATGTTTTATTTACAGAATATCTGATCTGGATAGGCATTGAACCCGAAGGATGTTATGTTGAGATCTTTGCTGATGTAAATAATTTCACCCAGCTTGTAAATGAGCCGACACAAATTCCGAAAATTAGCAGTCAAACTGCAAACACACTGGACTTATTTCTTACCTCTCACCCTGATAAGTACACCATAAATGTATTATCGCCTCTAGGTTAGTCAATGGTCTGTATCATATTGGCGAATTTCTCGTACTCCAGCCACACAGTTAATGAACAAACTCCTAAAAGAACCGTATGGCAATACGAGAAAGCCAATGGGAAGCTTTAAACGCGTTCTTTAGGAGTTTTAACTGGTCGTTGTGCTTCCTCGACAACGACGTCGACGCCGCTGCCGATATGATTACATATCGCTTATGAATGAAACGCTTTGTTCCTATCAGGATAAAGAATATCAAACCAAAGAGGCTATCAGGGTAAAAAAGGTGAGCTTTCGGTCATTTAAAGCCAACCCAACTGAAGAAAACCGAAAAGAGATAGTATGTCCCTTATCGTTCGTCGAAGAAGTGTTTATCTACCACTGCGTAAGCTTTTCTATCTGTCCTATTCTGCAGGGCTCTTTCCGAGCCAAAACAGCATTTGTCCAGCCTGTTCCAAAAAAAGAGCGAATATTCCTGCCCTCCTCCTACCGACCAATTGCACAAACGTCCCAGGGTCATGGAAATGCTGATAAATCGTCAGCTTATGAAATATCTTGAATCACGAAAACTTCTTAATGACCGGCAGTACGGTTTTCGCAGCAACAGATCCACTGGTGATTTGATGACATATCTAACCAAAAAGTGGAACCGATCTATTTACCGTGGTGGTGAAAGTAAGTTAGTTGCGCTTGATAATTCAAGAGAATTTGACAGAGTTTGTCTTCATTGAATTAGAAATTACCTTTCGGACCGTTCAACACAAGTCGTTTTGGAAGGTTTCCATTCTGCAACTCACCAAATTAATGCTGGTGTCCCCCAAGGCTCCGTTTTGTCTCCGACTCTCTTTATTTTTATTAATTATCTCCAGTCTGTTACTTCTTATCCAATCCATTCCATTATCTTCGGGCGTGGAGCTAGAACGGCAAAGTATATTAAGCTCAGTTAATTCTGACCTTGACAGTGAAGAGAGGTAAAACCAACAGAGTAGAATTTACTGCTTCCAAACACAATGCTGTCTTATGTCATTAAAGGGAAACCCCAATACTCTGTCATTATCCATGAATGGCACTTGCATCGCTGCAACCGAAAGGCTTTCCGTCCTCGGTATGTGTGTTAACGACAAACTTCGTTTCGACGTCGCCAAGAACGCCGCGAAATGTCTAGGCGATGCTAGAAATATTTCACCCCTTCTGCTCTGGCTAGTATTTATAAGGCTTTTATTCGTCCAAAACTGGATTACAACGCTCATATCTGAACTGGTGCACCAATAACATATTTTGAGCTACTTGACAGGATTAAAAAACGTGGGGTTAAACTTATTGGCAATCGAGATATCGCCAAGTCGCTTGACGCTCTTAGTCTCCTGCCTGTCATTGTTTTATAGGTATTTCCACCACAACTGCTCAAACGAAATAGCCAGCCACCCCCCCCCCCCCCCCCCCCCCCAACAGCAATTAAACCACAATACTCGCCATTCTAAGAATGCACATCAGTTCACCCTTAAGATTCGTTTATCAGATGTTCTACCCGAATGTGGAACGCTCTACCACGCTCTGTTTTCTCCTTGCATTACAGTTTACAGACATTTGAAACCAACGTGCATCGGTATCTCTATATACAAGTTTGTAGAATTTTATATCTCAAATATTTTATTTATGAATGCCCAAAAGTAGAAGATCAATCTAAAAATTTGTCTGAAATTCTAACCTTATAAGTTTTGAATGTAATGTTTTTTTTTACTTCTTGTATCCTTTCAGAACGCTCAAATAATGCCTATCAAAACGATACGGGTGCTCTATGGTTACCATTTCAAACAGCTGCTGGCACTGTAACTAGTTTGTATAAAGGTAGGTTGTTTCATTCAGCATTTAGTTCATATCTAATAAATAATTTACTTCAATAGAATCCTGTGAAGGAATCAAACGTACCGGTGAGGCTGCCGTACAAAGTGGATACCAAAAACGAACTAAAGAACTGGTAGATTGGGCACGAAGCAAAAAGCGCCGGGTCATACGTCGTGCTGATCTGTTAGCCTATTTAGCTGGCAAACCACCACCACCTTTAAATTCTACACGTCGGTGAGTTTTATATGGACACACAAAAATGGTCTCCAAAATTCCCAAATCATTAATTATGGTAAACAAATTTTCATTTTTGCTTTGGTTTTTTTTTTCTCTGATTTCAGCTCGCCAAAACCCGAACAAAATTCGAATGCATTTACTACTCCTGGCGGTGAACCCACGACAGATTTGCACACCTTTAGAGAAGCCCTAGTCTTGAGACCTAGGTAAGTTTGCTGTTCAAATGCCACTGCTGTCTTAAGTTCTAATATTTGTATTACTCTCTCTTTCTTTCTTTGGCAGAGGTCCAGAACTTTTCGCATTTGTAGCTAATGAAATCGCTCGTCACTGTAAGCGTCCAGCAAGTCCATTAGATGACACAATGGACGTGTGTCACTACAGCAGTAAACGACAACGTTTTATGTAAAAAGAAAAAACAACACTTCCTCCTGGATTATTACAACACTGTCGTCCCTTGTGAGACACAATTCAATTTTGTACATTCATCATGTATGTATTGACGATAAAAGAACCGCAGGTAATTAACGGATCAGAACGGAACAAAATCATAAGAATAAGAAGGAATACATTTATTCTAATCAGCAAAATAGTGATTTTAATAATTTTATATCATTTTTGGTTAAAAACTTTTTAGAAATTCATTCTATCGAGGTTATTATTTTTTATACGTCTTCGTACATTATACATAACTAGTTTGCTTTAATATAAACTACTTGTTTATACTTTTTATTATTATTATTATTATTATTGTTTTATTTTAATTTTCAACAGTAGTTAAGTGTTAAGTGAAATTAATAAAAAAAAAACAATTTGATTCCTATCTCAAATGTGAATGAAATAGTAATAAAAAGTAAAACAAAAAAATATAAAAAAAAACATTTCTACAAAATATTTTAAGAAGCGAAATACACAAACTATGTTGTAATGTTACATTTATAAAAAAAATATAAATAAAAACGTAGAGTGTAAAGCAATTTCGATCGCCATACATTTACCTTATTAAAAAAAATATATATATAGACTAACTTTTATATTACATTAAAGGAAAGCTAAATCTCCAATAATTATATTGAACAGATAAATGTATTCGAACCCTACCGATAGCAAATTTACTGTGATTTAGCTTAAATTTGTGGACTCTCGAATGTTGTTTTTTTGCTTGCTTTCAAATTCTACAAAAGAATAGGATCAACAATTTAAACTTCACATTAAATTTGTTATTGTTAAGGCCCTTTGTATATATGTATTGAATTATGTATTATAACACTTTGGCAATGTTTTCTTTAACTATTACTATTACCTATTATTGTTTTATAAAACTTGAAATTTCGAATATAAGAATTCAAAGTTCCAAACAAAAATGATTGACAAATTGATGTGCTGAGCATGTTGGCACTCAAAACACTCATACTCATACCACAGGAAAGGAATTAATTTATGACATTCGATTTAATTGTTTCACTTTTCATTGCCAAATGTCAGTAGGTTGCTATATGAGAAATTATAAAACAAACGAAAAATATATCATTAAAAAATTAAAAAAAAAAATTAAATATACATATTCTATCGTTTTATTTTGCGGATATGTTTCAAAGCCGATTCGGAAAAGTAGGATTTCATTATACTTTTTAAGTGCTTTTAAGTACGGTTATCAACCGCTGGAGGACTCTGTTGCACGTCGAAATGAAGTCGCTAATTGGCACCAATTGACTATAAAAAACATTAAGAAAGGCAACAGTCCGCTTGGGGCAAACCGTATGATACCCTCTCCATATCCCTATTTGCCATTAATAAAAAAACGAGATCTTTAATATAAAGGCTTAAAAATTGCGTACGGATGGACAGACATTGCTAATGGTCCTCATCATAAATATATACGGCCCTAGCGATGTATCCGTCGGAACGGAAAATTCTCCGATTTCCTACGATTCGGAGGATTTTTGCTTCGAGGTATTCTTCGGAACATCTGTTCGGAACATTGTTCCGACAGCAAAAAACGCACAACTAATGATCTGCGTTGCAGTGCGATGAAATGCATTAGCAGTGACATTTGTGACAGTTGCACACCATTTTTTGTCCGATCTCCTCCGACAGCAAGTGGTCGCGGAATTTTTTCCGATTTTCGGATAAGCAGTTAAAAAATGTAAGCAAGTATAAATAAAAAAAATAAAAAAAGTATTAAGTATGAAATACCTCCCCCCTGTCAACATATACAGATTTAAAGTTCTGCAAATACAAATATTTGCATATATCGGTACATTTTATACACATTTATATACATCTCTACATTTGTCGCATGTCAGATCAATGCGTCGTCGCATTTTAATTATTTTTTTCCGAAATCGGATACCTCGAATGTAATTAGGGTCTCCGACAGAGTATGCGTTGCGGAGAATTTTCCGTTCCGACGGACACCTCGCTAGGGCCGATATACTTTTAGGGGTCTACGACGAATATTAAGGGGTGTTATAAACTATGTGTCACAACTAATATACCCTTAGGATAGGGTATAAAGAGTTGTAAGTGTGGCTACACATCAATGTGCTTATTAAACCTCCTCTCCGTACTGTTCTCATCTAACCGGACTTTCATTTTTAGTCCTGTCGAACAAAAGTAAATTGCAATCCTAATAATTCGTTGTCTGAGATGGAATAAGGTATCATAATGCCACCCGGTTAACTGGTTTCCGCTCCCTCTGGTTGCTCTTTTTGAACCTAGAAATTGTCATTTTTTAAGGGGAGCTCTTCTTATGAATATTTATAAGAATTTTAATGTTTATTTCAATGTATTTCATACCTAATTTAACCTCCAAAAAGTTAAAGTAGACATCCTTCTGTTTCATATTTCGGCCGATAGTGGCAGATTACCTGGTCGCAATCAGTGTGACCGTAGTGCAATATTTTAAGCAGCAGATATTTTTTGTTTTTAAATAATCACATATAAAATGGAATATGTGGCCCTTTTAATATTTAGATAAAAAAATATTCTTCATAAATAGGAGTGAAATACTCCACTTACTTCTGCAAAATTTCTAAATTGAGCTACAGCCAAGAACCGTAACACAGTGATAACAAATCGTTGACGAAATCCCTTGTCGAGGGCATTTAGAAAAAAAAACAAGCTAAAAGGGCGAAAGCGCATTTTCAACCCTCTCAATTGAAAAAAGGGCATTTAAATTTTTAGGGCTATTAAAGGGTTATTTTCTTATTTTCCTAGGTAACAACTGTAAGATCTTATGGAAACCTAATTGGCGCACTTTAGCGAAGTTATTAACTTTCCTTAAGACCTTTGCTCGCAGGCTCTATAAAGAGAATAGTTTTTTCAAAAGTTATTACAGAAATCTTAACGAAATTAAAATAATTCCCGGGTTTTCTTATATTTTTGTTGATTATACTTGTTCGTATAAATATTTTTCATCATTTGAATGAATGAAGTTTCTTGAAAGTTTTTCTGAAGAGGAAATAAACTTTATTTAAATTAAAATATTACTTGCCATTGGAATCGAACTCGAGACCAACCGCGTACCAGCCCAACACGTATCCACTGGGTCAAACTGGTTTCCTCTTCTATAAAAAAGTAAGTTTATTTAAATTTAAAACAGATATAGGTTTTGTTTATTATTACTACTACTTTTTTCTGAAATGACTAGAAACTTAAATATTATAACAAAATATAACAAGCATATTGTTATATGTACTTCAGATTTTGTTATACATATTTGTGATATATTTTTTATTTTCTTATTTAAGTCTATAAGAGCTGTTGGTTTTCCCTGATTAAATTAATAAATAATAATGATTAGTTAGTTCCTTGCCCCAGTATTTTTCATATTCTTTTATTATCATTTTTTTTTTGAAAAATTAGAACAAACAATTGTTAAAACCCACATTGATTTTACATAACTCTCTAGTGACAAAGACGCTTAGTTAAAAATGCCACTATATTGATTTTATGTTTATACATGACAGCATTCTATTTAAAATAAGTCTTTTCCATTTTGTTTAACTAAACTAATTTTATTCCCAGGTCATCGGCACCGTCTGTCAGTTATCGGTGGAAATTCCTTAGCGTCGAGTTTCTAAGAAAATTCCACTAAGTCAACTTGCACTAAAAAGCGAAGCACACTGGGCATGCTCGTAGTTCAATACCTTAAAATTCCAGTGAAAATGTATCGAGTAATAAAAACTGTTTGGTCGTAGGCGGCATATATGCTGTGTGGGGTATTTGATGTCATGGGCGACGAAGGCGTTGGCATGGTACCGAATGCATAGTGGCAATTGGTGGTGGCAGTGACCTGGGCCCGAGGACACGTTTTCAAGAATGACTATCGTTAAGTTCTTTCCCGACCGGCGCGACATCAAGACGTTGTTTTCTCCCGATGAATCTCTTGTAATATTCTAGTTACTTTTATCAATAACAAAAAACATTGTTCAGTTGTTATTACGTTTACTCTTTTTAATTTCGTTATTTTTAACATTTATCTCCATGTAATTCTTCTATTCACAAGCTTTATAGAGGATCTTTAATGAAGCTTTTACATTTTAGACCTCAACCAACTTTCGATGCCTTGTTAAATAAGAGTATCTCAGCCCTCTATACAGCTTGTGAAATTGTTTTCCAAATGCTTTAAAGAAACTTTTCTGAAAGTCTTTTTCTTCTTCTTTCCATATAACGACGAGGTTATGATCGGGATTATAGTGATCATAACCCTCGCACTTCGTTGCATTCCTACTGATCCGCCTGTTGGGTTCGCCGGTTCGACCTCATAAAATATCTGCAGGCCTCCCGATTTTGAATCACTTCATCATTGAGGCTAATCAAATGCTAGCGTTTCTGCATTTGTGTGATCCACGAGTTTTTAGCCCTGCTTTTTTTACGCGATTGTAAGGGAACGTTGCTTGACATTGCCTTTTTGACGGGGTTCGTAGGATTCCTCCTATGAACATGACAATACCAACTAAGTCGGTCGTGCTCCAACTTCTTTTGCTTCAAACTTTTCTGAAAGTATACCTATATTAAAAAATATTAAACATCCGTAAATAAGTCTTATGACAATACAATAGAAATAATAGTACTTGCTATACATTTTATATATGGGCATTTGTTTTCATCTTGAAGGGGGAAAAGGACATTTTTATCCAAGTTGTGGGCATGACAATTTGAATAGTTTGATATCACTGACGTGACACATAGAATACGTTTCGACAAAGGTTTTAACTGAGGTTAGTATGGAATGCACGACCGTTTATTAAAGAATATGATAAAATCTACCGCCGAAGTAGCCTAATTTGTCATTCCTTGTCGTTTTCACACTTACATGCACTTAAATAGTGCGTACCTACATTCTCAAAAAAAAGTTCACGCATAACTGAACTGAAGCAATCGCATCATTTGTAGACAAATTGACATTCCGATTGGTGACTAACCGCCAATGAGAGTCCTAAATTTTAGGCCAAATTGTGAAAGAATTTTCCATTTTGCGACAAAAGTACGTACATAGTTCCATCGTCACTGAAGATGTTGCTTGTGGTTTTTCAAAGTGTAAACACAAGAGCGGCATACAAATTCTTCACTTAATATATTAAACTCGACCAACTCTATATTGCACTTCTTGCCTTCAAATAAGTTGACGTTAACATTTTACGGACACAATGCCGAGCAAAATGCTCATGACGGATTCTACGGGCCGAGGCCTTAACATGCTTTTTTATTTCTTAGTAGGAAGATGTTAGTTTTACACTAATTGTGCTGTGCGAATATAAACAAAAATTAAAATTTTAATTTTAATAATGCAGAGAAAAGATAAAAAAATTTATTTGTATTCTCAAACTTTTAATAAGAATATTATTTCTATTAACAAATGAAATACATAAATATTCCACTTTAAATAATATTTTTGGAAGAAGCTAATGATCGCACTTGTCGCAACTCCAAAATATTTTTTCGGAACTTTGTTCTGTCGTAAAACTACCTCGATTACCGTTGTCGGCTATCGATCCTTTTAGATCCTGAGTTGTGTCGGTTTTTTAGCTTTATTAAATTTTTTAATTTAACAAAATTATTGTTTTATCAAATTTAAGTCAGTTGGGATTAATAATAATAATTTTAAAAATTTTAAACATGTTTATTATGATTAGAATTTATTTAAATAGTTTAAAAAAAATATTGATTTGTGGTGTCGATGATATGAATTTATTCATTTTAAATTGTGAAATATATATCAACGATTAATATATGATCACACGACTCAAATTAATACTAAAATAGCTCAGGAGAACTGGCGTCACTACACACTGGGGCTAAGCAATAACAAATTAAATGTTAAGATTAAAGACGTGGTCCTTTTTTTTCGTCCTTAAGGGCTGCAAAATTCTGGCTCTACATAAAATTTGATATTGCTTTAAGTTTTATCAATTGCGGAAGGTTCACAGAAGGGATGATAATTGATTGAATACTTGGACACAAATTACGAGTTTATAATAACTTTTTTAAATCACCGTGATTTTCACCTTCACTCTTTGGATTTTATCTCTTATTATTATATGCAATTTGTTTGTGAAAACTTTGTTTTACTGAATAAACCCGCACTGTCCACAGAAAAACAGGCAACATCATCGCCACATCTTTGGCATTTTTAACCAATCTTTAAACGATAAGCATAATAGGTGGTCGTGTATTTTTGAGTCGAAATCGATAATCATAATCAAGCTCAATGACGAACGCTTTGTATTGAACGAACAACAAGCATACTGCCACATTCGTTTTATTTTATTAAATACAAAATATTCTCACAGTAAAATTAAATTTTCAAATCAACTGTCAACGGTCACGTATTTAAGAGTTTTACCATTTTTGCTACAAAATTTGTTGGCAAAAAAGTTAAAGGTTTCTAAGGGGTTTCACTTTCTGTCCCGCTCTCTTAAGAATTTTTCCAGTTCGGGAGGCGCGTTGCTTACAATCAGAGGATTGTAAACCAATCGGGAGAAATTTCAAAAATCAACTATTGGAAGCATCGAATTCATGAATGAATTTTGTATTTATTGCTTTCATTTTTGTTTCCAGGGCAAGATCAGCGAAGGAAAAAAACAAACATTATACAAAACGCGTTTCCGTTGAAATTAGTGAAGAAAATATAGTATTTTATTTATTCTTTTCTGACGGCGGACACCTCGAATGTAGTTTGAGCCTCTGACACACAAACATGAGATGTTACCCCAAACACTCTAAACACGAACTTTGAATCAAATCCGTTTAACCGTTTCGCCATCAGACGTGACGTGTGGACAGACAGGCAAACCAACAGCCGGTATTACGGAAATGCTGAAATTTGTTCAGCATGATTTCAATAACTTTTTCTTTAGTATGTTAAGAATATTATACGAAAAACAAAGATATCTTGAACAACCGCAAACTTCCGCCGCCAACTTATTTTTTATATATATGGAAATGATGTAGAAAATGTGGAAGTAGGCATCTCATAACAATTTCGAAGACTTCTGATGTAATTTCAGCAATTTCGTTTCTAACGTTGTCCATAAGCATCGAGGTTGTGGTTGGTTTGTTTATGTACACCTTTTCCTTTAAGTAATCCCATAAGATGCGTCGAATCAGGGGATAATGGGTGCTAATGAGAGCTGAAATTTGAAACATATTCTCCCTAGAGTCCCGAAATAATAGAGTGTTTTTTTTTTTGATACGCCCTCTGCCACGCCTGCAATGTCGCTGTTGCCAATTTGTTGTTATGCTTTCCTTTCAGCTATTTCAGCTTTTTCTTTTGGTAAACGTATTTTGCTTTTTTATAACTGCACAAAGAAAAAATTATGTTTATGCCATGTTTGATGGTAAAAAAACCAACGATGCAACAGTTACTTCGCTGGGGTAATGTGCTGCTAGGCTCACTTGGAAATACATAGTTGTCATAAATCTGTGGAGGCATTATTTCCCCAAAAAACAAATGAATTTTAAGTGACATCATCTAAGCGCTTATAACAACATTCACCGTGAGAAGCTCTTCGTGACTATAGACGATTTCGGAATACTAGAAAAGTTATTTGACACATTTATGTGTCGTAAAGATGGAAAACACGCAGTGCAATTTGCAATTATTTCACAGCAGCTTATCTGAATTCATTGAATTCAAACAAAGTGTATAGGAATGTCTCAATATGGTAGGCACTATCTTCAACAGATCAATTATTGAAGATCAGACGAAGCTAATTGGTCTTGACTGCAAGTCTAAATATGTGCTATCAGCAAACAAACAAGCATCTGTTCACAGCCTAGGACAAAATGTTACTATTAATAGCATCAACTTTGAGGTAGCTAGAGTTCATCTACTGCGGGGTAAACACTCAACCCAAATATTGAATCCAGCATACTGATTGCGATGGGATATCATCTGATTTACATCTGTCTTATATTAAAAACCAGCCGGCCACAAAACCATTTTATCAGTAACATTGCAGCCAGCTGGTTACTGTCGAAATAATTTTTCTCTGATTTTTAAAAAAGTTTACAAAAAAATGCTTAGAGTTGAATTTTTTTGTATATCTTCCTTTTGATTTCGACAATTTTTGTAACTAAACAAAATAAAATAATAATAGCAAAAAGAAAAAGATTTGTGTTACGTTACATGTAAATAGTTACAATAATCGAGAGGAAAATTAGGCCAAATGAGTAAATAAATGTTAGTTAAATAGTATAACATTTTATCATTTTAAAAACGAGTAAATTGTTAAAAATATGTTCGTATGTTTTTTTATCGACAATTAGCGTTCTCTCTACAAAATTTTGTTATAAAATTGTTGGTATGAGTAATTTTTCCATTAATCAAAATTTTTAAAATCATTTAAAATGTTAAAGGTTTAGTAGGAACAGCAAAATTGAATTTCGTATAATATTGAATTTTGTTGCGCTGAAACTGTACTGTTACGATACATGGGGTAATAGTTGGGTTTTCTGCTGTTGGTTTTTATTTGTTCAAATCATTATCATATATAAATTGCAAAATGTAGTGCAGATTTGAAAATGTTTTGTTTTTGGAAAATTCGGGATGGCTACACGGCTGCTAAACAAAACTTGTAATACCAGAGTAGAAACGAAAAACATGGTTTTATATGAAATTTGCAATTCAGCCAATATCACTTATAAGAACCTTATCTATAAGGACCTTTGGTTTATTACGATTAAGAACGTAGGAACCAACCGAGCTAAAATCGATATAAACCTATCGACTTAAAATATAGTTTCCCAATATTTATATTTTCTATTAAGTACACCATTCGCCATGTTGGAACTGTTCCAACTGCTGTCAAGTACTGTTCTAACTGCTGTCAGTGCTGTTCTAGCTTTTTTGCGAGTACTGTTCCTGTTCTCACTACTACCAACACGTTTGATATATGCCCATCCACGCTGAAAACAAACAAAATGACAGGACGCGCGAGAAATGTCGAATCAGCTTGGTGGAAGTGCATATACATAGCTTTACATAGCAGGTTTTCGTGTTCAATGAGAAAAATGTCTGTCCAGCTCATGTTTGTTTTTTGTTCAATGACTCTGTCTGGACACTGCTCCGAGCAGATTTTTTGCACTTGCTTTTGAGGTAGAACAGATTTGTGAGAAACGTCAAAATCAGTTGTGGTTTGCAAATTGATTGTTTTGTCGTCAAAGTGAAAATTTTGTTTATTGATTAACTAAATGAAACAAATCGAAATATCTTCTGATAAATGCCAATCGGTTGTTGTAACAGTAAGTGACAATAAGTACACGATTAATGTTCATTAATTCACAATTTATACTAAACTTGTAAACTCAAAAAGTTATCCAACAATCAAAACTTAAATTGTCATTTTTTGACAACCAACATATGGCTGTATTTTTCTGTTCTACCTTTGAACTGACATTTTTCACAAATTTGTTCTGCTTTGCCTTGCCTTTTTTCTCATTGAACAAAGCTCATGTTATGTATGTTCTTTGGAAACCGAAGTGTCATTTTGGTTAGTACTACTCACACTGGGTGAATGGAAATCGACATAAGATTTCAGTATTAAGTTTCAAATGCAATTAAAATGCCAACCGTTTTCAACTATTTTTCTTTATCCCGAAAAAATTATTAAAAAATACAAATTACTAGAAATTACTGAAAGCGTCACCCTTTGATTGTAATTTTAAAAGTTTGAAATTTAAGGCATTGATAAGTTTTGGTTCGAGTATTTGTTTCAACATTTTACAAGTAGCGGAAAAATGCTGGAAAAATGTTTTCTAAATAAGTTTCGACAAAAATAAACTAACCACCGGACTTAAGGTAGAATCCTGTCAGTCAATGTTATCTGCACTAAACTTACTAGATGATAAGCAACTAGAAGACTGGGTTCCTGACTCGAATTTAGTTCAGATGTAAAGAAACAACATTCCCAATAATTAGTAATTAATTAATTAATAATTAATTGAATTGAATTTTTTTAAGTATTTATAACATATTTTATCTATATTTTTGTTTTGTCTTTGTTCTACTTGAATGTAATATATAAGCTCAGCGTTAGTAAATAATTGTGTTTATCTTTAAGTTTTTATCGAACTGCTTTTTTCCACCGGGAATCTCTGAGTCATTTTTCAGAGGTAATACTGCTAATTATTAACATATTTCTTACAAATATTTGAATGCATATGTCAAAAGCATTGATAATCGTAGATCCACATGGCCCAAAATTCACCAATGTTGTAAAAGGGGCGAAAACTGAGAATGTGCGCAAAGTCGTCGACGGGGGCCGGTGATCAAAATAGTGCATTACGGATCCAGGAGCCAATCAACTAATAAAACAGATAATTTTCCCCTATTTATTAGATAGTAATTATTCAATTACTAGTTATTTATTTACTTTTGTGCCAGCCCTTAGAGAGTTGCACTTTTACTTTATAAATATTAATTAACGATTTAAAAAAAAAATGTTCACATGGGAAGTATAAAACTCATTGCTAAGTTAAAGCATTTAACCCCGTAAAATTGTTATGTTGCAAAAATAGACAGGTTCGTTTTATTTTTCGCATTATCGATTATGAATATTTAAAATAGCATGCATAGTGCACACTTTTAGGTCTTCGCGGCTAAACCAGCTCTGACAGTTCTATAACACTAACATGATGTGAAACTTAATTAAAAGCAATTATTGACTTGATGATAGATTCATTCAGACTATGTAAACAAACTTGAGAAGCATTATCATGCCTTAATCTGAAGTAACACACATTCAAAGCTTTATTACGCTTTATCAGCTGTTTGCATAGAAATATAACCAAAGCGTCTAGCTGTCGTAGTGCATTTCCTTAATTTTAGCGTGTCATTGACCTTCATTTGGCCATGACATATTATGAGAATAAAATTATGAATTTAAATACAAATTACAATTATTTTATTATCTCCCTAACACACCCACAAGCTTATCATTTATCGATAAGTCTAACCAACAGACACCTATTAGGGGTTGGTTGGTTTGTTTGGTCTGTTCGACCTAACACAATACAACTACCAATATCACTCTGGTCTTTGGTGGTAGCTGGTAGCTGGTAGAAGTTTTGGAGAGAAAAGCTCTTTGCACACAGAAGTTTCTTCGCTCGCAAGTGGTTCGCAATTAGTCAGTTCTAAATGTGCTAACATCGTTTGAGAACGTGTCAGCCAGTTTGGAGGGCTCTCGTGTATTATTTCAATTTGAATTTTTTGACGATACATTTATTTTTAAACCCAAATCTGAATTAATTAATTACTCAACTGTTGGAGTCGTCATCGTCGTCGTCTTCGCTTATCATACATAATCGTCGGGGTTCTTTTAATCTGTAAAATTCAAACTCGTTGAAGGTTTGATTTATTTATGCTCTTTTTGTGCGGTTTACCTGCAGTTTGCTAAAGTTACGTAGAAGGACTGTGTGTGATTTGTTTGGCTGCAGATATTTATCTTTTCCGTGAACATGATCGCGAAAAATATTCCAAGGCGACAGGCGATACCGATTTTATACACGAGAGGGACGCACTATGATGTCGGTTTCGATATGGTAAGTACAGATACAGAGTAGGTGCTGGGTGGATTTGTGATTTGGATTTAATATACTTTACTTAAAGCGAGACATGTTCTCCCAATGATTTAACTGATTTATGTATGAAATATTAAAGTGTTAATTTAATTATAGGGAATTTATGTAGAATATGTTTTCTTTAGTTAATTAAATTTTCACCAGCGGTTAAAGTTTAATTGAAATGAGCTTTTGTTTTAAATTATTACTGCAGTTAATGACAGGGGTTTGGATATGCCTGGTGGTAGTAAAGTCATTTCAGTGTAAATGACTAACTAACTAACTAGATTGAAAGTTTTAATTAATTTAAACATACCTTTTGAACAGTAATTTAGAGATCATAATCTGGTTTGTTTTAAATAATAGACACTTGGGTGCATGGGGGTACAGGCGGATCAATATCATTGATATCTAAGATAGGAATTTATGTACTCAGAGAACAAATAATAATATAAGAGCTTAACATCTCATACAACGCTCTAAATATGAGCCTATTTAACCATTGTGTATCACGTAGAACATATTTTTGGCACGAATTTGTATTTGTACTTGTATTTGGATTGCGGTCTCTGAAGATATTAAATTGAGTTAGTAGTCAATTATCCTTCAGCAAGGCTTATTAGGCAAATTAGCCACGGGCCTACTAGTTGGCGTCTAAATTTTAGCAATTTAGACGCCAACCAGCTATTAAGCAATATAAAGTAATCAAGCTATCTCGATTTTGCTCAGCTAATCTTCCTAAATGAAATATTTGCCTAGTATTGCTACTTTCGTTCTGGCAAAGGCCAGACGGTCGCAGAGAACATGGATGCCGTTTCGCATCATTTGTTTTAACTAAAGGTTTAACGTTTAATGTTTATTATATTCCACTTTTGGTTAAATTCTACTAAACTTGGTAAATTGTTGCAGCTTTGGTTAGGTTGGTAGATTTTTTTTCGATTTGGTAGATAAAGCAAATATCATAAACTATTTTCTGATGTAGAAAATGCATAGGCATTTTTATTTGATTTCCAAAGAACATCAAATATCGATGTCGTAAATAAATACATCAAGTGACTTGTCAGATTTTTTGTTAAATTGTCAAATGATCAAAAGCAACAAAAGCAAAGAACAAGACCAAGACTTTAAAAATTGTATTCGAGTCAAACAAATTACAGAAGTAAACATCGAACAGCAAAAAAAAGTTTTAAATAAACAAACGACTTTTGTTAGATTTTTTCACGGTGGGAAAACTAAAAATATAGTCGCAAGATTAGTAGTCCCCAAATGCCCTAACACGGTACACAGTACAATTGTACTTATTATGAAAGTAAAGACTGAGGTATCGCCCTTAAATTCTTCAAGTAGCTGACTACACAAATATCGATATAAAAGTGTATCCACGAACACAGTACCAGTACCCAGTACCAATAACAAATTTGATGTAGAGTTTAAATTTGTCATCCCTCATGCACTCATGCAAAAGAAAATTTTAAAGAACGGGACCACGAATATAATTTCCACATTCAATTTGTTATTGTTTTTGTGGGTGCAGTAGCTTAGTGGTTAAGTGCGTTGGATCACTAAGCTAGAGGCCGATGGTTCAAATCTCGATCCATACCACCTTAAAGTCTTAATTCGCTGCCGCACATCTTGCGAACGTCTGACAAACATCCAAGCATACGAAATGTCTTGAAAAGCTACTTAAAAATAAAGTTCAGAATATGAACTAAACCGTAGGTCCCTTCCTTTTGTGACCAAAAAATTATCTTCGCACGCGCTAGGCTTTGGGTACTCTTTGGGCCGTTTATGCCTAATATTTATTTTGTTTAATTTGTTATTGGTAAGGCCCATTGCATTGTTGCAAAACTATAACTTGGAACACAGAAATGGTTTGAAAAACATTGTTCTAAGAATCGCTAGGATGATGTTCCGTCATTATGTACGCTTTTTACATAAATCACATTTTCTGCAACGTTATCTGCTTCGGCAACGTCGATGACTGACAATTTAATTAGCTGATAAAAGTAGTCGAGATGTTTAATGTTTAAGTGTGTTATTACATTTAATTTGAGTAAAAAAAAGCTAGAGTAGAGTTTGAGTTTTCCAAAACAATTCCCAATAAGTGTAAATTCAGACTGACATACAACCGTCAAACATTTGTGCAGTGCACTGCTCTATTGTGATGCACATCTCATGCGTTCCTAATGGAAAATTTTGTTGGGGTTTTAGAACGCAACATTTACATTTAAAATTTTGTACATCAAGTTAAATTGTTATTTCAACAAGTTCACTGCCCACAGAAATGTTCTGAAAATTTTTACTTAAGATAATTATTTTTCATGTTTTTGCGGTAATTTAAAACTTCACCTCCACAGCGCTGAAATACTCCTTGTAAACAATTTTTAATAATATTTTTTAATTTATTCACTAAAAACATATTCGTCCATTTTACATAAATATTTCTACTGATAAATCATGTACAGTCGCCTCTCGTTAATTCAAACCTATCTTTATATTTCAAACAAAATCAATACATTTTGAAGCACTTGGTAATTCGAACAAAAAAGTCAACGCTACGTTACAAAACGATGCGTTAATTCGAAGGCATAGGCGTCAAACACTCGACAATTTAAAAATATCAGATTGTATAGAGGCACATTTTGAGACATGTTCAAACTTGTAACTTGGATATAGTTTGACACACACTTCCGTTTGGTTAGTTTAGTTTCAGTTTTCGTAAAAAAGTATAAATGCTTGACGACTGCTGAAAATTAAAAGTTAATAAATAATAATTTCGAGATTTTCGAGTTTCGAATTAACGACTGTATTTACCTACTTTTCTTTTACTTCTGACATTTATCAACATCTTTGTCTTCCGAATAAACAACGCATACGCATCAAGCTATTTGGTGATGTTTTTTTTTTGTTATGTGCAGTTTACTTAACTTGGCAATAAAGAACACTTGACGTTGAAAGTGATGCCAATTGTTGCGTTAATAGACATTTTACAAAGCATTATGAGCATGCGTTCACGAATTAACACAAAATTTGTATATAGGAGTGCTGTGAAGTGAAGCGTGCATAGCGACACTAATATAGTCTATGGCAACATTAGCCAACTACCGACCGAAGAAGTAAAAATGAAATAAACGATTGAGAAGTTTGGCAAGTAAATCACCATAAAATTTTAAAACAATTTGATTTTAATCCCGCTAATGCGCAACTTCATATCCAATTCGTTCATTGCTTCTCAAGATTATCGGTAACACAAAGACAGGCGCCCATGATTCTTCTTTCTTTAATTATTCGCACTCACTAATAACTAACCTTCCTTGTTAGTTCTGTATGGTAACTTGATAGTTCATGCAAATGTTCACAAATTTCTGTTTGTTAATACAAAAACGCACAGAATTTTGTAATGTTTTGCATACGTTTTTTTTGAGTTACCAAACAGACCTGTTAATATGACATCATCTGTCATTAGTCATCTTATTTGTCATCTATCATATTGTGATCGTAGCATCTGAAAAAAACGAACCTATCCAAAAAGATATATAATTGTTTAGAGATAAGCCCTTTCTTGTGACTGGCTAAACTATTTTAATATATTTTTAAACAATAAAAAATTGAATTCAATGCTTACACTTTTTGTGATGCTGGACCAAAATTACCTTAACCTCTTCAGACCTATGCCAGGAGCACGCATTTTGTTGTTGTTTTTATTCTATTTTCGGGCTTATATGTGATAAGATAAAAAACTGATATTAACAAATTTTTAAATTAGATTTTTAATTTTGCATTTTTACCTGTATAATTACTTTTTCGCTGGGAGTAAATTAAGTAACTAAAGTGTGTTCTTTTTAGAGGCACAGAAGTTTGAAATGAAATAAAACAAAGATTATTTTTTTAAATTGACATGAAATTTAATTTATTCGGAAGATAATCTTCTGGCATTATAATTTAAATATTATTTCTTGCCATATGATCTCTACTTTTCGATGACTTTTTCTAACATTTGTTGCCATAAATCGGCAATAACGCGGCGAATGTTGTCCTCCAAGTGTTCAAATGTTTCGAGCTTATCGGCGTTGACTAGCGACTTCACATATCCCCACGATCTTAGAGTCCAACTCACGGGTGCGCAACGTGAAACTATGCGATTGCCAAACGTTTCCTTCAATAAATCAACTGTAGCACGACTTGTTGAAACCACAGCGCCTGCAGATCATGGTTGTTTAATTGATGAACGAAACAGTCAGTAATCATGGCTCTATAGCGATCACCATTGATTGACTGTAACGTTCTGGCATTGCATTGCATTGTTTTTAAAGAAGTACGAAACAATTATTCCACCAACCCATAAAGCTCACCAAACAGTCACTTTTTTGTGGATGTAACGGTGTCTCAACGTACACTTGAGGATTATCATCACTCAAAATACGGCAGTTTTGTTTATTGACGTATCCATTCAACCTAAAGTGAGCCTCATCGCTAAGCAAAATTCGCGCGATATGTATTTCGAACAGAACCATGATTTTCAAATAAATTTGCACAATCTGGAAGCGTTGGTCAGGCGGGAGAGGTTAAAAGGTTGAAGAGGTAAAAACGACTAAAAAAAAAAGCGCACACCCACGGAATCACTGGTTCTCATTAAAATCTTTATGAGAATGTTCGCCACATTTTTCGTCTAACAAAATCCATTTAAGCCTTTCAAAACAAATATTTAAATGTATTGACCTAAGAATTATTCAGACAGATCTCGTTTGTCTACAAGATAATCAGAACATAATTTGAGCACAATTTCCATACGCGAACTCATTAATTATAACAAATTTACATATATTAATATAATTTTATACATCAAACTAACGACTTCTAGTCATGATATATGATAATATCAGAAGAGTTAATAGATAATTATGTAGATTAGAAGAATTCGTAGATCATCACAAAACCGATAGATACTAACCCCATAAGTTGAGATAGCCAAAGCAATCAGATGTGATACTGACCTTACCTATTCAGAGTAACTGGTGCTTAAATTCGTTTAAATCAAAAAATGTTATTTTTTTGTACGCCCTCCCTCCTTTCTATCCTCGTTAGAAACCATAACATTGGCAAAGCTGTCAAACCACGTGAAGCGAATTTGATTGTATACATGGTTGTTATGATTTGCGTTATAGAAATAATGACAGTTGACCCCCAGACCTTTTTATTTTTGTATACAGTGAAGATCGATCTGGCCATATAAAACAAGATTTTACATAAAAAAAATCTTAATTTTTGCTTTATTGAAGAATTCACCATTTTGAGTAGTAACTTTATTTACCAAAACCAGATTTAGGCAATTTTACACGTATTCCCTCCGGATTAGAGTCGAAGATTTTCTAGGCTCATAAAGTTTGTCGTTGAGATGTCCCCTCAGGCTTACTTACTATGCAAACGAAACAAATTATCCTAAGAACATTTTTCTCTCGCAATGATATATTTATATCTTCAACCGTTAACTAAGTCTAGTTTCCTTAGTTTGTCTTATTTTACAGCGCCTGACTAAAGATGCGATAAGACGGTCATTCAAACTTGTCATCCGCTGCTAACGTCAGAAAACTTGTTTTTTTCCAGACGGGATGACAACTTTAGGATAAATTCTACGTCATAGTGACGTCAGGATGTCATCGGGATGACAAGTTTTGATGACTGACTGATCCGCACCTGTACACAGTTTTATTATTATAACACTTTTACTCCAGTGCCCTCAATGCTTTTAAAAACATGTCACGTTTTGTGTTGCGTGGTAGGCATGTGTGGCCATGTAAACCAACCATTATTAGTGATTTAGGGTTTTTTAAGGTAACATAGGTCTGTACCCTCACTTCTTCAAGTTATTTCATGCTTCTCAGAGTTACTAAAAACTGCTTAAAGCTGTTTCATAATTTAAAAATGTAGTTAAAGGAGGAGGCATCGAGGTACTTAATTGAGAATTTCTTTGAGCACTTTGTAAAATATCTGTCATAGATGTCTAGGTGATTTGGTTTTCTTTTTTTCGGATTGCAAACCAAAAATAAAATTATTTACGATTTTCATTGACCCATCCACAATGTCAGAGCTTACTCCAACTGTTCCTGCGTTCCTTTAATTTTTTGAAATACGAGCATTGAACTGATACAATTTACCCCCACTCTATGAAACTTAAAATGTTAGGAGACTTAAAAAAATCCTTACCAAAGTTATCGTAACAAATCAGCTTGGTGCAAATAAAATTATCTAAAACAAAGTTCTGAAAAATGGGCATCTGATATGAAGCATGAAGTTAGCACTAATTTTCTCATTTTCTATTTATAAATGTAGTACCACAGAATACCGCATAATCTTTTTTTTACAAAAATATCGAACACATTAACAATGTACTAGATTTGGTAAGGTTTATTCGAAAACAGTTCCATTAGTTTGTTAAAATTGCAATTTGAAAATTTGTATCATAAATTATATTTTCCTTAGCCCTAAAATTCGGTTTCGGATACTTTAACCTGAATTTCAAAGCCCCAAGGAATAATGTTATTTCTTCATAGCACGCCATAAAACAGTAAGTTTTGTAACAAGGCGAATACGCCATAAAGCCATATCAAAATGAAATCAGGGTATAATCATTTTGACACATAGTTTGTCATACCCCTTAATATTTGTCGGAGACCAAATCATCATGATCAAATGTTATGACTATTTAGTAATCTCCGCCCGTCCATCATTGGCTTTACAATTTTAAGGTAGAAAGCTAAAATTCGGACCAAATAATCTCCAGTGTCCAAAATATTTAAGTGTCAGCACTGCCACTCACATAATTTGGAAACAAAAAATACATTTGACAAGTTGACGGAAAAGGGTTAAGATATTCACAAAATCTGACCTCCTTAACAATTTGTATTAACTGAGAACTTGGCATTCGTTTTTCTTCTTTAAATAATTTTCATGGTTTGGAAGCGTTGACGTAATTAAATTTACAAAAAAATGAATATGGTAGGTACTTGTAAAAGGAACCGAAGTCATTTTAGATGAAGACGAGGTTAAAAATAAATATTAGGCGTAAATGGCTCATACAGGACCCAAAGCCTAGAAGATGAGGTTACCATTTAAAAAAAATACTCGTTCCTTGTGGTGTTGTTACCCCAAATAAGGACAAAATAATATTTTAAATATTCGGGCCTAGCCCTTACTGAAGTTGGTAACCCTACCTTTTTATATTTTTCCATACATTTCTTATATAACGATTCAAAAGACATCCCATAAAGCATTTATTAATGTACGATTTATTATGTAGAACAATTAAAAAGTGTTAGTGCAAAATTACTGCACAATTAGTTTTCTATGATTGTTTGTAATAGTCAAGTATTTAAAAATTTGCATACATAAATAAATATTTCGTTATTACAAATATGTGGATCTAATGGTATGTTAAGGCGGCATTGATCGGCATTTACATAATATTCAGTGCAATGAATTAGCGAACACAAGATAAGATATATTTACTTCGGTAATATTAAAATGATCAATAAGTGATCAATAAGTTATCAATATTTTATCGTTCTGCAAACTAAAGTATGACAGACCATTAAGACTAATTGAAAGGCTTTTCGATATTAAATTAAAACCTTTTGCATGGTAGAAGTCTTTAATTCGCTTGTATTTGATAATAACGTTTCCAAAAGAAGTACACCCACGCACTCGAAAATAAAACCACCGAAAGACGAAAATTTAACTAGTGCGACTGAACTAGTTTGCCTCTTAATTACCATGGTCTTTGTCTAACTGCTTTCAGTTAGGAACTTTAGTTGGTTGAGGTCACCTTCCACTTCTGCGTGCGACCTAAGCCGATGCATTTCTCAATTCTGTTATTCCTTCGAATTATTATCAAATTGCCCAATTGACACTATTTTTCACGAGTAAATTTCAAAGTGAAATCGTCTCCTCTAGAACCTGTCAGAAAAAACTGGACCAAGTAGTAGCTTCTGCAGCTTTAAGAAGGTAACCAAGGTGGACAAGAAGGTGGTCATACTTCAAATTTGTATCTGTCTGGGTGTCTTTTCTTGTTGTTGCCCTCGTCTACCGCTAGAACTATTTTGCTGCTTCTATTTCCATCGTTTGCGAGTAATGCACCGGTGACAGCTCGTTGTGTTCTACCAATAAAATCAACATTGTTATCGAATTACTTGCATACGCAGACTTTCTTACGACGTGCGTTACCTTGTGAATTTTGCTAAATTCTTTCAAGTATGATTAGCGTAAATAGCGAACTCTCTATTGTTAACCTACACAAACGGACCAGCTTGGCAGGGATGTCAAATCTGGACAAGGTTCTTTAAATCGATAAAAAGGTATAGATTTGAACTTCTAGGCTCCAGGATCTGCCGTAGTGTAAATATTTAGTATAATTGGACATAGCAAGAGGTTACGCGATTGACAAAGATACTGGCTGATTGTTTTAATTGCAACTGTTTAACCTGGAATCTCCTCACAATGTCTTTCCATTGTTATGGCATCTGAGGTAGTGGTCCGAGTATATGTTGGATGCTCGGAATGTTCCACGTTTAAAATACTGGACAATTGCTTTACGTCGATAGCAACATGATCAATTTGGTTGACGGTTGGGTGATCTGAAGACCGCCATGTTCCTCTCTCAATATTGAGGTGAAGAAACCGTGTGCTTGTTATGGAAAGGGTACGTTCCGCTGCGAAATCGATGAGTCTAATTGCATTTTCAGACTATTGTCGCGTACACTATGTTCTATGAATATGCGCTATGATTGTGAACCAATCGTCCTCTTTTCCTATTTTTGCTTTGTACTTGGGACATCCCTTTTCTCAGTTTTGGCGTGAGTGCAATCCAAATACAATAGACCGTGCTTAGTTCCCTATAGCAATCACCGAAGTAAACATCGCCGCTTCTCTCGCCTGATTCGACTCAGGAAAGTGGTTTCCCTGGATGGCGGTGTCTTCTTTAAGTGAACAGCTCATAGTCACTTGATCAATTAGAAAGCCTTGAGTAGCAAGGGACCCGTTGTCGGCTTTGGAATTGAACGCACCCATGAAAAGAATTAATCCAATTCAACAATTGCAATATAGATCTCAATGCTGCCGTCAAAAAAATTCAATCAAGAGATTTACAATTTGACAGCCGACAGCTAGACTGCATATCTTTCGAATTCATTTATAACAATTCGTATTATTCATTAAGTGCATTTTGTTTTCATGTTCAATAAATCAGTATCTATCAAGTAAGTTATGAAATCAATTAGCAAGTTAACATGATTGACTTCTTATTAAAATTAAATAGACTGACAGGTGTCTATCGCGGACTTATAGGCGTTTAAGGGGTAATTGCAAAACATTCATATTAACACATCATTGGAGTAATTAATGCTAAATATACAATCTAATTAACCAATCGATGAAAGCCGATTGTATCTGATTGTTTCAATCGACATGCGTCTTGTAGAAATGACCTATAAATGTACATGCTACGTACATAGATTGTTACTACTTTGTAGCCTTGGCTGCGTAAGAGATTGCATCGCGTGCGTTAAAAATAACTGAATTCACAACCGTTCACAAAAGTCATTATTGAAATAATTTAAAATCAATGCAATTCATACTACCCACAGATTAGATAAAGCGATGCATATTTGTTAAATTTTATGAATAAATGCGACCATTATTGGTGTATTGCTAATTAGCTGGAACTCGCGCGCGTGGACTAGGAGTAGCTTGGTGGGAAATAGTTTGCTTATCGAAAAATCGTTAACAAATGTATTTACTGTTTTCATTCAAATTGCACAGAGTTAGGATAGTTTTATATCGCATGTTGTGATACTACGGACAGATAGATAATTTTTATAAGAAAAACAGCAGACCTCAACAGCTCATGCAGGGCCTAGGACCTATCGTTCTCAACCATTGTGTGTGCGAAGATATATTTTTGATATGTCGCACCAATGGTTCTTTCAAATTTAAGTTGAATTCGTACGGTATGCAGGAGATAGCTTTAAATTTACAGTTAAAGATTCAATTCGCCACGCATTACAACAATGCATGTCAAAGTATATTGAAAGAAATAAGGTTTATGTAGTTTCGCCAACAACTGCGCCAAAAAAGAGATTAAAAGAAGTAAAGATACATACAATACTATTTCATCACGATGCACTTAGTAAGGTAAACACCAGCATTACGTCTACTGTTTATCTCCAGATTTCATCTGACACATAACACGACTGGGGCGTGGTTTAAAATTAATTTTAAATTTATTCATTTCATGCACTTAATTTGTAGGACTTCGTGTCAAAATAGTTCTGAACTGCGACTTTTCCCACACGAATCTTGTTTAACCGCAAATTTAGCTGCTACAACCACCTGCAATATGACAAACTATTCATGGAATTTGAATGAATTTTATCTAAAAAATTAAAATACTTATTCATTTTTGTAAATAAATTTTGAGGCAATGTTTGTTGGAATTATAATTTAAAAAGTGTGCTTTCAGTAACCGAAACGTTAATTTTTATATACAATCGTTTTTTTTCTGATATGATTAAAATATGTTTTAATAATATATATAAGAGTGTATCTTAAGCAAAAGTTTTGATGTACGCCGTTTTTAGACAACTTTGTATCTGTTTAGTTTTCATATTAACTTTTAGAGAACAGAAATTTAACTGCTTTAATAATATCATATAGTAAGGCGCCTTAAAAGCATTCTTCCAATACATTCACTCTCAGTCACATAAGGTCCTTATTATCTCAGTAGTTACTGGATATTGATCTGTGCTAATTCAACAACAGCAGGTAATAGAATTCATGGTGACAGCTAGCTGGCATTTGTAAGCTTGCAAGTAATAAGTGATGGATGACAGGTTATAGGTGAGAAATGACAAATGACTTATAACCGATGACAAATGACAGCTGTAGGGTGACAAAAAGAAAGAAAACATGAGTCGGTCGGTTAGCGTATAGCTTATATGATTTTCTAATATTTTAATGAATCTTTTGGTTAGTGTTTTTGCAGTTATTAATATTATTAAATTTATGATGCATATAATAAGTGTAGACAATCGCTCTAGTAATTTCAACGCTGCTTGCAGCTATCCATTACACGCGGTCAGGCATCCGCGATGGCTGGGTCTTTAAGACGGAAGCGTTCTTTCTTGTCGTTTCGAACTTTAAGTCAGATAGAATAAGTTCCTGTTGGCTCGAGCTAAATTTTTCATCCGTTCGCTGTGGCCAATTTCTTTTCGAAGTTGCAGCTATCAACGGTTACTTTTGTCTTGGACGGTGGGCAGATGTTTACTCGTCAGGTCAACTAATTTTCATTTTTCAATAGCAGTAAAATTCTTCATCACGTCACGCAGGGTGCTGCGGCTGACGTTACGCGACAAAGATTAAAGCAGCCATTTGCGGCCTTAAAGTCGATGCAAAGTTAGTGTGTCTTCGAATTGAAATTCATTGGTCTTTTTAAGGATTTGCCCGATCGATTTGCATGGAAACCATACCAATAAGTAGGAAAATGATTTTATACTCACTTACTCTTCAGGAAGAATTGTAAAAGAAAGTTTGGCAGACCCAATTTATCATTCTATCAAAAATAATTACATCTTGTCTGCGAAAACAACAAAAATGTAAGTTTCAGTGTGAATAGAAGCACAGCATGTTAATTCTTTCTGTCATTTAAACAAAAGAGGTTAAATAATTTTTTTTCAATCAATTACTCTTAACCGAAACATAGGTGTTACCTAACAAAGCAGGAACCTATTCAGATTATGGCTAAGATCGCGGAGTCAACAATTAAAAAAAGCCAAAAACACCAAAAAGCTGAATCAAATCGGCGAAAGTATATATCACGAATAAAGCTAAGCAGTATGATAAAGTAAGGTAGATTCAAAATAAATACATTCCTTTTTAATCATCAATTTAATCAAAATAAAATAGGGCATACAATGGCAATTATTTGCTATTGATAAATGACTACACAATGAAACAATTAATCGTAACGTTTCATTTGAGAAACTTTAAACAAAACTCCATCCATAAAACTTTCATACAGAAATGACTGAAATAAAATAAGAAAAAATAAATGAGTTCGTTTTCAAAAGTCCTCGTTTATCAGACCTTAAATCATTGTTTATGTAAATTTCGTACCACAACAGTTCGTTAGACACGGAACTGTCGTGACTTTGCATTGGATTCGGATTTTGATTTCTTCCTACTAAGTACATTTTTTTTATTCGCTAAATCACACTATAATAATCATATTCTATATACATAATGTGTATGTAAATTGGTATACGTAGGTACATACATATATTTCGATTAAAATATATTGATTGCATTGATTCTCTTTTAATCGATGGCAACAAATAAATAATAACGAAACTCAGTCACAAGTTTTTCACTGTACCTATCCACCACCCACGCCGATTGCATAAGTAGGTAGAGGTGAACTTGTTAGTACATGAGTTGTTAATATAACCCTTTCTGACTTTTATATGTGTTATGAGTTCCGGTTATGTGGGTCAGGAATTTTTTTTTATAAAATAATGAAACTTACATTTGAATGCATATTGCAATGCATGAGGAATGCAGTTGGAGATGTATTTTGTAGTTTAAGACAAAAACTATTTCATCACTATCTGTTTGTAGGGTTTTAAGTTTCAAATTCTGGACTCTATGGTGCGCTCTTCATGCATTGTAAGCAAGTTTTATTGCTACTTTTGACTTAAGCTGTCAAGAAATCTTATTCCAGACATATAGTGACTCTTCAAACATTAGACGTTTATAATTACTAGAAGTATCTCTGTTTGGTAATTATGTTTTAAGCAGCATTGGGAGCTAAAACTCGAGGAGAGTGTCAAAAACAACAAAATTGCATTTTACGGCAGCTCGTATACTGAAGCGTGTAGCGGCGTCGTAATTTCGACATTACAAAAATGATAGGGAAGAAACAGCCAAGTTTGCTTTCACCGCTCTTATCGAGATTAAGGTGCGGAAAATGGTTATGTAGTAATCATTACGTTGTATTTTAGAAAAAACTGCGCTGTGGGAACAGAAAGATCCTCAGCATCCTATCCATGCTTTTAACAAGATGTGGGAGTTTTTGACTATGAAAATAAAATTACGTCTGTGTGTCTCTGTTAACAAGATGTGGGAGTTTTTGACTATGAAAATAAAATTACGTCTGTGTGTCTCTGTGTCTGTCTTTCCATAACTCAAAAGTTATTCTCTTTAAGTAATCTTTACTTATTCATTTGGCTTAATTTTTCTCTTGAATATTGTAACTATTTACTTGTAAATTACATTAATTAAATTTGTATGTATAATGTTACAAATAAAAATGCAACATAATTCACAATTAAACTCTTATTTACTACAAGCTCGTTTCCCATTCATTTACAGTTTCAATCTTTTAATTGTTGAAGACAAAATATCGCTTTTCAGGGGCCTTTATTCGCGCTACATTTAGCCTCGATTCTGCCTACTTGAGTCTAGATGGTGTTATTTTTACGTATAACCTATATATGTATCAGAACTAATAATTATTAGAACTATTATATTTATGCTATAATTACGGTATGATATTATAAAACTTAAAAGTCGACTTAAGTCACAAATCCGTAGTAAATAGTGATCTATGCACTTCTAAAATCGACGACTGCTAAGATGTGGCTCGCCCGCATTTAAGTCGAATCTAAAATTGACAGCACCGTTTGAAAATGAATGTTGAACAAATTTTACGTAATTTTGAAATTAAAATTGAATTCAAAGCAAAATTAAATGCATTATACACTTCATATATGTTTCATATTTGTTTTTCAATAAGGAATTGACAAGGACTTTGTACGTTGGATAACGAAGTTCATTGAATAATTTAAATAATTTTACGGAATTTGAATCGTTCGTCACTGTGTCAAAGTCTGTTGTGCTAGTTCACAATAACATAAAAAGTAAATTACGTCACAATGATAACATTACATTTGACTTTTGTTAGATTTGATACCTTAAAAGTGACTTAGCTACACCTACAAGATTCAAGTTTAGAGTTGACATTAGGGACTTCTATATTTTTTTTCTTTTATATTTTCACCCCTTTTATTATGGTGTACTTATATTCCAAATTTAAGCTTTCTAGACTTTAAAGATTCCAAGTAATTTTAATTTCATTCACAAGTAATTTAAAACTCTTATCTATCACAAACTGATTTCATAACAATTTCGATTAAGTATTACAATTACGTTTTAATTACCGAATCATCTATTAACTATCACCTACTCTAATCTAGATAGCGCCATATTGTATGTGTAATTTGGATTTATGTCACCACTGTTATGGTTCTTGTGTTGTAATTATGTTTTAAGTAATCCATTCTCAAATATAGATGGCGCTTTTAACTTAAAGTCCCAGCATTGAAACTTAGAAAACAAAATATATTCCTGCACCTTTTTACTGCTGGCGAAAGTATTGTTAACATATATTTTTCTGGTAGCAAGTCGCCATCGATAAGAACAAAACATGTTTACTTCTTTTTATAGTCAGAAATAAAAAAGTATATACGGGACGGGCCAAATTCAAGTTTCTTTTAAAAAATGAAATCATATAAACAAAATTAATTTGTTCCATGTATTATGGCTTTATTAGTAAGAGTTAGTTTCAAGTGGCTGCCTCGGCTGGTTTTGCAGTAGCGCATTCTGTCACTCCGATTTTCTAAGACCTTGTTGACGGTTTCGGGCTGAAGCTCACGGATTGTTTTGATGCTGTTGGCCTTAAGCGCTTGATTCATTTTCAGACAGATTGTTGGCAAAGATGCCACCATTTCACAATCCGCACCAAACTGTACAGCACTTGCGTACAGCAAGGGTGGTGGGTGCTTCATTTCGACCAAAACTTATTTTCCAAAACTGTTTGAGCTACACAGCACTCACTTTGGAAATAAGTTTTAAATATTTCCCAATGTTGTTCAAGCGTAAAGCGACTCATTTCGTTTTGAAGAGATATGATATGACTAACTTTCTGTCAAGATTTCGAAAATGCCAGTTTCAAAATAACCTAGGATGTAAAAATAAAACACTAGATGGCACACCCTTTACATGAACTTGTTCTGTCGCCTATTAGCTGTCATCTATATCTATAATTTTTCACCTATTATCTTACATCTTATTATTATTAACAAACTTGATTAAGCGATAAAATAATTAGACGCGTATATGTTTTACAATTTATCTTAAGTGCTTTATAATATATGTATGATATAAATATGTTCATAAATCCTATAATTTCATTAGGCGCTGGTTTAAATCTTTAACTTTATGAGCTCTATTCTACATATCCATAGTAACTAACACTAATAAAATACGTAGAAAAACAAAGCCCAATTAATTATAAATTTGTAAACAGTCGAACTACCCACATGCATAGTGTATGTAAATAAAGATCGATTCACACCTCTCAAACAATGCACCACACACATCGTAAAGGTTATATTGGTCACGGAAGTAATACGGAACTCCTTGTGTTGATTAACCAGACCACAATATTCAAACATAATTAGTGGTTTGTAGCACATGTTTCTCTTTTTTATTATTCATGTTTCTTCGTATTCATTGAAATACAAAAATTAAATGCAAAAAAAAAAAAAAAACAAATTGTTCCTTCATTATTTATTTATAATCGGGTGGCAATGTTACGGCCAAGAATCAATTGTTACTGCTAAACGTTCTTATTGCAATTTGTAAATAACACTGTCACGATACCATTAATCAGCATACTCAAGCACACAGCAGGCCGGCGCATGCAAAAGAGGTGTGTCTCTCCGTCTGCTCGATCCAGCTGAGGCACTACGGCGTATACGTAATATTATTGGCGGAGTCGCCTCTGGTGAATTTAGCTGAAATGATTTATTTATCTTTATCAAGGTCAAATTTTAATGTTATTTTGCATTATGTATGTACAGCTTTTAGAGCTTTAACCTTCTGAAAGTGGAATGAAAAGGATTGGTCATTTAATTCTTGTTTTGTTTTTTTTTTAGGGTAGAACATTTGGTGCTATAATAAAGAGCTTCCTACAACTTTCGCAACCACTTATTGAATCCTATCTGCCACTCTATGCTACCACAAAAGGAAGTAAGTGTCTTGTGTTATTCTTTTGGTTTATTTAATCTTTAAATGATTTGTTTTATTTGTTTAACTTTAGAAGCCGTCTACAATGAAACGCTCGAGTGTGTTAAACAGTCATTCCCGCAATATGTACGCGAATTGGAAGGTATCGCCGATGGAGCTCAAGTGGAGTTCCATAAAGTAAGTTATCGGTTAGAGTTTTTTTTTTATCGGACACCTTTCCGAATTTATTTACGACGTTTATTTTAAATTGATCCGGTTAGTGGCATAATTGGAGTTGGTAAACATGTCTTCTCTTCTGTCCCAAACGGTCAAGCGTTACACGCCGAACATGAATAAGTGCATAGTGTGAAGCTGGAACAAAAAAGGCAGACGGATCTAGTTCTTAGATATAAAGTGTCAATCTGAGAATCAGATCGTTTTTGCTTAGTTCGTTTATTTGCTATTTATGTTTGCTAAACAGAGTACCGTGACGCGGTTTGAAATTATAATTAGTAAACGATAATATGTACATAAATTATTGGCTGACTTTTCGGATCGATCTCTTGGTGCTGGGTAAGTGGTATGTTTTTTGTTTGGTTTTTGTCATTTCGGAAACGTTTGAAGTTGCAGTAGATAAATGTGCACCATAAATTAACTTAATGGACATTGGATTTATTCTACAGCTTAGCATAGGAAAATCTTTGCTATTCTGCGGCATTTTTTGTATAGGATACGAACTTACATTGGATTAAAACATTTTTAATTAAATGTTTTTAATAGATTTTCTGATTGGGATTTAATTATTTTATAAGTATGGTGTTTTTTATTGGCCGACAATTAAAGCGGCTTGGGACACTGACAGCTGTGCAGCTACGCTATCGATGCAATAATGAGGTATATGTAATGACACGAGTAAACAGAGGCTGCGCTCCATATATATTGTGGTCGTGCATGGCGGTTAACTCTTTGATGACCAGGCTCAATGCTTCTGCATGAGCTTACGCTGATAATGAGGCTGTTCTTTCAAATCTCTCTAAGAAGGCTCAAGAGGCGGTAAACATGATCGATGACTGCCTTACTAGAAATGGACTCTCGGTAAAACCTCTTAACTGGCTGAACACTGTGGTATGCCGATAAACATAGACCATGCGTATTCAATGTACCTAAAGGTAATTTTTCGTTTCGATGCACCGCGCAAAAACTATTTCACGACCCCTGTCTAACTGACAGGCGGTCTGATCAATAATTCCGAAACCTTGGCTGCTTTCTAGTGAACATGCGCTACATTGGACATTAATGTACTTAGTTTTCCCGTCTTCCGAAAATGAGAAGGAGCTTCAGTGATGAAGAGCTTAGATGTTCGGTACTCACCACGTCAGCACCGAAAATCTGCGTCATGATGTGAGCAAAGGCCGTTCTGTGTCATCCTCCTCATCGCAAGCAGCACAGGTAGTGGTGTCGCTTAAGCCCAACACATTTAAGTGTTTAGCAAAAGCTTGGTGGCCCGAAAGAACACCTAAAAGCAGACGACAGTCGATTCTCCTAAGATATAGAAGAAAAGATACAGATTTTTTGCAAATGTCCAGGCGCAATAGTTTGGTCTGTTTATCGCAGTCGTGCCACCGAATCTTGTGTTCACGAGAAACCCAAGCATCAATGGAAGACTTGACTAAAGTTGCAGGCAAACGCAACACAGGTTCGGGTCCTGAGAGAACTTCTTCTGAACCTTGCCAGCAAGCTCATCCGAGATCACATTTCCCTGGATTCCAGTGTGACTTGGGACCCAGAGAAGATTCACTGTGTTCAGCCTTCCGATCAAATTCAGAGAAAGCTTGAGTTCTAGCACTAACTTGGACGAGGTTTAGCAGCGCTTTTAATGCAGCTTGGCTGTAACTGCAAATGCAAACACTTTTAGCCGTCCACCTGATGTTTTCAGGTCACACTCTAAGATAATCGGAGAGAAAGTTTTATTTGGATCTTATACCGTTTCGGGTCTATCAACATATTAAGTAAGGGCTTCCATTGATGAATGGGTTTCATAAACACACAATATTTGATGCAACGATTATTTGGGCTGCAGACAGATCATACTAGTTCGACGGAATGTCTGCGCCATTTTTGATTGCTGTAGCAAGAAAAGACATCTAAGCCCCTTATCACGGTAACGCCTTCTCGACTTTCTGAAAGACTCTGGTTAATGACTAAAATAAAAGGAAGTATCTGTCGGAAAGTACAACGGAACAGTTAATGAATAGGCAACGTCTGACCCCTACATCTATAAAAAACCTATTCCTCTAAAATTCCTATTTGGCACTTACGCTTACGTTTTGTGTGCCGACTTTTGCGAGTAATTTTTGTGTCATAATAAAGTACTGAAAGAACGAGTAACGATCGAAAAAAGAAACCGACTTACTGCAATCTGTTTCTCGCCCAAGACAAAGTGATGGGAGAAGAATTATTATTTCTTTAAGTAAAAGCATCCGTTTTTGAATTTTTTAGAAGGGAATGGGTATCGTATTAGCCAAAAAAGACAGACCCAAGCCAACCCATTGCAGACATTTATTTGAATGGGGTGGTGGTTCCCAAGTGTGAAAAGTTCAAATGTCTGGGATCAATGATCAACAGCGAAGCAACCGTTGATGACGTCATCAATCATCGTGGAAGCGTCCCCTAAGCTGAAGAGAAGGCTCTACACCGCAGTTGTGCGTCCGGCGCTCACATACGGTTCACAATGCTGGACCATGTACAAAAAGTATGAGGGCAAGTTGGCAGCAGCTGAAATGAGGATGCTTCGCATGACAGCAGGAGTAACAAAGCTTGATCGAATTAGAGAAGCAGAATCCGAGCAAGACCGACTCAGTAAATTCAATTTAAATCCTGCGAACCCCATCAAAAAGGCAATGGCAATCAACGTTCCTTTACATTCGCGTAAAAAAGGGCAGGCCTAAAAACTTCTGGATCACACAAATGCAGAAACACCAGCAATTGATTGGCTTCAATGATGAAGTGATTCAAAATCGGGAGGCCTGCAGATATTTTTTGAGGTCGAACCGGCGAACCCCACAGGCGGATCAGTAGGAATGCAGTAAGTGGGAAGGTAATGATCCCTATAATCCTGATCATAATCTCGTCGTTAAATGGAGAGAATACATACGTTTGATGAATTTCTATTCATTGTAAATTCATTTAATTCAATCAATTTGTAGGTACACCTTCTAGAGTTGGGGTAAATACTTATTTCAATGCGCTCCCTCTCATCTTACGACCTTATTAAAGGAAACGGATATTTGTCGCAAAAGCCAGTCGGTGTTAAAACTCCAATTCCATATAACGCCTTTTGTTACTTGTCCCTTGTCACTAACATTGAAGTTTACACATTTCGGAAACATAACCTGCCCACATTTATGTCGCATTGTAACCCCCTAGCCTTGCTAATTGAAATGTTACTTTCAATTATATATACGATAATGGCATTAAACAAATTTATTATTTGATTTTAAAACTTATCTTGTTGCAACCTACGTAAATAAATACACCTGCAGTCAAAGAAAACCCAATTCCATGTTTCCAATTTAAGCCTCATTAACTACTAACGCCTAATCTGATTAATTAAATACGAAGGACATTTACCAACCTCGAACACTTAAGAACACATAATCCACCGAAAGCCTTGGCAACACATTTTTAACGAACCTCTAAAGGAAACACCGCAATTACATACTCACTTTAAGTCAAGTAGCTGGAAAAAAAACTAGCCCATTACTGATAAAAGGCCTCGTAAACTAAATAAGTACTACCGACATCAATAATAACCAAACAACAAGCAATATCACCTTGCCATGCAAAGTCTTCATTGGTTCGCGGTAACATCGAATAACTGCAATCAAGTGACACCAAATGCGATGATGAAGCGCTGTGGCAAATCCAATAACTAATTTATGTAACGCTAAAAGAAGCCACATTCAGGCAGCGCCAAATGTGCCGTGCATGGAAATAAAATCCATCCAAGGTCACTGCAATTCCATTTCGCGGTCTACTTACAAGCCAAGAGGGGAAAAACAACTAATGCAACTCAGGCAAATAACGTCGAGTTAATGGCCAGAACCGAATCCGAAAAGCCTTGTCATTAAATCCGAAATAGTAGCAGTTGCAGCTGCGAAAAATAAATTTGTCGCTGCATTAATTGGTTTGCTTTTTCAGGCAGTGCAAACTCGACGCAGTACCACCAATGAATTCGAACTTGAACTTCTTCCTTTCAGCATGCTGTTGGGATTCAGTCAAGCGGCTACTCGGAGCACTTAGACATTTAATTGGCGCTAAAACCACCACGTCGCGCTTTGTTGCCCGCTCATCACATGCCTAGTTACCCATCAATGCAATCGAAGCAACCACTTAATCAATTCATCAATTGCAATGGAGTGTAAATTGCCATTACACTCTTAGCAAACATGTAAAGTGGGTGTAAAACTGTAAAACTAGTTATTAACGTTGCTATATAATTAAGAGTTAAACATTTTGCGTGCCTAATGTTGCTTGAATGCAGACAAATTACATCAAAGCTGCAGGGGTCGAGAGGAGGGGTTGGTCTTTTGCTTGACCTTCCATTTCAGGCAAGGCAATCAAAAAATAGAACAAGGATACTCAACTGCATATTAAATATAAATAAATTAGACATTAATTATTTTTACATACATTTGAAGGAAAATGCTGATGAAATATTTGGACATGTGCACAGATAGATTTCTTCAATGCAATAATAATTTAAAATAATTTTCTACAGATGACATAATTTTGTATGGCAAGTGCTCCACTTGCATAAAAGCTCTACTTGTTTGTGCATATCAAGTTAGTTTGCAGTCGACTTCAGATCACTTCTGGTTATCCCCAGGTATAGGTTGGAGATGTTAAATAAAGTAGAGCACACTCTTTGGACTAATATAAGCTTGGAACATCCCTTATTTTCTTTCCCTAAGGATTATTAAATTTTTAAATTGCAGCTCTTATATCTGACGAAATAGTCAGGGACGGAGATCGCATTTGGTTGGGTTGATGGGCTGGTGCGACAATAATAATACTTTGGATCTACCACATTTAGATCAATGTAGATCCATTCTGATGCCCTAGGGCTACCAAGGTATCAGTCGGACTTATTAAAAAGTTCTTCTAAATTCTAAAACAAATGCCTGCCAATAAATTTGCTTCTTATGTAGCACGGTGCTGGGCAGTGGCAAACCACATCATCATCCATTCTGAGCTTTATCTTCTTCATATGCTATCTCACTTTATTATGTCCGGTGATAACACTCACAGGAGAAGACAGCGATTCTTTGTTCAGTTGTAGTAGTCTTTTAGGTTAGGTTGAAGTGTCAGTCGGGTAAAGGTCTGACACATTTGTACCTATGTTAAGTCCATTTTTTGAACTGCCAATGTAGCGTGATAGACATTTTTGATCTTTCATATTTAGATCGTTGAGATCAGTGTAGCAGAAAGTCCTAGATGAAGATTTTGTTTCTGTGAGAGCAGGGCATGTGCAAGGAAGGTGCAGTTCCTACAAAACTCTTAGAGCCTTTCAAATCCAGCTTAGGACAAATCTATTTCGTTACCAGAGAAGTAGTGTCACTTGCCGACCTAAAGTAAGTTTTCCCTTTTGCATAGAGTTTTAACATGTGCCTACATGTGGAAAATGGAATGTCTTGGGAGCTTTTTTCAGACAAGCGAGTTCATCAGCCTTGAAGTTTTTTAAATGTCATTATGCCCGGCACTCAGCACAGGTGAATGTTAAACATTTATGTTTAAAAAACACTCCAATGATTAGGAAGACGGAAAGAGAGATTAAGACTTTCTGAGAAGAGGCCTCCACCTACCACATCATTCTTGATCTGTCGGTGTAGAAGAGGATCGATTATTTTCTTGTCTCATTCGTTATAAATAGCAATGTTCTCCTTCTTGACTGTCAGTGTCAAAATGCACTATCGCCTCGTGGTATTGTCATCATTATAACCAAGTTTCCGATGATAGAAAAATCCAAGATTTCCAAATTGAGGACATTTCCTAATTCGCAGTATTGGTGGAACTCATTGAACTTGTGGTGCCAATAGTATTGTCCCAATAAAGCTCTTTTATTTGATTGCCACTAACTGTCCAAACCTTCAGAATTATACAAAAAAATAAAAGCGAGATCTAAGCCAGAGCACCGCTTTAGCGAGTACTATAGCCCTGGACATTAATCGGACTCTGCATCATTGCAGACAATGCTAAAAGGATATGAGATTTTACGATTTCGATTTCGCTTGCTGCAGCAACGATTATAAAATTTAATATTAAATGCCACTAGCCTGCTCCGTAGTAACAACGATTATCCTAAGTGGGAGCAATTTTCGAAGTTTATAATGAATTTCTTTCAATTGCAGCTTTTCCTTCTTCACATGGATGAGATCACCCCCCAATCGCTAAAACATCAAAATGTTATCAAAGAAGCAACTGGCTGCTCAACAATAATGTTGAATACCGAGGACAGTGTCAGTACCACACTATTTTCGAATTCAATTAAATATTATTCAATTTTTATTTTACATTAAATAGAAAGTTCTTGCTCACACCGAAGATGCTCTTACAGAAACTCTCAATCACTACTACTTTGTGGTTGCGCATATAATCAACGAAACCCCTCAGGGTAAATACAACGTTAAAGAGGAACGCTTTATGTCTCTTTGCTATGCGGGCCATCTGCCCGGCTACACAATGAATTATAACCACCATGGATTAGTATTCTCGATTAACACTCTATCCGCTGAGTATCTTCGAAGCGCGAAGACACGTAAGTTTTTTTCATTCTTTTCCTGAAAATTAAATTCCACAACAACATTTGATCTTGAATTTCAGCTCGACATTTCTTAACCAGAGCATTACTGTCAGCGGAAAACTATGATCAGGCTTTGACTATTCTCAAGGATTCTGGCGTTGGTGCTGGAGATGGTTGCTCAATTAATATGACGTTCTTGAAGTTAGTTTTTGTCGTCTTCGCAGATTTTTTGTTATTTTATAAATTATTTCTCTTTCCAGCGTCGATCCACAGCCTTTCTATAATATTGAGATGGGACCAGTTGTTGGAGACAAAACCGAGTCTCAACTGGACATTAGAGAAATCCCACTGGGCGGGCATAGCTATCATGCCAATAGGTAAAAGGACGTTTCATGACATTGAATTATTATAAAACAACTCGTTTCATTATTTATAGCTATCTTCGAAATAAGATTCCAGAAGCCAATCAATTAATGATCGACTCAAGCGTATCTCGCATGAACACATTCAACACCTACGATGCCCCAAAGAGTAAAGAAGACGTCGTGAATATGTTGGGTGATTGTTCCGGCGGTGAACATTGCGTTTTCCGAGAAAATGGTGATCTCTCGGAAATTGTCAAGACCATTGCTGTTGGTGTATTCGATTTGAAAGCAAAAACTTATACATTGTACTCAGACAATCCACGAACTAGTTTGCCACACGTAACTATTCCATTGTTCTTAAAAGAGTAAACTGTACTGGAGTACGAGCGAAAATCAAACAGGCTTATTGTTACCTAATTTATAAATATGTGTGAAAAGAAATATATATAAATTGATTTGAATGCAAGGTGCTTTGTTTTAAACAGCTTACATTTTGTAGGTGACTTAAGGGTATCTTCTGTCAATGTTGAAGTTAATGAAATGACTGCTTTTTTGTAGAGAAGCATAACCAAAGAGACTACGTAATTGTTTCTAATATTAATAATAGGGTGTCGGGTGGGAGCTGTTATATACGGACCAAACCTGAGCACACAAAATACAGTGTATTTCAAGCAGAACTCTATGGCATTCAAAAATGCGCTTACCATATTAACAAATATTAGAGGTGCAATCATCCATACATTCACACAGTTAAGCACCTATAAATGCATCTTATTCGCATACCAATGACTTCTAATCGGTCATGCGCTGATTCACCGTTCTCCAAAAAAAACAGGCACTTGGAGACCAAACTGTGGTGCTATTAACTTCTTTTTGTTAAAATCCATAGGGAATAGAACGATATTGAAGATAATATAACACTGGGAAATATTGAATGGAACTTAATCGAAAGAACATTTTCTTAAGTAGGCTTATACAAGCTATTCGCTTGAAATCATTTAAAATTCTGATCGAAATATAAATGCATTCGAAATAACTCGGGCCAGGAACCATCAAAAACCACAAGACTCTTCCTGACTCCTATTATGCTTGTCGTTTTCAGCCGACAAACACTGAGAAAAAATTGTATCGTGTAAAAAATTTAAAAAAAAACAGTCTGAAGTACTGACGTCTTTAATAAAAAAAAAACGTTTAACTGGCAATGGGTTTGAAAGTAGATTTCAAGAAATATTGGAATTTAATTTCCGTGACAATTAATAGCTACGTGCCTCCAACAAGAGATGGTTAAAGATGATTACATCAGTTTTGTAATTTATTTAAAAAAAATGTTTTCTTAAGGTTTGGTAAACAAAAGTTAGTGTACAACAAAAAGTAGTTTCGAGCTACTGGAGTAAGATACCGAGAAATCATGTTTTGTCATAAAAAAATTATTTGGACTCTGCAATATCTTTCTCAACCATATTGGCTTGTATCCATTGTGGACAACTTAATTCGATAATGCTTACCATCTGTCTGATATACTTACTAAGTGTTAGTTGTGGTAGTCCATTTTTCCTACCCCGTTTTGACATCCTCCTGCAAGGAGTCTTAAAGGTGCTGCTAACCTTAACACAGATGGGACTTAGGACGATCGAAATGCATTCGATACGTATTTGCCGGTTTCGTCCAGCAAATATTTGAAAGTTTACTTTTACTTTGAAATGGAAAAATTGAATGGGTTTAAATGATCTCTAATTTCTTCTCACTTTCTTCAAGTTCATCATCCTCACTAGTAATAGAGTCAAAAATCTGACCCGACTCAAGATCCGAAAGCCGACAACGGTAATCGGGGTGCATATCTACGATATGTTGGTTCGAAAGTATTAAGGCAAGTGTTGAGATAGCGCTCCACGGTTTTGTAGATCAGTAGATAAACACTTACAGCCTTATTTATAAACATATTTTAGGGCCCGCCCAACTTAACGCAATACTTAAACCCCCCTTTCGCAGCAAAACATTATTTATAAAACTTAAGCAACGTTGCTTAAGGGATGCGTAACCAAAACCAAATTGCCGCAATGGTCCCGTTTTTTTTCGAATTTTAGTCATGAGATTGGTAACTTTGTTCAACAGATGATGATGTTCACGTTTAGGTTCACTAAAGCCCTTTCTTTTATGACATTAGCATAAACATCATTAAAGTCATTGTCCAGAAAAGCAGTTAGAGTACCATTTCCTTATATTTAACAGCCGTATTTATTAGATTTCCTTAGAAAACCTGTCAGAGGTTGCTTAGCTTAAAATCGCGAAGTACTTACGCAACCTTTACGTAATTTTGCTGAAATTCTGATTCATAAACGATTTTCCTGTGTTTTGACTAAACGGGGTTTGTGTACGGACACTTACCAAACTAGTACCAAAAACATAAGGAAAGGCTACAGTCCGCTTGAGGCGAACAGTATGATACCCTATCCATATCCCTATATACCCCAAAGAAAAAAGCATTAAGAAGATGATGGATAGCATTTTATTTAGTTCTATTAATTCAAAAAAAAAAAAAGTTTTTTGAAAAAACGCCCCCAAAAAGTGGGCGTGGTCAAAAACGCCCACAAAAAGTAGGCGTGGCAAAAAACTTTATATGAAAAACTTATAAAGGAGGGCAGTGCCTACATATCTTCTGAAGGTTATAACGCTCTATCTCTCTAACTTTAGCTTTAAAACGGTTTTTTCTAAATTGTGGGCGTGGCAGTGGGCGTATTCCAAAAATTTTTACACTTAACCATTTCGGAGCCCTAGGGAATATGTGGTCCAAATTTCAGCTTCCTAGCTTAATTTTAAAGGCCTAAAAATTGCGTACGGACGGACGGACGGACATTGCTAGATAGTCTTAGGATTTGGTCCTGATCATAAATATATATACTTTTATGGGTCTACGGCGAATATTAAGGGGTGTTACAAACTATGTGTCAAAATTAATATACCCTTAGGATAGGGTATAAACATAAGATTCTACTACATTTTTCTTTAAGGGTGCAGAAACTCAGCTGCTTAAACCACATTCTGCTGTTTGGAAAGATTTTTGTCTTTTGAAAAAAAAACGAACCAACTCGTAAGTCCAAGGAGGGGGCAACTATGCTGTCACCCTTAAGAATATTTGATTAACTGCACAGACAAAACTTCTCGACATTTGGATGAATTTAACTGCAAATTAACTTATTCCATTACATCGACCTAAAATAAATTTTGTTCCATGTTGAAAAAGTCGTAGTAAGGCGAATAAGGCAGTGGTAGAAGAACAGCGTTCCAAAATGTTATTGGGCATTAAAAGTATTTCTCCATTATGGCTTCGGAGTGAGATGCAAACTATGCCTTCTTAATCAAGAAATTTTTAGAATTCAACTGAAAAAAACTGTGCCGTTATTATGCTGGACAACTACAATGTATCCACTACTACACCACTCCAGGTAAAATACCAAAACCAACAGTCAAGATCGGCAAAAAAAAATTAAAAACATAACCAACACTCACAATTTATGTATGTATTTTTTTTTTATTTAATGATAGTAATAATAATCCATTTTCATTATTTTATTTTTGTTTTACTTTTTCCTCTTATAAATAATAAATTATTTACATAACTTAACAACCATAAAATACAATTTTCTTCATGGTATATAGATTTAATATGTTTTATGTTTTTCTTTTTATTTTCACTCCCTCGGTTTTTATCCATCTTTTTTTTTATTTATTTGTTCAATTGTTATAAGTAAATTGTTGAAGGATAAACAGAGAGAATATGAAAAATCAAAATTTTATCTAAACAAAAATCTATTTTTTTTTGTTAGCACTTTGAAAAACAAACAAAAATGCATTCATTAAAAAAAAATAATAATAGGAAAACTCTTACACAAATGAGCCATTCACGCTTTTCTGTGACCATCCCTCCTAAACAATACATATATGCAAAGTCTTTCACAGTTTTGTTTTCAAATGTCAAAGTTAATTTCTGAGTTTTCTGTTCATATTATATATTTTTTTTTTTTACTTTACGATCAATTTGTCTGCAGCGTATTAAATTAAACTAAGAAAATGTGAAGATAAACGAACACATGCATATAAAAGCAAAGAAAAAATAATTCATATAATATAAATCAATCCTAATTAATTAACAAATTGCGTTTTCATTTCCACTATCATTTAGTATTTTTGATATTTTTATTTAAGAATATTATAATGTATAAACAATATTAAACTACACAATTTAACTTCATTTATCTTTTTTTACAATACTGTTAATAAATAGTGGTTATATATATTTTTATATCTGATGAAGTTAACGCAATTTACCTTTTTTGTTTTGTTTTAATATAAAGCTTAAGAAACAAATTTTAGTAAAGCAAAAAATTAAATGTTTTATTGAAAGAATTGAGGACAATTTGAAATACGAACAAATGTCGGAAGCCTAAACAAATGTGTTTCGTTTGTTTCAATATTAAAGAATTTGTACACGTACTATCTATGTTGATTCAGATATGAGCCGTTAAAAGTCACAAGACGATATTAAAGTTAAAACGATACCTAAATCAACGACTTATACCAGTTATCGTTTAACAAGAGCAGCATTAACAAAAATAATGCCTTGTTAGGCGTAAAAGTGTCTCCACTTTTCGTTTTGACATAACCGCAGGTGAAAATGTTGCGAAAGACTCTTACGATTCTAGCTGTTTCTGAATTCTACCGTCATATCAGAGTTTGCTACTTATTCAGATTATAGCATATAGTATACAGTATAGTATATTAAAACTAAACATAACGAATGTTCTTGATTTTATTATGTTCTTTTAAAGATTAAAATACCACGTTTTAGTATCTTTGAAGACCTATTGAAAATAGAGAAGAAGCCAACTCTTCAGAACTGAACTGGAATTGTGATCGAAAGTAAAGCATATCAAATTTATTGTGTTTTGCCGAAATTGGCCGAACAGAACAAGATATGAAGATATCTGTCCTGTTTGGCTGTTAACGTTCACAGAAACACACTTTTGCTTTAATCGACGACTTCTTTAAAAATCTAATAAATAAAAGTTATGTCAAAAAACGTATTTGTTTTATTTTTGTAGTGCTTTTGAATGAAACTTTATCTTAATTTAACTTTTCTTTTAAGAGAAACGTCTTCGAATAAGCATGGTCATTTAGGATTAGTTATTTCGATTCTTTATTTACTACTATTCTGTAGGACTACAGGAAGTCGCGATGCGTTCTTGTGGAATTATTGATGAAGCGGTTTTAACATTGCCAAGTCATTTATTTTACTTCGTTTTAAAGTGAACATAAATGCTAATCTGCTAAGCTGCTAGGATATTTAGATGACTTTATTCAAGAGCATTAAAGAAAATGTTGAAGTAAGATAGATCAAAATCATACCCATAACATGTCTCTTGGTAGTTGCAGCATGGAAATATTTATAATATTAGTAAGCAAATACACGCTCCCAGAAAATTGCTGCTTTGAGCATTTAACAAACAATTGGGTTCGATTCTGATAAATTTTCTTTTAACTCATACTTTGATGTTCCAAAAACTGAGCCATAACTAAAACAAAAATCAAACATTGACAGGCCATGTGAAGCCTAACACTTACATTTTTCATGCATTTGTATGTAAAATTTAACAACAATGGGCAACGTCTACAATTTAATGTCAATAAGAATCGTCTCATACCAGTTTATATCTGATATGGCTCTAATAGACTCTTATAAGTGGCCGGGTAGTTTAAAATAAACTTGGAACTAGGGTGTCTACCGCAATAACAACTGAGCTAATGCACTTAAAGATGTCCATATCGAGGACCGTAGAAACCATCTTTATTTAGGAAGCATCATTTCGGAGGAATCGAAATATAGAAAAATTTATAGATAGAAGCCCAGATTTATACGCAACATCATAAAGATGACGAAACTTAAAGATAATTGTCAATGGACGGCGATAAATATACAATGAACTAGAATCCACTAGGGTCAAGCGAAATCCGAAATAAGTTTAACAATTTGTATTTCTCCTCCTTTTAGCACAAAATCAAACGCATGTTAGCGCATTTTTGCCATCTTCCCAAATTTAAATATGTATATTGAAACATATAATTCAATTGAAAAAAAAAAACAGAGTTAAACTGAAACTGAAAAGGAAAGAAAAAAAAATCATAGAAGCCATAGCTCTGAACAGCGCAAACCAATCCTTTCAAGTTATATTGCTCCTTTGCCAGCGCACAACAAACACTCCAAACACACGCAACCACACAATCAAAAAATTATATTAATCATAATAAAAAAATCTGTTAGGGTTCAAAAATATGTTTGATTTTTTTTACTACTACGATAAATTATTTACATGTTAATTTTGAGGTTTGTTTTTCTTAAATTTTTTTAATTTTTTTGTTTGTAACTATTTTAATATTATTTCATTATTAATAACTAAAAATTGTATTCCAGGGAAAGAAATGATTAAAAATAAACAATAACATAAGCCGTTATATAGAGTGGGTATAATTATTTTTTTTTTTTTTTTTTTTACTAAAATAAATTACAAAATAGCAATTAAAAAAGAAAAATATCTGTTTTAATATTTAATATATATAAGTGTATGTATAGCTGAGGGATAATAATATTACAAAAAAAAAAAATTAAAGAAGAAAATCTGTTTCATCTTACTGCCTAGGAACAAATCGCTGCTAGTTTGTTTGTTTTTTTTTTTTATGATTTATGTTTTATTTTCTACTTTTACTTTCAATTTCCTTTTGATTTTATATTAACGTACTGTTTCTACTTTGCCGAATTTTGATAGGAAAATTTGGCGGCGGTCTTGGTGATGGAGGTGGTAGAATTGGCTTAATATGAAGCTCTTTTACCTGTTCTCTTGACTACCAAATTGGATGCGCTACTGAAACGTTTTGGAGGTACTCGGTGAATCTTTGCCGAGGCGGCTGCCTCAGTCACACCAGGAATTGTTGAATTGGCTGAGAATGTTGACGTTGATGTCGAACGCTTGCGTATCAGCTTGTATTTGCTTGTAGTAGAAGCAAACTTTCTGTAGGGCAGACTACGTGCCATTCGGAAGGGTGGTTGGTATAATTGTCCGCGGCACTTGTGATTTAAATGATTGCTGTAATGTTGTTGCTTTTGTTTACGTCGCTGCTGCTGCTGCTGTTCTGGATTACTATTATTTATATTTATATTAGTTGAATGGTTTAATGAATTTGTCTTTGTCGATTCGTCGCCAGTCTTTACGTTGTCTGTCATTAGATATTCTACTTCATCATGCTGGTCCCTGTCGTCGGGTGCTGATGGTTTGTCGTTGTTTTTTGTGTCGTCCTTGGGGTCGTGGTGGTCATCGTCACCGCCATTGCCATTGCCATCGCTTACTTTGCTACTTCGGTTGCTGCTGCTGATGCTCTGCTCTGTTTCGCTGGTTCTGTAGAATTTATACTTTTGCATTAGAAATGATTTTTTATAATGATATGGCTTCTGCTGTTGTAGTTGTTGTGGTATTGATAGTTGCTGTTGTTGTTGAGGTGGTTGTGATGAAGAAATCGTGATAAGCTCTGGATTGGATTGGTTTTTATAGGATGCAGCGATTGTGGAAGCTTGTAGTGAGCTTGTTTTATTACTGCTGCTGCTGCTAATGGCATTGGCGTTGATGTACGTGTTTGTGTTATTTTTTTTGTCGTCCCTGATCGGTCTCAACCATTGTCTACTACCAACATTATGGTCTACCGTGGTGTTATCCGGCGAATTGATGTACGCATTTTTCGACGAGCTTGCTGACTGGATGCCTGTGATCCTGGTGTTGGCATTGGACTGTAATTATGATAAATAAAAGGAGAAGAAATCAAATATGTTGCCTTTTTTTGTTGTTTAGATTCAAACAACAAAAAGCTGTTTAAAAAACATACGACTCTGTTTTCTTTTGGTGTATACACAAAATGACATTTTTTGGCGCAATTTACTTTTTTTTAACAAAAATATAACACAAACTTAACACAAAAAATATATATATATAATGTAACATGCCAAACAAAAATGATCTTTGTTAGGTTTTTAACAACAAGATGCCTCAGGACAAATGCGACAAAAAAATACTCAATCTCTCGGTAAGCGTCGCTTTATGGCGAGTGAAATGAGCCGAAGAGCGGATAATGAACCATCTCTCAGAACAATAAAATAAAAATAAAAACAATCAGTCGTTTAACACGCACTATGTCTTTAAGTTTAAACTTTGACGACTGTTAACTGTACTTACGCGAAAATATTATTTGTAGCTGCTGCAGGAGCAGCTGCATTAAATTGAAAAGGTCCACCGGAATTTGTTCCCTGGAAAGAATAAAAGGAAGAAAAAAAAAACGTTGTTTTTTTGTTTTGGTATTTTTTTCTTGAAAAAGATTTTTTTAACTATTTACAAACTAGCTATGTTCCAAAAACGTTAAATAGGAAATAGGAAAAGTAAATGAAAGACAAATAACCAAATTAAAAATATTTGAAATTAGATACATATACAGATGGATGCAGTATGTCGCGATAGTAAATGGAAAGAAACGATATGCATGTGAATATTGTACGTGGAATGATTAAAATTATATCGATGGTAATGTTGATGATGACAATGTAAAAGGCTTACTCTTAAAGCAACTTTTTAAAGGCCTTTGTTTGGTCTTTGTTACCCGCCTGATTCTTAAGGCACATCAGTTTAGTTACTAGTTTTTCCCCTTCTGTTTTACCTTTTTAATTTGATACTAATTCATCGGCCTGAGGTTAGGTTAGGTAAAGTTTGTCGAGTCAGTCCGATTTTGTGGCCCACTTTGGGGTTTTTGTTCCTCATGGTTACCCAATAGTCAACGAAACAAACTTGTTGGCGAAATACGTGATTCGATCGCAAATGCAAGCGCGTAGTGAACGAGCTCATATAACTCTTTGGATATAATAAGTTCTGTGGAAGTTATGCAATGATTCATAAAAACTGTTACACGCGTTGCGAAGTTTTTGAATTAATTTCTGGTTGAAGAGAAGAATTCTACTATTATTTTGTATACACATAATAACATTAACTATTATTTTCGCAAAACTCTCCTGGTTGCTTGTATGCAATTTGACACTCAAGTAAGCTGCCGGTCCCAAGCCCGAGTAAAGAAGTAGGGGTGTCTCAGTCGGGACACTACCGTTTTACCAGCTTACTTACGCTCGGAACAACATTTTTCAAATATAAAAACAAACAATAGACAATGCTGCCTCATTTACTGGATCATCAAGTAGGGATGTTTTAAAACACCCCGACGATGCCGACATGACATTTACCCCTTGGGCGGGGATCATTTGTCATCATCATTTGATTTTAAAATTGATGACTTTTAAGTGAACCTTTAACTACTTTGTCATTGTTCCAAAAATCTGCCTAAATCTCTCTTACAAGATGCCAAATTCCTGTGCTCGTTGTGGTATTAACCGGTGACTGTGTCATTGGAAACATGAGTGAAAGCCTAGGAGTCTATCAGACATAAAACGATTTCTTTATTAATAGACCGAAATGGTTTTGTTAATCACATGCCCTTACATGTACAACGAAGGTATTCGAAATGGGCCTTCATGCCTTCTCGGTGAAATTTGCACTTGGTGCAAAACAGCAGTCTTACCTAACCAAACCTAACATATGACCGCACAAGTTTCCTATTTAAAAGTTTTATTAGAAGATATTTAAAATTCATGCATGTGGAATGAGACACATTTCTCAGGATTTTGGAAACTTTTTTTGCTACAAGTTCTGTACAAAATTGGGGTTTTGACAGAAATTTTTGCTAAAGTTCTAAAGAAACTACAAACTTAGCGCTGTTTTTTTTTTAAATCTCAGTACTTTTTCTGGCTGACTTGTTAGATAAAAGTGATTTTTTGTTTTAAATGTTTTTAGTGAAATTTCAATATGATTTGCAAAGATTTTGAATCAAAAAAGTGAAAAAAAAAAAGAATCAACTCAATAATTGTAAATCTTTCGGGGGCTGAGTTAAAAGAAAAGTGTGCAGCTACCACGCTACCTAGATTGAAAATCGCAAATGTTAAATTTTTTTGCAAATCCTATTACTGTGTCAAATTTCAAGGTTTTAAGACGATTGGGAGTGCTCTCTAGTTTTGGTGATCTGTCAGGGAGTTACTATTTTTGGGGCCCTGTAACTCAGGAACATGCTGAACATAGTCCCAGCATATCCTAAAAATTTAATGGATCTAGCTTGGTTGTAAAGGAAATTAGAAGGGCAGTTGGTGACAATGGCCTGAGTTGGTTCCTGAAAATAATGTGTGTTTTGCCAAAGTTGCTAAAAAGCTTAGCTGGATATTTTGTTAAAACTCAAAAAAGCATTCGTAAGTTATAAACGGCAAAAATACATATTTATGTCACTCGATACTAAGATGACGACATGCTCTCCCTTCTTTATCAGTCAAAACTCAAATTACTGTTTCGATCGCATTCCGACTATTTGAGGCCCGTTCGCTGACAATACTACAATAATAAGAACTTAAAGATTATTCACATGAGAACGAATTGCGAACACATTAATTTAAATGTATTTATGTGTTGAAAATTTCTATTGGTTCTACCACAAAATCTATGATCTAACATCTTATCTAAAAAATTGCATTTACATACATTTTCCTGCGAATTGAACAATTCTCGCCGCGAACTGCCACACTTTATATTCACAATCCACATACAAAATAAAGTCGCGCTACACTACGCTACGAATGATAAATTCGTTCGAACATAACCTTAGAATTTAAACATCTTGCTGCTAACATTTGGCAAATCAGACGCGCGGGTGACCAAAAAAAGTTGTCATGTGAATGAAGTGTCAAAATTTACAAATATTCCCTTGTTCGCAGTTCGCAATTTGCTCTCATATGAATAGTCCTTATGTTCTAGTTACTGGTATTTAAAAATCCTCCCAAATGGTACAGAGTGGAACTTAGAAAATGTGTGAATTTATAATATTTTTTATAACTTTTTTTGTGAATTTACCGTTGAACTTAGTTATGAGACAGGTTTAAGAACAGTATCAGCAAACGGGCCTCAGAAATCCACAAATAAAAACGCCAAATATACAGAGCCAAACAAAAAGCATTTTTTTTGTTCAAATTTGTTTTGTTAGTGCCACACAGCTTCATGACATACAGTTTAATGAGAAAAATAATCACAATCGAAAGTAAGGTTATGTAAAACGGAAAACAAAAAATATGCAAACGCAATAATGTGAGAAAAAGAGTAGCAAAATTGTTGTTTTTAAGCAGCGAACAAACAAAAAACAAATGCAATATTATGTGTATGTATGTGAGTGTTGGTTGCGTGTGTTGAAAACTTTGTACAAGCAAAAAAAAATTATTATTTTTTTTTTTTACTTTACCTCAACACCACCAAAATTAAAAACAGCAGGTGTACTGGTCGGAGCTCCAAACTGAAACGGTTGCGTTGCGTTTGATGTCTGTTTTTTTAGGATTTTTAATTACAAGCGTTAACGCGCGCATAATTCATCGTCACATTCGCATATTTTTAATTTCATTTTTAAATTTTGCATACGAAACGGAATATAGAACATAAAATAGAATGGAAATAAAGAGAAAAAAAATATACAAGATTAACTACTGTCTGGAAAACAGATGCATGCTCCAGCTTTAGGTGCGGGAGCAATCATTCAGTCATTAAAGTTAAGAAACATACCTCACTCGATCCAGTAAAATTAAAGCGAGGTGTACTTGAAGTTGAAAACTTGAATACAGAATCTGCCGCGGGTTTATTATTGTTGTTGTTGTTGTTTGTGTTGTTATTGGATCCAAAAGAAAATCCACCCTGATATAACAAAAAAAATAATTAATTAATACAATTACAATGGGAGTAAATTTCTAAAAGTAAAAACTTACATTTCCCGAGCTCTGCGAACTGCCAAAGTTAAAGGCTATTTCTGCCTTCTTTGGTGCTGACGCACCATCTCCATTGCCCGATGATGACGACGATGCTGCTGCTATCGAACCAAAACCGCTAGAGAATGACGAGGAACTGCCGAATGTGGGAGCCGCCGATGGAAGGCTATTGGAATTTACTGCCGCCGCTGGTACCGCTGATGCGGCTGGAACTGCGCCGAAACTCGTCGAGCCAAATATCGCGGTGGAACTCGCTGAACCGAAAACATTGCTTTGTTGCACAGCGCCAGCTGGTGAAGAATTCACATTCGATCCAAATAGTGATGTTGTGGCGGAGGGTGCTCCAAAGGATGGCGCTGCCGATGCAGCTGCAGGAGTTGGTTTCACTTCACCCACTGGGGCTGAGCCGAAAATTGATGTTTGACCGAAGATCGACGAAGTCGCTCCGAAAGTGGGCGCTGGTGTTGAATTGCTTTTCGCCTCTTCGGCGGGTTTACTCGACCCGAAAGTGAATGTGTTTGTTGGCCAACTGGATGCGGAGGCAACTGTTGTTGTGGAAGTAGCAGCAGGAGCGACTGTGGATCCTGACTCGAATGGACTTGATCCAAAAAGGGGCTTGCTAGTTTGAGAAGTGTTCATTGCGGTACCAACTCCAAATACAAATGGAGTGGAAGCTGTCGCACTTGTGGATGTTGTTGCTGTGGTTGTGGCAAGCGTCAAGGAGATTGTGGAAGCCGGTGTGGATGATGAGGCGGCGGCAAAGAGCGACGAAGGTTTGGAACCGAAAACAGAAGTCGATGCAGTAGTAGACGTTGCCGAGCTTGCCCCAAACATAGGGGTTGTTGTGGATGGTTTGCCAAACACGAAACCTGCAGTAGAACTGCTCACAGCAGTTGAAGTGGCGGCTGGTGATCCAAATACCACTGCAGTGGTCTTGGGAACGACGACATTTGTGGAACTCGACGCAGGAGATCCAAACTGAGAAGAGGCGGCAGCGGCACCGCTCATCCCTTGGTCCTTGCCAAAGGCAAAGCCGGTGGGCGTCGTCGAAAACGCAGGAGTTTGGGTTGCAGGCTTTCCAAAGACAAAACCACCGCTGGACGTTGAGGATGTACTTACGGCGGGGCCAGTGCTGGACGCAGTTGAGGGAACTCCAAAAGTAATCTTCGGCGGCGATTTCTTGGCTTCCACTGCAGAGGCATTTCCAAATGTGTTTGGCTTCAATGATCCTGACTGTGGAGTGGTAGTGTTTGGTGATCCAAATACAAATCCTGTTGCCGCCTTGTTCATATCGACTGCAGGCTTTGCTGGTGTTTCAGCTTTCTGTGGCGCTCCAAAGGCGGATGAAGCAATTGGATTAAAGAACGACGGGGCTTTAGAAGTAGAGCTTGAGGACGAAGTGGAAGTTATTGCTGAGGTTAAGGTCATTGCAGGTTTACTGCTTTCAGCTGTTGTTGAGGGTAAATTGAATTTGACACTTGATGGCGACTTGGCTTGGTCTGGCTTTATGCCAAAGCTGAAGCCTGTCGACGCTGCGGTGGCATCCGTCTTGCTGCTGTCCGCAGCTTGAAAGCCAAATTTGAAACCAGTTGCGTTCGGTTTAACAACGTCGGGAACATCTTCGCCGGTGGATGAGGTAGATTTGGTGATAGGTGTCACACCAAATGTGATGCCAGTGCTTGACACGGCCGTATTGTTGGATCCTGCATCCGTTTTCGGTGGCATACCAAACGTAAAGCCTGTCGTTTTTGTATCAGTCTTAGTCGCAGCTTCGGCCTTGAGTTCCTCTTCTTTTTTAGCCCCAGCAAATCCAAAGGTAAACTTTGAAGCACTAGTTGTGCCAAAACTGAACTTTGGTACATCCTCGTTGACCACCTGGGTGCCTGGTTTGGCCTGCTCACAGCAAACGCACTTATTGCGTTCGGCATCGTTACGGGTCATACATGCGTCGCACTCCCACTTAGAGGCGGTTTGCTTTGCCACCAAAGACTTGAAACCAACATCTGTGGTTTGCAACTTGGGACCGGTTGTGGTAACTGCGTGAGCGCCTGGTTTCTTTGTGTCACATGCCACACACTGACTGGCGTCACTTTTGTTACGCACCATGCAAGCATCGCATTCCCAATTGTTTGATTTCGGCTTAAAGACATCACCGAAGGTATTTTGTACAGGATTATTGGATTGCACATTGGGCAAAGGGAGAACAGAGGCTGCTGCAACCGCTGGCGTTGACTTCGCGCGCGGGGTAGTGCAGGCAACACATGCGTCGACAGCCTCCTTGTTGCGAATCATACACACCGAGCACTCCCATTCGTTGGAAGGCTTCTTAAATTGTCCTCCAAATAGTGAAGGCAGAGCCGTTTTACCTATTGCTGAGGTACTAATGTTTGATATTATTTCCGAGGTAGGGGCCACTTTGTCAGTGGGCTTTTTGAGCGCATCAAGGACGCTTCCTGTCTTCAGTTGAGGTATAGTCGGCGGCGAAGAGGTGACCGATGGATTTGTGGCTTTAGCGACGTCATTTTGTCCACCACCAACCATTACTGGTGAACTAAATTTGAAATTATTTATTGGAGCTAAGTCTCCTTTCGATGCAGTACAACTAACGCTTAGAGGTGAAGAGAATTTGTATTCATTACTCGTGGTAGCATTTATTTTGCTACTTCCGGAGCTGTTTCCAAAGTTAAAGTTCACCGCGGGCTTAGAAGGGGATGATGTTGGTGATTTCTGCACTTTGACGGACTTTGAAGGGGCGCCGAAAGAAAAGTTATTAGTTGGTTTGGCGTCTGGAGAGACCGCGAACTTGAAGTTGGTCTTTGCTGGCGGCTTTGCCGATTCGATGGGGCTCTTTACGGAAATGTCAATCTTGGGCACAGACTGCATGAATGGGAAAGCAATATTGGGAAGATTTGCTGGTGCCGGTGCTTCCTCATCGTCAACGACCAATTTTTTCGAACTTATTCTAGAACTGGTAGACACCTTGTTCTTGATCTTACTCACATGTTTGTTACCGTTCTTATCCCCACTGGCGGTTTCATCTGCACCCGGCAGCTTGTACTCACTTTCTTTGTTGAGAGTCGAATTTGATGTGTTGGCAATTTGTCGGGAGCGCTCTGTGCAGCTTTGCATCTTTTTCATTTGCAGAAGTTGTGACATCGATGGCACCTGCAATTCTTTGAGCGAAGGTAACAGCTTCTTCGAGTCATTGTTGCTGGGATTAAGCGTTACGCTTGGGCGAGTGTACGGCGAACGTACAGATGAGAGTCGCACACTCCTTGATGTGGCCAAATCGGCTTCGCTAAAGCGCTTTCCTGCTGCAGTGCGATTGGCCAGCATTGCGGGTGTCTTGATGTTACTCGCCATTTTCTTGGCATCGTTTAGTGGTGTTGAAAAGTCGTTTATAAGTTCCAAAATCCTCTTGGCTGTGCTGGAGATTGCAGAATTCGATTGGTCGGTTCCTTGGGCTAGAGAATTTGTAGATGAAGACAGCGCCGACAAGCTCGATGTAGGCCGAATGAGGGTGGGTGCGATTCGAACCGACTGATTTAGTGTACGATTAAATTTACTGTACGCGGCTGCACCACCGTATGTAGTTTGTCCCTTGTAGAATGGCGAAGACGTGTTCAGCAGACGGCTGTCACTAAGCGCTGATGTGCTTCCATAAATTGAAGAGTTAAATTGACGACGATTCAGGCTAGTTAGGGAAAGTGTTGAGTTATTCAACATGCCCGGCATGTTCTTTTCCGAGAATAAAGACTTCCGTCCCTCCAAGTGGCTGTAGAAATTCAAGCCATTGCCTGACAATGGGCGCAGACCTCGATTGGCCGGATTAAAGAGTCCCGATTTTGGTGCGGTTGTCTGAGCTACACTTGAGCTCCGACTTTCGCCACTCTCGGTGGCGACTGAGGATGAACGACCCATTAGATTGCCATTGGTAAACTTTCGTTTCTTCGATGTCACCTTGGCGATCTCTTCGCTTTCTTCATTGTCATCTTCGTCTTCTCCGTCGTCATCTCCTTCCTCGATGACTATTGTTTGGCTAACTGTTTTGTGTTGCTGCTGCTGCTGCTCCTCTTCCTCCTCCGCCTCATCATCCTCATCATCTTGTACTTCTATAATAGTTTTTGATGTACGCTGAGAAGTGTACGAAGATGGAGCGGCACCTGATGCCCTCAAACTCGACACTGATTGACGCTTTAAATCGTGAAAATTACGATAGACGTCAGCGGACGATGTTGAGGGTATATTAAGGCTTCTGCGGGAACTACTAAAACCAAAAATAAATTATACGACATTCGACTGTGTGTTTATGTGTTTTGCTTACCTTATGCTGGTGTTTAGGGCATTTCTTTCGGGAACAACTTCGATTATATCAGCCGAATCAACAGTTGAGTTCTTGATTGTTGTTGAAAAGCTCCGCGACATAGTATTCGTTGTGTTTCCCGTTTGGGCAAAGTTATATGGCGACTCCTTTTGTTTGCCATATAAATTCAGATGGGTTAGCCGACGACGAGGACCTAAAGTCGGTGTCGAGGACACAAGACTTTGACTATCTTTAAAGTTTGTTGTGGTGACCTATAAATGAGTGAATGAATGATTCATTAATATCTGTAGAATGGTATTTAATAGATAAAATTAGAATTTTATTTTTTTTTCTCAAATTATATGATGTAGAGGAAACGACAAACAAGTGGAAACTAGAAAATAGTCAAACAGAATCTTAGAAATTATCCAATTTTAATAAAATATCATAATCAACACGCATTAGTTTCGGTTTCCAAAATGTCGTGCAATTCTGCTAAGGTTCACAGTAGATGAAACTTTTATTCACCCGTCCACCATGTTAGATCTTACTCCAGTGATATCAGGCTGCTCTAACTGCTGCCAGTGCTGCTCTGGGTGTATGAAATTCGATCCTGTGTTTATGGTTCATTTTACTTTCGTTAGTGTATTAGTTTACGACTGCTTGTTTACATTTGAAAATGTTTGGGTTTAATAATAGGAAATGTTTAAGATTCGATTACGAGTTCATATTTCTTCTGTTCGATCGTTTACGTTTATTTGCGGGTGTTAAATTGATGGCATTAAGTTTAAAAAATATTATGATGTGACGCACGTTTGTGATCATTTTACGGTATTTTTTTTGCAAGACTTGCAAACTTTGTAATTTTTTGTAGTAAACGCGAGATTAAAAAAAAAACTCAAAGGATGTAGTCTGGCACCGTCGGATCTGGCGATCTGGCCTTCAAATCGCCAATAGGGAGATCATACGGGTCGGAAATTTCTAATTTAAATAAAAAAACTTCATTGTCAGAGCTGTGTGAGCGGTTGTTCTGTCTTGCTTAAACAAACAATTTGCTGCGTTAAAACACCGAAAATTGGCCAAAGGAAGCAGTATGAATAATTTCGAATTTCTTAGGTGTTGTATCGCGCTATTGTTTGTTGTCAATTACTTGCAGCTTTACATTGGGTTCAAAAACTGTTGTTATTTTTATGATTTAGACCATATTTCTCAGCTTATTTAATTTTTAATGTCATTTGCAAAACTATAGCACATTCTCATTACGACATCAGGTTTTTTTTTGACGTTTGCTCGACCTCAAAGTGAGTGCAGAAAATATTGAACTGAACTGAACTGGCCAAATTCATGGAACAGAAAGTGACATAAGGTAGAACTCTTTGCGACATAGATTTTGCTTATGATCACTTTGCTGATCAGCTTAATTAAATACACCTATAGATGGAGTGTTTAACGGATTTAGAGCCAACATATCAAAAATACATTTCACTCCTTTAAGCTTTGGGAATTAGTTTCTAATTGAAACCTAACGATGTTCATATCCTTACGTTAAAAAATAATTTAAAAACTCAGGGTAAGCTATAAGTTACAAAGGCTGGCCCTTAATTTTCCATTTAAACATTTTTGTATGCATTTTTGAATTTCTCAATTTTTTCGAGTGGTGGGCAGCAAATATCAGTTGCCTCAGGATACTACAGAATAAAAAAAAATTAAAAAGCCTTTTCCGCATGTTTCATAATATGTTTCTGATGGAAGGGGACTTTAATTGAAATAAATAAACGAACACTATGAAACAATTATTGAAGGTGGCCTGAACTACTTCACTCAGAAATTGGAAGAAAGTATCCAACTAACTTCTTTAACATGTGTTGCTTATTTCAAAGGAGGTTTAGCGTTTATGGTTGAGCTGAATCGAAGACCGTGCTTCTACAAACAGTTAATTCCCATTACTACCAATAATTTCTTAGAGAAAGATTGCCAGAGCTGCTTGAAGATGTTCCTCGTGTTCGGATGGTCTTTTAACAATATGAAAGACCTTGTCACAGTAGAAGTGGGGTAACTCCGTTCCTTAACCACACTCTTAACGAACGGTGGATTGGTCGATTTGGCCCCAACCCAACACCCAAGGTTTTTTTCTTTTTTATTTTAGAGAAATGGTAGAGTCCGAAAGTGCTCCAACAAAAAATTTTGTAGCTGCACAGACGTAACCAATTGTATTTCTAAGATGTGCAAGACCTATAATAGTTCAGAAGTTCTACCGTTTAAAGAGGTTACCCCTCCAAATTAGACGGAACTTTCGGAATCTCCCATTTAACTGAGACACCCTGTATATTTCATGCACTATTTGCTGTATATCTCCAAGCTAAATATTCTAACCTCCACGTTTGTGCTGAATTTACAAAGAAGAATTTAGTTATCTTTATGCATTAAAGAAATTCTTTAATTTTTCTATAAAATTTCTCAATTACTTCACCAGAAAAATTGTATGTCGGATATTGACTTTACCCATTCGGGTAATACATATAAGTGGTTTCGTCGAATTGCATTGCCAAAAATTCCGCTTCGGCTTACATCTGTCCACAATTATGTGACATGACAACTAAAAGTATTGTTGTTCGATTATCAGCTTTCAATGGTCAACTCTAACCTTAAAACCTATACCAGTGGTCTTCCACTGACAGAAATTTTTCAATGATTGCTATAACTGACCCCTATAGATCAAATTTTTCTATGCATTCGGTATTGGTAGACCCTCTAAAGAAACCAAATGTGAGGGTCAAGATATTTTTTTTTATTGTCGAAAGTACACAAAAGGAAAAATAGAAAATTATATATCTGCATTTACATTCTCTTTTGCCAAGCGGAGAATTTGAGTGATGAATGCAATATTCCGAATCATATTCAATGTCTATGGTTGATTTCGGACAGTTAGCTCTATAGGTTCAGGATATTGAGTCGTGCTATTTCAAACCTGAAACAAAATTCGTAGACATTTATTTTTAATGTTTAATTTACCATTACCTTTGCTTTTATTCCTCGATAAATAGAATGTCTCGTATTGAATTTTTTAATCTGAATCATTTATTTTAATTCATTGAGTAAGACTTCAATGAATGCAATACCAAATGATTTTTTCTTTTACATCTCGGATCCTTAAGATATCTCAAGAATCTCAACTTTGAACATAATTTTTTTTGTATAGACTTCAGCTGTCATTTTGCAGTTTTATTGTCAATTTCAATGCCTTTTTCGGTTTTTCAGAACTAGAAAAATTTCAAATTGAAAAACCGATGTCATTGTTGATGTGGAACTCATGTGGAACGTAACATAAATGAGAACAAAAAGAGAATAGAAGTCGAGTCGAAAAACGTCAGCTGCCCTTTAATATTAACGTCAGGTAGAATAAGGATGAATGTTCGAATCAGAATTTTTATCAGACCAACGAAGTGCTTAAGGACCATTCATATGAGATCGAAAAAGCGAATATTTATAACTTCTGACATTTCAATCACATTAAAACTTTTATTGGTCGCAGATACCCGTGAATCCGCGTTTTCAATAGCTTTGTTTAATGAGACTGTCCAGCTCAGTGCAAACCATGTAAATTACAGGTTTTCGTGTTCAATAAGAAAAATTTCTGTCCACCTCATTTTTGCTTTCTGTTCAATGACTCTGTCTGGACTATGCTCCACGCAGAATTTTTGCACTTGCTTTTGAGGTAGAACAGATTTGTGAGAAACGTCAAAATCAGTTGTGATTGCAAATTAATTGTTTTGTCGTCGAAGTTAAAAGTTGTTTATTGATTAATTAAATGGAACAAATCGAAATATCTTCTGATAAAAGCCAATCGGTTGTTATAACAGTAAGTAACAATAAGTACATGATTAATGTTCATTAATTCACGATTTATATTAAACTTGTAAACTCAAATAATTATTCAACAATCGAAAATGAAATTGTAACTTTTTGATAACCAACATATGGCTGTATTTTTCTGTTCTACCTTTGAACTGACATTTTTCACAAATTTGTTCTGCTCCGCCTTGCCTTTTTCACATTGAACAAAGCTAATTTGAACAGCAAAATGTGTCAATTTTAAGGTTATATTCGAACGAATTTTTCATTCGTAGATTTGCGAGTGTGTGACAGTTAGCGGTAAGAATTGTTCAATTCGCAGGAAAATTTCTGTAAGTAATTTCGCTAATAAAATTAATTTAGACTCAGTTTTTTTTTTAAAGAGATTTTAGATTTATTAAATATGTATAATGCTTTTGTGGTAGAACCAATAGAAATTTTCAAGTCATAAAAACAGTTAAATTGATTTGATCGCAATTCGCTGTCAAGTGAATAGTAATTTAGATGGACTCACACCTGACTCAAGCGTCTGCAAATTCCAATATAATTATCGTGTAAGATCTTTAACTAGACAATTTTCAGATTGAGCTGAAAAATACTTAGACCATCAACGGTAGGTTTTCCATTTTCTTGTTCGTTAGAATCATTTCTTTAAAGATACAATTCTGCCGTATATAATATTTGTGTCGTGACATTACTTGTTGACAAACTCTAGGCAGGTTATATTTGTGTACATATAAAATTATGTCACTTGTTCGAATGACCTAAAAAGTTTTGCAAACTCAAAATCGTGGACTTAAAACGAGTTTTTTAACTCGTTCAACCGATTAAAATCATTTGAAGATTTTCCTCTGTTCTCTTCCGCACATCTCAGTCTCCTTGTCAACAAAACCGGTTTTATTACGGGAGTATTAGTCTCGTGTGCAGGCCCATTGAATTCCGATTAGATCCTGAAGATGTTCGTTGGTGAATTTTTATTTTCTTTGAATCTTTTTCTTCGACATAATAGCACAACGTCTTACAGTTCTTTGATTTGGAGATTTTTTTTCAAAAACTTTTGGAGCAGTTTGTATCATTTGGGCTTTTCACTGGGATTACTTAGCTACTGACTTACAAACTCACTTGGGCGGGTTGGACTTTGGGCCTTTGCCAATAAGCCTTCCCAACTGGTATGGTCTTTAACTAACTTCCTGTAGTTGCGCACTCTAAGTTGGGTGTGTTTGCGCCACATATAAGGCGAGCCTTCCTCTACTGCGATGTCTCTCCAGATTGGAGTCAAACTATCTTACGAAGAATTTTTCTTTCCAAACGGCTAAGGATATCTTCATCATCACATCAGTGTGATACTTTCGAGCCATAGAGCAGAACTAGGATTATCAAGGTCCTATATGGAGTTTATACGAGTATATAACCGAGGCACACAAAATCCATTAATATCTGAAGGTTATAGCTGTTTTGTCATTGTTAATGGCAGACCCTCGCAAACGCACAAGTGACAGCCCGCTGTATTAATATCAATAAAATAATTATCGTCGGCGTATGCGAGTAATTGAACAGACTTTTGAAAGATCGTACCTCGTGTGTTACCTCGAGTTGTGCATAGTTATTTCAAGACAGCGCGTCGCCTTGCACAAAATCCTTTTTTCAATTCAAAGGTCTCGCTGAGATCTAAACTAACTTTGATGAAGCAGGAAGCTTTCTCCATAGTTATCCTGCACAAACGGACCAGATTTGCAGGGATGCCAAAATTAGACATAGCTCTCTATATATCGTCTCTACAGATCCCTTCATATGCGTCGCCATACGCATGCGCATGCATGCATGTATTCGCCTTCTTGGAAATTGTTAGAATTCTAATTCGAACACGTTCTTATTAGCATTTTTCAAATATTTCATTCAGCATGTCCGAATCCAGATAAATAATTAGCTTAATTCCAATTAGCGTCTATTTTCGAGAAGCCTTTATATTTGCAATGTTTCGCAGAAGAGAAGAGCTCCTAAAGCTGTGTTAAATATTTCCATTTATATATCAGTTTAATATTTTTATCTTGACGAGGTATGCACCAAACTTGTCAAAGAATGCCGGCCTATGCTTTGCAAATAGTCAGCGGTTCATTTCAAATAAGTGGGTGGTAATATTTATTGCTTTGAACAAATATAAAAAAAATTGAGTTGATTATGTCAACCAATAAGCAATACATGATCCACACACAGATCATCGATGACGATTGGAATGTCGTGATCCTAACATAGGCAAACTTTCCGATCTATATTTAAGGCTAAGCTAAAAAATTTCGCTCACTCAAATATTAATCAATTCATTCATTCGAGAACTGGAACTCGGGCTGTTTGACCTTTTCAATGTAAAAAAAATTGTGCGTGATGACGTTTCATCGATTAAGTCATATTTTGGAAATAGAATCGGGGGAAAAACAATTTTACAAAATTCTTAAACGCAACTTCACACGTGTCCAAACAAACAAACCAAATGTGGCGAATAATCAATAAAAGATGCCAACGCAAAAACAAAACCGATCTTACCTCAACATTCAGCCGCGACTTTTTGTTTGGTGGTTGAATATTTGCTGGAGAGGAATCCTCTTCATCTTCGCCACTGTTGTTGCTCTCGTCATTGTCGGAATTATTTGCAGCACGGTCGTATTCTCCTTGATCGATGCGGCGTCGCCTGCGGCTAATCCCACCGTTGCTAGTCCTAGTGGCGGCAGACGATGGTGAAAACCATTGCGTTAGCTTCTGGGGGAATATACTGGAAACGCGCGATTTGACTTTTCCAATAATTGACTAAAAAAGATGTACAATTTTTTTTTTTTTCAAAAGATACATGTTTGTGTTTGAAATTGTTAGCAATTCTTTTTTTCTTTGAAATAATTAAAAAAATCTTACGTTATTCGCATCATCACGCTCATCTACAACGGCGGCGGCATTATGCTGCGGCGATGATTGATGAATCTGCTGGTGATGCAGGTCGCCCCGTGTGGGGCTATCAGGTTCCGACATTATTCCACAAAAAAAAAATTTAAAAAACGACTGCGAGTCGATTATATTCTTTTGATTGATTTTTCACTTTCCTCACTTTGTTAACTTCTGTCGTGTGATTAGTTATTTATTGACTTGCACAATTTATTTATTCAATGAACAAAAATCCTGTTCACTTTTTTTATCCACGCGAAACCACAAAAAAATATTACTACTGTCAAAAAATAAAAAAAAATTGTTGGCCTCGCTCTGCGTTCTGATACCTCTCTCTCCGGTTTTTTCCTTTTCTATCTCGCTCTCGAGTGTCTTGACGTGTATTTGCTTTTTCACTCACTCCATTACGCGCAACACACACATTTTTTTCTATCATTGCCGACGATGAAGAACGAACCCCCCATTTTACTTTGCATTTTTCTACGATAGAAACTTCTATTCGAATGGCTGGCGATTGATTTTTGTGATGAAATTGTAGTTTCACAATCGCTGGCGATTGAAGAATTTGTATTGAGTATTATTTTGGCGGGGCAACTTGATGTGAAAATAAAATAAAAACGAGAGAAAAAAAAGTTTCTTATAACGCACAGAAACGCGACCACACTTTCGCGTAAAGAAATGGCGGACTCGGATTATTTTCGGAATTCACCCGTGGTTCGGAGCGAAATAATGGCGGCTGGGTTTGGCAGTTCCAGAGTGAGTACACAGATGGCGATGTGTCTCTTTGAAGTGTTACCATGGCCATATTTCGATTGATTTATTTTACATGCATAATATTTATCAAAGCTGAAGGAAAAAAAATCTGGCATCGTGGGTAGCCAGTTCTAATTTGGAATTGTGGCATTTGATGTAATACGGCACTTCAATACAATTTGTCATGCAAGTACATATTTAGGCAAATGGACAAAGAGGATTTAAAATAAAACAAATAAGAAAATAATTATTTCAGAAAAACTGATGATCTGGAATATGTGGTTATTTTAGAGTTTGATCTGTAAATTTTTCGTGGCTAACAAAACAATAATTATTATTGATTGTGCCCGTGTACCTGCCAAATTTCCAATTTGTAACGCAAGTACTCGAAAATATGTCCGAAGCGTTATTTCGATATCAAATTAAACGAGAAATGTTCAATTAAAAAATAAATCATTCCTTATACTGTTTCTTACTTTGTTGTTATATTCTGGCTCTGAATCGAAATTCTAAAACGGTATTCTGTTTAAGATGTCCTTTACCTTATTTTGTTTTCGATAACATCTTGTCTTTCATTATTGTTTATCCTCGAAACCATTTACGAGTATTCACAAATATATTTCGCCACTAATTCAAAATTCAAATAGATTACCGTTTCTTATAATATTTTAAAAATCAACTGTGACAACTTCATAAATGCGGCCTGTTTTAAATTACGTGGCTTTCCATTGGGCTTTATCAAATTTAGTCTTAAATTTCATAATTTTAGTACTTAATTGATTGGACAAAAGACATGCGGCTTTAAATTCATTTTCTCGTACCTACCGATTTAAGGAACAAATTAAAATTGACATTTTGGATTAGCATGAGCTTACATATATGATTCATTTCGTTGGTATTTGATATTTTTGCGCAATGCAAGCTTATCTACATTGTGGTTGGGCCTTTATTCGAACGATAACAAGTAAATCAAAAAGGTTCGAGTACCTGCTGATACAACAAACTTAACGCAAATTCGACGAAATCTCAGACACGAACCAACCAGAGTCGAGTTCCAACCAATAGATGGATATAATTCGATATGAAACTTTAATTACGGTCACAATGCAAAAAGTGGCGTGTAAAACAATTGGAAGAATTATTATAATAACATTAAATTAGACTCCATGTATTCGTTGATTTTTTCATAGAGCTACCGCTTAAAAAATATTAAGAAGGAAATGGATTAAGCAATTAAGCACTCACTTCTTTTAAGGAATTGATGAAATTTATAATGCTGTATTTTTGTTTAATTTAAAGTAGTCATCATACAATCATATCAATTTGAAACAAACTGAAGCTGCTGCTTGAATTGTTCGTACAAAAGGGCAAATCTTTTAAAAAATAAAAATTTACAAAATTAATGAGAAAAAAATACAACATCGGTCAAAATCAGTGCTTTGACAGATCTAAATAAAAATATGAATATTTTATGGAAAACGAAATCGCTATTAATTAAAGCATAACGATGAATTCCAACAAAATTTCACCAGAGTTAATTTCGGAGTTTTTTTGCTTGATATTAATTAGCAAACCATCTCTTTAATTTTTTAGTTTACGAATTTTTTTTAATTGACAATTTTTGTTGTATCAGCAACTATGGCAACAGTCTTCAAAAAGATATTTCAAATTATCTTATTGGAATAACCACATTACTAAAAACATAATGAATAAAAAAAAATAAAAAAATATATATTAGGCGTAAACGATCAATACGGTCTCCAACGTGTCCAACACACATGACCACTTAACCCACTGTACCCGACGGAATTAATAAAAAGCTAAACGTAAATTGCCAATTAATATTTGCGAAATCAAATTAACATAAATCAAAATCATTTTGCGAAATAAAGGTAACCCTATTAAGAGATTTAATACAAAAACTTACAACTTAATTTATAATGCTGCTGTAGACAAACCTTCTACTCTAATTGTTTTTATACTTGTTTTAAACTATTGTCATTTAAAATTAATAAAATATCTTTCAATAACATATTATCCCTATTTGATAAAATAAACACAAATAAAATAAAACATTTATAACAAAAAAATATGTATTGTTACGTTCATATATTGCCACTTTCTATCAATCAATTCTGAAATGGTATACAATTCTTCAATTGCCGCCTGAATGTACTCATTCACTACAAATATTTGCCTAAATATAAACTCAACTGAACTCACTTATTTCTTCTGTCACAATTTCACAAGTTTCTATCGAAGTTTCCAAAAACTTTGGACCAAAACCAAAATACATTAATAAACAAATAAATTAATTCAATCTGAGGAGAATACAGGAAAATATATATCGCAATGGCAGTTGCCCTCAAAAGACCACTTTCGGTCACAGAAACCATCGACTTAGTTCAAACACCGAAAAAGATTCGTATTCAAGCCAAGTCAACTACGGGTCGGGGTATCTCTATACTTGCAGCTCTAGAAGGGGTGTCAACTAACAACAGCAAAGACCTGCTCGAAGTTCTGGTAAAAATTTGCGATGAACTCAATTTGGAGGAAGCTCTGCCCGAGTTGTACGATTGCATCCGCAAACTAATAGAACTCTTCCGTCAGGAGTCGGAAGCCGCAATTCGTGCAAAGATTCTCGGATTGCTGGCAGATTTTGCTGAGGTTAAAGTAAGTGAAATCCTAAATGTTCTCATAGATGAAATTGTCAACGTTCTCAAAAGCGAGAAATCAGCAAAAGTGATCTCGCAGGGTCTGTACAGTTTATACAGAATCGGGACCACTGCCTGTACCCACTTGCCGTCGACTCATGTCACTAAAATGGGTTTTTTCGCTCAGAGTCACATGACTTCGGGAAATCACAACACCCAGAAAAACGCATTGCTAGTGTTGGCTGCTTTCATTAGCTTAGCCGAAGCCAAAAAGGGTGTTCTCGACACAATCGCCCACTATGCCGACTCGCAAGACGCTGGGGTGAGAGCTCAAGCATTTAGATCGATTCTTACACTTGGAGAGCGTGGTGCTACTCTTCCCTCGAATTTGTTTAACCGCGCAGTGGACGCTATGCAGGACGATTACGAGTGCGTGCGGAGGGAAGCTCTGCAGTTGGTTTTCGAATTAGGGATACGCCACCCGGATACCATAATTAATACAAATGACGAAGACTTGAGGTTGATCGACGCGGCTTTTGGGAAGGTTTGCGGAGCTCTATGCGACCTATCAATGCAGATTCGTACTCAGGCTGCGGGGCTGTTGGGCAGCATGACACAGGTTAGCCCGGAATTTCTTCATCAAACATTGGATAAGAAATTGATGAGCAATTTGCGGCGTAAGAAGAGCTTCCACGAGAGGTCTAACGATTTGTTTGCCAGCGGTGAGTGGTCGACGGGTAAACGTTGGGCTGACGATGCTCCAAAGGAACAGTTAGAGGCTGCGTCAATCTCGCTGATAGCATCAGGAGCATGTGGCGCTTTGGTGCATGGTCTTGAGGACGAGTTCTTAGAAGTGAGGACAGCTGCTGTGGACTCGATGTGCAAGCTGGCGTGCACCAACACGAACTTTGCTGTAACATGCCTCGACTTTTTGGTGGACATGTTCAACGACGAGATTGAGGACGTTCGGCTAAAGGCAATCTACAGTTTGACCGCCATCTCCCGTCATATAGTTTTGCGTGAGGACCAATTGGAGATCATGCTTAGCTCCCTGGAGGACTATTCGGTTGACGTTCGCGAAGGGTTACATCTAATGTTGGGCGCCTGTAAGGTGTCTACACAGTCGTGTCTCCTTATGGTTGTGCAGAAGCTTCTCGACGTTCTTTCGAAGTATCCCCAGGACAAGCACTCGGCCTTTGGTTGTATGCGGAAAGTTGGTCAGAAACATGCCGATCTATGTTTGGCGGTAACATCCGATTTGCTGCAGGACCACCCCTTCTTCGACAGCGCAGAGCGTGATGTGGAAGACCCCGAATACATCTGCATCCTTATTATGCTTTTCAATGCTGCGGAACACCTGATGCCAATAATAAGTCTCTTCCCCGAAGTCACCCTCAAACATTATGCCTATCTGCGCGATACTATGCCCGACTTGGTACCACATCTTCCCATCGAAGGCGCATCTATCAAGAAACCTCTCAAGATGACGGGCTCAACAACGTCTCGACAATTTCTCGATACGATCCTTGCCAACATCCAGTCATCGTTTGCTATCACCCGAAACCGTGTGTCACTTCTGAAGACGGCCCAGGACAACCTCAACCGCTTAGGTGAAATCGATCCAGAGATGTTCGGCACATCAAATTTCTTGGGTACATTCCTAGCCGCTCAGATTCTAATCGAACAGCTCCAGTCTTTCGCAACATCGCAACGAAGTCGCACCCCTCTAAAAGAGTCTCTCTCCCAACTGATACGCAACTGTCTGAAGTTGCAGAATGTTTTCTCCGGCCTTACCTACAGCGACATGTTGCTGGTCAAGCAGATTTGTCTTCGTGCCAGCGCCCTACACCTAGTGCTCATCGTAAAAGACCGCTCCCAGAGCGCCTTGGGCCCGTGTCAACTTCTTCTGCACACTGCAGCGGATATAAGCAACTTTCTCAACGAAAGCGCTGCCCCAGATTCGTTTACCACGTCCCTGCTCAGCCAGCTATCGACGATCTCTGACCCGAAACCAGGGCGGGTGTTTCGAGAAATTCTGCCAATTGTACAGTGCGCTTCCCCAGTCGTTACGCCGCCTGCCAATGTGAACATAAAAATGTGCATCGCCCGCATTGTGGAACCATGTCCCACCCAATCGCAGGACAACGTCATCAAAGTGACTGCAGGACTCATTGCCGCCCTGCCATTCGTTGCCGAAATTGACAATCTCCAGGAGACGCAAAAGCAAGACATGCGCATCAAAATCAAATATCCAGACCAGAACGTGCACACGGTTGTGCCAAAATTGACCGACTTCAAGAAAATCATGACCGAGACGGGCGAACACGAGACCAACTGCCGTCTGAGAACGACCATACTTCTATCGCACAGCGTCTGGACGGAGGCATCATCGGTGGAAATTACCCTGTGTCTGGCAGTTCGTCCCAGCACCGAATTGGAATTGTGCAAGCCAGCAAAGATACTCTTTGCTCCCAAACCAGTTAGAAGAGGAATTTAAAATGTATTTTAATTTTGTGTTTTTTTTTTTTCTTAAATAAGAAATAAAAAATATATTTTTGACTCAAATTCAACACAATTAACTAAAACAGTTACTTAAAATAAAAATAATTACTCCGGACTAGGTTCCTCAATCATGCTATCATCTGAACCTGGAGAATCGAATTTTGCTTCGGTTTTGTGGGTGTTTCTCATGTGGCGTCTGAATCTGAAAATTAAAAAGTTGGTTAGAGAAGGTGTTTGTTGTTATAAAGTAAATTAGTATGAGGAGGCTTAAATTTGTCGGTCGTTCAGCTGCGTATTAGTTATAGCCATTTGTAACAGTAAAAGAAAATTTTAGAAGCACATAGAGGACAGCTTTTGTAGAGATTGCCTTGACGCCTGGCTAGAGGTGGAGAACTATCAAACACAATTGGAACTTTTTAGCCACTATCGAATTTTTTCAGGCAGAAAATACTTCTTGGTGTTTTTATATTCGGTTTCATTTCGTTCTTCGCTTATGGAACCAAATGTTGTTTTGACGTTTGCATGAAGATGCTAACTAAGTTCTTGGGGGGAGACGTACTGAAGCATATTTTCCATATACGCGACCGGGTTTCTTTTAAACATAGAATTTAATCAATCTCCACCTCTACGCCTGGTGCGTACATCACATAACCTGACACAGCGCTGCCGGAATGGCTCCTTTAGGAGCTTTTGGCTCCTTTGCTGAGCACTGGGCTCGTTGCATACATAATTAGTACATCTCTATTTCGAGTATAAAATGCATTTCCCTAATCCATTGTCAATGGCAAACACTGTTTATGGTTGCTTTACATGGCCACACACACCAGAGTACGTAGATAAGTAGGAAGTAAGGGACAGCACTACCAAACATGCAAAAATGCTAGACGCGTAATTTGGTCGGTAATGTGAATTTGCTCAGTTGGAACATGATAATATGCTACTATCTTTAATAACTGAAGTAATTTGATTGTAAATAAAATGGAAACTTTAATACTCATGCTAGGTTCGACAGCTAGTATTTAGGATGCTTATAGGTAAGTACGACCAAAAATGCTGTGTTCCAACATCACACTTAACTCTTTCGAAACTGCAGAGAAAACGAACTCTCTCTTATCTCGTGCAAATATTGCATGCGTGACCATGCAAACTAATCTTTACGCCATTTAAATTTTGAATGGGCATAGGTTTTGCAGTTTTTGCTAAGAACAATTTGTTTGTGACCGGCTAAAATGGATAAGTAAGTTGCTTAATGATTTTTATTTCTTCGTAGGAGTGTTAGTTATGCTGCAATTAATTTGATTTTTTTTAATTAGAATTTTTAATAAGAAAACCGAAGGAATCTTCGCAAAACAGGACGATCCAATACCAACATCTTCATGGGTTAATACATTCATGAGATAATTTTTCAGTGGCTCCTCTTTCCCTGAAATGGTTCTCCAAAATTTTCAAACGACAGCACTCGTCTGACATACAACATCTTCGATCCTCAAATACAGACTAGGAAATGTCAAACAATCGAACTCGATATCATGCTCATAACTGTAATGTCAACCTGAGAATTCAGTATTGATCGTTAGATATTGCGGTAATTCGGCTCCTGTTATCCAGAAAATCATAAAAGGGAACGGCATATAGAGTGCTGCTAATGTTAACTCTTCTCTGAGAAACTTTCGACTTGTTCTTGTTACCAAACAATTTGTTTGTATTAACAATGGAAAAATAGTCAAATACGTGGTCGTTGGCAGTTGATTTCAAATATTAGAACTCGGTTCAGCCAAGCCTAATTGACACAAGTCAGAATACCATCACAAAGAGAGGTGAATATAATTTGGCACACTCAGTGTTGCCTCAAAAATATTTTACAAAATCTGCAATTCAGATTTCTAAAGAAAAAATCTGACGAAATCAATATTTCTTCTTTAGATAATAAAAAAACAAAGAAACTACCATAACTAAGGTTAATTGAATGAAATTACACTTTTGCATTCTTATTAATGTACATAAAATATACTATAGCTATGTGCTTCAACAATAAGTCTACAGAGTTTTTCTTAAGTCGACAAAATGATTTTCTATGAAATTTTGTGTAAATCTTGACTACTTTATGCTTGAAGTTTATTCATAATTTGTGTTTTTTTTATATTAATTTAATAATAACATGAAAAAAGTTTACTTCTCTGCGTTTTAAAAATTAAGTTGCATAAATTATCACATGACAGTTTTTCGTTTACGTCAATTTCCTAAAAAATTTAATATATATTTTTTTTTTAATGTTACGTAAAAGGGCGTATGAAGGAGATGTGCAGACGCCTTCGTCGCTTATTAATTTTATTGACATAAAGCAACTGTTTCAAGAAACGTGAAATGCGAAACAGACTGTCTGATGGCACTTAGAGCTTTAAGCCACCACTCGGTTCTAAATACCATGCTGGGTTCCCGGTCACGTTTGTGTCGAGGGGAAATAAACATCAAATGGACTAGTAGAACGTCTCATATGTCACTGACTAGTTGTACAGGAACGATGCCTTTTATCGTGCACGGGAGCCCTGTTCTTTATAGCTGGGCGATTTATCCCCTCAAAATAACCGCGATAAGATCTCAAAAGATTTATAAACAGTGCTTGCTATGCACAATTAATGTGTTCATAATGAACCTTCTATGGCTTATGTTCTTTTAAATTAAAATAAAATAAATCCCTAAGGACGTGCGCAGACAAAATCTGTAACGCACATTTTGGGAATTTGAAAGTCTGCAAAAACAGACAAATCTGCTAAGCCGAGCACACTCTGAAATCAATTTTTCCTTTTACTATTCGCGCACTGTGAGCAAGAGTGTGTGAAATTGCGGAGAAAATTTGGTGCCCTGCGGCACATCTAATTCAGGAATTCAGCAATTGCCACTTAAATATCCTCGCCAATGCGAGTTTTTTTTGAGTTTTAGATGCAACTATTTCCCTTGTGCAACTACGGCAAATTAAAGATACCAAAAATGACGAAAAAATTATAATTTCCTTTAGCAATAGGTCCTATTCCATCAACAAACAGACTGTTTATGGAGATGACTACATAAATAGAAAAGTATTTCACATCACTAACGTCCAGGCCATATGCAATGCACAAGTCGGAAAAATGAAATGAAAATGAAAAACAAATTTGGAAAAATGTATATAAAGGGCCCGCCATCTAACGTTTTTTTTCAACTAGTGCTTATTTCGCGAATGGTAACACTTAGCTCATGTCTGATTTGACAGATAATTAGTTTTATCCTTCCGCTGAACGAATATGGTTGTTGAACAACGCTGGGAAATATTGCGGCATAATTGGGCCATTTTTCTTCGAAAATGAGCAAGGAGTGGCCGTTACAGTCAATGGCGATCGTTATCGGGCCATGTTGAACGAATATTTGTTCACAAAAATTGAAGAGGAGGATATTGGCAACATTTGGTTTCAACAGGACGGCGCTACGTGCCACACAGCCGAAGCTACACTCGATGATTTGAGCCCTGTTTCAAAAAAAAAAAGTTATTTGCGGACCCTATACAATCAAATGCAATAAAGCAACCGTCATTTTACTTGGTGACAGACACTTCTTAAAAACTTTTACTTTTCCCATTCTTTAAAATAAAATAAAAATAGGCTTTTTAAAGAAAGAAAGTAATCGGTTTTAGTGCTTTTTATAATCCGTTGGAATTTTTTATATAATACTCCAAACAAAAAAAAACAGAAGTAGGTGCTCATCCATATGTAAGGTAAGCAAGTGATTGGTTTTTGAGCCCTCCATTGCTCTGTACGAAGTACTTGCTCATTTAATTCATATCACTCAGTGATTCTTTGTTTTGGACGAGAGTAAAAAGAAATATTTTGTAGAATCCCTAAATCCCTATCCCTTGGCATAGTTGCCACTATTCTTTAAAATAAATTTCCCTGACTTTCCCTACCTAATTTTAAAGTTTTCCCTGACCAAATGAAAACAAAAAGAAAATTAAAAAACAGTAACAAACCTATGTTCCATTACTTCTTCAAGTAACTTCCTAAATTTAGAGGTGTGGGGATAAATTAGCTCAAATTCTCTCAGATTTCCTAAACGCAGTACTGCTATAGTACTGCAACGTCAAGCGTTTCTTAATGCAATATTAATGTGGTGAAACAATGTATAACGATGACATTTGGGTTGTTTGAATTATTATTTATGTGTTTAAAATTATTTATATTATTATCAATTAAAATGTTTAAAATTATTATTTGAGTAATTTTGAGGATATGTAAAATATATTAAAAGTTACAGTACAGCTGAGAAAAAATTCCCAAATGTCGTTTCAAAACGTTAAAAATATCAATGCCTCTCGTATGCTTTGCATCATTTAACCTTTTTTTGACATTTATGATTTAGGAATTCAGCCCATACTACTTTACAGAAATAATAATAATAATAAATAAGCGATTTACAGGATAAAAAAAAAAAACGTTTTCTTATGGTTTGGAGGGCACTAGGCTTGCATCTTTAGGGACTTCTAAGAAGGGTTCTTAACTCGCACCTTAGCTGATCTGTGTTCAACATGTGATCTTTTTGACGCACACATATCGTCGGAGACGTCCACGTCGTCAAAGCTATGTCCACTGGTGTTGTACCCTGGATTTGTTACAGCACCTGCATCATTCATTACAAGTGCATGGGCAACAACAATGGGTTCATAAGTCCACGACTTCCAATTTCCGTCCGTCAGTACTACATCCATGATGGTGGAAGCACCGGCATAATGAAGACAGGGCGCGGGCAGACACATGAGCTTGAGGGAGGAGTGTTATATCTCTTAACGAGCTTGGGTCGCTTCTTTTTGCTTTTTGGATCAGAAGAAGAGGACGGATTGCCCGATGAAAGGATCAGGTTTGCTTCCGTCGGTGAGACTTCAGCCTATGTACCTTCTAGAGATATCCTGGGTCATATCTTCAGCAGCGGTGCAGTCAGTAGCAACCTTATGACCAGTTTGCCGAGTGAGTCCGACAAAGAGCCATAAGACTCGCTTGTGGGTTCAATGAATGTTGGGGCCTCCAGAATCCGAGCCCCCCGGTAGTTCAAAATACCACGAATGGGTTTTGGCAGTTTTTCTCACTCATTGCTTGTGTTTGATTTAGTGTAACTACATGAATGCAGCATCATACGTGTTTACAGTCAATACGATGGGGATAAATATTTTGTGAAGCATCAGGAAGTTAGTGTCTTAAAAAAGGTACATATATCATTGCAGATCTATGATTCGCATACAAGACCCTTTTTCATCTCGCAAAGAGAAATAAAAATACCTAATAGTAATTTCAAATGTGAAATGTCTCTGGAGAACATTCGGTATTTACATGAGACCATTTCTGTTTCATTTTGCTTATTTATTAACTGAAATGAAAAACTATTTCAATAAAGTGCCCGAAATTTCATTGGGTGGAATTTGGTAAGTATTAATTTGTCGTTCCCCCACTTTCCAGTCCAGTAGCAACTATGTATAAGTATTCTTCTTTTTTAAGAAAAAAAAACTCTTAAGCCTTGTGACATTTCCTGTATAAAAGCATATTTATGTTGTTTCAATGACAGACAATATATCTCAAATTAAAAAAAATATCTCCTAAGCAAAAAGCGAAAGCTTAAGTAAATATAAATACAAACATATATCACGGAGCAAGACCTAAATGCGATTACCGAATGGGATATTTTTTAGCGAGAAACTTAATAAAATAGTCACTTGTAAAGAAAATCCCTTAAACAGATTAAATGCACTTTTATCCCATGGACATATTAAAAATTGCAGAAAATCCTTCAAAAAGCAATGAATCCCTTAAAAATGACATCACTGCTTTCGACTTCCACACTGTCATTGCGAATTTTTTACATCACTGCTGTATCGCTTTGTTTTTGTGCAAATCTGACGTCTTAAGTTTGGTACTTGCAAAAGTTCTTTATTTTGGAAATCATTCCAAATAATTTTAACAATTCCCTCCAACAAATATTGGAGGCAAATTTTTCAAATTTTTCAACCCTTAAAATGCGTTTCTAAGAAGTTGTAGGGCATTTGAAAGCATCACGCCAAACTAGCCCCTTTAGCTCAGTGGTAGAGCACTGGTCTCGTAAACCAGGGGTCGTGAGTTCAAACCTCACAGGGGGCAAACTCGACTTGCAATTGCGTGAGTTATTACTTTTTTTTTATTTTTTTATTTGAAATATACAAAAGTAGAGTAGAACGGAATTGTATATTTGAAGATAAGGAGTAAGCATGAAACTAAAAATCTGAAAATAATATGACATGGAATGTTATCGCAATCTATCAAATGCCAGTTGAAACAGAGGTTACTTTTTTTTTTAATAATAATTGCGGATCCGTGTCCAGATGAAGAAAGAAAACATGGACATTAAATTTCTGAGTTCAAATATGAAATAGAGATCCATGACTTAGAAGAACAATTTAACAACAAACCCTTGAAATTTGAATGTGGGCATCAGAATTAAGAATGTAATAGTCAATGTAATAATAGAACGTGCGACGTATGGAGATTATTGTTTGGTCTTCGAGGTGATTCAAAAACCTATCTCTTTATGTTGGCGCGCTGCAGTTGGTTAATTTCTTTGGATTTTGGTTGCCTTTTGATCCGATATCAGCTTTAATGCTTAAGCATAATGTGGGATTTAACCCTTGTCGTTGATTGTTGCTGCCCTTCAAAATATTGGAGTATGTTCTCAAAAACTACTTAAAACTACTCCACGTTGGAAGTTATTTACTACAATATGCCTCAGCCTTGGGACGACCTTATAAAAGGTTAAGAGTCAAGAGTTCTGTAATGAAAAAGTACCAAATGATATAAAAGCTTACTCACCTGTCCTTTGAGGGGAAATCCTTTAAACACACTAGGCATTTGAATGGCTTGATATCCGAATGGACGTACATGTGATTTTTGAGCGAGCTCTTTTTGGTGTATTCCTTTCCGCAAATTTCGCAAGTGAACTTAACACCCATGTGGGTGTCGATGTGTCGATCTAAGTGACTCTTTTGCTTGTAACTATTCGGACAGTGGTTACAGGCGTAAGGTCGCTCTCCGGTGTGGCTTCGCTGATGTAGAATCAAATGCGACGGTCGACTAAACTTCTTGGGACAGTGTGGACACTGAGTAGTCTTGCCTTGATGAAGTGCAAAGTGTGTTTTCAAAATCGAACTCTGCGAGAAAGACTTGCCGCAGATTACGCATTTATAAGGCCGCTCACCAGTATGTCGTCTCATGTGGCACACCAAGGTGTGTTTCGAAAAGAACTTCTGGTCGCATACCGTACATTCGTGTTTACGGATGTTTGCGTGATTTCGCATGTGTTCCCGCTGTTTGAATACGGTCGTAAATCGTTTCGCTGGAAGAAGGGCAATAAGTAAATAATGCGGCCTTGTAAATCTCTAAACTTACGGCACAGTTTGCAGTCAAAGTTCTTCTCTTTGGTGTGAACAAAAGTGTGCATTTTAAATTTCTGCTTTGTTGAAAATATTTTAGCACAAATTTCACACATGAAGACGCGTTCTGATGGTTTTCTTTCTTTCTTTTGGGAGTTTTCATCTTTTATTTCCAGTTCCGTATGTAATAGATCTGTATTTTCAGTCGATTCGTTGGTAGCCTCCTCTCCGTCCTCCTCAACATGTTCGGATTCTTCTTTTTGGATAACTAAAGAAAAATTCTTTATTCAAAAACAATAAAGGGTTGAATTAACATACCATTATGGGTGTCAATATGTCGCAGCAAGTCAATTTTGTCCAAGAAAACGCAATTGCAGATGCTGCATTCAAAATCATCAAGATTGCTAGCTTCTAAAAAAAAATAACAACTTAGGATAGAAAGTTTAAGGTTGCAGTCACCTGGCCATACCTTTATCTTCCGTTTGCTTGGCATCATCATCGACTAATAAATATTCTTCCATTGAATTATATTCAACAGGTTCGTTATCCTTTGGCTCGTCATTTTCATAAATTACTTCATCCGACACAATCTGATCTTCAGAAAATTCTTCATACTCCTGTTCCTCTAGCAGTTGTTTCTCGAGTATTCGCTTTAATATTTCCTCAGAATGGATGGCCTTTCTTAATACTTGAAAAACGAATCTCAAATTTTCTGTACATTCTAAGCATATAATATTAGGAAGTCCATCTGTTTGTTGAGCATTTAAATTTGTGCAAAAATTATATGCATCCCAATAGCTGCACTCGTCTGAAGACGCTTCAAAGTAACTATCCAAACTAATGAAGTCACCAGAGTTTTTCAAACACATTCGACAATTTTTTGATACTTCCTTTATTGCGTTGGGTTGACGTTCAATTACTGTAAATGTTTCCGACATTATCATAAATAGAATGAATATAATTTCATTAAAACTTTTCTAGAGAAACTCCTCGATATATTTTTTAATAATATTGTTGAAATCTGTCATTTGGGAAATCTGCGTTTTTTTGTGTCATAAGTTTTTCACCACACGATGGGTGTGTTCAGACCAAAAAATTTAATGGGGAAAAGAAATTGAATTGAAAACGACGATTTGTTCGAAAGTTTATTCGATTAATAAAAAGGGTTATTTCTGACGGAATCGAAATAATATACTTCTTTATATACGAATTATAGCTAAAATATTGCAAAATAAAAACTTTAGCATTAGAACAATAAACTTAAAATAATTTAGATTTCCTTAAACTGCACTTAATGTATTTAAATGCTTTAGACGGAAATTTTTTATTTTTATAATTAATAAAACATAATTAAGAAGAAAGAATCATTATTTTGGCTGATATCTGAGCTGTGGTATCTCTATTTCGTTGATCTCTGAGCGTCTTTAGTCAAAAAACGCGGCCTAATTGTCTGAGCATTATCCACAGGTTAAATTACTTGTTAAATTTACTTATAAATAATGAAACGTTCTCCATGTATGAATGTAATAGCTAACTGAAAGTTTTTCCAAAAATTAGCTTGAAAGTAAAGTCAAATTATTTTGCTCTGACAGTTGGCAATGGTCGAGTGAAAATCGATATGAGGGTGTCACCAACTAACTTCATGTCCAATACTTTGAGATATTTTCTGTTTGGCATCTCTCTTTTGTCGAAAATGCATATATTTGGAATCGAGGATAACATTCTTCAATGGATTAGAAATTTATTTTCTGGCCGTTCAATTCAAGTTGTTTTGTACGGTTACAAGTCTGCAACCCATCAAATGAATCCTTGTGTTTACCAAGGCTCTGTTTTGTCTTCCAAACAACTGTTGTTTTAAAATTTAATGCTTCCAAAGCACAATGCTGTCATGTAATCGAAACCCAAATACTCTGTCATTATCGTTGCTAAATTCTGTGTATGCGCACATATTCAATGTTGCCAAGACTGCTTAACGGATATAACAACTTCGTTAAGTATTTTGCGAAAGCTTGTACGATACATTAAACGAGCTGAAAACTTACATTTTTCGGTGGGTTTTTAATTAGTGCGTTTATCGTTAAAGAAAGGTATAGTCCATTCATTTTGGTTTCTTTTCGACGTTTCGTTGGTTAGATACTGTAAAAATATCTTAACCCATTCATATAGATTAAACCAAATAAATAAATAAATAAAAAATAAATATTAAACATTAACATCCCATACAGGACATAAAGCCTAGTTTCTCTAACCATTGTATGTGCGAAGATTTGTTTTTTGACATGAATGGAAGGGGCCTGCACTTTAATGCCGATTACGAATAGGAATTTATTAATGAGAAGCTTCTCATTGTTAGAGGTGTACATCTTAGAGCATCGAAATATTCGCAACACAGTTCGTCACGCTTTTTCCGTTATTTTTAAGATTTATTTACCTTGAAGTATCTAAGTTATTATATTTTTATTTCAAGTTATCTATGTATTAGGAAAGTAAGATCCACGAGAACCATTCATGAGGAATCCTACTTTGCCAGAATCTCGCTTAATTAAGCTACCAGGAATTTGTCTTTACGTTGGTGGAATCACATCTTGTAAATCATTGACGTCATGCGAAACTGATTATCTGCACTGTGCCCGCAAAATGCTTTCCTGCTACTGTATGACAGCCAGTTTTCTTTAATGAAAAAGTGAATAAACGAGTTGCCAAGAAAAAACCTTATATTATAGGGTGCCGGTAACAATTATAATAATCTTAAACTATTCGTCCCTTACACTCCAATGCTGACTATATCTCAAAAGAACGTAAAACTTCAATACTTATAATATTTAATTGCGTCAAGTGTCAACTAAAAACTGACATCAAATACTAACATAGAAACTATGATCCCACAGTTCATATGTTTGAACTTAGTAAAGCGATTCTATAAATTAACGACACAATTACAAAGTTAAAAACAAAACATTTTCCGATTAATTTTTATATACGTACATATAATCAAGCAGACCTGTAAGTTTTTACAACATTTAGATTTAACCTATCAGGCTGTCAGACTGGTTCAGAAGAGCCGCTGAGTAGATGTAAGTTCATGATCATCATTTCATTATTTAGTTGCACTTCAGTTGTGGTTAAGTTCTAACGTAACGGTAACGGTGTTACATTTATTTGTTTAATTTTGTTCGAGAAATTGAGATATTTTATTTTTAAAATAATGACACTCGCATTGGAACAACTATCATGGGATAATCCCATCTTCCCGTCGTACGTTTTTTGGTCCGGAGTATTGTGTATTAAAATGCTTGCAATGTCCCTCCTTACGGGATTACAACGTTTCACTACAATGGTGAGATTTTTTTATATGTCAAGCTGTGTGAAATGAGCAGGGATATAATTAATAATTATAAAATAAGTTACGAATTTATTTCACATACATTTATTGTACATCACAGATAACTGGCTACCGATTACCTACGTTAATCAAATGATAAGATAGAAAGAAAATTAAGTGGAAATCATCTCAGAACACGAACTTTCGTGCCGGTATATTAATTGTGCACTCGTATACTAGTATCGTTTACCTACTTCTAAATATGCCAAGCTTTTTTGCAACATTTTCTCTCCATATAACGTTCAAGCTTCAAGGCAATAATAAAATATCATATTTTAATTCAAAGCATGCATAGCATACATTAAAAATAAAAGTACACATTAGTGTTGTCACTTGCAATTTCCAAAATGTCGAGGGTGGCAGATTTTCTAAGAGGGTGGTCTGATTGAAAGTTGAAATATGCACATAAATTTTGCAAACATTCCAAAAAAAGATTGTATATATTCTATAATGCATTAAGAAAAAAGAAAATTCATTTCATTGTTAATTTAACATAACTAAACTTTCATTACTTTGGATTTAGTTTGAGGATAAATCAATCATTGTGCAATCGAGTTGACATTAATAAAAAAGCAAACAATTTCTTATCATATAATTTTTTAAACATTAAAATATTTTATAAAAATACAGAAATTAATTTTTCAATTAAATTAAAAAGCGGTCTGACATTTTTAATCACAGAACAAGATTAGCCAAAAGAAAAAATGTTCAAAGACACATGTTGCCGTTGCAAAACACCCAGAGAGCCAATTCTAAAGATTTTCTATACCACAAGTAGGTAAACAATTGTTGATTAGGTAATTATGAATTCATAAGAGGTGAATCAAGAAATAAATAGTGGAATTAAAAAAAATTGTGGTAGATGGGATAAATATACATTTTAGAAAACTTACCACGAAGTGACGACACTGGTATACTTCTGAATAAGTAAACACATAAATTCGCTCTTGCTTTCTCTTTAATTGTGTGCGCACGATGGAAAAAGCTTTCTACTTGTTTATTTTCCAGTTGTTGTGACGTAACTTCTTATAACCATGTGTAGGTACTTTGTAATTATTTTACTTCACAGTTTTGCAAAAATTCAATGAGAATTGTCAATTTGCCTCAAATAGAATTTCTATGCATGTGAAGCAATTTTCAATAAAATTCGATATGTGCAACCTTTTCAAACCTTCAAGGTTTGAAGCACATTTTACATTAGTAATTTCGTATCATTAATCTGGAATTTGAACGTTTCGTGGAAAATAAAAAATCATTCTGGATTAGTTTGGATTGTCTTTTTTTAAACCCGTCGCAGTTTAAAATTCTTAAGTTTTATTTTCGCCGTCCAACCTGTTGCAAAAGATCGACAAACATGCAAAAGTACGAACTGGGATGAGAAATAGGCTTCTTAAATTTGAGGTTAGGTATCAGCAGTAAGCTGTACAGAAATGGAAAAAATATTAAATGGCTTGTTCAAAATCTCTAAAGCGAACTATTCTCGGAAAAACTGGTGGTTCAAACGCCGAAGCCAAATGTTTTGCCGAAGATGGAACATTTGGTCGGACTCTACGACGGTATTGTACAAAATTGTTGAGAGATAAAGAAACATTTTTTCGTTTTCGGCAACGGAAACATTTTACGGATTATGGACGGAATGTATATTAAAAAATGATCGCTTTCATTTTAAGCCTTGATTCCGGCGGGTAGATTCATTCAACTCATTCCACAAATATATTTTGTTTGTACTTATTTGAAGTTATGTTTAAGGATGGGTCATCAATGGTAATTTTTTTGTTGCATGTCCTAGATTCCTCTGGTTATTTAACATGGTAGATCATTCCTCGTTATGATTCGTGATTGCTCTTCCAACGAAAACTTCTTATTTTACTCGCTCTGTAGATTTGGAGCTATTCAACTAAATATAAATGACTATATTCAAATGCTATCTTAAGGTTAAAGTAAAAGTAGGTAATCAACCAAAAGCCATCATGACTTGACATATCTATCAATGAGTAAACAAAAAAAATACATGAACAATTATCATATTGAACTATCATCGCATGGATAAAAATTAAGTTGAGATATTCCTTCACAATACTCATGGAATCAAATAGGTTCTTCACGTTACACCCTATGTACATACAATGGAAAATAGTTTTAAAGCTTTTTTGTTTATCTCAAAACCCAAAAGTGCTTCGTCATTGGCATTAAGTTGCACAATAGAGAATAACTACATACATACATAATTCAATATTAGTACCAGCAGAGGCCGGCCGGCCGCTAATGTGTACTTTGAACAAATAAATTTAACTTAGTATCGTGAAAGACATTGTTAGGCCTAGAGCTTAGACATTTCAAGTGTAAATTATTTAGTTGTATTTTAACAAAATGTCCGTCCTCGAACTAATATCTTTTGAAAATCCCGTGTTCAAATCCTTTGCGTTTTGGAGCGGTGCACTTGCCTTAAAGCTTTTGTCAATGTCAGTATTGACAGCTATTCAACGTGTTAAAACCTCGGTAAGATTGAGTTGATTAAAGTGAATATAAATATGAACAATCATCCTTGACAAAATAAATGTTGTAGTTGTGCAATATTAGCATTTTCATGTTAAAGTCATTTTTTGCTTTAAAACATTCAATTGCAAGAAAACGAACTGAATTTGTGAATAAATATTCATTAATGTTCATTAAAAAATTTGCATCTGACAAGCGATTTTTTGCTTGTCATTATTTTATTTTCTTCTTCTGCAATTTCCAAACGTACACTTGCTTGATATAGGGCCTCTTAAAAAACGATCGCTCATTTCTCTTAAACCCATTTTATATTATTATTAATTTTTGGTTCATCACAAGAGGAACAAGAACAACAACAAGGAATATGAAGAGAAAACAATGAAGGAATATGAGATATATGTATATGATGTCATTTACTTAGGTATGAAGTTTATGTGAAGGTGTGGATTATGTGTTTAATATACCTACAGTATTAAAGTTCAGCAACAAAACTACACAATAACATGATTGCCATTAGAGCCTAAATAAACCAAATTTGGAAAGTTATATATAATGCTTTCGATTTTCAAAACAAATATCCACGTTGTTTGAATTTTTAAAACTATTTTGTATGGGGATTGAATATTTTGCTTATTTTAAAAGAAGTATCATCAAATCGCTATGCAGATAAACCTGAATTTAAACAAAATGCATATACAAATATTAGGGTCACATAAGGAATCACATTTATAAGGAATCTCAATATGGAGATATAACATAATTTAGAATAGCATTTATGAAGCTACGACAAATAAAACAGGGTGTAGTAGGTGGGTTTAATCGGATTCCCATTCAAGTAATAAGCCATCAAAGTGGAAACTTAGGTTCATGTTGCCCGTCTCGGTCCGTTTGAGTCGTCGAATTTTCGTTTACTTTAACCCACGTCTGCGGTGTGGGTTATAACATAAGCATCCGACTGTTTTCGAAAATTATATTTCAACCTTTAGACGTTAAAGCTTGTTATTGGTAAGGGTCTTAAAAACAAATTTGAGCTGCCAAGAAATTAAAAAACAGATCAATACGGGATTTCGAGTTGCATGAGTAAAATCTCTGCCCCAAAGTGTTCGACTTCCTGTTGCATGAAGTTGTTACACATTTTGTGCAGCTACTAAGATTGGCTTGCGCAGATATGATTGATAAATATTAAATAAAGATAATCGTGAAAAGATAAACAAAACAATAAAAAAAAATCTTAAATTATCATTTGAATATACAAGCCCTGTTGGCACTGCTCACTTAAAAACAGAGAGTACACCAACAAATAATAAATTATTGATTTTAAAATACATATTTTAAGGTTTAAGGGATATTTCAAAATAAAAGAAGTGTACATTTTATTTTAAGACTCACTGTATTTAAAGCTTTCCTTATTAGCTGCAGTGTAACCGTTTTGGGTATATTTTTATTAATGCTAGATTAGATCTATACGTTCGCTGCGGAGATAGTGGCGATGCAAGAGTCGATAAACAAGCACATGAGGACTATAGCAGTTGTCATCAATAGGCACGTGTCTTTTTTGAACGCTCTTCTCGACGCTCGCATCGTCGCTTTCTTCGCAGCTCTAGCAAAGTTATAAAAGACTACATTCAATTTTAAATTTCTTTAAATTATCTGAAAAACGATTTAATTCAATGACTTCACTTAAAGACTTTAAATTAAAAAATGGAATCACTGGTCATATTTAAAGAAAAAAACAGCCTTGAAATATTTAGGGACCTTTTAAATGTTCCAAGGCTCCTGGCAAAAATTTAATACAACAGAAAGTTGTCAGGTTGTTCTAAGCATATTTTGGAAAAAATTTTTTTTGAAGGATTCAGGGAGCTTCTTTAATGTTCCTATGACCATAAGCAAAAAGTCAATCAAGTAGAAAAAGTTAATCCTCCATTTTAACTGATGACGACGTCTTACAACATATTTAATTCTACTCGTCAAAACCTTTCATTGCAACCAAGTATCAAGCGAATAGTACATAATGTATATGAACATACCTACCTTGCGTGGGTATTTCATCATAAATTACTTAAAATTAATTCAAAAACTTCAAGGACTTCAAAGAATGCAAAAGACTTCAACTGAGTTAAAAAAGTAGAGTGAAATATCAAAAGAATGCCCTCATTCTTTAAATGCTCCTAAAATAATGGGAATTCATTGACTTTAAAAAGAATGGTGATTGCATTTAACATTTGATGAACATTTTGTTATTAATTTATAAGTTTTTACAAATGAAAAATGTATAAATCGACTGTTAATTTTGGCAGAATGAAATTTGATATCTTGGCAACACTGTTTAGGTGTCCGCAATACTTTTGAAAGGCAATCAATGTATAATAAAATCTTCATAATCAAACAGCGCGTTGTGTGCCCGTATATGTATAGCTATAACACACACAGGCACAATATACTAATATATATAGATACCATCTTCAAATCAACATCCGTATTCAGCCCCACAGTCTACGAACAAACATTGAATTCACAGTTGAGTAATACTTTGTCTAGTTGAAACGATTAAAAAAATGTCTGTCTTCGAATTGATATCGTTTGAAAATCCCGTCTTCAAAGCTTTCGCATTTTGGAGCGGGGCTCTTGCAGTGAAAACGTTGGCAATGTCATTATTGACAGCAGCTCAGCGTTTTAAGAGATTGGTGAGATTTACATTTTGTTTATAGCTTAACAATGAATACTGATTTATTTAATAGGTATGTAACTCAAATATGTAATTAGCACTTCTATATTCTCGGTAGGGAGAAAGAGTGGTAGCGCTAGCTATATCCCATTGAGTGTAAAATAGTGAAGATAATTTAAAATCGTATACCTATATGTATTCTTATTTCATAGCTTCAGTTTTTTAATGCTGTTGTATGTTGTGCATAAATTTGTGAGTGCCAGTAGAAAACTCGACTACTTCAAAAAGACGTATGCCTTAACTGGAATGTTCTGATATACAGATGGTGATATTTTTTTCCATACTGAACTTTCTGTAATGTACCTGCGTTATTTATATAAGACTTAAACTCAATCTTTGATCCCCTTCTTATCTGATGGAAACAAAAATCATTTCATATATTATATGCATACATTTATAGTTATTAATATTTATTTGATAAGATTGTTGTGATTTTACCAGTTAATCGTTGTTAATATGGCGTGTGGAGAAAGTGATAGAGCTAGAGTCCACTACTTGTGCAATAATTTAAAAAAAATGTATACAGTCACTGTGACACAGCAAGTTATAATTATAGTGTAGGTACTAGGTAAAGAGTAGTAAATGGAGTTATAACACAATGCACGCTGTGAAGAAAAATTTAATATTTATTAATATTATTAGGCCAGTTACTTTTAAGTCATTCTATTGTCAGTCTATTGCTGCATTAAAACAACTAAATGACTGGACACAGGAAATTCTGCTACAAATAATATTCTAAGGCAATAATACGATTATAATAATAGAAGGTTTATTTAAGTAGTTATTGCATAATTCATAAAGTAAACGATTGTAAACTTAACAAATACTCAACCCGGTACAAGTATGCGTTTATTGAAAACAGACCAAACAATTTCGTGGATATATTTAATAATTTCAATTTATACTTTAGATAGAAGAAAAAAGAATTTGAACTAAATTAAAGTAATGTCTAAAGCATTAATTTTTTTGCAATCAGAAGTCAATCATTTGCAGTCAGCTACAGTCATACATAGTACATTATTTTTCATTCAAATGATTTTAGCAAAAATATTATATTGTTTTTGTTTGGTAATCCAGAAGAGCTCTCCGATGCGGGATGCCAATCGAACAAGCAAACATATTTCATTTGAATTTAAAGTGTAAATGCCGCTGTATTTGTGTATATGTATTTCCAACCGTCTCACTACCAATCTGATGACGATGAATGGAGTGGAAGATAATTAGTATTAATATTCTTATATTATTTGTTTAGTAAAATTTGGAAATAACTATCAGCTAATCCCGTCAAAATTGAAAATTATTAAATGAATCAGCAACTTACTTACTTACTTACCGGGTTCCCGACCCGTGAAGAGTCCCTGCCTGAGATACGGCTACCCTCTGCGATCCCGAGCACGTTGCTTCCAGTTGTCCAGACCAAGCGCTCTGGCATCCGCAAAGGCTTGGTCTTTAAAACGGAGGTTCGGTCTTCCTTGTCGTCTCGAACCTGGGGGCTGGGATTCGAAGATCCTCTTGGCTGGAGCGTTGTTGTCCATTCGCTCGATGTGGCCGAGCCAATGTAGTCAACGAGTTTTAGCTTTTCGGACTACATCCACATCTTGGTACAGCTCATAGAGTTCGCGGTTGTATCTTCTCCTCCATTCGCCCTCCTCGCACACAGGACCAAATACCCGTCGAAGGATTTTTCTTTCAAAGGATCCCAGTATTAACTCTCCTTTTTTGCTTATCGTCCAGCACTTGGCGCCGTATAGCAGAACTGGCAGTATAAGCGTTCTCTAGAGCATGCACTTTGTCCTTCGAGTTAGGAGTTTTGAACCCATTTGTTTTGCCAAACCGAAGTAGCAGCGGTTTCCTAGGGTAATTCTTCGACGGATATCCACTAAGATGTCATTTGTGAAGTTGATGTTTACCCCGAGGTAGATGAACTCCTTAACTACCTCGAAGTTGCTGCTATCAACAATGACATTTTGTCCTAGTCGGTGGATAGATGATTGTTTGTTTGTTGATAGCATATATTTAGTCTTGTCCTCATTCACTTCAAGGCCAACTAGTTTCGCCTGTTCTTCAATAGCCGTGAAAGCGTCTATCACGGCACGCTGGGATCGACCGAATCAGCAACACATATGACATTTATGGTGATTGAATGTTTTGATTCTGATTTCAAAGCCAGAAGCAAATTTCTCTTCTTTACAGGAGAGGAACTGTCATTTAAGTGCCAAACTAACACTTTCAGAAGAGTCCGGAAGTTTTCCGGATTACCAACCGAAAACGACATTAGATCCTAAACCCGTTTTCAAAACTTTCAACACCAGTATTAAATCCATTGTGATTGGTAGCACATGAATCTTGTCGACATAACTTTATTTAGTTATTTATGCGTATCAATACCCAAAATTTACGCAAGAATTTAATTAAATAGAAATTTTTTTTTTAAATTGTAGTATTTTTATGAAATCATCAAGTAGATCAGATAGGGTTATGTATGGAATAGCACACGGGAAAAATGGCATCTACGACTTTGATGGCACATACGACCTCTATTGTCGAAATTTTACTAGACCATTTTGAATTAATGTCCCTGAATTTCGTTGATGCAGCTTTGAATCTCGTCATTTGATTCACAGGTGGTTATGTCATTGGTGGCATCGACATTTAACTTAAAACAACTACATAAATATAAATCCAGTGGTGTTGAATCATAAGATCTTGGGGGTCTATTATGATCATTGAAATGAGAGTGTATATGTATACCACCAGGAAATGTCTCATTTAGTAATTGTATTTTTTTTTACGGCCTGCGTAGAATCTGACTTGTTGCAGAATTGTTATAATGTAGCGATATAGAGCACCTGTAACCGTCACTGCTTGGCCGGCCTCATTTTTGACGAAGTATGGTGTTGTATGATACCACCAACAAGACTTTCACCATTGCTTCGATATAAACATTTAATCGGCTTGTACATGGGACGGGCAGTGTGTTAAGCATCACCAATCGATCAAGTCTTATTGAACTTCGACCATATTTTGTTTAAAACTTGAGAAATGTGCTCATTTAGTGCTCCCTCTGAAATTTATTTTTGTATGTAATTTTGTTTAATATTTTCATTTCAGACCTTTGCCAATCCAGAAGATGCAATCGTTAACAAAGCCAAGGTTAAGTTCGATGACCCTAATGTGGAACGTGTTCGCAGGTATTTCTATTACATTCACTCAACTTAACTCAATCAAACTAATCCGTTCATTCTCATCCTCAGGGCACATCGCAATGATTTGGAAAACGTTTTGGTATTTTTCCCAATTGGTTTCCTCTACGTTTTGACTAACCCATCAGCGTTCCTGGCCATTAATCTTTTCCGCGTCGTTGGAATTGCTCGTATTGCGCACACCATTGTTTATGCAGTGTTTGTAGTTCCACAACCAGCTCGTGCCTTGGCATTCTTTGCTGCCTTCTTGGCCACTGGATACATGGCACTTCAAGTTATTTGTACGGCATTCTAAGTTCTAGGCTATAGTTGTTTTGTATTTCATGTTTAAATGGAATTAAATGGAATGTTTAAGTTTTGTATACGTAACGTGCATTATTTTTGTTTCAATGTGACTAACGTGGTGAATATTATTCACCCTTCAAATATTAAAACTTTATTTAAAAAACGAAAAACTTTGATTGTCTTTAAGATTTTTAAGTCAGTTTGTCAGTTTGTGAAACGGAGAGCACAAGAACATGAACAAGGTCTCTACTTTGAACATGGCAAAACCTACTGATTTGTTCGTGATTTTGTAAAACTTAAAACATCTTGTATCTTATCACCAAGTTTAAGCAATCACATATCTTTACGTCTAACGTAATTCCAAAATAATAAAAACAAACATGGCAAAAGGAGTTGTAATAAAAGACGCACTTAAATTGTGGGAAGAGAAGACCAATAAAATTGCTATAGAAGCCGATGATATTGGATTGCAATTTCAATGGCCACCAATTGAAAAAATGGATAACACTCTTTCTACATTAGTCGAATGCCGGTAGATATTCCGAAAAATATTTGATGACTTATGATTGGAAAAGAAATTTTGTTTTAGAAAACTTAGCCTTTCCACGAATATGATTGAGAAAATCACTGGACTTAGTGGAATGAAAAACTTGCGAATCCTTTCGTTGGCCAGAAATCACATTAAGAATCTTCAGGGAATTGTAATTAGAATAACAGTTACATTAAAGTAAATAAAAATTAGAGGGAATTCCAATTATTCTAGGAAGTTCTTAGTGATACTTTAGAAGAACTTTGGGTGAGTTACAACATGATAGAAAAACTCAAACCTATCGATCAAATGAAAGCCTTAAAGGTCTTTTATGTTTCTAACAATTCCGTTAAGGATTGGATTGAGTTCAACCGAATGGCGCAAGCTTCAAGCTTGGTTGAGCTTAGTTTTTTGGGAAATCCTCTTTACGAGAATATGGAAGAAACCGCGTTTCGTAATGAAGCAATAAGAAAACTTCCAAATCTTAAGAAACTTGATGGAGATACAGTTATAAGGGGAGTCTAGGAAAATATTATTATATATGTAAATATGAACTGTTAAAAATGCAAATAAATGTTTGTTGTTTTAGAGTGGTTAGACAGATTGTGGGTAAGGATTTTGAGAACTTTTTGAGGGCCATATGGTAAACGTTGAAAGCTTAAATTTATGTCTTTTTGTCTGAAATTGAAAAATTTCATAAATAAAAACAATTTTGCCACCAATTATTTGTATGTGGTCGTTTTTTCGACCAGGTCAATGTGAGGTCAATGTCAGTTGCTCAACGTGCGATTCTTGGTGTGTACGAGGGTATCAACGCATGCATCAAATCAATGCGACAACTCACCGAAATTGAGGTTGAACAACTCGAGCAACGAATATCCTGCCAAATATAAACAATTGAATGCGTTGGTTAACTAGGTGTACGGTGCTCGTAACGCGTTGAACACAAACATGCTGGAATTTTAACTGAATTGCGAGTTAAGTTTATGCACTGTGTACCAAGCTATAAATATTTGAGTTGAATAGAGAATTGGACAAAGTTGGTTGAATGAGTTGGGCCGGCATTATTTAGAGTTTCCTTATTTGTTCAGGAGACTACATAGTTGGTTTCTCAGCACCAAAAAACAACGATTGGATTTTATTCTTCGTATATGCTAAAGAGATGTCGTTTTCAGATGTATTAGCAGAGAAGATGTAGACAAAGTCCCTTACTGTGCTGTCATATGCGGATTTAGAACCGATGAAAAGTGGGGAGTATCGATCAGATTTTTAACAAATGGTTTCAAGCGCTCGCACAATATGGTTGACAAGATCTTATATGCGATTTTTTAGAGATTAATACCTAATAGTTGTCGCAGTTTAGGACACCTTTCTTGTTAAATGGACAACCGATGCTTAGATTCCATTCATCAGGCAAATCGTGAAAGTGAGTTGGTTGCTGTTCTCACTTAATTTTGGTCGGTAGACGGAATTTAACAAACCAAACGCCATCCAAAAAAACCTCCCTATGTCGAAATAAGGCTTTATATGAGGCAATGTAAATACATACATTTCCAAGTGGCCAAGGGCTAAAACGTAAAACAGAGGACACTTTTTGGCAACGCTGATAGACACGGTTCTACGCATTTTTCAAGCAAATAAAAAAGGGAGGGCGGAGAGCCACAATTTCTCGCTGTCGACTATATGTATAATTACTCATCTGTAGTCAGGATACAACAAAAACAGGCTTTTTTTAAACACTCTTTGCTTTCATGATAAAAAGGTTAATGAAATGAGTAATAAGTCTTAAGGTTTCTCCTTTAAAAATCAAGCATGCCTTCAAACACGAACATTTAGATTTAAAGATACTTACGAGCACAATAAACTAGAGTTAATGCTTTACTTCAAAATGTCGAACGCAGATTAAGACTCTAACTGAGCGCAGCTTCCAACTTATTTATGTTCGTTGGTCACTAGTCGATTTGAAATACTTGTCTATTTGAAAATTGACAAGTGGAAATACCTAAAAACTGCTTGTCTTTGAATTGACCGACATCGTGTGTCAATAATTGACAACGAATTTACATGACAATTGCAAATAGCTAAATTGGCAAACAAAATGTCACTTTGTCATTAACTGACAGAGAAAATGAATTGGCACCCTATTTATTAATCAAACATTATATTAAAGACAATTTAAACGAAAATGTTGCTCGGAGATATTTAATTTTGCACGTTATGCCACAATTCACAATTGACAATGGCTGAATTCCAAAACGTCAAAAAATGCGCATTATGAATGCACACTGCTTTTCTGATGCCAGGTTATGAATTATTTTGCGCTGCTTTGCATTTGTTATGCATCATAATCATTCACGATGCTCAGTTTGCTTTTATTTTCGCAGTTGATGCGTTCACAATGCGTTTTAGAAAAGTATGCATTGCATCATAGTAAGCAGTTTGCATTTTGGAACGCTTGATTAAGCAGTAATTCAGAAGTACTGCGTTTTGGAATTCAGCCAATGTGATGCCAATTCGAAATTGGTAGTGCTAGTGAAAAAAGCGTTTAGTTAACTGACAAAAGATATTTTTCAAAATTTCTTTGTCAAACAATTTTTTGGTTATAACTGACATAAGTGGAAATTGTTTGACATCGGTGTCTGTAAATGACAAAAACAAGAGCTGTCAAACTTTGTCAACTAATCGATAAGTGGAAACCCACCATTATATCCAAACAATTAACTCTTGCAGTCTGTCAATCGCAATATAGTGTACATTAAAAAATACACAGCTTTCGAAGAAGTGTTCATGTCCATAGTCTTACTCAAATATTTTCCCCCCAAAAAATTAGTTTGATGAAAGTGATCGCCTTAGTTCTTGACATTATATTGGCTCCAATAGACTTAAAGAAACTTACCAAAAATCGAACATATTAAATGTCCAACGAAGAAAGAACGATAAAAAATAAAAAAATATATACTCAACAAATTATTTAAATATTTTTTTCTCATATTTATTTACTTTTGTTTTCTTGTGTTGTTTTTTTTTTTTTGTTTTTCTGACTTTCGCTTTCACATTTATCTACAAAAATGTTTTGTGTTTTTTTGTTTTTTTTCATTTATAATTATAATAATTTCTTTTAATTTAAATTACCTTACAGCATAAGTTTAAATTTTTTGTTTCTGTTTTTCTCTTTTTCTTTCATAATTATTTTAGATATATTTATATATGTATATATACTGCATTGAATTAAATAATAATAATAATAATAAATGGTTACAATTTTAATAATAATTAAAAATGTACTTTTCAATGATGATTATAATAATAAGTAAATATTATTCAGTGTTATTTGTTTTTTTTTTTGTTTTGTATTAACTGCTGGTTTTGTTTTTGTTTCCTTTTTATATTTCTATTTTACTCTGTTTTTTGTCAGTTTATTTTCTCGTAGAATAGTTGTTGCTCTTTATGTTTTTTTGTTTTTCTCTTTAAATGAAAGAGGAAGAGAGAGTGTTAGGTTTTTTTTCTTAATTTTTGTTTATGTGTGTGTGTTTTGGCTCTTAATCAAAATATTAATCTTTCTTTTCTTTTAAATATGTAATTTGTTGTTGTTGTATTTTTTTGTTAACAATAAATAATAGATTTTAGCAAATTTGTTTGTTGTTATTCTTTTATTTGTATATCCTAAATTGTTTAAATTATTATGTTCTAACTCTCTACAATGTATTGGTTTTTTTGTGAGTGTGTGTGTGTGTCATTAATCAGCCGACACGAGGGCGAGAGAGGGTTTATTTCCTTTCTAATTCCTAAAAATATACACTTACTTTCCTTTATACAATTTTTATTAATTATAATTTTATAATCTAGTAGGACTCTCTCTCGCTCTCTTGAATCCCGCTGTTGTTGCAGACACAGGTAAACACCCTCCTAATACCTAAACCTTAATTTCTATTTAAAGAAAAAAAAAATTAAATTAAAACGAAGATACATCTATCTTTACATGTTTTTGTTTTACATATGTATGTTTTACTCGTTATGTATAAAACTAAAATGTTTTGCTTGTGTTTTTTGTGTGTAGAGTGTGTGCTTTTCTTTTTCTTTTCTTCATTTTTTGAATTAAAAAAAATATATTTATATAGAAGAGGAGAGCAGCGGTGATCCTCCTTCGTTCCCTAAGTTTTAACTGGTTTTACATAATTTTTGGTTACAAAACAAATTTTCATATTTACAGCAGGATATCTTACAGTTTTCCATTTTACAGAGAAAGATCAGGGATAACAAATAATAAAAAAAAAGCTTTTTGTGTTTCTTCATTTCTTCTTACATGCTAAAGAACTATCTACACAATGAGAATTTAGTTTATTTAACAAAAAAAAAAATAATAAAATAAAATAAAATATATATATATACGCTTGTCCTATTGCATCTTTCATTATTTTACATTGGGAGACCGTATTTTACGGTCAATGATCGAAAGGAGATCATTTTTGGTCTTTACAACACTGGGGAGGCGGCGGAGGGAGGAGTAAGGAGGAGCGAGGAGAAGGGGAATCTTAAAAACTACATGTATGTACAAATATCCTTAAACAGAGATAATAATCTATAAAGTTTTAGTTTAATTCATTTCGTCTGCAGCCTATCATCGGGCTGGTGCGGTGTCTTCTTTTTTGTGCATATCTACGGAGACTTGCATGCCCTGCATATGTGGTGGAGGTTGTTGCGGTTTATGTGAGACCTGTTGCATTCGATGATGGGGTGGTGGCGGTCCCACCGCCGGCGGAATAGGACTTGGCTCCTTGCCACGAAGGTGTGCTGCTGATTGCATGGCATACATGCCCATTGCTTTGGCACGTTCTTCTTCGTGGCGGAATGCTGCTTCGACGAGTGGATTGTAGCGCAACATTGGGCCGTATGGATCGCGGTATGGGTCCATGGTCCAACCACCGCCTCCGGGCGGACCAAAGTGAGAGAGTGGTGGCCCTCCCATGGAGGGCGGCATCATTGTGCGTGATAAATGTGGCGGGGGTGGTAGTACATGCGCTCCATGGCGGCTTGTCATGAACGGGTGATGAGCGGCACTAGCCGCCTGCGCTGCCGCCAAACTCTGATGGTAACGCTGGTCAGTCCGCATTAACATTTCTTGCTCCTCTTTTCGAGTGTCTATTCGAGGATGTTCCTCTTTGATTCTAATGTCAGGACCATCAACAGAACCATTTCGCAGGGGAGAACGATCGCGAGCAGCAGAATTGGCAGCGGCGGCAGCAGCGGCTGCGGCAGCCATTTTAGAACTTTCGTTTATACGCTGCTGTTGAATCATTCGCTCACGTTCCATTTCACGACGTTCCATCTCACGGCGTTCCCGTTCCTTACGTTCACGCTCACGTTCTCGTTCGCGTTCACGTTCCTGTTGTTCCCTCTTCAGTTTTTCCTCCTTCTCCTTACGTTCGCGTTCTTCACGCTCCCGCCTCTGTCGTTCTCGTTCACGATGTTCGCGTTCGCGTATTTCACGCTCCCGTTCTCGTTCCCGTTCCTCGGCCTCTCGCCGAGCAGCATCAAGCCCGGGGTCAGGTTTGAGAGGCCAAGATGCTTGCCCAGGGGCAGGTGCGTAGCCGACTGTTCGTTGGAGACTCCTGTAAAAATAAATTTTATATTGCTTCTTAACTCAAATGTATAAGAATAAACTTACGTTCTCCATGGATCAATGGTGGCACCAATTGGTATTTCTCGACCAAAGTGCGTCAAACCGGCGAAACCAACAAACGGTCCAGGATATCGTCCGAATGGGGAAACTGCTGTACCTGACCAAATACAAAACGCACAATAAAATATCTGTTACGCACTTGCCCATGCAAGAACTACTTACCCAAATGACTAGGCGGTCCCCCTAAGAAACTCGCCGAAAGCGGCGACGCTTCGAATGGCGATCGTCCCGGAAGACCCGATGGATAACCAGCTGATTGTTGCATTTCATTTGGACGATGTAGACCTGAAGCGGCGGCTGCTGCTGCTGCCGCTGCTGCAGATGATGAAGGAAACATATGCGATGGAGAACGCAACATTTCATTTATTGACGCTGGAGATGGCTTCAATCCTAGTGGTGGTGGAGCACCTGGCCCTGAAGAACTATTTGAATTACCTGATGCAGCTTGTGCGGCGGCTGCTGCCGCTGCCGCTTTATCAGGATTTTGTTTGTTCTGGTGATAGTAGATCTCCCACGCTATTCGCACGTGCATTGCGTTCCATCGACCGGTTTTCTAAAGAAACAAAGCAAAGAAAAACATTCAAATGAATTCAAATTTTGCCGGCTATAGTTATGGTTTGTATATAGATTGAGCTAAGCCGAGTTAGCCAACCGACACACAGAGAGAAAATAGACAGAGTTAAAGACAAAAAAACACAGTTAGATACTGAGAATGTACATACAATGGATGATATGAGAAAAATAATATGTATAAGTAGTCTAGGCAAGTGCAGGAGCATGTACAAATAGTTAAGAGACAAAGATTTTTCTTGGAGGAGACACGTTGTTAAAGCAAAGTTCTTTTAAGTAATCAACAACTGCTCTTTAACTTAAATTGTTTGCTGTTCCATCATGTCTTCAAAGGGTCCGTTCGTTCGTAGCCTGTTGCTTATGTGTTATGTCTCCATTCCGTTTTGTAGTATCACAACTTCCTCCTCATTATACTACAAACTCTGGAATACAATCTCATCCCAAATAGAAGATGCTTAGCTCCCAAATTGATAACAATGTCTCTTTATCTCCTCACAAGTTTTTCAAACCCACTAAATTTGTTTTCCTCTTGTGTTGTCACTGAAAAGACCTAACGAACTAGCTTTGTCTCTTCCTATTTCAATTACAAAATGTAACAAGTCATTGTCGGGTTGGGTTGGGCGGTGGGTTGGGGATTATGAAAATTAAAAATTAAATCAGAAACAAACTTAAACCTACCATTTGCTTAGGCTTAGTGGGATCAACGATCTGGGTCGGTTGCTGCGAAACGAAATGAAAGAATGAATGAGTGTTAGCGAGATGATTTCGATTTTTTTTTTTTTTTAAATTTTGTTTCATGATACATAAGAGCGCGTATGATTTTGGCGTGTAATATTGTGAAAAATGTAAATAGCGATGATGTAAAAGTGTTTGTAAACAAGTGTGTTATGATATTTTGATGTTTAATTTAAAGCAATTCACCAAATGGAAAACAAAACAAGAGACTAAAAAATGAAGTACAGTGTAAGAAAATTCAACAGAAACTAAATTGGCGCTAAAACACGTTGTTGGCACGCATAATCTCTCGTCGCGCGTACAGTATAGTATTGCATCTGGTATGGCGATTAAGGTGAATTCGATTGCAAATCTAAAAGTTGCCCAAATCGTGTTCATCAAAACCCCACCACCAAAATGTGTATTGAATTGTTCATTTATATTTAAACTTACCTTGGGAGCAAAAGATGGCAGATGGCTAGGAGGCACAAACGGTGTCGGACCACCGAGTCCAGGGTGCAACAGACTGGGTGAATAGCCCGGGTAAGGTATACCCAGACTGGTCCTATAGAAAGGCGAATCAACGGCACCCATTTTGGGTATATCCTTGAAAAGAGGCGGGGGAAATAACGATGCGGCGGCTGGTGGCGGTGCAGCTGGTAATAGTTGCTGATGCTGATGTTGATGCAGATGCGTATGCTGATGCTGATGATGATGAAGTTCTTGTCGCAGGTATGTGGGAGGTGGTCCAGCTAAACCTGAACGATCCAGGAATCGGCTATCGAGTTCACGACGAAGGAGATCTGCTTGATCAGCTGAAAATGAAAGGTAAATCACTTATTGATTTGTTTGTCTATTTAAAAATGAATAACTTACTTTTACTTGACTGGAAGAGAGATTCAGCGGAAAAGGGATGTGGAGCAGTAGATGCTGAGCTAACTGACACTGGGGGCGGTAGTGGCGCAGCAAAGAGTGGCGGCTGAAATGTGGAATGCGTTGCTGAGGCTGACGAATGATGCGGAGATACAGAATTTGCACCACCTGCAGGTCCTTGCTGCTGCTGCTGCTGTTGCTGTTGTTGGGCTGGAGGAGGTGTAGGTCGCGTCACTGTACTCGTTGTTGCCGGTGAAAGCTGCGTCGCACTTGTTGTGCTGCTGTAAGTAGAAATTATATTAGTTCATTGAATAGTTGGTGTCATATTTGAGAACTTACCTTGGAGGCCAAACGGAATTTTTCGGCGGATATGGTAGACTAGAAGGAGTGGCACCAATCGATGTGGGTGGCAGTGACAGGGGCGAGGATGTTGCACCAATGGAACTACTACTACTACTACTACTATAATGTTGCAGCGATGGCGATGGTCCCGTTTGTGGTGCACTACTATATGGTATACCACCGCCCGGCGTCGTTGAGGACCTCGACAAACTGCTTACATTACTACTGCAAGAATAAATAAGAAAGTGCATTTAGACTTTGCTCTTTGAAGAAATATTGTGCCATGAATTTATTTACCTATAACTATCCCTTTCCCGATTCGGACTATGTCCTCTCGGCGAATGAGTTCGTGGAATCACAGATGATGAACTGTTCGCACCAAGTGCAGCGACTGAGGCGTGTTGTGGTGGCATTTGATGCTGCTGCGGTTGACCATGTTGTTGCTGCTGCTGTTGTTGTTGTTGTTGCTGCTGTTGTTGTTGCTGCTGCTGTTGCTGTTGTTGCTGTTGCTGCTGCTGTTGCTGTTGTTGCTGCTGTTGCTGCTGCATATGCATTGCATGTGAATGGGCCTGCAGCGACAAGGGCGGGAGCTGCACCTGATGCTGCTGTTGATGGTGATGTGAAAGCGATGCCATTTGCTGCTGCTGTTGTTGTTGTTGCCGTTGTAATTGCTGCTGATGCTGCAATTGTGCACTTAATGATGACTGCTGATCCCTGAGAATGCCACTTGGCGGTAGATTTTGTTGCTGCTGCCCACTACTGCTATTGCTACTGTTCGTCTGCCCGCCTAACATATGCGATGGTGGCCCATACGGCGATTGCGACTGCTGTGGGTGTTGTGACGACGGGACAATTCCATGCGCACCACTTTGCCCTGGCGACGGTAGCGGCAGACCATTGTTGGACCCAATCATCATACCACCGCCATTAGACGGCGTATGCGGTCGCATCGATTTCGAGACTATCAAGGGCGATTCTCGACTACTAGTCCGAGAGTCAATAGAGCGTGGTGAAGCTGTTGGTGATGGCACTGCAGGCGGCAAATACGGACTATGATGCAGATTGTTATACGGCGCGTACAGCGGATAGTTTGGATATGGCGTTCGATACGCTGCTGATGGCGGTATACTACTACCACCACCACTAGCTGCGATACTGGCACCATTCACTGGAGGCGCTGTTGCAGTATGCACTGCACCGGTTGCGACAGCTGGGCTATTAGTTCGACCGCTGGCTGCTGCCGCACTATCTAAACCAGGATGATGAACGCTAGGCGCAATTGGTGGCGGTGCGGCAGGCGCTGTCGCAGGCGGTGGCTGTGGCATCGCAACAGATAAAGATCCAGGAATTGGTTGTACTAGACTGTTGCTATTGCTATTACTACTATTACTTAGGCTACTACTGGTGCTGTTGCCGCTGTTGTTTGTGCCGCTATTGTTGTTGTTGTTATTGTTGGTCGATATTTGCATTGGTTGTGGTGCCTGCGACAATTGCTGCATTTGTTGTTGGTGTTGTTGCTGCTGCATTGATGGAGATGTTGGTGATACTCTAGAGCTGCTGATGGGATGCGACGTTGTAATCGACGGTGGCATTGACGATGCGAAGCCATTAGCCAAAGTAGTAAGCGGTGCACCAACTAAGTTGCTAATGCCCACTGGGGAGTGTATCGAGCCAGGTGGTTTAGGAGACGCAGCAGTCGCCGTTTGCGGAGAATGCGGCAACTGCTGCTGTTGTTGTTGCTGTTTATTGCTAGGCGACGACGTTGTTGTGCAGGTTGGAGGAATTTTGGCAACCACAGCGGGAAGAGGCTTAACTAGACCCGCTGACGATAGCTGCGGCTGGCTTGAGATCGGCAACAGATGTGTGCTTATCGGACCGTTTGAGACCTGTAAAAATAAAGAAAACAAAAATATGTTTAGTAATTTCAAAGTGCTGAGGCCAATGTTTCTAGATAAACTACAATTTGACTGAAAATCTTTGCTTTGCACATTCCCCCATTCGCCACAGTCGTACAAATCTCCAAGGAGCACCAATTTCGTGGCTGTATATACATATAGTCTACACCTTCTTCAGAAAGGAGTCCAATGCTACGTCGCTCCTTTTTCGCCACCTTAAAACTATGCAAACAGATAATTAAAACATCTCCCTACACTAAGCCAACCAAAAGAAAACTCTATGATTACGATGATGATACTAATACTCATTAGCGTAAGCGCTATCTGTGATTAGGTTAGCGGCAGCATCGAGAAATGCCGACAGCATAGTATTCATCTGTCACACAACTCCTTGGTGTGCGCTTAAATAGAAAACCTAGAAAACGAGTTAATTAGCAAGCAGTAATTGGTTTCGCTAGAGGAGATTGGAATATTATGCAAAACTGTGCTCGTAATGCCGTCATGCCGGGGAAAGGTGGCGGTGTTTCAGGAAAGTCGAAAAGGGATTTCCACCGAGTTATCAAATTAACATTATAAGCGCCACGTTGCACAGAGTCTAAATTTAAATACGTGCCTCTCGGTTTCTCTTGCTCACTTTCAGCGTGCAAAAACAACGGGGCAAACTCTGAAATTGTAACCCCTGAACCGTACCCCAACTGCCTTACCACATCTCAACAACACCACCACCTCCACCACCACTACTACCGGCAGTGATGTGCTGTAGCGAAAACAACAACAAAAAAATATGCCAAAATGGATTCTACACCGACAACGACAACGACAGCGACGACTACCGCAACCAATTCCATTGTTCATTCATTCCTTCATCCAACGCCAACTCCAGCTCTAGTTTCGACGAACATCATCCTCATCGTCGTTGTCGTCGTCGAGCATGGATATAAAGTAAAATCCCCAAATGGGAATCTGTTTGTAGTTCAAATAATTGCTTTGAATTACAAATGGCGCAACGAGACGTCGACGACGACGATATAGTGGTTGTAGCAGCAGCAGTAGCAGGAGCAGCCAACAATTGCTGCTGGAATGAAAATTGCTGCTCTACAACGAGTAGGGTACTTCTATCGTTGCATATACAGGGGTCGTTTAAAATGTTCCATCTGTGTGTAGGGGGTTTTTGGCAGGGGGTTGCAGATAGCGACAGAATTGTGGAGAGGTATTAAAACAAAATGGTTCCTGTCTCGGTAGTTCCTGTTCCGGTTCGTTTTTACTCTTTCTCTCTCACACACACATACACAATTTCTCATTCTATTTTGGTTCTTTTCTGTCTGCAGACGACAACGACTACCGCTCGCTCGCTGCCGATGACAACGAATTTTAATCCTCCAGGGGGGGCGATGGTTGTTGCTGATCGGTCTCATACCATCCCATGGAATAGCGTGAAAATCAGTCGAGGTAAATTGGAAAATCCCAAGTTAGCTGCATATCCACTTATTCGGATGGCGGAATTGTTTTTACAGTAAGTGGTGAGAGGAGCAACCTAAAGTATGGGTAGACGCTATACAAAGATAATCAAATGATATTGGTAATGCGATTAAAGTCCGAAAGCGAAACGGGGCGGCGCGGCGCGGACCCATGGATTATTGCCGGAAGATTGATGAAAAGCGACTTAACGGAACGTCGTTCGTTAACTTGGCACTAATTGAAATGGTTTAGCATTAAAGTGATGCGATATCATTTTGGGTATTTGTCTGACGCGGTGCAATGCATTCTCGAAGGGAGCCAAATTAAGTTTAAGTGATTAACAATTGAGTTACCTAATGTGATTAGATTGATTGTTTTATTGACAGATTGTCTGTGCGTTTTTAAACAAAATCCTGGTGGTGGTTAAGATAAACAGAAAAAATTCGAGGTTAGCGGTTATGGGTTTTGAACTTTTATGACTTTTCTTAAAATGTTTTAATGGCTTGGTGGAAGCGGAATCCTCTGATTAAAGTTTCAATTGCCTTTTGTTCTAGATATTCGTTCAAACAAATTCAAAGACGATCATTATAACCACCGGCCAGGGACCTTCATATTCTAGCCACTAAAAAAAGTGGTGCGGTGTATGATTACTATTGAAAATCAAGAAGGTGCAAATTATAAAGTCACGGCATTCACCTCGAATTAAATTTGCACAACAAATAAAAGAAAAAACACAAAGGCACACGTTGCAAGACGATTTTTCTTATTTTTTTTTTTGTTTTGTTCTTCTAAAATGACACCTGAGATGTGATTAAAGCGAAGAAGCTTGCTAGAGTGAATCTGTTGTATAAAACAAAAAAAAAAAAACCAGCCGCAAGCGCAATCTGGACTCAGTTTGCGTGTCAGATTGCTTGTTGCATCAAATTACCCAAAGTCACTCACTCTATCGTATAACATAAAAAATTGAATACAAAGAAACGGATCAACCACTTGAAACATGAAAAATAGTAGGGGCTGAGGCTATTTTGAGGATCATCATAATTTTATTCAATGAATTTCGTTCCACTCGAGAGATGAGAGGGCACTTTTCTGTTTCGTCTTCTCGTCTATTCTTCATCTACCAGTTCTGAGGTATTGTAAACAATAAAAGGTGCTACTTGACCGCCAATTTGTATGTCATATCATAAATGGAGCACCACACTTGAGTTTGCAATGTAAGCACAGCCAGAAGGTATGAAGTGAAATAAAATACTCTTAGCATTGGCTTGACTTGGGGAGGGAAATTTTATTAAGTACCTAACATACTACGGGTGAACATGAATGATGTACAAAAATATGTAGAGGTTAAACAAGGTTTGATAATTGGCTGGGATCTGTTTTATTTTTTATTTTTCTCTTCAAAGGAGCATTTTTGGTGGTCAATTTGTTGAAGTTTCTATTATTATTTTTTTGTTTTTGTGGAAATGGGTCAATTAGCTTTGTTGTGGACCTTCAAATACCTGTCAAGTTGGTATGAAACTACTTTTGCAGCGCGTTTTATGTTAGTCATTGGAGGAGGTCGATAGGCAAAAATATCAATTATTGGAAAAAATTTATGAACTTTTATAAAAAAGAGATCTAAAATTGACAATCGTCATTTCATATTTAAAATGACAGCTCGACAGAAGGAAAAAGATGTTGTTGTCTTTTGATGAGCAAGATTGGGTTAATGAGTTGACGAGACCATGGGAATTAACGACCCATTACATTTAGGTCAGTGCAGAATTAATGGATGCAATGACTCCCAAACTTTGGAATCTCTTATAAGCCAATTAAGGGTATTTATAAGTGTTTGCGGGTCATTTGCAGATTTCCCAGAAAGCTTTAAAAGGTTTAAAAGAAGTGTCTTCCTTCCTGTGAAAGATTTTCTATATTTTACAGTGGGTCTGAGAGAGGGCTTGCGAGTAAAAAGATTAGCATTCGATGAAGTACGAGTGTTGCGGATCAATTACCAAATACTGTATCAAGTGCAACAATCTTCGTTTAGCTCGAACTGGTGTAAAGATTGGTTCCACTTTTTGCTTAGATAGACAATCAAATCACATGTGGATCTTAGGCTTTTCGATGACATCGGAAACAAGAAATATGAATGCAATGGGGAAGCATTCACATACATCACATCTTTTATGGGATTAGACTGCACCAGCGAATATGTGAACAACAAGATTCATTAATGCCCGCAATTGTGTGAGTGCGTAAGCGAATTAGTCCTTTTCTAAGCGATCAAGTTCAGTTGAAGACAAAGTGCAACCCAAAAGCGTTGAGCTGCAAAATGTTCAGCAAGCAATTTGGAAGGGATCACTGTGATTAGGGTGCTGCAGAAGCGTTGAGACATACACACAGAACGTTGGTAAGGATATTAAATGCCAAATTTAGCAGAATACACTTCGATACACAGGCATATGCTTCATCGCCGCTGATGCTGCCGTCGTATCAGAGTCTACCACATTGATGTTCTTAGCCTTTTTCATATCTCAGCCAATTTTTTATTGACTCTTTTTTTTATCCCTATCTCTACATTATGAACGTTTAGTAGCTGCTGAAAATGCTGCTAAAATACATCTAAGTACATACTATTTCCTGGGCTAGGTTTCCTTCGCGATTTAACAGAGCCTGAAGAACGCAGCTAGGTGCTTGGCTTTCTTAAAAAACCTACTCGAAATTCTTCGATCTTCCTGAGCTGGGTTATTTCTTTTTACGCAGGTAATTCATCTACTCCATTCTTTTGTTAGCGTCAGTGGTAGATGTAGAATGTAAAGTGTATATTTTCTGACTCAGGCGTTCTTCGTGGGCTCAGACTTCATCTTCTAGGCAATTCGATGCTTTTTCTTGGTGAAAAGACTAGCTGCAACAAGAACGTGGTCCACGCTTGCCCCTCCGAAAGCGTGCACGTTCAAGATGTTAGAAGCGTGGCTGGCATTAGTTCATCGTTCGAACACTTGGTAAGCGACAGGTAGTTGTGTGGTGCCTTAGCCTTCTAATCCTTGTGCTACTTATGGCCGTAATACAAGTTACTGCAAAATCAATCATCCCTTCGGTTTTCTTTGGTTGAATTGGCTTTATTATCACAAAAATTTAATAAATTGCCTCTTTGCAGCTCAAGTGGGTCGATGCATTTTCTTTTCGTTAGACTTTCTTCACGTTACTAGGAATGGTACATACAATGGAGAATAATATTTAAATCATTCCAATGACTTCCTTGGTAGCTCATCAGCTCTTTTATTCCCCTTATAGAGCTGCAGCCGCGAATCCAGCAAAGTCTAACTTAATGCAGCGCGCCATATTGAAAGAACAATCTCTTGACCTTTTGTTTCAAGAAGATCAACTTAATCAATCGATTCCAAGAAAAGAGAGCAAACACATTTGCCTTATCCATTTTCCAGATCCACCCTCTTTAAAGCCAATTCTCTGTTTATTAGTCTCTATTTAACGACCACTTTAAAAGGCAGTAATATAATACAATGCAACAAAGGATAATTGGCAAGCTAATAATGGCAACGCTTTCTTTTTTTTTTCTTAATTTACAACACCCCCATATGCACTTCAATTTTATGGCCACTTTGCAAATTTTTTAAATGCTTGTTGATTGTATGGTCTGAGAGATGCATCAACAAGAAATAATAAATAATAAAAAAAAAAAACTTAAACCCCTCCGCATCCCAATCAAGTGCTAACGATTGTGAACTCTATGCTCTTAGCGTCACTGCTACTTTCGGAGTCAACATTCTCAAGATGCTGCTGAAGTTAGCTTCTTATTCATTCTTCATCTCCGGTTAAGCAGTTCAATTACGTTCTGATTTATGGGTGCTCATACAAACAAAAAAACCCACGGAAACCATGTCAATTTGCCACGAAAAAAAGATGAAAAAAAAAAAAATAAAAAAATTAATGTAATCAGCGCCCGCGCACAAGATGGTGTTGTGTGTAAACACTTGCAACGTCTTCTGAGAAACGAATGTAAACATTCGTAGCACTTGTGCCTCTTATCGTCGTGCTACCACTTGAGAATGCCACTTGACTAGGAGCTCTGCTCTTAGTGGATTGAGGCTGCTGCTCAAATGGTGAAGAGCAATGTGCCTCGAGGTATACTGTCTTCAATGAATATATAAAATCAAATGTAGGCATGATGTACACACTATTAGGACGGCATACAGACAGATACATATATATGTGTAATATGTGTTTTGTAACATGAGTTCTGCTTGTTTATTAGTTTGACCCGAGGGGCCACCGCCCTGACGAAGTTTCTCTCTGAAACATATCTTTCTCTTTTTCGTTTCTTTTGTTATTCTAATTTTAGAAATATTTTTTTTCGAAAAAAACTCAAGTTCTTTTATAGTATCGGCAAGACTCCTTAGGTTTAGAGTTTTAGGTATTTTTTTTAATTGAGAAAGTTTAACCCGAATAACCTGACACACGCACTTTGTTGAAAACAGTAATAAACGACAGCCAGAGTCACCCAGTGAGTTAAAGTGACTTGCAGAATATGAATTTGCTTGATACAAATACTTAAAATACCTAAAAAAAGACCCCCTCCACCCACAAGTGACAATTCTCACTTGGAAAGACTAAGGTGATATGATTTTGCTTACCTGCATTGGAGTTGTTGTGTAAGGCGGTGGCAGGTTTGGTGGTGGCAATGCAGCTGATGCGGGTGATGGTGCCGGTTGTTGTGTTTGACCAGGACCCCCCACACCAACTCCCATACCAATGCCACCACCAACAACACTGCTTTGACCGCCACTCGCAGCTGCTGTTGGCGGTTGAACAGGAACTGGACTAGCACTGCCTCCCAGCCCCAATGGTCCGTTGCTGAGAGGCAGACCAGTTTGATTTGGGAAATCCGATGATTTTCTCGGTGTTGTTGGGCTGGGTGTGGTATTTGTAACTTGTGTTGGTGTTGATGGAAACACCACTGACCCTCCATCAGAACCCTGAAATGATAGAAATCAAATTTGTTTTTTTATAATAACTGTTAAATTTGATTGGTTATTTTATTGCTTTCAAAATGCGAGAGAGAGAGTAATTTATCATTCTAACGATGACAACTGGCTACTGTGATCCCATTTAAGCTGATCCATTAACAAAATTATTGACATCTTGATGACATTTCAATAATGTTCGACCACATAAGTCAAACCATTATCCTTTAAGCCCAATTGAGAAGCTTTATAATCCATCAGATAACAATTTAATATGGCCGTCTCGCGCGTCGCCCACAAACGGCTCATTCTGTTCACGTTATTGCCTACAAATTATGCATCTATTATACGTGACATTGCCCCAACTATTATGGAGAGTTCGCCATTAAAACTTGATTACCACGACAGATTGTCGTCACTGGTGTTCATTTTTTATTTTTAGCTGCACCTAGGTGCGGCGGCAGCGAATATTTGTGTTCGTCGAACCGCCTAAAAAAGCTCAACAGGCGGAACTAATTTAAATTGATCAACAGCGACAGGGGAATTAAATATCATTCACTTAACGAGCAGCACCCTACGGGCAGGCAGCACTATGGCGAGGAGGGGGAATAGGAAATGCATTGCTGTGTCGGCAACCTATGGCCATGTCATCGTGTCAGCATAAAATGTGTTCAATTTGCATTTTAATTAATTGCCAATTAATGGCTGATTAAAAAGAATTAATTAATCGAATTCATTACTCGCACATATGTACATACGTATGCGGATAGGTAGGCAAGGCAGCAGAGTCCGCTCCTACAATACAATACTCCATCATTGCCTTGTTGAGCGTCATAGCAGGAGGTGTACAATATACGTATACCGTATACACATCGGCTTAGAAAGATACTATAGAATCTTATAAGCAATTCGCTCCCCAAGCAATTATCCACTGTCTGCCACACTTGACTACTAAATTAATCTGTTGTCATATCGATGCGCGCACACAAGACACACACACATTATCTGTTGTGTATTTTTATTAACTTCACCCTTGTTTCACTGACATCGCTTCTTTTCACAAAAAAAACAAAAAAAAAGGATGAAACGACGGTGCACTTTGTCGCCCCCCATGGTGATGATGAGGAGAGATAAAAATGGCAAAAAGGCTATCCCTTTGCGGAGACGTCCTACGATTCGAAAAACAACAAACAAATTATTAATTGCGTTCATTATTGGTAATGTCTGTTTAATTTAAGAGTCTGGATCCGACCACAGACCACACATGGGACCGACCTGGGTTACAGCCGCAAGAATTTCGAATCGAAAAATCCGGCCTGGTAGTGTGTGTACGTCGGAGCCTGGTTTAACGACTCAATTTAGATTAATTGCTGCATTAACCTTTACCAGCTGCAATGGTGGTTTCCTTTTAATTGCAATTCCTACCTACGTACGATCATTCCAATCTCAACTATAATTTATAGTTTAATTATCAAAGAAATAAGACATTGACGCTAATAGTAATTTATGGTGAGCTGTGATTACTGGCAGAGGTCAAGTGGTATCGAATCGACAGCCATCAACTGTCATAATTGCATTTTTACAATGTTTACTTTTAAATTAACTCAATTAAGGAAATGTGAACGAGTACAGAAAAAGTCACGAGGCGAAATACCATTAATTTTTTTTTTTTTTTTGACACTGTCAATTCAACTTGTCAACACGTTAGTAAGGTAAATATAGTATCTACATAATAAAGTTATATTTTTGTGCACTATTTTGGTCACAAGTTATTACTTATCTTGACAGAAAAGTACGCGCATGTCATATTTTGAAAACTGACGCAAGCGATTAACACCCTTCGCATTCAAGCCGGAAACATAGAAAAACGTTCGTTTAGTAGGTTAAAATATGCTATGCGCTTCCACAGGAAAGCTTTTAGGTATTTGACAGCTAAATGTCAAATTGGTTACTTGATTTTTATTTATATCTATATGTTAACGCTTTGTTGTTATTAATAATGCTACAAGAATGAAGCCGGTTTGCAAGTTATTGCGGCTTATGACAGAAAAAAATTGCTGAAATTTGTAAGCAGGAATAAAATCAGTTAGCGAGAAAACGTCAATGCGATATCTCAATTTGGCATTACCGAGTAAGATATCGAGTACAGACTTCGATTCGTTGGCAAAACTGATTAAAATATTCGATTCGAAATGTCAGATTTAGATGACATTTCATAGTCTGTGATCATTTAAAAGGTAACGTATGAAATATATTCATTTACTCGCTGATGTTGTAATTTGGCCTCAAGTTTGATACGTTTTCACCGGAAGATGGACCGATTGTAGACATCGAATTCGCTTTTGACAAACTGCACTGTGGTGAGTTTGTGTAGAATGCGTTCGTTGACCGATCTTTACATGTAAACCTAGTTTTTTTTTTGTTTTAGAGAAAATGTAGGCACTTAGCTTAGAGTAAAATAAAATTCCACAAACCTTTTTCAAATCATGAGAAAAAGTAAATCTGAAGTTAATAAAGGTTCACCTATTAACTTCGGTTTGTGGCCACTCTACAATTTACACAAACTCACCAAATATCAGTGCGTCAAAAATAATGACGGATGATAAAAGTTTAAGGCGAGGAAGTAATTTGGCAAGCAGGCATTATTTTGTTTGCACAAATTTCAAACAAAAAGGACTTTTCGTGAAATCTTAAGTCGGTATAAAGCCAACCAAAGCCTGTCAAAGCGAGACTGTCCGTGGTAAATTGGCATTAATCTTTGTATAACTTTTGTCTCACTTTGTCATTAGGTGTAACCTTATCCTTTTGACATCTGACCTAAGTTCAAAGGATATAATGTCAAAACAAATTTAATATTATCAGATTTTATCAAAAAATAATTTCCAAAAGGATTCTCAATGCCTTTTGTCATATGCTACTTATTTATAAAATTCCGATTCACAGTGACTAAAAGTCCTTAAAAACATTTACTAAATTGGCAACCATTGAACTTTGTTTTATATGAAAAATAACACTACTTTCTTCAGTCATTGTAAACACCTTTGAAGGGAATTTTTTTTTTAAAAAAACACCCTTTCCAACTTTATGCCGCCTGCCAATTCAATTAATTATAACTTCCATTTGAAAAGAAGCAGCAGCTCATAAGTTTTCCAGGAAGTTTGCTCTGTCTTTAAGCTGAATAAAATTCCATTAAAAAGAAAAATGACAAAGTAATTAATATTTGATTCGATTCTGCTAGACATAAAGTTGAAAACTTTTTTGAAGCAGAGTACGTACATCTCCGACATATACATATTTATATGCGTAGATATGTATATAATTGAACGATGATGCGCGTTGCTACTATAGAGCGCGCCAGTTAGTCCGCGAGCAATTCATTTAACGCTCCTGCATGGAATAACTTACAATGGAACTGACTGTTAATTAACCCTAGAAAAATAACAGCATTCACTTTGGTGGCGTTGTTTTCGCCCTCGTTTTTTGTTCACTTTTACTTCACTTCACTGGAGCTCAATAAGTTGAGAAACTTTTTCTATCTTCCACGGGGATGCGCGCACCTTTGGTGTGGGCGAAACGCCTATGAGGTTGTGGTGGGTTGCTTTTCGCTGTGCGAAATACTGCAGCGCATCGCTCAGACAGTTGGTCCGTAACATTTCTTCGTCTTCAATTTGAGACAACTAAGCCGAAAAGTTTCATCGTCTTTTGAGTAGTTCTTTTTCTTGGTTTTATTTTACTTGGGATTTTTTATTTTTTTTTTGAAAACGAAATACTATCCGCTCTACGTCCTTTTACAATACCTCCATGGTGATGGTAGTAGTAGTCGTTGTCGTCTTTTGCCAATTTTACAATGTGAAAGTTTTCCGTTTTCATTATGATAAACATCTTCACTTGCACATCTTCTCGTTGCTGCTTCTAGCGTGCTCGAGTTGGAGAAGATAAAATATACATTGAACAGTTTTTCTTTGCAATTTTTTTTTTTATTCCTCAACTACTTCTTTGGTAAGTTGTGTGTCTGTTTTTTTTTTTTTTGTTTTATTTCATCGTTTTCTTCTTCAAGGTTTTGTATTTTTTAAGCGCTCGTCAATTTCTACACGCCCTCATAGAAAGGCGCGGATGGAGGCTGAGATGGGATGCAGAAAAGTATCTATTCTCCTTCAGTCGTCTACTACTTGGCAAATATAATAATATTTTTCTTTTTTACTTGCACTCTGGTGCCTTTATCCTTGGTAGATACTTGGGTGGCTGGATTTTAATGAAAGTTTCATTAGGCAAACAACTACGATGTGCTCTGTAAGAAAGAAAGAAGAAAAGTTTTTGTGCTTCTTCTTGGATTTAGTTATTTAGTTCGGTTGTTTTTTTTCGTTTTGTTGTTTTCTTCTATCTGCTGCTGTTTTCCTGAGTGTTTGTGTTATTTTGTTTCTTTAGATAAATTTTGTTATAAGAAACGCAATGAAAATGGGATTATAACTGTATATACAAGCACACTATATGTGATAGGACACTAGTCTTGAAGTCTTAAAAGAAGAGGAAAAAAAGTTATAAACAGAGGCATTAACATTTAATTGCTAAATGAGGAATTGTTTTGTTTTTAATTAATGTGGAACGAAAGTGGCGCCGAATAATTGAAGAGAAGGTTATCCCATCTATGAAAATGAGATAAATATTATATAAAACAGGACAAATTTTGTCAAGGTAATGATGATTTGATTTTTCATTAATTTGCTAAGTTAGGCGACGATCTATGCTGGGGGGTGGACCTGAGAATAGAAGGCAGTCTCTAAACTTGTTTGTGTTTTTGCAAGATGGCCGAAGTTTGAATTTGGTAAATTATAGAATAATTGGGCCTAAAACTGAACAGATCGTTGACTAATGGTTTCAGGAGCTCACACAATACCGCAAACAAGGTATCATTTCTGGTTCTTACTTTGTTCCGAACAATTCTTGAATGTCAGCTGGTTTTTGCTCTCTGATAGCGAAATTTACATCGTCTTCGGCATTTGCCACCGCCGTCTAACCTCTACAGGTCTCTGTTCGGGTCTTGGTCCCCTTGTTCCTTTCCTTAGTCGCGCTCACCTAATGCTTTTTAATTTTGCTGCGAAGAAGTCGGCAACTTCGACTTCTCGAGGGATATGCGATTGGCAAAGTTTCTGTCGGCGTAATGCAATTGCAATGCTTAATCTCTTCACAGTACTTCCCTGTTGATGTGGCTCTGAGATAGCCGTAGACGTACCTGCAAAAAATAGTGAGGTAAGGAAACGGTGGGGCTATGCTTTCTGATTGTGCTGTTAACGACGATTTTAACGACAAACTTAGGATATGGTATACACTCCCTACCATATTCCTCAACATCTTAAGGCATTCGCCGCTTCTCACATATATATTCCTTCTTTGGACATATTTATTGTTAAGATGGCTTTGTAGTTAAGGATGCAAAAGGGATCTATACTCTAAAAGCCATATATCTTATTATGTAAATAAGTGACCCCTTTTTAAATAACCTAAACGTAAAGAACATACATGAATGAAATGTCGCTGGAAAGGTATTGCTGAGAAGAAGTGACAACATTTTATATAAATGCAATAAAATCAAGGCTAGCAATTGATGAATTAACAATTACGCCTATGAAATTTGTACTCAACCAAAAAAAAGATGTTAAATCGCAAACCCCAGTGACAATAATTAGAGAGCGTTCTTAGCATTTTCACTCGACAACTAGATCTGCATAGGTAAACTTGAATCTAGTTTTTCATGGGGTTAACCGCTCCTGTAATCGATATCCCTTTTCACAAGTCCTTTTCACACATGCATATCATTTATTTCTAAAGCCACGTCACTCCTGCCTATGTGCTACAATTAAATAACCCCACGACTATCAAACATAAAAATTAAACTATCATTAACCTCTTAATTAATTCAAAAACAAATGTTGAACCTAATGACCCTAAATACTTGAAATTGATAGGAAAACTATTAGCTGCAATTATCAACTTGTGTATAATTTATCTCCCCCTGGGCGTTCCCCAATTCATTAATATTTACCCGCCCGCTACCACTTTATTTCATTTCAAGTTACATTTCAGTTTGTGAGTTTATTTATTTTGGTTTTACTGGTTTTACTCCCTTAAAAAATAAAAATCCGACAGCAGTTTCTGTGGTTTTTTATACATTAATTCCCACAGCGCTACTAACATACGCGGTGGTTACCACTTCGTCAAAACAAAACCACTCACCTCCAAATAATCACCATTCTACTAGCTCCCTTTTTATGCATATATCGTTCAAATATTTATCAATTGTTAGCGTTTGGTTTTTGTTTTTTTTTCAATCACATTTTCTATAAAAGGAAGGGTTCCATGTCAGCCCTCTCAAGTTGTTGTTTTTGTAAAAAAAAAAGTCCAACAATATTCTAATTTCCAATCGAGGATAATTTACCTATAATTATTCAATTATTCCCCTTCCCTAGTCATTTGACAGACCGATACTATAGTTACACGTATGTACATATGCATAAATACTCGGTACGATGTGCGTTTAGCTGCCTGATCCCTAATGGGCGGGTATGCTTTGTGTGGTTGGCTAAGTGCGCGGTGTTTTGCTTACCAACACATCATGGTATTGGTCGGTGTATCTGTAACACGTATCGGTCAGATAATGACATTATTATGGTGTAACAATCCCTTTGATTGCAATGCCGACCAATATACCATGGCCGGCGGCGGCACGAGTACAGATCTAGAACACCCGTCAAACATGAACACTTTTAAAGTGTGTAAACTGGTATTCGGTATTCTGTATTTTGTATTCTGTATTCTGTGTTCTGTGCTCTCCACTCGGCTCTGCTCTATATGAAGTGTGAACTGTTTTGTATTGGATTAATTATCTAATTGAATTGAATGTTTTATTTACTCGTAATGTATATGTGATCGCTGATCAAAGAATGTGCCAGTTGTATGGGACAGAGAGTGAGTGGGTTCATGTAATTTTTATTAAGTGCTTTGACAAACTGTGTGACAACTAGTTATTATGATTACAAATCGATATGACCGTGTAGACCACCACAACACGAATGTTTTGTGTTTGCATTTGTGTATTGTACAAATGTTAATTGTTCGCTTATCGATAAATGGTGGAGAGGTTCAATTACAATTAGAATAAGTGGTTAAGTTACACACTGTATATATTCACTTTGTGTGCCGACGATGATTGTTTAATAAATAATTTGAAGGACATATTAGTCATATTTAATTTGGATGGGGTGAGGAGGGAGCTATTCATGTGAGACTGATACTTCCGTGAAGTTTTAGGCGAGGAGGATGAACCAACCGTGCAGTTTTTGGGTCAGTACCCGTATTGGAAAGTACCCGTTTGTGATTTTGGGAATTCTCTATGTGAATGGAATTGTACAAGGGGGACTGAACGGAAAAAAGGGAATTCGAACCAAGATGTCTGGGTTGGACTGCCTAAGTTCTTTGCATTTATTTAGAAAGATTCGGTTTTAAACGCACTGTTTTCTTTGTAAGCAGCAAAAATACATAAGTCATTTGGAAACAGTCATTGGTAGACGAAAACTTTGACAACTGCAGTTACGTTAGGATTAGTAGTTTGCGCACATTGAGTTTAGGCGCACTCTTTTATTTTTCAGCACACTTAGCGTTTGGTTGCACTGAATTCTAAACGTACAATTTCTCTATCATTGATCTACGTTTAAACGCACACTTTTAAAATACGTCTCTCGGGCCCAGCAAATCAGCTATTTGTATCCAAATCACGTATTAGAATACAAGCGATTAACGACACAGACAAAACAATCTATACCATTTCGCAACACAATATAAATAAAGGCCATTTCACCTCACAGTCGTCGTTCGGTTCCTTTACCACAAGAATATGAATCTAAATAGATATCATTGTCATTCTAGAGCATTTAGCCTACCACCGTCAGTTGAGGCCAGTCCAGTCCACGTCCATGGCTAAAGAGCTAATTAAACTTTAACACATCTTTTTCTTCTCGCTATCTTCATGCATAAGATAATCAACTCGCCGTAAGCATTACAACGCCGACGGCCGTCGTCCAGCACTCCACCAGCATCTTAAACGGACTAAAAAGCCTCAATGGAGCCAGAGGAGCGCCGATAAGCCATCTATTTTTGTTGGTCCTTCTCACATTTACAACATCCACAAACGACTTGCAATACAACGAGGAGGACGATGTGCCTGACAGACGACATGTGTAGTGTTGGACCGTTGCAGTTAATTTATTCCCACTACCCAAACGATTCGGGTGGTGTACTATTTTTTTTTTTTATTACTATGATGGAGGACTACTTCGATACCGTTTTCTCTCTATACAACTCAACGACCATTCGTCTCCTCGTGGAGTGTGAATTTATTACCTCCTTGGAGCGGTCATAAAAATTCCTTCAAACTTTCCGAACATAATGAGTTGAGTCCAACAACATACAGCAAAGAAAAAAAAAAATATCGTTCGTACCCCTCTAAATGATATGCTAACGCAAAGATAACGATTGCTGTTTAACAACATTCAATTATTTTTAATAGTCACTTGGAAGTCAAGTCGCCGCGCTGCTTGTAAATGCACTCCTCGGACACTTTAATTATTGAGCTCGCGAGTGCCGCCTTAGTGCAGCGTCGTTGGGGCATGCATTCGTTCAAGTTGGCGGCAGCAGCAGCTCAGCGGTTACTGTGTTTGCATATCTCCTACACGTCGTGGAGCCGCCGAAGACTGGAGACCGGAGAGCTCCGGCCTACATGTCGATTAAATTGATTTTCAATTTGCATTTTACATGCAAACTTCTCGCAATCATTTGTAATCGAATCGGAGTAATGTGTCTGACTATACGGTTGGGTTGGCTGACGTGTGTGTGCGCGCGCTCTGCGGAATATCAAGCCAGGGTAATTGGGCCCGTAGTTATGTGCTTAAGAATATCATATCTCGTTGGGGATATCTGCCATGACAGAGTTGTCGCGCCGCGGCTACGCTTTCTAAACGGCCAATACCCCGTTGGCTGGCTGCCCCCTCACTATATATTCACACATATTTCATATATTATAAAAATAAATTACACAACAAATATTATATGCTGGTTATAGAATCCGCGCGTACAACACCATGCCGTCGTCGTCGTAGTCGCTGTCAGTCGTCTTCATGGAATTCCATTTGATTTAGGAGCCGAGTTAATTGACACTTTGTTACTAACAATTTGCATACAGATTACGGTAATTACCCGTAATTCAAATGGAAATTACCGCGTAATTACTGGGATTAATGTAACATGTAGTACACCACATATATACAGTATCACCATTACTGCCACGGTAGGTCGTCGTCTTCGTGTTGTCAGAGAGAAGCAAAATTATTTTGTTTGTGCGCGCGCTCGAGTGCCTATAAAAAAAAAGACTAGAGGAGGAGGTGGATACCGAACCGACACAGGTTGAGTTTTCTAAATACATTAGTTGCGAGAAGTCTTTAAATTAGCCCTCCTCCCACCACATGTATGGAGATATATAATTTTTTAAATCATCGAAATGTGAAAATAGTTGCGAGCAAGCTTATAATAATTATATGAGGTAAGTACCTAATTCAATAGGTGTTGTCAAGAAGGTTGGTAATTAAGATACAGACATAAATTTGACGGATGTTTTTGGGGACAGGGTTATACTCGTGAAGTTATGCACACACACATTTGACATTTATTTTTTTCTATTTGCCAATGCGGTTTATTGTAAGAATTTTGACAAGACATACTTCGGAATAATTTTTCAAACTGATGGGATTTAGCAGTTTTGAATATGAGAGCGCCATCTGTTGATGAACAGGGGTGTAATTTGACAGATGTTAGGGGCACAGTATTTCTTTCAATACATTGAAATGATTTGCGCCTTTTCTTAAATCTGACGTTTAAAAAACTGACAGCAGAATTTTAAAATATTTCTCACTGAACATATTCACCACTTTAGTTTTAAAATATTGCAAATCTGGCAGCTACAAATGCGATGGGTCCATCTGTCAAACTTAAATCAATGCATGGCATTCATTTTTGAAACTTTCTATATTTGACAGCTACAGCTGTGACAGCGTCATCTGTCAAACTAAAATCAATGCATGCCGAACAGATGGTTTTTGAGGTGTACTCTCACAATCTGACAGCTACTGTCGGTAAGTAGGTGAAGTGGCTGATTTCCATGGCTACCATAAAAACGCAAGTAGCGCTATAGCGCCGTTTTGATGGCACCACTCATGATGACCTTAGGGGAAGGGATATTGGTTGTGTATACTCAGATCCACTGGTGGTTTGGAAAAGGTTTTAAACATATTGCTTTTGAGGTTTGGACATACTTCATACTTTCCACGAAAGCCATTGGACCTATTTTTAATTTGAAGGATCTTATTGACATCCACTCAATGCATACTTCGCAGGATGCAGGATTCTACTAACTTCCTTACGGAAAATAAACTTGCATGACCGCCCTCTTTACCCTGTATGCACCGCAACCACTCTGTGACAAAAAGTGATTTAAATCTCCTTTTTCCAGCCGCCAACAGCGTCCAAGATGTACATTATTCTACCCGATGTCAACAGTTTGTCCACAGTTTGCATATTTAAATGTAACACTCGAGGGGTCTACAGCTACACTGCCTTGGCCTCGGCCCGTGTCAGTCGTCGTCGTTGTCTGAACCGCAAACTCAACAACATAACATATACTCCATTCCATACTACACAGAGATTGGACCTTTTACATGGATAAGGGCAGGGCAGGCAGTGTACAAAGTATATTTACCGGAGCCGATACCTTAACTCTTGGTTGCTGCTGCTGCTGCTGCATGAGTTGTTGGTTGGTTTTTTGTGTGTGTTTTTCTTTTTCACTCTCCATCGGTTGAATGTTGACCAAACAGCACAAGTCGCAACGTCGAAAAGTCACACATGCCCGCCGCCGCCGCCTCATCAGACACACACTGAAATGTGTAGAGTTGCTGCAACAGCAACAGCAGCAGCAGCCACTCGGAATGATTTATAATGCAAGCATTGCGATGTCAAGAGACGATAAAACTATTTAAATTGCAGGCATTTGCATGAGGTGGAGGGTTCCACCATGTTGTTTCACTCCTGTGTACCCAGGGCAGAGGCGGGGGACGAGGGGGAGAATTTCGTTTCTTTTCTCTTTTTTTTACGTTTCATTTGGAGCTGTGTGTCAAGCCCGACCTACCTCAAATGTTAACGCTGATGCATGCAGTATGCAGCCAAGCATCCATGCAACCATGCATTCATCCATCCATCTATCTTTCTATCTATCTATCTGTGTATGTAGTATTTACATACGTGAATATCTGGTCATAGGCTAGTGCAAACATTGGCGATTCTGTATGTTGGTCTGTTGGTCCTGGTTCTGGTCTATTCCTCTTCCCCTGATTGTTGTTTGGCAAGTTTATTGTCGTTTGTTATCCTCGTTTTGGTTATTTTATTTATATTTTTTTTTTTGTTTTTTTTTTCGTCTTCTTTCTTCAGTTGAGCACTTTGAATTAATGGGACGATTAAATATAATAGCGGATTGGACTATTGAATGTTGGAATTATTGTTGGGCTGCTCTGTTTGATGGTGTAGTAGACGAGGACTGGACTCTTGGTGCGTCGATGGTGACGATGATGATCATCGCCATCATCATCATCATAGTGATGCGGTTTTACTGTGTCTATAATGACTGGTTTTGCTGGTGTTGGATTGGAGTTCTGACTGACTCTTTGCGGTCGGCATTAGGCATTTCATTTGGGGCTTTTGTCGAGGGTAATTTATTTACCAATTTCGGCCAGAAAGAAACGAGTGTATTAGTCAGTCTGTTGAGCAGAATGGATAATAAAACGAGGCAATTTGCAAGTCCACCAGATGGGGGAATAGTCCATGGAGTATAGATGTTGCCATCATTAGTAGAATTGTCAAGTTTTACGCGATAAATGTCTGATGGCGGCTGACGTATACGAGATGTTTATTATGGTTGAGTTAACTTAACGGGCGAACGAACGTACTATTTTCAATTTCGGCGAACAACAAAAGGGTGTAGTTCTATGCGCGCGTGTCCAAGAATCGAGTTTAATTTTTCGAGTTGGTTACGGTTATTAAGCATACGAGCGATGCGCAAACGTGGTTAAATGTTTTGCAAGGAATTTAAATTTAACGACTTAATCTCATGGAAATTGAGGAAAAACGTCCTGTAAATCGTGACCTGTCATGACAAGGGAGAGAGGGGTCTTTTATTCTATCAACAGTGATCTCGATGGAAGGGAATTCGAAAAGCTTTTTACCTATCAACGAATACGAACGTACTCAAAATGTAAAGTTTTATCATTCGTTGTCAAAAAATATAGTTCTTGATTCTGGTGTTCCTCAATGTGACCACTTTGGTCCGCTACTGTTCCTGTTGTTGATCAATGATTTATGTCTTTGTGATAATTATGCACATCTTATTCATCTTGTTATAAAAAGGAATATATTTATTATATATTATGTGGGACCTAAGGTTATGTTATCAGAAGGAATTTCGCAAAAACATTTAAAAGTCTTAACGTATCACAGAAATAGGTATCTATAACAATGTGGCGAATAAGTCACCAAACTGACAATTCTACTTGGACATTTGTGAACCAATCAAATGAAAAATACACGTCTACAAAATATGTATCGAAATACCTCTAAAAAAGGCGAGGGATACAAATTTTCATTGAAAATCATCATGAGCGACTTCGTGCAATCTCTCGCTTTGGCGATTTGTACTGGCCGACAAGATCGTCTGATTTAACCGTTCCAGATTTCTTTTTGTAGGGTCACGAGTCAACAAGCCTCAGACTCTTAAAGTCATCAAAGAGAATATCGCCGGAAGTTCTGGCAAGAGTGATGGAAACTGCCATAGTTCGGGGCCTAATCGTCATCAATTCTGGCGGCGGCCACTTACCCGGTATCCATTTTTCAAAAATTAAGACATCAAATAAACCAAAGTTTTTCATTCATAAAAAAACGACAGCCAAAGAACATAGCGTGTTAACTTTTGCGCCACATTGTAAAAAGAAAAAGTCCTTCACTCGTAAACAACTTTCTTCTCAGTCAGAATCAATAGATCGAAGGAAATATTAACTGAAGTTTTAAAATACTCCATTTTTGTTTAAGTATTGTATTCCTTGCTTCAACCGTTCTTGAGCTCGTATTCATGGACCTTGAAAGTTCAAAGGTATCAAATGACTCATATTTTTTGCTTTTTTTTTGTAATAAAAATTAATTTGTTGTAAAAAATTCTCAAAATGTTCCAGAGTGCACCGCTTTTTCAACTGCAATATCCCAATCATTTTCATCTTTGGAGGACATTTTACAAGGTTTCAATGACGTCTTGGCAAAATATCAATACCGAAAGTACATAGATGATTCTATTAGGTACAAAATTATAGCAAATAAATGAGTCAGATGATTCCAAGAATATTTTGAAGGTATCTCCCTTTATGAGGATTCAAGAACTTCTGTGTCTAAGATATAAGTAATTAATGCTTTATTTACGCACATCTCTCTACTTAACCCCAAAGTTCGTCTTAAAATTGTAACATTTCTTTTTTTTTTTTGAAAACTTGAAACAAAATTCAACTAAGCAAACTACACCTCCCCTTTACCTTGTAAACAAAATTCCATCCTCTTTGGCGTCACGAAAATATGTCATCCTTGATTCATGTTCTAATTTGACCATCAATTTCAATTAAACAACTTTAACATTCATCCCCTGGTTCCTGTCTGACATCCGTCCTAAATTATGTCCTTTTCCACTTTGTCCCCATTTTACACCCTGTAGCACGGAAATAATTACTTAAAAACTTACCGGAAATTCAAACTAATGTCATTAATTGGATAAAACTTCATCTGTGCATGTTAAAACGAAAACAAAAAAAAATGTTTTTAAAAGCGAAACAGAAAAGAAAATAGATTGCCGCTGGAGCAGTAATTATGTTAATTTCCCGTCTTTGTAATGAGAGACTCGAATCGGCGACAAGATACCTACTTCCAACAGATACTTTTAATTCAGTGTTTCGTATTTTTTTTTTACATAGCTGAACATCCCCTTTTAATTATTATTTAATGACGATAACCTTCCGAGGATTCCCTTTTGATTCTCTCTTTTTAATGTCAATTTTGTTTTATTTTATTTTCAAAAAAACACTAGAAAATAGAAAAAAAAAAACTTCTTTATCACTTTCCAAATTTTTATCGTAACGTAATCGCACACGTGAGACTAATTTTTTAAATAAAAAAAAAAGCTTGCTGCTGTTAAACTGAAATATTTATGCGTAGATCAAGTTTTGATATTCTACTGTTTCTTTCTTTATTTAGAGAGAAACAATAATCGTAAAAATAAACAATTTAATGGCAGGAAGACGAAGCACAACAATATAAAATACAAAATAATGTCCCATATATAAATATATATATATTTTTTTTATTTTATTGCAAGCACATGCATGGAATTGTTAATTTTATTTTTATTTGAGAAATAATTCGTGACGGGAGTGTCAATAATTATGAGGCGATAATAATAACGATGTTGTTAAAAATGCATATAAAAATTGTGGTGACTTGTTTTTGCTTTGATCTTTGGTTTTGTTCTATTTTAAAATAAAATTAAAAAAAAAAAACAGAATTAGAATTGTGGAGCACTGAACGAGAAGTGATCGGCAACAATAAAACGTATAAAATGTTTTAAGAGATGAGGCCATAAAAATGGAGGACTGATTGTTATCGAATGGGGTTGTCAAGTAGCGGGGTATGGTTACTTGATTTGTAGCTCAGTTGGTTTATTGAATTTTTAGTGAACATATAATAAATTAATGATCGGTCTTTGTAGGTTGTTGGGCTATTTTTGTTTTTGCCAGTTTAATGTGAAATGAAGTGAAATTTGTTATGGAAACTTTTGCAGTTTGTTCACAGTTGAATGGTTTTGACCTTTAAAAAGTATTTTAAATACACAATACATATTTGACAGCTGTCAGATCTGCCCTTACTACTGTCAGAGCTACTACTCTTGCTAAGGAAGCTCAAAAATAATTGTTTAAAATATAAACAATAATAATATCAATGTCATTTGCTTTTCAACACTTATTTCTCAATTCGAAGCCACAAAATGCAGGACCTTAACCACATGTAGCACCCACAATGTTACTTCTGAATTGTGATATGCCGCCGCACTACACACTTGTGCTGACTATATAGATACACTATATAATATGGATTTCGGTTTTAGTTTCGCGCCACCACCACATGATTGCTGTTGCAGGGTTTAACACAAATCTACCTAATTATCGAGAGGCTACCTGAATGCTGCGCAACCAACCCAACCAAAGTTCAGCGATAACATCAACACCCTAACATATAATATCTGACGCATGTTAGCCTCGTTAAAGTAGCCACAAATATGGCTTTTGATGGTGGCAATGCATTCGTGGTTTTGTTGTCAGTGGTTAGGTATGATGGCAGCAGCGGCGGGCGGTCATGGTTTTGGCTACCAAATAACCTATCACCATCAGGCAGGCACATCAAACTCAACCAACACCCTTGCCACTGCATATACTATGTACTCTTGTGGTTCGCAGTGTTTCTCCCCCTCCCTCCACCAAATGACCAAGTTGCACTAATTCTTCTGATTAACGTGGCACCACACCACACCAATGACGACAACGACGCCATTGTCATCACCCATGACCAGACCATGTGTGAAATAATTCCAAGACCGCAATTGGATGTATTAAGTTCGGTGTAATACGACGATTCAAATGCGAAGTCATGTGAGTGTGTGTGTACGAGTGTTTGCGCTCGTAAGGAATTGATAGTCCAAAAACCGCATAATGCAAAGGCAAAAGGGATTTTGTCGTTCGCACAACATACATACTCGTACAGAGAGAACCTCAATTATTTTACCACATATGCATAGTAAAAAAGAGCGGGAGTTAGAGATGTTAGTAGGGCGACTTGGCAAGGGAAGCGACAACACGTCAACAAGGAAATCCTACTACGAACGAACATAATAATGTACTGCGATGCTCTGTAGGTCTACCTTTTTGCGTTTAACTCCTGCTGCTACTGCGGACCGCCGCTACCACAGCTCTGCTACAACTGGTGCTGATGATGATGATGATTATAAAGTTGATAATGGGATCGGATAAACTTCATCAATTAACTGCGCGAAGTGGCAATGAAGCGCGAGTAGGTGGTTTACTTTCGCAGACAGTGTGTGTAAGAAGTATGTAGTCACAATCATCATTAATTTTGAATATTTTTATTTGGTAATTTCTGCAAATATCAGCGTCGACATCGTTATAAATCGACCCGTCGAATCTCGAGAGGGATACTGTACGTTGAATGTAAACGATATTTTTATTGCGCACACATGAAGTTGACATTTTTGTGCGCAGCGCGACATTATACCCATAAGCCATAATTCGCTACGACAGACTTCAAGAGTAAAACTGGTTACTGGCTCCTTATGTTATCTTTATCGCGCACATATAAAGTGAGCGTTTACATTCATATTATTTGGTGTGCGCAATGCGAACAAACACATTTAAATTCAAATTTTAAGAGTTAAAAAGGAAACCGATTGCCTACGTTATGTTTATTGCGCACATATAATGTGTGCGTTGCCAAATCACAAAATTAAACGTCAGTTTTGACGTTGTTTTACTGCGCACACATTAAGTGGACATTAAATATTTTATTTCCCTTGCATTCAAAAAAAATGCACACACACAAAAAATTTTCATTGAAAAATAAGCAAATTCCCGTCAGGTTTTTTTTTGTGCATGACTGTGCAAATAAAAATAACCGCCACCATCGCGCGAGCATCAATTGAGGCATACACTCGTAAATTAAATTTGTAATGAGAAGTGAAATGCATTCTAAATGGCCCTGCTTCGTTGCGCCGCTCACCCACCGTTTGTAGCCCCATCCCACCCAACAACCATCATACCATCGTCACACAGTAATGAGTTTAATTACAAGCATGCCAAGCGAAAGACTGAACGGGGTATTAAAACACGCCACACGTTATTTGGCTCTGTTTATTCTTGTGGTTGTGCTGGTTGCTGATGGTGCTTTAGTGCTGTAGTGCGCCGCGCTGGGGCAACTTCCCTCAGGTATTAAATTGCAAATTGCAAACATGGTTGTTAAGTAAGAAGCCCAGGAGCAGCAGCTGCCGTTCATGAAGCGTGTTTGTGCGCGCTCGCTCCTTTTCCGTTTCTCCTTCCTTTCATTTTATTATTTTTTTTTTTTTTTTGGCGGAATTTTATTTTGCATTTAGCTCCTACATACGAGTATAGCCGCCTCGTCGTTGTAGTTAGTCGCTAAACACCGAGCACAACCTTTTGTGGATTTTGTGATTTAATTACACGCGTTAAATTGGTGTGTGTTTGTGACCACCTTCTCTCCTTCGAGTAAGTCCTTTTTTCCGCTATTCAACTTTGAATGAATAGCAAGAGTGGTAGCTGTAGCAGTGCAGTGGCATTAATCGAGGTAGTGCCTCTTGTTTTACACTCAAATGAGAGGTGGCACCAACGACTACGTCTTCTTGGCAGAAGATGAAGACTACGACGACGATGAAAACGACGAAAAAGAAGTTGAAGTACGAGTAGCACTTCTTTCTCCTAGATATGGAAAAGACGATATAATAACCTCGCCTGACAAGGTTCCTTTTTTTTTGTGCTCGTTTTGCTTGAAGGCAAGGACCATCCTTCTCTCATTCCAGGGGTAAGACAGAAGGCTGAACATGTAATTTATCGCCGTGATGGCAGTTGCGGAGAGCAAAATCCATTTCCCTTCGTTAGTCTCGACACACGAAAGATCAAAGGAATCAACTCGTCACGGCTGTGCAATGTAAGTGCAATTTGAATTAGTGTGTGCGCAAGGAGCAGACGTAAATTGCCGTTGTAATCGGCTTCGTCGTCATTGTGCAGCAGCAGCAGCAGCAGTAACAGCAACTGGACAACAAGATGGGGCGGTTGGGTGGGGTCCTTGTTTGAAGTCGTTTGCAAAATACTTTTGCAAAACTGCGGATGAATTTAATTAAACCCCAACTTGTTGTATTGCATGTGATCATGATAATGATGATGATGGGTACAAGGGAGTTGTCTTCCAAGGAGGTAGGCGACGGTGTAAAACGTTTCATACAACGATTCAGAAGTGCATTTCAATTAAGAGTGATTGTACTGACAATGGAGTGTAAAATTTATCAGAGAACTGAAGGCGTTCATTAGAAATGATACAAAAGACTGAAACTACAAGTAATGAAAATTGTTTAGTGGGTTTTATTTTTTAAGGGCACATTTAGCAGGATTTGTTAGTTTCATAGGTCAAACTTTATTCATTTAAGTAAAGTTCTTTAATTAATACTTCCCCAAACAACAGTGATAGTCTTAACAGCGATTTCGTGTCTACTTTGACAAACGCACATAAATGTGCGCAAACATGCATTGATCAGGCTTGATCACAGTTTCTGCAAGTCTTCATCTTCGTACCTTAAATGCAAACTTACATTTACAGGCTATTTTAAACACTTTATTGGGCAGTTAACTAGAGCTGTCAGTTGATTGTTACATCAAAGTACATGTGCAGTATATGGTGACGTCATTTTATTTGATTAGTTTAGTAACTGGCAAGTCATAACTTTCAAAGTGACTGGTGAATTTAGTTAATTTTAAATGAGATTAGGATTCGATCTGTTGAGGTCCGCTAGTGGTGCTTCTACAGAAGTCGTTAGAATAAATGCTTACATTGATGTAGGGTCCCGTTAGCACCCCGACGAACATCAATGTCAAAGAAAATAAGGGACTTTAGTCTCTAACTATAGATGATGGGCCAAAACTCTTAGCCGACCTCGTCGTGATATCATCAATAAAGCTTTTTACTTTTCTGAAGTCAGTTAGTACCTGCATGTTTGCCAGAAATGCGTTCGATAAGCCAGTTTTCTGTCTCGTTGCCTTCCACAACGTTACCGGGACGCAGCAGAATAATACTGACTGATGTAGTTGACCACTTTGAGTGCCGCCTGACTGTTCACATAAATGGTTACTTCCATCACTAGGATGGTGCAAGCAGACATCTTACTAGCGTAGATCTTATCACTGAAGATCTTTTACACTGAAGTAAAAGATTCCTGATCTGGTTCCTTTCTCCGCCTTCGAATTGTTAGCGAAGATAGGTAAACCTTTGATGACAGTACTGGGAGTAGTAATAGACATATCCGAAAATTTCTCAAACCGAGTTAACCCGAGTTGGAATTCAAGCAAACCGAGTTAGCATACTCGGTTTAAACCAAAATTATTTGCTTCAGTTCGTTCAATCAGTTTTTTTTTACAGTCCCGCCACGTGTTAAGTTCGAGAAAACATCTTTGCGTAAAAACTTTCAAGGAAGTTTCTCGAAATTGACATACCTTTCGCGTCAAGCTTCGCCCACACGTAATGTTGGAGAATGTATAAATATCATTTTAAGAAGTAAATGAGATTTTCTGCAATAAACAGTTTCATGACTGGAATTTTGTTCACATTCCTGTGCTCCTTTGTTGAATTATCCAGATAAAAATATAGAAACACTAACAATCAGCGCGTTAAGTCCATACAAAATTAATCCGCACAATGATTACTTAATTTGAAGTCCGCCTCCATCCATTCACAAGAATATAGACGGGGAATAAGTTGTGTAATGCGATTTTCCACGAAACAACATTTTAAAACTATAAACTCTTTTTCCACCATTACCCTCCCTTTGGTGAAAAGCAAACACACGCAAAGCCGAAGCCGCCTTCATTCGTTCGGTATGATTATTGAATAAGTCCGTAAATACTAAATTAATCCGATTTAATTACACAACAGTCTGCTGATCAAGCAAATGCAGCTCGTTCCGAAACAGTCCGTCCGTCCAACCGACTATACGATTACACTGACAGCCATCATCACGCAGCTTATGTCTATGTGTGCGTTTTTGTGAGCATAAATGGTGCTGAGCAACCGAAAATGCCGGCAATAATAATTCACATCAATTACGCCTTAAGCGGATTACGAATTAAATATGAAAACGACAGAAGGATAATAATCCTTCACTTCACTTCACAGCCAGCCCACAACTGACAGTATTCCCTAAAAATAAAATAAAAAAATTGTTTGGGTAAAATAGGGTGCTGTGGGTGCTTTTAAAAGATGCTTTTGGCTTGCAAAACAAACTGCCAAAGTATTTTCCAGCAAACCTTACCATTTTCTCGCCCAAAGGAAGAAAATTAAAATCGCACGCGAACTGAAGCATCATTGAATTAAGGAAAATACCACGAAATTTTCCATTTTATTTTTTTTTTTTTAATGAAACGGATGACGAAACACGTAAAGAGGAAATTTCAATTAAACTCGGAGAATCAGAAGGCGGTGGAGAGGGCGGGCGGCAAAAGAAAATGAAAATGAAAAAAAAAAAAAAAACGGAGATTTAAGTTAATTAATTCAGAAGCAGCAGCAGCGCTGCGCACCACCATCGTTCTTAAGAAAAGGTCAACATTTTTTTTGCCTAATTAATCTTTCCTTTTCTATTTTTACGATAGAGGGAGAGCGCAGTTTATATAAGAACTAACGGTAATGAGATGTTAAAAGTGAACAACAAGTGGGATATTTTAGGGACTACTTAATTATAAGTTTGTCGGTGGTGCTGCTGCGGTGCGAAGGCCTATACAAAAAAGGGACCATGTTTTAGAATATTCTATTTAGCTTTGATGGATGGGTGAGTGATTTTTGGATAAATAAGATAATTTGGTAAAGCCAGGATTTGTAGCGAAATGTATACGTACACAGGGTGATTGAGTGATTTGATGTGATCGTTAAAACTAAGTGTACACCGCAGATGGATAAGAACGAAAAGTGTCAAAATCACAAGAGTACGCGTTACTCACACATATGTGTGACAATAATGTGAACGTGACTGGTCAAACTGTGATTACAAGTGTCATATATAAGACCTGTCAAGATAGCTGACTAACATGGGAACCTGCGTGACATTTAGTTCGTGGGTATTATATCGGACGTTTGGCGTGATGATAATAATATGGAATAATTAAAAAAATGTAGGGTAGGTACCTATAGTATTTGTATGTCTTTTTTGACTCATGCTTGTTCCTTTCGAGAGGTTTGTTTCTTCTTTCAAAACCTGGGATATTATCTTGGGAAATATATTCAAAGATTCTAGCCTTGATGAGGATATATCCTGGTAATTTCTTATGAATTTGAGAATCATTTGTGGAAAAAACTTCAAGCTAAGCTTAATTAGAAGAAGCTTATTGAGAAGAAATATCATCTTTGAAATTTTACCAAATACAATTTCAACTTGCAAGGGGATAGCCACTTGCACAGCAGCTACGGAGGTAATGCTAAACGTCACGTCTCTGAACATACACTGCAGCAACAAGGCGGTCAAAACTTCGATTAGGGTTAGAGATCCCGACTGTGGTCATCCAAACCTAGTGCCCAAGCGCATGGATTCATTGTATCAAAGTGGACCTCGTCAAAAGAGGCATCAAATACTGACCACGTTTTTTCAACCTTTGTCTGTGAAAGGAAACCATATACTAGAATTCCTAATACGAACGAGGGCGGGTGAAGTAGTCACAGAAGAGGAACCCATAGCTCTCTATACCGACGGTTTTAAAATGGACAACGGTACCGTCGCGGGCATTGAGTGATGACTGCAGAGTCTTTCAATCTAGCAGAGGTTAAAAGACGCCGTTTCAGCGAAAGAAATGCCACGTTATATTTGTTATATTTTCTGACAGCCAAAGTTTAAAGAACTGCAAAAACGGTACCGGGGTTTCCTGATATTCCGAATAACAGGAAAGCGAGCTTGTTAAAAAGGGATCAGAGCAGCACGGATCTCTGGCCCTAAAATCTATAAGAACTCCGCTAGCACACTTGCGAGAAAAGATTAAGTCCACGAGTAGAATGAATCTACGATGGATCATAATCTCAAGACCTGCATGTACACAAAAGAGCTGTGGAAAATTATAAACAAATGGAAATAAAAATTGCTGATTTAACGAAGCTTGATCGAATTAGAAGCCTTCACGAGAATAACTCGATCTCGAAAAAATTTAAGCACGAGCGGCTCAATTGGAATTGCCATATTCACAGAAGGGAATCTACGAACCCCGTCTTAAACAAGCGTAAAAAAGCCAAGTCTAGAAACTCCTGGATCACACAAGCATTTAATTGGAATCAGTGATGAAGTGATTCGTAACCGGGTGACCTGCAGATATTTGTTTAGGTCGAACCCGCAAACAAAGTGAAGTGGGAGCGTTGCGATCCCTATAACCTCGAGGAAAAAATGAGAGAAGGAGAATATGGGACTCTTTACCGAACAATGGAGGATAGGAATACATACTGCATAACGATTACTGCAGAAGTAAAAGGGATCAGGGGAACAGCAGACTGACGATCCGACGGAGTTAATTCTAAGATGAACTGGAGGATCTGAACAATTTAGAGTTTAAGAAAAACATCAAATGCATACCTTAAAGACTCTGCTACTTTTAATACTCAAGACGTACGTCAACACATGGTTCCCGAAATTGGATGCAATGGGTCCAGATTATGTTGCAAGGGAAGCAGTGGCATCGCCCTGGTGTTCAAAGAGTCTACATTGACTTCTTACTAAGATTAAAAGTAGGCTTATTCTGAGAATTTGAAGATTTAAGAAGGTTCTACCAAATCCAAGGGTAGCTAAGCCTCGTTTAACCTTTCAACACCATCCTAGATGTAACAACATAAGCGTCTAGTACCTATTCATTGATGTTTGCTAAAATTATTGCGTAATCGCATTATCTACAATTATTCTTGGAATTACTAACAACGCACCTGTCTGGGTAACATTCCCGCCGCAGTTCCTCCCCTAACTCCATTTCTTCAAACCGACCTTTTTTGCTCAGAAAAAGAACTCCTCGCCGTGGCGTTTTTTTTCTGCTCGAATTTCCTCGATTTAATGAATTTATAATTCAATTTAACAAAAGCTCAAAAGAGATCCTAAATCCTCTTACAAGGTTGTTACCATTCTTTCCCAATTCGCTTCGTATTTGTGGCGTTTTACGGAAAATACACACAACAACAAAATATTACAAAAAAAAAACCAAGAGATTAAGGATTTATTTGTGCTGTTTTCTTTTACGAAAAGAAAAATAATTAATGTTTCGTAAAACAAAACAAAAAAAAAATGAAACAGCAAATAAGAGGAATTAACTTAATTAATTCCGCGAAAGCAGAGCATAAGGAAAAAAAAAGGTCAACACTTTGTCTAATTAATCATCGTTTATACCACCCAGTTCGTAGTACTGGCGTCCTTAGTCGTCGACCGTCCCTGTTGCCTCAGGGACATGCCTCCCTGCATGTTCTAGCTCTATGCGGAGTAGGTACAAGTACAAGTACAACACACAATAAAATAATAAAATCCCCGAGTGGGTGCTCAACAAGCCGCGAGCAGAAGCAGCGAACTACATAAGAGCGCCACAAGCGACGACTTGTTGTAATCATAATGACTGTTTGCCTGGCTCACAGAGCATACTCAGTTTGACATTTAACTCCATGTTCCTATTTAAACACTGACTCGACACAAATAGCTTATGTCGTTGTCGCTGTCGTCCCACTTTTCCGAACCCTCTCTGAATGGAAACTCCTCACATATAGGTTACGTGTCGGAGTCGGAGTTGTCGGAGGTATACTCCTCGTCCTCACCGTCATCATAATACGAGCGAGAGAAAAGGTGCCGAGATGTGGATTAGCACTTTTGCAAATCGCTTTAAGTGTGTTCACACATTCGACTTGGTAATGCGACACCATAACCTGCGATACGACCGAGACTAGTGCGCATAAAGCGACACAGACGTTCTTACGAGTGTGAAATGAAAAAAAAAATCATTTTATATAGTATACAAGACGAAACCTTTTTGTCGCCACAGCCATCGTATTCGTCTATTGACACTTGGTGTCCTCGTGATGGTAGTAGTAGTTGTCGACAAATCCTTGAACGTACCTGCAAAGAAAAGAATACGTAAAAAATTCTATTAGATTCTGCGACAGGAAAATCTACACACAACTTAAGATCTAAAATATAAAAGGAGAATGTTCTGGCAGGGAAAAAAAAGTAAAATAAAATAAACGGGGAACTCTGATTAAATGACTTTCCACTGCTGCTCGCGGTGGAATATAAGAAAATCTCTTGAGTTGCTGACTCAATTCAAAGCAGCGCACACCACCATCACCAACGATGACGACGACGACGTGTCTTTGCTCGATTTACTTCTTTACGTTCTTTTCATCATTTCTAGCTGGCAAATCCCTTAAGTAATCGTACTTGTGAATACATAACGAAAATAAAGAAGCAGAAAAACGACGACAGAAGGACTCCTCCTCCTCCTCCTTCTTCTCACTGCTGACGCGTATTTCCTCTGCTTGATCCTCTTGTTGAATGCAAAAAGGAGAGAAAAAGATATACAAAAAAAAAACCGAATATAATTCGTAAAAAGATAGAAAGCCACCATTGGCATCGCCATGGGGTAGACACGGTTTCACAAAAAAGGAATTTTACCGCCGCCATAGAACCTTGCACAGCACACGCTGTGTAAAGAAGCTTAACGCTCGAATAATACTCCGTCGTTATTTTTCCTGTGTGTGAATGGTTTTCTTCATGCTGAGTTAGTTACCCGGATGGTGGAACAACAAATTTTCTGGTATTAAGACTGCTAAAAAAGAAAAACGAAAATCCACACAAATAGAGCGAGAGAGAGAGAGAGATAGAGAGGAAAATGTAAAAAGAAAAACTGCTGCGGACTAAATGGAGCAGGATGGGGGGAAGTGGTTTAGATATACAGTTAGGCAGACAAAAGCAGGGCATTTGGGTGAGGTGTAAGTGGATTTAAGAGAAGATAGGGTGTTTCAAAAGCAATTTTCTAGTACTTAACGCGGTTGTGTCGTTGATTTTTTTTAAAAATAACTAAAAAATATGAGTGTATTTGGCAGCACTGATTATTCGAAATCCTTTAGTCACTGCTGGGTCTTTTGCTGTGCGGATTCAGGAGTCATAGAATTTTAAATACAAAGGAAAGCCAAGTTTATTAAGGTGGCATCACATTTAAATTTCAAATGTTGTTGTACATATCTTACTAAAAACTATTTGAAAAATAGGTAGGCAGACAGAACAAAGGCATTTGGGTGAGGTGTGAGTGGATTTTAAAGCATTTCAAAATAAATTGTGTTGTTTTCTTTAAAATGTTTGAAAATAAGTTGAAATATTTAAAGAGAGTTGGCAGCACTGATTGTTAGGTGCTTGACGTCACTGCTAGGAAAATATTCATAGCCTTTGCTGTGTGGATTGGGGAATGAAGGGTTTTTATTTTTGATATATTACAGCGGCAGATGTCACTTGAAACGACTTCAGAATAAGTGAGATCAAAAAATTGGCAAAAACCCAGTATTATATTGCAGCAGTTCGAACTGAATTCATTTAGTCTGGAACAACGTTTGGAAATATTGGCAAGTTTCTTGCAAAGTAAAAAAAATGCACCGACTGCAGATCGTGTACGCAAGTTTGTCAAAAAATTTCGTGAGACTGGTTTACTGATTGATTACCGAAAATGTGTTCGCCGAAAGTGTGCGCCTTAACCGGAGAACCCCAACGCGCCAAAGATCTCAGCAACTAAACATCAGACGCACTAGCGTAAGTAGCGCCATGTTCTTTGATCAAAATCTTACCCGATGTCAAATTTTCAAATCGAGAAGACCGCAGAGAGCTTTAAAGAAAGTATCAGGTGGACAAAACCCTGGGGAATTGCTTCTAATTGCTCCTAATTGTTCCAAGTCAACTCACGTCAATTTTACGTACGGGAAGGTGAATAAGTTACCCTTTCTCGGTACTCGGTACAAATTCCGTGTGCGAACAGGCAACATATCTTGGAGTGATTTTGGAGGCAAAACTTACGAGCAAGTCAAGCGTTAAAAAGATACACGAATAGCACAAAATCAGACTCAGAAAGATCTTCAGAACTTAGGTTTCGTAACGACACATGTGCGGTTTACCAATTTGGGGTTATACCAATTCAAGCAATAAATCAATATTCCAAAAATAGCAAAACATAACTCTAAGAGAAATTTGCCATCGTGTTTGAAGAGGTAACAAGCTTCGAACTCGTCTTCACCATTAAATAGTCCGAATTTTGAATGAGACGGACTTTGAGTGTAACCGTGTACACCTCCGTAAAATTTAAAAATGGACACTACCAATATGTCAAAAGTCGTTTGTCAAATGACAAGTTCAACGAGTTTTTTTTTCGGTGTACATAAATTCGCGACAATAAACGCGCAAACACCCCCTATTGAACCAGAACTTTGCCATTTCTATTTATCTTTCCATTTACTTTGGCTATTGTCAACTGATGTCTTAAAAATAATTACCAAGCACGAAACGCGATACAAAAGCTCATATATATTCCTTATCCCACTTAATCCATTCGAATGCCATTTAGGCTCGTTTAACTCAAGTCATAAGCTGTGTGTGTGGTGTTTTTTTTTAAGTTAAATATCAATTAAAAGTAAACCAAATAATAAAAAAATGTACATCAAAGTTCCTTAAACACGAACACATTTCCCTAAAGCCTCACTCAGTCATACTAAATACCCCAAGACTAAAAGGAATACAACAAAAAAAACCTTCAGATTAAGAAGATTTACATTTTGATTGATAGGTGGCTTTTTAAATCATGCTAATTAGTGTGCATTTAGAAGGAGTTACACCCGCTTGCGAGTGATATATAATACTTTAAACTTAACTGATGGGAATATAAGTCAAAAAGAAAACCTAACGATTGATAGTGGGGTGATTGCTATAATCCTATTTGCAAAAAAAAAAAAGAGGAAGCTCTATTGTGCTGGTCATGCGAGGGGGCTTTACTGAGTTTTGCACGAATTAGATTCCAATAAATTTTTTGATAAATGTTTTGAATGCAATTTTCGACACAGCACTATTTGGACATCTGCAAAAACATTTAACAAAGTAAGACAGATGATAATTTATCACCATGAATATTGCCAATTTTATGTTCAATAAAAACTGGATTACGTCGAAACGATGACGTAAATTTCCGTTTCCTTTTTCGGTGGCTACTTCGATGATTTAGCGTGAGAACAGTGAGAGGTGGACGAACATTAAGTCAACATAAAGAGTAAGCTCTTGTCAAATATCGCTACTTAAAACGGCCTTAGATGGTTTAAGATTTAATACACCCGGTTTAAAATTTACTTAAACTTAATTTGGTCCCGTATGCGAGGAGTCCTAATGGATGAGAAGATACAACCGCGAACTGTTTAAGCTGTGGAAGTAGTCGTAAATCGGTCAGTTATAGTCGAATCTTCGAATTTCAACCCCCAGGATCTAGACGACAAGGAAGACCGAGCCACTATTTTAAAAACAATGCCATCGCTGATGTCAGGGCACTTGGTCTGGATAACTGGAAGCAGAGTCCCCGGAATCGCAGAGGATGGAAGGCAACCGTGTCTCAGATATAGACCCATCACGCGTGGGGGCCCGTTAAGTATAAACTTGATTGTCGTTGTTAAACTTGAACAATGAATCAAGTGGCTGTTATAGCTTTTAAAAATGAGGTCAAATTGAAAGATTTGCAAGGTACTAAAGAACATTTACAGTGCTGTACTGTAGAGGAACTTGTATTTGTAATTGTTCATTATATTACTTTTGGGCAGCTACTCTCTCGCAGGGGCATAAAGTTTGTCAGTCGGAGTTGTCGGAGGTGTTAAAAAGTTTCCCGAGTAGCTCCAGAGATAATCCCCGTTCGCGGAGCCCTCTCCTTAGGTAACAATAAACTGATGAGAGTGCCCCCCTTAAGAAAACGTTAAGAGAATTTTCAAAATTGGACGGGTTAATCGAGAGATAGCTCATGACCCCTCTCCCCCTGTTAAATCACCAGCAACATATCTACGATAAATCAAATTTACGAAAATTGTTTGATTGGTTCTTGAGTTATGGAAATACAGACGTTCACATATATCGGATTTAGAGCTCTTGTCCATTTGCAGTTTAAGAGGAGTGGTAAAGGACGAAGTGGTGTAGGGAGGACGGGCTATCTCTCGAACTACTTGGCTGATTTGAAAAATTATACCAAAAATGCCGCATACTTCCTATAGACATTCGCTTAGGTCCCAAGAATGAAGCCATCGAATATTTTGTCTACAAAATATTTAGCCCTCCCTTATGAAGGATGTCTGCAAACTAAATACATATTCTGGTCATGAGAAAACTTCCTCCGAAGCTTGACGATCAAGTTCTTCGCAAATTTCGTTTCCAGTGATTCCAGTTTTCAGTCTTCCGACCGATTTCATAGAGTTCTTGAGTTGAAGCACTTAGAAAACGGGTTAAATATTAGGCATCCCTTAAGTGTATCTCGGATGTACCCCTTTTCGACACAGCATATATGTATTTCCCTCCACTGCCTAATGAGGAGAAAATCCTTACGTTGTCCCTGTCATGCACAAAAAAAAAACCAAACAAATATTCCCTTTTTTTCGAAGAACTTTTGGCGGTGCCGAAGAACAAACGACCCTTTGAATTGAGGGGAACCACAAATGTCACAAAAGCGAGTTAGTTTAATGATGATGATAATAATATGGCAACAGCGAGAACAAGATAAAAACCATTAAACAGAGACGACCGGCGGTGTCTTTCATCAAAAGGCACTAAAAAAAACGAAATAATCGAAACCAAACGACACATGGCGTCAAACTTATCCACGAAACTTATACACTATCTTCATCGGTGTATCTTTTTCGAATCATTTCAAGTTTATATGTGACACGAGCGATTGACTTCAATTTTAAGTGCGCGCACCTTTCGTCCTTCTACACCACCGTCGTCGTCGTCGTGCATGGTGGTGGTGTTGCTGTTTGCTGCCCTCCCTTCAAGAGTATTAATTACATGTTACCTCCTTCTAAAAGGGCAGCGGCGTTCAGATGCCTGTGTAAACCCAACGTACTTCATCGTCATGCCGTTGTTGTCGTCGTCGTCGTCGTCTTCGATCAAAGCGATAAAGATAAATTATTATTGTGTAAGATCCTGTGGAATGCGCGCTGCCTTGCACCTTCAGATAGTGTACCTTTAGAAGACTTTAGTGCGACTACTACTCATGCGGTGGTTGGGTAGTACACAACATTTATGATTATAATGTTATGTACAGGTGCAAAAAGGTGCACACCTTGAGCATGTTTTCCACTTCAGATATGTTGAGAGGAATGCACAAGCACAACACCATCACCATGCGGCATGCATGCATGCAACGCACACGGCAAAATGGAATGAGAGGGCACTTAAAGGTGAAATTTAAAAAAAAATTTGCAGTATGCAACTTGGAGGAGTTTTGTTGAAATAATATGTTGAGAATTTTAAGGATGTTATATACCGTTAAGGATGAATACAAGGTTGTTACGGAGGTTGTATATGTATTATATACAGTTTTCTTTATTGGAGGTGTTGCCTGGTTTATGGGATCAATAAGAAGGCGGTCTCATAATTGACATGCCACTGGCTGTTGTGTATTTTTATTTTATTTTTATGAGGTTTAGGTCAGTTTCACAGTAGAGGTGGTGGTGGTAATTGCTGTCATTAAATATGAATTGGACCATGTAATTTGTTTTGACAGAAGAAATGCGGTTGGCATGGTGTTTAAATATTTAATGAGATACATTCCAGGTGTTGTGGAATGGCAAGGTTTCATCTGGAATAATTTGTCTACAAGGAGATTACATAAATAATTGATTTATTTCGAGTGTCACTTGTTTGACATTTGAGAATTTGAGAATACATTTTTGGCGAAAACGAAGATTTGAGTTTTAATCACAATTGCAAATTTTCGTGGATTGCAAGAAATGTTGGCAAATTTATTTCACATTTGGGCTTTATTTTTTAATAAAGCGAATTACTGCCTTCGTACTGTTTTTGATTTCTGACAGGCTTCGCAATATGTTTTAAATTCCATGTCTTCAGATTGAACTAAAATAAATCGCCATAGACTTGATGGTGATGCATTGATGCGTTTTGTTCACTGAATGATGCCAATTTTAAGTTTCACTGAATACATTCGACTGGTTAAAGTCTTTTAAACTATTTTAATGAGTTATATGGGTAAAACCATAAGCAAAGGTCGGTAAACTAAATGCATTCACTGACTTTAAAGACTGCAGTCCACTAAATGCGACTTCTCTTTGAATTTCTTACTTTCAGCATATTATACCATTTTTCTCTACCCGATCTCAGTACCCATACTTGTAGAGTGTAGTTGGTGTTTCCATTTTAATAGAACATTTTCGTTGATCGGTTCTGCAGGAGATTCGATGATGAACTCTACGAGCAATACAGCGAAGTCCACCTGGTAAAATAACTGACAAGCATTTGGGACATGGTTGGGACATGTACAGCGAATCAACACGAATACTTCAGTCTGCAGAATCTTTGACTCTAATCTTGAAGGACTACGCAGTAGATGAAGGCTACGCCTAAGTTGTCGCGCACAAGTAGAAGGGTTTGACAAATAACCTCACTAATTGGAGAGGCTTATGGGTTTAGGGCCAGGTCCACAGCCCACAGCGGTCTTTAGCTCTGCCTTAGTATGCTAGCGGCGACTCCATTCACTAGTAACCACCAAAACTGTCTTCTTATTAAAGATTCGCGAAACCTCTTCCCTTGAGGTCAATATCAGCTTCCACTCTGTTCCTTTCAAAGCAGATTTCATTAAAGCTGAACGTGCAAGACTAATATAATGACCTAATTTATTCCATATTTCCTGCTCGTTTTGTTTATTTCGGACGATTCGGAGATTCTATTGCGAATGTGGGACTTTTCTTCAATGCTCAGTAACTGGGTTGAAAGTTGGAGATATACCCTTAAGGAACGATTTTTTCCTTAGAATATATCAGAAAGTATTGAACATTAAGCCGCTATAAATGGAAGCATCATGCTTTTTATAAACATTTTCAACTCCGGTCAGACAACATCTGAACACTTAAAAAAACATGCTTTCAAGCCTGGTTTTCTGGAGAAGTAAATAATCACATCAGGTGCGTAAAAGTGAACAAAAATAATTCAATAGAATATCGAAAAAGGTAATTTATAGAAGAAGACAGAAAAAATAGCTGGTCCTAATCCTGACCCCTGAGGAACACTTAAGATAGTAGTATAGGACTAAAGTTTCCCTCATCTTTCTGGTCTTTCATGAAGTGATTACGCAGATAGTTTAAAATCATTTTTAGTGCAGACAACAAGAGAACTAGTTTTAAGCTTTTTTTTTTTATTAAAATTAAGTAATTAAATCGGTTCTGACCTTAATTATGGCTGATGATGCACAAATATACCTTCAACGAAACCCAGATTGGACCTTAATTTGTTACGAGACTAAATAGGTCCAGTGGTGCAGGTTCAAATCCAATTCGTACAACCCAATTTTTTACTCGCTCCCCCGCTTACCAAGTAAGTAAGTTCGTAGGGCATCAAAGGTGTGCTTGTCATAGGTGATGACTATCGTTTTCGATAGTATATTTCGTTGAATTTTCGCAGTTAAAGCCTTCAAACCTAGCTCAGAAGAAACGCAACGGCAAGTTGATGCCACTGAGTGTTTTATTTATAGTGGGGACAAAAGTAACAAAGACAAGTCGCAAAATACAAGTCCACCTGTACTTCAGCGTGTAAAGGTGGAAACTCCTAGGGTTAAATTCTATGTTTCCGGGTCTATTTTCACCCTCTACCTTATCGTTTAGTTCAGAAAGTAGCCACCGATTTTCACGTTCTTTAGAAATATGTAAAATATTAGAAAAATTACCCACGATAGCCAGTGAGGCTTCCTCTACATATTTTCACAAACTAGTTCCCTAAATATAAACCACTTTATTGCCATTGTTTATATTCATGAGCTTACTTACACCCCTTTGCCGCAACTGTCTATCTCAAATCGATTCCCCTAAGTCTACTTAAAAATTTCCCATAAATTTGTCAAACTTGTCCCCATCTCCTCTGTCCTTTCAAGCGTCAGCAACTTTTACTTAAGCAAGCAAAAAGCACATATATTTAAAAAAAAAATAGACAACAACAACAACAAAAGGTCAGGACAAGACACCAATCTTACCTCCTCCTTTTGCTTTCGGATACTAATACTACTCGACTCCATCCACCCACAGAGCCCTCACCGTAAATAAACCTCTTAAGGAGGAAAAGCACTTGGAAAGCATGTTTGCCTGTTGTGTATATGGTAATATTTACTTGTCACGTATGTCAACCTATTTGATCGGATTAAGTTGGAATTACATGGCATTGCTTGCCGCTCTACAATGCATCCATTGTTCACGCTATGGCACTCACTCTCTAACGCCGGTTCTTATACAGAGTGTGCGAGTACGAGTAATTTTTTTCTTTTCTGTTTTTTTTTTTTCGTTGGTTGTACTTGTACGTTATCGACTCTACTAAAGGCGGTGTTCACTTTGAGGTTTCTGTTGAAAATGTAAACTGAACCGCAGCGCTGACTTCCAGCTCCTGCTGCTGGCAACATGTATGCCAAGTCAATAAGTCTATTTCAGGGCGGCGGAAGAACGGGAGAGATACACTTTTACCACTCCGCGATAGTTGTTATAGTCGCCCTCCTGCTGCGTACTATATGCGCCAGCGTGTGTGGTTCCACATCATCATCATCATCATCTCCATCTCCATCTCTGACTCCGACCGTCTTCGGGGGGCGAACTGCTAACAGCGAACAGCGAACGGCAAACAGCACACAGCATTCCCCATAACTCTTGTCGCGCAGTGTGTGACCAGTTCAATATGGCAAATGTTAGAAGGTAACATTACCGACACACACACACACACACACATACAACAGGAAGGTGGGACGTTAGCGTCACCGTCGTCGTTCCAAGAGCTTCCCCGAACCCGCTCCCCGTCGTCAGTCGGTCTGTTTTCTTCACTATCCTTCTCTCGGGTGGAATATGGCATTATGAATATTTTATGAGGTTTTACCATTCACTCAAGAAATCACATGAATAGCTAGGTGGGTAAGTTAGGCATGTACATAAATATATGCGCAGAGACTATAAGTCCCATTGCATGTGTACACCGTTTACGAGTGAGTATACCTACCATATGTGGGCTGTGGGCTGTGTGTTGTTGGATGACTGCCTGACTGGTTTTGTGCTTATAGTTTATGGAATTTCGCAAATTGCTTGGTATTTACATGGTTTCTGACATATGCTCGGGCTAATAGTCTGGCATACATCTCGCCTTTCACTTGCGGTGACTGGCTTCTCCGCCACGTTCGCAAAGCCGAAGGAGGGCAAGACAAGTTACACCAGATAGTGGTGATTTTCTTATTAGTTTAATGTCAGCCAACAAAATTTATGTAAGCATACACGAGTAGATGTAAATAATTTCCACGTCACAATCAATTAGTGTGGGCTAGAGGAGAGTTTATGTGGAACAACGTGATGATAGGTGGACTGACGTTAGGCATTTGGATGGAAGACGGACGATGGCCGACGGCCGACGGACCCCATGCACAGACAGTTGGAAGACATTTTAATCCAATTTTATTTACTTAAGCAGCGTTTGTTGTTGATTAACTAACTCGACCGAGAATAAATATTAACAAATTGAAAAGTACAGATAATAATACTCGTTCGAAATGTACATATTTAACGAGAGAGTTGGTGGTAAAGTTGATATTTGTTAAGTTTGCTTTTGAATGGATGTTTTCCAAAAGGTTAAGGTCATAGTACCCAGCATTGCGGCCCTCCAATTGAAACTTAAATCATTTTGGTTTTTGGCCTACCACCAACTATGACATGTGAGAGTAATATGCTGCAGTAACCCACTAATTGAGTGGAACCCGCCTCCTCACCCGCTTTCCTTCCATTTTACATTGTGCATAAATAAAGCCATTCTGACATAAACAGGTAAAGAACTGGCAGAAACCTTTTATGGAATCAATGTGTAACAGCGCAACATATTCATCTATACCTTACATATGTATGAATTCATGAGAAAGTACATTTACAAAACGTAAGAGCTGAACAAAGTCTTGATGAGGAAAAAAAAAAACAAAATACTTCCATTCGCATTGAAGTGGTTTCCAGCAGTTTAACAACATGAGTATGATGTACAACTATGTTAACCATAAAAAGGAAAGAAACAAAAGGATATACTCCAGGGAAACAGAAAACAAACAACAAAAAGTGTTGAAGTAGTTCTTTAGTGTGCATGCATATAGCTGATTGAGCAGTAACTAGTAAGTATGGCTACTTTTGTTATGGACTGCACACGACACAATAGGTAAATGCATGTGTGTGAAGTTTGATGTTGAAAGCAATGCCAAAACAGTTTCTACCTTGAGGTTATGAATTGAGTATGGAGTAAAATAATTATGCTAACTAGGGCCATATAACATTGATATACTTTGGTAAGTGAAGCAAACACAATAAAGAAGAAACAATCAAAAATGAAACAAAAACACAAAACCGACAAAGGGGGGCTGTTGCTGTTGTTGTTAATTAAATTGTGCACGCCCTCTCTAAAATACCTTTCGAACGATATATCATTCGTCTATATCCACTACATTTAAAGTATTTAAAAAGGGGTCTAAAGGATCAGATAATCAAGAACACGCATGTAGGTGTTGTTAATGGATCCAGTTACAGTTTCGTTTTCTTAAGATCTGTTTATCCGCATAATAAGCACACGCATTTTTATTTGGCTAAATTAATTAAATTTCTTTGTAGACGGATAACATCATAAGCTCAAACGCTTCACAAAATAATCATTATTAGGAATGCAATTGGGCTACATCTTTGATAATTTTGGTAGAAATCAACGATGATAAGCAAGTAAAATAATCAAATCTTATCTCTAAAATTTACTTGTTTTTATGAGATATTAGTTTAATTTTTATTCTGCTCGTTGGAGGCGTAGCATTCGAATGAGAGAGATGAATTGTTGATCTCCACATCACTATGAGTTTTTGAATTCTTTTAAGCAGCGGTCCTGATATAAGCGTTATTCTCACCTTACAAATTTTAACCAGATTTCTTGCCCCAATTAAGGAAGGGGGCAGCATTTGTGGTGACATCGAAAATGTGGTCATTAACGCACTTACCGAGAATAGTTTTCGGTATCAATAATGAGAGTGCAATTCATAAGTAATGGCAGACTTTAAAGACAGAAGGCATTGTAAGCATTGCAAGCATAAATTCCGTTTAGTTACACGTGGTCCAGGGAATGACTATTAATAACTAAGGACATTCAAGTGGCGTTAAGGTCACTAGAATCAGTTTCTTCAAACTCTATAGTGACTCAGACTTCCGTTCTTTTCTCGATGCAGCTCAACACTTACTAATGCTGGGAGGCGGTCTTCCTTTTGCCAGTGATTTCGAGTTCTTTATTCGAAAATTGGAAATTGAAATGGGAAGTGCAGGTTCAATCCCCAGCGGGGAACAACAAATCACTTTCCCAACAAATCACTTTCAAAATCGATTTCTTTCATATGTAAAGTGATTTGTGGTACTCCTAAGCTAAGACCATTTGTAAGGTACTTAAAGGTCTTATTTTACACTTAGCTAAGCTGTTGTTGCCTTTTCCTTCAAGAAATGTATAACGTTTTGGAACTTGAGGACACAAAGTGTGCCTCCCGTAAGCCCTTCCCTTGCAATACAGTGCTTGCCTAAAATACCCGCATTCATATGCACACTCCGGCGATGATATCCCAATTTCTCTAACTCAAAACTGACTGTTTCAAATTTAATAATCAAAAGCAATCATATGCATACATCAGCAATTCACATATTCCTAGTTGGACAACAGCCCGTAGTCGCTACAGATTCAACGTAGGTACCTACAACAAAAATTCATCTACATTTATATCCAATCCACTACAACAGAGTTGTAAGTACCTATACCTACTATGCTGATGCTTCTTCCCCTATTTGTCATCTGACAAATGAACATTACAACCTAACCATATTTGAGTGAATTATTTCGAAACCGAATTCATGAATGATAAGTAAGAATATATGTAGATACATATATGGGTATCTGTATTGATAAAGATAGAGAGGGAGACATATTAGAGTAACAAGGCCACCCGTACACGGGATATTCAATATTCGATTCAAGATAATCCATTTCATTCAATCTGCTGTGACATTTTATGTTGTATGTAAGTTGTGTGTTCTACTACTTGTGACGAAACGAAACGAGGCGCACTTCAATAAGGATTATCTCTATCCGATGACGGCTGCTGCTGTTGTACTTTCTTACATAAACGATAAAATGTCTTTGGGTGGGATTAACATTCCCATGAATTATTGAAGAGGCATGACATATTCTGTATGAGATACATGTAGGAGATACGAAATACGTTGTATGTTTATTTTATTGAAATTGTTATAACACAACTTCTTTGGTGGTTGGACATTTATGATGATTTTTTTTATTTTTCTCTGATTGAGATGGAATTATTCAATTCTGTGGTGAGCTAAGCCAAGGTAGAACGGGACTGTGATTGAAATAAAATAAAATTTAGCTTCCCAATAAAATTACTTAGCATTATATGTACTCGTGAGAACTATTAAAGTGGAGTGAAACAAAATTCTCAGACACAAAAAGTCTGCCTCTCTCTCACTAGTCAATTCAAAGCAATAATAAACTGCTCAAGTGTCTTAATTTATTTGAGTACCAACATACAATTAACTAATAAACAAATGTCTACTTTATCAGTTGTTGTTCGCTATGTTCCTCAGAAGTTTTTATTTCAACAGTTAATGTTTATCAGAACATCTGAATTACGAAAGTAAAATAGAATAAAGAAAAAAAAAACCGAAATGTTTATCTAAAACAACCCAAGTGACAAGTGATAACCAATTTAGATGTGATAAAATGTCAGAACAGACTTTGAATGCTGTTCAGTAATTTCGGTTACATACGGTAGGTCTGCTCGTTTGATGCGATAACAATATAATTTAATTTCAGTTAATTGGTTAAATGGTTGGCACTTGGGGGTTGTTTTGGGTGAAAATGATAAGAAAACTACTACTACTGGAACATGTCCGAGTTTTATCTTGCAAAACGTTTTCATTGAAGGTTATCTTTATTTGTTGACATGTTAAATATAGTCTATGAGAAGTGGGTGAACGGGTAGATGACTAGCAATTCAATTTATATGTAATCATCAATTTTTATAAGAGCTCAGATATGAGGCATCATTTTCGTACATTTTCAGGATGTCACCGATCTAGGCATAGACTTGTTTAAGGCGTTAATTCTATGAAGATCCATAAACTTTTATTTCGCACGTCTTCCGATGACCGTTAAAGCAAAAATAAAGGATAGCGCACATATAGTGTGCGATAAGAACCAACTCACTTATTTCCGTGTGCGCTTCCATATTTTTTTTAGGTTATTTAAAGTTTCATAGCTTTCAATAAATGCTTCAAGTTTGCGCACACTCTGCATGCGATACAAACCAAACCTTTATGATAGATGTGTGCGCATACATTTTAGTCAATCGTTTATGATTTGAAGTTTTACAATTTCGATTACGCACGATACCCAAATATCTATTACATAGAAAGATAAGATTGCGCGCATATGGTGTGCGTTACAAACCAATTTATTGAAATCGGTGTGCGCAAACACATTTTTTAATGCATTTATCATTTGAAGTTTGATGACTTCAATTCCGCACAACTTCCTGGAACCATTAAAATAAAAATTCGCATATAAAGCGAACATAGTTTCATTACATTTGATTTCGCACAACTTCTGCACAGTCAGGATAGATGTGACCAAATGCATGCATTTTGTACATCCACATTAAAATGCAAATTGATCTGCAACCCATCTCTCGTTTCTTTTTCAGCAAAGACATAAAAAAGAAGAAGAATTAATCCCATTCTATCCTACAATATCTATCGGATGACATTAAATTGATTCACGTACACAATTTACACAATGTCATGTGCACTGCTGCTGCGAATATGGGAGATCTCTCCATTTCAAATGAAATAACAATCTTCCACTTGTGTGCGCGCAGAAAGAGGGAATGGTATTTCTAAAGGAGATGAAGACAAAAAAAAAATAACCCCCCTCTATCTATCCATACAAAGCGAAGAGTAGGACTCCACAGAATATCACATATAAAAATTGACGACAAAAACTGATTAAAATTACAATCACATACTCGACATGATATTGGGTACGTGATTTAAAGATAATCATCGCCATCACCATCATCATCGCCATCACTGGAGTTTCTGCTTCTTCTTCTTCTCTGCGTTTCGTCGGATTGTCATATATTTTTTATTTTATTTGTCCTTCCTCCTCCAAAACACAGAGAAAGAGAGAGAGGAGACAGACAGAAAGACATAAATGCGAGACGTATATGGCATAAAATTTCTCACTTGAACAACGACCTAACCAAGCACAAACGCGCAGTCCCTCTTGGACCATGATTTCCCAAACACGGACGAAGAAAATGTTGTTGGGGCACTTTGCAGGCACTTGAGAGATAGAATTAAGTGCGCTGCTCATCACTATCAATCTACAATCCACTTGTAGATACAATTGGCATCCGCATACGCATAAAAATGGCCATATAAAACGAATCTAGATACTATCTGTGCTGAAGACATCGTAGAGACGTTCCCTCCTCGATTCGGAATGGAATTTCTTGTGGAGTTGTTTTTGCTCCGGACAGAGTGAATTTCACAAATTAAATACTCGCCTTCCTAACTTATTATTCGACTCAATTCCCCATTCCCTGCGCCTAATTTAGGTACACATGCGGCATAGAATGTTTACGGGATGCCATTACAAAAGAAAAAAAAAACAAAAGTCACAAAGGGAAAAAAAAGTAGTTTCTTGGTTACTCGTCGGGATTGTGACTCTCTGCGGTGACAATCTTCGAAGTCTTTATGGCGTGCGCGTTCTGGCAGAGGAATGGGTCTATATAGACAGGACGGACTTTTGTGTCTCGTTATGGTGTGATGGGATTTTTGCAGTTTGAGAACGCGCGCGCTATGTAGAAACAATTGCTTTATTAATAACCACATCACGGCATGGTACAGCCCATAAAGTTCTGCGAATGATAGTGTTGTCCGTGTTGATAGAAGGACTGAACTGGGCTGGGCTCTTGTGTTCTGGGCACGAACTGTCATTGTTGATCAGTACGCGCACACGGATACCAATTACGACATGAAATTCCAGAGGGGATTGATGAGGTACTACTGATGGTGGCTCTGTGTGTCAATTGAAATTCACAGGCGATGTGTTTGTTTGTTTTTTAGTTTACAATTTACTGATGTCTTTCGTCTATGTTTTGATATCTGTCAGTCGCGTGGATTTAATCGACAACGACAAATGAGGTTGACAGACAGATGAAGGATGCGAGCTAAGTATGATAGGAGGTGAATCTTGGATGGAATATGCATGGAAAAACCTGAGATTGGGCTTGGATTTAGATGTCTAAATTTGTGGAATGGTAATAATTTGACAAATTCAAAGAGAGGCTGGGAACGTTTGCGCACACCTTGATTTCGGCTCGAAGAGACATGTATTTCTGTGTTCTTAAGTTGTTCTGGTTGTTTCTAGGTGAGCATTGCAATTATGCCGATATTATCGATTGCGCACATTTTGTGTGCGAAACGAACTATAATTCTGATCAAAGTGTGCGCTTATATTTTGTTGAAGTAATAATTGCTCAGACAGCTCATTAAGTTCTTGATTGGAGGTTTAAAAGCAAATCCTACGAATTTATCTAAGTTTAAACTAATCTACCACATAAATTTGCGTAATCCTGTCTCAAATCCTTTATGAATCACATTTATTTCAGTTACAGGGGCATCCGGTCAACGTATTCTTTACAAAATAAATCATCTTAATAATTACAGAACATGACTGCGCTAAATCCTCTGTAGCTGTAGTCCGAAAACCCCAAAAACAGTGGCAATAAAATTAAATGATGCCCATAACACGTTTATAATTTGCTCCTGTATATTTTCGAGTAATAGAAGGCATATAACTTGTCCGTGCCACGTAACTTGTGTTCCTTTGTGTGTGCTGCCAAATAAATAAATATTAAGGAAGACATGAAATCAGCAGTATCTCTTTCACTAACATAGTTCGTACTACGTACATATAGCACTCCCGCCGCCCAAACTCTCGAGTATCTGTATCTATACGGCACACATTATGCACACTACTTTCAAACAATAAACACTAGTAATACACCCCAAGAGTGAGATTGCAGTACTCTGTGGTAGAATTCATGTTATCCTCTATGTAGCAAGAGCAATCTGCTGCTTGCTCGTTGGGCTTCGATCCGGAGTAAGTACGAGCAGCGTGTATAAATAGCTTAATGGTCTATTATGGAGAGGATAGATGCGATAGCAGGAGCAGCACCAGACCAGCAGAATATGTCTGTGCATCTGAATGTTGGTGCAGAGAAATTGCGATTATAAATTGTCTCGGATGATTCTTGTTAAACCAGCAGAACCAGCCCTTTACTCCTTCTTCTTCTTCTGCCTCAATCTCGGCACTCAATGCTATCCCATCGCATGACCCTACTGCTGTTGTTGTTGCCATCACAACTCACATTCTTTGTCTATATCATGCAGAAACCGAGTCCAAACTAGATTCCCTCTCTAGGCAAAGGCAAAGGCAAGGGCAGAAGAACCAGAACCAGAACCAGATATTCAGCAAATGAACATTTTTGCACTCGCATCCTCGGCCCCATTCCCCCCATTCATGGTGATACATATACGTGTGGTGGATGCCAAAAGGGATTGGCTTCCTCTCTGACGCTCAGGGCAAATGGAAGTCCATTAAATGCATATTTCTCCCCCCACATAGACGATGTCGACGATTGGATGCCACTATCGTGGATACTACTTCTCTGCTGCCTTTATACTTCTGTGTATCATGATGCCGCCACACTGTCCTCATAGTCATCTCTGGCCCGGATAATGATGTATGTATGTACAACGACGAGTGTGTCTCTGGCTATCTGGAGATATGTTGGATTGTCGGGAATAGTTCATGATTGTATGCATCCTTGTTTTGTTTTCTACATTGCTCTCTGGCTCCTGCCATTGATTCTGTTCTGTTCTACTCTGCTCTGCATCTTTTCATCGAAGCATGTAGTTTATTTTGTTCTTACTTGCTACGGACCAAGATCTCAGTGTACTCGTAGACTATATTCCGTGCCGTTTGGAATCTTGCCCATTCGTGTGCATCGAATGGATACACGAAATCGTATGCATATTTCCACACTCGCTGGTAATGGTTCACCTTTTCATCGTAGAGGTTGCTTGGTGTGGTTTTTCGGTTTTGTTTGCGCTCCTGCACGCTGCTCGTGAACAACTTACTTTGCAGGAACAAGCTCTTGCCGCGCGGCGCGCGATACCATACACTAGTTGTTGGCATGTGGCCTAACACGTTGTTTTTGTATTTTTTCATTCTTTTTCCAAAAAAAAAAACGATTGTTAGCAGCGAGCTCTGGATACGCTGACTGTGCAAATGAATTTGAGAATGTTATTTACTTGGAATAATGGTCATGGATGTGTTGGAAACAAGTAAATTGGATGTTAAATCCAGGCGCAAGGGTTAAACAGGAAATGTTCAATGACGACGTCCTCTCAGGAGGAACATTTAATTACCACGATTGGAATTCCAACGAAAAGGGAAATAACTCTTGGGGCGGCTTTCGATTGCATTATAATGAGCATTGAACGGGAAACATACATACATATGTACGAAAAGCTTGTCGAGCCAAAATTTGGTCTACATGAGATGTGAAACTTCTTCGTTAGTGGCGGCTGACTTCATTTTGTAAGCCAATTAAGTGAGTCAAAAGCAGATGCTTACATCTGCTTACAATTATTGCAACATTTTTCGGGCTGGTTTTGACTGAAGGAAATAGTCCTCATAGCTTTTGTGGTTCATCTTTGCACGACTAAAAAAAGTAAAAACACTGCAAACAAAAATAACTTATGTCACCAGGTTATCCTTTTTGGTGCATTTTCCAATAACCTCGTGGAGTTAGAAAGTGTGCGCTTACCTGCAAAGAAAAAAAAAGAAAAACCATTTGTTAGACACCTATGTGGACAAGTGAGTAAAATAAATCAATGTAAGAAAAGGTTCAGGCCCTAGCGCAGTGCCCTGAGGAACGCCATTCTTTTATGAATTAAATCAACAAAATTAGATTTATTTGCAATTAGACTGCTAGTCGGGATTACTAACAACGATTGGGCAAACATTCATCATCCATTTAATCAAGAAAAACGCGACGTCTTTAAGAACGGGCTAACAAACTTTTAACCCAAATGTACTAGGCTTATGTGATACAACTATCTGTGAAGCCTGTGGAACATTTGCTCTTTGAACTGAAGCTCGTTTAACTGAATCTCCTCGGTTTTCTGAAAAAGTCGGGGAAATAAGTATACAGTTAAAGGAAATATTGATCTGGAAGTACTACAATAGACGACTTTCTGAGAGCCTCAATGTTTCAGCAGATGTAAAAAGCTTCTGACATAAAAAAAGAAGAAAAAAGTATTTTCAAAGCTCAATCCCTTGTTTAGCGGAATTTCATAAATGACAGCGTTTTGTATAATTTAAATACCATTTTACCCCATCAAATTCTCTAATGACTGAAAGCGGCTTAAAATTCTGTCATTCCTTACTTCTTTTTTTTTGTCCAATTTTCAGTGTGTTCTGTTCTGATCTGTTCGTTTCTGTTTTGTTAATGCTCCTCAAAAGCCATGTCTTGTCACAGGTACACAAAGGTGTACGAAAGAAACCCTCCTTCTCGCCCGATTACATGGCACCGTGAACAGAATCAACACCTAATCCGTGATAAATGAAATATTTTTACAACTAAAAGGGATTAATTTGTTGAACCAACAAACAGGCAGAGTCACAGTCACAGTCAGAGTCGGAGTCGGAGGGACCACCATCAGCATACACACACGTACGGCTCGGTGGGGATCTAATCTGTCATCGCGCATGACTTGACAATGTTTACACTCTCCTCCGTGACTGACTGTTTCTGCCAGAGAAGAGTGCTTCTGCTGCCATTGGATCGATTGGATGGATGGATGGATATGCCACAACGATACTGAGTGAGAGACTACAACATGGTGAATGGGGCCTGGTGTGAGTTGTTCACTGACAGTCGGTAGCGCGCTTCAAAACACATGTTTCACTTTTGTTATTGACTGTGACGATGACGATGACGATGACGATGACGATGACTGTGCCGTGCCGCCGTCGCAGCCGCCGCTAAAAACATGTTCAAAGGGTAGTCACAGTCGTTGTGTTGAATTGTGAACCATTTAGCTGGTGAGCTGGTTAATTAATTGTTAAATGACAACAAACAGTGGCCAATTCTTCTAATTATCTGTCTCATTGAAATTTCAAGCGCATACTGGCAATGGCAACTGTTGTGCGGACGACGACGGCGACGACAACGACAACGATAACGACGGCTGACGGCAGGAGCAGCTGCTGCTGGGTAATGTGAGTCTAATTTTTTTTTCTTGCTCCCCCTTTATGTTATTGTAATTTATGGCGTGTTTTTTTTTCTGTTCGTGGCACGGCCCCACCAGGGGGGACTTCTCTATGTAAGATACAACTTGATTAATGTATCTTCGAGTTTTGTTTTGTGAAAAATGAAATCATTTTAATGAGCAGACAAATGAGCAGGCAACTAGCATGCATATCTGTTTAATTCTGCGGCTTCTCGCGGGGTTGGTCTACGTTCAATGAATAATTCATAAATTAATTTTATTTTGAGTTAAAAAAAAAAAGTTCATAACTGTTTGCCTTTGGGTTGCTAAATTTTGAATGGGCAGCAGACGAGGCGTGTATGAGTAAGTTGGGCGCATTATTCGCTCCCGAAGACAACGACTACGACTACCTCGAACATGAATGAAATTGTAAAGATTTATTGTCGCCTTTCGCTGTGATATATGACGGTTTGGTGCGCGCTCGGTCATATGTAATAATTTAATGTATTTAATGACAGCTACTGCATTGTAAATTGGTGTTCATTGAAGATGGATGAATGACGTTGCCAATGGTAGACCAACATTTGAGAAGGGGACACATGTGGAGGTCGCGATGGGTTAAAATAAGATCTTTATTTAAAGCAGTATGTTTGATTAGAAGTGAAGCTTGAGCTATATGCCGAACGATTCTCGCAGGCGACTTGGAAAGCTTGGTTACTTTACTTTTGATGGCATTCCGGAGGGTACCTCAACCAACAACATGAAGCACGGTCCCTTGATTGGCTTGGTTAGCCCATTCCAGCATTTTTGGTGACACCTGAGGGAGGGGCTGCCTATGAAATATTTGCCCTTTTTGGGTGCACTTAATGACATGACAGGGCTTCGTTGTACCTACGTACATTTTGCATCAGGAATGTCAAACTTAAACTCCTTAACTGACAATCAAGGTTCTGCCTCGAGAACGACAGCGTACCAGATCTAAACCTAAACAAATTAATGCTTGTCTGTCTGTTATTTACAGATTCTTGAGTCGCTCGTCGGATTGTTTTGGACTTTTGATCTTTTTAACTTATTAAATTTTTTAAAAAATCTTCCTTATGACTACGGAAATAACAAAAACATCGACTTTAGGCAATGCTTTCTTAAGTATTTTCAATCACCTTAAAATTACACTCAGAAGATGAGTTACATCAAATTTAAGACAGAGTTCCTATAAAAATCAGATAACCATTTTTACTTTTCGTTTATCTGCTTTGGGATGGTCTAGGGCGTACAAGATTGACACAAAAACCATCACTATTTACCGTCGGCAATAGGCGATACAAACTGGCCTTTAGCCCTAATAAGGGATTTGAAAAATCGTTACGTCGCAGGCGGCAAATAAACTTCTCAGGGCTCAGTCATGCCCCGCAGGCTGTATCTTTGACTTGCTAGCTGTACGTGTTTCACGCATTTCAGTCGATGAATTCGCAGCATTTTTACCAAATCGATGTCACTATCTACACTCATATAGCACGGCACAAGAAACTTTTACTGTGTTAGTTTAGGTCCATGCTACAGGGCCGTAGTGATGAGGGTATAGAGATTTGTTGTTTGAACAACACCTTTTCCTCTCAAGATGAGATTAGACTGTATGCCAAGGGGTCACATAGTGACGATATCGCTTGAAAATAGCCCTAATTTAATAGCGAAAACCGAAATTGACTCTCATGGACAAATGGACTTTGCATTCAGTCCAATATAACCTTTAGATGCCTTCATAGCTAAAATAAAACACCGATTGCAATAAGTATTTGAATTTCTCATTTGATCTCTCCTCCTGACGTCATTTCGCGACGCAACCTAAAGCTATTTTTACAAAATTAAGTCATCGACCCAAAGCACAGTTTTTTTTACTTTCTTCTAAAATAGCATCCTATTTTCAATATATCAATCGAACGATGCCCCAACAAAATTGTTGTATTTTTTTTTTTACTAAAATTAATAACTCAACCCCACGCGTTCCCATCAATCATAATCAAATAAACTGAAAGCATAATAAAAATGTTTTCACAAATTTTCAACTTCAAAAAAATTTAAACACTCACTTCATCACTTGAGAAATGGAAGATTCGTTTATTATTTTTTTTGTTGTTTTGTTTTAATTTTATATCATCAAATTCGTCTCACATTTTGCTCTTCATGGAGCCATATTTTTTTGTTTAATGACAGTCTCTTCGGATGACGTACGAAAAAAGATATATCGTTCTACTGTTCTTTATTATTTTTTTTAAAGAGCGAATGAAAAAGAAAATAAGACTTCATTCCACGCTAATTAATAATAAAAACAAAAAATAAAAAAATCTCAGCAAGAGATCAACACCATCATAAGGGTAATTTATTTAGTTTCCAGCAGATGTAGCGCCCAACAACTTGGCGACATTATTTTTCAGTAGCACACACATACGGGCTTTCGTCTTAATGCATTTAATGGGATTATTACCAAGCGATGAGTGGAGGAGATGGATCCCTGGCAATTCAACATAAGAGCGAAGGAAGCAGGAGTGTCAATTTTGTATGAAATCAAGTTTTTTTTACACACGGTTAACATTTTGGGAAGAATGAAGATATTAAACTGGAGGAAACGTGTTTAAGTGTTTAACATGTGTCAAGTGTGCGTGTGCTTTGTAGTTATGTTCTAAAAAAAAACCTTAAGGTATCGAGGTGTAAACGAGGAAGTTTATTGCTTTTTTAAACTTAAGAACTACGAAAATTCATATTTCTGTCAAAACAACGAATTGTTTAAATTGTTGTTATTAAAAAATAAGCATACAACATATATTTGTGATGGTGGTATCATATTTTAAATAAATGTCCGTTTGAGCGTTAAATAAATAGTGAAAATGTTCATTCATACATCGGCTTCTTTTACCGATCCTTCTTGTTCATTAATAGAGGGCAGTAGAGGACAGCATCCAAGTCAAAGAACACATACGGACTGCAGTCCGTAACACATTTACTTAAACACAGACGGATCTCAATCGGCCTTTTGCTGAACTTGTAAACCAAACAAAATTTATTTCTTATATTGCTCAGCTTGCAGAAAACATAAAAATATGATTTAGGGCTTTAAGAATTTGAAATATGAATATATAGGAAATATCTAAAAACCGTAACCGAAGTTTACAAAGTTTATCAATATTAGTTATCAATATCAATATTAGTGTTCCTCAAGGTTCTGTTTTTGGTCCTGTCCTATTTTTTGCATCTATTGACTGTTTGTTTGCCCATCCATTTGAATGACATGGTTGAGCTGATTTAAAAAGGAAGTTTAGGAAGGAAGTTAAGTTCTTCATTTGTTGAACATAAGCCAGCAGTAAGCGATAGAGAAAACCTCATGTGTTTTAATCTTATTTACCAGGAATATCCAAATATTGAGATCTAATTCTTGCATATTTCTTCGTCTGGAGAATGTGCTACGGCATCATTCGACACAAGCGTTTCCTGTTGTCATGCGGGTATAATTTAATTTTAAACAATATCTTCTCTCCACTATTAGTTCTTTCAACCGTCTAAATAAGTTTTGTCCTTTTAATATTCTAAGGATAATATGGGATATTTTTCATCTCAACAGCTTCTTCATAAATCATGTGTTAAGACTTCTAGCCTATTAGCCATGTTTTCAATAGACAGTGTCCGATTAATAATCCGACGAGTATCCGGATCTTTTGATGTCAATATTGGGCCGCAACCACTATTGTGGTAATTAATGAAAGTACAAGCCGGTTTAGGTCAGAGCCGCATCTGGCCATTCCTACGCATACGCAACGCAGCAGAGTAAAAAACGAGTGATGACTTGTAGCTTTAAGTGCCAAGAGACAATCTGTGACGCATTTCGCTTTTACAAGGTATGAGCCGATTGCTAAAAGTGCTGCTTGAGGATCCTCACAGATGGTTATTTCCGATGCTGGTAGTTCTATCGATAAGACGTCTTGTTATGCATTCTTAACCACATAAATCTTAGCTAGAATGTCACTGCTGCAGTTATCTGTTCGTCGATAAGTCTTGTTAATATCCAGTGCCTCTGAGAAGACATAAGCCTGGTAACCTCCTCTCCGTGAAGATAGGTATACCTTTGATCCCGTCCTATCTGCCAGGTATAGTGACTTTAAAATGTTTGTCCTAGTGACCTTCTGGGTTTCTCGTAATCAGTAAGTGGCATGAGTCTCCTCTGATCAAAGATTTCAAGTACGATTGAGTGTTGGAAATTCAAAACAACAGAATTCAATACAGAGGGACGAATCTTAGTCGGTCAGGAACTAGGTACGTATAGCCACAAGCGTATTCATGCTTCAATTTTGATTCGCTTCGCTAATCCTTCAGTGTATGGCTACGGCCCATGCCGGACTCTTAGCTAAACCACGTGAACCCTCACCAACCCATCACTAAGTGGTCATTGGGCCTTCGTCTCTATAACTCACTAAATACCATCTAAATGGCCTTGTAATGCCATCACATCGGATCGACTTCCACTCCACCTTCCATCATTGATCTTATCTAGTAATTAAGAAATTTACTTTTATTACCATTACTACTTATTTTCATTTACCTACCTACCTCGCCTCACGGATTTGCTGCTTCCTCGTGTAAAACTAAAGCTAAGTGGCTAATTAAGAATAAATAACTCGCCATAAAAATCTAGAAGCCTATAACTGGATATGTATTTTTTTAAGAGCTTCTTCACCTCTTCTTCCCCTCACCTCATCCACCAACGGGCTTGTGTTAGTAGATAATCATTTGTTTTTGTTTCCAAGACTATTTGTGGCTTATTTTTATAGGTCTATATCTGGAAAATAAAATCTCCGTATTCTGCCCTCACACCTCAGCTGGCTTCGTGCTGATGTTCTTCGAAAGAAAACAGAAAAAAAACAAAAACCTCCATCAAAAAGGAACAACATCATCGCGATAAATAACGACCATAAAATAAATGAGCACCAAGAGGAGAAGGAGTACGAGTGCGCTCCTTCACTCACGCTGCGAGCACCAGAGATATGACAGCAAGGCAGATCTCTAAAAGACTGCCATAAAAAAAAAGAGACCGCACCGCAAACATGGCAGTAGGCAGTCGCACTAGTGTTATAATTAATGTTTATTGCATTAATTTTCTCCCCTGTCATGAAAAACAAGACACAAAAAGAACAGAACCCAACAACAACGACACAAAATTAAGCCCGATATCAATTTTTGAAATCAGTGTTTTATGCTTGGGTAGGTTTTCATTTAAAATTCACTTTGTCGCCGCTCCATGGTGCTCCCGTTTGACGACCGGCCGCCGGCCGTGTTCTTCTTGGTGGATGCCGTCAGTCAACAAGAGTCAACTCAACTGACTTGACGATGGAGGCAAAGATAGTAGAGAAAAAAAAGTCCGCAGTATGCAGTAGTGGGTCCGTCGTAATTTGCCTGATTTAATTGAGGCACTCCAACTACTGAAGTCTGATGCTGCAACTCCAACAACTACCGTGCGCTAATCGTTGTCTCTATCATCATCTGTCCACCTCCTCCTCGGTGAGGTTGCAGTTCGTTGGACACGGACATTACAGCCGTACACGTACCGTCACCCATAGAGAAAGAGGGTTCACCACCGTCCAACTTCGCTTGACCGGTTTTAACAAGCATCTCATGAAAAGTTATCGGCCGGTTACAACTCTGGTGGTTGGTTAAGTGCACACAAACGCACACGGGGCGGTACGCGGTTAATTAAGTGCGCCCAGTTAACAAAATACGACTTTTTTTTGACATCAACTATTGAACACTTGGGGGGACAACCAGAAATCAATTTAATTTATGCAATTCCATGATTTGGGGCAACACAGCGACGCGCGATGTCAGGCCTGGCCCGGGGGGCGTTTGTCAATATCGATTTTTGTCATTTTCCACTCTGGCGCGCCGAATCGCAGCAGAAAAAATTTATTACTGTCGCCCGAGGTGGACACTGGTTTTCGTTTAACGCCAAATCACACTTTGTTTTTGTGTTATTTATTAATTTTGCAATGTTTTATGGTTAAGACAAAACGCGACAATGTATGTGTTCGTTTGTGTGCACTGGAGTCCGGGAGGCAAGTAGAAAAGGCGCAACCTTTTTGGAGCCGGGTGCACCACCACTGGATTCTTTATGGCAAATGTGATTTCGATTAACAGAGAATAGCCGCCTGTGTGCTGTTTGGCGGTGGTTAAGTGAAACAGAGAGAGAGAGAGACGTAATTAAAAGCGATTATTAAATTATATTATTGGCTTGTTAAGTGAATTGCAATGTTGTAAAGAGAAAATATGTTTGTGTGCGATTAAATTGCGATTAATTATTTATGACAAGGGGTATAATTGAGTTTTATGGGAAAATAACATACACAGAGAGAAACTTATTGGCCAAAGAAAAGGAGGAGCAGAGGAGGAGAAGGAGGAGGTTATAAATGGATATATTCATTTGGCAGTGGTTTATTGTTGGGACATCAATTGGCGGGCGGCGATGTGTGCTGGTTTGAAATGGCATTTTGAAAATCGTAAAAGTTCGCGCACAGATCATCATTATCGTTAAATGGGACATTGAAGTCGAATTTTATGGCATCACACTTAAATTTGACGCTTAAGGCTATGTTTGAGTTTTTGGGTAGATAAAGCTCCATCCCACCACTTGGCGCTCTTTCAACTTATTTTTAGAGATTTAAAAGATTTGATGACTGCAGTCAAATTGAAAATAAATTACTAATAAACTATTGTCTTTTGACTGTTTTGAAGTTGAAATTTATGATTCAAATTTATATCTGCAAAAAAAAGTCTTCAAACCAGTAAACACGATATTTATCAATAAATAGTTTTAAACAGTCGAACCAGTTGATATGTCAAATGACTAAAAGGAATGTAAAAAATACGTACGTAGAAATGTAAATGGAGGAAATACTACGACTTCAACCAATCAAACTGTACGACTTCAAGGTTTCATAGAACTTCAAAGAAATCAGGCGACTTCAATACTGTGACTGATAAGAATGTGAAAGACTTCAAGAAGACTTCAAAGAATACAAGCCATCACAAAATTTTGCAAATCTTTAAATTTCAAGTATTTCGATTGCTTCAAGTGATTGAAAGTCTTGAGAATATAATAGAAATTAGTGGAGTGGGCGTGAATAATTTAAAGGAGGGAGTCGCAGCAAAAGAGATTCCTTGGATCTACTCCATCAGTTTACCATGTCAGCAATCAAGGCTTATCATAACTCGTCACCACCACGGAACTTATTTAAAAGCAAACAATATTTGCAAATGCAATCTTCAATATATAGAAAATAGTTTCTTCTAACTGACGTGACTAAGGAGCGAACAGCGAAACTTTTGTATATTTCTTTAGGGCCCTTAATTCTGCACCCGTAAAACATAATAATCTGAAAATTTACATGGTGATGGGGAATGGGGAATGCCTTTATTTTATATGTGTTTTAGGATATTTTAATTTTGCCCCGATAGCCTATTCCTTTAAGAGGACGAATTGATGTGTTGCTGAAAATGATCTTTTGCAACGCTGATCTAGTTACTGAACTGAACTCACTCAGTCCTAATAGATAAGTCGAAGAAAATCGGTTTATTTATCTCATGAGAAAGCAGGTGTTAGGCAAAGATGATTCAAACACAGCACATTGCTTAGGAATAAAAGGGCTACAAAAGAAATTTGTAAGTGAGAATAACGGATTTTATAACTCGACATATTTGTGACGACGATTCAATTCCAAATTTCTGCCTTGCCTGCCTGTCATACCTATAGCTGGAGATGGTGAACTATAGGTGACTTGACGTGTGTATCTAGTTTTTGACTGGTGAAAACATGGAAAAGTACGTTGGTTGCATTCTTTTACACGACGACTTATACCTTCTAGAGGTCATCTGATTCAGCACTGTTATTTCGAATCTCCTCAGATGTTAACTCCTCAAGAAATAGAGAATGTCTAGTGCATCCTTGTGGGTTTCTTCGGCTTAAGATAGCAGACATTGGTGCTTTTTCATGCCGAAGATGTTTTTAATTCCTCTCAGAATAATTCTCAGAATAATTCTTATTGCCGATTCCTCAATGTAGATTCAGAACTCACTATTTCCATTTTCTCGAGAATGGACTAAAGCTTGTTATCCATTGGATTGAGCGCAAGTAAGGGACCGGCATCGGAATGATTGCCTTGAGCACACACCATTGTTTTTACATTACAAAGATTCTTGAAAGGTGACCACTTTAGCTTCGGTGAACAGAACTTGTTGATAAGCTTCATTGCGGAGAAGGTTTTGAAGGAAGAGGTTTTAAAACGCGATCTTTGGCCATCGCGAAATTTTACAGTACAACGCACAAAATTTAGGGTTTAATGTTGACAATTCGGCTATTCTGAAGACAATTCGGCAATTCTAAAGGCAACATGGCAATTCTGAAGGAATTCGATCACGCCCCACTCTTTGATTTTGTACAACTGAAACGAAAAATTGGTTTGTGCGGCAATATCGAAACGTCAAACTGATACAATCAATACTTCATTCACAATGATTGCATTTATTCGAATTGTTGTATTTCAAAATAGATCACAATTATATGGAATCCCATAACCACTCAATAATCTCCTCGGAATCATTTGAAACGCCTCACCAACTTTTCCCAATTTAACGTTACCACAAGCTAGATGCTCGATTTATTAGACACCTCCCTCATTTTTGACATTTATAGCAATAGCTAAATTCTCGTAAATAGTGTGCAAAATTCCTCTGGCTCTGGTTGTGTGTGCATCAATCCACCATTATCCCGCGACGACGACATTCCGTAAATATCACACGAATATTTATTGTCAAGCTGGTTAATTTAGTTTCTCAAATGACGCGTATGTTGCTGTCACTTTTATTTCACACCCCGTGTCGTCCCGCAGCCAACGTAGCCGCCCTCTCATGACGAATCCATATTCATCTGCCTTGTTGCCTACTTTTTCGTTGACATGTTTATTAAACAGAGAATCATGTTAAATGGAAATTAGCCAACAGCTGTGTTCTTGTTTGCATCACCATTAGTTCGCGACAAGCACTCTTTCTCTCTGTGCGCGATGACATTTAGCGTTGGCGTTGTATAGTACTGTTGTACACGCCACACCCCACCATTGTGGTGCTCGTAAAAAAAAAAACATAGAAAACATAAAAATACTATTTTGTCTGCTTGTCAGTTTCATTGATTGTCTGTCAACAGTTTTTATAATGTCGTCTTTGCCATTGCCAAATTTGTTTTCTTGGTTATGTTAATTGCTTGCGAGAGTAAAACGCCAGCTCAGGCGAATAATTAATTAAGCTAAATGCGTTATAATTTAAATTTTATTATAAAATATGAACAGGAACAGAGAGACAGATACATGCAAAGACTGTTTAATGTGCCGTAAGGACGGGAAGGAGGAAGAAAAATATGACACTTGACAGAACGAAACGACAAATTACATTGAATAACATTGTGTCATTTTGAACGTAATACAATCCTAAGTGCTATGAAATGGAGGGTGGTCGGGCAACGTTGGAATAGTTGCAGGCGCGGGTGTAGGGTACACAGTACATGGGGATGGAGGAATAACCTCATTTTGAAAATGGAATTTCATTTTCTTCTTCTTTTTAAGTAAACACACGCAAAAAATAAGGGGGGGGGGGTGAAAGAAAAAGAAAAATTGAAAATGCAAAACGAAAAGATGAATAAGAAAGCAGCAGGGACTACACACACACACACAGAAACACACAGGAGAGCAGAAGCAAAGAGTCATAATGATTGCGTACACTTAAGTGGATAAAAAGATCCTTGTTGTGCGAGTAAAGAACGGAACGAATGAAAAAAAAAATATATGTATAGAAACCCCCAGAGTACGAAACTTGAGGACACCAATGCCAAAGGACATCGTTGTAGTCGTCTGTATGCATATTTCAGAGGCATTTTGTGCTTCGCGTAGCATCTCCGTTCCGCCATTCCTTGTCAGTGTTTGTGGACTTTTGTTCACTCTTCCCTCTCTTTCTCTCAGACAGCGTATAACAGAGATGGTGTGTAGAGTTGTCAGCAAACCTCCCTGCGGCCTGTTCTTTTAAGTATTCTGCAAGGAGAAGGAGATGGAAAACATATAGCCAAGGCGCATTACAATCTCTTAGGACGGCTTTTCAAGTGGTATGCTAAGTGGGATACAAAGTCACTTAGTGTGTACTTTAGTAGTACGTGCTCTCTCAATGCCTTTGGAAGAAGAAGAAGAAGAAGAAGAAGGTCGGTCGGTCGGTCTAGGCCCTGTTCTATGTGTTTATTAAGTGGTGTGTACGTCGCTTTTTTTTCCTCCTGTTCATTCTGTTCTTTCCCTATTGTGATTTAACATCTTTTGGGCATATTACACACACTTGAAGAACTTGTATAGACATAACTGTAAGGAAGGGTGGCGGCATAGAGTACTGAAAAACAACAAACTTCATTGCAAGAACAAGACAAGGACTTCTCAAAGGACACACGGCAAGGAATTAAACATTTAAAAAGAGCATAGAAATAGAAGAGAAGTTCGTGTTTTGCTTTTGTTTTATTTTTATAAGAAAAGTAAAGAATGAAATTACTTAGCGTGAAGATGGCATGACACAATGCGACGCAGGAAAGGTTTGAAAAGGGATAAAACTAGAAAAGAGCATTAAACACAAAACGGGGTAGGTACCAGACATTACATTAGTGACATTAGCAGCATTAGCACAGAATTTAAACCAATTTTTCTAGGTGTGCGTACGAAATTTGGCATTTTGAAGGATGATGCTTACACTTTTCAGTCAAAAATTTAGAGACAATAGGAGTGTGCGCAAGCCAAATAAGGTGCGTCTTCGGATCATACAATCATTCGAGAAATACGTGTAAGTTATTTTTGAAGTTATAAAAAGAAAGGAGCGGAAACGCACATATGTGCGCAAGCGACCAAACTCATGTGGGGAGTATTATTTCAGTTGCTTCAGATCATGTTCATTGAAAAACGTTTTTTAAATTTGTGTGCAAGGCAAAAAACCCTTTGTGACGCTCAGTACAGGTTGATAAAGGGTGTCCTAACGCAAATACCACTGAGTGCAGACAATTTAGGGACGTAGTTATTTAGAAAATATTTCATACTTACGTCTTTTAGCAAAATATTGAAATAAATGGCGTGTGCGCAACAGAAATAAGACTCAACTCAATTTAAATACATATTACAAATCTATTTGTTTACAAAATTAATCAAAGTTTTAACCAAGGCATAGCAGCGTCTTGCTATTATATACACCCTTGGCAAATTCGTGTAAACTTATAAAAAGAAAGAAAAGCAAGCGCACACCCAAGTGCGGAAGCGTAATCACTGCAGTTTATGTACTCTGGAAATGCTTTGCGTACGTTATTTACAAAAATAACGGTCAATTGACGTCTCCTCTTTTCAATCTTTACCCGCAATAAGTCAATGTTGCATTTAGTTTATGGCAACTTTTGGAATTAATTGTTGTCGAAGTCCGAGGCTTCTAAATAGGGCCCCAAAAAGTAAGTTTTCGATTTTTTTAACAGCACTAAGAGACCGTCTTTTTAAAAAAATTACTAACCTTTGCTACGTAAGCTTTAATATTTTGTCTGTCATATGGTTGAAAGCTTGGAAATGCTTCGAAATATAACTATTATATACATACCCGTTGAGCTACTCTTCAAACCGCTAGATGCGGAATCCATTCACGTTCTGAGTAAGAAAACATAAAATTTATGGAAACTCACATTTTATATAAAAAAAAGCCTCCATTCATTGGGAACATGACAACACCTACGCTAGCAGACTACTTTCATACGGTTTTGCTTGCTCACTATTAACACCAGGTCCATCACCCTAGCATGACAACAAATCTTCAAATATCTCTAACTGATGACGTCAATTTAGAATTGGCCACGCAGTTAAATCTGCCAACTGCGAGACATCAACAGTCAACACCCAAATAGGCAAAAAATTCCCAAGAATGCTTTTAGCGTCACGTTGACATTACCTACAATTTATTCAAGCGTTCTTTCTCATGTGACCAAGATCGGATCAGATGCTCAAACTTAACCACAAGTTTATTTTTAGGCAAATCATTCGTCTTTAATTAGAAAACAAATGCTAACGAGGTTAAATGCTTTTGCTTATTTGTCCTTTTATCAACTTGGTTCTTTGGTCGGTTCGTAGAAAATGTCACAGCAACAGCAATTTAAACAAAAAAATATCCACTAAATCACCCAACAGACAGATAGACGAAACTTGCTAGGTATGCAGTCAAGTCATTCGTTTAGGTCAAGCGGAAGATTTTTTGTTGCCATTATTTCGTTGTCGCGCCCCTCCTTAGTTCTGCAGAAAAAATGTTGCCAACAAAAATTGAAGGAATTCTTTTTTTTGTTTTATTGTCCCATCCCCCCACATACATACATACATATATGTATGTATATCGATCGCTTGACAAAAATTTAAATACATTACAACAACGGATCGATTGAAAATAGAACTCACAGCAGGAGACGTGAAAAATGTATCGCTAGCTAACGTTGCGCGTCAGAGGGGCTGCAGTGAAGCGCTGCGCTGGCTGGCACTCGTTCAGCAGGCAGACTATGAATATGTTGGATACGTGATTGGAAAATGAAAATGACACGAGAGAAACAAAGATGTATAATTGAACGACAAATGGTCAGCATAGCTTCGCATATTTGTTTCGGACTATAATCAACTATGGCAGCAATAAAAAATGCACACCACGACTACGACCACGACATCACATCACACAACGACTCTTGAGAGTTAATTTCGAATTCGATGACAGCCATCATTGGATAGGGATAGAGTCTAAGTATTCAGCAGTCATCAACATTATCATTCTCGTCGGTGCGGTGCGCTGTTGTGGTTAACAACAACATCAACAGCTCCTCATATCACACGACGAATCATATTAGCAATCATGGCATCATTCCGATGAAGAAGGAGTACAAGAAGAAGAAGAAGAAGAAAAAGCAAGAGACGAGTACTGCTGCTGATTTGATGTGATGTACGTCGACATGTACGACGAGCAGTCAAAGCATGCCTAATTGATACGTGAGTGAATTACGTAAGCGCGCGCTTTTAATCTCCAAGATCGAAAGGTGAAGATGAAGATAAGGTGACTGACTACACTACAACACGACAAGGCAATAACCTTAAAGTATTCTGCCTGCTCCGCCTCGGCTCCCCTCCATTGAGTGCCAACTTAATTAATGTGTGCAACGCGTTAATTATCGGCGCGTCATCAACGTCGAACATCATCGTTCGATCGATATGAATCTATATACGTTCGTAATCTCTGCCTTGGATGGGTTTTGGTGTTTGTGTTATCGCACGGACCGTGTGTTCACCATGTGAAGGCGGCAAGCTTTGATGATGATTTATTACACTTTGCGGGTAGTTAATGCGCGCGCACACAAGCACATACATAGGTAGGCAGGCAGAAGAAGTGGCGCGTCAATTAATACCGCGAGTAAGAATGCCGCGCGCGCAAAAATCTTAGTCATAACGGCCCGCTTGCCAAGCAGTAATTAAATCAATTTAAATCGCTGGGGTCGTTCCCAGACCCATTACGCCGACAAGAGAGTCTTAAACAATTTAATTGATGCTACACGTCGTGGCGCAATGTGTGAATGATCGGCCTCCCTTGGATCATTAGTTGCTTAAATTAGTTCTATACCTACAGTGCGGATCTGCTTCTCAGCTTGACATTATAATTTATGTCTCCACGAGTCAATGGTTACGAGATGAGTTTGTTGTTTTGTTCTACCACTGTCATTAGTGCTCCGTCACGTGACATTTGATGCCTATCTATGCATTTAAAGTGATTTAGAGCGTTTAGGCTACTGTCAGCAGGGTGCGTCTATCATTAGTTTGGGATAGAGGAACATTTTCTGGGGACACGTATTGCGGTGGAACGAGATGTGTGACTTAAATGTGTTGCGATATAAATTGAGATGAATTGGTGAAGATAGTGGCAAGTGACAATCATTATTGAATTCATATTGAGGGAATATTTCTGTCATCTAAAATCTACAGGACATTGCCTTGGAAATAATATATTGGCAGTGATTTAATGACAGCAACATATATTTCCGATTATTTCTGCTTTCCTTGAGCGAAATTTAGTGCATACTTTCTGTAAAATTGGAATCGCATGGGACGCATCAAATAAAGCATTACGACAATGTGCGCTACGAATTATGATATGATTCATTACTTCCATTTGAGTATTGTGCGCTCTGATATGCTGTAATGACACATGCGTTTGAATCTGAAAACTGCGCCAATAAATGTGCGCTCTACAATCTATTTCTTCATGAGAACGCCCAAATAAATGTGACATCTCTATTTTTCTTGCGCACAACAAAGTGCAGTAACTCCGTTTTGGTAATGTGCGTTTGACATTATGTTTCTTCCTGGACATGCGCAGTTAAAAATGTGTTTTTGCACACAAAAATGTGCGTTTACAAGTGTATTAAGTTTATTTAATAAATGATATCTCTGGTTGCAGTTTAAAAAAAAAAACATTGTTTGCGCACAAAAGCGTAGTAAATCCATTTATGTAATGTGCGCTTTACGATTTAAATACACGCTTGGATTTAAAAACTGTTTTGTTTGCGCACATAAGTGTGCGTTTAAAAGTGTAAGCGTATTTTTACTAAAATTTCTCATAGAACAGTACACGCTTCGCTGACGTTTCACATTTAACCGTCCTGAAATGTGCGCTACTACAGAAGATTCGCAGCAAGTTCCCGAAAGTGGAGCTCCGAACTCGGGGAATTTATAGGCAACAAACACAATTGCAATCAAGCCTAGGCATTGGACCCTTGAATTCGTTCATAGACGGTAAAGGCGTCCTTAGGGTTGTGGGGAAAGCTTAAAAAAGGCCGATCTTTCCTTCGACCAACTCGAAATATATCCCTAGCCTAAACTGCGCGGTACCAGTAGCTGTCGCAGGGTTGTTTCGCGCCTTAAATGTGTGCTCACAAAATTATCGTTTTTCCTTTAGCCTGGGAATTTAATAACATTAATCATCGCAACGAAAGAAAGAAACGAATGAAATTATGGCTTACATTTCGTCACCTCTAAAACAAATAAGGAACGAATAATTATGGTGCGCATAACATTTTTTTCTCATCGTGACAAACGTATTGATTGGCTAATAGTAATAATTCTCTTTATTTGGCAGACTCCAAATGCTACTTGCTCATAAAAGGCAAATGATAGGCTTTTCTTGCGCACGCTCAAGTAAAACTGACAAGTGATTATCCAACATAGTTTACCACCACCATGATTGGTTGTACGCCGCGTTGCTGTTGCGCGCCGCTGTCACTTTAGGACTTTAATGGAACGATAATTTTTTAATAAATGGGAATTGTACGCCGTTGACGGGCTTGACTTAAATTGCCGCAGTTAAGTATTGTTTTTCTGTTTGTGCTTCTTTTTGTCCATTTTTTTTTGCCATCATCTTCTCGAGAAGAAGAAGTTGTTTTTACCCTGTGGCTGCGCGTTCGGTCGGTCAGGCCTTTGTTTGATGCGACGATTGTGTATTGCTGGTGTTTTTTTTTAGTTTCTCTCCTTTGTGATCGTCGTCAGCAGTGGTTGGTGGAAATCAATTTTAAATTCAGACTTTTTTTTCATTCTATTTGTACTGTATCAGCTTTTTATTTGTTTTAAATTGCCACTCAATGTGATTAGTGCGGTTTGGATGTTTATTGCGTTTTTTTTTTCTTTTTTTTGGTTGCTGTGCGGACACTTCTGCTTCTTCTTCTTCTTTTTCTTCAGAAGGACCCCGTTTTTTTATTGCTTTTTGTTGTAAGCGCACTTCAATCGTCGGGTCGTCGGTGGCTTGGGTATTTTTGTATTTATTTTTTTAAGAGTTTTTTGATGTGGATCAGACCAAAGTACCATCCTCCAGGGGTTTAACGTTGTGAATATAAAAAATAAGTATACAAAAAATTCAATGGCGACAATTACGTCGACCGAGAGCGAGCCTGTAAGTACCTACTTTTCGAGTTGAATATTAAGACCTAAATTGCAGTCTTAAATAACGTTGTGTGGCTGTATTATATTGACTGTGATTAACCTAGCAGAATTTGACAGGGCAAGTCGTTAAACTGAAGGACGACTTTTGAAATCGTCTCGAATGATGTTGTTTATTATGTAGCGAGGACTCATGGAATGGCGGTTTTTTTTTGTTATTGTATGACACGAGTGGTACACGCGAAGATTTTGTGTACATGGACTGTTCATTTTTACAGCTGCTACAGCGAAACTCCTGTTGACATGGTTTTCGCGGCAGATGTGAGGTTTTATCTCAGTTACATGAAATTGTAATCGACAAGGTAAAACATGACGAAAGACATAAATGCAGATGAGGTTAACTTAGGAAATCAGCTGTCTGTTGCTGGCAATCGATTTTGAATTTTCACTAATAAAAAGGATGTTTTCTCCTAGCCAAAGGCTGGTTTTAGACTTTTTGTACCTCATTTGTGGTCACATCATTTGGAGGGCGGATAATGAGAAATAGAAGAGAAGCATTATGGTACTTTGGAGCCTCCAGCGATACACAAAGATAGGAAGAAAGGGTCTGAACTTTTAATATCAGAACGGTGTTGTACCTATATGGAATTAGGGTCAGGGCGTAGTTATATGACAAAGGATTTGGAGTTATGGATGTCAGTTGAAAGCTTGAAAGTTCGAAAGTTGATGGGTCTAATTGGCTACCCGTGTCTACCCGGTCCAGGAAAAGGCATTCCTTAGTCGAGTGGGCATTTCGAGATTTGACGAAGGATTAATAACCGATGGAGACAACTGCAATTGAGGTAGATTAAAGACGATAAAGATGTCATCAACTACGCTAACCTGGAGCCCACTCGAAGCACAGCTTTATGTCAAGAAAGTCAGTTGCGCTAATCGTTTGGTCAATAGCAATAATTCGAATGGTTGTGCCGGTAGAATGAAACAACTAGAGGGAGTCCCATTTTCTATTGTAACAAAGTCGACTTTAAAAGAAATCGAAAGTAAGGCCCTTTTGAAATGCACGGGACTATCGAAAGCTGCAAATTCTGTCATAAGAAGGTAATGTGACTCGTTGTCGATGTATAGTGGCTGTTGTGAGGACAGAACGGTGATATAAAAGGCGAGATAAAAAAGTTTGGTTTGGAGATAGATTGAAAGAGATCGAGGCAGCTGAATGAGAAAATGCCCGCATGGAAGAAAATTCTCACCTCACCTAATTTTCGAATTAGGGTTTAGGAGACTTTTATAAGTTAGACTAGGCTTAGCCTAAGATTTAGTCATAAGTTGGATTTTCTTACTAGAATTGTTGAAACTAAGAGCAGATTTCTGTTGCATTTACATTTTTGCCAAGACTGATTGCATCGACCGACGGGTTCCGGAATAGACAACCATATTGAGATGGAAGGTTAAAAATTGGAGGAACTGTTGCTGCTCCTTTGATAGGAAAAGAAATTCTGTTGTTAGCTTTTCTTGATTCTCAGTTCAGGGGTGGTCTGGGTTTTCAATTTCAGTTTCATGCTGCCATATGGTGGTCAATGGCTTCCGAAGAAGATATGGGTGTGAAGGTTGAAGCGCCGCTGGAGAGATGCTCTCGGTGACAGTACAACCGCCAACCCACTTATGCCACCTAAAACTTGCATTTTAATCCCAACAAAAATTTACAAAATGCTGTGAGTTCTATCGATTTTATTTTCTTACTGAAAAATTCTTCCAATTGAAATCCGTGCCATTGTGAAGCACACCAAACATATATAGAATTAATCTCATACCGTTTTAAGGACCTCCCTACCTGATTGAATTGTAGTTAGGAAAACCCGTTTTCAATCAAAAACCGCTTCGTACCTTACTGTCATCGAATTATTATTACGATAGTACTTTGCATCTGATATATCCTTTGCCACACACACACACATATTATACATTTCCCTCATAAATGCATTCAAACATTTTGTACGGGTAGTTTACGTACAACTAGTCTGTACCAATATTAATTTCGAAATACCTGACTTCTCTCTATCTGTTCGGCAGGAATAATACAATAGTTTGACGAAGAGACATATACATAGGTATAAAGGTAGATAGGTATCCTTAGTCCTTATAATGGAACAACATTCCTCCCGGAACAATATTACACACATGGATCCACTTTACTTTGACTTGAAATCAGATAGAGTACGACAACGACAATGGCGATGACGATGACGATGACGACGACCGAGATCTGTGCACCTATAGTTACGGATGCATTTCATGGTGGTTTGTTCATGGATAGCAGCATACCAGAAACAGATATAGAATGCAAAAAAACGAACCTAATGCAATGGTTTTAGCATTGTTCTTATCCGGATGGAAATTGGATCGTTCCTGGGATTTGAACATCCGCGAGCTGTATCGTTTTCATTTCTATTTTTTTTTTTTGTAGTTTTAATTTTAGTATGCCAGGATGCTCTATGCTGCTACTGCTTTTTGTGTGTGCGATTTTTTAAATGCATTCATGCGTATTTACATCCCGCACATATCCAAACACAGAGAATGTTATGTATTTGTGTCTAAATTTAGATAGGACATCCTGTTTTAGAGTTTTCGAACAACAAAGCTGTTGTGATTGTGAGAGACGAATGAAGATGATTTGACTTGAAATCTAATTTGTGAACGATATGGCAATGTGAAGTAAAGTTTTATGAAATTTTCATGAAACCAGTCATGAGTGAGTAGTGCATGCATGTGTGAGTGCTTTTGATCAGGAATTTTATGATTTTGCCAGGTAAATAAAAACAAAGTTGGAAAATTTCTTGAACACATATGAATTTTTGTTATATTTTGGTAGGTTAAAGTTTGGTATTTAGTTATTAGGACGATGAAAGAGAGAGAGATGACATGTTTTTATATATTTTACAGTAGAGTAGTTGCTACAGTCCTCCTATTCATATCCTTTTTACGCCCCCAAGAAAAAGGCGTTCCAAATATTTAATTGTTTTTCTATTAAAATTTATTAAAAAAAATACTTTATTTGGAAAATCGGCCCCAAAAAGTGGGCATGGCTATAGACTCTGTATGGGTGAAATATTAAGAACAATTTTGTCTACATATATTGTTATGTAAACTTTTTTCGGTTTCGAAGTAAATTTTAAAACAAAAAGCCCACCAAAAGTAGGCATCCCCAAACAATTTACATGACAAGCTTGTTCAGAAGGTTAGAGTCTATTTATTAAGGGAAGATCTTCACACTTAATACCGTCAATTTAAGCATTCAGACGGATGACGGCCGGACGAACATCTTCATAAATTTTGATGCAACTTTTGATCTACTCAAAATAAATATGCTCTTGGGACACACTGAAAAAGGCTTCCCATTATTTCGCTTTCCTTGCATATGAAACTACAAATGTAATATTCAATTCGAATACGCTTCCAAAATGACAGGTTTGTCGCGGGTAGATCCTGGGAAGTTCCTTAAACCTGCATACAGTTGACCAAAGAGAAATGCCCCTCTGCAGTCGCCGATAAGTTGCTACTCAAAGTCGGTATGCCTCAAGGAAGCGTTTTTAGTCCCTTACTTTTTATAGCTTAAATTACCTGCTTAAAGGTAAACTGACGGAACCTAAAGTATATCAGTTATTCTTTGCTAACGATGGATCTATTATTATAAGTGACGATCACTTCCCAGCCACGAGCAATTGATGTTTGCATGAAAGTTTTGGAATGGAATATGTACCGTAGTTCGGCATATTTCAATGGAAAAGCTAGACCAATAGAGATGACGACATCAACCATCGTGTAAGCCTGGATGAAGATGAAGTGGCAGGAAAACTCTGCTATCTTCTGTAATGAAAGTATGGGGGCACCTGAGACTGGAGGCAGATGCTTCGCGTGAAAGCAGGAGTAACGACGCGACGTTAAAACTTCAAAGATCAGAGAAAACCTTTAGGTACGTCGAAATAAACGGAGCACGATCGGCTCAGTTGGAGTTGGAGATCAATGGAGGGAGCCTGCCAAGACCATCATAATTTAAGTCTTCTTCTTTTTGAGAAGAATTCCGAATGAGTAATGGTGAGTCGGTTTGACCTTTAACAAAAAATTAGACTTTCCCCTCTTGTTAGATCACTGAGTGGTATTTTGTTTGTCTTTAATAAGGAAAAATGTCCATATCGATGACTTTCTGTCAACCACTTCAAAGCTTCGCTCCGCCTACAAGCCCAATTTTTGTAAGTAGGCAAACAGCAGCACAGAACCCTTCAAACGTAATTACTGAAGCTAGAAACATCATAACGCACCAAGTATTTAAAGTGAAGAAATTTCATCTACGCACAGATGTGAATCGTTGAAATAACTGCAAAATTCCGTCAGTTTTGCACAACTGAATTCTGCAAAGTATACACAACCTTCGGCAAAATGGGTCGATAGATACACAGGAACAAGACACAGAAACTGTACAAAGTAATTGAGATTTTGCCTGCAATTATCAACGAGTGAAATTTTTGGAAAACGGAGGCAAAACCAATTTATTTTTGATACCATCGATGGGACTGTATCCTGGGTTATAGTATGATGGCGTTCGACAGAATACTGATTTACCAAAGGCGACATTACCCAAATTGGACTTTTCCAGTGAATTCATTTACTGAAAATACGAGGAGAGAAATTGCAGGGTGCAAAATAGTACATACTGCAGGCAAAATACTTCATGATGACTTTTTACATCACCAAAGGAAATTGAACTCTAGTTGGAAGAGAAGAAATTTTCTTTCGTGCGAAAGCATGATAAACAATTTGCCTGGCAGTTGCCCGTGAGTCTCTTATGCCTAGAAACAGATGGGGCAGAAAAATGCGTACAAAAAATAACTAACACAACTTCATAGAAAGCTGCCAAAGAACTATGCTCCCAAAAGGCTGGGAAGTCGTAAAGGCGATGTTTCAAAGAACCTAATTTATCTCTTCTTCTTTGAAATTGAAAAATGACAGCCGTTAACTGGAAGTGCAATTAACGCCGTTTTATTGCAACCACTTCCGGGACTTATGCGAAGAGAAGTGTATAGTTCAAAACAAAAGAAATTGTGTCCACCACATCTGCCTCAATACATAGCAAGTCGACAGACTAGACCACTTAGACTCAGCCTTTGAGATGGAAAGTAAGGAGTTTTCTCTCTTCACGGCTCCTAGCGGGGAATAGAGTTCTCGAACTATTTCGATGTATTTAGTTCTGTTGAGAGACGCCAGCATAGACTCTACTACATCGAACTCTCTTGTGCCGGCGCCGTACTCCCATTTCAACATGGATGGAAATTTTGGACACTCTGATATTTTCGACGAGGTTATGATTAGGAATTAGGGATCATAATGTTCCCACTTGACTGCATCAGTGCTTGTGCGGCTGAACCTTCCAGCCTCAAAAGCCTTCGAGCTCAAAAAATTTCTAATGGATCTATGGGTTTTCAGACCTGACATCTTTTAGATTTTCGTTCGCAAGTTCTTATTTGTTTTGTTTGCTTGTTGCTTTGAACGAATCCTGCCCAAAATTACTTTAGACCCTGTAGAGCCCCCTATAAAGGGTAGAGCTTATAGTTTATTCAGAGACTATTTTAGACAAATATTCCACTATGTCGCAGGTTTCGTAAGTTTAATAAAAATGTTTGGTTCAATAACTTACAAAAGTGTGGGAGTACCGAACCTTTTTTGACAACATTTACGGTTTTCTAGTTTAGTTTATTTTTGAGAACATACCTGAAAAGACAAAGAAGATAGAAGTTCATTAATAAACGAGAAACATTGTTCAAATCAATAAATTAGAATAGAATATACGCAAGTTGTTAGTTTAAATCAAAAATAACAGAATAACTTCAAATACCGCTTAATTGCTTGGCAGCCACACAACTTTATCATTCGTTAACAGCAGTCGAATTGAAATGTTAGCAAACCTATTTAAAGTAAAACAGAAAAAAACCGTCTTAAAAACTTGCTCACTTCTGGTTATCCAATTCAGAGACAGACTCTTGTCAGTTGAGCAAAAACCAAAACAAAACAACTTCATCCATACAGTTAAGTCGCTTAAAAGATTCTACTCTGTTGATCCTTTGGTTCGTTCGTAGACCATCACTACGCTGTCAGAAAACGTTCTTCTGTTTTTCCTTCATTTCAATTCAAAAAAAAAAAAACCAAACTATTTATCCATATATCACAACATTTTAGCACATTTTAAGGCGAAAACAAACACAAAGCTCAAAAGCCGTCGCCATCGCTATTGCCGCATAAAACCCGACGGAAGGAAATTCCACCGGAAATGTTGTCCGTGTTAATGATGCGAAGCACATACAATCCCGCACTCCTTTTCTTATCCACATTTTACAAGCTCAATCTTCCCTTAACAGAGCACGGCGAGAAAGAGAGAGAGGGAGAGAATAAGACTGTAACTGTGGTGTGGAAAAGGAAAAAGAAATATGTATAGCAAAATCTCCCCCATCATAGACAAAACGGATACACAGGAATATATAAATGTATGTACGTTACGTACCTACACCGGCATTAGAGAAGCACACTGCTAGTGGCAGACATCACAACTAAAAACCCAAGATCCGCGCGCCGTGTTATTAAATAATTTATCCTGATGGTACTTTAACTTGAGTTCCTGTTTGGAATATAAATGGATATCAGCAGGACGACTACGGAGGATAGCGTGTGTTCATTGCTTCGTTGCTACCAGAAGCACAAATGGATGATGGTGTATGCTTGCTCATCCTTAGTATTGTTCGTTCAGTCTACTTCTATACGTTCCCTTCGTTGCCTGTCCGCAATGGATATCTTCCTGTTGAAGTGTATACATAACAAATAGTTCTGGTTGAACATTTTTGGTGAGCATAGGAGGAGATTCACTGTGAGTGTATAATTTAGCCGCAGCAGGAATGGCAACGGCAACGACAACGACAACGACGTCTACGATGACGATAAACAACAAAAACTAAACAAAGTATAATAATGAAGACGGAAAAGCTAAGCTAAAAAGGAGCAAAGGCGATGAAGAGTCTTTAGGTTTGACTTAAACAAAAAAAACATGAAATAAAACAGAGCAAAAGAAGAAACACTACCGGAACGGAAAAAGGAAATTCAATTTGAAAATAATAATCCTCTTAAGCTATATAAAGGTTCCTGTTAAGAGACCGCAGCGTACTAAAGTATACAAGACGATGCGTGTCATTGTAAGTTGGATGCATGCGGTTCATTTAAATTGAGTGCTTCCTTATTAGATTGAGATAATAATAATCTGCTTGAGATGGTCCTATAAATAGCTTAGCGAAAGCACCTTGTTAAATGCGTGGTGAACTGGGACTGGGTACCACACGGTTAAGTGGTGGGACCTATTGTATTGACGAAGAATTAAAATTGGATTTTAAAGTGTCAGTTTATTAAGGAAGACTTATAGATTTTATCTGGGTAAGAATTAATTTACAAAGAATGAAAAATACGGGTACCGCGAGGTTGAATTTACTGGAAAATTATGTTTTGTTCGTCTGCAGCCATTTACGCCCGCTAAAGCACTCAACCAGAAACTGGTTCATTGTACTTTCAGACATTTTACTTCCTTTTACTTAAGTTATTTACCCGACTTTAAATAAAGCCGAGAAGACACTTCAGTGATAAGGAGCTTCTGCACAAGCGTCGGAGATAGTTGAGTAGCTTAAAAAGATCACATTTAGGCGCAGGGCACATTTAGGTACGCGACCCGTCAGAATAGCTACAAGGTCTCGCAGGTGACAGCAAGAGTTTGGTCTATATGCAGCTCGAAGAGTCGTGCGATTGCATATTTTGTCAATTGGAAACACAGTCATCAATTAAGACTCTTACTAGGGATTCAGGTTCAAGTCGTGAGAAACCATTCTTTAAACCTTGACAAGTAGTACTAAACAACCGATGCGTATGATAGGTTAGATACGTTGATATGGAAGAATAATTTCTTTCCTGCCACACTCAGGTCCTTGTGGACCTATTGTGATGCCCTTCAGAGGGGGGATACTCCGGTATTGTGGCATTATTTGTGGTTCCTTCCCGCCGCTCGTGGTTACTCAATTTTATCAAGCCATCCTGATGTCTCCAGAAACCTGCAATGATTAGAGTGTGAGACATCTGACAATTCCTCAATGTCATGGAAGAAGACTCTTCCAAGTGTTCTGTTCCTAGAGTGACAGAGGGATGTCCTTGTGGAGCTCGTCATTCATGAGATTTAGTTTCACCAGCTTGGATAGCGATGTTCTTTCGTATGCTTTTTGTTTCGATTTTTATTATATTCTGGCCACAGTTTCCGTGATATCTCACAGGTGGTTTACATTCTGATCTTATATACCACCCCTTCTCTGAGATTGCAGAGTGGTGGTTTAAATCGACTGAAGTGTCTCGTCGTGATCCATTTCGGATCCTTTTCTTGGCAGCTCGTCGGCGTCGTCCTCTGAGAATAGACCGGCACCTGTTCCACGATCCATCTTCGATCCATCTATCCATAGATTAAGATTTCATTTACGTGGGTTCATTCCTTATCCACTCTTCCCTGCTCGGAAAGGAGCAGGAGAATGTTATCATGTAGTCGGAGCTAACGTTGTCTCCTACGTACATTTTCAGAATCTGTGCGTGCCCTACCAGGTGACTGACTATTTGGCTGATCGTGTCGTGCTGTGTATCTAATCGTTTTTGTATGTATAGACATAAGACTCTTTGGGGTGACAAGCCCCACCCCTTGCATTGCCAGAAAGCCGACAATACCTTATATGTCTTCGTCTCGATTTCTTAGTTAGTTCAGCAATTCAAAAATAAGTGTACCGCAAGGTTGAATGCACACACCTATTCTCTTCTTAAATAAAGCCTACTATTATTTTATCTACTACTCCTTATTTCCTGGCAATCAGCACGGTTTCAGAAGTCGTTTAAGTGCCTTCAAAGGAGTGTCTGGTTCGAAAACTTCTTGCAACTCCTCTAGCTCATGACATACCTCCCTCCGTCAATCTCCATTTAATAAATAATACAATCTCTTCACTTTAAATTCCACATAATAACTGATTTCCAATTACATACTGAAAAAATCCTCTTGAACTTCAAACAGATCGACTTGCCCTTCGAGACAGCACACCATAGGCGCATATTCTCTATTTCCCTCGATATTTCAAAAGTGCAGGTTAATATATTACAATTAGCGTGCAACCACTTAGACATTTTTGAAAATCCACACTCTACGCAATTAATTCTCAACTTAAGCATCGCGCACAGTAACCGCATAGCACCAGCGAGTGCAACCACTTATAAGCGAGATTCCTTTTTGCCGCTGCTCCTGTGACTCGTCGTCGTCGTATTCCTATTGCTAAGCCACAAAAGGAGGAAAAAAAGGAACAAAAACACCACATCCATTGGTATGCATTACTCAACTCTGCGTCGCGCGCAGAGCTCTGCTCACCGATGCAATCAGTAAGCATACATATTTAAACAGCATATTTTACATCAACCGATTTCGGATTCCGGCGATTTGCAAATGGAAATGTTCACAACATGGCTGCTGCTGCTGGTGCTGGTGCTGCCGGGCGGGGTGGAAAGACAGTGAAGGAAAAAACAAACGGGCTTTCGCCTTTGGCAGTATAACAACTCCTTAGTATGCGCCGAGTGGAACCACCAAGGCAGCAGCTACAAGTTAATGCACATCCAGCAAAAAAATGAAATGGAGTGCAGAAAGGACCGTTGAGAACTTAGTTTTTTTTTCACCATCGTTGTCATCTCGAAACTTGTTCAAAAAGCTGAAGTTGACAAATTTAAATTCAAACCTGGTTGCTTTGTCATTTTCTGTCGGGGTTTTTACTGCCAGGGAAATGCTCTTCTCTTCTCTGTTTTATCCTTTTTTGCATGCATGCATGCTGACAATGTGTTGAAAGAATGCTGTGCTGTTGGCTGCTTTAGGAAGCCTAGGGAGTACTTTTTGGTGTGGATCTGGATTTTTCATAGTAGTCGACGTTGTTGTCAAATCCAGATTCCACAAAAAAAAAAGAACAGCAATTTCAAAAGATCGAAATCGTATTCATGAGGACGACGAGACGAGAGCAAAAAACAACGAGACCGAATTGGTCTCGTATATGAAGATAAAAACCGCGCGACGGACAAGAACAATTCGACAAACAACGAATCCCGAGATAGAAATTGTTTCCAGCGTATGATGATGATGAGGAATTGTATCTCGATATAGCGCCAAATTAAAAAAAACAAACAAACTAGCAAGAGTGAGTTAATATATTCAACTTCTCACTATGGAATTTGCACCAAGGATTCAACATACCCAACATCCCAATGTGGGAAGTGTATCTCTCCGGAGTATCTTTGGTGACAGCATAAATAACGCACACATTCCCTGGATGCGGATACGGATTGGATTGCCTGCCTGGATGTGCCTTTTTGCCAGTGTACGTTTCTTCCCTCGCAACCTGTCGTCATGATGTGTGTTTTCCAGAGTTTGAAGACGATGCAGAGACAACTTCCTCAGGGCAAAGCAGCCGCCCGGTACTGCTGCTACTGCTTCTATACCGAAGACAAAGGAATGAAGAGCGGTCTTGAATTGGGGTATAGAGAGTAGTTGGTAGCTCCTGATTCTATATGTACGTTCTACTATGCCGCTGCATCAGCGGAAGAATGTGATTTGTGAATTATTTTCCTCACGTTCTATGGTAGGTTGGTTTTTTTTTTACTCTGCAGAGTATATAGATATGTGTAATATGTGTTTTGGGGCCAAAATTGGACTGCAATGGAAAGGAATTGGTAGCACATGTACGACAAGAAGTGTTCGAGTTGAATATATTTAGTCGAGAATGCGAATGAGGATTCTGTTCTTGCTCGTCTTCCACTTTGGAATTTTCAATGACAAGTGATATCCTTTTAGCAGCAGAAAAAAAATCAAAAGAAGAACTAAATAAAAACCATTGGAACATTGATTTAGGAAGACAATTCCTTGTGTGGTGAATTAGTTTGTCTCATGTCCGCTGGTGGTATGTATGTCTATCAGGATTTGCTGTTTTTTGTCATAATACCTCTTGTTAAACGTTAAATAAATGTGGACTGCTGTATGACAGAGAATGTATGGGAAGAAAATCATTGTCCATGCATGGCGAACGAATTGTTTTTTGCATTAAGTAAGGGAGCCTGTTTCGATATACGCAAATAAAAATAAGCAAAGCCATCGAGAAGCGGTACGGTCTTGTCCATAGTTAATGAACATGTTTTATGAATATTCTGAACATAGGTATTTTGTAATAGGTTTCGCGGGAATTTATGTTCTTAAATGTTTTGATGAAACTTAAAATTCTATCTCCTAGAAAATCATTTTCAGGGAGTAAAGATTGTGAGAGAAATTGATTTTTAAATGAGCAGTCAAACTATATTCGGTCTACAAAATGTATTAAGCTGTTTCCAATAGTTCTAAAGTTATTTCATTTAGAGCTGTTATACCTGAAAATCGGATATATTCACTTTAAATTGATACAACTTGAGTTGGGGTGATGATAGACCCCACTACTGTAATTGAATATCAATCTCTTTCAGTATTTTTTTGTTACTGGTAAGCCCTGATCGTTATGACAGTTATTAAGAGGTGCATGCTGACAAATGACTGTCTTATTTATCCCACCACCACTGTATATTTGGAATTTCTTCCAACTATAGAAATGTGAATGCATAGGAGTCGGTGAAATTTTTAGTACTGTGCCTAATAAAAGCAAGCAGTTTGAAAGCGAATAGTATTGAATAGTTCGAATAGCATTGAAGTCAATTTATTGTCCGAAAAGGCCGAAGTTGTCCGATTGGGGCAACCAAGACTGTTCTTGGAAAGACTATCTAAGTTCTGATGAAATTCTTTACAATTTGGAGTGGGTTTGCAAATATCAAACACTTCATTTCCTTCAAGATAGGAAAAAGTAACTAACAATGTGAGCGAAAAAAACAGGCCCAATGTGTCTTCCATGTGGGACACCCTAAAAAAAACTTGAATACTCTTTTTTATTGTCGCAGCGACCCTTTTAAGCGATGTGATACCAAGTTAAACAAGATGGTTGGCTTAGGAGTCTACTTTCCGTCCGAACATCGTTTTTCCTTTTGGTCGCCTAGATGTGACTATGATCGGACGTCGCAGAAAAATTTAAAAACATTTTGACTTCAATTTGATTCTCCTTGGGCAAGCCCTGAAGCTTGGCTGCGTGGGACAACTGTCTATATTATTGACCACAATTTAAGTCTGCAGGCGTTCTAGATTCGTCAGTTACATATATCAAGACTCAACCCTTTAGGTTTGTACCTTACCTCACTACGAATCTCAGCTGGGGATACATTCCTGATAGTCAACCTGTCGGCTCTCTCATTCCCCTTAAGAATTCCTTTGGCAGGACCCCAGGGACAAGTTATTTCCAAAGCGCCTACCAGCTCGGGTATGTGTCTTGGACCAAGTCGTGATAGAATCAAGTGCCGATAGGAGTATTACTGTCACCAGAGATAGATAATGGGTATAGTATGGTTAACTCTGGATAAACTTTACCCTAAAATTATTTTTTAAAAGGTACATTATTCGCTTTGACTCCATAAGCGTCGTTTTTTTTTAAGTTGGAATCCCTCAAAATCAAAACTAGCTAAGGTTTTTTTTCGTACAAAATGTAATCAAAAAGATCCAATTTTGAAAGCTATTAAAATTTGTTTGCCTCCTAAAGCAGTTCAACTTAATATTTCGAACAAATCCTCGTGGCTGAGACACCTCAGGGAACAAGAAAACATGTCAGTGGTCGTGATTGGAATGAATTAAGCATTTCGTGCAAAAAAAAAAAATTAGGCCGACAAAAGGCTCTTAAGTTTTGTACCTTCTTTTTTCAAGAGATTTTTTACTTTCCATTCAGCGGCTACAAAATTACCACACAAAAATGTTCAAAAGTTCAAAAATTGTGAAGGAACTTTACGACTTTCACAAGTATTTGCTGTTAAAATACAACATTTTCGGGATTCATTGTACAAAAACTGGCGCCCAACATGAGGCAAAAAGAAAAGCTTTCCATTTTATGGTACCTACTTCGGACTTTATAATATTTTAAAATATCATAAAAAATGAAGTCTTCTCTTGTAGCGGATTCCCACGTAGCTTTACAAAACAATTTACTTAAAACAAACAGCAATTATTTTCCCTTCCCCTTACCAAAAAAAAAAAAACTGCGTGCTTCTCTCACACACAACTATTGAGAGACCAAAGTGCTTATGAAATTTCACGCCACATTCCTGTTGTAATTCCAGTGTCATAAAAAAGCGACCATAAACCTTCCCATGCCCCTTTGACGTAGCTTAACTATTGTGTGCTTTTTTTTTCTTTTATTTTACGACAGACCTTTAAAAAAGTCGTAAAAGTTTAATTTTTTTTTTTTCGAACGAATTTTAACCACGTACATCCGTACATCAGATTACATAACTCATAAGAAACAGTTAACGACTTAATAAACTTGAAAAGACAACAACAATAACAGCCACTAAAAAATAAATACATATAGCAAGAGATGAAAGGAAATAAGGACGAAAAGAAACGCCAAACAGGAACAGAAGCTCTTTTATTTGGCGCTTAAGGCCGCCTTCGTTCGCTTGGCTTTTTGTTATTTTTTCATTTCCCTTGTCGAAGTCTTCAAACTTCTCGACTCAAATAAGAAACCAATAAAATTACATTCATTGCTCATGAATATTTGATAGGAATGCCAGGGTAGGTATATCATCCTTCATGCTCGGCACATACTCCGATTTCCTCACTCTTGTACAAAGAGCACGACGCCAAATCAAATCGACTCTTAAGAATAGTAGCTACACCACCCCCCGCCACCACCACCACCTTCGAACCAAAAGCATAGTAGCGCAGCACATCAATCAAAATTCAGAACACAGAAAAATCGTTTTTATTTATTATTAATGGCGGCCCGTTTATATATGAACGCACAAATGCAAACGCAAAGGCAAACGCACACGCACACAATGAAATGAAATGAATATCCCTTCCCGAAGAAAGTTAATTTTCAATGAAGAAGAGGAAATCTATTTAATATACGAAAAAGGAAGTTACAAAACGAATAGGAACGTGAATGATAATGGCGTCTTCCTTTCTTTGATACCTCTCTTCTCCTCAGGGGAAGGAAAAAAAACAGTCATAGAAACGGAAGGAAGCCCTAAAACGCAGCAAAAGCAACAACAACCAAAAGTAAGCAGGAATCAATTGGCAATATGCCCACAGACGGCGCAGAGGGCCGATAGCAATAGCCCCCGTGTAACAATGACTACTACTAGTGCGAGGGTTGAGACGAAGCCAGGCGAAGGCGACGTGACTACAACAACGAGCACACAATTATTTAAAGCACATTCGTGAAGCAGGCACAGGGCAGCAGATTTCTTCATTTAAATTCAATCATCACATTTTATTTAAGCGAATTATAAATGATTGACGATGGTGTGTTGGTGGTGTGATGAGACGGGGAGTGCGCGCTAGGCACATTGACTACTAAATATAAATGACGAAACGGAAGAAATCTCTATTACGTGATTTGCATAATTCATGTCTCGCAGGGGTTTTTTTTTCGTTTTTCGTTTTTCTGTGTAATTAGTTGCGTTAATTAGCTGCAAAACTAATTTATTTGCTTATTTATCATATTTGGATTATATATTTTATGAGTTTAATTAATTTCCATTTCATTTCCTAAAATTAGCAAATATATTCCAATTGAAGAAGCATTCGAATTTGTGTAAACTTTGTTTGCTATATAAACAAATATTATAATTAAATTTGAATTATAACCGCGCGTCTAGCACAAAACATGACCGGTTGAATGAATCGCAAATGAGATTAAAAATCACAGAAAATGGTGAATAAAAAAATTAAATAAATAAATAAATATATTCAATTTGATCATTTGATTAGCAATTCAGAACAAATTGCCTTTAAAAACGAAAATAATTACATTTGATTGCCAGCGGTCAACCAATGTATTATAATTAAAACAGATAAATTGTGTAGTTGGCAGATACGACCCCAGAGAGGTGGCGATAGAATAAATTTCGTTTGAATGGATGAGCGCGGCACACAGGGGATTTTGGCTACATACATATGTGTTAAGAGTGAGATCTGTATTTTATTTTCATTGAAAGATCTTGAATTCCATTTGGCATTGACATTAAGATCTTGCTGTGCGATATATTTATTTCGTTCGCAAGAGGAAACAGGTTTTTAGTCATAAAATATATTGTAACACATCCAATGACTTTATTCATTTGAATGCATTTAAGACTGACTTTACGAACAAATAATAAAATGCATTCAAATGCATTCAAGGACTTACAAAGATGTGACATCAGATTCAACACTGAATGGATGCATATTTTTTAAGCAACTTAAGTTCAAAAAATGATTAAATTCAGTCACTTACAATGTGTCTTTAGATTGAACGAGGAATGCATTCAATTATTTAAAGTCACTTCAGTTAGTTAAGTTCAAAAATGATTAAATTTAGTGACTTACAATGTGACTTCTGATTGAACTAGGAATGCATTCAATTATTTGAAGCCACTTAAGTTAGTAAATGTATTAAATTTGACATCATAATTGATTCGAGTCTTGTTAAGTTTTTAGTCATAAGACATAACGTTACACTTCACATGACTTCATGACTGGTTAACTGACTTTAAAATAGTTAACCTATTGAATGATTTCACTGGATTTAAAAAAAAATCATATGAATGAATTCGGTGATTTCTAAATGACTTCAATGAAAAAAACGTTTTATTCTTGTAGTAAATTATCTCATATTGTAATACGAATCCTCGTGGAAGATCAAAATTCGGACTCACTTCGAGCAAAAAAGTGCCCGCATAAATTGGATGTGTTTTGTGGGAATAATACTTGATATTCAGCCATAGTGTCCAATAAGCTAAAGAATACGACCTTAACACAAAAAATAAAAGTGGTGTCATTATCTGTGCCTTGTGGCAGACCATTTATGAGATTTTAATACTTCAAATCTGATCTTGACATAGCAAAACAAGTTGTGGCGTTACTGTGCCTTGTGGCGCAGAATTATACTCACATATGTCTCGACTGCTGGATATTTTAAAGGCCTTTTTGCTGGCAGTTTACACATGAGTTATTTTTCTACGAATTTGCTGCGTCCCATGCAGATAAATACCATAAGAAAGTTCATAATTAGCTGAGTTTTTTCAATTGCCAACGAAGCTATAATCAGGCATGAGGAATAATAACTTTCCCACTTTGACTGCATCCGCTACGCCTGCCTGGGGGTTTCTCTGTTCGACCTCAAAAAAATTACGGCACTACACTTGGTAATATAATATGTTTCTAAGGGTGGCAAAGCTATGTGTAAACACGGCTAGTTCTCCTCTGACAGATAAAACACCGAACCTACACACACACGTGATAAGAAATTCCATAAGAATTTCAATCTCACGTGACAATCCAACATTTTCAAGCAAAAGCAAATCTAATAACTCGCAATCAGCTAGTTAATCCTTCAACTTGAATGCAAAAATCAAAATACGTTACCCTCTTATATGGATTTGGGCCACGCCATACCTCCAACCGTTTATTCCACCTATCAATCAGTACAACTCTTAAGCTCATTACGACACACATTCCATTTACACAAAAAAAAAAAACGCCAACTACCAAGCTTGTGTAAACATTCTTAAGATTCTAATCCATGTAATCAAACGATATGACCGACCAAGCTTAAAAAAGGCTTCCAAATGTGCGATGTGATTTCATTGCACGGAAATGATTTACGACCAACTACGGAGGCGCCATAAAAATTCAATTACCCTACTGCGAAAGGAAAAACCCAATTAGTGTCGCGCACAAGCTTATCTCATCAGCCCCTTCTCTCCTAAAACAGGCAAATCTAGTTGTCTAACATTTACAATACATTTTAAAAGAATTAGTCGCCCGTTTGACAGTTGAAACGCCCCCGTTGCCACCCTGTCAAACACACAACAACAAAAACATTTCGTTTTTCAATAATACCGACTGTCAAACAAAACAACAAAGCCTCGAAAGTGGAATAATAAAAATCCATTACAATAATTTACCACATCGCCAACACAAATTACAATTTAATAAATTGTTATTTGCGTTATCAGATCGGAAAAGGCAAACAGACAGAAATAATAATCACGGCAATCAGTGGCAATAAATTAATCAAAATCGCTTAACCTATGAAGTTTGTACGGTTGTATGCTGTGTGCTGTGTCGGTGGAGTAGAAGTAGTAGTAGTTTTGAATTTGCCGTGTTTAATGTTTTACCGCCTCCACGTAAACTATGCTAACCCAAGTGGTGGGACATGACAGCGCTGCGTCGTTTCTAACGACCGCACATAACTAATTTAAAATAATGCCCATGTTAATAAATTAGCAACGCTATAAACTTAATAAATAAATGCGTTTGAGCTCACTACTGTTTTATGAGTGGTAGAACAAAAAAGAACCACAACTAACAATCACCGACAGTCAGTCAGTCAGGTTTTTTTTCCCCGACAACCCAACATAGAACAGAGAGAGAGAGGGAGGGAAAAAAAGAACAACTATTATGATAATTATTGTATGATTATTATCGTGGAGAATACTAATTTATTCCTCTTTTTTTTTATTTTATTTTTATTTAATGTTATTGGCGAGAAAAAGCACAAACTAATAACACGATTAACAAGCAACCGCAGTGTATCTGTGAATGTATCTTTGGAAGAGGTGGGTTTGCAATAAAAAGATTTATGGCTACGAAAAGATATTAAAAAAAATTAAAACAGAAATATAAACTCAAGACTCATTAAGGCTAAGCGTGTGGCGATTAAGTCGGGGACAAGGTAAGCATGTTAAACTGTCCAATTTAATTAAGTTAGCCGATATAATGGCTAAGAGATACTTAAATATTCAAATGATGTTGTTAGTGTTGGCACATTATAGCTTCAAGGGGAAGAGCTTAAATATCACACAAATGAGTTTTTGTGCAGCTGTTTAATGTTTTTTATGAAAAATTTTCCAGCACTTGCGGAAAGTAAAATATTCATCATCGTGACGGTGATTTCACACTCAGAAGAGAAACTTTAAAATGGAAAACAAATATCAGGTGATGGCAGACTTAGCCCTGGCTTCTATAAGCAACATGTATGTATGAGATGACAGTTTATACACTCTTGGGTGTGTCTTACGACTTGTGTAGAGGATGATTTTGAGAATGAACTAATCATATTTCTAAAACAAAAAATAATTGCTTATTTCAGAACAGTTTCAGCACTACATTACCTACATTAAAAGCAGAGATTTGGCAGCACTTACTAACGTAATCGTTTATTTGTTAGTCAAAAGTCGCTATGGGCAATTCTTGGGGTGTTTGAATTATTTTTTGGTGGAATATGTTCCCACCACGTGAACGATACACTTTGTTGGTACCGTGTAGTACTTTGGACATGCAAATACCACGCGAGTTTAGGAAAACTTTACTAGTTAGATTCCCTGATAAAACGTTAAACATTTACTATATTTCATAATCAAAGCATCAAAAAATAGTTAGAAGGCTCCTTAAAGCCTTGGAGCAAAGCCTTCTCTTCGGTCATACCGAGATATACGAATACATTTTCGTCTTAAAATATTTGGTCCGATTTTTCTTGATGAACGACATCGATTTCGACTGAAAATTGTATTGAACTTTAGAGATTGGGTATGAAATTGTCCTGCATAATCATCGACTTTATTACGGAGGGATAGGAGCAAGATGGTTCTCACAAGTGGAAGGGTAACTCAACCAAATTAAAGTGCGAAACTGGAGGCCGTTTGTAAAAGACGCGGTATCTGAAGTGCGTCCCCTAACCCTTATTTTAAATAAGACGCAAGGATTAAGTTTCCTCAGCTTGTACCATTAAGTTTGGGTAGTCCAAAACAATATCACCATGTCGACCCGATTAATAGCCTATTCCAGGAGGTTCTTTAAAGGGTGCTCCTGAGAAGACATAAGCAACGGAGTTGTGTAATTGAAAAGATAATTACATTACAGTTACATGTAGATAGTAATTGGTAGTATGATTTCAATTGCGCGAAAGTAATTAAAATGTAATTAAATTTGAATGTTATTAAAAAAAGGTAATCAATTGCGAAATTATAATTGTTCACTTTATGTGAAGTTCGCTTCTTTAAATTTGTCTGCGGGATTTTTTTGGACATTAAATATGTTACAGTTGGATGTTAAATATCACTTCATTACTTCCCTTAAAATAAGACAGCTACGTACAAATCTTGGTTGTCTACAGTGAAGTATTCGCCCTTTCCTGTACTAGATTTTGTTGTTATATTCTTAAATTGTAATATTTAAGTTCCCCGTAATTAATTACTTATCTCCAATTACATTTAAAATTACATCTTAGTTATAGGAATTTAATTACATTTCTTATTACAATGTGAATTTCCACCTTAATTGCTAGTAATTAGAGTTGTCAGTTACAATGGCTCTAGTATTGATATCCAATTAATGCAATTGTAATTAAAAAGTAATTAACTGACAAAAGTAACCATTACAACTCAACTCTGATCAGCAGATTGTACCGACCTAAGTAGTAACTCACCAAAAATTACCCTCGCTCTAGGAAGAAATGTTTATTTGCTCACCAAGTATTGACCTTTAGAGTTGGGCGTGCACTAGCAGATGTTTTGATTTTACTAAAAGCACATTCTATACTCAAGTATGCAAGGACTGTAATGTGTACAATCCTAGTGGCGAAGGCAACAGTCCATGTAATTCACTGGCAGAAACCGTTCCTTTAATTTACATTTGCTGTTAAGTCTTTGTGTATAAATGAGTATCGTTTCTTTCTGTTTAAGAACAGAGATGGTCACAAATCCTTCGGACTTGGGTAAGAATATTAACTAGACATGAGATTAACCATTTATGAAAAGTATTATTTTAAATTCTTTTTTTTATGATAAACTACAGGCTTTCTGGTTGCATACTGGCTTTTATTAGGTTTTAACGGTTTCAGTTGACTTCAGTGTAGTGACAAAATGGTTACAATACGTATTTGTAGCCTTGACATCCTACAAATATGCATCACTTCGAGAATTCATTCTCCACTATAAATCATTTTTCCAGCTGTCAAATTCAACTATTCTTAACAAATGAGCAGTTGCTCGTAGGCTTTGCCCTCCACAGGTACGATCTAACCCCACAACAGCTACTTCGCTCTCGACTGTCTAAAAACCTTGTTATAACGCTAAAGAATGACATATAATGTCAGTGAAATTGCGTACAGCCACTTTGCATTAGCAAATTGACAGCAGAACAACAAAAAACAAGTCTCATTAAACTGTCATAATTTATATGCCATGGTTATCAGTCAAATTGAAATCTTGCGTGAGACACAATATTGCACGCACTGCAATTTAACGTTGAAGTGATCTCTTACTACAACAAAATGAAATCAACTAAAGTGTGACGTTTTGACATTGTTACGAACGAGTTGGCTACATGTACGTATTCATGTATGTGGCACGTATCAGAGGGTGGTAATTGCATACAATTCCACGCTAATTAACAGCCAAGCAATTGAATAATTGCAACAAGAGTTCGTTTTAATGGATTTCTGTGTAAGTCATTAACAGTGCTTACAACTCACTCATTTGTTGTCATTAATGTGTAGTTTGTTCCAAATGGATAAAAAAAAATAATAAAAAAAAAAAACAGTGTTGTTAATCATGGGAATTAGTGTCAGAAAGTGTTTCAATTATTGGAACTTGTTGATCATATATTGAATGTGTTTTTTTATTTTTGTTTTTCTTTTGCAATTGTAAGTGGATTCGTTCATTTTTTTATCGTTTTTGACAGATGGTCTTGTGTCAAAAGTGGAGATGAAAATAAAACTCTCATGATCTTGTGAGTGGATGATGATTGGCAAATATCTCCTTCGTTTTGTTTAATTTGAAGTGCGGAAGGAAGCGTTGCTTCGAAGTGTGATTTCAAATATATGTATGAGCACTTTTATGACGGCAAGTGTCAGAGAAGTGGAGAAGCAAATTATGCAAGCTCTGACCTCTTTGAAGAGAGGATCACAAATTTTTTCCCAACCTACTTATGAAAGGCAATGAAATTGAGACGGAAAAAAAAACACATCGTGAATGTGTTGTAAGGTGTCAGAAGTGAAGGGTGTTCGGTTTGGAGTAAGTGATCGTTCAAGTTCGGCTGGTAAATTTAGTCGTCTCAGAGATGCATTTATGTACTGCTGTCAAGTGTAAGAAGTGAAGCAATATTTCAAATCAAAAGTACCTAATTCTTTGCTCGTTTCCCTCAAGGACGGGTTCAGGTACTCATAGCACTCCGATTAGGACCCTCTATCCACATTTTTTTTACCGGAAACACAAAAAAAACCCAAACGCTATCCATTTGCAAACATCGTCTAACCCCACTTAATCTTAACTATAAGCCGTCTTAATCCAATTTTAATAACCCCCTCGAATGAGTCTTGATTGCTGGTTCGTTTTTTTTGTTTTTAAACAAGCAAACAACATTTTATGAACCACAAAACCACATTAAACTACTCCGGTGTGTAGAACTTCCTCTCTTCCACCCATTTAATATCAATGTTCACCGCCCCATTTGCTCCTTTCAACCACTCTCAACTCGCACTATGTGTATGTGTGGCGGGTTTTGTAGCTGGCTATAAACGAGGCTTAGGTATAAAATGTTATGCATAATCGACTTGTACACATGCAATGCACATTTATTAACAACCAGTCATCATAATCATCATCATCATCGTTGCCGGGTATGCATATAGAGTGGTGGTTGCTGTTTGGTGGGGTCGATATGAAGCCAAAGTGTGAGTTGTTAAGATATGACATGCGATTTTAACATTTCAATTAAAGTGCTGCTCCCAGCCCCCGCCGCTCGCGCCATTTCCATCCATAGCATCGTGGCTTAATGCTTCTTCTCCTCTGGGCTTTGGCTTTTTGTGTGTGTGTTGTTTCTGCAGTTACAGTTTAATGAGGGTAATGTGTTTTCAAGTGATTAACACCGGAGGCAAAATTAGCATTTAACATGCCAGAGCGAGAGAGACAGAGAGAGGGAGGGTATAGAGTTGCGCTGAATTTTCTTTTGGCATGCAGATCATCCATTAGAAGATGTTTGTTTGTTTGTTTATTTTGGCTTTACTCTTCTCTATTAAGTTGCCAATTTTTCCTTAACCACAGTTTTGCTTTACTCATCTGCGCACTGAGATTGTGGGGGACCGCAACATTTTTTCAAAGGCGCGATGGTTGCGGAGAAAATTTGTTAAACGAAGGATGGGAATTGGTGAGAGGATGCATGTAAGTTGGCCATGGGCAGGGCGGAGGTATCGTTGATGACCATTCAATTGTGTTAAGATCACATAAAAGTGAAGGACATATAAAGACTGCTAAGAGGGACTACTGAAGTCCTCGCAGGTTGTAAGGGGTGTTTGTTTTGACCCAGTACTAAACTTCAGTAATATCTGTCAAACCAACTGTCAGTGTCATTTATTTGCAAACGGTTGCGACCCTAAATCATAGATCCGCTGTTTTAGCGAAGAATTCTGTTCAGCGGTGAGGCTAATTTTTGGCTTAAAATAACATTTTGAAAAAAAAAAACACAGGTCGGTGGCCCTTTTATTAAAAAATTAGGCTAATCAGCGTGTTACGGGCAACAGCATTCACTATGATTAATGACTTTTTTCTTCCCCGTTTCAATGGCATGAATGCGGAAGAGATGTAGCTGAAAAATTACCTTATTGAAGGCAACATTCGATGAACACATAATTTCGAGATATGAACCTCCAAATTGGCCTCTTAGACCTTGTTATTTGCTTCTTGATTACTTTCCTACGCTGACACACCAAAATTATTCATGTTATTGAGGACATACGGCTGCAAATGCTTGAAAAAGTGGTCCAAAACTTTGTCACTGTCAAAGTCAAAGTTAGTACTGTGGTTGACTTTGGTTTGAAAGACTTGAACTCTTCATCCATTAAAATATTGAATATCAGACATAAACACTTTATGTGCGCCTAAAACTTGGCTTCTCCAACCAATTTGTGTGTGACTTAATGTCGTTGGGATTTCAGATTCAAACAAAATTAGTCGCTATTCATTTAAAGTCATAAAGTTACCGTTTTTAGCTATCTTTTTTTTTGCATTCATGTAAGTCATTTACATTCGCGATGAATACACTCAATTAGTAAGAAATTTAAGATTTAATGAAGTGCAAAAATGCATGTGTTTAAAGTCTAACAATGTTATAGGACTTCAGTCTTATTAAGCGGACTTGAATGAATTGAAATGACTTAATATATTTATGTAAGTCACTACTATTCGCTGAATCCATTCACTTATTGATACCGGTGAATTGAATTGGTTAAAAGTATTGCAATTTGTAATGACTTCATTCATAAATGAATTGAAGGCATTCACTGACTTTAAGCAAATCAGGGAATTCAGTTGGTTAAAGTATTAGAATTTATTGAATTAAATGAATGCCTTGATATTATTTTAGGGGTTTAAAAGTTTTATGTTTAATTAATTCAGTCATTAAAAAATCTAAAGCATTCAATGACTGTTATGACTTTAAAGAGTTGACTGTTGACTGCATTAGGGGTGTTCAATGAATGCAAAACGTTAAGACATTTATTCGTTTTAGCATCATAAATCTAAATGCTGGGAATGACTGTGAAGTCATTCATTTTAGTCATAGTGAAAGTCATTCAATAGAGACGTTTTGTTGAGTATTCAAAGAAATTTCATTTCAAAATTATTGTATTCGCTGACACTTGTGAAAGAGATAACAATTTGATGCCGTTTTCAAGCGCACAAAACTTTATGGAAGCTTATTAGATTGATAGGCTTAGGCAGTTGAATACTCTAAAATATACTAAGAATAACTAGTAAAACGTGCATGAGGTACGCACTCGGATGTTTTTAAGACTTTGAAGGGAGTCTGTCCATCAACTGGAATTGTAAAGGCTACCACCTCAGAGCGTTAACCTTTCAAGGTAGTAAAAGAGAGTGAGAGTAAGGAAGGTAGGTAGGTATGTAAAGAGGTCAATGTCTGGCACTAGTAGGATACGCAAATAGCGCCGTTTTGTAACTACAACTTATGGAGAACTATGGATGGTGGATAGACGAAAGTAAACTCAAATCCACCCAGTGAGTTGAGGAAGGTGATGATATCGCTAAGGGCCGATATCTGAGATTAAAGCCGTAGGAGAATGGAGCTGCATAGGAGGTGCAACACTGTTTCTCCCTCATTAACGCTATCACTACTTTGGCAATGGGTGTTATGGGGTATGCGAAGCTTTCCAATGCGTGTGTCTACTGCCCAGTGGCCCGAGCTAAGTGAGAGTAAAGAGCAATGAGAAAGTAATGGAAGCTCAGGCGAGAGCTCGACCTAGGAAACTTCATTTGGTAAACGAAGCATATCCCGAAAGTCTATTCTCTGTTTTGGAACAATTTTGGGGACATCGAATGTGTGCAACTTAATCAAAGCTTGTCATTATAGCTTTTCGAAGTTGGTAGTTTATTCGATTTTAAATGCTTTTAAATGCCAATATAGTATTTGGCTATTTTTTTTAACAAAAAATGAAAGAAATAGTCGAAAACAATAAAGTTACTTAACAAATACTCTTTAAATACTTGTTCGGCCTTTATATAAATGATTTCGGGCTTTATGCTCATTGCAAATGTCCAGTCACCATAGACGAAGGGTAAGAGTAACAAAACAAATCTGTTTTTTCTGTTAATTCTCCGCCGTATATTGACATTTAAAAATTATTTTATTTAAATTCATAGTGGCCTCACTTAATTATTTGATTTGAATCGTTTTTATTTTTTTCCTCCGACAATTTCAATAAAATAATTCATTTATAGCCTCCGTTCATGTTCTCATTGTGCCCCCTTAAAAAAAAAAAAAAAAAATCTACCAATATTGATTGGATGGCCAGCAAGGAATACATAAATTTTGCACAAACATGAATCTGATATACAAAAAAGAAACAACAAAAATAATTATTCCACTATCGACAATGATTATTCAATTAAATAATCACCGAACCCCAAATGCATACAAACCGGTTTGTCTTTTAATTTTTTTTTATTAAACTGACAATAAAATCAATTTAAAAAAGTAATTAACAAAAAAAAAAAAAAAATCTGTTTAAAATCTGCCCAAGAATATTAAAGAGTGAAAAATAAAAAAAAAAAATTAAAAAATAAAAATCCGCAAATAATCAATTATCAATATGTAAATTAATCGCGTCTACCTTAAATAATTACAAATTGAATGAAATGAAATAAAATATTTTCATTGTTCATTTATGCTATTAAAATTTATTTCCAATAAATTTTTTGTTGTTTTCATATTCATCTCACAGCGAAAATATGTATAGATATGTATTTTTCTTTCTCTCTTTTTTATTGGATTTTCACGAATTTGCATTTTTTTCTGTACTCCTATAATTGTTTTTCTTTCCGTTGTATGATTCCGAATTCGGTGGGCCGTGTTTATTGCACTATCATCATCATCATCAGCAGATTTCATTAATAAATTACGAAGCAAAAATAAAATAAAATATGAAATAAAAATTTGAATTGCATTCGCGGAGCAACAAAAAAAATTAAACAAAAAAACCACGACGACGACAAGCAAATTCACAGAGCAATTAATAAAAAGTACAGAAAAGAAGAGAAACAAAAATAACCAACGAATAATTAAAATTCATCAAAAATATAAGTGAATATTATTGTTAATTTATTCAGTTATCCTCGCCTGTTTGCAGCTTGTAGGCACAACTCAATGGATGTGCTTCTACAGAAAATTTACCAACATCTACAACGATATTTATATGAATTTAAATAAATTTAATTGAATCGTAATTCGTTGCTTATTAATAAACACCCGTTTATACAGGGTAATACCATAAATCAAATCAAACAAATTAGCTTAATTAAGAAGCAATCTTTCTCATAACAAAAACATTACAAAGTATTTAAAATCAGATTTTTATCATTAACATCCGCGCAGTGAAAAGAATATACACATTTTGTTTAAAGGTCAAGTTAAAAATATCGTAATTTCTATTTTTAAATATAAATATTTCCAAACAACGAAGAATTCTATCAATTATCATCACTCTTTATCTTAGATAATAACAATAAAAAAAATATAATATTTAAATTAACAACTTACACGCATAAATAAAATCAGATTAACAATACAAATTTCGACGACGACACATACCTGAAAAGATAAAAACAGACAGAAAAAATAAAGCATTAATTTATTAGACAAATTAGCATTGTTGAAGAAAATACAAAAAAAAAATATTAAGATGAGAAGCAACAAACAAAATATATGGGAAACGATTTGTTTGCAATGCAAAGTAGCTGAAGAAAGATTTATTCATCAGAAAACAATTTGTGTATCTTTTTTGTGGCGTGTGTTGTTTAAATATTTAGAAATTTCGACTTTTATTTGTGTTTTGAACGTGTTTTACAATCTATGTGCGTTCTTTAGTGTCATGGGATAAAATTGGATTTTTTTTTTAAATTTGTTTAGAGGAGTAGATAGAAGAAGTATCTATGATTGTGGTTGAGCTTCTTCTAATTAGACATGTAGGTTTGTGCGCTAAGATAAAATGTTAAGTTGACAGAAATAAATCTGGCATCAATCATTCATCATATTTTTGTTGCACAAAATTGGGTTTTCCATCACCACATCTTTTGATAATTCAATCAAAATTTGCTAAGTGAAATGTGATAAGATGGAATTTCGTGCAAAATTCGACCTAATGTATATTTTGCAGAGGTAGGGTTGACATGGCGTGGCTAAGTGTCTTATTTAGTGTCATGAGATGAATTGCCGGAGAACGTAGACAAGACTTAAAGCAGCAATTCATAAGGTTCAGGCCCGAAGAACGTGGATTCCAGGCGGGACCCATCCAAGTTTAACTCTGTTTAGTCTTGTCAGAGACTGCAGCCCACCGTAGCAGTATTTCACTGTCATAGAGTTCATTGTATTGGACGACAACTCTTAAGGAGCCGCTAAGATATATTATTTTAAGGCTTTGATACCCTTTTTCAGGGTTAAATATAGCTCAGACCTCAATGACATGCATCGGAATCGAAACGCATTCCAATTGGTTTGGAGACCTTGGTGTTGGTTCCAAAGAAGCCATTTTCGATCTGCCGGCGCACCAGAGCAAACCTCTGTGTTCCAGTTTCGGGTTCAATATTTCTGTCTTTAGCAATCTTTCTAACCATAGTGACTGGGAATGTACAAAACACGTATTTTTTTTGGGGCTAAGTATTTTCATATGTCCTACCTAGTCATCTGGCGGCTCAAACTTTTATTTTAGATGCGGTTTTGGGCCGATAATGACCATTATGACATACAACCAAGTGTATCATTCTTGGGTTCCGAGCCCAAGTTTTTCCGAACATGCGCCTATTTATTGGCCCACTAGCTCTCGTAGGTCGAGTTGATCGACGAGTTAATCAGCCCACTTATCATAACAACTTTCGATAATTGAACCGAATTTAGGAAATATTATAAATAATATGGAATTTGGTTTTGCAAAACAGATATGGCAATACAAGAAAATGGCCTGCACCAAGTCATGCCTATCGGCTAAACAGAATGAAAGATGGAAAACCCACTGTTCCCTCAAATTTGGTAAGGAAGCCAAAGAGAAGGTCTTAGATGGGTTAACGAGCTCTCTTCGGATGGCTTCAGCGTCATACAAGAAAGAATTAAGTCTAAGTAGAATCTTTGAAGTTAATCCAACCACTCACATGTCGACCTACCTAAACTAACCTAACTGGCAGGCTATAAGCTGCTGCGAGCATAGGACCGACACACTTAGACCAATACTTGGCCCATTGTTTCTGACGAAGCGAATTCATTAAGATCACTTGGATTTTAATAGAAGAAGACTCCAAGATAGGGCCAAGCCTTGTTGCATTCTTGCCTATAAGGCAGACACTAGCGCGCTACACACCCAGTGTAGCGCGCTAGTGTTCAGCCGGATTAGAGAAATAAAGTTCTTGAAGCGTTATTTCAAAAAAAACTGATCTTGTCAACATCATCACTATCGAAACCACAAGTTCTCAAGCTCACTAAGACTTTGGCTTTTTACCGATAGTCAAGGCGGTTCTTCCACTAACGAGCTGCCAGAGACGGACAGACTGAAAGCAAGATCTGGAAATGGTTAACTTTTGCCGACTTCTAATTGAACGCTGTTTCTTTTTTTCCAAATGGTCGACCTTTCAACGATGGATTTACTTCCTACACCGGACAACATTTTCGCAAAAAACTTTAGTAAAAATTACAGCTACTACAAATATCTACAAAATTTGGCCTGCTGTTAATTATCAAAATGCATACAGCATTTTGCAATTTGTGCTTCGAGGAAAATTGAAAATGTTATTATTCGAGAAGAAAAAATCTCTTTCCACAATTTCCACGTATGTTCTATCGCTGATGCATTTTTCAACAAACTCAAAATAATCCAGTTATGTGAAATAGGGTGAATAGAAGCTTTTTCACAGTACTTTTCTAAACTATACATGCAACCATGGAAAATTCATAATAAATTTTCACAACAGTTTTCCCTTTTCAAGAATGAATGCATTTTATACATTTCTATGGTACAGTTAACCAAGTGGGATAGAATAGAGAAAAAAACGAATATATGCACGAATTCTGGAAGAGAATAATAACACAATGACGGTCGGTCGGGGAAAAAGAAAAAAAAAATATAGTCGGAGAAAAACAACAACGACGACGACGAACCAAAAAGTTTATCTGTAATTTTGAAAATACTTCTCGTTTTTCCCCCGAAATTAAGTGAAGCTGAAAATAGTCTGTTTGGAGTTTAGATGATGGAATTTTGTGCAAAGAGGAGAAACGAGGAGGTGGAGCAGGAGAACGTGGAAATAGAATACTCTTCCAACGTAATGTCGTTTTGCGGAGGCTATGGATGGGGGGCGTGGTAGCGAGAGAAAATAAAGTGAAAAACTTTGTCCGTGGCAGTGTTTCGTGATGGGTTCTTGTCTAGTTAAATTGGAATGAGTACACATCAGAGTACACACGAAACTAAGGAAAATCTATATAAAAAAATAAAAGTTATTTGATTGCTTTCAAGCGAAAAATAACAAATATTAGCATGGAAAATGCAGTTATTATTATTTTATACTTTTTTTTGGAAAGGTGCACTACAAAAGTACACACGGGAAATGTACATACACGGAATTCAAGCAAAGATGAACACTTTGTGAATTTGGCAATATTTGGAACTTTTTTAAATAAAATTTGTATGAACATAAAAAGTATTTTGTAATGAAATTCATTACGAAAAAATATAATATTTTACCTCTGTGAGCTAGAAGTATAGGAATAAATTGCATGCGCACACTCTTTTGAACACATAAGACGGTAGCGCACATTAAGTGTGCGGAAAGGGAAATATTGTGTGCGTTGACCAAAGTTGTAGTAGGGAACATATTTCCAATGAAAACCATAGCGATTCCATTTGCATCCGATTTTAAATATTAAATAAAAACATATTTGGGGGGTATATGATAGCAGCAGAAGGATTGAGGTCCACTAAGTGGAGTTTCACAGACCTTTCTTGCCAAGTAGTTGACACTTTCAATACCTTAAAACCCTTTATGCCCTGGAATCCACCACAGGTTGGCTTTCTTCCTCCTAGAGCTGAATTTTGGGAGGTTATTGAATCAGTGTATGGCTGATTTGCGGTGATTGGGAACTTAAGACATTTACTACTTCCTGACTTTCCATGAATATATGGATGCTTACACTTCTGTTACCGGAGTTTGGAAATATGCCTGGTGCATATTTTTCAAAAGACGTGGAGATCTGCCGGAAAAATACAAACTATCTGAAATATTCTTGGCCACGTCACAGAAGCCATGTAGAGTAATGCGGAGCCGAACTGCGGATTTCGAGAAACTTCTTGACCATTTCCTGCCATATATTTGACTTAAAAGACTGCCCCAGCCATTGCTTTCTAAAGTTTTACGTCGTTCAACAGGCGCATGAAATTACTCAACTTTATGTAGCTCACAACTACCCCTTCGATTTAAGTTGCCGCCTTTTAGGATCGACAATATCGAGCCAGGCGAAGCCTATTTGACTTAATGGATTCTAGAGGGATTCCCATGTATGTTTCTGATAAGCTTCAATAAGTATGGAGTGTGTACGCCGTTTAACGTAACTGGAGGAAGGTGTATATTTCTAGTCCTGTAAAGGGTATTCTTGTATTTTTTGAAGGATTTACATTGAGTCCTTCATTTTGACACCACTTCCATACTAAATTTAAGGTATTTTGCATGAGACCTGTTCATGTCGATTCATCTAGGTGGTACGTCTTTGAAACTTTGAAGCTTAAAAATATATTGATGAGCACGAGGTTTTTTCAAAAGCCCCAACAATGTCTATTTTGTACCCTCCTGAAGCTTTGTATGGTTCCCGGGTCGAAAGAGACCAATTGACAGATTGCTTTAAACGCTAACAAAAGTCAACGAGTCAGGAAGGTGGGCTTGTAGGTTTTTGCGTAGAGCCCTGTTGTAGTTTGAGAGGACTTCTAGAGACTCATCCCAATCGCCTTAGCGCTTAGAACGATTGCTGCTGTTACGAGCTGCTGAGCTTCTCTTTGTAGATTTTTTAATTTGTTATTCTCCCATTGAGATTGCTGATTGACCTGGTTTTAATCTAACAACTGGATTCGTACGATGAAGTTAGTAGAGCAGAGGTCTACGGCACAAAGTATGCGATAACAAGGACCAAACAAATTATGCAGCCGATTTAATTGAAATAACCTCTTTATGATATAATTAGGAACGTAAACCAAGAGTGCCATTTTATGCGCTCACCCAATCTGTTTCATTTTCGGTGATAAAAATAAAACCACCACGAATAGACACAGACGACACACTTAAATTTTGCTGACAATCCACTATTTGCCCACAGGGATTTGCTACAAAACCCCAATTCTCTCTTTTTTCTTTTCTTCACTCTGAATGTGCCAAAACATCAACATTCTCCTCGAAAATCACTCTTATTGAAACCCAAACAATGGAGTATAATAAAATTTGTTCCCCGTCCAATCTGTGTTCCACAAGACTAAAATGTAATAATATCCCAAGTTTTCAGCACTCCATAAAACTTACATAAGTTGTATCTATTTCAATCAATTGAACACAACCCTTTCAGGGAATGTTAACGTGCACAGCAGACCGAATTTATCGCCCTCATAAAACTACTAAAACGACCCACATATCATTCGTCCCCGGCACCCTTTTTGAACATACAACTTTACAGTGTGCACACACACTCATCATAGTAAGTCAGTGAAAATCCACTGGCAATATGTTTGTAATCGTTCTTGCTCCCTCACCCTTCCCCTTCTCTCTCTCTGGTTATCCAAAGAAGAGCGTGTGTATATCAATAAAATACAGTCTCCTTGTTCAATAATAAAATCGGCGCGCATTCAACTTTCCTCACAGTCGTCACATCCTTATACTATGACGACGACGACGATGATGACGACGATGACTCTGGGGGCAGAGAACGACCCTTTTCAACAGAAATCAAACTGAATGAGGCGATCACAAATCGAAGGGAAGGAAAGGGTTTCAAATGGTGTGTACAGTCTAGCACTTGAAAATGCGCCATTTAACACTATTACATCATTATATCGGATTAAGTGTATATTCGCATCAACAACAAATATTTCGTCAACACACATTCTCGTGTCCTCGTAAAATGGGTGAATGTAGCGATAAAACCACGACGACAACACTTTTTTTTTAGGGAGAGACAGCGATGTCGGTAAGACGACAAATCACTCACGTAGGTCGTGTAGGTATGTATTAAAATCCTTGAAACTCATCCAAACCAATTACGTATCAATTCATTTTGATTGATTGATTGATTAAGTTTTACAACAGTTCATTTCATTTTCATCCCTTTGAGCGACTTTGAATCCAACCCTATCGTTGTCGGTGCAAAAAAAAAGAAGAAAATAACAGAAGACATATTTAGAAATCAATTCAGAAGTCAGTTTGAATGGGATTAACTCGACCCTAAGGAAGAGAGCGTATCACAAGTTTAGTGCAAAGTTCTGCCTTTTATTTCCTTGTGTGTTCGAGTGTGTGTGTTTGTTGGCTTGGTGAAGGGAGCGAAAAGGATATTTTGCAGAAAAACTTTTTCAAGTACTATGTGCTCTATCGCTTCGTGTATCTAATGTTCTGTAAAATTAGTAAATTTGAGTTTTTCTTCTTTTCATTTCGAGTTGAAAAGTTCTGTTATTCAGTGAATTAAAGTTAGTTCCATTGGGGGCTTCTGTGGAGTAAGGACTTCGAGGGCGCATAACATAAGGGTAACGGGGTCATTGACGCCAGACTAGCTGCAGTTAAAAGGATCTTTGAAGGAGACGAAAAGTCGCCAATTTCAACACCAACAAATTGTAAATTAGCAAATTTTGTGTTCCTGTTCCACACCCACAAAGGAAAACTTTCTAAAAATGTTGAGGTTTACAATTTTGAGCGGGTGAAACAAGCTAAAAGTAGACCAAAACCTCAAAGAAATGTCTTGCAGAGATGTATCCGGGATCGTAGAGGATGGACGGCTTCCTGTGTCAGATACTCTACTAACAGAAAACTTATGGAAAATTCCTAGACCATCATGAGATATTGTTTGATTTTGTTTGATGTTACTGTAACACATTTACTCAAACACAAACTGAAAATCTGTTCACGACTAAATCAACAGAATATATGAAATAATTGCACCCGGTTAATGAAAAATTAATTTTAAGCCAAGTAAGAACTTGAATTTTTGTCTGATCTTTCAAGTTTAGGAAGTTTAGCAAAGTTTAGTAAGCAAGTCGATATTTGAGTTTTAAAACTTAATTCCTTATTCATGATCAAAATCGTTGAAAAGAAGAAGAGAGCCTTAAATTTTCAAAACGATACTATGAAACTTCGCTTATTTCTGAGAGGCAAACACTAATAGGTTTTTTATTTTAGATGTAAAGCCTCTAAAAAGATTTCTGTAGGAACCCCAAAAGCTCAACAGAAGCTTCCACTTCTTTCCAAGTTAAAGAAAGTTTTAATTTTGACTCTTTAAGGCAAGGTATAGAAGCCTTTGAAGGCTCAAGCTTCTGTTAAGCCACGACGGCTTGCACGATTGCTTTACGTTTTCTAATTTTTCGTGCAGCATATATTTTCAAGCTGTAATTGTATATTCTTTAGATCCGAGCGGAGGTTGTGGCTGGATTCTTTTACGCCAAGCGAACAAGTGGCTTCAAGATTTTTTTAATTTTCAAAACAGTATTACTTACTTACTTAACGGGTCTTTCGTAGAGTTTTACCAAATTGCTTTTGGAAGTTTTACCGGGTTAACTCATAAAAACTCTTCTTCCACTCCATTCGTGTCAAAAAAATATATATTCGCACCCACTTTGGTTGGAGAAGCTAAGCTGGCTTAAGGTCCAGTATGGGGCGTTTCGACTTATGTTCATTTATTTTGTTTTGCTCTGCTTACATTTAGCAGAGCATCTCTAAGAATTCGTCGGCTTGCCGATCCTTAACCATTTGTTCCTTTAGGAAATTTAAATGTTAGCTGGAGCTCACATCCTGTGAGCCTATCATGTCGAAGGGCTGAAATTAATGTCGTCAAGATGTTGGCAAAGAATTTGCTTCTGCTAAAAGCTTTAAAGAAGCTTTTAGAAAGCTTTGACCTGTCGATTCTTAAACATTTGTTCAGTTATGTTACTTGGAAACCAACTCCTGTCGCAATCCCAGCAGATACTAAGCTCTTCTAACATTTGGACCGTCAATCAGTAATGTAAGCATGAGGAGAGATCATACCAATTTTTATAATGCTGTTAGATGTATTTTTGTGAACACACCTTATACCACACCATTTTACAAATTACTTAACATAGCAGACTTCAATAGCATCATGACCTTTAGATTAGATCCGCTTTTAATCTAGTCCATTAAGCTTTAAGGTAAAATTTAAGGTCTTATTCGATCATCCCCAGCTTTTCCAACACAAACTCCATCCGCTCATCAAGCATGCTTTCTAATATTGCTCTAAACTAAATGCCGCTAATTCCGCCAAAGACAGTCCCAATCCTATTTGCAAAAGTAGGATGTTTTATGACAATGGATGATAATTTATCTTTTCCATAGCAAAATGTAAGCCCCGAAGGGACAAATAAATATAAACAACCTAAGAAGGGTATATTTTAAAATATTTCTTTTTAAACAATCCACCACCCACTTCTGGTGCCCCTAATCCATCCACCGATGACAAATCACTTTGACAAAGTCTACGCAGATAATTCAATTTACTTTCTACTTATTCAGTGCTGCCACAAAAAAAAACAAAAATGTGTATGTAAATATCAAGTATAATCCCTTGTCATTCCGAAAAATAAAATAAAATAAACAAGACCTCGACATCGTAAAGATAATTCCTTCTTATTTACATTCTCAAACCATCACCCCCCCCCCCCCCCTCTCCAACCATTGCTAATTCATAAACTAATTACGCATTTTTACCCACAATAAAATTTCCTTGAAAATCAAATAAGAATAACAATAACAATAAAAATAAAAGATTATCACCATGAACCGCAGATAAAGATCCACAAAAAAAAAAATATGCTTCACACACAGAGAAGACTGTATTATCCCCGTCGTTTGAGATGAGAAATATGTGCCAACAAATTTATCGTTCAATTCTACTTCATAAAAATAAAAAAATGTTTAACGAAAAAAATCACTCAAAATGTTTTTGTGGATTTTTTAACAAAATTAAATGTTTATATTTTCTTCCTCTGCGCTGCTTATTATTAGATATAATAACACTCACCACATGCGGAGTTAAAGGCACAAACAACCAGTAGTAGGTACTGAACCAGACCGACCTCAAAATATGAAGAAAAGAGGAAAGGGAGCAAGATGATATTGAGTAAAGAGACAGACGTTAGTCGTAAAAAAATACAACATAAAAATAAATAAAACTAAGACACTGGTGAAGGAAAAAGAAAACAAGAAATATGTATCCTTCTTCTTTGAACCGCAAATCTTATTTTATTTTTCTACGCTCCACTTGTCCTCCTCCTCCTCGTGCTTAGTGGGTAATGGGTGGATGGGTGGGTGGTTGTTTGGTTCGTTGGTTGAGAGGAAGCATTTTTTTATGATCTCGCAAATAAAAATAAACATTTTTGCTTTTTATAACATTTTGTTGTGTTTTTTTTTTGCTTTGCTTTTCCTTTCGTTTATGGGGTTTTCGCGCGACTATCATAAAACTCAAGCCAAACCAACAGCATTTTGTGTTGTTGGGGCAGCAGCAGCAGCAGCAAAGAGAATGGCACAAATAAAAATCACAAAAGCTAAGGAAAAGGGAGATACGCCATAAACGACCATGCTAAGATGGTGGATAATTTCTATCTCATCTCACGACTGCCAAAGGGCCGGCGGGGGGAGATAAGGAGACCATGAAAAAGCTGAGGGATTACGCAGCAAATCTGTTTCATCCACCCGAATAAGGGTGCCATAATCTTTGTGGCACTCCCACCTTGCTGTGCCGTGCCGGTTGGTCGGTCTGTCTGTCTGTTTTTTTTTTTTTTTTTGGGAAATGGCATAAAGTTAATATAGTCCCAACGGCAATGGGGGTCCATGTTAAGCATGAATAAATAAAATGTTTAACGTTCTTCGGGACAATTCAATTACCAGATTTTTCCTTCTTCTTTCCCGCATGGTTAGCGAATGGAATACACGAATGCAGATAATGCGACATTCATAGCAAAGTTTGTGCTGCCGCTGCTGTTGCTAAATTGTCTAAGGGCTGAGGGGGAAGGGCTTTTTATGTGGTGCTCCCATGACAGCAACAGAAATGGAAAAACATTATCTAATCGTCTGTCAAGTATAAATCGCATTACAAGTGAAGAAGCGCTCATAAAACAACAGATTTCCTTCACTTGAAATCCCCAATGTAAGACTCGCATACCCCAGCAGCAGGCCCACTCGAAATGGATTGGTGGCTTGTTATAGTTGTTCAATGAATTACAAGTGGATGTACAAATGTGGGGCTTAACGCAAATCTATCGATTACCTTTAGTCTATGTGCTATGCTGTCAGACAAGGCAGGCAGGCAGGCAATCAATGATTGCTGTAACGATACGGTGAGAGGCAGCAGCAGCAGTGCCACCCACACACTCGTACTTGGATAATTACACTCTTGTCAACATTGTTGAAATAACAGTTGAACGAGGTCTAACAGATTGTTTAACGGAAGAGCGCTCGGTCGTTCGGTCGGTTGTCTGTTGGCAAAGCAATGAGATTATTGATTTACTAGTGTTTAGGGGGTATGGACAGGACGACTTAGACATGGCCAGTGGCATCTGTTCAAGTTCACAGGAATCTTCTTAAGACAAATAATTACTCATTGGATGGCGTCAAGTACAATCATCTCGAGTGATCGAATTTTGACTACCTGTGAGCGCAGTGGTTCAATTGTTAGTGAATTCAAAGACATACCGGGAATACTAAAGGTATTTTCACTGACACAAACATCCAGGTGCATGTCCATTAAAGCAAAAAAATACATAGCTTCGCACACACAAATGAACGGCATTGTCTATATTTTGTTCTTTTATTTTGCCAAATATAAGTCAGAAACAGTAATCTGGGAGTCAACAAATTAACTTTTGTAAATTTTGTGTACAAAGTACAAAGCTATACTTTTGGCAAGTTACTGACTAACACAGCGATTTATTTTACATTGCAAAGATTCCTAAGCATGTAAGTACAACATTTATTTAGGCAAAAAATATAGCTCCGCACACAAATGATTAGCTAAGTTAAGGCTATATTTCGGTTTTTCGCTTCGTCATCACTTGAAAAACAAACAAACAACATTTAAGTCAGAAACAGCTTTCGGAGACCTCACAAACTAAATTTCTTTGAATATTGTGTGTGCAAAGCTATACTTCTGATAAGTAAAAAATTCAGTTCTCAGATGCGTTAAAAGAAAGTGGGAGGCGCTGAATATGTGTCCGTTCGGCCTTAATTAAGTGTGAAGTTAGTTGCTATTTTATTTATTGTAGGAATGATGTGTAAGTGTTAGTGTGTTAGAAGCAAAGAGCGCTCCATGATTTAATAAACCAACACATTTGGAACTACTGATGATGTATAAAGGTCTTCCACTAATATTTCACTCAAATCGGCTAAGCTGCGGTTCTGTAGAGCTTGGCCTTGGCATGGGAGATGTTCAACAGATTTAATTTCCTCTTAATTTCAAGCTTCTGCAAGCAAACGTCAATGAGGGTCTAAACTGCAGTTCCTGCTAATCAGCTAATAATAAACATAGCTTTAGAAACAGACTGTGCTCAGCTTACCAGCTGCTTCGTTTTTTTGCTGCCTACTCTACCTTTACGTTTTAAGGCAGTGTTTGGGGGAATTACTAGTCCTACCTTTTTTCGTCGAAGTTATATCCACGTTTTACTAGATTGAAGAGGTTGAGTGTCAAGTGCAAGTGTCTGAAAGACCATAAACTCTGTTCTGTCTTTATTTAAGATCGCCTTTGTTATCGATCGATCTGTTAAGTTCTTTGTAAATAGCTCGTGGTAGGGGCAGTAGAGTTGCTCAAGTTGCGGTGTGGAATGTATTGAACGAACCCTTTGCGTAATTTTGTTGTAACTCGTTCAGGCTTAGATTTTCGAGTAGGTAAGCATTTATTGTTAACCAATTGAGACTAGCTATCGGGAATAACAAACGAATTAATGCTTAATGTGTGGAGAGTTGCTCTAGTTGCTGTGTGAATTTTATTCAACCTTTAGGCATTTTTATTATACAAGTTTCAAATATCCGCTCAGATTTTGATTTTTGAATAAACATTTATAGTTAACCAAATGGGCCTAGAAATCGGAATTAACAGTCGAATAACCTATTTGATGCGAATAATGTGTGATTGGTGGAGTAAAGTTGCTGTAGTTGCGGTGTGGATTTTATTGAACCCGTGGGCATATTTTTTAAATATAGAACCATGGGTCCAGCACTGTTGAAAATTTTAGTTAAACCCACAAGCAACGTTTCATCGGCAGTCGCTGTTTAGATTACTTTTGCACGTAACATGACTAAGGCTACGGTTACAGTGGATACGCTTTCTGGCGGACAACTGTTCTGACGTACACTTTAAAACAAAGAAAACTGTAGGTTTGCAACTGCTCTGTTGTTCGTCAAAATACGCATCCACTGTAACCGTAGCCTATGTCAGCTTCTACAAGTTTATAACCGGTTCGAATTTACAAAATTTCCCATTTTGTTTTTAGAATTTTAAAGAATAAGTTCTAAAACGTTTCACATAAATTCAATTCGCACTTTCGAGTACACTTTATTGTCGCCGCAGCAACAATTTCAAAGAATAATTCTTATCTATCTAACAACACAGTTGTGTCATGACTTGCTTCTTCATAATGTCAAATAATTTTTATGTTCTTCAATTCAGCAGAACCAAAGGGTTATTGTCCGCACAAAAGAACAATCAACCGAGCTTAAAAATGTCTTTGAATTAGGACAGGAAATACGTCAACACAACACGATGACAGACAAGCCGGCATGTCTTGTGTTGTTTTATTTTTTCAGTCTTTTACTGCTTAAGCTGCTCCCTAAACGAGATTGGTTTTTTTTTTGTTTTTCTCGTGTCTGCCAGGTAAAGACTCCGTTTTTATATGCACACCTCATAAAAGCGGGGGGAAGAAAAAAGAGCAGAACATAAAAATAAAATAAAAAAAAAACATTATGACGCCGCGTCAAGCTGTAAATTCATTAAATTATTGTTTTGCTGGTGGTTATTTGCTTGTAATACGTTCACACACTCTCGGCAGATACAGTATCCTACCTTATGTAACCCTGTACACGATATAATTCAACAAATGGTAGTCGATTACGCACGCATTATTGAATTTTCAATGAGTCTACAAAAAGGAAAAATACGAATACAAAAGTTGCCCTTTAGGTGTTCGTTACACAGAAACACACAAAACATACAAAGTTCCCTTTAAAGAGTCTGTGAATAATTTATTGGCAACGGGGATGAAAGGCAAAGAATAGGGGTCTGTAATGCGACCCTTGCGTGTGTACATGTTTAATTTATATGAATAGGGATCTCTGGTTCGTGTAATACTGATTGGACACACTCCTTGTGCGTTTTGTAGAATAGAAAAAAAAATAGAAAATCTCAATTTAATTTATCCGAGGATTTGGATTTGAGAAGTCGATGTAGTACTGTGTGTGACCAGAAGTGGAAAAAAACATACCACTCAAGCATGGGGAGGGTTGCAGAAAATCCCCCTCTCTTTCTCTCTCTCGCTCTGTGTGTGTCTTTAACATTTTGTTTGTGTGCACATATCTTGCTGATTAAATCCCCGGGGGTTAATACACAATGGCTGATGGGCCGATAAATTCGTGGATGGCTGCACGCCCCTAATGCAATCTGACGTTAGAGTTCTCACTATAATCTTAATCAACCCTATACGGAGAGAGACAGGGAACCTGTTTTGGGTGACTTCCGTTGTGATTTTTTTTTATGTTCGGGTTTTCGAAGGGTAGTCCTCCCTGTCTTTGTTTGTTTCTGTGCATGCAACCCCTGTTGATATATCGCTACGACGGATTTCAATGAATATCTTATTTTATTTTCTAAATTGTGAATGCAATGCGGCGCCGCCGCGGTACTTTTTATTGTACCTGGGATTGCGTGGATTTATGTTCAATTGTTTCTCGGAAACGTGAACACACATTGTTTGACAGAGAAATTAGACATCAATTTGTTGAATGGGAATTCGAGAGTAGTATGAGCTGCTGAGGGAAGCAGCAGCACAGCAAATGTCGGATAAACACGTAATATTAGCGCGAAGGGGGAACGACGAGAAACCGCAATGCATCGACATAATACAAAACAGTGTTCTTCTCACCTATTGTTTTCGGGCCTTTGGTATTTATGATGCGACTGATGTCCCCCTGTATGTTGAGCTAGTTCGGATTATACTATGTGCATGCGGCAGCACTTGGTTTGGAACAATTCTTTAGGGAATCATTTCTGAAGTGGGGTTCCGTTCGATAGTCATGCATGCAGTCGGTCGGTCGATGCAGCAGTTAATGGGATGAATAGGCCAGCCATTCAGTCAGCCAAGCAGCCAGCTGAATTAGGGTGAAGCACTGTATTAAGGTTCTTGCAGTGTGCTTGGGAAATCAGGCGAAACGAAGTGGGAATTGTGAGAGTGCTTAGGCTTACGATGGGTTGCACTTTTTTTAAGGTAGAGGTAGAGGTGGAAATGCATGAAATAGTTGAATAAGTAAAGGCTCGGCATCTGTTAATAGGGGTCATGAGGATTTTAGCAAGTTTATTAGGGACTTACTGAATGTGTGAACAATGCACACCTATGGAAGTCCATTGAACTCCAAGTGAAAACTTATTAAAAGAGTTGAATGTGTTTTTTTTTAGTGGTTAACAGCCTGAACGACAACATATAATTGCAGACCACCCAAATAGGACTCAGACCGAGCTGTTAAAAACATGGATGAGACTTGTAATTGTTTGGGAAATAAATTATTTCTGACCAGGCAGACAGGCAGGCAGTTTTTGCTTCAAATGTTCAATGAAACGGTCCAATAAGTTGAAAATCAAGTAATTGGTCAACTAACTGTAACTGTACAACTAACTCTTCGGCGAGGATTTGGCAAGATCTATACATTGTTTTGACTGTTTCCTTGAATCCGGTGTACCGGATCACACCTATTTGTGTTTGTTAATGTAGCAAAAATTCTGTTTCATTTATTTTTGACACCAAATTTCACGTCATAACTGAACTACAGGATCTGAACTTTAAAACTGGAGCATATTTTTAACATTCGTAAATAAATAATTAAGAACTTCAATTCGCATCGTACTTCTTATTAATAGTTTCCTCTTAGCTTTAAAATCGTAAATTTATCAAACAAAATCATTTCAATTTAACGACGGTATTCGTAGCGCGTTGTTGGTGTATTTTTAAATTTGAACGCACATCAGACATTTGTTCGATGTGTCACTCGGAACGGCCAGCTTGATACAAAAATTTTTAATTTCGTACAAGTAGCAGTGAATTCTCTTAAGATCGGATAAAGGGTTGCCATACACAAAAAAAGAATTAGCAGCACGCAAGCTTGTGCTGGAAACTACAGAAGAGGCCGTAACAAAGCAACATAGCAACTGACTTTTATGGGCTGTCACAAAAGTTTTTCATCTTGAGGCCAAAGGCTACCCGCGCGAATAATCTCTTCCACTGGAGGTATTGATTCGCCACGGATACCCCCTTTTGAACTTATTTCTCTATGCGTCCATGTGAAGGCTGTAAAAGTTGACCCTTTCCAACTGATTTTAAATTTGCATAATGAAAAAATTTGCGTTTTAAAATTTGTGATAAGTTGATTTCATGAAAAGTCGGGGCCAAAGAAGGACCGACCTTCACATACTACAGCTGCATATCTCAAGGTAGTTAGCAAATTAAACGAATCTCTCTAGAATCAGTGTGTTTGAAGATGTTCTATTACCGATCCAATATTTGAAGCCAGAGCTGTCGACAAAATTGATACCGAAAGAGGTGGCAATGATTTTAAATCCTGCCTAAAAAAAAGGACAAGCACTTAGAAATTTTGGCCAGCCTTTGGAGATTACACTGTATATGTCGTCGGAAATATCACATAGATACAAGTCGAAAACAAGCAAACCTTACGAACGTGTCTTAAAACTAGACACTCCGTTTTAGTAAGACCCGTGTTAAAGATATGACTTTGAATATGGTACCAAGATACCGGAGACGTGTTCTTGCTAAGCAATCACAGTGGCACAGTATGTGCTCCGCTGATTCTTCGTCTTCGTGGCACATTCGACAAGTGTTGTCTGGGCCAAGTGTTGGCCTTGCCTTATATCTGCCGAGATAAGCATGTAGGCGTTTACAATTGCTTCTGTCTAAATATATAGATGAAGGGGAGAAAGGTTCAGTAGGACTTCTAGCTCTGTGTTGCTGTTCGCATTGCTTTTTTTCCACCAGCAAGGTGCTGTATATGTGACAATAGGTCAATTTTTGTGTAAATCCACACAATATTTTAGTTTAGTCCGCAATTTTTGCCAAGCAGACTTTTACAGGTCCAGTGGGAGATACTAGCTTTGTAGGTATATGACCTTTTTAATGTGAGAGTTTTCCCACGTGAGTTTTTGATCAACAAGTTTCTAGAATTGGGAAAAAACGCTCGAGCTAGTTTTAAGGTACTATACCTTGACTAAGACCCACTACCTTGTCATCTTACCGGCAGTTGCATTTAAGTAAATTAAAAATAAAAATATCAAAGAAATTGTGTAAACCATTAGACGGGAATTAGGTATAGCAATTTTGTTTTGTGTTAACTAATTACTATTTGACAACGTGTCCAATAAATCCACGAGAATTATGACCCAATTACAGACTGTATTTCTGTTTTCTATTTTATTTAACCCCACATATTAATTTATTTGGAGGGTAAACTTATCTTGATTGAACTAGTTCTACACAGTTCATCTGTTAATAGATGTTTTCGTATTCCATAGACAAAGCGGCAAATGACAAACAAATCAATTACCAGTTCTTACTAGAGAAACCGGCAAAATGCGGACATTTTCGGACAAAACACCTCGTGTTGGAAATTCCTATTACATCCAGTGACACTTTCATCGAGCACCGATAAAAACTGGAACAACTTGTTATGGTGAAATTAAAACTGGCTATTGTTAATGTTTTTATTGATATCAAGAAAAGAATTATTTTTTATGAATGGGAACGGTCCAGTTGCCCTTTTAAATGGGCAGTTTAAACTGAGAGTTTAAAAACTTAGCTGCAATCTGCATAACATCGAAGGAACTCAATTGCTTTCAAATGGAATCAGTCTTAAACAATTTTACCAGTGGAAAGCTCGAAAGGTTTAAAGTGTTATCAGTTTGCTGAAAAATACAGAATGACACAAAATAAGGGAAGTAAGACGACCGGGCTAACGTTTTAACACACTTTTAATGCTTTTAACGATTTTTCCGTACTCCTCTTCATTATTTAAGATGTTTTAATCAGGATTGTGTCACAATAACTCTGATCGGGTTAGCCGAATGCGGCTTCAAAAAGTAGCAGCAGGCCTTTTGGTTTTGGCTAATTGAATCTATGGGCTATGAAGTTATATTTTGCATCGTCCAGGGGCTTTGAAGTCTGTGAAGAATACGGGCATGCTCTTGCTATATATTTTGATCTTTATTTTTGACACCGTTGATCCCTAGTCGCGTTAGGCCACTGTCACCGGCACAAATGCGGGACAATATAAAGATGTTAAATGTGTAGCTAGGCTATCCGATATTTGATGCTCCTACTTCCATATTGCGCCGCTCCACAGAATTACTTTGAATCCTTTTTAATATAACAACAAAATTGTAGTGTCAAACTTACCTTATTAACTGACAGCGGTGACTGTTGTCCACCAGCAGCAGCTGAATTATTTTGCTGCTGTTGCTGCTGCTGTGTGGTTGGTGTAACCAGTTTTTTTGGGCTCTGTGGTCCCGCAGTTTCCTGCGGGTTACCGGAGGGCTCTACACGTACTATGATCGCTATGGTTGTGGATTTGAGATGTGTCCCCCACAAATAGGGACACTACTCTCAAAACTCGAACAAAAATTACGAAGAAATAAAAAGAAAAATAAGTTAAGGAAATTTCTTCCAAAACCAAGGAGCTCGATTTTGTTTTAGATTGATATCCTTTTTAGTTGCTGATGATGATTTAGTTTATGTCGGCTTGAGTAATCCAGTTTTGACATGATTTTTGTTTTATTAAAATTCTTTGAAGTTGCAATTGAAGTTTGATTTTTAAACACTGAAAAATAATTTCAATATTATAACCGTGGCCGGCCTTTCAATTTTGACGCAATAAGGAAAATGCAACACGTGTACGAAAAAGACTTCAAATTGGTTTGCTTAAAATCTGATCTTTCGAACATAAAACTTTTTGTTTTAGTATAAAAGAACCGCTGTAACGAAGCATTCGAAGCATGTAGGTAGTTTGAAATTTCATTCCTAAATTGTCCTTGTCAATGCATACAAAGATCGGATGGATTCAGAAGCAAATTGCCTTGGAAACTAACAAAAAAATATAAAAAAAACCCCTACCAACGATGGCAATAAGTAAAATTAAAATGGATATCTTCGTTTCAGCAGTGCAGTAGCTAAAGTCTGTTGACTGCTCTTCTTTCTTTTCATTTTTTTTTTGTAATGGAAATTCAATACTTCATTCAGATTAGACTACTCAATTGCAATGAATGGAGCAACGAAATGAGTTTAATCCGGACAGAGTAAGGGTGGAGAGAGAAAGAGAGATAGACGAGCCAGCGTTGAGGGATTAATATAAAAATGTTAGAAAAGGGTATCCCGCACCACTGTTATCAGATCTCGTCGTCCATTGCTCGCTATTCGAGAAACTCAGTTGAAAATAAACTTTCAAAGGAATGTAAAAAATAAAAAAGAAAAAAATAAACTGAACTACTCCCACAATTGAGTTTCGAAACGACTACGACGACGAACCTAAACGAAATGGACAACAGGGAAAAAAAAAGACAGCAATCCTCCGGCCCGCTAGAGAGATGCGAAACAGGATGAATGAAACTCATGCGTTCATGAAGAAGACCACTGCCGTCGCATCCTTCTTTTTTACGATTGCTTTTCAGAGCCAAAAAGTGTAGCGGAAGGACGTACAGAAGAACCCCAAGAGAAGGACATGAAGCTGTTCTTTGTGGAGATTTTTTTTCTGTTTTTTTATTTTTTCAAATTTTTTTTGCCTTCGATTCTTTTGTCCTCAATGTGCTGCGCTCTGCGCTGAAGGTCCAAATGAAAAGAACAAAAAAGAAATCATTTAAAAAAAATGAAACAGAATGGACAGACGGACGTGTCCATATATGTAGGTACAGATGAAGAAATGTATATCCTTGGCGAGGCAAAAAGCGGTTGATCAGTTTTTTTTTTTAATTTCTTTCTTCTCCTCTTGGCTACGGGGATTTTTATTATTTTTTTTTTTAATGAAAAAACAAATACTCGTGGGTGGGTGGTTTGTGGTTGCAGTGCAGCAGTTTGGCTTGACTGCCTTTAGTAGAAGACCATCATCTCAACCCACTACTTGCACGATGGAAAAAAAACCAACAACGTCCAAGTTAAATGGAGCACTAGTAGATGGGGCAGTCGAGGACGACGACAAGGAAAAACCACTCTGAAATTTGTTCGATGGCGAATTTGCTTGGTTTTTTTTTGTTTTTTATTTCGGGATATGTGTATAATGATTACGGTATATAGAGGGGAATATGCGGATACTTGGTTTCATACTGCAATGATATACACCAGCGTGGATGGATAAGGTGTGGGTAGAAGGTTGTCTGTGCCAGAACTGTTGTTGATTTTTTTTCGTTTTTTCACTTTTTTGGCTGCTCAACGGTTCAAAGGTTGTACTGGATCAATAAAGTAAAAAATAAAATTGTATTTTTTTCTGGCTACACTCTGGAACTCTGATTTGTAAGGTACCTACTGCCTTTGAGCGTGGAAGTAACTTCAGAAATCCAATTTTACGATTCTTTGGTATTGCGCTGTATGAAAGTGCAATTTGAAGTCATATAGAGACACTCTTTGAAATTTTCTGCTGAAAAAAAGTGAGTCGCAACGGCAATTTACAGCTTATTTTGAACTTTTGCCATAGATTTAAATTTTACTTCAACTTGACCATAGGCAATCACTACTTAGAGATGCATTACACTGACAGCTAATTTCGAAATAACCATTTTCATTTCGAAAGGTTTAAAACGACCACAACAAACAGAGTCTTTATAAATTTACAATGCACATAATTCTTGCTTTTTGGACATTAGTTGCATTTTATATTTGTTTTTCGAAAATGATCTGTCAGATCTGTCGAAGTTAAATAAAAACATTTAGGCAGCTGAGTCTTAGCAACATTTAAAAACGAACAGCGTCAAATTAAAAGTCACATTTATAAAATAGATTATTTTCGAAAATAATTTTTCGGTTACATACTTCTTCGAACAAAAATTACTGATATCAAAATGTGTTTTATTTTTCCTTTTTTTGGCGGATAGGAATCAGAATGCAATTAGAAATCCAATTTTTCATGCTTTTTCGCGAATATAAATCAGATTGCAAGCCAATAACGAATTTTCGAAAGTCTGAATGGACTAACATTGACAGCTGTCCAACACGGTCTCCACACTTATTCGATGTCACTAAGAGAGATGTCACATTTTGAAATACATTTTTCGAACATTGAATGCCACATTTTTTGTGAAATTGGTGTTCGCCTGTGGTACCATATTTTATTAGGGACTTCACTTTCGAAATAGTGAGAATTCGACTTTCCTCGATTTATTTACACTTTACGTTTGCTTTAATTCTAAATAGTGCAGCTGTAAAATTATCGAGTTTATGAAATAAATCCATATACATAATTCGGTTGCCAATTCGAACTCAAATGTCACATTTATTCCTTAAATTGAACTGTAATGGAATTCAACATTCATTAATTTCTTAACAGATGTCAACAGCGTTTGGTTTCTTAGCGCACAAAAGCCGTGGCTTTTGTTAAAATTCGAAATAGTGAGGCTGTCAAATTTTCGAAGTGAAAAGAACGTTTTAGCGTTGTGTGTTTAAATAAATTCATTTGTATTGAATTCGACCTCAAATGTCACTTTTCCCAGAGGAATTCAGCAATTCAGTCTGATGTGTCACTTTTTCCCAGAGGAATTCATTTAGCAATTTAGACTCATATGTCAAATTTTTCCATAAAATGTCCTTGTAACAGGAAAGGAATTCGATATTTCTCAGTTGCTTAACAGATATTAAGAACAGAGTTTCTTTTTTGATAGACAAAAGTCGTGGCTTTTAGGGAGGAACATTTAGTTCAATTCGAAAAAGTGAACCTGCCAAATTTTCGAAATAAGTTCATACAATTCCAACCCATATGTCTCATTTATCTCTAAAATTGCACTTTCACTTCAAACACCATCGCTTTAAAAATGCAAAAACGAGTCCACAACGAGCGCTTTAGCATTTAACAGCCGAATCACCAACAAAAAATAACCCTCCCTTCACGGACATCGTTCTGCAATTTCAATTCGCCAAAAATACACTTAATCCCCGCTGAGATTCGCGTACCGGTCTAGTGAGTTTCTAAAATAAACGTTCCTCTTTCCTACTAAAATTGCAATTCAGGGATTTTATATTGCCCGTCGGTAAATGTAAAATGTACCGAGGCACTCTGTGTCATTGTCTAGAGAACAGAGGAGAAATACCCGTCCGTAAGGTAACCGTTGGTCTATTGATTTTCTCTAACCCTAAAATCAGATGGACCTAATTTAAATATACGAAATTGTGTTGTTTGGGTGTTCATTTTCTTTATTGCGTCAACTGAAAATGGGAATGTGTGAAATCTATTTATTTTGTTCGACCAAGAACAGGGTAATCCTCTTACATATTTCTTTTTGTTTTTTTTTTTTACAACTTTAGCGAAAAACAACGAGAAAAAATTAAATCAAATCGCGTATATTTGTTCTGTCGACGAAACGAAAATAATCCAATTGACGACGGGGAGTCAGTCGAGTCGACGACAATACTCCCAAGTTAATGTGATATGGTATTCCAATGTTTTCCACAGTGTAATCGGGGTGTTAATCCTTTCAGAATGCAGGTAAACAGCGGTAATGCAGCTGTCACCTGTTTTTTTTTATACTTTTTCACTTCACAATTTAAAATACATTTTTGTTTCACTATTTTGATTTTTTTTTCTTTTCTTTTCTATCACTTTTTGATTTTGCACTTTTTCTTTTATCACTTAATTTTCATTATTTACAAGCACAAATAGAAAATAAATAAAAAAAACGTATGACAGAAGTGAAAGCTTGTGTCATGATGGCAGAAGAAAATATCACCGTTGTTGTGCTGCATTCATATTCAAAATAAGCACAGTAAGAATCCGGATGAATAGAGGTGGCGACTGTATGTGTGGGCACAATAATATAATTAACCACTTAGTTGTTGTTATTTAAATAGATAAACACTCGCCGCACATGACACCACAATGTAATTAGCACTTAAATCCTCTTTTGATGATTAATTAATCCAACACCATTCGGCGCGGGTGGGCGGTCGGGCGGACGGCTGTTCCGTAGATGGTGCGAGACACTGAAGTGAAGATTTTTGATTCTCTCACTCCACTCCCAGTGGGCGGAAAGGGTAATGTGACAAGATTAATATTTGTTTCCTACGGACACGATAAGCACGAATGTAATGCCATTTTAAACGGATGAACGATGACGAGGACGCGAATTTTAGTATTTAAGTTTTCGATTCGATTCGACAATCAAAAGTTGAAATTCATAAAAACGCCCGATACACGACCCTCCGTCAACAATAGCTCTACTCGGTCTGATTCGATGTGTACGCTTGGATTTCTCTTCGACCACGAGAAAATACGAAAAACAACAAAAACAAACAACTCTATAAGAGAAGGGGAATCAATTTCAATGGCGGCTGAAGTGAATTAAATGCTGTTGTAGTTGTTGTTGTTGTTGTTGGTGTTGGTACTGTGTTTTGTTGGAGTATTTTAGCTCTCTTAAGCAGTTGTCTGGTTTTATTTGGTTTGGTTTTTGTTGTCTCTTGGTGTGCGCATGTTTGGTGGAACTTGTTGGAGGATATCGCATCACAGCAGGGATGTTATCCGAGTTATTTTTATTCGAGAGAAAACTATCATCTAGATGGAATTTATTTTGTGTGGACGACGCGTGTGTGTTCGTGAATGATGAATGCGTGATGGGAATTTATTAAAACGAAAAAATAAAAATAAAATAAAATAGCATATTTTGTTTAAAATGTCACAAGTGTCAAAATATACACAGATTTAGATTCTTAAGGTGATTAGCAATTATGTTTTATTATTGATGATGTTGAACATAGTAAATGGGATGAGAAAAGTTGTTTGTTAATTTATTTTCATTATTTTTTTATTTTTATGAATTATTTATGACAGTTAAAATTGTATTTGCTGTTTATAGCTCGTCAATTTAACAATTTGTTTTTTATTGTTGATGGAGATGGGTGATGAATTTTTTTTATTTAAGTTTATTTTTAACGGCACACTATTTTGTGTTTTTTAGTAGATATTTTATTCCACTGTTGGTGGTAATTACACACGGTATTCAAAGGTTTTTTTTTATTAGTTTTTAACCGATGAGTTATCAGTGGGAAAATAGAAAATGAATACGTGTATCGAAAAGGAAGGTCAGAATTAGTTCCCTTATATTTCATTCCGTTTTTTTTTTACAATTCCCAATAAATATTACTTGACTTTCTGACCCGAATGAGTTAAAACTCCTATACATGCCTCAATTTTGCAGTGTGCAAACCATTCGTAATCAAACAAAAAACTGCATCCATCAAACTTCAACCTTTTCCAAGAAATACTGTTTGCTTTGATAAATAATAAAAAATTGCTTTAGTATGAAGCGAAAAGCGATAAGAAATCAGCGTCAGCTTTAGTAAAATTTCAAGTGAGTCACAGCATGCTTAGTAAGCAGAATATTTATGATTCAGATAGACTAATCGGAAAGTAGTAAATAGCAATATTAATGCAAACTAGAAATAAATTCGTCTAGATTTGTGCAGCAAAGTATATACATACATACGTAGTGTTATGGAATTTTGTAAAATGTATTGATTTGCACACGTAATGGAGTTTTCTATAAATACTGAAATGAGTATTGAGCGACAGTTGACCTATTGGTCAATCCTAATATTATACACCCAGCTCAACGTACACCCACGTTTTTGAACACCCACAAGTACCCGACTGCGATTTCTTGTCTTCTTAAATTTGTACCAGCGTATGCGACACGTAATAAGTGCAGGTAACGCGTTTTGAAGCCAAATAATTATAAGTAAAATAATTAAAATAAATATTAGGCGTAAACGGCCCATACAGGACCTAAAGCCTAGCTTCTCCAACCATTGTGTGTGCGAAGTTATTTTTGACACGAATGGCGGGACCTACAGTTTAATGCCGATTCCGAACGGCAATTTATTTTTGAGAAGCTTCTCATGACATTTCGTACTCTTGGATGTTTGTCAGACGTTCGCAAGAGGTGGGGCAGCGAATTAAAACTTTCAGGTGGTATAGGTCGGGATTTGAACCGGCGACCTCTGGGAGATGTACCAAGAAGTGGATGTAGTCCAAAAAGCCAAAACTCTTCGACTAAATTGGCTCGCCCACATCGAGCTAATGGACAATAATGCTCCGCTAAGAGGATCTTCGAATCTCAGCCTCCAGGTAACGAAACGACAAGGAAGACCGAACTTCCTTTTTAAAGACCAAGCCATCGCAGATGCCTGAGCGCTTGGTCTGCATAACCGGAAGCAGCGTGCCTCTGCCGGAAACCCATTAAGTAAATAAGTTAGTGATAAGGTGAGTTAAAGCTGAAAATACTCAAATCAATTTAAGCCATTTTTGTTTTTCCTACGATTTTGAAAGTGCGATTCGCGAGTCGACAAAGAATAGAAAGATAAACATTTTGTACATATAGATGTAGCCCGGAGTTTAAGTTTGACATTCCTGCCTAACATGCATTTGTTCAAAGCAAAATTATAACATTAATTGACTAATAAAGCGCTATAGACCGAGCATAAAATATGGAATAAGGTACTACTCTACTGCACTCTTTTGTACTGCATTTTTCCACTGACCCTTTAAAGGACGTGAACTTATGACTGTAATTTTTCTTACAAAGCAAAATTAATATGGAAGACGGGTACGGACCTAAGGTTATGGGGATTTGCTTGCGATAACGGTTATTAGCTTAAGCGGACTAGATTTTAATGCTATTCCCAGTTAAAAGCTTATGAATAAGGAGTACTTCGAGATCATAGGGTTATAGGGGTAAGTGAAATTCAACTTTCTATGTATATTGTATTTAACTCAACACGGTAGAATGTTCGGTGTCTGCAGAAGCGAGTCTTGGAAGGCTTTATAATAGTCAATGGTGAAGATGCTCATTTCAAAATAAAGGACTGAGACGCCGCCTGTATAAATAAATAGGTTTCTTGTGGATTTGCTTCATTCTAAACACGGTAATAAAGTTTGATCACAAACATAAAGATACACACAAACCAGCTTCAAGCTGCTTCAAAACTTAATCCGCGAACTCGCGACTGATACATGGCTATGATATTTTGCAGAGGTAACTGAAGCCCAATAACTTTGAGTTGATTTAATTCAATTTCTCTGTTTTCGATCGTGATTGAGTGCGAAAAACATGCTCAAAATTTATTTTGAGCTCAACATTTATATTGCTAAAAAAGTATCAAACTTATTTTGCACACTGTCAAATGGTTAGCATATGAACTCATAAGCAATTAGTATGCACGAGGCTTGAGGGTGAGTTTATTTAAGGGCCGTATACTTGGCAGGTTTTCGGTGGCCGCCGACAAATATATACCGATCAAAATGGGCTCATACTATAACCTAATAGAAACCACGTATCCCCGAATGCTCCCTCGGCATAAATTGATTTTATAAGGTTTCTAAAAGACCTGAATTGAAGGGCAGTCAAAATTTGAACTTTCTAGGTTATATTAGGGTTAAGTTTCGGTTACATTATTTGTCACATATTTGTAATTCCTGAATACAAACATGAAATGCAACGCCTATGCATGAGTGGTTTACGAGAGCTGAAAACTAAAATAAATGTGAAACAAGTCCTCGACCGCTCCTCACACTTACGATCTTTTTAGTCGTATTCGCGAAGTAGGTATACGCAAAAAACGGCTTAAAATCAGAGCAAAAAATAAGCATCGTTCGTTATATTTTATTCCTTTCCACTTTTACCCCGTTTACTAAATAACGATAAAAATAAATTCCACGTTTAATTTAACATCCCTGGATTTAGTCTTATAATCTGTGAAAAATGAAATGTATCTTGTAAAGCGAAGGCAATAGCAATAGCAATGCAATGCAGCAGGCACAAACTCTCTTTACTACAAACTCAACCACCACTATTTTTATTTAACATATCAACAACTACATACTACATAGCAGTAGCAGCAGCACTGGGATGGTTGGTTATACTACTTGCTACTTCCAGTACGTAGGTACTACATAAATTCTTCTTTTTTTACGCTTACTTGAATTCCACACGGTACAGCGACGATGACGACGATTCCAACTAACACACAATGATATCATGGAATTACGGCAATAAACAGTAATTATGCAGCAATTAAACAGTAAGCTGTTAACATAATGAAATTAGCAGGTGTAGTAAAAATTCAATTAATTCCCCAGCGGCGCATAGAGTTGTTTTTGCTGCTAGTGTTGGTGGTTTGGAAGTAGTTCGTTCGTTCGTTCGTTCGTCGTTTGTTGGTTGATTACTGCTTTTGCCTTCTTGGGCATACGTTTTCTTGTTTTTGTAATATTTTTTTATATCCACTTCTCTTTTCTCTTGAACACCAAGTGGAACGGTTCTCTTCTTTGTGTGAACAAGTTTTTTTCACATGTTTGCTTTTTGTTTTCCGTTTTTTTTTTTTCATTTTTTTTTTTTGTTTTACTTTTTCATTTGACTAAGTGTCGTTTACCCCGCTGACAAGGCAAAAACTTGCAGTGTGCTCGGCGCACAGAGAGACACCGACCGACCGACCAACCAACCAACACAACGAGAAGAGGATTTTTCTTTTGGCAGAAAGCAAATTTATCCGACAAAGAGCAGCAGCAGCAGCAAAGTATCTATGAATCCACTCTAGCCAGAGATATTTCCATCCTACCACAAGCTCCGATACTACACCTAGTATAAGCCGGTTGTGCACAAGTATGTGTCATTTGACAGCTTCTTTATTGGCTTTTTGTAATAAAAAAAAAAAAACAGGAGGACTGAACACCGAACAGACTACACTAATTTGTGTTATGGAACGGAACACATAAATGGATAGAAGCGGTGCTCTGTGCGCGTGATTTTTGCGCAAAGTTTCCCAATTGTCGAGCACCGAGTGAATCTATCTTAAATGAAACAAAAGTGCATCTGGAGGCACTTTTCAGTGTATCTATGCGATGTTTTCAAGTATCTACGGGGTGTTTTTTTGAGTGCCTTTGCTAATTTCGTACTTATGACTCACGAAGCTAAGTGCCTTGAGAGCAATTTGAATATCAAACAAGCGCACGAGGAGAAAAATAGACACAGCGCCAAAGAAGAAAGTCAACAAACCGTGTTTTTTCGAGTTGAATTTGTGTGTTGGTTTCTGGAATCCATCTTGGATTGGATTGGATGTTGTTGTTGTTGTTGGGCGATTAAAAGGCAGGGAAACAAATATGCCGGTGATACAATGCAAAGAGAGCGCCTCCAAAATAAAGTAAAAAGAAAATAGGACTCTCTTACTACCTATACTAGACGCAGACATGATTCTATAGAAGCTGGATCAGAATACTGTACGAGGTATTCCTCCTTTTGCTAACTGTTCCTCAGCTCATTGGGGTATTTGCGCCGCCTGCGCTTCCTCATGGACATAAACGAATACCGAGTGTATCTTTACAAACACATCGACTACTATTAGCATTTGCATTTATAAAATGAGAATGCTTGCCTTGGGCAAACCGGATTCAACAATGCGATGGATGGATGGATCATGAACAGGATGATGATGATGATGATGACTGTATGGTGGGGTTGCTTATATGAGGGAGAATGACTAGCTCGGCAAAGAGACCGAGAAAGAGAAAGAAACAGAGAGAGAGTACCTCATGGGGATAGGATTCAAAGCACACCACACGTTGAAAAGCAGCACAACAAAAAAAAACAACAAAGAAAAAAAAAGATGCAGATACACCCCTTGTTTTTGTGGATTGAAAATCGTGTTATTAAAGGTCTCTTACTTTTTATTATTATTATTATTTACGTTGTTCTTTGCCCCAAAGATGATGAGACAGCCGCAGGTTGGGTAAATATTTTTTCGAAAGTGATGTTTGTGTTTAGGCTGAAGTGGGGTTTTCCCCAGCTGAATGGTGGTCGTAAGTCATAACATGTGCTACTTAGCTAGAAAATTACCATAGTGTAATGATTATGATGACCAATCAATTGATTCAAAGTTGTTGGTTTTCGAAAGTCATTGAGGCGTAACAGAGAGCTTGGTATGTACTTAAGACATACATAGTTGGGGCTCTTGGAAAAGACGAAATAGCTTGTATCTATTTTCGAAATTGACTACATCGAAACAAATCCTTTGCTACGAGAAAGTATGGCATCAAGTTCTTAGTTAATCACGACTTGAGCTGGGAATTTCAATTATCAAGATATTTAAGAATCCGTTTTTATATCGCGGAGCCAAAGAAGCATATTTTGGAAGGAAGAGGTTATTTTTTAATTGACATTGAATAAACCATGAAAAATCTGAAAAACTTTGCTCAGCAAACAGCCTTTAGCGTTAAAACGTACTTCATAACCAACATCCGCTTCAACTCCGCTTCAGGATTTTAAGCTTTATATAATATAAACTGTCAGGTGGCTTAGCGATGGTTAAAATTAAGAACATATTAACTGGATCTGACTTAAATTGATGATTTTTTGCAGCAGGCAGCAGAAATGATCTTCTTTATGTTGTGAATGAATAAAGTCGACTAATGCGCCACCTATAAGGGCAAAATTGTAATTTTTTTTTTTTTTTATAACTTCCTCTATAAGAAGTTATGAACAGAATTGTTTTGACCTTAAAAATATCTACAGTCCTCCCGGTTTCGTATGCTTTGGTCACTGAGGCCCATCAAATGCTCTTTTTGTTGCATTTGTGTGACGGTGTTCGCAGAGGCCCTGCTTTAAACACGCCAATACCAACTGAGCCGGTCTTTCTACAAAAAATTATAGATGGGTTCTTGAAAAAGAAGGCTTTTTCGGATTTTTGAACTTCTGAACCAACAAATATTGTGAATTAATCACTTTTATTTTCAGTCCCAGTAGATGGCTAGTTTTTTGAGCTCTAAGGGGATAAACGTGCAGTTTAACCCTTCCCTTATAATATAAAACAAAGTCAAAATTTTGCAATGACCTACCTACACATCGAATGGCTGAACGGATTTTAGTAATTAATTTTTTGTTTATTAGGTATTCAGAAGGAGCAAGTTCGTGCAATTAAAAATATTTGATTTTGAATGCGAGAGAGTGAACTTCGGTTACGGTGTGTGTGTGAATGTTGGTTTACTGCTTAAATATTTCTCGAACAAACCAATCAACTTAGAATGATTATTTAATTCAGGGATAGATGGCAATTTCATTTTTTCTTTACTATTTTATGAATACTAGAGCGAAGGACTAGTTAACAACTAGTTGCGAAAAAAAACATCTGCATCTGCAATTCCAACTACGCAAAATTAAAATGTTCTCGTAATATTCGCAAATACCTATAGAACCGTAAATAACGCTGAATATTTTTTTAGACGAACTAAGGTAAATAATGCCTTTAAAATTTGGCACAAATATGTAAACTAAACGTGACTGGAAATCCCATAACAGGCTTCTTCGAACCGAAATAATGTTTCCACTTTCTGAGTGGTCGATACAATACTGACCCACTAGGCAGTTGCTTCTATGGGAAAACATTTCTCTATCAAAGAACAAAGAAATGAGAAAATTCATCATATTGAACGGCTTTTAGTACTTTTGTCGAACTATTCACACAGCGGTTCTTCCAACCTCTCGACAGAAGTTGATAAAAACAAAAACAGTAAGAACACTTCAATATAAGTCCTCTGTGAAAAGAATGGTGGTCACGAATTGATGATGATTTTCAACTCAAACCCACAAAAATATTCTAAGCGGGAAGCAGAACATTACACATTTTCTGTGTGCCACGGTTGGCGAGAGGAAACAGAAGCATAAGTATCTACCGCTTGCATTGATACATTTACCTTATGTTTAGTTTGGACCCACAGGTACCTACTCATGCTAATGAGGTCATATAGCAAAGAGTTATGTTAAATCCTCCGGAAGCCACACTCACTCTCCTCTCAAGTGGAGAAGGTTAAAAAAATATGAACATCACCCAGACTGATACAGATCTTTGCATACTAATGAAGGAGTTTTTGTTCAATGGCTACCTACAATTCAATTTTACAGACACTGATCGCATCGTCATACCATTAGTTGATGCCATATACATTTCGAACATGAGTTCCGAAAATAGAATACATTGCATGAAATCATTAGAGCTCCTGTAAACTAGCTCCAAGTCCAACTTAATACTCGTACTCATTTTTCTTATAAGGCCCCTAAAAGTCATTAAAAGTCTCTAAAAGTCTATGCTCCTAAATTTATCATTGGCTTGTTTATTAGGTAACCGCGACGTCTTTAGCGTTAGCGTAATCCATTTAAATCTAGTCGCTCATCCCAGATTTTTGTTAATCATAAATATGACCCTTAAATGAGGAAGTGGTCATTGAAATTCCCTATGTATGATTTGGGGATATGTAAGAATACGTGTTTCATTATCCTGGCCGACTTTAACGTAGACCTCTACCTAGTTGCAGCCAAGGTACGTCTGCGGATATCTCAGACGCCACAACAACAGGGAAATACTACTAGGTGATTTAACATCGCAACAAGCCGCCAGAACCTATGCCGATCGCGTGTCCCTTAACCTCTCCAGAACTCCTTCACAGCCATTATCAAGTGCTGAAGACCAGTTGCTTAGATGCCGAGAAGCCATCAGAAATGCTGCAACTGACGTGCTGGATTTCACGCACTCTCCACAACGAAAGCCTTGGTTTGATGAAGAGTGCCGGCAAGCACATGTAGCAAAACAACATGCCTTCAAAGGGGCGCTGCATAGAAGGACGAGAGTGGGTCCTGAGCTCTACGAGCAAAAGAGGAGGCAAGAACATCGGCTTCTCCGGAGAAAAAAGAAAGAGCACGAGAAGCGCGCGATCGAGAAAACAGAGAGGTGCTACTCCAGGACTAATGCTCGGAAGTTTTACCAAAAGGTGAAAACAAAAACCTGTAGAGATGAACAAGGAAACATTGTAGTGGAGACATAACCGGTGCTGAAAATATGGGAACAACCATTTCTGCAGACAGAGCGAACCATATTGACGATGAAAGACAAGAATTGCTTCCGCCCGACCAAAAAGAAGTGAGGATAGCAATAGCTAAGTCGAAACAAGGCTGTCGAGCCGGACGGTCTATCCGCTGAACTATTTAAGGCAGAAGGAGCTGACTTGCTAGAGATCATACACCAACTTATGATGAATCTATGCCTAATAAATGGAACCTCAGCATCGTTTGCCCAGTTCACAAGAAAGGAGACCCTCTAAACTGATAAGACCCTCATAAAAGATCTTGTCTGTCGGATTGTGCGAGCGTCTGAAACCATTTGTCAATGATCTAATTGGACACTATCAGTGCGGTTTTAGGCTCGCTAAGTCCACAACTGACCAAATGTGCAGACTACGGCAGATCCATGAGAAAACCCAAGACTTCCAGATTGATACCCACCATTTATTTTATTGATTTAAAACCGTATAACAGGATTTATAGAGACGAGCTAAACAGAGCCATTTCTAGTTTTGACATCCCTGCCAAACTTGTACGTCTGTGTGACGATGGAGAAAGCTCGATGCTGCATCAAGGTGGGTAAATACCGCTAAATACTCTTGACAGTGCTCAGTGAAAATTGTTTTATACTTTGACTTTTGTTCTTTTTTATTCGTCTTCTTCGATTTTCTGTTCTGTGTTAAGTTTGTGTTTGAGTAGGTACTTACTCATATTTCCGGCAAGGGTTTGTCGAAGACGCAAGATATAAAATTAGGGGACAAGTTACGATCGCTAAAAGGAACAAGTATGTGTGTGTGAAAATTGGTTCACTGCCAAAATTTCTTGAGAAAATATCGGGAAGCGATAAATGGTTATTTTATATAGGATTGGAAGGAACTAAGATGTTTTCCTGACTTTTTATAAACACTCGAGCGAAGTTGCAGTGGCTTTGGGGTTAGTGTGAAACACTACTAAGCGAGGAGTTCGAAGTTCAAATCCGACCTTTACTTAAATTTTAACAATGGTTGAAAAAGCTAGGCTTTAGGTATGGACCATATACGCCTGTATAGCTCGGTGTGCTTGTCTTAGCATATGGCGTTTTTGTTGAAAAGCTATTGAGATTGAGATTGAGATTTTTCAAATTTATACGATAACGGGATCTTTGAGACCACATCCGCAGCAGCAACCAAGGTTATGATAAATCTCAACTCTCTAAATGTATACTGCAGCAGCAGGACAGTAAGGACAGTAAGGCTCGAAGTCACGATTAGAGAGTCCGGGTTTGAGGTCTATTGAATCACAATTATGCGCTAGGAAGACCTGTCAACTGTAGACTACCTATCCCCAACCATCGCATTTGAAAGAGGTTTCACTACAACAATTCGATAGAGAAGTGATTGGGGGAACAACGTACAACAGAAAGCGCTGCATCTACTGCAAGACTCTAGACTTACATTTTTTATATTCTTAACATTTGTGGCGCCGAATTTGGGAAGACTACGAGGATATCTAATGTTATGACTGACAGCACATTAATTCTGTTTTCTTACCTTTGCTGGCTCCATGCAACCGGTCATGACCTAAAAGACTCTTGGTATTTCAACTAGGAAATAAGTGTGGGCTCAATCGAAGTGAGATAAAAGCGATGATTTCCAATTTAATTGAATTCAATCACTCTACAAATATTTCAGAAATCCAAACAACTATCCCCAACGACGAAAGAAGCCAGAGGCACAAACATTATTTATCGCACATCATAAAAAACTGCATTTAATTGAGCACTCCAATTACGCCACATACATTCATTCCTACACTTTCCATTTCAAGGAATGCGAGTCGTTAAAAAAAAAAAATGTATCGAGGACTCTCTTTTGCCTCTCAAACATACAACTCAATTTGAAAAGCGATTTCCAATATCAATAATCTTTAACCAAGCAAGCAAACAAAAAGATTTATGTGGTGTTTTTCTAGCACATTTCGACTGCGATTGCTTAACCCAATATAAACACGATCTTTTGATCTGCGCTAATATTTCTCCGCCGCCTCTGGTGTACGTGTACGTATGTGTGCGTGTGTGTGTTTGTTTGTTGGTTTTTCACTCTGCGGATACCTCTTTTTCATCTCTTGAAAATCTATCGATCTATCTAAGCATCTAAGCATCTATGCCAGCGGAATCGTAAAAACAACACCATCAGTAATTTCATTGGAAAAAGTTTATTTGAAAAGCAATTCAACGTTAAGGCAACAAACCGAAAACCGATCACTGATCATCATCACACAACTCCCCCTACAACCACCCCCTGCTGCTGCTGCTGCTGCTGTTGATCATCGGACAACAACTGCAGATCGAGTCGAGTTGTTTCATTGAGATGCGCACGCACGCAGCGGCAGGCCATTAAGTGTGCGCGATATAGCCTCATGCAGTTGGGCCACGATAGAAGCGAGGTAATGATACTAAAATAGAGAAAAATAATCATAAAAAAAAAATTAAATTTCAAAACCTCACAAGCACACACTTTTACAGATACAACTCTGCACCTATATAGATTTAAGACGGACCGGAGCAATACTCGGATAATTAAAATGCTGCACAACAAATCATTTGGATGCGGGGCCACGGATGCGCGTCCACCACAGACGTGGCATTCGGTTCAGATTGTTGTTGTTTTCTTTTTTTTTTCGAAGATTTTTCTACCAATTTTTTTTTGTTCGAATTATTTTGCGGCGAAGTAATTTATCTGCGAACTTACTATACGTTTGTGTGTGCGTTTGTAAGGGACCGCCACCGCCACTGCCGCAAGCGAGTATGGATGTTTATGCAGTGATAAATCGTAAATAGGAAAATTTACGATTATTTTGATAGAGCTGTTGCGGATTGTTGGTTTGGATTTTTTGTTTTGTTGAAATCTTGTTTGATTAAGTTTCTGCTCTATTTGGCGATGAAATGGGGGTAGGTGAGGAGTGAGACATAATTTATTGGCATCTCAATGAAATCTTTATATGTAGGTTGGTATTTAGATAGGCATCGACAGAAAGAAGGATTTTTAGGAAAACATTCATATATAGCACGTGCGCAGTTTCATTAGCTACATTTTATGGGAATGGTCATGGATCGGACCGGTGGAGCGGGGAAAGTATTTGCTGGAGACACAAATGATGGTTGAAGGAGAAAATGCCATAACATGTTTTTGTTACTATCGAACATTTTTTAATTGCGCACGCATTCCTTTACTTGCTCCTTTGGCGTGCGCTCTCTACTATTTAGATCTGCAGCGCCTAAATACTATTTATTTTTTTACAAACAGCTGAGATGTTGTCTGCATGTTTAAGACCATCTGGCATTGTTCAAAATTGTTTTCTAAGTTTCTAAGTACGCAAGCTATTACCAGCCAAAATATCAGATATCTTGTGATTTCAAGAAACAAAATACAGGTAATCGGTTGCGTTTCTTGGACATTTGAAAAAAATAGTCCGGGAATACCTGGGCCTCAACGAATAAACCTCTTTAATTAGCACGGTCTTTGGCTAACTGCCTTCAGTTGCGCACTCCAAGTTGGTTGTGCGCGTCACCTAAAGTAAGTCCTTCCTCAACTGCGTTGTCCCTCCGGATTTGAATCTAAAATACTGCGACCTGGAACGTTGGTGTTCATTCGCTCTACATGTCCCAGCAATCTCAAAGGTCCAATGAGCTCCCAGAGTTCATCGTTGAATTATCTCCCCCATAACCCCTCAACGCATGCGGGACCAAATATCTTTTCTTTTGAAACGACCAAGGATATCTTCATACGCTTTAGGAAGCGTCAATGTTTCGGAAACATAGAGAAGTACTGGGGTTATGAGGGTCCTATAAATAGTCCCCTTAGTTGTTCGGAAGATGGCTTTATGACATAGTTGCCTTCTCAGCCCAAGGAAACAGCGATTGGCAAGCGTTTATTTTCGTCAGATGTGATAGCAGAGCAGAGGTAGTCTTTTACTACCTTTCTTTGTTAACTGAAAAAAATATCTTCTTCGGCTGCTTATATTGATCAGGCTACCCACGAGCTACGACAAAACAACTTAAGCAAGGCTAAAACCTTTTTAAAACGCTGCATTGCGAAAAAGATATGCCTAGGAAATTCGTTCGGCATTGTCATAAACAATGCTCAAGCCCTACTCCTTTTGTATGACGACAAAATTCTACGCAGATGGCGGCAGTATTTGATAGGAAAGTTTGCCCTGCCATACTTTTTAGGAGCCACTCCTAATTATGAAGAAGTAACCGGCTGATGTCTGAAGATTCCTGAAACCCAAGTACAGACATGTACTATGGAGGAAGCAAAGACAAAAGTAAGATGCCATTCTAAGGACACCGAAGAGTTCCCAATCAAAGTCGGTGTGCATCAGGGAAGCGTCTAAGGGCCTTTGCTCTTTATTGCTGTCTTCGATTATTTGCGTTAAGGACAAGTGACGGACCCTAAAATAGATCATTTATTTATTGCTGATGATGGAGAGGATCGAACTTCCCTGTTTGAGGGGATGTTTTAGAGGGAAAACGGTATCGTATTAGCTGAAAAAAGACAGAGAATCAGTACTGTCAATTCCCTGACCCGACATATTCCAAACATTTGTGATTGTGCGAGAACTTAAAATATATCAGGGGTTTATGATCAAAAGCGATCCACAAATCGACAAAAGTCTCCTAGGTTGAAAGGAATGCTCTATACCGCACAAAATGCACAAAAATGCTTCGCATCGGTACGTAACGAGTATAATCACTAAAATCCAAAACTACAATTCCAAAGGACACACATGAGACAACTCACCAAGCGCCCTTGCTTAGCAGATACGATCAGGGAATTGAGAACTTCGTCTCTCACACTTGGCGAGCTGCATGTGCAGTGCTATGGTTTACTAATACACCCTTAAGAAGGGGGGGATTTGCCTTCTCAGATAAGCTTTGTCATGGACTAGGTGAATGTCAAGGTCTATACGAGGCTTCATCGAATTGAAAGTACAAAAATTCGAGAGGATATTACGTTTGAACGTGCCATCTACAAATATCCCTCTAGGAATGCGCTTAGGATTCATAGGTTTTTCGTTAGGCTTATTCCTATCCATCATGCAACTTACTTTAGGACCTATGAAGGTTTTCATTGTCTAAAATGCAGCTGCCTCATTGCACATAATGCCTACTAGTCAGATGTCTTAGTAAAAACAAAAAGAGGATACCGCAAGGCAAAGGAGTGAATTACAGGTTTGCTAGACTACAAGGGGCTAGTTAAAGTGGTCCTGTCGTATTTACTGGATTTAAATATCTTAGAGGTGCGACAAAGACCTTTACTCGAATAAGGCTCTGTGTTTAAGAGATTAAGAAACGAATGCAGAAACTCCTTAATTTCCAAAACGACCTTCTTACCCAACCAAACTCCTGTGCCTTAGAAAATTACATAGATCACTATCTCAGTGTGATTGTTAGCTGGCCACTCAGCGAACGTTTATTAATTTCAAATTCAAGGAGAAACTATGTATTATCCGCCATTTGGTGGCAGCCCATCTCACCTTCATATCGAAGCAATCAGTTTCGTTATTGCCCCTTATCATCACATTCATTTCGACAAATTACCCTGTTGATGTGATAATTACACGCGATTATTTATGCACCCACGCAGAGTATAACACGATGATGGGCAGGGTTAATCTTTGTTGAGAATCATACATCCACCCAAGTAATAAAAATAATAAAAACCAAACAAAACAAAACCCTCGCCTCATGCACTCGCAGTTTGTATTCAACACTTAACCCTCGGCCAGCAACTGGTCAGTTTCTCACTCCCGAACTTATGTGTGCGGTATCCTTGTCAGTCGCAACCCATACCCTCCAACATAATGCCAAAGCAATTTGCATTTCAATTTGCAATGTTAAGTGAGCTTTTGTGATCACAAAACCTCAGTGAAGCTCTTCAACTCCCCCCTAAAATTAAATGTCTTTTCATGTGTGCGCCGCCCCCGCTCTAGTTATAATATGTTGATAACTTTTCCACTACCTCTTGCTCTTGCTATCTAATGTCGGTAAGATTGCATGAACCGGGCCTCACACCAGCGACATGTAAAGTGCCCCCGTAGGGATGTTTAATGGAGTATAGCGTCAGTGGCGTCATCATCATCATCATAGTAGTCGACGTCGTCGTAGTCATCTCGTTCGCATCCCTTACTAACAACTCACACCACTAATATAGATACCCGGGGTACACATATAATCATCAACGTTTAATTTAATTTAATGCATTCCCTTGAGGGTCATTATAGAGACTGCGGGAGAGAAAGGGATGAGGAGGAGGAGGACGAGGAGTGGAATCCGGCGGTAAGTATAATTAATTCCGTGGCTGATTTTGTCATCGCTCATAAAACACGACAACGAGTCGGGAAAGGACGACGAACGACGAACGACGAACGACAATGATGTGTTGTATTCCAATGACATTTACCTCCTCCCTTTCAACATTTGGGTATTTTATGAGCTCCATGCTTAAATATAATTCTCCTTAGGTATGTGTGGGTATTGCAGACGCACACACACACACACACATAGTCAATGGGTGGCGGGGAGGGCCAACTAAGCTTATTGTTTGTCAATTTGTTAGGACAACACAATAATTACGTGTGACAGTACATACATATATCGCACCTAAAAGTGGTTTAGTGAGTGAGAACACAACTCATGTGTGAGATGGATATGTAGTCTCTTCTGTCCGTGTGTGCCTGCCTAGTGGCAAAATGCTTTCGTCTATTATTAGATGTAATACAATCGGGGGAAGTGCGATCAATGTCAATGATGTGTGTTCTATTGTTAATGGTTGTCTGGACAACTCAGGTAGATTGACACGACAATAAGGAATGAGGAAGGGAGGCAGTCCTCGGACGACCCCGAGATTGGCAAACAGAAGAAGACGAAGCATTGAAAGTGAAAAGGATTTATGTCAACTACAAAGATGATTGAAAAAATGGGCACTTTGAAGATATTAAGAGATTTGGCATGTGGCTTTGGTTTTTAGATAGAGATACCTGCTGTTGGTTATAAATTAATAATGTTGCGCCTAAGAGTCCAAAGAAATTGTGTTTTACTGATTGCATTGCATACTTTTAGGACGATAAAGAATTCTCTGCTGTTTACGGCTTGTATGACAGTGAATGCTTTATATTTGCAATAAAATATTTACAGAGACGGGTATGGTTTTTGACTACAGAGATGATAGGCAAGGTAAGGTTAGTGGTTGTATGATGTAGACACTGTTGTCTTGCTCATGACACTCGGGTCATTGTTGATCCATAGTGATGCCTATAGAGGGGAGAAAGCATGTAGTTTCCTCATCAATTTTCATTCACTCCTTCTCCCACTAATAAGATTTTCTGAAAACCAGCAAAGATTGCGAAAAGGGATTTGGGATAGTTCCGTAAAGCCTAGGAAAAAATAATTTGCCTTAGTTGCCTGAGGCTGGGGCAGTGGCACTTGCCTTTAGCCCTATCACTGAAAAAAATGTGCTGTTCTTTTAAAAGAGTTTGTTTTGGCTTTGCCAAGTGGCAGTGTGTGGGCGGAGTCCACATATTTTTCGACATTTCGTGGTAGGTTAGTTTGTGGCGATTTGAAGTGTTTTCTGCTCCACCCATGTTTTAAGGTTGGAAAGTGATGATTTGACAAGTTGGTCTCTGTCCAAGGAACCCAGCAGTGGTTGATATTATATATTGTCAAACTATGATATTTAGTTGTAGTGTTTCAGAAAATACTCCAGCTCTCTGCGTCCATTTTTAAGCTATTTGTCTAGATGGATATGGATTAGTCTGCGAGTTTAATCCTTTCACACTCTCCTCTGCTGGGAAATATCACTGTGAAAGTCGAGATGCTCCGATTCATCTTAGGATGGAGAATGATTTCCAGCTTTCCAGATTTCAAGCTCCGCTGTTTCCCTTTTTTAACAAAACGACTTCATCTTTTTCAGGAGTCACTGAGTCACTTTATTTGTCACCAAACAAGGCCAGCATATGGCAATATTGGTTTTTTTTTGTTTTTCGACCCACTTGCATCATTAACGAAGTATATGCATGAAGAAAACACCTTTCGATCCCTTTTCAACCTTTTATAACGCAATGTTTGTACATGAATGTTATATTGTTGGAAAGGTATTGTGGAGAGGAAGTGCACAATATGTTTATGGTTCACGTTTAAGACTATATTTAGTCATTACAACAATAAGAACTTGGGACTTCTTTTCCTACGTAGGCCCTGTTTTTTTTTTTGCTCACGAAGCATTTGTTCGCAATATAACGGCATAGTGTTGTATAGGGACAACTATTACAATAAAAGCGACACTAGCTGAGTTGAGAGCCATTCTTAATCTGCTTCTCTTGGATATAAAAAACCCCACAGGAAATGGCTGCCAAAAGTAAAAATAAACATTTACAGCATCAAACTCCATAATCACTTAAGTGTATTCCAAGCAGTTGTGACAGAAAGAAAGGAAGTCGTAGAAATCATAGAAGCAATGCAACAGCATGATATTATCATATTAATTAGCAGCCAGGCGGTCATTAAAATAATATTTCCCTTTTATTCCCTTTCAGAAACAACAGAAGACAAGGCACCATCACTTTTTAATCCTAGAATGCAAGTGGAACGAATGAAGTCAAATAAAGACATACACCAGACATCCCTGGTCTACTTGTAAACTCGAGAATGCAGATATTTATGTAGAATGAGGTGATAAGGACACCCATAAGGATACACCTCCACCTTGAGGTAATAGGCTAGATAGTATGGTGTAAGGAAGAAGGGCTTCTTGTCTGCTATACTAAAATGCGTCCATATATATTCAAGTGTGACGAACAAAAAAACTCTTCCTTATTGGTTAAAGGAAAGTTCACGCAATGTGGAATATCTTCGTTTTTTTTTATTTAAATAAAATAAAATTTCTCAAACTATCAACATTTCCTTAAAGCGCGAAAGTCTTTAATTATCAATTTGCTTGATAAAGGTCTAAGAGCTGCTAATCATAATGATTATCCAACAAATAAGTGAGCTCTATAAGCCTTATAATTAGTGATAATAAAATTCTTTACGGTCGAGATGTTAACATGAAACTCATTAAAAACCTGTTGCATGGATCTGATTGTATTTTTGTGGTGGAATAGCAGCAATTAGGTTAATAACTCGTTGTACAACAGCTAAATAGTGAAGGAAAAAATATGAAACAATTTGATGCTCTAGTGGTTCCAACCTTTAGGAATGTTATACAGCAGACATACCTTAAATAAATCCCTCTTGGAAGCGGTACATACCTGAAAAGAAAATGAAAAGAAAATATGAGTTCAAATTGCAATTACAAAAGAGACACTTCACTCCCCCCTTAAAGCTACTACTACTCCATTACAAATCAAATATGCCATCATTAATCAGTTTGTGCGCATAACCTCCTTTAACACCTAACTCTGGCGCACCTAACCTACAACTATGGACTGCCTCAACTTCCAAAGGTAATAATCAATTAAACTTTCACCGTTTTGTCCAACACTTCCCTCCCATGGTGTCTACCTATACCGACAGCGATACTACCTCCTGTGTGCTTGTGCTTGGCCCGAGGAGGAGACCAAAATAAAAAAAAAAAAATAAAAAAAAAAAATAACAAATAAATTGCAACAAAATTACAGTAATCAAGTTTAGTGGTGATAATCGCTCTGTGGAATCTCAATTAATCGTTTTGCTGCCACAAGATTACTCCACACTCTACTTCAGTTTGGTTTGTCTCCTACTCCACCAATGAATTCCTGTGTTGCTGCTGCCTGCCTGCTGGTGGTGGCTGCCAAGCTATTCAGCCCTCACAACTTTTGCGCCCACAAGGCGCAGTATTATCCACCTATCAAGCTGGCTAGAGCTACGACTAAGCATGGAATACATTATTGCCTTGTGCGGCCTCTCTTATCATTTTCTCAAGATCTCCTCAAAAAAAAAAACAAAAAATTGTTTTTCTTGTTGTCGCAGGGCTACATCTTTCACTCCTTCATCGTCGTCGTCGTCGACGTGGTCGTAGTCATAGTCGTTGTCGGTTTTTACGGGAACAAGGTAGTTTGGCACATTGAACATGATGACGGTCGCGTCGGTCGCTTGGTCGGTTCGTACGTACTCTTAGGAGTACGTACCTCCACCGAGAGAGATGATGGTCGTTTGTTGGTCGGCAAGTCTGATGATGATAGCATTTGGTAATCGTACAGCCACCTAAGTAATTTGCAGTATTTCGTTCTTTATTTTTTTTCTCTTTTTTTGCAGGCGGTATATACACAGCCTGTTGCTTCTGCTGCTGTGTGATCTTGCACCATGATATGGCAGCTCCTCCAAAAGCATCTGTTGAGTGGGGTCTACCTTCAGACCGCACAGTCATAGTTGGGCCCACAAAAAACACAACAACGCGATGATGACGACAACCAGCGACGATTCAACAAGGCATCTGCGATACTGCAACAAGATAATTTGCACAACGTTGAGACGGCAATGGCAACGGCAACGGCAATAACTACGAGATGGAGGTGATGGCTCATGTCGGGTGGAGAAAGGCGGGCAGTCTCCACGAGAGCATCATCAACATTTTCACATTCATCTGTGCGGAGGTCTTACAATTCGTCAAATACCATTGGATGCAGACAGGACGGAGGATCTGCTGCTCGAAGAAACTATTTCCAAAGCAATTTGCAGAATGTCGCCAATATACGAATTATGGTTATCTCTAGTCTTGCGAATTGCGATGAGCAAACACTTTGCATCCATAGATGGAAGCTTGCATTCGTGTGCTTGTGCGTAGTAGCTCGCATGGAATGCCAAACCAATTCCGCGCCACACTACTGTGAAGTTGTTGAAATAGATGGAAATGAAAATGGAGAATGCCAACTAGAATTCACAATTAGTGGAACCTGGACGGAGAGAAATACATAGTTGTACGCTTCTCTGCAGTGGTGGTATCGCAAAATGATATAGATTTGCTTTAAGTTTTGGATAGCTAGACGGCTCCTACAGTTGCATCTTGCATCAAATAAATTAGATTCATGGGAAGTTATAGTCGAAGTTGACCGAGAGATGGTTAAATATTTTTAAAGATTTAATGATATTTCAAAAACAAAAGTAATCGATCATCGAAATGAGGGAGGTTATTTAAAATACTAATTAACCAAAGTGGGACGAATGGTGCAGGAACTTTCGAATGTTTACGAAATTCTTCGGCCCAAAAATTATTTGTAGAGAGTTCGATTGAAATATGCAACGGTAAATTCTGTCTTTAGATAGAAAGTAAATCTGTGTATACATGAAATTCTTCGCGCAGATTTGTATAACATCATCATGGCCAACCATAGTTAGGTTGCGAGAAAGGATAAGGTAAGAAAATTAGGTTTAGCGCCGGTAGGCGGCGCCACTATGTTACTTAAATGTCAGACAACGTTCGCTGTCAACGTCATAGTGTGAATGAGTTTTAGTTTTAACAAGCACGTGCAAAAATATTAATTTCCGGCAACAATTGGAGATCTTCAGACTGCTTATTTTTAATTTTGACAAATTTTAAGTCAACTCTGTGATTTTTATGGAGGACATAATAATCCGACGCCTGTCGAATTGCAGATAACTACCGCGCAACGATTATCTAAATATAATATAGTTGTATATCAAAACAGAAGGTTTTTGAAACCTCGTGGTATTATTAGTTTATGATGAAGTCAAGTTGCAATCGTTAGGTTGTCGAAGCAAACACACATTTTAAAAAATTCCACACAATAATTGACAGGCAGACAGAAGGACATTGACAAAAATGAAAGAAGACACTCGGAGCCTTGAGGGATACCAACATTTATTTAGTAAATATCAGATCTCAGTCATCCAAACCACTTTTATTGAATATTGAATGCCCTGAAAATACATCTCTAATCCATTGAATAGGAGACATCGAACCTTTAAATGACCCGTGCTGACCTTTTGCTATGAAAGTCACGTGAAGTCATTCACCGGCGGTTATTTTAGAACTTTCGTCATTCATATTTCATGACATACTCATAGCTGGCTATTAATCCACGATTCCATGATCTTAGGAAAAGCGACGTTCGTCTATTGGGTCAGTAAGTAAGGAGGACAAAGATGAAAAACCTTTTCCAGAAACGTTGGAGACCAGTATAGAGAGAAGAGCAGGGCAGATCAAGACGGCTTACGCAGTGGATTTGACTGCGTGGATAAACACCTCTTCGGAATAATTGTGTGATACCATCTGGACAAGCGGATTTGTGCAAGTTAAGATCCTTGAAACCGTGCGAGTGAGTTATCGATGGAGCGCTCAGAAAAAATTATTGTACATTAATGTACTTTTTTTCCGTCTTTCGAAGAAAGATGAGAAGGAGCTTCAGTGATGAAGAGCTTAGATGTTCGGCACTCACCACATCAGCCCCGAAAATCCGCCACCTGATGCCAGCATAGGCAGGTGAACTGCAGAGAAAATGTTCTGCTGTGTCATCCTCCTCACCGCAAGCAGGGCAAGCGGTGGTGTCGCTTAAGCCCAACATATTTAAGTGTTTAGCAAAAGCTTGGTGGCCCGAAAGGGCGACTACAAACAGCCTACTGTCGATTCTCCGAAGAGATAGAAGAAAAGATGCAGACTTTTTGCAAATGTCCGGGCGCAATAGTTTGGTCTGTCTTCATCCATCGCAGTCGCACCACCGAATCTTGTGTTCACAAGAAACCCAAGCATCAATGGAAGACATGACTAAAGATGTAGGCAGACCAGGTTCGGGTCCTGAGAAAACTTCTTCTAATCTCATCCGAGATCTCATTTCTCTGGATGCCAGTGCGACTTGGTATTCTCACTGTTCAGTCTTCCGACCAAATTCAGAGAAAGCTAGAGTTCTAGCACTAACTTGGACAAGGTAAGAGGGCGCTTAGCAGCGCTTACAAAGCAGCTTGGCTGTCAATGCAAATGCAAATGCCTCTAGCCCTCCACCTGTTGATCACAATGTAGCGCAAAGCCATTAGGATGACAAAAACCTGCGTTTAGAAAACAGAGGTATGTTTACTAAAGCGGTAGTAAAGTCTTATGTTATCGCGTTCCACAAAGACTCCAGCACCAGACCTCTGTCCGGTTTTGGAACCATCTGTGAAAATACGATGGCATTCAATCCATGGTTCAGAGTCTGACCGAAGCCCATTACCTGTGGAAAGTTGGCGTGGTAGTTTTGTCGCAGAAGGATTTCTGGTGTCGTTGCATTGGAATATCCAAAAGATAGGGGTAAAAGGATAATTCTGAGCAAGTTCTACAAAATTCCAGTGCGCATGGTGCGAAAAGCCACCTCTCTTTAAGCGAAAGATGGTTTCAAGGGATAGTGGTATCTACTATCTTCTTTCCGATTGTCGACGAGGTCATGATCAGGAATTAGAGAATGTTACTTTCGCAATTTACTGAATCTCTACGCTGCATCTGATCACGGGAATTTCAAACACCTACCACTCTTTCGCAATTTTGATCACAAAACATACATGCTTCTGATCTTTCTCCTTCGCGGTCATGTCAACCCACAGACACGCATGTACACTTGCAGGTTAGTATTAAGATTTGAAATGTTAAAATTGTCTCCCCTTCAGTCTCCTCATTTTACTACAAGCACTAATAGTCATAATCCTATGATCATAGAATCAATATCTGTCGATCTTCTACCATCAGATGCGAGTTAATTTATTACTGGCCAATGCCCTTTTCGTATTTTAAATAACTTCATTGCCAAAGAAGATATAACCTCAAGTGGTGCTTCTTATATTGAATGATTGTTTTTTTTTTGTACTGAATTTATTTACAAAAAATACAAACACAAAACACAAAACAACAACAGCACAACAAAGATTTAACACGGCTAAACCGCCATGTGAACTTCTACTACACAACATCGTTCCTATATGAACCAACCGCTCTCCTTCCATATGTAGAGAAGGATCGTGATTGTTTTTTTTTTGTTTTGTTTTTATGAGAGTTTTGTGATTCTCTCCGTGTTCATGTTGTGTTTTGTCGGTGTTCGGTGTTCATGCCCATGTTTAACTTTGCGGAACATGATAGTAAAAAAAATCCGCACAAAAATATATATTTTCTTGTAAAACATCAAAGTAAACATCTAAAGCGAACGCCACTCCTTGGTTGGTATTTAATTTTTTTATTTTTTCTGAATGTGGGAGGATTGAAAGTGATTCTAAATACGTTTCGATAAATTTGATTTTGGTTTGGCAAATTTGTCGTAACAAATTGTCTTGTGTTTGTTCGGATACATTTTGGAAGCAGCGCAGACTGTTTGCGGTCGGAGAAAGGAAACCGAACGATGGTGGTTGCATTTGTGGGGGTTGACAAATTGACTTTAGTTAGTCTCAGGATACGTACATGCACATATGTGGAGCTATGAATGGAATGACCTAAATATATGGACGACTTGATCTTTATGGGCTGTCAAAGGGTTAAGTGTAGATTTAGAATTTGTGTAACTTAACTCCATGTGGAGAGGTTTGTGTACGTATTTGATGTAGATTTAGGGTAGTCCTAGATAATTCTTTAGTTGATTCGTTTGCAAATTCACTTAAGACCTCAGTTGCGCACAGTTTATATACAAACTACTCACCTACGCATTTTGGATAGCAAAACTGTAGTCCTAACTTCAACGATTATTCAAAATAATTCTCCAATTAAACCCCTTTGGCTAAACGGACCGCTATAATCTGCTTCACCTTCGATGCGTCCCACATGTGATGTTCATTTTCTCGACGAAATCCCCATCGGATGTGGAGTCCTCGTGATAGATATCATATACCAGCGAGGAGCTAATCAATGTTTGGCCTATTAAAACCTCAACTCTCAGCATGATATCCTACGCTGATGTTCTGCAATAGACCTCAAGTCAAATATGAGTATGAGATTGATGAGATAAATGCAAACCCTACGCGCACGCATGCAAACAAACACACACACAGAGGACAGGACATGATAATCTTGCTGTTGCTACCTATTGGTGATAACCATAACTTTATATTGCCGCATTCCCAGTCGAGTTTCCCATAACCACAAATAAACTGGGCGGCAAAGAAGAAGCCCTCTAAGTAGGCTGGGCGGTTGGCAGAGCTCAAAATTTCTATCATCCACAAATTGAGGTTATTTTTCAGCTTCAGCAGTCCAGATATGTGTTTGTGTGTGTGTTGCCAATTTCAATTTACCTCTTCGGATAAAGTCACGACTTATTGAGAAGCACCATCATCAGCATTCGGCACTACCGCACCATCACCATACCATTGCCATTGCCGGCAGTGAGACAACAGAATAACAGAGCAACAGACATCGGTAATCGATATTACATTGCGCACAATTACTCCCTAAACACAGTCCTCCTCTCTTAATCTGTTGTTGTATTTGGTTGGATGGATGTGGATAGATAGATAGTGGCTGGTGGCTGTTGGCTACATCCCGAATATCCAAAATGTAATGGTTTGCGCGTTTGGAACATGGTCCTTCCTTGTAATTTATTACCATGCCTTCGACTAATATAAAATTCCTGAAGGCCCATTTCATCTCCTGATGTTGATGCTTACTGCCGCTGCTGCTGCTGCGGTGAATTTATATTCTCTTATTACCTGTGGGAGCGACGGCAACGGAACGGCAGTCCGCACGAGAAACTCTTCGTCCGGGAATATTATCGCCTTTAGCTTCCATTCCCATCGGTAGTAATCAAGTTTACGTTTAGATCTTCCTTGGCTCAGTGCGGTTCGACTACGACGACGATGACGACGGTTGTCTTTTCCCAATTTAGGAGCCGATGTGTGGTGTAATGAGCTTGTGTTGGGTTTGATGTGTTTAGCCGGTTTTGTTTTTTACTTTTATACGGGAAAGGCGTATCCAGTAGCTCAATCAGTGTCGGCAAAACTAAATGGAAGGAAGTACTCTGCCATTGTTGGGTGTATGAGCAGTGTAATTTTATGGAGGTTTCGGTGAATTCCTTTATTTTCTTTTTTTCTTTCTATTTTTCTTTTTCCCCATCTGTATCAGCCTCAACCTTTTTGTTTGATAAATGAAAGGTTGATGAACATCTCTGAACTTCCAATCTTCGTGCGATTTTCTTTTTTTTCTCAAGTGACTAGATGTGGGGTCAAAATTGAAAGGGGTTAACGGATTAGGTAGAAGAGAATTTTACAGTGGGGTGAAGAAATTGATGGATTGTTGTAAAAGGTCTTTACATGGAATAGGTAGATGTAACATTTTATAATACGTGGGTAATACTGCAAAATATAAGACAACAAGTTTATCAGGGTGTTGCAATAAAAAAAGATTCTGGGTTTGAAAGATTCTGAATGAAAAGGGACAGAAAGGAGGACAAAGTGAATTAGAATCTGAAAATGAAATAGAACAAACTACGAGTGAAAGTGTGCAGACGAGAAGTATGCAAGATAATATTCGGAAGCGACTAAGACCGCCACAAAAATTAAATATCAGTACTGTGTATGCCACAATTAGAAGATCCAGAAAACTATCATGAAGCTCAAAAGTCGGCAGGTTGTGAGGAATGGAATGAAGCAATGAATACCGAATACGTATCTCTTATTACGAATTGTACAGGGTGTTTTTTTTAGAGGTATAGAACTTCGAATTGCAATAAAACACAAGAAAATGTCCACAATGTCCATCAATTTGGCTTTATTGGAAGGATAATTTGATGCTATTAATGTTTAAGTATGATTTCGGGCATGTGGCCGCCGCGGCTAGTTCGAATAAAGACAAGTCTAGAGGTCTAATTTTCAACCAATTTCAAGCATTTGGGGCTGTATGTCGGCAATAACGCCACGAATGTTGGCTTCCAAGTCCCCTAACGTTTCTGCTTTGTTGGCGTAGGCGAGCGACTTCGCATATCCCCAAAGAAAATGATCAATCACACGATCTTGGTGGCCAATTGACAAGTCCATTCCGCGAAATTATGCGCGCATACAATGTTTCCTTCAATAAATCGATTATGACGTGCGCTGTGTGGCATGTAGCGCTGTCTTGTTGGAACCACATCTCATCCAAATTCATGCCATCCAATTCGGGAACAAAATATTCGGCTATCATGGCTCTATACCAGTCCCCATTAACGGTAACTGACTTTCCAGCATCATTCCGGAAGAAGTATGGCCCAATGACCCCACCAGCACATAGAGCACACCAAACAGTCAGTTTTTGTGGATGTAATGGCGTTTCAAGGGTCTCATGTGGATTCTCTTCAAAATTTCAGTTTTATCTCTATTCGAAAAACCTACCTCTAAAAAAACACCCTTTACTTGGGGGCTATGCAAAGTGCCAGAGGGACGTACATCTATTGGATGTCGATGGGTATACAAGACTATAAAGGACTATCATTGAAGGGATATGTAGACGCTAGTTGGGCAGAAGACGTCAACTATCGTAAATCACAAACTAGTTTCTGTTTTAACTTGCAGGTGGTCCAATGAGCTGGTTATCCCGAAAGCAACGTACGGTTGCAACATCCAGTGCTGAAGCAGAATATATAAATTAGAATTTCAGAAGCTGCTAAAGAAGCGTATCATCTACGATTTTTGCTGTAAGAATTAGATCGTGTGTTTCAAAAACCGACAGACAAACATTGCGATAACCAAGAGGGCGCAGCATAGTGGGAGGTATGAGGGAAAACATTTACGTACCAAACATATTGAACTCCATCGGTCGATCTACAAAATACGTACTTCTATGTCTTGCAAGAACTATCACTAAATTCATATACAAATTCCCAACTAACATACAGTGTGAAAGTCTCAAAACATTATGCAACCCAATAGTCGGCATGTACCAGGGTAGCTACTGAAAGATATCACTATCAGTATCCCTTCAAGGCCGATTTCGGGCTCCTGCCAAAATTGAACCAGCTGTGTCCCGTGACTCTAAAAAATACACGGTGCAATGTCAGCACCTCATCTGAGCTCTTACTCTGCACCGGATTTAGGCTATCGCGTGATTTTGCCAATCTTGTTCTTGAACAGATAGTGCGGTCGGGGAAGATGTCAACACGGGAGCGTTCAGCTAATGAGGTATCCGGACCATATTGACATTATCGGTAGGTGCCAGCGTGCCGTGATAGAGGCTTTCACAGATATTGAAGATAGGATGAAACTAATTGCCCTTGAAGTAAATGACAACACGACGATATAAAGGCTGTTAATAAAGAAAAAAAACTTCTGTCGACCGCAAATCAACAAAACGTAACTTTTGATAGCAGCAACTTCAACGTAGTTAAGAAGTTCTTAATCCCGACGAAGAATTACCCTAAGAAACCGCTGCTACTCCGGTTTGCCGAAACAAAGAAGTTCAAAACTCTTGACTCGAAGGACCAAATGTATGCTCGACATAACCATTGGTTTTTCTATACGGCGCCGGGTGCTGCGGTGGATAAACAAGAAGGGAAAACTTATTTCGAAATAAAAGTTGTCCGACGGATATTTGGCCATGTATGCGAGGATGGCGAATGAAGGAGATGTGGATTTAGTACAAAGAGCCAATACACGTCGACTAAATTGGCTAGGCTTCATCGAGCGAATGGACAATGTTCAAAGCGACAAGGAAGACCGAACCTCAGCATCTATGTCAAGCCTTCGCGGATGCCGGAGAGCTTAGTCTGAAAAATTGGAAGCAGCGTGTCCGGGAGCCTGTATTTGTGTGGTCATTACCCTATAATGTTTTGCAATCACTATTCACTATTGTAATACGCGGAGCAAGCACTTTTAGACCCCTTTTTAGCTGCCCTAAACGCAATGTCTATACATAAATGTTATATTGTTGGATAGGAATTTTCGAGATGAAGTGCACAATATAAATTTCATATTTAGGCATTATACGTTTAGGCAAGTAATTAATTAATGGGATTGTTATTTTTCATGTCATACGGCAAGTTAGCAAAGGAGTAACGCGTGGGTAGACGCTTGTTAAAAATAAGTACATCTACCGGAATGTCAACAATAATGGATTTATTGGTAGTTAAGTAATCACGAAGGTATCAAAACTCCATTTTATCTGACGTAATAACAAGATTCCAACATGCAACATCTAACCATTCATGTAATGTAAATTATTACGCTCCGCAATCTTCGCTCAACTCGTCAAGTTCACTAAACTCATAATCAAGCCTTGAATTGAAGATTCATTCACTTTTCAATCGCTCCGTGTTAAATTAAATTTAAACAAATTCGTTCCATTTTGCAAGAGGCGTTTCTACAAAAAAACATATTACTTACTTTCGTTTCACACTGTGAAATTGCGAGTGAAGAAGAAGAGGAAAAAAAAAACATTAAATAAACTAAAAAGTCAGCAAATTTCGCACTAAAGCCTCTTTCATGCATCCAGAAGCACATAAAACGCTCTGTTGCCCAGATTAGAGTTACTGTACCCAACCTAATGGCATTCAATTAGAATCGGGTAATTGCTGGATTTAACGCAGTGCTAAAGACTTGGAAAATCGCCAGTAAGAAGTAGTAGTGGCACAGCACAATCCGCCTCCCCTTCATCTGTAGTATGTGTGTGCTCTGTGCTGACTACAGACTATAACGAGTGGTCGATGGGAGAGGAGAGTCGGACATTCGTAAGAGAAAACATAAAATGCATGGAATTACCTTCCCAGGCAACACTATAACAACAGGTTAACTTAGGAGTTTTGCCCACAGGGCGGGTTGAAGATTAATCGTCGATGCAATGAAAGAAGATATTTCAAGGAAGTATCTTAAGCCTCCTCCCTACCTAATAGAGTTGTTCTTTTGATCGTAGATATGCATATACATAGGATTCCGGGGGCAATCGAAATGAATAACTTGCAACATAACGCTTAATTCGCATAATTGATTAGTTTACACATACACACACAGGCAGCAGGGAAGGTGTTGGGGTTTTTTTTTCGAAAATGGTCATTGATCGATCGATACAGTCTGTGGAGTTCTTTCTATATATGGCAGCGCACATATACAGTCGACGACGCTCCCAAAAGGCACAGTTACAGATTGTCACAATCATATAACAACAAGACTGCTTGAATTTTTGGACCTAAAACCAACTGTGCCGGCCTGCTGGCCATTAAATTAATAAGTTTGCACAAGCGTGTGCTTGGAATTGACTTGATGCTGCTGCTGCTGCACAATTGGTCGATGGTCGTCGAAACCAGCAAATCGAAAGCCCCAAGGGGATTTATTTTGTGGTGCAGATTGCCTGCCTGCCTTCCCATAAATGGCAGTTTGCTGTTTTTGGATCGTTTTCTCATCTATAGGTCGGCCGGTCGGTGGTGTAAATTGAAATGTTAAATGGATTCCAAATGGTTTCAGAGAGACGACGTCCGTCGGTAAGCAATGTTACCCAACACAACGTAATTTCTAATTGCCAGCGAAATGTATGTGTCTCTAGAGTTGACCTAAAATTGCCTAAGCAAAGCATCAGCCGTAGGTAGGTAGGTAGCAGTAGTTGTGTTTCTATAGTTTCCATTTATGCAAATTTATTAATATTTATATACTTATGGACTATTGCATGCATGAGTATCCGATAATTGATTAGATGGAATTTTCGTGCTAATACCCTGCGTAAACAAGCAAAAGAGACACAGACCAGATAACTAACTATAGAAACTCCGGCACGCTGCGCCCACATCGAAAGTATTGTATTAAAGAAGAAAATATAAAAAAAAAAAATGTCAACAAATGAGCTCCATTCAATTAGAGGCAAAGTGCGAAATGCTAATAAAATTTTAGCACTTTGGTGTGTAATTTATGAGTAAATAAAACGCTTGGGACTGTTTCTTCTCGTGGTGCTAACAAATATTTTCAATTATCGTCGGATTAACACAGGCCGCCGTGAGATATTTTTAGCATCATTAGGTTATTTAAATTAGATTTTTTTTTTGTGTTGTTGTTGTTGTTGTTGTATGACTCTCTGGTATTTTGTTTGCATCGGAATTGGTTTGTAGTGTATATTTTTAGTAGATCGTCGAAGGAGGGACATGAGGTTAAGCGAAATGAACTTTAAAGGTCCGAAGTAGATTAATATTAATGTGGAACAGATGCAAATATTGACATAAAATTGAATACAAATTTATTCGGTTCTTTCGAGAGCAAATGGAATTGTAATCTTTGAGTAGTAAGCTTGTTTGCATTAAGCAAGCTCGTGAGTCATTAATTTGTTTTGGCGAAATGTGTCATCAGGGGGAGGGGTAATGCGCACACGTGCACGCAAAGTATAACAAAAAAAAATTGAATCAATTTTATGAATGAAGACTTTTGAAATGTCAACCATCAAAGCGAATAAAGAAGAAATGTAAGCGATAAGTTTGAATTTTTACAAAGGCCTTTGGTTAACGTATTCCGCACACATGATGTGCGCAACCGCTTTAAGTGATTTACTTCCTTCATTAGCGTGTGCGCTTAGGAAATTACGTTACTGAACAAATATTTGCAATCACTTATTAAATGACTAATTGTAGTCAACATTAAGTGAAGTTGAGGTTTTGAGAAGGTGCATTTTAATACATTTTTGTTGGGAAAAAGCTAATGGCAAAATTTTATGTGGGTGCGTTGGACTGCTAAAGCGAGGGAGTCCAATATTGAAATCCAACCCAGTACCACCTAAAGATTAATTAGCTTTTGTGAAAGTTTGACTTTTATCCAAGAGGCAGAAGTGTCACAAGAAGCTTCTCAAATTTGATTCGACAATAAATTGTACATCCTTTGCATTCGCGTCAAAAATTATATCGTCGCAATCACAATTGTGTGAAAAAGCAAGGCTTTAGGACCTGTATGAGACCGTAGACTTCGTATATAAGTTTTGTTTCATAATTGAATACTTCCAGTATCGGTCAAAAATATAGAATAGCATGCATAGAGCTCCTATGAAGCTCTTAACTGCAAAACCTCTTAACAAGCTAATCTAAAATTTAAAATGACTACAAAGCATGAATAATAATTTGACACGTGTTTCAGTATATTTTAAATCTGATCTGGAACACCGATGGATCAAGAAGGGAATCTGGAGTTGGAGCTCGTTTCTTTGGACCCAACCCGATACCTACCTATGGGAACGTAGATATCCCGCGCCATTGAAGGCAGAAATCCATGCAATTGTGATCTGTTAAAATTTTATTTCTCAAAAGGGAATTAAAGGTGAGAGAATACACATCCTCTGGAAACCTCTGACGACATTACCTGGGAATGCTCGGCCCTTCTAACCGATGAAATGGAACGAACGACTTGGTTAAGGATCTGAATCTTGGATAAGTTTCGTTCTTCGGCAGAAGAAGAAACACTGCAACTAGGGACATGGTGATTTTTACCAAATAATTCACCCGTCTCTAAGGTAAACCTCCCTTATTTGATACAATAGACCTATGTATAAGATCGCAGTGGAAAGGTTAAATTTAAGAAAGCTACTTTCTTTTGAAGGTCAAAAAAACACAATAAAAAAAACACAAATAAAGAGAGTTTGAGTTCTTTGATTACACTTCAAGCGATAGGCAATTTTTTGGGGTGAATTTTAACCCCTCTTCAGATTATAGCAAGTGGAAATCGCCACGTAATTGATATAAATTCAGTCTATTAAATTCTCTTTTAAAAATATACCAACTACTGCTGGTTACTGCTCTACAAATGCTCATATAATTGGGATTATTAACTTATCTGAATACCACTGTATAAAAACTTAAAAAAATTTACCAGAGCATATTAGTAGCCTATGTTAGGTTAGGCGTAAACAGGGGTGTGGTGAAGAAGTCATCACACAACATTAGGGACGTGTTCAACAAACGTTGAATTTACATTCAAAATGCAGCAAAACATAAGACCCTAGTAAAACAACCAATTTCTTTGCAAAAAACTAGACGGCCTTTGAAATTCGTGCCGTCCACAGAGTATGTGCGTTATGTCCTCAACAGTCTGAAAATGGCCCCAGGATCTCTATTCGAAAATCTAAGTCTCTTTGCGTTCAGCATTAAGATATCATTCATTCCTATTATTGTTCTAAACTTATCCCTGCTTAGTTTTATTAACTCCCTAGATCTTTTACTGTCGAAAAGTGAGGGTAGAGCCTTAGATAGCTTGTGTCCTTGAAAACTCTACCATCTAAGGTTGGCAGACCTTTTGGATTTTTGATGCTTTTTGATTAGCAAGCTCATCCGCCTGTTTATTTCCCGCAATTCCGCAGCGTTTTGGCACCCAGCCCCTGACCGTATCAGAATTGTAATTGGTTTATTGCTTTACCTTAAGTGCGGCCTGATGTAGATGGCGATATCTCTTCCGGAGACCGGTCTCATCTACATTAGCTCAGCCGCCCTGAGGACAGCCAGAACCTCTGATTGCAAGACAATACTTGTGTCCGGGAGTCTTATTATACACTTTCAGTTTGGGATCTTCTGAGAAGACACCAGAACCTGTTCTATCCACTGTATTCGAACCATTTGTGCAAATCGCCATTTAGTTCGATGTGATTATTGCACGTCTTTGTCAATACGAAGTCGAAGGAAAGGGATTTCATTTTTGTTACAATTAGAGATTGCCCGGCAGTAAGCAAGCTTTTTGATCTGTAAATCAAGCAGTGTTAGGTGCTTAAAGGTGTCCAATGCTGCAATTGACGTTCTTTTGCAGATAAAAAAAAGCATTTTAAGCCTTTTTAATCTTTCCGCTACATTAGTCTTGATAATTGTTCGATGATTCATGGGAGAAATGGGTAAAAATAAGAAAACTAGTAATGCATGAGCTAATTTTTGATTGTACGTAATAAGGTTTGGACTGACTTCAAATTTAACATCAAAAAAAAGAAGTGTGAAACCAAATTGGAGATGAAAGCAACAGGTGGCGGACCAAATAAACTAAAAATTGGAAGAAAGAGTGAGTAATCCACAGTATTACATAGAAATGAACTTAAATACAAAAATGAAATAAGACCCCAAAGGAACGAAATAAGTTCCCAAAAAAATGAAATAAAACCACAATTTTTTTTAAAAAAAAAGTTGTTGTTTCACGTTTATATTTTTGGGGCCTTATTTCCTAGAGCCTTATTAAACGCCAAACGCCGACGTCCTTCTGGTGTTTGTTTCATCATTGTGGTACTGCTGTTTGACAGTTCAAATTAACATTACAATAAGGAATCGTATGTGAGACTATTTCGATCAGAGAAATAACGCAAGAGATCCGAATAAATGAGCCCCAATTGCTGATCGTGTTTTGCCTTCCCATCTCAATCGTCGTTCCACAGTTATATGTGTAAAAATAAAACATGTCCAAGTTAACAGTTTCATGAAGAAAAAAAAGTGGCACGCAATCAATTGAACAAGATTTAAGAAAAAGAAAAAAAAACAAAACAAAAACTAATTCAAAAAAATGTCCATTCCATTTGAAGAGTAATTTTTATTTCTTTACTTGGTTTTTTGTGTTTTTTTTTCTGTGTAGCTCGGCGAAAATAAATCTTCAACCTCAACAACTCACACAACACAACAACTATTACTTAGCAATTTCCAATGAATGTTTTGCGCAATAAATTGCCATTACCATGCACACGCACGCGAGTTTACTTTACAAGTAACGCCAAAAACCCGCGAACGCGCTCATTGAATTTTCCGTATGCATACGACGCGATAACGCGACGGATACGCGCGTCGAATTGAAATTCAATTCGCGTGCATGTTGTACATCGGCCCTAAGTTAACGATACCACGACGACTATAACGACGACGACGATGAGGAATTTTCCCTCGATGATATTTGTTAGCTAATTGCATTGGTGGGCTTGGAACTTGGAACTTGGAACGCGAGGTTCTGTATTTCTGATGGTAATGTATTTTTTTTTTGTTTATTTTTTTTTTATGGCTAAAGTAAGTGGACAGAAATGAAGACAAGGCAAGACAAGACCAGAATGCTGAATGTTTAATGTTTTATGCAGAAAACGAAACAGAAACAGAAACAGACAAAAAAAAAAATGTTGTAAGACTGAGAAAATGTTGTCTGCTGTGAGTTTTATTTATGTGTCACCTGATGAGGACATGACTGCCCTGCGATGTGATGATGGTGATGGGGTGAAACAGGAAAGCGTGTTGATGGATTATTGATTTGTCAACATTTTTCGGTTAAAATCAATAGCAAGAGACACATGCAAAACGCAAAAGAAAATTGAAATACACCGAGCAGCGGCGGCGGGGTGGTACTGAGAGAGAGAGAGAGAGAGAGAGAGAGAGAGAGAGAGAGAGAGAGAGAGAGAGAGAGAGAGAGAGAGAGAGAGAGAGAGAGAGAGGAAGAGCCATTGAAGTTAAAGAAATTGTGTGTTTGGGAATGAAAGCCACGGTCTACTTTAGGAAAGATGCAAATCGAATCCAATTTGTTAGAGACTCACGAAAATCATGTCTCTCGTGTGATTATGGATGGAAGAAGCCATGTGCAAACTGTGCGCGAAAGACACGGTATTGAACTTTTGCACTCGATGTACGATGAATGTATCTGAATGTCGTCGTCGTCGTCGTCGACGTCGTCTAGGTAGTCGTAGTCGTACAGAGATGCCAGATGGCACCATAGTTCACTATATGTTTACTTGCACGACAGCAAATGTCGCTAATGTAATGCTCCTCTGGGTATTTACAGCTTGTAGGAAATGTATTTTTCAGATGCATTGTTTTTTTTTTGTGCTTGTTGTTTTATTGAGTAAATTTTGTGGATGTGAAACTATGAAGTTGTAAGGCAAAATCATAGATCTAAGCTGACAGTAACGCATTTGTAGCATCTTAATTTCAAGTCATGTCTACATGACGCTTCAGTGACTGTAACTCCATCCTGAACTGTAGTCACTTTTTGTTACCATAATGTACCTAATGTTGCATGAATTTCGCAATAAAGTTTGAACTGTTGTTAACTTTCTACAAGGAAACGTAACTAAGGCTTTTAAAGTTGGCTTTTTCAAAAAGTTTTAAGTTAAGGAGATTATTGACACAAGTTTTTAATGAGTGAAGTCTTATGCGTCATCGATTTTAACTTGCAGCTGGAGAAGTAGAAGAATTCAATCATTTAAGAACTGCATTTAATTGAATAACTCAAGAAAGTCAGGTTTAATCTGAACTGTTTGTAATTAACACTTAAAATTATTTTCAAACCTTTAGAATATTTAGAACTTTAAAAAATTTGTGGTAAAACAATCACTTGAAGCTGTCTAAAGACTTGATAGCTTTATCCCAGACGTAACCTTCGCAACGAACACCACGTTCGCAAGAATCAAAAACTGGAGAGTACTAGAGGATTACACAGGTAGCGACCATCAGTATATCGTCTTTGATCTGGAGTGTAACCAACGAGTCCTGAACCATCATTACCACCCACGGGCTCTGAGATGGAACTTGAACAGGCTCGACGCAGATCTTTTTAAGGGCGTAATCGAGGAAGGTGCAGACGCCGTAATCCAGGTACAAGAACCTGCTGAAACGAAAGCTGAAGCCACGATGCAACTAATTCGGCGCGCTTGCGACTCCTCAATGCCGAGAACGAGCGGTGCCAACAGAAAAAGAGACCCAGTGTACTGGTGGACCGAGGAGATAGCTACGCTACGTCGGAGATGCCTACAAATACGACGGACCTTCACCAGGGTAAGAGGAAGAGGAAATACTGAAGCTATGGAAGATGCTCTAGCGGAATTCAGAACTCGAAGATCTGAGCTCAAGAGGGCCATCAACTTGAGCAAAAAACAGAAGTGGGAGGATCTTCGCCGAGACGTCAACAGCGACCCATGGGGACTAGGCTACAAGGAAGGAAAGATGGAACACATCGTGGACGCACTGTTTCCAACTCATCCGGTCAGACAACCCGACATCACACCGGTCCAACGAGAGGAAATTCCAGCCTTTAGCGAAGAAGAGTTGAGCATAGCGGTACAGTCCCTGAAAACCAGAAGAGCCCCCGGCCCCGACGGAATTCCTACAGAAGCACTGAAAGTGACCTCCCATACGTGTCCGCACTTGCTGCTGAACATGTTTAACAGCCTCCTCGAGGAAGGCACCTTTCCCAAGAGCTGGAAGAGACAACGCTTGGTGCTCATCAGCAAAGGCAAAGGAGATCCAGACTCCCCATCGGCATACAGACCTCTGTGCATGTTAGATACCGCGGGGAAGCTCTTCGAAAAGCTTATTAAGCCACGTCTTATAGCGGCAGTGCAAACGTCAGGCGACCTGTCAGAGAGGCAGTATGGTTTCCGGAGAGGCCGCTCTACGATTGGAGCCGTAAAGGAAGTTGTGAACGCCGCCAAAATCGCCCATCAGGGAAACCACTACTCAAGGAACATCGTTTTGTTGGCAACCCTGGATGTACGGAATGCCTTCAACTCAGCCAGGTGGAGCGATATACTGAACGCACTTGAACGGAGGTTCTACATACCAGCATATCTCCTGCGGATTGTAGAGGACTATCTCATGGATCGAGAGCTGTTTTACGAGACCACAGAAGGACCGAGAAGAAAGGAAGTGACATCGGGCGCAGCGCAGGGATCGATCTTAGGACCAGACCTCTGGAACATTTCCTACGACGACATCCTTGGCATGGAAATGCCCGAGGGTGCCTTTCTGGTCGGGTACGCAGACGACATCGCGGCGGTGATCACCGCACGAGACACCGACAACGCGCAAAGGAAGCTGAACCAGGTCATGCGACGGGCAAATTCGTGGATGGAAGAGCACGGACTCAGCCTTGCGACGGAGAAAACTGAGATAGTCCTTCTTACGAAGAAGAGGATCCCCACACAAATTGACTTCCAAATCGGGGCAGAAGTAATAAGAAGCAGTGCCGCGGTGAAATACCTGGGACTGAGGCTCGACACAAAGCTATCCTACTGGCAACATATAAAGTCAGCAGCGGAAAGAGCTTCCAAAACAACTGCATCACTGAGCAGACTGATGGCAAATGTAGGTGGTCCAGCGGCCAGTAAGCGAAAGTTATTGATGGCGACAACGCACTCCATCCTTCTCTACGGCAGCGAAATTTGGGCAGACGCACTTAATCAAGAGAAGTACCGGAAACAGATGGCGGCAGTCCAAAGATGCGGAGCTCTACGGGTGGTAAGTTCCTACCGAACGGTGTCAGAAGCAGCCGCACTTGTAGTCGCAGGAGTGACTCCCATCGATCTCCTAGCGGCAGAGAGGAAGTACGTCTACGACAACAAGACGGAAATCGGAGTGGAAACGGCAACCGTGCAGGCCAAGCAACTTACCAAACAGAGGTGGCAAGAGCGCTGGAACTCGGACAGCAGAGGAAGATGGACAGCAAAGCTGATCAGTAACGTGGCTGAATGGAAGGACCGAAAACATGGGGAGGTGAACTACTACATCACACAGTTCCTCACCGGACACGGATATTTCAATGCCTTCCTTCATAAGATCGGTAAAAAGAATACCCCAGCCTGCCAGTACGGAGACTCCGAAGAAGACGACGTTCAACATACCTTCTTCGCTTGCAGCAGATGGGAAAATGAAAGAGCTGAACTGGAGAGAAATATCGGTATCATCACTCCAGACAACATAGTCGAAAAGATGCTGGCCAGCGAACAGAACTGGAACGACATCTGCGTCTACACCCAACGAATTCTCAGAAGAAAGAAAAGAGAAGAAGAACAATTCCGCGACGAGACAGAGTAAGCCCGAAAGGTCGAATGATTACAACCCCCCTGAAGTAATGCGAACAGCGGTCCCGGGGGGGGCGGGTCAGAAACCGAGGGGTGGGAGGAGTTTTAGTTTACGTATACGTCAACGCCAACACGGCCTCCTTATGGTGCATCAAGCATTCTCCTCCACCCAACAGGAGAAAAAAAAAAAAAAAAAAAAAGACTTGATAGCTTGAAGTTTTTTTAAGCCATATTGAAGTCTCTCACTCTTTGCATTCAATGTCGTTTTCTTCTGAAGTTTTACGACTGGTTTAAGTCTTGAAGTTTTTTTTTACTCTTTCGAAATCTATTGACTGGTTGAAGTATTTTGATAGCTTAAAAGTCTAGACCTTTAAAAATTGACACATTCAAAATATTTCAGTCAAAAACTTCAAAGAATCCAATCAATCAAAAAACATTGCAAGGTTTAGATTCGTGAAGCCTAAATTGACTGCCTGAAACGATTATTTCGTCAATAACTTTAAAATACTCTGGCTAACAACTTTCATTGTTCCCGACAGCTGTCAAAGAGTGTGCCAACGGCCGACTTTACACTTTTGTAGGAAAATACAAGTCAGTCTTGCAAGCGGAGATTTATGCTTTCCTATAATAAATAAAATTATGTTCTAAAGGCGAGGCTGAAGGGCTTCTATTAAAGACTCGATCTTCTACAGACCAACGTATCTATGGCAATTTCTAAAACGAGCATTCTCCCTTTTTAGCCTCTCGCCACTGCTAGGTGATTGGTTTAGTAATTCAACTGGAGATGGGGTAACCAACCAGCCTACGTTGATGATATTGATATAATTGGCATAAGGCGAGTGACGGCCGAGGAGTGTCATCCAATAAGGCAATTCCTCCTGTTTCCGGACGTCAGCGGACGAATTCTAATGAAGCTACGACGTTCAGGTGCTACTCCATGAACAATGTTCGGAAGTTTTAGCATAAGCTTAAAAGAAGGTGTCAAAGGTATACAAGTCCCAGTGACTGAAGACAATTGCTGCAGTCTGCTAACAGCTGCAATATTTAAGGCAGCAGGAAACGACTCGGTAGAGAGCAAGTTTCTAAGGTTTGGGTCGAAAGAAAGTATGCCTGATGAAGGGAATGATGAGACGCTTCAAACTGCGCCAACTATAGAGGTATTAGTGTCCTAAACATAGTGCATAAGATCTTGTCTGTCGTATTGTACGAGTGCTTGAAACAATTTGTCAGCAATCTGCTTGGACACTGCCACAGATTCTGGAGAAAATCCAACAAGTTCAGATCGATAGATTACCACCATTTTAACGATTTTAAAGCCGACATTTATAGCAACGACCTTTACAGGCCAATATAGTGTTGGCATTTTTGCCAAATACGTCCGTTTGTGCAGGCTGGTGCGGCATCAAGGTCGGTAACGACTTAACCGGTACCTTTGATATGAAAACATACTTAAAATAATTATGCAAAACTCACAAGTTAACAAGGTACGATCTTTTAAAAGTCTTGCATACGCTGATGATATTGATATAATTAATAAAAAACAGTGAGCTGTCACTGGTGCGTTTGGGAGTTTAGAAACAGAAGCGGTAAACGATGGCGCTTGAGATGACAGGGACATGCAGAGCGAATGAAAACGTTCCGGGCCGCAGCATCATTGACTAATCCGGAAGGATAATGCAGTAGAAGAATACCACGCTTTTGGTGGGGGGCGCATAACTGTAAGAAGTTAGCGAAAGACCGCGCTAATTGAAGAGACTTATTGAGTGAGGCCCAGGCCCAGATCTACCCCGAATCGTAGAGCCGCCTAAGTAAGAGCTTTGGGATTTCAGATAGAAACAAACTTTTGGAAGTACTGACTTAAAGCTTCTGAAGGGTATTTTGATACCGACATGCATTTTGAAAGCTTCTTAATTTCTTTCTTCCGCGACTGTCCTACACTGCCCTGCCCTAGTTCAGTCACTAGAGCTCAGGTGGCGGAGTCATAAAGATCTTAGCGCCTCAAGTGCCACATACTAACTTGTTCCGCACAATACCTCCTGCTCACATTGGTAGCACACAAGTAGTGGTAGTTTACACAAAGTGTAAATGTTAGAGAGAAAAGAAAAACAACACGTGCCGTCACATATCACCTTGTACGCAGAACGATATCTGCCGCCCGATAATCCGCTGCATGTGAAGCACTTCAATATAGAACAAAATGTGATTAGAAACTAGTTCTATCAGATTAGTAACCAGTTTAGGTAATAAAATTCAAGATTGCTCTAAAGCAAACGGAGCAATCTAAGTACAGATAGTCATATCTAAGTTGTAAAATGTCGCAAAATAAAAACAATTTCCAACTTCAACCAACTGCTTTTCACATCAATATTGGAAGTCTAACGTTTTAATCCTCTGGCATTGGTGCAAGTTTTAAAATACCCTTCTTCTATGGGAAGAGGACTCCACATGGTAGGCTTTTAAGTCCCACGTTGTTTACCCAATTCAATTTATACCAATCCGTCGCTAATCCAATTTATTATTTCATCCGTTTTTTTTTTGTTGCGTCCTTGTATCAAAATTAATAAGTTCACTAATTAATCCAATCAATTCAATCCGCCCCCCAACTCTCGATGGAATTTGCTCATAGAAAATTCATTTATCCTTCCCTCTGTGATTGTGGGTCTGTGTGCGCGTTTGTATTTCTAGAGAGTTGCTGGTGCTGCTTTGACATCCATGCTGTCCTGTCGGCGGCGGCAGCGGCTCGTTTTTGTCCTCTTTTCTCATTTTTAATTCAATCTGTGGGCATTTCATGTGCTGGTTGTTGTTGGGTATACATTTTCGCGCGTCTGTTATTTTTCAAAGCAGTGTTGATTATTTTCCCTTTTTTGTCGTCGCGTTCATGTCAAAGGGTTTTTTTTACCAACAATATTCATCTCGTGAATAGCATTTTCCACTACGTTAGGTCAGAATAAGAAAACAAACAAAAAAGGTCGCTGTTCTCTCCGATACAAATTAATATTTGCTTTTGTAAAAAAAAAGCAAAAAAAAAAATAATCCATGAATCGGTACGCAAAATATCATTGCCTTGGGACGAAACCGTCACCGCCTCTATGATGAACGTTTTCGCCAGCAGCAACAGCAGCATCGAAAGGGACACAAGAGCAGCGCGAAAAGGCTTAAAAAAATACACTATACCCCCGTCCAGATGATTGAAAAGTTGAATAGCGATGAAGGAATATCACAAAAACGAAAACGAAAACGAACTAAAAGTCCTTTCGTTCTGCTGAAAACAGTTTGATTGTACCCTTTTATCCTGCAGCAGAGAGTAGCACATACATGATTGATTCAGGCTTTTTTTTCGCTAGCCCTTGCTGTTTTTTTTTACTCCTTGTTTCGTTGAGCTCTCTGTTCATATTTGGTTTTTGCATAACACCGAGGATGAATGTCCAGTCGTGTCGTTGAATATACAACATATAGTATATGGGCTTGGGTTATTGTTTCTACGTGCTGAATGGTGGATGAGAGGCGGATAGTGGGTGGGCGGTCAGGTCATCCTTTTAAAAAAGATGATTCGATCGCTTGACACTGCGCAAGTCGAAGCATATGCATTTTTTATAAACATATCGCTGTATGGGAAAAAAATTGAAGGAAAACAAATTGCATATGCTGGGAGATGCAGATGACGTTGCCTGGAGATGATAAGACTCGATAAATTTTAATGGAAAATGAAAACGGTCGATTGCTATCCTATCAAGGATGCGAGAAGTTAAACGAAGGAGTATGGTGAACGTTCGTTTCCCCACTTTCTAGTTAGTGATTTGGAAGTTTTTGAGTTTTTCTCATATTCTTAATTATGGGATCTACCCTTTGGCTTATAGGTACCCATAGCTATTTATAATTGGGTAGAAGAGCATTTAGCATCCTAACCGCAATTGGCTTAACTATAATAATGAGCAAAGATGATATGAACGAAAGTGCAAAGGACAAATCTGCACTTAAATTGTTCATTCACTAAACTCAATGAACTATCCTTCGAGTCGACAAAAGATTTCATAAATTTATTTAACTTGATTAAATATTTTGTTGCCTAAAATATGACATTTTAATGTCACGACTCATCGCATCAACACGACCTGGAATTTGAAATTTGGTTGTGGGGAGTCTCTAAATCTAACCGTGGAATTCAAGAAGTTCGAGTTCTTACGAGTTCTTTAATTCCTTAGTGACTTCTTCAAGGGAGTCGAAAATGCTCCTTCCAAGTTCTGGAGAGTGAAGTGAGTTCCTTTTTCAGTTGCGACATTGTTGCTGCGTCAATTTGACCGCGTGGTCTGCCAAAGGCCAGAGACATGTGATTACCGATGTTATTCTGACGATGTTGTTCTGGCGACATTCTTTTGCATTCTGGATATCACACAAATTGTCAAACTTCTCAATCTGAGTTTGGCTATCGTTAAGATTTCTGAGAAGATGTTTGCCTTGACTTCCCGAAGGTGAGCAGTCTGAGCAATTTGAACCTTGTCAGCTCGACAGCATATTCGCTTCCACAAAGCGTTTTTTGTTTTAAGGAAATCCAAAAGCACTCGGACCCGGTAATGGTTCATTGTGCTTCCAAGCTGAAATCGTGTTTTTGGAGTAGTGGTTGGCTATTGTATTGTATATAGTGAAGGCATATCCGAAAACAACAAGCACTTAGACCTAGTGGTTTGATAAAAACTTCCAACTCATTCCCTCATTCCCCTCAGATCCTTTTGGGAGGATGGTGCCTTGTTAGAGGAAGAATCGATCCACTTCTACACAGACGGGCCAAAAATAAATGATGGGGTGGGTGGAGGCGTCTTCTCAGACAGACTAAATCTTAGTCTCTGTTTCCGTCTTCGTTATCATTGTAGTATTTTTAAAGCGGACATAATGGCGATTAAGGATGTCTTGTCCAGGCTAAAGAAGAATGTGGTATCCGAAAAGGATGTTCGAATCTTTTCGGACAGCCAGGCTGGTGTCTGGATTGTGGCTCTTTTAACTCTTTAGTAGCCATATATTGCCGATCTTCTCTAAAGGAGATGACTGAGAAGTTCAACATTCACCTGTGCTGGGTGCCGGGGCATAGAGACAATTCGGGTAATTGCAAGGCTGGCGAACTCTCCAAACATGAAACAATCTTGCCTGAAAAAGACTCCTTAGGTATATCAGTTCCAGTGCAATAGAAAAAACTAACCACAGATGGACAGGTGGCAGTACTTGTCTGACAAAGAAGTAGATTTGGCCTAAGCTGGATCTAAGACGCTGTGAGAGTTTGATTACCCTCAATAGATCGCACATTACTGCTGCAATTGGTGTCATCACTGGGCGTCGTCTGATAGGCAGGCATGCAACTAGGCTTGGGGCTTATTCAAACGACTTTTGTAGGAGCTATATGGAGGAGGAGGAGCAAGAGATAACTCTACACCTTCTTTGCGCATGCCACCTTCTCCCGGAAACGAAATCTCCATCTAGGAGCTTACTTCTACAATGATCTTAACGATTTAAACTTGACCCTCGACCGACCCAAAGTGTGTCTCACGCTGTATAAGCAGCTCAAAATGGTTTAACGAGTAGGTAGGAACTTCATATCCACGGGGTATCACAATGGACCTTACATAGGTCTAAGTGAGTCGAACCTCTATTCGACTGCCACTTCAACGAGGGAGGTGGACTAGTTCAATCTGATTCAGATCATCTTCATGGGGAAAGTGTTTCCCAAGGATGGTCAGTTTGGTTCCAGCAAAAGCCGGAAATTCACAGATGAAATGTGATGGCGTTTCGTCACTTCTTTTCAGTCCTAGCAGATATTTAAATCTGATGGGTTTTGGACCGTCGATCAACAGCTTTGAATGCCTGTATGTTACGAGATAATGCCGGTATTCGGTATGTTGTAGACGTAAAAGCTCAATCATTTTACTTTTGTGGACCGATGTGCAGCATCCATATGGATAATTGTGGACCAACAAAAGTTGGCAAGAGCACCCAAACTCTTCAGATTGCTTATGGCCTCCTGCAAAATTTTGGAGGTGATCGTAGCAGCAGAGCAGGCTTTAAAAGCAGCGTGGGAGCCACCATCATTCTAGGGTAGGTTATTGATAGGATTTTGGGATGTAAAGATACTCAAAGAACACACCTGCATCTACTTCACAGTCTCCCGTCATATGTCCATCTTGTAGGACACTTTACGTCAAAATGTTTTGTGAAAACCAAATTTGGTGTAGAAATAGACTAGCTGTTGAGCCCCGCAGATCTCTGAGTATGTAAAAGTCAAAAGTTAACATTCTATCTGCAACATACTGTCGCCAGGTACCAGTGTGTCTTTCGGGCCGGCAGATTGACTGTGCATCAAAGTTTTGCTCAACAGCTTCAAGTCGAATTTCAAGTCGACACTCACCATTTTTCTATCGACTACCGCAATTTCGAATTCCGGATATCATAAAAACTTATCCAGCTGTGTAACGTTATTCTCACCAAAACTCTAACGAACACTTATGTGCGAAAAATTGTTTAACAAAAATTCTGTAAACTAAGCTAAATCGATAGAGATACGAGACTGGTAGAAAGCGCACATTTGGTGTGCGATAAAAAAAAGTCCTAATTTTGTGACAGTGGCAAAAGTAGATTCTTCTATTAAAACTATAGGCATTTTTCATCAAAGAAATTACAGCGCACACTTATGTGCGCAAAAACGCATTGACGAAAAATCGCCCAGATTTAACTTTATTTTATTGGGCTATTTTTTGTTAAGTGAACATATTGTGTGCGATAAAAAAATATACCTTAAGTTTTGTACAAGTCCACACGCTCACACTTAAATAATAGCGCCCATTAATGTTCGAAACATTTCTAGAACTTCACTTCAGTTTAACTTTACAGGTCCGCCCTTTGGTACCTAATAATTTCGCTACAAAATCCAATTCGTTTAACCAATTCCATGAAAGACTAAATATGCATTAACTTCTCCATGTACAAGACGGTACGTTGTAATAAAATCCAAAAAGCCCCATCAACTTCGACCAGAAATTAATTACACACTAACCTTTTGCGAAAAATCCTGCACACGTGCATACCCCTCTATATGTTCAACATAAATATGTTCCCAAAACAACTTTGGTAATAATTTTAAATGAATCCCTTGCTCAGCAAGACAAGTAGCAAGGGATAAAGGGAAATCCGAATCCATGCGAGTGTTTACATACTTTCAGGCGCAACGACGCACCATCCGTAATCCATCTACCATCCACATCCATCCGCACACTGAAGACTTTGTGGAATTTTAATTTTCAATGAAAATTCCATATTAGAAACCAAAGTCTGGCAAACTTTTATTATCTGCAACCCTCTGTCGTCGTGTTAAACTTTTAAACTGCTGTGTGCAACAATTCATTTTATGACTTCTACCAAGGGGTGGTGAAAGGGGGAAGGGGCAAAGAGGGAGAAACCATAAACACATCAACATAAATATTTTTCCTCCACACAAAGTGGCATCACTGGTTCGGGGGAGTACTTTAGTGGTTTTCAGTGCACTTACAGTGGGACCACCCGCATTTTTGATTTATGTGCTAGAATTTGTGTGTGCGTTTTTTTTGTTGTTCAAAAGTCAAAGGTGCATACGGGGTAAATAAATATTAAAACGAGACGACAAACGACAGACGACAACACGACGACAGCTTCTAGAGATGAAAGTTTAATTTCTTGGAAATAGTTGCTCAGATTGTTTTGTTCCTCATGTGAACCAACCAGGCTAGATGTGGAAGATAGGAAGTCGTCGGCAGCAAACTTTTTCATGTTTGTTTTATTTCTCTTCGAAGGAAAGTGTCATCATCGATGATTTAATGGTCAAACCTCAAAATGAGGAATGAGTTGTGGTGAACTGTAAATGAATAGTGAGTTGACTCTGTGATGATGGCCTAAAGATTCTTCGAAGAAGATACCAGATAAAAAGAGATCATATTTATTAGGAACACAGGACTAAATGACATTTGCGATTGTAAATTGATTTAAAAGATTTTAAAAAGAACTGAGAAAAAACATAGTTCACTGGTTGTATATTTACACCTGGAAATTAAAAATGGCCAGGTTAGAGTAAGGCTTCTTTAAAATACGGGAGATAGGTTCGCTGGAACCACAGGAAGCGCAGTAAGAGGCTTGATAGAAAGAGGAGGCATGCGCAATAATGAAAACCAGAAAGGAGTCGCTGAATGACGAGAATATCTGCTAAATCCCTTTTATTTTCAAGGCTATACAAATAAATGAGTTTGAGGCGATCTTGATAGGATAGGATTCTAACCTATAAATAAACCTATCAAGGTCTTGTTGAGGAAGACTAAGAGTCATGGGGGAGCAGATAACTTTATAAAGTTTATTTTCATCTGCGTTGCGGGACTGTAAGGAGTATATTTTCCTTTACATCTTCGAGATCGTCAATAGAGGTGATGAAGAAAATGGGTCCTAGATGGTAACCTTGTGGAACACCAGGATATGGCCAAGAAAGGAACTGAAAGGGCTGACTTGAACAGGACAGTTTAAAAGCGATTCTTCAAGCACAGAGACATCCAATAGTTAACAATATATCTAGTACCGGCTAGAGGCTTAGTTAATGAGAAATTTCATCAAATGCTTTGCTAAAGTCAGATGCAATAATATTGACTTCTTTGCCATTTTCTTAGGCTGTGATAACAAAAGAAACGTTATTCCATTCGAATTGTAGATGTTGTCCTACCTTTGGCTAGACGAAATAAGAGACTTAAATCTTAGTGCAATATAGTTACATCATTCTTTGATAGCTTTTTAGTTTACAGGTTATGAAAGAGGTCTTCCAAAAATGAGTAAATTCACATTGAAGAAGGGGAAAAGGGAGGAATTAAGAAACATATTTTGAGAAATATGGCAATGAGACCATCAATACCAGGTGAGACCTCATCATTTAGTTCTCGAAACTTTTTTTTTCAATAAGATTAGGATCAAAAGCATATAATCAAAGTAAGAAGGGTTCAGAGAGAAGGTTGTAATCGAAGAAATTGTTGAAAAAAGGAAGCAAAAAGTTGGCAACCGTCAGATTTTCTTTTACGGTTAACGAATTAAAAAGAGGACATAGGACCGTTTTACACACTACTGAAGTAGCGTTGGTAGAGCGAATTTTTTAAAGCTGTCGACAAATGTCGAGATTGTTTAAGTAGATAGAAAAAAAACTGGTGCAAAGGGAAACTGCCCGAAATAAGATGTAGATGATGACAAACAGAGAAATAGAATCGAATGTCGAAAATTACATGACCGTCCTTTAGAACATTCGCGCATACTTGACATCTTCAGTACTCAAAATGTTATTTTATAGCTTTTGGATGAAACTAAGCAAAAACATAAGTAAACCAAATCATAAATATTTTTGTTTTGTACAATTTGCAACGTCTTGCCCCCTAAAAAGCGGATTGTGTTTCATTCATTAAGCAAAATAATAAGTTTGTTCTCTAAAAGCCGCACTCATACCCTAGTTCAACATTTCTCGCCTTCCACGAACCGTCCACTCATTAACAAACCCTTAAATAAGTGATTAATTCTGCAAAATCAATTACTTTCCATTCCGCCCTCTTGTACAGCACAACGAAAGTATCTGTTAAAAAAAAAACCAAAAATACCAAACACTCATTTCCATATACTTCTTCCTGCGCATCCTAGCTACACTACTCTCCTTTCAGTCATAAATGGCTTCATTACCAAATTTACACGAATTCATTTAAGCAGACAAAAGGTAAGTTTTCCTCCTCCCCCACTACCACTTAACAACGTTAACTTCTTTTTATTCGTTTCGTTTCGTTATAGAATGAAGCTGTCCTTTTTTAAACATAAAAAAACAGAACACAAACCAGACAAACAGTAGACAACAAAAACTTGTTACCACACACACAAAAACCACAACAGAGAAAGCGTTTATAAAATATGAGGATAACAAACACGTTCCACAACATCCACATCATGTCATAGATATGCAACAAATGAGGTGTCAAACAGCTCTAAACACCACAACCTCAACCTCAAAGCCTCAAACTTTGAATATTCAAAGTGAAAACTTTTTTTACGACTTTTTTTTTTATTATTTTCAACTCTTGTTGTTGATCCCGGGTAAAGTTGCTTTTTTTTGTTTTTGGTAGATGCGCGCGGCGGGTACGAAAAGACCATGAGGTGAATGTATAAACAAATGTAAAGTTTTATTGTTTTTTGAAATTTACTACCAAAGTTTCACCTACAACCGCAGATATTTGAAAAGTTTTTTACCCTAGGAAAACACACATATACACAAAGGCGGGAAGTACCTCAAATTACTTCAAGTTTACTTCCGTCTGTCGCGTTTGCTCTCCGTAACCCTAAGAAGAGTCGATGGGTCCAACGTTAAGCAACTGTCGCAAGGCAAATTTTCCACTGTTCTATGACGACGAGAGAGAGAGAGAGAGAGAGAGAGGACCCCAAAGCACCCTCTTAAAGAAAAATGAACCACGGCTGCTGTCGTCAAGGATGGAGGACGCCTAAGAAAAGCTAAAGGAGGAGCAGCACTGCCAGTAAAAAAAACTTTCAATTGCTTCAAAATACATGACGAGAAAAGTTTTTCAGTTTTCTCAAAGTTAAAAAATGTTTTTGCTTCCTTTCGATCCCTTTGAATGTCTTCCATTTGGTTTTTCTACGTCATAAAGTACCGGCAAGTAGCTGGGATGAAAGGCAAAATGCTGTGATAACAAAAACTACTACCATGACTATGAGAGAGAGAGTGGTGGGCCCAGCAGGAAGTTTAAACAAAAAAAAAAAAACTCGGTATACGGTAGTCGGAGAGTAGAGTAGACATGTAAAGCAGTTTATGGTCTCAGAAGGACTTGTGACAGTGCCAACATTTTGTAGCAGCAAAGGAAAGGCAGCAGCAGCAGCAAGATTATCCCCGTCGACCGTTTCTTTTTTTTAGTTTGCTGTTTATTCATGAATAAAATGCAAACTTAATGAAAGTAGGTAGGAGAGAGGTAGGCAACTTATAAAGAGATTTGCGCCGATTTGCGAGGGCGACTCGAGATAGTTGCTGTTGGTGTTGTTTTTTCTTTGCATGCATAGAAAATTGGCCAACACTCCTCTTGTTTCTCATTACCTTCGATTTGAATCCTATTATAGGCTAAAGACGACGATGACGATGTCGTAGATGAAGAGAAACAGACGAGTTTCGTACTCGTTCTAGGCTGCCGTAGGGATCATGATTTTGCACAAAATGCCTGTCTGCAAGTTTTCAACACCGCAGACGGCAATAAATCAGAACACATTATAAGGAAGTAAACGAAGTGGAATTCCATTTACAAAATCCACCGAGGGAAAGAGAGAGAGAAAAAAATACCCAACAAAATGGGGTGGATAAAGTAAATTGACACACGACAATCTGGAAATGAGTCCACAGGGGTGCAGAGGAAAGGAGATAGATTGTCGCGTGCTTATGAGGCATAAATATCCAAACGCGCCATAGGGTGAATATTTCATAGCAATACCTACATACATAGGAGTCAAGGCTGCCGAGCCATGTGCTGTTCGTCCAAACACAGATAGACATGCAAAGTGATTATGTTATGGTTTTCTTTTGAGGGATCATCCTGAGGGTGGTAGTTGTCTGCGATTTTAATGGTTAATTTGTTACTCCATTTGGGTTAAATTTGTGTTCAAATCGTGCTTGGATATGATTATCCTTACGATGACAAGTTCATATCTTCCCCCTGAACTGAACATATAATTGGTTTTCTGCACATTTAGAGAAATGTTTGTTCAGATTTATTTGCCTAGCCTTGGGGCGGTACTCTTGTGGTACGTATACGTGTGACAGACATAAATGTGGTTGATATGGTAGACATTGGCTTGGATAGAAAGCTTCATAGGTTTGAAGTAGAATTTTTAAATAGCGGTAGGTATTTTGAAACGCTTCTGATAGTCGCAATTGATAAGTTGGGTCACTAGCGAATTCTTTTGCTTTAAAACGAAATAAGAAAAGAGTTGGAACTATTTAAAACGTTTTTCATTTGCGCACACAAATGTGCGTTAACGTTATATGTGAATGAGGTATTATTTCTATGAACAGATCTATGAGTAGACGCTCCCTGAGGGAGCGTCGGATTAACATATCCTAACTTGCACCCAATTCTAGGTATATACCTTATACGCACACAATGTGTGCGTTTTAAAACAGATAATTTAAATAATAAAATTGTTTAACACAGAGCAGCGCCACTTATTTCATAACAGAATTAACAAGAATAAAACTCAAAACGCTCGTATAATTGTTTGCGCACACAAGTGTGCGTAAGGGGTTTCTTTATCAAATGCCAATTTAAATGAGAGGCGTGGAATTTAAAATGCTCTTATCAATAAAAAATGTCATAAAAATAAATGAGAGGAAATCCAAATGTTTTCCAGTTGCTGACATAAGAGTGCTTTCCATAATAGTTTGCCAATGAGGCATTATTTCTATAAAGTTCGTCTGTAAGCGTCAATTTCACTTTGTGTAATTTATCAGTAATATATTGAGGTAGTTTTATATACTCAACGCACACGTGTATTTTTGTTTGCGCACTCTGCGCTAGTGTTATTTATCGTTAAAACGCCATTTTAATTAAAAAATTCGAAAGTGAGTTAGTTGTATTTATATCAAACACGCACTACGTGTATTTTTGTTTGCGCACACATGTGTGCGTCACTTTTATCTATGAACAAAATGCAGTGTTGATCCCAAAATTCGAACTAACGTTCGTTAGTATTGTTGTTATTAGTATGTACCAAACGCACAAGAGTAATTCTGTTTGCGCACATATACGTGCGTTATCATTATCTGTTAATAAAATGTCAGGAAATGTTTAATCAGAAAATTCTCATCCAAATGCTTAGTGAGTTTTTTTCCCTTGAACAGACGATATATCAAAGGCACACATGTGTACGTTAAGATAAAATTCAATTTTCATAAGAAAATTCGAGAAAACTTAAAGAAAAGAAAAGATGTATTTTCTTCAATATATCGTTAAGATTCCGCTTCAACTTTTGTCATCAATTTAAGAATAAAATCAATTTCTCACCCTCCATAGTGTCTGTGAGCGCGCTACCACTCTCCATTATCCATCTATATTTCGTCCATTCCGTCGTCCAATGTCTTTTCGAAAAAAAAAAATAAACGACATACGAGAATTGCTCTCGGATAAGTAAGAGATTTAATTTTACATTTATTGTATTAGGTTGCATGTGCCAAGCCACAACTACAGATAGTTGTGTGTGCGCTGCTTCTTCACTTACTTATTCGTCGTCCGAGTCGTCGTCGTCGTCGTCTCCCACTTACAAGTCCTTTCCATCCGAGAAGCACGTACTACGTGCAAAGTTGTACTACTATCCCGGACATAAATCTTGTTTCGACGACAACGACGACTGCGACGACCACGGGATATCCACATTGAGAAGTGTCACACAGAGACTCTCGTAGAACTGTGAGATGGGATTGCGAGTGAATTCCATGCTCGTCGTGTATATAAACATTTCCCCCCATTTTTTCTTTCTTTCACTTTGCCCGCACCAAGTTACGTTCGACTATTTGGTTTTTTTTTTTTCGTCTCTTTCTGCTCGGTACACATACTTGTATCCTTATTCGGTTTTTGTCCTCTTTATTTCCGGAAGGATACACATGTCTTATCTAAGCTTTTCATGCTTCGCAACTTCTTACCCAACGACAAGTAGTACCACAGCGTCATCTTCATCCCGGAGAGGGATAATCTTTTCCTTGTACATATACAAACATATATATATTTTTTTGTGGTTGGAAAAATCTGTTGATGCTTATAGCAAGCAGCAGGAAAGGATCTTATGTCCCGAGCGCAATTTGGCGGAAATAGAAAATCGATTAAGTTGCGACATCAGGAGAGTGGGTGACATATTTTATTTAGCTATTTCCCCCCTGCCACCGCGCTCTCGACCCTCATTTAATTATATTAATTTGTTAATTGCACATCTACATCGTGTATAATTAACCACACGCGGTGTTAAGAACAAGATAGTCAATAGAGTCAGTGGTTGGTGGTCGCTTTCGCTGCATGCCAGAGAGATACACTCTGCTCAGCTATGCAAGCTGTAAATTCTTGTTTAATCGTTCATTAAAATAAATTATTTAGTAGTAGTTTGTAATTTTTTCTTATTTTTTTCGTCTTTCTTGTTGAATTATTTAAGAATCTGTGCAGTGAGCAATTTGTTAAATTAATTGATGGCTTAAGTTGGCAGTGGTAGTGCGGCTGCTGTTGATGATGTTGGTGGTGCTGCTCAGTTGGTTGCGCGCTAAGAGTGATAAATTTGTAAGTGAAACCACAGGCGAGTTAATGTATCTTTCTTTGATGTCGTTTTTTTTTTTCGTTTTATTATTGCCAAGAGAAGAGGGCTAAGAAGTGACATTTGGTGAATTTATCTTGTGAATAGGCAGAAGTTAGGTGGATTCTTGGAATTTTCTTATCTCTTTGTATTTTTTTTTCCTCTGCTCATTAGTTTTGGGAAGGAGGGTCATCATTTAAGAAGGTAAATAAGTGAAATGTTTGTGAAAATGTAATTAAGGTTACATAGTTGGTTTGTCGTGTGAAGTAGAATAGTTTGAGGTTGGAGATAGGAAGTCCCAATGAGGTTATTGTTGTCAGCTTAATTACTCGGAAGAATTAGTTTGGAATTCATTCAGCAAAGGATTGGATATCGATTAGTTAACTTTATATAGGTGAAACATAAGTCTGCCGCTAGGTGGAGCTAATTAGCGCAGAGTTCTTAAGGAACTAACTCGTACATATTCTCTGTTATGATATAAATTTGGGCTTTGTTGAAAGAAAGTAAGTTTTTCCTCTGCGCATACAAGTTTGCGTTTCGAGTTTGGTCGACGAAACCCGTTTGATGATAAAAATCAGAGTCTAAACTACAAAAAATGGTCTTTGCTAAAGACAAGTAGGGGTTTTCTTTGCGCACACAAGTGTGCGTCTTCGTATTTATTCAAAAAAAACTGTTTGATGATCAAAATCTGAGTCTTAACTAAAAAAGAGAAGAAGCTAAAGAGAAGTAGGCTTTTTCTTTGCGCACACAAGTGTGCGTTTTCTTATTTGGTCCATAAAACATTTTTTTAATAATGCACGTTAAACAGATTGCATACGAAGCGCACTAATATGCAAGTCTATTTCCCATAGTCGGAGTAGTCGCTGCTTTAAGATAAATTCGAGTCGCTTGGTGTGTAAAGTAAGTATAACTTAAAGATTGACTAAAATTTATCCCGCCCATTAGCTTTCCACCACGAAAATCTCGTATCGAAGACTCTTCTCTCTGTCAGTATCATCCAAAGCCAAGTAATTTTTTTTTTTTTGGCTTCAAACCCATTTCCGACCGCTTAAATTCAAATTCAACTCCATTTACTGCCCAATTTGGCGTGGCGCACATTATAAAAACAAACCATCTCTATTTCCCCTTAGTAATTATATTAAAATGCAATCTCTTCTGCCACAGAATAAAAACAAAATAACAACGTCCCGTGATAGCACTCAAAACAATAAGACTCATAAATCTTCAATTGGCAGCATCCCTCTTATTTATCCATAAAACCCCCCGCGCAAAGTATCCCTCAAATATCGATACAAACAAAAGCACCATTTTATTACACCAATATCGCCGACACAAAAACTTGTGCCAAACGATATTGCGATTATCGAGAGATACACTCGGATACAAGGATTTCGACAGAAACTGCACGTTAAACTGTCCCTTGGCCCCCTACGGGCATACAAAAATGACCATCATTGCCAGACGACCGGGCAATAAAAAAAAGAAGAGGAAACGAGAGAAAAAAAAAAACAACAACATACAAACTTCGATTGCTGCTGCAAGCTGTTCAACTATCATCCTCCTAATTCGACACAAAGGACCAACTGAAGATGGGGGGTTAGAGTAGAGACAAGACTACACTACAACATTGGCACTGCCACTGTCACCCAACAAATGGAGGAAATATGAAAATAAAAATATATTGTAACAAATTGACAACGGTACTCTGCTGGTGAAGCTCATTCTATGTACATTTTACGATTCGACCTCTCCCTCCCGCACCCCGCACCATTGAGGAAGTTTTTTCGAATTTCAATTCCTTTTCTTTTTTTTCTTTTTTGTTCTGTTTGTCCTTTTTCGAATTGGAAAGGACTCGACTTTCATTGTTATCCTCGAGGGAGTCAAGCTCTCGATAAATTTCTTTGGCTATCATATATCTTCTTCCGTTGGCAGCGGATGGGTATGTGCATTTTGTAAAGAAAAAAAAAACAAAAAACACAAAAAGGACTAAAGAAATCTCTTTTATATTGAGATATAAAAATTGAGAAAAGGGCCAGCGCAACGACATGTAGGACGGGAATCAACCGGACATATTTAAATGCATGACTTTTCTCTCCTTCGACGAAGACTTTTACAGCAGCAGTAATGTAACCAATTTTGTGCCATTGGAACATTAGTCACTTTGCACGAGAGTAATTTTCTATAGTGGCAGCAGAAAACAAGGAGGTTGGGGGCGTTTGAAGGAAAGCAATTTGCATTGATTACACAGGAGGTAAAGTGGGCAACAAAATACGACGTAGAGATGTGCATATGTCACCGAGAGAAAGGTAGATCTTTTGAATCGGAATTGTAAAGCAACAGCAATTGACGAATGAGTCTTCAAACGGGGTTATAGTTACAATTTGAAACGTGAAATTTGGAGAACGCTTCAAAATGGAAATGAAGGTCGATTATGTGTTTGCGGACACTAAAATGACAATAAGAAGCGATTTGAAATATACTTAAAAATCATGCATCATGGCGGTTGAAAAATAAAATGTGGTGAAAAGTCTATCTATGTGGATAGTTTCAGAAGCAGTCACCACTGAAGTTAGCTACCTTCAAATCTCTCTGAAGGTGATGGGAAACTTACAATTATGCTACAGAAGGTCGTCATATAGAACTGGGCCTTAAGCGACTCTTAGCGAGCGCGAGCTTGGCGTGCACTGAAGGTGGTGTTCATTTCCAAGGCATGAAAACAAAGCCACACCACTCACTGCAAAAAAATTGGCAAAATCTCCACGTTCTAATATGCTTAAATCAAAGACAGATGAGTGGAAATAGGGGGCTAGACGATGTCTATAAAAGACATGTTTCTAGACATTGAATAAGCATTTAAGAATATCATAACGTGTGGTTTAAACATGACATTGCAAAGTTTCAAAATCAATGCAAACATTAATGATATTCACCTAAAACTGGCCACTTCCAGAAGCATTAATTAAAATTAATTAGAAGTTGATATTAATGAAATACTCATGAAATTGAGAATCATAGGGGGTGCTTGCAAAAAGGAAAATTTTCATCACCATAAGACCGCACTTCCAATTCCCCTAAAGGTAACAGAGTGAATGCATGCAATCGCATCTTCGGTAGAAGGTGGGGACCGAACCCCCAAATTTGAGACCGATACTCACGAAAGCGAGACCAACCTCGAGACAAAGACAGAGATACAAAGACTAGGCTACCTTATACAATAAGAGCGGCTCCAACACCTGCGCTTGAATCCATGTTTAATTTCTTACCCTTAAGTCCATATTTGAAGAAATCGGCTGCCAAAGACGCCTTAATGATGTAAGCGGTAAGAAGCAATGTTCATTCTGATAACTTTTCCCCCTAATTAGACTTTAAAAGAAGCACACAGATTGATCTAAGATATATATGAAGCTCCCTGATCGCTGTAGCGTATTCTAGGCTGAAGTCCTAGCAATCACGGTAGTAGTAAGAATTATATAAATGATTGCTACACAAGTCAGTATCTGCTATTGCAATGAAGTCCATACTTGTTCGCCGCTGTCGGCTAGAACTGACTCTTGATTCACAGCTTAAGACGAATCTGCGCTGTGTTCCTGGGCACAGGGACATTCGGGGCAACAAGCCGGCCTACGAACTACCAATAAAAGGGACTGAAATTGACCAAGATCAGGCACGTCAATCAAAAAAGTCAACACATTGCAACCAAAAAAAAAAAAACACAATGGAATGTAAAAAAATCCGAATGAAGGCTAACACCAGGTGGAAAACATTGATCAGCTGTATCTCTGTCTCGGTTGATGGGCGCCAAAATTGGCCATAACTTTCTATCTATATAAAATATCTGTAGTATTCTTGCTTTTTTATCACTGTGTCACTTTGGCCAATCAAATGCTGGTGCTGTTGCATTTGTCTGATCCGAGAGTTGTAAAATTTGCATCTTTTTCGGGCTTTTATAGGAAAGTTGGTAATTGTAAAGTATAGGAACGTTGATTGATATTGGCGAACGACATCCTCTGAACACACATTTGTAACATTGACAGGCCGCTGTCAGACGTTGCGGGAATCGACAGACACAAATCATTTTGTTTTAGAATGTGCAAAACATTATTGTTTTAAGTTTGTTAAGTTACGGTAAAGATGATTTCAGTAAAGAAGATAACCACCACAAAGTTGCCAATTACATTTTTCAGACAATTGACTTCTTCTATCCATTTAAAAGACAAGGTTATGATCAGAATTATTGGGATCATAAGCCTCTCACTTCATTGCATTCCCACTGTGTTCGCCGGTACGACCTCAAAAAATATCTGCAGGGCTCCCGATTTTGTGCTTTGTCCATCGTTGTGATCCGTACGTGAGCGCCGGATGCATAACTGCGGTGTAGAGACTTCCTTTCAGCAGAGATTTCCTGCCACTAAATCCACCCCATGCTTACATGATTGATATCGTCATCAGCGGTTGTTCCGCTGTTGATTATTGATCCCAGTTATTTGAACTTTTCACACTTGGGAACCAACACTACCCGTTCCCCCACAAAGCATCTACCCAAACATCAAGTTGTCGTTGCAGTCTGATCATCACTTATGATGGCTCCATCGTCAGCAAAGAATAACTGATGCACGGTCCCCCAGAAATACATACACTTCCAAAGTCTGGGCACTAGCGGACGCAAGGTTGACACCTCAAGACCATCCCCATCACCATCAGATATCAGCCACAATTTTAAAAACCCCACAATTTGATCTCGAAAGTGCACATTGTAAGAGCTTAGAGAACTATCTGAAAATATCTGAAACCTCAAAAGCTTTTCACTGCTAAAACGATTATATTGAAAATGTTGACATATTTCCCCCGCGATCATATTTGAAATATAAATAAAAACTCTTCCAAAAGACTCACCTTATCATCGTCTCCTTCACTATCACACTGCAAAAGAGAAAAACAAATATTTTCATTTAGTATAACTTCAAAAAGATAACAAAATAATAAAATAAAATAATTCCGCACAAATCTCTTTTTTGCGGTTCTTCAATCCAATTCCGTCAAGAACATGACACAATAAAACAAAACTAGTCTTCTTCAAGACAATCTTATTCACATGTCTCTCTTCAGATGATACTTTCCCCCCCAAAAAAAAAAAAACCCCAACACGTTAAAATATGATCCCATTGTATGCTTGAATGTTCTTCAAGATAATCAAAGTGTATCTTATAAATTCGACCAAATAAGTGTGTGTTGACATTCTCTTAATAAAAAAACGAAAACACAAACCAACAAAACAAATAATAATAATACAGCCACGAGGAGAAATGAAACAAAATCAATTGTAATAACCCTAATCGTAACCGTAAAAACTAAAAGGATAAGCCTGAGAGGGAATGAATGGCAACGACAACGACGAGGACCATTGCCGTCATCATCAGATAATCTCATTCACAATTCAAACGATTGATTTAAGTACCGAACCGAGGCAAATCGTTATATCACATTCCTCCACCACCCTATTCAGCGCAAGCTGCCTGCTATGCTTGAAGGAAAACATCCACCACAGAAAAAGGTTGGTTGGTCGTTCGTTGTTACCAACTCTTACACAAAAAAATACCAGAATGGGCCCCCATAAAATGTTAACGAGGAACAGCAGAATATAAAAAAAATAAATAAAAAAAAAATTGAAACTGAAAGTCGAGCGTATGGATAGGTTACTAACAAAATGACCGGAAAAAATTCAATTGGCCATTTATTCAAATGTGAATGGTTTTTCAAGAAAAGTTCCATTTTCACGAGCTGCCATTTTGAAGTTCTTATTTTTTATTCGTTTTTTTTTAATATATTTTGCTTTGAATGGATATACCTACTTATACTGGGGGTTCGTATACCTACATACATATATTCGTAAGATAAAAGAAATGAATGGTTAGATACTTACGATATATCCTTTGCCGGAACTGCATCTACTACTTGCCTGTTGACGATAAGAAAAAAAGAGAAAAGAAACCGAATTAGTTACGAATTGAATAATGGCAATTTTTTTGTGTGGATTGAATGTGTTTTTGTGTGTTTGTTGTTTTGAACTTACATCACTGAGTCGATCTCGGGAACTATCCGCATCCCTGGGTGCAACCGAAGATGTTGTTAACCTTTCCGACGCTCTACCACTGTCATCAGACGTACCAGCATCTTGAGCGAGTGTAATTGAATTCTGCAAAATTAAAATAAAATATAAACATTTTATAATTTGTTTCTTTTCTTTGGTAAAAAAAAATAAGGAAAAACATAAATCCGCTTGGGGCCAAATAGTTGATAAAAACTAAGACCACATCTGGGTGAAACGAATTTGAAACTAGAGGTCGCTAAAATCATTTTTTGATAGAAAGTGTTCTGGTCAAAATCGCATTTAAAAAGTGGGCGTGGTAATTTTGAAATTTTGAGAGGATATTGTCAATGTTTTGTTGCTTTTAAATTTTACCAATATCTACTTTCAACTTTAGCCTTGAAAAAGATATTTTCTAAGTTGTAGACGTTGCAAGGTCATAATTCGCAGTTTTTGTACATATTTGGGAAAGCATCCTCCTTGCGAATGGCAAAAAAAAAACTTGTATGGCAAACTTGTAAAGGAGTTCAGAGTCTACATATTTTGTTAAGGTTCTAACCCTTTATCTCTTCAACTACTGTTTTAAAACTGTTTTCCACATTGTGGACGTGGCAGCTTGGGTATTAAAAAAATGTAACACTCTACCATTTGGGGACCCTAGAGCCTATGTGTCCCAAATTTCAGCTTCCTAACTTAAATATGAAGGCCTCAAAAGTTGATGCGGATGGACGGACGGACATTGTTAAGTCGTCTTAGGTTTTAGTCCTGATCATAAAGAATCTTTACACCTTAACATTTCGGGCCGATAGGTAATTTATGTTAAAAAAGGACTCAAAAAGGGTGACGGACAAACGGTTAAACACTGGATGGATTAGATTAGGCTAGGATGGTTGTTTGCACTAATTGTACTTGTACGGACTAGTGACTAGGCAAAACCACTTAGATCTGTTTATAAATCTTTTGAGGACAGCAGTATACCTGCCAAGACGCCCAAACTGTCTAAAAATCGTGCTGAGCGCGATGTTCAACTGACACTATTTTTTGTAAATCTCTACAGCTTCTGTAGAAATCATTTGTGAAGACTTTATAATCCATAATCCATATAATGACGAATATCCGGAATTAGCTTCTATTAAAATTGAGGTTTAATATTAGGCCACAGACTTTGGCTCTGTTCTATTCAATTGTTCTTTAGGCAAATGTGTAGCTTCACTGTCGACGAAACTCTTAGCGGTGTTGAAAGACGGTAACACCCACTAGTTCGCTCGTAGTAAGTTCAAAGTTCCCTTGAAGTTAAACATGTCCGGAAACCAGAGTAGAACAGAGTGATGACTTATAATGCCAAGAGGCAATCAGCATTACATGTTTACAAGGTTGGAGGTAGGATTGCTGCTTGCCTGACTACACAGGTGGTTTTAAACGCAAAATCTCAGCTCGAAATACACTGCAGTAATCTTTCAGTCGATAACAGCCCCCGTCGTGCTAAAACCATCAGTGGAGACGGTAATGCCTTTGTTGAAGTAATAGGTGAATCCCAGTCGTCCCAGGTTTTTGTCCAATTCATAGCTACCTGGGTGTCTCTGGGTAAATTTTGTTCACTCTGTCTGAGAGCGTCTTTGGCTGCAACGTTCTTTGCAAAGAGTCCAATGGGTTATAGGTTCAATAGTTTTTGCAGACCAAGTTGCGGTAAATTCTGGCATGCATTTTCACCACCTACCACCAAGTAACGGTTTGTAGGTCATCGCAGGATTTATAAAGGTATCAGTGTCAGCTAATCCGAGTACTAACTTAAAACCCGGAAATTCAGGTTAACTTAGAAATTTCTTTAGATCTTTTCGTATTGAAATGTGGCTTGGATTCCATTTTCCAAAGCGCCCGCCCAGGATTTTTCCTGCTTAATCGGTGCTTGTGACAATATCTTTTCAGGTGATAAATATAATGCTTTTTCTGGATGTGCATAGTCTGTGATTTCTATATATTTACGCGGTAAGCGGACATATATACATTAAACGCAGCGAGCTGTCAGTAGCGCATTTGCAGGAATATGAACGGAGAAGATGGGTCTGACTGTTAATGAGAACAAAATTGAATGCGACTCGGACATAACGTCACGATGGACTGCTACCTGGGCTTCACTACCACTTCGCAACACTCTTGCCAATCACTGTTTCTACGGGCTGAAAAGGGATCGAAGAAGTAAAATCCTCTCTCATAAAGATTCTTTAGGTGATATTCGGTCCAGTTTGGTGTGGACGAACTATACAAGCTATATGCGGTCATATGTAGAGAAATTTAACTCTGATGTGAGGGCAGTCAAATCAACATGTCGCCTAAGCTCACGTAGTGTCGGCAGGACGTTTCGACAGAACTGTGTCACATGATGCTAGACTAGGAAGTTTTACCCTTAATGGTACTAAGGATGATAGACCAGTAATTTATTTCTGAATTAAACAGAACCACGGATTAATCAAACTTTCATCGGACTCAGTTGTTGACGGTAAATGGTTGTTTAAAATCTTACACAAATCTTATACAAATGAAAGGATGAAATAGTACAAAATATTCAAACAGAGTCAGAAAAATCTTAGCCAACTTCCCATCAGCCCGAGGCCCCCGACACCCTCGTATGATATTTTCTTCCAATCCATTTAAAAAGTGAACACAATCATTTAAAAAAAATATCCCCGCACCCAATTCCACTTCAAAACAGAATGAAAGCCCCCGAGATTGTGTTGTAATTTCAAAAATTCATCCTGGAAAAATACCTGCTCTAATATTCGCAATGCTTTTACAATTTCAAAAGCCAACCACATACAATTTTCCCGTGTAAAGAACAACAAAAACACTGAATAAATAATAAACATTAGAATGAGAAATACATTCCATTGCTTTGCGTTCATGCGTTATTCCGAAACTAATACTCCCCTGGGATATACCTTCGCCGGCATCCGAAGAATACCTAATGAAATTGTTAGCAATAATACATTTGCCATACAAATTGCCACAAGAGTCTCATTGCCGTATTCAAATAATTTTCAAGCACACACATACATAACACGAATACGAATAATGTACTTCCAGCGAGGGAATAACAATCACATCCGACGACCCCGGCTGACATGGGTAATACGAATTTGCAATTGAACCATTCGTGCACATTCTGCTGCACGAACTTTCTATGCGGCCCCCAAGCCGCCCCCAACTCTTATCACTTAATCCGATTCGCATTGCAAATATTAACCCGGTATAAGGATGCCAAGCAGAAGGGTGGGTTGATATGGATACAGCAACTATTATTCGATAAACATTAACTGTGGCGAATACACCCGAGACTTACGAACAAGCACCTGACTATGTGGGAGCTTGTTTTGATGTCCATAATCCTTTAAAGTACTCAACTTAATAGTTTGACATAATGTACTTATCAAACGCTAAGTGCTAGCTATACCCACTAGTCGGGGGGAGGGGGGTCTTATTAATCCATCCGTCCCAACTAAATCATAACTTCATCACAAGTCATCTGTGTGTGTGTGTGCTGTCGGTCGGTCATGTCATGATGTATAGTTACTTACTGCCATGGGAATGACCTTTAATGCGGTTTAATGTGGCAGGAGCAGCAAATAAATTACAATCTCACAACCTTTGGTCCCTTTTCATGTCTACATCGAGACTCCGTTTAGCACATTCCTTCCCACACACATAGCGTGTACCGGAGTACCTACACTGTGATCCGTGTGTGAACTGGAGAGCAAGTCGCAGTTCATGCTCCCAAGGAGCATGTTGAACACCAAATCCAATTGATTAGATGAAATCGAAGGCGGCATCAAAACCATCTGCACCTTTCGTGTGCCGACATCGCCACTGCTGCTGCTGCCACCGCCGCCGCAGCAATCGACGTCGAGGATACCCCATGTAACCAGATATCAGATATCTCCCTCTGAGTTGGGGCTTGCTTGCTCTGTGAAAGAACACAACTCAACTTCACAGCTTTTTACCGTGCCGCCGCCACGACGAGGACACCGAAGAAGGAATGTAGGAACTGCGAACCAACAGCACACACACAGCTTTTGTGTGTCACAAAAGCATACCACTGGGATTCATGTGAGTGTGTGAGTTCCATTGAAGCAACAGTGCGCACGCCTGAACTGCAAATCTTAATGGCCGAAATGACCCATAGGAACATGGGGGGATATGAGCGGTGGCGGTTTTAGGTATCCCGGCACAAACACACGCAAGCCGGCAATATATAGTTCAACAGGAGGAGGAGGAGGACGGCGGCAGGAGAAAACAGATGAGGCACACAACCAACATCCAACAACAACGACGACGACGACGCACACTCAGTGCAGAGGAAGGAATGTGCAGCAGAACATGACAACAACAACAACAACATGACAACAATAATGGTGGCTGGCTGCTGTTGCTGTTGCTGATACTGCTGCCATCTCTGAATTGTTGCACACAATCTTCGTGCAAACTTCACGCGAGTCGGTGTGGTGGAGTAAAAGCAAAAGCTTTGCCATAAAAGTTACACTACACATTCTAACGGATACAGTAAGTTGAGTCAGGTTAGGGTGGTGATTGTGATGGTGATGTTAGATACAAAACAAAAAATCGTTAATTTTACCACCTATCGCCGCTTCCATTACCATCACGATTCAGTTTGATATTTGTCCTCAATGTGGAAAGTTGTATATTTTCTGTTTATTAGTGAAGAAAAAATTTCGTTGTTGATCTCAACCATAAACAAGTCGTGCTTACAAAAAGGTTTATTTTAACACAACTGAGAGTAGTATCGGGAGAGATTTACAGCACGACCGATTTAATATTCGATTACAGATCTCAGATACATTCGTTATATTCGATAGAAATAAGAAAAAAGAAAAGGAAATTTTGTGATTTGAATGCCCTTTGGGATGAGCACTATATCGATGGGTAACGAAGATGAGAAGCGAAATAAAAAAAAGTCTAGCAGATTGTTTACTTTCCACTTAACGTTTTTTTTTTTTTTTAAAAATTGAGTGTCAGTGGAATATTTTGAAGTTAAAACGACGACAAATAAATATTTGCAGATTGTATAGCGCTCATCTACAGCTAAAGGGTCTAGCTTCATTTACCATTCGTGAGTGTGGGGCGAGGAGATGGCGGATTAAGTGTTAAGGATTGAGTGGCGAAGATAAGTGTTTTCTTGTTGAAGCTTAAGTTCTCCCGATTTAAGCCTTAAGTCTTTAAAGCTTGCCTCAATCGGGCCTACTTTTTAAAAAAAAAAAAAAGTTATTTCATTTCATATTGTTTAGTCTCACAGACTTGATTATACTTTTTCCGGTAGGTGTAATAATAATAAAATGTCTTATCATGGTTAAGATAAAATTACTGGAGCAGGATAATAAACAACAAAACGAAAATGGTCACATTTACGTTGCGAATAAATGAATTCGATCTTTGCGCCATCTACCGGGTGTATATTTCGAGACAAACTTATCGACAAAAGCACCACTTAACGAATCATAAATGGCAACTACGTACTGATCTTTACAAAACAAATTTATCTTAACTCCGTCAAGTAGTTCAGAATTGTTGGTATTCAGCGCCATCTATCGAAGAACTAGAAAGCTTTTGTTGTACGTAAGTTTTAGGCCAATTGTATGTTTAGTTTTAGGAAACTTAGGGCTTAACCAACAGCTCATTTATAAAAACATATATTGAAGATGAAGATGGGTGCAGTGGCTTAATGGTTAAGTGCGTTGGACCACTAAGCGAGAGGTCGCTGGTTCAAATCCCGACCGACCTGAACCACCTGAAATTTTTTATTCGCTGCCCCACCTCTTGCGAACGTCAGACAAACGTCCAAAATTAAGAACTGTCATGAGAAGCTACTCAAAAAAATTACCTGCCTTTCGGAATCGACAGTAAACTGTAGGTCCTTTCCATATATCTATATCTTTGCACACACAGTGGTTGGAGAAGCTAGGCTCTGGGTCCTGTATGGGCCGTTTACGCCTAATATTTATTTATTTTATTGGAGATGAACAAGCTGTCAATTTTGACAGGATTTTAATTTCAGACGTCAGTTCTTCGAAAGTTCTGACCTTTCGAAAGCTATATCACCCAAATCTACTAATTGCTATGGAGCTGGCTACCTTTCAAAGATGGCCAGAGAAAAATAATTGCTCGCGTATAGGCGGTCGAAGACAGAAGACTATAAGAGGCTAACACACTCTTTTCGGTGACGGATTATGATGTACAAAGAAACAGTTAGTTTTCAGGAAGCAAATGCAGTAATTGGAAAGTAAGCAAATAATTAGCCCTGGGAGTTGTGTCAAAAACCTAAGACCCCTTTTTTGACGATAACTCGTTGAAGCTCCTCTGAGTTGCAGAATGCGGGGGAATGTCCGAATGTCGTAAAATATCATTCTTCCCAAATCTCATCCCATTTCTTTTTATCTATTTTTCTAGGAGGAACTACCCATGCTGGAACACAAACGTTTTCTTTCGGTATAAGCTGCGCAACGCTGCGTCGCCAAAGCGACGAACGTCGACAGCTGCATATCAATAGGATTTAGTGTTCAACCCAAAGATGATGGACCAACTCACGGGTCACTATTTGCTGATAGAGAACAAACCCGCCAGACCGTTCCAGAATGCTGGCTTAGACGGCTATGAACATGCGATTCTTGTGTTGCAGTATTCGTGTGCTTTGCATGCGCAACCATATGGAATGGGTTTGTGCCGAGATCTGTACTACAGTAATGGTATCAACTTTATGGGGGCCCGCAATGAATTCAATGCATTAACGCGGCATTTTTCGGAGCAACAGACTCGGATTGAGTGCATCATATTCTACCTAGAGCGCCTCATTTTGGAGGAAGCCTATCACTGCCGTAAAATCTGTCAAAAACCACCTCCATACAGATAGACAGATGCCAATACCCATTTGATGTTCGATTAGATAGTTAAGATAGCCATCTTAAATTCTTCGCCTACTTAAGTGCGTGGTGTCTAGTGATCCTAGCGAATAGTAAGCAGGTGCTTACTCAAGGCCATTTCCTGATTGGGGCGCCGCCTAATGCAATAACAAAGCCTCTGGTGACTGACTGCAAGGTGTCTTCTTCGTTGGTGACACTTTTTGGAATCGTCACTTCGAATAGTATCTATTGCAGCTCCAAAAGAGATGGAAATGGCATATAGGAACATTTCCCTAATTAGTAAAATAGGGAGATGGTAAAGTAAGAGCTGTCGATGTCTGTTAAAAGGAAAAGCGAAATCCTCCGACGGGCCATAACCAGACACCCTAAATATACTTCGATGTGGTTAGAATGTTGCTGCAGAAGGCTACAATACGCATGCTAATAACCAAATGCTGAATAAATTATGGCTTACGAATGTTCGCCCAAAAACAAAGCCAGACAAAGTCTAGAAAAGGTGTAAACTGGTATACAGTAAAGAGGGCTATCCGTGGTAATAACTTAAGCATCGAGTATTAAACTATTTAAGCAACATTCTTTTACAAGGAAAAGCTGTTATTCTCTTAAGCCCCCATTAAGTCTTTTGGCAGATATATTTCATGACAGTCTTAAATATTGTACCTCTGAAATTACTATACAAGCCGTTAATTTTAAAGACACAGTGCTGATATTGAATCATCAGTGGATTACCACAAATCACATCTACTTCATGCGTCCATTCTCGGTTTCCTGCAAAGGATTTTACTATAACATTAGGTTTGAATTATCCACTTACGAATTAACGGACGCCCAGAGTCTTGTTAGTCAATTTAGTGACTTTAAATAGATTCAGCTACTTCTAGTAACTTTAAACTGATTTTAAGATTCGTATTGCTCCATTCATGATGATCTAAAAATGAATATGATTTTTTTTTAATCTAAGTCACAATTGGACACGAAATGAAAGGTGATTGTTATACGAGCTATCCCTTTCCATCGGCTGCATGAACGGGTGCTCAGAGAAACCGTTCATACAAGGACAAGCAACTAAGGGTCAATCGAGTGTGGACCATTGGTGGGTTAAGACGTTGAACCTTGTTCTAAATCACCAATCAATAGTCTAACAAAGCAATCACACATCAACGCATTTAACAACCTTGAGTTCATAAGTCATCAAAGGCTGTCATCTTTTAGAGTTAGGCTCGATTACACAGTTGACTCCCTTTCGAACGGTTGCTGTTTTACTCCCAAGAAGCGAGTACCGTACATCTTCACTGTTCAACCTAACGACTTATATGAACCTGAAACCCTGAAACGCTTACTAAAAAAGTTGCACGGGAGTTCTGAAGAATGCCAACAACGTCCCGAAAATAAAATGAACAAATTTGTTCAGCTTTCAGACACTTAAAACCCAGAAAGATCTACCAAAAGCCGAAATGACCCAAATCAAAGACTAAAGATTACCATCGCTTAACGGATGAGAGTGTTTGAAATTGAATCCTAATTGAGAGATGTTTTGACAAATTTTCCATAACAAAGAACCGAGCTGACCACACTTTCTATACAATAAACGAACCTATCACAAAGCCCACACCGCACAAACATACAGACACCCACCTATACAAACCTAAAAACTATAATCACTCGCCTTTGTATCTTAAGATAACAACTTCCATTGGTATGCTCCATTGAAACAAAACGAAACTCCCCCGAGTAAATTAAACAATTTTAATTAATTTATTCCCAATCAAAGAAGATTTGCTCATCCTTCAACCCCTGAGGCCTGTATACAGACAAAATTCTCAGACTTTGAAATCGGAAAACTTTTCAAACTCACTTTCTAGCATTTCCTACCGTTTTTCTATATCTACCCAACTTTCCCCCAAAGAGTGTAGTATGTATGTAGATACTACCCTTATTTGTAGGAAAGGAAAAAAAAAAACAACAAGAAGAAGAAGAAGAGAGAAACACATTTCCATATTCCCAAAGGAGAATGTCGGAGCGTGTTCTCCTTTAATAAAAGGGTGGATTATGGTTCCCAAATGAGAAGATTATATGATTATAACTTTTCCCGAAAATTATTATTTACCCACTTATAACGCCATTTTGTGTGCGAGCGGCGGTAGTATATATTTGTATTTGTATATTTTTTTTTTCAACCGAGAATGTGTCATTGTTAGTTTAGGAAGAACGTGACGTGACGTGACGTGTGAGGGAGTGGAGCAATGTAGTAGTAAGCGATACGCAAATTATCAACAATCACAAAATTCGATTGGATACACAACAACAATTCATTGAAAGAAAGAAGACGCTGAACATAAGGAAGTATTTTGCATGCGAGTGGTGTGAACTGCGAACACATAATCACATTTTGCTGTCATTCATCAAAAGAAGAGGAAAAACATTTTTCCACTCCATTTAGCCATCTTTGGCATCAATCAATGATGACAGCTGATGAAAATAACCACCAGATAACCGACGACGATAGACAGTCTTTAGACGAATGGACGCTTCTATACACACAAACACACACATGCACATACATTAGGTATAGTAGACCTTAGGTGAGGAGAAAATCTCTCCGACAGGAAAAGCTGGAAAATATCATGAAAAATCATCACATTTAACGCTTCAAATCGTACCATGGACCATGGTGGAGGCTGGCTGGCTAGCTAGCTGCCTGCATCAGAGAGGCGGGGATTGAAGCGAAAAATTGCCATTAATATGCTTGTTTCTGTTTCGAACTGAATAATAAACAAACAACCGCAGCCCCAGCCAACCAGCCAGCACCCAACCAACCACCAGCTAGATACAAAAATGTATCTTTTTTTTTTTTGATTTTATTGGGAAAAATCAAATTAAATGGGATTTTGTGTGTGGTGTGGCGTGTAGATGTGAAGAGTATATGGATCGTACAGCAACAGCAGCACCAGCGGTGGCGGGTAGTTCAGCTTCAGTTTATGGTGGCAAAAATATTAGCCAATAACTTTAGCAATGTTGGCTGTGCCCGATTCAGATTTATTTGACTTTCATTGAAGCAATTTTATTTGCTTTACTAAAAATTCTCCGACGAATTGTGTGAATAAAGAAAAATTATTGTTCTTCACCGGAAAGAAAATCAATTTAAGATTATTGCGAGTCAAATGTTAATGCATAGAGGTTGATTTTAATGCGTTTCAACAGAGAGGAGTGTTTGTTGGTTTTCAGAATACACTATTTTGTGATGAACATTTTATTATTTACTCAGATGAACGAGAGGAGGAACATCGCTTTAGAGTTATTTTAATAAAAATTTATAGGTAACTATTTTCTTTCGTGGAATAGTGGGGCATGCATGAATCATTTATGGCCAGATGGAAACTTTGTGTGGGCGTTGTGGTGATTTTTAAGAAGCAGGCTAATGGGTTTATTTATTTGGAAATGCATCAGGAAATGCAGTAAAAGGGCAATTAATGCGCACCATTTTAAATTGCACTTGACCATTCGCCAGAAGATGTAAATAACAAATTTTGATATGGAGAATATGTACGTGTGAACTTTTTGAATCGCTGATGGCGTCGTGATCGGAACGCAAGCAGTTACAAAACTACGCAACAAATCCTGGATCAAGCATGTGTGGAGAAATTATGGCGGATTATTATACCTATTTAATGTTGAATATAAGGTCATATGTTAGCCTGGTGAAACTAAGCCAACACTACTTCGTCACACTGAAGTCCTTATGGACCCATTTTGAACCCTTTGGTGGGAGAACGCTGACGTCGGCCCACTTTGTCGACTTTTTTAACTGGACCCAATGCTGTTCAGCCAGCACGATGTCCATAGAAACCTGAAAAGATTGGAAATACAGACATCGGAAAGTGCTTCGATCAGTGATAGAGACTCGGACAATCACTGACAAAAATTAGGTGTTTTTGCGTGAGTCTCTTCGTCACTGCAGCCTCTACAGATATCATCATCCTTGCTACTTTTATCACATTTTGCATTTGACTATGTAGTTCCCTTAGAGTGTTGGCTTTATCAGAGACCCTAAGTCTTATGCTGAGACCCAACAATCTTGAGTTCTAGGCAATAGCTCATTTGAACCTGCATATATCGATCTATCGATTAAATAAATGAACTTCTGCAAACACAGCTGTTGGAATCGTACTAGAAAAGTTGAGTTCAAGACAATGACAAAAATACAAAGACCAGCTTTTAAGGTCATACTCAAACCTGTCGGCAACATACTAATCGGCACGTATGTACCTTTGTGACAGATCGACCGCAGACAAAATTTATTAACTGTTTCAAGTCAAGACTCATTAACTTTTCATCGATCTTAAAGCCCGCCATTAAGCCGAATTCGAGAATTCCAGCTATAACTCAACTATATCGTGAGACTTTGATTAAAGTCCATGAAGTCTATGAAAACTGCTCCAAAAATGAGCTTAAACATAGAAGGTACTTATTTATTTAGGGTATACGGGGGAGGCACATTTCTATCTCGTCTACTGACGTCATTGGACCGTGATCGTTCCTTTTTATCTCGTTCTGCTACATAAAACGACAGGAAACGTAATCCTTTTTGGACTTTGGATTGGATGTAGCTTAGCTTCGGGAGGGTTCATCAAGGTGTATGAAACAAAAAAAAAATACTAAGGGAAGTATTTTCTAATATCTGTTTTAACCCCATTCGTATAACATTTAATTTATGTAAGCAATAAAAAGTTAAAGAAAGTGAAGTCCTCCTACCATTAAAGCAAGAATTTTTCAAAATCTGGTCGAACCTCATGAGCACTAAACGAACCCTCATGACAATTTTGTGGTTTTAAGGTCTATGGATTTAGGCTGTGCCGTGATTTTTGAGGTATTTGGGGTAGGGAAACTATACTAAGAGCCTTCCACAAAACATAAAGAATATACAAACAAAAGTTTTAACAAAATCTGCCAAACTTAACGATTCTAGGTCTGGATTGACACTGGACAGTGACATTTGAGGTATTTAAAGTAGCGACACCTACCGCTGGTGATCCAAATTATGATAAGAACCTTCCACACACCATAAAGAACACAGACACAAAAGTTTCAACTCAATTTAAGGATTCTATAACTAAGGACTTTAGGCTGATAAGTGGTATTTAAAGTAGCGCCACCTACCGCAACTGAACCAAATCGCTCTAAGATAAAGAACACATTTCAACGAAATTCGTCATAAAGTATGTATTCAAAACTCGAATTATTTAAATGCGCGATCTTCTCTTATATCTCGCAATGTTTTAAAAACTCTAAATCTTTTTAATTTTAAGAAAACAAAAAACACACTTAACTACCCAAAAATTGCAGACAAAGCTTCTTGCAGAGATTTATCTACCCCCCATTCACAGATTGGAATAAAAAACTATTTCAACTAAAAAATACAAAGCCCCATTTCTCCCCGAACTTGTTCAACACATCCATCTGTTGGCACAAAAATTGTTGATCTGTCAAATGGAAAGCGCAAAGCTGTCAAAGAATTTATTGCTTCCCCGAACGAGAAACTTTTGTTCCTCCTATAAAAAAAACGTTGCAGAAACCTCACCTTTTTATTCTAAGAAAAAGTCATAAACCTCCATTAACCTTCTCCATATTTGTTTTTTTTTTTTTGGCACCACATCCGGAGATTTTTTTTTATCAATTTACCGCAGCTGTCATTGGCTACGAAAATCAAACAAAATTCTTCACACAAATTCCTAGAACTTTATGATATTGGAAAAAATCTTGCATATCTATGTCAAGTTCATTAATTTCAGACGCGTAAATGTGGAATTACTGATGAGTACGCGATTTGAACAGGTCTCCGTTAAAGATGAAAATATTAGTATGCCAACTGCGAAAGAATCACACTTGACTGACACAAACGTTTCGATGTATCAGTCTGGTAGACGACATATTGTGAATTGTTTATAAGTCAATTGAAGGTATTCACGTCACTTTAATGTCATTATTGCGTCAGACGTCAGTTTAAAGTGGGTATTTTTTTTTGTTTTTTTTTTTGTGAAAGTGTTAAATTGGCGCAAAAAGTATTTAATAAAACAAACGGATTTAGTTCATTTAAATCGTTCGTATTTAGGGGGAGAGTTCAAATGATGTAGATTTATTTTTTGGCATGAAAATGTTTTTGAAGAGTAAATGTGAAGTTACTAAGTGCAACTCGTAATTACGAATTTATGAAGTATTAAAAAGGCGGCGTTGAGGTCACCATGTACGTTCCATACTATGTCTATGGGTTACCGATGACAGATAGGCAGTCTTGAAGAGCAAATTGTAAGGAGGGCCCCAAGGGGATTTACATTTTTGAACACATCTCTAGTCAAAGGTTGATCAGCGTACGCTGAGGTATGTGTGCCTAAGAGGGCAAGTATGCGGGCTTCTCGAAAATCGCATCAACTTCTAGTATTACTGTTGAGCAAGCAGTTTGGAAGAACAGATCAATAAGTTGTTGAACTCTCGATGGCCATTGTTCCCAGTTCTGTAGAGACGCTTTGGCTATGGTATATAGGGCGCTGTTGAGCAAGCAGATGCTATATGGGTCCCATCCAAACCTTCTGTGCGTGCAAGTGAACTCTTGTAAACCCGGTTACGCTTCCAGCAAGGTACATAATGTACCTATTTCCACCGAAGACGTTTTAGGAAGGGCCGATTTAAATTCTGTATAACGCTCTAGCAATAGCCAAAGCAATAGCCAGATGACAAGATTTAGATCTGAAGATCAAGTTCCGCCCGCATTGGTGCAAAGAACGCGATGGATGTGTTGAACGCTAGGATGGCCAGTCTTGTTATCCCGGCACTTGTTCAAGAGGCGGTTACAAAAATCTCTATTGAATTGAGCACCTGCCTGGTCGAGCCCCTGGACTTACTAAAAGAAGATCTCAAATGGGAACGACGAGTCAACTTCGTTCAGTCTAATATGTTGCCCTTAGCAGATTGCTTGCCGTAGAGGGAAGGCCCTAAAACGCCCCTACTACTCCCGCTAGCTAGATCTCCTAAAGAAGATCAATAACCTACATCAACAGTGAGCGGTTGGCTAATTAAAATACAGCTCTTGGTTTGATCCGGGAACTATGGGTAATCATGTGCGGACAAATATGAGGCCTAATTTGTAACTGCAGGCCGATCTTGACATTTGATTTCCTGCTTAATCGACATAAATATGAACTTTCTTCCCATACCATAATTTATTATAAAAGACCTGATGGCCCTACTGGTAGAAGTCGGCACCGAGAGTGACACTTGTTACATTAGCTTGTGTTCCCAACTTGCTAAGGGACTCAGGACGAAGGTCCTAACCATCAAGCTAAACAAACCAAACCTGTATTCAACAACTCAGAGTTGAGACGACCTAAACTCGCTACACGGAAGAAAATGCTTGATAACTGCAAGAAAAATGAGCGCGGGAGAGCATTTCACACTCGTGTTGTACGACTCAGGAATGAAGTTTTATTGTTGGCCGAAAGCCAGGCTTGATGGAGGTAGGTATTTAAATTTTCTGGGGGTGGAATAAAATTGGATTTTTCGTTCGAGCACTTGTGGTGGAGAGATCTATAAAAGACTTAAGCATGTTTCGATCTCGATCGACAGTCAGTTTTATAGCGCCCTTTTGAATCCTGGCAAGTATAGCTTGATATGAACCTTGCACCCAGACACGTCATTAACACACATACCAAGAAAAAAAAGACCTTTATGAATAATTGCGGAGGATTATGGTTAAGCTTCAATGTTGCGCTTTATTGGTTTCACCCCACCTAGGTGTGCTGTCTAAGTCAACATATAAGTCAAACATACGTTGTCAGTTAAGCGCCCAAAGATAAGAAACGTATAGCAGAAAACGAATTTGAAAAGCTGGGGAGTGCTTGGCGGAAGCCTCCAGCAAATAGTTACGAAATAGAGAACCTATTACGGCAGCCTATTTTGCAACATTCACAAATATATAATATGTAAGTTCCAACACCTGTTCCATGGTACGATATTTGAGGCTTCCCGGACATCTATGCTATTGTCCTATAACTTCCATCCCATTTGAGAAGAATCCTTCAAAACCTCACTACGACAGAGATCAATTACACAAAAGCTGGTATTACAATTGTTGATCTTTGAAACCAATTTATGAACATTAACCCAATAACTTGCAAACAAAACCCCCTTCTTATCGCTATAAGCTACCCATGCAGCACAACAAGAAGCGTGCGTCAAAATAAGTGATTACGTTAACCTTTCGTATTCAATATTTCATCTGTTATTTCAACGACCCCTTCGGGCGACAATAATGTACGGTGTTGGGTTTACATACATACACACATATGCTGGTACAATTGAATGAAATGTAACATTTCCAACAACAGGCAGATGCATCTAGATGCACTAGAGCAGCGGCAAAAGTACCATCCCGGATGAGTAACAAGCAGCAGGATTTTAAACCTCTGCTTCTTGTGCTCGTTCACAATAACCGGGTTGGATGAAGGATGGAGATATGAGTATTTGTGTGTTACCCATTTCGGTCGATAACACAGTGATGTGTGTGGCACAGTCATAGTCATATCCTTGAAGCAAATCCCCAAAAATAAAAATAAAAATAAAAAAAATAGTATCTCTACACTCAGCTCACTCACACGGTGGGTATGGTTAAATGTATTAGCCGTGCAGAATAATATGGTAAAATGTGCATCGGAGACGGAGAGATGAATGACGAAATAGATGGAATGGGATGAGATGTGGAGCGCTTTAAGGATGCGGTTGTTCGTCGAATGGATTTCCCACACATTTGTACAAGGACGTGTTTCACGTAAGCAGCACGTTCTATGTGTGATATATGGTGTGAAATAATGCCTGGCAGCGGTGAGAGGACGTGGAGTGATGAAAAATATGAGAAGCGATATGAAAATGGGGAGGATAGAGGACGATTTTGTATTTAGAGATACTCGAGAGATAAATATGTCAACAAATGCCTCTGAAATGCTGGGGCATGTTTAGTTTTTTTTTTTTTTTTTTTTTTATGCAAAAAGGTGTTATAGATGAAAGGTTTTGAATATGATTTAGACGGGGTTAGGATTAGCGCTTTACTGGGGGATTTGGTTTTATTTATTTTTATTAATTTTTATTCGTTTTTTTTTTTCTTTTAAATTTTAGAGGTATTTTCTTAAAGCTAAGCTTAAAATAGAAAACGGCAAATTGTGATTTAGTTTTGAGGCAGTTGGATGAATGGAAACTGAATTCATACATCAATCGGACTGTTAAACGGATGCTAACACTAAAGAAATTTTGTGTTGGTGTTTTTCTGTGCCGCCGAGTGTGCGGTACGTGAGCAAATATTTATTGAAGTCACCCGTAAAATCTAAGCCAATTTTTTTTGTAGATCGGTTTTGTCGTTTAACTTCATCATTTTATTGTGGCAAATGTCGACAACAATAAGCAAGTAAACCTATAATGGTAGCAGGCCAAATTAAAAACATGGTTCTGCCGCTGTACAAGAGCGACTGCATTATTGTATCTGGTTTTGGTGCCACGTTCCACGACAATGTAAAAAAACCGACACAAGTGAAGGTTCGATCCCTGATGGGGGAGTTTTTTTCGAATTAATAACCAACACATTCACCAGCACCACACAAAAGAATCAGATTCGGCGGGGCAAGCCGTGAAACAGGTGTAATTCCAGCCTTCATTGTTCGTGTTCTTTGACAAGTTCTTTTAGTTTATTAAATTTTTCTTTATTTGGAATCCTATCTAGAAAACAGGCTCGTAGTTCAAAGAAATCCACGCCGGTGTACCGCAAGGTACCATTCTTGGTTCAATCCTGTTCGTGCCTTTTTCAAGAGACAGTAGCCACGTTTGCGAATGATAGGGGTAAGACTGTAGAATTATCAATAGGGAAACTTCAATAGCTTTGGAAAGGTTTGCAAAAGTGTGTGTTTGCTTTGTTGGAAATAGAAGCTGCAGTGCAAACGGTTGGCCAAACCGAGCATTCGAAATGGTTCATTGAAGCGAGAGTTGACGCAGTAAAAGCTTATATTAAAAAATAGATATTGGCCTGGGGTCCCGGGGATTAGTACTTTAAAAATTAGGCTCCTCATCGCTGAAAACACCTAAATCGCCCTTCGCTAATGTCGTGAATAAAATAACAGCAAGAGGGAAGGGTTGAACACCTAAGAGAAATTGTAATTATGGCACCATGTTGCAACATAAAGTCAAGTTAACTTGAAGAGGGTGAGAGTCCGCGGGAGTTGACAATGCCTAAACATTAGCAAGTCATCCGCGCGCAGTTTTTGTGACTTGTGCGAGCTTTTGATGACATAGTCAATACCATAGATATACCTTTAAACTGCTTTAATCTAAAGGGAAGAGATCGAGGCGACAAAACCAAGAATTTTAGTTCAAATTGGGTGATTTCGTGCTAAATGTTACCGAATGCTCTTTCGTTCCCACGTTCTACAGCGCAGGAACTCGATTAAGTTGAATGTGAAAGGGGGGCTGCTTCATTCCTTTCAGGAATCCTTGTTGGTTTGGAGAAAAGAATCGAAGAATATTGACGTTGCTTGAGTATGCAGACAAATTTTTCACAAAAAGATGTGAAAGGGAATGATTACCGAACTCTTCCACATCGTAGCCAAGTCTGAAAATAAACTTAGCCATTATTGTGGCAGCAAAAAGAAGAATGAAAGTGCAGCCATATGTCCCTTTGCAATTCATTCTGTTATGCTCCAGAAATCACCAAAGTCGTAAAACGTGATGACAAGTGCATTAAATGTGAAGCAACAACAATATTATGCACGACACGTATGCTAATCAAGAAGTCAAAGGAAACGCACATCGTTCAACAGCTTATATTGATCCGCGATGTAGAAAACGGCAACCATCCCCATTTCATTTCGCTCTTCTGAACAAAATCCGACATTTATCCCTTCCAAAAACCTTCTAAAAGCCACTTTTGACAAAGTAAATTCCCTTTCCATAAGCAATACAATCTAGGAGTTTCTTTTCCAATAACACCAGCGCTAAAACACCTTTCAAGTTTTATAATTCCATCGCACAAATCTTCAAATTGCCCTCCCACTCCTCATTCATTGTAGAACTTTTTCCACTTCACACACAACCATTGCTTGTGTTATTTTCCCTGAAAAGTAAGTAACTACGAAAGGATTTGTAAATTTACTCCATTTAACCAATTTTGAGGTGTGAATCAAACAAATCTCCTTACATAGTAAACCGCTGTGCCATTTCCAGCATTTCTCTGTGTGTGTTTGTGTAGAAGAAAGGAAAAACATCTTTCCTTTTTGTTGCTATACTTCTTACGACGCTTAGACATTGTAATGTGACACGAAACGTGGCATTGAGTAAGCATAAGTAGTTTGCTCATTCTATGAACATTGTACTCGCATCACCCACCCATCGTCAGCGTCATCATCATCATCATCCAACCCACAACAGAACGACGACAAGCTGTCGTTAAACCACACACATTATCAAAAGAAAACTCATTTCCCAAGGAGCGAGAGGATATTTTTACGCCTTTGACACCGTTAAACATCTATGTTGGTATGTACAAATCACACACGTACACACTTGCGTAAAATATTTTATTTAACGCTGCGCCGACACAACATAATGAAATACGAGCAATTTTACGAGTGCTTTATTGTGAAATGTGAACATAGACAGAACACAGGTCGGTGTTAGTAGTTAGTACTCTCAAAACCATCTTGCTGCTGCGGGCTGTTGCCTGCTAGCGGTGTTGTAGCTGGCCTCAAATGACAGGAATGGCGCGAAATTTCCACTGAGTGTATTAGAGAGGCCATTAGCAGAAATATTTCGCAATTACTGCTGAATTTTTTTTCTTCTGTCTTTCGATCTTCGGCGGTTCCTGGTCCTAGTCGTAGTCCTAGCCCCGCCGTCCTAAGGGGTTTTTTTTTTGTGGTGTGTAGTGTATGGTTGCTTTATTTAGTAAGTGAGCGCGAGTACAAGTGGATTAAAGTAGGCAGTTGCTGCGAAGTACATTCTATAAGTATTTCAACTCAAAGGCAATAGTAATAGTGGTTAATTGACTAGGACATATGCAAGCACTGCTTTACATTCATGATTGTCTGCTGCAGAAATTTGCCGCATTAAGGGGTCGGGCCGGGGTGCCGGCTTCCAACCAGCAATAAACTAACTGAATTTGAAATTGCCTACTGTGATAAGTGTTGGCCCGAAGTACTACTCTTGAGGTACTTCAAAAAAAAATGTGTCATGCTAATTTTTTTTTTGTTTTTTGTGTGCTCACAAAAATAAAAGTTTACCATGAATGAAATGAATGATTCGAGTGAGAATTTTCACATGGAATTCGGTTCGATTTTTCAAGTGATTTAACAACGTGGTGGGTATGCGCGAGAATGGGCAGTAAGTAGATGAGATAGTATCATGAAAGAGCTTACTAGTTGTGTGGAGGATCACAATAAGCAGTTGGACAGTTGCCTATTGATTTCGGATCTTAATGGAATTCTCAGTAATAACTAAAGCAGATGTGAGTTTAAGAGTCCTTAGGTAACATTAATTACAGCACTCATAGCTGGTAACAAGTCACTTAAGAAAATTAAAGCGTGGTTGAGGAGCGCATTCATGATGATGATGATGATAACTTAATATGTTGACCTATTTTGCACAAATTATGAAGAGTACGTGGGAAAGTGGGTGTATTTTGAAGTGCAAAAGTTGTTATAGTGTGTAGCCAGCAGCACTGGAGAGAAACCTTTAATCTTCGTTAATTATCTATTTGTTTTTGGGTAAAGGATAAGCGAGACTAATTAGACTCAATCGAATATAATTATGTTTTCAAGTCATCAAAATTTGTTGGTTGAAGATGAAGAGGAAGAACTGAACGAGCAATTAAGTCCTACTATCGTTTGACGCTATTGTTTTGGTGATCGCTGTCTTTATTAACCTCCATAGTTAGGGTAAGGTATAGCCGAAACGATATAATGGTCTTATCTAAAATGGCCCGTAAAAAACGGGAAATAAGGCTGTTAAAATGCAAAACAGCACGAATGGATTGAAGCAATGAAAAAAGCAGTATAAGGCAAAACATTTCAAATACCTAAAGAGGATTCGGCGAAGCACACATTTTGCGAAAACCCTGTTGGGAGTGTCGGAGAGTGAGTTGAAAAAATGTTAAAGTGAACTCATCGTGTGCTCGTGGCACATATTCTATGCAATGACTCCATATTACTCTTGTATTAACAATGAAACTCAATGGGTGTTAAGGATTTCGATCATTGGAAGACTAGACATTTCGCAACGTTCCTGTCGACATCGAAAATGCGATAGTTTCAAAGAAGTATGTCATTAACACACATACACGAAACGGAAAATCTTCCGGTGCTCTGGGCACTGGAAACATTCCATTTTACACGGTCGAGGATTTAATGAATTGAATCGTAGTAATACGAGTTCTGTAACGAAAGCGAACTCCACACAACTTTATAGCGACGGTCTCTAATGGGAATTTTTTACGACGACACGTATCTTATGGATATTCGTACCAAATATAACAAAATAGGAACTGCGGCTGCGAAAAAAATTCCAAGAAAACTCCCCACAAGTTCAAAAATGATTCCAGTCAGGATCTTAGCCGGACGGTTCCAAGACCTGTCAGGGTTCAGGTTCTAGTGCTTCCGTGGAATGTGAAACCGTAGGCTTTTATCATTGTTTCGCATATATTCATCGGTCTTCCAAGAGGTGATCTATACTATTCTAATGGCCATGCAATTAAATCGTAAAGAACAGGTAGAGGGGTCGAAGAATTTGTGTTCGTAGTGACAGCCAAGCTGCAATTAGCGGCTTCATTAATCCTTTAACCACATCTGAGTAAGTCCAACTCAAGAACTCATTGAATTGGTCGGAAAACTGTGTCTTGTTTGGGTTCCTGGTCATACTGAATTACAAGAAATAAGATCTCCGACAAACTTGTTAGTCAATGTTCGGATGAAATTTGGTTCAGGACCTTAACCTGTGATGGTCAGCCGCTATCTGCAGTATTTTTCGGGCAACATAGTTCGACCAAATGTCTGTGAAAAGTCTGCCGCATTTTCACCATAGTGCGGACGAATAGAAGACATTCGGACCTAGCCGAAAGCGATGTAACTAGTTGCGATGCTTTTGGAGAAGGCGAAAACAAATCGGAACATTTTCTCTGTAAATGTTCAGTCTATAGACTCGAACCAGGCTCCAGGCTCTAGGTGCTAAAACTAAGTTCTTATCAATCAAGTGCTTTCTCGGCTTTCAGAGCAAGGCGGCTAAATTTAAAGGACGTATCTGTCTGAACTCTATGACAGTAAAGTGTTGCTGCGATAACTTACTTTACTTAGATGGCGCTACAGTCCGAGGTGGACTTGGGCCTCAATCAGTACGCCTCCCCAGTTACCTCGGTCTTTGGCTAACTGCATTGCAAAATCTTGGCAAACACAAAGAGGTCAAACTTGGGCGGTTACCTAATGACCAAGGCAACGAATATGCAGACAAACTTGACGGAGCTGGATCAGAATCTGTGTTCTTAGGACCAGAACCTTATTGCAGACTCAATGTTCCAAATGTCACCTCACAAACTGCGGAGTGATTTAAAACAACTATTGCCTCAATCCCCAATCAAAATCAAACTGAAATATATAAAAAAAATACTCACATGCGTTGAATGATTGGTAATCAGTTCAATATTTGTGTTGCCACTTTCAGCATGACTTATCGTCGTATTGATGTTGCTTGCTATTGATGCTGCCGCTGCTGCTGCTACTGCCACACCACCAGCTACATTTGTGCAATTCACTGGCGCTACTGCTGTCACACTATTGCTTAAACTATCCACAGCGAGAGCAGACGCATTTGTGTTTACATTGCTGGCAATACCACTGCCGCCATTGCTGATATTGGTGACAACACCATCGACACCACCACTGCCACTGTTGCTGCTGTTTCCATTACCCGAATCGGTAATAATGTCACTGCCGGTACAACTGTTGCTGTTATTCAATGACGGCAAAGTTGTCATTGTTGCAGTTAATGTTTCAATAGCGTTGCCATTGTTACTGATGTTGGTGTTGCTGTTGCTATTGATGTTGATGTTGATGTTATTATTACCATTGCTGTTGCTGTTATTGTTGTTGTTGCTGTTATTATTATTGTTGTTGTTGTTGATGTTTAGAGTGTTGTTTAAATTATTTAGACTTATATTGTTAACATTTAAAATTACATTATTACTTGCACTATTGTTGTTCTCGCTAATATTACTATTGTTATTAATTAAATTTTGATTTTTATTATTATTATGCACTAGATTACTATTTTGATAGTTGTTGTTCCACTGTTCGCGGCTATTCGCCAGTAGATCCTTGTCAATACCAGGTAGACCAAGTCCAACAGCACCCACAAGACCACCGATTCCCCGGACAGGATGTGGCTGTCCAGTATCGATGATTTTCGGCAGCTTAACGTCCTCTATGCAGTACGTGCTGGTGAGTTCTTCCAGCGCCGAGAGACGTTTCTCCTTTCGCTTTTGGCCCAATTTAATGGCAAACTAGAAAGAAAAAAAAAACGGAAAAAGAAGATGAAGTTGAAGTTGAGTTGAAAAAGTATTCTCACGTACATCAAGCAAAGATTCAGCAAATAAACAAACAAAAATAAATAAACAAATGTGTCAAGTACTTAAATACCCCCGATTGTTGTCGAATTCAATTTTCAATACCATGTTTGTGATATACGACACCTCCTACTCCACCTTGTTTGTTTCTCCATCTCCCTCTCATTTTCTTTGAATCTAGATACAATTATTGTTATTACTGTTATTATTGTCGGGGGGTTCGCTTTTGAGTATGTTGTTCATGTACGTAAGTATCGTATCGTATCGTATCGTCTCTGCGTTCGCAGTCAACTTTAACAATTACAATGCGGTATTATGTTTGACAGGTAATCCAACAGCGATTAATTTTATCTCGTTGTACGAAGGGGGGCGATCGGTTTTCCCTGCGGGACCACCGCAGGTAAGAGACCGGAGGGGCAAATTGTTTGCCGGATTATATATGACTGCGCATGGTTCATATGTGCAGGCAGGCAGGCAAGCACTCCACCAAGTGTGGCGAGAAGCCAAGTACACATTATGTTGTCGCCGTCGTCTTCGTCGTAGTCGTCGTCGTCGTCGTCGTTAAAAGATGTCGATCGATGGATGGCAAGGGGCGAAGAGAAAAGAAGGTGGTTTGAGGAACTTGGTATGTTCGTTGGTGGTGTTACTTTTCGGTATCAAGTGGTTGCTCTGCATGGCAAGGCAGACCCCAGAGCAGTGCTGGATTGAAGGAGATACCACCGCATGATTTGTGGAATTCTTGAGACGTGAACGTTGCCGCGTCGTTGGGTTGGTGGAAATAGAAATCTGAGAAGTTTAAGGAATTTTTCATCCACATTCGTGTCATGTGAATTTCGATTAACTGTCGTGTTTGTCCGCATTTTGTCTTAAAAAGGTGTATGACAAGCCAGCATAGTAATGGATGCATATAATTTTGCAATTAGCGGTGAATGTGTTTATTTGTCTGGTCTGGTTTTAAGTCAACTGGTAGCAGTTAAAGAAAATTTATGGTATTTTAAACTATAGCGGTCCTGTGTACTACACACGGAGTTTGGGTCAAAATACAGCAGCTGACAAGATAGATTTAGGTCCTTGTTTTAAACTTGTTGGAGTAGCGAATATATAAATTGTGCTGAAGCGATGTAGGGTTCAGCGTTAGCCAAGCTCCTATTTAGGTCTACAAGTTGTGACGATGTTATTGCAAGTACTTCCAGGTTGACAACAGCATAGTTTGGTCAAAGATATTTTTGTATTTTAGGAAAGCTTAAACATCATTCAGGTAGATTTGAGGTCGATTTGATGATGAGATGCTTCTTACAACCATAGAAAGACTATTGGACTGCATCTACTGAAAAATCTGGATACATCCGGTTCTCTAAGTAATGCATAACACGCATACGCAAGGCAGATCTGTGGAAACAGCGCTACATAAAGTTACTACAACTATTAAGACATCCCTTAATCATTAAAAATTTACGTTCAACAATTTGAATACAAAATCGATTATATCTGCACTTAAGGAGCTTGGCTCAGCATATTTTCTGACAAACTAGGCTAAGGCAATGCTTAATAGCGGAATTATTAAGAGTAGTGTTGGAGTTAAATTGATTTACAAACACGTAAATCGAGAAACGCCACAAGGACAAGTTCAAGTCTTTCGAGGAGATACCGCAGCGTCCTCGCTTATTTTTCGGGTATCGAGTTTTTTGAAGCCTGGATTAATATCAATTTCTCTGCTTCTGACTCTATGGATTTGGAATAATAGAGTTGCATAACCAATTTTGAGTTCCACCCATTCCCAAGAGCCTCTTAGTAATACCCATCAACTTGTAACAATTACTGTAGCTATGCTGTCGATTGGAGCACAGTTTCAGTTTAAGAGGTTTCAAGTTGCAAAATAGAAAATTTAAAAGCCGGAGGTCCTTGCGATTAGGGAAGCAGGCAAGATACTTCTAAATTGTACAACAATAAATTTAAACGTATCCATTTTCGTCGATATTCAGGCCGCAATTAAGGCTCAAAATCAACCAAGACTACGTCGAAGCTCGTCAAGAAGTGCAGGGAGACACTATCTAGAGAGGCCGTTGGTTTAGAATCTCTCTCATCCGGGTTTCCGGGCATATAAACATAGCGGGAACGTGAAAGCCGACGAGCTGGATAGTATTGGCTCCTTCCTTCCGGAATCCTGCGCGGTGAGAGTTTCCCCCAGTTGGGCTTGGAGAGGCCAGATTCCATGTGGAGAAATCTTAGGAACCGCGTCATTTCCAGGAAGACTTGGCCCAAATAAAACAAACCAGAAACCAAAACTCCATAAACAGAACGCGTGTGGATGTCGCTAGGCTGATGGCTGTAAGTACAGGCACTGGGCGATAGGCACCCACGCTACCAGGCTCGGCATACCCCACAAAACCCATTGCTGTAACTGCAATGACGACTCCGAAAGTGAAACAGCTTTTCACCTCCTTTTCGGATGGCCGGCTCTGGCTAAGGCCGCCGGACGTTTGGAAAACCGTTCTTTGACGACCTTTCTCATATCTCGGACATGGGTACAGCGCTACTTGCGTACTTTTCATGTAGTCATGAAAATCGGCCGCTCCACGTACCTACCTACCTACCTATGACCAAAGTTAAAAGAATGGATTGATATTTTATACAAGAATCCGCTGCAAAAAATTTCTCTTCGGCTAAGCCAAAATTCGAGTGGAAAACATAGTCCGGACGGAATAAACGGATGCTGAGCTGATATAACCTTAGTCGTCCAGAGCCAAAGCAGCAATAATTTCTGTTTTAGAAATACCATCTAAGCATATAGGTCGCTGAAGCAAAGAGCTTGGGATTCAAAATAAGGCTAAAAAAAGACGACCTATGCAGAAGATGCGGCGATGAAGATGTAAATGAGGACACTTCACACTTTCTTTGCCATATGACAACGAGAATGCTTGGAAGAAGCGCTTCTCCCAAGACTTCGAAGACCTTTCTGAAACGTCTGCAAATGACCTGCTAAGATTCTCAAATGCTCCGGTTTGGTTTGTAAATCACTGGGTTTTTTTAGGGATCTAAGCTATTCAAGTGTAACGGGTGCGATGCTTTTGACAAGCCTAACTCTCATAGTGTACATGTGATTCTGATGTTCTGCAACATCCATCTTGTCCAATAAATGATTTAAAAGACAAAAACAAAAAATCCTTGTCAATTCAACACCGATTCATCAAATCAAAAAAGAGGATACAGCCTATGCGTGTACATTTTTCTCACCACCACCACATAAAGCTGTTTTATTCTATTCAGGAAATCCGTCCGGAAGTTTGCGTGAGTCTGGTGTAGTACTACTTTTAGCACGAAATACACGCAAGTAAAAACCACCGCACCACACTCATTTGCTACTGGAATCCTTTTAATGACCGGAAGTTGTCGGCCTTTTAAGGACAAAAGAGGTGAAGCTTGCTATTATCCGGTATTTTACATCGACGCATACCCTAATGGCAAAGAACATCTTAATTATTTGGGGCGTTGTTATGGGTGGAACCATTCCATTGCTGGATAAACGAATATGAAAATACTAGTGAATTTTATGTTCAATTCGGCTTCAGTTAAACCTGAATGCAATTTGCTGTTGTTCGTTTAGAAAACCAATAAAAAATACATGACCCAAAGTATAGTTTCTCAAACCACTCTTTGTGTGAATGGCGCACTTCCATTCCGAATGTAAATTTATCTTTGCGCAGCTTCTAACGACTGCGTTTACTCATGGATGTTTGTCAGACTTTCACAATAAGTGGGGCAGCGAATAAAAATGTTCAGATGGAAAGTACAGAGCGCATTGTCCAACGCACTTAATTGCTATTTATTTAGAAATAAAGTCAAACCTTAAGAACCTCTCGCTTGACCGCTTCGCCTATTACAATGGTCACACTTCGCTTGCACGTACGATAACAATTGCTTTTCAAATCGGAAAGCGGTCCAAATCCATAAAGATGACAAGCCGCTGACAGGCAGAATAAATTGCCCTTCACAGCTTCCCCAATTCGCCATTTATCGCTTCTTCAATCCTTGTTGACATTGTGTTTTTTTTTTTATGCAAATTCGCAGAACAACCAGCATACCACGCGTCCAAAAGTAACCTTCTGGTACTTCTCCAGGCGAAAAGCATCGTCTTCTTCGGTCAATAAAGTTAGACCCAGAGAAAGTGTCAGCGCAGATCAGAGTAACAAGTTTTTTTATTCATCATCGTTTGCCTCAAGCTGCCACTGAGATTATGTGTATGGAAACATAAGCCCTCGCGCTTAAGTATGTGCGAAAATTTTATAACAAAGTCAACACACTTTTGACGGCCACCGCAAAGAGGAGATGATGGTAAGTAGGTACAGTGGCTTCTGTGACTTAAAAATTGCCTTCCAGACTTACACTACTCAGAGCGAGAGAGAGGAAGAGCTCACTTACTCATCGTCATCTCTATCTGGCTGTACCTCCTCCTTTGGCGTGAACTTATATTTCAGTTTCAGTAATCGAATTAACTCAGCTTTTAGCATTCATTTTCGTTTTCTTTTGTAAGAATATCGTTCCTTTGCTGCTGCCATCAGGAGAAGAAGAGCTGTCTTCCATGCCGCGGTTTGTCGTTCGGCATCCGTCGTCCGTCGTTCGTCGTCGTGTGTGAGAATTGAAGAACAACTTAATAATCATGTTACGTGCTCACCCATTCATACGCCTGTTTAACCATTTAAGTGTACATGAGAGGAAAAAATTAAGAACATAAAAAATATGGAGGCCGGCATTTTCTCTTTTATGAAATGTTAATTGTGTTTTTTTTTGACTCTGTATTCTTGTCTCATCCTTAACTGTTTTGTGTTGACCATGAGAAGGGAAACATCTATCCATCATCTTCCTCTAGGCGTAGAGCGAGAGATGACCACTTGGGGTCAATTCCTTTTGTAATGAGTTTATTCTTTGACATAAAAGTAAACTGAAATGTTGTTTTTTTTTTTTGGTGACATTTCCTGTATCAGTTTCCGAACCGGTCCTACATGACTGTTAACATCATTTCTATTTCTTTCGATTAAAAAAAAATCCCTTTTTGAGACTCGGTTTCTCTCCCCCTGATTGTTATCCTTTCTACGATTTCTTGTTTAGTTTACCAACTGTCGTCATTTTTACGTTCGCTCAATATTGCTGTAGTTCTTTCTTAATCGTACTACAGCTGGCAGTTGGCAGTGGTTTTGCCTTTGCTTTTGATTCCTCCTGCTGCTACATACTACGCTACGAATGGGGTGGCATGCGAGCGTACGAGCAGAGAAAAGTCCTCGAAATACAAAAGAAAAGAGAGACGAAAGAACTACCCTATAACCGCTGTGGTGAGAACCCTTTTATTTTGTTACGATTTCGTTTTTGTTCGAATCGTCGAGGTTGGTACCACTGCTTCTTACAGAAATAACATCCCAAAAGGGAACATGAAAGCAGAGTTTAGGGGGGGAGTGAATTCTATTTTCCTTTTGTGTGTGTATTAGTGAGTGTAGCCAAAAAAAAATAGGTACTTGTGTTGGTGGTTGAGTTGAGTTAATTTTTTTTTATAATTTTCCGAAAGAGGAAATTGCAATGCATCGAGTGTCGGGTACTTGAAAACTTTTCTTTTTCAATTTGTTAGAACATCTTCAATGTTTGTATCTTATCTTACTTTGTTCAGTTTTTCAAGTATAGCTAGGTAGAGATATGAGATGTCACGAAATATGAGGGATGAGGCGAGAAATATAAGAAAAAGAAGAAAAGATTAGAAATATGAACATATTTATAGGTAGGCACCTAATACGGTTTCTTTTTTATCTACAGCAGCAGCCACTTGAGTTTAGTTTGTGTATTTATTTATTGACTTTTAATAAATTACAAATCAATCATATCGAGATAGATAAGACTTTTGAAGTGCTGGAAATACTGGCAGTATTAGACAAGGCTTATTATGGTATTTAAGATTGTGAGCTTGTGTCGCGATGTGTCACATAGGAAACTAAAAATAAATTGTGCTTTGAAGTTGAAGAGATTTTCTGCAAAGATCAAGATTGGAGAGCTTTAGGAAGAATTGGATTGGGGATTTGTTGGCCCCTTTACTTAATACTTCCCTACGGATGTCACTTAGCAAATCAAATGCTGATGTTTTTGCACCCATTGGATGCAAAATCCCTTAGGAGGCCTGCCATTTATTGAATACATACATCAAAGGAAGTATTAACTTTTTAATCACAAATGCGATGAAAATAAATGGAAAAGAAGGTACAATTACTATCTCTTTAAGCTTTACCAATGTGGTTTTGGTGCAAAAAGACTATCATCAGCTCGGATGCCAGAGAGCTTGATCTTGAGAGCTGAAAGTAGAAACACAAATGACGAAAGGCTCCCCGATAAGTAGGCGTACCTACCTAGAAAATAAGTATTAGGCGTAAGCGGCCCAAATAGGACCCAAAGCCTAACTTCTCCAAACACTGTGTGTGCAAAGATATATTTTTTTTTGACACGAATGGAAGGGACCTACAGTTTAATGGCGATTCCGAACGGCAAATAATTTTTGAGAAGCTTCTTATGAACCCTTCTTACTCCTTGATATTTGTCAGACGTTTGCAAGAAGTGAGGCAGCGAATTAAAACTTTTAGGTGGTACAGGTGGTAATAGGATTTAAACCATCGACTTCTTGCTCACTTCCAACGCACTTAACCACTTAGTCACTGTTCCCACAGGCGTACCTACCTACATACCACAATTTGCAAAATTTCTAATGACTTGTTGCAACGTTTTGTGGTAGAACTACTCTTTCGTCAGTGAAGGTTCATCTTTGTAGGGTTCGGAAATGCCAGAAAACTATAGAATGACGGAAGAGCCTAAATAGGGGACATTTTTGAACATAATAGGGTGCGGCTTCATAACTTGCTGTTTTATAATGCGAGGCCATTCAGTGTGTGAGCCGGGAATGGTTTCATTCGACAGTCACGGTTCGAGAGTTTTGTTTCAGTGAGGAGTACGTAGTTTTGAGATCGTAACGCAGCGCGCATTTCCCCGGGTCACTATGTTCAGACAAACTGAGAGTGTGATAAGACGACGAACTGATGTGAGAGTCCCTCAAGCTTAAATCTTACAATTCCCACGGCGTTCTATGCGCGAACATACTTGTGACTTTAGACTTTTCGATGATTCAGTGAGGAGAATTACCTATTCACGATGAGCCTCTTCAGACATTAACAATTGTAAAAGTTGGCTATTGTGCAGAAACTCTCCTAACACGACTAAACACGTGCTGAAACCAATCCCTGAGAATTCCATTAAATGCCTTTGTATTCACCTAAAGTTTCAGGTATGCAATTTTTTAAGCTGGGATTGTCAGTCCCAGGTTTTTCTTTTGGAGGAAATTGTGTCACAATGACATTGAATTCAGACTGGTGTGTGAGCATGTGGATCAAATTTGGTTTCCAACAGGACGGAGCAAAGGTTTACATTTTAAGGGCATCGAAAGCTGTTTTGAGTAGCCATCCCGCTACTCCGATTTGAGCACCGCCTGACCCTACAAGACCTGAAGCCCAATATTTCTCCAAAAATTGGGAGCATACCTGCTGCTGTACCGGCAAAGGTCATGAAATAGGAGCTTTCATGTTTTAAGAAGAAGAACGAACATCCATTTTCAAGTTCAAGCCATCGCAGATGCAATAGCGCTTGCCCTCTAAAATTGAAAGATTAAAAATAAATATCATTTAGAGTAGTCTCATAAATTGCAACTTTTCACTATAACGGGTTTGTTTAAGTTCGCATGGAAGTTGGAAACCTCCTGGTTCGTATTAGACTTTTACTTCTTTAATGGGTGTTGTCTTACATTTTGGGATATTATGTCTGGTTGTTCTTTATACACTGCAGCTAGTTGTTTAGCACATGCACATGTTCTAATGTTTTACAACCAATCGCTAAAGTTGAATGCAGTCACCGATATGTTGAATTTGATTTGCATCGGAGCGAAAGTTGTTTACTGCAAGGCTTTAATCACTGCATTAATAGCTATATATGAATATACAAGAAGGCTGTTCGCTGGTGAATGACAGTATATTCTCTAACGCAACGGTTGTTGACTCTGCAGCACCTGTGACGCATTTGCCAGTTGATCTTTGAACTAGAAAATCTAACAACCACTACTTGATTGCTGACTTCTAGGTTAAGACAGGGGTGTGATGCAAGAGTCTTCACACAACACTTGGCACCGAAGTGGACCCATCGCGATGCATGGGGAATGGAAGAACGAATGGAAGTTAAACTCAGTTTAATGCCAATTCCGAAACACAGCTTCTTAGTCTTATTACTAAGACGTATTCTTACTATCGGATTCGAACATTAACATTTACAGCTCCCTCAATCCAACCTTATCTATCAGTTATCCTACCTAACCTTCGCCATAGATGGCGTTCTTACTCATTATAACTAATTTAATGTGCACAAATAGCTCTGCTTACTACTCCAGGGATAATCTATGTCATCAACACCAGATTGTGTGCATAAAAATCTCTCAAAACATTAAACAATTAACGAGAGAAAAGCAAATTTAGACTCGCCTCCACCTAAAGTAATACCATCCTGCTGCGGGCTAGGGACCAAATTGAAAACCAAAAAAGCCCCCTCACTCACAGCAACAACAAACAAGCGTTGCTGCTGTTGTTGTTGTCGTTGTTTTCGTCGTCGTAGTCGTCGTCAAAACACATTTAACCGGAAAGGCAACCCTTTTCCGCCTTCCTGATCTCATTTAGTCGACGAATACGTCCGTTGTTCACCATAATATTTCTGCGTCGCGTTGTTTCTATCAACACACAACAGATTGTTGCCATTACACCCAAAAGATATTTAGACCTTGTCAAATTAGCCTCGAAGGCCCCCAAAAAATGGTTAACAAAAGAGCCCGCAAATAACCGACCTAAACAACACATCCTAAATACCCATGAATAGCGCAGCTACACAAGAGGGTTTTGCTGCTTGCTAAACGGTGATAGCGATAGAACTATGGTAGGGGACGAAACCACGGCGAGCAAGAAAACAAAATGAAGAAAGAAAAAAAGAAAAAATCATAAAAATACCAAACGAAACCCATAATCATAAATAAAAGGAGAATAAAAATGAACGGACCAACACAACACTAACAAAAACAACATAACAGCGGTGGGCAGACGAAAGCGACGAATGAAATGAGAACGAGGACAATCCAAAATAATAATGAAATCATTGTCATTTGGGGAGAGATGAATAAGTGTGCAGGAGGTGCAGTAGGTGGCGGCGAGGGATATATTGTAGGAGATACTTATATCCTTAAGGAGTTGTCTCACAAACAAACATATGTACAACATCCACCGTCACACCGTACGTACACATTCCAGTTTCAATTTTAGTGAAGAAGAACAAAAATCTACAGAGGACAAAAAAGAGGAGAAAAGGTTAGCAGCAGGCAAGCAGAAACAGAAACAGAAGCAGCAACGAAGCCCGCAAGCATATTATAGTGGGAGAAGAATACGACGAGTATTTTTTCCGTTTTTCTTTCTTTTCTTTTTGCTTAGGTAAGCTCTTCTAGTGCCAGATTTTAGCTCACAGAAGGACTTTCCCTTGATTTTTCCCATTTTTTTTTGCTGTTTTTCTCTGTTGTGAAATGAAAGCCTCATGCTAGTGCTTGTGTTTCTGCTTGTGCTCGTCCTCGTTATCAGCTCCTCCACCCGCCGCCACCCACCATCACTCTGGCACATATTCATAGTGTTGTAGCGGATTTCTATTCAAGAAGCAAAAAAAAAAAAACCAAAAATGTGGTAGGAGAACAAAGGGAGGTGTGCCTGATTTTCATAGAGCAGTTTTGTCAACTATTGATAGTGTACTCCTCTCTATGAGAGATTGAAAAGAGGGGGGCTCCCTCTACATTTTCCACTCTGTCCTACTCTCCTGTTCCGTTCCAACATGATATACACGAGAGTGGGTGAAGGTTCAGTGAACTACAACGAAAGAAATTCATCTTACTCCAGCGACGAGTGAATAGAGAACACATTGATGGGGGGACTGATGTGATGGCTGGCTGGATGATGGTGGCAACCTGAATTAATTTTGGCCTGTAATCCTTCAGCAGCAGCCATTTATTGATATTTCATGTTTGCAATGTTGATGCTACTAGATGGCAAGAAGAGGGGTGGAATGTAAAACTCAATATAGATTTGATTGTGTTGCAATATGGGTTAAAAGTAAATAGAAAGGCAGTAAACGACATTATGTATCAAACGTGTGTTTGGTTTTAGTCCTTAGTGTTGCCAATAACAATATTACAGAAAAGGGCGGTGTTGAATTTGATTTTATTCCTTTCAGCATTTAGCATTTACTTTCAAGTGTCATAAAAGTGTTAAGTTAAATTAGAGTAGGTTCTTTGATGTGATGATGTTTCGTGGAGATGGAGTACCAGAAGGTGGAATACTGTCATCGGTAGTTTTAGTAGTGAATTTTGGTTAAGTATTGGGCTGTCGAAAGAGAATGGGAACCGATATCTAATAATATTTGGAATGTTAAATTAATAAATTAGAGGAAAGGGTTAAGTTTATTAGCAGAGCCAAATGCAACGATTGCCTGTCGCCATGAGAAATCCTCTCGAATACAGATTCGACATAAATATGTGGGCGTCTTTTATTTGTTAGAAAAGCTATGGTCTTCGAGAAACTCAAGACTATTTCTGACTTTCTTATGGAGGCGTTAATTCGCCTCAAACTTGAGTACAACGCTTATATCTGGTCCGGCGAACTAATAACCTATTTGGAGCTACTTGAATGAATCCAAAAAACGATGAAACTTATTGGTGATAGCTACATCGCTTTGATCAGTATTTGCATACCATAGGTGCTTAAATTAAATAACCTAAACCGGCCTTGCGATCAGTTTAACCTTAAACGTAAGAAGTAACACGAATGCGGAATGGTTTGTCATGATCTGTTTTTCCCATACAAAGTATATGCTGTATATGTTGTCATCAAGAAAAGACACCCAACACCGAAGTCTCGGACAGAATGCCACTATAGACAGATAAAACTTTGACGTGGACAAGGACTTTGCTTACCTAGGCTCCGCAATGAACTCAGGCAATGACACCACCGCTGAGATTAAACGAAGAATAACTCTTGCCAATCGCTGTTTCTTTGGGCTAAGAAAGTAATTGACTATCAAAGCCCTCTCCCGAAAAATTAAAGTGACCCTTTATAAGACCCTAATAATCTCAGTCCTTCTCTATGGTGCAGAGGCATGGACTCTATCAAAAGCGGATGAGGCCACTCTTGGTTGTTTTGAGAGGAAAATTCTTCGAGTAACTTTTGGTCCCGTCTGCATAGACGGTGAATGTAAATAGGAGGAGCTACAACAGCGAACTGTACGGGCTGTACAGCGACATCGACTTAGCCAGAAGAGTGAAGGGGCAAGTGGAAGGGGCCCTTAACCTACTTAGTGTGCGAAACTGGAAACAGCTGGCCAAGGCCAAAGATCGTGCTGACTGGAGACGCTTGTTGGTTAAGGTCCAGGTCCACCCGGACTGTAGCGCCACCTTAAGTAAGTTTTTCCCTTTTTTTCATGTTTTGGATGCCGCCAACCTCTTAAAAAAATGATTTGTGTTAGACTGGTCGCGTCTGACGACCAAACTATGACTTTGCACAATTACAGGACGAGTGAAAAGACTGGTTTTGCATACTCGAAACACCTGTTACATATTCCAAAACCTTAAGCCAGACAAGACAGATAAAACCCAACAATAAAGCTTTCTTAGAAATGGCGAAATTTTTGAAGGACGCAGCGTTGTAAGCAACGTCTTTTGGGTTTTATTTCCATCTACTTCTTTATTTTTGGGAGTAAGAAATTTTGTTAGGCGTTATTACCTTACACCGAAGAGGAGGGAACCCAGAAGGGCACTAAACTTTCTGTTAGATTAACAAAATCCTTATACTGGATCTTTCGGGAATTCCTTAGCTTTACTCTATCATTGTCATAATTTCCTCTCAGCCCAAGAATCCATTTTATAAACTTATCTTCCTTATTGAAGAAAGATTATTCATGTTCTGATGGCTTTAAGAAAGCTGGAAGGACGCAAGTCCGCTGTCACTACAGCCACACCACTCGTTGAAATGTTTGTTAAAAAGCAATGAAAGTAGTCACAAAGAGCGAGAAATAAACATGTACAAACTACAATCGTTCCACTTACTAAAGCAACAATACTTTAAGTGCGCACAATGATAAGTGAATGCGCCTTAAGTGCCTGCTCTGCTAGCCGACGTGGAAACTTCGATTTTAAAAGTCAAAAGTCTGATTCCAATAACATCTCCCTCACTGACCCCAATCAAATGTTAGTTTCTCAGTAGTTCTCACCCCAGCCATTCATTATGCCATGTTTTACTTTACTCCATCTATGACCCATAGACATCATCAAATTCATTAAAATAATCTTTACAATATATAAATTTTTCAAATTCTCATAAAAAAAAGTAAAGAAAAACTACAATCTGAGTCACAATTTCCACAAAATAAACAGATTAGAAGGCTCGTAAATCTACACACACACACACATTTCAAATGGACTTTCGACTCCCTTAAGTGGGTTATTAAGCAATCAAATTGTGTGTGTTTCACATACTTACACTACATTCATGTGCGTCATTAGATCAAATAAATGTTATGGCATGTAGATGGTTGACCTTACATCAATAAACTGTGATGGCCTTGATCTTAGTATAAAATATTCAAAGTTGAATGGCACCATTCTGTTTGAAAACAGATGATGCTCATTTCGCAAATACACACAACTAAACTTCTATGTCTTCTGATCTCTTACTCTAGCAATTTGTGCGTAACTTTTACTCTGCAGGGTATTTAACCTGAAATTATTGGTCACATTTGATTGACATTTTAGGGATGCCGAATGAAATATTACAGTCTCCTTTTTTTGGTTTTGAATCATTTTGCATTCTTTATAACTTTTATCCTGGCAAATACGTGCGTTTGGGGGAAAATATTGTAAACCTTTGACGCAAGCAATTATGAATTATGAATTACTAAAAATTATATGCAATTTGTCCAAGCCAGTCCAATACAGAGTAAAGAAGGCTGGCTAGTTCAATTTTATTTACAGCATTTTCACGAAAGACGTGTTTTTCAAGAATGCTAGGTTTGGTTCTGACAAAAATCGAGAGCCCTCATATAGGGCTAAACTTTTAACTCTGATGATTGATAAGTCCTGATAAGACCGATTAAGGATCTTAGGTCACGATTTTTAAGTTTTTAGTTTTGGACCGTCCATCACATGATGCAAGATCATGCGAGTACGGTACGCTGTAGAACTTAACGATCAGTCATTTCACTTTTCTGGAGAGGTAAACAGCAGCTTATAGATAGCTGGGTTCAATAAACGCTGACAATGATCATTATTTGGAAAGAGTGTGGTCTCGTTGAATAATCCCATCTTGGAAAGAAGATGATTAACAAATCAATGTTAAATTTAAGAAAATTCTGTATAACGTCTTTCAGGATATTTAGATTTTGGAACCCCTTTGAGGAATACACACATGAAATCGACCTTGGTTTTGTTTGACGTGTCAAATAAGTTTTCTTTCTGGGTGCAGTGGCTTAGTGGTTAAGTGCGTTGAACTACGAAGCGAAGGGTCCCAGGTTCAAATCCGCTCCGTACCCAGTAAAAGTTTTCATTCGCTGCCGCTTGATCTACTTTTACACTGATAGACCGAAAACTAATAATGGGGCGGGTCAAAGCGTCTTTCTCTCACAGGCTAAATCTTAGTCTTTCATTCCGTCTACCTAATCATTGTAGTGTATTCCAGAAGAAAAAGTAATATCCGCCAGAGATATCCGTTGAAGTTACTAGTCTCAGTTTCTTTAAATTCTATAGTAGCTCTAGACTGCCGATCCTTTTTAATCTCGTAAAGACATGTCAAAGTAACTTAACATTCACCTTATGCTGGGTGTCGAATCATAGAAGATATTCCATTAAACTGCAGGGCCGGTGAACTCGCAAAACATGGAACCACACTGCCTGATTTCACCCAATAAAGGTTCATCTTAAGCATTCCAATCGTAAGCTAATAATACAATTGGAAGCTATTAAGCATACTCGCCTTGGTAGAATTGCCAAAAGTTGTCAAGTGACAAAACAGACGGCTGGCAACTACCGAGGCCGTTGATTAGGCATAAGCTGGATACGATCTCTCTTAACCGACAGCACGTCGGTGCTTCAATAGACAACAAGGCTAAAAACTAAAACCCGATTTAATGTATTCAAACCTAAGGGCCAAGCACCGGCATGTGGCCCTAAATTTTCGGGGTGTCAAACATTCGGTGGATCCAAAATCATATGTTAGGGTCCAGTTATACTTAGCCTACAAGACAGCTTCAGCATAGTCGATCTACAGTCTATCGGCAACAGTCCTTGACGAGCATTTAAGCTCGTTGGGGAGGTTAACTTATAGCCAGATTGAAAGCGGCATTAGGACTAAGGTAGCCAAATTACGTCGATGTTATGTCTTATCTAACTTGGAGATGGTTAATTTTTGGACTCGAGACAGAAGAATGCCCTGAAATCAACTTAAGAGCTGCCAAACAAGAAACGCACATTGATTCAATGTTGCGAGAATACAATCATGCTTTTTTGGATATTCATAGAACTAGTACAGCTATGGCATGCGTCAGCCAATAAGGGTGAACGATTTTCTGATCATGATGATAGCTCCGAAGATGATCTCAAATTGGTCCTTACCTAATGATGCTAATTTTTTAAAGGTGAGCGTTTCTTTTCAATTTACCTTAAAGTTCCACACGTGTAAATTAATATTCGTCCAAAAGAGCGGTCAATAAATTAATGGACTCAAACCGAACCGTACAAACCATCAATCAAACGATCATCAAACTATTTAAAAATTCACGTTTCACGAGTAAGTTCATTCATCACGTTTTCCTCCATTTACGTTTACATTTCATTTCATTTCAACATCATCAAGACAAACATAGAGCCAAAACTTAATTCACTGTCTGACACTTTTCCCACCATGCGATAACCTTTTTGTGTGGGTTATGTGTTTGCCTTCGTTTGAATAAGAATTACCACGTGAATGTCGTTAGCACTTAAAACGTAAACTTCTTTGTCATTACGTTGGATGTCATTAAAACAAACACATACTCCCCCGCACACAATAAACCGCCACAGTACCGTCTGGTTCCAAAGGCAAAAAAAAAAAAAAACAATTATCCCAAATTAAATTAAAGATGAACCCAATGAACAAACCCAATTTACAACAAAGGAGACAACTACGACGACGACGAAGAAGCCCCAAACATGTAACCCTATATTCTAGTATCTGCTCCGTGTGCGCCGTGTCCAAACATACAAATTCCCGGCGCACAGAATCAACAATCTAGACGTGGCATCATTCATCGTGCGATAAAATCTCGTTTTGTGTTTTGCTTTTGTTGGCGTCATCGTAGTCATCATCATCGTCTTCCTCGTCGTCGTTGTCGCCGTCTTCGTCGTTGGTGTAGTAGTTGTCGCCCTCCCCGTTAAACCACATTTGTCTTCCTTTCGCCCCCAGTAGGTGTCGGCGGGCAAATAATATAAATAATAGTAATAATATGTAGTTAGACGACGATGACGACGACGACGACGACGACGAAGAAGAAGAACACCAGAAAGCGCACTCACACAGTAGCGCCGGGTAAAAGTACAAAATTATGTTTTGACATGACACAACGAACAACGCGGCGAGAGGGAGCGAGAAAGAGCACACATTAGTGCCTAATCTCTATATAATCCATGTGGATATTAGCACTTAACTTCGATGTGGCAAAACATAACACCAAAACCACTTAGACGGGCTCATGTAGCGCCTACGGCCGCCGCGAACGATTTGCTTAATTGCGGGTAAATAATGAGCCGCCAGCCGAGGGTGTGAGTCTGTGACTTAGAGATGCTACACAAGGACCTGTAAAAATGGCCTCTGTTAGCTAAGTACTACTTTCTCCATTGTGCGATCTGGGCTTTCCCAAAAAGAAAGGGAATGCAACATGTGATGACTTTCAGTTTGACAATAGCAAAAACAAACAAAATGAAATTCTTCTGATGAAACAATTTTGAGACTTCAAACTTAACATCGACGGAGCCGACAGAATGCTGCAATTGCCATTGTTTGCCTCAAATCCGCTATAGCAACAAACATACAAGACAATTATCAATGAATTCATTGTGGTCGTAACAAAAAATATTGAGGATATAAATCAATTCAACAGTGACTTCAGACTGACAGCGTAGGATATTATTGACGCAATCGTTTTAAGTAATTTTTGAATGTTTTGCAATCATTGAAGTCAATTTAAATTATTTAAATTCATTGAATGCATGCAGTCGGTTAAAGATTTTTGAAGTTTTATCGTACTTAAAATGAATTCAGTTAATTCAATTCCAAGTATTCAATGAATTCAAAGACTTCAAAAGACTTAAACCAAATGAATGCAATCACAGATTTCAAAGACAACAAATAATAAAATGCGTGGCGATTTCTTTTCAACCTGAAGTGAATTAAAACTTTTTGAATTGAAGCATTCAAGAGAGTCATAATCAAAAATGACTGCATTCTTTTAAGGCAGCGTCCTATCACTAATTTTGTGGCTCCTGGTTTTTGACGAACTTTAAAAAAGTAGAAACGGAGAACTGAAGATGTGGCAGTTCTAGTTCCGAGAAAATCCACTCCAACCCTTAGCGAGCGGCTCAGTTATACTCTCAGTATAAATACTCAATAACTGGGTGGCAGGCCTAAAACTTGGGATAGATCTGTCAAAAATGCAAATCATGCTGTTTACAAGGACAATAGAAATTCTAAAGTTTAAACCATAGAGTATGGTTAGAGAGAGTGGCACGTTATCTGGGGGTATTTTATTTTTTTTAGATTCTAAGCTCAATTGAAAGCAAAGCATTGAGGATTGCATCAGAACGGCATCTGGGGGCTGTGTATGCCTGAAGAAAAACGTTCTGTAATCATACATTGGGCTTAAAGCCGTAGATAACCTGGACCATCAAAGCAAATGGGCGCAACAGTATGTTGGAAAGCTATGGAAAAAAATGTCATATATGAAATCTTAGCAGAATACGAAGAGAAGTTTGTAAATACACTTCCCAATAACAAGGCGGTCAAGACTGCAATCAGGTTCAAAGGCTCACCATGGACCGCTACAAAAAAAAGAATCGAATACTGACTACCTTCCCTCAACCTGTTTTTAAAAGGAGAATTGACTGGCCGACTTATGATGTCACAGAGATAGCTCTCTTTACCAAAGGTCCAAGATGGAGTGGCACGGTATTAGATATCTTTTGAAATTATTGACGAATGCAGCGTCTTCCAAACATAGATAGGTGAGAAGGTAAAAAAGAAGTGGTTTCACCGACAAAAAAATTACCAGATACTCTGACAGCCAAGCGGACATATAGGCGATGGAGTTAGTTGTGATCCAGTCTAGAGCGGTGAAATAGTGCAAGGAGTACTTAGACGAGATATCAGCCGCAAATATGCTGAACCCTTGCTAGGTGCCGGGAGATCCTTTCGAGAAAAGGGTCCGGATCTGCACACATGTCTGGCCGTACCATCCATAAGACTAATCGCACGAAAAGAATTTGCAGCAAAGCAAAAGAAGTTCAATATTTTTTTTATCTGTCTAGCCCTTAAAAACAGCTGACTAACTACACTCGACAGCTCCTTTTTGACAAACTGAAGTATCTGAAAAACATCATGACAATGTAAATGACTCCTGAGATTCATACATAAATCTGAGTGGGTGGCTCGAATGGATGGTCGAAATAGTAAGCGAGACTGTTCAAGACCTATAGTAACAAGTTCTTTAACTCTGCTGCTATATGGACATCCCGTACGCCGGACCAAAATATTTCGATCGTTTCAAGCAAATAAATTTTTAAACTTCATTTGGTTCTATTTGCGTTGCAGTTTCTGGCACGCAAGATCAGCGACTTCAAATGCAAAACTAGAGGCAGTTAACTAAAGACTGCGATGATTAAAGAGAAAGTAGTGCGTTTTAGAAAGCTTCAAGACGTCATTACCCTTTAAAAGGTTAGGTATATCCCTGGACTCAGATGGTTACAGTTTGATGGCAAAACAGATTGACCGCGAAGTCCTAAAAAAAGATCAGTAAACCGAAAGCAATATAAGAAAAATACATTTGTAAAAGCGTTGGTGAAACACGATTAGCGAATATTAGTAGAATACACAATCGTGTGGTTCTAAGGGCTTACCCCCTACAATTTCAGTGTTGAGTCCCATGGTCCCATTCTTGAAATTAATAGGATAATTTATTTTATTAAACTCTAGTCAAAGGCCGAAGATAACAACTTTGTACTAAAGGAATTCCCTGGTTCTATATTTACTTGGTTAGGTGCCTGCCTAAACGTTCATAAACGTTCACAAACACCCCGAAGGTACATTCACGAGAGCAATAGTGCTCTAACAACTAAAGTTGATTCAATTTATTCACTCGTGAGGGACTTCTTTCATACGTTGCTATACCGGTCCATGATCGATGATAAGGATTCCTTATATAAGTTCATTTCAAAAGTCACTTCTTTTCACTCCCTTTTCTATCAATTTTACTGCAAGCCTTAACAATAGCAAAAGAAACGTTTTTCTTCTCCAGCGATGTGGAAGGACCCACTCTCGTAAAAGTTTGATAAAGAAAATTAGTTGATATAACTTCCAATACTGGCCAACTGAGAATCCCTAATCACCTAACAAACTTCAATAACTTTTCACACAACCAAAAAAAAAAACTATACAACTATACAAAGTCATAAAGCAGCAAACACCCGACGACATAAACCACTCTGCTGCCAACTTTTATGTCTCTATCTCTACCTTTGTGACGAGCGACAACAACTCTCTCCGAGTTCTGAATCAATTGCTTCTTGCTTACGATCTGATCTGATAAAGGAATGCCACAAGAATTTTAAAATCCCTTAAGAAGTTCTCAAATACCTAAAACAGCTTACATCTTCTTCTTCGTCTTCTTGCTCGGTGTCTTAGGGAACTTTTCTTTTAAACTTCTCACATGAGTGCGTTTGTCAAATATACGACCAAAAAATAAAGGGGAAACTTATCCCCCAAAAATTTCTTAAAATCCTCTTAATTTTGTGTCAAAATAATTTCCGAGTTGAGCGAGAAATAGACACGACAATCAAGAGTGTGTGCATGACGAAAGGATACCACCAACACTAACACCATCAGCCCGTTGATATTTTTAAATGAAATTCCACAAAACAAAACTCGAGAGACCCGAGACTCGAGAGATAGAGGAAGCGAGAGTTGGAACAAAATAAAAAGGATATAAAACGGAAGGAAACCGGAAGGAAGGACACACGGAACAAACGGAAAATCAAGAAATGAGAAAAGTTTGCCCTCAACCACACACAGGACATAAAATGCCAGCCAAAGCACACATAGTTAACTCAGCGACGAGGTACGACAAACATTTACAGCACAACCAACCGCACACAGCACATACCTAGTACATGTGGCCCCACGACGATCGAAGCTTTCGAGCCAAGGCAACACTAAGATATATATCACATTGCAAAAATTTTGTCGACGACATCATCTGGCACTTCACTCCCCTCGGTGGGTCGGTCTTCCTTGGTAGAATTCCAGAATATTTACTACAGGGTGGTTGGGTGTTGTATGAAATAATAATGTTTCCCTTGCGCTTCTTGTTTTTGCAATGGTGTCGTGGCGATGACTGGTGCCAGGAGCGCCAACTTAAGGCAAACTGGATTATGAGAGGATAAAGGTGGTAGTCTCCATATCACTGCGTGTGTGTATGAAAATATAACTCCGTGCAGACGCGTACGACACACAGGTTGTGCATGAATGCAGAAATACTGATAGGATAATGGTGGAGAGGAGACATTTTGCACTTGAACTAAGGGAAGGACTTAGATTTTCCAGATCATCCGGCTCAGCGCGATACATGTGTACACACTACCTGTTATATAACCGAGGGAAAATATTTGTTGTCGCTACTTATTTGCAATTTGCACTCAATGGGAAGTTGTCAAATTTGACATGTTCGTGCATTAATTTGTCGAACTTATGACAGATCGATGAAGTGCGAAATCCAAAATGACATACATACTAAAGGTAGGTATAAATATCCCTAAACATGTCGCCAACAAGTTATCTAAAGTAAATTTCCAACACCAAGTGACAGCTGTCAAACTGTCGCTGAAATTATCATTCAAAATGGGTGCCTTCAGATCTGTTACAATATTCATGAGAGCGGCAAAACATATGCTAATCGCAGCAAGATTGATTTGTAATAAATATGTTAATATTCAAGACCCACCGCCGCTATTTCCAGCAAAAACCATAAACCACACCGCATCGTTCAATTAGGTAAATTTTTCTGTTTTGTTTTTATTCTTTTTTTACCGGCAATCGCTCAAGAGCCGTATATAAGTTTCGAAACAATTAGCACCTATTCAAGGTTATTTTACATTAAAAAAACAAAACCCAAACCAATCCACCACCATCACTCATTCTGTCCAGACACGCTCATCATCTCCTCCGGACATACCGATACCACAACATTCTTCCTCTTCCTCCTCCACCACTGCCACTGCACAGGGTAATAATTTCTCGTTCACCTTAATTTGAAATCTATTCAGTTCTGACACGCTATACAGTGACTTAATTGACTGTAAACATGAAACCCATTTCGGACCACCACCACCACAAAACGGATAAAGGAATTAAAATTGCCAATCAACTAGTGACGTATGGTCAAGGAATTGTTGTTGATGTTGTTGCTGGTTTTTTTTTTCGTGTTTGTCCTGTTTTATTTGCTAAACAACTGTTCCAGTGCTTAATCAAAATGAACGTACCTAACCCTACACTTTGGAATTGTTCAATTTTTGACAGATTGCAAACACACAAAAACACTCCTCCTTTTGCTGTTCTATACGCTACTGCTCTATATAGAGTAGAAGAGCAATCCGTTTTCCATTTGTCCATCGTTTTGTATGACTTCCTGACAGCATCAAAGGGATAAACAACATTTTCTTTCATCTCGTTCACTCGCATAACTCTCTGGCATGGCATTCAGTGGCAGGTGGTACTGGCAGTGATGCATGTAATGCAACCATCAAGTCACATGTTTTATTCATCTTTTGGCTGAGGAAGCTGTATATGCTCTGCACACACATTAAGTCATATATGCACACGCACACACAACATTGGATTAATAGCAGTCTTGTGGCCTGTGGGTTATAATAATAATCTCGGCCACGAAAGCATAGCATCATGTTGACGACGATGGAAGCTGAATGAATTTTCAACTAAATTTGAGGTTAGTACTGTCAAGAAAATTGAAAACATAAAAGCAATGTCACATATAATGTTTTACTTGCTCTCCTAAAGAAATGTCAGAAATGAAAATTTGTAACAAGTTCATTATGATTCGTTTCAATCTATCAATGAATGAATCCAATTTAACATTAGATTTCAGACATTTTTTTTTTGTTTATGACATCTAACAACATCGTTTATTATGATGTGTCAACTGCCAACTTGCTTTCACACTCTATTAAATCCTAAACGAAACCATTTACCTGTTTAAGTTGTCTCTGAGTTACGTGATATGACCCATGAGATATGAAAAGTCATCGCCTGACAACGACAATAAAAAGCGTGCCTCCAGCAAAACAAGTTTTATTGTGGAAAATATGCGGGAGGTCGGTCACATGGCATAGATTGTCTAAAAGAAGGTTTACAAAATAGAAGCCGGAAATAGCATGGATAGTAAGCAGATAAAATATTTTTTTTGACAGTTGTTACTTAATGTTACATATTTTCAACTTTTATATAATACTTTCAGGTTTTAAAGTTTAGAGATGTGTATCATGGCGGCCAAGTTATATGTAGATAGTTATTCCGACGAGTTCAATAATGAAATTTACGAGCTATACAGAGACAACGATCTAGCGCACGGGGCTTTTAAGATGACTGAGACATGTAGAGCGAATGAACACCAAAGATGAACACCTACTAAAAAGTAGGGGAGCTCTACTCTAGACTTCAGTACCGCCTATGTAACTTAGTTAAATTATAACAATTGGTTCGGTGGTTGGTGGACCAAATGGTCGAATACCTCCAGTACCAATTGCAAACGTTGTCCAAACATTTAAGAGTACGAACAGTCATTTGAAGCACCGTAAGTATGCACGTAAGTATGCATTCTAACTCAAATCATTTTTGCATGTCAATCACATAATCGCTTGAATTTTAAATTCTACTCCGGCGGCTAATGGGTTAATCCGACTGCGACTAATTGTGTAATGAGGGCTTAATAATAGATGCAGACAACGTAAGTTGATAAGTTTCTTTGGGTAAGTTAAAACTAATGAAAGCCAGACAGCAGATAAGGAATTTGAGCTTTTTCATTATGTCATTCTTGAGTAAAATGAGTATTATTAGATAAATCGTTGACTGTAGTTAGAAGACCTCCGATTGTATACTGGACAAGAGTGCTCACAGATCCAGACTATCCTCTGTGTCAGAAAATCGGCCAAGTAGGTCACTCTTTATCCCCCATAATTAGACGTCAACGTCATCTGAAACAACATCCTTTACGACTGTCGGAGAATATAAGATAGATAAATTGCACTTTTTTTTAACCCTAAGTCATACTTCAAGGTTTTCTGGCAGCTCAGCAATATTAGAAGTATTTTTTATTTAGTCTAAAATTTATTTATTTTTTTCATTGAACGAGCGCTCTTGTCTTTACATTCGTACGTTCTCCTTTTTTCAGGTTCAGTTTGTGTTGGAGTAAATGTGTTACAGTAACATAACAATTTGTTTTGATTGTTTTTAAGGTCTGTCCGCACACTCTCCAAAAGTAACGAAAAACGCTCAAGAAAGCTTAAGAAATTCATATTTAGAGCAGCTAGCGGGCATTTCACTTTCGAGATGTTATATTTCTGAGAGTAGCCCCAAAGGTGGACCAAACATGATCCAACGGACTTCGAAAGCTTAAGAGAGTAGCGCGGACATTGTGTGTTAGGCAGACATAACCAGACATAATAAGAGGAGGAAACGAATCTGAACTTCATGTGCACTTATACTGTGTGAATACCTTTTGCATCTGTTCTAAGCCATCTCAATGACGTGCTGAAGAAAAACAGTTATTTAGGAGCGAACAAGTTTAGCCCCTGCCCCAAATGGCATCACGAAGGACATAGGTCTAAGTGTACCTCACCGAGGATATAATATACTGACACCCGTACATCAGGGCTTCTCACTTCAGAAACGAAGTCCGGTAGAAGGAGACTGGTAGGATTCCAAGCCCAATTGAATTAATCCCATTAAAGTGAAAATTTCTGATTTGGAGGAAACCATATTTAGTATCGCAAGCTTAAACAACTTTAAATTTATTAATTTTGATTACACTTCCACTTGACTTTGTGGGCTCAATATGTATAAATCTTTGAACGCCGCTTTCGCTCGTTGGCTGACACATGGTCTTACACTTGGCCAAGCTGTTGCAATTACTTTCAAAACAAGTGTAACTTCTTAGTAGGTCTTGTAACTGGTTTTAGTCCTCAACAAGTGTCTTAAAATTATTAGGAACAGTGGTATCAGAAAGCAATTAAAAATATATTAAATTAAGTGATTGTGGCTTTAACTCATTTTGTGCGTGGTGACGATGTAGAGGTCGCTGTTTTTGGCTAATACTTAGTTGCAGGTTCAATCCCTGAAATGGGGAATAACAAAACCACGTTGCAATAAAAATAAACAACAAACAACTAGTTTCTTCGTCACTACATCAAAAAGAGGAAAAAAAGTTTTAAATATGGTGAAAATTTTGACACTTCTACTGTCAAACCAACAAATTAAAAAAATGTCAAAAACAGACACTGAATTTTGGGTATGCATAATCGATTATTCTTCACTTTTGTAGACGAAAATATTAGGCGTTAAAAGCACATACATATTCTGAAGTCCAGTTTCTTCATGCATTGTGTGCGAGAAGTTATATTTTCGACACGCATGGAAGGGCATTACAATTAAGGTCCTGTTCCAACCGGCAAGTTTGAGAGGCTTTTTATAATAACTCATGATGATGAGTTAGAGCAGGGGTAAACTCAAGATTGTACTGAGTAGAATTGAAACATGTTCAAAAGGGCAACACTTTGAGTCACTGCGCCTACTTGGATTTATTAGGCATCTTTCTTGTTAAAGAATCTCTCATCATTTATCCATGGCTAAATGTCATGGTTTTAAATCTTAGAGAAGAAAAACTACTCCCTTTGTATAGTCGAATTTCGAACACATTGTAGCGAACCCAGTCCAAAAGGGCCCCAAACCTTTCGCATTTGTCTAATGGAATAACTGAATATCTTTTGAACATTGTTAGCAATGCCGCGTGACCTGATGAATACTAGGCATTCGAAGAAGAAACAAAAAAAAAGAAGGGTTCGACTCAACATCTCTAGAATATTGAAGTTAAACAACTGCTTTTAGATTTGGTTCCTCCAAATAATATTATTCTCTCAGTAATCTCGCAGTTGTTCAATTGCTAGATAAAGTTTTTTTCTTATTCCTTTATGACTTGGCTTACTTTCCATTTTGTATTTTTTATGTCCTCTATTCGTTTCCTTTTTTTTCGCTCTTCATCTGTCTCTCTGAAGTGCGCGACTAGTGTATCCTTTGAAATCTTTTTCATATTTTTTTTAAGTTTTTCTATTTCGTTGTTTGTATTTGGAGTCTGTTAACATTACGTAACGTTAAAAAATGATGAGAGTGTAACTTGTATGCACTCCTTCACGTCATAGTCATTTTTTTGTATTCCCAGGTTTAACAAGAAAAACACCGAAAGATGTCAAAGTACTTTGGAAAAAATATTTTTTTTCCCTCGAAACGTCAAAGTAATTATTTTACGCTTTACGAATACTCATGTCAAAGTGACATATTCCGGTCAGAGTAACAACTCACTAAATATATTTATATCCGCCATGAAATAAAAAAGGAAAAACAAATAAAAAAAAACACTGACGTTTCTCTTAAAACCAGATCAGTGTGTCAATGTCATCCGAATCTCCCACCTTCCACCAAACTGTCTGAATAATTTTTCGCCTGAACAGTCGATCAAAAAAACAAAAAAAAAACAAGAGGAAAACAAAACAAAGATTAATTATTCCCCACCGTGTTGTACTTCTCATAAAACATCCGTAATTCCCTGTTACAAGTGCAAACAGATAAGACACGACAAAAAAAAATTAACTGTTTTTATTTTTTAACAACTCAAACAACAATCAGTGATTTACAAACAAAACCTAAACGACAAATGCAAACGCACAATATTTTGTTTAAATTGCCTCGGATTAGCGATAAGGTTGTTATTATCTGTTGCCTCAATGACTAACCAGCAGATAGCTGCTCGCTATTTTTATTACTACACCACGGTAAATATTGCTTCCAAACATTATTTCCCCCTGCGATTCGGCCAGAAACACATGCTTTGAACGAAAAAAAAGATACCATGCTAATTGTTGTGCTAATGCGCTGTCAGCTCGAAAGCTATCACACCTCTCCAAGTGAAGGAGAACCTATAGCCTTCTTAGGTTCTAATTGCTAAATTAGTCAATCTTTGACGGCCGACGGGTAGGAGGGACCAAAGACTATACTTTATGACCCTGTCACGAGCACCCACTTCTAGAATAGCAAAAAAAAACACAAAAAATCACGACACCCAATAAATCAGACGGAAAACGTTTATTATACTTGAAATTGTGGTAACCGTGCTAGAATTAATGTTAATAGAGTAATTCCTGGGGTTTTGTTTGACTTTTCTTCTCTGGTAGTGCTGCCAAATCTATAAATTAGATAAATTGACAGGTGGAATTTGTTTAGTTTCGCTGTCAGTGGATATGTTGATTTGTGCAAATCGAATGAAATTATATACAAAACAAATACTCTGCGGGTGATGACTGTGTTGTGTATTCTGGTGTAGTTGTTCGCTCGCCGTGCAAGAAGATGAAAGATAAAAATTATTTTGCTGCTTCTGTTTCGTATGAATGTATGTACTATATGAGCGGTTGTTTCTTTCTTCATTTTTTTGACAATAAAGTCTACTGCTGTTTGAACTGTCAATTTTTAATAAACAATGCTATAGTTGCTCCTTACGAGTTGTGTGGAATGTTTGGAAGTGGGATGTAAATATTTTGACAGAACAGTAAACCGAGAGCTTGAACTATTTCTGCAATGTCATGATTGTTTTTTTTTTCGAGTTTGAAGTTGAGGAATATATAAATATGGTGGTTTACGGGAGGTCAACGAGCTGTAATGACGTTTTCGCGTGTTTAGCGAGAATTGACGCAATTTCTAAGCTGCATTTGACAGATTAGGACAAGATAATGACTCGCAACTGATAGCGAAAGACTCGCTTGACGTCTTCATCCGTTCACGTACTCATTTTCGAATGAGAATGAAACTAAACAAAATCGTTGGCGTACTGAAGAAGTGAAATAAAAAGAATTTCGGCTGTCAAAAAAATTAAAACTGCCAAAACACATGAACATTTTTTAAGACAAACACGTAGGATTCTTATCATTCACACAAGAGAATCATCTCCCGATATTGGATTTGACAGTTTTAATTTTTCCTCCGTCAAAAGTACTTGAATTGAAATAATGAATTGCTTTTCTGACAGTTATTATGTTCAATTTCATCCGAGCCGCTAAGTTTGGAAATGTCCTTTCATTGAGGACGATATATAGTTGAGAGTAATTCTCATAAAACTTTCATACAAACAAATTATTTTTCAGGCCTTGACATCTCCTAAACTATGCCAAATTTCGACTTTGTTGTACTCATTATTTGTGTTTATTCATCCAGATCTATTAAATAACATTTTCGCAGAAAGGAGCCTCAGAAATCGTGAAATACCCCGCACCTTTTGCTTTTTCATCGCACAAAAGTACGCGAACAAACCCCTACTGTGTCAAACTGTGTTAAAGACAACTTTCAACTGACAATTAAAAGCAGTAACATTCAATATAATCCCATTCAAAGTCAGATTTAGGCTTTTCATCAACTTAATATTAATTATAATAGAAGTGTCATTGTCCAACTGTGATCCAAAAACAAATGCCAAGCAATATTGACTGCTAGATATTTATCCGCTTTCGATTGAAGTATGTATGTTACTTTCCATACAGAATGTTGAACGGTTTCCATATGGGTGAAGTGCCGTCATGTCGATTCTTCACAACTGACAGTTGCTGGCCGGCAATTGCTTTCGATTTTGGGGCACATATGCCATCGAACCGGAACCATCTTACTGATTGGCAGCAACTAGAGTGATTATCGGCGAGTTAAGTGCAGACAATTCACTCATCTTGTGCTTGATGACACACCTGTCAAACAACAATGGTTTACGTGACAGAAAACTGTAATTAGCTCTGTTCGCGTAGCTTTTGCATAAAATTTGATAAAATTTTCAAAATAAGAAACATAACATCATTAAACGTCAAAAATCAAATATGTATATACGAAAGGCAGACGGAGAAACACATTTGACACATTTGCTACGAATAATTTGACAAATGTCAACAATTTTTTGTACTCACCTCCAAATCCTCATACGTCTTAAATTCAAGAATCGCAAATCCATCGATTATCTCCTCCTCCAGCACCGGTGACTTTGGCAATTTTCTTCGCACCGGCGGTGGTGGTCGTGGTGGCGGCTTATCCCTTGGCAATAGTAACGTCGATGACGACGATGTCGACAGTAGATCCTCATCTAAACTCTCACCTTCGGAATCACTGGGTGCTGCCATTAGGCCCGTATGTCCCTCTGGCGAATTTGGTGGATTTAATAACAACGATGCGATGCTATCCGTTGGGGGAATTAAATTGCTACCATTGCTGCCATTACTGTTGCTTGTAGTGAGATTTCCACTGGAATTATTACTATCATCTCCTACGCTGCCGCCTCCTCCACCGCTACAGACGCGATTGTCGCGTTCCGCTTGCATGCGCTGGGCGCGCTCTCGGCGACGCTTCTGTTGACGTTGCTGTTTTGCATTCAAGCCGTTGCCATTTGTTTGTGAATGATGCGGCGGAATGCTACCATCAGCGGTGCTACTCGTAAATTCAGGATCTGAATCGACGAAGTCATTGCCAACGTTAATATTATTATTGCCCGCCGCACTCGAGTTCGAGATGGCGGTATTGGTGGATGTCGGTGGTGGTGGCGGCAATTGCAAATGGTATGGGAATGTTGTGGTTGTAGTTGTTATAGCTCCAGATGAGTTATGTGGCGGCGGTGGTGGTAGAGTTAATTGATCATGTTGCTGTTGTTGCTGCTGTTGTTGTTGCTGTTGCTGTTGTTGTTGTTGCTGTTGCTGTTGTTGCTGCTGGTGCATTTGCAGCGTTTGTGTATGATTCGGTGATGGTTTCATTTCTGAGGGATTATTCCTTGAAGAAGAAGATTATCACCGTTGATGAAGTTCATGGCTGTTGTGTGACAAATTTCACACGCCGAATAAATGAGTTGAACAAATGAGCTAACGAATTGACTACATTACACCAACTTTAGACTCTGAAAATAAAATTAGAGAAAAAAAAACGTTGTTTAGTTATAAATAAATAAATTATTCGAGAAAATTTTTGAAAGCAAAACATATGGCAGATTTGATTGTTGAGTTTGCGGCGAAATACAGTGAATTTGTGTGGGCGTCTCATCGTTTAAGGTATTTATGTAGATAGCTATGTTTGCTTTGGACAAATTTTATGCAAATGAAATGTATACAAAGTTTGTTAATATGCATAAATAGTAGATAAAGTGGTCAGATAGGTGTTCAACTATTTAGGAACTGTCAAATGGGCTCATAAATATTGCAAGAACTCGCAGAGATAGGTTTTCAAAATGGAGACTTTAGATGGGAACGACATTTATCATTTTGACAGTACGAACTTATTGAGCTATGAAAGTTTGTCCATCAGACAGAAAATATTTCGCAAAAAAAAACCCATACATGTAGTGGAGAAGTAAAAAATGCTACTAAACGTCGGTACTGAGTGGCTAGAGCTACATACATTGAAGTCTATACAATTTCAAAAACGAATATGATCAACTAAAGCCTGCAAAATTGCATTTAATATCTCCAGTTTGGGTGCGACATCGGCTTAGCCAGAAGAGTGAAGGTCATGTAGAGCTAATGGACGTAAATGCTTCGGGCCGAAAGATATTTGAATCCACACCCGAGGCACGGCGCAGTAGAGGAAAACCGCGACTGAGGTGGCGCACGCAAGTGGAAGGGGACCTTAACCAACTTAGCGTGCGCAATTGGAGACAGCTGGCCAAAGATCGTGCCGCCTGGAGATGCTTGTTGGTTGAGGCCCAGGTCCACCCGGGACTGTATCGCCACCTTAAGTCAGTAAGTAGGTTTGGGTGTTGTTGGAGTATTTACATGATCTGGTGCCTCATCTTTACCGGAAGTCTATGCATTTTCGCACAGATGGTAGGAACGAACGTATTTTAAAAGGGTAATTTGGGACTTCGTATTGAGTGAGCGTTGGAAGCCTAGCCTTGCTTCTATAAATCGAGTATAAAGCACCTTTAGACCTTTGAGAAAAGATGAATGTAAGTAAGATTTTTTGTGGTAGCAAGGAATGTCCTAAAATTGTATGTAACTCTGTCGCTTGATTCAGGTACACATACTGCAACAGAGTTTCATTCAGCAGCAAAGAAAGAAGTTGTAAGGTTTTGATTCGCACGATCTCGTCGGTTTATTTTGATGTTTGACGCGACCAGGAAAGTTCTTGCAAAGTTGGAAATAAAGAGTGGCCTTGCTGTGGCTTATTACATAGTCAGTCAGCTATGGTCACATATTTGTCTCAAAAGCTCAACCTTTTTTAACCTAACAATGGCTTGTTAACTGCACCATTTCGACAACAGACATATTTTCTTAATTCCTTGCACAATGTCAGTGAAATTTTCACCATTTCGGAGGGAATATGGGAATATGGTCAATGCGTTTTCAAGTTGTGTAATATTTCATTTTTTCTTAACTTATTATGGGTCGTGTAGGTTAAAGTACGACAATGAAAGCCAAGACTGCTGTCCGCCTAAAATAAAGTTAGGTAGCAATATCTACACTTGGAAATCTGGACTGCGAATGGACTACTCGCTGAACTAAAGGGTGCCTCAAAATGCAAGATTTGAATCTGACGCCATTTGAGCGGTAAAGTTTAGGGTTAGTAAAAAATTGGGTCATAGAAATGAATTGCATTGTCAAAGAAGCTCTCTTCAGCGTTTGTTAACAAAAGATCTACGTTGTCATGCTTATCATGGCTCAGACAACCCACATGAGATTGTTAAAAACCAATGCAATCCGGAAGTGTCACTGTTTGGGTCTAATTTTGGACTGGAGGCATCATTCAGCCATACCTTCTTTAATAATAAGGCTGCTCAAGCAGTCACTGTTATTGGTAGACAACATGTGGTTTAAACAAGACGATTCCACATACGATACAGCACTTTAAACAGGTTCACAATACTACATGAGACATTTCCTGGCAGTTTACTTTTTCATTTCGAAACTGCCACTGGATTTATTATTATGGGATTATATTTGGAGTTAACGGTATATGTCAATTAGTGCAGACACTCCGTGTTCAGGATAATGAGATTCAATGCTGCTATGCTTCAACAAAATTAAATCTATGCAAAATGGTCATGAAAAAATTTTAGACGAAAGAGTGCGTATGCGCCGTGGTGACCGTTTGCCCTATCTACTCTATGATTTAATAATTTCTATTGAAATATTGGATTTTAGGACTCCCTTTTTAAGGTTGTTTGCCCGAGGAATGGAATCTCGTCTCATGATTTGCCCGATCCGCAAGAAAACCTGCAGCAATTTATTTGTAGAAATGTCCTCTTTAGAAAAATTAAATGCTTAAAACAAGGATCATGCAGGTGAAACCAGGTAACAGTCTTTTAACTAAATCAGTAAAACGAGACACGTTAGGGTGATTTCGCCTCTTATGGATTATGGTTCTCAACAAAATTCTGTTCGAGACACGAAACTGACGGAATTGAAGTGATTGCGAATGCGAATGACGTTGTTATGTTCCCTGCGGTGGTAAGTGAAATCATGGAAAGAGCCCTGGGTGAGATAAGAGCTTGACCTTACAAGGTAGGGTCTTAACGTAAATCCGAACAAAACGGAATTGATGCTTTTAACCACCGAAACCAAAATACCATCCATTTAGACCTCCGCGATAATAATCCCAATAATAATTAATATCTATACCTTTTCCCTAGCCCGAAGTACTTAGGCGTCACTCAAAACCTTTGTCTCAAATTAACTCAAAGTTATTCTGAAGATAATCCTCATGATCTTCTTATTTAAGCAATAGTATCGTGCAATGGGGATGCAATGGGAGTCAAGCTTCGTAACAATTCGAAGTAAAGTGAAATATAAAGCGGGGGCTTGCGTTTTCTGAACTCAACTAGATAGATCCAAATGTAGCCATCGTTTTTAAACGTCTTTAAGGCTGCAGTCCTTGCTACAAGGGAGTCCGGCAAGCGACTTTTGAACACATCCACATCGAAGAAAAAAGTGGCTTATCTTCGTTGATAGTCATGCCGCCATCAAATCCCTCGATTCAACAGTGATAACATTAAAGCTCGTCGCCTACGGAAGAAAGACACTGGCCCGATATAGCCGTCGATTCAACATCACTCTCGTGTGGGTTACGGCCCATGGGAACATAGGGGACATGAGAAAGTCGACGAGGTGGACAGACATGGCTCTGCTGCTATGCATGTATCACTGGCGGAGAAAGTCTATTCCCCACTAGGATTCGTTCAGTGCGAAATTTTCCTGCATTTCACCTCAAAGGCTGAGTCTTGGTGGTCGAGTCTGACGACTTGCGTCATTTGCAGAAAGATATGGCCTACTTACAACAAATCTAGAACACAGAACTTCATACAGAGAATGCTTGCAGATTTCGCTACGCTGGTGGCAATAACTGCGGGTCACTGCCTTAAATGAACTGCTGCGGTCAATGGGACTGCAACTTTAACTAGAGCTACTTAATCGACCAATATGCAAGCATGTCTTCGTTAACCTCGCGGACATTTTAGACAAATAATGCAACACTCATTTCTTTTCTTAATTCCACGGGCTTATTATGAGCATTCTTTTCTCACAGGCCCCGCCAGTGGTGGCAATAAAAGCGGGTTAAGCGATAATTGCCAGTAAGAACATTTTCAGGAAGCAGCCACTTTACGTACCTACCTATAAACGATCAAAAGCAGACAGACCGCATTAATCTCTTGCAGGCTCTTATTAATGCAGTTGGTGGCTTAAAAATTTACCAATTTATTGTGCTATGTCGGAAATACATTGCTTAGAATAAAAAAAGATACCAAGACCATTATTATTGAAAGATATTAAGACCAACCGATAGCACCACCCAAATTTCGCCAGTCAGAGCCATGATAATTCACTGATTCACAGTAAGGCCAAAACAAGCGTGGTGCGTTTGCCGAACTTAAGTAAAGATTCGACTTACATGATGAAGCACATCTGTTTAACCCCTTAGAAGCTAACCATAGTTTAGCTTAGTTGAGGCGCCTTCCATTTGCATCAAAAGTAATGACAGTTAGCATTTGGAGATCACTGTAGTGTCTTCCAAAATGAGATCTATGCGGTTAAGAAAGCAGCACAGACTATCTTATCGATGGAACTACCAGCAGATACTGCTCTGATATGTACCCTCGATTAGCGGCCGGAGAGTTGCTACCGCCTTTCAATACTGCTAATACTTTTAATGACGGCGTCACCACACAATTGGCTAAGAAGCAACTCTAACGGTTGCGTCATAACCCGTAATCTGTGGCCTGTTGTTGACACCAAAAGACAAAAGTCCCTTGTCTCTCTTAATAGAAGTCAAATCCGGATGCACATCTTCTATGCCACTGCCCAGCTTAACGAAAACGCCGCTCATCATTCATGGGAGCACGGTTCTTCGAAAGTCTGGACGACTTGGCTAGGCTACCTCTATCAGACTTAAAACTATTCCTCAGCAGATCGAAGACATGTCCTTGAATGTTTAAATAGGGTACTCACTATGGGCCTTCACGGCCTCTGGGTGAAATTTGCGTCTGCTGCAAAACTGCCCTCCCAACCTAACCTAACCTAGCACTTGGAATGTTTCGAAAAGCATGCAGCACACAAATAGCTTCCCCCTCTAAGGTTTGTCTCTAAAAATTTGCATAAATTAAACTTTTTGTTTAATATTTAACACTTTTTATGAAAAATGTCAACAGGAATTGTATTGAAGAACTTCAGAGTCACTGCTATAAAAAAAAATTCAAAATAATTCATCCTCAGTCACCCCAAGTCATTAAATTCTTAGGTCCGCAAGTTGATGTATAAAAAAAAATAAAACAAGCAAACAATGACAGCCGAGGACTCCTCGCTCATCACTCATATTATTTTATAATGCAGCAGAAGGACCTGGCAAACTGTACGAGTCCTCGTGTCACTCATCATTATCTGTGATTCCTTAACACAACTTACATCTTATGCAAAGATAGTTGTCTTTCAATTTATTATGCAACAAAAAGGCATTACTTTGTCATGCCGAACTGAGTGAGACTTTTATGAGCTCTCGCATTGCAATGATGTATGAATGTATTTTTTTTTTTATCTTTATCCATCGAAATCAAGCTCGAATTACACAGAAGCAATTAAGATACACGCGCATTGTAACCGGTTTTTTCTTTTTATTAGATTAGATTGCGATATGTCGTTTTTACGGTTTCACTTTTAATCGAAAGATACTGGGAGGTAAACAGGTTCTTCATATAATGTGAGGTCTTCTACGACTGATATAAGTGAGGGAAGGTTTCAAGTGCAGTGTCACGCAAGACAGATCTGAGATCTGGAGATCTGAGCAAAGGACATTGCTTAGATGAACATGATGATTAAATAAATTGTCCACGAAATGTAGATATCGAGTGGGATATCAATGTTGGTTGCAACGAAGAATAAGCGTACACCTTAATTGGATAATCTTAGCTTTCCAAAGGTTTAAGGAACTGAACAGCACTCGCAGTAGCCAAAAATGGCCAGAAATTCAGGATTTGGACTCCATACATTGCGAACAATCCGGGAGACTACTCAGGCACTCAAGAACAATATTGGTTCAGCTATACGGGAGACGAGGCCCGAAACCATCTCAAAAATATATTAAAACGTTGGGTTGGCTGCACGGTCTACTGTCAAGCCAGTCGAAGGACCTTTTCATTAGCCTTTTTTTTTATAAAAAAAAAAACAAACGCTTTACAATGAATAGCTGAGAACCGCGCTTTTTAACGTCAGGCTTAATTGACCTGAAACGCAGCTTCTCCAACTCATTGCCATAGAAAATTGATAAGTACACTCATAGCTGAAATGAAGACAGCGGACTCAACTAAAAACTATGGATACAAAAAAGGGATACGATACTCCATAATGGACTACGAATTTTTCCCAATCTTAAAGTGGGCAACAGCTGGAACGGTTATTGCAAGCGCACGCTATTGGCAAATCAAATAAAAACGTTTCGATAAGTACCCACATGTCATTGACTTTTAATTGTCTTCCGGACAAGGCTAAATGTCACTTTCATGATAAATATTTTTTTTTTTTATTTTTTATGGGAAACATGCAAACGTCCACAGCTTTCTTACAATCCACAGCACAAGGTCATTGAAGCGTGAGACATATATTTAAAAATGTGCTTCCAACGTAATAAACATCATGCAATCTTTATAATCAACATAAAAAAAGAAAAGAAAAAACATAACGTCATTATTCAATTTCTGGATCGAATAATAAGATGACGATTTGTCAGTGTCCACTAATAGGGTGGATGACGTCATTTAGTCGGAATAAGATGCTTATTGTGAATTAATTTTGTTGTTAAAATAACTGTAATTCAAATGTCATGACATAAATGATGAATGGAAAAGGGCCATGGAAGCCAAGTAATAAATTTGTGGTCAAGGTGACCGCATTGAATTTTGCAAATCTCTCATTTGAATCATATCAGTTATTTAGAAAAACATATGGAGAAAAGTTGCAGCATGTCGAATGCCTATACTAAATATAAGCTTGCTTTGGGAGAATTTGTTTCATACGCCTGACGCATTTTTATTATTGGAATGTCGGTTTTAAGACCCCAATAAAAAGCACTTGTCGACAAAGGAGAGGAAGACAATGTCAGTTTTGAGACCTGTTCTCCATTAATAGTGATGCATTATGTCTTGCGGCGTAACAAACGTGAGGCTGCGGCTATTCATCTACGTGCCTAAAGTTGGGTACGTAGTATCACCCCGACTGGAAATTGGAAACCAACCTTTTTGATTGCTCGAAAACAGAAGCGGAGAGGGAAAGAAACTTTTGTGAATCCGTTTTTTCAGCAGACTAAGATGACGTCCACAGTTCAAATAAGGCCGAACAACATAGTTTTATCCATACTTTAGCCCCTTCGAATTTAGGTCTTTGTAGATCCCCACTACTAAAGGGTCCGCCATCTAACCTTTTTTTTCAACTAGTGCTTATTTCGCGAATGCTAACAGTTAGATCATGTCTGATTTGACAGATAATTAGTTTTATCCTTCCGCTGAACGAATATGGTTGCGTATACGCTTGAACAACGCTGGGAAATATTGCGACATAATTGGGCCATTTTTCTTCGAAAATGAGCAAGGAGTGGCCGTTACAGTCAATGGCGATCGTTATCGGGGCATGTTAAACGAATTTTTGTTCACAAAAATTGAAGAGGAGGATATTGGCAACATTTGATTTCAACAGGACGGCGCTACGTGCCACACAGCCGAAGCCACTCTCGATGTTTTGCGCCCTGTTTCAAAAAAAAAAAAAGTTATTTGGCGGACCCTATATTAGATATTATATTGTTGAAAAAAAAAATGTATGGTGGACGATCCCTTATTTTCGAAAGGCAGCGCTCACATCCCCAAGCGGCATGAGAATTTTGCAATATCCAGCCAACAGGTTGGTCGTACAACAATGGGGTTCGTATTTGCACGTGAAATGTTAGGAAACTTAACAACTTGCGGCAAGCTAAACAATAAATATTGGCCTAAGGCACATTTCGAGCGTTATTAGGGAAACGATCGAATAAGAAGAAACCGACGAGATGCTGCTGCACATTGGCCATAGGTTAATGGGCGAACTGACGTGCGATCCTGGTATGACGAGTGTTGCGGTTGAAATATTCTTAGCTCTTTTATCACACTTGCGGCGGAGTAGCGATAAGACAGGAAAAACCGGGAGAAATTGTGTCTGCGAAGATAAGTGAGTCAGGCGATTTCACAATGAAGTTATTAAAGCTTCAAGTATTTAAATGTTGCCACGTGCCAAAACAAAATAGAAAACAAAACTAATATGATTCGATCATAAAGTTTTAAAACCATATCCAATCCATATTAAGCCTAATTCAGATACAATCGGCTTTATAAGTGTGGTCCAACCATAATGCACGGTGTTAACCTTAACGTCTAGTTTTTGGTCAAACTTAATTTGACATTTTACTTTTCATTTGACATGAGGTACACAATTGAGCAGCGCCTTAAGATTTGTTGAAGCCTTTTACAAAAATGGGCGTTCAAATCAAAATGCGTTTCGTGACTTTACAAAGAAAATCATCTTCGGCGACGGGGCACACTTTCACCTCAGTGATAAGCAGGATTGCCGCATTTGGGCAAATGAGAATCCAGGAGTGATTGCTGACAAGCCGATGCATCCACAAAGAGTGACTGTTTGGTGCGGTTTATTGGCTGGCGTCGTCAATGGGCCGTAGTTCTTCGAAAATGAAGTCGGCCAAGCATTTTGAGAATATGAACCTGGACGCTATGTGCTTCCAATAGGATAATGCCACTTGCCACACAGCCAACGGAACAAAGGCACTATTAAGCGAGAAATTCAATGGCTGTGTTATTCCACGTCGTGGCGATTTTAATTGGCTGCCACTATCATGTGATTTAACACCGCTGAACTTTTTTCTGCAATAGATTTACTTCGTCCTTGATAATTTTAATTGCACAGCTTACACGCCATAGCCTTGAACATGATTTCTGCATCTAAATATCCATAAGACAATATGGCGACCATCGTACCGTCAACCTGCCTGGAGTCAAGGTACCAACCCTGTATGGCCAACAAATATTTAAAGGACTACGCAAAGAAAATGGGAATCATCAAACGCTCAACACGAAATCTTTGGTTTGATGAAGAATACCGCAAAAAAGTGAACCTTAACAGAATGGCGAAGACTCATATTCCCTATATGAAACTGAGAAGGGAGAACCATAGTCTTCCCGTATTTAATTAGAATAAGAGCAGCATTTGTTGATCTATTTTGAAGTGACAGTCGATGTTGAGGATAGAAGTATACTGCTGCCAGGCAGAACCCAGTATACAACATTGACTTGACTAAGCCTAATTCACTAACGAACATCCGGTCTTCCCCCCAATCTAGAAATTTCGAAGTATAAGACTTTCCAAGATTTGGTAGAAAGAATTTAAATCCTGCGGACGAAGCACTCAGAACCGTTTGTCCGAACAACAACCTGTCCCAACTTTGAGGCATTCAATTTTATTAACATCTTCATCTGCCTTCTGAAATCGACTAAAATATTATAAGGATCAAAGGAATCACAAGCCTCAGTCAATTTGAGCTCAAGTTCGCTTTGTTTAGGGGATATTTTTCGGTAACAGAATGTAGTAAAGTTTTCCTACCACTTTATCATCAATACGCCTTTACGATGATTGATGATCACTTCTCTGTCGATTATTGACACAAGTGGGTCAGGGAACTCACGGTACAGATGTATAGTATTACGAAGACAGCAAGCACTTAGCAAGCACTTAGACCTCGTGGTAGTGGTTCATTATAATTGACCAGGGCTGCCCAAGTAACTGTTAGAGCTGTTAGTTCACATCAAAACTTAAACTGCTTAACCTGCCACTGATTTTGGCAAAGTGAAGAATGTTGACTAGTTAAATTTAATTGAGATTATCTTTATTGGAAGAGTCAGCCAGTCAGGTTCTGGCAAAAGTCGGACAATAGCAGATAAAGAGAGATGCTATTTTATCAGCTTCCAGACAGCACTCAATAGTTCGAACGCTTCTCTAACCGTAATTGAGAAACGCTTCGAGACTACTGAAGTCAGCGACAAGACTGATTAAGAATCCAATACGACACACATTCAACTTGAAAATACGTGCTCGTCTATGTCAGCTTACAGTGTTATTGAAATGACGATTTTGGTCGACTCTAACAAATTAACTCATCTCTTAGTAAAATCAAAAGAAATGCGGCATCTTCCAGAATATAATAATGTCGCGAGAAGTGGACAATTATGTAGCACCCAACTAGCATCGGCAAAAAGCCAAAATCATAGAAACAGCATGAAAGATGTTGAAATATTATTTTCAAGCTCAGACTGATCACGAAAGAATTTTTGACAGTTTAACATATGAACATAGTGACCAGCAGGTCGGAAATGACCGTGATGGCAAAGCGATAGTGGACAAAATCACACGTTCAGCCAGTTCAGATGAAGTAGAAATAGAACTTTTGCATAAAAACTTCATCGTTAGAATTTCGGTATCTGAGACACTGTCATATCTTGATTACATTCATTTTAAAATGTAAACAAATTATCGAGCAAAGAAAAATTTTAATTTAATTTAATATCCACAATGGAGTATTGCTCATTAGATTTTTTTACAAATTACTAAACATGACAATCAAACGACACAATCGACACCCGCAATCAGGGTCTTATCTTTATAAAAGTGTCATTTCAGTAGTCGTAATCGCAAAACAACGAAACATACGCAAAACTGTAAACATAAATAAAAAAAAAAACAATTGACGTTCAAGCGAAATGTTTTAGTTTTGACAGAATATATCCAAGAACAATGTTCATTTATACCCATTAGCCCCGCAAAAAAAGGGAGATTTCTACAAAGATATTTCGAAACATTGTTGAAACTCTTACATCGAACATCAGATGGGTTTTGAATGACGTTTACGTCAGCTGTCAAAAAATAATGTCGATAAACAATCAATGCGACCATTAAATTTGTTCGACTTAGTCTTATATGTTCGTATAATTCCCCTAGTCATCGTTCATGTACCCAGAGAACCGACTTTTAGGCGGTTCACAATAGACTTCTATCAAAGTTTTGAATCTGTCAATTGGTTTTGGGCAATATGCAGAATGTTTTAAAATTAGCTTCGAAAGCTAAGCAAATGCAACTAGGTTTTGCAAAGGTTTTATTTGAAACCCACAAAATCAAACAATAACAATGGGAAGCCTTCTTTTATCTATAAAGGTTTTGAGGGTTTACATTAAAACTAAGATTTCGTTGCAGTGTTAAAATGGATTATTATGTTTATTTAGCAGAATTCTGCAATTTAATTTCGTTTTTACGAATCAACTTGAATTGAATACAGTTATTTACACTTTATGATCAAATGAAAAGTTTAACTATCAAAAACATTCCCGTCATTTACAGTCAATAACATAACACTGCCATTTAAGATATGGAGATCACACCATATGACCAGATACATTAGCTGTTGTATGATGTTCCCGACAATAAACAGTCTAAAACAATAATCTGACAGTTTTGTCTGACCTAAAGATAGTTATTCATAGCCATGTCAATCATTCCGAACGGTTATTAGCCTCTATAATTTTGATAATAAGACTGCTTGGCATGTTGTTTTAATCTAGCTGTCAACGCTTCACCATTGTGACTGGAATCTGGCGATTTCGTTGAAACATCCAATTAGAAATAATTTTTCCACGACAACATGCGCAACTAATCAACACCCGTAACAAAATGCATAAAACGGACTCCAAAATACGGATCAATGTGGTGCACTGATTTAGAAACACAAACAGCAGCATAAAGTCTGATAACATCCTACAACCCCCAACCCCTTACCATACCGCTGCACTTTTATTCGTTTTTATTTTTACTATTAAATACCATCGCCAAACTGACGTCAAAACAGCTAGCCAATTCGTCTTCTAAACTGTATGTGCAATCAGCTGAGTGGGTTATATTTTCTTCTTGAAAAGAAAAATAGAACAGGTCCAACACCAACAACGAGCGCCACCCCATCACCACCCTCCTTCACTTCACAGTTCAGTTGCAAGGATTAAAAAACATGGCGGATGCTCCAGCCAATCCGAATAAAGGGAAATTGACACACAAGTTCAACAATTATTGAAATCAACGAAGCTGTAGGTATAGCGAGGAGAGAGAGTCCGAAACAGAATTTAATTTCCAATCCAACTGGGCACAACTTGGTGCCACACAAAACAGAACAGCCCCGACTTAAAGAGAGACTAGAGAAAAATGTTTGCATAAATTAATTAAGGCTGCCATCATTCAAGGACATCCACACAAAAAAAAGCAAAAAAAAAAACTGCACAAATTGATTCCCTGCACCCACTGCCAGAACCACCCACTGAGGCAAGCAAAAGAATCTCAAAAACAAAACGCAATTATCCACTTTTGGAGAGAAAAGTCGCAGCTACATCACACACACACAAACACACACGGCAGCGTTAATTTGGGTAATTTTGAATTCTTGGGAATTTTTAGAGCAAATTTTTATTTATTTTCAATTTTACAAAATTTCATCCAACTTTTGTGTGATTCGTTTTTTTTTCTTTTTTTTTGAGCGCTAGAATGCCATTCTTCTGGATTCCGCACACACAAACACACTAGCGCACACAAACTCAACACAAACGCATACCGCGCATGTGCTACAATATTTATACACACACCTTTTGATGGAAATTACGTTTTTTTTTCTTTCTTCTATTCCTTGGGGGAAAAAAAATCTTTTTTTTCTTTCGATTCTTTTTATTGCTTTTGGTTTTTTTCGAACAAATTAAATGGTATTACCATCGCCTCCACGATTACTTAATCCTTGAGAAGAACTATACGAAGACGACGATAACAAGAACGACGGACGACGACGACAACGACGACGAAGAAGATAAAAACTCCATCAGCGGAGGACATAGAAATAGGAAAAACACTATCCACGACGAGGAGGATGACACGGACAACGAAGAAGACGAACCGACATTTTTCTTTTACTTTCTTTTCTTCTTCCTTTACCGACACGGACTATATTCCTCTATGTTCGAAGACGACAACGAAGACGACGACGACGACACATTCCGAGGATACCACTCACAGAAATTAAAACAAAAATAAATTTTCGTAGGAAAACTCTATCGTGGAGAGCTGTAATCACTGGCTGTGCTGATGATTGTGATTGTGCTGCCGCGATTACATTAGGGGGGCACAGAAAAACGATAAATTTTACACTTTTTCTAAATTCTAATTTGATGGAACAATGTTGAAGGAGAAATCCGAAATCCTTTGCTTTTTTTGTTTCAATCAAGATTTTTTGGTTTCCTTCGACTGGAATATGTATGGAGAAACACAACACACGACAAGATATATATGTTACACAGATAGATTATCGCTCTCTCCCTCTCTAAACAAACACGCACACATTGCACATTGTAAATCTGCAAGGAGAGTAGTTGGAAATGATTTTCTTTTTTTTTTTGAAAAACTTTTTCTATTTATTTTTCACCGAAATTCATTTTTTTCTTCGTTGGAGAGAAAAACTATTATTTTTGTTGTGAACGAACAAAATTTGTGTATGCGAAAAAGAAAATTTATTTCAACTCTTTCGCGCACCTCACCACTACGGCATACATACACTCCTGCGACAGAAAGAGAAACAACACAACGACGTTGAAATGAACCGGTGGATGTGTGTTGGGAAAACGGCGACGAAGGCGGACGACGGCACAAGACGACGTGAGTTTATTAACCGCGAATTAACGCACACAATCGAAGAACTTACGGAAATATGTTTTTCAAACCTTTTGTGTTTGTTCTTCGTTGTTTTTTTTTTATTTTTTTTGTTTATTTATTAGTTACACTGATATTTTTCTTTTTTTAGTTATCCTTGAAGGATGTATGTATTTTGATGTATTTTTTTGCAATGTCAAATTGGATTGACTTTTCCAAATTCATTTATAGATTGCACTTGGAAGTACTGATTCACGGTAGTGCCAGCAGCGCTGGTGATGTCAAAAAATGCATGTAGTTGTAGTAAATTTTTTTTTTCACCCAAAACAATCACAATAGGGTGGTGGTGGAAAGGAGGTGATACATTTTTTTCGATTGCCAATTTTGTTGATGATTATTGGTTTGCGTTTGACAAAAGGGATGAATCTATAACTTCCAAAATATATGTAGCTTATATGTGTGTGTCGTAAGAGAAGCTTTTTGTGGTATTTTGCAATCTCGTGGGCATGTAAAAGAAAAAAAAATTCGATCTCACTTTGACAAAACAGAGAAAAACACAAAATGGAAATTTTTCTTATTTTCACTAAAAACAAAAAAAGATGGAAACAATTTTTTTTTCCTTCCAAATATTGGTCTTCCTTTTTACTTTCTTCAACACAAAAAAGGAACATAAAACAGAATCACTTGAATTTTCGAATATTTTTGTTATATGCGGTTACTCTCATCTCCTCTATCTTTTCCATTCATTTTTCTAACATACACAAGGGCAGTTGCCAGAGCGAGATGCACGGCGACGACAACGATGGGCTCTACACGGCGACGACAGCGACGACGACGACAGCGACAACGGCGGCGGACAAGGAAAAAATCACCACTCACATTCAGCGCGACGACGACGACGAAAAACGAATGAACGAATGAATTTTTTTTTCTTCTCTCCTTGGAATCTGTTTGAAAAATTTTTGTAATCACTTTTTGGGGGAAAATTTCCAATGGAATTCAATGGTTTTTTGCACACAATTAATCGGAATGAATTAAATTTTACACTTTAATTAGTTTGAGGTGAATTTCGGATTGTTTTACCGATGAAAACATTGAAAATTGTACGAGCGAATTTAACGAACACACATCACACTCCAGTGGTAAATTCTCTCCTCTAGAGGGAGATGATTTTTTCATTCTTCTTTCTGCTGCCGAGATGTTGCATTGTTCTCTTTCGGTGGGTGATGTCTCTGTCTGGCAGCGAGTATAGAGTGTGTGTAAATGTTTGCCAGCGGCAGCTGCCAAAGTAGTTGCATCTCTGTTGCTCTAGTGCGAATGCAAGGAGACAATTATTGCAGGGCGGGCAACTGTGATGGATGAAAATTTTCACAGGTTAAAGTGCTGCCAATATTCAGGAAATAACAGAATGACAATGGATAGATGTCAGTGTGTAATTGTGGAATAAATTAAGTATTTTTTTGTTGCTTTTTCTCTTGGTTTGCTTTTTGGATGACGGGCGTCACCACATAGAAAAACTATATACACATAGGTAAGATGAAACGTGAAGTGAAGTTGTGTAGCGAATGCACTCTCCTCGTGTGAGTTCATCATTCTTTTGGTTTTCGATTCGTTTGTTTTGTGATTGTTATTCGTTGAATGTTGGATTTGTTGTTTTTTTTTATTATTATTCTTGTGCATGTGCAGCACAGTGTTTTGCGGTTATTATTTTGATCTGAATTCAAGGTAAAGGAGAGGAGACTGCAATTGCAACAGCTACATATGTCATGCAAAAACTATGTTGTGTGACATAAATATTATGTTCATGGATACATTTACATAATTATGATTGACATTATTCTTATCCGGCATCAAAATTATTTGGTAATTCGCATTTAATAGGTACCTGCCTACCTAGTGTCCCTGAACATTTTCATCATGCTAATGCACAACTATGTACCTATAATGTACTTGACAGTTAAATTATAATTGTTTTTCTTACAAGGTCATTTGGTACCTAATCAATTTTTATTGGCCCTTATATCTTTTGTGTAATCTAATCACGTAATTGGTATGAGCGATTCAATCAGCCCCATATCCATTCCTTAAACGTCACGTCATGGGTTATGGTATGGGTACCTCACTAAATTCTTACAATAAGTTCTGGCATGTGTAGGAGATACATAGTCAGAATTTATTGTCCAATGTGTTTCCTACTTTATGACATTTGTGTTCGTTTTAGGTTTTTTGTTAACATTTAAAGGTGGCCCGTACCTAGGTACCTTTGCCTATTTGTGTAGGAACCTACCTAAGTGTCTAAGGTTTAACGCAAAATAATTATACCCTATCCTAAGGGTATATTAATTTTGACACATAGTTTGTAACACCCCTTAATATTCGCCGTAGACCCATAAAAGTATATATATTTATGATCAGGACCAAATTCTAAGACTATCTAGCAATGTCCGTCCGTCCGTCCGTACGCAATTTTTAGGCCTTTAAAATTAAGCTAGGAAGCTGAAATTTGGACCACATATTCCCTAGGGCTCCGAAATGGTTAAGTGTAAAATTTTTTCGAAAACGCCCACTGCCACGCCCACAATTTAGAAAAAACCGTTTTAAAGCTAAAGTTAGAGAGATAGAGTGTTACAACCTTCACAAGATATGTAGGCAATGCCCTCCTTTATAAGTTTGTCATATAAAGTTTTTTGCCACGCCTAATTTTTGTGGGCGTTTTTGACTAAAATGCTGTTTTCTTCGAAAATATTCACAGAAAGCGAAAAAAACTGTTTAACAAAATATTTACCCAATATTTTTTCCAATATATCGCCCATACAAAGTTTTTGGCCACGCCCACTTTTTGGGGGCTTTTTTTCAAAAAAACTTTTTTTTTTTTAAATTAATCGAACTAAATAAAATGCTATGCATCATCTTCTTAATGGTTTTTTCTTTGGGGCATATAGGGATATGGATAGGGTATCATACTGTTCGCCTCAAGCGGACTGTAGCCTTTCCTTATGTTTTTTTTGACAATTGGACGTTTGCGTTAATTTGTTTCCTTGGCTTTTATATAAAAAGGAAATTCGAATCCAGGAACCCTAAGATTCAATAATAATCTCAACGAAAACAAAAACTGTTTAAAATAGCAATTAAGTAAATAGGTATCTACCCATAGTGTTTGATTACATTTAATTTTTAAGATACTGATTGGATTAAACTTAAGATTTCGAAAAATTCGTTGTATATTGTGAATTACAAACATTTTCAGTACGCAACATTTGGCCAAATATTCGTTTACACAGGGACTGAAATTTGGAATGGAAAAAAATATTTAATCGCAGTTTTAAAATGTCATCCATTTTCGATGGGTACCAAGATGGAATTCCAAAGTTATCAATGTTTATGTCTTTAATTTTAAAACTATTTATTATTATCCAATAAATATTGCTGTTTTTAAATTTTCTTTAAATTTAAAATACGGACGTTTACTGTTTCAAATCTAAAGCGTGAAACTGGCTCTTTTTTTTAACAATACCTATACCATCGTGCAAATATGTGCTTTTTCTGCAAATATATTGTGCAATGAAATCCTATTAAATATTTTTGTTTTTTTGATATAAGTAGGTACTGATAAATTACCAATAACCAATAAGTTATGAAAACAGTACTAGATTTGCTAGTAGATTTTAAAAAAATCCGAGTTTAGAACATTTGTTAAGCAAATTTTTGAAAAGAGAAGAACATTTGTGTACTTCCCTGAGAAATCTGCTGCTGAACTACGTCAGAAATTCAATGAGAAATTCATGGGGCGTGGTCAACTCACGGATGCATAATCATATACACACATATGTATTGCTAATTTCATTATTTTGCGATGAATAAAGAAATTCATAGGCAGTGTAGATGAACTGTCAGTAAGTTACTATTTTTCTTAATTTAAAGTCACTTTAAGGCACTTCGTACAATGAAATTGAATGGCATGCGTCGTAATGGAATGTCCCATTCCATTCACAGCATGACCCTTATTACATTTTGATGGGTTTCGTTAAATTCCGTTAATACCTATTGGATTATGAAAACACTAAATGAGATGAGACAAACAGTATGGAAACAATTTCGCCCCTATATTTTTCTAATCAATTACAAGAAGCATTAATATTAGATTTGACGTTCATTTTCCATTCCATTCCAATCCATTTTATTCATGCACTAGATCAAAATTGAATACAAAAAGGTTGCCAGTTAACGCATTTTGGAAAAATCATTGGGCGTTCAAATGAGAAACGCAAAAAAACTCAAGTGACAGGTAGAAACAAAATCAATTTGATATGCCGGGAGGCTAATTCTTATTTAAAAATATAAAAATAATGTGCAAAAGGGGGAAAAATTATTGGGGAGTTATTCTAAAGCGTTTTCTTTTTAATCTTTTTTAAACGAATTCGTGAATGTGTTTTTTTTTTTTTGCAAAAACCGTTTATTTTCATGTACCGATTTTTTAAGTATTACTTGAGCTTTTCTTTTGTTTTCTCATTTGACACTGACGCTTTCGTGAAATGCAAATTTCTTTGAGTGAGAAGAAGATTTTACAAAATGTTTCTCCTATTTAGGTTTGGGTATTATTGTTGGCTTTGCGGGTGGCGATGGTTTAGAGGTAAGATTGTTGGCTTGCAACCGGAGACAACATTTCTTAACTCAGCCCTCAAAAGACTTAAGGGTCAACCATAATAGACTTAAAGTGGGATTAACCTTTTGTCAAAACTAAACGAAAAGCTCACTCAATTTCTCTCAAATGCTCTAGTTACTCATAATGAACTTAAGCAAAATAAGAAAAATCAAGAAAACTGTCAAAAATTGTATATTCGAGCAAAGAAACTATTGTGTAAGGTCACCTTTTAAACTACCAAAATTGTTGTAAGGTAATGTGATGTATGAAGAAATATAGGCATAATTGATTTACTCTTCTCGTAAGCCCACTCAAGTTAACGAATATTTGACGAAACTGAGCGTAATTCCATTAGGTAATTAGATATTTCATTAAGCTAGCTTAATCTCATGAAAGTCTATAATGGTTGGCCCTTTAGAATTACGGTATTTTACATGGGGATAGAACAAACGGGTTGGGGTTGAAATACTGTACCTTTAAAATTCTGTGTTTAAAAAAAATGGTTTTGACAATGTAAAAAAGTGCGCGCATTATCAAAACAATATCTTTTAAAGTATTCCTAAAACAGTATCTGCCGCCTGCGTAAAGAGAGTAGAAATTCATTTAATTCCGCTAAGTGGGCTGTTTATACTGCTATAGGGGCCTGCCATTAGAAAAGCTTGAGTGAAAGCAACAGCTTCCATTACTATATATCGAATTTAACTCTATTTTCTTTATTGGCAAATCATTTGTGCACCAGGATTGATTTGACTGCATAGTGTTATAATATGTACATAATGTAAATTTATAAAAGGACATAATGTCCAAGTCTGTAATGAATCTGAGTTCTGCGAATTTGTAATTTTGCAACACAGCTATAGTGTAGTATAAATCTTTATAAGACTCTGCTTTAAGCGAGCTTAGACTCAATTTGAGCCATACGTATTTAAGTGTTCAAAACAATTTAATAATAATTTTAAGGAAATTGCGGGTTTGTGATTCAACCAGGAAGTTGACTATTTTTTCATAGATGGTTGAGACATAAAACCCCATACAGGTTTATTATAATTATAATAATTATTACAGAGCCTAGTTCTCTTATTCAACAATTCTACTTTTGCCTGACAAGTCAGCCATTCAACGTAAACAGAACGCAGCTTTCTTCTGTAAATGATCGACAGCTGGCTCTGTTATGACACACGCGGACCACCCTATATGGTATTTTATTATTGTTCAGATAGGCTCACTGAATGCGGCTTTAAATTTGCAATCGACTGACATTTAACCTGCATTGATAGATGTAAATGCATTGAAATAAATTTATGTTTGTAGGTAGATGTGTAGCGCTTGCTGCATTGCTGAACATATTTCATTCGATTTTCTCTATTAATTTAAAATAAATAATTTAAGAATAGTGTGCAGAGTAACGAACGGTAAGCATTATTAATTTCAATCAAGTTAATCAAAGAAAGATAACATATTTATTTAGTATCGTGTTTAAATTTTCCGTTCCTTTCCTGCCAATTGTGTTTTGCATAGGAGTGTAAGACCCTTACACTGCGGCATTGAGCAGGGGCGTTTGTCTAATATGCCAGCGTCAAGTCAACGTATTTTCTTAGTACTTACGTGGCATTTGCAATACTTCGGAAATTAACCTTCATATCGCAACTCCGGTGGTACAACGCCGAAAATGCAAGAATGTCGATTCTATTTCGAAGGGCATTTTGGCACACAGTTTTTCGTCGGCCCCTTGAAGTATGTACTATTTAGCAATGTCCGTCCGTTGCCAAGGTGCCCAGCTGCCCTAGGCTTCGAAATTGTATCCAAAAGGCATAATTGTACTCTAGTTTGACAGCTTTGCCCTAGCGACAAATATAATACATATTTTTTGTCTTTGTTTTGCTGGACAGTAATACCATTTCTAAAAATGCTGGCATACTAAACTCAGAAAATTTAATATTTGCACTTACGTCATTGTACCACCGGAGGTTCGATATTCTCGATTCTATCCATAATTGCAGCTTTTTTAATTATCTCATATTCATTAGTTTACTAAGAGAGAGAGAGTTATTGTGAACGTGCAGAAATTTCAAAGTTAGTATTATAAAGCTTTTTCATTTGGGTGTCTCGCGGCCATTTGATCTGTTTTGCTTTATCGTAGTGGTACCTGCCATAAATTTTTTTTTCGGAAAAAATTACTTATCACTAATTTTCTCAAGAACGGCTCTAACGGTATCGATTTGTTTTTTTTTTATTTTGTTTTATAATAGATAGCTTTTAATTTCATTCTATTAAATTAAAAAAAATATATTTGTTTGGAAAAAACGCCCCCAAAAAGTGGCCGTGGCCATAAACTTTGTATGGGCGATATATTGGACAAAATATTGGCTAAATATCTTGTTAAATATTTTTTTTCCGTTTCTATGAAAATTTTCAAAGAAAACAGCATTTTAGTGAAAAACGCCCATCAAAAGTTGGCGTGGCAAAAAACTTTATATGACAAACTTCTAAAGGAGGGAAGTGCCTACATATTTTTGAAGGCTTAATGTATCTATTGGTTAAATAATGGCGGTAAGAAATTTTATTATTAAATTAATAAATTTTAAATTCTATCGTGAGCTTGTTAAAATTCCCACAAAAACTCCGCCTTTATCGTTTTTCCCAAGAAATGCCTTTTTAATATCAAAATTCCCACGAAAAAAGGGAGAAATCCCACAACAGGAGCGAAACGAGGTAGCTGGTTGGATTTTTTTTTAACAATTTACCCGAATTAAAGGGGCTTATAGTATATAGTATAGGGAGTACATATTGGGGTTTTGTTCGTGCTTTGGAAGCATTAAATTCTACTCTATTGGTGTTACCCCACTTAACAATGATGTCAAGGGGAAAATATAATGAGCCTAACATACGTTGCCTTTTCAACTCCACGCTAAACGAATATGAGAAGCTAAGGATACTGTCATCAGCGAAGAAATGGATTGGATTAGAAGTGAAAGTTAGCTAGGAAAGAAGGGGCGTAAGTGCCGGTACCGCTCAGTACCGGAAATATAAGCCTTTTTTGGGACTGACAAGAGCAATGAAAGAAAACGCAGTGGTTTTGCCAGCGTGGAAGAACAACTCCTTAGAACGATAGGGGAAATACCATCTGGAGTAGGGGATTTGTGTATTTTAGATCTTGAAGATCTTGTCTCAGTTCGAGAACGACTTTAGTTCTACGCTCTCGAGTACGGGGGAAATAAAGCACAATTTGGAAGCGTTAAGCTAGCGGCAAAATGAGCAGCAAGCAGATTGGCATTATCTATAGAGCTGACAGCTGGAATGTCATTGCAAATGAGTGTCAGGATAGATGACGAGGCCGAATTCTTAATATAGGATCCGCCATCTAAGGTTTTTTTTCAACTAGTGCTTATTTCGCGAATGGTAATACTTAACTCATGTCTGATTTGACAGATAATTAGTTTTATCCTTCCGCTTAACGAATATGGTTGTGTATACGCTTGAACAATGAACAACGAACAACAACAACAAGGAGTGGCCGTTAAAGTCAATGGCGATCGTTATCGGGCCATGTTGAACGAATTTTTGTTCACAAAAATTGAAGAGGAGGATATTGGCAACATTTTGTTTCAACAGGACGGCGCTACGTGCCACACGGCCGAAGCTACACTCGATGTTTTGCGCCCTGTTTCAAAAAAAAAAAAGTTATTTGGCGGACCCTATTTTTTTAATGAACGACCATAAGTTATCAATACCGGTGCGTAGTAGTAGTATTATTTGCCTCAACTTTTGAATATGGGCATTGCAGTCATTTCTGGCTCCTTTGAACTTTTTTTGTATTTTCCATGGTTGGGTTAGCCTTTTAAGAGCAAAAGCTGCTTCTGATCAGCTTACACTGATAGCCTCTTTACAGCTCAAGACTCACCACGTGTAGGGATAAAGCGTTTCATACCCATGTGAATTATATTTGTAATCATTTCGTCGTTGCCGAGGAAGCACAATGACTAGTTTTGGGGGTTCAAGAATGTAACAACTGTAGCTATTAAATCTCAGGCGGTTTGTATAGCGAGGTGCCTAAAGCAATTGACCCCGAAACTCGTGAAATTTTGAAGGGGCAGAGAGCGAAAGAACTGACAGAACTAAACCCTAACTATTTTGCCTCGGAGCAGAGTCAGTTGAGATTACTGATGCAATCTAAGAATTGTTGTTGTGTGCTTCTAAGAATTGTATGAAATTGAAAGAAATGAAAAGGGAAAAGGGGTGACTGATGCAATCAATTTCCACAGTTCTTATTAAAATCGCAAATCACTGCCGAATACTCCATCTAGCGAGTGTGGGGCAGTTGCACAGAAAGTGTGTTGGGGTTTCCTCTTCCTTCACATCTTCGAACCTTGTGGGGAAATCGTTAGACGGCACTCCCATTGTGAAGGCATGTCTGAGTAATAGGCGGTGGCAGTTGCGAATAGAGGTACCTCCATTTTTGAGACCGAGCTGAACTTGTGGCTTCACACTTACAAGATCCTTGGTCTAGGATCCAGTCCCAGCCGGAGAAAGTGTGTTTTTTGACAATACAAAAATAGAACAACGTAATAAAATCAATCTGACGATATGCAAGCCGTTTTAAATGACAAGAAGGAACCTACAAGAGCTAAAAAAATAAAATCCCGTTTAGTACTCACCTCATCAGTCGCAATCAGAAAAGTGTTGAACGCATGCAACTACAACGTTTGTTTTTCTTATCTGTAAAATGTTCGGGCCTCAAAATTCTTCAAACACATAAAAAAAAAATCTATAAAAGAAAAACCAAAATCGCTGTCAAAATTTTTTTTTTCTCAAAAATTCATTGACTGATGACATTTCAGTTTTTGCTCTCAAGGTATTTAAAGAAATCTGCGTGAATCAAATTCCCACCCTTCACCGGAAGAAAGTCCAGACCAACGACGAACAGCAAAAGAAAAAAAAAGGAAAAAAAATTCCCCTTTCAAGCCTCAAACTCATCAACAGCAATGCCTGTCATTACGAGTGAATTTCATTTACAGATTCAATCTGTTTTCTCTTTTATCCAGCGCCACGCCACGCCACGCCACAGACACAAGACCAAACTGCTTACTACGCACAGAACAATATCCGCAGGCAGTAAATTGGTCCTCATTGAAAATTCCATAAAATTTACATAACAATGAGGCATTTGCTCAGCGTGTTGTACTGCCTGGCGACTTAAGCATATACAAAATATAGGTATATCTGTATTCGAACTGTATCTTAACTACATTTGTATATACATACATACCTACCCACATAGCATGCAAGTTTTATTGACAATCTTCAACCCCTTGATTTGCATCCCTGACAAAAAAACACACACACACAAACACACAGCCAAACAATCAACTTTGAACACCTCAGCTGGTGTTTATTTAGAGACAATTTAATTTTATGTAATTTGGTTATGCTACACGTTCGTCCTTGCTCCTCCTGGTCCGTGGTACTTTTTCATTAACTATCGCCTGGATGACGATCGCTTTGTCTGCCTCGATGAATAACGCATTTGCAAGGAACAATGCTCCACCGAACAGCTGCATAAAAGCAATAGAAAACAGTGCGTATTGCATGGCTTGAAAATTATTAACTTTCACTTCATATTCATTTTGTGGGAGCTTATCTCTTGACCACCGTACTTTGAGATATTCAGAGAAGAGCCCAACCAGGTACGGGCTTCCAGTGTCACCGAATGTGTGACTAATTAGTATTTGAAAACCTTCGGCAGTTGATCGTGTTTCGGGCACAACAACGGAAAGCAAGATGTCTGCCACAATGGTCCAAATGGAGTTCATAAGGAGTTCTGCTAAGAATATCGAAGCATATGTGATTATGACCGACTTGTTGGTGAATATAAGCGCCAGCACTACGAGTGGGTCACCTAGAATGAGCCCGACACCGCATATGATAGGATCGATTGACGGATACCTACGAATAAGTTTATGAGACACAAAAGCACCCAATGGCACCCCAATAAGTCCGGTTAAGATTGCCAATGCACCAAAGCCACACGCTGTGTCTTCCGTTTTCATGCCCTCCTTTCCCGGTATTAAGATGAACCCTGAATGCACATACTTGGGGCCCCACCATGACAGAGCACCAGTCGAAAATACTACCGCTGTAAAGCCAAAAGTTGACAAAACGTACGATCGGTTCTTGCATAAGCCTCTTAGGTCGTCTTTATAATTTGTTGTTTTACTAACCAACTCTGCGTTCGACTCTAGGCGTTCCCGTTCTCCCCTGACGGTATCACTGATGAAGTACAGCAAGATACATCCGATAATTGTCAACGGTGAAGTTGCTCGCATTCCCCATCTCCAGTGGCCAAAGAAACTAGCTACTTTTGCTCCGGTCACAAATCCCAATCCTGCGCCTAATGGTATCGCAATGTAGAACAGGGCTAAGGCGTCTTTCCGAATGTCCTTGTACGTCACATCGTAGATAATAGTTGGCGCTATAGTACTAAATGATGATTCTCCAATTCCAACGAACATTCGTAGTGTCAGAAACCATCCGTAAGTGCCGGCAAATGAACCCAGTACTGTTGCTGTTGTCCAAAGAGCAACACCCCAGATCAAGATTAATCGGCGAGAGAAGCGATCCCCGATGTAGCCAAATGTTGGTGCACAAACTGTATAGGCGACGAGGAAAGCTGTTTGCAGGAGGCCAGAGTAGTCGTTAGCAATCTTGAAATCATCTTGTATTTCGCAGAGAACTCCAGCTATAGTGAACCGGTCCATGTAGTTGATGACGTTTAGGTAGAAAAGAACTGCAATGCTATAGCGTTCTTTTGTTGAAAGTTGTTGAGACATATTATAAATTTTAACTTTAAATTTAAACAATTTACTATGTCGGTTTTGTGCCCGACCGAAATTTATACAGACAGGGATTTATTAGGACATATTCGAAAGATAGTCGATTGCGATTGACACAAGACGCAGAAATTGCTTAAGGAAAAGGGCTAGGCCGAGTTAATAATTTCAAACTTGTTGCTCAAACTACATACAAATTCATGCCTATGGTAGGTATTGGATATACCGCCCTGTGGCAATGCAACGACTTCACTTAGACCATATGCTGAGTCCATTGTGTTCAATTTCGAGAACCATGTTTTGACGAACCTGTTGGGTTAAGGAAATAAACCCTCGATCCTTAGGTTCGTCTTAGTCGCCGGGCTGCTGTGATAAAGGGCTGGACAATCGCATACCAGGTGACAAATGGATCTTTTTCCTCAAAGTCCCTGTAGCTTCTAAAGTAGTCATTCTGCAGTATCGCACAGTCTCCGGTTAGAACTCTCATGAGCGTCCGAATATCTTTGCTGTTTAATCCTATCAATAATTTTGTCGACCACTTGCCACAGCTGTTTCGCGTGCCTGCAGGTCTCGAGATTTGTCATCATAGACTCGTTCTAATCGTGGACTCAATCTCAACCCTCCGTGTAAGTGTACAACTGATACCGCTTTATAGTTTTTTTGCACTGTTTCACCGCTCTAGATTGTCATTTTAACTCTTTAGCAGCAGTCGTCGGTAATCCTAAAAGTTTTCCTTAGTCCAAGTTTCACAGTAGATTGTCGCGCCAGTAGGTAGGTAGGTCGGATGGGTTGACATGGAAGAATATATTCCTCCCTGCCTCACTCAGGTCCTTATGGACCAATTGTGATCCGCCACTGTTGTGACCTTATTTGTGATGTCTTTCCCTCCGTTCGTGGTTACTCAATTTTATCAAGCCATCTTCTTGTGGAGTATTCAATGTCTGCTGTTGCAGTTTTTGATTGTTTTCCCTACCTCTGCAATGAAATTCTTCCAGTTTGTCGTTCTGGGAATCCTGCATTTTCGTGACAAGCTAATGCTCTCATCAATCATGAATTCTATTATTCTGTGATCTGATAAGGGTGCCTCGAGTGAATCCTTCCATTATCGCACAGTAAGAGTCTGTGAATTGCTGTAGAGTACGTTTTAAACCGCACGCCTATTACGAGTAATGAATGTTGGTTCATTACCATTATTAGCTATAAGTAACTTATGCTCTAAAATAAATGCACTGTGGGGGTGGTCCGTAGGTAAGAGTGGAGCTATGCTTTCCTTGTAAGCAGCAAAATATCCTACTTTGAAATACCCAATTCCGCGGCCTGCCACTCCGGGACTGAGTAGTAGGCAGTGTTGCCGCTGATAAATTTCAAAAAGGGGCCAGAGCTGAAAAAATAGGGCTTTCAGATAAAATATTAAAAAAGCACAAAAAAAAAAAACAGCAGCAAAAACTTATCACTAATCATTTAATAATATAAAACAAAGTTGCAATTCTTTTGACTGGACCTACGGAACGACTGGATGAATGGATTTTAGTATTTTTATGATTAGATACTCACAAGAAGCAGGTTCGTGCATTTAAAAATATTTAACTTTGAGTTTGAAAGACCAAGTAATTTAATAATTAGACTTTGAATAAAAAAAAATTAACTTCCCCTTCGCTTAACTCCATAAAATAAACTTGAGTTCTTAGAGCTTTGAAATAGGCATATTTCGTGTCCAACACTATACTTCTATAAGTTACTCTACTTCTACTTTTAATGCTTAGCAATTTTAGTAACATCTTTGCAAAATTCCTTTTTTTAGTAATATATTAATTGACCAAGATTTTTAAATCGATCTCAGTGATGTAACGCTGGTGCGGTTATCAACTCTAAACGAAAACGGGCAGCGCGCGTACATTTTATTTTTTGTAGATATTTATTAATGTTTCGTACTTTTTCATTTTTCGTTCAATAAGGAATAAAATCTGACTTAAACTGAAAAAGGGTCCATTTCGATAATATTTGAAAAAGTGAGGGCCAAGGGTCCCGAGCCTTAAAAAGCGTCAATCGCAACGCTGGTAGTAGGTATGACTAAGTCCTAGAATTTTCCGGAACTAGAATTGACACATCGTCAACTTAAGCGCACACAATGAACACAATGAAGCCCTCCTGTTTCTACTTACTTACTCACTAGTCCGGGGTGGACCTCGGCCTCAACCAATAAGCCTCTCCAATTAGCCCGGTCATCGGGCAACTGCTTCAAGTTGCGCACTCAAAATTGGTTGAGGTCCCCTTCCACCTGTGCGCGCCACCTATGGTGAGGCCTTCCTCTACTGCGGTGTCCGTTGCTGCGTTGTTGCCGTTTTCAAAGAGTCCCTTACTACCTCAAAGTTATAGCTATCGATTGTGACATTCTTGCCAATTCGTCGATGCTAGGTGTCCCTTCTTGTTGACTGTTTTTTTTTGTTTTGCCTTCGTTTACCGCTAAACCCATTTTTGCCGATTCTGTTCTTATACTCGCAAATGCACCAGTAAGCCGAACTCTCTGTGTTCTTCCAATGATATCTATGTCGTCGGCATATGCAAGTAATTTTGAAAGATTGTCGACTACCAGGAGTTATAGAAGTGGTGATACAATACCGCCTTACGGTTTTCCCCTGCTGACATTTCATTTAGTCCTCACATCTCCTAGGTGTGCCTTGATTTGTCTGATTCCTATCATGAGATCCCAGTCGCAGAGACTGCTATTTGAGGCCTTGTAGATCATCTTGTTATCACCTCACAATGAGTCCACAAGGACCTGAATATAGCAGTAAGGAAACTATTCTTCCATATCAACCCCTTTATCACCTCACCAATCGCATTCCATCAGTAAGACCAGCGGGTGTTTATGAGATTCGGTTGAGCTTCTGTCGGCTCTTCTTAATTAAGATATAACTTTTCTCAGCATGGAGTCGATGTCACGAAGAAAAACTGATCCCTAACATTGGTGTCTGAGCTACCCTAGATATGATAATAGGCATAAGCGTCACGGCTTAGGACTAAGGACACAACACTATTGGACACTGTTAAATTCTATTCATACTTACTACCTAGTCGTGGACCAATTCAATATTCAAATTCAGCTTCCAAGACTCTGTAAGATTCCTATCTAGATCGAAATGGGAGTCAGAGACTGTTATAGGAGAATTTGGAGCATTAATGTATCTTTACAGATGGTTCTAAATAGGGGCTCTAGATTTTTTTCAACTGAACTAGACATATTTAACTCCTTCCATCTCACCAAGTCGTAATTCCAAAGGAAAAAAAAGTTGTTCGTCGAACAAATTAGACCATTTTATATTTAACTTAAGGGACAATAATCTTTTGGGTTTTAATCTGATTTTACCATTTATAATCCCTTTCTACAAAGCTATCGGAAAAAAACCTGCGATTAGTGGTTCCGTGGTTATGTGTAAAACCGCCAAAAGTCCTTACACTCTCCTAATTGCAGGCAGCCCTACCTAAATTTTTATAAATAAACTTTCATTTACAATCTTAAATGAAATCGTAAATTTAGTTAAGGACCTCGTCTTTTACCCCATAAAATGTGAATTAATAAGTTATTAATTTGGTCAGACTTGCTGGATACAAAATGCTCTTAAAATATTTAACAAATCATAAAATACCAAAATCAGCTTGACTGAATTCAGCAAACTCCATTTTTGTGCAATAGGTGGGTACACGATAACTATACTTCAAACTTCAACCACCACTGCTTCGTTTCGTATCAGGTGGGGTTGATGTGAAGTGATGTCGGGTTGAGAAGCTTGAAATCGAAGAAATTTTACTTCCCTACCTGATTTTACCCGAACCCAGCACCGCACCACTCACACTCAACTCTTGTTCACTTTCAATCGCACAAATTCCTACCTAAAAGCGTATCATCAAAAGGACATAAATCAATCACAGAGGTGAACCGCTTTCCGCTTGTTCGGCTTTGGTACGATATACAAAGGATATCTCAGAAGGTCTAAGCGCTCAGTGAGTACACATAGTGAACAGCAGCAACTCCTTGGCAACAGAAATACCTTACCTATCTACCTCTACCAATCCCCAACCCCCGCTTTGAGTGTTTCATTAATAATTCATTGCGCAATTTTTCTTTCATTGCACCTTTCATTAGAGATGACCGTCGTTGTCGTCGAGCGTCGATGCTGTCGTTGTTTTTTGGTGTCGGTTCGGTTTGAGGAGCATTTTGGGCGGGGGGAATCCCCCGTAGGTACATACAAAATAAAATGTTAAACGGAGAGGAAAATAAAACCAAAGCAACAAAACAACTAGAAGGAAGGCAAAGACCAAAAAACAGCAACAACAACGAAACACGCACACACAAACGAAAGGTACAAAATAGAATATTTCCGTTGAGTGAATAAATTATCATAAATTTTGCATAGGGGATTAGATAAATATATAACGGGGAATCTGAAAAGCATTCCTAGAGGGGATAAGAAGACAGATGGAAGAAAACGAAGAAGAAGAAGAAGGTCGAAAAGATAGAAATATGTAGTAGGTACGGCGGTGAAACTGTGAGACAGGTGAAGACAGAGGCGCCCAAGCACATGTCAAACACGCGCTGGAAAGCGATTATGTCCTTAAGTTGTCGTTTAATTTCTGTTTGAAAAATCGTTAAATGGCTTTGATTCGAATTTGGGATAAGGGAATTGGCTTCCATTTTATTTTCTGTTATTAATAGTGTTTTCCATTGGTAATCTGAATTTAATTTTTTACTTCTTCTTGAAATAAAACACCATGACAATTGACTGCCGTCAGTTTGACAAGCGTGGTTTTTGCTTCTACAATCTGCCATCTTGTTCCGTTTGCTGCAAAGTAATAAAATTTCACAGCAAAATTTTTAATTCAACATTATATTTAGCGATCTTCCCTGTCGTCTTTAACCTAGGGCGGGGATCCTTTAAAAAAAATTAATATTACGCGTAAACGGCCCATTGAGGACCCAAGGCCTAGATTCTCCAACCACTGTGTGTGCGAAGATATATTTTTTGACACGAAAGAAGGGACCTACAGCTTAATGCCGACTCCCAACGGCAATTAATTTTTGAGAAGCTTCTCATGACAGATCTTACTCTTGGATGTTTGTCAGACGTTGGTGGGACAGCGAATAAATACTTTGAGGTGGCACAGGTTGGGATTTGTATACTACATCCGCATCTTGGTACCTACCTACATATGTATGTATGTCTACATATTTTGTTTAACAATTTACAATTAATTATTTTGCGAAACAAGGGAGAATATGTACCAATTTTCAGCTCCCTAGCTTAAATTGAAAAGACTATAAAATTAATTCGGCCGGACACCCGGACTCACGGCTATGAATGAATTGGACTCATTGAAGCACATGTGAGTTTGTAAAGGGTGATTTTTTAAGCGTAGTTTTTTTAAAAATCGAATATTCGAAAACTCAAATTTGCATCAAATATTCAAAATTGTTATTGTAATCGATAAATAGGTCTTTGCCATTTACGTTTTAAGGACAACTTCATGTAAATGTTCAATCGTGTTCGGCTTGTCCACATAGACTAACGACTTTACATAACCCCACAAGAAATAATCAAGAGGCGTTAAATCGCATGATCTTGGCGGCCAACTCACAGGGCCATTTCCAGAGATAAGCTACTCACCAAATTCATCCTTCAACATTTCCATTGTTTCACGAGCTGTGTGGCATGTGGCAGCGTCTTGATGAAACCCCCTGTTAACCAACCAGTTTAACTCAGTTCACTGGGACAGAAAAAAGTCGCGTATCATGGCTCGATATCGGTCGCCGTTGATGGTAACGTTTCTTCCACGGTCGTCTTTGAAGAAAAATGAACCGATGATGCCACCAGCCCATAAATCACGATTTTTCGGGATGCATCGGTAATTCTTGTATGGCATGTGGCTGTTCATCACTCCAGATGCAACAGTTTTGCTTATAACTCTGCGTTGAGCCAGAAATGAGCCTCATCGCTGAACACTATTTTTCAATAAAACAGCACATTTTACACATAGCACGAATTTTGATAATAAATTTCAAAAACTTGCAATCGTTGCTCGTTTGTTAGTCTCCTTACCTCCGAGCTTGAGGAACTTGGTTCAGCTCATTTTTTGACAAACGGATAGGCGATGCTTTAGAGCAGAGTTATTAACAGCAGTCTTGGGGATTGAATAACAGCTAAATCGAGTAACGCCACAAGGTGAAGTTTGTTTTTTTTCCTTTCTTATAAAACATATCGATCAACAACATTTTGAAATCCTCTTCACTACCAAAGGACCAAAATAGGACACACCAGAACACCTTAGTGTAATTTAAAACATGGAATAAGGAAGAGAGAATAAAGAAAGGAAGAGCGCTTTAGATTTTTTGATTACATGAAAGTGAACTTGTTGTACAACGCGATTATGATGCTTACCTACGGTTTAGGTGTTTGATGTAAGTCTGTTAGCATTTAATCGTATCTTATAAATTTGAACAAGGTACAAAGGATTGCTTGTCTGGTTATACTAGATTTAATAAAATCATTATCAAAATCACATCTCAACCAAGCTTCTGACTCTCTATGGAACATGCAAACAATAAACTCTTTACGAAGAATTTACCAACCAAATGAGCAAATGTGCTCATATACCCTTTATATTTACAAAAATGTATGCCACTTACCGATTGCGGGAACCCCAAGAATGGATGTCAAATCGTTCAAATATTTAATATCTCACAGATAGGACTGAAATTTTCTTAGCACTGTCAGTAAAAAATAACTTTTTTTCTCTAGTCATTCGAAGACAGAGAAGGGAACAGGAGCAGGAGTCTTCTCAGAAGCACTGGAAATTAAAGGAGTCGCTAGGATGAAAGATGAAACTACTAGCAGCACTCGGAGCGATCAGTTATTTACTTAACCCTTTTATGACCGCACCTTATTCTGTTGCCTATATTTGACGTTTTAGGACTCAACTAAAACTGATAGATAGATGAAATAATTCGCCAAACCAAAAGTAACACATCCCATTCCAGTGAGACTAGAAAAGTTTGAATGTACTAGAGCCAAAATATTCAGAGTTCTGATTCTGAGCAGATAAAGTTCATTTTCTACACATACAACACCTGGCATTGAAGGGTTAACGCTCAACTCCCAAAAACCTTCTCAGAATTTAGCTTGCAGTGGAAATAGGAAACACACGGTTAAATGGGAGGGAACACATGTAAATTCTACATGCATCGCTTCTACACATCTGTTTGAGGCATAAGTTCTCTCTATTTCTATTTCTCGACTTCAACCGACAATGCTACCCCAACACAATACAAAAAAAACAAAATAATATAAATTTTAACGATTTGGCACAACTGATTTCTGAAATTAATTTGAAATCGATTTTGATTTTATAAAAACAGCGACATCGGCTGAAGGCCAATGAATGACAGAATCCACAGTCAAACAAAAGTGCTGCTTGTGTGTCTTGCTTGATGAGCACTTCGGGGTAGATTCTACGGGATAGATTCTACGTCATACTGACGTCAGGATGACAAGTTTGGATGACTGTCTGGTCGCACCTTTAGTATTAATTTTTCAGGTTCCTACATGGCAGCACCCCTCTTTGACAGCTTAAATGACTTGGAGAAGAACAACCCTTTTAGAGCTCAAAAGATTCATCAACGAATCGAAATGGTTATGTTGAAAAAAAATACCAACAGGTAAAATTCCTGATTCCTATCCTTAATTGGGACTTTACTCTGTCTTGCGAGCTTAGGGCATTATGCGGCAGTTACTGGAACCAGAAATTAGAACTTGCCAAAAACCAAAACTCATTTCATCTAGTTGGACATTTAGACTTATACACTCCATGATGCGGCTTTGCCTTTCCCAAGCAGTGTCTCAAAGCATCTCTTAATCACAATCATCGACGACACTTCGTGAACCACGATAATTCTATCACCATATTTCGTTGCCCATCTATAGGCGCTCGATAAATACACCTTTTCAAAATTTCCCCGATCGTTGCATACCATCAGGCGCAACCATATTCAAAAATAAATACCATAAATTAAATCATGTATCGTTATTCTTAATTTAAATCCAAGTAGAAGCAATCAAATGAAATCCATGGTGGATTTGCGTGTCACCTTGGAATTAAATTCCTACGCCGACGAATGCGGCAACGACAACGACAACATTGACGTCTGCGAGACCGATAACGTGACATAACAAACACTTAGCAATCATAACAATTCGAATCCTCATTACCTTCGAGGCAATGACGTGAAATGTCAAAGCAATTACACTCGATAACTCCGAGCCAGTCAGATTTAATAATAATAATAACCCTGTGCCATTTCTACCAACTCGTCGATACGCGTTTATTTATCCTTGTGTGGGCGTCAAATGTCTACAAACGCCTCCTCTGCATCGCACGTTTCGTTCGTAGAGTTCTCTTCTCGCCCTCCAACCACCACACAACAAAAGTGTTCCAGTTGTTTACCTTCTCGTACCTCCAGCTCTACGACAAAGTGCTTCGCTGTCGGGTCGATCGATAAAATTCCCGACGACACCATGGCGTGAATGACACCCTCCTAACCCAAACACAGGATCTATTTACCTCCACCTTCAGAGTAGAGAGATTGTCATTCCATTGCATGTTTCAGTTATCTTTCACTCCTTGCAGGATTCACACAAAATTGGAAATCCTTCACATATCCATAAACAAGAGGAGAGGACCTGATTGTATCCGTCGTCGGTAGTCGCACGTCGTTTCGAGAATACATCACTTTGTACAGCTGCTGCAGAGCTTCACACAACACTCACGCATACTCACACTCGGCCGAAAGCCTTCAATCTCCGGCTATAATCCCAACCATTGGTCATTCGCATCCGGGCTAAACCCGAAAGAAACACACGGCACCGCTAGGTATAATATGGAGAGACAGACAGAGATACCAAAAGCCATGACACACAGTTACGCTGGTAATGTCAATCGACATATTTCGTCCTCCTCTCTGGCGAAACACAAAGGGACGACAGAAACTCCAGCAACTCCAGCAACGCCAGAAAGGACGAGGACCAGCTTCAGCTTCAGCATCAATACAATCAACCCGGCGAACACTGTCGGAATGATATTAACCTGCTTAATTGGATTAGCTCTGTCAGGATATGCGACGTATGTGGAAATCCAAGTGGAAAAGGATGATGACTATCAGGCGATGTGTGATATCAGTGAAAAAATTAGCTGCACAAAGGTCTTCGCATCCAGGTGAGTTATACTGAATGGATAGACGGATGGATGGCTGACTGTGTGTGTGCGTGTCTTTTGAAAGGATATTTTTGTGTGTTGTTTATTCTCGTCGTCGTCGTCGTCGTCGTTTTTCTGTTTCGTGCCTGCCTGCTTATTTAATCCTCCTGAATGCGAAACGCTTTGAATGGGAATGACATTAAAGCGACTCCCCCATTCGTTTGGTTTGGCGCTATCCGAAGGGATGGGTATCAGAATCTCGGGTCCCCGCCATAGGATAATTGATATTTATTGAGAAGTGCTTCCGTAATGTCATTGCATGATGTGTGTTTTCGACGTTTGTCCTTATATGTACATATGTATGTGCTCCTCGTGTTTATCTTTATTGTTTGTTTTTGTTTTTGTTTATTTGCGCAGATACGGTAAAGGATTCGGCATTATCGGTTGGATTTTCGGTGAGGAGTCGCTGCTTAACACGCCTAATGGAGAACTGGGAATTGTATTCTATATCTTGATTGGCATTTTAAGTGAGTATTTAACGAGCAATTAAGTTCTTTTGATCCTTTCCTTTTGTTGGGGCGGCGCGGTGTTCTTTTGGGATGATATATGTTTGTGAATTTCAAAGGAGACATGAAGATGTCATGGCATTTGAAATTCGTCGTCTTTTCCGTATTATGTTTGCATGCTTGTTTTGTTTTTTTCGGCAGACGACTTCAGGTGAATTAAGTGAAACGAATATTGTCGTAGGGGTTGTACAACAGTTAGGGATGGTACTTGAACGATTTTTGTAATGTTTTTGAAGGGTTAATATTTACAATCTTATATGTAGAGTAAGTAAAGGCTACTGGAGCTACCGCGCACCGCAAACAAGGGTGCTTCTCCTTTTAGTACAAAGAGGTCGTTCACATTTAAAATATGACACCTGTGTTCTAAATTTGGATGATCATAGTTCTTAGTCCCACTGACAATGCTGTCAACACCACGGACATTGAAAGGTGGAATTACAGCTGTTCCACGACTTGCCGGTCTTTTTTTTGACCATCAAATTCGGAAAACAATTTCCCCATCTGAAATCGAACTGACATTATACCAACGAACTTGACACACATTACAACGAAATTACCCTTCAGTTCCTCAGTTATTGCATTGATTTACATCATCACGGAAGGAATGAGTAGAAAAAAGACTTGAATATCTCTCCTTCATATTTTTGGACCTACTCCGACATATTCCAGACATTTATTTGAAGTGAAAAGTAGTTCCCATGTGTGAAGAGCTCAACTATCTGTAATATACCCATGGATGACGACATTGATCAAGTCGTAAGCGTGAGGTGTGGCAAAACGACAGCAGGAGTAAAGAAGCTTGACCGAATTAGAAATGCAAATATCAGAGGATGGAAGACTTCACCGAAAGAACCCATCTTAAAAAAATCGGAGCACGAACGGCTCAGTTGGTATTGCAACAAAAAAGAGGTGGGACTAAAAACTCCTGAAATGTATATATTAAACTAGGGATGGAATCGGCTAAGGTTATTGATTAAAATAACTTTTGTGATAGTCATTTGTGATTATTACCCTCCGTTTGCTCTGCGTAAAGTGATCCAAAATAATTTCTAGCAGACGGTAACTCCGGCTCTTTTCCTTTGTTTTACGGTCAAGCGGATAACTGACTTTTGTATATTATTCTCTTCAGACCCATTTTTTTGTTGATTTTATTCGATTTTCGGGCTTATACATGATATGATAAAAAACTAATATGTATAAATACAATTTTTAAATTAGCATTTTGAATTTTGCAATTTTACGTGTAAACTTAAAACTTTTTCGCTAAGAGGAAATAAAGTAACTACATGCAATGGTCAACTAAGGTACAAATAACGACAGTAACCATAGTCCCAAGTGTCATCTAAAAATTATTGTAGCAATATTGCATCTCAAGTGTCATCTAGAAGCTTATCGAAATCTAGTAGCTTCAGGACACCAGCGTGATTTGTTCAGGTAACACAACATACAAAAATCTTATTAGGCTATTCCTAAGTTGTGGAATTTGGTTACCACCGATGTTCTGAAAAATGTTTGCCAAGAAAATGAAAAAAAAAAAGTTAGGTCCAAAGTTTTTATGTTTTACCATATCGTAATTTTTTGAGAGCAAGACGTACTTGAGAATTTTGATGTCAACGAAATTAAAAAATTGGGTCGAAGAAATATTTGAAATGATAAATAACCCTATTGAATATGACCATGAGATTGAAGCTTTTTCTGATAAGTTACAAGATGTAGAAAAACGAAAATTCCAATTGAAGAGGCAATTAACGCAAGCCTTATACTTGTGAGTTTCTTAGAAGAGTCTATCTGTCCTGGAATAACACCCTAGGATTGTGTTAGCGAAAATCAATTTACTAAAAGAACGGCAGGCAAAACTGCATGTGGTTTGTTTTAAAGTTCTTTAACCAACTTTGTAGGTTTTTTAAGTACAAATTTAAATATGTTTTAAAAACCTACATAGATTTTTTTCTGATAATTTTATTTTAATATTTTGCTTCGACCTACAATTATTGCCCTTCCAAACTCAAATAACGGATTTACCGCCATTGAAAATAGTTATAAAATAAAGAAGTTTGAACTCCTACTAGAAAAACTTATATTTTAAGTTAAATTTCTTCCTCAACTAGCTTACCCGGCAAACGTTGTTTTAAAACTCCTACTAGAAAAACTTATATTTTAAGTTAATTTTCTTCATCAACTAGCTTACCCGGCAAACGTTGTTTTAAAACTCCTACTAGAAAAACTTATATTTTAAGTTAATTTTCTTCATCAACTAGCTTACCCGGCAAACGTTGTTTTAAAACTCCTACTAGAAAAACTTATATTTTAAGTTAATTTTCTTCATCAACTAGCTTACCCGGCAAACGGCCGCAATATTTTCTTCAATACGCACAGTACGTAAACGTGTTGGTGGTTTAATGTCCAACAAAGTAAATTTGGTGCGAAATTTGGTCACAATCTTCCGAATAGACTGCTCAGAAAGTCGAGAATGCCAATCATAAAATGGAAGCAGCGCGCGATGAACATTTCGAACCGAGCACGAATTTTGATAGTAAAATTCAATAATTTGCAAGCGTTGTTCATTTGTAAGACGATCCATGGTTAAATTGCAAACCAAACTGAAGCTGTTTGACAGTGACACAAGGTACTAAACACACGTCAGCTGTCAAAACCAGTGTTGCCAAAACCAAACCAGCTAAAAAATCACCCTTTATTTTAATTTCAAAGTAAAAACCAATTTTTTTAAAAAAATGTAATGTATTTTAAATTTTAATGTTTTGTTTATTAATGTTGAATTTATAATTTTTTTTTTAATGACCAACTCGTTAGCAGGTCACATACAATTAGCCATGCCTAAAATATGGATTTTCCAATTCCAACATTCAATGTATCATCGTTTGGTCTTACGACTCTTTGGTCGTGATAGCAGATACTATACGAATTATAAATTTTAATCATTGATATTGTATGAGGGCCATCTGTCGGAATCATTGGAAATTTTCCAAATTTGAACAGTTTGAAAGGGATTTCTTGAAAAATGTGACATCTCCAAAACAGAAAGTTCTGTCAGTACTACATATGTCAACATTTTTGCATGTATATTGTCCAAAATCAGTGAAATTAAAAAAAATTATTTTATTTTGTTGGACGATTATTACTATGTTGTATGATTATTCTCAAAAGAGGTCACTTTCCAAACGTGAAATAAGGCCAATTTTTGAAAGTTTAAAAGTTGGTCTACAAATGGTTCCCTTCCATTTAATAAAAAAATTATAAAAATCCACCCAGCCGGATTCTTGATATAAGGTCACACACAAAAGTAAATCTCATTTTTATAAGCAGCAAAAAGGAAAGATTAGTCGATTTCAAGTTAACAGCAATAAGACAATCAACATTTTTTATGAAATTTTATTTTTGTTTCACTCAATAGACGATGACCTTTGCGAAATATTTTTCATAACAAGACCCTTTTGATGACAATACGCATTTAAGTTCTAGTTCTTCGATAATGCCACGGATGTTGTCTTCAAGTACGTTCAGTGACTTGGAATCATAGCTGACTTGCATAATCTCGAAAGAATTTACTCAGTTAAGAACTTTTTTTATGTTTAAACTAATTTCATGGCTCATCTTTCATAAGCTTTGTAGAACTTTTTTATATTATTTCAATTATTCATAAAGCAATTGAAATATGAATTGAATAATTGTTTGAGAGAATAATGCGCGATTTCCATAAAATTATTACACTTTTAGTGTTTAGTTTGAAGAAGATTTTATTTGCATTTTTACTTTTTCCACGTTTCCTGTTCTTTAATTAAAAGGCCAACATTTAACACGCATAGAAAAAACTTTGGACTTTGATCGACTTTTTTTTGTTGACTTTTCTACTATCTATGTATAACTCGTTTGTAATGATCAAAAAGACGTTTAATTTTATTTGTGCATTTAACCTTAAACTAATTGGACTAATTTTTGAAACGTTATATAAAAACATAAATAAACAATTAAAATGTTTTAAAATATATGAAAAATAGAATAGAACTGATTAAAATATTAAGTCAATCCTCCTTTCTCCTCGCTTTGCAAATCGTTCCAACAATATCTTCAAGGTTAGCATTGATTTCTCTATGAATGTTGAGCAAAGCCAATTTTATTCATTCAGCTCTTAGATTTTTTGGCCTTCAGGCACGTTTGAATCGTCTCAAAGTAGAAAAGAAGCTTTCTGGTTGCGCATATGTATGTCACTGGCTGACCATTAAGTTCTTTAAGAGTTTTTCCAAATTAAAGTTATCTGGGAATGATATCTGAAATGAGAAATGAAACAACTTTTCTGAACTGACAAATGTATAGGCATATAAACAGAATTGGGATCCCTGATTTATCAGGCTAAAAATGGCAAACTCGATTCACTCAAACCAAATTAGGAAGAATTTATCTAAATAATTTTTCATTCGATCCATTTAATCAGAGCCGAAATATTTTATACATAACTTAATTTGCTAACCGAATGAATAAGGCCTATCGACTAAACAAATACTTATTGGCATAAACAAATGCAGTGCCCGGTACCAATAACAAATTTGATGTAGAGCTTAAATTTGGCGACAAGAAAATACGAAAAAACCGGACGCGAATTTAATCTTCACATTTTAATTTATTATTGAGTTGAAATGACTCTTGAGAATATTCTAAGCAAAAAATTATTCTAAAGGTCTATTTTCAATGTTTACCCTAGTTAACGAGAATTTAAGGAAGGTGTGTCACATAACTGGTTATAGAATGATGACATTGCTTATTTATATAAAAACGCATCTAAGGGGACTTTCGGCAGTCAGCATCTTGTTCGTATAATGTCTTCTTAAGGCTTACACTAAGTAGAAATATTCATTTTTCCCTATTTTTTAAGAGCCCATGCTTTCCGCCAAGGATTTATATTGTTAACGACTTTTAAAATTTTGCGATCTTACGAAGATTGCGATGGGTCCTCTCAGTTTGATTTATTTGTTTTTGGAAAGGATATCTGTCATAACACCTATTTGCCAAGCCTAACCTACGTTCTTATTATCATAGTTTTCGCCAAAAGCCTCATATTGGAGAAACCTAGGAAAAAAAGTTCCTTAGCTCTCATAACTCTCACAACTCTTACTGCATTCCTACTGTTAATAATTCAGGGGATTAAGAGTTTGAAATAAGTTATAAGGAAGTCAAGCGGAAAAAAAGAATCTGACTTGAAAAAAAGGCGGGAGCTCTGAGTGTGCTTTTTATTGACAGCTGATGAATCTCCTAACAGCGGACTTTGCCAATGATTGGAGTTGCCACATTGCATCACCTACCGGTCGGCCATTGGTGTTCCACAGTTCGACTTAAAAAAGGATCAGCAAACCTCCAAGTATCAATTAAATTAGTGAGCCCAATTAAAAGCTGGCGTTGTTAAATTTTGCCACTCTTTCGCGATATTTATTTTATTTCGGTCACCGATGATCTCCAGTCGTTTTATCTTTTAAACACGAATATATACTTCGAGCACAGCTGGATGTTGATCTTACTGACACGATAAGCACTTTTAATTGGAGGTTGAGCTCCTATCCCGTCCCTGTAAGGGAGAAAGAATGAAATTTCTTAAATATATTTTAGGTAAACGAAATCTTGAACAGCTGAAACATCGGACTTACCTACAACCTTCTACAGTTTAAGTAACCGATAAAGCCTAATGCAGACGACAAAACCCACTAGTTAACTATAAATAAATAAAATTCGACGAGCTGTCCCATTCTTACCTTTGTGAAATGCCAATAACTCTCAAGGTCAAGGACAACCAATATCATTTGCCAACATCCACTCTACTACTGTCTCACGCAATTCACATTTAACTATTAAAACTACTCACTAAAATAAATGTTACCATTCTTCAAACAACATCAAAGTGTTAAGAAACAATTCGTTCGTTTATACATTTTTTGCTCCCCACTTTGCTATGACACTAAAAACATTCATTCCATTCATCCATTTGCCTTTTGCATTCACTTTGGCGAGGTGGGGGGGCATGGAGTAGGTTTATTTTTCACATGTTGCTGACGACAGCAAAAATAAACCCAAGACATTGCGAGACAACAAAGTATTTCCAGACAGGCGAACATGCTTCTAGAAAATACGACCTCACCCACAGACATGTTCTATCGATAAAGACGGCTAAATTATCCTGCCGAAGGATATAATATTGTATGTAGGTGTCTTTGCCTTCTATTATCCGCACATCACAAAGCAAAGTTTTCTTCTATGTTTTTTCGTTTTCTTTGCTTTGTCACAAGAAGACTTTATTGTGTTGAACTGAAATACACTCTCGTATATCTCATCCTTCGCCAACACCGGGGGAAGGTAATGATTCTGTGTGATATAAAACTAAAACTATACAAGAAGTTGCTTGTTAAATAAACACAAATATATGTACCTACCCAAGTAGTGCTTTTCTTAAGTTCATGTCTGTGCTTATAAGAGACGACAACGTTCAAACCAAATAGTGTAACGCTGAGGGCGATTTCCCTGGTCCTCATTTGTCGGGAGTTGAAAAATGATTAAATGTATGGAGCGTGTTTTCATAGTAGAGACAATGGATGTCGTCATAACAATTTGGCGATGTTTTTTTTTTTTATTTTGGGGTAAAACACTGAATGGATTTCAATTTAAACCCGATTTGAATGGGTTCATTGGAAATAATAATAAAAATTAGTCTATATGTAAGAACAATTCGTCAATTAGTATTTAGGCACTCGTTCTCGATAATCTTTTCTTGTGTAGAGATCAGTTGTTAAAATTGTTTGAGGTGTGAGAACCGCGGAAGGAAACTGTACAGAAATAGAGAGTGTTATTGCGATAAATTTGAATTATTTTTTTTTTTAAATGGTTAGACCGACCAAAAAGTATTTTTTGTCGAACTATGCACCTTGGTTTCAATTGACACCCGGAACTAAACCCGGGCACCCGGAATTTCAAGATGTTAAACACCCATGTCCTAATATGTAAGTTCATGACGTCTTATAGTGTTCTGAGAAAAAGTGTAAAAGTATAGTAGTGTGTGGTTTAAAAGGCGCCTTGACATATACAATTTTAATATCTGTAGATTAGCTCCAGAGATTGTCCCTCTTCATGTCCATAATTAAGCTATACTGAATACTGATCCTCAAGGCGTTCACGTTTAAAAAAATGGTAAACTCCGCTGAGTAGTTTCAGAGATATCCCTCTTCTCCCTTTAGCCTCTCCCGATTTAAACCCATCCCCGTTTATCCCTATCCAAATATTTCAAATATTCCCTTACCCCCTCCTTAAGTTACCTGTACTTGCACGGAGAGTGTCACCATTAAAAGGTTGAAGGAATTTTAAAAATCGAGCGAACATAAAAATGTGTGTAGCCTAAAAGTCCGTTCCCCCGTTACCCGTACCGGGGTTCTTTTACTCCCTAACCCGAAAGAAAATCCTTACAACCTTAAAGTTTTCAAGTTATAGAAGAACATACAGACAGATGCATTTTATACAGAAAAGGGTTCTAAAATAGGGATTAGTCGATGTTGACAGTCCGTGGCTACCATTTTAATCATTTTTTTAATCAGAAACTTACGCCAAATCACAATGGCAAGTTACACGCTTCAGCCGCACGTCCAAATAAAAAAAACTTTATTATCAAAGTGGCCCTTCAAAGTCGACCCTTATAAGTTTTGTGGCTTTTGTTCGATATCACCAGTTCAGCAAGCAATCAGCCAACTCCTGCACGATGGCTTGGTCTTGAAAACGGAGGTTCGGTCTTCCTTGTCGTCTCGAACCTAGGGGCCGGGATTCTAAGATCCTCTTAGCTGGAGCATTATAGTCGACGTGTTTTGGCTTGTTGGACTACATCCATCTCTTCTCCTGCATTCGCCCTCCTTGCACACAGGACCAAATATCCGCCGAAGATATTTTCTTTCGAAGGAGCCGAACAGCAAAAGTTATACAGCAGAGTTTTAAAACCATTGTTTTTCGTCACAACGGATTAGCAACTGTTTCCCAGGGTAATTCTTCGTTGTCATTCGTGGAGTTGGTAGATAAACTCCTTAGCTACTTCGAAGTTGCTGCTACATTTTGAACCAATCGGTGGGCAGATGTTTGTTTGTTTGTTGATAGCATGTATTTAGTCTTGCTCTCATTTATTTCAAGACCAACTTACTTCGCCTGTTCGTTAATATTCGTAAAAGCATCTACCGCGGCAGCTTGGGAGCGTCCGATGTTGTCAATATCGTCCGCATATTCCAGTAGCTGGACGGCCCTGCGCATGTTTGGAAGAGTTCAGATGGGCGTTGCCAAACTGCACCGCGTATTTTGGATGCGAGGTTCACCAGGTGACAATGCATCGACAAAAAGTTACTACTTGCTGCGAATTTTGGTCCGGCTGTGTCACTGGCCCGTACAATATTATATTGGTGTGGCCATCACTGTCAACGCCGAGCGTTAAAGATCAATGATAATCAATTTTGGCCAGAACGACATGCGGTTCCAGCAGCAAGGTGCTACGTGCCACACAGCGAACGCTACAAAAGACAGTCTGAAAGAACGATTTAAGGGTAGAGTTATGTCTAGCAGAGGTGACGTGCATTTTTCACCATTGAACGTACGATTTAACCCCATTCGGCTTTTCCTTGAGGGGTTTTCTGAAGTCTCGGATCTATGCCAATAAGCCGCAATCGATCATAAAGTCAACATAACCCAGGCCAACGCTCGCCGCGGCCAAAATTTCAAATAAAAACAGAATTACGTTTAAACCTCATTCCCGACTTGTTCTGTTCCATTTCAACACCGACCCACCCTTATTGGAAAACCCTTTAGTGTAAAGTGTGATTACACGATGGTTTACGAAGTCTTAGGTAAAAAGATTAAGATTATTTAATTTCAATGTATGGAAATGTTAATAATAACTTCATCCGATTCTTTATTTCCAGGCACCTTCAAAAGCGTCTTCCTAACAAAACTCCAACTCATCCTGGCTGTGATGTCAAACTGCATGTCCATCTATCTCGCCTATTTGCTGTATTTTGTCCTCGAAGATCTATGTGTGGTTTGTGTTGGAACTTACGTTGTCAACTTTGCCTTACTTATTCTCATCTGGCAACGTCTTAAATCATTTGTTGTCACAGCTGAGCATGAAGATTATTGTTATTCTACGAAACTAGATTAGAATTAGAACGCACCTTGCTTTAGCTCCTCGCTTATGTATAAATAAAAATGATTTTACATTTAATTGATGTTTAAATTAAAATTGTATAATTCTTTTCACGATTCTCCCACATGGACTGATTGACATCTTACAACAACTATAAGCGCGAGAGTTTACCTATATACATTACGATCTTCTGACTTTGATGTTCGCAAGCTGATGTTGCGCGAATGCGGTTCACCTTGACGCAATGACATAACCAGATGCTGCGGCTTTGTGGCGCTTTTCAACTAATTTCACTCATTTGCTGTGCCGCTGCCGCACCACAAAGGGAAATCAACTATACTGAGACTGAAACTGGAGTTAATTTAACCAGATAAATGTATCACAGTCGCATGAAATTATATCTCACGTGTGATGTCACCAGAGATTATTTCTTAGCCTACCTTACCATCTCGTCGTAAATTGTCAATAAATTGACTGCTGATCTGATATTGGAGAAATGAATCTTTTGCCACTCATCGGCTAATTTGGAAACTTGTATTTGTATGTGGGCCGCGGGTCGGAGAAAAAAAAATGTGCTAATGACATGGTGACCTTGGGCTGAGAAATTCTTGTTTGGGATGTGATTTTGTTTTGTTAATTTCAGTGGAGGAGATACCTAAACGAAGTTCATGGAAGAGCAAAAGTAAAGCATTTAATTAAGTCGTTTTTAGTCAATTTATTTGAGTTAATGTCAGTTTTAGTTAGATAAAATCAGCACTAAGATCACATATGGCGAGCGCAGATAGTGATATGAAACCAATATTTTGATTAGTAAATTAGTATTGAAAACTCGAAATAATTATAAACTCTTAATAATTATGTTTTTATTAAGAATTCGTTCCGTAGAATGTAAGCGGTAGCCCCCAATTTAACTAAGAACAAATGAAAAATATTCAGTCGTCGAAAGTAGATGAAATTTTAGTTGCCCAAAAACACACAAGACCGCCAGGCATGTGATCTTGGGGTGATAATACTGCGGGCTGAGAGAAACCCAGATTGACTGATCTGGTGTCCAGTTTCAAGGAGTGTAGGGTAAAAAATATTGCCCGGCAGCACCGTTTCTTCTTACAGAATTATTAAGAAGAACAATAAAGGGAAACAATTTGGACAACGAAAAGGCAAAGTAACTGAAAATATCGGGAAAGTTGATTTTGAAGAGTGGTGGCACAAAAGAGTTCCTTGTAGCTTTAAAGTGACCTAAGACTGAGGAAGCAAATGTAGTGATAAGTGAAAAGAAAGAGGCATATAAAGCTTGTACACAGCGACCCTCTAATACCAGAGATGATAAAGAAAACAAAAGTTTGACAGTTTTCACGAAGAAGAAGTGCACCCAAATTCAAGCAAGGTGTGTGGAAAAACCGTATTGTGAGCTGTCAGAAAAATCTTCTTCACCTGATGATATGAATGAGCTACGCCAAAGTAAATTGAACAAGCGCACAATCATCTTTAAGATAGCCGCACAGAGAAGGAGAAATGCTCAGGAAATTAATTGGCCGAAGTTCATTAACAATGTTCGAGGCCAACTACTAGTGGATGACGGCAATAGGACATAGGATGGATAAAGTAACAGGAAAACGCTGCCATCTTCTGTGACCTCAAAATGCCATTTGAGCTGAAACGAAGGCTCACATCAAGGACAATGTACAAAAAGGGTTTGGTCAAATTGATAGCAGCTGAGATAATGATTAATGAATTAGAACATCAAAAATCCGAGGCAGGTCAAAAAACCCATCTATTAAAAATTGAAACACAACCGGCTCATTTGGTATGTCTTGTTCAAAGGAAAGAAAATTCTGACGAAAGAAAATGCTGGTCTAGAGCTCCTGGAGAAAGGATATCTATCTTTCTAGTTCTTTCTTTTCAGACAGCATCTTTCCAGTTCAATAACAAATTGGATTTCCATATTCCTGCCCTAATAGCCTTATTTAGGTTCTGTCTAAACTGTGGCTACATGCTACGAATTCAACGTAGTTTTTAACCCCAAGAAGTCCTAACCGTCCCATAAGCTTGACATCGTTTTAATTGACATCGCTGAAAGCAATGAAAATAATTTTTGACTTTCATATCAGATACCACTTAATTAACACTAACTAATATACTTGATACTTAAAAATCGAATGATTACGCAGGGCTTAATCGGTGCAGTGACTTAGTGGTTAAATGCGTTGGACCACTAAGCGAGAGGTCGCTGGTTCAAATCCCGACCTGCACCACCTGAAAGTTTTTATTCGCTGCCCAACCTCTTGCGAACGTCTGACAAACATCCAAGAGTAAGAAATGTAATGAGAAGCTTCTCAAAAATGCCGTTCGGAATCGGCATTAAACTGTAGGTCCCACCATTCGTGTCATAAAACATGACTTCGCGCACACAATGGTTGGAGAACCTAGGCTTTAGGTCCTGTATGGGCCGTTTACGCCTAATATTTATTTTTTAAAGCTATGCAAAAAACTGCTATACTTAAGCTCAATAGGGTAAAGCATCTTGTATGTTTGGGTGTTTCCGGAGCTATTCTAAAATGTCCCACAGCTGCTATAGAAGAAATAATAGAATTAACATTCAGTCACCCGGAACCAAGGACCCTGGTCTCGGAATTTCAAATGAGCATGAGCATTTTTTAGTAGAGAAGCATGGTTCAGTAAAAACACACCTAGGAGCTCAAGCGGTGGATGGTTCTAAATTGGAAACGGAACCAGTAGGAGCCGGTGTATAGAAAATAGATAGATAGAAATAGAAAAATATATAGATAGAAAAGCTATGAAAAAGCCCGAATTTAATCCCTGTAACTCAAGGTGGCGCTAACTGTATTTACAATTTTGGTATCAGAGGTGCAAACATCAAGCATATTCAGCAACAGTCGACCACCTATAAACTTTCTTAGCTCGCATATCAGGCATGCATAACACCCCCCAAAAACTCAGCCTTAGGGAACTGTGGTAGATTCCTGAAATCTGGAGGGTATAGGCGGTAATAAAAGTCCCACGAACTAGCTAGAAAGGGTTCTGAAACTCCATTTATCTGGCCTCAACCCTCCTGCTGCAACCAGCAGTTAATCCGCTTGGAAAACTTTCGAGGCCTAAGATGGCCCAAGCGAGCCATCCACAATTCCAACAGATGTTAACAAAGTTTAGATTAAGACCTGATGTCAAAACTGATGAAAAACTTGTTCACCTAACTGCAGTGGCTTTTAGTTAAACATTTAAGGCGTCTGAAATTTTCAATGAGTTTAAATAGCAAAAATGCAATATGCCAAGAGTAGAATATTACAAAACCTATAAAGGAGCCAAATTTAAAAATATACTCATAAGCGTTTTTCAACCCCATCGCTATAAGGCAAACACATAAATTTGATTGTAAATTAAAGACCTGCATAATTTGGTTTACCTTTTCAAATATTGCCGGACGGATTGTAAAGGGTGCTAGGCTGTCTTAAACATACAAACAAAATCGGGTTATTTAGGTTATCATTTTAGCTTACTCCTTATCTACAATTTAACATCGAATCCACAATATTCTCTGTATTGGCAAACAGAAGCCTGCACCGTTGAAATGAAAAATGTCAATATTTGCCTCATACATACTTGAGTAGGCTAAATTTATCATCGAACATTAAAAGACGCAAACCTTCCCAGGTTTTAAATTTCGCACTGAATGCTTTTGCTTAACATAAGGAGAGGTAAGACCGAAAGCCTGTACTTACGTTTTCCAGTAAAATATAAATATAACCAGCCTATAAACCTTTAGGCCTTTTGTTCCAGGAAAGCACAGCACAGCACCCATTGCTAAAGCAAAAATTTGTAAAAACCAATTATTAAATTGGGTTAAACGCTTGAAAATAAACGAATCTACCTACAAAACTATGAACATTGTACTTGTATTGTTTTTTAATTAAAACCTCTCCACTATGCCATGCCGCCTATGTTGACTCAAAGTCACCGCTCACCATAATTCCATTCACAATTTTCATAAAAAAAATTACACACACAATCGCCATCAATCATCTCGAGTTACATATATGACAGACGACAAAATACGTCGAACAATGTGGGCTTCAAAGTAAAAACGACTCACCGGAAGTCTAGCACTTGTTTGCGAAATTAATAGCGTCCCCGCCTCGAAATTCATTGTGACTCATTTTATTCCGAAACTTACCTCTCTGCCTACAATCTTTCTAGGTACGTACCCCTACGCGTAGGAATGAGACTTGGCCAGAAAAGTGGTTTCCTAATCCTAAACCAACGGGAATTCGCAATAACTCTTTCCAGAATTCATGATGTAATGAGCGAGATACACAAAATACTATGACGGAGTGTGAAGGTAATTTGGTTCACTTGCCAATGCAATGAATAAGTTCGCCGAACAACGTGACTCTACATAATTTTATTCAAAATGGATTAACTGTGAACTTTCACTATGTAATTATCAATGTGGGCATACACATTCCCGGAGGTCATCTGTGTAAGAAAGAAACGATGCGAATAAAAAAAAATTAAAATTAAAAACCTATCTGCGATAGATATCTTGCCGCAAGAATTCAACCCAACCAATAATGATCGTAGCAGACAATTGACAGGTTGTTTGTTGATTCATGATTTTGAATTAAAATTCGGTCTTTTGGAATCACCGAAGCCGGTAATGGTCCTGAACTTTTCTCAATTAACAAGCGCGGAGGAGTATTATAGCTAAATTATATACATAATTGTGTGTGTGTTTGTGTGTGCATTGTCCATGCTTCCAGCGTTAATTTATTGGGGTTAGGAATTTTTGAAATTTATTTATTTGTCGACTGCTCACAAAGCCGCAAGTTATTGCTTAAATTCGCAGCACGTATTTGGTGTGGCGATTTGAAAATAGATTAGTTCTTGGAATTCTCGAACGAGGTCCATTAATTATCGCTAAGCGATCAAGATTAAGCTATCCAATTATTTAAGGTGGATATCAAGGCCAAGGACGATAACAAATATGGAGGGAACCTGCAGCTCAGAGATAGTTATTAAAAGAGATTTGCTTTTTATTAATTTGTTTAACCACTCAAAGGCAGCGGGCCTTAAGGTTTCAGGAATGGGGGAACGCAAAGTAGATTTTTAGCGAGATTCGAAAGGTTGACGTAATGGTGCTGTTTCTCTATCTACTGCAGGTGCACAGCTTGCCACAATATTGAAACCTTAAAAACAAAATCATCTGACCTCAGAGGGGTTGATACACATTGGCTTCGGGCATTATGTTTTGAAAAAAGTACATACCATTTGGAAGGAGTGCACAAATTCTAAACACTAACTCTATTCAGTTGGTAGTTGTTGCATTGCCTTAGAGAAATCCATGTTGGTTTTGAGAACGTAAAAATGATTTGCGATTGGACGATATTTAATGACTTCATTTTGGCGGGCTTTTAATAAATGGATTTTTAAACTTCTCAAAGTTTGGGGAATACTCTCTAAGATGAAGAGAGTTAAAACAATTTGGGTTTTGTACTTTGAGGCCATCAGGAACCAAAGAACGGGATATGCATATAGAGTCCAAGAGGTTTGAGCACAACCGTACATATGACCAAACTAGTCGGGGTCTGGTCCTGGATAAAGAAAATTTCGGAAAAGTTCACAATATTTTTAGGGTCGGATGTGTCGAAAAAAAAATAAGCTGTAGAGCCCCCTGAACCTTTTTGTATTGCGACTCAACATTTTCCGAAACAAATTATTTTCGACCCATAAACACATCTTCGTAAAAAATTTCCCTCAAATGGTGAACAGACGCGGAACGTCAACGGACATCTGATTATGCACATAAAATGTTCGAACACTCTACGCCCCAGGTGTTACTCAACAACTTGAGGCTGTCCTCATGCGGTATAACATTACTGCGATCCAGGAGATACAATAGATGTGATCAGGTATGAGGAAAAGACAATGGTGCGGCATAAAGAACAGCCATAAAAGATTGCATATGCCAGGAAGCGAATTACTCATAAAAAAATGGCTTAGATCAAAAGTCATCGACTTCAAGCCGATAAGTGATCGAAAATTTTTTTGTGGAATTTAGGAATGTCGTCGTTAAATTTTGCCACGTTCATATCAAAGGGCTAACACAAAGTTTACAAAAATATATTTCTTTATCTCTATGTCAAGTCATTCCAAATATTCTTTAAACATCGAAGCCAAGTCGAAGAGTCTTAAAGAATTGGAAATGGGAAGTGGAAATGGTGCAAATTTATGTTTTTATAGCTTTAGCCGTTCGTAGCTTTTAACCGTAGGTGAATCTCTAAATAGCATGCCTTGGTATTTAACAGGTTCAAATATTTAAGGAAAACCACTCTAAGTGACAGTTTCACCAATGTTTTAGGCAACGAATGCTATTCCATATTTTTTCATCCAGTTAAGGATGGGCGCATAGATTGGGTCAACTGCCTCGAAGCGCCTTCAGGGTTCCTGACTTAAATCAGATTTTTCGTACAGCCATCCAAGAAGATATTCTCCATTGTAAAAATTCCATAATATGTTATATTCCATAGGTCAGTGCTGAAAATTGATCCTTGTAGCTCCTGCATGGTATCACATAGCAGCTCTATAATCGATCTAATCGTCTACTGTGGCACACAACTACAAACTCCTATTTTCGTCTTTTGTGATCCACACGTAATCCATCAGCAGCCCAAATTAGGTTCACGACCTGAGGTTCAAAAAGACTGTTTGTAAGGTTGGTATAATATGTTTCTTTCGTTTCTAAGTGAACAAAGCTCTTTTCAGTATCAAAGTGGGCATGATGAAGTGTTCGTTTGTAGCATGTAAAGAATCGATTGCTGTTGAGGGTTGAGGGTTGATTTTTACGTTTCAGAAACAGGTAAGGTCACTAAGCAGATTATAAAGGTGACTTAAATTTGCTTTGAAAAATAAAGTAGCAGAATTTTATCAAAAGGAAGATTTTGGTTACCGTTGGCGTTTGAGAATGTGGAAAATATTGAATGCTAAAATTGATGTTAGTTGGAAAGAAGGTGTTTGCTCGCCGTGACAGTGCATTTGTGTCAAGTTGACTTCCAAGGATCTTAAGGATGCCACAAGTTTGGAAAAGGCCGGAGTCTGAGAGACACTCTATGTGAACAATTTCTTAATCAGCCATCGGGTTGTTGTTCATCGTCCGACGGGACCAGCGTTGAAAATAAGAAAGGAGAGGAATAAACATTCGACTTATTTCTTATGTAAATATACAACTTAGTGCTGAGTTTATAATGACTTTGGGAGCCGCCCAAGAAAAACCGACAATATCACAACTTCAACGTGATCACAGGATGGTTATTGTGAGAAGAGTGCGCTTTCTTAAAGGACACGTCAATCTGTTTCTACCGTTTCTACCGACCTATCAAATCTAATAATGGGGACAGACAGACTAAACCAAGTTGGAATCTGTCTTCCTGACGGTCCAATCTTGGCTAAAAAGAAATGTGATATCCGTCAAGAATGTCGGCAACTGTCGGACAGTCAAGCAGTAATATTTTTTTTAGGAATTCTGCCTTTACATAGTCACAGGGGACCCAGTATTGGTCTAAGTATGTAGTTCTTATGCTTCGACTGCCAGCCACATAAGGATTTTCCGAATTGTAATTGCGGAATAGTGTAGTAGATTTTACTAGGGATATTCCTATAATCTTTAGGATGAAAGCATGACCAATAGCGTTGTCGGTCCATTGTGACGTAGCTTTAAGGCGAACGGCAGTGGATATGGTCGTGCGTAAGGCTCCTCCATTGCCAGACGTGTGAGGTTGAAGGCCCCATCAGTTGCCAATGACTTTTTTCCAAGAGAAAAGTGCTACTGTAGCTTTTTTTATTCTTTCCTGGATATTAAGCTTCCAACTTAACTTTTTATATATAATCAGACTCAGATATTTTACTTCTTCAGAGAATGTTAAGCTTACACCGTTTACGAGAAGAGGACTCGTTCAGGCCACACCGAACAGCCCAACTCACTACCATGTTAAGAGCATTTTAGAGGAGATCTTTAATAGTACAGAGATGTTTGCCTGAGACGGAAATACCAATGTCATCCGCATAAGCGATCGCTTTGCAACCCTCCGCTGCCAGCCATGTTAGTACTTCATTTACTACCATGTTCCAAGGAACCGGGGGATAGAAAACCACCCTGTGGGGTTTCTCTACTGACAGCTATTCTAGCAGATGATCTAGCCAGCTTTGAATTGATGATCCTACTTGTGAGTAAAAGATTGATCAACTCACCGATTGCTTGATCTACTTTCAGGGCCGACAGTGCATTTGCGATCCTTCTGTATCCAGGAAGGCAACCATAGTATTAAGAAAATATTAAGAATGAAAAAAAAAAACTTAAAATACGCGAAACCTTTGGTTCAACACTTTAGGTATTTCCTTTGCACTCTGTCGCCTTCTTAAAACTATTTTACTAAATGTGTTAATCCATCTACAAAATTAGTTAGATAGGTACGTGCAAGAAGCTAAGACTTAACTCATCGCAAACTACAATGCATCTGTTTGTTCTCAAATACATGTCAAGGCCGTAACATCGGAAATAGACAAACTACTCCATTCAGCTATTAAAACGTTTCCATCCAAATCGCGTCGCACTTAGAAACACACGACCATCAATCAAACTCGTACTTCGCGTGGCGTAGATTTAATTTCAATTCTGATTCGCGGCTGATCGGTGAGGCGACAAATCGGACAGTGGGTTTGTTTACTATTAATTTCAATGCACACAAAATATGTACACGCGAGAACGAGACAGAGACAGAGGGAGCGAGAGTAGTCAAACAGTCACACAGTAAATGCCATTATCTCTCAATGTGGATCCTAAGAGATCAAGCTTAAGCTTTGCTTTGGACGATATTAAAGGAAAGCTTCCACACACCTGACAAAAACGTCAAAATTCGCAGAGACAACTATCTTTGTCCCATCTACATGTCTCCTTTCTTTTGTTTGGATAAATCGATTAACACAGACACAAACAACTGGTGACCACTCCGAAAAACGAAGCATGCAACACAACCCAACATAACAACAATGCTATAACTGAGTTGAGCTTGGCTTTGTTCTACCTGTTGGTTTTGGCTGTCCACTGGCTGAGGCTGAAGCTACTACTCCCGCAAATTGTATCTGTGAGATGAGATTTTGATTATGATTCCAGTTCCCCATGCCCGTGTGGAATGTATCTCCTCATTTTGCTCTGTGTTTTGCTTTGATTATTCGTATATTTTTGTTTTTTACTTTGTTGGCACTGTATGGAAGTCTTTTATTTTTGTAAAGCTACAATTCGCGCGCGCTTGTTATGATCGATGTTTTGTCTTTGCAAAAGATTCAGATTCAGATTCAGACTGAAAAAAAATAAAGTAAACGACAACTATCTGTATCTCTGTCTGATCATTCGGTTCGCACTTGACTGAATCGCTGTTTTGTGTATAGTGTTGTGGACCATATTCTGAGCTTGTATCAGCACAGGTAGATCAGTCGTGACGCGATTTTTGCACGGTCTACACGATAGAAGTTGAACGTCTTCCAATTGTGGATATCTAATTTGTGTTTTGCTTTTTTTTTTGTATCGGTTGACATTGAAGGAAGTCCATTGAATTCCAAACGAATATCTAGAATCAATCGACGTAGTTCAGGCCCGCCTTCATAATTCGTGAAGGTCTCGCCTTAAATTCTCCACCTGCCGATCGGAAATTCCTCAAAACCGACCAGCTGTTTCGCAATCAACTGTGTAATCGCTAACAAATTACTGTGTTGTAGATACTTCTCTTGACGGATTGTGGCTGTAGCTAGTATATTTCTACATTTTTTGCGTGTTACGCGCTAGTGCCTTATGCGTCAGCGTATTACTCAGAAAACGAGGGATCGCGTTTGATAAGTGCAAAATTGCAATGCAATGCAGTGCTGAGATGGAAGTGGATTTATCCTAAACGGGTCGAATAATGATGTCAAATCATTTCAGTGTTTTGCAAATGGTAGTGTAGTGTAGCGCATGTGTTCACATTAAAAGAAGGCACGAGTATTTTATACGTGCGTAGGTTCGGTGTGTCGCAGAAGAAGAAAATTAATTAAGCGTTGGGCGCCCGTTTTGAGCACTAATGCTTGTGCTGTAAATTCGTTAAGCCTGCTTGCTAATGTGTTAATTGTGCATAACTTTGCTGTGAGATTTCATCTTTTATTTTCATCGCTGATCGGATTTTTGTGATAAATCGAAAAGATATTTAGCGAAATTCCTCGATTATTTTTGGGATTACATTACATACCTCTACCGTCGGTCGTACAGCTACAAGTTGGAGCTCATCGATTTTCGCGAACAGGTTTTGCATTTTGGTAAGTCGTAAGTTAAGTGAAATTGTGTTTTTTTTTAGTATTATTATTATTATTTTTTATAAAAATGTATGCATGAACATATATAGCCCGTTTCTTGGGGTTTATAAATGTTTATTTATGGCACGTTAACACGTCAGTTCTTGGAAGACAAACAAATCGAGGGAGATAAAAGTTACAAACATCCGGGATTGTTTCGAAACATTTTATTGTTATCCATTAGTGCTGGATTTTTTTTATTTGTGCGGCCAATAAACAAACAGTTGATTAGGGTACAAGATTAGTTTGTGGTGAAGAAGTAATAACACCCGGTGTTATGGCTATGGTTAAATTTAAATTTAAATTTAATTTACTAAGCTTTTCAAGTTCGCAAATTGTATAGTGATTAAAATAATGTGAAGTTTAAAAAAGATAAGTTTTTGGATTGGGAACCTACAATCTTTAAGGCAGGATTTATTTTGCACGAACTTAAAGTGTTAGAAAATACATTGCGTCAAATAGGGTTAGAGTTCTTTTCGCATTTTTTTCGATTAAGGGTGGGCCGATGTTGATTGATATTCCATTTCATACAAGTTGTGTGTGGAATATGACATTCTTCCAATGTCCACCGCGTCTTCGCACGGTGGCACGGATCCGAGAGGTCCAATTTTCAATGACTATGTCGCATAAAACCGCCTGAATTTTACCGATAACCTGGATTAAATTGACCTCGCGTTCAAGAAGTACAAGTAAAGTAGTAACTTTTTGTGGATGCATTGTCACCTGGTGAACCTCGTCTGCGTTGGCGTCGTCCAATATAAAGCTATTTTGCTTTGCTTGCGCCTCGTTGCTAAAGATGAATTTTCGCCCATAATTGGAGCTCTCTTCCAAATGGTCCGAACCCAGTAGCGAACTTAGGTCATTTGGTCATTGACTTTGAGCTCCTGGGTCGGTAGGATGAAGTCTGGTTGAAGAAATCCACTGCCTCGAGCTATCATGTACACTTTCAAATATTTGGCGTTTGTTTGACATACCGATGTTGGCTAATTGCTTACCGAACCGATCGTCTCAAATTTGGCCACCAAACATTGGAGAGGAGACTTAGTAAATCTATGGAGGCCTTACCGGTAAAAATTACGATATTGACTTCTTAATGGGAAATTGTTCCAAAATCTATAACTCATTATTTGGTAAAATATTGTTCTTGAAAGTTATAGATATATATGTATGCCAATTTTATCGTAGGCGACTTTCTGTCAACCAAACGAATGTGAAAAAAAATCTCCTGTAAAACTTTTAGCACTTACGATATTTTTGCGGTTAGGTTTTTGTTGATGCTTTAAACTTTGAACTAAAAATAAATTAAAATGTTTAATTTCATACTACCCATTTGAAGTATATAGTATATATATCAATGTGTGGCATAATGAAATAAATAACAATACTAAAAATATTAAAATACTTTTGTTGTTTGTTTATTTTTTGTCATGGAATACTAGATTTGTTTTTTTTTTTAAACGTTACGAGTTTTTCCAATTTCCAAAATACCACAAAACAAAGCCTACATACGCTAACCTAAGCGGGTATAATTATCGCCGCGAAGTCCCTACGCGGATATAGATAAGTGCCTTCAAAAACCATTTCAAAAGTTTTCGGTGAACTTTTGCGATGAATTCCTAGGAAATGTCAAATAATTCACAAAAAAAATTTTAGATTAAATATCAATAAAATTATTTTGTTTTTTTTTACCAGGTGAAACGAGAATATTGATACTGATTGTATATATTTGAATAATTGGTCCGAAAATATTTCAGGTCTTAACAAATGTCTGGTTTCGATTTTTGATCATGGGTCTGAATGACCTTTTTTGCATTTTCCATTTTACTTTGGCCATAAATGCAAGCAAATGTACATTACCACCTGTGTCATTTCTGAACCACTTATGCGATATGGATCAAATTTATAGTATTAAGTTGCAATTTTATTGCCCTTCACGATGGCGTTTTGCGCGTGGGTATTGTTTTGGAAGTTTGCTCCCGAAAATCCAAAAAACAGCAAAACAACTGACATTTTAAGTGTTATTAGATTTCATAGATATTGTTGATGTCAAGTCTTTTGGATGAATTTCTTTAGCGGCGGTGAACGTTCTTATGTGCAATCTAATATACGTTTACCAAAAAACGGGGCTAAAATACTTGTTAAAATAAATAAAACAAGAGTGCTTAGTGCAATCAATTAAAATTATTCTCTATTCTAAGAGGCGCTCTAAACTTTTTGTTGATATCTATTGTAGATGCAATGGATTAGTGGTTAAGTACGTTGGACCACTAAGCGAGAGGTCTCTGGTTCAAATCCCGACCTGTACCACCTGAAAGTTTTTATTCGCTACTTCACCTCTTGTGAACGTCTGACAAACATCCAAGAGTAAGAAATGTCAAAAGAAGCTGCTCAAAAAAAAATTGCCGTTCGTAATCGGCATTAAACTGGGACAAAAATATAACTTCGCAAACACAATGGTTGGAGGCGCTAGAAACAGGACCTAACTGTATGAGCCGTTTACGCCTAATATTTATTTATTTATTTTTTATCTGAGTGCCAACTGGAAACCTTAACCTACGTACGTTTTTGGCATATGTCATTTAATGTTCAGTATTCACCACATCAGCACTTAATGCCATTCATAGAGAAAATGCTCTTTGTAAGCACCCCAAATACATATTATATATTTCGGTGTACCGTAAGGAACAATACTAGGTCCTTTGTTATTTTATATCTACATAAATGATATCAGTACAGTGTTAAAAAGTGTAAAATATCCCTCTTTGATGATGATGCATTAATGTTTCTATGTGATAAATCTGTTAATGTGCTTTAAGAACATATCGATAGTGCTTAACATAAATGTAAACAAAACACAATACATACATATATAATTCAGTCGAATTAGTTTGGTCTATCTTCAGGCCGAAGAATCGTGCCGTCGAAACCCATACTAGGGATGCCATCAGGCCGAACACAGGCTTCGGTCCTGAGAGAACTTCTTTCCAACTAATGTACAAGATGTTCCAAAACTCACTTCTTTATAGAATAGATCTGGCCTTCAGGGTTTCTCTAATGATAAATGATATATAAAGATTTATCAGGGCTTCTACATCAGAGCCAGGTGTGCTAGTCTAAGAGATTTACGTTTCGTTTTCAGTATGTTTAGTATCATGTACATCTAGGCTCCTTAACTCCGTACGACAAAAAAAACACACACCGTATTGCGGTCTTCTTTCACCCCAAATTATATCATTTTTTCTTTCAATTTTCGTGCACAGTTGTGCCCAGCCAAGTTATCTAGCTACTTTGGCACTACACCCTTATTTACAGCAACTAACTCAGACAATTTGTACCCCACATCCCCCCACTCCCACACTTTCTCTACTCTTACAAGAAAGCTAGAGTCATACAATATTTTTGATTTATTGGGACGCACAGACGCCACGTTCCATACCATTTGAATTAACTGAAATATAAAACAGTCTTAAGGACCAACCATAATAGACTTTGATGAGCTTAGCTTATCTTAATTGAATATCCAATTTCACGTAAACAATACAACCTGATCATAATGGGATTAATATCCGTATAAAATTTGACAACATTTGACAGCTGTCACGAACAAAAAAAAAATGTCAAAACTAATCACCTAATTTACTGCTTTTAAATCACTTCAATTTGGAACTATATTTTTCTATTTATTCGAAAAAGCATTAATGTTAAATTTATATTAAGTGAATAATCACACTCACGCAAAATACGACAATTTTTAAAATTTTGCTTAAATTCATGGTTTGCCCATAATTTCAGAGAATTTGAGTGGGCTTTTTGTTTGGCTTTGACATAAGGTTAATCCCACTTAAGTCTGTTGTGGTTGGCCCTTAAGTGAGAAAAAAATTAAAATAATTGTATGTATATAGCGAATAGTGGGAGCTGAGAATTCAAAATGAATTCAATACGTTTCCGGTGCATAAAAATGAAAGCGATTTCCTATGCTTTTTGTAGTTTTGGTCGGATGCATCCAATTGCTCTCCTGAACTGGGTAAAACTGAGCTGGTAAAATGTCCGAAGGTTTAATTTTTAAGTATTCCTAAAGGTACGATCAGACGGTCATCCAAACCTGTCATCCGGATGACATGCTTACGTCAGAAAACTTGTTTTTTCAGACGGGATAACCACTTTAGGATAAATTCTACGTCATAATGACGTCAAGGTGTCATGCGGATGACAAGTTTGGATGACCGGCTGATCGTACCTTAAGTGGCAGTAAAAAATTCGAGCCACATTGTTGGACAAACCAAGAAAAACTTCTTCAAAGATTCAAAGCTCTGTATTGAAATTGGGTGTAGAAATAATTCCGTTTAAATGCCTTAAACGCAAAACTACAAGTTGTACAAATGTAACATTTGTTGATAATGACTTTTTGTAAGAATATAAACTCATATTATATCGACTATTCTAAGTTCGCGAAATCATATCCTCATCCACCTGAGACACTCTACTCGTCCACAACTAAATACATTTTACAAGACTACTGTTTATTTTTTTGTTACAGCTAAGTATAATCTTCTCATCATCTTCTCGAATTCCATACCCTATTTGTCATCATATTATTTGAGTCAGACAGAATGTGCATAACCTCATTAATTTGCCTTTGTAATTTAATATGAACGTATTAAGGATTGCCCTGACGATATCACAAAATTCTAAATTATTGTCTGGCGAAGTTTCGTAATGCCGTTTTAAAAGCAGACAACTTACAGACAATGAATACAATGACTACCTGTCAGAATTTTAAATCAATACAATCGTCGATTTTATTTTATTGATTGATTGATTGATTTGAAATGTTATTTTTTATTATGACGTTGAAAGAAATGCGTGATTGAATTTTGTTTGGTAATTTGATTGATCATTTTAATGTCTGTGTTGGGCATTGGAGTCTGTACTGTTGGGTCCTCATGAAGCGATACATGCAAAATCCAAAATGTTTACGCGACTTTCGGTTATAGTGTTTTTTACTGTCATGAATTGCAAATGGTGTTCTGCACCATCATTTTTGACGACATTGATTTAGAGAGTCAGAAAAGCATGTACAAAACATTTTGGGTATGTTTCTTGACCTTTTGAAGTAACTTTAAGCTACTCAAAGTTACTAAAAACTGCTTAAAGCTGTTCCACAACTCAAAAATTTAGTAAAAGTGAGAGGCACCGAGATAGTTAATGACTTCCCCTCAAATGAGAAACTTACAAAGGCTGTTACCTATCAATATTAAAAATAAGTTGTTAGACCAAATTAAAGTGAAATTTTCTCGCAAAGGGATCCTTGCATCGGAAATTTACTTCTTTTCGCCACACATAAAAGAGTCATTTGTGCGAATCAACAAGAAGTTAAGACAAGTGCTTATGGGTGTCCATTTTTCAAAAATGTGAAAGTTTTCTGCTTTTGATTATCTTTGGGCAAATGGATTCGTAAACCCTGTCTTTAAAACTACACACCAAGGACAGGGATACTCAACTTTATCAAGCCTGGCTGATGTCGCTGGAAACCTGTAAAGATTAGTGCAATTCTTCAATGTCCTGGAAAAATAAAATTTCCAAATGTTCTGTTCTTTAATAGAGTATCAGCACAGGGCTCGTCTCTGCTCAGTTCAGGATGTGACCTTATCACCAGATTTTCTGGGTTGTGACCTACTCAGGACAAGAAGCAGTTACTACAAGTAACTAATTTACTTTTTCTTAACTTATGTGAGCATTTTTTGAGGATGTTCTTGTTAAATACAATTTTTTAATTTGACTGAGATAAATCACGAAATTAAATAAACAGACTTCAAAATCATAAAAGTAAAATTAGATTATATTTATCTCTTGAAATTAAAATTAACGTTTAATATGAACATTAAATATTTAAATTGAGAATTTTTTAAGCTATAAAAAAAAATTCTACGTTTTGTTAGACCTGTACAATTTTTGTAATAGTTTTTAGGGAACTGACGTTTGATTGACAAAGCTTTTCAGGTTGATCCCTTTTCTATTTCTGCTAAAAACAAAACTTCGCAATCAAATTGGTAGCAGGCATTGCTTCAATTGGATCTTCTTTCTGCTCAATTTTCTGTACAAATATAAAATGGAACGGGACCAAAAGCGCTTTTCTTTGGAACTTATACTCCCATTTCTTTTAATTACAGTATTGTCATAAAAGACAAAAAATTATCTATCCGCCCGATAAGCTCTTAGATTTATGAACACTTCCAGTGTTCTAATTTTTGTTTTTACTTCTGTCAATCTATTATGCCATACTTTACAGAAGAACTAATAGACAGAAGAACTAAACACTGAAATTTATACCCTTTTGGGTATGGTTAGTACTCTGAAGTCGAATTAGCTAGTGAAATAAGAACAAAAATTGGCCAAATTTCGAAAATAAAAAAAATTAATCTGGCCTCCATTTTGGTTTACCCAACATTTTTGGAATAACCAAACAAAAAATTTGTATTTCGGACATCGAGGTCGTGATTTAAAATAAGTTTAAGCATTAAAATAATCGAAAGGGAACAGAAAATCATTTTAAACAAAATTACTTCATAAAAAAAGGTTTTTCTGTGTATTTTATGATTTTTCTAAAGTCAAATATTGTCTAAGGTAATTTTAGCCATCAGCATTAGAAAAAGCACCTTCAAAACAGTGGAAAGTCTCGAATATTATTTCCTCCAATTTTTCATTTGGCAACAATTTAAGCTTAGATGTTGAAATTGCGTCATTTGGGCGTTAAATAGTTGAACATATTTCATGATTTTGTGAACACATAAGCAGCCAAATTAGCCTCAATGGCGGTAATACCACGTGATGATATCACTATTTTCATGGATAGCCAGACCGCAATTAAAGCAATCTCCGCTGACGAAATTAAGTATAAGCTTGTCTCAAAGAGCTAAGGGTATCTAAACTATCAAAATAATGTCAAAGCATTTTGGGTCTCTGGATAGGGTAATGAAATTGAGCTTGACCATGAGCTTTGAACAAGTGGGCCTCCTGTCTGTCAAACCCCCACTATGTCAGTTTAAAGAACTGAGTAAACCGAAAACATTGGAAATCGGTAAAACTAGGTGGGAATTATACCCAAACAAAGCCAGAATAGACAAACTTCTTTAAAAAGGTAGAAAATTTGCTTCGATGATGGTGAGAGTACTTACTGAACTTTACTTTTACTTTTGGTGGCGCTTAGAGTGCGAAGTGGACCAACGAGCCCCTCCAGCCAGCTCGGTCTCTCGCTAGCTGCCTCCAGTTATGCACACAAAGGTGGTTGAGGTCGTTCTCCAATTGTAAGCGCTACCTTAGTTGGGGGTCTTCTTCTGCTGCGTTGTCCCTTAGGTGTGAATTCGAAGACTCTTCGGGCTGGTTCGTTGTTGTCCATACGCTCCACGTGTAGCTGCCATCTCAGCCGTTGTATTTTTAGCTTTTTGACCAGGTCAGCATCGCTGTGTAGCCCGTATAGTTCGTCATTGAATCTTCTTTTCCACACTCCATTGTCACAAACTGGAACGAATATCACCCGAAGAATCTTTCTCTCAAATCATCCCAGAAGGTTTTCATTTGCTTTTGACATGCCCATACTTCTGCATTATACAGCAGGACCGGGATGATTAAGGTCTAATATAATATATCCCTGGCCTATGAGAGAGGGCTTTACTTCTTTGAAGCCTAATTAGCCCGAAGAAACAGCGATTGCCAAGAGTGATTCTTCGCTTAAACTCTCCGCCGATTTCATTTTGCGAAGTGATAGTGGAGCCCAGGTATAGACAAAGCCTTTAACTACTTCGAAGTTGTATCTGTTCATCGTCACGCTTTGTCCGAGTCGCCGATATTGAGATTCCTTTCTCGTTAACAGCGTATACTTCGTTTTTTCCTCATTAGCCAGACCCATCTTCGCCACCTCCGTTTCGATGAAATCTTAGGGGCCTCCGCCTCGGAAATCATAGTATGCCCGAGATTAGAATAAAAAAAACAAACCTCTATGCTTGTATCTTCACATTTAGGAACCACGTCCTTTCTACAATTCCTTCAACATCATGCGTATCGCTTTTAACAGCCCATTTTTGCACTGTGACAAATAACGTTGATTCATCTACTTCTACTTACATATTTATGTTTATTGCCAAATCCAGTGTTTATAAAGAGACCATTATTATTATTATACATTATACGTTGAGTATCCCACAGAGCAATTCATAAATTTCGAAATGATCTTGGTATGATACACATACCTACTCATCTCTAAATTTATTGCAACTGCTATACTCTCAAATCATGAACTTTATTTGCCATTTGGTTTTTAATGGCAACCGTTTATAATATCCGTCAAAAAAAAGAAGAAGAAAAAACTCAATGGTTGCATCTCACGCAACATTCTCTGCTAATAAATCTTTCTTTCATTTGATTAATAAAAGTTTAAGATTTCTCGATTTTTGGCATAAATGCGAATGAATTATCAAAAGAAAACAGTTTAATTGTGTATGTAATGTTTATGCGCTGGCGTTGGCGTCTACGTTATCTTTCTCAGCACAAGCCCAATAAATCGCTCGACACGACACGAATGATTTATCAGAAATGTGTTGCACTCATTCTCGCACATTTGAATCGTTTTTTTTTTTTTTTTGCAAACATGTTGCCTCGCAATAAAAACTTACAAACGTTATCGTTTTCGATGACATTCCTAACTAATTTGTTGGGACAAGATTGATGTGAAACTTTAAACCACTCATATCGCCGCATAAGTGGGAAAGTCTAAAGCGAAATCTACGCGTTGATCAGTTATTCGGAATGGGTTTGGTGAATGGATAATCGATTTTGTTATATTCGAAGATTTTTTTTTATATCTCCTGACGAATTTATAAATCGAATGAATTGTAAAAGGTACCGACTGAGCCCAGACAAATTAGCAAATGTTTTCTAAAAGCGATGCTAATCTTCGAATTTGTACGAATTCAGGTATAACGCTCCGGCCATTCCTACCAAGCGTTCTGGTCACTTACTTGTTCTTCCGAACTTTGGTGCTTGAATTAAGCCAATTTAAGAAGTCTGCATCCATATTATAGAATTTGCAATTGTGCCCATATCCCGGATTATAAGGGGGGAAAGCGATAAAAGGTCACATTTCTTGTAATGGAATCTGAAAGGGCATCAAACTCCTTATTTTGATTTCTGTAACTGAAGCAGAAGTGAAAAAATTACTTTGTGGAATGGAATTTCATGCAAATGAAATTGAAAATAGATTGAATTGCAGAAGGTGGAAAGATACCTAACTACCTACGCGTAGACAACGAGACCATGATGGGAAGAGAATAATGGAACTAAGTTTTACTCTAGTAGATTAGACACCATCAAATCAGAATCAACACTGACTTTACTTAGTGTCAAAACAGCTGGTGTATAAGCCACGCTTGCGTACAACAAATAAAGTTATAAAGCTCTTCACCCACATGCTCACGTTACGTTTACTCTAAAATTTCTACACATAATAGAAAACAAATACAAATCCCAACTCCGACGCTAATTCGCTGTTCACACCGCACTGAAATCTGAGGTTGACACAAAAAGAGGGTTTTGTTTGACGTTTCAGTGATTCATTGAAAAACAAAAGCGAACAAACGTTTAGTACGTTTATGTTGCAAGTGCACTATAAGCTAAAAATGTTCAAATAATTCAAGTAATCGATAAGCTGACTATTAAGTGACTCGCCGTTGACTTGTAACATAGTTGAAAAGCTGTCAACTGCTTTGTGGAACTTAAAGATTGTTTTGAAATGTTCATTTGATTTGTCAATTTTACTTCTGCATATTTCAGTGCGGTATATTTGTTTAGTTTAGTTTCACTCATTTCTTTAAAGCAAATTGGGCATTGTTGGACGTTTAAAATTGATTTGCTTATGTCCATAAATAAAAAAATAAACAACAAACGATCCGCTATTCCACGATCCATAACAAGCACCCGCTATAAAAACACGACACTTGTTATAGCCAAGCAAAGCAGCAGCAACGAGAAGGCGACTGGGGAAATTACTCATAAATATTCTTAAAGGCAACGAGCATGGTTTCATCCACCTATAGTTGGTGTTTTTCAGCTTTTTATTAGTCAATCGGACCTCTTCTAAAACAGAAGCATACTATCGCCTTAATACTTCTACAATTCTCTGTGCTTTGTGCTTTGGTGAACAGTTATTCATCACTATTTCAAAGAACCTGTGTTCTGGCCTTGAAGCAAACCAGCAATTTCTTCTCCACCCTGCTCCTGAATAATATTTCATCTCTTGCAGCGTCAGTATAATGTGTACGTCGTACCACCATTTTAGGGCGGGCAAACTCTTTACTACTATACAAGACCTTCTTCTGGGTGTCTACTTTATTACAAATTAAATTACCTCACTCCCAAGATATAAAGCGCAACAGTTCGAGTCATATGTTTTGGAAGAATCCAAGTTTAAATTAGCTGAAATAAGCATATGTATAGTCTAATTATGCCTAACTACCATTTCAGTTTTCTTAAGGTACAATTGCTTAAGGTTCTACTGGTTAAGGCTTCTTTAGAGCTTCTATAAAGATTTTACCCAAAGCAAACTCCTTATCAAAGTTCTGACTTAAATAATAAGCTTTCCCGAAAGCTAAGAAGTCTAAAGAGACCAACTTCCTTTGAGTGGAATAAAAGTGGAAGCGTCTATTAAGTTTTTATTGTTGAGCTTCTAAAATTGTTATGAAAGGTTTTAGCGAAGCTTGTATAAATAAGGTTCACTGGTTAAGTTTTAAGCTTTTAAGAAGTGTATTATAGATAGAGCGCATGATGCCAGTCCATATCTACAAACCACGTTTTATGAATTACTTTTTGTAAAACTTAACACTGCTCCCAAAAGATTCTACAGAAGCTTAACAGAGGCTTTTGCCTCCATAGAGCCTCCATAGCTTGGCTTAAATAATTAAATTTACTTACTTAATTGACTTCCGATCCGTGGAGAGTCACTGCCTGAGGCAAGGCAGCCTTCCATACTCTGGGTAACACGGGCATGCTGCTTCCGTTTCAAATACCAAGCGATCGGGGATGCAAGAGCGCTTGGTATTTGAAACGGACGTTCGGATTTCCTTGTCGTCTAGATCAAGATGGCTACGATTCGAAGATTCTCTTGGCTTTAGATCTATTTTCCATTCGTTTGGTGTGCCCGAGCGATGATAGCCTCTACCACGATACGCTGGGAGCGGCCAGTGATACAAATATCGTCCGCATACCCCAGTAGCTGGACTGTTTACGTTGACAACTGCCCTGCGCACTATATGCTGTAAAACAATAATGAAGAAATCACACGACAGCGCATCTCCTTATTGAAATCCGGTGCATGTTTCGAAGTGTTGTGATGAGCTGTAAAATTCATTGGTTTTTTTCAGGATTGTCTTCAAGAGCCCTAATTAATTTCTTCTTTGAGTGGAATGGAAGTTGAAGCTTCTATAAAGCTTCTATATTGAGCTATTAAAGTTCTAGTAGAAATATTTTTAGAAGCCTTAAAGATAAAAAGGCCATCTATATGTGAAAGCCTTTCAGACCTAACCGAAGTTTCATAAAGGGTGATTTTTTAAGCGTTGTTTTTTTAAAAATCGAATAAAACACTCAAATTTGCATCAAAAATTCAAAAATTTTATTGTAATCGATAAATAGGCCTTTGCCATTTACGTATTAAAGACAACTTCATGTAAATGTTGTCCGCGGCTCCGTTTCAAATGGTCCACTCGGAAGATCCAATTTTGATTAAATTTTTCGGCCTGTATTCCACGAATTACGCGTGTTATGTTATCCTGTAAGGCTTCAATCGTGTTCGGCTTGTCCACATAGACTAACGACTTTACATAGCCCCACAAGAAATAATCAAAAGGGCTTTTAATCGCATGATCTTGGCGGCCAACTTACAGAGCCATTTCCAGAGATAAGCTGCTCACCAAATTCATCCTTCAACATTTCCATTGTTTCACGAGCTGTGTGGCATGTGGCAGCGTCTTGACGAAACCACATGTTAACCAACCAGTTCAACCCAGTTAACTGGGGCAGAAAAAAGTCGCGTATCATGGCTCGATATTATTATTGTTTTGGAAACTAAAAGGAAACTGGAATTTTAGTTGGATAGAGTCGGTGTAAGCACATCGAATAAGGACTTATGTATATAGTTGTTTGGTTCCGTTCTATAATTTAGGTCATGATCCAGTTAGCAACTTCATATAACAATAATCAATAACAGATTTATATCCCCATAAATTAATTGCAACATTTTCTACAAACCTCTTGTCGAGGAATATTTATTTCCTCACTAACAATTTAATGGACTCACATTATTTATACCTCTCAAGTGCAACGCCCTTCAAGAAATAATCCAAATCGTTAAAAATTGAATTTGCCTAATGGGTCTAACACACAATAAACACGTTTAACGACTATATACGTGATGAGCAAACATGATTTCGAATAACATTGATTCGTTCCATTGGCTCATTGAAAAAATCCCTCAAATATATAACAAATAATGGGTCAACGACATTAACATCCAGGACCTTATGCTAAATAAAACTTCAGCAATGTCATAAAAATAAATACAGCCCTTGAAAATCTGTGACAGCTACAAAAAAGCCATCAATCGTCCTTGTAATTCCAATTTATAAAAACAAAAACAAAAAAAATCAAGTCTCTAATCCCTTAGCTGCTATACATTGTTGCGATACACATAAATTTAATAATAAAAAATCTATTTCCATATCATAACAAGAACAAGTCTTCCCCAAATGGGCTTGTTCCAGACAGTTATAACAATGTTGGAATAATTTTTCAATTTTCAAATCTAAATGCGGACATAATTTTAATACGAACTCACGCGACCCACTCGAGTTTAGTTCGCGTGTTGGTTTGCCTTTTGATGGCCGTCCGTCCGTCGGCTGGGCGGACATATAGGGAAGGCACTTGTTGAATGGTTGTCCCCGTATTTCCATTTTAGTTTCGGAATAATAATACACATACTTATTGTTGTAATATGAGTTCGTTTTGTTTTAGTTTGTTCTTCGCCTTGAAATGGCCGTCTTTTCACTTGTATTCGATGACAAGTTCGACTTTTACTCCACCTCCACTTAGGGAATGAATGGAATATTTTTTTAAATTATTCATTCAAATATTTATTTGATTACGTAGTGGTGTAAGTAGAAAATATCATATGAGAAGTCTAAAAGTCAAATAGTAACCATTTTGGGTAATGGCTGAGACTGAGAAGATAAATGAGGTTACTGTTCGAAGAATGTTGTTTGCTTGCGTGTGTGTGTGTGTGGGATAAGGATGTTTGCAAACTTTTGTGGATTCATTGCTCTTTGGGGTAAATAAAACCTTTCGAAATGCGAATGCGTACGTAGAGTTAATAAATTGGAACGATTTTCGTCGTCAGCCCACGAAGTTGATCACTTGGCTTAAATGGTTGTCATCGATGACGTGGGTTTGTAGTAGGGTACCGCATGTAGGTACTCTTCTTTGGGTGATGTATTAACAGGCGTTACCCAGCATCTGAAAGGTTTTGACCTACATTTAGTAGCCAGGGCATTTTCTTGTTTCATCGAAAGAGTGTAGGTTTTCATAGTTAAGTTTATGTTGAATAACAATAGATGAAAACATTGGTTAAACCGCCACTTGTAGTGCTCGTGTTGATCGTAATCAAAATACTTATTCTACTCAAGTATGATCTTGCTTTTATTTACTTAAGCGATATTAAGATAAAGGGACGTAGTAATGCGATGAGATGTCACCATGAGTCTGACCTTAAACTGATGGAAACCTGTAGAAGGTTTTTTTTTGTTTTTATATCTGTCGGTGGTTGCTACATGCAGACACCTTTTAATAATGTCCTTCATGTAAGAAGGAGCTTAAATGTTCCGCACTCACCACGTCAGCCCCGAAAAGACGCCACCTGATGCGAGTATAAATAAATCAGTATTTCTTTCAAATTTGACACTTGCCAATATAATTTAACAAAGTACAAAAGGCCGTCACTCAAAGAATGCATAGCTGGAATGTTGCCTGCAATTATTTATTTATTTTATTTTTTCATGATTCTTGACTTAACAAACTTTGTATTTACTTAATCTACCATAACAATATTAAGTACAAGAATAGGTAGTGACATTTGTATTTGTGTATTAACAAATAGTGATAATGTCACTTCAGAAAAAATATCTTGGAAGTGTGGGGTGAATTGATTAATTAATTTTAAAAGAAAAACATTTTATGAATTTATACATATTTTTACAGAAAATTAACAATAAAAAAGAAAGAAAACGTAAATTTAAAAGAACATTAATTTGTACATAAAACAGCAATAGAATAATGTAACGTACATGTTTAGACAACATAGGGCAACAACACTTTAATTTCCTCGTGATCAAAATCAAGAAGCCATATCTTTACGTATTTTAGGAATAGGGACAATGATCTTATTCCTCGGATATTTATAGGAAGTTGATTAAATAGTTTGCACGACACGATCGAGTAAAAGTTTTTGAATAGAGTAGTACGGAAAGGAGGAATAGTGACAGCATTAGTTGAATTGCTTCGCAAATTGCGATTGTTTGAAATAGGGCTCTGTAAATAGCCACCTCTCATAAAAAAAATTTTTGAAACTTTGAAATAGTACAAATGTTTTAGTGGCAGAATTTTCAATGCTCTGAACAAAACTATAGAAGGAGCTAAACGATTTACCCCACATACTTTTCTTATAGCACATTTTTGCAAAACAATCAGTGGTTCAATCTTCGTTTGGTAAGCGCCACCCCAGCAACTTATTCCATATTGTAGTTTTGATTGAAATATTCCATAATATACTGTTTTCAAAGTATTTTTGTCACAGAATTGTCTAAGGCGATAAAAGCTTCGTACTGAAGATCGTAAATATTGTTTCAGAATCGAAATATGTTTGGACCAACTCATATTTTGTTCAAAAGTGATGCCTAAATATTTAAACTGATAAATTGTTTCAATTTTAAAACAGCATGTGTTACAATATGCCTGCTCAAACAACATTGTCCTTGTGGCTTCTTCAGTACAGACCCAATTTGACGCCTTTGACCATTCGCAATTGTTTGCATGAAAGAAAATTTCGAAGCTTAGGGACTCTTGCGCATTAAGACTGAAGTGAAGTAATTTCGTTTTATTGCTGACAACTAGTTTGTGTTCCGAAAACCATAATCCCAGGAGGTGAACATCATGGTTTATGTCCGCGCTTAAGTTAAGAGGACTATCCGAGCGGTATGCAATGCCCAGATCATCTGCAAAAGCTGTAACATTCCCTTTAAACGGTTGACTAAATAATGAGTTGATGTAAACAAGAAACAGTATTGGACCAAGGACTGATCCCTGGGGTACACCTAAGTTCGTAGTTTTTGGTCTGCTAACAAAGATACCTATTACAACTTTTTGAGTTCTATCCTTTAGGTAGGACTCAAACCAGTTGTGCATAAATCCACGAAATCCTGCATAGTGCAGTTTGTTAAGTAGAACTCTGTGGTTGACCATGTCAAAAGCTTTGGTAATGTCTACAAAAAGCCCGGCGCAACATTTTTTATCATCCAGAGCTTTATAAATAAAGGAGCAGAATTCCAAGAGGGCATCTTCTGTAGAAAGGCCTTCCCTAAAACCGAACTGAGCAGCACTTAGGAAATTAACTTTTGCCAGATATCTCAAAACTCTATTCTTAATGGCTTTTTCAAAGACTTTAGAGACTGATGACAATAAAGAAATTCGCCTGTAATTGTTTTTGTCACTCTTACTGCCTTTTTTGTAAAGAGGGATAACATTAGCACATTTTAATTTGTCTGGGAAGACGCCGGTTGAAATACTTAAGTTAAAAACATAAGCTAATATGTTTACAACATTAAGTGCTATGCTCTTGAGGGTAGGGTTGGAAATTCCATCACAACCACAAGATCTTGAGCTGTTAAGGGAACAGATAATTTTATACAATTCTAAGCCTGTTATTTCTTCATAAAAGAAGCTATTATTTATAGCAAAGTCGTTGACTAAATGGGACCTAACGCAGCCATTACAATATGTAGGAGACTCACTTGAAAAAGACATCAGACCAACCGAAGAAAAGTAATCATTTAATATGTTTGATACTGTTGTAAGGTCATCAATAATTACATAGACATATAGCTTTGGAGATATTGGGAGAGTTGCTATCAATGATACTATTTATAGCCTTCCATTCCTTTCTTGGATTACGAAGTGCGTTACGGACTTTAGAGTAGAAGTATCTATTTCGAGCTGTCCTTATATCGTTGTTTACTTCCTTACTCAATATTCTGAAACGATTTTTCAGCGCTGTATTAAGAGGATGCACTTTTTTCTTAATTTATTTTTAAGCTTAATTTTTTTTAACACAGAATAAGTAATCCAAGGCTTTAACCTTTTTTCAGACTTTTTACGGACGATAGTATATGTAAAATTACTTATGTAATTCTGAAGAAATGATAAAAATAGATCATAAGCCTTAGAAGCATTAACTTCCTCATATATTTCCTCCCAGGTTTCGGAACGTAGTTCAATATTAAGCAAGTCGAAGTTTACTTTCGTTACCGTAGATAACAAAGTATGCTTCGCGGGTTTTTTAGTATTTAACGTACTGAAGAGAATACCAGTCATACAGTGATCAGTAATGCGGAGATCAAAATTAATACCAGCACATTCGTTTACGGATATTTTTTTAAAACGTCCAAATACATGGTCAAGACAAGTGCCTGAAATTGGTCTAGTAATTTCGTTTATAAAAGGTGATAGACCATGCTCAGCCATTGTAGCAAGATAAATTTCCGTTAAAGTACTGGGAGTTAAAATGTCTATATTAAAATCACCCAGGAAAATAAGATTATCTACTTTTTCGTTTCTTAAGAGCACTGAAAATTCATTCAAAAACACTTGAATATCATAGAGGTGTAATCTGTATACACAAACAAATTTAAAAACATCATCACATAACTTGCAAGACAATTCAATTATATCCGCGCTCAACAAATTAAGACAATTTACTTTATAGCTACCAGAATCCAGGTAATCACTTACAAAAACTTCTACTCCACCTGCAGCATACTTTTCATTAGGGTTAATATTTTCAACTGGATCGGATTTTTTGAAAGAAATGTTTTCTAAAAATACGATTGAGCATTTATGTAAATAAATCGCATTTAATGCCAAAACAAGTGATTTGTATCAAGTCCCTTTTTCACGAGAAGGCGGAAGGTCACTTGTCTGACTCAACTCGTACTTAAAAGTGTCACCATACCGATCTCGGATGAAGTTAAATATCTGGGAGTAATCCCCGACAAAAAAATGTTATAGTCCAAGCATGTTTAATCGAGAACCGGTAAGGCATTGTCGACTTTCAGGCAGTGTAGAAGTGGAAATACGTTGCTCCGAAAAGGGTCCTTTCGATCTATACGGCCATGATTAGACCACTCCTCTCATATGCATCGTTTGTTTGTTGTGTAAAAAAAACATTTCTCTCTTAAGAAAAGGTGGCTTTTGACTGACACCAGTATGCCACGGCAACTTTCCTATGGCTAAGATCAGAATCTGAATTAGATAATTAATGCATTTTCACAGCTCAAAACCGGCTCAAAAACCGGACAGGGGTCTGATGCTGGAGTCTTTGTGGAATGCGGGTCTTGGTTTTTCGCCATCGACAGAGGTTCTGCGAGCAACAATTCAAAATACCATAAATATTTGTCCTGACTGCACTAAGAATGACATTTTGAATATGACACACTTGCCCCTTTATGGGGTCTTTCTCTCGAAAAGGCTAAGGATATCTTCATCCGCTTTAGGAAAATATGACGTTTTCAGATGGGATAGCAGAGCCTATGTAGACAAAGTCGAGTTAAATTTATAGCTGTCGATTGTGGCATTCTGGGCGATTCGTCAATGTTGGATGTCCGTTTTTGTTTTTGACAGCACATACTTTGTTTTTCCCTCGTATACAGGCAAACCCATTTTCTGTCCCGTCAACTCCGCTATCAATCGGAAATGAACCCGCGACCTCTCGCTGTGTTTTATAGAATATCAATATCGCTGGGGTATGCAAGTATTGAACTGACTTTTGAAAGATTGTGCTTCGTTCGTTGACTTGTGAGTTTTGCACAATTCTTTCAAGGACGATTTTTAAGTAGTCACAATACAGTGCACCGAATTGACTTATTATTTTGTTTTTTTGACCTTAAAGGTCTCGATGAGGTTATTACCGATCTTGATGCAGCAGCGTGCAGTTATCCAGCACAAAGGGAAGAGTTTGTCAGGGATACCAAAACTAGACATGGCTGTGTGTAGCTCCCTGTAGAAGGAAAACAGTGGTGAGATCATTCTGAACTTCTTGGGGCTCCAAGAAGCTATTGGTCTTTACAATTTTGTTTTTACGAGTTTGGGCAGTTCAACCCCAAGCACAACCGTCAACCCGGAATCTATGTCTTTCCGCTTGGGCAGAAGGACCCGGTTATTAAGGAGCAAGGGACCCATTAAAGGCTCATTCGCCATCAACTTTTTCTTAACATACTGACTGAATGCATATCGCCCTCTTATGCCAGAAACATGAATGTGCAGAAATTCTATCACAAAGTTATATGGCTGGATTTCTGAAACATTGGAAAATATTATGGTTTCCTGGTACCCATGGCATTCAAGATTTTGGTATAACATATAATCGTGCTTCTGACATGACGGGGAAAATATGTCGAAACAACTCATGCAGGAATCACTCTGGAACTAACTGGAACTATGAATGTCATCATTTCATCCAAAAACAGGAAGAAGTGCCTTAGTGAAATGTCTTTACCGTCCGCTGATCTTCGAGGTACAAGGCGCCCAGCAGTCACCAACACGTAGATTTCACGCATCGTTTTTCACCGTGGGAATCAGTACCTCCCGAGTCACACGACGACACACATTATGCATTCGAAACAGAAGACATATCTTAAAAATTTAAACCTCCAACACCTTCCTCTTCCTCATTATCGTGGGAATTATTAATTTCTCTACGAGCCGTTTTGTCTGCTCTGCCATTGAAAAATATGATTCAAAATATGATTCATATATCTAAATCAGAAAAAAAAATATATCTATTGAAACGAGACTAAGCAACCGTTTGCCTAATTAAAAGTCCACTTTAGTCAAAAAAATAAACAAGCTTTGATACCTTTCAAGATCACTAATCGACATCGAAATCGACATCGACAGATCTTTGACGTAGACATCATTATAGTGCAAGAACCTATTTAAAGCCACTCATATAACGGACAACTCTGTTTCAATGTCACTGACTAATTGCAAAAGCATTTAGAAAACCAATTTAAATGTCATTGTATGTCGGTTTCTGAGAACCGGTGTGGTTTTTTCCTGTTTCTCATCTTCGTTTACTTAAGATAATATGTTTGTCTATCTCCCCATGAATGACAACACTAGTGGGTGATCTAATCACTACAAACAACACAAATATCTGACACTGACAGAAAAAAAAAACATTCACAAGCACACAACACACAAAATAGGCTTACCTTGGACTTTATTGATTTCTGCATTTGGCTCTGGGTGTTGTTAATGTTATTAACACAAGTGTACGTTAAGTGGTGTCATAGTGCATTAAGTTACAAGGTCGATGGGTTCCACTATCCACACCACACGCACAAACCCTTAGATTCCACTCAAATAGAGAAAATTTCACTTTTCAAATTCGCTATAATATACAAATCACCAAATAGCGTGTGTCTGCATATTTCACTAAATGGTTAACACGTTTAGTGAATCGTGTCGCCGCGAACTAATAGTCAAAGCCTAAGTCAAACTATATACCCAGAGATCCTGATGTCGGGCGGTTACGTTTTATGCGCAATTTCGTATTTGATTTGATAGTGTTTGTGGGGCAGCAGCGCGTCGTATGCTAACAGGCCTTAAACGAGTTATGAGAGGTTTGCTATTCTCGACTCGAATCGATTCGAAGTTTCACTGTGCGTGGGATGCTTATTAGGTATTTGTGTAACGGTTGGCCTGTCAAACTGATTTTTATTTTTGTTATCGTATGAAATTACAAAATCTCCTCACGCACAAAGCTGACCCACGCTCAGGGACGGTCAATAAATTATATTTGCCACCGCCTTCTCAAAAAAGCCCGGGTAGGCTTCAGAAAGCATAAAATTAATTGACTGATTATTGGAGACTCGCGAAATGTGGAATAATTTTTTTCCTCCTCGGTCGTCAAGTCCTACACACTATGCTTTTCGAGGAGATCGCCGTTCGATGACGACAACCAACATCGACATCGACATCGACATCGGCAACGTCAACGTCGATGACAACGACGACGACGATAATGGGGATATGTCTCTAAAAGGCAAAGACAAGAAGTTTAACTATACAAATAAACGTCGTCAAGTCTGCTTGTGCTTGTGATTGCGATTGTGATTGTGCTTGTGCTTGTGCCTGAAAGCTGAACGCTCTTCCCACACTCTTCTCCAGCCAGAGTCGATGCTGCTGGCCTGACCAGCTAAACACTGACTGGTGTTGTGCGGTTGGCTTTCCTTTGTTTGGCTGTAATGCGTTGGACTTTATGTGATTTGTTTTTTATTTGTTTTAAGTTTTAGATAGAAAAAAAAAAAAAAAAACACACACTCTACCAATGAACGCAAATATGTGTTTAAGATGACTTCTAATGGTCGGGTGATTGGACATTGGAATTGGAAATCCTTTTTGGCACAAGTAAGTGGTATGCAAAGATACCGAATGAAAAATTTACGGCACCCGATGGAGTCGTATGTTAGCTGTTTATAGACATGTTTTTGGTTTTTAAAAGCTTGATTTCCGGGACTGAGTATCATAAAAAAGCCAATTATAACATGTAGGTGAGATTTGTTCGCATACGATAACATTTTAGAGTGCATTAGCTGGTGGCGTTTTTATATTTTTTATTTATTTTGTGTTTAATGGAATATATATTAGCTACTGGGTTATTAAACATCATGTGAGCCAGGGCCAGGTGTTGTAAGTATATTTTGATTTTTTTGTTTAAATGGATTACTCGACTACTGAGATCTAGAAGATTTGACCCAGTTAAAAAGTGTAGATGCATCCTGGTAGTTGTTATTCACCTCTTTTTCTAGTTTAAATTTCAAGACACATTAACCATCCATTATTAAATGGGCCACAAAAGTGGCAACATTTTTGTGGTCTTGTCAAATCCTAAAGCAGTTGTTGCGAGAAAAATCAAAACAGCGAACCCTCAGTTCGATCAAGGCGGACTTAAACATTAAAAACTTATTGACTTAATGTCAATGTTTCTCTACTGTTTACGCGCACTAAAGGGACTTTGGATACCGTTATAATGTCTTTTGTCTTTTTATGACCATTTTACTGGGCGGTAGGGTTCCATTTAATTCGCAGAATATGTTGTAGACACTTTTACAGATCAAAGTAATTTGATCTTATGGCTAAGACAATTTTGTACAGTTCAATCTATACATTGGCAGCAGGAAATGTTCATATGGAATGTTTCTGAGTTTAGAATAAATAGTTTTTAAGCTAAAGGAAATGCACTTACACGTAATACATAATACATAACACATACGCGATCCACAAATCCACGAATGAAAAATTCGGTCGAACATAACCTTAAAATTGGCACATCTTGCACGACTAATTATTGGAGCCTTTGATTTAACAACATTTTGTTCTCAAAAATTTCATGAAAAACTCACATATTTCAACAGTGATGAAAACAGGAATTAAATAGTAGAAACGAAAATCCGGATTTGGGTGACATTCCATCTGTGTGTGTATTCGTAATAGAGTGCGGAAGGTTTCTATCATTTTTGATGAATTTGAGCCAGGAAATGTGGAAAAAAATTAAACTCTTGGAAGAACAAATTTCAGGCTAAGCGTAGGATGAGCATAATATCGCTCAAGATATTTAATGGGAACGAATTTCTGAAAATCTGTGCTCTAAGCGATGGCAGAACGGTTGCAACGTTATTTAAATTGACTCTTGGCTTTCTTTGATTTTCCATTTGTTTCAATACAAAAATGGTTCAAACTAATCTTAGACTATGCTCCCTTGAACATGTTGAGCTATCATTTCCTTTTTTATCATAACTGTGTGCTACTCTGCTTTGAATTGGTGGTCAGTCCACAGCAAACACATACATCCTTATTCTTTGTTGTTATGTTACGTTATGTTATGGTTCTTTTTTGATAATACTTAAAGAAGAAGATGGATGATTATTTTTGGGGAATGAATCGTTTTGTAATCCTTCCTTTATGATTGATGTTGCAACATCTTGACTTTAACCATCTGTACCGGAGGAGTAAATTCTACCTCCCGTAGCTGATAACTCTACTCATGATTTAAAAATGTCGGGCCCTTTTTCTTTTTCTTTGCCCTCATTAGGTTTTGGGATAAGAAAACGTGAAATCTCCGCCTTTGAATGGCCAAACGATTAAACCTTAAGAGTCTGCTGAATACCGTTAACGATGCTCCTAAAGATATTGTTGAACCTACACAAAAAGAGTTGTATACCAAAATGTAAGGGACTACGCTTAAAACTCCCGAACTTAACGTAGACTTCCAAGTTATTTCACATGACATCTTCTCTTTAATTGAAAAATGTAGTAATGCTATGGAAGGAGGCATCTTGATTGCAGTTCCTTTCATACAAGCAAAGGCATTTGACAGAGTTTGGCATCAAGCTCTCTTGTCGAAAATGCGTGCATTTGGGATGTATGTTACCCTTTTTCAATGGATTAGAAATTTCCTTTCGGAACGTTCAATTCAAGTTGTTTTGGACGCAACTTACCAAATAAATGCTGGTGTTCCCCAAGGCTCCGTTTTGTCTACGGCTCTCTTCCTGATTTTTATAAATCTGAACTGATTTTTATTAATTCTAATCCTATTCATTTCTTCGCCGATGACAGTACCCTCAGCTTTACATATTCGTTACCTGAGCAACGCCGCTCATCTTCAGGCGTTGAACTGGAACGGCAACGTATGTTAAGCTCATTAAATTTCGATCTTGACAGCATACCTAAATGGGGTAAAACCAACAGAGTGGAATTTAATGTTTCCAAAGCACGATGCTGTCTGCTGTCATTGAAGCGAACCACTAATTCTTTGCCATTATCCATGAATTGCACTTGCATCGCTGAAACCGAACGACTTTCCATTCTCGGTATGTGTGTTAATCACAACCTTCGTTGGAATGACCACATATTTGATGTCGCCAAGAACGCTGCGAAATGTCTAGGCTTCCTTAAGCGATGCAAGAAATATTTCACCCCTTCTGATCTGGCTATAATCTACAAGGCGTTTATTCGCCCAAAACTGAGTACAACGCTCATATCTGGTCTGGTGTACCAATTACATATTTGGAGCTACTTGTCCGGATTCAAAAACGTGCAGTAAAACTTATTGGCGATCGAGACATCGCGAAATCACTTGACTCTCTTAGTCATCGTTGTAATGTCTCCTGCCTGTCATTGTTTTATCGGTATTTCCACCAGAAGTGCTCAAATGAAATAGCCAGTTGCATTCCACCCCTACACCAATTCAACCGTAATACTCGCCGTGCTAGGAATGCACATCAGTTTACCCTGAAGTCTGTATTCGACGTACAATGAAATACAAGGATTCTTAACCGTACAATACGAATGTGGAATGCTCTACCCCGCTCTGTTTTTCCAATTTCAAAAAAAATATACACTTGGTGATGAATTCATGCTTTAATTTTTAAATTGCCTCCCTATAAAAAAGTGCAGTGTTGTCCTAGACCCAATCTAATATTACTTGACATGTAACAAACAAGGGTGTGGTGGGTGTTTATTTTCAGTTTGTTCAAGCTGTCTATTCATATAGACAGTGTTCCTTAAGTGCTGAGCAGTGGCCTATGAAATGTTCCTCTTGATTGCTTTAGTTTCAGCCTAAGTCATTAGTAAGTTGGACCTCACACTTCAAGGGCTGTCCACATACCTTAATTGTGGTACAATGATAGTGAATACTAAACATAACTATGTGTATGAAGCAAACATATAAGTAGTGGTAGCCTTTTAGTCAAATTTCCAAAGATGCAGTGTCGGGACAAGAACTTGGATTTGGTTTCTTTTCAAGAAAACTACGGTTTTCGAACTAATAATATTACTTATTCCTGACATTCGAATTTTTAAACGACTCAAGAACAATACTCACGTCTCACGTGAGCACGCGAGCCGACATTTTCTGTTTTTACCATAACTCACTCATGTGCGCATGGGGTAGAAAAACATAAATCGAATCACGCACGCGCACGAGAGTTATAAATAAGACGTGCGTTTCCGAACCTTGGGTTTTATTCATACGACCCATTATAAAGTAAGTGTAACCACAGACACAAAATCCATAAACACAACCATAAGAACAAAGCTGGGCACGCATTATTTTAATTTCCTTTCAAAAAAAATCTTGAAAGGCAAATGTACATTCCACAATAATTCAGGCATTCCATGTCAGCTTTTCTCTAAAAAAGCGCACATGCAGCTCATAAAAGTCAACCAATTATCTATAATTTGATAAAATTTACGTTACATTGCCAAATCTTGATTATGCTCCCATAACCTATGATCCCACATTATCAGCTTAACAAAGAAACTCCAAGATGCCTTGAGGCACAATACCACTACCATAAGTGACACAGCTCGACCAGTCAAGCCGTGCAACATTGACACAACAATAACAACTTCTGTGCTAAATAGTTTCCATTTCTGTTAATAATCATTCAATTTACGACAATTCGTGCTAGGCAAACTCCCACAACTGACAAATGCGCACACAACCGACCGACGACGCGACGCCATCTGATTTCATTTTACATGCCCCCAAAACGGACGACATTTCCATCATGTGCCCGCAAGGTAACCACCATAGTCGACAGTACGGACGACACTCGTAGCTTACACATGCTAGATGATGTGGCCTACAGGTACACTTTCCTCATTAACCACAAAATCCCATATCCAATGGGCTCTGTGGAGCAGTTAGTTACTCTACAGTTGAGGCGGCTGGAGACAACCATAGCTTTGTTTGTTATATATGGAACAGCAGGTTACAACTAACGACAACGTAATTCGATTACCTGGGGATCGTGTAAATTTCTTGCTTTGATTTGCTTTTTGCATTGTTTTGCAGCCTTCAAGGAAGTCGTGTGCGCTGCACAGATGAAGCAGCATTGATGCTTTAATGATTGTGACACAATTTGCAAGGCAAAGCCAACCGAATCAGGCTAAAAATATACGAATAGTTCCTCTTTGAATAGATTAGCAGATCAGCTCATTTGAATTAATATCAATGAGGAGTAGCTAGCAGCAAACATACACATATGTACGTGTGTGTAAGACGACGATGAATTAATTTGAAAACAACAAAACTTGATGTTGAATGTAAATTAATTTTATACGTGCTAATTAGCATTTTCGTTGACCTTGTGAAGTTTGTTTATGTGATTTGTTAGCATGATTTTGCCGTCAATGTGTGTGATGTAAGCAGCCAGATGGCCCACTGTGTTTTAGGCATGTGCAAATATCTGGACCAATCTTCTGACAGCAAATTTATGGAACCGTTATCACCCTTAATCGATCTATAATAGGTATAGCGCCAGCCTATCTGGGACAATTGTACAGCACACGCCATCGCTTGCTGGTGGCCATTTAAACGTCACTCTTCCCTCAAACCCATCTGTCAGTCAGTCATAGTTAAAGAAGCGCGACGACATGACACGACGACGACGACGACTCGTGCCACAATAATTGCCTCACTTCCGCCGCCTTGCTGGTTGTCCCATCCGGTCTTGGAGAATTCCCCAGACACGGCGAACCCCATCCTCCTCGCAGAAACTGACATTGCCCAGACGTCAGAATAATCCATAAATGCAATAATTCAGCAGTCGAACGTACGTCCGTGGCTCCATCTATCCATCCATCTTCCTCTCAGTGTACATAATTTACAAATCACCTACACGGCGCGTTGTCGGCCGTGCCGCGCCAGCTACTATAGCCGTTGCCAGTGTCACATCTAGTACACACAGCTCGCTCGACGCTAGATGCGTCACTATGACCATAAATGGTCTGGGGCGCGAGCTCACACAAGGACGTGGACGTGATGCGATTTCCATGGCGGCTTTAATCGCTTATTTATTTGTTTTTATTTATTGCTAGGCGACCGGGTTGGACCGGGACCGGGACTGGGACGGGGACTGGTCAAACGATGAAATGCATTTCAGCTTTTGCTGACTCCGTTGTCGGCCGATGTCGTTCCCACTGGCTCAGTCAGCAGCAGTATTGTGTAATGCTCTCGCCGCACTTGTTGAGGGTAGTGGGCTGGCAAGTGGCGGCTAGTGAAAATGAGACTGCGGTGGCTGACGATGCCTTGTTGTAGTGGTTTGATTGAGGTTTTGCTTATGAATGGCGAATGAGCGGTGGTTGATAAAATGACTTCCATAAGTCGATTAAAGTCCGTCGTCGTCGTTGTCGTCGTCGGCGTGTTATGTCGGAACTCACTTGCTTGCCTATTCTGCTTGCAGCAAGCAGGTCATTATAATTTTTTAATTCCGTTTTTCTCTTATTTGTGTGTTTTTATTTTTGTTTTTTCGCTGTGTGTAAAGAATGAAATTCAATGAATGTGCGGTTGGGCTTTTATGGTTCTTGATATGCAGAAGGCAAGGACGGCTTATGCTTTAGGACGTGGGTGGGTGGTAAAAATTCTGCGGATTTTATGCTGAAACAATTTAAGTTGTTTTGCTTTTAAAACAGCGATGGTTGGGTTGGGTTTCCAGCTGACTTCAGCTTAACCTACATAAATGATACTTATTAATGGTAAGGGGCCAACGGAATGGGTAATTATATTGGAATTGTTTGAGTCGAAAAAAAATTAAGTGAACTTGTAAAGGATTTTATGAATTTTTAAATAAGGACGTAGTTGGTCTTAATTGTAACTCAAGTGGTTGAGGTTGATGGTTTAATAAAAATTCACAGAATTTGTTTTTCCTACAAAATTGTCAGATCTCTGCGGTTTTTGCGTTATTTTGAAAAAAAATTTTAACTCACGGAACTATTTGAAAGGGTTGAAGGGTAGAAGCAGAGAACTTTAAATTGGATACTCTGTTTTTTTTTGTGAATTTTTTGAAATTCATCATGAATCGACTCATACCGGAGCAACGTTCGCGATGTGCATTTGGGGAATGGTGCGAATAAATCTTTGCCATTGATCCCTGCAAATGAGCCAGCCGCTAATTACCTAGCAACTTTTGCGTCTCCTATTTACGAAAACCTAACTCAGGCCAACAAAGAATGTGAACTCTTTTAACTTCGCATACCACAAAGTTAGGATGTTTCTATCGCTTATTTATTATTTACAGATCCTCACTTTCAATCGACAGAGGATCTTGAAAGTTGGCTTAGCAATAAGAATTGCGGTTTTTCTCAAAAGACCTATAGTTTTGATACTCACGGTGAAAGAAAAAACACGGAAACAAATTAAATAAAATTGTATATCTACTCATTTTAGGTCGAAACCCTAGGCTATATAGAATGAATACAAGGGCAGCGAAGAAAGACTACCGAAAAAGAACAAGGGAGGAAAAAAAGATCCTACGCCAGAAAGAAGTGGGAGTACGCCGTTTCCCAAGCTCAGGTAGATAGAAGAGTTTCATGATCGAAACAGCATCCGGAGGTTTTATAAGAAAACAAAGCAACAGGCTTTAAAGCCCGAGAGCAGGTTCAAGCGAAGAAAACCTTTTTGGGCGCATTTTGAGGAGCTCCTTATTTAGAATATTTAAAACTTCAAAGCCGATAGACCCTACTGCAATGCCTTTGGTGCACAGTTGCATTCTTTGATGTCCTTTTGTAGGTGTCCAGGACATTTCCTAAGTATTTTATTGAAACCTTGAAAAGCAACCATACTTTGCATAGGAGAGTAAGGAATTTTGACCATTAAAAAATAATTGACGAATGATAAATTTCTAAATGAAGTAGTAGGAGATATGCGTGCTGAGCAAAGTTGTCCTTAAATTTTTATGATTTTAAATAGAAATTTTTCACATAAGTTTATTGCGGTTTGAATATGCATTGACAAAGCATAACCGTACAAAAACACGCTTTCATTGGTTTTTGCCTTAATATGAGGTTGGGCCTTAATACTCACTCAGTAGTCAGAGACCAACACGCAATGATCGAGCATGCGTAGTAAGAAATCAGAAACTAATTTGTGATTCAGGGTTTGGAGCGTTACCGATGACCAGCATGAAAAAGTGTCCCATAAAAGTGGCCACGACTTTAAAAAGGGGCCAATGGCAAACTAAACCCGAGTATATCTACAGTGATTAGGGACACTCTCGCCAATTTAATAATTTGAAGTCACACATACACGAGAAATAGACGGCAGTAAGAAAGTTTTGCATTGAAAGAGATATACAAGAGGAGTAGAACTTTGTCGAACTGTGATACAGGGTGTGGCGTTCAAAAAAAGGAAAAATAAATTTACCAAACTTTTTTATTAATTTATATTTTATAAAATATGTTCACAAGCTAGTGTGCTTCGCATAGTTTTCGTTGTGTTGTTGTATTCATTAAACTGCTTAATGATATGATAAACTCGTACACGAACATAAAAATTTATGAGTATTTTTTACGAGTTTAAGAATTCCTGCGAAAATTATGTTAATTGCGCACCCACATATTATTTTAAATTTGCAATATAGGAGGAAACATTCTGTTGGGGACTCAAATGAAAACAAATTAAATACTCTAAAAATAATTAATATTTAAAAAGAATTAATAATTATTTTTCAAACTAATTTTTCATTTTTATTTTCCTTGCGTAGATTTGTTCTCTTACAAATTTATTGGAAACCAAAACCACATTCAAAAATAAATAAAAACGTTACTAGAATAGGTACCAAAAGGAATGTTTTTATTTCTTATGTTTCGTGCTCTAAGAGAGAAGGAATCAAAGGAGAAAAGATTCAATTCGTATCCGTATGCCAACAATCCATCCGCATTTCGCATACACATAGAAAATAGATGCGATATAAGGACCCATATCGTTACTATAGGTACCACAAGGAATATTTGCATTTCTTATGTTTCGTTACTTCAGATACTTTCGTATTTATATGTTACTTTTGGCAAACATGAGAATTCATTTCTTTGTCTGTTTGTGAGCTAAGGTGATAAAAAAGAGCATTCGATTCATTTATATAATTGCAAGGATTTCATGCGAGTATTGGTAGCCCTTTTTTAAAATGTCAAAATTAGGTGTCTTCCAACCATTTTAAGTGGAGTTTTGAATTGCCATACATAGCTTTCGAGAAATGTCTTTCGAAAATCCTATCATCCCTCGAAATTGGAGTATTTAGTAAGTATTGCTTATTTATTCAACTAAACCACTTTGGTTTTCTAAAAAATTACAGAGATATAAAGCAGTCTTCTGGTTGTAAATTTTTTGAAATTGCTTACCTCTCACTATTTTTCGTTATTTTAAAATATTTTATACCAACATTTTCCTTTTCATCATTCCCATTTAAAAAAAATTCAATTTTATTTTATTCTAATCTTTCACACACGATTCTGAAAACCCTTTTTAAAAAAAAAAAAAATGGAATTGACAATTCAACTTCGGCCCGCTTTTAAAAATACGGGTAAAAAAATTTTAAACAATTTCCCCAACTAATTTGTGTGGCCATCTACTACACAATTTAGAACCTAAAAAGTGTTGACAATAAAACTTAAAATCGTTCAATATGATATATTAAGAAAGTAATAGCTTTTTTAATAAATAGCCGATAAAAAAAAAAACACATATCAAACAAACTTTTCAAGTCATACTCGAATGGCTGAGGGCAAATACTACTACACTAACAACAAATCCGGCCCGCGTTTAGAAAAACATTATGGGAAAACCGTATTCATGTATCTTACGCACTAAGCCAGCTGCAATAGTAGTAGTAAAATGTGTTGTGTACTCTTTTTATTATAAGTGATTGCGCATAAGAGTTAAATCAGTCGTTTTTACCTGTTTTCACTTACGGTACGTATTTGTTGTAGTGTTTTATTTGTAGTAAATAGAACGAGTTGCACAGTAATTACTCTGAATCGATTTATTTTCAAAAACAAATTTTAAAGAAACGTGACATTTTAATTACAAATGTACAACTCATTAAAAGTAATCCAAACTTCAGTTTGTGTTATTGTACATATCACCAGTCCATTGTTATTTTAGTGTCATTAAATTATATTGAAATTTGAAACTACAAAACACTGCAAATCGTTAACCGTAGCAAAAACAAACAAACCATAGATCAATAAAAATCGAAAAATTTTAATATTTTAGTCCTGTATCGAATATCGAGCAAACGGAGTACGGTGCATTGCAAAAGAAGCTATGTATCTACTTCTTCTCTCCATTCAACGACGAGATTATGATCAGTATAGTAGGGGTCAGGAACCATCCCACTCAACTGCATTCCTACTGGTCCGCCCGTGGGGTTCGCCGGTTCGACATCAAAAAATATCTGCAGGCATCCCGATTTTGGATCACTTCATCATTGAGGCCAATCAAATGCTGGTGTTTCTGCATTTGTGTGATCCAGGAGTTTTTGGGCCTGCCTCTCTTACGCGATTGTAAGGAAATGTTGATTACCTTGCCTTTTTGACGGGGTTCGTAGGATCCCTCCTTTGAACATGACAATACCAACTGAGTCGGTCGTGCTCCAATTTTTTCGAGATGTGTTCTTTGACGTGAAGGCTTCCTCGGATTCTGGAACTCCTAATTCGATTAAGCTCAAACCCATACCCAAACAACAAGTGCTCGTTGCAGGGCAGTCTGATCATCACTTATGATGGCTCCATCGTCAGAAAAGAATAACCGATGCACTTTAGGGTCCGTCACTTTTCCCTCAAGGAGATAATCTAGGACTGTAATTAAGAGCAAAGGACTTAAAATACTCCTCGTTGAACACCGACTTCATTTGGCAATTCATCGGTGACCCCTGCGGGACATCTGACTTTTGTCTTCACTCCCTCCTACATGTCCATGATCATCTGTACGTAGGTTTCAGTAACTGCTCGTTGTCTTATCGCTACCCATATCAGATCTCTTGGTTGTCTATCAAATGCTATGTATCTACTTACTTATCTATATGGCAGAGGTCCATTCCAGGTTACCTGCTGGAATATGGTAGTTCAGTCAGTGGTATTTGTTTAGTCTAGTTTATGCGAAACCATACTTCATTTGTCAATGGAACTATCTTGGGAAGCGAAAAATGGATGCAGATATGTATGTTCTGGAAATAACGGCCCGAAAGTCCCCATTGTTGTAAAAATTGGCAAAAGCAGAGAATTTATGAAAAGTCGTCGCCACGAGGACTAAGATAAATGTTTGCGAAAAACCTTAATTTATTTTTGATGATGATAAGAGTTTCTTTTATTGGTACCTACGTGGCCATAAGCGTCAGCTTCACCAAAACTGCATAAATTGTGACTTGAGAAAATAAACACTTTATTTTATTCCGTCAATTTTACGATTAGTTTTTTATGATTTTATAAAATGCCAATTTTCTAAAATCTTAGAAGTGATAATATCTTTTGTCATTATTTAGTAAAAGGCGATAAAGTTTTATATGAATCAGTTTCAGTCGCGCCATTTATTCAATTTAGTTGGTCAAAGTGAAGGATTTTAAGTTTAATATTTATTTTTTTGTTTTAAGATAGTTTCAACCCTAAACTACCTACTTGGAGTCTCTCAGACTTATAACTATTTCCACGCGTGTTTTTAATAAAATTTTTTAATTCTTCACGTGTCATTATACCTTTCCCTTTCTACTTTTAATACCGCGTTGGCGGTTGTCGAGAACACCTGGTAGTAGGTAAGTAGTTTTGTGACTGAAATAAGTGGAAGGTAGTTAAGGGTTAAGTACATACTTGATGTGAGTACACGGTGGGGCAAATACAAGTTTCTTTTTAAAAGCAACAAAATGAACAAAATTAATTTTTTTACACGTAAATATTAGGGCTTTATTGAAAGAGCAAACATTCCCATTAACTATGAACACAACGTCACCCTCGGTTGGCTTCTAAATGGCGCTTTCTGTCACTTCAATTTTTTAAGACCTTGTTAATGGTTTCAGGCTGTAGCCCACGGATTGCCTTAAGTGCTTGAATGGTTGGTATAACATCGGTCCCTTACAGTTCCCCCCAAAAAATATCCAAAAGGATCAGTTCCGAGGTGCCCAATTGACATCTCCAAGACGGCTGACGACACGATTTGGGAGTTTGGTGCGCAAAAGATCGATTGTGGCATGAGTTGTGAGGCATACCGCGCCATCCATGTCTTTAATTTCAGTAAAAAAAAAATTTAACATGGCTCTGTAACGCCCACCGTTGACTGATTTTGAGCAGCAAATAGCTTTCAGTGTCAAAATAACCTATGATTTAAAAAGAAACTATAGATGGCCCACTAAGCATTTGGTGTTTAGATAGCTGAGAAGGACGTCCTTCTTTAGATCGACTTGACTTTCCTTGCAAGAAATGAAAAGTTGTTCAATGGGAGTCAAATAGGTACACCCTGTAACTTAGTAGGTGTTTATTTCATAGGATTTTATTTACAACATGAACCAATGAATCGAATCCCAAAATATCGGCCACTCTTAAGCTTCATGATAACATTATAAACCTATGATCTCGGCAAACCATTACCTTGGCTTAGACTGCTGCATGTTAATACAAATAGCTCCGTAAATAGTTGCTACAGAAACTTTATGTAGGATTTAACTTTGAAAAAACAAAAATATGTAATGGTTTCTGTAGTTGCGTAAATATTGCACATATTGAAGATGGAGCACGATTTTATCCTTAGAAAATGTCTTAAACTTTTGGAACTTATGTTTTTAGTGATCGGAATAATATTTCTATTAGATCCAATGAACGTATAACTAAAAATGTTTTACAATTCCATCAATTGTTTCATCTTTTCTTTTAAGTCAATAGTATTGGTTCCACCAAGAACGATGGTATGTAAAATTAGTAAAATAAAGTCGATTTTTTAGCCCAAACATTAGCTGAACTGAAAATTATAGAAAAGATGAAAAAAATACAAGGTTTCTTGTTTTATGAGGAAAATCTCTGCCCCAAATTGTGGCACCTTAAGCCATTTGCTGCTCCATGAACTTGTCTAGCACAGTTTGGTACGAATTTAAAATTTACAAATTTCTTATCTAATCATAGACTGTCATCCTGTATCAAACGAAGTTGTTCTTACTTGATCTGTCAGTATTCTCTTACTTGTGTTCTGATCTAGAATTTGTTTACTAAATATACAGTTATTTTACAATTCAGTGAAATGCATTGTCCAATACGTAGGTCACCTCATTTCAAATTTACCTCATATTTGAATCTCAGCTGTTATATCGTAACATATCGTAAAATATTGCCAGAAAATATGTTCCTAAGAGTATGCAATGATTTATATCATTCATCGTTAACATCAAACGCTTAAAAAAAACATTGCATAGTTATGGACACTCATATAATCGAAACGATCACGAACGACTGAATGATTAGAGGCGACTATAATTTTTTTTGGGCAGTCAATGCTACAATTGGAAGTTTAAAATTAAAATTAGCAGCATCATATTTTTATTTGCCGGTAAATAAATTGGTTTAGCTGTATAACATCATCAGTAATGGAGGAGAATTTGGTTGGTGGAATTATTAAATTAGTAGTGAAAAATTTGATCTGGTTAAGGAAATTAATAAAGTGGACAGTAACACTACTGAAATGGTAGATTAAGTCATTACTCATTTATTTTGCTGAGCATTCCTTCTAAAGACTTCTTCGGATTTAACTAACTCAACTGCTGTCAATTTCGTTGACCAACATTGCGAATCGTATGTGAGCGTCGGACCCACTGCGGCGTAGTATGCATTTTTCGATCACAAAACTAAAAGTAAAAAGGACCTTCCTTGCACACAAACCCTAATTGGGAACTATCCGATGACTCAAGAGGAGCATCTAACTCTTGTCTTTGCTTACACGTCGTAGGAACTTAAAGGAACTTTTCTCTGTCTTGGCGCCAGCCCAACCTCATATCTTGGTTGTAGTAGAATTTTCTAAATGATCCGTTTGTCTCAGTTTATTATGGGGACAAGGTGGCGTATACTTAATTTTTATTTTAAATTCTTAATTATATTTTAAACACTTCATCTTTAACAAAATTTCTTAACATAGTATAAAAGGAAGTCCCCAAACTGCGTGCTGCAACTTTTCACGAGAACGGATTGAGATGCGGTTATCACGGTTATACCTGTTGAATTTTTCGTGCTAGGTTTACGCGTATTGAATATTGCTCAATCGCTAAATGGGGTTAAGTAGACTTTTCCTGCATATTCAGGCCTATCACAAGTTCCCTTCGGAGAAATTCCCGAATGAAAAATTCCGCTACGAATCCCGAAAAAAAATCAAAAGATCCGAAGGAATTCGAAAAAAACATTTCCTGATTGAAAAAAATTAATTTAAATTATCGAAATCAGTTGATTTATGTCAAAATTAATAATCAAACAATAGAAAGAAAAATCCCTGAAGATAAATAAAAAATTCCCTTAATTTTCCCAAAACAATTTTTTTTATCAATTTTATTTTTTGTGACTTGAATGAGTTCTTACAACTTATTTGTAACATTGACTAAATTTAAAATATATACGTATTAAACAAAGAAAAAGAGATATTAGTTACATCGACCCTGAGTACTGTCCCATTTGTCAAATTCAAATTCATAAACGTCAAAAATTAGTTTGTCGTGCATATTTTGTTTTTATTGTTATCAATTCATTAAGAGGCAAAAAAAAACAAAAAAAAATCAAATACAAAGAAGGTGACTAAGGAACGCATGTAACATTTGGATGAAACTTTGTAAGTTATCCTTGAAATTATTTCAATTTGCTTATCTCACTTACAATAGGAGAAATTTCAGACTAAACAAAATGCAGCCCAGCATTGGCGGTAACAAAGACGCCTTCAAATAGTGCTTCAAAATTTAACAAAATTTCTTAACATAGTATAAAAGGAAGTCCCCAAACTGCGTGCTGCAACTTTTCACGAGAACGGATTGAGATGCGGTTATCACGGTTATACCTGTTGAATTTTTCGTGCTAGGTTTACGCGTATTGAATATTGCTCAATCGCTAAATGGGGTTAAGTAGACTTTTCCTGCATATTCAGGCCTATCACAAGTTCCCTTCGGAGAAATTCCCGAATGAAAAATTCCGCTACGAATCCCGAAAAAAAATCAAAAGATCCGAAGGAATTCGAAAAAAACATTTCCTGATTGAAAAAAATTAATTTAAATTATCGAAATCAGTTGATTTATGTCAAAATTAATAATCAAACAATAGAAAGAAAAATCCCTGAAGATAAATAAAAAATTCCCTTAATTTTCCCAAAACAATTTTTTTTATCAATTTTATTTTTTGTGACTTGAATGAGTTCTTACAACTTATTTGTAACATTGACTAAATTTAAAATATATACGTATTAAACAAAGAAAAAGAGATATTAGTTACATCGACCCTGAGTACTGTCCCATTTGTCAAATTCATAAACGTCAAAAATTAGTTTGTCGTGCATATTTTGTTTTTATTGTTATCAATTCATTAAGAGGCAAAAAAAAACAAAAAAAAATCAAATACAAAGAAGGTGACTAAGGAACGCATGTAACATTTGGATGAAACTTTGTAAGTTATCCTTGAAATTATTTCAATTTGCTTATCTCACTTACAATAGGAGAAATTTCAGACTAAACAAAATGCAGCCCAGCATTGGCGGTAACAAAGACGCCTTCAAATAAGTGCTTCAAAAACTTCAAGTGGAGCCAGGCGTTTTAACATCTTCTATGACCCCAATCTGTCGATTGAGTGCGTCTCTGAGATGAAGGCTAATATGCTTGGCACCGGGAACGATTTCGAAATAAGTATGCACCAATCAACGTTCCCCATTAATCTAAGGAATTAACAGCAATTTTAAAGAATAAAATAATTTTTAAAAGAACTTACATTTTGTTAAATTAACTATTACTGTAAGTTTATTACTGTTTGTCGTGGTGGTGATGCCAAATTCTACGAATTTCGAATTTCGTAGCACTTTTGCCAATACGAAGGGAACTTGTAATAGATTTTTCGGGATTCGTAGACATTTTTCTATTACGACGTGGATCGTGACCGGGGTTATTATATTTTGAATCCGCTTCCTTCATTTCCCTTCTTGGTTATCTTATTTACACTCTGCTTTAACATGTTTGAATAAAAATCTAGCCAGACGTTGATTATATTTCTTCAAAAATTAATAAAAAGATTTTGACTACATATTAATTTAAAAAATCTTCCCCTTTTTTTGCAGAGATTAACATTTGGATAATGATATTATATACTGAATATTTATATACCAACAAATATGACTGAAACTGTGCCAACTCTAACGACCAAACATCATATAAAACGTGCCACAGCAACCAGCAGCCCAGCATTGGCGGTACAAAAATTCAAAGGATTACCACTGGAACCGCCGACAAAGGATCTGGTGAGTACACAAAAATTGTTTCTTTTTTAAAAAAATGTTTACAAAGACCGTTATCAGGCGTTAGCCTCTGTCCTAACTAACAATAAATGTGCAACACGCATATTTTATTCCCCAATTCCTACTTAACAACTGTTGATGGTGTGCGCCGTACGTGAAATGGAAGTCGCTTTCAATTTTACGAATTGCGAATCCTACGACACACATTCGTACAGCCTGGTCTAGCTAAAAGGAAAACCCATCCATCTAGAGAAGCTTATCCGAATGCAATCACCGTATAAACGTAGACCAAATAAAGAATTGAGATGGCGCCTGCTGAACAACAACCATTTTCCAGCCATGATCCGTGTGGCGAAAAGTATCTGTATCTTTCTCTGTTTGGAACCACGCGTTGTTGTCTAAGCCCGACACTATCACCTTGAGAAGATCTCACTTAACACGCACTGCAGCGGAGAAGACGTAGTAAAAAACAAAAACAAAAAAGCAGAAAGCTGTGGACAAAGATAGACCACAGCCAGCTCCGTTCAGTTATGGGTTGCTTATGGGCTGGTTATGGGTTCCCACGAATTTCTCGGTCTTGCGTGCGCAAGCTAATTTCGTTTCGCCGGCATATAACATGGTTCAAGTGAACCATTTATGAAAGAAGTCTATTTCGGAGTTTGTAATAGACCACCGCACCATCACCAGCACCGTGACATGCCAGAGTTGGTAAATGGTAATATACTCTCTGCGCGAGGTGCTCCTCCACTCGTAGTCGACATCGAAAGAGATGATGGAAAATGTGTAACACACAACAACAACATCATCTACTGGGCCTACAATTTATGAATGATGAAATGTTGCGATAAAAATTACTACTGGCAGCACATACAAGGTCGGAAATGAATCATTGTTGCGGGCTTCAAATTTCATCGAGCAAAAGATGCTGTGCCGATTGCGCGAGTCTGCTGGGTTTAGGCAACAAGGTGCATGGATTGAGGACAATGACTCATAGAAGGTGAGTATAAATAGACGTAACAAGCGATAGAAATGCTCTCGAGGATGGCTTGTTAAGTGTGTCCAAATAGTCTTCGCTAAATTGGCTGCAAAAAGTGATTTTATTTAAATCAAAATAAATGTTGCATTGTATTCAAATTGATGTTTTTTTACACATCGTTAGCTTGGTCTCATTTTAGCTTTTATATTTTTTTTGTTTTAATTTTTTTTTTTTGCTGATTGAAATTTGCCAAGTGACCCATTGTACTTTTGACCTTTATTCAAAATAAATCCTTTAATTTCTTCAGATAGCTGCAGACCTTGCATCTAACTAGGCGGTCCTAGATTTTGCTTTATCTCCCCCTGTACCCGGAAGCGTAGAATTATTTATGGGACAAAATTTACTTCCGCACTCGTAGAGCGGCAAGAGCGCTTTAAGATCTTTATATACGTAAACCTGCTCGTCCTAATGGTATCTCCCCTTTTGCTCTTAAGAGGAACCAAGTTTGTCAGCAACCGCTTGACAGAGTTTCGCATCAAGTTCAGTTGTCAAGAATGTGTGAAATCGATAACACCCTTTTTCATTGGATTCGAAATCCTTTTAAGCTGTTCAACGGAAATTGTTTTGAAAGATTTCAAGCTTTTCAACTCACCAAATAAATGCCGGTGTTCTCCAGGGCTCAGTTTTGCCCCAAAATCTGTATCTCATTTTTATAAATGGTCTCACGTCTGTCACTTCTAACCTATTCATTCATATTCGTTTCCTGATCAAAGTCCCAAATCTTCGGACGTTGAACTGAAACGGCTCAGTTAATTCCAAACTAAAGTAGGGTCAATCCAAAAGAATGAAATTTAAACCTTCCATAACGCCTACCAGGAGCTGGAATTTTGTTTTGAAAGTAGTGACTTTCGTCCTGCAGTTTGCATCATCTGCTCAAGAACAAGATCAAAGAAGTACCACAAATAGCTGATGATAGCAACATGATGCTGAAATTTTGTGCACGTTTGGAACAGTTCAGATGAACTTCTGATCTGATCTGATCGATCTGCTGAGCTGAAAGCCACACTGGTACGTGTCGATTAGAGTGATTAAAAGGGCTTAAGCACTACTTTGGAATATCATCAGAGCCGTCGGCCTTAATGTTCTTAACCATCTCGGACCTGCATATCAAATCAATCGCTTCATGCAGCGCAGTAATATTGCAAGTAGCCGGCTGTTGGATACCAAGACCCAACAGGCATTGCAATATTCTCGATTTACACACATCCTTATCCTTCCGGCTCCCGAACTCGTCCAGCGTTTTCCAGGTGGAGGGAAGCAGGCAAGATACTTCTAAATTGTACAACAATAAATTCAAATATATATATTCATTTTCGTCGACAATCAGGCCACAATTAAACCCCTCTTGTGTGTGCCCTCTGTCTTGAGCGGGCCGTCTGTTTAGAATCTCTCTCATCTGGGTTTCCGGGCATAGAAATATAGAGGGGAACGAGAAAGCCGACGAGCTCCTTCCTTACGGAACCCTGCATGGCCGTTGGGGCGAACCCGTTCGGATTCGTGAAGGGAGAAATCACCTAACACTTCAAGGCGAGTGCAGAGTCTCGGTGGAGGAATCTGACAAACTGAGTCACTTCTAGGAAGACTTGGCCAAATATAACAAATCTCATACACATAACGCGTGTGGATGTCTCTAGGTTGTAAATACATGCCACTGGACGGTAGGCACCCACGCTGCCAGGCTCGGAATACTCCACAACACCCATTGCCGTAGCTGCAATGACGCCAATGATAGTGAAACAGTTTTTTGCCTCCTATTCGGATGCCCCGGCTCTGGCTAAGGCTACGGTTACGGTTGCATTGGATGCGTATTCTGACAAAGAACTGCTCAGAACGTAACAAAGAAAACTGTACGTTCTTATGGAGCTGTTGTTCTTCAGAGCAGTTATTCGTCAGAATACGCATCCATTGCGAAAACCATTCTTTGACGACCTTTCTGATATCTTCGACATGGGTCTCAATGATATCATAATCTTTCTCAATTCTACCGGGTGGATTTAGATCCACACCCAATACCCCTTACCCTAAAGTCCTCGTGAGTGGTGGCATCAAAACGGCGCTACAGTGCTGCTTGCGTACCTTTTATGTAGTCATAAAAATCAGCCACTTCACCTACATAGAGGTGGCAGGATGCATCCCAGATCACTGCGGCCATATGTGGGCCTATTGTGATTTTATCAATTTAGATCTCATCCACAGTTTGTTATCAAAGCGGCAAGCTCTTTGGGTGAGCTGGCAGCTATAACTGCTATATTTTCGGCTTTCCTGTTTCCTTCGGTTTCCCTTCAAAAATTTAGTTTTTTTTTTCTCCTAGACAGGTCTAAATGATACTTTTGTATTGCTTATTGATAGCCCGCAGAATGGTCTTGGCGTGCTTACTAATTGCCTTCATATCCACTGTGTTCTGGCACCCAAATCAAATGGATCGTGTTAGACACTTGTCTATTGTTTCACCAAAGACTGTAGCATATCTGAGTCTTTTCTTAGGATTTAATTTAAGGCCAATCTTTGGGCACCATCCCGCAACTTGATTCAGAGCCCTCTGGAGGCGGTTAGAGATTGTGTCTTCGAATTTACCTTAAGGGGGAAAAGAACTCCTCCCTGGGGGTATCCTTTTGTAGCTATAGCACTGTTCATTCACTCATTCATAACACCATTCTCCTGGCCCTATACTCTTTTCTTGCTACCTTTATTTTTATGTGTGCATCTTTAGTAACCTCTTTCCGGTTTACGTATACATAATTCTGCTAAGGGCTCTTTCTATTGGATGGGTGGTAACCTAGGGTGATTTCTTTTGTAGCAATACTGGGACTTCTGGCTGTTGATGTCCTTCTTAAGTGAATGTACGGAGGAGAGTTTTTTACTCAAGCGCCCTTTGTAGGTGTCCAAAGCCGATTTTCTTCTTCTACGCAGTTTGCAGCTCAGCAAGCAAGTAGTCGGTGTCGATTTTTATCCCATCTCTTACGTTCAAGATGTTAGATGCGTGCCTTGCATTGATTAACACAAATTCGATTTGAGATGTCTTATGTGGCTTAAAAAAAATTCTTTTATTGATAAGTTTCAAGGCTCTAGCCCCTTGAATTTTTGATGCTACTTTGATGAGCTACTGGTGGGCAATTATGGTAGAAGAACGACTTACCTAAACTAGCGAGTGCATTTGCAAGATGGCCTTAATAAACGCGGCGTATATAACCTATGACAGCCAATTACCAACGAACTGTGGACGCCATCTTATGTTAAGTAAGTCACATTTTCGACGCAGGGACACAAGTTCAAAATTTGATTAGATTATGGACTTTGGTGGGACGCAAGGTTATCTCCCTGCAGTGGGACGCCCACATCTTCATGTAAAAGACATAAATAGGGCAATGACATAAGCACAATGTCATTGAGACATTAGAAAGTAAAAATTAATAGCAAAGCTCAATAATATTTGCCAACCATTCAGGATCCCATAAAAACAAAGAAAAAACCACATAGCTATACACAAGTATATATATTGTACACACAAGAGAAAAACGACCCATAAAAACACCTTTTCCAACAATACATACCAACGTACATATATTTGTACTATCTACATTCAGCACACAGACAATAGCTATCACCCATCTCCAGCAACAATGGGTCGTAAAAATGGCAACAAACCAACGGCGATGAACTCACAATGAACTTACATTGGCCCCCTATGTTGACCTAATTAACATTTAAGCCGCTAAATATGCCCATTTGGGGCGATTACAACAAAAGGGAAACCATAGACTCAGTTTTACTGTTGTCAAAGGTCAGCATCCATAATCTACTTACGGTACGACTGTCTAGAGGAGTGTCAGCAGAGAAAAAAGAAAAGTAACAAACAAACAAACAACATTGCTTGATGTAATCTGCATCTAACTTCAATTTTATTGGCAACTCTACTGATCTGTCATCAAAGTGCGGGTACATTTTAAAAATGTCATTTGTGGGTGTTTTCTTTTTTGTTTTCTGTCAAATACCTTCATGTGTTACCGTGCCGCTTGTACTTGTGACATAAGGAAAAACTAAAACATTCATCATCAACTCTCAACTAATGTGCATGTGGGTAGTTTTTTTTTTACTAATGGTAAATGGTGCAGTTTGTTGCTTTGATAAAAATCTTGTTTTGCCGCCCAAATGTCGCCATCATCTCAATTTGGTCAGAAAAATCAAATCACTTTACTATTCTCCAATTAATCTTCAGAATGATTAAGAAAAAAAAAAAAAGGCGTCAATTCGCGGCAAATGTCGTCGTCGACAACTGCTGCAACAAATCATAAACGAATGACAAAAATGCATTTGAAGGCTTTCCGAGAGCTAACAATGTGGAATTTGTTGCGCACGACGAATGGCTATTTATGGGGATTGCGTTGTGGGTTAGGTATATATATAGCTGTGCCTTTTTTGGCGGAATCAAAAATAATTTGCTTTCATTTTGACATTTAACCGCGTGCGTTGCGCCGGCGCGGCAGTCGGCTGGATAATTAAGTTAAAAATAAAATAAATGCAATAAGGAGTTCATTAAAAAACTTATTTAGACAAATCAGGGGATATAGAGAGAACGTGAGGTATGAAACTAGATAATTTCATAGAATTGAATATTTATTTGGTTAGGTTTTTTTTTGCATTGGAGATGTTGAGATATTCAGTTTTATGTCAATAGACCCCCTTAGGAACCCGCAAAAACATTGGATATTTAAGTCTAAAGCATTGTAATAGCTGCTGACAAACCTCCCCAAAGTAAGTAGTGTTCTCTGAACTGCAATATTCTATCAAATAGCAAAGCAAAAGCAACATGAAGTACTTGTATGACTGTTCAAAGTTCAGAGAATCAGTGACATGTTTTTTAATGAGTTAATAAGAATTACCCCGTCTACACGGAGTAATATGTAAGTTGTGGTATAAACCTAAAAATATGAAAAGCTCTAATGTTCGGCTATTAAAATGAGATTCTTTCAAGATTATATTTCAATTAAAGTATAAAATTTAACCTCACCGACTACACAATACCCAAACATCACTTCCAAAAAAAAATGTTGTATACCAGACGGAACTAGACACCGTCAGGAAAACTATGAAGTATCCATTTTCACGGATGGTTAAAAAATGGACTGTGCAGCGGGTGCTGGCGTCTTTTTTGTTGAACTAAATATATTTAATTCGTTCCGCCCTAAAAACCTCGTCCAGTTTCTCCCAGGCGAACGTACTTGCAATTAGGCAAGAAGGTAGCATACTTATGACCAAATTAATAACCAAACAAAATATTCAGTAATTTTTTAAGACAGCCAGGCTGCGACTAGGGATCTTGATGCAATCACCAGTATGTCAAGGTTAGTTGAGGACCGTTATTGGCTCGAGCCATTTTCTCTCTCTCTCTCATTTAGGTTCCCAGTGATAGGAACATAAAGGAGAATGAGAGGACAGACTACTCAGACTCGTAAAAAGAAATATCTTCCAGCACTTTACCTCGAAGGCGGAAACTAGGTGGTCAAAGCCTACAAAGTGCGTCATTTCTAGGAAGAAATATAACAAATATAAAACACAGAATCCCATTCAGAGACTATGTGCGGACGTCGCGAAACTCTGCCAAGCTTGGTATTCTCCATAACACTCACTGCCATAGCTGTGGGGATATCGGGGAAAAGGAAACTGCGTTCCATCTACTCTGCGGTTTTTCGGCAGAACCTAAAACTAGACAAGAGAACTTTATGAGATCTCAGGCAGCGATTTCGAATATGGTGTGGTTTCGAGCTCTTACTCAATCTTGTCTTCTTTCTTTTGTTCTCTTTTATTTAGGTCACGTAAGTTGTCGTTGTGGCGTTAAAGCGCTAATTTTGTGTTTCTGACTTTGGAGTTGGAAACCGCCCACTTTATCTACTTACGTATCCTGCCTAATAGGGAACAAAAGAGACACTGCAGTATCTTCCAATCAAAACCACTTAAGGCTGGGGCATTTACTGATAATGAAGATAATATCCAACATAATACATAACCAAGGGGCTGGAATTATGCGCCATCAGATCGGAGTAAGTTCTGGGCGCAGAATCGAGTTAAACTCATGGGTATCCGGTCACTTTAGTATAGAAAGTAATGAGCTGGCAAACAAACAAAGGAAATTACAATAATAAAACTGGAAAATAGACATAAAACTACCCCATACCTGCTAAGAAAAATTTACTAGAAAGAGTCATCGGTTCAAATGGTCAGAAATGGGCTAACTTTCTTGGTCACAACGTTTCCAAGATCCAGCTTGGATTTAAAGAGACGCAAAAAGATTTTGTATCCAAATAGAGCTCGACTGCCTTCTCAGGAAGCATGCGATGAGACTGCGGCTCGTAGATACTGGCGCGTTAAGATTTTGTGACGATTAAAGTGTAAGGGAAAATATTACGCATATATTGTCTAAATATGAGAAAATTACTTTTTCAGTACATATAAGGTTTAGGCGACAGTAAAGCTCTTTGTGTATGCAAATAAAATGCTTTGGGCATTTGGCGTATGATGTTTTTGTTGTATGTTTTTTTGTTGACGACTCTTAAAGTTGATGCGCTCAAGGATCACTATAAGCTCATATTGCTGCCTAGTGTTTCAATGGATGATTAACCTTACCTAACGTAACCTAACCTTGTGCAGAATTTATGACTTTGTAAACCATACGTCTATGAAGGTTATGCTGCTGAATATACTCAGCAGGGTCCTTCGGGAGCGAATCTTTCACAAAAGCTGAACAAAACTAAACCTTAGTCCTGTCAATCTATCAATTGACTAACATTCGAAATCAAAACAATTTGTATATTCTTAAGAAATCAACACGAAAACAGAACTTAAATATGCTAAACCATTGTCATCAAACATACGAAATAAAATATGTCTATATTCTCCGCCTGTCAGTGCTTTGATATATGTCTATTTTCTTATTCATAATAAATTGACCGTGCGTTCTGTCTCTGACGAAGAACGTGATACAATTTAATAAATAACTATAAATGGATAATTTAATTTATGCATAAATTGTTTTTAAGTGTGTTTCAAAAGCAAATCAGTTGACATGATTGACTTCATTTAAATTAAAAAGACAAAAATGGTAAAAAATAAATGGATCTATTTTTAAAAGAAAAAGGAAGCTTTATAAAGGCCACGTGTTTGCTATAGCATTTCTTTATTCTCTTCTTCAAATATTTGCTCTATATTAAAATATAAAATGTGCACATTCAAATCTTTGATTGGATTTTTTTTTTAAATCGAAAAAGTAGTCCCCTCGCCCTTAATTTCACCTATTTTTATACCTCCTCGTTGGCACTAATCCTGAGGCTGTTACAATTACAATATTGAAAATAATAACATTTAAAAGTAAAGCGGACTTTAAACCGCAATGGCTTCTTCTTTGAAACGGAAGTTCGGTATTATTTGTCATCTCAAACCTGGGGGCTGGGATTCGAAGACTTACTTGGCTGGACGTGATTGTTCACGTGTTTTTTTAGAAGCGGAAAACTTTAAATAGAAATTAATTGATAAAAAAATGTGTGGCATTAAAGTTTGAGCATGTTGGACCGGAGCTGTATATGGCGTAGTCAGAAGGCCCAATTTTCGCATACTCTTCGCCGTAGATCATGATGTATTTCGGCAATAATGCGTCTAATGTTGACTTTTGATGCGTCAGGAATAAAAGACGTTAACAGCCATATGTTCACGGATAGTCAAACAGCTATAAAAACCTTTAGCTAGCCAATTATTGACTCCAAATCAGTACTGCACTGCTTTGAAGGCAACCAAGAACTCAGTACGAGGAACAAAACCAAAATCTGGTGTGTTCCCGGACACGAGGGAATTGAGGGAAATTAAAAAGCTGAGGAATTGCCTAGAAAAGGCTCTGAGAGTCCCTTTATAGGACCCGAACCATTCTGTCCAATAAACAAATCAGCTATTAACATGAATATAAAAAAGCATCCCTTCAGAAACGATGCCAAGAAGATACTTAATCTTCCCAGGCATGATATTAAAAATTTTACCTAACAGGTCATCACAGATTAAGATATTATCTCCATAAACTAAAAATAGTCGGTGAGTCGACTTTGTCTAATGGCGTCAAATCGCACGAACAAGGAGGCTAGTTAATAAGTCAATTTCGTAAAATTAATCGTCCGCAGTCATAAGGCACGAAAAGGTTAGTCTGCAATCATGTGTTTGTACCGCTTCCCGTTGACTGAATTTTCCACCGGTCCATAAATACCCAATGAGTTTCTCGAATTGAATCATGTTTTTCAAAATAATTTTAAACATTTTGCAAACATTGTTCCATTGTCATGTATATCCTGATAAATTTCCAAATCAAACTTAAAATATTAGGCGTAAACGGCCCATACAGGACCTTAAGCCTAGCTTCTCCAACCATTGTGTGTGCGAAGTTATATTTTTGACACAGTTTTATTTTTGTCGGATTTGAACCGGCGACCTCGCACTTAACCACTAAGCCACTGCACCCACAAACCAAACTTACCTCAAACAAATCAAGAACTGTCATATTGGCTGTCACAGAAACAATTTAAAGTTCCTCCTACATGCGCCCCTACCGGTAAAGCTAAAAACCTAATTAAAAAGGCATTTAATGACCTCCTGTACAGTACTCACGGACCCTGTCCGTACTCTCGGACTAAATGTAAGTCGCAATTTTTCTTAGTTCTTTTACCGTGTCCATTTTATTAATTCTTAAATTGTTTGTACCTATAATCGCTTTTCGTGCCTTTAATGTTTCCAATAGTTATTAGTCAGGCCGGTATCTTTTAAGGCTTCAGTTTTTTTTTTGCAAAAACAGATTAGGTAAAAGTGCAGTGGCTCTGTGGTTAGAGCCGAGCTACTACCAAGCAAATGGTATCAGGTTACAATTATCCCCAGTACCATCTGCAGATAAATATCCAAGAGTAAGAAGCTATAATTTCAGGTATGTTCCGTTAACACCTAGTGTTTATTATTTTAAAAGCTGATCAGCCGTTTGGCATTTTTCTCTGTCGCAATTGTTTGTTTGTGGTTACATCATGAGTCTGATACATCGCTTAAAAATTACACAAAAATGAAAACTAATGAAAATTAAATTTTCAAGCTTGTCTTCGATTAAGTCGCATGTAGCATGTATTAAGCAGAGAGGGAACTACAAGCCTTAAGTTCACCCAGCGGTGGGCATGCAGTTCTAGTGTTTCGATATACATGCATTTTAGTAAGATTATTACTTAGTTTCAACTGCAAGGTCCCCAACGGAATGCACATCGTAAATAAATAAAGAGAAACAATGGACTAAGATTTGGATTTCGCCCATCAAATATACGACACAATCTAATATATCTGCAATGGAATTCTGTAGTATATTTAAGTTTACCACGAGCACTTACGGACTAGGACCCTTCTTAATCTCAATGAAAACACACATCATAAGAAATATCAACAATAGTTAAATCTGACAAAATAACGACCATAATGAACAATAACACAAGACATTTCCACCACTTCATCAACTTCACTAATCCATTCCCACGTTGCGTCCACTTTTCTTGGACGGACGATGACCTGAACTAGTGTTTTTACTTTCACTTTGATTGTTCACAATATGAGGGTGCCCTCTTTTTTCTAACCTTACACACAATTGCCCAAGACTACCGACATAGCGAAGGTCTAAGGTCTTTACAATACCAACAAAATATATTATACCTAAAACCGCTATGCAATTGTCAAACAAAAGCTGTCAGCTTTGAAATTTCATCAACGACGAAAAATGACTTCCAACTCTGACATTATGAACAATTTCGTTTTGATTTCGCCTGACCCAATGCATCATGCATCATGCCTCTTGCCCGCATTGAGATGTTAATAAGGTGCGATAAATCCAGTGCTTAAATCATATTCATAGCCACTACCACGGAGCCAGAGCCGTTTATTATGGTCGCCACCCATTTTGCCATATAGATTTGTGCGCGCACTTCCCGAGAACTTCCCCTCGAGTCATAATTTTGTTTTGATTTGGTCATGCTTCAAACGACCGATTGACGTTACAAAAAAAACATAGAAAATCAACGTCAGGGCGTGATCAGAGTCAACAAGCTCGTTGGATCCGAAAGGAGAATACCTTTATCGAACTCGTGGCACTAGGGAGACCCACAAACCAAACGAACCATTTTTGGTGACATACTGGAACTGATTTATGCATTCGTTTGGACGATCGGCGCGACGATGACGATGAGAGGAGGTTGCTGTTTTTTTTTTTTTTTATGTTTCTCGAAAGACGACGGACGTAAACTTAAATAATCTGTTGAATGATCGCCCAAACGATCGATCAGTGGGAGAGTAGTAGGAAGGAAAGAGCTGCAAGCTCTCCGTGTAAGATCGAAGTTCGATCGTTTTGTGCGCGACCTAAGTTATTGACGTTTTCTCGCCGCAGCGACCGCACTCTGAACCACGGCAGAACTATGGGTACCTGTCATTTGAGCTGCCATAATCGCGGGCCTGGGTGTATGCACATGTAATAAACATGGGCTTGGCATGGCATATTTTTGGTGTTTTTTTTACAAAACACCAGATTCCCCCGGCGATAAAGCCAAGAGACGACGGACGAAGTGATTCAGTATTTCATTACAAACGGCTATCGCTTCCTCTCTGTGTACTGTGTACTGTGTGCGGAGGAGGGTGTAGTCCACCACTCGAAGAAACTCATCCAGTGAGCAGGCATCGTACACATAAGGTGAAGCCAGGTCGGAGTAATACTTTCTTGACGTGCACCGTTTGCAGCGCGGACACAAAGTAAAATCCACACAAAAGTCGAGGTTATGGGAAAATTGTAATTTTTCACTTTATGTGATCTCAATCGTGCAAATGAGGGAATTTTAGCGCAAATTTGACTTGGCTTACTTCAGTTGCTGCTTTAGCCATTGACTTAAGATTTAATAGAGACAAAGCGAGCAAAATTTGTTAAAGGTGCGTGAAAAGTTAATGATTGGGTGCAGTTGCAGTGTGCTCCTCTGGATATTGAGAGCAATAAAAAGGTCAGTCGACTTTTTGATTTGATTGGATTCCAAGTTGTGGTCTCTACGAAGGGTCTAGCTGATTGTAACAGTGAATTTGATTGCATTTCAACCAGTTTGATTGGAAGATCACCGATAAGGACTGCCAATATGCAGTTAGTTTAAGTCAGAAGGTTTTGATTTGTTTTTGCTTTCGTTTGACCTAATTTTTACAAATAAATCAGTGTCACAAACTTTCCGAGTTTCATATTTTTCTTTGATATTTTGTGGACTCTGTCAGTGAGCATGGCTTTCAACATATCCCTATGAAGATAGCTTGAATTTAGTTGTTTTCGAATAACGACAAGTCTAGAGGTCCAATTTTTAACCTCTTTTTCAAGCATTTGGGGCTGTATGTCGGAAATACCGCCACGAATGTAGGCTTCCAAGTCCCCTATCATTTCTGGTTGGCGTAGGCGAGCAGCGAAGTCGCATGATGAATCACACGATCTTGGTGGCCAATTGACAGGTCCATTCCGCGAAATTATGCGCTCATCGAATTTTTCCTTCAATAAATCGATTGTGACGTGCGCTGTGTGGCATGTAGCGCCGTCTTGTTGGAACCCACATCTCATCCACATTCATGCCATCCAATTCGGGAACAAAATAGTCAGTTATCATGGCTCTATACCGGTCTCCATTAACAGTAACTGACTCTCCAGAATTATTTCGGAAGAAGTATGGCCCAGTGACTCCACCAGCCCATAGGGCACACCAAACAGTCAGTTTTTGTGGATGTAACGGCGTTTCAAGGGCCTCATGTGGAGATTCTCTTCACTCCAAATGCGGCAATTTTGCTTGTCGACGTAGCCATTCAACCCAAAATGAGCTTCATCACTGAACGATGAAAATCAGCATCGATATCAATCTCATTTTCGGCCCGTACACCAAAATCACGATGCATCTCCCGATGCAAGGTCTCCCGGCTTTAATTCTTGCACATGCTGGATCTAGTAAGGTCGTAAGAATAGATCTTTGCGCAAAATCTTCCATAAAGTTGATGGACAAAGCTCAAATTGCTGTGCACGGTGGCGAATCGATTCGTTCGGGTCGTCTTCAACACTTTGCTCTACAGCGGCAATTGTTTCTTCGGTGCGCACTGTTCGACGTCTCTGCGGATGCGTATTATCACATAGAGTAAACGTAGTGTGAAAACGATCCATGGTTAACCTAATTAATTGCTCTAATGGACGATTATGTCGACCATAAAATGAACGGAGCTTGTGGTAAACTTCGCGAACTGAACCATTCTTTTCGAAATAAATTTGCACGATTTGCAAGCGTTGTTCATTTGTCAACCTGTTCATGATGAAATGGTAAACCAAACGAACATAAATGACATTAGAGTTGCCAGATTTGACCACAAAATGTCACTTTAGTTAAAAACAATTCTAAATTTTTACTTTTCTGTCAACATGCAGTTCCAAATTGACTAATGAATCTTGTTATTCAAAATTAAGAAAAAATATCGCCCAAGATCCAAATTGAGGAATCTGAGATTAGCGGTTTAGGCTGGACACTACAGAGTTAGCCAGTATTAACCGGCAGTAAATTTTGGACGTGAACGATGTTGCTTTGAGCTTCATGTCAAAGTGTATGCCCATCTGGCAGCCAAAGGATGCAACTGTATTTTGAACTTCTGTCCCATTTTATGAATCAGAATTGTTCTTAAATTGTTTTGAAAATCATTTTATATCTATTTCTTGAGTTTTGTCATGACCCGTACCAGCATATCACCGGTTATTTCAGGTCTTGTAGGGTCTTTGAATGGTTAACGTGAGCACGAAAAACAAAAAAAAATCCTCCATCATGGTCATATACCGGTCTGAATTCATTACCACTATTACCTAATTTTCTTCAAAAAAAACAGGAACCTGGTGAAAATGGGATATATCTATAGCAATTGTGTCCTTTGAAACATTTTCGAGAAGCACCTTGAGAATTGAAGTTGCATTCGAGTATTCAATCGCCAAACTTGTACGGATGGTTTTTAAGGTCATCGTGATATTTCGCCTTACTGAATGATCGGGACGCAGAACGCCAGTCGTGAGGATTGCAACATTATAGCTCTCAATGCATCCACGTTCTTAAGCAAACTTCATTTTTTTGTCTCGCGGTGGGTCTGGACACTGGTTCATGTAAAATTTAATTTCCAATCCGTGACAGGTCAGCGCGTTCGATGGGTTGCAATCACAGAACACCCGTTCGTATAGAAAGGCCTCGACGGCAAACGCGCGCTCCTCGACTTACCTGAAAGAAAAACAGCTTTAAATACATACCTACCAAATGAAACCAATTCCGCTTCAAAGGATTCACTACCGCGCAAGGTGAAGTGTCTGTTCCTGGAAGTTCATACTTAGAAGCGAAATAAGCGCGTAAGCTTAAGATAGCTTTGTTGCTATCATTCATCGAAAATATAGCTCAAAACCAGACCGTGAAAGTGAGAAAAGAAATGCTGTTGAATTTTTTAGTCTGAGATATCAGCGATGTTAGTGATATCAGTGCTTGCACAGTGTGTGATACCGCTCTAGCTAAAACCATAAACAAGATGAAAAATGTGTCCAAGCTATAACCCAGTGATCCAAAGCTAGGTCTGCACGCGTTCCATGTATGTGGTTCTATTTTCTAGATTTGTTTGAAGCATCTTCCTGGATATAACGCAAGTTTTCAGACTCGACCTACTCGAAATGCAAGAACATTTTTCTCCTTACAGATCCTAGTGGGAGATAAACTTCTTTCATCAGTGATGCATGGCGAGACATCTTCTATAAATGCAAAGCAAATTTTACTCATTAAAAGCCCATACACGTTCCTAAACATAGCTTCTTCAACTGCATATTTGAAGGATAACATCCAATTTAATATTTGAAGCTTCTCATGCCAGTTTAGAGTCTTCGATGTTTGTCAGAATTTTGCGAAGATCACCAATGAAAGATCACAACTTCTTAACATAATCCCTACTAGTTTGACTGTGGGGTTTACGGGCTCTGGTTCGACCTCAAACTCAGCTACGGGATGCCTCCCATTTGTGAGATGTCAATCGAAAGCTGATATTGTTGTGAACTTATGGGTTTTAGACCTGTCATTTTCTTGATATTCCTTTTACGGCACATGTCAACTCAGATACTCGCATGCTCACATTTCGGAGCAGATATAGAGCCTCACCTGGATGTTAAAAATTACCTAAATGTAGTCGCGCTGCAAGGATATCCAGTCCCTGCACTGCAGTTCGGTCAGCCAACATATGTACTTATTATTTCCCGAGATTTCCTATTCAAACATTAACTGAAATTTCTTAAAGCTAATATTCCCCCTCATTAATGCAAATGCAAATGCATAATTTTACCGAAAAGAATTCAATTTACAAAACCAACTAGTATTGTCTATTTTATGTGGCAGCATTTTCTCACGTCATGATCATATTTCATTTTTGTACATTTTTGACAACCACCCTCAAATTCATTTGGAAATCCTTGCTTCAGCTAGTATTTCAACTTCACATTCGCGTTATCGATCATTCTCTAAATAATCACCATTTCCATATAACCTAGCCTAAGGCACCTTAAACTAGCACCTGTCACATATATCTTAAACTCAAATAAATAAATTCTGTATCTATTACTCCACACTAGATCGTGCGTTCGCATAGAAGTAGAATTTCAACTATTTTAAACATTCCCACCACAACCACCACCACCGCCACCTGATAAATGTCTGTCTGCACTTGTACCTGCCTGCTTGCCCAATATGCAAGAGAGAACAAAAAATATTGTTGGTCAGTCGCCTCTGTTAAAAACAAAAGTTACACCGAATCTATCTATTTATCTAATCCGTGTAGAGTTATTGACTAAACCGCATTCATTCAGTAAATTTCTCAAGCTTTTTTTTTCTATTTTGTTTTTGTTTTATCTTATTTATCTTATCGAAAAAAAGCTCTCAGATGGATTGATAGAGATTTGTAAGCGCTTCAAAAAAGTAAAAGGGTGGTTAAAAAAGTATGTCAAGTCAAGTCATAAGTCGGTCACAGATGTGTCTGAATAGACTGAAAAAAAAAACCGTTGATAGACAAAACAATGAAATGCTGCGGACACCGTTGAGATAGATACTTCGACCATAATAATTGTAGATCGTTTATTTACTGCTCATTACGGTGCTCTTATTGTGCACGACAAGTAAATTTTTGTCCTCTCTTCTGCCACCTTTGCACCTTTTTTTCGTCCCTTCCTCCGGCTAACTGTTAAGAAAATCCCTCTAAAATAACACTTCAAAATGATGAAGAAAAACAGTCAAAAAAAAAACATACAACACAGAAGTCAGCGGAATGACTATGTGTTTGTTTGTACGTAAGTATCTCAGTCTCAGTGCCTAAGTATCTAACGTAGCTTGAAGAGCTCGCTGAGTAAAGTTTTGCCATTTTTTCTGTGTTGTTGTGTTGTGTGTGTTCTTTCACTTTGTGGCTTTTGAGAGGCAACTCACTGTAATACCTATGCCTGCCTGAAATACACCTATAGTAGGTGCTCCATCTGACTCTCGTAGAAAAGTTAAGTTTCAGTGCAACGCCAGCTAGCACCACCATGTAGTTTGTAATAAAGTTTTTCCTCCCTAAGTACTCTGTACTCGGTATACTGTGCTCTGTGCGGAGAGTAAAATAGTGAGATAGGTGATCACTTGGTGTAGCCTAGTCAAAGTAAAAGACGAAGAACTGAAGTGGGGTGGTCAGTGCGTCGTACCATTTTCCATTTCCCGAGCAACGACGAGCAACAGCAACAAAAGAAGAAAAACGATTTTGTACTAAAGTGTAGTTTTCTAGAGATTGTTTTTTTTTTTGCAACAGTTGTAGTTCAGCAGCGGTGGTGTAGGAATTTCAAAGCCGCCAAAAGCACACAATTTTTCCTTCGTTTTGTTATAATAGTTTATATTTTTTTTTTTTTTTGCTAAATTTTTTTACCTCTGGCACAGTCAGTTCAGGTGTAACTGCTCTAAAGAGTTAACGTGCGCATCGTCGTCGTTGTCGTTTGTCGCTGTAGTCGTCGTCGCGTCCGTTTGTTGATCGGGTTTTTTTTTTGCGTGTCGTCGTGTATTAGAAGGTTCTTATTGCCAATTATTATTTATTTTGTGAGATTAAAAAATTTAAAAGAAATACTGCCACCAGATGACAGTCTTTTGACAGTGAATTTTTTTATTACAAAATATTGTTAAAATAGTGTCAAATGGATTTTCACAAAACCAAAAAATATTCCAATATAATGTGCAGCGCGATTTTTTAGTAATTGGTTTTGAAAATCTGTCAAAATTTATCGACATTTAATGACAAATGTCTCGGGCGATGGAGCATAATTCGATTCCAAATAATTACAAATCCTAATCAAAATTGTCGAACATAGAAATTTGGAACATTGCCAACATTTTTGGAAAAATAAAACAAAGAAACTAGAAGTCTTGTTGTGAAAAGTAGTATTAACGTCAAAAATTGGTTATGAATCAAAACATTCGAAAACTTGTACGAAAGAAGGTTTTCAAGTTTACAAAATTTAGCCAAATTTTACAAACTTCCTTTAAAAATATGTAATCACAAGTCCAACATTTAGTAATTGTACAAAAAAGACAAAAATTTTACAGACAATTTGGAAAGTAGCATAAACGTCAAAAATTTGGTTTTTCTACATAAAATTTGCAAGCAAGGCAGCTGTTAATTGAAACAAATTAATAAATTATTTTTAAAACAAGTTCAAAATTTAGTAATAAAATTGAATAAAAGTGACAAAAAAATTTGACAGTTAATTAAGTAATTGTACAAAGGTGTCAGAAATTTGACAGTAAATTAATAAGAAGTCAACACAATTTTTGGCATAGGCATTTATTTATCTAAAATTTTTTTCAATAAAGCGACATGAATCGTTCAAAAATTGGACAACAAATTCGTATAAATAAATGTACAGCCGTTGTGACAGATAAAAGTAAATAGTGAAAATTCAAGATTTCTAACTTTTAAAATTCCGGAAAATGAATGCACAAATTTGGAAATATTCATAGAAACGCTGTCAAATGTGCGTGAATTGGGATATCAAAATCGTTGAAAAGTGCATGGCAGCTCGTTATTGGCAGTTAAATGTGTAAAAAAATGGTCTCATTTTGTTTGTGTTAAATTTTGAAAGATTAGCGAGAAAGTAATGTGATCAAAAACAACATTAATTTGATTTCCCTTTTTCAGTAATTGATCTAGAACTCTGTCAAAACTCTGTCAAAAGTTCTTCAAAAAACCTTAAATTAAATTCGTAGAAAATTTCAATGCAAAAACTTGCTCCAAATTTCCTTAAAGTGACTTAAATTTCCATAAGTGTTCTCCATCGGAATAGCAATCAGATGCAACTAAGTACTATAAAATAAACACAAAAAGGAAAAGTCAGTAAAAAACTGAAAAACGAAAACTACCAACAATAAGTGGCAGCTAAAAAGTTATGTAAGTTGTTTGGCGATGTGCATCACTCTATTCATCGAGCTGATGACTGCCGGAAAACATAGGCGATAGAGATATAATAGAAAAGTCCGTGAGCATTGAAGATCATGAAATGAAACGAAACAAATCGTTGGGAGTTTTTTTTTTTGTATGTCTACTTGTTTTTTGTTTTTGAACTTTTTTTTATTATTTATTGTTATAGTATTTGCTTAGAGAAAGAGAGATATATAACTACAATGATGTCAACAAAGTTGTTATTTTATTTATTTTAAAATGTGCATTGTTTCTCTTGTGGTGTTTGTGTGTGTGCGTGTTTGTGTGGTAGAAAAACGATTTAGGTTTTAGTTTCGTCGTCTCGACACAGTTTTGTTTGCTGATTGATTTTTGTAGTCACAAAAGTCGTATTGTCACGATTCGACATTGAGTTCATGTTTATGTTCTCTTTCTGCAATGGACAGGCAGTAATTGTGGCGAAGCTTGTGTGGCTTTTTCTATAGCTAAAAAAGACAAACACAAAAAACCGAAGGCATTTCTCAATGACTATTTACTTATGTCACTTATTTTGCAATTTTTATGGTTATTTTTGAAACCCTTATTTATTTATGACAAAGGGTTGAGATGACCTCTTGCGTTGTACTATACGCTATACCCCATTTAGCGACCGGCACCCTGTTTTGTCATTTATTTTTCGCACATCACCCCCTCTTGATGGACATTTTTTTGTGCGGATTATTATGATTGCAAATTTTTTTTGTTCACTCTGTTCATTATTTTGATGGCCATCACACGTATTACGCGGGAAGCAAGCAAATAAATAAAATAATAATTCATTGTGTCCAGATAGTCTGAAATTTTGTTTTGTGTTGGTATTCTATTTATGGATTAAATTATTGGGCGACTGCTAATTGACAATTTTCATGGTGAGGTGGCTTTTTTTTATGGCTAATTCTTTGTAGGGTGTGATAAGGCCGATTGGGATTTTTTGGCAATAAGTACGTGAGTTGAATTAGTGATGGTTCTTGTTTTGAATTGTTAAAGTCTTTGGTTTCTTTTCCAATTATGGGTTCAGCAATTTGGACTAATGAATTGTTCGCACTCGCAACCATCAGAACATTTGTATGTTTCTTTTTTCTCTAGACTTATAGATTGGCGCCTAATAATTTTGAATAAATTGGTGGCTAGAAAGTTGTCATCCAATTAGCTAGAACCGGGAATTCAAACTTTGTTTTAAATATGATTGCCTATGTATCTGTCCGCCTGACCAAGGGACTCCTTGGCTATCGGTTAGAGATTTTCATTAAAAATAAACGTACCGCGATCTTACATCCCGAGGCATTTCTGAATTTTAACAAGCCAAGATTAGACAACGATTCTTCTAGCACTCAATCTATCATTTGCTTCTGTCAGTATTCTGTTCCCAATCTCCTGTTTAATATGACAGGTTTGGGTCCGATCGGTAGTATCTGTCTGAATATGATTTAGGTCTAACCGCTTTGTTGCCAGTTTTTTAAACATTGTTTTATTGGGTACTCCTTGATGTCCAGGAACCTACCAGAGTTTAACGTTGGGCTACGCGCCAAGAGCTCGTAGGTCTTATGATTTTATTTTTATGGGAGATTTAGCTTTTGATACCGCTTAAATGTCATGGAATATTGTTATATCACCATGCGGTATGGCTATCGTTGCAATCTGGTTCGTAGCTTTTGTCACTGCCAGGACCTCAGCTTGGAAAATGCTACTGTAGTCACGGACTCACTCAGATTGAACTGTATAGTTTGAGACACTTAGAATTAAATCCTTTGCCAACTTCTATGTCCATCTTGGAACCATCAAGGAAGATGGATACGAATAGATTGATATTTAGTTTTTCGTTTTCGTGTCACTCGCCGTACTCCGAAAAGAAGTGAGGAATGGTTTTGTGAAGTTAGGTGATGAGTAGTATGTATTTTGTGGAATCTGCGCGTGAATAGCCATTGTAGATTTTCAGCATAAATTCAAATTTTCAGCTTTCCGCCAAGAAATTACGGAACATTACAACAGGCTTAGTTGCAGTGCACTATCGCAGCCGATTCCTCAATGAAATTCCAATCCCGCTGTAGAGTGGTTCTTACTTCTCCCGTGATGCTTATACAGGTCATCCTTTGAAACTTGGTTGAAGACTGCAGATTATTGGCCTGGCACATTCCTTGACTTAACTACCATTTGAGTAGGAGTCTTGATATTGTCGTATTGACCCAAATTTCCGAAAATTTTGTTGCAGGCATAAAAGGCTTATGTCAGTTTCTTGTGAATTCAAAGTGGAATGAATTGCAAGTATTGAGAAAAATAACATTGAGGCCCTTCCGAGGAATGCCGGCAGACACAAAACAAGTTCAGGTCCTGAGAAAACCTTCGCCGAATCTTTTCGAGCATGTTCGTCGGAGATTTCATTTCCCGTTTTCCGTAATTTCACTATGACCCGTAATCGAAACAATGCTCCGAGTGTTCATCCTTCCGACCGAATCCACAGAGTTCTTGAGCACTAACTTAGAAGTGATCAATCAAGGCTACAGACTCTACAGACACTTATATTTCCACCCCTCACTCTGTTCTTCACAATGCATATAGCCATTAGAATAGAATTAGATTTTCACTTGGAAGACTGATAAATGTTTGCCTAAAGCGGTCGGCTTTAGGCACTTGAAAATGGTACAAGTGAATTTTGGTAAAACATGGAATATCAATTTGAGCATGGTCTGCGTATATAGATTACTCGCACAAGTCTACAACCTGCTTAACGAGGAGAAAAGCCATGCCCTGTCACAAGCTCACAATCACCTGAACCATAACTGTTGTAAAACCATCCTTAATAATGCAATTATAGTCTGCCACTAGCTCAGCTTTGCAGTGTTTACGCAGCATATCTATTAGACAAGGGTTGTAGTGCGCAGTGCCATCGAAGCTCTGTACGACTTTTAACAAAACCACTTCTTTTGAAACATCGAATGCAACTTGCCCAGCGCGTACTCTTTCGAATCGAGCGCCCTCAAAACCGCTTCGAGCAGTCTTTCAATGCTTTTTAAAAGAAAGAATTCAAGAAAGCCTGCAGTTCTTAGCGACGGAGTATTCATCCGACGAATATTTGAGAATTATTTTGGTCTTTCAGAATATTTACGTATCTTAAATAATAATTTATTTAATCCCTCAAATTGATGTATAGGTGTTTACTTCTTTGCTGGAACTACGCTGAACTGGTGGTCATATAATTATGGATAATAAATACTAAAAATGACTTGCCTGTTACTATGTACCTGTCTGTCCAATATTGTATTATAACCTCGTAATCATAAAGGCTTTTCTTATCTTAAGTACCTACTATCTTCCAGATGCTTCTACGACCATTAAATTGAATCAAACACGAATTGCATACATTAAAATTGTACCTTGATATTTCCCAAGTATGTATGTGCAAAAAAAAACAAACAATCTGATTACCATAGACCGTTAGTAAAGACAATAAAAAATAAATGTAATTAACTGTCTAAAAGCCAATTAAAAACTCTCTCAACAACAATTTAAAAGTCAAATGACATAATTAGAAGCAAGAGTTGCATTTGTATCCGAACAACTTTACTATACCAATTATCAGTTAAAATCATTCACATGCACTGCAACTCGATACCGTCGAGTGGTTAAAGTTATTAAATATATATATATTTAATGAGAAAGAAACAAAAAAAAATCACTCCGCCTCTCTTCCTGACTTGATAGAAAACTTTTATTACCACCAACCATTTGTGTGCTGAACTTTGTATGTCACTGTGTGAGTTGCCATCCCCCATCCCTTCCTTAGCCATAGAAACCAGATCAAGGCGCAAAAACAGAAATAATCGATACCGTACCACTAGGCAAGCATATGCAGTCTTCAAAGTCTGACCATAAATATTAAATTTAAGCCCTGATGAGCACCGTGAGATCTGGGTCGCTTGCGGTTATTTTGTTTTTCTCTTTTCTTTTTTTTTCCATCGCGCATTAAAGTCATAAACGAAATCGAGAGCGCGGACTTACATTTAGCTAGCGTCTTTCGCAAAGGTGTCGGGCACCATCGGCAGTGTACCTGTACCTGTACCTGCACCAGATACCAACTCAGCTGGGGGATTTGGAAAAGTTCAATTATCGTCGTTGTTTTTTTTTTTTGTTTCCCCTGATTTAGATGGTGGTTTGTATTTTTGCTGTGTTTTCCGCCCTGCAGTTTCTCACAGTATCTATTTGAACATGTGTTTTGCATATATATGAATTCTCAGACTCCACGTTATTCACAGTACTCACGATTATGAATGAATTAGACGGGCAATTAGCACCTAGAGCACTATACTGCCTCTGTGGCAGTGTTATGTGTGTTATCCAATGCGGGCAGCGATTAGAAACAAACGAAAAATGTTGTAGATATAGGTAATAGGCAGGGATACTCGTGTCGTACTCAGAGCGCACGATAGAGAAAGGTTTTGTAATGTGCGGTGCGCTTGCATAAAACGGAAGCTCAAAATGCATTTGCGGAACACCACCCATATATCATGGTGCTCTAAGTGCCAGACTGCTCATCACATCGTGCCTTGAAATGGAATAAATTTACGGCCTAGTGACCAGATACAGATAGTTGGTAAATGGGGAAAGAAGGAGTAGGAGGCAATTTTTAGAGCCATCCATCCATTCATCCGATGTTAGTCGGTTTATATGTCGGAGGCCATTGCGTGATTATGCAATGGTGCATTGTTTCGAGTAGATATGTTTGTTTTTTTATTCTCTTGTTTCTTACTTTCTCACAACAATTCGCGATTTTACAATTTGATGTTCACTTGATGTTTGTTTGCTTCATCTGACGGACCGGACGAGACGATTGTTGCGCCGTCGCGCGCTATCCTATTCAATGACCAACTTTAAATCTCCTCTGCTGTACATGTTGCACATTTAGCTTTTGATGTTGCGGGTATTTTACGGGACAGCACGTATTATCTTCGATATCCATTTGCCAATAATTCATGTCGGGAATGGCGTACCGTACCTAACTCATGTTTGTTATTTTTATGCGTAATCAGGTTCGAGACGAAGTGAATCATGCGTCCCGCATTTAATGAGTCTGACTGTCAGTTTTGCTTGCAGTATTTTTTGATAGCTATGTGTGGGTTTTGAAAATTTAGAAATTTAACTTTACGGATGAGTTGAGTTGCAATTGTGTGATTTCTATTGCAAAGCAAAGCTTAAAGGACTTTTATCATTTGCCATTTGCCGGTAACATGGGTTTGTGATCTGAACTTACTGGTTGTCGGTTCGACTTCGTCAATATGCTGTAGTAAATATTTGGGTACTCCAGGGAGTTCTTAAACCTTTCCTTGTTGCGCAGTTTGATTGTGGATTGCCATGTTGCAGAAATTTCGTATTTTATACAGACTTTTACCAGCAATCTCCAGACGTGCCACACGAACTTGCTTGCATACTTTTGAACCAGCCTCGTAGTTTCCAAAGCCACTCGGATGTTAAATTTTTCCTTGTAGGAGAAATGCTTGATTTATCTTTTGTATTGTCTAGACCCGGAAAGAATTCCCAGTAGGTTAGACGAGGATTGTGCTCCCAATCATTTAGCAGCAGTCTAGGCTCTGGTGACCCATCCGAATTTAATCCTCTTTACTATGGCAGCAGCATTTTTCACTGTCAAAGAGTCCAGCACAATGAAAAGACATTGCTTAAAGAGCCGCTTGACTATCTGAAAGTATATATATTTTGGACCTCAATTCCGACTGGAACACAGCGGGACACATTCTCATTTGGGTCCAAAAAATTCACCTTCAACTGCAGATTCCATTTCCGATCTATCGGTGTACCAGTCTAAATCTCTGGGGTCCAATATGAGTTCAATATTTCTACTGAAAACAATCTTCCAAAACAGTCTTCCCTCACCATAGCCCGAGATTATAGAAAACGTGTGTTTTCCTTTTTTGGAAAAGAGCTAAGTATTTTCAAAGTCTAACATGGTCATCGGGCTTAAACTTGCAAGTTTCTTGTAACTGCCTCGAGGTGCGCACCCAAGTTTGTTTTGGTTTGCGTCTCTTCCTCAGCTTCATTTTAAATCTTGGGTTAACTCAAATATTTGGCGGGCAGGGGCGCCTTTGTCCACATTCTACGTATTTTTGACCAGGTCCACCTCGCTTTAAAACCCCTAGAGTTGATAGTCCAAACTCCATCAATACACACAGGACCGAGTATTACGCAAGAAATCTTACTTTTGAAGAGGGAGCTTTTGCTTTTGTGAACTCCTTCATCTGCTTTTGTCATGGTTATAGGAGAGGGATATTGAAGGTTTCATATAAAGTCCCTTTTATTTCATATGGCGTATTAGCCAACTCTGACTCGAGTTTAACCTGGTGGTAATAATGGCTGAAACCCTGAAAAAGTGCTCCACATTTGGACGTGGTACTGTACAACTTAAAATTTATAGGTTCGTTTTCTGAATCGTTCAATGTTCAGTCTGGAGTTGCTTAGGGAAGTCACTTAGGCCCTATTTTGTTCATAGTTGCTATGAATGATTTTAAAGCATGTATAAAAACCAGCAATCAGGATGACGCAAATATTATCCAAGCCGACATTAATTTTTTTGCCACTTGGCTAGCACACCAATCGAATGGGTTAATTTGTGGGTAAAATGATCTAATTGTCAACATATGACATTTTTAAGAAAACATATTCCACCATTTTCTATTATTCTTTATCCCATCATATGCTTTGTGATGTTTATAGTTTAAAAGATCTCGGAGACCCCAATCTTGACTTTTTTGGTCATATTAACTTTATTGTTAATAAAAAAAAGGTATATGATGGGCTTATTATTAGGAGGTGGTCTAAAGAATCTAACGACCCCAAGGTTACTCAGTCTTTGTACAATTGTTTCATCCGTCTTTATCTATAGTATGCCTTACAAGTTTGGACTCAGTACTACAAAATTCACTCAATTCGAATTGAAGCTATTCAACGTAACTTTATTCGTTTTGCGCTAAGAGGTCTCCATTCCAGTGAACGTATCAAACTTCTTCATATGCTACCACTTCTTCAACGTAGACTGAATAGTGATGTAGTTTTCATACAGATGCATTAAATATCCTTTTGTGTCAAAAAACATATCTTCGCACACGCAGTGGTTGGAGAAGCTAGGCTTTAAGCACTCCACGACACAGATCTGATAGTGTTGGTAAAAAAAGGACTCTTGCTTTCTTCCACTCACTGCAAAGTTTGATACCTCTCTTAAGTCTTCCTTTTGTCATACTCTTCAGTATTAAAATGGTTTTTTTAGCCAACCAGGTCAGTTTTTTTTTACTAACAAACAACGAAGAAGCTGTGATCAAATAAAAGCATCCATCTATGGCAACTTTGGGTGCCTAAGAAAGCGAAAGCCTCTTATAAATTTGAGCTACATATTTTTTCTAACTCTTAAATACAACCAGACACACACGCATAATAACTATGATGGAACATTATTTAGAGGCAGGTGAATGAATAAGTACTTCATTTTGCAACATCCTCATCAATTTGGACGCAAAACGAAGCACTAAAAAAAAAACACTTTGTTGCCAAGTTCATTACTTTTTGTACGCGCCGTGTCATATTTCAATCACGAAAGCGATGGTCAAGAGCCCTTGTCTTAGAAAGATTGTACGACTAAAGTATAGGCTACTACGTATTTAAAGAAAGTCATAAAAGTAATTAAACAACGAGTGGGAGCACTTTAGTAATGCCACTTTAGTTAACATTATAATTGATTATCAAAAACTTTTACCAGCTATATCGAATAGTGTCTCAGAAAGTCTTTGTGTCGGATTTGCGTTTGCTAGATATTGTTATGTGTGGATTAAATTTTTTTCGTGGTTGAAATTTGTTTCAGCATGTAATCTGCAGCCAAGGTTAGGGTTGACATTGGCATATTATTGAACTCGATGTAGGTAATCTGTTAGTAAACCTATTTGTTTGATCAAAGAGAGAAAAGCAGGCTCCTGTAGAATTCCTACTAAGCAATATTTATAATATATGTATGAAATCGAGTCATACTATAGAATAACGACAATGACTATACACATAAGCCAGACATTTTATAGAAAGCCGATTTGTTTTAACACTTATTAACTGTTTCAGTCCTCAATTCAATTAAGATCTTAAGTCCCGCACTTTAGTTTTACGCAGGGGCCTATTGCACGACTTTTCAAGTCTACTTAACTTAAGATTTTTACTTTTTTTTTTTTGCTAGTTTATCACTTTGTTTGGGCTTTATGATCCATGTTTCTTGACATATTGACCGTTGTCGGTGTTTGTAAGTAAGGGAACTTTTTGGTTTAAGCATTGTGCTTCTGGGCGAAATACCTAATGTCGGATCGATGTCTACTTACCCTTCTTTCACTCTTTTGTATTTTTTGCAATTTAAAAAAAATATAGTAAATATCGTTTTGAAGTGATGTTCTTCTATTCCTGGATGGCTGCAGCTAAAGGTTTGTCTTCCCAGCATGTCTAATTCTTTATTTCCGAAAAAGTAGAATACAGCATTTGTTTAGCCAGTTCCAAACGAAATGGAAAATATTATTCTCCTTCCGCCAACCTACGCTGATAAATCGTTAGCTTTTGAAATAGGCGAAAACTTCTTAATATCCCACAGGTCCATTTTATTGCATGTCTAACCGAAAAGTGAAACCAATCTAATCCCCACGGTGGTGAATGGCAGATCGTTGCACCTGATATTTTAAAGGCTTTTGACAGAGTACCAACAGCAAGTTCTTTTGTCGAAAATGCGTGCATTTGGGTTCGATGATACTATTCTTCAATAGAATTTCTCTTAATTTGGTCGGAAGGCTGGCTGAACACAGTGAATCTTGCCTGGGTTCCAGGTCACACTGGCAAAAGAGATTTCCGATGAGCTAAAGCCGAGGTTCAGAAGTAGTTTTCTCAGGAGCATCTGCAGTCATGTCTTCTATTGATTCTTGGGTTTCTCGTAAACGTCTGCGACAGATGCAGACAGACCAAAATATTGCGCCCGGACATTTTAAAAAAGTCTTTTCTTTTATCTCTCAGAATCGATTCGTCCATTCGGGCCACCAAGCTTTGTCTAACATGTATTGGGCTTGAGCGACACCACTACCTGTCCTGCTTGATGACACAGCAGAATATTTTCTCTGCAGTTGTCCGGCCTGTTCGGGGCTGACGCGGTGAGTGCCGAACATCTAAACTCTTCATCCCTTCTTTCTTCAAAAGACAAGAAAACTAAGTACATTAATGTAAAGTGTCTGCTTGGTAGTGCAATGGACCATTAGTTGTTTCTGCGCACTCCATCGGATAGTAGCAACATCCGACAAAAAAAAACCTTAATTAATATGTTGAGGCATTATTTTGGCATTCTTGTGTTCTTTCATTTCCCGAAGTCAACTAACAGAACTTAGTTGCTATTTCCGAGAACGGAACATTTTAAATTTAAGGTTTTGAAAAAAAAATCGATTTTAAATGAGAAGCCAAAAAACATAATTTTGTTTTATAAGTTCAGAGCCATGTAACTTTTTGATGGGGAAATGAAATAAGTTTTAGTTTAATCGACAAAAATGTATATGTATTAGGTAAGGTTAGGTTGAAGTGGTTGTCGGCATAAGAGCTTTGGTCGAAAGTAATTCAAACGAATGCAATTCAATCCATTGACTGCGCCTTATTTAAAGGGAGAACTTATCGAAAAGAAAATTCTATTTATGCAAAAAAAAAAATTGTATAACTGTTTTTCCAGAATTTTCCAGGGCTCCTGAACAACAAATCTGTCCATTAAGTCAGATTTTATTCATGGGCATTATGTCCAAATTACACACTTAACTTTCCCTAACAAAAAGCAGATACCCCGAGTGGAACAACGAAGTTGCGTGAGCCGTACATGCAGCCTCAGATTTCCCGTTTTTCCTCAGACTACCGTCTTCTACTAAGGTTGTTTTTTTTAAGACGATTAAGGAGCTTCCTAGTTTCTCTACGAATACACTGCTAATCGGAATTTTACCAAGGCACAGTTTTTCAGCGGGGGCTTTTAGTAACAGGAAGATAGTTCAAAGCAACACATGAGGACGCTATTCAGATATTGAGCCGACCACTCCACCCCCTGCCTTGATCTTAGTTTGAGTGGAACTTAGACAAAGTTGCCAGACTCCTCCCTAAACCGTGGCCCGTCCGTTTTTCTCGGATTTTTCCTCTCCTGCTAAGGTGAAGGTAGATTTGAAGTTCGATGTAGCTGTGAGCTGATAATCTTCGAATGCCTGTTTGACAGCATAATTGATGTTACTTTCTGTCTTCTAGCTGTAGCAAATGAATGTAGGTCGGTAGATATCCTACATTGTTGATGGAGATATCAGTTGATAAAAAAGGAAGATCTCCTCCTCCGCAGATGTGCTGCGGCCCCAAACCGTGTTCTGTGCAACACAACATAAGACCCAACCTATTGGATTCACGGTTGAGTACCGTGTACCGAGCTCTACAATTACCCATATTTCTAAAACAATATAAGACAGAATCGTTGGTTCTTAAAGTATTAATCCAACAGAAAGATATTCTTAAACAGCCCATAAAGGGCCCAAAGCTCACCTTCTGCAACCATTGTGTGTGGTTACTGCTTCTCATGAAAGTTCTTACTTTTTAATGTTTGTCAAACTTTCGCAAGATTTGGAGTACCGAATAACCACTTTTAGGTGATACGGAGACTAGGATCCCTCGCTTAGTAGTCCAACGCACTTAAACGCAAAGCCACTGCACCCCCTTCTTGTTATAAATAAAATACATATTTAACAAGTGATTTATGTTAGGTTAGGTAGAAGAAGAAGAAGAAAATAGTGTGTGACGATAGGCAGCTGCCTATTTAGCGAGCTAAGATTTATATATTTTGACTTTTGACTATCGATTGTTGCCGACGAAAATCTTAAGATAAACAACAGATTTTCCCACATTTAGAAGGCAGATCATTTCTATTAAGAAAACTTCAATAGCCGTTAATATTTAAATACATTTTACATAAGCACAATTAAATAAAAAAAATAATCAACACCTTTCAAATGGTAATGACTAAATTCACGATGCACAATGAAGACGTTCTTCCCCAAAGACATCAATCATGTACGTTCCAAAATCTTTAAAGTGAAAAACGCCGCTTCTCGTTAATTACAGAACGCCACTACAGCATAAGTATGTCAAATTTGAAATTTGCTAATAATACTTCAGTGTAACATCTGCTTTTTGAGGCTCCTCCATTTACACCGATGCGAGCGCCAACCGATTTGAATGTACATATTATGCAAACATGCAAAACAGAGTAATTTATTTGCAACATACTATAATTGTTATTATCTTTTGGTGTACTGTCAGTTCGGTTCGTGTTGCATGCTACAGCAGTTATAGTTTCCTTGAGTATAAAAATAATCACATCCATAAATTATCTTGCATTGCGCGCCTACTGCTACTACTACATTCAGCTATCTGCTGCAATTCATTGTTACCGCGCGCCGTGCTGTGATTATTTTTAGTCCACTCCAACGCAGCGTAATAATACAATTAACACCCGATGCCGCGACGTAGGTACATACATAAGTGTAACATCTCTCAAAAGAAAAGCGCCTTTCAAAGGGTGACGAAGCTAAACGTCAACGACAATGACGATGACGATAACGATGAGGATGAAACACTTCGAAAGAAAAGAACAAAGCAAGAGAAGACCGTTACAATTGGCATTTTGTCGCATAGTGGTAGAAAGATTTATCTGCAAATGGATTGATGCAGATCTTTGTTTCAGCATGCGTGGTAAATAAAAATATAAATATAAAGTGAAACGGAAGATCTCAAGGGCAGCGTGTTACATTATCAAGTTTCCTAAAACTGCAATTGAATTAAGTTGAGCGTTTACACGATCAATTAAAAAAAATAAAAAATTCAGTTGTACCACATGCCAACAAGTCAATGTTGTGAAGGTGAAGTTGGCTATTTTCACACAAGCTGAAGCTTCTATGTTCCACAAACAAAAAATAAATAGACATTTATTCTCGTGGACTTTGGCATGTTTGGAAGCAATTTATAACACCAAAGGTGATAAGTTATGCTATTTTGTTGCGCAAATAATACACAAGCTAGCAGCATCCTATTAAGACGGTAGTTGGTTGTAGGTTAAATTACCAATTCTATTTAAGATACATGACCGTGAGACTTCCAACATGTGTGTGAATGAAGTTATGTGAAACTATTATTATAATAGACAAACAGAGTCATCTCTGATTGTTGTCATGTGATGGGCCATGCTAATTTTACTTCATAGTTTACGACAAGGTCTTGACATCACTTACATGTAATATTGATTTTTAAGACTGTTAAGAGTGGTTTTATTTTAAGTTTAAAACGCACCATCAACGTAGTTGACTTGTAGGTGAAGAACAGAAGTGAAGGTAGAAGATTAATTGAGGAAGTTAAACGAAGCCAATCTGGGGATTTATGGTTTGCAATTATTGAGTTATTTAAACAAAAATCTGTGCTTTAAGAAATTCTGCCAAAAGTTTACTTAGATAGTTCTCATTGATAAAATAGTAATCCCCTGGTTTATAGTAGGTTGAATTATGTTAGGTAGAAGTGGATGCCAGCATAAGACCGATGCACTTATACTTGGTTTGTTGTGATACTACAGGCGTCGAAGCAGAGGAGCTTCGAAATCGAGCTATCTTTTTCTGGAGAGATCTGGACATGTTTCTTTTTTCTTTTGTCGAAGAATGCTACTAGCGATGGAGGGTTCAGACACAACTGCTGGTTCATTGTGCTACCAAAAAGACACCTTACATTAGTACCGGGTGATTTTTTAAGAGGTTTAGAACTTTTTAAAAAAAAAAAACACAAAAAATTCGAAAAAATGAATGAAATATTTATTTGAATCGATAGTTTGAACCTTGCAATTTAATGTTTAAAGATAATTTCATGCAAATGTTGACCGCGGCTGCGTCTCAGGTAGCCCATCCGCTGAGTCCAATTTTGGCATACTCTTTCACACATATCGGCCGGTATCTCACGAATGAATGCATGGATGTTGGCTTCCAGTGCGTCAATCGAAGCAGGCTTGTCCCTATACACATTAGCCTTGGCATACCCCCACAAAAAATAATCTAATGGTGTCAAATCGCACGATCTAGGCGGCCAATTGACCGGCCCGAAACGTGAAATTAACTGTTCACCAAACTCGCCTCGCAATTGCGCCATTGTTTCGCGTGCTGTGTGGCATGTGGCACCGTCTTGTTGTAACCACATATCATGCAAGTCAAGAACTTCCATTTCGGGCAAAAAAAATTTGTTATCATCGCTCGGTAGCGTTCACTATTGACAGTAACGCTGCGATTCGCATCATCTTTGAAGAAATATGGCCCAATAATGCCGCCGGCCCATAAACCGCACCAAACAGTGGCTTTTTCGGGATGCATTGGTAGCTGTTGCAATGCTTCTGGCTGATCTTCACTCCAAATGCGGCAATTTTGCTTATTTACGTACCCATTCAACCAAAAATGAGCCTCATCGCTGAACACAATTTTTCGATAAAAAAGCGGATACTCGGCCAGCTTTCCAAGAGCCCATTCACCAAAAATTCGGCGTTGTGGTAGGTCGGCTGGCTTTAGTTCTTGCACCAGCTGTATCTTAAAAGGCTTTACGCCCAAATCCTTCCGCAAAATTTTCCACGTAGTGCTGTAACAAAGGCCTAACTGCTGGGAACGGCGCCGAATCGACATTTCGCGGTCTTCTGTCACACTAGCTGATACGGCCGCAATATTTTCTTCAATACGCACAGTACGTAAACGTGTTGGTGGTTTAATGTCCAACAAAGTAAATTTGGTGCGAAATTTGGTCACAATCTTCCGAATAGACTGCTCAGAAGGTCGAGAATGCCGATCATAAAATGGAAGCAGCGCGCGATGAACATTTCGAACCGAGCACGAATTTTGATAGTAAAATTCAATAATTTGCAAGCGTTGTTCATTTGTAAGACGATCCATGGTTAAATTGCAAACCAAACTGAAGCTGTTTGACAGTGACACAAGGTACTAAACACACGTCAGCTGTCAAAACCAGTGTTGCCAAAACCAAACCAGCTAAAAAATCACCCTTTACTTAGTTTTCCCGTCTTTCGAAGAAAGATAAGAAGGATCTTCAGTGATGAAGAGCTCAGATGTTCGGCACTCACCACGTCAACCACGAAAATCTGACACATGATGCGAGCAAGGGCCAGACAACTGGTAGAGGAAATGTTCTGCTCTGTCATCCCCCTCACCACAAGCAGGACTGGTAGTGGTGTCGCTCAAGCCCAATACATTTAAGTTTTTAGAAAAAAACTTAGTAACCCGAAAGGACTAGTCGATTCTCCTAAAAGATAGAAGAACAGACGCAGACTGTTTGCAAATATCCAGCCACAATAGTTTGATCTGTCTTGTGTTTGTGTTCGAAACTTATGTCAACGAACAGCAAAAAAGGTATATTCCTGCAACAAAACTATTTTGCTCCGTTGATTAATGTTTTAAGGTCTGAAATGGTATGTTAAACCGTCAAAGTTAAGCGGCGTTCCTGTAAAGCTGGGCAGTGACATATAAGAAACTCCAAATATTAAATTTCTGCTCGCAGTTTATTATACAAATTTATGGCAGTGATTTAAGTCAACACCCGGTTTGTTTAGAATATTTCTAACATTATTCAAAATGTAAGCATTCTCCTTACTTGAGTTTTTACCAGCATTTGGATCTTTCTCTAAGACTGTAACAGTAAAAATTCCCAGCATTAGCTTCCATAACAAAATTTTACATTATGCGAGTTTCCATGCTTCAGATCCATATATCAGGACTGGGACTATCAAGGACTTATACAGAGTTTTCTGTTCGGCAGCGGATTTTTATTGCCTTCTCAGCATTCTTCGTTTGATTTATAAAGAGTTGTCGTTTTCAGATGTGATAGCAGAGCAGAGATAGAGAAAGTCCCTTACTTCTTTAAAGTTATAACTACTGATTGTGACCTTCTGATCGATGTTGGGTGTCTCTTCTTGTTAATAGTATATACTTTCTTTTGCTCTCGCTCCGCCGCTAGACTCTCGTAAACGCATTAGTGACAGCTCTCGCCGCTGTGTTATAGTAATTATACAATATTGTCTGTTTCATGTATGATGTTAAAGAAATTACATCACAGAGCATCGACATTGTCATCCTGTACAAACGGGGCGAGTTTTGTAGGGATTCAAAAACCAGACATTTCCTTAATGTCTTTTGCTTATGGAGCTTTAGCTTTTCACTGTTGCATTTGTCACTCTTTAGCAAACCAAGGGTTTCTTGGTTGTGTACGCCTTAAACCCAGCACATCAGTAAACCAATTATTTTTCCTGTTTTGGCATCAAAATCAATTAGGTCGATCTTAACTTTATACTTTGAACATTTCTCGTATTTCTGTCGAGGAGATCATAGCAACTTTCTTTGAAAGCATCGTCCTTTTCATATCAGGCTGACGTTGGCAAATGCAATCACGTGTCAAAAGCTCAGAGCTTGTTTGCTAAGTCAACTAAGACTAAGACACTGCTAAGTGCTAAGACACTGCTTTCGTTCCCTATATCAATCACGGCAGTAAATATCACAGTTTTTCATCTATCTCTTGCCCAGCCCAACCCAACCCATTTCCTAGATGGCGGTTGTGTCTGCTTTATAGCAGTCCAGAGCCTTAACTAGTTATTCGTATTCATGTGCGAATATTCCACGTGCAGAGCCCACAGTCGTATCGTAGTCCTTTTGTCTGTTTTGCATGGTCGTCAATAGTGAATCCGACCATCGGGGATGTGAGTTCTGTTGTTGGTCCATTAAGGGATCATCCGCCACCAAGAACACCTTGGCTTAGACACCCAATGCCTTCACAATTTTCACCTTTCTGTGTACTAAAACCTTAAAGTTATCGTAAGACTATTGGCAAATATGCATTGCACAAAATACTGTCAAGAATTACCAAGACATTTCCTCCAAATTCGAATGTTTATTATTTATGAGACAATACAAATTTTAGAAACCACCACAATTATATATCGTGACAGATATTGCAGCCTTGTTCCAGTTGTTATTCTTCTCTTCTCTTTTGTTTATTATTACTGTTGAAAGAGTACTTCTTTTTCTAATATAACCAAAGTTTTCTAAGCAATAAATAATATTCACCACAAACATCAACACCTATTCATTTATCAAATTAAAAAAAAAAAAAACGACCCTGAAAATTCCGATTTGGTTTCATGTCAATGCTCATCTACGGGATATCTCTATCGTCTAATCTGTGGTGCGTGTGTCACGCGATTCTAAGTGAATTCAACTAGAAAATCTCGTACTAGCTTTTTTTTTTTCTGTGTATTTCCATCCGAACAGATTCAACGCCCAAGAATAGTTAAAAGCATTTACAAACTCACTCGGCGGCGCTAAATCAATGGAACGCTTTAAAAGTGATTGTAGTTTGCGTGCCTTCCTGAAGGCCCTGTATTTATAGCTTTTTTTGTTTTTGCATTTCAAAGAAGAAAGCCGACGGCGCCAAACGAAAACCGAAAACCAATACCAGCAGCAACAAGTAAACGAAGAAGAAAGAAATTAAAATTCCATTTCAAATGATCGAATGGTGGTGATTTTATTATTGACACGATCGACAACAAATGGCTGTGATGGAGGATCAAACGAGAGTACCTCTACGACATCCACCGGCGTTACCGCAATTCCCACTGCCGCCTACAGGGCATATCAGCAACAACAGGATTACTATCATCATCATCACCAGCAGCAGCAACAGCAGCAGCAAACACAAAATCAGCACTATCAACAACCGGCATTCTCTAGTCATCAATATTGGCCACCGTCTCATCGTGGAGGCGGAGCAGAGCCTTCGGCCGATAGCTATGGAGCTTCAACAAACTTTCATCCCACAGAGTACGCATATGGAGCGGCACCGACGAAAAAAGCCCACAAAGTCACATTTGATTTTGACAAATCAGATCGACGACACCGCTCTGAGGACGAAACTGATAGGCTTTATACTCCTCGTCATCTTTCAGCGTCTCTACCACATTTGCCATTACCCTCATCGCCCCCACCATTGCCAAAAAGTCTACCACCAAATGTTCAACCCTATGGCTATCCAGAAATCAATGCGGTACCAAAGCCACCTCGTCGAAGGCAGCACCGTACGAGTGCGGTGGCTGCTGCGACCACACCATCGACATCCTTGTTGGGGCGTCCGTTGCAAAATTCAAATACCACTACTAACACAAAAGACTATGTTCGTCACGTGACCCGCGTTAATTTTTACGATTATGATTGTTCGCAGGTGGAGTATGGAAACGACGATGACGAATGCTGCGATACCGAAGCAATTACCAAAGAAGGTGAGTTCCAATTCAAATTCCACTTCCAATTAAATTTCATTTAATTCTACAGCCAGGCCACCACAAGCTAGCTAACCTCAGTCAATCTGATTTAATCAGATCTGCGCTGTAGTTGTTGTGTTGTGTTGTATTTTTTATCCAAACGGATCACTAAGGTGATTAGGAAAATGACTGTTGGCAGCAAGAGTACCGCGTACCGCGCGCCCATATATATGGCCAGAGTTCAATTCATAATTATGGTTCATAATTACAATAATGTTTGCTACTCTGTGATGTAAGAAGTTAATTGCTGTGAACGAGCAGCAACAACAGCAGACTTTTTAGGTATCAAATACAGACAACAGTTTCCGGGTACGCTCCGTAGTTATCCGGTACTTTGTACTGACTCTTTACTTGGAGTTGGGTGTCGCAGTCTGAACGTTTTGGGGGAGTGAGTTGCTGCTAAAATGGCAGAAGAGAATAATTAGTTCAACGGTAGTTGATTACTTTTGGGTGGAGACACGTCGCAATGTTAAGGAGAATATTTTTATGCTTCTATATCGATCGAAGTATGAGTTAAGAGTTTGCATATAAATTACAAGTAGCTAGGTATGTGACTTTTTTTTGCAATCTTTAAGTTGTTAAGGTTTGTTTGATAGAGATATATTTTGAGAAAGTAGGTATGTGCTTAGGTGAACCGGAACTAATTGTAAGTCGTGCAGAATACAAATTGTCTTTGTTGAGGTGTCAGTTGTTTAACCACTTGTAATTGCATTAAAACTTGGAAGTTAGAAATGTTTGTCTGTATTTCGTTCGGATTTCGCATGAAATTAGCATCGACGAATTTTTATACCTTGAAAGCTACAAACGTGATGAATGAACCAACTGCTGCCAAATTATGTGGAATCTGCGATATTGGACGAGAACTGGACAACTGATTTCAAATAAGTAACACATAATAAACTTTAACCGAAAACATCCGAAACCTTCATCGAAAACAGAAGGTTTTCCATATAATTAAAAGTTTTGGAAACCTAGTGATTTTTTTAGTTGATGATTATAAAAATCAAAATTGGGTGTTAACAGCCCATATAGGACGCAAAGCCTAGCTTCTCCATCCACTGTGTGTGCGAAGATATATTTTTTGACACGAATGGAAGGGACCTGCAGTTTAAAGCCGATTACCAACGGGAATTTGATTTTTGAGAAGCTCCTCATGACAGTTCTTACTCTTGGATGCTTTTCAGACGTTTGCAAGAAGTGGGGCAGCCAATAAAAACTTTCAGCTGGTACAGGAGTTTGAACCAGCGACCTCTCGCTTAGTGCCACTGTACCCAGTTTGTGATTGAACCACCTCAAAATCTTATTGTAGTCGTAAGGTTGTCAAAGCAAAAAACACCTTTTAAACACCCTACAAGTTCGCCAAAATGTTGACCTAAAAGTCAACTGTCTGAATAGCTGAACAATGCTCATGTAAATTATTCGAATATACAGACATTGTTAGCTTAGAATGGGCTCAAGGGGAATATGGTAGCTTAGTTTAGAAAAATGGTGTAGGTACGTGAACTGTTGTCGAAAAAAATAATGACCATGGAACCATTGTTAAACTGAGCTCATTATTTAAGCAATGCACCCTTAAAAATCTCCAGCTCCATGATGGCAAAGACCATCAAGTGACTGCAAGTCTAAAACTAATAAGAAAACTTAAGAGCCTGCCTTTTTCGATGAGAAGGGTAATAATTTCGCTAGCTCTAAGACTTAATGTTTACTTTTGTAAAGACTAAAAATATATCTATATATATTCTCCCTTTTGCTCATGCATGGACCATTAATACTTATGCCTTATAAAAACTTTGAGTGATTTAACAAGGTCCTTACCCTTACGTATGCTAAACGGGATTCCGAACATTAAACTAAAAAATCTCCGCCTGAGTCGCGGCCGCAGCCTTTCACTCTCAGATATCTACGCCACGCTGCTTGGTTATCTAGACTTCGCTCTGGTCCTTAAAATAGAGGCTCGGACTTCCTTGTTGTCAAGGTCCAACAAGAGAGAGCCCAACTGTCCTTTTCTGCTTATCGTCAAGGAGTCGGCACTCCTGAAAAAAATTAAAGAAGTCACATAATAGCGCATTACTTTGCCGATATCTGATGCACGGTTGAAAGAGTGCATATGAGCTGCTGTCGCACTGGTTTGGCCCGGTAGATCAACCGCAGACCAAGTTTGGCAGCAGCTCATCTGAACTCTTCCAAGCAAGGTAAGGTAAGGCCGATTAGGAAAAATGTGTTTTGGTAGATTGGCTTCTATGTAGATACGACAGTAATCGGGCATGCTTTGCGCCAGCTACTTACTTACTTTACTTAACGGGCTTGCGACCCGTGAAGAGTCACTGCTTGAGATACGGCAGCCTTCCATCCTCTGCGATCCCAAGCACGCTGCTTCCAGTTTTCCAGATGCAGCGCTCTGGCATCCACGATGGCTTGGTCTTTAAAACGGAGGTTCGGTCTTCCTTGTCGTTTCGAACCTGGGGGCTGGGATTCGAAGATCCTCTTGGCTGGAGCGTTGTTGTCCATTCGCTCGATGTGGCCGAGCCAATGTAGTCGACGAGTCTTGGCTTTTTGGACTACATCCACATCTTGGTACAGCTCATAGAGTTCGCGGTTGCATCTTCTCCATTTGCCCTCCTCGCACACAGGACCAAATATTTGTCGAAGGATTTTTCTTTCAAAGCTTTCCTGCTTATCGTCCAGCACTCGGCGCCGTATAGAACAACTGGCAGGATAAGGGTTCTGTAGAGCATGCACTTTGTCCTTCGAGTTAGGAGTTTTGAACCCATTTGTTTTGCCAAACCGAAGTAGCAGCGGTTTTCTAGGGTAATTCTTCGACGGATCTCCACTTGGATGTCATTTGTGGAGTTGATGTTTACCCCGAGGTAGATGAACTTCTTAACTACCTCGAAGTTGCTATCAACAGTGACATTTTGTCCTAGTCGGTGGACAGATGATTGTTTGTTCGTTGAAAGCATATATTTAGTCTTGTCCTCATTCACTTCAAGACCAACTAGTTCCGCCTGTTCTTCAATAGCCGTGAAAGCCTCTATCACGGCACGCTGGGATCGACCGATGATATCTATATCGTCCGCATACCCCAGCATTTGGACGGATCTGTTGAAGATAGTGCCTTCCGTGTTGACACCTGCCCTTCGCACTATCTGCTCAAGAACAAGATTGAAGAAATCACACGACAGCACATCTCCTTGCCGAAATCCGGTGCATGTTTGAAAGAGTTCAGATGAGCTGCTGCCAAACTGCACATTGCATCGCGTGTTATCTAGTGCGCCAGCTACACTTAGTTGAAAAAAGCTTCTTCGATGTCCTTTAGCTTGGAGACTGCTTCTTCTCCTGACTCTATACTCTTCTCTTGATGAACGCGGCAGTGTATTTATGTTTGCATCTTCTGTCACCTGTTCGCGATACACGGATGCATCATCAAACCACCGGCTTTTTCCCTGGGGTGGTTGTTTGTTCTTTGATTATGTCGCATTACTGGGGACTTTTGTAGACAAATGCACAGTGGAGGGCTTCTTACTTATGCGTTCTTTTTAGGCTCTGGCTTCTCCAATTTCATCTTTGAATATATTCGTGACATAAATATTCTGCCGGTCCATAAGCCGCACCAGTCCAAAACTACAGCTTCCGATTTGCCAACTCAAGACGATAAGTTGAAGGCGATCTGATAAAACAGCAGAAGAGATTTTTTATGTCATATTAAGAAGGCTCAAGCATTTGAGTTGTAAGATCTGAAAGTCTTTAGCTTAAGGACCGAACAGATCATTTATCCGCCCCCAGTTACGCATTCCAAGTTGGTTGAGGTCTGCTTCCACTTGAGCGCGCCATCGAAGGCGAGACCTTTCTTTATTGCGTTGTCCCACAATCCTAGATTCTGTGGGCTGGATCGTTGGCCTTCATTAGCTCTACATATCACAGCCATCTCAAAAGGCCAACGCGCAGTTCAAGTTCACCGTTGAATCGTCTACTCCAGAACCCGTCTCTCAAAACGACCAAGGATATCTTCATCACCCTAAAGAAGGAGCCATTGCTTCGATCCATAAAGAAAGATTGAAACTCTCAAGGTCAAAAAATCCTTGCATGTCCTTGACTAACTATTTTGCATCTTTATAAACCTCGCACTTACTTGACAATGATTTCTTAATTTGCACTTGCACTATCCGCAATCCCATTACTTTTGAAACAGCAAAACAAAACATATTTATCACAGCTGCATATTTATCTGTCACCCTGCCAACTATCTACTTCCAAAACGACATTACCCACTTCCGAGTCGTTAAACAGGAATTGTTTCTCAGTCTTCAGTCTTTACCTCCTCCTCTGTCTCTCCCTCTCCGTGCACATTAAACTGCCATAAACAAAGTTGTCGAGCAGAATTTTATTTAGCGTCAAACTTATTAATAACATTCTCCTTGAACTTAAACACTACCAGGCCAAGACCAATAAAATAGCGCACAACAGAGTGAGTACCAACCCCACAGCCGCTTCGGCAAAACTATACATATTGAAATCACCTCACCCCTCTTCGTTGGTGTTTAACACGTTCGTGGATTATGGAAATAAGCCACCCACCACCACCACCACCACCAGCTGGCTAAAGAAAAACTATTTTATGTCACTTTGCATCAAAGCGAACTCTGGATGGATGGAGTCGTTGTTGTAGACAAATGGCACGTGCCATCGACCTAAAAGCTATTTTAACTGTTTTGACCTCGACATTTTGTATCTTATAATAATTTTATTTCAAATCATGAACACAAAGTGTCAATCTCTAATCGATTACGAAATAAAATAGATCTCCAACAGCAATCACCGTTGAATTTTCATGTCACTACTTATGGTGCGTAACTCAAGACGGTAGCCACTTTTTTTATCGAATTGACCGGTTCCGAGAGATATGTGTCTAACAAGACTGAGATGTGCTCGTACTCGTACGTTCCCTTAATAGCCGAACGAATAGCAGAGCATCTGGAACCTTTTGCATGTGCTAATTGCGACATAGATTGGAGCATACAACAAATACCTGCCAATCTGAGTCAAGCATTCCCACCGCCATAACGACGTCAGGTCCGCTTACATGTTGCGTAACACACGATTACCGCAACAAGCAAATAGTCAACAGTCTTCGACGTCGTTGTGTGATTTACTGTACTCTGTTATGTGTCCCTATATCTATACCTATGCGTACACACCCCCTACAAGCACTAGATATAGATAGTCATAGTACCCACGACAGTGACAACCACGCGAACGTCGACGACAACGACAACGACGCCGATGTTGATGTCGATGGCAAGAACAACGCTATGTGGTTGAAGTAAATTAAACTTATCCCGGAGTTCAATAACTGGTTTAATTGCGCGCGTACCCGCTCACACTTAAAAGTTGGCCACCAGAGCGCTCCGATGGTAGCTCAGGTGCACTTGCGCTTAGCAATTACTCGTACATCTAAGATTTGGCACAAAAAACAAAGATACAGATATGTTTGTACAACAACAAAAGCAAAAACAATTTAAACGTGAGTTAGCAAATCCATCGACCTTTGGCTAAGAGAGGTGATTGCATTACTACTTTATTGAAGGTGTTCCAATGAAAACGGGGTTAGACTTTGTTAGTTGGACATCCTCTTAGAAAAAGCTTAGAAAGCTCACCATCTAAGCTGGACCAGATTAAAGTTTAATTTATCGATCAAGTGTTTATTTAAAGTTTTTCACTCACCGACCCCACTGTATCGACGAAAGCTTTCCACGCACAGAAGCTAAGAAAACTTGAGCTTTCATGTGACAAAATGCCTAAAAGTATGCCAAGATCAGATTAAACTTTATAAAATGTCATTTAAGCGCCACCTACAACATTTCTTTACAGTTATACTAGTAGTTTTTTTTTCAAGTAAATAAATGTATTTTCTTTGCATTTGCAGAAGAATGGATTACAAAAAAGAAAACCGAACTAACAACAACACGACAAATAGAAACTAGAGTTAAACGACAAGTGGTGCTTGAAGATGGTAAAGTTATTGAAGATTCAGGCCCAATTGTGTCCACCAATACAACAGAGGATACGGATAAACAAGAAACTGAAACAACTGAGGTAAGTTCAGCCACTTCAGTTCAATATTATATTTCATAATGAAATTTTTTATTATTATTTCGATTTTAGCGACGTGACTTGGGCAGTCCGAAGCCATTAGCTGGTGCCCAAGCAATCGAAGCTGATAAAGATGAAGTTGATTCGGGTAATCAGCTGGCGGCGGCGACGACGGGAGAAATTGCAAATTTTGGTGGTACGATGATTCAAAAACTCGTACCACGTCCTGCTGATGGATTGGTGAGAGAAATCAACGAAAAGCGGGTGGTGTCCCGCGAGGAGATTAAGGATCGTCTCGAGACTGAGGATGTTCGACATTTGGGAGATTTTTCCGATGAGGTAAGTGATTTGTAATTGATAAAGTCCAATCAAGATAGGTTGTGATATCTTGAAATGTTTTAACTACATCGAATGTCAAAAGTACTCCGAAATTTTGTTTTGTAAAATACAACCAGCTTATTTCAAGTTTTTTTTAATTTGAAGACTTGAACCCAAATTGATATTGGTTTGTAGATGCAATGGCTCAGTACTTTGGACTACTGACAAAGGTTCTCAAGTCAAGTCCTACAAAAATTGTTGCTTGCTCCGACTTTTGCGAAAGTTGGAAAATCATTGTCAACTGTCAACACAAGCTTCTCAAATTTGCCATTTTTTAAACAGCATAGTATTCAAAAATGCTAGCATCATTACGAAGGAAGTAACTTATCAGCTCTATGCGAGTATGGAAAAGAGCTCCTGGAATGTCTCCTTTGCTGGGCACTGGGCTACCTAAAAATCAAAATGGCTCCACAAATTCTTTAAAAATTTTAAATTTTTATAGAAGAAAAGCAATAAGTACAGTTCATTTTTATTCATAAAGCAAAAAAAAATATTTCCGTCCAATATAAAATCGATAACAAATATTCGTTGCATACATATTGTGCACATCTCAATTTCGATTATAAAATTCATTTCCAAAATCCATTGTCAAACACTGTTTATGGTTGGTTTACATAGTCACATAACCCTTCCAAGCAGGCCATTTTAACTAACCATTATGCCGCTTAAATTTCGAAAGGGCATAGGTAATGCAGTTTTTCCAAGAACAATTTCTTTGTGTCTGACTAACTAAAATGGATAAGTAAGTTGCTTAACGAATTTTATTTCTTCGTAGAGCGTTAGTTAAGCTGCAACCAATTTGATTTTTTAATTTAACATTTTTAATAAGAAAATCGAGGGATTCTGCACCGACAGGAATAACACCACCGACCAAAAAAGGTCCGAAACCAACATCTTCATGGGTTAATCCATATGGGTTTATCCATTCATGGGATAATTTTTCTGTGGCTTTTCTTTCACTGAAATGGCTCCCCAAAATCGGAATCAGCACTAAACATAGTTGGGGGTTGGCGCTCTTTCGGTCAACATGGCAAAGACGAAAAAGAATCATAACTAATACAAAAAGTATTTGAGCCCTTGACCCGAAACATTCATTTAGAACCTCTACGGTCACAAACATCTGGCAATGCCATATGATGTTCAGCAGAACCTCGGGTCTTAGCCTTAAGACTGCTTCACTGAGTATGTGAAACGTGTGTTGTTAGACCTTACCTAACATATGATGCGGTTGTTTGGGGGTTAAGAGCTAACATTGACACTAGTCATCTGACTTAGCTACGTGTTAATTCATTATAAGTACTATAAGAGCAACTCCTACCGCTGCTATGGACGTTTTGCTCCGTTTATCTTCCTTGTAGTTCCTTGTAGCAAGTAAAGCCACAAAATCTCTTTATTGTATTCTGTTAGGCTCGGAGCGTTTTGTAATTGTAATAGCCAGGTATATTATAGGGGAGGAACACTCTACTACATGTGCTCGGCTGATCGTGTATACAGATGATTCCCTCAGTAGCGGTCTCTCTTTAGATTTATCTGCCCTTAATCTACCTTAAATTTTATGATTTACCACACACATTTTAGTCTTCTAAACACAAGATTAAAAAATAATCTTGAAAGAAACTGGGTTTACATGTATGAATCGGTTTTGTAAACACACTAAATACCAATTTACCATAGCTAAATGTGTCAAAAGTGAAGTTGGTTGCTGAGAATTGAGAGCGAGGAAGCAATTTGACAACCAGATGTTGGACATTTTGTGTGCAAATTTGAGAGCCAGAGGGCGGGTTGGGAGAAAAACCCTATGTTAATCTCCTTTTTTCGGTGGAAACGTGTTAAGATTTATTGTTAATCTTTCGCCTTTAATCTCGGTTTATCTTTTGGTGGAAATGCAGCATTAGGCTTTAAATCGGAGGTTCGGTCTTCCTTGTCAACTAGAATCCAAAAATTATTGATGTGATTTGGTTTTGACATGAAGTACGATGATCTTTCCCAGAATTTCACTCAGTGTGGGGACTTGGTCCTGGTTAGATTGGTTTCTTGACCGAAAATGCTATTAAAATACATCTAATATTTTATCCGGTCAGTCGGACCGGCTGCTTTCCGGTCTTAATGCCTGCTTGACTTTTTTACTCTTCATTCCACCTTTGGCTCTATATTCTTCAATAGTTTTTGCTGCCGAGTTTGGATGTGTGCATCTTCTTAAACTTTTTTTAGGTAAACGCATACATTATCATATCAGGGGATCTTTCTCTGGGGTGGCCCATAACGTACGGTGGTTTCCGCTACCTCTTTGATGATAACACCAGGACCCTTTGTTGTTGGCGTCTGTGGTGGGGAATAAACCGTGAAAAGTTTCCTTTTGGAATTTGGCTACTCCAGGTATGCCAACGAGCTCAACGTCGAATTTATTTTTGTGGCCAGTTCGCAGCTTCTTCTCATTGTGCAGTCAAGCTCTGAATCTAGCCGCGATCACATTGGTTTTAAATGTTTGCAAATTGTAGTAGTCAGGAAAAACAGAGTGAGGTAGAGCATTCCACATTCGTGATTTAAAAGTACATACATCCGAATACATCTTTAAGAGATAACTGATGAGCGTTCTTGTCATGGCGGGTATTACGGTTGAAGTGTTGCAGATAAGGAATGCAAGGATGGAAGTATCGATAAAACAATGTCAGGCAGGAGACCTATCACCATATTGCAAGCTGCAGCAAAATGAAGTGGAGTGTAACTAACGTTAGCATTAAAGTCCACGGGCACATTTTTTTTGTACTTTTAAAGTTGTTTTATTGAATTTCATTTACATCTTTACCAAAAGTAAAGTGGTTCACTATCATAGTAGAAATCATAGGTCTTGGCATCTCGTTTACTCCTTGACGGTCTAGCCGACCTTAGGTTTTTTAGTGCCGCGGACCTTCTTCATTCTGTTTTTGTGTTCCTTACGCTACTTGTGGGTCTGCTTCTTCTGTTCAAAGAGTCCATGACGTGCCAATCAGAACTTGGGCTCGAACTTATTTCCAAATTCCAGGGTATCGTAGATAAGGGAAATCCGGTGGATCTACCGCCACCAAAGTTTTTCTTGAAGCCAAAGACAAAACAAACATCTTAGCTCACTTTGTACATACTTGTCCTATGTTGTTTCAGACATTTTTGGAGGATCTGTTTTGAGATAGGTGTTTTTGATGTCTTTCTCTATTTTAAAACTCCTCTTTGATAGAGTCTTAATCTCTGTAGAGTGTACGTAGAGGCTTGTCCAATAATGGTCTTATACTTTTGAAAGTAGCTTTGAAGTTAATCGCAACCATCAGGCGTAGCGAATGTTGAATGAATCATTCCTGATTCAAATCTCTCAGGTAACCCCGACGCCGTAACCACTAAACTGGAGGCCCAGGCCTTAGGACTTTCTATATATCTCGTAATATTTAAAGCAGTCTAACCTATCAATTCTCTGTAAAAAAAATATTACGACTGGAAGCAAAAAATCGTACCAGTTGTTTGATTAAGATTAAGAGAACTTAAATATTCGCTGAAAATGTTTAAGTTGAACGATACTAGTTGACCAAACACCCTTGGGCAAATGTCATATACAAGGATCCCAGGACATCGATCCAATACACATCACATTTTAAAATATCAAAGTCACACGCATACATAATAAGGCTTCGCACCATATGTTAGGCAGAACTTTTTACCAGACTACGTCACCGTCTTCGTTACTTCAAATTAGTCACACGAAATCTGTTTCCCATAAACATTTGGCTTAATCTTCAATCTCAGCGGCCAGCACAGACAGTCTGATTGTAAATTCATCACCGAAGACCGATTGTATAAATAATTTTCTCTGTAACAATGTGGGTGATTATTAGGTATATTTTTTTTTTATATTTTGCCTTTGGGCCATCTTGTCTTGTATTCTCTCAGGTTTTCTTTGCACGTTTGAAAGCGAAAGCCGAAAGGGAATCAAACAAAAACAAAAAAAAAAAATAAATAAAAAAAAACCTGTTGTATCCAATTACCGAAAATGTATTTTCGCCCAAAACAAGTTCACTGCCAAAATGAAAAAGATTGAATAAAGTATATAAAAAGGGCCAAAACAACCAGCGAAAGGAAAGAAATAAATCAAGACGAAGAACGCATCTTCAACAAAAGAGATTTTCGTCTGAGATTTAGCAATTTTAAACCGCAAATGGCATGTTCGAGTTCCTACAGCAAAACAGCAAATTCAATAGGGTAAGATCTACTTAATGGGCATGCAATTATGTAAAAAAAAAAACAAAAACAACTTAAAACATATTTATTCGAGTATCCCATTTGCTGGCTGACCCTTATTAAGTGGCAATTTAAATGGTACTTAACCATTTAACTTCCGTGTTCTATGCCCACATTTATGATTGAACGTTACACAACATCTTATCTAGCTGGCAAGATTGCGTAAAATTACAATGCTACAGCTAAACCGGAAATTTATAATCTTCAACACCGTGCCGGTCGACGTTTACCGCACCATTACCGGCAAATATCGAGTTTTACGACCTCTTATGACCAAACTTCTTGGGAACCCTATCGATTTGTATCTTTCTCGCTCTCTCTCTCTCTCTCTCGGTTATGGTTCCAATAATCGTTTTAAATGGTTTTCTGCTTCTCAAGTCTAATCCGGCAGCAATGACTCAAAATAATTGGTAACACTATCCCAAGCGATTGGATACCACCAAATCGGAGACGACTTAGCCATGAAATTTAGCCACTTGAGCTGGCTAAATCGTAGATCACAAAGTATAATATAAACGGTTTGTCTATTGTTCTCTAAGTTTGTTTTTTGTAAATTTTGCAATATTTTTAGCATTGAACCAACAATGCTGGTGGTGTTCAATGACCAGATTTGGTCATTATTTGTTGTTGTTTGATGATGTTGTTTCTTTCATTGAAACGACTCGACGCGTTCGCTTGAACGTGAAGATATACAATCCATCTTGCTGGTGTCGGATCAAAGAACCAGAAGTCTTAGCCAACACGCTGAGCCAGCACCCCAGCACTACTAGAAAGACTTGAAGTCGTTGTTCTACTGATGTGGCATTCGCCTAGGGCATAATTAGAGTAGAAGCACGGCCCTCATTAATTTATCATTTTTAGACGTAGCATTGGGTTATGAGGCAGCATTTTTGCGGTGTGGCAGAGTACTAATGTTTTAACTTTGGATTGTTGTTTCAGAATAGGACTGAGTGTTTGGTTTCTTTTTTTTTAGTTTTAAGTCTCTTAATGGAATCAGAAATAGATTTTTATTCAACAAAACAGAAGAGATGGTATTTTGCTGGGATGGTGTGAAGGCAGCTGCGCTTGCGGTTAACTGCAGACTTAATTCACACACATGCTGATGTGATTTTGATGCATTGATAGTAATTTTGATTTCCAAAGGCGGATGTCATTAAAGTTGAATAGGGAGAGGTTTTGTTTGAATGTCTGCTGGAGAATTACGCTTACTTTACGCTTCTTGATGTGGATGACGCGTATATTTTGCGGTGCAGATTAACTGCTGGTCTATGGAATAAATTCACTCATATTTGTAAAACTCCTCGGGCGGATCATTAGGGGGATGCAGTAAAAGTGAGAAAGTTATAATCACTCATTGAAAAGAAATTAATTTTTATTAAATACAAGCGGGTATCTGGGGTGCTGCCCCTAGCATGTTCTGCAGTTGATACTAAGACTCCCGATACCGTTTTGTTGTTAGTAATTTGACAAAATGAGCGAAAAAGGTGTATCAGTTAAAACTTTTGATTGTGCAGAAACTGCTAGACCGATTGTGACCAATCTTCATAGAAACACCCCTGGGTAATGCCGAGATTTCCTGAAAATTTCAGCTTAAATGGTTGAAAGTTTATATACGTAGCAGTTTCATCTATTGTCGAGTTACAAACAATGGGATACTGTAAATGCCTTCCTCAGGAAAAAAATGTTTATACTTTGTACAAACTTTCGTAGTGATGTTTTTAATGTCAAATGGTGTCGAAGTCTATTAATCTCGTAAAAATATATCAACCGAAAACAACCGATTTTGGTATAAAAACGAATTTCGCGTTATCGAATGGAAAGTTGTGTCACAATATTCAAAGTCAATCGTTGTGTTTTTCGAACACAAACATACGCAGGCTTTATTAATTTATAAAGATTTTGCTAACTTCAGCTTCCCAATTCGAATTGGAAGAACAATTGTCCAGCTATTATTGCACTTATTGCGGCTGTCGAAAATCTATCTATACGGCTTATCGGTCATCTACCCCTAGTTTAAATAAATATTTCATTTGTGATATTTGAAAAAAAAAATACTGCGAAAACATTCAACGAATATCGTACGTTCGCAATAGCAATAATTCTGCTCAATTCACAATGTCGCGTTCGAGCAGGGAGTAGGATTAACCTTATGTCGAAACCGAACGAAAAGTTCACTCAATTTTTCTCAAAAGTTTTAGTTACCCATAACTTAAACAAATCAATCAAACTGTCGAAAATGTTATATTCGAGCGAAGGAAAAAATGTGGAAAATTTACTTTTAAACCACCATAATTCTTTCTTACAATGCATTTAAAAAATAAAGTGACAATATAAAGCGATTTAATGTAAAAATATATTCATAAGTTCTTGTTTTTTCTGTTCTGTCAATTGTCGAATTGCCTTACTGAACGTCCCATTTAATTTACACTCTCTTAAGCCCGCTCAAGTCAACGAAAATTTGACGAAACTGAGCATAATCCCATTATGGTCATGAAGTACTGTTTACGAGTATTTAGATATTTCATTAAGCTAGCTTAAGCTCATGAAAGTCTATTATGGTTGGCCCTTTACAGCGACTTTACGATTAGTTATGTCAAAGCGCTTAACGAACAATTTTGTTAAACTAAATTTCGCTCCAAAGCGTGCGAGCGTTGAGAAACTCGAATGTATGGAAGCAAAAGTTCTGTTTGTGTTATTCTAACATTTCTTCTAATGTTAAGTTATTTTTATTCACAATTTAATGTAAAGTTTATTCACAACGACAAGAAATACTAATATTTATTTATTTATTTATATTTTCCCAAATAAATAAGAGGCAATAAGTTCAATTGTAAATAAATCGCCGACATATGTAAGTTTTAGAAGAAACTAAAAAAATTTAGTTAAATATTTTTTTAAAACTGTTTTTTTTTTTTTGTAGCAATCAGTTATTCAAAGTTTATTCTTCCGTCCGTTTTTGCATTCTAGAAATGATTTTTCTCAAAATTTTTGGGAAAAATATTTCCTTTTTCAAACTGATATTCAATTCTGAATCCTACTTAATATAATATATCTTGTTTTAATTTTTAAATAAAAATTATTATACAATTTATTACAAATTAAACTATGAGTTTTAAGTGCATAATAAAATTTTTATTTGATAAATTAATCTTTGGTTTGTTTTCGGAAAAAAGAAATTTGTTGACGACAGTTATAAAAACAGTTCAGAATGAACTTGTAACAAACTGAAAATTTGGGTTTTAACAACGATTTACATTTTCCTTTGCATTGAGGGAGTTTGGTTTTTTAAGTGGATTCGTACATCGTTTGTTAGCTTAAGAACAATGTTTTTGCGTTCGTCAATAAATGTAACGAAAACAATTTAAGAGATTTTGCGACTTTGCACAACACAGGATGTCAGATTTTTCTGCGTTAAACCTACCTGGTTATAGCATAGCGTCATTTATTTATTTTATTCACTATCTTCAACCAAAGAATTATGTTCTAATCTAGATTTCAATTTCATACTAAAATTAAAAGTCTATAAGCATCGTAATTTAATTAAAAACACAAACTTGGGCAGCAATTCAAATTTTAACGAATTTGTTGCGCTCCATATTAAGAACCTTACACTCATCATTGCGGGCGATTTCTGTACTACAGCACCTGGAAAAAGTATGTTGTGCTCTTTTTTGAGTTGAATAATTTAACTTAGCTTGTGAACGAGCCTACTCGGATTCTGCATATTACAAATCATACCGCCAACACGTGATTAATTTATCGCCTCAGACAATTGTATCATATTAGCAAATTTCTTGTAATCCTTCCGCCTAGTTAAAGAAAATACTCCTTAACGCACGAGAAAGCCAGTTGAAATGGCTTCATTAAATTTGTTTCAATATGTGCTAGAGCACGTTTAGTTTTCAAAGCTCTAGGACTAATATTTATTTTATTACTGCTGGAGTTCCCCAAGGCGCCGCTTTGTCTCCGATTCTCTTCCTTATTTTTATTTATGATCGCGTGTCTGCTATTTCTAATACGATTCATTCATTTGCTGATGAGAGTACTCTCAATTTCTTACCCCTGATCTTCAGCAGTGCAAAAGGAACAGCAGTTAAATCTAACCTTAAAAGTGTTGTTACATGTTGATAAATAAACCGTGCAGAATTGAATGCTTTAAAAACGCAGTGCTGTCTTCTATCATTAAAGCGAAACCTATTAGTTCGTCATTATCCATAAATGACACTTGCTTCTCTGTAACTAAAAGACTTTCCATTTCTGGAATGTGCACTAATGACAACCACAGATGAGTAATTAAACAGTTAGCTAACTCAGAGAGAGTCTCTCAATTCGAGTAAGCCCAGCTGTTTGTTTTAATATAATTCAAATAGGAATACAAGGAATTATATCGGCTTTTCTATCTATCTAGCTATCTGTGTAATTACTCACCTGTGATGACAATGTCTTCAAGAACGGTAGGCTTCCTCAACCATTTCAAGAAATTATTTTCCCCTTCTCACCTAGCTACGAGTTACAAACCGGAGTATAATAGTGATATCTAGGGTCTATAACACGCACAACACAACAAGTACTTGTTGAAGAAAATAAATGTTATGCTGAAGTGCCGCACTACTCTTGTTCCCTTCCCCCTCTTTTCAACACTCGTGCTGTTTTATAAACATGCTGAAAGTATAAGGACATTTTCCACAATTGGAACAGTTGAAAACTCCATTAATCAGAGACAAGCGAAATTTTCAATCATTGGTTATCATCGATAACTGTCTAAATGCAAAAATTATTTCTTCAAACAAAACAGCTAAAAATAAAACAAAAAAACATTTTTTTCTTTCAAAATCATTGGAGCTAACTGAAGCCAATTAAAATTGTTCACTTATACTTAATTCACAAATTAGTATGGCTTAGCTAATTTGTTCCAAGGCAAAAAACTGTAAAGATTGTAAAATATTTAATTTGATGTTTCGATTGATTAGCACCATTTTTAACACATTGAGTAACAAAAGTTTAGCGACATGCATTTAAAGATTATGATCTGAATTGAGGGATCAAAGCTTCCTCCTACTTTACTGCATCCCTAGAGGTCTACCAGTGGATTCGTTAGTTACAGCTTTAAGAAATATCGACTAGTCTGCTGGGCTAAGATCTCTTTATGTGATTTAGAATTTCTTTTGCGATTCCATGGACACTTTGATTAATGCAGCCTTTTTGACTTGGTTTATATGATTTTTCTCCTTTAAATATGACAATAGAAACTGCACTGGTTGCGTAGGTGTTTTTCGCATTTTTGGACTCCTAATTTAGTCAAACTTTGAATCTGCTGTCATCAATCATGTCAGCTGCCATTAATTAAAATATATTTATATGCGCCGGTCGTACTTGCCGCGATGGAAAGCAGCATATCTTTTAACATCGCAGTGTTGTTTCCTCCACTTTATCTACCTTTCGCTCACGCGATGATTGATGTTGTCATCACAAGTTGTTCGCTACCAATGACAGGATCCTAATTTTTTAATATTTTTGCGAGCAACTGCGTAGCATAGGTTTTGGTTTTTTGTCGGAAGCTTTGTACTTCCGCTGAAGAAACTTGACCATTGTACTTTTAGAAAGAAAGTCCATACGGGACTAAGATGTTCAGCAACCACAACTTCAGCAAAAACAGAAAAAAAGTCTTTGCCTTCTTCGCAAGCGCGGCAGACAGTTGTATAGCTTTAGTCTATAGAACATTAGGGTGCATTGCAAAACCGACAGCAGGATAATAATGCAACATGATAAATATATCAAGGCGAGGAAGATTCTCATAGCATCTAGAACAGTGCCGAGAGTTTTTTGAAGTTAAGTTGAATATTAGCTTTATCATTATCCATAGGAATCTTTTGTGTGAAAAGGCACCCTTTGCACAGCCAGAAAACCGACAATGCCTTACATATTTTCGCCTCGACATTCCTGGTCCATAAAAAGCATGGAAAGACTGGTTTCGAAGAAAACCCTACGAGACGCCGCGCGATTTTTAACCTTGTTGAAAGGATATGTCCGTTAGAAAACAGCGAGTTCTGTCGTTCTCCTCACTAGAAGGAGGAAATCGATAGGTTTCCTTCAACAAGTAATAAAAGGCGTCACATTGCAGCTATCAAGGAAAGATAAATATTATTCAGTTGTCCTCGATAGCAAGAAGATTCTCTTCAAGACTGGGAGCAGCAGGTTTAAAAAATGTTGCAATATAGCAGAACAAATTCAATCCGTGCCAGGAGAATTGAAACCTTCAAATTTAGCCATTAGTGTGTAAGTGGTTACCAGGAAAAATGGTTTAATTCAACTAAAGCATGCCAATCGCTATTTGTTTCATAGCTTATGGCTGCACCAACCAAATCCTGACAGCAAAATTGCCTAAGCTTGGCTACTGAGAGCGATTTCGACACAATAAAACATGCCCTGGGCCGTTCGGACCGCTCATCATAAAGTATCGTGGCTATTCTGAATGAAATTGGAAAATGCTCTACTATTATTTATTCTATTTAAATTTCAATTTCAAAGAGGAGCCTATTTGAAGATTTTGGGGGAGCCATTTCAATGAAAGAGGAGCCACCGAAATAGTATTAAATATTTCATGTAGGTATGGATTAAAGGCATAATTTACTCGCAAAATAACTCCCAACGAATAAATAAAAATCGTTAAGCAACTTACCTATCCATTTTTATTTATATATTCTTGCAGTTAGACGCAAACAAATTGTTTTTAGGAAAACTGCAATAAATTTGCCCTTTCAAAATTTAAATGTCATAACTAACAATGTTTGACATTGGCAATGAATTAGGGAAGTGCATTTAATACTCGAAATAGGGATGTGCAAATTATGTATGCAACGAATATTCGTTATCAAGTTTTAATTAAATGGAAATTACTAACTACTTTTGTTATTTGCAACCCCAACATTTGCTCAGCAAAACAGCGAAAAGCTCTTTATAGAGCCCTTTAGGCAGCGCTGATTCGGAGTCGTGGCTTAAACATCAATTTAGTTCCAATCAAAAATATAAAATATATCTTTGCACAAAAGTTGCGTGAAGTTAGGTTTCAGGTCCTGTTTGAGCCGCTTACGCTTAGAATATACTACTATTTTTTTTTAAAATATAGTGCACCTAGATGCTGGGAATTGCTAAGATTTGTCGGGACGTGATGGTGTTTTTTCCAACCTGTCCCCGCACGGGAATGAGAACACGCGTCTTCTTAAATATTAAAACGAAAGTTAATGTTTTAACACCAATTTCGAATCATTATCTTTCTAATTATTGAAAAAAATGTGCACCATTCATTACAAATTACATGCTAAGCACTTTAATATTTCATTAGGAATTTCATCTAGTCCTCTATAGATACAACCTAAAGTACTTCCCTCCCAACTACGTATTGAAATATGTGTAGGCACTGATCAAAGCTAAGAATAATTAATGATAGCACAACAAATTTCACTCGATAAACATATCTTCTGATCTTTTTCCACTTGCCGAACATCACTTAGGTACACCTGACTCCTCGATAGTTATTAGACAAAATTGAACAGAAAATATAATTAATTTCTCGGTTGGGCCTCGCGATCTATGAGGTGCTCTAAAACAGCAACAACAAAAAAAGTACTTTTTCATGCCAATACACACAAATTGCAAAGAAAAGAAAAGAAAAAAACACAAACCCCACCACGTTTGCCAATTTAGCCATCGGCATCATCGTCGTCGTTGCCGTCGTCGACCACACATCTCTTTTCAAAGAGCATCTCAGCCAAATTCACAAAAGCCGGTTCTCTAATCGCAATTTTCAACCGAATCTCTATAAGAAATCACCTAAGAGAGCTGCTAAAAGAGCGCGCACACACACGCACACCTGGCTGGCTTGTTGCATTTTACGACCGCATCAAGCATAAAATTATTGACAAAGCCTCTCATTTCTTGTTTTAATGCCTATTAAACCAGAAATTTACCACAAAACTAAGTGTATAGTCCAGCAGCACAGCACAAACACTGGCTCAGAAAAAGTGCGGTTTTCCAGTCCACAATGTGTCCAACAACAGCAACAACAACAACAACAGCGACAGCGACAACATCGAAAAACAAAAAACATTCGACAAGAATTCAAAGTAAAAGGCAATGTTGGACTGCTGTAGAGCGGACTTCTTTGGAGTATCTACTCCAATCCAATCCACTCGAATCCAAAAGCAGGCTTTGGCTTTGGATAGTGTGCTGGTGAGCCAACTACACAATACCGACTTGTAGAAGTCATATTATAAGTGCACCACCGACACCGTGTTGTGTTGATGGTTGATGGTTGCTTAAGATTTTCAGATTCTCCAACATCAGTTGGCTTATAGCATGCCACCTGACTGGATGGATTATTGTGTGATATTTCTGTTTAGGTTGGCCTGTTAGATAGATTCATATGTGATTCGCGAATTGTCCTCTCGTACAGTGGCTGAGTAGAAGGTTTTACGTTAGTGCTCTTTTGTTTTAGTTAGTTTTTATATTTATTCATTTCATTTTTTTTTTTTTTTTGTGTAAGTTGTCGCGATTTTCGCGAATCAACTTTTCATGCGGGCTGTGTGTGTGATGATAACTTGTTCGGCGCGGTGTTAACTTTCGGTGTCTTCTTCTGTTTTTCTTTTGTGTGTTTTACTGAAAAATAAAATAACTTTCAATTTTTTTGTAACAAATGGGTGAAATTCGTTGCTGTTGATGACTTTATTATTTTTTGTTTTAATTTGGAAAAATCAGTTGGTAGATACTTGTGGAACGTATGTGGATCGAGAAAGAGTGGTTCACCTTTGAAAGAAAATTCATAGTGCTAAAGTATAGTGACCAAAATCAATCCTAAGGTCGTTGAGATATCCCTTGTGGGTGCTCTCTCTTGATCGTATTCGAAAGAAATCCTTTTGCAAAAGGTCACTTCTCGACAAAGTGCTCATTTATTTTCCTATTTGTGATTATGAAATGCAATGAAATACCAATCTCGTCTCGCAATTGGTAAAAGGGAAAAGTCGTAAATAACCTTAATTCGTCGAATGTGCATTCTGCGGTTGCTGCGGTCGGTGGTGCGAGAGCGAAATTAAGTCAGTGGAATTGTTTTGACAAGTGTTGTACGTATCTACCTACTGCAGAAGTGGTATCTTATTACATTTAACACTATATTTTCGCAACCAGAAGTTACAAGGCTCAAATGGATATCAATTAGATAGTGTTCAACTGAAGGTAAGACTTGAAACGTAGAACACTCTTATTTGATTGTACATATAGTTGTTGTGTGGCATTTTTTAACAGGAAATCTTTCATCATCAATAGAAACAGCGGACGAAGAAAACAATTAAGGCTTTTTGTTCTTCTTCTGCTTCACGAAAGAGATGAGATGATGATGAGGAGGGCTGTAAAAAGAGCGTAATTAATTTTCTTGATGTTGCTTGCTTCTGAGATGATGAGTTCAGTTTCGGTGGAGTCGTAGTTCTTCCTAGGTTAAGAAGTTGAGGACCTTAATGTCTTTTCTTTGTTTTATGGTTACCTTATTCTAACTGTGCCGAGAGCATATTTTCATCATCATCTTCGCAGAATTTAGGGCTTGAACTGTGCTTCGTATATCTGGGCCTGGGATCCTCTTAATAATGGCGAAATTTCATCATAATCATCATCATCATCCAACAACAACACCACCACCGAACGACCGTCATCTGAGATGACCATCTTAAGATACCACCGTGTTTTTTTTTTTTTTTGCTTCTACTTCTTCTTCTTTATTTTAGTGTTTGCAGTGTTTGCAAGTATGATTTCATTTGAATTGGGGTTGAGAAAGTTAGGCAACGAGTTTTGTCGGAAATATGAAAGTTTTACTATTGCCAGAGTGCTGGGAGATTTCTTTGCCGCCAAACACTTATTCTATTTTGTGTGCATAAATTGTCTGAAAAATGTAATAAAGTTACAAGTTTAACGGCTAATAGCTTCTGGAATTAAATAAAGTTGTAAAGATCGCTCTGCTCGTGAATTGTATGTTTAATTTGTACCCATTAACGTTAACCTGATGGAAGGGTAGTTTCGTAAACATATTGTTATTTCACTGCGGTGCGTGAGTATTGTTTTGGCCCATAAATGTGTGTGAGATTGGAGTAATGGAATTTTGTGTAACTCTAAATGTGGGAAAATATCTGTTGATACTTACATGCGGAAATGGTTTAGATGTTAAGGTATGCTCATGTTTTTTTTTCGATAAACATATATTTTTTGGAAGCAACTAAGCAATATGTGAATATCTTTATCACATTGCTAAACCAATGTTGAGGTAGCTCAACAACTTGAGGCACCGGAAGTTTACTAAAGTCGCATGGCGCATGGTTCTTCTTTCACAGTTGCTTCTTCTACTGCCTTACGCCCTACAGCTATTAGTCTACGGTAAATGGGCTCCATTTATTTTAATTATGCATTAACATTGACCTTATTGCTTAATATTTATTTAAGAATAAACTGCCAAAGTGGAAGATTAACTTGTGTTTCATCAGAGAGCTGAACTCAAGGGAACTGAACATAAATCAAATAAAGAATTAAGCTCATCTCTTCCCGAAGATCTTGATAATGATTAAATGAATTTTGTTGTTAACATACGACTGACAGCTATTTTAAAGACTACAATAATTTTTTATTATTTTGTTAACAAAACATTGCAAGAATTTTTTTTTTTATACCACTTTGGTAGTGATTAAAACAAGCTTTCGTAGTTTTTGTTCGTTGGGCGAGCAATTCAGTTTATCCCAGCAACCAAATATTACCTAAAGTATCTCTTTTTGAGAGCATAGACTCTTAATGTTCTTGTCTTACCTTTAACCAAAAATTTGATGTAAAAATGTCGGAGACTAATTGTATATTTAAGTATTTTTGCGGAACAAATAGTATCATTATTGCAATTTTTAAACCTTGTTCGTCGGGCTAATAAGCAAGATGTCCTAAGTTTAAATCCGACCCGGTAAACATGATTCGCGGCAAAAGTCTGACAAACAATCAAAAGTAAGAACTCTCTTGAGAAACTTCTCCAAAGTTCGGAATCGGAATTAAACTGAAGAAAAAAATATATCTTCGCACACACAATGGTTGATGAAGATCGTAACATTTATTTATTTTTAAACGTTTTTCCCAATCGGTTTTTTCCCACTCAAATCAATGTATTTTTCGTCAATTCGTCACTTTTCAAAAAAAATTGAATTCATTTGGTTTTGATTTTCAGTTGTTTCAGACTGGTGGTTCTATTTCCACTATTCCAATGTCATAGCCTACGACACTAACTCTCACTCACTCCTTTTCAGCACTAGTCAGGCTCACACAAAGAGCATTAGGAAATTCCATTTTAGACACCCTCTAGGAAGTCTCAAAGCGATGTATTAAGGAACAACTTACTTTCTTTAATTCCAACATACAGGATACATGTCTGTTTCGAACAAAGTTCGATAAGTTTTGCTTTTCATAATTTTAAAGTATTCGAATGTTTTTTCAATCAATCACACCAAGAACTGTGAAGAATCTTTGCAAAGAGTAGAACTTGTTTTGAACTCTAATTTTGTCATTAGAACTTTGTAATAAGAAAAAAGGTAAAATGCGGTCGGATTGATGCTATGTTTACTTACTTCTATCTTTACTTATTATGAAATTCGAAATTGTTTCCTAGTTTGTTGCAAAACGTCTTTAGTCATTCACACAGTAGTATGTTTGATAGAACCTTATATGCGACATTAGGCATGCTATGTCTCGATAGTTCATGCAAGTAGAGCTTTCGTTTGTTGTTTAAGAGCTATATTTTAATATGACATAAGTGGGTTCATGGTTGACTTTTTCATGGAAAAACAAATAAAATTAATCAAACCAAGACCACTTTCGTTGAAAAATCAATCAAAAAAGTTTAAATTTGTTTTTAAATATGAAATGTCGCAGGGCCAAAGAGTATTCTAGATTTTAAGTTGTAGGCATATTTTAAATTCTAAAAATTATTTCATTTTTTCTCGCGGAAGTCAAAGAAACAATATATTGACAGTTATTTGCGCCGCCATAAAACATCAACAGGAGTGCTTAAATATCACTTATCTTCAGATCCCTATGCACTGACGGCACAAACGGTAGACAATTTAAACTATCCCACTTCAAAATTATTCATATTACTGAAAGCAATTTAGAGACCTTTCAAAAGGGTGAGAGTTGCTCTGCTCCCAAGAGATTGGGTGGATCGTCTTTCCTGTAGATGAGGCATTTGAAACTGGTAATCCAGTCATTGGACATTGTTTCATCCACCCATCAATGGTTAAATTATTTGTCGCATGCACAGGCACACCTACCAAATCATCACCATAAGATAGCTGACTTTTTATCTTTCAAATTTTTAATAGTATTTACCCTTCTAAACTAGGAAGTGGAATTCCTTATACTTTGAGTAGATGCTGTTGGAATACCTCTACAATTCCCCGCGATGTATTGATCACAATTTCGAAGAGCCTACGTTGCGTACTTAAAGGCAGCCGCCAGTGGCTTTCTTGTAAAGCATTATTATATTCTTTCCATTGCACGACTTCCCATGAGACTGGAAAACTAAACACAGAAACACTAAAATAAAAATCCATATTTTGTTTCTTTAAGCTATACTTCCATAAATATGACAAGAGGCATGTAACAAAGTTTCAAGTATGACAAAGTATATTATTTAAAATAATGTTTAATTTGCCTCGGCTTTATTCTGCATCGGATCTGCATACTTTGGGTATAATTGAATCAACCACTAATAGAATATATTCCATATGGTTATGGAACTAGATTTTCTAATAAAAACAAAACGAAAGTTTTATTAATGGTCTTTGAAATTTTTAATAACCGAGTTTCCACTTCTATAGTGCTCTTTGCTTGAAGTTACATTAGCCCTTAAATTCATTCCGTACCATATATGTCACACATCTTCAATTATTTATTTATCTAGTAAACCAAATTGGATTGTGATCCTGCGCACCTTAAATAAAAGCCGACAAAATTACCTTTCAATTTGCATACCGTTACCATTGCGCTTGCTATCGACTTTTTTCACTTGCCAGTAAGATGTGCATTTTTGACACATAATTTAAAAAGTGCGTTTCAATAGTCAAAACAAATTAATAATATATATATGAAAATAAGTACTGTCGACTATATTAGGCTTTATTAGCTAGATGTAATCAATCTTGATCAAATTTGATATCTCGAAAGAGCTATTTTTCCTATTTTGACATGCATGGTTCATATCACAAATCGTTCTTTTTCTTTTTTTCCGGGAAATTAATGTTTAGCGAGTGAGTTTTACATTAGGGTATGTATGTTTCATAATGGCGGCTGATCGCATGCATTTAAGGGTTAACACATATTTTTATGGTGTCACATCTTTTTTGGAAAGGAATGTTTGTTACCTTGCATAAATTTATTTAGGCATCAAATCTAAGTATAGTAATATATTATTTACTCAAAACAATTTGACAAAACTAAAATCTGATACACCGAATTGATTTGTTGATTCATTTATTCTTTCCAAATTAATTTTTTATTAATTATTTAAATGTTTTGTTTGTCATAAAATTGTAATAATATCAAATTTTTGTATTGTGTTATTCTGGAGTTGAGCAGTATCTATTTACGCTTTCATCGGGATCGTCAGGATCGTCATTTAGGCCTGGGTCTGTAATACCCGACTTTAATCCTTCACTTTTATCTGTGTGAAAACAAAAAACATTCGATTTGACAGCAAAAGTTCTCGTACTGGTAAAGGTGGAGGTTAAATTATTTATTGGTATCATTTCAAATATGCTGTTCATTTTAATTTAAACTGACAGCCAACTAAAAGTCGACATTAGTATTTGATTCTGAGCAATGTCGTCTGTCTTTTTTGGGCAAATCAATTGATCGTTGCAGATAAGTTTGAAAAAAATATTTAACTCTGGGCAAATATGAAGATCTTCTTAAGCGTTCGTAGCACTAGAAAAGGAACAATCAAAATCTCCTAAAACACGTAGCCAATAATTTTTCCCTGATTCTACTTAAAACAACACATGCAAATACGTATCAAATATTTTTTTTCTTCTCTATCAACCTACAAATTTTCAAATCAATTTGACAATCCGATCGTGAGCTACTTAAATTATTTAAGAACTGTAAAGTTTGTTGTTTTTCTCGACGTTTCGTTGGTTATTTTCTAACATCTGCTAGGGTTAATTTATTTTATTTTATCCCTCCAATACAAAAACATTTGATCCCAAAAAATCCGTTCGATTTCATTAATTTGCAAACAAGCTGACTTTCCATCTTTACCGACTACCGTTTTTACTATGTTCAGTGGTTAGAATTATAAAATAAAATAATTGTGAATTAACCAATAAAAGTTCAGCATAGTAAGAAGATGAATTCAAAATGTTTTATCAAGCTTAAAATTCATCTAAAAATGCGCCTATAAAATTTAACACGCATGACATGACTTATTTCACTTTAAATATACATCTATAAGTTTAATTAATTTTAGGAATTCTATAAAAAATTAAGCAAACCGATTCTGCATTCTTTACCTGTCAATTGTCAGCTATCACATCTGTGATTTGTCATCTGTCAACTGTCATCTTACATTTGCCAGCTGTCATTGTTCGTCTATTATGATTTTGTTACAACAAACATACATATGTGGAGATGCTTAGGACCTTATATGATTGTTAGTGAATGTGTTGCATATTTTGTAAGCGGGACCATATCGTTTAGTTACACTTTCGCATCGATCACTTAAAGTAGATCTTTCCCACATCTCGTGCTCCTTTTAAATTTATTTTCGTAGTTAATTTGGCTTCTATTAGACACATTTACTTACATTTTGAATTATTATACGATAAATCGATAGGAAAATAATTATGTATTTTTTTCAAAACCTATGCAATCCACGTACGTACCTTCCATGATGTAATTTTTTGCACCTTTCCTTTGTCTCAATTATTCTCGTTTTTTTTTTTTTTGGTAGGTAGGAAAAGACAAACTCCAACAAGATTTGTCACACTTTAGTGATCCACATTTCCATTTCACTTGCATCAAAGTGGTAGGTAGGTATCTAGTTCATAATATGGGCAAAGCTACTAAGTTAGCTATGCCACTCATTTTTCTACCACCTACTCCCCCAGTCATCAATCATAATTTTGCAACCGAATGCGTATTGTGCATACTCTAGCGCTATTATGACACACCATCTCTATTTCACTATGTCTTTATATATATGTAGGTAGCAATTGTCAATAGTATAGAGCTTCAAGGGAGTCTTTACACCATCCCCAATAAACCATCGTAGGTATCGGATTACACATCGAAATGAAAACGATATCTCCGTAAACAAATAATAGATTTAAAAATAAAATATATTATGCAATCGAAAAGAAAAAATCTGTGTCGAGGAAATGAATCACTGCTGTTGCTTCTTGTGCCCTCATCCTCATCATCCAGTGAAGCTGAATCTTTGCAGAATTCCGGCAGAGGAGGTTTGGTTTTTCCTCATTTTCCCAGTGACTTGACTCGACTTGACTTTCATCATCATCATCATCATCATCGTGGTCGTCGTCTTTATCCTATTGCACTGTCCGATGGTCGTCGTTTCTGTTTTTTTTTTTCTGTCGTAGCACTTTTTGCAATGGCTTAGAGTGATTATACCCACAGCGGGGATTATAACATAGATTGATCGCTGAACTGTGAAATGCATACCTAATGCGCTCTCCTCTGCATCCCATAAAGTGTCGGTATGGTACATTACATAGTACTTGTGTATCTTTTCCCTAAAGTTAAGTGGCGTTTCAGTAGTGTTGCAAAGCAAATGAAATGAAACAAAAAAAGAACCGAAACGCGACGCGACTCTCGTACAAATGGAATTACAATACTTAAAAGTTGTTGACCACCTTTTCGTGAATTAAAGATTCCAGTTCAGTGCTGCTGCAATGGTGGTAAAATTGAACAGCAATTTCGCAACAACTGTGTAGTGTAACACTTGAGAAAGATACAAAAATATGCGCAGACAACAAGTCCAGCAGCTCAGTATCATGCACAGGATAGGAATTATAGGATTTAGAAACATGTATAGTATCTTTTAGAGATTGTCATGGCTATATCGCATTTATTTAAGTTTAATTTTTCGAATTTGAGTTTAAATTTCATTGAAGTGTTGCGGGGAAATGAAAAATCCCCGTGCAATCCGACTGTCATTTTAGCTAAGGTTTTTTTTTTTTGGTTTGGCCTGCAATATGGCACCGACACCGGTAAGTGAAAGAAAACAGGACTGACTTAGACTAGGAGGTAGGCGAATGATGACTAGATATATTCACAACTGAAACTAGTTTAGCGGACCGGTGCGGTGGTGGGCTTAAAATCTGGTATCACATATTTAGATAGTTCTGCAGCTGTTATTGTTATTAAATAGAAAATACACACGGACGAAGTGGACGACATGCGAACTAGTACAAAAATATAAATTCTGGTAGCACTCAACTCAGTTATGGTAGTATTTATTATGGTAATGACCAGCTGCAGTAACTGTAACTACTTTATGGAAGTTGACTGTTATCAGCAAGTTGGGATATTGTAAAGCGATTTTGATCAGAGGACCTTAGGACATATAATTTTGGCTTGAGTCATTTTCCAGTTTCGGGGAATTTTTCACTTTAATACGACGTTTTGATTGAGCAAGATTAGTTCAAATGAAACTTTTTGAAAGCTTTTTAAGATTTTTTTTTTAAATTTCTATGAAAAATTATTTGCTGGAGGATCCTAACTATGGTTTAGGAAGATCGTACACTAATGGGTCATTGTTGACATTTGACAGCTTTGAAGCTGTCATTGTGACATTTGAGATTTGAGGCACGAAGTCAGTAAACTTAATAGATAGCTTAGTTGTTTTTTACAGAACTGATCTTTCTAGACTTCTGCAACAGTTTTATTGAGTAGTAGCATACCCTTTTAAAAGTTATTTTTGGGTACACGTTTGATGTTAAAAGATTGGAATAAACTTCTCGGGGCAGGCTTAATTAGTATTTAAGGACTTTTATAAAAATGAACAGAGCTTTTGACTTCAATTTAAAACCTTAAATTCAAAATTGAATTCCTATCTTCAGCAGTCTAAAAAATACAATACTTTATGACTACTTGCATTCTTTGAAGTCTTCTTTAGAATTCATTGGCTTCTTTTAGTCTCAAGAAACCACTTAATGTATTGACTTTTGACAGCACTAAAGTATTTCGTTGACAACTTGGAGTCTATTTACTATTTTTCCACCCAAAAGATTTGATGAATACTAAGAATTCAAAACGACTTCAATAAATGCAAGCAATTATAAAGTTTTGTATTCGTTTGACTTAAAGTCCTTCGACTGATGAAAAAGACCAGAGGGCCAAAATGAGAAAAAAACAATGTTCTCGATTTTAGAAGAAATCACATGTTCCCGAAAGTTTTATTCCAATTAATCTCACACTTTCTTGCAACACTTTCATATTTTTATAATAAAGTCTTCAGGAGTATGATGATATGCTTCTTTTGCAGCTCTGGTAAATACTTATATGCACTATTTTGTAACCACCGTTCATTTGAACGGATCTTGAAGAATTTTAGTGAGAAGGTTTGTGCTATGGGGAATGCCTAGCTTGGTTGCATGCGTTGCCGAGTAGACTGTGCTAATGGCGACCAGGGTAATGACGTCTGCACGTATTTTTGAATGAGATTCTGTGTTTTTATTTATTGAATGTGGGCGACATCTTACTGGAAATGATGCAGTTCGTATCCTCCTCTTAATATATACGGAGACTTTTCTCTTTACAAAGGTAGACTTAAAAAGGTGGATGAACTTCCTCCGTGGATGATTCACATAGGGAAGACAGCTTTGTTGAATTGACGACTAGCCCGAGACAATGTCTCCTTGCAGTCTTCAACTAATCCTTGACGTAGTGGTGGTTCAATCTAGAGCCTTAATCGCAGCCTGGCTGTCTATGAATATGTAAATTGTTTGTTTAGATAGATTTTATTTGGTCATAAGTATCCTTCTTATTGATACTACTTCCGTCTGGAAGGCGCTAGATGAGTTAGTTCCTCCGGAAAGAGGCCTACAGCCATTCCACTGTCCAATTTTGAACCGTCAATAAAGATCTTTCGCAACTGTGCCTACTTTCCATTCTATTCTAAATGGGAGTCTGTCTATCGAACCAACAGCCAGATTCTTTCAATCCCACTGCGCTGCATGATATGGAGGATGATGATATGCAGGCCCTGCTAAAGTTAACATGGCATCCCGAGAAGAATTTTGACATACAACCAGTAGGTAATACGTCTTTTAGTATAAATTAGCCTAATGCTCTAATCCCATACACAACAAATATAGAACTCTCTAGTATCCCGATTGAAACTTCCGGCTACCCCCTTATGTGCTATTACAAAGGAGCAGTCTTAGTATACTTCGATTCTTTGGCAGAGCAGCCACCTTTCCTTACCCAACCTAACATAACGTAGGAAAGTATTATTGAAGATTGAGAATGAGTCCAAAACTTCATGGATTAAATTCTATGACAGTAAAGGGCTGATACGATGCCTTGCAAAACCTAGCCAACCACAATAAGGTCAAACTTGGATGGGTACGGGCCCACCAAGGTATTGCAGGCATCAACTGCAGTTGTCTAGAGCTGGATCCAATCTGCGTTCTTAGGACCAAATTCGGCTACTGCTTTAAGGCTAATTAGCGATTGGGAACATCAACTTTGTCTTAAAAACTGGGAAAGTGGTCCGGGCTTAAGACAATATAAATGATTAATTAGGACTTACAAGGAAATTTTGTTTTTAAGTAAGGAAAACATAAAAAAGCCAGTGGGCTTCCTCACAGGCATAGGTGTTATCATAATCAAATTAATCTAGAGGATGATGAAAACCCTCAACACATCCTCTGTGAATGCTCGGGCCTTCATTACACTTGAGGCGACGGGTATTAAAAAAAAGAGTTTCGTTCATTGGCGGAGTAAAAAAAACTCGGACACTAACGACTTAGTGGCTTTTACCAACGAAATCCCATCTCTTATTGGTCGCAGTGTCAGTGCCAATTGGTCAATAGAATTTCAATAAAATAAATACAAATAGAGAACAGAACATTCGCGTTTCCATTTTTCCATTTTTTTTTTTTTTCCAAATTCAAAATTGTACTCAACTCAGCGAGCACATCATCTAAACTACTCATCTACACATTCGTTATATTTAAATAAAAATATCATCGCTTTTGTGCTTCATGGAATTTTACGGGATTTTTTCAATTTGGTTTTGGATACATTTTAACGGTCGCTGACACTAATGAGTTTTTTTTCTTTTTTTTTCCAACATTATGAATTAATTATTACACTTGACATTGACTTGAATAATTTTCATAACACATGAATACAAAAGTAATGACTTAAAAAGGTTCTTTGTCCTCTGTTTGATAAATTTGTTGTCGTTAAGGTACAAAGAAGGTATGATGTAAACTGCGACTATACTTAATACCGGTAACAGGTTTCCTATATTATAGAGTGTAGTAATGATGGGTATTTTCATATTTTGGGTATCACATTCATGCAGTCGTGGCTATTAAAATTAAGTAGGTAACTGTCAACTCATTAAATAAAAGGGACGAATATAATGGTTGAAGGTCACGAATGAAGAAGACTGACCAAATGAGTTATGTTTGTCCTAAATAAAAATAAATATCAGGTATTAACCACCCAAACAGAGTTTAAAGCTTATTATAAATTGAATTCAATTGATTTGAAATTTTAGATTTTGATAGAGAAGAAAACAAATATTGCATAAGGCTTAGCGAGGATTATATAAAAAAAACCTTCATATCTACTGAGGCCCCATAAATTCAAGACCTTACTTACTTACTTAAGATGGCGCTACAAAGCGTTGTTCTCCTGAGCCTTACTTAATATGCCCCTCCAGCCGGCTCGATCCCTAGCCTGTCGTCTCCAATTTTGCACTTCAAGCAGTTGGAGGTCGCTCCATCGAAGATGAGGATTTCCTTGGTGTCTTCCTTGTTTTTTTTTTCGACAGCCATCTTAACCTCTTGATACGGATTGATTAACTAGGCTTATGTCCTGTATAGCAACGTATAGCTCTTTGTTGTATCTTCTTCGCCAAACATTGTTTGCTTGTTCAACGCTTACTTCTCTGAATTTGGTCGGAAGACTGAACACAGTGAATCTTGTCTGGGTACCAGGTCACACTGGCATCCAGGGAAATGAGATCTCGGATGAGCTTGCTAGGCAAGGTTCAAAGAAGTTTTCTCAGGACCCTAACCTGTGTTGGGTCTGCCTGCATCTTTAGTCATGTCTTCTATCGATTCTTGGGTTTCACGTGAACACAAGATTCGGTGGCGCGATTGCGGTGGATGTGGACAGACCAAAATACTGCGCCCGGACATTTGCAAAAGGTCAGCATCTTTTCTTTTATCTCTGAGGAGAATCGACTGTAGGCTGCTTGTAGGTGTTCTTTCGGGCCACCAAGCTTTTGCTAAACACTTAAATGTGTTGGGCTTAAGCGACACCACTACCTGTCCTGCTTGCGGTGAGGAGGATGACACAGCAGAACACTTTCTCTGCAGTTGTCCGGCCTATGCTCGCATCAGGTGGCGGATCTTCGGGGTTGACGTGGTGAGTGCCGAACATCTAAGCATTTTATCACTGAAGCTCCTTCTCGTTTTTCTTCGAAAGACGGGAAAACTAAGTACATTAATGTAAGGTGTCTGAATGCTAGTACAATGGACCTGTAAGAGTCCATGCTTGTGCACCATATAGCAGGACCGGGATGATGAGTGTTTTGCGTCTCCTTGGCTCTTCTCGATGGGGCTTTATTCCTCAATTGCTTATTTAGCCCAAAGAAACAGCGGTTAGCAAGAGTTATTCTACGTTTGATTTCCGCGCTGATGTTGTTTTCCACATTTAGAGCAGTGCCTAGGTAGACAAATTCACTAACTACCTCAAAGTTATACCTATCAATTGTTTCGTTCTGACCAAGTCGTCGATGGGATTGGACTATTTTTGATGAAAGCATATACTTCGTCTTGTCCTCATTTATAATCAGCCCCATACTGCTTACCGCTGACTCCATTGTAGTGAAAGCACCTGCTACTGCTCGCTTTGTCCTTCCTATCACATCAAAGTCGTCGGCAAACCCAAGTAATTGTGTTGATTTATTATGGATAGTGACTGGCCTGGGTGTTGCGTACTACCTTTTCAAGCATAATATTGATACAGCTGCACGATATTGCGTCACCTTGCCTTAACCTTCTGGTGGTGTCGAAGGTTTCGGTATAATCCCTACCAAATTTTGACGGAACAGCGAGCATTCTGCAAAGTCATCCTTATAAGCTGTACCAGTTTAGCAGGAATTCGAAAGCTGGACACGGTACGATATAGTCCGACGGTGCACAGGTGGTGGGTATCGATGTTAAATTCTTGGGTTTTCTGCAGGATCTGGCGCAATGTGAAGATTTGGTCGGTCGTAGATATTCCAGGTCTGAAGCCGCATTGGTAAGGACGATGTTTAAAAGGCTTATGCCTCTATAGTCGGTGCATAGTAGGCGATCTCCTTTTTTGTGGATCGGGCAGATGGTTCCAAGATTCCAATCCATACTTAGCATATTAGTTGGTGTATGCTTCTAACCAAGTCATCTCCAGGGTGTTGAAAAAATTCCGCTTGTAGCCACTCGCCTCCAGCTGCTTTGTTCGTTTTTAGTCTTTGATATCATTTTGATCGGGCGGATGCAAATCTTGATGTTCATATAGATTGACTGGTACATGTCGATCATTGGCGAGATCTTGACTGTTATCGCAATTCAACAACTGGTTAAAAAGGTCTCTCCAGATGGCTGGCATTGACTGTGTATCCACTACAGTATTTCCATCCTTATCTTTGCAGGGCCCAGGGCGGGCTATGAATCCTCATGTCGATAGTTTCATTCTTTTATAGAAGTCTTGCACCTCTTTCCTGCTAAAGCATCTCTGCATCTCCTCGACTTTACGTTGTTGGTGCTCTTTTTTCTTTCTCCTGAGCAAGCGTTTTTCATCCTTCCTTCGCTCAACGTAGTGATTATGCGACGCTCTAGTTCTATTCTGGAGCCATGATATAGTTCAGTTTTGGCTTTGTTTGCCCAATCACATACGGGGTCGAACCAGGGGTTTCTCGGAGGTGGTTGTGAGAAGCCCAACACTTTTTATGCTGCGTTCCTTATGGCTTGTTGACATGACTTCACATAACCGCTGAACATAATAATCTGAAATTCTACACGATAATGGGGAATACAAATTAATTCAACGCGTGTTTAAGTATATTTTTATTTTCACCTAATTGCCCGTTTTAGAGGAGTAACTCTTAAGGCCACAGGGATAAATATTTTCGTTTGCCGGAAACTTATAATATTCAACTCACGAAGGGTTTTAGGGCCCCATCCTCATTTAAGAGACATTTGCATTATATGAAGAAAGAAATATAAATTGCAAATTTTATAGATCCGAAGACTTTTCCATAGCGAAGCGTGGGTCTTCACCTAGTTTCCGATAAAGCAAGTTGAAATGAAAGAAAATAAAATAAAAATTCTTCTCCTAGACTAATATTTTGCGCGAATAAGTTTCCTCTTTTACGATGATGATGATCTGCCAAACTCGAGAAAGCCGATTGTTTGCTACAGTATCAAGCAGTCAAAGAAAGATATGTCGTGATATTGTGCATGCGAACAGCATCTATCGAGAAGATAAGCGTCAGCCCTTTTCGGTGCCCGGTCTCATAACAATTGAAACAATAGCACTCGCTCAGATAGAAAGAGCGAGTCCACATCGCACACCAAGTTTTAATAGGCATTAACAATCGAAAGCGTAGCTTACTCACTCACTTAGATAAGTGCAATACATCTGTGTGAGTGGAATATTCATATGTATAGCTACGGACGCGCTTGATCCATGACCTGGACGTAAAGTTTGTGCCTGCGCATCGTAGTCATAGTCATTGTTGCTAGTGCTAGTGCTATAGTCTGTGCGCGCTACAGCCACACTTTCTCTTCATCCACAACTCTTGGTGTCAATTAGATGATGATGCACATTGTCTGCAATGGAGACACACCACCAGGCAGGCGTTGGGTATACCCTGTAGTCTCGAGGCCGATTTGTTTCGCATGTGAATGCGAAGCAACAACCATTATCATCATCATCATCGTCAGTATCGCCATCTAAGGCATTGTATCTTTAAATAATATATTTATATGTATATATTTTTCGTTAGAAGCGCGGCTTACATTTATGGAATCCATTGAATGGGTTTATTGCTGCTAGCACTTGTTCTGTTAATGACATTGGCGGACTATTGTCTATGGACAGCACTCGATTGGGCTCTTATTATGGTCGAATCGAACTTTCAGGGGCAGCATTAAGAGTCGGTTTTTTTTTTATTTCTATTTTGGGAACTACTTTAATTTCTTTATTTTGAGTTATGCAACTAATTGAAAAGAAATTAAGTGTGGTACCTATTTGTTGTGCTGTGCGTACGATGATGCGAAGGTAGGTCTGAAAGTTAACTTGTTGACTGAGGGTCACCTAATGAATTGAATTGTTTTGTGAAATTATTTTTATAGTGCTTTTTTCCAGCTGGTAATTGCTATTAATAAAATATGTCTGATTAGCTTTGGTATGTTTGTTTTGGGTGAATTTTATTGATTTTTGTCATAGTGATATATTTTTAAACAATAAAAAAAAATATTAACTTTCTACTTATTTTAAGGCAATTAATCGATTACAGCATCTTTCGGACAGGGATTGATTTTAATTTGGTCAAAATTGTGAACTTTTTACAGGTGCGGTATATTATGGCAACAGGACTTGGCAAAAAGTGAACGGACACAAGTGAAATTGTACGCAGGCTTGATTGCCTTGACAGTTGTTTAATATTGAAAGTGAAATTTAGTGTCATTCCACTTTGTAGGGGGACATCTGGTTGTGGGAACTTGTTTCAACAGTTAAAAAAGCAGATGGGACATTGCAAAGTGGATCCACAAGGTTTTATTGTTGGTTTTTATGGATGTATTTTTTTTTTTAATACATTTCTAAAGTTAGAGTGTTTTTTTATGGCTTTGCATTTTCTTGTGCATTTTTTTTTTTTTGAACAAGATAGACCTTTAGGAGATTCTCTCATAAAAATTTATAGATAGCTTATAGATAACTCTGTGAATTTAACGATCACGTCTATAGGTCAAATTTCTTTATGGATTTTGATTTGGTGCTGGTTAGAAGGCTCAGTTAGTGCAAAAACTTACTACGCAAGTTTGCATCTTTTGTTTGATGAAATGGAATTAGTGATGTCGAAATTTTTTTTCTGATAGATTAGATAGTAGATACATTTATATATTCCCAAATACTGAAATCTCTTATCGATCAATTGAATATGGATTTTCTAAGGTCTCGTTGTAAAATCAGTGTGGGCTTTAATTAAATTTACCAATCTTCCTTAAGTGTCGGCTTTCAGGGCAGTCATGGTTTGCAGTTTATTGGAATAGACCCGTGACTAAAGGAAACCCAACCGGGTTAAATCGCAGGACCTCCTAGGAAGATAACCATATTCGGAAATCGCTCGTGAAAAATGTCTATTGTGACAGGTAGCGCCATCTTGTTGAAACCACATGTCTTCGGTGTCCATATAATCCAATTGGTGCCAAAACAAGTAAGTTATCATCGACTCACAAACGGCGTTGTCTATGGTCATTAACTTCTGAGTCAGTTGAATCTTGTGCGGGCCTGGGTCCATGTCATGACGCAAAATCCACCAAGTTGTGGTTTGCGAAAGTTCAAATTGATTGCCTCGGATTTTCCTGCACACTTTTACAGGCAGCGGTGATATTTTTGGCAGATTCTGCATTTTGTTAATGTATGGGTGTTGGCAGATTATTCACTGAACCGGTTGACTCGAATTTTTAGTTGCGAATAACTTGCGCTTGCATAAACTTACAGTGCAATGTGGGTCTGTAAATAAATAGCTCCGAATATATTTATATCAAAATCGTCAAAAGCTCTAACAGTCCTTCTTAATTTTTTAGCATTAGACTTTCACATAATAAACAGCACAGCGTATAATGCGATTTTACTCAGAGAGTCTGTGTTCTGGACTGCAATCGAAGACTGTTGTCATATCTAAATAATCCGAGCTAATCTCACGATTGTCGACCAAATCGTCACTCTCTCGGGTTTTGCTGGACAAGCATTCTTTCGACACCACTTTCAACACCATTAACAGAATGTACACGAAATTAATAAGAATTTATGAGCATCTTCTCTTAGCTTAGATTTGATAGTGGCGTGCCACAGGGATGCATTTGAGCCCATTAATGTTTTTCCTTTTATAAATGATATATTTGACACCTCATCATATTGCAATATTGCAAGTCGAGAATTATATTTCTAACACCCCCCGTTTGTTGTGGTAGATATGATCCCTGAAAGGTTCCAATATAGAATTCAAGTACTTACGCTTCACAATAACACTGAAATTTAATCTTTGAACTAACATAAAACTACAGTTCAAGTTTGATACAACCAATAAAAGCTTTTGTTGTTACGGTGATAAGGACAGGTAGGACTTTCTTTGAACCTGAGTGTCGATAAATCACCCATATAGCATTAAGTCCAGCGTTTTTTGACCAATTGAATAGTGTTCTTAAAGCTAATTCCATGATATCTTTTATTGCGTGAAGAACTTTCCCCTAAATTTGTATAGCAATATCGTCAGCATAAAGTCCTTACTCTTTTTTTTCTCTGAAGAAGCCAATGGTCTTCCCTTCTATGTTGCTCGTAAATCTCACGGGCCGCGATCTTTTTTTGGGGCATATACTTGCCGGCACTCTTCAACAATTCAAGGGTTTCGTTGTGTAAAACCCAGCACATGAGGTGATGCTGCAAGCCTTTAGTAGATGCTAGCTACAAAGGACTTCTCGAAAGGTTGAGGAATACGCGCTCGGAAAATGTACTGGCGGCTTGTTGCAATTGCAACAGTTTTATCTGCTCTCAGTATTTCCCCGTTCTTGTAGCGTCATGCCTCCAACTACGTAGTTATGCTGTAAATGTCGACCCTTTGGATTGTTCGGCCAACTAACTTGAGAAGTGTCTTCCGTCGATCGCAACGTGATAAATTTTGTTGACAGTTTTCTGAAATGGAGACCACCATAAAAAATAAATAAATAAATATTAGGCGTAAACGGCCCATACAGGACCCAAAGCCTAGCTTCTCCAACGAAGATATATTTTTGACACAAATGTTAGGGACCTATAGTTTTATACCGATTCCGAACGGCAAATAATTTTTGATAAGCTTCTCATGACAGTTCTTGCTCTTGGATGTTTGTCAGACGTTCGCAAGAGGTGGGGCAGCGAATAAAAACTTTCAGATGGTACAGGTCGGGATTAGAACCAGCGACCTCTCGCTTAGTGGTCCAACACACTTAACCACTAAGCCACTGCACCCACTATATATTCCTCTGCTAATATTGATACGGGGAAATCGTTTACCTTCTATTCAATAAGCCTAACACCATTTCAAGACGTGATTGCGTGTAGACTTGGTCATTAAGGGTTCACTATGAGACGGTTCCCGTGTCAACAATACGCTAATCATTTATAAATATTACAATAAAGAAAAGAAAGTAAATTAATTCAACAACTCTTATTAACACTTACTTACTCTTGACCGGAAAGTATCCCGCAGAGAGTGCGGCTCCCACCAGCACACAAACTTCAATGACGTGACCACCATCTTTATTCAACACAACCAATCGAATACCTCAACACCAAAATAACTAACGACACGCAAATGCACTAAATAATCTAATATATAATTCCGAACTAGACAGAGAATTCCTCGTGGGTTCCATGATGAAAATCTCTGAAACTGGTGGACTGTGCGCAACAACTGGAAACCGTCTGCAACTGTCGCTCTTCGATGCAATTCAATGACATGTGCATGTGACTTGTTCTAAACCGAGAGCGTGGGTTTCGTTATACCACTGCAATTTGGTTTTTATTTTTTTGTTTCGTCCCTCTTGGCTGACGGTTTTTGCATAACTGTACGCCACATCACGACTGTGGATGTGGGTTTTTTGGGTTCTTTCAACCCACTGCCTACATTCTTTGCTTGTAAGTGAGATTGACAGTGGCAACGATTGCATTAAGCGTAAACGACATGCTGCAGCAAACCAAATCATTCCATCATCGGCTCCATCTATCAATCTACTGTCGACAGTATCGTTGAAAAATGACAGTCGACGAACAAGTTGACGAGTAGATATACATACATAAAAGATTCGTGCGCGCCTATCGAAAAGTTTTGCATGACACTCAGCACCGGAAGACAGCACTTACTGCTCACCAACCGTCAAATATTCATCAAACATTGATTCGTCATTCACGCCAAGATGACAGATAAGCGTTGAGAGGTAAACAAGTTCCGTATTTAGCAAAACGATTAATAAATAAACGTTTCCCGAATACGAGAGCGCTCTGTTTCGATGTTGAAATCGAAAGTGGTACAAGTGACAGCCGAAGCGACCTTGACGGATGAATTTATCGAGCGTATACAATTTTGGCGTCGAGTTGTTGTTGTTTGTTTGTTTTTTTTTTCGTTTGCTCTTTTCTTAGCTGAGATGGATTTTGTTAAAATTTTTAAAAGGAAATTTTAATCGTTGTTAAGACACCAAACATGGTTATGTGGTTCGTTTATTGCCCGGCTGCCGCTTTATAACTGTAGCTTTGGCTAAAGTTATGTGCATTGACTAATGCTAATCAGTGGAGGGACTCTTAAATCGCGTGCTAACTATAATTGACTAGGTATAATTAGGAGCGAAAAAAACCGGAATAAAACAATAAAAATTAGACGAGAATATGCTCGTAAATCGAACTTTATTTTATTTAGTTTGAAGTAATAACAAGTCTAACACGAAAAAGGTGAACTTTTACGGTAAAACTGCTCATAACTGACTATGCACCGCGAAAAAAGAAAGAAATAGATTGCAATTTCAAAGCGGAGATAAACATGAAACTTGCGCTAATGTTTTGATTTTATGATTAGATGATAGAGATGTGTCATGACAGTGGAATGGGAATTTTATTTTAAAGAGATTTACTGTTGAGTAGGTGTATTGACCTTGAATGCTTGCCAATTTATTTAAGACCGTTTCATCGAGAGGTAGGTATTACGTAATCGACAAATAGCAATTGAAAATGCTCTTAGAAAACCTACACACGAATGTTCTATGCTGGCGATACATAAAGGACCAAGACTTGGTCCAAGGTTTATGTCACAAAATGAAAGCGTGAGTGACGTTGCGTTGTTATGGAATGGGATGGCTGTAAATTTCTTGCTATAGAAAAATGATAGGTTTTTCAATTGTGTACGTATGTACTATACTTTTAAAAGTAAAAAAAAAAATATATGGAGTTAACGATCCGTACACGTCTTAAAGCATAGCCTATGGGATCATCATCACAAGTTATGCAGATTTCGGCTTGTGTATTCGTTGATAGGTTTAAGGCTTTTAACTTTGGGCTTAAAGTTTGCCACCAAATTGGGACACTTTTAACAAAAATTTTGTTTATACCAAATTTGATATTTGATAAACCCCTTGAGCCAGCGTTGCCTTTAGGGGCCAAATTGCCCCTTTTTAAGGCTCAGGACCCCTGGTCATCACTTTTTCAAATATTATCAAAATTCAGTTTAAGTCAGATTTTATTCTTTATTGAACGAAAAATGAAAAAGTACGAAGTACTAATAAATATCGCGTTACATCACTGAGATCGATTTAAAAAGCTTAAGCAATTAACATTACTAAGCTTTGTGTATTTCAAAGCTCTAAGGACTGAAATTTATTTTATGGAATTGGGAAGTTCACTTTCTTTTGTTCAAAGTCTAATTATTGAATTACTTGGTCTTTCAAACTCAAAATTAAATATTTTTAAATGCGCGAACCTGCTTTTTGTGAGTAATACTAAAGTCCATTCATCCATTCCTTCCGTACGTCCAGTCAAAAAAATTACAACTTTGTTTTATATTATTAAATGATTAGTGATTAGTTTTTGCTGCTGTTTTTTTTTTTTTTTTTTCTTTTCTTTTATTAATATTTCATCTGAAAGCCTCTTTTTGCTTTCATCTGCAAAAAATGATTTCAACATCTAAATAAACTTTTCAAATCAATCATTACGTCTTCCAAAAGGCATCTGTCTTAGATTGGTGACATTTTTTTTCATTTTTCTGAGAGTATTTTTTTGGCTTAATAAATCGTATTTTTCCAAAAATTCTGCCTTAGTATACATGCATTTGCAGTGGTGCGAATGGTGTTCAAGCACACATCTTTCTCGGTTTTGCTTTCCATGGAAATTTTCAACACTCTTACAGCTTTGAAATTATCTTTCTAAATAGATATCTTAGGAAGTAAAATGGAATAAAATGGCGTTGTATGGTATTGCATTGTATTTGGAGTGGGGTCATCCAAAGATGACAAGCAAGGCTGCCCAAAACGGCAACAGAACAACTAGTAAACATCGGAATTCGAGGTACTTATCCTCCCACTTGTTTTGGCGAAGCTAAGGAGGTCGATTTTATTTAAATCGTCTTCGTACAGAAAGTGTTTGCCGAGAGAAGCCAGTCTGGTTCTGGAAAAAGGGGGGCAATCATAAATAAAGTGAGACGTCTTTTCATAATCTTCCAGACAACGCTCGCATGGGCTCAAGCTTCTAACTCTGATTCTTTTTAGATGTTCGCTAAAAGAACTGAAGCCAGTGACAAGGCCAATTAGGGCTTTAAAGTCACATCTTCTCTGTCCAATCAGATATTTTGATCAGCTTAGTATGGGGCCGTCAACTAACAGTTTCGAATGCCTGCGTGTAATGATAAATCATGCCAGCACTCGGTGTGCTGTAAACGTAAGCGCTCAGTAATCTCACTTTTGTAAACAGATGAGGAGCACCCTATTAGTTGGTTGTGGGCCGACAAAGGCCGATAACAAGCCTTGCCAGAGGCTGTTACAGAGTTACATCTGCCCAGCCTGTTCAGATTGCATATAGCCTCCTCTACAATTTTGGAAGTAACAGTAGCGGCAGAGCAGGCCTTAATAGCAGCTTGGCTATCTGAGCAAATGTATAAGGCAGTGCCATTTAATTTTTTTCATTAGGAGAATATTTGTAGCAGCTGTGATCGCAAAAATCTCAGCCTGAAGGACAGTGGTTGGTCTACTTAAAGACTCAGATAGCAGAGACCGTTCATGCGTTAACCATCTGTGTACAGGACGTTATCGCTCGGCCTAAAGCTAATCCACATTGTTAGAACTTACCTCCAACAATGACATGTGACAATGACATACATACATAAAAAGTTTAAAATCCCATTTATTTCTCATTTTATTACATTTTTTTTTTTAAATGCAATCTATGTTGAAGCCACTATATATCAAAAACAATCTTTGTTAAGACCTTCCATAACAATCTCAATAATATAAGTTTTATAGATGGTTGTGGCTTAGTGGTTAAGTGCGTTGGACCACTAAGCGAGAGGTTGCTGGTTCAAATCCCGATCTGTACTACCTGAAATTTCTAATTCGCTGCCCCACCCTTTGCGAACGTCTGACAAACATCCAAGAGTAAGAACTGTCATGAGAAGCTTGTATACGCCTTATATTTATTTATTTATTTCTTAAAGATGGTTCCACTTTTATTCCAGTTAAAAATATACTTTATTTGGGCTCTTGAAGACAAGCTATACAGGCTCTACAAAGTCTCAAGCTTCTGTGCAGCTTGCAGTGTTTATAGTGCAGCTCATAAATCCGTTAAACTCAAAATATAGGGACATTTTTAAGGCACTATTTGGCTTGTTTTGTTAAATCCGAGCAGAGGTTCTAATTTTTATCAATGCCGTCATCATCTTTGCTGGATTTATCTTCCTATAGCAAACGATTGTGAATTTATCTTAAGTTTTTAAATCTTCTAAACAATATTACATTTAATAGACTTCCTTAGAAGACTAATGCAAGCCAGGAAACCAGGCTTCTGTAAAATGAAAACTACAACTCCATCTTTCGATAACTATACCCAGCGAAACTATGAATTTAATTTCATTTTAAAACTGCATCTTATCTATCTGAAATAAAGTAATAATGTTTGGTAAATAGTTTTATCCTGCTTAAAGTTTTAGAGGATCTCTAAGAGACCTTGGACTGCTGAATTTGTAGATTTGTGCCTAAAAAAATTAAAATGTTAGTTAGGGATGGTCATTCGACTATAATTGTTGTACGATCTTGTGAGCACTCAAACTAAAATACAATTTGCCATAAAGTGCACTAAAGAAGTGAAAACTGTAGTGAACGAACTGTTGTGTCATTATGATTAAATGACACTGACAGTTAGCACTCTGGTTTGACAGATATAACCGTCTGAGGTTAGCTCTGGGCCTAAAAAAACCCCTTCATATAAGAAATTTAAGTCCCAAAAGCACTACATTAAATAATAAATAGGTACCGGCATTTATTAAATAAAAAAATTTATCAGAATCTCTTTTATAACTAAAAATGTTCGGGTCGATTTTTCAAACCATTCTACCGCAAAACATCAGAACAAAATATTCAATATTCTATGACGCTTTTTATTCGCAAACATTGGATGAGCTTTGCAATTTTTATTCTGATTTGGTATTTCTTAATTCAACTAACCGCTGGTTACCAATGTAATTGACACGATCAGCCTGACCTTCTAGCCTGCAGCAAACACTACCGGGCCACCAAACTAAAACAAAGGAAATAATGTGTTTTCTTCACCACATCAATATACCTTTCACCAAAAATGAAACAGAGTCGGGCATCCCAAAGCCGATCGATCTTGTTATCCAATCTCTATCCAATCATTGTGGTTCTGTAGTTCATTGGCATGGACATACGGAATAGAACAAAACAAACCAAACCACAGCATCAGAGAAACATAAAAAAAAAAAAAAAATTGCGACCAACCGCAAACTAGTACCATATGCCTAGCTAGGTTGGCAAACACAACTCTTTTCATAGTAGTAACCTAAGTTAACCGTTAGCCTCTGATCACGCGTCTTCTATTAATATTATCATCATGACTTCCTCATTGAGTAATTGATTGCCGCAGAAGAGCCTCTCAGTTGATAGTGAATCTATGTATCCAGCATGCCGACCGCGACTTGGACACACATAGATGTACCCATGTATATGGTTAAACCAGCTGAACCCATTCTTCTGCAGCACGGGTGCGGTTTTTAATTGCATGTGCGCGTCCATGGACCGGTTAACAACTTTGTATATAGTTCAAGTCCAGTGCACGAGAAGCATCATCGGGCAGCATCAGCAGCATCATTGGCGGCTTGGCTTGGCGGCACTGCCAACAAAAAACCAACCAAGAGAAATGGCTGTTCTTCCTGGAGGCCATACTCTAGGAAACTCTATACCGCGCGCCGACTTGTAGTCGTAGAAACATGTTTTTTATTGTCAGAGATACAATTTACCCTTGGGTATAAATCTTTGAAAGGGTGCGGGGGCAATGAGTAGGCTTCCCAGAAGCTAATAGTGAAGGTTAACCTGATTCTTGAAATGCATTTCGCAGTTGAAGATCGAAGTAGTGATAAGCTGATGCGGCTTAGAGCTGGTGGTGGTGATGTGGTGCTGGTGCTAGTGCTGGTACTAGTGCTGGATGGAGTTGCAACTTTATGTGCAACTAGAAACCAAATATGAGGTGTAGCAGCCAAAGAACCGAGGGATGTCTGTGGCTGGGTCCATCTACAATAATCAAATGAATAGTAGTTAATGTGGGCTTGGGTGACTTGTAGGGAAATTATATCCACTCCTTAAATCGTGCAACAGAACAGGTGATTGTTTTTGGGCGGATGTAGTTAGATTATTTTGGTTTTGTTCTTGTAGGTACCTACTTGTTTATGTACTTGAAAGATTGCTGCTTCATATATATTGGGTGAGATCGAGGTCAACGTTTTCAACATGATGGCCAATTGAAATGATGGCTTCTCTATGTTAAGTGTTTGCGCTGAGCTTTAGAACTACAACAAACATTTATAGATCTATAGCTTGTTATCCCTAGCTATGTGCCTATTTGTGATATTTTACATGCAACAATCTATTTGTATATTATGTTTACGTGCTCGCATGACAATAAAGTCTTGCACCCGTCCATTGTGATGCCCTAGATTATTACAACCATACTGTAAGACACATCTATTAATCGGGGGATTTATGAATTTCTAGAAAGTTTTTCCAAAGCCTGGAGAAGAAGGCTTAAGAGAAGGATATTTTCGAGTGTTGGGCAGTGACAAATGAAGTATTGAATATCTTAATAGAAACTCGTCACATCATCTTCACAAATTAAGGGGCACGGCAAGTTCATAAGCTACATTGACACTACACCCTTTTTTATTATGCTTAATAGGGCTTATCTTGCAACCTTCTATGATAGTCGAGCCGTATAAGATAACATGAGCGTTACATTTTAAAAAATGTTTACTAGAATTTTTTTTTATCATCTGTTGTTGGCTGAATATTGCTTACATGGTTAAACATGGAACTTCGGCGGTAAAATATATGTCGATCCATGTCTGAAAAGTAGACATAATAAAGTGCACGTTGCGGCATACGAAACATTCTCGGTACATGAGATGCGTTTTTGAGTCGCAAAATGAATCGAAAATGAATGGTGAGAAATATAGTTAAATCACTTTTAGATTTTAAAAAATTTGATTTTCTCAAAAACGGCACCTACGATTTTGATGTAATTTCGAACATTGGACACTTTTAATATAATTTTTCGAAATACAAAAAATTATCAAAATCGTTCCGTTGTTGAGAAAACGAATTTAATTTAAATTTATGAAAATCGTTATATGAAAACAAAATTTTAAAAAAAAATATTTAAAAAATCTAGGTATGCAGATTTTTTTGAGTTTATAGTATAAAAAAACTGTAAATTTTTTTAAAGTTCCCTTTATTAGTTTTCGAGATATTGCCCGTTTTATAAATTACCGTTACTCGATTTTTTTTCCAAAAACTGAGTATGCAAAATTCTTGACCCTATCCTAAATATCCTTAATACAAAAAAAGACCGAAATCCTTGGAACCCTTTTCGAGAAAAATAGTGATAAATTATTTTCACAAAAAAAAATATATGGCAGGTACCGTTATTTCAAAAGATAAACCGAAAAATAAAAAGATGCCCCGAGATGAACATTTGAAGCAATACGGCGCCCGGACAGACAGACTGACAGACGGCATTGGCAGACCCACTTTTTTATAGTCGTAATATCATCCCTCATACTCAGTTTGAGTTCGAAATTTCCGCACGATCGCAATAACTTTCTCTTTAGTATACTAAGTAGTATGCGTGAAAGTTAAAAACCTCGACTTAAGGTTGGCCACAGCGGTCACTACTTCGAGCGTATTTACTAAAATTCTCCAGCCAAAATGATCTGCTCACTCAGAAAAAACGGTGTGTAGAATCGCTGTACATACCACATAAGGCCTAAGATAGTTTTGAGCCTGATAATTCCTAACGTAACTTGCCTTAAGTACCTACGGTAAATCAGGTTTAGTTCTGGGTAAAAACAGGCAAGCTTCTAGGTTGAATCCTAACATTTAAATTTATTTTCGATAAATTTCCTTAGAAACTAAAGTAAATGGCTCTAGGAAATAAGACCCTAGGAAATAAGGTCCCAAAATCAATATGATTTGCAGGATCCTTTGGATCCTGTGTAGACCTCTACGTGGGATTAAGGGAATTCAACTCTTTTTTCGAAGGCGGCAGGTACCGCTCATGCAACTTCGTTGCTCCGCTCGGGGTATGTGAAAGACCACAAAACAACGAAATAAGACCCCGGGCGCAAGGTGTATTTTATAGAGGTGCTATCGCAGTCAGTCTGATATCCCGTTAGGTATCCATAGGGCTCTTATAGCTGCTTCACTGTCTGTTAATATATATGGATATTAGAGCCTTTGATTCCTGAGTTATAAATGAACACTGCTTATGGACTTTTTCGCAGATGTATTGAGACATTTTTGTTTGGTACGTGGATACCAGCTCCCACACCCGAGTCTATTTTTTAGCCATTCATATACCACCTTGGGCCGTATAGGCAGTTTGGTGGGTAATTGCTAACCCATGCTGCTTTCCTTGTGATCTCCGTGGAGAATGCTTTATTGAGGCATAGTGTTTTTATTTGGCGATCCGTGACCGCAAACTTGATCATGTCGCTTTCCGAAAACAATTCCATTAGCTGAGGGGTTTGCTCCACTTTTTTATAAAAATGTGTAAGGGTGTTAGTTATATTTAAAATTTTATAGCCGTCGTTGGGATATTTTCGCATGGCTCCGGAAATACTAATGGACGCGAGTGGTTGTACATTGTTCAGTTTTATAATTGCGGTCTTATGGGTGGTTTTCTTTAACCATATAATAGAGGCGTAGAAAAGTTATGATGGGCCTGATCATTGGTGCATAGATCCAGTGAGTGATTTGTAGAGAGATCCTCCAGGCTCTTCTATAACTTCGGCGACAGGCCCAACCAGCATATAATTTTTTTATTTTTGTTTTATTGTTTAAGTGGAAGGAATTCCAATTTAGTCTTTTTTCCAGCATATCTCTCCAAGAGATATGACTTCGTCGGATACTAAATGATTATATCATTAATGGAAATTCGGTCAGCCCAGCCTTGCTGGGGTTAATATAGAGACCCTCTTTATTACACCAGTCAAGGACTATCTTAAGAGGATCTTGCATACGTTTTGTGCCTTCGGTCATAATTCTATACATAAGCTGAGCTACATCAAATTTAAGACAGATAAAAACATATAAAAATGTCCTTTTTAAAAGCCAGTGCCAGTTTTCGATTACATGTTATTATTTCTCCTTTACTTAAATAAATTTTAGACTACGTATAGGCGAATCGATTGAATGCCCACATTCGTTTATTGAGTACGTTCGATTGAATATTCCCTTCACTACAAGGAGTTCACAATGGTAGCTTTTCTCAATATAAAAGGAGCTTTTAACAACGTCAATACGATTTCAACTGCACTGTCGGATTTGAATGTAGATGGCACACTTAGCGAGTTCATTAATCGAACAAAGCTGGGTGTGACCTCCGCCAGAAGATCTGTCAGCAGGGGAAGCCCGCAACAAGGAGGCCTATCCCCACTTTTTTGGAACCTATTGGTGAACAAACTGCTTGTTATCCTGGAAGGAGAGGGCTGCAGACTGATCGCCTATGCAGACGACGTTGCTATAGCACCTAGATACCTTAAAAGAACTCCTACAAAATACTCTTAACAAGCTAACAAGATGGGCTGATAGTTGTGGTCAAGGCTTGTCCTCTTTACTTGGAAATACAAAATCCCACATGTCGACCCCTCTTCAATCAGTGATACCAGCTTACTCTTTTCTGACGAAGCCAAATACTTAGGTCTCATCTTAGATAGGAAGCTCAGCTGGAAACCGAATATACAAGAAAGAGTTCGGAAAGTTACGGTAGCCCTCTTTTCTTGCAAAAAAGCTATTGGTAATAAGTGGGGACAAAAACCCTAAATCACTCACTGGCTATATATCTCGGTTGTAAGACCGATGCTAATATATGGAACGAAAGTCTGGTGGACTGCCTTGCGAAAGTGATTAATCCCGACAAACTAAGCAAGGTCTAAAGATCAAATTTTTTATGCATAAGTTGAGCATTGGCACCACTCCTTCAGCTACATTGGACACTCTGTTCCATTTAATATCCCTAGATATTTTTAGCAGACAGACAGCTGCTACCACAGCCATTCGCCTCAAAGCAGCCTCTCATTGCACTGAAAATGAAAACGGGCACTCTGCAATTCTGAACACACTCAGAATCCCCCATAGAAATATAGACTACACCTACATATATCTCGGTTGTAAGACCGATGCTAATATACGGAACGATAGTCTGGTGGACTGCCTTGAGAAAGTGATTAATCCCGACAAACTAAGCAAGGTTCAAGGATCAGCTTTTTTATGCATAAGTTGAGCATTGGCACCACTCCTTCAGCTACATTGGACACTCTGTTCCATTTAATATCCCTAGATATTTTTAGCAGACAGACAGCTGCTACCACAGCCATTCGCCTTAAAGCAACCTCTCAATGGACTGAAAATGAAAACGGGCACTCTGCAATTCTGAACACTCTCAGAATCCCCCATAGAAATATAGACTACACCTACATATATCTCGGTTGTAAGACCGATGCTAATATACGGAACGATAGTCTGGTGGACTGCCTTGAGAAAGTGATTAATCCCGACAAACTAAGCAAGGTCCAAAGATAAGCTTTTTTATGCATAAGTTGAGCATTGGCACCACTCCTTCAGCTACATTGGACATTCTGTTCCATTTAATATCCCTAGATATTTTTAGCAGACAGACAGCTGCTATCACAGCCATTCGCCTTAAAGCAACCTCTCAATGGGCTGAAAATGAAATCGGCCACTCTGCAATTCTGAACACACTCAGAATACCCCCTAGAAATATAGACTACACCTACATGATGGGGTGGGTGGAGGCGTCTTCTCAAACACTAAAGAGTATATCTTAGTCTCTCCTTCCGTTTTGCCCTGGCTAAAGAATAACGTGGTATCCGCAAAGGATACCCGAATATTTTCGGACAGTCAGGGAACCCTCAAGTGTCTAGACTCTGTCTCTATTTACTCTTTTGTAGCCCTGGATTTGGCCTAAGCTGGATCTAAGACGCTCTAAGAGTTTGATTACCCTCAATAGATCGCACAATTTGTGTCATCGCTGAACACTGTCTGCATGCAACAAGGTTAGAAGAGACAACTGTACACCTTCTTTGCGCATGCCCTACTCTCTCTCGGAAACGAAATCTCCATCTAGGAGCTTACTTCTACTTTTTATCTTAACGATCTAAACTCGACCAACGCAAAATGTCTCTCACGCTTAATAAGCAGCTCAAAATGGATCAACGAGAGGGCAGGAACTTCAGATCCACACGGTATTAGAATGGACCTTACATAGGTTTAAGTGAGTCGACCCTTTACGACCTAACCTAACCTAACCATCAATCTCTTATCGTGGGCCGAACACATACCATGGCCCGCGGGTCGTATTTTTGACATGGGTGCTCTAGGCCCTGGGTGCTAATATAGTGAATGTTAGACATTCACTCTAAAAAGTTTGGTAAATTACTATAGTAAAAGGAAAAGGAGCTATTTAAGCTTCCCACAACACAAATACAACAAAAGGTCAAAAATAATAAAAGGTACACGTATTTTTTGCAAGAAACAGTCATACCATTTTATTTATTTTGGGTTTTTGCCGCTCGATCATTTTATCGAATGACAAATCACACTACGCACTTTAAGTGTCACTTCAACTTTTTAACAAATTTGTTGTTTTATTATTTTTTTGTAGATCAATGTGATTGGAACATTTAATGTCAAGGCAATCATAATTATTTGCTTTTCACTTATACAACATTTCACTTCAGCGAAAACAAAAAAACAAAATCTTTTCGTAGCGGTTACTCATAACCATAAGTTTTAGCATAATAATGCCATGTTTCAACGTTTAATATACGTTTATAGTATGTATCCGCCTCGAGCAGTGTCATAATTGCTACAAAAAAAAAAAACTTAACAAAACTAAAGCTTAAACTATGATTACCTCGAAAGCTTAATTAGCCTATTGACTGCACCGTTTCGTCGCCCAATAGTCTCTTCAGATTCACTCCTTCGACTTCACTCCTCTCTTTTGGTAATAACTCAATTTTAGTTGTTGTTCCCCCTTATGAATTTCATTAGCATAATTAAAACATTCTTAAGGCTTCATTAGCTTCTTGAAAGAAGAAACCAAAAAAAAAAAATACAAAAAAAAAAAATACCAAGAAGCTAACCATGTGCAGCCAGAATTAAGCAACAAATTTTGGAATTTCTTTTGCGTACACATGCACTGAATACGTAACGCAAGTGATTCCATAACCGTCATTTTAGTTCAATATGCCCAAGTGTGGAGCCGCCTGAAGTAAAAGCCACTTGAGTGGAGGAATCTAAGCGTCCCCGTCCCAGTCACAGTTCCAGACATATTCTTTATGTGCAACGCATCCTTTACGTGGAATAAAAAGCGGTTGCGATAATATGGCAATAAAATTCCATAAATTTGCGACGTGAGAATCTTTGATGGCACGTCTCCGTTCGTCGTAGTCATCGTCGTCGTTGTCGTTGTCGTCGTTGTCGTCGTTGTCTTCGTCATCGGCCGTCGCTTCAGTGTCAGAGTTGGAGTAACATATTCAAATTTAGTCTTTTTTACCCCCGCTTCTTTCATTTTTCTACGGAAATTCTTCATTGGTTTTTATGTCTTTACGGTGGACACTTAGATAGAAGAGAATTTATGCTTTGCGCACCAGGCGAAAAGAACAAGACTTCTTAAACTATTCACCACGATTTAATGCCCTTTAGATCCACAAACACACACGCACATGAGTTGAGTAGAGTCGTCTACACCTTGGAATTTTAATTCTGGCGCTATAAAGATATCTCTTAATTTTTATGCGCACTTTAACACGATTAATTTGTTAAATTGAGGAAGTTGAATGGATTATGACAATTGATCACAGAGTTTAAGGAAATATTATAATTGCATCTTTCGAGCTGAAGTGTTTTCATTTCGTCGTATCCATAACCTTCATCCACACACGAAAAGATTATGATTTTAATTTTAGATGCGAGATGGAGCTTCCTTTGATGATCATAAAACTGCACACAGGTTGATGGACTATGAAAGAAGATCGGACCAATAAGAATATTATGTAATTAATGCCTTCCAAGATATGTTTTTTGTTGTTGTTGCCCTCTTTGGAGAAGCAATTAATTTTAACGAAAAAAAAACTTGTTTGATTGGAAAATTCTTAGAATTATTAGAAGGGCTCTTATTAGAGGCGTGTGTTGCTTTCAAGCGTTTTATAAATACATGTTCTTGTTTATCGGAGATTTGATGACTCCACAAATCACGATCTGATTTATTGATGAGAGCGTGTGAATAACGTTTTGGATGATGGCGCACATGTTAGGTGCGAAAATATTAAGAGTAGAGAAATATAATGTTGCGTTTGAGGTTGCATTAAGAATTTCTCTAGAGTGATATTCGCAAGTCCATACATCGCTAAATGAGTGAAGCAACATGATAAAAATGAATTAAATCAATTAAGCTTCCAATCAACCAGCAAAAAATGTCATACGTTCGACTGAAAAAATCGAAGGTTTTTCCAATAAAAAAAAAATTATTGAAGATAATTGTGATTCTTCAAAGACACCTGTCTAGTCGATATCGTAATAGCCTTCGACACAGTTTAAGTCGACTTTTATATTTAGTTTTTTTATGATATTAATTCCCACTTCATCTTCTTAAGATAATTACATCGACGGGGTATGGAACGAAATTTGTAGTAGCGGATAGAAAATATACAACATTAATGTTTGCCACAAGGCTTACTGTTACGACCAGTTCGTGAATAAACTGTTTGCTCTCTCGGAACAATTCTTAAAAACGCCGAGCATATTGAATAGTTGTGGATCATTTTGGTTTTCCTCAATATTTGCTTGCACCCTGTACCTTTCTTTATCTCTGAACTATCTGTGAAGATGGGTATACCTTTAAAGATAATTCTGGGTGAGTCTGGAAGCCATCTGAGTTTCTTGTAATAAGCAAGAAACCCTTCTAATCAAAGATTTCAAGTATGCTTGATTGACCGAAAAACTGAGGTTTCCAAATTGTTTTCTCTCTTAGTCTGAGAGCGACTTTGGCTACGACGTTCTTTATGAAGATCTCAATGGATTGCAGATTCAATAGCGTTTTCAGACCTAGTTGCAGACAAGCAGAATAGAACCGTAGTTTAGAATAGGCCTCACAGTCACGACCGCGGTGTACAACTAGTGCCCAATAATCGGTTGTAAGCCCCATTCACAATGTTTTTCTAAATTTTTCTTTATTCTTTCTTTAGTATTCCATTTCCAGGTAATTGACCTCGATAGAAAGATTGAGATTGGGATAGCCTCTTTTGTAGCATTGCAGGTATGATTCCGTACATTGTACGGTTGAAAGGATTTAAGAGGTCATTCTATTCTGGTATTTCTAGTTATATCTGATAATAGCCAGTTCTTCATCTGAAAATGAGGAGGGTTTACTTTCAGGGATGTTTAGCAGATTTCCTGGGTTTGTGCAACCTGGAAAGTGAGTTCCAAGATCTTAAGTCCCCTGGTTGCTAGCTATCCACCTGTTGTCTTCCTTGCACAGGTAACATGCATCTGTGGTCATAAAATATAAATCTGTTGCGATAATCGCTCCCGTCTACTCCGTTTTTTGTCATTTTGACTCTAACAAGCCGAGCGAGTTCTTCTGAGAGGTCAACTTATAGGGCAGACTTTTTTAAAGGAGTCAGTTAGTGTTAATAAAACATCGATTGTTAGACTTTCGCAATAGAAGCGAATAACAATCGATAGTCTTGTTAATATAAAAAATAAATAAAATAAGTTTTGCAAAAAAAAAAAAATAAGTTAAAAAAAATATTTTCAAATTAAAAAAAAATATATAATTTTTTATTTTCAAAATTATCGTCGTCTTTTTTTGCTTCTTGAGACGACGTGAATCCGTTTTTTTTTTAAATCTGGACCCAATTAAAGCATATTTATAGTCCTGATATTGAACGGTTTCAATCTCTGGTTAATTGAATTTTTCAAGGAATGCAAGACCTCTCGTCCTTCAACAGTTATCAAACTGTCAGTTTTAAGGAAATACATCGTATAAAAAGTAGAACTAAAGATGCAGTGACATAAGACTCTCCTGAAATTGTAGTTGTTGCGACTTCAAAAGTTTAAGAAGGTGCCTATGGACGTTCGATTATTGCAATTGCGACCTCATTTCGTATTTCCAAAATTTTTTTCATCATGAAATAAGCACTGTTTTATCGTTTCGTATAAGTTGTATAAGTTTGTGTGTGTTTATTAGATGTTTCTTGGGCAGTGCAAACTTTGTCACTAGAAAATGTAGAACTGCGATAAGAACCCACAATAGTCTTTATTTTTGATAAAACTTCTGAGAATGATTTCACTTTAAAACAGTCTTGTACTGTTAATTTGATGCAGAAAACAAAACATTAGGAATGTCGAATTTTTAGTATTTTGGCAGTTCTTTTTTTATAGCTATAGTCCATTGCCATAGTTACTTACCACCTTTTCGCATTTGGTCATTAACGATTCCCTAAAAAAAAAGTTAATTTTTGTAAACATCTTTAAAATACTTTTCTAAGATAAAAGGACGAACAAAATGCTGTAAAAAACTTACTCTTGCCATCGCTTCCGCAGTATGAACACCTATAATTGTCCTGTGGCACGTAAATGCTAAAATTCTTTCATTTGCATTATTTGTCCCCATATCTGTTGTAACACTTAAATATTTACAACTTGATAGAGCTTCGACTAATTATGTTTCTAACTCATCATATTGCTTAGGAACAAGTTTACATTTAAGTGTTTTGCTTGTGTAGAGAGAATGAAGTTCCTTTCTAAATTGTTGAATTTTCATCGAATTTCTGACTCTTTTAGAGTAATTTTGACAGGCAGGCAGACATTCTGACGGACGGCATCGGCGGACCCACTTTATTGGACTTCTCTATAGTAGCTACCGAATGTTAGAATTGGTTTTGTGTGCCAAACTTATGAGCACTTTCCGCCACTTTCTGAATCCCCCCGTTAGGATAACCGAAAGAAGGAACTTTTTGTACTTACCTTGGAGCAAGGTCGGCAAGATTTGGCACATTTGAACAGAGTGGTTAATGATCGGAAGGCACGCTCTCAGCGAAATTTGGCATCTCCCAAAATACCCACAGACGTATTGGTAAATTCTATTTTCGGTTTGAGGAGGGATCCCTACGCAGTAGTGAGGGACTACTAACTAGCGTCGACTATGTGCAACGTCGTTAGATTAAGATAAACGTTGACAAAGGTCGAATTTTTTTAACTATTTGGTTTGAAATTATTTCTTAATTTATTAATATGTTAGATACTATAGCTAACTATTATTGGTCAAGAATTTTATCCGCCTTAATCTAGTGCCCGTATTATCTGTATTTAATAACTGTATTATTATTATTACATTGACGTGATTAAGGAGATTGTCTTTGATTGACCTTTTTAATCAATACATATTATTGTATTTCATGTTCAATTCATCTCTCAGCGCTTTCAATGTGCTTTCCAGCGCAGTTAAGCATCTAGGGTCATACTCAGATATTTAGCTGTATTTCAATATTCTACTACATTATTATTGTAAGTGAGCTAACTTAAGATTATTTAACCTTATTTGCCACTTAGTTGTCTTATTTACTGCCTTTTGAAGCTTTTTTCTTGCTATTCCAACAGTTTCTCCCACACCAATTATAGCAGTATCATCTGCAAAAGTTGCTATAGTTATTTCTTCACATTGTGGGTGATGGCTGGTAAATAACAAGTATAGGACCCAGTACACTTCCTTGTGGTACACCAACTCTAAAAAAACCGTTGGAATATATAATTCTCAAGAATCTTGGAGTACTGCTTCGGCTCTATCGACAGATTGTGCTACATCAAGAAATATAGTAGAGGAAATCTTTTTCTCTTCAAATGCTTTTTCGATCTTGTCTGTGATTCTATGCACCTGATCAATCGTCGAGTGTTTATTTCTAAACCCAAATTGATGGTTTGGGAATAACGATTGTTCTTCAATTACGTTTTGCAGCCCTTTCACTGGGATCTTTTCGAATAACTTGGACAACCATTGGAAGTATCGAAATTGAGCGGTATAAGGTATCGTAAATGACACTCAAATTAAATTTGCTTATGTCCGGAATTACCTAAAACCAGATCCAAACATCGATTATCTATCAAGCCGTTGTTTGACTTCTTTTACATAAGATACTCAACTCCACACGCTTGCTTTTATCTTAAAACATTATTTCTTTCCAACCGCCGCGCCGCCCGCTAGACCTAACTTGTGTGTACAGAAAACAGCCGCGAAAATGCTAGTATTCCTTATTAAACCTGCCTACTACACGGCATCTTTGACTTATGTGTCGTTTAACATTATCAAAAGTATTTACTGACCGCTTAATGTCATACAATAACTTCAGAAATGAAACCAAGCCGAAGCCACAACAACCTTAAGCAACACCCAACATCATGCAATTGTTTCAAAATTGCTACCACTCACCGCACTCAGATAATATAAACACTCAACGGTTGTAATGACATTTTTCGTGAGCTCTTAACGTCCCCCTAACTGAAGAGTAAAAATCCAGCCCTTAGGCGGTATCATTTTATTGGACACTTACCTACAGCCGAGTCAAGATATAAATCCCAACTCCCTCTGACCCATGTTAAAAGCAGCATTCATACATGATTTCTGTGACTTTGCATCACACTTTCGCCGCAATCACCACCATAACTTAACCCCTCTTGTGGTTTTTGCCCAAAGGCAAAGCCCTGCATGTATTCGTGTTTTCGTGTGTGGATGGAATTTTTAAAGCACGAGAGTAATGTCTGTCTGTCGAAAAATCACCTTAAGGGGATACTAAATGTGCATGTGCGCTCTGGCCTACGAATATATCAAGTTTCAGTGTCGAATTTCCAGAAAATTCTTGTGATTTACCTAATGGAATTTTGGTTAGATTTTAAACTAACAGCTCTTAGGGTAAAATAAAATGTTTGTATCTGTATGTATTGTACGTGTAAAGTCCATTTTTAGATGTCACTTCCGGACAGACGCATTCGACATTGATCAATCGGCGTAATTACAAAACACTACATTCATGAGTACAATCAATGAGAATAGAGAAAAGTAAATAATAAAAATAAAACAAAACAAAAAAGCTAAACACCTCCAAGCTATCTTAATGAGCAGCAAACGAGCAGCAACTATCAGTCGAGGTAAATTCGCATTATTTACTCGTACTTGTACTTTGTGTTATAATAATTGAAGGTCATCGCCGATCATAAATACAGTTGAGGTCGTGCTCATGAGAGTGGTCTCTGCTCTGGTACTGACTGTTGTATGTACGTACAATGTACATACTATAGGTAAGTCCATCTCAGAAAGAGTGGGTTCTCACCTATTAAATCTGAACACGGCCATCAACTCATGTCATCGTGGGTAAAGTCAAACTGGATATCATTAACTCTTGAGGCGTTGTCACAGGTTGCAATTCTCGTGGATGAATAATTATGCACTCAGTCAGTCAGTCAGTGATTGAAATGGTTGACAAAATGACAACTAGCGAAGGTGAGGTTTTCAATTTTCATCACAAACCAAGCATAATGTCAACACGGATTCGGTATGAATATCACGTTTATCTTTTATTTTTGCAAGTCAATTGCAAGAAAATATAATAAAAGTCATTATTACTGTCAAAATTTTGACAGTCGCACTATGATGAACGAATTTAAATTGCTTTTTTTCAGAGGTTTACTTGAGATGTACACATATTTAAATGCATCAAAGGTAATCAGCTCAAAATGTCAACAAGAATTACTTGAGTTGATGTTCATGCACTCTTCAAAATTGTTAAATGCCAAGACCTGTCATTTAACAGCTCGCATAGAAATTTTTATGGAAAACTTTATTTTATGAAATAAGAAGATTAAACTAACCGCTTTTATTGAGAATATAAAAAACAAACCTCTCCGATTACGTTTCACTCCCAATGGCGGATTTTTCATTAAAGTGGACTGCGCACTGGTTATTTATTTAGCAATAAATTATCAAGCAATAAAGCTAAACTTAAAAATCGCATGCATAACTGCAAATGGTTGGTTAATGGTTAGGTTTCGTGGAGGCACGTTAGGCAGACTGGAGAGCGTTTCGGGGCGTGACTTTGCTCAAATGAAAGTCGAAGAGGTTTTGCATGTTATTAGTTTCACGTAACATTCCGAGCATTGGGTCGTGACAGCTTGAGTTAGTGTGCTAATTAGTTGAGAAGGTAAAAACCTTTGCAGGATCTCTCCCAGCAGTACAGGATTATCCATGTAATCTGTTAATACGTAGTGAGTTACCATCATTTTACCAACTTCACCGCCTATTCCTGGTCAGTTTTAAATAATCCACAAAGAAAGGTAGTCTGTCAATATAATCGATACTCCGATTGTACATGTTTTTCGTCTCAAATATTCGTATGAATATGAACGTCATAGTAAGGATTTCATATTCAAGGATAGATCTGATACTCTCTCTGCCCGGAGTTGGATCTGCATATGATGTCAATGTGGCCACGATTTTTTTTTTATCACTGAGAAGAACCCAATCGCACCATAGATGGGATAGGGCTGGCCGCAAGTTGAGTAAGTTTTCAATGTGAAGTATGAAGTAAAACCTAAAATCTTTGAAAACTAAAAGCATTTACTTTGCGAAAATCAGAAGCTATTCGATCAGCTTCTAAATATCTTCCAAAGCAGACAGAGCTCGAGAGAGTTGGTAGTAGCAGCTTTTCAGAAATGATTTTAAGTCTATAAATATAACCAAGGTTCGAAACTCTCTATTGAAAAACCTACTCCCCTCGCAAGCATTAAAATAGTAAATAATGACCTTAAAAGTTTCCTACTATTTATTCAATAATTTATCCCCAAAAAAAATGTGTCATGCCATTCACAATAGCTTTTCAATGTCAATGTACGAAATAAGTAAGCTTAACAACTTTTTTAAACACTTTATATAAAAACGAGAAGACCTCAGCAATCGTTGTTCTGCTTTAGCGGTGATAATCGATGTGATTCTGGCGATATCCATTCGCGTTGGTTTTATCTGACATGTGATGACATAAGTTGTCAGCCTTCATCATCCTTAGAAGTTGACTATCGTAAGGAATTCTGAGAAGATTTTTGCCTTGACTATTCCGAGAGGAATGTGAACTGGTTTCGCACAAGTCAGCAGTTTAGAGACGAGCCTTACCTGATCAGCTCCTTAGCATCTTCGTTTCAATCAACTATGCCCTAAAACTTAAATCAGGGTAGCTGCCATCTCAGCATTTTAACACGAATTTCGAGTTTATATTAATTTAGGCGATAGCCTTGCTATCAGTGAATATGCTTTTTTCTAAATCTTACTACAAATTGTTTTACTTCAAAAATTATTTAAACTTAGTAACCAACTTTTTTTAAATAAAAATCTATTGAGGTTAAAATCAATCACGTTGCAAACAGAATTTGCTTGTTTTAAGCACCTGAATAAAGGCTGGATTCCAAAACACAGTGCTTCTGCATTACTGCTTAATCAAGCGTTTCAAAATGCAAACTGCTTACTATGATGCAATTCATACTTTTCTAAAACGCATCAACTGCGCAAACAAAAGCAAACAGAGCATCGTGAATGATTATGATGCATAACATAACCTGGCATCAGAAAAGCAGTGTGCATTCACAATGCGTATTTTTTTTTACGTGTTGGAGTTCAGACAATTCATACTTTTAAAACGCATTGTCGGCGTAAACAGTTCTATGGTATGGGATGTTAAAAAGTTCTCTAAGCATTCTCGCCGGAACATTGAAACCAATTAAAGTAATTACGAAATTAAGTAATTTACACCTCGTTTCAAAGCAAGACATATCCATATTCCAACGAATTTTTTTCACCAAAAACCTAGTAAAACGTTTTTGGATTTTTTCGATTCTAATAAAATCATAGTATTGCTTACTACTCACAATGGAAAAAATAAACATCTCCAAGTAAGTGGATCAGAGAAATCTCTGGAATTCCGCATAATAAAACCTAGCTTTTAGCGACTACATAATCAATATGACTCAAAAAGTTAAGTTTTTGGTCGAAAACAACACCAAGGATTTTTTTTTAAGATTATGATTGACAAAGTTTTTTGGTTGATTAGACACGTCAAATAAATTGGTAAACGCTTGCGACAGAACGTTAAACTTTGACATTTATCAATGTTAAGAAATGAGTTAATCGTACACCAATTTGATAAATTATCAAGATCTTCTTGCAATAGAATGCAGTCCTGTACATAGCTTACGCAACGAACAACTTTCAAGTCGTCGGCATACATTAGCCAATGAGCATGATGAAATAGATCAGGAATGTCATTAATGAATACATAACAGGAAGAAAAGAGGACCGAGATGGCTCCCCTGTGGAACACTATAGGTAACATGTTTTGGCAAAGAATTGAATACGATCCATTAAGTACGAATCCATTTTAAGCGAAGTATTGCTGTGCCCCCAATGGCTTACCTTGATTCCTAATTTTGCTAATCAAGGAAGTGAACTTACATAATACATAACAGTATCATTATATCGTCCGCATATTCGGCCATCTATATTATTTTTCTTTCTAAACTTAGGAGGATGTTGTTTCATAATACAAGCTAAAGCAGAAGTGAAATAACACCGCCTTGTAATTCTTCCTGTCATGACGGAAAAAAGCCAAATGCGGCCGTTTTTGCTTCAAATCAGCTTGGAATCGATTCAGTCATGTCACCATGACCTTGCCTCGATTCACCAGAAGAAGTCCATTGTTTTCACTGTTCCTTGGTCTCTGGTGTGTAGTTTCACGGTCATGGAGCAAAAACTCTGTCGAATTTTTCTCGAATATCGCCAAACACTCCACTGAAGTTGATTTTGTCGTTGTCGATTGTGAAAAACGCGACACCAATCTTGCGGAGGGGTTTTTTTTATGTCCAAATATTTATGTAAAATCGAAATTACTGATCCATGTGAGGAGCCTGTGGCCTCTTCAAGCTCGTGCACCTTAAATTGCCGATCAATTTGATCCATTATCAAACAGTGGATTTATCAACCATTTCTGGTGTGGTGGGTGACCTGAAAGTTCGGCGTCACTTGTGCTGAAACGACCGTTCCGTAGTGAACGGTTCCAATGCATCTCTATTTCAACGAAGAGGCTCATAGGCGTGTAGGACTTATTAGCTTACGTAGAACTGTGATTCCATATCTGAAGATGTACGCAAACATCGATGTCCGTCTGCGGAAACAAGGAACTGAACCCAAGTCCGTCTAACACAAACTGTATAAAGAGGTTCAACTGTAAATGCCAACTAATTGACATATTCATTCATGAAAACTTGTTTATGGTTGCAAAATTTTTAATTCTCAAAATCAAAACAACCATTACTTTTTTCCAATTTTAGGAAACTTTACATATGATGACGGGGAACAGTCACAGTAGGATGTATCTACGCATCCAAATACATAAAAAAAACACAATCACGTCAATTCGTCTTTCGACCATTAATAACCATTAATCTTCCTTCGTAAGCTTTTTTTGATTTACCTTAATGACGGATTAAAAAAAAGATACACACGCCAAGCTTATTGAATTTCTTGTTGCCCTCAAGCTATCGATAGCACTTCTTGTTCCTAAAATGTTAATCTTTCTCTATTTTTCTATATTCAAATCCGGGTTTTATTAAACCTGGCCTTAAAAAAATATATATATAGGTGCAGATCGTTTCGGGAATATAATCTCCTTAGGCTGATAAGAAAAAAAACCAAAACCATAAGTTCGCAGTCGGACTCTTTTGTTTAATAAATAATTAAAAATCAAATTCCTTTCTCTCCAGGCCTACGTGAATGCAGTTAACAGCGGTGCCGAAAACATCGAAGAGATACTCTATTCTCCGGAAAGTCAAAAACAACTAGTGCCAACCGGACCGCGAATCGTCGAGCAATCGACCAAGGGTCACAAGACAATCGACACAGAAGACATCGAACAGCGGTGTTTGGCTCAAGCTGATGGAACCTTAGTAACCGAAAAGAAGAACACAACAGAGCACGAAGAAATTTTTGACGAAGAACTCCCTGAGAAGGACGACAACTCCACAGGAAGCAGGGAGAAGATCTTCACTACCGTAAGTAAACGTCGTTTGGTATTAGATCCTAAGATCTGTTTTAAAGGCCGCAATTTTATTAGGAATCATCTCAGCGATTCCATAAGCAACGAGATGAACAAAACGTTGAGTTCGTAGCCGACGGTAAGGTAATTAGCAAAGAGATGCGATACGCTGCAGAAACAGAACAAATGGAACGAGATGGCGCTCCAGATCGGCCGGGCGATTGGGACAGTTTGTCAGCTCGAATTCGAAAGGCAAGGAGGGCTCCTAAAACCCTATTGCAGCAACAGAAAGGTAGTTGCCTCATGAACCTTTTTCTGCTCAAATTTATTCTATAACTCCTTTTATTTTGCATTAACTTCCCTCACAGAGGCGGCCCTGCTATCTGATCGGAAGGATGCACTTACTAAACGACCTTTAGATTTCGACCGTGAAGAAGAGACCCGCAAGGGCGAGACCATGAAATGGCTTGAATCTCATTTTGGCAGTGAATCGACGGCTTCAAATGACTCGCGGGATGAGTACCAGGAAATCGAGCCAACTAAGAAGACTTACTTCAATGTGACCATCAAGTCGAACCCAACAACGCCGCCTAATGTGATGCCGGCAAATCCACCACTCTCTCGTCTGCCGAGCAATGGTGTCATCAATGGCAAAGCGAAGGTTATTGTAGCAGACCATGATCCAGACAAGTCTAAGAACTATTTTCAGGGAATTTCAAACTGGGCCGATCGCAAGGAATCCACTCCGAAACATTTTGCCACCAAAGCCTTTCGGGATGAGCTACAGGGCACTCTAGATTCTCGGAATCGAATAAGGCAGAATGCGTCCAGGGAAGACCTGTCATACTATCCCAGAGATAGTGTTCCCCGCAATGAGACTTACGTCACGCGAGAGGATATTCTTCAACAGAAAAGACAGTACAACTCCCGCAGCGATTTGCGCTTTCGCAGCAGCTCGCGCGAAGATCTGGTCGACCTAAAGAATATTCGATCGCAAAAGGAAGACTTGGGCTATCTTAGTGGTTCCAGAACTGACGTACGCTACCACAGACCAGATTCCAACGACGATAACATTCGCAACTTGAAGAATGCCAAGAATGCCAACTACTTAAAGAGGGAAGACTCCGGATATGTGAAGGACTCCAGCGAAGATGTAACCTCTTCGCACATTCGTTGTGATGGCGAGGAAGATGGAAAGCTGGGAACGGACAAATACCACCGATCAGAGCTGCTGATGCAAGACGACTCTGCTTACGTCTCGTATGACAATCGCCTTCCCAAGACTCCAGAATACGTTTTAAGATCAGCATCTCCTGAGCTGATAACGCACGAATCATCGACTTTGTCTCGCCCGACGGTTCCACAGCGAAGACGCGGCATTGACAAAAAAATGCGGCAACAGCAAATCCCGATTGCAGCGCCAGCATTCCATCGTCACGAACGAGATGAACCCCCACCAGACTATTCGCCACCACCACAGAGCCGCTCAGCGTCACCGGTACAAACCCGTTACATAGCACCGCCCCCGCCAGCCTTCTCATCCTACACAAATAGCAGTAGTAATCTAGCAAACGCGTCGTCAACTGCCAACGGAATTCCATCACGGAAACCAAACCAACGCACGCGCTTCGCATCTGAGTCATCGTCGCTAAGTCAGCAAGCACGTCCCTCGATGTCAACACAAACTACGCAGACGACCCCACCGTCTGGCGGCAGTAGCAAACAGCAATCGACAAAAGTCGGCCAGGTAATTGGAAACTCTTTCCGCAAATTAGTCGGAAAAATCCGCTCCGCCAGCGCCGAGCGAAAGTTTCGAATGAAATCGAAGAGTAAAAGTCGCGACAAGTCTCCAAACAACCCCGGAACTCCACCGAATGGTGGAGAAATGTCCACATATCAGCAATACAATGTCATCGATAGTCACATTGGCGGCGGTAATGGTGGTAGTAATGGTAATGGCCAAGCAGGTAGTAGTACAGCAACAACAACTTCCTCCACACAACACCAGCACGCTTCTACACAGGCATCCAACACACATCACAATCAACTTCAACAGCGCAACTCGGCGCCCATCAATCGAGAATCGAGCGTTGTTAGTAGCTCGACGACAGTTGGCCGAGAAAGGCCAACCCAAACAGTTAATGGAAATTTATACGCTAATTCCGGAGACAATAGACGCGGTTCATCGGATTTGGACGTAATGGGCAATCCCAAGCAGCGATACTATCTGGGCGAGGATCCCTATGTCGGTGGTTTGTTTGGCAAGGAAAATAAGTACGATGCGGCAGCAGCGAGAAGAATTCGAGAATCAAGGGATACACTGGATTCTAACTACCCCATCAGAGAAAGCACTGGTGGGGGGACTGCTGGAATACCGCCCTCAGCCAGCCAATATCATCGATCTCGTCGCGGTGGTTCATCGGACGAGAACAAGGAAATCTATGTACAAAGGTGAGGTTCCTTTCTCTCTCCCTCTCTTTCTCTTCAAGTGGGATGCTAATGAAATTCTTTTGTAAATGTAACTAACAAATTTTCAAAGAAAAACAAATCAAAACTACCAGCCGCCAGTTTGAGTAATGCGATTTAAAAAGCAAGCCTACATAGTATAAGCGTACTGAAGGTCAGTGAGTATGCTAATGAACTAGTTGCTAGATACATTCCACTCAAAAAGCGACATGTGTTTGTGCGTGCATTTGTTTTGTTAGCTTAGTTCCTTTTGTGGTCTGGCGACATTGTTGACATTTTAATTGAACGCAATCGAGTCGAAATTATTCGCGCATTACGTTTTCAAGTGAGATCAGGTGCTGCTGCAAAAGTGAACGGATGAATGGAGCGCGTTTAGATGCGCAATAGATTGACTGAAGTGTTTGATCGTTACGATGAATGATCGTTCGCTCTGTTCGACCTAGTGAATTCGAAATAGGTGTGCCGTGCGGCCACCACCGATGCTAATGAGTGTGTGAGATTTGAAATTGAAACAAGTGCCAGTTGAATGCGGTCAACGTTGTACTTGTTGCAGCTCTTTTGATGCAACAACAAGGTACAAATTTGAAGTGTGTCATCGTCTTACGCAAAGTAAATCGATTGAATTGCTTTGAAGAGTGAGACATGTTTTAGGAAATACTAGTGAGTGCGAGCAATCGTTGCTTAACAGAACCAAAAGTGGCAATCATAGTAGCAAGTGTATTGCTTTCTATGGTTTTACCTTTAATAGGCAGCCTATTGCAAATTTGAACGTGGTATTTACCCTTAACCGTAGTGAAGTATGACTTCTTCTTCAATTGGTTGGTTGCAGCAACATGCACACTGAAGGACTGGCTTAGAAGAAGAAGCTGTTTTTTTTTTTTGTTTCAAAGTCAATGAAGGTCAGATAGAAATAATGGAGCGAACCGTGCAATAGCGCTCACTGCACGTGGTAGCAATAACATGTTTTTCTTGTTTCGTTCAACATATCAATAAAAAAAATTTGAATTGCTAAAAATTTACTAAATTTATTTTGGGGAATTTATTTTAACAAAAAACCTGCAGTTATATGTCTATATCTTTTGAAGTTCATCCAGATTTACGCACTTCATCGAGCTCACCGCCATTTGCGATGCATACCTTACTTCTAGACACGTATTCTAAAAAAATGTTTACATTTCTTTAAAGAAATAAACCAAATTCGGGAAGAAATTACGATACGAATTCATTTACGTTAAACCTGTTAGTTATCCAAACTTTCCTAAAAGCCGCCAGGTATTTAACTGTTTTGTGGCAATCCTTTTCACAGATTTCATTTTTTCAGCGCTGATTCGGCATAAACGTCATAATCGATAAATGTCATATTTGTTGCCGATGCAGTTAATTATTCTTCAATTTTGACGAGATTAGATGAAAGTCATTAACAAATTTAACTAAACAAATAATAAAATAATATTGGGTTTAATATAAACATATTACAATGACTAATACTATTTGTCTACCATCCCCTTCATCGTCATCAGATTGGCAATGAGGCGATTGGAAATGCATATACATACACAAATACGGCGGCATTTACACTTCAAATTCAAATGAATTGTGTTTGCTTGTTCGATTGGCATCCCGAATCTGAGAGCTCTTCCGAATTACCAAACGAAAACGACATAAATTTCTTGACAAATAGAATTTACCTTTATGTGAGAGAAATTTAACAGTCCTTTATGACAATTCGTCTAATATCGTTTTAAAAAAATAATAGGCTTGTTCGCGTACTTTTAGTACACAATTTTTTGTTGTCAATTTTAAAAGAGTGTCAAAATTAAACTGCTGTCACGTTATATAACGAAAAGATAACCACTTTTTAAACTTCAAAAATATTCATACGTACGTACCAGAGATAGGTCACAAAGGAACGAGAAACAATACAAACAAAGCTCATTCACAACTCACAAAAGTTTTGCAGTTTTCCTAAATCAGGCTAAGGTTGAAAACATACTGGAACGGAGAGGCTGTAGTCGAAGAAAAAAAATACATGCTTTCTTTTATAAATACAGCTTTACGCCTCTGTAAATATGCGCGCTGCTATAAAAAGCAATGAGTTTGTTTTCGCCGCTGTCCTCGACTCTTACTTCTCCGCTATCCTCACAGATTCAGCCTCAGTCCTACTGTCCACAGCGGCGTTAATTTTTGACGACAAGTATATTTTGCATCTATGCACTGTCCACGAAACCCCATACAAGCTTCATGAAAGCTGCAAGTATATGTCATTTCAAAGCCGAAGCCGCCATTTAAAATACGCTTGAGTAATGACCAGTTACAGCTCAGGCTGCATGACGTAACATCAAATGAAGAAAGCCTGCATATTAAGCGCAGCTAAAGTGGATAAAATGCCTAATGAAATACCTTCGCAGCATGAAGAAACTTTTCACTGTCTCATGAGCGCTCTATTTTACAAAATGCGACATAACTAGCTTCCGCGAACATAATAGACCTAATATCTAAATTTTAAAATAAATCAAGTTACCAAAATTTTAATTTTTTAAATGTCTTGCTGTCGCGGAAGCCATATTGTTTTTTGGTTAACAGAGACTAAATGCGCTACGAAAAATTACTTTCTATTCTGTTTCTGTTTCTGTTGCGTGTGGAAAAAGAAATAAATGTTTGAGAACTATTCGGTGAAAGTTCTGTCTGATTGATATATTGCCTTCTTCGAACTGGTGAGTAAATTTCTTTTGAAATCAAAGTTAGAAACTCTAGTACCTTCGTACCACCATATAACCATACAGTCAACTCAAGAGAAAATCACCCCCATGAGTAAGTCCAGCTTTTTTTACCCACATAATGGTACACCTTGTACACAAGAATGGAATTATATAGGTTTTAATGGCCGCCGCCATGAAATGTCATTTTTAATAGCAATCTCCGTTTTCGTAAATACCATTAAACAAGCGTCAAATCTCTGACTTTCACGTATTCACAGATAGGAAATTTTAGAGGAAACTTTGCGGCCATTTTTAAAATTTGTTTGCGTGTTCCAGGGTATAAGGTTTGACTATCTGGTTGATTCTTCATCTATGCTACGTACGTCAGCGAAGGGAGCTTTATAGCCTTTGTCCAATTTCTAAACCGAATTAGTTGCGACTTTTAAATTTGTAAATATTAACTCAACATGGACCACAAGTTTTTCCTTAATATCTTTAACTATATTTGTCACATCCAATTTCTAAAATTGTCCTTGATCATTTTTCCTTTGCAGAAACATTACATCCAACACATTGGGACGGTACCAAAAGAACAATCACCGCATTGGTTCCACACCAGACTTGAACTACGATTACCGCAGCGCACATACTCTGCCCCGAAAATTGGATTCCCATAGGCCGGCACAGGTACCGGCGGCGGCAACACCCCAACATCATTCATCTAAAATTAACGTATCAATTGTCAACCAACTGAAACCACCACACAATACAGGACCGGCCAAACCAGCACGCACCTACAAAACCCTCAATCGGAGCAAAAGTTTCAACGTACATGGCATGAACGGCACCAACGATCCTAGTCCCATCTACATAGAGAAGCTGACTAAAAACAATTATTCCAACAACACCAGCAACCTGTACAAGTCAAACCCTCATCTATATGTGCCAGAAAACGCTCCTTTACAAAGTGGCCTCAAGAGTCCGTCCATAGTCAATCTAATTAGTCGCAGTCAAAAGGATCTAACACGAATTGACGAGACGGATCGGCGCTATGCCAGCAACATTGGCGAACGGCGGTTTTCATCGACAGCAACAACAAGTGCAAACAACTATACAAATGGCGGTGTTGAAAATAAACGAAATGTCTTTCTCGAAGGACTTCGTGATCAGGCGCCCGACCTCTATAAGACTCTGCATGGAGATGAGCCCGACATGAGTTCGCCATCAAGAAATGTGTACAAGTATTCGCAGCTGGTGGGAAGGGACGCAAATGGATCTCCATTAGGCGGTGGCGGCTCGAGATCTCCTGCTGTGGAAATAATCAGACGAGGTAGCTCGAGCACTGAAGATTACTCGGAAACCTACAAGTATACCACACGATCAGATGATCCCAATCGACCAATGGTCACTGATACTGTACAGACTTTTTCCAAGAAGACTCTTCCGTCTAAAGACGGTCGCGGCTTAGAGACCATCCAGTCATCGGAACGACAGAGTGTGACCAAAAGTCACTATCGCAGTGAGCCAATGTCAAACTTGAAGTACATCGAGGAGCACAAACGTCGGAGTCCAGGAAACATTGGCGGCGGTGGATCAACAATAATAGAAGTGCGCCGAAAGTAGATTTCTCAGGCTTAGGAGGCAACATTTTGAAGATTCAAGAAAGCATGCAAAACCAAACAGAAAGCAGAAGAATTCAAAATTTCCTGGCTTTAGTTTCATTTGACACCGCTAGCAAATAAAAATCAAAAGCCATTGTGCAAAGTCGTAACAAATAACAACCGCCCATAACTTCAATCGGGCCAATATTTCATTTTTATTTGAGCAACAGTTTTTCGTCGGAGTGTTTTTTTTATTTTTTTTTTCTTGTGATTGACAAGTTTTCGTTTTTGGAACTTGTGCGTGTAGTTTGTTTGCACTTGCTTGGGTCTGTCAAAGTTTTATCTCCTTTCTTGAGGTCGCACAAGAAACCATCACGCTCTCGTTTGTTTGCGTTGGATGAGAATGTACTAAACAAAAATCTTTGCCATTTGTTTTGTTTTATTTTTTTTTTTAAATGTTTTCGTAATTCTAATATGACCCATCGATCGCCATACATTGTATTCATATTCGGTCATCCTTATTCCTAACGTAACTATGCACTTTGCATAAAATGAAAGAAAAATAAAAACTAGAAAATACAGCACCAACCCTAATAATAACCAACCAGTCGTAATCTAAAAGTATATTTGACGATCTTTACTTTTGTAATCCATTATTTTTTTTAGTATATTTTTTTAACGAAAGTTAATTATTAACAAGTAACAAGTATTTTGTAGTTGTCATTGTTTTTTTCTTAATTTTAATATTAGACTCATATGTTTATTGTAGAATTAATTAAAAAGTAATTTTAACCAATTTTTTCCCATAATATTTTTTGTTTCTTTTATTTAAATTAATAAAGAGAAGTTAAACAAACAAAAATATTATATTAATTAATATTAAAATAAAAACAAAGTTATAGAACAACTAAATAATAATAATAAATAAAACAACAAAAAAAAAGAATTTTTAAAGTGCCAAAAATGTTTTTGTATTTTCATTTCGCTAAGCCGGTATTAAATTGTTTGCACAAGTACTTATTCAACTTATAAAATTAAATCCAGGAAGTTGATTTACGTATATCTTAGGGCGGAATGAAACAAGCTAATGTGCCTGAATAAGGCTTTGCCAGTATGACGAGCTAAATCATACCTAATTTGGCAGTGGAAATACTTGTATGAACAGCAATCCAATGTAATTGATACTTTTTAAACCCACTCTTTTTAACAAACGATTTAGCTTTTAAAAAGGCGTATAGCATTCTAACGATTGTATATAAGTTCACAAAACACATTTATGTGGTTTTCGATTGGTAAACTGGGAGAAAGGTACGATCAGACGGTCATCCAAACTTGTCATCCGGATGACATGCTGACGTCAGAAAACTTGTTTATTTCAGACGGGATGACCACTTTAGACTAAATTCTACGTCATAGTGACGTCAGGGTGTCATCCGGACACTCACTCTTCCGAAAGTGTTCGTTCGTGACAGTTCCTCTCCTGGAAAGAAGAGAAATTTGCTTCTGACATTGAATTCAGAATCAAAACCAGAAGCACGCACACAATCAAATGAAACAAACGTCATAACCGATAAATGTCAATTTTGTTGCTGATGTATTTGATAATTCTTCAATTTTGTTGAGATTTGCTGGCAATTATTACCAAATTCAATTAAACATATAAACAAAAAATAGTTAGTATACAATAAACATATTAAGATCGCCAATACTATTGTTCTTCCACCCCCTTGATCGTCATTAGATTGGTAGTGAGGCGGTGGAAATACATACACACAAATACAGCGGCATTTACACTTCAAATTTAATTGAAATATGTTTGCTTGTTCGATTGGCATACCGGATCGGAGAGCTCTTCCGGATTACCAAACGAAAACAACATTAGTTAAATTGCAATTATTGTGTGAATAAAATTATGTGTTCAGCATTGCAAAGGCTTAGGCGAAACCTAAGGGCCGCAAGTTGGAACGTTGGAAGTATGAGTGGTCGCAACTACGAGCTGGAAAAGGCAATGGCTGACATTTTGTGTTTTCATGAAAAAGCTGGGTCAAAGTGCTTCTTTAATAAAAGAGATTATATAGATCTCTCTGACTGAAATATAAACCAGGTACCATGAGCTGCAAGAAAAGAAAAACAATCGATAGTAAAACCGGAAGGAAAAATGCTCACTTCACTTCGATCACGGAAGTCCGTTTACAATGCTCAAGGCTAACTCCATTTGGATGACGAAAAAAATCTGCACAATTTACTCGGCTATAAGCTGTTTCCAGGAGTCACTCCTAACTATGTAGAATTAACCGATCTTACATTCGAAGAAGTTAGAAAATCTGTTGGGCTGAACGAGATGCTTTGAGGTTTGACAGAAGATTGAAGAGATCAGGTTCAGATGATTGTGATTTTTATCTCCAAACGATTAAGAGGTGATCCAATACCTAATCAGTGGAGAAAAAGTTATCTTCTTCCATTGCACAGAGGAAAGGGAAATACGCAAATTGTGATAATTCTATAAAGCTGATGTCACATGCCATGAAGCTCATTGAGCGGGTATTAGGTCTTCCTTGTCATCGCAAACATGGGTTTATTAAAAAATCGATTGCAACAATGACTAGTGCCTAAAGATAAAGTGGATCAGTTTTTCTTTGCTTTACAAATTTCCACTGCAATGGTCATTTGATGTTTAGGTGGATGTTTCGGACGGAGTTGAGCAAATATTTAAATAAAAAAGTGGAAACTGTTTTAATATTCGGCGAAGCAACCGTAGATGACGACATCAATCATCCTTTAAGCGTAGAATAGATGAAGATGCAGGAAAACTGGCTCCTAAATTGGAATAAAGGTTCTAAAACGCTGTTGTTCGGTTGGTAATGTTGTACAATATACAATAAGTTAGAGGGAAAATTACTGCAGCTGAGATGAACATTCCTCGCATGACAGTAGGAAATTTGAATTAAAAGATCAAAAATCCGAAAAAAAACTTCTTGTAAAAAATGTATTAGCTATTAGTGCGAACCTTTACTTACAAATTCGTAATAATTTGTACGAATTCTTACGAATTTTTTCTACCAATACCGCAGGATGTTAACCCTCCACTGAGAAACTGGAGGGTACACAACTTATTTTTTGTAGTAAGAATTATTCAACTGTCAAAATGTGGCCGTTGGCAGTTTATTTGAAATTTAAATTTTCTTAGTCATATATATAAGTAAAATAAACATTGCACTCTTGTTTATTCTTGCTTGTTTATCGGTCAGCAGCACTTCCTTTGCTCATAAGCAATTCTGGTAAAATTTTTCCATTCCTTAAAAATAAATACACAATTTTTTAATTGTAGTAGAATACGACTGTTGGTATTAAATTAACAATTTCTTTTTGTTTATTGGTTTTGTTCTCAACTGCAATGACTTGATTTTAGATAAATTATCAAAAAAACGCAAATAAAAGATTTTAGAACAAGTTTTATTTGAGTAGGAATTCCAGCAATTCCCTTTTTTGTACTAGCAAATAGAATGCTTTTCACTTCTACAGAATTCACAGCACGGAAAGAATGTATCGATACATATTGTAATCGAATGACATCGCATATATTATTTTACTTTTGACAGCTATGATTCAGCTGCTATTCAAATGTAAAGATTGCCTCATTATGCAATACGCAAATGAATTACAGAATTCTTCCACCAAATTTGTGACATCATTGGGGTCGTTTACAAAATATAATTTACTTGAAAATAAGCCACACAACTATGATATTAGTTGAATCATGTACACAATGCTATAAAACTTCTGTTTTTCAAATTTTCTTACAGCTAGGTTCCACATTTCACTTTCACTCGAAATGAAATCAAAATCGATCGAAAATAAATTTGTGTGTTCTACATTTCACATTAATGGATTTCGATTTCAAATTTTTCGAATTCAAAACAAAGTGAATTTGATGTGTTCCACGATTCGATTTTGTCGATTCTAATCGATCTGTGTCATTCGATATAAAATGATGAAAACATAGGAAGAAATTAAATTTTAAATAAGTCTGAGGAATCTGAGGATCTTTTAATAGGTTTTAGGAGAAGTGTCACAGAAGTTTTGTGGGAAAATTTGAGAAAAGATGTGAACATCAGTCATGGTGCACCACAGAAGGACGCGAGTGGACGGAAAAAACAAATTCGATTCTCCAAAATCGTTAGCACTTTTGTCAAAATTGTTCATATATTGCTTAGCCCCAAAGCGACATCAGGATCTTTTCTGATTGACCTTTGGAAATTTTCTTAACTAAGAAAACGCAAAACTGCAGCTAGCTGCAAAATGACAGAAATTGAATATTGCTCAAGGTGTGGTTCCACAATTCGCAGAACCATTATGAATGGTCATTTATTTAGACGGTAGTATGACACGAACCTATAAAGTATTTAATGACTAATAATTAAAACAATTTATCTTAAGTTTTCAGATTTTATAACATACGCACCATTTTTATATCAGTTAGTTAGTTAGTTTCCTAAATATGAGTATTCATAAAAAAATTTTGTTAAAATAAGTTAGTAAACAGTGAGTTAAGGTGTAACGATAAGACAAAATTCGACATTTTAAATAAGCTGTCTAAATTTAATTACAGCTTCCACCTAGTGCCCACCAGCTGCCACTGGTAACAATTAACTGTAAAAGAGAAAAAGACAACTATATTAACAGCCCGCCATTTTTCTGACGCCATATTCAATTGACAGATGCTGTGTTGCAAACCATAAAAAAGCCGTGAGTGTGATTTCATTTAGTTCGTCTCAAGTAAAATTATTTTAATAATAAAACCGTAAGATACTTGGCAAACTACATCATTTTTATCTCCATTTATTAAAACAAAGTTTACTCCGAAAATAGGTTCAGCTGAAAACACAAAAATAATACAAAAAAAAAATGTCAGGCATTGCAATCGCTCGACTTGGTGAAGAAAGAAAAGCGTGGCGCAAGGACCATCCATTTGTGAGTAAATTCTTTTCACTAACTTTTCAAATAATATTTTTTTAATCAAACTTACATATTTTTGGTGTTCAATTTTAGGGTTTCGTAGCTAGACCCACAAAGAATCCAGATGGAACATTAAATCTTATGATTTGGGAATGTGCCATTCCCGGAAAGAAGGGGGTGAGTTTAAAATTATTTTTTTTTAAATTAATTTTCTTTAGTAAAATACAATGTTTTTATAAAAGTATAATTGAGTGCGTAATTTCTTTTAGTGGTTTGTTGTGGCATTTTTAGTTTGCGGATGTTAAAATTGTCAAACGTGCAGATTAAATAACGCCTCATACTTGTGATTGGTGAAATATGAATCAGCGCGTCGTCGGTTGAAGTATTTCATACTTTTCAGCTCAAATCTTGTAGCTTTGTTGAGTTAAGTGCGGACCGAGGTATCTAAAATAATTTTGATCGTGTATTTATTTTATACGTGTTTTGATTATAAAACTAAAAATTTGCGCCAACAAAAAATTGGTTCCCTTTAGATTTGTGTGTTTTTCAAATGGAAAAGAAATGAGTTTACTCAGTTCTAAAAACTTCACCAATGCAAATTAGAAAATAAAGTTTTTGATGGAATCGAAGAAAGCTAAAAGTTTTCACAAAAAAATGTCGTTTCAGCAAATGGTTTCGCAATAAATAGTGTCGCTGCTTTCCAAAACTTGTGTCGATAAGTGAAGGTTATCTTCATTCACCAATGCAGAGAAATTTAGTCAAATTGCTTGCAGAGATGTCAAAACCTGTGCACCTAAAGTATTTTACATTGAAAAGCTAATGCACATCTCTGTTATCTATGGTCCACGATCTAACGTGACATCATATTCGATGCAGAGAGTTGGAAACAGAATTTTCTCACGTCGTTATCACAATGAAATGCGATCCTAGTCGAGTTGCAAGCATAAAAAAATGTCAACGCACGAGCAGTGAATAGCACAATGTGTAATTCTAAAAGTAAATAAATATTAGGCGCATACGGCCTATACAGCACCAAAAGCCTAGCTTCTCTTGAAAGTTCCTATTCTTTGATGTTTGTCAGACTTTTGAGAGAGGCAGTAAATTGATTCAATAAAATGGTAATTCCAAAAGGTTTTCAAAACAATCAGCGTTTTTTTCTCTGTTAACATTGTTTTTGAAATTTCTGTTTGGAGTCAGCCCCAAAAGATCGGACTTATTTTTACCGCACTTCAAATCACTGGCTTTTGAATTAATTTCCTCGATTTCGCTGCTTTACTGCATCCCCACTGTGAGATTCGCCGGCTCGACCTCATTAAATTAAGGTCATGTTCCTGTTGTTTTTGTGTGATCTTCCTTGTACAACAACGGTAATTTCATTTACATTAAGATTTTAAATATGTTGCTAAGCTCACATGGATTGCTTTTTATGACGTCAGCTAAGCATAAGCGACGAATTGCAAAATGTTGAAACAGAGTAAGCCCACTTGAAATGGAAGTCGAACCAATTACCAAACATACTCCAAACGATGGACCTTGTCTCGATGTATTAAGAGACGCGTCGCCACACGTTTCACGAATGTGGATCTACTTGGTTACGTTTTTTATTGTTTTATTTTGTGTTTCGGTTGAGTAATTATAATGGTGTTCGTGTTCCTACTCTGCAATGGACAGCTAACACAATATTTTATATATATTGGCTTGTAGTAAGTTCAAGTTGACTCATCGATGCACAACATTCTAGTGCCAAGCAGCGGACAAGTTTATTAATTTTAAGCAACTATTACGCGGTGAACAAATTAGGACCACGAGTAGACTTTCTGATATAGATATTTATTTTGATTAAAATTCCATCTGACAGGTATTACTTTCACTCTATATGAACTTGAAATCCATTTAAAAATTTGTGTTCTGCATTTTACTTTTATCGATATTGATTTCAAATTAGGTCGATAGCTTTCATGGGGCGACTTTCCTTCTCGGTATCGGGCTTTGAAAGTTTTTTTTTTTTAAAGATAGGTAGTGGCTTCAATAGAACATATTGGAAGTGAGGAGACTCCCTAAATCGTTAAAAGAAATGTTTAATTTTTGGTTTTAACCCCACTTTTTGCACCTCTGAAATTACAACTTTATTAATAAAAGTCTGGTGGTGGTGTCAGTGGGTTTGTTGTTGATTTTTAAAAGTTTTACTATCGTTCAACCAAATTCAGTCATTCGCTAACACTGAACAAATTGTAAAAAGAAAAATTACCTTCGTGCGTTGCGTATACGTCTTAAATAGTATTTAAATTGCATCAATTCCAAAAAAATATCAGCCGCTTTGCAAAAGGAATGCAGCAGCGCCATCTATGATTTAACAGTGAATGCTAATTTATTGACGATGATCGACACGATAGAGATAAAGTTACGTGAAGCAAATTGATGACGATATCGTTGACTACTATTCCCCGGACAATTATCGTCCTTAAAGTAACGGAATTGAGTGCACAGACGTTATTATTATAAGTCTGTCGTCGTTTTTGAAATAATTATAAGAAAAGCACATTTGCGTTGGATTTGCAAGTCCACAAAGAATATTTTTCAATTTCAGTATTTTATTTATTCGAATTAATGGACTTTAACATACAAGTCCGTTTATTATGTACGAATTTACTTCAGGAATACACTGCGAAGCCTGCATTACTCTTTTTAAACAATATCGCTTTCTCCTTATTGGAACATTGTCAACATGCAAATGACCGATATCCGCACGTTCAGTCAAGGTTTTGACACAAAAGGGGAAAAATCATAGCAGTATACCGAAAAAACCAACTCATCTGAATGAAAGTTTGTACACCGCGACTGTACGATTCTATCCAGTGCTTGCTCATATAGGGTTCGAAATGTAGAACAAGAAGAAGATGCTGACGAATTGTTATAATCTCTCAATTTAGGTCGTAACATCGTCGATAAGAATAAGTCGCATTGTAGTAACTACCGATAAGTTGCTCTGTATGCGCGTTGATATTAGTCATATTGCTTTTCTTTTTATATTTTATCTTGATGAAGCAGCATGCGTTCTTTATTGTAATTTTTAATATTCAAAATTGATTAACTTAAAAAATATTTAGAAAATTAAAAATTGTCGATGACAGCCCGATGCTGTGTTGAAATAAAAAATATTTATTTGCTTTGTAAAATGTGAAAATTTAATTTATTTATTTTTTACTTTTAGACTCCATGGGAAGGTGGTTTGTATAAATTGCGAATGATTTTCAAAGATGACTACCCGACCAGTCCACCAAAGTGTAAATTCGAGCCACCGCTTTTCCATCCAAACGTGTACCCTTCGGGAACAGTTTGCCTTTCGCTTTTAGACGAAGAAAAAGATTGGCGTCCTGCCATAACTATCAAACAGATTCTTCTTGGAATCCAAGACCTACTGAACGAACCCAACATTAAAGATCCCGCGCAGGCAGAAGCTTATACCATTTACTGGTAAGTCTTTCCCCTAACCATATAAAGATAATGACTTTAATGTTTCTTTTCTTTCTTTCTTTTTACAGTCAAAATCGCTTGGAATACGAAAAACGCGTTCGAGCACAGGCCAGAGCTATGGCTGCAACCGAATAAATATTTTTAACAAAAAAGATACATTTAATTTCAGGAGTATTCCTTCTTTAATGTTGAAGCACTACTCTAAAGCAAACATATTATAATAATAAATAAAAAAGAAAAACATAGAACAAAAAACAAAAAAACAAGATACAAACACATAAACTTATTTCTTCTTGATGTTGACTTCACACCCGACAAAAAAAAAAAACAAAGGCAGACTTAAAAGTGATTTTCCTCTTATTTAACCTGTAAAATATTGTGCAACAAAAATGAAGTGTTATTTTATTTGATAGAAATCAAATTGATTTGGATAAAACAATCCCCATTTTAAAATTGAAGAGAATCGGTATAAATGTATGTTTAGGTGTGATCCTTAAGCTATTTTTTACTTTCAAATAAAAATTTAAGATATTTGATGTCACTTAAATAAGTATGCGTTTGTGTTTGTGTATTATTTTGAGAAGGTTGACAATTGATAGGAGATAAGGCAATTTGTTTTTTTAATATGTTTGCAAGCCGCCATAAAATAAGCCGCAAGTGCTAATTCCATTAAGTTTGTCTTAAATAAAATGATTTCAATTATAAAAGCGCAAGTAAGTGTTTTTAACAAAAAACTGAGATACACAAACAATTTTTGAAATACGTGAATAGGCCCAGGGTAGCTTTAGTTTTGTCTTAAATATGAGACATTTGCAAAAACTATCCTTCCAGTAGTTCCATTCAAATGTTTTTTCGAACATTTTTCGCTTTAGAGATGAATGCTGTAGTTCACTAGCTTTAGTTTTGTCTTAAATATGAGACATTTGCAAAAACTATCCTTCCAGTAGTTCCATTCAAATGTTTTTTCGAACATTTTTCGCTTTAGAGATGAATGCTGTAGTTCACTACGTGCGTCCAACTCATTTAACCCAAATATATTTAAAGCCTCGTACACTAGTTCATTAACTCACCATGATTGTGTTCAACGCGTTGCGAGCTCCTTACACCTAGTTGACCACCTCATCGAATTGTTGAATAACCTCGTACACCTAGTTGATCAAGTGGTTTCATTTTGGCAAGAAACTCCGTTTCTCGAGTTGTTTAACAACATTTTCGCACTGACTTGATGCATGCGTTGATATCCTCGTACACTAGATCAAGAATCGCACGTTGAGCGACGTTGTTCGACACACTCAGCAACTGACATAGACAACCTTTGGTTGACAAATTTATTTTAAATATAATTTGATGCAGTCGGCGAAGTTTATTTTAGAAGTTGCAAGGTTTAGCCGAAGCCGAATATTAAATTTTCGCATGAGCGATTTCGGCTTCGGCCAAAACTTTGACCTTCGGTCGGACACTAATAATAACCCCCGTAGAAAAGAAAAGTGGCGACCGTGTTGATAATGTTTTAAAAACCAAATAACGCGGCCGATAAAAAAAAAATTGCTTTTTGGTCGATAATTTTTGTTGAGAACCTCGAATGTACATTAGAACTGAGACTGAGTGCGTTTAACATGAAATTAATGACTTGGACATGTAGGGGACGGCCGGCATAAGGAAAATACGAAGCCACGGCTTCGGTGGCATGCCTCTATCCGATGGTCCATATTTTCAATGACTCTGATACATAATTGAGGTTCAATGTCGTTAATGTGCCGAATTATCGCATCCTTTAGCTCTTGAATTGTTTATGGCTTATTGACGTGAACTTTTTCTTTTAAATATCCCTAAAGAAAGAAGTCTAACGGTGTCAAATCACATGATCGTGGCGGACAATTAACATCGTACACGACGTGAGATAACACGGCTATTAAATTTCTGTCGCAAATGAGCCATTGTTTCGTTGGCTGTTTGGCAAGTGGCACCATCCTGTCGAAGCACAGGATCATATCATCAAATTCTGGCTTATTCCAGATTTGTCTTCTATAGTAAAATGGTCCCAAAATAATGGTTTGATATTAAATCCGAACAAAAGTCAGTTAATTTTGATTTCCAAAAAACTTTATGATACTGATAAGATACCTCCTATTTACTTAAATAATATTAGACTGAAGTTTTCAGATACTGTAATAAACCTTGGTTACAAATTAAATCGTTCCCTTGCTGCAATTGAACATGTCAATTACATTGTGGCACGTATTTATGCTGGATTAAGGAAGCTTTGGTTATTTTCCAGTCTTACGCCCGTGGATACTAAACTGAGGTTAATTAAGTCTGCATGTTCCGATATTTGATTATGCTATAGTCATATACCCTCAATCTCAGTATAAACTACTTGTGGTTTTTAATGATGTGGTGCGGTATGTTTTCGGAATTAGACGATATGATCATATATCCAACCACCACAAATTTGTCCTTGGTTGCTCAATTCAGAATTTTTGGAGGATTCGATGCTGTGTGTTCATGCTTGCGTTCTCTATTGTATTTGTTCCAAAAACTGCAATTTGTCCAATCACAATGAACATATAGCCTTATAACGCTTACTGTTAAGTATTTGAATACGTGTCGCACCTCTTTCATGTTCATGCTGCCGGACTTTGGAACTTACTACCTACGTCCATCAAGCAAGTGGTAGGAGCCGATAAATTCAAAAGTGCACTTTTTGCAAATTTCGCAAGTATGTAATCTTTCTTCTGTTTTTCACGTTTTTATTTCTTCCTTTTTTTTTCTATTCTATGTTTTTTTATTTTAATCCTGCTCCTTCTTTTTCTTTCTTTTTAATCTAATTCCTGGTATCATGAATCTTTCTTTAATTTTCACGTTTTTAGTTAAAGTAATTTAGGTACCATTTTTTTCTTTTTCTCCTGATTTCTTACATTAAATTTTAAATGCCTATTACTTGTTTTTTTTATGTTAATTAAATGTTTATCTTCAAGCCGTTGTACTATAAAAGACTACTGTTCTTATTTGCACTACAAATAAATTAAATTGAATTAAATTAAAAAAGAAGTCCGTTAACATCTCGCGACAGCGAACACCATTCACGGTAACTGCTTGGCCGACCTCATTTTCGAAAAAGTATGGCCCGATGACGCCGCCAGCCCATACACGATCTGGGCGAGCATACACAGGTGTTTTCACATTTCCGACAGACCGAGTTTGCTGAAATTTGCGCACAATTGTACCGATTGTCGGGCGAAGTGCATGAAATGCATTTTGATTTGAACGCCCATTTTCGTAAAACGCTTCAACAATCTAAACGCGCTGCTCAATTGTGTACCTGTCTATGGTTGAATTGAATTTGTCAAACACTGAAACAAAGATATGTCAAATTAAGTTGGGCAAAAAACTAGACGTTAAGGTATGACTCACAATTAACATCGTGCAGCATTCACTTCGTCCTTCGAGCTAGGAATTTTAGTCCCATTTGTTTCACCAATACTAGTCGATGACAGATGCTTGTTTGTTTGTGGACAGCATGCATTTAGTCTTGCCCCCATTCACTTCAAGACCAACTAACTTCGCCTGTTCTTCAATAGTCGTGAAAACCTCTATGTCAATATCCTAGTAGCTGGACCTTCCGTGTTGACACCTGCCCTGCGCACTAACTGCTCAAGATTGAGGTAGTCACAGGATAGCGCATCTCCTCCCGGAATCCGGTATAAGTTTAGAACAGTTCAGATGAGCTTCTGCTAAACTGCACATTGCACTGCGTGTTCTCCAGAGTCTCGCGATGAAAAGATGGTGTGTCTGGACTTGGTGTCATTTCCATGATCTTGAATAAGGAAGACGTTAGGAGCTTTTGGTTGAGGGTCAAAAGTTCAGCAGATTTAAATATCTGCTCGGACATAAAATTTTTAGTAAGCCTTGCCACTGGTCCTCTTATCGAGAATCTCAAAAACATCGGAATTAGAAACTCGGGCCTTTGCAAGTGCTATCACGCTTTATCTGCGATATTACGACTTTTGGAAGAACCAGACTGGCTATGCTTAGCAAACAACATGAAACTGGCCAATATTTTTTCATTTACTAAAAGCACTATGTCCGGTTGAAATTTTTAATTAATTTGGGCAGCATTACCCAAGTACAATGAGAAGTATAATGTACCACTAGGTCTAAAGTACTTGTTTTCTTCCAAGTACCTCTTTCCAAATACAATACAATTAATGAAAAAAAAATAACCTAGATCAGAATCAGTTTGTCCAGTTCTGAAAATTTCATTACTCTTAAATCGCTTAAAACTTACCTACGTAAAAAGTAAAACAATAAAAACATTGAATCGAACACATCACAGATAAACATTTTTTCGAAAATTTCGTTTTGAATTTAAAACAAAAATTGGGTCAAACTATTATGTGCCCCAGAAAAGCAAAACAATCTCACTATGTATTTTTTTTTCTCCACCTCCCCATAAAATAAAAAGAAAACACAATTTTGTGTAAATTAATTCTTTATTTTTGTTTTGTCTGTTTTTTTTTTTTTTTGTTTTGTTTATTTCGATTTTGCACATCAAGTCTCGAGATAACAGAAAAATATAGATATTCAAATGCAAGAAATTTTCCATGCTTCTACTTCTTTCGCACAATCCGATGGAGCATCATTAAAAAAACAATCAGTTTTGTTTATTCAAAATATATAAAAAAATAAATTACATTTTCTAGCTACAAAATTTTGATTAATCTAGAAAAGTTTTCTCGAATTGGCACTCCTCAACACCTGCAGCACTATTTCACGTATCATCTTAAAAAAATATATATAAAAAATTTCTTTGCAATTGACCGCGCATACAAAGAGTCACGAAAAGAGAATTTTAATTTTGCTTTATAAATAGCACAATGCTACATTTATGAATTTATATTTACGTTATGTCTAATTTATAGACAACTAAGCAGTCCTATCATATTTAAAGAATTTAAATAATATATTATGAACTTTAAAGTGGCATGAAAAAGAGTGAAATACATAATTGCAAAAAAGTAATAGAAATGTTTAAAAAATTTTGATACCTAAATCGACGTCTCAACTTCTCCTCACCTTTGTAAATGTTTAATAATTAAGAGAAAAAAAAATCAGGTATTCTACCGATTAACATAATCAAAGTTAGTTGTACGAACACACACACACACGCAATACACAAAATACTACTTAAATCGAATTTAAAAAGCAGGAACATAACAAAAATATGTACATATGCCCAGCTAGAGCGTTATGATCAGCCAGCAATTATGCTAGATCTATGAAAGTTGCTTAATGTAATCAGAATTGAAAAAAAGGACGGTTATGGTTATGTCATCGCGATATAGGCGCACCACATCCTGTGGCAGAGACAAATAATACGAGATCTTCGAGTGTTCAATGCCGTACTCGGTACTGCCGAGAGCGTTTCGTATCAGATGTGTTGCTGAGTTTTGATCGAGTGGCTTTCGTTTGCGTCCGGCTCTGAAAAAAAGAAAATCCAATTTGTTTTTATAGCAGACATCCACATCAATTGAAATCTAAAAACAATTACAGCTAAATTTTGTCGAGATATACATAGATTGATAGTGATTTAAAGATAAGAAAAATCTAGACAGGAATACATCAGATTGTTGTGGTAAAAAGGGGTACAATCGGCTGTAGGAGATAAGCGTGGTTAATAAAAATGTTACTTGATAATCACATTTTTGTGTTTGTTTTTTATTAAGGTACCTATCACTTTCCATTACGAAAAAAGTTCCACGAATACTCACTGAAAACAACAGCAGTTGTTGTTTCGAGAAGTCACGATTTATCACTTCAAATACAGAAAAAGTTCCACAAATACTCAGTGAGCGAACAGCAGTTGTTGTTTCGAGAAGTCTCGATTTCAAATCTTAATATAAGGACCATGGCGTCATATAATACACAATTCCCCTTGAGGGCATCTTGCAATACATTTATCAGATTACGGTCAATTCTCGATAATTTGAATGTTCTAAGTTTTCTTTTGAAACATTTCCAAAACGCACCCGGTTAGTTGGAAAAAAAAACTATGAAATTTGAAACTCTCGATAATTTAATACCGCATTCAATAATCTGAAGTCGAATTCTTGGTAATATGGAGATTGACTCTCAAGGAGGATGGAAAATACTGACATAAGATTGAACTAGTGTGTTCTTTCGTTTCCAACTGCATCAGACAATATGTCAGGAAATCAATTTTGAAATTTGTAAGTCACGATTGACAATTCGAGGATAAAGCTCAATGGAAATTTAAATCGCAGTCTCTTTTTTTAAATACATAAACATTTGCCTCTAATCCAGAATTGCTCATCGAAACAAAAATATTTCGACATCGTCAAAGCAAGCAGCAAAGTACCACTTGTCGGTAATGTGAATGAGTTCCACTGAATCGTCGAAAACATTCGAATCGAATTAAATTTCTCATCCGCAACAAAATAATTGAGGATGTAATAAACTGCATTATATATAATAAAGATACAGACTACAGTTTGGAGCAATGGTAAGAGGAAAGAAACTTAGATTGGCTGCTAAGCAATGCATTTCATCCTGAAGATCCATGAAATCATTCACTGATCCTCTTAACTTCTCTCCCATTTTTCTCAGAGAAAACCGCTCATCTTCTTGTTCCTCTTCAGCATTCAAAAACAAAGCCAATTTAGGCACTTTATACAAATATGTGAATTGAGGTGAATTTTAAAGAGAGGGGAATTAATTTATTCACAAGATTTATTTTATCATTTTTTGCCTTTTGGGTCCGTTTGTTGATAGAATACAAGAGATATTCTTTCATGAGAGTCATCATAAACTCGGATCAAACTTTCCTACAACGAGCACTTGATGTTTGGTTATATGTTCTGGAGAGGAATGGGTGTCGTATTAGCCCTAAAAAGACAGAGAATCTTTTCAGCCCATTCTCTGACCCACTACAACCTATTCTAAACTTTTATTTAAATGGAAAAGTGATTTCCAAGTGCGAAAAAGCTCAAATAACTGGGATCTATAATCAACAGCGAAGCAACCGTGGATTACAATGTTCCATACCATTTGCAATGTTGGATGATGTATGAGTGCAAATTGACAACAGCTAAGAGGAAGTTGCTTCGAATGACAGCAAGGGGTAGCGAAGCTTGATCAAATGAGAAGTTTAACAATCCAAAAAAGCCTTTACGTCAACGATGGCATCAAATAAATTGGAGAACGACCGCCTTAGTTGGTACTGCCATGTTCAAAGAAGAGACTCGATGAATCCCCACAAAAAATTCTGGATCACACTAATACAACAAAACCAGCCGGGAGCTCGGTTGAGGAACCCCACATGCAGAAAGTCAAGTAACCCTCGTCGAAAAAAGAAAAGAAGAAGAATGACCGTTTGTTGATGGTCTTCTTAAATCAATCTTTGTCTCATAGCTAACTGCTTATGTTCACTTTCTTTGTTAAGAAGAAACCCATTAAGAATTAGGTGATAAGGGCTGTACAAGTTAGAATTCTGCAATTCTGCAGGTACAGGCGACTGCAATACATAACTAAGGAAAATAAAAAAATGCATGTATTTGGTTTTCTTTTATCTAATTGACGGTTTGGATGATACAGTGAAACTCTCTCCGCAGTCAATCGGGCGGATTAAATGATGGTCTTTGTTCCTTCCTTTACAATGAGGCTCTAGTTTGGGTTCCTAACTAAGATAACTCTCGAATAATTAGAGCAATCGGAAATTGAAGGATCCTTTTATTTGTAAGGAATACTACTTTTGTCTTTTGCGGGATAACCGCAAGTTCGCAGGATTTCGTCGATGGATAAGGCGCTTCCTAATTTCGTGCTAAGAGTGAATAGGACCTTTCCTGTTGCTTGCATTGCTAAGTCCTCGGCATACGCGACTAATTTGACTTCATTTGAGCATATATAAACACTCGTTACCCTCTAAAACCCTAAAACCCAGAGAAGGGGTGAGTGAACTTCACCTTTATGAGTACCTCTAGTTAATCAGCCTTATTTAAAATTTCCCCAGTAACATCTCAACCCTCGTCGCACGTATATTGCGACACCTGCCAAACTTCCAATTTTAACGAGACCTATATTCGTTTTCAACAAAATTTATCAAATCAACGCCCAAAAAATTTGTACTCACTTCCTTTGTGCCAAAATGTCCGCAATTTCGTTCAGCGTCACATTTTCTTCGGGTAGCTTGAGCGGCTCCAGAACCTTCTTCGACATTATGTGTTCGCCTACCAAACTGACCACCTGCGTCGGCGACAAGAAGTCCCACAGACCGTCGCTGGCTATAACCATAAACTTATCGGCTGGCGTCAGTTCATGTTGTATAATTTCAGGCCTTGCAGTCAAATACGGTGGAGTATGGTAGTTGGGTGGCATGTACATTTCCCCGAATTTCGACACCACATACTCTTCCATAATGTCTTTGTTCCATTTGTAACGAAAGTCACCGAAAGCGCGTAGCGGGGCTAATTGACCCAGCAGACGATCACCCCTTATAACGGTATCAGCCTCCGATGAAGGATGTTCTGCCAATATTCGCTTTACCTCCTTCAAGTTGTCTGTGTTGTGCTCAAAGGAGAGTTTCTTTGACATCCATTGGCCATCATCAGCTTGGTAACCGAGCACAGCGGCGCAGTCTCCAGTACTGGCCACGTGAACATTTTTACCTTCCACGTGAGCTACACATGCCACCGCACCTAAATAAGAAACAGGACTAAAAATTGCACAACACAATTGGAGAGAAAGACGAACCTGACATAGCAACCGCCATGGTAGTGCGCACGTTGGTATGCTCCAGTGCCTCAGCCGACATATCCGCATCGAGTTGCAGGCACGCCTTTTCTATGGCATCTTCCAATGACATATCGGTGGTGACGATCTCGTCCACATATTGCGAAAAGCTCTTTTCGTAGATGTGTTGGATTTCCTTGACGAAATCTACCTGTGAATTTGATTAGTTTACTTCGCACTCATACCTCAACAATTAGTACCGACTTTATCATTGTGACACTTGAGGAATGATTGACTCGTATATTCCTTGGCTATCTCTTCTCTTAGGGAAGCTCGGTCTATGACTCCGGCTGCGATATATCGTAATAACCTCTTCGAAATCACTTGAGAGCATGCTGGGCCGGCATGCCCATCAAAAATGCCACAAATGAAGGCTAGATAAGCGGAAATAGGTTAGTGACCTTGACATTGAGAATGAAACAGGGGGGTCTTTCCTACCGTTTTTATGAATGAAACTCGCCTCGGTTCGCGTGTCCTCCACTGGCTTGTTGGACCCCAATTGATTCGACTCGTATCCCATCAGCGGGCTATCGCCGTCAGCAAATGTATGCGAAAATTCATTCTCACGCAGCATTCGATTGACCTTAAATGAGGTCGGACGTAAATGAGCGATACAAATATAGAAATTGAAATCACGGTGCCATTGGGGCACAATGTAAACACAAATCTACTTTATAGCAAAGGAACACGACTCTGCGCACTACTTACATCATACGGCGACAATTGGGGCAATTGCACCAGCCGATTCGGTGTTGTTGCTAGTTCCCTGATTGTTGTTATGGAGTAGCGAATGTTGAAAAACGCATTCTTCAATTGAAATGTTAACATCGAAGAACAGTAGTACTACTGTGCGAAGGTGATACGACAGCAGATTCGGTCTTGATTTAATGACAGAAAAAACAAATTTTAAACCGACGTTTTTGCCGACTGAGGGTAAACTAAAAAATTGGTTAAATGTGTTTGGAACGTGATTCTTAAGCGTATTTTAATTGACTTTTAATGATTTTCACAGCGCATCACCCCGATTCAAGAGAAATCTACGTTTTCAGATTTCCACAATGACATTTCTAAAGAATTTGAAGTGTCACATGGCAAATAAGAGTCGTCGAAAAATTAAGGTTGATGTGCATGATAATAAGTCGGTATAATTGTTTAAAAAGAAGTTCGACCAGAAAAATTTAATGTTGTTGTAATTTTTTCAATTATTTATGTTTACTACTCTCAATTATAAATAGTTTAATGCTTGCAACTTTTTTAACATTTTTGATGCACTTCGATGAGCAGCAAGAATTTCAAACATTAATTAGAAGTAAATGTTAATAATGGTATAAACAAAGTAATGAAATGGGGTAACTTCAGTGAGAACGTAAAAAAATGATTATGGTTTGCTTACATTGCCACACTAGTCTACGACGCAGGATAAGTGGGATGCACAATACTAAAAAGTCTACTGCAACAAAGAGACAGCACTGCTAAAGATGCAAAAATACGTGACACGTATTTTGGTCGGTAATGTGAATTTGCGTGGTAGCAGCGGAATGTAGACTGTTGGATCTCTAATCTCACTCTTATATCTTTAAAATCATTGACGGCAGAGAACTCTCTCTAATCTCGTGCAGAAATGCATGCGCGGCCATGTAAACTAGCCTTCAGTACACATTCTTTTTGCCAGTTTTCCAGTTTTCCATATTTTTATCTTTTGTTTTTAAACTTAAAAGTGTAAACAGTTTTAGATTAATCTTTTGTCATGAATTTCGCATTTTGTTTATTAAGCATTTTATTGTTTCGCAAATTTGCGTTTGGTAAATTTCATTTGGTTTTTTATTGATTCGACAAACTTTCGTTTCGCAAGTCATATAATTTAATTTTTTTTTTGACAATATTTTATGACACATTTCATTGCTTGACCTTTTTTGTATTTGTTCGTCATAAAGTAGCTTGGTGGTATTACGCACTTCGTTGCTCCGCTAGGGCTAATTGCCTGTTGTCAGTCAGGCCCATTTGAACCTGTTTAACAATTAGAAGGCGAAACTGACAATATTGCCATAACAAAATAAGCTCAAATAAGATAAACGTACATTGTCAAGCAATAATGCAAAATAACTAAAGCAACAAAAGAAAAAGCCAAATGAATTTTAAGAAATAAGTGCAACTGGAAAACTGCCAAAAAAATTAATTAATTTTCATTTTTCCCATTCTGTTAGTAAGCAAGATTCCTGTAAATACATAGAAAGTTTTGCGTAAATTTTCTTACTGAACGTCAGTTTCATCCATGAACATTTGTTTTTATTTATAAGAAATGTTAAGTCAAGAATTAATTCTTATTTTATGGTTTAGTAAGTCCGTGATTTAAGAGGTATATACTGTTAATAGGTATATCTTGAACTTACCAGAATTCATTTTTCTTATTTGCAGCCGCAGACAATCGGCATTACCTCAACTTGCCCGTCGATAGCGCAGTCGTTTTTATTGATTTTCAGTAAAATAAAACCTACCTTATCATCCAATTGTCCACCATTTTGCAATTTCCCATTGCCACCTATTTTCGTAATAGATTTTGAAGCTAACTAACCCAATACGCTATTACTTTTTCAAAAATAATGTACACCTGTTTCTGTCATAATTTTCGAGGGTGTTTATATTTTTTCTCCAATTATTTGTGAAGAAAAATCATTAAAAACCAGTGAATCGTGAAAAATAACCGACGGAATTCGATGCTAAAATAGTTTCCAAACAATTTGTTAACCTTTTCAAATGAATTACGTGCGATAAAAAGTGTGAAAAAATGATATGATAAATACATTTGTGAATTTTCCCCATTTTTCTTTCTGTTCATTTTCATTTCCTTCTTCCCCCACAAAATTATCGAGATGTTTACCATTCGAGGTAATTATAAGTGAAAAATTCAACTTTTCCCAAATTGCATTAATCGCCAAAGTGATTTTCAAGTGAAATTCTGTGTTTTTGAAAACGTTTTTTTTTCTAATTTGTGAGGCTCTCCCATGGCCAGCAATTGCGCTGCCCTGTTTCAGACATCTCACAGTTTTGTTCATAATGTGAAAGCTGGATAGAAAGTTTTTCAGTGTGCATGCCCTTCACCGCCCCTGGCCCATTCCATGTCCATATTGCGAACGGCAGCCAGCACCTTACACCAACAACAAAACACCTTCGCTCCTCTTTTTTTTTTTGTTAATTCTTCTGTTCCTCTGTTTCTGTGTGTAGTTTTTTTTTCGTTCCACTGCTGTTTTTCGATATATTTTACATTTGTGGCGAAAATGCGGGGCCTAGAGTGGAAATTTGTCTGCATAATTAATGTTTTATGCATGTGCGCTGCTGCAAATGTTTATGTGTGTAATATTCGGGCAAATCATTGATGCATTTCATAAATAATTAAGGAAATGCTCGCAATATAGATTCGACGAGGTGATCGACAAGCCGTTTACTGCATACTGGAAGGGGGGTAGCCTTCATTCCATTTGGAACAAACCGTTTGTGATAATGTTGTGGCTTGAGCTGAGTTGTTTCAGGGCCACGTCGTAAAGAGTGAAGAGTAGTGTGATGCTGTAATTGATTTGATTTGGGGTTTGGAATTTTATAGATAAAATAATAATAAAAGCAAAACAAAATAAACGAAAAGCCACGAAGTTGAAAGTGTTAAGCTGGTCAGTGAAGAGTTGAAGTTTTTTTTTGTTTTGTTTTACTGATTGTGAGTTGGCTTTGTGGCAGCTGGTAGATGTGGCTAGAGATAGATAAATGATTTAAAAGTGAATTCAACCACAACAATTCACTTCCATATGCAACTGCGATTAGTTTGCATGCACCCATTGCTTGAAATTGATGAATGAACTTGTGGTTTTTCTTAGCAGGATGATATTCTGCAGAAGTTTACATCTGAATCATTTCTGTTTGCTGAAAAATTGGGATTTTATTCAAAAGAAGATAGGCCTGATCCAAATATATTTTGTAATTTTAAACTTGGCCATATTGGTTGCATTCTATCCATTCTATCCCGTACAGTAAATTTCCACAAATTGGAGACCATATTTTTAGTTATTGTCGAGATTTTTCCTTTCTAAACCTATGTCTATATCTTACCTACGATCTGGGGAAAAAACCACGAAGGTATTGTCCTTTAGAAGGGATTAAGGTTAAATGGACGATCAACTCGTTCAAACCAGGTACAGCTTAGGCTTGGATTTCTTACTACCAACAACTCTTGCCTTATTTAGGCTCAGTTTCAGTATCTCAACATTTAAATAACACAAACTCGGAGGAAAATAACACAAATGTGGTACTTAATTATCCTTAAAGCAGGCAAACCCACGAACTACTTAAATCATATCGTCCACGGAGTTTGACGTTTCTTAAAAACGATTTTCATTTTTGTAAATAATGTCTGTTACTTCTGTTCAAATCTTTGCCGATGACCCTCACATTTTCGTATTTGTTATCCTGGTCAACTTCCCTTATCTTCTGCCGGTGGACTAAAAATGCAACATATGTTTAGCGACCCTGACAGCATACTTTAGTGGGGTAAAACAATAAAGTCGTAATTATTGCTTCTAAATCACAATTTTTTTCATTGCATCGAATGAACCGAAATACTTTCCTCCATTCGTGTTATTTGCGTTAATGGGAACCTTCGTTGAACGGTCACATATTCGATGTCGCCAAGAACGAAGCGAATTGTTTGGGTTACCTTAAGTGATGTAAAAATTAATTACCCTCTTAGCACTTACCATTGAATATTGGCAATAGCTTCAGCACACATTTTCTCAAGTTATTTCCCATCTATTTTTTTAAAAAATTTGCCGATTCTAATTGGAATTATTTATAAGATTTAGAAATGTCAAAATGTATATAGCTACTGGTGTTCGGTCATTGGTAAAAGTTCGACCAAATACCATGTAGTAGTTAGGTATTGCTTTGTAAAGAAAAAATTGTATTTCATACCTAAATTGAAAAAAACTACGAGGTAAAAAAAACCGACACAAAAATGCAACACACTTCGATAGCCTAGTGTGTGTATTTAACCAATCTCTCGCCAGTGGAATCTTTTTGGACGATTGGAAGTTGTCTTCTGTAAGCCCTACCCTTGGTGCCGGGGCATAGGGACATTCCGGGTAACTGCAAGGCCGACGAACTCGCCAAACTTGGAACTACCCTCTCAATCTTGCCTGAAAAGGGCTCCTTAGGCACACCAGTTTCCACGTGCAAGCTCTGGTTTAAACTGGATGCATTAGAAAAAACTAATCACAGATGGACAAATGGTACTACTTGTCTGACAACGAAGCAGATTTGGCCTAGGCTGGATCCAAGACGCTCAAAGAGCTTGATTACCCTTAATCGATCGCACATTGGTGCTACAATTGGTGTCATAACTGGACACTGTTTGTTAGGCAGGCATGCAGCAAGGCTTGGTGCCTATTACAACGACTTCTGTAGGAGCTGTTTGGACGAGGAAGAGGAGGAGACTACTCTACACCTTCTCTGCGCATGCCCTGCTCTCTCTCGAAAGCGAAACCTCCATATGGGGGCCTTCTTCTATAATGATCTTAATGATCTAAACTCAACCGACCCAAAATGTCTCTCACGCTTTATTAGCTCCTCAAAATGGTTCAACGTGTAGGCAGAAACTTCAGATCCACGTGGTATCACAATGGACCTATATTGGTCTAAGTGAGTCAGACTTCTATCTGACTGCCACTTCAACCTAACCTAACCTAACCTAAGCCCTACCCTTAAGTCGGGCAAAAAGGATAACATTGAAAATTATAGGCCCATCTCGAAGTCTGTTATCCCGAAGCTATTGGATAAATTGGTTAAAGATAAAATTAGTTGTGAAATAAATGGGTTTGTTAGTGAATGTCGACATGGTTTCTGGAAAGGTAGATCAACTTGTTCTAACCTAGTTGAGTTCACCAGTTACTGCATCAATTCTTTGGAAAAGCATAAACAGGTGCATGTGGTATACACTGACTTTGTCAAAGTTTTCAGTAGAGTTAATGTGAATATATTGCTTAGAAAACTTAAAGCGTATGGGTTCTTCGGGCCTCTATTAAAATGGTTATCTTCTTATCTTATTGGAAGGAGGCAACATGTTGTAATTGGGGAGCATATTTCAAAGGAAATTGTCGTTTCTTCTGGGGTCCCTGAGGGAAGCCATTTGGGACCGATCCTTTTTCTTCTGTTGGTTAATGATCTGTCTAGTACTTTGCAGTTTTGTCGGTGTTTGATGTATGCTGATGATGTAAAATTTGTTACCGTAATTTCAAATGCTGATAAACGCGCTCTTTAGCAAATGGACTTAGACTTATTTTCTGAATGGTGCAATCTAAATGATCTAAAATTGAATATAAATAAGTGTGCTAGCATGTCCTACAATAGAGCTTTTTCTCATATAGAACCCTCTTACAGTCTAAACGATAGGACTGTTAGGGTAGTAAATGATTTTAAGGATCTTGGCGACTCATTCGATGCAAAACTTACTTTTGAATTGCATATTAATAGCGTATTATTGAAAGCTAATTCGATGCTTGGTTTCTTAAAAAGGAACTCGATTGTTTTTAAGGACCCTTATACATTAAAGGCAGTGTTCAGTAGTCTTGTTCGGTCTGCAATCGAATACTGTAGTGTTGTATAGAATCCAACTACGTTAAAAAATATTGATAGGATTGAAAGAGTTAAAAAACAATTTTTAGGCATAGTTCGTACCAAACTAAATGCTTATTGCTAGATATGCAATCTCTTGAAAATAGGAGAAAAATGTATTGTATTATGTTCATTAGGGACTTAGTTTGCTCCACCAAGGACTGTGGGAATTTGCTTGTTTGTATAAATCTTCATGTACCAAAAAACCTTTAAGATCAATACCATTTCTTACAAGAACATTTTCACAATACTGCCTATGGTTGTAGATGCACGAAATTATTCAATTTAGTTTATGATGACAATATAGATATAATAATGCCTAGAAATCAATTTGAAATATATTTGAACTCAATTTTAAACTATAGAATCTAAATTAATTGTGAACACAAAATGTTAATTTTAACTCTTAAGTCATTATTAATTTCAAAATCTGTAGATTATAATTATAAAATCGTAGATTGAATAAATAAATAAATAAAAGAATCAACACAAAGCTACTCTATTCATGCGTTGCCATAGGAAGATCGGCGAACCAAATAAAAAAAACAAAACAACAACACAAACAACAGTAACACAGAGTGTTTCGTTCAGAAACGAAAGCAAATCTTTTTTTTTTTCAAAGTTCCTCCGGTAGTAAAAACTTTTGGTCGTTTGTCAAGAATATTAAAAATTCGGCCTCGTCATCTATCCCGACACTCATTTGCAATGACATCCCAGCTGTCAGCTCTTCGGATAAAGCCAATCTGCTTGCTGCTCATTTTGCAGCTAGCTCAACGCTGCCAGATTGTGCTTTATCTCCCCCTGTACTCGAGCGCGTAGAATTTTCTATGGGACCCATTCATTTTCGCACTCGTACAGTGGCAAGAGTTCTTCAAGATCTCAGCATACATAAATCCGCTGGTCCAGATGGTATTTCGTCTATAGTTCTGAAGAGGTGTTCTTCCACGCTGGCAAAACCACTGCGTAAGCTTTTCTATCTGTCCTATTCTTCAGGGCTCTTTCCGAGAAGATGGAAAACAGCATTTGTCCAGCCCGTCCCCAAAAAAGGCGAATCGTCCTCTCCCTCCTCTTACCGACCAATTGCACTTACGTCCCTTCTTTCCAAGGTCATGGAAACGCTGATAAACCGTCAGCTTATGAAATATCTCGAATCTCGAAAACTTCTTAATGACCGGCAGTACGGTTTTCGCAGCAACAGGTCCACTGGTGATTTGATGACATATCTAACCGAAAAGTGGAACCAATCTATTCACCATGGTGGTGAAAGCAAGGTCGTTGCGCTTGATATTTCAAAGCCATTTGACATAGTTTGGCATCAAGCTCTCTTGTCAAAAATGCGTGCATTTGGGATCGATGTTACCCTTCTTCAATGGATTAGAAATTACGTTTCGGACCGTTCAATACAAGTTGTTTTGGACGGTTTCATGTCTGCAACTCACCAAATAAATGCTGGTGTCCCTCAAGGCTCTGTTTTGTCTCCGACTCTCTTTCTCATTTTTATCAATGACCTGTCTGTCACTTCTAATCCAATCCATTCCTTTGCTGATGACAGTACCCTCAGCTTTACATATTCGTTTCCTGGGCAACGCCCCTTATCTTCGGGCGTTGAACTGGAACGGCAACGTATGTTAAGCTCATTGGATTCCGATCTTGACAGCATTCTTAAATGGGGTAAAACCAACAGAGTGGAATTGAAGCGAGCCCCTAATTCTCTGCCATTATCTATGAATGGCACTTGCATCGCTGAAACCGAACGACTTTCCATTCTCGGTATGTGTGTTAATGACAACCTTCGTTGGAATGACCATATATTTGATGTCGCCAAGAACGCTGCGAAATGTCTAGGCTTCCTTAAGCGATGCAAGAAATATTTCACCCCTTCTGATCTGGCTAGAATCTACAAGGCGTTTATTCGCCCTAAACTTGAGTACAATGCTCATATCTGGTCTGGTGCACCAATAACATATTTGGAGCTACTTGACAGCATCCAAAAACGTGCGGTAAAACTTATTGGCGATCGAGACATTGCGAAATCACTTGACTCTCTTAGTCATCGTCGTAATGTCTCCTGCCTGTCATTGTTTTATCGGTATACAAGTGCTCAAATGAAATAGCCAGTTGCATTCCACCCCTACAGCAATTCAACCGCAATACTCGCCATGCTAGGAATGCACATCAGTTTACCCTTAAGCCTATTTTCGGACGTACTGTGAAATATAAAGATTCCTTTCTCAACCGTACAATACGAATGTGGAATGCTCTACCACACTCTGTTTTTCCTTTGCATTATAATTTACAAACATTTAAAACCAACGTGCATCGGTTTTTCCCTTTCTCTTATCCTTCATTTCCCTAATGCTCGCACTGTGTCACTTCATTATAAGGGTATCCAAAAACCCTTTAGTGCGCGTACATTATAAAAAAAAAAAAAAAAAAAAAAAAAAATCCAATAGATGCTCTAATTACTAACTATGATGTATTGAACACTTCCTCTCCGCAATACCTTTAATACGACATGACACTCATGGGGACACTAATATGTTTATATATTACCTTTATGACAGGTTACGGTTTTTCCTTAATAAATTAATTGATATAAAGATTTTCAACCGCAATACCACTCGTTATGCCAGAAATGCACATAAGTTCATCTTTAAGACAATATTTCAAAGTAAATTGAAATATAAAGGTTCTTTCATGAGTCTTACAAAACCAATTTAGAGTGTTTTACTGCGATACGTTTACCTTACACGTAAAACTTATAGACATTCAAGACAAACGTGCATCGGCATCTCGCCCTGTCTTTTAATGCCTAAATTTTCTAAATGCCCAAACTGTTTATTCATCAAAAAAAATGTCCAAATATTCGAAAAAAATCATTTTGACAAGATTGCTCTAAATAGGAGTAGGGCATCGAAACTTTTAAGGGTTTCTTACACCGCATCAATATTTAAAAATGTCACGCATTCCAGTTCTCGCATTCTACGGTTTTGGATATCTGAAATGTGTGACAAATAAAATATTGACGCGCTTTTAGAACCATAGCAGTAAAGGGCATATCTATACGCTTTAGAGTTTCATAGCTTTGTCTTATATTAATTTCTACAACATCTCGAGAATATTATCCTAAATTTTTAAGTCATTCCGAATAAAAGTTTGGGAGATACAGCCTTGGAAAGTGGGCAGTCAATTGAATCACGAAGGTTATTTGAGGTTATCCAAACTTTAAACGCGTTTTTCTTGAAACTTTTTTTTCAAAGTCGGTTGTCAAAAGTTCTCGAAAACCACTCAACCGATCTTGATGAAATTTTACACACGTCTTCAAAATACAATTCACGAGGACTTGGACGAAGGATTTTTTTTAATCACAACTATTTTTTTAAAAAAAATGTCGAGCAAATTTTACGAAAATTAGCATTTTTTTGTAAAAAGGTCTGCCGAAAATCCAATTTTTTTTCCCCTTCGTCCAAATTCTATTTTATGGTCTTAACTAAGGGGCCAGTTATAGCTATCATTGAAATCCATCATTGAACATTATGTTTTCGTCACTTGAGACGACTAAACAATTTGTATTGGCTTTAAGCGGTATCAAAATAGAGCTAATCACTTATAGAATTTTTCTACAAACAAAATTACTTAATTCTGATTTAAACTTTTCTATAAATCTATTTTTATTATTTCACTTATAGAAATCGATTTCAATGAACAGCTGATAATCGTTTCTACAATTTGGAACACAATCGTTCCACTGATGTATTCGATTCTCAGCTGTCAGTTTTCCTTTCAATGATCAACTCTAACCTTAAAACCTATGACAGAAATTTTTCAATGATTGCTATAACCGAGTTGTCAAAAAAATTAAACAACTATTCCACTGATGTGTTCCAATGATGCATTTCAATGATAGCTATAAAAGCACGAATTTTTTTTCACTTCTGATGTCCCTCACGAGTTCTACTGTCAACGCGGACGCACCTTTTTTCCAAGGGGTCCCCGGAAATGACGTCACAATGACGGAGTTTCTTTTTCAAATGTATTATAAGACAGTAAAAAGTTTAAATAAAATATTTTTTTTTTTATATAAAAAATGTTTGTTTTGAAAATATAACTTTTTTTCCCCAAATAAACCCATGTAACCCCTTAACTGACGCGCACCGGCTTTGAAGTTGTTTAAAAATTTTACTTAAAAATTCTCCATCCTTCCACTTAAATGCCAGCTTTATTGCTTGCTGACAAGAATTGCTTGTGTCTAATTCGAATTCTTAGTTTTATGCTTTGGGTTGAGCAGTATAATTTGCTTTTGAGGAGTACGCACAATCCCATCCAAATAATAACTTTGATTAAACGAGACCGAAACGCAACGAAATAATGAAACATATCAATTCAATACTTTGAATCCGATTCTAATTCCAATTGGAATATGAAAGCAACAAAAGCAAAATAATCAGATATTTACAACTTTCTCAATTGGATTATCGAATCTAGTTCGTTTCAATCTTTGCATGTTCCGATCGGAGTTGCAGTTGTTTGATTTTAAAAAGTAGCAAACTATGTAATATTTTATTACAAAGTACCACCAATAATAAAATTTCTTGGTATTTTTTTCGATCGCATGCGACTACTTTAATCGGCAGTAAAGAGCAATCTAATTTTAAGTAAATACGGTTAGGTGTACGTGTCGTCAGAGTCTGTGCGGCTATGCCACACTTAGGTCCTCATGGACCCATTGTGATGCCTTTTTGTAGGAGGTAGCCATTGGTGTTAGAGATGGTTAGGCTTCGTGTCCCTTTACCCGACGCCGTCCAGCCATTCTAATATCTTCAGAAATCTATTAAGATCAAAAAGTGAGACATCAGAAAGTTTATGTAAGTCATGGAAGTAGTAGCTTCCAAGTGTTCATTGCGTAATATTTTAGGAAGTTATTTCTCATTGGGGCCCCTACCAGCTTAGACAGTGATGACCTGTCAAACTGTAGAAGTTTGATGGTTCGGCCACTGTTGTATTCTAGCCAGATCTTCCTTGATACTTAACAGGTAGTTAGTTCTTTTCACCTGTTGTTAGATTTCATACGCATCTTGTTATCTAATCGTTTCCTAAGATCACAGATTGGTGATCCATACCATACCTCGCTCATTTGTCAGCCCTCACATTGCCGGCTGTTCACTATGTCCAGCCACCCAAAGGAGATTTATGGCGTGCTGCGAGCAGAGAGCCCTAAGCTCTTCACAGCTGCGGTGAACTAGCTTGGATTTTATTTCAATAGCAAAACTGCTTTTATAGATGCCTGACTGTCAAAGAAAATGGTAATATTATTTCGTGGTATTGCCAACAATGACACCTTACCGGCCGCTTCCGCTTGGAAGACACTGCTGTTGTCAGGAAGCTTGATTAAACAGGGTAGCTTAAGTTCTTCCGAGAATATTCCGACACCGGTTCCACAGTCCATCTTAGATCCATCTGTGTAGATGGATAATGATTTCCATTATGCCATTTATTTCATCTCGGGAAGGAGCAGAAGAATGGTCCGTTAAAGTCCACTTGGGGGACATATAGGGTCCGCCATCTAACTTTTTTTTTTCAACTAGTGCTTATTTCGCGAATGGTAACACTTAGCTCATGTCTGATTTGACAGATAATTAGTTTTATCCTTCCGCTGAACGAATATGGTTGTGTATTCGCTTGAACAACGAACAACAACAACTTGAACAACAACAAGGAGTGGCCGTTACAGTCCATGGCGATCTTTATCGGGACATGTTGAACGAATTTTTGTTCACAAAAATTGAAGAGGAGGATATTGGCAACATTTAATTTCAACAGGACGGCGCTACGTGCCACACAGCCGAAGCTACACTCGATGTTTTGCGCTCTGTTTCAAAAAAAAAAGTTATTTGGCAGACCCTATATAATCGGAAGCTATATGTTTCCAAAGTATTTGCTTAAAATCTTTGCATGACCAATATTACCAGGGTTCCAAGTGTTAGTTTGGCTAATCCTTAAAGAAGCACTTTTGGTTGCAGATTCCTTTATGTATAGGTCCAGAGTTGTTAAGTTAAGAATTGCCTCCAGTCGAGTTGGTGTAGTTCTGAACGCACTGGTTGCCCCTATACATGCTATAGTCTTTGTATTTTTGTCATTGGCTTAAGATTGGTCACTTTACTCACGGCTTGCCACCAGACTATGCTGCCAATTGTCCGCGCTTTTGCCGATATAAATTACCTCCCGCCAAAGAAGGGGTTACATGCGTAGGCTTGAGCTGCTTTCCCCACTCACTTCAATGGCATTTTGCTTCCAATTGAATTTTCTATCAAGGATCATTCCCAGATATCTCGCACTCTCAGCCACTCTTAAAGGAGTTACGTCAAGGCTTGGTGGCGTGAATGGAGACATAGTCCTTTTATTCGTAAACAGGACAAGCTCAGTTTTTTTGGGGCACAGCTCCCCCCAGGCCGCACAGCTTTGCCCATATATTTAAAATTAATTTCATTAAAATTTCGTTAATAACCAATACCCAGAGAAGTGGGGGTATGACACCCCCTTCTGTAAATACGGTTACTTACAACTAAGATTGATTGACAAATGGATCGATTAAAAACATAGTATCTTTAAATTGAGCGACGTTGGAACGATTCGGTCTTTTAAAATGAACAATTGGCACAGCTCTTAACTTTAACTACCCCTTTACGTAGTCAGATCAAATATAAAATCGCAAAGCCTACTGAAACCTGAGTAGTCATATAGTGTGAAACATAAAAGTTGCAGGAACTAATGCAGTTAGAACGACGCAAAAACTAAAAACAAAACATAAATCAGCTCCCAAAAGTGCGTTGAGGTTCAGTTGAATATATAACTGAATGCCGAGGCTATCAGGTCATTCCCCATATTTTATTAATTCGTAGGAAGCAATGTCAACTTTAAGTGAGTTACTCTATAAAGAACAAGGCAAGAACTGCCAATGAACCTCATTAGAATGGGTCCAATGAGCCAACCATAAGCAGCCTGTCAGAACTGGCCACTTGACAAAAGTTGGAAGTATCTGCAGGTTCATTTTAATTTGATGACCTTTCTCGTTTGAGCTTTAAATGGTGTAACTAAAAGTTTATGGAAATCTGAATCGATGTAAATTCAGGATAACCACATGGAGCCATACACCAACGTATCTGTGCCTGAATATTGGCTTTTGATCATGATACTGATGTCTTGGGAAGAATTGTCTCGCGGAGCAACTCTCAAACACCTAAATGTAATACTTGACACCGGTATTCTTTTCGGTTTTTGTGGATGCTTCTGTGGATATCGCTGATTTACAGAAACCTAAGAAAGACCAACATTATTTCGAATCGGGGCTTGTTTTATCTTCCTTTTGCGTACCACCATTTTGTTTATAAAAACACAGCTTAATCTTTTCTGTAATTTGGAACACAATCCATTCACTGATGAGTTCAATTCTCTTTCTATTCTCATCTGTCAGTTTTGCTTTGACTGATCAACTCTAACCTTAAAACCTGTACCAGAGCAATTTTTGAATGATTGTTATAACTGACTTGTCAAAAAAGTGAAATACCTATGCCACTAATGTTGCAATGATGCATTTGAATGATAGCTATAACTAGCCCCTAACAATGCTCATATAACTTAACCAATCTCTAAATATTTGAATTTTTTTTTTATTTCAGTGAGGTTTCTCTGACATGAATATTATTCGCTAATAAAATTAGGCGGAAGAGGGTTGCAGTAGGAGTTTGGACACAGACACAATATCCATTCTGCATCTGAATCTCTTACCGCCACATCGTAAAACGTCGAAAAAAAACTTTGCCGACGACATCAAAAGATAAGAGGCAAACATATTTCAAAATAATAAAAATAATTAAAAGAATCAAAATGGGCGCCACAACATCGTCGGACTACCCGATGCCATCGACATCGGGAATGCAATCAACATCGTCTGGTTTGGGCGGCAGCAGTGGCGGTCCCAGTGGTGGTCCTCATTTTCGTGAGCAACGGCGCAAGCGAGTGACTGGATTTGCGACACTTAAGCGAAAATTCATACGACGGCGACGTTCATCAAAAGCCTGTGATCATGCGAGGGTATTACGTGACTTTGTTTCTGACTGGAGTCCATTGGAATTGGCAGCGCTCTGTGAGGAATACGAAGCGTTGGCTGCACTCAAAGATCTCTCAGTGCAGGCGGAATTAGCTCGACCACCGGCGACCACTTTCAAGCAAGATTTGGCGAACCTGTTCGACATGAAGACATGTACTGATTGTGATCTGGTATTCCGGGGAACGATTTTCCCCGTCCATCGTTCGATTCTGTCATCACGCTGTTCATACTTTCGTGACTTGCTGGCCGGATGTCCAGGCTTTGGGGCGCGTATCTGCCTCGAGCTACCGTCTTCACCGATTGACGTACAAATGTTCTCATCACTGCTGCGGTACTTGTATACCGGTGATCTTTGCCCACATGATCCGAGTATCGATATAAATCTCCTGCGACAATTGGGAGATGATTTCGGGACACCGAATCCACTGGAACACGATCTGAGATACTTGCTGGAGACTGGAGACTATGCGGACGCGGCGCTGGTGTTCACTTCCGAGGGAAATGACTATCACCGCCCTGATTCGGGGAGTTCAGAGTATGGCTTCCGGCCGAAGCTGGAGCTACCGTGCCACAAAGCTATTCTCAGTGCTCGGTCGCCGTTCTTTCGTAATCTCATTCAGCGGCGGACGCGTAACGTAGATGAATACACGGAGCGTGCGCTGCATGTGCCAACGCGTATAGTGCTAGACGAAACTGTGATCCCGAAGCGGTATGCTCGTGTGCTGTTACATGCCATTTATTTGGATACTGTCGATTTGACGCTGATACTGAGGGGTGCCGGCAGCGGCAACAGTGCAGGTAGTCTAGGCGAAGTTCACGCTCTGACTCACACTGGCAGAGCTCGACCCACCCCGCTTGAGGAAGCGATGGAGTTATATCAGATTGGACGGTTCTTGGAGTTAGATATACTGGCGCAGGGTTGCGAGGATCTCATACTGGAGTGGTTATCGCTGGATACGCTTCCGACTGTGTTAAAATGGGGCAATCAACCACACGGCTCCGCCTGGGTATTTCGCCAGGCGTGCCAGTATTTACGAGAGGAATTCTCTGCGGTCATATCATCACCAGTTCTCCATCAGCTAGATAAGGTGCAGCTAATCTGCGCCCTGCAAAGCAATTTCTTGCAAGCTTCCGAACTGGAAGTGCTTCAGGCGGTCCTTAAATGGGGCGAACAGGAGTTAATACGCCGCATGGAAGATCGCGAGCCGAATCTCTTAAGCCACACAGCACATTCGGTGACGAGAAAAGGTGTGAAGAAGCGAGATTTAAGCGACGTCGAGCTGAGAGAGATTCTCTCTGAACTACTGCCTCTGGTGCGAATGGACCATGTTCTCCCGCCAAATAGTGAAATACTCTGCCAGGCAATACGTAGGGGACTTGTGAGTACACCACCCTCGCACATGATTGGCGACGAACGTGAGAATTTGCGCGTGAACGCTTGGATTCGTGGTGGTAAGAACCAAGGACTGTTTGTGCGGCCTCGCCTCTTCATGCCATATTTCGAGGAGGTAAAAGCCCTTTTAGAGGACCGGATGGCTGCTTCACATCACGTCGAGCTACTGCGTATGCGTCGTTCCCGGCACTTGCCAGACATCCCGGATACGTTGTACATGGTCTCCCGAATGAATGCAGCTGCAGGCGGTGGCGTAGGCACCGCATCCGGTCCCGACAACATGGACATGCTAGCAGCCGCTGCGGCGATTCCCCCACCCGACGGACCTACAATGACAGCGATGTTTAAGCGAGAACACAAACTGCGACAGTCACCCATGTGCCAACGTGCACTGCTCCTTCCACTCTCCTCCAAGCACGAAATCAATCGCCAGATTCGACTACGAGTAGTTCGAGAATTCAACTTACCCGACCCAGTCTCAGAGTTGTTGGATAGCTCGTTGAGCGGCCAAAGCGGAGCGGACGAAGTAGCTGCCAACAATACAACACAGACTGACGACATGGGTGACGATGATCAGACACCACCGCCATCGCCAGCATTGCCTGGCGGCAATGATAGCACATCAGTACAAAATAATTTGCCGTGTTACAGTCGCAACATGACATTTCCCCGACAACACTTAAGTGTTGGGCCCGGCCATCATGTTGCTGGCGCAGGAGGAGGCGGAGGAATCGGCGGTGGAAGTAGCTATGGATCAAGACACTCCTCCGCCCACAGAGGGGACTTGCCTGCATTGATAACCGAAGGTGATTATCGACAATTTGCTCCGATGACCGACGGCGTCGACGGAGCAAACGGAGGATGTGACGGTGGCCACTTATCGGATATGATGCCCGATGTTGCAATGGCAACAGCGTCCTTAGGACAGTTGCATTTGGCTGGAGAGCCACCCGATAGCTTACAGTTGGACTTGGGCGATGGACCGAGTCATATAATGGGCGCAGCTGGACCAATTGGATTGCGGGGATTGCAGGTGAGTTATGCAAAACATTTCCAAAAACTATGCTCTTATAAAATTCCCTTATTTAGCATCAACTGCCGCCCAGCAATTACCACCATTTTATGCAGCGTTCAGATTCACCATTCGATGTCCTTCGTCAAGGTCAGCCATCACCGGCACCGCCGCAGGGGACATACAATTCAGGACCACCAAGATATTTATAGAGTTTGAGAGTGGCCCCCGATGAGGGCCTTTATTTTAGCATGCCTTTTTGAAAAATACAAAAAAAAAATTAAAGCATTAAAAAAAAATCACAAAAAAAAATGTTATAATTAATTTTAGAAAAAGAATTACAAAAGGAAAAAAAATACATTTTCAAATTCAAGCTAAAATAAAGCGAATAAAAGAAACCAACTAAATTTATAAATATTAATTATATACGTTAATAATTAATTAAGCATAAATTGTAAACAAACGATGATAATATTTATTAAATACTTGAAAAATTCAACAAATATTAATATAGAGTATATACATATACAATACATATATGTATGAATTTATTTCAACAAAAAAATGAAAAAAAAAAAACAAAATTAAAATTCAAAGCGCACGATGAAAAACAAAATGAATAAAAAATAAATAAAATTGCGTACTCTTGTTTTGTTTTAATTTTTTTAATAAGAAAAAAACAACATTCAGTTCTTATTATTATTATTTCGTGATAAAGGATTTACTTTTGTACAAACTAAAAATATTTGAAAGAATTTTCTTAATTTTAAAAGTCTTTTGATGCGCGCGCACACAGATAACTTCCGTTTGAACTGTGAAAATTAGGAAATAACAAATTAAAATTAAAAACAAAAATTTAAACAAAACCAAATTACAAAGACATTTTACATAATAATTATAAAGTTAAGTGTTCTTTTCTTCGTGTTTTTTTTTTTACAAAAAATTATTTTATATACGAATGACAGAAAATTTAAAACGAAACAAAAACAAACAAACGATAATTCGATATAACTTTAATTTGCCTGGCTTCTGATTTCTAAAACACATACTAAAGAAACAAAATAATAATAAAAAAAGTGCAATACGCGTTTTGCCAAGCAGAATTTGAAAATATTTAACATTAAACAAACAACAACTAAAGCACAGTTATGTAAGAAAACATTTTTAATTTTTTTTTGCTAGATTTTTATGTACAAAATCAAAGCAAAGTGTGCACTAAATTGCGCTTTTTATGAATTTTACTATTCTCAGTACTGATTATTTTTTAATTATATAGCATCGACTCGCACTATATTCTATATTGTACTAAACTAATTTAAAAATTTGAACATTTTTTGTCGGAATTTACTTTCAACTGAATTAAATTTAAATAATAGCGTTATGATATTTGGTATCTGATTGTATGCGCGTGGTTATTTGTTAGGTTAAGTTTGAGTTTATTGATTTATGAATTTTTTTCATTTGCTGGTGTTGTAATATGTAATACATGAGATGATGGCATGAACGAACGATCTAACAATTGGAAATCGAAATTTAATTACATGTTTTTATTCCTAGGTATATCTATGGCAATAATGCACAAGATGTGCTTAGCAGGGGGTTCACAAATGCATAAATTGGTATTCTTCACTTTATTTATTGTGCAATTTTGAGCGGAGTCGTGTAGGTGTTAGAATTGCATTGCATTTGTGTGTTATATGCTTTGCAAGCACATGTTTTGCAGAGGAATTTAACTCGCAGCTTTTACTACTTTGCTCCCCTTATTTATTAGTAACTTTCCCAACGTCCAGTGAAGAGTATAACATAAAAACAAATGAGTTGTAAAAATCTTTTTTCCGGATAAGCTGCACGACTCCGGACTCAGATGAGTTTTATATGAACGATGAACGATTTCAACGTATCAACTCAATTCAACATATTTGAGAAGAATCTATACCGTTTCATTCATTTTATTAAAACCAATGCCTCGTATGAAGGATCAGTGTCAGTGACTTTGCGTTCTTTATTCTTAACTCACTCTTCATTATGAGGCGTAGCTTTGCATTCTCCACAAAAAAGTTATTGAGTATAGATTTGTTTCCCATGCGTGACGCGTTTCCTTAAAATGTATTTCGGTGATATGAAGTTCAATGCTTGAGAATTCAAGCTAGGCCTCAACTGAATTGTAAAACTTCAGCCACTCTCGTTTTAAAGACCAAACCTATATTTAATCCCCGATTATGTTCTTGCGAAACGCATCACTGCGCTTTTCCGCTCAATCACATCACTGGTAAGCGAAATATTGTGGTTTTTGCTTTGAGGTATTCTTTTAAACAGCAAAAGAATTTTCTGTTCACTATGCTCCGTTTTCTTTTGTTTGCGCAGTTGATGCGTTCACAATGCGTTTGTAAGCGTCAGTATGCATTGTATCATATTAAGCAGTTTGCATTTTGGAACGCTTGATTAATCAGTAATGCAGAAGTACTGCGTTTTGAAATTCAGCCTTTCTTTTGAATGTAAAAAGAACTTGAGCTAGATTTTTTTATGATTTATTCCACAAGCTTCTTTCAACTACGACTGAGTTTTGGTTTTGTGTGATCACCGAATTAACTTACAATTTTTCTTCGTGTTCGTTTTGTTGAGCTATAGAAATTAACAAAACGTACGTTTATCGCCAACTTATAAAAGCTTTCTTTAAACTACTTCGTTACTGAGTTGCACAAGCCGTGCACATTGCACATAGAACAAAAACAAGCTGAAAGCAAATATGCGAGAATTTTTCTTTATCAGTTTGCAAACTAAAACAAAAGTTTATTTCATAGATTGTCCACATGTATTTCTCAAAGATTGTTGGTGTGGATTTCAGTATAGCGTTTACTTTATTTTTTAAGGATTTTAACTAGAAAATGACACAACTAAAAAGTGTAAAAGATTAAAATTTTAAGGTAGTCCAAGTTTAAACCAAGGTTTGCCGCTTTACACAACTTGAAGAAATCTTGACTTACATCACTCATATAATCGACGGGCTTATTTGATTGTTCAAAACTGGAGACAGGCATCCTCAATGAAGGAGAAAACTCATCAATAATTCTGAGTGAATAGATCCAATCACTTAATTAAGTCATTCTTAGAAGATGCGATACAACTACCAGCTAAAGATGTTCCATATTGTATTTAATATAAAAACATTTACTAAGCTCCATTTAAAAATTTAACAAACAAATGACCACGCTCTATCAGAGTCAAATTTAGTTAGTAAACAATTTTCTTGAATCTCTTGATCTTTCTCACTTGTGAGACAGTTCATTTTCCAAATATTTGTATTCACCTTGTTAATTTAACTCTAACCTTTTTTACTATCCATTTCGGTGAATCCAAACAAGCGTTACGAAAAGTCATACAAGCGACTAAACATCATTATTTTTCTTGCAATAAATTGAAATAAAAGTTTAACAACAAATATGTAACAAAACAAAAAAATTCATTCGTGATGCACAACGACCATTCGAAAACTGATATAATAAAAAAACAAACAATTTTCTTTTTTAGCTATTAAATAAAAGTTTTAACAGAATAAGAAAACAACAAAAATAAAATAAAATGAATGAAATAATAATTTATTCTTCTTTAAGTATACTCATTACAATTAAAACAATATAAATACGCCCAATATTATATATATATATATGAAATATAGTAAAACAAATTAAACCATCAACGTTTAAGTGTAAAATAAAATTTATGATTTTATTAAAATATATTTTATTTTTTTCCGATAGACTGCTAAGTTTTACATATACTATATTATTTTAATTATAATTAATTGTGTTAATAGTTTTTAAACAAAAAATAAATATGGATATTCAATTACAATGTGAAGATGATATTTTGTTTTATTATTTTTTTTTTATTTTGTGTTGTAATTGTAACGTAATTTTACACCAGAAAATAAGGTTTATTATTTTTTTTTTTGTTTCTTTTAATTTACTATATTCGTTGTTTATAATATAATTTTCATATCAATACCTATTAATTTATTAATTTAATTGAAGTAATATATAAATATATATATTTATATATATTTACCGTAACTATACATTAATGATAACAAAAAACAAAAAAAAATATCCTTATCGCATATTTGTAATTGTTATTTACAAGTAAAACAGATGATACAAAAAAGAGTAAATTATTATAAGAAAAAGCGACAGAGGATATAGTATTTATGAGAACAAATTAAAACAAAACAAAAACAAACAAATATTATTATAAATTATAAAATAAACGGATATAAATAAAAACAAAAAAGAATGAACAAAATGAAGACGTTTCACAATGTTGAGTTTAAACATTAAATTGGTTTTATTTAACCATTTAACGTGTTGAGAATGTATTGTTAATGAGTGAATTTTATTAATTTTCCTATAAATTTCATTGACTATTTGGGATTTGGATAGTTGCCTTGGAATACTCGAATGGTATCTGATCAGAAAATCTTCATTGATTGCAAGAATTATAAGTAAATCGAACAAGAAATACTTTGAGCGGATTTGGAACTTCGGAACTAAAATAGCTCTCAAATGAAACCTAAGCTATTGGAATAAAATAAAAATCAATCAATTGATATTGTTCCACTCAAATTGTAATTGAGTTTATTTTATATAAATCGATATAAATGCAATTTGGAAATGCGTTTATTTAAGAAACGCTAAAATGCCTTATGTAAATCTGCAGCTATTTGCTAAACGGGCTTTCGACCCTTGGGGAATGTTTACAGCCTCTGCTAATAGCAATGTCATCTTGAATTTAGTCAGGGATTTTGAAAATCCCCTTTGTTTGATCTTTAATATCAATTCGCCTGATGTTGCCGTGTCGTGAAATCCTAACGATGAATTTGCTTGGTTTTATGTTGATGTAACATACGAAGTGTAAATGCGGATGTACAGTAAAACCTGCGTAAGTTGGCCACCTGTGTTGCAGGCATTTTTGGCCAACTTATAAGAGTGCTACCTATTTTGTTTTCCTAATTTTGCACAAAAACCAGAGGAACACTGATTACATTCGCAAACTGTAGAAATTAAGTCATATCTCTATCACTACAAGATTTAAAACGATCGAAAATTTCCTTATTTTACCGCTAGCTATGTCTGTACATTTTGTTTTGTGAATTATTATACAACAAAGTGTGAACGCCAACAGAGCGACCATGGCTAACTTCCGCAGGTTATTTAGTACCACCGATGAACTGAAATATAGAAATGTGTGTCCAAGTTCCAAGATAGACAGGTTGCCATTGGCGGAGGAGTTTGGTGGAACATTTGTATGTAATTTTTTTGGTTTTACTGTACACTGGCCAAACCTGAAACGGCAGGTGGCCAACTTGACAGGTTTTACTGTATATTTATTTCCAACCGCCTCCCTGCTAATCTGATGACCATTAAGGCGATGGAAGACAAATAGTATTAGCCACTTGAATATGTTTATATTACAGCCAATATTATTTCATTATTTGTTTAGTTAAATTTGGTAGTAACTTTCAGCTAATCTCGTCAAAAAAGAATTATTAAATCCGTCAGCAATAAATATGAAATTTATCGATTATGACGTTTATGGGGTTTGAATAGGTTAGAGTTTTGATTCTGAAAGATTTCTTTCCAGAAGAAAATTTCCCTTCTTTCCAGGAGAGGAACTGTCATTTAAGTGCCAAACGAACACTTTCAGAGGAGTCCAAAAGTCTTTTAGATTACCAATCGAGAAGTCATTGATTTGACAAATACTTTATTGGGATATGAAGCAAAATCCAAAAAAAAAAAATAAAAATAAACTTTGATAAGAAATTAATAAGGTGCTTAAATAAGTCGGCCAGGCTAAGCCACCTCAACCAGTAGTCAGGCTTTATAAAAGAGTGATTTTTTTATTTTAAAAAAGTAAAACATAAATATTGATCGAAAAAGCTATTTAAAATCATTGCTAATGTGAACGCGTGCAGATGTACAGTCGTTTTTTTTACTGTATAGTGCTCGAAATACGTTTACGTTTTAATTGATTTTGTTTACTGTTTTGATAACATAGTGTAGGAATTTCTTTATTAAGAAAACATTTTCTTTGATTGTGTAAAAATAAAACAAAATTTTTATTAACAAATTCCACAATAATTAGGTGGCTGACTATTGGAATATGTTTTAAGCCCCAACGACCGACTACCAGTATTTTCGCTAATTTCTCCGATGTCATTAAAATTGGTTGTTGAAGTCAATTCGGTAATTCTGAATTGTATAGCACTCATATCCATTTATTGCAGTTTACCTAGAAGTCAGCCTCCCTTAAAAGTTGTTTCGTACAGGAGGCTGAGTTCTGGTAATCCTTGCCACAGTAGTCAGCCATACGATGTTTTGGGTCTGACTGTTGGTATTTCAGACGGATTTTGGATAAAATCAGCGGTATTATTGTTTTGACAAATACTTACTTGAAAATCTGTTTAGATACATCAATGCATCATAAAAAAATTCTATAAATTTTAAGTAAGAAAATCATACTCTGTCGAAGACCCTAATTACATTCGACGTATCCAATTTTGGAAAAGAATAATTAAAATGCAACGACGCATTGATTTAACACGCGACAAATGTTAGATTCCGATAGAGATGTACAAAATATACCAATATATATCGCTATATGCCGACCGATATTTACCACCAATATTAATAGTATAAGTTAGAAACCAGTTTTCGAGGTACCGATATTTACATTGAAAACTAATGTTGAATCGATAAATGATTATCCAATTATGACTAAAGATGTACTTTTTTATAGAGTTCGTACTGTATGCCTTGAATGCCAGGAGCTTTGACTGACGCGATGGCTGATGAGACTTCGTGAATCTTTATATCAAGATCTAAAGTATAAATGTTATGAGAGTCGTTGTAGGCGCGAGCAATTTTTTTTAAAAGCATCATGAATTGTGACGCCGACATGTTTGGTCTAGTGTTGCCTAATCCCCGTATATTTGTATATTTCTCTGGCCCCAAAACGTAATTGTCAACTATTGACTGTTTCGACATTTGTGTGTGCGTTAACTGGAGATAAAAACGTAAAGTGATTACCAGTCGGTTTTTGTTTTTATACTACGTAAGACCTTACTTGTAATTACATGAAATAATGAAGAAACAACGAATAAAAATTTAAATTATTCGTTTTAACGGCACACTCCAACCACCTTTGAACTTATTCTTTCTTTGTTCGTTGTTCGGCTTAACCCTCTACTGCATGAACTATAACCCACTTGAAAAAAAAAATTAAATTTGTCGGACTTACTTTTTATATACTTTTTTAATGTTATTTGTGAAACAAAATTTCTAAAACATAGGCCGATTTTCAAATAAAGCTACAACTATGCATCGATTGCAACAGAAAACCGTTTGTTTATTTCTGGCGTAAATTTAATCAAATATTAAAACCCATATATGGCGTTGTATCCGGTAGAGGGTTAAGCGTTGACACGTTTGTTGTGCCATGTACGTCCAACAACGAACATCGAACACAAAATCGTACAAACCGTCCTAAGACATCAATATAATTTTATGTTTATGCATTTTTGACAAATTTTCCGTGTGTAAAGAAAAAAAAATAATAAGAGTACTTTAGCAACTGTTTAACTTTACGATGTAGTTAATCAAATGTCAAAATATGACTTAAAAATAGTTAGGACAAGTTGGTTCGCTAACTACACGAATTTTGTGGGTAAATCGAAATAGTTAACTTGGAATACGTCGGTGATATTTAATATGGCACATTCCAAGCACAAGCTTTCTTATACTTTCCTTATCTAGCATAAGTATTTTCTTATTGGAGTAAATTTCCCGGTAGGGAATGATGTATTTGATGTTCCCAAAGGTCTATCTGACTTAAAGCAGCAGTCCAATATAATCTGGTCCAAGGAATGTGGCTTCTGAACCATCTCTATTTATCCGCAGATTATATGCAATTCCCTCACGGCCGCTTGACTATCTGAGAAGAAGCTTGGAACACACATTCCCATTGGTATAGAAAAACGTTGGTGTTGGGTCCAAAGACGCCGGCTCCATACAACCAGACCCCTGGGGTCCAGTTTAATGATAGTATTGAACCAGTTTTTATGGTTTACTATTTAATAGTCTTCCAAAACCGTATTCCCTAACCATAGGGACTTGTACAAGACATGTCTGTTTTTGGAAAAGAATTGAGAATTTCAGGTATCCCACATGGTCCAACTTGGCATGAACTTGCGCAGTTGCGCATCACACATGAAATACCTAGACATGCAATTCTTTGTAGCTTTGTTGCCTTTGTCCATTCAATAACTTTCGTCTACCATATTATGGCAGATACAACCCGTGTAGCAATTTTGGGCTCAGACCCCAAGCTCTTTCGTACATGCGTCTACTAACCCACATGGCTCTGGAAAATCGTTCTGCGGCCGACTTGATATGTGAATTGCATTTAAGTCTTTTATTTAGGATTACTCCTAAATATTTAATCCCATTTGAGTATACAAGGAAAGTACCTCTAAAAGAAATAGTACCTAGATTCACAAGCCTTTTTTTAGTGAAAGGTACTTGAACGGTTTGGAAGAGTTATAGAAGAGTCCTTTATTGTTGGACCATTCTATAACTTCAAGTTAAGCACTCTGCATGGCATTTGTAATGGTCACCTGTGTTTACAATTGCCAGGTCATAACTGTACCCAATGCCAATATAGCCTAATCAATCTAGATTGACTAAAATACTATCTGTTACTAACGATTACAAAGGAAAAGAGAGAACTCAGCATTGGGGACAGCCTTTTATTGACGTTATCGACTTTCCAACATGGCACGAATCCAGTGGTTGGTCGAAGCAACGATACTTCTATTAGTGATTGCTCTTGTTATCGAATCAGTCCACTAATATCGATAGCGCCCTCGACGTCTAAAAATGCGCAAATGGAGGACAGTGGTCCTACAATCTTTTAAATCAGATAGTGAAGAGCATCTTAAGCGGATTTGCCTTTTTTGTACGCATACTCGAGTGCAGAGGTATGGATGCAAATATACATATGCAGCATTTAAAGAAATTGGCTTAAATATAGGGTCCGCCATTTAACGTTTTTTTTTTCAACTAGTGCTTATTTCGCGAATGGTAACACTTAGCTCATGTCTGATTTGACAGATAATTAGTTTTATCCTTCCGCTGAACGAATATGGTTGTGTATACGCTTGAACAACGCTGGGAAATATTGCGACATGGCGACATAGAGAAGATGCCGATTTTGCCAAAAAAATCATGTTTTCAGATGAAGCCCATTTTGATCTTGGCGGGTATGTAAACAAGCAAAATTGTCGCATTTGGGGCACAGAAAACCCGCAACCATACATTGAAAAGCCGATATACCCAAAACGAGTCACTGTTTGGTGCGGATTTTGGTCCAGAGGCATAATTGGGCCATTTTTCTTCGAGAATGAGCAAGGAGTGGCCGTTACAGTCAATGGCGATCGTTATCGGGCCATGTTGAACGAATTTTTGTTCACAAAAATTGAAGAGGAGGATATTGGCAACATTTGGTTTCAACAAGACGGCGCAACGTGCTACACAGCCGAAGCTACACTCGATGTTTTGCGACCTGTTTTTGAAGATCGCATTATCAGCCGCAGAGCTGATGTCGTTTGACCACCGCGGAGCTGCGATTTGAGACCGTTGGACTATTATTTGTGGGGTAAAAGATAAGTGTTACGCCGGCATGCCAGAGACAATTGACGCTTTAAGGAACAATATTCGTGAAGCCATTGGTGAAATACAGCTGCACACAATCGATAATGTGCTTAAAAATTGAACCGATCGTGTAGGCTACTGCATGGCCAGCCGAGTCAGCCATTTGAATGAAATTATTTTCCATTATTAACCGGAAGGATTGTACTTTCAAATAAAAGAAGAAATTTGAGAAAATATTCAGTAGTTCTTTTTTTATAGCTTTTTTAAAAAAAAAAGTTATTTGGCGGACCCTATAGAATAGAAACCAACAGTAAAGATAGCAAGATTAAAAGCCTTCTGTCAGTATGCGAACTAGACACTTACCTATGTAAGCACTGAGCCAAGAAATTGTTTTCTTAGTCAGGTCAGGATTTACAACATGCAAATTCTCCTTAATTCTATTTTACACACGTAATACCTACGTGACGGATACCCATCGCACAAAATCTGACTCAGAACTTTTTTTTTGAAGTTTTTCATCAAAAAATGAAAGAAAGTACTCAGAAATTGTTCTATGGGTAACGAATATTATTAAGAGATGCCGTCTCAAGACAAGTTGATGCCTAAACTCGTTCTAATGCACTGCGCTTTGTTACCAAATTATTAAAGGAAGAACAATAAAAATAGACTTAAACTTCAGTGAACCATACTTCGCAAAACTATTATTAATATATATAGACAAGGTTACTGTCTTATCCAATTTCTTGGCATATTAAGCTCCGCTAAAACGATCATCATTATCGACAGGGGTAAGAAAGTGATTAGAAAAAAAAATCTCCGTTATTAATTGCATAGTGCCTTTAAAGAGGACGCCCACCCTATTAATAGTATTCACTATTATTGTTTTGCTTAATACTTAACATTTCAAAACGATAGGTCATTTAAATACTACAAAAATTAGGTACTATATATTCCTAAGCGCACAGCTAATCTTACCATATGTAAATTAGGAAAAAACGCCGGCTAATTACGGGCTTCAGAGAAAAACATCTACAAAAGCTGTGTAGGTTGAAAATGACGCTTTAAATAAATTCAAAAATTTATTTCATGGGAATTGCGAATCTTTTTGGTTTCTGTTTCTGTTCATAAGAAATGCCTTAGATGGCAGGTGCGTTTCTGTGGGTGGACATGAACCGCCATAAAGCCAAATTTTAACCAGTTATTTAATATTTTTCCAACAACGAAACCAAAGCGAATTTCATGTTTTAATTCCCACTTCTTTTAGCTTTGAAGTAGTTGGCCGCATTTCATCACGTGTGGCATTTGTCTTTCGACATCTGAAACCATTCTTTTTCACGTTTAAGCCAAAATAAAAACAGCAACTAATGGAACTAACCAAAGCAAGCAAAAAAAAAAACCAACAACAAGGTCACGCCACATTTCATTTCAACAACCTAACAGAACCAGAAGACATTAAAGCTGACACTGCACTGCAACATGCATTTTGTAAACAAGACACCAACACATGCGTAGATAGCCCAATACAACTATCAGTTGTAGAAAAGCTTCTGGCAACATGTGGCGCATAGAATACGATTTTCCGTAACTCACCCTGGTGGCTTAAGCCAAATAAACGTAGCTAAGACAATTAGCCAATAGCACCACTACATATAGCCAATGGCAAAGGCAAACAGAATGTTAGCTAGTCTACAGTCTACACCCGGTCTATAGATCATTAGCATCAGTTCGATTTCAACAGCTCGTCTGATAGGTTTAACGTGATCGGTTTGTAAAAAAATAGCAGTCGTTGGTTTTAGTTTAAAAAATAAAAAAAAAATTTAGTAACTTCCTTACATCCCGTCTGAGTTTTTTTTAATTAGTTAGAATTCATTAGCATTGGATTAATTAAACAGTAGACATGCGAGAAATATGCTTCTTGATTGTCTTGATGTGCTTAGCAGTATGTGCGCGCGATAATTCAAATGTGCGGTCGTTTGCCGAACTAGACAATAGTGCAAGTGATGCTAATTCTCGGCCTGAAAATTCTCGAATTCCTGCACATGGTCGGGTACTACGCATCGATGAGTTTGAACGGTTCGCGAAAAGTTTGCTGCTGGTACGAGATGAAAAATGCAAGCTGGATTTGAATACAACGCTTTGGGGCATTGTTCATGAGGAACGGTGGGCTGTTGCTAGTAAGTAGAATTAGGGGATGTAAAAAGGTCTAATTAAGGACTTGGCGGTAAACTGAATATTGTTTTTATGCTATTTTATGTTTATGTGGAGCGAAGTAGGTTTGTAAGAAGATATTACGTATACGCCTGAGTAAATTGCGTTGTGTGAGATTGCTAAGTGACTGTGTGAATAAGGACATACGCTTGTGGTTTTGTATTTACTATATAGTATCTATACTAAGTGCAAGACTGTAATTTAAGCTGAATTGTTTAGTGCAGTGTTTGAATAAAAAAAGGGTGCAGTCAAGCCATTCGCATGCGTCTATATTGTTTGTTTTGTTTCAATAAGTGAAAGTTTCCTGTCGCTTTATATTCTTTTGTTTCATACGTCATACTAAAATTCAAAATAAACAAATTTTAAAGTTTATAGTGATATTCAAAGGTTCACAATTTATTTTTAATTTATGTACGCAGAGTACACAAATCGATGTGTCTACATTTTGCGGATTCTTTTGTGTTTTAATCCATCAATAAAGCTTTTAAATTAAGTTAATTTTATTTTAGTCATTTTAAAACCAAATGGCACAGCACACTTTTGAGCATTAGAAAGCAAAGGGCTACTTTTCGAGCAATGACCTTATTTTCTTTTCTTCTCATTTCACATGCGCGTATATTAACTATTTTTTTTTTAGGGATCACTACTAAAAAGATTTGCTAACGACTCTTGTTGTTATTTTGATGTCAGACAATTTTGCTTAACCAAAACTTTACTTTAGACCAAATTTTTTATAACATAAGGAGCATTGGCCAGTCATGCATTGTACAAAAAATGTACCAAACGATTCTCCAATATCCCATACAAATTTAAATTTTGGTCCCAACACTATTATTTGTTCTATCTTTTTGTTCCATATATATTCAACCACTTTTTACTCCCACTTAATAGTCAGACAAACATTTTAAAACTTTTTCAGTAGGATCTGTTTTTGACACAAATTTTTAAGCTATACTATAATAAACTCTTATGTGGGCGGCAGTGGCGAGAGGTCGCTGGTTTCCTGACGTGTACCTCGTGAAAGTATTTATTCGCTGTCCCACCTCTTGCGATTGTCTGACAAACATCCAAAAGTAAGAACAGTCATGAGAAACTCCGCAACAATTAATTGCCGTTCGGAATCGGCATTAAACTGTAGGTTCCTTCCATTCGTGTCAAAATAATATATTTTTGCACACACAGTTCTTGGAAGAAGCTAGGCTTTGGGTCCTATATGGGCCGTTTACGCGTAATATTTATTTATTTTATAATAAACTTTTATATTTACATACGCAATCTAAAACAGAACGACGTTTGTCTTTAACCATTTTTAATTGTTGCCGATTCTCACCGCATGGAGGTAGACGTTACCGCGAATCATTTCTAATTTTTTTTATTGCGAAAATTTGGAACTGCGGAAATTTGGAACTTAAATTGAGTATGAGGGATGATATTATGACTAGAGAGAAGTCCAAAAAAGTTGGTCCGCCAATGCCATCCGTCGGTCTGTCTGTCTGTCTGTCTGGTTCGACGGATTTGCTTCAAAGTTCGTATATAAGGTTTTTTAGGTTACATCTCGGGACATCTTTTTTTTTTTTGCTTTATCTTTTGAAATAACGGTACCTGCTATACAATTTTTTTTTGTGAAAATAACTTATCACTATTTTTCTCGAAAGTGGTTCCAAGAATTTCGGTCTTTTTTTGTACTAAGGATATTTGGGATGGGGTCAAAAATTGTGCATACTTAGATTAAAAAAAAAATCGATTAACAGTAATTTATAATTTTGATAATTTTTTCTATTTCAACCAGTTATATTAAAAGTGTCCAATGTGCGAAATTACATCAAAATCGTAGGCGAAAATCTAATCTTTCAAAACCTAAAAAGTGATTTAAAATAAATTTGTCACCATTCATTTTCGATTCATTTGCGATTCAAAAACGCATCTCATGTACCGAAAAATGTTGGTATCAAGCAGTCGTGCACTTTATTTTTTTTAAAGTCTAATTTTCAATAGTCGCTATCTATAGTGACGTTTTGTCCTAGTTTTTGGGCAGATTTTGTTTATTTGTTGATAGCATGCATTTAGTATTGTCCTCTTTTACTTCGCCTGTTCTTCAATAACCATGAAAGCCTCTATCGTGACTCGCGGAAGCGACTGATGCGTACCCCAGTAGCTTGACTGATCTTCTGAAGATAGTGCCTTCCGTGTTGACACCTGCACTGCGCACTATACACTCAAGAACAAAATTGAAAAAATCACACGACAACGTATCTCCTTGCCAAAGTCCGCTGCATGTTTTGAAGAGTTTTAATGAGGTGCTCCAAACTGCACATTGCACCGCGTATTTCCTTAGGTCTCGTGATGCATCTGAATAGTTTTGACGGGATCCCGAATTGAAGTCGATAAAAAGATGATGTGTCTCGACTTGCAATTCGTAAGTCTTCCAGAATTTGCCTAAATGTGAAAATGTCTATGGTCGATCTACCAGGCCGGCAGCCACACTGGTACGTGCGGATTAGTGTGTTGCAGAAGGGATTTTTGTTCCAATTTCGCATTATAATAAATTTTTGCTCAATAAAATTTGTAATAACATAAATAAATGGGGAAGGGTCACTTTTAACACCTCATTGTTCAAATGGTAACAGCAACTTCATATTCATAAGCTTTGAATTTATTTAATTTTTAAAGCTTCATTTTAGTGTTTTTAACTTTTCCGGTATAAAGGTTGCTTATGATATAAGTTTTACAGAAGCTCCACGAAAGGTCTGGCGAACCAGAAACATTTGTGCTTTAAGGAATTTAAAATGTTAGTTGGGAAGGTCACACAACCACCAAAGGTGGAAGCAGCCGCCTTTAACAGATGCACATTCGACCCCCAAACTACTTTCAAAGCATTGGTGAGATCGTACCGCAGACTGATTTGGAAACCTTGAACACAATTTTTTAGGTTAAGAACTCTGAAGCTCGTTAAGCAGTTTTAATTTTACTTCAGTTATTTTACCAAGAAATATTTTTTATGAGGTTCAAACTGGCATAAAATGTACTATCCCTTTTTTTAAAAATGTGAGCGAAGATTTTAAGAAACATTTTTATTTTCTTTTATTCTAAATATACCCATAACATTGTGCAAAAAATATACTCCTGGGGATTGTTCGGTGGATGACGTCAATTCAATGTGTTGAGTTTTTTGTTGGAACCTATAATTCTAATAAGCTTTGAATTTTATTTTACTATATCAAAAAGCGTTAAGACCACTGAAAAAACTACAACTAACACAAAGAGAGTTCTAGCAGCGATTATAAGTTTGATATAGCAGGACTAAAAGAATGATACAACAAATTTAATTATTTGGTTCGTTAAATCTTAAAATTCCTTATAACTTTAAAACCCAATTGCTGGTACTCTTCTTAAGTCTGTGTCAAAACAAAGTTCATCGAAATTGTTTTAGCAACAATAATTATTTTCACTGAAAAATCAATGAATTTGTTTGTTTTCCGACACCCAATGAATAAACACTACAGATTGTTGACATACTATGTTACACGAGTCAACATTTAATGCAACAGATTTGTTCTTAATATTGTTTAAATAACTAAATAAATAAATACGGTTATTTTTAGTATGAATCAGAATAGATTGTGAAGGTACGTTTATACTACTATTAGTGTTTTAGTGGTTAGTGCGTTAGACTAATCAAGAGGTTTAAGGGTCAAATCCCTCAGCCCAGACAACATTGTTTTCTTACAGCCACACCTCTTTGGAAAGTCTTTCGAACACCCTAGAGTATATTTGTTACTTAGAATCGGCATAAAACTTACGTTTTTATTTGCGTGGTATCTTTAAAAACCACAAGCAATACTAACAACACTTAGGTGTCGAAAGATATATGGCTTTCACATTTAGTTAATGATTATATTAATATGTTAAGCAAACACCGCTCAACCCCTTTTCTCCTGCCTACAGCATTATGAGTGTTTTATCGTTGGAAAGGTTTTGTCGAGAGGAAGTGCAAAATATATGCATTTTTATAAGTTATCACAATAACAATAACAACCTTTTGGAACTTTTCTTCGTATCAAAAGACCACAGAATTTTATAAAAAGATTTGCCACAGATATTATTTAAGTGGGTTGAATTAGGTTAGAAGTGCCTTGATTCCTAATATCGTCTCTAAAAAAATATTGGTGCTGATGCACCCCCGGGCTTTCGTTATTTTAAAATTTTATTTTGACACTGTATAAATTGTATGCACTTAAAATTTAAATCGTGGAGGTATCAGAGAATAATAGAGAAGGTTCCAACTGCTTGTTGAGGCAAGATAAGATCACATACCAATTGGTCAAATAATGATAAAGCTTGATCGAATTAGAAGTTCCAGAATCCGAGGAAGCCTTCACGTCAAAGAACCCATCTCGAAAAAATTGGAGCACGACCGGCACAATTGGTATTGTCATGTTCAAAGGAGGGGTTCTACGAACCTCGTCAAAAAGGCAATGGCAATCAATGTACCCTTATAATTGCATAAAAGAGGCAGGCCTAAAAACTCCTGGATAACCCAAATGCAGAAACACTAACACTAATGATGAAGTGATTCAAAATCGGGAGGCCTGCAGATATTTTTTGAGGTCGAACCGGCGAACCCCACAGGCGGACCAGTAGAAATGCAATGAGGTGGGAGGGTTATGATCCCTATAATTCTGATCATAATCTCGTCATTAAATGGAGAGAAGAATACATTTTTTAATTTCTTCAAAGTCATGAGGAACATTACCTGGGTCATACTTGATTTAAAACCGTTCCCGGTTCCAAGCTGGTGCCACCTTCAGCTATAAGTCGAGGCGCCGCACTTAATCGACAGTCATAGAAGATGCTAATACGCCTGGCTTCAGCTCCGCTTCAAGTTCTTGAAGCATGTATTTGAAGGCGTTTTGTTTCTAAATCTGCCAAAGATACAAATGAAATGAACAAATTTAAATAATTGCAAGCTTAACTTATCGCATTGCAGTGATATCAATTGCAAATGATTCCATTAATTATAAGCTATTTTTGTTCACTTAAAAAACCAAACATATGCGCGACAAATTAAAAGTTTTTGAATTTAAATTTCACAGATAGGACATTACTAAGGGACCGGGTAACAAAAATTCTTTTTCCGGAATTTTTAACTTGAAAGCAAAAATATTTAATTATATTCGACAGTTAAGTATATCATATATATTATCATATATATTATAAATTTAGTCAATGTCAGAAATCTATGAGAATTCATTAAAGTCAAAGAAATTACCAAAACTTTTACTGATAATAAAAATAGGAAAAAAATTGGGAAAATTAAGAAATTTTTTTTTTCGTTCTGGAATTTTTCTTTCTAATGTTTGAGTATTAATTTTAACTAATTTTTCCAATCAGACAATTCTTTTTTCGAATCCCTTCGGATCTTTTGATTGCTTTTTTCGGTATTCATAGCCGAATTTTTCATTCGGCTATTTCTCCGAAGGGAACTTGTAATAGGCCAGAATATTGAGTCTTGAAAATATTTTCTTGAAAATAGCTATACGTTACACCTTACTATGACGTTTTAATGAAATTGAAAATTTTAAATTGTTGTTTCTTCATTTTCCTTTCCAAAACAAGGAGTCCATTAAATGTTTCCGCTTCGGGCCCCAAACGTAGTTAGTCCGCCACTGCATCTCCCTCTTGAAGACGGCAACACCAAATCGCATAAAGTAGTCGTACGCTTTTCATCATCTGCAGTTAGCGCTACTCTACGACAAGACTGACTCGTATTTAAATAAATTTTATTATATCAATTTTATTTTGATCAACATTTGATATTTTCTCTTTCAAGTCCACAAATTCATTTGTGAAACAAGTTTTTTTTCCAAATTAATTTTTTTATTTAAATGTTAAGTCAACTGATCGTGACCAAGCTAGACGTTGTAGCATATCTTCGTTGTAATAATGTGCTAAAACAGTTTTTCGTTGAGTCATAGTTCATTGAACCTCACGATACAGTATATAATTATTTTACTGACAGCAGCATGAATAAATCGAGACTTTTTGACATGTCCACGGGCATATTTGCTTTTGTGCTAAAATTCTGGAAATATTAAACGAATCGTAAACAGTAGTAGTTGGTTTCACATATTCCTAATGTCTTTTAAGATTTTTTCTGACACTTGTATTGGGGTAAATGGAAGACTTTACATTTTTTTTTTTCAAAGCAAATTGTGATAATAACGACGTCCATTTCAAGGCCGGTGATGCATTCTTTGCTGGCATATAAAAACTGTTTGTCTTAGTACTTATATTCTAAAATATTTTAATGCATCCATTTCAATTTGCAAGTTTCGTAAATCATTAAACCAATTAAAAATAATAAAAAGAAAAAAATTAGTAATTAAAATGTTTGCAAAAAGTATTTTATTACTGAAATAAATTACAATGACAAATTATATAAATTATGATTAGAATCGCCAATTTAGTACTACTTTTTATGCCGAAATCCAGCAATAAAAGTACCAATCTACTCAGACAAAATTCATTTAAATTTATGTTTCATAATTCGGCATCTGTTCTCTCATCTTGTAGTTATAATGATTGTAAGTTATGATACAAAGTGGCGCAAAAGTTGTTGGCTGTATATGAATGAAAAACTTTGGCTTTACTTTTGGATTATTTGACGTCTTAGATTTTGTTCCATTAAGTCGAGAAAATTATATTGGCTAATTGGCTGCCGCAGAATTGAGAAAAGTTTGGGCACGATTTATGGCATTTTCACAAATTTTAAAGTGGAATGGACAATTGCCGCCATTTAAAAAAAAAGGATAGGGTGCTGATTTTTGCGCCGGCTTGTATAATTTATACGGTGAATGACTGCATTGCTGTGCATTTTAAGAGTTTTCGTTAAGAGAATATCCATTAATTTTTGAAAAAACTGAGTGTTTAATATAAATAAAATTCAAACCTTTCTCGAGCCTGATGCCGACGGTTACGTAGATCGTTTTGTCTCGTTTTAAATAAACTTTGTCATTCAATGGGATATGTCATTTTCAATTTCCGCCATTGTAAAATTGTCAACATTAAACTATCACCGCGATTACAGAGTCACGATGATCTATTACACATTTCTGAGTGATATAATCAATTTCCCAAAACTACTGTCAAATATCTGTAAGAAAAAGAATATTCTTGAAAAGCTCGGAATAAACATAGAGCTGAGCTGAATAGTACCTACTATAAGGGCTAGTAATATATATTTAAAGAAGAAGTCCCCGACCAAAACTTTTATCCGCTATCAAATCTCTTTCAAAAGTCTGTCATGAGAAGCTCTCAAATTTTCCATTCAGAATCAGCATTAAATTTAAGGTTCCTTCCATTCTTGTTAATAACATATCTTTGCTCACGCATTGATTAAAAAAACTATGCATAACATATAACATTCTAATTCCATGTCCGCCGAAAAAAACATACAGTGATTGCTTCCTGCACAGAGGTAACAAAAAATCTGTTAAGTTCATTTCAAGTACTGATATCGTCAAATCTGTTGCTGCAATGGTCTGTTCTCAAGTAAGTACTGTCGGAATGTCGCAGTGTTTGGGAACCCAGCACAGGTATATGTCGCATCTTTAAGCAAACCTCATTTAGGCATTTAGTGTTTCCAGGACTGCTGTCTGGCTGATCTGTGTAGAGATCACAATAGACTAATAAATAAATAAAAGTCTAAGCTGTTTTCCGGCTTGTTATTACACCCCATTGGAATGTACTGCAGTATTTGGGGAGTTCAAGGGTTATATTGAGTACCCATTCCGATGACTGTCTTGTAATATATATCTACAGTGGATTCATATAGTATATGGCCTCCATTCTAGTTAGATCGGTCTGTGATAACAATATTTGGAAGTTAAAGTTTAAGACTGTAGTCTGCCTTAAAGACAAGCGAGATAATTAAGCCACGTGCATTCTTGTTTTACCACGGCTTTTCTCAGGTGACCGATGTACAGGTCTGTAAGACACTCTGGTCTCTTTAACATTTACTTGACTCTAACTTACAGATTACTCTATTTACTTCGTAGAGCCTCATCTTCAGCCTACAAAATCAATTTTTAACCGGATAATTTCATTGTAAGGATATTTTTGAGATGTTATTATTTAAATATATACAACGTACCTATATCCAGCGGTAAATTGAGTCACGAGACTTATAGCGCCTCTTCAGGATACAAGTCAGCCAAAAACTCAAATGTGATGCCTTACATAATAACGATGAAATCAACAAACTTCAAAACAACAAATTACCAAATTCAGAGGCGCACTTGTGTCAAAACAAATCATTATAAGTAACAATGACTTGGCACCGTAGTCCACAGTATAATGACTCCAAGTGTTTGCATTTTGATCTAAAATACCAAACGGAATTCCACTAGCTTTTATCTGCGATCCACGCGAATTACTTTAATTCGTCGATATGAATTCAATATGCGTGCATAACATTGTGTCGCACTCGTGAAATTTGACCACAATCCGTAAACAAGACCACACATGTTGTCCAATTTGGTTCCCTTTATATAAATGCAAATTCTAATCGCTATCTCGTTACAAATAAATAATTTAAGATTTAAAAAAAAAAAATTCTTGAAACAATAAAACCCCATTTTTGAAACTCAAGGTAAAAGTCTCATCATCTAACATGTTAGACCCGGAAAGCCAGCGCAATTAGTGAGTCTTCTCTGGTGCGTCGCATGTTAATAGACTTTTATTTATTTTTTCTTAAACTTATCAAATACGAGAGAACAAATTGGAACAATTCTTGCATAAATTACGAAAGTACAAGTAAATTGTAAACTTATCGGAATTACTCGATTTCAATTGATCGTTTAATAAATGTACATAGAAGTACAAATACATAAAATCATGCATTTATTTACCAGGAAAGATGCCTGCTTGGCATTTCAATTGGCAAAGAAATGTTCAAGCTTTACTCATTCAAACAGTTAGAGCTGACGTCACTGCTTCAAGTTCGAATATATTCCACCCATTTTTGGGATTGATTATTTCTTTTTTAATAATGACGACAAACTGCTAAAATGGGAGTGGACAGTCGTGTAGAGTGTAGTGGTAAGACTCTTGCTGTTTTTGGGATTGTTTTCGAACGTGATAGATCAGCAATGCAATGCGTTGATGTGAAATTTCCGAAAATTTTCTAAGACAGACGGATGTCGCACCAAGTATGTAAGTGTGATTTTCGAATGAAGCACTTAGTATTCTTCGAAGAGCAAGGTGTTCTTGTGCCGGACACTGGCTTATTATTTTGGAATTATTATATAACGCGACATTTTGGAGAAAATGCTTTTGTGTCGATGTGTGAATGTGTGTATCGATTTGATGAAGTTTTGGTGTTCCAATAATGACTTATTTTAAACTTCGTGGATTAGTCATTTCATTGAGTTTCAAATAAATATAGAATATGTATTTGATTTGCTCGGAAAAAAACCGAGAAGAATATGCTTATGGATTAGATATGTGATTTGTGGCAATCCACTGATGATCCTTTACCACAATATCTGGGTGAAACGCCTTTTAGACTAAAGGTATTGATAAAAAGCAAATGTGTCAAATGATACGCATTGTATCAACTAAAAATAGTTGATGACGAGCATTAAACAATTTTTTGTTTAAAACAAATACGCTTATCAAGTTGTAGTAGTTGAGTGTTAATGTGACACTCTTAAAACACTTCAATATCATACTTCATAGAATTGTGCAAAATACACAAGTCGATAAACAAGGGTAAGATCTTTAAAAAGTATGTTCCATTGCTCGCATACGCTGATGATATTGGCTACCGAGTCACTGGTGTGTTTGCGAGTATAGGAACCTAAGCGGCAAAATGGGTCAAGGGCAAAACAAGTATTTGCTGTCAAAAAAAAGTGACACTCAATATCGTCAAATCAGCCAGATGATCAAAATGGACAATTATAGCTTTGAGATAGGGAGCTTTGTCTACCTCGGCTTGCGACATCTCTTAAGGAATCTAACGAAGAATAACGCTTGTCAATTCCTTTTCTGAGAAGGCAACTATGTAGGAAAGCACTCTAAGGAAGGAACTACAGAAACTCTACAGCGATGGGCGTCGGATATGAATGGGTCATGTAGAACGATTGCAAATCAACGCTGCAGCCCGCAGAATCGTATACTCTAATCAGGAGAAACAACGCAGTAGAGAAAGGCCTCGCCGAACGCATGGCGCATAAGTGGAAGCGGACCCCAACCTGCTAGGAGTGTGCAACTCGAGGCAGTTAATCACTGACAGTGTCAATTGAAGAGGCCTAGTTTCACGATGCACTGTAGTGCCACCTTAGAAAATTAGTAATACGGATTAGGGTTTGATTTCTCTTAAAGGGTAAAGTTTATTTTCATATTTGGTATTTGCATTGCTAGAAAGGCATGTGCATTATAATTAACTGGAAAATACTGCAATTATTTGACAGTCACTTTCTTGTATACTTTTCTCTACGAGGTTATTGGGATCATAAACCTTCCACTTCAATGCATCCCTTCTGGTCCGCCTGTGGGGTTCGCCGGTTTGACCTAAAAAAAAAACTGCAGGCTTCTCAGTTTCGTATTATACATTGTCACTATATTTGTGTGATCCGGGAGTTTTAGTGACTGCCTCTCTTTCGATGCCTCTCCAATAATGGAGGTGCATCAACACTGATTGGGAATTCTTCGGTGACTCTAGAGGGACATCTACCTCTTGCCCAAGCTTCTTCGTAGATATCAACGATCGTCTGCACGTAAGTTTCAGGAACTTAAGCGTTGTTAATGAATTTTGACGAACGAATTTCTTAAGCATTTCTTTTAATTTTATTTTCTGGTCTGGTCTAGCCCATTATTTTAGTTAGAATTAAAGCTTAGAAAATTATAACCGACATTAAATAAATACCATGGGTAGGTAAAGTAAAAGTGGCTGCTAAGATCGACGCACTTAGATCAATATTTGATCCGTTGTTTTATCACAGGGACCTAGGAAAAAGTTCCTCGCTACTCGTTAATCCATTTGAAGCCTTCGTTTCGTTTTCCTCTTTGTTAATAAAACGTCTGCAAAAGTCGTTCCAAAATGCGCCAAACATTGTTGCATGCTTGCTTATAAGACAGTGTCTAGTCTTCCATATAATAATAGCCAAGTCAATTTTCTGTTCCCTACACAGGCCGAGGCGAGTATTTATGGATACTTCATTCCGGAATATTATTCGATGTTATATAATGGGATTATTTGCGAAACAAAGCAATAATAGTGACATAAATCCAAGTCATACATAAAAATAGCGCCATCTAGATTCAAGTACTGATAACATTATTATAATAATATAGAATCGAGGCTAAATGTAGCGCGAGTAAAAGCATCTGAGAAGCGGCACGATATTATTGATTAGCGGCCAACCTTTGCACATCTTTCAAGTTGCGATTGGTATACCTAAATCACCTACTGCATTTTGACTAACTAAGGTGAATGTTAAACTGCTGCTTCATCTCCTCCTCATCGGCAGTCTAAAGCCACGATGAATTTTAAGAAGATTTATTCCAAAAACTTGATGCAGTTTGACTTTCCGAAGATACCAGATATTAATTTAACAACAGTCGTAATTTGGTTTAAAAAAAATATTAATTTCAAACCAAATAAATACTTTCAAGTTCTATTATAAGTAATTGAAATACTCTCATACTCTTTGTTTTCTAAACCTTATTGAAATGTAGCTAAGCTCGAGCCTACCTATTATGTTCGCCGAACTCTCAAGCCAAATGTGACTTCTTATAATAATAAGTCCAATGAATGCGGAAAAGTTTATATTAATATGGTTTTAAAATTTCAATTCCTCACCCATCATCAACCATAAAAATCTTTGATGATGTTTTTTGTTTTTTTTTTAGAAATTTTCCGACAACGTTCTAAACACTCATGACAAATACAAAATATCGTCATAACTCAACAAATAAAATAAACACAATTGACGTAAAATTATCTCAAGAATTGAGTATTCTTAGTGATCATAATCACGCACAAGTCTATCAAACGGTTGATGGCAAATAAAAGCATGCAGCTAATTGAAATTCTGACCGAACCTTCTACTAGAAGTTACACAGTGAGAATATTGAGGATGACAAAATCAATTTTATTGTTGGGCGTTGAGGTTCCAAAAACGTGTGTAAATTTTATTTCTCTTTTTTGGCCCTTGTCGTCACTTTTATATTAAAATATGCAAAGATTTTGCCAATGCTTATGATATGTTTCTTAATTAACTCTGGTATTCCCGCAGGATGTCAGTTTGACGCACCTATCTCACTGTTCTAAATTCATATTTCGCACAGCATTAGCATTTCATATGCATACCTTCTATTCTTGATAAAGAAATGTTTAAAGATGACTTAAAGCGAAAGCTTTAAGTAACGTTGTGACTAAATGAGAAATGTTTGAGACAGATGTCATCCAGAGGAGAGAGGATGTTATTTTGAGTGAAAAAATGCTAGACTTATTCATCACTATTATTAGTAAGACAAAGACGGAATTCTTTTGACTGGACCTAGACAGCGAACGGTTGAACGGATTTAAGCAACTTTTTTGATGATAAGGTATTTCGAATTGAATTTGAGTTTAAAAGACCAAGTAATTCAATAATTAGACTTTGAACCAAACAAATTTGCACTTCTCTTTCGCCTAATTCAATTATTAAATTCAGTCTTTAGAGCTTTGAAATACGCAAATTTTAAGCTCAAGCAATTTTAGAAACATCTTTGAAAAACTGGATGATAACTTTAGTACAAATTCTACGCACCTTAAGCGATCGGAGAAGTGAAATAGTTCTTTAACTTCAAACGCATTAAAGTCTCATCATCACTGAGCATAGAATACGTTGCGTGCTTCAAGTAAAATCTTGACGTCCACATATTTGCCGGAAGGAGGTTCCCCGTAGAAAACGTACTGAATTATGATGGTACCTTGGAATGGTTTTCAATCGTACCCTCACATGGAACGACCACCTAATTAAAGTAATTGGTAAAATATATGGAAGCCTCCGTGCTCTCCAAGTCACTCGAAGTTTCATCCCCACAAAAACCAAACTTCTTCTTGCCAAAACGCTTTTACTACCTATTATGTTATATGGATGTGAAATTTTTTGCAACTTGGATTCTGCCACTAACCGCAAATTAAACGTTGCATATAACAACATTGCCCGTTACGTCTATAATCTACGTCGGTATGACCACGTTTCCTCTTTTGCTGTTCGTATATCTGGCTGTAGTCTGGACAATTTATTAAATTTTCGATCACTTAGCTATCTACATGAAATCATTCAAACAAAACAGCCTGATTATCTACACGGTAAGCTGAACTTCCCTCATTCAACAAGGTCTTTTGCTCTACTACTACCTCGATACAATTTTCTTATTACTGAGCGTCAATTCTTCGTCCATGTTATTCGCATTTGGAACTCCCTGCCCATAAGTATGAGAAGTGTAAAGAGCACAAGAAGATTCAAATGTTTACTTTTCTACTATTTGGCAAATCATTGATAATTTCTATTAATTTATTAACTTTTCTCTTTTTAAATTTAGATTTCTTTTCAATAAACAATATATATATATTTCAATAAATAATATAATAATGCTGAAAATAGCTTAATAAATAAATTAAATTCAAATCTTAAATTAATTTAAAGGCTTTCAAGAATTTATAAGACTCTTGTCTTACTTTGTAAGCGATTTTGAATTAAATAAATACTAAATACTAAAAAAATACTACTTTCGTCTCGCGGAATGTTGATTTAGAGTGGAGGTGCAACTGCTCTCAATTTTACCACTAATGAATATGATAACCTCAATATTAGAATGCGTGAACCTAGATTATGAACAACTTAAATTTGTTACTGTGTGAACGAAAACGGATGGAAAAGCAAAAAGTTGGTCTACTTTGGTCGTCTACTCAGTCATATCCTTCGATTATGGGCCACCTTCCATAAGTCAGGTAGGGGCCTGAGGTTCGGCGCCTGAGAGTACGACAAAAAATATTGTACACAGGAAAGCACTACAATTATTAGAGACAAAGCGTAAATAGAAATCAACCACTATCTCATAAATTTGTCAGGCAGGCGAAGCAAGGCGAGCACGGGCCAACTTGTAAATAAATAAATAAAACTAAATTTAGCACTTACGTTTAATGGTGTTTCCTAGAAAATAAAAGAGACAAACATATCATAAATGGTAAATAAAATTAAATAAAACGGCAATGCTTGCGTGGACTTTTCCATACGCTATTCCTATCACCGAAATCAGGGTCGAGAGTTCTTGGTTCTCTTACGAAATGACTAAAAATATTTTTGTCTAAGGTGTCCGAGATATAGCCCTAGACTGTCGATTATCTCTGGCCTGAAAAAGGAGAGTTTGGTATTCCATTTGCTACTGGATAAATTATCGCTAAGACCGGCTGCTATAGAGCATTTAGATGGACAAGTGCCATCACATGTCTAGCAATGAAACGAATCTGGCCTAAGGTGGATTTCAAACACTCTAAAATGTAGACATTCAACAAGACTTGGTGCAAGCAACCACTTTTGCAGAAGCTGTATAGACGAATAGGAGAAGGAAACGATCCTGCACATCCTTTGTACATGCCTTGCTCTCTCCATAAGCTTCATCTCGGAGCTTTCTTACGAAGATACAAGTGATCTTACAAACATTGAGACCTAGCGTCTACTTTGCTTCATAAGAAGCTCCACATAATTCAACGAGGGGGAACCTTCATCCTATATCCCAATGGTATTACAACGGACCAATACTGGGCTAAGTACGTCGGTTCTTATGCAGCCATTTCTTCTTAACGTAACCTAACCTAAAGTGTCAGAGGTCTGAAAACACAGTCGTATATTATTTATCTCTATAATTTGGATTGGAAAATGTTGTAGGTAGGTATATGGACTATTTTTGGATTATTTTGTCTATAAAACTATATTTTTAAGAAGATTTTTGAGTTCTGTTTTTTGTCTTCCAGCGAATTTCAGCATTCTAGTTCAAATAGGTGCTTGGAAAGCTTAGGTATCTTTTTAGTATGAAACAATTAATAAAATGACAAAGTAACATGTCATGACATCTATATTGTTTTGTTATCTAATGTTTCACCCTAACCTATGTAAGTTATTTGAAGGGAAAACTTTCTATTTGAACGTACATATAACTAAAGGGTGATCCATTTCGAGGTTCCCTACTTTTTTAAAGAAAAAAAAACACAGAAAATTCAAATTTAATGAAGAATGTTTATTATCATTTGAAAGAACATTCTTTGGCATTTATTTTTTGAAGATTATGTCTATCAAATGTTGGCCGTTGCTACGTCGCAGATGGTCCATCCGTTGAGTCCAATTTTCGATCACTCGTTCGAGCATTTCGACTGGTAACTGGCGAATGACACGCGTGATGTTTTCCTCCAAGGCCTGAATCGAAGCGGGTTTGTCGGCATAAGCTTTTGACTTTACATATCATTTACCGATGATTCCACCGGCCCACAAACCACACCAAACCGTTGTTTTTTCTGGATGAAGTGGCAGTTCTTCAATCTCTTCAGATTGCTCTTCGTCCCAAATGCGGCAATTTTGTTTGTTTACATACCCATTGAGCCTGAAATGGGCCTCATCGCTAAACAAAATTTGCTTCGAAAACGTCGGATCTTCTTGGAACTTTTCAAGAGCCCATAGAGCGAAGCGATGTCGCTTGGGAAGGTCGAGCGGCTTCAGTTGTTGCACAAGCTGTATTTTTTACGCTTTCAATTTAAGATCTTGACGTAAAATGCGCCAAGTCGTCCATTCGTCAGTCCGAGTTGCTGCGAACGGCGCCGAATCGACTCTCTACGGTCTTCGTGTACACTCTCAGCTACGGCCGCTATATTTTCGGTCGAATATTATCCAATAATGAATGCTGGGTCTCAAAATGGGTGATGGTGTTGCGAATAGTACGCTCAGTAGGCCGATTATGTTAAACATAAGTTGAGCGAAGTGCACGAAACGCATTCCTCACAGAACGTGAATTTTCATAATAAAGTTGAACATTATGAAATGCCAAACAATACTAAACAAAAATAACATGACAGCATGACACGACTCACACGTGATCTATCAAAAAAGGCTATTGAAAAAAATATCTCTACTTGGATCACCCTTTACTTTAAATGTTGTAACTTCGGAAGAACTGTTTTTGAATTTGTTCGCGTATTTTTTTAGGAATAATAATTGCAAAGTAGGTAGCTGAACTATTGTACTTCTATCGTTGCATGAGTATAAATGAACGAAACAGTAGTTCTTTTCGTTAATTGTATGCTGTGTTATTGCATAGTTATGTATATTTGGGAAAGTAGTCACAGTATGTTTTACTACAATTCAAGGTAGGAAACGACCTTTAATTTTTTGCAAATGGCAAAAAACTTGTATGGCAAACTTGTGAAGGAGTTCAGTGTCTACATATTTTCTTAAGGTTCTAACCCTAAGGTTCAACCCTCCGCAATTACGGCTTTAAAAAGGTATTTTCTACATTGTGGGCGTGACAGTTTGCGTATAGACCCTTGGGAGTATATGTTCCAAATTTAAACTTCCTAGCATAAATGTAAAGGCCTCAGAAGTTGATACGGACGGACGGATGGAAATTGTAAAATCGTCTTAGGTTTGGGTTCTGATAATAAATATGTATTCTTTAAAGGGTTTACGACGAATATTAGGGGTGTTACAAACTATATACTATAACTTGGGGCTGATCGATCTGAACTTATTGGGTTTTCTCTTTATGGAGATTGAGATATACTTTGACGAAAAACTAGAGTGACTATACTTCCCTTTTTTAACGAAAGATTTTCGTTTTGTATTTCGTCTATCTCCCGTCTATCTAAACGTTCTACAAACACTGCTTAGAAACTTCACATTCGAATTTTTAAGTAAAAACAATAATGCGATTTACATTTGGTGCATAAAATTGAGGCATGCGAGTTCCCGATGTTTCAGAAATGTTTATTTTGATCTGTTTGTCTATAACGTTTTTGAAATGTTTTTCCCCAAGCCAAAATAAACATTTCAAAATGTTGATGAAATAATGTTTAACCACCAAAGGTGAATTATGCTCGAAACAAACCTTTTATCTGTTAATATTATTTAAAGCTTCTTCGTCAGTTGAAGAATCGATCGCCTTAAGTAATGAGACTCTCAATCCGAAACATAGAATTATAGGGCTTCAGATTAAGTTAGCGATACTGAATTTGGCAATTCTGTAGATATAGGCAGGGAGTTTTGGCGTTTACAAAATTTGATGAAATTTTTAGACTTTCAATCCTATGGCAGTTTTTACTTGTTTTCCTTGAATTTTCTGACATTGGCTGCAATTTGGATGTCGCTAGATCAACTAGCTTTATGGCGCATAAATTACATCGAAGAAAATATGTACCTTGGCCCAGATAATAATGACTGTATCGTTAAACAGAAATAAAGAACTACATCTAGACTACTAGCTACTAGACTAGAGATTTTTTTAAAACCGAAATGGCTTTTCAAAAGCGCAAATTATTATAATGAACAGTTAGAATATCAAAGAATAGTATTAAAGAGGTTTTGAGCCACAAGATGGGTTCAGTGAGTTGTCTTCACTTATTAGGTTTTGACAATATTTCAAGAATATGAATGGATTCATTTACGTCATCCGGAGCTTTTCAACTTCCAGTCGTAAAGACTCTGAATTTCCAGATAAAGGAAAAGTGAACAATATTTGATAATCGTATAATCTGCTTCCAAATTTAGGAAGTTCTTTGTTTCGTTTATAATCGTTATTTCTGAGAGAGCTTAGAAGGCTATGTAGTAAGGCCCTTTCCTTACAACAACTAAGAAAATACTTTATAAGACCTTGATAATACCAATCGTACCCTGCTAAATCTGAAGCCTCGACTCTTTTTATTGCGAATGAAGATATATTTTGTCGGTGTCAGTGACATCGACCTGATCAAAAAGCTGTGCATTTGGCGTTTGAAATGGCTGCGACCAGATAGATTGAATAAACATCAACGCTGCCGCCCACAGAAGCCCCGGCTTCAATTCTGAAGGCTTACTCTAATGGTCCTGCTACGAAAACAATTTCGCACAGTTGGCAAAAATTAACTCAGAATACAAAACTTAGCAAAATGCAATTGTGATACGATACAAATCGCTTGTGTTTGCGCTGTTATGGATTAAGTACCTTTCTGACAATTCATTTAGTTATCATTGATCTTCCAGACAAAGCAGTATGTCATCACTTAACTAGTTGTTATATTATGATGATAAGATGAATAAATTGATTACGCAAAATTAACTATGTACTTCAATTATTTGCCGCAACAAATATCTTGTTAACCTTCCCAACATGTTGTTGACGCATCTTCAATAAACCGACCCGGTGAAAATACTTCAAATACCGGTAATAATAACATGTTAAACGCCATTTTCTATAAGCTGTTTTTTATTCTGTTAATTGTATGCATTACTTATACGTATTTATTAATTGAATGAAGTTCCATTGTTCTTGTTCTTTTTGCCGCAAAATGAACTTACGTTTTGCAAAAAAACCTAATCTGATGACTCTTATGAACTTCCCACAAGAATTAGGAATCGAAATAATTATTAATAAATTACCTGTTGCATCGATTTAATGCATTTTGTAGTAAAAAAAGTAATTATTGTAGTTCTTCGCAGTTAATTTGTTACACAACTACATACAATACGTACTTAGAGGCGATGAACACGTTCCACATTGGAACTCATTTGCACAATAACTCCAATCTTAGATGGCATTGTAATTTAATCAAAACAAAATTTGTATTTTCTAGTGTACGATGCATCTATCAAAGGACCATCTGGCATAGAAAGCGGATCAATCTTTCAGTTTGGACATTACGATCAGTGTGTTCGCATTAATGAAGACCTCACTGCTGACTTGAACCATGCTCCAATCAAGGCCAAGTATTGTTTAACAGATGTAACCATGGATGGAATTATAATACAGGAAATGGCTTCAAGAAAACTACGGGTATGTATTCGCAGAAGATATTTGTTAATTTAGTTTAATTAATAAAGTTATGTTAGTTTGTCAATTGAGTGCTAGTTGCTAATTTTTAACAGACGCTTAATTCAAGGTTGTACCGGCATTTTTGTTAAGGTTTATTTAAAAAAAACATATTTCTATTTGTAGACAGAAAACTCAACTCTTATTCACTGGGGCACGTGTGTACCAGCTTCTTGTAAGGCCGCAGATGTTGGAATATTCTTAGAAAATTTTCTTCAAAAATCTGTGTTTGCTGACGAGCGAATGTGCCAGGTGGAACAAAAATTTCACATGACGAGGGAGATGATGATTTATGCGTAAGTAGTATACAATCTTAACTTAGACCTAAAATTCTATATTCTGAGTTTCTAGTAAACGTGTTAATTATCGAATGTCTGCCTTGAATACTTTTATTTTTCTCTATTCATTTTAATTGATCAATTTCGGAGTAGAAGGACTGTCAAGTATAAGGTGAAATAAGTTACTTTTTGAATCTCGGAATGGAATTGACTAGGTATGTTTCCCTTGACTGATTGGAAAATTAAAACAGTCAAGGACTTTTCAAATGTTTGTTTGCTCTTGGTGACATGCAACGAGGACGTATAAGGCCTTGTGGTTTTCAATTTCTATCACGTTTTAAAGAATTTTTCTTTTGAAAAAAGTACGCGAACAGACATTATTGCATTCGGAAATAAATAGAAATTTCTGTCAAATTGATACGTGACAAACGAAAAATTTCCTTAAATTCCAAAAATATATCACATATTTTTTCAGTTTAGTTTTTAAGTTTATTGACGAACCTCAATCTTTTCCTCGTCACCCTTCCCTTTAGTGAGGGATAAGCCAGTATTGTGGTTCTTTCCTCCCGCTCGTGGCTACCCAATACTCACAGTATTAAGCCATCCCGATGTCCTTAGAAACTTGTAAAGATTTGAAAGTGAGGCATCTGTCAGTTCTTTAATGTTTTGTGAAAAAGTATCTTCTACGTGTTGTGGTGACAGAGATAATGAGATATACCCTCGTGGGACTCCTCATCGCCAAATTTTTCCTCTCTATAAATGTTTGGTTCGATTTTTATTATCTTCTAAAAATAATTTCCTTGATATTTCACAGGTGGTTAATGATTTAGATCTGTTATTGGCTTTCATTCTGATCTTGCATTCCATTCGTTCTCTATGATTGCTTAAGCTTTAGGCTCTTAGCAGCAACGGTATAATCAACCATGCTATTACCTGAGCTCTGATCAGGGAGTCTAAAAGAGCTGTGTATATTTAATTTCTCTAAGAATATACCGGCGCCAAATCCAAACTGTTTAGTGCACAACAATTCCGCAAAATTTTCCTTTTCGGATTTTTTATTCAAACTTTTGACTGTCTTAAAGATATACATTTGTCCGTCATTATGACGTCATTTCCGGTGATCTTTCGGAAAAAATGTGCGTTTTAACAGACCTTTTTACAGAGAAATTCTAATTTTGGTAAAATTTGCTCAACATTTTTTTTTGTAGTTGTGATTGAAAAAAAAAATCCTTCGTCCAAGTCCTCGTGAATTGTATCTCGGAGACCTGTGTAAAATTTGATCAACATCGGTTGAGTGGTTTTCGAGAGCTTTTGACAACCGACTTTGAAAACACTGTTTCGAGAAAAACGCGTTTAAGGTTTGGATAACCTCAAATAAACCTCGTGATTCAATCGACTTTCCCAAGCCTGTATCTGTAAAACTTTTTTTCGGAATGACTTGAAAATTTTGGATAATATTCTCGAAATGTTGTAGAAATTAATAAGACAAAAAATATCGATTTTTTGAAGCTGTGAAACCCATGTAAACCCTTAAGGCACAATCCTCCAAACGCGAGTGGATTCAAATATGCGAACTTTATGTTAATTCTCAAATAATCTTCAATATTGCCGTCTGTTACTTAATAGCGTTGCATTTTGTATAGCTCATTCGACAAATGGGTGCCACCGTTTTGAAGATTTTGCTGTATTGCTTTCTGCGTCTGCCAACTCTATAGCTTCTGACAAATACTTTTTCTTTTTTTAAATATTTTAAAAAGTTGGTGGAAAAGAGCTATCCTAATTGAAATGTGGCTTACAATTTTTTAAATTTTAGTACAAACTAGCATTGCTTCTGAGCCTTGATAGCTAAAATTATTTGAAAAATTTCGGATGATTTTGATATGTCAAACTATGGTTGTTTTTGAAGATAAGTCGCAACGGAATAATACTGCGGGTTTGGGTCACAAAGCATCATTAATTCTTTCTTTTATATTTCTGGTCTGTATCACGAAAAAAAGCCCAAAACTTATTCCGTTTAAATTTTGGGTAAATTTTTAAATTTTGACATGATGTCAAAAGACACAAACAAATTTTTTGAGAAATTTTGCATATTAGGTTTCGTCCCTCATCTTCGGGCATGGAGTTGGAACGGCAACGTATGTTAAACTCATTAAATTCTGATCTTGACTGCATTCTAAAGAAGGGTAAAACCAACAATGCTGTCTGTCTGTCTGTCTGTCATTAAAGCGAAACCCCAATACTCTGCCATTATGCATGAATGGCACTTGCATCGCTGAAACCGAAAGGCTTCCATCCTCGGTATGTGTGTTAACGACAAACTTAGTTGGAACGATTACATATTCGGTGTCGCCAAGAACGCTGCGAAATGTCTAGGCCTCCTCAAGCGATCCCCTTTTGATCTGGCTAGAATATATAAGGCGTTTATTCGTCCCAAAGTTGAGTACATATCTGGTCTGGTGCACAAATAAAATATTTGGAGCTACTGGGTAGGATTCAAAAACGTGCGATAAATCTTATTGGCGATCGCAGACATCGCGAAATCATTTGACTCTCTTAGTCTTCATCGTAATGTCTCTAGCTTATCGTTGTTTTATCGTTGCTTTCACCAAAGTGCAGTCAGTTGCATTCCACCCCCACAGAAATTCAACCGCAAAATTCGCCATGCTAGGAATGCACATAAGTTCCACCTTAAGCCTATATTCGGACGGACAAGGGTTCGTTTCTTAACCGTGCAATAAAAAAGTGTAATGCTCTACCATACTCTGTGTTTCCCTGACATTACAGTTTACAGTAATTTAAAACAAACGTGCATCGGTATCTCTTTTCCCTAATCCTTCACTTCCCTAATGCCCGCACTGTGTTACTCCATTCTAAGAGTATACAGCGTCCCATATATGGAGGTTGAGTTTTAAACGTAAAACTCTTCTCACTTTGTGTACGCCCCACTTTCAATATTCTTCTCTCCCGTGATTGAATTTTGCTCCTCAAACTTGGTTTCTTCTTTTAAAATTCATCTGGCAAATCAATTATATAAATGTAAAAAAAGGGTTCCAAAGTAGAGCCCTGGGGAACTCCAGTTCCAAAAAAAAAATTATATCAGTTAACTGTCATCTGATCACTAATGACCGCCACCGAAGTCTTTTAAAAAACGTTCTGTTAGGCCTGGCAATATGCTTACTGAGCGGTTACCTGCGGTTAGAACCGAGATTTTTCAAAACAGTTGTTTGAAACTTCCGATGATGGCTTTTGAATATTTTAAACCAACACATTTTATTCTTTTTTCTTTCAGATTCTTTGTAATGTTTTTTGTTGCACTGGCTTTAGCGAGTACCTTGTACCATATTCATCAGATTTATGAAAATAGAAACGAAAATAAAAAACCTACTAACACAACTGTTGACATGGCCTTAAAGTCTTTTTCGATTATTGGTAAGTAAAATCCTCGGCTCTCAACATTGAAATCATTTTCAATTTCTTTTATTTAGAAAACCTCATAAAAATAGTGCAAACCGGCAAGGATCAGCTTGGTCTCAATGCAATTAACGGAATCAAAGCAATTGCCATGTTACTCATTATTGGTGGACATGCGTTGTCGTTTATCTACAGTGGCCCAGTCTATAACTCTGGTTTTATGGCTGAGGTAAATTCAAAAACACATTTTTTTTTGACAACAATCGACTTATAAAATTTTTATTTCAGAATTTGAAACAAATTCAAAATGGTTTTCTGACAAATTCGCTCCTCTTCGTTGATATATTTCTCTTCCTAAGTGGATTCCTCTTCTGCAGAATTCTTTTGGTGGAATTGGAAAGACGTCGTGGCAACGTCAATGTGGCAGTACTCTACATCGGTCGTTATGTCCGATTGACGCCGTCATATATGGCTGTTATTGGATTTTACATGACTTGGTTTACGTCCGTTGGAAGTGGACCAATTTGGGCCAGTAAAATCGGATTGGAGCAAGAAAGATGTCAAGCGTCATGGTGGCTTAATATTCTCTACATAAACAACTACATCGGAACAGATAAATTGGTGAGCTAAAATTAAATTTATTTTAAAAATAAGAAAGCAAATGTTTTCTTTTTCTTCTGCAGTGCATGTTCCAGTCATGGTATCTCTCAGTTGATACACAGCTTTTCATCTTGGCACCACTTTTTATTTTCCTTCTCTACAAATCACGAAAATTTGGTTTCCAAGTCTTGGTCGCAATGCTGGTGGTTGCCGTGGCGATTCCATTTAGCATCACTTATATAAATAGACTTGATCCAACTTTGATGGTTTATCCAGAGTAAGAAAGGAAAATAGTCCTAGTAGTTTTACGAAATGTATAACGAAAAATTTCAATTTCAGTGAAGTAAATGACTTCGGCAGCAACCCCTTCTATACCGAATCCTACATCAAGACACACATGCGAGCGACTGACTACGTTTTGGGACTATTGGTAGGCTTCATCGTGCATGTCATGCAGGAAAGGAAGTAAGTTTTACCAGATTGTCACTAAGCAAATTTAAAAAACCTCTTACTCCATCACAGAACCAAAATCTCCCGCAACCTCGTTCGAATCTTCTGGGTAGTATCAGTCATAATTGGCATGAGTTCCATGTTCGTCATAGCGGTTTTCTATAGTAAACCCTACACAGTATTGGAAAGTTCCTTATACTCAGCCTTCCACAAGGTCGGATGGGGTCTATCTATTGGCTGGTTGGTGATTGCAGTGACTACGGGACATGCTGCCGGTCTTCAAAAATTCCTAAGCAGTCGTGTGTTTGCTCCCATCAGCCGATTGACGTACTGCGCCTATCTCTGCAATGGTATCGTAGAACTTTACCATGCGAGTGACTTAAGATCTCCTCTTTACTTAAACAGATTAGACTTGGTAAGATCTTTCGGGTTTTACGGTGCTCGAAAAATCTCTTACATTTGAAACTTATTTCATTTCAGTTCAATAAAACAATAATGCACTCGGTGGACACCTTCATATTGGCACTCTTTGTTTGCCTTCTTTTCGAGTCACCGATCCATGCTTTGGAAAGGATACTCCTCCGGAGTCAGAGAAAACCTCTGCAGGCAAAGAATGATGCCGCAACACCTAGTACGTCAGAGGAGCAAATAGCGTAGTAGATTTTAGCCGTAACACGGCGATTCAATTCGGGTGATAGAATCGGTCGGGAAGAACCGCATTATGAAACCAAAAATAAGAGTGAAACACGTTACGACGGAGATTGCTGCAGTGTGCCTGAAAGCAATTTTAAGGAGTGACGTTCTTTTTTAAGGTTAGGTTAAGAGAATTAGATTATATTTTATTTAAAACTTTTTGTATATACTTATTTTTTTTTTTTTATATTAAAAGTGTTACAACATGAAACAGTAGGTAATGTCTTTTGTTTTTTGTTTTATTCCTCATCTTCAATGGTGGGACGTCGTCTTCGATAGCCGATAGGGGTTTCGTTAGGTAGTGTCGGTGATGGGATCGTGGGGGATTCTGGAGTTATTGGCCGTCGTATTACTTCGTCTTCCTCGGCGATATCTTCCTCATCTTCTTCTTCGGGTTCAGTTTCTTCTTTAGATTCGATTTCGTCTGTTTCCTCGGATATGGGTTCTTGCTCTTCTTCTGCTTCCGGTTCGCTAAGAAAAGGAGTGGAAAACGTGATGAGGAAAATAAAAGTAAAAAAAATAAAGGAAAAAAAAGGAACTAGAGTAGCCCCGAAATACTGAATTAAGGGAGCCCTAAGATCAAGTCAGACCGATCAATGTGATTCTCAACCTCCTTGCCCTTGACCTGCATATTAAAACCATTATATCCTGAAGTGATGTAGCAAAAACTTATACTAACTAGTCAGCAGCTTACGACCAAATTTCCCTGACTACACCTCCGTCACCTTTCGTCAGTAAATTCTTTCGTCTCCTTAACATATGGAGTTTTTTTTGGCCAATTAGGAAAGCATTTAAGTAACATGAAGTAGCATTAAAAGTAAAATTAAAATAGCTACCTCTGTCGATAATCAGAGTGCGACCTTGACATTGATTCAACCACGACCTCATCCAAGATTGATGAATGCAGGAGGGTGTGGGCGCGGGGTAAGCGTCGCGGAGCTTTGAAATCACTCTTCTTGAGGTAAAAACATTGAGGGGAATGATAGAGCCGACGTGCTGAGATGTGGTTCCCCTCTTGGCGAATCCCTCGCGGTTGAAGTTTACCTCCAGATGATTTTAAATAAATAGGGATCTTATTGCTCTTTGGCAATAATATTCCATCAAATTCAATGATACTGTGTTCCATTTTAACAGACTGCATTTAGACGTCGCTGGGCCACTGGTCTACTTCCCTAAGGTATCGTATACGAGAATGATATTGTGTTTAATTTTTTATATAAAGTTTGGTCCAACCATAATGCGCGATATAAATTGTGAGTCACACCTTAACGTCTAATTTTTTGCTTAACTTAATTTGACATTTCTTTGTTTGGCCGTGTTATCTCACGTTGCTCGTGGCGATGTTAACTGGCCGCCACGATCAATTGATTTTACACCGTTGGACTTCTTTCTTTGGGGATATTTAAAAGAAAAAGTGTACGTCGGTCTGTCTGTCTGTATGTCAGTCCGGGCGCCGTATGGCGAAACGGTTCGCCGGATTTGTTTTAAATTTCGTATATAAGGTTTTTGGGGTTACATCTCGCGACGCTTTTCTATTTTTTGCTTTATCGTTCGAATTAACGGTACCTGCCATACAATTTTTTTTTGGTGAATAGTTATATTTTTCTAGAAAATGGTTCGATAGATTTTTGTCTTTTTTTAAGGATACATGGGATGGGGCCAAAAATACTGCATAGTCTCTTTTTGGCAAAAATTTGAATAATGGTAATTTATAAAACCGCCAAATTCACAAAAACTAACAAAGGGAATTACGAAAAAATTTACTATTTTTTATGATGTTAAGTTGAACAAATCTGCGTACTTCGATAAATTAAATTCGTTTTCTCAAAAACGGCTCAAACGATTTTAATCAATTTTTGTATTTTGAACAATTTTGTAAAATGTCTCCAATGAGCGGAATTACATCAAAATCGTGGGTGCCGTTTAAAAATTGATTTAAACGCAGTCGTGCACTTTATTTTTTTTTGTATTTACAGGTATCATAACTAGCGGTATTAAAATAGCTTTCTAACACTATTTGTGGACTCCGGACACCAGCCACCAACAAACCAGATTGTAAGAAAAAAAAATTGCGTATACGCCACAGTCTCTCTTTTGCAGGTTAAGTCAAGTAAGACGGTTATTTACGTGCGAATTTAAATGTTCAACTAGGTACAGCAGACGTCAATTTATGCAGCGACAGTTAAGACAAAACGATGCACAGTCTAAAAACGTATTCTTCATTTACACCGCAATAACTTTTTGCTGGGTGCATAAATTTAAGCGAGTTTTTCAACACTTTTTATAGTCTCTCTAAATTCTCCGAAACAATTTTTACACCTGAAATAGTTCAGCAGTTATATGATTTTGTGTAGTAAATTTTAGCGATTCGGTGCCATTTACATCAACGGAGTGTGGTGAATGTGAAATAGGGCAATAGTTCCGTTTCTTTATTTATAAATTGAAACCTATTTGAATGTTTAGCGATTTATGCTTTACGCTGGGTCTATTTTAAACAAAAATGGCCTTATCGGTAAATATGACACATTATATGTTCTTTATGGGCCTACCTTATACTTGACTCGATAACTGCTCCAATGCCGTTCACCAAATGCGTATTAAATCTCACAACATACTCATGTTCCTTTTCTTCAGGTTCATCATCCCACGGCTCGGCAGCTATTGGTTCTGGAGTACTGGATATAGGTATCTGATTTTCAGATGCAGTTTCATGCGGTGCTTCAGAGATCTCCTCTGACTGATCTAATTCCCCGTCATCGTGAGCGTCAAGTAGTTCTTGCGAAGACTTCTCAGTGAAAAGTTTCTTGATTATAATTATTCGAACATTTTGAAAGGGCACATCGATGAGGAATGCCAGAAAAGTTGAACACAATACTATGGTGGCCAATTCCACAATATTTATCTACAAATAAAAAACACAATAATTGTAATGTATTGTAATTACACAATCTGCCGACTTACCAAATCACTAATGTGATACTTGCTAGAGTCCTTTGCCCCAGCTGTGGTATACAATACCACTGTAAAGCCTACCAGTTGCATAGGAAATGAGATTCGACTTAAGAACAACACTGGCTTAGAGGTAAGTACATCTGATAGAAGGGAGCCTTCCTTAGGCGTCATAAAAACGATCCATATAACCGCCAATCCAAGAATCAGTGGTGTCCATGATGCGTATGTTGCAGCTTCCGAAGAGTTGTAAATAAAATCTGATCGCATACCAGACGATGGATACCAGAAACACCATCCAATACTGCAGACGGTGGCTAACCATCCAATGTTAGCGATCCCTGGAGGAATTTCAAGATTTCCATTGGTAGATCGGTATAAAATACCTGCTCCTATTCCAATTAGATATGGCGTTGCCCGACTGATTGGAGAGGAGAATAGGATATTTGCTGTTCGATAAAACTTGCTAACGCTGTAAGGAAAGATTTCTCTTAGTTGGGGAAACATATTTTTTTAATGCACAAAAAAACCTCACTTCATTCCATGAAACATTATCGCGGAAAGATGCTCCAAGTTTGTTCGTGAAAACCTGGCCGCAACCGACATCGCCTGGAACGCGCCATAAGCAAAGAATCCAGCATCGGCGTCGGTATAGTAAAGCCAAACGATCAACGGCCCCAACATATACAGTTGCAGTTCCAGTGCCAATTGGATAGTTATGGGAGAGCACTACGAATAAAAAAATCGACAGTCAACAGTCAGTTCGAACGTAGATCTTTTAAGTCTCACGGTCTCTTCGAAATCAATGGCATTTTGAACACCAAATAGAACTCTCCACATGTTTTGCTCACACAAACGGGCGTTTTGTCCAATTAGCTTATTCCACAAAGGACCAGCACCCAAATGGGGAAGGATCCATGTCTGAAAGAACAGAACCGCATATATCGTAGGCAGATACCGTAGGATCTTCGCGAAAATCCTTTTAATCACACCAATATAAGTTTTCTGTTCCATCTCTTCGGACAGTTGATACGCCGAGAGAAATCCACTGATTATGAGCAGAAGATCGGTGTAAATCATTGGCGACCGGAACACAACACTCAATGGCTGATCGACAGTTCTGACCAATTTATCTCGATTTGTTATCGGCAAATGGCCAATCATCATGTACTTAAGACAAACATACAACATAAATGTGGAGAGAATCTTCAGAAGGTGAAATATTGGAAATTGCATATCAAGGCGATCTTTTGACACTAGCTCAGTAAGTGTTCGCTTGGGAGCGAATGAATGAAATATTTCTGTTATGATTGCCTGGTTTGTAGTCTCCTCATCGCCATCTTCCTTTACTGCCTCTTCCAGTTCATCTTCGCCTTTCTTCGTAGCATCTTCTGAAGCTTCATCGCTCTGTTTTAAGAAACTATTGAAATATGCACAGATCTTTGCCCAATTCTCCGATATATAAGCTGCGACGCAAATTAACCAAAATGACGCCAAGTAGCACCTGCAAAAATGAACGGTTATATGACAGTTTAGTGATATTTAGGGAATATCTTACACAGCAAACATAAACTTATCGTTTTTCTTAAACAATCGAGTGAGTCGCCGGTTGGTCTTAACATAGCAATCGTTTTCGGAAACTTCCACCCGAAATTCTACACCTGTATTATTGTACGGTCTAAGATTCGTTTCAATCATATCCTGAACAACGCTAGCGGAACATGCATTCGGAATGCAAACGCCCCAATTCGCCACTGCGTATCGGGGTACAAAGTGGCTGGGCTGAAAATGAGCATAGCTATTATTGAAAGAAAAATAAAGAAATACCGATCTTACATTTCCTAGATGACTCCTCCATAGTCCACGTCCATGGGCTAAATGTACGGGAACCCTTAGTTCTTCCACTTTTGCCTGTGTTTCAATGTGAGCCAGGCAGTACTTGCCGCGAATCCGCTTTGAAATATCCGACGTCACCTTGACAACAGTTTTGGCATGAGTACACATATCGAAATCACCCAGTTGGTTGATATTCCCGCGGAGCATTCCCGATGTAATCTTCCCCGTTGAATCGAGCACTACACACATGAAGAAAAATTGAATCCAATTAGCACTAAGTTCACCTATCCAAACTCACTCTGCAACGTCCAAAATTTATTCCCTCGTAATTGGCGGTGAAAGATCTGCATCTGTTGCTTGCATTCAATGTCGCCAACATGTGACGCATTGACAACGAATCCCGGTACCGTATGAAGCAACGATTCAAAATGGTCCTGGGTCATTGGTTCCGCTCCAGAGCTGTAACGTGCAGATGTTTCCTCCCCACGCGGTAATGCGATCTTTTTTTCAGGCTTTCCAATCGGAAAGAAGGTATTAAATGGCCAACGATTGAGGTATGACATCCAGTCGTCGCCGGTAGGTTTGGGTTTCGGTTCTTCCACAGGTTTCTTCTTAAAACTTTTGCTAAACGATTGTATCCATTCAATAATTCCATTAGACTTCTCTGCTGGCGGCGGTGGTGGTGGTGGTTTAGTTGGAGCGCTAGTTTCTTTTCCTCCACCAAACCATGAAGAAAAAAATCCAGGTTCTGCTGTTGTTGTTTTTGTTGTTGTTGTTTCTTTACTCACTATTGGTTTCTTCTCGTCCTCATAGTCTTCGCCATAACCATCTACTACAGTTGCTTTTTGGACAGACTTAACTCTACTGACACCATCCACCTTGCGAACACGTTCAAATTTAAACTCTTCATCTCCATCGTCGTCCTCCTCGTCCTCCTCATCGGCACTCTCTTCATCGGACGGAACTACTCGCACTAATTCTCGGAATTCGAATTTTCGCGGCGGCTTTCGTCGAAGAGCCGCCCTTCTATCGGTGGGACTCTCGTCCTCATCGGTGTCCTTAAAACCGAATCCATACGATCGAAGTGGAGAGGTGAACAACACTAGGAGAATTGCCAAGCGAAGGCACTTATTCGATGATGTAAACATCGCGGCGAAACAAGCAAAAAAGCTTTCTCTCTTAAAAATAAAAAAAATATATGTCGGGGGAGTGTGGAAGGAAATCAAATTTTTCGACTTTCCACTTCTCACTCACTTAATGGGCAAGGATTTGGTTACTTTTCCACACTGGAGTCGTTAAATTATCGGGAAAACTACTTAGATACGTTAAAATATTCTCGCACAAACACACACTACTCTATTGGAAAAGGAATTGATTTTCTTTTCTTCTGCGATGACAAACTTATGAAAAACCAGAAAAGAAAATTTTCAGATTGGCAGAAAAATACATCTTCTGCCTACTGTCGCGTTTTTCCACTAACTGAGAGCTCTTGGCTATAGAATTTGCTCGTGAGAGCAAACAGCGATCGGCCGTCGATTATTTTTAGAAAAGCGTCTAAACGAAGCATGTATTTTGGGTTTCCAGCTGTTAAAAAACATTTTCGAGGGAGAGCGCGGAACGCCTAAGGTGATTGTTTTGATTTTTCCCCAACAAAAAGATAAAAAAAATAAAAAAAAAGTTTTGGCGAGAGTGCGAATTTTTGAAGAGCATGCGGCGATGAAGGGTGGTTGAATTTTTTTTTCTATCGGTTTTTGTCTAGAATATGTATAGATCATGCGTTGTGTGTGTGAATTAAATCGTTTTTTTTTTGAAATGTTATTTTCTTTATAACTAAAATTTAGGTTTTTAGGTTGAATGTATGATAGATATTAACTTTGTTGATCGACAATTCTGCGGCGGACCTTCTCACATCGTGAGTCAATTCTCTATTGCCATTAAGTTTCGAAGCACATGCAGATCTGTCGGTTGGAAGGAACGCATGGTAACCCTAGATGGAATCCTCGAGTACATTAAAGAAATGTCTCCTTATTTCATAAAGATAGTCTGTGTGTGCACTCATAGCTAGAGAACGGATCGTTCGATACTATGGCGGGAAATCCTGAAATTTTTAGATACATTTGTTCGAAAACAGATGGCGCTTTACATAGATGATTCGAAAAACCGCCTGCTTTAGCGAAAGTATTGCAGCAATGTAAGATTATCATCTGGGACGAGTGCACAATAGCTCACAAAGGCGCATTGGAAGCCCTGAATCACACGTGGAAAAATTTACGAAAAGTGGTTTCGGTGGGCCAGTTATTTTACTATTAGTAGATTTTCGGTTAACACTGCTTGCCATTCCAAGTTCAACTCCGGCAGATGAATTGAATGCTTGTCTGTGAAGAAAATTTCAATTGAAAACGAACATGTGAGTTGATTTACGATATGACTAGTCCGCTTCAGAGGTCTCCAGGCAGTTTTTGCCGATGGGCAATGGCGTGGTTCGAGTCGGAGTTTTTGCAAACTTTAAAGCGACGCCGCGCCGGAAGAGCACATCACGTATGTTTACCCGAATATCAGTCCGAATTATGTTGCCCATTATTGGCTGAGTGCACGAGCGACTCTGGCTGAATCTCCGTAACGGAACGCGTTTGATTGCAAAGAATCTAAAATCAAATACCACGGATTCCGCTTATTCCAAATGATTTGCCATTTGAATTTAAGCGTCTTTTATTTCCCGTGCGTCTCGCTTTCGCTATAACAATTGATAAGTCGCAAGGACAATCGCTGGATGTTTATGGCATCAATATTGAATTTCCATGGTTCTCACATGCTTAATTGCATGTGGCGTGCTATCATGTCGGCAAACTGCTTACCTCTTTATGCGTGTACGCGCGCGAGAATAAAACGAAAGCACTTAATTTTTTTTACATTTTTTATACATTGAAGCAGCATATTCATGCTTGGAATTATTATTTGCACTACATTAAAAAATTTGGGCGGAACGAAATTCGCCGGGGTAGCTAGTTAAGTATGCGTGCGTTGAAAAATGCAAGACTTCGAGAAATTAACAATAAATATTTGCACCTTATCTGCATTTGGAGTTATCCGGTTGATCCTTAAATATGATTTATTTCGTCTGCTAGTGATATATTTGGGCTTTGCTCATGGCAGTTGTGTTCAAATTCATGAGATTGGCCTATTCATATTGACAAAAGAACGTCATTTAATATGGCTCAGTTAGTCTTTTATGACCACTAGATCGGAAGATGTGCTCTAGTTTGCGATATTTTTCTTAACAAAACAAACAACAAAAAATGTTATATCGCGTCAAAAATGAAAACTAGACTAGAACAAAAAAACCTACAAGTAGCTGTTTGCGTAAAATATCTGATTGAGCAGAACGTGCATTACTAAGAAAAGTAGACAAAAAACGCGACTATGACCCTCGCGAGTAAACTCAAAAAAGTGTATGAAGTTACAAGAAACAATAAGGTAGGTAATGAAAGAGAACAACAACAACAAGCACACTTCAAGAGTTTCTAAAATAAACATTGCTTTCGGTACAAAAACTTTAAAAGCAATTGTCGCTCTTGCACACTGGCAAACCCAGAAGTTTTGAGCCTATTTATTTTACCAAACTGAAGTAAAAGCGGTTTCCTATGGTTATTTTTCGTTGAATGATTGGTTGCTACTAACTGATTGAGCGTTCAAACACAACTGCTGATCCATTGTACTACTATGCAGATACCTTACATTAATGTACTTAGTTTTCCCGTAGGAGGGAGCTTAATTGATGTTCGGCATCCCCCACGTCATCACCGAAAATCCTAAAAACCTGATACAAGCACAGGCAGGAAAACTACGGAGGAAGTGTTCCGCGTTGTCATCTTCCTCACCACAAACAGGACAGGTGGTATTGTCTCAGCAAATTTAAGTGCTTAGCAAAAGCTTCCGATGGACAGATGTTTGCTGGTTGAATGCATTGTATTTATTTGGTTTTGCCCACGTTAACTTAGACCAACTAGATTCGACTATTTTTCAATTGGCGTAAAAGCCTATATCATGGCACGTTGAGAGGGGCCGATGATGCCCATGATGCTGGATATCGATCTAAAACTCGATAGAGAATTTGTAAATGAGTATAAAGGCATTTAAAATCAGTGAAGCTTAACTTACAGTTATAGCAATAAACCGAACGATGATGCCTTCCACAAATTCTGCTTTGCCAAAAGACATACCGCATGGAGTTTATCAACGGAGCTAACTTCTGTAAAGGGTCTACACCAATGTTGTTGGTCCAGCGCTCTTATATGGTTTTTAATGCTGGAAACTATAATAAATAGTATGAGATATGAAGATGATTCACATAACAGCAAGATCAACAAAGCTTGATTGACAAATTAGAATTTCAAACACCCCAAAGCAGCCTTAATATTAAAGAACGCATTTCCCAAAAATGGAGCCCAGTTTTCACTGAAATGTCTAAAGGAGGAACTTTATAAACCCCCACTAAAACCGCATCAGGCGCAGGAGTATTACTACCGAAAACAAAATTCGGGGCTGATGCTCCACTCTAGTGAAAAATAAGGCCCGAATTGAATTCGTGCAATATGTCCCTCTTGAGTTAATAAGTCGCGAGAACAAAATTCGGGACTAATGTTCTGCCACCAATTGAATTGAATTTCCCACCCTAATGAGACTAGAGTGCCCAACTTTTATCGATATTTCGAACATAATAACGGTACCTGAGTGGTTATTAGTTATGCATTTGCATTATGTTGGCCCCAATGACGCATAGCGGCTCCCTAAGCACCTGCATGCAAGGCCGAAGGTGACGTGAAATAAGTCAAAATTTCCATTTCAAAAGCGATATATGACAAAATTCCTCATTATAGCGTTACGGCCACCTAAAAGTTTTTTATTCGCTGCCCCACCTCTTACAAAAGTCTTACAAACATCCAAGAGAAAAACCCAAAGAGAAATTTCTAAAAAAGATTCATTCGTGTCAACAAAAATCTTCGCATTCACAACGGCTGGAGAAGCTATGCTTTTTGTACTGTATGGACCGTTTAAGTAAAATTCAATTCGGGGCTTATTTCCCACCAAATTTTCCAAATTTCCTTGGAAAAAATAAATGAAACCAAAAGTATAAAAGCGCCACCTAAGTAGCTTTGTGTATTCCTTGATTGGTGTAACAAAGAAGGACTCTCTATCAACACGAACAAGGCTGGCATAGTTCCTTTTACAAAGAAAAGAAATTTAAAGCTAAACCAAATTTTTAAAAATGTATTTAATATTAAATATTATCTGGGTGATCTTGGATAAAAGACTGAATTTGAACTCACACCTAAATAACAACATTAGAAAAGCAACCTGGGGTATCTCCCCAAAGTTTACTCACTGAATCTATACAGCAATGATAAGGCCCATTATGACATACGCTTCTATTATATGATGGAAGAAAACCATTCAAAAGTCCGCGATAATGAAACTCAATAAAGTACAACGGCTCGCATGCATTGGTATCTCAGGTGTCATTAGAACCTTTCCCACAGAGGCCATAGAACTGTAATAGGATTAACACCGTCCAACATGCAACACTGCAAGGTTGAAACAAATAAAGAGAAAACCATTAGTAAACACCTCGAACTAATGCAATTGCTATCGGAAATCCCCGAACTCGACATGGACTGCGACCATGGGTTGGCAACAACCCACCAAACTGCTAAAAACTAAAGTGGTATACGGATTCAAAAATGGACTCTGGGCTGCGAGCTGGTATCCACGGGCCAAACAAAAATGTCTTAATACCCTTGGGAAAAAGTCCTAGTGTATTTCAGGTAGAACTCCATGCCATTAAGGAATGCGAAAACCTTATTAACTCGTCAGGAATTAAAGGCGCTAACATCCAGCTATAAAAGCCCTTAGCTCGCCAATTATTGACTCCAAATCAGTACTGCACTGCTTTGAAACTCTCCAAGAACTCAGTGTCCGGAACAAAACCAAAATCTGGTGGGTTCCCGGACACGAGGGAATTGAAAAAGCTGACGAATTGGCTAGAAACTTGTACACTCTATTATAGGACCCGAGCCATTCAATAAACAAATCAGTTATTAATATAAAGATAAAAAGATAGGAACATAGGGATGGGAAAGCATCCCAGGTCTTACGACAGACCAAAAAGCTTACACAGCAATTCAGAAACGATGCCAAGAAGATTCTAAATCTACCCAGGCATGATATTAAAAATCTTAATGGGATACCTAGCAGGTCATCACAGATTAAGATATCACCTCCATAACCTGGAAATAGTCGACTCGCCAAATTGCGACTTTGTCTTGAATAAGACAAAACAGTACAGCACATCATATGTGAGTGCCCGGCCCTACACGGAATAAGAAACACCAACTATTCTCAGAGAAGTAATAAGCACTGACGCTGTTAAGAATTCTTCTGCTGATAGTATCATCAGCTACATAAGGAAAGTAGAAGCTTCAAGCTCTCCTTACCTTAAGCAACATTCTTATATTTAGCACAAAAGATCTTTCAAGACGAGGTACATTTCCTATCGCATCGGCGAGTGACAAGCTTTAAAAAAAATAGCTTTGTAAAAGCTGTCACAAGAAATCGATTTCAAAAAAGTGATGATTGTCAACTAACAAATATCACCTTAGCCGATTCCACCCACTGATCTTTAAACTGCTGAATGAATAACATAAACTGGACTTAAAACCCTGGAGCAACTTAAACTTCCATCCCAAATTTTCACCACCAAACAGCATGTGCCATCAAATAAAACGCAAAATTAGTAAGAAAGGTATGAGTATTTTATTTTAATAATGTGCTTCATTCAGCTTTGGGCACACAAAAACGAAACAAAACAAACAAGGCTTCCATAGCCCAAAAGTTCAAACTTAAATTACGAGAAAATAATTTGTTAAATAAATAATAAATAACAGAATAACAGAAGTGCAGATACATTTTTGTGGTTAAAAAAAATCAATGATAATTCATGCGTCAACGGCGCGACATGACAAAATTTAGACATATATGTTTCGCAACTAAGAACGCGTCCTTCATCCTTCCGTGATCATTTGACGCACTGGAAGAGTATTGTCGTGCGGAAGCTGTTTGATACAACTGCTGTACGAAGACCCCGACACCCACAAAGGGGGTGTCATTATCTGTTGCGCTGGATGATAATACTTGACTCCTCCGAAGTGTATATAACTTATTGTGTGATTTGTGGCAAACCTCGATTGGGTGAGCGACAGCGGAAGAAGAGACATTCCGATGTATGGCAAGCCTTGGTGGCCACCGTCAAACCTCGAAACCCCATATGGTGTGTACTCCCTGCCAGGAAATATGAAATTGCTACCAGTTTGCTGGTAGCACAGTGCTAGGACGATTTGGGTGTCATTCAAGTTGTATTTCATTGGTGGCTTGTTTCGGTACTTTGGCATGATTGTGCCAAAGCTGCGATCAGCAAAAACCCAATCACTCAGATAAGTGTACACTTCATGGACCATGAAACTGTTTTTGTACGATTGTAGAAGTACTTCTTCGGGGGATCTTGAAAGTAAATCGCACGACCAGCTGAGATCCATGACTTCCTTGATGTCCAGCGAAAAGTTTGGTGGAACGCCATGAGATGCGATAAACGTTGTCAGGGGACCGTTGATTACTACTCCAACTGGAAAGGAATTTAAATTAGCAGAAATTCGTCTACAAGTTGGCTGACAAAAACGTACGTAAATGGGCGATGTCCTTTTGCGCTGCAAACACGTAATTGTGATCAGGGAATCCGCCAATTTTGTCAATTAAAGTAACCACCACTTCGCAGAGTCGTGAATGGATGTCAACCAATTCCTTAGACTGAAGGGTAACGATTATGAAGCGAAGCGGACACTCTTCGTTACGCAGCATGACAACTGCGTATTGGATGCCTTCTACGTCAAAGGAGGTACCGAAGATAATAACTGGAATTTGCCACATGTTTGCAATGCATTTCAACCGGAGCAGAGCATCGAAATCAGTATTGCGCATGCGATGAAGAGATTGTCTACAAAGGTAATATTCGCAAAAAATCTTTGCAAAATCTATTCATGTACTTACTGCGCGGAAGGTTTAGCCCACTCAATGGAAAATCGAGAACTACCCATTACAACGCCTTGCATCCGTTCGAGAACAGTTTCGGCAGCCTCTCGGCAAGTGAAATCCAAGAATGCGTTCGTACGTACTTTGGAAATCTTTCGAATGGTTGTGCGAGGCACAAATTTTACCATTAAATCTACAAGATCTCTGTTGTTCAGCTTGAGATCGACATTCCGAACAAACAGCGTTTTATTCTGAGAACAATGGAAAAAAAAGTTTAGAAATTCTTTGTCAAAAATTTCCAGTTATTTTTACTTACGGATGAGGAATTTTCGGCGCTTTCTGTGTTGGCCCAAACAACCTTTAAATCCTGTCCCCAGAGGCGAACTATTCCCGGACAAGTGGTCTTTTTAGCTTCTAATGCTTCGTTGTGAGTAGAGAAATCGACAAAAACGTACCCGCTGTTTCCTTGTGAGCACGATTGAGGACCCTTAGCCGAGATTCGTTGCATAGTAGGAAATATCTTCCTAAATTCTTGCTCTATTTCCTCCCCGGAGAGGTGTTTTGGAATGTTACTTACGAAAAGACGACACTTCTCGCAAGAGGTAACAATGTCCAGTGTTTTCATCGGTTCGATAAAGTAGTGATTTAGAACTTCCATGGCACATGCGGCATCCTCCTCGTTAGTGAATCGCACGTAGGCGTATCCTCGGATTCCGTGCACAAAATCGATGGGCACACGGAATTGGTAGATTCTTCCGAAACGCATAAACGGTTGAAGGAGTTTCTGTTCGGTCATGCTCCGGGGTATACGACGAATATACAACTCACACTGGCTGCTGGGTGCTGGTCCCAACCAGTCCTCGGGTGGGCCAAACACCTTGCTCCCATTTATATGCATTAGGGTATAGTCATCGCCGGAAATTTCCGCCATTCGAGAGGTGCAGGGCTGGGGCGTTTCTGCCTGCAGCGGCAAGTCCATTAAGTCTAACTGATAATTCATCACTTGCATTTTAATGTTTTGCAGATTCGGAAGTTATTCAAGTTATTTTTGTTCCCGAACTTTTATGGATTACGTTTTAAAGAGAAACTTTTTGAAACATTAACTTGGCGGTGTCGATGTGGAGACGATCGTTGCGTTTTAAATCTCTGATCCCGTTATTTCAAGAACAGTGATGCCAGCCCATTTTTTTGAAAAAATAAGTACTAGACGAATGTACATTTGCATAAGTGATTCACCTAGAGCAACCGTTTGTCGACAAGACGTGAGTGCGGGTGGTATGTATACCAATGTATGGCTACAAATGGAAGTGGAAACAATGCATTTTAATGGTTTGCAATTTAGTATGTATCAAAATTAAATTCTTTTACAAATAGAAAACCGTGTTGATGGCTTTAATGGAATTAAATTCTCAAAAATTAACAAATATTTATTACTGTCGTGAATAAAATAGTTACTAAATATTTCCGCTACAAGCAGTATGTATATAAAAATCATTGTTATGTATGCTTTAGACTCCGAAACCAACAACCCGATTGAAGTCAGATTTCCGACAGTTTTCGATATTATTTATTGACAGTGTTCTTCTAGAATTTAGTAGAATTCAGATGATTCGTGTAACTTTTTAACAGCTTGGCTGATTGATGTCATATTCATATAATATATTTATGTCTGATATGTCGAGAAAATTGTTTATAGCTATGAAACGATCCGGTAGGTCGCACTGTAGGTAAGTTATTAAAATATTTCATATTTATGAACGTAAATTACAGAATTAGGACCTGATATGTGAAAGTTTGCGTTGTTGACATATCACATATGAAATTCGATTATAATAAGGACTTATTTTTGAATTTTTTTTTTATAATATTTGCCCTACTACCTGCTAAAAAAATATGTACACATGTTTTTGTAAATCGTGCAGAACACTTCGGGTGCCCGCCAGTAATATATAAATTTTACGATTCCAGCTATATGTAATCTATTACTATTGCTCGCTTAGCTTCAAAATTTAGTGAGATATACAATTTTTGATGCTATTTTTTGTATACTTATCAGAATTTGAGTTTGTTCTGACTAACTGTACAGTAGACTCAGCAACGCACCACGCAAATCGCTTAACGTATAGATCATCTAATATCACTTGTCCAGCAATTGACATCACTTGTCTTGTTATCGATTACAAATAATAAAAATAATCATCATATTTTAAGATATTTTGCATTATGATAACCAATTAAAATTGCAATTTTAGTTCATTTTAACCCCTTAACTATGTGATACCTACTTTACGACCACCCTCGCATTTTGAATACATAAGTTTCTTATTGGAAATTCATCTTCGATATTTAAAAAAAATATCCACACCAACTTACCACTCACCTCTACTGCACCCAAGGCACAAACCACAACCTCGATCTTTCTTCGCAAAACGTACTAGATTTTTAAGAAGAAATATCTGTTGCAAGGGTATTCCAACCCAACTACATACAACCAGCACCACTAATATCAGTAATTTCGTCTTGCTAGACGGTTGGGGTTTTCAAGTGTTCTCTGTTTTTGTTGAAATATATTTCAGTATAGTTCTATTCTAGTTCAATTCGTGTTTGTTTTCAAATTGTGTTTGTTTATTATTTAAAATGCCACCAATCTTTCAACAATACCGCAATCGTCGCATTACCTGCGGACCACCAAGTGACTGGATTGATCCAATTCCCTCAAATAAATGCGAATTGCTTATTAGAAATCTACCCAAAGGAATGAAGGGCGAAGTACTTTTGCTTTTGCTTAAAAGATTTGGAATTATTTTCAAGTTACGATCATTGCCTGATCTTACAAACGTAACAAGTAGCTTCGCATTCGCTCGTTATACCATCGAACTCGACGCCTTGGCAGCAATAGAAATGATTAATCGGCATTTTTTGGCCAGTGGTCGTCGTTTAGAAGCCTGCAAGAGCTTCACTCAGCAGTCGTTGTTTATAGCTAACATTCCGAAAACGATTTCATATGAGATTATCTACGATGAATTTATGCGAATGTTTCCGAATATTCGGAAATTGGTTTTAAGTAATGCACTTTCGATAGACGATCCGGATTATGCTATAATTAAGTTTGAGAGCTACGAAGAAGCTTTAAAAGTGTACCAAACTTTGTCGGCAAAGGGAATTCGAATGTGGGGCGCTGATCTGAAATTTGCTTGGGCACACTATCGGCCGAAGGGAATAACAAAGTTGGTAAGTATAGATTTTATGACTGTGACTAATTGAAACACGGTTGCAATGTATTTGTATAGTTGTGTGTGTGTGGAAGAGGTTTTTATGACATTTCCATAAGGAGCCGTAAAATGGGGCACAGCCGGTTTGGCTTTTAATTAAAACTGTGACAAATTAGATTAGACAAGGGAGTCTGGTTTGAAAATATTTGTCGATGGTATGCCATATTATGCAGTGCATGGAAGATTTTGTAAAACTTGATAAAGTGCGTTACTCATAAGTCTTTCTTGAATTGCCAATTTTTTCCTATTCTTACTTAGAGTAACCTTCGAGTCTAGTTCTATCGTTGACGACAGCAAAACTCTAAACCAATTCTTTGCAGCTGAACACAATAATTATTCGAAGACTCAACAATGATCGTTGCTACTTCGATTTCCTAATGAAACTCGGAGACTATTTCACTCGAGACGTAGTAAGAAGAATGGAGCTGTCCGCATACAAAAGAGTAATCACTTTCAGGAGCTTAGAAAGTGCAACACAAACCTACGTTGAATTGAAGAAAATATGCTATTCGGATTTCACAGTAGAACATCTACGGGTCACCAATATTCTACCCAAGTGAGTTGGTCTCACCATTTTACGTGTGATTCCGGTTAGAATTCTTTTTTTTCCAGTTCGACAAAGCCTCTATCGGACTATTGTGCTGAATTGCGCATGATTTGTATCGCAAATAACTGGCAGATTCCCATCGTTTTATTTGGAACGAATTTCCGCAAGAACAATTTGCAATATGGAGCGGTAAAGAAACAGACTCTCTCTCATTCTGCACTACATTTAAGCAACAATCTCTAATTCACTCACTAGGTCTTTGTGACAGACGGGAGGCAGAACTTTACCTCGATTTTTATGGAAATCGACACAACAAAAATATCCGACATACAATCGGAAATGTGCGAATTGGTTGTTGGATTGGTTAACAAATTCTCTGGTTTACTTAACATGAATCTGGTCTATAGAATTTCGAATGGAATGGCTTATTATGGTAAGTTCGCTTGTTATCATTTCCGCTGGCAGCAATATGATATTCATTTTCCTTTGCAGTATGCAATCTGAACAACTTGTTGGCTCTGACTAACAAGAGTGTACCTTACATACGAAGCTGGGAATCGATCCACAAAATGACTTTAACCGTGCAGAAGATATTCATGTTATCGGATGAAGAAATTCTATTCACATATCGAATCAGCTTTTTGGATATAAAATATGGCTTGCAAAAGGTTCTGTCAAATTGTCTCCCGGTTTATCCAAAATATCGTAACATGCCGGTGTTGCCTTACAATCTCAACGACACCGAGATAGTTCTAGTGTTGAAAGATAACATTAGTGACACTCAACTGCCATCGGTTAGCTATGCTAACGAAATCGACAGCAATGCATTCCATTTCGCTACAAAGGAAACGCCTCAGGATTATGAATTTAAATATGTTGACGCAGGAAGTTGCAGCTTCTATCATCCCAGTCAAAAGATTAATTTCGCACCAATATGGATACCAGGACACACCTATAGTTATTCAGTAAAGAATTTATTGAATTGAAGTTTAAGCTTTTTTAATCACGTATTGCATGTATGGACTTTTACCACTAACTGTTTATAAAATCGAAATTTATTGTCATCTGATATATTGTTTACATTAACACACAAGGAATGGATCTTTGTTTGGTTTTTCCACGAACTAATTGTTTTTTTGTAAACAAATTGCTTCCAATAAAAACATATTCATAATTTGTACTCTTCGATGTCTTTTGTTTATACACAACTTTGATTTGATCGGCTGCCGGTTAGGATTGTATATATATCAAATTCACAGCGAATGAGTAATGCCACAAATTGCATAGGGATTGCGTTTTAAATGATTCACAAGGGGCACACCCATTTAGAGAGAAGTAACGTAACGTAACAAGAAGGTTGTTGAAAATGTTCTTGGAAGTGGGCTTAACAGTCTAGATCATATTCATAATCGCCTACAATGACATAAGTGAAATCATAACCAAATATAAAAAAATACACGCTGACGATTTGATTTTATTATCAAAATGCAACGACAACAATCGTACAAGTGAAATCTTCCATAACATTTTAGCAGATCTTAATCATTGGTGCGCCCAATCAGGGTCCATTATATCACCTGCTAAAAGCAAGCACCTACATATTTGTAATAAAAGAAATTGTCCCAATTTTGACATTTATTTATCAGCATCTAAAATCCAAAATTGAAAATCACTAACTATTTAATATTAAATTTAGGGTTAAGGATCACTGTTTATCTCTTAAGAATAAACTAGCTACCAGACTTAATATAAAAAGATTCTTATCATCAAAAAATAGCTATATACATATCAATACACTTATTCTTATAATTCGTAGCATTATTCTATCCAGAATTGATTATGGGTTGACAGTCTAAGGGAGATGCGCTAAATCTACGCTCAACATCATCAAACCAATCTACCACTCCGCAATAAGGACCAGCTTGAAAGCATTTACAACCACTCCAATAAAAAATATGCTCACAGAAGCAGGCCTTCCATCCATAGATCAGCGCAGAGATCTTTTAACAGCACGACTCGCACCTAAGATATGTCAGTCCTACAGATCACCAATAAACCAAGATGCCAAGAAAATCTTATACCGTAAAAAAACACCGAAATTCCCCTCTGCCATCTACACCGCTCTGAACGCATCCAGTAAAATTGGTATTACTCCAACTATTCGTACCCTCAATCCTGCTAACATACCTCCATGTGAGTTTTCAACCGATATCGTTAATAAATACTACTTTATCAAAATTCAAAAAGAACTCCACAAATAAGGAAATCTACCCACAAATGTTCTACGAAATAACTGACGAATACAGAAAAAATTTATGGGATTTCATCTATACAAATCTGACACCGGAACTGGACTCGCAATCGTATCGGAAGCTGGAAATATTCTATACAGTACAAGACTACATAACTACTTTTCAATTTTCTCCACTGAATCCTTCGCACTACAGAAAGCGACAGAAATAGCAAATATATACAATACCGATCGTGATTTGCTCCGATAGCCTTTCTTCACTCAAGGCAATCAGCACAATTCAAAAATGCTCCTCAACCATCACCAATATCCGTAGTAATGTTCTAAAGAACAAACACAAAATTGTGCTACTATGGGTTCCAGGTCACTCAGGGATCATTGGCAACGAGTTAGCAGACCGTGCTTCCAGGACAGCTTCAGAACAATCGAATATATTTTCAATCTCTCGGACAAAAAAAGATTTTCTAAACGTGATCAACACCTACTGGGATAATATAAGAATGGACGAATGGAAAACATACATTCATCACTATTCTTTCATAAACCCAAAGGGTGAGCCTACTACATATCCTACAGAAACAATAACCATCATGAACAAATGCTTTCTCCGTCTTCGCCTTGGACACTCGCAATCAACCCATAGCCATCTTCTCAAAAAGGAAAACCCTCCAAGCTGTCATCTCTGCCAATCCAATCAAATTCTATCCATAAAACATCTCACATCGGAATGCTCTAAAGTTAATTATGTATGTTCATTACTTTTTAATAAAAAATTTAAAGACCTTCTTAACAACATCAATAGAAAACATTAATAACGTTTATAAACTATAACTCTTACTTAATCTTAACTCTATTATTTAAGCAATCTTTGTAATTTAGCTGCTGGCCTCCCGGACTCTGACATCCCCATACTCTGCTATTATATACTCTAAAGATCTTATCCCAATCCAGCCAAAAGCCTCTGGTAGCTAGTGCTGTTATTTTACTTGTATTATAATATAAATTTAATTTATATTGTAATATATAATAATAATAATAATAACAGTCTAGATTTTTTGTATACAGGTGGTGTCGTGAATAAGCCTGACCTGAATGGAATACTAAAGAAATGTACAAGATCCAAAGTGTTCCAGAATATTTTAGGTTATGTTAGGAGAGTTTTTTGCACCCAGAAGTACTAAATGGCCATATATCTACATTTAAGGACATGTGACTTAGATTTGTTAATAAATATCCCGTGATCTGATAGAAGTATCCCTGCTAAGTCCGCTCTCATGCAGAATAAGCGGGGTTGCTGCACCCAGAGATAAGCCTGTGTAAAATTAGCTTAAAGCGCTTACCCTTAATTGGCTTAAAAAACAATGTTCAAAAAACCAAACTCCCGAACAGAATTCTTTTATAATAGAGTTGGACATTTTAGGTGAGATAATAAATAAACTTTTAAAGGTTTAAATAGTCTAAACATTCTTAAATTGATAGATTAAGAGCATGCCATCAGGCAGGGCCGTAAGGTCCATTGGGGCAACCGGGGCGATGCCGACCAAAGATCCTCAACAGAGTTTTCCGTATGTATCGTTCCAATCTCAATTCAATATCCACTAATCCCTAAATTTCGTTAATGGCCGCACTGTGTTTATTCATAATAAGGGTACCAAAAATCCATTTAGTGCGCGTTAATTATAAAAAAGAATATCAGTATTAACTTTGTAAAATTAGGTTCGGTCAGCGCTATCACACTTTTTGAGTCATTTAAAATCAACTAGTGATTTGATTGATTCTCTGAAGAGCAATGATATTGATCTCAGTGCAGTAGCTATGTGCTGCGCTATTCAGGTTTGAAAAATAGAATCATCGATGTAGCTCCACATGCACACTCCATTTACTGCGCTTCTCATAAGTTGAATATTGTTTTGAACGATGCAGTATCGTTTTAAAGAGCAGTCTTATCTTTCTTCGAATTGTGCAATCCATTTATCAGTTTTTCGATCGTTTGGGCCAGCTTCATTATGAGGGTGAAAACACTTTGGAAACCCTCAATTTGACGACGCTTTTCTGTTAAATGTAATGCCGTTCAAGCTCTGAAGTGAAGGTTTTGAGATGTTCTCAGAGGCTTAAGCCAAATTATACTGAAAACAAACAATTCTACTGTGAGAAACGCCGCTTCATAATGCATTGTCAAATATCAAGAAGTTGAAAGATGGGTTTCATTACAGAAAGACGCATCAAGGATTCCTCATAAATGGAGTGTTGACAAGAAGTTTTTTGACAGAAGATCAACTACGATCACGTTTTACTTTTATGAACTGTCCCAAGTTAAGTATAACATAAATATTTTCTACTCCATGATCACTGATAAGTATTTATACAGTCGACATCCAGGGGCAAACGGCTAAAAAAAATTTTCAAAAATGGCGGCAGAATTCTACTTTAAATTTCGTATCTGTTTGAAGTCCAGTTAGACATTAATGATATCTCCTGACTTTTTTCCGAAATGGATTCCATGGCTAAGTACTGCAATTGTGTGCTTGAGCAGGCTTATTGATTTCTTATTGAGTTCTACGCTTTCTTTAAGCAACTAAAACAAGAAGGAGGAGAGAGCCAAAAATCCTCTCAGTCGACTATCTATATAATTACTTCTCTGTGTCTGAGCCCATGAGCCATGATGGTGAGCATAAATGCTCTTACGAAGAGAGAAACTTATGAAAAAGCTAGCTTTTGTAGGAAGAAGTAGTCAAATTTCAAATATGACAGCAGTTTTTTTAAATATTGTATTTTTGACTGTTTAACGAAAGCAATTAACACGTCGAAATTGTTAATTTAATACCAACAGTGGTATTCTTCTACAGATTCATAACAAATTTTCATAGCAGCACTTGCTATGGATACAGTCTAAACGGTGCGGTAAAGTTTGTATTGTTTGACAATATAAAAAACAACACCATAACGTGCACTTTATTTAGTTTATGAAACAATTTTATTCATCTGCGTAAGAACATTTAAATTTGATTTGATCATAAAAATCAATTCATGTTTTGACAGTTTAACATTCATACTACAAGAATTTTGTAGTTTCTCAGTGGAGGAGTAACATCTCGATGCCACTCTCTTTTATGAATTTTTTGAGTTACGGACGGCATTGAGTAAAAATTCGTAAAGGTGCGATCAGACGGTCATCTAAACTTGTCATCCGGATGAAAAGCTGAAGTCAGAAAACTTATTTATTTCAGACCGGATGACTTCTTTAGGATAAATTCTACGTCATAGTGACGTCAGGATGTCATTCGGATGACAAGTTTAGATGACCGTCTGATCGCACTTTAAGAATTCGTACGTTCGTGAAGTTTTGCAAAACCTTTTTAAGAAACTCACCTAAAGTAACTGGGAAACAATGTGAGTAAAGATGAGTTTGCTCCAGTCAAATACAGAACAGGAAACAGTCTAGTAACCTTTTATTGAATTCATTTAAGCAACATTTAGGAAGTAATTGAGAAATAGGGCCCCATTAGCTCAAACTTCGGCCATGGCAATTACATCCGGAAATTGTGTCGGATATTCAGATTTTGGTCAAAAATCATCTTCTCGGATGAAGCCCATTTTTAGCCCAACGGCTATGTCAATAAGCAAAAATTGTTGGACGAATGCATCCACAAAGATTGATTGTTTGGTGGGGTTTATGTCATGGCGGCATCATCGGGCCTTATTTCTTTCGAAGTGAGGAAGAAGACGTCGTTACCGTAATTGGTCCAAGGTAAAGAACGATGTTAAATGACTTTTTGTGTCCAGAGCTCGACAACAAAAATATAATTAAACTAAATAAAATAAATTCATCAATTTACCACCGCGATCATGCGACTTGACATCACTCTATTATTTTCTATGGGGCCTTGTCAAGTCTTAGTCAACGGTAACAAGGCCACATTGGGAGAGCTCGAGAACAGCAATCGAGACGCTATTGCCGGCATAACATAAAAATGGGAGCTAACGCTTGAAGCTCAGCCAGCTATGCCGAGATGGCCATTTAAATAACGGGCTATTCCAAGAATAACCAATAAGTAATCGGCATACAATTGAAACTCCATTCCATTCGTGACAAAACTATTTTAAACTTGACACCCGCAGTAAATGTTTAATATTTGTTAAAATTGAAAACACACATTTTTGGTAGATTAAAATTTAAAAATGTTTATTTAAATCCTTTTATAATATTTTTTGTTTTGGTTTGAAAAGGTATTTATCGAGATTTAATATTTTATTTAAAGTCTTTTAAAGTAAATTTTTGTTTATTATACAAAGAGATTAATATAGACGTTTATTGTTTTTATTTACACTTATTACGTTATGTATTATATATTTATTCATTCCAATTAATAATAAACCACATAAATGAATAATCAAAATACCGAACATAGTCAAAACTTATTACGTAATACTTATTCAATAAATATTAACAAACAAAAAAATATTTGATTTCTCGCTATCAACAGCAAAATTTTAGTTCAACCCAAAACACCTAAAGGCTGCCTTTAAGTTATAAATCCTCTATGCTAAATAATATATACTTAATAGAGTTTTAATGTTTTTTTTTTTGTTTTTTGCTTATTTTCGATTTAAGTTTCTGTTTAGTTTTGTTTTTTTAATTCAATCAAATCCTCAGTGCTTGCAGTGCATTTAAATATTTTATTTTAGTTTTCTCATATTTTTGCTGAATGTTGGAATTTATTTTATTTATTAAAATTAAATTTAAAAAATAGTAAAGAATGGAATTCTTTTAGGTAATCAAAATGTTAAAACACACTTTATAGTTAGAAAAGCCAACAATTTTTAAGTTTATTTTTCAATTCCACATATTTGAAGTAAACTATTTTTATCTCTTTTTTACTTGCGGGATTTGGATTTTTTTGTTTAAACTAACAGCTAATGAGTTACTACTTTCAAATTGATTTTTTATGTTTTCAATATATTTATACATATATATATGTATGTTTTTTAGTGTAGGTATTAAAATAGTGATTTTTAGTTCAGACTTTTTTAAGTACTTAGTACTAAGCAGATTGTTTTGTTTCGTTTTAGTTTTTTTAATTCTAAAAATATTTTTATTTTTTTAAATTTTTACAATTTTATACAAGATAGGTTAAGACTATTACCCGTATTAGTGTTAAGGTTATTTGAAAAAATATAGAAACACCAAAAAGGTATAACAAAAATATAGAGAAAGGTATAACAAAGGAATATAAAGAGGAAGTGTGAAACTAGGGAAATCTTCAATTGCCTACGTTTGGACATGAACTTCAATGCTAAGAATATTTCTAAGACCCAAGGAACAAAAGCTGACGTTCAACATCAATAAAGATCTAATTTTCTGACAATTTACTAAGGGAAATGCCACTTTTTGACAGGAAACCCAATTATTTGTTCTTTCATTACCGGCGAGGTTATAATCTGCATAAGAGGAATCAGCATCCCTACTGGTCGTCAACTTCTACATCACAAAACATTACTAGAACTCTATTAAACTTCAACAATGTGAGGACGTTTTTCACCTGAGGGGGTTAGTTTTTGGTAAATCAAATTCGGATTCATCCGATTTTTAGGTTCAACAAGTATAATATGCTGCTTAAAAAAAATGTTAACAGCCCACTCCTGCCGACTACGAACGGGAGAAACTCCTCATGACAAGCTTAGACCAGCTTAGACCAAGACGAGAGCAAAATACGAAGGATCTTTATAAGGAAATCATTTTTATGTAAAACTTTGAACTGATAAGCTAAAGAGATGACAGGAAAGTGAATCGCTCAGTCTTTGAAAGTCGTTAAAATACTCCGATAGACGAAATATTAATGACCGAATGTATTTGAAAACAAACTGAAGCCCAATTGTACAAGGCGCAGCGAATCGCTTCGAAAAAACTTGGAGTTAACTGACATTTAACTGGAAACACTGAAGGGTATTTTTCGTTTATGTTCGCTGTTAGGAATAACGCAACCAAGGACTCAGACTAGAAAAGCCAAGAGTCTGGTTCGGGCAAAGGCAGTAAAATCACAGAGGAAATACTCCGTAATCGTTGGTGATAATTGCGATGGTCCATCAGAATACCCTCTAGGCCCCCGCCATTTTTTTTGTTCCAACAGACATTTGATTCCGAATAGTTTGCGCGGTCTGCTGTCGGAAGAATAGGCCCAATATTGTGAATATTGTGTCTATATGAAATTCCATCCTCAATGGAGATCCAGATTTAGGTCAAGCGAAATTGATCAAAATAGAGCTTCCGCTTTAAAAGCGATCCCTCGCACTTTCTGGATTTGGACTCGATGTTGCTAGTTTGGGAATATTTCTATGCATACATTGATGCTTGCATCTAGCAAATTGCTTTTGGAAAGTTTTTCAGTTCCGATCGGTGATATCGAGGAAGCAAGTGGCCAACTAAGCTTCGCTCAAGAATATGTAGTTTTAATGACGTTGTCGATGCTTTTTGCTGAAAGCATAACCATTCAACGTCAAAAGTGGCAGAGGATTGGTAATTAACCCAAGACAGAAGAAGTGAAATGAATGCTGTAAATTTAAGTAGGAATGGTCACGTGAAACTTGCACGTGTCCATTCCTACTTAAATTTACAGCATTCATTTCAGAGTAAGGCAGAATGGAGATGTCTCAATGACTCAGTATTTTACATAAGGCATTTACGACAAGCAGAAGGAAACAATTCTTCAGCTTCTCTGAACAAGTCCAGCTCTCTTCATCGAAAGCTCCAATAGGTTTAACGTAAAGTAACTCCCTTTATTTTTCCTAGATCCGTGTAGTATGGAGGCTGGTCTTACAAGTGTTGGCTTTGTTCATAGCCACTTTTAAATAGTACCTACTAGAAAATGTACTTAAGATAGTACTTGTAGGTGATCCTGTTTACCATGTTAAAGTACCAGTACAAGCTTTTCAGATACTTCAACATTTACTGGTACTACAGATCTGTACTAAAAAGATTGTACTAGATTCTAAAAAAAACTATTATAACTAATTTTCTTTCTGCACCAAAAACCCCTCGCCTTACTAAGCCTATAGCTCTATGAATATAAAATAGAAAAATTGGAAAGAGTGTTAAGGTGCTACAAGATGGGCGAAAAGACAGACAATTTCCAACAAACAAGAAAGGAAAGGTCTTTGCAATTTTTTTTTTAAGAAAAATACCTTTTGCTTTGTTTTAAAGAAAAGGAAATGTTTTATTTACAAAATCTCTGCTGATACTAAAAATGTTAATTGAAATAAAGTAAACAAATTTCAATACATCATTCGTATTCATTTGAAATACATTTATTTTTATTTATAAATATATTTTAATTAGTTCAAAGTAATAAATATAAATATTTACAATCGATTATTCAAGTTCAGTTGTTTTTTATTTTATTTTTTTAAACACTTATAGCTAAAATTCATAAGACTTTCGTTTCAGTGTAGATTTTTTTTCTTCTCAAATACAATAAAAAAAAACATTATTATTCGTTCATTATATTTCTACAGATATTAAAGAAAAATCTCTAATAAAAAGAAGGAAGGGAGCTAAGAGTTATATATTGTATTATTTACTTGTGTGTGAAACTAATAAAACTAAGTGCTTCTAATAAAAAAAACCAGAACATTTTTGTTTCAATTGTGGGGCTTGAGATACATGTAAGTTGTGTGTGTATTTTTAATATTAATTTAATTTTTTTTTTAATTTATTTTGTTATTGGGTATTTAACTTGGACCCGGTGTTTACTTTTCTTTGAATTGTAGTTAAATTAATATTTTATTTTTTTTGCTCTCTATCTAAAAATGTATAGTTAAATTGTTTTTTATTAACAATAAATTGCTTTTAGAAGTAGGATATAGTTAATTTTATTAATTATTATGCATAATACAATCATTTGTCAAATTAAAAATACAATACCTACATGTCCGAATGTGAATAATTCGTTGTTGTTTATTTATAAGAGCAAAACAAGTGAAATTATTATATTATTTTTTATCGACAACATATTTTGGTTTAACATTTCTCTATTTACATTACTAGTAATATCTTTAAGAATTGGATTGTCATTTGCTAAAAAAATATTATTTTTTTTCCTTCCCAATAAAAAAGTTATACATATAACTGATAAAACCAAACTTTCTAACAATTTGTTGCACATTATGGGGCTAAAAATATGCAATAAATTGTTTTTTTATAGTTTGGTCGTTGTTTTGTTTCATCCATAATTACCAATATTATTATTATGTGTAGTAAATCCTCGCATTTAATGCAAACTTATTCGTTATAACCAAATTTTTTATTTTTTTTTTGCTGTTGTTGCTTTTTTTCTAATCTAAATATTGCAGTTGAATAGTGTACACTTTTTCAAAGTATTATTTCTTTCCGTAATTGACTTCATTTCAATGATAATTTATAGTTTTATTATGTAACCAAAATTATTATTTTTATATTTACTTAACTGCTAAGAGTGTTGCAAAAAGAATTTTCTTTTTTTTTTATTTAGGTGATTGAAAATGTTTTATTATTTTTTATTTACATTAAGCCTTGTAAAAAAATATATTTATACATAGTTCTTTACTAAATATTTTACATGTTTTTAGTTTTTTTTTATGTTTATCACTTGAATTTTTCAAAGAATTTTATGGAGAGAAAAAAAGTTTTGATTTTTTTTATGTTAATTTCAATAAATAAAATATAAATTTTACGAGACAAGCTTTCGTTGAGTATTTGTTGTTTGATTATATTTATATATGCATTTCATTAGTTTTTAGTATTTACAAAAGTTTTTATATTCATTTACAAAAAAAAAAAAAAAAAATTTTTAAGTAAATTAGATAATTCAAAAACAATTTTGAATAAAAATGTAAGAAGTTTTCTCTAAGTGCTAGTGGATGTGATGGAAATAGTTCAGTTGCATTTCTTAAATACTGAAGAGGCATTCCTCAAAATTTATTAGTTTCTTGATGTCATTTATCACTATTGCTAGGAAATATGATAACTGTCATACTGAAGGTAATAGAACGTATTTTTTAAGCCATCTCTAATCTTTCAAACGATGTACAGTTTTTTTTTTAAATCGCAATGAACATTTAACTGCGTCCAAATTTCAAATGCCTGGAGGCCTGGGCTACAATTGGACCGTAGTTTGCTATTGCGATGTTATGCTTTGGTTAGGAATGCTGTGATATGGGACATGTCCTTCTAACATAAATATCTTCTAAAAACTCTTAGTATTCCTACCAACAAGGAACTAAGTCCTTCCTATGAAAATTTAACAAGGATAACCATTCTTTAGAAATGGGTGGAAAGTTGCGATGTTGCAGGCTGAAACTCTTCAAGATCCAAGAGCACGATTAGTGGAGTATTGTTGTAGCGGGAGTTGTACGGAAATGGAAATATGCAAGGCTACAACTCGTTTTGCTAAGAGGTTCCGAAGCTTTTGGCCATGTTGTTATCCTAGCAGAATACAATTTAAAGGCAACCATTGGAGAATTATTCCCAAATAACTTAAAATGCTTACCAACAAGGAACTAAAGCACTGGAAATGGAATAAAGGTTACAATTTCTGTAGGAACAATATCTTCAAGGGCGAGAGCCCTATTAGGAGTAAGATCCTTACAAATGGAGATATGCAAGGCGACAACTCCTGCAACTTCTTTTGCTAGGAGGATTCGAGAAGCATTTGGCCTTGTTGTTGTCCTAGCAGAACACGGTTTAAAGGTCAAGAAAGAAATAAGTGTAAGCGGTGAACCAAATCCAAGGCGATTCACAGTAAACAATTCTCTAATCTCCCAATAAGCCTAAGCAACCTCGAGGATTAGTATTTATCTTCCTTGAATGGAGTATAGGTCTTGCATCAGTCCGTTGATATGAACATTTGAAGTTTGCATTAGGGATTGTTGTTACTGTGACAAAAATGTGTTAACATTTGAGCCAGAAATTTAGCAAACAAAAGACTCCATTAAATATGGGCAATGTTAGAAGGATCAATTATCGAAGCAAAAAAAAAAAAAAATTAAGACATTGGCCGCAATCCAAATCTTATGTAGTCTATTTGAGCAATAAGGCAGTACCAAAGTTCATTGCACAATAACATGGTGCACAGGTTTGGTTAAGACATTGTGATGATGATCCTCGTCTTTTATATGGAATACTTTGGGGTAGATTGTTACCTTTGAGGAATTACAGTTAACCCATTTAAATCATGCACGAAGTTCTTTTAAATGTGTGAAGTTTTATTCCATGATTTAAGGAATAAAAAGAAGAGACCTTAGGTTAAGCTAGGTTGAAGTGGCAGTCAGATAGAGGTCCGACTCACTTAGAGACCTTACAACCGAAGAATAGTAATGCATGGAATTATTAAGACATACATTTGTATTGCCCTGACTACGTGAAGGGGCTTGAGAAGAAAACGGATTACACGCAGAAATTCAAATGAAACATTTAATCTCGGCTTGAATTAGAAACTTGAAAAATTAAATTCTACTTTGCAAGATTGCCTTGTACCAATGACAAATTTAGTGTGAACATTTAGTGTCTCGCACTTTACATTCTTATGTAACAAAAACTTTAAAAGAACCGAACCACATAATTTGTTACTGGTAAGGCCCATTGGTAAAATACTACTTAGAGAACACAAGCAAATTTATGCAAAATTTTTGGGTAATCCACATATCGGCCCGATTTAGCATTCAAATGAAAACTCTTTCTAGATGTCGCTTCTAAAAATAGTATGGAGAGCTTGAATTTTGAGTCAAACAGGAATCGCTTTAACAAGAGAATTCCTCAGCTTTTGCGAGAGTAAGAACGGAGGCAGTTGCAATACATTCAAAGAAAACAATGTATTATACTCAGCGCAGAGCGGAAGAAGAGTCACGGCAATTAGAAAATATTTTCAGATAAGATTAGTCATTTGTGACATTTGACAATGAAATGGTCATGCTGTCTAATCATACCTTCACTGGGGCAGAACAATACGTTGTATACACCCTAAACGTCTACGGGAAGGTACAAATTTATGCCTAAGAAATCGCAAACTCTTACTATTTCTTTGGAAACACACACAAACATTTAACACATAATTTTCTTGTAAGATGATGATAAAGTCGATGTTTATATTCTTTAATATAAGACACCGGTGTTGGTTTGGTTTTTTTTTCTGTTCAAATTATTAGTTTTAGAGAGATTCACAATTCAAATGTGTTTATCTATATATTGTTGCATAATAAATGTTATATCACAATGTTTTTAATTTTATTTTTATTTTAATTTATATTTAATGTTTCGATTGAAGCAAAAACTAATTTATTTTTTTTGTGTATTTTAAACGAGATTTTCAAGTTTTATCTTAGTGAACAAAATTAATATCTATAAATTATCATCTTATTAGTCAGGGGTTTTTATTAAAAATTTGAATTACTCGCTTAAATTCTATGAATAAATACAATTTTAATTAGTTTAATTATTATTATTATTTTAAGATGCCTTGCTTACAACAATAGATGCCTACAATTATGCTTAAAATAAAATACAAATTAAGAACATATAATATTTATATAAATAACCATGTAATGTGATTTGAATTAAATCTGTTCTTGGATATCCATATGTAAGAATCTTTCTTGACCTATTTTTAAAGTTTTATTTTTATTGGAATGTTTTGGGTTTTTTTTTTTAGTTTGATTGATAATATTACAAAATTTCCGTTTATTATTTTTGCATTTGTTAAAAAAGGAAAAAAAAAATATAAATAACATTAATAGAAATTATGAAATAAAACAAAATTACAAGTGATAGATGAATGTATGACTTGAGATGCTATTCGATTGTGGGAGGACTAACCAACAAGGACTTTTTTTTTTACACTAATGCACTACAATATCAAATGAGTTTCTATTCTATTATACTTAATGTGAGATGGATGCACTGCACTACCGCAAGGTTAAAGTCTTACTTTCAAGATAAGTGGCAATATCGCGTGCATTCACATTGAATGCAACCATCATGGGCGTGCATCCGTTGTCGTCGCGTATTGAAAGATTTGCACCGGCAGCAACTAACATTACAGAAATGTCGCGGCGTTTATTTTCAGCGGCCACATGGAGAGCGGTGTGTCCCCTGTAAAGTGATAATTTTTTTTTTATAAAAATTATTAATAATATAAAACATTTACTAAAAAATACACATAAATGAACGGTATTTGTTAAAAAAAACACACAAAAATGATAACATTTAAAGCCCAAATACTCACTTAATAGTGTCAGCCTTATTAATAACACTATGCGGTGCGCATGATATAATATATTTTACAATGTCCTTGTGATTTAATTTGCATGCAATATGTAAAGCAGTTTGTCCTGTCGCGTCTACTGATTGTAATGAGAATCCTTGTTCATGTAATGCACGTAACTGTAATTATAATAATGCGAAGAAAAAAAAACAACAACAATACATTCAGTTAGTACACTCATAAATAGTTATAGGCCATTTAATACGTAGAAAAATCATAAGTCAAAAAACTATGTATAAATAAAGATTTAATTTTTTTTTCTAACTACCAAATTTATATCGCCACGTTGGGCTGCTAATAATACGGCATTGGAAGTTTTTTCCAGTACAGAGCTATAAAAAAAATACAAATGTGAACATAAAAAAATAACAATATTAACGCAATTTTCGTTCTTTTTTAGTGATGCAGTTAAGTGGATGTAGTTCGTGCTGTTTTTTTTTTTGGGAAATAATGAATCAAGCGGTTATGTATACAGAGGAATGAAAATGAAATGATGTGTGTTTCCAATTTGTGAGAGCAAAACCATACACGTTGGTATTTTATAGCTATACAAGACGACAATGAAAGTGTCAACCTACACGTTTCCTATTAAACGGTTCGAATCGTTAAATAACGACAGTTATTGTGCCATCACTCAATTGGTGTTTTTTTTACTCTCCTCTTGCCGTTTAATTATAGTAGATAAATATTTTTAACGCTGACGCTTTTAGCATTGTGACATCATCAAAGAGGTAGATGACACCACCGTAATTGACCAGCATAATTGACGTGTGACGTATGTCAAGAAAAATAGATGGAGTGACGAACATTCAAGAAGAATCGGTAAATCTTATTCATTAGAACAGTTTATAAGAAAGCTAAGCAAGTAAGTAACTAGGTAAGTTTGTTGGCTTTAAAATAGGATTGGAGGCTGTATGAAACAACAAAGAACAAGCATTGCCACTCTTGTATTAGCTTTAAGCACAACTATGCTGTTGGCTATGAATTAGCAGATGAGCTTATTAGATTGGAAATTTGATGTTACATTTTTGACGCTTCCGCAAAATCATCAATCAAGGGTGGATAGAAACTCAAATCGACGACCAAGTGGAGTTGGGGAAGGTGATGATTTCGTTGAGACTAACATCTGAGATGTAGGAAATGTCGTTCAAGAATGGTTTTTTGTTTTTCGTTGACGTGATATTTAAAACTATCTTCCTAATCGCAGGGACCTTCACCTGGAAGTCGCTGGATGCCCGCTTCTGCTTCTAAAGGGTGATTTTTTAAAAGCTGAGTTTTTTAGGTTGGCAGCACTTGTTAGTAATGGCGTCCAAACGTCATTAAGTTTTCAGTATAATTTGCCATTTAATCAGACTTACAAACGAGCAACGATTACAAATTATTGAAATTTAGTATCAAAATTATTGCTATGTAGAAATGTGAAAATCCGCTGCTTTATCGAAAAATTGTGTTGAGCGATGAGGCTCATTTCTGGCTTAACGGATACGTTAATAGGCAAAACTGTCGCATCTGGATCCACATGCCGTACAAGAATTACCGAGGCATCTCGAAAAAACGACAGTTTGGTGTGGTTTATGGGCAGGTGACATCATCGGAAAATTTCCTTCAAAGACGACCATGGAAGAAACATCAACGGCGAGCGATATCGAGCCATTATACGCGACTTTTTATTTGCCCCAGTTGGCTGAGTTGAACTTGGTTGATATGTGGTTTCATCAAGACGGTGCCACATGCCACACAGCTCGTGAAACAATGGAAATGTTGAAGGATGAATGTATTGAGCATCTTATCTCTCGAAATGGCCCTGTCAGTTGGCCGCCAAGTCCATGCAATTTAACGCCTCTTGATTATTTCTTGTGATTGAATATTTGTTGCAAATTTGATTCTATTTTTAAGAAAACTACGCTTAAAAAATCACCCTTTAGAAACTTAGTCCAAGTAAATCTTCGATTCACTGTTTAAAAATTCGCAACGACAGGGAAGATCGATCTTTTTTTTTAAGGTGAGGAACCTGATCTAAGACATCATCACGGACGCCAGAGCCCAATAAGTAATAAGTAAGTAAATAAGTAATACAAACATTTTAGAGGAGCAGCTTATATATTTTAAGCAAGTCTATGCGAACTTTTACACAGGCTTGGGTCTGAGACTCCTCGGTCGGTAGCCCAATGTACAAACATCGGAGCCACAATTTTAAAAATAATATTTAATTTCACAAATCTTGTAATCAAAAATTATTCCTTTAGACATATTTGACAATACTGTTCTTAGTTCTATGTTTTATACAGAGTTTTACAGAAAACAGATTTCAGTCGTCCTTTCTGGCCACCAAGCTTTTGCTAAAAGCTTAAATGTGTTAGGCTTGAGTGACACCAACACCTGTCCTGCTTGTGGTGAGCAGGCTGACACAGCAGAACACTTCCACCTGGCGTATTTTCGGGGCTGAAGTGGTGAGGGCCGAATATCTAAGCTCTTCGTCACTGTGTCTGCATTGTGGTACAATGTACCAGTAGTTGTGTCTAAGCGCTTCATCGGATTGTGGTAACCTTCGACAAAAAAAGGTAACGTTAAGTAGGAGATCGACTTCCAGCAGCACCGGACATTATGTTTCATCAGACATTTGACGACATCCTTAGCAAACAAGAAAGAACATTTTTGACAACTCCGCTATTCTAAATTGATTTACGACCCTCATTGTGTATGGAGTTGATGGCGGATGTCATGGCGTTAAAAGAAAACTGTAGAGAAGAGTGAAAGTTACTGGTCTCAGTGTCTTTAGTAGCTCTAGACTGTAGACCCTCTCGTAAGAAGATATCACTAGTCTACTAGTCACCTATGTTGGATGCCAGGAAACTGAAAGGCCGGTTAACAATATAACTAACAAATATAACGACTAAAGTAGCCTGCACCTTCTTTTTACATGCCCTGTTCTCTCTTAAAAACGGAAGGCCCATTTAGGGACCCTCTTCAATGCCCATCTTGAAGGTGTATAATGCATAATACATATAAAGTCTCTTATGCTGCTCTAAATGGTGTAACGAGAAGAGTGAAATTCATGTGATATCACTCGTTCTTTTGATAATGCTGAGGAGCAACAAGTTGATATGAATCACTTTATGTTGAAAAATGAGCTTGGGGGTAAACTCATGCACATTATTGGCTGACTTATTTTTGTTGTTGTAGATACTTGCTGCGAGCACAGAGGTAAAATCTCATGACTCTCACTAGGGGAATACATTGTAATGCGTTATTAAGTCAAAATACTGCCAAAATGCAATAACGAGGCATTTGAGTGGCTTAGGATTAAACCATTCGAAGGTTTGAATGCCGACAGGCAAACTCTATAAGCATATCAAATTGGCTGTTCAAGAGACTGGCTAAGAGCTGGAAGTGACACGTATGAGATAGAGAAATCGAACGAACATAGAGATTACCATTAATTGAAAGATGATATCATGTTCAAAGTCAATCAATAACGAAACGTACTGGTAACATAGAATATCAAAACATGGAAATAATTCTCCCCCAGGCTGAATGTAGGCAATACTTTTGTTCAAGTTAACAATTCATCTTAGCTTGCTGCCGACTGCTAAGACTGTTAAGTTAGAAAATAATTAAGTGTTTTCCAAAAGCTTTTGAACAAGCAAGCAAGCAGTATATTAAATTGTCACAGTTTTGCTATTCACTAACATTGTCGCTATTAGTATCTGGTATAAAGCAAAGCCGATGAGTTAGATTTGAGTGAAAAAAAAAATTAAACTTGAGTACCTGAAGTTAAGTACATCTTCGGATAGACTGAACAATCTTTGTCTGTTGCTGCATGCATTAAATTTTAGTTTAAAATGAAAAAAACCAAACAAACAAACCAAACAATACAAGAAATATTGCAAAACAAACAAAAATTAAGAAACACAAAATAGAGGATAAGAATGATATCAAAATAAAACACGGTGTTTCAGTTATTAAAATAGAAAAAAAAAAAAAGAAAATATGTTATGAAATTTTAGAGAAAAAAGGTGACAAAAAGAAAAAAACAGAAAAACAAATTTCAATTCTTTACACAAAATTTTACCTCTTGAACTTGAGTTCAGCTTTTTTAACTTTAGTCCTCACTAGATGTCGTTAGTAAAAACATACATATAACACATTTGTTATTTTGTTTAAAAAAAATAAATGAGAAATTAATAAAAAAAAAGAATAAACTTAAATAAATAATATACATTTGTTTTATATAAAAAATATAATTTAAAAGATTTTTTTCGTACATACATTTGCTTTGGGTTTGTGAGAGTTAGTTAGTGGGAGGTTTTTTTTGCATGCTATACCATAATATAATTTGAAGGGAAGGGAAGACTTCGGAATACTGTTTAGTCTTTGCGTTGAACATAAGTTGGCTACATCCATGCAAACGTGCAGTCCGTAAACACCAATATTGTAATGAAAAATACTTACTTATGTTGGGCAAGGACTAAGCTGTATTCTGAAATCCTTGGTAAAGTTTAAACATTTTTACAAAGATTAAAAGTTAAAATTAGATTTTTTTTTAGTTTACCGTTTTTTTCTGTTGTTGTTAGTTTTGGTTTTATTTATTTTTAAAATAATAATATAACATGCAGTTTCTGTTTTTTTTTTCTTTAAATAGGTACATATTTAGATAAAATTACAGGTGGGTTTAATAAAAGAGAGATAGAGAGAGATAGACATATAAAGTTATGCGGTGCATTTGTGTGTGGATATAAATTCAGTAAAGTAATATAACAAAGTACACGCCATGTCCGAATATTTTGTTTACCACTAAACAAAAAAACATAATTCGAAAAGCAACTACAATTATAGCTTTAAAACAAAGTTGTTAAGGTGGAGGTGAAGGTTGCAATACAGTGAACGGTTTACGAAAAATATTATTATAGAAAGAAATTGAATAAAACCAATTTTATTAAGGGTGAAGGAGGCGAAATGCAATTGGCTATTTCGTTTGAGCACTTAGGGTGGAAGTAACGACAAAACAACGACAGGCGGGATACATTGCGGCGATGACTAAGGGAGTCAAGAGATTTCGCAATATCTCGATCGCCAATAAGTTTTATCGCACGTTTTTAAGTCCTATCCAGTAGCTATTGTTAAATATGTTATTGGTGCACGTTAATACAACTACCTAAGATGGAAAGCCTTTCGGTTTCAGCGATGCAAGTGCCATTCATGGTTAATGACAGAATATTCGGGTTTCGCTTTAATAACAGAAGACAGCATTGGGTTTTAGAAGCATTAAATTCTACTCTGTTGGTTTTACCCTTAATAATGCTGTGAAGGTCAGAATTTAATAAGCTTAACATACGTTGCCGTTCCAGCTAAACGCCGGAGGATGAGATTAAAAGTACTGTCATCCACGAAGGAATAGATTGGATTATAAGTGAGAGAAAGGAGGTAATTGATAAAAATGAGAAAGAGAGTCGGGGCGTTCTGTCCTTGCCTTGGGGGACACCAGCATTTATTTGTTGAGTTGCAGACTTGAAACCGTCCAAAACAGGTTGTATTGACCGGTCCGAAAGATAATTTCTAATCCATTTAGGAAATGTATCATCGACTCCAAAAGCACGCATTTTCGACAAAAGAGCTAGATGCCAAACTCCGTCAAATGCCTTTGAAATATCAAGAGCTATGACCTTACTTTCACCACCACGGTAAATAGATTGGTTTCACTTTTCGGTTAGATATGTAATCAAATCACCAGTGGATCTGTTGCTGCGAAAACCGTACCGTCATTAAGAAGTTTTCCGGATTCAAGGTAATTCATTAGATGACGATTTATCAGCGTTTCCATGACTTTGAAAAAAAAGGGACGTAAGTGCAATTGGGCGGTAGGAGGAGGAAGAGGAAGATTCTTCTTTTTTTGGACATGCTGGAAAAATGCTGTTTTCCATCTTCTCGGAGAAAGCCCTGAAGAATAGGACAGATAGAAAAGCAGACAATCAGATTGGCTTTACATGTAGAGCTGACAGCAGGATTGTCATTGTAAATGAGTGGCGGGACAGATGATGAGGCCGAATTCTTAATGTTTTTGACACACGACCATAAGTTTTTACTTCCTGTAGGACTTTGTAGTATATTTTTCCTCAACTTTTGATCGTAGGAGAATTTGACACGATTAATATGGGCATTGCAGTCATTTCTGGCTCTTTTAAACTTTTTTCGGTTTATCTCAGATGGGTTGGCCACAGACCAAGTCACACCATGCGTTTTGGGTTTTCAGTAGCTATAGTGTGCCTATTAGCTCTGCTGAACTATGCATCAAAACAACTTTCTACCCACCGTCTCTCCAATTGTCCAGAGACAAAAAGTTTAGGCAGGTGTCTCACAGTAAATCACAAATGAAAATGTTACTGTTGTTATATGTTTGATGACGCGATGTTTTTGAGTCTAACATACTTTCACGGGATCTGGGACTAAACCAGTTTGTGCAAATAGCAAGCAGATTGACCAGTATTCTATAAAGCAATTGCAAGACACTGTTGCACTGCTATATTTTGAACTATGTCAGAACAGAACGTACTGACATGTCATTTTGCTGTCAATTTGTAGGACTTTTCCTATTTCCATCGAAATTGCTACAAACTCTGATAATGACATCGCATGAGAGTGACAATATTCCTTAACGATAAGTGCAGTGTCATCGACGAGGTCAGAAAAAAACGCATCAGTTCAGTAACGTTTAAAGTGATCAACGACGCCCGACGATAACCATATGGGAAATCGCAGAAGAGATCGATTTCATTATAGATGTCTCTCACAACATATATAAGTTCGTTAAGCTGCATTTATCTCTCCGATGTTAAGATAATAAACATTGAATCGATTTTTTGTGAAAATAATTTTTTACACACGATAAATTAAATTACTTTACTGAATTTAGTACCACTTTCCCATCCTTTTGGGACTTAATTACTAAAATACTCATCAGTGGATCATAACAAACGGATAAACAACACAAACGGATTAAAACAAACAAAACAAAAGCACTATAATACAAATCAAGAATCTACAACACTGTTTCACAGTCGCGGACATGCATGCGCATTCAGCAATATTAGTTAAGCCTCCCGTACCCCAAAATTGAAAAAAAAAAAACAATTTACAATTCGAAATTCTTCTTATAGAAATGGTAATGCAAAAACATTCGTTTACTACAATATGGAAGCGTTGCCATACCCGTATTGGAAGTACGTCCAGTCTGGTCAATGTTACGACGTTCGTTCTCCTCCTGGCGCTGTTGGAAGGCCGAAAATGCGCGTTCCTGATCCGGTGTCTGGGGTAAAGTTGCACACTCCTGGTCTAAAACATAAACCTCATCCGAGGCGATATCCGTAATATAGTGTAGATGCTCCTGTGCTCGATCGATACGAAAGAAACGCTCTGCAGTGCAAGCTAGAAGGAAGAACAAAATTTAAAAAAAAATTTACTTAGAGAAGTGTAAAATGCAAACTTACAATCAACGAAACACCATTCTTGTGACATTTTGGGATAACTTGTCGACTCCTCGAAGAACTTATTAATATTATTTCGCACTTGTTCCAAATCAGAGACGGGATCTATTTCCACGTTGCCCAAGTTTACAGCGGTCTTCTTAAGCATGTCTTTGTCGTAATGATATTGCTCATAGTTGGGCATTGTTATGCGGAGAATGTTCATGTTTAATGGGTCCAAGCCGGTAGTCCTGAAAAAGAGAGTACGTTTAATTGTAATTTCAAATAAATCTTCTTTAAACTAAAACAACTATCGTCTCGAAACCTCTCACAGTTATTGCGACTCTCAACTAATTCTGTATGACAGGAGGGACACCGAAGTATCCCCTCTCACCTTTCTACAGTAAAACTGCAAATGGAAGCCAAAAAGTCCTGCTATATAATTTGCAAGCGCAGTCGCTAAGCTTGCAAATAAAATGCTTAATCATGTTGAAGCTAAATATAGCCAACACAATTTCGTCTTAATTTTCAACGAAGAGGCGAATTACCTACCACTTACAAGCAAAATCCAAGTCATCGGCTTTGCTTCAATTTCATTAAAAGCCAATCAAGTGTCATCGGGTTGAACATTCAATTAAAAAATGCCAACGTAGTCGTTAAGTAGAAAAATCAATACTTCCTCTTCCACCCATCGCCGGCGTTAACACGGTTACTAAGTAATTGCACTGGTAAAAAAAAGTAGCAATCGCACCGCAGATGTCCCTCTACTCCTCTCTCTCCCAATTAGAGGATTAATTAACTCACAAAAATATTATCCCTATCTCTGTGTAGTGTGCACACTACTAATCTCCAAATGGAATAGATAAATAAACTTACGGCACATTCACTCGTCCGTGTTTTCGCTTCGCCAACATCACAGCCTTGTTGAGCAAGTCGATTTCGATTATTGACGGCTTTACCCGACACGCTTCGCCATCGACTTGCATTGGAATTGTCTTGCTGGTGACAATTTTCGCAGTCTTACACTGGCATATGCAAGTGCCATGAGCACCGGCTTGGAGAAAGGGTAACTGGTATGTGGTGAGACCAACAATCTCGAACATGCCATCGTCCGTTGATGGTATGCATTTGGTGAAGGAATCATTCCATGGATGAGTGCCACCCCCATAGCTGAAAGAGAAAATATTACAATTAAACTATGGCAATCATGGAACCATGGAAGACTACCAACCTTGGGATGTTCAGCACAAGTATTGCATGGACACGTGCTTCCTTTAGTTTGGGTGTATAATCGACGCCGTCGGCTTCAAGGGTCACACAATCAGCGAGATTTCTGTATTTTCGCAAGATGAGATCTTTGCCACCCATTTGGCCATAATACATTTTGTTACGAAGACGCGAATTGAAACGCTCCGGGTGGGCTTCACGTGCTTCGTGAAACTCTAAGGCAATGTGGGCATCAACACCAAATGAGAAGTAGTTGTTGATCACGTTCAAGGGAAGGTTGTCTTTGCCTTTTTCCGTTGGTTCAGCCTCTGGATTCGGAGTTACTGTCACTCTCCAGCGATCCAACAAAATGGTGTTGGACATTCCGATCTCACGCAGAATTTTGCCAACTGGTTCATCGGTGTAACCCTGAAATGTGCGGGAGAAAATTAGTATTTTTTTTGTTTTTGTTAATCGGATTTGTGTACATACACCACCCCAGCCAAGAGCACGAGCCAGATCGTTGCCTGTTCCAAGTGGTAGAACACCAACTGCTGGCGGTGGCTGAATGTTGATTTGATCCAAAATCGAGAGCACCCATCCAACGGTACCATCACCACCGCATGCGAGGATTCGCAATTGGGGCGCTTTTCGGAACATTTCCAAACTGTAAAAATAGAATGAATGAGTGAATGAAGTATTTAGATAGAAAACAAAAACAAATAATAATTACCCCATTTTCGGACCACCTTGTGTTAAATCAAAGACCTGTCGTGGATTGAGAATCCATTGAAATTTTCCCAACAGCTTTACACCCTATAAAAAAGAGAAAACCAAAAACAAAAGACAATTATAGTGACCGTAAATATGGACAATAAACGAAGCATTTCCATTACCTGGTTGCCACCACTTTTCGGATTAATAAATACTATCACAGGTATTGCCTCGGGCGATGGTATTGGTTTGACAATGAATGCTCTCGGCTCCTTATCTTTTGGTTTCTTCTTATTCGATGGCTTGCGTTTATTATTTCTCAGTGAGGATTTAAAATTTCCTTTATTCGGTAGCTTAACGATCCACGATGGCGGCACAATAATTGGTTGGTAGTTTCCTGTAAGGAGATACAAACAATGGTTGGTTGGTGATGTCATTGTGCAATTGTATTCAATTCAATGGGAATTCTTAGCTGCGTCGAAAATTTGTTTCATTAAAGTCTGACAATAGATATATGCATATTTTTAAATTTTCAATTAAAAACTGTTTATGTATATAATTTTGGCGGCTTATAGTGAGCGCAAGGGATCGGAGGTAAGCTCATTAGCACGTACTTAGGTTTCATCTATTGGTAGATTCGTTATTTTTTAGTTTAACCCTCACACGTTCTTTTTTAACCAGGGTTAATATGAGCATTTTTATTTTATCATATATTGGACACTTTTTACCCAAATTGATTTAAAAATTTATGAAAAAGATGGTAAAAACTTAAAATTAATTTTTCCATAGTTATTCACACTAATGGGGGATTCTCCAATGGGGAATAATATTAACCAGGTTTAATAAGGCACTGATTAACCCTAGAAAGATAACCTATTAAACGTGTACTGCGCATTTGATTTACATTACTGTGAAAATATGGTTATCTTTCTAGGGTTAAGGGACAAGAATTGTCGCCCATGTGAGGGTGAGGTAATTTTTTGAGGCAGAGTGATATAGGGTGATTTATCGTGAGGTTTGATTTTCAATGGCTTTTTAACGGATCACGCGTGACTCCTATCAAATAGCTTTGACGTATTTTACATGAGGATCTCGGCCTAAAAGCGTACAAAATTCAACTTGTGCAAGAAGTAGGTACAGGTCAGGATTTGAACTAGCGAACTCTAACTTAGCGGTCCAACGCACTTAGCCACTGCACCAACAAAAGCTACCATTAAATCCATTAAAAATAACATTATGGTGTGGTTTATGGGCTGGTGGAATCATTGGTCCATATTTCTTCAAAAATGAGGCAAATCAGAATATTACTGTTAGTGTTAAATCTTCCTGAAATTCAAGCCTTTGTTCTCAGTGAGCTCTGGTTTCAACAAAAACAGCCCTACGAAACCATACAACGCGTGAAACAATGGACTTGCTGAGAAATCATGTTGGTGAGTACTCAACGTTTTTCTACGGTAAATTGGCCGCCTTTTGGACTATTGTCTCTGGGAATATATATGTAAAGTCTCAGGTCTTCGATTGACCCTCTGGGAGCCAACATTACTCGTGTTAGTCGCTATGTTCGAACGAGACGCCAAAAATTTGACCTTCCGAATGGACAACATCAGACGTAGTCGTGGCCTACATTTACATGAAATCATTTTCATGAATTGTTCTTTTAACCGATAATACAAATTTTAAGTTCACATTCAAATATATGTGTTTTATTTTACATTATAAATCAAACCTGCCACCCTTCGGATGATTGAGCGCACTGTATTTATAAAAAAGGACGGTATATTTCAATATAGGGCAGTAGATCTTACCATATCTACGGTTAAAAAAAAATTATGAATGATTTTTAAAACTTAGAAATGAATGATATTACATATAGTGGAGTGGTATATGTAGCACTTTTCTTAATATTTAGTATGACGATCATAATGAAAATAATGACTAACAATCTTTTGCTTGGTTCAGTTCCTTTTACGCGCTTGTAAATGGCTGGAGCTTTGTTAGGTTAAACAGGGGTGTGGTAAAAACGAAATCATCACAGAACACTAGGCACTAAAACGCCCATCGCGAGCATTCAAAAGGCAGAAAAACCTAAACAATTTCCCTGGCAAAAACCTAGAAGGCCCTTGAAGTCCATGCCATCTATTTTCTCTAAGGTTTTCCTAAAAAAATTCTTCGACTACGCACTATTGCCTCGCATTAACTGGGTACATATGTGTATGACGTCCTCAGCAGCCTGCAGATCTCCACTGAATCCATATCCGATAAGCCGAGTCTGTTTGCGTGTTTCCGCAGGAGAAGGTAGCACACCCTGCTTAATTATATTAAATCCATAGATCTTTAACTGACGAAAATTGGCCTTAGATACCCTGCGTCCCCCAAAACTTGAACAAAATAGACTGGCAGACCTACCGCTTAATAGTGCCCCTTATCATGCAGAGGGGAGGTTTGATGTCCCTCCTATTCTTGCAAGCTCATCCGCCCGCTCTTTTCTCTCAATACCGCAGTGTTCTGACATCCAGCACAATCTCACTCGGTTCTGATTGCGTAACGCTTTAAGCATGGTTCGCTAGCTTCAGACGGTATCATAATTGATGTTGGTTGATTCTATTGTCTTGAGTGCGGCCTGGATATCGATATAGATGGCGATATCTCTTCCGGATACCGATCTTATCTGCAATTGCTCGGCCGCCCTAAAGACAGCAATACTTGGAAGAAGATACATGTGTCCCTTAGTCGTATAGACACTCTCAGTTTTGGATCCTCCAAGAAGATACCAGAACCTGTTCCTTCCGAAGTTTTCGAACCATCTGTAAAAATCGCAATTTCGATCGATCTGATTACTGCGTTTCTTTGTCAATCCTTTCTTTCTGGATGAAGCTGGAACTGCTACACATAAATATATAAGTAACTGATCGGAAAACACACTTAAACCTCAATAAAACCTTGGCCTTTTAGACCTACTAACATATTTGTCCACTTTAAAAAGATTAGGCACAACAAATTTATTTAAAGGAAAACAATTAGATCAAAACAGTTTCACGGTATCTAGTGTCAGTTATAAGGTTCATCACAACTCGGTGCAAAAAGAAACTATTTATGTTCGAAATGTATGAAATTTATTTAAGAATTACCTAATTACACCTTTCGAGGCAAAATTGTTGCATCAGAGTCTCGAAAAAGGGAGACAGTCCTATTGACAAAGTTTTACTGATTGATAAAGGGTGTTTTTATGGCAGAAAGCATACATGAATATCTTATTGTTAAAATGAGAATGCAACACTCCCATTGAAATAAGCATGTTATCACCTTGAGCTAAGGATATCTAAAAGCTCACCTTAAGATACATAATCTGTGACTTATTGAATATAATTTCGAAATAGCCTTTATCTACTTCAATCTATTAATAAACATGAAGTTGTGAATTGATAGACAAAAGGAAGAACACTTAGACAATGAGGATGTCTTTATAGCAACTTAACTGCACGATTGTTCTATATCTGTAAATCATGTTGATGAAAATGCAAAAGTTGAAACTTTGTACATCGATAGTACGTCTACATCACGTCTGTGTTGCATGAGGGATTATTTTATAAATCTATATATACAAACTATAAAGGTTTAGTTCAGGTGGGATGTATAGAAGACATTGGAACTGTGGAAAACCTCTTTATAGAGTTTCTGTTGATAAAGCAAACGACAATGGGTGTAAGAACTATTGTAGAAGGAAAACGTATTTGTATACTGAGGAAGTGCAGAACAGTTCGAGGCTGTAAAACGCCTGTGAATGCCTGTAATTTGCTACATTTATAGATGATTATACTCGCAAGGTGTTTGTATATTTTTCACATAAGAATAAAGCTCTGGCAAACATATTAAGAGAAAAATAAAAACCCTTCGGAGTGGCAATGCATGTGTACTTCTCAGTCATGACATTTCAGTCAAATGAATAGGTGAAGACATTTTTTAGATTCATTATAACCTTCTTAATTTACGGGCTCTCTGCGCATGAGAGAGGACAGCCAACCATTATTTGCGATCCCATGCAGGCTGATTTCAATTTTCCAGACCAATCGCTCTGGCTTCCACGATACTCGATATCTGGTCACGGTATCGGTGGACATGTATATATTTGATAGCATATATTTCGTCATGTCCTCATTTACTTTAAGACCAACTTGTTTTACCAGAACTTGCCTTAGAATTTGGTCTACGTTTGATTTGCCGGACCGGAAGCCACCCTGGAACGTGCCGATTAGTGTATTGTCGAAGGTTTAAAGCTTTCACATAGTACGTTGGATAAGATCTTGTATTCGACACTAACCACGGATATGCCTTGATAGTTCTTGCAAGAAATAGGATCGCCTTTCTTGAAGATGGGACATATGAGCTGATGCTCCAGTTACAGTGTATGCCTCCACCCACGCTTGGTGGATCAACATCAACAATCAAAATCAGCGACCTTGCTGACCTCAAGCTTTTTTTTATAGCTAAGCTGCTGGTTCTTCATTGACATGAACGCGAGTTTTCTTTTTCCCAGCTGCTGGAAAACCATAATCTACTTTTCGCTATGCGTGTCGTTAGACTAAGTTTCTTTCGCTAAGTCTGCCCCTGCGTTCCGGTCTTTTTTGCTTTCTTAAAAAACCTCCGGATGATGTTTTGATCTTCTTGAGCTAGGAGACTACGTACTCTCTTGCTGCCATTGTGTTTCGCTGCAGCGTTCTAATATGAGCAGTTTCTGTCACATTTTTGCGGTATACGGACACATCCTCATACCATGGCTTTTCATCCTTGGGATGGCTAATGAGGTGGTTTCGGCTACTCCTTGGATGATATCGCAAATACTGGGACCACGGGGTGTTGGGGTCTGTGTTATGTGAATGCACAGTGGAGAGTTACTTGTAGTCTCTGGCTACTCCCGGTGTGGTAAGGAATCCAAAGTCAAATTTCTTTATGAGTAGAACCAAAAATCTGTCTGCAGAATAATTTAATTGACCAAAAACGAATGGTCTTGTCCAAGATAAGTTTTATACGATTAGAAACAACACTTTGGGTAGCCCAAAATTCACGTAATGCTCGGCTTTTAGAATGTGATTTAACTTCGGCGGAATCAACATATTCTATTAGATTTTGGCTTGGTCTAACATGTGGAAAGAATCTTTTTTTTTTGTGTACTAGTGCTTTAGTCTTTTAAGTATTTAGATAAAGTTCGTCGCGGTGGCTTTGAAAATCAAACTAAGAGGAGATTTAAGGGATTAGAGGTGTTTCCCTTGGATTTTGTTTTATGAGTAATTAAGTTATATTTCAACTTGATTTCCACACATTTCAAGAGAAAATATTAATTTTATAAAAAGTTATCGTTAAAATTTGAGTGAAGAATTGAGTTTTGATGTATTTTACACTTTAAAATAAATAAATATTAGGCGTAAACGGCCCATACAGGACCTAAAGCCTAGTTTCTCCAACCATTGTGTTTGCGAAGTTATATATTTTTACACGAATGGAGGCACCTACAGTTTAATGCCGATTCCGAACATCAATTTATTTTTGAGAAGCTTCTCATGACATTTCTTACTCTTGGATGTTTGTCAGACGTTCGTAAGAGGTGGGGCAGCGAATAAACACTTTCTGGTGGTACAGATCGCGATTTGAACCAGCGACCTCTCGCTTAGTGGTCCAACGCACTTAACCACTTAGCCACTGCACCACATGCACTACAACGCGTATTTTCTTGATAAATCAAAATAGAAAATTTTATAACGAAATAGGGATCGCTTAAAAGGATAATTTTAAAGGGATTTAAAAGCAAGTATTTAGCTTTTAAAAAGTTTTTATTCGACCAGTAGCCTTACATACATATTTATTTTATTTACATCTATTCAATAATTTTGATTTAATTAAATCATTGGCAACAGAAAAACGGAAAGAGAGAGAGGGGAGGGAACATAAAAGTAAAATAGGTACAAGTCTAAAGGACGAATAGAAAACAAATTTTACAGAGCATCCTAACCCTCATCATGTTACAAACGAAGTTCACATCAAGAAAGGAAGGATATTTTCGACGATGGTTGTCCTTTGTCATTCTCTGCTCTACACGTGTTCCATTTTCTCTATTAAAAAGAGATGATAACTTTAAGTTGATGTGGTCATGATGGTATCACACAAAACTAAAAGGAAAAAAAAGGCCAACCATTCTGAGAAACTGGGAACAAAATGAATGATGATATTGATGATGATATGCTTGAAATTTTTTAATTCAATTTTCAGGAGCCAGCTCACCGAGTGGAAATGTGCATGAGGTTGGACAGTCGGTAGGTAGTGAGTGATACACGCTTAGTTATCTTCTATGGAATTTTATTTTTGTGGTTAAGAAGCAGAGCTTATGTTATTTAATTTTAATTTGAAAAACTAGCTCCAAGAACTATAAATGGTTTATGTGCAATTCCGTGTTAAGGGTTAAGGAGCGCATGGGAGAAACGTTTATGAAGAGACACAGCAGTTTCGGACAGTAAAGTTCTGATATCTGTGGAAAAGTAATTAAGGAATTTCTCATAAGTTCAAAGAAGTCACTTAAACAGATTTATGTTGTTAGTTACCTCAGTGCGCGGTCTAAATGAGTAAATGAGGACTAGACTAAGCAAAATGTCACTATTGATAGCAGCAGTTTCGAGTTAGTTAAGGAGTTTATCTACCTCGGTGCACAGATCAACTCCACGAAGAATTACCCTAGGAAACCGCTGCTACTTCGGTTTGGCGAAACACATGAGTTCAAAACTCCTAAGTTAAAGGACAACGTGTATTCTCTATAGAACGCTTATTCTTCTAATAGTTCTGTTATACGGCGCAGAGTGTTGGACGATAATCAGAAAAGAAGAGTTAATACTAGACTCCTTGTGGAGAGAACATTTGGTCCCGTGTGCGTAGAAGGCAAATGGAGAAGAATATACAATGAGCTGTACCAAGATGAGGATCTTCACAACTATCTGGAAGCCGCATGCCCCGGATCGCAGAGGATGAAAGGATGCCGTGTCTTAGGCAGGGATACTTCTCGGGTTGGGTGTCCGTTTAATAAGTACGTAAGTACCTTTTCGGTGAACGCTGGTTAAAATTTAAAGTGGATCTAAAAATGGAGGCACCCCTTTTGAACACGCATTCTGCTTTATTAAGATTCACAATGATTGTAGAGCTTATTTTCTTGTTGGCATTTAAATCATGTTCTTTTGGTTTTCAGTTTACTTGGTTGGTTAATTAATTCAAGATTAAGATGACAAAACGAGTCAAAGGATGAATAAGAAGGAGGAATGGAAAAAAGATGACAAAATGAGTCAAAGGATGAAAAATCAGGTTTTCCTGTTTTTGTAAAGTGTGAATTGTACCCAAGTCACATCAAAATTGTCTGGTTTGATGAAGAGTTTCGGCAAGCAGTTGCAGCAAAACAACATGCCTACAGAGCGGTGCTGCTTGTGGCGAATGACGATTGAAGAAAGCCTTTGATGTCAAAACAGAAATTAGGCAAAGCAACGAGCTATTTGGCTTTACTTCTTTAACATCATCCTTGAAAGCATTGTGCAAACTGCAAAACTCACAAGCCAACGATATTGATACCAAGCGGCAAAAATGAATTTAGAGGTAAATGAGGGCAATACGAATTATATGCTGTCAACAAGAATGAACACCTAACATCGATGAATCAGCCAGAATATCACAATCAACAGCTTAATCTTTTAGGTATTAAGGGACTTTGTCTATCTCGGCTCTGATTTCACTTCTGAAAATGACATCTCCTTAGAATCAAACAAGAAACAACGGTTGCCAATCGCCGTTTCTTTGGACTACTAAGGAATATATGTAATTAGGCCCTCTATCAAAAACCCAAGAAAACTCTATATATGACTTTGATATCGATCCGAATCATCGATTGACCCTTTCTAAAGGGGATGAATTTATCCTTGGTCGTTTTGATAGAAAATTTCTTGCTAAGACATGTGACTCTGTTTGCCTTAAACGGGTTCTGGAAAATGGGAGCTTCAGCGTCGAAATTTAAAAGCTGTATAGCGACATAAAAAAACAGTGCAGGGCGCTTGAGATGGCTAAAACATGTAGAGCGAATAAATACCAACCCTCCAGCTCCCAGAATTTCAGCTCTGATCCCGTAGGACAACGCAGTAGGGACAGTTCTCACATTAATTGGCGCGCACAAGTGGAATGGATTTTATCCAATACGGATTACGCATCTGAAAGCATATAGCCAAAAACCGCGCTAATTTGAGAGATACATAAATGACTCTGTGACGTCAGGAAAAAATGTCGCATTAGAGTGACATTCAAGCTACGATTTGTCATTGGTCATTTGCGAAAAAATGGCTTATTGAAATGGCTATGAATTAAATATTATCGAAATTTTTGTCCCAAAATCAAATGACGGACACTGCGAGTCATTTAAAATTTTCCGCTGGGATGACATTAAATGACGAGCGAAAAAATGATGATCACATGGTAATGTCTCATCAAAATGACAAAAGAAGTGGTTGAGCCTTCACGAGAAGAGTGCATTTTGTGCTGGAGTACTAATCGAATTGCGCGAAGAAAAACCTGAACTATATCGCAATGTCCTTCTTATGTCCGGCAATCAATTCGATTATTTGTTGAGGTTGGTGCAACCACACATCGAAAAACAGAACACAAATATGCGAAAGCAAAAAAGTTGAGTAATTTGTCCTAGACGTCATTAAAGAGCGATCATACGACCATTTTTTTCCGTCATTTTAATGGCACAAAATTTATGACGCCGAAAATGTTATCCCAAAAAATGGCGATCACACAAAACGACATTAAAATGACTGCTTTGCGACGCGATTTTAACGTCACAGCGTCATTTGAATGACTCGAAAAAATGGCTGTGTAATCGTAGCTTAACAGGGTACGACATACCGCAAATATCATTACATATTTTATATTCTCTGAGATCTCAGAATTCCAGGAAATAGTGCAATGTGGTAGCCTCGTAATGCAACATAAACATTTTCAAACAGATTCAATTTCAGAGAAAGTTACGTGTACTAAATATGTAGGTGCATATGTAGATACCACACCTACGTTCCCACATTTATTGAAATATCATAATTAAAACTAATATTTTGAATTTCCATATGAGAGTCAGTCAAATGACATAGCACGTTCATGCATTTATGTAACTTAGACGTTGAATAATTAGAAACTTACCTAATGAGCACTCTTCACCGATGCGTTCCTGATTAAAGCACGACTCCTTGTTATGATAGACATCCTTACACCAGGCGCAGGACAACGCAACAATCTCTTTGGAACCAAATAGTTTTCCTTGAACTGCCTGAAAAAGTAAAAAAAAAGGAAAAAACAATTTAAATTGGCAAACTTCAAAGGTATAAATTTATAAATATTTTATAGAAAAAAATGGGAAAATGGAAAACGGGACAAAAAACGAGTTCCAAGTGAAACGAAATTACTTTTGCTTGCAAAAGAAGAATTAATTAGGGAAAAAGGTCAACGAATATTTGATTATGGCTCAGTTTGCTTGAAGTTTTTGAGTTTTGCGTTTTGATTTTCTAGACGAGAGGCTTTTGCAACATAACGTGACTTAGTACACAAAGAAATTCAAAATATTTATTATGGAAATTTGGTATTGTATACATGTAGTTGTACCTTAACCTTTTTAAATAATTGATTATTGTGATTTTAAGTTGTGAAATGTTATTCAACACAAGCTGTTTGTATTTGGCCGCATTTGTGTAGGACGAAAACTTTCGTCGCAAAGCTCTTGAAAGCACTCGCAATCTATCTAGGAAACATCGCAGGTCTTGGAATGGGTAAAGAAACGCGAATAAGAAGGCTAAGCGATACAAATGAAATGAAATGTTATCCCCATTGTCTTCATCAAGGCTAACAGATGATAAGCAGTCGCTCGGTTTTTTAAAAAAAAACATGAATTGCTTGAAATTCAAAGGCCGCAATTTTATTTTCACATTTTTTATTTTATTTTGTCGATTTTAAGTCGGGACCCGTAGACTTTGCCATTTTGTTCTGCAATCCAACGTTTCGCCTGCATCTCCGAAGTTCAGCAGGCAGATCTTCCCTAAGGTCGTTTGGCCGTGTTACAATATTCACTCTGCGTATCATATAACATCCAATATCATATAATATTAGTCGCAGATCGAACCCCGTAATTTTGTTTTTGGACCGCTCATCTGGCCTTCCCTTGATTTGTGTCGACGGTCTTTTTCTCTATAAATGACTAACAACGAACAAATCCAACAAAACCATAAATAAAATGAAAATACATAGCTATTAAGTTTTTATTTTGACAGCATATGTATGGATATTCCATCAAAAAAATTTAGTAGATGGGATACGGTTATGCGGGTCATTCGAAGACAGACTTCATTTTTTTCGGTTTAGACTGAATAACATCTGTCAAAAGCAATGTGTTTATTCTTAGTCATTTATATTATGCTGATCAGACTGTATGACACCATACGTGAACGATTTATACATTTATTTAATGAATTAAAATTTTGGATTGCATTCATTGACTTTAATTTGATATTGGAAATAAATGACTGCAATCACCATTCATTTTGCGTTCAAATGTCAATCAAATTCTATCATTAAAATCTTTTTGCATTCATTAGAGATTGCATTCATTTGAATGCTGGAAAAATGAGTGCACTCATTATACCCTATCCTAAGGGTATATTAATTTTGACACATAGTTTTTATTCGCCGTAGACCCATAAAAGTATATATATTTATGATCAGGACCAAATCCTAAGACTATCTAGCAATGTCCGTCCGTCCGTACGCAATTTTTAGGCCTTTAAAATTAAGCTAGGAAGCTGAAATTTTGACCACATATTCCCTAGGGCTCCGAAATGGTTAAGTGTAATACGCCCACTGCCACGCCCACAATTTAGAAAAAACCGTTTTAAAGCTAAAGTTAGAGAGATAGAGTGTTACAACCTTCACAAGATATGTAGGCACTGCCCTCCTTTATAAGTTTGTCATAGCCTACTTTTTGTGGGCGTTTCTGACTAAAATGCTGTTTTCTTCGAAAATTTTCACAGAAAGCGAAAAAAACTGTTTAACAAAATATTTACCCAATATTTTTTCCAACATATCGCCCATACAAAGTTTTTGGCCACGCCCACTTTTTGGGGGCGTTTTTTCAAAAAAACTTTTTTTTTTTAATTAATAGAACTAAATAAAATGCTATCCATCATCTTCTTAATCCTTTTTTCTTTGGGGCATATAGAGATATGGATAGGGTATCATACTGTTCGCCTCAAGCGGACTGTAGCCTTTCCTTATGTTTTTAACGCAAAATGATCGGTGATTGCTTTAATTTTGTCCGCCATTTTAAAATTGAAGTCAATAAATGCAATCATAAAACCAAATTTATTGAATGCGTTTTCGTGATTGTTCAATATTGACTTTCAATGCTTGCAAGGATTGTGGTTTGTTTTAGTTCCATCAGAGCTACTGGAAGGTCAGTTCAAATCGTCAAAATGTGTGAGATGCTTCAACCAAAAAGTAGCCTAAATCGATTCAGCAACTTTCTGCAAAAACTAAATTAATTTAACATCTGTCTGCAGTACACTCATCAGATACCGTAACGGTGATGCCCTCGACGCCATCAAGGGCCAACCATTATTTTTACTGCAAATGCCGCACACAATGGCTCTTCGCGCATTTCATGTAGATTTTCTGTGCCCCAGAAACTAAAATTTCGTTTTTTTAGCTCAAATGGAATTTTTGAATACAAAATCTTACTGAAATTGGTCAAATAAAACGTGACAATAACTTCGCGTTCTTTAGGTTTCTATTGCGCTATTACATGATGTTAATTTATTCGGTATATGTCAACAACATAAATGTCAAAGCACAATGAAATATGACGCTATTATCAGAAATTAGAGTACATTTACATTATGACATTACTTTAGCCCTACATTGGAAAGGCTGTTTTTTTTAAGGCGAAATCCTTTGAATTGAAATAAAACAGATACAAATGTTTATATCCATGAAATTGGTTTTATTTGAAGGATCCTTTTATGACATTTATTTTTAAATATGAATTCGGGTATGTGGCCACCTTGGCGTTAGTAGGAGGTCTTATTTTCACACACCCCTCGTAGTAAATCAGGTTGTATTTTGGCCTTTACATATTGCCAGAGAAAATAATCTAAAGACCGAAAAATTTAGTAAACATGTCTCTGTACCACTCACTGTTGACTGTAAAGTTCTGAGTCTGACCTATCATTTTTATATACGTATGAACGTATAAATAACCGCGAACTGTCAAATGCAGCAGTCACAGAAAACAGTGCTGCCAAATTAAAGTTTTCCACCTCTAAAAGAAAACCTTTTTATATTATTACACAATCGTAAAAATAAAATCAATACGTATCTTCGCGTTAAGGGTTAATCTAAATTTAATAAACTTTTCTCAATTGCGTAATTATAATCCCATCAAAAAAGCATAAAAGACAATCTCGCAGTGCTATTCAAAAACGAACAAAAGAAAAACTTTATATTCTTCTCGTTCTCAGTTCTTGCTTATGAAATCCATTTAATCCCGTTAAGTATACTAATTGATTAACTATTATTTATTTAAATCCTAAAATGAGATTCCATAATTAGCCAAATCCAATTACTCGTCATTCCGCACCCTTTACCCGTTTAAGGATATATCTCATCTGCAAAAACCTATTTAAGTAGACCATTGTGTGCTTTGTTTGTTTTTATTTAGCCCACACTCATATTGGCCAACGACGGCTGACCACGACGATGCAATATACACAGAGAGAGAGAGAGATTGAGATGATAATTTCTGTAGCAAACCACACACACGGACACACACTTAAGGAATAATTGAAGTTCTTAGATGGGATAATGTTAGACAATCGAAGCGAAACAAAAAGCCACTTCAAGCTGTCTTCCCTCGAGGGATTACCAACGACTGATGGTAGTATATCTCACCCGGGTTATTTCTGTGCGTAAAGAACGACCGTCAAGCAAGCCAGACAAATGACTTCAAGTCATAATTCATTTATATCCTTGAACGCAGTTTCATTTATTCAGAAGAAAAATCAGTGTTTCGTGTCTGTGTCAAGTTTTTGTTGCAATCAGCATCCCTTCTTTCTAATAAAATCCGAGTACTTTCTGGTGTATTAAAATTAAAAGACTTCTTCAGAGATATACAGAGTAATTGGAATTGGAAAATATTATTTTGGTTTTGGAGGAACCTAATGAAGGACGACAGCTGTCGTCCGCGTTTGCTGAGGAAGATAAATATTATTTTAAGAAGGCGAATGTCCTTCGTTGTTTTTTTTTCCATTTTGATAAATTCGAGAGAGCCAATTTGAATATAAGCCATAAGCCATCTGTCAATGGTCCTATCTCGTACTATGGAATTCGTTTTTAATGAGAAACTTTTTCTTTTTATCGTTTTAGTGGAAAGGATTCTGGGATTTATGTAGTTTCAGCGTAAAATATTATTGACTTACCTTGCCACATTGCTTGCATTTACCCTTTTCTGCACGACGATGCACCCAATGATGGTGGGTCGTCGTTTGCTCTCTGTATTGTCTTACACCTACGTCACGAAATGTTGGCTTACATGCTAATTGAGTCTTTTCATTGACGAGTGGAATGCAATTTTGATGAGCGATTAATTGGCATGCTGAGCATTTCATACGAGGGCCATTTTTCTGTAAAAACAAACAAAAATATTAAAAGAGATTGAAACAATTAGATACGGATAAATGTCGTAAAGGGAAATAAAAATAACGAAATATCTGTTGTCATTTGTGTTTCATAGATACAGGGAAGTAACTAATGGAATCGTTTGACTCGAGGCTGTTTGAAAAGGATAAAATAGAAACGTTTTAATATGCGGAATATTAAGGAAGTACTTATGGGCGTCTTCCTCTCCCAAAATATATGTATCAATTTCAATTTCAATTACTAACAATTGAATATATGCTTAGTTAACTCCCGCAAAATGAAGGCTTTATTTTCAATAAAAACGATAAGCGATAGAACCAAGGGTCTTTGTTGTTAAGTCCAGATTGCAAACTTGAAGTGTAATTTTTATGTAGTAGCCTTGGCAATTTTATCATTATGAGAGACACGCTTCAACAATATTAACAAACTTAAGAAATTCAGTTCCAAAGTTATGCTTCTGTGCGCCAAACTTATCCCACCTGAAACAATCGACCATCTGAAACCTCTATGAGGCTAATTTTTGCTTCAGTGGAATATATATTTTCAAAAATGAGAATAATCAGCGTGTCACGGTGACCGGTTCTCACTATAGAACCATTATAAATCATTTTTGCGTTCTCCGATTAAATGTTGAAGATATCTAATTTCAGCAAAATGTCACATGCAGACGGCAAGCGTAACAAATCAACTTATTGAAGGAAACATTTGATGAACTTATAATTGTGGGTAATTGACCTTCAAATTGCCTTTAACGATCTTGAGATTGTATGCCTTGTAAAGTCACTTGTTTATGCCATCTAAGCATTAGAATTCAACATTATAAGATATATTGAGGACATAAAGTAACACATAGAAAACAGACATATTCCTTAAGGTCCCTTAAATTCAAATCCGCTACATGTCATAATCTGAAATTTTACATACGAATAAAATATAATTGTGCACGTATTTTTGGAAATTTTAATGCTCTCTCAATTGCCCGACTTTCCTTAAGAGGACGCAAAGGAGAAAAATATATTTTTTTTTTGATTTACTTGAAAGTTACAGGAGTAGATATAGGAGTAAACTTTGATATGTTTCGAAGCAAGGAAAAAACTTTCGAACGACAAAAATTATATAGACTTATTTCACGCCAATAATGGGAAAGGTCTATAAAAAAAACTTCTTCTACAACGACTACAACTCATTATTTATGAAAGACGCATCCGGGACTACCAATTCGCTTTAAGAGTTGAAAGTTCCACAATTGATCAGGTTTATCGCATAAAGGATGTGGTTAACAATGCATTTGGACATATCGCAAGCCCTGGGACAAGTAATGGCACGAAGGCGATACAATTGTATATTTAAAGGAGTGCAGACTGTATGACGCAAGGAAGCGTACACGGCACAAACATGTCACCTTCCAATCTGTGAAGATTTTCACGCATTTCAGAACTAACCAGTTGTGCGCGGGGTTTACAGCCCAACCACGTAAAACAATCTACTTGTGAGTATTCCATTCGCTTGGACTAATAAAACCAAATCCGTTCGATTTAGCGCCTTTTTAAGTTTTCCTAAAAGCTTAAAATCGACCCGGGGTTTCAAAGGTTTCTTCGCCAATTAAGGGATCTTACAGAACGGGCACATAATGGGGATCGCGTTTCGATAAACCATATTTTTGTTGCCAGCTTTCCCACTTTCGAACTATGCATTTTGTAAAATCTTAAATTTGCTAAAGTTCATCGTCAACAACTTTTTCTTTTACTGAAACATACATATAATATGCTATGAACCCCAGTTCTGAGCCTCAGAGACAACAAGGGTAACTTAAAAGCTTAAGTAGCACAAACTGACTCTCATTTAAAGTCTGAAAACACATCCCACATATGTGCCTATCAATGCGAAGGCGCGCATATAAAAGCATTTCGCTTTATGGCTTTCGACACTCGAGTTCCAGAAAAATACCCTCTGTAAATTTAAGCCTAAAATATGGGTGGCTTAAGCTTGATTTTCTTAATACATTTTTAAATTGCCAAAGCAGCACGAGTACGATAACTTTGGCGCCGAAAATTTAAAACTGTTTTTGGTAGAGGGGTTAAATACAATCTTTTTTTTGTACGGAGGGGGGTGGGGGGGGGGGGGGGGGTGTCATTTTTCCAAAAACTATTCATGGAAATAACTGAATTTAAAAACAAATATGAAAGAACGAATTCCTGACTTTTAAAACTGCTATTGCACTTTTTTGTAAGTGTTGTCCTTGTGTTTTAATAAACTGTTTTCCGTTTTAAGTTATTTTCTTTTACATTTCCCCTCCCGCCTAAACGAGGCAAGATAGACCCCCCCCACTCCCGTACAAAAAAAAGATTGTATTTACATTTTTGGCGCCAGAGTTATCTTTATCTCCCCGCAATTTTGGATATCTAATTTTAAGAAATATTCTCCGCAAACATTGCAGAATGAGTACGAATCGTCCTCACAACTTTCTGAGGTCCATTTTTCGACAAAAAATCTTAAAATCTTAAAATGTGTTTAGTTATTTTTTGGTTAAAAAAAAATTAATAGTAAAATTTAGCACTTACCCGGCAATCATTATCCACACAGCAAAGATCACCAGACGCCGATGAGGGCTTCCAAAAATGGTCACCTTGAATAGCATTCTCCGTCCAGTCTGGTACAATTCGTATCGTCCGTTTTACTGCACTTTTTCTGTTAAATAAAAAACATTGACAAACACCATTAAAGCAGAAATTTAAATAATCAACAATATGTGAGTGTTTATGACTTAATTTAAAATATATTTCCATTTTATTTAAATCTCAACCGAAACATAAAAAAGGATCCTAATTGGGCTATATACACGAACATGAAACCTTCATGTATCACAATAATTTGAATTTTTATTGGTTCATACTTGTGTCTACTCATTTTTGGCTATAAATGTTTGTCTCATTCGTCCTGCGAATAATTGACACATACGCACATGCCGTATTCAGTTTCTGTGCAATGGAGTGAGTGTATAGCGGACATGAGGTGTGTTTTATGAGCGCATCAGTTACCTCCACAAGGAATGCAAATTCCTCCCAGAATTTTCACTCTTATGACACTCACACATAAGTTACCGCCGTCGTCGTTGTTATGTAAAAGTTAATTAAAATGTTATTCCTGCAGCCGGGATCAGGACAAAATTCCTAGGTCGAAATACAAATAGAAGAAAATTCAGTAATTTTCTATGAAAGAACGTTGGTTTGGTGGCCACGGTAGTTCCAAATCAATTACCACATTTCCATAGATGGCATACATCCACATACAGAGAGTAACCGTCCGATTCGCTTGACCTGGCCAAATTGAAATTGGTCGTTGCACTGCGGAAGTCCACTTGTTTTAAGTTGCTTTTGTGGTGCAACTAAGAGCACAAAAGTCCTTGGTACCGTTGATTGGTACCGTACTGAACGAGTACCATGCAAAATTTCCTTTCTGGAACAGATCAAACGAATTGGAGACTGGAGAGGATATATCAAGGATTATGTAGAATTTCTAAGCCCAGCTAACTTACACTGAGAGTGCGGTGCATGTCAGCAAACAAGCTGTTAGTTCAATTACACCTAACATGCATTCGAGAGCCGAGTACGAAACATGTGGAGGTGGATTAATAATGTTTTGCCCCATATCCCTGTACTTTGTGTGAATTTCGGTTTGTGGTGTAGGTACATACATACATATATGGAAGGAGGTGGTTTCACCATTGCACATAACGATGATGACGAATTAGAGCTACAAAATGCTGGTGGTGCAGCTACCGTGTGAGTGTTATTGAGTTCTACGAACGTGATTTATTGTACAGGGATGTGGTATAGGGGTGGATATGCACCCATTTTTGTTTTTTGTTTGAATTGTAGAATTTCGTTCGGTTAGTTGATGTTAAGTATTTTGTATTTCCCATAGATAATAAAATAATAAACCGAGCAAAACTACCTTCGCAGGTATGTTGTCAACGTCAACGAAACTTGACGGAAATTTTCAAGGATTTCTTCTAAAACAGTCCAAATATTCTATAAAAATCAATGGCGGGGGAAATGTTCGAAAAATGTTGAAAAAACTAGAGAAAAGGAATTGGTGCAACTTTTTGTTTCAATTCTTTCGGCCCAAGACGGAATTATTGTAAGGGCAGATCCAGTTGCTAATGGAACAACATTAGAAACTGGGCCAAAACCTGTAGCTCACCATCGATAGTAAGGGATCAAAGACACTAGCTGCGTTTGACAGGAACCAAATTCGGGCGCTCGTTATGGTATAAATTGTACACTGAAACATCGGAAATGGCTGATACACTATGAGCTTGAACTAATGACTTCTGCAGAATCTCCAGAGACGAAGAGGAAGCTGAATCAAAGAAACATCTTTTATGCCACTGCTCAGCTCTCTAAGAATGCCTCTTGCATAGGAGCATGAAACTTTAAACAGACACCCCTATCTGGCCCTAAAAGATTCATCATTAGATCGATATGGTTTTGAAGTCACATGTCCTAACATTGTGTATTCACAATGGGCCGTTAGCTATAACTTCAAAACTATTAGATTTATTACTATTGTAGACTCAATTTAATTGAGCAGAAATTGTCATTACGGAATCTTTTTTAGTTTCAAATAAATCTGGCATAGAAATAGTTTCCTCTGTATTGGGTGCCCAATGAACAAAATGCAGAAACACCCTTATAATTTTTTTTTTTATTTTCAAGAAACGTGCAAGGTTTTCAATAAATAAATTTTGGATAGGTTTCTCTCTGAATTACAATATCACATCTGCCGTGCTGTGTGAGCGCCTTTAGCCTTTCGTCAACAACCTGATTGGTCCTTTTCAGTGTGGCTTCAGGCCAGAACCATTGACCAAATATTTACACTACGGCAGATCTTGGAGAAAACCCAGGAAGTCCAAATCGATACCCACCACCTTCTCATCGCTTTTAAGGCCACTTATAACAGCATTTATAGAGACGAGCTATACAGAGCAATGGCATCCCTGCCATGCGCTGTCATGTGACTTCTTCAAAATCGTTCTTGAAAGAATAGTGCAAAACTCAAATGCTAACACCAGAGGCACTATCTTTCAAAATCCGTCCATCGAGTAGATGGCCTACGTCGACGGCATCGAAATCGGCAGAATGCAGTGGGATGTCACTGGCGCGTTCGTGAGTATAGAGACGGAGGTGGCGAAGATGGGTTTCGCGGTCAACCGACGTCTCAGACAGAATGTCACTATAGACAGATAAAACTTTGAGGTGGTAAGAACTTTGTCTACCTAGGAGGAAAATTCTTCGAGTAATTTTTGGTCCCGAAGATACAACGACGAACTGTACGGGCTGTACAGTGACATCGATTTAGCCAGAAGAGTGAAGATTCATCGATTAAAGGTAGCTGGGTCATGTAGAGCGAATGGACGTGAATGCTCCGGCCCGGAAGATCTTCGAATACACACCCGAGGGATGGCGCAGTAGAGAAAGACCGCCACTGAGGTGGCGCATGCAAGTGGAAGGGGACCTTAACCAACTAAGCGAGCCTGCGAAACTGGTGACAGCTGGCTGGAGACGCTTGTTGGTTGAGGCCCAGGTCCATCCCGGACTGTAGCGCCACCTTAAGTAAGTAAGTAAGTGGGTTTGAATAAAAATACGCTTACAATTCATTTATTCTTATGTGAATTAAATTAAGATTTAAGTCTACTCGAAGTAAAATTTTGCCCCTCCCCTTAAAAGAGCAATTAATAAATTACTAAAACACAAGCCCAATAATTTTTCGTTTTCGACAAATGTACAGAATTCCAAATTAATTCCAATGATAGTTTTTTTCAATACAATGAGGCAAAAATGGCAAAATGCAAAAATATGTATCTAAATATTTTTATTATGCATATAATTTTATTTTAAGTTTAACACTAATATTTTCCCTGTGTCTCTCCTTAAGGGTTGTCTTCAAGAACGGTCAGTTGAGGACAATCTCAAAATTTACTAAAACACGAGTCCAATCATTTTTCATATGTGAATGTTCAGTGGATTTTAGTATGAAGGTTTAACTTGTAACCCTCCCCCCCAAAAGGGTAAGTGTGTCGCCTTAAAAAAAATATAGCAATATATTTTTGTTCTCAGTAGTTAAGACTTAAAAATTTCAAATCTATTGGAATAACCCTTAATGAATTAGCGTGTTTTCAAGAAATGCACAAAAAAATCGCTCCAAATCGGATTCTGCTGTTGAAATCGGGAGCAGTGCGAGATTGGATTAAAACCTTATTTCTTAAATAATAAGTTTGCACCTACAGAGTAAGTGAAAATTGCCCTCCAAGTTTCCAACTCTATTATCAGAGGTTTGGGCCAGTGAGTCAGGACAAACTATTTTATAGGTTTAAATAAATATTGCATGTAATATAAAAATTAAATTTCTGATTTCTAACATGAAATTTGAAATTTACAATAATATAATAGGTAAACTTTTTTAAACTCCCCCACTGAAATTAATTTTTGTGGTCGCCCTGTACTCAACCAATTTGGTATTTTTACTCAAAAAAACTCCATTCTGCTATGGAATCACATAGATACATCCATTTATATATTTTCTTACCTCTGCTTTCGCCATGTACCCAACGAATCCTGTTGACGTCTACGAAAGCCAGCTCTACGCTCGATGCCAACCACCGAGAGTCGTGGAACTTTCGGATTCTGCTGTTGAATGAGTGTTGCTGCTTCCATTCGAAATCATATCAGTATTACTGACGGGACACGAATAAAACTGATATTCAAAAGAATTTTGGTAGATAGTAAACGTTTTGAGTTTCTTCTTTTCTGTATGCCCGTCGATGGTATATAAAAAATCACTTTTTAACTTTATTTTTTGTAGTAAATCAACTACAATTTGTTATTGTCTTTAATCAATTTTTGTTCAATATGGCTTGACTGTAAATTATTAATGAAATTTTAATACACAGCTATTAAGCAATATTAATGAGCTCCATCACTTGTACCGTTCAACGCAGTAATATTGTACGTGGTCATTCAGTTTTTATCGAAGCGGATGAAGGCATATCAAGTGCTTCCGAAAAAAAAACAAAATTACCCTGGTGGTCCCTTTAACAGTTCGCGTATTATACAATTAAATTTTTATTTCGCTGATATGATATATGCGATATTGGGTGTTTTTATTTATCTCGGATAACGAGTCGGATAGAAGCTCGTGTGTAATTTACCTTAATCGCGATATAATTACAAAAAAAATAAATAAATAAATAAAACAAAGAGAGAAACAACGAAGCAAGGTGAGTGAGTACATGATTGACAATTAAGTAACCATTATTATTTAGATAAGGGCGACAGTCTAAATATTCCACTACTACCTACCAGGTAGAGGGGGTGCTAGATGACACTTGCAAGAATAATTACTACTTTGGGGGAGTTCGATGGGAATTGGATACGAATAGTATGTTTGCTATATGCATGCGCATAGTTCTCTAGGAAGACATTTTGAAATTATATGCTATTCACTCTGTATCTAATAGCATAGATCGAGTCAAGATTTCCTTCAACGGAACTTGTTATGTAGATTAAATTCAAGTAAGACTGCGTCATACGAAATTTTCTCGCATCTTTATGAACTAACAATAAGTCCAACATGAACTTACTCCCAAATTAATTAAAATATAACGAAAATTCACGATTTGAAATGAACTAAGCCCCAAAAATGTTTAATCTAACATTGGGAGGTATATACTTTTGTTACAAAATATAAAATAAGACTAAATACATACGTATAATACAATATTTATTGTAAGTAAACGTGAATTATATCAATGAACTTTTTGCGGCACAAAGGACATGTATGTATATCCAACGTCAGAACCTTTGGCGATGCTGTGTCCTTGCAACTTCAAATGACATTTGCTGTAAATCATCATATGCTTGCATGAGACTTATATCCCTGCGCCGTCATTTTTCCATGCAAGAAAATTTGGGACTTATGTCCCATCTTCGACAAAATGAAACATAAGTCCAAATTTAATTAAAAATCTAAGTACGCAGATTTGTTCAACTTAACATCATAAGTTAGTTAAGTTAGTTTTTAAGATATTGACTCTTTTATAAATTACCGTTAATCGTTAATCGTTAACTTTTTGCCAAAAACTGAATATGCAGTATTACTGGCCCCTTCCCAAGTATCCTTAAAAAAGAAAAAATCCTTGGAACTATTTTCTAGAAAAAACATAAGGAAAGGCTACAGTCAGGGCGAACAGCCCCAAGGAAAAAATCCCTATGAATATTATGGATAGCATTTTATTTCATTCTATTAAATTAAAAAAAAAAATATATTTTTGGAAAAATCGTCCGCAAAAAATGGGCGTGGCCAAAAACTTTGTATGGGCGATATATTGGAAACATTTTCGGCTAAATATCTTGTTAAACATTTTTTTTTGTGTTTCTATGAAAATTTTATATGACAAACTTATAAAGGAGGGCAGTGCCTACATATCTTGTGAAGGTTGTAATACTCTATCTCTCTAACTTTAGCTTTAGGGAGTATGTGGTCCAAATTTCCTAGCTTAATTATAAAGGCCTAAAAATTGCGTACGGACGGACGGACATTGCTAAATAGTCGTATGATTTGGTCGTGATCATAAATATATATACCTTTATGGGTCTACGACGAATATTAAGGGGTGTTACAAACTATTAATATACCCTTAGGATAGGGCATAAAAAGTGATTTTTACCAAAAAAAATTTTATGTCAGGTACCGTTATTTGAAACGATAAAGCATACGGCGGGGGTATTTGACTATCAAACAAGGCAGAAAGCAAGGTTTTTTTCTGAAGTTATTAAAAAATTAAAATTTATTCTTCAAAAGAACAAGAAAATAACGTAGCTATTAGAAAAGCATAACAGCATGTCAATCTGCCAAACAAATAAACTTTGCGACAGTGCAAAGTTGAGTATTATTGCAAAGTTTGCACTAATAAAAAACTTTTTCGCTGTGAAGTTTTTATTTAAAAAAGTTTATGTAACAATTTTTGAAATGCAAACAGTGTCTGAAGGTGTGTGAAATATAAATAATATTGCGTTTTGTTGCATCTTGCTGAACATATGTGTGGATACCTCTTCCGTAGTTGTTTTTCTCTTTAACTCAAAATATAAAAGAACATTTGTTAATGTTCCCCAAATGGTCAAAATCTGTAGCTGTAGAAATTTGCGAGTTTTGAAGCTATTTAGAGTTTTGTTTCTGTTATATGTTAGATGCTAAAAATAAAGTTAGTACGAACGAATGAAGTACTATATTACGACTATAGAGAGGTCCAAAAAAGTGGGTCTCGAAATTACCATCCGTTGGCTTGTCTATCTGTCAGTCCACGCGCAGTATGCTTTACGGTTGAATAAATTTGCTTCAAATTTTGCATGTAGAGTTTTCGGGGTAACATCTTACGGCGTTTTTTTCGTCTTTGCCTTATCGTTTCAAATAATGGTACTTGGCATACAAATGGTTTTTTGAGCACTCATTTGCTCAATAACAGCCCTACTGATTTTGGTCACTTTGTAGGTGCCAGAATGCTGGGTAGATAGGTACGCCTGTATCTTAAAAACGAATTGAAGGAATTCCAAAATATTGTACAATTTTAAGAACACTATAACGATAAACAAAGCTGCATCCATAATTTTTAAAATTTTATATTTTCCAAATGCATTGTGTACTTTATATACTGGCCACTGGCTCAACCCCCCCACCCATAACACTCCACCAACTTAGAAACCTTTAAAATATACTAATAGCTGATGAACAAACACATCTGTATCGATAATTATTTGTCCAGCTATAACTGGAGATTAATGCCATGTTTCGCAATAAAATACCCCACTGTGTGGCGCCCGGACAGACAGACGACAAACAGACTGATTGACGGACGGCATCGGCCGACCCACTTTTTTTGGACTTCTCTATAGTCGTAATATCATCCCTCATAAGTTGGGTATCTAACTCTCAATTCATTAATTTGAGTATGGCTTCCAACGCGGCTGCTTTCATTGCCATCGTAGCAGCGCTGCAGCACCATTCTTAAGACAATTTAACAGTCTTATCTCATTCAACAAACACTGATGCAAAAAGTATTCAATTTTGTGCAAAATGATTCTCAGTTCTTAATAAAAAAAAAAAAAAAAACAACTTAAACCCAAAGATTTTGAAATTATCGCCTAACTTTGCCAACAGCTGACAAGTTTGGAAAGTTTAATTTTGTAAATTATTTAATGAATTGCCCCCCATTCCCGAATGCAAATGAATTTCACAAGTCAATGTCATTGATTCGCCGCACCATTCAGAGGGCAGTCCGCATTGAAGGTTATATCCTTTCTCCAGATGTTTGAAAAACAAACTTTTTCATTACATTTAATTTATTATCTTTCCCCATCGCCATTAACCTTTCGAATAAATCAAACCATACAATAAAACCTAAAACGTGCCATGTACCTGGAAAGTTTTTCGAACAATTATCTGGTGATAAAGTTGTAATTCCTAATCCTAAACTATCGCTATCTGCAATCTTCCATTACGTCGTCGTCGTCATCGTCGTCATCGTCGTCTGTATAGCTTTCTCCATGGAAAATGTAACTTAAAAGTTAAATTTCATAGGATAAACTTGCTTTTGACTCAAGCACCAGTTGCGGCATAAAGAAAGATTTCTTACAGATATCAAAACGACAGGAAACAGGTGTATCTACTTTTCAACTTTTTCCCTCAGCGATAGTTATCATCGGGGAGAGAAACTTCCTTCGAAATGAAAACTAAACATAAGGAAAGGCTACAGTCCGCTTGAGGCGAACAGTATGATACCCTATCCATATCCCTATATGCCCCAAAGAAAAAACCATTAAGAAGATGATGCACAGCATTTTATTTAGTTCTATTAATTAAAAAAAAAAAAAGTTTTTTTGAAAAAAACGCCCCCAAAAAGTGGGCGTGGCCAAAAACTTTGTATGGGCGATATATTGGAAAAAATATTGGCTAAATATTTTGTTAAACAGTTTTTTTCGCTTTCTGTGAAAATTTTCGAAGAAAACAGCATTTTAGTCAAAAACGCCCACAAAAAGTAGGCGTGGCAAAAAACTTTATATGACAAACTTATAAAGGAGGGCAGTGCCTACATATCTTTTGAAGGTTGTAACACTCTATCTCTCTAACCTTAGCCTTAAAACGGTTTTTTCTAAATTGTGGGCGTGGCAGTGGGCGTATTCAAAAAAATTTTACACTTAACCATTTCGGAGCCCTAGGGAGTATGTGGTCCAAATTTCAGCTTTCTAGCTTGAATTTAAAGGCCTAAAAATTGCGTACGGACGGACGGACGGACGGACGGACGGACATTGCTAAATAGTCTTAGGATTTGGTCCTGATCATAAATATATATACTTTTATGGGTCTACGATGAATATTAAGGGGTGTTACAAACTATGTGTCAAAATTAATATACCCTTAGGATAGGGTATAAAAAGACAATTAAAGTGTGGCTGTGCATCACTGCGAATCGGTATCGTTTCCATTATTTGGAAAAATTACTTAAAATCACAGTTTTCTTAGGAGTTTCTAGAACTTTGAGCGCACCGCACATACTTTATGACAGAGATTATGCACGCAAAAGTGCTCTTGAAAATCGCTGTCATTAGGTAAATTTTCCATTCACCTGCGCTCTGCCTATGAATGTGTCTAAGGTTGGTTGAGGGGGTTGGATTTAGGTACATTTTGATGTTGCTGATAACTTGGCTGGGAGAACAGATTTTGTCCATCTATTTTTTTTATGTTCATTTGTTGCGACTGTTGTACTTTATGAGTGCGATTGTAATTACCCAATTTGAAGTACCCACTTGCGGCTGGGTGACAACAGTAAAGGGTCAAAAGCTGTCGAATGCCGAATAATTTGTTAAATAGACGACACGCAAATGTCATTCGGATGAAGTAATTGACGAGGTTGTGTGAAGAAACGGGGTCTGGCATTGTTGTGGTGGGGGCTTGATGGGAGGTGTTTTTTTTTTTTTTTTGTTATAATGGTCATGGTTAGAATGGCAGGGGTGGACGAGATAATTAATTTAGATTGGTTTCAATAAGGAAGAGCTTGACGGATTCTGTCAAATTGATAATTAGTCAGAACTATGTTCGCGTGGTAGTGATTCATTCATGTTTTACTGTAAAATTGAAATGAATTCGCGTGCGTGGTTGTGGAAATAATTTTGTAATCATTATCATATTCCACTTTTAACCCAAAAATGAAAAAAACTAAATTTTAGCTCGGTTTATATCTCTTGCAGTTAATTGTTCTAAGTGAAGCCAATTTTGATTTAAGTGCCAGGTCACAGTGGACATGAAGGCAATGAGAAGGTAGACGAACCAGCGAGAACAGAATCCGCATCGCAATTCATGATGCCAAGACCATTCTGCGGGCTATGTATGAACACTACAAAAAGTTATATTAAAAGCTGGCTAAAAGAGAAAAGGCTACATTTCTGGAGGGAGACCGAAGGAAATAGACAAGCAAACTACTACAACTTAGTAGAAGTCAAATTCGGCTAGTCATAGGCTTCATGAAGCATTGCAGTGTCAAAAAACACCTGATGACTATGCGAATAGCACAAGACTATACTTGTAGATCCTAAAACGAGGACGAGGAAACAGTAGAATACATATTATGTGATTGTAACTGCCTCATGCAAACCCGTCAACGTTACTTAGGTAAGTTCTAACTTGACGCAGCGTATATAGTTGCAAGCTCACCCAAAACGATAGTCGCTTTTATAACCTCTTCCCGGACCGAATGGAATGGAACAGCGTTAGGTTCCATTCCAGCGAAAGGTTTTATTCCAGCTTTAAACTTTGTGATATCATCATGAATACACATTCTTTCAGTCATTCTGGAGGCGCTCGAGACTACTCTAGTGATCATGGGTTTAAATTATGTTGGGAAATAACTGATGTTAAAGCAGAGGCCATCGCGATAACAACTGCTGCGAAAATTCTTTTAAGAACAAGAGTAAAAGGCCCTGCCTTGTACATATGCTCAGATAGTCAAGCTGCTTTTAAACAATGCTCTACTGATACGATCACCTTCAAAATTGTGAGTGAGCCCATGAGCTATCTAAACAGGTTGGGTAGATATAGCTCTAACACGAACACACGGTGATCCGGATAATGTACTAGCTGACGCTCTTGCAAGGCGAAGCCTTTGTAGGCTTACAACCATTTAAAGGGTACTACATGCCGATATTCGAAGCTGAGTGGTCGAGGGCCCAAAATTTAGCAGATCTTAAGACAAAAACATGCTGCTTTAAGGTTCATTAACGACTGGGAACAACAATATTTTCTTAACAATTGGGAAAGTTTTCCGGGTTTAAGACACTCCAAAAGATTAATTAAGCCCAACTCCTACAAGGAAATTCTACTATGAAGTAAGAAGAATATTAGGAAGCTGTCGGGCGTCCTCACAGGCTGTTACGGCCTGAGATATAATCTTAACAATATGAACTTGTGCCCAAAAACTGAATATCGGTTCTGCCTAGAAGATGATGAAACTTCAGAACATATCCTCTATGAATGCTCGAACCGTTGTGGCTTTTACTAGGGAAGTCACTCGTCTCTTAGGTTAGCATCCCCTTTTGATGGAATAGACCTTTGAGGTCGCAGTGTCAGCCATTTGGAAAGGGATGATTAAACAAAAAATATCATGGACGGTCACACTTCACAATTATGTGTAAATTTTGATATAATCGGCAAGCAGATATAGAAACTAAAGATGATTGCGCTCTATCACTTTAATCTTTGACTTCCATTACTGCATTCTATAACTTTAAGTGAAGCGGAATTAAAAAAAAAAAATTAGGACTGAATTTAGGAGGCACTTACCATTCCCTTTCCAAAAGAGAAAACTTAATCGAAAAAAAAAACAGGGTCAAACTACTCTAAATCCTTTTAATAGATTGAAAAGAAACATATGAAAAGTCCAAGAACTGGGGTTGCGTATAGAGCAACAATCCTTAAGCCTTCCTTTATTATAGCACGTACGCAAAAGCCCGAAAAAAAAATCCAAATGGTACAATAATCGAGTTAAGATCTCGATGTAATCGCCGCCTCCACATGTGATTATAAATAGATTACTACATAAGTAAGCTCTCGAATCCATACATGCTTTAAGGATCAAGGGTCTAATGTAACCTTGTACGTGCAATTTTTTTCTCCACCCAACAACAAACAGTATTCAGATCTAACTTACTTAATATTCCAATCGTTTCCGACGCAAACATATTCTCAAAGGCTCTCTGTCAAAAAGAGAGCAAAAAAAATAACTCCTATATTTTGACACGTTGCGTGACTTAATTCGTATTTATAAACCCCCCCTCCCCCCCAACACTCGCACACATTCCAATCAACCGCTGCTGGCATCATCATTTCTACAAACGTTTCCATTAATTGCTCTCAAACTTAAGTAAACTAAAACAACTTTATCCAGGTATCTGGATGAGGACTTTTAACAAATAAGAAAATCTCACCCTCTTTCTTTTCGCTTTCAAATAAGACATCAATTGGCAGTCGGTTTTACGTTTACACAAACCAAATGAAGATGTCTGTGCGCAACACCTTAATGAGAACTAAATATTTACAGCACGTACTCGGTAAGCACAAAGCACCGTGCACCAAGCACCAGAGCACCCTCTGAAAAGGGAATTCAGCACAGAATGAAATGACGAGAGCTCATTAAAACACACGATCAGGCGTGTGAACTTCGTACGCGACTACATACATCCTATATACAATGGCGGAATGAATTTCAAAATGCAATTTCCCGTTTGGCTTTAATTAGTAAAGAAAAAAGAGCGTGCTCTTCTTGGTTGTGGTGATGTTTATGGCAGCCCGCACTGCCAAGGCCGATTCAAATTAATTTGCTAAGTGAACTGCAAGCAGTAGTAGCCTTGGTAAACGTTGTAAATTCTTCTCGAACTTTATCCGAAACAAAGGACATTTTTGAGCAGAAAGGTAAACACAATTTCGATTTACTTGTTACCTGTTGTTGTGAGTCGGTTTTTGTTTCTATCTAGCTGTGGTACAATCTGGACAGGTACGTCCTGCTGAGAGGAGAAAGGTGAAGGCAAAGACGCTGATGATAGCCTCATTTCCAAATCTGTACCTCAATCTGAATGTTGTGGAGGTTGTTTGTTTTCATTTTGAACAGTTTATTGCCAGTCGATGACCGACCGACACGACGAAGGAGAACCTCCAATGAGCCTGCCCCAACTGGAAGTCTGTAGAGTGAGTTGTCGTTTTCGAAGCAGATACATATTTACCACAAGGCAAATGGTGTCTGATGAATGGGCGAACGTGTAAAGCTCTTTGTTGGGAATTGAGCTACACAATATCAGGTGGACGAAGTTTAATCAAATAACAATTTACGCTAAAGGGAAATGGGATACCAAGAGAGAGTCGAGAGTCAATGCGGGTATTCAATCTTTTCTAGAAGTTGAATTTCATTGCAGCTGTGTGGCATCCGATAGCACATGCTTGTATTGAAATAAAATTTGTGAAAAATTTATATTTTGCAAACAATTTAGCTTTCTTTCAGTCATTCATGTGGGTGTATTCAAATTTTTTGCACGAATGGAATGTTTTTGAACATTTTAAACTAAATCACAGAGGCGGAACCGAGAAGCAATTGTTATCTTGGGTTGGCTGGTGGGAGGAGTGTGTTTCTACATTTAAAATGTTTTTGTTTTAAATCACGTTTTACACTCAGTTGTATGTGTTAGTACTGCACACATATGTTAGCTGCTGACCTTTCAATGTATAAAGGAAAGACATTGTGAGTGCACTGAACTTCAGACAATGGCAATAGCCAGAGGAGCCACCACGGTAGATGTGCATGTGCATCCCTTTATTCCAAAGAAATGGAGCAAAAAGTGCAATAAAAATTAATTGCTCCACTCCGTTTTTAATGGACGAGGTTAAGATCAGAATTACTAAAACCCTTTGGAAGATAGGACAGTTCTCTTGCCACTTAACTCACCCTGGGCTTGCACGATGTTTGGTGTCGGCATACACGGTTGTTTGGATGTTAATCACAGATTTAAGAAATTTGAACTTTTCGCACTTGGAAATTACTTCTCAATTCATCAGAGTGGTCCAGAAAATTAGCGACATTTTTCGACTAATACGATACCCATTCCCCTTCCATTTAAACATCAAGTGCTTGTTAAAGGGGAGTTTGATGCTCGCGAATGATGGAGTCATCACATTGTCTTCAGCAATACAAAACAAAGAACTGGCTGGCAAATGTTCCTACGTAGCTCACAAGGATCTCAGACCTATCATCTTTCCTTTTAAGAACTCTGGAAAGACGGTAGATATCCATTTGCGTACTAACATTGACACGAGACTTTTGTCTACGGCTCAACATGCGCATTGTACACAACTTTTCTTCTTATTGTCTGTAGAGGAACCCTGCAAGGTAGGGTCGTATCCCCCTTCTCTGGAACTTAGTGGTGAACAAGCTGCTTATAAGCCTAGAAAAGGAGGGCTGTTGAGTGATCGCCTATGTAGATGACGTTGCTATTGCCGTCTCAGGAAAGCATCTCTCAGAACTCCTTCAGGATGCTCTTAACAAGGTTATAATCTGGACAAACCATTGCGGGTTGGGGGTTAACCCATACAAAACCCAACTTGTCCTTTTCACTAAAAAGTAGAAAATCCCTACCATTGTCCCTCCATCTATTAAAGGTACCAGCCTAGTCTTCTCTGATGAAGCTAAATATCTGAGTATAATCTTGGATAAAAAACTAAGCTGGAAACCTAATATACAAGAAAGAGTTAGAAAAGCAACATTTGCTCTTTTTTCTTGAAAGAAAGCTATTGGGAATAGCGTTGAACCCCTACTCACGAGCAGCGCTGCCGGAATAGTTCCTTCAGGAGCTTTTGGCACCCTTGCTGAGCACTGGGCTCCCTAAACATCAAAAAACTTCCCCAATTTTTAAATTGTTGCATTTATACAAAGCAAAAGTAAGTAAATTTTAATGCCAAATGCCGAAAAAAAATTACCTTCTATTACAACTTTATAACAAATATTCGTTGCATACATAATTTGCACACCTCTATTTCGAGTATTAAATGCACTTCCTAATCCATTGTCAATGTCAAACACGATTCATGACACATAAATATCGAATGGGCATAGGTTAGCAGTACGACATGTAAGTTATTTTACGATTTTTATTTATTTGTATAGCGTCAGTTACTGCAACCAATTTGTTTATTTAAAATGTTTAAAAAGAAATCATAATGAATTTGCGCAGACAGATATAAGGCAGTCTCCGGCGCTGTCCTCACAATCCATGAAAAAAAAAAAAAAACCACCAAAGAAGATCCTAAACCAAAATCTGTATGGTTCAGCATATATTTGATGCCTTTTCGGTGGCTCCTCTTTGACTAAAATGGCTCCCCAAAATCTTCAAATGGTTCCTCTTTGAAATTGAAAAACGACAGCCCTGCTCGCGAGTAATAAGAAATCATAAAATTCTCATATCAATTTCATAGCATCTGTTCAAAACTTCATCACCTTTTCTGAATAAATATTTTCCAATTTAATATCTTTCAATTGTTTACTGACTCATTTGAATTGTAATCCTATTCGCAGTATCATGAAATTGTTCTTTACGAAGTCCTGACTCATTAAGCACCCGCTTCCAGTTCGTGAACTTAAACAAATCAAGTTGCGTCATTCGAATCATTCGTTTTCTATTTCGTGTCTGTGTTTCCTCCATTCCTACGAATACAAAATATACACAAAATGCGAAAATATGTCCTCTCGGAGACCTCCACCACCATCATCACCGCCATCTTCTTCTTCGTTTGTATCAGATGAAAATTGTTTTTCATTTCAACGAATCAGTAATAAACGTGCGTACGTGCTTAAGTATGTGATACGCACATGAATAAAAAAAAATACATTGAACACAAATGAAGCACTTGCATCGTCCCATTGTGTTACAGGCATCTAGAGTTTATAGGACCTAGCATTTAAGGTTCAAAGAAATAAATGTTTTCATTTTCTTCTATGAAAAAAAAAACAGGCAAGCCAAAATCGATTATAACTAAACTCTTACAAAAAACACACAAAAGTGTAGGTAGGCATCTTCAAGTTACCTAGTCTGCTCGTCTCTTTAGACTCTTCAAAGTGGTATTTTTAGATTCATCGTGATTGATTGTGAATTGTATAGGTTGTTGGTAAAGCACACAAGTTGCTGAGGTACAGAAAATGGTGTAAATCTACCCAACAAAAGGATTCCCCTAATGTGGGTGTGGGTTTTTTTTTTGGTATTTTGTGTGTGAGAGAATGTTTCCATTTAACTGTGCCTCTAATGCGGGTTGAGCAGGAGGTTAAGACAATACAAAAGGTGAAGTGATGTTCTCTTTTGCCAGGAAGGTAAGTCTACAGCAATTGCTGTTGTTTTTTTTTGTTTAAGTGAATCGTGGGTATAGAAGTAAACAATAAGGTACGAAATAAATGAGGTTGTAATAATGTCTAAGAATCCAATCCAGGAGGATAACATTGAGGTTAGTATTTTGGTATAGATTATGGTATCTAACAGGGCATGAAACAGTGTAGGCTTTGAGATTTGCATAACCAAAATCGTACAGCTGAATCGGAATTACAGATTTTAATTCCCATGAGAAATCATGAAATGCGCGCCTATGTAATAGAGGAAATTTCGAATCCCCCTCAAGGATTGTGTTTGCCACGTTTTTTTCTACCATAGATGCGCATAGATCTTTTAGTCTTAGAAGCAAAATTCATACAACTGACACTTTGTCAAGTGGAGACCGCATTAAGCATGTCTAAAATGACAGATGAATTGCATTACACCTCCACCAAATACACATTAGACGGACGGCGATGGGACCAAAAGATGGATAAACATCTAAAGGAGTTTTTTTTCAAGAGAATACAGCAAATCTAAGTAACAAAACAATAAATTAATTTTGCTTTTGCCGGATTAGTTTTCATAGGCACAATCAAATTCCGCATTAGCTTGCGAAACTTAAGATACTAACGTTTTGTTAATGGAAATTGAAAATTTTGATGACGTGACGACCATTAATTGAGGCCGTGTTTGTGCTTTAAGCAAGCGCATTTTTGACACGAATGGAAGGACCTACATTCGCAAGAGCTGTTGCAACGAATAACAACTTTAAGGTGGCACGGACCGGGATTTGAACCAGCGACCCCTCGCTTGGAGGTCCAACACACTTAACCACAAATTATAAGAATACTAATTAAAACAAAACCGAGAACACTATCTATCATCGGTAATGGATGGTTTAAAAGAAAATTTCATCTCAACATACAGCTTCGTAACCAGGACATAAAACAAATCCTCAAAAAATATCGACAATCGTCTGGGATACTACGACAAAAGCATGATTGAGACCAATGACATCCCACTGATGATATAAGACAGCTGACAGGTGACCGATGTTAGCAACAATGGTTATTAAGCGGCAAAGAATGAACGTGGTTGAAAATATTTGGAATCAGATCTAGGTAGCTTCTAAACAGAAAGCTAAGCTTCGTAAAAAAAAAATTACAAAGTTTTTTCCTCTTCTGGAGAATATAATGTATTTTGATGCTGTCAGGCTGCCAATGATTTCAAGGGTAAAAACTATAGACTTTGCGGATGATAACGCCATTTTTCTGCAAAGCCATGCTCATGGAGGGATGATACGAACCCCGTCCAAAAGGCAATTGTAATCAACGTTCCCTTACAATCGCGTAAAAGAGGCAGGCCTAAAATCTCCTGGCTCGCACAAGTGCAGAAACACCAGCATTTGATTAGCCTCAATGATGAAGTGATTCAAAATCGGATAAGAAAATTGTTATATTAAAAATAAATTATTTGAAAAATTTAAGTAAAAAACCTGGGTGTGTAGTATTTTTCGCCCCATCCCAAGTAACCCTAGTACAAAAAAAACCAAAATACTTGGAACCATTTTCTAGAAAAATAGTGAGAAGTGATTTTCACAAATTGTATGGGAGGTACCGTTATTTCAAACGATAAAGCAAAAAATTAAAAGACGCCGCGAGATTTAACCCCAAAAACCTTATATACGAACATTGAAGCAATTCCGTCGAACCGTTTCGCCATACGGCACCCGGACAGTCAGACAGGCCGACGGATGACATTGGCGATTCAAAAATCGCTGGAATAACACCTACAAGACAAACCAACCTTCTCCAAATATATAACTTTGGGTAGAAAGAAAACCTGCTCACGTTGTCCGAGCCAAGAAGAAGATGTTATCATCCAAAGCCTATGCTTAAGGGGAATGGATAAAATAATCTACCTGATCCAAATGAAATGATTCGCTATAAAAAACAACATTGATCATAAATATTCAATCACTTAAAAATAAATGAATATCATCTGCATTGATATCCATTTTGAAAGGAAGGAGTTAAAGCTATGAAACAATTGTCTTATTTAAAACACTATTTATAGGAACCTCATTTCCAGAAAAGTTACATATATTTCTAAAATTGTATGCTCTGCTGCTCACAGATAATTTTTTTTATTACCAATCATAAATATTTAAAAACAAAAAAGTGGGTTACCAAGAGTTGTTCGATAAAAAACAAAAATTATGTTCAACAGATGTGTGACACTAATTCGATTCGATGAAAGTCAATGCAGAAAATAACAATTTCAAATAGAAGACATACAGATACATTGGATGTACTTCTAGAATGGAAGTTATGTCAAAGCATCAAATGAGGCATCATTATCACGTTTGCAGAATATAGGGAATTCTTGCTTGAGAAAAAAATATCATAAAATTAAATTAGTCATCAACGTTTATTTGTTGAAGCTATGTTTATTTAAATTTGTTCGGAACTGATTAAGCATATGTTAAGTGACTGACAGTTGTATGGTGATAAAGCAGAAAATCTTAACTCGACTAATATACAAGTTGAGTTAAATATATCATGCGAATATTTGTTTGTGCATTTCATATTTTTGTGTACAAGTGAACACCACAACAACGCATATGCTACCTCACAAATTTAAAATTTAAAATGCTACTCCTTCAAAATGAGAAGAAGACTTATGCTATGCTGTTAGTCGTTGGCCACGAAATCTGCAACAACATCCCGATTACAATAACTTAAATTTGGCGAAAATTTATATTCATTGGTAAACTCATAAGTTGCTGTCAAAAAAAAGTTCATTTTTCGTGATTCGCAATAAAGCAATAGAGTTTACGTAATCAGTTGCACAATAAACATGTTCGACGAGTAACGATCTGAAAGTGGTGCAGTGATTTAGGAAATATAAATCGTGCAGACAATTTACATTTTGTTTTTAAAAATCTTTACGTTATGAAGAAAAATGTTGGTTTATGGAACAATTTTTTTTTCGCTGATGTTATTGTCATTGCTTTTGTTAGCCAGGACTTCAGTTGATGAATTTTTCGTTGTTGCCAAAGATTCTGTGCAAAATTAGCAAAGATAAGAGTTTGAAGTCACCGAAGAGTTTTCAATCAGGGTTAGTGTGCTCCAAGGGAGCGTCTTAAGTCCTATACTTTTTATTGCTGTCCTCGATTATCAGCTTGAAGGAAAAGTGACGGACCCTAAAGTACATCACTTTTGTGAGGAAAAAAATTCCCTACAGCGAACAGCTAATGTTTGGGTGTTCATTTAAGAATATTATATTATATTTTATTTATATATATTTTGAACCAGTCCCACCTATCCCAGACATTTAATTGAATTGAGTAGGAATCTATGATCGACAGCCAAGCAACAGCGAATGAAGTGGCAGTAATGCTCAGCACCCTCAGGATTCTCTAAGAAGGCCCATTTACACTCATCCAGAAATACAAATAGCTATCTAAAACATACTCTACAACCTAGGACTTATTTAACAAGATCTCCCACGGACTTAAATAAATTGAAATAGTTTTTAGGACGTGAACTGAGGCTTAGCTACAAATTTCAAGTCTATGTAGCTTATGTATCCTTAAAAGAGTGAAGAACGTCTATCACTTTGTAGCAGGTTGTACCATTTTATCAGAAATTCGCTTGCTTACGAAATACTCGAGGTTCGAAAAGTGACTTTTAAAGAATCTTTGGGTAACTTACTTAAACAAGAAACTAATAGAATCCATAGTCAATCGAAAAACCATAGATTGAATGCAAGTCCATCGGAAACTGAATTAGCTCCGTTCACTAGGAAAATTGAAATTCGGGCCTTTCGAGCCGCCTTTGCTTAAAAATATGGAGCTTAGTACCAATGTGACGCAGTATCAAATTCGTTTAATGGCAGCCCTACCTAGTAGAAGTGAATACTATTTCCTCGATGATCTGAGTGATGTTAACAACGAAAATACCTATAAGTTCCATCAGCAAATTCATCACTAAGTCTAAAAGGTTCGACTAAACTGGACGATTCGATAGTGATTTGGGGTTTGATTGCCAGCCCTTTCTGCTATCCCCTTAAGGAACTTAAGAGATTTAATTGACCGCTCTTTTTCCTTTTTCAGGAAATGCTTAGGAGTATTTGGGGTCTGATTGCACCAGTCACCCCATTCTTCTTTCACCCCAAAGTTTTGGGAGTGGCTCGAGATTCGAAATCTTCAGTCATCTCGCTCTCCTCCACCTTTAAGGATTTCAGAAACAATGCATGTTTGATTATTACTCATCTGGCACTCATAACAATCCACAAACAGCGGTCTCCATACCGCGCCGATTGTTACCTCTGGCTACATCCCCATCATGTGAGCACACTGGCAGCCCTTACCTAACTGACTTTTTATTTTTTTTATTTTAAGGGCGAAGCAATTAAAAAATTTATTAGTTAAGCAATGCGACACATATTCACCTTCACAGCCTCAGATAACTGAAATGTGTCAGATAAGGTCGTTCCAATGTATGTAGCTTTGTTGTGCTACAACTAAACCATTTTTAATTAAAAGCAAAAACTGTTCATTCTTTCAACACCTAGCAGATGTACACAAAAACTGACCTAATTCGTCTGTCTTCGCTGAAAGACAAGGCTGACCAAGTTCAGTTTGAATTGAAATAAAAAAAAATCATCACCTAGTCCCACATAGATCTGTCGACAATAATCGTGGCAAAGCTTGACAGATTCCTATCAAACAATTAAATTTTTAATGCAGCTATAAAAATTCAAAACTTGATCAGACGAAAATTGAGTTCGAAAACCCCCAATTCTTTCTGTCTCCTAAATGTCAATTCTTCTCTTTTTAGTTTTACATAAATCATTATTCGTCATCATCATCGTCATCGTCATGTTCGTCCACCAATGAATAGCAGCAGCACCGCCCCAGGTGGCAACAGATACATTTAATTTTTTCATTAAGCAAATATCACAGTTTTAAATCATCTTTAAGTAGACAATGCTGTCCATTAATCAACTTAAACGGGTCCGCATGGGTATACTCGAAAATTCCTCGGCCAGAAAACGAAAACAACCAAACAAAACATAGAACACCTCCTGCTAAGCTGCGTCGTCAACTTATGCAACACATTTCGCGCAGCTTAGATGTATTTCGTATCTGTTCATTAATAATTATTATTACACCAAAAAAACAAAAAAAAAAGTTAAATACTTGAAAATAGAATCACACCGTTCACAGGAATACTATGAATATGTCGCCCAAAAAAAAAATCAAACAGAACAAAATTGGCACTTGTTATGATATTTTTAGAGCGATTCAGCGCACTATAGGAACGCGTCTCGATTTAGCATTTACCAAAGGTGATGGCGGCGATGAACAATAGCGCACTTTAAAGATAGATAAACAAACAAATAGATAAACTAGTTCACTTGGATTTTCTAATTAGATACACTCAAATCGCGCCCCTTATGGGTGGAAGCGGCGATAATCTAAAGCAAAAAAGGGGTGCACTGCACAACAAACACTTGTTACTCAATTAACAAGGAGCGAGAAACGAATGCAATTAATTACTCTTGTTTGTCACTCGTCGCGCAAATTACAAATTTCCCGACGACATGAAACACTGGGTGATTGTTTATTATTCTGCGCAAGATGCAACAAAATTGCACAAAAAACAAAAAAATACAAAAGACCGGGACGAGTTTGACAACAACAATGTAAGCGGAAGGGGCCTATATGCGGCACAAAATAGAAGACCGACCAAAGTCTACGACTTGTAGAGAACTAAAAGACCGCATCGCTGGCAGCAGAGGCGTTAGCGGTGATCATTTTTCCGAAGCGTTATACTCTTTCTCTGTGTGTTTGCGTTTGCCGCCGTGCTACACAGACCAGCCTAATACACCTCCCGATTGTCTAGAACTGTCACTATGGCAGAATTACACTTAACTAAACGTGAATCTGGCATTTTGTTGCTGGTGTTTCGCTGTGCGATGCCATGCCGAGCCGATTCCCGTTATACATAGGTATTATATCTATCGACGATATGTATACATATATAAAAGTGTGTACGACACGGACCGATTTTTGTGTGTCGATGTGAAGTGGAGTATGACGCGCAGACTGATTTCTTGGCTAGGCTGTCATTGTGACGGTTGCCGGAAAGGGAATAGAATTTTCATTTTGGCAGGCAGAAGAGCTGCTATTGAGTGATGACGTCAATTGTTTAGTAGTTGCGGTTATATGGTAGGCAGTACGCCGCCGGGACGGTGAAAGATGTGCAAGTGATTGCCCCACTTTTAATGTGGGGGTCGTTAAAAACTCTTTGAGATAGGACACCGCAATGACTGTTTGCCAGAGAGTCACTGTAAAATAAACACAACTATTCCGAATCCGAATGTGAAACGTTAGTGTTCAAAGATGCATGCATTCGTTTGTTCTACATATGTATTTATATGGGTAGATATAAAACTGTACACACGTGCTCAACCATATCACATTTTAATATGCATGAAGGCTGCAGGTATAAACAAAATCAGCAATTTGATAAAATGTGTGTTTTAGCTTAACTTATTTACTTATTTTGTCGAAATGGTAATTTATTTTATTTATTTTATGCCCGCCAATGCACTTAGGCTGTAATTTAAAATCTAATTATGGTAAGCAATACTAAATTATTAACAGTTGATATTATGAAAAGTAATGAAATTTATTGGTGGGATGATAAAATGGAGCACCTGCTCAAAGGTCCACTTTTCGGAGCGGATGCTGCATTTGGTTTTAACAAAATAGATTAAGAGCGATTTAGCGTCTACATGTTCGACGATTAAGTCCCTAATAATAAAGAAAAAAGTTGAAGTTCCTTGCAAGGACTTACTGACATTATTTTAATAATTTTTTTGATAAATAAACTATATATTTGACTTTGAAATAAAATAATTCCAATTGAAACTTGACGCAGTTGTGTGTCCGATAGTCATATATGTTTCAGAATGCTGGACAATGTACAAAAAGTAAGAGGGCAAATTGACCGCAGCTGAGATGAAGATGCGTCGCATGACAAAGCTTGATCGAATAAGAAGTTCCAAAATCCATCTCGAAAATATGGGAGCACGACTGGATCAGTTTGTCATGTTCATGTCATGTTGTCGTTACGGTCTAACGAAATAAAATGAACGCCTAATATTTTTATTTAAATTACGCATATTTTAAGCGTAAAATTATATTTTTATGCTTTCTGGGAGCTGAGGAATATTAGTCTCCGCAATGAACACTACTCTGTTGTGTTTGCATTTTTCGTTTTTCTATTCGTCTCATACGTATTTGCTGATAGGTTACAGACGATAGGGTTCACTGAACCAGTTTGTCGGAGACGTAAAAACAAACCAATGTGTGCGTGTGAATGTTGGTTTACTGGAAAGGTATTTCTTTAGTAAACCAATCGACGAAGAATGATTATTTTACTTAGGGATGTATGCACATTTGATTTTTCATAGCTCGTGTGCATCAGCCTTTATGGCAAATTTAGCAGGATAAATGTGGCTTTCTAAGCCAATATTGTCCTGGGGAATTCTTTTTTAACGATACGTGGCCGATTCTCTGAATCTCGAATGAGCTTCAAAAATATAGGTTTTATGGCAGCGAAGGTAAAAAGCTCTATAACTATAAATAGCTGGTCAACGCTCGAGGAAAACAATTGTGCCATTTCACCACCTAAGGTGGGGTCTTCGTCTGCTGTGTTGGCCCTCAGGGGTGTATTAGAAGTGTATTGTCCATACGCTCCACGTGTCCCAGCCATCTCAACCGTTGTATTTTTACCAGGTCAGCGTCGCTATAGTTCTTCTTTGTATCTTCTTCTCCACACTCCGTTATCACAAACTGAACCGAATATCACCCGAAGAATCTTTCTCTTAAAGCATCCCAGAAGGTTTTCATCCGCTTTTGACAGGGCGCATGCTTCCGCACAATACAGCATAAAGGTCTTATATAATATTTTCTTGGTTCTATGAGAGAGGGATTTACTTCTTAAATGCCTTCCTAGCACGAAGAAACAGCGATTGGCAAAGAGTGATTCTTCGCTTGATCTCTGCGTCATTTTTCGAAGTGATACTGGCCCTCCGTCCTTTCTACTTGACTTCATATATTACGTTTTGTCCTCATTAATAACAAGACCCATCTTCGCCGCTTCTGTTTCGATGCTTGCAAATGCTTCACTGACAGCACACTGCGTTCTCCCAAAAATGTCAACATCATCCACATAGGCAAGTAGTTGAATGGACTTTTGAAAAATTTTACTTCTGGTGTTAGCTTGTGAGTTTCGTACAATTGCTTCAAGAACGAAACTTGTACCTACCTACATCTTTTTTTGATTGATGGAAATGTCGTAAACGACCCCTGTTGTACATTCCTTTACATTTTCAAAAACATTTTAATAAAATAAAGCCCAATAAGGTATCAGGGCAGGGGCAGCTAACAGAGGCTCTAGAAGAGAAGACGGCAAGGTGACTCAACGCACACAATTAATTTTTTGGAGAAGTTAAAAAATTAAAGAGGGATCGTAAGTAGACTTACGTACCTACACATTTTTCAAAGAAATTAAAAATTAAAAAGATATATAAGGAAAATGCCAATATCTTAGATGCATGTGAACAATTTTAGACTTAATTGGTATTATGATATAGCAATACTATTTAGATCAAACTCACGCACCTCTCCTTATTTTTAAAATATTAGCATGTGCTTCAAAAACGCTTCTAATGAAGAGGAAAAGTTTAACATAACCCAGTTGTGCAGTTTACATTAATTTGCTGACCAAAAATAATTATTTCGAATGTAAGGGTTTAAGTTTTGGCATTAACTGAACGTTATAATCTTTCCAACCTTTCCAGCCTTGTGAACGTTTGTAACATGCCAAATTCTTGACACCGGCATTGAATCGATAAACCTGAGCTTTCGTCCACACACTGACCTAAAGAGGAAATATTTACAAAGGTCAAAGATCAATTTTAAAGCTTCATTAAAAGGCACACCAGGCGATATCTGGAAAAGCTGCCGATATTAATCCTTCAACCGTTCAACTGAATGGACTAGACACATTGAATGCTATGATTTTTCAAGGTTTTTTTAATGCAGATGAGTGGGTTTGGTTAAGGTACGATCAGACGGCCATCGAAACTTGTCATCCGGATGACATCCTTATGGTTAAGAACTCCGCAACGCACGCTGCTACAAAAGCCGAAAGAAAATCTGTCAGGGAAATGAAAATAAAAGAGTAAGGAGGACACCTTTTGTAATGACGGAATGGTTTAACAGCTTCAAACGGCAAAATAAGAAAACTATAGGGTGACGTTTGACTTCTTATCTTACTTTAAATACTATCTGTTTGTCAACCCTTGTACCAGATACCTTTTACAATTTTTTAATCGCTTGGAAGTTGTAAATCCCTTTATTACTTTAATACATAACGATTTTAATGTAGTATAGCTGTTTCCTACAATTTATGTGTTAAACATACTTTAGTTGGGCTGCTGCTTTCTCAGGAAACGATAAAAAAAGTAGAGGACTTCTCTCCATGCAGCTGACATCTGCGCTGCGATCTCACTATGAGTCAGTGGAAGTAAAGGGTTTTAAATATGTAATGTAAAATGTACGTCTGTAGATTAATGAAGTGTTTAGGTTTAATATAGGGTTAAGGCTGAACTGCTGGATAAAGGGAGTATATATTATGGTTGAAATGTTCTGAGGAAAGTATGCAACTGGCTATTGCATTTGAGCACTTATGGTGGCAATACCGATAAAATAGCAATGACTCAGAGAACTCTAACTAACTCAAAATAAGTAATTGGTTCACCGGTTCAGAAATGAGTATTGTACCTAAGTTTGGGGCGAAAAAAATTCCTTATACAGATCAGTAGATAGCCATCGCTTGATGTAGCCTAAATTTATCGAGGCTTTTTCGATATTCCATCGAATGTTTTCCTTTACACACATGTCAAAAATAGAAAACCTTTCGGTTACTAGATGTGGTCTTCACGTAAACCTGAAAACTGAGCTGATGATTTTCACCACGAAAACCAAAATATACACCTTCAGACATCCCCAGCTAAAAAATCAATGCCTACCCCTATTTTCTAGTAAAATTTCCTAATGTCACTATAGATCCTAAACTTATTTGAAAGTTAAATATCGAACAACGGGTGCATAAAGCAAGTGTAGCTTCTTATGCCTGCAGTAAAACTTTTGGCTAGAAGTGGGGAGGTCAACCGAAAATAGTGCTCTGGATGTACACAGTCGTGGTACGTCTCATTATCAGTAATGGGTTCCTAGTATGTTGGCCTGACCTAAATAAACCATCACCAAATTGAGCAGAGTCCAAAAAAACAGCTGGAATTGGTACCACGGAAGCTTTTCGGTCAAGACCGACCAAAGCACTCAACGTGATTTTAAATATTCTTCCCATGGATTTTGCAAATTAATAGTATCGTGCAGTGCGGTAAGACTTTGAGAATCTGGATGTTAGTATACAAGACTCCGATTTGGTAAGTCAGGCGGGAAAAGTACCTTTGAATTGAATAACAACCAGAAAAAACGGCTATCTATCAACTATGCCTAAATCCCAACTTATCAAGGTCTGCAGGGAGACATTGGGCCGGGATAGGCGCAATAGAAACATAAACGAAAACGATAGGACCGCCGCGCTGATCAGACGTAGCTCTTCTCTCCATGTATCGCTGGAGGAGGAAGTCTATCTCACAATAGAATCCACGAAAAGTAAAATCTTCTTGTCACTTACAACAAACCTACAATACAGAACCTCGTAGAGTGCGTGCTGCTATCGTTAGGCTACAAGCAGTTCTTTGTTGACCTAGAGGATAAGTTAGGTTAGCTTAGGTTAGGTTATGAGGGCAGTTTTACACCAGATGCCAATTTCTCCCATTGTGAGTACCCTATTTGTACATGCAAGGACATGTGGCTAACAAGACCTGTTGAAGAATAGATTTATGGCGGATAGAGGTACCCCACCCAAGTCGTCCAAATTCTAGCAAATAGCCTAGCGAATATCTCAGGCACAAAATTTTAAGTCTACAAAAACTTCATCACTTTATAAACCTTAACCCCATTTTGGACATATAGACATCTAAAACATTAAGAACACCATAAATGAAAGCCAAAGTCGAACATATCACAGGATTATTTCCTGCACTGTATAAACATAAATGTATACTTTGAATCCCTCGTATCTCTATGACATAAATTAAACCATCCAATCGCAAAGAAAATCCAATTTTAGAGTAATTACCCAGAAGCATTGTGCACCGCAAACATGTATACCATCCCCATTCCCAGCCCCATCCCATTTCACTTGACCCAAAAATGTTTCAATGTCAATAGCCTGCGTTCAAAGCGTTCCAACACTACACACCGGAAATCTTCTGCTTGTTGGGCTGGAGACAACACTAAAAGCTGTTGGTCGTTCCTTTCGACTCAATGCATTGTCCATTAAAACCAATTGGCCTGACCCCAAGGAAAAAAATTCACTCCAATTTCAGCCTGTCCGATGGTTTTAATTAAATTGAACGATCCGATCTAAAACTGAAAGGACGATATATAGAAGCCGACGACATGTTTTCATTTCTAGGTAGTCAAATTGAGAGATAATTCTCCACAATGACACTCTCAATTCGTCTCATCTTTCTCTCTATCTGCCTGCATCTGTGTGAGTTTGCTTTGCGAGATGAGCGGCAATGTTTAAAGATAATTTTGTTATTTTGCACCTTTTGCATGAGTATCTTTAGTGTACGATTACAAAAGACCGAAGAAAAGCTATTCCGTGTTTTGCTTTTTGTTTGTTTGTGACAATTAGATTAAAAACAGGGGTGTTATGAAGACACTGAACATGTGAGAGTGTTGAATGAATAGATATATATGTACATCGCAAATGTGGGCTTTAAATAATTTTTTTTTTATTTGCTTTGTAGGTACCTCTAGAAAGATGCATAAGTAGGTGATTTAGGGTGTTTATGAACAAGCCCACCGCAGCGTAGCGTACAAATGTCGCAATATAGCAAATAAGAAAAAAAAATGGTTGCGTCGTTTATATTGGATTTCTTTAAAAGTTATAAATTGTATTAATATTTACAGAAATAATTTCTTTCTAAATTTAAATTTTTATTATTATTATTGGTAAGGCAATCAAAAGGATCCATCGATAGGAATTTATCTGGGCAACAAAATAGGCTTCAAGTCTTTATAAAATGCTCTCAATGGAATCTGATAAATGCTTGACCAAGGTCTAGAAATGAAGACCCCAAAAGCAAATGAAGAAAAACTTTAACAAAAACTACTCGATATTCCAATCATGAATCTCTGCAGTAGTCTCTGTGTAATGGACAACATGCATATCTCAAAGAAAACCGCTTAACACGAGGTGAAGGGAAAAATAGGAACAAGTCGCCATAATGGACAGTTTGCTCTTGCATGCCCTTGAAAAGTCATTTGGGTCCTGGTTATCGATCTGCGGTTATTTGCATTAGCTTAGGGCAAGCGGTGTAGGATTAACTGCCAATTTTTTTGGAATACACGTGTATAAAAGGGAAATGTGTACTCTTATGATGTTGAATATAGTGCGGGCATTAAGGGGTTACATGGGTTTATTCGTTGAAACAAAGGTCTATTTTCAACAAATTTTTTTTATATATAAAAAATAAAATATTTTCTTCAAACTTTTTAACGTCTTAAAGATTTAAAGGGTGATTTTTTAAGAGGTTTAGAACTTTTTTTAAAAAAAAAAACACAAAAAATTCGAAAAAATGAATGAAATATTTATTTGAATCGATAGTTTGAACCTTGCAATTTAATGTTTAAAGATAATTTCATGCAAATGTTGACCGCGGCTGCGTCTCAGGTAGCCCATCCGCTGAGTCCAATTTTGGCATACTCATTCACACATATCGGCCGATATCTCACGAATGAATGCATGGATGTTGGCTTCCAGTGCGTCAATCGAAGCGGGCTTGTCCCTATACACATTAGCCTTGGCATACCCCCACAAAAAATAATCTAATGGTGTCAAATCGCACGATCTAGGCGGCCAATTGACCGGCCCGAAACGTGAAATTAACTGTTCACCAAACTCGCCTCGCAATGGCGCCATTGTTTCGCGTGCTGTGTGGCATGTGGCACCGTCTTGTTGAAACCACATAGTCAAGTCAAGAACTTCCATTTCGGGCAAAAAAAAGTTTGTTATCATCGCTCGGTAGCGTTCACCATTGACAGTAACGCTGCGATTCGCATCATCTTTTAAGAAATATGGCCCAATAATGCCGCCGGCCCATAAACCGCACCAAACAGTGGCTTTTTCGGGATGCATTGGTAGCTGTTGCAATGCTTCTGGCTGATCTTCACTCCAAATGCGGCAATTTTGCTTATTTACGTACCCATTCAACCAAATATGAGCCTCATCGCTGAACACAATTTTTCGATAAAAAAGCGGATCCTCGGCCAGCTTTCCAAGAGCCCATTCACCAAAAATTCGGCGTTGTGGTAGGTCGGCTGGCTTTAGTTCTTGCACCAGCTGTATCTTAAAAGGCTTTACGCCCAAATCCTTCCGCAAAATTTTCCACGTAGTGCTGTAACAAAGGCCTAACTGCTGGGAACGGCGCCGAATCGACATTTCGCGGTCTTCTGTCACACTAGCTGATACGGCCGCAATATTTTCTTCAATACGCACAGGACGTAAACGTGTTGGTGGTTAATTGTCCAACAAAGTAAATTGGGTGCGAAATTTGGTCACAATCTTCCGAATAGACTGCTCAGAAGTTCGAGAATGCCGATCATAAAATGGAAGCAGCGCGCGATGAACATTTCGAACCGAGCACGAATTTTGATAGTAAAATTCAATAATTTGCAAGCGTTGTTCATTTGTAAGACGATCCATGGTTAAATTGCAAACCAAACTGAAGCTGTTTGACAGTGACACAAGGTACTAAACACACGTCAGCTGCCAAAACCAATGTTGCCAAAACCAAACCAGCTAAAAAATCACCCTTTACATTTGAAAAAGAATTTGTAAAATTTTCAAAGGAAAATATTCAAAACTCTGCCATTGTGGAGTTATGTGACCGGTCGGAAAAAAGTGCTTCCGCGTTGACAGTAGTTTTAGTTAAGACCATAAACTAGAATTTGGACGAAGGGGGAAAAAAGTGAAAATTCGATTTGGCAGACCTTTTTACAAAAAAATTTAAATTTTGGTAAGATTATGTCAACGTTTTTTTTTTAAATAGTCGTGATTCTCGAAGACCTGTGTAAAATTTTATCAAGATCGGTTGAGTGGTTTTCGAGCACTTTTGACAACCGACTTTGAAAACACAATTTCGAGAAAAACGCGTTTAAAATTTGGATAACTCAAATAAACCTCGTGATTCAATTGACTATGCACCTTCCCAGGGCTGTATCTTCCAACTTTTATTTGGAATAACTTGAAAATTTAGGATAATATTCTCGAGATGTTGTAGAAAATAAACAAGACAATAAAAAAATCGATTTTTTGAAATTGTGAAACCCATGACACCGCTTAAGGAAATTAAGGGTTAGGATAAGTGTACCAGTACCCGGCCACCTAACTCGTTTTCCCACTTTGTAGCGGGCTAATAAATTCATTTTATCACATATGCTCAAACTATCTTTTTATTCTTAAATCTTTGGCACTTTAAGTTGAAAAGAAAAAACAAGTTTGCATTATTGTTTTTATGCACTTCCAGTTATTATTCATTTACCCACATTTTCTTAGAAAAACAATACTTAAAACATTGAAATTAAACACGGACGCTAAGTTTTCGAGTAAACACCTAAAAAAAAATATTGTGGTTAACCTAATATATTAAACATTGGTTTATTTTAAATGAAAAAATTATATGATAGTTCTAACGGAATTTAAAAATAACATACAACTTTAAATAAATTACCGCTTAAAGCTTTTATGTAAAGCTTAGTATTTGTATACTACAAAATGATTAACACGACGGTTTTATTCCGAAAATATGGAACATATAATGGGACAGGGTAGGCCAAAATATGGCTTTGCGTAAACTCTCTGCTATCTGGTGAATATTCTCTTAACGAGAGCTCCAGTATGTGTAATAAAGAATGTAGTTTAACTTTGGTTAGATACAAAGGATTCTTATGATGATGATTATGACTCTACTTTAACAATAAGTTCTATCGAATAGGTAGCAACATTATGCAAACTCCGCTGCCTTCTAAAATTTTAGAGCAAGCCATATTTAAGCTGCAAGATTGCGCGGTACAACTCATAGGCCCTCACTTAGTCTCACCGATATCAGGATAATGACATTTCGAAGTATCAGAATAACTCCTCTTAAGACTCAAGATAACAAGATAAATTCAGATAAATTCTTAATGGTTTCTGAATCTGATATGGATTTTGATATGGTCTAAGGATCTCTTAGGAGCGTGTTAAGATGTAAAATATTCCTACCTATGTTCTACTATATATTGGCATTTATTATGATCTGATCCTTATTCTTTAATTGTGTTTTCGTCATCTAGATATTAGCAACTTGTTTATAGAACCTATCTGATAAAGTTAATATTTTGTTTTGTAATTATAAACATTTAATGGAAAGTGGCCGGATCCTAGTGCCTATGAGGAAAGGGCGAGGAAACGATGCACGTTGGTTTTGAATGTCTGTAAACTCTAATGTCAGGAAAAACGGTATTTAACTGTAAATTTGAATATTGGGTTAAGAATAAACTGATGGGCATTCTTAGCATTGCTTTTGAATTTTTCGAGGTGTACAATATAACCGGCTATTTGGTCTGGGTACCGGCACATATGGTAAAAATATAGCTAAAACAACTACAGGCGGGGGCCCTAACGACGATGACTAAGAGAGTCAGGTTATGTCTCGTTCGCCAACGTTCGAATCAACGCCAGAAGATGAAGCAGATATGAAATGCTTAGAGTACTGTCAGGAATGGATAGGATTAGAAGTGACAGACAGGAGTAAATTTGGAAAAATGATAATGTGAGATGAAGACAAAATTAAACCCTTAGGAACACCTGCATTTATATTGCAATTTCGAAGTCTTGATGAAACCGTCTAAAACTAGAGTGAATTGAAAATTTGCTCTCAAACCACGGATGAAGGGCTTACACCCACTCCGAAATTTCTACCCATTATAAAACACAAACTCAGATGTCCGTCGCATAGCCTAAGGCGTCAGTAAAAGTCATATCTGGGACTTCTAGGCAACCGGAAAAACAAATTATTTTGCTTTTAACTTTAAAGTTAATAGTTCAACCCAATCTCTGGCAATTTTTGTACTTTAACTGGTAATAATTTCAAGAAACCACTCAAATCAAACTAAATCTCAAGGATGATATCTCAGCTATCACAGCCAAACTGAAATAATTTATGGCTTGTAAACTGTTGCGATAATTCGACCCCAGGTCTCATGTCACTTAAGAATTAAAATGCTTACACTTGATCTGAAAGAACAATGCGATGTCTTACTTTCTTATTATTACAGGTCTCTGAGAACATCAGGATGACTGGACAATATTGGGTTACGTTGAGAAAGCAAGAACATAAGAAAGCCAGAATACCGGCTAGTTCACAAGGACCTAAGTGTGGCAGTCAATAGACTATTCTGCTTGGTCGATCCATAAACTTAATGTAGCATTATAAATTGTATAAAAGCAAATCCACAAAATGCGTCTCTGTGTTGGCGCATATCTTAAAAAGCAATGAATGGATTTGGATGCGGTTACCCATATTTCTATTTACAATTTTTGAGAAGGCTTTCGCTTATAGCGGGCAAAAGGGGAATACAATCAAGTGTTCCTCATCTGTAACTCCACAGATGTATCTTGTACCTTTTTAAAAACACGCAGCAGCAGCTAGCGTTCCAGTAGTGAATGTTTATGTTGCATTTCACTTCGTTAATAATAAGTATGAACCTGCTCCTTCCTTGCTATTTACGCTCGGTCGAAAACGGGCCAATCAATCTTTGTTTTGTTTCAGGAATGCAGAATTGAATGGGAAGATTTTGTGTTTTATGGTTGTGGCAACAAATTTATAACTTTTCTACGTCCCCTTAAAACATGACACCCATGTTGAAGTCTTTCGTTTGGAAACCACTTAGAGATATATATAGGTTGAGGTCGGGAGGATTTGACAGGCAGGAGAAATTGATATCAGCACTTTTCGGAAAAGCTAAGACATTGGCAGCACTTTAAATGATGAGAAAACGAAGTTAATAATAATTGGTTTCACTGATAAATAAACAGTCACTGTGGTTTTGAAGATAAGCGAAGTAGACGTCTTTCTTTTTTTGTGCCCATTTCATCTAACTTCTAAGAAATCCAACTGTAATATTTTAAATATGTATGTAACTTGTGACATTTTGTGCACCTTCATTCGTTTTAAAATCATTAATCAACAAAAGTTTAACTTGAGCACCATTTCTTGCATTTATCCCAAAAGTAATCACTGGGGAGGATTTGACATTTTTGCTGAAGGACGAATTGACAAACTGTCAAATATTCTTTTATGAGTCAAAATAAAAATTTATTGGGCAAACAACTTTTTAATCTTTTTTTTGAATGTAAAAATGCCAAATATTTTAAAAAAAAACCCCCCCCCCAACATGAAACAAGTGTTGAGAATGTCATTAAAGACATTGAAAACAACAAAACAAAGTCGATAAGAAGTGCTGCCAGCAAATTAGGTAGTAAGCGGACAACTTTAATTTAAACAAAAAGGCCAACAAATTCAGTACAAAATATTCGAATAAACAAGTTCTCACAACAGCTCAAGAAAGGGAACTTGTTAAATATTTCAAACATTGTTGAAAATTGCATTTTGGTTTAACATATGAACTGGCAAAGCAACTTGTCTTACAATATATTAAGATAAATAAAATTCCATACCCAAATGTTTGGAATACAAATGAACAAGCTGAAAAGGCTTGGCTTTCAGGGTTTATGCGAACAAACAGTAAGGCTACTATGAAAACCAGAAAATACGAGTATGGCTTGTCTTAATGCGTTTAAATAAGCGAACTTTGTTGTCAACATCTCAAGCAGCAGTTTGAAAAACACCAGTTTAGTGCCGAAAAAATTTACAACTTGGATGAAACCGGTTTAACAAAGGTACTCGAATCTCCAAGGGTAATCACATTTTTATTTCTCTTAAGAATTTTACTCTAATACTCAAAGTTCTTGTTGCTGAAAAGAGAAAAAGAACTGTTTCCCAATTTGCATCCGCATCCAACCACAATGGTTGGTATTGTTAATGCCATAGGGAATTACGTTCCGCCTGTCTATGTGTTTCCGCGAAAATGCATGAACCCTAATTTATGATTGGTTCTGTAACTGGGTCCATTGGTCTGCTCTCAGACAGAGGTTGGATGAAAAGTGAAATATTTTCGCAAGTATTGGCCTTATGTAAAACAATATAGTAACTGTTTCAAGTAAAATACAATACTTTTATTACTTGATAATCATGAATCTGATATCAGTTTTGAATCGATCATATATTGTCGAGATAATGGAATTGTTATGCTGTCTTTCCGTCCACATACATCGCATAAGCTACAACCTTTAGATATATCCATGTATGCAAGTTTTAAAGCGCTATACTATATCTTTGGAAAAAAATTATGGACATCGCCTTTTGTCCACCTACGAGCTCTTCTCACTAAAAGGTCAACACGTGGAATTAGTATGTAATCAAATATTCACCTTTAGATACCAACGCCCTCATAAAACTCTTAAAAAGATATCACTTTTCGTTTACAATTCAAAAATCTACTCAAATAATACAAAAATAATGTCCCCCGAAACTTAAACCATCCGAAAAAGGTTGCGCTCTACTTGTCATTATCCCACATCTTCTCTGCTAACAGAATGTAGATTTCCGCAAACATTTTGTGACATGCGCTTCAGGCATTTTACCTACTACAATATTGTATTTCCCGAATTTTGGATTCTCGTGCTGAGGCTCACTTTAAGATAGATCTGTACTGGATGGATGTCCCCCCCTTCCCTTTGTTATTTGATCAGAGTTCGCTACTTTTGATAAAAAGAAAAATATGTACTTCTGTAAAATTACCGCTATTACCGTCGAGTGTAACATGAAGAACAACAAAATATTAAACTAAAATAATGGTCTCCATTTGTCTGCAGGCAAAAAACAAAAAGGGTGCGTACTTTGCTGTTGACATTTTGTTTGTTTGCACAAACACGAAGAGAACATTCCTTTTCAGATGATGAAATGAGGAAATTTTTATTAAAAACACGCACACAAGACGATAATGGCGGTTAAAAACATTACATCCGAAGGATTTTCCATTATAAAGGGAGTTACCAGTTAAACATGATCTCGCCGAAGGCTCCAAGTCAAGCGCACACAAAGAATCGTGCATAAATAATCTCATCCCTTAGTTTGACATGACCTACTAAACAGCGCGGCGCGACTTCACCTTTAATTAGCATCAAAGGTGAAAGCAGGTTGGATGATGGCTTATATTAACCTGAAGGAGTTACGACGACTAGGAAAAGTACCATAAAGTTGAGTTGTCATCTGCTGCCAAAGAAATTGAATTTCTTACAACCAAAACGTAGAGGAGGGATGGATAACAGGTATCTATTGTGTGAATGCTTATAGCCTACAAATGCTTTACTTGCGTGTCCTTTCAGGGGAAACCAACCACTACACAACAAAGACGTGAAAGTAAAAGAAGAAGAAATATAACTTCAATAATTCCATTATACACGTCTGAGGTGGCAATAATGGCATCGACTGGGATAAACACGTTCAACCATGGGCCCCGGGGAGTAGCAGTTTCATTTTCGAATTGCCAACGAAAAGGGTTGTTTCAGATTTTATGCTACTGGCAATAAAAAAAACGAATTGATATTGTTCGGGAGTAACCTTTCTTCGGGCGATGTCAGTGATTGAATTTTAGGAGTTCCATTTTTTTCGGGATTTGTTTCCAAGACAACTATGAGCTATGAGGAGTTTACTTGAAAAAAAAAGAAAGATTTTTAAAAATGTTTCCGATGAAAAATACTGCCCTGCGGTTGGGATATTAAAAATATTCGAAGATATAGTAGGGCAGGGACTTACAATTATATCAGTTTAAGAAAAAAAATTCTCTCCTGAAAAGTTATAAACTTAAAGCCCTGCTGCGCAAACCTCAAACTATTATGTTTGTTTGGTTGATATGTTCAGTACAATCCCTGATACTATGGTTAGGGAATATTGTTTTGATAGTCAGTTCAAGGTAGATATATTGAAGAGTGAAAACTGGCTCAATGGTATCCCGAACGAGGACCCGAAAGGTCTGGTTTGGTACACCGATGGATCAAAAATGGTTGGAGCTGACGTCTTTGGACTCAACACCAAAGTTCCTACCCCAATGGGAATGTGTCATTCCAAGCTGAAATCCATGCCATTGAGGTCTGCACTAGATTAAACCTTGTTAAATTGATACCTTTATCAATGGCGCTAAAATTTACATCTTTTCAGATAGTCAAGCGACTCTCCAAGTACTTTCCTCCAATACACAGGATTCGTTACCGGATGCTGATACGACGCTGGCCAAACCCATATAAGTCACATTTGGATGAGTGTCTTTTTGGTCGCTTCAACATGGTTAAGTGTAGGCCTCGTCGAATGTGGGAGGAGTTAACCTACAAATATCTGAAACAGCAAGACATCTGGTGGTTGTTTAAAATTCCTAGCTCGATTTGAAGGAAAAGGCGTCCAAAAGGCATACGTGTCTCTGTTGGCCTGAAAAAACGTTTCCAAATACGTGGGGCGATAAACCATATGCATTACTTTGCTCTTACTCAGCATCAGAGTAAGGCCCATTGCAACATATGGAACAGTAGTAGTGCAAAAAGCCATAGCGAAAAATGATCATCATTCCAATTTTCCAGAACCCAAAGGGCAAAGGGTGCTCACAGAACACTCCAACATTAGCTTTGGAGGTCATGCTAAGTCTCGTCCTTCTGGACATATATTGAAGCTACAAGGTGGGCAAAACTGCAATCAGACTAAGAGAGCCCAGACTGTGGTCATCCAAATCGAATGGCCATACATCGTTCCATTAGTTCTCTTGCCTACAGCTCCAAGATGGACATCGGGCATCCACAAGATGCTCTCTGGGACACTCCTTCTTCTTCTTCTTCTTTCGTCATCAGGATCATAACGTTCCCACTTTAACTTCATCTCACTGGTCCGGAAGTTGGTTTGCCGGTTCGACCACAAAAAAGGTTAACTTAGGCCAATAAGAACTGTGAAAAGTTAGGGGACTTCGGAAATCTTTTAGGATTGGTGATGACTGCAGCGTCTTTCAAGCAGAAAAAAGCAGCTTTAATCCTTGACAGCTAAGGAGGTAAAAAGACGTGGTTTAACATTTGCTAGGTGCCGGCGCATGAAGACCAGAAAGGGGTCGGACTACGCTTAGGACACTAACACAGGAGGTTAACATTGAGTCCTCAAGTAAAATGAATCTACTATAGGCTCATATCGAGACCTACAAGCACGCAAAAGAGCTATGGCAAGTGGTAGGAAAAAGGAGATCAAAATTATTGATAGAATTAAACTTACTTTACCTATTGGCCTCTCGACCGGCAAAGAGACAGGGCAACCTTTAATCCTCTGCCATCGCGGACACCTTTTTTAAAATTCTCCAGACCAGACCAGTCGCTCTGCCATCAGTTTCAGTCTTCCTTGTCGTCTCGAATCAGTTTAAACCGTTTACACACACGGGCAACAATTTGTCAATACGATTCGGACTCTTACAGCACGCAAGAGCTCCAGGTTAATGCAAATAACGAACTTCCAGCCGGCATTACACGACCAACAATCGAAGGTCAAAATACAAATAAACCACTGCCCAGAAATAATTCATTCATAATTCCGTATTCTGTAAACCTTCCCACTGTTATTAGATGTGAGATAAGATTGTGTCAACTCTTAGCACATCGTTAAAATAAAAACAATAAAAAAAAACAATTGCGCGACTCTTGCCAGAGTTTACGACATCAGGCTCAAGCATCTTTCCGCTAGTGCAAGACAAACAAATAGTCGCAAGTTAAATACGTTTTACGCCATTCATTTACGAAAGTGTGTACGAATTTTGATTTAAGATTAGCTCTGGAGCGGAACACTTCTCGGAAGGCTTGAGTAATTTTTTTTTATCCTCGAATAAATATTTTTAACGGGATTATCTTGAAAGTGGTAGAGGGACGAAAGATTACTGTTGGTGGTTAGAGTTCAACTTTTTGGGATGATAGCGTTTATTATTTGTGGTAGAATTTGAAAATCAAACATTGATGGCAGCGGAAATGTACATATTAAGCTTTTTTTGTTTTGTTTGTATTTGGGAATGAGAGTGATAAATGGAGCAATAAACGGATTAAGCGACGAACAAACATAATATGAATATGTTTTTTTGTTTTTGCCGAAAATTTATTTCGTCATTTTGTATCTAAATAAATGTTTCTCAGTAATTTGCTTCGTCACCTAACATTTGCGATGCTTTAAAGGGTATAAGTTTATTAAGGCTCTTAGATTAGGCACGGCAATGAAAGCTATGTCGTCATAAAACACTAGCTACCATGGTTATCCCTGGATAAAAGGTCTCCAAAATCAATTGACAAAAAGGCATTCAACGTATTTTCCTGCAAAAGCTTATGAACTTGTTTTCGCCTACAGCCGCTACATCTTTTAGGCTGTTAAAGAAGTTGTCTCTTCTGCTACGAGTATCAATCTATCATGCTACTTAAAAAGAAAGTCAGTCTATGTTAAAGAAGGTAGTTAATGTTTATAGTCATAACCTTGTTGGATTCAGCTTCCACGGTTCTATATGCAGCTAGAAGCTCCGATTAAGGTCTAAAGATCCAAAACCGAGGTTTGTTCTCTTTACGAGAATGAGGTAATTGATGGGTTCAGCTAGCAGTAAAAGGCGGCACATTTCAGCTATCATATTTAACTCCTTTGGATCAAGCATGTAAAAACGACGACATTGAAGGCTTTGCCGGCTTTTAGGCTGCCTTTGCCAAAACATGCGGTATGTCACTCAAAAGATGTAACGACAATGATAAGGCCAATCCTATCATAAACATCGGTGGTTTAGTGGAATAACCATAACATAAACATGTCATCGCTAATATAACAAAACTCTAAGGAATTGAGTTTAGCTTGCATTGGGGCCTTCCCTAACAAACCTGGTGCTGCTCTAGATGCTCTAAATGAACCCCAACCGTAGAGACCATTTCTCGTCTAAAAGAAAGTGGTTCGATGAGATCGTGCGAGAACTATCCAACAAACCCTGTCTATTGGATATGCCTCCTAATGATTGGGCTGCATACAAATTTCAAAGTCGACTTGACTCAGCTATTCTAATGGCTATGCATTATTTTGTAAGGAACAAGTTGAGGGGTCGAAGTATTTTTGAACTCAAGTACGCTTTGAATTTCGTTGGAGGAGTCTACTCTCTGAGTTTTGTTTGGGTTTCGGCTCATACTGAAATCATGGGAAATAAGATCCCCAACATACTTGAATCCCGAAAACTTCTTGTGATTTGATGACACTTCTAACCGAAAAGGTGAAAGGTAGACCGTTGCACTTAATATTTCAGGGAATTTGACAGAGTGTGGCATCAAGGTCTTCTGCCAATAGCTTGCATTTGGAATCGAAAACCTTTTTTAATGTAACTCACGCCAAGGAATAATTTTGACTACAATTTTTATAATGAAATTTTTATAAATGATCCACTTTCTGTCCGATCTAATACTATTCATTCCTTCGCTGATGACAGTACCCTTAGTTTCTCATACTGTTTCCTGGTTTATGTCGCTTATCTTCGGGAGTCGTGGAATGGGTCGAAGGACTTTGCATTCTCGCTATTTGTGTTCATAGTGACCTTCGTTCAAATGACCACATATTCGATATCGCCAAGAATGCTTCGAAATGTCTCGGCTTCCTTAAGCATTGCATGAAATATTTCACACGAGAAATCGCTTATCTCTCATAGTTATAATCGCAATGTCGACTGCAATATTTACTTTATCGACATTTTCATCAAAAGAGCTCGAACGAAATAGGGTAGGCAGTAGTATTCCACCCCTTCAAAATATCAACCGCAATACCCGTGTTGCCAGATATACATACATTAGTTCAGCCTCAAGCCTACATATATTCAAACAAACAGTAAAACATAAAATTCATAACATAGCCGTAGAACACGTATGTTGAATGCCTTACAATTATGGTTTTTCTTACCCATAAGATCCCCATACCTGTGCTCCATACTACGGAACTGCGATTGCAGTTGCTCTAAAGACTTTATACTAAGCTATGTGATTTTGATTTAATATGCTCCTGAAGATTTAGGTTAGAAGCAGTTAAGACTCCTAGATATTTATACTTTCTAAAAACATATATCTATTGATTCTCCTTCAAAAGTCCACTTTTCCTTTCTTTTCCATTTCTGTTTCTAAATATCATCATTTTTGCCTTAGAAATATTAACCGTTAGATTCCATGTCTTGAAATAGATCTGAAGCCTGCATCCCGTCTATAGTTTCAGCTAGGAGAACTTAATATATCGTCTGCGAACATCAGTCCTGGAATATTTTTTCCTCTCATGACGATATCACCAATCACCAAATCTGCTATGTCATTAATATATAGAATAAAGAGAAGGGTACCTAATACACATCCTTGCTTAATGCCCATCGACGTACCAAACTCTTCCGATCAATATTTCCTGTCCCATATTTGCCCAACATTTTCTTTGTAAATTGCTCTAATGACAGATATAACCCTATTTAAGACTCCATATTTGTAGAGCTTGTAAATTAGTTATTCCTGGGGGATTGAATCGAAAGCTGCCCGAAAATCCACGAAAAAAGCATACAGTTCTCTTTCCTTTGCTTTTGGTCAGCAATGTTTAGACGCGAAAATATTTGGTCCACTGTCAAGTGTTTTTTTCTGAACCCTGCGCTTGAAAATCTTTTAAGATCTGCTTTGTTTCGACCCATTCACTGAGTCTGTTGTACAATATTAAGCCAAAGATCTTTGCCGCTGTATTTAAAAATGAGATGCCTCTACAGTTTTTTGGGTTGTCAAGGTTTCCCTTTTGGTGTAGTGGTAAAATATGATAGTCTTTTGAAAGGTCGCCGGAACGTCCGCTGTCTCGAAAATTCTGTTATACTCCGAAGTAAGCAGTCGTAGGAATTCTGATGTAAAATGTTGTATTCGAACGGTATTCTATCTTCTTCGGGCGCTTTACCTTTTTTTAACATATTCAATAGCCTTTTCTACATCCGCTTGGGAAATTGGTGCATATAGGTCTATAGCTAAGCTTAGAAACGTCGCTTGGCGCTCAGCGGCAGCGTAGCCACAGCCATACAATTTCATAAATTCTAAAAGTTCATAAAGGTAGCCCTAACATGGGTAAATAGCATCAAAACAGTTTTTGGACATACAATCCTTTGACTTACGGGTTTCTCAAAATATTGAAGAAGAAACATGACAGTGGATCTCTTCTAGTTTGATTTATTTTTGTACACCAATAGAGTCCTACTCCTTTGACAAGCAAGCCGAAAGAATAATTGAAACTTTTTTAATAAAAAATGTTGCATCGAAACCTGTACCTATAACACACCTACGACGCGACGCGTCACCATTTTATCACACAGAAAACGTTGCACTTAATTAAAATAAAATGTTATATTGTCTAGGACCACTTAAAGATGTATCCGTCCCAACGTGGAGTTCACACAAATAAAATGCACACCTAGCTAAATCACATATCTCATAAGTTATTCCACAACCTACATTATGTTTGTACATCGAAATCTATGCAAAGAAGCGTGCTCAACGAATCACAAATATTTAAGTCTAGCTTCTCGCACAATATTTACACAACCATAGTCTTATTTTGCTTACGTTTTATTCTATTGACTTATGTGTCTGGATCTGAGTGAGAACACAGTAGACAGGTTAAAGTTCTCTATTTATCAGCCACCTTCATAAATAACCACAAAAATAACAAATAACATGTCTAGGTCTAGGTCTAGGTACGTACCCTGGCTCCTGTTTATAATTAAGTTAAATATTCTAAAACAGCAACGCTTTATCAATTCGACTACTCCCTATGGAAATGAGGACTGTGTCCTGGCAATTTTTACCTTTTTTTTGGAGAGTAGTAACTTCAAATCTCTGGGGTTACAAGGTACGAAAAGAAAAGTTTAATCCTTTTCCCACCCTCAGGGTTTAAAATTTAAAATTCAAGTTTTTTTTTTTTTTACCTCTCTTAACTGTTTTCGCATGCAATTTGTTGTTGTGGTACATACCTAGAAAGAAAGAAAAGAAAAACATAAAAGGACATTATTATTCATTCAGACTGTAGATACATAAAATAAAAAGAACTCAGTATAATAAGGAAACTCTTAAATCAAATTCAATTTGAGATAAAAATCGATGAGAGGACAGGCCAGCATTTTACAACATAATTTCGGTTGTTAACGAGGATTTACGATTCAGCCGAAATGATATTCGTTGCGAAGGAGTACACTGTATACAACAAATAAACGAAAGAGAACCTCATGAAGAAGAAGCGTTTTCGTTTCTTCTTCAAAGATCATGTCCTTGCGATGAATTGGAAATTGCCCATCTCCATATCTACTGTCAAGGAGACCGGAGTAAGCTAAGGATAATCGAGAAGTTCAACGACAAGGTTACGACAAATAAAATAAACAACACCAAACAGAGAATAAAAATAAAAAAAAAAAAGAATGCGAATGCGAATGGGAATGGGAATTGCGAAAAAGTCCTATACACATTGTCCTTTTGAGATGTAAATAAACACACTTATGGCGCTGTGCATGTGTCTGATTCTGATTGTGTTTGCAAGTGCGTAACTCGCGCTATAAAAGAAATTGTATTCAACCTATTATGTGTAGGCATGTGATGAGCTGGTAAAGAAAAATACATATTTACCAGCCATAGTCACAAATCCACTCAATATAGCCAAGGAATGGAAAGGAATGGGAAGTCGGTTAATCCTTGCGGGTGATGTGATGATGATGCGGATCCATTACACGTAACTGAAGCATATATTTTTTGTCAGTTGTCACTGTTGTCACAGCAAGTGAGATGATGGTGGTGTGCGTGTCCTCTGTAATTCACAGTAATTTGCGGGCCACCCCTCCACCCACCCACATGTCAATGTATGACATCCCTTTAATTTAACATAACCGAGTTTTAGGGTAAATTAGTTCAAAAGGATAGGTGATTGTTCGTAGATAGTTCAATGGCCTACCAAGAGGATGTTGATCTTTGTATACTTTTCAAGACGCACGCATACACACACAGTGAGAGCTGGGACGGCGACGAATTATGTATGGAAAGCGATAAACTTTTTCTTTGGATAGAATAATAAAAGCAAAACCAAAAAAATAGTGTTTATTGTAAGATAACGTGTGTTGGCTTGGTAGCAGTGGCAGTGGCAGTGGCAATGACATTTGACAATAGAAATTCAATACGGATGTATTGCCATTTTCTAGCGATTGATTCTTCAGGGTCACGAAAGGGATTTCACTTTCCGAATAGGTACGTAGGTACCATAAATGTTTTATGAGACACATTCGAGTTGTAGCTGCAATAAACTTTATTACACGTATACGGATACCGAAATTGCTCTCAACCACTTTTATAACTTGTTGGATCATAGGTCGTGAGAAATAAAACTCTAGCATGGCTCTTGATTTTTTAATGAACGTCGTGATAAATGGTTTTCTATGCGGGATGAGGACAGATCCGCAGATGGAGGTCTTCACCTGCGAGTTGGCTTAAGAGAGATTTAATTACTACGAGTGTGTTTATGTCTTACACGAAGCATATATAGAACGCGATAAATAGGACAAACTAATGGAAAGAAGCAACTGACAGCGACAGGTAGTGCGATGCACGCAAATGGTTTAAATTCACTAAACCTAAAAATAAGGATAAATGAAGAATTAAGTAAGCGGAATTATTTGAAATTGAATCTACTAACAAACCAGTCATGCAATGGTCCGTGATCTAAAGATCTAATATACACTTCTCACAGGAATTTGGAGAGGAGTAGGAGAAATGACCCCAAACGCAAAATACTTGGTTTAACGAGGATAAAGCGAAAACATGTGCTGATTTCTTAAATTCCTACGAACTAAAACACAATTTTTTGCTACTTATAAAGGATGAATTTTAAAGAGTTAAGTTTTTCAGATTGATAGCACTGGTTAATAATGGCGTCCAAACGTCATCTGTTAAAGTGAATAGTTTTCAGTATACACTGCCATTTAATCTTGCTCTGTGTTTCATCAAGACGGTGCCACATGCCACACAGCTCGTGAAACAATAGAAATGTTGAAGGATAAATTTGGTGAGCAGCTTATCTCTTGAAATGGCCCTGCCAAGATCATGCAATTTAACGCCTCTTGATTATTTCTTGTGGAGTTATATGTAAAGTCGTTAGTCTATGTGGACAAGCCGAACACGTTTGAAGCCTTACAGGATAACATAACACGCGTAGTTCGAGGAGTACAGGATGATTGAAAAATTGACGCAAAATTGGACATTCCGAATGGATTAATGGCCGCGGATAACATTTACTTGAAGTTGTATTTAAAACGTAAATGGCAACAGCCTATTTATCGATTACAATACAATTTTTGAATATTTGATGTAAATTTGAGTGTTTTATTCGATTTTGAAAAAAACTACGCTTAAAATATAACCCTATATATAGATTCATTAATTTTAAATACAAAAAGGTTTCGAGTTCATTGAGATCATGTCATAGTACGAGCATAAAAAACTTAATAACTTTTTATATACTTTAAACGACGCAAATTATTTATTTTACGACGTCACATCTGGCTTTTAAACGTCGTGGAATAGTGTCAACTAATTTTTGGAAGTCGTTGAAGCCAAATATTTCCCAGATGTTCTTTATCTTGACTCTTAACCCTTAATATCCCACTGGTACGGCCAGGAACCAACCAAAAATAATTAAAACTTTGTTAAACGATTTTTTTCAAACTTTCCGCTGCCAATTTAAAAATATTTCTTGATACAAGCGCCACCGTTTGCGCCGGTCAGCACTTGAAACCGACTTATTTGACTAGTGTATGTTCAGTAAGGTGTCAAAACCTTGAAAAAAATATTAAGGATAAATTGCAAGGTCGTAAAGGAAAAGTTGTTCAGAAACGCGAGTTTTTTTCTTGTTCTTGGTTCTTGTTGCAATTTTGGATACATTTTATGCCAAACGGTTTCAATTGATAAAGGAATTCCTTAAGCATTCGATCTAGCAGTATGACAAGAAAATTCGTTCTGTTATGTAAAATATAGTCTCCCTTACTCGATTGAAGACGAGGTACCATGAATTGATGGAAGAAGTTCATATTCCAAAATGTTTTTGGTCTTGGCAGCATTGACCATTCCCTTCCATTCCCAATCATGCAACCCCATACCATTTGGCTGTTTCCTTCGGGCAAGTTTTGAGAAAGGCTTCTTTTCCATTTCTTATCACACGTCTCCGTTCTCGCTAGCGCAAACTTTTCTCTTCACTCAAAATAACGGACTGTTACTGACGATTTAAGGCCAAATTTTTTTATATTATTAATAAACACAGTGCGGGCATTTAGGTATACGAAGAAATAAGGAGATGCCGATGCACATTGATTTTTAATGGGTGGAATGCTCTGGCTTCAGGGGTGGAATGCCACTGGTTATTTAGTTTGAGCACTTGTGGTGGAAGAGAGGAGCAAGAGACATTACGACGATGACTAAGAGAGTCCAGTGATATCGCGGCGTCTTGATCGCCAATAAGTTTTAACGCACGTTTTTGAATCCTGTCAAGTAGCTCCAAATATGTAATTAGAGCACCGGACCAGATATGGACGCTGTAATTAAGTTTGGGGCGAATAAATGTTTTATAAATTGTTACCAGACCAGAAGGGGTGAAATATTTCTTACATCGCTTGAGGAAGCCTAGACATTTCGCAGCGTTCTTGGCGACATCGAATATGTGGTAATTTCAACGAAGTTTGTCGTTAACGCACATACCCCGAATGGAAAATCGATCAGTTTCAGTAATGCAAGTGCCATTCATGGATAATGGCAGAGAATTAGGGTTTCGCTTCAATGTCAGCATTGTGTTTTGGAAACATTAAATTCTTCTCTATTGGTTTTACCCCAACTCAAGTCGTATTTTCTTCTGCCTATTTGTTAAAAGTGGTTATTCGTTTGAATGTGTTTTCAATGAATTGACTTAGTAGCTTTATATTTGGTTATGTCCAACAAACCTTGTAAAATGTATAATATATTTTTTTCATCGTCAGGGTCCCTACTCTGTAATTTGATTCAAAAGTCATATCATTCGGAATCGAAAAATTGGCACTTTGCAATTCGAACATCATATCTAAAATTTTCGAATTTCAGCGGCACTTGGCAACTCGATTCATTATGTCAAACTCCCTTGAATTTCGGAATTTTCATTCGTTGAATATTTTATTGGCGGAAAGGTTGCAGTTATCATAAAATGCAAGTCATATTTCTAATTCCTTGTATTGAATGAAATAAGGGTTGAAGTAAATGCTGCTTCTTCGTGGGGGGCTTATCATCTTGAATTCTTGATATAAGTTCGGTCAAAAACTGCAATAATTCCTGGAATACCCGACTTCTCGAAAAAGTGTTTCTTTGACTCTTTCATTTCTTCAAGCGTCATGCGAAACTGAATATGCTTGGAACAGAGTGTACTTTCAATTATACAACAAATTTCTGCAATGCAAATGGACATTTTCGCAATTTGTCGGTCCTGGCGAATTTTTTTCAGCACACACATAAATGATGTTTAAAATAAAGTTTATTAAACAAGTAAGTGTATTATGGAAACAATCTTCTTTCGTTGATACTTCAAAATTCCATTATGTTAGAATTATCTCGTAAAATTCTTCTTGCAATTCTCTCCTTTTTAGGGTTTTCATCTAACCAAAGTGCAACTGAGACCATTTTCTTATTTTAATTTTTTTAATATGTAAACTATTTGACCCTTACTTACACGTATTCACAGATAGAAAATGTGCGAGAGGATTTGGCGGCCATTATTTAAATTTTTTTTCGGGTTAAAGGGGACATGGGTAAGCAGACTCATCTGCGGCCCCAACTCACAAGTGTCGTTCAGAATAATTGAATTGAATTGAATATTGCAGCAGCAATATGTTACCGACTTTCTTTGATTATTTTCTTTTAAATCACGAAGGTTTTGCTATCGGTGGATGGCCCCTTTTGCAAAAATAGACCAAATATTTTGCGTATGGATTTTTGTAAGTTCTTTTCGCTTCAGTTATAAAAGAGATCAGACAATGGCTACAAAATCTATCTAAGACAAAAAAATTTCACTCTTCTATGGAATAGTTACGTTAAAATCTTCTAAAATTAATAGGTTCTTAGACTTCAGATTATCCAAAACAGATGGTTTCCTTCCCTTCTTCGTCCAAGCAACTTTTGCAAAAGTCATATGAGAATATGTTATGCCTTGTTACAGGGGCGATTTACGTTTTCTTAATATTGGAGTTCCTCAGGAACCGAAGGAACCAATACTGTTTTACTTGTTTAATTTGCTGTATAAAGCATTACTTACAGCGTCGAATCTTTTCAAGGGCATTCATTTTCATCTGCGGCGAATAAATCAATAACAAATTATCTACTTCAGGCTTAGCTTCTCCAACCATTGTGGCTGCGAAGATATATTTTTTTGACACGAATGGAAGGGGCCTATAGTTTTAAGCCGATTTAGAGCTTAAATATAAATTTGGAAGTTTCTCAAGACAGTTCTTACTCCTGGATATTTGACAGACTTTCACAAGAGGTGGTGCAGCGCATAAAAACTTTCAGACGGTAAAGGCCGGATTTAAACCACCGAGTTAACCATTTAACCACTGCGTGATTTTTAATATTTTGCCCTTAGCCTACGCTGAACCATCAGGTATTTATACTATCCGCACAGTATTTGCTTTACTTAGCTTTGCTACAGATCTTTACCAGAACCCTCCATTCTAGTTTTTTTTTTATTTAACGCCTAACATAATCAACATTTACAAATTTTAAAACCTACAAAGCTATTTATAACGAAAACTTCCCAACATGTATAGGTAGGTACCTCAATCCAAAATCCATGGCGATAATTCTTCAAACTGCCCAAACTTTCCCTCATCAATTTGTAGAATCTACATACGAAATCGCTGGCAATACATCACCAATTCAATGCCAATCAGATATTTCATTCCTTGATTGATTTGATCCATTTGAACCTCTCGCGCTGATTGTAATTTATTTCATCTGATTTCCATTTCGTTCGTTTAGTGTTTGAAGTCTTTTTGTTTCATTTTTCTTTTACCAAACTTGCTATGCACTTGCTATGGCACTTAACTACTCAAATTAATGCTATGTTGCATCATGAAGTTTGCTGCAGCAAGAATTCTATTCCATTTGTCCGTGATGAATAGTTTCCTATTTAATCAGTTTGTCTGGAGGAAAAGCACAGGAAAGGCACTTTTATCCGAGAGTATTTCCTGTGCTAAAAGGGTTTCGTATAAATTATGTATATTGCTATTTCCATTGTTTCTGTTTGTATATCCTCAAGGAATAATATTGAATGAGAAGAGAAACTGTCCAATCGCAAAGTGTACGCAATCAATATTACAGGAATGAAGGAAAGCTTAGTGCGTATATAACTAAAAGTGGTCTTCCAGAAAAGGAATTAATTTAACTACACACTGTTGATTGAACCTACAATCAACGAGTAGGTAATCAATTAAAATGGAAGACGTAATGAGAGTTGAATCGCATAGTTGCGCTCATAATACGATCCTAAATAGATGCGGTTAGTTAGTACAGAACGTGGCACTAAAATAAATAAAATTCTCGTTGCGTTGTTTTTGAAAGTCAGAATGAAGATTGTTCATTTCATGTAGAGGTTTTAAATCTTAAAGGTGGTCAAAATTTGAAAATTAAATACCCTGGATTTGCTCCTTAACTCCTACATTGATAAGTACAGATTACACAAACGTCTCTAGATCCGACCATTTTTTCATATCCACAAAGTTTTTTTTACTCTAACCTCAAACTGACTTTCCACTATCTGTATGTCCGTTAATGACAACCTTCGTTCGACCGCATAATCGATGTCACCAGTGGACGTTGCGAAATGTTATTGTATATGGCGTGGGGTCATCCAAGGATGACAAGCACTTAGACCTAACGCTCCATTGTACCACATGCGAAATGTAAAGGCTTGACACTGCAAGTAATTATTTCCACTTCAATACCCGCCTTTCCAAGATGCTTAATAGTTCACGCTTAAGCCTACATGAGGTTTTCGACTGAAATCGGACCAGCAGTATGGCTTCGGCATTCACTTCGAAGTTGGCGAGCTTGCTGTTATCAGGACTTTAGTCACTGTTTAGAGTGGAGACATAAGCAATATAAGGTCTCTCTGTCATGCTTTTAGGTTTCTGCAAAAGCGTAGCGAAGGCCTGTATAGGGATGTTAGCTGATTATATTGATATAATAGAGTTGTAGCGAGTACTGACCCTCGCGGGATGCCATTGTTAAGCATCTTCAAGTTACTCATAGCATTGTTGAGCAAAACTATGGTGTAGCTGCCTTAAGACAACGTATATATTGTTGACTAGATTAGCTGCCTTTCAAAAGTATTAAATTTTAAGGTACTTGCAAATTAGCCCCTCTGTTGCATGCTGCTTTCAAGTCCTAATGCTCCGCAGATGTTTTGCGCATTTTGTACACCTTGTCCATGTAGTTCCGTCCATGGGGATATGTTGATAAATGGTTCTGGTAAAAAAACTCATTCCAATAGTCTGTAGCAGAAAATAAGAAGTTCTTTTTAAGATGGCCATGATGAAGATGAGAGAAGAGTGACGCAAGCTAAAGTCTGTGTATATGTTGTCGAGATCAGCTGCTTGAATCTGTTCACAAAGCAATTACTTTCTCTTCTGACGTGACGAGCTTTGAGTGCACTGTATTCCTCGCCATTGTAGCGGTTTTAATTTTTATTTCAATTTTAAGCTTTTCAATCTGTTTAAGCGAAATTTGATAATTTTTATCACTTTTCTCTTCACTGTGATAGTTGTGGTCAAGTTGCGCGGATCGGATGTATATTTGTATATTTTGGCTTCATTCATCCTGCAGGACCTATCTTTCATCTCTCACCCATTTCTGTGTGTGATAAGCTACATTTCGGATACAAACATTTGAACAACGCGGAAAAGTGAACAAAATTCAGTGGTCACTTGTAGGATTTGAAAATATCGATCCAACATTTAGACCACTAAAACCTACAAATGACTTTTACATATTTACTCATTTGTCATCAGAATGACTGCACCTTTAACCATAAATTTATGGCAACAACCGAATATTAAGTTGTCCCCACAGACAGGATTTTCTTTCCTTTTTTCCTGCCCGAAAAACCCACAATGTCTAGACACTGAGTAACATCTCTATGCATGTATGTTTGTCTAGGTTTTACCTTTTAATAAAATTCATTTTTATGACACTGAAACCACCCTGAAATACATTAGAAACCTCTTAACGCTCAGCCACACATTGAAAAATACTCCACTTGCAGCCGAAATTAAAATCCAATTACATTTAAAGTGAACTCCTCTTTCGGGAGAGAGTAAAATGGAAAATGAAAAATGAAAAATCCTTCCAACTTATTGCCATTATCACGTTTTACCATACAAACATACTTTGTGTGTGTTTCTCCCCAGTCGGTCGTCTGTTCCACCTCGTTCACACTCTCCAGCTAGGACTTTATCGTAGTAAACTTTCTTCTTCTGCGCCCCCGGCATGGAAATGGAAAACATATTTCAGTTCTTCACCCATGAGACTTACACGAATTCATAATTTTTAACAACCATGTATCATGGAATTTCGCGAATAATTTGCTCACCCTGGCTTCGCAATGTTTAACCGACACACAGCCGCCTTGGGGGTTTTTCCTTAACATTCTTCAAAAAAATAAACAAAAAACCCCCGAAAGAATAAAATTCAAAACGCGTCTCGCACGCAAAAAATATGGTTGCCGTTTTGACTTCTTAACTGAAACTGGATAAAGAGAAAAACAAAAAAAAGGAAACACATTATAAATGGCAGGACATTTATGCAGAATGTCGAGTTTTATGATTGGGGGCACGCACGCGGCATACACACCCGCTCTCACCTACTCTCGCGTGCACCTTCACATAAAGTGGGCGTATAAGTGGGTGTAGCAATAAAGAAATATTTTAAAGCAAAGAACACTGTTCCACCGATTTATCATAAAATTATCGCTAGGCCTAGTGAAGGGGCTCGATTATGGGAGCAACTCGTTAAACGCTCTGATGGCGTTTCCTGAAATTTCAACCATTTTTCATAAATTTTGTTAATAAAAAAAAAAAACAGGAAAAACCAAAACGCAGACATTAACCCCGGCGAAACGTCATCGAACAAAGTAAACACCTCGAATCTAGGTGCTTTATGAGAGGTCTATTACTGGCACAAGGTTTGGTTGTTTGTGGGTTTATGGATCCCGGTGCTGTTGTTTTTTCGGTACATTTTTAATTCCTATAAATATTCATGGGATGCGTGGAGGCAAAGAAGACCTCTGTGGTGCGAGGAGACATTGTTTCAAAGGAATTGAGGAGGACTCTCTTAGATGGAGTTTGAGGTTTTTTTTCATGGTAATTGCCGCTGGGGTTAATGCGTATTATTTCTAAGGGAAATTATGTGCGACGTGCGGTGATTTCGATAAATGACTTTGTGGTTAAATTTTGTTGCGTGTTGCAGTTACAGCCAATGCAAGGGATAAGGTGATTGGGATTTCATTGTTATCGTGTGGATGCATTCGCACTCATATTATTGATCTTAGGCCAGAGAGCAGTTAAAGACTATATGTCAAATTAAGTCCATGGTGGAAACACTTTTTTTATTTAACGAGATTTAATTTGTAGTTTCTACGCAGGATTTAATGGAGGGACGAAGCTTGATCGCATCAACAGTTTAAATATCGAACAATTTAAGCACTACCGGCTATGTTAGTATTGTCATAATAAAGGCAGGGACCATACGAATCCCTTTGATGAGAACTGAAGGTCTGGAAAAGTGACGAAGTGATACGAAGCTGGGAGGCCCGCAGATATACATAGTTTGGGGATAAACCGGAAAATCCTCCACTAAACTATGAGGGCTTATGATACGCCTTTACGGAATAATTCGTCGGTGGTGATAGAGCAGCGTGAATTTCAGCGCAGACTTCCCGGTCGTCCGACATCAACTGGGCAAACACTCCGACGTTAAGCCGCTCACATAGAAGATTATAAGACAACACGAGATGCTGCCAACGGAGCAGTCGTACCGCTGAGAATATCGCAGACGACCCCGGTGTATCGACCAGACGACACGCCACGCAATTGGGCCCACACAGAGATGGTCCGTGGATATGTGAAGAAGCAAAATTATCGATTCTAGGGTACCAAAAATCCGATTAGTACCCACGAAAAGCAAGTGCACCCATTCAAAGTTATTGCAAGGTGTTGTTTACGCTGGAGGCTTCATAGGGCCTAAATTTTTTTCGAAAACACCTAGGGTCAAACTCCCTGGCCGTCAAGATCGCCTGATGATGAACTGTTCCAGACTTCTTTTTTGTGTCCATCAAGAATGCGAGAACCTATCACCGGAAGTTCTGGCAAGAGTGAAGAAAAATGTTCATCAATTCTGGTGGCGGCCACTTGCCCGATATCATTTTCTCGACTAAATGGTACGAAATTGAAGACAATAAATAAACATAATCCAAAAGCATAGCCAAGGATTTTCATTCATAAAAAAAATTACAACCACAAAACTTCGGGCGACAACTTTTGTTAATATGAGGGATTCATCTTTACCATAAAAACATAAGGAAAGGCTACACTCCGCTTGGAGCGAACAGTATGATGCCCTATCCATATCCATGTATGCCCCCAAAAAAAGGTGTAAACAACTTTTTGGATGAAATTTTATATCATTTGGTATGAAATTTCTAAAAAAAACAATATTTGAAAAAAAAACGCCTCCAAAAAGAGGGCATGGCCAAATACTTTGTGTCGGTGAACAAATATTGGCTAAATATCTTGATAAACATTTTTCTTTAACTTTAGCTTTAGAACGGTTTTTTTCTAAATTGTGCCTACTGGCACGGGCGTATTATTTTTTTTTTTTTTTAAATTAGCCATTTCGGAACTGTACCGAATATGTGGTCCAAATTTAAACTTCTTAGCTTAAATTTAAAGGTCTTAAGGACGGACGGACGGACATTCCTAAATAGTCTTAGCTTTGGTCCTGATAGGGTATAAAACTTAAGTTATGTGCTTTCACTTTTTCCCATTGCAACTGATAGCAGCGACCGTGTGAAGCCCACGCTAAGCCATTTATTTGATCGTGTAATTGAAGGTTAAGTTAAGCTGTGACATCACTGTGTAAACTTAGCCATATGACCAACAATTTAACATTTGAAATTAACCATTTTTGCAACAAACTCGCAACTGTGGCTCGTACCAATAACAAATAAAGTAAATACATCAATTTGTCTTCAATTAATGTGAAATAAAATCTACGAATTATTTATAAGCGGCACTATTGTTATATAGTTCGGCCCATTAAGATACAAATTTTATCGGCTTTACTCATAATCAGACTCTAATGTCAGATGTACAGCATTATTGAAATGGTTCCAATAAACAATTTGACCTCCACCTTTTACCAGTACGAATCTATTACATTTGCTGTCAATCAACTTATCAAAACATCTTAACGCAGAAAAACCTTAAAAAAATGTGAACAAATTAAGTAATTAAAAATGAATTCTAGTCGGGACGAAAATATTTTTATGGATTTGACGCTAGTTGACGAATCGGCAACGTTTTGAAGAAGAAAAAACAATAAAAAACCAATTGAACCATTCTTAAAATATGACACTGTCAATGTGACTTGTGTTGCCATTGTGCTTTAAGTGAATACATTTTTTTCATACTTTTTAGAACTTTTTTATTTATTTCGAAACATATGTGCCACTGTGCTTAATTTTGTGGAGAAAACAAATGTTGCAAAATATGCTCTGTAAGCAAAGTAAGTAAAAGTACTCTAAACTAAATGAACACACTTCGAGTTACTTCAATATATGTAAATACTTCCAGTTAAACACTAATTTGTACATAAAAAAAACCATTGGAATTTGTTGGGAAAATTCACAATTTGTATCGTTTTCCTGTGGACTATTTCTTTCTGCTTTGTATTTTCCTTATACATTTTGATTTGATTAAGCCGAAGAACAAAAATCGTACTTAATACTCCGACTGACACTACTTACTCCAAAATATGTTACTATACGTTGATTTGATACAAAAATAAATTAATGCACGGCAACATCGCTTTGCAGAATGAATTATGACAGAATGAAAATTAGAGTTAATATAAGACATAAACATGGCATTAACCTTACAGTAAACGATTATCCGACAACTAAATTTGTTTATTTGTGCAAGGATTTAGAACGTTAGCTGCCAGACTAAATTTAATTATTGGTAAGGGCCGAATATGTGGACAAACGACAAAAAGTCCAATCAAGGAGTTAGACAATTATTGACAACTTTTCCCACAATTTATTTAATAAATATTTATTTGCACTAAGTGCAATCGACACACATAAATCGAAATAATTCCAAGTGTTCTAATTTAAGTTATTTGCTGCCAACTTGATGAAAATGACAAACAGGAAAAAAAAATAAAATTTGCACACACAAAATAAACGAACAAACAAACAATAAAGAGGAAGTTAATTCGATTTGAATTCTATGTCTTATTGTCCAGTTATTTGCCTCCAAGTGGGGTTTCTTTTTTCTGTGTATGTCCTTGTGGGAGGAAGGAAGTGATCCCTGTTCGATGGTAAAGGAAGCAAGTTTATTTGGTTTATTTATTCAGGAGTACACGTGCGCAAATAAGCAAGTACACAAACACACACACACACACATATATATATATATATATATGTATATGTGTAGATATTTGTATCTTATGTGCGGCTAACGAAGTTCGAGATAAGGTGAATGCAGAATGAATGTTTTAGAGTTAACTTTAGGAATTTAATTAATTTTCCAGAATGAAAAGTCAGAAAATTGCATATACTAAGAGTACACGTACCTACGGAGGAGTACAAGATGAGTCGCGTGTGGGTACTGTTGTTAATTTTTAACTTTTGCAAGTTGCGAACAACTTCTGTTCCATGATAAATTTTTAATTTTTCTATATTTTTTTTTTTGTATAAGAAAAGGCGGACTAGAACTACACGAACAAAGAAGTTAGATATTCAGTGTGGGATATGTTTGTGTGCATATTTTAGATACGGAAGATGCTCAGGGACATGCTAGTTTTTATGGTATTTGGATAACATTTTGGTTAAATATTTATGTTCATAAATACCTAGGCTTGATGTATAATGGTTGGTTTTCCGCCCTCAGTAGGTCTTGTGCTGGAATATTTGATATGGAATTTCATCTGCTTTATAGCGGGAAAACAAAGGGAAGGGTTTGTTAGGATTTTCTTAGGTAAACATGCGAGCAATGGGTAGATGGCGAGAGAATGTATATGAATAACCGCATAAATGAGGATGTCATAAGGAATACAGAATATTTGGCACTATTGACAAATTCTCATATGAAAATCTAGTTCCATTGTTAAATATAAATTGGTTTTCCGAACTTCCATAGTAGAGGAAGTTTGACTATTTCTTCACATTAGCAGCTTCGTACATTTTGATGTAGGAACTCTGTAAAATTGTCTATATACAACTCCATCAGACTCCCTGATCATAGTAATGTTTTCCAAGCTGAAGTTCTGGCAATCGTGGAAGCGGTCCGTACTGTGTCAATGTCGGCAATACCACGATATTCACAAATGTCAATGAGGCATTTAATGATATTGAAATCAAATCCAAGCTGGTTCACTGATGTCGCATAGAACGTAAAGATCTCTGTTACGTTCCTGGACACATGGACATAACCGGACACATGATCAATGGATCACCAGGCACTTCAGTCGATCAAACCGCCACTCTGCAAACTTAGAAAACAAGATCAGAAAGAAAGCCAAAAACAGGTGGAAATTTTGTCCCGCTTGCGAGATATCACTCGGCAAAAAAAGTTGGTTGCTGCTTTCACACACTCACATAAGTCTTTTAACCCCTTGTGCGGCATAGGGCGACAACAACGCCTGTTGAGCGTTTCAGCTTTCTCCAACTTATTCCTAAAGAGCTGGATTCCTCATTCTTAACTATACGACGTTGAACAGCAGAATGGACAACAGAAAAGGAGAGTCAATGCTTACGATAGAAAAAGTGTTGATTGTGATTGATATAATCCTGATCACAGTTTCGACGAAAAAAGGACAGAAGGCCACTTGTGAACTATTTAAAAATGCAAACTTATCAAAAAAAAAGCTGAACAAACTAATCAAGAATAAAATAAATAGCAACCGCCCGGCTTCTCTCAACTGGTTAGAAAAGAAATTATATACCCAAAAACCTATTTACCGAATAATTAAACACAAACTAAAGCCAGACGTCTGTTCGATAATATGGGGTCCGCCAAATAACGTTTTTTTTTCAACTAGTGCTTATTTCGCGAATGGTAACACTTAGCTCATGTCCGATTTGACAGATAATTAGTTCTATCCTTCCGCTGAACGAATATGGTTGTGTATAAGCTTGAACAACGCTGGGAAACGCTGGCCTGCGATCGACTTAGAGAAGATGCCGATTTTGCGAAATAAATCATCATTTCAGATGAAGCTCATTGATTGAGATAAATAAAAAGAATAGACATTTGCGCATTTCATTAGAAAAAGAGTGTCGCTGCTAGTTGCACTTACTTGACAAACTTGCTTTTGATGTTCGCCCGCCCCCGAAAGGAGAATTACGGTCAAGAACAATCTTTGCTGGTATTTTATTGATTTGATTATGTATAATCAGGTAAACTTGTGTCTGTAACTCGTCATCTGAATGGAACCGAAAACTGATTGATAGCTTAAAATACACAGGGGATCATAGCCAAGATTCAATTTATTTTAATTGATTTAAATTTATTTGAAAAAATAATCGAATGTTAAAAACAATGAATTAAGAATAAAATGCATATCCGTCGAAAATGATCCCAAATCGAATGCGTGGCAATAAGTAATAAAGTCGCAAGTGAAGGCGTATGCAACTTTACTGATGATAAATTTAAATGAACTTAATAGTGATTTAGAGGGTTAATATAATTATCAAATAGATCTGCTTTTTGGAACTTTTTTTTGTCTTTTAAGCACTTCCAAAGTCCATATTTTAAAAATTGCTGAAAATTGTTTACATTAAAAATGTTCAAATTAGAAACAAATGTCCGCAATTTAAATGATTTGCCTGGTTTATAGATAAGATGAATGTAGTAGCATTTGAACCTACAAAACATAAAATGCATTCGTTGCGTTTTCAATTCCAAATAAGGTATTTTTTCTAGTAAAATTGTGTTTTTATGTTAAAAATCGGATTCATAATCTAGTTCTGAGAAAAAAGTTCAATTCAAAAGGAAAAACCTCTTATCATACCCCGCGGATTCTCAGGAGTACCAGTTGGGTATAGGAAACCTCAAATACTGTCATTTGTCTTATGGGCGTAGGCGCTATAAGGAATTCTACTATAGTCAGGTACTCTACTCCGATGATAAAAGGAAACCAATTCAACCAATCCAAAATAAATGCTTCTGGCCACTTTTATCAAATGCAACGTGGGTGAATGCATGGAAGATACATTGTATTTGCCAACAATTTGCTAAGGAAACTCAAATGTCATAACTAGAATTTAGAACATGTGTTGTAGATTCCATGTTGCGATCGGCAACAATTCAATCAGTTCCCCAAACGGATCCCTGAAATTACGAACATTTTTTGGAAAAAAGGCCAGGCGCCTGTCAAAATGTTTTAGAATATAATTTGCATGACTTTTCCCTAGCCAAAATTTTGTATGAAGATTTTTGGGCTCTTTTTTTATTTTAATTTGTTGGCTTAATTTCAGGGAGCCGCTCTAAACGGTAGGAAGCCCCAACGAAGTGGTTCATTTCGATGACGTTAAGCACACAGTCTTCAAATCAGAAAAGCGTCTTCGAAGCCGAAAGTATTCCGGCCAGACAGCATTCCTGCAAGAAATGTAATATCCTCCTTATCCAAAATGCTTCAATGAATACCATACAAAATTTTTTGGTTGTTTTAGAAATTATTAAATTTTTCGAATCTTTTTTTTTAACTTTATCGGATAACTTCTCTTTTTGTTAACCGATTTTGATGAAACGTTTTTATCAATTAACTAGACATTTCACGATTAAAATAAAATTAATTTTGACACTTCAATCCAAAAATGTTGGTACTATAACATAGGCCGTTTTCGAAACTTTGGGGGCGTGCCACGACCAAATGGTAAGAGAGCATCAACATTTTTTTCTCAGATAAAGATATTAGATAAGTGCATGAAAACCAACTGAGTAACATAATTTGAAAGATTTTGGAAAGTTAAATCTAGCCGAAGAAGGTTTCATTTCATTAATTTTGATACCCCTTTCGGCGAACGTTGCGTGAACGCAATTATTCCAAAAATAGATAGTATGTATGTGAAATTTCACGTTTCTATTTCAACTGGAACTGGTAACCGCTGGAAATGGGTTAAGGCTTCTCGGAGTCATTAAAAATAGATTTCAGAAAAACTTAATTAAGAAATGAATTGGAATACAAATTCGAACAAAAAATGTACCTTAAATCACTAAATCAAAATGAGGAACGGAAAAAATGTCCCACATTTCAATGAGTTTTGAATGTTAAAAGGAGAATTTGAAGTGCATAGAACTATATTTTTGTCCAATTTATGAATGATACGACAAAAGAGAATCCTGAAACCAAAAATTAATCAAACAATCAATAATCAGAATTGTTGGATCAATCCATGCACTCGGACAAACAACAAGACACACATTTCATCGTCGCCGAAGGTGTCACTGAAACTGAAATCCGGCATCCATTCAATTCTCATTTCCTTGTCTCTGGATGTCGTCCTCCGAAAAATGTCATGTCATCTTTCTCCTGACCCATCTCCATCTATCTACATTTGGATGTAATGCACACATCACTACCTATTAACATCTAGGACGAATCGGATTGGCCTATCTGTCAGAGTGCTTGTTTCAATGTCCAAGGAAGGAAAACACACAAAAAAAAAAATTTCCTGAAACAAAATTCATACACAATACACGCATCATTTGCAAGGACCAGCAACCAGCAATGGACTTGTTGGAAAAAACTGGCCCATCAATCACTTAAGCAAAAAGGAACATAAAAAAAATTAAACGGAAGATGAAGAAAAATCAACACACAACAGCAAAACTAAACATACCCATGAGCGTAGATCCCCGATGAGCCAGTCAACGCTAGAGCTTTGTAACGAGCTTGTTCATCCGTTGGCAGGACAATGTCCACAGAGCGAGACCGGGTCGCATTGATATTAGGCACCGCGAGGAAACATCCATCATCACTGGGTTGCAACTCTTCGGTCTTTCCGCTCGATGAGACCTTCGAAAAACATGAATCAACTGATGCAGCACGGTCTCGCTTAAGGTCAGGTACGGCCAAATAAATATCCCGCACGACAAGAGCAGGTTGTTTCGATGCTGCACCGTCCAGAGCATCATCAGCTGTTTTCTGCTGATGCTCTTCCTCATGGGAAACATTCTCCAGAGAGTTTCCAGTTGGTTCGACAAATACCGCCTCCTGGCGTGATATCGAACGACGTCGTGGTCGCAACTGAACTGGAGGCACAGGTATGGAGTCCTCATCATCAATGGGCGCTGGTGAAATACACGGTTCGGGGGGTGGCAGCTCGATAGAAGGCGAATGTGGAATGAATTCAATCGATGGAGAGTGTGGCGCAGTTAGGTACATAGGTGATGAAGACGTAATGGGAGGTGATCCATGCTCGAAGAGGAAAGCAGTTGATTCAAAGTCACCATTTGTTGGCGAAAGGGTGAACGTAATGTTGCACGGTGTCGTTGGTGGCGGCGGCAGTAGAGTGTTACCAAACTGCGGACTATCATCATCGACACCTTCGTCCTCACTGGTAGTGGCCGATGGAGTTCTCTGTAAACCATTATCGCCGTCATCTTCATCCTCACTACAGCTCGTACTGTAGCTTAGTGATTTTAGCTCCCGATGATCGATGAAGTATCTCTGATCGGCGCTAACCTGCTTCTCATACTCTTCCAGATACAGACAATGGTAGCAGGGTGGTGGTGTCTTTGTGTTGGATGCACGCCTCGCTCGTATTCGACGAGGTACATCTAAAAATGTTCCCGAATCATCACTGCCCGCGGAATCGAATGAACGAGAACGCTGCGATTGCGGTTGAGGCACTTGTAGGAGTCCCGCATCAGAGGAACGTTCTTCGGCTGATGAGGAGGATTGCTGCTTCAGCAGATGTGATGTGGCACGTTGAGCTTCCAGTTGCATTTCGTCAAAAGATGCAGAACGTACCTGTGTATGGGTGGATTGGGTTTCATGGTTGGTTATATGCAAATTTATTTCACTTATCTGAATAATCGAATAAAAAATGTGACACAATTGGCGGGCGAATGTGGACAAATCGCATGCAAAAGCTAGTTGTTGGGTGCAATTAAAAAGAACGAAAAAATAACATGCAAAGCGCTGAACAAATTTGTGGGGTGAACTTGATGCAAAATCAAAATTGGCTAATTGGCTTCCTGTGCAAAAGTAACCAATTATTTCTTAAGCATAGATCAGAAAATTATTAAAATTGCTCGCATATGCCATTAAACAGTCTGATCAGCATATTTCAAATGATTCACAAATGTCTAAGTCGATTTTGACAGACTCTCATTTCGGTTAATGAATATAATTAGAAAAAAATTAGCGTATGTCACAGTATGACCCGTATGACCGTATCCCATCTACAGAGTTTTCGTGGTGGAATTTAAGCATATGTTTTAAAATGCCCAATGATTGTCCAGAGAAAAATGTAACATAACAATAATTTTTATAAAGAGATAAATTGACGACCAAACGAAGCATATATTTTCAAGCATATATCCACCTTGTGGCCATTATAAATTAAGTAAGGATTTGACGGTATGGAAAGAGATCACATAATTGGGCAAACTTGTAAAAAACTGCTTAAATTGGTCACATATGCGGACATACAATCTGATCAGCATATTTCAAATGACCGAATGGTGCTTATGTCCACAAATTTGTAGGTAGATTTAACTGTCATTCGGTCACCCAATTTAATCGAAATAAAAGAATATTTGTCACTTAATATCCGTATCCCATCTACGGTTTCGTAGACAAATTTAAAAGTAATCTCTTTTTATAAAGTTAGCGATAGAAGACCGAAGGAAGGTTTTAAATTATAAAAATTTTCGAGCATATATCCATTTTGTGGCCATTATAAATTAAGTAAGGATTTGACGGTATGCCAAGAGATCAAATAATTGAGCATATTTCCTAAAAAAAAACTACTTAAATTGGTAACATATGCGGACAAACAGTCTGATCAGCATATTTCAAATGACCGAATGATGCTTATGACCAGTTTAAACTGTCATTTGGTCATTCAGTATAATTCGACCGTATCCCATCTACTCAATTTTTTTGCTGGCATATTGAAGCATATGCTGTCAAACGCTTAATGACGGTTCCGTAAAAAAAGGCGGAAATAATATTTTTTTTAAACAAATTTTTATTTAAGTGGTCGTTAAACACGAACTTCACTACAAAATACAATAAATTAAATTGCTCCTGTGTAAAGCGAATTTGCACAACTTCCACTAATTATCTAACGATATATGTATGTGACAAACACTAATGTAATAAATATTGCATTAAAAAACGATTACTATTCTTAAGTGAAGAATGCCAGCACAATAACGTAAGAGTTTAAATATTACCATTGCACTGCAACGTTACAATGAAACCAGAAGGATATGCACTGTGCACTGTGCACCCACTATAATTTTTTTTTCATTTAAACACATATAAGTATGTAGTGGTTGTGTATATGCTCAGAGCACAGGTATGATGGATGGTTTTTCGGATAGAGTTGTACGATGTGCAGCAAGTGGAAATTGTGGATATTAATCTTTTTTTCTCCATTTTTTTTTTCTCATCATGATATTTGAGTAGCTACGATGTGTCATATTTGCATGAAGGTTGAGGGAAATTTATTTGATTTGTATAAAAAAATAAAAAAAATACATATATCGGTGAGAATTTTAATAAAAAATGCAAAAAAATTGAGGTTTAATTATTTGAAAACATGAAAGTCATCTAGCGTTGCGAAAAAAGTAGGTTAATCCGCGTTGGAAATGCATTTAAATTGTAATATGGTTTGGTGAGTTGCGATGCGATGCGCGTGACTAAGGGCAATACCACAATAGGTATGTACACAAACCGCAGCGGCAGCCAGGAATAATTAATTAAATGAGATGTTGGACATGCGAGGAAATTCGAAATGAATAAAACCTTTTTTCGAACGCTTGAGGCATAAAAATAGGAAAATCTTAAAAGGTATTTGTAATAGCAGACATATTTTATTATTATTATCCTTTTGAAAAGAACTAGACCGATGCATGTTTTAAGTAAAATGGCTGTTTAAGAACAATTTCAATTAAATTCTGAATTTAAAGTGTGCGCTGGCCCTAAATTTAGCATGGGGGGAGTTCATGAATGACAGAACTATTTGCTAATTGAACGAGTTAAAATAAAATAATCGTCCCTTGCTCGGGAAAGGTCCATTTCAAAAAATGTGGAGGAGGCAAAAGTATTCGCTCAGTCGATTTTTTCTCAAGTGTACATCCCTAATCTGACTGAAACCCGTTGAAATAGCTTATATGCCGGCATACAGTCTGATCAGCATAATTCAAATGACGGATTGATGCTTATGATATGACTGTGTCGATTTTAATAGATTAGCACAGTAGTTTATGGGTAATGCAGAATATTCAGGAAAAAAATTAAGTTTGTCTCAGAATGACCGTATGTCATCTACTGAATATTCGTGGGGGAATATTCGAGCATATGCTATCTAAAAATGATTCCCCATGCAGAGTTTAAATAACCATTTTGGAAAAGCTTTTTGCAAAGAAACAAAATGTTCGCATGGTAATTTTATTGGGTAATGATGTCATATATGTATGGTCTAATACAGCATGACATAAAGCCTATTCTTAGCTTCACCAATTTTAAATAGTGAGTGAAGGAGGAAGGGATTGCTGGTTAGGTAATGTATAAGTGACTCTCAGCAGAAGACCGACCGAAGCACGGCATACAAGTTTCATGCAAGCTGCAAATATAAGTCCTTTCACTGCTGAAGCGGCCATATATTAAAGAAGTATGTCCATGCTTTTTATTATACGCTTGAGTAAAGACAAGCTGGAGCTCAGGCTGCATCATCAATGCGACTTTTGGACAGGGAAGCAAGAGTACAACAAGCTGCGCAAATGACGAAAGCGTGCGTATGAATCGCAGGCCTAATTGCAGTCTACCAGATATCCACTCCAAAGAGGTGTATAATCATTAAGAAATTTAAGGTTGAAGTCCCCATTTGTTCCTTATGACTATTTGGCAAGAGTGAAGTGCTATGTTTTAACACTTTCATGAATATTAGGGTTCCAAATTAACTTTTGTTGAGAGCATATTGAAGTAGTTCATTTAAAGTGCTAAGGAACTTTCCTGAGACGGCAAAAGCAACACTTTGCCGACCTCCGCATCCACCAAGAAAGTGAAGGGCGGAAGGGAAGCTTTATTGCGGGGTTCCTTTACTAACAGTAAGCATGTTGTGCATTAGACAGAAGTTTCGCATATATCAATATTTGTGCTTAAATAAATATCGATCAGTCTTGCTAGGGTTTTAAGGAGGAATGATCATAGAGTTATGGGTCTGAGCTCTGATCTGAGCTTCATTTCTCTCCTTAGCAGCGGAATATGGACCAGGCCTATACGGCTCTCCCGGATTATTTTCAGCACTGAATGGATGATAATCAAATACTTTTTAAGTTCAGTTGGTATAATGCCGGCCGGTCTTGTTGATTTGTCAGCTTTATAGTTATGCAGCGCTCAAAGCAATTTGTCCGTAGATTATATTTGACCTGTTGCTGCTAATTATAGCTGTTAGCCAAAGATCGTGCAAATTGGGTAGGCTTATTAGTTCAGCAAGAACTGAAGCTGGTCAAGTGTTCGCCAAAGATTCTTGAGGGAACCTATTCGCGGCCCGAAAAGACTGGGCTTTAAGCAAATTAAGCCATATTCTGCCGTCAAAATCACTTACAAAATCGACTTTTCATAATATTTTTCGCCTCCTGTCAATCAAATTAAATGTATTTCTACACAGTCAAGCCTAAGATGGGCAATATTTCATCGAAAAACGGCATGTCTAGAATTCAAAAACACCATAGTCCTGTTTAAGCTTTATTAAATGTTGGCCAAGACTTCCTGAAATGACATTGTTCATCGAATTTATCCAACCAGACTCCGCCGTTGAGGTTAAGTGTAAAAAGTTCACAATATTTATGAAACCCACTTCTTTCGCGAGGGTTTCGCAAAGAGTGGAGCCACATTTGGCCAGGTCGTCGGCTCTCTCGTTCCCCTCAAGATTATTATGGCCGGGAACGTGAACCCAGTGAAAAGTTATTTCGACGCAACGACAAGGGCCTTGTACGCGGACATCTGTTTTTATATCTAGAAATATACATGCCTGACTAATTGCCACTACTTCTGCCTGGAAGACATTGGATGTATTCGAGAGACGAACAGATTTGGATGGATTTCAAACTGACGATCACAGTTCTTTTTAGAAGCATCTACGATTTTGGCCCGTATTTTAATTTGGGATACTGAAGCAATATTACTTGAGCGATTTAAGGCGAGCAATAATATTCAGCCCCTAGGGACTGCTGTACGTGGGCGCAGAAATCACTAAAACCTCTAAAAGATGTATGTGTATTTATTTGTTATTTTATTAAGACAAACACGACAACCATGAGTATTGATTACATATAGGCAAAATGTGTGCTATAAAAAATAGTCAATAATCACATAAAACAAAATAAAATATTAACAAAAAACATGCAGTCCTGCGGGTGACTTTTGACATTGTATTTGCATTTACTCCAAAATTCCAAAATAAACTTTCTGACAGCGTAGGATAAAATATTTTAACATCACGGCAGCAATCATTTGAAGAATAGAGAACAGAAAAGGCCTGTTGGGAGCGCAAATAACAAAAATAAAAAAAAGGAGCAAAACATATAAACGTCTCATTAAATAAACATCGAACAAGAAATTGGAATAAAAAACGAAATCACTACGTGACAACGAAGGCAAGCAGGTTAAATAAAAGCAACGAAACCAAACAATGGTGTTTTTTTGGTTAGTTAATAAATAATTTAACAAAAAATGCGCCCTCTCTGCCAGAAAAAGTAGAAAATGACAACAACAACAACAACAATAATAACAACAATTTTCAAATTTATTTTATTTGCATCCAGACCTGTTTGGGTACTTCGAGGCTATTTTGAGTCTTCATTTCGGCCCCAGTTGGTGTACGTGACCTTGTGAATGTGGTGCGCAATCGGTGCATTCTTCCAGCTGAATGTGGCTACTACCACTACACCACCACACACATTCACTTGTTTTCTTGGCTGTTGTACTGTTGTTGAGAAAAGTCTTGATGTTCTTATTGTTAATGATTGCTGTTCTTCTATTGCTGGGTTTGGGTTGGTTTCTTTGTTTTTTGGATGACCTCCCCACCCTCAGATGACGGTGGTGGAGGCTACATACCACCCCATCGCCTCCATCTGGTTTTCCAATCCATTTCTCACACACCCCGCCGGAAAGTAGTAGTACTTGTCGTTGTCTTCGTGTTTCTATTTCTTGTGTCCTTTCACTTCTGCTGCTGATGTTTGACGCGTTGTCGTCCTTTTTGTGGTGATTATCCCTTATAAGAAATCCCTGCTGTTGCTGCTAAAACAACATATAAACACAGAGAAAAGGGAAGAGAAAGAACATACATAGTACATTGTTACGCTGAAGGATTATTGTGAATGGAGAATTTTGTTTAATAAGCCTTAATTTTGTTAGTGTTGGGGGACCAGACGAATGTGCTTTAAAGTTCAAAAAATAAAAAAAATAAAAAAAATAAAAACCCTATGCATTATGGAAACTGAGATATTGTTGTGTATACTTTTCTGTAATCCTCTTTGTCTCTCTGTCGTTATGCAAAAAAGAATAACATTTGCATTTCGACTTGTACGCGTTTTCATTCCATTCAAATCCGGATGTATTTACAGTATGGAGGAATATTAAATGTGAAGATGGGGGGAAAAATATGCACTCAAATGGGCTATACCCGGATCAGGACTGAAAAGGATATTCTGTAGTTCTTGTTTTATTTATAATGTTTGTGTAAAAGGGACTTGAATTGTAAGTAAGTATTTTACGCATATTTACCAGTTAACCCTTTGGTGTTGTTTTGCGGCTTTTTTACTTTTCATGGGAGTAAGCGACTTTAAGGATAAACTTTAACTTAAATATTCGTTATAAGAGAATGAAGTCGATGAATATCTCATGTGCAATCTGTTTCAATCTTCATGATTATAGCTTTAAAAATTATGAGAGCTCTTTGGTGTATTTGCCATATGCATTGCCTGGAAAGCATACAGTGGGTAAAAGTAGTCGATTTCGTGTTCAAAAATAAAATATAAATTTTATTTAAAAGGTAACAAACTTTTTAATCATTCTTAAATACCAAAGATGAAAAAATAAATCTAATTATTGGGCAGAAACGGCTCAAAATGACCTAGGGCGTTGCTTTTTTAACCGTTTTTGAGGGAACATAAGTTGGGATATCCGAACTGAGAACTGATCACCATCTATTCTGATAGCCAAGCGGCCATAAAAGCCATGAAATCAGATGTTGTGAAGTCAAGGGCTGTGAGCCAATGCGGAAAGACGTTAGACGAGTTATCAGCTGTCAACACAGTAACCCTCTGCTGGTGCCTGCGCACACTGATATCCCGGGAAACGAGGAAGCGGACAAGATTGCAAGATCAGGATCAGAAATGAATGTGCATCACTTGCACTTGAATCAGTAAGAACGCCGCTTAGTACAATAGCACGTAAAATCGACAACGAGTCTTGAGAAGAACTAACATACGTTTGACGCAACTCGACACGTGCAGACACACAAAAGAGCTATGGTCAGCTATTAGCAAAAGGAGCTATGGTAGCTCTCATACTGAATCATAAATTCGTTGTCATAAGAAAGCATGTATCTGCTTTCACGTCTGCCCTCGACCCTCAAGCTCGCATCACCGCATTCTTCGCAACTTTTCTTTGGTCTAAGAGATTTAACTTGCGAAAAAAAAATAATTATTTCCCAAGTATACGAATTTAAAGTGTAAATTCTATAAAATTGGAAAATACCAGGCCGCACATTAAGGTAATGGATTGTCGATTTTTTTTTATAAATTTTTTTTTTTTCATTACGTTGGTCAGATGAAAATTAAAGTGGGGAATACCAAATTTTTTTGCTGCTAAATAAACTACATTATTTAGCAGCATAATTTGGTCAATAATATAGTTGGTTGTTTAACATTTTTGCGATAGTTAAAATAAAACACTTAAGCGGTTGAATCAACAAATGGCTAGTTCAATTATTAATTGTGCAGGATGGATTTTTTAAATGAGCAATAAAGTCTAATTGAAATGGTCAGTAGAATTATTGAAATCATCATTTTAATATTCAAAGAGGGAGTTTGCTTTATATATAGTTCATTAACTCAATTGAAATTCATTATAATTGTTTATCAAAAGTGTAAAATAAGTAATTAGGTATGGAAACATGTCAATTGGTGGTTGGGTGTGATATTGGATGTTTTATGGGTTTCAAATACCAATAAGAACTCTTTTCCATAAGAACTGTTATACCAGTTTCCCATCTAGAACAGAATGGGAACTAGACTTCGAAGTGATGGTTCAAAAAAGGACTGTGGAGTTAGTGCAGGCGTCTTTCTGCGGAACTAAATGTATCTAATTTGTTCCGCCTCCCTAACTCGTTCAGTATTTTCCAGGAGGAAGTACTGGCACTTAGGGAAGCTGATTACTTATGACCAAATCAATATCCAGGCAAAACACATTACCATTTTTGTAGATAGCCAGACTGCGATTAGGGCTTAGGATATCGGGGCAACGGAAACTGTGTCTCATCTACTATGCGGTTGCTTGGCTTTAGCTAAAACTAGACTAGCCGCATACTAGGTAAACCGTTCTTTGCCAACCTTTCTGAGATCTCTGGTATCGAACTCGGAAACAACAACAACAACTTAATATTCACTCCCCTCTCTTCTTTGAGGTTAAGTGAGCGTGGTTTCAAAACGGCGCTCTATCATAATTGCATATTTCTGACTCTGGAGTAGGAAACCGGCCACCGTCATGTTTAAACAACCCATGAGTGAAAAATACCTTAAAAGCACTGTCACTTGGTTTTGATTATATTGCTGAGTTTCAACCACATCTAGGCAAAATATAACTGAAGCTCAGCAGCTCCAACGATAACGATGATCGTTTTATTGAGTTTAAGTCCTAAGTTCGGTGAATTGTGACTTCTCCAAAACTCTCAGTAACCAATGCAAGCTATTTTTTTGTAAATAAATTAATATAACTTGAAAGTTAAGGTGCGATCAGACGGTCATCCGAACGTGTGTAATCCATCCGTTAGGTCATCCGAGTGTAAGTTTTTAAGCATAAACGTTCAATAATGCAAACGTGTCAACAAATGTTGGATAACACGGTGAAAAATCGAGCGATGTCATCCGTGGGACCTTGTCATTTGGATAATATTTGCCCATCCAGTAACAATATGTTTTATCTATATTTATTGTTATAAAACATTTATCTGAAGATGAGATGCGAAAAATATGATGCAGTAGAGGCGTCTATCATCACCCCAACTCAATTTATGTGAAGTTTAAGTAAATATCTACAATTTTGAGGTATAATTACTATAACTTCAGAAATACAAAACTATTTTAAAACAAATTTTTAAACCTAGTAAGAATTGTAAAAGTGTTGTGTAATTGTGTAAGCCCAGAAAAAAGTTACTTAAGTAAACATTAAAAATGGACGTTTTTCAGCTTTTAATTTCAAATGCAATTTTTTTTAAAAACTTTTACTATATTTTATGTAGTAACTCGCCCAATGAAAATCGATGTCATATATTTGTATTATTTCGCCTTTATAGCCAACAAAATCAGCTTTACCATATACGACGAGTCATGTCATCTGTCATTTCTTACATGTCACCTGTCATATGTTATCTGGTAATCTATCATGTTGCTGTTGTAGTAACACCCATCACAAATTCTTTCCCGTGTTACCTGGGACCTATTTTTACTGAGATTGAATGAATTTTAAAAATACGTTTTAAGCGGCTAAAACTTTTTAAAAAAGTAATTTAAATATGCATTATATTGTTGAATATTATTTATCAAAAAAAAAGTACAAAGTTTATCCCTTTTCCTGATTTCTTTCAAAGCAAAAGAAAAATCCAAACATTCATACCCTTTTTTTTAAACATATGAACATGACCAAAAAAAAAAACTCTCCCGAAGATTATTCCCTTGAAGTCGAATGGAATAAATAAAACTATTTTTTTTTGTATTTTCACAGCAATCCTCATTGTCACGCTATTTAATAATTACATATTTTCTTTTGTGCTAGTTTGTTTTTAGGCAACGCCATTAAAGTAAAGGTATGTTAACGACATAATTGGCAATCCTTTCAAATTGTAGAAATGCTTAATCTTTGTCGTTACGTTTCCGACACGATTGTGGCAATGGCAAATTCGAACGTTTTTTTTTTTACTTTCTTTCTGGCAACCCAAAGCAATTACACTTAGTTCCGTTTCTAGGTAGGTACATACTTTCGTAAAGTACGTACTTATGTTTATTATTTTTTTGTTAACTTTGAATATTTCGTTTTCTGTCAAAACCAGCTAAAGCACTTTTGTGAGTAATTTAAGTGAACGTACATTTTGAGTGATGGACGTGGAAATGATTTTTTTAAATAATCCTTTCATCAATATAGAAAAATGATTGAATATATCAAGTAATTATCTTAATGACGTTTGCATGTTACAAGTAATGCATTTTTTTTCAGCTTGAGGTAATTATTCATGCATGGAGCAGGATATGAAAAAATGGCGTTTGGTCATTACGTTGCAGGAATATTTTTTAAATTTCAATTAACTTGGTTTTGATTATTTATTTTTTTTTTTGTGTCAATTGCATGAAGTGTTTGGTACAAAAAAAGGGTTGCGAATCACTCATCAAACATAGATTTTTGCTGAGTAATTTAAATTTAATTACCTCAGAGGAGAGGGCGATCCTTAATCATGTCAAATCATACAATGATTCGAAAAAAAGTTATTTTTTATTAAAAACTAGACTATGCTACCGACTTCGTTCGCATGTAATAATATCCTTTGGTAATCTCTACTGATCCGGGGGGTGCAAACTTTACAATTTTCAAGGAATAGTAAACCGAAAAAAGTCCCAGAAAAAAATGTTTACCACTACCCCGTTTATCACTGTCCTTACCCCCACAATTCAAATAAAATTGGTGTGGACAACCGGGGAGAAAATAAAGTGACCGACTGCGTCAAACGAAACTTTCTCGCTACATGATATGCATTTTTAAATCGCCTCAAAAAGAATGGCAACATTTGTTCACATACAAAATTTATTTAAATCACTTTTTAAGTTTTGAAACATTTGATTTTCTCAAAAACGGCACCTACAATTTTGATGTAATTTCGCACATTGGACGCTTTTAACATAATTGTTCAAAATACGAAAACTGATCAAATTCGTTAAAGCCGTTTTTAAGAAAACGAATTTATTTTAAATTTAAGAAAGTCGTTGTATAAAAAAAAAATATTTCAAAAACGGAAGTACAAAAATAGTAAACATTTTCAGAATTCTCTTTATTAGGATGGGGCCCCCCGTATCCTTAGTACAAAAAAAGACGAAAATCTTTGGAACAATTTTCTAGAAAAATAGTGAAAAGTGATTTTTACCAAAAAAATTGTATGGCAGTTACAGTTATTTCAAACGATAAAGCAACAACCAATAAAAAAACGCCGCGAGATGTAACTCGAAAAACCTTACATACGAACTTTGAAGTAAATCCGGCGAATTGTTTCGCCATACGGCGCCGTACAGACAGGCGGACAGACAGACAGCATCTTCTTCTTTTCTCATACTTAGTTTGAGCACAAAATTTCCGCACGATCGCAATAAATGGACAGACAGACAGACGGTGTATTTTTTATAGTAGTATGATGCTCCTACATTCCATTCGACTCTTGTAAAGTATCCTGTATTGTAAGTCGTCCTCCTCCTAAAAATGAGCAATGAACTACGACTTCTCAGGACAAAAACCAGAAAACTCTTTAAAAGAGCCAAACTGAATAGAACCGAGGATAACTGGAGTGAGTATCACAAAAGCTTTGGCGAATCCAATAAAAAAAAAAAAAAAAAACCCTCTGGACTGCCTACTGTGATAACCTGACTGATATAACCGACAATCAGATGGCAAAACATTGCAGAACACACGTGCATAAGACTATTATGGTGAAAAACAGCCTACGGAAAATTAGCGGTGGTTCAAAGGACGGCTAGTATAGACATTACGTGCGCAGTCCGAACCACCCCTAAAGCAGCACTGGGCAACCTTCTGCATCTAACACCGCTCGATTTAAAAATTAAAAAACTTTCTGGCAACAGCAACTTTCTGGTATGGCTCACTAATTTTGGACATTTCAAGATCAGTATTTTCGGACACGGTACGGTCCTAGCGGAGCTACTACCATGTAATTCAATTCTAACGGAAGAAATTCCAGCCATTGCCGACTTCGACTTACTGTATTATATAAGGTTCTGGTATTTTCTCAGAAGATCCAGAACTGTCTATAAATGTCTTTAATACTGGCGGACAGACGTAGTGTCTTCCAATCAGAGGTTCTGGCCAACTAGGGGCAGCTGAGCTAATGCTGATGAGATCGGTATCCAGCAGCGATATCGCCATCTATATCAATAGCCAAGCCGCGCGTAACCATTCAGAACCGGGTGAGACTGTGCCTGGTGCAGGTTGTATTAAGGGAAATGAGCAGGCGGATGAGCTTGCAAGAATAGGCAAGCTACTTGTTAATAGTGAAGTTGCTGACATCACATCCCCCTCTGCATTATAAGGGGCACAATTGAGAAAACAAACCATAAGGACTGCCAAGGACGTAAAGCGCATACTGCGTGAATGCGAGGCAATATCGCGAAGTCGAAGAAAATTGTTGGGAAATCGTAGAGGGAATAGACGGCACTAACTTCAAAGGCCTTCTTTGTTTTTGCAAAAAATTGAATGTTTAACCAGAAAAATTGTTTCGGTTTTTCCAGGGATCATGATGGGCTTGTTTTAGTATGCAGTGCTATGTGATGGCATTTTCACTACAAGCCTGTCTTATCCTAACCTCTCGCTGGAAAAAGTGTTGCCAATTCAAAAAAAACTTAATAATTGGCAATCCTCAGTGTCTTATCCAAGTACAAATAAAAGTTAAAAGAATTTTTCTGTAAACAATCCAAATTAGTAAATTGATTGGCAATAATTCATTATTGCCACATCATTAGTTCCTTTCAATACATTTCCATTAAATCCCCATTCCCCTCCAAACGCATTAAATATCCTCTTTAATATTTTAGCCTGTCACAAAAACAAATAATTTAATCAAGCGCGTATTCTATTTAAAGCTTGTTTTTATTTTTAATTACCTTAAATTAGCATCAGCAAGTCTATGTCAAAGATTTCCATCAAACACAATATCATATTGTTTGCGTGGATATAGCGCCGCCATGCACAGAGCACTTTAAAATAATATGCAAAACAAAAAAAAAAAAAAAACTCCATAGAAATTAATTAATTAAAACGGGGAGAAGAAACATTCACCAGCAGAACCTAATTACTCATTCTAGAAAAAAACCCACAAAATGTCGACTTTATTATTGGCATTATCATTTGTATTTACATAACAAACTCCTCCCCCTTCTTTATGGCAAATTCAATTAAAACTAAAATCCACTTAAAATCAATATTTAACAATTCAACTAATTAACAAGCAAATATCAGCATGTCAATACTTCAAAATATTCAAATATATTTTGGAAAATTATAAAGCTGGAACGGTCTTAAAATTAACTACCGCTGTTTTGTTGCTCATTTAGTGCTGACAATAACCCTCGAAATATGACAAATGTCCTTTAAAAAAGCGACCACGAACAATGAGACCCTTTTGTGGTATGTAAAACCCCAATGCAGGTCAATAAATTTGTAATTTGTGACAGCGATTACCAATTAAAATTTTGAGTTGGGTTTGGTTAGTCCGCGAATGGCTGGGGGTTATTCGTTTATTCCTTTCTGTTTTATTGTGGGACAAGAAAACTTTTATTTAATTCAACAAGAAAATGATTGTTTTCTGTTGAGGGGGAAAAAAATCCAATTGCATTATTATATTGTTCGATGTCAGTTGCAGCGACTGCATTTATTCAGACCATTTTTTTTTTGTTACCTGAACGCGTGGCATATGCAGTTGTATTGTCGTCTAATGGAAGACTTCCGGATGAAAGCGATAAAAATAAAATGTAAATTCTTATCGATTTATTTTGTTGCTTGCTGGCGGTTAAGAGAAAAATATAAAGGGGGAAATTTTGTGTTGTCATGAAATAGCTGCATTTGACGAGCTTATTTAATCGAGAACGAAACGAAATAAAAATACCTACCTACGTACTAGAAAACTTCAAGGTATGTTTCTGATTTAAGCTACGTCCTTGGCTTCCTCTAACTCCTACCGCAGGAGGTGTTCTCTCCACTAGCATAAGGTTCCTCTTTATATTCACAGACTTTGTTAGGTCGCTCTTACGTCCGCAGTGGCTTGGTTCCTTAAACGGTTCCTTGTCGTCTCTTTTTCTTAAACCTTTCTGGAAGTTACTAAATGTCTTAATCTCCCAAGAAGGTTTGCCAATTGATAAAAAAAAATGAATTCAACAGTTTCACACCATTTACAACACTTAACCCCTTTCAAATGACGATTTGGTCTGCTAGTGGTGCACGTTCCTTTCGATTCTGTTACATTCACATTTTCTGTTGTAATGGACATTGGTCCAACCCAAGCCAATCTAATACTATCAGCTTGATTTCTTCATTGACCCATCTGACGTTCTTCTGATTTTGGTTGACTTCAATCTCTCTTATAATTATTAGCATTAATCTACTGACGAGTCCCATTTTATTGACACAAACCTTTCCAGAGTTCACAAAGAAGTTCGTTTTAGACAGCCTATGCGATCAATTTCCAGTTAAGCTGAGTCACTAACAATTTAGGTAGACAGCTCGACCTTATTTTTTCTTCAGAGACCAATAGCTGTGTTGTAGGCTACCATCTTCGTATCAAAATAAATATAAAAGCACTAAAAGAACTGTCCCAAATCACAAGATTCTGACAACTCTTACTAACTTGTAAAAAAAAATTTTAGACTTTAGTAAGGCATTCGATAAAATCGCGACGAAATCATCCAACCTGGTTTTGTCGCCGGGATAAAATTCCATCTGGATGGTCTTCCATAAAATGTTATCTATATAACTTCAATATTCAAACCGTTTAAAGCTACGTCAGAAGTTCCCCAAGGGAGTCATTTCGGTCCCCTGACTTTCGTTCTTGAGTAAGTTTATCAATGTTTATCGTTCCCGCACGCAATTTTACCGCACTCAACGAAGAATGAAAAAAGTTGAGCAATGCGTTGAACAGATTTCAACGAGCAACCCGAGCATGTCCACCACCCGTGCACTTGTTGAACAATGGTAGTAAACCATCTCGAACGCGTTGGTTGAATAAAGTTGAGAGCCTCGTATATAAGAATTAAATGCGTTGAACATGAAATTGATTATAAAGGGTGATTTTTTAGCTGGTTTGGTTTTGGCAACACTGGTTTTGACAGCTGACGTGTGTTTAGTACCTTGTGTCACTGTCAAACAGCTTCAGTTTGGTTTGCAATTTAACCATGGATCGTCTTACAAATGAACAACGCTTGCAAATTATTGAATTTTACTATCAAAATTCGTGCTCGGTTCGAAATGTTCATCGCGCGCTGCTTCCATTTTATGATCGGCATTCTCGACCTTCTGAGCAGTCTATTCGGAAGATTGTGACCAAATTTCGCACCAAATTTACTTTGTTGGACATTAAACCACCAACACGTTTACGTACTGTGCGTATTGAAAAAAATATTGCGGCCGTATCAGCTAGTGTGACAGAAGACCGCGAAATGTCGATTCGGCGCCGTTCCCAGCAGTTAGGCCTTTGTTACAGCACTACGTGGAAAATTTTGCGGAAGGATTTGGGCGTAAAGCCTTTTAAGATACAGCTGGTGCAAGAACTAAAGCCAGCCGACCTACCACAACGCCGAATTTTTGGTGAATGGGCTCTTGGAAAGCTGGCCGAGGATCCGCTTTTTTATCGAAAAATTGTGTTCAGCGATGAGGCTCATTTTTGGTTGAATGGGTACGTAAATAAGCAAAATTGCCGCATTTGGAGTGAAGATCAGCCAGAAGCATTGCAACAGCTACCAATGCATCCCGAAAAAGCCACTGTTTGGTGCGGTTTATGGGCCGGCGGCATTATTGGGCCATATTTCTTCAAAGATGATGCGAATCGCAGCGTTACTGTCAATGGTGAACGCTACCGAGCGATGATAACAAACTTTTTTTTGCCCGAAATGGAAGTTCTTGACTTGCATGATATGTGGTTTCAACAAGACGGTGCCACATGCCACACAGCACGCGAAACAATGGCGCAATTGCGAGGCGAGTTTGGTGAACAGTTAATTTCACGTTTGGGGCCGGTCAATTGGCCGCCTAGATCGTGCGATTTGACACCATTAGATTATTTTTTGTGGGGGTATGCCAAGGCTAATGTGTATAGGGACAAGCCCGCTTCGATTGACGCACTGGAAGCCAACATCCATGCATTCATTCGTGAGATACCGGCCGATATGTGTGAAAGAGTATGCCAAAATTGGACTCAGCGGATGGGCTACCTGAGACGCAGCCGCGGTCAACATTTGCATGAAATTATCTTTAAACATTAAATTGCAAGGTTCAAACTATCGATTCAAATAAATATTTCATTCATTTTTTCGAATTTTGTGTTTTTTTTTTTTAAAAAAAGTTCTAAACCTCATAAAAAATCACCCGGTATAGCCAACATTAGTCATAACTCATAGGGCACCATTACAGATTCGTCTTGATTCAAGTACGACAACCGCAGGATTCCCCTTGTCCCTAGTTCAGGTAAAAGCTAATTTTAAATGGAAATAGAAATGAAATAATCATTTAATGATGAATTCTATTTGAATTCTGTGATGCTGAAGTTGTAAATAGAATAAATAGCGAATTTAGCAAACAATTGTGTCTGATAATTTGTTCTATTTAATTTTATATTTTTTTTTTCTTTTGTATTTACCAATTTAAATTCAAAACTGGATTAGCAGATAAATTGATGTCGTTGAATACAAAACTAATCCAAATATAATACCGATTTGTTGTTTAAATTTGAATATAATTATTGTACTGGAAGTCGCATTAAAACTAATAACTTAAGTAGCAACATTCCGGATAGTCATTGAAAATGCGTGCATTAATTCGCTATATGAATTCCGATCAATGTGAATTGTTTGCGGTTATTATTTTATGTTTTATCCATTCATTTTTTTTTGATGATTACATTTTTTATCCATGGATAAATAGATCAATTAGAGAAGCAACACGTTTCATACGTGTTCTGTCAAATAATGAAGAGAGATAAAAAGAAAAATAAGCGAATCTGTTTGAAATATCACGGGCATATTCTCGCTTTCATAGCAAAATTCGATTGGCTCATGAATTTCAATGACACCAGTTCGTGCGAGAAGAAAAAAAGAAGATACAAATCACATTTTAACATTATTTCTTTATTCTTCTCGAGCTGATTTTTCTGCAGGTGACAAATCAAAGCTTGTTTGCAGATTAATCGGTTAAACCTTTGACTACTACTAGAAACCAAGCTAAACTGGTTCCGAAAGGGTGAGCGTATTTTTGAATCTAAGAACGCAGGTCGTGGAACAGTGCTCGCATGCAAGATATGCGGCGTAAGAACGGTTACGCTGTTTTAACCTCTTCATCACTGCAGCTTCTGCAGAAGTCATTAGTTTAGGGTATAAGCCATATATGTATGCAAAGATGCAGTATCATGTTAATACGCCGATAAACACTCAGATTTTGTTCCTATATAAAACACCAACGGTCTTCGATCTCTTACTATGGATGACCGGCCACCTACGTATGGTTATGGTGCAACTACTGCTGTCGAACTCATTGTGCTCATAGCTGCACGTAAAAAAAAAAGAAATATATTAGGCGTGTGCAAAGTTATATTTTAACACGAATGGATGGACTTACAGTTTAATTCCGATTCCGAACTGCAATTTATTTTTGAGAAGCTTCTCATGACATTTCTTACGCCTACATGCACGTCAGCTAGTTGTAAGTCTCGTTTATCTTTACTCCGAGGAGTTAAAGGACCCAACTGCGTTGTGCTTAGTCTTGGAATTCGTTCGCGTTTCTCAGATTCGAGTAGATCGCTTTGAGTGCTGCCAATTTTTAGAAGTGTCTGAGCAGCCTCCCGTAGTCTTTTAGTCGGTATAACTTGTTACCAATTGCTTCCGAGAAGACACCTGCTTATGTTTCCCTCTCCGTCTTCAAACCATCTATACAGACTTGAGGGATTCTAGTCCTGTCTGTCAGGTATTGGGTCCTGTCCAAGGGTTTTCTTAAAGTCATACTCACTCAGGTTCCGTCTGATTATCCAGGTATTCAAATAAGATTCCCTCTCTGTCAGAGAGCTGCTCTTTACTTCCTAAAGAGCCCAACACGTTTTTTTATCGAATCTGTTATACCCTTTGTCCCCTGTTCAAAGACATAAGGAATTAGTCAAGCAATCGCGGTGGGCAACCGTTCTACAATGTTCAGGTATAAGCCATATTTCTTTTCGAAAGCATTTTTGCAGGCGTACAATGAGTTCAGAACCCTTTCTCTTTCATATTCCATTTCCAATTCAGTTTGGAATATAAATAAAACAGACAGGTATTTAGTTTTTCGGTTAAGAGATTGACTCGAAAGTCTTTAGTTTTCGTCTCATTTTGGTACTTTATATTTTTTTTTAAGTAAACATAATAAGTTCGGTTATTTTGAAGTCAACGGTCAAACTTCGGGGAATAACTTTCATAATTGGAAAATAAGTAAGAGTTTATGTAACATTTAAGATCTAACGTCTTATCTTTTCCTAATAATAGGTAGATGGCGCCGCTATATAGCAGTGACATAGAATATGGTAAATTTAAAAAATAATTCTTAACCAAACGACAACGACTTCAGATATCGCGAGCCTTTAAAACAAAACTACTTACATTGTAAATTTTCTGCATTTTATTTTGCCAACAAAATGTTGCACCACAATTGCCATTCATTCACACACGCATCGTGTCTTGCATTTCATGAGCTAAAGCTAATTTTGTGTGCTTTTCTTTTCATTTCCATTTCCATTTCCATGCACGCAAATGTTTCATAAACAAAGAAATTCTTTGTACTTTTTTTAAGGAAAAATCTTTACATTTTCATTGGTAAACTGCGAGAAGCAACTTACAATGTGTGTAGTGTAAGCTTGGAGCGAGTAAAATATCCTTATGGAAAAATTGAAAATGAAAATCCTTGAACAAAGGGACTTGCTCCATACAAGCTGGTTTTGCATGATAATATTTTTTTATTTTCTATTTTTCTTTTGGCTATACAAAGTGCATGTTGATCACAGAAGGTGGGACATTGTGTGTTACAGAGAAGGAAAAAACAGTACAGGATTTTATCTTTTACGTGCAGAGAGGTTTATTACTAAACTGAACTGAAGAAAACTGTTTGCTGATTGTATGTAGCGCAACAATTAAAAATGCCCATTGCATTTGGTATTTTCCGCTTGGTCTGTTGAAGAACAATTAAAGCATAATTATGACTCATATTTTTCATTGTATGTAAAGAAAAGTAGCTTGGTAAGTTACCAAGAAAGAAGAATGGAGGTGGGTGTGGGTTTTTTGCTTATTACGAATTTCTAAAACATTTAGTTTATATAAATGTGAATCTTCGTCAGTAAGTCTAAAAATGAAAAAATATATTAAAATATGGAAATAGACTTCTCGTTCCATAAGCTTCTGAAATCATTTGAATGAACAACATCAAGCTGATATAAAAGTTGTATTTATTCGAATACATTTATGTCTAAAACGTAAGAGATAAGTAAAAAAAAATTTTTTTTTGTTTTGTTTTGTTCTAAAGGACCAGCCTTTACCATAATGCACGATTTTAATTGTCAGTGCACCAGACCAGATATGAGCGTTGTACTCAAGTTTTGGGCGAATTAATGCTTTGTAGATTCTAGCCAGATAAGAAGGGTTGAAATATTTCTTGCATCGCTTAAGGAAGCCTAGACATTTCGCAGCGTTCTTGGCGACATCAAATATGTGGTCATTCCAACGAAGGTTGTCAATAACAAACATACCGAGAATGGAAAGTCGTTCGATTTCAGCGATGCAAGTGCCATTCATGGATAATGGCAGAAAATTAGGGGTTCGCTTCAATGATAGAAGACAGCATTCCGTTTTGGAAGCATTAAATTGCACTCTGTTGGTTTTACCCGATTAAAGTATGCTGTCAAGATCGGAATTCAATGAGCTTTACATACGTTGCCGTTCCAGTTCAACGCCCAAAGATGAGGGGCGTTGTACAGGAAACGAATATGTAAAGCTGAGGGTACTGTCATCAGCAAAGGAATGGATTGGATTAGATGTGACAGACAGCGGGTCATTGAAAAAAATGAGAACGAGAGTCGGAGACAAAACACAGCCCTGAGGGACACCAGCATTTACTTGGTGAGTTGCAGACTTGAAACCGTCCAAAACAACTTGTATTGAACGGTCCGAAAGGTAATTTCTAATCCATTGAAGAAGGGTTACATCGATCCCAAATGCACGCATTTTTGACAAAAGAGCTTGATGCCAAACTCTGTCAAATGCCTTTGAAATATCAAGCGCAACGACCTTGCTTTCACCACCATGGTGAATAGATGATATGTCATCAAATCACCAGTGGGTCTGTTGCTGCAAAAACCGTACTGACAGTCATAAAGAAGATTTCGGGATTCGAGATATTTCATAAGCTGACGGTTTATCAGCGTCTCCATGACCTTGAAAAGAAGGGACGTAAGTGCAATTGGTCGGTAGGAGGAGGGAGAGGAAGAATCACCTTTTTTTGGGACGGGCTGGACAAATGCTGTTCCGAGAAGATGGAAATCCTATCCTTCTCCTGGAGAATAGGACAGATAGAAAAGCTTACGCAGTGGTTTTGCCAGCGTAGAAGAACACCTCTTCAGAACGATAGGGGAAATACCACCTGGGCCAGCGGATTTGTGAATGTTGAGATCTTGTTGAAGCCTTTTATGAAAATGGGCATTCAAATCAGAATGAATTTCGTGCACTTCGTGATTTTGTTGGTCAGCATAATCGACTTAATGTGTCCACTATGAGTAGAATTGTGCGCAAACTTCAGCAAACTGGGTCTGCGGGAAATGTGAATGTGCACCCAGTTCGTTCTGCGGAAAACATTGCTATTGTTCGCGATAGTGTGGCAGAAGAGCCGTCAACCTCGGAAATTTGAACATTTCACGAACATCACTGATGCGAATTTTGAATAAAGATTTTAATTTACACGCTTACAAGGTTTAATTGGCTCAAGAGCTGAAGCCTACTGACCATTTCAAGCGTCGTCAAAGCGTGAACAGACAGAAGTGAATGGTGAATCTACATCGAAAATCATCTTCAGTGACGAGGCACACTTTCACCTCAGTGGATTCGTTAACAAGCAGAATTGCCGCATTTGGGTTTGGTGCTCGTACTGCCTACAAAGTACTTCTTCGAAAATGAGGTCGGCCAAGTAGTAACCGTGAATGGTATTCGCTATCGCGATATGATAACGGACTAATGGCCAGAAATTGAGAAAATGGACCAGGTAGTTATGTGCTACTTGCCACATGCCACACAGCCAACATAACAATGGTTATTTTGCGCGAGAAATATCCGTGTTATCTCACGTCGTGGCGATGTTTATTGGCCGCCATGATCTTGTGATTGGCGCCGTTGGACTTCTTTCTTTGGGGATATTTAAAAGAAAAAGTGTACGTCAATAAGCCAAGAAGAATTCAAGAGCTACAGGATGAGATAATTTGGCACATTATCAACATTGAACCTCAATTATGTCTCGGAGTCATTGAAAATATGGACCATCTTGTATACTAAGATCTCCGATTTGACTGAGGCACCTACAGTCTTTGTATTGATTGGATAAGGCCTAGGCATCTCTTCACTGGAATAGCACGCCATGCTTCCTTAACTTTTTCAAACAAAACATCCAAATTCGTGTCTTGCGTCGATGGGATTTAAGTGAGGACTTTGCGATAGCCAGTCAAGTACTCGCATGGCATTTCATTCAAAAAACTCTTTTGTTGGTTTCGCGGTATGCTTGAAAGACCAAATAACCGGCATTTTTCTTCGGCCCATGGTAGCATAACATTTTCCAATATGTCAACGTACTGTTCTTTATTCATTGTTCCGACAATATGATGAATTCGTCGCTATATATTGGTTTGTCTTCCAACTACTATGGCTTATAGCAAACTCGATGCGCCATTTTCTTTGAGTCAATTTGACCAACGGTTTCATGCGTGCTGGAACGGGTTCATGATGTCCGGCTTCCACCAAACGACGTGGGACCGTTCTCTTTAAAATATCTACGCCAGTTCCATCCATATTTTCACGTTGAAAGACCTTGGCGCTCTTTCTGGGGTCCGCTTTCGAAATGCGGACAATTTTATTGTCGTTGCGATATGAGGTTATGCTTGACCTTTTCTGACGTGAGACATTTCCTGTGGTCTCAAAAATGGGAAATTGCATCGAAAACCATCTTTTTAGAACATTTAAGCTTTATTGCAATGGAATATGTTTTTTTATTAAGCTTTTATTTATTATTAGCTCAACAATAGCCTTTCGCGTCTCCGGTGTGCAAATTTTGCCTTTGCCCATTATTTAAACTGCGTACCTACTTATATAGTTTTTTGTTAAATCTGTGTTTCCTAATAGAAATAAAATAAATATTTAAAAAAATCAATAATGCTTCCAATTAGCTGGCAACCAAAAATTCAATTTTTTTTGTACTAAAATCTCAACTTAATGGTAGAGATGCAATCCGTGAAAGTGCGTAAGCATATTGTAGATCAAAGAGAAAGAAGATAACAAGAGAAAAAAATGCACAGTTATGTTATCAGTAGCCATCAGAATATGGGTAAAAAGCAACAAAGCAATCTTTTCTAATTAGTTGTCAACGGCTGTAGATCCTTCTCTCCATTTAACGACGAGATTATGATCAGGATTACAGGGATCATAACCCTCCTACTTCACTGCATTCCTACTGGTCCGCCTGTGGGGTTCGCCGGTTCGACCTCAAAAGATATCTGCAGGAACCCCGATTTTGGATCACGTCATCATTGCGGCCAATAAAATGCTGGTGCTTTTGCATTTGTGTGATCAGGAGTTTTTAGGCCTGTCTCTCTTACGCGATTGTAAGGGAACGTTGATTGCCATTGCCTTTTTGACGGGGTTCGTAGGACCCCTCCTTTGAACATGACAATACCAACTGAGTCTGAGTCAGGCTGTAAATCCTTCTATCACAATAAAAAATATTAAAAGAATTCTTTAAAAACTTTTTGTTTTATTTACAATTAACATTGTGCGTTTTCGTTAGACCACCCTTTATTAAATCTTGCTACTATACTTTTACCTTGCAAATAGCTAGTAGTCGACATTTGTGTCTGGTTAATTAGTAGTTTTCTCCTGCGCTCATTTTATTTTCTCGTATAAACGAAATCAAACCAATTATTCGTTCTTTTTAAGCTTACAACTTTTCAAGCAAGTCATTGATTTCGAAGTTTCGATGAAGGACTGTTTTCTCCTTCAATTTTGTTCCATTTTGCATAATTAATAATCAATTTTAATTTACTGCCCACAAAGAAAAATACAACTAGCGCCAATTAATAATAATCCAAACGTAAATCGGAAACCTTCTCCCATCCGAAAAAAAACCCAAACACCACTTTTGGTGATTCTGGTCATCATCTTTGTTTTGGCGAAACAAAAAATACAAACACAAAATTATAACACATAATTAATTGTTACCTCTTATGGCCTTCTTTTTCTTTCTCTTGGGCGATATTTCAAATTTAATTAAATCCAAACACGAACCACCTTCCTTTGCTTTCATTTATCCGAAGCCGGAAAAAAATCGCTTCACTGTACATGTGGTAAGGGATTTACTTCTTCAACATAAACCGCAGGCAGTCCTCCTATCAAATTTTCATGTACCTTATTTCGATTTTCAAGGAGCGGACCTTAAAACAAAAAATTGCCTTAATTACTTGAGCATGGAAGGGAGCAAATGAAGGTAATAAATTTAATTTCATAACCCCGTGCTGGAAGGTGATTCATGTCCTCATTTTTCGATGAACTTTACAAGAAAATTGCAATCAAATCAAAGATGGCGGTTCGATAGTTTATCGAACATATTCACAGATCAGACAACAAAACGGGTGGATAGTTGCAAAACTAAATATTTACTTCTTCTTCGTTAACAATCACAACAAGCTCTCGCGTTGAATATTATTTATCCCATAAAATACTATTGTTACAACCTACTCAAAGTATAGATACCCGATTTGTGCTTGCCTGACAGTAACAAAGAAGGAAGCAAACAAAGTCGCCTACCTCTTCAAACAAATATCTATCTTTGTTCTAGGGTATAGTCTCATGGCATGCCATTTCCCATTATTTCGAATCCCTTCCATCTGAGTGAATCACACAAAATACGAAACCATCATGTCCTCGGTCTTTGTCAAAGCTATCATTGTATCGCATTATCCATCAAAATCAACGACGCTACAATATTTTCTGCAAAGGAAACAATGATTGCCGGAAATTAAACACTCCATTGAGTATCTTGTATCCGTCTATCTGCGCCAGTGGTATCAGTAAGTAAGTCAGAACTCTATTCAGAGCTTCTACCCCCACCCATCGTTTTCAAATTAGTTGACTGTTGAATAAAATATACATTCCAACATTGTTGCCAGAGATATTAACAAAAGCTATGCAGCACCAAAAGACAAGTGCAGTTTATTTAGCAGCAAGCCCGTTGTCGTCATTACAACCCCATACGCAGGATACCACAATTTAGAGACCATTTTTTTATTTTCGTGTAGATAAATGTTCGGATATATAGATACTGCACAATATGGATAGTGGGATAGAGGATAGAACGGTAGCGCTTTTAGATACATATATTAAGGTTGATCCAGTTTTCGGTAGCATTTTCTATTACGCAACTACAATCCATATATCAACGGTTTTGTGGGTGAAGCGTAGTATAAATATTTCACGTCGTCGTCGGTTAACTTGATTAAGGGTGAATGCAAACATTGGTGTAGTAAACAACACGAAGTACTCGTCTGTCTGTCGGTACAGGTCAGGTCGGTCGGTCGGTCGGTTGGGTCGGTGGGGCTGAAATGTTGTTATACCGTAGGAAGGAAGGAAGACTCTCTCAATTTAATTGCACAAACAAACAAGAAACCAATTATAAAGTTAAATGTTTGATGGCCCTATTTGGATGGACACAGGCGGTGTTGTTTACATGCAAGTAGAGTGGCAGGGTTCATTGGCTTGCAGAAGGCAATAAGTTCATGGAGTGTTTACATCGTTAAAATGTTTTTTTTTCCGTTTTTTTTTGTTAGTATTCAAGGAATGGTCCTTATCTTGCTGTAAAATGTGATTTAAAGACAACAATGAGTGGCAAAAGTTGGATAAATTTAAAAGGCACTGAAATAACATCAAATAAAAAGTCGAATAAAAAGTTTTATTTGCGCGGAAGTTTTTAAAAATTTAAATTTATATTTGTTTACTAAAAATGTTATCCGAATGTATTTTAGATCTATCTGGCAATATTTCTTTGTAATTTCAGTCAAACAGATTTACACTTAAGCATATGTTATGTTATATTATTGATTATTCTAATCCAATTGGGTTTTATCCGGATATATTTCTTAGTAATAAAGGAGAACAGCAATACGGATATACGCTTAAGAGTAAGCCAGCTGCGGTAATTTCAGTGCATTCATTTTCTCAGTGTTATCCGAATGCTTTTTGGTTTTATCCGAAAATGTTTCATAGTAAGTAAAGTCAATGGCAATATAGATTATTACTGCATTTCCACCAAAAGATAAACCGAGATTAATGGCAAAAGATAACAAATAAATCTCTACACGTCTCTACCGAACAAGAAGAAGATTAACATAGGGGTTTTCTTTCAACTCGCTCTCTCGCTCAAAAATTTGCGCACAAAATGTCCAATATCTGGTCGTCAAATCACAATTCTCACCAACCAACGTCACTTTTGACATATAACAAATATGTTGTGACTGCGTTCAGAAGCCGATTCTTACATGCAAAGCTAGTTTTTTCAAGATTATTTTTTAATCTTGTGCTTAGCAGATTAAAAATTGTATGGCAATTCTTAAGATTTAAAGTAGATTAAGGGCCGATTAATCTTACTCTCGATCGAGTGCTCGGTGGAAACGTTGCATACCACTCAAGCGTAATCCAGGCACCGCATTTTTAGTTAATCGATTATTCAAATCTTATCCGAAAATATTTCTTAGTAATTAAAGTCAATGGCAGTACCAATTTGCACTCAAACGTTACCTAGGTACTGTATTCTCAACTTATTGATTATCCAGATGTTATCCGAAAGTATTTTGGTTTTATCCGGAAATTCTTCTTAGTAATCAAGGTCAATAGTAGTAAATATTCGCACTCAAACGTAATACAGGTACCGAATTTTTAGTTAATTGAATACACTGTGGTAAATCTTAGCAAAAATAAATCTATCTTAACTTTAAGATATATATTAAGGTGCACAAACCTATCTACATTTAAAATATTTACAGTTTGTTCTTTCTGACTCAAGCAGTGCAAACCGATGATGTAGAGTTCCGAAACTTTCCCTTACTTTGTAGTAAGAGGTCATTTTGGGGACGCAGATTTTGCTGATGAAAAACGAAATCCTGTACTTGTCTGACATTTTCTGTAATCCCAGCTCAGCTAACCACACCCATTGAAGGAAAACAAAGAAGCCCCAAATGAACACTAGCATTTTTATTTTAACATAAACCATGAGTTGTATCATTAGTGGTTATTCTCTGACCGTATCGCTATACAGTCCTGAATTTAAAACCTATAATTAGGACTTTTTTTTTTGTACTGATAACGTCGAATTAGAAAATTATAACCTCCAGTGTTGGGTTACGAAACTACACCGCTATTAATAAGAAATGAATGCTGTTACGCCATTTCTCTAATACCTGTGCTTCCACACCCATCCTAGCTATCCCTATGGAACAATTCAAAAGGCCAACCCATTCTGGGAAAGTTATTTTTTTAAAATTCATGAACGGCAACGTACAGGTGACATGTATAGAGTATGTACATACATATGTCACATATGAGAATAGCTTCTATTTTAATTGAAAATGAAGTGAAAGACCTCTCCATATGTCTGTCGTTTGAAGAACACGCGATTTTCCAAGTCACACATACACACACACATTTTAAGCTCAATTTATACTCTAAGTATACATATGAGTGTGTGAGTGTGGTGAAAATAATTACTACTCAAATAAATATTATAGTGCGACAATATTCACTTCATTGCGTTCCCACCAGCACTATGCGTCAACTTCAGGACGGTTCTGTCAGTGCTAGTCCATAAAAACAGATGGGCTGCCGTGACGGGGATATAGAATGGACACAAACACACGGTACGGGTGGGTTGGTAGTTTTCAGCACCGCAGCATTTAATTATGTCAGATTTTGTAATTCGTTGGAACCGTTGCTGGTCGTGGTTGATACACCTATAGCTCTACTTTTTACGCACAGTTCATGATTTTTAATTTTCTTGTAATGCAGGCGACGACCTCTGTCAGGATAATTAATTGCATGTACAAGATATGAGAGTTGTTACTTGCGGCGCACGTACCTTTTCAAACACATGAGTGTGGTGATTTATTTGCGGAAAACATGAACCAAACGTGGGGTGCATGAGCATGAATTACTGTTGGAAATGTTTTTCGATGTATCTAGCTGATGGTCCCTTTATTTCCGCGGTGGGAAAGTGTCCCTGGGCGAACAATGGCAGCGGTATATTTCTTTTAGGGAAACAAAGCGAGTGGTTATATTTTGATTAAAATTTAAAGAAGTTGGCACTACCTTTGTTGATAATGAGATTTATTCGAAATGATGGAATCCTTCCTGCTTGAAATTTAATTGCTTTCAGTCGGGCAATTTTATTTATAAAATTAATTAATGCTGACTTAAATGAATGTAATTGCGAGATTGAAGGATATTACACTATTTTTTATTCGAACTTGGAAGGAGACCACTACTTAACTAATGAGATTTATACAATCTTTTGATGTCCTCGATATTAGTTGCTTCTACAAGATGGCGCATCATCCTATCGGATGATGTTATGATTTTTGCAAATGGCGTCGTACGTCAATTTGACACTTGTGAACAAGACAGCTGCAGTTAGCAAACTGAAAATGCCTGCTGATCGTGAAAAAATGCCGCGAGTGAATTACTCTCAAGCCATCCTCAATCTCAAAAACGAGCGGGGCTTGGTGAATATGTGGTTTCAACAGGACGGTGCAACACAGCACGAGCCATAATGAAATTGTGAAGGAAGCGTTTCCTGGTCGTGTAATTTACCGTTTTGGCATGGCCAGCAAGAACGCCCGATTTAACCTTCAACTTCTTTCTTTGGGGCTACTTGAAGTCGCGGATTTATACCAAAAAGCCTCAGGAGAATATTCGAAAGAAATGCGAACAGTTATCACGGGAAATTTTGCGCAGTAAAATGCGATAAAAGGGGAAACACTGGCGGCAGCCACTTGACGGATATCATCTTTTCCACTTAACAGACAAAATTATTAGGGTCCAAATAAAGATTTCGATAGCTCAAGTGATACAACCAGGAACTATACGTGGTGCATAGCGAAGCGCGAAAAATATTTAGCGCTAAGCCTGAGTGAACGAAAAACACAGGCAGACCTCATCTCCGATGGCGTGACGAAGGTGAGATAATAAAATTCAATAGACAATTTTTAAGTGTTGTTCAGGAAGTCTTTCCATGATGTTTGACTTTGACACATGTCACTAATCACGATAGAGCTGTCAAAAATAAAACGCTGAAATAGCGAATCCGCTGGACCATACCGCACCAAACAGTGTGTTGGCATCTGTTGTATTGTCTGAGATTGCTCATCGGACCAAATACGTCAGTTTTTTTTTCATTGACATATTCATTCAACCAGAAATGAGCTTAGTTGCTGAAGATAATTTTTCGATAAAAAAAACATTTTTCACAGTAATATGCCAACTCGGTATATGGAGACAGCAAGCTAGCGATTGAGAAAGCTGAAGGGGTATACTAATTGATGCTCAGATGCACCGCGCGCTTTAGCGACAACTGTAGCTATAGCGACAACTAAAGTAAAGTAAAGACCCTAAACGTTTCAGAAGTCCGTTGCCAAACTTTTTTTTTTGACTCATTCCAAATTTAAAAGATTCATGGTTGCTTAATATTTTTTTTAAATTGAGTTTGTTTGGTTTGTGGGTCCAGCAAGTCGACGCTACATGCCACACAGCACCCGAATCGATGGAACAATTGAGAAATGAGTTTGGTGAGCAATTCCTGCTGGTTCCTGAGCACGTTGGAGTGGAAGGGAACGAAAAAGCGGATGAATTGGACGGATACGGCCCTGATATGAACCCACTACTAGCGGACTTAGAGGTGCTTCCGCCTTTCTACACTTTAGACTTAAGACTTTTATAGGCGGCGCCACAACTGGCTAAGGAAAGATGGAGCAACACCAGCGGTTGCGTCATAACTCAAAGTCTGTGGCCTGATGTTGACACCAACAGATCAAAGGCCCTATTCTCTCTTAACAGAAGTCAAATTCGAATGCCCGTCGGGGTATTAACCGGACACTGCATCATCGAGCAGTTTATTTCTCGTTTTAGATGGCCTAATTCGTGCGATTTTTTGCGATTTTTTTTGATGCGGATCCCTCAAATCACTCGTCCATGCCCATAAGCCAGAGGGTCAATTGTAGCCTTAAAAGACAATATTACCCGTGTAATGAGCGAGACATCGCTCGTAGTCGTGATCAACAATTCCATGAAATAATCTTTAAAAATTAAATGGATGAAAGGATGGTCAATTATCTGTTAATTATTCGTTCATCTTGGTTAACCGTTTTCATTTCAGTCAATTATTTTTCACTACAAAAAAAAAATGGAATACTCTGCAAATATTATTCGAAAGAACATAATCCCATGAAGGAGTAAATTCTCATTAATTAGTGATTGACATGCTCAAAAATGTATGCACATTCATATGTACATTTTCATTGATCCTTCGATATTTGCTTTAATTATGTGTGGTTTGTGCAATCAATATCATTTCGAAAAGATGACGTTACAGAAAGGGGGTAAAACCCAGCGGCAACCTACTAATATTGATTCGCCCTAGACTCATTTCGCAAAGAAATAGTTTTTTGTTGCAAACTTTCTTCTCTATTTCAATCGAATGTGGATGGAATCTTTTTTTTTATTTGTTCGAATATGACGAATGATGTATATTCTTCTTTTTAAGATGTTTATTATTTTTTTAAATTGCTTAAAAAAATATAATTGTTACTTTTAATCTACGAAAATGGGAACAACATTCCTGAATTTGGTAGACCTGTAAACGAATAAATAGTATTAAAAGTCCGTTTATTCTTTAACTTTCGATTAATTAAATTTGTGTTGTTTTAACGCAATTTATTTGTAAAACACAATAACCCACAACACAATAACTAGAGCAGCTAAGACTCCTGTTCCGCAATAATTCGGTGCAAGGAGATAGGTTGATAAATAATAAGTCTAAGCCAACGACTAATCACTTTAACAATTGCTTTGGACTATTGGATAAAGGGAAAAAGTTGTACTTCTTGGTTTACCGAAGACCAGAGCTTGTCTAGCCATCTTGATATCCTCAGAAACCTTTTAAGATCAAAACTTGAGATATCAGAATGTCGATGTAAGTCATGGAAGTAGTAGCTTCGAACTGTTCTGTTCCTCAAGTGACCGAGATTCGGGCAGTGACAGAGGAAGTGAGGTATGTCCTCCTGGACCTATTTATCACCACATTATCGGCATATATCGTCATCCTTGGGGTTTAATTTTATTGCGTGATGACCCGTCAAACTGCAGAAGTTTAGTCGATCGCCCACTGCTGGCCAGAGCTTTCTTGATATTTTACAGATAGTTAATTCTTTTCACCTGTTGCTAGATTTCATGCGAATCTTGTTATCCACTCGCTTTCTAAGATCGCAGAGTGGTGGCTTGATCATGGTCCATTCCAGACCTATACCTCGCTAATTGGTCAGCTCTCTTATTACCGGTTTTGTCACTATGTCCAAGGACCCAACATAGATTTATATATGGCCATAACTGGGTCCAAAAGCAGCTTCCGATTCTATCCATCGGCATGCTCTTCTTCCTAAGTTAAGTAATATGGGAGTACACAACAGTAGTCGATTTTGTAGAATATCAGCAGAGCTTCAGTGAGGCAATGGGAGACTATTCTTCCCCAATGTGCTGCGGACGGGTTCACGGGACCCACTTTTTAGGACTTTTTCTTATAATTGACGAATAATAATTTTTTTATTCACAGTTTACGTTCGAAATGTCAGCTCACTATAAAAATTCTCTTCAGTTTGCTAAGGTAGACGGCGAAGTTAAAACTGCCACAGCAAAATTTTTGGACAATATTCTTCCAAGCAATTCTTGTTTTGGGCCAACTTTATGAAGGCGATGAAGACAACGTACTATCTCACATTTAATATCACTACTTTCAGTAACCGACTTCCAAGTCAATAAACGAAAATGTCACGAAAAGTAAACGAAACAGTTTGATTGCAAGAAATATTGCATTTGAGATTGTGGATGCAGTATGTGTAGGTATGTATTCGCGAAATGTTATCATTTTAGTCATCTATGTTGTCTTACCTCCATGACATTCGGAAAGAGTCAACATAAAATCATTAAACCGAAGTAAAAATGGTTTTGAAATAGATGTGTTTTGATCCTACACCACCACATCTGGGTGAAATTATAATGCAGTGGAGTGCAATATAATAAGCACAACTCTCTTCTTTCAGTACGTAATATTCCTTTATATAAGACCACGTGTACGCCAGGGCTCTTCAGTGAATTCATGAATTCTAATACCTTTTTGTTAATCGCTGGCCATAGCTCTTTGGTATATCTACATTCGTCGAGTTGTGTCCAGTGTCGGTTAGTTCTACTCAGGACTTGCAGCCTGGATAATGGCAGCTCCTTCCTCCCGGAAAACGCTACAGTCGTCGTTAATTCTAAAGGATTTGCTTAATCCTAGTGATTCACAGAAGATGCCCGCGCCTGTACCGACATCCGTTTTGGAACCGTCGGTGTATATGGCGATCTCATCATCCCTTCCAACTGACTTCTCGCCCCAATCGCTTCTTTCCGTTATTCTGGTATTTCAATGCCCTGTTGAAAGCGAATGTCCGGTATCAAACTCTCTTAATCTAACGCCTTGCTGCTGCAATACATGTCTAGTGAGGATAAGCACTACCTCTAAAGCTGCAGTAGGTGTTGTCCTTAGGGACCCTGTTATACTCATGCAAGCCGGCCTTTGGACGTTGGTGAGGTGGGAGAGGAGGTATTTCTCCTCCGTAGCCTTCCACCATACAACCGCACCGTATGTTAGGATGGGTGTACCATCCGTGGTTTAAGTCCTCAACTGTTACCGCACTGCGGCGTACGTGATGTCAAGTTAAATTAAATATTTACAATTTGGAGGTATAACTTCTCTAAATGATATAAGTTCAGAAATATTTGATATAGCTATAAAAACCACTTTACACATTTTGTAGACTTAATTTAATTACTGGAGAATTGTTAATAACGTCTTGTGATTTTATAAACCCAGGAGAAAGTTATGACGAAAAATGAATTTTTTTTAAAACTTTTCACTTTAACTTGATATATAATTTGAGTTGGGGTGATGGTAGACCCCGCTACTGTACCAATTTTTGCTCATACCGGTGGTCTTATAGGAATATTACGCGGTGAAGGAAGAGTTGTACCTATTATATCGCACACTACTGTTGGTCACTTAGTCATTTCATTAAATAAAATTACACATCTTTTACGAAGAATGAAGTTAAATCATTCACTGTCATGCAAATGAGGTTAAGAGTCACCCAAAAATACTCAATAATTATCCTAATCAACAGATGGTCGCAGTGAATGTCTCATGTCATTTTTAGGTTAGGTTAGATAAAAACAACACTAGGCACCAAAGAGAGCCCATCGCGATCCCAGGGTAACCAGCAGAATTTGTACTCAAACGGTAAACAAAAAAAAACAAAACACTTTCCCTTTTAAAGCATTGGATGCTATATCTATAAAAGCCAAGAAGTCGTTTTAAGTTTGTATACTCTATTTCCTCCAAAGCTTCGAAGAAGTGTCACCCTAGTAAATTTCCTACGACTACGTGAGATTGCCTCGCATTCACACAATATGCGCGGTATATCATCAACTGCAGATCACCACAGAATCTGAAGATGTCTGAGACAATACCCTGTCAGGATTCCTACTAATATTCTAAGCTTGTTCCTGCTAAGTTTTATAGCGTTCTGACACCGTGTGTCCCTCAAAACTTGAACACCTTAAGATGGCAGTGTCTAGAGTTATTTTGTTAATGTAACCCCTTATTAGAAGAGAGGGGAGGAGGTTTTATGTCAGCAAACTTGCCATCTGTAAAAATTCCAATTCCGTTTGATTTGATAATTGCAGCTCTTTGCTAAACCTCCCACTCCGGATATAACACATCATACGGAATGTCAAAGTCAACTAAGGGGGCATTTCATCCGTTATGATTGGTTTTTTTACTGCTCCTAAAAAACTGAGTCATATTGCACTGTTGCCAGCCAGTTGACATGTCATCTTTAAGTCATTACCAACATCTTTTTGGATACAAACAAATTGTAATTACAAAGAACTTTTTGGATTGAAAAAGTTTCATAATCTCACAGGCACACGACACATTTTTCATATTCGAAAAACTAATCAAAATTATTTGTGTATGTGTATGAAACTAAAAGCCTTATTTTTTCCTACAGCAAACATTTTTATCCTTAATCATTCCTACGCACTTAATTGTGTTACAAGTTAAGCTATCTCTCTCGAGCTTAATAAATGTTTGCTGTGTTAAGCAATTATTTTGTAGCAATTACCACCAACTGAATATCGAATCACATTTCGACACTCACAGATGTTGTCAAATGATATCTTTCCATCAAACAAATAATCTAGATTTTCAATTATACTCTCATTATATACTACACCTCATAGCAAGTTTCAAATTCTAATCTAATTCCAGTTCTAACCGATTTCGACCTAGTCAATTCCGAATTGTTAACTTATTAATAATGTCATATATATTCGCTGGCATAGCGCAAGTCCTTCTATGCGTAGGCCTAATAATCTCGGAACCGGTGAGTTACGACACGACAAATGAAAATTACCAATTTATTTCAAAATAATGCATAAAATATATGTATCCCCCCCACTAGCGTTGCTTCAGAGTCAATGTCACCACGTATAAGATGCACGATACACCGGACTATAGGGTGAATATGACGGTGTACGAAAACAATTCAATATCATCGGTGACATATGTGAATAAGGAGATTCCAATGCCAATTTGGCATGTTAAGCTAATCGAACACAGCCCCAATTACAAGAGACTACACTATAATGGTTCAGTTAAGGCCTGTGACTTTGTTAAGTATCTAAAACGTGTGCGAGTATTTCGAGAAATAGCTAATTTGTACAATAGGAGTGGTAATCTAACATTCACATGTCCTATGCATGTTGGTACTTATGTCTTTGTAAATATGTACATTCCCAGTGATTTTGGCCTATTGAGACTGATTTATGCGCCAAAATCTGTATACACTTTGCAAGGAGTGGTATCGTCAATGGTTTCAAGGAATCGAATGAACAAGTTGTGTGAATATGAAATAAACGGAACAATTACTACGTCGTGTTAGCTTTTGATTAGAAAATAAAAGATAAGAAATAGTAATAAATGTGGGCTGTTTTTTTGTTCTCGGTGATTTTTTTTATTTCGTATATTGAAAAAGGAATCCTGTAATAAATAAATAAAACGTTTCCATACCAAGATTGGAACGTTGGGATTGGAACGTTTTATTGCCTTTCAGTCTGGACATACACTAGATAGGACATTTGGTATTTCTCTACTGCTTTGACCCCCTTTCACGGGGCTGTGCTGCGCTACATCTTAGCTATCCGCCTGAAACGGGTCGACGATTTTGTACATTTTAGTAAAGTTTGTTGTTCCTCCTCCAAAGCAAGTCAGCCAACGAGATCAAATGTCCTACAAAGAATATTTTGCTTTTAACAACCAAAGATGTGGTTAAACGATCAAGACGATAGAATTGGGAGAGGGTCTTATAAAAAAGTTACCTTTTGGTGAAAGGAAATTGTTCTTCGCTTGATATCTCACTCAGAGGATTTTGTTCTAAAGTGGGTGTCCCTTGTTCAAGGCTTGATCGAATTAGAAGATAGTATTGTCATGTTCAAAGGAGGGACCCTACCGACGTGACAAGTCAAATCAATCAACGTTTCTATACAAAGCGCGAAAAAGAGGCAGGTTTGAAAACTTTTCTGGATTCTCAGTGACGAAGTGATATGAAACCGGGAGGCCTGCAGATATTTTTAAAGGTCGAACCGGCGAACCCCACAGGCAGACTAGTAGAGATACAGTGAAGTGGAAGGGATATTTAGATATTAAAATAAAAGGAAAGAAGAAGACGGCTGTCCCTTGTTATTTACAACATACTCGTATATTTGGTTTTTTTCCCTTCTTCAGAACTACACCTACTTTGGTGCTTCTGTTTGTATACTCGCATTCATAGCTGTAACAGCTGTCATAGCTGTCATGTGATGATAATAGCAATGCTTCCGAACTGCTTTAATCACTGTCGTCACTGACGTCTTCAGAGCGAAAACATAGGAAAGCTCATAAAAAACGGGAGAGGGGAAGGAGTGTCATCTCACTCATGCACTTTCTTGTCCGGACGGCAGCGGCAGCAGCATTTCTATAGACAAATCAACAGTGACGTCCACAGTCCAGTTTGAACTATAGTGATATCCCTATTTGAGCTGATTTTACATATTTGTATCCCAGGTCTATAGGGATCTCCAACTCTAAGCTATGGTGTTGGAAAAGAGTTGGTGGCAAATGAGCCCGCCCTACTGTCCAATCCTTAAAACCAGGGTCTGATCCTGCAGGCGTTTGCGCCGTTAGGGTAACTTCCCGACCATAACAAAAATATAGTTATGAGAGAGACAGGGAAAGCCTCGGATAATAATCCCCCTCAAACAGACCCGGAACGCAAATGGACATGCGAGTATATACCTGGAATGTGTGCACACTCTACACTCCAGGTGCTATTCAAAAATGTGAGTTTGTTCCTCGTGGTACGTTGGCATTGGCTGGCATTACCGCGATTCAGGAGATATGATGGATAGGATGAGGAATGAAAAGACATATTTGCGATATTTATTAAATAGGCATCAATGCTACATTTCAAAATATAATCCAGTAGTAGTAACAACCAGTAGTCCCAGTATCACGACATCATCCAAGAGGTAGTCGAAACCACCCTAGGTTACCAACCACCCCCGATAAAAACCTCGTTGTGCTGATGTATGCGTTTACCAGACAAATATGACAGAATGTGCACACTTTAAAACGCTGCAGCGAAAAACTAGGGCAGCAAAAGAAGAGTATCGAGCCCGGAGAAGGGAGGAGAAGAAGAACCTGCGTAAAAATAAAAGAGAATACGCAGTCTTTCAGCTCAAGAAGATCGAATAGTTTCGCGATCGAAAGAACATCCGGCGATTTTATAAGAAAGCCAAGCAGCCAGGCTTCAGTAACAAGCTATAAAAAAATCTTCAGAACAACACGGCCGCCGGCTCTGATTGGTCTATTTGCAGAGCTCTTTAAATACGAAGGTGATTTTTTTATAGGGCACATGGACCAATTCATCAATAAGTTTGGGTGGAGGAAAGCATGCCCATTGACTGGACTCCATAACCTCCATACGCCCCATCTACGAGAAAGGCGATCCTATGTCTCGCAACATCTATCGAGACATATTCCTGCTAAATGTTCAATACAAGATCTTATTGTGTGAACATCTTAAACCCTTGAACTCAAACCGTTAATATAAGGGTACTTTGACAAAAAAATTCAGCGGCCGATATTTGGTCCTGTGTGGGGGGACCGAAAACTCTATGAACTGCACCAAGATGTGGATTTAGTCCAGAAGGTCAAAACTCGTCGACTTAATTGCCTTGGTCTGGATAACTGAAAGTCACGTTGCCATGTTTCAGGCAGGGATTTTCACGGATCAGGAGCATTTAATATGAAACATTTTTTTTTTTATTTTATTTTCTTAAATTTTAATTAAATTCGTTTTCTCAAAAACGGCTCTTACGATATGCAAAATTAAATTAAAGTAGTCAGAGCCGTTTTCGTCAGGCCAGCAGCGTCTTGGCACTTGCATTCCAACTTTTTACTTGTATTGTCTACGAAAAAATGTTAAATTTGCGTAATAAACTAAAAAAAATAGATCATATGTTCAAATAAGATTTCTCGATGACAGATAAGATTCGATTTGTCACATAAAATCCCACTCTACTATGCCTTAACCTTTCGTGAACTAAGCTATGTAATTATGTATCTTTGCATTCGTTATCCACGAACTTGCATAACAAGTGTTTCAGGGGCAAATTAATTTTAGATATAAAAAAAAAAACCCAAAAACTAATGGCAAAAACAATCACATTAACTGACCGCCCAAATTAGTTCCATCGCTGAAAACCAATCGAGAAAATTATAACCTCGTTAGTGGCAGCAATCGGTGCTGAGCCCATTATTTGGTTCAAAATTTAATTTCAATTTTGGGGGCAAAATCCTCGCACACACACAACAGTGATACCAATTGTACGGCTAACATCGTCGCTAACAGCGCGCTTATCAGTTATGTCCAGAGCATTAGGATTAGGCACACTGCGAATATTTCTTATCCTCGCCCTTGTTCATCTGGCCGTGCAGGTGAGTGGTTGCATTTACCCAAATGCTATTAATTTGTATTTGTATTTTTCCCATGGCACACAGTACTGTTACAAATTGAATATTCTATCACACAAAACTTCGGATACACCAAACTACCGCCTCAGCATGGAAGTCGACAGCAATGACACAATATTTTCAGTGACAACTGTTAACAAAGAAGTGCCCATGCCAATGTGGCATCTAAAGCTAATTCAACGCAGCATTAATTATAATAAGATGCACTACAATGGCACCATTAAAACGTGTGAGTTTCGAAAGTTTGTCAAGAGGGTGCGCGTGTTCCGTGAGGTATCCCGAATGATAGTGGATAGTGGAAACTTATCCTTGGATTGTCCCATGCTAGTGGGACGTTATGTGCTGCGAAATTTTCAGGTTCTACCCGATTCGGCAATGTTAAAGTTTTTCTACTCACCCAACTCACATTATACTTTATATGGGCGAGTCCTGTCGCAGCTGCCCAACAACCACTACGAAAGGTTGTGTTCGTACGAGATAAATGGAACTATTGTTAAGAGTTGCTAGGACTTTTGTAATAAATAAAATTAGGATTTTTTTTTTGACTTAAAAGGGAATTTTTCGTTTTATGTGTATTCTATCCAAATTGGCAATGATTAAGTAGGGTGGATTGTATTGTGTATCTAAACTTGAAACATAGTAAAATGGATATACACACAAAATATTACTCAAAATCCTTTGCTGTAACAAATGAGTGTGTAAACTAAGCCATTGCTGGATACCCTGATGGATGTGTACACAAAGAAACAATAAGCCTGCTGCCATTATTATTGTGACAGCTAAATGTATTAATGAAATGCTTACATTTGGTATACACACGGGGTATGTATTTAGCTCAAACAACTTTAACATAAATATATTTATTACAAAATTTCATTTCATAGATACATCATTTTCTGTTCCCTTCTCGTGGAGCTTAACCTTTCTAAAAGATAATCTCATCTCTCCATCAATCATATACGCACACACCCATTCTAAATATATGCTGTATGTTTGTAGCGACGAAGTAAATATTAGTGTTTTATTCCTTCCACAACTTCTATTGTCCTGAAATTCCCCAGGCTAATATTATGTAAACAAACAACAACCATATATCGAACATATGTCATTATGGTAATTGGTGTATTTCCCTTAACCAACTTCACAGGTTGCCACTTAATCTTAAAAAATATATCGATTATCATTGAATAAATACAAACAGCAGAAAGCGATAGGACAATTAGGCTTGTTGATATTCCATCCATACATGAATGAGGAAAACATTATTACAACACGTTGACATCTGTGGGTAATGTTAATGAATTGCGAATTGCAAATAGCCAGAGGTCAGAGCAAATATTTTAATGCCAATCAATGAGAGTAAACAATTGAAAGTTAGCTGAACAATGAAATCGGAGTAGCTGCTTAAGACGCCATGGTGTATTTGCGAATTGGGGGAGATTTTCAGTGAATGGTGTGGGTATCAATTTTTGATGCATTGGATTGTTGTATATCTTAATATTGTTCGCCGACCCCTTAAAGTATATATGTATCGCTCCTTTGCTGCAATCTAAGAACATATAGAAAGGCTAAAGTCCGTTTGGGGCGATAGCCTATTCATATCCCTCCCGATAGAAAACACGTTGGATGACATTTTATGTACCAAAAGGTAGGCGTGGTAGCCAGGGGCTACATATTTTGTGAAGGTCTAGTGCTTTTTTCCATCAACATAAGGCTTATGGGTCTACGACGAATATTAAGAAGTGTTACAAACGATGTGCCAAATCGAATATACTTTTAGGATAGGGTATAATTAATAAAGTCAATGCCAAAGGGATCTTCGGCACTGTAGAATGTCATACAACAGCTTCAATTATTGGCCAAAAGAGGGCTCTGTGAAGTAAAAATGTCTCTATGTCAAAAGTTCCGAGGCCATACACAATGACCAACAAAACAAAATATTTATCAATCCTGACAATTCGCGAATAAATAATTGTTCGCCCATTAACCTATTTCAAAGTTAAATTTTATACCAATTAAAATAAATATATGCTAACAATACATTCAACTGGCATTAGGTCCTAATATGTATTTCGACATATAGAGCTTATTTATCGAATACTATAAAAACATAATGATAGATGATGAATGGTAGCTGAAAAATAACTCAACTGACAGGTCACAGATGACAGATGACAGCTGACGTTATTCGTCGATTAGCTTTTTTTTAACTTTATAACTTAAATGACTTAACTTTTTTACTTAAATAAATGAATGAATAATTGGGTTATAGCAACAGTTATAGTCGCAAAACTAATGAGCATACTAAGACCGATAACCCATCGAGTCTGTATGAGGAAGTATTCCGCATTTCAACAAAAATTTTCAGTCCAGCTGAAAGTCAAAACAAATCGTGCCATTTTATTTTGAGGAAAGAGTTCGAAAATCTTTTAAAGTAAATTTAAGTAGGAAGATTTAAAAATTGTGTATTAAAGGGGGAATTACGTTGAGATGTTTTTTGTAATTTTGATATAAATCCCTACTACCTGCCACCAAAGAATATAAAATTGCAAATGCTCGTATTGAATATTTTTATATGGCGGGCTCCTCATCATTAAAACCCGCTCTTACAGCTTTTGCTACTACTTCGCTTTGTCAATAACTTCTAAATCCTTTGCTCAGAGAATTCATTAAACAGTTCAACGCGATACAACACACAGACGATAGCACGACGAGCGACGGAGATACCTCTTTACAGCGTTGGTGGTTGGCCCCTTTTTGAGCCTCAGGACTCCTGGCCGATACTTTTTGATAAATTATCAAAATTGGCCCTTTTTCGGTTTAAGCCACATTTTAACCTTTATTACACGAAAAATGAAGAAGTTCGAAAATGTAATGAGCGCTGTACATTTTATTTTAGAGTTAATAAACTATTGTCAGACCATATCGTCAAGTTTGAATCCTCCGGCACAAAAATAAACAATAAACACAAGGAAAGGCTACAGTCCCACGTGGGGCGGACCGTATGATACCCTATCCATTTCCCTATACGTCGCAAAGAAAAAAGCATTAAGAAGCTGATGGGTAGCATTCTTTTTCATTCTATAAAAAAAAACATATTTTTTGAAAAAAAAAAGCCCCCAAAAAGTGGGCGTGGCCAACAACTTGGTATGGGCGATATATTGGACAAAATGTTGGCTATATATCATAAACATTTTTTTCCGGTTTCTATGAACATTTTAGTGAAAAACGCCCACAAAATGTAAGCGTGGCAAAAAACTTTATATAACAAACTTGTAAAGGTGGGCAGTACATACATATCTTGTAAAGATTACAACACTCTATCTCTCTAACTTAAGCGTTTTTTCTAAATTGTGGGCGTGGCAGTGGGCGTATATGAGAAGTATATGTTCCAAATTTCAGCTTTCTAGCTTTAATTTAAAGGCATATAAATTGTTGACGGACGGACGGACAGTGCTAAATAGTTTTGGTCCTGATCACAAATATATATACTTTTGTGGGTCTATGACGAATATTAAGGGGTGATACAAACTATGAGTCAAAATTAATATACCCTTAGGATAGGGCATAAAAATATCTTTTCGAGAATGTATTTATGACAGTTCGGTGCGGTAATTTACTGTTTGGGGATTTCGGACCAATACTAAAAGTTTTTTAAACTTCATTTGAAATAAACGGTAGATGAGACGATAGCGATCGAGTTACGTGAAGCAAATTCAAAACAATAAAGGGGCTACTATCGCCTCTGCGATTATCGTCCCAAAATTTACGGTATGGGTTCCTCTTTAAACATGAGCTAGTACGTTTTGGTTGTTCCGCAAAGTTCTTTTATTAAATTGTGTTTATACTTTTTTGTTTGCTTTATGAATATGTTGTGGACGCCCCTTTTTATGCCCCTTTTTAAAGTTTTCAGCGTCAACACTGCCTTTTTATGCCTTTCCACTTAGGTAAACTCACATACTCCATCAGACTATCCTTTAAGATCTGGTTTTGATAAACGACGATGAGGATCGACGACACTAGCAAGAGCTTTCTCTCAATTATTTTTCAGTCAGTTTTTTTTGTGTTCAATTTTACTTTCAAAGGCAGATAATACTTCTTGGTAATATTATATTCTTTGCCGCTACCAAGTAAATGTGTCATGCAGATGCAGTTTCATAATTCACAAACTATTTTAGGTTTCAATGCCCATCGCAACAATTCTTTTATAAAATGTCAAGCCATACCTACTTTTTAGGGGCGTTTTTTTTACTTATATGTTTGTGTTACTTACTTACTTAGAATCGGAGAACAATGTTAAACAAAATGTTTTGGAGAATGAGGTCCTTCGATCGGGTAAAATGTTTTTCATTTCGCCTCTAAAAAGCGATTCAATTTTGTCAATTGCAACAGATTGAGAAAAAATATAGGGGTTTATAGGGTTTATAAAGATCGCTTTGGAACAGGTATATCATTGACAGATATACACCACAATAGACCGACCACTTTAGAACCATAAATGGTTATGGCTCGCTACTATGCATCGGGCACTGCGTTTCATATTTTCACTTTCGTAAAGTGTATGAAGTTCTACGTCTGCAATATGCCAAAATTGATATGGACTTGAGAAGCTTTAGGCTCCTTTACATGTGCTCTTGTTTTTTTAAGGCCTATGAAAAAGCATCAATATGAAAATGCGAACTTTTAGGCTTCTTTAAGATGAACTATTTAAGATCGATCTCGTTAGTTTTCTTATTGCACTGGCAAGTTCGGAAATCTGGACTCTGATCTAAATCTCTAAGACAATCTAAATCCTCGAATACATATCGCAACTCCGAGTTGTTGCCTTTACTTTAACTAATTGCCTGACTTTTAGTTTAATACTAACAATGTAGAGCTATGTAAGTCGATTTTAAAGCACCATCGGAAAGTTCAATTGAATACAAAAAGAGATCAACATCAATAAGGGCTTTTATTGCGGAAAAATCTGTCCCTTCAAAACTCTTTAAAAATATCTCCCTCTCCCCTTTAACAACCTCAAACGATGTGCTCCCGATGACGATGGCTTTCATGTTTAATTTAATCATAGCCAGCACACATTTCCCAAATTGAGTAATTAGTCGTAGCCCTTCTCACGTACAAACAGTTCTACCACCATATGCGAAGGTGTATGTAGGTATAAGCGCGTGCTAACGTCAACCTAGTTAGAGACCAGAGTTTGCACTCGTATCCGCTCACAAGTTATCTCATTAATCTGCACAAATTGCTTTTATAATTGACATTCAACCACTGGCAAAGCACTAAGCACTCGCACAGCACAAGGCGGGTGGTCCCACCAAAGTCAGGAAATTATAATCTCGTTAGCTTGCCCTACTGATTTCATGATTTTCATTACCCCTAAATCACACACACTCTCTGTCGAATGGCAAGTATGCTTTGCCAAACCGTCCCCGTAACTAACCAGCGATCGAAAGTGAAAGACATTATGTCGGTGAATAGAACTTTACATCTACTGTTTGTAAATCTTGTACTTGTACAACTTGCAGTTCAGGTGAGTTGTTGAAAAAACAAAAAAAACCTTCAAGGATATCCATGTTGTGTGTGTGTTGTTTGTGTATCTGTAGTATTGCTACAAGATGAACATGCTGTCGTATCGGTCTACGGAAACCCCACAATATCGTTTCACAATGGAGCTATTTAAGAATAATACCATCACCTCGATGACCACCGTACTAGAGGATATTCCAGTGCCAATGTGGAATTTGGTACTGGTGCAACGAACATCAAAGGACATGAAGGTGTACTACAACGGGACGATAAAGGTTTGTGATTTCTTAAAGTTTGTAAAGCGTGTGCGAGTTTTCAAGGAAGTCGCTTCGTTCTTTCTGCGTCCGGAGAGTGGAAATATGACACTAACATGCCCGATGATGAAGGGTGTTTATATACTGAAGAATGTCCATGTGCCACCAGACACCGGTATCTTGAAATTCATCTACGCTCCGAATTCCATTTATACGTTATATGGAACTGTGCTTTCGCAGCTGCCGGATAAAAGACTCAACAAGATATGCACCTATGAGATAAATGCCACCGTGATTAAAAGGTGTTAACGACGACGAATAAATCGAGGGGGAATACAGAGAGGGAGAGATTGTTGCATGAAAATAAAGAAAATAAAGAAGGCTTTTTTAATTTGTTTCTTCCTTGGGGAGGGTTTCAGAAGTTTGAGGCAATTTGTTGTTTTTTTTTGTCCGGCGGTTGTACGCGTCCTAAGTTGAGTCTTTAAAGCTTTGAAGGAATAAAGACATTTTGGAAAACCTGTAAGCTCCGCAGACTTTATGATATGATGGAGGAGAAAATATCGAGACTGTGTCGGAGTACCAGTCAGTCACTGCTACAAAAGACTCCGAAGTATCATCAAATTTAAACGTTTGGTAAATTGCTAGTCAAATTTGTCAAGACTAATCCTCAACTCAGTACTTAGAGTCGCCATTAGCATCTTTTTGAACTGGCATTTTGAACTGATAATCCCCTGCGTAAAAAGCTTTCCATGGTGGGACGTGGAACATTTGTAGGATGCGAAAAGATGTCAGAGTGCTGGACACTGGGGACGGATAGAATCCTTACAGATCGAAAAAAAGACTACAAGATGATAGAGATTTTTGTGAAAAGATCGAAACTCTCAGTGCTACTGGTAGGTTAGTTAAAGTTTTTAAACGGACTGACTCTTCCGAATCAAAACACTTAGAAGAGGAGATAGTTCCTTCTCAAATTTTTCAAAGGGAAACCATTTTCTGGTAATCATTAATCATAAATGCTAGTCGCTACCACTCGCTCACAGATGGCTCTAACTTAGTCCAACCATGAAAACAAAAACACAGGCAACTCGACGTAGCTGATACATTGCTTCGATTGTGGCTACTAATGAGGCTTCATGTCGCCTGGCATCAATGAAATCTATAAAGCTATGTTGCAACACGGTATAAGCTAGCTGTTGTCAGTCTTAAAGACAATCTCCACGGTTAGCTTGGCACTGGTCTACATCCCATATTCCTGGTGAACGGTTCAGAGCAGTTTTTATGCAAAAAGTTGCTAAAGATGATTACTCAAACGCTAAGAACTTAGTCTTACATCCTAACATCAAATGCAACGGCGTTCCAGAATGTTTTTGACCGAATTGAGAAGTGCTTGATAGGATCGAGTACGTCCTGGACATTTTCATTGATATTGGGAGTGCTTTTGAAGAATCATTTTTGGAGTGGATTCGAGCTCTCAACTCTCCTGTCAAAGCGACGTTGTGGCACTCCCAATATCAATTAAAATGTCCAGGACGTATTCAGGACGCGCAGACTTATGATGATGATGTCGCTGTTCTTTCTGTCAGATCAGACCTAGCGAATGTTTTTTACAAAAGTGCATTGTACATGATCGACAATTGGCGTACTAGAAATGGATGTCACAGTGCAGCTATCAAGTGAAGCTCAATATCGTGGGGTTATCCTCGACATCAAGCTCCTTTGGACCAATCAAGACATCTTAGACATTGTCGGCTCTCTGGAAGTACCAGGTGCCCTTGGCAAAGCATGGGGTCCCTATGGCTTGCCTAGTAACTAAGCCGGGAGAATGATGTAATCGCATTTTCACGGATGGTTCCAAGGCCTGTCTGTGTTCAGGGTATTCTATATTAATGACTTTGCCTTTTATTTTGAATAACAGGTGGAGGGTTCGAAGTATTTGTGTCTGTAGTGAGGGCCTTGTTTCAACATCATCCTTAAACTACTTCTACTCTGAGTTGTTTTGGGTTCGGGCTGATACTGAAATCAAGAGAATTGAGTTCGATGTCAAGGTTCGAATAAAGTTTTGCCAGAGTCAGAAACTGTCTTTCGTAAAGTCCTCCATTGATGACTAGGTCTCCTAAAGAAACAACATTTGATGGAACATTACTTCTGCCTGCAGCCGGGACAAACTAGTTCGAACGATAGTCTGTGGGAAGGGTAGAACATTTTTGCTAGAAGTAGTAAGATAATGCTGCGGACGCGAGCATTCTGACTAATTTTCAAAAGTACCTCAAATACATCACCCTCAAATATCTGTAATGCTTGTGGCGAGTGCAAAACCAAAACAATAGAAATAGATATCAAAGCCGCTTTTTATAACCTCATCTTCACTTCTTAGACGGAGTCCGCTAGAGTTTGAAAATTGATGGGTTCTGTGGGTGCAGTGGCTTAGAGGTTAAGTGCGTTCGACTAATAAACGAGAAGTCCACATCTTAAATTCGATCCGTACCATCCGAAAGTTTTTATTTGCTAACACACCTCTAACGAAAGTCTAATAAACATCCAAGAGTAAGAACTGTCATGAGAAGCTTCTCAAAAAAAAAAATTACCGTTCGGAAATGTCCTTTATTCCATTCGTGTCAACATTCGCTTTATAAACATAAAACGTGCAGCCTTCGCTTAAATGGTGATTATAACCACGAATTTCCCCCACAATGTTTTTCGCGTCATAGTTTCATTTAACCAGTAGTTAAACCGCGACGTACAAAGTATTTTTCAGTCCCCGAACTCAAGACAAAAAGAAAGATTTTAAGGTACAAACTATTGGCATCCCGGAACCATCGATGGTAGTCTCTTTGCGCGAATTAAGTATTTCAAGACGTATTTAAACTGTTTCCAATTAAAAACCAGTCAAGAAGCTTATCCGCCTGACCTTCACAAAAACAAACAAGCAGATATCTAATGAGAATTATAGCTATTGATACAGCTAACCAAACTAAAAAAAAAATTGCGCATACGCCCCATCGAACTTTATTAAAATGTTCCCTTCGAATGCATGATTAAGCTTGGAGGCATAATTTGCGACGCACTGATCCGTTACAAGGTAAATGGTAAATAATTGTTATTCATAATTTCTACGAAAATACATTCTTTGTCGTCGTCGTCGTTGTCAGGGTTCAACAAAAGTCAATCATCCCTACGGAGTAGCAGGCCTTTTGTTTTGCCACATACACCTTTCCCTTTTTGTCAGCACCCACCAAGCCTTTATTTATAATTGCAACCACCCAAAGGCATTGTAATCGACATTAAGTAAACATCAATTCTATATACGACGAACGAAGGGATACCACCAAACGAACTACCACCGACACCGCCCTTCGGAACAGAGCGAGTATCTATCTATCTATCTGACAATTGACGAGCAGACAATTTTAATTATCTTTCGCTGGCGCGCGGCGCACAAGTGATATCCTTTCGTTAACGCGCCGCAGTTAGTGGCATTTGCCTAGGGCTTGGATTTAAGTAAGAAGTAGGTAGGTATTGGAGAATTTAAATTAGCTAATTAAAGGAAATGCAAGATTTTTTTGGAAAGTTGGCAAATAACTAAGTAAGTACTAGTTGTACACAAATCACTGTGGTGGAATGAAGCGTCGTACGGTAGGGATAACATTTGTCTACGCAGGTATTTAGCGGAAGCTTACATAAATTTTAATTAGAGATTACTTTACGAGAGCATAGGGTTTGGCCCATTTTGTCTCGTTGGCATATATTTTTTTTTTCTTAAATTTTACATCTTTCTTTCTTAATAAATCCAACGCAAATTCGAGAGGAAGATTATATTGTACTTTCATTAAGAGCAAAAAAAGTTTCGTGAACAAATTTTCTGTCTGTAAAATCCCAGCTGATGCTATTCTCCGTGAGGCGTCTTATGGGAGGGGCACACAACATAAAATGCTTCTCCCTTGAGTTGAATAATTTTTTTTTTTGGGAAAAACATCTTAAAGATATGCAAAAGACTTTCTTAGTGAAAGATTTCATGTGCGGTAGATTGGAAATTTAAATACGAGTAGAGTACTTTGGGTGGACTTATACTTATACTTATACCAACGCCGAAGACGACGGTTGGGTGCCAGTTCGGCGTCGCACCAGGTGGTGGATGGGGTTACATCGCTATTTACAGGGACATTATATTTCACTAAGTGGAAGTCATGTTGGGAGAGACACTATCGCAGTTATAATTTAGAAAATGGGATTGAGTTCGTATCTGACAGCTGAAAGAAATCCTTTTCCATAGATGACGTCGTGATGACAGCATTAATAGAGACAAAGAAATTTTTTCAGTCATCTGAAGAAGGCTCAAAGAAAAGCCAATTTGTCTTTTTAATATTTATCTAAGTGACAAATGCGAACGCACAAACACAATAAGAGAGTGACAACGACAACGACAACGACACCGACAACGACACCGACAACGACACCGACAACAACGACAACGACAACAACAACGACAACGACAACGACAACGACACCGACAACGACACCGACAACAACGACAACGACAACGACAACGACAACGACAACGACAACGACAACGACAACGACAACGACAACGACAACGACAACGACAACGACAACGACAACGACAACGACAACGACAACGACAACGACAACGACAACGACAACGACAACGACAACGACAACGACAACGACAACGACAACGACAACGACAACGACAACGACAACGACAACGACAACGACAACGACAACGACAACGACAACGACAACGACAACGACAACGACAACGACAACGACAACGACAACGACAACGACAACGACAACGACAACGACAACGACAACGACAACGACAACGACAACGACAACGACAACGACAACGACAACGACAACGACAACGACAACGACAACGACAACGACAACGACAACGACAACGACAACGACAACGACAACGACAACGACAACGACAACGACAACGACAACGACAACGACAACGACAACGACAACGACAACGACAACGACAACGACAACGACGACAACGACAACGACAAAAACAACGACAACGACAACGTAAACGCGTGTTATGTTTTCCTGTAAGACTTCAATCGTGTTTGGCCAACTCGGGCCATTTCGAGAGATAAGCTGCTCACCAAATTTATTCTTCAACATTTCCATTGTTTCACGAGCTGTGTGGCATGTGGCACCGTCTTCATGAAACCACATGTCAACCAAGTTCAACTCAGCCAACTGTGGCAAAAAAAGTCGCGTACCATGTCTCGATATCGTTCGCCGTTGACGGTAACGTTTCTTCCACGGTCGTCTTTGAAGAAAAATGGACCGACGACGCCACCAGCCCATAAGCCACACCAAACTGTCGTTTTTTCGGGATGCATCGGTAATTCTTGTATGGCTGTTCATCACTCCAGATGCAACAGTTTTGCTTATTTACGTATCCGTTGAGCCAGAAATGAGCCTCATCGCTGAACACAATTTGTCGATAAAACAGCGGATTTTCACATTTTTTACAGAGCACGAATTTTGATAATAAATTTCAATAATTTGTAATCGTTGCTCGTTTGTAAGTCTTTCCATGATTAAATGGCAAAGTATACTGAAAAGTTTTCACTTTGACAGATGACGTTTGGAAGCCATTACTAACCAGTTAAGTTTATCAGGCTTATCAACTTAACTCTTAAAAGATCACCCTCTATAATGCAGAGGAGTTCTGTTCACATTCATAATTTACAATCAAACAACAGTCAAGCCCACAACGACGAGATGAATGGTTAAATATCTTAAAGTTGCACACTGGCTTCAAACTTTTAACTGGGTCAACATTTCTGTATAACTCGTTCTAACCATATCCCACAGCAAATAGGACTTACAGACTCCAGCCACTTCAACCTACATCGTGTCGTCGGATGTAGGTGAGATCTAAGGATATGTTTCCTTTGTAAAATTATCATCGCCCACTTGCCACATATTTGCTTCGCAAACACATCCAACATCTAACACATCTATGGCGGCAGTGTGCCTTGGAGTCTTCGAGAAATATATCACCATTATAACTGCCACAAGAATGAGAGTATCTTGTTCGTCATATATCTTTTCATTGTATCGAATGAATCGTTCTTATCTTTCTTTTCAAATCAACTCAGCAGCAGATATTCATTCCTTCTTTCAAATGTATAACTATTGAGGATAGTTTCCACATGAACGGATAAAATGCATTTTATGCACGAGTTGGTTAATTTCATCCTGCCTAGGCGGATGGTAATCTATCAAATTGATTTTTAATTCAATTTTAATTGCGTTTACACACATCGTCGAGTATTCTAAAATATTGTTAACAACACCATACGTTGCTGTGTGTTACGACGAGGAAGGTTTATCGAATTAAATTTTCAATAAATTTTCCACCACCAAAATATGAGGGTTTATCGCGCATTACAGTTACATGTGATGCAAATCCGATTTATCATAGTTTTCGGCATATTAAAATTCAACGTTCATTGTAGCGGATTATTGCGCGGCGGGAATTATGTACATGTGGTGAGTGTGCGACAAGGAAATTGATTGTTTCGAAAATGTGTTCAGACGATGAAAGAGTGATAAATAAAATCGAATCTATGCACACGTAGTTAGAACATACATATATAGTGTTGGCTAATACTTAAGGAACTAATCTGATAGTATAGGGTGACCAATTATACTTTTTCCCATTGTTATGTTTCAGCAGCTGTCAAAGTTACTAATGACATCCAGCTGTCAAAATATGCAATATGTCCTGAAAGGTTGCGAATTTTTTATTATCAACACACTCCAAGCGTAACAACAACAACACTTTCGCGATTAAAACAAAACGCCAAGTACGATGCTTCATTCGCCACTTCTGATAGAAACTGGCATTTATCTTACAGTAAAGATCTGTTGGTAAGCTCCTCATCATCTCCTTTCATCGACTTGTTGTCAGCTCCAAACCCATTGACCTTAACCGTCTATAAATGCAGAAGATCTTATATAAGAGCATGCGCCAAAGCAACTGCACGTCCAATGATAGCTCGCAGAGAGTCCAAAAAAGGGGAATACCATTGTAATTACCCTGGAAGAAAGTACAAATTTTAAAACCTCTTCAAAATATGGCCTCTTCATTTATACCGGCGAAAATCGGCCGCTGATTCTCAAAATGGTCAACAAACTTGACAAGTCCGCATATTGAATGGAGGAAACCGCGATTTTTTTTGAAGAGTGAATGTCGTCCGGAAGCAGTTGAACGAACCTACGTTGGCGATTATTATAATTTAACAGTACGGTGAAGCAGCCGGTTCTATTACGCTAGACGTTATTCGTATATCAAAGTTGATAAGTTTTTTAACTGCGAACAAGTAGGAGCGCACCTGGGTGTGAACATCATAAACTCCATTATGTATACAGGATTTAACTATCTCCATATCCACAAGATACGTTTACGATGCTGATTTTCTTCCTCGATACATACGATTGATGGAATATCTCCTTGCTTGCGGAATTTAAAGAAGCTTTCGTGAAGAGAAACAAGGTTGTCAGGACCTTTTAACAAACGAGTGTTAAGTATGCTACATCCGCGACACCTCTGGGCGTCGAAAGAGATTTATTGGGTAATATCGACTATAATGGTGGGGGCTTACCAAACACGAGACCACTTTCGCTCCAAATCCTTAACAGTTCCAGTCCTTACATAGTCCTTGGACTCACATTAAGAATATGATTGTTCGTTCACTCTAAAAAAAATAAGATTTAGTTTTCAACGATTTCGCCAAACTGATAAGAGGTTTCATCACCGTGGGGAGCTGTAACAAAGTTGGACATTATCAGAGCTTCACAGCAACCAAAAGGGGAAGCAATCGTCATGCATCGTTTAACTCTTGCCGAACGTGTAAATACGCAACACGAAATTCGTTGTGAGGACGGTCGTCATCATGACTTCAGTGCACCGTGGAAAAATTTGATCGTGAGTATGCTCCTTTGGCCCCTAAGGTTGCGCTCAGAAAGCGCGGTCCATAAGAAAACATGTAAACAGTAATATGGCATGTAAACTCTTCTCGCATCTAATCGCTTTCTCACCAGATAGAGATGGCACAAAATAGCGCACAATGAGGGGCAAAATGATCGCGAAGTTTCGACGACGACCCATAAGACCGCTAAAAAGACGGACCGGCTTATTTTGCGATAGGATTTGGGTCTCTTCTGGCGAAGATTGTTCTAACGCATGAATTGTAGCCAGATGATACCAACGACGTGAGTTTGCTAATTGAGCGCCGAAAATTTCGGCCGGAGATCCAAATTTTGGCAAAAAATAGAACTTATCGAAAGAGGACTATTTTTTGCTCGACTATGCCAACAAGAAAAATTGATGTTATAGGAGTGAACACAGTCCACAAGTGTTCGAAAAAGCATCAATGCAACCAATTGACTGTTTGGTGCGGGTTATGGCCTGCAGTGACTTAGTGGTTAAGTGGTTAGGAACCACAAAGCGAGGGGTCGCTGGTTCAAATCCCGACCCGTAGCACTGGAAAGTTTTATTCGCCGAGCTGTAGGTCTAACGCTCGATGTTGTGAAGAAGAAATTTTGCCACTCGGTCATCTCACGGCGAGCGTTCATCAATTGACAGCCAACCAATTTGGACTTTTACCCGAATAACGCCGAACATATTGGTACAAGTCATCAAAAACTGGACCGACCACTTGAAGAACTGCCATCGAAGCCATTTATATGAGGTGCACACATAATGGCATAAAAGTATCAATCGGTTCACCCTTAACATAATATTTAGATATTTTCACTTTGAACCCTCTAGTGCCTTTATTTTAAAAGATGTTTTTTTTTAATTGCGACCCCCTGATGTACAGCTGGGAAAGGAGTTACCCCTATTTACAAGTCCCCACTGTAGTCGCTTGAGAGAACTTTCTGTCATGCAACTCTTACTGATGGAATTGATTATTATTGACAGGTCATTAAACGAGAATTCCTCAGAGAACTGACGAATTGCACTTGCAGTTTATAAATAAACTTAAATTTTGTTAACCCTGCTAATTGCTTAAATTATTCACAATTTAACTTTGTACAGAAAATGTGTTTTATTTTTTTTTTGTTTCATTTATTATTAATTACAAACACACTAATTTAACTGACCTTATTCCTTTTTTCAATTAATTTATCTTAAACGATCCTTTTTGGTTTTTTGTTTACCCCAAACCACGAAAATACATTTCTTCCGAAAAGTTTACAGACCTACAAAGGAATATTTTCATTTGTAAGCCCGAATGAATAGATTCTATGGAAACAAAACGGGAAAGAAGCAGAAAAATAAAATAAAAAAAACACTGTAAATTTTCTCTTTCAAGTTTAATGAAGGAAAATGGTCTACAAAAAATACAGAAAAAAAGGGAACACTTTTCAACCATCGCCCTTCCAACACAGATCATAATTAGAAGCAGACTACTATTGCACGAGATTTTATGTATGTATGTTTGTGGGTAGAGTTGGGTTGGGTCGGTTACCCCTAAAGCCAGCTACAGTAGTGCACTGAAAGTAGGTCGTTTGATGAAGTGACCGCCGCCCGAAAGAATTTCGAAAAAGAAAATGGAATCAAAATGGTATGCGGTTTCGAAACTTAAAAGCGGGCTTTCACCACTCAGAACTTTTGCACTGAGACCCGCACTTAGTTTTTAAGCTTAACAGGTGGTAGTTTTGGGCTTACAATAAAAACAGAAAACAAAAGGAACCGAACAAAACTAGGGTGAGTACCCAACATTGAGTACATGGTTGCTGTAGTAGTCAGCCCTCGATATGCTGACGTTCTCAATTCACATACTCTGAGTGCTTATAACTTGCCTACATAGGTTGGTGGTGTTTTTTTCTCTATCTACTCTGTCATGTTATGCAGAGGTACTACACTTCCTCTTCATGTCACCATGTCATGATGGTGTCTAACTCAATTGTACTTTCAGTGAACTAGACGAGTGAATACATGCAGAATCAAGCAAAAACCCATTTGCAATCTCATGCCACCCACCACCGGTATAGAATTTTCTCCCCTCCTCTCGGTTCGTTTTTCTTGTTTATTCAGCCATTTTGAAGGGTTATGGATGGGCAGGCAAGCAAGCAGGCAGGCAGGCCTAGCAATCTAACGTCTGAGAAACAAAAGATGATGAAGAGCTAGAGCGCTTCCTTTAATACAACACTTTTGCAATCGTATTCAACGAATTAGGTCGATATGGTTGATTAAACAAAAAGCACAGCCACAGTAGGTGCCGGTACACGGTACACAATAGAATCACAATCAATGTTCCCACTCACATCCGTTGAGAGCCATGCCGATGATGATGTGAAGACGTGACGTCTTTTGTATGACTTTTTCGCCTTAAATCACACCGTTTCATAATTCTTTCAGTTCATTTACCTGCACAAAGCAGGCAGGCAGGACTGCTCCCTTTTCTTATGTTCGTGAGGATTTTATAAAATTTCTTAGGACATTTCACTGTGTTCATTCGGCAGGGGCGAGAAGAAAAAGAACAAGAACACAAAAAAAAAAAAACAGACAAGCTGAGTAGGCTTTCCGGAAGCCAAACAAGTGCACTTAAAACGGTAATGATGTAATCAGTATTAGCTTGGGCATGGATGGGGTTTATCTTAACCCAAAATTTGTGTTTATTTTTGGAAATCTTTCGGAGAGGATTACATTTTTGATTGATATTAAATGTCGGAAAGTGAGTGAGTTCAGGCAGAATAGCAAAATGTGTGCATGTGTATCGACCAGGATGGTGTTTGATGCTTCATGACGTACATAATGACATTTGAGGTTTTCCGAGTACGACGAAATGAATGGCAGAATAGTGATTCAGGAGTGATTGCTTCCATTTTACAAATTAATAATTTATAATGTAATTTACATCCGTCTGCAGTAAAATGTGTACCAAAACTGAAAACTCATAAATCAATTTTTGATTTTAACTGGAAATTAATGACAAACCTCAAATAACTCATTTATCAGGCGGTATTCGTAGTAAATCCATTCAGGCATAATTTATAAAATTTCAATTTATTTTCGTGAATAACTTAAGACAATGTAGTCATTTGTGTGACCACATATGCCATATGAAAACTTTTTTCTATCTAAATTGATATGAAAGGTCATGCAATGAAAATTACTTTATTGCCATCATGTTGTTTTCAGTCATTTTTGGTTAAAATCATCAATTGGTCTTTTGAAATGTGCCGATCAGACGATATGACAGCGTAAATGAGCATTTTTAATATATATTTTTTACAATTTTCTATCTAGTCTCTTAAATCAGTGCTTGAAAAAGAATAAACTCATTCGGTCCCAAACTAGGACCGACCGAAACTAAATCGAAGCTAACTACGCCTGGCTTTGGTATTCACCAATTAAACTGGAAAAGGAATCTCAAAGAAAGAATGAGGAAAGCACTCAATGCCTTTTACGCATGCGGTAAAGTCCTTTGAAAGAAATGGGGCTTACAGCCGATGAAAAGTTGTGCACTGGCTGTACACCGCGGTAATTTGTTGGGAGGCGGCTAATACTAACCATCTCAATAATCTAAATCAGGTGCACAGGCTATTATATTATTCACCTGCAATCCATTGGACCTTACCCAAATAAAGTGACAGTCAAAGGCGTTCTCAGACTGAGAGGGAACACAATTTGAAAAACTGCCTTTTTCGGACACTTAAGCATTCTTAATTGTTTATTTTGATCAGAATATTGCCCATCTTCAGGAATTGTTCTAAGACAAAAGAAGGTACATAAACTGGCACTGGGTATCAACGCGACTGACAGATTACTGAAGTGTTTTTCAAGCAGAGATCTATGTGGTTAAGAAAGCAGCATAAGCCATCTGTATGTGCAGTCAAGCAGCATCTAAAGCTATAGGCTCCAACCTTATTATGGCAAATGCGTAACAGATTACCTTTACTCACTCTCGGTTCCACCCTGCTAGTTTCCCATAGACAGAGTTGAAGGAACCGAAAAAGCGGATGAACTGGCCAGATATCACTCTGATCTGAACCGACTACTAGCGGATGAGCAGGTGTTAGGGCATTTAAGGACCGCTAAGAGTTTCATCGACGTTGTCACCACACATTTGGCTCAGGAACGATAAAACAAGATAAGTGATTGCTCCATAACCCGAAGTCTGTGACCCAAAATTGATATCATAAGACCAAAGTCAATATCTCCCACGATATCCCACTATGGGGCAGTCACTTTGTCGTTGCGTCATTAGGACATTGGTGTGCAGGCTTAAATTGCTATGATTTATTGCACTATGCTGTCTTAGGCCTACCCATGTCAGACAGGCCATTTGATGGGCAATGAACTAAGGACTACTCAATGGGGAGTTAACCTCTCTAACAAATCTCAAAACCAAGATAGAAGAGCGTATGCTGAGGGATGCGTGGCAAGGTTACCGCTTAGTCTTAGTAACGAAGAAGATGCCATATGGGCCACATTGGAATCCTTTTCCCGTGTCATGTTCATGTTCACATGTTCTCCTTGATAGACAACAGCGTGATAACCGAGAAATCGGGTTGCTCTTCCATTGGGAAGGGTATCGTTGGGCTGCACATTCAACAAGGTGGATTCGTGAAACTTAATTCTTTCGAAAAAAAAAGACGTTTTAAGATTGCAAGACGTAAAGCCGAAGGCCGTGACAGCTCTCTTGCGATAGCCAAAGCCACCCCTCTTATCAAAACTGATGCCAACTGATGTTCCCACCTTAAGTGAGGTGGCCAGTGTTATCAGGTTGGGTGTTGTCCCGACCGACTAGTCCAAGCAACCCATATCACCTGAGCAAATGGCTCTAGTCCAGGAATCGGTCATAGACATCTCGATTGAGCTGCGCAACTGTTGCGTGTGGCCCAAATTCTCGGGCTCATACCTCAAATGTTATTTTGACTTCGCAGTGAAATTGCACTTGGTGCCCAATAGCCCTCCTAACGTAACCTCTATTTTATTTTTAGAATTAAACATGTCTTCGTTCTACAGAGACACAAAAGCAACTGACAAATAAGTAAATAATCAGAATCAGATCTAGCCAACAAAGACAACATTATTATCTTCCGCTCTCTGCCCCATACTTGATGCCACAAAATCAATAGTTGGCTTTCAAGCACAGATATCCATTACAGTCGCAACAATCGATTTCATTACTTTCGGAGAAAGGAAACTTTTGGCAAAGTGCCACATCAAAGCATAGTCGAAGGTAAAGCAAAACGTTTGCCTTTGTATGTAAAATTATTACGAAGATTTTCAACCACCAGAGATTGATGTTATTATAGACTATAGAGTAACATTAAAAGGGCTTTGTGATGCGATTAAAAGTATCTAACAATCAACTAAGAGGGAAAGTATATTACTACTAAATATTATAAGTCTGATATTTAGATATGCTTGATAGTTGCAATATGGTCGTTAAGAGAAATTAAGCCATTGTCGAGTTCCACTAGGAATCTCTAGTCTTTTCAGACCTTGCATAAAAGCTTATTCGAGATGATCCATTAGGTTTCACACTCACACAAAAATCTCTAAATTGATACAACTTCAGTCCATACTTCAAGGGTCCATTCCCAGAACGACTAAACGGGGAATATAGTAAATCCATGTGTGATAAAAAAATCACTAGTCTGGTATACGGACGGTTCCAAAACAGATGAAGGAGTAAGAGTTGGACGACAAAATCATCCCTCCAAGCGAGCATGGAATGGAGCAACTCCGTACCTCAGAGCAAAATAAGTGCAATAGAGCTCTACATTAGAGAGAATCTTAGCAGGAACAACGCCACTACTTGCTATTAACGCTTTAGTAATCACTTCAAAGTTAGTTAGTAAGCAGTGCTTAAACTTCTCACAATTAATCTTGGTTCTAGAAGAACACAGTGATTTGGATAGAAATTAAAAAGCTGGCTAGGAGAAAAACTTCGTCCCCATTTACTATGAATAAACCATTCTGCGAAGTGCCCAATAGCTCCATAAAATTCTGGATTCTTGACGGAACACTGCAGTGTTAAACAAAATCGGTGATGACTATGGGAATAGCTCAAGATTGAAGCATCCGCTCAGCTTTCATAGCGCCTCAGCATGTTTATAGCAGAAGCTGGAACGAAAACGGGGCCGCCTCTAAACCTTGTGTTGAGGAGCTCAAACTTAAAACTTTCTTTGAATTGAATTGACGTGGAAGATGCTTTTAAACCTTTTAATATTGTGTTCCTTAATTTCTAATAGAAATATTTTTAGAGGCCTTAAATATGAAAAGATTATAAGAGTTCGCTTTTCCGACCTTACCGCAGTTGCAATTGTTTACACATTGTCCACGTTGCGTTGGCAGGCTATGGAGAAGATCATACAACGACGAACTTTATAAGCTTTACGTGGTCAAGCGTGTCCCCGGCGTGAGACGGCTGGGGACATGAAGGGCAAATGAACACCAGACCGCAGAATATTCGACTTTAATCCGGAGGTAGGTGGCACACAACCGAAAGTTAATTGAATCTAATACGCCTTAAAGTTCATGAATAACCTTTACTTGCAGACTTTCCAGCATTTTCGGACTGAGAAAGTAGAGTAAGCCTCGGTCAAAAGGCTTCGACATTGATTTCATAGTTTTTATTTCAACTAAACCCAGAATTAATAAAAAATTAATACAATTTTACATTGCTGATAGCCCCCAATCCCAATACCTAAAAATAGGCAATCCTGTGCAATATACAAAGCAATCTTCCAAATTTCACTTACAAATCTCAAATTCACCTAATAATATATTTATCTACTTCCGAAAAACCAACATCTCCCTAGCTACAGCAAGAGGGTTTTTGTTTTTTTCAATTTATCTACAAACAAACCACATTTTTTGATCAAACCGCCTAACTTTTCCCAATATCCAACAAAGCTGGTTACGACCACGTTACTATAGTTTTCGCCAAGTCCCTTAAGTGGGTTGACATTTCCGATTATTTATATTTTTTAAGTGGAATCAATGAACCAAGTAGAAAACCAACAGAGCTACAAGCACCAACCCCCGCATATCCCTACCAGGCAAATGGATATGAGGACACCAACTTGTTATACGAGTGAATCTATTTTAAGGTAAAGTTTCTCCATCGTCTATTGGGACTATGCCGTGTTTCCATTTTAGCATCTTTCCTTCCACTTCACGTGTTCCGCAAACCTCTGGACTACTTTAAAAATTACCAAAAACACATTATCTACTTGTATACTTCGTTCGGTATACAAAATATTCAGGGATGGACTTTTTAAAGCCAAAAGTGAAACCACCGTCACGGGTTTTAATGAGAAAACATTTTAGAATTTTCGCAACTTCATTCTTGTGCTTATCTCCACGACACGTACGTAAGAGAAAACTGCACACTGCAACTATTGTCTAACAACTTCCACTTTCAAAACAAATAAATTCCGGGCGATGATGGCATGTTTAATGTTTAACACAAACAAACAGGACTCGCAACGCATACACAGGATCTGAATAGAATGTTTTATCCTTTCAAAATAGAAAAGTCTGCCATAGATTGCGTGAGTTGCGTATGTTCGGGACAGAATACTGATAACGTCCCATTTTTGTTGACAATTTTCCTATTTTATTTGCTCGTGCGTGGGTGTTAAATACCAAATGTTCAGCATTTCATTTGGAGAAAAGAAAAAAATGCCTATAAATATAGTGCAAATAAATTTGAATTATATGCATGGTTGTATTTGGATTGTTTGCTTTTTTTCTGTTTCATATAAAATAAACTTAACGTTTAGATTGTTGTGAAGAGAGTTACGTGATATTTTGTTGACTTTGGAGACTAGGACCAAATAATTCCACAATGGAATCAAATTACTTGTGACTTAAACTCTTTAACACAGATTGATTTATTGGTAAAGCTAAGATTAAACTCTAAATTCATGCGTCCACATAATTGCTATGACAGAAAATTGCTCATGTATGCCGGCAAACAGTCTGATCACCATAATTCAAACGGCCACATATTCTTATAATCACAAATGAACATGGTCGTTTTGACAGACGAGACCGTCACTTGGTCATTCTGTGTAGTCGGAAAAAATATACGTATGCCACCGAATGACCCTATTACATTTACTTGATTTTTGTGGGGGTATATGCTGCCAAAAAAAATGCTGTTTACATAAGTACTTAACATTCGGTTGAATGTGGTTTTTACGTGTTTCGCTAACCAGAGAGCGCCAAGATAACTTTCTTTTTAAAATGCGCGCCATTCAAGCTGTAGAGGTCTTAGTGGGGCGGTACATTTTTCATTCGATAGGAGTGGTTCTAAAGATTTGTCTCCCTTCAGTCAGTCTTCGCCATACACGCCCGCTCCTACGTTCTTTCAAGCGTCGAGGTCTACTTTTCAAAATGATGTTCTCTTATCGCAGCAAACACGCCTTCCGACTCTATAATGTAGCCAAGTTGGAGCCTGTACCAGACCAGAAATCAATTGTTACATGGGTCACTACGTTCAGACAAACCGGGAGAGTCACAAGACGGAGAACTGAAGTCCCTCAGTCCATCAAAAAAGCATGTGTCTGCCCTTTTACTTTCCGGTCGTTCAATGTTGGTGATTGTGCAGAAAGCCTCCGAAAGCTACTCTAATTCTAAGAGAAACGCATGTGGAAGCGTTTTTTCCAGCGATGAAACCCATTTTTACAGGAGTGAATGCGTCAACAAACAGTACATGCGCTACTGGAATGACACCAATCCCCGATAATACATCAATCCCCTGGCTTTTTATTTTGAAGAAAATGAGTTCACGGCTCACACTTTAATGCAACGATGGCTGCTTTGAGGGAACACATCGCAGAACGTTTCAACTAAATTAAGGTTTTTTTAAATTTCGTGTTTATGGTAACAGTCCAAGTACTCTACAAGATCTGAACGCCAACATTCTAGTACAACCGAAACCTACTTTGATGCAAGGGGATAAATAATTTGATTGATGAGCTATGGAGGGGAAATGGTAGAAGGGAAGCAACACAGGGCATTTTGAAGGACCTGGTTGCTATGCTGGTTCATTGAAGTCAAAAGATGACGCGGTAAAAGTTCATATAGAAGAAGGGTGCTGACATCAGATTGCGGGGATTTTGATCTGCTGAAATGCACATTCTATTTTCCCTTTTATAAGCTGATCGAAAGTGATCCACCTAAAGGCGCTGTTTAAACGTCCGCAGGGTTTTAAGATTCAGATTAAAATTTCAGTTTGATAAGGATGATTTTGTGCGAAATTTTATCATAAAAAGGAATTGTATTAAGTTGGTAGTAGTCGACCTCGCCTTCAGAAATTCGTGTTGGTTTGGAGAAAAAAATCGCCTTGCAATAGAAGAACATTGAGTCATAGACAATACTCTTAAAAAGCTTAACTATGCATGAGAGTTTTGCGATAGGCCGATAGTTTGATAATTCGATTATGATCGAATGGGGCTTTTGCATTTTTAAGTGGAACCAACATCAGATTTCTTCTTCTTCTATAACTTTTATCTTCTATCTTGGACTTTTTAGGCCTGCCCCTCTTTCGAGCTTGTGGTTCTTATGGTACCATCTTTGAGCATAGTTACGCCAACTGAACCGTCGTGCTTCAATTTGTCGAGATATGTTATTTGACGTGAATGCGTCCTTGGATTTGGGAGCTTCTAATTACTCCCGCTGTCATGCAAAGCATCTATTTCCCAGCTGCTTTCAATTTGCCTCATACTTTCGGTAATTGTTCAAAATTGCGCAACGTAAAAGCGAGGCGAACATCAAAGCTCATAGAAAATGATACATTAATATATGAGGCATTATTTCGTAGCTATTTAGGTCGCTATTTCGTCATCAGTTCTTTAAAACAATATATTTCCTAAACAAAAATCGGTTAAATTACTAAAGAAAAAGGAAATATCTGCCTGAAACCACAATAAACAGTGCTTCGGAGGATGTGCAAGACTTCCTTAAAAAAATAATCAAAATCCGTGGAAATAAATAAATCCGGATTCGATATTATGTTTTGTTCTCGGGATATGCAAGAATAAAGATACAGAAGGACACGCAAATGACAAATTCGAACCCTAGGGAGACCTTAAAGATACGTCAACCTTTTCCATTTGGAAAACCATTTCAACAACGGCCAGTTATATTTGAGCCACTTTTTTTGTCTTATTGCCCGACAAGTCCGTACTAATTGACCCCGTTGAGATCTATTTTGACCCAGCTGATTACTGGCCATCGTCCTTTTTATAATTCTTGAAATTCTTTAAATGAATTCCTATTAACGATTGCCAGATTGACCTATTAATGTCATTACATGGGCCTCATTATCCCCTCAAATTGGCACAGGCTTCAAAATCAAATTTACTCTATCTGGAGATATTTCGAAAAGGAATCCAACACCATCCCAGACCCATTCCCCGCGAATTAAAACAATTAAATGCGACTGCTGTTGCCAACCAACCGAAATCCATCCCTTCATAAACTTGAACGCATTACTGTGGTGATGATAAAGAATCCAGAAATCCTTTCTTGTTGTTATCCTTTTTTTTGTCTTCTCCTCACACAATCACATAGGAAGACGATGTCGACAGTGATGTTAAGTGGTTTGGTTTGATGTTTGGAAGGACTAGACCCCGCAAAAAGTTTTTCAATCCCAAAAAATTTTCTTCATCATCATCATCACATCCAGCTGGTTGAATGCTTTCATTTTCATTTTAAATTAACCCAGAGGATGATTGCAGGGACAATTTATCCAAGTTTCTCTACTCCAACAGAAAGCGACAACGAATATGCGGTTAAAGGATGTGCTGCAAAGGAAAAACCGATTAAGTCACACGCACCTTCACCGTTTACGTTCACCATGAAACCAGGTTTTGCAAATTTGACAAACTTTACCCCCATAAACTGAGTGAGAGAGAGTCCTCTTCCTCCTCATATATTTTAAAACGTTTCAGGAAGTTGCTAAAATCCTTTCTTATGAACTCTAAAATCAAGTATTAAATTAAATATTCGAAAAGTTTCTTTCGATGCCAAAGTCCGCCTTGAAAAAGGATACAAAACACATTCAATCCTAAATATTTCATGACTTAATGATACAAATAGATGAGCTGTGTTCGCAAGGTCAACAAGTAATGGCTTCACCCCTTTTTGGCAATTATTTTGATTCTAGATAGCTATGCCCCTTTTGTAAATAGTAAATCCTGCTGAATACCAGAGTTGCCGCATTAATATTTGATGTATCTGCAAACTGCGCCATCAAAGAAGGAATATAGATGCGAACAGAACAAGGGGAAGGAAACAACATTTCGAAGATTACACCTTATACCAGTAGTTATTTGTGTGTAAGGATCTTGACATTTCTCACCGGGAGGGCAGTTCTTCGACGAAAGATAGATAGATAGATAAATAGGTAAGGAAAGGAAAATTGCTATTCCCCCAATATAAATCCAATGACTCTTTCATATCCTATCCCTCGGTACTCGGTGGAATAGTTAACCTGCGGGATATTCCTTTCATTTTCCTGCTTCCTAATGACATTCTTTTGGGGCACAAAAAAAAAACCGAACAAAAAAAGATTACTCACTTGAAAGTGGTTTCGTGTGCTCGAAGGAATCCTTTTGAAAATTACATATATGAGCAGCTTAGGTAGGTGGTATCCTATTGTCCTATCATCTGGTATGACAGGAGAGTATTAGAAGTGTCAATGGACGACAAGAGAAAAAAATGCTGAACCACTCAAATGGAATGGAAATTGCTTTTACGACAAAAGCCAAATCAGCAGTCAATAAATGCCTTTGAAATGGAATCGAAGCCGCTATGCCGCGCTACCAGCCGAGATATTTACTCTCTCTCTTCAATGTGATACTGATACTAGTAATGATATCCATTTGCGCAGTGAAATTCCAATAATCGAAATGTCGATTAAATTTTCATTAAATCGCTTACATGGGCATTGGGCAATTGAGTAGAAAACTTTGCGCTACTATCCTTTGCCTTTGAGATAGTCGAAATGGTGTAATCGAATTGCTATGGAATTGGCATTCAGAGAGATAATTTTTGGCTCAAATAGTCTTTAAGGAGTTGAAGCTGAACGGTTTCATGGTTGGGAGAATATTATGTGCAGTCTCGTGTGGCTATAGTGAAAGGCTTTAACCACGCATTTGAGTAAAATCTTGTCAAGCGAAACAAGCGAGAGGAAATGGAAAGTTCAAAGTTAAAATTGAGTAAATGAGTTTGGACTATGTTTTCTTTTTTATCTATTTCATAGGCACGTAATGTTCCAACCCAACCAGTCATCCGGCTGTGGAGTTTTTTACTTTTACACAAAGTTTAGGCAGACGCAGATAGTTTTCAGTTTTCGATCACGCGCTTAAAAAGCCCATTGTGGGATATCTAAAGCCATGGCCTTGTCATCGTATGTGCGGTAAAGGATTTACTTAACTATTTGACTGATGATTTCTTCAGACGTTCCGGGCTTGCCGCCAGAGAATTTAAAATTCAAAGTGGGCTCAGTTATAATTTGTGATTCTTTATTGCTCACGTTGAAAGTTTAGTATTATTTACAACTCAATCGTGTGTAGTTTTATGCTGAAGTCCTGAAAGTGTATATATTTTGGAAGATTCGAAACGTAACGAATCAAAGGGAATTTGATTACCATTTCCTTTTTTAAGGTTTCAATGAGCTTTTTCAAAGTTCCAATTACATATTTGGGAAATGTCTTAGACACGAAGAATACAATACTGAAGGTTTTTTCTTAAATCGTCGGTAACTCTAGAATGATTTATTTTTGTAGAATATGTCCATAAATTGACCATAAGTCGAACAATAAGACGATAAAGTATACGTATATGTCTATAGTCTTAGAGACGTTAGTGAACACTTTAACATAAGTTTAATTTCCTTCAATTAATATCTCATATCTAATTTATATACATAAGTCCTAAAAGACAAAAATTGGGAATTATGTCCTTGCGGCAAAAAATTTATAGAAACCAAAATTCTTAAAATTACTTCACAGAAACCTTTAATTTTTGTTAATTTCCTATTCATAAGCTCCGACTTCACAGAACGAAGGCACGAAATGAAGTCTAAAACTAAACTAAACTAAAAACGACAAGGCAAGGCGAATTGCGCATGTCTCTGATTTTTAGTCCGCAAAAAATCCTCTGACTGTTCTGACTATCAGAATTGTTTAATATCTTGTTGGAACAGCCTTGTGATAGCTTGAGTTTGCGTTTGTGTCGTGTTGGAACGGCAAAACTAGACTGCGCATGCTCCTGTCAGTTTGCTAATAGTTTGAGCTCCTGTTGGAGCAAACCTTATATCATTGCGATTATTCTGAACGATTTGCCATTCGTATTTAAGCGTCTTGAATTCCCCGCTTTTGCTATGATAATTAGTAAGTCTTATTGTTAGTATAATCTTGAAGGTGAATTGTATGTGGCGTTCTCACGTATTGGCAAACCTCACTCTATGGCCTTCTACACGAAGGTCGTAACAGCGTAATTTTTGATTAAAGATTTTACAGGGCGAATTCTAAGTTCTATATTAATTGAAAGACCATAATCTTTAACATTATGAATGAAATATGATGTCGGTCAAGTGAGCACCTCCGGGTGCGGCGCAAAGGCGAGCTTTTTAAGCACATTTTCCTGTTATTAATCACATTTTGCATAATAATTTCGCAGACTTCTGGTGTAATTTCATTGTGGTTGGTTTGTTGATGTATACCTTATCCTTCAAGTACATACCTCCCTAAAAAGAAATTGGTAGGCGTTAAATAAGGATTTCGGCTGAGCCTTTCGATAACGCCACTTTTTGACATTATTTTGATTTCGCCCGGGAAAAATTGCTCGTAAAATTCGCATAGTAACGCCAGCTGTGTGTGATGTGGCATCATCTTGTCTTGGAACCACATGGTCTGCAGGCCTAATTGAACCAATTCGTGTACAAGAAAGTTTTTTAGAATGTCTTGACCGCTGCGTCCTGCTGTGTCCTGCGACCGCTATTATTTATTAATTTTTATTTTTTTTAAATTTATACCCTTGACAATATGGCTGACACTGCGACCTAAAAGATCTTTTGTGTCATAGGGAAATTTAATCCAAGACACGAATTACCTCTCTTATGAAGATAAGTACGACCTTGGTGCCAACGGTTTTCATCTGTGCTGATGAACGCATTTCTTTGTTGAAAATACGCCTACTTAACCAGTAGTGCCGAACATTCGCATAGAATATGTTCAGAGGATTTCTCCTCTTCCATGCATAACCTACATTCTGTCTCCGGGCACATATTCATTTTGTTAAGATAATAACTTAGGCCACAACGGCCTGTGAGAAAACCAACAAGCTTTCTTAAACTTTTCTTATCCAGCATAAGTATTTACTTGTACGAGCCCCTGAACATTTTCCCAGTAGGCTAGACGAGTTGATCAACCCAACAGTCAATCTGTTGGGATGATCTCTACAAATAGGTTCTGCTTCAAAAAACACAGATTCTGCATCAGCTTCAGTTGGAACCCATCCAAGTGTGACTTTGTTAAGATTGGCCAGAGCATCGAGCAGCAGTTCACTGTCATCGAGTCCTGTGTTCTGGACGACAGTGGTTGGAGACGCGCTAGACTATCTGAAAATATATAAATTTTGGCGCCTTTGATACCTTTATCTAGCGCAGACCTCAACGGCATAGATTTAAACTTGAAATACAGTGGGACACATTCCCATTGGAATAAAAACTTTGGTGTCGCATTAACTTTTACAGCAATGTATATAGCCACCGCCGGTGGTTTATGTCTAAAATGGCGGTCGTCTACAGCTACGACTGTCAAATGCCAACTTACAAATTTCATTCAAACAAAAAAAAGGCAACCAAATAAAATAGCCATGAATCGCAGCCTGAATATTATTAAATCGCTTTATTTTATAAGATACAGACAGCTGTCAACAAGACACATTTCACTAATAGACGACCACTTTATTGCAGCCACAAGCTTAAGGACTATTCCTAAAATATAATGAGTTTATTCTTGATGATATTTTAATTGACTCAATTTTTTTCTATAACGTCGCGTCGCGTCGCGACAAATTCCTCCAATTTCGAATACGTTTTGTCCCCGAAAATACTCAAGCCACTCTTACTGGTCTTTGAAAACAATTCCCCGCTTCATCATTAGGGAAGAATAATAATAATACGGCGAAAATCAACTCATTTCCACAGCGCTCAATTACAAGCAATTTAACTTGCAAAATGGTGACACAAAAAGTCCATTAAGTTAGTCGTATCCTGCTAATACTTTGGCCAAACTTTGCCCAGCCAAACTTTGATGGGAAGGAAGGAAACACCTCCTTCAAGGAAATGCAAATGCAAAAACGATTTAATTTTCTTGCCACAACCAATTAACAAATCTGTTTTCTCTCTTGTCTTTTTTCATCTTAGTTCGCATTTTGTTATGTGCTTCAAGCTTCACTCTTTGGTGGATGAGTTGAAATGAGATGAGATGGTCGGCAAAGTTTCCCACTTCCGCGAAAGTTTCCTGTTGCCATCTATTTGTGGAACTGGACTACTTACTCTCCGATCGAAATGATGAAAACAGAACAAAAAATTAAATCCTCCCATTATGGGAGTGAAATATGTCAGCAGGAGTACTACTTCACCTTAAAAAAGAAAACAGCACTTTTAAGGATTTATGAACCCGCAGTAACTCACCGTGAAAGAAGGATTCTAGGAACTTCTCAGAGACCCATTTTTGTAGTTGACTGACTCTGTCGTGTCATGTTTTTGATTATGACGAAGAGGACGACGAGGACACTCACACTGACGGCATGTATAAGATTCAACATCCTAGCCATCCACCCATTAAGTTGTCTCCTCCAGTCATTGAGTGTTGTTGATGACCAAGGTGTACTCTCCTCGACGTTGTCGTTCGTACAAATGGGTAGGGACTCTGTCGCTACCACCATTTAGATGCTTATCTGTGTGCTTGGTTTACTTTGTGCATTTAGTAGCCTCCTTGTTTCCTTCAGCAGTATCCGGTCAAACGTGCGTAGCATATTGGCAGTACCGGAATTTTCAAAGCAACAAGACTCGTTTATTTACGAGGCTCATTTAATTTAATAATCCTTGTTTCTGCTCGACGGGAAAGAAGACTCTGGATTATTATACCTAGAGCTGGGCATGTTTCCTGTATTTGTCAGACGGAATTAAGGAGCTGGGCTTCGTCTTAGGTTGTTTGTGTTGCTAATCAGTGGGAATGGAAGGGAAGCTTATGTCAAATTTTTTTTCTCGGAGATGGGAGTGTATTTAATTTTTTTTTTATTCTAAAAAGTCGTTTCGTCTATAAGCAAACAGTTTAGGGTCGAAAAGACGGTTTTAAATTTTTAAGTGTGTACCTACTTTCCTAGGACGAGTAATAATTTCTAATGACAAATGGCCCCCGCTCTAATTTGCCAGAGGGGATGACTTTTACGGCAACCAAGTGGGAGAATTTAATTAATATAAACAGCTATATCTTTATGTGTGCAATAAAGTATGATGCGTGACTTTTTTGTCACCCTGTAAGCAAAAGTCACAAAAATTTGACAAATATCATCTCACCTCTGTGAATATTTTGAGTCGCTGGAAAAAGGTGAAACTGCAATTAGCCTAACAAGTTACAGACTGTTTTGCGAGAGAACTTTTAATGTCATTCAATTAAGTTGAGGGAGTCTCTTTCTTGCAAACCCAAGACTTTTTCGGGGAGTTTCAAACTTGTTTTTATTTTTTTTTCTTGTTCCGAACAAAGAATTTAATTTTCAAGATGAATATTCATTTTGAAAGTATTTTCGTGAAAGAAAACAAATAATTGAAGAAATTTTTTAATTGAATTTAGATACGAAAATGACGGTGGGTTTCTATCCGTGCGGTATGTCAATTAGGAATTCCTGTCTGAGGCTGAGAGGAAGCAGATACTCTGTAATTAGTAAACATGTGAGGGTGCATAAAATTCCACAAATTTCTGTACTGAATATTGAATGTGTGACATACGTCTATTGACAGACTCCTCTGAATACATTTGATATATAACTTTTTAGCTAAAGTCTTAAGTTAGAATAAAGGTTGAGAGAGAGGGAGTAGATCCTTTCAAATCTTCCTCCAAAGTAATAAATGTTTATGAAAAGTAACAAATCAACATGAAGAAAAAAAATGAGCAACTTTCGTCAGAAAGAAATATGCAAAATGTAAACTTTGTTAAAATTAGTTTCACTCTAAAGCTATAAATTACTGAAGTAAGAAAATAAAGAAATAAAACGAAAATGCAATTCCATCGTTGTTGGGTGGGCGTCATCTACTATTCAAATATACACTCTCAGCAAAAGTAATTCGCAGTAGTTGAGTGAAACTTTTGAAAAACCACTGTTCTTTTTCTTCGAGGAAACGTATAAAGAACTTTAACAATTATCTAGTTCAGTCAGCAGAAGGTGTACAATTTTTTATTACGTTTTAAGTTAAGAAGTTGTTTATTTGTTTTGGCATAATATTTTTACGAGTGAGAACAGGGTGTGACTGATTTTGAAAATTTCAATTTGCAATTTTGAAATCGCACGACACAAAATTTGTCTGTGCAATGTTAAATACATTATTGAACTCTTGCCGACATCTTTAATTGTATAGACGCAGTAATTATGTAAATTTGTGTTTGGTTTTGAATGCAAACCTAATAAAAAAATATGTTATTGGTATTTCTATTTTTTTGGATCTATATTTTTATTGCGGGGTTGGAAATAATTTTGATGAGCAGGTGTCGCATTTGAAATTATCATGAGCAGTTGTTCGTCAGAATACGCATCCACTGTAACCCTAGCCTAACGTAAAATTTTGAATGCGTATACAGTTCGGGGATTATTCGTGTAAACACTGTCAGAAAAAAAATTAACTAATTACGCGACCAGGATACGTCTTGCTCCGGGAAATCGATAAATTCGAATCATCAGCAACCTTTGCACTTGCAGCGGCAATATTTTCGACTCTCTTAAAATGTATTCACAATTTAACCAATTGCTTGCGTAGTCGCTCGATTATGACGACCAAAATCATCTACTATCGCAAATGGCAAACATTCAACTAATATTATGACACTTCAAATGACAGCTGAGTTTGCCAGGTGTCAAATGCCAGCTCTACCAACTTCAAACCACAAAATGAATGACCATGTACATTTGTAATTAGAATAAGATTTAGGCGTAAACGGCCTATATAGGACGCAAAGCCTAGCTTCTCCAACCACTGTGTGTGCGAAGATATATTTTTTGATACGAATGGAAGGGTTTCTCATGACAGTTCTTACTCTTGGATATTTGTCAGACGTTCGCAAGACGTGGGGCAGCGAATAAAAACTTTCAGGTGCACTGCACCCACACATTAATTAATTAGTATATAAATCACAAACAAATTTATTATAACCCCACTTGTTCATAATTTCAGAATGCTACAAGTGAAAAGCGACTTGGAAAAAGATAGAAAAGCTATACTTTTTGAGGTTGTAATAACAGTAATCATTTCAGCAATTACCATACAGTTATGATGAATGTAATTACTTTCATTCAGCGCAGTCAAAGAAATTGCTTTCTTGTAAAATTCCACATTGTAATTACTGAAAAATATCGCGTTCTTATTTAAAGATTAGTGAAATCGCTTGGTCTGCGCTGATATTCTTTACTAATAAAATTTCACCGTTAATCAAAGAAAAGATTTTCAAATTAGTGGCTTTGATTACTATAGACTCCTCGAGCGAAAAAGGTTTCGTATGGTGCAGTCGTTTAGAACGTAGTATTTCAGTGCACTCAATTAAGCAATACAAAATTGAGATACATCTGAAGTTGTTCACAGAAGGAGCATAGATACAGGAAACAGCAAGGTGATTTTGATTTCTAATAATGTAAAACAAAATTTAAATTCCTTTCAAAGAACCTACACGAGAAATGGGTGAATGAATTATAGGATTTCTTGATTAGGGAGCAGATTTGTGCGAAAATCAATAATTAATAACCCAAATAACCCAATAACCCAAACTTAATTAACTTCGGTTACATTTATTGTTATAAGATGAAGATACCATCTCGCTCGCATTTCAAGCCAAAAATCATAGCTCTGACCTGAAATTATTTTGTTTGTTTTTATATTGTTTTTTTCTTAATAAAGTTAGACTCACAATATTATTGCGCATAATAAAGAAATAATTTCTTTTTATTTACTTATATTCAGCTATTTAAAATTAAAAATATTAAAATAACAACTGCAGTTTAAACTTCATTTTGACGTTTGATGTGAATATAAGACTATTGAAAGATAGGTGGCGTTAGTCCTGCTTGATGTAAGTCATTAAAAATAATATAAAACAAAGTTGAAATTCTTTTGACTAGAGCTACATCGCGCTGGCTGAACGGTTGTTGGTAATTCAAAAGAACCAGGTATGTGCATTTAAAAATATTTAGTTTTGTTTTTGAAAGACCAAGTAATTCAATAATTAGACTTTGAACGAAAAAAATGAAAAGCTCATTTAGCTACGATTAACTTAATGAGCTTTAGAGCTTTGAATTACGCACATTTCAAGTCCAATTTTATATATCTACGCGCTTATAAAAGCCTAGAAATTCTATTAAAATCTTTGCAAAACTTTTTCTTTTTTTATTAAAACGTTAACTGACCAAGATTTTCAAATCGATCTCAGTGATGTTTACTTTTTATAATATGCTTTCGAGGTCTATTCCTGATTTTTTAAGAGCATATAGAAATACTCTGGCGTGGGTACAGGGCGTGACGTGAGCAATATTTATATAAGCAAGAACAAATTATTTCTCTGCTTTTCTATTTTATTTATGCATTTGCGATTGAGTGAAATCTCGATCTCAAATGAGTTTGTGCGCTTACTCAAACGTTAAGGCTTAACTACATTCGGCAAAAAGTGAAGTACACACACGAAAATGTTTTTTTCTCTTTCCACACCGTTTGGTTTGCAGTTTGTATTTTTCTCTCAACTTTTCACAAAGTGACTTTCTTGAAAGTTAGATATACCTGGAAAGTTCGAAAAAAACTAATACATTTACACAAAAAATTTTTCACTAGTTACTGATCTAACATTTAGATGACTCTGAATGCAAATGTTTCTTTCTTTCGTTGGCAAATTCTTCCTGTTCTTGTTTATTCTTTCTTAGAGCTTTTACAAGTCAAAAGGAATTCTTAGTCCAGTTTCTGAATACAAGGGGACAGCAGCGTGTGTATGTGAGCTTTGAAAAAGTCACTTTTTGCCGAATATAATTCCGCCTTTAAGGTTATGTGTGTCTGTTCATCCACTCTATCAAATCAAAGTTATAGGCCATACAGCATTACCGATGGGCGACTTTATGGCCACTTTTTTTATCTCAGGCCCCGTGGCGACGAATTTTCATAAATTCTTTGTTTTTGCCACTTTATAAGACATTGGCAACTTTCGGTCCACTATTTCCATAAGAAATACTCAAATACCTATTTAACAACTATCATTTCCCATAGAAAGATAACACATGCATTTTTTTAAAAGAAATATTCTCTGAATCCATTTCTCTCTTCCCAAAATTGTTTCCTTGTCAAATTAAGTATGTCTTCGCTTAACGTAGCCTTCTTAAATACCACTGACTGAAGGATCATATTGCAGAAGGTATCCTGGAATGGAACCCTGCTATTTCCAAGCATTACCCATTTTTTTGTTCAAACTTCACAATAAAATGTTCATCACCCTGTATCTGCAGAAAAAATAACAAACAAAATCCTCCCAACAACAAATTCCAGAATATTAAAGTTTAAAACGCTCTTTTATGTCATGCTGCTTATGAATTTCACAAGAAACAAGAGTGTTTCCTGCGTGCTGCGTTACCCGTACGCTAACATATTAACACCCCAATGCATTTGCATTGCACAGAAGAAAAAGCAAAACAAAACAAAACTATACAGTTTGTAGTACTACAATATAATGTGTTGAGTTTATACTTCTTTGCCAACTACACATGGCAGGGATAAGGATAAAGTCTCCTGAGATAAAGTTTTCATCAACTTGGTATAATAATAAATTATGAAACTACATGCTCGCATTATGTACCTATTCGGTGTGTTTTCACTTGTATCCAAGTGCAGTCAGAACGTTAGTTACTTTTATCCCTTAAATCGCTATCTACATTGAAGAGCAACAAAGAAAAACAGATTTACTGCTTTCATTTGCACCTTTCACTTCTGCTGGCTTCAGGAAGTGCATAGTGCATACCTCATGTTTGTTTGATGCGAGTCTCTGTCTCCGTCTCTTGAGACTTATTTCTCTTTTGTGCTCACCTTAGTCGGAAACTTTGACCTGCTGGGGGTAGCAAGGTGTTGACTATTTTTTGTGTTATAAAATATACGGTTACCTGGTATCCTTTGTGTGGGAGTTTAATTGCAGAACATAAATCGATATTCAGATTTATGTTCCACTTTTCAATAAATTTTCGTCCCTGATTGCAAAGTTTTTGTTTTTTTTCTGCTTTCTCCCCGGAGATGTGCCTAACATGCGCAGAGGTCGAGCATGAGGAGGTGATTTACATAGCCCGAACGAGTCGAGTCGAGTCGTCTAATCAATCAAATTTTGTGGCAAACTTGAATTTAATAAGGTGTACGACTGAGGTGTAAGAAACTTTCTCGTTTGGATTTACTTTTAAATCAGTCTTGGATGCGTTGAAAATATGAAAAATTCGGGAGTTAAAGAAAATTTCTTAAAATATTTTAAAATGGGCAGTTAAAAGGGTGGTCACCGTTCTCGCTTTAACACTCAACCCGCCTTTTCTTAAGTAATCTCCGTTTAGTTAGCTTAACTGAAAAACATTAAAAAAATGTTCAACAACGTTGCAAGAAAGGTAAAAATCTTTCGAGTTGTTCAAGAGATAGCCCATTAACCCCTTCCCTCTTACTCCACACCTTTAACCCACCTCTTTGCGATTTGAAACTTAAATGAACAACAAATGAAACGGTTCTCGAGTTAAGAAAGGACAGACATTTACAATTTATATCGAAGTATGAAGTATGACTTAAGTTAAAGAGAGTAAAGAGTAAAGAGTAAAGAGTTAAATATGTATTTGGTTGTTGGTTTAAAACTCCCCAAAAATTAGACTTGTATGAGAGAATTATTAAAAAAATCTATTTATTTCGTGGGAAAGTTTTGAAATTTGCATTTTGTTTCAAAAACTTTTTCGATTTAACTAAGAGTTTGGTTTAAGTTGCAATAATTATGGTTAAAAGGACTGAACCATCTGGGAGGAGTTAATAATTCGCTATGGAAAACTGCGAATATTCATCGAGGAACACAGAACATCAAATGTAGATCATTTCTTTTAAATTATGAATGACGACGGTTTTGCGGTGATTCCGAGGGATCGTAACGAAATTGTAGAGTCCTCTCAAAGCTTGATGATAAAATTTTCATTAGGATGTTTAATAAGAAGCGGGGCTAAAGACAAGTTTTACTGGATTTGCAGAAGCAAGAGTTCATAGGTATGACAATGTGTTGATTTCGACAAAGCCTTTGTCGGGTTATAAAAGCAAATTAAGTTGATTTCCAGAAGCGCTTCGGAGAACTTGCAGGCTCAAAAAACAACTGTTTTAGAAATCATTAAAATATTGGATGAACGAAATTAACAGAGGAAACATTATCCTGCATCAGGGAAGACTGTGTAAACTAGCGAAGTCTTCAGGGCATGCAACCTGCACCCAAGGAAGATTTAAAATTAATTAATATTAAAGTCGCCAGGTCTAGACGGTAGCCTGCCTATTATTTTGCAGAATGTTCAGGGTACAGTGGTGCATGCCTTGGCTTCTCGTCATTTATAGAAGCTATAATGTACCAAATCGCGTCCCCAAGTCTTGGAGGCATGTTTGAGTCGTTTTCAAACCAAAAGTTGGCAAAAGTGGACACGAGTCTCCCAAGTACTTCTAGACCAAAAAGTTTGTTCTCATTTGTGCTCAACACACTCGAATCACATTGGGTTTAGTTGCTCTTGCGTAAATCTCAACACGCCTACCTTAAGTCAACGAGGACAGCCCTTCAGGTCATGAGGTTATTAGATTACCAAAATTAACGCTAACTAGCTTCTTGGATATAGAATTGGCTTACCATATTAAATCTATCCAAGAATCTTTCACCAGGTGTAGAAGTGTTCGTAGGCAGATATTTTTTTTTTCCACGACTAATAACAAGTCTTCCAATCATAGCAGGTTTACAGGCATGCCCCAACTAGGGTGGTCTCGCACAAAATTCAGTTGAGACTCAAATGCGATGGAATTAAGAAGGTTACGTAAGCGGATGACACGATGGTGCTAGTATCGGAAGGGTTTCCTGACGTGGTAAGTGAAATCACAGGGAGGTCCATGGGTAAGATAAGCCCTGGTAAGTGGACAAGGTGTGGTCTTGACATAAATTCTATGTTCACTGTCTAGCTTCCTCTGTAAGCTTCCCATCCAAGTTCGAATGGCAGTAAGAAAACGTCACAAGAGTATTCAAAGTACTTATATATCTGTCCGGATGGTTCTAAAATGGACTGTAGAATAGGAGCTGGCGTTTTTAGACCACTCGACTAGATACACCCAAATAGTTTAGTCTCCCCAACGTTTTTAGCGTTTTCCAGGCAGACACAGGGAGACATTAATCGACATCCAAGGACAAAGCGACTCTCTTCGTTGAAAGATAGGCCGTGATCAAAGCTCTCTATTCAACCGTGACTACATTCAAACTCGTCGTGGGCTGCAGGGAGACACTGGCCTGATTCGATAAATTAGAATGAGAAAACTGACGAGCTGACCAGACGCTTTCAATCTACCACTGGTGGAGAAAGTCCATCCAACGCTAGGATCAGTGAAGAGAGAAATCTCCTTGCATTTCATCTCAAAGGTGAATCTGGATTGTCGATTTTGGCGTCATATTCAGAAAGATGCGGGCCGACAGAACATAATACATAGGACGCGTGTAGAAGTTACTAATTTGGTAACCATAAGTACGGGTTACTGTCAGATAGGTACCACACGCGGCCGAGCTTGGCGTCCCACGCATATGAGAGTGAAATCATATCGCACACCAGGCAAGCACTTCCTTGGTGACCTCGCGGAGATCTCAAAAACTAAATGCAACAACATCAATATCTATTTATTAATTAATATGATTGATTGAGTTAAAATTTTTAGCACGATCCCAATAACTTTCACTTTACCATTTCACTGCACACGAGAAAGTTAAAAAAAAACTGAAACTGTAGTTACTCCCTCATCGGTATTACAACGCATTTATTACAATAAACAATGACGAATGGATATAGATATTGTATCTGTATCTGTATCTTTTGATTTTGGGAGAGGCTGTCTGTTTTCATAAAAATGAAATCAATATTTATTTTCATCGTTTCTTTTTTTGTTGTTTTTGCAACTTTTAGAATACTTTTGGGAACTGCAAATATGGACAAATTGATTCACATCCCAAATGGAATGAATTATTGATCGCTGACGGATGTTCTAAATTATTTTATATGAAAACAAAACCGACGACGTGACGGGACCAGCAGCTGATTTCATTGATAACTAATGCGGTTACGGATGTCAGCGCAATGCATTTTTTCTGCTCTCTTTTATTTTGATTTGTTCATCATGTTTGATGGGTCGATTAAATACCAAATTGTGTAAAACCAGAGATAGGATGATTTGTGAAGTTGCTGTTATATTCGACAGTTTGGCAGTTGCTCTTTGGTGGGGCTTTTTTTGATATTAAGCTGATTGATATTGTAGTATAAATATTGTTGGAAGGCTGTTGACTTTGTTATTAAAATATTTTCTGGCTGGCATGGATTTATTTTATTTTTTGTGTTTGTTTACAGTGTCGAATATTTGAAAAAATATAATAAGCAAAAATCTGACAGAAGGTTCCTTGTTAACGTATTTTTAATTTTTGAGAAACAAGTCAATGTTTCATCACAATCGTACACATATCGAAGTAAGATGTTCACGAATAGTAGACATAGGGACAAAATACTTAACGAATCTTTTATGAATCATGCCTTATCTGTAAGAGACTCTAACTTAGAGTTATACTTTTTCTCTGATCAAATGAAAGGTGGATACGCGGAACTTTGATAACTACCATTCCATCAATGGTTCAGCCCATTAAAATAGTTGAAAAGCTACAAGGTTGTGCATAAGTCATCAGAAGGAAGATGCTACTTTTTATGCAAATGGCGGCATGTATTAAATCTACTTTGACATATGTGAAGTAAACAGAATCAGTATATTCCTAAAGAACGCGAGGGACTCTCTTCATCGTAAATCATCATCGTCGCTAATGTTCTAAATGGCCCATCTCTCGTTTTGGCGATTCACACTGGCCGAAAAGATCGCCTGATTAAACCGTTCCAGATTACATAACAGCCTTAGACTATTAAAGCTCGCAAAGCTAATATTCGTCAGGAATGCAAGAAACTATCGCCGAAAGTTCTGACAAGAGTGAAGGAAAATGCCATAAATCGGGCCCGATTGGTGATCAATTGTGCAGTCGGCCACTTAGACTATATAATTTTCTGGACAAAAAATATTAAATTCAAATAAGCCAAAAGCAGAGCAAAGTTTTGCATTCATAAAAAAAATAAAATCAAACTCGGGTGTCAACTTTTGCGCTAGCTTGAGTTTGTCGGCTCAAATGGTCTGAAAGCAAGCAGGCCTCCTCAAATACGAAAGTCATGTTTTGGTAGTGCGCATGCACCAAATTAGCATGCAAGTTGTGGCAGAAGAAGTATGCCTGATCATTGGCCCATCAGCTTCATCTACAAGAAAGGCGACACTATCCCCCCTATCATGCTATCCGTTCGGAGAGGAATTTTCTCCGCAACGCAAATATAATCGGAGACTTCATTTACATTCACCGTATCCGTTTTCCGAACACACTTAAACGCACTTTTTTATAAATTATTATTTCCGAGATGAATATATGTCGGAGACAATCGGAGAGAAATTGACAGGTGGCTGTCAAAAACTGATGTAAAACATAAGGAAAGGCTACAGTCCGCTTGGGGCGAACAGTATGATACCCTATCCTTATCCCTATGTACCCCAAAGAAAAAATTCATAAGGAAGATGATAGATAGCATTTTATTTCATTCTGTGAAATTTATAGAAAAAAAAATATTTTTTTTTTTTAAAAAACGCCCCCAAAAAGTGGGGGTGGCCAAAAACTTTGTATGGGTGATATATTGGAAAAAATATTGGCTAAATATATTGTTAAACATTTTTTTTCGATTTCTATGAAAATTTTCAAAGAAAACAGCATTTTAGTGAAAAACGCCCACAAAAAGTAGGCGTGGCAAAAAACTTTATACGACAAATTTATAAAGGTAGGCAGTACCTACATATCTTGTGAAGGTTTTACAACTTTATCTCTCTAACTTAAGCCTTAAAACGGGTTTTTCTAAATTGTGGGCGTGGCAGTGGGCGGATTTAAAAACTTTTAACACTTTACCATTTCGGGACCCTAAGGAGTATATGCTCTAAATTTTAGCTTCCTAGCATAAATTTAAAGGCCTCAAAAGTTGATACGGACGGACGGACGGACGGACATTGCTAAATAGTCTTAGGATTTGGTGCTGATCATAAATATATATACTTTTGTGGGTCTCCGAGGAATATTAAGGATTGTTACAAACTATGTGTCAAAATTAATATACCCTTAGGATAGGGTATAAAAACGCAGCTCATCGCGTTGAAATGTATACTGCCGGTATGCGTTACGTTTTGTCAGAGAAATGTTCCGAACAGGTGATCGGAACAATTATCATGAAGGAAAATTGTCCGATATCGTCCGATTCGTATAAAATCGGAGAGTTTTCCTTTCGGAACGGATACCAAGATAGGGGGGTATGTCTTGCAAGACCTATCGAAGCGTCTTAATGTCGCATAAATGATCCCATCAAACATTGTAGGTACATTTGTCAAACCCTTTGCAACACACGTTAGTACGGAAGATCGACCGGCTGCATATGCAAATCTACATTGCGATGGCCGGATTGGGAATTCCACCAAAACTGATGATGTATGATAGGCTGCCTTGTCTCAGGCAGAGACACCGTCTCTGGTCGGGAGCTCTTTACGGGAGTATTATGGTCTACATGACAAAATTTTAGTCGTTTTTCAGTCTTAATCAGTTTGTTTTTATTGATTGTTTTGTTAACATTTAAAAAAACCGCAAAATGGCGTCCAGGTGAAACAAAAAATTTTGTTTTTCCTCGTTTTTTAAGTATTGAGAATTTTTTAAAAATAGTGAACGACTTTTTTTTAAAAAAAAAATCTCGTGAAACAAAGTCTGAATATATTAAAAAGATTTGTAAAAAATTTCAAAGAAATCGGTCAACTAGAACTTGAGATAACTTGTGTTAACCGTTTCAAAACAAAACTTAGTTTCCAAACAAATCGAGTTTCAAGTTTTGGAGACAGTCTCAGTCATTTGAGTGCCCATGTCATAAAAAAAAACAGGCTACATGAAATATAGCCTCTTTCAATTAGTTTCTAAAAGTTTGGAGTCTTTTTTAATAATGAAATTTCACACCAAACTAAAAAATTAAAAATGGCCGCAAAAATATTAAAAAGGGGTCAAAAATGGATATGAAAAACAAGGCGGGATGACATAAAGTCCACGGACATTAAATCTGTCTATTTAGATAATGGACATAAGGTCTACAAGGTCGATGGACCCAAAATTGAAATCCCTTAATCACGCATAGCGTTGTACCTGCCACCTCCGGAAAGAGGGTTGAAACGGGTCACCCAGGTACTGTTTATGAAAACTCTCCTCAAACAAAATGAAAAATGGCCCCAATTGACAGAATTTTCATGTTGTTGTTTTGCTCATACAAATCTTTGGGCCATTTTTCATTTTTAGTTTGGGAACAGTATTTGTGTAGCTATAAAAACAGTTGTAATTCTGAAAATGATTCCAATATCGTAAAATTCTACTACAGGTTTATTTTTAAGGTCTAAACGTAAAAAAAAAGGAAAAGAAAAAATTTTTTTTTTTTTAAATTTCTAGACCAGAATATCCCCTTAAGTTAGAAAGCAAGAACCAAAGTTCGAAAATACTTTTTAAATAAGCTACAAACTATTCAATTATGAATTAATAAACGCACGAACTTAGCTTATCTTTATCTTGGTCCATGATGAAATATACAATTTTTTGAGCGCGGTTTTTACTCTTTTCACCTATATTTGGATTGGTTGAGGAGTTTTCTAAATCCATTTATGAAGGATTCCGATTTCTGCAGCCGAATTGTTGAATCCTCCAGACGAAAGCTCAAATTATATTTAAGAATATTTTACACCGTTCAAACTTTTAATGATGAGTAAATTTATTCACCCAGAGAGCTGCAAGAATGGATTCAATAGCGGCGTTTGATCAGGTTCATATCAAAAATTAATGCGTAAGTTCGCGCCTCTTTTTCTAATGAATGAATGCATGTCAATGTTGCCATGAATATATTCATATGAATTAAACGCATAGTATAAATGCAATGCACAAAGTTGGATTCATTTGTCAATACACTCGAGTTTCTTTTTCTGAAAAAATTATGCGTATATATTTTTTGCTGTTCCACGCATCGAAGACTAAGGTTTTTTGCATCTGAAAATCGTCTCTTAGAAGAAGCTCTCCGTTGTATCTCCCTTGAAATTTAGCTTTATCAAAACGCTTGCCACATTTATTCATTTTCGTTTGAATATATGCAAAACATTCATGTAATGTTTACCATCTACTCAATATTCCTTTATTGTGAGTATAATAACTCATGAGTACATTTAATGTCGCTGATTTCTCAAAAAAAAATGTTTTCCCATGTTTCTTGAACTACCAAAATTTAATTAATTTCCTAACCTGATAAGTTCAAGAATTTATTTAAAGAACTAATTGTAAGAACATTGACTTTTCGAAAAATGTACTCGCGGCGAAGTATAAGTTCTGACACTAGAATCACATATGGGGATATAGCTCAGTGGTAGAGCATTCGACTGCAGATCGAGAGGTCCCCGGTTCAAACCCGGGTGTCCCCTTAGTAATTTTTTTTTTCTCCAATTTTTTTAATTGACTTTTTTTCACTAATTCTAAAGATTTACTTCTCCGAATAATGATTTTGATTTATAACACGACGGTACACCAGGTGTCCACTCCACATTCCAAACACCCATCATTATCCTCTCATTGTAAAATTATATTTTAACCACACACACACACAGTGTTGTCTGTAGGATGGTAATATTTCTAAATGAAACAAGATTTACATATCCATCCCAAAGGATACATAATAACATTCATTAAATATGAAATTCCCAAATTGCCGTACATCTAAGAAGACGGAACAAAAGAAAATCATTTCGCGCAATAAAATCGCTCCTGTTGTTGGTGCTACCGCAGTTTTAGCGCGGCTGAGTTGATGGTTAGGTTAGTGGCTTCTGTGGTGCGTAGCTTTTATTATTATTGCGTATTCAGTTGTCGGGATGAAAATGCGATGACTTTAAAAGAGAAGAGGAAGACTGACTACACAAGGAAAAAGGTGAAATCCAGAAATCCTTTCATCCCGCGATTTACTTTACAAGGCAGTTTTAACTTCCCCATTTCAAAGCATTTCTGTGTATGTGTGTTTTGGGAGATTTTATGAACCAGGAAACTGCTGTGTTTTTGTGTAAGTGCGACATCAGATTTTGATCTATCTCATTCGCTCCTCTGCTATATCAATAGAGGAAGAACTTACTATGTGTGTTTGCAAAATTATTATTTTCTATGAGCACGCGTATTTTTTGTTTGCGATGAATAAGCACACAAATTGTGCGTTTTATTTGTTTAACTGCCAACGCACAACCTTCGAGAAGAAAAGACACACAACAGCCCATGCGTGCGTGAGGCGAAGTGTTTGTCAAATTCTTCATTCTAATGATGTGCATGGGTTAGTGGTTTGTCATCAAAATTGCTGCACGAAATATAATTTACTTACTAACTGATGTAAGTAGCTATATCCGCCCATGGGCACATACTTTGTGGGAGACGTCTTTATGCTCACGATTGGGAGTGGGTATGGATATTCATTTCATTTTGGATATTCGTGAGTAACGCCTACATTTTCGGTTGTTTTATTTAACACTACCTTCTAGTTTTCCAAAGCCCTGAGGGCTGTACATTTTTGGACTAGAACCGGCGAAGTGCGAGGTTATAATCGCCCAATCTAGTACTTGCTAAGCACTTTGTGTTGCGAATTTAGAACGCATTTGATTTCCGAAATTCTAAAAGGATAATTTTGCAAAGCCTGTTCTCCGTAAAAGCCTCTATCGCTAAACGTTGTGAACAAATATCTCCGGGACTTCCGAAGATCGTGTCTGGGCTGGAAGCCACACTGGTAGGTCCCGATTAGTGTGTTTCGCTAGCAGACCATCAGGGCTCACAGGATTCTTGTTTTCACCTTTTAAACTGGAACCTCTCCTAGCAACTGCAACACTATTAGTAGAACAAAAACTCGACCAAAATGTTTAATTTCACAACAAAAACCCTGTTTTAAATACATGAAATTAAAAAGGTCATTCTGAGCAGAATTTTTGCATTATCTTAGACAAAATGCATCCTATATTTTTAAAATTACTCTTACCAATCCCGCTTCATATTAAACACTATTTTCGCAGGAGAGTAACCTACTCAGTGAATGTTGCCGAAAATTATGACTATTCCCAAAAGTGCTAAGGCTGATGAATTTAGGCAAATTTCAAAACTGCCCTTTCTGTCCAAAGCTTTTCAACGAATTTTGCAAAAACAGATGAGCACATTTTTTAAATATAATAAATTTCTCAGCTGTATTCCCGCCCTGTTGAGTGTTATTGGCGACATACGACAAGCATTAGATGAAGGAAAATTAATTTTCTTGGTGCTCCTAGACTTTCCCAAGGCATTTGACATAATAAGAATGTAAAAAGCTCTTTCGACAATATAATTTTTCATCAGATGCAGTCAAGCTGCTTTCATCCTACTTAAACAACAGAATGCAATCAGTTCAGCTCAATGATAATATATTCGATTTTCTCGCGGTGTCCCTAAAGGTTCTATACTTGGCCCCTTATTGTTCTCTCAAACAACTGTTCATCACATATTACTTAAGCTGATTATGTTCAAATGGATATGAGCATTGAGAATGGATTTTGTTCTATCAATGAAGATCTAAGAAATTGAAGTGCCTAGTCATATCGAAGATTGGATCTTGAGACTGCAAAAAATCTGGGGGTCACTTTAAATCGCAAGCTAACTTGGGAAAATCACATAAGTGCTGCCGTTGGAAAGATATAATGGGTGTTACGTAATTTATGGGTAGCACAGACTTTCACTCTTTAAGACTTTAAGACGCCATTGATGTCCGCTAAATCATTCGGTATATGTACCTATTTTACGTAACGAATGTGAAATCTTTTGCAGCTGCGACTCGACCAGTAAAATAAATAAGCGCCTGCTTAACACGCCTTTGGAGAGCTATCTCAATTTGCGCACTCTAGCCTTGCTATCGGATATTCTCGCAACACGTCTCTACCTCTACTACCGGCAAATTTAAGAACTTATCAAGATACAAGCACAACAAGGCATAAAAACGAAACACGTAGCTTTTTCTCTATAAATCTGTAAATTAATTTTCAAGGCTATTTATACATAAGTAATTAATTTACATTTGAATTTTTATATAAATTGTTCTTGTTTAGTTAAAAAAAAAATAATAATTAACTATGTATTTTAAAATTGTACCTTAACTTTTTAAACAAATAACCCACGAAGTAATTTAAGGGGTTACATGGGTTTCACAGCTTGAAAAAATCAAATTCTTTTTATTGTCGTATTAATTTCTACAGCATCTTGATGAAATTTTACACAGGTCTTTGCGATACAATTCACGAGGACTTGGGCGAAGGATTTTTTTTTCAATCACAACTATTAAAAAAAAATGTTTGAGCAAATTTTACCAAAATTAGCATTTTTTTGTAAAAAGGTCTGCCAAAAATTAAATTTTCACTTTTTTAATTTTTCCTTCGTCCAAATTCTGTTAACTGAAACACGAATTTTTTTTGTTAACTTCTAATGATCGTGTCACGAATTCTACTGTCAACGCGGATGCACCGTTTTTTTCGAGGCATCACCGGATATAACGTAAGAATGGCGTAGTTTCGAATATTTTCCTATGAAAAATTCCTTTTTTAAATATATATATTTAAGACAGTAAAAAGTTTGAATAAAATATTTAATTTTTTATATAAAAAATTTTTTTGAAAAAATAACTTTTTTTCCCGAACAAACCCATGTAACCCATTAAACAACATTCACAATAATTCTGACGGTTTTTAAAGTACAGCAAAACCTGCGTAAGTTTGCCATCTGTGATGCAGGCATTTTAGGCCAACTTATAAGGGTGCGTGCCTATTTTGTTTTCCTAATTTTCCACGAAAGCTTTTCTTCACACTGACGACATTCACAAACTGTAGAAACTTAGTAACATCAAGATTTAACATGAATGAAAATTTCTCTATTTTACCGCTAGCGTAACCTAATGATCGAAAACAAACTTTATACCTTGGCGATCCACTTTAAATGTACATCTTGGTGTGCCAGAAAGTTTAATGTTGGGTCCATTACTTTTTATATTTTCCTTTAACGATAACTCAAAAGGTTTTAGTAATTGCAAAACTTTGCCTACACAGATGAGGTTCAAATGCATACGACCTTCTGAACTTTATCTGAACCCACTTAAAACTCTATCGGAGTTTGACATAACAACTTTATCAACATATGTAACGAAATCTAAAAATCTAGGTGTTGTTCTTAATGTCAACCCCGATTGGTCGGATTCGTATTTTCCGTCGCCTAAGTCTTACGAAGTTGTTTCTGCACAGTTGGATCAAAAATCAAGCTTATTTGATCTTTCGGTCTTCATATCATCACGTGTGGTTATGAACTTTTCTCCAGCCTAGATTGTGAACTTTCAAAAAAACTAAATGTAGCTAAAAAGCTGCACAAGATAATGGCGAATGGCAACCCAAATAATCTTAATTAAAGGCACGAAAACGCCTAACACTTTAAAATTCCTTTTCAAGAGCCTCGATTTTGAAGTCCTCCACAGTCAACTGATTTATTTACTTTCATTCATGACAAACACGGCATCTTCTGACAAACCCCAACCCATTGTTGTTTCACATTTTTCACAAACGACATTTCATTTACAGATATTCGGGGCCCAGCAACAATAACCGCAAAATTAGTTTACCAACCGAAACCAACTTCAAGAAGTATCTATAGAATTTGATTATGCACAGAATCCTTTTCATTTCCCTATTAAGGACAACTTTCGAATCAAATAAATTGAAAGGAATATCGTTAAATCGTTGCAGTACTTCATCTTCCACAGAGGAATTTATTTCTTCTTCTGCCATCCTAGCAGCCAAGCAGAAGCGCCTCCCTACCAAAGAATGCCGTGTAGAGTCTGAGTCTGTCTGAGTTACAGCAGCCTGCTAAAGAATGTCCGAGTGTAAATGAAAGCTACCTCCGATCAGATCCAATTATGATGGATGGCATAGAGAATAAGTGACCGAAAGGAATTTATTTTTTCCCATTTAATTTGGAATGTTTTCCCTTTTGTTTGTGGATGTGCGTGCTAACGCCCGGAAGCCGTCTACAGGTTTGGCGACGACCGACGATGACTACTTCTGGAAGTTAAACTGACAAAAGGTCATCATCAATAATGGAGCGGGATTTTCATACAAACACAAACTATTGAGGAATTCCGAGATTCGAATTCAATTGGAAGGATGCCCCCACAGAAAGTTATTTGCGATTAGTGGTCGCTCACCGAAGGGAATTTTAACAGAAAACTAATGGAGAAATAGTAATGCTAATGGAAGTCATCGTTATGGCTGTAATCGTTTCGTAATCAGTTCTCAAGACACTGTGACGTAGTGTTTTGCTCGAAGAAATAACAAACAATTTGCTTGCGATAAGCTTATCATTCAGCTGTACACCATAATAATGGTAACATTGGCGGGAAATTGTTATCTTTAGTCTGCTCAGTTAGAGTGGAACACGTCAGATTGGAGTTTGTTACCCGAATGGCGTGAGGTAATTGCTCTTTCACAAATAGGGTTTCGAAATGCAGCACATTTTAGAAACAGAAAAAAAACAACGACATACTCATGTCCTGGGACCACAAATTCAATTATCCGGGGCTAAAAATATCCTTCCTTTTTCATTCTTCATATTTCTTTATTGAGGATTTCCTTTTGTGTTATCATTTTCATAAAAACGATAAAAAAAACGAGAGGAATTTCTCTCGGAATTGTGTATATTGAGCAATTTTCTAGATTCAAATACCACTATCTACGGTGAAGCACGGAAATACCATACACCCACACGCTAGAATGTTGCTTCCGTTCTCCGTTTTATACGCTCGCTGAATGTATTCTATCCGCAATTAAGGCGATTTCACGTTCACAATTACCATTTCAAGCACACGTACATATAACTGACTCAATAACAATTTCGCAGCATTATGGCTGAACGTGAATTTGTAATCGCAACAGAACTACTTCGTTCGGTTCGAAAAGTTGATTAAGGGATAGGAATGATATGCAATTTCATTGAATTGCAAGTGGCAACCAATAAGAATGAAAGGATTATGAATTCGTTTAGGATATGAGTAAGAAAGCAACGTGTTTGGAACGTGGGTTGGTTGGTTTTGTTCGCTGAACTTATCATCTTATGCAAAGAAAATTCGTGCGGATGCTTTAGTTTTTGTGGTAAGACTTTTGATTAAGTCGATGGAAACTTAAGGTTTCTTTAGAAAATGTGCAGAAAAGAGAACCCAGAGAAGTGAAATAAATGCAGATCAAGGTTTTTTTAATTTTTTAAGTCGCTTCTGTTGGTACAGAAAGTTTAAAGCCAAACAATGTTTTGCCATAAATTTCTTAAATAAGGCTTCATAAATAGTTTTATACGATCCTTGGCTTCAAATAATATAAAAAGTGAAAAACGAAAACACACGAGCGTTTACAAATCAATCAATCTGTGAAGCAATCCTAGAGTTCCTAACGGAGCTAAAAAAGGAGATACATGTTAGTAAGGCAACACTAGGAAATAGAGATGTACACCTCAGAGTAAAGAACCACATCCATCTTAGTTGAGAAATAAAGAAATCGAGAAAGAAATGTGGTCGTGTATGCGGACGATATGATGTTACAGGTATCAAGGGTAAGTTTCCTTCCGTGATCAACGAAATTATGGGAAATTTCCTAAACAGGGTAAGGATCTGGGCACATATTCGCATAAACGGCCAATCACTATCTCAATCGGCTAATAGTGTTTGGATATAAATTTTAATAAAAAGATGGGCAGGTGACTGGAGACGCAGATCAAAAAATCTACACGAACAGTTCCAAAACGGACGGGGGGGGGGGGTGTCTTATTTATTTATAGACTTTCGATTACTTCTATTGTGTTGCAAGCGCCACTACGTGCTATCCAAGATGCCGTCAAATCCAACTACAAAAAAATATAGACTCGACGCAAAAAATATATTGAAAGCCAGGCTGCCATCAAGGCTATCAGCTCAAAATAAGTTCTAGAATGCCACGAGTAGCTGGTCTTGCATGATCAGCTCAAAGTTACTCTGGTTTGGATTTACAAACAGGTGCAGTTGCAATATCGCAACTGAAAAACACTACTTTTGCCTCTGCCCGGCAATAGCTAGTTTCGAAGTCTCAAAGAAAGATATTACGGAACTAATTTGACTTCCATAGGTCTGATCTAATGGTGTCTAATGAGTTGTGGCATTAAACTGCACTTGGTGCTAGTTGCGATTCTTCAGAACCACCTGAATTCAATATGTACCCACCTACGTTTCACATCAAAGCGTCTTAGTAAGTACGCACTAGGAGTGAAGGTACCTGTACTGAAAAAGAACAACACCATAGATGCATCTATCCTCAGGAGTGTATATTTCAACAAATTACAAAAAAATAGAGGCTATACTGCGTTCTATGCTTTAAATTTACACTGCTAAAGTGAGAACTACTAGACACGTGAATAAGGGCAAGCAGGTTGTAAAGGCGCTAGTTGCTCAGTACAATCATGTACACTTAGCTAAGAAGGAAAGGAAAAGGAACTCACAATTTTAGAAAGTAACCATTCTCGTAACTTCATAAAAAAAAACAAGCAAACTCCATTCGAAAACTTCAAAGAGGCGTGAGCAATGGCAAAAGCAATCCCTTCTCTTTTGAATTACACAATGCAACACATTTTCTTTGATTATTCTTAAAATGTGCTCCACCCGATAAGTAAGCAAATTGTTCATCTGTCATTTCAGTTCATATTTAGCGTTCACCTAGTCCACACCAGAGTATTCGTTCAAAATACAAAATGGAACGTTGGACAAATCGTGTTGCTGTAGTCACCGGTGCAAGCTCCGGAATTGGTGCCGCTATTGCCAAATTAGTTGTTGGAGCCGGTCTACAGGTGGTCGGATTAGCGCGTCGTCTTGAACGATTGGAAGAAGTGCGTCAAACACTTCCCGCCGACCAACAGAGCCGTTTTCATTTAAAAAAGTGTGATATCTCCCAGGAAGATAGTGTTCATGAGGCGTTTTCATGGATTGAAACTACCCTCGGTGGTACAGATGTGCTGGTAAACAATGCCGGTATTCTTCGTGATGGAAATCTAGTCAATATGGCTTTGAAAGATGTCAAAGATGTCGTAAATACGAATTTGATGGGTCCGATACTATGCACGCAACAGGCTTTCCGCAGCATGGAGAAAAGAAACTTTCCTGGACATCTTATTTTCATCAATAGTACAGCTGGCTTGGCGGGATATAACCCCGGGCACGAGTATCCCAGCTTGAATGTGTACACACCGACCAAATTCGGATTGAATGCGGTCAATGAGATTTGTCGACAGGAACTGATTACACTGAAAACTAAAATTAAGACAACGGTGAGGGGAACCATGAGCCATTAAATGGAATTTTTTCACACTAATTCTCTAAAAATTTACAGAACATCAGTCCCGGATGGGTGGCTACAGACATTGTACCAGATGAAACGAAAGAAGCTCTAGGAGATGTAATCCTTCAGGCTGATGACATAGCACAAGCTGTAATTTATGCTTTGTCAACTCCACCGCATACTCAGGTTCAAGAAATTACGCTTAGGGCAGTAGGTGAATGGTATTAATTTGTTGTGAGTTTAATTAAAGTTTAATAAATCTACGGATTAAGGAAGTGAATTTGTAATTTATTGCTTCGTGTCTTTCACAAAAGAAAGTGCTTGACTATATCGGGTAACTTCTCTTTATGTTGCAGAACCAATAACAGGGGAATTTGCAAATAAATAATGAATAGTTGGCAAAATCAAGTTTATCCTGGTAGCACTAAGGGCATTGAACGATAATTGTATCCAACGAGGAGTCTTTGAAAAATCCCTTCACTAACAGCTATATAAAAAAGTGAGTTAAATGGGCAAAAAGAAGATGGAAGTCTTAACTCTATTGATTTAAGTTTTCCAACTCTATAAAAAAATTTACGTGAACAAAGTTAACATCAATTTATTCTCCCGCACCAACTTTTATTTCATTCTTATTTAGAATAGAACAACAGATATGCTTATGGAATCTAAATAAAATATATCATGAAATATCTCATACAATATATTACTCCTTATTTTCCGATGTACACATATCTAAACATAATATAAAGCTAAGTGAAGATTTCATACTTTTAATAAACGAAATAAATAACTAAATATATAATGAAATATATAAGAACACTTTAGAAAGAGTCAGAAACAAATAGTATTGAACTCCAAACCACATATTCCGAGCTCATCACTTACTACAATTGAATACAACTCCTCTTATCTTATATATGTTTTATATGAATTTTTCATTTAATAATGATATATTTATGTCATGGGAGAAATACAAGTTCTAAGATACCGCTGACTACAATTGATTTAAACTGACACTGATTTATATTATTATCCGTGTTAAAATACTTGAAGGATTATATACCTCATGATATATGTCATGAGAGCATATAATATCAACGTTTTCATGAGATATGTTGTGTTTTGAAGTACATTTAATGATACCCATTGACATAGTCAATAAAAAAATATTTATAAATGTGAGATTTGGCCAACGCTCTCAAAAAGTAAAATACAGAAACCAGCTCGTTCGACAAGGAAAAGAGGTTCCCATAACCACCTTCTCGACAGTACAGCAGCTCGTGTATAGTTGCACGAGTGATTTTCATCGACCTAAGGTATTTAAAAGAGAAGAGAGTGTGAGTATAACTGGGAAAAAGAGTTAAAACGGCGCAATCCAAGAAGCTCACCAGGCAGCGATGGAGTTTGAAAACCCGGTGTAGGTCGACTTCAAGATTGATCACATGTTGTCACTGTTCTTAAATTTAAAAAGTGACTTCACAACATAATATTTGAATGTAAGATTATGGCCAGAAGATAGGCTGAATTAAGTCCTGAAAACATCGTCAGTAAAATGCTGACAAGTAACGACTGCTGGAGGATGATATCCTCTTTCATTTAATTAGTATTTAGAGCAAGATAATACGTCTCAAACCACAAAATATGCGGCTTTGGGCCCCATGTTTAAAATGTCTCAACCGTAAGGAAGAAATTGGACGGCTAAAGCTATGAAAACTTATCGATAAATTTTTTTAGACTTTCGCGACATGACTTCGATTTTTAAGGATTACTTGGAAATACTTGACATATTGAATATACGTGAAAACAAGAAACATAGAAGCCGAATTTGGGTTCGAAGTCCTTGATGTGAACGTTGGACAATTTGGCGACAACATTCTTGATATTAAAGAATTTTATTCATTTCTTTTGCATTTTTCAAACACCTTTCAAAACAGACTAACCTTTAATTTCATAATTGTCTCATGCGATCAATATATATGCTAAAAATTATTTTTTGATATAGACAGGTATTTCCTGTTAAATTTTTTTTTCGCCTGACATTGAAAGGCAACATAAAGACGACATTGAAACATATAATATTTGAGAGAAGGTAGATACAAATTATGTCATGTCATAAAAATACCATGCGAAAAATATTGCTGTATATAGAGTGTTAGAGACGACCATTAAATGAAAAATGTTTTTAACATTCTAGAGCTGCTAAATAAAAGTAATGTTATGCCATAAATATGTCATATCATAAAGATAACCTGCCATAAATATATCTCGAGATAAATATTGCTTTGAATTCATAGCTTTTAAAAAAGTTCTTTTAAAAAGTTCCTTAATAACTATGTTCATTTAAAAAAAACACAAGTTTCCAAACTCACTTTAAATAATTAATGCAAACCTTCTCAACCAGCTTTTACCCAATGCAAATTAATCATTTTGTTTCGCAGTTACAAAATATATTTCTCATAAATTTCTCATTAAAAAATTCATTAAAGTTTCTGGATGGTTCATCCTAAATCCCGTGCATTAATGATTAACAAGTTTTCCTTTCCCAAAGAGTTGACTGCCCCTTGGGCATTGTGCCCTTAGTGTCAAATCAAATTAGCTTTTGATGTCAACTTAATTATAGCAAGAATTCCTATATCACCCAAAATGAAGACATAATTCCCAATAAACAAACAAACAGAATTTTAATGCCTTCGACTTAGAGCACTAAACGCCCACATACTACAAAATTCCTCAATCGACCCTCAAAAAGGATTAAAACAAAATTCTGTTTGATATATTTTTTTTGTGCGGCGAACGTCAAAGACATGGACTGGGCGTGAGAGTGAAACTTTCGAGGCAAAACTTCCGGTGGCTTTCAATTAAAAATATTGTTTTGTGAGAAGCAGTGAAGGTTATTTAAGTTTTTCTAGTTAAGTTAATTCTGTAGTTCTGCAAACTAAACTTGAATTCAAGACGACACCACTGCTGGTTGCCTGAAATTCTGTTCGTCAAAAGAAATTGCAACAAATTCAAAGAAGACGAGTCTCATCCTTTCACAATTTTACAAAGACATACTGAAAAGGCTGAATTCAATGCCGCTGAAAAATAAACCCAACACCTGATTGAAATTCTTGTCAAACGATCTATTTCTGTAAATTTTTTTTTTTTTGATGATGAATCCAACCGTAGGCGTTCCTAAGGAATCCAAATTAACTGTCTGGTGAAAAATATATTTAGCCCAATTCGTAGAAAGTTGACAAAAAAGAACAACTCTACTTGATATCCGAGCCCACTTCATTAGGTTACATCTTTTCGTTCCGGCCTAGCTAATCTTTTTAAAGAAAACAATGAATTATAAGAGTTTCTATGGGAACCCATGCACTCAGGCGTGCAACACGCCCACAAAGCTGTCTAAGGAACGATTTAACTTTGCAAAACAAACAAAATATTTATTTTAAACTCGGGAGTAATTGTAAAATTTCAAAGGAAAAAATATTGTCTTTTTCGCTTCATCACACTTTTTTTTTATTTTATTTCGCTTGCGGCCGGACCGAAATGTGACGTCAATGAAAAACCAATAGGAAAATAGCATACATATTTCATTTTTTTGTTATTGTAACCCCACCAGGACTCATTGAACTTCTGCCATTGAATTGTGTTAGTGTGATAGACCTCTGTGCGGTGCGGTTGTTCTGCGGTATACAGACGACTCTCCTCTATCTCTCGCTCATGGTTCAATTAAATGTCGAAAATCAATATATCGTTGAAACACATGAGATAATATCCGTTATTCCTTTCCAGGACATTCCACCGAAAAATCCATACATACTTGCACTCAATCAAGAAGGGATTTTTGTATTTCCATCCCACGTCGTTCGCGGATAAATACACTCTTTGAAGTGGGTTTTCTATCAAGGCAGGTACATACCTACCTACCGAAGTTGGAGTGGCGGGCTGGTGGTGGCGACATTTTATGGAAAATTCATGTTTTCCATTTACCACACGGACTGGGCCGGGCGATGGCGGTGGCAGCAGCGGCGCGAGGTGGAATAAACAATGAAATTCCCGTAGGTAAGAAGATTGTTTTAAAAGTTACTTGATGATTATTTTATATTTTCGGGGTTTGAGTGTCAGATATGGGAGGCTGATTCTGCAGCGATGAAAATTTCCGTAAATATTCGGATGATAACAAAGAACGGATGAAGTGATGGCAAACAAACTAATTTTCTTTTTTTTTTTGGTTAAATTTACTGTAAAACATTTTCAAAGATATAGCAAAATAAGAAACCGGCAAACAGGGAATAAATGAATCACGTTGAACTTTATTGTGTTGTTGGTCATCGGAGTGGTCGAACTGACCAGACGAGAGTTCACTCTTCAGTTAAAGTAAATAAAGTCCTTAGTACAATAAAACGGAAACACAAAGCCTGCTGCAAGGAACAAGTCTCCATAAGTAGGGATCATTAGTCAATAGGAACGTACGTATCCAATCTCGGTATCCCACATAACACCCACTGGCGAAGTTGCGGAGACGCTGTTATGAGATTGAATCTCAGTCTTATACTTTCTCTGTGAATGTCCTGTCAATTCAATAGCACATTCTTCAGTTCTTGAGAAAAAAAACCTCAGCGTTGGTGATTGCTAGGTGCCTAGTTCCTCGACTGGAGATGGAGTAAGCAATCCTAGGATAGTGAGGAAGAGGAGGAGTGAAATCTCACTATGACATTTCCGACGGCAGAGGACGAATTCTAAGTATGGAATTAATGGTCCAATCGTAAACTGCTTCGGTGTATTAAAATTCCAGGTGTAATTGATCTCCAATACCAAGCCAGGGTGTTGGAAAAGAATTATTGGTGGACGAGCCTTTAAATGACAAATGGAACCACTCACATACCCGCAAGCGGGTTACTGGCTCTGAAATACCCATTTCCTTCTATCCGAAAAAGTCTCTGACTCTCCAGATTAAGGGTTGTGGGAGGAGTTACCTGCCCAACCACGTCAAATCGGTTAAGGTCAGATTAACTTTTGACAACTCCGACAAAACGAACAGAGGAAAACGACTTATGTATCTGTACGTGGAATGTTTGGACCCTGAATGCGCCGTGTGCAGCCGAAAAATTAGGTAATGTCCTAGACTGCTATAAAGCAGACATCCCCTACATCTTCGAAGTGCGGTGAGGTGGGCCGGGCAAGAGAAAGATGAAAAACTTTTTTGTCTACGTCTATACTTGCTTTAAGGAATGAAAGCAGTTAGGTTCTGGATTGAACGCCTTATACCAATCCATATCAAAGGTCAATTCGCCAATATCAAGCTGATATGCGCTCACGCCTCAAACAGAGGAAAATGACGAAGGTTTTGTCAAGGAGCTCGTAGAGCAATGTCCGAAGGATTTTGTTAAAATGGGCGATTTTAATGCCAAAATAGGTGAGAAGAACATAATTGAGAGCACAATCGGAGAGCATAGCCTGCACAACAACACGTCTTTACAATAACACGGATGCTATGTTTCTCCAGCAAACACACGGTTTCTAACCTCAATATTCACGATTACCAGATCAAATCGTCACCAAATTGACCATGTTGCGATCGACGGCAAGTACTGTTCAAGTATTTTTTCTGAACTTTACCTTTACGTTACAGCCAAGACACGTCGGAGACCAGAACCTTTCCCGATCGTGTATTTCTCAAACTCTCTAGGGGTCCTTTGCAGCCGCATTAGTGCGTTTAGCTATATCATAGATGCCTCAATGTCGCGCTTCTCATGCCGAAGAAGTTGCTTCGCTTCTCTTTTGCTTAAGGAGCTTACGAGCCGCTCTCGTCGCCTTGTAGGCATGTTTCTGAAACGCTCGATTGAGGAAATAAAAAGGTGCAACTCCTTGAATAATATTTGCGTTTTACCAAAAGGTAAAAAGAAGTAAAAGGAAGGTTCCAGGAAAATAATACCTGAACAGGAACCTGTAGAGATGCACGAAGTTATCTTATAGTAGAGTCGCAATCGGTGCTAAGCATATGGAAAAACATTTCTTCAAATTGCTAAACTGCAAAGGCAAAAAGAATTTCTCTGTCTTGCAGCCAAGACGGAAGCCCTAAATTCCGTCCAACCGACCATAATGAATTGAGGATATCAATGTCTAAATTAAAATCTAAGAAGACCATTTAATGCAGCAGCATATGAATTGGTGGAGAGCATTAACCAACTCATTTCAAACGGAAGCAGATACCCGATGAACCTCAGCATTGTTTACCCGGTTCACAAGAAAGGAGACTCTCTAAACTGCGAGAACTTTAGATGTACAAGTCTCCTAAACATCGCGTATGGAAGCACAAGTGGAAGCGGACTTTAACCAACTTAGAGTGCGCAACTGGAGGCAGTTAGCTAAAGAGCACACTAATTGTAGAGGCTTATAAGTTGAGGCCCAGGGCCACCCCGGACTGTAATGCGGCATAAAAAAGTAAGAAAAACAACTCATAAGGCAAGCCGTGTTTTGACGTGTTGGCGGACATCACAGGCATAACCCATTATTCAGCTCTCCAAAATAAACTTACAACTAGATATGTGTTGGTAAGTATAAAAAATATGTTAAATATAAATCGTGCCTTACCTTCTTCTAAGAAACTAATCTGGGTTGTGCCCCTCTAGTTTAGATCCCGGGTATACCCTTGGGCCATCAAAATATTACTTAAAAGCTTAAATTCGTAGAACTTGGCGCCGTTGTAAACTTCAATTAAAATATTTACGAGGATATTGAATTCAAGCGAAATGGTTTAGTGTCCTTGTGAGGACCTATACCTGAAATTTTTGTCGAATATGCAGTGGGAAGAAAGTTTGCACTAAGGCTTTCACAACCACAAGCTTGACAACGAAAAATGTTAGTTTTTACGCTGCCGCAGGTTTGATGGTAACATTAAAAGAACTTTAGGGTGGGCAAATAGTTGTAAGTTTTTCAAGGGACTTTGTTTGTTGATAGCTGGTTGAGGGAATATATCAAATAACTAGCTACATACATTCTTAAAGAAATAAACTTAAGTAGGCACTTTATGACAAAAAATAGGGCAATCTTATGACAAAAGCTATCATATAGAAGTTTTAACTCAATAATGTAAGGACAAAGCCCTTACGGTGTCCGGTTTTTTTTGGAGAAGATAGGTTTTGGGTCGAGTTCACCGCTGCTATTCTCTGACATTTTAGACCCACCTACAAATGTTGACAGTGGTTTTTTGTATAGGAATCGCAAGTTTAAAGCCTAGATTGGAGTCAATTAGCAGGCAGGTCTGTGGATTTGGGAACATAATGGTGTATTCATGTAATGTTATAATGACGAGAGTGCTGACTGGTAGCCATTTGCCAAATTGAAAGAAGTTAAAGCACGTTTTTTTTTAAGAATGGTGTTTCTTTTCAGGTCAACCCTACTTAGGCCAGGAGATTCGATCATACCATTGAAGTATAGACCAAATGGAGTATAGCATACGTATTGCTATAGGTAAGTAAGGTTAGGTAAACTGGTTGCCATGACAAAAGCCATTTATACCGTCGGTCGGTCCATTAAAATACCACTTAGTGGGGAAGGGCATAGGGATCACTACGGAGACTTACTTCGAGTTGTCCACTTGTTAGTAGTTGGAAAAAGGGTGAGAGCTTGTTGAGGTTGCAATCGCACCTCATACACTTCTATTCGTTCTCTGTAGACTACAAAACCCCAAGTGGAGGTGACTGATGCAATCAAACCTAAGACCAGTCTCGAATAAGTGTAAAAAAGCGTTGAGTAGCTGATAGAGTCGAAGCCTAAATGTTCTTAAATTTTTTTTAGCAGAGACTACTGCTCCCAGATTACTGGAAGAACGAATAAAGGCTTTCTTAAGTTTCCAATTCCAGGCCAGTTAGCACAGAAGGTGTGTTGTGAATTCCTTTTCGTCAACGTCTCTGCTGCTTCTGCAGAAGTCGTTCGATGGTCCTCCGATTCCGTTGGCATGCCTTCCTGAAAGACAGTGCACCATTGATACCTCTTAGCACGGGCTCGATATTTTTACCACTTACAAATATAAATTTCTAAGTTCAGATTTGCTTGGAAGCTATGCATTTTCTGCTGTCTTTCCATCGTTTATTGGCTGCCTTGAGTGCAATTATCGCACCCAAAGCTATCATTTACATGGGGACGAACATCAGCTTGGTTTTGTCCGGTACCAAGTTTTCCCTAGTTGATCCGCTCTGCAGTTGCCTGGAATGGCAATCCTTTACCTTAATTTCGATCTAGGGAAAGGAACTAGGAAAGGATTTAGGTATATGTACACCACGATAGTTTTTTTCCATCTACTTGAAAGTTTTTGGAGAGTCTATATGCTGATTTCCAGAAAACCCATGGCTTCTGCCTGAACATGACTACCTCAGCGCCTGCTGTTCGATGTACGAGAACAGCTTACAACCATTTTTAAAAAGTCTCGAGTTTCAAGAATAATTTTCTAGAATTTTTCCTTAAATATTGGAGGTGCTCCCTTTGTTCCTCGCTCTCATTTGGCTTGTCACACAACTTCTAAATCATGTCTAAACAATTTAAAATGTAAACTTGGTCATATTAAATTACTTCCTGTATCCATTATTGCCTTTTCTCTCTACCTACACTGTAATACTAGGAAATCAAATACAACAAAGAAAAAGCTGACTCGAGCCCTACTCCCCCTGACTTACAGCTTCTGTTAGCGAAAACTTAAATAGAGATTCTTTTCGAAATTACACGCATCTCATACATCAAACATTAGGGATGCCCACATTCCCTGGATTTGAAGCTCCCACTTGTGCTATTGTAACTTTAGACATAAATTACTGTTTCTTATTTCTATTTCCTCTCGGCTCTCTTAGCTCACTGTTGCTTGCTTTTTCGAGGAAAACTCCAATTAAAACACATTATTCGAATCTCCCCATTCATTCGCCGAAGTGAAGTGATGTTGAAAACTCAATTAGTCCCACCACACACAAATACTACCAACACTACGGTGCCGAGGGGAAAAATAAATCAGCCATCAAGCTCGGGTGGTGAGTGTCGTATATTGCTGTAAAAATGTAGAAATTTTGTGCGGGCGAGAAACTTACGCATTTTGGCCAAAAAAAAAAAAACAATTAATTTGTTTCCGAACTTCACTCACTCTACTCAGCCAACAACAAGGATTCATGTCTAATAAAGCGTTAAAATCGCATGTTTAAGAAAAATATATATCAATCAGTTTCTAGGACAAGTTTTGTTTAACTCATTTTAAAATTCTTAGAACGTAAACAAAACTTGTCTGATGATGTCCTCTTTCATGCGGTGCAATAAATAAATCCTTAACCAACTTGGTTTCGCTGTCGTGATTCTGATTCTACGAAGCATCAGGACTGATTCCAAATTGTTTTAAATTTGTTGGTTGCTCTGATTTTAAGCTTCAATTTTGTTGATTCTGCCATTATAAAGATTCTCATTCAATTAAACTGTCATTAAAAATTTAAGGACTGACGTTTTTGTTGATTTTTTTTTTTGCTTTTTTTGCAGCTCCTGAGGTTAATAAATATTTGTTTACAAACAATGTCCCCGCACGCACACACATGCGACGACCCGGCCCAAAATGAAATCCATGAAATATTGAAAAGTTTTCGACTTCGTTTTACTTTTGTGCAAAGCAAAAAACTTTTACGTCAAGGTAGAGAATTTCATGACATCTAATCACCTGCCTTTACGAGCATCAAATGAGTGAAATAATTTGGCAAAAAAGTTTTATTTTTCTCGGGATTTACTGGTTGCCATATTTATCCTGGCGCGAGGGTTATTTATGGCACATAATATTGGCGGGGGAGTGGTAAAAGTTTTCTTCGGCAAAAAAACAAAAACCAAACACGTAAAATAAAATGAAAGTGACAGATTTATACGCTTTTAGAAGGATATACATTCGGTTGATGGTCTTGCTGAATGGAGCATGAAATTTTGTTTCTGCGAGTGGTTATTAGGGAACTATTTGATGAGAAATATTGGGCCCTTAGTAACAAACTTAATGGCAACGAGCAATGGGTTTAAAATCTATAAATTTTTGCTGTTCAATGGCTGTGTTTACCCGGGAGACTATAACCCCGACTAAGCCAAAGTTTGGTGCAAGTTTTATAGGTGTAAGCATATCAAACGGCGACTAATCTGTTTAGGTCAGCCCTTGAGTCTAGGTCCCCAGGCCCGAAATAAATCGAAAGTTATATTTTACCATGGCTTCGATCATTCTGAAGTTGGCATTCAACAGAAAATTTATTTCTACATTTTCCTAGCTGTCACCACAAATCGAATTGAAGGAGATTGGAAGGCACTTCAAGCCTTACTATTTCTTCCGCATAAAATATGTTCGACTTGGTGATATGTATTTGGAAAGATTTTTACATTCCAGTTAACTCTTCTCCATTCTCAAGTAAGTAAGGAGGTATGATACTTACTTTTTGTCAAGATGTCAGTGTCAAAATAAACCACTAGATGGCCCACCATTTACATGCATATTTGCTGGCTTAGTAATGTGGTCCAAATTACCCCGTTGAACCAAAAGGTTTAAGATATTCTAGTTCTTAATACTAAATTCATTTTGTTTGATTTATTCACCTTCTGTTGAAAAAGTTGTTTCTTGACTTTGAGGAACAACATTTTTGCTCTTACTCCAAACGCTGGCCTAAATTAACCCACCAACCGTTCTCAAAACTTCGCAAAGGAGAATGTAGGATCGGGTTTAGGGCAGATAAGCTTCTTTTATGTAGCCAGAGCAGATGACGTAAGGAATTTCTTGCAGAAGTAGATGAAACGCAGAGTTCTTGGCGACATCGACATGTCATTAACACTCATACCGAGAATGGAAAACCTCGGTCTTAGCGATGCACATGCCATTTATGATTAATGATTTATTATTGTGTTTTGGAAGCATTCAATTCTACACGGTTTATTTAACACCACCTTAAAATAAATACGTTAGTTACCGTTCTATTTGCACCGCCGAAGAGCAAGAACAAGAGTTTTTAAAGGAATATGAGAAACTAAGCGACCTAAAACGTCTACTGTATTAAAAAATGATGTTAAACTTATGAGACGAGTGACTTCCCTAGTGAAAGCCACCATTTGGTTAGTTTCTTAATTCTGCCGATGAACGGAATTCTTATTGGAAATTCCGTCGTCTTAACCAATAAAGAGCCGGGCATTTACAGAGGATGTTTTCGGAGGTTTCATCATTCTCTAGACAGAACCTACATTCAGTCTCCGGGCACAAATGCATGTTGTGAAGATGATACCCCAAGTCGTAGTGGCATGTGAGGAAGCTCACCAGCTACCTAATATTCTCCTTACTTAAGAACGAGATTTCCTTGTAAGTAAAATAAATAAATAAATATCTTAAACGACCCATACAAGACCTAAGGCCTAGCTTCTCCAACCATTTTGTGTGCGAAGATATATTTTTTGACACGAATATATGGACCTACAGTTTAATTAGTCTTGAAGCAGCATGCTTCTGAAAAAGGGTTCTGGTTCTAAGAACGCACATTCTGATCCAGCTCTAGACAGCATGTCCGCAGATTCATTTCCTACCTTGGTGGCCAGATTCGCTCCAAGTTTGGCTAGGTTTGGCAACGCATCGCAGCAGCACGTTAATGTCATAGAATCAACAGTGTTAGATGATGGAGCTTGTAGTGCTACTTTAATATCCGAGAAGATGTGAATTCTGGAGCCTTTAATTCCTTTTCGGGAAATAAAATTTGCGCAGACGTGGATTTCCGCCTGAAATACCGTGAGACCAATTCCCATTAGTATCGAGACTTTGGTGTTGGGTCCAAAGACAGCAGCTCCAACTCTAGATTCCATTTTTGATCCGTCGGAAAATGAGCGATTAGAAATGGAAGACAGGAGGTCATTTAAATCATCAATCTCGATTGCATGCATTTTCCTCTGATCAGAGACCTCTTTTCAATGAGAATGACTATCACATCACCAATGGTTTGGAAATGTGCTGGACAAATGAAAATCTGATCAGAAAGTGAATTTGCCAGTGCTGAAGAACACGCCTTCAATATTTTTGGGGAAATACCAACGGGACCCAGGCTCTTGCAACCGTACGAGTGCGCAGTTTGTGGACTTGTATTGGACATAATTCTAGCCCCTTCGAGTATTCTTGTACTCTAGTACTCTATTCTGGTCTATTCTATTCTCTAGTACTCCCCTTGTAGTACTCTATTTATAGTATGCATCTACAAAGTACTAATTACCGTGTTTTTTTTAAAAAAATTTAGATGAAATTTTAAATTTCTTGAAATTTCAAAAACCAAAACCTCAAAAACTATCACGTCCATTAGTTACTAATGATAACGACCTAAACGCATACAGTTTCGCATTTTACTTAAAATACTACGTTTAATGAAATTAAAAATACCACGAAATAGTTCAACTCCATCTAGGGATGTTCTAAAATCGTCGTCAGGAAGCAAAAGACAGCCATATGCCATATGCCCACGTCATCACGACAATAAAAACATCGGTTTTCATATCTCATTCAAATCTTATCACCATTTTTGAAATTTGTAACTTCTCAACCGTAAATGCGCCTACTTAAAGTGTGAAATAATTTTTGGAAAAAAAAAAATTAATGCTCACATTGCCGTTCACCTTTCCAAAAATGTGACGTCGTCGTTGGTTAATGAAACGCGCCACTTCAGTGAATTTCATTCCATTATTCAGAAGCGGAAATTACACCGAAAAAGATGGCATTTAAAAATACATATTCAATGAATTCATACATATTTCCAGTAAGACGCTTGCTTCCTCTTGCTGCTAACAGGCATTCCACGCCAGAAAATTGTCTCATTTAAGGACACTAAAAGTGTTCTGGGAGTGGCTTTTAACTTCGTATGCACAAACAATGAGTAAGTCATCGGAACGGGAGCATGTGTTTCCTCCTATTTTGCGTCGTCGTAAAAACCAAACCTAACAATGTATTTTTTAATCAGTACGATAAATATACCCGGAATACTCCTTAAGTATTCCTACACGAAAAAGGCGTATATACATATATTTGTTTTCCATATTTACCTGGTGTGAGCGCGACGGAAGTTCACCAAAGTCACTTTAAATTAATTTTTCCTAAAGAGAATTATTTGATATAGAATAGAGCGGGAAGGGAATGCGTATATAGGATCAATAAATAGGGAAATCAATAAAAATGTTCATAAAACATGACGACGACGGAGAGATAGAGCTTTGAATTTAATTAAAAGTTTAGCAGAACGAAGCCATCATCATACCGGTTTATTATTTTTTTCTAAACATGTATTCGAAAGAATTTACATGCAATGCATATGGCTAGGCTACGGTGAAGGATAACTTGTCCTTGCTTTTCAATGTCCACATAAAGTTATCTCCGAAGCAGAAATACAAAAGTACATGTGTGCATATCATAGAAAGCCATTAGTAAATGCAAGCGGAAATGGTAGTACTGGTAGTGGTAAGAAATATGTTGCAGGTCGCTATTATGGATAAGCGAACGAACATAGGTTTTTTTTTATATATATTTGCGAACAGAGGATGTAGCTACAAGGATGTTTTGTGTCTTCTTGTGTTTCTTTTGGATTATACAATCAGAATTGTAAATTTTTGAATTGGAGAGGATAAACTGAATAAGCGGTTTAACGTTCTAGAGTGCATGGTGTCCTTGCATTTTACGGATAAATGTGGACAAGTAGATACACTGGGTATTCTGTGTGCAGAAATGAACAATTTGTTGTTCTTGCTGAATTTATGAATAAACATTAAACAAATCATGTTGTATTAGAGTGATTTGTATAATGAATGGAATGGAATTTGAATGCAAACTAGGTTTTGTCCTGCCAGTTCTTTTCACTTTTAATTGGCAACAGTATTCGACATTGTTTTGTGAAAATCTTAAAGGGCGAACGAATGTGAAGGATGTCTTTACAGTGAGGGATTTAATGGATAAAACGAACGTGGACAACAGAATACCTAAAAGCGTGAACAAACAATTAAGAGCTTGAAGCCAACCCGGATCAAAGATTTTATTCCTAAAGCCGAAAAAAAGTATGCATTTTTCAAAAATATTTAAATAACGACTACATTTTCACCTCTTCAAGCATTTTCACACCACACACAGGCTTTTCCAATAAATAAGTATGTAGAATAGTTCAAGTGCTGCGAGCCAGCGATGGAAAATTGGTTACAATTGTAACTTTTTGGATGCAATTAGCTACAATACGTTTTTTTGGTGCATCTACAATGATTTTGCTTCAGTAAGTGCGCGAAATACAGGCACGATAAACGTATGCCAAGACCTGTGCAAGAACATTATTATTGCGAAGACAGCGCTTTATGCTAGCGAAACGATTATCAATAAATCTTTACACGTTTCCACCGAAAAAAAGAGAATTCATATTGGGGTTTTCTTCTAACACGCTCTCTGGGCCTATGACTCCCAAATTTGCGCACAAAATGGTTGTCTGCTTGTCAAATTGCTTCCTCGCTCTTAATTTTCAGCAACCAACAACACTTTTGACATATCCAAGTATGGTAAATTGGTATTGAGTGTGTTCACAGACCGATTCTTACATGTATACCTATTTTTTTTCTAGATTATTTTTTAGTATTGTCTTCGACAGATCAAAATTTGTATTAAAATAAAAAATCTCGGGATTTAAGACAGATTTATTGCAGTTTTGTTTTAATTTGGGTTCAGTACTTGATGGAAATGTAACGTTACACTTTGTAAGGCCTTCCAAAGGCAATGGTATATTGTCCAAATTGAGTACAAATTCGTTGTACCTCTCAGAAAAATTTACTAAGTTTAAGCTGTCAGGAAAAGTTGACGTGTTAGTAACCTATTTAGAGCGAGCTTGACACTTTTTTACTTCTTTTCGGAAGCATATTTATTTTTTTAAATTTTATTAAAATAACAGAAACGAAGTAAAATATCGAAAACGATGGACATGCATTGTACAAAATATTATTTTATGTTTCACTCTTTTCCAAAAAATGTTTTAGATTACTACCAAAAGTTTTCATTTAAAAAAAATTATAAAGAAAAAGTCTGAAATTTACTTGGCTTTTTTTTTTAAAAAAAAATTCGAAAGCTGACATAAAAGTTTATGTTTTGCAAATGTTCATGAGATGTGGTCAACTTTTTCATGATTCTACTGTAATTGAATATGTTTTGGTTGTTCAAATTATCAAACGCTTTAACGGTGACAGAAACCTTATAAGGGTTTAAGAGTTTCGAAACGAAAAAATTGTGGCATTCGTAACGTGTTTCGCGCACAAACGCAAACATTTGAAAATAGCAAAACTGGTACACATATGTAAGCAACATTTTATGCAACTTGTGTGTCATGACATATTATGTTTCATCGGAAGAAAAGTTGCATTTCAATACCAATAAATTCAATTCATGTTTGCAAAAAAGTACAATTCAAATATTTGATTTTCCATTGGAGGTGAATTATTGTTTGGGTATGGTGAGTAAGTGAAGTAGACAATTGGAAAATAAGCATGAAATAGAGTTTTAAATAAAAATTAGTGAAAAAAGATTAGATCAAAGAGTACTAGATTTACCAAATTCCATAAAATTACAATTCACTCAAAATTATACCTTTATTTCTCAAAATAATACCTCAATGCCTCGGAATTATCCCTAAAAGACAAACGTATGCCAAGTGCATGTGAAAGAGTGAAATGATTGAGAAATTAGACAAAGGTGAAGATTAAACGAATTTGTCCAGGCCATTTGGAGTTGCTAAATCCACAATTTCGGCCATAGAAACAAAATCTATAAAGTGGTCGCCAAAAGGCAAAACGATTATTTAAAAAGAAAAACATTTTTTTTTGGTTTTCGGGGCAACGTGGCAAAAATTTACCTGTTGGTGGCAATACCAGTACAGTTCACGGCTTAGTGAATTTAAATCACGGTTTGGTGTTTGGCTTTTAAAAATATGCGGGGAGAAACTTTCATCTGAGGGTTATCATTACTCCAAATACGGCAGTTTTGTTAATTGACGTATCCAATGATAAAATGGCCGCCAGCTAAAATAGTGTTGCCAACTTAAAGTTCTATAACTCTAAAAAAAAACACCCTTTATGTACTGAGCTGGAATAAAAATATACCCACGCAAGTCACATCGCAACAAACACTATTCGTCTTCATAATCAAGTCAACACACCCCAATTGACGCCTGAAGTATTAGTGATAGTAAGTCAGTGCAGTACGAACACGTTCAACAGTGACCGGCGATGTAGGTATAGTATTTGTCTTTTTTTGTTTATGTGTACTTAAAAAAAAAGTAAAATACTTGAAGCAAAACCTCATTTGAGGTGGGACATGGCACCACCCCACATTTTAAAATGAGTACCTTATACAAACTCATAAAAAATGCTTGTGCTACCCAACACTACTCTCGTGACACTCTTGAGAAAATGACGTAAACAAACGTAAATAAAGCCCCCCCCCCCCTTTCAAGGGAATATGATTTAAGCACCTTGCGAAAATGTGAAACCCCATCAATAGGCTAAGCCAGTGGGTTAGCTGATCAAAACATAAAACTGGTGCTGTAAAATTCAAGTACATACAAGAAAATCATCTTCACTTTGTTTCAGAATTATTGCTCAATAACATTGACCTAAACAGGTAAACACTAATTACAATTCGTCTACGTGATACTCTTTGAAACCGTTTTTTGTTCAAGTTTTAATTTTCACAAACAACTAAAGTAAAGAGGAAAGCTTAAAAGGGTCGATATATGTATATAAAAATCCAACTAAAAGAAAATGATATGATAATGGTCTACTCTCACCCCAGCGCAGGTAATATGATTTTGGGGTATAAATATTCTAACATTCAGAAATGTTAGATATAGCTATGTGATTTTATTTACACAGCTAAAAGTTGCAAAGATGGTTTTTGTCTTCTCATTGAAAATGTTTTTCTCTCAAAATCTTGACAACCAACAAATGATTTTCTTACTTAAAATTTATAACACACTAACTATGAAGCCACTGTACCCACTAGACAAATAGAAAGGTAGATGATTTTCTTCTACATCACTTCATTTATTGACCGTTATTATCCGCCATAGAAACCTCAAAAACTAATTTCAATGTCTTTCATTGTTTTAATCCCATTACAGGAAGATCAAGCTAAATTTCCATAAATAAAATACAGGTATACATGCCCATCAAAATTGGTCTTTTACTAATTTACTACACCGCCACCCACACGCCATCTTATCTTATTTGGAAATTCTCCCTATTACCCCAGGCAAATAAGAGAAAATCCATCTGAACAACTTGATTGTCTGAAATTAATCGACTTAACTTCGAACACGTCCTGCGAACTATTCACAGGCGAATTCAAAAGGATTTTCCCTTTTTATTAATCCGAAATAATTAATTTCTTTCAATATCTGCCATCGTTTGCACGTCCACGTCGGTCGACCGCATCGTCGCACCCCCCCTATTACTATGTAATTTGGCCAAAAATCTCAACTCACCTTCGAGCACATTAATTGGTTGGCTACGGTTACGGTATAGCTCTTTATTCTAATCCGGGATGTATTCTTCATCTGAAAGTCTTTCTCTAATTAGACAGATGTTAATAAAACACAAAAAAAAATATCTCCTTTTAATTACTGTCACATGCAGAGGTAGCACCTCCGATTGTATTGAAAATCGAACAATGCTTCTGTTGCATGTAGTAGTGTATAAATATGTTCAAGGATCAAAAGGTGAAGAAGTCAACCCATCGAAACTTTATCTTTGGCCAAATGTTGCACATGTGTTTTTTTTTCTATCATCTTTAAGGACGACTAATGTTTAGTTTAGTTTAGTTTGCAAAGGTCACTCTACTCATGTGGCAGTATAAAGTCTGTGCAAACATTGCAGTATAAAAAATATATTTACTTTTGAAATTAAGGCAAAACGATGGCAAGGACTTTTGCATGCCGGAATCGAATCATAGACTTGCTTGCGTTCGTAAAATATGTAGAAGGCTTTATCTCGTGCACTCTCTCTCTCTCTTCTGTCTAAAATATTTAAGACGACATCTTAAAATGAAATGTCACATTGAAACAGAAAAATGAGATTCAGATACAGGTACTAAATTATTTGTAGAATAATTGATTTGCGCTTGTTATGTTGCGTCAAGCGTGAGTCGTATTCTAAAAAATATTATTCTTGATTTGTCGTCATGAGCACTGCAGATTTATTCTGCAGAGATTATGATTTATATTTTCGTCTTTTTGTTTGCTCTTTGGTCTTTCAAAAGTGATTTAAAATGGAAATACAATTTGGATATGTTTGTTTGTTTTTGATACCAATAAATACGAGTTAGATAATTTGTATCTTAAAGTGAATGAACGGAGAGAGGTTAGTTTTTTAGGTTTTAGTTGGATTTTTCACGAGAAGGAAGTTAATGAAATCAAGAAACAAAAAAATGCCAGCAGATCTTCTCTTGAATGAAAAACTTTAAATCTCTGAAATTTTGCTACCATTATGTGTTCGCGAGCATACATTTATGTTAAACGTCTTTTGCTTGCAAAACATTTCTATTACAATTGCTCAAAATTGCTCATCACCAGTTTTTTGAAAGTTAGGGGCCTTTAAGCGATGCACGTAGTTTTTAAATCTCTTTTTAAAAGAAAAGGGTAGCCCTAAAAACTAATTCGATGAGACACCAATCACAAAATCATGAATTAAAAAGTTGTAGTAGATTTTTTCAATTTTTACTTCAGGTGCAAACTTTTCACTAATGGACTAATGAAATCCAAAGACGTTGTTAACATTTTTTGTGTAATTAAATAATGTCTATACAATTTATAAAGTTGTTTTTTTAAGCTTTGTATAATAGTTCTGAAGTTATATCATTTAGAGTGGTTAAACCTTAAAATCGGAAACTTTCACTTTGAAAGTAGAACCCTCCATTATACTATTAGACTTCACTATTTTTTTGGGGGATACCCTTATATTCAGTGGCATTATATCAAGAATCAATATATAATTGCGTCCACGCCAATGTAGCACCTGTCATCGGGCGTTGGTCATTCGTCATCCTTCAACTGTCATCACTGTCATTCATAGTCATCTAGCGAATAAGCAAATCATTAAACGAAACAGCCACTTTTTTATTGTTTGAACGAATTTCTTCATGAAATTTCAACCGATGATGATCTTCGTTAGTCATTCGTTAGTTTTTTTTTTTTGTTGAATTGACAATGAGTATTCCTTGAAAGATTTATACTTATGACGTTACGTGAACTACGTTCAACAATTGAAACAATCTTATTCGTTTATAAAGCTAAGGCTTAGATTAGACTGTAAGCCAGACCAGGTCACATAATTAGTCATATTTGACAGAAAAATGCTTTAATTGCTCAAGTATTTCTGCACTCAACTTTGTATATATATCCTATGTATGTATCCTATATTTTTGACTGACTTAACTGTCATTTGGTCATTTCGTGTAATCAGAATTACGCCACCGAATTTGACCATATCCCATTTACTGAATTTGTGTGGGTCATATCCATGCATATTTTGTCAAAATAAATATTATAGGACGGTTTTGCCACGCGAAAATAAGAACAGTTTTTTTTGTGACATTTCCAGCTTAACGATTAACGCTCAGATGACGCATTGATATCTAAGTTTGAATTGTCGCCAAGTGATGAATTGGAGGAGAAAAGAATCTGGCCCTCTGTTTCCTATGTTTTCGAACGTGCTCTTTCAGAGGGTGGTGGATAAATTTTTTTCAGGAAAATTTTAACAAGGGAAAAATCAAAGAAAAACCCAGTTTTTTTTAAACACTGTTTTTGTGTGAATTTATTTTTCTGTGGGGGATGGTTAGCTGAAAATTTTTATCAAACTTCAGTTGGGCTATGGTGAAGTCTATATTTCTAGGAAGGATCCTTAGTGTGTTCATAATTACAGAGTGGCCGGTTAAATGTTCGGTCTACTGAGAGGTTGCTTTGAGGCGAATGATAATCACGGATATTAAGAAGAAGCTTACGGTCCTGCATGGGCCGTTTACGCCTAATATTTATTTAATTTTTAAAGTCCCTTACAATTGCTCAGGGGTCCCTCGTTTATAACCTGCTGCAGTCTTTTGATGATTTTTCCTATATACCTTAAGGTCCTTGGATTCTTAAAAAAATATACGTTGAGTCTTAAAAAGAACAGCAAAATGTACATAGATTCACGTGATTATGTTAAGGTAAGGTAAGGTAAGGTCCTTGGATCCTTAAAAAATGTATTTGAAGTCTTAAAAGGACATATTTTAAAAATGTCCGTAGAATTACCTAAAGGTATATGCGGTTGCAATGATTTTATAGTAGTAGCTCTGTAAAGTTCATTTACGTTTATACAAGTTTCCTTGGTTTACAGGTCATTTTTCCTTAACCAAAGAAAGGACTTTTTTGACTTAACTAAAAACTTCTTAATCAACGACTTCTGTTGAAAGTAAATAGTTTTTGTTAAAACAACGAAATAAAGATGAATAGGATGAACCAACGAAAGCTATCATTGGTTAAATTTTAATAAAAAAAAATCGTTTATACAATTAACGTTGTCGTTAAAATTTCCTTCGGTGCATTATTTCCCAGCGTTAAGCTACGCATTATATGCATTATTAATTATTAATTTTCATTGAATTTTTGTTCTTCATTGTTATTAATCGCGCTTCCAACAACTTGGTGTACGGGTACCTAAATCTGTTACTTTAATTTCATAAATACCTCCCAACACCTTCCGTGCGAAGTATGCTTCAAATTAAAAACCAAAATTCAAGGAATGCAACAATCAAAGCAACAGATCCTATACTCTGAAGCTATATTGCTTCTTCTTCCTTCACTCGTTTCCAATATATGTACATACGCGCAACACAAACATCTAGTGTACTTCTATGAAGCGTTATAGGTACTAATACAGAAAATGCCAAGGATGCCATATTAGAGAGGGGAAAAAAATATTAATTCAGCTAAGCAAAGTTCCTGACATTCTGATTCTGACTAAAAACTGCAAATTCATTGAGTCACTCGCCTGCAGTCATCCGTAATGCGCCGTACATCCTGTGTAATTTATCCTGCATCCTTCTGCATCTGCATCTCTCATTTCACAGTTTATAGCGAGTATTTGCCTCTCCTTCTGCTGCCAACGAAGTATTTTTAAAGATTTTGTGCAGGAACAGAACGGATTTTGTTTTGTTTAGAATTTAATTGCAGGAAAAATTATTTGCCAATTAAACGCGAAATATTTTTTGTATCCCAAAAATAGAATTACGTATGAGAGTGTATGCCAACAAATTATCGATCGGCGCTCAACCCAGCTTCTAGTTATGTGCAATTCAAATAGGGGGCAAATTCAAAACCACAACTCGGCTGAAATATTTGCATTATCCGTGCTGAATTTTCACTATTCGCAATCACCAGCCGCAACACCAACACCATCAGCACAGGCAATGTTTATCGCCTACAAAATGTGCACTCAATTGCCTATTTCAAGTTCGCAAATTGTTTCTGTTAGTAAATATTTGTTTATATGCTTGGATAGTGCTCGAGTTCGCCGGTCATTTGTTTTAATTCAGTTTCTATGAAAATTTTCATAGATGCTTAATTTAGTTTCACTCAAAAGAACCTGCAGTAGCCCCGGCCCCCGTCCAATAGAAGTGTAAAATTGTTTGCATCGCAGGCCTTTTGAATTCAATTTTGAACTTTGTTTGTTCCGTACACGTGCTGCTTCCATTGAAAAGGTTCCATTTCAATGTTAAAATGCTTTTCCAAGATAAAACTCAGGGATGTCTGAAATACATCTGAGAGACGATGGTACACTTGACAGGTGTACTTAGGTAACCATGGGCAATTTTTACCTTGGACTGAGAATTTAGACATCGGACCAAAACGTGCCTGCAAATATCAGCCCACTATACATCCAGAGATGATTGCCAATGCAAGCCATACAAATTCATCCTTCTCCCGGTTACAATCAGACAATGTGTCAAATGAGTGAGAAAACTCCCACGCAAATCAGCCAACCATCATGAATTACTAAATGGCTTCGGCTGTGTACCTTACGTGATTGTTGTTGCATGAAATATTAAATAAATAAATCGATCCTGACTCTGAACTCAATTACTAAACAATTAGTGAACTCTTTAGCTCCGATGCCGCATCGGTGAGTCTTCTCTGATGCGAGCGCCTATCAAAAGGTTAACTGCCAGCCACCCATCGCACTTCGCATTCTAGGAAACGACTCAACAGCAAAATGTATAAATTTCCATCTCACTAGGAGCACAATAAAAAATATGTATGTAATTTAAAAAGGACACAACTATAATATTTGCAGAACACAAGAGATAACTTAGCGCACTTTACATCAGTGTGTGCACGAAAGCACCCATAGGTATGAATAAAAAGGACACCTTAACATTGCTTTCAAGCAAACACAACGAGATCCTTTTTGTACTTTGTCTCGAGACGAAGAACAAAAGCCAGCTTACAGCCATCATCATTTTTATGGAGGACAGCCAACACTAACACGACGGCGCTTTTCCTAACTGATGATGGTGGTGGTAAGGTAGAAGGATTCCCATTGCCAGTGCCACCCACATTCAACAAACACAATTCGGAATGCTTTCCTATCCAATATCCTTTTACAAATAATTCCACTCACTCATTGCAGTCGTCTCTTTGCACACTTTCCACTTTCTATTTTCTACTTTCTACTTTCTACTTTCCACTGCCAGTCCGTCCATCACCATCTAGTAATCGTCGCTGGCGTGTCGAAACGAAACACAAAAGCCCAAGCTAAAAGAATACCAATGGCAGCAGACCGTTTCTCTCAACGCCAATATCGGGCTACGATAAATTGACAAAAAAAAGTGCCAAGAAGAAGTGCTTCTACGTCAAATAGGGAAGGAAGCCTAGACCGGCGTGGACAGTAAAAAGAGTGAGAAGAAACTTAACAACTTTTTAAATGGAAAAATTCTTGTTGAATATCGTTTTGGATGCAAACACATGAGAATTAGGACGCTCGTCTATTGATGATGGACAAAAAGGGAAGTGCTGGGTTAATAAATTCAATAAACTTGTGTGCTTGCGACGACAACAGATGCACATACATAGATTCCATTTAGCAGAGGAAGAGGAAAATTAAAGGTCAAATTCCGGCAATGGAATTCCTCAAAGGAGACCAAGAAACCACAGCACATCAAAACGTACTACAAAAGGTGAGATGCACAATTCAATAAATTCAAAGTGTGAAATGCGGCAAAAAGGATTCTTTAATATTCTTCATTATGTGTGGATGTGTAGATGTGTGATGTATGTGTGGATATCAATGCGGCTTGGAGCCGAGGGATTGAAAGGAATATGTATTTGTCTTTCGTGTTTGTCTTGGCGAATGTAATTTGTATGTGCTGCGCGTTTTAACTATTTTACGTCTCATTTCCGTGGGGAGAACAAAAAGTCTCACATTGTTATTCCGGTAACATCTTTGCGCAAAAATGAGATCATAACTCACACAGCCAGACACATATGGGTAGGTGTGGCGGAATGGGCGGCCAGCTAAGTAATGTTAAGAACTGGGGGAAGGTTTCGAAAGAACTTGGTTCTTATGCATTCAAAATTGATAGCATAGCAGCCTCGGGGACGATGAGATTGTCTTCCACTTCGATGACAGTGTATGTCATACCTAAATTCATTGTTTTTATATTACACGGCGGCGGCGGCGGCTGATGCCATTGTAAAAAGCGCAATGAAATTAAAATACACACACTGAGGGCGTTAAGATGCGAGATGGTTTTCTTAACAAGGCCACGCGAATCGAGTCGAGTAGTAAATGTTGTTTGCGAAATGAGAATATGTGGTTACGATTTTATATGAATCGAATGTGTGCTGCACTTACTTAGTCTTAGATTGAATGAATCACCGTGTGGGATTTGGTGACATATACCTACTCTCCTTCAACAGAGGCGTAGGGACATTTTATGTCTCTTTTGGTATGTTCAGATGCACGGCGGGGGGTTGTCTTATGGTTGTCTTTTTAATTATGAAAACTGGAACTGAACTTATACATTTTCGTTCATTCGTTTAGAGCTGAATGAGAAAACTAAGTTAGCCCGAAAGGGTATGAGCAGGCAGAAGACTAACCAAGACTCTACGTCAAGGCGTCAGAGATCACTGGAAGGAATCGCACTGGTTTTAAAAATTGGTTTTAAGAACTTAAATTTAATTCGGAAGCACTGGACCCTGTGATAGCTAATCTCATTAATATGAGCAGAGATCAGGCGTTGGTACGAACAAATCTGAAGACATCGATTGTGAGATATAGGATGATGTTTTAATTTTTAGACGATTTCAATCCTTTCAGCAGTTAACAACGTACTCAAAGAAGTAGTAGTCTCTTTGCTACAACAGGAAATGAACCAATTTGGATTCAGAAAAAAACAAAAGCATAAGCCGATTGCTTGGGGATTTTGCAAACTCACATTACACGAGTCTAGATAAAAACCACAATGCAGTCTTATTATTGATTTTGAGAAAGCATTTGGGGTAAATAGGTGTACGGGCGCATTTTTTAGCTTGGTTTGATAACTACCATAATAGCAGGATATTTAAAGTAAAGATAGCTGAGCATACCAGTGATGAAGTCATTAAATACAGCGTTCCACAAGGGTCACAACTGGACTCGCTACTTTATATAAACGATCTACTCTCAGTCTTGTTGTCGTTAGTCAATAGAAATGTGAAAGAAGCAATTGCAATTGCTGAGAGAGAGAGAGAGAGAGATAAGTTCATATGTTTGAGTCCGTTTGGAGCAATATCCTGCTCACACTGACAGTCGAAATAGTGAGGACGGGCAAAGGAATAGTGAATGAAGTTACAAGTTACATAACAAAGTATGTATGTACAAAAATTTATTATAATTATACTCCGCACTACTAACAACACTGGACGCAGAGGCATGTTAACCCTACTTCTATTAATGCAATAAGGTTATATTTTCTTGAAGAGCCTAAATATGTGGATCATTATAATAGGCCTAATATCCAAGAACGAGTTAAAAAGTCTACAGTAGCCCTTTACTCTTGAAAACAAATTGGGCCTTTAACCAATTTGGGACGGTGAAAAAGCGATTAATCGCGATAAACTTATGGCCATTCTTGACACTTCGATCGACTCCATCCGCCATTCGCGCCAATGAACATTTTGTTTTAACTAACACACTAGTAGACAAATTGTGGCCACCGCGGCTGTTCGTCTTCATCAAAGTGGAACAAAACAGCTTGTCAAATGAATTCGGGACCCTACCAAGAAAAATCTAGACACCATTCCCCAACTTCCTTTAACGGTTAGTTTCGAATAAAAGTACTCTAATGGAGGACACATCAATCCAATTTTACACCGACGGATGCGGTTGGTTAAGGTGCATTCTCTGACAGACTCAACCTTCTCCGTCTCTTCTTCGGTCTTCCTAACCAATGTAGCGTATTCCAGGCGGATAAAATGGCGATCAAAGAAGTCTTATCTTGGCTGACGATTAACGTGATATCATCAAGGTTATCAGTATTTTCTCTGACAATCAAGTCCTTGAAATCAGTCTCTATAAACTACATGATCTAGAACTTGAGCTCTTTAAGCAGCCTGAACATTAGCACTTCAATAGGTGTTATTACTTGACACTGTACCATAGGCAAGCATGCAGCAAGGTTTGACGCATTCTGAAATCACTTTTGCAAAAGTTGCATGAAGGAAAAACTTCTTCAAACTCCTGCTCTCTCTAGAAAAATAAAGCTGCATCTTGGAGACCGTTTCTATGAAGATCCACGTCATCTTACTACCAATGACATTAGAAGTCTCATTCTCATTCTTATTTCCAATCAGTTTAAGGAGTAGAGAGGAACTTTTTCCTAGATCCCTATAATGGCAGCCACTTCTACCTCACCTAGACAGACTTCACATGCGAGAGTTCTGGCAGGGGTACACTTGTGATGCTCCGAAAAACTCTTCTAGTACTCAAAAGATTAATTTTGTCTTTAAAGGAAACAATTCTCCAAAGCAAATATCCAATAGCAAAGGTATTTTTTAATCCTAATTTCGTTCATCTATGCAAAATGCCACACGCCATTACTAAGGACACACCCTAATAAAGTGTCCATGGAGGACATATCTATTATCCAACTCAAAAGTCCCATTACCACACCTCCACCAGCAGAGTGCAAACAAATTATCTCATCTATTCCCGTTAAGTTGTAGCTCCCCCTATTAAGCTACGCCCTGGAAAGGCTTTCTCTCAAAAGGAAAATAAATCTCACTTAAAAATGACCACGGGATGCGAATAGTCTTCAACTTTTTGTTAATTACCTTAAAACCAACATTATACCGAAATTATCTAAAGCATGAATTTAATAAGATTCCGCACTACAACTGCTGGCGACATATGAAAAAAAAAAGTGCACTTGGAATAAAGCCAACTACCCACCAAATGAGACAGAAAAAAGAGAGTCCTGAATGGAATGGAAAAACTTTCAAAAAGATTAAATAACAACGCCTTAGAGCAACAAGTTTAGAGAAGGGACTCGTAAGAACGTTCGCTTGCCATTTTTTTCGTTCCACTCAACCTCCACAGTTTGGATGAATTATGAAGTATTTACCTAAGTCGCAGGGAGCTTTCTTTTTCTACTCTGTCCTCCTTTCACTTTGGCGTATCTTTTTTTTGTTTATTTTTTTCTGAAACAACTTATCCCCCGTGGTTCCATTTAAATTTCCAAAGAAAAACGATGAGCTGTTTAAATTACAAAGTTAGTTGGTTCGATAACGTGAGGAAAAAAGTAAGTGAAAAGCAGTTAGAGATACCCCGCAGGACCTCGCACCGCCTACAATAAATTGTCACAAACTGCAGCTTCTAAAGTTTATCCTAACCACAATACTCTTAGTAGGTATAAGTGTTTGTTACCAATAGTGATGCGAAATTTTCCAAACAATGACACAAGAAGTATCCTTCTTAAAAGTAGTCCACACGTAGATGTACACGATTGTTTGCACATGGAGGAGTCATGGAGAATAATATTTTCTTGTCTTATCAGACGTAAATTTTTCGAGGTAAACTTTTGGTAAAGTGAAGTATAAATTATTCATTGGTATCTTTTTTTCGCTTGGTAGGCTTGTTTTCTTTTGTTTTTTTTTTTTGAGACAAGATAAACCTACATATATGTATGAGAAGAAAAAAAAATATTATCTGCGCTGACAGGACGGATGCGAATGAGGTTAAGTTGTCGTCCGTTAGGCATAATGTCGTGGTAAACATGAAAGTGTTGTTAATATGTAGAATTTTACTTTTTTTGTGCTGAAATTGAGTAGGACACATAATAGAAACGAATATTGTATTAGGAAGATGAGATTAATTTGAGAATAATTTCGAAGGAATTTGATTGGAAAAACAATCTTTAAGAGATTATTAGGAATTCATGTAACGTAACTCTTGGAATGGATTAAATTTAATCGAATTTCATTTCATTTATCCGAGTATCGATGGATAATTGAGAAGAAGAAATGCGGAAGAACAGCGGAATGGGCTAGCACGAAGATTATTTTTTTTTTCAAGTATGTACTTAAAGGAAGAATAAAAGCTTATTAATTCGTTTGAATTTAATGGAGACGTCTGCATGTGCAGACAAAAATGCTAGGGCAATGAGAATATTCTCTGAATAATTCATTGGGATGATGAACTTCTGGCAGAAATGGTTGACATGTGTCACCCGCACAATTCTTTTTTGATTATCGTCTGAATCGAAATGTGAATGTTTGTTTTTTTTTTCTTTAAATTGTATAAATAATTTTATTTATTAGAAGGATCATCTGTATGAAATTGAATATAAATTTTTATTCTCTTAAGGTTATCAATTATGGTACGATTCATTTTTCTGAATCATTTACGTGTCACGCTATGACATCAGGAAAAAATGTCGCATTAGAGTTACGTTCCATCAGTGATTCGTCATTGGTCATTTGCGAAGAAATGGCGATCACACGAAATGACTATCATCGTCATTTTTGTCCCAAAATCAAATGACGCACACTGACACTGAATTTTCCGTTGGGATGTCATTAAATGACGAGCGAAAGAAATACGATCACATGGTAATGACTTGCCTCATGCGTAGAAAAATGCCATGGCTGAAATTTAGTTGCTTATCATTTTTTGGAGGATATTTGGATTTTTGTCATTACATGACGCAACAGACAAACAATTTAGTCATTTGTATAATTGTTTTAAATGAAGGTGAAAATGTTATCCAAAAACTGGCGATCACACAGAACGACATTAATATGACTTTTACGTCACAGCGTCATTTGAATGACTCGAAAAAATGGCTGTGTAATCGTACTTTTAGGGAATACTGGTTTGGAAAAAAAGGTTTGAGATGCTGATAGAGCGCTTAACTGCTTTTTAAAGATAGATTAAGAATTTCAATTAAGCTCAGGTTACTTGACGGTAGCGGAGGTGAGAAGGACATGACAACATACAATAACAATACATCTAACCACCCGGAGTCAGTAAAGACGCTAGTTACTGACTTCAGACGCCAATGCTAGGGAAGACGTTTTGTTGACCCCTTCAAAGCACCAGTCTTCGATAATATTCAGCGACAGCTGAAACGTAATATGACAGATATCATATATAAGATGACAGAAGAGCAACAAATGAAAGACAGATGACAGGTGATAGATGAAAGATGACGGATTATTAGTGACAGCAGTAAGTAAATATCGATTGACGATGGGACCTGCTTATGTTATATCTGAAAACGACAATTGAAAACGACGCGCAAAGGAACGCTCTTTAATCCCGACATATCTTCTTCTTATTATCGGTTCCCCACTCAAGGTAATTAGAAGTGGGTCATTGGCCTGATTTTCGGGAGTCTTCGCAAAGCAACTTTTACAAATTAGTAGACTAGGCAGGTCTATAAATTGCTTGGGAAGTTGTCACAATAGACTTATAGACTGTACGCGTGGTGGTGTTTAGTTGTAAGGACACTCCCAATAGGCGAGCAAGTCTAATAGCAACGGTTGAGTGCGGCTAAGAACACTATCCACGGATAGTCCAAAGAATGCCAATAGAAGAAGTAGACAAGGGAAACACACTCGCACTTCTGAAATCGCTCGGCGAGCATCACAGCATTAAGTTTGGGCACTAATCACGACCAGACCGCGGGCTTCAGTCTGATAAAATGCGATGTACGACAATCGATATACTGTCAGGTTGCCACTATTCAATGGAGTGCTAAGACACAACTACTGGTACATTATATTCCAATGTACATTAATGTACTGAGTTTTCCCATCTTTCGAAAAAGATGGTCTGTCTGCAGCCCCGCATCCGAAAGTTGTGTTCACGAGACCCCCAAGTGTCAATTGAAGACCTCACTACAGATGTTCGGATCCTGAGAAAACTTCTTCTGAACCTCACCTAGCAAGCTCATCGAATATCGCATTGCCCTGGATGTAACCACGGAACCAGACAAGATTCACTGTGTTCAAGGGCGAGAGCCCAACGACACGCCATCGACAGCTCCCAACTTTCTCAAATTTTAATTTTGTAATACTCGCTTTTCATGTTGCTCCTTAATAGTTAAGGTAGCTCACCACATTGATTGAGACGTTGTTGGTAGTCCTAAAATTCAGTCATTCTCTTTCTGACTTTCTGTTTTCTTATTTATCCTTAAACTTTGACAACTTTGAATAAAAATATAATTTTTCAATCCCCGACTTAAGTACGACAGTAGTCCTTATAAAAGTGATGCAAATACATTAACAATACAACATTACTTCAAAATTATTAAGTGTATTGATTTCTATCGAATTTGAAGTACTTAAAAGTTTTAAGTGTACAACGGTCTGCCGCATTCTGCATTGCCAGACCTTCTACTTGAAGATCGACTCCCACTGCAATTATTATTCCAATTTACTACTACTCAACTCGTACCGAAGTGCATTCACTTGAGGGTTTCGTGAAATACTTCCTTCTCCTCATGTCTCGTGATGGTCATTACGCGAGGGGAAGTGCCACTTACACCAGCAAAACAAAAAATACAAAAACTTTTAATTATTCTTGCAATTAACGATAGTGCATCATTAAATTGGATTCCTTCTCTCATTCCAAGTTTGAAGAATTTAGAGACTTTTGCATTTTTCTCCAAAAAAAACTCGGTCATCATTTTGAGCTATGATTGCTTGGTTTTATTGCTCAAGAACTCGAATTTACGAGTAGATAGAGCTTAACTTACCACAGTAGTTGGTGCGTAGTTGCTCCACTTTAATTAACATCCACGAGCCAGCAACACCCACCGTTCGGAGGACTCCTTTCCTCTTTTTTTTATAGCAAAATGGTCATAAAGCTAGCAATAAAGAAAGTCAACGAAAAAAAAAAACCAAAAATGTGCTTTCTTCATAAAGTAAAGTACTGTTGTCCCGTCGTCGTATATCTCAATGAATTTTCATTGACCAAAAATTTGGTCCGAATTATACGACAGGATCCAGGTTTATATCTTTCTTTTCCGTTCTTGACGTTAACCAATACAAAGTTGGCGTAATGTCGATGGCCCCGATGCTGGTTTCGGTCGGTGTGTGTGCTTATTTTATGTCTTCAACTTAGAACTCGTAAATATTGGTTAAATGACGCTCGGATGTTGCTGGGAATGCACCAACATTTCCCTTTGTCTTAATGTCGTATATTTCACTTGAGGAAGTACGACTACTCCGGGCGACAGGAGCTTAATGGTGACGCGTATGCAGAGAAAAAGAAAAAAAAAACACACAGGATGCATTAAGTCAAGTGCGGATCGGAGTAGTTTTACGCTGTCAGTCGTTTGGAGAAATACGCGAGGGGGGTGGGGGATGTGAGAAGCAGACAGACAGCCTTTTGCGAGGTGACAAACTGTGAAAATGGAGAAAGGAAGTTGAGTTTATTGATGGCAGAGCTAAGGATGACATGAGTTATTTTATTGTTATCGTCACTTGTAGTTTGTATCTCTTGTTATGCTGCTCGCTTCGCATAAGGTTTTATACATTCGAAAGAATGAAGTGACTTTGACAGTTTAACAAATTGTCGAAATTGAATAGCACATTTGGTATTCATGTGGAGGACAAATTGACTTCGTTGCTGATGTGGAGACATTTTTTTTGTTTTGAAAATGCGTTGCAAAAGGTAGATAGTTTCGGTGATTTATGGATTTTGAGATTTTTTTTGTTATTGTGGTTTGATAGTTGTTTTTGCGCCAGCGAGTAAGGTTTTGATGGTGTTATTATTATTCAATAGAGAATGTAATTGACAAAAGGCGATAGATAGAGGCAGGATATTACCATATCTCACTACTAGGATGTGAGATTGTTACTACCTGTTTAGCATTTCATATTGATTTGTCAAATATAATCGTGTGATTTTGGTAATAGTGACAAAACCAATTGGAAAATATTTGATGAAACATTTATATTTAAGATATTTGTAAGTAATAAGTGCCATTTAAGTTGATGAAATACAAGTCATTAAGTATTCACCCCAATCAATGAAACCGGCGGATTGACTACGGAGGGAGTTGCACTGGTTCTTCTCCCTATCATACAAACCTTCGGATAGTAAGTATGTGTTCAAAAAAGGTCGCATTGAAAACGCAGACCATCTGCAGGAGTCCATAGACATTTTCATGTTTTTAATCCGCAACTAAATTGGTGAGGATTCAAAATTTAATTGGAGTCAAAATCATAAGAAGAGTTAGCTTAAAATGTACCTAATTAAATTAATATTTCAAGAAATGCTAACATTTTCAGTGAATAGAAACATTTTTAGCTGTTCATCCGCGGTTTTCTGTAATGTAATCCGCACATGTGGGCGAATGGGGATCGGATAAAGTAACCCCAATCATTGTAGGGTGATTGTTAAACAGTGAAAATAATCAGCGGAAACCTCCCTCTAACTGCTTCCGGGGTACTACTAGAAAACAAACTTATACTGTTTTGACACTTCAAGAGAAATGTTGCACGGATAAAATAGTTATAAACGGCTGGAATCCAATATCTTCCAATTTTATGTATTGAAAGCCTCACTGCTGTTCGAATTACTCCATCTGTAAAGCTATTAAAAGAATTATAAACCCAAAATGCGAGCGCCTCCAATCAGAAAGAAAAGATAATGACGAAAAGGCGAAAGGAGGCAAAAAAATTGAAGATTTTAACCGCAATACCTAACACTTTATGTATAAAAAAAATAAAAAGAATAGGGCTTTTGGATACTTTAGTCGTAACAGAATTCCTTGGGATCTTCATTGTACTCAAGTTTGAAAGCGAGGTAGTTGTAAGGTCCTAATTAAATTAATATTCTCTTTTATGGGGTTACATGGGTTTATTCGGGGAAAAAAGGTCTATTTTCGACAATTTTTTTTTATATAAAAATTAAAATATTTTATTCAAAATTTGTTTGAAATTCATCTTTAACAATTTTCGGTGATCCCGCGGAAAAAGGTGCGTCCGCGTTGACAATAGAACTCGTGGCAGGATATCAGAAGTGAAAAAAAAAACTTGTTTTAGTTAAGACCATAAACTACAATTTGGACGAAGGAAAAAAAAAGTGAAAATTCCAAGTCCTCGTGAATTGCATCTCGAAGGCATGTGTAAAATTTCATCAAGATCGGTTGAGTTGTTTTCGATAACTTTTGACAACCGACTTTGGAAACACAGTTTCCAGAAAAACGCGTTTAAAGTTTGGATAACCTCAAATAAACCTCGTGATTCAATTGAGTGCGCACCTTCCCAAGGCTGTTTCTCCGAAACTTTTATTCGGAATGACTTGAAAATTTAGGATAATATTCTCGAAGTATTGTAGAAATTAAGGCAATAAAAAAAATGAGAATTTTTGAAGCTGTGAAACCCATGTAACCCCCTAAATGGGTGCAGTGGCTTAATGGTTAAATGCGGTGCTCTACTAGGCGAGGGGTCTAGGATTCATATCCGATTCGAACCCGAACAGACCTCCCTGAGCTTGATAATCTCGCAAAGTGCGGTCCGTTCTTATAGCGTATCATAGAAGATTTTCCACCTATCCTCACACTTAAAAAACGGGTCTTTAGCGGATGCGTATGGTGATTTTCTTTATTAACAAAAATAAAAATGTTGCTGCTTTAAGGGGACATTCACATTATCCGTGTTAAAAATTTGAGTGTATTGGTTACAAAACTCCAAAGGTGATGCGGACTAAGTGGAGAAAATAGAGATAGACTTTGGTATGACTTAAAGTGCATCACCGCTACCCAACTTCTATGACTGTAGTGTCGGTTACTTCTTCATAGTTAGTCGTGGCTCTTGGCAACTATAGCTGGGGAAATTCATGGTTGAAGATCTGTTTGTCGTCGAATAAATTAGGCTTAATGGTTTGGGTTGTTTTTGTTTTTTTTGAAAATTTTATTTCAGTTTTGACCAAGTTCTTTAGTTATAGGTACTGAGGTTGAAGTTGAAGGTCTAATGGCCTGAAATGGTTGTTGGTTTACAAAAAAAGTGTTAATCAGTTAATCTTATCAAAAGTGTTAATAAGTGTTAATCAAGTCATGCGGAACTTGACGAGTGACCAATCACTACCAGCGGAACGGAAGGAAGCGAAACAGATTGACAGTCTGTTCTCGTGTATTTCCTTTAGGGTGCAAACCCAAGGCATAATTTTTTTGAGAGATGAACCCCGAATCAGGTATTAATTTAAACAAAATCTCCTCACAATATTGTCGCCATGTTCTCTGATCTTTGCAATTCATGACCTTGTTAGAGTTGTTTTGTCGCTGCTCGGGGTTAGCTTAGTGCATATCAGTTAGCGAGGAAAATATTTATTCCAGCTTACCGTACAGGTTTGCCATACAATTTGCTTGAATTTAAGCGCACTCCTTCTTTGCGAGAAGACCTTCTGTTTCCAAAGAAGACAATCTTTATCTAGTTTATTAGAAAGGCACTTTTCACTTAATACTACTTTAAGCATTGACTTAGCTCTGTCAAAGCAATGTCACTGTAAGGAATCCCACATATCTTTTGCATTTCACTCTAAATTCTCAATCTTCTAAAATATTGTTACGGAGGTATGAACGATTCGTCTTTTTCTTTGTCCAGATTGTACCAAAAAGAAACGAATTACAGTCCTCTACAAAGAGATTTCTTTTAAATAAAATTGAACTTAAAACCTCCCCCTTTTTGTTGACCATCACAAAGTCATAGATAAATAATGGTTACTTCTGACAGATGCCGTCAAATACATGTCATAGAATAACGAAAACGGGTCTTTAGCGGATGCGTATGGTGATTTTCTTTATTAACAAAAATAAAAATGTTGCTGCTTTAAGCGGACATTCACATTATCCGTGTTAAAAATTTGAGTGTATTGGTTACAAAACTCCAATGGTGATGCGGACTAAGTCGAGAAAATAGAGATAGACTTTGGTATGACTTAAAGTGCATCACCGCTACCCAACTTCTATGACTGTAGTGTCGGTTACTTCTTCATAGTTAGTCGTGGCTCTTGGCAACTATAGCTGGGGAAATTCATGGTTGAAGATCTGTTTGTCGTCGAATAAATTAGGCTTAATGGTTTGGGTTGTTTTTGTTTTTTTTGAAAATTTTATTTCAGTTTTGACCAAGTTCTTTAGTTATAGGTACTGAGGTTGAAGTTGAAGGTCTAATGGCCTGAAATGGTTGTTGGTTTACAAAAAAAGTGTTAATCAGTTAATCTTATCAAAAGTGTTAATAAGTGTTAATCAAGTCATGCGGAACTTGACAAGTGATAAATCACTACCAGCGGAACGGAAGGAAGCGAAACAGATTGACAGTCTGTTCTCGTGTATTTCCTTTAGGGTGCAAACCCAAGGCATAATTTTTTTGAGAGATGAACCCCGAATCAGGTATTAATTTAAACAAAATCTCCTCACAATATTGTCGCTATGTTCTCTGATCTTTGCAATTCATGACCTTGTTATAGTTGTTTTGTCGCTGCTCGGGGGTAGCTTAGTGCATATCAGTTAGCGAGGAAACTATTTATTCCAGCTTACCATACAGGTTTGCCATACAATTTGCTTGAATTTAAGCGCACTCCTTCTTTGCGAGACGACCTTCTGTTTCCAAAGAAGACAATCTTTATCAAGTTTATTAGAAAGGCACTTTTCACTTAATACTAGTTTAAGCATTGACTTAGCTATGTCAAAGCAATGTCACTGTAAGGAATCCCACATATCTTTTGCATTTCACTCTAAATTCTCAATCTTCTAAAATGTTGTTACGGGGGTATGAACGATTCGTCTTTTTCTTTGTCCAGATTGTACCAAAAAGAAACGAATTACAGTCCTCTACAAAGAGATTTCTTTTAAATAAAATTGAACTTAAAACCTCCCCCTTTTTGTTGACCATCACAAAGTCATAGATAAATAATGGTTACTTCTGACAGATGCCGTCAAATACATGTCATAGAATAACGTAGTTCAAAGGCTAATGGTTCACGGATATTTATTGGCAAACGAAACATCCAAACGCACTTGTACGTATCTAATTAATGAACAAAAAAAAATCACGTTGACAAGAAGACTTCTTTCTCCCCCATCGAGTTCAAATAGCCTACTGAAAGATTTATTTGGAATTCCTTTTCCTAGAATTTCACACTGAATATGCCGCATCTATCGATTCGAATGAAGCCAATTCGTTCCTTTAATCTTCTTTCACTTCACTTTTTTTCTATGCTTTTTCTCTCATTGATTGTAGCTTGTCGCACTTTTTCATCTTTTAATCTAACTTGTGGACGCTTTGTTCACGGCCGCTTTTTGGGTAAATAAAACTTTCAACCTCATTTTTTTTATTTCAATTCCATGGAAAGCAATTATTGGGAAAAAAATCGGTCAAGGATTTTATTTGTGTGAGACAACCTCAGTGGAAAGAATGGAGATATGCAAAATAAATTCACATGTGAAGGGATTGACGTCTGATAATGAAGAATGATGTGCGTTGACTAAATAGCTACTTCCTCGAATAGAGAGGCTACCAAAAATCTTTTACGATTTGAAAATGCATTTAAAGTTCAATCAAACATCACTGGCGCAGAGAACAAGAGAACAAGTTTCTGGAATAAGAATTATGTTTTCAATTGGAATACCCAATAGAAAAGTGAAGAAGATACTTTTCATCTCTGCGTGATACGCTTCCGCATTATCCATTCGGGTTCCCACTCCTCGCTATAAAATGATAAAATGAAACATGGGAGGTAGTTTATGTTCTTCTTTTTGTTTGCTGTAAATTTAGAAACTCGATTGGAAATCTTTCTAAATATAGAGAACAAAAATGAATTACAATAGAAAACACCAAATGCGCATCACGCACGTACACGTAATTTCGGGGCAGCGATCCAATAATTTTTAAAAAAAAATAAAACAAACAATTGTGCATTGTTAAATTACGATTTCATATTTGGTTTCCCATTTTCGCGGGACATATATTTATTTTTTGGCGATTTGAATTGAAAATTTATGAATTTCTGGAAAATCATTTAATTCGTAATAATGTTTTAGGGTAGGTTAGGTTACGACAGGGGTTTGATGTAAGAGTCATCACACAGCACTGTACCGAAGCGGGACCATCTCGATCCAACGGTAGACAAAAAACCAAAACACTTTCCCTTTTAAAGCATCCAATGACCCTAAAAAAAGCCAAGAAGGCCTTTGAAGTTTGTAAAGTCTATTTCCCCCAAAGCTTCGAAGAAGTGTCTCCCTATGAATTTCCTACGACTACGTGAGATTGCCTCGAATTCACACAATATGTGCGGTATATCCTCAATAGCCTGCAGATTACACAGAATCTGACAGTCCGAGTCTCTTTGCATGTTTGTAAATGCCCTGTCAAGCCTAACCCTACTAAGTTTTATAAACTTCCTGGAACTCGTACAGTCGAGAAGTGGCCATAGAGCTTTTGACACCGTGTGTACCCCAAGACTTGACCACCTTAGGTTGGCAGTCCGAAGGGTTATTTTCTCAATAGAACTTCTTATTATGCAGAGGGGAGGTTTTATGTCAGCAACCTCACCACTGTTGAGGAGCCCTTTCATTCGTGCAAGCTCACCCGCCTGATCATTGCCTTCAGTGTCCTGGCACCCAGCACAGTATCAATCGGTCAGTTCGTGGCTATATCAGAATTGATGTTGGTTGATTCCATTGCCTTAAGTCCGTCCTGGCTGTCAATGTAGATGGCAATATCTCTTCCGGATATCGATCTCATCTGCATTTGTTCAGCCGCCTTGAGGACAGCCAGAACCTCTGATGGAAAGACGCTGAATGTGTCCGGTAGTCTTACAGACACTCTTAGTTCTGGATCGTTTGAGAAAATCCCAGCCCCTAATCCCTCTATCGTTTTAGAGCCATTTGTAAAATTGCAATTTCGTTTGATTTGATAATTGCAGTTCTTTGCCAAACTTCAAAACAAAGTCAACTAAGGGGTGAATTTCATCCGTTATGATTGGATTGGATGTCCCAAAAAAGTGAGTCGTATTGCACTATTGCCAGCCAGTTTTATAATGATTTACTCCGCCATTGTTCTCTATACCGGTCCCAAGCTCGGATACAGAAGGATGGTATAAGCTTACGCATTTCACCATAGCCCAAGTAAACTCCATCAATTAGATGACCGTCTGGAGAAATTTGCCGCTGATATTCACGTTCTTGACAAGATTATCTCTGAAGGAAGCCAAGCAAAAGGAAGGCAATTGCCCTGTATTCGAGAGACAAACACCATCATCGATCTGCTCAGGAGTCCATCTATTGATAGGTGAAAGGGTCTATCACTTCAACTTTGGTGTGGAAGATGACTCTATTGTGGCTCTTGCGAGGGCCTCCCTACGAACATATTTTCTCTCGGCAAGGTTACTTTTAAGACCTAAAGACGAAGGAAGGCTTGAAATTCCAGTGGTAATAAGCTTAATGGGTACGAAACCACTTAAATAACCGACCTGACAGCTGATTCGTCCTTCCATAAGGATGGACAGAGTAAGTTCAAGAGATACATAAAGAAAGACAAGGAAAAGTTCTGTGGTGAACTGAAGAATGTCAGTGCGGTCTATATGCTTCAGAAAGTTCTCACTACTGCTCTTTGATTGACGTTGAACATTTAACCAAATTCACTGAGACGGAACTGGCCAGAGTGCGTAACGAACTTGTCCGTACGTTTTCTTCCCTTGCCGTCTTTGTTGCGATCAAGGGACATTGAATCCATATGGAATTCTCCAAATGGAGCAGCCTACGAGCAGGGAAATAATAGTAGCTACGTTTAAAAGTATGGGAACTGTTAAACGTTTTGCTAAGCGGGCTGTGTTCTTCACCAAAACAAAATGCCATCGATTTTATAAAATTCAGCACTATTGTCTTAACAAAATATACAATTTTTTTTTGTGGCGTTAGCAGTTCAGTTAATTTAACTTGAGTTGGGGTGAAAATAGAGCCCACTTCTGTACCATTTTTTTCACGGCTACACACTTCAGCATTTTTTTTCTTACCTAAAACGCCCCGACCTACAGACGGTTATACAGGGTTTCAAGTTGATAGCGCTGGCATTTGAAACCTGTCAAACTCAGCTGTCACTTGAAGTGTCATGAACGCTTGTCATTTACGATAATGGATCACTTTGCAATGGCCGACAGTTACAGTCAATTCGAACTGATATGGTCGAATGATAGATATTGGTTTTTTTTTTTTTTGGTCGGCGATTGAAGATCATAACTTGGGCGACATAAGAAGTTTCCTGGTCGCATAATTTCACGTTTTGGCGACGTCAATTGGCAACAATGATCATCCGATTTGACGCCGTTAGTTTTTTTTCCCACGGGGCTACACAAAAGACCGTGTTAACGCGAATAAACCCCGAACTCTAGGCGCATTAAAAACCAACATTACTCAAGTTATGGCCGAAACATGCCAACAAGTTGTTCAAAATTTATTTAAAAGAATCGCATGCCTTCCCGAGGCGGCCATTTGAATGATCTTTTTTTTACACTTAACGGCAAAGTCCAAACTTTATAATGAAATAACATTTTCGAAACTGGAAAATGAATGGCCCTATACAACTTGGCTTATTGCATGCTGACAAACTAAGCTGTGCTATTTATCTGTACACCACTGTTCAAAGGAAAAAAAACCAAATAAATAGGCAAAATTAACTAAGTACCTACCAACCCAACCCATTTTCCTGTTCCATTAAAAATCATGTAAGCGAACCCAAACTATGCAAATTTAATGAGAAGCTTTGGGCAAAGTTTTTAACCAAAACCCCCTTCTACCATTAGTGATGGGATTTTAAAGGGAAAAAATAAAAAACTGTTAGCTAAAAAGTTTTCCTTCTCATTAGTTGGAATTTAATTCAAAATGACTTCCAAGTAGTTCTCAAATCCTCATTAAAATTGAATAAAAAAAAACCCCCGATAAACTTGGGAAAATGCGAGTATATCCCTTTTTCAAATTTTATAGTGATTTCCGTATTCGTCTTCTTCTTGATGATTATTTTTCAGATCAAAGAGAAACAATCTAATCCGTAATCCTCCTAAATATAGGCAAGTAGTAATCTGCTGCTGCCAACCACCCTCTATATTTCTGCCAAATGTTATTACAACAAAACAAGACTTGTAAATAATCCGCTATCCACCCCTTAGTGTCGATTGTACACTATCGCTGTTGGTGGCGCTTTGTTGGCTTTACTCTTACCGCGCTAAAAAGCAAACGATTGGCTGCTTCGTGTGAATTATCGTTTTATGGCCGATTTGTTCGTTTCTTTCTTGCGTCACATTTGTTTAATGGCAAACGGCGCGATTCTACGTCATTGCGGAGATCAGAGATGCTCGACTTGACTTCCCATGTTCGTTCATGTCCCTTGATTGAGGGCAGGCAGTACAGTAACCTTTTATGCCAGTCAGACTGAGACGCCACTAGACATCGTATTTTGATGGCGCTCAATATTATCGTCCTTCCCTGAAGGCACCGCGCCCTTTTTTTTCACCTCCCTAGGTAGGCCTTGTATGTGTTTATTTGTCTGAGAAATTTTGCAGAGCAGCTGGCTCTCTGTTGGATATTTGATGTTGATGTGCGGCTACTTTTATTATTTTATCATCATCACCGTCATCATGACGATCATCATCATCATCATCAAAAGGAAAATGGTCCGCGGAATGATTAATCTTTGGTGGCTTTGATTGAGAGTGGTATACCGATACAGACAAACGGGCATAGGCGCGGCGCGGCTGTAACGCGCGGTGAGGTACTCATCACTAACAGCATACAGCGTACACAGGTGAGTGGCTTGGCTTGTGCCTTTTGAAGTGGTTGACCTTGACGGTTAACGGTTGTTACGTTGACTTTTGACAATGAATGGGAAATAACTTTATCGATTGAGATTGAAACCATGTGGATAGACTCAATCGGTTCGGTCTGCTGAAGATGAAGGTTGCAATGAAGACGACATTCTACGAAGGACTTGATGTCAACTTGGTTTTTATGCTGCCAATAACACTTACATAGAAGTGTAAGGTTTTATCGCCAAATGGTTAGACATAACGTTTTAAGGACATGCATTAGTCTGGTAGCCATATTTTGTTTTTGTTTAAACATGTTTAAGGGTAAATTAATGTTGCTGCATAGGTTGTACACAAAACTAATTAGTTATTTCCATTAAAGTGTTACTTCTCCAACCATTTTGTATTTAACGATATACATATATTTGGAAGGACAATTCTCGCAGCTGGGGATAAGCACCTTCACGTGGGTGTCATCTTAAATGTGATGCTTTTGCGGAGACTATTCTAAGAAAGGTTTTATCCTCTCAGTCCGTCCATTAGAAATTGATCCACGGAATACAGAAGAAAAATAAAACTTTAGGACACAAAACCCAGAGAGGGCTGTCAGGACTCCCCAAAGTAATAAAAAAAAATGAATATCTGATGATAAAGCATGCTAGGGAAATCAAGCAGTTAGAGAAACGCATTGGCAACCAGAAATATCTCGTACCAGTGACGATCAACGTTAAAGACTCATCAACTATCCACGCAGGTGAAACTTAAGTTTAAGGAACAAATTTCTACGAAGGGAAAGTAGTTCCTTAGAAGCTTCACAAAATCTAAGAACCGAAAGGACACAAAAGAGGAATAAGCAAGGCTGGCTCCTATGAAGTATCAAAAAATTCGACGAAGAAAGTAAATCCTAACTTAATAGGCAACGAAAACGTAGACCGCAGCAACATCGATGGCAAGCTGACGATAGATAATTGGCTAAAAGATTCTGGAAGCCATCATAGTTGAAGGCGAAACCACGGAGACCAACTTGGAACTTCAACAAAGGGTCGTTCGACTTATTAACACGCTGCATTTGAAGCTTTAGGGTTATCTGACCCCTTACCAAATTGTAGACGCTATCTTCGTGGGCTGAACCTTATTTCTTACGTTGGTTTATATAAAGATACCTTCTTCGAAACCGGAACAACAATTCACACTTAATCTACCATCAGCTCTTTGTATTTTGTTCTTCTCCGTATTAGCGATTTTCAACGTCGAATAGTTCATGGTGATGCAAATTAATTTGCAAGTACGTGTGAATTTTGCGTTTGGTTTTAAATTCGCAAAAAAGTGGTCTTAATCTAAAACAAAAACAATTTTGTGAATGAAATGACGAAATTGGTCTGACAGCAGCAGAAATTGTTCCAAATTTTTAAAATGGAAACCACTAATGTGGGTTAGTAAGTATGGATTCCAAATCCTACCATGCACAGTGGGTTAGAAAATATGTATATTTAAAAGAGGTGAGTCTATTCTGATAGATTGATTTCTCTATACATTTCAACTTACATTTGTAACTGGGGTAGTCACCCTTACAGTAGTGACCAGTAACCAGTAGCGAGGTTCATATTTGAGTTTGACACACCCAAGGAACTTCCCTTTAGAAAGCCCGTTAAGGCTGGCTGATGTAAATTCGACGATTTGGTTTAACATGGTTAATATTACGTCCCCGAAGTGAGCTACGGGTTTTGGAATATCCAAACCAATCCCCGACATCCACTTTTACATATAATCTAATCATAGTGTAACACATTTACTCAAACACAAACTTAACTCAATTTGTTATATTCTAAAAAAAAAAAGACGACTATTAAGACACAAAATGTAAACACAGAACAGTTTAATGCACAAATTTAATAAATCATAAACCCAGCTAAACTATTTCTAATACTTCTCCGCTCTCAGAAAATATACAGATATTAGGTTTGCCGCAACATCGAATCACAAACAAGTTTCTGACTAGTTAGTTGACTTAGCTATAGTTTGGTCGAACCAATGGTAACTTATGTTCCAGCTTAAGGACGACGAATCCGCTGTAAACATTTTCACTGACGGGTCTAAAATGCACTGTGGAGTTGGAGCGAGTCTTCTCAGACGAATTACCCTTCGGCTCCCGAACTCGTCTAGCGTTTTCCAGGCGGAGGTCATTGGGAAGCAGACAAGATACATTCAAGGCGAGGGCAGAGCCTAGGTGGAGGAATCTGACGAACTGCGTCACTTCCAGGAAGACTTGGCCCAAATATAACAAATCTTGAACCCAAAACCTCATAAACGGAACGTGAGTGGATGTCGCTAGACTGGTGGCTGTAAGTACAGGCCTCTGGACGGTAGGCACTTACGTTGGCAGAAACAGTTTTTCACCTCCCATGCGGATGACCGGATTTGGCTAAGGCTAGTCGCTGGGCGTTTGGAAAACTATTCTTTGACAACATTTATAGCATTTTTTAACTTCTCCATCTTTTTAAAGGCACTCTTTGAAGCACACAAATGAACTACCAAGCTTAGGACCGTATCGCCGCTTTTCACAACTTCTAAACCAAAAGTATTGAAATTTATTATAATTCGCCGTCGACATCGACATCGTCTTACACGTGTAAAACCAATATTATTGTTCCATCAAATATCATTGATATTGCGCAGCCCATTGCCAAAGCTAGCTGCGAATCGATAGCGAAAATCCCAACCCATGAATCCTCATTTATCCCTTAAAAGGAATTTTGTTGCCCCTCTCACTCGAACTCCCTTCTCCGCCAGCGATATGAAAATCTCAGTTTCAATGAAATTTCCCGATGAAATGAGAAGTACAAAGTGTATAGTCCCTATGCCCCATGCACGGAAGGAAGCCCACTGAACCCGAATGCAAATTGCCTGTATCCCCATTTCTCAACATGTATGTAAGAAAAGTAAAAAATCGATTTTAAGTTCTCGCATGTACTCTGCGTTTCAAGTGAAATTCATCAGCAGATACAACTCCAGTCAGTTTAGTATATGAAATTACATTAGGATCCAGGATCCTCCTGGGCGCGCACAAAAAAAAACAACAAAAACAAATTGGTCTTATCCCATAAATCTTCGTAACGACTTCATTTCGGGAGAAAATAGAAACCAACACTCCGTGAGATACCACTCTGCTTTAACCACTTATATTCACTATGAAACAACTAAAAGCGATGTGATAAGTCAATTTGAAGGAACTCTACCAAGGACCCATCGGGAAAAACAGGAAGAAAACAGAAAAAAAAACCGCAACGCAACGGCGAAAGTGAATTATGAAGCGCAATTTCTCATTATAAGACGTATACACGTGCCGTGTGTAATAGGAGAAAATATTTTCGCTTTCCAGTTTAAGGATAAGAACGTAGAAGCGTGCTATAAATTACACACCCACTGACATTCATTCCTCGCTCACTCCTTTTTTTTTCTAAAGAAAAGTAAAATTGATGATGGAAACTAATTAGTTCCTATGACGAAGCATTTTTATTAAAAAAAATTTCTTCCCTTGTTTGACTGCCAATTTTCATAGAAGGTATCCTTTTTCTGTATTTGTGTATCAAATAAACAAAACCAAAAAAAAGCCAACCATCAGAGATATGAAAAATGAACAAATAAAAATTTTTCAACCATGTGAGAGAAATGATTTGGAAGGGAAAAATTGCTTTCCAATTCAGACGATCAAATAAAGCTGTCTGTGAACTTTTCCATCTAATGGTTTATTTGTTGTTTTGTCCTTTTTACACAATACAAACGTATAATTCGTGTAATCAGTTGCAGATGGAAGAAATCATCTTATTTTTCTTCGTTTTCTCCTAAAGGACTTCTTTTTTTTTTTTGGTAATATATAGTACGGAACGTAGATGATGGTTCAAGCTAAGGATTCGATGATGTATATATATATTTTTTCTATGATTTTTCATAGAGCAAAAGGGTTCAGAGAACATTGCCAAGGAGCTTCAGACAGACGTTTAATGGAACAGAAAATTACCTGACAGGAAACTTTACAGTAAATATATACTTGGTGCACATGTTAAAGAGGAGGACGAAAATCGAAAAGAAAGGTTCATATTTTGAAGAAACAAGAAAATATTTTTTCCAGTTATAGGTGAATTTCATTTGTTTGTTAATTGAGGGGAAAATTGCATTTTCTATAAAAAAAAAAAGGAGGAAAAAGAAAAGGACCTTCGAATAAGGGCTAATGGGGTGCTCGACCTTAATGACAAAATGGATAGCTATAGAGTTTGAAATGGCAAAGATGAATGGCCATTCCAAATGGAATATTTTAAACAAATTCAATTCGAGTGGACATTCACATAGTTTGAAAAAGGAATCTTGCAAATTACGTTCTTTAAGGATATAACATCGAAATGAATAGTGAAATAGCACTTCAATACTAAAAAGTGTTTTTTTGTTTTGCACACTTTACCCGCCATTATGTACTTCTAGGCAAACATATTTGAAAAATTCACAAGAAAAGGTTTTTGCCTGGGGCTTTGACTTTTTGAAGTATATTCATTTATTTAACCCCAAAGTGATTTTTTCGAAAACCTGCTCTATAAAATGAAACATTCATGATGTTTTATTTAAAATTTTCTTAGCAAAATTATTTCATTAGAAACAAAACAAAATCGAGGCTATTTCATTTAATTGATAATCAATTTTATACTTGGAAAATTGTAAGATCCCGGGAAAGATACTTTCTCTGAGAAATTTTTAGATAACATTATAGCGAAACAAAATAATAAAGAGGAGCGAAAATTTACAGTGGTGGCCCATATTATAGGGACAACTCTTTTTCAGTAAATAATATTCCTAAATGGAAGACATTTAGACAAAGGTCTAAACAACAACTGTTCCCTTCATTGGAAAAGGAATCACACCATTTCAACCCTATCAAAGGAAGTAAACTATCTCGGTATCACACTCCATTATAAGCTTACTTGGAATGCTCATCTAGAACGCACACTAAATAAAGCGACTGCTATATAAAGGGCATGATCCAAACACTTTGGCAACAAATTGGATTGACGTCTAATAAAAATACATTGGACCTTCAAAACCCTAGTGCTACCAATCATCAAGTATTTAGCTCTAGTGTGGTTGGAAAAGATAAACCAAATATCTGCCCAAAAATCACTTCAAAGACTACAAATACTAACATGCATAAGAATCAAGAGTTCCAGCGCTTCTATCGATCCGCTGCTTAAGAGGAACTACTCCTTGACCATCCACCTTTACATGCACGATTTAAGAAGTGTGCTGCAGCAATAAAGCGCAATAAAACTCCAACTTCGTAGAAAAATTCAAACAGGGTGATCTCTCAGGACACTTAAGAATCTTAAAATCTTCAAAGATTGTACATAGCTCTTCGATTCAAGACACCAACCTCATGCCCACAAAAGTCAACTTTCATAGACACGTCACATTCAGTCTGGTATACGGATGGCTCATAAATGCCAACGGGTGTAAGAGCAGATATCAGCGGATCCAACTGCAAAATTTCAGCTCCTCTAGGCCACACGCCATCAGTCTTCCAAGCAGAACTTTACGCCATCGCCATCTCTACTGAGTCCCACAACACGAAGGACTTCATGGTAATGAAGCGGCTGATGAGCTAGCGCGTAAAAGCTCTGGAATCCCCTTTCATTGGCCCAGAGCTCTTCCGTGGGTAATATCAAATTAGAACTCAATACATGGGAATACCAAATGCGTATATTAAAATGGAACAAAACACGCGCTCCTCAGATCCTCCCTCTGCGCAAAGATGATGCTAAGATAGCAACTGACTTCCTCATAGATCACTGCGCCTTCATCTCATGAAAATGGGGAAGGATTCTACAGACTTATATAGACTCTGCCTTGAAGCGTCAGGAACGGCAGAAGATTGCCCTGCAATCATCCAAAAGAGACATAATTGCTTCAACAAAGGACTCACCGAACATCACGACATTGTCAAATCATCGACCTCAACAATCGTAAGGTTCTTCAATGACCTAGGATTGTCGCCATTAATCACTCATAAGAAGAGCAAAGGACGGTCGTAAAGCACTTCATCTCAAATAAAAAAAAACAAATAACGGAGCATTGCTTAGCTGCTATCTTTAGTTATTAAAATGAGAGGAAACTCAATACCAAACTTCTTGAATTAATTGTAAAGGGTGATTTTTTAGCTGGTTTGGTTTTGGCAACACTGGTTTTGACAGCTGACGTGTGTTTGGTACCTTGTGTCACTGTCAAACAGCTTCAGTTTGGTTTGCAATTTAACCATGGATCGTCTTACAAATGAACAACGCTTGCAAATTATTGAATTTTACTATCAAAATTCGTGCTCGGTTCGAAATGTTCATCGCGCGCTGCTTCCATTTTATGATCGGCATTCTCGACCTTCTGAGCAGTCTATTCGGAAGATTGTGACCAAATTTCGCACCAAATTTACTTTGTTGGACATTAAACCACCAACACGTTTACGTACTGTGCGTATTGAAGAAAATATTGCGGCCGTATCAGCTAGTGTGACAGAAGACCGCGAAATGTCGATTCGGCGCCGTTCCCAGCAGTTAGGCCTTTGTTACAGCACTACGTGGAAAATTTTGCGGAAGGATTTGGGCGTAAAGCCTTTTAAGATACAGCTGGTGCAAGAACTAAAGCCAGGCGACCTACCACAACGCCGAATTTTTGGTGAATGGGCTCTTGGAAAGCTGGCCGAGTCATCCGCTTTTTTATCGAAAAATTGTGTTCAGCGATGAGGCTCATTTTTGGTTGAATGGGTACGTAAATAAGCAAAATTGCCGCATTTGGAGTGAAGATCAGCCAGAAGCATTGCAACAGCTACCAATGCATCCCGAAAAAGCCACTGTTTGGTGCGGTTTATGGGCCGGCGGCATTATTGGGCCATATTTCTTCAAAGATGATGCGAATCGCAGCGTTACTGTCAATGGTGAACGCTACCGAGCGATGATAACAAACTTTTTTTTGCCCGAAATGGAAGTTCTTGACTTGCATGATATGTGGTTTCAACAAGACGGTGCCACATGCCACACAGCACGCGAAACAATGGCGCAATTGCGAGGCGAGTTTGGTGAACAGTTAATTTCACGTTTCGGGCCGGTCAATTGGCCGCCTAGATCGTGCGATTTGACACCATTAGATTATTTTTTGTGGGGGTATGCCAAGGCTAATGTGTATAGGGACAAGCCCGCTTCGATTGGAAGCACTGGAAGCCAACATCCATGCATTCATTCGTGAGATACCGGCCGATATGTGTGAAAGAGTATGCCAAAATTGGACTCAGCGGATGGGCTACCTGAGACGCAGCCGCGGTCAACATTTGCATGAAATTATCTTTAAACATTAAATTGCAAGGTTCAAACTATCGATTCAAATAAATATTTCATTCATTTTTTCGAATTTTTTGTGTTTTTTTTTAAAAAAAAGTTCTAAGCCTCTTAAAAAATCACCCTTTACAGCACTCGTAAAAAGCACTCAAAAGATGAAACCGATAGTTTTGTTTCGATGCATTGCATGTGTCATAGTGGGTCGTTGGCTGCATGGGCTCCTGTTAAAGTATGACCACTGTTTTAGGAAGCCCGATACGATGTGCCCAACTAGACGAAATCCTGGAATATCTGTGAGAGAATGCCTAAATTAAGCTCGACTATTTTACTGTGAATGCAACAATGTATTACAAGAATTTTGGATGAACTCGTAAGTGCAAAATTTCATATGAAGCGGATATTGCACAAATCGAATCTATCTTAAATTCCAGGCCATTTACTCCGATATTCGAGAGCCCTGACGACATTCAGGCTCTAACACAGGACACTTCATCATTGGCACCGCAGTAAGCGCTTTTGTGAAACCAACCATGCAAAATGTCACTCCCTTCATCGTTACTAGCAGTTGCAATGCTATTTCAGCAGTTTTGGGCGAGGTGGTCTAGAGTGTAGTTTTAGAGACTTCAGCTTCGTACCAAATGGGTAAACAAACCCCTTGTATCAGTTGGCGACATAGTAATTATAAGAAGATGACAACCTGCCACCCATTAAATGGTGACTTGGGTGAATTGTGAAAGTGCATCCGGGCAAGCATGGCATCGTACGATTGGTAACGCTATAAACCCGCAGTGGAGAAACTCATCGAGCTAAAGCCAGAATCTGTTGACTTCCTTTTGAAGGATCAAACCCCTTCAATGAGAGGGAGTATGGTCCTATAATAATCTATTAACCCCTTCCGGGTGTCAGATTTTCTCTTAAAAAGGCCAAGCTGTAAACTGTTCTACAAATAAAATAGTATTATATCCCTTTCATCATAATGGTGAGTATTTTATATCGATCATAATAAAACGGAGACCCATCTCCCAACGCCATCTTGGGGAAAATTTAAAAATTTAGAAGGGACTACATCTGATGCAAAGTTGTGATACTAAAACGCAAACGCAGTAATAAGGAGTTAACAACGTCCCCAGAAAGTATAGAAATAAAAATATTAGACGTAAACGGCCCATACAGGACCTAAAGCCTAGCTTCTACAACCATTGTGTGAGCGAAGATATAGTTTTGATGCGAATGGAGGGACCTAAAATATAATACCGATTCTGAACGGCAGTTAATTTGTGAGAAGCTTCTCATGACATTTCTTACTTTTAGGTGGAACGGGTCGGGACTTGAACCATCACCCACACGCCAAAAAGTAGGCGTATTAAAATTTTGTGGGTGAAATGCTAGATAGGTCTGTGACGCCACCTATTGTGTGTTGGTTGGTATAACAGACATTAGACATTAATCCGCCATTATCAAATTTTGGGTTGGCTTTTTAACCCTCTAATCCATAATCATTTCAACAGCAAAGTAAAGTCATGTTTTTCTATAGCACTCCCATTTTCTTTCACTAGCAATGCCTACCTACTTTAAGTGCAAAGCGAAACAGAATATACCACACTTTCCGCCGCCGCCGCCGTACACGGGTAATAAGTTCTCTTAATTGGTCAATTATTCATCAAAGTACAAAAATATTCACATACGCACGTTCAACATTTACACGCATACGTTGCCATGGTCAACGCATGTTCCTCATGCCATAGAGACTTCATCTATGCATAAAAGCAACACTGCGCCATGTGGCGTTATTTGGAAAATATCGCCGGGATATTATACCTAAATATTCGTTATACGTATGTTGGTCTGTTTCTCGCAAGCACCACGTGCTCCTTTGAGGACTTGTTTCTGTGCGTACACATCTGGATGTATTTCCTTTCATTTTAATTATTTATTCCACACATCTGTTCGGTAGACCTACCTAGTTGGGTCTGCGTAACTAACCTCAACTAACCAAACCAAACCAAACCAAACCAAAGCAAAGCGAAGCAAACGAACCGAATGGTTCGAGATAGATACGAGTATAAAAGTATGTTGGAGCTGGAATTTATCTCTCCCCAGATTGGGTGTCATAAATTATCTCCTCGCATTTTAGGTTCGCACAGAAAAGTAGTAGTAGTATTTATTTATTTGTCAGATAGCAAGCTTGGCCTAGTGTGTCAGAGAGATAGTCAGAGTCACACTATCTCTTCATATTTTATTGAATCAGACAGAGAGGACGCAAGGACGCATAATAACCTGCCAATTGTGTTTTATGAGAGTTTTTTTTTTTTTGCGTCGCATTGCAATCCATAGTGTGTGTATGGGAGGCTCAATTAAACTGTCAGCAGATTTAATGGGAAATCATGTTTTTTTTGGTATCTATTATTCAGTTGCAGAAATATGTTTGTCGAGATAATGGGGAGTTCCTGGAATTCTGTGACACATTCTCCCTGTAGATAACTCCAAATGGATAAGCAAATAAACGAATTTTTTTTGATTATAAAAACAATTTCGCTCCAAAGCAATTCAATTGAGTGATAGATACTTTTGTGTCACCGGAATGGTTGGCGATGAGATACATAATTTATGAAACTGTTTTTTATACCCTATCCTAAGGGTATATTAATTTTGACACATAGTTTGTAACACCCCTTAATATTCGTCGTAGACCCATAAAAGTATATATATTTATGATCAGGACCAAATCCTAAGACTATCTAGCAATGTCCGTCCGTCCGTCCGTCCGTCCGTCCGTACGCAATTTTTAGGCCTTTAAATTCAAGCTAGAAAGCTGAAATTTGGACCACATACTCCCTAGGGCTCCGAAATGGTTAAGTGTAAAATTTTTTGGAATACGCCCACTGCCACGCCCACAATTTAGAAAAAACCGATTTAAAGCTACAGATGGACAGATAGAGGGTTATAACCTTCACAAGATATGTAGGCACTGCCCTCCTTTATAAGTTTGTCATATAAAGTTTTTTGCCACGCCTACTTTTTGTGGGCGTTTTTCACTAAAATGCTGTTTTCTTCGATAATTTTCATAGAAACCGAAAAAAAGTGTTTAACAAGATATTTAGCCAATATTTTTTCCAATATATCGCCCATACAAAGTTTTTGGCCACGCCCACTTTTTGGGGGCGTTTTTTCAAAAAATGTTTTTTTTTTTTCTAAATTTTATAGAATGAAATAAAATGCTATCCATCATCTTCTTAAGGTTTTTTTTGGGGCATATAGGGATAGGGATAGGGTATCATACTGTTCGCTCCAAGCGGACTGTAGCCTTTCCTTATGTTTTTTTTGGTTTCTATTGGGACTGGGTGGGTGATAATTTATATCGTCTCATTAGGGTAATAAATCGACGAAATTAGATAGGATAAAGGTAATTTGTCAGTGGATGGGTAAACCAAAACATCTCATTGTTCTGTTTGTGGCAAGGAAATAGTTGTTACTCGTTCGCGGTTGGGCAGTGCGTCAATAAATAACAGTGAAGCTATTTTAATATTTAATAGAAATGGGGTAGTAAGAGTCGCCTTTTTGCCCTTCATATTTTGTTTTAGTTGTGGGGTTATGTCATTAAGCGAAATTGTGCCATTACCTGCAGAAAGTTGGTTGTGGAACGTTTTTGTGCATTGACAACCATTAACGAAGGGAGGTGAAATTAAAATAAATTGATTCAATTTCACTATGATTACGTATATACTGGTAAATTTATATAGAAACTGCTTTGGTGTGTTTGCGTTTGTTTCGAGCTGCAAGGATCATTAGTGGAGGGGAGAATTTTTAATGAAATTATTTATTAAACTCATGTAACTTGACTCACCCTAAAAATGCTATCGCTAAATTTGAACTCAAGTTAACGACGGTTGAAGGAGTTGAATCCAAAAATGCATCATCAGAGTATCTATATACTTTTATCGACGAAGTAGTGATCAGAATTGTAAAGATCGGCAGTCTTCCCGGTTTTGTACCACTCCGTCATACTACTCAAATGCTGGTGTTTTTAGGCTCGCCTTTTTTGACATTGATCGACATTGCCTTTTTGATGGGGCTCGCAGGTCCATTTTTGAACTTTGAATTTTTGTGATGGGAACTTTGAGGTTAAGGTTTTTCTCGAATCTTTGAACTTCTTTTTATACCCTATCCTAAGGGTATATTAATTTTGACACATAGTTTGTAACACCCCTTAATATTCGTCGTAGACCCATAAAAGTATATATATTTATGATCAGGACCAAATCCTAAGACTATCTAGCAATGTCCGTCCGTCCGTCCGTCCGTCCGTCCGTCCGTCCGTCCGTACGCAATTTTTAGGCCTTTAAATTCAAGCTGGAAAGCTGAAATTTGGACCACATACTCCCTAGGGCTCCGAAATGGTTAAGTGTAAAATTTTTTGGAATACGCCCACTGCCACGCCCACAATTTAGAAAAAACCGATTTAAAGCTACAGATGGACAGATAGAGGGTTATAACCTTCACAAGATATGTAGGCACTGCCCTCCTTTATAAGTTTGTCATATAAAGTTTTTTGCCACGCCTACTTTTTGTGGGCGTTTTTCACTAAAATGCTGTTTTCTTCGATAATTTTCATAGAAACCGAAAAAAAGTGTTTAACAAGATATTTAGCCAATATTTTTTCCAATATATCGCCCATACAAAGTTTTTGGCCACGCCCACTTTTTGGGGGCGTTTTTTCAAAAAATGTTTTTTTTTTTTCTAATTTTTATAGAATGAAATAAAATGCTATCCATCATCTTCTTAAGGTTTTTTTTGGGGCATATAGGGATAGGGATAGGGTATCATACTGTTCGCTCCAAGCGGACTGTAGCCTTTCCTTATGTTTTGTACATGGTTCATTACTCCTGCTGCTGTCCTGCAAAGCAACTTTATCGCGGCTGTTGTCAATTTGTACTCATACTTTTAGTACATTTGATCGCCAGCATTTATCGGCAGCACCAAAGATAGCGGAGTTTTCCTGGCATTTTATCCACAGTTTCTTCGCTGTTGATCATAGATAAAAAATATTTGAACTTTTTACACTTTGGAATCACTTTTTTTTTCAAGTCCGGGTCGCAGTGGGTCAGAGAATGGTCAGTGCAGATACCCTTCGTCTGATCCATTCCAAGAAAGGCATAACTGATGTAAATGAGTTGACGTCATTTTCCCTTCAAGAAGATAATCGAGGACGGAAATAAAAAGCAAAAGACTTCAGGCGCATCCTTGGTGCACACCAACTTTGATTGGGAACTCTTCGGTAACTTTCAGAATACTTTCGATTGCACCCACACTGGTGATGACCAGTGACGTATTTTTTGTGGCAATCGGATGTCGTATACCTTAACGATATTCATGATATTTGACATCCTCCTTTATGCAAAGAAATAATATAACTTTTCCTTGATCGCCTCTCATAAGTTTGGAGACCAGAATCATGAGCCACCTGGACCCAATGTCATACATCTAAAGACTTTTTTGACGAATATTAAGCAGGATTTGAACGTATGACTTGTACATGATTAGGATGACAAAGTGCCAAAGGCATGGACAACACGCTATAGGTGGCTCTATGTAACTTAACTGATGAGGAAAGTTCCAAGGAGAGAGAGGAACAGCTACTACCTGAACCCTCCGATGAATCCGGGAATACCAATGAGACCAGACTGAAGAAGATCATCCCTGGTTTACCACGAAAGAGCTCACTCAACAAGGCCAGACGCTTATATGGCATCCTTTCAGCTAAGGAAAGATCCTCTCACACTCAAAAGGAGCTTACTTCGCCTGAGTGGGCCAGAGACAGGATAGCCAATGAAGTTACAACGAGGCCACGATCCAGGGTTCCATGCAAAGGATACATGCCTGGAAAGCCAAGGCTAGACGTTTCTGCTAAGACCGTCCCTAAAGCCAAACGAAGCGTTATTGCTTGAGGTGAAGGTACCACAATCCACGGGGCCAATAACAAAACCGGGCCCGAGTGGATTGAAATCCAGAAATACTGAGAGGCAAAGAAGAGGAGGACGCACCTATGACGCCCCGAAGAAGGCTTAAATGAGTGCGACCACGGAAAGCCTTAAAAAACCGACCATTAACCGGGGCGGCCGATACAGCTAGCTGCAGTTGACACGAAGAAACCAAGCGGACAGTATATTTTGGAATGTGGCAAAAATATAGAGCAAGCCTTAAGGGCAGCGATCGTCAGCCACATTCTAAAGAACACTGCTGCGAGCGTTTCCAGGCGGACGCAAACATACCAAAGAGCTATGGCCAGCGATTAACAAAAACAGATAAGAATTAATGATCGGGCTAAAACGTAAGGATATCCGAGTATTAACGGGAGTCCGCATGAGGCACTGTGCTGTGGGTCTACATGCGGAACGGCTGGACGTTGAAGAAATTGAATCTGTTCGTTACCTTTTATGCGAATGTCCGGGCCTAAACAGCATAAGGTAAATGACCCTCGGCAATTACTTCTATAATAAGCAAAGTCGAGCTAAAAGACCTTCTCAGATTTGTACACAAATCAGGATGGTTCTTAGAGAGCTTCACTTTGAGCCTCTAGCAGCGGTTTCTTCTTGTATACTCCCAGGTGTTTTTGTTTCGAGGAAGGTACCCCCAAAGGACACAATGGACCCAGCTTGCTGATTCAAGTGAGCCGTGACTACCATTAAAGTGCATCCACCAACCTACCTACCTAATGAATCAACAATCGCTGAAGTGGCAGAGGGTAATCTTTGAGAAAGGAGCAGCATTGGAGGAAAATCGTCAATGTCGAGGGCATTAAAAACTCCACACAATAATAAGGTTACCTATAAGAGAGGTCTATTAATAAAGGGTGACACCAAAATAGGTAAACAAATAAAGCCTTACTTAGCGAAAACCTAGACTTAACGTATATTAATTTCAGCAGTCAGAATAACATTCTTACTGAATGGTCTCTTGACTTGTGAAGAGTGTTTGTCTGAGATACGGAAGACTTACCGCCAGAATGCTGAAGTCAAAAAGAATGAATTTGAAATCCTTCAAGACATATCTTTTAATGACTTTTAACACTTTAAATGACTTTGACTTCGAATTGAATGCATTCAGGGACTTTAAACACTTTAAATGACTTTTGACAATTTGACGACTTCAAACAAATAAATACATTCAGTAAATAATAGAGTCACTTCAAACTGACTTAAATGTCATACATGATTGCATTCATTTTCACGATTCAGACACGCATTCAACCAAGACTTTAAACCAAATGACGCTCCATTTTCAAAGTCACAGCTGAAGTCATTGAATCATTGTACCTGATTTTATCTATGACTTCGATGATTGCAATATTTTACGTCTCTGTTTAAGAGCATTTCGTCGCACTTTTTTTGACGTAACAAAAAAGTTGATTGACTTTAAGTGTAAGATTGTAGAGGAAGTCAATTTATAAGAGGGAACAGCTTCTCTCGCACATCTCTCCCGCAGCACAATTCAACAATTCAATGGATTGGGTAGAAGAGTCATTTAAACAATTATTTTCAAACTTTGAAATCATAAAATGTGTATGGCGTATGTGGAACCTTTTTTATGTATGTGTGTGTGTGTTTTTTTTTTTTTTTTGGGGTAGATTACACTGCCAAAAGGTTATTAATGAAATTTCTTGACACATTTTCAAGCCATTAGTCGAAGTATGTTTTAACGATTCCATCATGGGTTCAAGGACCCAACTGAAAATATGATTTGTCATAAAAATGGCAGGCCTCCATTATCTTGAGACCCGCCTCCTTCCCACATTCAATTATAAGATTTATTACCAACAATAAGAATGAAAATATATATAACAACAAATGTGAGTGGGGTGCAAAAATAATGTATCACATTCACCAAACTACAGGATATCCACAGATCTTATCCCTAAAAGCACATATGGCCGACCCCCTGAGTACGCCCATAATGGCCTGTGTGACAACTTGTTGGGGGTGGAAATAAATTTCATCGGTAGGTAATGCAAGGTCGTTCAACTTGCGATGTTGATAATTCGAAAATGAAAACAAACAAACAAAAAGATATTTTATGTCTTCGAGATGGGCAGAAGTGTGGAAACTTGCGTTCCAAAAAGATTCATTGCATGAAAAAGTCAAAAGAGACCGTTCTAAATAGTGTGACTGGTACGAACCTATTTTACGGCCTGACATAAAGATGATTAATCGCCTTGCTAGTTACGGCAGAATGCTGGAGATAGCAAAACGTTTCATTGTTGAACGAAGGGAGTATCTTTGCAGACACACTATAAATGGGTGTTCTGTTCGGTTCTGTTGTGTTTGAATGACGACGATAATAGTGTGAGGGCAAAGTGATATACGAGGGCAATGTTGCGCTCCCTTCTGTCTAGACTAATCAAGATGTTTTTAAAATAGAAAAGCGCTTCTTGTTGAAAGTTTTCAAGGTTCGTTTCGTTTTGTTGACTCTGCCGGCAAGGGTTTGGTGGACGAGCCAACAACTAATGGCCATGGTAAGTGGGTGTGACACACAGACAGACGTGAGTTAGGTTTTTAATAAGTGGCAATTGTGGATTGAATTTAATTGCATGTTATTAGCTTTTAAGGCGAATTATGTCGCTTGAGTCGCATAGATGTGACATAAAAATAAATAAAAAACCATGACGCGTAAACGTGTCATAGAGGACTTAACTTTTTTGACAGGAATGTAACGGACGCTTCTTATGACAGTTTTTATTCGCTCTTTGGCGTTTGTTAAACCTTCGCAAGGGGTGGGGCAACAAATCAAAGCTTTAGAAGGTAATAGGTCGGTTTTAAACGTCTACCATTATAATTCGCCTACGAAATAGGTTTAGAGGGCGAGCAGTTTGTTTTGAGTTTCTATTATCCTTAGGCGATCCTTGAGTCCGCAGAGCACCGTAAGAAAACATAGTTACGAATCGTGAGTTATTCTTGATCATACTGACATGTGCCTTGAATCTGTTAAATTTCTAGTTTCATAAGAGTTTCTTAGCTGGTGTCAGATCTTGGAGGTTCTGAAAGATTGCAGTACCCCGTATTTCCCTATCTCGCAGAATGGCCCAAGTCCTATTTACGATTCCTAGTTGAACATAATGCCTAAAAGGCCGGATATACAATTAATAGTGATTTTGTTTTTCTTGCCTAATTTATTCAATCTTTGTAGGCATTCTTACACGAGCTTAGAGGATCAAGACCTTAATTCGTTAGTTCCATGACAATGGGCGAATTTAGAAATTAATTTCAGTGGAACATATTGGACTTCTAGGGAGTAAATGGAACAAGTTTGAGCATTCAGCCTTAAAATTAAAGTGCTTTAAACCATTGGCGGATGGACGGAAGATTTCAAATCGACATAACTTTTGATGCTGATTATAAATATTATAAACCTTTGAGGGTCTGCGACGAGTATTGAGGAGTCTTAAACGGTTAAAACCCTAGCATGCACCGCCATTGTCAATGAAGCTAGTTCCTACATGTCTGCCAGCTGTAATACTTAATCAGAGCAGTATCGGACCAGCCCGTCTGCTGTTCCCTTCAACCTCCACATGACCGGGAACCCAGCATTGTGAGATGTGCCTGTTTCAAAGGGACCATTCGAGTCTCTTTCGGGATTACAAAGACTTATTGGCAAGAGGCATCAATTAAAACAGAGCTTAAAGTGTTTCATATGCCCATTTTTAGGCTCTGTCGGAAGAATTTACGAAAATCAACGTACGACTTTAACACATCTGCAGGTATGATTAGGGCGGCCGATGTGTGTTGCACATGCTGTACTGTGTTGCCTTGTGATGAGGAAACCATAATTTCGTCATTTCGTACTAATGTTCCGTCTGTTGAGGACTTAGATTAAGTCCTTAGAGGTTTTCTGATCCAACTTTGGCTTCTAGTTATCGTTCACCTATTCTGAGGTTCTAATTGTTCACCTAAATTATCTTAGTGGCAGTCGATCTTAGCATTGGCATACCTAAATCGGATTTTTCAGTCGACAGAGGTGTGCACAAAGGTGAAAGTTAAAAATCACCTCACGAGTGGATCAGCAGTCTAGGGCCGCTATTCCACTTGATTGCAGCTTGACTGTTCGAGAAAATGTCAATATCGAGTAGTAATACTCTCTTATGTCAAGATACGACTTCTTTGAACGCCATTATTTTCGCTGGAAAAATTCTACAATGGTCAGGAAAACAGGAGAAGGGACTAAGTTTGAGTCAGTCAGAGAAGGCACCTCTACCCCATCCTATCATTAGTTTTAGATCTGTCGGCGTAGAAATGCATTGATTTATCCTCCATTAAAGCGCCCACAGGAACATGGAAGGATTATTCAAACAGAAGTCGGTTTAGTAAAATTTTCTTGAACTCGTTTAGGATGGAAGCGTTGCCAATTGCTTTATTGGTTCAATGTGATTTAAGACGAACAGCCGTATTGGCCACCGTTTATCTGCGATATTGAGAAATGCCAGATGAAACAGAATGTCCTGTGCAAAGGAAGATGTCGAGCGAAGTGCTCCGCTAAGACATTAACAAGCAAGATCTATAGACTTAGCCTTAGACTTAGACTAAGTTAATTACGCTTAATCGTCTGATCTAATTCAGTCTACCAGACAATCACTTTATAAGTATCGTAAGTATTGGTTTTCTGACCGAGATGTATAGCTAGTGAGTAATGTAAGGTTAAAATAGGGTCTCTTTAGTAAATGGCATTTTTGCAAGGAGTTTGTGCGGAGTTAAATTTTTCTTTGGAAAAATAACTAGTTAAATAAAATGACTTTAGCTGGCTTTAATTTCAAAAGGGTTTTACCCAGATGTGGTGATATAAGAATTGACAGACCATAAATTACATCTAATCCACACACAATTCAGACACAAAAAACTGAATAACTAGTAGACTTGAAAATTGTTTAAACTGACTGATAAAATGCATTTATGATTCAAGATGAGAGATTCGAGTTCTTCAAATACATTTGAATAGAAATTTCTATATATTTTCGATTGACAACGAGGTTTTGAATTTCTACAATTTCGAAAACTTTTTAAGGGGGTCAGAAATTAAAAGTAAATTCCGTCAATTGTGTATCCTAAGTTTGGGGCGTGGAATTGGGGAGGTTTGAAAAATCTTTACTTTGAACAATTCGGGCATTTCCAAATCGGCCTAAATGTAAGACTACGCTTGCTCGGCCACATCGAGCGAATGGACAACAATGCTCCGGCCAAGAGGCCCCCAGGTGGATAAGTAAGTAAGTAAAGGTAAGATTAGACTGCATTATTTAACTCTTGACGCTTCAATCAGAAAAATAAATACTATTAATATTCTCCCACGAATATTAATGCAATATTTATGGAATTGAAATTGAAACTTATCTTCTCTTTGCCTATTATTGTATCTTTTCAAAATTTTCAACTAAATTCGTAAAGCGGTATGTCAAAATGTAACCAATTATTCAACCTACTCAAAGGTAAGAAAGTAATATATATTCAACATGAATGATTTGAGAAACTCATGCTTCAGTAGAGTCAAAACTGCAGAAAGGTGACAACATTCATGCATACTTTGTTATCGGCTCTGCATGCACAACAGGAAATCTATAGGAGATATGAATGTGTATACGGCAACGACGAACGTAAATGAATTTACTGATTGCCAACAAATATTGCACTGCATATTTAAGACTTAATGCTAAAGCAAGAACCACTTTTACTGACATTGATAAGAAGATCTATTCGACAATGGGCTGTGTTTCGTTACCTGGGAGACTACAAATTGCAGATTCTACTTTCAGTCTTTTGGAATTTTTCAATATTAATTGGAGTTGATATGGAATCGAACTATTTCTCAGTGAAGAATTTAACTCATTCTGTCTTAATTGTAGAATTGTTGGGGCAACACGTACCATAGAAATATTTTCCCAGCAAATTGAGAAAAAAATGTAAATTGGTTGCATCCAGCAGCAGGAAAATGGCTTAGCTTTATTAAATTCACATATATCAATAGAAGGTAGAAAAACAGGCAAACAGGATGAAAGATATTACAGGAAATAAAATCTGCGTTCTGCGGTTAGAGTATTCATTTGAGTGGTCTAGAACATTTTTAAAACTGTTGGCCTGAGATAAATGCTTTTTGCATGAGAAGCTAAAAAAACATTTCGAACTTGTTTGTTGGTAGCTACATACATGCAATTTTTACGCGATTTAATTCCTGTTTGTTAAAATACACTCAATACTCTAAGCAATTAAGAGATGAATTTTTATCCTCCATATAATAATATCCAAGTTAATTTTCCGAGTTTCCGTCGGAACCAAAATTACTCCGAAACTGTTAGGCCTACAAAGCTGAAATTTGGAATATAGGTAGATCATGGCCTAAAAAGGTGTAGGAATATATTTTCTTTTTCGTAGTTTCAAGGCCGATGCTACTTGTAAGCACTTTAAGCTTACAGCGCCATCTATATTGAAGTATTTATATATACCTCAACAATAACAACTTATATTTTCTATGCAATGAATGGATGGTGTGTATACCTTGTAGTTAAGGATCCAATCTTAAATATTATATAATGGGATTATTTTAAAATAGCCCCATCTATACTGAAGTAGAGATAACATTATTATAAATATACGGAATCTATGCTGAATGTAGCGCGAGTAAAAGCGCCTGAAATGCGGCACCACATTATTGATTTTCATGCCTGAATAAAGGAAGTGCGACATTTTGTAATAGGCTGCAGATAAATGAGAAATTGAAAATGTTTCAATCAGTTTGTAATAAATAGAAATATACTTGTGAATTATCTTCACATCGTCACTTCGTCACACAATTGATGACGAAGTAGTGTAACGTTAGAAAAAATATGTAATGCCGCAGAAGAAACGAAAAATATGGTTTTATTTATGAAATTTGCAATCCAGTCAAAATAGCTTTAATGACATTCTCTACGCCCTTTGGTTTATATTCGAACAAGTTCGTAGCTTTCGACAAAGTTAATATCAATGTTTGGCTTGCAGTCACGCTCAAACGGCTGAACAGATTCTTATGAAAACTTGCCATAGATGTCGACCTCACAGATGAATTGAATATGTAAAGTAGAGCAGGTGCCAGTCTATTCTCAAAAGCAATTTTATGACAAATAATTATTGATAGCCAAGCGGCCATAGAAACAGTTTATGCTATTGAAATAAAATCCATGCTAGTTCATTTCTGTCGCATAGAGCTCTAGTGAGGTGAGTTATGTCTCGGCAGGGTTTCTGCACCAGAAGGAAAATGATCTGCAATGAATCACGACCGGGCACTTGAGTCGATCAAACCGATACTCTAAATCTCAAAAGTGGAAATAAGCAACCACCTGTTTATATCAGAGGAAACGTATGGACATAATAGTAAAGAGTGTCGATTCCGCATTTAGAAGAACAATAAATATGTGAAACCATCTTAGAGACCTAGTGATCGTCTTACAGCATTTTGAATGGTTACTTGCAAGACTGGCTCCCAATATTGGTGATTTCTTCCTTAATATTGGCTTACACGACTTGCAAGGTTTAAAAAAAATCTAACCCCTAGCAATCTGGCCGGACAGTTCAAATCGCCAAATGTGCTCAACCCAATTCAGCACCTGGCCGCAAAAAAAAAATCGTTTGACACCTGCCTGTAGTGCTTACCAGTTACGATAACAGTGTTACCGCCGGCGTTTTAAAAAATATAAGGGCCAATCACTTTTTCTGATGCACAAACAGTCTGTTTGAGAATTCCACGTGGATTTGCGTAGCTCAATAAAGCAAGTTTTGTTCATTCACATAACCTCTTATCGTTATAATTTTGGATACAAAATCATCCAGAAATTAGTCCAATAAGCAGCAACAATAACTCCGCTTCATTGCAATAATGCCAAATTTTAAATAAGGGAGCCTTTGGCAACAGTACCTTGGTTACCCGCTACGCGGGATTAAGGGATTTCAATCCTCTTTCTGAAGGCAGCAGGTACCGCTCACGTAACTTCGTTGCTCCGCTCTGGGTATATGCTTTTCGTCAGGCAGGCGCCTCTGGCAACAGTACCTGGGTGGCCAGCTACGCCGGAGGGTTGAAATCCTCTTCCGCTGGACCCCGGTCGATCACAGCATGCAGTGATAGAGGCTATTGAAGGACAGGCGAAACTTGTTGGCCTTGAAGTGAATGAGGAAAAGACTGAATATACGCTTTCAACAAACAAACATTCATCTGACTAGGACAAAATGTCACTGTTGATAGCAGCAACTTCGAGATAGTTAAGGAGTTCATCTACCTCGGGGTAAACATCAGCTCCACAAATGACATCTTAGTAGAGATCCGTCGAGGAATTACCCTAGGAAACCGACATCGGTTTGGCAAAACAAATGGGTTCAAAACTACTGACTCGAAGGACAAAGGGCATGCTCTACAGAACCCCTATCCTGCCAGTTCTGCTATACGGCGCCTAGTGCTGGACGATAAGCAGGAAAGGAGAGTTAATACTGGGATCCTTAGAAAGAAAAATCTTTCGACGGATTATTGGTCCTGTGTGCTCGGCAACATCGAGCCAATGGACAACAACGCACCAGCCAAGGGGATCCTCGAATCCCAGCCTCCAGGTTCGAGACGACAAGGAAGATCGAACCTCCGTTTAAAAGACCAAGTCACCGCGGGTACCAGGAAGCAGCGTGCCCGGGATCGCAGAGGATGGAAGGTTGCCATGTCTCCCGTTAAGTAAAATGGAAGTTCCGCATGCGGTTCGATTTTGGAATTGAAATAATGCTAAATTTTCAGAATTTGACTTTATTTCGTTCGGCGTTATTTCACGTCACCCACATTCACATTATGATATTTACTTTGGACGTGAACCAAATATGAAAGGGCTATTTGGTAATCGAAATAAATAAATAAAATCAATATATATGCGTTTGCTTCGCATAAAATAAGTTTTACAGATGGATGCAATATCGATCCGTTCATTTTGTTTGAAAAATGCCTACTTCAATAGAAAATAAATCAAATATTCCTCTTCACTTGTAAACTTAATTTTTAAACAAAGTTTTAATGAAAACTACTTTCATTTATTACCTCCAACAAAGAACGAAACGAAACTTTTTGCACCTTTTTTTAAAAAAAATAAAAAATAACCAAAAGAAAATTCCAATTTCAATTTCACACAAAAATTCTCCTTTTAAAGCACATTCGTCAAAGGGGAGAGGAAAACTACAAAATTTAAGCTTAAAAACGGCAAAATAAAACAAAAAAAAAAATACAAATTTTATATTTCATATAAGGTACATACCTTCAGCAAGGTTCTTCCAATGGGCATTCTAGGAAAGGCATTTAAAATGCCTTCACCTTAACACCAACTTGTGTACCATCCACCGGAGAATAAAACCGCTGATTTCCGGTGCTTCTACTTTCTCAGAAAAGTACAGTGCGGAGTCGAAGATTATTGCCCTTACTCCTTTACTTGAAATTAATGTAAATTTTATATTTTCCCACTTTTCACAAACAGGTAATAAGTGCGGGAAAAACTTTTTCCTCGATTGAGAGAGGCGGAAAAAAATTCTGCCAAAAAGACGAAAAAAAAAAAGTTAAGGAGTGGAAGGGAAATTTGTTTTTCTTTGTTCCACCCCCGGCTTCTCTGATGTTTTACTTGTTTTGGAGTATATATCTTTTTTTTCTCTGTTAGTTCTCGGTTTTTTTTTGAACTAATTTAATTTAGTATTCAATTGAAATTTGAAATTCCAATTGGAGAATATCTTTTATTTCTTGTTTGTTGAAGCTTGGTTTGTAAGGTGGTTTTTCTTTTAGTTTCTTTTTGTTTTATTAATCTAAAAGAGAAAATATTTAAATTTATAAGATATAGAAATTGAGGCCAGAAAGATATGTATATATTCGGAGGACTGTTTTTGAAGAATTTGAGCGTCGAAAAAAATGAAGTTATGTTATAGGAGTTTTGTGTAATTTAATTGCAATTTACATAAAAAAAGGAAGATATAATCTAATTTTTTTGTAGGACTTTCTTTGAAGTTTGAATAATTCGGCTATGGACCAGGTATATTGGTGTGGAGATGAACATAATGAAAGTCACTTTTGACACTTCTTCAGAAGAAAACGGTCTTCGAGTCGATAAGAAGGAAATTTGAATGGATGGAATAGTAATTCACTTAAGCCTCTCCCTTTCCCACGTTCATTCAAGTTTTTGCCTGACTCCAAAAAAAAAAGAACAACCCCAAGTGGGACAAATGGGATGAAAATGGAAAATTCGAAATTAGGTGACAACTGTCTGCTCAAAAGGGGCAACATTTTTTTTCTAACTCTCTAAAAATTATAATTATCACGACCCATTTGAAGACCTAAGACAAGGTCGCGAGACAAATTTGGCACGGTAGTTCATAACATAAAAATATATATTGTAGAAAAATTGTCTTCTGAAGGCCAACACATCTGGCAAGGGGTTATTTTTTGACCTTCCCTTCATGACTTTTAAAGATCTTACGCAATACGTAGCAGGCCTGCCAAACGTCCCGTTTTTGAGGGACAGTCCCGGAATTTGTCCGATATCTGTCCCGACTTTCCTTTTTTTTATAATGCTTTGTTTGAAAATTTTTTATATCCATCCATAAATACATAAGAAATACATTTCTAAAACTGTCAAGTGCTTTTGAAAGAATATTCAAAAATAAATTGACGATCGATCGAACTTCTAGAAGCAATTTTATTCGGGATGACGAAAGTCAGTCCCTGGGAGGTTTTTTGAGCGGGTCCCTCATTATTGCAGCAAAAAACTATGTTCCATATCTTTGTAAGTCCAGATTTCGAGTCATGGTATAATAAAATTTCATCTAGCAGCCCTACTCCCTTGAGTATTTTAAGCTTTAACCTTTTCATTCCCTTCAAAAAGAGTGCATCCTCTTTGCTGCGGAAATCGCTTTTGATTTCAGTTGTCAGCTTAAGCAAGCCACCTTCTGTTGGTTTGCCTTTCTGGATCTCCCCCAAGTGCGCAGGGTACGAAGACAGCTAATAGCTTAGAAAAGATGCATTTGTTAGGAATGAGATTTCGTTTTCCCAATCGCATATTAACAGTGTACCCTGTGGAGCGTTTTCTAGGATTAAATATCTTGGTCAAAAGTCGTTCCTTTCAAAGAAAAAAAAAACACATTTGCCATGCCATTGCAAGTCATTGACTTTTTTATTTTGGTCATCACAAACGCTGATCTGAAGATAAAGAGGTATGCAGCTGTAGGAAACTTTTACCTGACATAGTTTTTGTCGGGACATGGCACTTTTCGGGACTACATAGCAACTTGACCGCACAGAGCAGCACATGGTACAAAATTATAATATATACAAAATTTAAAATGCATCACACGTTCTAACGGACTGCCGGAACATCACGGCGGCTAGAATGTGTTTAGAAAGAGAAATTGGGCGCCAAGTAAACCAAGAGCAGTGATAATATTTATGCTCACGAGGAAGGAACAGTTAGCGAAGTCATAACAAGCGTGATGCAGCATGACTTCGCCTTGAGGAACGAGCTAGTGCGAAAAAAGGCCAGACATATTAAAGCGAATGCTAATGGACAGCAAGACGTATTTCCATTGCTGTCTACACAGACGGACAAACGCACGGGGAGGCGTCTGGAGCAACACTCAGCGGGAACATAGACGTCAAAGGGGACGTAACGTAATATGAAGAACATCGAACATATACAGAGACATCACTCGTACAGACAACAGTCAAACACACACGTACACGCGCAAAGGCAGACACAGAGAAACTTCGTGCATGCTGCACGTACGCCCTGGACAGACGAATCATTCAAAGAGAATCAGCTCCGGCTAAAAACCCCCACCGAGAGAAGGAAGGGTTTGAACCAGAGGTGGTTTTAGTTAGGGTTAAAGTATCACACTTATGCTTTCGATGCTTTCCACCTTCTTAGAAAATAACAAAAAAGTGAAGAACACACACAGTAGACGTTGGCAACGTTTTCTTTTTTTAACAAAAATTCACTCGTTCGAAAACTATATATTGTTGGTAGAGCATATTTCAAGAACACAAATCACTTTTTCATATCGAATTCATTGACTCTCAAACCGATTTTTCAGCGCATACATTAGGTTGCCATAATAATGACAAAGCAAGTAAGCCTAAACCGAGTGTTCATCGACACCTTTGAGTTCAAAAATACGCAACCCTCAGACGTAAGTAGGCATGCAATAAAGTGGAAGGATTTTTTTAATTTATGATCCTTCTAATCAGATTATACCTTCAAATTAAAAAAAAAAAATACCGGATATCCCAAAAAAGTAAAGTAACAAGGGGACACCCGGGTTTGAACCGGGGACCTCTCGATCTGCAGTCGAATGCTCTACCACTGAGCTATATCCCCACTTAAGAAAACCGAATATCAAAAGTGGTATATAGAACGAAAACAGCTGATAAATCAATTATTCTTATAATTTTTTTTTGGGCATCACTCGATTGTTGAAATGCTTATCTGTCACGAATATGACACGAATGTGTTTTAGTATACTTTTCTGTTGATTAAAATGTAACTTATAAAACTGATATTGTTAGAATCCGATAGAATGAAAAAAAAAACATATTAAAGCTGGTACAACATGTCACATAGACTACACGCATGAAGCCGCACTTAATATTCCTTTCAAAAGAAAGAAAGAAAAACTAAGCACAATTCCCTCCAGACAAATAGGCAATATTATGACAATAAACAATGCCTGACAACAATGACTAACAACAACAACAAAGTGGAAATTCCATTTGTCGTCCTTGGGAATGCACGAATTCCCATAACATTTCGATACAACACGAACATCACATTCACACTAACTCCCTCCATTTGCGTCTGCTTCTCGCGCAGAAAACTTTTCGTGAACAAAGTTGAAGTTCGAGTAAATTAAGGGACTTTTCTTCTTTGCATTTTATTCACCGGCCAGGAAAATAACACATAGGACGTGTCAATAAAGTAACCCACCTCACGCAAAATGTCCTCTCCTCACCATGACTGACTGACTGACAAAAAACGGTCAAAATTATTTATGAATATTTGTGGAAAGTTTTACGGGTAGGGAAAAACTTTGGCAGTTGGAGTATGGGATGGAAATCCTTAGTCCCCTGATGATTTACAAAGAAAAAGTTCACGTATATTCCCTTGTCAATTTCACATCCCCTTTGGGTATGCACTCTCTACACAGACATAGACACGGACACAGACTAGAGAGAAAGAGAAGAAAAAAAAACGCAATTTCGAATGAATTTTCCGCTTTGTTTGGCGACTTTCATGGATAATAAAAGAACCGACTCGAGACACAGAAATAAATGAAAATCTTAAAATCCTTATAAGCAACAAAACTCGTCGTTGCGTTGTACAAAACCACGAACATCACTCTGTTGTACTGTTACATAGATGAAAAGAGATTTCGCTTTGTTTTCATGGATTAGAAGATACACAATGATTACCGAATTACTTCTGATGCGAATGTTGTGTTTCTGTTCCAAGTCCCGGCCATGGGGAATGTGCAAGGATATTCCGTTGCAGTGTTCAGTTCAAAAGAGAAATAAAAATTACACAAGCGAACAAAGTTATTTTCTATACACGCGCATAAGCGTGGATTGCATGTGGATTTTTTTTTGCAAGACAAAGGATTATCATAATTCTCGTGGCATAGAAATGGGAGTTTATGGCTTTTGTTTGAATGGACAAAAGTAATCCAAAGTTGACTGGCAAGATGGTATTTGGCCGAACTATCCCAGAGACGTTAACACGCTTTTGAATCATAAGACGTTAAAAGATAGCAGTGAACCCTCTAAACAGAGACTTGCGGATAAAAATGTTCCACATATTGGTCTGGAAACATTAATGAACCTGCAATCTATTGAGTTTTTTGTAAAAAAAAAAAATGTGGCAGCCAAAGTTGTCTTAGAACACTCGCCATATTTGACATCATCAATCAAACCAGACATATGCCACCCACCAGCATTAGTTTGAGAGAATGGAAACTTCATCGTAGATATGACATTTTCATTTTCAGACATAGAAGTTGTGATCAAGAACCATTTAAATTGTATAAAAACTGCTCTCCCGGAATATCTGCTCTCACTCAGGAAAACAATAGAATGGTTTGAAACTAGTGATGTACCCAAATATTTCTAATAAGCTTATTTTTTCAATTTACTTACAAGATGGCGATAAGTTAATCACCCTATCGTAAGATGTTATGATTTAGGATTGGCGTCCTACGTCAATCATATTTGGCATTTGTTAACTAGACAATGCCTGCGGACCGTCAGTCGCGTGTGAATTACTGTCAGCCATCCGCAATCTCATATCATCATCATAAGCGACAAGGCGCATTTCCACTTAGCGGTTACTTCAATAAGCAAAATCTTCATTTCAGGGGCACCCATTATATCCACTCAAAGCCACTGTGTGGTGCGGCGTTCACGCGGGAGTAGTGATTGGGCCGTATTTTTTTTTTGAGGACGCCATCGGTAATACGGTCTTTGTTACTGGCAAACCCTACAGGGCCATGATAAACGACTTCTTACCGCCCGAATTGGATAAGCGGGACTTGGTGACTTGTGGGGCCAACAAGATCCCCCAATTTAACCATCTCAGACTTCTTTCTTTGGGGCTACTTGAAGTGGCGGGTTTATCCCAACACGTCGCAGATAATCGCAGTCCTTAAGGAAAGGAGTATGTTCTTAGACGGGCTTTAAAATTCCAAAGTTTTTCCCCCAACTAAATGTTACATTTGTTGACTAGAGTGCCGCCTCTGTACTCTAAACTATAGAAATGTGGTTATAACGTCACCTTTCCTTGACAACAAACGACCCACTAGCGGTCACAGAATTTGTGATAAATTTGTAAATGAAGCTCATACATCTAAACGTAGAGTTCACTATAGCGAGGTGAACAATTGTCTGAGAGAAAATACTTATTTCTTGAGCAGTTTCTAGGCAGAAAAGATTACATTATTACAATACGTTTCAATTTTATGCGAGCCTTGCAATCTTTGGGGTCGAGAGGACAGGAGTTCCGCAGAAATTAGTTCGGAGCAACGACACCTGGAAGCAATTTATATCGTAAACTGAGGCAGTCTTCTTCTCTCCAGTTAACGACGAGATTATGATCAGAATCCTCCCACTTCACTGCATTTCTACTGGTCCGCCTGTGGGGTTCGCCGGAAGCAGTAGTTGAAACTTATTATACCACTTTGTACTATGTACGCACCTCGTTACAGAAATCGCATAATCGCTAAAAACTTAAAAGAAATATCTCCTAAATGAGAAAAGTCCATTTATCTTCAATTTTTGAAAAAAAAAAACTACAGAACTGAAGTCTCTCAGACTATGGCCATATTGTTTCTTGGTAATAACTATTTGCACGCGTGATTTTATTCTTCAAGCGTCATTGTACATGATACCACATTGGAGCTTGTCGAGAATACGTAAGCTAGCGCGCTATATGGTGGGTATACTTTCTTGTGTAATATTTGCTTTTATTAAGAGCTGAAAAGAGCGAAATCTGAGAGATTCTAGGTAGGTAGTTATGTGACTGAAATAAGAGGAAAGTAGTTAAGCGTTAAAAAAATTAATTTCCAGACATAAGTCCTTTATGAAATAATCACGCTTAGCAGTCAAAAGACTTGAATTCTTTATTGAACTCATTTGACTGCATTGAATGTAGTGAAATTTACTTCTGTTTTGAGAAGATATTTTTTTTCTGACTTCTTTAAACTCTTTTGACCCTTGGTTGGTTAAAGTCCTTTAAGTGGCTAAGGTCTTAAGATTTTAAAATAAACACTTCAAATCAGTAAAACGACTTCAATCAGCAAAAGACTTCAAACAGTTAAATGACTTCAAATCATTGAACGCATTCAAGTGATTCAAAATTACCTTTGACTTCTTCATCTCAATGTTTCGCTGACGACGACGAGAAACCACAGACTATCCTCACCGATGGGTCAAAAATGGGAAAGAGAATGGATATATGGAGCAGAATACATGTAAAATATGTAAGTTAGGTAAGGTAAGGCTTCACTTCAACCATCTGAACCAGGATGAGTAGAAAGTCGTAATCTCGCTTTCTATTCTCGCCACCCAGATTATATATATATACATTTCTTAAGCGCTCCATGTCCCAAATCTTCCAGGGCTGGGCATAGCAGGTAACGAATGGATTCCAATTCCTCAACGTTCCTGCAGCTTCTGCAGTAATCGTTTGTATTATTATTTGTGGTTTGCGGACCGAATTGTATACTATAATGTCAAATCTGAGATCTTGATAGCGTCCAAAGAGAGTTAGGCTTTTGCAGAAGCTGTAGATATGAAGAGAAAATATTACCCTTGAATGCCTTTTTTGCCGTTGCCAATACTTTCCTACATAGATGTGCCGTTGACCCACATTAGATGTCAAATAACTTAATACTCAACAGATTCGAATAGTTTTTTAGTCGCACGTACTACCAGATTATTTTCTTTTCGAACTGCCAACACTGTTTCCCGCGACATCCAATATGACATCTGTAAACTGATTTGTGTTTTAACTTTATTTTTCCATTTAACAATGAACAGACGACTTACTCCAGTATCGAAAATCATCATTTTCCCCACAAAATTTTGTTCAGCTCATTTTCGTTTGAATTGCTACATCAACAAGGATCCAATTGTCGCATTTGAAGAAAAACAAGTCGCATCGCATCCAGAATGTTACTGTCAATGTAGAGCGTTCTGGGTCAATGATTACTGACCTTCCCGTTCCCCAATTGAATAACCACATTTTTCTAGCCGGGGACGAGGTTGTAAGGATAGTGTGTTGGCTCACCATCATCCGAGAGCGGTGCAGGTTCAATCCCCAATGGAGTACAACAATGCACGTCAACTATTAATACAAACAACATCTAGTTCCTCTTACCACTTCACCCAAAAGAGGATTTATGTCTGGAAGTTCAATAGACCAACAGGATTTGGATTTTTATAAAACAAAAGACGTTAATACGTAAAGCAGTAATAGTTAAACCCCTTTTAACATGCCTAAAACGTAATAAATAAACATGAATGATATATCGTTAGATAGGTTTTGTAAAGACGAAGTGCACAATAAATATATTTCTATCGTTGCTTCACGAATAAACCTCTAGTAGTGACAGTGCAGCATGCCACACAGCGCTCGCCACAATCAATTTATTGAAACCCGAAAAAGAGTACAAGCTTATATTTTATCAGTGTTTAAAATCCTCACGATTTATTGTAAAAGCTTTGACATTTTTTTGGTTTGTCGATGGATTACATGAATGGATTTTATCTGCACGATTTCATACAAGTTAATGCAGCAAAATATTCTGCACTAATCTGCACAGAAGAAGGCATGCAACCTATGCAACCATGGTAGTAATCTGCGAGAAGGGATCAACGCAAAACTCATCTACTTCCATGATTCCTACAAACACAACACCGGATTAATTTAGACATTGATTTGGCATTTGAAAACAGATTTAGGTAAGCTCCAACGACGACACAAAGGCATCGCTTCTCTTCTCCACCCCCTCTTCACACATTTTACATAATACGCACTTTGTAAGGTATTACATTACAATGACCCAAATCTAAGTGATCGCGCTCTATGTAGAAGATGAATTCTTGCTTTGATTAGTCGGCTGCTTTTCACTTGGGGCAACGTTTGTAATCCCATTCCAATCCCATCATTTGAAGCATTTACCTCGTACACTTATCTTCACCTCATCAATTCCCAGATTAATCCCTGCAATGCACACGTATAGCCAGCCATTACAATGCCAGGCTGGTCGAACAAGTGTTGCACTTTAATTAAAAATCCTCCTTAAGTTACCCAAGCCACACAAACAGCCTCGTGTGTGTGCGTGTCACACGTAAGCAACATAATATCCGTTCGCCTTTATCCGACATTAGGGTGATGATGCCCACGCAAGCAATATCTAGGACCACAATAAATGCCTTCTTCTTCTTCGGTCCGGTTTCTACGAACGACACTATACGTAATCCTGAAGTAATTAGTTAGAGAATACTCTTGGGCAGCTGGGTGGCAAAAGTACGGATGCACACACTTCAGTGTTGCTTTGGTTGTATTTGCCTGCACTCGGCACTCAATTAAAGTTCGCTTGTCATGGCGAATCACCGTCCAGAGTCGTTGGACGGCTTTTTACACAAATAGACTCGTTTAAAAATAGACTCTCCATTCAGACTTGAGTCCTTATTTGATTTAGGTAAACGAAAGGGGACTGCAAGTGCTTAAGATAAATTTTTCAGTCTAACAATAGCTACTTTCATGACATCCTTTCGATGGCACCAACCATCTATGATGCATTTTCCTTCTCTGCTTGCTTGTCTCTTCGTGTAAAACATTTTTATTTTCTTATCCTGCGCCTGCACTTAACATCGCAATTTTTCACATACTCAACAGAGGGATAAGTTGATTCCTTGGATATACTGCTACTGCTGCTGCTGGTGCTGGTGCTGTGTGCAGCCAATTGCGCCAGAAGTGCAAGTGTTTTGATTGTCCTACCTCTCCGTTTTGCCTTGGGGTGAAAATGAAAAAGAAAATCAATTCTAGAGCTAAAAAGCTGTGAAGGTAGCTGCTCAGTAAAAATGGGGTTACCATGCAAGGAGAGGTGAAAGCATTCTGTCGAGTACCTCCTATACCAGTGCTATTCGGGTAAGTAGCTACTCGTAGATAATTAAAGTATGTGTCAAAGTTTTGGGTGGCGCAAAGTAGTAAAGTAGAATGGTCGGCATCTAACTGAAGTATGTAAAAATTATGTTTTTAGAAGTACGCTTTAAGCGTTCGCCAGTAAGTATTTTAAAGGGAATATTGTGTTTAAAACTGGTTAATTTAGCCAAACTAGACAGCGAACAGTATTCATCTGACACCTTTAAACGTCACAATCAAGATTTTTCTGACGTCGAAATGGAGCACTTCAACAAATTTTGTTTGTAAAATTCCTAGAGAGGTGGTTGGGAGTTGTTGAATAGAATACATTCACTGATCTGTATCAGCTTGGCGATGCTCAGGGTTGTTACTATATATTTACTATGGTCTCGTCCAACCATCGCGAGTGTTTAAAGTGAAGAAAATAGTAACACTTCACTCTGCCTAAGTTGACAAACTGATTGATTCTCAGAAGGCAATATGAGCATCACTTTACCTTAACTACTTCGTCATATTTGGAGCTGAGGTCAATGAGGAGTTTTCAGTGCTCTGGGAAAGAGATGGTGGCGCATTAACCATTTAATGGATCAACACGATCTATCACAACCCTGAAGTAGGTGACTGATACCGGAATTGCAGGCGTTCTACGTCCTGGTCTGATAGTTATTTGCCAACCACGTGAAAAAAAATATAGTTCTGATAGTCTCGAACATTAGCCTCGGATCATGAAACTGCAAAAGATAACGGTTACTAACTAAGTAATTTTGCGACAGCTTGTTATACGGTAATAAGTAGCCAAAAGCTTCCACGGTTAAAAAACCACACAGCAACCTGATTGATTCAACGAGCACGAATGTAGCATCCACTTACCGAGTGGCAAACGTCAACCACCGAGACACGCAACAGAAAAGGCCCGCGGTATGTCGATATATACTCACACGGAAAAAATGTGCAATCGTTAGAACGCTGCAGCGGAAATCAAAGACAGCAAGGAAAAAGTATAGAGGGAGGAGAAACGCAGGAGAAACGGGACAGGAACGCAGGCTCTATGGAATAGCGAAGGAAACCGAGATACCATAGCGCAAATAATAGTAGAGAGAAGAAGGTTTAGCTAAGATCAACAAGGTCGCCGAATCTGATGATCTACCAGCAATCATCGATAAAGTGTGGCGGCTTGGCCGATGACTGGATCATCAGCTTCATATCTGACCCCATCTACAAGAAACATCTTATGTCAAGAACTATTTAAGCATATCCCTACTAATTGTCACATATAAGATCCTATCAAACTGCTGTGAGAACGTCTTAAAGCTATGGGCAATAAACTGATTGGCACATATCACTACAGCCATCACCTTCAACAGATCAGTCCAGCCACTAGGATATGCAGACGATATTGACATCATCGGTTGCTCCCAGGTTTACACGAATTGTATGCCGACTTCAAACGGCAAATTTGAGAAGATGTCAAGAAGTAACGAACATCCATTCCAAACACCTAGCCATTCTAAATGTCATAACGCTCAGTTTGTAAAATTGAAAATTGTTCAGGGAACCAGTTCAGTCTGCATTTCATTAAATCGCAGTAAGCAACTTCGTATTTTAAGCACTTCATTTCATTTCAGTTATCAAAATTTTACTAACGCAATGTCTACCATTTCGTTGGAATTTATAGACTATAACAATTTATATAGCGAAAAATTCCCTTTTTTGAATTTACTCCTCGCCTTTAAAAGAAGAGTTTAGAAACACGGTTGCCATAGGTACTTCTTTGGCCAAGAATTTGCAATGTACATTCTTAGCCGATTTATCAAGAAAATACTCCCGTAGAAGTCGCTTTTATATAAAAAATTTTGAAGTTGTCGAAATTTGTGCGAGCAGCAGCATATTAGCTCTGAAATTCTTGCAACGAAGAAATTTTGAAAAAGGGAAGAGTTCCTCAATCCTCATGAGGTTCTTAAACCTCTGCGGTTAATGATGAATGCCTTTTTAAAATGAAATTTATCCGGGAACGGGATAAATAAAAGTCGCAAGTCGATGATTTCGACAACCCGCATCAAAAAACAAAGCAGGTGTTAAGTACGCTCTCCTCAAAAAAGCCTCTCAAATGACAGGTACCAACAAGTCCTAACGAATTCTTGTGTTTATATATTGCTCACTTGGCTGCAGAAGTTTACCAGTGAAGACTTAATCCTCTTGTAACTAAACTTCGCTTAAGTTTCCAAAAAAAAAACCTTCAGAAACTTTGAAATTCAGCAAAACAAAATATCCAAAAAGTACAAGACAAGGGCAATAAGAAAAGAAGAAAGAATCCAATTCAATTTAAACTATGCCCCAGATGTTACCTTTTTTCGAAAGTTAAGCGTAGTTAACGATGTTATGTGCGTAAAGCGTGAGACAATCTTTGCAGTCGACTATATGAAGCAGTTTAAAATATTTTTCTCAGACCATGAAGAGAAAGACATGACTTCTAAGTCGTAGAAATTCACAGAAATTAACCCAAGTCAGTCGATAACCCAAATGGCCGAATTTAGATGTAGAAGTAAATCCTTCATAATAATTGTCCAAAATGTCGAATGATGAAGGGATCGTCAAATGAGTGAGAAACAACTCAGTCTAGTCAACAAATTTTGAGTTTAAATTTTCGCTGCTGAATGTTTTCGTTTCAGGGAAACAACACAAGTTAAGTAGTCGAAGTTCCGAGAATGTTGCCTTAAACCAGTGACAAAGCCAGTTCAGGATTTAAGTCACTTTTCTTCAGTCCTAGCAGATAATTAGATCTGCTAAATTTTAGACCGTCCATAAACAGGTTTGATGTTGATCGACAACGAAAATGAAAAATGACTCCACACTTTTGTGGACTGATGAGCAGCATTCTATGGATGGATGTGGGCCAGCAAAGACTGATAACTGTATAACCAGGGGCCCAGGTTAGAGTTACAGAGGTTCATCAAGCCAATCTGTTCAGGGTAGGTTATGGCCTCCCCTCAATTTTGGAGGTAATTGTAGCAGCACAGATAGCTTGGATAGCAGCTTGGAAATCATAAGATGACCAATTTCATCACAAAATCATCTTTAGTGATGAAGGGCATTTTTGTCTAAACGGGGCTTTGTAAACAAACGGAATATGCGTTAGGTAAAAACCCTCAAGAGCTTCGAGAAAGGCAACTAGATAGATAGAAAGGCATGGACTAGATATTGATTATATGTGGTTTCATCAAGACGGTGCCACAAGCCACACAGCGGGTGTAACAATCGACTTATTGAAAACTCAATACGATGAGCGTGTTATATCCAGAAATGGTCCTGTAGATTGCCCGCCTAGATGCTATGATTTAACACCTCTGGAATTTGTTGTATGGGGCTACGTTAAATCTTTAGAAGAAGACAGAGCCAAACGATAGATAGCGTCCGTTTCCTTTGAAATGCCCTGCAGAGTCACCAAAATGGAGTTCAACGAATCGACCGCGAATGTTTTGATTGTACTTCAAAACAATAAAAATGTTCCAGATATCTCAAAGAGTTTGCGTCTTATTTAAAAAAATGGCAACCCTGGTTACAAAGAAGCGCAATCAACTTTTTTACTTGACCCTGTTGTAAATATGTAGTTGTAGGGTACTTGCACCTTTGATTGCCCATAAAAATATTGAAATTTTCTCAAAAAAAAAAAACAAAAAAATATGCGTACCTTCAACTAAATAGCCCACCTAAGGTTCAAATTTCTTTTTATTCATGAGCTCTTTCGTAACAAAAAAAAATTACACATTATATGGGTTTCAGCGGACAGTAGCGCTTTCTCGCACACAAACACACACACTCACCTACCCTCGGGTATTAAATATTTAATTACAGTTAAAAAACATGAAAACTCGTCTAAATAATAAGCATACGGTTTCGTGCGTACCTATATACCCTTGGAGGGTTTAAATGCTTTTGAGTGATTATTACAACAGGAAAACTGAAACCATTTAGTGAATGTATGTATTTATCTGCCGCTTGAGAGTCAAAAGACACATTTGCTCCATTAGTCGGAAGGCTTTCGACTTTGTCCCAACAAAAAAAAAATGTCCTTTTACCGGAAGAGAAATGAAAGGTATAAAAGCTTTTGCAACATAATTAGACACTCTTAACCTAAATGACCGAGTTTTATATGATAACATCCTGTTTGTGTCATTATAATTCCCACGCTCGCAATAAAACCCAAATATGTACACCTACACATGCGACAATGGAGATGATTTTTCGGGATTAACCAGGAAAATTGTGGAAACTTTGGGGTGACGTTCCACAAACACGCACATACCACACATGTGTATAGGTCACCCACCTCTTGTCAATTATACATATATTGTTCGTTTGTTGTTTTGCGGTTGCGGTTGAATGAAAAAGTACGCAGCTATATAATGGTCGTCTGGACGGAGTATGATTGTGTATTTGAAATGTCAAACGTTATGAATGACGTTAGGTATTTATACTTAGGGTTATCTCGATATTGTTTCTTGGAATCCATGCGTGTTGGCTGCGAACTATACTTGGTCAATGCAATTAGATATTTCAGTTTCATTCATTTCTGACAAAAATCTTGTTGTAACACGAAATGTAAATACACATTTATATGAACAATGCGATTACCTTTGACATCTCTGTGTGTGTGTTTGTGTTGTAATTCGCTCGCCTCGCACTCACTTAACGAGACAACGAGTGTCAGAATCGGTTTATATTGCTGTCATAACAAAGAACTACTTAAATTCAAATGAACTAACACTACTCGGTTGGTCTTATTTTATGAGACATCCAACGGACGACAAGGATGATGTCAGATGGACATTTGTTTATCGTTCCAAATTTATTATTATTCAGCGTCGTCCTCGTCGTCGTCGTCGTCGTCGTGGGATTCCATTTCGTTTAGAAATAAATATACATTTTCCTTAAGTTGCACATGGCCGTCTGCCAAATAATAATCGGACACAAGTTCATAGTCCGGGTGATTGCATTTAGAGAATAAAAGAGAAAAGTTTTTCCATCTCTCTTTGGTTTGCTTCTTTGAAGATATGAAGAATATTTGTTACACTAAAAGTTATTTGTTAGTAATGAGATTATTTTTGGGTTTTTGGGTTGGAAAGCCAAGAAACTATAAAGATTGATGCGAATGGGAATTCTGATTGAAGTTGGAAAAAGTGAAGCGTCTGAGAATTACAGGACAAGTCCTGCTTAATGATTGTTGCCGACATTTCATACATATATTGTGAAATAGGTATGCATCGAGGGTTAATGCTCTTTATGACCTCCGAATTCCCAAACAGATTAAAGAAGTTTCAAATTTGAGGCTATTTTTTTGATTTATAATGAAAACTGGCAAACAATTTTCTATTACATTTTAAAACATATGCAGCTCGATTTGATACATAACGCCCCACGAATTGTGTGCTTCAATTGACTGGGAAAAACACATCCAAACACAGCCATTTGCGAACAGACCCAAAATATGAAGTAGATTTTCAGAAGGTGAAAGAGATACAAATCAACGATTTTAGTAAAAGAAATGAAGCGGTTTATATCAAGCCATGAAACAGCTGTTATCTCAGATGGCAATCTAACTTGAATCGCTCTAATTTGTTTTGGACGTTGATGTGGAGGCTTATGTTCGTAAGATTAAACGGACTTTGCTGTCGAGAGAATGACCACCAATGGCAGACAGGAGATTTATTGAGCAACCGACTAAAAGCTGGTGGTATGACCTCAAGTGCCGTGCCGATTAATGCAAGGCAGATGCTTAAATCAACCCTAAGGAGTTCCTCTAAGTTCCTTTTCTTAGCAAGCTGGGAAACTAAGATGCAGTTCGAGCAGAATATCGAAACTGAAAATGAAATATTATCATTGACCTAGTCTTTCACGTTTTGCATGAAAAGGGTCTTTAGGGAGGAAGTTAATAATGGGCACGGTAGTGCCCAGGTCAAGTTCCTTGGCACTACAGCCAACTCAGGCCAATTTTACTTCCCCCACAACAAAGCTAGAGACATAACATTATCAGAATTTATTGGAACTCACAGCAGCAGGTTGCGTACCAAATTTTAACTATTTAACATGAGCAGTTCCTAGGTTATAAGGCCCCAAAATTAGCAAAAATAAAAATGACAGATCATCGAAACTATGGAGCACTTCCAATCATCGTAGAACCTTGAAATTTGGCACAGTTATAGGGAAACCCTGGAAAAAACATAACATTTGTGAATTTCTATACAGGGGACGTGGCAGCCACGCACTTGTTTAACTCAGCCCCCAAAAGACCTACAATTATGATATTTTTACAGGTCAGCTTTTAAAAACAAATGAGGGAAAAGATAAAAATTGAGGCGTGGAAGCTGCCATTCCCGATGTCTCCAAAAACCTGTTAAGACTAGAGAGTAAGATATTGGACGATTCTTCAGTTCCCTGTAGTGGCAGAGATAATGTTGCGTGTCAATGATACAGTATGCCGCTTTCACGATTGCCAGAACCTTAGCTTGGAAAACACAACTATGATCAGGGAGTCTGATGGAGTTGTGTATATTTAATTCCTTTGATAATAGATCCGCACCTAGTCCACATTTAATATTCGATTTTAATTTGTTTGATTGTTTTTAATGCATTGCACAATGCTTATGCTCATGCTGCTCTATGCAGTTTGCATAGCTTATGTAGCTTAATTTTTCTTTTTTCTTTAAATCTACCACATCTTTGCTCCATTTTATTCCAAAGTGAAAACAATGATCAAGTCAGCACTTACAATTCGCTTTAATGTCTTTTTGGATTGCGTTCTTCTTTAAATGCTGCATCCATCCATCTTAACACAAAAGATAAAGTAAGTAAAATCGAAGACGAGAAGAAAGGCCGATTAGGTCGATTACTTCTAAAGAACTTGCCAAAGATATAAAAGAAACTAAGGATGTGGACAGTCGAGGACGTAATAATCACTCCGAGACCTGGCAAACCACATAATGAGGTTACCTCGTATCGCCCAGCATCGGTTCTTCCAATATTGGCCCAGTTTTCGATAAGATGCTGGTAAGGAGACTGATTGATCAGAACTAGAAAAGCAACTGCTGAAGGAGAACTCGAAAATTCTTAAGTCGATTCTTTAGAAGTCGCACTCAACATTAAACAAATTTAATCTGGTATACCACAAGGAAGTGTACCACGTCCAGTACTATACATTTTAATTGCTAGGTTCAGTTCTAGGTCTAGTTCTATACATTTTATTTGCCAGCGATCTCCCAGAAAGTAAAGAAATCATTGTAGCGACTTTTGCAGATGATACTGCTATACTTGCGGTGCGAGTTATGTAGATCTCCAAATAGACAACCGAATAGCAGATTATGTCAAAGGACCTAAAGTCCATATTCATTTCACACATTATATTCCAAACATACTAGTGGACATAAATAACAATGTAGAGGAATTTTTAAATACAGATGAATAGATAGGGATGACACTAGACGCTGCGTTGGATATGTTATACCAAAGAAAAGTAGAGATGGATTCAATATAATATATACCAAATGTATTGGCTAGTTGTGAGATACTCTTGTTTGTCTAATAACAATAAATTGTTGCTTTAGAAGGAAGTTGTAAAATTAATATAAACCTACAGGATCGAGCTCGTGAACATAAGAAACGTTCATCTTAATACAAATCTTCCTATTAAAGGTGAGTTTAAGAATTTCCCTCAAAGGTAAAGAATTCAATATAGAATTAACCCAATTTCCAAAAACCTGACAATTTGGTCAGAAGTCTTAAACGGGTAATCGCTTGATCTACAATAGTAAGCGGCTACATCAAAAATGGCCCCAAAAATTAAAATTATTTTTCGAAATGAAAAATGGCCCCAAATTTATGAAAAATGGCCCCAATAATGTGTCACGCTCCAATGAAAAATTGCCCCGTATCATATATGAAAAATGGCCCCAAAAATAAATATGAAAATCACTACGCGGGATTAAGGGATTTCAGCCCTCTTTTCGCAGGCGGCATGTAACGCTCACGCAACTTTGTTGCTCCGCTCGGGGTACTTGATTTTCGTCAGGGAGGCGCCTATGGCAACAGTACCTGGGTGGTCATTTTTTATTTATTTTATTAAAGTTTGGGGTCAACTTCATAATGAAATTTTACCCCAAGCAAAATAATCAAAAATGGTCCCCAATCCAAATGAACTATGTCTTCAAATAACAGAAATTTTCGTGTTTTTGTTTTACAAATACATTTTTGGGGCAATATTTCATGTAGCCTAGTTACCTGGTTTTAAACATTCAATTTAAATTCATACATACATACAAGAAGATTACAGAAACTCAAACGAAATTTGCTGATTAGTCGTGATACTAGTCAGTTTTCTGGATCTTTCTTAGACTGGTTAAAAGAATAAACCTGCTGCAAAGACATTGTAGAAAGAGGGTTTTCGACAATCAAGTTCTGACTTGCTTATTACAAACCGCACATTCTTTGACAAATGTCTATATTCCAATTGGAAAACTTCTTTAAATAAAATAAAAAAACTTTTTTCATTATCGACATCTTTATCTTTAGGTACCCTACTGGCCTTCATTAGAATTCACAAAGTTAACTATTCCCCTTCTCATCATTAAATACTTTAAGCACATACCACACATCAAGGATCTTCCTAATACTCCTAATGCCTCCTCGCATCAATCATAAAACTTGAAGCTATAATAGTTTTATCCCCTTCAAACTTTAAACTGGTTATAAAATACTAAATTTACGAGAAAGTCTTCTCTGAAAATGAGCGAAAATTCATTTACTATCGTCCCATGCAAAGTCGTCAAAAGGATATCCATATAAATATCTCAAAAATGGTAAACGATGGATCAAAGCAAAAGTTGTAAAAAAAAAAAAACAACTTCCAGCGGGCATAGATTATTACGTTGCCACTGAGTTGAGCACAAAACCATGGAGAGTTGCTCTGTTAATTTCCAAGCAGCTTATTTACCATGGATACAAATTCATCATTTCTCAACGTTGGGATAGCTAATGCCTTTGCCGCTGCGGGGAAGCGACCTTATCCCTTCGAAATGTTTGTAACCCCGATTAAATCGAACCACAAAAGCAGTGCAAATGTAATTACCTAAATTGCAAGCAATGAAACTCGAAACTTGAAACAAAAAAGTATTAGTTTGAGATCTCCTCGCAAGGATATCTTAGATGGATGGATTTAAGGAATCTTCCCTTTTATCATAGCGACTATTTGCACACTTACAAAACACCAGCATGTTGGAAAAACTTTGCCAATAATCACGTTGCATCCCCACTCATCGTCGTCGTCGTCACTGCAGAATGAGCGTCCTTTAAACACTTAGACCATTTTTTTTTTCATTTTACGTGCACTCACCTCCTGCACAGCAATCTCTCATGGACTCATGACATTCACAGTTTACTTAACAGGAAAAGTGAAGCGAAGAGTAAACAAACACATTCAGCAATAACGTACGAGAGTACGTACCTAACCTACTCGACCTGCTTCAAAGTGCTGAATTGCGCTGAATACTGCTGAATGTTTAAACATTCTCATAATAGCTCTTCCGATTCCACATCTGTTTGTGTTCCTTCCACATACACTTTGGCTAATCTTTAGAAAAATATTTGATCGGAAGTGAAAACGTGATAGATTCGAAATATTGCATCGTTCCTTAGCTTTATTATCGTTTTGGAATGCACCGCGCAAAAAAAAATGTTATTGCAATTTTTCAACACTTCTGACGGCTGATGATTGCTTATGATGTTTGAAAAATTACACGGTGAGCAGCGAGAAAGCGACCAACGAGCAAGCAAGCAATCGACCGGTTGGCTGTGCTCCAAGGAGGAGTGTTTTGTTAGAAATTTGTTAAACATAAACTTTGGGGCGATTTTTCAATGTTGCACTTTCGAGATGATATCAAATGCATTTCAGAACAAATTGTAAATAGTAGGGTTGGGGTATTTTTATTTTTAGATTTATTATTCAACATTGTGACGCAAGGATGTTCGAGTGACGTGAAAATTATGTTTAGTGGACTTGTTGCATACTTGAGGTAACTGGCGGATAATTGTATCTGTGCGTCAGAAAAGATGATTTCATTTATTGATGATGGTCATTTAGAAAGTTTATTAACTTAGCTTAAATTTAAATGGAATAAGAACAGTATGTGGTCCTAGTCCACATTTTTTTATGGGGCTTCACTACAGCAGCAGTTCTGGCGCATAGAGAACCACCCATGAAGCTTTTTATACGGAAACCTGCTGTTCTTCAACTTACAGATCCCATTTTCCTTATTATACGCGGAGATAAGCTTAATTTCTACGCTTCAAAGCAAAACACTACACTGCCCACAAAAAAGTGTGAAGTAACTTTCCTAAAATTCACGTTTCTAAGAGTAAAAATGTTGCCAACTGTGACCTTAACCCTGACGAGATTTTTTTTGATTTATAATTTGCACGTGCAAAAGGTATTGTTAGCACACTTATAATGTTTATAGTAACACATCACGGGCATTGATTTTAAATGTTTGCAAATTGTAATGGTCAGGAAAAACAGAGTGAGGTAGAGTATTCCACATTCGTGTTGTGCGACATAGGAACGAATCCTTAAATTTAACAGTTCGTCCGAACACAGGCTTTAGGGGGAACTGATGAGCATTCCTAGCATGACGGGTATTGCGGTTGAATATTTAAAGTGGTGGAATGTAACTGTTCGATTTCGCAATGCCTCGATCGCCAATAAGTTTTATCGCTCGGCTTTGAATACTATCCAGTAGCTCCAAATATGTTATTGGTGCATCAGACAAGATATGAGCATTGTACTTAAGTTTGGGACGAATAAACGCCTTATATATTCTAGCCAAATCAGAATGGACGAAGCCAAGACATTTCGCAGCGTTCTTGGCGACGTCGAATATGTGGTCGTTTCAACGAAGTTTGTCGTTAACGCACATACCGAGGATGGAAAGCCTTTCGGTTTCAGCGATGCAAGTGCCATTCATGGATAATGGCAGATTATTGAGGTTTCGCTTTAATGACAGAAGACAGCATTGTGTTTTGGAAGCATTAAATTCTAATCTATTAGTTTTACCCCACTTAAGAATACTGTCAAGGTCAGAATTTAATGAGCCGTTCCAGCTTCACGCCCGAAGATGAGGGACGTAAATCGTTAGCTGAAGGAATATTATGTTCATGGTAATGATGCTAAAGTGGTTTATTTTTATTTTGCACAACAAATTGCAATCCAGTTTCTGTCGAATGTTTTAGACCAATTAGCATTTACCAAGCTTTTGAGAAACTTATAGCTAGCTAAATAAACAAACACCTATTGCGACATCAACTGCTGAGTCTTTTTCAATCTGGCTTTAGAGGTGCTCTATAGCAATGGTTAAAATTCTTGACGTAAACGATTCTCTGTCTACTGCGTTTTCTTTGTGGCATATAACAACGTCTAGTCTAAGTCTATCTTAGGTCTGCAAAGAGTACCACGGGGATCAACATTAGGACCGATGTTATTTTGCATGCTCATGAATGACGTGACATCTATACGCAAGCACTGATCAGTGCCTACATTTATACGCCGACGTTGAGCTCCATTTGTCTCGTTTCGTGAACAAATTAAATCAACTAGCTTCTCGGCTTAACGATGACGTGTCTCATATTCATTACTGGCAGGTTGCTTTGAACCCATCGAAGTCCAAAGTAATCCATATTTTTGAATAAAATACTTAAACTTCTTTCTGGATTTTGGCTCGGCGACAAAAAAAAACGATTATTCGGGAAAACGGTTACAAGTATTGCAAACTGCAAACTTTACATCCACTAGAAACTCGAAGAAAGCTCACAATTTCACTGGTTCTACCCCTCATTACCTATACTGAGATCTCTTTTCCTCGTGGGAATGAAATGATCGATAACTAAACACGAACCACAAAAGATGGCTCTAAGACGAGGACTGCCGTTCGTCCAGGTTTTTCCCAGCTGGCAGTGTCAGAAGCTGCTAAACAGGTCGCAAAGTTGGCGAATTCTCGAACTGATAATTATCTTTTTCATTGACACACATGAATCTCCCAACTCGAGGAGATCGAAACTATATTTAATAAGAAAATAGAGCAACTATTTGGTATCTTTAAAATCGTAACGCAGGGTCTTCGAACTGACAACGAGAAAGTAGTCGCCAAAGCACAATCGTGGATGTATTTAAGTCAGACTTCTGGCATGTGCTTAACAAGCGCTATATTAGGAGAATGAACTAGTCGAAGCATAGAAAAGATTGCTCAAGGCAGCCGTCTATCCACTGGCTCACAGCATAAGAGGGATCTCTGCTGAGTTTCTGGACACAGGGACATATCAGAGAACGAGTTGGCCAAAAACAGTGATCAGGAAAAAAATACTGGAAAAACCTTTTGTAAACCCATGACATTAGCTGAAGAAGTTGAGGTGACGAAAAAAGTAAGAGGGGGATACACTCAATTTTCGCTGCCATTGCCCGAGCCTTCTTTTCAAGATATTGAAGAGCTGTAATTCCAGCCTTCATTGTTTGTGATAGTAAATGCAAGTTGTTGTTGTTGCATTCAAAAATTCGATATATAATTAACGAAAGCTTGGTAGCATATAATTTAATAGCAGTGGTTGGACAACATTAGGTTCCACGAGGTTCACTATTTACCTAATACCGGTCGCCCAACTCATCAATTTCATGTTCAACGCATTCAATTCTAATGTATGACATACGAGGCTCTCAACTTTGTTCAACCAACGCGTTGTCGTTGCTCAACGCGTTGTTCAACAAGTGTACGGGTAGTGGACGAGCTCGTGTTGCTTGTTGGAGACAGCAACGAATACACATTATCCGTTCAATGCGTTGTTCAACTTTTTTAATTCTTCGTTGGTTGAGTGGGGTTAAATTGGATGCCCTCACACACACACACATCTGAGATGGTTTATGTCCTTTTACTAAAAATAAAATTACCGACCCAAAACCATTTTTTTTCAAATCATCAACATTGCTTCCATGTTTCTTTTCTTTTCTTTTCCTTTAAAATAAACTTTGCCGAATGAATAAAAATAAATCTGACAATCAAAGGTGTGTTACGGTTTTCTATGACAGTTGCTGAGTGTTTTGAACAACGTTGCTCAACGTTTGATGTCTAATGTACGAGGGTATGAACGCGTGCATCAAATCAATGCGCAACCTCATCGGAAATGTGGTTAAACAACTCGACCAACGGATTTTCTTGCCAAATTGAAACCAGTTGATCGCAACTAGATGTACGGAGTTATTCAACGATTGGATGAATTGATGAACTAGGTGAACGGGACTTCCAACGTGTTGAGCACAAACATGGTGGAATTTTAACCGAATTACCTTGCTTAACGCAAACAAAGTGAGTTTATGCACTACTGTAGGAGGGTATAAATATATTTGAGTTGAATAAAGAATTGAACGAAGTTGATTGAATGAGTTGGGCACGTAATGGACGACCGGCATAAGTATGGCGAAGTAGGGTTTGCGCCATTCCTTTAACAACTTTTCCAAACATTAATTTCGATTCCTTTCTACTTTTGGATGTTTGTCAGACTTTCGCAAAAGGTGGTGGTCAGCGAATAAAACGTTTAGATGGTACTGGAATTTAAATCTGAAACCACTCGCTTAGTAGTCCAATCCAGTGTTGCCGTTGAAAAATTTCATAAAGGGGCTTAAAAAGAGGCCCGCGGTTAAAAAAGGGGCTTTCAGATAAAATACTAATAAAGCGAAGAAAAAAAACAAAAACAGTAGCAAAAACGTATCACTAATCATTTAATAATATAAAACAAAGGTGTAATTCTTTTGACTGGACCTACGGAACGTATGAATGAATGGATTTTAGTATTTTTATGATAAGATACTCACAAGAAGCAGGTTCGTGCATTTAAAAATATTTAATTTTGAGTTTGAAAGACTAAGTAATAATTAGAATTTGAACAAACAAAATTGAACTTCTTCTTCGCCTAATTCCATAAAATAAATTTGAATCCTTAGAGCTTTGAAATACGCATATTTCAAGTAAAACAATATACTTCTGCATGCTCAAAATGCATAGCAATTTTAGTAACATCTTTGCAAAACTCCTCTTTTTTAGTAATATGTAATTTGACCAAGATATGCAAATCGATCTCAGTGATGTAACGCGGGTGCGTTTATCAACTCTAAAAGAAAACGAGCAGCGCTCAGTACATTTTATTTTTTGTAGATATTTATTAGTGTTTCGTACTTTTTCATTTTTCGTGCAATAATGAATAAAATCTGACTTAAGCTGAAAACGGGTCCATTTTAATAATATTTGAAAAAGTGGGGGCCAGGGGTCCCGAGCCTTCAAACGGCAACGCTGGTCTAATAGCTTCCATAGGTTGCAGAGTTTGGGAGTAATAGTACCAAGGGCATTGATTGAAAAAAAAAATGTAATTTAAGCAGTTCGAAACGTTACTGTAGTGTCCAATGTATGTCCTCCATATCATTTCGGCCTCATCACCTTAAGTACGATTTCCAAACAATCCTCTCCCTCCCTGAAGAGTGTTTGAAAGAGTGACAACTGCGAATCACTACAATCTCCTGTCAAGCACGTTACTACAATCCGCCAAAATTGTGTAAATACTCGCCAACTGAATGGACATCAAAATTGCGCGTGAGTCTATACACGATGGATGGATTATAATCGACGTCAACGTCTCTAAAACTTTTCTAATAATATAATAAAAATGTTGTTTTACGATTCCTTTTTCCCCTTGCAATAAGGCTAATGCTGTGTTGCAATTATGTATTAACTTGTCCATCATTTTAAAGCGCATTATGGGAAAGCGGATACTGTGTATAAGGAAATTGGTTATCTCTGTGGTGTAAAACTTTTGGTTGACCTACTTTGCAAACTTTGTTTTAAATGCCACCACAGCCATAATGATTGCAACAAATAATCGACACAAGCGGTTAAAAAAATTTTGAAATTAATTTCAGTACCGCTCTTCCGACGGGCGATTCAAATTTATATTTATTTTAGCCAAAAACCCATATGGTCGACGATTGCAGCAGCAAACAGCATTATGTGGTCTAGAAATATTTTTGTTTAGAAATTTCCTGACTTGACAATTATTTTGCTAAACCCCTAACCACTAAAAAGGGTTTATTTTAGATCAACTAACTGCAGTTGGGTTGGGTTGGAAATGTTGGTCCACCAATCAATCTGAGATGTAAGCATAAGTTGAGAGACAGTATTTCGACATCCGAAAGGAATAATAGCTCATCAAATATTACAAAGCATAAGGAGGGCGTTTTCTAAGAAAATTATAAGATTCTCCTAGGCAGCGTTTAGTGACACTTCTCAAAGAGTCGAAATTAAATGCAAAGTCATCTGTTTAAATAAATCAGCCCGTCACATCTAGCACGACTGTCCCATTTGTCACTCACCACTCGGTCGGGAGTAGTAGTATTTTTAGCTCTTTTGTTTTGTATTTTATGCGTCTCTCTCCCTCTTTCTTAGCATACTGTTTTTTTAATTGCAAGTGATTAATTTATTTTCATTTTCCTTATTTTCAACTTGATGTGATCGCACAAGTCTTGTGAATTTCGAAATGACAGACAAATTGTCTGCTTCGCTGTCGAATAAATTGACAGTCGTTGTTTTCGCTCTCTCCGTTGGATTAGCGCAATTAATGGAACCAAATATCCTTCCACCATATCTAAAAAAAAAATGTCAACTATGATTAATGGAATGGATAGAATCTGCTTGCAAATATGTGCGCTCGAAGCCCCAAGGAGATACTACAAATTACTTCTCTCCTTTTTTTTTTTTTGTTGGTAATTTTATGATCGTAAAGGCGACTAAAACCCGCCTTTAATAATGGGGCTCTGTGGTAAGGAAATGTTCATATCAGAGCAACATGTGTCTTATGGAACCACCCACAAGGGAATTTGTATCCTTTTTTTTATTTCTCTAAATCCACAAACTGTACAAAGGCTTCGTTGGAAACTTTCGACACCCAGACCCAAGTTGTTCAGTTCACACTCGTACAGCAAAATTTATACACAAAAGGAAATGCCCAAATGGCAGAAAGGGGCGACTTCCTGACATTTTTGTTACAAAAGGGATATGAAATGTAATAAAAAAAAAAATAGAAAACCAATAGCTGAAGACGTTTTGCTTCGCCTAAATGTGGGTGCGGAATAATTGTTGCTTCGACAGACACGAGTAGTAGTGGGATTTGACAATTTGAATCAGTAATTCTTTTAGTGGCTACTAATAGATGGCAGCCCATTGGAAAGAGGACGAGCAGAAGACACATTGTCACAGTTTACGAAATTACAAAGGAATCTAGTTTTGGCGACTTGATAGCCAGACACAAATTGGGGTGACTCTCTATTTGGATGGATGTAATCATAGGCGAGGCTGAATAATTAAAGAGAGAGTTTACTATGTTGTCGTTGTCCTCCGTAGACAAGTGTCTTTGGCGACGACAAAGTCCTAATGTGATGACGACTTGCCGCAATAAACCCGACTGGGGTGCTAATTACAACTCTGAATTCACTAATTGTGGACACCATTCGGAACATGTTTCCATTACTAAAAATTACCCTGTGACAAAATAAATTCTCATCTATTTTATAATTCATGTTGCGCTGTCAGGAAGGGATTGGGGAATTGGGAATTCGCAAGCTTACTTTGTTTAGTGACTTCTTAACTTCTTTACTGTACCACAAATAGGTTCAGAAATATACATAGTATAAGTATTTCCATTTTGTATAATATTTCCATATGTCGCTCGCCCCCACCCCAAACAAATTTAAATCCAATTAAAAACGCTCGTCTGTCTTCACTGTGTCTCTCGAACAAGCATTTCAGAAAACAGATTGATTGAAATTGAATATTCAGTTAAGCTATGAATAACATAGGCCAGTCATCGGTTTGAACTTCTCATAAAGATACGGGAATTTATTATTGTGAACACACCTGTGCGAAGGTGTACATATTAAATGACTATTCAATTGCTGTCGGCTTTAATTTATCAAACATATGTATGTGTATCTATGTACATAAATAGAAAAAAAGGAATATGAAACTGAAATTATTTGAGGAGTTTTGCCAAATTTGAAAACAATTCAAATAAATCATATTCCAATTCTTGGAATAATAGATCGATTTCATTTGCATTATGCTTAAAGATACATATTTATGGGTGTATTTATTTATAGGCGCGCAATTTTCATGTAGGGTGTGCTTCAGGGGTTCGTTTTCGCAAACGGAAACAGAAAGTTACGGCAAATATCTGAGGATGAAACAAAACATTTTCGAGAAATGCCGTTTTCAAATTGGAAGTGGTTGAATATTTAATTACTACTCAAAAACCCCTAAAGTTTTTCACGAAAATTCCAAATCCCATTCAAATCTATTCAAATTATCTATTTGTCCTGACTTTCCTGTCAGAAGCGTTGTACAGCACTCGAATAAGAAACTGGTCAATTGTACGTACTTTCAGATCGCTAATCCTGGAAAACATAAGGAAAGGCTACACACCGCTTGGGGCGAATAGTCTAATACCCTATTCATAGCCCCATATGCCCCAAACAAAAAAGCGTGGCAAAATACTTTATATGGCAAACTTGTAAAGGAATTTAGTATCTACATAATTTGTAAAGGTTACAACCCTTCATCTCTTCAACTACAGCTTTAAAATATTATTTTTCTAAATTATGGTCGTGGCAGTGGGCGTATCACATATCCACATATCCCCAAAGATAATAATCCAATGGTGTCAAATCACACGATCTTGGTGGCCAATTGACAGGTCCATTCCGCGAAATTATGCGCTCATCGAATGTTTCCTTTAATAAATCGATTGTGACGTGCGCTGTGTGGCATGTAGCGCTGTCTTGTTGGAACCACATCTCATCCACATTCATGTGGATTCTCTTCACTCCAAATGCGGCAATTTTGCTTGTTGACGTAGCCATTCAACCCAAAATGAGCCTCATCACTGAACAAAATTTTCACGGTAAACTTCGCGAACTGAACTATTATTTTCGAAATAAATTTGCACGATTTGCAAGCGTTGTTCATTTGTCAACCTGTTCATGATGAAATGGCAAACCAAAGTGAACATAAATGACATTAGAGTTGCCAGATTTGACCACAAAATGTCAGTTTTATCTCTATTCGAAAAACCAACCTCTAAAAAAAAAACCCTTTATAAAATTGAAGTCCTTAAAAGTTGATACGGAAGGACGGACGGATAGAAAATGCTAAATAGTCTTAGGTTTTGGTCCTGATCAAACTACTTTCAGGGGTCTATGACGAATATTGAGGGATGTTACAAAATGTATGAGGTAGTTAGAAGTAACATAACTGTTTTCCAGCACGGATTTGTTAGTGGAAAATCTTTTAACTAACTTCTGCTTAACCAACATGGAGAAAAGAATTCAAGTAGATACTATATTTACTAATTTTGCAAAAGCATTCGACAGAATTAATCTCTCTTGGATTTCATTCCTCTTTGCTGATGTGGATAGAAAGCTATCTGACCGATTGAACTCAGTTTTTTTTTTAAAATTAAATCGGCAATCTGCAATTGGATTCTTGACTGCTCCGGCGTTCCCCAAGGGAGTCACCTAGGATCACTCTTGTTTGTCCTTTTTATTAACGACCTACCTTCCGCTCCCAATAAATTTTTTGGCAGAGTGTGTTGGATTGCAAAAGGATATCGATTGCGTAGCTAAGTGGTTCACTGATAACCGTCTGCACTTCAATATAACTAAATGTTCTGTTACGTTAGGTTTACTAGATCGTATTCCCCGATACTATTTGATTATTCCATTTCAAGCAGAAACATCAATCGTGTATATAATCAATAAGACTTAGGCGTTATATTGGACGATAAAATTGATTTTAAGCTTCACAACGATTATGTTATGTCCGTCTGTACTGAATTCTATGCTAGGACTTTTATTTAGACATTCAAAAACAAAATTCCGATGTACATACACCCTTAAATCGCTGTTTATAGCTTTTGTTCGGGCAATTTTGGAATATTGCTGCGTAGTAGCAGTAAAAGCAGTATTGAAAAAATACAGGTGTTATTCACACGGTATACTTTTCGAATGTTAAGTTGGACCTTGCCTTTATCACAATATAGCGTTAAGACTGTAGTCCTCTAGCTTCTTTATTTTATATTTATGCTCCTGGTCGCTTACAAAGGCCCAGGATTCATTTTGGTTTCTATTGCTCAGCATGAAACAAACTACGGTCGATATGAAACAGTCAATAGTCGATCTTAATTTAAACAGATATATTTTTAAAATTAAAACAATGGCAGTCTGTATTCTAAAATATTATACTCATAGATGAAATAAATAAATAAATAAATACAACAGCAGCAAGCAGAAAAATGTCCGATTTTGAGGTACAAGTTACAAATACAGAAGATGGCATCATTTTTGCAAATGGCGTCAAATGTCATTGGGCTTTGACATTTGTGTTGTAGACAGATAGACAATTAGTTGACAACAAGCAATGGAGTGAAACACACCTAAAGAACGCGGATATATTGCGTGTGTTTGAAAAATCAGAGTTTCAGGTATGGGCTAGATAACAATATCTACAAATAGCCATTCACGGATAATGGCAGAGTATTGGGGTTTCGCTTCAATGACAGAAGACAGAGTTGACTGGATACGAATATGGTAAGCTACGGCTACTGTTATCGGCGAAGGAATGAATAGGATTAGCAGTGACAGACAGGAGATCATTGATAAAAATGAGAAAGAGAGTCGGAGACAAAACAGAACCTTGTGGGACACCAGCGTTTATATGATGAGTTGTAGACTTGAAACCGTCCAAGACAACTTGTATTGAAAGCTAACTTCTAATTTATTGAAGAAGGGTTTCATCGATGCCAAATGCACCCATTTTCGACAAAAGAGCTTGAGGCCAAACTCTGCCAAATTGTTAGATATGTCATCAAATCACCAGTGGACCTGTTGCCACGAAACCGTACTGCCCGTCATTAAGAAGTTTTCGATGTTCAAGATATTTCATAAGCTGACGATTGATCAGCGTTTCCATGATCTTGGATAAAAGGGACGTAAATGCAATTGATCGCTATGAGGAGAGGAAAGAAGATTCGCTATGCTGTTTTCGATCTTCTCAGGAAGCAAACTGAAGAATAGAACAGATAAAAAGCTTACGCACTTGTTTTGATAGCGTTGAAGAACACCTCTTCAGGAAGATAGGGAAAATACCATCTGGGCGAACGGATTTGTGAATGTTAAGATCTTAAATTAATTTTGCCACAGTACGAGGGCGGAGTCTTTTAAAATTGAGCAACTAATCCTATTTTAATACAACATAAAGCTCAATAGCAAAGCAAATAATCGCACAAGTCCGAGTGATGATTTCAATTAAAAGAATACCTCATCCTTGTTGGAACCAATATCCATTTTTTAAATAAATATTTATATATAAAATAAAATATGTTAAATATGTGTAAGACCGGATATCCTTTCAATTTAATGACAACGAAACCAATCCCAAATCGAAAGTAAAAACGTGTCATCCATCCGTTTTCAGGTTGATATTCTTTTTATTTTTCTTTCTCATAAGGAAGAAATATACACGTATCCCTTTTTTCTTTGCTTTGAAAGGAGTAGTTGGTTGTTGGGGGGAACATTTTAGAATGGAAATGGCTTTTACAGATACATTTTATGTTTTGGCAAATGTTCAGCACTCACCATGACCTTGCAAGGTACTACTCGTAGATAGAAAGTGGAGGAACAAAACTCTATGTGATGGAACATTTAAGAAAAAAATGATAAAGTAGCTCATAAAATAAAAGCCATCGACAAAGTGTTTCATACATAATTACAATTTATTAAATGGTACTATCGCCTGTTTGTTGGTAGTCCGAGTTCCATCATCAAAATGAAGTAGCTAGGAAGCACTTTCCACTTTTTAAAAAATGAATTACTTTTGAATAAGTTGATGTCGCTACGCTGTCGCCTTAGGTGAGTGAAGCGAGTGTGAATGTTTATTCAAAAATAGATGGGAAGGAGATGTAGATGTAGATGTCCACTAAATGATTTGTTGTCTCGTAAAGATATTGCCACTCCACGAGCTATATTTTATATCTTACTGTCTGTCGGTTTCCATAGAATGAAAGAAAGATATAATAATCTACAATTTAGGGTGAGCATTTCATAACTTACAGTTTCGATTGTAGAAATGTCGCAAAGCAAAAACCGTGGTTGTATTTTCTTAGTAGCGCCATACAAAAAATTTAAGAAAAAGCGTTTGATAGAAAGATAACAAAGCTGGGAAGTGCGCAGCTTATAGAAATAAATTTGTGGTATTAATTTTCATAGAATCCTTCCTTCTTTGAAATACTAGTCGGTCTGGCAAACGCTGTTCTTAACTATCCCGTAGGTAAAGCGACAAATTTGATTTCTAAATTACATTTAGTACCATGGTTTAGATTACGAAAAAATGAATGAAGCTGGAACATTTTAAACAACACTAAAGTGGTCCCTATCAGGTGCCAATTTTCTTGTTTCCTTTTTTGGCACTAAACTAACATATCGTGGTCTTACATATCTCAACCTATTTTTTGTATTCTTACACATATTTTACTCCTTTGATCTTTGTTTATTGGAAACTGACAGTTATGAGGTTGCCCACCATATGGTGCCAATTAGCAATTAGATTATATGCAAATGGTTGACCGAATGTAGAACTGCGAATGTGGTTTCTGCAGTACCCATCCGTCTTACTGTACCGATAAGCGAAAGAATTTTTGTTGTAGACGAAATATATGTATAAATCCTCTAGATCACTTCGACCAGCATCGGTTGTTGCTAACCGCTCTTTTTGTGATTGATTAAAATTAGACTCTAAAATTCCCAAACGAATCGAACATTCGAGTTCAGTTGTTGTGAGCGTATCCAATTTGGTTTCTACAATTTTTTTTAATCTGATGGTGCTTCCCTTTGTTGATGAGCGATGCAGCCTCAACTCTTCGAGCGAAGTTGAGTTTGATTCTTTGACCATTATAGAGACAAGCAATGTAATAAAACGAAATCAAATTGACTAGAAAATAATTTGCTCTATCAAATTTTTTTCGAAACTTATTCATTACCATCGTAGGTAAGGCTTCCGCTCTTACACCTATTTCACTCTTTGCTACTACCGATGGAGCGCTCAGATAGAACTGTAGGTCATTGTACTACCAAGCAGACACCATACATTAATGTATCTATGAGTTTTTCCATCTTTCGAAGATGAGAAAGATCTGCAGCGATGACGAGCTTAGATATGCGGCACTCACCCGAAAATCAGCCTCGAAAATCCGCCACCTGTTGCAGGCAAAGGCAGGGCAACTAAAAAGGGCAGGTGGTGATGTCGGTCCAACCAGACACGTTTAAGTATTTAGCAAAAGCCCGAAAGGACGCCTACGAGCAGCCCACAGTCGCTTCTCCTGGGAGATAGAAACCGAAGTATCAATGGAAAACTGACTACAGATGTTCAGGTCATGAGAAAACTTCTTCTGGACTTTGCTAGCAAGCTCATCAGAGATCTCATTTCCCTGGATGCCCTGGGACCCAGACAAGATTCACTATGATCAGCCTGCCGACCAAGAAATAAAGACAAAAACTGTTTTGAACTTAGAACATGGCATTTGGAGTGCGGAACAACGATTTTCGAAATTAATCTTTTATTTGATTAATTGACTGATTGGTAGGTTCGACAGGCTGTGGATCCATACGCTGGCTTCTTTCTTATGGCGACTAGTTTCAGAGCTTGACTAACAAAGGGTAAGAAGTGGCGTACCGCCCAGAAGAAAAAATTCAACGTTGTAAGTCTTAGTAGACCTGCAGTAGCCGGAACATACAGAGAGCATCTGAGTGAAAAACCCTCCATCAAAGATTTAGCCGAGACCATCGTATCTTCCCAGCCACACCAGAAAAATGGAAAAATGACGTTCAATGGAAAATTATGACAGAACGTGGACATACACCGACGTTTCATTGCAAAACTGAAGCAGCGAGAAAATAATATTGAGTCAAGCTCAACGCAACACCTTCTTCTTCTAGATCAATACTGTTTCTTCGATGCTCTAGCTTTGCTTGTATATGTTCACGTTCTGTCATAATCTGGAGCTCTAACAAGAAAATCAAGTCACTGAATCGCAGAAGAGGATAACTTTAAGCACCGATTTCAAGCAGCTTCTAAATAGGCATAATATTGAAAGAGTAACGCAAGGGGAGAACGTACGCCACGTCAATGAAGAAGCAGTCTCGCTCGAAGAAGTTGTGCAAGCCAGCCTTCGATTCATTCCGATTCCTTGAACTCTGCTTCTTGTTGTCTAGACTACGTGCTCGGGCATCTGCCTAACTTGGTCTATAAAGTGGGCGTTCTGTTGGGACTTCTAATGTCCTTGGGTTGAACCAATTTAATTTAGTGTTTAATCGACCGATTTTTTCGGACTTCAGCTCTTGCTAAGCTTCGTAGGATTCCCGGTAGTACCTATCCGTCAAAAAATGTTTCCTCCAAAATAGCCATATATTAATTTTCTCCGCCGTCCAGGGAGCTGTAGAGCATACATTTTTTCCATTGAGTTAGGAAGTTTGAATTGATTTGGTTTTGCCAAACATAAATAATTATTGAACTTAGCAACAGCGTCACCTATGGGTTCATATCGTAACTATAAACCACCACCATCGACAAAACAAATACATATATTGTATGACGTTGAAGTCGTTCAGAATTTGTAGGTGTTCAGCGCAATCTATCGGAAAACTGGAAAGCTTTTGATTTACGTTCACTTTTGACACTAAATCTAACACGGAAAACATTGCTGTTGTTCGCGATAGTCTTGCAGAAGAGCCGTCAAAGAGTGACTGTTTGGTGCGGTTTTTGGGCTGACGGCATCATCGGGCAGTACTTTTCCGAAAATGAGGTCGGCCAAGCAGTTACCGTGAATGGTGTTCGCTACTGCGAGATGATAACGCACTTCTTGTGGGCAGAAGTTGAGGATATGGACCTGGACGATATGTGCTTCCGACAGGAAGGGTGTCACTTGCCACACAGCCATCGAAACTATGGCTCTTTTGCGCGAAAAATGGCCGTGTTATCTCAAGTCATGGCGATGTTATTGGATGCCAGGATCATGTGATTGGCACCGTTGGGCTTCTTTCTTTGGTGATATTTAAAAGAAAAAGTGTACGTCAATAAGCCAAGAACAATTAGCATCCTGCGTTTTTGTTGGACCACCCTTTATAAGAGATTGCTCGGGCCAAAGTCTTCAAAAACTAAGATTGTAATGCCTTCCGAAATTCATTAAGGAATACATAACTGGTGACTTTTCTTACTCACATACTCGAACATTCAACATCTTTCAAAAAAAACAATCACCTAATCCCTGCACAAACTTCGTCTTACGCAAATTATTTTACTTTTGGAAGTCATCAAATAGCATAATCCTGTCAAAATGTCAGATTGTCAATGTACACAGATGTTATTTCATGTCATATACTTTGTTCATTTGCTGTTGTGCACTCTTTTTCTTCCAAGGATAAAAGAAGTTATTCCCAAAATATATTACAAAAAAGTTTGTCTTGTTTTCGATTCTAAAAAAAAAATGTATAAGAAAAATATTGAATGTGACACATCAAAACTGCATAAGGAAACTTGAAATAAGTGAAAAACATATTTTAGGAATAAAAGCAAAAGACCAAGACAACTTTTCTTACATGAAGTCTATTGAATATTACAAAGATTTACTATGGCCTTCCAAGTGCCCAAGCAGACAAAAGAAAAACTTTGAAGTTTACTTAAAAACACAATAAATTTCTGAAGATTGCATTTTCTGCGATTCAAAAAATATGTAGAAATTCTTTCTTGAAAACACCTCGTAAATTACTTATAATTTTTCCTTTTTTTTTATTATTATTCCCTGGGGTTTAAGTGTAAAAGAAACAATATATCTTTACCTTGAATGGAATTCCACATGAGGAAAGCAATTTATGAGACAATTCCTTTTATTTATTTCTTTTTTAACAAATAAATTACTTACACTTAATATTTATCTATCGAAGGCTTGTTATGATGCGCACGTGAATGAAGAAAATATATCCGGTATCCCGGAACTGCGTCATTGTAATTTATTTAAAAAAAAACCTCTTGATGAATATGAGTATAACCCACTCATAATTATCAAGAGGTTGGGATCTCGTGTTTGTTTTTTATAGAAAATATTTTTTTTAGTTGTGACGTATTCAACATAGATAAATCTTTTGAATTATAAATGTTTACGTTCTTTATTGAATTATTGTTTGTTTTAATTTATGTTAAAATTAAGATACGGCATTGTAAAAAAAAACTATGGGCGGATTTTTAGTTGGTTATGAGTTAAAATCATGTGCAATTTTATAAATAACTTGAATTTGTTATTGTACTCTTTTGTATTCGTTGAATGCCTTTGGAAAAGATTTGGCGAAAGGTTAAAAGTCAATTGGTTTTTAACATATAAAGGGTGGTCCAACTCATAATGTTAATTGTGAGTCACACCTTAACGTTTGGTTTTTTGCCCAAGTTAATTTGACATTTCCTTGTTTCAGAGCTTGACAAATTCAACCATGGAGAGGTCCCACAATTGAGCAGCGCGTTAAGATTGATGAAGCCTTTTACAAACATTTTTTGACTTTCCAAAAAAATCATCTTCAGCGACGAAGCACACTTTCACCTCAGTGGATTCGTCAACAAGCTGAATTGCCGCATTTGGGCAAATGAGAATCCAAAAGTTATTGTTGAAAAGCCGATGCATCTACAAAGAGTGCGGTTTAAGGGCTGGCGGTTTATCGTACTTTTTTCAGAACGACGAAGAGGAGAACAGAGCCTGAGAGGCTAACCAAATTCGCGAAGTAATTCCTAACAGAGGTCCGGCGTGGAGAACGGTAGAAGATACTTAGAATTCTAACATAGGCGCAACTCCTTCAGGTTTCACGAATTGTGCATGTTTGTAGCACAGGCTACCGCATCTATGGGGAGTTTCAAGGGTCCTTTCCTCATTTAAGGGTAATTTTCATGATATTCAAAAAACATGGAGTGGGCGAGAAGTTATTAAATGGGGGAAAAAAGAAAAACAAATGTAAATCTCAAACACCAAAAACTTTTCCGCTTTTTCCAAAAAAAATAACAATTGACTTTAAAGTAGTCAAAATACTTAAACCAGTCAAAAAACTTAAAAAACCAGAAACCAAAAATGTTTCAAAGCAGTGAGGAGTCCAAAGACTTTAATTCATTTAATGCATTTCTACTCCTGAATTCTACGATGAATAGACAGTACTACCCCAACCAAAAGGACCTTACGAGTGCTTTGTCTAAATAACTAGCTGCCTTGTGTCATAAAGTGACTGTTCATTGATGCTTCCACTCAAATGGTCCCGTACCATCTTAAACCACCTCTTGCAAAAATATGCAATAGCAAAAACTCCCCTGAAAAGCCTCTCGTTGGTGTCAAAAAATGTATCTACGCACACGCAATGGTTGGAAAACCTAAGCTTTAGGTCCTGTATGGGCCGTTTACGCCTAATGTTTATTTGTTTTATTTCTGTTAGTCAAATGGATTAAATTTGGTTCATATCTTTAATATAAAGCAACTTTTATATATATATTTTTTGAGCGTATTCCCACTTTAAACACATATCTTAAGTCATTTTTAGTCCATACAAATTCAGGTCATGTAACTTTTACAAGTACCTTAAGGTCTCTTATCTTACAGACAGTTTTGAATTTTCACAAACAATGACACTTATCATTAGATGGCAGAAGGGTTTTGTTTCCAACTGCAGTGTTTTCCAAGCTAAGGTCTACGCGATAAGAAAAACATCTGAAATTGTTGGTACCGCTTTTCCGGGTTCCTGGTTACATTGGAGTGAAATGAATGAGAGACAGTGCAGATGGCATGCCCTAAGCGACATTTATATTTTGAAGACATATCACTTACAAATGATTAGAAATGACTTCTAAAAAAGCCACATAGCTTTCCAAAAATGCCTGAATGGGATCACTAGTCTGGACGAGTTGTTTGGTTCAGAACAGCACAAAATGCAATGCACTATGCGAAAAGTACACTTATGAACGTAAAACCTTTAACCTTATTTAACATAACTTAACCTAAAAGGCGACTAGAGAGGAATTGGCAATTTCCAAATTTATTTTAACACTGCAACAAGGGAACAAGGTTCGATGGCCTTTTTTAAACACCTGTAGATGTGAACAGACTTACCCCTAGAAATACCATAAAGTTAGAAGGTTAATGCTTAATTTGTGTCAAACATCGAAGGACCTTTAGCCTAATGATATTTAAAATTGAGAAATACTCATTAAAATTTAATCTTAATGGCATTAAATTTATTTTGATTTGACTTCCCCTTCAGCTAATTTGAGATTCATTTAAATATTGAATTTATATGCTCATCGGATATTATATTACAAAGGTACGCTACTATTTTTAGAACGTGTTTCGGAAAGTTTTATAGGATCACATATATAGGACAGTTGTCATGAGCTGTTATTATTAAACTTCTAAGTTAATTGATAGGAACTAATTTGGGTCTCCCTAAATTTAAGTTTAATTTGGCATGTGTAGCCGCCCACTGACACGTCTACTGAGTTGTAAGGAAGGAGAAGAAGCATAGATACCTTTAATTAAATATTTATAACGCGTTTCAACTTTAATAGCGCCGTATCTTTTATGATATTGGTAAGTTTTAAGTCAACTAATCAAATGGGGGTGGAAACTGCTTTTCTTGCAGGGAAAAATACAGCTGTTGAGAGTTCATTATAGTTGACATCTTTAAGGTTGAAGTTTTTCAGGAATTAGAGAGTGCCAGACTTTCAACAATTGATGAAAATGATAAGCTTTTCCCAATCTGAGAGTGGGCGGAGCTAAATAGTTGGCAGTGTTTGGTCTGACTGATTTTGATGCTGATTATCTCCGGAAGAGGGCGTACACGTAACAAATCTGTTTTTTTCTATTAATTTTCTTACAGAAACGAGAATCTGAGACGCTTGTAAGCTCGGAACTTGGGCAAGGAATTCACATTTGTGTTGAACTGTAACATGGACGTTACTTCTTTTTAAAATGGCGGCTTACCTAATAGTTAAATACAAAAAATACATTCCAAGAGCAAATGACGCCGTCGTTAACGTTTTTCATTCCAAAACCTCTGGCATTGAAAAGACCACAACGGGACCTCAAAATTAGGCATATCGCAAAAATTGGAGTCTTCGTAGTAGTTTGGCACACTGGCGTAAGAAAATGTTTTAATATTCATCGTGAAACTGCGACTAAAGAGAATGACTGTTGAATTCAATCCAATTGATTTGTATCCCCTCCATTTAGAAAGAAAGAGCTTGACGCCCAGTTGAACTAAATTTAATTTCAAAATATGACATGCGACAGTGTTCGCGGTAATCGATTTTCAGAAAGTGCGATGAAATGTAACGAAGATATACCTAGCTTCAGTCTTGTAAGGAACGCTTCTTCAAAGCTGAGTCGTATACTAAGGGCATAATAGGGTGTATTATTTTTGGTAAAAGAAAACGCTGTAGTTGTGGACACCGGAAGTTATGGTGGTCAACGCAAGAAATTGCTTATGGAACAGGGGCCGATACTGTGCAAGGTTTGGGTGGATTACTGCATTGCCTTCATCCGCTAAGTTGGAATTAGGACTTAATAGTTTTAAGCACACCAAGTGACGGAGCTACAACTGTCGAAAGCTTAATCGAAGGGACCTATTGCATGTTTTTCCTACGATCGCAAGATGTGAAACAGCGAACAACGTTTTGATGGCTCTGGATGCATTTAAATGCAAGACTTTATGTACACAATCTCCAGCGTAATAATGTTGTTGAAAGAAAGATTTTCAAAAAAAAAATTCAAAGATTTTTCCCCTAAAAATGTCAAGTTTAAGATAAAAAAAATAGAAACGTATTATTTCCGTTTGACTCGTATTTGAAATGATAAAAAGTTATTCTTTTTAACTTATCTTTATTTATTAAAATCATCTTTCAAATATCATCTACTCCAATCTAGATGGCGCTATATTTTATGTGTAACATGGATTTATGTCACAGCTATTAAGATGCTAAAAATGCTTAAAAATAGCCTTACCCTTGAAAAATATATATATCTCTATACCTTTTTAGGGCATGATCTTCCTATACGTATTCCAAATTTCAGCTTCATAGACCTTACAGTTTCCGAGTAATTTTGGGTCGGACAGAAATGCAGTACAGAGGATTGACTTGGTTTCTATTATATGGAGGATAACTCCTCTTTATAAAAGCAGTGTAGGACGGCCTATATCAAAGCTTTCTGCAATATCAAAATTCTTTGAATGCATTCCTAGCCCGAACATCTTTTCGCTCAAAAAGATATTATCAAAGTAAAGGCTCTCGAAACGTAAATATTCTCCAAATTATTTATAGTCAGACCTTATTTAGAACATTTATGTGTTTACTGAAATGTACCATTATGCTGTTCTCGAACTGAGATTCGACAGACTTCAAAGGAAAAGTTTACGAGGTGCGCGATTCTAAGATGAAATACATTTGACGAGCAGAAGGTTAAGCAAACCTTAAGTCTCATTGTCAGCCATTATGCAACTTCCGTCATATTTTTTCGCAATATTCTTAATTATCGCTTAAATTCACCACAATTTATCTTTCTTTTACGAAAGTATTGTTAAGTAAAAACTCTTTTTCGCGGTAAAAGAAATTATTTCAAATAGTCAGCATGGCATTGTTCGTGGTAGATCATGTGCTACTAATTTAGCTTTGTTGACTAATTATATATTTAATAGTTTTGATGAACGATTCCAAGTGTATGTACTGTTGGTTTTCATTCTTCAGTGCTAAAATGGTTTAGTAATTACCTGACTGCTGGAAGGCAAATGGTTTAAGTCGATGGTTTCACTTCTCGCGTTATAGAAGTTACTTCGGGTGTTCCACAGGGCAGTCATTTAACTTAGATTCGAAAGAGTCTAAAAAAAACTATGAGCTTCCTAATTTAGGCAGAAGGTGCAATTTAGTTGGTCTGCAAATCCTAAGTTTCAGACGCGATATTCTTAATTTTCGCTTAAATTCACCACAATTTATTTTTCTTTTAAATATATCTGCTCGCGTCACTGGTCACTGTGGGTTAGAAGTTTATTTTATATAGAAAGACGCAGAACCAATAATGGTAATAATGAGCCAATTGCTAGGTGCATGAGCACATTTAATTAATTTTGCAAAAAAATTGCAAACAGAATTTACGAAGTCAGTTTATTTTTCAACTTTCGATAAATTAATGTTTTTCTTTTTTTTTTATTTATGATGAAGTTAATATGTGGCCAATAGAAAGGCCTAAAAAAACGGATTAAAGTTTAAGACCGATTTTTGGTTCTGTCAGACCAGTTTTGCCCTTTTTTTTCACCCAGAGAAAAAATATATGCATGATCAATGGTCTTGCCAACGAATATAGTTAATGGTATTGTGACATTTTTTTCTTCGAGTGAGTACAACGCTCGGATTTAGGACGCCATTACAACGTTCGCTGTTCGTCCGTCCATTAAGAAAATTATACAAAACTCATTTTACATCTACAGTGAAAACAATTACTATCTCAAGTCACCCCAAAATGAAAGGGAATACGTTTCTCTTGAACATGACGACTTTTTCATCTTTGAACAGGAGAAAATAATTAAAACAAAAATTGATCTCAACAAAAACATGTGCACATCTGTTATGCTTGTCAAGAGTATCTTTACCTTAAATCCAGTTCCCATTCCACAACTTGACTTGGATAACTTCAAAACAGAACCCACTCAACTGGAATTCTACCTCCAAAAAGGACACATTATTTCTCTCCAAAAAGAGGGCACACAGATTCTTCAAAAACAGTTCGCCCCCAAGTAATACATCTTCCTACTTACAAAAAAACAAAAAAAAAATGTCACCCACCTTTTGTTTCCGACACTCCTTCCGTATATAGAAACAACGTTGTCGCTTCTTTATATGTCTGTACACAAACCAAGGATTATCATTAATCAAATTTTCATTGATACGGGCAAGAAACACTCCCGCTGAACAGATTCCGAACAAATACAGAGACACTTAATTTCTTCGAATAGCCTCTCCCTTTTATTTCCGCCGAATGGGTGGAAGAGGAAGGTAAACAGATCGACCGAAAACAAAAAACGAAAAACGGAAAAAAAAATGTCGTCGTAAGCAGCGCTCAGCCCACTATCACTACGAACAGGTGTTCACTTAATCATTGCGGCGGAATGAAAGACATTACAGAGAAGTAGTACGACGATAAACTAAGAACTTGTAACACTTCACTTACATATATTGCTTTCCTTTTGCGATGTCATTCGAACAAAGGACATGTGGGTAAACAAACAGGAAGGAATTGCTGCGGCGACAAGGAGAAAGAACGCCAAACTAACACAAAACCGACCAACCGACAGACAGACGATAAAAATCAAACACACTCGCACACGAAAAATGCAACAGGGAAGAGGAGCAAATATACATATATATTTTTTCTAGGACCTTTTATTTGTGCTCCCTTATCCAGGTGAGGATGTATCGTTAATGAGTAGGTAGACGGACGACACAGGGAAGAGATAAACACACTCGAGATATTTTCCAAAATTAATCACTGAATTTTCTTTCAGTTATTATTTCTTATTATTTGTTTGCCACTTGTGTTAAGTTATTTCGCTGACCATCGTTTCAAAAAACACAGAAAATACATTATTTATTTATTTATATTTTTTCACTTGCTTCCTCGGGAACAGAAGAGACGAAGAACAAAACTCGCCGAGAGAAAACCGTAAACTGAATTTGAAAATTCTGGGAAATTTCCCGAGGAAAATTCTTCGCCTATGCCATGCCAATACTGTGCCAAAGTAGAGTGGCAATAACGGTGAATATATTAGAAGCAAAAAAAAAACAGAAAACTCACTCAGAGGAGCGCAGAGCACTCGTCGTAGGTTGGGTATCGCTGTTATTTTAGAGCGAAATACAGAGAGAGAGCAAGAGCTTTGTTGGGGATTTATGTCCTTTTTTTTTTTGTTCGAGTGAGCATGAGCACCCCCACGTTCCACCTGTTGTGAGTAATTCTGGTTTTCCCATAAAGTATAACTCCGAAACTGTTAAATTTCCTGGAGAATCCGGGATAAACGAGAGAGAGTGGGAGAGAGTATATGATTTCATATTCTGGGAAGAGACTACGCTTTTTCGAAAAGAATTTCAACTTTTTGAAAAACTTGATTCTCCAAAATTCAGTGCCATCTGTAGGTACACAATGTAAGTCCACCTGTTGTATGCATTCGACGAGAACTTGAGAAAAAAACCCAACATTTTGAAATCATCTGATATCTCCCAAATCGCACCTACTAACCAACCAACCAACCAACCACCCACCGATTGGGTTGTGTTCTCTTGAGTGAATCGCCGCCACCTGTTGTGAGTGAAACTTGAGTTACAGACACTTGTTTGAGTTCTAACTTAAAATTCATAGCGCCATTAGGTGGTTTTTTTTTTTGCCTTTTTTATTGGCAGCCACCCACCGTTTTAGTACAAAATGAGGAAAAGGAATATCAACAGATGCTTCTTAGACAGACGGCGAGAATGGGATGTTTAATTTAGTTGCAACACTTTTTACGCGTTCCCTTTGATCTATCATAGTCATTCATTCAGTCTGCTTTTATCGATGGTCAGATGGGAAAATGTTTTATGCTTTTACAACGATTTTTCATGGCGGACAGATGGAGTTGGAAATTGGTCTTGTTGCGGGGTCATAAATAACTCAATGCGATGCGTTCGTTGCATGCAAGTTTTCCGGGCGCGCATCATATTTCATTTCGTTTCATTGCATGTTCCATTGGACGTAAATAATATATGAAAGATTGTTTTTGAAAAGAAGGAAAATGCTCTCAAATAACTAATAGTTCTCTTCGTTAAAAATTAAAAAATAAATATATGAAATTGCGGTGTTCAGAAGCAGAGAATAGAATTCAATGGAAATTGTTTGAGATTTTACTCATTTTGATTAATGTGGCTGTAAATCAAGAAGTAATTAAAAACATAAGAGTTTGGAAGAGGAAAAAAATTCTAGAGCATTAACTAATTCCACAGAATGCTATTAGTGTCGTCTATTTCTTTAATTTTCCACCTCAATTGTCAGGTGCTATAGTTAGCTGGAATGTAAGTGAGTAAAGTTTTGGGATGGTGTCACCGCTTCTTTTCAAATAAGAATATGATATGAATTTCTAAAAATTTTTCCTCACAAAGTGTGTCCATTTCGTCGCCCGAAAAAGTACAAAGTTTTGTATAGCTGAAAGGTAATGACCCATACCAATGCATGTTTTAATTTGTCGTTTTTGTGCAAAAGGATATTTAAAAAAAAAACATAAGGAAAGGCTACAGTCCGTTTGGGGCGAACAGTATGATACCCTATCCATATCCCTATATGCCCCAAAGAAAAAAGCATTAAGAAGATGATGGATAGCATTTTATTTCATTCTATTAATTAAAAAATAATGCCCCCAAAAAGTGGGCGTGGCAAAAAACTTTGTATGGCCGATATGTAGGAAAAAATATTGGCTAAATATCTTGTTAAGCATTTGTTTTTTGCTTTCTATGAAAATTTTCAAAGAAAACAGCATTTTATTAAAAAAAAACGCCCACAAAAAGTAGGCGTGGCAAAAAACTTTATATGACAATCTTATAAAGGAGGGCAGTGCAGTATCTCTCTAACTTTAGCTTTAAAACGGTTTTTTCTAAATTGTGGGCGTGGCAGTGGGCGTATTCAAAAAAAATTTACACTTAACCATTTCGGAGCCCTAAGGAATATGTGGTCCAAATTTCAGCTTCCTAGCTTTATTTTAAAGGCCTAAAAATTGTACGGACGGACGGACATTGTTAAATAGTCTTAGGAGTTGGTCCTGATCATAAATATATATACTTTTATGGGTCTATGACAAATTTATTTAAATCACTTTTTAGGTTTTTAAAAATTTGATTTTCTTAAAAACGGCACGTACGATTTTGATGCAATTTCGCACATTGGACACATGTAATATAATTGTTCAAAATACAAAAAATGATCACAATCGTTAGAGCCGTTTGTGAAAATACGAATTAAATTTAAATTTAAGAAAATCGTTATATGAAAAAAAAATTATTTCAAAAATCGAAGAATGAAAATTTATTTGACTTAATAGAGTAAAAAAACAGTAAAATTTTTTGGAGTTTGCTTTGTTAGTTTTCGAGATATTGGCGGTTTTTAAATTAACTTTATTCGATTTTTTTTTTTCAAAAAACTGAGTATGCAGTATTTTTGGTCCCATCCCAAGTATCCCTAGTACACAAAAAGACCAAAATCCTTGGGACCATTCTCTAGAAAAATAGTGATAGGTAATTTTCACAAACAAAATTGTGTGGCAGGTGCCGTTACTTCAAACGATAAAGCAAAAAATAAAAGATGCCCCGAGATGTAACCCAAAAAACCTTATATACGAACTTTGAAGTAGATCCGTTGAACCGTTTCGCCAAACGGTGCCCGGACAGACAGACAGAACGACGGACGGCATTGGCGGACCCACTTTTTTGGGCTTCTCAATAGTCGTATTATCATCTATCATAGTCAGTTTGAGTTCGAAATTTCCGCACGATTCCAATAACTTTCTCTTTAGTATACTAATGTATACGAGAAAGTTAAAAATAGGACCACTAATTCATTTCCTGATTCATCCTGATTTCTCAGACTGATTGATTTCTCAAACTGTGCAAACAAATACGAGTATGTAATAGCAACTTTTTGAGCAAATACTTCCACTATTGCTATATCTTTGAGGTAAATATTTATTTTTGCACATATTTCTAGCGCCAACTTCCGGCAAAGCAAAAAGGTAAAACTTTGTTGTTATTAACTGATAGCCGTACACAACCACGCCTGTGTGAAACGCAGAAATAGAGTGGCATTCTCTTTAGGTTTTGACAATAGCTTAATCCTTGATGAGCGGTCATAATTCACACTTGCTACAAATGTGAATTTTGATATAGTCGGCAAGAAACCGAGAAGAAAAATGCGCATAATGGTGATGGTTCGGGATCAATAGTAGATTGCCACATGCACATCTGGGTGAAACGCGTTTGAAACTATAGGTCACAAAAATCATGTATTGAGGTTCCTTATGGTTCGCTGTTAAGTAAAGTTAAGCTTAACAAACTTTCTAACAATACTTTAGCTCTAAGATCTTAGGAAGGTCTGCCTAAATAATATCTCTATGAGAGATGACAGAAGCCAGCTGACACATGACATATAACAGATGACAGTTTAAAGCCATTTTTCTTCTGCAAAATGTCATTTTCACATCTTAAACATTGACGTCGTCGTCGGCGTCGAATGAAGTCATTATGTCGAAATGTCTTCAGATTGTTGTTTCTATACTCAGAGAAAAATACTGTGTAAAATTGTTGACATACAAATCAAAATAAATTAACATTAGGCGTAAACGGCCCATACAGGACCTAAAGCCTATCTTCTCCAACCATTGTGTGTGTGAGGTTATATTTTGGACACGAATGGCGGGACCTACAGTTTAATGCCGATTCCGAACGCCAATTGATTTTTTAGCGGCTTCTCATGACTTTTCTTACTCTTGGATGTTTGTCAGACGTTCGCAAGAGGTGGGGCAGCGAATAAAAACTTTCAGGTGGTTGGTCCAACGCACTTAACCACTAAGCCACGGCACCCACAGACATAAAAATCGCAGCCTAGAAATAATCTTATTTATGATCGACCTAGGTAATAGGAGGTACTTAGGTTAAGTTTACTTAAATTCTTAGGAGAATTAACCAATAAAATTTGTTATTTTACTCTAGAAAAAAATAAATGTCATACAACTAAGCTGATTTGGCAAACCTATTGTAAAATGAAGTTAGACCTAAGTAATCTCTACCTCCTTTTTAAGACCATTTTCCCATGTGTAATTTTGGCAGAAGAATGGGTTAAATTTGCTTTAAACTAGAGTGATGTTTCAATGCAAACTGCTTAAAACCATCTATCCACTGCGTAAAAATGTTTTAGTACTACAGTGAATACAAATTATATGAAATGCTCGCAAAAAATTTAAAATTGTTTTAGTTCTAACGTAAGTACTAAGAGGGCGATGGCGTGAGGATAGGGTAGTGTTTCGTCTTGTGATGCGGACGCTACAAGCTCAATACCACAGGGAGAACTTCAAACATTATTGGAAAAAAGAAATTTAATGAGATCCTCCAGGTTTTCTTTAATAAAAAAAACCAAAACAAAGTCTCCTATTTGGTACTTGGTACCAGCGTTACAAGACGACTGCGCCATCAAAAATACTTATTATGTGAAGTGATCAAAAACTGTTTTAAATTACCTTAGTTCTAAGTAAATTAGATCGTAGATTATTTAAAATTGCCTAAGTTTCTAAAGTAATACATCAGATATAAGCTAAATTTACCGGATTTCTAGGTTTAGTTCCTTAGTTCATAAGTTATTGCATCGGAAATAAGCTAAGGCTAGTCGATAAGATTCTTTATTTTAAGTGTTAAAGGATTTTACCGAACCTGATTTACCTTAGAGATTTAACGCAAGTTATCTTAGGAATTATCAGGTTCAAAACTGCCTTAGGCCTAAGGTAACTTATACCGCGATTTGGGCTAATTTTATACAGATTTTTCGATGAGCGTCCACAGAAACCTTTCACGATTATAAATTGATATGTGTATAAATTCTTCAATGTTTTTGTAAAGTAGTAACTTGCTGTTGTTGAAACGACAGAAACAGCGGGGAGACACAAAGAAAATAAGGTATATCCACTTGAGCCTCTTCAATTTTGATTTATTTTCTTTGCATACCTTTTAAGGTTATGTCGAATGATGGCGCCTACCAACGTAGACAAACAAAAAAAATTTTCATTATGTAGAAGTTGTTTCGGATTTTGTCCCACTGGCTCGTTGAAAATTGCAACGCTTGCAACCTTAAATTACGTTTTTTTTTATTTACGACAATGTTTGTTTTGCGATATGAATCAACTAGTCATAGTCGGTGACGAGTATAAAAGGAATTTGAAATAATATGAAATTTGGGAGCCGCGAGAGCAACTAAATGTCGACAAAATCAAGGAGTTGTTCACTTCCAAAAAAGGAAACAGCGTGGAAATCTGGGTGGTTTTACTAAACACTTAGAATCGACTTGAATATACTTTTATATTTGAAAAGCACTTTACCAGTAAATGAGTGAAGTACGTTTCGGCAAATTCGTTAAACAAATTGACGTTTCATGGGGGTTTTCGCAATTTTTATTAAAGCATTTTTTTATTTAGGTTTATTTAAAGCCCAAACGGCTGATGGTAGAGTTATGAAACTTGGAGGGTATATTCCCCTAACTGTATAGACGCGCACTAAAAGGCATTTCTTTGATATGATCTTTTCTGATTTTTTTCGGAAAACAAGATAAATAACGATCCCGATAAGCAAGCGACGAACTAAGAGGGAATGTTTGATTTTTTTCTGCAAATCAATGGATGATACTGCCAAACTTTACTTAGGTGTTGGCAAAATTATCGAAATATTTGCGAAGATTTTCACCGTCCCCTGACCTTATCCTTATCCCAAATCTTCGTTTTCTCGATCGAATTAATCATGGTGGGCCATCTAGTGGTTTCTTTTTTAATCATAGGTTATTTTGACACTGACAGCTTTTTACCACTCGAAATCTTGACAGAAAGTCAGTAGCATACCTCCGCGGAACGAAATGAATCGCTTTACGCTTGAACAACGTTGGAAAATATTGAAAACTTATTTCCAAAGTAAGTGCTGTATAGTGTAGCTTAAACAGTGCGTTTTTTAAAAAAGAAGTTTTGTCCGAAATGAAGCACGCATCGCAGCTGCTGTACTCAAGTTTGTGCAAAAAGTTCGTGAGACTGGTATGATAGTGGACAACACTCATGGTCCCCGTTGTCTTACGGTGCGCAGAGACGAGAGTGTGGTGCCGGGATGTGAGACTCAATTCACGAATAACATCTCGTCATCGATCTCAACAGCTTCACATTTCACGCACTAGCCTGAGGAGAATTCTGCACAAAGATCTCGGATTATTCGCTTACAAGGTTTAATTGACTCATCAATAGAAAGCGCACGATCATCCACTTCGTTATCGATTCGCAGTTTGGGCCTTAGAGCAGCCTGAAATGGATAATGATTTTGGGCTCCTCATCTTTTCTGATGAGGCGCATTTTCATCTCGGCGGCTACGTTAAAAAACAAAATTGCCGCATCTGGTGCTTGGAAAACCCGCACGTTATTGCTAAAAAGCCAGAGAGTGACAGTTTGGTAAGGATTGTGGAGTGGTGGCACATTGGACCACTTTTCTTCGACAATGAGGCTGGGAACAACGTTTCGGTACAGAGCCGTGTTAATCGACTTTTTTTTAATGAACTTGAAGACATGGATTTGGACAATCTGTTTCATGCAGGATGGCGCGCCATGCTTCACAGCCCATGCCACAATCGACCTTTTGCGCACCAAATTACCTAATCGTGTTATCAGCAGTCTTGGTGATCTCAATTGGCCGCCTCAGAACTGCGATTTGACCCCTTGAAGGAACCATGAAGGACTGATGTTATACCAACAATCCGGAAACGATTCAACCACTTAAGGCCAATATCATCCCCAAACCATCAACAAGGTCTTGGAAAATTGAAGTTGCTCTTACTAATAAAGCAATAATACATGGAAAAAAAATTAATCTTGTTCATTTCATTGCATTTTTAAAAATGACCTTGTATTTGGCCCACCCTTTACAAGTGCACATGATTTTGCAACTAATCTCTCGGCGAAGAAGCTCAGTAAAAGGCCACCTGTCTCTCAGACTCGTCGCTTAATCGCAGTCTTAGTAAATTTGTAGTCCCCTAAATTCTACAGATGGGAGGTTTGAAGGAACCCTTCCTTTTTGGAAACAAAGCAGGGAAATACGAGTTATGGACTTGCTGAACATAAAATAATCCTGCTTCGTCGAGTGTTTTATTTTTTTAAAAAAAATATTTTGCAGTAAACAAATATTAATACGCTGAAGGACAAACCCTTGCCAAACCGAATCGTCTGCTCCCTGCAGTGAGGCATGAATTGATGCCCTAGGCATGGTCCGTTTTATACCGATTCCAAGTAACACGGAAGTTTGTCAGACTTTCGCTAGAGAGATCGATTAGTTGTCAAACATTCTACTGAGCCGCAATATTTGTATCGAGGAACATAAATGTCAACTCAAATCATGAAAGTGACAAGCCACACAAAGTCACTCAAATGGTTTTTTATAATTTTCAGCTCTGAACGCTTAAGAAAAACTGAAGATTGAAAAAAATAGCTTTGACTATAACCAGTTTCATAAAAATCTGTCAGAAATGATTAACCCCGAATCAATATTTCCGCAGAATGGCGGAAATAGGCATCACAGAGGATTTCTGGAAGTATATATAACCAGCAGTAGACCCCCTTTAACCTATATTGACATGATGTCAAACTTAAGTTACACTGACATTCTGTCAAACTGTCAACTGTCATCATATGCTCGTGCGGGCTATCTACAGCAGTTCACCGTTGAATTTGTACTCAATTACGATTTAAACTTTCTCCTCTGCACATAAAATTGAATCTATTTTAATTGAATCGCATGCAACAAAATAGACAACATCATTCGGCACTCACTGGTCGTTCAATCAGCCGTCATAATCAGCACCCACTCAAACCCATTGCCCTGTCAAGAGTGCTGGCGGCAGGCGGCGGCGCCACCATTACATTTTCACCAAAAATAAAATCAAAACGCAAAATATAAATTGAAACAAACCACCTCCGTGTCAGAGGAGCAGTAGCAGCAGGAGCAAGAGGTAAACTGAAAACACCCATCAGGTGAGCGTGAGCGTGAGAGTTCACTGACACATGCCACCTGTGAGTGAATTCTCTCACGGGGCCTGTGAATTTATCAGAATTTATCTGAATTACCATTCCGCGGCGGCAGAGTGCGCGCGCGAAAAAAAAACGATTACAAACGCCCCGGAAACATTTTTATCGATTTGCGTACTCCTCCTGATCAGATTATGTATTATCCTCGTTTATTAATGTAAAATATTGAACAATATATTGCAGGCATTAGGCGAGTGATTACCACCACCCGCCCACTCATACCAGGGAAGATAAAATGAATTGTTTACAATTACACTGAGTGCCATGCGATGGATGTAATTTGGCACATTTAGCCGGAAAGCGAATGGCTACGAGTCGATGAATATCGAAAATGGAATGGTTTCAGAAAGAAGGTGCTATTGACGATAATAGATAGAAATCAAAATGAATTTCTGTTTATTTCGACTGACGGATTATTTTTGGATACAAATTGTTCTATTTTTAGTGATCGCGAAGTTCCTTTGATAAATCTCTGATTGAAGGAGACGTGGACGTGGTGTGTGGCGGTGCCGGTGGTGGGACAGAGTTGCGGAAATAAATTTGTTGTTATGATGGCGAAGAGGATGATGTTCGATTTTGGTTTTGTTTATTAGAGAAATGACGGGGTAAACACAACGTGGATCCTAATGGCATATTCTGAACTTTTTATTATTTATGTTATGAGATCGATTCGATTGTTTGATCGACGAAGTTCACTGGAATTGTACCATATTGTTTTTGGAGAATACTGACCTTTGTATGCAAGTAAACAAGTCGAATTTGCGACTAAAATTAGTTTTTTGCGGCACATAAAGGGTGACTCTAAATATAACTTCTTAGGCAGCGTCAATGCAATGCTGATGGCAAACCTCAAAATTGGAGAAGATTCTCATGACAATGTTTTAGACTTTTGGAAAATGTGATAAGCAGGTTACACTTTTGAGGATTTGAACTCTGGCTTCTTCCAACATTTGTGTGTGCGAAGCTATATTTTTTAAATGAACCATTTTAACCATTTATTTTCCTACTTGTTTATCGGACTTTTGTATAAGATGGGGCACTGTAGGTATTATATGGGTTACATCAGTGAGTTTGCCAAGCTTTGCGGCGTGTGTGGCATCGGCCAGTGACTAGTACGTATTACCACCAGCCTATCACGTCTGCCTATACGCGTTATACGTATAAGGTTGTGTGTTCTAAATTTGTTTTAAAAATAAAAACGGCCAATACAGGCCCTAAATCGTAGCTTCTCCAACCATTGTACGTGCGAAGATAAATTTTTTTGACACGAAGAGAAGGTTCCTACAGTTTAATGCCGACATTTCTTACTCTTGAAATTTTGTCAAACTTTCGCAAGAGGTGAGGTAGCGAAGAAAAACTTGGAGGTGATACGGTGCGGGATTTGAACCATCAACCCCTCGCTTTGTGGTCCAACGCACTTAACCACTAAGCCACTGCACCCAAATTTATTGTAAGTGGGCCACTCATCTTCCTGGATATTACGCAAGACGTCAGGGAAATACATTTCCTCCGCGAGTGATGCTCCATTGAACTTATCAGCAAAAGGAGCTACTTCTGGCTCTGCTCTTCATGTCACTTCAGCTCTCTCATTTGCCTCTATAATCAACACGAGAGTCAAATGAGTCTCGGAAGTCCTCGATAAGCTTTATTACGGTCACGGTTGAATCGAAAGCTTTGCTCGTGAAGGCTTTCACTAATTCTAGAGATGGAATATTACTTTCTGAACAAAATGCCAGTGTTGATCCAGACCAAAGAATGCACAAAAAATGTTATAAAGTTTGTCATGCTTTTGAATAAAAAGGTAAAATATTAAGCGGAAATGAAAAACATGTCAGCCTTAACCCGTATAGGTATAGAATTTTGGAAATACTCGACATATTTGAAGCTGAAGTCAGTATTTTTTAAGACTAGTCAAGTCAGGGTGGCAAAACATAGAAAGTGGCAGGAGTCAACAGCAACTTCCAGAAGAAATTTTTAAATTGGGCCTTTAAGTAGCGTAAGCTATGAAAACGAGACTCTCATGGGGTTTGGAATTCCACACAATCTGATGGACATCGACAGACAACAAAACTAATAGTATGCTCTTGTACCGAACGTACATAGTACCTACATTCTTGCTACAGCTGAGAAACTTGAGTGTGGGAAACAGAAAAACTCACAGAACCCAAAGCAAAAGGATGATGTTCAATGGCACCAACCACTCACGTACAAAAACGTTGGATACCCTGAAAAGAGCTGTATGGCTTGCTTTAAGAAAGCCTACTCTTGGTCTTTCGCATACATTGAGAGACCTCCCAACCCGAACCAATAAGTGAGACTGCAACAGGTGGCGACTATGCATATCCCAAATTTTACTGCACCTGCCTAAAGGGTTCGAACTTTCGACCTCAAAAAAGGCTGGCAAAAAAAGACGTAAAAACATAAAGATCGTCAAGACTCCGTCAAAGCCCTTAAGAAAGTAGAGCGCTGAAACGTTGCATATACCCTTTAAGAAGGGAGCGAGAAAAAATAGTTTATTGGATCGCACCTTTATGGACACCGGCTGGTGCCGAGTTGGTAAGTTGCAACGACCAGGGTGTATCGGGTTTCTTATTTTAAGGGTGTCGAATCCCCATCTCGCAACTTTGATATCCCAGTATCAAATTCGCGGAACGCAATTCTTATCATTATTCAAAGGATATACAGCGATCTTCTGGAACTAGAAGTTTATTAAAATATAACCAGAAATCCATTGAACTTATCAGCAAAAGGCGCTTAAACATCTTTTACGGCATGAATGAAAAGATTGTTCCTTGTCTTTGTACAAAACCCAAAAAACATAAAAGAAATACTAGGCGTAAACGGGTCATATAGGACCCAAAGCCTAGCTTCTCCGACCACTGTGTGTGAGAAGATATATTTTTGACACGATTTGAATGGACCTACAGTTTAATGCCGATTCCGAACGCCAACTAATTTTTTGAGAAGACGTCAGACGTTCACAGCGTGTAAAAACTTACCCTTTGGCTTAGTGATCCAACGCAATTAACCACTAAGCCACTGCACCCACAAATGGTCAAAAACTTATTCTACGAGCAGACTAACCCAAGGAGCATATTATCGGCGAGCTGTGTTCAGAGGAAGGGGACATTAAAGTTATGTCTATATCTGTTAGAAGTTAAATTAAGACATTTTCCTCATCCAAGAGCTTTAGGTCACCGCCAGCAGATGCATAGCTGGACTAAGGGCAATTTCTTGTTCTATGCTAATAATTCAGGTATAAAGGTGTCAACCAATAATTGACTGGCCACCACAGATCTCGAAGTACCAGCCTCCAAGACAAGAAAGACTTTAAATTCGCATTGGACCTCCACAACTAGAAGCAACGTGGTCGTCATTAAATTGATGAAATGCTGCAGTGTTATAGCCAAGGAGTTACCGCGAGTCGCGGGACCATTAATTAAATTTCCTACCATTTCGACAGAAATCTGATGTTTCCCCCTGATGTTTATGAAGAAATTACTTCAGTATTTGAACAGTAAAAATGCAAAACCTTCATCCAGTGATAACAATTTTTACATCGACAAACCTTATTGATATTGACGTGCAACACATTTCTTCTCTCAAATGATCCACCCCTAACCGACGTTCAACATTGCTGCCGGTGCTTCGGCTTCTGCAACTATGTAGAATCAAAAATCTATCTAAATCTGAAGCAGTAACGACGTCGCAAACAAGTTGGCAAGTTAAATCCCCGCCATCACATTTACGGTGCAACTCCTTTATTTCAATTACGAAAAGAAATATACGTCAATGAAAATAAAAAGAAAGAAAAAAAAACCCATCGAATCATCCCAACGATGCGCTTCGCTTCTAGCGTGCAATATCCTTTTCCCCATAATGGATTCAGAACTCGATTATGACCCTGGATCTGCGCTGCACATTCACTCACCGGGCTCATATCTTGGTGACTCCACCGAACGGAAAGAAGACAGGTAATGTGAAAATCTCCAAGAATATACGCCAATACGAGAGGAACACACTCCCCATATACAAAAGGTGCAGAGCAGACTCTGTAAAAGGTTAAGGAACATAAAAAAAAAGATACGTCTTTCACTCGACTGTCGCTGGCGTGTGGTGGTGTGGTTCTCGTTCTGGGCGATAATAATTTTCCGTTTCGCTCCGGAACGCGATACTGCCACCAGCCAAAGTAAACTACACAATAGGGAATCACAATAGGTAGCGTGTGGCGTTCGTTCCCTATTGAATGATTCACGTTGGTTTAGTTTAATAGGAAAACATACTTATGTGCTACCCATTCATCTACTCCCACATTCAACTTGAATGTCCTTCCGTTGTGTGCCGTTGGCGTGCTGTACCTTGTGCTGTATCCTGGATAGTGTCGCCTGCTATCGATGCGGCGGAATATTTGTGTGTCAAATGAAATTATTTGAATGTTATTATTATGGTCGGGATACGTACGAGTACGTACTGCACAGATGTGCACAGCTGTCGATGTTGGTAAACTAAAACAATATACGAGTATGGGAATACCCTGCTCGGTAATATTGGATAGTGTTGCATGCCAGTTGGTATCAGTCCAGGGCCAGGATATTGGTTCTGCATTCTTTTACTTTTTTCTATTTATCCGGCTTATTTCTGTGTGCACACTGCAAGAGCGAAAATTTATATTTTTTGTACAGACATACTTATTTGAGGGCGTTTAGCTTCTGGTTTTATCGGTTTTAGGGAAAGGATAAAGGAATTTTTATCCATAAAATGGCTTCGTCTACCTCAGAGTTGATGAGAAGTAACTGCAAATAGCTGTCAAGTTAATTCGCAGGTGATAGAGGAAAATATATATGGGAGTAGGTACTCTCCCAAAACACACAAGGATTGTGATTGTCATGACTTTGACAGACAGCTGGGAAAGTTACACAAAACGTCCCGCAAAACTATGACGTATACGTATAGCAATAAAGACATTTCAAATTGTTGTTTTTTTTCCTGTCAAATTTTTCCTTTTCTTCTTCTGTCTCTTGTGGATGAAAAAAATACATAAAAAATCAACTGAATAAATAATGATTTGCCATTGATATGAACAGAACATCTTTACTTAAGAATATTTAACAGTAATAAAAAATTTGAGAAACTGAAAATGTTAGTCTACGACACCATTCAAGTGTCAAATTAATTTTAAGCGGCGACGGAATACTCTCAAGGTACACAAATTTGAAATGTTTCCGAATGCGCAGAGGTAACAGACTGACAATGGGAAATTCCTGTTACTGTGTGAAAATCGGAATGAACTCCACCAAACCATTTGATGTCAAAAAAAAGAAGTAAGAGCAGGTGACGTGTCGTACCTTAAAATCAAACACAAACACCAGGGGAAGAATTTTTTTCTGGAAATCTGTTTAGAAGGACGCTAGTGCGTATGTGTACAAAAAACGGCGAACTGTTCTTATAAACTTTGTAATTTGACTAATGTTTAAAAGTGTACAAAAGTTGACAAAACTTAAAACTGAAAAATCAATAGAAATTGGTAAAAATTAAATAAACTCAGACTTTAACCCACGGATTAGTTTCATAGGTTAACAGTTTAAGAAGCCTTTTCTTATGGTGGGACTTGAATTATATTTCAAAAATTCGGTGGAATTGTGCTTACAGATTTTAGAGCTTCTTTTGGTACATGGCCAACGGACATGTGCAAATATTACCACAGAAAACAATGGTAAATGTTTTGGAAACGTGCGAGAATCCAAAAGTAAGGCAAGAAAAAGTACGTCATGATTGTTAAATTCCCCTCCCGAACGGCTAATTTTTAAGAAGCTTATGAGAGTTCTTACTCTTGATTGTTTGTCTGACTTTTGCAATTGCGAACACAAACTTTTTAGAGAGCATTTTACGACAACCATCCAATTTATCACGTTTCTATACGTGGCTCGTCCGTTCCGCCTGAGAACCAGTCAACAAGAGTGAACAGTTTTTGCTATTGGGAAGAAGTAAAAATCGAGATCACGTTTCCAAGTCAATGTCGTTTCGCGATAGTTAATGCAATCTTTCAATTCGCTCCTCTCAGACCTTAACAGACGCTCTATAATGACTATGACTATGCATACCTGGGCTTCGGGGCATCGTGCCTTAGCTGTAACTAATACCCAAGCTTTTATTATATTATGTCGTATTTTTGGAATACTTCACTTATTACTCTAATCCGTCCAGTACGCATAACTTAAGTATGGGGGAAAAGTTTTTTTAAGAATTTAAGTTCGCTCAAACCTTAATACATTTAGGTGTTCAGCGAAGCTTGGTGGACCGAAAGGACACCTGCGAGCAGCCAGCACTGAATTCTCCTAAGATAGAAGGAAAGACGCAGACTTTTTGCAAATATGCGGGCGCAGTAGTTTGGTCTGTCTGAAGGTTTACGAGAAACCCAAGATGCAGGCAGACTCAACGCAGGTTCGGGTCCTGAGGAAACTCCTTCTGAACCTTGCCTAGCAAACTCATATGACCTGGGACCCAGGCAAGATTCAATGTGTTCAGTCTTCTGAGCAAGTTCAGAGAATTTAGAGATGCGTCAAACGCTTTCGAGTTGGAAGGAAAAATGTGTACAAAAGTGAATACATCATTGGTTTGGCCAAATTCAAGACCAGGCGGATCAACATATGTGCTTATTTCCAGTAGACTGCATACACTTTCTTCCAATTGACTGAAAGTGTGAAGTTTATTTGATCCGCCACCTGTTGCTTTCATCTTCAATTTGGTTTCAGACTTCTTTTTGATTTTAAATTTGAAGTCAGCCCAAATCTTAAAGTACAATTAAAAATTACCTCAGCATTACTAGTTTTTTTTTTAATTATTAATTTTATTTACTTTCACCCATTTCTCCCATGAACGCACGGGACGTCCATAGGCATTTAGCCTACGCTTGTCTTTTCCAATCGCTTTTTTGGTTGAGTTTTAACGCAAACTACCTTCGCGATATCGGGATTCGCTTCCATAAATGAAGCGAATTAATTTCCGTTTGGAACCTGCCTAGCTCTGCATTTGAATTCATAATTGTTTTTTTTTAACATAAATACACTACATACTTTTATTAAAATTACTTGCCCTAAATGCACAAAATTTTTTCACTTCCAAGCATCGACCGATCGACGATTCTAGAGCATCTACAGCAGAGCCCGGAATGCCAGCGAAGGCCCATGTGCAGCCGATACAGGCCGTTCTATGGAGTTTAGCAAAAGAGGCAAGACACGTTACTGTGAAAGCCTGTTACACGAAACAAACCATGCGTATGAGAGGAGTAAAAATGGCCATATAGATCCCAAGGACCCTTTTCGGAGATAAAGCTTATGTTAAGCCTCTATACTTCAGAATTTCAACATAGCTTTATGGGTTTTCGATTCTACATGCTATACCTGCACTTGGATCAAACCTGGACACAGGTCCAGATATAGTAGGAATGTGGTAATAACCTCTTCAAATCAAAGGACTAAGGACAAAAAATAAATCTCTTGTCTTTCTTAGCAATAACATTAATTAAATTTTAAATAATATTTTATGTTTTTCTTTCTAATTTATATATTCTGCGCAAGCTATAGATTTCCCCAAGCGCAACATTGTTATTACATTTGTTTAAGGAATGAATTTTCTCAAAATTCGTTCTTTATTCTTCGAGTCCCCCTACCTCAAGGGAGAACAAAACATGTTTTGCTGAATCGTACAGTCGTACAGATTAATATAATTAAAATTTGAAACACTTTCAAGTCGAGTTTGTAATTAGATTTCCACCGAAATGCTATGAGCGAGTTCAAAACACATAAATATGCACAGAATTTTTAATTTTCTTATTCTGCCAGTTCATAATTGCCTGCATACATATAAATACAAAAGGATTGACGTTGTCTGTTTGTATCATTTTCAACTGTTATTGCGTTATACACAAATAGAGTTAATTATTGCAAATAAAAAGTAGAAAATTAAGACTATAGTTCAAGAATAATATCGAATAACTATTGAAATATGTCAAAAACAAAAATTAACTTAATATGTTCAATTTATCATCATCACTTTATTGATTATCTGAAAGAAAAAAAAATCATCTGCATCAGCATCATCTGAATGTCAAATAGCGGTTACATTGCATCGTTGAATTGTTGTTTGTGTTGTTTTGCTTTGATGTTTGCATATAAAGTAGTTGAGAGTTTTTCTTTTAGTTTAACACTTTTGTCGCTAAATATATTATAATCAGCTTTTTATGGAGTCGGTGTCGAATACTTTATCGATAGTATATTTTTACTCTCGTCGCTTTTTAGTAGTCTCAAATTGAATTTGATTCTTTATTTTGTGTTGAAAATAAAAGAGACTTACCCTGATTCATCAGCTCTGAAAATAGAAGAAAAAAATGATTGTTAGTCATTTGTTCACTTTAAAAGTTGCTTTAATTAGTTTTTTATTGGTTTGACATATTCAAATCATATGTCAAAAAATTACTTAGACCTTTTACTAGTAGTAAATTATTCTTATTCCTGAGACTTTAGATAGCCCCAAGGTGTGATATCGCACAATCTAGGCGGTCAATTCTCCATAGCTGAACTTCTCCTTTATCAATCATATCAAATAAAATCTTATAACAGGTGGCGCAAAAGTAATCCTTCTATCAGAAAATGCTATAAATTTTGCGATTGGCCCAGCTGTTAGCTGCTGACCGCCAATCGCGTCTAACATACGCTCAAGCCATCGTTAATCACCACCAAGAGGAAGATGATTTTCCATCAAAAATAATCATGAGTGATGAGGCCCATTTCCATCTTAGCGGGTACGTAAATAAGCAAAATTTACGCTTCTGGGGCACTGAAAATCCGCGTGTAACCCACGAAGAGCCATTACACCCGCTCAAAGTCACTGTATGGTGTGCTGTTGATGAGGAGTCATCGGACCTTTTTTCTTTGAAGACGTCGCGGGCCAAACGGTTACTGTGAATGGTGAGCGCTACAGAGCAATGATCAACGAGTTCTTTTTGCCGCAACTTGATGAATTGGGATTGGAAAACATGTGGTTCCAACAGGACGGTGCAACGGCACACACTGCACGTGCCACAACCGATATGCTGAAGGATGCATTTCCCGGGCGCCTAATCTCCCGTTTTGGCGATTTGCACTGGCCAGCAAGATCGCCTGATTTGACCGCTCCAGACTTCTTTTTGTGGGGCTTTTTGAAGTCGCGGGTTTATGTCAACAAGCCTCAGACTCTTGCAGCTCTTAAAGACAATATCCGTCAAGAATGTGAGGACCTATCGCCGGAATTTTTGGCCAAAGTGATGGAAAATGCCATAAAAAGGGCTCAAATGACAATCAACTGTGGCGGCGGCCATTTACATGACATCATATTCTCGACTTGATGTAAAAAAATTTAAAAGACCAAATAAAAATAATCCACACGAAGAATCAAAGTTTTTAATTTTTTTTTTTAATAGATAGCAGCCAAAAAACATCAGAAGGTTATTTTTGCGCCACCTTGTATGTACATAGCTTTTTTTTAGGAGAAAATCAGTAAAAAAAACATAAGGAAAGGTAACAGTCCGCTTGGGGCGAACAGTATGATAACTTATCCATTAAGTGCTCACTCTATGCCTCCAATAAGAAGAAGTTAGGCGAACATGGTGGACGAAATTTTATATCAGTTTGTATGAAATTTATAAAAAAAAACACAACAAAAAACGCCCCCAAAAAGTTTAGAAGACAAAAAAGTCAAAAAGACAACAGATAGGATGGCAGCGCCTACAAATCTTGTTAAGGCTCTAACACTCTATCTCTCTAACTTTAGCTTTAAAACTAGTTTTTCTAAATTGTGGGTGTGGCAGTAGGCATATTAAACAAATTTTTACACTTAACCGTTTCGGTACCCTAGGGAATAAGTGGTCCAAATTTTAGCTTCCTAGCTTAAATTTAAGGGTCTAAAAAATGCATACGGAAGAATGGACGGACATTGCTATATAGTTTTAAGTTTTGGTATTGATCATAAACAAATAAACTTTTTAGGAAGTCTACGACGAATAGAGTATAAAAATAATATATACCAAAACCTTTCAACAGTCGACACGTATCAGTGTTACTCTAGTAATCGACAGTCTTTTAGTCATCGCCGTTGGATATGCCAGTGAATGACCTGGCGATTGTTATTAGCAGAGTTATTTTCAACATGTTATAGAAACGTGCAACAATGAAGGCCTTTCACTAGGAAAAGGCTAAATGTAGGTACTTTACATAAGGGGTTACATGGGTTTCACAGCTTCAAAAAATCGATTTTTTTATATTGTCTTATTCATTTCTACAACATCTGGAGAATATTATCCTGAATTTTCAATTTATTCCGAATAAAAGTTTTCGAGATACAGCCTTGGGAAGGTGCTCACTCAATTGAATCACAAGGTTTATTTGAGGTTATCCAAATTGTAAACGCGTTTTTCTCGAAACTGTGTTTTCAAAGTCGGTTGTCAAAAGTTCTCGAAAACCACTCAACTGATCTTGATGAAATTTTACACAGGTCTTCGAGATACACTTCACGAGGACTTGGACGAAGGATTTTTTTTGTTTTCAAATTTTACCAAAATTTAGATTTTTTGTAAAAAGGTCTGCGACAAATCCAATTTTCACTTCATTTTTTTTCCCTTCGTCCAAATTCTAGTTTATGGTCTTAACTAAAACACGATTTTTTTTTCACTTCTGACGATCCTGTCACGAGTTCTACTGTCAACGCGGTTGCACCTTTTTTCCGAGGGGTCACCGGAAATGACGTCACAATGGCGGAGGTTTGAATATTTTGCTTTGAAAATTTCAGAAACTTTGAATAAAATATTTAATTTTTGATATAAAAATTTTTTTTGTAAAATAGAACATTTTTTTTCTTCGAATATACCCATGTATCCCCTTAAGTTCGCCAGCGAGGCTAAATATTAAGAAGTAATTCTTGAAAATGTATATTAGAGTGTGTATCTGGAAAGTGTGTACAAGGCATTACCGCTGTAATCAACATCAAAGCCACATTCCAAAAATATTAGCCTAACATCTGTACACGCTCATAACGACGAGACTGAAAACCAAATCTGGATGAATTTTCTGACCTCCTGGAAGGAGCACACCCGAATTACGATTAATGATAAAATCGGAGAGGAAAACATCTTTGGCGGGTTAGTTGGTAAGCATAGCCTATACGACGTGACAAGCTCATTTTGGGTTGAATGGCTACCCCAACAAGCTAAATTGCCGCATTTGGAGTGAAGAGAATCCACATGAAACCCTTGAAACGCCATTACATCCACAAAAACTGATTGTTTGGTGTGCTCTATGGGCCGGTGGAGTCGTTGGGCCATACTTCTTCCGAAATGATGCTGGAGAGTCAGTTACCGTTAATGGAGACCGGTATAGAGACATGATAACCGACTATTTTGTTCAAGAATTGGATGGCATGAATGTGGATGAGATGTGGTTCCAACAAGACGACGCTACATGCCACACAGCGCACGTCACAATCGATTTATTGAAGGAAACATTCGATCAGCGCATAATATCGCCGGAATGGACCTGTCAATTGGCCACCAAGATCGTGTAATTTGACACCATTGGATTATTTTTTTGGGGATATGTGCCGCTCGCCTACGCCAACAAACCAGAAACGTTGGGGGACTTGGAAGCCAACATTCGTGGCAATATTCCAAATGTCTTTATTCGAACCAAACGCGGCGGCTACATGCCGGAAATTATATTTTAAAATTAATGGCATAAAATTATCCTTCCAATAAACCCAAATCGATGGACATTAAAACGATTTTCTTGTGTTTTATTTTAATCGAAGTTCTATACCTCTAAAAAAACAGCCTGTATAACTAGTAGGTACACACATTCAGCATGCACCATATCCAAAACACTTTTACAACAATTTGCAAATCATCCGAAAGTTCTTACATATTAACTTTGGTTAAAACAAAAATCTGCTTTGGACCTACATTACGAATACAACACAAATACAAAACATTAAATTTGAAGTTTTTCGGTAGATTGCGCCCCCCGGTGGGTATTCCGTGTCCTAATTAAAATTAATGAATCCGTACTTTGGCATCCGAGTTTGAGTGCGCAATTAAGCTTCTTCCTATGAGAAGATGAACTCAGCGTGAATCCCAGACATTTTAGTGATGTTACACTCACAAATAGAGACGTGTGAAGTGCTCTGGCAAAGAAAAAACAGACAAACGTCTCCCAGGATGTGAATCCTTAAAACAGTTAGCAACAAATTAAGTTTTAAGAATGTCAGTGATAAAGAGAAACAAGAATAATTACTACAGTGCAAGAGACAACTCCTTGCAAGATGGAATATCTAAAGACGCAAATAAATGAAGTTGTTCTTGAAGTTGTAGTACATAAATTTGTATGCAAATTTTAAGCTTCAGATTTAAAGGATAACTACATGAAAATAACGTACACCGTAACCTTGTAGTATCTTCCTTTTTTGAGTAATGCAAATTGCAAGGTTTAATGAGATGTACTGTTGGAATGGAATCACTTTCAAATATTGGCATCATAAATAAAATTTCAAGGATGATGTTGAAGTTTGAATAATGTTGCAGTGAGAAATTATGTGAAGCAATTTTTTAATGAGCAAAGAAAAATAGTTTTCAAGCGAAATGACAGGGCGATCATGGTGCGGCGCCATCAAAAGAAATGGATTTCAAAGTAATATTTTTAAATTTTTTTTTATGACAAACTAATGATTGAATTTAGAATCTTTGACATTTTGCAACGAAACAAAAAACTGCTCAGTATTTCAAAAATTCTTCTACTCCAATGTGTACTCATGTACCGAGAATGAATAAAATTGATGAGGAGGTAGGTACAAATAAACCAAAGCATATGCTCCATCGAGAAGAGCACATGATCCTCTTTTGTGAGTTAGCTGAGTTGAGTAACTCAACGTTGAATAAAACAGCATTTTATACCAAATAAATATCAACATTTTTATTTTTTTGAAAGTAAATGTTTCGGAACTTTGGCAATTTAGCTGCATGAAAATCGGAGATCCATATCGTCGGCTTAGAGTGTGAACCGCCTAACTATATTTTAATCATATTTGAGATTTTTATGCCTTAAGAAATGTCTAGTGAAGACGTATCACCTGAAAGTTTTTATTCGCTGCCCCACCGCAGCGAACGTTTGACAAACATCCAAGAGTAAGAACTGTCATGAGAAGCTTCTCAAAAATTAATTGCTGTTCGGAATCGGCATTAAACTGTAGGTCCCTTCCATTTGTGTCAAAAAATATATCTTCGCACGCACAGTGGTTGGAGAAGCTAGGCTTTGGGTCCTGTATGGACCGTTTACGCCCAATATTTATTTATTTTAGTGTAGACGCATCCTCTGATATAAGGATTTATATATTTAAAGTGTAAGTGGTATAACAGTATGATGAGTGAAACAGTTCGGTATTTTACTTTTAAACTGAACTGGTAACCCTACTAAAACTAGGGAAAGCATACACAAAGCCTTTATGTAGAAAGGTTTGAGAATATTTAATTTTTTTAAGAAAATTAGCCCAAAAAATTATATTTTGAATATTTTTTTTAAGAGACAAAAAGCGTTTTTCTGTAGTTTTTCTTCTTCTCCTATAAAATTGCCATTTATGGAGTTAGGAGACTCTAAGTCAAAGATATGCGCTCTAGCCAGCAGTAGGCTGCTCAAATCCCACTGACTGCCCTTTAACCAAAAGTAGGATTCCCAACCAGATAGGAATTCAAGTCCGACTCTGTCATAAAAAATTACAAAATTTTGTATCAACGCAGATGGTTCTATAATTGTCAGTGGAATAGGAGCGGGCGTATTTAAATAGAATAAGAGTCATTTACAGACCTCCCTAATTATCAGGACTTCTGCCTGAAAGACACCAGATATAGAGACAGAGGAGAAAAGATTTGAATAGAATACACTCTCTCTATATCTGGTGTCTTTCAATCAGAAGTCCTGACAATTAGGGAAGTCTGTAAATGACTCTTCAGTGTACATTTATGTGTAACAAAAAGGCCTTAGATTCAACTACGACCAAAGAAAGATTCAGGGGAGTGACTGAGCCGACGAGCTGAGCTGATGCGATTACACTCTTTGGGAATCCTTCGCGGTGGAAGTCTACCCAGTGGTCGATTTCATAGGCCAAAAATAAAAAAAAATTTTAAAATTTGCCAGTGTATGGGTCAAAACTATTTCTTAAAAGAACAATACAACAAACGGTAAATTCATTTTTTCTCTATCCTATTCGTACACCCTACAAATAGAGAGAGAAGGGAGACAATAAAAACACTCGGACTGTGTAGTGAACGAATTCGAATTTGATGCAGTAATATGTTGTCCTATTATTTTAAAATTATTGTTTTGCCAGAAACCTGCTATTTAATGTTTTCTAAGTCTATGTTTTTAATTTTAGCTGCCACCTTTTGCCCTTCTCTGTATTATACGTGTTATTCTACCAAGCATGCGGTTTTTTGTGTTGTCTTGTTTTTCATCATAGTATTCATATATTCATGTATATTTTGTTTCTGTGTTTTAACTATTTTTAATAAATCAAAATTCGGTATCATCATTATCACATTAGTACAATTTGTTTCTCCTATTTTTTTTTTATTTTTATAAATTTATCAATAGCACAGAGTGGGAAGTGGGAGAGCGGTTTGGAGCGGTCTATATATGTTAAAATTATTGTTTACTACTTATTATTATTTAAAAAAGCTAAGACAAACATTCCACTTTGACATAGGCAGTGTAAGTATTTTTGGCCGCTGATTCCATACAAGACCGACCACTGTGCATTGCTAGGTTTCATAAAGAGATGGATCATAAACCACTTTACGTCACTGACTGTGTCTAGGTGAGGGAATTTGTAACTGTGATTTTTCTTGGACGATTTGGCCAAAATTCAATGAAACGGAGCTAAATTTTCTTTGCGGATGTCCGGCTTTAGCCAAAACCATTCATCAAACTCTAGGGAAACCGTTCTTCGATGAGCTCTCGGACATCTCAGGCCTAAATTTTAGTAACATCATCACATTCCTCAATTACACCTTTTTCTTAGTTTGTATTTACAGGTATCGTGAGTTTGGTCTCCGAATAGATAAAACGCCCACCAGCTCTTAAAGCAACCAACCAAAGAAGAGTAGAATTTGAAAGTGATTATGAAATAGCATGAAAATGTATAATTTTTGTTTGTTGCTAGCATATATTTAGTCTTGTCCTCATTTACTTCAAGACCAACTAACTTTACCTGTTCTTCAATAGCCGTGAAAGCCTCCACCATGGCACGTTGGGAGCGTCCGATTAAGTTAATATCATCCGCAAATCCCAGTAGCTGGACGGATCTGTTGAAGATAGTGCCTTCCGTGCTCTAAAAATTAAAGGCCTGTCGAAACCAGAAGTCAGTTGTTAAAAGTCTTAAACTTTTATCCATGACGCAACACAGCCTACAGATTATAGAACAACTGCTAATGTTGTTTCTTTGTTGCTTAGCCGAACTCGTGATAATGCTAATGAAACTCTTATACAGGTAGTACAGGTTTCGGCAGCCAATTGTAGGGCCAGCTAGTATGCTTTTACTCCAACATATTCGAGAACAGCCAGCGGAATAGTACCTAACCTACTGAGCTATATTGCGTATTTCGCAGTTAGGTACGACAGGAATTTAATCGCTTTGAACGTATCCAGGCTTCCCAACTATATGGTGTTTACGATCGCTGGTATTTCAACACAACGTCAGAGCAACTTAAAAAAAAAACGAAACCCTTGGGGTAACACTCTTCGCTGTCAAAGTACTCCTTCCGACTTAATATTGTTTGTGAACCCCCACAGGATACATATCTATTTGCGATAAGTATCAGAAGCTATGCTGATTTATTGTCCGCTACTGAAGAGCTAAAATTTAGAACATATTCTCACAAAAGTTTACGCAACTGAGGGTTATGCACTTTTTACGAAATGTGCAGATAATATTTAGTATTAAACATTACGCCTTTACGGATAATTTCGACACGCCCACATTTTGAGTTCGTTTTAGTTTTTAACAAAAGAGATTTATTCTTTTGAAAAAGAAAAAAAATTAACAAAATATCTAAAACTTCACATATTATACAAATCTGTTTGCCATGCCCACTATTTGATGGCGTATTTTATTAAATAATACATTTTGTTAGAAATACTACGGTGTCGGCTTTATGGCGATACGTGAAAAAATTGTAATTGAAAAATAACATTGTTGCTTTACGAAATGACTAGTCTGGGTAATGGTTGGCGGTGGCCAATGGCGTCATTCCTGCCGTCTTAAGGCTCCGACCCATAGAATCCGTTTTTGTTTTCCTGACAGGAAGATAGAATACACGTATAATATGGAGGGTGACCTATAAACAACGCATTGACGGTGACGAAGGCAAATATAGCACAACTTTCTACTTTTCATACTTTGACAGCCAGGCGCAAAAGCATCTGATTGGTTGGACAATTGAAAGAACAAAAGCATTTGTCATTGCGGTCATTGCTAAATGTCCGCTTTCTATTATTTGTTTCAAACTAAAATTTATTTTCCAACTAAATATGTGTATAAGTTTTTTGCGTATATGTTACGTATTTTAACGATTTGTCCTTATTTAACATAACATTTTAAAACTCAATTCTTTAAGAAAAAAAAATCAGATTATTTTTTTGATATGGCAATCCGCCATCGCGGATTGGGATATGGCAATCCCGACTTGACAAAAAAAACAATACAAAACACAACTGGTCACAAACTAGTCACTGGCCTAATCGAATTTTTGCCACTTCACAACGACGCCGGTAGAGCTCATTCGGAACGTCTTCCCGAATAGGCTTATCCTTATGCAGAATTATGATGAGCATGACCATGTATCACACAAACCTACCACGCAATTAGTAGAAGACGCAATAGTCTACTGGAAGGAATGGACAGCACTGCCAAAAATGCAAAAATGCGAGACATCTATTTTGGTCGGTAATGTTAATTTGCGCGGTATCAACCAAATGCAGACTGTTTGATCTGTGATCTCATTTGTTCTAAATTGCTTGCCCAAATGAAACACGGTAATATGATACTATCTTCATTCATTGAAGTATTTTGATTTTATATAAAATAGAAACTATAACACCTCTGCTGTCTATTGTGGAACATCCGGCTTCTTCGGTATATGTACTTAAAGAGCGCTATTCGAAAACGAGGAAATATGTAGGTTTGACAGCTGGAATTAAGGGGTGCCTATAGGTAAGTGCTATTAAAAATGCTGTGTTCCAACATCACTCTAACGTCTTTAAAAACGACAGAGAAAATGAACTCTCTAATCTCGTGCAAAAACATGCAAAATAACCAAATTTGTAAGAACAATTTGTTTGTGTCTGGCTAAAATGGATAAGTAAGTTGCTTAACCATTTGTATTTCTTCGTAGAGCGTTAGTTATGCTGCAACCAATTTGATTTGAGGGAATCTGCGTAAGCAGAAATAACTCCCTCGACCAAAAAGAATCCGATATCAACATCTTTATGGGTTAATCCATTCATGGGATAACTTTTCTTGGCCCCTCTTTCACGGAAAAGGCTCCCCAAAAACTTGAAATTGTCTCCTTTCGGAAATAAAAAAACGACAGCACTGCGCGCGTGCTCATGTGTCCGCAAACTCTGTACGTGTACGCGCTCGAGAATTTAAGGAAAAATATGTGGTACCATAAAGCACTTCAGTGAAGAAGGTTTGATTGAAACACATCTACATTGTTATAATCCAATTATTTCCCTTGTATTTAATAGAATTTTTGAATTAATAATTTGAATTGATGAATTAAATAGAGAAGCATGCGCATGCTCAGAAAATATCGTATGATCCCCTGTCGCTAATCTAATATCCATCACGCAAGGGAAAACATTTAAAGACTCTGCACATCCCAGAGCAAAAATTAGGAATAATATACACTTACTCCTCCATGGTAATGTCATCTTCATCAAGCTCTTCGTCTTCCTCGGCCCTCCCACCGAAGTCATCTTCGTCGCTGTCGTAGTCGACGATTTGATTTTCTTGACGGAATCTATTCTCCTCAGGCATTCTGCACTAATTATTTCGTAATCGGTCGTGGTTTTCTTAAATAAATTTGTCGATTTTCAATAAATAAATAAAGAGCAGAAAATATTTACGTGGAGAAAATTAAATTAACAATAAAATTGTGTTTTTTTTTATTTAAATTGTTACAACTACTACGATTTAAAACTTAATCCAGTTCTGCGGAAACACTTTTCAACTGAGTGAATTATCCTTATTAATCCTTCAGGATGGAATCCAATGCACCACAGAAACACTCAGAATGATAATTATGTTTTCAACACCGAAACAAATTGTGGACATTAATACGGGAAAGCTACCGTAACGGAACTAGTTTCAGGTGAATAGAAAACAATTTGTACAAGTCTTTGGCGAATGTAAGGTGAAGCAGTTGTAGGGATTCTCGTGGATTTTATTTGTATTTCCTTTCTTTAGTTTTAAATTCGATTAGTGCCTGCACTAGTATGTAAGTTGGTTTGATGTAGAAGAATGAAGGCAAAAACTCTGAGGCAATAGGAAAGACAATGTTCAAAAAGAAAGAAAATCAAAAAAGGTAGCAAATTGGGAACGGCCCAGAGGAAACCAAGCCAATGCTGCTTCGGGTAAGAATGAGATACAAGTTACTATGCCTAATTCGTCGTCAATACTACACGAGCGAAATGGAATGTGCTTCGGTTTTTACTTGGCCATTATTGCAAAAATGTCAATCAACTTCCTTGTTGAGCCATAGAATAGGGTGGAATAGTTTTGCTAAATTTCTGTCTTCCAAAACAAAACTGTTTTCTAGGTCCTGCGAAATCTTTATAGACTGAGCGACCACAAATTTTAGGCATAGAGTGGTCAAAGACAATAATCTTGTCTTATAAATGTAAAGTTATAAATGTAGAGTTAAAACAAAAAAAATTATGACATTTCTTCGTTCAGTTCACAGTTTTATTCATATAAAAATTCCATTCGAATATATTTCACTACAAATTTAAAAAAAAAAACAGACACATGAAAACAACGTTCACGTTCAACACGTGAAATTGAAATATCTTTCTTTGACACCCTAACGAACACTCCCACTTTTTGCGTTATTTTCTTATTCTGTATATTATTATACTCGGCTGCGACCACTAAGTCAAGGAAGGAAGACCCTGTAGTTTCATCAGCCCACTGAGCACTTTCAAGAATTTATCAATTAAACTGCGGAATAAGCCCTAAGCATTGAATGCTACTTTCGATTATTGCTTACGTTTGAATTTTTACGACGAGTAATCGCTTTGAAAATCGATATGAAAAATTGTTTGGTTTTGGAGGGAAAGATATCAGTCCATATTGCCTAACTTTACCGAGAAGACATATTATGATCGGTTTTTTGTGCAACTTGTTTTTGCAAATTTTTAGGGGACACCATCTACCGGTTGTAGATGGCGCTGACTGAGAGTCTATTAGTTAAGAATGCTCATTGAAGAAACTGAAACTGGTGTCGAAATCAATCAGCTTCTTTGAATGTTTGCATGAAGCAGACGAAGAACAAGACTGCATGACCTCCTAAGGGGATAGTTATAGCTATCATTCAAATGCATCATTGGAACAAATCAGTGGAACAGATATTCCATTTTTTTTTTTTGACACGTCAGTTACAGCAGTCATTGAAAAATTTCTGTCAGTGAAAGGCCTCTGGTACAGGTTTTGAACATGGGTTTAGAGTTGATCATTGAAAGCAAGACAGCAAGACAGATGAAAATGGAACACATCAGTGGAACGATTGTGTTTCAAATTGTAGAAACGAATATCAGAAATCGATTTCAATCAGTGAAATAATAAAAATAGATTTAAAGAAAAGTTAATTAGAAATTATATAAGTGATTGGCTTTATTTTAATACCGCTTAAAGCCAATATTGTTGGCTTAGTCGTCTTAAAATACGAAAACTAAATTAGTTTGGTTTTAGACCGAGAACAATTAACAAACTATTTACACTAGGCCAGATTTTGGGAAAAACCCAGGAATTCAGATAGATACAAACCATCTATTTATCGACTCTAAGGTCGCCTATGATAGCTTTATATAGGGACGAATTATACAAAGCCATGTCAAGTTTTGGCATCCCCGCCAAACTCGGCCGTTTGTGCAGGATGACGATGGAAAAATCTCACAGCTCCGTCAAAATCGCCAAGAAAACCACCGAGGCATTTGATGTCGACATAGATTTGAGACAAGGCGACGCGCTATCATGTACTTTCTTTAGGATCGTTCTTGAAGCAATTGTACGAAACTCTCAAGCCAACACCAGAGGAATAATTCTTCAAAAGTCCGTTCAACTACTTTTCTATGCTGATGATACTGACATCATTGGGAGAAAGCGGCGAGCTGTCAGTGGCGCTTTTACAAGCATCGAAACGGAGGCGGCTGTTAATGAGGACAAAACAAAGTATATGCTGTCAAGAAAAAGGACCCCCAATATCGGCGACTCTGACATAACGTCACGATGGACAGATTTAACTTTGAAGTTAGATAGTTAAAGACTATCACTTCGCAAAATGACATAGGCGCAGAGGTTAGGCGAAAACTCTTGCCAATCTCTGTTTCTTCGGGCTAAGAAGGCATCTAAGAAGTAAAGCCCTCTCTGATAGAACTGAAGAGATATTCTATAAGACCTTAATCATCCCGGGCCTGCTGCAGTAGCATAATAACTGTCAAAATAAGTTTCACTGTTAGATTTGGAGTAGGCGCGAGGTTGGCTATACGCAAACTTTGTTTATACCCAATAAATCTGTGCATATACCCAACTTCTGACCTACTAAAAATCGAACAGTGAAAGCAAGCAGAGGGATTGCAGGGTGGCAACATGCCCCCCATATTTCATTCGACGAAAATTTTATATTATAATTTTTTTTGGTTTTATTTCGTTTTGCATAGTGAAAGACTACCAAATTGGTCTTATTCCGTTTCTGAAAGTGAAATAATGACAAATTTGGAATTTGGCTTTATTTCACCCCCCACCGATTTTCCTTAGTTGTTCGGGAGAGCCCCTTTCTACATAGCCCGAAAAAACAGCGATTGGAAAGCGTGCCCTCAGAATTAATATGACTTCTGTAGAGATGTCTTTTTCTGATGTGATAGCAGAGCCGAGGTAGAAAAAGTTCCTTACTATCTCAAAGCTCTTGTTAACGTCCTTGATGCAGCATCGAGCTTTCTTCATCGCCATCCTACAAAAACGGACTAGGATATCAAGACTGGACTGGACATGGCTCTGTATGTATGTATGCGGCTTTAAAATCGATGAAAAGGTGTTAATTATCGAACTGAAGTTCTTAAGTCTCTCCAGGATCTGCCACAGTGTTAATTTTGGTTAAAAAAACTTATCGGGCCTTAAACCGCACTGATGATGAGTTCGAATCAGATGTTTAGGAAACTATTAAATAGTAAAGTTCAGTTTATGTATTGCTATGCTCAGTTTATTTTGGTCGGGTGGACGGAATTCTTGACTTGCATTGCCAATGTTGCATCGCACTCGTCCTTTTTTGCAGGACCGCTTTGGAGGCATGTTGTTTTGCTCCATGTTCTTGCTGCCACTGTTCATCATACCAGGGGTTTCGTGGTAGTTGTCAGGTGTAACCCAACCCATCACTTGCGGCGTTACTTATAGCTTATTGGTATCTATGCCACAGGTGTGGTCTTCAGCACTTGATGATGACTGCAAAGGACTTCTCAAGATGTTGAGAGATTCGCTATCGGCAAAGTTTCTCTAGGCTTGTTGCGACTGCAACTGTTCAACATTAATTTTAACTATATTTTTTATAGAATGCAGAATGGCTTTATCTGAAGAGCTATCAGCTGCAATTCCATTACAAATAAGTGCCGGCATAGATGAGGCGACTAAAAGTTTTTATTGTATTGCAGTTATTTCGGGCTCGATTATACTTTTATTTATCTTTAAATTAATTTACTTTAGTTGGCGTTACACATGGGCCTCAAGTAATTTCTATATCTAGCTTGCTGTCTCGAATTTTGTTTACCGAGTGGGCGTATATCTTCTTAACTTGGTCACGCCACCAGCGATAAGGTCTGCCGTTGTTTCTATTTCCTCCTGGCTTAGCGTTGAATACCTTAGGGGCTCTACCGGTCTAGAAGCCCTATCCATCTTAACCGTTGAACACGTAGTTTTTAGGCCTAGGCCACGTCGCTGTACACCTCGTATAGTTCTGGGTTGTATCGCTAAGAGAACTGTCATCCGTTTAGAATAGGGTCCATGAAGCCCGGAACCGGATGAGAGTTTTGTACAGCGTCTCCTTGGGGCTTGATTCCTCAATTGGTTACTAAGCAAAAAGAAAGAGTGATTAGCAAGAGTTATCCTATACTTGTTGATGTCATTTGCAAAGTTCACAGCAGTCCCCAAGTCGATAAATTCACTCGAAATTATATCTAACAATAGTCACGTTCTATTTGATGGCAGCATATATTTCGCCTTCTTCTGATTACTGACCAGACCCATGTTGTTCTCTTCTGACTCCATATTAGAAAAGGCACCCGTAATTTCTCGTTTGTTTGTTTTTATAACATGACAGGGCGTCACCTTGCTCGTGAGCAGCCCTCTGGTGTTTTCCAAGGTAGAAGCTTTTTGTATTCTGATAGAGCAGCGAGCATTCTTCAACGTCATCCTGATAAGGCGTATCAACTTCGCAGCTGTTCGCAAAAACTTTGAGTTCTATGATGCTTTGAAGTCAAAGTTAGATTTAATCGATGGTAGACTTGTCAGGCCTGAACATACCCTGATAACGGCCAATCCAATCGTCAGTAAATGGCTCCACGCGTTCACATAATAAGCTTCACTTGATCTTTTAGGATATGTTTAAAAGACAAAAGGCTCTGTAGTTGGTGCAGAGAAGGCGATCGCCGTTTTTTGGTTGGTGCAGATCTAGTGCTAAGGTTCCACTCGTCGGGCATACTTTGTTCCGAACATATTTTCTTTACGAGTTGGTGTATGCTCCTTACCGGATCATCTCCAGCATACTTCAAAAGCCTGTTGACCATCGGCACCGGCTGATTTGTTCGATTGTAGCCTAGTGGAGGTTGCTAAACCTTCAATTCATCAACTTATCTTATTTGACAGGGCTGCTCAGTGGCAGATTTTCAACATAGACTGCCTTATCCCTATGACGTTTCTTGCTCCCCTCGAACTCAGTTCATGTGGACACAGAAAATGCATTAAGATGCCAAGAAAACAAAGAACCACAACAATCCCCTAAATCCCGTTTTCTACTCCGGACGAAATGGCTGGAGTGTGTCATTGGCATTTCATCCTTCATTTCATTCTTCAAAATGACATTGAAACTGATAAAAAATTAATCAGCGTGGCACAGTTCTCTAGTTTAATAGAACAGACGTAGTCAGTAGCATCAATACCCACATAGTGTGATTGCTGTGAGTACAGAGACTAAAAAGGCATCGCCCCACCACCAACTTTACAGTAAATGCATAACCCAATTTCCAGAACAACTCTCCAGGGCGTGGTATCTTCGAGCGTTCGATTCACTTGCTATCGCCTTACAATTGATTGATTGACATGACCTCTATCAATTGATACGGCCACTGCCAGCATCTAATTGAACGCTGCTGATTCGATTTCGATACAAAAAAAAACAACTTTTCGTCTGACAAATGGCGCCGAATTTTTAGCATTTTTAAAGAAAACATTTATCGTTAAAAAAAACGAAAAAAATACATTCCAATGCCCCACCGCTCTACTAAGTGTAAAATTATTGAAAACCTATCGGCAGAGTCAAGTTCATGGCCAAGCACCGTCAATGCTAATCACATGCTGTGTGTGTGCGTGTGTATGTGTGTATTTTGTTTCGCATCGACGGCAATAGCTCACCGCGGAGAAGTAGCGCATATTGGCCTTGGCCATTAGTGCAGCGACTAAGTGCATATCGTTCACAAAATAATTGAAACAAACAAACAAAATAAAAACAGAACAGACCTCTTTTCGATGCGTAAACACCACAACCAACTCGCCTTCGCTGTCATCACGAGTCGCTCGCTAAAAATAAACAACAACACGTCGTCGTTCGGCCAATCGAAGGCAATTGAGCAGCTCATAAATATTAAATCACCGCGACACCCGAACTAAGCGAACGATTAAACCATTATTATCGCGCGTTATAATCGAAGTTCCGTTCCGTCCTACCAAATTACGCAATCTCGCGCTGTTGAAAAAAAAAATAGCAAACGCGACAAAGCACAGCGGCAGCCGCTATCAGCTGAATGAAACTAATTAGGTAGTTATCGGGCTGTGGTGAATGAAATTGATAGCTAGTCGTCGCCGTAGTACGAGACAACCTGTCGCACTGACCCAACCCAATAAGAACGGAGGAGCGTCATCAATCCGATAAGCAAACATCACTGATAAGAAGAAGCGGTGATAGGTGGTGTGGTTCTTATCAGAGGGAATTCCCTGTTGAGACACTTACCCGTTCGCAGGTTGCTGGATACCATCCAACGTTGGTGAAAGAGACCGCATGGGACGATAGATCAATGGTCGAACACTTCGGCTGACATCCTCGTCCAGGAAAACCACATCTCTGACTGGAGCCACACGATCTGTGGCCGCAGCCGTATGGATATCGCGAAAGGGAGCATTGAGTAGGCATCGCAAGGCAGTGACATGCTCATTGGGCATCTGAAATGAGAAGAAAATGGAGAAAACTCAGAATTTTCGTCGCACAATAATAATGTGTAATGAATAAAAGCACACAGCCACACAGGAGTTCCTCTCTTCTTTTAATTTTTTTTTGGTGGATGCGTGCTGCTCGCCGAAGCACTCATTCACTGTGTGGGGTGAGTTAGGTGGGGTTACCTTAGTTTTTGGCGAGAACATGATAAAAGCTCCGCATTATTGTTAGACCAGCAGCAGGTGGGAGACGATTTTCCGGTGCTCCAATAAGTTTTTTTTTTTTATTTATTTAATTGGGAAACTTATTCCACGTGAGTGTTTTTTTACGAATTTTTATTGAACAGAACTTGCGAGGCGCGGTTGACATTCATTAAGGTAAACTTTACGGAAAACTCACTTGCTTAGGTAACAAATTAAAAGTGATTTTAAGTGAAGAATTTGGCCATGGGATCGGTATTTTCATTTAAAACAAAGAATTGGGGAAAAAAGGTAAACAAAATATGAGGGAGGCTGCTTATTTGAAGTAGTTCTCGCAGAAATGTCATTTAGTATTGAGAATGAGACGGCATATGTGCACAGGTGTGTTTCAATTGGGTTAGTGTGAAAGCGACAGAGAGAGCGTCGGAGATGCTCTGGCAAGACAGCAGCTGTTTGAAAATGAATGTAAAAAGGAATCTTCTTGATGCTGTAGGTGACATCTACACGTGGAAAATGTTAAAATAATATAATCCATTTTATAATTTCTACACTGGGCAAAAAAAATATTGATTTGAAAATTAGAATTTGAAGAAATTTTTAAGGAAAGTTTCTTTGGCTAGTTGTAGTGGCATAGATATGAAGAAACATTCTTGTCAAATCTTTGTCCGAATATCATACACATTGACAATATTTAAATAAGATTAGAATGGCTCAAAAATACCAAATATGCCTTTTCGATTTTTTTTTTTTGAGCAAAATATCATTTACGCATAATGCTCGATTTTATCGGTCAATAAACTGACATTAAAATTAAACCACCCTAAGTCTCCGATTGAAAATAATCTAAAAAATAGAGAGAACCCCCTGTAGTAATATACATTTTTTTATGGTGAAAATGCTTCAAGATTTATTTCTAATCTTTTGCCCATAATCTCCGTTTTTTTGTTGGTGTTGAAGCATAAGACTCAAGTTATTCATTTAGAAATGACTTTAAATAAACAATAAACAACGGTTTAGTTTATAAATGACACAAAAATAACTTATCAAAAATTTATGTGTGTTATTTAGTGTGTTTGATAGCTGAGCTCTGATGGCACCTAATGGCCCAATAGGTACGCTGACAAATACAAAACTAAATGAGAACCTTTTTTCTCCGGCCGCCAAAACCGTTTGTCATGCTCCCGGCTGTTAAATTTACCTTTAAATAATAAACATGTCTATTTAAGCCACAAAATTTCCCTCGACTTCGCAATCAGCTGAAATATACCTTTGTTTCTTTAGTTATTTTTCTGTAATAAAGAAAAATTTGACATAAATTAATTAATTTATCGTCAGTTCTCCAATTATTAAATCAATTCAACAAATTTGATTTCGAAAAACAAAATTTTAAATTGAACAACACCCAATCAGTAGTATTCATCCACTTTTTGTTTTTGCTGAGTGTAAATGGAATCAAAACAAATCGCCAAACCCAGCGAAGTAGGCTGCATTTCAACTATTATCACATCACTCACACCATCGCCGAATCGAAGAAGAAAAAAAATCAAATACAACGCCAGCGAAAAGAAATGAGACAGTTATAGCGCGCATAGCTCTCCCATCTATAAAATAAATTTTCCAAATAATTTTTCGCATTTATCAAAAAATTACTTATTCATTTTACTATTAAAAACTAAAACTCAACCGTTTTAAAAGGTAACTCCAAATAAGTGCACCCAAAAAGCCCGTTCTCTAATGCAAATTTTACAAATTTCAGATAACCTAAAAATAGTTTCGCCGCCGCTGTCATCCAGTGGACATTTTTTTTTTGTTTTTCTCAGCATTTTGCAATATACATTAATTTGTGGAAATTTTTGCCGCAATCATGTCACATACAATTCTGCTCGTCCAGCCGGGTGTACGACCAGAAACTCGTACATACAGTGATTATGAAAGTGTCAATGATTGCATGGAGGGAGTCTGCAAAATCTACGAGGAACATCTGAAGCGTCGCAATCCCAATACTCCCACAATAACCTACGACATTAGTCAACTGTTTGATTTTGTTGACCAACTGGCCGACATCAGTTGCCTTGTCTACCAAAAGTCCACAAACACCTATGCGCCCTACAACAAGGAATGGATCAAGGAGAAGATCTACGTCCTGCTGCGGCAAGCGGCCGGAAGCACTGACTAAACCCCAACCCACCCAAAACAAATCATCAAGTGTTAATTACATTTCTCAATTGATTTCTACTAAGTCGTAAGATGTTCTATAGTTCTGTTTTTTTTTTTTTTTTTTTGCTTTGAAATTTTTTTTATTTTTTTTCTTCCTCGTGGATGAAGTCTTCTTTAGTTTTTGGTTTTGCATTCGCAGAAAGAAACATTTAGAGATAATAGAAGTAAACGAAAGTATTGATGTGAAATTAGAATGAGAAATGTTAGTCGACTGACTCGACGAATTGGTTTCGGTTTCTAGAGATCGTGCAGTGTGCGTGTGTGGCTTTCGACGAGGACGAGACGAAGGATCTACTGATTTGAATTGTTTTTCTTCTATTTTTTTTGTATGTTAAGAAACGAATCAAACGTGGATGATAAATATATAAAATAGACAAACACACAGGCCTCACGAACTATTGAAAAATAAAAACAAAATACTTGTAGAATATTAGCGAGTAAGTTATCGAGCATAATATATTTAAATAATTAAATTTAATTATAAATTTTTCAAGAAACTAAACGAGTTGTTTTATTTCTAATAAATTTGATTGTGGTGCCCGAGAGAACTGTCATTTGAGTAAGTTTTATGTGATGCGGCGAACCAGTGTGCTGGGAAGGAGCATTTTGACACTTCTCTTCGGCACGACTAGAGAGTGAACATATAAATGTATAGCTTCAAAACGAAGCATGATTTCCTAAAGGTTAAATGTTATATGCCGGTGAAGTTTCAATGTCTAAGAAAGACGGTGTGGGAAATTGCTCATAGGAACATGTGTTACCAGTCAATTGAGAGTTTATTACCCATCAGACAGAGGAGAGGTAACTGTGCTTTTTCATACTACTTTTCGGCACTAGCAAGGTATCTGTCGAAGCGGAAAATTGTTGACTTTTAAACGTACAGCAAACATTTTTCGTTCCAACGGATAACTTGCTCGCTTGGGCCGATTATATTATAATTGTTTTAGCTGAGACTCGATTGGTTAACTGTACATTTCTATAATATGGAATTGGAACAGTCTGAGTTTCGCAAAGACCGGTCAACTGCAACTCGTCATAGTTTTACTTCAATTTAAATTTCCCTATTAATCATTGATGCTCTTATTTAATACATTTTTGTTTATGTTGGCGGTTTTAAAAAAAACAAGAAGTTTATAAATTCTTAGCTTATAATATTGAAAATATTATTTTTAGCTTATAAACTAACCAAGGTATTGTTAGGACAAATACATACTTGGGTCGCTGTGATACCACAGAGATTGAGAAAAGATCAAATTAAATTTTCTCAAAACCGGTTTTAACGATTTTGATGTAATTTTGCAAAATGGACGCCTTTAACCTAATTGTCCAAAATATAAAAACAAAATTGAGGAAACGAATTTAATTTAATTTTAAGTAAATCGTTAAATGGAAAAAATTAATTTCAAAAATCTCCTGAACAGTTTTCCCTTTATTAGTTTTTTGAGACATTGGCGATTTTATAAATTACCTTTAAAGTACAAAAACAGACCAACATTCTTGGACGCGTTTTTGAGTTAATCAGTGATGGGTGATTTTTTTATACCTTATCCTAAGGGTATATTAATTTTGACACATAGTTTGTAACACCCCTTAATATTAAACGTAGACCCAAATCCTAAGACTATTTAGCAATGTCCGTCCGTCCTTCCGTATCAATTTTTGAGGCCTTTAAATTTATGCTAGGAAGCTGAAATTTAGAGCATATACTCCTTAGGGTCCCGAAATGGTAAAGTGTTAAACGTTTTTAAATCCGCCCACTGCCACACCCACAATTTAGAAAAAACCGTTTTAAGGCTAAAGTTAGAGAGATAGAGTATATTTAGGATATTTAGCAAATATTTTTTCCAATATATCCCCCACACAAAGTTTTTGGTCACGCCCACCTTTTGGGGGCGTTTTTTAAAAAATATATTTTTTTTTTATAAATTTCATAGAATAAAATGATATCCATCACCTTCTTAATGCGTTTTTCTTTGGGGCATATAGGGATATGGATAGGGTATCGTACTGTTCGCCCCAAGCGGACTGTAGCCTTTCCTTATGTTTATAATATAACCTCTATTTCGTAGACCCACAAAAGTATATATATTTATGATCAGGACTAAAACCTAAGACTATTTAGCAATATCCGTCCGTCACCAATTTATAGGCCTTTCAATTAAAGCTAGAAAGCTGAAATTTCGAACATATACTCCTTATGGTCCCGAAATGGTAGTCTAAAATTTTTTTTGATACGCCCACTGCCACGCCCACAATAGAAAAAACAGTTTTAAAGCTAAAGTTATAGAGATAGAGTTTTAGAACCTTCACAAGATATGTAGGCACTGCCCTCTTTTGGACTTCCTTATAGTTGTAATATCATCCCCAGTTTGAGTTCAAATTTTGGCATGATCGCAATAACTTTCTCTTTAATATATTAATATACCTACAAGAGAAAGTTAAGAATTCACAAATTGTTCATTCTACGTTAAAAATACTTCGTCTATAAGATAGAGAAGGATATAGATAACGTGATCGTCAAAGAATGAAGTTGCGCCTTAAAGAGGTCTAAATAAAACTTTAAATGGAATATTCTCACAACTTTTTGTGACTTTAAATATTATCACTAAACAAAAGACTACTGGTTTTAAGCTTTACTTTAACCCTTTAATGCATGAGGTCAGCTGCCATTATGAAGACCAACCCTCCCTTATGTCAAATCGCTCGCCAAACGAGAGATTTGCAGCGTTTTCCCGGAAAAAGGACAATTTTTGATGTGAACCACGTGTGTAAAAAAAGGAAAAAAATCTATTTCAAGATACCAAATATGATCACGATTGATTATATAAAGGTTAAAAATCCTAATGTACTCTTATGAATGATATACATACTATATAAAAAATTTGTATTCGCTATTGAAACTCACTTTTGAAATTATGTGCAAAAAGTTGATAGGTTAACTTTTGCTGTTTACTGACAACTGAAAAATATCGTTTAGCAAACTCTAACGGTATTTAAATGAAAGGTAATTTTGTCAGCTATAATTTAAAGTTTGCCGGATCACAATCCAGTTTGATTGACTAGATTAACGTATAATTAAAGGCGTGTACCATATACATATGGTACGGAATGCATTTAAGCGTAAAATTTCTTTATTAAACCCGGGTGCTTAAAATTTTTGATTTATTTCTCAACTGTGCCATAACTAATGAAAAAAAGTTGTTGTTAAAAACAAAAGTATTACTCTTCAAATGACTAAAAAAAAAGTTAAAAAACCTTTCAGGAATCCTGGCTCGAATGTGGAAAGTTTAAGCAAGGTTATCTCCAGAGGCTACAGACGAAACAAAGGAATTCACATTTCCATGTGGAATCGAGAAGCATAGCAAAGGCTCTAATCATGATAAAAATATGTCAGCATCTTTCAATTCAATCCAATTTTGGTAGAGCTCTAATTTAAAATGATTGAGAACAAATTTGATCACATTCCTCTCCTGATTGAGATCCTCTCCGAAATCATTCTTAAACTTGTGGAAAGTCGACTTTGAAATTTGTACGCGGCTGAAGTTCCGGTGTCATATGTTATGTCCCTCTATGTTGTAGAATAGTTCCCACGGAGTGCCATCGAAACTCCAGAACGAGAATGTCCCATGAAGAGTATATAACTTTCTTTCATTATCACTGCAAAATAATCTAAACCGTTTATAAGATCATTTTAATCTGTCTCTGTATACATTTTGAAATATTTCATACAAACTACTTTGCTTTATTGAAAAACTTGCGTAACTGACAACTAATAAGTCTCTTAAAAAATGTAAAATCTTCATTGAATTCACGCTGCTTATATGAAAAATTAAAATATATCACAAAAAAAAAGTATGAACCTTGCCCTTGAATGCGTTTATTTATTTCGCTATTTGCTCACGCTTTTCCATTTTCTATTTGTTATTTGTTTTGCTTTGAATGTCAAACGATTTGGTTTTACTTCTGCTCGTCTTTAACATTTGTTTCGGGTGCAATTAAACTTTTTTATTATTTGAAATCATGTCGTCGGAAGAGTTATTTATATTATTATAAAAAGTTAATTAATGAAAGAAAGAAAATTAGATTTATAACAATTCCAGTCTCGTCATTCTTAAAAAAAACAATTTTGCGGATTGAAGAAGGAGAACTACGGGAAAACATTTGTGCTGATTTTAATTTCAGTTTAGCGACTCTGAAAAGGATATTTCAGTAGAAAGATTCCATTCGCAATGTTTCCGACGAGTTTGGATTGATGTTTAAGGCTTTGCCAACAGGATCATTGGTGAACCGATTAGATCACTTAAATTGACAAAAGACCGCATAACAATCCTTTTTATTTCCAATTCGTCTGGCACAGTTTAAGATTGTCTGCTTTATTCCCAGTTGTTTCAAAATTGCACAATCCGGTAAGATATTTTTTAAATACCAAAGGGCCTACGTAAACGAGATGAATTCCTCCGGATGAAAACCGGTTTTTTAGAAGAGAGATGTGATGTGCAGTATGAAACGGAGTAAAATCTTCCACCAAGTTTAAAGTGCAAGAACGAAGTGGAATACTAACACATACACAAATTTCTATATTTTGAGGCCTGCAAAATGTCTAACACAACGAAAAGAGGTTCATATATAAATTTTATTCAACCAAAATTATTCATCCCGTGTAAGCTCGAAGTAGGGATGAAACCCGGTTTTCCCCCGGAGGAATTAATCTCGTGTACGCAGGCCCAAAGCGTGGATAATGAGTGCAGTATTGACCAACATAATAAAAACGCAAAGTTTTTGCCTTAGAAAAATAAGGGGTGCCTTTATAAATGCATAGTTGCGCAAGTCTGACCAATGCATAGGATTCATAATTGCAACGTTTTGTCTCGTTTTCAGAAATGCATCACTGCGATAATTTGCAGTGCAACTACCCAAACGTTTCGAATCATTTGCGCTTTCATATTCTGACGTTAAACTGATTGCAAATGATCGCATGTAATCAAAGCAACCATGCATTTATGAGAGCACCCACGGTGTCATAAATTTGATGTTGAGTTAATAAAAACTCCAATTTAATTTCTAACACCAAACACTACTCCCCTCATGCAACCTATGTATTAAGGAATAATTCGATTTTTTAAAACGGTATGCATTACCGAAGAGGAACTTTTTCATATAGCTTTTAATACGATAAAAATAACCTGGTCGATGGTGAACCCATCATCTGTAAAATATGATTTACGGAAATCTGGATTTACATTAAACAATGGGGAAATCGTTATTTATGCTACTAGTCTAACATCGGATGACACTTTTGCATCGTTGAAAGTTCATTAGAAAAACGTACACTCGGATGACCTAACGAATGACACTGTGTGATCTAGTGTCATCTAGCAGATGACAACCAGGTAACACAAGTTTTCTGACGTCAGCATGTCATCTGGGTGACACATTTGGACGACCGTCTGATCGAACCTTTATAGATGACATTGAATATAAAATGACAAACTACTATGATGTTCTAAATTTTTGATTGAAACAAAAATTTAAGACTAAAACACACATTAAAATTTAAGTCAAAATTGGACTGGGTACATTCTTAAACTATGTGCTATGATGTATATGTACTTAAACGTGATCTTAAACAGGTTTTTTTATTTATGAATTTATTTATTTAATAATTTTTTAATATTTCTTTTTTTTTATAAATAAATTTTATCTCGTTAACTTATTCCACTGCTTTATATTTATACACAAGCAGCCATATTAATTAGAATTCACAGTTGCATAGTTATATAGGTATTTAACCCTCGACCCGTGTACTGTAAAGTAAGTATGGAAGAATATTACATTTTTTATATGAGATCGGAACAATATTTATTTTATTAAAATCAAAATTATGTGTGCCTACTTCAAAAAATAGTAAAATATATTTTTTTGTACTTAGAAATTGTATACGCTAAAAATCATTTATTTCTTGCACATCATCGGCTAATGTCGATGTTAAAATTCGATTTCAAAATTTATTTGGGCACTCAGTGCCCGGTACATGGGTCGAGGGTTAAGCGGCCTCTATACAACGTTGCATAAATCCTTATTTATAAAACATTTTGCTACCCATATTATTTATACAGTGTTTGATTTATACGACGAAATCTATTGCAATTAGTTGTCCGAATCGGTAAACACAACTCAGCTGTTTGTAGAAAAATAAATTGAATGTATTTCGTTAAGACTCGGAAATTTCATAGTAAGCAAAACATGCAAACGAAGTTAACGTTTTTTAATATAATTTAACAGTCCTGTTAACAAAAATTCCTTAACTCACGAGCTAACTAAGCGATGGAATAAGACTTAACTGACGAGTTAAAATTTCAAACTTTGTAGCGTTTAGAGCCATTTTAAAGCGCGCATAACTTTGTACACTCTTTTAAATACGTTTATAAATAAGCCTGAAGATCTTTTAAATATCCTTAAACGAAAAATTGTTTATACTATCCAAAGACAGTTTAAATGAAATTTCTTTCAATTATCCGAGGTTATCTTAAATTAAAAACCCGATTAATTAAAATTCACATAAAAATTTTTCAAAATTTCATTTATGTGGGTTCGACTTAACCACATAAAATGCATAAAATACAATTTTTCCTCGATTTTGAAAAACTTTCTGGCCTGACTAGAATGGCTTGTAAGTTAATTAAAAGTTGGGTTAGGATCGGACGACAGCACGAGACGAGAAGCCCTTAAAAAAATGGAAGTTGGCCGCAATCCTCCTTTACATTTGAACGAGATATTCGTTTACGATTTGGCCTTCGTATAGCAACTTCCATGTTTGTTTCATAAAAGTTATGACAATTCTTTATTTCTATTTTACCCAGTTCTGGGTTAGGATCAGACGACAGCACGAGACGAGAAGCCCTTAAAAAAATGTAAGTTGGCCGCAATACTCCTTTACATTTGAACGAGATATTCGTTTACCATTTGGCCTTCATATAGCAACTTCCGTGTTTGTTTCATAAAAGTTATGACAATTCTTTATTTCTATTCTACCCGGTTCTGGGTTAGGATCGGACGACAGCAAGAGAAGAAAAGCCCTTTAAAAAATGGAAGTTGGCCGCAATCCTCCTTTACATTTGGACGAGATATTCGTTTACCATTTGGCCTTCGCATAGCAACTTCCATGTTTGTTTCATAAAAGTTATGACAATTCTTTATTTCTATTCTACCCGGTTCTGGGTTAGGATCGGACGATAGCACGAGAAGAGAAGCCCTTAAAAAATGGAAGTTGGCCGCAATCCTCCTTTACATTTGAACGAGATATTCGTTTATCATTTGGCCCTCGTATAGCAACTTCCATGTTTGTTTCATAAAAGTTATGACAATTCTTTATTTCTATTCTACCCGGTTCTGGGTTAGGATCGGACGACAGCAAGAGAAGAAAAGCCCTTTAAAAAATGGAAGTTTGCCGCAATCCTCCTTTACATTTGGACGAGATATTCGTTTACCATTTGGCCTTCGTATAGCAACTTCCATGTTTGTTTCATAAAAGTTATGACAATTCTTTATTTCTATTCTACCCGAGTTATCATTTTTATAATCCGAATCGACGTTTGCTAGCGAAAATAAAGCACGCAAGCATTATTTAGAAATAGATTACAACTCATTATCACCTTAATCTACGGTAAGTTCTTCCCTTGACAATTATAATTGGTATCTATTTATTAAGCGACAATTTATAACAACTATGGCATGTTATTTTTATTTCAACAAAATCATTAAAATGAGAAATGATTTTATTTTTAATGGCGGTTATACTAACCCTTCATAAGTTTGACTAACTAATTTGAATACATGAAGCCATCAAAACAACTTCCGTAACTAAAACAACACGTATTTTAGGTTCCAATTTTTGAAAGACCATAAACTGGGAACTTAAATAAATATTAAACACGACAAAAGTACCTACATAACATAATTCAAACATTATATGGAATTCTATAAAATTAAAACACTATAACATTTTTTTAATAAGTGCTTGTAATCGTATTGTTACTATTATTGTTTTTCCCCTTTCTCTTAACAATTACCTGGGTAAATTGGACAGGTTAACTCCTACAAAATTGTAGCTCATTGTACCGCCATCGCATCACTGGTCCGTGACTGTGTCGCTGTGATCATCAATTTGAGAGAAACAAAAAAAAATATAAAAAAAAACTTGTTTGCCAGCAAATAAATACTCGTGACTATGCAGCAGAATAATCTCGTTTACAACCTTCGGAATGTTTTTCCATTTTCATTTAATTTACCTTTTGCGATTTGCTAATTAGCCATTCCATTAATTTGAAATTAGTTTTTTTTTTATGTTTTTGCGCTTCACAGAAAAGGAAATACAGTTCCATAAAGAAAACGTAAATAATTTGTGACGTAAGCGATAATGCATTTTAACTTGACCGATTGTTGGATTGCTCTTGGCATTGGTTGGAGGATGCTTTTAACCGGTTACAAGTTTTTTATTTTATTTTGTACTTTTTACTTTGCATTTTAGTTGCTATTTACTTTGACTGTACGATGATGCTGCTGATTCATTGATGAGTTGAGTATTTTGCAATTAAACTCATTTATTGAAGGCTAAGCGGTTAAGTTGTTGACTCTTATGGTTGAAGTATTAGTACTAGCGTTAACATTAAAGAATGGTAGGTGGCGCTAGAGGCTTTGAATTTAGCTCGCACTTATGTCGAACCTCAAAAAGTTATATTCGTAGCCTGTTTTGTACACCAATCACGTTGACTCTCCTAAATGAAATTAATCAAACCATACGAATTTTTAGTATCGTTGGTGACGGCACAAAGACAAGGTTGGAAAGGTTTATTGCACTGATTCGTCATTCTAAGGACACATTGACCCAACTCATTTTCTTTTATAAATTTTTGTATACATTTTGAGCAGGTTTTCTACATTCGCGTTAAAAACATACCGAAATGCAGTTTCCCATGAAAAACTTTATGGGCTCCCAACACGCTGAGAATCTTTTACTGGCACCAATCAGGCTTTCATCTTTTCCGGTCCTTGCCACACTTCTTTTAGTGATTCAGTCCAAGCGCTCTGGTAAGTTCGACCTTCCTTGTTATTTCGAAAATGGAGCTGGGATTCAAAGATCTTCTTGGTGGAAGCACTATTGTCGACGTGTTTTGGCTTTGAACTGCATGAGCTCATACAGTTCGCGGTTGCATCTTCTCCTCCATTCGCCCTCCTCGTACAAAAGGCCATATGTTCTTTGAAGAAAAATTTAGTATATGCTCTCGTTTTTTGTTTGTTGTCAAGCTCTCAGCACCATAGAGCAGGTAAATCCGCTTCTATCACCGCACACTAAGAGCAACCGATGATATCGATATAATCTGCATTCCGCAGTAGCTTTACAGATCTGTTGAAGATAGGGCCTTTCGCGTTTAAGCTTGCTCTGCGCATTAACTGCTCCGGAATTAAAGAAGTCACATGATAGCGCATCTCCTTGGCAAAGTCGGTACATGGAACTGTTCAGCAAACGCACTAACAAACGGACGATAAAGATGAACCAGTTTGACAGTATCCCAAATTCGACCCTCGCCATGTAGAACTCGTGACAATCACGGTGACTTTGTGTGACTTTGAAGTCGATAAAAAGATTTTGTGTCTCGACTTGGAATTCGTTGGTCTTTTCCAGGAATTGTCTTAGTGTCTATTATCGTTTTGCCGGGACGGAATCAACACTGGTACGTGACGATTGCCGACTGCAAAACGGCTTGAGAAGTTTGCACAGCTCATAGAAGACATAGCAAGACATAGGATCGTCTTTCTTGTAGAAGGGGTTTATGGAGCTGATAATCCAGTCATCGGGCATGGTTTCTTCCACCCCCACTACCAAAACATCACCACCATGTTTAAAGAGTTTCGCTAGCAGGCCATCAGAGCCAGCGGACTTGTTGTTTGTCAGCTTTTTAATAGCCTTCATTCTACGTTGACTCGACGCGTGTTCTTATCTTGCCCAATAACTCAATAACAACATGAAGCCCATTCAGCAGCAACTGGAAATGCTTCTAAAATAACTCTCCAATTCCCTGCCCTTTAGTTACTAGGTTTCCACCACAATTTCAAAGACCATGCCTTCAGGGCTTTTGATTTTCTTATGCCCTCTTCTTTCTACGCAAGATACATCAACGTACCATGAGCTCTTTTTCTGAGGTCGTTGGTATAATACGATGATCTCAGTTAGCTCCTTGACGATGTTCCGATACAACCTTAAATTTATTTTCCTGGACAGTCGCTATATGTAAGTTCAGAAACGTCAAACATTTGTGCAGAGATGCGGCATCACTACTTATTTGCGATGCTAAAGCGATGCGCACCTGATGAATATGCTTTGTTGATCGAACATTCCGTTGGCGTTTCAGAACGCAAACATTTAACATTAAATATTTTTTTATAAAGTTCATTTTTTATTAAAAGTTCTGGGCTTCCTCTTGCATATGTGGAAAATATTCCCCGAAAAAAATGTTTTTTTTTTAATTTTTTCGATTTAAAATACATTTATTTATTTAAATGTATTTGTGCATTACACAAAAACATTTCATCAGTTAAAATCGTGTATTTTCTCACTTTTCTTTCTCTTCTGATATATTTAAATTTTTTTGCCTGCCGAATCAACAACGCATCTAGCTTTTGTTTGCAGTAAGTTTGCAATAATGAACACTTGACGTAGAGAGTGATGCCAATATTTGCATTAATGAACAGTTTACAGAGAGCATCATGATGCCAGTGATGCGTTAATGAATTTACGCTAAGGTCAGAGTCGACATTAACCCTTCGAAACATATGCCCGTTTTGGATGTTAGATACGTGCATTGCACCGACTAGCACGTCATCGAGTTGGTTGACGGTTCGAATACCTCGTAAGCACCAGGTTGATTTATGTATTCGTAGTCTCGGAAACCAAGTTCCGCTTATGCATATTACGAGCTGGTGCATAGTCTGTTAGCCCTGACGTGGAGTACTGACTATTCCGTCAAAGATGTTTTCCTTACTGATTTTAAAGTTTCGAGAACGATTTTGACACTGTTCTACCGGACAGGGTCCGTAAGCACAGTTTAGGAGCTCATTTAAGCCCTCTTTTTAGCTCCATCGGTAGGGGAGTGTAAATATATTAGGCTAATCGCTTATCGGTCTAAAATTAGTCTATTTTTCACGACGAATCCGAATTCTAACATGTGCATGGCAGCTATAATAAATGTCACATGTCGCATGGCCAAGTTTACAGAAAAGATAACTTATACCTGGCTTTTCACTCTCGATGACAGATTACAGTTTCTGAGCAGCACCGGGGGTGTACGTTCCATGTACATTTTTAAACATAGACAACTGTCGTTCCGGATCGTGATCTTAAAATGCCATAGGCTTGTTTCTCCCCCATAATTTTTACAGACCTGGAGCGCCAGATCCAAAAAAAAAACATCAGACAGGTTGTCAGTAATTTACTTAGGACTCATTTTTCATTATTTCTTTTTGACACCCTAACTAGTTTTAAAAATCCTAAATCACCGTAGCTCCAAATGTGTCCAAGTAACTTACTGCTTTATGGTATCGGCCATCATGACCATTTACGACGCCGTTGATACAATCCAATAAGGCTGTACGTCCTCTTTCTGAGATGCTCATATTGACTTCTGCGACTCATTCAGCCTGTTATCTTTAACAATGCATTATGTTGTTGCTATATTTTTATTCAAAACTCGCGCTTATAAGTTGAGCAAGTGAATAAGACCAGTACCCGGTGGTTACTTCGGTAGGTTTATTGACATTGTTACTTCACAAGCTCATACTGGTCAGTTAATACCCTATAACTAATGAACGCTCCGTGTTTTTCAACCCTATAACTAATGAACGCTCCGTGTTTTTCTATCAACGACGTGATTTGACATTTAAATATAGCTTTTCGTTAAAACAAATTGCGATAGAGACAACAAATATGTAGTTCTTAAATGTTAAATCAGACTTTAAATAAACTCATGGCTCAAAAAGAGAACATGACACATAGCCTTGTCAAATTCATCGTCTTTTTGGAAATAAAAAAAAACCGTGGGCTATTATGTCTTCTTTTGTACCTAGTATATCAGATCGACATATTCAAATATGTAAATTAATCGAATTCCGAATTCAATCTCAAAGGTTGTAGCTAATAAAAAGTTTATTATTTGTTGCGGAAAAACGTGAGCGCAACTAATTTCCTCAATACCAAGCGACATACAAAATATAGTATGTACTTGCTTTAAATAAGTGCTATTTGGAGCATAAATCAAACGTGAGGCTCTAATCACCATCACAGTGTTCATTTGCTTATGTTAGATGTGACGTATACGCCAGAGTGAACGAATACATTTTTTTTTTCGTGTACCTGTCATTGTTTTGTATTATTCACCCAACATGGAGTATTTTGTCCGATTCAAGGCAAAACCGGTCGTATGACTAAATGATTGTTTTTTTACTAACGCATACTCTACGAAAATGTTTATTCACATTGTAAGCGTAATTTGGGTGTCTAATGCTATTCCGAATTGATGCGAGCGCCATAATTTAATTTCATAATAACTACCCGACATTTACCTCTTCCTCGTACAGTTCTTTTGAATTGAATTCTCTGAATTAAAACTATCCCCGTTAAACGAGGTAATTAAGACGCAGGTGTTTGTAAGACAAATAACAATAATTGCTTCGTCACTTGTCTGGTTGGTTGTTGATTTGGTCGGCGTATTCAAAACAACTTCAACTATTGGAAGCTGTGCAAAAAAATCGTTTATCAGTTTCGCTGCAGACTAAATTAAATATGTTCTCCAACACATCATGCGATAATATTGTATCTTGAGGCTTTTTATTAAGTGTTTTTAGCACGAAATTATTTAACGTATATAATTTGAAATAGATTTACTTTTTACAGATTTACCTTTTTGGGAAAGCAAAAAGAAAAAAAGTGCCGACCGTGAATAGTAAGATAAAGCCGTGACCTTAATTGACGATGAATTGGAATTATTATCGGTTTCTTTATTAATAGACAATTCTGAATGTGAAGTTATTTTGAGATGAAGTGAGAGCTTATAATTTTAGTTACTTTCTATTAGTGGGAGTACAAAATGATTAGTTTTGAGGGGCGAATCTTAAAGAAAATGTACTACACGAACGTAATTAAAAGTTAGTGGGATTTTTTTTTGCTCTGAAATCTTTACATAAATCTTTACATGGAATCAAAATTGAAAAATTCGAATGTAGGAAGCGAAATAAAAACGACTTGCTGTGTGAACTTTGCTTATCCGATAAGGCTGGCTCTTAAAGAATTTTGAATAATTATTATTGTTGGCTTCATTAGGTTGATAAGGTACCTTAAGACATCTTCATTAGCAGAAATATGTAAATATATGATGATGTAGGTAGGGGACGCATTAAGTGTGCTAGGGAACTCAGATCCCACCTGTGGAATCGAGGAATGTGAAAATATCATTGAGACCATTATCTGAGATGTCATAAAGGTCGTCAAAGAATGATTTCCCAATCGCTTGGAGTCTGGCAACCGCATAGGAAGTGAAATACGGTTTCATTTTCATTGGCGGCAGTGGGTGTTATGGGGTATTGCGGAGCTTGTGACGTCTGCACGCGTTCTGTGGATATGGTTTAGGGTCCTAACTTTGTTGTACTTGGGCCAAATCTTCCTAGAAATGACACAATCCATCAGGTTCCTCCACCTATACTCTGCCTTCACCGCGAGGTATGAGGATATGATCCTCTTCACGAAATTTAAGAGTGAAAAGCTCGCTCGCCCGCGCAGGATTCTCATTCCCATCTATATGTGCCTATAACCTGGAAACCACATGAGAGTGGTTCTAAACTGGTAGCTCGCCCTGGCCAGTATCTCTTTGCACTCATCGACGAGCTTGGACGTTGTCTTGAGAGCCTTAATCGCAGCCTGGCTGTCGACGAAGATGTGTTGTTTTGGGTTGGCGTACTATTTGAAAGCAACTTTTCTGCTTCCCTTATCAAAGATGCTAGATGAGTTCGGGAGCCGGGAGGATAAGGACGTGTGTTATTCGTCCAAAAAGACATATTTAGTACATATTTTTTTTTTTACGTCATATTAATATTTTCTTAAATTGCCCGTAGCTGAATACGAGAAAACCACAGAGGGCGCTGTTGACTGTCAAAAATGTGTGAACCCCATTTAATGCCCTACAAAACATTTGTTTTACAAAATAGGTGCCTCGGATCAGTAACGTAATTGTGTGCGTGAGCTAGACATTTTGATTGCATGCAAAAAATAAAATAGAATAAATGCAGTTCAACAGAACAGGGAGGGCGAGAGATCAAAAATTCCTCCCAATCTGTATAATAACTGTTCTCGTGGTTTTGACGTAACATCAACGAGATTGTGAGATGAATTTACCAGAGATTGGGGGCTTCATTAAAACTGATTCAACTGTCGCATGACTCTGCAAAACACGCGGTGCATGTGTTATTAAGCAACAGCTCATCTGAACTTTTCCCACATGTACCCTTATTGCGCTGTCATGTGTCTTATCATTTGCCATATTATTGAGCGGATAGATATTGCGCCACAATATTTATTTAACTTTAGGGGTAAGTAGACCTTATTCACGTCGCTGATATCTTCCATCGCGATGTTATAGAGTCTTTCACACCTACTGAAGAAAGGGCAAAACTAATTGGTCTTGAAGTATGTACATGCTTTATATGCTAATTTCTCAAAGTTAAACATCAAATACTTAATGGTAAAATCAACTTTAAATGATGCGCTACTATTTCTACTCGATTTGAGTGGAAGAACTTTACACGTGGCAAGAAATAAACTTCGTTCTGGAACAATCAAAATACTCTGCGTCTGTAAGTCTACAAATGTCAATGAAAGTGTGGCATGGTTAATTGTGAATACACTGTGCAATATAAATTTAGTCTTACCAATTCATATGCACATGACAAAATTGTAAAGGCAGCAGAATGCCACTTTAGTGATAAAATAAGCTGCACTAAAGAGCTGACAAATCATTTTACAACTTTTAACATTCAACATTGACAACAAAAGCAAAGAATTCCGTCCACTCTAGCAAAATAAAGTGAAGAAATCTAAATAAAAACCATACAAGTCTACGGGGCTGCGCACGGTGTACCTCATTTGCAGTACAATTGGTGTGATCATTTGCATCAATTTGAAATAATTGTGCAAAACAACGAGGTACGATTTTTTAAAGTCTGTTCAATTTCTTCGTCTGCGGTAAATGAGGCCAAACCAAAGTATATTCTGTCAACAGTCAGAGGCCCTAAACATCGACGAATTAGCCGGAACGTCATAATTTACATTTAAAAAGTAAGTGACTTGTCTAGCTCGGCTATAGTATCACATCTAAAAACGACATCTCTTGAGAAATCAAACGAATAATAAGGCTTGCGAATCGCTATTTCTAAGGAAAACTCTACATGAGACCTTAATAATTCGAGTTCTACTCGTTTGCATTGAAAGGTCCATTGAGGAGCTGATTTAACGAAGATCTAACGGCTAATACTTGTAGAGTGAATGTAAGTCAACCAGCCTCCAGTCCGCAGAATTTTTAACTTTTATCCGGAGAGCAACGCAGTAAAGACGAGCTTGGCCTTACGCGGCCTGCACCAGTTAAAGGAGAAACTCAACCAACGTGGGGTGAGCTGAAGGGAGTTAGCCAACAAAAATAAGAAAGATTTTTCTACAAACAGCTGAGCTGTTTGGGATGAACTTACTTTGTTGTTTTGTACTTATTTTCTTGATATGAAATTAACCTTAAAAAATTTGGTTTTGTTTTACTTTTCCAACAAACCTGAAGTAATATCAGGAGAATATCACCGAAGTATGTAATCTTGGTAAACTATAATGTGAAGGAAAAACAGAGCGTGGTACAGTATTCCACATTCGTATTGTACGGTTAAGAAACGAATCCTTGTTTCCATTCATGAATAATGGCAGAGTATTGGGGTTTCGCTTAATTGACAGAAGACAGCATTGTGTTTTGGAAGCATTAAATTCTACTCTATTGGTTTGGTTTTACATCACTTAAGAATGCTGTCAAGGTCAGAATTTAATGCGAAGCTAAGGGTACTGCCATCAACGAAGGAATTGATTGGATTAGAAGTGACAGGCAGGAGATCATTGATAAAAATGACTAACAGAGTCGGAGACAAAACAGAGCGTTGAGGGACACCAGCTTTTATTTGGGGAGTTGCAGACATGAAACCGTCCAAAACAACTTGTATTGACCGTTCCGAGAGGTAAAAGGTCTAATCCATTGAAGATTCCAAATGCACGCATTTTCGACAAAAGAGCTTGATGCCAGACGCTGTCAAATCTGATCTGTTGCTGCGAAAACATACTTTTGTATTGGTCTAGTGTTTTCGAGGTGTCATTTTGTTTAAATTTAAAGAAAAATTCGTATGACACTTTACTCTCAACAGACTGGCAGGGTGTAAGTAACGGTAAATAAACAGGGTGAGTTTTATTTTTTAGGGCGAATACTTGTTTCAGTAACATTCTAGATATAAATGATGAAGTGATTTATTTTTATTAATGTATAGTTAGTACAGTTGCTTGTTATAAGCACTCGAAGCCACAGATCCGATTGTTATTATTTATTGCTTGTATTTGCATGAAAGTGCGAGATACGACGCATCCCCTCAGCCTTACCCTTTTAAAAATTTACGACGCTTTCTCCGTTTCAATGCTTATAGTAGGAAATAAAATACATCACGATATCTCTCTCACGTAGTGACAAAAATATTATACATTATACTCAATAAAGGCGATATTGAATGGTTATTTGTTATTACTATCGTTTTATAGATTGTCTCATTTCAACGCCCTATTTAAATTATTTACACGAACGAAGGACTATAACAAAAGTGTAGTGTTTTCTTTGGATTGCCCACACCGAGACAGAGGACAACGACCAAGCTGATCCAAATGATCCAAACCCTTGACCGATTATATGAAATTGGCTTCATTATATTAAGAAATTCAAAGAAAATAGGAATGAAACTACTTTTCTCTCAACCTGAGAGCTGATCCAGTAAACTACCCAACGAGCACAGCACAAAATATGAACAAGTGCTTCCTGAGATATTGAATCGGCCATAATAAAACACAGCCACTAACCAAGGAAACCCGTCGGGTTTGTCACCTATGCCAATCTCCGACTTTTTATGCAAAAACTTATTTAAACGAATTTCTTGTATCAAATGTCAGTTTCTTCAGAACAAAATATAATAAATAAAACATATCAGTTACTATCTTAGAAAATAGAACATAGGCATGATAAGACCAACTGGGAATACGGTCGAGTCATGTCTTTATTCACAAATCCGCACCTCATATAGGGTTTAATATAAACCTTGGTCCTAGCATAATTCATTAGTAGTAAGCTGAAAGCTAGTGCTGTAATTGTATTATTTTGTACATTCATGTATACTAGAGCACATTCTGTGCCACTGTGATTTCTTAGCAATAACACGTCTTAGGCCCAAAGTCTTAACCAAATTTATCCACAAATCTGGCATCTTAGGCGAATTCTAAACGAGGACATTACAATAGTCCTACTGTGATATGGGTACCAAGTCCCACCTCATTTCGTAATCTAATCTAATACCTAGTCTCGGAATTGTTCGATTGTGCATTCCCAGCAGAAATCCACTTTTTGATGTATTCCTTCGAGAACTAGAAACGAAGGCACAGGTTTCGCACAGGTTTTTTTATTTCATTTACTTTTGTTCCCATTTTCTGATCCGCCATATAAACCAATAATTCTTTGGACTGGTTGAGAAAGAGGACAGACTGAAAGATTTGACACGGCTCCGCTTCATTCAAACATTATTACAATGCAAGTATGTCTAACAATATTGTAAGTAGTAAAACATCTCGAAAGCAATTGAAAATTGAATTGCAAAACTTTTTTGTTGGACGTGCAAGAGTAAGCTACTCTTGAGTGGTTACGTAATTTTTAAAATTTTTCTGTTTCATTTCAATCTCAAACTCAAACAAATGCACTAGATCCATACAATTGAAGAAACAATTACGTTTTTACACAAGATTCACTTTATGCCCAATGTCAGATGATCAAAATCTTTTGAACTCTCCCAAGGTAAACGCCAAACTTGAATCACCTTACCCACTGTACTACATCGGCAAAAATTAATGATTTTTTTTTCTCTCTGACCGATATCACAACACACAGCCATAAAAAAAATATGTAACAACTGTTTGTTGTATATTAAAAATAGTTCTATATTTATTTGTTTTTCTTTTCGTTAAATGTTGTTTTTTATACAAATTCATCGTTTGTACCTCACTTATGTATCCTTTCCCTTGTCTGGGGCTCAGCTTCCATTTCATATTCGATTTCCACTTTTGGTTTCTTGAGTCGTCGCTTGCCTTTTGCGATTTTTCTGCTGCTATCGCTGCTTGCTGCTGCTGCTGATTTTGTGGTTGCTGATGATTTTCTTGTTTTAGTTGGTTGTTCATTGTAATTTTCACTGATATCCTTGCGTTGTTTCACAACAGCACCAACACCATTCTCCTATTAACAGAAGATTTATCACAATTAAAGGGCAAAACACTTTTTTATAAATAAATTTGTATAAATGGAATCAGATGGGAAGGGGGGAAAACTTTTACAGACACAATCTAAGCCGGTGTACTATTCGCCCACATTAACATTCAAAAATTCACTCTCGACGAGATTTTAACCTTGACCGTGGAAAGACGCTAAAATCATATGCTCGCAGAGCGCCCCAAAGAAATAAAGAAACAAAAATAAGAGACAGACAAAAAAGCAAAATATCAAAGCGCGCAAACAATACCGGAAAGGTAACAAAACAGACAAAATAAGCGCACACAGCACGTTGGTTTGCTCCACACGACGACGTTAACGATATGAGCACACGAGGAAGACTTTCAAAAAGAATTATTATCGTTCAGATACGCGGCGACAACAATCAAGCTTTTGCGAGACTGCAATGGTCAATCGTTTTCCAGGTGGTTTCCAGCCCCCAGCGGCAAGAGTTTTTGTTTCTATGTAATTGTGTGACTCAGACAATGAGATCGACGCTATTGAAAATCGAGTAGAGCGAGGCTTAATATCCTATAGTGAGCCTGAGCGAGCGCTGTGACCTCTGAATCACTTGGAATGTACTATTTTGAACTGATCTACATTCTGTTTACATGTGAGCGCGAAAGCCAACACGATAACAGCGGAGATAGTTGAAATTGAAATGTAAACAGCAATAGCACAGGTGGTTATGTCATCCGGGGTGCACAGAGATGTAAGACGATGTAAAATAAAAGACCTCGCCAAGATAATACATGTAAATTGAAGCAAATCGAGAGGCAACAGCCTAATTAAAAATTCATTAGAGCATCGGTCCACAATCTTTCGTGTTCCGCTCGGGGGTGGAGCGGCCGTTTTAGATAATTATGCAAAGAGAGTGAACGCACGTAGTCTAGTAAGATGTTATTCCAGAGAAAAGAGATATTGTATGCTTGAGTGTTGAGTATCCCTAACAGTTAGACAGCTACAATTGAAATGACATTGAAATCCGGATATGGTGTTTCGAAGAGAGATAACGCCGCAAACACCTTTTGTGTGTTTCATCTTATCACATATTTGCACAATTGAAGTGTGAGTGTGTGCGCGAATACAACTAACAGGTGCAAGGGCTTGATTTAATCTTCATTAGTTCGTGTGACTGGTCGGCAAATGTGCATAGGCGCCACTTTGTTTAGTTTATGGAGCGATTTAGTCGCACTTCTACTATCGAGTGCAGGCACATGATTCTGTTTAATTCAAAAAAAAAACACATGTCAGGTGTATAAAAGTAGTAAAAGTGTTTGTGTAAGCTTACTTCTCAGACTCGGAAAAGATCTCACCTCAGTTTTAATTTATACAATAAGATGCTAATTAATAATTTGCCAGCATAAAAAAAAATACCTTTACGTCAATTTAGACCTTTGGTAATAGATAATAATACCGCTGCGAAAATATTCAAGGTTATACGATCATGGAACTCATTTTCCCAAAATGGCCAATGAAGGTGAATTTAAGTGTTTACAAATAAACGACAGATCAATTTATTCGAGACATAAATAGACTCAACTTTCCTAAGGCGCAGCAGGAATTTGCTCATACGAGTACATTTATTCGATAAAAGAACTGTTCAAAATAATAAATTCAAAATCTGAATGTGAGGAGACAGATATTCATAATAAAACTATTGCTTTAAAATGTACTAGGGTTGCTCTAAATACATCGATACATTCGATATTTCATTCCATGTATCGATGCTCTTTACAAGGGCCGAATTTCAAATTAAATTCATTTGATATGCTCTTTTCTAATTGTACCGTAGTTTAGCTTTTTTCGTCAACCAAACGCCAATGCAGCTACTTTTACTTTGGTTGGTTTTGGGATTGCTTACAATTCTCTTTTTTTAGTGATACCATAGCGAAGTTTATTTTTTGATTTTTGTAGGGAATTTTTATTTTATTTCTTGAATTTCGGGGATTTTTTTTTATTATTAAACCCCAGGAAGTTTTAAAATCCTTTTTTATTTATTATTTTGCGGTGAGTGTTGCCATAGGTGCCAGCATGACGAAAAGTACATACCCCAAGCGGAGAAACGAAATTGCGTGAGCGGAACTTGCCGCCTGCGGAAAGAGGGTTGAGATCCCTTAAAACCGGAAGTCGGGCCACCCAGGTACTGTTGTTGCCAAAAAAAAACCAAAAATTAAAATTTTATTTTAAAGATTTAGGGGGGCCCCCCTTAGTGTCACTTTTTGAATATGTTCTATTGAAGACACTACCTACCGCTGAAAAATAATTAACTTTCAAAGCTGCCTCTTTGGAAAGGGGCCCCCAGAAACCACTGTTACCGACAGGTATGGTTTGTCATCTTTAAACGCATCCTCACAGATGGTAGAAACTAAAAGCGAGGGCTACCTAAATAAATTAAATGCGGCTTGCAGCTGGGATTTGTTTTGAATTAACTGATGGCAGGTGAGGCGACCTCAATTTTTGGAGAGGCGACGATGGGACGTATTTTACGGCACTCGCATTTTTTTCTTTGTTGTTCAAATTCATATACTAATATTACATTAAAATATTTTTTCCTAGTAAAAGTTCATTTCTGTACTTTTATTTATCGTGCTAAAGTCAGAATTGTTTGGAATTTTTGGAAAATAAAAATGCAAGTCATAAAAAACTCCGACCACCGTGTCCGTGTCAATTATACTTCCAAAAACACTCTTAGTTTTTGGTGGCGAAACTAGATGTTTTTTTTTGTCTTTTTCAATAGGAGACGTGCATTGTTTATTCTCCTGGGCCAGAAGTCAACTCACTAACCTCTACACCCTTTATGCCTAGTACAGAAGTAAGAGTGTAAGGCCATTACAGGCCAATGATATGCGATACCCTTGAATTTTATTGCAATTTATTATACCTTTTGAATATTTTGACTCAAAAACACACGACTCTTCATGTGTCATTTTCAGCCGACAAACGTCTCATAAAAATTCAAAGGACTTTTTGTAGTAGATTTTAAGTCGTCTCCTTAGTCTCCATTTATAACCGAAGGAGTCGGGTATTGCTAATGACTTAAAAACCTACCTTTTTTGTCGCAAGCAATTTTGGTCCCGACAGGTAGCCGACTTGGTCAAAGGTGATGGTAATCACTTGTTATTCGTTGAATGGTTCAAAAGTGAAAAATCCATAAAAAACAAATATTTATCGTGTAACGTTTTCAATGGAAAAAAACGTTGAACTTTCAAACGGATTGAAAAAAAGAGATTTCGAAAAATATTGGAATTCAATTTCCGTGACAATTAATAGCTATGGCCCTTCAAAAAGAGATGGTAAAGTAAAGTTTTGTATTTTATTTAAAAAAAAACGTTTTCTTTAGATTTGGTCCGATTTAAAATATTATATTATATTAAAGCTGCTGCAAGCCTTAACGCAGACGGCACTGACTATCGAAATGCATTCGGAACGTATTTGCCGGTTTCGTTTTGTCCGTCCGAATATAGGCTTAAGGGTGAACTCTTGTGCATTCCTAGTATGGCGAGTATTGCGGTTGAATTGCTGTAAGGGTGGAATGCAACTGGCTATTTCGTTCGAGCACTTATGGCGGAAGTAACGATAAAACAACGACAGGCAGGAGACATTGCGACGATGTTAGGTTATGTTAAACTGTATTCCGAAGCAAAGCAAACTTTACTTTGCATCACTTAAGTCGTCATTGAATTTTTATGATAAACCCCAATGGAGGATAAACCGATGTACTGAACCATTACGGGTGTCTCTTCTGCTCATGGTCATTAAATATTTTTTGGAAAGTTCTTCAATATTGAAAGTATTATGGTCAAGGAAAGATCGAAATGTTTTCTTTCACAAGTGACAGAGACAGAGAAAAAGAGGTGTGTCCTCCCCTGTAGATGTGTGGATTTTCCCTCTACCTCTGACCATCAGCACCGGATTTAACGTAGAAATGTTTGCCGGGTTCTGGTAAAAGCCGAATGCTGCGAATGTTTCAACAAACGCTCTGTCATTTCTCTTCTGTGAACAGACGAGCACCTCCATATGGATAGTTGTGGGCAAGAGCGTCGGCTCCTATAACCCACTGACTTTTGCTGTTATCCTTAAAAGGATATTCAAAGCAATTGCAATCACGTAATTGACTACTGCATAGATTAGTACTTCCTTGTGTAATGTATAAAGTTATGTATGAAGGCGCCAGTTTCTATAAAACCGCAGTCATAAGAAAACATTATAAAACATCATGTAACTGACAAAATTGAGTTCAGGAAGAGTTAAACTATCATATGTCCGATAGAAAAGAAGACCTATGTCTTGCAAGAAATATCTAAGCATATCCCTGCCAAATGTAGCATATAAAATCATATTCACGTTCTGTGTCAACGTCCTAAACCCTTCTACAAACCCACTAATCGGGACCTATCAGTGCAGCTTTCAGCACGGTAAATCGACCGTAGACCGTTCTAGTCCAGATACACCTTTTCATCGAATTTAGCGTCATATGAAAGTATTCATCGTCAGGCGATTCTATATGGCGATGACCTAACTCGGGGTCGCTGCAAGACTTATCCAACTATGTCGCGTGGCGCTAAAGAACACGCGATGCAATTTGCAATCGAGAAGGAGCTCATTTGAACGATTCCAAACATACATCGAATTCTGGCAAGGAGATGCGCTATCATGTAATTTCTTGCATTTCATTCTCTGTTTGTTTCGCTCTTAGCGTGCCGGCATTCACGGCTATTGAAGATCAAGAAAATGTAGTTGATATTTCATCAAAATTTACCGGTTTCTAGAGGATGGGAAGCTGCCGTGTTTCAGACTCTTCCAAAGATATTTATTATGGGAGTAGCGGGTTCTGGAAGTGGGAATAAACCTAGGTCGAAGTACACTATATCTTTTATCAGTATGTTCTTTAGGAATGCTTCGTTGCACAGGTCGACCGACATTTTTTTCATAATTCACAATAAAAATAAAAATCTACCTATTCTGATTCCATTTAAAAAATAAAAACCCATCACACTTACCTCGATATCAGATTCGTCTGAAGACTCAAAATCGCTGTCCACTTCCACTTCTTCCCGACTGCCAGAATCGCTTTCAACATCTTCGTCGTCATCTGCAGCCTCATCTTCATCATCGTCTTCCTCATCATCATCTGAATCAGCTTCAACGAATTCTTCATCCAAATTCAATTCGCGCTCCATATCATCATCCAGTTCCATTTCCTTTTCGATTTCCTGCTCTTCTTCAACTTCCTCGTCGTCTTCGACATCTTCAGCTTCCAAAGCCTTGTTGAATGCCGTTTGCGGGAAATTGTATATATCCTGATAGGTTCCCTTCTTCAACCGCTCCAGCAGCTCCTTCTCAATATGGTTATCGATCTTCGCCGCAATAAGTGCCTTCTCTTCTCTGCGTGATTCGCGGCGTTCAATCTTCCTTGACAGGGGAACGATCAGTTTCTGGCGACGTAGCTTCAACTTCCTCATTCGTATCAAATACTGAGTGATCTTGACGAAACGCTGCTTATTCTTCGCAATCATGTACTTTGGCCAAAACACCAGATTCTCGTTAATCTGTTGGATTGCTTTATCGAAATTACGCGACAGTTTTACACGCTCCCATAGTTTGTTGGGCATGTGGGAACGTTCAGCTGTTTTCATGAACAAATAGATGATGCCGTTCTCCTCTCGAACGGTGGCATATTGACTGTTGGCCAGAGGACATGTCCTCCTTGTGCAGAGACCAGTTAAATTGTATTCATGACGACAGAATGTGCGGGTATCGGTTCTGCAAGCGACAATTTTAAGTTAACTTATGTTTTTGTTCGAGATGTGTTTTATGAAAACTTACTTGACTTTGTGTGAGCAGAACGTTCTGTTGATAATGCTCCAAACAACCTGTGAAACGAAGGAAATTTCATTAAATTTTGCAAAGATAGTTATGTATTTTGATTTCAGATTAATATAGTGGTTTTATTCTTACATCGTCAGTCTGCATTTTGCTATAGTTTTTAAATAAATTGAGGAAAAATCACTTTACAGCAACCGAATTAGCAACAAAACACGTGTGAAGGCACCGCTGAAAGAATTGTCAAAACGAAGGGGAAATCTGAGCTGTGGTGAAAAACGAAACTAAAGTGACGTTGATGGCAAAATCAAAATATTAAGCTGTAATCAGAAGCCAAAGATGACGGTTGCAATATGCAGGTTGGTAATTTGAAAATTTACATTAACTAAAGGCTGAATTCCAAATCGCAGTACTTCTGCATTACTGCTTAATCAAGCGTTCCAAAATGCAAACTGCTTACTATGATGGAATGCATACTTTTCGAAAACGCATTGTGAACGGATCAATTGCGCAGAGAAAAGCAAACCGAACATCGTGAATGATTATGATGCAAAGCAGCGCAAAAGAATTTATAACCTGGCATCAGAGAAGCAGTGTGCATTCATAATGCGCATTTAGTTGAAGTTTTGGAATTCGGCCTAAACATACAAAATTATTCACTCGGCAAAGCATGTTCCAATGAAATATAAGTGTTTATTTATTATATTAATGTTGATTTATGAATTTCATTGAATATCATTGACATGTACGCAAACTGACTTAACACTAAAGTTAATAATTGCGAGTTAACGATGAGTTACCCTTAGGGGCCAGTTATAGCTAGCTATCAATGAAATCTATCATTGAAAATTTTCTGTTCGTATTTTAAGACGACTAAGCAAACAATTATGGCTTTTAATGGTATTAAAATAAAGATAATCACTTATTGAATTTGTTTACAAACAACTTAAACTTTTCTTTAAATCTATTTTTATCATTTCACTGACAGAAATCGATTTCAATTAACAGCTGATAAGCGTTTCTACAGTTTGGAACACAATCTTTCCACTGATGTGTTTCATTCTCTTTCTATTCTCAGGTGTCAGTTTTGTCTTCAATGATCAACTCTAACCTTAACACCTATACCAGTGGCCTTCCACTGACAGAAATTTTTCAATGATTGCTATAACCGACTTGTCAAAAAAATGAAACAACTATTCCACTGATTTGTTCCAATGATGTATTTCAATGATAGCTGTAACTGGACCCTTAGTGCCTGGCTACACAATCATGGGGCGGATCGTCATGTCGCACGAGACAGGTAGATTTTATGTGAGTCAGAAAGAAAAGGGTAGATTGCACCAACAATCAATCAGCGTGGGCATGAACGTTTCGGTTCCAAACCATATCAATTTTGACAGAAATCTTCATTTGCTATTTGCTTTGGAAGAGTGAAGACCAAATAGCAGGTACCAGTGAGCACAAAAATATTCGACTTCCCAACAGAAATCATTTTTTGTTTCAGATTTCAGCGTTCCCCATCATTCAAAAATTTGCTGTTTTCAATTATTTCCCCGACTCTCCTATCCAAAAATTGGCCTACCTAACCTCTACGTACAATTCACGAAAACTTCTACCTAACAACCATATCTGAGAAAAAACGGCGCGCATGAGGTATGGTGAATTTGTCACTCGTCGATCGTCTCTTTGCCCGCGTGCACATAACTATGCAAAACTAACCAACCGCCCGTGCATTTGTGACAGTCGGCGAAAATTCCGTGTGATTTGTTTGCAAAAGCTATTTAATTATTGTTATCCAATCAGCTGTATGTTAATAAATAAAGTGTAATTTAATCAATTCAAAATGCAATACGTCTTATCGCTTGCGGTAAGCCTCATACCGCTGCTATCAATAAGCTTTGTTACTTTTCTAATTCTATATAAATTATACGTGAAAATAAGGTGAGTTGAGTATCTGGAACCGCGCCACCACCGGTGTATATAATTTGTGTAAATTTTCTTGCGGTTTTTTTTTCCTACAAATCTATTTATAAATTTTTCGCAATTTCCTAGATCAAACTTCAAAGTGACGGTGAATTGCTGGTTTTGTAATCAAAATACAAAGGTCCCCTACTTAGAGGCAAATAGTTTTACCTGTCCCCAATGTGAGCAGTACAATGGCTTTACAAAGGACGGAGACTATAACCGGGATATCTACCAACAGCTGGACTGCAGTAATTTATCATCAAGCCGAAAGGATGAACATCCGCATGATTTTTCGGATTTTAGTGATCAATTTCCAGCGAATGGATTCTGTCAAGTTTGCAACGAGGGACAACGCTTAAAAGTGGAAAAATTAGCACAATTTGAACCAAAAAATGAATCTAAATTCGATGAGGAACTCAAGGCGTACAAGTAAGTGAAACAAGTTTTGTTGTTTTTTTCTTTATTGTTTGATTTTCAGTTTTGCTTCTTTATATGGATTTTTGACTTCACGTTTTTGTTTGTATTACGTTTGCACTTTTTAATCTTCGGACAGCTGGAGGAACATGTGTTTGTAACAAAAACTGCTAGGTACCTACTTGTAAGGACTCGGTTACATCAAGTTATTACCTTGTTCCATTCATTAGAGAATGTTATTGTGTTAAGGCAAAGGGGACAAATGAATTCTTTTGAAATTCCTTCGTTATCACATTCTTTGCTCTGTAGTTATGGTTATTTGTTTTTTATTGTTAAAGTTTGCTGAAGGATGTAAAAAATATACCAGGAAGGATGTTTTATGGTTTACTTGGCTGTTAAAACCTTTGGAATATGTGCAGCTATATAATAACAACTGTGGGATAAGAAAACATTCTTAAATGTCACCTTGTTTGTTCCTGACATACGCTCACCTAATCCTTTTTGCCGCACAACGTATTAGGCAAACAGACTTGCTGTACCTTGTTTGGCGACGACCTGACGACCTACATGAAGTGCACTAGAAATTAGCCATAAATCTGTAATGCACATGGGTAGTGTGCATCAAAAGCAGAAAAGTACGATTGGGCGGTCATCTTCTTTCTGTGCAATATAAACGGTCGGAAAGGTAATTTTTAGGGCCATCAATAATCTGCGCTGTTTTATTTTTCACTTAGTAGGGCTTTGAATATACCCGAACTAAAGTATGTCCTGTTGTAAGAGGCGACTTAAATCCACCTCCGTAAAATAGCGTTTAGAAGTCATGCAGTAGGCAGGCTTTACGGATTCCCGGAAGAGCCAACAGAAGAGAGTCAGAAAACCAATCAATCTAATAAAATAAATACACATTGTTTACAAAACGTTATAAAATATTAATTTAAATTAAATTTAAAAAAAGGTTTTGTTTTCATCTGAAAAACAATTTTTTTGTTCTCAAGATGAAAGATTTAGGTCAGTTAAAAATATAGATTTTAAAAAATTTGTAAATGGAACAATAATGTGAAGAAAAATATACAACAAATATCTTTCCATGCAGTTGCAGTCCTCACTGTGGCCAAAGTTAAGTATTATTTCGCGGTTTTAAAGTTGCAAACAGAAATTTTGTGTAAAAATACGCAAATCCCAAGAGGATAAGGCCTGGGCGACAAAGTTTCTTTTATCTACTCATAGCAAGCTTTAACTCGATGAGTACTCGATTTGTGTTGGCGTCTCCTGGTTTATTATTTCTGCCCCGATTTTCAAGGTCTTCTTTCTTATTTTCAATAATTTTTGCAGTTCCCAAGGGTTTCTTCAATCTGCGCGTGAGTTTTTTCCGAATTACTAGCCGCTGTTCCAACGCACCTAGCCACTATGGCGACTCGTAAGTTTACCTTTAAACTTAAAATTATTTTGCAATAAATACACAACTACCATAAACTAGAGAGCAAGTGACGTTTGGAACGGAACTGTTATGTGATAGAATTGTTTTTTCTATTATAAAAATTTGTTTGAAAGGAGTAATACAGCCCGACTCTGCGATTTGCATGAATAAAAATCTCAGCTCCAAAAACAGCATGATTGAAAATAATTTACCTATTTCGACATAATAATAAGCGGAGATTAAACAAAAACCCAGAAGCTGAGGTCGTTAATAGAAATCGCGATGCTTTAAAAAGAAATGAACATCGCATATGAAACGATCGAAAAAAATGAAAACGGTGCGATATACTTTAGAAAAGATCTTTACTTGTCGACACAATATGAAGGGACAAACCCACAAGGGGTTATTTTTAGAGAATTGTTCAACCAGCCGAAAGAATGTCTTGTAAATCTATGTCGGTCATAGAATCCTGGTTCGACGGCTATGGAATTGTCCAAACAGCCTCGAAGGAAGCATTATTAATATAAAGTCGTCAAATACTCGAAAACAGACTTACACCAAACTGTCCCTCAAGTTTTTTCTGCGACTTTTGCAAGACGAGCTCGAACCTAATCGTCGAGTCACACTCCAACCCATAGGAAAATGGAAGAAAAAACCAAAATCAAACAAATAGCGCAAAATGCCATCGACCTTCTGTCAATCCATAAATAATGATATTGACTTATTCTTGATTTCTGAAACCCATCTAACAAAGGAAACACGCACAAAAATTAAAGGATAAAGGTTATGCCTATCACGCATATCACATCACCCTTAGAAAAGGGCTAGAGGTGTAGCGTCTTTGATTATAATAGATCCAGATCCAGATAATAAGCAAATAATTACGGTATCTTTTTAATTAATTACACCAACGCTAGGAAGGAACTTTGTTACCGGTGGTAAATTTAATGTAAAACATACCTCCTGGGGTCCAATATGCATCTCACCAAAAGGTAAAATCGTCTACGAAGAATATAGATATATAAACAACTCCACATCTTATAAACTTATATTGCAAAAGCAATAACCGTGTGTTAAAATGAAGGATGATTTGATCTCTTTTCTGATCAGGCAAGTAATCATTTTGCCAATTAAAGGAATGACTATGGAAAAAGTCCTTGGACTTCTTTAAAAATTACTGCGAAAATAAAATCGATCTTAAGGTTCAAAGATAAGAACACTAAATAAACTTAAAGACGATGCTTTTCAATTTATTGAAAGCTCGGCCGATTATTATACTCCATGTAAATAAAAATCAATTCAAAGAAACGAAATTAAATATACTCTGGAATTTACCAAATTGATTAAATTTCAAATCCCTAGCGGATTTGCGCTATTAAATACAAAAACTAAAGTTTATCAAAGCGCCTTGATATGATTTCACGATGAACAGCCTGGCAGGACTTTATTCGGATTCAGAATCAAGCACAATCGACCAGGTTTATAGAAAAACTAACAAAAATGGTATTCATTGTTTTTCTTGGCATCTTCCAGACCTCATATAGAATATGGCATGAATATAAACCCTTTTAAAGCAATTATTTGAGGTTCTAAGTATCTTATTTTTTGCGAATAGACGTTAAAAAAACACTTCGTCGCTGACATGTCTAATTAATTTGGGATTCTTTATGTCTGCCTCTTTTTCAATTGTTTGTTTTTGTTCCTGTCCTTTAATTTGGCATGCTCACTTAGATATCTAAATGTTGCATATATTTCCCATTTCAAAAATACGCACATTTTGCATTAAAAATCGTTTAAGTTAAAATGAAAGGAAAGTAAAGAAAACTTGATTGCAAAAGTTATTTCTTTATCTTTATGCCCAATGGGAAGACACTTTTTTGTTGGACGGATAATTGTGATGGCTTTGCTGGGCACTTAAAACGATGCGGAGCATTGTGTGGAATTTCTGAGCATTTATCCTATATTGACTAGTCCAAGCATTTAGGTTGTTTATTTAGAAGGTGACTCCATCCGCATAGAAATTGTTTTGCTCTCGTCCTGCGTCTTTAATAGCCTCACCCCTGGAGGATGGAACTTCAGTAGATAGTGAAATGTGAACCTTACGATTTGTTGAAGATTGCGTTTTCTGAAGAAATAGTTGAGCGTTGTTAAATAATATTTGAAAATATAATAATTTAAAAGGGTGGATGAGAAAACTCCTTGTTGAACTCCATATTTAACTGTCCTGTATTTCTATAACTTTTTTGTCTCTTTTTTTACAGAAATCAACTGGAGGAACAATACCGCCTGTGCACCACCTGTGATCGTCACCTGAAGAGGGTTCTCCGTGAGAAGAAGAAAATGGTTTTGGGGTCCAAATTCCTGGACTTTATAATCAAAGGAGCCGAAACCTTTAAAAAGCCTCATTTCGCTCGCATTAAAAACGCTCAAATGTCCAAACTTAAACGGAAAATCTCTACATGCCTCGCTATATTGGCAATAATAAATGCGCTTTGTGTTTTAAGAAATCTTCCAGATTTAACAAAGGAAACAGTAACTGGCATATTGGGTGACCACATCGGACACTATACATTTCTTATGATTTCGCATGTCCTAGCACTGTTCAAGGTGTTTGCTTCATATTGTGAGACCCTTGGCAATCATCACACCGTTCAGAAATTCGGCCTCTTCTTTAAGACAATTACCATGATGATTCTCTACTCTATGGGAATGAAACTGCCGCAAGTGGTTGCTTTGGACTTATCTTCGTTATTGCTGCTAGTTAGTCCTTTCCTGATGCTGTGCGTCGCCTTCGTTCACAATCTGGTTGACAGCTTCAAACTGAGCAGATTCACATTTATGCTAACACTTTGGAGTCTTTGCACCGGAGGACTACTTGACTACGAGGAGGTGTTACCATCGAGAGATATCATTATGGTAGGATTCGGTTTAATTCGCGTAATATTTTTCTTGATGCCTATTTGACATTTTTCATATTTTCAGTTGACGGCATCCCTTCTGACCGTTTATTTGTCTCTGTCGGCCAAGTCGGAGACCATTGTAGCCGCAAATGATGAATCCACTAGTAGTTTCCATAAAATCTACTCGGAGGACTGTTTAAGCGACGATGACACTCGTGAGACGATAAGTCTTATTAGTCAAAAACTTAACAGCAGCGGGAATAGTGTTATGAGCGGATCCAGTTGCAGATCATTTATGTCACAATCGCATCATAATCGCGGCAGTCTGGCTAGATCTCCAATCACTTCTTCGGTTTTAAGCTTAAATGCAGTCCCACGCTCGCCGGTCGGTAGAAACCTTGACCAGACGATGGCAATGAATCGTAACTACGCAGCTTCGATGAGTAGCTTTCCGACAAATCGCTCTTTGTTTGCTTCGAATCTGGAACTTGATTGCAACCGTCCGCAGTCCACGTTCGGAGCAAATGCATCCTTCACTTCACCTTTTGTTATGAATGCCTCAATTGCACCCACACACATCAGTCCACGTGATGGTAGTTTCCAAGAATTGAGTCGCCCATCTCTGCGCTACGCAAACGCTCCACTAGCCTCCCCATTCTCTGTGTCCAGCAGTGCTGTGTACCAGAGATCTAACCTACTAACTCCCTCTCGCTTTAGTACTAACAGCTTGGCAACTAACAATCCATCAGCTTCTTGGCTTTCAGGTGGTTATTTCAATAATAATCGGGTGGACGCCTCTCATCCGCCAGCCGCAGAGAAGCGCAATTTCTTCTTGGAACATCGCAATGGCATGAACGCGATTACAGAAAATATATCGCGTGCTTCTTCGCAATCTTCGGGGTTTGAGTCTCAATCGGGCGGAACTTTGCGAGACAACTCTATTTGCCCGGACCAAGATCAATATCCCCAAATGACGACTTCAGTATCTGACTGCCAAAATGGCTTCTATCCAATCGAGAATAATTCTGTATTTCAGCGACCTTCTGCTGTGAATGCATCTTTTCAGCAACCAATGGCAAGTCCGCTTGGTTCGCATTGTGGTTTCTCCTTTGCCGGTTCCCAGATAAACCTGAATTCAACTCTTCAACCGTTGTCGGTGAACTGCAATCAGGACTACTGGAAACCAATGAAATCAAACCACGCATCTAACGGCATGTCAAATGCGTTTAACCTTCGCAAAATTAACGAGGAACTGCCACCGATTCAGCGGGGTGCTCTGCTGAAGAAGTGGAAGGAGGGTCAGACGCTTTCGTAGGTATCTCTTGATAAAAAGTTTTCTAGTGCGTAAGTTAAACTCTAACTAAATGTAAATAGTTTTAAGGATTGCAAAAAAAATTAATATTTAAACTATTCACAAATTTTATTAAAAAAAATAATAAGAACAATAAAATGCCACTGCCACGAAGAAAGTCTTGCAGGGAATATTGTTGCTAACCGTGCTCTTGTTTAAAGAACTTTTATATTTTACAAAAAAAAACCGACTGCACTAAAGCAGCCGGTTGCTTATTTTAAGAAGAGAAACACTGCCAATATGTCTACACTTTGTTGGAGGACGCCAAACCAGGTTTCAATTTTTGTTTTGTTTTTTTTCTTTTGGACTGACGACTAATTTATATTTATATAGTTAAAAAAATTAGTTGAATTACTTTTAGTTTGTTTTAATGAAATTTATACTATTTAAAAAAAAAATGCTCAACACAAAAAGACTACAAACAAAAATACTTTTATATATACAAATTTATAATTTATAATAGTAACTGAGTCATATGTCTCCTTAATTTTAGTTATTTCCTAGATTTTAAGTCAATGTTTGTCCTGCTGTTTTTTTATTATTATTATGTTTTGTTGTTAAATAATAACGCATTATCAAATTTATTTAAATAAACAAAAAAAAAAAAAATAGAAAAACAATTGCTTTACTTTTAAAGTTAAGAAAATGTGTTTTATTGTTGGAAAAATTGCATTGGTGTTTTCGTTTGTATTCTTTCTTACTTTACTTAACGAGTCGGGAGACGCCTGAAGAATCCCCTTCCTGAGAGACGGCAGCCTTCCGTCCTCTGTGATTCCAGGCACGCTGCTTCCAGTTGTCCAGTCCAAGCGCTCTGGCATCCGCAATAGCAGTAGTAGGAAATTGTTTAGTTCATTTTAAAAAACATTAAACAAAACATTACAATTTGACGAATATGTCGTCTGTTGGAAAGAGAGGCTTTTTTTTTGGCTGCAAGTATACATAGAAAATATTAATCTGTGCACTTTACAAATAGTTATGAGTTATATTTATCTATCTCCATTAAGTACATTAGTGACGTCGTTCTCCTCCAAAAATCGTTTTCCAAAATTATTGCATCGAAAAGGGATGAGAATTGGCCATGGAATTTCCCAACAAAATGAAGCACGTTTGCTTCTTCATTCGGATTACATAAAGTGCACTTTCTGCGTACACCCTGCCGAAATTTTCTTGCATTAAGACCCAAGATACCAGTGCGCGTTTTAAAAATTCACATTATCAATTGCTTACCACATGAATCCTCGAAGTATGTGGGCCCTATCGTATGTCATAGATTGCTATAAATTCGATGTGAGCTCGTTTGTGCTTCTCGGAGATTATTTTTTATTTTGTTTTCCCAAATAAAATATTGGCCTTCCAAACGTCTTCGCATAGCTGCAAGCCCGACCAGCTTATTCCATAACGTTCGCCGATGTTTTTCCATTCCTGAAACCAGTAAATATTTTTTTCCATTCTATTCTTTGAGAGTATATGCGGTAACCGAGAGTGGTCATATCTGTAGAGTGTCTTTTGTATATATTCCATGTTTAGGCTTAACGTGTACAAATGCATGTCCGGTACTCCTATTTCCTGGCTCCCTATATAATTCGGTGTAAAATCAGGAAGACTAAAGATTCTCTGAATGAAAATCGCTGAATTTTATCAACGGCGTCGAAATTTTAAGAGCTCCAAACTTAAGACGCATAGCAAAATTTCGCTGAGAATTTTACATCCTTTGCCGATGAAATCCTCCAAGTGGTATATAAACAATTTCTTGCCGTTGTTTCTCATTCTTTAAGCTGCGCTATCGACTATCGTTGTCGGTTGTCGGATTTTGAACGTTACTATGCTAGACAGACGACTCGCTGCATTTGTAGTAGATCTGCACACGACTCAGATTCATAGTCAAATCGTTCAAAAGAGGAAGGGTCAAAGAAGTGTTGACGAGGATGCATTTATGTACATGTTGTTGGGAAAGGATGTGCGAATGCGAATGTCGTTTTTGTTTGTTTCAACACATTTTATATGATTTTTTATTTACAAAATTAGACATTGCATAGTTATACCCACTGTCGAGTCCAAAATAGGTACATAACTACCGAAAAGGTCGGTTTTTAAATCGTTTATGGTGTCGGATTTTCTTGGATTATAAAGCAAAAGTCAGGATTATTAAGCCATCAGGAAATCCTAATGGCTATGCGCTATATTGTGAACAACAGGCGGAGGTCTAGAGGCATTTGCATCTGCAGTGCCTCTGCTGCATTAAAAGCGCTTCTAAACCCTCTTACCTCGTCCAAGTTAGTGCTAGAACTCAAGCTTTCTCTGAATTTGGTCGGAAGACTGAACACAGTGAATCTTGTCTGGGTACCAGGTCACAGTGGCATCCAGGGAAATGAGATCTCGGATGAGCTTGCTGGGCAAGGTTCAGAAGAAGTTTTCTCAGGACCCGAACCTGTGTTGGGTCTGTCTGCATCTTTAGTCATGTCGTCTATCGATTCTTGGATTTCTCGTGAACACAAGATTCGGTGGCGCGATTGCGGTGGATGTAGACAGACCAAACTACTGCGCCAGACATTTGCAAAAGGTCAGCACCTTTTTTTCTATCTCTGAGGAGAATCGACTGTAAGCTGCTTGTAGGCGTTCTTTCGGGCCACCAAGCTTTTGCTAAACACTTGTGTTGGGTTTAAGCGACAGCACTACCTGTCCTGCTTGCGGTGAGGAGGATGACACAGCAGAACACTTTCTCTGCAGTTGTCCGGCCTATGCTCGCATCAGGTGGCGGATCTTCGGGGCTGACGTGGTGAGTGCCGAACATCTAAGTTCTTTATCACTGAAGCTCCTTCTCTTTTTTCTTCGAAAGACGGGAAAACTAATTACATTAATGTAAGGTGTCTGAATGGTAGTACAATGGACCTGTAGTTGTGTCTGAGCGCTCCATGGGATAGTAGCAACCTCCGACAAAAAAAAAAGCAAAAGTCAGGAGGCGAATAAGAATCTAATACAAAACGGCTGGAAACTAAGATTGTAATCGAGGTGAATAACTCTCATTTCCTGCTTGCTTATCGCATTGAAGCTGGCAGGAGAAGTTTTGTACAGCACTTTGTCATTCGAGTCAGGAGTTTTCAACCGATTTGTTTCGCCAACCCGAAGGACAGCGGTTTCCTAGGATAATTGTTCGCTGGATCGCCAATAAGTTGTTATTCGTGGAGTTGATGTTTCACATATTAGATCATTGCACTTCAATCAAATTAATTAATTCAATTCTACGGGATATTTTTTACAATGTCTCACCTTGCGTGCATCTGAAAATAAATTGATTTCTAACATCTAACCGGTAATTAAAGTTAGAGGTAATTTACTAGTCGGATGTGGTATTAAATTGCACTTCGAAAACTGACGAATAGGTGAATCTCTCTCAATTATCAACAAAATAATTATGTGGTTATCATGGAAACTTATGACTTTTTTTATTGTTAATCCAGAAGACTTCCGCCAAACTCATGCAAAAGTGTTCGTTTGGCACTCGAATGAAAGTTTTTCTCCTGGACGCCACAAACTTCATAGTAATAACCGATGAATGCAATTTTTTGCTGATGCATTTGATAACTCTTCAATGACGAGATATGCTAACAATTATTGCCAAATTAAATAAAAAAAACATAACAATGACTTATATTATTTTTCTTCTATCGTCTTAATCGTCATCAGATTGACAGGAATGCGGTTGGAAATATAAATACAACCACATGTTCAGTTTAAAGTCGAATGAAATGTGTGTATTTGCTTGTTCGGTTGGCATCCCGGATCAGAGAATTCTTTCGTATTACCAATCGAAAAACGGCATTTACTAATATTATAAAACAAAGTTAAAACTGACCTACACTGCGAACGGCTAAACAGAGAGCTTATTAATTTTAGAAATATCTTCGCAAAACTCCTTTTTATTACAGCATCCAAGCTCCTCTCAGCTGACAACCCACTGAGTTCGCACTGAGTCACAGTGGTCACGTTTTGCTAGTTTAGTCCGCTGGCGACTTATCGCCCTCAGGTAGTGAGGGTACCAAGCCAGAACCGGGAGCCTACAGTCTACAGCACACCGAGTACTGGCATGATTTGTCATCATGGAGGCATTCGAAACTGTTAATTGTGAAGATGTGACTTGAAAGCCCTAATTGGCCTTATAACTGGTTTCAGTCCTCTAAAAATCATCTAAAAAGGATCAAATTTAGGAGCCGGGCCTATGCGAGTGCTAACTTGAAGATGATGAAATGACGTCTAACTTCATCTGTGGCTGACCCGCTTTTTCCAGTACCAGGCTGGTACACATCCTGTACAAAGACTATTTAAATAAAATCGAACTAGCTTCGCTTCGCCAAAAGCAGTGGGAGGTTAAGTTACTCTAATTCCGATGTGAACTAGTTGTTCTGTTGTCATTTTGGGCGGCCTAGCTGGAGTGCAATGGACCGTTAAGCCGAAGTGCTTGCCAAAAGAAAGACCCTACTCCAAATACAATTCAGTACAATAAAATCATTAATGTAGCACTAGGCTTCAATTTATTTTTGACAATCAGCAGCACCCCCTGTGGTTCACACGTATTCACAGCTACGAAATTAAAGAGAGGATTTTGCGGTCATTTTGCCATACAAACTCTGTTGATGCAAAGTTTTATAAAACGATTTTTTTAAATGAAAAACTGTTTAAACGGTGCAACTGCAGAAGTGTAAGAAGGTGTGCGCATGTGTGTGGAGATAAAATGCAATGAGATAGTCTAACTCGGCTCACTCTGAATCTGCACCTGAATCACTTTGAAAATTCGCCTCTTGCACTACCTAACTTTATGTGCAAATTTTATGGATGGATAAGGATTTGAGAGAAAGAAAATTAAATGTAAATATTTTGCGCGTTTAAGGTGCGACTTCCGTGGTCCAGGGGACTTGGAATGGTCTATATCTCATTGCACCTCATCTCACATCTGTGATCTGATTTGTGTCATTCAGTTGGCAATTGTATGTACCTATACCATCGAAGTATAGTCAATTTTTAGCGTCGTTTTGCGTTGCATGCTCTAGGATAAGTTCGGTGCCTATGGGTACGTTAAAAATGTTAGGGAATCACTAAAATAAAACAAACAATAAAGTAGATAAAAAATCAATCAACCAATATCTCATAAATGTGGCAGGCAGGCGAAGCAAGGCGAGCACAGGCCAGCTAGTGATCTATTAGCTTCAAATGACACATTCAATTATAGCCAAGATGATTGTAGATCGCAATTTTCGTCGATGGGAGGATTTACTTTGTAGATATACTACGTGTCGGATAACTAATCACAACTTCACTTGGACATTGTAAAACAAGCCCAGAATAAATAATTATGTTCCTATCATAAGTGCTCATATATGCTTAGAAGCCTAAAATGAAAAATTGTGTAAATAAATTTAAGGAAAAAAATAGTTGGAGGTTTTTTTTTTTATTATTTTATTTAGAGAACTTTTACTACAGTTTTTATGAATGTACAAAATAGTTGTATATATTATACCTACGTATTTTTGTTGTATATTCGTCGTGTATAATTTTAGAAAATCAAGAGCAATATATTTTATAAAAATTTTATTAGTTTTTTTTTTACGAACTATGTTCTTTATATAAACAATTTTTTAAACAAATTCCATTCAATTCATTCACCTTTTGGTAAATTTTTAAAGTCTTTATCTTAATGCATTGAGCTAGGCCGGAATGTTTCCTTAACAATTTTCTTCTCATTCTCATTCGATTTTCTTTAGTTTTCTTTTAAAGTAAAAACGTTAGTCTTTGTCATTACTATCTTTTTGTTAAGAACATCTTGACAATCTCTCTCTCTCTCTCTCTCTTTCTACGAATATTTATATTAATAGGTTTTTAATTAATGCTTTTGATTGGTAGTTATTTAATTGCTCACGTTAAGATATGAGAATCATCGCTTACAATAATACGTAGTTTTTCATACGTCTCCAACACACATCATTTTGATTTTACAGTTAAGGGTTTCATAGTTATTTTAAGATCAAAAACATACATAAATATATTCTTGATGAAAAACTGAAATACATATAAGCTAAATGTTCAAACTGGTGTTAATTAATTGAATCAAAGAAAAAACTAGAACACTTTTATTAAGAAGATATTTTTTTTAGAACGGCAGGAGTCAATGCAAGTTATTTCGAGAAAACCAATCAACTGTGATGAATCCATGTGTACTACATCGATTTAAATAAAAATTGCAGAGAAACTTCAAACCCAGGACGGTAAGACGAAATGTAGATAGACCTTATAGCAAGCGGACAATCAAGCTGCGCCAGCTAAAGAGAATATTCGAAGACTGAACCTAAGTTTTAAAAATAAAACCGAGAATGCCAGAGCGCTTGGTCTGGATTACTTAAAGCAGGGTCTTTTTCTCAGGGAAAGACTTACGTAAACGTTCGTACATATAGCATATTTTTCTATTATTAAAAAAAATGGTACCGTATTTGGGTAATCATAAGGAGAAATAAAATTAACAATAAAATTGAAACGTAGGCAACAATTTAGACTGACTAATGGTTAAGCTTCTCACAACAGATTGTGATTTGCACCCATACTTGCGATGCCGAAGCGTCGACGCAGCAGTACAGAACTACATATTTTTCGCCAGGGACCGGCCACTGCCTTCTTTTGTACATTATTTGTAAATGAGAAGTGCACACGTATGAACATATTTTTAACGCTGCGGTGCCGTGCAGTAAACAAACGCATGTGTGCTTCCCGATGCACACTTTTTTTATATAAGCAATTAACAGTAAAATGAAAGCCGTCATTTACATGTGCAAAATCCGAGTATTGCATTTTTGCATTTCACTGTATCATGTACCCTGATTTCAAAATTGCTAAACTCTCTATTAAACTTGTTTTTCCCCATTTCGTACTCGTTTTGATTTGGGGGTCAAAGCGTTTAAGTTAACTTTGTTGCTCGGACCGTCTTCCGGATTCAACAATAGTGTTTAAGGCTTACAAAAAATAAAGTTGAGAACAGAACATACGTTTTTAGAAGTGCATAATATTTTGTTTTACTTTTCACAGCAAAATAGCAAACAATTTGCAAATACATGTCTTAAAACACAAAAAAAAAAACATTCTTTTTAGAAAGAGCACACATAATTTGAATGTGAACTAGGAGAAACTAGAAAATTTCATAAGAAATACTAGAAAACGCTTTTAGGAATACATAACCCAAAGCAAAGTTCTTCGAAATAGAGTTATACCTTCTAAAGCGAACATCATGGTTCTCCGGAATCAGTCGAATGTTCTTCATTTAAACAATATTCACAATATCCTTTGTATATCCGTCATTAAATATCGAATCCACAGTGAGTTTAATGCGTAATGAAATATTCTAATTTGTATGAGTAGAAAAAATCTCTGCGGATGACTAATTTCAAATCGTAAATTGTATTTCCACAAGAGTGTAATGGCCAACAATTTAAAATCATTCATATAATTTGTTATTGGCTCAGGCTTGCACACTCTAATGTCGGATGCCAGAAGCTTGGTATATTTTTGATTTGTAATCATTTATATGGGGACTCTATTCGTATTGTCTGGAATCTTTAATAAAACTGCTACAGTAAGAAAAGACGGTTCACATATTCATTGATTTATCACTCGAAAGCACTGCATCCTGTTAATTTTGGTAAATGCGCCAATATCAACAGCAAACATCCCAAAACAGCTAAGAAATCATAATAAAAAAAAACTTCAACATAGGTTCGTTGTTTTGTTTTTTTTTTTACAAAATATTTCTTGAATTTTTGTGTTATTAATATTATATATTGGTTCCTTCTGGTTGTTGTTGCAGTTTGCTTTTCCAATACCCTTTCCATATAAATAAACCATTTCTTTTCTTCCTGGTGAAACATACAACATTGTTTTGTTTTTCTTAGATTTTATTGTTTGTTTTAATTATTTTCAATAAAATAATACAATAAAAATAAAGTTTCACTTTAATTTAAAAAAAAAAATAAAATACGAAAAAAAAATACTTGGGCGTTAAAATGCATTATAATATATATAAAAAAAATATTTAATATCCCTAACACTTTTTTTATTTTTTTTCCAGTTTTGCTTTGTAGTAGTAGTTTCTTTAGCTTTAACGAAAGACAATGATTAAAAAAAGAGAATGGTGAAATTTTATTTACTTGTAACATGGCCAAACAAAACAAGAAAACAATTCTAAAAATCTAGGTATTTTTCTTTTTTGTTAAATAAAAACAAAATGCATCGGTATATAATAATTAATAATTCATACTACTAAAAGTTGTTAAGTTTATTTTCATTTTATTCAGTAATAATTATTTTATTTATATTAAATAAGAGGAAACAAAGAGAAAAAAAAAACATACGGAGAAACTATACATAATATTCATTACCCTAACTTTTTAAACGACAAAAAAAAAGTAAACAAAAAAACGAGAAATAGACAAAAACAAGAGGAAGAAAAATAAAACACATAACTGAACATAATACACGGTAATAATAATAATAATAATAATGATAATAATAGTTAAAAATTCCCCAACTCTAAGAATAAAAAACAAATATAATTCTTAACAGAATGACATATTTTTAAACATATCTATTATTATTAATTTTTTTTTGTTTAATTTAATCCGATTTTTTCTTTATTTATTTATTTTCTTTCGTTAGTATTTTGTACAGAGAATTGTTTTTTTTTATTTTACATTGCTGCTGCGTTTTAATTTTATTTCAAGTCATTGATTTTATTGTTTGTTTTGTATAAGAATATTATATATAAAAAAAATAATAATTATAATAGAAAAAAAAGAAACTTATTTTTTTTCCACTCAGGTTTATTATTTAGTCTTTTTTTTTATTTTTTATATGCAAATCTATGCTCGAATCCTTATACATCAGATAAAGAAGATAACAGTGTGTATTGTATTACAAAGTTTTGTAAGAAAAAGAATATTTAAATAAACAATTAAGAAAGAAAAATAATATTATATTTAAGAATTATAGAAACAAAAACACATTTCCTTACAGAAAGGAAATTATAGAGATGTATTTACCTTTGTTCTTAATAATAATAATATTGTTTTGTATGCTTTTGTTTTGTTTTCATTTTTTGTTAGTTTCACCGACTTTTTCTTTGCTTTTATTAAATAAAAAAAAAAAATAAAAAAAAAATTAAATATATTTATGTATATATATTTTCGACTACCAATTTTGTTTCTTTTCTTTCATAACTGGACGACTGCAATGGCGTTTATTGGTGTTTACTTTAATTGTTTTGTTTTTTTGATTGGATTAACTTTTATTTGAAATGTTTCCTTTTGTGGGTGTTGGTGTGTTGGTGGTGGTGGTGTTGTGGTGTTGGTGAAGGATTTAAGCACTTTACATATTTTCAAACTGGTCAACACGACGTTTCGTGTTGCCCTTTCGGATTTCTCGGAGTGTCTTGTATTTATCACGGCCTTGACGCACGTTTTCACGATGAATCTTATCGTTAAGTGTCTCCTTAGTGTCGTCACGAGACTGTGCCAAATCTTGCTTGAGTAGCTGCAATTGGCGAATAAAATTATTATAAATATCTATAATATAACATTAATTTTGTGTGTGTGACTTACCTTCAATTGATCATGAAGTCTTTCATTTCGTTCGGCTAACGTGCGCCTATCCTCAACTGGATCGTTGATGTGTTCATCTGTGTCCAAGTCCCGTGACACATCACCACCAGCGTCACCATTGGCCAATTCTTCTTCGTTATCGTTCTCATCCTCGGCAACATGGTGATGTTGCGGTGTGGTTGATGCTGCCAATAGAGCTGCTGCAGCTTCAGCCTAAAATGAAAATAACACCACGTTTCATTTCAATGTCCAACAAATGCATTGCAAACTTAAAATTTAACATACCTGCTTAAGTCTGGCTTCCTCGACCTCAGCTTGCAGCCGTCTTGTCTCGTCGTCCTTGGCATTGACCTCTTCTTGAATTCGGAACACTTCAGCCTGTTTGGCTTGGATTTCTTCTTCGAGTTTTAGTTTCTCGGTCCGTTCCATATGTTTGGTCTCTTCGAGACGTTGCAACATGGATTGCAGCTCCTTCTGGTGAAGTTCGAGCTCGTCCTTTGCCGCTTGCAACTGTTTGAGTTGCTCTTCCAGACGACGAATCATCTCTTGTGCCTCCATGAGGTCCTTTTGTGAGCGTTCCATCTCTTCTTGCATTTGCTTAAGGCGATCCTCATACTCTTGTTGTTTCTTCTCAGCGCGTTCACGTGCTGCCAATGCCAATTGCAGCTTTTCACTAAAAGCAAACATAATTTTTATTGTTAAATATAGGAAAAGAAGCTAATAGCCGGACTTACCGTTCTTGTTGCTTGGCATTTTTCTCCTCCCTGGCTTGTGCTTTCATCTGTTGGACATCGATTGTGTCTGGTTTACGTCTGCGCATATACAGTTCATGGTTGCCCATGCACAATGCCAAGATACGCTTGTTGATCCTAACGCGTGGTGCAAAGAAGACAAAGTCTGGTGCTTTCTTGTCTATCGGTTTGATGATGAAACGCTTTTCCGAGAACGAAATATTCCTGATTTCTGACCATGGGAAGCCGATTTTCGGTGTCAATTTATCATCTTGCTCATAGATGTTTAAGCCCAACGCATCGACACCCAACCACAAGTCGGTACCCTTCTTGTTGCGGATTTCAAAGTAATTTACTCCGTACATTTCAAGATCCTGTGCGATCTTCAAATACTCCATCATGGCGTCTTCGCGCAACATTCCGCGGTGTTCTTGCCACCAGGTCATTATCGACGCTTCCCATTCGTCCTTAGACATCTTATGTTGATCGATGACACGTTGCGGAAGAAGACGGTCGTTTGATAGGAACCCAGCACTATGGGTGCTCTTGTTGTGATCACCATGGCGTGCCTGCACGGCATACGAGGCCAAAAGAACTGACGTCTCGGGCGGACAATAAATTTCATCGGATAATATGGCATTCTTCACTTGCAAGTAGAACAGGCGCAGAGTAATGTCTTGGATGAGTTCTTCGGCTACATCTTCAGGATAGAATTTGGCTCTGAAGCGGAACTGTAGTGGGTCCTCTTTCTTTACGTCTTGATTCATGACCTTAAGAGAGCACAAAGATGTAAATTAGAACAATATAAACTCAGAAGGAAATATATATTTAAAAGAAGAAGAAATATAGCTATTGCAACTTTACCCATGTGGAAAACGGCATTGATCCTGTCTAGCAATAGACAACGGAAGCATAGTGGGAAACAAAAATTTAAACCATGTAATAGGTGCAAAAATTTGGTTGAACAAAAACATATATCAGAAGCTCTTTAAAATGCTAGCGTTTAGTTCCTACTGTAGCGGCTTTGGTGCAGTGGTGAATGTGGTCACCATAGCTTACCATATCCTCAGTGTCTGTGTCGTCATCGAGTTCAGGGTTATCGTCATTTGTTTTCTTATCCACGTACTTTTTGACACGTTTCAGATATTTTATGGTCTTTAGGACCGCATTATCTGGCTGCTTGTAATTGTATAATAAACAATACGTTCTAAATGTCGAATTTGATAGTTGAATTCATTTCATGGGGGTGGGGTGAGCTCAAGATGGTTTATGAATATAATTTAAAGAAAAGGCTACCTTGGCTAACTTGGAAAAGGCTACCGCAATCATATTTGCTGAGTTCTTTCAAGCTGTGCAACGTAGAATACAGAAGTGTGAATCACCAAGCATGACGAAAGAAGGAGTGTGATATGGAGTGTGGGTCGGAGTGTAAAATGTCAATGTTACCCTTCAGTGGGGTACGATTGGGTTGCACACTGACCAAATTATGATCCAGTAAACACAAATGATGTTTGCTTGCCTTTACAAGGGACCTAAAATGAAGTGATTCACAAGTTTGGAAACTGAAGATCTGAAGATGTATGCGCAACACAAAATTAAAACCTTGAACACGTTGAGTGCCACCATACAATCAGAAAAACTGTCCCCACAGTCCACATACAAATGTGTCTGAACCTACTATGAAACCACACTGGTCTCACGCGGCACAGAAAAGTCCATATTCGTGTGAAACCAAAGTGGTCTCACGTGGCACTCAACGTGTTAACTTGTACTGGAAACAAAAGTTATGCTGCATTTCCACCAAAAGATAAACAATAAATCTCTAACGTTTCCATCGAACAAAAAGGGCATTAACAAAATGTCCAATATCTTGTTGTCAAATTGCTTTCCCGCTCTCAATTCTCAGCAACCAACCAGCGCTGCCGGAATGGTTCCTTTAGGAGCTTTTGGCTCCTGCTGAGCACTGTGCTCCCCAATTTTTTAAAATGTTTGATTTATACAAAACAAAAATAATAACTTGAGTACATTTTAATGGCTAATGCCAAAAAAAACAATTGCCTTCTATTACAACTTGATAACAAATATTCGTTGCATATATAGTTTACACATCTCTATTTCGAGTATTAAACACACTTCCCTAATCCATTGTCAATGCCAAACACGGTTCATGAAGTTTAAATTTCGAGGTTATGCAGTTTTCCTAAGGACAATTTGTTTGTGTCTGGCTAAAATGGATAAGAAAGTTGCTTAACGATTTTTATTTCTTCGTAGAGCGTTAGTTATGCTGCATCCAATTTGTAACGGGTGATCCAAGTAGAGATACTTTTTTCAATAGCCTTTTTTGACAGATCACGTGTGAGTCGTGTCATGCTGTCATGTTATTTTTGTTTAGTATTGTTTGGCATTTCATAATGGAAAGACTTACGCGTGAACAACTTTTACAAATTGTTCAACTTTATTATGAAAATTCACGTTCTGTGAAGACCGTAGAGAGTCGATTCGACGCCGTTCGCAGCAACTCAGACTGACGTATGGAACGACTTGGCGCATTTTACGTCAAGATCTTAAATTGAAAGCGTACAAAATACAGCTTGTGCAACAACTGAAGCCGCTCGAACTTCCCAAGCGACATCGCTTCGCTCTATGGGCTCTTGAAAAGTTATAAGAAGATCCGACGTTTATGATGATCCAAGAAAAAAAAAATAAACAAAAGAAGATCCGAAACCAACATCTGCATGGGCTAGTCCATACACAGAATATTTTATACTTTTTCGGTGGCCTTTGACTAAAATTGCCCCCCAAAATCTTCAAATGGAATCCTCTTTGAAATTAAAAAACGACAGCCCTGCAACCAACTTCACTTTTGACAATCCAGGTATGGCAAATTGGTATTGAGTGTGTTCACAAGTCAATTCTTGCATGCAAACTTAGTTTTTTCAAGATTTTTTTGTTGGAATCTTTTGTTTACCAGATTAAAATTTGTATAGTAAATCTTAAGATTTAAAGTAGATTAAGCGAAGATTAATCTTAATGTCGGTTTAGTGCTCGGTGGAAATAGCATTAACGGCATTGTAACGCCGAATTGGTAGCAAAATTGGCGTAGCTATAAAACTGTTCAGATTTCCTTAGTTAACGTAGAACTCAGGGACATAAAGAAAACCCGGACGCCCGTTTTAGAAAGAAATTGTAAATATTAAACAGTTTCAGTAACAACCTCTCACCAAGATAGGGAACTGTTACTACTTTAAGTAACAATTCTATACGTACGATCAACTTATATCTATTTATTCTTACCTTTTTGTATAATTTGATCCATGTCAAGTCACCTCTTGAGTCGGTGTATTGCAAACCAAAGAACCATACCTCACGTAGGCCGATTGTTTTAACAACTTGATCGAACAGTTGCTTGCCGGTGGTAGTCGTCTGTATGGCGAACTCCAGTTCGGCATCCATTGTGGTAACTCGGACATTTAACTGCAAAAAAATAAAAATAAATTTAAAAAACGATTACAAACGATTTTAGTAAAAGCTAAGCAACAGATAATGATGCTATTTTGGGTGTGGCGCTGTGACTGCTCATTTTGCTTGACCAAATTCAGAGACGACAACTTTCTTAGTTTATCTGTTGTTGTCATCAACGTTGTCGTCTCTCTGTCTCGGGAAAGTCAGTCACGGACAGTTGGCACGTGAGGAGGAATTACTTAGCTACATATGTACATGTTTTCTATTTCAAATGGGAGAAAAATAAACGCGCGTATTTGTTGAAAATCAAGTGAATGATTTGTTGTAATTATACAAAAGTTTGTGACAAAAATAACTACAATGTCGACTAGGCTAAATTCTATAAAAAAAATTGCACTGATACTTCTAGTACTGTTTGCCAAATCCAATTAGCATTTGGGGTTAATGTTTTCGAAAAAAGAAAACGAACGTAGCCGCCACAGCATTGGGAAGCCATAATAATGTCCGTGTACGATGCATGACAAAAAAAGAGAACAAAAAAACAAATGGGCGGCACCTGGAGCTACAGCTGCTGATAATAGTAACAGCTAGTGACAGATTTAACTATAAAACGCTGCAGTAACTGTATTAGCATATGAATTGAATTTGAATGTGAATTTAAAAAGCCCGCGTGCAAAAAATACTACAGCGGTGGCATCAATGGAATATTTAATGAGGGCAAAAAAGTGACTGGCAGCGTAAGAAAGTCTTTGAAATTGAAATTTTAAAACTAATTGTATCAGTCAGGCTTATCAACAAGAAGTTTATATGGAACATCCGATTGGCATAAGTGGTTCAAGTTTAAATACTGTCACACATGGCAAAGATTTGTGAAAAACCGATTAATCGTATTTCTGATGTTTGTTTTTTTGTCGGAAGCAGAATATGAACATCTGCAGCAATCAAGACTCAAGAACTGGTCCACTGTACTGTCAGATACATACTCGTACTCCCATTTACTGTAAAAATTGTCCTTGCTTTTTGAGAAAGCCAGGAAGGCGCTTTAGCGATGAAGAGCTTTGATTTACAGCATTCACCACATCAGCACCCAGGGTCTAGAGTCATCGCACTACTTTCAAGCGCTTCACAGAAATCTTTAAAAGAATCAGTCTTTGATTTTCGAATAAGCACCTTGTAGTATTTCTGCTGTTCCCTAAATAGATTTAAGTCCTCTCTTAAATTTGTCTTTTTAGACCTATTATAAAGTCTTCGGACTTCCGTACGAACTCTTGTCAGTACGGGATTCCACAGTGAAAAGGTGGTTTCCCTAATTTGTCTTTGATTGAAGTCATCAGAAAAAGAGTAAATATAGGATCCGAGATTAAGATCGGCTTCCATTGATGGAACTTCCACCGACCTTTCCCTCTTCGCCTTCAGTACAGAAGTTGTGTTAGAATCGACGCTAGCGCCTTCAACAGTATTGAGCTGTGTCTTCCAAGCAAACCTTCGTCTTCTCTTTCTCTGGCTCTTGGTCAGGGGCTCTTCAGCGTCCGCCGCTTGAGGGGCAGTACTTTGATGAGCCGAAATACCATATATTGCAAGATCGGGCGAACCATTAGAAGGAGAGATGATGTTGACTCTTAGAGACGGGTCGGCTTCCGTTGGTCTAACTTCCGCCAACTTATTTCTCTTTGCCGTCATCGCCAAACAGTTACCAAGTTTGACGCCTTCGACCGTAGTTTCTTTGCACCTCTTTAAACAAGCAAACCTTCGTCTTCTCTTTCTCTGGCTCTTGATCAGGGGCTCTTCAGCTTCCGCCGCTTGAGGGGCAGTACTTTGATGAGCCACAATACCATATATGGCAAGATCGGGCGAACCATCAGAAGGAGGGATGATGTTGACTCTGAGAGACGGGTCGGCTTCCGTTGGTCTAACTTCCGCCGACTCATTTCTCTTCACCGACATCGCCAGTGGAATGCTGGGATTGAGTTTGACGCCTTCGACCGTAGTTTCTTTGCGCCTCTCTAAACAAGCAAACCTCCGTCTTCTCCTTTTCTGGGTCTTGGTAAGGCGCTGTTCAGGGTCCGCCGTTTAAGGGGCAGTACTTTGAAGAGCCGCAATACCATATGTTGCAAGATCGGACGAAACATCAGAAGGAGAGATGATGTTGGCTCTGAGAGACGGATCGGCTTCCGTTGGCCTAACGGACTCCGTTGACGCCTTCGAGCGTCGTTTCTTTGAACCGCTGTAAACAAGCAATCCTTCGTCTTCTCTTTCTTTGGCACTTAGACAGGCGCTCTTGGAACTCTGTATCTTCATTAGATCGATCTAACTTAACGGTGTCTTGAGACACGAGTTGTGATTGTTCTTCCCCACTTCTTTCGACATCTAATAGATGATTTCTATCATCAGGAATTTTTACCGGCATGTAAGTTGGAACCTCCAGAATCCGAGTTCCTGCCGCAGTCGAAGCGACTACGGGTGGATTTTCGCCTATGCGAGTACCACCTGGAGTATATACCGTAACGTTGTCTTCCATACCATAAGTAAATAAATGGTTTACGACAGGACTTTTATTTCAAAAAAAAAGAAACTATAATCCTGTTTACCGCAGAAGATAGCCGCGGTATGCCTTATTCACCAAATAAGGCCGTAGTCTGGACTTTATTCGCCTTCTACGACAGGCGTGCCTAACCACGGGAAAATTCTAACCCCTATCCCGCAGGGGGATAAAAACTAAAGCCAATGTTTTATTCATCACGCTATATCACAAATGGTCCATAAGGACCTAACTATGGCGAAGTAGGGGGGTTTGCCCGCCAAGTTTCATCAACACTACAACCGTAAACAAAAAAAGATTTTTTTTCTAAAGAAACAAATTTGTCAATTTTAATCGGTTTCACATCATTTTTAACTTAAAACTAACCGTTTTTTGTTTTAAACTTCCATTGTGACGTATTCGAACCCGATTATCGGACACAACCATTTTTGAAGTGTAATTTTCTTGAATTTATTCCAAAACAAGTGAAAAATAACTCTGATCACTGCGGCGCACTTTAATAAAACGACCGTACACTAGGTAATTCTTTGACATACTAAAGACAGGACGCCAGCATTTTTACGGGTTTTTATGTTCCGCATTCTCTTTGTGCACACCTTCCTTCAACTACTCGTGTGAAGGTGATTTAATGTTGTTTGGTGGTGCGGTTTACATGTTCTTTTTTATGAAATAAGCCCAATGGCCCAGTGACACCCTCACACACCCTCTAACGACTGGTAATGACTCACAGAAAGAACAACAGCAAAGTACATGTTGAGATAAGCGAGGGAAGAAACTAGGTTCTGTTTTGGTTCCCCGACTTGTAAATTAGCACGCAATTTGAGGATGAAATTTTCTAGAACATTCGGGTAGTCAACGTGCGTTTGGCGGTTTTGTAATCATTCCTATTGATTACTAAGCTTACTTACATGTGACTAATACCACACGTAGGTAGGCTGATAATTTCCTTGTGCTCCGGTTTCGCATAGATATGTTCTATTTAAAATGTTACCTATGTTTGACCCAAAACGACATTACACAAATGTAAACATGTTGACAATACAAGCTACGTAAGTTCATTTTATGTCAAATGAACGAAAATATCGGAGCATGAATGTGATTCAAGGAGTGCCCGTGCAGAAAGGCCTGTTGCTCTGTTTTTGCGTGTTGAAAGATTAAAAAGCTTATAGCTGTTTAAAAGAAGCAGAAGAAGTTCAATTTAATCTAAGCTTCATTCTCAAACAAACTAAAAACGTAGAGTTTGATTTGCCTAATTTTAGAAATTGCATTTGTCAATATCGTGTCAAGTATAATTGGCAGCGCCATATAACTTGCTATTAATTAACAATTAACGAGACGCAAATAAACGAACTTTAAACGTGGCAATTAACTCTGATTTGCAATGTCAACATGATCGAGTGTAAGTTCAAGAATTTTATTGAAACTGTGCGGTGCACATTAAAAGGCCATGGCGCTTTTGTTGTAAACTGACACACTTTGCTAGTTGATAGAAAGGGTTGCCCTTTTTTAAAAACAATGCAAAGTTAGTGGGTTTCGGTTCTGCTGTTATCTTAGTGAGTACGATAAGAAAAACAAACTTAAAACGCACTGTTTTCTTTGGTAAAAGAAAAAGCAGTGGTAGACTACGAATCGCCGTCACCTGTACTTACTTAGGAGGCACTACAGTTCTGTTTGCCGACAAAGAAGCGTCTTCAGTTCTTGAAAAACTGCCTACAGTTGCACACCTCTACATTGACACTTTGGGTTAGAGTCGAAGATTCTGCGGGCTGAACTCGTTTATGCTCATTTGTTTTACATGAGTTCCAGGCACGTTCAGTTTAGTTCTAGAAAGTACCTTACTACCTCAAAGTCATAGCAGTTTATTGTGACATTCTGTCTTATTTTTTTAACGTTGCGTCTCTCGCGCTGACAACATACAGCCGTTGACAAGTAATTCGACACAAAATTCGAGGTGAAATTATGGATGGAATTGGTGTAGATATATCAGAAAGAACGGTCGCACGTCATTTGGTGGAAGCCGGACTTCATGGAAGACTCGCACGCATGAAATCATTGATCAAATTGATTCAAAGAATACGGCGCATCGCATCGCGTTTGCTAAAAACCATAGTGGTTGGAAGACAAACCAATGGAAATTTTTATTGTGCAGCGACGAATCGAAGATAAATCGGATTGGCCCCGGCGGCAGAAGGTGCGTCCGGCGCCCAAAAGGTAAGGAACTTGATCCCAAATACATTTCGCCAGTAGTAAAACATGGCGGCGGATCAATTTTCGTTTGAGGATGTTTTTCGTGGAATGGCGTATTGTGGAAACGAAATGCTACCATGGGCCGAAGAAAACAAGAAGGATATTTGGTCTTCTCAGCAAGACAACGACCCAAAGCATACCGCGAAACTTACATAAGAGTTTTTTTTTTAAATGAAACGCCATGGGAGTACTTGACTGGCCATCGCAAAGTCCTGACTTAAATCCCATCGAACACGTTTAGAGCGATGTTAAAAATGCCGTCAGTACGCAAAACATTACGAATTTGGATGTTTTGTTCGAAAAAGTAAAGGAAGCGCGATATGCATTTCCTGTGGAGAGATACCGAGGCCTTATCCAATCAATGCAAAGACGATGTGGAGCTCTATTGAAGCAGAGAGGATTTCCGATAAAATATTAGCCCCAATTAAGTGTCTCAGTCAAATGTGAGATCTTAGTATGAAATTAGGTTCAAAACTAAATATGCCATCCGTCAAAGTGCGTAAGCATATTGTTTCAAAGAGAAAGAAAGAAAGAAGATAACAAGAGCAAATGCAAATGTTATCAATAGCCATCGGAATATGGGTAAATACAGCAACAAAGTAATCGTTTCTATTCAGTTGTCAACACGGCTGTAAATGCTTGGTCTGTACCTTTATATTTACATTGCTCAATTTTTGAAAAAAAAAAACACAGTGGACTTCAGTACACAGCCACTAACAATAAATAAATTATTATTGCTCAAACATTTATGTATTATGATACTCCATTCCAAAGTGCACGGCACACAGGCGGTGTCAATAATTGTAGAACGAAAAGGTCCGACAAACGAAATCGCGCAACAACTTCCAAAAATGGAGATTATCTAACAAAGTTACCGAAAAATGTACCCACACTTAACGGATGTATAATCATTACGTACATTACTCAAATGTAGCAAAAAAAAACATGATTACGTAAAGCAATTTAGTTACACTGGCTGCGTTCGATATCCAGTCATAGATGAAAAATTTTCCAATATTTTATCTTTCGATTAGAAACTCTAAAATAGGTAATTTCCTCCGCATTTCAATAATTGTTTTTTTTTTCAACTTTATCTGAATTAGGTCGGGTATGCGTATGCCACATGAATACCTCCACTAAATAATATAATCGGTCAGACAGCAATTATAAGTCAGTTGTCAGTCTCGTGGCGGTATCACGAAAATTAACAAACTTAAATTTAATGACGTAAGCAGTGTCAATATCAAAAACTGTTCATATTTCAAAGAACAAATTTTAAACTGAAATAAACTGGTTATCATTTGTCGCAGACATAAAAATGGGTTAACAAAATTTTTTTTATAACAGTTGTTGCGTCAATATATAGGCTCCCTTTTGCGTTAAAAAAAAAAACAACAATCTAAAGTGGATTAGAATTTATTCATAGAAAAAAAAAAAACTACTTACAGATGATGATTTGGGCTTCATTTTGCTGCAGTTTCTATTTCTCTGTCCAAGTTAGAAGGTAATAAAAACCTGAAAAGTTATAGAAAATAAATATATTTATTAGTTAAAAGTTCAAAATGTATGTAAACAAAACTTATTCTAGCCATTACAATTTACTTAGGCACGTAATTCCAGATAAAAGCAAACTTTTTTAGAGAATGAAGTGGTGATAAATACTTTTCGCTTTCGCGCTTGTTCAGAGGTTTATTTCGATGGAATTATGACATCAGGCGTTTGCAATTTTGTGCAGGTAGTAAGCTTGAGAGGGAGTAGAGGTATATGGACATGAAGTTGAAATTCCAAGAACAGAAATAAACGAATCTTAGCTATTTTTAAAGTGTTAATTAATCGAGATAGCCGCACATTGCTAAGCGCTGAATTTATTTCAGATTTGTGTGGTGAATCACTTGGGTAATTTTGTTGATAAGTAATCGCAGTTATTAGTGGGATTTAAGAAGAATGACGATAGATTTTTTATAGCTTTAAATTGCATTCATTCAAGTTATCAATTCTGTGCAATGTTATCGAAGTTCATACTTATCGAATTCAATAAATGCACTGCACTAATCATTATGTCATGTTAGATAGATTGAAAATTGGTCAATGTCTGTGTGTCCGGAGATTTTCATGTCATCAGCTAAGATAGATAGGTAGAAGTATTCAATGAATGAATGAATTCACCATAATTTATGGTCAAAATAGAGATAATCGATTTGCCAAATAAATATATTATCCACGAAATTAATTTCTATTGAAACGTTTAACTCTGTAGCAATTAAATCAACAGATTTCTGTACACACACACTCTATTTTGTCGGTAGCAGTTGAACTGTCTCTCAAAAATCCTTGATGGTTTGAGTAAAGGAAGTATTTGCAGTGAAAAGACTTGTATAATTAATAAATAATGCTTTCGAAAAGTTTGGGAATGCACAAAAGTTAACGATATATAATAAAAAAATTAAGTAACAGGCTGGCTTTAAAACTTCGCGTATTTTTTTCAGACCCATATGAGGGATAGCACGTGCCACCTCGTAAAATTATCGTAAAACTAGAAATAAATATATATGTAATAGTTTACGACAATTAAAATACAATTAAAATAGTAAACTTATGTCGCCTTAAGGCAAGAGCAGCACTGACAGCAGTTCGAGTAAACTGTGACAGTTGAGGATGGGTGAATGAAAATCGACATTAGTGATGATACGTCTTTAGATAAACATTATTTGCCACACTTCAATGCAAACAAGTTGCGTAACCATAACCACAAATTTTTAATCATTTTCAAAGGAAATTAAATAAAGGATGAGAAATGACGGTTTACCAAAAAGCATATTGCTTTTCATTATTTATTTAAGCAGACTCATTTATCGAAAACTTTACAATTCCCAGAAAAATATTCACAATTTTAATAAAAAGTTAGAATTTATAGGCTCAGGGGCTATCTCAGGGTCTTTTTTTATATTTGTATTATTAATTAAGTGATTAGCACATGCAAAGCGATTAAAAACCCCTGAGTCTAATATAGCAAGAACCTGCAATGTATTGACGTTTCCTGAACGACTTTGAGTGAAGCTACATTCACTTAAGATGAATTTAACTACCATTTGAAAAACTATTGTGAACGATCGTTGAAAACGTGAATTAACGCTCGCTTCAGTTCAATGATTTTGTCATTGGAAGATTTTCAAATCTACCTCTCAAAACAATTATGTTTGCACAAATTTGACATATTTACAGGTGTACAGTACAAAACCATTTTATTTCAATTTAATTAAAACGCTTCATTAACTTTCGTTGCTATTCCCAATCACGTCGTTTCCTTCTCTTTGCACTTGTCTTTCTTTTGTCGAAAGAGAATAAAAAAGCAAAGCAAAGAGAAGAGAAGAAATAAGCGAAAAATATAATACATGTATGTATTAATTTTATTTTCATGTCTCAATGAAACGAAATGGCCCTTGAAATATTTGAACGTCTTGAAATTAGTCACATTTGTCACAATATTGTCCGTTTGTTGTCAACAACTATGTATGTATGAAAAAATACACAGTTTTTTTTATTGTTTATTAAATGCATTACTCAATAAGCCCCAAATTACATCATAGTAGATAGAGATACCGACATCAATTGAGCATACAAAATCGCTAGCAGGTAACAAACAACAAGCACTCATAATTGGTGTGAAACAAAACAATAATGGAATTGTTTGTGGGGAGGTTAAGGTTGATAGACTCCCAATGAAATCAAAGATTGCCTTAACAATACAAACTAACTCGTAGGTATGCGCTTCCATTGAATTGACAAAATTCGATTGTTGCATTTGAGTGCGAACTTCATTTTATTGAGTTATTATTTCCAAATCGAGGAGAAGCAGCAATCTGATTTTTTTTTCTTTTCAAGAAAAACCTGTTCATCATATTCATTCGCGAGTTGACTAGAGAGACTATGACTATGTTACCAATTTGTTAATGTATGACCGCAATTCTAGAGGCAAACAACAAGCAATGACTCAATGGAATTGGGTGGCGGTAGTGGTGGTGAGGAGAGCAGCACCACCACCGGCCCGACCACACCAAGATGATGAACTCAGAGAACAAGCAAGTCAAGAAACTCACAACATGGAGCGGCTATAATTATGAAGTGGTATTGCCATTTATGCGCATTCGTCTTGTTTTTGTATTGATTTATTGCTAAATTGGATTGGACATGGACACTGCTACGGACGGATTCTTCTAATTCTATACTACTCCCACCTTTTGCTGTACACGATTTAGTCATCATAAATTTATTGCATTCAACCAACTTATTGTGATAATAAGAAATTATTCAGCACTGAATTTGAATTTGAGTTGTGTAAATTCGTCTATGTCATGAATCATCAGCACAACAAACAAGATTGTGCTATAAGAAGATTTCTATAAAAAAAAAATTATTGTGATTGACTTTGTGAGATGGAATTTGTAGCTTAATTTTTTGTTGATACGATGATGTATTTTATTGCGTTGAAGTTTTATCCGAAAACATGGGTTTACCAACCAGTTTGCTTGTCATAAAATTAACATCTCTGAATAGATGCAAATCTCTTAGCAAACAAACAAGAGTAAATGTTTTGAATGTAAACAGATTTTGTATTTTCTTATTCGTTTTGAATAAAAAGCAAAAATTATGCCAATAATAAGAACAAGCCTTAACAAATTGTTAAAATTATGTAAATAAAAGGTGTTTTTTTTAGAAGTATATAACTTTAAGTTGGCAACACTATTTTAAATGGCGGCCATTTCCATTTCCTACAGTGCGTTCAGAAGAAGTCCCAACTCGTGGAAGAATTGAAGCCACAGGATCACCTAGCAAGGCGAATGGGCCCAAAACAAGATTGATACTATTTTCTGTGAGGATATGTGAAGTCGCAAGTCTACCCCGAAAAGCCCGAAACGATTGACCACGTGGAGGCCAACATTTGTTATTGGCCACTTATTTTAGAAAAAGTCATCGAAAATTGGGCCTCCAGATTAGACTACGGTCATATGCCAGAAATCATATTTAATTTCAAAAAAAGGAAATTTTAAGTCAATTTAAAAAAATCATCTTTGTATTATTCCATTTCAAACTCTAAAAAAACCCTTTATTTCTCTATCGCCATGAAACTCAAGTTTTCTAAACTCAAATTGGTTCAGAAACTTCATTTATTGAAGAGAAGAAGCGAAGTCTGTTACGTTGCGAAAATACATCTAATTCGTATTCTTCTGGGCGGAGTTAATTCCAATGAGAAGGCGCTAAGGCAAAATCATTGCTCTTTTGCAAAAAAAAATTTCTAGTCTTCGTTTAAGTTTTTTATTTGGAGGCATGTGCAGGGAACAACTTCACAGTCAAAGGCAACATAACTGTCCATTATCAATGGAATAGAGCAGCAAATTTGGCTGATCTTATTTTCCATAAATATATATATACACCTTACAATATCTGTGTTTTATGAACCAGTACTAGTTGCGAACACAACAAAAATGCACAAGTAAGTGAAAACTGTCAGATCAAGTTAGAGCAGAAGAGTTCACTCAGGCAGCAAATAAACAAATCAGCTGACATTTCTTTGACATTTCCCACGCACATGCTCTATCCCAAAAGTGGGTGCAGAAAATATTGCACCACTCTATGCTGGATAAGGGGGTAGAACACTTTGCTCATTGAACACGAAGTAAGGTTATTCTCTAATCTTTTCTTTAACATTCTGTGCAGCTCATCTCCGTGAAGCCTTCAAATGCAGTTAACTCTTTCTCGCTCATTTAATTACACTTAATTAACATTCATGATTACCGATCATAATTGATTTGTTTAGGCACATTAATAAAATAACATCACCCCTTCTGACACTTGATACACTGAATTAAACCTCACGACTTACTCTTAGCTACTCGACTCATTAACTCGACGAAAACCGCCATCATCGTTAGCTGTTCTCTACCACACTGACAAACCCGGTCGGTACCTTAATGTTTTCACAGAGCTAACGGAAACAATTAATTTCATAATTTCCCTCTACTTGTAACTTGTAACACCTATAACAGTTCTTGAAATCGTTACACATTTCCATATTTACAAGCTTAACGATCCATGTAAGTTCTATTTTAAGAAGAGTTAAGACTGACTGACCCAAAAGTTCATCATTCTAGCAAATCCATTAAAAACCACTAGATAAAAACTTGAATTACTGCAGTAATTTACTGCATGTTTTCGGTTTGCCTCACACCTTGTGCCGTTGCAATTCCAATGTCTATGTACTTTTGCTCACCTTAACTGCAAGTTAAATTGCGTTCGAGCACGAAAACCAGCTCTCTACTGATTGCCTGGAATTTCGTCTGTGGGCTTTTTAGCTACACGACACCGACACGTCGACGAGTGTAGAAAATCAAATCCAGTTTCTCTCTCTCTAGTTTTGATTCTATTTCTATTTTTGTGATTCACCACCGCGTTTTGCACGCGACTAGAATGCAATTTGGATTGACATCGGCGAAAATTGCTTTCTTGCAAATTAAAAATAACGCAAAAGTTAGGTAGACATGGCAGGCGCTGCCTGCATTGTTGTCTGTCCGTTTCGAGTTTTTTCGTCGCGACAATTTAGCGCCGGAAGTTTTTGGACTCTTTGCCTTTTTCCATAACAACGGCGGGTGGCGGCAGACAACAAGACAATTTGCTAAAAGACAGTGCGCTCTGTCAGTTTGACAGTTTGAGTTTAAAAATTAAAAGGAAATCTTTTGTATCTCCAATGCTTCCCATTTATTTATAGATTCCATGGTGTCTGTTCGCTGTTCTCACTTTTCTTGCCCTCTTTTGATTGTGTATCTGTTTGTTTCGCATAAATCACGAAGCGAAATGCTCGAATTTGTGTCAAGTTTAAGCGGTTAGCTGCAGTTTTTCTATGGAATTTCATCAATTCCGCGAAGCCGGCTGCTGGTAGCAAAAATTCGAAATCGAATGTGTGTTGTGTTTGTGTACAGGTGAAAACGTTAAACCGCACATATGTATGTATATGGATGACCTCAAACACACACACACATACACGATATTCATCACTATAAGCAGCATCAAAACAGCACAATCACGACGATTACGATGTGAATGACATCATTTTCGGATGCCTGTTTTTAGAGATGTTCTCCCTCACTTCGAGAAATATCTACACAGAGATTTGCTGTGCTTTTTTGATTTCGATTCGATTCCAAAAAAATAAATAAACGTTTTTACGAGTTTCTATTGTGCTTGTGTACCTTCTCCAGCGAGTGAACGGATGAATGTATTGTGCACACGGCACGGACCTTGACAGAGGTAGGTACTTATTAGCTAATGTCACCGGATATTTTTTTCACTAAGTTTTATTACAAATATTGCCATTAGTTGCCACCATCCGCAATTCAATTAATGTACAAGTTTTAATTTGGATACGTTTTAAGATAGATCTTTGACAAGTGGTTCACCCCAGAAACACTGTACGGGTGGGATACCCGCATGCACTTTGCGTTTCTGATGATTACAATTTTATGTGTTTTTTTTATAATATGGTCGCATGATGAGTTCAAGTACAAATACACGAGTAAAATAAGTCGAATGACTTACGAGATAAATGACGCCGACAATGATGACGGTGGCAATAAATTGATGTCGTGACTTTTTTGGCTTAGCCTTACAAAACTTTGTTAAATAAATTCAAAGGGGGACCAGATTCAGCATTGAGATATTGTTATCAACCCCAAAGTCATTTGTTCAATAATTGCTGGGTCGTCGTAGTAGTCATGTACTGACCGGTTGGAGTTTTATTGTTGTTGGTTTCAAAATAGTGACAGCAAATGCTTTTGACAGAGTTCAGGTGTTACAATTATAAAGTGAATTTATGCCTTTATTCGCTGACTTAAAGATTATATAGAGTCTTACAAGTCTTGCACGCAAAGGGAGCATAAAACGATAATTTGAAGTCAGCACGTGAGAAGTAAAAATGGGGTATTTGTCAAGAACTGTCAGATGTCAAAATACTGTATCAGTGGTGGAAAACTCATTACTTACTTACAACGTTCATTAGCGCAATAAATATGAACAAATATGTTTGGAGAAATTGCATAATGTTGGTTAAATTGTGCTTAATAGAATCAGTTAGCCGAATGATTAATTGCAGAATCGATAACTGGGTCAAATTCAACAGACAAGTCACATGTATCTACCCTACGAACGATATTGAATTCATTAGGTCATCTTTACATGGGTTCGTTTTAAGCTTTTGCAAAGAATAGATCCATATCTCGTAGATGTGTGCATGGTTACATATTACTATTTAACAATTCGGATGCATTTATGCGAGCACAGCACAGTCTATGTCCCTAATTTACATAAAGCCTTGAAATTCGCTTCGAACTTAATGTGGCTGCAGCACATAGAGATTTGTAGCTAGGCAACGCATTGTGCAAGATTTATTTACTGTTTGCATACATTGTACAATTTGTTTTTGAACCTGATAGTTGAAACGCATGATAATAACCGTTTTTTTTTGGGCTGAGAAGTCAACTAAAAGATTTTTTAAAATATAAATTTCCGAACTTTGACAGGTGAATGCGGCCATATTGTTGAAGCTGCATCTGTCAAATTGGTTTTCATTTGATAAGTGAGTCTTCTGTTTAAGCAACATTTCGGCTGCTTCGTCAACAAGCAAAATTGTCGTATTTGGGACGACAACAGTCCACATGAGATCCACCAAATTGCAATGCATCCAGAGAAACTCACTGTTTGGTGTGGATTTTGGATAGGCGGCAACATCGGTCCATACCTTTTTTGAGTACGATGTCCGCCAGGCCATGGTGTTGGCAAGAGGAATGGGTCAGTGACAACCAAATTTCTTTAGGTCCTGATTGGATGATATGACAAGACGGAGCTACGTGCCACGCAGCCTGTGCCACAATGCAGAATTTGCACGAGCGATTTCCGAATATGATTATCTCATGTGAATTGACCACCGATATCGTGCGATTTGTGTTTTATTTAAATTTAAAGATAGGAAACGCTTAATGAAAAACCCTTTACATATTATTTGGTAAGTACGCCCCTCTACCGAAAAACTAAGGAAAGTTTATATAAGGCTTTATTTCAACGAAGAACTCTTCGAGCTGTACAGTGACATCAACGTGGTCAAAAAACTGGGCATAGCCCGCAGAATCTTCGACTCTGATCCGAAGGAACAACGCAGTAGAGAGAAGCCCAATTTTAGGTGGTGGTTGAAAGAATCAATCAAAGCAAAGCGTGTGCTCGTGATATAATATAAGCGAAATGGGAAAGAAATATAAATCGAACTGTGATTTAATATTTAGGTAACACCTTCCAGGACAAATTTATTTCCATAATAAGTTGAACGTGATATCGATGGTCTTTAAACTGTAAAAAGCCTATATTAATCTTCATTTAAATTTAACGGGTTAATGTCACACCAGAGAACGAGATTGCGAAAATCAGATTAAAGGCAGGCACTTAAGGGTGTTTTTTTTTAGAGGCATAAAACTTTAAGTTGGCAACACTATTTAAACTGACGGCCATTTTGTCAGCTGTCAAGTGATTTATTTTTAGTTTGGTTTCGCATTTCAACATGAATAGACTGACGCCTTAACAACGATAATCCTCAAGTGTATGTTGAGACGCCGTTGGATCCACAAAAACTGACTGTTAGGTGTGCTTTATGGGTTGGTGGAATAATTATTTAAATTAATTTTAGGGAAAAATTTCCTGTCATCAGCATAGCCTTAACATTCGGTTGATCTAACAAATTCACGAATATCAGTTGTAAATAAAATCATTAGTGCTGTAACCAATACAGACATTGGGGGCCAATCAGACTGTTTGCTTTTTGTTAGCCAGACATGATGATATCCCTTGATTAAGTTTTAAATGAATTACCGATTCAGTAGCTTAGTCTATCAATTAACACTTATTTGTAGGATTCGGACTCTCAAGGACATATTCTCAGATATCTTCATAAATTGAGTATCGAGCAAACATTATGATTTTTAATTTCGATTCACAATAGTTCCGACAAGTTCTTCTCATCTTTTTCAATCGAATTCTGATATGCAAAAAAATGCTGGATAATTAATTATGAACATGATGCTTAGTAAGTGAAGCCTTTACATCTGTTGTTTTCTCGTTGCCACTTTGTCTAGGTTGTCAGAAAAAAAACCACTCACACACACAAGACGTGTTCTGAATTTGGTATGACTAATTGTGAACTACATACAAATGGGTTATTTGTGACTATTAATAAGCCCCTGTCATTAACCACATCACGCCCATCACTATCATTACATGACGTTAAATTCTTATTTTTTTTCGACGAAGCTATTAATCGATGTAAGGATTTATCCGCTCTGAGTCAGATGGTCAACGTGTTTTACTTGAATCATTTTACGCATTAATGGCTCATAAAATGCATCATACGTAGGTGTAGCACAAACATATTTTTTTTATATAGCTAGTTGTCATCATTATCAAGGCTTTTCAAAGAACAAGATATTCTACCAAAAAGATTCCATTAAATGTCAGTAAGCCTCTAAAAATAGAGCATGCTTTAATAAATGTCATCATAGAACCGAATGTTAGATAATAACTGCTTTATATGTATGCATATTGTTTTCGTTTGTGTCATGGGAATTATGTTTGTTAAACAATTATTTGTTGTGCATGGTTCTTTTTTTTTCATTCATTTTATTTCTATAGATAAGATAAAAACAGATGAAAAAAAAAAGTATAGCGAAGCTTTAATTAGGTAACTATGATGAGAAACTTTACGTGTATGGCGGGAAATATTTGTAGTCATACGTATGCAATTATATATCCAATGCCAATGAAGCAATTAATAGATAAATGTGATTATTTAATGATTGCGCGTTTGGGTCTGAAAACGGAAAACTATCAGTATCAGTACATTTGGCTGGAAATAAATTTTATGTCTAGTACCTACAATTAGGTACTGCTAGGCTATGAATATTATAAGCCTTTTTATAAGGTTGTTTGGACCACCTCATGACACGTGCGTAATCGCATTGAACAGGTGGTACTTGTAAAACTTTTGAAGAACACTACTGGACTTGAAATCACTTGAGGTCAAGATGATTTCTATACAAGGTTTTGAAGTTTCATTTTAACAATGATATAAGATCGGTTGCTTCCAATTTTACACTCGAAAATCAGGTCAAAGTTATGAGAAGCTAATTTTATAAACAGACAACAGTTTGTAGCTTATGATTGTTTGTATTTTAATCAGCGAATACATGATAGGCGGCTAGCAACTCAGATAAACGATTGCGTAATGTTTTGTTATATCGTTCAATACCTACGAGTATTCTATGTACATACATGTATGACGACATTACTTTATTGACTTGCTTTAATGCCGTTGGTGTTGTAAGTTTACAAAGAAAACGTTCTTGTTGGGAATATTGGAAGCATTTTTCGACTAATCCTTAGCGTTGGGCGAACAAATACTACTTCCAAACAGAATTGCCTAAGAATGTGAATATAGGTCAAATATAAAAAAGGTTCAACCTATAAAGTGACTGGAACTAAAAAAAAGGATGGTCTAAGAAAATTATGTGTCTGTTAAGGTCAAAATTTCACAGACCAAAGGAGGACTACAACTTCACAAATCGATTTTGAACTTAGCTGAATCAAATGTCAATTTTTTGTTTATTTTGACTTATTGATTATGGTCTTAAAGCTTACGTAGTTGGGTCAAATGTCCATAACAATTCTTTGAATAAGAAATAAAATAAGGGCCGAGAAGGAGACCGTTCCTTGACGATCTCGGGACCTACGTAATCAGTACCTGGGTGACTCGCTATGCAGGATTAAGGAAGAATATCACTCTCTCTTTGCCGGAGGCAGGCACAGTTAAGAATATGTGCTTTTCGTCAGGCAACCGTCTTGAACACAAATTTTTATAATGACAATTTGATGATCAGAGGAGGTTTTTTTATTTGCAAGACATTTGTTTGGAGACCAGCAACAAAGTTACGTAAGCAGTGTGTCTGTCATTTGAAAAGATATTAAAAATGCCTTAATCTCGGGTTGAGGGCCACCCAGATACAGAGGCTTGTGCATTTAAGTTGAACGACTTGTGGACTTATAGACTTGCAACATTTTTACGACTGACACATAAGCGGTCATAAAAACCTAGGCGTCAGCTGTGGTCAAGCCAGAAGCTGTTAAAAAATGTAACAAATGCCTAGAGGCAAATGGGATTTAACTATGTTGGGTGCCGGGGCACGTAGACATATATTGCGTGTAGCGAGAAGCCGGATAATATTGCAAGAAAGGGTTCGAATATGCACGCATCTCTGGCCCTTGAATCTATAAAATAACTCAACTTAAGTATGCTTTCACGGAAGGTTGATATAGAATGTATGAGTAGGACGACCCTACGTTGGACTAAGCAGCAACGATTTTCTCACACTTAAAGGAGCCCTCAGCGGGGAATGTGCGATAGGCATATCATCCAGTTAAGGTGGAAGGAACTCGGTTATCACGTCGCGATATCGAGCACCTGTAAGAGTCTCTGCTTTCGAAGAAGTATGGCCCTACTGTGTGGCCTCTAACCCAAAATATGCACCAAATAGTGAAACTTTGTGAATGTAATTGTTTTTCGACAATTCCATGTGTGTTCTCTGAATAAATGAAAATGAGCTTAGTCATATTCAATTGTGGATTTTCAATAATTAATTCTCTTTGCTGGTCATTTGGCTTTATTTCTTGTGTGCATTGAACTTTCTAAGAATAGAGACGCGGATCTTAAGTGTATAGAGTTTCTTCTTGCCACGACGCCGAATTGATGTTAATAAACTTTCATTGACATTTGAACGGCTTGTTATTCGAAGGCCAGAATGTTTTGATTCACCAATTGATCTAGTCTTCCAGAATTTTATAATAACTCTTGAGGAAGTTAAGTCAATATTCTGACCGTATTTTTTAGAAATTTGCGAACTTTGGCCGCCAAACTTTGTTATACTTTTGAAATATTGTTCAACAATGAAAACTCGTTTTTACTAAACCTAAACTGTTCAGAACACTTTACAATTGCCAACACCTTACTGCCCACATGAAGGAAAATTCAAATCTTGCGTGAATTCTCGGATACCCTTCATAAGTCTGAGTGGTTACTAGAGCAAACGAAATTGTCTAGAGTTTCTTTTCTACATCAACATATATTTTAATACATAAGTTCCGTAATTGGACAAGAAAGTCATAAAACCTAACCTATTCCGAATGCGTCCGAATGCATACAGACAGATTGTAATAAAATGGACCAGTAGTAATGTTTGAGCGATCCATCGGATGGAACTGAATATTTAAATTATTACAAACAGATCACTATAAAACAATTACTAAAGTTTAAGCGAATGTTCTGTCATACAAATGTCTCTAATTAAAAGCATCTAATAAAAACTCCATATATTCATACAATACCCAAGCGTCAACTTTAACCTATTCTCGTTTCGGTACTTTTTTAAACCATTTTTTTCGTTTAGTTTTTCCACAAAAAAAAAGGTGATCATTTAGTGTATGTTTCATCGCCACCAACCGGTTGAGTTAACGTTATTGCTTTTCTCATTCTCGCACACCGCTTGGCCTTCTCGTTCATTACAACTTAATCTGGAGTTCTGTTATTAACTGAAAAGTGTTTTCGCTTGTAATTTGCATAAATTAACAACTGATTCAAAAGTTTCCCTTTTTTCAGTCTACATTTATGTATGTGTGCATTTGTTGCACAACTTCTCTCCTTGTTCTCAGGTACTACATGTTTTTTTGTTGTATCTGAATCTCCACGTTGTACTGGGGTGGCATGATAACAATAGAAACCGGCTCAAGTAAATGTAATTTTTCGCCCATTAAATCACCGTTTATGACAACTTAATTTTCTGGAAACTAGCTAAAATTAATTGTATGCCCTGTGAGACTTTACACCTCTTAACCCACAACATACATAGTTTAATCTTAACAATAAGTTAGAAGTGATTGTTAAGTGATGTCTAGGGATGTCATATAATTGGATTAATTATCGTTGAATAACATAGATAGTAGTTTGTATTGATTGGATGGCAGATGTTACAGGTGTTGATTCTAAAAACAAAATTTAATTACATAATACGCTTTATTGTAGTGCAAATCATGTGGCACTGCGGTAATATCTAAGTTGGATTTTGTTAGCTTTGTCTTTTGCGCTAACAATTTATGACAATTTAAAAACAAGTTGATGTCGTGCTAAATAACGCATTTTGTGTATGGCCACTACTGTAAATGGTTTCTGTAATGAACCATGATCAATAACGACTATCGCGATTTGCAATTTAAAATTTGTATTTGTGTTATTGTGAATGGACTATTTTCATACATTTTATCAATTGGGACCCGGTAATCTGCTTTGCACTGCATCTGCTGGTCATTTTTTGAACCAAGAATGTGTCTACATGCTGTCTATATGCTTGTTTGCATATGTAAACAAAAAATTGGTAGTAAAAAAAATTTACATTTTAAATACAGTTCAAAATGAAAGGTGGTAATTTTTTTTTGCGGAATGTCTTTGGAAAATATGTAAGTGGATAAAAACAGTGAAAGAAATGAAAATTTCAAATAAGCTTCGGCTTAAACTAAACGTGAAATATGTAAAGAACCGCGTTTGAATTCTTGATGATATTAATATAATATTTTAATAGAAACATAAGTACAACACGAGCATCAATAGCGGCATTGAACACGATGGAGCACCAATTTTAAATGTTTAAATGGACAAAATTGTTACATATTTTAAATACACCATTCGACCATTGCGAGAAGGCGAAAATTTGGTGGATGCTGGTTGAGAAATATGGAAATATGTGTAGTCATGTAAGGCTGGTGTTGTCTTCCAACTATTATTTATAAAAACGTATAAATGTACAAAGAAATGCAATTATTAACAAAAACAAATAAATGTTAAACTATAACTTTGTCAAATATTGCAAATTGGTACTGGTTGATTTATTGTAAATTTCTTTTGGTCAAAAGAACTTAAGTATTTGCTAGTTGTTGTCCAGTTTTGTAAGAATTTCAATTTTATTTTAGAAAGTTTTGAAAATCTACAAAATTCAATACAAATTGACAGCAACTGACAGGACTGTAGACACATTACTGTTTCAAACTATGTGAGCTAGGTGGCAGGTTACCTGGTCCCAATTAAGAAAATGACACTGACAAAAAATTCAACCAAAATCGTCCGTTCACAATAGCAACAGCTAAAATTAATCAAACGTTAATACATAATTAACAACCGCTAAAGGTGTAAATGAGTTCTGATTAGTGGACATAGAAATAAACATGAAAATCAGCGAAGGAATGGACAGGACATAAAAGAAGATCAGTTATGAAATCGAGAAAAAAAGAGTTGAACTCCTGCATTTATTTTGTGAGTTTGAGACTTGTAATCGTTCGAAATATCTTAAATTAAGCAGACAGAAAGGTAATGAAATCCAATGATTATTCGCATAGTAAGTGAATGCTAAACTCTTTCAAATGCCTTTAAAATATCATTCGATCACCAAACAAGGACCATTTGCAGCGAGACCACTATTTATAACCTATAAATAGAAGATTTACATTATTTTTACCTTACGCTATAAACAATTTATATTAGACTTCGGTATATTATGTTTGGTGTCACCGCTATTTTCGTGATCAAAATGTTGGTAAAGAGTAGACAGTACAAACAATGACGAAGCCCGAAATTCATGGTTATTTCAATACAAACAAATTAGCAAAACAAACAAAAATTTCTTACGTGCCTCTGAAGTAAAAAAGTAATACAAGTTCTTATCGTCTATTCGTTGTCCCAGCTGCATGAACAACAAACACTAGATGCTTGTTCGTACCAACAAAAAATGATTCATACAAAAGTGTCACGAGGCCGCCTACCATTACATCAGAGAAGTATCTAAACAAACAATCATATCCGCCGTTCACTCATGCAAACTTGAAATTTTGAATTTACAAATACAAACTTGTAACGACCATCTAAATTTGTTCGCGAATAAAAAATAAACATCTGCATCGATGCCATATTCTTATTCCTTTCAACAAACACTACATAGACGAAACTCAGCGATTTCGTTCAACACTTCTCCCACCCAACCGGACACGCTTTTATTATTTATATTTGAATTGCTGCCAACTATCAGTGCCACCCCGCCACCACCGTAGCCCTTCTCTTCTTCCCGATTGGAACGTCAACAATATACTATTCATCGAAATCGTAATCCAAGAAAATAAACTGGGAACCAACAACAACACCAAAATACTTTTATGAATGAAACTACGTCTAAGCGAAAATCTATTTTTAATCTAATGACTCTTCTGACCTATACCAGAGAATACAAAATAAATTATAAAACAGACCATAATAGCCAAGCAAGGAAATGCGGCCGGCAGCACGCAACAACGTAACGCCCGCCCCCTTTTCCGCTTGAACTTTCTATTTTTACTAATCGAGGAGCGAGCTGAAGAGATTTGTTATCACTGACTATACTAACAGGTGTCGTGCCGGTTGACCTTACTGACTGGAATATTTATAAACAAAAAAGCTGATTTTTGTTTGTTTATTTAGAAAATGTTATGTACTTTGATTTCGAATGGAATTATGGGATAGAGTGGTGTTGAAAGGGCTGTTTTTTTTTCTTGTTCTGTACAAATATGACATATGCTAGTAAGTTGTAAACATATCGTTATGCAATAAAATACGTGCAAACATAAGAAGTAGTATTAAGGGACAATTAATATTCCCTTATTCAATTTACTTTTGAAAGTAAAAAGTGATTACATATTTTGATTCGATTAGAATAAACGCAGAGGATGTAGTTAGTTGCATGACGTGGGGACTGGGGAATAAAAATAAATCTTTACGATTTCTTATATCTAAGAGGTCTTTGTTCAGTTAATACGCGTGAGCCTCTTGAACCTAGAAGGCGCTAATCAGCACGTAATTGCGTAGTTTCCGGTGCGAAGCGTAATGTGCAATTTCGCAAAACTAGCTGGTCAAAGTCGAATGAATAATAATGTTGAAGAAGATTTTGAATATAATTGAATCCAAGGAGACTATAGCTTTGTTCAATGAGGCTGTCCAGCTAAGTCCAACATAAGTTCATGATTAATGTCTATTAATTCATGATTTATACTAAACTTGTAATCTCAAATAATTATCCAACAATCGAAAATAAAATTGTCATTTTTTGACAACTAACATGTATGGCTGTAATTTTTTTACAAATTTGTTCTGCTCTGCCTTGCAAACAAAGCTTATTACAAAGCAGTCAAGCGTCCCAAAAAGCCTTTATTATAAAGTTTTAACATGCATTGTGAATGCATATTATGCGCAAAGAAAACCAAACAAAGCATCGTGAACAGATCTGATACAAGTCACATTTCATAGTCCGCAAATAAATTGAAGCGTCGTCACCAAAATCGTAAGTATTAATTATTTACATTATAATTAATTATTAACAAAACAATATATCTATTTGCACTGAAAGTCCTGGATCAGGAAGTCGTTCCAACCATTATATAGCATCATAAAAGCGTCGTAAAATGAAAGCAATGCAAGCTCAGTGATACATTCACCATGCGCATATTTTTTTGACGTTTTGAAATTTAGCCGCAAGTATTACCTTTAACTTTAAACAAAAATAATAGGGTGTATAGTCTCAGAATAGTAATTATACAAATAGTCGACTCCCTTTTTATATACTTGAAGAAGGCGCAGAATGGTATACATTTTTGCATGCAATCAAATTGTCTAGCTCACGCACATAATCACATTACTGCTGTACGTCATCCATCTTGGAAACAAATATGTCATGTAGGTATCATTAGTGTCAAACTGCGCTTTAAAACTTCACATTTTTGACATGCACCAGCACCCAGTTATTTTCTGTGAAAGATTAAAATCAACTTGCAACGTGTGCTACTACAAAATGTAAAACTTATAACAAGTAAAACTCTAACAATGGACTGAATTGGTGCCATTCGTATTGGAATATGCCATATACTCTAATCGTAACTTCAGTTATTATCAATTTATTGGTATTTAAGGTATGTAAACATTTTATCCGGATCGAGTTGCCAATATAGAGTTTAAGGCTGATTATGTCCCACAACAAGATAAAAGTGCTACCGTGACTTCACAAAAATTAGGACAGCTACACGCAGCATGTGCCAAGTGCACAACAAAAACAGACCTGCTGTTGTCTATTTAATATTAGAATTTGATTTATTTTAATTTTCGCTATTGTGAACGGACTATTGTCATTAAATGTTATGTCAAAATGCGTGAGCATCGTCCGTTCACAATATTAAAACCCAAATACCAGTGCTTACAATAACATATGCTTTTATTTTTCAAACAATTTCGAAAACTATCTGTAATAAATATTAATTAACATTAACTGCCATCTTCTTTTATTTTCTGCAATAAATCAACAATTTCATAAATAAGTCATTTTCATGTGATAAAAACTCGCTTAGCAAATGAATTATCTGTGAGTGCGAATGTTCAAGAACATTTTCTGTTTACCTTCGAAATTAGAAATCCAGTGAAACTTGACGAAAGCCGTCTATTTCTAGAAGTGATAAACCAAGCCTTTGTAATTTTTTTTTTCTTTTTGTTAAAATATAAAACTTGCATGATCTAAAAACGACTCATATGATTTTCTAGCTTACTTATGATTAGCACAAACATTCTGGAGATAAAAACAAAAAAAAAAAAAAATTAGAAATGCAAATATGTATTTACCTGCGGCATCAACAACATATTTTTGTTTTTCTCATTAATTACCAAAGTAAACAGACGTAATTAAGGAGGAAACCAAAAAAGAGAAACAAAAAAAAAATTAACAATACCTTCTGTATGTGGTGGATGAGAAATAAATTTCCATTTCATTGTCGGCCACCTGAGACGTATACGTAACATTTAAGCAGATGATGAACAGGCCCACAAACTAGTAGCTTTGTGTTACAAAAAACAAAAAAAAACTATTAGAAGTTAAATAAAATAAGTAAATCACGCGATTTCCATGTTAGAAAAACAATTCGCTTCTCTTTGATGGATTATGGCTCAAAAAAAAAAAAAAAAAAATGCCGCGTGGACAGCCAGCTATCTCGACATTTTGCAGCGAGAGTTAAATTATATTGATGTTATGCAATGAAACTATATCGAAATTGTACTACACTCAGAGTCATTAAGTGATAATGTGCTTTAGACTCGCGCGGTAATTAAATTCCAGTCAGTTGCTGTTATTTATTTCTCTGCTTTTGGGCAAAGTTCAAGGTATGTATTCGAAGAGAAATAGAATTGGAATTTATATTGCTGTCTGGTGGTTTTCCATTTTTTTTTATTTCTTTCTTTTAATTATCTGCACTTGAGTACCTACAAGTCGTGGAGAAAGTAAAAGTGGATGTGCGAACAATTATGTAGGTATGTATGTATGTACATGATTGGGTAAACTAAATATACATATATATATAGGTATTGTGGCTGTGCATATTATAGCTGCCACTTCAATGAGTGTTGGACATCTCACACTTCAAAGATTGACCACATTTTGTAATTGCGGGCCAATGATTGTGAATGAGAAATATAAAGTTGACAAGTTTCTTGAACTATGGAATTGGTTCGAGAAAAGTTCAGAAACGTACCAAAGTCGATCGGAAATGTTCTCTTAATACATATGTCAATATCGTAAGCAACAGCAACATTATCTTAATCAGAAAATCACAAGTGTTGACACCTTTATGGGTATTACGCAAGGTAAATATGTGCATACGCCACAATTATCCGCAAAGCTGTCAATCGAATTGATTATGCGTATCTTTCTCAAATTTATAAGAGAAGATTTCTGATAAAACAATTGAAGTGACTTAAAAGACATCAACTCATCACTTTTTAATATTTTTTAAATGCGTCAGTGCTAACACAAATACGTCATAACAACGCCCATGAACAAGCATTTTAATCGATAACTTAGAAATAACGTAGAAATAAAAGATTACAATAAGGAGAGTTGGGTACTTTTTTTTTTATGTGGTCAAATATGTCAACATCATGACGTTGGAATAATAATTTAAGTAACACAATGCTAGAAATCCCCCGTGCAATAAAATTTATCAGGCAATTAAAGTTGCCCTTATTTCCGTATCAAGAAGCAAACATGTGCATATATGTATATTGCAGTACCTGCAATTTTTTTTTATAAAAAATAAATATGAAATCCATTTTTTCTTATATGGAAATTGAACAGGAAATCGTATTACCTATCCAAGACAATAATACAGATATGGGCAATCATACTTAACAAGGCGAAAGCTGAATCTTAATCTGGATATATCGATTTACTTTTCTCTTTAATTAATAGTACGGATTCGATTTTGTTAGATTGTTACTAAAAAAAACCTACACATGCTGCATGCGAGAGTGTGTGCGTGTGTTTGAATTATGCAGTCGTCAGGCTGGTTTAATCAAGAAGAGACGAATATAATAACGATGTGATGATGTAGGAATGAACAGCGAAAAAATTAAAAAATTAAACACCATGACTTTCTTCCCAGCTATCGTGTAAAAAAAAAAAAAAAAAAAAGATGGAGAGGCACAAAGACGGCGGCACGGAACACTTTCAAAAAGTTGGTCAGTTCATTTTTTTATACAAATTAAAACTCTGCATGTGATTCTTTCTCTATTTACTTATTCCAATCACACACAAATGCGGTGGTAGCAAACACGAAGACGAAGAAGAAGAAGAATAGGAAAAAGTAAGTAATTTGCTAAAGTGAAATACTTGGCCACATGTTGATGCGACTGATGTTGCAACAACGCATTCGCCTGAGTTGTTGTTGATGATCTATGTCAAGTTTATTTAGTGATTAAAAACAATTTAAAAATCATTCTTTAAAAGCCGACCCAAATTGTCAGGTTAAATGTTTCGAGATTTTTTTTCTTTAAGTGAAGGTCTATTCCATTTGAACTTGTTGTCAAACAGGACACACACAAAGTGAAGTTCAATTTTGCAGTTCGATGTATTTAAACTGATGTGAGTATTTTATAATTGAATCAATAATTCGGCATTTCACTTTGACAAGATATGAATTTGAACATAGTCGAATAGAGTAAAAGGCGAGAGTTTTTTTTCCGCCTTTAGGAATGACAAGTAGATCACATTTCCGGGAAGACAAAATATCTGTCTCCTGTCAAATTTACTGTCAGCGGAAACACTTTTTTCAATTTAAAAACCAACTCTCTATAAAACCCTTTAGGGATGGTAAGAAGATCAATTTTCCGAAAAGAAAATGCAAAATCTACCAATCACAAACCATATGTCAGCTGTCAAATTTACTGCCACTAGAAACTGTGTTGCCGATTTAACACTTTTGTCAATTTAAAAACCAACTCTCTATAAAACCCTTTAGGGATGACAAGTAGATCAATTTCCCGAAAAGAAATTGCAAAATATACCGAACACAAACCATATGTCCAGCTGTCAAATTTACTGCCACTAGAAACTAAAACAAAACCGATTTATGTAAAATCCAAAACCCTTTTGGGATGGTATTATGTTTAATGATTTTCAAAGTGTTCTTTTTATTCGTGGTGAAATGGTAAAATATACTGATATATCTGTCAGCTGTCATTAGAAACAGTGCTGCCAATTTAAAAACAAAAGCTCTATAAAAGAACATCCTATCAAAGTGCTTGAAATGTTTAGAATGCATGAAATCTAGTCTTTTAATATCAGACCCACGCCTAAGGCTATCGTTACACAGTTTTGTAGGTAGGTATACCACGTTGATTCAAAACATTTCTGTTAAACTGGTAGTGGTTTATTTTTTATAAAAGTTTTTCTGCTACTTCGTTTGCTCTTATATATAGGTTCCCCCCAAATAACTTTTTTTTTTTTTTAAACAGGGCGCAAAACATCGAGTGTAGCTTCGGCTGTGTGGCACGTAGCGCCGTCCTGTTGAAACCAAATGTTGCCGATATCCTCCTCTTCAATTTTTGTGAACAAAAATTCGTTCAACATGGCCCTATAACGATCGCCATTGACTGTAACGGCCACTCCTTGTTGTTGTTGTTCGTTGTTCAAGCGTATACACAACCATATTCTAATTATCTGTCAATTCAGACATGAGGTAAGTGTTACCATTCGTGAAATAAGCACTAGTTGAAAAAAAAAACGTTAGATGGCGGACCCTATAGTTTGGTTGTTCTTCTGGAAATAGTAAATTATAAATTCATTCGAAACATACTTAGCCATAACGGTTTTTAGCCAACGATTATTTTCTTGATTGATTGACACCTTTTTGTATTCAAAGCCCGAAAAAAATTAAAATAATTTTAGAAAAATTTCAAAAATTGTCTGCTCTTAGAAGTGGATCCCACGGTCCAATTAGAAAAAACTGTTGTCACTCTGTAGAAATGTTCCCACTGTAAGTTTAACGTTTACCCAAATATTTATACAAGCTAATCACAATCTATCGAAATTCAGCCAAATTCACATTGAATTAAACTTAATTGTGGGTCAGAAAAAAAAAGATGAAGTTTGAAACAATATTCAAATATTGTTCTTATCAATTAAGGCACCAAATGACTAATTTATAATTTGAAACCGGATACAAGCCGTACAAACTGTTCGATTAGCTAAAAGAAGACGCATACTCATCTCTGATAAATCGCCGAAGTTATGACAAATAAATTCTAAATTCAACACTGGATTCTGTATACACAAAGCCGAAATGTGGTCCCATTAAATGAATAAGCAAACAGCCAAATCAAATAGTTACATATTCCTCCATCCATTCAATTGCTCGAAAGCAACAAAAAAAATTAACTACATTTACCCAGAATTATGTCATCATAGTGTAAATGTATATAATATACGAAGAAAAAAACACACAAATTCGCATGAGCTTTATAACGTTTTCCTCTTAATTAGTTTTTTTTTTTTGTCATGGTTTCCTTTTTCTTCTGATAAAATTCCATTCTCAGTTAAAAGCGATTATAGCAGTAAATAGCACCTACCGCAAAATGCGTGAATCACGACTTGTAGAAGAAGCCGGTCTTGACTACAGAAGAACTCATGTATACTATATACTTACTTATTTATAAGTTTTAACATCTAATGTGTGACACGTTCTCGTTTTTTTATTTTTTTTTTCATTCAAATATTCGTTTGGCGTTCGTTGCTCGTGTGGTGTTCGATTTGATGCCATATCACCTATCGTGTGCCTGTTGTCAATGCTAACTTGGAAGATTTTTTCGTTTTTTTTTTTTTTGTCTAAAACGTTTTCAGAGTCGTGTTCGTAAGGCAATTAACAGTACACACTCATTGCAATCAGTAAAGTTTCGTAGTTAAAGTGAGTTTGCTTTGCTAGGACGTAGACTTTTTAGTCGTTAGGTAGAGCTGTGCATATATGTCAAACGAACATACACACATTTTTTTTATTATTGAAATTACCATTTTTAGAATAGAGTCTGGTATAATAAGTTTTCAAATTGAGAATGATGATTTCCTTTTCATGTTATTTTTGAAAAATCACGTATAAGATGTCAAGGGAATTAGAATATTTTACTTGTGATACCAATTTTGAGTCACACAGTTGACAGTTGCGTGATGTAATCAGATAGCAGCTGCGCACACTGATTACACTTATGGAATATTCTATTATTCATACATTGGAAATGTTGCCAAGATGGCAAGATGTTGAAAACAGGTAAAGTAAATGAGAGCGTGATATTTGCATGTCAGAATGGAAATTGAATTTGTATTCAAAGCGAATCATCAATAGATGTCAGTATTTATGCATTGTTGACATATGAAAAGTGATTTGACATTTTTATTATTCGTCCGAGTCAGAAACATAAATCACAAGACTGCGATTTTGTTTGTACTCCTTTTACCTTACTTCCACGTCATTTCGCATTCATTGTGACTTGTTTTCGCATGCACTTGACACATCTGTCGTAGTAATCACGTGAAAAGCACTGTCGCATCAAAACTAGCAATGATTGGAAATGATGTCCATTTCATATGTTCAAGATGTCTCGAAATGTAGCTTAACGGAGGTCATAAATCAAGTGAAAACGGGCTCGTTAAATCTACATTAATATGGTGGTTGGTAAGAGAATACCAATCATTGTCTCATGTTTGTTTCAGATGACACTTTCTGTCAGTTTATTTAGAGAAAGTATTTAGTTTTGATTCGCGATTTAAAATACGAATTTAATAGCATTTGACAGCGAATAAGTTTAGCAAGATTTGAAATGTAACGAAACAGAGTTAGTATATTGTCCAATTGAACCAAAAGCAAACATGGAGGTGCACGAAACTAATAGGCAAGATGGTTAAGACGAAGAATGGGCTCTTCCTGCGTTAGTATTGTAATTGTTTCTGATCGAGTTTAGAAGATGGAAAAAATTGTTTCTTGCAAGTAAGTCGACTTCTTTAGTTGGGAAGGTGACTTCTTTTGACCTCTAGCGCTGGAAACACACAGAGAAGCTGTGAGAATAACGGCAATGTGAGAAGTTTTTTGTGGAATACGCTTTTCACGCAATACGTCGTGTTTTTAATTTCAACAAACGCTCCAAAGAAAACACCTGGAGCAACCCTGAAGGAGTTTCTCGTCGTCAGTTTTTTTGGTTTTGGACCCCTGTCTATCCAATATTCTCTGATGCGCCGAAGTTCCGGGCAGCGCTAAAATTTCAAAGTCAAGTTTCCACGTTCCAAGTTCAAAATTTCGGCCAAGATCTGAGCCTGGCGAAGAATTTGCAAGAACCTGTCAGGGTTCAAGTTCTGGTGCTTCCGTGGAGTATGATAACGTACATAAGTCAAATATGCATCTTTCTTCCAAGCGTAAGTCAAAGCTGACAAATTTTTAAGTAGACCCAAACAACCGAATCAATATCTTACGACTCGTATACTTAATAATTGGTAAAACTGATTGATATAAGCGAATGCACTGATGATAGAGATACAGGGTCTTGATATTTGAGTTAAGCGTAATTTTCCTTTTACCAGAAATGAGACTTGTTTGGGTTCTGGTTCATACTGGAATCACGGGAAATGATACTCGATGTCACGGTTCTTTGGGTTGCAAACAGACCAAACTAGTTCGACCAACTATCTGTGGAAAATCTGCAGTATTTTCTCTATCCCTAGCGAGAAAGGACTGTAAGGCCACCATCATTTTGCAAAGCACCTTAATGTAAAGCACCTTTGTGAAGGTTACCTCATTGCTCGAATCAGTTTCCAGGCTCTGGATTTCTGGAAAAGGCACAATGGGCAAGTTTCTGTTTCTGAGCATTTCAGTGGATGTTCTCGCCGCTCGTATCGCCATTAGTCGCAGCTATAGTATGTTTTAAGCCCAAGACTTGAATAGAAAACTATCTCCTTAAATTTCTATTAAAATCTGTAGAGGTCTTGTCACATCGTGAACTTATTTAATTGTAAGCTTTCTGTTCCCTCAATATATATGTTACTTTGTACTAACTAATTTCGAATAAACGTTAAGCAATTTAAGAAAAAAATAAAAATTCCACATTTGTGTGCATGACCATAACTTTGCCGACCACCTCTATTCCGCCTTTCCAACTTTCATATCTACCAAAAATGATACATCTCAATAAATCTCGTTTCTTTATGACATTCATTTGGTGTCTCCCATTTCAAGAGTAATATGTCTTTGAATTAAATTTCTTTCATACTTCAGTTAAATCAGAACTATTATTATTAATATTATTTGTCTCATTTTCACAGAAACCTTCAGCACAAACTTTTATATAAGAACTCAATCAACCGATACACCACATTGCATGTAAAAAAAAAATAAAACACTATTTCGTGATGCATCAGTTATGGATGGGAATTTTCAGTGGAACAGAGCTGGTGATTTCCTGATTGTTGCCATTGAGAATACGGTAATTTGTTAATAAATTTACCAGAAAATTGCTGTACTCTAAGAAACTTTAGTGTTACATCAGCAGTGTGTTGTAACAGAAAAGCGATTTCTGGAGAACTTTATGAGACATTGTAACTTTGTTGCTTTTTATTTATCTATTCACCTTTTTAATTCAATTTGAATCATTTGTATATTCCCCCAATCAAGATAACTGTATGAATGACAAAATACCTAACCACTACCACTCCTACCATCCAGTTAAAACCTCAATAATTCGTGAAAATATGTATTGCTTTTTAATCATATAAATTAATAAACATTGCCTAATGTACTTGTCACATAACGAATGGCTTATGACATCATTAGGTTGTATTTACATGAACTAGCCAGCAATAAAAATTAATTAAATTACAGATAAGAATGAAGAAATAAATATAAGTTAAGTTTGCTCAACTTTGATGCTTAATAGATGTTTTTCAAAGGGCTCCCAATGAAGAATTAATTTGAGTTTGGTCAAGAAATGTCGTGATTTTGACTGGAAATCTTGCCAGTCAACATCACTGCAAATTATGATCAATATATGATATGTCAATTCTCCAATAAAATTAAAAAATATTTACGAAATGAGTTTTGAAATTCAACGTGTTTAAAGTCAACGAACTCTGAATTCAAATAAATCTAGAATTCGTTATGTGCTAAGACTTCAATGAGGTGATTCTAGTTTGGTAACACTGCCGAGAAATGTTTTGATTTATCGATTTAGCTGTCAACGAACTATCGAAATCTATCGAATCTGCACTGACAGCTCAGTTGTCATTTTATTTTTTGGTTTGGTTTGGTTTATTTATAATAGAGCCAAATAAAGAGAAAGAGAAGAATTGAAATAAGAATGTTTTTTTTAACATTCTAACTCGCCGATGCACCTCGACCTGGAAGATCTTTTGTGCAAAAAAAAAAAATAAAAATCCTTAATTGATGGAATATTTGACGAAAGTCAACAAAACGATTATGGAATTATTCAAATCCCTTGTATTTGCACTGTTGCGGACCTCATCATAGTAAAACCTAAATGCTGAACCCTAATTGTCAACAGCAATCAGTAGACTATATCACAACCGAACGAAAAGTGACGAAAAATAATATGCCCTTTGACGAAACTGATCTGTGAAATTTGGACTGTAGACCTCCAAAACGTTTGACATTTGGATTAAATTAAATATTCCAAATACAATTCTTTATGGCAATATTATTGAACTATGTGGTTTTCCATTGGAAAAAAGATAAAGCACTCACTTTGTCGTCTGTATTTCAAAATAGAAAAATATTTCTCGTATTTTTCTTTTTCAAAAAAAAAATGTTCCACTAAAACCATGTTTTTTCTTCTATAAATGGATCGAAATTGCATTTATAATTTTTATCAAAACTCAATAACACCATAAAATGTAAACATCAAAGTGACACGCGAGAAATTTCAAACGCTTTGGCGTCTGTGCGAATACGTGTGAATCTTTCGTTTGGTTTGAGAAATGGAAAGCCACATAAATTGCCTATATGAAATGCCAGGAAGCAACCGTCAATTTTGAGATGTTTTTCCATATAAAAAATTTGAGTTTACCCTCATACAACCAGTAACGTGAATACCAATTTGAAAAACTCAATCTGTTTATGTACGGAAAGTGTGATACTACAAAACGGGGCAATCTGTCATTGTGGTCTAACATAAAAATTCTGAGATAAACTCAAGGAAATCCTCGCAATAAATATTTTTCGCTAAGTAAGTGAATGTGACCCTCAACGACCCACACACAAATCTACGCCCTTAAATTACCATAGTTGGTACCGCGGTACCAGCATATATTTCGGTTAAAAAAAACGGTAAAGAAAACTCCATGATTTTTTTTAGAAACTCGGAAGAGTAGAAAAATAACTATTTTTTTAAGGGTGAACGAAACTTAACGCACTGCAAATTTGGGCAAAGCCGGTTTCTGATCAGCCGAAAACATTGCTGCTGGCGCCGATTAATTGGTGGTGTCATTGAACTTTATTTCTTTTTAATGATGGCTTGCTACGTTGAATGTGTTTTGCGCAAAAATTACCCGATCGCACTATTTCACGTGTAGGTGATGTCAACTGGCGTAGATTTTCTAAAATTTTTGTTTGACAGCTCAAAGTGGGTAGCAGTTTACGTAAAGCCTTTGTTGAATCATACAAACCCTTCCAGATCAAAATTCACCTTTGACGTGACCAACATTGCCAACCACAAATTACCAATGATTCACACAATGCTAAAGCTCAAATTTGTTCTTGGCAACACAAAACTGTCATCGTTAAAAGATTGACTTTGAATGTAAAAAGAAACACTTAGAAACAATGTTTCAACAAATTTTGTATTGAGTTTTTTTTTGTGTGTTTCAGCCCACGAAAAATCATCCAGAGAAAATTCAAAAATGTGTTCAACAAAATTGCCGGCCATTCAGTTCAATCAATAAAATACTTTAATAACTCAAAACTTCACTCCTAAGCGAAAAAAACAAATCCTGTTCAAAACTCGATCAATTACAAAAAAAAAAAAACTTTACAAAGCAACAATGTAAGTGCAGCAGCAATCAAGTTACAACAACTGACAACATTGCAACTGAAAAGAAAAACTAAGCAATTTTTATAGAAAGTATGTCACTTTGCAGAGGAAAAAATATGTGAAATTGGAAAACAACAGTCATAGTGGTTTAGTTGCACAAGCCAACTATCATTATCACCCAAGCTTGTTGGAATATAGCCACAATGATTACAAGACATCAATAAATATGTCCGTGCATTCCGCAGAGAGAAAGAGATATTCTCTTGGCGAAATCTAACTCTTAGTAACCGCAAGATGGGTCGTCGAATCAGGAGAAAGACCCTTAACAGATAATAAAGTCCAAAACCCAATAACTTACACAAATATTTCACAAAAAGCGCGACAACCGACCGCGATCACATACCACGGAGGCAAGTTTTTTTCGCCGACTAAGGAATTTTTTGGAAAAAAAATTTATATATATTTTATTGTTGAAAACATTTTTGATGATAATTTTTTTTTTCTGTTTTCTGTTGGGTTTCTTTTATAACTCGTTCTAGCTCTCTTACTCTTTCTCTCCGATAAAATACGCACGACAGAGAGCGGTACAACAGGTGAGGCAGTAGAAACTTATTTTTTGTATTTTTGCGTTGGAATCTCCAAATCAATTAGTGCTATGTGGAATCATATCAGCAAACAGCACAGAAAGAAAAATAATAATGTCATGGGTATATTTAAAACAAAACAACAACAACAAAATGTATATAAGTATATCGATAACGCAACTAAAGAATAAGGTTACTTGAACTTATATCTCGCATTTGGCCACCACCCAACTCAACCCCCTCGTCATTCGACTTTGTACGTACTTTTTTTTTTATTTTCCAATTCTATGTTAAATAATTGTAGTCTCCAGCAATTTTGGTTTTTTTTTTTTCAACTCGATAAGATAAGGCTGTGCGCTGCGGTAGAAAATAATTGTTTGCCTTTTCTCCTCCTAGGCAGGTGAATTCCTCCTTGCGCCCGACTTGACTAAATTTATTATGTGAATATACAGAGTAGTCGCGCGGCGGTTAAGATGATTGTTAAACAAACAATTAAGTTTCTATTTGTGCATAGTGTTTAGTTTAAGCAAAAAAAAAAAAAATATACAATGACGACAGTTCAAGATTTTTCTCTCACTCTCTGTTAAGTACACGGCGACGCGCAAAGGCTTTTGGAGCACGGAGTGGAGTAGTGGAGAAAATGGAAAGATAGAGAGGAGCACACACACAGCGGAAACAAGTACAACGAGTTTGTAGTTTATAACGTTTTTTTTTTTTTTTCTTTTTTTTTTCTCTTTTTTTCTTCGGATACTAATTCCACTTTGTCGATGACAAACGAAAAACAGAGACTGACTGTGCGCGAGGCAGAAAAGAAACTGAAACTGCGGTCTGCGTTAAAAGCCGCTGTCGCTGTTTTTTTTTTTACGATCTTCCGATCTCCAATCGCGCGCCCCCCTTTTATACACTGCACGTAGGGATTTCGAAATATACAGAAAGTTTGTATGTCATTATGAGAGCTATGCGCAAATGTGAATGAAAAATATTGTGACTGTGAGCTTTAAGGAAGAAAAGAGAGCAAGAGAGAGAGCGAGATAATTGACGGCGCTAGATTGAAGATCAGTGTTCGTCGATGGAATTGTATTGTTGTGACGACAACTAAGACCAAGACCAAGTCACAGGGCAGCACGTTGCACATCGGTCGTGGGTCGTCATCGAACAGAAAATGCTTTTTTTATTTCCAGGGATGACCAATGAAAGTTGGGTGCGGTTTTATTAAAAAAAAAATAAAAAAATTACTAAATTTTGAGAAAACTTTTCATGATAAGATAACATCATTCTGTTTTAAAAATGGAATAGTATTGTCAATTGCCAAAATGGGGTTAAAGTTGATTGAGCATAAACATTCGTGTGTGTTTAAAGTGCAAGGCTGTGTAGTTAAACATAACAACAGAAAAAAGGCATAAAACTTTATGGTGCCAGGCGTAGCGTTTTTGTTTTTTTATTTGTTAAATAAAATGTTAATAGCTCCATTCGAAAATAATATTATTTAGTCAATAAGGAAGTGATCAACAGTAAGATGATTTCATAGTTAGTTACTTTTTCAAAGTGTTAGTGTAATATATTGTTTTGGTTTTTGGTTTTCGACTATTTGTTGAACTATTAGTAAATATTTAATAGGATTTAAGATCACAAGGCTCCAAGATGCGAAATTCCTTTCGGTAGGAGAACGGAGCTGGATATGAACAGCTGATGACATTCGCTTCTACAATTTGGAACACAATCGTTCCACTGATGTGTTCGATTCTCTGTCTATCCTTAAAACCTATACCAGTGGCCTTTCACTGATAGAAAATTTTCAATGATTGTTTAAACTGACTTGTTCAAAAAATGAAATATCTTTGTTCCAATGATGCATTTGAATGATAGCTATAACTAGCCCCTTAGTCTTTTAAACTTAGCTTAGGCAACATCTGGCAATATCTAGCTACAAAAAAAAGCTTAGGAGCAACAAGGCCACAGGCTCTGGCGATCTAGAAGCAGAGCTCTTCAATTGCTAAGGTTATGTTTTGGTAGGGCGCAGGCACAAAATCATCAAACAAGTTTGAATGGACGAAAGCATGCCCAATACAAGATTTATGCCCCATCTACAAGAAAGTCTATCCTATGTCTTCTGTCTGAAACAAAACGAAGTCGAGACACGCCATATTTTAATCGACTTTTAAGCCGCATATGATAGAATTCATCGTCAGAAGCACTACATGCTGATAGCCAAACTCCGACAAAACTGATCCAACTGTGTCGCGTAAACTTAGAAAACACGCAGTGCAATGTGCAGTTCGGCAGCAGGTCATCTAAACTCTTTCAAACATATTGGATTTCGGCAAGGTTCTACTTGTTGTCATGTAACTTTTTCAATCTTTTTCTTGAGCTGATCGTGCAGTTGGTTGTTGGTAGTTGGCCTTGAAGTAAATGAGGTTAAGGGTCTTTGTCCACCGCCTAGGACTATTTTTTAGCAGCAACTTCGAGCTGGTTACGGAGTTCATTTACCTCGGGGTAACCATAAGGTCTGCAAAGCTAAGATGGTCAAGTGTTGAAGGACACATGGTATCTATCTAAGGCTCTATGGACACTTAGCTTAGAACAATAATTGGAATCCTGACAGGGCACTGTCTCCTTCGGAGGCACGCGAAGAGACTCGGATTATCGGATACAGATGTCTGCAATCTGCAGACTGTTGAGGACATAACGTAACATATCGTGTAAATTTGAGGCGATATCACCTAGTCGAACAAAATTTTAAGGAGAAATACTTTGGCCTCCTAGGATTTTCCAAAGAAATTGGTGGTTTCACCAGGGAAATATCACGTAGTCGAACAAAATTTTAAGGGGAAATACTTTGGCCTCCTAGGATTTTCCAAAGAAATTGGTGGTTTCAAACATATCACTAATCCACTATACATACTGTTCGTATATGCATGTTCGTGTCAAGTTCGCATTTACCGAAGATTTTGTTATGATGCCGCATAAGCCGCATATTCCCTGCTTAAATGATATTAAAATCCATCATATTTAACACGAACTGATTGGCACTGTAATTACGAACAAAATGCATAAACAACACAAGGAAAGTGCATAGGAAGTATCGCTGAGGGTCATAATTCCGTTGAAGAACTTTACTTCCTTATACTTCAGTATAGTAAAAGAGTAGCAGTTGCAGTTGCAATCAAATGAATTTATTAACCAAAACGTCAATAGCAATACTAAAAGGGGCATTTTTACTAGACTTAGCGTTAATATCTCACGACTCCTACAGATGCTGTCGAGATATTAAAGAAGTAGAATGTAGCATGACAACAAAAATGCTTGGGCTAAGGACGACCCCGATCCATGTATATATGTCTGTTTAATCGAAGATAACCATTACACAGCTATTTAGACGGATTAGGCCAGTAAAATAGGTTTACCTAGTGGAAAATGAAGAAAAAAACAATTTTCCATTTCTAGAAACATTGATACGAGTGTTATCACCGTTGACGTCGCGTACAATCTGCAAATGACACATCGCGCAAATCATGCCCGATGAACGATAGCGTTATTGAAATTCTTAAAAGAATAAAAAAAAAACTATCATTTGATTGGTCTCTTCTGTTTCAGAAAAGTAAAACACGTGCACGCCTCGAAAAATCAAAGCAACGCATGTATGCGGACTCAAGGGGTCGTAAAATAGTAAAATTTGCAGCATCGAATGGTTGACCTTCTTGGGAGCACACTCTTTTTTACAAAATACGAGAGAATTTCCGTCATAGCAGCTGTCGAGAAGGCCCTTCAAATATTCGATCAAGTTATGTGAATGTGGGATACTCCTCTAAAAGGGTTTTTTTTCTACATTAATCATTAATCTTGATTTTAATTTTACAGCACCCAAAGTGAATCCGCAAATATTTGCGAAATTACTGATCAAAACATTTACAAGTTAAATTTCATTTAAAAACTTGTGAGCCCAACTGAAGACAAAAAAGAACAAAATTACTTAAACAGATTTACCTACATGTTAATTTTATTGTTCTACAATTTAAATCATTTATAAAACGAGCTAATAAAGCACCAGACACATTGATGATATTCTACTCTACTTTCAATTGTTAAAGAATTACACGGATTCTAAAAATAAAGTAAAGCTGTTTAAATATTTTGAAATTGGGGTCATAATTTAAAATTTTTATTGCTGATGCAAACTTTGGCGGATATTTTCAACTTTCATCTGCAACTCAAAGTAGACACTGATATAGTGTAATCTGCGACAGGCTTATCATATGCGCCATTGTTGGCCGAATCCGTGACATGATAAAGATATATTTATGTACATAATGGCGGGCTTCTTATCAGAAAGTTTAGCAAAAGATAGATATGTATTTGTTTTTTTTTGTATTGCAAAAAAAATCTATATACATATGTATCTTATATTTCTGCCATGACAAAATATAAGTGAATTAATTTTGAGGTCAAATTTTCGTGAATGTATGGAATTCCATCAGCGCAGCGGAACTTATCTGTAATGTTTGCCACATTTATTATGGGCGTTGTTATAAACCTAAAAAAAATATCATTCCCAATTAGAAATTTGGTTGTACGAGCCCTTCTCCCCCCAGAAAAGGAAAGCCCCTACTTCCTAAAAGATCTAAGTGATCTTACTAACATTGACATTATAAGTCTCTTTCTCTTCGTCAGAAGCTTCAATTGATTCAACGAGTAGGGAGGAGCTTTTTCCTAGATCCCCGTAGTATTACAACGGACAATTTTGATCTAAGTGTGTCTACCAAACTTAACCTGAGTGCGTTATTTTAGTCTAAAGCGATTGCTGCTGCTTGTCATATTCGCAATCGATGTCCTACGAACAGCATTTTTTATGAAAGGTGAGCGGGGAACAAAATATTTGCTTCCAAAGTGCTTGTTCTGGACAAGTATCCTAGCAAAGACAAAAATGAAGTCGATAAAAAATAAGCTGAAGGAAAACTCAGACGAACTCCTGGCAGCTTTAGGCTGTTGCCGATGGGCAGTAGTGGGCGACTAAAACATCTATTTTGTTAGACATTCGACTACATCACAATGTAGGCAGAATTAGTCCCTTCGTAAGTCAATGGGTATGGATCTAAGCTTGCTTGAAATTTATGTTTTTCCATGGTGTGGCAGACCAAACTCTCGAATGAACGTTCTTGCAAAGGTACGTCAAAGGTACGTGAAATTCAGGGCAGAAGTTTTTAGAACCTACAAAGATTAAGCAGTGGATATTAGTTAATGCTTCTCTCTGTTTACGTTGATAACATATGGTTTTTGAGCTAACCATAAACATACTATGAAGTCCCTTGTAAGAGTTCCAAACCAAATATACTATATTGGACTAGAAGTAAGTCCAACTTCCGGTGTCAACAATTTGTTAAGTGAAAACGGTCTGTATCGTGAGTTGATATAAGGGAATCTTATATATTTATTAGTGGCGACACTGTCTCAATGATGGAGTAAAACCAATAAATTTCATTTGGCTAGCAGCGAAACGTGTTTTGCAAAAGCACCGGAATGTTGCACTGTCGTCAAGAGGTAATCTACCTGTTTATAGTGTCAGGCCAATATAAATATTTATGCTGACAATCGAGAATACGCAGCGAAAAGGACTATAAGAATCACACAGCTTAAAGTGAAATTTATCTGAATTCCTCGACAGACCACTATAGAATAGGGGAAGGAATGAACTCGCACCTTTTTTCATTTGGACATATATGCTTCAATGGCGGCAATACCATGCGATGATATCACCATTTTTAATAATAGCCAAGCTGTATCTAAAGCAACCTTGGGCCTTCGAAATCAAATCTAAGCTTGTGAAACGGCGCCGTGAAGACCTTAAGGTTCTTGACTTTCAATATAATATTAAAATCGGCTGCGTTCCTGGACACACATATATTCAGGGAAATGAAAATGCTAAAGAACCAGCAAAAAGGGATGTACCATGATCACTGAACAGGCTGAATAATTTTTTAAATCGCCACTATGCGACTTGAAATCCCCAAAAAGAGGTGAGACTTATTTTTCAACTGAAATTCTAAAATAAGAACAACAATTTGAAAATGCATCTTACTAATGACGACCTATGCTGTGGAACCACCCTAGCCTAAGCCGACTGAGTACACATCGGAGAGGAAAGAAAGAGACTTCTATCCTTTAGATATATGATAATTATGATTTCGCTTGAAAAGCTTGGAATGACGAAAATGCCATCTGCAGGACTAAAAATTAATATAACTTCATGCTCAATTGATGAATATGTTGGGAGAAAGTTTAAGGATCTTTTACAGGTGATAACTCAAATATTACATATAAAACATCGCCTATAAAATTACGTTCAAAATACTCAATATGAAGGGATTGCAAAGTACGAATAGTACGAAAAGTTTTCCCTTTTATTTTTCCAAATATACTATACCCCTTCATGGAAATTCCACTTGCAAAAAATATGCCCACCTCGTATAGAGAATTAAATCATTCATCCATGATGGTGATAATATTACAGTACAGGTCCACTTAAATAAATATCTTCACCTGAACTAAGCTATTTTGTTTTTGCGCTCCACTTCCACATGCACATAAAAAAAGCACACGACGACTAAAGATCGCCAATAGAGAGCGCGTTTAAAGCTCCAACACACCAAAACCGTATGCGGATCTTTTAAAATAATACATGGGACAACATGGGAGCGACGACTCCCATTCCCATCCCACAGTGGCCAGGCCATTGCCATACAAGAAGTTCGAATTCACCATTACCAACCGCAACCACACCGCCACTGGCATCGCATCGCAACAAAAAAGTCTTTGTGGTGGGAGTGACATGTCTCTTTTGCTCTCCGTCTCTTTATCGATGCGACTTGTTGACAAAACGCAACAACAAAGATGATGAATTATTTTGTTTTCTGAGCTCACAAGCTCCCAGCACCAGCAGCGCTGGAAATAAGATGGCTTGGTCACCGCCGCAGCCAGAGTCGATCATTGCCGACACCGACATGTGTGACGACAAACACACTGTTTGATATTATTTCTCGCATTTTACATAAGCCCCCCAACAACTTGAGTCCAAACGAAAAAGAAACATGCATCTCTTCCAGCCGCGCTAGGCTTTGTACAATTGCAAAAGATGAAAAACAGAGGCAACAAAAAAAAAACGTTCCCTCGAAATGAGTCATGGCACGGTGAGACCTTGAGATACTTTACGCAAATCTTTCATTTTATTTTCATTTAATTTGGCATGGAAATTGTTCAATTTCTATTTACAATAAAATATCAACTCTTGAAACTCACCTTTGAATGCAGAAAAATTTTGATTGAATTCCGATAGGGCGGCGCGCGGATAAATTGTCGGTCGCTTCTTCGCACTTCGAGACAAAAAGAAACGAGAAACTGGAAAATTACCACAGTTTTCTATGTCACACACTTGGCAAAATATTGTTTTTATTGAGTTCTCAAATTGAGTAACTAAATTTTTAAGTTTTTCTTTATCCAAAGTGGGTAATAATTAATTAATTGATTGTCTTTTAAGCGATTATACTCAACACAGAAAGTAGCAGAAAAAAATATTTTTTGGACTAGTCAAGTGACACCTCATTACAAAAAAGCTCCTTAACGAAATGTGTCGGTTTCCATTCGGCGGGTGTTCGTTTAGTTTTTGAAATCCATGCAGTTTTGCCGGAAAAAATTGTACAAGATTGCTGTCGCTGGATGTAAGGGAGGTAGTAGAAGAACGTTTTGTTTTTAATTTTTATTTTTATTTTTAAGAAAACCAATTGGCATAGTGGTAATCTACACTGTAGAAGAACAGTTGGAAACCAGATTTTGAAGCGATTGGGGGAGTGGAGGTTCTATTAAAATAGTTTTATAATTTTTAAATGATATTTGTGTTTCCTTTTTCACCATCTGTATATTTTTCATAACGTGTTAACATAATGATAACCCTTTTACGATGTAAATAGTCTATTCAAAAATAATGACGGTGTTTTGCAGTCATTTTGAAATTTCTATTTCTAGATTTTTTTTTTCAATTCAAATATTTTTGTCGATGCATACTCGAACATTCTATTTTGACGCAATAAATAAGACAGGAACACAACTAGAAGGCGTCTTTTCATGCTCTGAACGGAGCGTGTCTAGAGCACTCTCGATTTATTTGTGAAATACATTTGAATACTCATCACTTTATTAAAAAGGTTAACGAGTCTACTTGGGTCAATGGATATTGATCTTTTGTGATGCACTGTGGATTACTACCTACTACCTTATACTCAGAAACATAGTGGATATAGTGGCTGGGTGGTTAAGGGGGTTGAACTACTAAGCGAGGTTGAAATCGGCCCTGTACCTTCTTAAACGTTTATATTCGCTGCGCCACCTCTTGCGAACGTCTGGCAAATATCCAAGAGTGGGAATTGTCAAGAGAAGCCTCTCAAAACAGATTACCTTACGAAATTTGCATTAAACTTTAGGTCCTTTCCATTCGTGACCAAAAATTTAACTTTGCACTCACTTTTAATGGAGAAGCTAGGCCTTTGGTCCTGTATGGGCCGTTTCCTGAATATATTTTTTTATTAATCTTTTACTCTAGAACATAAGGGAAACTTAGGGACCTAAGAAACTATTTGCAGACCTGTTTTGGAAGAAGTTCCATTTACTCCTTTATATTGCTGCTTGACTGTCAGCTACCAGCCAAGCAGCTCATCGGTTAGCTAGCCAGATAATTGGTGAGAGAATTCCACCTTGAGGTTACCGCTGATACAATAAATTGGATGTTTCCCAACCCTGAGTTAAAAAGTCATTTTTTTAACATACACATTAATTACTTATTATCAAAGTAAAATGTATTATTTCCTACACGCCCGTCATTTTGATATATATAGATTTTTTATATTCACTTGTGTCAACTTATATTTCCCTGATCTCAGCTTTTACATAGACTGTTTAATTTATTATGAATGAGATATATTTATTTATTTACTTTTTATCAAATAATGTATTCCTCATCAATTTGTTTTGATATACTAATAGATTTATCCAGAGAATAATTTAACGAATTCCGATGCTGTACAACTACTACTGCACTTACAAGACTTGCAACCCGGCATAATTCCGGTACACCTGTTTTGTTTTGTTGTTGAAACTCGACAAAGCCCTACAAATGTAAACTGTCAAAAATGACATTTGTCAAAAGAACAAGACTAAAAATAAACTAAAAATTATGAAATTCACAAGCACATTACGATTATTTGGAAGAATTGCACAGAATTCTTTTAAAACAACAGTATGCTTACGAAATATAGGTATGTAAATATTTGAAGAATTATTTCAAGAATATTCGTGCATGTTTTTCTCGCGTTGACAGAACAACCACTTCTACTGCACAAGTTTTCGACCAACAAGCAAACGGAAAACATTATTCTTGATCATTTAACATACGATAAGGTCTGTACGGAAACACTTGATTCCTTATGTTTTTACTTTGAGGAAATTACGGAAAAGGCAGCTTATCTTGGCTCAGCTGACGTTTCCTATGGAGTAAGTTTTTGATTTTCTTTTCAAATGACAGTAATCTAATTATTTCCTAGGACGGTGTACTCACAGTTAACTTAGGTGAAGATTTTGGCACATACGTAATCAATAGGCAAACACCGAACAAACAGATATGGCTTAGTTCACCAACAAGTGGACCAAAAAGATATGATTTTGTTGGCCCCCATAAAGATGAAGGCAAATGGATCTACAAGCACTCGGGCGAGTCGCTTCATGAATTGCTTCAAAAAGAAATCAAGAATATCGTTAAAGAGGAAGTGGATTTCTTCAAGTTACCTTATAGTAAATAGTTTTAAGAGATCAATGGTGTTTATTAGCTAAAAGGATTGTTGTAGGTGTTAAAACACAATAAAAAGCGAATATTTAATGCAAAGGGGATCATTTTGCAGTGCAACTACGCGAACGTTTATTGACCGCTAATGACCAAAAAAGTTTTGGTGTGCTAATTTCCAGAGGTAGATTAAAATTTATCAATTTACATTCCGATGTCACTGTTATTTACCTAAGCCTTCTCAAGTTTGGAAGTATCCTCACTTGAGACAACAGATGAGAACTTTAAATTGGTCACAATCGAGATAAGGTTCAAATATAATTTCGAATTCGTTGCGGTCTAACGGGTACTTTAGAGACTACCCTTTACCTGTGCTAAGCCATTGTTAGCAGACACATCTGGAGCAATATGTCTGCTCAGTCTGGTACGTATCACGTTTTCTGGGTTTTATTTTTCTGCATTGGCTTCTGTCAGGTGGATTTGTTTAATGGTTGCCCGAACTCTCAACAGCTGATCCACTTCCTTTTTCGCAATAATACTTGGGAGGATGCTTCGATATCTACCAAGTATTAGGCACCCATTTATGCCCAATTTGATTAGGTCTTGGTTACTACCGAGTCTGACTTCTCTGCGTTATCCGCCTGATTCAAATAACAGTAACAAATACGGCTTGCATAGTCTAGTAGTAGCCTTTCGTGGCTGTCAAGTTTTTTTGTGGACAGTGCAACAAATCCGAACCCAGAAAGGCGGTATTTTACAGTATAAAGTATTATACACAATTCTAGAAAAATAGCTTCACGAAGTTAATGTCAACCATTCCCTCGCTATCCTCATTCGTAGCTGATTGACAGTTAGTGGAGTACTTGTTCCGTCCTCCATTTACATTGTCATTGGAATCGGGTCTAGTTTCCTGAGGGTTTACTCTTGAAAGACAACGTAACGTAGTGCCATACATATAGGGCACACTCGATTGACTATCACTCCCCTTCATTATATTCAGTCGAAAGCAGTGGCAATTCGTTTATGGATCTTCGCCATTGATTTCCTTGCAATAAGGTAGTTCCTTCTAACCCCAAGAAGGGTCCTCGTCTGCGTCAATGAATTTTTTGGTATGTGACTTCCTTAAAGCGATACGCAGTTGCATCCTTTATTTTTTCCTGTGATCTATGGGTTCTAAGACCCGTAGCATTTTTCGAGATTTTTATTGAACACTTAACTGCTGCTGCTGTTCATTTTGTTTGTTTGATCTTTTTTTAACGACACCAGTGAATTTCAATCTAATAAATCGCCGAACTTGCATTAACCCTTTACGACAAGCGCTATTGTTAGGGTGGCGCTGCACGGATATTCTATCTTTTGGTTTTATAAAATTTTATCTTTGGATGAAACGCTAGGAACTTTCGGTACTTCAAATTTTTTTTCAACATGCCGTTTATGAAATGAAACAGAAGTCCATTTTTATTGTATTTTATTGACTTCAAAAAATAATACAATTAACATTTTCTTAATTTTAAGTTTGACTTAAGTCTTTAAATGGTTTGGCCGTCTACCAGTAAAACAAAAGCCCATATATAAAAAGTTTATAACAAAAGAATACAAATCATCACTTTATTTAAAAACAAAAAACCCAAAAAAGAAAATAACAAAGGAGTATTTATTTCCTAACCCTGTTTGCGCAATCTTACACCTACAATTTTGCTTTAGCAGCTCCAGCAACTTTATTGACCACCGTGTGCGCTGCATCATAATGTGGATTGGTTGCTTTGCGAACTTTATTAATCCACTCTTTAATCTTCGGATATTTATCTCCAGCATCGTAGCCAGCCATTCCTTAAAACCAAATACAAAATTACTAATTTTGTTCATACTTAAAAGAAACACCACCTACTCGTTTGTTCCACCTCACAAGCAATAAATAGATCGGCCGCTGACACTTGATTTCCAGCTACAAACGATGTTTTCTCCAGCACTACATTCTGTAAGGTGTCTAAGCTTTGTTCCATAATATCCTTGAATTTTTCAATTCGGTGCGCCGATGGTTGTGTGCCAGTAAGTATTGGCTCCAGCCACACCGTTCTAAAGTACATGGCACATCCTATTCTAATGCCTAAATGCTGCCATTCCAGGCCCTCATCCACACGAGCTCGTGCAACCAAATCGGTTGGATAAAGTTCTGGAGAAATGACGCCCTTTGCACTAAGATATCTGGAAATGAAGCATTGGCTCGTTATATATTTCAGCAATTTCGAAAGTAAGTAACCGCAACCAACCTTAAAATAGCAATACTTTCGGCCAATTTGAAGCCATTATCATTTATGCAGGGAACTCTTTGGAACCGATTAACATCCCGCTTGAAATCATCAGTCAAATGCTCCCCTGCAAAGAATTTTGATTAGATTTTAGATGCCAGCAAATAAGATAAGATTGCGACTAGCCTTTTCTTAATGCCACCGGGCATTCATTGAAGGGTGTTCCACTCATCTTCATGATGATCCACAGAGCCCTCGAAGGCTGTGACATAAGGTCGTAGTAAAAAGAAATTGGTTTCGGCATTGCATTTACTGAAAAATGCTACAGTTGCACTTATAGTCCAAAGTCTATATAGCTGATGCTCCGGCGAAAGCGACACAGTTATGATACACCAGGCAACTTGTTGGTGTCACAGTGACAGGTAAACTGAACAGTAAAGTTGTTAATAGTTCGGCAGCAATCATCGCACAAAGTGAGCTTCCAAAGCTTTGGGCTTTTGTAATATTGTGTGAGATCGAGATGGAGCATTTTGAATTAGCTTGTCAGTAGATTTCAAACAAGCACAATGTCAGCTGTTTTAAAATTATATTCAGACCTGCTGTCACCCCCTTGTAGATTTTTGTACATTCTTCTAAAACAAAGTGGAACAGCATTTGAAGAAGTTCCTGTTGCCCTCCGAAAAGGTAAACTTGAAGGCAAGTTAATTCATGGGAACATATTTTAATTTTGTCATTCAAGGTGAACAGCTGTCAGCTGAATATAAAAAAATAAATCGCTTCCAAAAAGTACCATGCATTACAGAGGGTGATTTTAAATTGGCCGAATCGTTGGCTATCCTAAAGTAATTATCTTTTGCTTATTTCTGGCATTTTCTATTAGTCGTTCAGAAGTTTGCGGTGACAATAGAATTTGAATAGAACAAAGGGTTACCAATAGAACACTTTATAATAAGATTATCTCAAATATCTAATTTCTCTGCTAGATACCTTGCATCAACCAATCGAATTTCGGAAAGCCTCTATACTAGTGATGTGAGGAAACGCGCTCGTATCGATGAGTTTCTGCAGTGGTCACAGTGTCGCCATGGCGAAGGTGTTGTCAACTACTTTTGTTTGGAATGGCAACTTCCATTTCTTACAGGTAAGCCAACACCGCAGGAGGTGTTAGAGAAAGGCAAAAAGGATATGGAGGGAGTCCTAGATTTATTGGAGAATACTTGGTTGTCCTCATCAAAATACGTGACAGGGAACCAACTGACGGCTGCCGATATATTTGGAGTCTCTGAAGTTCAACAAGGAAGTAAGTGTTTGGCTGTTTGGTATTCCTATCGAAATTAACATATTATTTTATATTCGTAGAGATGACGAGTTATGATGTCAGTAAAAAGTATCCAAAGATTACCGAGTGGATGGCGATGGTTCGACAGGAAGTAAATCCTGATTTCGATGACGCTCACAAATTTATAAATAAATATAGTAAAAAGCAATAAATGTTTAAATGCGCAAATGAAACTCAAGAAGAAATTGAATTTTAATTCAACGATTTTTTTCACCACGAACTGCTCGACATTACAAATATGTTACGTAGGCGTATACGTAATTTGTTTTTTTTACGAGTTTTTGACCACCAGGAAAGCCTTTCTCCAATACAATATGCCGAGTGGTTTATTACTTCTAGAGGAAAGTTAATGAGTATAATACCTGCTGAACTTTAAAAATATTCAACAGATAAATAAATCTGTTCACAAGTGTTTCGTTCAAAGTTCAATACCCCAATTAGATTAGATTGCAGTATCACTCACTGTATAAGGGGCAGAGCAATGTAAGAATCTAGATAGATAACTGTGAGTACAGATGTATTGATTTTTGCAATTAATACATAAAAAGCTTTCGTCGATCTGTTAAGCATTTGTTCTGCTCTCTTTTTCAACCACTTTGTTTATGTCAAATATAAAGAAAACAGCAATAAGTGACAGTCAACAAGTGAACCACAAAAAATAAACATTATCATGATTGCTCCTTTAAAATACTACTTTGACTTTCTGTCACAACCCTCAAGAGCTCTATACATTATCCTCAAACATTGTAAAATACCATTTGATGCAGTTCCAGTTGATTTAATGAAAGGTGAAAGTCCATTCAACGAATCATAAGTACAATCTAACTAAATTTGACTTGATTTAGGTGAGAATTTCTCTGATGAATTCAGGGAAGTAAATCGATTCCAAAAGGTACCATGCATTGTGGAAGGTGACCTGCGATTAGGAGAATCCATCGCTATTCTTAGGTAAAATACTGCAAAGAATAAAAAAATTATTTACTAAAGATTTTACAGATACCTCCATTCAACTGGAAGAATTCCAGCAAGCCTCTATCCTACCGATGCTAAGGGACGTGCCAAAGTTGATGAGTTCCTCGATTGGCAGCACTTAGCTATTCGAAGAGAAGGATTTGTATATTTTCGTTTCAAGTGGATTGAACCACTTTTGACTGGAGTACCTTCTCCTGAAGGTAAATTGCAAAAATTCAGAATTCAATTCGAGAAACAGTTATCTATCATGGAGAATACATGGTTAGCTACATCGAAATTTGTTACCGGCGACAAGATGACTGTAGCGGATATTTTTGGTGTTTGCGAAATTCAGCAATCGAGTAAGTAGGAACTCAATGCAGAAAATGGTGAATAATGCGGTGCAATTCTTCACAGAAATGGCTGAGTACGATGTCAATCGAAAATTTCCGAAAGTCGCTCAATGGATGGAAAACGTGCGACGGAGAACAAATCCTGTGTTCGACGAGGCACATGTAGAGGTTTATAGAAATTCTCGATTTCCCAAAGATGTTTCAAAGTTATAGTTGTTATCATAAATATTAATTTATTAAGTTCTTTTTTTTTTAAATCGGATGATGTGTTTTGAGTTGTGGTTAGAGGGCCACAATTAGGCGCAGTGGTAAGTGCGTTGTTCTACTGTGCGATGGAAAACCCCGAGATTCAAATCCTCCACATTACCACGTTAAGCTATTTATTGATCTATCGCTTCCATTAAGTTAGCGCATGGTTCTCTTCTCACAGTTAAAGCAACCCCACACAACACTAAGCACCAAAACGGGTCCATCGCGATCCCTAGGCGAACTAGCTGAATTCACAATTCGAAAGGCAGCAAAATATAATTAATTTCCCTAGTTAAGCAACCAATTTCCCTGCAAAGACCTAAAAGGCCCTTGAAGTCCATGCCACATACATATTTCCTCTAAATCAGGCTACTCATCAGCAAAAAAAACAAGCAACAGAGAAGAATAAATGCTCAAGAAATTCGCTCACCGAAGTTCATTAACAATGCCCAAAGCCAACTCATAGGAGATGATGACGAAGTTCTACACAGGTCGCGGCAGTATTGTGCGAAGATTTTTTTCGTAGTTTTCGACTTTACTTCCAGCAGCTACTCCTAACTATGTAGAAGTAATCGACAAGATAATCTGAGAAGCGATCCAATGCGTAATCATTGGAAGGGAAATGTATCTGCCTTACCGACGTATGTACAAGGAAGAAAATTATTTAGATGACTCCCGGAGAATTTCCAAATAGAGAGAAGCGTCTATATTCCTTTGATTTTCTTTGCTGCCCTTGTTTATCTGCTTGAGGGAAGAGTGGCGAACGCTGAAATACATCGTGTTTTCTTTGTTGACGAAAGAGCACTATAACAAGCCCTGGATGATTTGGTAAATGTTTTGGAAGGAAATGCGTATCATATTAAGGCAGAAAAGGCAGAGCATCCTATCAATTTTCTGACTCACTCCGACCTATTTCCGACATTTATTTCAATGGAAAAGTAATTCCCAAGTGTGAAAGCCGTAGATGACGATATCAATCGTCGTGTAAGCGTAAGGCGGATGAAGTGGCAAGAAAACTCTGTCATCTTCTGTAACCGAAAAATGTCCCTAAACAAAGATGTTCGACTATATACAAAAAGTATGCGGGAAAATTGACAGCAGCTAAGATGAAGATGCCAAGAGAAGTTACGAAGCTTGATGGAATTAGAAGTCCCAACATCCGAGAAAGCATTCAATCCCTACCGACTCAGTTAGTATTGCCATTTTGAAAAGTTTTATAGGTTCCCTCCCTTGTCAATAGAAGGAATTGGAAGCGTATTTCCATTTAAAAATTTAGGGCAAATGTTTTTTTTTTCGAGAAAATCATCTTCAGCGACGTGGCACACTTTCACCTTAGTGGATTCGTTAACAAGCTTAATTGCCGCATATGGGAAAATGAGAATCCACCAGTGATTGTTGTAAAGCCAATGCATCCACAAAGAGTGACTTTTTGGTGCCGTTTATGGGCTGGCGGCGTCATCTTTACCTCATTCTTCGAAAATGAGGTCGGCCACGTAGGTACGGCGACTTCTTGTGAAATTGAGGATATAAACCTGGAAGATATGTGCTTCGAACAGGATGGTGCTACTTGCCACACAGCCAACGAAACATTGGCTCCTTTGCGCGAGAAATTCAATGGGCGTGTTATCTTACGTCGTGACGATGAGAATTGGCCGCCACGATCATGGGATTTGACACTGTTGGACTTCTTTCTTTCGCGATATTTAAAAGAAAAAGTGTCCGTCTTTAAGCCAAGAAGAATTCAAGAGCTAAAGGATGAAATAATTCGGCACATTAACGACATCGAACCTGAATTATGTCTCAGAGTCATTGCTGACAGCAAGCCTGGTGATTGATCGATTTTATTTTTCAGTAAATGTGTTCCAAATTTACTTCATATTCGAAGAATCCCGTAGGGACGTTCCCCCAAAGAACAACTCTTAATCAAAATCAAAATTGATTATCGGTTAATGTGTACTAAATTCATCGGTATAATCTTAACTCATTTTATTGAACCAACATAAAGGCGCTTACGAACTAATAACGAATGTCCATTAAATGAAAACTCTTCTTCACGACTCCAAAGTAACCATATCGCGGCAGATAAAGAAAGCCGAAATTAAAGCTGTCGTTTGAGTTGCCTCTGTGCATCCTTTGGCTAATCGTTCCTCAATGTCAGCCATTTTAATTATGATCTTATTCATAACGCTCATTGGTAGCTCAACTATAAAGAAAATTTAGCAGCTATAAACCGCACCTTTATATAGGGACAACACTTACTTCTCATAACGAACAAATGAAGTTCGGTAATAATGTCCTCCAGAGCTAGACCTTTTGCTGATTTAACTTTTTGAATCTCTGAAAAAAATCAACAAAAAACTTAGAATTCGAACTCAAATCAAAACAGCAAACCATCGTATGCCTTTTCAAAGCTCTCAGTCGACATAAGTGTCTCAAGAACCTTTTCGATATCCTTCTTTAGCGGATGACCAACACAAGTATACACATTATCTTCATTTACAACGTCGAATGCCATCGATGTGCTTTGCAAAACGTTCAGTACTTTTCGCATATCGCCTTTGGACAATGTCATAAGCGCTTCCTTTCCGTCTTCAGTAACTGAAAGTCTATCAACGAAATCGTTATCATTAACCACTAAAACCATTTTTTAACTAACCTTTCCAAATCGATAATTGTATCGAGCCGAGGTAATATCTGTTCCGGTGAGAGAGGTGCAAAGCGGAATCTAGTGCATCGGGACTGAACCGCAGGTATAATTTTACTAAGGTAGTTACAGATGACGCAAAAGCGAACATTTTCCGTGTACTTTTCAATAACTAACAGAAATATTACATAGTAGGAAAAGTACTACTAAACAAGCAGGTACTTACTTCTCCTTAATGCATTTTGTGCATCATTTGTCATTGCATCAGCTTCATCCAAGATAATAAGCTTGAATGTGCCACTAAAGATTGTCCGAGTGGATGCAAAATTAAGTATTTGACCGCGGACAATACCAATTCCACGATCGTCGGAAGCGTTCAACTCCAAGACCATTGACTTGAATTGTGCCGGTGTGTACAATTGTTTAGCACATGCGAGAATGGTACTCGTTTTTCCTGTACCAGGTGGACCATAGAAGAGCAAGTGAGGAAGCTGCTTCTGTCCGATGAATCTATTGACTAAATAAATTCGGTAAATGGGGATTATCGAGTGTATTACAGCTAGTACTCACTTGTTGATATGATTTCATCGTGGGATATTAGATCGTCTAGCTTTGACGGCCTGTATTTCTCAACCCTATCAATTACGTTGAAAAAGTGTTATTTGTAAAACAATTACAATTGTGTTGAAAAATTTACCATGGCATTCGCTCATTCTTTTCTGCATCCGAAGTCATATTTCAAGCAGTTTGTTTTTTATTTATTTTTGTGAATCTGTCGATGCTGAAAATATCAAAACAAGACAAACGAAACGAAACTGCAGAAATTTAATTTGACAGAATATTCCCGCGTTATGTCTTTTTCGAATAATCTTACCACAGTTGGATGACAGCACTGCCAGCTTGGAAAAATTTGTTTCGATAGGTTTTAAGAAAAGGAGAGTTTTTTAAATTTGGGGTGGGTTATCGTAGGAAATGAGAAATTTGGCTTAATCTTCTTAAACTAAAATAAGCAAACATAAAAACTAAAATTTGTTGCTAGAAAGTATTTAAGAACAACCAACCAATACTTGGAAGACCAAATTATTGTAAAAATATTCACCCAAATATTGACGACCAAAACACGTCACGTTTTTTTGCATGTTTGGTAGTGCTCTCCCTTCCTTGCAGTTGACCTTTTAGTATTGTGCATCCCACTTAAAAATTAAAAAATTTAAAAAATTTTTTTAGTAAACTCTTTATTGATTCCTTTAATTTTGACTCCAATAAATTAAAAACACTTGAATTTGCACCAATTTAGTAGCGGATTGAAAATATGAACATTTGTATGGACTGCGGATGGTATGTGTTTTCAATGTTACCCGTTTTTGAACACTTTTTTTTACCTAAATCGGCACACTTACTATCCGACGGTTTGAAAGATAGGAATAAGGTAAACAAACAACTCCCTCCGCAGTCAATCCGCCGGACACAATGATTGAAGTGAATATGAATATATTTTTGTACATTTTCTAAAAAAAATGAATGCTTTGTTTCTGCAACAATGGACGCACAATTTTTATTGCTTAAAGAAAGACCAATAGATGAGTTATTATACAGAGAAGTCAGAAATTTGATTTGGTAATATTTACGAAAATGCAAGAGATTGCTATGGAAAATGACATTTCATTGGAGCGGCCATCAAAACCCAGATATTTCCTTATAGGTAAGCTTCCCATTTGATTTCACGTAAAAGCCCATGTATGTAAGTGTAAATTATATGAGTAAAAACGGCAGAGTTTATTTTTTATTTTACTTTCTATGGAAATGTTTAAAAAAATATTTTGGTAAAAAAAAATTCCCACAAAACATAGCCGTGGGAAAAAATTTTATTTGGCTAATTTGTCAGTGTTAGTATGTATGAGCTTCAAATTTCAATTATCCAAACTAGGTGTTTTAAAAGAAAAAGCTGTTTATATACCAATTAAAACCCAGTGGATTTGCTTATTACACTGCATGACCACAGAAGAAACTATTAAAAATGTTTATTATTTGACCACTTGGCACGCGATTAAATCTTACTTTCATTATTGTGCCACTGTATATGTAGAATATATTAGCAATTAATTGTTTTCAAAATGCAAAAACCTATGTCCTCATGTACATCTGAGTGTTTTAGTTAGAAAAAGAACTACTCCATTTCTTTTGTCCTAATATCCTATTCACACCGCACTGAAATCCGAGGTTTCCACAAAAAGATTTCGAAATCTCGTAAAAGCATTCACACCGAACCCTACCTGGGTTTTGTTTGATGTTTCAGTCAGGCATCGAAAATTAAAAGCATATAAACAATTATTGCGTTCAAGTTGCAAGTGCACTGCAAATCCATTTTAAGCTAACAATGCCCTATATGCTCATATAATTCGCGTGACATTGTTCAAGTAATCCGTAAGCTGACTTGTTGAAAATCTGTCAACCACTTGTCAACTGCTTTGTGAACTTGAATATGTGTTTGCTTCGACAATTTCACCATTGAAACCAGTTTCATCGAAACCTCTTACAACGAGTTTTGGAAATCTGAAAAATGTAATGTGCCCCTGATTTCGATGGGGGTTTAAGGAGTTTTTGCAAAATATCAGATTTCAATGGGGTGTGAATATATAGATATATCCCTTTTAAGTAATTTGGTGGTATAACGTAAAGGGCTAGAATTTATCAACACAAAAATCCTTTAAAACAGCTGCAAGAACAGCTTTGTACATTTTGGATGTTAGTGAGGAATAGGACTTCCTTTTTTTAACGACCTGTTGTGCAACTTAAGTTCAAAACTCCAATCGGAGTCACAGTGTCTAGTACGTTGAACTAATGGCACAGAAGTCACTTCTTAAGAATACTGTAACACTGTAAAGTATAAAGTTTCTCAAATTAGCCATCAGTGTAATCTGCAAGTCGTATTTTCACACACAAAAATGACAATGTAAAAGGGTACGAGCCGCTAACGTCTGTTTTTTGTTTTATAAATTAGATCCATCCAATTTGTTGCTTCGTTTAATTCTTTATCAATTATAATATTTTATCCGGAGACATGTAAACTGCAATTTTTGTTTTAAAAATGTCGCATTATTTCGTATATTTATTATCAATAATTATACTCTTTTTTTTCTATCATCTTGTCATTTCAATATGTCTGCTTTTTAGTTTTTATTTTTTTTTAATTTCTTTTAAATAATTTTCTTTATGATGCTCGTTTATAATTAAATACACAATGAATTTTTAACCTCAAAATTTTTGATTTTTTTTTGTCTCACATACAGCGTTGTATACATATATTTATATATAATTTATATTAATGTTTTTTTTTTCTTTTATATAATAATACAATACATTTTTTAAAAAATAATAATATGTAATATAGAAAACTAAAAATGTAAAATTAAACATTTTAAAAAATATATCTATTTTATGTATATAGTATATAATAAAAGCAATATTTATCGCAATATTGTTGTTCCTTTTTGAATATTCCATTCATAGACACAAACATCGAAATTATAAATCATATTAAAATACAAATATATATTTTCTTTATATAAATACTTTGCTCATATACACTTGGTGCGTATATTATATATGTACTGTTGTATGCGAATCTACTCAGTTGTATATTGATTTATTGTGTATGTGTTTTTTTTTGCATGCAAAAGAGAATTTTATATAAAAAAAAACACAAAAGAAACTAAAAGGAAAATATCATGCGCGTTGATTATTATTTTAAAGAAAATTGTTGCTTCTGATTTGTTTGTCTACTGTTTTCTGCTTAGCGTGTGTTGTGTGTGTGTGTGTGTGTGTGCTGCTATTGTTTGGTGCTGCTTCACTTCTAATGTAACTTAGCAGACTGTATCAGTTGACACCTACAGTCAGTATCTTCTATTTACATTCTTTATTCGAATTCCTACTTCTAGAACATGATCGGCAACATTATTGCCACTGCCATTTGAAGAGGCGACGACGCCACCACCACCACCAGAGACAAGTGGTGATGCTGCTGCTGCTGCTCGTCTTACCACTGTGGTTGCGGTGTAATCGTGAGGACCGCCAACGGTGTGACGTCGCTTGATGGAGCGATTCTGCTTGTTCTGGATTTGTCGCTTCTTCGTTAAATTCATATCAGTCTTTTCATCTTTAGTCAGTGCGGAATTATTGCAACCTATGGTGCCGCCTCCTCCTCCTCCACCGCCACCACCTCCTCCTCCTCCAGCGCTGCGGTTAGAGTAATTTCGGCAATTGAAGGAGGCAGAACGAAAGAGCCGGTGATCACGTCGTTTCTTGTAGCGCTCGAGAAAAAACGATGGCGACGAGATGATTAATGCTTCCTTGGGATCGCTGGTGGTTGAGCCTTCAGAATCATCAGAACAAGCGGCTTCGTATACAGAAGAGAATCGAATGTTTTTAGGGAAATCACGAATCGTATTTGTCCGTGCGGTAAAACCTTTGAAATTTGTCATTTCGTTATGGTGATGCCGTTCGGGTGACTCATCGGCATAGGGAATGTTCTCGTGCAGTATAAGCGGCTGGCCAAAATTGTGCCGCCGACCTACATTATCTCGCTGACGATTGGGGCTGCCATTTTCATCGTTTGACTCAGATCCGCTGCGTAGGTTGCGAAGCTTCGAGTCTAATGTGTCTGTAATGGTTGTCAGCGACATTGAACCTGCAAAGAGAAATATCAATTAGAAACTGAAAGCGAGTGCGTTGGTGAGATTGTACAAACGAACCACTATCACTGATGCGACTGTTGCTGGAATCCTCATCGGTTAGAATGGAAATGTCCACACTGTTGCGTTCCTTACAGCTGCTTGTGTTGTCGATGGTGTGCTGCTCCTTGGATGTGGGCGTACTGGCGGCCGGCGGTGAATCTGATGCCTTCTTGTTGCCATATTCCAGGGACTGAAAGTGGACACGCAATTTTATCCCGATATCATATTTAATGGGAAAGGCAGTGCCGCTGGTGGTCCTTACCAAAACACTTTCTCCTGAGTATGTGTCAGAACTGACAGCACTTCGTTTTGAATGAGTTCGGCGACGCAAATGGGGAATGAGTCTGGACGTTAGCGATTCCCGGTCATTCAAACGTTCAATCTTCGAAACATTATCCAGCAGAAGGCTCGTCTGGTCCTGATGGGAGGACGATGTCGATGAAGACGTCACACTGACTGTGTTAACATCGATTTCCGGCAAATCGCCATCCTCAAAGAAGTAGTCGTACTAAAAATGCGATAGAATTATTCATGAATGTCACATAAATTTTTCGTTCTTACCTGCACTACAAGAAGCTCCACTATTCTGCACTGATGCTTCATATCCTTAACGGCAATCTCGAGCGTTTCGTTTGGAGTTCGTATTATCGATGGCCCGAAGATAATGGCCAAATTCTTCGGCTCCATCAAGTTGATGTGACAATTTTTACTTACACGACTTAAATGTCTAATCAAATGCTTCATGGTTTCGTGGGAATGACGCGGCAGAGATCGCAACAGATCCTTTAGCTCGCGTAATCGATGTTCACCGGTCTTTTTGTCGGCTTCAATAAAATGATTGTAAAAGTTACTTGGCAGAAGAGCATCGGGCAGACTTCGAATAAACAGCTTAAGAAGACTGGACACCACATTGACGTCCTCCCACCTGACGTCGGTGTTGCAACGATCCCACGAAAAGTCATTCTTGTTCACCTGATCCTTTAGCTCGGAAATGGCAGCTTTGTTGCCGGGAATTCGATAAATGCCAATCACACTTAGACCCTTTGTCTCGACAATGTTTGTGCAGACGTCCACGATGAGCGGAACATATTCGTTGTCTTTTGACTATTGAGAGAGGATTCAAGGAAATTATAAAAAAAACCCAAACACATCGTTCATATGTTTTACTATTCTTACCATTGGACACGACTTCAAAGGCACCCCAATGGAACCGGTTGTTTTGGAGCTGGACGCTAGAGTTGACGGCGATATATCAGCACTGGTGCCGTGATTTCGTCTAAACAGAAGGTCCTTCCAATTTTTCGCTTTTGGTGAGCCGAGATCCTTGTCGGGATGGTTCTTGTGCTGGGATTTCCTTGATTTCATCACCGGTGATATGGATTCGGTTTCGATATCACCGCCGCGTGATGTTGAACTATGAGGTGAATACTCTTGTTGTACGTTATCATCACAGTACGTTATTGTTGGCATTGTGGTTGTTGCTGCAGTTTTTTGCGGTTCAGCTAATTGCTTTCCTTGGAGATCCTATTTATCAATTAAACGAATTGTTAATTGGTGTGAGCTTGGGATTCAAGAAGTAGAGACTTACGGTATCGCTATTATTCAGATTACACTTCTCTTGGAGTAAACTGAAAATGCGCTTCATCTCGGTAGCACTTTTTGTCTTGAACACAATCTCTGTGTGTTCGGAATTATTTGTTGCCGTCGATGATGAGGAGGAAAGTTTCTCTTGACTTTCATCGAACAGCAAATCAGCATTTGTTGTCGCGCTGCCTGCCGCCGGCACTGATGCCGATGACGACGAAGAGGACGAGGTCGTAAGATTGTTCTGCATTCGAGGTTTTGACTGAAGGCGGAATAAATATTTTTTCTTATCGACCGATTCATCGAGAATATTGAAATTTCTGACATCCAGTTCTATTATCTAAAAAAAACGGAAAGAGACGAGGGTTACGAGATTCTCAATGAATCGTCAACCTAGACACTTACATTGTTTTCTGATTTAGAACTGCGTCCTGGGTATATTTTAAGGATATCACCTTTGATTTCGATTTTGACCTGTCGCCAGGACCGGTACTCTGACATTCGCTGGGGAGAAAAAAAAAGTTCAAGCTACCGAAATCAAAGCAAATTAATTTATTTTATTCACCTTTCCATATATGCACGACGATTTGACTTCCATTTCAGTTTCAAAAACCTCCATTTCAGTTGCCACATCCTTTGTTTCGAGTTTTCCATTCATTTCAGTTATATTCTCTATGTGAATGCTGGAGAATAAAACAAATATGTTGATCATAATCTTGTGAGGAGAGAAGAGAATAGATTCCACTTACCTATCGCGTATTTCACTATTTACCGATGTTCGCTTACTTTCGGCATCTGAAACTTCACTCGTCGTCACATCCGTACTGTATTCGTTCTCGTTGTTTGTCGCCCGCAAATATGATATCCTACGCATGGGTTTATTGTCGTCAATATTAATTGGCTTATACCGTCGAACGACGACCTCGGTTGAAGCTGAAATTGAACGAAAAACTATTTTAGAACAAATGAAAAGTGTTCTCTTATAGAGAGTGACTTACCTGGTATGCTTGGCATATCGTTTACTTCTGCAATGTCTGCGAGAGACTGTTTCGAATCGGCACGATGGTTTTCCTCAACTTTTGTAGAGTATTCTAAAAGGAGGAAGTTCGAAATCACACTACATATACTGTGATAAATGAATGACACTCACTTATGGACACTTGGTACTCATCCAGTCCTGCAGATGCTAAGTTCGCCTTATGTACCTCCATTCTACTGCTCTGTTGCCCATCGACCACACAATGTTGCACCGTGTCGTAAATTACGGGCTTCTTTAATGCGCTACCGTCTAGGGATGTGTTGATCGTCAGCGGCTTGAAGGGATCAAATCCTTTCGCTCGGGTTGAAACCAACTTCCTTTCAAACCTAATGGGGGGAAAAAAGATAACTTCAATCAGAACACGCACAAAACAGTAATGATGATATTTTTTTTTCCTACACTTGGTTAGTCACTCCCATTTCCGGTAGGGATTCTAGGTACTCCAGCTCCTTGTGGAATTTGTCTTTCATTGTACTACTACTGCTGCTGCTTGTGGTGATCATGCTTCCACTGCTGCCTCCGCTGGACATGTTTCTCTGTCGTGATATCGTTGTTTTGACAATATCAGCAGCACCACGATTGTAGGTTCTCATGCTGTCGGCCAAGTTCGGTGGTAGATTCTTAGCGTAGAAATTTTGCATATCACAACTAGCCGGTAGGAGATCTCTGGTTATTGGCGGCTTCGCACCAGTCTTTACTTGACCGCGAGACGACATCGTCATCGCCGCTGCCGCTGTCATTGGCATTGGCATTGGCTGCTGGGAATGAAAAAAGTTCGGCTGCGTATGCGGCAGCGGTGACTTGAGGAATTCCTCCTTTTGCTTAATGCTTTCGCGCAGACGCACCATCATGTCATTGTCGGCAGCGGTTCGTGGTAATACTGATAGGTTAGGTGGAGCTTTAGAGCTGCAAAAAAACAAGAAGAAAATTTACATCAGTTGAGGTTTATTGTGGAGTCTGTCGACTTGCCTGCTGCACGGCATACTGCAATTGCAATTACAAAAACAATTTAGCACAGCACTGAATGGTATCATTTTCACCATTCTCCCCTATAATCCCATTGAAACAACACCCCTTAGAAGAAATTCCCCTATTCGATGCGCTATGTGGTAGCTGAGGCGAACAATTTTCGACACTGAATTTTGTACCTGACTAGTGAGCTGTCGTCGTTGTCATACATATTTTGTGATCGAAGTCTCCACTGGCCCTATTGAGAGACAAAAGGTGACGAATAATGATTCAAATCGATTGTGTGGCATATTTTTTAGTTGCCCATTTGGTTAAGTTGCACCAAAAAAGGAGGATATCTCGGTACGCATGAGTATTTTTAATTACTCTTCGCTCGTTGACATACGTCAACGAAATGAGACAGCAATTGCGAAATGTTTTTATTTTTTATTTTCTGTTCATCGTTTTGTCTAATAAAATTATTCTATGGAATTAGTTACATCAGACATGAGGTATGCAAACTTTGCCCAGAGCGATGTGAGGCAGCATATAGTATACAAAAATTAAAAACAATTTTTTTGTAACATGTAATGCGTCCGGAATGGAATGCTATATCATCGCACTTCCATTGTTGTATCAATTTCACATAATATAATGCAACAACATGAATGTCTAAAAAAAAAATGATTGAAAAAAGCAGCGCGCAACCACACGAAGTTTTTTGTTTGCTTGTTTGTACCCTCATTACGTGGTCTAGTAGCTGTCAAAAATTGAAAACGCGTAAAGGAAGGTGAACTTGCTGCTCTTCTGTAAAAAAAGATAGTACCTTACTGGAGTTCGCAAAAGTTTCGAGAACAGTCTGTTCGTTCGCCGTAACGAAAAGAAAACTGTGGCTTTCGGAAAAGTGTTTTTTTTTTTATCCTAATATAGGAGGAGAATTTCGTAAGACGCAGTCGCCTCTAAAAAATTAAAAAGAGGATGATTCTGTGTGATGTATCGATCAGTACTTTGAAATCGTTGCTCAACTCACACTTAGGTTAGGTTTTGGAGCGGCTGTCGTATAAGACCGACACATTTACCTCTATCATTTAATCCGCCGGGGAAACATATCCTCGAAATTCAAACATGTGTTTCATTAAAAATATTCACAGTGAACATGCTCGCGTCGGTAGTTAAAAACGAGGGGATCGAATCTCTTCATCCCATTTGAAAAAAAAAGATGGCTTTCAACAATAAGGAGCTTAAGGCAACTGGTGGTAGACCCAACAAAAAGTTCTGTTTTACTGCCTACGAGGAAGAAGTGCTTGAGTGGTCACAAGTCAACACTCTTGAAGACCCTCCATCCCAAACGAAGAAATTTGAGAAAATGACCTCCCTAAGCTGATCTTGAAAACAAATAAATATTCAATAGATCTTCTACAAAGAGATCGCGAACGCTTTAGAAGAAGATGGAAGTTTTTAATGAAACTGAAATTAAAATTCTTTATACTAAAATAAAAAGATACAATGAAATCTATAGCCTTACGACGCATCTGAGATATTCATGATATATTCAGCAGATGCCTAAATATGCACGTTCTGTCCCTTTGTTAGCAGGTTTCTCGCAATCTTCCAACAAATAAACAATAATATCCATTTCGATAAAACAAAATTCGTCAATTTGCAGGAGCTGATTTCGAAAAACATTTAATGCTGCCGACAGTAAGTGAATGCGAATCGAATGTGTGAGCTGAATCTTTGATCTGCCGGATTTAATTATAGGGGTGATTTAGACCAGTATTGGTCCGTTGTGATATCACAGAGATCTAGGATATACCTTCTACCCACAAGTTCAACCAATTCTGACAAAGCGAAGGAGACGTTTAGGAGAAGGCTTCGAGCAAAAAAAAAAAATAACTCAAACTCAAGACATTTGATATTTTTCAAGATTTGACATCTGATATCAGTTTACAACTGATGGACATTGCCCAACTTTTTAAGTAAGCACGTTCCATTTGAAGTTTATGTTAAAAATGAATATGTTCATTATTTGCGATCTGTTAAAACAAACACGTCTTTCCCCATTCTGTACAATTAGTTATAATTTTTTTTTGTGTGGATGATAATACCGCTCAATTGACTTTTCACACATTGTTCAGGAGATGTGAACAGAATTCCTATGCAAATAGCTGCTCATAGCTGGAGGGTTATGTTGCCAAGTCGATTTAGGCCCGTTTTTTTAATATTGTTCAACTTTCCAAAAACTTGAGAGTTGACCAACTTCGGAGTTGGTTTTTATTCACTCCCATAACTCTTAGTGGGTGCAGTGGCTTAGTGGTTAAGTGCGTTGGACCACTAAGCGAGAGGTCGCTGGTTCAAAGTCCGACCTGTACCATCTGAAAGTTTTTATTCGCTGCCTCACCTCTTGCGAAAGTCTGACAAACATCCAAGAGTAAGAACTGTCATGAGAAGCCTCTTAAAAAGAATTTGCAGTTCGGAATCGGCATTAAGCTGTAGGTCTCATCCATTTGTGTCAAAAAAATATACTTCGCACACACAATGGTAGGATATGCTAGGCTTTGGGTCCTATATGGGCCGTTTACGCTTAATATATTATTTTACTATAACTCTTAACTGCTCTGTTGAAATTCAAAAGTTGACTTACTTTCAGTACCTAAAATATCCCTGTGACAGATGATACATAAAATGTCAGAAGTTGGCTGAGAAAACTTTAGATTTTACTTCAATCTTCATTTTTGGTTATTTAATGTCAATTTTCATTGGCTCATCCACAACTGTCAGAGCTTACTCCAACTGCTGTCTGTGTTAGTGCTGCTATGACTGACAGTTGTCGTAGCGCCCAAACATTTTGGCACAATTGCCCCAAATTTTTGCCTCTTTTCCAAATTTTTTTTTGGCGTTTTTTCCATTTAAGAAAACTGAACGCCCAAAACATTTTTTGGTTTTTTCCAAATTTAAAAAGGAAATAAACCTCAAAAAGTTTAATGAAATAGAAAAAAGCTCTGGAAAGTTGCATTTTATCACTCCCTGAAAACACGCCAAAGCCTAAACCAGCTGATTTTATACAGTCGAATGCAGCTCGTTTAACATCCAAAGCTGTCCGCTAAAGTTCAAGCTTATATTGCTTAATCTCACATTCGTAAACTTCCAAACCTATTTTGTGTTTGATTGCTAAATACTGCTGCCAATGTTGCTTGAAAAATTGTGAATTTTATTTTGCTTTTCCGATTACCTTTGATGTACTTCGAAGGTCAACTTAAAAGTTTTCGACTTGAACAAGGGTATGGTTAGTAGGTTAGGTAGGTTAGGTAATGGTTACTGTTTTGCATCAAGTGAACATTTTACCCAGAAACTATGAAGGTTCATTGTGATTAACCTAGTTGTACATGTGACTAACATAACCACTTCGATCTGTTAATAAATCGGTTTATATCTGATAAAGGTACTCCAGCCAAGTCGTTCAAGCTATCGAAGAACCATGCGAGAAGATGTTTCACCGACTCGATTTCTTTTCGTCTCTGCAGCTTTCGTAGAAATCATTTGCAAATACTCCTTAATCCTTTAACTCCTGTTTAAGTCCAGTTAATACCCCGACGACCACCCGGATTCGGCTTATTTAAAGAGAGACTAGGGACTTTGATGTCAATATTGGCCCACAGATTTCGGGTTATGGTGCAATCGCTAGTGGTACTTCTCTGTTCCTTAGCTATACAATTACACCGTCAATGAAACTCTTAGCTGTGTTTACAGGCGGGAGCACTTGTCCGTTCGCTAGTAGTGGGTTTTGATCAGAGCCGTATGAGGCCGGTTCGTCAGTTTTTTCAGCAAAGTAGAACTGAGTGATGACGAATAGCACTGGGTGCCACGAGGCAGTGATCAAAAAATAAATATTAGGCGCAAACGGTTCATACGGAACTTAAAGCCAAGCTTCTTCAACCATTATGGGTGCGAAGTATATTTTTTTGACACGAATGGATGGGACCTACAGTTGAATGCCGATTCCGATTTTTTGACATGAATGAAAGGGACCTACAGTTAAATGCACACAGACGGACTATCTGTTAGGGGTATAATGCCAATATTAATACATTTTATAAACTGATTATGCTTGAAGTTTGAATACACAAAACATTCAACACCTAGGTATAAGTCTCAACTTGGGGGCATGTTTGAAGTCTTACATATGATAAAAGTTACTAGTTGAACTTTCAAACATGTTCAAAGTTGATATTTCATTTTGTTTTTATCAAAACCCTACCACCTATTTTAGTGTACTTCTTTTTGTGTTGCGTGACGCGATGCCTTTTTATGCTCATCGGTAGCAGCTAGCCAAATTGTTACATAAAGCACACAATACAACAAAAAGATATAAAACACAGGGTAAGAGCGCAAAGAAAAAATGAGAAAAAAAGAGAAAAGCAATAAAATTACAATTTATCCACAAAAGGGAAGCACACACTTAATTAAAGGTTGGATGGCTCACTCCACACACAGCTCACACTTGGCTGCAATCTAATTGACAAATATATAAAAAATACACAAATGTAGTTTCTCACAAAACCTATATGTATGTACACATGTAACCATACGACTCTTCAGTGATAATAAATTTAGCCATTGGCAATGGCGACACTTTGCGATTCACTCTTTTCTTACCGTTGTATATCTTCCGAATATCTTCTCATTAAATCCAAATTTTTGTACACCTTCTCGACGCAAAAAGAATTTATAAATAATAATAATAATAAAAAAAAAGAGATGAACTATAGAAATAGACGACAGCGACGGTCTTATCAAATAAATATACCGGAACGGAACACTCACGTAGCGTACAGCCGAACACAATAGCACAACAGTTATTGTTTTAGATTGTATAGTTCGCGTGCGAGTAAACAAAATACATGTGTTAATCACTAATTACAACAAACAATTGATATCACGTGTACATCAAATTCTACTTAGTTAATCAAAGTAAACAGTAAGTGTCAGGTTGGGGCCGAGCTAGTAGCGGGTGGTTTCTTGCAAAATGCAATAAGAAAACTGTACGCAGACAGCCGAAGGTAATTACACGAAATATTATAAAATGCAGATTGTTGTTGGACGATTAGCAGAAAAACACGACTATTAACACCACCCAATGTGAAAAGATAGAAAGCAGAAAAGCATTTCCTTCGTTAGTCGTCGTCGTTGTTGTCGTCGCGTATAGTTGAGCACTTCGTGTGTTATCAATCGAGGAGAGCACCGTCTTCGCGCTGCGTAGTCGTCGTGGATTTCACCCATCCCTCCCCCGTGGGTGCAATATTATCAAAAGACGGCACACAGAACATGTCGTCCAACTAAAATAAGCTACTTTATCGCTGCCTTTGACTACTATCATCGTGATGATCGTTGCTTCCATCGTCATCCACATCTACATCATCATCATATCAATCAAAAAATTGAAATTAATAATTGAGGAGGAGGCAGAGCGGAGCGACACAATGTGAAGTGGTCTCCTTCAGACTTTTCGTTATTTTTTTTTTTGTTGTTCTCTGTACGTGTTCCAACAGCCAGCCCGGCGCAGCACTGTCACCCAGCTCTACTAGCGGTTTTGTATAGCAATAAAGAGGTTTGCTTGACGATGCCTAAGCTGGGATGACTTTAATAGGAATGCGGTGATAGCGGTGTGCGAGCGGGCCATACTGTATGCTGCTGTCCATTGGCAAATATGGTCTCTGGCGGGCACGAAAACCTGCCCAATATGTTACACACACTAACAACATTTGCATTGAAGTACACAAAAATTATTTTCAACTATTTATTCAGTTTTTTTTTTCGTACGAGTAGAGACATTGCACGTACATATGTGAGGTTTCGTAAGAGGAATTTTGAAAATTTAATGAGTAAATATGAATATTTTCTCAGTTTTCTATAAAAGTTACATACAATAAGAGCGAGCGCTTAAAGTAAAATCACCGCGAAAACCGTTGCATTTCATTCTTAAGAAAATATGACAGATATAGAAATGTTGAGACACGGGCTTTGTAATATGATGATTCACTGTCATAAGATGAAACTAGTAATTTAAGCTGAATGAACGGAATTCTAGCAAATGAATCGGTGATAGTTACAACAAAAGTACAGAATTTTTGAAATCCATTTTTTCTTTACGAACTTACATATTACAGGGATAGATCTTTCATGGTGCGCAGAACATACTAAATTTGACAGCTGAATCGCTATTTCGTATAAACGTAACGTATTTGGTTATTTACCAAAAAATAAATGTGTGACTTATGTTTTTCTAACAATCACCGATTAATATGTAGATCTGAGAAGTTAAAATTCGACGAAGTAAGAAAGAACAACAATACAGACACCAAAGCAAGCAACCACCACTATCGATTTCAAATTATAGTAGATAGAACAATCATTATTTTGAATAAGGTAATTAATGACGGCCTTGAAAAAAAGAAAGAAATGAAAAAAATATTTGTTTGTCACATGAGAACCGAAAATATTGTTTATTAAGCCAACTAATAGGGTGACCTATTTCTGGCGAAATTGTATATTCTATGACTTTTTTCTTCTTAAATTTTGTATGAGAAGTAAGATTGATATCGCTTAAAGTGGCACTTTTGATTAAAAACAAACGAAAAATTTGTTATTGTTTTGGAAATAGGAAATAGGTTCATTGACTGAAACAAGGAGAAATATTTGTTTGTTGTCTTTTATTTGGCTTTAAAAGTTTGAGGCAGAGTCAATGTATAATGATTGTTAGAGTTCACTGTTAGTTCCCCTTTACCAAAAAAGCGGTAAGATATGCTAAGATATTGATTTACTTGTTTTTATCAAAATTTAATGCATAATTAAAATAAAAATTAGTTTTACCAGATCTCATTTAAATCGTTCGAAGATGCAGAGTTTCCAATTTTTCTCTCAAAACTTGGAAATGAATTAGTTCAGACTCGTTCCAAAAATCAACGAATGAAAAATTCATTCGAACATAATCTTAAAACTGACACATCTTGCTGCTAAAATTTACAAATTAGATTCGCGGATATCTGCAACCAAAAAAAGTTGTCATGTGAATGAAATGTCAAAATTTCCGAAAAGTCCTCTAAATAGCGAATAGACCGTGGAGTTCAGTTATTTTGTTGGCATAAAGTTTAGACAAATTAACTTGATTACAGGTCAAATGTTAGCAACAGAGAACAAATGGAAAAACTTTTAAGCTTAATGGAAGCAAATCCAAATATTGCTAAAGGTATTTGCGCGAAGCAGCAGGCGAAATCTATGTGGAAAAAGTTCACCGTCGAACTGAATATTTTAGGGCCTCCTACACGTACCTGTGATAAATGGTTAAAAGTAAATTCGAATTTACATACATATGAATCGTAAAAGTGAGCATACGCTTTACTAGCTTTCCTTTGGGCTGATTTAAAGTTTTACACTTTACACGAAGAAAAACAAATTTGAGAATAAAACCGAATTTGAAGTTTAGGAGGATTGGAAGCATCTCTTAATCGCCTCCTATTCCTGGCCATCTCTAAAAAGTCTCTGTGCATGTTTCCTGCCTTTAAATCTGGATAATGCGCAATAATGGGGAGGTAGACTTTTACCTTACACATGTCCTTACAAGAAGTGGAAAAAAAATGTAAGCTGATCAGATACGCAGGGAAGTTGGTAAGAGCAACACAACGACATGACAACCCAGCGCCAATCCAGCCAGGAGTTATAAGGCGCTCCAGTGCTATATAGATATATATTGTCAACGTAGAAAAAAAGTTTTTTTTTTATAAAATTATAAAATTTCTAGATTACGAATAGATAACGATATCTAGAATGACATGAGTCGGTTTTTTTTTTATTTAAGTGATCACAAAAAATGAAACTCATTCTCTGTACGCTAACGTTTGTTGACTAAATGAAGATGTGAGATTAAGTCGTTTTGAATTAGATTTTCCGCAATTATTAAGCGTTGGTTTTTTTTGCAGATTTAAAGTTTTGAAGTGACCGAATGGATGGGACGAATAAAGAAAAAAATTTAATCTTCTTAAGGGTTAAGTGTGTCTGTTTCCCCGCTATGTGTTTTTTAGTGAAACTTCATTCAAAAACTTTTATTAAATCAAAAAAAAAAAAAAAAAAAATCGTGACATAGGTAATGTTCGACATTAAGACAAAATTATATCACACGCATTTTGCACGATCTTTCAAAGCATTGTTAGCGCAGTTTCTATGTATTTCATCACAAGTGGAAATGAATTTAGTTTTCGCTTTTGCAATGAATTGTTATAAATAGTTTCTCAAATTAGCCGTTCGGAATTGGTATTAAACTTTATATCTCTTCCTCACGGAATGGTTAAAGAAGCTAAGCCTTAGGTCATTTTATGAACATTCTGAAAAATTCGTTTTTCAAATACTACAAAATGTACTAATGTACAACTAAACTAAATAAATTATTGTAAAGTCGTTTATCTAAATTGAAGAACCTTCGAATACATTTAATATGTACATATTTACCAACAATTACAAAAATTTTAAGTGGCTGTAAACATTTAAGTATCTTATTAGTTATACGCTTTAACGCGTTCACTATCTGTAGTGTGTATTCACATGTTGCGATAGAAGACGGTGACATTAAACATTTTTTATTCAATTCCCACACTTTTCCAGATTTACTGCATCCTACAGGCGGGCTCTGTGGAGTTTGCCAATTCGAGCTACAAAATTTCAGGTCAAGTTTTTAATTTTTAGGTTATTTAACAATAAAAAGTTGTTGTTGTTACTTTAGTATAATTGTAGTAGATCGCGATTTTCCTGCAACACGCACATGCGGCTGCTATTAATTTTGTTTGTGTGATCTCCGCGATCCTAACCCGGTGATCTCCATCTTGCGGAAAGGCATTACAATCACATATGAGTAATTATATATAAAGTCAAGTCTGAAATTCTGAATTCCCCTGTCCTACACAGGGGCCAAATGCATGAATTCTTGGCAAACATTTAAAAAAATGACTGCATTGTACAGTTAAATACCTAAATATTACAAACACGTGGTGATTTTTATAATGCTGTTTGCATTTTGACCACGTCATTCGTTTGAACTTGTACATTCTGTGTAGTGATATAGCAGCTGTCATAAAATTAAAAAAAAAAAAACGAACAATGTCGAGTCGATTATTTAGCAGTGTTTTCATTTTTATGTATATATTTTTTTAAATGGATTCAGTCCCCACAGGTTTGCGAACAATATGAAAGTAAAATTATAGTTTTGTGTGAATCAATAAAATGTTGGTGAATTTTCGAAGAAAATTATGTTTTTCCGTGTTTTTGTGTAAGGTTCTATATATGAACATGTCAAAACATGTGGGACTTTTGCGCTTTTTGAAGATATTGCTTCTTAAATAGGTTGTTGTCCCGCCTAAAAAAAAATATATTTTTAAATATTTTTTTTATAAAATATATATTTTTAAATATTTTTTTTATAGTATCAGGTGAAGAAATCGGCAATTTAATTTCGGCAAGCCAATCTTCAAAATTGAAGGAATTCGTTTAAATTCGAACGAAATGTCCGGATCATACTAAGCCTATGTATGTTGCGAAAGCGGATTCCATTTTCATGTCCGATTTAAAAAAAAAGATGGCAAAAATACGATGATACGTTTTTTATTTCTTAAAAGACTTGGCTTGATTTTGCAATTGGTTTCGAATGGTATCGATGAAGCTTCGCAAATAACAAAAAGCCTAAAAACTGGCGATTTGATAGAGAAACACCCGTCTGAAGAACAAATTTTTGCTGCTCAAATGCATCTTAACTTGTGAGACATTTGATCTCCAATTCGCACAAAAGAGCGCACCTTTCGTTTACTTCGGATACTTTCTCTCTTTTTAATTTTTTATTGTTTGTATTAAAACATAAAATATTATTTTTGAAACACTAGACGTGTACTTTTTATTCATTTTCCAAGGGCTTAGTGACTTAAAATAATATTTGCCTGTGTGTCCCCCCTTGAAACCGCACACATTTAAAAAAATGCTCGTGTAACCCTCTCTCATATTTCCTATCTGTTAATACGGGTGAGCTAGAAATTTAGCGTGTTTGTTTGATGGTATTTAAGAAATTGTACGAGATCTGCTTTTAAAAATGCCATTACATGGAGCGGCCATACAAAACCCATACAACTCCTTAGAAGTGTGCAAGCTTCCCATGTGATATGCACGTAAAAGTCCATGAAGGTGCAAATTATATGGGTAACAACAGCTAAGTTTACTTGAAGTAATTAAATGTTAAAATTTCTAGCGGGCCACTAATATACCGTTATTTTCATTTATTTTCGATGATCTTAATTTGATTTTGTTCAAATAAGTTTCAAATCAAAAACACGCAAATTCACTTTAAGTTGCGCATTGCGTTCTGCTGATAACTGAACCTTTCAAAAAGAAACAGATCTTACTTGCTGAATAAACTTAAAACACACGCGCAGCGAGATTTACACAAAATTCATTAAATAAATCAAAGAAAAGTGTGTTATTGTTTTGCATAAGTGTGTATTGAACAGAGAGGAGACGATCACAGTGAATTATGAATAAGGGAAAAAAAGGTAAAAGGTTTATAGGTAGAATTTTAAAGGGTAACCCGGTACGAATCAGGTTATATGGAAATCCATGGAAATCCACGCCACTGATAATTACTCATCTACTAAAGGGGATATATAACATCTAGGTAGTTTTAATGTCCAGATGAGCCCAGCAACTTATTTAACATTTGAATGCTACCCCCAAGTGTGCATACACGTGTTGAATGTAGCAGACCTAAAAACCCCTTATTACAGAAATGTATCAACACCTACGAAACAGGGAGGCCTGCCGACACATTTTCACACATGTTCAGCATCCCTACCGGACTGCCTTGTGGGGTGTCAAACTTATGATCCCTGATCTTAATCTCTTCGTGAAAATAAAAACGAAGATGATAAAAATCTCCATGTTGCATTTATAATTACGTTCGCAGCATCTGCATTTGCAATTATAAGTAGCAACATATACATTTGTTCCTAAATTTGCAACACAAATTTTGTTATTGAATTTGCAATTCATATAGCACACATATGTTTGTTGCATTACTAATTTGTTTATTCCAATTTAAAGTTGTGAAGGTGTATATTATATACAAAAGAACAAAGCATAATTTACACGTTTATTTCCCAAAATCTTCTTCAAAAGAATGGGCCGATAAAAAAGTTTATTAACTCGTTTTAATTTTTTTAATTTCGAAACACTTAACTCTCAATTTCGCGTAAAAACGCGAATGACGGAACTAGAGTTTTCCTGAAAGTGGCAAAATAAGTCCCAAAGTGCATTCGATACGTGATGTTTCGTATAACATAATCCCAATGTGCTTATTCGATAGTCCAGTAACGTATGGAAGTTATTCGCTGATATCGTAATTCGGCCCCAGAGTTTGTTTAAACGAACTTGTCTTTTCCTTAATATTAATGTTTTGGGTGTGATTTCAATACTTTTTGCAGAGTTTTCTATAAATGAAAATCATGTAACTTTTAAAAATGTAATGGCTTTTGGTCCCTAAGTTAGATATACAGGTGGTTTGACAGGCGGATAAAAACAACTTTGCGAAAATGTTTGAAATAAAAAAAATACCTCCATGTACCTTTAGCCCCTTTTGTGGGCTAAGTTAAAAAAAGTGAGCGGTGGTCCCTTGGGTGGAAAATCATAAATGTTAGATCTTTCCAAGTGTTTACATCGCAAATCTTACTACCATGGTAAATTTTAAGGTTCTACAATGCACCGTTAAAAAATTACGCCGATTAAAATTCCATAGAAAGTGGATTCGAAAAATGTTTGATACTAGTAAAACGGTTAAAATGCGGAACAATAAAAACGAATTCATTTGATTTGCAGTGAACTGGAAACTTTTTGATTGCATTATGTGTTAATTCTGCTACAATACACTTATTAAATCCAAAATTCCAATTCATCAGCGCATTAGTCAGACAAACAACGCGTCCAGAAATTTGTGAATGTAAAGGTTTTGTATAAGAAGTTTCTAACTGTTATCTGTGAACATTGAGCTTACATAATTTGCAGACATTTTTGGCAATACGATTCTCTTAGGATTAGTGAATATTTTCTCAAAACTGATTTCTCGAATATTATTCCATGTTTATAATAAAAGGAAACCCGCGAAGTAATTACTGCGGCGTAACAAATTATTCTTTGCGCTGAAAAAGGAAATATTGAATTTAAAAAAAGGCGATTTAAAGTTTGGACTGAATGTATGAGAAGAAACGATGCCTTGATGCGGTATCGATAAAAGAACAACTATGACTTCGCCAGAGGGAAAATAAAGAGAATGAGAGTGATGCTGCTCCAGAAAACATGTTCAGAAGTTTTACCAGAAGGTAAAATAAAAGTTAATCAAATAGAGCTTTGTCAATCGTTTAAATTTAATGATCGTATCATTCAAGTATTGGGTGAAAAAATGAATCGGTCATTTCAATCATTCATTTAATGACAGATACGAGTCTTGTATTCCTCCATTCAATTTCAATGCAATCAGAAATCCCAATCATACTTAATTGAGTTTAGTTCCGATAGAGACAGACAGATTCAGATGGATTGTAAGAGTGAAGACAGCCAAATAAATGCATAACTTTGGAACACATTTTTTGCAGAACAACAAGCAGCATGCCATCCGGATGACAAGTTGGAATGATCGTCTAATCGCACCTTTACCCTTACGGTCCATTGTAGTCCAGCAAGGCTGCCCAAAATGACAACAGACCACCTAGTACACATCTCCCACTGCTTTGGGCCAAGCAAAGGAGGTCAGCTAGTTCAATTTTATTTAAATTGTCGTACAGGAACTGTTTGCCAAGAGTAGTCTGACTGGTTCTGGAAAACGAGGAGCAGTCGCAGATGAAGTGAGACGTCATTTTATCATCTTCCAGACCGCACTCGCATAGGCCAAGCTTCTAATTCTGACCCTTTTTTTGGTCTTGAGATGTTCGTCGAGATGACTGAAAGCAGTTACAAGGCCAATTAGTGCTTTGAGTCACATCTACTCAGTCCAAGCAGATGTTTTTGGTCTACTCAGTTTGGAAACGTCAACTAACGAATACATGCATGATGACAAATCACTAGTACTCGGTTTACTGTAGACGTAAGCGCTCAGTAATTTATCTTTTGTGAACTGATGTACTGCTCATCCTATAGTTAGTTGTGGGCCGACAAAAGCTGATAACGAGCCTTGCCTAGCCAGAGCATCAGCTCTTTCGTTGCCCTGGATACCCTGGATACCCGTGTGGCCGGGTACTCAAGTTAGAGTTATAGAATTACATCTGCCTACCCTGTTCAAATTGCGTATAGATCCTGTAAGCTGCATATGTAAGTCTACTCAGCATCTCATATGAGATCCTGTCTTCTGTATTTTGCCAATGATCTAATTGGAGCCTATCACTTCCGGCAAGTCCACAATCAATTAATTAATCACAATAGGGTGATGTTCCATCCAGGATTGTGGGCCAACCGTAGCAAACAAATAAAGTACATAACTGTTTTAATGTCATACGGTCAAACCTTTTAATCAAGAATGCAAATTTCGCCAGATAAGAGTTGCATTTAGAGTAATGCGAGCAAAAAGTGGAGTAGTACTGGGACAATGCAGTATAAAGGGACCTCAACCAATTTCGTGTAGGCTGCTGGAGGTAGTTACCTAAGTTAGTGAATATATTTTATAAATAAAAAATCCCTAGCGCATAAATTGCCTCTAAAAAAAAGTATCATTCCTTTAAAAATTTGTTCTTATTTGGTTCAAAGCTGACTTCATTGCATGCTTAAATTTTCTGTTTTTGTAATAAGTTTTGAAATAAATAGAAACTCAAATTTACTGTTAGGTTAGCTACCACCTTCATACATACATATGTATATGCAAACAATTCATGCAACGTGAAGCTCTTATTTATTTCCGCTTTGATACGCATATCAAAGAAGCACTATTCGACATACAAAGAGATTGTTTTACAAATAAGCACTGTCTGTATATTAATTTTACTTTCGTATCGTGCTTAAAGGTCTTGCTCCAATGACCACTAAATAAATGATGCCAACATGTTATCAGACGGCCTTCAGCGTGCAATTGCAAACAAAAAATCATGTTTCACGTTTCGGCGATTTTCTCTATCCACCTTCCGGTAGCGCCGATGACGAAAGATTTGCAGACAGATTTAATATAAAATGCAAAAAAATATATATATATATCCATATAAAGATATCTCCCTTAACTTACCGTGAAAATGTATTATCCCCTTGCATAAGCAGCGGACTATAACGACCACCAAGTTCGTGATAGTCATCGCTGCTCAATATTGATTTTGCATTCTGTTTGGAACGGCTACCTCCAATGGGATATGAGATCATCTGTTGATGAAAGGATTTGTGGTGTGATGCAGCCGAAGCAGCAGCACTACCAGGCAAAACAATAGCAGCAGGTTTTGTCAGACGATTTGACTCGGGCGTATGAGCTATTGTATAGTGCTGAAATGCGAAATATATTAGATCTGATTACGAAATGCGTATGCCATTCGCTTACCATTTGCAAAACATCGCATTCCTTTGGAACTACATGCAGTGTTAGTACTGACGGAGTTTGCTTTATCATAGAAACAATCAAATTATACGAGATCCCAGCTATCGGAATGTTATTGACCATAAGGACACGATCACCGGTCTGTAGTCCAGCAAAATTCGCTGGTCCACTTGCTTGGACTTCCTTGATAAAGATTGTTTCCATAGCTTTTCTTTGGTATGAATCTGAAGTTTCCTATACATAGATAAACAACAGAGTTAGTAAAATATTATTCAAAAGCTTGCATGCTCAATTTAACTAACCGGCCAGGAAGGATCATCTTCTGGTGGATAGGCTATGAAATGGCGTAGTGTAAAACCAAAACCCTGATTCGGTCTACGCCTTATCACCACTACTTTCGGTTGGATTGTATTTGAGTTATGCAGCATTTTGTATAAAATCTATGTATTTGCGTCTTCCGTCGTTTGCTTTTATATATGTTTCGTCTGCTGATTGCGGTTATTTAATTAGTTTTCCCTATTTATGCATTTTTATCACATTTCTCTTGAGGGTTGGCCTTCACTCTGAAATTAAATAAACAAAAACAATAAAGTAATGTGCAAATAATAGTAAATCATTACATCAGCAATAATATATATAGATATGCAATAGGAAGAACTGCCCAACCCATGCGACGCTAAAGGTAATCTAGTAGAAATTTCGGATATGTCCTATACAGATAGAGTTGATTTGTTGGTCGCCCTTATGAAGTCACAAGTTAAATTCTTACTTTTTGATATACACTCTGCTCTAAGTATAGAGTAGACATCAGGTAGTCTACGTACGTGTTATGCATTAGGTCATCTTCCACACCTCGTAACGATTTGTTGTGACTCAGTTTTTTGTATTGTTATAATAAGCAGTAGTCTCACATTTGTAATAATTCACAAGAGTCGTTGCTTTCGAAACCTTGTAGTTAAAAAGGAGAATAATAACAATTGGTTTGCTATGAAGGTCATTTTGATGGGAACAGGCTTAGTGATAGTGTCGCGTTTCCAATAATTGTAAGAACTTCAACATTTGTGTCGTTTTTTTTCTATAATTTTATACTGCAAGCGAAACTTTGTTCGATTTAAGAACGTGCTTTAACCTAAATTAAAAAAAAAACAGAGAAGATGGGACAAGAAGTCAAAAGATTTAAACAAAAGGAATTTAAAAAGGGTGAAGTTAAGCGCTACAAAGAGTTGTTAAAAAGTTTATATGTCTGTGCAATTAATCACATGCTGACGGTGTAGTAAAGTAGTCACACTTCACGGTTCGGGAACTCATTAAACATATACATGTGTAGGCGGGTAAGATGGGTTTAGAGGTTAGCGCGAGCATGCACATTATGTGTATATGATGTCAACGAAAATGACGACTCAACACGAACCGCTAACCATTCAGACAACTTAGAAAACAGTAAGGAAAAGTACCTACTCTCTCGTGGATAATGCCGCCTTCGCTTGTTTTGAAAGAAAGTCTTTTCAAGTATCAAGAAATTGCTCAATGAGTCGATACTTTCTCTTTCTCTTCTTCAAGAAGAGTGCTACAGTTTATTGTTTATAGCGAAATTGGTTGAGATTTGAAAATACCTTTTTTGAATGCAATCATCGTTGAAAGAAGAATAAGTCACTAAATATAGGATCGATTCGATTGATCTTTCGGTTGTTGGGACAGTTATTTTAGCGACGGATAAAGATCTTTTCTTTAATAAATCACGCCTGTTTTGTAGGTCCTTAGCTACTTCGCAGCGGCGATAGTTCGCCAGGTGATTTCCTTTGCAATTTATGCAAGTTGGCAAATCGTTTCGACAGCAGCTGAGATGAAGATGCTTCGCATGACAGCAGGAGTTACAAAGCTTGATCGAATTAGAAGTTCCAGAATTCGACGAAGCCTTCACGTCAAAGAACCCATCTCGAAAAAATTGGAGCACGACCGACTCAGTTGGTATTGTCATGTTTAAAGGAGGGATCCTACGAACCCCTTCAAAAAGGCAATAGGAATCAACGTTTCCTTACAATCGCGTAAGAGAGGCAGGCCTAAAAACTCCTGGATCACACCAATGCAGATCAAAAATCGGGGTTCCTGCAGATATCTTTTGAGGTAGAGTGGAGTGGGAGGGTTATGATCCCTGTTATCCTGATCATAATCTCGTCGTTAAATGAAGAGAAGATTGAAAATATTCCTAATATTGTAAATTTTTTCAATATTTTCCGACTTTTCGAAGCTAATCATGAAAAGCGGAAGTCCTCGCTTCACTACGATTTCCTTATTTCGCTCGTTTTTTTGCTTTTAATTTTGGAGAAGATTTACTGCGTCGATAATTTTCAAGCCTTTCGTTTTTAGATCTTGCAAAATGTCTTCTTTGCACCACGAAGAATGCAGACCTTGGGCTATTACTCGATGCGGCCTTTCGGACTTATTTTCATACGTGTACCATAGTATTTTCTCAGCATTAAGCTTTTGAGAAACTGCGCGGTAGCATTCGGGATCGTTATTCATGGATGTTCCTTTGAATTCGGATTTTAAAATTTCTTTGAGAAAACTATATAACTATAAACTAAAACGGAAGGAAGGTATACCCTATCAACAGGCTTTTTCTCGTGCAGTTAATTTTGTTTGCTTTTTGTTTTTTATGTTTTATTTCTTCACTGATCTCGATTACTGGTGAGGAACCGACTTTTATTTTTTTGTTTGATCGCCTCTTCGTATTTGAATTTATTTCTCGCAATAGCTCTTCTGGACTGATTATTTTAACTTCAGCCTTTTTTTTGAGCTGAGATTCCCTAAGCGATTTGTTCTCGACTTTGAGTTGATCGATTTCGCTTTTTAGCTCTTGGTAGAGTTTTTCGATTTTACTAAGCTTAATGCGGAGATCATTAAGCTTAGTAGGACTACTTTTAGGGTTTGATTTTGTCTTTTACTATTTCTAAAATGGTCAATAAATTGCAATAAATGGCCTCTCCCCAAAATCCGTAGAGCCTGCCTTCGAAGAGTGTGGATTTTTCAGTAAAACTGGACTGCCGCCTGGGGTATCAAATCTTTTTGTTTTGTCCACCGACAATTAAATATGTTAATTCGTTCTCATAAATGCCCAAATCAATTTCACCTCCTGTCCTCTTACACACACACACATACATATACACACACCAATTCATCTACATCAGAAAAAAAAAAGAGTTAGCAAACAAAAACAAAACCCTCAATGATAGTGATCTAATTTGCTTAGACAGAATATCTATGCGAGCTAATAATTCGCATTCATTACTCACACGCAGCATCAATCTATCATAGGTTTCACATCATTGAAAACGCGACGATAGCCGGCATGAGTACACAGCACACGCTTCACCACATCTCGACGAATGTGGGGATTTTTAATTGAACGAAGAACTTTTTCAATAGATTTAGGGTCATCCTGTATGAAGTTCAATTTGTTACAATCTCCAATTCGAAATTGTTGTCTATTTTTACCCAATACCATACATTCATATTTTTAGATAGACGGATAAAAAAAATAGGCCTCTAACCACAAACCATTACACAGAACCACCATAACCGAGTGAGTCGGTGGAATGTGATTCCACTTACCCCACTCCACACATAGATATCATGTAACAAATGTACACAATAAGTTTAATTGTTATCAGTCCTCTGCCCGCCACTTGACTCGCGATAGTAGAAAAAATAAATAAAAAAATAGCAAACGAGAAATTCTAAGCTAAACTAAGCTTATTGAATGAGCAAGGCAAGGCAAGGCAGCAGCCAAGCTAAGCCAAATGAATGGTGAAGAAAAGTTTTCGTCGAATGTTATTGTCTGAGGCTTGAGTTAAGTTAAGACCGGCAATGCCAGGCCGCGTTTTGCGGTCAGATGATATATTCTAATAAATTCTTAGTGAAGTGGGTCGCGGGAGGGGAATTTAATCTTTGTAAATTCTCTCTTAGCTTGTTTTTTTCTGTGTTCTTGTTGTTGTTGTTCTCTATTTTCAATTTGTTATGCGCTCGGTTCTCGTGATGATGATAATGATGATGCACATAGTATTATTATTGTTATTGTTGTGGTTTATTAAATTATAGACCATAATGCCGATTGACGATGGCTATGATGATCTTCTAATTAACTTTGGAATGGAATAATGACAAATAACTGAAAAGTACTGACCTCTTCTGGTTCGAGTCATTGACCTAATACTGTTCTCATTTTGATTGTTGAAAAATAAAAACTAACATAATTGCGAAATGCTACCTTTTGACATTTTGCAAAAATATGCCATGGAAAGTGTTTTGTTGTGCAACGACACATGTTTGAATTGTTTTTTAATTTTTTTTTAAATTTAAACTTGAACGCTGCATCGCAGTTGTATGCACGTATAGTTAGATCATCTGCGGGGGCGTCATAAATGCTCATGCGACTCATTAAAACTAACGACAACTTAACTCGTAGATTAATAAAAGTGATATTTGAGATGCTTGACTGTTATTTTGCCTAGAGAGAGTATAAATATTCTGGAATGAATTTATTATTAAATATGTGTTATTTGTTGTAAAAGTTTTAAAAAATAAGGACTTTATTTATTTACGGTAATAACTGAAAAGAATGGAGTGGGTACTGAAAATTCTGATACGGTTGGACGGGAAAATGTACACACGTTTTAATTAGAACGTGGATGCTTCCGATCAATCATAAAGACGTATGACGTATCATTCAAGGTGTAAGACCATGTCTTAAGAACAAAATAAAATGATTTACCAGGGTACTCATTCCGTATGTCGATTATTCGCGTTTCGACGAACATTTAAAATCGTCTATCGTCTGGATGAAAGTTTCGCCATACTTTAATAGTAACTCAATAATCGTCAAACTGATTGTCATTTCTGACCCTTATAATGACGTAACACAGTGCGGGCATTAGGGAAGTGAAGGATTAGAAAAAAGGAGATACCGATGCACGTTGGTTTTAAATGTCTGTAAACTATAATGCGTAGGAAAAACAGAGTGGGGTAGAGCATTCCACATTTGTATTGTACGGTTAAGAAACGAATCCTTGTATTTCACTGTACGTCCGAATACAGGCTTGAGGGTAAACTGATGTGCATTCTGGTCATGGCGAATATTGCGATTGAATTGCTGTAGGGGTGGAATGCAACTGGCTATTTCATTTGAGCACTTGTGGTGGAAGTACCGATAAAACAATGACAGACAGGAGACATCACGACGATGACTTAGAGAGTCAAATGATTTCGTGATGTCTCGATCGCCAATAAATTTTACCGCACGTTTTTGAATCCTGTCAAGTAGCTCCAAATATGTCATTGGTGCACCAGACCAGATATGAGCGTTGTACTCAAGTTTCGGGCGAATAAACGCCTTGTAGATTCTAGCCAGATCAGAAGGGGTGAAATATTTCTTGCATCGCTTAAGGAAGCCTAGACATTTCGCAGCGTTCTTGGTGACATCGAATATGTGGTCATTCCAACGAAGTTTGTCGTTAACGCACATACCGAGGATGGAAAATCTTTCGTTTTCGGTGATGCAAGTGCCATCCATGGATAATGGCAGAGAATTAGGGGTTCGCTTCAATGACAGCAGACAGCATTGCGTATTTGAAGCATTAAATTCCACTCTGTTGGTTTTACCCCATTTAAGTATGCTGTCAAGATCGGAATTCAATGAGCTTAACATACGTTGCCGTTCCAGTTCAACGCCCGAAGATGAGGGACGTTGCCCAGAAAACGAATATGTAAAGCTGAGGGTACTGTCATCAGCAAAGGAATGGATTGGATTAGAAGGAGGTCATTGATAAATATGGGAAAGAGAGTAGGAGACAAAACGGAGCCTTGGGGAACACCAGCATTTATTTGGTAAGTTGCAGACTTGAAACCGTCCAAAACAACTTGAATTGAACGTTCCGAAAGGAAATTTCTCCCAAATCGATCCCAAATGCACGCATTTTCGACAAGAGAGCTTGATGCCAAAATCTGTCAAATGCCTTTGAAATATCAAGCGCAACGACCTTACTTTCACCACCACGGGAATAGATTGGTTGCACTTTTCGGTTAGATATGTCATCAAATCACCAGTGGATCTGTTGCTGCGAAAACCGTGCTGCCGGTCTTTAAGAAGTTTTCGGGATTCAAGATATTTCATAAGCTGACGATTTATTACCGTTTCCATGACCTTGGTAAGAAGGGACTTTGTGCAATTGGTCGGTAGGAGGAGACAGAGGAAGATTCGCCTTTTTTGGGAAGGGCTGGACAAATGCTGTTTTCCATCTTCTCGGAAAGAGCCCTGAAGAATAGGACAGATAGAAAAGCTTACGCATTAATTTTGCCAGCGTGGAAGAACACCTCTTCAGAACGATAGGGGAAATACCATCTGGACCAGCGGATTTATGTATGTTGAGATCTCGAAGAACTCTTGCCACTGTACGAGTGCGAAAATGGATCGGTCCCATAGAAGATTCTACGCGCTCGAGTACAGGGGGAGACAAAGTACAATCTGGCAGCGTTGAGCTAGCTGCAAAATGAGCAGCGAGCAGATTGGCTTTATCCGAAGAGCTGACAGCTGGGGTGTCATTGCAAATGAGTGTCGGGATGGATGACGAGGCCGAATTTTTAATATTCTTAACAAACGACCAAAAGTTTTTACTACCGGTGGGACATTGTAGTATTTTCTGCCTCAACTTTTGGTCGTAGGAGAATTTGACACGATTAATGTGGGCATTGCAGTCATTTCTGGCTCGCTTGAACTTTTTTCGGTTTTCCTCAGTTGGGTTGGCCTTAAATGACCGAAAACTTACCTCTTTAGCCCTGATAGCTTCTTTACAGCTCAAGTCACACCACGCGTTTTCCTTAGGTCTGATACACTTTATTCTGTTAGGGATAAAGCGTTTCATACCTAGGTGAATTAAATTTGTAATCATATCGGCAGCGGCATCCACGTCGTTGTTGAGGAAGCACAACGACCAGTTAAAACTCCTAAAGAAACCGTTTTAAGCTTCACAATTGGCTTTCTCGTATTTCCATACGGTTCTTTTAGGAGCTTGTTCTTTAACTGTGTGGCTGGAGTACGAGAAATTCGCCGATATGATACAATAGTCTGACGAACCTAGAGGCGATAATTCGTTTAAAGTGTATTTATCAGGGTGAGAGGTAAGAAACCAGTCCAGAGTGTTGGCGTTTTGACCGCTAATGTCCGGTATCCGTGTCGGCTCATTTAAAATTTGGGGTAAATTATTAACCTCAGCAAAGATCTCAACATACCTTCCTTCGGGTGTTCTCTGTCCAGAATGTCGAAGCCAAGTTGAATTGTGTATATTGAAATCGCCCGCAATGACGATTTCAGTACGAGGATAATGGGTTACAATTCTGGTGATGGAATCAGACAGTGCATCAAACTCATTATATTTTTTTTACTGTTTTTTTTTTTAATTTTTTACACAATAAATATTTCTTTTTAACGGATTTTCCAGTGTTGAACGAAAGTGATTGAAAAAAAAGAACCCAAAAAACATTATCTATAACCACCACCAAAAGGGTGTTTTTTTTAGAGGTTGGTTTTTCGAATAGAGATAAAACTGACATTTTGTGGTCAAATCTGGCAACTCTATTGTCATTTATGTTTAGTTTGGTTTGCCATTTCATCATGAACAGGTTTACAAATGAACAACGATTGCAAATCGTGCAAATTTATTTCGAAAATAATGGTTCAGTTTCATATTTTCATAAGCGAATTTTGTTTAGCGCTGAAGCTCTCTTTTGGTTAAATGGATACGTCAATAAACAAAACTGTCGTATTTGGAGTGATGATAATCCACATGAGACCCTTGAAACGCCACTACATCCACAAAAATTGACTGTTTGGTCTGGTGGGCCATACTTCTTCCGAAATGATGCTGGAGAGTCAGTTACCGTTAATGGAGACCGGTATAGAGCCACGATAACCGACTATTTTGTTCCCGAATTGGATGGCATGAATGTGGATGAGATGTGGTTCCAACAAGACGGCGCTACATGCCACACAGCGCACATCACAATCGATTTATTGAAGGAAACATTCGATGAGCGCATAATTTCGCGGAATGGGCCTGTCAATTGACCACCAAGATCATGTGATTTGACACAATTGGATTATTTCCCTTGGGAAGATGTGAAGTCGTTCGCCTACGCCAACAAACCAGAAACGTTAGGGGACTTGGAAGCCAATATTCGTGGCGTTATTGCCGACATACAGACCCAAATGCTTGAAAAAGTGGTTGAAAATTGGACCACTAGACTTGTCTTTATTCGAACCAGCTGCGGCGGCCACATGCCCGAAAACATATTTAAACATTAATGGCATAAAATTATCCTTCCAATAAAGCCAAATTGGACAATAAAACGATTTTCTTGTGTTTTATTTCAATTCGAAGTTCTATTCCTCTAAAAAAAAACACCCTTTATAATTGATTATATTTGACAATGAAACTTAATATGTCATTTCTGAAAGTGCTATCAAGGAGTCATAAGAAAAAATTGAAGAAAAATTTGGATGGTTTATTTTAAAACATGTGCCCATGTGGGAAATCCATTAAATGTAACAAAAATGTCAAAATGGCAGAGGACAGTCACAGTCTTCGTAAACGTAAAACCAAAAAAACAAAACGAAAGAAGGTGGCCTTATAGTTTAGGAAGCTGTCTTCCACTTTACCATTAAACTTCCAAAGTACAAGAATTACAACAAAATCGGACCAAATGGTATTTGTTTCAAATAATACATAATGTATCAACTAGTAATAGTTGATGTCGAGTATTAAAACATTTTTTGGTATTGGAAATAGTTTTCCCGCAATTGAAGGACATTTTCTGCCCCCCTTAGGTGGACATACCAGCAGAAAAAAGTTCTCATCCATACAGCCCGAATAATAAAGAACTGTATCCAAAGTGCGGATTTGATGACATTGCATTGTTATCGCCAGAAAATGTTTGGGGATGGCTGGTGATGACAGTAAAGTATACGAAGGTGGCAAGAAGTTCGAAGACAAAAATCAGCTTATTGAAGCCAACGAAGTTGCTTGGGGTGAAGTTTCCCTAATCTACTTAAAATCCTTATACGATTTCATAACTAACAACTTTTTTGAGGTAGTTTTAAACGAAGTACTCATTATTGAAAATAAATGTGTCCCTGTTCTATTAACACAAAGTTTTTCGGTCGATGAACTCCAGCTTTTTCATAAAAACTGTTAGAAACACCATCGACTCCTTTGATGTTCGCTCGAGTTATAAAGGGTGATTTTTTAGCTGGTTTGGTTTTGGCAACACTGGTTTTGACAGCTGACGTGTGTTTAGTACCTTGTGTCACTGTCAAACAGCTTCAGTTTGGTTTGCAATTTAACCATGGATCGTCTTACAAATGAACAACGCTTGCAAATTATTGAATTTTACTATCAAAATTCGTGCTCGGTTCGAAATGTTCATCGCGCGCTGCTTCCATTTTATGATCGGCATTCTCGACCTTCTGAGCAGTCTATTCGGAAGATTGTGACCAAATTTCGCACCAAATTTACTTTGTTGGACATTAAACCACCAACACGTTTACGTACTGTGCGTATTGAAGAAAATATTGCGGCCGTATCAGTGTGACAGAAGACCGCGAAATGTCGATTCGGCGCCGTTCCCAGCAGTTAGGCCTTTGTTACAGCACTACGTGGAAAATTTTGCGGAAGGATTTGGGCGTAAAGCCTTTTAAGATACAGCTGGTGCAAGAACTAAAGCCAGCCGACCTACCACAACGCCGAATTTTTGGTGAATGGGCTCTTGGAAAGCTGGCCGAGGATCCGCTTTTTTATCGAAAAATTGTGTTCAGCGATGAGGCTCATTTTTGGTTGAATGGGTACGTAAATAAGCAAAATTCCCGCATTTGGAGTGAAGATCAACCAGAAGCATTGCAACAGCTACCAATGCATCCCGAAAAAGCCACTGTTTGGTGCGGTTTATGGGCCGGCGGCATTATTGGGCCATATTTCTTCAAAGATGATGCGAATCGCAGCGTTACTGTCAATGGTGAACGCTACCGAGCGATGATAACAAACTTTTTTTTGCCCGAAATGGAAGTTCTTGACTTGCATGATATGTGGTTTCAACAAGACGATACTATCTGCCACACAGCGCACGTCACAGTCGATTTATTGAAGGAAACATTCGATGAGCGCATAATTTCGCAGAATGGGACTGTCAATTGGCCACCAAGATCGTGTGATTTGACACCATTAGATTATTTTTTGTGGGGGTATGCCAAGGCTAATGTGTATAGGGACAAGCCCGCTTCGATTGACGCACTGGAAGCCAACATCCATGCATTCATTCGTGAGATACCGGCCGATATGTGTGAAAGAGTATGCCAAAATTGGACTCAGCGGATGGGCTACCTGAGACGCAGCCGCGGTCAACATTTGCATGAAATTATCTTTAAACAAACAAAAGTTCTAAACCTCTTAAAAATCACCCGGTACATTAAGTGACAGGCATATGATCATATAATTTCTTTAAAAGATTTTATAGAATTGTGCGCAACTCGACAGCAAAGACAAAAGTCACAAGTTTGTACAAATCAATGCCGATGACATTGAAATAATCGAGAGAACCCACCGAGCTGTTGCGGTTCATTTGTATGTATTGAGGCAGAAGTGTAAGATGGGATTAGCGGCGAAAGAACATAAATCGAAGCAATGATACTTACAACCAGGAATTAATTAAAAAATAAGAATCGATTTTTGGACCAGAACGCCCTTAATGTGAACAGATCAATGTGAAAATCTGTCATAAAACATCTCCTGACAATGCCTGGGTCTAAGTCAACTGAGTACCAAGTATGGGCTCTGTAGCGATATTGTCCAAGCTAAGGCTAAAGCACATAAGCTTAAGTCGGACAACTCGAAGACGTTTCAAAGAAAGGTTTTAACTAAGATAAGGTCCATAGCGGACGAAAAACCTTCCTGAAAATATTGTAACAAATTTTATTACAGGACTAAGTACCTACATTTCCATCAAAAAGTATATAATAAACAAACAAAAGAGTCAACAAAGCAATTTGAAGGTTATGTCGGTTTCATTTACGATTGACAAATATGTGCTCGAGGCAAATAACACATCAATTAAAATACTACGTCTGCATAAAATTTGAATCAAAATAGAACCCTATAAAAAAAACAAATTCACAAACTACCAACCTTGACCCGGATTAAATTGTGGGCCAAGAAACGTTTTAAGTTACCTACACCAATCCTCTTCTTGGCGTGGTGGTGCTTTCTTATTGCTGTTTCCTCTCGTCATTAAAACACACAACACCATTTACATTTCGAATACGATTTGTTTTCAAATTGCAGTCACTATTTTCATTTGTCTTAAATTGCAACAATAAATCTAGCTAGCTAGATGGGCGTATATTTTTTCATGACTAGTTGTATTTATTTTCCGAACGTTTATTTGTTTTGAAAGAATTTTATCTTTTGTGTTATTGCAACAAGGGAAAAGATAAAATATTCACAGGAATGTACATTGAGCTGTGTGATAGATAACACGTTTATCATGTGCAGAAAAAAAAATAAATAAAAACCCCAACGAACCTCCAACAAAATATATATGTACCTACATTCGTGGTGAAATCAAAACAGCAAAAGCCTTATAAAATATTTAAATAGGAAGAGAAACATGTAGTAATTCTCCTTGGAGTGGCAAGGATACAAGGTATAAAAAGGGTATAACCACTTCAAAAGTCACCGACTCCATCATCATCATCATCGTCATCCGCAGCTTTGTTGTGCTGTCAGTAGCAGTGAATTTGTACAGCGTTGTGTTGCCGGTACTTAAATATCGATCGATAACAAACAGTGTAACTCTTTCTCTGTCTGTCGTTGTGATACGCTGCTGGGGTTGTATGGGTCCTTGAACTGGGTTTTGATATGAATTAATAATAAACTCAGCCAGCAGGCAGCAGTAGCATAAAATGTCAACTTGTCTGTGTTTTGGTAGCACCCATGTTTATTTTATTTTTTTTTTTTTTTGTTTCCTCACTCATTCCTGGCGCATTTATAAAACAACAAATTCATTTAATGAACTTAATCAAAACATAAATCACCGTCAAATAAAATGCTTTTGTTTCTCAATTCAATTTTCTCTGCGCCTGCTAATCAAAGTTATGTCCCTTTGTTGGTTGGCGTGTCTCTTTTCAGTTTTTTTTTCCGCCAATTGACACTTACTGTTGTAATCCTTTCGTTACGCATGCAATCAAGACCCCGCTTAAGGCACTATTAATTCAATTCATCATGTAATGATTCAATTGTTTATTACTTCTTTCTAGTCACATGACATTGAATCGCTAATTAATGACGAATTTGTTCTATTTATCTTATGCTTGCTCGTAGTAACGCTGCCAGAATAAACGTACAATACTAGGTAGAGAGAGATAGACACGCTCACGTAGGTACGGACGGGTATGTGCCAAAAAATGCGTGGGATTACCTTTATGCTCGTTTGGACAGACTGCGTGTGATTCTTCAAAGTAGAATTAAAATTTATTTTAATAGTCTTTGGGGAGAATTTAATCAGATATTGCATGTATATCTTAACAATACAAAAAATTTTATATTTATTTATGCCCGAACTGAGCGGTTTTTTTTTTTTGTTTTAATTTGATCGAAAAGCAAAGTCTTTGCTCTTGTAAAGGATGTAAGATTTAACGACTTAACATGACAGTACAGCGTAAATTGATTTTTTTTCTTATTGTTAGCAAGAGATAAACGTTTTAATGTATATTTTTTTTTAGACACTCCACATGCGACTGATTCATCATTACTTTCGTGATATTTTGTGTTTGTGGGGAGCAATTAGCTTATGTCATATTCTTGCCAAACTAAATTGTATGTACATATAGCCTACTTGAGAATGTTTTTGTTGTTTTGCAAAGTCGACAAGAATGAAACAACATATCGAATTCAAAGACGTTTAGTGGTTCGGTGATGGAAACATGCAAACAACAACTGTAATCACACACTTAAGCACACGTATCTTAAATCGGATGTCGTCGTATCGGTTGTCGATTATTATCGTTTAAAAAAAAGCTTGCAATTAATTATTGAAATGATTGTTCTAATGAAGTGGGCAACAAGTAAGTATTTCCTCATCGGGCGCCGCAGATAATGACGCGATGGTTAGATGGTTCGCATTTTCGACAATAAATATTCTATTTTTTTTCTTAAAATTTGGCGAAGTTATATAAGTTGAAATGTGTACTTTCTTGAGGACATAAGTGTTTGTTACATCAGAGAAAGAAACAACCATGCGGCGGAAAACACTTCATAAGGTTAGGTTAGGTTAGTTGGGCTGCCGATAGGGAGCAAATGGAGACCCATTGTTATAGCAAAACACTTCATAAAGGTAACCGTCATTTAATAGGTTTAAAAACTTGAAAATTTGATTTTTATAAGGTTTGTTTCAACACAAAGTCAAACTATCAACAGTAAAATGTCAGTGTCAGTTTGTCGCATGATACAAACTGAATTAGAATCTTGAGGTAGCGGAAAGAATAAAAGAGGCTTGTAATGCTCTTGTTATCTGCAAAAGAACGATGGGAAAAACTTGGGGCTTACTACCGGCTATAAGGTAGTGGTAAGGCCCATACTTACATATGGCGCACTAGAATGGTGGAAAGCGGCGGTTCAAAGAACGGCTGGTCAGCCATTACGGTTGCGTTCCTACGTAAGCACTGGACACCTTTCTGTACCTAAAACCGTTTGATTTACAGATTATAAAACTTGCTGGCAACAGGGCGATACGACTCACTAATTTCTACTTCAAGAGCAGTAGTTTTAGACATGGCACAGTCCTAGCGAAGCTACTTGCAGCTAATTCAAATATGGTTGGAATAGTGGAGGGAACGGGAGTGACTATTAGACTCCCGGACACAAGGAGTGTCTTCCAATCAGAGGTTCCGGCTGAGCTAATGCAGATGAGATCGGTATCCGGAAGAGATGCTTCAAAAATTATGCAGGCATTATGAACAGACGGATGAGCTTGTAAGAATAGGCGGGCAACTAGTTAATAGTGAGGTTGCAGACATCAAACCGCTCCATAGGTCTACCAACCTAAGGGTGGTCAAGTCTTAAAAGACGCTGAGGATCATCAAGGCTGAACAAAAAAGTTAGTGAACAGAAAAGCAACTTCGATCACAAAAAGTGATACTTAGAAAAGCACAAATTAGAAAAAGTCATAAAGAATAGTTCAGCAATAGAAAATCTTGTAGAGCAAAACATAGAAATATTGCATAGCCTTAACTGATAGGTGATAGTGACTTAGTCGGTGACTGTAGGTATGAAATAAATTGGTCTTGATGCGAGATTATAAACAACTCTATGCGATGCGTTCGTTGAATGAAAGTTTCCTGGGCGAATTATATATTCGACTCTCGTTAATTAGAAACTCAAAGGACTTTTATAATATTACGAATTATCGAGAATTTGAAATATCGAATGGTTCGAAATTTTCGAGAGAAAAAATATGAAAGTTCGAATTATAGAGTAATAATCAATTATTATTTATTAACTGCTAATTTTCAGCGGCCGCCAAGCATTTATACTTTTTAGGACTCACAACTAACACAAACGTTTAATCTAAAAACTGAAATTAAAACTGAAACTAAACTAACCAAACGGAAGTGTGTGTCAAACTATATACATGTTACAAGTTTGAACTTGACTCAATGTACCTCTATGGAATCTGATAGTTTTAAATTGTTTAACGCCCATGCCTTCGAATTACGGCTTCGTTTTGATACGTAGCGGTGATTTTTTTGTTCGAATTACCAAGTGCTTAAAAATTTATAGGTTCTGTTCGAAAAATAAAAAGAGATTTTCTAGGGAACTCGTGATAACTTCGAATTATGGAGCGGTTCGAATTAACGAGAGCCGACTGTATTTCATTTCTTGTACCTTCATATATGGAAGTTTGTTTTAGAAAAGAGGAAAGTGATCCAAAATAACTAATAATTTCTCTCGTTTAAAATTAAAATAAAAGCAGAGAATAGAATTAAATGGAAATCAAGAAGTCATTAAAAACATAAGAGTTTGGAAGAGTAAACAATTCTAGAGCATACCCCTGTCTATTTCTTAAATTTTCCACCTCAAATGTCAGGTGCTATAGATAACAGGAAGTGCAAGTGAGCAAAGTTCAGCCCATTTGTACGATGGTGGCATCGCTGGCACGCGTGTGCCAAGGAGTTTGAATTCCATTTTGAACGCCCGAAAAAGTTTATAGGTAGATTTAGTTGTAAAAGATAATGGCCCATAGCAATGCTAAATTTAGTCGCATACTTTTTGTGCACTCATGCGAAAAAGGACATTTAAAAAAAGGCCCACTAATTTATTTCCCGATTTTAGTCAGCGAGTCGCCTTTCTTTGGTATTATCGTTAAAGAATATGAATGACAAGTAACAGCAACCTTTTTCACAAATCATTTTCAGAACCTGAGCAAACACATCCACTCTTTGAAGTAAAGTTTTTTGTGCACATACCTAATTCTAGCGTGAATTTTGTAGGCAAAACATGTAAGAAATTTGTTATTTTTTACTGATACACGTACACCACCACACCTGAGTAGGCATTAAAGCTCGTGTCTGGAACTCTTTTAATTCGATTAAGTTGGTAGTAGTCGAGAAATTTGTGTAGAAAAAAAAATTAAAAAAATATAAGGCGTAAACGGCCAAACAGGACCTTAAGCCAAGTTTCTCCAACCATTGTGTGTGTGAGATTATATTTTTTTTAGACCACTAGGGATGTAGTAAAGCGGCAGAGTTATGATCCTTATAATATTGATCATAGCCTCGTCGATAAAAGGAAAGAAGAAGAAGTTCAAGTAATTTTTAATTTTTTTTATTTGGTTAGCTTCCGAAAGTTTGGTTCTAGTTAAAATTCAATTTTTAGCATCGGGTGGCATGAGTTTCAAGCTTTAATATTCATAGTATGTATTTTAGGGCTACTTACACTGGAGCGAAGCCGGGCGGGACAGCTAGTTATTTTATAAATGATCTTAATCTTCAATGTTTCGATTTATTGAAAGATCTTGGTGTCATATTTGAAAATAAGTTAAGTTTCTTTTCGCATAATAATAATTTCACTCCCAATGTTGGGCTTTGTCAAACGTAAGAGTAAAGAATTTTGAGCAGTGCCGCAAATAGGGGAATAAAGGACTTAAGGACACTTCAGCTTTATTCGAAATTGACAAAGTAGCTGATAAATTCATTTAAACTGTCAAACTTCAGCAAACATTTCTTGCTGCAGAGCCATCTGTTGTTCTTCTCGAGTTGAAAAGAAGAATTATTTAAAAAAGAGGGGACAGATGATAATGAGGGGTTGGATGATTGTCCAGCGGAACATTTACAAATCTCTACTTTGAAACGGAAACCGAAGCTGGTGGCAAACCACAAACAAACCGACCAATCTTAACAAGTACTGGACTGTCCTCAGAGGAACTAAACATTCACAGATCTATTAGGCCTCCTAATAACTGTAGTGCATTCAAAAGCGGAAGGCCTAGCAATCATCAAAGTAGCAACACCAAGCTTTTTTAATAAAGGCGAAGTTTGTTCGTCTCTGTCGGCTAGAACACAGGGCTCTTTAGTCACAGCACAAGACGAAATCCTGGACCAGGGAAGTATATGGCAACGAGAGGGTAGGCAAACAAGGAAGAAAAGGGGCTGTAATTCACCAAGAACCGATACTTCAATTGCTTATGCATTATGGTCTGAAGCTTTAAAGTTGCGCAATTTAAATATCTAATATTCAGCACTAATTGCAAACGTCCTGTAACCTGCGTCTTCTGAGTGCTCAGCCAGTATAAAATTTGTATAACCGTTTACTGTATAAATCCTTGTAGAGGAAATTCAACTTTGATTTATTTTTATTTTGGATATATAGTCAGACTATGGCTTCGGTGACAGCGAATTTTCGTGGCGTGATTTTGTGTTAAATTTGATAAAATTTTTTAAATACATTCATGCTCTATGTTGTGGGTTTGGGTTTTCTGTTAAATTATAATTCGATCAAATTCGCTTAGTTCATTTTAACTGAAACCGTAGCTTAAGTGGAGAGTGTAACTAATTTTTGTACTTATATTTGTTACATAAGAAACAATTTATAAATAAAATTAATGGAATTCAACCCTAAGTCATATCTTCTCCTATCGATAAAATTCCGAGACGCAAATAGCTTTAAAATTATTTACTGCTCGTTAGTCAGGCGATATTACTTAGAATATTCATCCGTTATTTGGGATTCACCATAACTTTCACTCACGAACTGAGATTCGAATGAGTTCAAAAGAACTTCACTAGATTGGTACGCAGTTCGTAAATTAAATTGTTTGATGAGCTTGTTGCGGAAAAATAATTTTGACAAGTAGGTGTCAGTGTCAGCCTTGGTAACATTTTTTTCACTAGTTGGCAATGCTTTTTACCGATTCATGGTATGTTGAGGCGCGGTGTACATGAAGACGAGATGCCAACAAAAGAGTCACCGAGGTGAGTAAGGTGACCAGGTGGGAAGGGGTTTGAATCAACTTTCTCGCAGGCGTTAATAGCCATACGCCAAGCAAGACTGGAATGATTTTTTGTAACGTGCTTTGAGGACCGTTAATGCGACCCAAGGCACAGCACTATACGTTACAAACTTTCTTATTATGGCTGAAAGTGCATATTAGTTGGTGTGCAAACCTAGCGGTGTTTACCATGGCCTAGGCTAGGTGAAAATAGGGCGAATCCGACAAGCCTTTTTAAATAAATGGCCTTTCCTGTATTTGGGGCTAAGCAAACTCATTATCTTTTAATGATTGATTGGTTTTGTAAAATTCGACATCTATTTTCTTCAATGGTCAGTAAATCCATACTTGCGTGGGAATGCGAAAGGTGGACAAGGGGCATCAGAACTTTTCCTAGGGCCTGAACCATTTTGTAGGATAGGGAACACACCTACGCGAAGAATTCAGGAAAAGAAGAAAAGATCCAGGAACAAACAATTTATGAAGGACTATTATCTTAAATGATAATTCTAACTGGTTCCGTAACGGAGCATGGTTAACTTAGGGAAGACCTAAGGAAAATATATATGAAGGGCTTTTCGAAACTCCAGAGCACATACTGAAATCCAGCGGGGCAGTGACCCAAAAAAGGTTTAAACATTTGGGAAAACACCAAATTCAAGAAAAGGTTTTACCAACCACGGATCCACTACTCATTCTCAGATTCATAAAAGAAACTGCACTAGCTAAGGTCAGAGCATAGACATTCAAGCATAGTTCCTGGTGAATTACGCCGCGAGGGAGCTTTGGAAGCGAAAAGAAACCTCTCCAAGAATAGACCACAAGGTCGCAGTGTACTACATCTTCTATTTTATTTTTCTACAATTTTTGTGCAGCTATGTCATTTTTTCTTTTCTTTTTCACAAAATCAATCAAAAAATTCTCAATTGGCATTGCTGACCATATTCAAGTGAAAAAAATTAGAAAGACATTATCAGGAAAACTTTCGTTTTCGCTGAACCCACGAATCACGAGTGATGACCATTTGCGTTTCAAAAAAAAAAAAAAAAAACTTTCCTGTAAAATCAAATTCACTGCCCCCAAATTGTCACACCACCAATTGCTACCTATATATTTTTTTAAAAACTCAAAACAACGATTTCGGCCAAACAAAAGAGAGCGAAATTATTATGAAAAGTTTTAATTAGATTTGGACTTTCTTGTTAAATAAGATTCATTGACTTGCGGTTCGCTTAAGACCAATTCTGCTCATGACCGTCTGCATTTAAAATAGACTTCCCTGTTAAATCAAATTAAATCAAAACTTCGGTGACGTCAGTACAGTTCACCGAGTGAAAATTGCGAAGGTGAATCAACATAACTGCAAAGTCTTGTGCATAGACGCCAGTTCAATGGCTTAGGAGCCCTGTTTCACCAACCAACATTTCACTTTGTAACTATTCAATTTATCTTTGCTTAGTGTAGGAATGGTTGTAAGGATATAAGCAACGTCTGAAAAAAGGATATGAGGATATGGGCTAATTTGTATATGTAATTGACGAGGGATTGCACTTTCAAAATTATGTATTTATTTTAGCTTTAGTGGGTGCAGTGGCCTAGTGGCTAAGTGCGTCATTAGACAAAAAACAGGAACTCGTCCTAAAGTATATTGATATGTCTTTGTATATAGATGGAAGGTAATTTATGAACATGGAAAACAATATCGCTTCTAATATTGATTCCTGTGTGACCCTTTGCTTGGCAGGCTTTAGAACTAAGCAGCTTCCTTTTGACTACACGTTGCAATCTGCCTCAAAGAAAACAGCGTAGGAGTTACGCGGCTCTTTCGCTAAATCCCAGCTTTTTTAAGCTTTCAAAAAAGGATGTCTTGATTTACCTAAACGAATGCCTACGAGTTATCTTATAAGCCAAGACCCTTTACATAACCTTTGTAAAACTCGTATAAAGAATTTTGTGGAGCAGTTGTGATTAGCTCTAAAACCAGATTGAAAATGGTTTAGCAGATGTTTGTTTATTTCTCTAGGTATAGTTTTCTTTCAAGTCCTTCCTCGACAGGCATGGGCCCAGGGAATCTAAAAGCCGCATAGAGCACTTAGTATTGGTTTTGTCAATGACCTTGTTTTCGATCTGACGTTTCACCCAGATGTGGCAGAACTTGGGATTTGCAGTGGATTACAGCAAAATATTTGTTTGCCCAATTTTAAGCCATTTACGTATTAGTCTTTCGACTTTTTCAAAAATCATTGCCTTTAATTAAGGTATTCAGTAAACCTATGAAGTGTGAGGGCTCCATCAGTTCTATTGCGGATATTATCAATACCAACTCTCAGACAAATCGCATAATCGAAGCATAATGTACAACACCGACCAATTCAGTAATATTGTGCAGACATACATATTTCATAAAGCTTCACCGCACACTGGAACACCCTCCCTCCTCCCATCCTCGGACAATGCTAACGTCTCAACAACGCGATTAGCCACAATGACGCGAGCAATCAATGAACATTGATTTTGTGTATTTTTATTTTTTTGTTGAAATAAATGCCAGCAAAATCAACGTAAACACGCAATCAATCAGTTTAAAAGAAAACGCTTGTGCGCCACCAGTAAACACCTTATCTCTCTCATTTTACACCCGGAAACAGACAAATTACCTTCGATGAAATGAGACTTTCAGTAGAACCTTCCCCTGAAACCAGATGAAACCCGAATTGCAAGTCGTGTAATATAATATCAGAGTGCGACCCCACGTACGCCTACTTGTGCTCCGCCGACATAAACACATAATCAATTCCGCCATATTTTTGGTCAAAACACTAAATTATTCCTCCTTCGAGACTAGTTATGTCGTCAGTATGGATGGATCCAACATCATGTCTACACGAAGGGTATATGTATTTATCTTAAACATTTCCAATAAAACAAAAAGAAGAAAAAAAACTTCTACAGTGGGTCTGAAAATATTCGCGCGAGAATCACATAACAAATTAGGCCAATAAAATTATTCAAAAAAAAAAAAAACAAAATAATTCTGACACTTGCCGCCGCATTGCGAAACAAAACAATTTAATATCAAAATATGTTTTTTTTGTCTTGTTTTATGCTTTTCTTCCGCCGTCTCTCTTTCTAAATATTTAAAATATGTTTGTTTTAATTAACTCGAAGCTGTCGTCGCAGTTGTGTAGTTTACGTTTCGATGGAGTGGGCACACAAATAGAAGAACAGTGGTGACCTTTTACAATGCAAATTCCGTCAGAGTAACAAAACTCACAACATTTTCTTACATTTCACATTATTCGAATAAAAACAAAAAAAAAAAAGTTAATTTTTTCTGCACACACGACAATCCTTCGGCCATTTGCTGTTGATAAAAGGTGAAAATGTATTTATTTTTTATTTTTTCTTATTCGTTGTCGTGACGCACAGTAGTGGCACAGGCACAGTACTCCAAGCTCTTATGTTGAGGAAACAGGAACTTTCCCCATGCCACCAGACCAGCCAGACACACGAAGACACACACTCGAACACTCACTCACTTCTTCACCAGAAACTCGAATTCGATTTAAGAAATACGAAAAGAAAAAAAAAGTGGAAGAAAAGTTTCGTAATTTCAGCCCATGTAATGCGGTTGTAAAATTATTACTTTTTTTTTTATTACAAAAATATAGTTTCACTTTTTTTGTTGACTTTTTTCGCACAGCCAAATGTAAATGTACTTAAAACAGGAACCAAATTTGAGTTTAAAATAAAAATAATCGAAGAAAACCACCGATAAACTTGTGCGAAAAAAATTTCTCAACACGACTCACAGCTCTCCACAGCACAGACACAGCACAGATCAAATGTAATGAAAATAAAATTCGAAAGGCGAAGCGAAGAAAAAAAAAATTGATTGAGGAAACTACCGTTCGGATGAGTTACCAGGGCAAAGCACCACACATATTTCTAGTTTTCCTGGCGCTTTTTCTTTTGGAATTTTCACAAAAATTTCATGATATATTGGTTTAGAAATGATTAGAGTTAAATTTGAAGATGGATACTAACATTTTGCGGTTGAATTTCATGCTAAATTCACTGTTTGATTATTGAAAACATATTTTTTTTCGGTTTTTTTTCTTGTGTAAATTATTTATCAGACATGGCGCTTGCAAACACTACGGTAACGGTTGACGATGGTGAAAATTATGACAGTGGAGAGTGTGAAGTTGACAATTGCGCAGTACTGCCATTTCGGTGGATATTTTTTTTTTTACAATGAGCGAAATATTCTTACAGTTGATGTTTGCGGAGGGTGAGAGACAGTATGTGAAATACGTTTATTGGGGACTGATTACACTTTTTTTTAAAACAGTTTTGTAAATATGCGTTGCATATCTTTCTTTCTTTCTCATAAGCCAAAGTAATCAATATTTTTAAAGGACTAAGAGACCTATTGTTTCAAAGGTGATTCACCAGTTATAGTAGTGCAGGGTCATCAGTTGATTATCTAATACAAACACACACTTAATGAGTACCCAGTCTTCTTTTTTGGATTAAGATCCTTTTTCATTGTTGTCAGATCAGTTTAGTCCTTCTATTCGCCCTTAAAAACTGTTTTTACATATATATAATACCCTCAAATCGTTCGTGAAGTTGTTCATTTTTGATGAAATCTGTTTAATACAATTCTGTACAAGCAAATGAGAATAGTTATTAGTTAAATAGTCTTCGTCATTATTTTATGGAATTTCGATGCATGAATTTGAGTTGAAAAAGTTGTAAAGAATAAACAAAGTGAAATAATTATTTGCGTTTAGCCCAACAAAACAGAAAAACAACTGTCATCGCTATAAACCTGGTAGAAAATAATACACAAGCACCTTTTAGGTACTAACATTAAATATTTGCTTTAGTTGTAAAAAATATACAAACATTAAATAAAAATAAAAAAATATTATTGTTTCACTATTGTATCCGCATCACGTACTTGAAAATCAAAATGGTTTAATTTTATCCTCATTATCGTTCGAAAAATATATGAACGAGTTTCTCATTTCAAAATTCTTATTTTCAGTTATTTTTAGCAATTAAGTTGGATTTTTAGGGGTATACTACCAACAGAAAATTGCAACGTCTCAAGTGAAACCTGGACTTAAAAACAGTCTCACAATAATTTCCAGAACTCATATTTTTGAAAATGAGTGGTGTCAACTACAAAATAAAACGTGAAACAGTTTGTCAAATACAGCTGATGTTGGCGATGATTGTAAAGCACCGGGAAATAAACGGTTCAAAAATGTTGCCAAACATAGCTTTGTTTGTATTTTTATACCTGCAAATTCCAAGTACATGTTTGCATTTTTAGATTCCACTGTTCAAAATAAATAAATTGCGAAATTTTGATATCTATAGTGTATTTGCCTACATTTTGTTGACTTTTCCCCACAACCTATTTGAGAGAAAATTTAAACACTTTAAATTTGAGAGATACAATCCATTTGACTACAACAAGTTACCAAACTGACCTCATGTATACGCTGAATTTTTCAATTGAATTTAATTTAGCTTGAAGTGAAGAATTCGTAAAACATAATTTCAATTCAAATGCACTCTCCCCATAATACTCACAACTTTCGCTCAGTCAGCCATGATCTCATCTTTCGAACAAAATAGATCAATTGCATCTGATTGTCTCCCTCGCACTTGCGCTGTCACTGGAAATCTTTATTCGAATTAGTGGAAAGCTGCCATAAATAATCCGAATTCGATCAAAAGTGTTCGACATTCGGTATCGCACGGTAGTGATTTTATTCGGAAAATTGTTCCTCCTCTCCTGATGGAAATAAAAACTACCTGAAACACCGATAAAACTTAACAAATTTAATTTCAGTTTCCTTCACATCGAAATGTAAGTGATAAATTTATTGAATTACTAAAAATCCCATCAATTTTCAGTGCTTAAAAGGTGCATTTATACAATTTAAAAGCAGTCGACTCCCCTTTCGAATGACACTATCTATTCAATTCAGTGTCTGGCTGCTTGCTTGCTAGTATGTTGTTTTTTTCCTACCGTCAATTTTTCATAGATATTCTTTGCGATAAGTAATTTCTATTAATAATTCTTTGATTGGATTTTAATTGAAGTGTTGGAGAAGTATCTAATTTTGTGGCATAGTTGCAATCGTTGAGACATCATCAGTTTTGGCCCAACAAAAGAGAGTTATAATTACTACCCACGCAATTTGAAATTAAAATTTATGGCTATTTCTTTTTCTTCCGATTTTAACTATTGGCTAACAATTGCTCATTGCATTGCTCTATAACTTAACATGGTGAATCAATGAATTCCGTCATCGTCGATTTCCTGGGATCGCCACAATACAGCTCGCTCATCATTGCCACAGGCTGCCCCCCTTCTGACGTAGTTGTCCCCCTCCTCCCCTTTGTCTGTTCAACAACATAAAAAAACTGTGTGTATTTTAATTTTCTTGGTGTTATTTACGTATCTGTCGATGAGTCATATGATTTTAGTGCCACTGCCTTGCTGAGGTTGATTAATTTCAATCTTCTCTCACAAAAGTTTGACCATCCGTGCTGAGAAGTTCATCGTAAAAATAAGTGAGTTCCATCGATTCGTTACATGTCGTGGTTTCTTATCGGAAAGAAAAGGAAGTGACTCCACTGAGTTTCGCGGAGTACAAATACGAGATAGCCGTGTAGGTGTACGCTTCGGGGATTTGATAGTGCACACACGGCATTTGTTTACCTTGGGCGCCGAGCGCTGACATCATTTTCAGTTTCAGTTTTCACAGTTCGGTTTGATTTTGATTTTATTTTGCTGTCGCGTTTCTATAAAAAAAAATTGGTTGTTTTTACATAAGAATTCGTTTGCACCTGTATTTGGGTATTTTTGATTTTTTTTTTTTTTATCTCGCCAAGACATTCCGGGTCTAGTTTAAGAAAAATGGTTAATCAATTTTTGAGAAGTAGTAAATGTTTGCTGAAATTAGTGGACAGTGAAGTTCAGCGGAGCATTTCTAATTTTATCAAAATTTTTTTATCGATTCGGAGTTGTTTAACTAAAATATTTATAGAAATCGAAAATTTGGTAGCGAAAAGCTGTATTTACGTGCTTTACCATGACACATTGGGAAATGCCTTTCGACTTTCGTTGGATTTTAAATTTTATGCGGCTTTGAACAAACAGAGTTTTTGATGGGCAAGCAACTTCAATATGTAGGACTAAAGTAGGTCTCCTAAAAGAGTGACATCTATGCAAAGAGTTGGACGCGTTTGCACATTGTGCATTCCAGTGGTCACCCAAGATAGAGGCTTGGTCCTGGCATGCATTGCTAAAGCGATTTACAGTAATTCAGAATATTGAGCACATCTATGGAAGGGCGAAAGAACTTCAATATTAAATAACGGAAGTCATTTACGTGCAAAAACGAACAAACGCAAATATCGCTTGTGCGCAGACGTGTAGGGTATAAGGAGGACAGATAAACCTACTCGCTGTGTCAACACCAATTGGACGCAAAAGAGTGGCATGCTGTTTTCTTGTCTATATATTGTATAAGTTCGAGTCTTACGCCCACTGACGAGCTATGGAGGACTACAAGCATGACAGCACCGACCTGTAGTAACCAGCCAACAAAATGGCCATCAAAATTGGCAAGTGATGTCGCCAAAACGCCTATGCGACACAGCCTTAGACCTTCAGTCTTATTACTTTATTAGCTTCTTGTTAAATTTTCCTCAAAAATCCAAAGTTCACCAGATTCGGTTTCTAAAACTGCAAGTTGAAAGTTGTAATGCATGATTCTCTCGATTTTAAAGTGACCACTAGTTATTTGACGTCGACTCAAGGAGTTTCCCAATAAAACTTAGCTTCGATCAGCAGCGACACAAGCAGCATTAACAGCTTCAGCTGAAACCTGAAAATGGAATTTATGTAGATGCTGCGAAAGAACGACAATCGCATGAACATCTCGGTCGTGCTCTGCAGCAGATATTGCCATCCGTTTTTTCTTCCGTTCAGTCAAATCCATCATTTGCGGAAATAATCTATTCTGCATATGCACTAGCTGATGATTATATACAAATCGGGAGCCAGCAGTGACGCTAATTGTTCGCAAAAACCAAAATTCAGGGCAAATTTTCTCGATGGTGGTGCTGTCTCGTATCAAAATTGCAATGTTCTGTTACAGATATTCCTGCAAACCCAAATCGAACGCATAAAAGCATTTTTGGAAATGTATTCAGTTCAAAAAAACATGTGGTTTCTCTCGGAACTTTATTTTATTTCGAAACAACACTGAGCTACCTTTGAGAAGGCTTGCGTCCTCTTTGTTGTTCGACAAGGAAGTGTTGCTGATTTTAATTACTTTAATGGTCGTTTTTCTAACCAATTTCTTTTGATTTTGAAGTCGTATCGGAAGTTAATGTCATTAATGTTGGTGAAGTTCGTATAACTCCTTGGTTCGTTAAGATGATACACACGTTGCCCATCATCTTTATTTTCCAATAGTTGCAAAGTTATTTCTGTTCCAAAAAAAGAAAAACCTCAACCGTCTTTGGCAACGGATTGTCGTCCTATTAGTATTCTACCATGTCTTTGGAAATCTTGGAGAAGATATTTGATAACCAAATGTCAATTTATTTGGATCAACTTTTTGTTCCCAGTCTGAATTTTGTGAACGTCACAGTGGCTCTAAAGCTATGATAAACTTATCAATGACATTCGAACTGATTATTATATGGATCACCTTAGAGTACGGAAGATCCAATTTTAAGTCACTTTTTCGAGCATAATGACTTGTAACTCGCAAATAACTCGTGTAATGTTGCCTAACAGGGCTAGAATGTCGGAATTATCGGCAGCAATCACTCTTAGACGATTTATTTGGCGTTTCCCCATAAAAAAATAGTCTAATGGCGTCAAATCGCACCACGATCTAGCCGGCCAATTAACGGGCTCAAAACGAGAGAAAAGTTGCGCATCGAATATATATCTCAATTCGCGTGCTGTGTAGCATGTAGCGGACTTTTAACCGCTCCAAACAGTGTCAGACCAAAAACGTAGTTTTGTTTATTAATAACCCATCCAACCGGAAATGAGCTTCGTCGCTAAATACAATTTTTCGATTGAAAAAACATTATTCACTTAGCACAAATTTTGATAATCAAATTAAAAAATTTTGTAAGCTTTGTTCGGGTGTAAAGCTTTCCATGATGAAATGGCAATGATAACTGAGCATGTTTGACTTTGACACATGTCAAGATCACGAATTCACTCATGAGGTGTCAAAAATAGACGAATAGAACTACGGTATTCTGCACACTTAATAACCATTCTCAACATAAATTGCTTGTCGCGTTTAAACGCGATGCCATCAGACATCGCATAAAGGTGTTGCCAATTTATACAAACCCTTTTTAACAATAAATCTCCTTCGATATACTTTAATTTGTTCAACCCGCTAGATGGAAAATCTAAAATACAATATACAATTTATTTGTTAAATTGTTTGGTACTTTCCTTTAAGTGAAACGCACCTTGCCCAACAACCACACTTGAGGCCATTTTTGGGCTCTCACCCTTACAGATCTTCTTTATGAAGACAGCTGCTAGATACGCTATTAAGTTGCAACTCGAAATAAGTTTAATCCAGAAGACACATGGTCACTTGAAAATACTTAAAAAGAAATACCAGTCATTTTGCTTCCTAATATTATGATTAGGGTGTACAAGTTTGGGAAACTAAAAACCGCTTAAAATGCAAAAATGGTGTTCCGACACTAGATCCGAGAAGTCTTATCTGGTATACTGACGGATCAAAAATGGAATCTAGAGTTGGAGCTGGTGTCTTTGGACGCAACACCAAAGTCTCGATCTCTATAGGAATGGGTCCCGCGGTATTTCAGGCGGCAATCCACGCCATTAAGATCTGTGCAAATTGAATTTCTTGAAAAGGAATTAAAGGTGTCAGAATACATATCTTCTTGGATAATCAAGTAGCACCACAGGCACTGTCATCTCGTACAGTTAATTCTATGTCAGTAAAGTGCTGCTACGAAGCCTCGCAAAACCTAGCCAAGCCCAATAAGGTCAAGCTGGCTAAATCTGTATCAGAATCTGCGTTCTTAGGGCCAGAACTCTATTGCAAGGTCAATTGGGCTGCTGCTTTAAGGCTACTTAACGATTGGAAACAACAGCTTCGTCTTAACCTCTGGAAAACTGTTCCGGGTTTAAGACAGTCCAAGGGATTAATAAGGCCCTACTCCGACAATGAAATTCTGTTCTTAAGTAAGGAGAACATTAGGAAGTTGGTGAGTTTCCTCACAGGCCATTGCGGCTTGAGGTATAATCTTAACAAAATTAATTTGTGCCCGGAACTGGAATCACTTAAATCGAAAGTTTGCAAACTAAGCAACCCTTCACATTAAAAAGAATTCAACATTTTAGAACAGCTTTGATTTCCTTGTAAAACGCCGACGCATATTTTGCTGCCAAAATGACATAAAGTCGAGCTCAAACTGTTTCAAAGAAAACATGTGTGAGAAACCCAAACCAAATAGCCACTCATCCATCCATACAATCATCAATACTAAAAAAACAAAAATTACTCACAGTCACAGCCATATACGTACATACATACTAACTTGCATTTTTGTTTATTATTCCATTCCAGATATCAATCAGTACAAGCGAACGCCTACCCCAACACAAGATAAAATGACTCGATCGAGTAGAATACTAAATGTGCTAGCACTGCTCGTGTGCACCGGCTGTGTGCTAACAATTGTTGAAGCTCAAATCGCCGAGAAATACACACAAAATCCATGCGTAAACAAACGAACCTGCCACGAATGTATCCAAACACAGAGCTGCGCATGGTGTATGCAGCCCGATTTTGGCGATAGACCACGATGCTTCCAGCCGAGCTACGCAACATTGGGTGCTTGTCCAGAGGAGTTCACCTGGAATCCGGATAACGAGCAGAAATTAGTAATAAATCGTGAATTGACACGAGCCGGATCTAGAGCTGGTGGTGGACAATTAGCATACGGAGCCAGCTATGAAGCCAATTCTTCGTACAGTGCCAGTTCTTCGGGCTATTCGTCATCCTCATATGGCGCATCGGGAAGTGCTTCCGGTGGTTCATCGGCAAGCTTTGCTGCTGCTAGTGGAGAAATTGTGCAGATTAGTCCACAGAAAGTCAATCTAAAGCTGAGAATTAGTGAGTTAAAATTAGTAAATTTTTTGTTGTTAAAGGCAGTCCTTTACATTTGTTTGTTTACAGATGAACCCCACCGATTGCATTTGCGTTACTCACAAGCCGAAGACTACCCAGTCGATCTTTACTATCTTATGGACTTGTCAAAATCTATGGAGGACGACAAAGCCAAGCTTTCGAAATTGGGAGATTTACTCTCCGATACAATGAGAAACATAACATCAAACTTCAAATTGGGTTTCGGTTCGTTCGTGGACAAAGTGTTGATGCCATATGTTTCGACAATTCCCAAAAAGTAAGTGACGCTTAGTGTAAGATATTTTTTTAAGAAAGATATTATCTTCGTATTGTGCACATGAAATGATTTGTAATGCTAATTTATTGTTGGAATGTGGGGAGATGAGATGATCAGCAACGCTTCGGAGAAAAACGACGCACATTTCGAGAAATGTTAAATTAAAATGACTCATTGAATTTTGTGATTCATCGAACTTTATATTTTATCCATGACGATGATTGAAGTTTTCTTCTTGTTATGAATTACAATTTAACATTCACAAATGCTGATCAGATTTGTTGACATTTCGAGGGTAAATTGTCTTTGTTGTTGTTATTGGAAATATGTCAACCTGTTTTCATTTGAAAGTTACAATTAACTTGTTGTAACAGTTGCTTTACGTGATATAGACAAATGGCAACATTTTATTCGAATTAATTTCTAGAAACATTTTTCAGTTTGACAGAATTAAAAAGTCGTCATAAGTTTGTGCCAAAGACGGCAATAATTTTCTACAGGTGGCTTTCTCGGTATTCACTTACCAGACCCCTGGTCATTTCTAATCTTATCAAAATTGAGAGTGTGTTGTAGAGTCAACATAGTCAGCAAATGTTATCAATCAACAAATGCACCATGCCACTGTAGTGTCGCGATAGGTTAGGTAAAAAACCGACACAATTAGACTAATACCTTCTCCATTGTGATACCACAAGGATCTAAGAAAATATCCCCAATTTGATGTTAGTGAGATCACTTAAATCCCTTACGGTGAGCAGAGCATGTACAAAGGAGGTCGACGCTTAGAAAAATGCTAATCTGTCTACTACATCGATTAACAATAAAATCCCATTCAAACCGAGCTAAACTTGTGGTTTCGATGGCTCTGTGCATAGTGAGTGTGCTTTCCTAACGAGATTGCCGTTCTAGTGTAGCTTCGACTGCTGATCGAATTTAATGAACAACAAATAGACTAGTGCCACACATAAAGTATCTGATGATCGGTCGCTGCAAGCTGTGCAACAGCTGTAATTCCAGCCTCCATTTTATTTAACAATTCGATATAATTGACGGAAGCTTGGCAGCATAGCAGCACCGTTTATTAACACGAAAACAATTTTAACGAAGGTGGGGGAAAGTTTCCGCTTCCTCTTCGTTCAGGCATTTTGTTGCGACTATCGCAAGCCTTGTTGCATGCTTGCTAAAAAACAGTGTCCGGTAAGAATACTTAGTCTGCTAGGAGAGATATTAAGTTCTAAGAGCGTCTAAGGTCAAACTTTGGCCAGATTTGTTTAGTTGATAGAAATATGATTACACTTGTCCACCTTAGGTTAGTTGTGTTTTCTCCGGAGCAGCCAACCTTAGCAATATCCCTTAATAACTTTTTTTAAGTGATAGAGATAAAGTGGTTCCTAAATTCGCGAATGTTGAACTACTCCGACTTACTACCAAGAGACGATCCGGCAGTCTAAGACCACGATCTAGTTTATGGGAATTGTCCGAGACAATACTTGTGTCCTTGGCAGATATCACGTTTTTCTTTATTTCCTCCTGGGCCACGTGAGATATCTGACTGTGAGCTAATGAGGTGAGTCTACTTGAGACTCTGTGGCCTCTACAAATGACATCACCCTTGAGAATGAAATTAAAAAATTATGACCAGCTTCAACAGCTATGCTCTGTCATACTGTAAAAGGTTATTAGTTAGGTTTTTAATTATTTTTTTTTGCTTCTTTTTTTATAATGTACGTGCACTAAAGGGATTTTGGATAATGAAGTAGCACAGTACGGTCATTAGGGAAGTGGGGGACTATGTAGAAACAAGATACCGATGCACGTTGGTTTTAAATGCTTATAAACTATAATGTGTAGGAAAAACGGCCATAATTTCCTTAATATTTTGTAGGTGGCCGCCTGTTATTGTCTTTCAGTCTGATCTTGTATTCGAATCTTTCTCTATGATTGTACAGCGGCGGTTTGATCGAATGAAGTTTCCGGTTGTGGGCACTTTGCACTTTTCCTTGGTAGCTCGTCGGCCATACCAGCAGATGCATACTTTGTGCTTTGAGTCAAAAGCGACAGCGGTGAATAAGCTTAGATTTTATTTCGATAACATTGACTGCTTTTCTAGTCGCTTGGGTGTCAATGAATATATTCAGTACGAGCCACTTTTAGCTCGGAAAACACTTTTGTGAACAGGGAGTCTGAAAGAGCTGTGTATATTTAATTCCTTTAAAAATAGACCGGCACTTGTTGCACAGTCCATCTACGATCGATCTGTGTAATCATGCCTAAAAGGCAGCTGCTCGTATATGATAAGCTTATTTGCGTTCCACCGATTCAAAAAAACAATTTTAAAAAGTTTCCTTTTACAATTTATACGCTCGAAATAGGAAAGTGAAAATAGTTTTAGATGTTTCAAAGGTTCCTCTCGTTGCTTCTCTTTCAGTTAATTTGGGTCTTTCTTACTTGGCTTATGTTAGAACATTTCTGGTAAACTTTCTTCACTTGAATGGCATCAAATTCTCGGGGGATACCACTGGAACATGTGTCGCTCTTGCACCTTATTCGCTTTAGATCCGTTCCCAGAATTGATAAATCTGTCCTCAGAATACTATTTGGTATGCATAGAACGACGCAAATTACATCGCCGCATTCATTAAACGTTGCCAATACACGTACCAGAGTCAAGACAAGTAGCAAACAAAGTGGGAAATGTTTAACACATTTGTAACAATAGTTTGTAACTAACAACCTCGTATAAATAGTTGTCTAGTCACAGGCACAATCACAGGCGACGACTGACCACACAAAATATTCAGAGGGGTAATTGGCAACAGTAATCACAATGCTATTTCATGTGCACTTTATTTAATATCTTAAATATTTATTAATCTTTATTTAAAAAAACATAAACATAAACAATTCCACAGATGAACACACATTAACTATTTTTTTGTCTTATTTTTTTTTTTTTGTATTTTTTTTGTCAACATTTGTTTACAAAACAAATATTTTAATTTACATAAATATACAACCGCAACAACAAAAAAAAAACTAACACAGACTTGAACATCCATGCGAAGGGTGTGAGGCTCCTTACGGTTATCGCAACCACATGCCCTTGAGTATAGACACAGCGACATTTTCTGTAAGAAATCAATTTAACTTAATTTATTTATTCACTCTCTCTCTCTCTGTCTCTCTTTTGCATATGCATTCATTTATCTGTATTTGTTCGTATAAACATTTATCTTTAGTATTCGTATCGTATAGCTTTTATTTCTTTTGAAAACTTGGATCTGGAAGTAGCAGAAAATATCGCACATAATAATCGTTAGCTTTAGTTGTTGTATTGATGATCATTGGATGGTACTCGTCAAGAAATTTATTATATTTATTTGGATCAAGTGTCATCTACTCCTTTTTTTTTCTACGTCAATATTTTGCATTTTGTATTTTGCTGAATGTTTTTTGTATATCAATGTTGGAATGTTTTTTTGTTTTGCCATATTGCTTTTCGAATGGCATAAACATGGTAATGGGATCTATGTATTTAAATTTGTTTGTTGGTAATTAGTTATTAGTAATTTGTAATTAGTAAGATGAAATGATCACTGTAGGGGTATGAAGTTCAGTCACGAAAAAAAAAAAAACAAAATTACACAAAATTACACAAATTTGCCAAATGTAAGGACTTAAGCCGATAGATAGATGCATTAGGTTTCAGCACATTTGGCAAATTTCAAATTACATTTTTGGTTACACCTTTCATTTGTACATGTATGAGTTTGTCATTACTTTGAAAACTATATCGGTATGTCTTCATTCATTTAGCTTGCGTGAACCATGCCCAGGCTGTGCTGCACCTTATGGCTATCATAATGTTATGCCTTTAAGCATGAATACATATCTATTTTCCGTAAGTTTATATTTGTGTCCACCCCCCTCCTCGTATGTATGTGGGTGGTGCAATAACATTAGATAAGTGCTTGAAATTTGCTTTAATTGGTTCGTAATGGAAACTCACTCACTTACAAAAACAAAAATTTATTGAATTTGCATGAGGTAATTTGTTGTTTACTAATTTTCACGGAAGGGATACTAACAAATGTGAATGTTCTTAATATTGTCCTTTTAGTTTAATTTGTCATGTAGCTTAATCCTTTAGAATGTATGATTTGAATGTCTTTTACGGTGCGCTCTTAAAGAAATTGGTCGATTTAATTGTTGGTAAGTTATATTCTTAAGGGATAACGAAGGCTGGTTTAAAGTTTAAAATAATAGGGGTTGGGTTTATGCAAAAACGTTACTTCAACTCTTCGTTTTATTTAACGTGGTTCCTCTTCGACTGTTAAGCACGGTCGAATTTCCTTTCCTGTTTTTAAAGTGTGAGACCTTTTATTTCCGCTTTGTTGTTATTTAATGGTGTCTGCAAATTACTGTCACGGCAAAGATGTTAACAGTTTAGTTAAGATAACTCTGTCAAAATATTGGAAGCTTTTTTATGGTTTATTCGTTGTCAAGAAGTGCAGTCTTCGCAGTGTAAATTATCAGTACCAACAGGCATGTATCGTCTCTCCTACTCCACTTTCGAGAGAGTAATACCTGTCGTCCACTACAACAGATAAAATGCATGTTTTATTGGTATCGAGTTGAACAATGGAACATCATGACAACAAAACCTATGTAAACTCTTAGGTTAGCTTATTAGTTTGTATAGTTTATTATTGGGTGAACCTTGCACCCATCTCACTTTGATCGGTGTAGATCTTTTGTGCTGCCCTGGAGATTATGACTGCCATACTATGCAACCTTTACAAACCATCCTGAGGCAGACCTGTCGCAGAGACTTTTTAAAAGTTAAGACTTTTTGCAGTGTTAGGCAGTGACAAAGAAAGTGTGGAGTATCCTGTCGCTCATTTTCATCACCATATCCATGCTCTGCACGGGTCATCGATACTTAGTATCTCAGCATCATGGTAATACTTACAAAAGAGGGAAACTACTTTTTATTCATATGTAGACTTTTTTTTGTTTTTGCTTTGCCGTCACATTGTCCCATCCAGTTCACCAGCTCCTTCATTACCCAACACTCCGCTGTGAACGGAAACTTAGATGTGCTTTACTCTGTGCTGCCCGGCAAGAACCTTAAGCTCTTCGCGATAGCGACGTAGAAGCTTAGATTTTATTTTTAATGCAAAAATAATTTTTAGTTAATAGTTGCTGCTTGGCTGTCACCGAAGAAGATAATATTAGTTCGTGGTATACCAACATTGCAATCTGTTTAGAAGACTTTTGTAACTGCTGCTGAAGTCTGGAAGTCTGATTGAAATAGGTAGTCAAGAATTTTGGAGTAAAATCCTGCACGAACGCCAGTGTCCATCTTGGAGCTATCTGGGTATACAGATGTAGGTCTTTCTGATTTTTTAGACTCCGCCATACATTACGATCCGTATATTTTGGTAGAATCTGTACGTGTTGGACTGAGTTCGGTTTAGCTAAAAACAACTTTTGATTCTACGCAGATTCTTGTATAAAAATATCAATGGATTTGAAGTATTGCTTCCAACTCGGCTTAGGTAGCGGTTCTTATTGCAGCGGTAGTACTGACACAGTCCATGATAGTCTTGAGATTGATAGCTTTCCTCATTGCTGCTTGCTACCATACCAAACAATGTACTATGTACCTTTATGTAAGTATCGGTCTTACTATTGACTTGTGAAGCCACATGATAATGTAGAATATTGCTTTCCTTAATATTGAGGCTTCCCTTTAGTTTCTTATTTACGATTACTCCCAAGTACTTGGCTCAACTCAACCCAAAAAAAAAATCTAACTAGCAACAAAAATAATCAAGGTCTACTCGCTATCATTGTTAGTTACTGAATGCGTTTAACGACGCAGGATATAATCGCGTGCTGTACATCAACTCGTTGCATAACCTCATCGAAAACCAGCACGGAGTTTTTCTGTTGAAATTTGTACAAATTGATTAATATTGTACAATATCCGAAAATCTGTAACAAATATGAACGTCAGTCGCACAAGTGGTGGTATAGAATCTTTTGAATTTATCGCACTTGTCTATCCGATAAAAAAGCGGACAGCTAATACTTAACCCAATTCACTGTTGATGGCTAAGAATAATTAGTTCGCTTTAAGTCTCACACATTTTAATTTCTTCAAAATAGAAACTAAGAGACCACTTTTGCCATTACCTTATAGAGAAAGCGCGGCGGTCGAAGATACCACTTGATTTATGCTTCTCTAGGAGCAAGTTATTCCTGAATGTATATTTTTACAGTTATTCAACAAGATAGTGAATCGATCAGAGCCTGCTTGGACTTTTATCTTGCAGTGACTAACTGTCCCAGCAGCGACCGCAAACATATATATGGGGTCGGCAAAAATATGACTTCTATCTCTCTTTTTAAGTGGTTGCATAAGCGATATAGTACTTATTGCAGCGAGTTATAAGTACTTATTGCATAAGCTTCTTTAACAACTCAGCTATACGTATTTCAGAACGAAAGCGCAATTAGAGTTTCTAAAAAGACTTAAACACCTGCAACAGATTTTTACTCTTCCCATGCGAATTTTGTTTTCCATCCCTCTAAGCATGTTTAAGTGAAGCTCTTTAATTTATATTTTCACTTCATGCATGCATCTTGTTGATCACCGAGAAAAAAAAGTATAATATTTTGTTTTCCACTTTGACCGATCACGTTGGGTCCGCAATTTGATACAACCGCTGTCATTATTGAACTCCCATATTGAATAGAAATGACCAATAAAAAAAGTAAAATCTCACAATAAATTATAAATTTAGCTAACCCCAAAATTGTAACAAAGATATCCACACCCTAGCTGCTTATCAACAAGATAATACAGATAAAAAATAAACTAAGAATCTATGGAAGTGTAGCGTGTCACCCGCAAACAAAGATTTCATATATATTACTTTTGCAAAACTGTCCATGTTGTAGATAAGCAGTGCAAATAAATAGCAAATAGAGGGTTTAACCTTGCTCAAAACGTATATATGAATGTTTAAGGAGTGGAAATTAAGCGCCTAATAACAGGGGAACGACTATAACTTACTTACTTACTTTGCTTAAACGAAAAAGAAAAAAAAAAAATAACAAAATTACCCAAAATCAAGAGCGTACCAATAAAAGATTAACCCCTCCAATGTTCTCAAATAAAAATTTTCTAATTCAAATCTTAACCAAATACAAAAACAAACAAATGATAGGAAGAAGTAAAACGTGCTGCTGTATCTGGAAACTTGGACGCACCCGAAGGCGGTTTCGATGCGATTATGCAAGCTATCGTTTGTCGCGATCAAATTGGCTGGAGAGATCAAGCTCGTCGCCTGTTGGTCTTCTCAACAGATGCCGGATTCCATTATGCCGGTGACGGTAAAGTAAGTAAAGCAACAATTTATCACAAAATCATGGAATAACTATCATTGCGCTATATCCTACGCCAGCTTGGTGGAGTTATCGAACCAAATGATGGCGAATGTCATTTGGATACTCGTGGATCATATACTCACTCAACCATTCAGGATTACCCCAGCATCTCGCAAATTAATCATCATGTGAAGAAAAACTCAATCAACATCATCTTTGCGGTTACTCAGCAACAAATCAATGTTTACGAGAAGTTGTCGCAACACATTGAGGGCTCGTCTAGCGCAGTCTTGTCCAGTGATTCATCTAACGTCGTCGAATTGGTGCGAGAGGAATATAGCGTAAGTTAAATAAATTTTGAATTGGGAACCTAACCTAAATTAGGTTATTTTTTTTTTTTAGAAAATCTCCTCCTCAGTCGAAATGAAAGACAATGCAAGCAGCGCTGTTAAAATCACCTACCACTCAGCCTGTTTGAATGGAGGCACTCCTATTCCCACTGCCAAGTGTGATGGCCTGAAAGTCGGCGACGTTGTCAGTTTCACTGCCGAAATTGTTGTCACTTCATGCCCCACCGATCCCAGAGATTGGCATCAGTTGATTCAAATCTATCCAGTCGGTATCAATGAGAGTTTGGTAATTGACTTGGAAATGCTCTGCAGTTGTCCATGTGAACTTCCAGGACATCCGTCATTTGAGGCTTCCTCACCAAAATGTCACAGCCAAGGACAATACAAGTGCGGTATTTGTGAATGTGATGAGACACATTTCGGGCGCAATTGCGAGTGCTCAATGACCGATGTGCATGCTGAAAATGAAAGGGATTTGGGATGCCGGGCTGATAACACCTCACAGATTGACTGCACCGGCCGAGGCAACTGCGTATGTGGCGTTTGTGAATGCGAGAAGCGGTTAAATATAGAAGAAGTGATTTCGGGCAAGTTCTGCGAGTGTGATAACTTCTCTTGTGATCGTCAAAATCAGTTGTTGTGCTCCGGTCCCGACCACGGCTCGTGCGAGTGTGGCGTTTGTGTATGCAAGCCCGGTTGGACAGGATCTGCTTGCGATTGTCGGGCATCAAATGAGACATGTATCCCACCAAATGGAGGAGAAATTTGCTCCGGGCACGGCGAGTGTGATTGCGGTTCCTGCAAGTGAGTACCACATTTTTTTTTACCTTAGTTCGATTTTTATTTTTATTTCTATTTTAGTTGCAAGGTAACTGAAGAAGGCCGATATTCTGGAAAATATTGTGAAAAGTGTCCAACCTGCTCTGGACGGTGTCACGAACTCAAAGACTGTGTTCAGTGCCAGATGTATAAGACTGGGCCGCTCAAGGATGAAGCTGCCTGCGCAGCCAACTGTACGACATTCACCCCAATCGGTGTAGAAAAGGTAGTAGTCGACGAGGAAAAAGACGAATATGCTTGCTTGTTCTACGACGAAGATGACTGCAAGTTCACGTTCAAATACACGGACAAGGAAGACGATAAGATCGAAGTTCATGCACAGCAAGAGCGTGAATGCCCACCGAAGGTGTTCATGTTGGGTATTGTCTTAGGAGTGATTGCTGCTATTGTCCTGGTTGGTTTGGCCATTCTTCTTCTGTGGAAGCTGTTGACCACCATTCATGATCGACGAGAATTCGCTCGGTTTGAAAAGGAGCGAATGAATGCCAAATGGGATACGGTAAGAAAACAAATCTGCGTATTTCCCAAATTGATTGTGTTTTCATTTTATGCTTATTTTATTTTTAGGGCGAGAATCCGATCTATAAGCAAGCTACGTCGACGTTCAAAAATCCCACCTACGCTGGAAAATAGACTAAGTATCCAGCTGTTTGCCATTTTGTCAATTAAATCGATTGTGGAAGAATTTGAGCATCGCTGGAGTGTGGAATTCCTTTCTATTTTTCACTCACAGTATTTCAATCAAATAGTGTTTCGTTTCTCATGAAAACTGCCATAAAGATTAAGTTTATTATGTCATTTAACGACGGTCTTCCTTGAGGTTTCTTTCACAAAATCCATACACACTACAAGGCGATGTTCAAAATATGAACGAACTTTTGGTTTCTTAAATTTTATTTTTTTTTTAAAACGAACTTAACGAGATATTAATGTAATTCTAAAACTTGTCTGTGTCTTTATAGGACAAATGTGTGCCTGCTACTTACATAAATATGTTTTATGTATACTAAAGTAATTGCTCTATCACTGTTGGAATCAAACTAACTACTTAAAAAAAACTCCAACTGATTTAGTTACAGTTGAACTTTAAGCTTTGTCTAGTCTTTATTCACTTAAAAACTATAGATTTTTTTTTACTTACAAACTATGCAAAATCGTAGTGCCTTCCAAATTTCATTTTAATTTCTTCCCCACAATTTGCTTCCAACAGGACCACCTACCAAATACTTTTATAAAAAAAAAAAATTAAAACTTCCTTTACCTACACGAAAACAAACACACACCTTACTACGCACACACACACAACCACACACCACTTGATGTTGTTTAAAACTAACTAAAAGTATACAAATGAAAGAAAATTTAAAAGTTTAACTAAATGTGTGCCTTGTCCTGTTCTATTGGCAGGATAAATAAATAAAAAATAACTTTTTAAACATATTGTATAGCCAAATTAATGTAATTTTAGATAAAAAAAAAACGCAACACAACAACAATTTTTGTCCAAAAATTACGATGAAATCATTTTCTAGCAATATACTATAAAAAAAATAATATATAGAATTTATTTTAACTCGTGAGTATTTCGATTTTTGCCTGCAAAAACGAATATACTAAATTGTAGTATATAAGATTTTCTTTTTGTTTAATTATTTATAATAATATACAATATTAATATATCATTTTTTTAACTGTACTGATTTTTAATTTTATATATTAACATTTAATATAATAGTGTTTTTTTTTATATATTATAAAACCATTCTGATCGAATAAATATTATTTGTTGGAGTGGTTAGCTATTTTTTTATATAAAAATATTTTTTATTATTTTTTTTTTTTTTTTTCAAATTACATAATTGCTTAAAAAAAGAATGAACAAAAAACACGCACATAAATAGAAAATAAAAGTTTAGTTGATAGATTTGAAAATAATAATAAAAAAAACAAAACGGGCGTTAATAAAATTTGTAACTTATAAGTAAAATTAAAGTTTTTCTTTTATTTTGAATTTTTTCTATAAATTTGTTTTCCCCATTGCCGAGGAGTTTGTGATCAGGAATGAGGTGTCATAACTTTCGACATAAGTTACTGGAACGCCGGTTCGATCTCATAAAAGATTTGGCAGCCTTCCTAGTTTCGTGATGTTGATGTTTGACTGCCACAATCGTGTTCGAACTACATTTTCTTACGACACAGGTGATCTACAGGCGGGTAAACACACAGACTCACACTTGTGAGATAGTATGAAGATTTAAATGTGGTGCTGGGCTTAAATGGCGGATCGAAGATTCACCCACACATCCAGTTTGCATATACTTCGTGTTGGCATCATTACCGACAACAACTTAGCTTTGTTCAATGAGAAAAAAGGCAAGGCAGAGCAGCACAAATTTGAGAAAAATTGCAGATTGAATTTACAAGTTGAGCACGTGAATTAATGCACATACATTATTCATGTACTTACTGTTACAACAACCGATTGCCTTTTATCAGAAAATATTTCGATTTGTTCCACTTAATTAATCAGCAAACAACTTTTCACTTCGACGACAAAACAATTAATTTGCAATTACAACTGATTTTGACGTTTCTCACAAATCTGTTCTACCTCAAAAGTAAGTGCAAAAATTCTGCACAGAGCAGAGTCCAAATAGAGTCATTGAACAAAAAGCGAACACGAGCTGGAAAGAAATTTTCGTCATTGAACACGAAAACCTTTAACCCGGCGGATTAAATGATAGGGGTGAACAACTGGATGCGTTTAGCAACTAGGTGTAGGCAACTCACAACACGTTTAACACAAAAGTTAAGGATGTTTAACCGAACTGCATTGCTTAATGCGACGTGAATTTATTATAAATTTGTTTGAGTTGTATAAAATTTGGACGGCTGACAGTTCGGCACGCAATGGAACACCGGCATAAGAGTCCAAATCCAAATTTGGACTTCGTTAGATTCTAACGTGAATATGTCGCTTGTTCACGATTTCAGATATGCCCGTCTGGCAGCACAAACTGGCATGTTGCAAATCGATTTTGAAATGTATTTTTGTGAACAATAATCTGAAATAAGACCAGCACGAAGTTCTTTATGTGATTTTATCAAAAGCTGCACTAGGTAACGAAAAAATGTTTAACTATGAACTATATAGAAAAAAACATTAAGAATCATGAACAATTTATCATCAGAGGACGAAACTACATATTATGGTTTTAATTGTTTTGTAAAACTTTTATCGATCGGTGTGAAAAAAAAAAGTTGAAACCTGCTCCAGGTGAAAAATCTAGAGCAATATTTCAATCACTCCGAGTGAAAAATAATGCACTGGGGCGTATGCGCAACATTTGTTAGTCAGTGGGAAAAATTCGATTAAAAAACACCTATATATTGGTAAGTGAATGAAAGACAATACTGATTTCCAAAGCAAAACGAGTAACTCAATAACTTAATCTTAGCCCGTTGACTTCCTATACGAAAAGAGAGATCACAGAAAAAAAAAAACAGCAACGCACTCCGTTCGACTCACTAATTTTTTTCTTGCTTCACGTATTAATATACGTCGAAGAATTTTTCTTTCGAAGGAACCAAGCATTAACTCTCCTTTCCTGCTTATCGTCCAGCACTCTGGGCCGTAAAGCATTCACTTTGTCCTTCCACTCAGGAGTTTTTTTCCACTTCGAGAATGTGAGGGCTGCTGTTGGCAGCTTGGTGTTGGAGGTCTCTATAGACCCGGGTTTCAAATACATATATGTCGAAACATCTTATATAGGTATATCAATAGTTCGACCTTACTTGAACTGTGAACGCCATCGTAGATCCATCCTTAAAATTTGTCTGCTGCTGTCCGAAAAAAATAGGAATTGCCTTAATAAGATGACACTCCTACACATCACTCGCCTGCTGGCAACAACGACCCTCATAGTTACCCCATCTGTAATCGAGGTACTAGGCACCCAGCAGCCACCAATGCTGGGGTGAGTAGAAGGAGTTGATGATGTTAGGCTAAAGTAAGAACGCTTGTGTTCTCATATAATCACTTTCAGCACCCTTTTGATCAACCTTGTGACCAATTGGAAGAGCCTTACTGTTGTAAAGCACTGCAGCTTTAAACGACACAGTTCGCCCAGATTTACCTGGGTCCAGAATTTAGCCATCTGTATTGAAAGCTTCTCATAATGACTACTTTTATATCTGGCCTTAAAGTTATACTGATAGCTTTACAACTTGTACTTTCCTCCCCCTGCTTTTGTATCGAAATATAAACGAGAAAGAGATTCTTTTCCTGGCCCAAAATAAATAAAAGAAATTCGTCATATTTCTTAGGGGCATTGCCACATGTACTGATTGTGCTCAAGTAACAATTTTCTTAAAAATTCCTCGCAAATCTAATGTGTGCACAAATAAATAAAGTTAAGTAAAAAAAAGCTCTCAGTACGAAATATTTCCGATAACATAATTTATAATTCCGCGTTTGCATGACTAGGTACTTGAATGGACCAAACAGTATACACATACCGTTTGCTGAGTGTTGACATATTCTTAAGCCGTGTCCAAGTTAAACTTAAAATTTTACATGCAATCTAATTTCGTATATGCACAAAAGTAATTACTTTATCTTCTAGTTTGGCTTGTGTACGTTTCCGATAAAAAATTCTCAAAAATAAGCTTGATTTAATTATGTCAGCAGGTCGAAAATAAACTGATTTTTGTTTAAAAACTCGGTTAAAGAAGAGTAATTATGATACAGACGCTATGTTCTGTAACTCTCCGTTCAATTCTACTATAACAATTGAATTGCTGTTAGCTAAGTGATTTTACAAAATGAAGACATCTTCACTTTTAATTTCAGATAATATTGCTACAAATTACAATGCCTCGATCAAGTAATGTTCTAGTACTACTCACTTGCACAGTATTCGCATTAACTGTAGTGCTAGCAGTAAACGCCGAAGAACATTTACAAAATCCATGTTCGAACAAGCGAACCTGTCACGAGTGTATCCAGATACAAAGCTGCGCATGGTGTATGCAGCCCGACTTTGGTGAAAGACCGCGGTGCTATCAACCTAGCTACGAATTATTGGATATTTGTCCAAAGAAGTACACCTGGAATCCCGACAATGAACAAAAGATTGTACTAAATCGTACATTGACACGTTCCGGCTATCGAAGCAGCGCTGGTGGTGATCGTCAGCAGTCAAGTAGTGGCACTTTTTCATCATCCTCGCATGGAGCATCATCAAGTGCCTCAGGCAGTTCGTCAGCTAGTTTTGGGGCTTCTGGCGATGATATTGTTCAGCTTAGTCCGCAGAAAGTCAGTCTTAAGTTGAAAATAAGTAAGTAAAAGTGAATGTTTTTTTTGCTCGGCAACCCTAACTTAGTTGGGTTTGTGTTTTTTTCTAGATCAACCACATCGATTACATTTTCAATATGCACAAGCCCAAGATTACCCAGTGGATCTTTACTACATTATGGACTTGTCAAAATCTATGGAGGACGACAAGGAGAAGCTGTCAAAATTGGGCGATTTGCTATCCGACACTATGCGCAAGATAACTTCGAACTTTAGACTAGGATTTGGTTCGTTTGTGGATAAGGTGCTGATGCCATATGTTTCGACAATTCCCAAAGAGTAAGTCAGTTGATAAGAGACGTTCTTTAGTGTGCTAGCATTGCAAATCTTTTATTTTGGATGCATGCGTAGATAATAATACAGAAAAGTGAAACAATAGGTGAAACATTAATAGGGACTAAAACTTTTCTTGGGTTGGCGAAAATATTTTCGTAGCACGATATTGAACGCCAACTTGAGAGACTTAGAAGCAGTAACCCAACTGTAGTTGTTATTGCGACGGCTTTTTTTGCTGGAACCAGTTGGTGGAAGCACACAAGAACGATTTTGAAAAAAAAAAACTAAAAATCAAAAACTTAAGACAAAAACCTACCACATCTCTACGACAGTTCTTTACGTGACACACTTTCTTGCATGGTAGCTGGAAGTGTGTGTTATTATCTATGATAACCCTTATTATATTTCAACCTTTTTAGTGAAATTTTTTCTATATTCCAAAGATAGGGGATTTTATGAATTTGTCTTTAAATCAAAATTAATATATTTTGTTTTTCTTTTTTTTTAATATTTGATGAAAACCAATCAGACTGGAGAAACAAACGTGTGATTATTGTGAAGATCCTTATGGTTATCGTAACCACATGTCCCTCAGCACAGATACAGCGACCTTTTCTGTAAGAAATTTATTTTATATATTTAACAAGCACAGAGTGTCCCAGGGTAGGGAAGTTACAATCCTTTAGAGTGAGAGAAAAGTGCACGACATACAAAACTTTCTCGATATATAAGATGCGTCTTTGAATCGCCTAAAACAAATTGTCCAAAATGTCCAAACCAAATTTATTTGAATCACTTTTTAAATTTAAAAAGAATATATTTTCTGATGTAATTTTGCATATTGAAACACAAAATAAAATTAAAAAGTATTTGAAACATTTTAAGACCCATCCCCGGAGGAGAGGTCTTCCGAACAAAATTTTTCCGTAGATATTTATCGGCGATCAAAAATGCCCGTAGGTTTCAAAAGGGTTATCTTCGTTTTAGGTAAAAAAATCAACCTATTTCACCTTAAAAGATCCCTATAGCACTGTTATCCGCTCTAGTTACGACGTTCACCCACAACGACCTCCAGGGATGGGAATAATTTCTTAGGCTAGGTTAGGCTTAGAGCAGAGCGAAACCTACTGAACGACACTTAGGTATTCGTGGACCTTTTATGATCCCTTTTCTGGTGGTTAACCATTAGTGTTAGAGATAACACCCATCGCCATCTCGATATCCTTAAAAACATGTGAGGGTCAAAAAATTAAACACCAGAAATTTCTTGTGAGTCATGAAAGTAATGGTTTCCAAGTGCTCTGTTCCTCAAGTGACAGACGATCAGACAGTTGCAGAGGAAGTGGGGTGTGTCCTCGTGGACCTCTTCGTCTCCACAGCCTCTACATATATCGTCATTCTAGAGATTTAATTTCAAAGTATTGTTTTTTTATCAAATTATGCAACTGTAGAAGTTTGATGGTCCGATCACTGTTATAATCTGGTCATAGCTTCCGTGAAACCTTAGAGGTCGTCAGTTTTTATACGAACCTTTTTCTCCGCTCGTTCTCTAAGATAACAGGTGGCTTGATCGACTGTAGTGTTCGATAATGGTCAATTGCAGACCCATTCATCGCCAGTTCGTCAGCCTTCTTATTACCGGCTTTGTCTCTGTGTCCAAGTACCCAGCAAAGATTCGTAGTGTGCTGGTAGCAAAGAACCTTGAGTTCTTCGCGAAAGCGCAGCGGTGTACTTAATTGGATTTTATTTTCATAGCAGAAACAGCTTTTCTTCAGAAAATGGTTATATCGTGGTATTGCCAACAATGACACCTCACAAGACGCTTCAGCGATTGCCTCCGCGTGGAAGTCAATGCTGATCAGAAAGCCTAATTGAGCAGTGTTTTTTAAATTCGACCGAAATTATTCCGGCATAGGTTCCAGTCCATTTTTGATCTATCTGTTATTAGTTTTTGCGATATTGGCGTTGATGTTACTGCAGAAACTTTAATTTGGAACTTTGAAGCAAATTCTTCGAATCGTTCCGCCATACGGGTTCTGGACAGACAGACGGTATTGGCGGACCCACTCTTTTGGATTTTTTTCATATATATCATACCTCATGATACAGTTGGTTCGAAATTTTAGCACGATTTCAAAAACTTGTACATGAGATTTAAAAAAACCTATGCACGTACAAAATAGTTTTGAAATGTAGAGCTGGCATTAAACAAATTCGCGTATTAACATATTTTCTGATGCCGAAATATCAGTTTAGTGCTATATTACTGCCGTATTTATATGACAAAACCAGGGTTTACGAATTCTCATATCAGCATGTGTAAGTATTTCCTGACTTCCTGCGAAATTTCCTTAAATGCTGTGACATTAAAATGACGCCATTGTCATGCAAATACGAAAAAAACAAGACTCCCCAATCATATGATTTTTTTTTGCGTAACTGCAGGAATTGTATCTACCTCCTAACTGGGACACCCTGTAAAATATGTAAATTGAAAAAAAAACTTGAAAAAATGCATAAGGTGCATCCCAAACAATTTTTTTTTGTTTAGAAAGAAGTTAAACGGGCGGCTGTATCAACAAATTTAGATGCTGCCGAAGGTGGCTTTGATGCCATTATGCAGGCAATAGTGTGTCGTGATAAAATCGGTTGGAGAGATCAAGCGCGTCGTATGCTGATCTTCTCAACAGATGCTCCATTCCATCTAGCTGGTGATGGCAAAGTAAGGATATTTTCTTTCAACAATTGGTATTTTATAAATAAAATTTCTGTCTCTCAGCTTGGCGGAGTTGTCGAACCAAACGATGGCGAATGCCATTTGGACGCCCGAGGATTCTACACTCATTCAACTATTCAGGATTATCCCAGTATTTCTCAAATTAATCATTTCGTGAAGAAGAATTCAATCAATATCATCTTTGCCGTGACTGAGAAACGAATTAATATATACGAGAAATTATCTCATCACATTGAGGGCTCGGTTAGCGCTATTTTATCTAGAGATTCATCTAATGTTGTTGAATTGGTTCGAGAGGAGTACAGTGTAAGTGTGTTGACTTTAAGTACAAAATTCATCTATTTTTTTTTTTTTTTTTTTTTAGAAAATTTCGTCCTCAATCAAATTGAAGGACAACGCTAGTAGCGCCGTCAAAATTACTTACTATTCATCATGCCTGAATGGTGGCACTGCAGTACCCACATCCAAGTGTGATGGGCTTAAAGTTGGCGACGTCGTTAGCTTCACTGCAGAAATTGTTGTTACCTCATGTCCTAGTGATCCCAAGGACTGGCATCAGTTGATTCAAATTTACCCAGTTGGAATCAATGAAAGTTTGTTAATCGACTTGGAGATGCTCTGCAGTTGTCCATGTGAACATCCAGGTCACCCGGACTTTGAGGCTTCTTCGTCGAAATGTCACAATCACGGAATGTATAAGTGCGGCGTTTGTGAGTGTGACGAAGCGCATTCCGGACGCAATTGTGAGTGCTCCATGACTGAAGCTGAACATGAAGGGGAGTTGGGATGTCAAGCGGAGAGTATCTCACATTCCGGCTGCAGTGGACGAGGTAACTGTGTTTGTGGCGTTTGTGAGTGCGAAAAACGTTCAAATCCGGAGGAAGAGGTATCCGGTAAGTTCTGCGAATGTGATAACTTCTCATGCGAACGTCATAACCAGTTGCTGTGTTCGGGGCCCGATCATGGCTCGTGCGAATGTGGAGCTTGCGTGTGCAAGTATGGTTGGACTGGATCGACATGCGATTGTCGGGCATCGAATGACACCTGTATTCCACCGAATGGGGGAGAAATTTGTTCTGGTCATGGTTCTTGCGAGTGCGGATCTTGCATGTGAGTATATTTTTGCCACCATTTATAACTTTGATAACAAATTTTCCATTAGTTGCGAATCGAACGAAGAAGGTCGCTTTTCTGGAAAGTACTGTGAAAGTTGCCCGAACTGCATGACACGGTGTAATGAACTCAAGGACTGTGTTCAATGTCAAATGTACAAAACTGGACCACTTAAAGATGAGAATGCCTGCAATTCCAACTGCTCAGCATTCAGTACAACGGCCGTGGAGAATGTCGTCGTTATCGGTAGGAAAGACGAATTTGCCTGCTTGTTCTACGATGCTGATGATTGCAAGTTTACATTCAAATACATTGACAAAGATGATGACAAGATACAGGTATATGCCCAGCAAGAGAGGCAATGTCCGAAGAGGGTCTTCTTTTTGGGTATTGTTTTGGGCGTTATTGCAGCCACTGTTTTGGTTGGCTTGACTGTTTTACTTCTATGGAAGCTTGTGACAACTGTTCATGATCGTCGGGAGTATGCGAAATTCGAAAGCGAGCGAATGAATGCCAAATGGAATTCGGTAAAGATGATAAAAATGAATGTGTCGTTGTTGGATAATATGTTTTAAATTTTTTTTTCTCTCTTTAGAGTGCAAATCCGATCTTCAAGGGTGCTGTATCTACATTTAAAAATCCAACTTTTGCTGATTAGCTTACAATTATGACTTAGTTTACAGCTCATTACTTATCTTTGTATATTATACTTACAATAGTTTTGCTAATTGAATTATTATTTTTGCTTTTTTTTATAATAATAATAAAACATATGTAATATATTTTTTTTCGAGTTTTACTAGGAGCAAGATTAAATTACCCACTGTTTCCTATGTTTTCGAGCGTGTTCTTTCCAATTGTGATAGTTAACATTTTGTGAAAACGAATTTAAATAACCTATCCAAAGGGCATATTCATTCAGGATCAAAACCTAAGGCGATTTAAAAATGTCCGCCCGTCCGTAGGTATGACCTTTTAAGGCCTTCAAACTAGGCAGAACATACAAAAAAACTTCATGTAAAAAGGTTGAAGAATATTTCTTTATTGTGTAGAAAATTGTGTAAGAACACACAAATCATATTTTGAATTTTATTACAAAGAGGCAAAAAGTATTTTCGTGTAGATTTTTCCTTCTCCTGTAAAATTGTCATTTAAGGCGTTAGCAGATTAACACTTACGAAAAGAAATAGTATATTCCCATACCCATACATTTTGGCTAGCCCACAATTTTTTAGCTTTCTCGTATACATTAGTATACTTAAAAGAAAGCTATTGCGATCGTGCGGAAATTTCGAACTCAAACTGAGTATGAGGGATGATATTACGACTATAGAGAAGTCCAAAAAAGTGGGTCTGCCAATGCCGTCCGTCGGTCTGTCTGTCTGTCCGGGCGCCGTATGGCGAAACGGTTAGACGGATTTGCTTCAAAGTTCGTATATAAGGTTCTTGGGGTTACATCTCGGGGCATCTTTTTATTTTTTGCTTTATCTTTTAAAATAACGGTACCTGCCATACAAATGTGTTTGTGAAAATCACTGATCAATTTTTAAAACCCTAAAAAATACATTTTCGATTCATTTTGCGGTTCAAAAACGCATTTCATGTACCGAGAAAGTTTCGTATGACGCAGTCGTGCACTTTGTTTTTTATAAATTTGATCCAATGAAATAAAATGCCATCCATAATTTGGCATATAGGGATATACATAGATAGGGTTTCATACTGTTCGCCTCAAGCGGACTGGCCTTTCCTTATGTTTTTTTATAAAATGATTTTTCTCTCTCTGTCGATTTTTGTCATACCTAGGTTATGTTAAGGTTAAGTTAATACAGCGATGTGATACAAAAGTTACAAACAACACTAGGCACAGAAATGGGCTCACCCAGATTCCTGGGGAACCGCCTGAATTTTTTAATCAAAACGGTAGACAAAGACCCTAAACACTTTCCCTTTTGAAGCAATCAATTATCCAACAACAACAACAGCCTGCAGATCACCACAGAATCTGCAGATGTTGTAACTGGCAGTCCGAGTCTCTTCCTACTCAATTCCTACTAATATTCTAAGCTTATCCCTGCTCGTCGAAGGGGTGTTACGGAGCGCACCCGTAATGGCTATACAGGCTATTCTTAGAACCGCCGCTAATTTGCCGCATATCCTTTTCTTCTCTGTTTCATACCTAAAAACTACATATTTTTGTTTGGTTATTTTGTTGGGGCTCCCTCTTCCTATAAAGGTACAAATGGAGTGGACAGTTACTCCCTGAGTATTTATATGTTATATATAAGTATTTTTATATTTTAATTTAAATGCAAAAAGCTAAATAAAATTGTAAAATAAAATATGGCATGAATATTTTCCGTCTGCCAGAGTGAACATTAAAAAAATGTAATTCAGATTAATAAAACAGTGTTTTAGGTAAATTAAATACATCAGATGTTTGAATGCATTCATAGCATAAGTTGGTTTTAATCCACTCAAAGTTCCGAGCGCCCCTTATCACCCGTTGTTGACGCTCCAAATGCAGTCATAAACATTTACATATGTGTACAATAGTTTGTTAGAGCCGACCAAGACCTTTCTCCATTCAGAATTTCCAAGAATTCGTCTCTTGTTAGTCTGTTCATTCCAAAGTAAAGTCGTCTTATACTCCTGAGAGATCCTGCCTTTAATCTGAGGATTTCTAACCATCTAACCTCAAAAGATCTCTATAGCACTACGTTATCTATCGTGACCCGTTTTATGTTACATTTCATTGTGAAAAAACAAAGCGAAATGTAAAGCTCTGTAAAAACCTAAGCCTATTATATCATTTCTTAGCTAGTACCTACGGAAATTCTCAGAATAAGTATATTATTGATAAAATATTTTTTATATTTTTTGTGTAAAAAAGTTATTGGCATCCAAGGTAATGCAGATATACCTTTAAAAATAACGGTTTGATTTGCATTACCTTTTCGGGACAAACATTTTTTACAGTGCTTTCCATATTTTTTGAACTTTTTTGTTCTGCATTAAGTCCGCCTATAAATGTAAATAAATATGGGTTAATATGGTTCTGAGTTTTTTTTAGCCTCACCAATAACAAATCAAGTCTCGAGTCTTATATATGTGTGTGGGTGACGATAAATTAAATTTAAATGACATTCACTGTTGACGTTAATGGCCTCTCACTTTCAAGTTCAGTTCAGTCACGACACACAAGTCGCGATAAGAGTTCAGTAATGTCCAAAAATGAAGGAACTTCTTAAGATAAAAACAAAGTGGAGATGCCACGAAAAAGCCAATGCTGATCCTAAGTGACTTGATTTAGATAACGAACATCTAAATTTGACTCTATAATCCCTTATTTTAAGGTATGAATTAACCTAATCTACAAAAGCGTTTAAGAAACCGTAAGTTCTTAGTTTAAAAACAACTAGCTATGTATGTCGTTTAATACATGGCTGGTCGAAAGCAGTATATATATAGAGAGAAGTCAGTGTATACACATATAATTGATTTTGATTTTCTAAGGAATTCTAACACGCAGCAAGAAACAAAATAAATTTAAAATACAGAGAGAGGAAGCTACAAAATAAATTTGTTGATAGATCACGATGGTTTGATGATGTGTCCTATGAATGTGTACTTCCTTCCTTAAGGACTTGTCTAATTCTATGAATAACTAAAGAGATAATATTTTTTAATTTGGAATGTGGGTCGCTTTTTGAAAAGCTCCCAAAAAGTAAGTAGGTAATAAATAATTGTTTGTTAACTTGATTGTTGCATATATAGCTTTCTCATTCAAATTCGTAAAGTTTTTAGATACAACATTACAAAATGTATACACACACTACCGTTTAGTGATTCATGAGAAAATACCAACATTGATAAATGGAAAGGCGTTGTTACCATTCAGAGAGGTTAATTCTACATGCTTTTTAAATACATAATATTAACTAACAACTAAGATAGTTTTTTATTGAAATTTAAGACATGGATTTGGACGACCTCTGGTTCATGCGCCATGCCACACAGCCCATGCCACAATCGATCTTTTGCGCACCAAATTCCCAAATCGTGTTATCAGCCGTCTTGGCGTTGTCAATTGGCCGCCTCGATTCAAGCACTTAAGGCCAATATCATCCAATCAATCCATAAGCTACAGCTCGAAACCATAAACTAGGTCTGGGAAAATTGGAGTGACAGAATGCGCTACTGTGAATCCAACCGAGACAGCCACTTGAACGATGTTGTGCTCCATAATTATCGGGAACGTTTGGTCTTTACTAATAAAGCCGAAACACATGGAACAAATATAACTTTGTTTATTTTATTGACAATGAAAAGGCGCACCCAACATGAAAGAGTCGAATAGAACTTCCTCCGCTCGGCTATCACATCTGTAAATGACTTCATTTGTTTTACCCAACCAAAGTTTTACGAATTCTTCTTTGAATCTCCACAAAGAAGTCGCTTGCGTAATTGATTTTAACCCCATGGTAGGCAAACGACTTCGAAGTTTTTGCAATCAGCAGTAAGTTTTATTCTAATTGTTGGTGAACCCTGATATGAGAAAGAAGTTAGGTTCTGTATGGAAAACGTCGAATCCTTCAAATAGTTGCTCTGTAAATAACCGGCTCTACGTTGGTTTTGCTTGAGAAGAGTTTTTTTTAACAATGACATAATTGTTCACAATGGTAAAATTGTTGTTCGGAAACTGTAGGCCCCTTCCCCCTGCGTGTCAAATAATATAACTTTGCACACACAGTAGTTGGAGAAGCTAGGCTATGAGTTCTCGCCGTTTACGCCTAATATTTATATAAATTAAAAGGAAATATTTATACTATTAATAATATTTATATTTACTATAATTTAAATCAATATCAATCTCCTTGCAATGAGATAAACTAAAAATTAAATCACAAAACATTTGGGCGGAAAAAAGTCAACCTAATTACACACTAGTCCCCTCTTTAATCTCCATCAGGGGTGAACCCAATATGCATTTGTAACATTCTTAAAAAATTCAAGCGATAAGCCGCAACCCAAAGCTACGCAAAAAGCTAAGTAAATAAGATTACTCAGCTGGAACCTACGGATATTCTCAAAATGCGTAACTTTTTGATAAAATATTTTACAACTGCATTTGCATGCCTCCCTAAGTAGGTACGCCAAGCCGAATAGTACACAAATAGCTCTGGTTGGAGCCTGACATATTTTTTAGTTCCAGTTAACTTCGGTATAGTACGTCAATTCTATTCATTGAGTAGCAGCAAATTTGATTTAATATTTAGCTCATTTCTTTGCATGAAAGTGACTCCGATTTGTTTATCGTTTCTCTTAAATGTTGATAAAAAAATAGAAGTTTGAACAAGAACCTTGATTGTGTGAGCATGATAAACAAATCAAAGGTTTTTTTATGTAACTGATTCATGAAAATTTGGCACTCAAGGATAAACGAAAAACAATTCTTAGAAAAACCTTTGGTCTGCATTGAGCTCACGTAAGATTTGTGAAAGCCTCAGTATTTGTTGAATCTTAAACAAATTATTAAGTCTCAAGTTCTAATTAGTGGTTCCATTCTTGTATATGTTATCACACAAAAAATTTTTGACTTTGAATTTAAGTCATTACTCAAGTTTTGATTTGCAATAAAAGTGGACTAATGTCCAAAATGTGTGCAAAATATTATATATTTTTGTCTATTACTAATTTAATTTTCGTTTGTGAATTTTTAGAAATTTAGAGAACAAAAGGAAAATGACTCGTTCGAGTAGATATTTTAAAATCCTGACACTTCTTCTCTGCATCGGCTACGCGGCGCTCCCAATAGTTAAATCTCAGACAGTTGAGAAACAATCACAGGATCAATGCGTACATAAACGAACCTGCTATGAGTGTATCCAGATGCAAAACTGTGCATGGTGTTCGCAAACTGACTTTGGTGATAGAGCGCGATGCTTCCAACCCGGCAAGGATACTATGGACATTTGCCGAGAAGAATACATCTGGAATCCAGAGAGTGAACAAAAAATGATTGTTAGTCGAAACTTGACACGAACTAGCTCCCGACGAGGTGGTGCTGAAATGGCGTATGGAGACGAAATGTCATCCTCAAAGAAAGGCAGTGCTGCTGGGACAAAGATTGTTCAAATCACCCCTCAGAAAGTGAATCTTAAATTGAGAATTAGTGAGCTCATGGATGATGAATTTATTTAGTTTGACACTAACTAACTTAAATTTATTTCGATTACAGATCAACCTTACCGATTACAATTTAAATATTCGCAAGCCGATGATTATCCCGTGGATCTATACTACCTTATGGACTTGTCCAACTCTATGAAGGACGATCAAGAAAGTCTCTCTAAAATGGGTGATTTATTATCGAACACAATGAAAAATATAACTTCGAATTTTAAGTTGGGATTCGGTTCATTTGTGGATAAGCTTTTGATGCCGTATTCTTCAACATTTCCCAAAAAGTAAGTAATTTATTTGACTGTAATCTGGAGGCGCAATTTACTTTAACTCAGGTGCTAGCTTGTTGTTACTGTTAATCAGGGGTTAGTGCCAAAGTTCTTGGAGAATTAGGCGGCGCACATAATGAAATCTACAAAGATATACCTTTTAAATGATTCATTTGTGAAATACCAACAGTGATTCATAGAAACGCGATGCTACTATTCGAGAAGTGTTATATATTGTGTTATTTGAAACACGTTTTGACCAGGAATATGGGGATCATAAGCCACCAAGCCGGGTTGACCACAAAAAAAATGCCGGCATTCCGATTTCTTATCACTTGGTCACTGAGGCCAATCAAATGCTGGTGTTATTGCATTTGTATAATCCAGAAGCTTTTAGGCCTGCATCTCGTTTGCGATTGCATATGAACTTTGATTGGCATTGTTTTGGTTTTTAAGATTCAATTTTCGTTCAGATGGATTGTTTCTTTTAACTTCTAATTCGATCAGACTTCGTAACTTCTGCCATTTTGTAAAACATTTACATCTCAGCTGCTGTCAATTTGCCCTCATTATTCTGTCTTATTCGTTGTAGAAAAATTCGATCCTCGCTTATGATGACTTTATTGGCAGCAAAGTGTAACTCATGCACTTTAAGGTCCGTCACCTTTCCTTCAAGCAAACAGCATTAAGTAACAAAAGACTTAAAACGGTTCTTTGGTGCACAACGTTTTTAATTGGGAACCTTTTCGATGACTACAGATGTACATCTAACTCTTGTCGTTACTCCCTCATACAATTCCATAATCATCTGTACGTAAATTTTGGGTGGGTTTAACGAGGGGTTCACTGTCTAAGCGCCAGCTACTCACGCCTTTTTCATAGCCACCGCATTTCCCTGATTGTATAGGGTCTTAGGGATAGCTTCGGCTGCGGATGTTCCAGCTGCCTTGGCTGCGCCTTTGTCCAGGTTACCCTGAGTATCACCAGGTTGAGTGATAGCCTGCGCACCGGTGAAACGCTTTCATTATTGAGAGTCCTTTAGGATTTATCACTATCGCTGGCCAATAGCTCCTTCTCTTCCTATTCCTCTACCAGGTGGGAGATGGATGAAGTCGATGAAGCCTTTTTTTTTAATTTTTTTTTTTTTTTGTCTTTTCCATTTTAATTTGAGATAAGGTTCCTATGAGAAACGGAGAAAGAAAGGTCCGTTAATCCGGTTTTCGGTTAAGCTATTTTTGAACTGGGGCCCCAACCAAGCTGATGAAAATGGGGATCGTTGAGTGGAAAGGAAAGAGTGAGAAGAGTGTTCTTTGGTTTCAGGACTCATCTAAGGAGGGAGAGGAGGATCAAGAATCTTTGACCTTACTCAGCCCCTACAACTCGTCAAGTTCAACACTCGAGTAGGGAAACGATTATCTTCATCCCCTTTAAAAAGAGTCCACGCTTTGATTTACCCCCGTCAAACCCGCATGTCAAAGACCTTCGTAGCATGTTGCTTTATAGAATAGTTTCTCGTATCTCCCCTTCCTTCGTGCCAATCAAGAAAATAACGTTTTCGCCACTGATTAGGCATTAGATGACCTCTTAAAAGTTTGGGGATAAGAATCATGCGAGCTATCTCCCTTCCTTTTAATCATCCGGAAGTAGTTGGAAGTTTGGTTTATATCAGCAGGCGAAGAAGAAATTTCTTCCAACTTACAATACAGGAGCTTACAATAAACTTTACTTGAATTTAATACGGAAGCACTTTCATTGCACTTGTAATGTCACTTATTTTTACCTATAACTTACTTTAGCCTTCTCCGTCCACCACCATGCTTATTTGCCGTGTTGTTAATGCAATATTGAAGCTCTGAGTGATTTCACTCTGTATGTATATGTCCAGGTTGTACCAACAGACACTTTTGTCTGTTTCTTTTTATTACTGTCCATCAACATTTTTGTCAGGAGGAGGCTTTAGATTTCATTACCGTCACTGCTATATGTGACTATCTGCCAGCTTTGTATGACCAATATGAAATTATCACGATTAGACCGTATGACTTGCATACGCTTGTTTCGGTTCGCCCGATATTAAGTCTGTTTCCTTTTTCGGGAAGCGGGCATAAATTCTATCTGAAAATGCTCAAGTTACGAAAAAGCAAAGGAACGCTGTTTTAGTAAGTTCTACTAAAAAGTATATATTGAAACAAAAAGTATACAGTGATGGACACATAAATAGGGAAAAGTCGTTTCATTTATCCAAACAAAAGAAGTTGGTTTATAGCTGATCTATATTTCATTTAAAAAAAAAGGTTTGCCATAGAATAAAATCATAAAATAACTACGGCATACTTATACGTTTAGAAATAGAAAACAATTGTGAGATCGAAATTGATAAAAATAATCATGGATGGGATCATCCATGTTTAATTGAGTCCATTGCTGTTAAATTTGGTTTTAACTTTGCTTTTGGTTTGCAAAATTTAATAAACGAAATACAAAATCAAAAAGCAAAATGAGAGAAATTTCTTTGGCAGAATTTAGTTATTTTTTCAGTTGAGGGGAAGTTATTTACACTCACGCTGCCTCTCCATGTACCTAATTTTTTATGCAGTTTTTAGTAACAGTGATAGGTTCACCTAGATGTCACTGTACGCTATGCTACATGTAAACTATTTTAAATTTAAACTTCTCCGAGTTCTTAAAAGAGGAATGATATGATAAGTGAGTACTAGATTACCCTATATCCCCGCCAGTTTAGAAATTGTACTTTCTTAGCACTTAACAATTTTCAAACTATTTTCGTTTAGCTTACTCGTACCATGTCAAGGCTGCGCTGCGCCTTATGGCTATCACAATGATATGCCCTTGAGCAGGAATACTCATCTGTTTTCAGTAAGTTTGTGTGTCCCTAGCCTGAGCCTGTAATAATAAAATAAAAAAAAACACATATATCCAGGACGAAGTAAAACGTGCTGCTGTTTCTGGAAACTTGGACGCAGCGGAAGGTGGTTTCGATGCCATTATGCAAGCGATTGTATGTCGCGAACAAATTGGCTGGAGAGATCATGCTCGCCACATATTAGTCTTTTCGACAGATGCCGGATTTCATTATGCTGGCGATGGAAAAGTAAGTCAAATTTAAAATTTATAACCGTTTGAGATAGGTAGCTGTTTTTTTTTACTCAGCTCGGTGGACTCATTGAACCAAATGATGGTGAATGCCATCTAGACGAGAATGGATATTATACGCACTCGACCCTTTTGGATTACCCCAGCGTCTCGCAAATTAATCACCACGTGAAGAAAAACGCTATTAATATCATCTTTGCTGTTACTAATCATCAAACCCAAGTTTATGGAAAGTTGATTGAACGCATCGAAGGTTCATCGAGGGCGGTGTTATCAGGCGACTCCTCAAACATAGTCGGCTTGATAGAAGAGGAATATAACGTAAGTTGTTTTTAACCTAAGAAATGTGCAGATTGCTTGACGTATGTATCCGCAGAAAATCTCCTCCTCCATTGAGATGAAGGATAATTCAACTGGCTCCGTCAAGATCACCTATCACTCTTCTTGTTTGAATGGTGGTAGGGGTACTCCAATAACCACTACAAAGTGTGATGGTCTTAAAGTCGGCGATGTTGTCAGTTTCACTGCAGAAATTGTTGTTACCTCATGTCCTAGTGATCCCAAGGACTGGCATCAGTTGATTCAAATCTACCCAGTTGGAATCAATGAAAGTTTGTTGATCGACTTGGAGATGCTCTGCAGCTGCCCGTGTGAACATCCAGGTCACCCGGACTTTGAGGCTTCTTCATCAAAATGTCACGATCATGGACAATTGAAATGTGGCATTTGCGAGTGTGACAAGGACTACTCGGGACGCAATTGTGAGTGCTCCTTGGCTGATGTGCATGGTGATAACGAAACGATTTTGGGCTGCCGAGCTGACAACACCTCGCAGATCGACTGCAACGGAAGGGGCAACTGTGTATGTGGTGTTTGCCGATGCGAAAAGCGCTCAAATCCAGATGAAGTGATATCGGGCAAATTCTGCGAGTGTGACAACTTTTCATGCGAACGGCCGAATCAGTTGTTATGCTCGGGTCTCGATCATGGCTCGTGTCAATGTGGAGACTGCGTCTGCGAGTCTGGATGGTCAGGAACGGCATGCGATTGTCAAGTATCAAACGATACTTGTATTCCGCCAAGTGGAGGTGAAATTTGCTCCGGCCACGGCGATTGCCAATGCGGTTCTTGCACGTAAGTATAAGATTTGTTGAACATCTAAAGTTTTAAACATCAAGTATATGTTGTTCAGATGCAAAGAAACCGAAGAAGGTCACTACTCTGGCAAATACTGTGAAACGTGTCCTACCTGCTTGTCATTTTGCACCGAACTAAAGCCATGTGTTCAGTGTCAGATGTACAAGATGGGACCGCTGAAGAGCCAAGTTGATTGTGCCGCCAATTGTACAGCATTCAATACAACGTCTGTAGATAAAGTCATTGTGGATGGTAAAGAGGACGAGTATTCTTGTTTGTTCTTTGATGAGGATGACTGCAAGTTCACATTCAAGTACACCCTTAAGGATGACATTATAACCGAAGTGCAAGCCCAGAAGGAACGTGAATGCCCATCAAAGGCGTTTCTGATGGGCATTGTATTTGGACTTATTGCCGCTGTTGTTGTGGTCGGATTGGCAACGTTACTCTTATGGAAGCTGTTGATCACTATTCATGATCAGCGCGAATTCTCGCGATTCGAAGAGGAACGAGCAAAGGCCAAATGGAATACTGTAAGTGAAGATATGATGTTGCTGATTCAATTCAATTTATTTTGCTTGTACTTTTCAGGGCGGAAATCCAATCTATAAAGAGGCCACATCGACATTTAAAAATCCCATATTTTCAATGCATAGATTTTCAAGAAGTTAGGTTATGAATTTAAAAATAATAACAAATTGCATTTTGTATCGTTGCCAATAATATATTCTCTATTTCTCGTATAGTAGAGCAACAATTTTGAAGTAAAAAAAAACAGCAAAACAAAATAAAAGAAATTCAAAAGAACAAAACATGTTTCATTGTTTAATTCCATGTTTAATTCACGGTCACGGTTGAATTGAAACAAAAAAGCTTAAAAGACTTCCTCATCAGCATCAGCGGCAACGATGTATATGGGACCGGTTGCGTGAAGAACCGTATGCAACTCTCCATCGATTGAGGGATAGAAAACCTGATGTATTGGTGTGTAATGTCTTCTCGTCTAATTTGTCTGATAGAGAGAAAGAGATACATGGTGGATGCGCTTCTGACGTACGGTCACGTATTGTCGTGCTGTACAAGCTCCAGCAGGGCTCTCAATTAAATATCAAATCTGCGTCCGGAGCACCCTTCTGATGCTTGAACTTTGGACGATTCTGGCGTTGATAGTAGTTCTGCGACTGATTCTTTTGTGATTGCAACAGCGACTCTTGGTAGTCCTCCTCTTCGATGCGTTCGGTTATGTTGAGTGTCAGACGTTTAACCTTTTCGTTCTCCTCGCGGATTTTCTGCTCCTGCAGCTTCAAATTAATTGCCAAGTGACTGTCGGACGGGGCTACAAACGTCTTAAATTGCTGTTTGCCTTTACCGCCACGAACCATCAGAACGAAGGGAACAGCACTTTCCTTGGATTCGTTGAAGGTGGTGTTGTTGCTGCTGCTGCTGGTGTTTCCCCCGCCTCCTTGTATTTGATCGTAGGATTTTTTGCTATTTTTTGCCATCATTGGCACGGGAATATCTTTTGTGTTGGGCTTAATGGTCTCCTTCAAGCGCTCCTGGTAGCTGTCGGCTGCCATTTTCTCGAACATCTGCTCAAATTCAAGATCTTCCTTGGATTTTTCGACAGTGTCTTCGGATATTTCCTCCGTCGCGTCATTAATCCAATTTTGATTGACGTTCTCCAGGCCTGACGCTTCGTCATTGTCTTCTTCGTCGTTGTCGTCGCGACGGCGTTCCTTGTTGTCGTTCTCCTCATCGCCAGATTCGGAAGAATCGTCACTCGCCTGAACGAGATGTTACAGTTTTTGAATAATTTTTTTTTGTTATTTAAGGATACCTACCCCTTCATCGAATTCACTGTCTTCTCGGATGGGATCCAGTTCGGTTTCTACACCGGCTCCATCACCAGATCCGTCCTGATTGGTTGGCTTAACCGCCAATTGGGGATACAGCTCAGCTTTAAGTTTTTCTATTGCTTCTTTCGCTTGCTCCAAGCTTTTGTAAAGCTAGTTTGTGGGTGAAAACGGGAGACATATAAGAGGTGCTGTTTGAGATTTATTCACAAAAACTCACCTTTAACTTAGGTCTGACGTTCGACAAACAATCCCGGTACATGTGGTCCACCAAAATCGGGAACAAATCAGAAGTTTCCTCTCTGCTAAAGATGGGGTTGCTCTTCTTGTACCAGTAATAGTGCTGGAAGAACACCAAAAAGTAGTCCAACCTGCAAGAGAATTCTTTTTTATTACCAAGCCAAACCCAATTGCGTTACGACTTACTTCTTCCTGCTCATGGCACTCGTAAAGAACTGTCCACACGTGTCCAGCAGCACACATGCTAGTTTCAGTCGGAAAAGACTGTCCGGTGGGTCCAGGGGTGACACAACTCCCTCCTCTGTTGACACGCCCAGGGATATAATCGAATACAACGTGTTCAGGACATTGGCCGACTCAATCAGCTTGTAGTTGTACAACTCGCCCAGGTATTTGGCCATTGCGATGCGCCGCTGAGCCAACTTAGGCGAGTGAATCTCAAGACCAGCTCGGATATCCTCAAAAACATTATCAATGACCATCGTTACCGCCTTTTCCTGATACGAACTCAATCCCGAGACCAAATCGGCCAGGAATCGAATCAGAGGGAATCGCAAGAGGTACGCCTTCGAGAGACACTTTATGGCATAGCCACTGATCTCCGGATCGTCCCAGTTGATGCGACGCATCATTTTAATGCACTTGTCCACGTTCTGTTTGCAGAGTTCCTCAAAGATCAAGTGACGGATGTACTCGTGGATGGGAGGGCGAAGCTTCTTCTCTGTCTTCACAGAGTCTGGCGGTTTCACCAGATAGTACACACTTTCAACTTGCGCAGCGTGACGCGAGTCTAACGCTGTGTTTGTTTTCATTCGAATCATCTGGTCAAGGAATACATTCGTCAGCAAGCGGGAATCGCGGCAGTTGTAGAGGTAAATGCCGGACACCTCGATGAAAGCACACGCCATTTCAATCTGGTGATGATGGAAGTCGCGCAAAAGCATTTTAAGACAAGCCAGAGCATCAAATTTCTTGCACAAGCCGAACTTGACCATTTCGCCGATGAAGCGAACGATTTTTATTTTGGATTCGATGTTGAGCTGATTCTTTTTGCGGATATGCCACTTGAATTCCTTCCGCAGCATTTCTGACAGATCGATGGCGATATCGGTGTTGACGAGATTCACAATGGCAACGAAGCGTGCCAAAAACGGAAGCAGATCCAAACGGGTTCTAACAAACAGGAAAAACAACTTAGAAAACGAGTACAAGTTTGTTTATTCCAACTTACCTCTGCACGCCGAAGATGGACTTGGTCAACTTTTTCCTGTTGTTCTTCGTGTTGTAGTTGAGGAGAAATTCAATGGCAGCCGAGTCCAAAAGTTCCTTATTTACGCAGTTGTTAAGATTGGTAAGAAACTGCTCGAATTGCTGCTTGATATTGGTGCCGGCGTTCGTTATTCTTCCCGCTTCCATCAAGGCCGATCCAATTTTATCCGGTAGAGCTACTTCTGCTGCAGGCACAGCTCCTGCGGCTGCTTCTTCAGCTTGCGTTTCGGTATCATTAGATGGGTCTGATGTAGATGACGGTGGATCATCACCGTCAACATCACCATCGATATCAACATCGAGAGACTCCTCAGTCATTTCCATTGGCTCCTCAGGAGGTTCAAGATCCTGCTTCGGAGCTGAGAAATTCGGAAGGAACTGCCTTAGATCGGGCAAGTCTGTATAGAAAGCCTTTGTCTCTTCATCGCCCCATGGATCCAATTCGCCCATTGACGAATCCTCCAGCAGACTCTCAAGAACCGTTCCCGGATTGCCGATTTCAGTTTCCTTAGCCAACTCTGGCAGCGGTTCGTCCAACAGATCCGATAAAGTCTGTGCCGATGACAGAAGCTTGTCAAAGTTGGCCTGCATCAGCTCGCACTTCTCCTTCTTGTCGTTCGATATCTCTCCCTTGGACTCCATTATGCGGCGGATATTCTTTGTCATGGACATCAATTCTGCCTGCTCCGAAACCAAATGCTTGCACAAGTTCTTGAAGTAGTCTTTCAGTAAGGTTCGAAGGTTCTGCTGCTTGTCGGGCGGGAGAAACTCAGACTTTGGAATCGTGATGCCGTACTTCTCGGCTAGGAGAACGATCTTTTTCGGTAATAGGCCGGCATACTCTTCGCCACAGTGCCGGCAGAAGGAGAGAATAATTGAAAAATTGCTGTGATCCTCCTTGTCTTGGGAAATGATATTCATCAATACAGCACCAAGCAGCGAAAGACCTTGCTTTCCGCTAATAACACCAGAACTTACTAGTTCGGCGAAAAGTCTCAAATCGACACGCATTTTGCTGGGATTGGATATTCTTTCACCTGGCTTAATAGCCAGCGTTTTCTGCCAAGCTTCGAGAAATTGCGCATCAAAATCTACATACGTCTGATGTAGTTGTGAACAGAGACTGACGACAGCCGGCACGTCAGTCATCTTAAGCTTTGCTTCTGACAAGGCGGAGCAAATCTCAGATATATACTTACTTAAATTAAGACCATTCATGTCCTTTGTTAGAGCATCCAATTGCGCGGCAGTAAATTGTTTGAGTTTCTTAACAAAGGCGGTGTTCTTCTTGAGACTTGAATCTAACCTCGCAAAGTGAGACTCGCCCGGGTGGGCACACTTCAGGTTGCCATTACGTAGCTGAGATTTTGTGGAGATCTTCGCTTTCAGCTCCTCCACAAAGACTGCCACTTCCTGCTGCTCATTGCGTGCGATTTCTTCGGCATCTTGATCTGGTGGCGTAGTCGATGGATCCGGGGTAGATTCAGAAGAATTTTTCTCCGTCATTATTGCTTTTTAAAATACACTTTGTTTGTGGAAAATTGCAAAAATAAAATGTAGCATTCTCGAAAATGTTACTCGAAAATTGGTTAGTTGTGCGATTGTGGCATTTTTTGACAGTTTGTAATGTTTTTGTTTTTGGAATAATTTGATGTACTACAGAAAAAAACATGGCCGACTCTTTTCGTGAAGCGTCGGTAAGGTGGTGGAGGTTCGGCGATGTTCGCTTTAAAATTTATATTTTTTAAGTGGATATAGTTCGAGTATCTAAAGGCGATATTGAGAGCTGAGAACAGATATTAAAGTCGCTTTCAATTGTGAATGAAGAACTGTTAGTTGAATGATGGTGGATGGGCAATGCTATCGATTGAACTTCGTTATCGATAGGTGCTGCTCTATTTGCATTTATAGTTATTTACTTGTTCCAAATGGTTAGACATTTTGGCACTCTACTTAGCTTATCTCTTTCTGATCGGTGAGTTTCAATTAGTCCTGTGTTATGTGTTCTTCATGAAACCCGGCTGAAGTTATAAGATCGCCGTATATACACCGGCTATTGTATTCAGGATAGTCGAGAGGCGGAAAGACCTTTGTTAAATACTAATAAATTACTCACAAATATACATATATATGACTGAATTTTCATCAATAGTTTTTAAAGTCGGGTGAGAACACAAAACGAAATTTACTTCGCAGTGTTGATTTTGATGTTAAAATAAAAATAAAATATAAAAAAAATTACGAGTTCTATTGTACTATATTCGAATTTGTATCTGAAATGCTTTGATTTAACAAAATTTCGAATACATTTCTATACTTAATATTTAATGAGATTATTCACGGGGAACGAACGCCTAAGCCCCATGCACTTCTCCCGATCAATGAATAGAGCATTGACCTTCCTCCTCAAATCAGCTTCCAAGCTTGAACGTGTCTTCAGAAGTTGCTGATGCTGAGCTTCTGCGTCTTGAAGTTTTCTATGGAGATTACTAACAGTGTCTTGTAAATCTTGGACCTCTTGCACTAAACGCAGTTGAGCAAAATCTCTGAAAAAATTAATTCAAATTATAAAGTACCCCAATAACCGCAGTTAAATGTTAAAAATTTACTTGCACAACTCCACGCCCTCACGATGGGTACGTGCTTCCAGACGAGTTTGAGCCACCTTCATTGGATTCGACTTATCTTGAATTGCCTTTTGCAGCAGACCAATGTGCTTCTCAAGATCAAATAGTTCCTGTTGGACTTTAAACAAATGAAGTTGAATCTTATTCTTTGCTTCAGCCATCTCCTGGGAACGTCTGTCCAACGCATTGTTTGTGTTACTCCAAAAATCCCACACGCTTGTAGCAGTCTGATTTATGATTGTTTCAATGTCGCTACGCAGTTGCGTAGATTTCCCACGCTCCGATTGAGATCTTAAAAGATAAAACCCATTCGTTAGATAATGTCATATTGGAAAAAAATTTACCCACTTATTAACTCGGTAACTACTGGACTGAGCCCAAGACTCTTGAGTGCTGATAGTGGGATCATATTTTTCCACGCCTCCATAGTAAGTTATACCTCGGCTGTAATTATTCAATTGATGACACACCGAGTCAATGCCTAGAGTCGACTCTTTGTGAACTACATCGTCTTCGAGAATTTGCTGAGCAGCACGACAGTCTTGAAGCTGCTTTGAGACTCTTTCATAAAGTTGTCTAAGCTTTTCCTGGCTCGATCGTAGATTATCGACCTCCAACAATAGACTTTTTTCAACATGATCGTGAACCTTTTCAACATCTTGACGACCTTCTCGATGGTAAAGACATTCTTGTGCAATGTGCAAAGGTGCCTCCAAATCCTGAATGGCTTTTGAAAGCGTGCTCTTGTAACCACCCAAAGATGTAGTTTCAAAAACAAGCTTTTCGAGTTCGGTATTTAGCTCATTTCTCCAGAAGGTGACGTCAGTCAAACGTTCACCTATGCGTCGACCAGCATCTCGCTGGCCTTGAGCAGTCTTTTCGTCTGTCTCACGCATAATACGGATAGCTTCGTTTCGTAGTCTCTCCGATTGATTTCTGCAAAACTTGAGCTATAAAAAAAGAGAATAATTTTGCAGGTAAAATGCCCCACCTGTTTGAATTTGATTCCGCATATTTAGACAAGCAATTGTTGGCCCACTCGCCAGGAGTGTAGCGTGTATAGAGCGCTGCCCTTGCAGCATGTTGCGGATTTCGTTCGAATCCCGTCACTAAATTCGGAAATGTTAGTGGCTCTGTTGCCATTCCTGCTGGGGTGAAGCAAGGATTCACCAGTTGATTTGTTATCGGTTGCTCTGCCAATGGCGTGACCTCAATCATTTCGTAGGCAAGTGTCGGTCGCCATGGATGCGGACGAGTTGTCTTAAACGAAATTAAAAACCTCATTAAAATTATGTATTTAAATCGAGTTTTTCCCACCTGATATGAAGAGCCAACTCGCGGAGGAATCGATGGTCCAGAAACTGGTTCCATGCATGGCGGAGCACCAGCAGTACTCCACGGCTGCAATTGGGAATACATAACAGTTTGTTCAGATTTTGACATTTTCCTAAAATCTTGTTTGAAATTTTGTTAAAGTTCACTGCAAGAATTTTATACAAATTCTACAAATAGAAATTTTTTGACAAACAAATCTACAAATAATACGTTTAGAAGCAGAGACTAGAGTGTGTTTAAATAAGCAACAACTATGATGTGTATGTATATGAATGTGCGGTGTTTTTAGAAAAAAAAAATATGATTTTCATCTAACGTATGATTCCACAAGATTGCGATAGTCCTTTCTCTCGACATACTGTCCACCCTCACACGACCACTTGTCAATGAGGTTATCCTTGACCAAACGCGAATCGAACAGCCTGTTCTCTAGGTATGAATTTGCGTGCCATTTCATGATATTGCTGGTGATTTCTTAACTCTCACTCACAATTGGAATGCTTGACTTGAGGAGGGTTTCTTTGAGTGCTCTTGAAGGTGTGCTACTGTAGATTGGGTAGCGTTTTTGCAGATATGAATCCTCGTTTGTCCAACAAATCATTTAGATAATTAAACAAACTTATCTCATTAGAGGAGAGAGTGTGAATAAGAATCTGTCTGTTATTCGAAGAAGACTATTGAAACTGTGAAGGAATGCCAGGAAGAAAATAGGAAATTTTCTAGATATCGATCAAACTCTTATGGTTGGTTACGGGATACGCAGTGGAAATAAATCGATTTAAGTACAGATGGAAAAAGAAGGTCACGTCGTTTGAGGGTGGTTAGGTTATAAATACTTATTAGTCGTAGGTACATGTCCGGGTTCGGGCGTAAAAAATTTCACATCATTTTGGAAAAAAATGCATGTTCTTCTTCTTTCAAAACGGTGAAGAATTGTCAGATATCTCACTCTCTAATCTTTACAGGTTTCTGGAGACACCGGCATAGCACGACAGAATCGAGTAGTCACATAGAGTATCACACTATGGGCCTAAGTGTGGCAAGGAAGCGTTTGATCTTCTTCGTCAACCCAATAAATATATTATTCGATATCTTATAAACTAATGTCGTTTTCATTTGGTAATCCGGAAGAGCTCTCCGATCCGGGATGCAAATTGAACATGCACACATTTTTTATTTACATTTGAAGTGCATTTAGCGTTGAATTTGTGCATATGTATGTATTTCTAACCATCTCACTGCCAATCTGATGACGATCAAGGGGATGGAAGAACAATAATATTAGCTATTGAAATATGTTTAGATTATACTAAATATTATTTCTTTATCTGTTTGGTAATAACTTCCAGAAAATCTTGTAAAAATTGAAGAATTATTAAATGCATCAGCAACAAATATGACATTTATCGATTATGACGTTTATGGTGTTTGATTTGAATGAGTTAGTGCTTTTGGTTTTGATTCTGAATTCAAAGTCAGAAGCGAATTTCTCTGCTTTGCGGGAGAGGAAATATAATTTGATGTCATTTTCGTTTGGTAATCCGGTAATCTGGTACTAAAATGACAGTTCCTCTCCTAGAAAGAAGAGAAATTCGCTTCTGACTTTAAATTCAAAATCAAAATCAGAAGCACTAACACAACCAAACACCAAAAATGTCAAAATCGATAAATGTAATCTTTGTTGCTGATGCGTTTAATAATTCTAAGGTTCCACCTAACCTTAGAATTATAACCAAATTTAATTAAACAAGTAAAGAAATAATATTTTGTATAATATAAACATATTTAAATAGCTAATTTTGTTTTTCTTCCATCTTCTTCATCGTCATCACATTGGCAGTGAGGCGGTTGGAAATACATATACACAACAACAACGACAAAAGCACTTTAAATTCAAATTTAATGTGTTTACTTGTTTGTTTAACGTCCCGGATCGGAGAGCTTTCCCGGATTACCAAACGAACACTTTCAGAAGATATTAACAACCCAAATTGACATAAGTAAAATGTCAAGTTTTCACGTTTACCAAAATTAGGTAATTTTGAGCAAATTATGCAGCGAGAGAGACTTTTAGGTTTAATATTTCATACATATTCAAGATCATCATAGAATAAAGATGATACTCTAAGTTTACTAGAGACACCACCATCGACATCTTTCAGCAATCTTCGATCCATCAGTGTAAAAGTGGATTGCTTTATTTTCCCGGCAACAAAATCATCACAGAGTGCTATCAAGGGAAGAGTGACTTGAAAGTTTCTGTCGAAGTCAATTTTTGGAAGGGAGCTGAAAGTATTTAGCCTAGCGGAGTGGCCAACATTTTTTTGAATCAACTAGAATGTTGCATTGAGGCGAATAGCCGGGACAAGAAGTCAGTTGTTTGTCTTAGATATCAAAAGGGTGCCAGTTGAAACAGAATGTGTAAGCTTCGAGTACAGTTGGTCGGATAATACCACTTTTTCTAAGCCTATTGCGATGAGATAGTAGTACAAGTCTTACTACTGAGCATAAAGGCAATGTGTGATATTTTTTTTAAGTTATGGAATTATGAATTTTAATGAATGCGTTTATTCCCATCAACTAAAATAATCATATTTCTTGCAAAATATTTCGTATTTCTTACTTTATCAAGTCAGGCCGAAGGTTTCAATGTCACAATATAAGTATGTACAGGGTGTTATTTTTAGAGGTATAGAACTTCGAATTGAAATAAAACACAAGAAAATCGTTTTAATATCCATCAATTTGACTTCATTAGAAGGATAATTTTATGCCATCAATGTTTAAATATGATTTCGGTCATGTGGCCGCCGCTGCTGCTTCGAATAAAGACAAGTCTAGAGATCCAATTTTCAACCACTTTTTCAAGCATTTGGGGCTGTATGATGGCAATAACGCCGACTGGTTTGTTGGCGTAGGCGAGCGACTTCACATATCCCCAAAGAAAATAATCCAATGGTGTCAAATCACACGATCTTGGTGGCCAATTGACAGGTCCATTCCATGCGCTCATCAAATGTTTCCTTCAATAAATCGATTGCGACGTGCGCTGTGTGGCATGTAGCGCCGTCTTGTTGGAACCACATCTCATCCACATTTATGCCATCCAATTCGGGAACAAAATAGTCGGTTATCATGGCTCTATACCGGTCTGGAGAGTTGGTTAGAGTTGCCAAATTTGACCTCAAAATGTCAGTTTTATCTCTGTTCGAAAAACCAACCTCTAAAAACAACACCCTTTATTAAAAAAATGTCTTCGGTCATTATATAAGAGAAACCTTTATTTCTGTCAACTTGTGAAAAAACCAAAAAAACTGAGAATATTTTATAAAAATTTCATATTTTTTTATTTTGAAAAATAAAGACATTCTCGAGGTTTTCCTTTGCATTAACAATCTTTGTTGATTTTCAGTTAATTAAGGTTAATGGTTGGGTAATACATCGCCACGCAAGCCTAACACGAAAGATGAGTTAAAAGCCTACTACCAGCGAGGGACAGCACTACCAAACATGCGAAAATACGTGACAGTATTTTAAATCATCGACGGCAGAAAAAAACTGATCTCTCTCACTAACTCATGCAAAAATTGTATTCGTTGACCTTTTCCATTTATTTATTTTTTAAAAAAACTCAACCACTCAATGATGCTATTACAAATAAATCTCAACTGATAACATAGGTTTGTCTTTAAATAAACCTCAAACCGACCCCAGTATTTTTTTGAAAAAATGGAGAGAAACGAATTTGAATTCAAATTTTCAAAGGGTAACAGTTATTTCTGATCCCTGGTTAAGCCTATTGAAAAATCTATCAACATACCAAATCTGAAAAAATAGATCTACGAAATTAAGTAGAATTCTATCAGAGCGGCAGCCGCGACTGTACTACACTCACTCTCTCGAAAACTACACGAAATTTACCTTGCCGACAACACTGACACTTCTTTGTGCCATTTTTCAAGGGTGACGTTGACGTTTCCCTTCGAACAATCATCAGCCAATAGCGGAACTTTTTCGACTTTCTCAAAGGGTAGGTACGTTTTGACCGGTATATTAAATTTATTTAGTTTTATTTAATTCATTTTACTAATTTTTTACATGTAAAACGAATAGAATTTAAAATTGCATTTCTTGTTCCTTAAATGAAAATAGTTTTAGCATAATTCTCGTGGATATATACAAACTAATCCGATTTACATGTTTCCAGTTTGATTAAACTTTTCTTACAGAGGTCTTTGCACTAACAAATTAGTGTATGTATTTAATTTGCATTAATTAAATGCGCACAATAATTATAAATAGGTAAACAAATTAGATTGGTAAATATACGTCATGTAACTTTTGTCTTTTCTGACGTGTAAATACGTGTATGTTCGAAACTATTGATTTCGTCTGCTTATCAGCACTTGAGACCATGGTCTTGTAAGATTTCTCAGAAAAAAAAATATAAATTTAATTGCACCTGGGTTAGTATTTATTTTTTATTTTTGACAATTTCAATTCCGATGACATATTATTATAAATTATAGTTGCATTTTTGCCAACAAAATTTGTGTATTTTTAGACTCACATTTGAGTATATTTTTATTTATTTTGTTTATTTGCAGAGCAGAAGATGCGTTTGGCAATATTTTTGTTAATATTCTGCACCGTCCAATATGGATCGGGAGTGGATCCCAAAAATTTCAAAACTTGCGACGAGAGCAGCTTTTGCAGGTGAGTGAAATGAACCCAATATTTTTTTCAAAACCTAAACTAATTTTCCTTTAAAAGGCGTTGTCGAAAAGTCCAACCAGGAAATTCTAAATTTGCTCTTGTACCGGGCACCTTGAACTCGTACTCCGACTCCGTGACGCTCGACATCATCAACAAGGAGAACAATCATCTGTTTATTCTTAAAGTGGAATCTCTCGAGGTAAGATTGACTAAACTGTTAGAAGTATCCTTTTATGTAAGAGATTACTCATTTTAGGGAAACACATTCCGAGTACTCATCGATGAGAAAACACCATTGAAACCGCGTTATGTTGTCACCGATGCCCTTAATGGAGTACCAAAACCCGGAACGTAAGTTAGTCATAACCTTACTCGAAATGCTTATGAGCTTTTTGTTTTTTAGTATTAAAGTCAACGATCAAGATGGACCCGAACTCGTCCTCACCTCGGGCCAAAACAAGGCGGTGATTCATGCTGATCCATTTAAGATTGATTTCTACCAGAACGAGGTTCTGTCGGTTTCTGTGAATGCCAAGGGGTTGATGCGTTTTGAACACCTTCGGCAGAAAACACAGCCAGAGCAAGAGAATGAAGTTGATGGCGGCGATCAGGCAGATGCCGAAAAGCCCCAAGCAGTCGCGAAGTCTATTGAAGATGAAGACCCTGGTGCATGGGAGGAAAATTTCAAATCTCACCACGACTCTAAGCCCCACGGTCCAGAAGCTGTCGCTTTGGATTTCTCGTTCCCGGAAGCTGATGTTCTCTTTGGAATCCCAGAGCACGCAGATTCGTTCGTTCTGAAGTCAACTCAGGGCACTGATCCTTATCGGTTATACAATTTGGATGTTTTCGAATACGTTTTGGACAGCAAAATGGCGCTGTATGGATCTGTGCCGGTCATCTATGGCCATGGGTAAGACGATTCTCGCATTTATTAATTTTTGATACTATTTATGTCTCACTTCTAGACCACAGCGGACAGCGGGTGTTTACTGGCAGAATGCTGCGGAAACTTGGGTGGATGTTCTGACAGCGGAGAAAAACGTAGTTTCATCCATTGTGAACTTTGTTTCAGGATCTCGCAAGTCTGATCCACCAACTGCGCACTTTATGTCCGAAAGCGGTATTGTGGATGCATTCATTTTGCTAGGACCAACTCCACTCGACGCTTTCAAGCAATACGCCGATCTAACTGGCCCGGCCAATTTGCCACAGCTCTTCACTCTCGCCTACCATCAGTGTCGCTGGAACTACAACGATGACAAAGACGTCGAGACAGTCTCTGCAAAGTTTGACGAATACGACATTCCAATGGACATTATGTGGCTGGACATCGAGTATACCGACTCGAAGAAGTACTTCACCTGGGACGCGTTCAAGTTCCCCAACCCGCTGGCCATGATAAAGAACCTCACAGATGTCGGTCGTCATTTGACAATCATCATTGATCCGCACATTAAGCGCGACGGAGGCTATTTCTTCCACAATGACTGCACTGACAGGGGATACTACACCAAGACAGCTGATGGCAAGGACTACGAAGGTTGGTGTTGGCCTGGATCAGCTAGCTACCCAGACTTTTTCAACCCAGCAGTGCGGCAGTACTACGCCGATCAATATTTGCTGAGCAATTTCAAGACAAGCACCGCTGATGTGATGATTTGGAACGACATGAACGAACCGTCAGTGTTCAACGGACCCGAGGTGACCATGTTAAAGGATAATCTGCACTTTGGCGGCTGGGAACATCGAGACATTCACAATTTGTACGGCCATATGCAGTTAATGGGAACATACGAAGGAATGTTGAAGCGTGATCCCACCCAGAGGCCATTTATTTTGACCCGTGCCCATTTTGCCGGCTCTCAGCGATATGCCGTAATCTGGACTGGAGACAACACTGCCGAGTGGGGCCATTTGCAGCATTCCATCAAGATGTGCCTATCCGAGGCTGTTGCCGGCTTCTCTTTCTGCGGAGCGGATGTTGGGGGCTTTTTCGGCAATCCAGAAGCCGATTTGTTTGAGCGTTGGTATCAGACAGCGGCATTCCTTCCCTTCTTCCGCAGTCATGCCCACATTGACACAAAGCGTAGGGAGCCTTGGCTATTCCCCGAGAAGACCCGTTTGGTCATCCGGGAAGCTATTCGGACACGGTACAGCTACCTGCCACTGTGGTACACCATGTTCTATGAGCACGAACGTCTTGGCTTCCCAGTCATGAGACCTCTGCTGGCTCACTACCCAAAGGACAAGGAGACATTCGCCATTGACAACGAGTTCCTGCTTCAGGATAACCTTCTGGTGCGCCCAGTAATGCAACAAGGAGTGACCAAAGTAGACGTGTACTTCCCATCCAAAGATGAAAAGAAGACCGGCGACCTATGGTACGATGTGGACAACTACCAGAAACACGATAAAGTTGGCTATGAATCTATTCAAGTCGACGATTATAAAGTAAGTATTTGGCTTTACCAAATTCATGAGTACTTTCGCTCTAAATGCACTTCATTTCAGATTCCAGTATTTCAACGTGGAGGCTCCATCATTCCAAAGAAGGAACGCATTCGCCGAGCGGCCACTCTAATGATCAACGATCCCTACACTTTGGTGGTCTGCTTAGATAAAGAAGGCACCGCTAAGGGCACTCTGTACATTGATGATGAGAAATCCTACGAATATCGCGACGGAAAGTTCATCTACTCCCAGTTTGAGTTCAGCTCAAACACACTAAAGAACTCGTTCGTATCAAAACCCAACTACAAGACGAAATCGTGGTTGGAACGGGTTGTTATTGCTGGATTGGAGAAGACTCCAAAATCTGCCACAATCTTCTATGATGGCAAAACAGAGAATCTTGACATCCTGCCTCACGAACAGGCCATCGCAATTCGTAAGCCAGGCGTTAATATGTCTCAAAAGTTTGTGATTAAACTTAATTATTGAATAAGTTTTAACAAACTTGTTTAGCATTAGAAAAAAATACACAGTCCGAAGTTCATTATTATTGTTCGATTAAAATTAAGAAAGACAAGCCTTTTAGCGCACGAAAGTTGAGAATTATTGATGATCGTAGAATACAATAAAGTTTTTAAGAATCACAAAACCTAGCTCCTTTGTACTAAATCTATTTTGTTTAATATTCAAATTCTGCTACATGGTTGGAAAATAAATAAAAATGTTCGTGATCAATTAAGACTTTTTTTTTTTATTTTTATGAACTTTATTTCTGGCAGCTGCAACGGGACAATAATAGCTTTCAAAGATATAATTCCATAACAATCAGGATATTTGTCTTGTCAAATCGGCCGCTCGAACAAATAATCTTGCACGAATTTACTTCAAGATGTTAACATTCACAAATCCGCTGGTTCATATGGTAATTCCCCTATCGTTCTGAAGAGGTGTTCTTCCACGCTGGCAAAACTAGTGCGTAAGCTTTTCTATCTGTTCTATTCCTCAGGGCTCTTTCCGAGAAGATGGAAAACAGCATTTGTCTAGCGAATCTTCCTCTCCCTCCTTCTACTGACCAATTGCACTTACGTCCCTTCTTACCAAGGTCATGGAAATGTTGATAAATGGTCAGCTGTGAGCTTATGAAATATCTTGAATCCCGAAAACTTTTTTAACGACCAGAAGTACGGTTTTCGCAGCAACAGGTCTACTGGCGATTTGATGACATCTAATCGAAAAGTGAGACCAATCTATTCACCGTGGTGGTGAAAGTAAGGTCAATGCGCTTGATATTTCAAAGGCATTTGACAGAGTTTGGCATCAAGCTTTCTTGTCGAAAATGCGTGCATTTGGGATCGATGCTACCCTTCTTCAATAGTTCCTTTCGGAACGTTCAATTCAAGTAAGCAACTTACCAAATAAATGCTGGTATTTCCCAAGGCTCCGTTTTGTCTCCGACTCCCTTTCTCATTTTTATAAACGATCTACTCTCTGTTACTTCTAACCCTATTCATTCCTTCGCCGATGACAGAACCCTCAGCTTTACATATTCGTTTCCTGGGTAACGCCCCTCATCTTCGGCGCTGGAGGAGAAACGGCGAAGTATGTTAAGCTTATTAAGTTCTGACCTTGACAGCATTCTAAAGTGGGTTAAAACCAATTGAGTTGAATTTAATGCTTCCAAAACTCAATGCTGTTTCTGCCATTTAAGCGAAGCCCCAATACTCTGCAATTATCCATGCTTATTATCATTGCTTTCCACCCCTACAGCAGTTCAACGTCAATACTCGCCATGATAGGAATGAACGTCAGTTCATCCGTAAGCCTATATTGAGACGGACAGTGAAATAGAAGTATTCGTTTCTTAACCTATTAATATGAATATGGAATGCTCTACCACGCTCTGTTTTCCAACACACTATAGTTAAAAATAAAATAAATATTAGGCGTAAACGGCCCATATAGGACCTAAAGCCTAGCTTCTCCAACCATTGTGTGTGCGAAGCTATATTTTAGGCGGGACCTACAGTTTAATGCCGATTCCGAACGGCAATTTATTTTTGAAAAGCTTCTCATGACATTTCTTACTCTTGGATGTTTGTCAGATGTTCGCAAGAGGTGGGGCAGCTAATACAAACTTTCAGGTGGTACAGGTCACACACTATAGGTGACACACTATAGTTTACAGACATTTAAAACCAACGTGCATTGGTTTCTCCATTTATCTAATCCTTCAGTTCCCCAATGCCCGCACTGTGTCACTTCATTTTAAAGGTATCCAAAGTCCCTTTAGTGCGCGTACATTATAAAAAACAAAAAAAGAAAAATAGACGACTCGGTCAGAAAGTCGCAAGCGATAGCAAACCGTTCTACACATCTATTACATCTGATATCGACATTTCCTCAGAAATCAAATTCTTCGTAGGATATTTCGTTTTCTTTTGGTAATCCGGGAGAGCTATCAAATCCGGGATGCCAATCGAACAAGCAAATACATTAAATTTGAAGTGTATTTGTCGTTGTATTTGTGTATATGTATTTTCAACCACCTCATTGCCAACCTGATGACGATGAAGAGGTTGGAAGACAAATAGTATTAGTCATTGTTTATATTAAACACAATAATATTTCATTATTTGTTTAGTTAAATTTTTTAATAACTATCAGCTAATCTCGTCAAAATTGAAGACTTATTTAATGCATCAGCAACAAATATGACATTTATCGATTATGACGTTTATGGTGTTTGAATGTGTTAGTGCTTCTGGTTTTGATTCTCAATTCAAAGTCAGAAGCGAATTTCTCTTCTTTCCAGGAGAGGAACTGTCATTTTAGTACCAAACGAACAGTTTCAGAAGAGTCCGGAAGTCTTCCGGATTACGAAACGAAAACGACATTAGAGAAAGGTATCGCCTTAGCCCTTTTGAAATTTTGCCCGATTTATATCAAAATTTGGAACAATAGTTGATTGGGTTTCAAAACTAAGAAAAAAAAATTGTTTTTGTAGAAATCCCTCCTTCCAGGACCTGAAAAAAGCACATACAATTTTGTGGATTTTGGGACCTGAAAAGTTAAACATATTCGAATAACAATAGGCAATACGCATCAAATTTACGTCGATTAGAGTCACAATAGAATTAAAATATACAAAATTATTTGGTAAGGTTTATTCACTTAGTAAAGGGTGATTTTTTAAGAGATTTAGAACTTTTAAAAAAAAAAAAACACAAAAAATTCGAAAAAATGAATGAAATATTTATTTGAATCGATAGTTTGAACCTTGCAATTTAATGTTTAAAGATAATTTCATGCAAATGTTGACCGCGGCTGCGTCTCAGGTAGCCCATCCGCTGAGTCCAATTTTGGCATACTCTTTCACACATATCGGCCGGTATCTCACGAATGAATGCATGGATGTTGGCTTCCAGTGCGTCAATCGAAGCGGGCTTGTCCCTATACACATTAGCCTTGGCATACCCCCACAAAAAATAATCTAATGGTGTCAAATCGCACGATCTAGGCGGCCAATTGACCGGCCCGAAACGTGAAATTAACTGTTCACCAAACTCGCCTCGCAATTGCGCCATTGTTTCGCGTGTTGTGTGGCATGTGGCACCGTCTTGTTGAAACCACATATCATGCAAGTCAAGAACTTCCATTTCGGGCAAAAAAAAGTTTGTTATCATCGCTCGGTAGCGTTCACCATTGACAGTAACGCTGCGATTCGCATCATCTTTGAAGAAATATGGCCCAATAATGCCGCCGGCCCATAAACCGCACCAAACAGTGGCTTTTTCGGGATGCATTGGTAGCTGTTGCAATGCTTCTGGCTGATCTTCACTCCAAATGCGGCAATTTTGCTTATTTACGTACCCATTCAACCAAAAATGAGCCTCATCGCTGAACACAATTTTTCGATAAAAAAGCGGATCCTCGGCCAGCTTTCCAAGAGCCCATTCACCAAAAATTCGGCGTTGTGGTAGGTCGGCTGGCTTTAGTTCTTGCACCAGCTGTATCTTAAAAGGCTTTACGCCCAAATCCTTCCGCAAAATTTTCCACGTAGTGCTGTAACAAAGGCCTAACTGCTGGGAACGGCGCCGAATCGACATTTCGCGGTCTTCTGTCACACTAGCTGATACGGCCGCAATATTTTCTTCAATACGCACAGTACGTAAACGTGTTGGTGGTTTAATGTCCAACAAAGTAAATTTGGTGCGAAATTTGGTCACAATCTTCCGAATAGACTGCTCAGAAGGTCGAGAATGCCGATCATAAAATGGAAGCAGCGCGCGATGAACATTTCGAACCGAGCACGAATTTTGATAGTAAAATTCAATAATTTGCAAGCGTTGTTCATTTGTAAGACGATCCATGGTTAAATTGCAAACCAAACTGAAGCTGTTTGACAGTGACACAAGATACTAAACACACGTCAGCTGTCAAAACCAGTGTTGCCAAAACCAAACCAGCTAAAAAATCACCCTTTAAATATGAAAGGCAATTAAAAAATTACTTTCAGATGTAAGGCAAAAATATAAATTACATATATTCGGCATTGAATTTTCGTGCGAATGTTGCATAGTGAAGATACTTTTTCAAGAGGAAGTCAGCTTCTTGATATTTTCGATGATATAGCATAATTATTCTGCATTGAATCAGTTTTCAGTTTTCAACTCCTTCCACAGCTTCTTCAAAAATATCATACGGCCCCAGTATAAACTCATCATTATCTTCATCTCTTTCATTTAAAACTTCTATGGCTGACCTCTCAACAATAAGACACGTCGCATCTTCAACATCCTGATCATTAATAAGGCTATACCTTTGAACTAAAGGTAAAAACTAATTACTAAAACTACTCAAATGTGTCGGTAATTGTTTACCAACAAAAAAATACCAAAAATTTCGAAAACAAAACTAAGGCAAAAGTAATAATTTACCAAATAAGATTAAATTTTAATATCGTTGAAACATAAAACGGTTTAGAAGCATACAAAATATAATAAAATATTCAATGAAAATAGTATTTACTTTGAATGATTCTCTAAGTGGTGAACATGACGTCTTTCTTTTGTCACGGCTCACTAAAATCTCACTAAACTTCGTTGAAAAATCTAGAAGAAAACACATATGTTCCATGTGTGAACATGTATAAAACTTATAGGGAAAATTCCAGAAATCATGCTACACAATCTTGTATGTAGGGCCTGAAAGGATTAGGTGGCAGAAGTTTAAGGGGACTTCAACCAACGTTGAGTGCGCAGGCAGTTACCCAAAGACCGCCCTAATTACAGAGGCTTATTGGTTGAGGCACCAGGTCCAAGTCCATTCCGCAATGTGCGCCCAAGTAAGTAAGCTGAAACAAAGACACCGACGGCAATGATGAGGACCAAACATCAAGGGCAGAAACTAACAGCTAAGTCCATTTTCTTATGGGAATTTAGTACACATTCAAAAATAGGAAGAGGACACTTACACCCAACATTCAGAATTGCTCAAAAAAACTGTAAAGAGCAGTTAGGTATCACACTGTTTTTAACTAAATCTTCAGCTTATCTTGGATAAGTGCAGTCAATACGATTCATTATTAGTGAAAACCATGGACTTTCAAATGCGAATTAACGCCATAATCCACTTAAGGCCTTTTTTAACTTTCAAGTGGTGTCATATGGTGTTAGTTCGTTGAGGAATTGGCCTTAGTTCTCATAGTCAAGTCACTCGCAACATTCTCAATAATTTAAGCCCAGTTCGAGTGAGGGAGTTTGGCATTAAGGCCCACACTAGAGGATGGTTCTACTTTGCTTTCATTATGTCAAATAGATATTAAATTTAAAATTTATAATTGGTTTTATTTAAGCAAAATTAACTACTGTTTGAATATATTGTGCGTGGAGTTATTTTACTGAGCCTGGAAATTTATTTCACATTTAAATGGAATAAGATCCACACAGTCTTTTTTTGAAGTTAAATTCCCACCTTACACGGGAACTAAGTCCACTTCATCAAAGTGGTTTTATTTCCCACAAGAACCAAGTCGCTCAGTGGACTTGAAAAAAGGAAGTAGTATCTTTAGTATCTGGAATCTGGCCAGCTACCAAAAACAGCAATAGAAATGCGTAAATATCGCAACTAGAGAGAAAGTTATTGCGATTGTGTGGGCATTTTGAACTTTAACTGAGTATGAGGGATGATATTACGTCTATAGAGAAGTCCAAACAAGTGGGTCGCCAATGCAGTCCGCCGGTCTGTCTCTCCATCTGTCCGGATAGACAGGGGCTTCGTATGGCGAAACGGTTCGACGGATTTGCTTCAAAGTTGGTATATAAGGTTTTTTGGGTTACATCTCGGGGCATCTTTTTATTTTTTTGCTTTATCGTTTGAAATAACGGAACCTGGCATTTTGTACTTTGGATTCGCTGGTCTATCTGGAGTCTATCTTCTAGCGCACAAAAATATCATCTTTAATCTTATACCGGAGTAAATAGTGTGCAGAATAGGCGTGAACACAGAAGGTACTATCTGAAGATCAGTAAAACTCCAAATCGGACAAACCCAAATTAAGGGGCACGGTAGTAACGTACATAGTTACGTTACCTCATCGTAGTGGATAAATATATGGAATGCTCAACACAATTAAAAAATTATGGACTATAGCGTCACATAAATAACTAAAGCGCGTCAGCCTGTGCCAATCAGCTATGACTATAACTCATTTCTTCAACAAAATTAAGTTAAAACTATCAATTTGTGAAGGTTTAAGATCTACAGAGCAATCATATGTATCCCACTATCTGCTAAGATGCTTTTTATTTTATTGTGAGTCTCAGAATCACAAATACACCCAATTAATGTGCAATTGTTTCATCCCCGTGAGATTTATGTTAAGCAAACATTTATTTTATGGTTTATTTGTTAGATATCTTCAATAAATTTACTAGTTAGTAACTAGATACCTATAGTAATTTAAACCAAGCATACCCATTATCTACGGCACGCTGTTCCAAATTTCAAGTGCTCTAGCATATATGAGTTTTTTTTAGCAGAAGCTTTGTATACCCGCCGAAGCATTATACTTTCAAACAAATATTTACTTTTACTTTATTTATGTTAACACTTCAAAGTCTAGTCCCCTTGCTCCACTCCAAAGTTAAGTATACGTCTGGGTAGTACGAAACTCTCACGTGGTTCTTAAACCGCATCAATATGGTTTGCTAGATGACACCCGTCATCCACAGTATCATTCGTTAGGTCATCCGAGTGTAATGTCGTTTTCGTTTGGTAACTCTTCTGAAACTGTTCGTTTGGTAGTAAAATGACAGTTCCTTTCATGGAAAGAAGAAAGATTCGCTTCTGACTTTGAATTCAGAATCAAAACCAGAAGCACTAACACATTCAAACACCATAAACGTCATTATCGATAAATGTCATATATTTTGCTGGTGCATTTAATAATTCTTCAATTTTGACGAGATTAGCTGAAAATTCCCAAATTTAAAAAAAAATTAATATTAGGCGTAAACGGCCCCATACAGGACCCAAAGCCTAGCTTCTCCAACCGCAGTGTGTGCGAAGATAAATTTTGTTGAAATGAATGGAAGGGACCTACAGTTTAATGCCGATTTTAATGGGCATTGGTAAGCCCACTGAACTAATGCAACTGCTATCGGAAATCCCCGAATTAGACATGATCTGCGCGGAAACAGATGGAACAACAAAAGCACTATGCTACTACAAAGGTTTCTCTACTGAAATCACAAACAGAGAAGAATAACAGAATGTCCAAGATATAAAAAATCTTATTGGATACCTAACATCACAGATTAAGATATCAACTGAAAATAGTCGACTCACCGGAGTGTCGACTTTGTCTTGAAGATGACGAAACCGCAGAGCACATCTCTGCTTGTGAAACTGAAATGGAAATTCATGTAAAGGTTTAATTAGCCTTGCGACCTTAACAGCAAACTTGTAAGGTGTAAAATAGTTCGATTGCAATTAATGCTTTTAAAACACGACATGGTTATCTTCTGTCGTGGGTCCAGGGTTACCAACGGGTTACCAACCTAGCCAAAGGCTAGGCTTGGTTATTTAAAAAACATTTAATTTCGACTGGTTATGAAAATGGAAAATGTCAACCGTTCATATATATTTGATTTTTTTTTAACATAAAATGGACTGAAATTTAAGTCATGTTCTTAGTTTGCCCAGAAATGTTAAACATTTTAGTTGTAGCAAAATTACTTTCCAAATTACATTGTGGTGCTAAACTATAGTATGCTGTAATGGTTGGAAGTACTCCACAGCTTTAATGATCTTTCAGTGATTTAATTGATCCTTTTGCTAAGTATGTGTCCCTATTGGTGTGCAAACTTTGATTTTTTTTTTATTTCTAGGAAACAAAGTTGTGTTGAACAGAGTAAATTGTGTTAGTTCCGTTCAGTAGTGCCGGAGAATTGCTCTGAGGCCTAACATCCTTGCCTTGCTACAGAAAATACTTTTGCATAGCATGTCATGATGAAATGAAGGTATTCCTTAAGGTTAGAAGAGGTCAAATATTGACCAAATATTGAGATATATGCCCACTTTGCCTGCAGTCCAATCTTACCTTTAAACTAAGCTATCGAGTAGCATTTTTTCCACAATTGAAATCCAGGGCTGGAATTAGTCCTTAAGGATCATTCACATGAGAGCGAACCGCGAACTGCGAACTGCGAACTGCGAACCGGCGAATATTCTGACATTTCTTTCACATGAGAACTTTTTTTGGTCGCAGTTACCCGCGAATCTGATTTGTAAATGTTAGCAGCAAGATTTGTCAATTTTCAGGTTATCTTCGCACGAATTTTTCATTCGCGGATTTGTGGATCGCGTCTGTATTATGTGGATTTTGAATAAAGAGTGACAGTTTGCGGCAAGAAATTTTCAATTCGCGGGAAATTTTTTGTAATTGTAAATATTGCTATTTAAATCAATTTAGACTCAGTTTTTTTTAAGATAGGATGTTAGATCAATTAAATATCAAGCTCTTGTGGTAGAGGCAATAGAAATTTTCTATTCATAAATACATTAAAATTGATTTGTTCGCGATTCGCCTATTCGCAGTTCGCTCTCATGTGAACAGTCCTTTACTCTCTCTGGCATTTACCTTGCTTTCATTTAACTCCGGATGTATTTGTTGATCGAAAATAAACCGAACTCTTTAAAAATAAAAATGTTAAACTGCTGAACCGAAAATTTTAGCAAGGCCCGGAGATTGAAGTGAATTTCCGGAGTCTCCGGGCCCCTGTTGGTAACTCTACGTGAGTTCCACTCTCTGTTTTACTTCTATATATTCGCAATCAATTTAATCCATTCCTATTTCTATATCTAACTGCTATTACTGAAAACAAACCTGTTTACCCCGCCCTTCGTCAACTACAACGTAAAAAAAAATGTACTTTGTCATACTAACCCAGTACCTACCTAGGCACTTTGGTAATTTAAAAGTAATTTTTGCAATTCACTTCACGAATTCCATGCAGAGAACCTCAATTTTCCTGATTAAATTCATCCTAGTGCGGCGCGGTAAAACTTTCTGTGCAAATTCATAAGAAAACTTTCTAATTATTCATATCTCAAACTTAATCGAATCTCTTAAAAAGAAATTGCATTGAAAGAAGACCCATTCCCCTTGCTTCCTTTTCGGAATTTCTTCCCATAAAGACGAAAGACCTACTTTTAATTTGCCTTTCTCTTCCGTCGCTCAACAATGATGGTTCTCTTTCTCAAATATATTCTCGAAGACAAGAACGAAGAAGACGGTTTTTTTTTTCTTCCAAATCTAACCCTTTTCGCGGCGACCCCAGCTCATCCCATCTCGAGTATCTATCCTCTTGCCAAACTCGTCCTCCAAGGGACACATTATCATATTAAACTATATGATTTTTTGGCGATAGAAAAGGATACTTGTATATGGGCTTCGTTTCTTCCTTCATGCAGATTGATGTTTCCACGGGAAGGACACTGTTATTATTTTTTGCCCAGACACGCCCCTCCCCAACTGGAAGGATTTTATAGAAAGGGCGCCCACTGCGCATGTTATCCATCGAATGGAAGCATCAACCATCAGGACAGGAACAGGATAAGAGCATTGAATTTATGAGCATGAACTCAGTTGGTGGAGTTATGTCCTGACGTTGTGGCTGTGAGTGTTTGGAGTAATAAATATTTCGTGTCTAAATTACTGGACTCGTGGAATTTTATGATGAAAACGAGTCAACACACACCAATTGTGTGCGGGTGGTATGCCACAAACTAACACGCTACAGGATGTAAGATATTTTTTTAGATAAGGTAAGGTACCTTCGCACAGCCTTTACGAAAGGTGATTTTGCAGGGTTGGAGGGTCCGGTCGACATCGTCAACCATCGCGTGAACTTCAATTTGTAAAACATTTTTCTCTAATGGGGCGCGATAGTTAGGACTTGATAATGGCCGGGCCACTCCAAATCAATTATGAGAGGTCCGTAAGTAGGTAGCACGATTACTGATTAAAGACTGCGATACATCATTCCGCGCGACGCGCCGGTTAGAAAGGGAAACATTTATTTTCCTTGGCCCTTTTTAACCACCTTTGGAGCGGAAGAAATATCGGACTATTAGGTGAAGCGCTCCCGATAAGGCAAGTGCTTTCTTTAACGTTTAATGGACTTTCCGCGAGCAGATAGGATAATTGTCCGCACTTATTCACTTAACAGGAAGTGGGAGAACAGTCACCCACATCCTGGTGGGTTATTATTAGCAAAGACCTTCGGCAGTTCGACAGTTGAACATAATTTGCGTGACTTGGGGGTTAAGTCCTGTTGGTGGGTTTAGAAAAAATATAAAAATCGCCCCCAAAAAATTCGTATTTTCATTGTCGCAGTCTGCAAGCAGTTGTTATGGAGTTGCGAGTACAATGAATTGAGTTTCTTTGTCTTTCGTCCTTTTGTAATTTTTTTTTCTTCTCTTTCCTTTCGCCCACACAGATGTGGTTTTTGTGCCCAGTCCTATCTGTGTTCTCATCAACAAATTATTTGAATTATGGAGTCCTGAATTAAGTTAATTACCTCATGGATTATGTTATAATTTGAAGGCAGAGGTTGACGGAGTTGGCAGGACACATTATTCTGTCTTTGTGTATGTAAATGGTTATCGGTCACTTGAACATACTGAATGAGGACTGACAACTTTTGAAGAGGACAATTCAAATCCTGTGGTTTATTGTAATCAGCTTGGGCAAACTTAAATGTCTTCAGGATGTGAGAGCTCATCGGATATCCTGCGAGTAGTTTGCTACTTTATATACCGTCATGGGTCAACTAATTTTTAATTTGAGGTTAGGATTTAAATTGAACACATACCAATGGGTGTATCTGTCAACGCATAAAACTCTAGCACCAGGACAAGGATTGTCACAGTTTTTTTTTAATTAAAATTTGGCAGAGAAGATGAGATGAGGTTTTTTCTTCTCAATTTCCTTTAACGCTAGAGGGTAAAATAACTGGAACCGGAAATTTGTCAATATCTGATTTGATATGCTGGTGGTGTGAAGATGGGGTTGTGTTAGGGTTGGCTATGTAGAGGGATACGTTAAATTGGGATCACTCTGTTATTATGGAAGGATTTTCTTATGATGTGTTGGACGAACAGAGCTTATAAATAGCGTTGCTTAAATAAGATCCTCTGGAATAAGTTTAAGTACAAAATTCGACCTAAGTTTTCTCAATTAATTTCGAGGCTTCTTTGTAATGCACTAGTGCTTAAGAGATTTCTTGATATCCTTAAAATGTTAACAACACAGCACGGGTGTAAAGTAAGAAGTTTAGTACTGATGCACATTTGTCTTAAGCAATTGTGGCTTAAAGCGATAGAGAAAGTCAAATTGCGGCAGCGTATTTTACGTTACATACGGGTGGTGCCACCTATGAATGACTTTCTATATTTGACAGTACGTCCGAGCTTAAGGGTAAACTGATGAGCATTCGATTAAGTATGAGTATTGCGGGAAAATGTGTAAGGGGCAAAATGCAACCAGCGCTGCAGCTGGAAAAATTGCAGTGCCAACTCTAATTTGTATGGGTGCCGCAAAGTGCCAAGCCCAACCGATTACAAAAAGTAGTTTCGAAACAAAAACTATTCATACAAGAAATATCACCGAACGAAAAAGCTTGCGTACAAAAACAAATTCATTCATATTAAGAAATAAATACATCATTAGCGGACACTAACGGTGCCGAGAAATTTGTCTGCTTATGAAAGGTGTCCGTTTATGAGAAACTGAACTAAATAAATGACTTTAAAAAAAGTTCTAAAAATACTTGATTTACAGTCTGCCGGGTCGAACAGTATTATAAAAACGTCCTTAAAGTGGGCGTGGATGCAAACTTTGTATGGCATACTTGTTAAGAAGGTAAACAAATTACACTTAACCATTTGGGGATAGTAGGGAGTATATTTTCCAAATTTCAGCTTTCCTAGCTGAAATTAAGGACCTCTAACTTTTTTACTTCTTAAGGAGCGTAAAATGTAAAACAAAACAACACAAAACCGGTCTGCGTACGAGAGAGCGAAAATACTCTGCGTTTAAGAAAATTAGTGTCCGCGTCTGGTACCTTTTATTAGGAAGTCCGCTTATCGGAGAATTAATTGTATGGAAAAACGAACGTTTTTGCACATTATTTGAAAACTGTTATGGGTTGTGTCTGGAGGAGGAGGAGAGAGTACACTGAACATTGATACATAACTTAAAATAAGCCAATTTATAATTTCTTAATAATGTTTTTGAAGGAGTCCAACCTGTCAAACTATAGCTTTTAAACGTATTATTTTACTGTGCCTATTTTTAATGAATTTCGATTTTTAGTTTTAATATTATTTAAATCAGAAAATATCCTTTCAACAGCTGCGCTACTGTGTGAAATATTCCAATATATTTCTTTTAAATATGGAAACATTGGTTAACCACATCAAAAAAGCTTCCCCAAAAGTTGACTACATTTCCAGTATTTGCAACAAACTGTTGATGAGAGACAGACCGCCATTCCTCTTCAGTTTCATCTGTCTTGTTATCACATATTTGAGGAAATAAATTAGATCTTAATTTTGGGGATTCAGTTTCTTCAGTTGAAAAAATGTTTTATCTTCAGAGTTAAACCGCTTCAATACTTTACTACATATGTAGCTTTCTGTAATATTTTTTATAGGGGAATTTTTTATTGTTTATCAAGGCCCTAAAATTAACCACTGACTCACTGACAGATCATCAAAACTATGGAGCACTTCCAATCATCGTAGAACCTTGAAATTTGGCACAGTAATAGGGTTTCGTTTTTTCGTGATTTTCTATCCAGTGGGCGTGGCAACCACCCACTTACTTAGACGCAGCCCCCAAAACACCTTTAATTATTATTTTTTACATGAGCGTTGGATTTTAAGAACAAACTTGGAAAAAAAACAATACATTATATATTTTCCATTTAGGTACGGGGTAGCCACTCCTATTCTTTAACTCAGCCCCCAAAAGACTTAAAATTATGATTTTTTACATGAGAGTTGGATTTTAAGAACAAACTCGGAAAGAAATGAAATATTGTTTATTTTCCATTTAGGGGGCGTTCTAGCCACCCCTTTTCTTTAACTTTGCACCCAAAAGACTTAAAGCTATACAATTATAAGTGGAAGAAGGATTTGAAGAACAGACACAAACTTTGTGTATATTCCAAAAAAGGGGCGTAGCAACCGCCCTTATATCGAACTCATTCTATAGTTATGAAATCCTACATGTCGGTAATTCTTTTAAAGGTAAACAAGAAAGTTATAAAACAAATTGTATTTTCCTCGAAAGAGTGCCTTTACGTTCGGTCGAAATCCAATCCAATACAGTTTTAAAATTTTACAAAATTTCCATTTATGAACAAATCTTTTCAAAAAGTATTGTCATCACACCAAAAACATAAATGTTAAGCCAAGTACTTTTATACAAAAATTGTTTTTGCTTCACAAGTCAGCCACAAAAAGTACTGAGACTTAAAAATGAACGCCAAGTTCAAAATGTCCCTAAATACTATTTGTGAAATTTTTAATCAAACTTGGCGTTATTTTTTAAGTCTCAGTACTTTTTGTGGCTGACTTGTAAGGAAAAAACAATTTTTGTATAAAAGAACTTGGCTATTCTTTGACATTTATGTTTTTGGTGTGATTTCCGTAATTGAAACATCATTATTTGATAAAATTTTTCCAGCAAATCATTAGATCAGAGAGAAGAAAATGTATCGATGATTTTATTTATAATTAAGGAAATTTATTTATTTTATTATGGTTATAATATTATGGAAAACTTAGAGGAATTTATATTTTAATTTTGGGTGCCAAAGAGTGCCAAATTTATTTGAAAGTGCCAGTTTGGCACTAAAGTGCATTTTTCTGCAGCGCTGAATGCACTTGGCTATTTTAATTAAATACTAATGTTGAAACCGATAAAATGCGGAAGGATGATCACGACGATGTTAAAGTGAATCAATCGCTGGCATTGTGCGACTATCACCTGTAAGTTTTATCGATTGTTTTTGTATCCTATCCAGCAATGCCAAAGTAGTTTTGGGTTTCTTTTTACTTTTCACAGTTTTGAATCGAATCAAATAAAATGGAAATATTTGCTCACATACCAAATTAACTTAAATCACATTTTTAATTTTGAAAAATTGAATTTTATGCAAAAAACAGGTCAAACGATTTTGATGCAAATTTGCCTATTTAACCCAATTGCCCAAAATACAATAACAGATCAAAATCGTTGGAGCCTGCTTTTTAGAAAACGAATTTAATTTAAATTTAAGAAAGTCGTTATATGAAAAAAAAAATTTTAAAAAAGTATTTAAAAAAATCGAAGTACTCAGATTTGTTCAACTTAACATCATTCCCCACGATACCAATAACTTTCTCTTTACTATAATAATGTATATGAAATATTTAAAAATCACTCCGTGATACTTATTTTGGCATTATACAGCTTCATACAGGGTGAGGCAATAGCAACCTGACTACGTGTAAATACAAAAATATTGTTTAGTAGATAAAAAATTAAGTTTATTTTGAAGAGTCTCGCAACTTGTTTAAGAAACAAAAACCAACAAACTTACGTAGGCTTTTTGCAACAACAAGGCGTCCTTTCGGGCCACCAAGCTTTTGCTAAACACTTAAATGTGTTGGACTGGAGGACACCTGTCCTACTTGTCCAGAACACTTCCTCTGCAATTGTCCTGCCTTTGCTCGCATCAGATGGCGGATTTTCGGGGCTGATGTGGTGAGTGCCAAACATCTAAGGTCTTAATCGCTGCATCATCTTTCTTCGAAAGACGGGAAAACTAAGTACAGTAATGTAAGGTATCTGCGTGAAAGCACAATGGACCAGTAGTTGTGTCTGAGCGCGCCATCGAAAAGTAGCAACCTCGGACAAAAAAATTAATAAAATTTTTACACTTAATGTGGGCGGTTGTCATGCCTATTATTTCTTCAAATCCCACTGCCGCCTATAGTCTCATAACTTTAAGTCTTTTAGGTGCTGAGTTAGAGAAAAGACGTCCCTAATGAACAAAATTTAATTTTTTTCCGTTTTTGCTCTTAAAACAACTCTCATGTAACATATCATAATTTTTGGTCTTTTGGGGCTAAATGGGTAGCTACCACTCTCCCTAGATAAAAACTTTTAGATGTTTCTATGTGTTTAGTCCGCAAATCATATTACTGTGGCAAATTTCAAGGTACTACAATGTTTAGAAGTGCTTCATAGTTTTGACGATCTGTCAGTGAGTTTTTTTTTTGCTAAATTTGAAGCCCTGTAACCCAGCAAGTATTCATGTTAAACAATTTTATGATTCTCGAGTTAGAAGAGGTGTAAAAATGGCCTGGGTTGGTTCGTGCAAATAATGTGTAGTGACAAAGTTGTAGGGGGCACGGTCATTCTACAAATTACAACTTAGTGGCTATTCGGTTTAAAAATACTGATTCGAAGGACAAAATTTATGCTCTTCGGAACAATGAACGATATGCAAAAAAAAGAGGGTAAAGAGGGCTATTGTAAATGAACCAGTTAACCTAAATTTCATAACGGCATTGTGTTGAGTATTTTTAACACTTTTCGAAAGAATGTTCTTTCGCGCTCCATCGTGTCTTCCGTTGCGGCTTTTCCTTACAGCAAAAAGGAAAGTTAAGCTCATGTGGCTCTTTATTTGTTTGGCTTTTTATTTTTGTTCAGCTGTCAATATTTAGCCCTTCGCGTAATAATTTTTTTTCGTGTCACCAGACATGAAATCATGTCATTTCACAAACTTTTACTAAGCCCCCCAAGAAAAATCAGTACCTAAACTTTGCTACAATAAGAATATAATTTCAAATAATTAAAAATTATTAATAAATGAATTCAGTAAATAAATAGCAAACATAGTTAAAGTTCTATGCGATAAAATCTACTAAATTAATCGACAAAGAATTGTACGATAAAAATTCATCGTGCTGTAACGTAGTTTTCGAAATAACCAAATGTCTGTCCTAAATATTCCCAGATACATTTCATGTCTCATAACGGGCGCTTGGCACTTATTAAAAAGACATGTTTCATTGTTTTTCCAAATGCACATAGTAATTTTAAAGCGTCAAAACATTTTGTACATTAATAAAAGCAGCAGCTAATTGAGTAGTTCCAGGAAGCAAATCATTTGAAAATATTAAGACGGTCCCATCTCATTGGCAGACTACCTGAAATCAGTAATTTTTATGACACAAGTAATTAACGTAACTGCATTCTTAAGGGTTATTCCGATCATTGGCTATGATCTAAATTAAGGTATTATCAGGTAGCTGGAGTACGGTCCAGGTAGCTTTTTGAAAACTTCTATAAAAGGTTAGCAACTTGCTGTAAGATCATTATTCTCGAACCAATCACCAAAGCAAACACAACATTTACGAAATATGACATCTGCCAATCCTATCGAATGTTCCCATGGTAAGTTGATGCGCGTTGAATAACCAAATTTGCTTTTTAAATATAAAATATTTTTTTTTTTTAAAAAAACTTTGCCATAATTTTGTGTTTATATATTTTTAGTTCCCTATATATGCAATGGTCGTACACGTCGTGAAATTGAAGCTGCATTGGGCCTCCTGATGTTAAGCCAGGGAAGGGATGTAGCACATCGTCCCGTAACACCAATAAGAAGGCCCGTTAGAAACAGATCAATTCTAGTGGCATCGTGCAGAAATCTCTTGAAGGAATTCCTCAAGGACAACTAAGCTAACCATTTATATCATGACGACACACGATCTGCGCCCAGTCCCTAAAAGTAATAATTCTATTACTGTTTTCCATAATGCTGACAAAAAAAAATCAAACAAAATCAAAAAAAAAAAAAAAAAAACGGCTACACAAATCCCTGTAATAACTTAAGAAAAGTTTTAATAAAAGAAAACAATACAATTGATAACACATTTTGTTTTAATGTAAGATAGCCCTTTTCAAGGGGTCTGTGGCTTAGTGGGTATGTGCGTTGGAATACTAAGCGAGGGGTCTCAGGTTTGAATTTGAATTCAAACCACCTAAAGGTTTTTATTCGCTGCCCCACCTATTGCGAAGGTCTGCAAAACATCCAAGATTAAGAACTGTCAAGAGAAAGCAAAACATATATCTTTGCACCCAATATACGACAATTTTGAGGTATTTTGAAAAGTTCACCTGCTAAAAGTGAAAATTAAATCAAAGATTAGTGAAGGGAAAGTTTGTGATTTGGATTTAAATGTTATGCTAGATAACAAAACTTAAGTCTTGGGTAATTATGAAGCAGCTTTAAGGCTCTCTATGGAACCGATAGATGGCAGAACTATCGTGATTTTTATCAAAGCCGCTGAATCCGAAAAGTTTGGGGTTGAATTGTTTCAGCTAACTTCTTCCCTCCAAAGTTTCGTGAGTTGCAGAGTTGTTACAGTCACCTCCTTAGGCCTCTCTAGTGCGCCATTAGTAGCGAATTGTAACTTACGGCTACACCTCCCTCTCCCTTCTCATGTGATATTACTATTGACCGTTGAACAGTCTAAGTGTGCTAACCTAATTATATAAAACTACGTAAGAAATTCAAATAATTAAAATTTTTCAAATCTAGCACGTTCGTCAATTCGTCATATCCACTGGAAAATTCGCCCCCAATTACACCGCCCTGTACCACCTGAAATTTGTATTTGGTGCCCCACCTCTTGCGATAAACTGTTATTTGAGGTTGAACAAGGAGGAGTTCAGCAAGGCTCGATACTAGAAGCGTTTCTTTTTATTATTTACATAATAAAATTTTGTAAAATTATTTTATACGCTGATGATACATTGATTTATGCTGAGGGAAAGAACGTCGATGAATGCAGACACAAGCTAGACCACGATGTAGCTAAATTAAATGAATGGTTAAAAATGATCAAATTAAAACTGAACGAAAAAAAATTAAAATAATGGAAATAAATCTACCAAGTGAAACGAATATAGAGATAAACGGTAAACTTATTGAAAACGTAAACAGCAGAAAATATCTGGGAATGGTAATTGATAAGAATTTAAACATGCACGAACACGTGGACTACATATGTAAAAAAATAGGTAAAAAAATTGGTTTCTTTAAAAGAATCAGGAAGCAAATGGATGATATGACAGCTATAATGGTTTATAATACTGTAGTGAAACCTCATTTTGAGTTTTTTCTACAATACTTTTTTCATGCTGCAATCAAGGTCATTTAAAAAGGCTCCAGAAGCTCCAAAACAAGGCTAAGAGGAGTATCCTGAGGTGCAATCATTTTACGCCAATAATTTGTATGCTGAACGAGATAAAATGGCTGAATGTAAGGCAAAGGCTAAAATACAACAAATACATCGCTTGTGTAACAAGCGAGGTCAGACAGGTTGGAGATACACAGCCGTAGCAGTTGCGAAACATAAACGACTTTATATTATGCTCAATCCTTTTTATCGGCTCAAAACACAATTATTTATACCGGTTATAAATTGTTTAATAGTATACCTAACGAAATAAAAATTGAACAACATTTTAGAATTTTTAAAAGTAAATGTCTAGATTTTGTAAAAAGAAATATATAATGAGATTGGAAGTCTGAATTAAATAAATTTGTAAATTTTGTAAATATGTATATTACATTATTATAGCAGGAATGGATTTGTAAAGTATTGAATTAATACTAATAAACTTAACTTAACTGTTATGAGATGAGAAGCTTCTCAAAAATTAATTGCCGTTTGGAATCGGCATTAAACTGTAGGTCCCTTCCATTCGTATCCAAATATTTATCTTCGCACACACAGTGGTTGGAGAAGCTAGGCGTTGGGTCCTATATGGGCCGTTTACGCTTAATATTTATTTACATTTTATTTTTTAACTTTTCGAGAACTTTTTTTATGTAATTATGACAGCATTAAATCTTGCCAAGAACGCTATGAAATCTACAAGTTTTCTGTAGCGATGCAAGAAATACTTTGCTTCGTTATGTGCTAATTTGGCTTTTATCGATAGGAGGACATTTCAAAAATTTTGATCCCATTTCACTTACACATTCCTCCGTACAACTACATATTTTGATGATTTATATTTAAAAGATCTCCTTTCTGTGATTTCAAAAGTCTCTGCACAGTCCAACTTTACGAGAACATTTACAGAAATATTATTTCACTTTTAAGTACTAATAAATAAGTTTTCGTACTCTGTTTGTTTTTTTGAAGAATTCTCTTTTGGTCAAATTTTGAAAGCCTTTTTCTTGATACGTAAAATTCCGTAATAATCAGAAATAGCTACAAAATTTTCTTGCGTCATCATCATTAGCTTCATCGAAAACATGAAATTGTGTGTATTAACTAAGCGTTTTTTGTGTGAAAATATTGCCAGAAAAGTCAGTGTAAAACCATTTCAGTAATTTTTATTAAATATTCACAAGGAACAGGTTAATGCATTTGAACCAAAATAATATGAACTTCTCCTTCGCCCAATTTAATGAAATTCATTTCAGTCTTTTTAGATTATCTAAGGGCTTAGCAACTTAGTAACATCTTTTCAAAACTAATTTTTTTTTTATTAAAACGTTATTTGACCAAGATTTTGAAGTCGATCCTAGTGATTGTTTACTTTTTATAGTTTTCTTTCGACATATTTTAATGATTTTTAAGAGCACATACAAATACTGTGGCGTGGCGTGGCGTGGCGTGGATAATACAAAAGCCAGAGCTAATTATTTCCCTACTTATATGTTTTGTACATGTATCTATGTGCCTGATTTGGTTGAATCTGGATTACGCTTGTTCGTCTGCTCTAGTGTTACGGTTAAGTTTGTGTCAATTCCGATCATGTTCTCATATTTTCTTTTCAGGTGTTTAAGTTAGGCACATGTACATATGTGCTTGTCTATCCACTCTACGAAAAGTTATATGCCATACAAAATGTGTTGATACAAAGCCTCATAAGAAAACACTTATTTTTAAATGAATTAACTGTTTCAGCGGTGCGACTGCAGAAGTGCATTGTGCAGGAGGTGTAATGATATACATATAGTCAAATTCGGATGACTCAATATCTGAACCTCACTTTCAAAATGCGCCTCTTGCACCACCTAACTTTATATGCAAATGTTAGTTCTTAATGGATTACGGGGCACGCTAGTGCCCAAACAAGTTCATTAGCAATTTTGCCACTATATCCTTATTTACACGAACCAACTCAGTCCATTTTGACCCCCATTAAACTTCTATTACAACAAAGCTAGAGACATAAAATATTTAAAATATTTTACAACTATCTCATAAATATGGTAGGCAGGCGAAGCAAGGCGATCAGGGGTCAGCTAGTATTGTATCATCGGACAAATGTCTGTATTTAGCTTTAAGTAAGGCCAACTGCATTTCGAAGTTTAGAAGCCGAAGTACCTTTCTAAAATGTGAAATGGAACTAAGTTGGCCACTATGGTTGCGGAAAATGATGGTTAAGCGAGGCCATCGTCGCCATCGAACCAGTAAAGTTAATTCGAAGGGAATCGTTTAGTTATCTTCAGGTGATCATTTGAATGCGTGGATAAGAACGAGCGAAACGTTTACCATCTAAGCTAGACAAACTAAACCCAATGGAGAATTAATCGCTTCTTTAAAAAATTGGAAACTATTTCTATAGAACGGCCATATTTTTAAATTAAAAAAAAACCTAATCTTATCAGGACCTAGAAACACACGTAATTTACTTTTTGAAGTCGATCCTAGTGATTGTTTACTTTTTATAGTTTTCTTTCGACATATTTTAATGATTTTTAAGAGCACATACAAATACTGTGGCGTGGCGTGGCGTGGATAATACAAAAGCCAGAGCTAATTATTTCCCTACTTATATGTTTTGTACATGTATCTATGTGCCTGATTTGGTTGAATCTGGATTACGCTTGTTCGTCTGCTCTAGTGTTACGGTTAAGTTTGTGTCAATTCCGATCATGTTCTCATATTTTCTTTTCAGGTGTTTAAGTTAGGCACATGTACATATGTGCTTGTCTATCCACTCTACGAAAAGTTATATGCCATACAAAATGTGTTGATACAAAGCCTCATAAGAAAACACTTATTTTTAAATGAATTAACTGTTTCAGCGGTGCGACTGCAGAAGTGCATTGTGCAGGAGGTGTAATGATATACATATAGTCAAATTCGGATGACTCAATATCTGAACCTCACTTTCAAAATGCGCCTCTTGCACCACCTAACTTTATATGCAAATGTTAGTTCTTAATGGATTACGGGGCACGCTAGTGCCCAAACAAGTTCATTAGCAATTTTGCCACTATATCCTTATTTACACGAACCAACTCAGTCCATTTTGACCCCCATTAAACTTCTATTACAACAAAGCTAGAGACATAAAATATTTAAAATATTTTACAACTATCTCATAAATATGGTAGGCAGGCGAAGCAAGGCGATCAGGGGTCAGCTAGTATTGTATCATCGGACAAATGTCTGTATTTAGCTTTAAGTAAGGCCAACTGCATTTCGAAGTTTAGAAGCCGAAGTACCTTTCTAAAATGTGAAATGGAACTAAGTTGGCCACTATGGTTGCGGAAAATGATGGTTAAGCGAGGCCATCGTCGCCATCGAACCAGTAAAGTTAATTCGAAGGGAATCGTTTAGTTATCTTCAGGTGATCATTTGAATGCGTGGATAAGAACGAGCGAAACGTTTACCATCTAAGCTAGACAAACTAAACCCAATGGAGAATTAATCGCTTCTTTAAAAAATTGGAAACTATTTCTATAGAACGGCCATATTTTTAAATTAAAAAAAAACCTAATCTTATCAGGACCTAGAAACACACGTAATTTACTTTGCCAAATAAAACAAGACTTTGTCAAAATGAGCACCCGCTGCCAGTCTTATAAGTTATCTCTAATGCTTAACAATGCAAATTCATCCTCTTGAGTGCATACTGCCAAGACGCCTTGTCTTTTTATTCACTAAACACCCGATACTGTCTTGGTAATGTACAAATATTCAGCGAAAATGCTTCGAGGCGAATGCACACAATGTGCCCGAATTGTAGCAAGTTGCGAAGGAGTGTGTGGCGGCGAGACTCAATTGCTTCGAAATGAGAGTAACATAAATACCGCAAACGATTTCTGCAAGTACTCCAGCAGATAACACCAGCACCATGCGTTCTCGAAAGAATCTCATGAAATCCCAAAGAAGTCTCACAACCACAGCCAGCTGAAGTAGCTGGTAGGTATGTACTATGTACATCGCGCGCGCCACCCTAAGTGCACTCTATTCACGCTGAAGAATGCTAGAACAAACATCCTTTAGTGGTGCTTTATTTAAATAGTTGGTTTATCTGTGCGACGAGGACTACGTCGACGAGTAGATACTTATGAAGTTCCAAAGGAGAACTTCTTGACAATGTGCTTTTTATCCTTGTTCTACATGAAATCCATTTCCAGTGTAAATTGGCATAGGGTGCAAGTCTCGTAAAGTTTCCACCAAATTTAGCCAAGCAAAATTTATTTTCACGTCAAAAAATGTGTTTGACCAATAATTTTCGTTCAGAGTTGCACAACGTAAAAAATCGAATTCAATCTCGATTAGGTTGGTTTGTGTATTTTTGCTGAAAAGTTTATTCGCGAGAGCGAACATTTTTCTTTCAAGTTTATCTGCGTGCGAGTGAGTGAATTGTTGACCAATGGTTGCTGAGATAAATTGATTTATGTATTGCTTGAATTAGAATTTTTTTGTATTAAGGCCAGTTGGGGTAAATAGAAACATTTTCTGGTTTATTTTAACATTTGACAACATTTTAAACAGATACTTTTAAGTGCCCTCAGTCGTCTGTTGTTTACATTATTCCCAAAGTTGAAAGATTTTCTACATATTTTTTTTAAATATAGGGGTAAATGGGAACGGCGCTGTTGCTTCCTATAGACATAACTTCGGACTTCTGTTTTGGTCACGCTGCAAGACCAGGACAGTATTCGGTATTTTCTAGACGTAAACTCTAAGTCATTTCAGTTCTGTGGACAGATAAGCAACTCCCTGATACTGAGGCGTGAACGGCCTCACAAGACCTAAGGCGTAGCTTCTCCAACCGTTGTATTTAAAGATACATCTGTTTGACACCTATGGAATGGACCTGCAGTTTAATGAGAATCTGAAAGGCAATTTAGCTTGGATGTTTGTCAGAATTTTGCAAGAGCGAATAGAAAGTTTTGAACCTGGGACCCCTCACTTAGTAGTCCAACGCACTTAACCACTAGGCTACTGTATCAACATATATATATGTGGGATTCCGATGATGAGTTGACACAGAATGTATTTTGATATTAAAAAGAATTAAGCTTTTTGTGATGGTTAAACTTTTGATTTTACGATTGAATATTGTTTCGGATAATATGATCAGTTCTCGTTCTTGGCCAGTGCTACCGCTTAAGAAAATTGAAAAAAACATTAGTTTTAAGGCATGATTTAGCTTCAAAAAACATTATTTCCATTTCGTAGTTCAATAATGGTAAAAAGAGAAAAAATTAATAAAATAGAAATAGTAAAACCGCATCGTGACTAGTAACGAGTAAAACAAGTACCTACTTTCAAATCTATTATAATACTAATATTATTGATTAAAAGAAGAATACAAAAATGAAAGAAACACAACTTAAAATAAATTCATAAAATTCAAATATACGTTCCTATGTATATATATAATATAAATTATTTACATATTTCTATTATTATTAAAAAATTGGAGCACGAGCGACTGTACGAACCCCGTCAAAAAGGCAATGGCAACCAACGTTCCCTTACAATCACGTAAGAGGCAGGTCTAAAAACTCCTGAATCACACAAATGCAGAAACATCAGCATTTGATTGACCTCAATGATGAAGTGATACAAAATCGGGAAGCCTGCAGATATTTTCGGTGGTCGAACCGACGAACCCCACAGGCGGACCATTCCTATTGGTGAAGAGGGAGGGTTATGATCCCTGTAATCTCGTCGTTAAATGGAGAGAAGACATAATTATATTAATAAAAAAATAGGATTTAACCCCCTGCTCGCGCTAAATTTAAGCTCACCACTTCGTTTCTCCACACCAATTGCGATCGTGCGGAAATTGTGAACTCAAACTGAGTATGGGCGATGATAAAGAAGTCCAAAAAAGTGGGTCCACCAAATCCATCCGTCGTTCTGTCTGTCTGTCTATCTGTTTGCCTTTAAAATGGTTCGACGGATTTTCTTCTAAGTTCGTATTAAAGGTTCTTGGGGTTATATCTCGGGGGGTTTTTTATTTTTTGCTTTCTCATTTGAAATAACGGTACCTGTCATACAATTTTTTTTGTGAAAATCACTTACCTATCACTAAATTTCTCGAAGATGGTTTTAAGAATTTCGGTCTGTTTTTGTACTATGCATACTCAGTTTTTGGAAAAAAAATCGATAAGCGGTAATTTTATAAAACCAAAAATATCTAGAAAACTAATAAAAGGAACTCCAAGAAAATGTACTGTTTTTTTATACTATGTACAAAGTTGAACAAATTTGCATAGTGCAATTTTTTTCATATAACGATTTTTTTAAATTTAAATGAAATTCATTTTCTCAAAAAAGGTGGAATTGTTATTGTATTTTAGACAAATCAAAATTGTTGGACCTGTTTTTCAGAAAATTAAATATTTTGAGACTAAAAAAGTGATTTACATAAATTGTAAAGCGAGAAAGTTTCGTATGACACAGTCGTGCACTTTAATCAGAAAAAAAAGGAATTTGTAAACTCGCCTCTGGGATCAGAAAAAAAGCATTTTTTTTAAACAAAAACAAATGCCTTAAAATTTGTGATTTTTTTTATTTATTTAATTTACGCAGCTCTTGCAATGCCTGCCGATGAAACATCAGGACTAACATAGTTTCTTGTGAGCTGCTCCATTACACTATCGAGGTTGGCAAAAATTACATAGTTGGTTACTACAAAATACAAAAACAACATTATTTTGGACCCGAATATATTTAAAAAAAAATTTCGGATCCAAAAAGAATGAAAATTATGCTAAATCATGTTTTATGGCAGCCCTGGGATCGATGATGACTACCGTTTTCAATGTTCGTCATCGTTATCGTCCTGTAATGCGTATCACTTGTCGCGACTTGCTTACGTTCCGGTTGAATGTATTTACATCGTCGTTGGTGTTTGGTGTACATACGTGCAAGTTTTGTCCTGTAATCTGGTAGTGTAGTGCAGTCTCGATACGATATCATGTTTCAAATGCCGAAATACGATGCATGTTTCAAAGAGCTCTGGTGAGCTGAACGATGCGAAGCATCTGTATAGTTTTTTACGGCACCACGAATACGGCCATTGCCATGAAGAGCTCCTGACGGTGAATGCTAGCTTTGAAGTCAATAAAATTATGGCGTGTCTCGACTTCAAATTCGTTCGTCTTTTCCAGGATTTGCCTAAATGTGAAAATTTGGTCTTTTGTCGAAGCCACACTGGTACGTGCCGCTTAGTGTGTTCCAGAAGGGTTTGAGACATTCGCACAGTACGTTGGATAGGATTTTATATGTCAAATTTAGTCCGGATATGCCTCGTTCTTCTTCTATTAAAAGTACGTTAACCCGCTTTTGCCAGACCAATTGCACCCTGATATATTTTTATTGACAATTTTTAATCCCATGGTGTCTGTATTCTAATGAAAGTAAACACTTCTGCTAACAGCTGTACACAAGCCCTAAAGAAACCTTGGCCTGTCGAACCTTAAACATTTGTGTCTCAAGGATATTGAAATGTTAGTTGAAAAGTACTTGCCAAGTGAATTTAAATATAATACAAATTTGTTTTATGATATGTAAAGGGTGATTTTTTAGCTGGTTTGGTTTTGGCAACACTGGTTTTGACAGCTGACGTGTGTTTAGTACCTTGTGTCACTGTCAAACAGCTTCAGTTTGGTTTGCAATTTAACCATGGATCGTCTTACAAATGAACAACGCTTGCAAATTATTGAATTTTACTATCAAAATTCGTGCTCGGTTCGAAATGTTCATCGCGCGCTGCTTCCATTTTATGATCGGCATTCTCGACCTTCTGAGCAGTCTATTCGGAAGATTGTGAACAAATTTCGCACCAAATTTACTTTGTTGGACATAAAACAACCAACACGTTTACGTACTGTGCGTATTGAAGAAAATATTGCGGCCGTATCAGCTAGTGTGACAGAAGACCGCGAAATGTCGATTCGGCGCCGTTCCCAGCAGTTAGGCCTTTGTTACAGCACTACGTGGAAAATTTTGCGGAAGGATTTGGGCGTAAAGCCTTTTAAGATACAGCTGGTGCAAGAACTAAAGCCAGCCGACCTACCACAACGCCGAATTTTTGGTGAATGGGCTCTTGGAAAGCTGGCCGAGGATCCGCTTTTTTATCGAAAAATTGAGTTCAGCGATGAGGCTCATTTTTGGTTGAATGGGTACGTAAATAAGCAAAATTGCCGCATTTGGAGTGAAGATCAGCCAGAAGCATTGCAACAGCTACCAATGCATCCCGAAAAAGCCACTGTTTGGTGCGGTTTATGGGCCGGCGGCATTATTGGGCCATATTTCTTCAAAGATGATGCGAATCGCAGCGTTACTGTCAATGGTGAACGCTACCGAGCGATGATAACAAACTTTTTTTTGCCCGAAATGGAAGTTCTTGACTTGCATGATATGTGGTTTCAACAAGACGGTGCCACATGCCACACAGCACGCAAAACAATGGCGCAATTGCGAGGCGAGTTTGGTGAACAGTTAATTTCACGTTTCGGGCCGGTCAATTGGCCGCCTAGATCGTGCGATTTAACACCATTAGATTATTTTTTGTGGGGGTATGCCAAGGCTAATGTGTATAGGGACAAGCCCGCTTCGATTGACGCACTGGAAGCCAACATCCATGCATTCATTCGTGAGATACCGGCCGATATGTGTGAAAGAGTATGCCAAAATTGGACTCAGCGGATGGGCTACCTGAGACGCAGCCGCGGTCAACATTTGCATGAAATTATCTTTAAACATTAAATTGCAAGGTTCAAACTATCGATTCAAATAAATATTTCATTCATTTTTTTCGAATTTTTTGTGTTTTTTTTTTTAAAAAAGTTCTAAACCTCTTAAAAAATCACCATTTATTTGGTTTTGAATGCGACTGGAAGGGCGTCTTAGACTTACATATCCTTTGGAAGCATGCCAAGCCGATCCCTTAGTTATTCAAGAAGTTGCTATACTTTAACTTAACAAACTTTTTCGATAGGTTACGTGTGGACCATATCTAGTACATTCTAAAACAAATTTTGGTACAAATAATCACAATTGGCAGAGTTGACATTAAGGTTTATCACAAAAATAAATATCACATGAAAACACTCCGCATTTCAAGTGGCTAATACTATTCCTAAAAAAAAAAACATGCATATGTTCTATAGCATTAGCTTAAAAATAGTCCACTCTTTACACATTACGAGTACACACACACACCTACACAACACACACTTTTTGCGTAAATATTTAATAAGCACACCAAATTGGACTGGCCGAACAAAAACTAACCCAGCTGTGAAAATATTCGCCGATTAGCAAACTCTAAATATTTCAACAGTTCTGATTTTATTAAACGCTACATTTATTTGCATACGAAATTAGTTCACCACGAGATGCTTTTAGTACGCATTTAAGCGCGAATTAATAATTTATAATTCGCAATGGTAATTGCGTTTGCTACGAAAAGCGTCCAGTCGTCAGTGGCGCCATGAAACGATGTTCTACTACTAAAGGTTCTACCAACCTACATACATACATATGTACATATATATATATATTCATATTTGATTAAAACAAATATTGAGTATGCAAAATCAATATGACTAGCTTCCAGTTGAGGTAAAATGGGAAATGCTTTTTTGGAGGGCACGAAAAGTGGAATGTCAATTTATTGTGGCTTTTGATACTATAACCGCAATCAATATCCACCAGATTTTTGGGAGTCCAAACCCAAAATCCAATCGCCTCGCTACGATAGAAGGGAGTGTGTAAATCCTTATTTGCCACCAGCAGTAGTAGTAGTAGTAGGGCCACTAACCAACTGCTGTCGAATATAACCTCAAAATTGACAGGTCGAATGAAGTTCCCGATAATGTCATCAGCGATAATTTTATATAACCACTGTTTATTGTGACAGCGTGAGTGGAAAGTTCTAAAATTAATATTTAATATATTATAATACAAATTGTGGAATATTGTTTCGGGGTGGGTTTAAATGAATATTGTTCATTACATTATGGTGGGACATATATTATTTTTTGTTTTCAAGGGACTTAGAAATTTGTCTATTGGTTGGTTTATCCGACTTTTTCAAAAAGTGGTAAGAAGCTTAGATGTCCACTGAAATAGTTCGGTCCGTCTGCAGTCCGTTGAATCACAAGTCATCAATGAACCCTTAACTAGGGATAACGGCAAGACCTGGACTGGTGCTCTACACTAGAAAACTTCTGCCGATCTTTGATGAATAATCAAAAATCCATTTCCCATCATTCCTGTATAACCCGGAACTCAAAGACGACCCGGATTGTTCAGTCGTCCGACATAGTCCAAAGAGGTCTCGAGAACTTAGAAAAGGTAAAAGGATCTCAACAGCTCAACATTTAAAGTACTAGCCTGAGGAGAATTATGCACAAAGATTTCGGATTATTCGCTTACAAGGTCCAATTGACTCAGCAATTGAAGGCGTACGACCATCCGCTTCGTTATAGCTGGGCCTTCGAGCAGCTTGAGTTGGACAACGATTTCGGGGGAAAAATCATCTTTTCTGACGAGGCGTATTTTCATATCGGGGGCTATGTTAACAAAGAAAATTACCGCATCTGGGGCTCGGAAAACCCGCACGTTATTGTCGGGAAGCCAATGCATCCACAGAGAGTGATAGTTTGATGCGGATTTTTATTCGGAAATGAGGCTGAAAATGTAATACTTTAATAATTTATAATAAATAATTAATAATTAATACTAATAAAGTCATAATACATGGAACAAATTTAATGTTTTTCATTTTATTGCATTTTTAAAAAGAAACTTGGATTTGGTTCACCCTTTATATACTTAGCTTACACTGCAGATCCTATAACTCTGTCAAATTTCAAGATTCGGAAGTACACGACAATTGGAAGTACTCCACAGTTTTGATGATCTGTCAATCAGTGAGTGAATCAATCAGTTAATATTATCGTTGAGTGATACAATTCTTCTGTATCTCAGGAACTACTCAAGTAAATCATAACTGTGCCACTTTACTTCGACCTCAGAAGATCCCAGGTCCACAAGAGGATCCCAGGTCTACATCGTCACTAGTTCAATCCAATCCTGATGTTGGTGCTGTGTATACATTAGGCGATCGCCATGTTACTTCTTCGGTTACGCAAAGTATCTTTATTATCATCAGAGTTCATTTGGTGCAGGTTTAGTTAAATATATTGGGATACATTCTTGTTAAAGGTTCGTGCTGGCCGTAGTCATAAAGATGATGTGGAAGACGGAGTATGGGTATTGATCTTAAACGATGAGAATTAGTATTTAGAGAGATCTGATGAAGCAGATGAAAGCAATCTATGTTTCCAGATAATTGCGGATGAACAAATACTGTATCAGCTATCTTACTTAAATCTTTTATGGACATCTTCAATTCTCATATAAAGTCACAGCCAATCAAAGTGAGGACCTCTAATTGGTAACCACTTTAAACGCTATAATTTCTAAACTAGTACCTACAGGTACAAAAATGGATTTGGACATTTTGAAAAATTATATCATTCAAAATTTTTACATACGATCAACAGAAATTGTAGTAAAAGCTATTTTTCGATAAACAAAATTAAGTGAGAATAATAAAGTAGCAATGTAGTTAATTTTCGAATAGAAAAATAAAAATTGTAACAAAATCGTCAAATTATATATATTCTGTTAAACTGGGACACCCTGTACACACATATATAAATTCGGTAGTTATGTGCTGCTGCAAAGTCAGGTAATGTGTTTATGAAAAGAAAATCTTAGAAATAATATCAAATGAGTTATTGATATGTATCAAAATACGCGAAGTCTTTAAAGTAGTACTGTAGTCAGATGACAAAAATATACTCAAAAACTTTAAAAAAAACTACAACTTTAGGACGGGAGGGAACGCTGATTCACAATTATTGCGTTCAAATTGTAAGGGCACTGCTAGTCCACTATAAGCTAACAACGCCTATGTCTTCATATAATTCGCGTGATCGTCGTTCAAGAAATCGGTAAGCTGACTCTTAGGTGACTTGCAGTTGACTTGTAACTCAGTTGAAAATCTGTCAACCGATTTTCAACTGCTTTGTAGAACTTGTGGAATGTGTTAAGAGGTGCGTTTGCTTCGACAAACTCGCCGTTGAAACCAGATTCAGAGGAGGTTTCATCGAAACCTCACACAACAACGAGGTTTGGAAATCTGAAAAATGTATGGGAAATCTCCTAATTTCGATGGAGGTTTCAGGAGCTTTTGCGAAATCTCAGATTTCAATGCGGTGTGAAAAGGGTATAAGAGTCAGAGGCGCCGAGACGCTAAACAGAGTGCGATCTAAACTTATCAATTTATCGCCAAAACAGCTTGGTAGTTGTTCTTTCACTTTATGGATAATTTTACACAAAGATTTTACAAAATCTAGGTCGAGCACTAATTGAAGCCGTATGACCATCGCTGGCACAGATCGTTGGTGTCGAAATATCGGCGAATGAGTTCAAAATAAACTAGTCTGCTTTATTAAAAAAGTTTGTTCAACGATGAGTCCCAATGGGTTTACCAATGACCAAAATTGTATTTTTTATTTTATTGAAAATAAGGCTACGGTTTTTTTTCTTTTGAGGTTCATACATACAGTTGCTATTAATGACATACGGCCACAAATGCTTGAAAAAGGGGTCGAAAACTTTGACTCATTCAACAGATCCAGCCGTGGTGAAAAAAAACGTACTTGCTTAAACGTTTGCAATAACTGATCTTGTTTAGTCCTTTGACATAATATCCATTTGGTGATTATTTGACATTATTCCATTTGAAATGAAAAGTTGGCATAGGCAAAACTGCTCTTGGGTTCGGGCTTCAGGCGTCATAGCTAAATAAAATTTTCATTGAATTAACTAAACTCTTTTCATAGTGCCTCTGTAGTGTGGTTGCATCTCCGCGTTTACCACACGCATTTATGCGTAAAAGTATATTGCCGATAAACGTTACATATGATGTCGATCAAGTTCAGTTAACTGTACTAATTAACATAAATGAAAAGCTTTTATCGCAAAATTATATCAACAAATTGAAAAAGCCGCACGTAAGCTGAGTGCTATCATTTTATTACCCACCGCTTACAGCACCTACTCGGCGAGACTCCCTCGCTTGACTTGACTGGTACTGACACTCAGTCAAAAGTGTTTGTAAAATTCGTCGTCCTATCAAGTTATCGTGTGTAGGGCGAAACAATACACATATAGTGTTCGGTTACACATATATACACATATGGATGTAAAAATTGTTGACTATTGCCAGCGGCGGCAGCGACAGTTCTAGCTCATAGCTGTTGAACGGCTCTGTTAATGTTTACCTATTATGAATAATTAATGGGAAATTTATTTTTAATTACAGCGAATGAACGGCTGTGCAATTGTGTTCCTTGTATTGGAACACTTAGGCGTGTGCATGATTTTGGGGGGCCTTTTGACACTGGTCAACAACGTATATATATAATCAAGGAATAAGGTCACAACAGGTGACGCGTAGGTGTTGCAGGGTAATGTAAATATTTAAAGTACAATACAACTTCGGGGTTGTGACTTGTGTTTTAGGCAAAGTCTTTGTTGATTGTTTTGAATGTTTATACTGGCGCCGATGTTAGTGCGGACTTAAGCTTTGCCATAGTGCCCTGCTATCTAAAATCATAAGGAAAATAAATAATAAAGGAAGGTCAAGCCGCACTCAACGTAATTCTAAACATACTTCCCGTACATCTGCGTACTTAAATTATAGAATCGAGCATTGCGGTAAGTCTAAGAGTTTTTTGAAGCGGTCCACAAGATGCAATTGACACAGCTAAATTATAATTTCACAGAATAGACGTGAACCAAGTTTCATTTATTCCAAACTAAACTTCGATAACATTTTCTTTGAAATCTTCCCATCCAGGTTGGAATGGGAGTCAGACATCGTCATTAGAGAATTCGAAGTATTTATCTTCACGGATTTTTCTAAAATGGACCGACTGAACTAGATATATGCAAATGGTTTTGTCTCCCCCAACGTTTCTAGCGCCTTCCAGTCCTTGCTATCCCGGAAACGGGTAATTCACTTTGGAATTAATCGACGTAAAAGAAGCGGATATCACTCTCGATATAGATTCGGACGACAGGATTATAGAGGGAAATGAGAAAGTTGATGCCTTGGCCAGAGGTGGCTCTGCCCGCAATGGGTCGCTGATGAAGGAAGTCCTACCTCAACTAGGATCACAAACAACAAATCTTGAAACAGAACCCCATGCATAGAATGCGTGCAGGCTTCGCTAGGCTAGTAGACAGCATTTCCATGGACCACTGTTGGTTGGGCAGTAATGAGAGTGAGACCATGTTTCATTTTCTCTGTTGGAGTCCGCTTTCTGTTAGAATTACATATCGCAATATATTTCCTTAGGATAGGGCTTATAAAATAGAATTAAAATTGAGTATTTTTATAAATAAGAATACGAATTATAAATGATACCAAAGAGGCAAGAAGTGTAATAGATGCTAACATATGTTGAATTATGGGGGCAATTTCGGACTCTGAACACAGTAATATTGATATACTTTTATTGGTCTATTATCACATCACTAGGATCACTTTGTCACAGAATGAAGCTACCCTTAGGTTAGAGCAGCAGGTTTTAACTAAATATATATCGACGGTGTAATGGCTTTATTTCAGTTTACTATAAATTAACCTCGGTTAATAAGGCTACGGCCCGTTGGACTATACACTTTCGTAGAAGTCTTAATTTCATCACTTGACCAATTTAAATTCCAATTACTTACTTAAAGTGACGCTGCAGTCCAGAGAGGACCTTGACCTCAACCAACAAGCGTCTCCAGCAAGCACGATATTTGGCCAGCTGTCTCCAGTTTCGCAGAAGTTTTACTTACTCGCGCCACCTGAGTAGCAGTCTTCCTCTATTGCGCAGTTCGTCGTGGGTGGATTCGAAGATCTTCCGGGCTGGAGCATTCGCGTCCATTCGCTCTACATGACCCAGCCACCTCGGTCGTTGGACTTTCACTCTTCTGGCTAAGTCGATGTCGCTGTACAGCCCGCAAAATTCGTAGTTGTATATCCTCCTCAATTCACCGTCTATTCAGTCGGGACCAAAAATTACTCGAAGAATTTTCCTCTCAAAACAACCAAGAGTGACCTCGTCCGCTTTTGATAGAGTCTATGCCTCTGCGCCATAGAGAAGGACTAGGTCTTATAAACGGTCATAGAGAGGGCTTTTCTACTCAATTGCTTTCTTAGCCCAAAGAAACAGCGTTTGGCAAGAGTTATTTTTCATTTAATCTCACTGCTGGTATCATTCCCTTTATTGCGGAGTCTAGGTAGACAAAGTCCTTGAACACCTCAAAGTTTTATCTGTCTTTAGTGACATTCTGTCCGTGACGTCGGTGTTGAGTGTCCTTTCTTGATGACAGCATATAACGGGTGATCCAAGTAGAGATACTTTTTTCAATAGCCTTTTTTGACAGATCACGTGTGAGTCGTGTCATGCTGTCATGTTATTTTTGTTTAGTATTGTTTGGCATTTCATAATGGAAAGACTTACGCGTGAACAACGTTTACAAATTGTTCAACTTTATTATGAAAATTCACGTGTTTCGTGCACTTCGCTTAAATTATGGTCAACATAATCGGCCTACTGAGCGTACTATTCGCAACACCATCACCCATTTTGAGACCCAGCATTCATTATTGAATAATATTCGACCGAACAGACCACGTCCAGCACGCTGTGAAGAAAATAAAGCGGCCGTAACTGAGAGTGTACAGGAAGACCGTAGAGAGTCGATTCGGCGCCCTTCGCAGCAACTCGGACTGACGTATGGAACGACTTGGCGCATTTTACGTCAAGATCTTAAATTGAAAGCGTACAAAATACAGCTTGTGCAACAACTGAAGCCGCTCGACCTTCCCAAGCGACATCGCTTCGCTCTTTTGTTTAGCGATGAGGCCCATTTCTGGCTCAATGGGTATGTAAACAAACAAAATTGCCGCATTTGGGACGAAGAGCAACCTGAAGAGATTGAAGAACTGCCACTTCATCCAGAAAAAACAACGGTTTGGTGTGGTTTGTGGGCCGGTGGAATCATCGGTCCATATTTCTTAAAAAATTATGCCGGTGCGAACGTAACCGTCAATGGCGACCGTTATCGTGCCATGATAACCGACTATTTGATGCCTGAAATTGAAGCTCGTGATCACGGCGACATTTGGTTTCAGCAAGACGGCGCTACTTCCCACACATCGCATCAATCAATGAACTTATTGAGAGAACATTTCGGTGAGCACATAATTTCACGTTTTGGGCCGGTCGATTGGCCACCAAGATCGTGTGATATCACACCGTTAGACTTTTTCCTGTGGGGATATGTAAAGTCAAAAGCTTATGCCGACAAACCCGCTTCGATTCAGGCCTTGGAGGAAAACATCACGCGTGTCATTCGCCAGTAACCAGTCGAAATGCTCGAACGAGTGATCGAAAATTGGACTCAACGGATGGACCATCTGCGACGTAGCAACGGCCAACATTTGATAGACATAATCTTCAAAAAATAAATGCCAAAGAATGAATGTTCTTTCAAATGATAATAAACATTCTCCATAAAATTTGAATTTTCTGTGTTTTTTTCTTTAAAAAAGTAGGGAACCTCGAAATGGATCACCCTTTACTTTGTCTCGCCCTCATTGACCGCCAAACCCATCTTCGCCGCCACCGTCTCAATACTCACGAACGCGACAGCGACATCTCGCTGCATTTTGCCGATTATGTCGCTGTTGTATTCCTTCAAGAACGCTGTTAAAGAAGTCACATGACAGCGCATCGCCTTTTCTTAATCCTTTTTTGACATCGGAGGTAAGTTCTTTACCGAAGTTGATGGAGCAGCGTGCATTCTGCCTTGTCATCCTGACTAGACATTGGTCTGTATAGCTCGTCTCTATAAATGCTGTCATTGGCGGCCTTAAAATCGATGAAAAGGTGGTGCGTATCGATTTGGACTTTCTGGGTTTTCTCCAAGATCTGTCGGAGTGTGAATATTTGGTTGATGGTCGACCTTCCTAGCCTGAAGCCACACTGATAGGGACCAATCAGGTTGTTGACGAAATGCTACATAGATCGGCAGATAAGATAAGCGATGTTCGGAAGACTAATACCTCTGTAATTGGCGCAGTTCAGATGGTCTCCAACAATGCTTTGATTCCAAATTACGATACTTTGAAAAACTCTGCCTCAATCCGTTGATGGATCTTTTGCGCAACCTTCCTTGTTGAGAGCTAATACAAATGCAATCGCTATAAATATATGTAACTCCACGATAGAAGCTATTAAGCTTAACCTCTTTAAAATGAAAAGCGTAACCACTTTATTTTAGTAATACGTATAAATGTTAAATGTCCTCCTCCCTCCATTTTCTGCTTTATACTTTTATGGAAATCCCTTAATCCGAATCAAATAAAATATCAGCCAATCGCTCATATTTACTCAGCGAATTCCTCCCCAAATTTTTCTGCTTGATTTCACTCCTGCAGTGAGAGATGTTGATTTGAGTTTCTTATATAGCCTATCATAAGCAGTTTACCCCGTCAAAGTAGCAAATAAACAGAAGTAAAAGAGCATCAGGATCAGAACTTTCAAATCCCCTATCATCATCATCAGGATACCAGCAGCAGCACAAACATCTATATATGAGGATACCTGATATCTTATGACATTTGACTCCACACAGCCACATCGTCGCCAGTTGCTGACTGAACTCTCAATTGAATTTAACTCGTAATCCTCCTTCCAGAGCTCTTAGTCTCTGTGACTTTCTCTCTTTCCCAGTTGACATAATCAAATTCACAATCGTCTTAGTTTTTTTTTGCAAATCCCGTATATAGCTACCCACCTATACACGTTCTTCAGTTTGTTTTATATGTATATTTTTTTTATTTTGGTTACTTTTTTTTAAGGAACATGAGTGAAACACAGGAATCATGAGGAGAAGACTACGTAATAAAAGCCAGAAAAGTTAACCCCTTTTGCTGTCCTCATTCCAAAAACACAACTAAACCCGGTGGCTGAGTGACTAACAAACCTATGCGGGTGGAGGATATGAACTTTCATCCTGCTTGTAGATGATGACATTTTGATTCTTTTCTTTTATTTTCCGTTTCTGTGACTGTTTATTTTTTTTATTTTATTTTTCATCCTGTTTGGTGGATTTATATTGCAGTTCTCTTTTCGTTTCGTTATACATACATATATATTTTTTTTTAGCACTGCCGGTTTGTTTTTTTTATTTTTACATATTTGTCGCATACTCGTCCTAGATTCACAAATCAAGAATATGTTCTCGGGATGAATTTAACCCCTTGTTTGCGTGTGGGTGTGGGTGTGGGTGGGCGTGGGTTGAACGAGATGTAGGTAAAGAGTGTGCAAATGTCAACAATGGGGCTTGAAGAAAATAGTATCTTTCTGACACAATGAGGGGATACCTTATAGATGGGTGAAAGGTTTTTCTTTTTAACAGTACGATCCAAAAGTTGCGAGCCGTAGTTAGAGTATAATCTTTTTAATTTACTAAGCCGACGTATAAATGGTTCGCTTGGGTAATTTTGCGACGAATTTTCAATAGTTTGTCATTCGTAGTTGTCGTTGATTGTAGACCCGAGGTTAATGCCTCTTAACTACCTCAAAGTGATAGAACTGTGACATTGTTTTCTAAACGGTGGGCAGATGTTTATAAATAGTTCTTTGAAAAATAGGCTTCATCTCCTTTTAATGTTAAATTCCGGCTACATGAAATATGGCCCGACGAAAAATGGTCCCAAACCAAAAAATTAAAAATGGCTCCAAATGGCTACCCAGGGACTGTTGCAATAGGTGACTGTCTGACGAAAAGCACATACCTCGAGCGGAGCAACGCTGTTTCTTGAGCGGTACCTGCCACTTGCGGAAAGAGAATTGAAATCCCTTAATTCCGTGTAGCGGGTCACCCAGGTACCGTACGTATGTATGGGCTGCAGGCGGCAGTTACCGCTTACGGAACTTCGTTGCTCCGCTCGAGGTATGTGCTTTTCAACAGGCAGGCGCCTATGGCAACAGTACCTATGTGGTCCGCTATGCGGAATACAGGGATTTCTAACATGGGTCCATATACTCAATAGACATAGACACAATGTCCCTTTGAAGGAGACATAATGTGCGTGGGTCTTATGTCATCCCCCCTTGATTTTCATATTTATTTTTGGGACCGTTTTTATATTTGATTTGGGGCCATATTTCATTTAGCCTTAAATTGCAGGGATAACCTAGAAACTGTTTAACAAACAAACTGAAATAGGTGGGCGAGTTTGGCGCTGTCTGTTTGAACCAGAAATACTTACGCACATATGTTTATCCCAAAACTGACACAGACTTAAATCGTGAACTGCGTGAATAAAGCACTTTCGCTCTTGTTCGACACTCGCAGTGATTCGAGTCGGAGAAAGAATTAAATACGCCCTTGTCGATTTTGGCATTCTGCGCTATCACTGTTCAGGTTAGATAAACACAATCGAAATTCGCATCCAGGAGTAGATGCCATATTTGTTGTGCTGGTGAAAATGTATTATATTTAATGAAGCCAAAATCTTGTATGAAAAATCACTCATGCCTATCTGAAACGACAACAAACTAGTCAGCAGTATGAGTATTCAAGGAGGGCTTAAGCTTATTTCTTCAAAAATACAAGATGTTTCTATGCACGACCCATCACGTGGCGGTGGAACTCTCAAAAGAGGTGTTTCTAGCAGCATTCCGTAGAAAGAAGTGGTAAATGCCCAAATGGTTTTGACGACAACGGAACTAATTCGAAGGGACAAAGCGTGTAATAGCTGATTACCATACACTCGGCATTTTGTTTGTCACTTTTCGCGCCGTATTTTGGATGAAATTGGGAGTCGGGAATCAGGTCGGTAAAACTACTTTTGAGACGCCAACTTGGTTTTTCAATTCTGACAGTTGAGAAGACTTCTTACGCCACTCTCGGCCAAAATGTGCTTCCTCTGAGAGTGTTCTTACTCATTCTCATTTCCTTATAGTTTTCGTTATGACTTTTTGTTTCGTTTTCGAAGAAATTTTTTTACGGAACGGCATTTAGTTCTCGTTGGCCCAGGAATCGTTTCGACCTGTTCTCGAACATAATTTGGTAAAAATATTAGCAAAAAAAAAAAAATAATAAACTTGAAACACTTGTTTCAGTGGACGTGTTTAAAATTATTAGCACTTGATGATTTCCGGAGTCTAGGCAATAAATATTCCACACAGCGGACTTCCAGGTCAAATTTAAAGTCCACTGGACCTGTCTTCCATGTCTTCCATTGATGCAGTCTGCTTGTAGGCTTCCTTTCGGGCCACCAAACTTTTGCTAGACACTTAAATGTGTTGGGCTTAAGCGACACCACCATCTGTCCTGCTTGCGGTGAGGAGGGTGACGCAGCAGAACACTTTCTCTGCAGTTTTTTTTTTTTATAATATACGCGCACTAAAGGGATTTTGGATACCCTTATAATGGAGTAAATCAGTGCGGTCATTAGGGTAGTTAAGGATTAGGAAAAAGGAGATACCAATGCACGTTGGTTTTAAATGTCTGTAAACTGCAATGTGAGGGAAAAGCAGAGCGTTTTAGAGCATTCCACATTCGCGCTGTACGGTTAAGAAACGAATCCTTGTATTTCACTGTACGTCCGAATACAGGCTTAAAGGTGAACTGATGTGCATTTCTAGAATGGCCATTGCTCGCATCGTGGTGGGTGCCTAATATCTTAGACTTCATCACTGAAGCTCCTTCTCGTATTTCTTCGAAAGAAAAACTAAGTACATTAATGTAAGGCATCTAGATGGTAGCGTGGGTGCAGTGGCTGAATGGTTAAGCGCTTGGGACCACTAAGCGACAAATCCTGACCTGTACCACCTGAAATTTTTTTTTCGCTGCGCCACCTCTTTTGAAAGTCTCACAAACATCCAAGAGTAAGAAATGTCATGAGAAGCTTCTCAAAAATAAATTGCCGTTCGGAATCGGAATTAAACTGTAGGTCCCTCCATTCGTGTCAAAAATATATCTTTGCACACACAGTGTTTGGAGAAGCTAGGCTTTAGGTCCAGTTTGGGCCGTTTATGCCTAATATTTGCTTTTATTTTATCTAGATGGTAGCAAAATGGACGAGCAATTGTGTCTGAGTACTCAATCGAATAGTAGAAACCTCCGAAAAAAGAAGAAAAAAGACGGATTATCTGCCATACAAAGTAAAGCAGTTTTCAATCAATCAAGAACTTGTAAATGACAGCTAACTTTAAGTGCTTCTTTACATTGAGCACCTTAACATTAAAATGATTTGCGTCTTCTTAGCGATGATAATCAAGCTGTTGGTGAGGCACCATTTGACAGCAGCATCAAATTCAACCTTTATTATTGTCGCGCCTTTGCGGGCTTTGTCACACAACAACTGCTGTATCGTCGGTACGGAGTACTTTTCTTAAAAACATGCAAAAATTTGTTTTTGTAGGTGATGAAAAAGAATTGTACCCAGCTTGGAACTCTGAGGTACTCCATATTCTTCTACTTTGCCTCTCATTTTACACATTGTTTTATTTTCACACAAAACAACTTGTCTTGCACTCCCAAACCCACTCCGCCATCACTCCACGTATGACAGTATGGTGTATACCAATTCTATAAGTAGTGGAGAGTGGATTCTGTGTATGCTTTCGTTGACCAATTTTTTGAATTCAGCTAAAAGTTTAAACGAACTCCCCACATAATCACGTAAGAACGACCAGACCGAAAAATCCTACCTCATTAATGGTCTAATGGACTAAGACAGGCCATTAATAATAAAAAGTCTGCAATATTTTTCGTGTGAAAGAAACTTTTGTGCGCTACTGTACCAGTTCACAATGATGATACAGTTCTATAGGAGTTCATATTTTTTTCCAGATTACAGTTTCCCACCGTAACCCACTGCCAAGGGTTCTCTTCTTACTTTCTTAAAATGTTTATGGTCCTGTCAGGTTATTTAGAGGAATTTTTTTTTGTCAAAGTCACCTCAAATCGGATTCATATCAAATTGTATGCTATAACTGTGGCATTTCTGATGCTACATCTGGTTGTGCTCTCGGTTACTTTATCGATGTCGGCAATTGAAAACGATTATGATGATCACGACGACGACGAAGAAGGAGATGATGATTAAGGTAACAAAATGAAGTTATGATATTGGTTAATATTATCGGAGCTCAAAATTGGTGTTTTCCAATGAATGCTGCTACAATTGAGCCATTGGCAGATTTATGAGTCAAATTCAAGCTTAATTCAACAGTTTGATGCTGCATTTAACTTTTTATTGTGATTTGCATTGTTTCTTTGCTCACGTCCTCAATTGGCATCGACTAGAAACGGGAATATCCCAACAAACTGTGATGACAATTTGCGTGGTCATAAATCAAGATTGCTACTGTGCGATACATTCGCTGCCATTAAAATGCATTTGTGCCAAGTGCTATTTGATAGATACATCGCGGACTGCGGACTACGGTGCGTATACGTAACACAATATGTGCAAATATTTTGCAATTTTCCTTTTGCAGAAAAAAATAATAAAAATAAAATGGAATCCGCTCTCTAAAAGACATCAGCTCTGCATGCAGTAGCAGCAGTGGTGAGGTAAATGAAAAACTACTCTTCGCGACCTTTAAGCGGAAAATATTTTTCCATTTAGTAGTAGTTCTAGAAAAATATTTACCACCCTGTTGCTGCTGCCGCTGCTGCAGCAGAAGGTGCACTTTGGTAAGCCCGTCTATACCTCAGCATCCGCACACACTGTGTTTTGTGTCGTCAGTGATTAATAGTTATGTGTGGAGAGGCGAATAGGGTTGCCACGCTTTTTGATTGAATGATTGATGGCGGCCAAATAAGAATTTTTTTTTTACAGAAAAATAGCTCATTATTCAGCGGTATACTTTGGTATACTAAAAAGAAATAGTACGGGACCTAAAACATCGAACATTAATAAGTTGAAAAAGTAATGTCATAATGAGTATGTGACTTGAATGGCGGTAAATGTCATTGTGGTTTCACAATTATGGTGTAGACGGATAGAGATTTAGTTGACAACAAGTAAAAGCCGAAGAAAGCGAGTATATTGTTTTCAGCAGGCGCAACGTTGGTTCACGAAAACTGACGAAAACGCCAGCGCACTACCGAACAATTAAGAACGAAGCGAAACAATAAACTAAATGTCAGATGTGCAATACCAAGGAAGAGTCAAGCATGCTATCTCGCTCTAGCCGATCGCAGATCCAGCAGACACACATTGTTCAGAAAATCGGTAATGAGTGATGGCCGATTAGAAAACCGATATAGATGTTATGAGTGCATTACACTCCAACTAACACCCGCAATGGGAAAAATAATATTTGTTAAATAAAATCCAACACTTACAAGAAGGGTTGTTGGCCCTGGAAGGCCTGATCAGCTGGCCAAAGGTATATAAAAACCGAAATTTCTTGTAGGATGAAAGACGATTCTGGGATTTTTCGCTCGTCATCTCACAGCCAAAGCCATCAGCTTAAACCAGTGTTATTTGTCAAATACAATTTACAGTGTACCAAATAAAATTGAATTTATAACGTTTTCAAATTAACGCCATTTCCTTCTTGTAGATTGCTTCGTCTTTTGCATCGACGTAAATTCGCTTTGGGTAGCAACTCTGCCCAAATAGACTAGGTAAGCATTTAGTTTAACGTCTTGTGCAAACTGGGTCCACTAGAAATGCCGCAAGAAGTGGTCTTCCCCGTATTGCTCGTTCGACCGAGAATATCACTGCTGTAGCCGAGGAGGTCCAAGAGAGTTCACAAATATCGACGAGACAACGATGCATATCTACCTACCTAACTGTAAATTATTGGCTGCTGAGTGCTGAGTGGAAGGAGATGATGATTTCATATTCAAAATCATAATTAACATCCAAGCCCTTTTGCACTTAAGTAGTTATGCACAAAGAACCCTTTAAAGCGACTTTTTGATGTCCCATTAAAAAGTGGGAACCCTTATATTTTGAGGACGCCGTCGACACCACTGTAACCGTGAGAGGGTTTTATCGGAGAACTGGCGAAACTATTTGGCTTTAAAGTAAAAAATTAGGACAATACGAACTATTTGCTATTAACAAAACAAACAAAAATTTGTTCACGAAAACGACAAAATGTAACTGTTGACAGTAGCAACTTTGAGTTATATATGAATAAATTTAGGAAACTGCTGCAACATTCGTTCGACAAAAAATCGCATCGAAACTCCTGACTCGAAGGACAAAATATATAGTCTTTAGAATCCTTATGTCCTTAGTGCGAGGCTCGCGAATAGAGGAAAAGATACAACCGCAGAAGCTTGGAGCTGATCTCTGGACAATAGTGCTTCAGCCAATAGTACCACAGCTTCGAGACAGCAAGAATAAACAAATATATGTTTTAGGGACCAACCTTGCAGAAAAGAAAAGATTTGGTAACCGGTATTCAGATCGTGTTGATCCGAAGACAAACTGTTTGCCATAGTAACTGAAAAAAATCAGTCCCTTTGTGCCCTAGAAGATAAATAAAATCATACTTATACCCGTAGTACCGAGTCCTATTTAGATCCTCAGTATCTGCACCAATTAAAGCCTCAAGGGAGTCATCCTGGACCAATTACGTTAATGATTACAATAAAAGATATAAGCATTGTCCTTAAGATCTTCAGATTTATTGGACTTCGTTGATGATATGAGAGTTTTTATAAATATATCATTGCCATGTAATGAACTTTGCTTACCAAACGTCAGTTAATCTCAATCAATAAAGTTTATATTCTTGGCTTCAATAAACGATGATCCAAAAAATTCCCTGTCCCCTACGTTACCAAGTATCTTTATATTACTTTTCTAAGACCTCAACTCGAATATAGCACCCAAGTTTGATCTTCTTGTCCTCAAATCTACATTCCAATTGCTGTCTAACAGAGATTCAATCGCTTCGTATTCATGGTGTTGATTGAACAGCTAACAGGCAATCTTTAAAAAAATCACGGGTCGTTGCTGACAGTCTTATCTATTAACTTTTGATTGAAAACATTGAAAGTCCTCAGCTTCTACAAATGACCTCATTTTCTATCAACCTTCTAACTCCCAGAAATATTTTGAACCAATCTATAGGATGCTTAGTGCCACCATTAAAGACGCCGATGACTTTCATCTCAATTGCATCAAGCTTACATCAAAAAAAATCTTCTTAAACTCTTCCCGCTTTTAACTCTCTAAATGTGAATTAGTTTTTAGAGCAAGTTTTAGTTCTTTATCAAAGTTTTTACGATTTTTATTAAGTCAAGTGGGTGCAGTGGGCTAGTGGTTAAGTGCGTTGTACTACTAAGCGAGGTTCTCAGATTCAAATCCGAGCCAGTACCGCCTTAAATTTTGTATTCGCTGCATCACCTCTTGCGAAAGTTTGACAGATATTCAAATGTAAGAAATGTCATGCGAAGCTCCTCAAAAGAATAGACTTTAGGTCGATTCGTGTCAAAATATAAGCTAGGCTTATGATCTCGTATACGCCTATTACTTATTTTAAATTTTTTAAGTTAGATTAACTAAATTAGCATGTAAGCTAATAAAGTTCAGCAAACTCTCTAGTGTGAGAGGGGCCCTTTCACTCTCCTCTGGTAATGTTTTAAGAATGCTTCCTAAAATATTATACAACCTAATAATTTGGCAACCCTATTTTGAAGGACACATCCTCACATCATCAATCAGATTCACATATTGACAGATAACCATCGCGCGACCAACAAGGACTTTCATCATATTAATTCTCTTTTTACTCCACATCCTCTTCGTCAAGTTTTTATTTTATTTTTATTTTTTTTTTCCTGATGCGCCTCTTCAATTCGCATAGATAGGCATTCGAGAGCGAAGTACCACCCGTGCCGTACTGCCGGCGATGGCATCCATCTCATCCCACATATGGACTTTGTGGCCATAGAAGTACCTACACTGTGCGCTTGGTATCTTGCTGTTTGTTTGAGAATAGTGCGCTGTGTGTGTGTGTTTTTTGTTGTTGTTGTTGAATAGTCTGCCTTTGCAAAGTCCTTTATGGTTTATAGCATTGGTTTTTGTTGTTGTTGTTGTTGTTTTAAATAAAAATGAGATCGGTAGTCTTTATGGACCGCTCATAACTCAAAGTGAAACGCAATGAATTGTGAGGCGGTATTTATGTTATGCGCTTCGTCCCCAGTTACATAGTACATGAAAAGGAAATTTGTTTTTAATTGAAGTGTGAAAAAGAACGAAACGCAAAATTATTGTAAATGAAGAACAAAACAGTTTCGGAATGCTTTTGTGCATTTTGTCGATATAGTCAAATTAGTACACAAATTTTAGGAGGATGTATTTTATGATTTTTTTTATAAGAGAGTACAATAATGTATAACTGTACAAAGTTTGCTTGGAAAACTGATAAAATTCACGAGACATCTTAAATTTTGATTGCAGCCAAATAATTTACGACTAACAATTGGTATTTGCATATCGAAGTTCATCCAAGACAAATTATTTAGCTTCAACTTTGTTCCGGAACTTGACATTTACATCATGTTGCACGTAACCCATCGTCGCCATTATATCAATTTAAATAGATTTGTCAAAATTTTGTAACCAAGCAAAATAAGATGAAGCATGTATTTAAATTGTAGATGTACCGCGAACGTATCTACCTATGATGTGAGATGTGAGCAACAACAATTGATGAAGGATGCGGTTAAAATTAATTTCTTTCGTGGCTGCCGACAGAATTCTAAGAAGGGCATTGAAATGCTCTCTATCACGAAGACACGTTCTGAAGTGGCTAATGACAATTATATTTTCGACGTTCTGTCAATTGCTTTCAATTTTAATTTAAAATTTGCGATACGTGTTACTGTGATGACATTTTGACAAGAATTTGCTTTCAGGTTTGAAGGCATGAACACATTTCTAGCGAATGATTTAAGATTAGGATTTTAGGGAATTTCTTTTCTTGAATCCTGTCCAGTTCCTTCAAATGTGTAATTGGCCCACCGGACTAAATATGAGCGTAGTGCTTAATAGTTAAGCTCAAAACGTTTAAGGATTCCTATACACTTCACATGGAATTGTAAACAAAACATAGCTTTGGCGTACGCCAATATTTATTTGGTCAGTTGCAGACTTGAAATTGTTTATAACAACTTTAATTAAAAGGTCCGAAAGGTATCTTCTAATTGAAGAAGTGTACCATTGATCCCAAATGCACACATTTTTAACAAAACAAAACGTGAGAGCAAAGCTTGTCAAATATCTTTGGAATATGAAGCTCAACACTCAAACTTTCCAGGTGATTCTAAAACACCAGTAGACCTGTTTCTACGAGAACAGTATTGCAGGTCATTTAAAAGTTTTCTTGATTCAAGGTATTTCATTAGATGACGATTAATCAGCGTTTCCAAGACCTTGGAAAAAAGAAATGTTGGTGCAATTGGTCGATATGAGGAGAGAGAGGAGGATTCTACTTTTTTAAGCGCAGGCTAGACAAATGCTGTCTTCCTTCATCTCGGAAAGAGGGCTGAAGAAAAGAACTGATAGAGAAACGTAGAAGAATACCTCTCTAGAACGATAGGGAAAACACCATCTGGGCCAGCGGATTTTTGTATGTTAAAATCTCAAAGTTCTCTATCCACGTTCTTGAGCTCGAGTACAGCGTGAGAAAAATAATTTCATATATTTTGATAATTTTCTAAGTATTCACAAGGAGCAGGTTCACGCATTTAAAAATATTTAATTTGGAGTTTGAAAGACCAAGAACTTTGAAGTTCTCCTTCGCCTATTTTAATGAAATTGTTTTCAGTCTTTAAAGCTTTGAAATACGCGTATTTCAAGTCCATTGGTCTATCTGTCTGTCCGGGCGCCGTATGGCGAAACGGTTCAACGAATTTGCTTCAAAGTTCGTATATAAAGGGTTTTTGGGGTTACATCTCGGGGCATCTTTTTATTTTTTGCTTTATCGTTTGAAATAACGGTACGCATACAATTTTTATTGTGAAAATAACTTATCACTAATTTTCTCGAAGATGGTTTCAAGGATTTTGGTCTTTTTTTGTATTAAGGATACTTGGGATGGGGGAAAAATACTGCATACTCAGTTCTTGCAAAAGAATTCGATTAACGGTAATTTATAAAACCTCCAATATCTCGAAAATTATCGAACTGAACTCTAACAATTTTTTTCTGTTTTTTTTAAACTATAAAGCTGAATAAATTCGCATTCTTCGATTTTTGAAATAATTTTCATGTACCGATTTTCTTAAATTAAAATTAAATTGATTTTCTTAAAAACGAGCCTAACGATTTGGATAATTTTGTATGATCACATACCAAAATTTTGAAGCGATTTAAAAATGCATATCATGTATCAAGAATGTTTCGAGCTGGAAATATGTTGTTTTAGTTTCCTTTTAAAGGGTTGTAGCCAGTGGAGCCCTGGAGTGAGAGATTCCAATCATCTGATCGGGAGTAGGGGTGCGCTGCTTCCTCCCTATTGCTCGCCGGTGAGTTGGTTACTGCTACACATTCTGTCGGCTCACTGGATTTCCACTTGCCTGACACTTATCCTCACACGAAGTTTTGCGAAATCCTGCTTCGTATTCTGCGTACGCATTGTAGCAACACTTATGTGCATCATGTGTGTTTTTATTCTTGTATTTTCAGTTGATGCTGACGGACCCAGCCAATCCATGTATCAGAGGTCACCTTCTTTATATTTGTATTTAAGATAATTCTTAAAAATTATGTTTTTTAAAATAAAAGAAAGTCCGGTCTATTTCGTCTATCTCTCAATGTCTATGTACAGCTTTTAGATTTAATCATAAAATCGTCTCTTCCAGGATCAAAAAAAATTCTTTCAAAACGACGAAGAATGTCTTCATCCGATTAATAAAGGGTCTATACTTCGGGTCGTGAGGCCAGGACTGGGTTTAAAAGGGTTTTATATAAAATTATAAGTTGCCTTCGTCGCATAAAAAAAAACAGCGATTGGCTAACGTTATCTTCATTTGATATCTGAAGAGATGTCATTTTCCGATGTGATAGCAGAGAAGAGGTAGGCAAAGTCGCTTACTGAGATAACAGCTCATACGGCTTTAAAATCGATAAAAAGGTGCTGAGAATCGATCTGAAGTTCTTGGGTTTTCTTCAGGATCTGCCGTAGTGTAAGCTTACCAGCCTAAAATCGCAATGATAGGGTCCAATCAGATCGTTACCAAATGTTTTACAAACGTTTTAGGTGCTCGTACTATACGGCAGACGAGATCTTATATGTGATGTTTAGGAGACTGATACCAAATAGTTGTTGCAGTTTAGAAGGACTTCTTTCTTGTGAAACGGATAATTCATCAGGCTTACATTCTTCTGACCAAATTTTGGAAGTGAGTTGGTGACTGCTCTTTTTCCAGTCATTCCCTTTTCGGCAGATAGAGCGCCCGGCCCAGCTGCCTTTTTGGATTTCAGTTGAAACTAACTATGCAACATCGTAGTTATACATGTTATAAGAAAACCTTAATAATTTGTCAAAATAAGGCTTTGTAGGAGGCAATCAAAATCCATAAATAGTACAATTTCGAGATTTGGAGGCCATTTCCAAGTGGTCCAGGGCCAAGGGTCAAAACGCAAAACAGGGGGACAAATGGCTCTATCAGGCACTTTTTGGCAATGCTGGTTTCCTTGTTCTTTAGTTTGTTCCTTTATTCTTTGTTAAATTTGACCTGATAACATAGAAAACAAATAAGTAAACCTACCTTTCTTGTGTTGTTTTGCTACAAAAAAAAAACTCTATTAACGATTCAGCCCACTTAGTTTCCAATAGTCGCATCGATCTCCATTAAAAATGAAAGAAACCATTTTTACTCCATACAGCGAAAGAATATAAAAGCATTTCAAAAATTATCTTTATCAAAAATCAAATTAGCTCCAATACACACAAGCACAAGCATAAGCCCACAGAGGGACATTAATTTCTGATTGATTGCAATTTCCGCAATCAAAGAGGAAATATGTTTTATTTCCCCACTCCATCGCTCCCAAACTTGTACCAGTAGCACACATGTTGCCATCTTTTATAATATCTCCCACAACAATCATCCATAGATGGGCAGATTCGTCAAATACCCAAACGCATATATCCTGTGTTATCTTATTATGCCCAAAGGCTTCTTTTGCCATCTATACAACTCTACTAGTCCCTGCCTCCTCCAGCCGGCTGCCAAAACACAAATAAATTGCTAACGAGAAAACTTCATTTTGTCATCAAAGTCAAGTCGGTGGGGGCATCTCTTTTCTTTGCCAGCAGTTTTCCAACCAACCAACCCAAAAAAAAAAGAAATGAAATTAATTTACGTTCGATTGGCAACTGAAAGGGAAACACTGTGCACTAGGGAAAGTTTGTCGTTCGTTTTTCTTTTGTCGCCTCTGAAAAGTGTCAAAAAGAAATGACTGTTATCATTCGATGCGAGGAGCATCCTCCCAACAAACGAGACGAAGCGAAACGAAGAGGAAAAAAAAAATTCATAAAACGAGCAAAGTTAGCACCTACAGCTTCGGCTTCAGAGTGGCGGCAATAGCCAGCCAAACCAAGCCAAGCCAACCCAAAAACATCATCGCTTCCAGAGAGTAAATGTTTGCTTAGGAGGCGAAAACTTTTCGAATTTTCTGGATTTTTATCAAGGGCGTTGATGTTGATTGTGTGTCAGTCAGTAAGTAAGTAAAGTATAAGTGTAAGTGTAAGGGGTTGTGAAAAGTTTTCAACTCTCTTACACGCACGCACATATCACACGAATCATTTCGATAGTCAATCGCATCAAAGAAATTTATTGCCTTCGTTGCCATCGTCCGTCCTTTCAATGGCATCGTCGTCGTCGTCATCCACTTGTCTACGTTGTTGATCCAAGTCCCAAGGCGCTTATAAAAGAAAAACGCCACATCTAGTCTAGTTTTCCAACCGAAGAAATCAAAAATCGGTCGGAAGTCATGGTGCGGGACCACCGCACATAATGAAAATAAAGAAATTGGAAAAGGTTCTTTTTTGATGCCAACAGAAATAAAAAAAAAACAGCAAAAATCTGTCCCGAAAGACTCGGCGAAACGACGACGACGTCAAAGTGCTCTTCAAGCACTTTTGTGTCAATGTTTCACTTTTCTACTTTTGCACTTTTCATTGTTAGAGAGTGGCGTCGCCGCTGCTGAAATGACGGAGCAGGAGCCAGCAACCAAAGGAACACACTTCAAGAAAAAGAGGTGAATGTCGTCGTTTTGGAAAGCCTTTCAATAGAAAAGACGTTGAATCAAAACTTCGCAAATGAATGGAGTATCGAATTGAAAGCGAGAGATACTCGTTGCTTTTCTCTTTGTGATTTTCTTCCGATTTTCCACTTTTCAACTTTGGTGCAACACAACGGCAAAGGATTCAGTATGGCTATGGCTACAATTTAGTGAAAGAAAAACAGAAAAGAGTCACGCGTTCAATAGCTTATTAATGTAGGGCGTCGCGTCGCGGCAGACAAGTCTGTGTGTATGCGTAAAATAGCTGAAGAATTTAATTAGTACACTTGCATATCGGTTTTGGAGAAAACACAGAAAATCTTTGCAGTCTGGAACTTAATAACAGCGACAATCTTTCAAAATTGTTAAGGTAGAGTTTTGTTTTTGCTAAACTCAAATGCAGTGACGTGCGGCACCAAAATTTCTAGGGTAGACATAATGAGTCTACTTTATACCTTTCACTCTTACAGAATGCTTGCTGAAAGTGAGCACCCTGTGCCTTCTAAAACATAATCGGGCAATAGTTTTAAGGGCAGTTAATGAATACGACGTCAAAATCGCTGTTAACAATAGAGGCACAAACTCAATTTTTGGAAAGCGGTTTAATGACATTCAAAATTCTTAACATTCTCAATGGGTTATTTCGATCTAGACAGAAAAATCAAAGAAAAAAAATAACTCACACGAGTTAATTTAATAATGATGGTGAATAATGATCCAGCTAAGAGGATCTTTGATTCCCAGCCCCAGGTTCGAGACGACAAGGAAGACCGAACTTCCGTTTTTAAGACCAAGCCATAGCGGCTGTCAGAGCGTTTAGTCTGGATAACTGGAAGCAGCGTGCCCGCAATCGCAGAGGATGGAAGACTGCCGTGTTTCAGGCAGGGACTATTCACGGGTCGGGAGCTCGTTAAGTAAGTAAGTAGTAGATCACACAAACATAACATCAAATGGACGGCCTGACGAAATTTGTTGGAGTAAACCCCATAGGGGCCCCAGTAGGGATGCAGTCAAAAAAGTGGAAAGTTATGATCTCTCACTCTTGATCATAACATCCACGGAAATACAAAAGAAAAAGCAGAAAAAAATCAATATCACCTGAAAAATTCGTATTCATAAAACCTACAGCGACAACGCAATCTTATTAATCACCAAACTCCAGTAAGAAACCTTTACTAACTCAATTCAAAAGATTCATTAAATTGGCTTTCAGCATGAATATTGCCAATTTGAATTGCATTCAGGGATATATGACTAATGCAGCTGATTGCAAGCCGAAGGATAAAATACGGAATATTTATGTTTGTCTAATTATTATCAGTGGATCCCAATTTCTCGTTCTTCGAAAAGCGAAATCTCAATGTTGCAAACATTCTCAAATGTGATAAATGGAAACATAAGACTTATCTATATCTCCCATATAAAATTGTTTACAAGGCTTAAAACTTGTTATAGCGACTCTATACTAAATGTATAGGGACAATAGATAATCGGTTTGTTTTGATTTCAAATATTTTCCCAGGATCAGGTTTATAATTTGAGTAGTTTCAATATAAGAGTAATTCTCAAAGAGTGGAAGAGCAGAGAATTGTCTTCAAAATACGAGGTTTTTTTTATTGAAGATGAAAAAGAGCTCTGAACTGGCAACAACAACTTTGTTTTCATTTTATATGAAAATCAAAATGTCTCTATGACGCACAGTCACTACTCAAATGGCTTTAGAGGTAGTACGGCTTATATTTTTATGAAACCAATCAGTGTTGCTTATAAATCACTAGAACTGATAGAGATATATTTATTCAGCTAGGGAAGAACCGGACTCTCATACATGAGGACAAGCGCGATGATGAGTTTGAAACATAAAATAAAGTTATGAAGATAATTTTTGTAGCTCGTGAAGAAGCCATTGGCACTTCTTTTGTAGACTTCGAATGGCCAGTCTGTACTTTTTACTAGTATGTATGCTAGTATGCTAAAGAGAAGAATATTGCATACTCTGCCATTATCAGTGAATGGCAGAAACCGAAAGGCTTTCTCGATATGTGCGCTAATGACAACCTTCGTTGGAATGACAACTTTTTCGATGTGGCCAAGAACGCTGTTAAATGTTCAGCCTTCCGCAAGCGATGTAAGAAATATTTACCTCTTCTGATGTGGTAACTAATCAAAAGTGCTCGAACGAAATAGCCAGTTGCTTCAACATTTCAATCGTCATGCTAGGAATGCTCATCATTTCACCCTTAAGCCTGCATTCGGAAGTATGAAGATTCGTTTCTCTTCCGCACAACACGAATGTGGAATGCTCTACCTCACTGTTTTTCGTAACCACTTCAATTTGCAAACATTTAAAATTCCTTCCAACCTTGTCACTGAATAACACTTCAATACCATTCTCAAAGAAAGTAAACTATCTCAGTATCACACCTGATCATAACCTTACTTGGAATGCTCGTCTAGAACGGGTATACATGGGCATGCTCCAGATTCTTCGATAAGAAATGGGGTTTACGTCCAAAAATAATACATACATTGGACCTACCAAACCATAGATCTACCAATCATCACGTATTCAGCTCTAGTATGGCGGGTAAAGGTAAACCAAATATCTGGCCAGAAAGCACTTCGAAGGTTACAAAGACTAGCAAGCATAGGAATCACGGGTGCCATGCGCTTCTGTCTATCCGCTGCTATAGAGAAACTCCTTGACCTCCCATCGTTACCCGCACGAATTAAGAAGTGCGCTGCTGCAAGCGCAATAAAAGTTCACTTCGTGATAAAATTCAAACAGAGCGATCTCACAGGACACTTAAATACCTTAAACTCCTCAAAAATTATACATAGCCCTTCACTCACTGACCTCATGGCCACAAAAGTACATTTTCATCGACAATTTAACATAATCATGGCCAACCATTCGGTATGGGAAACTGGAGGCCCTAGGCTAGACAGGTCCACTCAGTCTGGCTTACGGATTGTTAAGAAATGTCAATGGGTGTAAGAGCAGGCATCAGCGGACCTAATTGTAAAATTTCAGTTCCTCTAGAAAACTCAACATCAAACTCCCAAGCAGAAGTTTACGCCATCGAACAATAAGCAAAAGAATGCCTAAGACGTAATCCCAGAATACCAAACGTCTACATTCTCTCAGACAGTCAACTCCTCCTACAAGTTGAACTCTACTTGTTTGTAACTATCTCGTTATTCTAAAACAACTCACCGCTCACAACAACAAAGTGACTCTCTACCGGGTCCCAGGACACGAAGGAATTCTTGGTAATGAAGCGGCTGACGAGCTAGAACGTAAAGGTTTCGCATATCTCTTCATTGGCTCAGAGCCCTTCTGTAATATGAAATTTGAACTCAATATATGGGAACACCAAATGCAACACCACAATGGAACTCCATCCAAGGATTACGCCATGCTAAAAAATTCTGTGGCCTCGCCAAAAAAAAACCAGCTCTTCAAATCCTCTTTATGAGCAAACATGAAGCTAATATCGTAATTGACTTCCTAACAGGATGGTTGTGCCCTGAACCATCATCTCATGAAATTGGGAAAAACCTCTACAGAGCTGTGTTCAACAAAGTACTCACCAAAGCTCAGGACATTATCAAATCATCGACCTTAACAATCGTAAGGTTCATCGAAGATGATTTGTCGCCAAACCAAAACACAAATTAGTCACTCAAAGGGAGCACAAAGTATATTTTTCTTGGTCGCATTGCTAATCAGCCAACATCTCATAAAAAAATAACATTTAAGATCAATGTGCGTTAGTTTCTCATTTTTCTAGCCCCTGATTTCCTTGATGCCCGTGCTGTATAACTATAAAGCTTATAAGGGCTCTTATAATCCCTTCTGCATGTGCAAATTATATAAAAAAAATTTGGATACCCTTATAATGAAGTAACACAGTGCGGGTATTATTGAAGTGAAGGATTAGAAAAAAGGAGATACCGACGCACGTTGGTTAATGCCATTCGTATTGTACGGTTAAGAAACGAATCCTTGTATTTCACTGTACGTCCGAATACAGGCTTGAGAGTAAACTGATGTGCATTCCTAGCATGGCGAGTATTGCGGTGAATTGCTGTAGGGGTGGAATGCAACAGGCTATTTCAATTGAGCACTTGTGGTGGAAGTACCGATAAAACAATGACAGGCAGGATACATCACAACGATGACTAAGAGAGTCAAATGATTTCGTGATGTCTCGATCGCCAATAAATTTTACCGCACGTTTTTGAATCCTGTCAAGTAGCTCCAAATATGTTATTGGTGCACCAGACCAGATATGAGCGTTGTACTCAAGTTTTGGGCGAATAAACGCCTTGTAGATTCTAGCCAGATCAGAAGGTGTGAAATATTTCTTGCATGGCTTAAGGAAGCCTAGACATTTCGCAGCGTTCTTGGCGACATCGAATATGTGGTCATTCCAACGAAGTTTGTCGTTAACGCACATACCGAGGATGGAAAGTCTTTCGGTTTTGGCGATGCAAGTGCCATCCATGGATAATGGCAGAGAATTAGTGGTTCGCTTCAATGACATCAGACAGCATTGCGTTTTGGAATCATTAAATTCCACTCAGTTGGTTTTACCCCATTTAAGTATGCTGTCAAGATCGGAGGAGGAGACAGAGGAAGATTCGCCTTTTTTTGGGACGGGCTGGACAAAATGCTGTTTTCCATCTTCTCGGAAAGAGCCCTGAAGAATAGGACAGATAGAAAAGCTTACGCAGTGGTTTTGCCAGCGTGGAAGAACACCTCTTCAGAACGATAGGCGAATTACTATCTGGACCAGCGGATTGATGTATGTTTAGATTTCGAAGAACTCTTGTCACTGTACGAGTGGGAAAATGTATCGGTCCCATAGAAGATTATACGCGCTCGAGTACAGGGGGAGACAAAGTACAATCTGGCAGCGTTGAGCTAGCTGCAATTATGATTATGAAGATTATGAAGTTCTCTTAAGTTCATTATGGGTGACTAGATAGTTTGACAGAAATTGAGTGGGCTTTTCCTTCTGTTTTGACATAACGTTAATCCCACTAAAGTGCATTATAGTTGGCCCTTTAAGGTACAAGGTAAAACTCATTAACAAAACAGACAACAGGAGATAATTCAATTTAAAGACAGCTTTAGGTGTCAAAATGCCTGCACTTAATGATTATTATAATTTTGTGTGTCCTGTAAAAATTGTAAAAATAATTGTATTTATATTCCTTAAAACTCATATTTACAAATTTTGAACTTAATGAGTTTTACCTCTGAACCGACGATATTATCTCAACTTGAAGTAAATGCACCTACATTCCCCGTCCCCGGTGCTTTCAAGTTTTAAGTTATCTATCTCATATTCATATCTGCCAATTATAGCACATTCAACTGAATACATTCATTAACTAAATAAGCAGTTCGAAATAATTGTGAATCGAATTACGTACTCGGTCTTTCTCCCTCCATTTTGATTTCGTCATGTCGTTCCCACGTTGCCAACTATACAACCCACATTTGGGAATGAATACTTAATATGTACAAGCGCACATCCTGTGAACCTAGTTATTTAATTAAACACTAAACTATCAATTAACATGCCCTTTCAATTTGTAACCAGCCCAGGACTAGGGAAGGAAAGCGTCGCCGCCGCCGCTCTGAGACAGTTCTGTGCTCTGTGCGTGTAATTACTATGAGAATCATGTCAGACAGACAAATAACAATAAAACAATAGAAAGCCAAAGCCAAAGCCATGGCAAGGCAAGTGAAGTGAAATAAAGTTAGTTCTTCCGCCAACACACACACACGCACACATGCACACATATAAAACAGTCTACTATCATAGCCTTTGCGCTCACAAACGATGATGATGTTGATGACTTAATGAATGCCTATCGGAATACGATATCAGCAGGCACCTTTAGCCTAGCTAAGGCACATCTCCTATAACAAAAATAAATCAAATTATTGTTTAACTGTTGTGTTGAAGTGTGTCTAATAATACGATGCCGACGAGCGACGACGAGAAGGATCTTTATCCTTTCAAGGAGCTCACCAAGAATGTAGACTGAACTGAGGAATAGCTACATACTTTCGTTTCACTTTCTTTTGCCAGCGAAGTGTGAAACATGCTGACTTTGAAGAGGAAAGCGTGTTGAGTGAATTTCAATGAAATCAGGTACAATGGTGGTAAAAGGACACTCAACCGGGTCGCGGAAGAGAATTCTTATCATCTGAAATTGGTTAAGATACAGCATAATACTTTGTGCATGGTAAGGAGTTGAGTAATTAGTTAAATGGTTTTTTTGCTTACTTAGGGGAGGCGGCAGGTGGGTGTGTGGCTTGAAGGTGACAAAGAAGGACAATGAAAGCTTTTAAGGAATAGAAAGCGCATCAATTTGACGAAACATATCTATAGAAACGTGAAATGTTAGGTACGGGCAAGAAGGGGCTATGTCTTTGAATTAAAGTGTAATAATGAGGTCCAATATTTTTGGGTACAGTGGCTTAGTGTTTAAGTGCGTTGGACCACTAAGCGAGATGTCGCTGGTTCAAATCCCGACCTGTACCACCTAAAAGTTTGTATTCGCTGCCCCAGCTCTTGCGAATGTCTGACGAATATACAAGAGTAAGAAATGTAATGAGAAGCTTCTCAATAATAATTGCCGTTCGGAATCGGCATTAAACTGTAGGTCCCTCCATTCGTGTCAAAAATATAACTTCGCACACTTAATGGTTGGAGAAGCTAGGCTTTAGGTACTGTATGGGCCGTGTACGCCTAAAATTTATTTTTTACTAATGTCATATTTTGACTCTGGTTCATGGATTAGATTTCGGGTTGGGATTTACTATTGATGGTATGAGCTCATCAATTAAAGGTTACAGTTGGGGTTTTTGTCATCTTACAGAAGCGTCTGATATGGTGCGAGAGCTGGATGGAAATAATCCAGAAACTCCCCACGGTAAAATCGCTCAAGCAAGATGACGTAAAAAAAGGTGTGAGGAGGGATGGAGGGATCGAGGGGACCAAGGTTTGCGTACGCATAATATTTATTATTTATTCTTTCCCAAGCCCAATTCCACAAGGATGAACATTTTGTTCATTTACGTACTTAACCGCATTAACCCTCGCGGCCCGTGTACACCGAAGTGAATAAATTTATTAAATTTTTGACGCATCTGTGAAACTTGCCACACTTACAACATTGTACGCACAGTAAACCCCAAATTCTTTCCAATTAAAAACGGAAACTCCAAACGAAATTATTTCCCGTGGGAAAAGATTGGTGGTAGTTGGAATTCCAAAAGAAAGCGCTAAATAGCGCAATTAGCACTAGACCGAAGATCTTTACTAAAGTTATGTAGTTCTGTCTTAACGAAGAGACATTCCAAATCAAGCTTCAATATTTGATGCACCTCCCCAAACGAAACAAACCTTCATCATATCGCTCAATTTATCTGTTTGAAGGGATCATGACATTATCTAGAACGATATAATCTAGAATGTGCAAAATGGAAAATATTGCAGAGAAAAGCTGCGCACTCTCAGAATACCAGTTTGGGTTTCGAAATGCCCGTTCTAGAGTTGACGCTATCGAATTGGAGTGGACATAACAACAAAAGCCACGGAGAAGAGATTCGCATCAAAGGAGTATTGTGGTGTTGGCATGCTTGATGAACTTTTGCCTTACTGAAGATTACAGTTTGACTGGAAATTATAAGCCTTAAATTAGTAGAGCAGAAATTCGAAGCAGTTTTTATTAATAGTCGTTAATAGAGTTTAGCAATCTGAACAAATAGTTTTTCCCTATCTACAGCTCCGACTGTGACTCCACTTTCTTTTTTTGTCTCTACGGGTCTCTGTTCCGGTCTTGCCCCCACCTGTATTTCCAAGCCTTAGTTCATTTCCAAACGTGATATCATATAGCTAGGCTATGCTTGCCGATTACTCTACCAAAGATGTCCTTGATGTCTTTTAAAATAGGACGATTTTAACGTCATACTTCGCACATTTCTCGTAAGTCTTGTCGAGAAGCTCGTAGAAACCTTCTTTGTGCCTGCTTTACTTTTAGTACCGATTGTCATGAGGCCTTCACTTACTTGTCGAAAGCTGAAGATTTCTTGCCTTAATCTGCCGCTTACAAAAAATCCGTACCTAAATAGACTTCGCTTTCGTTCGCTATATCAATAGTTTTTATCCTTCTCTTGCGCTATCCATTCCGCTGCAACTTTTTGGATGACGGTGATTTCAGCTCCCCTGCTAATCGTTCGGCTGCACGCTTCCTATTCAGAGTCTTAAAGTCGTTGTCCTATGTTCGTTTTGCATGGTCATCAGCAGTGAAGCAATTGATCGCTTCGTAACAGTTGCTTTGTTTACGCCGTTGGCCCAATATTCCGGAGCCTGTTTTCGGCTACATGTATGGGGATATGAGTCTTTACGTTAGCCCATTAAAGGCTCATCTGCCACCAACTCCTTCTCAACACCTTGGCTTAGTGTTGGAGATCTCTAAGTTGAACTGTAAACGCCACTGTTGTTTCCATTCTCAGAATTCGTTACTACATTTTATTATATTACTTAGGAATATTAAGCTGATTCCCCCCGTCACTTACTTTAAAAGGACCAATGAAACCCTACAAGGTGTGTCAACAAAAATAATCAACAAATGAATTCTATCTCAGTAATGCACCCACCCGTACCTACATGCCTACCTATCCACTTCAGTCACCTACGATTAAATTTCAAACAACATCGCTCATAATCTACACATTTAACTGTTTTAATAACGGTGATTAACAATCAAGGTACATTTATTGAATTCGAATTGAAATGTAATTAATACCCTCATGAATTCGAATGTGCGTATTCCTCAATTTTCATGATTTCCCAGGCAAACCGAATGACGCTCTTTAATACACCTCGGACCTATGCGAGCGTTTGTCAACGGAAATGTCAACGATAAGCCGACAAGGACCACCAGGAAATTCAATATTCGACCAAACCAAACCAAACCAAACTGTATGCCACCGACGATGACGACGACAACGACGCACGGTGTGGTGTCAATTTATCCGGGACATGTGTTGAAAAATCACATACAATGTCGATATAATTGAATGAGATGTAATTTGGCGATAAATTTTATTTATATTCGATATCACCACCAAAATACTATAGTAGGATGGTTAAAAGTGACAGACAGCAGCAGCACCGGTTGTGGGCGGGCGTAAGGTACGCACTTTGGAACAAATACGGTGTCCTGGCATAAATGAGTAAAACCCCATAAATAAAACATTATTGTTGTCCCAGATTCACAGAGTGTGGCGTGGTGATTGCGACAGCATCATTGGAAAGTACAGCATTTTAGTCAATTCAGTTTTATACTTGTACACGAGGTTAATTAAAATCAAATTAAACAATAAACTGATGATTGAATGTTGATTGGTTGTCTAAATGAACTGGTTACAAAAATTACACCATAATTAAATAATATTTTTTTTTTAAAAAGTTAAATATAGTAATTGTTACTCCGTTTTTTTGAAGTGTTGATTACTTAAATGGTTGTTTTGCGGCCGTGTGGATTTTAAAGCCACCGTAAATTGAATTTAGTGGACGTGCTGAGATTGACTTTGGATTGGAAATAGAAATGTGGACTGGACTTTTTGTTTATAAACCTCTGGATGGATTGTCTTAAGCCCGACCGTGGCCGTCCTACTCATGGCGATCAGTAACAGCTATTTCCCGAAAACTTGGAAAGAAGCAAAGATTGTTCCAGTTCTCAAGAAGACAGACAGGACTAATGTCAGCGAATACCGTAAAATAGTTCTGGTGTGTTAGGTAAATAAGGAGAATCAGGGCCGGAGTACCCCAGGGATCTAGACTCGGTCCAATTATCTTCAACATATTTATTGCGGACCAGTAAACTAATGAAAGACGAAGAAAGTCACTGCCATATGCAGGCAACTCGTTCACATATGCTACTTACTTCGTTGTCACTAGAGATATCTTCCCGAAGGAATTCTGGGGATTACTTGAAGTAGGGACAGCATACAATGACATCAAAAATCCACTGCAGCAACATCTAAATAAGACTCCCAGACAACACTGAAATACTCGTTTACGAGCAGCTCATTCTAGCAGATTTAACAATCCTTTAAATCAAAAAAAGAATTTCGGAAAGGCGACGCGCAGTCATGCGACTTTTTTTACATCATACTTGAAAGAATTGCGCACAACTCTCAAGCCATCACCCGAGGTACGATCTTTCAAAAGTCTCTTCAATTGCTTGCTTACGTCGATGATATTGATAGTAGCGGTAGAACACAGAGAACTATCACTGGTGCATATGTGAGTAAAAGAACAGAAGCGGCAAAAATGGGTCTAACAGTAAACAAGGGGAAAAAATGTATATGGTGATTCTGTTAACACGAAGGGACACCAAATATCGACAATGACAGCTATTACTTTGAGGTTGTAATAATGAACTTTGTCTACTTCGATATCGATGCTATCGCATCTGAAATGTGCATCTCTTCAGAAATTAATCGGGGAAAAACTCAGCAGCTCCTAAATGGACATTGTATTGAGGGAATGCATAATATCCACACCACAAGGTTGCACAAAGCAGCAGCTATTCTTTGAACGCTGCTTCTACAAGTATGTAAAAGTAAGTCTTTAGAATGGAGGCTCTGTTTCTCTTGACTTGTCGAAATTGGTAGTAATATTTTTTCAATACAGCGATGTGCAGCTCGTCGGTAAAACGGTGGTACCTATACCTTTATTCGTAATATTCGCAAACGGGACGCAATATCGGTCGAAAAGAAGTTTCTTTCGAATTTAATCGAAATTAATCGGGGAATAACCCAGCAGCTCCTAAATGGACATTGTATTGAGGGAATGCATAATATCCACACCACAAGGTTGCACAAAGCAGCAGCTATTCTTTGAACGCTGCTTCTACAAGTATGTAAAAGTAAGTCTTTAGAATGGAGGCTCTGTTTCTCTTGACTTGTCGAAATTGGTAGTAATATTTTTTCAATACAGCGATGTGCAGCTCGTCGGTAAAACGGTGGTACTTATACCTTTATTCGTGCTATTCGCAAACGGGACGCAATATCGGTCGAAAAGAAGTTTCTTTCGAATATTCACTCCTATCACAAATTCCCTTCGGAGAAATCACCGAGTTTTACCCTACGAAACGAGTCCCGAAAAAAGCAATCAAAAGATCTAAAGGGATTCGAAAAAGCATTGGCTGATTGAAAAAATTAGTTTCCATTTTCGAGGTCAGCTGATTTATGCCAAAATAAATACTCAAAACATTGAACGAAAAATTCTTGAAATTAAAAAAAAATTACCTAAATTTTCCCAAAACAATTTTTTTTAATTTTTTTATTTCCTAATAAAGATTGAATTTTTGTTACTTATATGATATATTATAGATATGTAACATTGACTAAATTTAAAATATATACGTAAAAAACAATTAAACTGTCGAATATAATAAAATATTTTTGCCTTCAAGTTAAAAATTCAAAAAAAGGAACTCAGTACTCGTACCTGAGAACTGTCCAATCTGTCAAATTCAAATTTAAATTCAAAAACTTCAAAAATTAAACAGTTTGTCGCGCATATTTTGGGGTTTTTTGTAGGTGAAATATTTAGTTTATAATTAATGCAATCAATTGCAATTCATAAAGAGGCGATACACAAAAAAAGGCGCCTAAGGGACGCATGTATGAAACTCTGTAAGTTATCCTTGCAATTATTAAAATATTGTTCATTTCATTAGTATCTGTCGCAGATAAATAAAAAATATTAAGACTAAACAAATACGCCTTCAAATATGTGCTTTTGTAGCTGAAGGCGGTTACCAGCTTGGCACTGGGAACGATTTCGAAATAAGTACGTCCCAATCAGCAGTTATTCTACTACGAAGGGAACTTGTAATAGATTTTTCGGGATTCGTTAATTTTTCTATTACGACGTAGCTCATACCCATTGTAATATAAGCTGGAAGCTGAAATTTGGACTCCCTAGAGTCCCGAAATGGTAAGTGTTAACATTTTTGAAATACACCAACTGCCACGCCCACCATTAAAAGAAATCGTTTTAAAGCTGTCCTTGAAGAGAGAAAGAGTTAGAACCTTAACAAAATATTTAGAAACTGAACTCCTTCACAAGCCATATAAATTTTTGTTGGCACTCCTAATTTTTATGGGCGTTTTTTTAACAATATGTTGTTTTCATCGAAAATTTCTATAGAAAATGAAAAATGTATAAAAAGTTATTTATTCAACATTTTTTGTAGTATATCACCCATACAAAGGTTTTATCCAGGCCCACTTTTTGGAGGCGTTTTTTCCAAAAATATTGTTATATAAATTTCATAGAATGAAATAAAATGCCATCTGTGGGATATATAAGCAAATGGATAGGATATTATAAGAGAGTCCTTATACTTCTAATAGAAATACGCAGGAAAGAGACTTCGAGAAGCTTTAAATACTCATTCAAATACGCAGCTTGCAAAAGTTCGTCAAGACACCTCTTAGTGCATCTTATGGAGGAGAGCATCACCTGAAAGTCACTTGTTACATGTTACTACGCGCGGCAGTATTCCACATCCACTGATTCACTTTTACTGTGTATATCTCGCATTCATTGATTGAATTTCCTATAAAATTAAATAATATCCTTGTACCTATTTTATTTTGTATCCACCCAGATCCTTTCCGTTCGTGCTTTTGATTAACTTTGCATTAGAGTAATTGAAAATTTGCCAGGAATCCTCTTTATTTTTCAACTTTGCTAGCGCGCGTCCCTCTCTTGTTGTGTTGAGTGTTTTTTTTTCATTTTTAAATAAATTATTAGCTAACCTTCTCCCATTGTAAACATTCAATAAAAATATTTTTCCAATAGAAAAATTCTTCTGGTTGCCTCGTTGCCTCAAAGGATAATGCTTTGTTGTCGTCCTTCCAACCCCATAAGCATTAGAAAATTTGTTCGGCTCTAAAACAAAGCAAAGCTATTTTTTTTATGAAATTTCACCACCATCATCTCACATATCCTTGGGATAGAAAATATCGTATATTATAAAATCATGTATTACACAATACAATGTATGTTGGATCGGGAAAGAGACGTATTGAAAGGATCTGCAGCACATCGTTGACCACAAAAAATAATAATTCCTTGACTGCTTTAGTGCCGACAAAGGCGAAGACGAAGACGACGACCATGGTATTTTACCATCAATCTATGAAATTTTCATCTTCTTCTTCTTTTTCGTTCACTGCAAAGACTGAAGACAGAAAGATCTTCTCGAAAAGGATTCCAAAGGAGATCGAAAATATTTCATAGAAATCAGATGCTGCCGCCTCTTGGTGGGCAGCTACCGCGCTCTGGCAGACTGAAAAGTATGAAAGTTTATCCATCGATGAAAGATTAAAAGAGAAAAATTGTGCAAAAAGTATTTATTATCCTCGAGGGGATATTGGCGGTGGATTACATCGGTAGGAGCAGGAAAATGTCTTGTTTCATTCGAGAAAAAAATGTAATTAAAATGTTTGGCGCAAGACGATGAAGTTTTTATTTCCTCACACAAACACACAAACACACAAACACACACATGAAAACAATAAACGGATTTGGAAAGGACGAGGGAATTAGCAAGTCTTTGAAGAATAAAGTTTAAGAAATCGACGAGCAAATTTTTGAGGTAAATCATTTTGTAAGGAGTTACCGAACGCCTAAAGGGTTAACGAATTGCCATGATGCTAGTTTGGTGGTTTAAAGTTTCCCAGCTACGTTGAATCGACCGAGGGTGGAGTTTGTACTGCTTCGTTGAGAATTTGAAGAACAAAAAAAACAAGAAACAAGGAAATCAATTGAGTTTCTTAAAGTGGTTTAGTGGTGAATCAAATAAATAAACATAGCTACTTTTTGGGTGGTTTAAAGTGGCTCCCGGCTGAACTGCCAAGAAACCGCTACTTCCTAACTTCCTACGAGGAAAGAAAAGAAGGAGGAGCTCTCTCGAAGCTGAGACATAGGTTTTCAAACTCTTTCTTGTCGGCTGATGTGAACTGGAACTGGAATTGGAGACAACGGTTCGACACATAAAAAACAACAGACCATATTTTGATATAGCCAGAATGAAATTGTGTACCCAGTAAGTTTGCTCAAAAGTTAAAGGAATTGTACACCTGTACAGTGGATTTTTCGATCCCGTTTTCCATTCTATTTTACGGCTATGGTATGGAAAGGATTTAATTTTGGCACCAACATTATTAGGAGAGGCACAATGACTTCCAAGTACATCTCACTCTAAGTGCGCTTGTTGAAAGTGAGCTCCCGCCGTGAGTTTAATTCAAGCAGATCGTGTGAGACCGTGGTTTGTCAATTGACACTACTGGAGATCACCGGTGTCGTATAACGGAAGATCAAGTAAATAAATTAAGTACCAGGAGTATAAACGTTTTAAATAAAAAACGCGCAAGACCGTCAAGTTCAAGAACTCCTAATTGACACAAAAGTAACACCAACATCTTTGCAATGACCTTGATCAAAATGGGGAGCCTCAGGCGGACCAGTGTGCAGTAAAAAAAAAGTTCTGATCTCTCACTCCTTATCAGAAAAAATGGAAGTAAAAAGAAGATGAAAAAAGAAAAATCCTTTTTATAAAACCGGCAGCGACAACATCCAAGCCCAACCAGAATTAAATCTTACTCAATTCATTAAATTTGCTTACAGCATGAATATTGGCAATTTAATTGGCATTCAGGGAAACCTAAACATGACGCATGAAGCCAGGCGCCAGACAAACCAACACTGTTGTGGATTCGTGAAGTGAAGGGGCGGAGGAGAGACGAGTGTATACTAGACGGAAATGCTTTTTGACTCCACCAACAATGTTACCTCTCTTCGACTTGATATGATTTCGCAGAATAGTTCAGAGTGACTGCAGGTGTTCTTCAAGGATGTATTCTTAGTCCAGTATTCTTTGCCCTGTTCATAGACAAAATCTTTGACCTTCTTCCCGGTGGTGGAGTATCCATTGCAAACATTAGAGTAAAAGTCTTACTTAATATAGATGTTCTGATAATGCTAGCCGATAGCACTTTTACGTTGCAACTACAAATAAAAAGACTCAAGTCTCTGCTATGTTAAGCAATCATTTGCGTAAAGTAATGAGACTTCAGCAGCTTTAAACTTAATGTGGGAAACGTTTTTTGCAAATCAACGGCACTTTATACGTGCATGTGCTATGGAGTGAACGTTTTTGGAGATACACATTTCTTTAAAAAAATTGAAAAGAATTTTTGTAAATGCTTGTTCCGGCTGCTGCCGAATGTCAGGTGTAACAGTGGTAGTCAGCTAAATAGCATACAGTTATATATCAGCATGTAATAAGGCTTACTATAACGTCACCTGCACGTCAGGGCTTTTCAGTTAAAAAAAAACTTTCGGAGAAGAATGTGGTAAGCTTCTGGGAGTTTAACATCGCCCCAACTCAACTCAAGTTATATCAATTTAAAGTGAGTATTTCCAATTTGGAGGTAGTACTACCCTAATTGATATAACTTCAGACCTCATAGGCCTAATATAACTGCATAGAAAATATTAATAATTCCATATGATTTTATTTAAGCAACAGAAACTTACAATGCTTTAAACTTATAAAAAAAAATGATGTTAAAAACGCTTGGGGCAAACAGTATGATACCCTATCCATAATCCTAGATGCCCCAAAGAAAAAAGCATTAAGAGGATGATGGATAGCATTTTATTCTATTAAATTTAAAAATAAATTTTGAAAATTGTTTACACTTAACCAGGAGCCTAGGGAATATGTGCTAGGCTTCCTAGCTTAATTTTAAAGGCATACAAATTGCGTACGGACTATTAGGGGTGTTACAAATTATGTATCAAAATTAATATACCCTTAGGATAGGGTATAATCATTTTCTTTCAAGACCTTACAAGCTGTTACTGATTTACTGTCGACGCAATAATTGGTTTCCGGATCCGCTCATCTGGTCCAACACTTTTGATTGGTTTCGATTTCCGTTTTCTTCTTTAACTATCTTTTGCTGCTCGGAGATGCGGAGTGAGTTCTCTGGTTGAGCTGGTTTGACTGAACCCTACTCTAGGTATTATTATGTTCTGCTTTTTCTTTCCTTTTATCAAAGAGGTTATATTCTGAATTATAGAGATCATATTCCCCCGTTTCACTTCAATGTGAGGTTTGCAAAAAAAAAATGTGCCTCCCGGTTTCGTATTACTTCGTCGCCGCTGAGGCCAAGCGTCCTTACTCCAAAGTTAGTTGAGTATGCGACACATAGCAATAAAATGATAGTTGTCCTCTCTCTCTCATAACGGTTGCAGAGATCACAGATTATAGGAAGCTCAGGTCTGTGAGGCAAGCATTTTAAGCCCATCACTTCGCCTCCTATTATGAAGATGATTCTTATCATTTCTGATTCCTATCCAAAAAGTATGTATTTCACTAGGATAATAATTTAAGTCACATCCATAACAGTTTGCAAACTCCTGCCTTGACTAAGGGTTGACAATATAAGAGGTGAACAACCAGTTTCGAGGTATATCTATAGTTTGGAGTGTTGTTTGGTAGTCTTAATATACGCTGTATACAGAATCGCTGGAACTTTTCCACTGTGTTTGAGCTAGTATAGCCCCAAGCTTGTGCAGTGTACAGAAGAATAGTTCGGGTAGGCGATCGCATGATTGTTTGTTTAGAGCTATGGTCCTGTTTCTAAGTCAATTTTCCCTCGTCTGCACTGAGATTCTGTCCGATCCAAATTGACTCGGAAACTGTAAGGGCTACAAAGCTGAGAATTGGAATATAGGTAGACCTTGGTCTAAAAAAGTGCAGGAATATGTTTGTTTTCTTAGTTTCAAGGCCGAGGTGAATTATACCTCAATAAGGAATATTATGTTCCGAATTCGATACAATATTTGCGTGTAATATTTAATAATAATAATATATGTAATTATTTTGTAGGTACTTAATAGAAGGTTTGTAATTAGTTCAATATTATATAATGAGTTTGCTGATCAATGATACAATCCTTTTCGATATTATAACTTATATTTGCAGTGTAATTAATAGATGGTGTATCTACCTACTAATAAAGGACCATTCTTCGATATTATAAATATAATTCGATTATTTTCTGGCACAAAGCCAGTTACACTTAATACTAGCGCCATCTAGACTCAATATAATAATACAGAATTGAGGCTAAATGCAAACAATTACTGATTTTCATACCTTAATAAAGGAATTGCGACATTTTGTAGTGTAATAAACAGAAGATAAATAAAAAAATATAAAATGTAAATTAGTGTGAAATCAGTTTCTACTAAATAAAAGTTTACTTGTGAATTGTTTTACATAAACTTAAAATTTGATACTCTTTTAACACGGACTAGGGCGGGCATTTAGCTAGTGAGTTTCATATTCCTTTCGATACAAGTACTGCATACTGAGTTGACTGCTCGTCTTCCTTCTAACAGTTTGACTTTAAGATCCTTTTCACTATATAGTTTTGCAGTAAACAGAACAACTTCAACTGGCTGCCTCGACAACTTCAATTTGATCTGCCGTCGAATACTTCTCTGCCGCTTTGAATTCCATGCGAATGTTTTTGTTTTGAATCCATTTTGTAAGCCTTTTAAAAATTAATGCACTAAATAGTGTGGATGCTATGTTTGGAAAATATATCCCTCTTTAGGTTACCGGATTTGTATAATGTTCATTTTTGTGAAGCGGAACTATTATAGCTCTTTTGAAACTTGGTGGAATGATTTCGTTTTGCAAACTTTTTCGCACTTCTATAGAAAAGTTGATTAACATCGCCATTTTAACGTGGCTGGTAGGGTCCTGCCCTTGAATATGGCAATACCAGCTCAATTTTTTTAGAAATTACTTCTTTGACGTGAAGGCTCTCTCAGAATTTAGTATTTCTAATTAGATCAAGTTTTTTATTACTCCTGCTGTCTTGTTACTTCTGCGTCATCTCAGCTGCTGTCAATTTGCCTTCATACCTTCAACCGTATGTGAAGAACAACTTTCAGTGTAGAGCTCAGAAGGACTTTTATATGGTCATATGCAATATCGGAAGATACGAACTATGGTGATCACACTATATGCCAGTACACATGGGAAATTTAAGCAGTTTTCTGTGAAATTTTACCAATTATGTGACACCTAGGCGTATCCTAACGTTCCACTTAACATTATTTATGTTTTAAAGCGGAACAAGGGATTGAGGTTACAAAAACCTCACAATCACAATCCATAAAAGTGCAACTCCTCGAACGCGACACGAAACTGTCACCAATAGATCCGTTCCTCCTCTTCAACTTGCATACAATAAAATATAAGCCATCAGTAAAATAAAAGACCCTAAATTTAAAAAAAAATATTTACATAAACTTACAAAAAAAAACAACCACCAATAAAAGAAACTAAAATTAAACGCAGCTACCATGAAGCACATCACAATACGCCAACCATTACAGGCAGATACAAACGCAGGCACCTACAACATACATACGTGCTGCAACATTTTAATCCTACAGCACCGCACAGGTTCACCGCAATACATTCCCACAATAAAATTCCAAAAAAAAAAAAAAATACAAAAGATTCAAATCTTTGCTAATTAACGAAACACAGAATTCATTGTAGTGTGGACTTCCCGAGAGGCCACCGCCACCAGACTCGGCTCGGTGCGACAACAACTACCCAGAAGAGGATATGCCATGTGAATCTATGCCCGTCGAGACAGCGAGTCTCACTCCCACTTTCGACGTGTGCACCGACAGACACACACACACACTCCCCCGGTTATTCATACTCAAAATGAGTATCTACGGCTTTTTAATCTTCATCCGTAGAGCGGCGGGCTACATCACCCCGTACTCTTCTCCGGTCTAATCCATATAAAAGGCTCTAAAAAAACACACCTTAGACGAGCTACAAAAAGGATATACCCCAAACAGCAAAAGGATTTTCCACGGTGTGATGAATCCATGGAATCTGGTTCTAGTTATACATAGTTTCGTTCTGTTTCTGGTCCTCTTTTATTTTTATTTTTTTGGCTTCTCCATAATATGCTTGCATATTCCTAAATGCCTCGTGAGCATGTGATAAAACCACCGACCATGATACTAAGCTCTGACTTCGTATATGCTTCTCACCCCCCGTGCTCGGCGTCGTAGTCGGAGTCGTCATTGTTGTCTTAGTTCTTCCTGTGCTGGCATCGTGAATTACCATCATTCTGGTCGGTCGTGGTGGCAGTAAGTGCTTGCATATGTATCCGTTTTGTTATTGCAGACATTACTGCTGCTATTCAGCATATCCTTAATAATAATGGGCATGAAGCGGCCTGCAGTCCTTCACTGTATGTATGCATGTGTGTGTGTTTGTGTATGTTGGAAAGCTACTAAACTCGAAAAGTTTCGATGAGCATAGTAAATTTTAGGGGCAATATTCGGTGGCCTGTGACCTAAACGGTGCTTAGTAAGGAGTATTGTCCTATTAAGGAAGTGCAAATATATTTAAAATATTTTTCCCGTTAAAGTTGTGGTGTGAGAGGATAAAAGACGAATTGCGTTTACGCTAATCGATTTTGCTGCGGAAACATAATACTGATTGTTTAAACTTTATTTTACGTAGCTCAACACATTTCAGGACACTGTTGTCGTGTTGCTCTACCTGAATGGATTTTGAAGTGTTACTTCACGTTTCTAAACATCTGATAAAAAAATCAAATGACTTTCTGCGGTGGCCGTATACGACCGCAGGAATTTGCCCCAACTCATTCTTGCATACGCATATCTGACTTATAAGAAATAGAAACCCCTATCTAAGGGAACTGGTGGAGAATGTCAGAACCACCTGAGCGATCATATTGGGTATGGATTGTAACCCAATATGAGACTATACTTGATTATCTCCAACATACCTTTGTGACCAGGGAAGTCATCCTACTTTTCGCAACAAAATGAGGTCGGAGGTAGTAGGTCTAACTTCAAAGCTTTCAAGACAGTTTCAGAATTAATGACTGAATGCTTTCCCCGAAATGATCTTTTTCCGAACATTTCCTGATTACGGCCGGATTAAATCATACCTGCCATACTACAGAAGACCAGTGAAAGGATCAACACGTGGTTCATGGCAATCTTTCGAGGCTACCCGACACGGGGTTATGTTTTAATAACCTAAAAATATGAACTATTAGCTTCTCACTTAAGAAACTCAGTTTCACACATGCTGGATTAAGTCAATGCTTAAACGCACTCTTTGGACCGCGTAATTAAGAAAAACGTAAATCGCCGATCACCGAAAGGCGATCTTATCACTCCACTCCTGTGGAACATCTCGTTAAACGAAATTCTTAAAGCATTAAATTCTGGTCAGCACTAATAAGGCACATTGTGGAATCTGCTCTTCGTACCTAAGTATAAGCCTTCGTGAAGGAATGTGACTTTCAATCGAACATTTTGTATCAGTTTCGAATAGCGGGGTTGGCCCAGATTATTAAGTCATCATCAAATCATTCGCTTAAAATTTAATTTCAGCAGTTTAAACATTCCAACTGAACCCTAAACTTTCTGTTTTTTCTAGCTGAGACGATTCTTCTTAAGCCTAATTCTCGGACAGTGGTCTTTCGTCGTTTAGCATTGCCATCAATATGTTTTGTGGGCGTGCAAAATATGAATTGCGTTGATTAACGTGGTCAATTATTTCCCTTTCACTAGAACTAAAAGATCTCGAAAAATTTATTAATTCGAATACATGATTTGGACCAATTTTAAATGAAGTATCTTTTTTAATACTTAACCAAACTGGAAAGTATACACTCTTAAAATATATTCAGCAAGTATTATTAAGTTATCAGGTGGATTCGATGTGGCTACACAAAGCCTAAAAGTTCTGTTGGCTGTTATTGACCATCTCGAATGTGCCATTTTTCCCGATTTTCTATAGCGTCACACATTCGAAGGAAATATTTTAGCTTAGAGAATATTTTCAATTCAGTACAATTATCCAGTGTCTTTCAAATCTGTCCCGAATAAAGTGAGGGCCTAATGTAGCTCGTTCCAATTTAAGAAATAAATGACGTGGTGGCAATTCGTTAGCGTCTAATTGACTTATGAACCATTGCAACGGTCTGCCGAAGTTCAACTTATAAGCGGGATAGTCGGTGGAAGGCGGTTAATACCAAATCCTATCACAAGGTGAAAAGACCTGTTTGTCTGAAAACACTAGTGAAAATGCAACCCTTTAAGCCTTTTAAAATGAACGTGGGACTCATGTCACATACTAATTATCATAAAGCCAGGTATGAATTTAACAAAAAGTTAAGTGTCAGTATAGCTGGTAGACGGGACTGGTATTCAACAGGTTCTGCCATTAAAGTTATATCCTATTTTACGGAGGTTTTTTGTACAGAGAGGGGTACAAGAGTTGGTATTTTCTCAATGGCACTGGGTAACAACCAGGGGCTTGTCACTCTGGTTACTCGGTTGTACTATGCTGAATGCACCCGCACACGTTGGAGTGGAATGGAATGAAAAAGCGCATGAACTGGCTGGGTATGGCACTGATCTTAACCCACTACTAGCGGTGAAGCATCTGTTATCGACTTTCAACACTGCTAAGAGTTTGATCGAGGGAATCACTACACATTTTGCTAACGAACAACGGAGCAATCCTGGTAGTTGCTCCACAACCCCAAGTCTGTGGACCAATAACGACGTCAAAAGATCAATATCCCTATTCTCTCTTGATAGAAGTCAAAGAAGACTAAAAGTCCGTCGTCTTTACCATCGATTCCTGCAGAAGCTGTAGATAGGAAATAGACATGGAAGAAAATCTCCTATGTCACAGTTATTTGACAGCATGGGCGACTTGGGCTTGGAAAGCGCTATCGGACTTAAAAAGATTTTTAAACAGACCTAAGTGGTTTCCGCCTGTTGCAGAACATTCGGCAGCATATGGGGACTTAAACCACACATGGTACACTAGTTATATAGAGCGGTTTTATAGAGCTTTGGATATACTGCTTAACCTCACGCCATTGGACATATGCTGCAGCTGCAAGGTGGAAAAAACGGAAGAGAGTGTTCACAGACTTTCCAAAGAGCTATGACCAGTGGTTAGCAAAAGGAAATCAAAATTCATGATCGGGCTTAGCCGCAAGGATATCCGAGTATTAACGGGAGTGCTCACGTGGCACTGTGCTGTGGGTCTAAATGCGAATCGGCTGAGCATATTGCACAACGACTACTGCAGAAGATACAGGGATATTGAAGAGATTGAATGTGTTTGTCACCTGTTATGAGAATGCCCGGTCCTTAATAGCATAAGGTTCAGGATCCTCTGCAATACTTCTATGATGAACTGGTGGATGTAAGCACAGTCGAGCTAAAAGACCTTCTTAGATTTGTGTACAATTCAGGATTGTTCTAAGAGAGCGACACTTTGAGCCTCTTCCAGTGGCTTCTATTTGTATATTTTCAGGTGTCTTTGTACGTTGTAAAAGAGGTACTCAAATGGACACAATGGACCAAACTTGTTGATCTAACTACCGTCACAAGCGCATCCACCAACCTACCTACCTAAGCTGTTTTGTTAGTCACGTGTCCTTAAATGTAAAATTAGGGTATCCACAATGCTGCAAAGTGCAAATAGCTCTCCTAACTTAACCTTACCTAATAAGCAGGTGACTTTTGTATGAGTACGGTATGCACTTTTTTTACAAGCTTAAGACAACTTGTTCTGCAGTTCTGCAACTATGCATAAACTACGTACACGTATAGCTAAATGGACCTCATGAAATTGTAACGCTTCGTTACACTACCCAAACAGGTCCATTTCAGTTCAATTTGAATATTCTCTTACGTTTTTCTGCAAAATTCGTCCTTTCAAAGCGCAAATTAAGCCCCTAAAAGCCCTTAAACTAATTTAGCCTAATTGAATTGTATTGAATCGAATCAGTTCGAATCAATATTTAATTTTCAAAGTAAGTCCTAGAGTAACCCTTTCATGATATCAATTGACACTCAAAAGCATTTACTTTCTCTCGAAAACACATCACAAGTAGGTAGCAGATACTCCTTTTACAATCAGAGTGTCCTACTGCCAAATCGATTTGTAAGCATTTCCACAGGATCAAAACTTTCCTCCATTCATCTTTTTACAACTACCACGCACACACACACAGGCACATACAAATATATGTATTTCTCGTTCTCTGAGTACCGATTCGTTCTCCCAAGCCATTAAATACAATTTACTTAATTTGAGAGCACCCACTCATCATCATATCCTGATGGCTGACTCGTATAAAGGATAAATGGGAGTAGCAGCAGCAACAACTTCCTTTCTATCCTATAGTCCCTGCTGATGAATTGAGTTTTGAATATGAAAAGGCATTGAATGAAATGTAACACCACCACCACTCGATAGTAGTAGTATAAAGCAGAAGTGCTCTTCGTTTGTTTCTTCACAAAACAAGAAAGAAAGAAAGAACGAAAGAAAACAAATTCAAGAGGGATTTCTTATCATATTATCCTGTTATCGTTAGAATAAGTAGCATTTCATTAGCACTAATAGCCCTTCTTCGTATTTAGAATGAAATAAATATATATGCAGCGGAGACAGAATAGAATTTTTTTTTGAAGAAAATAAAGACGCTAAGCAGTAAGTAAGTTGATGAGAATGATCCTGATTATTTTACATAAACAAACGATTTCTTAGAATCTGGATTTTAAATCAGCTCTCAGTTTAGCTTACCTTACAACCGCCCTCTTTTGATTGATCTAGCTCAAGTTGGGGCGACAACCACATGCACCTGCGATCGATTTCTGTTAAGACTGAAGTTAAATAACATTTTCCATTAGGCTGCTGTTACGTGGTTTTCACTTCATCTCTATCCCACCCATTCCCTAGGCCGGAAAAGGTGTCAAACAACTGGTGCTGAGAATCCGATTGGTTGGGAGTAGGCGGTGTGGTGTTTTCTCTTTCGGACAGTACGAGTCGTAATTCTGGATAAAAAACTGATTTGGAATCTTCTTTTTATCTGCAAAAGAACGATGTTTCCCACTTGGGCTTTTAAGCCTGCTAGGGTTGTCTGGCTATATACACGGTGGTGGTAAAACCCATACATCTTACCAAATCCAAAAATCTTAGCGTCCTTTTTTCTTTAAAAAATGGCTTCCAATGACAAAGATAAAAAAGCCAGTCCGCCCAAAAGTACTGGCTATCATCTGGGCCTGACAGGCCTTAAATACCAGGGATGTCAAAACCTTCACATCAAAATCTTTCGTAACAACGCGAATCATCGTCTACTTCTTATCGTCTATTATTTTGTTCGTACTAAATGTCTTATAATTGTAAGGTAGTTCGCTATTGTCAGCTCTTTTGCTGCTCATTACTAGTGTCCGACCGAAGGTCAATGTTTTGGCCGAAGCCGATGCAGAACTTCGGCTTTTTTATCACCTTCGGTCTAAGCCGAAGCCGAAGCCGAAGCAGAATGTAATGGAACCTGATATACCAAGGAACCTAAAATAAATCATCCGTTAAATTAATTTAACCTGTATACAATTTATTAGATAAAATAACTCATAAAAAGCTGAATTTAAAAAAAAAAAACAAAAGTCAAAAATAGCCAGTAAATGAATCCGTTTGATTGCCTGTGAATAACTACAAATGCAAACTAATATTCATTCAGCTGCAACTTACACTATAGAAACGAAACAAACATGAAATGACTTGCTCCAAATCGCTCATGCGAAAAATTCTCGTAAGAACGGTTGAAAAATTCAATATTCGGCTTCGGCTAAACCTTCGGCCTTTTTTCGTCGAAGCTGAATGTTCGGTTAGACTCTACTCATTACCAGTCCATTGTTAGACTTGAAAATCGTCCGACGAAAGCTTAACATACAAGTGAACCAAAAGTCGTTTGAGCTTATAAATATATTGTAGGATTAATCCTTGGCATAAGGAAGTGATCTTCTACTGTTGTGTTTAGTTTAAAGGAAGAATCACCCCATACCCGGCGAGCTTGTCAACAGTGACAACTCCCTTGTGACAACGGAGTGGCAATAGCTCGTCGGATGGGGGGGATCTTATTGTCACTAGAGTACTGTCAAAATAATTATCGTGCCAAAAGAAAAGTAAATGCTCAGATGTACGAGGATAACGTTTTGCTGTCGGCTGTTGTGACAGGCTGTGACAGAGGTCAGTGACCCCGTTATAGGTCTTACTCGCCCTTTAATGCACCGGTTACAGTACACCTAGGTTACTCTGCCTATCATTCCATAAGCAACGCTCGTGATTTCTTGCGTCTCAACCTATATCACCATTTAAGATCACGCCACACCATAATTAAAACTATTTAATAGATCATTGCTTTAGGAAGCGATTTCAACAAAGGATATATTTTATTGAATTAAACTGAGTTGTAGAAAGTAAAACTCCATTTGCATGATTAAATACAAAGAAAGAAGAAATAGATAGAAGCCTTTTGAATAGTATGTAGTTTAGTTAATTATGTTTATGTAATTATTTAATTATTAGTGTTTTAGAATAGATAGGTTTAATTTCGTATATAAACGAATAAAATAAAACACGTGAAGATATATATTTAATTAATTCCGCACTTTGGGCGGTAACTCAACCCACAAAATGTGCCAAGGAGTATTGAATAATAAAAAAAATTATGTTTTGTCGCTTACCTTAATCAACTGCAAATCAGGAGTGCACTTTGAGTCGCTGATGACTGATGAAATGGTCAAATGTTTTTATTTAATATTTTTGTTTTCTAAGTCTTGGCACTTTTTATTGGGTTAGAAAAAAAGGTTAGGCTAGGTAAACAAATGCAAAATGAAACGTATTTATTTTACAACCCTGTTTTCTTTTTTTCTTTATGGGCACTTTTTTTTAATATTCTGATATTTTTTTGTTTATTTTTAACAACAGGAATCTCGTTTGTAAGGAATGACCTATGTATCGGCTTGAGTGGTGAAGGCTGATTCTTAGCAACGAATTTTTGTTGTAGTGGGATACGTTGCGACTGCCGTTGTTAAGATAATCGCTGGGTGATGATTGGTGCTACGTGCAATGTGGTTTGGTCACGCCGTGCAAAGACTTTGTTCAACAATTTTCCACAAAATGAGGGCGTGAACTAAGGTTTTGTGGCTCAGAGGGCAATCCCAAGACTTCACTAAATATGACTTGATGTTAGTTAAGTGGATGTCTTCAGATTTAAGTGCTATGTGCCTACGGAAGATATTGACAATAGGTGACTCTACTTTTTTTATTTCTCAAAAAACTCACCTTGTTTTCATGAATTAAAATAAATATTTATACAAATACCGAATATAAATTTTTAATTTTTGGGGTTGTAACAAATAAACTAATATATTTTCGTTAAGAACTCGCTCAGTAGTCAGTGCCTAATGAATTACACTCTCTGCGGTTGCTGGTTAAAAGAAACAAAGCACTGTTTGTAAGTTCTAAATGCCGGAAGAACTAATCGGCACTTGTCAAAACCAAGCCACCACGCTTACCAACTTTATTGGAGACTTCAATGTTTCTAAAGAAAACAGTGGCGCTTTAGGGATGTGTCGTAGTCTTTATATAGCTTACGTTACTTTCAAAAATAACTTGCGTTTTTGAACCGCAAAATGTTTCGAAAATATATTTAAATCACTTTTTAGGTTTTAAGAAATTTGATTTTCTAAAAAAACGGCACCTACGATTTTGATTTAATTTCGAACATTGGACACTTTAAACATAATTGTTCGAAATACAAAAAAATATCAAAATCGTTAGAGCCGTTTTTTGAAAAAACGAATTTAATTTAAATTTAACAGAACCGTTATGTGAAAAAAAAATTATTTCAGAAATCGAAGTATGCAAATTTGTTCATTCCGCATGTAGAATTTTTGACCCCATCCTAAACATCCTTAGTACAACAAAAGATAAGTGATAAGTGATTTTCACAAAAAAATTTGTATGGCAGGTACCGTTATTTCAAAAGATAAAGCAAAAAATGAAAAGATGCCTCGAGATATAACCTCAAGAACCTTATATACAAACTTTGAAGCAACCGAACAGTTTCGCCATACGACGCCCGGACAGACAGACAGACCGACGGACGGCATTGGCGGACCCACTTTTTTGGACTTCTCCATAATCGTAACTCTCATTCTCAATTTGGGTTCGAAATTTCCGCACGATCGCAATAATTTTTTTCTTTAGTATACTAATGTATACGCGAAAGTTAAAAATGAATCTATAAATACAGTGATGTGTTAAATGTGTGTCGCCTACAAGATATTGCTACATGATACAAGCATCTACAAGACTTCGAATAACTTTTTCAGTTGAAAGTGAGTGCCATCGACTTAACCGTTAAATTATTACCAAGAAAATTTCCTTCCTACTGCTCTAAAATGTTAAACTAACCGACAATACTTAAATTGAATTTCTTTTCCCCTTTAAGTGTCTTTAAAAACAGAAAAAACAATTAATAAATTGAAAATTGACACTGCACCGATTAATTAAAGTAACGTTATTACAATTGTCGAGATAATACGCAACAAATACGATTAAAATCCAACAAATTATAGTATCTATTAATTGGTTGCGACTTAAAAGTTTACAAAAAAAAAAAAAAAAAAACCGAGGTCAGATTATGTACAAGCTTTGAGTGCGATTAAATTGTTATCCAAATATAAAACATTCCAATGAACACAAACATTTTAAAATAAATTACAAAGAGCTTAAATGAAAATAGACCTCGCGGCCTTTTAAAATAAGCCACGTCAATCATTATTTTATCCTGTGCCAGTGGAATGCAGGTAATTTGTTAATCACATCCTCTATACCCCCTTCGCCATCAAGTGTAGTCGGATTCTGTGTTGTATATTTTAATTAATTTTAACTTTCAATTTCGTTGCTCTCCATTATGAAGGAATTATTCAAAAAAAAAAATAAAATAAAAAATAATACATCGAAATCTCTTGAGTTCTTTCGTTTTGGTAAATAAAAACGAATCAACATTAAAGTACGCGGAATGTTATTTTAACGCGAATATAATATCAATAAGTAATCTTTTCATTTGTTTGTTAAAAGGGCTGTCAACGCGAGGTGAAACATAATTTCATTAAATTTGTGGAAAAATAACACGAGTAAAAAAATAAATAAATCCCGTATGCGTTGACCAAGAACGTGTTGTATGGCGACATAAGCCTAGTTAAAAAGATCCATATCTAGCGGTTAGGATGGCTGGGCCATGTAGAGCGGATGAACATTGATGCTCCGGCGCGTAAAGTCTTCGACGCCATACCATAGGGAAGGAGACACCAAGGAAGACCTCAACACCGATGGAGCGACCAGGTAGAAGGAGACCTCCAACTGCTTGGAGTGCGAAATTGGAGACGGCAGGCTAGGGATTTTAAGTAAGGAGCACCTCGTTTTGTAGCGACATTAAGTAAACAAATCAAATGTTTATTTTTGAGTCTGTTATTTAATGAATATTTTCTGATTGTTTACATCGAAAATTTGGTGTCACGGTGTTTGTGGTTGCACTCCTCCGAAACGGCTTGACCGATGTTTGTGAAATTTCTTGTGTATATTTTGCAGGTATTAGAATAGGTGGCAAAGTATATATTGTACCGTTAGGTTGTTAGCGTGTTTCTATACAGGATTTGTTTTTTTTTTTCTCATTTGGCATCAAAAAGAACCTATAATCCGAAATTTTCAAAAAATGTATATACAAAAATGGATTTTGGTTTTGGATCAAATTGGAAATTTACTTTTGTGGGTTTATTCGCAATTGCTACGCGAAGGTTAAGAAAAAAATAATATTCGGAAAATTTTCAATAGGTGGCACTGTAGTTGTACATTTTATTTCTTTAGTTCAATTCAATTAATCATCACTTTGCCGACCAGGAACATCTCTTCTTTTCAATATTTCTTACTAATTGTAAGCTTCGTTGACAGATTCCTTCCGTGTGAAAATCGATGACGGTATAACTCGATATTAGCTGGGCCGATTTTTATGATTATTTTTTTGTTTTGCTTGCATTGCTGTATTTCAGGCTTAGGAAGAAACAAAAATTAACGAAAATCGATTTATTCACATTTTTCTTATTTTACGATAGGTGGCGCTGGGGATGCCAAATCTGATAGTTGATTTGTATGTTCGGTATTATTTTGTTTTACAAAATTTTGGTATACACAAATGTTCGATCCGGGTATGTCAGCCTAAAACTCGATAACCGCTGGACTGGTTTACACCAAACTTAGACTAAATTTCCCTAAATAAAATAAATAAAAAAGCAAAAAAAAAAAAAAAAAGATAACGCATAGCCTAAACCACAGCATAAACAATGGAAGACATGAATTTCACCCGGGCAACCCCGGGCATGAACATCTGGTATCAAATAAAGTTTGCGTTTTTACATTATCCAATCAAAAATAAATAGGTGACGTTTTGGGAGATTTTTTGAGCAGCCGTTGCGTTATTAAAATTGGGTAGTGGCACAACATGTTTTAATGCTTCCCCTGCACAAAAATTAGGTCTCATGAAGCAGTTTGTAAAGGCTCATTGTCAAGACTCTGAAGCCTTTTAATATGTAAAAACATATTTCCCGATTTGTAAAAATTTTCTGAGGGCGCCATTTTGTTTATTTTCAAATAAAAAAATTAACTACTAAAAAACTATTTTTTTTTATTTGAATGAGTTCGTGTTAACACTTAACGATGTTATGCTATGTTTTATATAAATAATATTTTTTTATCAAATTTGGGTGAAATCAAGTTGAAACATGACAATGATGTGATGTTGTTACTTTTTTAAAATAAATAAAATGTCTGCTTTTTCCTGACTCTAACTGCCCTTAACCCCTTAATGCAATTGCCCAGCTTTCATTTCCAGTGCTATTTTAATTATGTTTACTCTTGAAGTTTATATTTTTATAAAGAGTTGAATTGAATCCATCGAATTTTTGTCAGTAATCGACGAATTCGGTCAAATTATAAAAAAGCGTTCTATACTTTTAAAAGGAGTCTAATTCCGTCGATTTCCAGAGAGAAACGGTGAGACGCAATAAAGACCAGCCGTGTGAGATTCTTACTCACTAAAAAACAACTCACATAAGAAGTATTCATACTACAACTAGGTGAAAGTCTATCAAGCAGTTATAATTTAAATTATTTAATAAAGTTTAGCATAATATGCGGTAACATCTTTTTATGCCAATTCAAAAGGTTTTATCCTTTGTAGTCGACGCACAAGATTTCTTTGATCTAAAATTTGTAATTGCAATGGCCAAGAACGGCGGGTGTTTTGGTTACGCGATAAATTTCTTATTTCGTCGTTCACGGTAGTAATACCTAGAGCTCTGTAGATATCAGCGTTTCGGATATACCACGGAGCATTGACGTGTTGTCTAAGAACTTAATTTTGGAAAGTTTGTTTAAATTTGACTTGGTTTGGTACAACCCCAAAGTTGTAAACCATACGTCCAACCAGGAGTCAGAACTTGCTTGTATAGAATTTTCCAATCAGCCAACGCATTTGGTTTATATCTCATAAGGAGCTCCTCGCGTTTCTTCTTGACATGTGATTTCTATTTTAATTTTGCATCTAACGTCATTCAAAAGTATTTAGCCTCATTTGCGTACGGAATTTGTATCGAGCCAATAAAAATGGGTAAAATACTTACATATAACGTATTCATATCTGTATAACGTGCGTGGATTTTGTCCCGTTGAGAATAATACGGCAAGGTTTTGTCTAAGCACATATTCTGTCGATAGCTTGTTGAATCTTATGTGTCGCGGACTGAATCGAATCGTCTACAGCTAACATGGCCGTCTCATCTGCGAAGGTCGTTATGATAGTATCATCTTCTTGCGGTATATCACGATTGTATAAAAAAAGTGGGGTCAAGAACGCTTCCCTGTGGAACTCCCCCCGCGATTTCTTTGAATTCGGAATACTTGTTCAGTTTTTTACATGAAAAGGTCTCTCCGCTAAATATGAGCTTAGTATCTCATTTAATTGTCTTGGGAGAGTTTTTAGAAGTTTATATTTTAATCCTGTATCGAAAGCCTGAAAGACGTCAAGAAAAACACTAGAACTAATGTTTTTTTTCTCTAGTGCCTTTTCAATTTCTATGGTTATTCCAAATACCTGGTCAATAGTAGAGTGCTTCGTTTTAAATCCCAATTGCTGATCCGGTATTATTAGAACTTTTTCAATTATCGAAAGCAATCGCTTCAATATAAGTTTTTCGAATATCTTCGACATTATTGATAGAAGCGATATTGGTCGATAAGATTTTTTGTCATTTGAGCCTTTTCCTTGTCTCCATTCGCCCATTCCCCATTATTTTTCCTGATAGGTGGCGCTGCAACTTTGGTTTTTTCATTCCTTTTATAGTTTTCCAAAGCGAATAAGTTGAAGATACGGTAGAGACTTCACGATTTATAAAATTCCGAATATCTCTTTTCAGTTTGCTGCAAAAATTATTTAAGATTGTTTTATGTTGAGGAGCACGAGATTTTTGCACCTTTTACGCACTCTTCGCTTTTCTTTTACTAATTCAGTAATTTCATTTCTCTCGTTTTTATTACTCTCTTTTTATGAGGATGCAATAAAATTATTTCTCAAGAATCCGTAGAGAAAGGATGAAGCTGCTCTACTTCGCCGACGCATTAACCTAACGTAACCTAGAACTCATGAAAGGAAATTTTTAAAAGTTTTTTTTTCTCTAAAAAAATAAACGTGTCACCTGGAATTTGTTTAGTCTTTGTGACGCTTGATTTTTGTATAAAAATTCCATCACTGAATAATCCAATTATTTATATTCCAAACATGTAAACATAAAAAATTCTCTAAAAACAAACAATACTTCTCTCACAGGAGATTGCGATACAGTCCAAGGACCAAGTGGACAGGACAACAGTGTGCCTATAACTCAATAGAACTTATAACCATCCATTCAGTTTCACATTTATTATTTACTCTTCAATACACTTCGGGATAATGCTCTTTTATTTCTATAGCCCCATGCTCCACCCTCTCTTCTCCCTCGAATCGAACTTCAAAAGTAGCTGCGCTCTGAAAGTTAAAAAATATTTTTTAAAGAAGACGACTACTCAATCAATGGTAATTCCCAGCCTCAATTTTTTTACTCGAATCACATTCCTTTCCATTATGTCCTTTGGGAAAAATAAAACTCCTTTTTAAGATGATCACAGCAGAAGAAATAAGCCAGGCGAAGCAGGACAGCAACAAAAAAAAACGATGAAGAAGAAGGCACACTCTACTTGGCAAGCACTAACTTGTCCGCCGCTTTAGTAGAGGCTGACCGACTTTTTCCTTCAGCTTCGCATTCGAGGGAACAAAAAAAAAGGTCCTCAGCTCCCAGCGATCGTCATCATCATCGTCGAGAGGGAACGAATAAATGTAGCGAATCAATCAAACCGATAGCAGATAGTACGACCAGCCAGCTAGATAGATGTATGGTATGGGGAGGGGAAGAGGTTACGGGAGGCGGCTAAGTCAGCTTTCCATCGTTGGGTCTCATTACATTTATTGTATTCCCAGCAGGATGCAGGAGGAGCCACGAGCAGCGACCAAAGTATGTGTGTGTGTGTGTGTTTGCATCGGGCGAAGGCTCTGTAGTATGTCAAATTCTTTTCTTGCAAGTGGGTGCGGGTCTATTCGTGCACATTGATGCGATTTTCCATGAGATGGCATAGCAAGAAGGATTGATTCCCTCTAGAGTGAATGGAGAAATGGTTCAACTTGCATCATTGTTGGCAGAAGAATTCCAACAAAGCAAGAAGGACTGAATTGGTGGCAAGACTGCCGGCAAGTTGTGCGATGGCAATTTTGATTGCCACTTCTTTGTCAAAGGCTGCGAAGGAATAATATTGATGGAACAATCCGTAAATGGATTTTTCAATTTGACTGATTTTCCGTGTCAGTCGGGGGAGTGGGTGTGGGTGGGAGATTTTGTATTCAGAACGAATAAAAGATGCATGCATGGTGTGTGGTCGAGATGTAGTGAACCGGAAGGTCTGTTTGGATGGACTTTTGAATTGGTGAGCAATTGCATTTGAACAACAACAGGAGGCGCTATTTGAATGTGGATAATGCAGGAAATCCAGTCGTATGTCAAAGTCGAACAATGTGATACATTTGCTAGAAGTTCGAAAATGTTAAGTGAGCAACTAATTCTCTAGTGTTTGGATATTTAAAATGAATTGTTTTTTTTTTTACCGAAGAGGAAATTGGAGGTGTGCTCTGAATGGCATCATTCAAAAAAATGGTTCGCGGTATGGGAGTTGGTTCTAAGTGGTAATAGCAGAAATATTATTGGTTAAAACCATAATTATACCCGTATAATGTTCGTCATAGAACATTCAAAGTATATATTTATGTTCAGTATCAAAAACTAAGAGACTTCTGACGAAGCGAAGTAGACATTTGATATTAATTTTCGTGAGATCTCATATGTATTCATAGAAGAAGGCTCCGCGATATAGCTTCCTTATCCTGAAGAGAGCAGGGCATGTACAAAGCAGGTGAGGGATCGTTTCCTCCTCCTCTTCGGCCATACAACTTCTGCAAAAGTCGTTCGAGAATGCCCCAAGACTTGTTGCATATCTAATTAGAGTTATACAATTTTTAGAGCGTTTCAGATCCAGCTTAGGCTAGATCCGTTTGGCGCTGGAAACGTGAAACTACTGGTAAATGTTGCACTGCTCCGAAATCTCCCTAAGAAACGATCTGCAGTCTTGGGCTACAATAGATTTTACAGAGACTGATTCCAAGGTCTTGATAGTCGCCTGACTGTCCGAAAAAAAGCTGATATCTTCGATGATATCACGTTCCTCTTTAGCCAAGATAAGACATCCTTAATGGCCATTATTTCCACCTGGAATACGCTACAATGATCAGAAAGATCGAAGGGGAGACTAAGATTTAGTCAGTCAGAGAATACATCACATACCTCCGGTGGATCGCTGTGTCCTCCAAGAATGCATCCTCTTCCCAGAATAATCGAGGTCGAATCATGCCATGGAGGGATCTTTCGAATTGTAATTGGGGAATGGTGTAATCGATTTTACTAGGGATATTTCCTATCATGTTAAGGATGGAAACATGGCCAATAGCCATGTCGGTAAAAGACCCTGTCAAGCGTATTATGTGAACGCCTAATTTACTGAAGATCTGATTGACCCTTCTCGGTGTGGTTACAGGAAGGAAAGGGGTTCCATCGACCAAATCTTCAAATTACTCCAAGTCATGGGGAATTCACATTCAAGAATTGAATATCGACACAAACCACATTTTCATCGACGGGGATGATTGTGCCATGTCGAGTTTTAGTGTCTGCTTCGTCAAAATTAAAAGAGATTCTACCGAAACCTTCGAAATCACCAGAGTACCAGAACAAGGCGACGGGCTTTCTTATTCCGACTTGGATTGGGTGTTGCGGAACACAACTGACAATATCATTTAAAAATCCACACAATATTGTGGATATGCGGATGACTTCGACATAATGGTAAGAATGAAACAAGCAATTGCAGGCGTCTTTTTTAATATTTAGTCAGCAGCGAACCAAATGGTCAATAGAGTCCATTCAAATCGGCAGACTCGGGCAGAACGTGACTATTAATTGATATAACGTCGAAAAGGTCAGCGAATTTGTCTGCCTGGGCACTGCTATGAATTTAGCAAATGTCATCAGCACCGAAAACAAGTGTGTTTCTTTGGGCATAACTCAGGGCAATTTAGGAATAAAGCCCTATCGAGAAGTACCAAGGCGATGCTGTACCAAACTCTTATCGTTCCGGTCTTGCTCTATGATGCTAAGCCATAGACAACCGGCGGTGTCTATAACTTGATTTCCAGTTCACCCCACGTTATGGAACCAACTAAAATAAGTAGTCGATTGCGCTTTTGTTTGTTTTACATGCAGGGATGACATTAGGAATAACCCTGTAGCTCCACCCAATAGAAATGCCACCACAAAATGTGTAGCAGCCGCATTTAAATACATGTTAAATTTAAATCTCCAACACAAATACAAAGCCCGGTGTATGCCGCACTTAGGTCCTCACGGACCCGTTGTGATGCACATTTATGGGGATTAGCCTCTGGTGTTAGAGATGGTTACCTGACTTAAATCCTATTAAGATCAAAAAATGAGACATCAGAAAGTTCATGTAAGTCATGGAAGTAGTAGGTTCCAAGTGACTGAGACTCGGACACTGACACAGGGAGTGAGGTGTGTCCTTATGAACCTCTTCATCACCACATCCTCGACATATATCGTCAACCTTGAGGTTTAATTTTATTGCATGATTTCTTCGAAAGTTATGTCCCGTTAGGTCCCCAACCAGCTATGACAGTGATGACCTTTCAAACTATAGAAGTTTGATGGTTCAGCCACTTTTGTATTCTGGCCCAGAATCAAAATAAATAAATTTAAGGCGTAAACGGCCCGACTTAAAGCCTAGCTTCTCCAACCACTGTGTTTGCGAAGTAACATTTTTGATACGAATGGAGAGACCTACAGTTTAGTGTCGATTCCGAACGGCAATTAATTTTTGAGAAGCTTGTCATGACAAATCCAAGAGTAATGTTTGTCGGACGTTCGCAAGAGGTGGGGTAACAAATAAAATCTTTGAGGTGGAATTTGAATAAGCGACCTCTCGCTTAATGGTCCAACGCAATTAACCCCTAAGCCACTGCACCCACTGTTTCAAAATCAACTCTTCCAATAACCTAAAATTAAATTCATATCCACACCATCCGCATCACTTACGCAACATATTTTCAATTTCAATTATAATTCAATACACCGAATAGCATCGTCATCGCCGTCGCTCGTTTGTTTTTTCTTTGTCTGTCCAAGTTTTTCGTAAACATCCTCCTCCATTAACTGACTGAATATTTAAATTGCCTTACACACGGATGAAAACACTGAAATAAAATTATTGTACCCCGCTGATAGACAGTGGTTAACAACATATATTTCCGATTATTTGAGTGTTTAAACCACCGCATATAGCAGCTTTTTAACGAGACTCGGCCAAGCTATATGAAAGTTAATTAAAAATTAAATTTTTTCCCGCTCTTTTGTTTTTTGTGTTCGAAATTTTAACCAACATCATACGTTGTTGGCTGCCACATTTGCTTCACTGATGTGGCACATGACCCGGCCACACAATGCCGAAAATAAAGCGCGAATTTCATTCAGAAGCTTTTTCCTTCTGGGAACGATATTAAATTAAAATTAATATTTATCGACTGAAAATTAAAAAAATAAAAAGTTTAAACCGATTTTTTGATTTAAGTACAACCAATGGAATACACCACGAGTCAGAGAGGGTAATGGATGATGGGAACGATTTTCGGTGACATAGCACCCATGTGGGAATAATATAGCTTGTTCATTAAATAAACTATTTTTCATCTCATTGTTGTTGATGTTGGAAAATAATAATCAATGTTGTCAACGTAATTCCATGTAATTCCCTTTGAAAGGAGTAAATCAATGCTGGCAATATTATTGGCAACTCTCGATTAATAATGTCCATTAAAAATTAAAATTGCAGGCAAACCGCTCCTGCTGACATTGAGCTGGCAGAATGCGTTCGTTAAAGATGTGCTGATAATGCAGTTCGCGATCTGTTACTCCTCTACCGACTTGACATTTGCCAGCACATCAAGAAAAAGAGCTCTATACAAATAGCGACCACCCTGCCATTGGACAGGAACCAAAACCAAACCATGGATACAGGAAGAGCTTCTGCAAATGAACAAGCAGAATATGTCACGATATCTTCATCCCGAGGATTCGATGCATGTGTGGCGTATTCCACCACATCAAATGCAAAAAAAATATATATATATAACCGTATTACTAATTAAATTTAACCGCCGACTGCATATCCCAAAACACTAACCGGATGTTATCAACGAACACTATCCTTCGCTCATCCAAATCAGCTGTACACTAGACGTGCAGATTACCCAGTTTTTTTTTGTACGTCACACGATCTATGACAATTCTAACACATGCACAATGCGAAATAATTTATGCTAGCGTCCAAACTAGTGCGCGCCCTTGTCTTTGGCTGTATTTTTACGAAGTCGGATCGTTTCGACAAAATTGCGTAAGTCACTATCCAAGCATTTTTTGTTATAATATTCTGTGTGCGTGATTAAAAGAGAATTTAAATTTCTTATTCAAATTTTTAAATCAAAACCTTTAAGAACAGATTTGCGGTGTCCATAAAAGCAGTGCAGAAACGTTTAGAGTAAACTCCGAATTTAACAAATTTCAAAACCAGGAATACACGTGGGTTCTGTGTTTCATCCATCAAGAATTTCTGAAGGTAAGCGTGATCATGTGTGAAGTGTTTTGAGCCATAACCTAAAGATCACCTTTTTTTTTGTTCTCAGCAGTGCGGATAGTTTTTTTGTTGCTTGCAGTAATAGAGTGTTCCAGTGATTCATAAAAGTGTTTGCAAAAAAAACTCAAGGGCACTGTAAATGAACAAAACTACTTGCTCCAGCAAAAGACATCCGTACCACAAATTGATCCTCTAAATTCCGATTTGCGAAATTGGAAAACCAGTCCAGATCAAAGAGGTTAGTCATACCAAAATCGCTGTGCAATAGCCGCATAATAACCATCAAAGGCACATGCAAATCGACAATCCAATATCGTCTAGCAAGAACCCCAACTACCAATTACCATTACCATCCATTCAACAACGATTCAGCGCTACCAAGCCAACCCAGTGTGCCGCATCACCTAATCCACATTCAGTGCTTAATCAAAAATGTCAATTTTACACAGATAGAATAACGTGGCTTATTTATATAATGCATAATACCAACTCAAATTGCCTGATTTCGACCCATAAAAACTTACTTAAACTAAAATGAAATTAAATAAATACCTAACCTTAAATCAAGACTTCAAAGTAGCCTAACAAGAATTAACCAATTATTATCTCTAAATGACTTAAATTACAAAGCCAAAGAAAACAAATAAATTCGATTTATATACCTAAGTACAAATCGATGGAGCAGCGGGAAATTTGTGCACAATATTCAACGCATCAGAGCATTAATACCAAGTGAGTACATATCAAATATTATTTTTCATTGGCTTTTCCTTTTTATATGACATAACTAAGGTTGTAATTAATAATTTGCAGATAAAACCAAATTTAACTATTACTTATATTTACATATACATGCATTTTATTTACCTATACATAAATTCCTCATATACAAGGTAGCGCAAAAGTAATCTTCCTATCAGAAAATGCTATAAATTGTGCGATTGGCCCCTAATGTCAGTACTGTTTTGACATTTGTGTAGTAAACTCATGCGAAATACACGTTAATAAACAATTTTACGCTACACTGCTCCAGAACGCGGAATATTGGTGACTATTTATTTGAGCAATAATCGGTCGGTGACTTTGGCACAACGTGAATTTCGTCGCAGATTTCCTAGCCGTCCAACGCCTACTGGTGAAACACTGCGACGTTTAGCCGCTCGCCCCGAAGAGACTGGCACAACACGAGATGCTGCCAGGCGTGGCAGACCCCGGAGTAACCGTTCTGCAGAGAATATTGCTGCTGTAGCCGAAGATGTCATGGAAGCGCCGTCGACATCGACCAGACGACGTGCCACGCAAATGGGTATCAGTCGACGGTCTTTACAGCGAATTTTGGTACAAGATTTGAAGATGTTTCCGTACAAAGTCCAGACGGTGCATCAGCTGTTAGCTGCTGACCGCCAATCGCGTCTAACATACGCTCAAGCCATCCTTAATCACCACCAAGAGGAAGATGATTTTTTACCAAAAAAAATTATGAGTGATGAGGCCCATTCCATCTTAGCGGGTACGTAAATAAGCAAAATTTACGCTTCTGGGGCACTGAAAATCCGCGTGTAACCCACAATAGCCATTACACCCGCTCAAAGTCACTGTATGGAGTGCTGTTTTCGCTGGAGGAGTCATCGGGATTGGGATTGGAAAACATGTGGTTCCAACAGGACGGTGCAGCGGCACACACTGCACGTGCCACAACCGATATGCTGAAGGATGCATTTCCCGGGCGCCTAATCTCCCGTTTTGGCGATTTGCACTGGCCAGCAAGATCGCCTGATTTGACCGCTCCAGACTTCTTTTTGTGGGGCTTTTTGAAGTCGCGGGTTTATGTCAACAAGCCTCAGACTCTTGTAGCTCTCAAAGACAATATCCGTCAAGAATGTGAGGACCTATCGCCGGAAGTTTTGGCCAAAGTCATGGAAAATGCCATAAAAAGGGCTCAAATGACAATCAACTGTGGCGGCGGCCATTTACATGACATCATATTCTCAACTTGATGTAAAAAAAATTAAAAGACCAAATAAAAATAATCCACAAGGAGAATCAAAGTTTTTAATATTTTTTTTTAAATTACAGCCAAAAAACATCGGAAGGTTATTTTTGCGCCACTTTGTACATAGTTAACTTAACTCAATGATGATATACATTTCAACCTACTTAAATAATAAGTTTGGCTTTATCTCCATTAAAATTACACATAATTACACAAGTATGAACCTACATACATACTAAGTTAAAGATTCTTAATTCCTGGATATTTCCATAAAGAAATATGCGTTAAAAAGACGTAAAAGTGTTGAGATGTGTTGCTTATTTCCATGGGACAAGTGGCCCAGATTTAGGGACTATTCTTATTAGCATTGAAGAGAGAGTAGTCGAGGTACAATGGCACTTGCTTGCCAGATGCAAGGGGTGGGTTTCTCTAGGTATCAAAATAGCCACCACACCACAGCTGATAGGAAAATTTATATAAATCTTTAATTCTTCTGATTTGTTTTTTTTGTTATTAAATATAATAGTATCAATGGCAATTGTGCAGTTGATAACCTCAGATGTGCGAGGCTGTATATTCTCCTTTCACTAAAGTCATTTAAGATTATTTGTTTTTGGCACGATAATTTTTGTAGCGTCAGGGTAGCCAATGAGCAGCTAAAAACCACCCCCCTTGTCGAGCTAATGCCGTGCAACCGCAAGCGTGCCAACCCTTGCCCAAAAACAGAACTGATAAACGGTACAAAGAACTGGGAGAACAGTTTAAAAAAAAAGTCTGTGGGACTGCGAAAGCTTATAAAAACAGCAATTAACAAAAGAAATTAATAATTACATCAACAAATTGAAAACCTCTTCACCAACATAGTTCAGCAAATGCACCGCAGTTCAACGGTCTACAAAAAATACATAGAGAAGGCACAACAGTTAGACCTTTAATAAATTACACTACTGCACCAGGTTAAAAGTCATAACAAAGACTCATAAAGGACAATACCAGAATTATAAATAAAAAACCCCTACAGAGCTGTTAAAGATAGTTAAAGATTTAAAAATTTTAGCCGATTTTTATTATCAGAAATGATCAATATGGATCAGCCGATGATAATTAAACACTCTGGATGATCAAACACTGGAAGCATTTTAATAGCTTTGCCCAGTCTAACCTAGCAGTGAACGACTTTACTGTAGCCAGTATAAATCACCATGCTTCTTTTTTTCAGCGAACAAAAATATTTCTGCAAATATATCAATCATTAGCTGCAGTTATATAGCATAATATTAAACACATGGTTGAATGTCAATCTTTAGATCTGTTGCAGCGTTGCAACCTTGCGAATTTTATTACCAACCAATTCTGAAAATCGCATTATAAGAACTCACTTTGACTGCGAATCTTCTTCTTTTACTTTAATTTAATATAGGTATAGCCATATTAATCAATAAAAATAGAAGCTGTATTTTTATTTATTCGGATATAAAAAAGTCCCATTTCTTTTGCGATTATCAATGATTTTATAATTTAAGTATGGCAACATGGTTCGTAAATGAAAATAGTTTTCCTATTAACACTTGAGGCACCTGGTGGTAAATACTAAAACAAGTCTCCAGATCACAAATCGTGATCTCGATAAATAGTAAGATCGTGTTTATTTGTTGTAGTGCATATAAATGCAAGATCCGTATAGATCATTTCTGACAATAAAAAAAAAGCTTTTATCATATTATAAATTGATCTCTTTTGACGTCACTTACATGTACACAAATATTCCCTTACAAGAAACAGTACAAATTGTAAAATAAAACTTAGAAGAATTAATATCTTTACTACAAATTTACATTTACATTTAACAATAAATACTATATACAAGAGGAAGGCTTAGCAATGAGATCGACACCTGGTGGATTAATGGCAGCCTTTTTTCTCAACCATTTTGAAATCAAATAAATAAACACATTTTAAATTTTTAACGAAATTTTTAACAAAATAAATTTCACTGCTGAAATCGAACATAAGAACGCTATAAACTTTCTGGATCTTCAAAATAAAAAAGATTAACAATGTAATAAAAAATATACAATAAACCAATAACAACTGAGATAACCATAAATAAAAATTCACACCACCCCTATTCCCAAAAAATGACAGCTTTCAACGCTTTCATCAATAGTTTAATAAACATACATAAACGAGATTACTACGAAGAACTTTACGAAGTAAAACATATAGCATCAGCAAATCTATATAAGCCACATATAATAGAAAATGTATAGGGTCCGCCAAATAACTTTTTTTTTTTTTGAAACAGGGCGCAAAACATCGAGTGTAGCTTCGGCTGTGTAGCACGTAGCGCCGTCCTGTTGAAACCAAATGTTGCCAATATCCTCCTCTTCAATTTTTGTGAACAAAAATTCGTTCAACATGGCCCGGTAAAGATCGCCATTGACTGTAACGGCCACTCCTTGCTCATTTTCGAAGAAAAATGGCCCAATTATGCCGCAATATTTCGAGCGTATACAAAACCATATTAGTTCAGCGGAAGGATAAAACTAATTATCTGTCAAATCAGACATGAGCTAAGTGTTACCATTCGCGAAATAAGCACTAGCTGAAAAAAAAACGTTAGATGGCGGACCCTTTATTAGCCAAAAGAAAAAAAACAATATTTAGGTTAAGTATACCGGTATACCCGGCCATCTAACTCTTTTTCCAACTTTGCAGCAGGCTAATAAATTCATTTTATCACATATGCTCAAACTATCTTATTTTTCTTAAAACTTTGGCATTTTAAGTTCAAAAGAAAAATAAGTTTGCAAGGTTTTTTTTTAAGCACTTTTAGTTATTCATTTATTGAAAAATATCGATTGGTACCAGTAATCGGCCACCAAAATTTAGTAACCGGCCACCTTTGAACCAGTATCCGGCCACCCCACATTTTCTTAAAAGAACTAATCACTAATCACTTAATAAAACAAAGTTCAAATTTGACTGGACCTACACAGCGAACGGCTGAATGGTTTTTAGTATTTTTTTTAATGATAGGATATTCACAAGTAGCAGGTTCGTGCATTTAAAAATATTACATTTTGAATTTGAAAGACCAATTAATTCAATAATTAGACTTTGAACCAAAAAAAAAAAAAATGTGAACTTCTCCTTCACTTTGTTTAAAAAAATTAATTTCAGTCCTTAGAGCTTTGAAATACACATATTTTCAGACCAGAAAATATGCTCTTAAAAACTCAATTTTTCATTAATAAAAAAAAAATAGTTAAAAAAACTTAAGAAAGCCACGGCAGTTGCCCGTCATGAACTCAATTGTCACCGCACCCTCTCTGAAATGAAATGTTATATCCCATCACGATGAGCAACTAAGGCAGCAGAAACAGTACTCCCAGTCATAATTGAAGAAACCCTAGAAGCCGATGCTACAATAAAAAACAACAAGTCATCAGAAATGGACGGAATTTTAAAGTTCCTTCTAAAAGAAGAAATCAAAGCAAAACCAGAAATCATTGCACGACATTCTAAATGCAACTTCATATTGCAATCGAAAAGGCAACGGCTAGTCGTTATCGCAAAATGAAACAAATTGCTTGACCAACCGTCGTCTTACAGGCCGCTTTGCCTACGGTAAGAGCCATATACAAAATGAAGCTCGGGACCTTGCAGTCGATAACTTGGTTATAGAAAGAAGCCAAACACTATAGCAAGAAGTGATTGTAGGACAAATATAAAACAAATATATAAACAGAACTGCGCCGTCGTAACACTCGAAGTCACAAATACATTTAACTCAGTCAACTGGAATTGGTAAGTGAAAACGTAAACAACCTGCACATTCCAAATTTGCTCCGAAAGATAATATCAATTACCTTAGTGCGACAAACCTTCACTAAGAAACAAAAAGGGAGTTCGTTTAGATAGGTAGGTAGAGTGGCCGGCTCCCAACTCTAAAGACAAAAACACATAACTAGCGACAGAAAGGTAGTCAAGGAGTGGTTAATCTAGTATGCGTTATCTAGTTTTAGCTAAAGCCGAGCAACCGCTTAGTAGATAAAATGCCCACAGCTAAGGTACCTTGTTTTACCGCGCATAGTTTGGCGACTTTGTTGTAGGCCGGTGGATAAACTTCCTCCGCGTATGATTCGCCCAGAGAAGAGCCACGTCTACCAAGTTCGTCTGCTCTATAATTCTTCTCTATGCTCCTATGACCGGGAACCCAGTGAAGAGTGATATTAAGTCGAAAACAGCACCGCGGTAATATATAGTTCTTAACTAACCTTGAGGTAGTGGTGGATCAAACAAGAGCCCTAATCGCAGATAGGCTATCTACAAAAACGGCAATGTTTTGTTTGAGTATCCTACCATCCTTATTACCAATACCTCCGCCTGGAAGACATTGGACGAATTATATTTAGTTTAGTTAGTTAGTCAGTTCCGCAGAAAAGACGCCTGCACCCACTCCACGGTCTATGTTTGAACCAACTTTAAATATGGATACTTGTGAAGTCTTTCGTAACAGTCTGTTCTGGAGAGGAGCTTAGGAAATGTAAAATTACTGGAGGGGTCCCTCAAGGCTGAGTACTAGGCCCATTTCTATGAAATTTAATGTACGGAGGCATATTAATAACATGAAGGTGAGAGCCTCTCGGGCAGGTGGACCACTGTCTAGACTAATACTATATGTCCCCTAACACGGTTCTGAAATCATAGCTTACTCCGAAGGATGGAATTCTAAGAACCGAGTTAATTCCTCTCATGTACGTTTTCCGATTCATTACCGGTGCCCATATTAGTTACGCGTACAAAACGTATCTAATTGGCTGCCTAGACAGATGGACATGTACCTTCATATATGCATTGCACCAGAGCAGCACGCAGCGAGGTCTCCATAGACGCTGTTGGCAACAGAAGCAATAGACGGGGTGCAATATGCAACCCGAGATGAAATGCCTGCCGGCCGGCGGTTCCACGAGAAGCAACCGTTTGCGTTATATGTAGTTTTAGTTAGGGTTAAAGTCAAAAAATGCACCCACTCCTACAAGTCCCAGGATCCCTTCTCACTTGAAAAAATTCAGTTATTCATTTGTGAAAAACATGACATCACAATTATTATTGAAAAATAAATGCAAAAAAAAAAATTCACGTGTTGACAACTTTTTCTGTCAACTATGACCTGCCACAAAATTTTGTGACTTTTAAAATTTCCATTTCTTCTTTCCTCTCCCTTGTGTTTAGCGATCAAGCAAACTGTCATCAGTCTTGAATGTTATACTAAATTTTATACACTACATTCACTGTCAGTGGTGCATACGAAATTCTTCTCACTTGCGTTCTGCTGCGACTGCGACACTTCTATGCCACACCATACACCAAACAAAGAGTTATGCAATCTCACTAAACTATTGCATTCCAAAGACCATAGTCACCGCATAGTCACTCTTTTGCACCCTCAGCCAGCTGCGAGATACACAAATCAAGAGATACATCCGTGCTGAAGTTGAAACTGAATCCGATTCTAACGCAAAAGCCCCCGTGAGTTATTTACGTTCACGCGACGCGCGTTGTTCCAGTTCCGAAAATATTTCTATGCCACAACCGCATTCGTGCAGGATATACGCACCACCATTTCTGCTCCCCAAAGGGAGGAGGGAAAAGGGGATACAATAAAAATTGTAACTAAAGCTAGAAATCGACTCACCAGGCACGAGTCAACCCTGTGGTGACACCGTCGACAAGAACAAAAAAAAAAAAACGAAACGAAACAAACACACCATCATCCCCGACAAGCCGTTGAAGGGATGTGCAGTATATCCTGTGCCGGATTCTAGTTGCTTTTGCTGTATAGAATGCGGATCCCCGAAAAATTCCCATGCGAAGGGCTGCTGACATTATTTTATGCATTTTATTTAAATTACAGAAAAGAATAAAACTGTCAAACAGAAGAAGAGCGAGATAGAGAGCCCAGTGAGCAAGGGAGACAGGCATACAAAATGGCAGTTTTCCGCTTTGTGCCATTGCCATGCCGCACCATGCCACAGACACGTAATTTAAATTCCCATCAATCTTAAAGCTTCACCAAAGTTATTGGGCGTTAAATTGAAAAATTCCTGAAAAGTTGTTCTTTTTTTTTCTTCTTCTTCATCCGTCTTGACTGTGTGTGTGTGTGTTTGTGGAGTACAGCTTCGCTGTTGTTTTTCTCTCCCATGTCAACGGAAGGATGTGTGTCTTTTTTGCACTGTATCCTCATCGTGTCCGCCGTGAAGCCATTTGAGAATGGGCTTATGTTCTTTTTGTCGTCGTACTTCGGGATTTACTGGCATTGAGTCCTTGACTTTAGTCCTTAAGCTCGGATGCAAAGATGATGACATGCGTTCTGTCAATAGTGAGTGCATTGTCAATGGATGATGCTTGACTGAGTTCTGTCTGACAGATGACAGTTAGAATGACAAGTCTAATTGGTGTAGTAGGGTTGTGATGGGTGCGCATTCATACATAAATCATGTAGAGACCTATGCAAAGAGGAAAAAGGATTTTAATCTGGTTTAGGTAAAAGGATCCAAGCGCGTACTTGACTTGGAGTAAAAAATGCAATATGCAATAGTGCGGTTTATTTTATAAATCTGCTGGAGGAATACTCACACTTTTATTGAATAAGTCCGCTAAATTCATATGGACAATGGTTTGGGAAGTGGAACTTGCCTTGTAGTGACGAAGTGAGTAAAGGTTTCATTGATATTTCTTGCGCATACATTCGGAGTCAATTCGGGGTGTGATGTATGACTTGACGAGTGAGACAACCCTCTTGCTGTATGGAGGTTACGGCGATGTTACGGGCAGGATTGTAGAGATCAGAACCCTACGACTTCCCTTCATCTACGGACCCGCCTGACAGTTTTGCCGATTTGACCGCAAAATATCTTAAAGCCTCTTGGTTTTGTATCACTTCGTCATTGAGGCCAATCGAATTCTAGTATTGTTGCATATGTGTGCTCTAAGCGCTTTTAGGTCTGTCTGTCTTTCGTGTTTGTTGAACCTTGATAAGTTTTGACTATTTGATGGGGTTGGAAGGATTCCTTCCTTAAGTATATCACTACCAAATTAAGATTTCCTCGGACCTTTGAACTTATAATTCGCTTAAGCTTCATTCAAGCTGTCATGTGAATTATCTTCATCTCAGCTGCAGGCAATATGAACTCATAAATTTTGTACATTGTCCAATGTTGCAAGTGCCGGACGAATAACTTCTTTCATCTAAGACACATTCTTTGATCACAGCAGATTGCAGAGTTTTCCTGCAACTTCTTCCAGCCCAAACTTACGCGATAATTTTTGTCGTCATCCAGAGTTGCTTCTCTGCTGATCAAAGATCACAGATATTTTACACTTTGAAGTTACTTTTCCATTCAAATAAATGAGTGCAATAGATCGAAGTGGGTCAGGAAATGTGCAGTTCAGAAACTCTGTTTCTTTCGGGTTAATTCCTCTCCAAGCATCCACCGAAACAAACATGAAGTGCTCGTTGCAGATAAGTTTGATCCTCGCAACAATATATTGGCTCCATCGATCCTGAATTACGTCCTTTTCCTTCAAACAGAAAATAAAGCACAGTAATAAAAAGCAAAGGCATTAAAATGCTTCCTTGATGTACACCGACTTTGATTGGAAATTCTTCAGTGACTTCAGAGAGGCATCTTACTCTTGTTTTCTTCTCTCACTCGTTCTGTACGTAGATCTCAACAACTCCTCGTTGTTTTAGCGCTACCAAAAGCAAAGTTCTGATATATTTTAAAATCAGTTTCGCAGTTCGATTTGACTGTAATACATACCAACAACCCACTCTACCCCGGAAAACCATGGTAAAACTGTTTAAAAAGCTAACCAAACTACCGTTCTTGAAAATGCAAGGTCTTAATATCTGCTTGGAGAGAGTGACTGTTCGGAAGACCCAGAAAATTTGTGCAAACCTTTAGTTTATTTCGCTCCACTGCGGAGCCTTTTCTGCCTACTTATCTCAATAGCATTAAATAATTGAAAACCTCCTCCCCAATTTTTTACCCCATTATTGTCAAAAACCAATTCAACTAAACACCAAGCTGAATTCACGACCAGTTTTGCGAGCGGAAACCGCTTAATCAGCTCTTAGTTGTTCTCACAATTGAAGAACCAACTCATTCTCCATAGCAATATAAATGTCCCCAAGCAGTTAGACCTACTATTCATTCCATTGATGTTAGGTGATAAGTTCCCAATTAATTTGTGGGCTGATTGCGACCGCAACATTCAACTGCATCATCGATGGCCACCTATTTAGGTATACAACCAACTCAGTCAGTTGATGCTCCTTTCTTCTGGCTAACCACCTCACGTAATATTTTCCACATAAACAACAACGACGACGTCGACCAGACCACGACGATGCTGACGATGGGAGCAGAAATTTCTATTCCTGAAACCCATTGATTACGAGGAGGCTGGAGGAAAACAGCAAATCCCAACTAGGACGATTCAAACTTCAATGGGCACAACACGGGACGGGACAATGAATGCGAATGGAAATGAGAAGCGATGCGATTCAATTCGATTGTGTTCTGCCCATGCCCATGCGCCCATTCTCTTCGCAGCCTTCGCATAATGGCTGATGGCAATAATGACGACAACCACGACGACGTTTATTAAAACAATTGTCACGGAACATTTTGTGACAATTTCGTGTTTTATTTGATTGTACGTGCTCGTATGGTCTGACTTCCTGGCAGCGTCTTTGTCCCACTATATCTTCGCAGCCGTTGCAAAGCCGGCTAAAAGCCCTCACCGCCGGAGGTAATCACCGCATTTGCATATTGCGGCAATGCAGTGTGCAGTGCTGTTGTCCGTCGTCCTTCGTCCAGTTGTTCCTGGCCTTTGTGCGTAAATTTCGAGATCCTTGTTCTACACAGGAAGTGTAACGCACTTCGTCGTCACTTCGCGTCCGCACTCGTATCCTGACAGCCGAAATTCATGTCCTCCACTTCTGTCTCGACTGACAGTGTTGCCAAATTAATTCTAATCGTATTTCAGAAATTTCTCTGTTTACGTTTCCGAATTTGATTTGTGTGTGTGTGTTGCATATATCCTTCCCTCTACTACGTATGCTTGTTGAATGAACGATGAAGTTTTTGGGAGGTTGCGGAATTGCTGATTGCTCGGCCAGAAACAGTACCGCATATAGTTTTGGAACAAAATTTTACGATAATTAACTCTTCGCTTTCGAAATTCCAATTTATCGGTGTACCAGTTTACCAGAGCTACGGCCAGAGTCTGAGAGCCTCTATGTGATGTGAGGTGATGTGAGGCTTATGATAAAGCATGACGGACGGGAGAATCTCCCGAATAATAGCGGTGCACTATTTGTATTGCCCCGAAAGGTTTTCTGTTGTTTGTTTGCCATGGTATTCAGCATTTGGCAAATATTAGGTTAGTTGGCGACTGTGTCGGTTTGTGAATAATTTGTGAATCACTTGAGTTGTTGTACGAGTACGAGCACAGTGGTACCGTTCATACTCGACGCCAATCAAGCTAAGTTGCGATATATATTACATATTTACATTAGACCAATTGTAAATGAGTATTCAAATTAACGCAGGTGTATATGTATAGTATATGTATAAATAAAGTAGGCAAATTATTATAGTTTTGGGCAAAGTTCTATGAGAGTTCTTTACGAATGTGTACGATTTGTTTTTTTGTTCTCAGGCTCATTTTGCATATCAATCTACGACGTTGTTCAAATTGGTGGTTGGTGCTGACCAATGATAACTGGCAGAAAACATATGACAAATGATAGTGTACAGATGACATTTGAACCATTACAGTGATCATTTAGCTTTATGCATCTAATGATCATTCTTTTGGCTTAAGGGGTTATATGGGTTTATTCGGGGAAATAAGGTCTATTTCAAAAAATTTATTTGTATATTAAAAATATAATTTATTTTATTTAAACTTTTTACCGTCTTAAAGATATACATTTGAAAAAGAATTTCTGAAATTTTCAAAGGAAAATATTGAAAACTCTGCCATTGTGACGTAATTTTCGGTGACTCATCGGAAAAAAGGTGCATCCGCGTTGACAGCAGAACTCGTGGCGGGGTCAATGGAAGTGAAAACATAAGGAAAGGCTACTGTCCGCTTGGGGCGAACAGTCCCTATATGCCTATATGCCTCAATGAAAAAAGCATTAACAAGATGATGGACAGCATTTTATTGCATTCTATTATTAAACAATTTTTGTTTTGAAAAACGCCCCCAAAAAGTGGGCGTGGCCAAAAACTTTGTATGGGCGATATTTTGGAAAAAATATTGGTTAAATATCTTGTTTTACATTTTTTCTCGCTTTCTATTAACATTTTCGAAGAAAACAGCATTTTAGTAAAAAACGCCCACAAAAAGTAGGCGTGGAAAAAAATATGACAAACTTATGAAGGAGGGCTGTGCCTACATATCTTGTGAAGGTTGTAGCACTCTATCTCTCTAACTTTAGCTTTAAAACGGTTTTTTCTAAATTGTGGGCGTGGCAGTGGGCGTATTCAAAACTATTTTACACTTAACCATTTCGGAGCCCTAGGATATATGTGGTCCAAATTTCAGCTTCCTAGCTTAATTTTTAAAGCCTAACAATTGCGTACGGACGGACGGACGGACATTGCTAAATAGTCTTAGGGTTTGGTCCTGATCATAAATATATATAGTTTTATGGGTCTACGACGAATATTAAGGGGTGCTACAAGCTATGTTTCAAAATTAATATACCCTTAGGATAGGGTATACAAAAAAATTCGTGTTTTAAATTCGATTTTTGGCAGACCTTTTTACAAAAAAATGCAAATTTAGGTAAAATTTGCTAAACATTTTTTTTTGTTTAAATAGTATCCTCGTAAATAGTATCTCGAAGACCTGTATAAAATTGCATCAAGATCGGTTGAGCAGTTTTCGAGAACTTTTTACAACCGACTTTGAAAACACATTTTCGAGAAAAACGCGTTTAAAGTTTTGATAAACTCAAATAAACTTAGTGATTCAATTGAGTGCGCACCTTCCCAAGGCTGTATCTCCGAAACTTTTATTCGGAATGACTTGAAAATTCAGGATAATATTCTCGAGATGTTTTAGAAATTAAGAAGACAGTATAAAAAAATAGATTTTTTGAAGTTGTGAAACCCATGTAAGCCCTTAAGTTACTGCAAAGAATCATTACTTTCTTAACGGGCTCCCGACACATGAAGAGTCCTAGCTTAAGACACGGTCATTCTCTGCGATCCCTGGCACGCTGTTTCCAGATATCATGGTTTGCTTGGTCTGTCCTTGTCGTCTCGGGGCTGCGATTTGAAGTTTCTTTTAACTGGAGCATTAATTTCCACACGCTCGAATAAAAACGCCAAAGTAATTATTTTTCTCCTCTACGGCTTTTTCTATTTCATCAACTATTCTATAAACCTAGGACCGAATTACCGCATCAGTTAACGAGCAATACGTCACTGAATTATCGCGGTTTGGCATTACTGCTCAGTTATCGAGCACGGTATCGAGTATCGAGTTTGATAGTTTGAAAATTTCTTGTTAGGTATCGTATTTTTAACTTTCTCGTATACATTAGAGTATACTAGTATTAGTATACTAAAGAGAAAGTTATTGCGATCGTGCGGAAATTTCGAACTCAAACTGAGTATGAAGGATGATATTACGACTATGGAGAAGTCCAAAAACGTGAATCCGATAATGCCATCCGTCGGTCTGTCTGTCTGTCTGTCTGTCCGGGCGCCGTATGGCGAAACGGTTCAACGGATTTGCTTCAAAGTTCGTATATAAGGTTCTTGGGGTTACATCTCGGGGCATTTTTTAATTTGTTTGCTTTATCTTTTGAAATAACGGTACCTGCAATACATTTTTTTTGTGGAAATCACTTATCACTATTTTTCTCGAAAGTGATTCCAAGGATTTCAATTTTTTTTTGTACTAAGGATGTTTAAGATGGGGTCAAAAATTCTGCATACTCAGTTTTTGGAAAAAAATCGATAAACGGACAATATCTCGAAAACTAATAAAGGGAACTTTAAAAATATTTACATTTTTTTTATACCATAAACTCAAACAAATCTGCATACGTAGACTGTTTTAAAAAAAATTTTAAAATTTTTTTTTCATATAACGATTTTCTGAAATTTTTTAGTTTTTTTTTTTGTATTTCGAACAATTATGTTACAAGTGTCCAATGTGCGAAATTACATCAAAATCGTAGATGTCGTTTTTGAGAAAATCAAATTTTTTAAAACCTAAAAAGTGATTTAAATAAATTTCTCACAATTAATTTTCGATTCATTTTCCGACTAAAAAATGCATCTCACGTACCGAGAAAGTTTCGTATGACGCAGTCGTGCACTTTATTTTTAATTCGATAGAACTGAAAAATACTCAACTCGTAATTTCACATAAAAACGCGAATGACAGAACACAAAATGACATTTTTCTTGGTACAAGACTAGAGTTTGCTAAGTGCGTTCGATACGTGATGCTTCGTATAACATAATCCCAATGTGCTTTTACGATAGTTCAGTAACGTGTGGAAGTTATGCACTCGCTCATTGATGGCGTAATTCGGCCCCTGAAATAACGATTGTGGAGTGCTTGATTCTGAACCAGAATTGGTGTTCAGGTATTAATTGGCGCTCTTCGATAATCGGATGTCGCTCATTCGCCATTATCTGTTCTGAAAGAAGGTGCTTGTATTTTTGGCTTTTTAAGGCTTTATAGCTTTCCAGAGCGAGTAATTCGAACTTTTATCCGCAGTGAGGCCTTCAAAATAAGAAGAAATTTAGCGATCTTCAAAATCTTGAATCCTTTTGTCTGAGAACTCTACGCAGAATCAATATGTGATATGATTTTTTCTGCGCTGTAACTTGAAAGTGTAAGGCACACATTGATATACGTTATTACGCGTAGCTAATTTTAAGACTCAAAAAGTTTTCATCAAAACCATGGTTTTTTTGTAATACTTACTTTTTTTTATTTACTTCGGAGAGCCAAAAAGAATAATTAAAACGATATATAAAAATGCAGAATTTATTTTAAGGAACTTTGAAAAAAGATATCTAAAAATTTGCGAAAATATGGTTGTCAACTTGAATAAATTTATTTTTAACTTTGAGGGCTTGTAAATAAGTACATAAAATATACTTATTGTCTAAGAGTACTTAGAAATAAAACTAAAACGGCTAGATAATGACTTTCTCCAAAGACCTTTTTTCCGCCCTCAAACCACTGTGCTTCATTAGATGGTGGGTATTGTGGTGGTGCGCGAAGAGTCTTTTCCCAATTCGCCAAGGGCGAGGCGTAGCTGTGTTGCTTACCAGTGCACTCGCCGCATAAAAATAATTGGAAAATGATGTTCAAAAACGCATCAAATTGTAAAATCGCTGCCAAAACTTTGGCCAAAATACATTGGTATTCCCACATATCGTAATCGTAAGGTTTACACATACTCCAAAAATATGGTATACAAAATGGAGGACGACTGGATCAGTTGTGTTGTTATGAAAAGAGATTCTAAGATATCTGACAAAAGACAATATCAATCAATCGCTGGAATAAAGAAGACAAAGTACTAACGTCGCACCCTGTGTTGTAACTTCCCCTACCAAATGATGAGTGGAGCCACCTACTGCAATCCCAAATGTCATAACTTTCTCGAACAACGGGTTTTCTTAAAACTTGCATGAGGCGCTAAGTGTGCGCAAGAATATTCGATTTAACATTAATTATATGCGGATATATTTTGACTCTATAAGTAATTGTGTAATTAAAGGAAACTACGTAAGTTCACGGTAGAATAGTAATGATTATAAAGAATGATATATAAAATGTTCCTTTTAAAGTTTTGTAACTCGCCAATATACAGGGTGTTTTTTAGTGGTATAGAACTTCGAATTGAAATAAAGAAAATCATTTTAATGTCCATCAATTTGGATTTATTGCAAGGATAATTTTATGCCATTAATGTTTAAATATGATTTCGGGCATGTTAACGCTGGTTGTTGTGGAATAAAGACAAGTCGAGAGGTCCAATTTTCAACCACTTTTTCAAGCATTTGGGGCAGTATGTCGGCAATAACGCCACGAATGTTGGCTTCCAAGTCCCCTAACATTTCTGGTTTGTTGGCGTAGGTGAGCGACTTCACATATACCCAAAGAAAACAATCCGATGGTGTCAAATCACATGATCTTGGTGGTCAATTGACAAGTCCATTCCGCGAAATTATACGCTCATCGAAAGTTTCCTTCAATAAATCGATTGTGACGTGCGCTGTGTGGCATGTAGGGCCGTCTTGTTGGAACCCCATGTCATCCACATTCGGGAACAAAATAGTCGGTTGTCATGGCTCTATACCGGTCTCCATTGACGGTAACTGACTCTCCAGCATCATTTCCGAAGAACTAAACTTCTCCTAAATTCTCAGGTAAAAAAAAACACACCATACTGTCAGTTTTTGTGGATGTAGTGGCATGTAGATTCGCTTCACTCCAAATGCTTCAATTATGCTTGTAGAGTTTTATCTCCATTCTAAAAACCAACCTCTAAAAAAACACCCTTTATGTGTTTCATTTGCTGCAACAGTGGACTTATATTAAAACCACACAAATGTAAACACTACGCGCAATAAATGTAGGTTTTCTTACTTTGTTAACTTCGTAGCCTCTTCCTCTTAGTAAGTTAAGAAATTAGCACCATCTGTAAAACCGGTTTGATGAGCTTAGATGCACGACAGAGATAAATCAATTGAAGTAAAATTTTCTACATGAAATAAAATCTTTTGCATTTAACTTGCAAAAAGTGAGCGCTAATGCAAATGCACAAAGCGTCTACAATCCATTCTTAGCTATAATCTCGTCTATAAAACCCCTTCTTTCCAAATGCAACACTAATGCTTGATGAGATCAGTACAATTTTTGAAACAAAGTTGCTGGTTTCAGTTCAGTGCCGCCTGCCTTTGGTGTTTTCTTTGGGAAATTTTCGAGAATTCCCTTGAAATTAATTTCCATATATACAAGAGGTTTCCCTCGCTCACTGCCTTCGTCTCATTTTAACAATTTTAATTCGAATACCATGTGGCATCACCCCACTTGCACAAAAAAAATGTACCCAAAACGTTTGCAGCGACAACACAACAAAATATGATCCAGAGCCAACCACCAACCCACCCATCCGCATATATAGTCACAATACAGGAAGAGAGAAATTATAGTTTTCCCTTTGAAAGGATTAAAAATGATGCACTTTGCAGTTTCATTTCTATAGAGATGGGAATTAGTTTCGGTCCTGATGGTTGCTTTTACAAAAGGATGAAAACACACAAAACGAAATACCAGACACGCACACACGGTATAATATGAGGATGAGGTGGATGATTTCATAAATGCAACATTTGAGTTAATTATCCTGGCAATTTACTCAAACGGCAAGATCTACAATTTTGCCAACTCTTTCTCAATTAGCTTTCATTAAGAAAACATATTATTCAGAACTTTAACCCTAAGGGAAGGGATATCCATAAATTTATAAACCGAAGGCACATCTTTCGTTTGAAGAGTTTGAAGACTTCGGTCTTAAATTCAGAAAATCATTTTAAAAATAAATCAACTTGATTGTAAATCGATATGAATGGAAAGACGATGGAACCCTCTGCTGCCTTCGCAATGGTCAAATGTGAATCACCGGGTGATAGATGGAGAACATGTGGTTCCTCGTTAAAAATTCATTCCATTCTCATGCAGGCCATGTAGCTACATAAACCAGTGGTTATGGTGGATTAAGGGAAGGAAAATATATCCCCGAAAAAGATTGTTCTAGTAGACTAGAAATGAAATGAACAAGCTGTCGCCAGATGCTCCATCAGACCATCAGGTAGATGGCCGAATATATGGCTCTGTCAGTAGATCAATGACCTAATTTTTTAAGGGATTGCAAGACAACGCATTAGGATAATGATAAGGATAACAGCAGCAACAGCAATAAACACGCTTCTTCCGTCCAGTCCAACGAAGAGGGTTCAATAATATCAAAGGGAGTTTTGGTTTTCGATACTTCCATTTCGTTGTTTTGTCGGTGAATTTAATTAAATTATTTGGAACTTTTCGATTTTAATAATCAATATCCGGAGGCAATTAATTGTTTGCTTTAGATCAGATCAGATGTCTGAGGAAATATGCGGTTTTCTCGGGGCACTATGTTGTGGTAAATTGTTTAGTTTTCGAAAGTTGCTGTTTAATTAATATTTTAAAAAAAAAAACCTTTCGTTGTTTTCATAGACTTTTCTGTTTGGGCATTTCACACTGATTGGGAGCTAGATATTTTGAAATAATTTACACATTCACTTAATTAGTAGAATCTAGTAGATGACCGCAATTTCTTCACCATTGCTGTATTTCAAAAGATGAACAACTTTATTTTTGGATACCTACTTGAACAGATGAACATTCTACCCATGTCAATATGTTGTTATTTAATAGAATTTATATAAAACTAGATGACCATCCTTCCCAATTCGATAATTTAATAAAAATAATAAATATTAAAAATGATAATAATTAAAAAGCATGCACATCAGCGTTGCCAAAAAGAAAAAAAATATGGGGGCCTTTTAGGGGGTCAATTTCTAAAACTTAGGTCTCTAATAATAAGCCTTTACAATTATCGAGATCTTTGGCCTCTGGTCACTGGAAGATATTACTAGTTGCGCATTCCAAGCTGGTTGAAGTCCCTTCCACTTATGCGCGCCAACTTATCTGGCTGAAGCTTTAGTGTGCATTCGCGCTACATGTCCCACCCATCTCAAACGCCCAAGGGCAGTTTTTTACCAGGTCACTGTCGCTGTATAGCTCATTGAGTTCATCGCATGCCTAAGACCGCACGGATAGGGTCGGGTCAGGTTATTCGGGTCTTTGACAAATGATTTCAGGCGCTTGCACTATACGGCAGACAAAATCTTATATGCGATGTTTAGGAGACTGATATCTAATAGTTGTTTCAGTTTATATTATTATAAGTACTTCTTTCTTGTGAAAGAAGGCATCAGGCATGTGAGACTTCTGACCAAATCTTGGAGGTGAGTTGGTTACTGCTCTTTTTGGAGTCATCTTCTTTTGCCTTAAAAAGTCCTGCGAGTAGACCGTCCGGCCCAGCAGTCTTGCTATCCTCTCCTCATTTTGGTCTTGTGGGCGGAATTCGACAACCCAAACCCCTTCTCAAAGAAACCTGTCACGCAATCTAGCCTGCCTATGCTACATCGTATTATTTTTTATAAGACTAAATTCATTTTTCTTTGGTCGCGTACACGTACAAAGCGGGAGGTTTGCCGACACGTGAGTACGCCATATACAATTGAACGACATTTGATTTGAGATTTTTCACAGTCAAACGCATTGACAAAGTTTTGGTGCATTGAGTTTGCGCGACAAAATTATAACTGAAGCAAGCCCGGAACATCGAGAGAATTCATATATTGCATGGGATAGTTGCTGCTTCGTTCTCATCCGTCACGGAGTCGAAGGGTATGATTTGATTTTGAATGACGAAATTCACCGGGCTTCAATGCGTGTTTGTGAGCCAACAATTTGCAATCCGTTCAGATGATGATCTTGCACTTCTTTCGCTATATATACTCAAACTGAGTATGAGAGATGATATAACGATGATGAAGAAGTCCAACAGAAGTGAGTCCGCCAATGTCGTCCATCGGTCTGTTTGTCTTATTGTCCGGGAGCGGAATGGCAAAACGGTTGGACGGATTTGCTTTAAAATTCATATACAAAGATTTTGGGGCAACAACTCACTTGCAACATCCTTTTATTTTGTTCAGCTTAATATTTTTAATTAACGGTGCCTGTCGAAATTCAAAATCTGTTTATGGTTTCTTGTGGCGAACGTGAGATTCCATAAAGTCCAAAAGAAAAATGTCTGGCGCTGTCAGATTTGGCCATGCAAAAGGCTAATTAAAATTGCCAAAACGGGAGATCATACGGCCCGAAAATTCGTGATTTAAAATCTTCATCGTTGACCGAACAGTGTGAGTGTGTTCTGGCGTATGATGATGTCAAATTACATCGCTGCTCATCGATGTTTCTGGACTCTCTCGGACTTCCTCGATCACAGCAGTGATACTCTCGGCATCTCTAGTACATCTAGTACATCTCCAGTAGTCCCATTTTGCATGACACACTTAATTTTTTGCGCACATGATGCAGGACAACAAGTAAAAACCATTACGAAATTCACGTTGGGTTAAAAAAACAAACCGGATATGAACATAAATTATGTTTGACAGCTGAGAGTTAAGTCATTTCGCGTGTTTGGATATCAATCAATTTAAACTACTCCAGACGAAAAACAAAAATGGCTAAAAATTAACTTATTTTATTTGTGTGCCTAGAAGCTACGTTGGATTTCAATATTGTACTTATGTGTTTTTTTTTGTCGTTATTCGACCGAAAGCGACGTTGTGAATGGGCATAGATGTCAAAGCTCAATGAGATTCCATTTCCAAAAATTATAATCATTCCCATTATAACTTTTGCACTTATTTAAGGCACACGGTAAATCCTAATCTCAATGACCACGTATAAAGTTCTGTTTTGTTTTCACAGAAAAAAATATTTCCGTAGTTAAGTAACGCTTTCAGTTATATTAAATTAATAAATACTTGAGTTCGGTCCAGCGTAAGAGATCGAAATTCGACAATATAAAATTTATATATTGATTCGCGAGGCAAAAAGCGTAAGACATAAAGAGAGAAACGAAAAGAAAACAACATCAAAACAGGACCTGGACCCCGTCAAAATCGGACGAAACCCTTCTGGTATGCTATGCAAGATATTCGGTCCAGTTTGTGAAGATGGAGTGTGTAGAAGATTCAATGACGAACTATGGTATAAGGGATATACACCGACGCTGACCCGGTAAAACAGCTAAAAATACAACGGCTGAGATGGCTGGACACGTGGAGCGTATGGATGACAACGCAAAAGCCCGAGGAGTCTTCGAATCTACCCCTGGGTAACAAAGCAGCAGACGAAGACCCCACCATAGATGGCGCGCATAGTTGGAGAACGACCTAAATCAATTTGGTGTGCGTAACTGGAGGCACCTAGCGAGGGATTGTGCTGGCTGGAGGGGTTAATTGGTCGACGCCGTTTTTCACCCCGGACTGTAAGCGCCACCCAAAGTAGAGTCATGCCTAGATATTTTGCTGTATTTGAGAATATGTCACATGCCACTTCTTAGTCCATTCCGAGTTACCGTTAACTGGTATCTGCAGCTTTTTTGTTTCTATTTCAACAGTTGCTAATAGAGCAAGTACAGCAGTGTCATCTGAAATAGTTGCTATAGTGGTTTCTCCGCTTACACGTAGGTCGCTAGTGAATAAAAGGTATAGCACTGGACATAGCACACTGCCCTGTGGTACTCTTAATGTTGAGTACTCTATCTCTTGTTTAATTCTGAAGAATCGATCTCATATATATGACTTCAGAATTGTTTAATACTGATACGGCAGTTGCCTTTGTAATTTATATTCACCAAGAAATATTGCAGAGGACACATTTTTCTCTTCAAATGCTTTTTCGATCTTATCTGTGATTCTATGCACTTGCTCAATTGTAGAGTGCTAATTTCTAAATAGAAATTGATGATTTGAGACTTGCGATTTTGCATCAATTATTTTTTGCAGATGTTTTACCAGCATTTTTTTAAATAACTTTGACAACATTGGTGGTATTGATATTGGCATATGATATATGCGGAATGTTTGCAACTGGCCTTTTCATTTTATTTGTTGCCTTCCAGAGCTTCTTTTGTAAGACTAGTAAGGTAGGATTTTAAGGACTTATTATTAAATTTTCCTATAAAGAGTGTTTTTTTTAGATGTTAGTTTTTAGAATAGAGATAAAACTGACATTTTATGGTCAAATCTGGCAAATCTTATGTCATTTATGTTCAGTTTGGTTTGCCATTGCATCATGAACAGGTTGACAAATGAACAACGCTTGAAAATCGTGCAAATTTATTTCTAAATAATGGTTCAGTTAGCGAAGTTTACAGCAAAATTTTTTAGTTTACAAAAACTTGACTTATTACATAGACATAAACATTATGTTAAACTCTTCCTCTTGTCAATACCTTTCCAACGATTTTCCATTTGTGTACATACATAACTTTAAAAGCAGTTAAAAAGGGGGGCTATTGGTTTTAATTTTTCGTGTTATAATGATTTCACTATTTTTATAAAATCTCTAACAATCTCCGACTACTTCAGAGTTCAAACATTATTATTTTGGGAGGCATTCCCTCTATGTTATGTCACAATACACGCATCATTGTGACTTTACCCTATGGAATGAATGTATTCCCTGCATTTTAACCTAGATCGATAATTTGGGTTTGAGTATGTCTGTCGAATATGCACCCTCTTCTAACAATGGAATCGCGATTCTCCAACCTGCTCCATTTTATTTTTCTCAGTATGACGCGGCAGAACACAAGTACCTTCATTTTTTTAAAAAAAAAATAAGAGAAAAAATATTCAAAGGATTCGTCTCATTGTAATTTTAATTTACATGTCATAAACATTCGGTTATTTGCGCTATGCCTGTGGATATTTTATGCAAAAACACGTTCGGTGCATATTGATGTGTATTTTTTTTTCCTATTTAAAATGGAACAGAATAGGAAAGGCATTTGAAAGGCTAGCCGTCTGGGAGCGGAGTGGATGAAGTACAGAGATAAATGCTATCGATGAAATTACTTTTTCCAATGGTTCATTGCCATGCATTGCTCTTGAAAATGTGCAGAAAATACAATTTTGAAAGGTCACAGACATAGGTTGCTTTTGAGGAAAATCCACAGATTATTGAAAGTTTGCCTCTTTTTAAGTTATACTCCCTCCCCCTCATCAGAGAAGGTAAGTACTTACCTTGCAAATTAATTCCTCTTCATAAATGTCACAATATTTAAAGAGCATGCCACAAGAGTACCGCAAGAGAACCTTCCACTTTCACACCACATAACACAAAAATGCCGACGACAAGGACTCATCCTTTTTGACAGGCTCATTTAAAACGCTGAATCAATTTAAAAGATTCGCCCTTTCAACAGTCAAACACACACATACATATATAAAGGGGAAGCGAGCAATTAAAACTCAACCAACCTTTTCAACCCCCCACCGCCGCGCCCAAGAGCCGTATCTTAGTTAAAACACGTGTAATTAGTTTAAGAATGGTTTCTTCTCGCATTCCCTTTATATTTCAAATTAAAATTTTACACACAACACACATTAATTTGTTGTAACACATTTACGTACATATGTATGTAAGAAGGTGAATAGTATAGTCGCCTTTCTCCACACCCTCATAATTTAAACCGCTAAAGCAGCGTGACGTGAAAGCATCTATAGAGAGAATCCCCAAAGACCGCACTGCCACCTGTCAGCAGAACCTTGCCATTTGTTCGACACCCGACTTAAGCTGCTCATAATTCTTTTGTAAGGACCTCCTTTGAATTACTTAATAACAATAGATGGAGCGCACAAAATGAACAATTTCTCGACTTAATTCCGAAATAAATGTTGGCGCGCGCTTTTTGTTTCCCTTTTAATAGCTGGAAGAGGGAGGAATTTATGAGAGGTATACGTACATACATACATGTACAGTTACAGTACATATCCTCTTGGCTGGGAGTGTAATTTGAGAAGAAATCAAAAATCAAGAAAATTTACTAAACTTTCAAGGACTAAGTACGTGCATTTTTCACCAAGTGATGGATAATTAAAGTCGGCGAAGAATTGAAATAAGCTTATAGTTGGCTTGTATCGAATATCCTTTTTTCTGTTTATTTTTTTTTTTTTTTTTGGAGGAAGTTATAAAAGTTATGTTTATTATGCATCAAGGGGAAGGAAGGAAAGTGTATGTAAATGGTCTGCAGGACGATGCAAGTTAATTCTTAAACTTGTACTGTACTCTTATAATTGTTGTAGAAGAACAATCCTTCGATCGTCGCGTCGCGTCGTCTTCTTATTGCCATTCGCAGTCACTTCGTAGACGGCGTCGTCGGTCTATTGCATCCAGAGAGGGATCTTAATTAGGGAAGAAACTTAATTTTCTTTGTGTCTATTCTGGCAGTGGGTAAAGATTTACTTTTGCCTTCTTTGTTCGCATGAAATTTGCATATTTGCTGCATCCTCGCCGCTTTGGTCGAGATTCACTTAATGAGGATGAAGCGAAAAGTGTGCTAAGCTTCACTTTCTGTTTTTTCTTTTTTTTTAATGGGAAAGGATGCAAGATAAGGATGTAAAACGATGGGGATTTCTTTGCAGAACTTAACGCATACTGGTCTCTTTATAGATAATTACAGAGAGAGAGAGAGAGTTTTTGAAACACAAGAAAGTTTTCGTATTTAAAGAAGTTTTTTTTTTTGCCATTGTTTTTCAATATTTTGAAATGCTTTGTAATATTTTTATAAGTGCTTAACTTTTGAACTCAAACTGTGAATGGCGTATATTATATCATAGCTGTATTACGTCTTAAAAATGTGTGGTATTTTGATGTCCTTTGTCGAAAGGAACATGTGAACAGATATTTTTTAAAATTCGGATTTTAAGTCATAGACTTTAACTATGGTCGAAGTGTACTTCCTATTTGCTTTACATTGCTGTTCAAATATGGTTATCTCTTTAGGATATAAAAAGACTTTTAATATACGTTTGCCCGGCGAGAAAACAAACAAAGATGGTAGCTTTGGGATACGCGAACACTCAGCGCGAAACACGGAAACTACAAGTTAATTCAGACTTGCACTTACTAGGGAATTGAAGCCGTTTCAACTTTAATTGAAAGTCCTTTGGAATCATCGGGATGTGCGGAATCCAAACATTTGCACTTTCCCTTTGAAAGTCACAATCCATGCTGGTACAAAAACCACAACAGAAAATATACATCTTTACTTTAAACTTGACACACGGAAATGAGTATCTGCGGTTCTACTTAAATCCGCCTACAACAATCAATTACTCCTTTCAAGTTTTGACCTCGGCGATGGTGGTACTGTCCATCCAAAATACAGATTCTGGGACTCTTATGTAACATAGCTTACACCTCCAGAAACATCACCACATAAAGTGTTAGTTTTTCAGGTTGGCAGCACTGGTTAGTAATGGCACCCAAACGTCATCTATCAAAGTTTTCAGTATACTCTGCCATTTAATCATGGAAAGACTTACAAACGAGCAACGATTGCAAATTATTGCAATTTATTATCAAAATTGGTGCCCTATGAAAAATGTGAAAATCGCTGTTTTATCGAAAAATTGCGTTTAGCGATGAGGCTCATTTCTGGCTCGACGGATACGGTATTAAGCAAAACTGTCGCATCTGGAGTGATGAACAGCCACATGCCATACCAGATGCATCCCGAAAAAACGACAGTTTGGTGCGCTTTATGGACCATAAAATATATATATTTATGATCACGACCAAATCCTAAGACTTTTGAGCAATGTCCGTCCGTCGGTCCGTACGCAATTTTTACTCCCTAGGGCTCCGAAATATTTAAGTGTAAACATTTTTGAATACGCCCACTGCTACGCCCACAATTTTGAAAAAACCGTTTTAAAGCTAAACTTAGAGAAAAAGAACGTTATAACCTATAGAAGATATGTAGGCATTTTCCTCCTTCATAAGGTTGTGATACAAAGTTTTTGGGGGCGTTTTTTTTTCAAAAAATATCAATTTTTTTTAAATTAAATAGAATCTTCATCTTCTTCCAAATGTTTTTTTCGTTGGGGCATATAGGGATATAGATAGGGTATCACACTGTTCGCCCCAAGCGGACTGTAGCCTTTTCTTATGTTTTTTAATTCACATAAACATTGTGTATATGTATTAAACCTAAGCCTATTAAGCAAAGTCCGTCCGTCCACCCGTATCAACTTTTGAGGCCTTTAAATTTATGCTAGGAAACAGACACTTGGAACATATACTCCCTATGGTCCCTAAATGGTAAAGTGTTAATTGGGGCTTTTTTTAACCATATGTTGTTTTCATCGAAAATTTCTATAGAAAACGGAAGAAATTGCTTACAAGATATTTAGATAAGAGCTCTGTGGATATCAGCATTTCGGATATTCCTGGGAGCATTGACGTTTTGTCTAAGAACTTAATTTTGGAAAGTTTGTTAAATTTGAACATTACTTGGTTTGGTACAACCCCAAAGTTGTAAACCATACGTCCAACCAGGATTCAGAACTTGCTTGTATAAAAGCAGCTTGTTTTGCATGCTGAGCTTGGGGAATTTTTCAATCAGCCAATGCATTTGGGTAATATCTCATAACGAGCTCCTCTCTTAACATGTGATTTCCATTTTAATTTTGCATCTAACGTTATTCCCAAGTATTTAGCCTCGTTTGGGTACGGAATTTCTATCGAGTCAAAAAAATGGGTAGATTACTTACATTTCTGTAGGTAAAAATAACGTGCGTGGATTTTGTCCCTTTGAGAAGAATACGGCAAGGTTTTGTCCAAGCGCATATTCTGTCGATAGCTTGTTGAAGCTTTTATGTAGCGGACTGAATCGAATCATCTACGGCTAATATCAATCTGCGAACGCCGCAACGATAGTATCCATTTCTTGCGGTATATCACGAGTGTAAAAGATAAAAATAAAATGGGGCTAAGAACGCTTCCTTGTGGAACTCCCGCCGCAATTTCTGTGAATTCGGAATACTTGCAATTAATAGCCAGATTTAAACGTTATAATTACTTCTTTAATTGCGTTTCCAAAAACAAAATACCAGATGGTTCGCTGGTTCTAACGAGAGACGCGATGCTGACTACTACTACTAGAATAAAAGTGATTGTTTAAAGAAACTATTTTACATATGCAAGTGAACATAGAAAATATAAGAAAACTAGACCGGTAATGCTCTCACTAGGAAACACCGTTGACACAAAATGTAAGTTAAAGTTGGTGATGCGTATTGACCAACGGCACTTGCATATGCGAGCAACAGATAAACAAAAAAGCAGAGAAATTAGAATTTATGTCGAACCATAGGGTATATACATTTTGTTTGGTATTAAATTAGGTCTTAACAATTTTAGTTTTATAGAATTAGCATATGGAAATTGAATATAATTAGACGATGCAAATAATTTATAATTTAAGAAAAGCAAAGAAACAATGAAAATAGATTCTCAAACAGAGTCTGTCCGATAAATAAGAGCTTAGGTTCTCATATAATTGATTTGGAAGAGTTTTTTTTGTTAGTTTCTATTTTAATCCATTTTAATGCTATTGCTTATCGAAAGCCTGAGAGAGGTCAAGAAAAACATTGGAACAAACGTTTTTTCCTCTTCTAGTGCTTTCTCAATTTCATTGGTTATTCTATATAACGGTAGAGTGTTTCGTTCTAAATCCGAATTCATGATCCGGTGTTAATATCGGCGTTGTTCAATAATCGAAAGCAATCGCTTCAATATAAGTTTTTCGAATATATTCGACGTTATTGGTAGAAGCTGTATTGGTCAATAAGACTTTTTGTCATTTGGAGGTTTTCCTTTTTCCTTAGCTATCTTCCATTATCGGTGAACATACAGCAGCCTATTCGAGGGCAACTCTTAATAAGATCATATCCAGTCTTAGTAAGATCAATAAGTTATAGCATTTTCCGGTTTCCAAACTGTTGGGTGTTCAAAGATTTAACTATTTCTAAATTAAAATTGATTGTTGACTTCTCCATTCAGGCATGTAGACAAGTACGGTATGGTACGGTTCGGTGGCTTGTGCAAGAACGCACCCATTTCGACGCGCTAGTATCGTACTGCCGGCAGGCATGCCTAACTGCACTCCTTTGACTGAACAGTCCACCAAAATACTCATCGATTTCGGCAGGATTTCCTGTAATCCTGGAACTAGATGAGATCGCTTAAAGTTGTATTTAGTGCATCCGTTACACTCTCCGAGAGTCACGCGACATTCGAAAACGAAATAAGAGAAAGTCCAGTGTCAAACTTGCTACGAGAATAACCAAAATTGACCATTGTCAATATTCTATAAAAAATGTATTTGCCCAAAGGCAAATGGTTAAATCCGCCTTGTCAAAGCATTTATTTGATTGTTTCTCTTCTTCGATTTGAAGTCATGTTCAGTTGTTCGGTCTGCAGTTGTTTGTTCATTTATGTTCGGCTACCAATGAAAAAATGAAAAAAAAAAAACATATAAACCTCTGACTTGGTTTATTACTCCAATTACCCTGAAGCTACAATAAAAGCGAACATGATTCCATAACGAACCATTACTGCCTTAAAGCCACCATTCGCTTCAAGCATTTCGATAAAATAGTAATTAAAACTGTCTACTGCGTTGCACTCAACAATACAACCACATCAACTTCCTTGGAGCGTCTAAAAATCCGCCTGCTGCTTGCTTGCTACGCTTTCAAATTTCAAAACGAATCAAAATCATAACAAAAGACTGAAACATTTATGCTCGAGCCCGCTTTTGTTTCGCTAAAAGTCAAGCAAATAACAATAAAAAAAACGAAAGCAAACTCAAAACATAGGCACAAGGCAGCACGGTAGGAAAGAAAAAACGTATTTGTCATCTGCAAAATTGTTTTTCGAACACAACATCCACCCCACCAGAATAGAGTGATGATGATAACCCGCCGCCACCGCCGCCGCTCACAAACTAAAGTCAAGCGTATATAGAGGCATATAATGAAACAGTCCCATAAGGGAACATGGGAGGGGGGGGGGGGGGCATAGTGGGGCATCTAAACAATGCAAATGGGATGCCTCAAGGATATTATTTGCAGAACAAAAATAAAGTCAAAATACAATTGAATGCAATATCCTGAAAAGCCTCCAAGTATTCCGCCTCTGAATGTGTATCGTATCGTATCGTCCTGCCCAGCCTCAGCTTTTTCTTTATTTGTATGGTGGTCTAAGAGTGTGAGACAGAGATAGGCAGATGGAGTGCAGTGTGTGTCTGTTTGTCTGTTTGTCTATTTGTCTGTTGGACCAAGAGACACGCTCTGCAACAATACCAGAATGACTTGCTGCAGTGTGTTTGTGGAGAATAAAGAAGAAAGGACAAAACAAAAATGAAAAAAATAAAAAATAATTGTGGCTTCCTATTTCCCTTTTTGCCATTGCAGTTGACTCCACTTTTCACTTTGGCATTATGTGCTACTGCCGCTGTTGCTGTTGCTGTTGTTTTGTGTCCCTGTAAAATTCCCCGGCCTCCACTCGGCAAATGAATTTCTATTTATTGTTTGAGGATGATGGATACAAACAAATGGAATGAGTAACACTATGTACTATACTCTACTGTACTATGCTGTACTGTACCATATCAAGGCAGTGAAGGCATATCCTTATTCCTTAAACGCAAATGACAGTTGTGGAGCTGATGACGACGACGACTGCGATGATGATAGATACCCCAGGTTATAGGTAGCAAGTAATAATAAATAAAAACAAGAATGGACAAATGTATGGACGAGACGCGACGAGACGGCGCAAGGCGACTGGGGGCGAATATGACATGAATAACAATAAAATAAGAAGAAGAAGAAAGAAAAGAAATTAACAAAGACAGACATAAATACGAAATGAATAGCAAGGATAATAATTATGTCTTTTTTGTTGTGTTTTCGGTCGTCCTGTCTACATACATACATCCACATAGGAGTTGAGTCCTTTTTGGGGGTCTGTCGACTGTCGTAGTCGTATCACCATCGAGACGAAACAATGGTAAATTAAAGTGGGGGAGAGCAATCCACTCCACGATCAATGGAGGTACATTTTTAAATAACAGATTTCCGAAACTGAAAAATATCACATTTCAGAGCTTTTGACGAGTACTCGGACGAACAGCCAGATGATGAGATGAGATGAGATGAGTTTCACAGTTCGACTAAGGATTCTTGTTACTGATAGGACAGAGAATGATTAAAATACGAGTTGTTGGTTTTTTTTTTGTAATTTCTTTGAGAACATGAGAAGCCTTTATAGGATCTGTGGCAATAAATTGGGATTCGATGTTGTGGACTGACATTTTTGAAAATCGCTAATGGAAATTTTCTTTCAGGAGAAAAAATGGTGTCCTCATTTTTGTGAGTAAATAGTTCAAACTCAAAGGCAGGCAAATCAAAAAAAAAAAAAAAACAAATTCGAAAAGGTAAAAAGGTAGTATTGGTATTGCGTAAGATGTTTGAGCAGTCATAGGACTGCAGTTCATTTATTTAGTAAGACATATGTGCAATTTCAACTTCTCTAAGAATATGTGACCGCCGCGATGCAATGGACAAATCGACTGCCAAGCGAAACAGTAGGTTATCAGACTAAACTCTCTAAAGGCCTCTCAAGAACTAACTTTTGCCAAGAGCTGACCTTCGATAGATCGAAGAGCAAACAAGGTCCACCCAAGTAAAGGGTGATTTTTTAGCTGGTTTGGTTTTGGCAACACTGGTTTTGACAGCTGACGTATGTTTAGTACCTTGTGTCACTGTCAAACAGCTTCAGTTTGGTTTGCAATTTAACCATGGATCGTCTTACAAATGAACAACGCTTGCAAATTATTGAATTTTACTATCAAAATTCGTGCTCGGTTCGAAATGTTCATCGCGCGCTGCTTCCATTTTATGATCGGCATTCTCGACCTTCTGAGCAGTCTATTCGGAAGATTGTGACCAATTTTCGCACCAAATTTACTTTGTTGGACATTAAACCACCAACACGTTTACGTACTGTGCGTATTGAAGAAAATATTGCGGCCGTATCAGCTAGTGTGACAGAAGACCGCGAAATGTCGATTCGGCGCCGTTCCCAGCAGTTAGGCCTTTGTTACAGCACTACGTGGAAAATTTTGCGGAAGGATTTGGGCGTAAAGCCTTTTAAGATACAGCTGGTGCAAGAACTAAAGCCAGCCGACCTACCACAACGCCGAATTTTTGGTGAATGGGCTCTTGGAAAGCTGGCCGAGGATCCACTGTTTGGTGCGGTTTATGGGCCGGCGGCATTATTGGGCCATATTTCTTCAAAGATGATGCGAATCGCAGCGTTACTGTCAATGGTGAACGCTACCGAGCGATGATAACAAACTTTTTTTTGCCCGAAATGGAAGTTCTTGACTTGCATGATATGTGGTTTCAACAAGACGGTGCCACATGCCACACAGCACGCGAAACAATGGCGCAATTGCGAGGCGAGTTTGGTGAACAGTTAATTTCACGTTTCGGGCCGGTCAATTGGCTTAGATCGTGCGATTTGACACCATTAGATTATTTTTTGTGGGGGTATGCCAAGGCTAATGTGTATAGGGACAAGCCCGCTTCGATTGACGCACTGGAAGCCAACATCCATGCATTCATTCGTGAGATACCGGCCGATATGTGTGAAAGAGTATGCCAAAATTGGACTCAGCGGATGGGCTACTTGAGACGCAGCCGCGGTCAACATTTGCATGAAATTATCTTTAAACATTAAATTGCAAGGTTCAAACTATCGATTCAAATAAATACTTCATTCATTTTTTCGAATTTTTTGTGTTTTTTTTTTAAAAAAAGTTCTAAACCTCTTAAAAAATCACCCTTTACAAGGGAAGTGATCGAAATGGGGGATATCTATGAACTCAGCGCGGAAATGATAGTACTGCTAAGCTAAAACTCCTTTTAGGTATTTAAAAAGAACGTCTATAAGTTTCGCATTGTTAACAAATGCAAACTGAACTTCATTGCCAATTCGGCAAGGAAAAAACAAGGAGGGTTAAAGTTTGTACAAATATTTATCCTCTTCCTTTTAGTATGGCTGCCAGTACCAACTGGGTCTACAAATTGGGGGTAGACAAATAGATTTGAGATTTCGAGACTTCGTGACGTATTCTATGTATGATTGGTGGAAATGTAGATGTATATAGAGGCTGCTTATAAATACGGAGTGTCCAAAACTTCGCTGGATTCAGTGATAAATTGGCCCACTGTTGTATGATCTGTAGATCTTCGTTAATCATCACAGATATAATTGGACGTCGTCAACAAACATATGGACAATAAATGCTTAACAAGTTGTGGGAGTTCGTACATATTAAATGAAAATAATATCCGCCTGAGAATCGAACCCTGCGGAACTCCTGGGGGAACCTCAAGAAACGAAGACAATTTTTTTCCCACTGCTACGCATTTTTGACGTCCCATTAAGTATGACTACAAGAGTTAAACTGCGAGTCGAAAATCCAAACTTGTACTGCAACTTCATACAGAGGACAGAGTGATCCACCGTGTCTAATGCTTTTGAGAAGTCCAACAATGTCAAGAACGTAGGACAGTTGGTATCCAGGGCATTGCGGATGTAGTCTACTACAATTAATATCGCAGTTTTAAAGCAAAAACTGGATTGGGCAGAATTCAAAGAGTTGTTGCTGCTTAGGTGCGCTTGCATTTGCTTTAGCATGGTTTTCTCGAAAACTTTAGGTAAGATATTCCAAGTTTTTAATGCGTGATTAAAAACAGAACAAGTAATTTTATTAGGAATTCAGGATTAATTTCATCCAAACCCATCGTATCAGATTTAACTGATTGCACGGCTTCAACTACATCTTCATCCGTTAATCGAATGAAGTTAAAATTTACTGTATTGTCATAAGAATAGCTAGAATGATTTGTAAACTGTGCGGAGTCGTGATTATGTGTTGACGGCGCAGAGACCAACACAAACTGCGAATTGAGAACATTACAATCGGCACTTACAGTTACACTTGAACGCTGTCTTCCATTGCCTAGTTTGCGCAAGGTCATATACTCTATATGTTTTCTCGTTAAGAAATGCAAGAATGTGCTGAACTGTAGCGAATATGAGACAAAACAACTGATGTATTATAGGGAGTACTAAATGAAGCGGCATATAAACTTATGTTGGGGTGAGTCTCTATTTGAATTTGTTTTTAACTTCATGTTTCTTACCACCCAAAGCAAGTCCTTGACATCAGTCTTATCATCAACAATAATAACCTGAGGGTAGTAATATGGAAAGTCTCCAACCTTCAATCGGAGTATCAACAGACATGCTTAAAGGACACTGAAATGATGGAATAAAGGCATATTCATCCTTACGAAGTTGACTATAGATTCTACCGCAATATATATAAAATTATTTCTAAATCACACTCCAGCCCGTCTTTTATTAAAAGAACGAATGGAACCTGGAATGAACTGAGGAATCAGTGGAGCTTCTTTTTAATACTCGCTGCATGGGCCATTGCGCTAGTTCGGAGAACTCACAACCTACACGATGGCAAGGAACAACATTAAGGAGAAGATCTCCTGGGCGATCTCCATTACGCTACAAAAGCTTCAAAAGCAGCTTCAAAAGTAATGTTGTCTTGGCTCGTTGTCATTAACAGATGATGTATACTTGCTTAGCCATGAATATGACTTGGATAAGATAAGCACCTGGGCTACCAGTTTCGGTCTTGTTGCACATCCAAGAAAAACAAAACTACCAAAACCAAAATACCAAAACACCAAACAACAAAGTCAACAACCATGGTGTCAATCTGAGATTTAAGCTAAACTGAAAGTCAAATATTGAGAACTGAGTGCAAAAAGCTTACTGCGTCTGTAGCAACCCATATACTCACTGTTGGGTCCGCTTGAGCACGGCCTTAAGCATTTTCAAGTTGAGCAGAGCGCAAATAACAACGTGTAACGGAACTACTGCGAGTCATACGATCGAGCCCTATCGAAGCCCTCAATGTAGTTTCCAACCTTCTACCCTTTGACCTGAATAACAAAACCATTGTATCCTGTAATAAAGTAAGACATAGCGCGCGTATTTTCGTCAGTACTAAATGAATCCAAGGGCTAGTATTCGCTTCGGAATAATCTTTGCGGTTCTCCGTTTTCAAACAAAACTAGATATTAAACTCTAGGCAATCCGTTCTTCAATGATCTGTCGGACATCCCAGGCTTACATTTTAGTAACCTCATCCAATTTCTCAGTTCCACTGGATGGTTTTGAGGTCTTTATATAACTTTTTATGCTTAATATGTACAAGTCTCTTTAGCACCGCTTAGCACCAGGTACTTAAACCCACCAAATAGTGGCTTAAGAATCGGATTTTTTAAACTTTTTCAAAAGCTTTATTCTTCATAGTACATTTTCCAAATAGGTGGGCAATCAGCACAGCAAAATACACCTCAGGGTTGCTGCTTCCAGAGCTGTCATTCCAACAGATCCTGACAACTTTACGACCTCAATCGCAAACGAAAATTTTAACATCATGCGACTAAAAATACCTGAGTTCAATCTTAATGGACCCAGAATTCACCTCTCCAAACAGCTAATGTCATCTTAAGGAAACAAGAACTAAATGCAATTAAATTCTGACATTGATGCTGCCAAGGAACTTTTAGATATCTCCTTTTCTTAACCTTTACACTACCCGCAGCAAAAAGCCGCCGCGTTCAAATTTAACGTCAAAGTAAAAGACACCGCTCTGTCAAGAGGAAGCAACAGAAGATACCCAAGTCCCAAATAAAAACATTAGAAGCCTCAAAATACATTCGCCTCGTTTCGAACATCAAAAAGAAAATAAATTGCTCTTCCTTCAACAACTGCTCCTGCTGAAACGTGTCTTGCCACAACCAACCAACCAAGGAACCAAGGAACCCTTCCGACATACACACAGCGGCGAATTAAAACTGAAAATATAAATGAGCAGCAAAAACGTATTTGTTTCTGTCAAAGGGTTTACGGTTCCTCTGTCTAATCAACTTGAATATTTTCCGAGGCACCCTTTGGAGCCATTTATCCTGCGAGACACTCCGCTTGGTCTCTCTAATGAACCGAAAGACAGTCTGATTTTTTTTTCTTCTTCTTTTGCCTCACAGTAAGTATGTTTTCGTTTGCGTTTCGCGAAATTAATTACCATGGCTCGTTCGCTCGCATCCTTTTTCGGGTTCAAGGACTTTTTTTTTGCTTGTGCTGCTGCTGTTGCCACTGCCGCTGCCACTGCCAAAGCTTAAGACAATCGAATGACCTACATTACACTGAATAATGAATCAGCTAACATCCTTCGAACACTTTATTCTGCTCTTTACGAAGGCAGGACGCAAGCACACGAAACCTGCTCACGCTAATTGAAAACGAAAGAGGGCACGAAGAATGGAATTGCAACCCTTCCACCGCTTCGCGCATTCAAAGTCAAAACATGACGTTCGGCGGAAGGAACGTGTGGCTTATGCTTGCCTGCGCCACTACCCTTACCGATTCATATATGTACTACATACATACTGTTTGGAGATGTGTGCCCGCGTATATTGGCCGGGACCACATCACATCGCGATTCCTTAAGCGTTTCCAATGTGCATAGCGGCTTGAAACCGGATGTGACATGCTTTTAAAGTCGGAAGTACTTACTTCGAGTTTGAAATCAGCCTCGATTGCAATGAGTGTGCGAGTGTGTGGCTGACAGTCGATTTCGTACAGGATTCGCTTCGAGTTTTCAGGTCGATACCTATTCCTATTCGTATTTCTTCTGAGCCGCCCTTGTACAATCTTAGTACCTATATGCTATAGCTATGCCCTATAGATAGTTATTCCCGAACAAAATATTTATTTTACATCGTCATGCGATTGCTGTGTAAATCTTCGTCCTTAATTCAACCTGTCACTTTATATCTTTAGCAGAAAAACAGACTGAACTGTGTTTAAGGATCATTAGCTCTACTTGCCGGTTCATTTGCAGCTGCAGGATGAACATTTAAATGAACAAAACAAAATTTGGTACCTGCTGCACGAATCCATACTTAATCATTGCCTGCCACACAGTCTCTCTTCATAGAAGAAACCTATTTGGAAAGGGGACAATAAAAGTAGACAAAAAAAAACAACGAACACACAACTACCCCAAAGAAAGCAATTTACCAATTCAAATGAAAGGATTAAGATATCTTCGAAACTGAATCAGTTGAAACGCGTTGAATTTCAAACAGCAATATAGCAGAATATCGAAGCATCGACAAGAGAACCAGTGAACCAAGTGGTCATTTAGGAACGTTGATGCACATCACACATAGCGTACGTTGAGAATATTTCTCTTTCTGTGAGAATCCAAATGCCTGAATCCGATCCAATTCAATAAACCCAAACAATAATCACTGTCATTTCGAATCATTGCCATATATTCCTTGCTCGAGACTCCTTTCCATCCTTCCTTCCTTTCATTCATCCCCCGAAGTGAAGAGCCGAATTTGTCCTTGTCGTTGTCGTAGCTGTCCTCGGCGCAACTACCTCTCATAAGCCACCCCATTGACAGAGAGGAATAAAAAAAAAAAAATTTCAATTTCACATTATCAGGAGTACCAGGATATGACACATCCTCATTGGTATTCAATTCAGAGCACAAGTCTCGATAAGGATATTGTCATCTTAGGAAATCACGTTCCGTGTGGATTATGTGTGTATTGTATGCGCCTTTTGGGTGTACTTGTACTGCGCCTTGCTTCATGTTTAGGCCCACTATGTGTGCGAGTGTGTTTGGAAGAGTTTTATTTTTTTTTTATTTTTATTATTATTACACACACACATACACACATATATACTCACAGGACGCGGCTGAACCGTGAAAAAGAATTTTTCACTTACGGGATAAAGAAGTGCCGGCGACAGGACGTAGTCGTCTAAGGATGGCGATGGAACATGAAAATTGATTCGTTTCCGATGAACCAAAAAGCTAAAGGGTACAATCGATACTCTGCTGGAATTATGATAAGCCGACACTTTTGGAGGCAAATCCGCGCAGGAAGTTGTTAGCTTTATGTGGCTCAAAAGACTGAATCGCAGGACTGTTTTTTTTTTATGGATTTGTGGTGATTTCGATTTGAAATTTTATGTATTAAAGTGGGTTTGTGAAAAGACAAGGATTGGGATTAGGTTCGTAAGGCATGATTCTTTTTAACTTGGCTTAGTTAGCGCGAAAAGAAGGTTTCTAAGAGACCGACCAAAGCTACAGTTCTTAGTTCAAGTTAGAGATAACAAGCCGAAAAGTGGTTTCTGTTTTATCACAATTAGCTCCAGTTTTCGAAAGGTTGCAAAAGAATTCCAAGGATAGAATCAACGGTGACCGACTAAACTAGTATGAGCCTTTTCAACAAATTTGAATCCCACTGTCAGGCTATTGAAAAAGGATAGGTGGCAGAGGAACACTCTTAATGGGTGAAAGTTAACTCTCGTATCCCCGAAATTGGTAACTGGGTCCGAAATTATTGGCATGCTATCCAAGGTTCCCAGATTGGGCGTTGTGTGATCGGGATAACTTCCAGACCCCATAAAAGCTTTTAGTTTTTAGAAATGCAAGGACAGCCTCGAATTCTTATTTCCCTCAAATGGAAACCAGGACTGAAATATCAACGGACAAGAGAGTGTGAACGTAGAATATGCGGACATTCTACTCGCCAGATGCTACTCAAAATCTCGAGTCATCCAGGATACAAAAGGGTGTTTTTTATAGGTATAGAACTTCGAATTGAAATAAAACACAAGAAAATCGTTTTAATGTCCATCAATTTGGCTTTATTGGAAGGATAATTTTATGCCATTGATGTTTAAATATGATTTCGGGCATGGCCGCCGCGGCTGGTGCGAATAAAGACAAGTCTAGAGGTCCAATTTTCAAGCACTTTGGGCTGTATGTCGGCAATAACGCCACAAATGTTGGCTTCCAAGTCCCCTAACATTTCTGGTTTGAGATAATAATCCAATGGTGTCAAATCACACGATCTTGGTGGCCAATTGACAGGTCCATTCCGCGAAATTATGAGCTCATCGAATGTTTCCTTCAATAAATCGATTGTGACGTGCGCTGTGTGGCATCTAGCGCCGTTTTGCTGGAACCACATCTCATTCACCTTCATGTCATTCAATTGGGAAACAAAATAGTCGGTTTTATGGCTCTATACCCGTCTCCATTAACGGTAACTGACTCTCCAGCATCATTTCGGAAGAAGTATGGCCCAATGACTTCACCAGCCCATAGAGCACACCAAGCAGTCAGTTTTTGTGGATGTTATAGCCTTTCAAGGGTCTCATATGGATTCTTTTCACTCCAAATGCGGCAATTTTGCTTGTTGTCGTAGCCATTCAACCCAAAATGAGCCTCATCACTGCGTTGTTCACATGTTTTATAATGAAATGGCAAACCAAACTGAACATAAATGACATTAGAGTTGCCAGATTTCACCACAAACTGTCAGTTTTATCTCTATTCGAAAAACCAACCTCTAAAAAAACACCCTACATATGGATAGAATACGGTATGATGAAAGGAAAGACTTGCAATATTTAATACGGCTGCAACAAAATATTGCATGTGTTAGAATAAAAAAAAAAAATAAAATAAAAATAAATATTAGGCCTAGCTTCTCCAACCACAGTCATCCACATGATAGCCCGACGAGCAACTTTTTTTTATACCTATCAATTTAGGAAAACTCACATATACCAACAGAACATCCTGTATAACCTGAACCAGAACCATCCTTGATGAACGACTGTGGGGCAGCCCTCGCCGGAACGGCTCCTTTAGCAGTTTTTGGCTCACCAAATTTTTAAAATGTTAGATCTATAAAGAATAAAAGTTATAAGTTAGAAATAAAGGGTGATCCATTTCGAGGTTCCCTACTTTTTAAAGAAAAAAACACAGAAAATTCAAATTTAATGGAGAATGTTTATTATCATTTGAAAGAACATTCTTTGGCATTTATTTTTTGAAGATTATGTCTATCAAATGTTGGCCGTTGCTACGTCGCAGATGGTCCATCCGTTGAGTCCAATTTTCGAGCATTTCGACTGGTAACTGGCGAATGACACGCGTGATGTTTTCCTTCAAGGCCTGAATCGAAGCGGGTTTGTCCGCATAAGCTTTTGACTTTACATATCCCCACAGGAAAAAGTCTAACGGTATGATATTACACGATCTTGGTGGCCAATCGACCGGCCCAAAACGTGAAATTATGTTCTCACCGAAATGTTCTCTCAATAAGTCCATTGATTGATGCGATGTGTGGGAAGTGGCGCCGTCTTGCTGAAACAAAATGTCGCCGAGATCACGAGCTTCAATTTCAGGCATCAAATAGTCGGTTATCATGGCACGATAACGGTCGCAATTGACGGTTACGTTCGCACCGGCATAATTTTTAAAGAAATATGGACCGATGATTCCACCGGCCCACAAACCACACCAAACCGTTGTTTTTTCTGGATGAAGTGGCAGTTCTTCAATCTCTTCAGGTTGCTCTTCGTCCCAAATGCGGCAATTTTGTTTGTTTACATACCCATTAAGCCAGAAATGGGCCTCATCGCTAAACAAAATTTGCCTCGAAAACGTCGGATCTTCTTGGAACTTTTCAAGAGCCCATAGAGCGAAGCGATGTCGCTTGGGAAGGTCGAGCGGGTTCAGTTGTTGCACAAGCTTTATTTTGTACGCTTTCAATTTAAGATCTTGACGTAAAATGCGCCAAGTCGTTCCCTATGTCAGTCCGAGTTGCTGCGAACTGGGGTGATGGTGTTGCGAATAGTACGCTCAGTAGGCCGATTATGTTGACCATAAGTTGAGCGAAGTGCACGAAACACATTCCTCACAGAACGTGAATTTTCATAATAAAGTTGAACAGTTTGTAAACGTTGTTTACGCGTAAGTCTTTTCATTATGAAATGCCAAACAATACTAAACAAAAATAACATGACAGCATGACACACGACTCACACGTGATCTGTCAAAAGAGGCTATTGAAAAAAGTATCTCTACTTGGATCACCCGTTGCAATAAAATGCATAACGCCAAAACAAAAATTTGACTTCTATTACAACTTAATAACAAATATTCATTGCATACGTAATTTGCACATCTCTATTTCGAGTATTAAATGCACTTCTCTAATCCATTGTCAATGCAAAAAACTGTTAATGACGTCTTAATTTTGAATGGGCATTGGTAATGCAATTTTCCTAAGAACAACTTGCTTGTGTCTGCCTTAAGTGGATAAGTAAGTTGCTTAACGATTCATATTTCTTCGTTAATTATGCTGCAACTAATTTTTTTATTTAAGATTTTTAGTAAGAAAACCGAAGTAATCTGCGCAGACCACCGCCACCGCCGGCGCCCTCACAATCTAAGGAAAATATTAACATGTCCGAGACCAACACCCCTTTTACATTCGCGAAATATTTAATACTTTTTCGGTGGCTCCTCTTTCACTGAAAAGGCTCCCAAATATCTTCAAATATGTACTATTTAAAATTTAAACGACAGCACTGCGGTGAGGATCGATTGGGGATCATTAGACAGAGAAAGAGCTTTCTCCCAATTATTTTAAAGTGGGGTCTTTTTTTTTTACTTCCTCGTTTACATTAGTATACTAAAGAGAAAGTTATTGCAATCGTACGGAAAATTCGAACTCAACCCGAGTATGAGAGATGATATAACGACTATGCAGAAGCCAATGCCGTCCGTCGGTCTGTCTATCCGGGCGCCATATGGCGAAACGCGTCGATGGATTTGCTTCAAAGTTCATATGTAAGGTCTTTTGGGTTACATCTCGGGGCATCTTTTTATTTTTTGCTTTATCGTTTGAAATAACGGTACCTGCCATACATTTTTTTTTGGTGAAAATCACTTATCACTATTTTTCTAGAAAAAGGGTTCAAGGATTTTGGTCTTTTTTTGTATAAAGGATACTTGGGATGGGGCCAAAAATACTGTATACTCAGTTTTTGGAAAAAAAAAATGCGATTAAATGTAATTTATAAAACCGCCAAAATCTCGAAAACTAACGAAGCGAACTCCAAAAAATTTTAAGTGTTTTTTTTAAAACTATAAAGCTGAATAAATTCGCATACTTCGATTTTTGAAATAATTTTGCTTTAATTTTTTTTTCATATACGATTTTCTTCAAAAACGGCTCTAACGATTACGAACAATTATGTTAAAAATGTCCAATGTGCGAAATTACATCAAAATCGTAGGTGCCCTTTCTGAAAATAATTAATTTTTGAAAACATAAAGAGTGATTTAAATAAATTTTTCACCATTAATTTTCGATTAATTTTCGATCTCATCTCATTTACCGAAAAAGTTTCATATGACGCAAACGTGCACTTTATTTAATTTAAGAAAGAGGTCTTCCAATTCGTTTTCAAATGCAGTACCAAAAGTATCGGTAATTTCATATTATTTGGTGATAGTGATTATCTCTTGAATCACCCTCCTTCGTCTTCTCTCTTCTTTCTCACTTGTACCTCGTTGTTTTTTTTCACTAAACAAACTAGTAGGCACGATAAATTCACGTGTGTACAGGAAGGCAGAGAAACTCCCTACGATGAACTGATGCCGCGCATCAGCAAGCATGCCTAGTGCTGTGGTTGCCATGGGGTCATAGGCCAATCAACCCTTTTTTTTACATCATCATTTTCATTAACATCTTCAAGTTATTTTCCAATAACATGGGAGTTTAAATAGATTTAAATCTAGATATTGCATGCATTCTGCGACTTTGAAGACTTTAACTGATAAATGGCATTGAATGCATTGAGTTACTTCGAAGACTTCAGAAATTTCTATGTATTCAGGGCAAAAGAAGAATTCCTTCAAAGATGGCTGCATCCCTTTAAAGCTCCACTCTGGCGTAAATATCCATGTAGCGAATCATCTGACTTCAATCCCATTCTTAACTGTTCCCAATTACATTCATTTGGAATAAGTAGAAAGTGTCACTCTTCAGTAGGCCATTAATCACCCCCTTTAGTCGCATTCGTATTTAGCCTATATAAATTCACCAGCCAAACAAATGAATTCGTGTCACCGTCTCATCTCCCCTGCTGGTGCCACCCCATATTTTCATCACGCTCTCTGCGAAGCCAATTTCGATTTCGATTCCATTCCATTATTCAATTATGAAGTCATTAAGTCATTAGGGTGGAATTTTATCGCAAAATTTATCGCGTTGAGTTGCGGAACGTGCATTGCGCTCGTCCTCCACCGAACAAAACGTAGCTGGGCCAGGTCATGCCAAGACGACCGCCAATAAATGGCACCTCATTGCTTACTCCTAGGCGGCATTTTTTTTCTCTGTCACTGTAGAACGATAATAAAAATTCTCGCACGATACAAGAATTAACCGAGTAAAAAAGAGGGTAGACGCGGCTCGTCGTTGGGTGTATCGCACTTTTATTCCTTAACGCCTTTTTGTGTTGCGTAATGATGCCACTCCAACACCGACACCATATCGATTTCCAATTTTTGGCAAGAATCATTTCGATAAACGGTCTAAGGGAAGAGAATGCAGTCGGCACGCGGACAGTGTCACATGGTCAAGATAAATTGTTAGAGTGCGAAAACTTTTTTGATTACATGAAATCATCCATGCCAAAGTCCCCCCTTATGCACCCATAAAGTGTCTACTAACAGAAACAACCTCCCCCCCCCCGCCACAAAAACTATCAACCACAGCTAAGGACTGTGAAAAGTTTTTGTCGCAGTATCGCCACCGATGGCAATAAAAAAGGACACATCAGAAGGAGAGAAGGAAGAAAACTACCAAAACACTGATTTTTAGCCCTTAAGGGTTGCGGGCGCTAACCACCGGAGTAGGGTGAGGTGGATGAAACATATTGTCCGATGGTGAACTAACATACGTCTATTTATTGTATTATGCCAGTAGCGGGGGTCAATCGGCAGACCAACATCTCACAATGCAATGGAAATCGAGAAAGGTTAAGAGTGAGTCATTTAAGCATACTCATGTCGGTGTAGGTGGAGCTCTGCGAGACTATAAATGATAATAAAATATATGTTCATCCGAATCGGAGTTTGACTAATATCCGGATCGGGAAAAATAGTTCGATTTTATCTGGCGTCAATTTAGAGAAATCGTACAAGAGGTTGATGTATGACATTTTAATAATTGACTACAATCATACAAAGTTTAAAGTGCGCTATTTTTGCCTCCCTTATACAGTTTCGAAGGATCAATCTAACTGCATGGGATTGCTAATCACAGCTGATGGCATTATCATATGCGATCGGCAAGAAACCTTAACTAAACTTCTGCAAGTTGCAATTCACAAACTTGTCTTTGAAGGGTTATCCCAAAGACATCTTAAGAAACCCCACTCTATACGGGAAAATTTTCAATCGGGATAAGGTTAAATAGGAGATGAACTCGTTCAAACCATATAAGGTACCAGGTACAGACGGTATTTTTTCAGCTCAAAAAGGCTTGGATTCTTACTACCAACCATCATTGCCTTATTTCGGTTCAGTTTTAATGGGGGATATATAGCACAAACCTTGGAGGACCTCACCAACTACCTAAGTCATTTCGACCCATAAGTTTGACGTCTTTCTTCCTCAAAACAATGGAGAGAATTACTGACATCAGAAATTGCTTAAACATTAGTATACCTCTACACCCCCATCAATATGCCTATCAGAAAAACTACCGAAGAAGCACTTTTGAACATAACAGCCCAAATCAAAAGTGAATTCACATGCAAAGAGGTTGCAGAGGTTGTGTGCCTTCCTAGACATTCAGGGTTCATTTGCTAATATTGGATATCATCAAACTCTGAAATATCAGGTTGATCATAGGTTAGATCAAAGCAATGCTAGAGAGTCGTAAGACAACTGCTTCGTCAGCGTTGACCTCAGTATCAGTAACAGTAACAGTAGCAGTAACAGCCCTGAAGGGTAGGTCTTGGTTATAGATAACTTAATCCTAAAACCTGGTCATCATAATTGTAGGCAAAGAAACAAAGGACGTTACACCACGTGTGCAAAACCCTCTTAGGAATCTCTCTATCAAACCCATTTACAAACAGAAAAAATTGAAATCTAAATTAAATTAAGCATTCTGACAACTTAGATCTTAGATAAAAGACTAAATTAGAATTCCACTTAAGTAATAAAACTTAAAAAGCAGCTAATCCTTTTTGGATGGCTCAAAAATCGAATCGAATCTGGTGTGGGAGACGGTATCCATGGACCAAACAAAAGTCTAAATCCATGGCCCCCGATATCTATGGAGAAAAATCCCAGTGTCGTTCAGGCAGAGCTCTATGCCATAAAAGAATCTTGCAACTACTTTTCGCACGAAAGCCAGGCTGAGCGGGACTCAAAAGTTTGTTTCTGCTAAGGTGATATCTGCATCGATATCTGAAATGCTTTTAATATAAAAGGAAATATTGCGATTAGTCTATACTAGCCTTTTTCCATGAAAAGGGGTATTTACAAGTGGTTAATATATGATGAAAAATTAGTGTGATTTAGGATTTATTTCATCCAAACCTATCCCATCAGATTTAAGCGAAATCACAACTTCAACCCCGTCTGGACGGACGGGCTAGTACAATTCAATTTTAATATCCCGTTATCCCGTTATCTACTCTAGTCAGATAGAAAAATTCAGCTTTTGCCAGAGAATTTTTCCGAACTGCGTTTCAGGGTTAAACAAATGTTCATAGTAGCGACGAAGGTTACGAGGGACTTGTGAAGACTTGTTGAGAATTCATTTTGGTCAGCACTTACTTTCATGTTTTGCTAAGGTTAATTGGCCGCCTAGATCGTGCGATATCATACCTTTGGACTTTTTTCTCTGGAGATATATAAAGTCGCAGGTCTTCAAGAATAAGCCAGCTACGATTCGCGAGGTACCAGTCACTATCCACTATCCAAGCATTTATTTAGCTCGAACGAGTCGCCCAAAATTGGACCTTCCCAATGCACCACCTCAGACGTAGTCGTGACCAACATTTACATGATATCATTTTCAAAAATTAAATGCCATGATTTGTTCTTTTAGCCGATAAAAATTTTAAGTTTACTTTCAAATTTATGTGTTTTATTTTATATTTATTAGAAATCAAACCGCACAATGAATCACCCTTTATATTGGTATCGGGTCTTGGAGACTTATATCGCAGTGGTACATACTGGTCAAAGAGTCTTTTTATACCATGGAATAAAGTTCGTAATCTATATTTTTAAAATCATTGTGGACGAATTGTTGTTTCGTCAGTTGTATCAAATTGGATATGATATGTTAAGGAGATCAAATCATGTTTGGAGAAACCTCAATTGTCTATAAAGCAGGGTTTTCCTTTTATGGTTAGCAAAAAACAGTCAGTTTTTAATTACCTGACTAATAAAGGGTGGGCGGTTCCTATTTAAATCACGGGTTATTTTGACACTGACAGATGTTTCCTGCTCGAAATCTTGACAAATAGTCAGTATCGTACCTCCTCGGAACGAAATGAGTCGCTTTACGCTTGAAAGTCGTTGGTAAATATTGATAAGTTTTTTTTTCAAAGTGTTTGCTGTGAAGCCCAAACAATACGTTTTTTAAAAAGAAGTTTCGGCTGCAAATGAAGAACGGTCTTTTGTCCCAAATCGTGTCATCAGCCGTCTTGGCGATGTCAATTGGCCACCTCGGAGCAGCGATTTGACCCTTTTGGTGTTATGCCAACAATCCGGAAACGATCCAAGCATTTATTTATTCAATCTACGATATATAATTATAATCTACAGATTTTGAAATAACTTCTTAAGAGTGGAGGAAACTAAGTCCCTAATGAACATAATACAATACATTTTTTCCCTATTTTCAAGAGATTGCATATCTAGCAATAAGCATTTAGTTTTGTACGAACTATGCGTATTAAAAAACACATTTTTTTAACGCTTTCAATCCCATCAATATTTTTTAACGTAGTTGGATTCCATACAATACTACAGTATTCGATTGCAGGTCGAACAAGACTACTGAACGCTGCCTTTAACGTATAAGGGTCCTTAGAAACAATCAAGTTCCATTTTAAGAAACCAGGCATCGAATTTGCTTTTAATATGCAAATCAAAAGTAAGTTTTGCATCGAATTAGACGCCAAGATCCTTGAAATCATTTACTACCCTAACAGTCCTATCGTTAAGACTGTAATAGGGTTCTATGTGAGAAAAGCTCTATTGTAGGACATACTAGCACACTTATCTATATTCAATTTTAAATCATAAAGATTGCACCATTCAGAAAATAAGTCTAAGTCCATTTGCAAAAGAGTGCGTTCATCAGCATTTGAAATTACGGTGAATAATTTTACATCATCGGCATACATCAAACACCGAAAAATTTGCAAAATATTAGGCAGATCATTAACCAACAGAAGAAAAAGGATCGGTCCCAAATTGCTTCCCTCAAGGACACCGGAAGAAACTACAATTTCCTTTGAAATATGCTCCCCAATTACAGCTTCCTTCCAATAAGATAAGAAGATAACCATTTTAATAGAGGCCCGAAGAACCCATACGTTTTAAGTTTTCTAAGCAATATATCCACATTAACTCTATTGAAAGCTTTGACAAAGTCTGTGTATACTACATGAACCTGTTTATGCTTTTCCAGAATTGATACATTAACTGGTGAACTCAACAAGGTTAGAACAAGTTGATCTAGCTTTCCGGGAACCTTGTTGGCATTCACTAACAAATCCATTTATTACACAACTAATTTTATCTTTAACCAACTTATTCAATAGCATCGGGCTAACAGACAATTTTGAGATGGGCCTATAATTTTCAATTTTACCTTTTTTGCCGGACTTAAAGGTAGGGCTTATAGAAGACACCAAAAAGACTCCACTGGCGAGAGATTGGTTAAATATGATATGTAGGGGCAACGATATGGAACCAGAGCAGATTTTTAAGTCAATGGGATGAAACCCAAGAAAGTCTGGTTTCTTTTTTGGCACAATTTCGCTCAAAGCACTTTCTAGTTCATCCAGACCATTTAAGGCCAATAACATCCCAGCAACTAGTTCGACCTAACTGGAACTATGAACTTGCCAGGAACAGCAGGCAGTGACTCAGTAATAGGGGGTTTGCTCCCCCTCCAGTGCCTGTGCGATAAGAATACACCTTTTATGATTCGTCTTCACTCAATGGCACATTTGACCTGAGATTAGGTTAAAAGAGCTGCTTGCATTAAGTATGATTTATTGCTTTCTATCAACATTTTCTATGGTCTTTCACCTGTTCACAGACTATAAGTTTCAGAGCTCATTGCTCTCTTTAGCCAGTTTTACTTTGACATTGCTGATGCAGCTCTTAGCAGAATTCGGTTTACTAGTACGAAATTATGTAAAAGGGAATGAGAGGCATTTTAAAAACACGGCATTTTTCGGAAACTTACAAAGTAAGCCTTTGGCTGTAAAATGTTTAATGGCAAAATGAACGTATCACTGTCACTGTCCAAAGAAGGAAACAATTTTTTTAATTCCCTTAAGATGGTCCTCATTAAATCTCAAAAAATAAACAACCAACTTTAGGTGTTACACTAATTAGGGGTTGAATGATAACAGTAATTACATATATCCTTATGTTACATCCTTGTTTCACATGTAATCCAATACCCTCTTCACCCGAGAGTCATGTCCTTATTATGTTCATGTGTCTAAGCAATTATGTTTCAAGCGTAATTATGATACGAGAACGAGGTGTTTATTAAATGTTGTTCCACCCTCCTAGAGCGGAGCGGAAACACATGAGGGATATGTTAAAAAAAAACAGAGTATGTTTGTAGTTGCTTAGGGTGTTTTTTTTTTGCTTCTCGAAGAAGGATACAGTAAATGATTAACTAACGCCACAGCCTCTGCAGGATGGGTATATAAATAGCATGCAACACGAAGCTAAGTGCCTCATTAAGCCATTGCCAAATAGTGTATTTTCGACAGAGATGACTTTTAGAGGTGAAGAGTTTGACAATGGACATATATATATATATATATATATATGTACATTTACCTGCTGAGAACGAAAAAAGGGGAGCAAGGTCCTTTCAAACGTCAACCATAAATCACCAAAAAAAAAAAGAGTAATACCACCTCTATCATGCGCAACAAAGCTCAACAGCTCAAAGATTTGCATAAACTAAGTCAACCCGCTTCGTTATCCCTGGAAAGCAGCAATCCACTTGGTCGACTTCTTCGCGTTCTTCTTGGGTGATGCGACAAGAGTGCCATTGAAAAGCTCCTTGCAAAATGGCATGAACTTAACCTAATGCGGGGCGAAACATTTTAACAATCTTTTTCTCCAGACCAACCAAATGAAAGAAAAAAATAAATTCACGGACAATAATGGTGTTTACCTTGAAGAACACGACTCTCGCTCGCCTTCCCCCATAGAGTCAAATCTCATTTTTTATATGTAATCGAGAGCGAGATAGAGAGCAGTGACTTTGTTTATCCTTTCAGAGCCTGTTATCGTAGACAAACACATAAAGTAAGCAACAGAATGCGAAACCTTTTCCACTCCACCCGCCGCCACCGATATGTACTTAACGAGACGACAACGCAGGAAAAAGTACTACGTTACAACTTGGCAAAAGGACTTCCGCGAACGAAAGAAGGGGGATGGGGAATTATTAGGTGTACTCGTTGTGTTATCCTTTTTGTTGCTGCTCGACTTGCTGACGCTTTGTGGTAAACGAAACGCCTTGGAAGAAACATTTCTCACTCACTCAGATGGCGGCAGTGGGTTGGAAGAAGGTTGTCACCTCCGCATATGTGCTTGAACACTGTGCGACATTTGAGAGCGTGAAGAATGGCTGCGGATGGATAATTCTAGTTATCCCGATTATCCTTGGGGGAATTAAAGTTATGTCGGCAATTTAGCAATTTATGTGGTCAATGGCGAATGATAATTTATTGCACTCAGTCGACAGACAAGGACTCTGCCCCAGGCGAATGACTTAATCGGTTTTATGATTTATTTTCCGTTTTGTCGTTGCGTGACGAGATAATGATAACTCCTCCCCCTCCTCCGCCACATCGTGGGTCAATTACGAAGTATTTTCAAGGAATCTCTATCTTAGGTCCTCTTTTGCATGCATGTAGATATCAATTTAAGTTGGCCTCCTTATATTTCAACAGAGATCAACTGGTGGATTTTTGGCAAATGCAAACTGAAAAGTTTGTGTTGGGAAAACTTTCAAAGCCACCATCTACCATTTCATCATTCCAAATGACTGGCTGTCGCCGCAAATAGTTTTGGGCTGGGGTAGGCAGAGCAGTACGGCCTTCTTTCGCACTCAAAGCAAGAAGAAAATAATTCGGTTAGACCACATTTATTCTGAATAAAATGGGCAACGAACAATTCCAGTCCTGGTTGCGGTCACAATGGATGAGATATATTGTTCTCTGGGGGTCGGTTGTCGGTTGTGTTTACGTTTCTGTGCGTATGTTTTGGTTCTCTTGGATTTTTTTGGTGAATTTTATTAGTTTCCTTAAATAGGTTTCAAACAAATGGCTCTTGAAGTCGGAGTAAACGTAATGGAATTTCATTTGACACATCAAGTGGATCATGATTATTGTTGTTTGCTTTTGATTTATTAAGTGTGAAATTGATGCAGTGCGGTCTTGTTAACATGTTCTGCAGGTAAAAATATAGGTACCCTCTATACCAAGGATGTCGCGGGTCAAGAAGGTGAAACGTCTTTGGGAAGTGGCATTAGAGTACTTAGTTCGCTTTTGAAAACATACACTCACACAATGTGAGACTTATAGACACCAGGAAATTTGGAAGAAAACCTTTTAAAGAATGCTTAACCCTTTAACGCCCAAATGACGCAATTTCGACATCTAAGTTTGAATTGTTGTCATATGATAAGGAACATTTCGTCAGAAAAAATTTAACTAAGGAAAAATCAAAAAATACCTTCTTTGCCTTCTAATTTGTCACTTTCTCGTATACATTTGTATACTAAAGAGAAAGTTATTAAGATCGTGCGGAAATTTCGAACTTAACCTGAGTATGAGGGATGATATTACCACTATAGAGAAGTCCAAATTTGATTTTCTCAAAAACGGTACCTACGATTTTGATGTAATTTCACACATTGAACACTTTTAATATAGTTACTTAATATACTAAAAATTATTATAAATCGTTGGAGCCGTTTTTGAAAAAACGAATTTAATTTAAATTTAAGAAAATCGTTATGAAAAAAAAATTTAAAAAAAATTATTTCAAAAATCTAAGTACGCGAGCTTGTTCGACTTAATAGTATAAAAAAATTAGTAAAATTTTGTAAAGTTCCCTTTGTTAGTTTTCGAGATATTGGCGGTTTTATAAATTACCGTTAATCGATTTATTTTCCAAAAACTGAGTATGCAGTATATTTGGCCCCATCCCAAGTATTCTAAGTATAAAAGAGGACCCACATCCTTGTTTTCCAGAAAATTAGTAATAAGTGATTTTTACCAAAAAAATTGTATGGCAGGTACCGTTATTTCAATCGATAAGGCAAAAACTAAAAAGATGCCCCGAGATGTAACTCCTAAAACCTTATATACGAACTTTGAAGCAAATCCGTCGAACCGTTTCGCCATACGGCGTCTGGACACATAGACAGACAGAAAGACAGACAGACAGACCGACAGACGACATTGGGGGACCCACTTTTTTGGACTTCTCTATAGTCGTAAGCCTCATGTCTTACCTCATACTCAGTTTGAGTTCGAAATTTCTGCACGATCGCAATAACTTTCTCTTTAGTATACTAATGTATATGAGAAAGTTAAAAAATTAGAATAGATTTTCGGTAACGTCACGACCAACATTTATAAATGGCTAGAGACGTTTTTGTCGATATCGTATACGGCCCCAAACCAAATATGAAAAATGGTACCAAATATTTATTTTGAGAACAACAACCCAAACATTTCTGTGATTTGGGCCCAGTTTTCATATTTTTGAGGCCATTTCTCATTTTTAAGTTTGGGGTCAAAATTTCATTAATAAAAAAGACTCCAAGCTTTGAGTAAAATAAAATGAAAAACGACCCAAAAATAAATATGAAAAGCTAGGCGGGATTGACGTAAGGCCCACGAACATTATGTCCGTTTCAAACTAGTTTATGTCTATTTAGTATATGGACCTTTTGTCCATATACCATGGATCCATGGTAGAAAACCCTTAATCCCGTATGGCACCCAAGTACATTTTTCATTTATTTTTTAAAAGTTTGGGGTCATTTTTCATAATGAAAATCCTGTATCTGAGTATCCTGAGCAGGTGGTGATGTCGCTCAAGCCCAACACACTCAAGTGTTTAGCAAAAGCTTGGTTGCCCGAAAGGACGCCTACGGGCAGCATGCCATTAGTTCACAAGAAACCCATGTATCAATGGCAGACATAACTACAGATGCAGGCAGACCCAAAACAGTTTTGGGTAATGAGAAAACCGTTCTGAACCTCATCCATTTCACCCAGACAAGATTAACTGTATTAAGCCTTCCGACCAAATTCAGAGAAAGCATGAGTTCGAGCACTGACTGGAACGAGGTAAGAGGGTTTAGCAGCGCTTTTAATGCAGCCTGGCTGTCACTGCAAGTTCAAATATGTTGTTTACTATATAGCGCATAGCCATTAGGATGCCAAAAACCTCAGCTTGGAAAACCAACGCATGTTTAACCACAGGGGAGTGTTTTTTATTTGTATACCCTTTCCTAAGAGTATATTAATTTTGACACATAGTTTGTAACACCCCTTAATATTCGTCATAGACCCATAAAATTATATACATTTATGATCAGGACCAAATCCTAAGACTATTTAGCAATGTCCGTCCGTCCGTACGCAATTTTTAGGCCTTTAAAATTAAGCTAGGAAGCTGAAATTTGGAACACATACTCCCTAGGGCTCCGAAATGGTTAATACGCCCACTGCCTCGCCCACAATTTAGAAAAAACCGTTTTAAAGCTAAAGTTAGAGAGATAGGTAGGTACTGCCCTCCTTTATAAGTTTGTCATATAAAGTTTTTTGCCACGCCTACTTTTTGTGGGCGTTTATATTTTTTAAATTTAATAGAATGAAATAAAGTGCTAATGCTTTTCTCTTTGGGGCATATAGGGATATGGATAGGGTATCATACTGTTCGCCCCAAGCGGTCTGTAACCTTTCCTTATATTTTATTATCGCATTTCACAAAGACTCCAGCACCAGACCCCTATCCGGTTTTGTGGCAATTCATTCCATGGTTTAGAGTCTGACCGAATTCATTCCTTTACCTGAGGAAAGATGACGGGGTACTTTTGTCGCAGAAGAGTTTCTGCTGTCATTGCATAGGATGGCATATTCATGAGAAAGAGGTCAAAGCATAAATCCATAGCAAGTTTTTCAAAATTCCAGTGCGCATGGTACCAAAAGCCAACTCTCTTTAAGCGAGAGATGGTTTTTGGCTTACGACCCATGGTATACATACCATGGGGGAAAGGTTCATCAGAGCATCTATAGCAGAGCCCCTCGTACTAGGGTAACCCCCTGTGCAGCCGAAACAGTCCGTTCTTTGGAGTTTTGCCAAAAGAAGTAGTAACACGTTTCTGCGAAAACCTGTTCCACCAAACAACCGATGCGTGTGAGAGAAGTGGGCTAATTATGGCCGTATAGATCCACAGGACCCGTTTCGGAGACAAGCCTCATGTCTTACCAAAAGCGCCTCTACACTACCAGAAAGTAGGCAGTGCTTTATCGGTTTTCGATTCAACATGCTTGGGTCATAGTCGTTTTTTTTATCGAGAATTACTCCCAGATATTTGACTTCATCGGTGATAGGGATGGTGACACCTTTAAGCACGAGTTGGAACGAACAGACCAATGATCTTTCTCCTTCTGAAAGCCCATTTATAGTGCACCAAACATCGATCAAATCTGGGGATCTCTGCGTCTGCGAGCAGACAGCCCGTAGGTTTTAACCGACAGAAAGGACGGCGACATCACCCGCATAAGCTTGTGTAGTTTTCAGTTTAAGTGACGCGGAATAACACGAAAAAAATTAAACACTGAGCTGCTAAATTTGTTTCGAGAATTTTTGAAGCTAAACTCCTCCTCCTCTCCACCTCGAGACTTATGACTCTGCGCAAAACGCAGCTACCTTCAAACGTTTGAAAGAAGCCTTATCTTGCCAGTTCACCTGTATGGCGCAGAGTGCTGGACGATAAGTAGGAAAGGACAGTTGGACAGCTGGGCTCCTTAAAAAAAAAATTCTTCGTCAATTAAAGAAGCAAGAAATTCAGAAAGACAGGCGAACTAGCAAAAGATGCTTTGTCGCAGATTCATTATGTAGCTTTCTAATTACTATTCAAAGCTACGAAAAAGATGAAAACTGAAAATCGGACCCAGATACGCAATAGGGCCCCATAATCTCCAATATCTGAGGCGAGCCTAAGAAAACAAGTTAAAGTTAAATTGAAGTAGTAATTATGCGCTCATAAAATAGATGTTATTTGATCGGTGCTAACCTCACTATCTGAAACAATTTATACCTTAAATGGTTTCCTTTCCATTTACTGTTAGAGTTTCCATTTTACTGATAGACCTTTTGGAGCGACAACAGCTGATGTCGCTAATAAAAGACATTCCAAAAGACATCCCCATCAATCTCCATTCCTCCTCCTCTTCCCACTCCAAGAGAGTAACAATACTAAAAAGTCATATCAGAAAGGAAAACAAATTGGTACCAAGTCGTTACACAAACTCACACCCCCCATGTGCGTTCCACATATTGCCAAAAAAACAAAAAAAAACAAAAGGAAAATCCTAGATTCCACCCGAAAATCCATTTCATTTCACATGGGTTCGTTTCATTTAACTTTCCGCGCCCGGCCAAATACGCACACAAGCGAACACCATGTACGTATGGCTCTGGCATCCCCCCTCCGGAACATTAAATAACATTTCTCTCCATAAAATTTCAATTTGCAGCCCATTCATCAGAATAATTGAACAACTCTGACGGGGCGGGCGGCGCGGCGCGCTTAGCTCGATATCGCGTTCCACTGTTTTAAGTGTTCCACAGGCAATTCACTAAAATCCACTCCACCCACCATCGCATCGTGTCGTGTCGTACGTAGTCGGTCGGTCGTATATTGTTGGAAGAACCCGGAAAATATGGCACACACTGCAAACATTTATCCCGGATCATCCGCATCGAGAGACTCTAGATGTAGTCGTAGGTGGTTTGCTGTCTTTTGTTGGCATTGCCACCAAAGGGCAACATGTGATATCCATCCGACCGACATCCACCGACGAAAGAAGCATTGACATACACGAACAAAGTATCTACTACACGCATTGGGTTCTGAAATATTTACAAGGACCTCCATAGGAACACAGCAGTGAGAACTGTAGAGTGAGATTTCTGAGAAATTATCCCCCCGCAAAGAGGCAGGCGAAGGATAAATGAGGATAAAATATTGTATGACATTTTAAAAGTCATCGGAGTCTGTCGCTTGCAATAGTTTCCTCTTACATAAGAAAAAGACCTCCCCCAGCCCAATACATATAAGATATTCATTCCCGCTCCTGGAATATGACTCAAAGGCTGCGAAGAAGTTGGAAGAAAATTGCGAAATTACGGGATAAATGGTTGGATGCGAGAGGCGTTAAGAAAACAAAGGGTGGGTGTGGCAGGAGTACCAGGAGTACCAGGACTCTTGTTACGATTTTATGGTGCTCGTAAATTTAGCTCGATGTAAATTCTGAGAACTGTTCTTTGGATTTATTTAGTTTAGCTAAAAGGCCTCTGACTGCTCTGCCCGCCTGTTTTATTGCAAATTAAAATTCTTAACAAATAATTCTGAATTTTCAAAAACATCTAGTGTTACAAGGGAGGATTCTGGAAGAAGTAAAGTGGGTTTCATAGATCATGGATGAAAAGCCTCAAATTGATGGGGAAATAATTGGGCATATTAGATTTATTTTATTTTAAGTGATTTGATTTATCTTTAGTGGGTTGATTTACGAGCTAAATGATTTATTATTAAAAAATGTTTATTTCTGTTATATTAGAATTGTTATTTCCTAAGGAAACAGTTTATGACGCGAGGTGAATATAAATTTATTTTGAAGAGATCTCGTTCGGCAGATTGACCGAACACACACGGATTTGTTTAATTTTATTTAAAGTCAGTAAATAAACAAAGTTGGTTTAAGTATTTTAAATATTTTCATTTATAAATCATTTTATTTCACTTTAAATGACTTCAACTACTGATTTCATTGAATTAAACAGGCCTTAAAAGACTTAAACCAACTGAATTTAATTTCTGACTTTAAAAGCTGTAAAAACTTCCAACTCCTAAATACATTTTATGAATTGAATTACTTCAACCACTTTAATGCATTCAGTAATGCTTCTTTTCTCCATTTAATGACGAGGTTATGATCAGGATTACAGGGATCATAACCCTTCCACTTTTTGACCTCAAAAGATATCTGCAGGCATCGCGATTTTGTATCACTTCATCATTGAGGCCAATCAAATGCTGGTGTTTCTGCATTTGTGTGATCCAGGAGTTTTTAGGCCTGCCTCTCTTACGCGATTATAAGGGAACGTTGATTGCCATTGCCTTTTTGACGAGGTTCGTAGGATCCCTCCTCTGAACATGACAATACCAACTGAGTCGGTCGTGCTCCAATTTTTTTCGAATTTGTTTCTTTAACGTGAAGGCATCCTCGGATTCCGGAACTTTTAATTCGATCAAGATTTGTTACTCCTGCTGTCATGCGAAGCATCTTCATCTCAGCTGCTGTCAACTTGCGCTCATACTTTTTGTACATTGTCCAGCATTGTTAACCGTATGTGAGCGCCGGACGCACCACTGCGGTGTAGAGCCTTCCTTTCAGCTTAGGGGACATTTTTCGGTCACAGAAAATATCATAGTTTTCCTGCCACTTCATTAACCCTACGTTTACACATAGTCATAGTTTTCCTGCCACTTCATTAACCCTACGTTTACACGATGATTGATGTCGTCATCAACGGTTGCTTCGCTGTTGATCATTGATCACAGATATTTGAACTTTTCACACTTGGGAACCACCACCCCATTCAAATAATTGTCCGGAATGGGTTCACTTGGGTCAGAGAATGGGCAGTACAGATACTCTGTCTTTTTTTGGCTAATAATAAACCCATTCCCCTCTAAAACATCTACCCAAATGAATAACTGATGCACTATAGGGTCCGCCACTTTTCCCTCAAGCAGATAATCTAGGACTGTAATAAAGAGCAAGGGACTTAAGACACATCCCTGGTGATCACCGACTTTAATTGGGAATTCATCGGTGACCCTTGCGGGACATCTGACTTTTGTCTTAGCTCCCGCGTACATGTCCATGATCATTTGTACGTAGGTTTCAGGAACTCCTCGTTGTCTTAGCGCTACCCATATCAGATCTCTTGGTTGTCTATCGAATGCTTTTTCAAAATCAACCAGAATCATATGCGGATCATTTAAGGAATCACGATGCTTTTCCATTGTGATCCTTATACTTTGGATTGCACTGGGGGTTGATTTACCCGCGACAAACCCGCACTGATCATCAGACAGCCGTATTATTTGTCTTAGCCGACCATCTAATGCCCGTTCAACGATATTCGTGGTGTGTGACATCAACTTAATTAAACGGTATTTATCACAATTTCATGCATTCACTAATCACTGATTGAATTCATACAGTGAATGCAACTGACTTCAAAGCAGTGTTGACGCAGAAAAATTTCAAAAAGGGGGCCGAAGTTAAACAAGTGGCTGGCGTCCACATAACATATTAATACGCACAAAACGCACTTTAAAAGGGGAAGCTATTCCGAGGCTCCGGAATAGAACTCCGTTCTCGTTTTGAATTTGCTTCACCTAACTCTATAGCTATCGTCGCATCTTATATTTAAAACTTTTAGTATTGGTCCGAAATCCCCAAACAGTAAATTAAAATAAACTGTCAAAAAATACATTAACGCAAAAATATTTTAATTGTTTATTTTTGTGCCGGATAATTTAAACTTGACGATATGATCTGACAATAATCGACTTACGGAATAAGTAGCCTGCGGGTGCGTTTATTAACTCTAAAATAAAACGCCAGCGCTCAGTACATTTTATTTTTTGTATATTTTTATTGTCACTCTGTAAATTGATTTCCACGCCACCTACCACGACTTTTACATACCCGAATAAGCTTATCCCAGGATAAGTTTTTTGTCAGCTGTCTGTCATCACACAAGTTCCTATTAAAATTAAAATTTGGAAGAGCGCGCAACACATTTTCTAATAATTTAATTTATAAGTAAAGGGCGTTTTTTAAGAGGTTGGTTTTTCTAATCGAGATAAAATTTTGGCAACTCTAATGTCATTTATGTTCAGTTTGGTTTGCCATTTCATAATGAACAGGTCGACAAATTAACAACGCTTGCAAATCGTGCAAATTTATTTCGAAAATAATGGTTCAGTTCGCGAAGTTTACCGCAAGCTCCGTTCATTTTATGATCGATATAATCGTCCATCAGAGCAAGAGACGTCAAACAGTGCGCACCGAAGAAACAATTGCCGCTGTAGAACAAAGTGTTGAAGAGGACCCGAATGAATCGATTCGCCACCGTGCACAGCAATTGGAGCTTTGTCCATCAACTTTATGGAAGATTTTGTGCAAAGATCTCTTCTTACGACCTTACAAGATCCAGCTTGTGCAATAGTTAAAGCCGCGAGACTATGCAATGCGTCGTGATTTTGGTGTATGGGCTGAAAATGAGATTGATATCGATGCTGATTTTCATTGCAAAATTTTGTTCAGTGATGAGGCTCATTTTGGGTTGAATGGCTACGTCAAAAAACAAAATTGCCGCATTTGGAGTGAAGAGAATCTACATGAAACCCTTGAAACGCCATTGCATCCACAAAAACTGACTGTTAGTAAACTAATGTATACGAGAAAGTAAATTATTAAAATCATGCCCTAAAATATTTCCAGTAAATCATTTGAAGGACGTAACCAATTATCCGACAAATTTGTTTTATTGTGTTATCTGTTGCCCTATGGGATTAATAATAGATAAAAATAGTACAAGATACCAAAAGCGGGAATGGCGGGTCGCTAGCTTAGATTTACCTTGATACGATGCTCGAATATTTTAAGGAGACTCCCTCATCTTCCACCTCTTATATCTGGCCTTAATTTACTACACACAGAAGCTTTTGGTAATGCAAGATTACCGTAGGTTTTCGTTTCGGAATACTGATTCCAAAATAAATAATTTTTTTCTGTTCTTTTGAAAGACGATTTCAAATTTGTTTTTTTTTCAATTGCCGAGCTCAAATTAGAAAATTCATTGGAAATTGATTTCCCACTTTCAGTTTTCAATTTAAGACCTCCTTGCGATCATTATAAGATCTTGTAGATTCGTTGCGTTGGTAAATCTGAATTTCGGTGCGATCTACAATATGAAACCTCACGCTATTTCCTCCCAGTATTTTTTTGTCAGTTTTTAATTCAGTTTGTTCTGTAGTCATTCTTGCACTTGACTACAAAATCTATTCAATATGAGAAAATATTAACATCAACATATTTAAATTCAATTATCTCTTACTTTTTGCAAATTGTTTTCACAATGGCTGGGAACAATTACATTTATTAGACCGAAAATTATTTAAAAGAATCAAAAGCATTGATAAGCTAATTTTTATAGCTGCCTTTTGGTATTGATTTAACTTTTAATATTTCTTCTATTAAATTTACCAATTAAAATTAAAATTGGTAAATTTCATTTTTTACTTAAAAAATTTTATATTTTTATTTTTCCAAACACAAATTTTCATACGATTTGACAGATAATGGCGTGACTTGTCCTGGGATTATGTTTCCGACAAATTCCGCTAGACGCGGTATGACTGGGTGTCAATTGGTGTTTCGTACTTTTTTATTCTTCGCTCAAGAAAGAATAAAATCGGACTTAAACTAAAAAAGGTCAATTTTGATAATTTTTGAAAGAGATAAATTTTGAAGAGAAAGAGAAAAAGACCATGGGCCTTGAGGCTTTAAAAGGGGTAATTTTTCCACCAAAGGTGCCAAATAGCAAGGCTGCTTCAAAATGGCATGAATGGATAAACTGCATCAAAAAATTGCACATACAGTTCGGTTTTATGTTTTTGGAAAAAATTGTAAAAAGTTCCAAACTATTACGTATTATTAAATTTTTTTTCTTTGAATTATTCTGTTTTTATTAGAGCCTTCATCTGCTTAAAAAAATCTGAACCTGCATTTATTTAACAAAAAAAAAAAACAAGTTGCATACTTCAAAAATTTAGGTCAATAAAATTCAGATACACCCTAATTTTCCTCTCATATTTTCGATAAGCGGTAAATGTTTTAAGTGTTTCATAAAATCGAACAATAAAGAAAGTTGTAACTGTACGAGAAGAATGGATTGTGGAGAGAATTGTCAAGTTGGATCCGAAAATTGGTGCACCCAAAATTGCCACAATCCTCAAAGAAAGTGGAGGACCAGCCGTTAATCCCCAAACAATTAGAAATTTGCCTCATCCGAAGGATTATACAGGTTGCGTGTCTCTAGAAAAAAACTGCTTGTTCATTTCGAAGAAAAATCGAATCAAGCGGTTAGTGTATGCCAAAGAGTTCGTTAGAAAACCTACTGAGTTCTGGAAAATGTGATTTTCATCGATGGAAGCGCTATATTTGACTCTGATGGTCGTGGATATATCTGGCGATAACCCAACGCAGAACTGAATAAAGAAAATTTAAAAACCATCGTAAAACATGGTGGTGGGAGTGTGATGGTTTGGGGTGCCATGAGAGCTTATGGTGTTGGCTACCTAGAATTTGTGGAGTGCACCATGGCCAGATTTTGCTATCGTATCAATTTTAAAGACAAACCAAAAAGCTAGTATAAGCATAATTCGGAAATAGTCAGAACTTGGTTGCTATATCACTGCGAAAAGGTTCTTCCTCACCCCCCTCAACCACCCGATTAGAATCCATTTATCTGAGCAAAAAATCGAAAGCCACAATTTATGTCTTAGTAAATTAAAACCTTCGGCGAAGTGTTCAAAAGAATTATATTTCAGTGTGAGCCTCTCACCGCCTCTTTTGAACTTCTACTATAATTTCGGTGATCTGTGGGAGAAACGCGAGTACTTAAAAAAGCACACAATACTTAAACAATAAAATAAATTAAATTAATTGTGATCCTACTTATTGAATTATGCGAAGAAACCCAAATTAGGCATTTGGAACAACTTTATCTAATTATTGTCTTTTTAGTTGAAAAATAAATTTAATTTATTTGTTTAATTTTTCAAGCAATACCTCATTTCTTTCACATTTAACGGGTTAAAAAATTTCAGAAATTCACATTTTAGAGTTCATATTAAAATTTTACCTATTTGCATTTTAGATAAATTCACATTAACTAGAATTCACATTATCGAGGGCCTCGAACTGTACTTCATTTATGAATTTTCGTTTCGTTTACAAGATTTGTAGCCCCCTTCGTCTATAAGGACAAGTGAAACGTTTTAATGTTGACGTATTACTGCTGGACTATTTGTCGAGATGTTACAGAAGTAGAATACAAGAGGGTACAAATAATACCGATGTAGAATTTTTCTATAGAATCTTTCTATAGAAGAACAATGTGATTTCTGTTAATTTTCGCAATATTTTGTTTTTCTAGAAAACGAATATTTTAAAAGGTACTTTTGGTGAAGAATCAGTTGAACCTAAATTCGAAGATTCAACATCACTAAATGACATTTTTTTTGACTAAATGAATATCAAGAAAGATTAACAATTACTTTTAATATAACTTTAAATTTTCAGAATAAAAGTTAGGTTAGGCCAAAAAAAGGCAAGTTGGGCTAATAAGTGGTTATTCGCCACAAGCGAATGAGACTTTTAATATCTATCGTTTGTTGACAGATCTTCAAATTTGAAAAACGTTCCGTTCGGGGGGCCTTACGTTTTCGAAAGATAGCAAAAGCCACTTTGTGTTCAGTCAATTTGCAGAGCTGATCAAACGCTTAGAGCAATAACAAGTTGTCCCACTTGTCCACATAAGGTTGGTTTTCTCAAAAGCCATCGGAAGTCTAGAGCTACTAGCTATAGAGTTTAAAGAATCTGAGCCTAGTGATTTTAACGGCGCTTGTATATCTGAAAAGAATATATGTTTCTGTTCAGCCAAGATAAGGCTTCTTTTGTCGCCATGACTTCCACCTGAAAGGCACTTCAATGATTGGGTAGACGGAATGAGAGGAGCTTTACTAGCAACATCACCTGCAGATGGTAAGAAGACTGATGCTGCAGGTATTTTAACTTTTGGTTCCAAGGAAGGATGAGACGGCATCTTACCGGATACTATTTAATACTTTTTAAAAACCCTAAGGTAATTTGTATACACCTCCATACCTTGCAATTTGCCAAAGAAGGTAGGGATTGCTGACTGATCACGATAACCGTAGATCTGTAAGTATCCCTTCGCTCTTCCAGCCTAGCGCCTTCCAGTCATGGTTCGGAATTACGAGGGATTACATAGACTTATCATCTCCATGGTTTTATCCGCGGTTGGTGGTGTGATGAGCACCCATGCGCGGGATCTCCGCCTGCATAATATATGGCAAAACCGCCCTTGCATGAGCTTCTATATTTGGATTTTTACCTGGCCAAACTTCACGGTTTTTTCAACTTTGCCATTTGCTTCGGTATTCTGTTGGTCTCCAGCATACAAGCACTTGGGCGGTTGTATATGCTTGAATAGATTTGTTCCATTAAGCGTTACTAGCAACGGAAGGGCCACGTTGTGTCCTAATACTGCCGTTGCTAGGAAGAGGAATGCCTGCTGGTGCCCCGTCATTGCCGACAGCGGATAGACCACGAGCAGCAACAGTCTCATTATTGCGCGGCATAGCAGGAGCTTCAAAAGTGGACAACTTGGTCACCGTTCTTTCTTCCAGTTTTGAAGAGCTCCTTGTCTCTGAAACTTTATTTTAGTATTTTGGTTCATTATGGATCCCATGGGTAGCGGAGAAACGGGGTGAAACTATATAGAGATCCGAATACTCCGTTCGCAAATTTTTTTTAAAACTTGGCCCGCAGCCATCTTGGCACGGGTCGTATGAAACCTTAATCCAGCATCGGGGATAGAGGATGCGATGATGTTATTTAAAAATATATTTAATATCTTTTATAGAAATTATCGATCGGAAAAAAACGCATCTTCGGAGTTCTCTGTCACATGCAAAAGAAGTCCTTTTTCAAACTTAATTTTATATAATTTGGTGAGTGATAAATTAGTGGAACTAATTCCGAATACTTAAAAATAGCACATACCTGTGTAAATATATTTTTAAAACGTCAGAGTTGTCGTCTGATATAACCTGAAAATGATATTAAATAATTTAATTTACCTTAATGGGGATTACATTAAAAAATCCTTTGCTTTCCTTTCCTTATAATAAATTAGCACATGCATATTATGTATACTCTCAGACTGGGCACTATAATCAAATGAAATGCTGCTTTCATTGGATCAGCTCCAATCCCAAATGGGAGCCATCAATTTCCAATCGCACATACATCCATCCAATATATGTATAGGTGACTTCATTCTGCTGTGCCTTGCGCTTGCCCCCATCATAATTGTGTGAGTGCTACTGCATCAATCGAACCGCACTCCCAGTCTCTGCACTGTCGGGACATCGTCCAACCGAGACCCGACACAAGCTCCATCTCTGTGTGCGTGCGTCACTACAGCTCTAGATAATTCGATCAAATTCGAAGCTATTAAAGGGCTTTTATCTGGTGAGTGCTTGGCAAATTGCGAAAACCACACAAAAGTAAAAGAGCTTTTAATTTATTATGACCGCAACGCAACCAATTTAATTTATTTATATATTTTTGATTTTAATTCAGGTAGAGGCGATGCGCGCGCTTCGTCGTCGTAACCAGTTTTAGGGCTGGCCGCTGGTGGTGGTGGCCAGCACACAGACCGGATAATTAATTTTCCATTTCTGACTTCTTCTATTTTTTTTTCGCAGCTCAACCAACCACCCATACTTCGCTGAATCTATCTCTCAATATGTGAGACATTGTCTCCTCTTCATAGTCAATTGAAATTTTCGAATAACACTCAAGCGGAAGTCTTTTTCATTTTACGATTACACAAAAAAAAATTACAAGAAATTGGGATTATTTCTATCATCGGTGGTTAATTAAAATAATTAATCAACTTTGGGACAGTAAAGTAAAAAAAAAAATACGGAACCCACACAATGAACTGCACAAGGCCACATAACTCGAGTGAAGATAGCACCAGAAGTATGCGAAACGAGAGAAAAAAAAAAAAGTCATTTAGATTGGGTGCAAATCCCCTGACATCATCCGACGACTCCATAAGGGATATCCTGGCCAATGACGATGATGGTGAAGGCTACGACAACGACGATGGTGACGCTGGCGGTGGAAGTGGTGAAATGAAAAGTTGCGGGATTAATTTCAGTAGATTTTGATTTTTGAATTTTCGTTTATTCGCGAGGTTGGGAGGCGCTCGGCTCGGCTCGGCGCACGGGTGAATTGATGACAAAAAACCCTTTCGCTCGTTCCTGTCGCTGTTCCATTCGGTATGTTCATCGTTCGTATCCTTTAATCTCCTTACGAATGTTCTTGACATCGGAATTAAAATGACAAGGGAGTTATTTGAAAATCTGCTTTCTCGCCACTAAGGGTTGTTGGCGGCGGCCGGAGGGGTGTTGAGTTGATTTTTTTCTCTTTTTCTGTATGCTTGTGTATGGGGATGAATTGTACATTGGATGACGCATTCCAAAATGGAAAAATTCCTCTCTCTTTTAACCCATTCCGATGGGATAACCCTAGGTACCGGGACGGGACCGGGAGTCGATGTGAGAGTCAATTGGAAAATTGTTGTCGAGAGTTGAGTTGAGTTGCTTTTTTTGCTTCTGTTCGTGTTCTTTCTTAGTGGGAGAAGGTGGAGGAGGGATAGATGTGTGTGTGTTATTTTTCGATTAAATTCTTTTCTTTGCCAATATCTGTCTAGGGTTGTGTTTAGAAGCTGCTACTGCGAGAGAACGAGCATTTTGTGAAGTATTTTTCGGCTGCAGTTGGGATTTTAACTGAATGTGCAATCGTTTATTCTGGCAGCAAGGGTCTTTTGGAGTCATTCCTTAGCCTATTAGATGCCTTGTCTAGGGAGGTATTTTGTTGTTTGTTCATAAAGGTAGCGGTAAAGCAATTTTGTCAATGTTGTGTTCTAGAATTGCACCTATGGGGTTGTTAACAAGTATCTGGCTTTAACACTCGATGATGTCTTTTATTTTCGATTTACTTTTTTTTGCTTTTTGTTGCGAGAGATGAGAATGAGACCTGACAAAGATTTTCGAATTCAGTTTCATTTTAAACTCCATTCAGAGTTTCTAATTGGAGGAATTCTTGAACGAAACAAAGTTCCAAATTGGGAACAAATTTCAAAGAGGAAATGAAATATTCTTAACTAGGATAGACTACGATATACTCCGCTATAGGAAGACACCTTGTCAAGTGTGCCTTTTAAGTGTGATTAAGTGCGGAGGCTTTGTATTACAGTAACTCAACGGGTTATGCAGTCATCAGATAGAGCACCCATGGTATTTGAAGAGCAATGAAGCAAGAAGTATTAAAACCATAAAACACGAAAGGACAACAAGCAAATAGAGGTGCTACTGTTTCTACTGCTCCGCCACTGAATCCACTAATGAAGCGACTAAATTCAGGAAAGTCCTTTGCAAAAAGCTTGGTTAGAATTGGGCATGATTAAGGAAAACGCAGATCGACGAACACAGCTAGGTAAAATTCTGTCTTCTTTTCTGCGGAACTTTTCGGTTAAGGAAATTCTTAAGTCTCTTATCAGCAGTGGTATTAACATAGTCTAATTGTCCGCCTCAATCTATCAACTGTAGCTATGTTTCTAGGTGTGGTATTAACTGGATCAATATGGAAAGTACTCAATGCCTTTTACTCATGCAGAAAAGACTTTATGAAGATTTGGAACTTCCAAACCGAACCTTTTTGGTGGGAGGCAGGGAATACCGAACATTATTACCAGCTTGTCTGGATATACTTACTTACTTAACGGGCTCCCGACCCGTGAAGAGTCCCGATACGGCAGCCTTCCACCCTCTGCGATCCCGAGCACGCTGTATCGTTTTGTAGAGCATGCACTTTGTCCTTCGAGTCAGGAGTTTTAAGCCCATTTGTTTTGCCAAACCAAAGTAGCAGCAGTTTCCTAGGGTAATTCTTCGACGGATCTCCACTAAGATGTCATTTGTGGAGTTGATGTTTACCCCGAGGCAGATGAACTCCTTAACTACCTCGAAGTTGCTGCTATCAACAGTGACATTTTGTCCTAGTCGGTGGACAGATGATTGTTAGTTTGTTGATAGCATATATTTAGTCTTATCCTCATTCACTTCAAGGCCAAGCAGTTTCGCCTGTTCTTCAGTAGCCTTGAAAGCCTCTATCACGGCACCGTAGGATCGACCGATGATAGCTATATCGTCCGCATACCCCATTGTCTCGGTATATGCGGTTCAAATAAATCCACACCGTAACTAGGTCTGGAAATACTATGGAACCTAAAATCCACTAAGCTTTACAGGAACGCAGCGTATCCTTGATGGGATCATGTTTCTTCGACAGCTTTGGCTACTTGGTGAGGATTTATAAACAGATGTAAGTGGTACAATTGTGATTAAAATTTCACTTAGTCCAAATAGCCATCCTTACATTACCAAACGACCAAACGCCAGAACTTGCAAATAGGGCTCTTGTAACTTTTGGATACTACCATTCAAGGAACCTGGAGTTCAAAATTGTTCCACTGCAAAAATATTTTTTTAGCGAAGTAGATTTGGTCGGCTAGTTTAGGATAGGTTAGGTTAAAGTGGCTGTCGGCATAAGAACCGACACACTTATTGGTCCTTTGAGATACCACAGGGATCTGGGTTCTAGGATTATCTCCAGCAATGGCAGGATCATATCCGAGGTCTTTTGGAGCTCGGCTGGTATACTTCCATCTGGTCCCACTGATAGTTTAGGATAACATTTCCAATCAATTCTGATAGGTACTTTTCCATGTTTATAACAAAATGAGGCGATAAGGCTATCACGCTGAGGAGTTAACTTAATGTTCCCAGCCCCAATTGAGTAAATAAAAAAATAGTAGACGAAAAAATCAAGAAACGTCGAAAAGGGGATGACTTAACCTTATGTCATCCAATCTGGTGAGTAAAAAACATAGCTATTAAGGGCGGTGGATGCAGTGGCTTAGTGGTTAAGTATGTTGGACCACTAAGCGAGAGGTCGCTGGTTCAAATCCCGACCTGTACCACCTGAAAGTTTTTATTCGCTGCCCCACCGACGCTGCGAACGTCTGACAAACATCCAAGAGTAAGAAATGTCATGAGAAGCTTCTAAAAAATAAATTGCCGTTCGGAATCGGCATTAAACTGTAGGTCCCTCCATTCGTGTCAAAAATATAACTTCGCACACACAATAGTTGGAGAAGCTAGGCTTTAGGTCTGTACGGGCCGTTTACGCCTAATATTTATTTTTTTTAAGGGAGGACAAGAAAATAAGTTAATAAAAAACAGCGAATGCTACTTGGTTTGGTATAAAGCTCCCGGTAGCTTGGCCTTGTATGATGACTTCGCTCACTAGGAACTGAGCATAATATGTCCACAAGCTGCCAAGTGACAGTTTACTGGTTGGGTATAGTCTTACCCAGTATCGCTGCGTGAGTTTTTGGGGGTATGCAATGTCTTGGCCGCCAAGCCGAACTCCCATGTTGCACCTTTGATGCTCCAACGAAGGAGCAGCAAAATAGGGCGTCCCCTTTGCTCCCATCGAACGAAGGTGACAATGTACTGTGACTAATGTAGTCCTTTGCAACTGTCATTTTGGAGTTATTTGGCATTGGGCCGTCCGCCTTACTCCGTCATTGCTAGACAACTGCTTTTTTTGGCATTTGCTCGCAGAACGCCTTTACCCGTGCGCACATTGATATTGTTGTAAAGCTCGGTTTATTGTCTGTGATCTGTAATCTCTGCTGCCATTGCCCTCTTTATCTTCTTTCGTCAGGCTGCGAAGTTAATACAGCTTAAGGACGCACTCAGGCGTTGCGGAAATGCCGTCCGATTAGACCCACTGATCCAATGTGAGTCTCCTGACCGTCCACTTGCCGAACTTTCAGATAGACTTACACATTCCACCACGCGTACATACCGTCCGTCTGCACGCAACTGTCAGTGCAATAACCTATATGGTTTGTGTCTCCTTAGGCTCCCGAGAAGTAAGCCAAAATTTGATGAAATTTTGGTTGGCCTTCACTTCTCAGAACCTTGAGTGTGCAACCTATAAAATAAGGGTAGGAGGGTATAGGATTGAAGAGCGGTTCTTCTCGCAATAAATTTTACCATGACATTAGCAAAAAAATGCAACTATACTTTTGACAGAATTTTCTCAAAATTTTCCAAAAGTCAACTGCAGAAGCAACAGGATGATTGCCATTTTAAGTAAAACACCAAGGCTCAGCAAATCCCAAATTTGCATAAAAAAAACAATACCCAGGCCAACACATTTTTTTACAACAAAAATATTCATTGTTTCCCAAAAAAAAAAAAAAAATTACACATTGATTTTTCGTGTCAAAAAATCAACATTAAAGTCTGGCGGGTATTTTTTCGACGTAAATAAAATAAACACTCGACAGATTCCTCTTCAAGCAAATCACAGCGAGAAAAATACAAAAAAAAATATTCAAAGCCAGCAGAGAAATTCTCTTTAAATTGAAATTATGCAAATCATCGAGTAACAATTTGTATCTGCGTCAGGAACTGTTTCACCCTCAATATGCTGGAATTTTCCAATTTAACACACATCGGAATTTATAGCTGTTTTGTCGCTGGCTCTGGATTAGATGCTTTTGACGTATACTTTCGCGAAATTGTTGCAAAAACTCGTATACGTACTACATGCGGTGTAAAAAAATAACGGGTGTCATTTTTAAAGGTATCGTCACTCTTAAATGAAATGGAGTTGACTCCGTCTAAGCTATCATCTTAATTTCCTTGTCAAAACTCTAAATCGATGCCCATCAATATTTTCCTTCACCAGAGCAAAACTCAATGTTCATTTCGAAACCAAAAAGCAATCAAATAAAACCATTCAGCCAGTTAGTTATTGTACAACTCCTTGTTTAAAGTACACCTATTAACACGCCACCTTCATCTAATCCCTTGACATTTGCTCATAAACTTCGTTGTAAGCGATTTTTGACACTGTGCCATTTCGTTCCAGAAATACACAATCATCCACATTGCCAGTCAGTTAAACTTGGTTTTCAAGTCTATTAACTTTTATTGGGGCATCATCTTAAAGGCGACGTTAAACTGCACAATTTATCTCCTCACCCGTAACAAGACATATAAATTTGCTATCTATCTATATCTATCCCGAATAGAACCCACCCTTATGACAAAATAACTATTTGTACACCTTTCAGCATCCACTTCATAGCCACTTTACCTTAAAGGAAAAATTAACTACAATAAATTTACACACGAAGATGATTTTCATCAGGCTGCCTTCAAAAACTGGCCTAAAACTCAGGCGGCAGGGGTTGAAAGAAAGAAAAAAAAAAAAACAAAACAAATAACATAGTCGTATCAATTTCAGAAAACAGCTCTCAATTTTCCTCGAATGTAAACATTAACTCGTGAAATATTTTGTACACTTAACACTGTAACCCTTTTTTCGAGTGTGGGTGGCGGATAGGATACTTCACCGGAAAGAAGCCACCACCACTGTCTTCCTTCGATGATGTCGGAGAGATCGAGAGCCCAGGAGAGTACAACAGTACTGGCACGTCTACTGCGATGGCAGTAGCAGCAATAAACACTTCGTTTTGTGCCGTTTCATTAAAATTCCAAAAATAAATTGAAGGAAAATTGTTAACACTAGCACTTTATGGATGAGCGGTGGGGGGATAAGTTGAGGAAAGATAGAGAGCGATAGCGATCTAAAGGAATCAGTCAGGTCTTTCGCCTTTGCCTCTGCCCTTTCCTTCTCACACTTTACCGCAGTGGCGGCGGCCTATCTTTTCTGGGTGGGGGCTGCTGCTGCTGCTGTTGTGAATATGATGCTAGTGATGGTGGTTTATGGGTTCGTTGGTTGGTTGAGGTGGTAAGATGTGCACTTGAAGCGCACAGGCATTCAATATCGTCTTCATCCCTTTTTTGGGAATACCACTTTAAGAAGAAGAACTCGAAATTGCTTGCGGTTAGTTTGTTTAGCGCAAACGAAAATTGAGTAGGCCTACCATAGCCGGGGCACTTATGTTTGTTACTTACTTCAACAGTGGGGTGGAAAATAAATGAGCGTGGACTTTTTAACCTCGACCAAATTTGACAGCCAATTTGGGAATAATAATTAACGAGGTGAAAGTTAAGTATTTTTGGTTTTTTTAAGGTTATTTCGTTATTTTCTTTTAATTGATTTGAGACTTGATTTTGAAGTCAAGTTATATTTTTAAAACAATTCAACCTTTATAGCGCTCAGTTGCAGGTCCTCAATATACCACATTTTAACATAAACGCAGTAAAATAACCTACAAATATTTGGGGCTTACAGAATGAGTCCACGTTGAGATAGCTACCTAATTGACGAGCAGCTTCAGCAATTAGATATTTCGTTCGAATGAAATTAATAAGGATTCAATACTTTCTCATTCTTTTTCCGCAGAGTGTATGGTATTCTGACAGATAGTTTATCAGAGAACAATTCGGACAATCTATCACCAGAAATATGGTAACAGCTAACCATCACCACCTCAGCCATCATCTTGAACTAAATCAAGAGCAAAATATCCTTTGGGATGAGCATCTTTCAAATCGTCTGCTGTCAAAACACTGATTTTGACAGTAATCATGCTTAGTTGGCCAAAAAAAGTCGATTTATTTTTATTCCTGATCAATTTGAAAGTTTTACTCCTCTCTCTCCTGTGGTTGGCGATGAGCAAACTTTTGTTGACAATTAAAAAGTAATCAGTTATGAATTATTTAATATATTCAGTTGCATTTCCTCTTTGCCTCTGCAAATTGATTCTAGTGATCAAGAATATTTCCAACCATTGTGTGCGCGAAGTTATATTTTTGACACGAATGGAGGGACCTACAGTTTAATGCCGATCCGACATGACAATTTCTTACTTACTTACTGTTTGTCAGATGTTCGCAAGAGGTGGGGCAGCGAATAAAAACTTTCAAATGGTACAGGTCGAGATTTGAACCAGCGACCTCTCGCTTCGTGCACCCACATAATTGATGAATCCCTGAGTTAATTAATTTTTATATAATTAGTAAGCTATCGCGTTTTTAAAAGTAAAAGTTTTTGATTGGACACAGTGGGGACGCGTGCTTTAAAAATGTTGTCGTTAAGTATATTTTCACTTGCGATTTAGGTACATATTAGCTCCATACATAGAAGTTAACTTTTGAATCTGTTAATTAATTTAAAAATCATTCTCATGCGAGTGATACTCATAAACAACTTAGTAGTAAAAATTATTATCTCCACACATCTCCGCTAAAAAACCAAACTCGATGCAATGTATACATATCAGCGTTACGAAGAAAAATAAAGTGCACGAGATGCGTTTTTGAATCGCAAAATGACAAATTTATTTAAATCACTTTTTAGGTTTTAAAAAATTTGATTTTCTCAAAAACTACACATACGATTTTGATGTAATTTCGCATATTGGACAATTTTTACATAATTGGTCAAAATACAAGAATTGATCAAAGTCGTTAGAGCCGTTTTTCAGAAAAAGAATTTAATTTTAAGTTAAGAAAATCGTTATATGAAAAACAAATTTAAAAAAAAATATTTAAAAAATCTAACAATGAGTATGCAAATTCGTTCGACTTTATAGTATAAAAAAAACAGACCGATGGACGGCATTGGCGGACCCACTTTTATGGACTTCTCTATAGTCGTAATATCATCCCCCATGCTCAGTTTGAGTTCGAAATTTCCGCACGAATAACTTTCCCGCAATAACTTTCCCTTTAGTATACTACCGCGCCTGCGATCACAATAGGTTTGATATTTCAACAACAGTTTGGAAATGCAATGAAATCGTTTGCAATCTGGTATATGTGATCAATATTACCATATTCAGAGCGAGGTCTCCATTAAAATCAGGGTTTTCCATTCATTTTTCAGATTTCAAAACTTCGCTGTTGCGGCTGTAAAATCTGGTTGCAATTCGTAAAGTTGTCGAAAGAATACAAACTACAGTCTACAGTTTTACAAGTCTACTGCGAGTTATCTAAAATACAACTTATTGATTATAAATATGACCGATGATTATGATGCAGTGGACATCTTGATCGCAATAATAGCTTATACCTTTTAATTTTTTCGACGGCTTACGGATCAGGCAGAGAGAGTCAATTTTAGCACTTTCTTACATCGCTTCATAAAATAAATTTGTTCACCACGGGCGGTTTCTTTGTTTCAAGGCACCGAACTAGAATAGTAACTGACTGACAGATCACTTAAACTTTTGACCTGTGGAAAGTCTCTGCCTGAGACATAGCACCTTTCGCATGCTCGCCTGCAGACCTTTTGGCTGGATTTAGTTGTTTAAAGGGCGATAAACAGCCCAGAACTGCGCGCCATATATCACAATTGACAGAATAAGCGTTCTGTAGAGCATACCCTTTATCCTCAGAGTCCGGAGTTTTCAACTCTTCTTCTTCGCCAAACAGAAGAAGCAGCCAGGGTTATTATTTGTCGGATCACTAAACTGTCATTCGTAGAGTTAATTTTACCCACAGGTAGATAAACTCCTACATGCTATCAATTTTGTCCTGATCGGTGGATAGGTTCAAATTCTTACTTACTTCAAGATCGACTAGCTTCTTTCCTCTTAATCGTAATTATGGGGATCATACCCTTCCCACTTCACTGCATCCCTACTTATCCGTCTTCGGGGTTCGCCAATTCGATCAGACCTATACCTTAATAGCCATAAAATATTACGCCATGCAGGGGGTGACCGATGACGTCGTTATTGTCCACAGTTGCCCTTGAAGTAAGTGGGGACACCGGATGGCGTATTTCGACTTGGACTTTCCAGTATTTGCCTAATTCTGCTGATAAGTGCGTTACAAAATAGATTGAGAAGTTCACACATATCGATGGATAGGATATTTTATCCGGCATTTGGCAGGGATATGCCTCGAAAGTATTTTGCAAGAAATAGAATAATCTTTCTTATGGATGGGGCAAATGAACTGATGGTCCAGTCATCATGCAAGCTCTCTTTCACCCAAACTTGGTAGATGATTTGGCTAATGCAACCTACTTAGACATCAGCTTCGTATTAGAAGTACTTTATATATCGTCTATCAAGCCGGCATCCTTGTTGTTTTAAAGCTTTGTTATAGTTAGGCCAACCTCTTCTATACTGGATGGCAACCCTATCACTCTCTCTACATGATGCCCGCTTAGCAGATGTTGAAAATTGTTCTTAAGGGCATCAACGAAGAGGCTGGATTCCAGTCTTAAAGCCTGCAGTCAGTTGCTTGGTTTCCTTATAAAACCTCCGAGAGTTGTTTTGATATAGAGACTCTTCGATCTCCTTGAGCTGGGATGAGGTGAACTCTCTTTTCTTTTATGCGGGAGCTTCTTCTTCTCTTCTGTTCCTTGCCTTTGTTTACCAAATATTATTAACCCTTTTCGCAGTATACGTTTACATCATCATACCAGGGGCGTTTTCCCTGAGGTGGTTCGTAACTAGGGAAGTTTTGGGCAACCTCACTGATGATGTCGCTACCCTGGGACTACGGTTTGATGTCATTAGAGAGAGTAAAGAGTTTTTCACTCGTGCAATTTCCGTAGATTCCGGCAACTCCATAGGCTTACTAAGGCGGTCAACGACGAATCTATTCTTCAGTTCGAAGCTTAATATCTTAGAATGCCTCGCGTCGTGTGGAGAGCGCCAGGTTGCTGGCCATAGTGCTACGTATTGCAAGCTGCTGCAAGGTTCATAAATCGATGAGGTTGTGCTTACCAACTAAACCGCCAAGGATGTTTTTCTCTCCGACTTATGAATCACTTCGACTTTTCATGCATACATTCGCCTCCAACCGATTACTTTCGAGCCTCACTGTCCTCATACGCCCATTCTAAATGATCTTCCTTCACTGAACGTATCTAAATATTTGACACCAAAAGGGTTGTCACGGCATACTTGCTCTTAACCAATATAATGACACCTTCATTTCCATCCCTTAGTATCGTATCCGAGTGTGAAGGTTGACTGCGATACATTGTGTTATCGAAAGAAAATTGAAAATTGGTTAAGGGTTATGGCACAGGAAATCTGATTAAAACCACTTGACACTATTGTACGCACTGTGTTCGAGTGAGGAGCGTTTGTATTTTGCGGACTATCAGAATGGTGATGACAAAGTGTAAAGATGTCTATCTACTCGGTGCCATCTTTTAAGAACACGCAAGCCAATCACTCTACAAAAGGATACATCTCCACGCTGACAATGATGTGAATCTTATTTTTGGTCAAACAAACACTGCCCTTCTTCTTGTAGTGCGCCAATATTATCTCTGTATCCGTTTTGCCTGAGTGCTGAGTCCCTATGATGATGGGAATAGGGAAATATTGCTTGGTTAACTTGCTTTCGAGTCGTCGAAGAAGATAGCAAATTCTATTTAATTTCTTTTTTTTTTGGTTTGGTTTGGTTTGGGGTTATCAAGGGTTCGAAGGGTCGAAATCGATTTCCGAACAAATTGCGAGGGTTACCAGCCCAGGCGAGTAGTGGGTGGCGGTGCTGGGTATCAACATCCACATGAAGCAAAACTGCTCTGCATATCTAAATACAATTTAATTTTAACTTTTATTACAATTTGTAACTTGTTTGAACTGCGAAAATGGGAAAATAGCCGGGGGGTTAATTATGTTCTGTGGTTCTGCAGCCAGGACTCGAAACGAGTTGCCAAAGTGTTATTGGTTCGAAATGGAAAGCTGGGCTAGAGGGTGAGGGTGTGTTGCTGATAAGATAAACAACAACACAAAAAAAAACACGAAAGTCTTGTTTGCTGTGTTTGTTGGTATCTCAAAGGGACTGCGTGCGGGGTTACGCTCGGATAGTGTCGTCGTTATGAATGAGATACTGCCAGATCAAGGGGTAAACTCAACTTGATGATGATATTGATGGGACACTTTTCACACAACAACACCATTTGAATGGGGTTTGAACTTTAGATATTTATTAGTTTACTGATAAGCTACAAAGTTAAGGATACAATATTGGATTCGAAGGCGAAAGATGTGTTTCATTGTAAAACGAATATTAGAATTGGTTAGGGGTTAGCAAGTTAAAAAGTTGGTAACATTAATGATAAGCAGAGGACTTTTCTTATTATTAGTTTGACGAATTCTAGATTCACGTACCACAGGAACGTTTATACCTGTCATATTGTGTAAGTGTAACTGAAATGCTGCCGCTTAAACGGTGTTCTGTAACAAAAAACCAATGAGATAAATAAAATAGAAACAAAACAAGCAGTGTTCATGGTCAATGAAAAAAATGACATAATTTGTAAGCCTGTGAAAGACCTAGCAAAAGTATTTTAACTTTGTTGAATATCACCACAGAATCTGAAGAGTTCGAGTATCTGACAGTTCGAGTCTATTTGCATGTTTTCGCAAGAGGTAATGCCTTGTCGGGTTTCTATTCCTATTAATAGTCTAAGCTTATCCCTGCTAAGTTTTATAAACTTCCTGGAGCTCATGCAGTGAAGAAGTGGCCATAGAGTTTTTGACAGCAAATATTCCCTAAGACTTGACCACCTTAGGTTGTCAGTTATAAAGGTTATTTCTTCAATAAAGGGGAGGTTTAATGTCAGCAACCTCTCCATTGCCTTCAACACCGCAGTGTCTTATTGGGTTCTGATTGCATAATGCCTTGAGCATCGTGCGATTGTTCCTGACTATATCAGAATTTATGTTTGTTGAATCCATTTCCTTATCTTCCGGATATTGATTTCATCTGCATTTGCTCAGCTGCCATGAGGATAGCCAGATCCTTTGATTGAAAGATACTGCTTCTTCCTGGTAGTCTTATAGACACTCCTAATTCTGGATCCTTTGAGAAGATCCCAGCCCCTATTCCCTCCCTCGTTTTTAAGCCATCGAGTAAAAATGCAATTTCGTTTGATTTGATAATTGCAGCTCCTTGCCAATCCCCCTCTCCGGATATATAACATCATACGGAATGTCGAAGTCGACTAAGGGGGGATTTCATCCGTTATGATTTGATTTGTTGGAAGTAGCTTCAAAAGGACCGTATCGTGGATGTCATACTTGACAGGAAAATCAATTGAGAACTAAACATGTGAGAACTCTTTAAAAATAATTTATGGTAACTTTTTATCGCAGCCGCATATTGGGTAAAAACTTTTGTCCTAACCCCAGGATTAATATATACACAGATGTATACGGTAATTGTAAGACCGATACTGAGATTATGAAAGATTTGTTTTTTGACAATTCACATGTTTTTTGACAATTTGGAACATGTAAGACCGTAGGAAAATATTCAAGAAGAACCTACAAACTTGTTAAAAACAGCAGAAAATCTTTTCGGAATACTTACTGGACACAACTATCTAAAGAGCTATAAATCGAAAATGCATCTTCCTGATGATAACCTATGTGGAGGCTCTGGTGATGAGGAACATCTGAGAACATCCATCCACTTTGTATGCCCCTCGCTTCAGCCGAATATGAAAAATAATTTATGATTTTATTTTCCCTGGATCCCAAAATACTTTTCGAGTGCAATGTTTCCCAACACACAACTCCTACTTCTGTTCTTTGTTCATTCCGTTTAAAGAAGTAGTTAGCCATTAATGTATAAATAGGTCCAATCTAGAGGTCCAATTTTCAACCACTTTTTCAAGCATTTGGGGCTGTATGTAGGCAATAACGCCACGAATGTTGTCTTCCAAGTCCCGTAACGTTTCTGGTTTGTTGGCGTAAGCGAGCGACTTCACATATCCCCAAAGAAAATAATCCAATGATGTCAAATCACACGAACTTGGTGGCCAATTGACAGGTCCATTCCGCGAAATTATGCGCTCATCGAATGTTTCCTTCAATAAATCGATTGTGACGTGCGCTGTGTGGCATGTAGCGCCGTCTTGTTGAAACCAGATCTCATCCACATTCATGCCATCCAATTCGGGAACGAAATAGTCGGTTATCATGGCTCTATACCGGTCTCCATTAACGGTAACTGACTCTCCAGCATCATTTCGGAAGAAGTATGGCCCAATGACTCCACCAGCCTAGAGCACACCAAACAGTCAGTTTTCGTGGATGCAATGGCGTTTCTAGGGTCTCAAATGGATTCCCTTCACTCCAAAATGCGGCAATTTTGCTTGCTGACGAAGCCATTCAACCCAAAATGAGCCTCATCACTGAACAAAATTTTGCGATGAAAATCAGCATCGATATCAATCTCATTTTCGGCCCATACACCAAAATCACGACGCATTGCATGGTCTCGCGGCTTTAATTCTTGCACAAGCTGGATCTTGTAAGGCCGTAGGAAGAGATCTTTGCACAAAATCTTCCATAAAGTTGATGGACAAAGCTCCAATTGCTGTGCACGGTGGCGAATCGATTAATTCGGGTCCTTTTCAACACTTTGCTCTACAGCGGCAATTGTTTCTTCGGTGCGCACTGTTCGACGTCTCTGCGGATGCGTATTATCACATAGAGTAAACGTAGTGCGAAAACGATCCATGGTTAACCGAATTAATTGCTCTGATGGACGATTATGTCAACCATAAAATGAACGGAGCTTGCGGTAAACTTCGCGAACTGAACCATTATTTTCGAAATAAATTTACACAATTTGCAAGCGTTGTTCATTTGGCAACCTGTTCATTATGAAATGACAAACCAAACTGAACATAAATGGCATTAGAGTTGCCAGATTTGACCACAAAATGTCAGTTTTATTCGAAAAACCAACCACTAAAAAAAAACCCTTTACAAGGGCTTGGTAGATCATTACCGACCTTGACGCCGCAAGTAGCTTTCTCCAATGTCATCTTCACATACGGATGAGTTTGGCATAGGTGCCAAAATTGGATATGACCCTGTATAGCTCGTCTCTATCGTAGGTTTTCTTCGTAGATCTGCCGTAGTGTGAATATAACTGACCAAGTTGTGGACTTAGCGGGCCCAAAACTGCACAGATTCAAAACTGGATTGGCAAATGGTTTTAATTCGCTCACACATTACGGAGGACAAGATCTTATAGGCAATGATTGGGAGACTGATACCTATTTAGTTAGCGCAGTATTGGGATCTTCTTTCTTGTGAACCGTTCATCAGGCATACATTCTTCCGAGCAAATCTTGGAAATGAGTTGATATTAGCAACTCATCTCCTACTGCATTTAATTATTCCGCGAGTAGACCATCCGGTCCAGAAGCCTTGTTGGACTTCCGTTTAGATTTTGTTATCCCCACTTCATTTTTGTCGGGTTGTCGGAATTTTGGACTTTTATTGCCAATGTTGAACGAACGGTTCGCTCAGCATGAGAGCGGAATTTGTCTTTTCTTCGCCGTTCAGCAATCTATAGAAATGGTTTGGCTTTGTTGAGCTGACATTGAACTGATACCATTGTTTATAGAGTAGGGCCTATCACAAATTTCCTTCGGAGAAATCCCCGATTGAAAAATTCCGCTACGAAGTGATTCGAAAAAAAAACATTGCCTTAAAAAAAATAAAAAAATTTTTTCCATTTCCAAAGTCAGCTGATTTATGTCAACATAAATACCCAAACAGTAGAAAGAAAAATCCCCGACCTAAAAAAAAAATCCCTTAATTTCCCCAAAACAATTTTTGTAACTATTATTTATTTAATTGTTTTGTAATTTTTTGTGACTTAAGTGAGTTCTAAAATATTTGTAACATCGACTTAATTTAAAATATGTATGTAATGAACAATTTAACTGTCGAACATAATAAAATATTTTGCTTTCAAGTTAAATATTGCAAGAAAAGGATTTTTTCCTGGGTACTGTCCCATCTGTCAAATTCAAATTTAAAAACTTAAAAAATTAGTTTGTCGCGCATAAAAAAAGGCGACTAAGGGACGCATGTACATTTGGATGAAGCTTGCAATTATTTAAATTTGTTCATTTCATTGGTATTTTATAGGTGTGTCAATCAAGATTTTCGATCTTTTTGACTCGATCATAACAATGTATTGGTTTTTGCAATTACATTACCACATATCAATCGATCACAGAGTCAATACTTTTATTACGCATCTGACTTGTTCATTTATGTATCTCGATTATCCGAATAAGAAAGAACGGAACAACACAACATCACATCAATCATTCACAGAGGCAATACTTTTCTCGCGTAACTGGCTGGTTTATGTATCTTGATATGCCACTTTAAGAAAGAGCGAAATAGGTATAGTTGTGCAAAAAATGTGTTCCAAAGGTATGCATTTATTTGGCTATATTAACTCTTACAATCCATCTGAATCTGTCTGTCTCTATCGGAACCAAACTCAATGACTGATGATTGGGATTTCTGATTGTATTGAAATTGAATGGAGCAAAATATCTGTCATTGAATGATTGACTGAAATGACCGGTTAATTTTTTCAACCAATACTTGAATGATTCGATCATTAAATTTGAACGGTTGACACAGCTCTATGGCATATCCGCAGATTTAGCAGACATTTCAGACTAAACAAAGGCGTCTTCAGCTACGTGCTTCAAGATCTTGAAGCGGAGCTGGAGCCAGGTGTGTTAGCATCTTCTATGACCCCCATTCTTTTGATTGAGTACGGCGCTAAGACTTATAGCTACCAGCTTGGCAATTTAAAACATGGATTATTAAATATAAATTAATAAAATTATTTTTATTCGGAGGTGGTGATACAAAACTCTACGAATTTCGAATTTCGTAGCAGTTTTTTCACTGAGAAGGGAACTTGTAATAGATTTTTCTGGTTTCGTATAAATTGTTCTATTGCGACGTAGGTCGTGATAGGCGTGAGTATCACCTCTATATTTCTTCAAACGCGCGCTTCATAGGGTCTTTATCTTTTTTTCAGAAAAATCAGATGTTTTTTCGTTTTCCGTAGAGCTTACAGCGGCTCCCGCCATTGATGAAATTACATTTACTAAGCTGAACTTGATCTCCTTGGCGGTAGCCTAAATTCTTCAGTTCACTTTTTTTGTGTACAAGTTAAAGTGGGGATAATTTTTTCATCAGTATATGAGCAGCGGCCTAAACTTACCGGTCAAGTTTTTTTATAAGCCTAACATGTTTCTACTAACAAAACTCATACTTATTTTATGTATTTCTTTTTATGTACCCATTCGGCTTGCAGAAAATATAATCGAAATTATATTACATCGCACGTTAATAGCTCTCATTCTAACATACTTGTTCGCGCTATTAAAATGTACCGCCAAAAACCCGATATCGTGTTCTCGCTACACAATCAGCAAACAGGTGTCCTTCGCAAAAATTTACCCCTAAAAGAGCGCCTCAGCAAAACGGCAGAATATATACGCTGTAATCCAAAATAGTCCATGCTGGAGAAAGCTCTATCTATTCCTTAAAGGAATTCCTTAATTACAGCAATTAAATTGATCACCAGCACATGTCCGAGTTGTCAAACGCAAAGCATTTTAAATTCCTCAGAGGTTCATGCGAATGGTCGAATTCTATGAAAACACGGTTACATTTTCAAAACAATCGAAAAGTTCCTATACATCGTCAGAGTAGTGCGGATTCCCCGTTTCCCGTCGAAATGATATCCACCAAGGCGCAATCTCCAGCTCTACAGGCAAAAAGGAAAACATTCATATCCTGCTGCTGCTGCTTTGTGGAACATAATAACATCCACTTTGTTGTGCATTGACTGACTGGTCTTCGTCGTTTATACCAATCGATGCTGAATATCCTGCGAATCTCGTAGGAATCAGAATACGGTTAGTCCTCGTGCAACCACTTGACGTGACGGCATTGCATATCATTTGCTCTCGAAAAGTTATTCTATTTTCTGTCCCATCTCTGCCATATCCGCTTCTTTGAAGCAAACAAAAGAAAAAAACCGTTAAAATCTTTTGAAATAAATTAAATAAAAAAACTTCCACAATGAATAATAAAAAAATACAAGAATAATTGATTCAAAGTGTAAACTCGCGAGGGGAACAAAGAAGATGAATAAGGATAATTACTCCGATTTAAGTTAATCGATTAATTAAGAGAAAAAGTTTCTTATAGCTGTCCGAATTTTTTTCTCGTTAACCAAGTCCGGTGCATCGACATCCATCGAGAGAGATGTGTGTGAGTGTCGGTTGGTTGGTTTGATGTGCTGCTGTGGTTGATATATCCTTTTCCGTTAAAGGAATATTCACAGTTGTGCGGTGTATCCTCATTTTTTGTTGTTTTTTTTTTGCGAATTTTCAGTGTAAAGTTCCGCCGTAGAGAGTGATTTATGTTTTATTAATATTAAAAGTGATTTATTACACTTCTTTCGCGGATCTAGCAGGAGATACATGAAATTCTCTATCGCTGGTGCTCCTAAATCCTTTTTGGAGTTTGAAAAAGTATACGATAAAAAGGGAAATAAATTTCTCGTGGTTTAAATTAAGTGAAACAACGGTGCAACACCAAGAGAAGAGTGCGCAAAAAATAAACAAACACAAATAGAAAAAAATATTAAAGAGTGTTGTTCGAGGGATTACAAGGAGTCGATATCAATACCCATATCATTTGAAGCAGCCAACCAAAGAAGAAGGGAATAATCGAGTCTAATCGCAGTTGCTCCACGGATGGGTAAAGGATTATTTTATTAAAAGATGTTTGTTTTTTTTTTTAGTTGGAATAAAGTTCTGGGGATTGGGATTGACTTTTAAGTCATTTGGGTTGAATGGGTTTTCATTAATCAAAAAATTTATTGACGTAATTGAGACGGGATTTATTAAGATTGGTTTTTTTAATGTTTTTGAAGAAATACCGGTAGCGGATTAAATTCTTGCTGTAAATTTCCATCCAATAGCTTGAGTTCCTGAAACTCAATAGAGCAGTTTTCTATATTTTATTAACAATCAGTCTGACATAGCTAGGGTTAACAACAGGCGTATTTTGGCTCAGAGACTACGGGAATTTGCTCCAATCTCCGGGCTTAATGTTGGTTTTTTCTTTAAGTTAAATTTGGCAGAAGTAAATGTAAAAAGAACAAAATGACAATGGGCGCATTAGCTCTTACTTAACCTAAGCTAACCTAATATGGAAAAATTATTTTTTTTACATTTCTCTACGAACTTTATATGCCATTCCTAAATGTCAAAAACCATCCATAAATGCAGATGGATTAACACTAAGTGACACCCAATAGTGAAATTGAGCGCATTCCATGTGTCCTTTGCCGACCGCTGATTGGTTGAAATACTTAGGAAATTATGCAGTCTTTTTGACGTCTTAGTTCGCGAAAACTCCTTAAATCATCATGAAAATCAGGAGGTTTGCATACATTTTTCAAATTTAAAAACCTCGTTGATGAGTAAAGTTTAGATAAAACCTTCTCAGAATCTTGTTTTTAACGTACATACTCTACAAGTTCCACTAAGCAATTAAAAAGCAATTTAAAAATTTTTAACTGAGTTCAACTGCGAGTCAGCTTACCGATTATTTAAACATATAGTAGGCATTGTGAGCTTATAGTGGACTTGTGCTGCACTTGCAACTTGTACTTAATAATAATTGCTTATTCGCTTTTATTTTTCGATGGCTGACTGAAACGTCAAACAAAACCCAGGTAGTGTTCAGAAAAATGTCGAAAAAAACTCTTCCCATTCTATGATACTTCGGTTAGGTTAGGTTAGGCATAAAAAACACAGAATGCGGCAATTTTTGCAAGTAATCAGTGATCTGTCCATTTTGCTGTGGCTGCTGTGATTTTCCTAATTCATTTCTTACTAAAAATTCTATATCCGACAAATTTTCTATAAAATTAAATTAAGAAAGTCATTTGTTGGGAGTAAAGGTTTCGTAACTGACTCCCTCACAGGTTACTGCGTCATGAACCATTATCTCATAAAAATGGGAAAAAGTTCTACACACCTGTGTAGACTCTGCGTTCAACAGCCGGGAACGGCAGAACACATCCTATGCTATTGACCTGCAATCGTCCAAAAGAGGCTAAAATGAACCGAACGGAGTCTCAGAACATTTTCAAGTCATAGGTCTCAATGTAAGGTTCATCAAAGACCTAGGATTGTCGCCAGACAAAAAAACTTATTAATCACTCATGGGGAGCACAAAAGATCTTTTTGGTCGCAGTGCCAATTATTTCAACTCCTTTTTTTTAACACAGGATTTAGTTTACAGTCATGTAGGTTCTGGCTAGCTAAATAAAAGCACATGGCGTGCACAATTTAATTTGGTAGCTCTTTCGATACAGCACTTTTGATGCCACTGTACCTTACAATTTTTAAGTCTTCCTGTAAACGAAGAATTATGTAAATTTAATTTTTATTTTTAAATATATATGGTACACGTTGTTTCAAACACTTTTCTTGACGACAGATACTAAAAAAATGTGGGTCGGACATTTGACAGAGTTCTTTTTTCGTAGCCGTCGACATCGCTGAAGTGTTAAGATGCTCAGTTTTTTAGTTACATTAGGGCTGGTCCTTTACTTAGAGGAGTGGGAATAAATTCGCTTAGTTACGAAAACGAAAGGGAACGCTTTTGTATTAAGTTGTAATAAATGTACTTTTTGACAAAAATAATAATAGCAAAGCGATTGGCTTGACAAAAAAACATTTCCGTTAACTATAGTTTGCAGGTGTAGCGAATGAAAAGGTAGGTGACTAGACCAAAGATGAGATGCCGCTTCCTCTCGTCTTGAGTAAGTCACAACTCGGAAAATCTGGTACCAGCCCAAGTCCTGGGCAGATCATATACCTGGGGACCTCTAGGTTTTAAATAAATTCCCCTTTTCTGTAAGTAGGGGCTAAGTACAGAACTACATTTTCTTTCCCTTACAAAGGGTCCAGAATGGCAGTCTTTGAACAGAGACTCTGCTAATGCTCTACTAAAGAACAGAACACTTTAATCTTCCAAGACATTGAAGAATTGTCAGATGTCTCACTTAACTTTACAGGTTTCTGGAGACATCAGTATGGCTCGATATAATTGAGTAACCACGAGCGGAGGAAAGGAACCACAAATAAGGCCACAATACCTTTTAAACAGCTATTTACAAAAAAAGTGCCCCAGTAAATTTCTTAAGCAGACTTTAGTAAGTTTCTCATTTGAGGGGAAGTTATTTAATCTTTTTTTTACTAAATTTATGAGTTGTGCAACAGCTTTAAAGCTGTTTCTGTAAAGAAACAGACCTATTTTGTTTGCTCGTATGAAGTCAAAAAAATATATGGCAATCGAATTCCAATAGCAGGGATGTCAAACTCAAACTTTTTAAGTGCCATATTTTTTTGAATAAGACAGCGAGCCATATTAAAAATAAAATTCAACTGTAATATTATGTATCTATAAGTAAGAAATAGAAAATATTTTATTAAAGTAAAAATTTATATTTTTCTAAGTAGAGGCGTGGTATTATTTTGAGAATTCAGAAACTTATTTTGCGCTTCATTATCTTCTCGATGTTTGGTATCAACGATGTTGTATAGATATTCTAAAAAGACTGAATTGTTTCTTTTGTTAGAATAGATATTTTAAATATTCGAAAAAGTTTGCATAAAATGTCAAAATTGTTTTTAAAAGCAAGTAAGTTTGTAGTAAATAACCATTCAATGTGAAATATTCGAGAAAAAGAGAAAAGTCAAACGTTTTGAGCTCGCGAAAATCTGCACAGCGACTGTCAAATTCTAATGGGCTCTAATGGCGTAAAATGAAAACGATCAAACTGCATCGTTTTGAGGTTTTTCTCTCCATCATATCTGAAGAAATAGAAAGAGACACAAACGTAGAAACGACCTCATTCGATCTGGCCCCAGTATTAAGTTGAGGCAAACGATTTAAAAACCAGCTACTTTATTTGGTTAAAGCGTCAAAAGGTAAATTTTTTGTGCTTCCACAATTTTATTTTATTTTCAAAAGCTTGAGTTCGCATGACCGAACGATCAACTTTGGACTTTCGCGTCGCTTTTATAAAAAAGCGGTCCTAATAGCGGCCGCTCATAAGCGCAACTAAGCTTTGCAATAACCACCGCGCGACTACCCCATTTAATTGAGGCTACGTTCTAATTAGACGGTCGCGCTACGATTACATTTTTTAACTTTTTCGTATACATTAGTATACTAAAGAGAAAGTTATTGCGATCGTGAGGAAATTTCGAACTCAAACTGAGTATGAGGGATGATATTACGACTATAGAGAAGACCAAAAGAGTAGCTCCACCAATGCCATCCGTCGGTCTGTCTGTCTGTCTGTCCGGGCGCCGTATTGCGAAACGGTTCGACGAATTTGCTTCAAAGTTCGTATATAGGTTACATCTCGGGGAATCTTTTTATTTTTGCTTTATCGTTTAAAATAATGGTACCTGTCATACAATTTTTTTGGTGAAAATCACTCATCACTATTTTGCTAGCATATGGTTCGAAGGATTTTGCTATCTTTTTGTACTAAATATACGTGGGATAGCGCCCAAAATACTGCATACTCAGTTTTTGGAAAAAAAAAAATCGATTAACGGTAATTTATAAAACCGCTGATATGTTGAAAACTAACAAAGCGAACTCCAAAAAATGTTACTGTTTTTTTATACTATTATAGATTTTTGAAATAATTTTTTTAAAATTGTTTTTTCTTACAACGATTTTCTTAAATTTAAATTAAATTCTTTTTCTCAAAAACGGCTGTAACGATTTTGATAACTTTTTGTATTTTGAATAATTATGTAAAAAAGTCCAATGTGCGAAATTGCATTAAAATCATAGGTGCTGTTTAACCTTTAATTTTCGATTCAGTTTGCGATTCAAAAGCGCATCTTATGTACCGAGGAAGTTTCGTATGACGCAGTCGTGCACTTTATTTCTTGAAGTTTAACGTTTAAATTATTCATGTGCTCCCTCATATCTACTAAGAACGCATAGTGAAGTAGTGTGTTGTGTAAGACGCGGATCAGATGATTATTGTTCATATAGAAATATACCCCAGGATGATTGCGACAGCAATTGAAATGCAAATGAAATTGAAACATTATTGAACTGATGTCGACGGCCGCACATAGTTGTCTAGGGCCGTTTCTTTGACGTGGCTGCTCTGAAGTAACCATTGAATTAGTTTGCCTCTCCTTGGTCAGACGTTTTCGTAAACTTCTGACTTACAAAGAATAGTATTGAGACCTGCAAAGATAAAAATTAATTCGAACTTATGAAGGCTGAAAAGCCCTCCAACCTAAAAGCCCCAAACTCACTTCTGATGGCTGGGATATCAAACAGTTCTTTAATATGCTATTCACTTCATAAACTACTTGCAAATGCTTGTCGTTTATAATTTGAGTGGTATTAATTATCTCATTTCTAAAATTTTATTCAAGAACTTAATATACTGAAATATTTGCATGAATGATCCTTCAAACAAATGATGTTCCACGATCTTCTATCCCACCAATGTTTCTCAAAGATTTGGTAACATAACAACATTTTATTGTTGTTTTATTTTATTGAATGTAGTTATCGTTACTTAAATGATGATATGATGTAGTTCTTTGTTCCTAGGCGGCATGTATTTAATAAGCTATTTTTCAGGTATTCATTTTGAATTGTTTATTCATTATAAAAACAAAACCCGTTGACAAAAAAATTAATACTTTCCTTCCGAAGTTATAAGTATGTAAGTAAAATATTACTTTTAATGTTAGGGATTAGGGATAATATGGGCATCCATCATTTTTTTTAATAAACATCCGGTGGGCGTGGCGAAATGGTAGCCATGTCCATACATTGGGGTGCTACTTTCAAAAAAAAATGTTTTATGACCAGATAAAACTGTTATAAGTTTCATGTTCCTCTACCCGATACCATCCATCCCGCTACCATAAAAAATCTGTAAAGATCAGAAAGTTGTTTTAAGTAATGGAATGACTTCCAAGTTTCATTATGTGGTTTCTCAGAAAATGATGGTCAGTTCAAGCACTTGTCAGCTTAGACAGTGACGATAAGTCGTTCTGTAAAAGCTTGATAGCTCTGTTTGCATTAAATTCTGACCATAGTTTCTATGATCTTGTATTCCACTAGGTCTCTAATATTGAAATCTTTTTCTTACTAGCTTGTCGGTCATCTCGTTGTCTACGAACTCATCAGAGATATAACTTATGCTATGAGCTAAAAGCCTTAAGCAGCTATGAACCAGCTTGGATTTTATTTCCATTATAACGGCCGTTTCCGTTATTGCCAGACTCTGAGCTTGGAAAAAACTACTATGGTCATGGAGTCTGATGAAATTGTCTATATTTATGCAAGTCTTTTGGAAGTTAGATCCAAGTGCACTATTAGAAATCAAAGCAAAATCCAAACCGCAACTTATTTCTTTTCTTTCGATGACTACTCCTGCAGATCTAATTATTCTTTTAAACTTTATATTGCTCTTCTAAAGGGCTTAAATGAAGTAATAATGTAAGTCAATAGTTTGATAAAGAGTTTGTTTTTGTTAAAAGCTTAACAAAAGCTCTAAGAAGCCTAGACCTGTCGAACCTTCGACTTTTAAACCTTAACTTCCTACCTCTTAACTGTACCTCCCAAGACTCTCTCAGACTCCCTTTTTACAAGAGGAGTATGACAAAAAAAAGTATACTCAGCATAGAACGCGAACGCGAACATATTTTGGATGAGTTCCAACTGTAGGTAGAGAGGATAAGCTCGTAAACAATAAAAACACGCGTTATCTACAGTTATAAGCAAAAAACAATAATGCCAGAGTCTGACAGACTCCAGGTTAAATCATAGTTGGGTAGCCCACTCTGATGTCTTTGCACAACCGCAGTTATAACTTTGGCTGAAGTTGGGAGTTGTTAATATAGGTTTATACATTAGGAAACGTTCATATTACGTCAAGTTGATTCACGGAAATAAATGACCTTAAAAAAATCTAAAATTTCAAACCCATCTCAACAGCCCGAAATACTATTATTAGCTTAAAACTAGCGCAGAATACATATTTAACTTATTTTATTAGTGCCCCCCAGCAGCTTGATGAATAACCATACACATATTGCCTCAGTCTTTGGGAATATATTTTATTTTTTCAATAATCCGCTGGTCAGAAGTTCTGAATTATGGGGAATTGCTGCAGGCAAATGCAACTTTACCGCCGGTTTAAATGCTTTTAGTTACCATAGATTATCAGGTACAGAAATGTATACCCTGAAAGCTGAAATTCTAACCTCAACTCACAGAAAACATTTTTCGTACATATTTTATGAATTGAAGTGCGCATCATATGTACATATTTCATTCCCTGCTAAATATATAAACCAAACATTTACATCTACACAGCTAAGTATAAAAATCGATCATGATTTTGGGTAAATTTAAAGCAGGTTGTTAACCCGCCGAATACCACTGAATATGTTATTTTGAAGCTCGACCTACCTTCATCGCACATAGTGTTCCTCGTCTTCTTTTATTTGGCTGGGAATAGAATTTCTCCGCCTAATTTATTGTTCAATAGTCAATAACTAAACCAGACAACAAGAGGTCCTTCAGCAGCGCAAAATACCATAACGCAAACGATTCGAGTGCCCTAATTGCATGCCGACACGCATCCAAAGGATCGCAGTATGTAGCATGTATTTCCACTTAACAAGAACCATTTTGGTTGAGTATTTCAACTAATGTTAGTGTTGAATGTATGAAAATGTTACGTATACGCCATACGTCACGTCACGTCGCGTTTGTCGTCGTTCTCCATAGGTAGTTACAATTGAAGTGTTGTTTAGCTGGTAGCTATGACAAGACAACCTTACACAACGTGTCTGCGACTTAAGTGTGTGCAAAAAGGACATCATCGAATTCGAATTTATCACAAAAGGGTTAAGTAATATAAATTATATACAAAAACAGTGATAAATAAAGAAACATATTGCTGCTAATATACTTTTTTGGGCAATTTATATATTCCAATTCCAGGGTCTACCTTTTGTCGGTTGTTCTTCCATCTATATTCCCACTTTGCAATCATTTCATTGAGTTTATGGTTTTGTATATCTCGCAGACGGCATCCTTTTGCCATCTGATTTTATTTTTCGATTCCATGTTCTTTGCTTTGAATATTTGGTGTTGGACCGACCAGCTTGGGAAATGAGAAATACGTAGCCGTCCCTTTCGTGTTCTATCTCTGGATCTGTCAAGTTGAATGACTTTGAACGGGTCTCTGCGGTTTATGGAGCTTTCTCTTGTTAGTAAAAGTGGTAATTTCATCAAGTGGTTGTAAAGGTTATTAATATTGCAAGGGTGTTAAAGTGGTGAAATTTAAACATCCTTTTGTTCCGATTCATCTATTTGAGAAGTTTTCAAGTAATTAACCGAAACCGTAAAAATATCTCTCTGGTTTGAGAGGAATTTTGTCTATTTAAGGGCCTTTATAGGACCGGATGATCCAATTTTAATTGGAATTCCCTTTTGGAAAATACAATCGATGGTGGTTTCAGTGGACAATGCCGACGAACAAAGAAATAAGCCTTTGAAAGTTTTCATGTTTTCATTCGGTTTGGGTGTTACGTGAATAGTGAAGATTAAGTTTTTGTTAAATTAGAAATATATTTCGTTTGTTGACGAAGCCGTTTAGCCAAAAATGATTTTGCGATAAAATTGGTCATTTTCTTGAGTTAAGTCCATTTTATTTGGATGCATGCCAAGATTCATTCGCAAAATTTGCAATAGAGTGGGACTTAGCGATGGCCAATTCTTGAAATCGACTTAGACAAACCCGTTGTCTCACTGGTAAGGGAACATCCAGCAGTGGAAAATTGATCTAAAATTTTCCTATAAGACTATGAACAGTTGACAAGTGGGACGAGATTTGGTAATAAATTTAATTATTTGTAAACGTTCTTCGTTCTTGAACTGGAATGATGAAAGTGTAGTTTTTGCTTAATCTTTTGACATTGACAGTTGGGCCATTTGTTTTAGGTTGCATTCACAGTAAAAATTCCGAGCTGTCAAGTCCAAATTGGAAAAATCTTTAACTCCTATCTAACTTACTGTGTGAACGTCTAAAACCTTTTTGCAACAGACTAATCGGCAGGTACTAATGTGGCTACCACCTCATAGATCGACCGTAGATAAAATTTTCACACTAAGGCAAATTGTAGAAAAGACCAACGAATTTTAAGTCGAAACGCACCATCTTTTCAACGACTCTTAAAGTCAAGAGCTCTTCATTGCGATGGCCGAATTTGGAATCCCGTCAAAACTGATCCAGATGTGTTGCATGACCCTAGAAAACACGCGGTGCAATGTGCAGTTTGGCAGCAGCTCATCTAAACTTCAAACATGCACCGGATTTCGGCAAGGAGATGCGCTGACGTGTGTTTTCTTCAATCTTGTTCTCGACCAGATAGTGCGCAGGGTAGGTCTCAATACGGAAGGCACTCAGATCAGTTCAGATGCTGGGATATGCGGACGATATTGACATCATCGGACGCTCCCAGCGTGCCATGTTGGAGGCTTTCACGGCTACTGAGGAACAGGCGAAACTTGTAAGCCGTGAAGTGAATGAGCCCAAGACAAAATATATGCTATTAACAAACAAACAATCATCTGTCCACCGACTACGAAAGGGAATGTCACTATTGATAGCAGCAACTTCGAGGTAGTAAAGGAGTTCATCTACCTCGGGGTAAACATGAACTGCACAAATTACATCTTAGTGGAAATCCGTCGAAGAATTACCCTAGGAAACCGCTGCTAACTCGGTTTGGCAAAGTAAATGGATTCTTGACTCGAAGGACAAAGTGCATGCTCTACAGAACCCTTATTCTGTCATTTATGCTTACGGCGCCGAGTGCTTGACGATAAGCAGGAAAGGAGTGCTAATACTGGGCTCCTTCGAAAAAAAAAATCTTTCGGGGATATTTGGTCCTATGTGTGAGGAGAGCGATTGGAAGAAAGAGACGAAACAACCCGTCGACTACACTGGCTCGGCTACATCGAGCAAATAAACAACAATGCTCCGGCCAAAAGGATCTTCGAATCCCAGCCCCCAGGTTCGAAATGGCAAGGAACACCGAACCTCCATTTTAAAGACCAGGCCATCTCGAATGCCAGAGCGCTTGGTCTGGACAACTGGAAGAAGCGTGCCCCGGATCGGAGAGGATGAAAGGCAGCCGCGTCCCAGGCAGGGACCCTTCACGGGTCGGGAGCCGGATAAGAAAGTAAGTAAGTAGAAATCAATTTTCAGCTAAGAATTTTTTTTAAATTCAAAACAGCTTTTGCTGATAGTTTAAACTGAAGCAAAGTAATGTCATTGCAATGAATATTTCACAATTTCAATAAATTGGGAAGTAAATAAAAAAAATATAAATACTAGCTATATATGTGATCTTTTAAATAATTTAAATACAAACTTGACGTTTTTATTTAGATCTCAGTACTTTTTGTGGCAGACTTTTAAGCAAAAGCAATTTTGTAGAAGAGAACTTGGCGCTAATATTTTTGGTGTGCCTATATACACTATCATCCGTTTAATAGAAATAAATTCTCATATCTTATTCAAATATTTTTGCATCTCATTTGGTCCACGTTGAGTTCTTCCTAATAATTTTTTTCGATATAAATTAACGTTAAATTAGAAAACTGCTCTTGTTAAATAGACATTCGAAGACTGTATCTTTTTTTGATCTTATAAGTATAGTATCCCCACAGATCCCTTAATTTCGTGATGGGGCTAACGACCTAAAATGTTGGTTCAATTATTTTTAAAAATTAGTAATAGCTGACGACATTACATGAACTGTACTCTTATTTCGACTGTAAATCATCGAGATCTATAAAATTTTGCATTGTAAGCTTCCTAAAAAAGCTAGGATCTCGTACGATTCAGTCGTGTTTAAGGTAATGCATCTGAAGTTGTATTAATAAAATCACTTTAAAAAAGTAAAAAAGGAAAGCCATTTTTATCTTTCTCGAGTGCTGAACATCTACAATAGTAAAAGAAAGCACAATGAACTAGTTTTGATTCCAAGTGATTCAAAGAGTAATGCTTCCGAAAAAGCAAAACATAATCTTAAATCTATACCTATAAAACAGTTTGTCTTGACTTTAAACGTTAATATTGTTATAACGACTTTAGAACTCTTTGACGGCTAAATAAAATAAACTAAAATATTACTTGACAGTTAACCCGCCAATAAAATCGACCCTGTGCTAATAGAAGCGGCCTATGCATCTAACACCTTGAACGACAAACACACCTTCCAAAGGAAAAACATGGACTTTCTTATTGCAACTCGACTTTTCAGAAGAAAAAAATCAAGGTTGGACGTGAGAAACTCCCCACTGTAGGTATCCGCTTACTACACACGCCAACTACCTGACGAAAGATGCACGCATAGAAGCATGGAATTGTAGTTTAGCTGGCCTTGGGGTAAATAAGGAAAACATGAAATAGATGCTGTCAACTGACATCTGTCTTATGCCTATTCTCTCTATAGAGATAAAATGTTTTTATTGATAGCAGCTTACGAGATCGTTAAGGAGTTTATCCACCCTTCGTGTTAACATCAACTCTACGAATGACAACTTAGTGGAGACTGAAAAAAAAACCGTTTCTATCTCGGCTTGACAAAGTAAAAGGATTCAAAATTCCTGACTCCTGCCAGTTCTGCTACACGGCTCCTTCGAAAAAAAATTCTTCGGCGGAAATTTGGTTTTATGTGCCCACAGGGCAAATGGGGAAGAAGAAAATATAATCACGAACTAAAGAGTGATTTTTTAAGAGGAGGTAGCCCATCCGCTGAGTCCAATTTTGGCATACTCTTTCACACATATCGGCCGGTATCTCACGAATGAATGCATGGATGTTGGCTTCCAGTGCGTCAATCGAAGCGGGCTTGTCCCTATACACATTAGCCTTGGCATACCCCCACAAAAAATAATCTAATGGTGTCAAATCGCACGATCTAGGCGGCCAATTGACCGGCCCGAAACGTGAAATTAACTGTTCACCAAACTCGCCTCGCAATTGCGCCATTGTTTCGCGTGCTGTGTGGCATGTGGCACCGTCTTGTTGAAACCACATATCATGCAAGTCAAGAACTTCCATTTTGGGCAAAAAAAAGTTTGTTATCATCGCTCGGTAGCGTTCACCATTGACAGTAACGCTGCGATTCGCATAATCTTTGAAGAAATATGGCCCAATAATGCCGCCGGCCCATAAACCGCACCAAACAGTGGCTTTTTCGGGATGCATTGGTAGCTGTTGCAATGCTTCTGGCTGATCTTCACTCCAAATGCGGCAATTTTGCTTATTTACGTACCCATTCAACCAAAAATGAGCCTCATCGCTGAACACAATTTTTCGATAAAAAAGCGGATCCTCGGCCAGCTTTCCAAGAGCCTATTCACCAAAAATTCGGCGTTGTGGTAGGTCGGCTGGCTTTAGTTCTTGCAACAGCTGTATCTTAAAAGGCTTTACGCCCAAATCCTTCCGCAAAATTTTCCACGTAGTGCTGTAACAAAGGCCTAACTGCTGGGAACGGCGCCGAATCGACATTTCGCGGTCTTCTGTCACACTAGCTGATACGGCCGCAATATTTTCTTCAATACGCACAGTACGTAAACGTGTTGGTGGTTTAATGTCCAACAAAGTAAATTTGGTGCGAAATTTGGTCACAATCTTCCGAATAGACTGCTCAGAAGGTCGAGAATGCCGATCATAAAATGGAAGCAGCGCGCGATGAACATTTCGAACCGAGCACGAATTTTGATAGTAAAATTCAATAATTTGCAAGCGTTGTTCATTTGTAAGACGATCCATGGTTAAATTGCAAACCAAACTGAAGCTGTTTGACAGTGACACAAGGTACTAAACACACGTCAGCTGTCAAAACCAGTGTTGCCAAAACCAAACCAGCTAAAAAATCACCCTTTATATGAGCCAAACGATAATCTACTTAAGTGACTTTAGCTTTCCAGGCTAAGATTATCGTTTTCGCACTACGTTTACTCTATGTGATAATACGCAGAGATGTCGAACAGTGCGCACCGAAGAAACAATTGCCGCTGTAGAGCAAAGTGTTGAAGCGGACCCGAATGAATCCATTCGCCACCGTTCACAGCAATTGGAGCTTTGTCCATCAACTTTATGGTAGATTTTGAGCAAAGATCTCTTGTACCAGATCCAGCTTGTGCAAGAATTAAAGCCGCGAGACCATGCAATGCGTCGTGATTTGGTGTATGAGCCAAAAATAAGATTGATATCGATGCTGATTTTCATCTCAAAATTTTGTTCAGTGATGAGGCTCATTTTGTGTTGAATGGCTACGTCAACAAGCAAAATTGCCAGATTTTGAGTGAAGAAAATCCACATGAGACCCTTGAAACACCATTACATACACAAAAACTGACTGTTGGTGTGCTCTATGGGCTGGTGGAGTCATTGGGCCATACTTCTTCCGAAGTGATGCTGGAGAGTCAGTTACCGTTAATGGAGACCGGTATAGAGCCATGATAACCGACTATTTTGTTCCCAAATAGGATGGCATGAATGTGGATGAGATGTGGTTCCAACAAGACGGCGCTACATGCGCACGTCACAATCGATTTATTGAAGGAAACATTCGATGAGCGCATAATTTTGCGGAATGGACCTGTCAATTGGCCACCAAGATCGTGTGATTTGACACCACTGGATTATTTTCTTAAGGGATATGTGAAGTCGCTTGCCTACGCCAATAAACCAGAAACGTTTCCTTCCAAAAAAGCCAAATTGATGGACATTAAAACGATTTTCTTGTGTTTTATTTCAATTCGAAGTTCTATACTTCTAAAAAAAAATCTCGAATGACGAGTCAAACAGAAAAGACTTCATTTTCTTGCCTATGACAATAGATTTTGCAAAGCAAGGTAGACGGCGAACTGGGAAAAATTATTATTGACAAAATTGTTTCCGAGGATACTCTTTTTTTTTTGCAATTTTGCAAACATGGCGGCAAGTGTCAATTCTACTTTGGCATATGTAAAGTAAACAGATATAAAATACACGTTAATAATGAATAGTGGAGACTGATGGAGAATTACCCTAGGAAACCGTTTCTATCTCGGCTTGACAAAGTAAAAGGATTCAAAATTCCTGACTCCTGCCAGTTCTGCTACACGGCTCCTTCGAAAAAAAATTCATCGGCGGAAATTTGGTTTTATGTGCGCACAGGGCAAATGGGGAAGAAGAAAATATAATCACGAACTATATGAGCCAAACGATAATCTACTTAAGTGACTTTAGCTTTCCAGGCTAAGATTATATTTTTCGCAATGATGAAAGCGTCATACAGTATTATACCGATTTCGATGTGCTTACTTGAAGCCAAAACCGTTCAAACTCGTGGATGCTTATCGTATTGAAGAGTGGGACATTGAAAAAAGTTAAGCTCGTACTAAGGGGATTTTAACTGAAACTACTCATCCTATAGATCGAAGTATCTACGTAGCCAATGCGCACACTTGTCATTAACATTTACAACTTAATGGCGTGAATTTCAATTGTCGGCTGACCTGCTGCCCTTAGAAGAGAAGGTCGTCTCACTGCGTAAACCATTTATTAAAGTCATCTAACAATGTGAAGAGTAAATCGGCTTTATTCTGCCCCATGACGGCGTGTGACACAGTTTAAAAAACACCCATTAACATTTGCCTACAAAAAGGCAAATACTATTATTAATTCTTAAATTTCCGGTCAAAGCCAAGGACATTCTAATGCTACCGACTTCGAACAGAACGAAAAAATAAAAATTAACGCAACACAAAACCAACGTAAATGGTGACTATCGAATTCTATTCATCTCAAAGAGTTCTGACCCCATTTTCGCTGTTTATTTTTTATTTATGCCGTTCTGGCTTTTAACACACTCTCAATACTTTTTAGTTGTAAGGTCACTCTTTTAGCTTTCAATGAATAGAAATCGAGCGTTCAGCTTCGTGCTGAATATTATCAGCGTGTACCCATTTCAAAGGCACTCCGACTACATCCGATTGAAAGGCTCTCTCAAAAAAGTCTTAATTTGCGTTTATTCACCTATTTTTTTCGCCACCAAAAAATATAAACATCTGAAGGCCATTTTCATAGAATCACGTCTGCTCTGAAAACTGACAACTTCTACTAATGAATATAGTCCTCAACAACGGTAATCTATTTAGCAAAATCAACTCGTCATCTCATCATGGAGTGACGGCTAACAAGGGACTGGAAAGAAAGGAACCCTTTTCGCGGAAATATCACTTCACAATCACTATGGACAAAAAAAAAGGACCAGTGTCTTTGTAACTTGATGAGCCCTCTTTTTGTGGCTGATTCTTTGGCTGGCGCGCCGCACGAAAAAAAAGAAACAATAAAGAACGACGACAACTTATTCGGTTCAAAGGAAGGCCACAAAAAACAAGCGAATAAACATTTATCGCATTTTTTTTTTTTTTTGAAACACTAAATAAAAGAATTCTACTGAAGAAAAGGATAAAATGTTAAATAAGTTCGCAGAACTTTAATCCTGTTTCCCAGCACTTTTCTTGAGGATCTTTTAGTTCATCTTAAACCGAAAAACGAAACCAAAAAGAAGTAACAAAGCGCATCCTTTAGCTAGTAAGTAATACACAGCGCGGAGAAGAACATGAAAAAGGATAACAACAATAAATCGGAGAAAAAGTTCTCCGGTTAAATTCTCCATGAGATTCTGAACAGGGTTTTCTTTCGCACGAGCTGGCAAGGATTAAATCCCTTTCTTCTGCCGTGCACCCGTTCTGTGAACGGTAATTTTTTAGCGTTTTTTTGTTTGTGCTACTGCAAGTAAGAAAAGTTATAGTAGTACCTATGGACTTATGAAAAAAAAAGACAACAAAACAGAAATGTAGAAAAGTATTCAACCTTTCGCCTACTCCAGAGGAAGGAATTTATGTTGCGTTGTGTTGTATTTTTGTGTTCTTCTTTGGCTTCCTTTCTGTTTGAGTATGTCAAAGGGATACACGAATGAATGGTGGGAGTAAAAAATAAACAAACAAACGGAATCACTTACTTGTGGAATTAAAGGAAAAGAGGTTCTTCAACATATCTCTTAACAGTATGTTGAACAAGTGTAGTTTAGGTGATTTTTTAGAGTAAGCTGTGATTGTGGTTGAAACTGTATGGAGTTTGCACGAGAAGCTGCAGATGGGAGGCTTGTTTTCTATTATAATTAATTTTATTTTATGTTAATGACACTTTAAAAGCCCTTACGATAATATGCTCATGCTACCAAGGAGTTTTGATATCTAAGGAGATCTTGACTTAGGACGAAAATTGGCACAATTTCTGGACACTTTCTTCTCAAAAAGCATGCCAACGAATGGTGACTTCTTAGCGCTCATTTGTTTCTGGTTTAAATGATTTATATCGCTTGATATGTGGCATGTGGCACACCTACGCTGAGCCGTTCTCATGAAACCATAAGTCTGTAATATTAATCATTTCCAATTGAGGCACGAACCTCTCGACGTTAACTGTATTATTCTGACTTTAATCAATTTTTAGGATATGGATCAATGATTCCACCAGCCCATAAACCCCCACACAGAGGCATTTCTGGATTTAAGGAATAAGGCCAATGAAAATGCATCATAGGTCGACGAACCATTTAAAAAATCCTTCGTAACGACAGCTTTCCATAAGCCACAAAAATGTACCACAGTCTTAACATTTTTGAAGCACCGAGGTGTGTTCACAGATTCTAGCACTAGCAAAATTAACTACACAATTTTTGCAATTTTATTACTGGGAGACTTGACAGCTTTTCTGGTCTGGTATTTACGTTTCCACGAATTGACTTGTGTAGTTGTAAATACAGTCCATTAATGACACACAAATCGCGTTTTAATTCATTTTTTTTGTGTGACATAATCCGAAGAACTTAAGATGCGATCAGACGGTCGTCCAACGACGTCAGGATGTCATCTGGATGACAAGTTTGGATGACCTTCTGATATCTTCTTTATCTATAAACAACGAATGAACTTTTCTTATATGGGCGATATTACTCACAGATATTTGCGTGTAAATATTTGTGTGGTGTATGAGCTCTATTAGCAACGATCGCTGGGTCTATTGCGTTATTTTTTCCATATCTGTTATAACTCTAAGAGTTAAATATGGATCTACCACGATATATCGAAAATAAAAATCTTATACAGGATGTTTTTTTAGATGTTGGTTTTTCGAATAGAGATAAAACTGACATTTTGTGGTCAAATCTGGTAACTCTAATGTAATTTAAGTTCAGTTTGGTTTGCCATTTCATCATGAACAGGTTGACAAATGAACAACGCTTGCAAATCGTTCAAATTTATTTTGAAAATAATGGTGCAGTTCGCGAAGTTTACAGCAAGCTCCGTTCATTTTATGGTCGACATAATTGTCCATCAGAGCAATTAATTCGGTTAATATTGGATCGTTTTCGCACTACGTTTACTCTATGTGATAATACGCATCCTCAGAGATGTCGAACAGTGCGCACCGAAGAAACAATTGCCGCTGTAGAGCAAAGTGAAGCTCCCGAAGCGGACCCGAATGAATCCATTCACCACCGTTCACAGCAATTGGAGCTTTGTCCATCAACTTTATGGAAGATTTTGAGCAAAGATCTCTTGTACCAGATCCAGCTTGTGCAAGAATTAAAGCCGCGAGACCATGCAATGCGACGTGATTTTGGTGTATGAGCCAAAAATAAGATTGATATCGATGCTGATTTTCATCTCAAAATTTTGTTCAGTGATGAGGCTCATTTTGTGTTGAATGGCTACGTCAACAAGCAAAATTGCCGCATTTTGAGTGAAGAAAATCCACATGAGACCCTTGAAACACCATTACATACACAAAAACTGACTGTTGGTGTGCTCTATGGGCTGGTGGAGTCATTGGGCCATACTTCTTCCGAAGTGATGCTGGAGAGTCAGTTACCGTTAATGGAGACCGGTATAGAGCCATGATAACCGACTATTTTGTTCCCAAATAGGATGGCATGAATGTGGATGAGATGTGGTTCCAACAAGACGGCGCTACATGCGCACGTCACAATCGATTTATTGAAGGAAACATTCGATGAGCGCATAATTTCGCGGAATGGACCTGTCAATTGGCCACCAAGATCGTGTGATTTGACACCATTGGATTATTTTCTTAAGGGATATGTGAAGTCGCTTGCCTACGCCAACAAACCAGAAACGTTTCCTTCCAAAAAAGCCAAATTGATGGACATTAAAACGATTTTCTTGTGTTTTATTTCAATTCGAAGTTCTATACTTCTAAAAAAAAATCTCGAATGACGAGTCAAACAGAAAAGACTTCATTTTCTTGCCTATGACAATAGATTTTGCAAAGCAAGGCAGACGTCGAACTGGGAAAAATTATTTTTGACAAAATTGTTTCCGAGGATACCCTTTTTTTTTGCAATTTTGCAAACATGGCGGCAAGTGTCAATTCTACTTTGGCATATGTAAAGTAAACAGATATAAAATACACGTCAATAAGATATTAATCACTGTCCTCCTAAAAAACGGGAGCGGACAACTTTTCATAAAAAAATATCATGAGCGAGGGGGAGCCAATCTCTTGTTTTGCCGATTTGCAGCAGCTGGCAAGATTGCCTGATTTAACCATTCCAGACATCTTTTTGTGGGGTTTTTTTAAGTTACGAGTCTATGTTTACAAGCTCCTTACTCTTGAAGCCCTGTAAGAGAATATTCTTTAAGAAAACGAAGAAGTTCTGGTGGCGACCTCTTTGCCTCAATGGAAAACTTGTAGACTTAATGGAAAAAAATGTACACATCGATTGAACGTAATTCAAAAACAGACCCAAAGTATAGACGAAGCGAAGAACGAAAAATCATTAAACCTTCTAGTAGTTTTTAGAAACACCTCAAGTTCAAGTTCAAGTTGATTTCACGTCACTTACTTGCTTAACGGGCTCCCGCCCCGTGAAGAGTTCCTGCCTGAGACATTCCATCCTCCGCGATCCCGGGCACGCTGCTTCCAGTTGTCCAGAGGTTCGGTCTTCCTTGTCGTCTCGAAACCTCGATTTTACGTCAGCTGCTTCCAGATACATAAGACTCTCCCTACAGTTCTATAACTAAAAAATAATTTGTCCTGACTGACTGACTCACGCCCGCAAATGGTAGACTCATGTAATTTTGAGGTATTTCTTTATTATTAGTTCAAATTACATAAAAGAACATGTATACTGCTGAAGGATCCAAAGTTGTAAATGAAATGAATGCATTACTTTTTTACTGCATTCAGGTAAGTCGCAGTCATTTGAATGCAATTTTAAATGTAAGTTAATACTTTACTTAAGTTTTTTTACTGCAAAATTGCATTCACCAGTCATTTTTAGCATTAATGACTTGTAAGTTAATACAAGCAGTCAATCGACTGTAAGTTAAAAGACTGCAGTACTTTGTGACTGCTAGCATTGTTTAAGTCAGCTGTAAGTCTCCTAAAAGTTTTAAGAATTACAGTTAAATGAATGCAGTCAAAAGACTTACTGACTGCAAAACAGGATTACAAAGTATATTAGACTTACATTTGACTTAAAGAATGCAAGATACTGCAGTCTTTTAACTTACAGTCGATTGACTGCTTGTATTAACTTACAAGTCATGAATGTTAAAAATGGCTGGTGCATGCAGTCTTTAAACTTACACAATTAGTCTTTAAATTCCATCTGCCAACAACTTACAATACATACTCACCAAAGAACAAACGAAATATTTTTGCATTGGATTGGAGAGGACAAGAAAAAAATATCATCAGCTGGTTATATGATATTCAGCTCCCTGTCAAAGCTGTACTGAAAGAGCTCCTTCATTTCTCCCCACACTGTTATGAACACCAAATACTCGTAGTAATGTCTCCATATACTTCGTTAGTGATTACATTTGAATTTCGTGATTGGGGAATCACACTCAAAGGATAACAATACGATTTAAGGCTTTGATGCGTAGACGTTGAAAGAGAACAAAAAAAAAAACAAACAACAACAAAAACAAACACGTAAATAACAACAAAAGTAAATAAAAAAAAAAAAACAGTAAAACAGGAAACAGAAAAACAAACAGCCACCGACCTATTGACTTTCGAATCAAAGTCTCGAAGGAATTACTCTTTTCAAATCATGAGGGTGTATACGGGCCTCATGTTTCTTTGTTTTTTTGGGGGACGAGAAAAAAAATCGAAACCGTTGTTTACTCTTTTCTTATTCACTTCACTCTCAAGTCATTTCGAATAAATTGAAATCAGAGTTAAAAAGAAAATAAACGGGTTAACAAGAAGTTTCCTTTCGGATTACCTTCATTTTTTTGTTGTTTTGTTTCTCAATTTCTCAAAACGCACCCAAGGCAAGGACGAACTTAAAACTTAAAATCTATCTTTAGGAGTCCGAAATTTCATCAGCTCTACTACTTAACCAGCATTTTTGATACAAGGTGCATAGAGATAGAGATCTAGTCTATATCTATATCTATGGCTTGAGTAAATTTTGTGTTAACGGAAAGATTTCCATTCGCTACAGGAAGGAAAACGAAGAAACTTGTAATCGGTTTCGGAAAATCAAATAATATTCCAACAACGAACGAACGAACAAGTTGCTCATCTATTGAAACGACGACAACGACGACGGCTAGGGGCGGCAGGGCGGAACTGCAAAAAAAAACAACAGTTTTATTTGCTTCATACGAAAGTAGAGGAACAGTGCATGAACAACACAAAACAGCACTGGGGACAGGAGAACTGCTTCTCTCTGCTTGTTCCGGTACAGCATCGGATCTTAAAATTTATTTTGCAAAACTATTTCCCTGATGGGTGCTGCAAACTTCAAAATGCGAAAATATTCTTAGGTTGACACCGGGGATTGGAATTGCTTGGCAAAAAGAATTTCAAAGTTCTGTGGAATTTATTGTTAAACTGTTTGGCGCATAGTTTGGGTTTGGACTTGCGGTTGTGGGTTGTGGGTTGTTTCAGGAAACCGGAAAGCAATAAAAATTGGTCACTAAGTGAAAGTATTAAAGTTAAGGATATGAGATCTTGCTGACATTATTATAAGGAAAAGTCAACAAGTCAGGCTGCAATTTGGATCACAGCACTAAAGAAAATTAAACGCAAGTTTTGCCCTGGACCTCCAGGTTGGATGTTATGTGTGGGCCACTATAAGGCTGAAATAGCTGGTATTGTCAGTGGTAGACTTAGGCAAGAAGTCTTGAGCTTTCGACATCACAATGAATGCTCTATATCATTCAGTATTGAAGGAAAATTCGCAAACATTAACCTGATTCACGCTCACGAAGCGACGCTTAAAGAAAGTTTGTACAGAACCCTCGATAAAACTTAAGAGCAATGTCCGAAATATGATGGTACAACCGGGAAGATTTAAATGAGCAGGTAAATAAAGAATTGTTAATTAAGCCACCAGGTAAACAAATAGAAAGGCGGCGGTGGGTTGTTGAACAACACTTGGCAAGGAAATACCAATCAGAGCAATCACATCATCCAGTAAAGTTTCTTCAATGAATCGAAGAATGAGTAGTGGATCCATCTTTGGTAGATCCTTTTATTGAATTTGGTGTTTTCCCAAATGTTTAAACCTTTTTTGAGTCAGTGCCCCGCAGGATTCCAGTATGTGATCTGGGAGTTAGGGAGCTTTCATTGCAGAATCTGTAGAGACCTTCATCTGAAATACATATTTTCCTTAGGTGTTCCCTGAGCTTACAATATCCCGTTAGGAAACTTGTGAGGATTCCTAGATTATTTTTGCCAAGACTGATGCATGCCTTCAATCTTTTAGGATTGTAGACTCCTAAGAGTTTCTTGGCTTATCTCAGATCTTGGAGATTCTGAAAGGTTCTGATTCTTCTCTCCTTTTCCGAGTTCCCCTGTCCCCCAGAACGGTTCAAGCCCTATGAAGTGTTCTGTTAACTGTGTTCTGGCCTGGAATCCAGCAGACTTTTGCCATCGACCCTAGTTTGTTAAGGCTTTGTGGGCATTGGATTATATTAGAGTTTCTGTAGTTCCGTTTGAGATTGATTCGATTTGATTTGAGCCTGAATTATGCTGGTCCTTTTGCCCATGGATTTGCAGTGTCCTAAGTTGCAGTCTTTCTTAACTCTGCCATGAACTCTTTTTGAAAGAAGGTGGTTAACTAATGAAGGGGTGGGCATTCAGAGAGCATGTGTTCAGAGGTATCCTCATCCTCATCCTCTATTCCGGGCACAGATTCATTTTGTTAAGATCTCCTTACATAATAACAGGATTTTTTTGAAGGAGTAGGGCTTAATTAATCGGATAACTGTCCCAACAACTTCGTCTGATGTTCCCAATCAATAATTAGCCATGCAGCAGCAGCCCAATTGACTTTGCACAACCTTGTTGTGCTTGACTAGATTTTGCAAGGCATCGCAGCAGCTCTTTACTTTCATAGGGCCTTATTAATAATCAGATACAAATGTCGACTACTAGCCAATTGCAAGGTTAAACTGCAGTAGTGAGCTTTAATAGAATCCTACTAATAACCTATTTCACCTATTCATTAAGTAACCTTTGTATTTTCTTTCAATCTACTACATTTTCCATCAAAGTTGTTATCAAACAACACTAAATGTCAAAATCACTCACTTCTCAAAAAAAAAAAAAAAATTATTGCAAATTAAATATGAAAATGAGTTCGAGTGACGAAAGTTTATTTGCCAATTTGGAAATAATAAATCAATCTGCATCATCGATTTGAAATTGCTTTAATATTTATTTATTTTCAAACGAAATAATGAATCTATTCTACATATACATTCATATGTACATCTGTCAAAATCTCAATCTGTATCAATAGGTATTACCGTGTGGTAGTAGTAGTAGGTATTTCTGCACTAAGTATTTTTGCCCTTGATACCCAGGTGTTATGTTAATGCGTTTTTAAAGCATTTTTAGTTTCAGAGTAGAAGGTTCCAATTAATTAATTTATTGATTAACAATTAAATCTTCTTAGGCAATTATTACGTTTTCTAAGTGACCCCATTGATAAGGTCATTAAATAAAAGTGTTTGACCAGTAAAATTTAATTAACACGAGAAACTCCTCAGTAAGGTTATTTCGTCATAACGTCCCTAGAACAGTTTGTGAATTTTGATTTTCAACTAAAGCTCCTCCTATTAAACTTGTCGAATTAATTAATCTCCATGATCACATTATGAGTTCCGAGTTCCGAACGGCTCCAGGAAATTAGGCGACAAGAAATAAAGCCCCAAAATAAAAATGAAATAAGCACCCAAAATTGGGTCTTTATTTCGTTATGAAATAAGATCCCAATATAAAAATGAAATAAAGGCTCAAAAGTTTCATAATGACATAAAGTTATTTATATTATAAAAATTACATAATAGGGAAACTAAGCAGGGGGGTTGCAGGGGGCCACCATGGCCCCCAATATTCCATTCCGTAACTATTAAATCAACCACGAAATCACTAATTGTAAGAGTTTTAAAAACGAAATAAAGCCCGGCGGCCCTTATTTGGCAGCAGTCATTGAACCGACAGATACGTTGCGATTGTATTTTATAGAAATGAACTGAAATAAAAAAATATTGAAATATAAAAATGAAATAAGACCCCAATTTGGACTTTCAACTACTACTCTCTAATTTTGCGTCGTCGTCGTTTACCTGTTCGTATAGGTACTCGTCTCTTTGTTTGCACATGTGTGTGTTGTTTTGTCCTTTATCGTCAAATTTATGATCTTTATCGTTAGTATAGTCTGCGTCTAGATGTTGCGATTTATTTATACTTTCTTCTTCGATTCTATTTCGTGCGTTGGCATATTTGTTCGTCGTTATCGTTATCTTTATCTTTTCTTTCGAATTCTAGAATAATTTAAATTTATTGCTTATTAACCTGACACTTTTCATTACATTTATGCACTAAAATACCTACTTTAGGTACCATCATATTGCACAACAGGCAACACCTGCTTCGAAATGTCGATTTATACAGGGTGTCCGCCGGAAAGTTCTACTACTCTGATTGTTTATAATTTTTGATTAAATGGAAGAGAATGGATCTTATATTGATAAATGTTTTATTTAATTTCGGCAATTATGTATGGAATATGATATCAGGTAAATGTCCGCCTCTGTTAGTCTCCCAAATGCGAACCCTTTTTAGCACATTTTTCAATACATTCTCACATATTTCACGTGGTATTTCATTAATTTCATCACGAATATTTTGTTTGAGTTGCTCAAGCGTATCTGATTTGTTTGCATAAACCTTGCTTTTCAGATATCCACACAAAAAGAAGTCCGGAGCAGTCAAATCAGGCGACCGTGGAGGCCAATCAATATCCTCATTTCTTGAAATAACTTGTTGTGGAAAGAGGTCTCGCAGTAATCCTGGCTGCATGCGATGTGGCACCATCTTATTGATACCACATGTTAATCAAGCCAAAAGCATGAAGTTGTGGCGTTAAAAAGTTTTCAATCGTATCACGATATCACTCCCCATTCACAGTTACCGTTACGCCGTTTTCATTTTCAAAGAAGTAAGGTCCAATGATTCCTCCTGACCAAATTCCACTCCGGACTGTAACTTGTTAATGGATGCAAAGGTGAATGATGAATAATTTGAGGGTTTTTCATTGCCCAGAACTAACTATTCTGTTTATTCACATATCCATTCATTCCAAAAATTGCACGTTACTTTCTCATCGCAACAGTAATCGATGATTGATTTTGATAAAATGTTTTGACGATTAAAATACGTTGGTTTATCGAATATTTTTCCATAATAAATTTGGCACGTGTCTACTTCACGACTGCCAAATATGAACTGTCAAGACTAATGTTTACCAAAATGGCGGCAAAACAAAGTAGTATAACTTCCCGGTGGACACCTTGTACTTGTATAGTTACGACTTAAACATGGCTTACCATACATTAAATTGTACCCCCTCGGTTGTGACTAACTTGGGCACTAAATTCGTTATTGGTACATGATTTGTATATAGTGTTAACAATTTTATTTAAGCATTCACTAAATGTGATTCATAGTAAGCCCATAGAATTTGCGATATTAGAGGACAGTGCCTGCAGTGTTGCTTGACTATCTAGGAAGATATGTTACCTTGCACGTTTAATTCCCTTTATCACAGAATTCAATGGCATAGATGTCCACCCGGATTAGCGTGGGACACATTCCCATAGGTATCGAACATAATTTTGGTTTTGGGTCCAACGACAACAGCTCCAACTCCAGATTCCAATCAAACATCTCGAGTCGGATCACCATTGGACCCCTTAAAAAGATCCAGTCTTTTTGACCATAATATCGTCGGGGAAGCAATAAAGCATGTCCGTGTTTGAAAAGTCCTTCCTTTTTGCTTAATCTAAATCTTGTAAATAGTAATGCGCATGACGCAATGCTACTAGTAATGGTTGCACTAAGCTGCTGTTTGTAATTATCGCAAGATCATCAGCATAGCCTTGTCTGACTAACAGATTGTCAATAACTAGTGCCTATTAGAGTGGGGAGAGTACACCTTCTTGTGGGCAGCTTTCAACTGCTGTCACAGACACTCCAGAGGAGGAGGTAATGATTCGAACTCTGATCCTTTGGTTTGTTGAATCTTCGATACCCTTACCACTGGGGTCTCAAAAGAAGTACATTTTTCTACAGCATTGACGAATTGTAATGGATGTGAAGGGAAAGAGACTCCACAGTATTCAATTGTTCCAACAATAATTCCTATAGAATAGATAGATCCGTTTTTATCGTTTGAGTTGAGACCCAAGTCTACTTCGAGACCCAAGTTCTACTTTTGGCGAATCCTTCTCTAAACTTAATTGTCAATAGGTCATGTACTTTCTTGCAAAAACAGCCTTGTCATATCCCTATCAAAAGCTAATTGCCACCTGTCCACAACTATTACGACTTCTTAACATTTTTACGATTCTGTTCCCGCCACCAGTGCGTAATAAGAAATAACAATCGAAATAGGGCAATTTTCCTAATGCGCAACATTCCCTTTAATTCGATTTGAAAAGCTCCTTAGATGCTCATAAAAAAAGAAATGGTGCCCCCCCCCCTTAACGTTACTGCCAAACATAAACAAAAGAAAACAAACACTGTTCATTAAACAAGCACCGATGAAAAGCAAAAAAAAAAAAATATAAAGAAAAGTTAAATCGACGCGACAACCGCCACAGAATTAGCCAAATAAACGAATTAAGGTGATAACCATAACATTAAAGTCTCCTTGATCCCCCAGTTGTAGCATCCTGTTTCCGTTATCCCCGACAATCCTCTCCACGGGGATGATGTCCCATTCTCTACGCTCTGCCTACAATTATTTTCCGGGCGTATCATCCCTTCCCCCCTTAGCAGAAGCTAATCTCATGGCAGACAAATTTATTCAAATTCATTTCATCCTCGTATCTGCTGCCTCTTGTGTCCCACAGAAAAAAAAAAAAAAACAACACAAAAGGCCAACTTCCTAACCTTCCTCATCCGAAAAAGGGATGAATGAGAATAACAAAAAAAAAATACTCTCCCAACAGGAAGCACTCCTCCGGTCAGAGTAGAAAATACAGTATCAAGAAGAGGACCACGTACTGAGTGCAAAGGGACATCGTCATGTCATTCTTGTAAATACCGGCACAGCGCTGGACCCTGGACTATGGACCCTTCATGGATGCCAAATGATATAATGAAAAAAGGTGTCGTCTATGCTCTCTGACCTCCTGACTTTTGACACAAAGAAGTATCCTGGCAAGGGAAGTCTATTAAATTGAAAATACCAACGACAACGACGACGACGCTTGTAGTGAGGTCATGTCATGCAACTCTCTGCCACAGTAATACTGCGGCGATACTTGTACTGTCCATGTTCGTGTCTATGTCCCTATTGTCCGCAAAATTTTAAAAGAGTCCCTACAAAAAAACGCCTATATACAAAAAAAGAAGTCCTTCTTGTGGACAAAATTAAAAACAAAAGAACACGGAATTCCGTTTGCTACTGAAATGAACTAGCTTAGAAGAACAGGACACAGAGCACAGGGGCATACCAAAGCTACACACGCTCCCTCTCTGGTAGCCAAGTGACACTTTGAGGAGAAATTCCCAGAATTCTCTTGAAGAAGAAATTCCTCAAATGTACTGTAGATGCAGAACATCCTGTGAATTCTTCTTCTGGCTGCTCCTGGTGCTGCTGTTTATCCTGTGGCAACAACAATTGGGAGTTACAGTTTTTTTTTCTCGTTTTCATTTCTGTTCATGGTTTTTTGTTTTGTTCATTCGTTCGTTCTGTTGTATTGTCACCCTCCTCCCAAAAGGACTAAATGGAGCTAAGGCAATATTTGTATATGGTGGTATCTCAGAGTGATCAGTGTACACCGCCGAGCACATTCCTATGGCTTAGTGTTGGTCAAATGTCCCTTGAAATGGGTTTTATTGTTGTTTGCACTCGGACAGAGGACAACTATGAGATAATATCATGGAATCCTTGCTGGCGGTTGTGTAGCGGCGGAGGATGCTAGTAGCGGCATGTCCCTAGAGCTTGCTTTTTGTATAGTCAGGAGTTACGTAGAACACTACCTACCAAAGGAAAGAAAGCTCTGAAAAGGGATATTTTTGGTTCAGTTCCGTGTGGTTTTTACCTATTGCCTCTCGGCAGGTGGAAGGGTGTCGTGTCTTTCTTTTTTTTTTTTTTAATTTCATTCACCTTCATCCTCGATGCAAATGAAGTGAGACTACAAAGGTAGATGTATGTAGGTGTCCGAGTGTGTGTGTGTTTGTTGGTCGCCTGTACCTGGTCACCTATTAAATTACAAATTTCCCGATGGACTTTTTACAAGGCTACATCCATGGATATTGTTTTGTATTTGTACCTCTTTTACCTCAAATATGCTGGATTTTGGTTGAATTTTTGTTTGTCCTTTGAGCTGGTGCGTTCTTTCTTTTTGTATCTTATGGAACAAAGTGTGGCAACATAGATGGAATTCTGATGGTGCCTTAATGGAATAATGTAATCGATGGATGATGAAAAATGCAATACTGCTCTGATAATTCGGAGTTAAGAAGAATTGAAAGAACTAAGCTTGTAGTGTTTAAAGCTTTAATACATTTACATGTCATATCTTTGGTGGGATACGCCAGAGTTCTGTGTCGAGAGGAAAAATGTCTCGCATTATTAATAAGAATTGAGAATTTTAAAACCGTCATGAGGGATAGATAAAATGGAAGTGTGGGTGTTGAGGTCAACAGAGCTCAGGATTCTTTGACTATGCGGGATGCTGGGACCAAAAATATTAAATTTCCAAGAATTTTTGCACAGATGTCGGAATATATTATTCGTGGTTGAACTGGACTAGATGATTGCAATCGAAGTTCATTCGACGCGGCAGTTACAGGTTGAATTTTAGAATATTAAAGGTGAATCATGCTTTGATTTAGAACTCAAATTGTAAGTTAGGTATCTGTCTGTCTGCTGAATGTCTATCTATATTTCTGTCTCCCGGTCCAGAAGATGTATGACGTATTTACTTCAAAGTTCGTGTATAGGGCTTTCGGGCCAACATTTTGCGGCATTTATTTTTAACTTCCCAGTATACATTGGTCTTCTTAAGAAGAAGAAAAATCGTGCGGAAATTTCGAAATGAAAATGAGTATGAAGGATGACATTTCGACTATAGAGAGTCCATCAGGTCTGTCTGTCCGGGAGCCGTATGTCGAAACAGTTCGACGAATTTGCTTTAAAGTTTGTATATACAGTTCTTGGAGTTTTTTTTTTTAATTTGATTTATCCTTTTAAATAAAGGTAGCTGCGTCAAAATTTTACTTTACCGGATCACTCTCCAAAATCACACATTTTTTGCAATCCTGTTCGTTTTTAAGCACTGAATTCAAATCCGGAAACATTTTTTGGCGCGCTTTTATCGTTTGGGCGTGGCCCGCCCCCAAAGTTTGGAGAATGGTACCAACATTTCTTAAGTGGTAGGCCCAAGTTCCAAAAAATTAATTCAGTTTTACTCTTGGAAAGTGCAGTTAATTGATGACAAACGTTTCATTAAAATCGGTTCATGCTGAAATTTGGAACATATACTCCCTAGGATTCCAAAATGGTAAAGTGTAAAAAAAAATTTAAAGACACCAACTTCCACGCCCACAATTTAGAAAAAACCTTTTTAAAGCTAAAGTAAGTGCATAGAGGGATATGGATAGGGTATCATACTATTCGTCTCAAGCGGACTGTAGCCTTTCCTTGTATCTTTTATACACTTTGTAAATATATAAATTCTGACACATATATAGTCTTCCATTAAACCCCCTTAGACCTTAGTTTTTGATCCAACAATTATTCGTAAAAGTATTTTACGTATGTATGGATCACATTCGAATACCACAGTACAAGTTTAAAATCTTTTAGGATAGGATTTATGGAATTTTGACAAATAAAAGACGGTATTGTAGGTGGGTACATTCGCATTTCCATTCAAGTTATAAGCCTTCAAAGCGAAAAATTTAGATTTTGAGGATTAACTACTCTAAGCAATATAACTAGAGAAAAATTACGGATAGCTGTAAAAACCACTAAATACATTTTGTAGACCTAGTTTAGTAATAAGCTCAGAAAAAATGTATGATGGCTTTAGTAAAAATTTAAAAAAACTACGTCCCCTAGAACTCCGAAACGATGGAGTGTAAAAATGTGTTTAATATGCCCACTGCCCCGCCCAAAACATAGAAAAAAACCGTTTTTAAGCTAATGTTGAAGAAATATAGGGTAAGATCTTTTTCAAAGTATACTGGTACTGAGCTCCTTTTATGTTTGCCATACAAGATTTTCTGACACTCCTCCATTTTTTTTAACAAAATGTTGTTTTCTTCAAATATGTCATTCCTGTTTAGAAGATAAAGCATTTAAAGTAGCAAGTAGCAATACCTTTACATGGGGGAATATGCTTAAGCTTGGAACACTGGTTATTTTGGTCATGCACCGATTTTAAGCAAATATACATTGGAAACATTGCAAGTTCTGATTATACACTGGACTTGTGTGCTATTTATCTGAACACCAGTGGTCTACTACAGAAAGGAGGTTAGACGTAATCCGCTTTCAAGTCTACCAATCCATAAAGCAAACTGGCGCTCTTTAAATGCTCGAACCGTCAAACAAATTGACCATATTGCAACCGGATGCACACATTTCGTGAGGCAAACTTCGACTATGGACACTATCGAACAAAACTAAGCAGTGAACTTCGAATAAGAAATAATTTAACGGAGAAAACCGCTCCGCTGTGCACTCACCATCCACATCATCAAAGAGTAAGCCAAGACTAAATTTGAACACTGAGAAAAATCATAGAAAAGCCTCAGCATGTTTTCATGGACTTTAAAGCCGCAAAATTTAGCATCCATCGCCAGGAGCTCAACTCTTAATAGTATTCTAAAAAGATAGTAAGCAGGGAAATAGAACCATTCAGCTCTGGGGTATGAGGACCATATCGACCTCACAGGCCGCTCTCAACGTGCCATGCTAGAGGCCCTTAGGTACGCAATTAAAAGAAAGTACACACCTGCGTCAAATTACTTCAAAATCGTAGTTGCAGTTTTTGAGAAAATCAAATTTTTCAAAACCTAAAAAGTGATTTAAATAAATTTGGTATGTTATCAATTAACTCTTAGTTGATGTTATCAATGTTATCAATTAACTTTTAATTGATAACATACCAAATTTATTTAAATCACTTTTTAGGTTTTGAAAAATTTGATTTTCTCAAAAACTGCAACTACGATTTTGATGTAATTTCGAATATTGGACACTTTTTACATAATTGGTCGAAATACAAGAATTGATCAAAATCGTTAGAGCCGTTTTTCAGAAAAAGAATTTAATTTTAATTTAAGAAAATCTTTATATGAAACAAAAAAAATTATTTTAAAATCCGAAGCATGCAAATTTGTTCAACTTTATAGTATTAAAAAAATAATAAATTTTTTTGGAGTTTCCTCTATTATTATTTAAGATATTGGCGATTCTATAAATTACCGTTATTCAAATTTTTTGCTAAAAACTGAGTACGCAGTATTTTTTTCCCCGTCCCAAGTATCCTTTGTACAAAAAAAAAATAAAATCCTTGAAAGCATTTTCTAGCAAAATAGTGATAAGTGATTGTCAACAAACAAATTGTCCCGTTATTTCAAACGAAAATTTCAAGCAAAAAATAAAAAAAAAAACCCTGCGAGATGTAACCACAAGCAAATTATATACGAACTTTGAAGAAAATCGGTTGAAGGGTTTCGCCATACGGCGCCCGGACAGACAGACAGATAGACCGACGGACGGCATTGGTGGACCCACTTTTTTGGACTTCTCTACAGTCGTAATATCATCCCTCATACTCAGTTTGAGTTCGAAATTTTCGCGCGATCGCAATAACTTTGTCTTTAGTATACTAATGTATACGAGAATGTTAAAAACATGCTAATTTAGTTGATCTTCATGTTAACGGGGACAAAACCAAATCCATGCTTTTAACAAACATCCAGCAGCTATGAAAAAATGTGTCTGTAAAAAGAAGAAACTTCAAACTGGTTACCGTAGGAACTAACATCAACTCCGCAAATGATACTTTATCCTTATTACACGCTAACAAAGTGCATAAGATACTACCGCAAACGTAGTTGCAGTTTTTGAGAAAATCAAATTTTTCAAAACCTAAAAAGTGATTTAAATAAATTTGGTATGTTATCAATTAACTTTTAATTGATGTTATCAATGTTATCAATTAACTTTTAATTGATAACATACCAAATTTATTTAAATCACTTTTTAGGTTTTGAAAAATTTGATTTTCTCAAAAACTGCAACTACGATTTTGATGTAATTTCGAATATTGGACACTTTTTACATAATTGGTCGAAATACAAGAATTGATCAAAATCGTTAGAGCCGTTTTTCAGAAAAAGAATTTAATTTTAATTTAAGAAAATCTTTATATGAAACAAAAAAAATTATTTTAAAATCCGAAGCATGCAAATTTGTTCAACTTTATAGTATTAAAAAAATAATAAATTTTTTTGGAGTTTCCTCTATTATTATTTAAGATATTAGCGATTCTATAAATTACCGTTATTCAAATTTTTTGCTAAAAACTGAGTACGCAGTATTTTTTTCCCCATCCCAAGTATCCTTTGTACAAAAAAAAAAATCCTTGAAAGCATTTTCTAGCAAAATAGTGATAAGTGATTGTCGCCAAACAAATTGTCCCGTTATTTCAAACAAAAATTTCAAGCAAAAAATAAAAAAAAAACCCTGCGAGATGTAACCACAAGCAAATTATATACGAACTTTGAAGAAAATCGGTTGAAGGGTTTCGCCATACGGCGCCCGGACAGACAGACAGATAGACCGACTGACGGCATTGGTGAACCCACTTTTTTGGACTTCTCTACAGTCGTAATATCATCCCTCATACTCAGTTTGAGTTCGAAATTTTCGCGCGATCGCAATAACTTTGTCTTTAGTATACTAATGTATACGAGAATGTTAAAAACATGCTAATTTAGTTGATCTTCATGTTAACGGGGACAAAACCAAATCCATGCTTTTAACAAACATCCAGCAGCTATGAAAAAATGTGTCTGTAAAAAGAAGAAACTTCAAACTGGTTACCGTAGGAACTAACATCAACTCCGCAAATGATACTTTATCCTTATTACACGCTAACAAAGTGCATAAGATACTACCGCAAACTTTATGAGGTGCACCAATATGTAGATGTAGTACAAAATACGACGTACTTCACTGTATCGGTCACACTGAGCGATTGGACAATAGTGCTCCAGGTCCACTGCCTCTTTTTCTTCAGCAAGAACATTTTATTTGGATCACACTCCTCCAAATTTTATAACTCCTTCATCTTATATTCCCACTTTCCATTATTACTCGTTCTGAATCTGTAACATCCTTTCGAGTACAAAGTCATTCCAGCGGAAATGAAAGACTCCTCATCATCTTTCACTTTTGCAATTTGTAACTCATTCGTTACGCCAAAGGACACATCTTTATCTTCTCATGTCAGCATGACTTTAAAACTGTGCAAAGTACAGAGCACACAGTGGCAAACTGCCACCATCCACCAGGACGTCGACATACAACGAACGAAGAAGGACATTCAGACAAAATAAAAACGAACAAATTCCCATGTAATCCTGTTATAGCAAAAGGATAATGTTTTACAGTGATTTAAATAAACTCTCTAAGGAGAATTTTATTTGAATGCACTCGGGCTCTCGTAAAACAGCACTCCCTCTATGCATGCTCTTTGACTCCGAGTCAGCTGCATGCCTGCAAACTTCTTCCGTTATTGTGTTAGAAAGCTTTAATTGCACAATGGCAATATTTGTAAGTCAAAAAAAAAGTACGAACAAAGTAACTTTCGCAGCAAACCCAATTTCAATAGTGGCAGCTTTAATTTACAGGAAATGAAGAAAAATTGGGCGTTGAAGGTGTCAGTTGGAAGGATGGGCGGCGAGTGGGTGAAAGTAAAGAAAAACGACAAATTTCTAAATCCCAGCAAAAGGATTCCCCCGGGAGACAATCTGTATTCTCTCTACATAAACATATTCAGCACTTTCACTCTGTCGTAGTCCGATTCATTCTATGTGTGGAATGTGAATGTGCGGAGGAGTGGGGGTAGGGGGTTTCTTTTCGTCGTTTGTACGACGACGTCTTGCAACAGCAATAAAGGGAGTGACACTGGTGACACTAGTGACACTTTTTCGCCAACATTCTCGTTTAGTATGTGACCGAATGGGTAACGTGCTTCTTTTCCCATTCCCTGGCTACTATATGTATTGTCGTTGGAGCTGCTAACACGCCCCACCGCCGCCCTAAAGTTGGTTTCTTCAAAAGACCCCCGCATTCACTAGCAGGAATCCGGGTAAAACATGAGTTGGTGGCAAATACGTGTCGGAAAGTCGTTGAACAGCTTAAGAAACGACCCGAGGTTGGTATGACTGGCGCGTTGCAACATTGGACAGTGGTTTTTTTCGCCCCCTTTGAATTGGGAAAGTGGGTGGCAGTAAATTGGTGTACTGCAAGGACGATGGGTTTTTCCTTTTTTTGTTTTTTCTCTCAATGCTACATGGACATATGCCATACATTTAGAGTTCGATAATAAAAATATTCGTCATCGTAGAAAATGATAAAAGAAGAATTCGTTTAATTTGGTTCCATTTCTTGCAGGAAATACGTAGATAAATATTTCTCAAATATTTGCAGAAGTGAACAATTTGGGTTATTTGATTTGGATGAGGAAAATTTTGTTGCTCAATTCGAAAGAAAAATCTAACGATTTGCTATCTAAGTTTATTAGTTTCTTAAAATGTTAAGCAAAATATAACTTTCTTATATACCCAAACTCTTTGAAAGTATTTTATACGAAGCCTTAAGCTTTCAATGTGAGTCCATCATCTCCCATTGCCAACATGGCTTCCTGAAAGGCAGATCAAATACTACAAACCTCGTCGAGTTCGTCTCCTTTTCCCTCTCTGCCTTAGAGAATGGAAACGAGGTCGATGTAATTGCAACCGATTTCAGTAAGGCTTTTGATAGAATATCTCATCAATTAATCATCTTCAAATTGTCTGCCCTAGGTTTCGAACATATTTTGTTAAAATAGATTTTCTCTTACCTAGAAAAGGGTTCTTATAGTGTTCGCTTCAGATCCTTCTTCTCGGCTCCTTTCATGGCAACCTCTGGTGTTCCTCAAGGTAGCCTTTTAGGTCCGCTTTGACCTGGAGCGGGTCATTAAACCTACCTCCTCTCCCTCTACACTGACGATACAAAATTTTTCAAAACCATTTTTTTCCCCCAAGACTCTAGTCTCGTTCAACAAGACCTTGATAATTTTTCGATTTGGTGCCTCAAAAATTGCTTAGAGCTTAACATCGCCAAATGTCAATCTATTACCTTTTCTCGTAAGCGCAACCAGTCCCCTCCCCGAATATACTTTCTCCGTGGTCAGCCTATATCCCTTGTACAATCTCTTCGCGATTTTGATATACTGTACAACAGGGAGCTAAATTTCCGTTCGCCCCCTGCTCGAATACGCCAGTCAAGTATGGTCGCCCTTTTAGCGAGTTCATGTATCGAGAATCGAGAGCATTCAACGTCATTTTCTTCGATTCGCTCTTCGGGGTTTACCCTGGAACGACCACTTTTATCCTGCCTCCCTATCAAGACCGCATTAAACATATAAACTTGAATAGCCTTGAAGAACGCAGGGACGTAGCAGACATTCTCTTCATTCATAGACTCCTCTTAGGTACTATCGATCGATTTTCTTCAATACTAGCTTCGTAATTTACTCTGTCCTCCTCATTTTTATTTACCAACCCACCGGAGCTCTCATGGTTCCAACGAATCAATCTCCCGTATGCTGCGAAAGGTAAACTCAAAACTTACCATTTTTGATTTTAAAGGCAGCACTGCCTGTCTCAATCTCGATCTCCTTCCCAATTTCTCAAATATTAATTCGTAAATCTTAGTTTTTAAGTTAGTATATAAGTAATATAGCTTGTAATAAGCCTAATTAATAGGGGCGTTCGCCCCCAAAAAAATTAAATTAAAATATAGAAAATTTGTTAAGGAGGTCAGAGTCTACATATTTTGTGAAGGTCTTAGTGCTTTATTCCATCAACTCTAGGCTTATACAGTTTTTACTTAATTGTGGGCATGGCAGTGGGCGTATCAGAAAAAAACTCTACTATTTTGGGACCCTGGGGAGAGTATATGTTCCAAATTACAGCTTCCTAGTAATGGGTCGGACAGAAACGCAGTGCAGAGGACAGAAAATTGACTTGGCTATTATGCATTTTTGTATATTGGACAGAACACCGTGCGTCGGCGCAGAAAAACCTCGGTTTATGGGTCGCAGATTTGTTCAACTTAATAGTATAATAAATTGCAAAATTGTTCTCTCTTATACATTACTGAGATGTTGTCAGTTTTATAAATTACTTTACTCTTTAGTATAGATACTTACATATATGAAGCGAGAAAGTTAAAAAAAAACTAAAATTTATATATCTATGTAGTTTGCCTTCAGTTGTTTGGAGGCTTGCTCTCTGTTAAGAATCCTTTGTATTATCCGAAACATTTTAGGAATAGGTCTCCCCCACTTGGCATGCGCTGATTGGACTAAAACCGAAGTTATTTTCTTCAGTTAACTTGGCTGAAGTGAATGTAAGTATTAACAATGTTAGCAACCTGCTACCAATATATATAGCACAGTAATCGTTCTCCTATACAATCAGCACACAGAGATAAGATTGCAATCCTTAGAGCACACAAAGCAAGAGCCCTCTGCAACGCGCTTTATTAAGCAATTAAACACCGGACAAAGTCCAGTAGCTAGGTTCCTCTACTGAAAAGCATTCTGTTATCGCACGTGCACGCCCTCGCTGATTACCATTGCCTCAGGCCCAATTAACTATTCAAAAGCCTGTCACGTTTCAGCAGGATCATATTATTTATGAATTGAATACATGAATACCTGCAAATAAACAATTTTCTTATTTGTTTTTGCAGTAAATCACTGGACAGCCTGACATGCATTTCATTCATCGCACACTCCAAGATAATTGACGTTCTTTTCCCTCAGTTCTGATGTGGATATATGTTGTGTATGTCCTGCAATCGTTAGGGGACATGCAATAAGTGCGTCCTATTCTTCAGGACTCTTTCCGAGAAGATGGAAAACAGCATTTGTCCAGCCCGTCCCAAAAAAAGCCGAATCTTCCTCTCCCTCCTCCTACCGACCAATTGCACTTACGTCCCTTCTTTCCAAGGGCATTGGAACGCTGATAAACCGTCAACTTATGAAATATCTCGAATCCCGAAAACTTCTTAATGACCGGCAGTACGTTTTCGCAGCAACAGGTCCACTTTGTTATAACTTTTTTCAATTAATTAGAAATTACCTTCCGGACCGTTTAATACAAGTTGCTTTGGACGGTTTCAAGTCTGCAACTCACCAAATAAATGCTGATGTGCCTTAAGGCTCTGTTTTGTCTCCGACTCTCTTTTTCATTTTTATCAATGACCTCCTGTCTGTCACTTCTAATCCAATCCATTCCTTTGCTGATGACAGTACCCTCAGCTTTACATATTCGTTTCCGTTACATTCGGCAACGTATGTTAAGCTCATTGTATTCCGATCTTGACAGCATACTTAAATGGGGTAAAACCAACAGAGTGTCAGTGAAGCGAACCTCTTATTCTCTGCCATTATCCATGAATGGCACTTACATCGCTGAAACCGAACGACTTTCCATTCTCGGTATGTCTGTTAATGATAACCTTCTTTGGAATGACCACATATTTGATGTCGCCATGAACGCTGCGAAATGTCTAGGCTTCCTTAAGCGATGCAAGAAATATTTCACCCCTTCTGATCTGGCTAGAATCTACAAGGCGTTTATTCGCCCAAAACTTGAGTACAACGCTCATATCTGGTCTGGTGCACCAATAACATATTTGGAGCTACTTGACAGGATCCAAAAAACGTGGGGTAAAACTTATTGGCGATCGAGACATCGCGAAATCACTTGACTCTCTTAGTCATCGTCGTAATGTCTCCTGCCTGTCATTGTTTTATCGGTATTTCCACCACAAGTGCTCAAATGAAATAGCCAGTTTCATTCCACCCCTACAGCAATTCAACCGCAATACTCGCCATGCGAGGAATGTACACCAGATTACCCTTAAGCTTGTTTTCGGACGTACTGTGAAATATTCCTTTCTCAACCGTAAAATTCGAATGTGGAATGCTCTACAACGCTCTGTTTTTCCTTTGCATTCTAATTTACAAACATTTAAAACCAACGTTCATCGGTTTCCCCCTTTCTCTAATCCTTCATTTCCCTAATGCCCGAACTGTGTCACTTCATTATAGGGGTATCCAAAGTCCCTTTAGTGCGCGTACATTATAAAAAAAAATATCAATCTACTACCTTTTCTCGTAAGCGCAACTAGTCCCCTCCCCGAATATATTTACTTTCTCCTTGGTCAGGTTTATCCCTTTTACAATCTCTTCGCAATTTTGTTAACTGTACAACAGGGAGCTAAATTTTCGTTCGCCTCCTTCTCGAATACGCCAGTCAAGCATGGTCGCTCTTTCAGCGAGTTCATTTATCCAGAATCGAGAGCATTCAATGTCATTTTCTTCGATTCACTCTACGGGGTTTACCCTGGAACGACCCTATTATCCTTCCTCCCTATCAAGACCGCATTAAACTTATTAACTTGAATAGCCGTGAAGAACGCAGGGACGAAGAAGACATTCTCTTCATTCATAGACTCCTCTTAGGTTCCATCGATCGATTTTCTTCAACACTAGCTTCGTAATTTACCTTGTCCTCCTCTTTTTTACCAACCCACCGGACCTCTTATGGCTCTAACGAACCAATCTCCCGTATGCTGCGAAAGGTAAACTCAAAACTTACCGTTTTTGATTTTAACCGCAGCGTTCGCCCCACCAAAATTAAATTAAAATATAGAAAATTTGTTAAGGAGGTCAGAGTCTGCATATTTTGTGAAGGTCTTAGTGCTTTATTCCATCAACTCTAGGCTTATACAGTTTTTACTTAATTGTGGGCATGGCAGTGGGCGTATCAGAAAAAAACTCTACTATTTTGGGACCCTGGGGAGAGTATATGTTCCAAATTACAGCTTCCTAGTAATGGGTCGGACAGAAACGCAGTGCAGAGGACAGAAAATTGACTTGGCTATTATGCATTTTTGTATATTGGACAGAACACCGTGCGTCGGCGCAGAAAAACCTCGGTTTATGGGTCGCAGATTTGTTCAACTTAATAGTATAATAAATTGCAAAATGTTTCTCCCTTATACTGAGATGTTGTCAGTTTTATAAATTACTTTACTCTTTAGTATAGATACCTATATGAAGCGAGAAAGTTAAAAAAAAATAAATTTTATATATCTATGTAGTTTGCCTTCAGTTGTTTGGAGGCTTGCTCTCTGTTAAGAATCCTTTGTATTATCCGAAACATTTTAGGAATAGGTCTCCCCCACTTGGCATGCGCTGATTGGACTAAAACCGAAGTTATTTTCTTCAGTTAACTTGGCTGAAGTGAATGTAAGTATTAACAATGTTAGCAACCTGCTACCAATATATATAGCACAGTAATCGTTCTCCTATACAATCAGCACACAGAGATAAGATTGCAATCCTTAGAGCACACAAAGCAAGAGCCCTCTGCAACGCGCTTTATTAAGCAATTAAACACCGGACAAAGTCCAGTAGCTAGGTTCCTCTACTGAAAAGCATTCTGTTATCGCACGTGCACGCCCTCGCTGATTACCATTGCCTCAGGCCCAATTAACTATTCAAAAGCCTGTCACGTTTCAGCAGGATCATATTATTTATGAATTGAATACATGAATACCTGCAAATAAACAATTTTCTTATTTGTTTTTGCAGTAAATCACTGGACAGCCTGACATGCATTTCATTCATCGCACACTCCAAGATAATTGACGTTCTTTTCCCTCAGTTCTGATGTGGATATATGTTGTGTATGTCCTGCAATCGTTAGGGGACATGCAATAAGTGCGTTATACCAATTCGCGTATTAATTTGCTTCATTCGAGGGAGCAATCGCTGTTAATTTTCAGTCGGTAGAGGGTCGGTGGCAATTTATTTAAATAAGAATCCTGCGAACTCTTATTCCATTGTTCCTCGTTTAAATGTGAATGATATCATCGATTCTTGAAGCAGACGGTGTCCTTATTTTATTTGCACAATTCTGGGGATTTTGGCAATGCACTTCCGACTGTGTAGTATAAATATATCCTTCTTCATGTATTACGTATATGTGTGTGTGTGTGGGTGTGTGTTGGTTATCAAATATCTAGATATAGCACGTTTCTAATAAAAGCAAAGTGTTTGCCCCTTTTGGCACGTTCACTCGCGCGCCAACACCACTTCTTTCGTTCATCTCCTTCTAAGGGTCTTAAGGGATTGCATCCTTTTTTTCTTGTTTGGTTTTTTTGTTACCAACCTCCAGGCCAGGAGCAGAAGACGAGTGCCTTCAATACCTTTTGACGGGCGAATAGCGGCGAGAACTCCTCTTGTTCTTATCGTACTTTCGAAAATCCTTAGTGGCTCCTGAAGTGGTGTTGGTTTTTGCTTTTGCAGGAGATTAAAGGGTGTCGGAGTCCTTTTTGTTGTTTGTAAAGGAACAGAGAGTAGAAATCGTAAACCGTCTGCATCGGAGTGGTGCTGAAAAACAGGCAGCAGAACAAATAACTGATTATACTGTATAATCAAGTTTGATATTCAGAAGGAAGAGAAAACATCCTTACGTAAATAATAACAGATCCTTCCGTTTGACCGTCATAGTCATTTTGTTCTACCCCCGGATGGTGTCTGTGTTTTTCTTATTTTTTTTTTTTTTTGTAATCGTGAAAGCTCCTTGGTAACGCGAAAGCTTCCGTTGTCCCATCGTCGTCGGTGGCCATCTTAATGTCAATTTCTTGTTCATATAGTTAAGAGTGGTTTTGTTTACACTGCGTTACATTCGCTAGGACAATGCAATAAAGTGTGCCATAAGACAGGACAGAAGGAGTCCTGCATTGCATTGTGTGTTTACATTCGAAAGACTCACAAGAAAATAAATTGTACCAAGTCAAACGACGACAGAAGGGAGGGATACGAAGCAAGCTACAGCCCGTTGTTCCTTTTTATCAATAGAGCAACGGTGATGGTGGTATAATACCCCAACGTGTTGCATTTTATATTTTATTATCCTTATTTCTGCTTGAGTACACGATGCAATGCAATGCAGCAGTATGCCACGTTTCGAGTTCCCTCCTTTTTTGAATGTGCAAAGCAGAAGGCAGAAGGCAGGTTGTACGTGAGCACAACCATTTTCAATTCGATGCAGCGGGAGAATGAAGGTATATAATCCAGGGCAAGGACGATGACAACGACAACGAAGTCGGTCGAAGTTGAAGTCGACGACGACGACGATAACTACTATGACTATGACTATGATAGTGGCGGCCAATCGAGTTTCATCGGGGTTAAGTCAATGACGTATCCCCTACACGATCCCATTATTTGCACAGCTATTCAGAAGAAGTAATTACTTCCGTCAAAGAGGAAATTCAATTTCTTCATTTTTCCAATTTGATTGCATTCGGATCTAGTGGATGGTATTGGTGTTGGCATTGTGAGCTGCAGGTATTGCACCTGAAGGGCAACAACAATCCCCTCTCGCTCGTCATCCAGTTGGTTGATTTCGGTCGTTTATGTTTATTGCCTGTTTGGTATTTGCATTCGAAATGGAGGAAAAACTTTAATAATGCATTTCTTAATTATTATTTTATTTTATTTTATTTTGTAGGAAATTCTTTTAAATGATGGAGTTTGGAAAGTTGGATGAGAGATGAGTTAATAATTTTTTTTTAACTTTGTGTTTTTATTAGTTATTCATTTTTGGGTCAAGTTCAAAATATGTTTGCCCTTATATTGTAGTTTAAGGATCGAGATTGAGATTGAGATTGAGATTGAGATTGAGATTGAGATTGAGATTGAGATTGAGATTGAGATTGAGATTGAGATTGAGATTGAGATTGAGATTGAGATTGAGATTGAGATTGAGATTGAGATTGAGATTGAGATTGAGATTGAGATTGAGATTGAGATTGAGATTGAGATTGAGATTGAGATTGAGATTGAGATTGAGATTGAGATTGAGATTGAGATTGAGATTGAGATTGAGATTGAGATTGAGATTGAGATTGAGATTGAGATTGAGATTGAGATTGAGATTGAGATTGAGATTGAGATTGAGATTGAGATTGATTTGAGATGCGAGTGCCATCTTATACCCACAACCTAACAATTAAATATTGTTAGGACATTTAATATCTTTAATTTCTTTGTATCGAATGCCAATGGTTTCGGTTTCAGTTGACTACACAAGAAAATCCATGATTTCAAGAATAATATCTTTTAGCATATGGAAACCAAGTCCTGAGAGTTCCAAAAGCAAAAGCGAAGAAAAATATAATAGACTTTTTCGAATGAAAAATATTAGGCTTGAAAGTATTTGAGCGAGTAAATAAAGAAATAGCGTTTTGAGAACATGTCAGTCAGTCTGTATGTCATGATTATATTTGTCAAGACCCTCATTTGTTGAATCTCAGGTTTTAACTGTTTGAAGCAGAGCTATGTCAATCGTGATTGATTCGATCTTTTTGACCCGATCACAATCATGAATTGGTTATTGCAATCACATAACCATTTATCAATCGTTCACGGAGTCTATACTTTTGTTACGCATATGGCTTGTTCATTTATCTCAATTATCCGGTTAAGAAAGGACGGAACAACATTCACAGCGGCAATACTTTTCTCCCGCAACTGGCTGATTTATGCATCTTGTTATGCACTTTAAGAAAGAACAAAACATGTATAGTTCTGCAAAAAATTGGAATTTTTCCAACAATTACCTGAATGATTCGATCATTAAATTTGAACAATTGACACAGTTGTAATTTGAAGCTAGCTGTCTTGAACTGTCAAGTGTGGTTATTAATCCACTTGCAAAAGAAGGCAGGTTCCACTGTGCAACGACGAACTACAAAGAATGCGAAAAGAGGTCCGAAGGCTTCAAGTCGCCTGCCACCGATGAAATTTATCCAGGTGTATTGTATAAACCAGCTGCTGCCAGTATTAAAGTGAATCTTCAGGGATAGGTTGATACTGGCCTACACCCCATCTCCTCGGCGAATGGTTACAGTTGTATTCATATCAAAAGTAGGTAAGTGTGGCTACTACATTGGTAGGAATTTCAGGTTTTTTTTTGCTATACAATGCGTGGAAAGACTTGTTAAGCTGCATGTGCGTGCAATGGCTATAGGGGGTCACCCACTTTCGGGAAGGCAACATGCATATCAGCGGGAAAAATCCTGCGGGACAGCACTGCCAAACGTTGGTGGACGGATCGAGAGTGTCTTCGACAATGCTGCTTTTGTCAGAATGTTAAGCTCCGCTAGACACCGTGGTGTAGAAAATTCAACTGTCGCATATATTCAAAAAATATTAAAGATCGGGATAATGGTTCTGCGGATCGCGGCCGATATGTAATGTAGGGGTACAAAGTGCAAAGTGCAGTGGTGGACCGTCTGCCAAGCACGCTCATGCTTGTGTTCATGATGTTACATTACAGATATTCAGGAAAGGTAAATATCTTGGAGTTATCATCGATAGTAAACTCCTTTGGACCAAGCGAATCGAGACAAAGACATTTAAAACATTTTCGGCTTTTTGGCAGTGCAAGAGTAAGCCGTAAATCATTTTGAGTCAGCGTAGCGGTTCACCCAGGTATTTCATTGATAACTGGAGCACGATTCTGCGGTCTTCACACAGAAAAAAACTAGTTCAACCGAATGTAAGTGGGAAGTCTTTTTCCGAAAAGACCCACTCCACTGCCCATTTTGTTCCCGTCAGTCAAGATGGTTAGAGCAAACACTTTGTTGATAGCATCTGCCTCCCATTACGATCTGAACGGGAATTCTGCAGAGAAAGTTTTTTGGAAGTTGGGTTTGGGTGTAACGTTGTCAGTAGACTTGCGACCATGCATAAAAAGCGATCACAGCTTTCCGCACTCGGTGTTCTAAATTCGGCTTCCAGTTGTGCTTAGGGTCTAAAGTGATACCCAAGTATATGTTTAGACGGGGAAGTCAGAAGGTTGTTAATGGATGGTTAATGAAGAAGAGCATCAGTTATCTTTTGCTTGAGTTAACACCAAGGCTGCATCTTGCGGCTCAAGTGCCCTTTCCATGATTTCACTAATCGCTTTAAGAAACAAGAACCACGTCGTCCGCATGCGGAAGCGCTTTAATACCATCGCTTTCTAGTTTCGACTGGTTGAAAGTTTGTTTCCCAGTTTTAACTACATGATCCTTGTTCTTAGCATGCTATGAACTCCCCCACACCCGACTCGATGAGAGATTCTTGGATTGTTTCAGTATCGCCATTATTAAAAGCACCTTCTATATTTGGAATGGTGGCTAGCGTGTATTTTTGATATTTTATGGATTTCTCTATGGTACGCGCCAGGGCTAGTGCCTAACTCTGAGATAGGAATGTTGAGGATTGCACAAAGATGACCTGAGTCATGAGTCCGCGAAAGATTTAAGACCAATAAGCTTGACATTTTTCGTACTCAAAACACTTGAACGCAACCTAGACCTCCACATAAGGTCAGGTATGACCAGGATGTTCAAGTGTTTTGACCAATTCTAAAATCCTTTGCGGACTCATGACTGCGCCTGCTTAACTTTGGTATAAAAACAACTCGTACATGTCTCCATGACTGGGGTAAATAATTAAACACGATATAAGCACTGCAAATGACGAGTAGCCAGGGTCCCTTACTGTATAATTTCCAAATCAATAAAGTATTGAACGTCAAGTCGGTTATACCCAGTGTTACTGACCTGGGAATAACAAGGGAAATAAGAGGACCTAAAGCAATGTCGTATCCGTACCTTTCTACAAAAAACTATCACCAGTATTAATTTAAAACTTTGCAGATTTGACGGAAACAAAGAATTATTAGGCAAGTGCTTAAGCAATTTTTTCATGGGGTACCCCTTGCCCTTTTTAGGAAAAGGAAAATATGTTTACGCAGGATTTATTTGAAGCTTAGAAAATAGTTCATTAAAAATGAGGAAACATGTTTTTTTTTGCAGTTCCCCAATTTCGACCCTATGAATGGGTTTAAAAGTCCCTTCCTTATTTAAAAAGATTGAAGTGAACAAGAAGATATTAAATGGAAAAGTTGATACCATTTTTATTTCAATCGATAAAAGAAATTTTTTCATCAGCAACGAAAAACAATATGACTACCATTTTAGATTAATTTTGTTCGTGTCTTTAGTTAAAGCGTCTTAAAGACGGGAATGATCCACATCGCTCCGAGACGAATTTATAGAATAATCAGACTCAAAGAAATTGTCTGTCTCACAAATTAGGCATAATTACTTGATGGACAAGCATCTTTATCTAAAGAAAACAAATCTCTCCCGCGCTGTAGTAAGTAAGTATTACACTTAAGTCAATAGATGAATCAAGCGGCAACTGCTCCCTCACTCGGCCACTGTTCATTGTTTTAAGTGCTTTCCAACAAGCGCGGAATTCTGTCAAATTTTACTGCACAACTGAGAATGGCTAAAAACCGAAAATACCAAAACTGATGCCATCCGTCCTTATCGTTGTTGTTGGATTTCCTTCCATAAGCCTTCAGCGCTACACCGCATCCGCGCTGTACACATTATCTTCTCTTCGAAGATGGCAAACTAAAACAAGCGTTATGGAAAGTTGTGTGCTTTTCCACATGAAAAATCAGAAGCCATTATTTTTATCATTCGCTGTGGCAGGGCAGGAATGCATTTCTTTTTGTCTCGCTACAAAAGACAGTATGTATCTGCACCCAGTTATCCCGACCGAGTGAGCATTATCTGTGTGCTGCCGTCCTATCCGTATTACAATGTTTTCTTTTGGGTCGGTGGGGTAGGACCAAGCGGAGCAAAATAAAAATGGGGAAGCACTTTTTTTTTACCCTATTCGGTCATGTTAGTCTTTATTTCGTTAGGTTTTTATTTTTTTTTTTGGTTAACAATGAGCAGTGAAACAACCAAAAATTCATGTCACTGCTTTAAAGGTCCGGGTATGGTATGGAATGGAGTTGAGAGGTTGAGGTGGAGGTGCAACGCCTTCAGTAAGAATCTGCCAAAACGAAATATGTAATCCTTGCACATGGATATAAGGCAGTGTGATGCAAAAAATATCCTCCCCAAGCAAATGGATTCGAAATCCAGGTTTCCCTTGCTGTATGTCCTTGAGTTGTCCCACACCCCACTTTATACTTTCATGCAGCTTCGTAGTGCTTGTGTGATTCACCAGACCAGACCAGGATGATGGGGATGAGCAACCGTACAAGGTTCTGGATACTGCGGAGGATTTGATTAAAACAGCAGTGCAAAAGTTTTGATACTATCACCATCTATAGTGGCGAAAGGCAAATGGCGGCGGGCGTCATCGTGCCACTATAACCCCACCACCACCACCGCCACCTGAGGTCGAAGAGGATATCGAGAAGAAGGTTGGGTGAGCAAAACCAAACCACAGTCGGTGGGAGAGTAGTGTTCCCGTGCGTCCCCTTGAAAAATTTAATTATTAAAATGAACGATTCCGTAATATGATGCATACTGGGAACTGTGGTTTTGCATTGGGTTTGTTTTGCTCTTCCTGTTTGTTCTCTTGTTGTACAATATTTTTTTTTTTTTTTCTATTTTGTTTTGCCATATTCGTGTGGTGCAAACATTGTGGCAATCTTATAACGAATCGAGTTGGGTTTAAGCTTGGAATTTATTAAATTGCTGACTTGGTTGGCTGGCTGGGGAGGAATTTTTTTTTTTTGGAAAATAACGAAGAGCATTTAAAATAATAATAAAAAAAAAACAAGCAAACCCCTTCTGCGAGATTCTGGAATTGTGGTGTGATTATCACTTAAAAAAAATTATAGTTTTCTGTATGAATTTTAAATTAAATGAGAGATATATGAAAATGCGCAGTGATGCGAAATAAATAAATGTTATTTAATGAAACGACCATGCAAATGATCGGCGGTCGGAGCGGCTCGGCGTGATTAAATGCATTGGTCCTTGCAATCTTTTGAATAATATTTTTGTTTTTTTTTGTTGCCGATTACCAGTGCTGTGAGTTCGACGTGATAAATACTGACAAGCGCATCAATTTGTTAAAAGTAAACATTTCATTTGTAGAGAAATAAAAACATTTGGGAAAGAATAAGTTGCACAAACGAAATGAAAAACAATTCTCACTGGGAATGGTCCTTATTTTATTTTAACCAGTTAATACCCATTTTTATACATCGCTGGCAACATCTCTTTATTTTGGTCGTTTAAAAGTCAATGTAAAAGTACATTTTTTTTGTTAAAATCGTTTCTTGAATCCTAGACCTGCTACATATATATCATATGTAGCAGGTCTAGGATTCATTCCTCTCATAATGATCATAATAAAATAAATATTCAAATAAATATAACTTCTCCAACCATTGTGTTTTCTTTTTACATGAATGGTAGTGTTTCTAATGACCAATGAAAGTGTTTCTACGCCATCCTTACTGAAGACAGACTAAATCTTAGTCTCTCCTTCCGTCTTCTTGATCATTGGAGCTTGTTCCAGGCGGAAAAAGTGGCGATTAAAGAAGCCTTATCTTGGCTACAGAGGAACGTGATATCCTCGAAGGATATAAGCATTTTCTCGGACAGTCAAGCAGCTACCAAGTCTTTAGAATCAGTCTTTGTAAACTCTATTGTAGCCTTAGACTGCGTTGGTGTTCTTTGTAGACTCTGGCTAATACAAGTGCGCTAAAACGTTCAACGTTCAATTTCTTCTTCTGGACAGTGTGCAGGCTTATGTTTTGGAGTTTAGGTTTTGATGCCGCTCACTAGATCGCTTATCGGCATAAAGTAAAAAAAACTTTGACCTAAGCCGTATTCTTACGACGAATCCTAATACCTGCGATTTTTGTTGCGCATTTTTTGATTTGTATCATCATCATCTGACCTTCGTGTCTACCTTATACCGCGTAAGGACTTACTTAAACTTAGGGCAACACCTGATCATGACCATGATCATGACACAACCTCCTAGTTGTGGTATCATTAACCTACTTCAGGAATTTGAGAGCTACCGTTGGACCACAAGGCCTCACACGTCCCCATTTGTCGTTAAAACTCATCCCCATATATGTCGAAAAAGTTCATGTAAGGTATGGAATCAAGCCCATTGACTGCAGCGTTGATCTTAATAAATTAATTCATCCGCCGCGCCGCAATTATCATCTTCAGCCAGATAGGCAGTTGAATATGCCAGCCCAAGATCGGCTGCGCCAAAATGTGGCGCCCCAGGCGCTTTTGGAAGAACAAACCGGTGGACGGAAATTGTTAATTTAGATGGAAGCACGACGATTCATTTTAAGTTAGGCTGGCCTTCATATTCTGAAATATTTTCCTCGGGCTTTAATATCTTTTTGATAAGTGTTTCCACGATAAAGGCTATATTGTGACTCTTAGCGGTAAAAGCGAGATCATCTGCATAGTCGAAGAATTTATTGAAAAGTTGAATAACAGTGGGAACTTTACAGACTCTTGAGGCAGACCCGTAATTGAATTCCTTAGACTTATATCCACTGTCACTGATACGAATTTAAAATGATCGCATCTAGCTCAACGAAAGAGAAGGTTCGATAGTATTCAGAGTTATCATTCGTAGCCGCCTTAACAGGTTTCATGGGTTTATTCGGGGAAAAAAAGTTATATTTTTAAACATTTTTTTTTATATAAAAACTAAAATATTTTATTCAAACTTTAGGATATACAATTGAAAAAGAATTTTTGAAATTTTCAAAGGAAAATATTCAAAACTTCGTCATTGTGAGTAGAACTCGTAACAGGATCATCAGATGTGAAAAAAAAAAAAATTTTTTTAGTTAAGACCGTAAAATAGAATTTGAACGAAGGAAAAAAAATTGAATATTGAATTTTTTGCAGACCTTTTTACAAAAAATTCAAATTTTGGTGAAGTTTGCTCAGTATTTTTTTTTAAATAGTTGTGAATAAAAAAACCCTTCGTCCAAGTCCTCGTGAATTGTATCTCGAAGACCTGTGTAAAATTTCATCAGGATCGGTTGAACAGTTTTCTGTAACTTTTGACAACCGACTTTTAAAACACAGTTTTGACAAAAACGCGTTTAAAGTTTCGATAACCTCAAATAAACCTCGTGATTCAATTGAGTGGGCAATTTCTCGGGGCTGTATCTCCGAAAGTTTGAGATGTTGTAGAAATTAATAAGACATTAAAAAAAATTTTGATTTTTTGAAGCTGTGAAACCCATGTAACCTCTTAAAGCCTTTAAAGCTTTCTTGAGGGATCTTGTATGGGATTTGTCGGACTTAGAGTTGGAGGTTTTTACAATGTGGTTTGCTACAAGTTCGGGGTCAAATTTGGGCTTTTTGAACGAGATGGAGTTGGTGCCTCGTAGTTTCCGAATCAATACCACAGCTTTTCTGTTAGAACGAGTGAAGTTCATGTTTTCAATAATTTGCTTTCAACGATTCAAGCGTGATGTATTGAAGGATTTCTAGAATTCTTCTGCAACACCATTTATTTCCGAAAGCTACGATATTGGCTCCCGCAAAGGAAAGTTAATATCGACAAATAACTTCTTAATTTGCGTCAGCGTAAGGGTTGGGAGCTCAATTTTTTTTGTTTAATCAGCCAGTAAAAACTAATTTATGGATACCTTCTCATTTTCCAATTGCGATAGAAAAAAAAACAACAGAAAGAGGCAAAAATTACTATTTGGTTCAATCTAAAACTACCCGCTCTTTTGTCTCCTCGAAATGGGCAATATTTATTTTTGTAGGTTCATGTTATTCAATGTGATTTCTAGGCGGTACAGGGTCTACGAATCGTCATCTGCTTAATAAAGTCAATTCTATCAAGAATCTAATGAACGACCTTATGATTCTCATAACATTAAATTGAATTCAATAAGACAAAGGACACTATTTATTTACTCAAATTCTACAGATTAAATCCCCTATACACATTATACATATACATTTCGTTTACATATCGAAATCAAACAGAAATATCTCTAAAATCCTTCTAAAACAATTGTCCTACCCTTTTTTGTTTTATTCAAAAATGAATCATGTCAAATTATTGAACACATAAAGCTTTCACCAAATTTAATATTCAACATCAACACACAGTTCATGTACGAAAACAGAAAAACAAAAAAATACGTAAACACTCTGTCCAACTAACAATGAAGGGAATATTTTAAAATCCGATGCCAAATATGATTGCAATTCAATCCCAAGTGCATCAGAATCGCAAAAAAAAAGTTAAACAGATAAAAAAACACAACCCTCCCTCTTCAATTCAAGAGGAAAACATCACGAGAGGACAGAAAAAAAGTTTTTGGAAAAATCCATGAAATAAAATATCGAAACAATACAATCCATTATCAGCAGCACTATGCCCGTGATATATGGTCCTGAAAACCCTTTAAGTATGTAATCCTTTGTGTGTGTCAGGCCAATAATAAAACAATCGACACTGTAAGCCAGTAATAGTCTGTCGAAAATATTCGCCGCCCCATGCACTTGCTCCTTTCCTCAGTCATACGTTCATACGTTGTACAAAAAAAATCCTTTTCACTAGACGACTCCTCTCTACAAAAGGATAACAGAGCAGCAAAAAAAAAAAACAAACAAAAAAAAATTACAAAAAACATATAAATGAAATAAATTTTTTCTGACATATCCCTGATGATGTTTTCACTCACCCCGTTTCCGCCCGTTTTGACATATTTTACAGATTGCAAATGAAAATCGAGGCCAGGACAGACTTCAGACTTCGATGATCAACAGCAATGGTATTTAAGGGAAATTCACGATGACGAATTTGGCCTTCAGTTACCGAACGTCCTTGGTAAGAGGATTAATTTGGTATCCATTATCTGATATAAGCATAGGATGGCGACTTCTGATGGGCCTGCTCGTATTCAACTGCATTGGTGAGTGCGATGGTAAGAGTCAAGACAAATTTTTTTCAACTTCTTTATTGCATGCGCGAAAAGGATACTTAACCCAGTGTGTGTGTGTGCGGAGGGAGATATTATGTATACAATATTGATGATTGACTTTCCCGAAGCACTCTGTATCCTTTCATAGTCATATATTGTGAACCTTTAACCGGAGCCTTTTCTTTGCTCTCGAAACTTTGCTTAATATTTCAGTGGCAGCATTTGAGCCAGATTTTGTCTTCCCGCTGGAAAATGTTACTGTGGCACAGGGCCGTGATGCCACATTTACGTGTGTCGTCAATAACCTTGGTGGTTATAGGGTGAGTGGTGATGGAGCTCAAGCCAGGGTATGTATCGGTTTTTCTCTCGCAAACAAAAAAAAATATACAGATTCAGATCATATTAAAAAAAAAAATGCAAATTTTAAATATATTTTTTTTCCCCAACAAGTGCACAAATATTTATGAAAAAAAGAAATTAAATATTATTTAATATCTCGCACCAAAAATTTTATTGGATAATAAGATGCACCGGAATGTGTGGCACCTCTACATTTACTAGCACTATAAACCATCTATGCGCACAGCAGCACAACTGACCATAACAGCACCGCAGCACAAACGTTACTATTTATTTATTTAACTTTCTGTATAATTACATTTTTCTTTTATTTTATTTTTAACTGATCTGAAATTTAGATGCACTAAATTTTAACTAAAAAAATTCTTTAAGGAGCACTTTACTGCACTAGCACAGCACAATCAAGAGCACTGCACTTAAAAAAAATATATTGAATACGTTTTCCAAGGATTTGCTTAACAACTTTAATTAATGAATTTGTTTTATATTTATTTTTTCAATTTTTAAATATTTTTATAATTCTATCCATTCTTGTATATAAACATTACTTTTAAGGTTTACATAGTATGTAATTGAGTAAGAGGTCTTCGATTTATTTATAATTTGTTCATCAAATTTAACATTTTTGTTAGTGTGCGTCCGATTATTGGCTTAAGGGTGAACTGATAAGTATTCCTGGTATAGCGGGTATTGCAGTTGACCTGTTCAAGGAGTAATTGGAGCACCAGACTGTACTCAAGTTAGGGTAGAATAAACGCCTTATAAATTGTTGCCAGATATTTCTTACACCGCTTAAGGAAGCCTAAACCTTTCGCAACGTCCTTGGTGACATCGAATACGAAGGTTGTCATTAACACACATACCGAGAATGGAAAGTCGTTCGGTTTCAACGATGCAAGTGCCATTCTTGGATAATGGCAGAGTATTAGGGTTTCGTTTCTTCGGCGGACCAATAGGAATGCAGTGAAGTGGGAGGGTTATGATCCCTATAATCCTGATCATAATGTCGTCGTTAAATGGAGAGAAGATTAGAGTTTCGCTGCATTGATAGCAGGCAGCATTGTGTTCTTTGTTGGTTTTACTCCATATAAGTATGCTGTCAAGAACGGAATTCAATGAGTTCAGCATACCGTTGCCGTTTCTGCTCCTCGCCCGAAGATGAGCGACGTGAACCGGGAAACGAATATGGGAAGCATAGGGTACTGTCATCAGCGAAAGAAACAATTGGATTAGAAGTTATAGACAGGAGGTCATTGATACCACTGAGAAAGAGATTCGGAGACAAAATGGAACCTTGGGGGACACCAGCATTTATTTGCAGACTTGAAACTGTCCAAAATAACTTGAATTGAACGTGAACGAAAGATAATTCTATTGAAGAAGGATGTCGTCGATCCCAAATGCATGCATTTTGGACAAATGGGCTTGGTGTCAAACTTTGTCAAATGCCTTTGAAATATCAAGCGCAACAACCTTACTTTCACCACCATGGTGAATAGATTGGTTCCACTTTTCAATGACTTTTCAATATGTCATCAAATCACAATTGGATCTGTTGCTGTGAAAACGGTACTGCCGGTCATTTAGAAGTTTCCGCGATTCAAGATATTTTATGAGCTTACGATTTATCAGCGATTTACCTTGGAAAGAAGGGACGTAAGTGCAATTGGTGGGTCTAAACTCTGTCCTTTACTACATAACTGAAGACAAACACAATAGATTCAAACAACTTTTGCAGAAGTTGTATGAATGAAGAGGAGGAGAATCTGCTTTATACATGCCAGAAAAAGGAAGCTCCATCTCGGGGTCTTCATTAACATTAAACATCTCATTCACTTCGTCAGAAGCACCATTTGATTCCACGAGAAAGCTTTATCCTAGATCCTCGTGTTATCTTAACAGACCAATACTGCTCTAAGTGCTTTAACCTAATCTAACCTACTAATATGACCTAGAAATTTAAAAGCGATAATAGTGCAAAAAGCTTTGAATCTACAGCAACCACTAGTAATTAAAACCTTGTGAAACGAAGTTTGCGGTTATAGGGCTGTTTCAGAATTTGTAGGTACTGGAGATACCTAAGTTGTTCGCTAGTTGTGGATTGGAGTAATAGCCGAGTGAGATGAGTGTAAAAGTCAAACTTCCCGCGCTTCTTTCAAGGGGTTGGGGGGAAGAGCGGGGTTCTTAAATGAAACCAAAGCATTGTATCAACTTTCGAATTCGTCTTGATGAGGCATTTGATCACTCATATCTTCGAAAAAGCATTCGCTTTACATATCTCTTTCAAAACAGCGAGTGCGATGCAGGTGAACAAAAAGTGTGTTGTGGTTTCCTCCTTCTCTTGTCGTCACGGAACTTCTGGCGACTTCTTTAGACGATACTCCCATTCTGATGACATTGATTGCTCCCGAAGCTGATGTTTTTCCTACAAGTTAATTCGACCTCCAATTGTCTAAACTGGTAGCTGTACCCGGAAACCCAGCATATGTAGATTTCGTATCTATCGGAAATTTCATACCGCCATTTTCCATTTAGTTTTACCAGTTTAAATATTATTGTTGGCGATCACGAGAGTTTTACCATCTATCGGTTTACAATGACCAACGGATTTTAAGTGAAAATCGAATAGCAGTAACAGTAAAATTCAATGAAGTTGTACGGGGCGCTTAAAACACGCTAGCTAACACGCTAGCTAACACGCTAACACGCTCAGACGGAGCTAAACTTGGAATTTTCGAATCATGTCCCAGCCACAGAAAGTGTGTTTTTCGAAAGCAATGAACAAAAACAGACCAGCATAACAAATAAGAATCGGATAATTTGCAGTGGCATTTCTAACTAACTACTAATTCTATACTTAACAAGTTTTTCATTTAAAGTTTTCCATTTAAAATGCAAGTGAAAAGAACTACAATTTTCAGGTTTTACATTTTTTTCGTGAAATATTGAATTTCGGTGCAGTGAAAATGTACTAATATTTAGTACTCCGTAAGGGGTATGTGTTGGTTTTACCTCTGGATTCTTTATAACAAAATATCATTGCTGTTGAGCTTTTTGATGGCAGGATTTTTTGTTTTCATTTGCTTTTATGAGGATGGTAACACCACTGTTAAATTTGAAATTTAGTCAAAACCGCTTATAATGACATCGTCTAATATGTACATATGTACATATGTATGTAATAAAAAAAGTAGAGTTTCCCACAAAATATTATAATTTTTAATGTCAAGCAATTTGTCATTTCAAACCACGAACAATGAAGTAGGTGTTGGATTGGATATTAAAAATAATTTTAATTAATATGGGCAAGGCATTCAGGTAGTCAATCTATATGCTTTGCAAAATTTTAATTAAAATTCAATCGTTTAAGTTATCAAAATTGATTCATTTTATTCAGTTTAATTTGTTGCCTATTGTTAGCATGTCAATGCAAGCATGTCTTTCAGTCTGTGTGACATTTTAAAATAAATTGTATGTTTTTAAAACCAGAGAAGTGCTAACAAAACTCATGAAATTTCATTAAATAGTCATTTAGTTGCATTTAATACAGAGACATAATTCTGCAATTAGATTTTAAGCACAGCTTCGGGGAAATGCTCAACACGGATGGATCTGAAGAATTCCATCCGAGAGACAAAGTTATCGACAAGGCATTTGTGGTATATCCTAAATAACACTAAAAATGTTGGCTTCCAATGCGACGATTGTTGTTCGTTTGTCAACGTAGACTAGACACCTTACGTATCCTCAAAGAAAATTATCAAGTGACGTCAAATCACACGATATTGGATAAGCTATAGGTCAATCAAATGTTTCCTTCCTTGGCACAACATTTCTGCCACATTAATGCTATTCAATCAGAGGACGGTGAAATTATTAAGCTTGGCTCTCGTTGGCCGTTGCCCGTAACATAATGTATGGCTCCATTTTTGAAAAAAATATAATTCGAACACCAACAACACACCTGTTTTTTGTGGTGTAGCCGTGTCCCAGATGGTCAATTATGTAAGGTGCAATATAGTGCAAGTGATAAGTTTGTCGCACAGAATCATATTTCTAAAACTTGGTATCGTTTTTGAAGCGTGTATGTCAGTCAAAATTGCAATGATTACAGAATAAAAAGTTTTCCTAAAGTTATTTTAAGATATCTAGGTGCTTCCCCCAAAAAAACGCAATAGCAACTTTATCTAACAAGCAGTTACTCAAAGTTTAAAATAAATTTCATAAAAAATATTTCCTCATACTCTTGGGGTCGTCACTTTCGTATTCTCCGTCATTCTTAAGAGTAATACACTCGTCGCTCTAGATGGGCTTGGAAGCAACTTCAGCAACTTCAAATCTGTAACTTGCCTGAAATTTCGATACAGATTTAGCTCAACTTGTCTGCAATCAGAGTTTATCAGAGCACCCACCTAGAAGCTTTGGTTTTTCTGTAGTAAATGTGACAACCCAGGGTCTTAAGTTTTTATTAAATATTTATTCGTCAGGAAGTGTCAGTTATCCGATAAATGAATACATCTACAGTTTTAACAAATATATTCCTATACATGTCTTTTCGTATCTGACATAGAGCAAGTTATAGCCCGATGAAGCAAAAATCAATCAATGCTAATCCTCCTTGACTGCTCACCGTTACATTTACGAATTAGGAAGTTTGCTTGAGCAAGCGAAATAAAACTGCAATTTAACATAATCATACCGAACCGTTCGGTGTAGGAAGCTGATGGGCCTACTTTAGACAGGTATACTGATGGCTACACTCAGTCTGGCTCAAAAATGCCAAATGGTATAGGAGCAGGTATCAGCAGACACATCTGCAAAATTTCAGCTCCTTTAGGCCACACAACATCAATCTTCCAAGCAGAAGTGTATGCCAGCGCTTACGCCATTACGCTTAAGGCGAAATCTCAGAAGATCAAACATCTACATTCTCTCAGACTCAAAGCTCTTGTTTCCCAAAATTTCAACTCCCTAATTGTTTGAAACTGTGCAGCAATCGACCCAGAATAAATCCTTCCTAGGATACAAAGGAATTCTTGGTAATGAAGCCACTGACGACCTAGCACGTAAAGGCTCTGCATATCCTTTCATTGGCTCAGAGCCCTTCTGTGGACTACCCACCAGTAATATCAAATTACAACTCAATACATGGAACATGAACACCAAATGTGTGCATCCCAATGAAACTATCCTAGGATTAAGCCATGCTAAAAAAATCAATGGCAGATCCTTTCTTTTTAAGCAAACGTGACGCTAAGAGGAAACGTTTTATAGACCAGTGTAGACTCTGCCTTGAACAGCCAGAAATGACAGAACAAATGTCTATAAAAGGCTAAATGCTTCAATGAAGGACTCACCACAGGACATTTTCAAATCATTGGCCTCAACAATCGTAAGCCTTGTTATTGTTGCCAAACTAAAACACTAATTATGCACTCATAGGGAGCACAAAACATATTTTTTGTTTTGGTGGCAGTGGAAATCGTCCCAACTCTTTAAAAAAAACATAAGGAAAGTCTACAGTCCGCTTGGGGCGAACAGTATGATACCCTATCCATATCCCTATATGCCAAAAAGAAAAAAGCATTAAGAAGATGATGGATAGCATTTTATTTCATTCTATTATATTATATTTAAAAAACATATTTTTTGAAAAAAACGCCCCCAAAAAGTGACGCGGCTTAAAACTTTGTATGGGCGATATGTTGGCAAAAATATTGGCTAAATATCTTTTTAAACATTTTTTTTCGCTATCTATGAAAATGTTTGACGAAAACAGCATTTTAGTGAAAAACGCCCACAAAATGTAGGCGTGGCAAACAATTTATATGACAGACTTATAAAGGAGGGCAAAGCCTACATATCTTGCGAAGGTTTTAACACTCTATCTCTCTAAATTTAGCCCTAAAACGGTTTTTTCTTAATTGTGGGCATGGCAGTGGGCGATTTGAAATACGTTTAACACTTTACCATTTCGGGATCCTAGGGAGTATATCCTCTAAATTTCAGCTTCCTAACATACATTTAAAGGCCTCAAAAGTTGATACGGACGGACGGACGGACATTGCTAAATAGTCTTAGGATTTGCTCCTGATCATAAATATGTATACTTTTATGGGTCTACGACGAATATTAAGGGGTGTTACAAACTATGTGTCAAAATTAATATACCCTTAGGATAAGGTATAAAAATGCATCTCCCAACCTTTTCTTTTGGTTGCAAATCGCAGGAGTCTCCACTGCTATAAAGGAAGTAGTCATATAGATAGAGATATGCTTTATCCACCGTGGTATGTTAAGTTCTTAAAAAATGAGAGCGGAAACGATGATTGAATTTCGCCATTTCCGTTGCCAGGGAAAGAGGCGTTCCAGTGTTTGAAGGAAATTAAATTAGAAACAGAAATTGCTAGCTCTTTCTCTACATTTTTCATCATCACACTTCGACATCTCTTACACTTTGTAAAAAAAAAATAATACATTCGAACGCATGATCTATTACTGAATTGAAATATTCAAACCACGAACTAAACGAAAGGACTAAATAACGATTAATGATGCGTTGAAGCTAGGGAAACAAAAAAAAAAAAGAAAAAACTAAAAAACCGAAAAAAATCGACAGCCAAATTCAATCGAACAGCTAAACACACAAAATATCAAGCGCTAGAACCACAAAAATGCGTGCCTAACAGTACCACAACCACAGGCAATGAAACACATCGCTCCACGCATTCAAAACGCAAACGTTTTCCCCAAATACAATAATTTGCAAAAAGGATAACGATGGCGGCGGCGACGGCGACGGATGCCCTCCACCCACCACTTTCAACTCAATTCAGCCGAATTCAGATAACAATTTCAGCAAATGAATATAAATTCACTTGTGTATCGAATTTCCTCGCGGAAACAAATTCAGCATCAACATCAGCCTACCTACCCCCTGCTCACTCCGCACTATGTAGTCGGCTGGTGGAACGCACGCAAAAGGGATATCAGAATTCACATTTATCGTTGAATATATCAGGGTGTGTTCGGCATGACAAAAGTACACACTAAAACTGATCAGGATTCTGTACGGAACACGACTACGACAATGACAGCGACTACGACGAACAGTGCTCACTTAATCACAATAATGTGTTTGCCTCGAAATTTATTCGAATATACGTGAATACCTGAAGGGGGAAGCGTGATGGAGAGGTAGAATTGTGCCACCCACTTGCCAGACCAAGTACGCTCAACGCTGGAATGTCCTTATGTCGTTTGTACAAAAATAGGCACGAGGACAACACGGCGCGCCGCACACATAATATAGACATATTCGTAGTCGCAGTCGTAGTCTCCTCGCGACTACTGCACACATACATAACAACTGTTGACACTATCAGGACAATTTCACTGGAAATCAGTGTTGCGGTTAAAATCGAACAACAACCAAAATAGTACGTGACATTTGTGAACCGCATATTAGGAGGACCTCCTCACCTGGTGTGCCATAGTTTGGTTTTGCCTAAGTTCTGAGGTGACACAGTTCATAAGCTGCTGCCCAAGTAGATAAGAGTTTTGCGCTGCAATTATTGCACGCAGATACAATTTGCGACAGAAAATTTAAGTCACCGCAATTGGATTCAGTTTTTTTAATTTGGATGGGCTATAGTCCTTTGGGGACCCGGGCCTCAAATACTTATTGGTGTTTTCATTTAACGATGTCTTGATAGCTGATAGCGGATAATATGACCATCTCATGATCAGTGTGAGTTTGTCACGTGTAAATACTTCCCATATGCAGTCAGAACGGTAAAAATCGTTTTTGAAAACCATCCTTCAAGGATTAGCAGATGGCTATGATTGATTTTTCAAAACATTCCATAGACAACCAAGAGATTTGATATGGGTGGCGCTGATAAAACAAGCAGTTCCTGAAACCTACAATGCAATGACAATCAACGTCCATTTATGTCTTCGAGATTTTGTTCAGTAAAATGGCGAATGTGGATTATTGGCAATTTGAGGGCTTTTTTTCTATACTGGATGGCACTAAGAGGTCTGAGAAATAGACTTATTTGTGTTCGTCGCAATAATAGAACACGAAGTTGTCAATAAAGTTTTTTTGTTTATAAACCTTATATATAACATCCTTGCCCAAACTAAAGGATCTTTTGTAGCTTCAGCTAATTTATCATAAAAGATGTATTACCTCCCTATATAGGGCGATTGCGTTCTTAATAGGAAGAATACGTTTTCTTGGCCAATTTATTCCCGAACATTTCCAAAGAATATGTTCGGAGGATTCGCCCTCTTCAGTACAGAACATAGATTTAGTCTTCGGGTACAAATTCTGCAATGATCTATGAGAAAGCTAACTAGCTTCCTTATACTTTCCTTATTGAGCGTAAGTAGTCAAGCTTAATTAGACACTTGGATTGCATAAACCCTGAACATTTTTTCCAGTAGGCTAGACGATGTTGATGCTCCCAATAGGTTACCAGCCTTAAAGAAGCAGTTCAATTGACTCAGTAATATGGTTCTGCACCAGCTCTTGCTAATTTGTCCGCAAATTCATTCCTGCACTTTCCTGCTGGCAGGGAACCTAACCATGTTTAATCTTGTTTAGTCTGAACAGAGACTGGAGGTCTTAGAGTCCATTTTGTTGCAAATGTTCGAAGAGCCGCTTGACTAGTGAAAGATTTATATTTTGACGCCTTTGATACTTTTTTAGAAATTTTTGTCTAGCGCATCTAATGGTGACTCTGGTGTTGGGTATATATATCCTTACGGGCCGACGAGCATGTATTAACAATCATTAAATACGTGCCACAACTGGAATGTCAGCCAACTTTTGGAAGCACGAATAGACTCCGCCAGGGAGCATTACTTTTACAAAAAATGGTTTAAAGAATACAATTCCTACGACAGTAACCTCCTGCAATTTGTAAGGCTGCTTCTTTTGGGACCGCAATGACGCTATCAAAGGAGCAAGCATAACTTTTTTTTTGAGAGGAAAGGTCCCCGATAATTATTCCATTCCGTTGAATTGGGATAGTATCTATTTAAGGCTTGCGACTGTTGGCGGGTATGTCACACCTGATATGCAGATTCCAACTGCACATTCGGCTTCGTCTACATTCGGTCAAATTTTCAACCTTCGGCGAAAAAAGGCCGAAGGTTTTGTCTAAGCCGAATATTGAATTGATCAACTGTTTTTCAAAAAAATGTTTTCATGATCGGGTAACGAGACTTCATCTGACATTATGCCAATCAACAATAAAATAAGTGGAACATCAGTCGTGAGGTCAAGTAAATTTTCGCGAATCGCATTTCTGATCACCCAAACTGTAGTGCTTGTATTGACTTGACGAAAATTTGGTCACAAGTCAACTAATCTCGAACAAGCCAATATCTTAATAGTCTTTTTTTCTTTTTTAATAACGGGCAATAGGGTGGAAGTAAAGGGTGGTCCAACGAAAGCGCACGATGTTTATTGTAAATAAAACAATCAGAGAATCATCTTAATATATTTTATTATGATAAAAGGATCTATGACATGTCTCGCCGCGGCTTCAGTGGCATACCTCGATCCGATGTCCATATTTTCAATGTCTCTGAGACATAATTCAGGTTCAAAGTCGTTAATGTGCCGAATTATCTCATCCTTTAGCTCTTGAATTGTTCTCGGCTTATTGTCGTACACTTTTTTTTTTTAAATATCCCCAAGGAAAGTTGGACTTTTTTGTAAAATCTCATGATCGTTACGGCCAATTAAAATAGCCATGACGTGAGATAACACAGCCATTGTATTTCACGCGCAAACGAGCTATTGTTTCATTGGCTGTGTGGCAAGTGGCACCATCCTGTTGGGAGCACATATCGCCCATATCCTCTATTTCTGGCCACAAGAATTCGGTTTTCATCTCGCGATAGCGAATACCATTAATGGTAACTGATTGTCCGACCTCATTTTCGAAGAAGTACTGCCCGATGATGCCGCCAGCCCATAAACCGCACCAAACAATCAATCTTTGTGGATGCACAGGTGTTTTTACATTTCTCCACAGACCAAGTTTGCTGAAGTGGACACATTTGGTCGATTATGCTGACCAAAAAAACACGAAGTTTTCGAAATGCATTTTGATTTGAACGCCCATTTTCGTAAAAGGCTTCAACAATCTTAACACGCTGCTCAATTGTGTACCTCTCCATGGTTCAATTTGTCAAACACTGAAACAAAGAAATGTCAAATTAAGTTGGTCAAACAACTAAACCTTTAGGTGTGACCTTTTATAAGGCTTTTTGCTCATGTTATGCATCTGTAAAGTGAAATTTTTAAAAAATTTATTACTAATTTAAAAGTTCATAGGCCTACCTCTCTACTACATCCGACTATGGGGTTCCCCAAAATTTAATGCATTTTAATAAATGTGTACCGAATACCTTCACCGCGGACTGTTAAACAATCAAAGTACATTGCCACCGAAAATATACTAAAAACAAGATCGAGTACAATGCAAACTGAATGCCAATGCAGCGCGTTTTGAAAATTGAATTCGTTGCGAAAATGTTATCTGCTTAGAGATAACTCTCTAGTGCGAGTGCCATACTGACCGGTGTATTAAGTGTAGGAAATGAAAATTCAAAGCAGGATACACCAACAACAACAGGATAGGTACATTTGAATTGAATGTTTGAATTCTACTCGTATTCGTATGAATACGTAGGGGTCAACCTACCGATATCTATAGAAAATGTCCAAAATTAAGTGACATATGTTTGCAAATTATACTTTGGCCTTTTGTAAAACAGGACGTAGGTTTGTTTTTTCTCTCTCTCTCTGCAAATTAACAAAATGTTCGTTTTTCTTTGCATAAATTGTTTATGTGTGGAACAGTTTAACTGCGGTGGATGTGTTGAATTTTTCGTTTCGCAAAAGGAGGGTGATGAAGTGCCAGAAGGAATTAACATTCTGCCGCATACCTTGCGGTACAACGGAACAACTTTTAGCGAACAACAAAAACAACATTATGTAGGTTTTATTTTTTTTTGTGTTTGTTTTAATGTAATTTTGAACTATATCGTCGTATGCATGCACTTTTGTTGCGCAAATAATCCATAGCAACACTATAGAAGTGAGTAGAGTATGGGTATCTATCTACTTTGTGATACAATGGAGGAAGGCCAGAGACAGACACTATGCTGCACGATTCTTTGCCAACGTTTCAAGTAAGCTTTACGATCGTTTTAGGACTAAATTAATGCGAATTTTCGGACATTTACAGTTTTGCGCTTTTAATGAGGCAAAATTCCATGAAAGAATGTAGTAACAGCAGCACAGCAGTGCCAAAGATGCAGTAGAATTATTGTCATAGTAACCGAATTGGACAATAGTATAATGTGGTGAGGATTTGGTCGAGTATGAGTGTCAAATCAACAGCATCTGCTATTTACGAGTTGTTATTTATTGCTGTGAGGGGTCATGTACTTGCAGGATTTTATAGGGGACAATGGAGATTTGTTTTCCTTCATAAATTGGCTTTAAATGCGTTGTGAGACACTAATGTGGTGGAACTTTCATCTGTATTTTTTCGTTTATTGACAACACTATGAGATAAAGTTAATTAAGGTTTTTGATCATTAACTTTTCATACAATTCAAATTGTTACAAACTATGTATTATCAGACAATACAGTCTCCAAAAAACATTTCAATTGTCGTAAGGTACAATTTCTTAAAGTTCGACAGGCCAAGGATGACATATATGTAGATTTTAGAAGACGCTTAAACTTACTTTTAGACAATTAATTTACTTTACAGACATTTGTATTGCAAAACACCTTCATAAAAGTCTTTCAAATATATAAAATCGGTTCATCGGGTTATCGACAGATTACTTATAAAACAAAGATGATTTTTCTAAATTGACATGAAATTTACTTTATACGAACGATAATCTTCTGGCTTATAATTTGAATATTATTTCTGGCATATGACCGCCACGGCTGGCTCGGATGTAGTCTAATCTGGACTAATTAATCTAATTTTCGATGACTTTTACCAACATTTGTGGCCGTATATCGGCAATAACGCCGCGAATGTTATCCTCCTAGGGGCCAATCGCTTCGGGCTTATCGGCGTAGACTTGCGACTTTACATATAAGTTAAACAACGCGGCTACCAAACGTTTCCTTCAATAAATCAATTGTGGCACTAGCTGTGTGACATGTTGCGCCGTCTTGTTGAAACCATAGCTCCTGCAAATCATGGTTGTATGGTTGAATGAAAAAGTCATTAATCATGGCTCTATAGCGGTCACCATTGACTGTAACGTTCTGGCCAGCATCGTTTTTAAAGAAGTACGGACCAATTATTACACCAACCCATAAATCACACCAAACAGTCAGTTTTTGTGGATGTAACGGTGTCTCAACATGCACTTGAGGATTATCATTACTCCAAATATGGCAAGTTTGTTTATTGACGTATCCAATCAACCAAACGCGAGCTTCATCGCTAAACGAAATTTTGTAAAACGTATAGGCGTGACAAACAACTTTATATGACAAACTAATAAATGAGGGCAGTGCATATCTTGTAAAGGTTGTAACACTCAATCTCCCCAACTTCAGCTTTAAGACGGTTTTTTCTAAATTTTGGGCGTGGCAGTGGGCGTATAAAAAATTGTACACTTAACCATTTCGGAACCCTAATCAATATGTGGTCCTGATCATAACTTTTAGGGTCTACAACGAATATTAATGGGTGTTACAAACTATGTGTCAAAATTGCCCTTAGGATAGGGTACAATGACAAAGTGACCAAGTGAAAAAGTAATGACCAAAGTAGCAACCGTGGGTATATAGAGTTGGAGAACAGACAATTTTTTTTTTTTTTTCTTGGATGCGCCAATGGATGTGGTAATCTTCTAAAGATGCGGTGCTACCGTGCTACCAACATGCACGATTCGCAGCACCCGAATGTTCAATGTCAGGAGTGCGCCTACGGACTAATCCACACCACTACGTCCTTCAATCACTCTCCCCGCGGAACTGCCGTTAGGTATTACTTCGTGGGGCTGGTTAGCAATTATGCTATATTCTCCAGAGCCGCCTCTTTAGCTCTTCTTAGGGCTTCTGCTCTTCGCAGCTCGTATTGCACGCGTACTAAAAATGAACACACCTCTATCCACTTGTCCTCCGACTGCGTCATGTGACTTATGAGGTTTTCTGGACTTGGCAGATTTACTCGTTCTTCCGAAAAGCGTCCGCAGTAGAACACTGCATGCAGCGCGTCCTCTTCCTCATTTTGACATTCTGGGCACTGGGGCGAACTATCGTTTCCAAACCTTTGGAGGTATTTCCGGTAGCCGCCATGCCCAGACAGGAACTGTATGATGTGGTAGTAACAGTTCCCCCATGGTCTCGTTGTCCATGTTTCTATGGTGGGAATGAGCTTGTGGGTCCACCTACCTTTTGTGGAGCGGTCCCACCTGTATTGCCACAGCTTTGTGGATGCTGCTCGTTCTTCATTTTTAATCCTCCTTGCCTCTTGCTGGTTCGACGGTCGCCTAAGATGCACCCTCTTCAACTCATCCGCGAGGATGTCTATGGGGATCATTCCAGCTAAAACGCAGGCTGCATCATCGGAGATTGTACGGAAACCGCTGATCACTCTGATGAGCTGATGCTAACTCTCTCCTACACTCATTTGTCGCCAATGACCCCGTCCATATGGGAGCCGCATATAAAAGCACCGAGCTGACCACTCTGGACATCAGGATCCTTCTGGCGCATCCGGGTCCACCGATGTTCGGTAGCATTTGGGAGAGCACCGTCTGCATCAGCGATGCTTCTTGCTCGAATACTCGACGTGGGTTTTAAAGCGCAGTCGATTGTAGATCATGACTCCAAGGTACCTTAAAGATTCTTTGGACCTTATTGTCTCGTTTCCGACGCGGAAGTTGGCGTATTCCACCGCCTTGCGGCTGGTTATTAGGACAGCTTTAGCCTTCTGCGCAGCTAGTTCCAGGCACGTAGACTCCAGTCATTCTTTTATCCTTACAACTGCCTCACCCGTGGCAGACTCCACTTCGTGAATGTGTTTGGCTACTGTGGCCACTGCTTTGTCGTCAGCGAAGCCAATAACCTTGACTCCCTCAGGTAGGTTTAATCGCAGAACTCCATCGTACATAATATTCCACAGGTGGGATCTGAGGACCGACCTTTGCGGTACTCCCGTGGAAACACTGTAGTCATTGGCACCATCGTCAGTATGATACCTTAATCTTCGGTTACTGAAGTAGTCCGTGACTATCCAACCTCGAGCTGATCGCGTTTTTTACGTCGAGCGTTACTACTGCGCAGTATCTTTTAGTTCCCCATCTCCATCTTTCTCCTTGTATAGCATCAGTTGCAATATCTACTACCGCCTTTATTGCATCGATGGTAGAACGGGATTTTCTAAAGCCGTACTGGTAATCCGACGGAGCTCCATTTTCCTCCGCCACCGCAAGCAGTCTGTCGTATATAATACGCTCTAGGATCTTACCTAGAGTATCCAGCTGAGATAGCGGGCGATACGATGATGGTTCTCCAGGTGGCTTATTGCCCATTGGAAGCAGAACTAAGTGCTGTAGCGTACGTTCAATGGCGTACGGAATATCCCCTCCTCTAGGCACCTTTGCATCGTCACAACAGACTGACAATTATAATGATGTGTGTGTGTGTGGGTTTCAATTGTTCATCACAGAGAATATTTTACTTAAAAACTATTACTTCCAAATACCTTCTATGAGAATGCCTTCTAAAATTTCCAGCTCGGAAAGTAGAATGTTGCGGCGGTGTGCAGGTGTAAGGAATGCACACATATTATGTTAAATCATAAGGATTCATGTTGCTCGTTATTTAATAAACATTGTTGATAAGTATATGACCACCGACTTTGCTCTGCAATGAACTTAGGCAATGATACCAGCGAGCGGTGAGATTAAACGAAGAAAAACTCTTGCCAATCGCTGTTTCTTTGGTCTAAGAAAGCAATTCAGTAGCAAATCTCTCTCTCACACAAAAAAAGCGACTCTTTATAAGACCCTCATAATCGCAGTCCTTCTCTATGGTGCAGACGCATTGACTCTATGAAAAGCGGATGAGACCACTCTTTTTTTTTTTGAGCTGACATTTTTTCGAGTAATTTTTGGTCCGCATAGACGGTGAATGAAGGATTAGATACGAACTGTCTGGGCTGTTAAGCGACATCGGCTTAGCTAGAAGAGTGAAGGTCCAACGACTGAGGTGGCTGGGTCATGTACAGCGAATGGACTTGAATGCTCCGGCCTGAAAGATCTTCGAATCTACACCTGAGGGACGCGACGGCGCAATATAGGAAGACCGCGATTCAGTTGGCGCACACAAGCACGCTTTTTGGTTGAGGCCCAGTTCCACCCCGGACTGTAGCGGTGCTTTAAGTAAGTAAGTAAGCCACTGCTAATTCCGGTTTCCCTTCGAGGTTATGATTGAGCATATTCTGTTGAATACCCTTGTACTTCTTGATACATTTTAAAATATATTCGAATTTAAGAACATCAATTTTATCGATTTGCTTAATTAAAGGTTATAAGTATTAATATTTTTTAAATTTTTTTAATATATATATTTTTTTTTAAATTTCATTTTCAAACCTCTCACTCAGTTGCCCTACCCATTTCCATACACCGCAGCTTCTTACAAATTTTAATTTTCAAAAAAAAACATATTCACATCTCTATCAAATTCATTAAAAAAAAGTTGTTAAATAAAAAACTTCTTGGTAAAATTTATTTAATAAAAATTCATAACTGCAATCTGCACTGCATTTAATCTTAAGTATAGAATAAGCACTGAGTAAAAACCGAAACAAACTTTGCACCAATATTTATGTTTCTATTTCTTGCATGTTAAATGTTGTAGTTAAATCAAAAAAAAAATAAAAAATCAATTTGTTCTTTAAATTATCACAGCACAAAACTCCATTGATTTTCATATAATTTTTGTTCGATTTCGCAACATCATCGATTTGCTTTTAAAATATAATCAAAGAACAAAACCAATCATAATGAAATTTCTAATCAAATGTCTTTTTTTATTTCTCCCGAAAATTATCTTCCCATCGATCATGAACAAAAAAAAAATCCAATCCTTTCTAATGAAACCTCACTGACAAATCCAAATCCCATTACTGCACCGACCACATCGCTGTGATGCCAATGTAATCAACCCACATGGTCAATGTGCCCTGCTCTGGACTGGACTCGACTGGACTGGACGCTATCTACCCTCGGACATTTGATTTTCTAAAACTAAAACCCTAAATGATGACACCACCGCTGCCATGATGACCACGCTGATTCCGTTATTGTTGTTCATGATGATGATGATGACGACCAACACAATGGCGCCCAACGATGGGACAACAAAAACCAAAAAAAAACCCCGATTGATGGTGCTCTATCGGCGTCATCGCATCAAAATGCAATTTGTTAAAAAAAAAAAAAACTATACAAACCCTTCCGACCCCGAAATGTCCTGTTCTTATCCTGGCTTTTTGGTTTTTTGTATTTTGTTTTTGTTTTATTTTATTTATTTTCCGGTATCTCGCCTCGTGGACGGACTGCTGCAATGCACACACACTGTTCGCAATTTAGGTGGCATGGATAAAGGCCGATGCCAAAGCGATTCTAGCTATTCACGAGCATGTTATAACGAACAATGATCGATTAACTGTCACACATAATGACTTCAATACATGGACACTGGTAATACGAAATGTCAAAATGGAGGACTCCGGCCAGTATATGTGTCAAGTGAACACGGATCCAATGAAAATGCAAGTAATTATCCCCCAACAGCTTAACTAAGGCAATTTTTTTTTCTCTCTTTGTTCTATTTTCAGTTTGTTTAGTAATTTGCATCTTGAATGGTGAGAGGGTGCGAAAGGGGGATGTGTTTTCATCGTGATACCTTTATTGCATTCTTCCTCGAACTGAGTGCGTTTGTGTAGGTAGTCCAAATCGGGGTTAGCTTACAATGAAAGCTTTGGTGGACCTCACTCGATTGTCAGCGACGATAGTGCTAGACAATGAGTTGGCAGGATTCACCCAGGGTGAGTTGGATACCTATCTATCTACTCGTGGTAGGTGTTTCAAAGTGACACAAGTTAATCGAAATATTAATGGGTTTATGGAGTCAGTGTTTGATGAAAAAATATTTGCATACAGTGTTCAGGTTGATGAGCTGTCGCGTCATGCTGAATTAGATGTTTTGCATATTCGACGACATCGTCGCTTTGATGGACATGTACTTATGACATTTTCTACAAATGGGATGCATATCTCATTAAAAGATTGCAGAACACACTTGAAGAAAGGCATTGCAATGAAACAATGAAAACTCCACTTATACCACTGCTTTATTGATGTACTTCCGGTGCAATCAATCACCCTGACAGATAGCAACAACAAAACAACTGTCATCCATAAATTTCTCTTAATAGCCAATAAAATTCACAACAAGTTTAAATTCGTGCCAATTTCAACTGTCAACGCGATCCACTTAAGAATATTTATAAACAAATTTTTCATGCGACATCGCCTGTGCCTATTTACCCTCAGGACAGACACCAACTCCAATTCCAATTCCAAGGATATTAGCAGAGCAGTATCAACCTTCCCCCCTAAAAATAAAAAACAATCGAAAGAGAAGTGAAAATGCAATAAAATAAAATGTTCCTTTCTCACCCCTCTCATACATACCCTCACCCATTCACCATTCACCCTCTCCACAAAAAGAAGCAAAAGAAAAAAAAATACTTCAACAGTTTTGTTTCATTAAAGTACCCTTTTTGAATTCGATTCATTTTCATTTCTTTTTCTTCTTTCATTTCTGCTGTCATCGTTGTGTGACTAAATGCAACTATTATAAACCAAACAAACCACCGAAAATTAACAATAAATGTCACAACAATATAAAAAAAAACAAAAAACACACAAACCGCCTCGCACAAACAAAGACAGCTCGCCTTGAAGTTGTGATACCACCCGATATTGTGAACGAAGAAACCTCCGGCGATATGATGGTACCGGAGGGTGGCTCTGCCAAGCTGGTGTGTCGTGCACGGGGACATCCTAAGCCAAAAATAACCTGGCGTCGTGAAGATGGCAGAGAAATTATAGCACGCAACGGCGCCCATCAGAAGACGAAGGGTAAGTGAAGTCAAAATTTGTTCATTGCGATACTTTTTTATTTGTTGACGTTGCGTTGGGAAAATAAACTGAATTTTTAGCTCAAAAGAAATTATTTTAAATCTATTTAAAGTCATGTTTGCAAATTTATCTAAATAAAATAAAACCTAAGAAAACCTATTCATTGACAGTCAAGCGGCCATTAATGTTATTGAAATCAAATCCAATTAAGGCTCCTGGATTACAGCACAAGGTATGTCTCTGCTGGATTCTTGGACACAGGGAAATGACCGGCAATGAGAAGGCCGACGAGGTAGCAAGAAAAGGAGGATCCGAAATGGATCATGACTGTGTCGATTCAGTCGATCAAACCGCCACTCTGCCCTCTCAGGGAACAAGTAGAATACGAGATTAGAATGAAGGCCAATAACAGGTGGAAATCTATAACCGCTTGTGATATATCACGGAAACTGTGGCCAGAGTATAATAAGAGACGAACTAACAAGCTCCTACAGTATGACAGAGCATCATTGTCTAAGCTGATAGGTTCTCTAACTGGCCACGACTGCCTAAGAACCTACAACTTTCCTCGCCATTTAACGACGAGGCTATGATCAGGATTATACGGATCATAACCATCCCACTAGGCTGCATTCCTACTGTTCCGCCTGTGGGGTTCGTCGGTTCAAGCTCAAAAAGATATCTGCAGGCCTCCCGATTTTGGATCACTTCATCAATGCTGGTTTTTCTGCATTTGTGTGATCCAGGAGTTCTTAGGCCTGCTTCTTTTACGCGATTGTAAGGGAACGTTGATTGCCATTGCCTTTTTGACGGGGTTCGTAGGATCTTTCCTTTGTACAAGCTTTGTTACTCCTGCTGTCATTCGAAGCATCTTCATCTCAGCTGCTGTCAACTTGTCCTCAGAATTTTTGTACATTGCCCAGCATGGTGAACCGTATGTGAGCGCCGGATGCACATCTGCGGTGTAGAGTCTTTCTTTCAGCTTTGGGGACATTTTTCGGTCACAGAAGATGGCAGAGTTTTCCTGCCACTTCATCCACCCTACGCTTACACGATGATTGATGTCGTCCTCAACGGTTGCTTCACTATTGATCATTGATACCAGATATATGAACTTGGGAACCACCACTCCATTCAAATAAATGTCTGGAATGAGTTGGCTTGGGTCGGAGAATGGGCAGTACTGATACTCTATCATTTTTTTGGCTAATACGATACCCATTCCCCTGTAAAACATCTACGCAAACATCAAGTGCTCATTACAGCGAAGTCTGTTAGATTAATTATGATAAATTAGATAATTATGATAGATTAGATAATTAAAATGGAAATCGCATTTTAGAAGAAACGCGAGGAGATTTAAGCGAATGCATTGGCTGATTGGAAAATTCTCCAAGCTCAGCATGCAAAACAAGGTGTTTTATACAAGCAAGTGCTAAAACCTGTTTGGACGTATGGTATACCACTTTGGGGTTGTACCAAATCAAGTAATGTTAAAATTTTACAAACTTTCCAAAATAAAGTTCTTAGGCAAATCGTCAATGCTCCGTGGTATATCAGAAACGCTGATATAAACAGAGATCTAGCTGTTACTACCGTGGACGACGAAATACGAATTTTCGCGCGTAAACTACACACTCGCGTTCTAGGACAATTGTTATAAGGCGTACACTCACTCACATGTCGAAAGTTTAATTCTTCTTGCCTAAGTCTTACGCTTACAACAAATACGCACCCAAATAGACGATGCTTTCGTCCTCTGAAGTAATCACCACAGGAAACGTCAACGTTTTTTATCTTTCTCTTCGCCGGCGGCCCATTTCACCTCACTTTCTTCCACTAATTGCTATTCTGCACGCAGCACGAACATCCTCCGTTGTCCTTTGTTCGTTTTCCAGGAGCATCAAGAGGGAATCCGTCTTCATCCGGGGCTATAGGTCCCTTCGACACAATATATTTGAACGGTGTATGAAAGATAAACTCACGCACAATACGCAACCTGGAAGGCCTCACTCTTTTTTGGGATCTGTTGGAGCCGCATCTTCCGGAGCCAGTTAATCGCTTTGTGGATGTGAGTGTTCGCTAACACCCCGGCTTAGTTCTGCAAATTCCTATAGACCTGGGATTCAAATACCTCCAAGCAGCTCATGTTTAAATCTTGTATTTCGATGGTTCGACTGCCTTTCTTCTGCACATGTCCCGAACAAACTAAGCAAATCAAGAAAACCTAACAAAAATCGTCCATGAGACACCGTCTGGCCTAAAATAAAGTGCCAACAAAACTTCTATATTATCGCATTTTCAACTTCTCAACAATCAAGATGTGTTCAATTAGAGAGCAATATCTTATGCCAAACGAACAATTTCAATTTCATAATGCCTATCCCCGCTCTACATCCAATTTCTTTTTCTTTTTTTATAATTTGAAGTCCACCCTCTTATCAAGTAAGTTTTTCCCCTCCCAAAAAAAAACCCAAGCTATAAATCAGTTTATTTTTCCACAACACTGTCAGTCTTCTGTCAAATGATAAGCGTTATGTTTAAGTGAATTTCCTTTCGTCAGTCTGATTGAATATACGTATTTATGTAGAATATATTGCTAAAGAAAATATCCTTTTATATTCCTGTGTGTGTTCTTTTTTAATATTTTCATGTTTTCAACAATATTGACTGACTTGCTGCTACACGACAATTTGAAAGCTCTGGCAGTTGAGGGTGAAATGCTGACGCTGTCAAAAGTCACGCGATCGGAAATGGGCGCATACATGTGTATAGCATCGAACGGAGTGCCTCCATCAGTGAGTAAACGCATGAAGCTACAGGTCCACTGTAAGTATATTACTATTACCGTTGAAAGCATAAATTCCAAAGTCCTCTATATACTTCTTGTGTCCCATTACCGAGTGAGGTTGTCCCCTCTATGAAGAGCTTCTTGACTTAAGGACGACAAACATGCTAAGCAAATGAATGGGAAGGCGGTAGGGGAAGCACATGGCGATTGCACTATGTTTAGGTTCTTAATAAAATTTTACCACAGACCACCGGTAACGGATCGAACTTAGCCATAGATGCATGGATACCTACGTACATATATAACTATTCGACTTCCAATCGTATGCATCCTATCCGTACGGTTACGGTTTGCTCGTTTATTGACAGCACAAGTAGTTTCCTTCTTTATTTCCGCTTTAGAACAAAATGGGATGAAATATTGTTGGTATGAGTGAATCGAGTGGGTGGGAGGTATGTGTCGGGTGAACAAATGTGTGGTTGAGGATAGCGTGAAATTGTGTGGCTTTGAGGCTGAGAGTGGGCGACATGTAGCGCTGGTGGTAGCGGCTGTGGTGTTGCAGGTATGTTTGATATTTCCACTCACTTCAGGTATCATGAGTGTAGCAGAGGACACCTGTAGATAAAAATTCAATATCCTGTATTCATTCTTGTGTCTTACAATTCGTTTAAGTTTGTTTCTTTCTTTTTGTAGCTGCTGAAGAGACTCCAGAAGTCAATTGATTTTAACTGAGTGTGTTTGTGTGCGCGTGTGTGTACGGAATATCAATCCATTTATCTATTTGTGGCTGTTGGAGTAGATATACATTTTCATTTGTTGATGGTTTTATTTTTGACTGAAGAGGACTTTTGTTTTGAAGAAGTGAACTTCTTTGTGGCGAATGAGTTTGAGTGAATTGCTTTGATTTCGATGACTGCTGTTGACATACTCGATATCGCTGATGAAAGTGAAGATATCATTGCTGCGATTGGATTAAAATTTAATTTGATTGAGAAATAAAATAATCATTTGTAATTTAATTAAGGTAAGGCTCGTAAGAACAGCAATCGCTGACATCATAAGTCATCGTAATGTTTATTCCCAGTTGCTGAGGTACCTACACCGATGGAGAACTCAAACAGAACTACTGGTCATTGTACCTTACAGGCAAACACCTTACTTTAATGTATTTAGTTCTTCCGTCTTTTGAATATCAGAAGGTGCTTCAGTGATGAAGAAGCTTACATGTTCCGCACTCACCACGCCAGCCCCGAAAATCCGCAACCTGGTGCTAGCAAAGTCAGGACAACTATAAAGGAAGTGTTTTGCTTTTCACTTCCTTTACAAGTAGAACAGGTGGTGGTGTCGCTCAAGCCTAATACATTTAAGTGTCTAGCAAAAGCTTGGTGGACCAAGGGAGTACGCCTACGAGCAGCATGCCGTCAGTTCACAAGAAACCCAAGTATCAACGGAAGATATAATTACAGATGCGGTCAGACCCATCGCATGTTCTGAGAAAACTTATTTAATTTTTTTCATTTAATTTTCAAAATGAAAAATGTCAGTTTTACCAAGCAAAACGTAACTTCGTTGCCAGTTTCGCGGGAATAAGAGATTTTAACTACTTTTCCGCAGGCGCCAATGGGCACATCTTTTTTATTTCAGAAATATCATCATGAAAAATTCTGACATAGGAGCCTGAGCCCTGAATGATGAAAATAACATACTCTGAGTGAGCAACGAAGTTGGGAAAGGGGGACCTGCCGTCTGCAGAAATGCCGACAGTTGCAATATTTTATTGGCGCGTATCGGGCCTCCCAGATATTATTTGCTTCGCTGTATATGCCACCATATATGAAACAAAATTGTTGTCATGAGTTGGGGTAATTTTTATATTTCAATGGCCCCAATTTACAACAATTTTGGTTTTAATGTAAATTTTTGAGGCAATTGCTACAAGAAACCCATCACCATACGCTGCCAGAAATTTATTTTTGGTATTAGACTAAGTTCAATAGATGGTCAATTAGTCTGGTCAATTCTAGACAACTTGCCAGAAAGAAGTGATCGATTTTTTGGCGACCCCACAAATTTCCACAAATCTCATATAATTCATATGCGCTAATGTACATATGTTTTAGGAAAGGGACCTGAAGTCGAATATTTACAATATGTACACTCGATTCTAACTATAATTCCAAAAGGCAGAAACGGCAGTTCTTCATTCTAGCTCAAAACTTTACAAAATAAGAATAAAAACCTATTTGCAGATCAAAAACTAGTCGCCCTCTGGCGTATACTTACCATTTCGGGACAAAAAATTGCCAAAAGTAGTCGAGACTTTGTGAACTGTTTCTTAAATTCCCAGCTGCCAACTAATCCATAACATCACAAAAAATAAACTCAAATATTTTACTTTGACAATCGCCAGAAAGTCGAATTACAAGAGTCGCAGAAAGTCGGCGAAACTTGCGTTATGAGTTCAAAAATTATAAACGGGTTTTATGTCATACTGGTCAGACGTATTATCACATACGCGGACGTCGTCTGGTGCCCGAAAGTTCAACGGACAACGGCAACTTAGTTTAACGAAGCTTCAAATAATTCCATGTATAAACAAACATACTGGCCTTCAAAAAGAAGATAATACGACTTTTAGGAGAAATTACGCTTTACAAATTTATCAGAGACCACCACATACAGGAAAGTGTATTATAAACAACAGACTTTCGCGAGAAGTGGAGCAGTGAACGTGGAAACCGTCTCTTAGTAGTCCAACTCTTCAACTACTGAACTACCGCGCCCACAAGAAACGTAAATATACGTATCCCTGCTCACGTGCAAAAGAGGCTCATAGTATGTATATATTGATCCAATGGTTGCAGTGTTACATTCTGATAATTACACACTAGCCCTCATATGCAAAATTGCACCACTTTTAATTATAATAATTGGCAGGTTGCAGTCTTATTATAATTTCATTCTTCGACTGATATCCTGCTGTTATCTTGTGTAATGTAAACTACCTACACATGAAATCGCATAAAGTTGGTTACTTTGATTTATTTGTGTTGCTTTTCTGATCCCTGTTGAATTTTACTCGAAGAAAACGTCATTGTCCGTAATTGCACATAATGGAATCCTGCGGAGCACTGTTTGCTGTATGCACGAAATCAGGTCTTCAAAATAGTCACCCCAATCTTTTATGTCTGTTAAGTATACCAACTGTTCGGCAGATACAAAAAATACTTCTGATCCCCGACATTTAATTTCGAAAACTGGCTGCCTAATGAAAAGAATATATACCGAGAGGAGCAACAAAGTTGCGGGAGCGATCCTTACAGCCCTAAAAATGCAAATTTAAATCCTTGTATCCCGCATAGGGTTCTAGTTGTTATCTCAAAATCTAATCAAAAATGGTTGACCCTATTAAATAAAGTGCCCGATTGCGTCATACGGAAATTTCTCGGTACATGAGATGCGCTTTTGAATCGCAAAATGAATCGAAGATGAAAGGTTAAAAAGCACCTATGATTTTAATGCAATTTAGCATATTGGATATTTTTTACATAATTGTTCGAAATACAAAAAATTTTCAAAGTCGTTAGAGACGTTTTTGAGAAAACGAATTTAATTTAATTCTAAGAAAATCGTTATATGAATAAAAAATTGTTACAAAAATCGAAGTATGCAAATTTATTTGACGTAATAGTATAAAAAAAACAATAAAATTGTTTGAAGTTCGCTTAGTTAGTTTTCGAGATATTAATGATTTTATAAATTATAGTTAAGACAGGTACCGTTATTTCAAACGATAAAGCAACAAACAAAAAAATTCACCGAGATGTAACTCAAATAACCTTATATACGAACTTTGAAGCATATCCGTCGAAGCGTTTCGCCATACGACTCCCGGACAGACAGACAGACAAACAGACCAATAGTCGTAATACCATCCCTCATAATCAGTTTGAGTTCGAAATTTCCGCACGATCGCAATAATTTTCTCTTTAAATAAATATACGCTGAAATTTTACCAACATCCCCAATTGAATGCAACATTTTACACTAAAAACCAATTAGCTCTATTGGTACCCTGCGGATCCCCGTCGATATCGACAATCGTTTTATTGTGTTGAATGATGAGATAGATAGGAATATACAACAGATACTATTTTATATTACATTCAACAACAAATAGGTTAGTATAGATATTTGTCATCTGTCATCATCATCAGTCATCTGTCGTTTTTTTTGCGGTCCGAAGCCCATTGGTAGTGCCGGATGCATACTGGCTAAAACCACTTCCCTTCCCGAAAGGCTAATTTGTGTCGCTATAAAGGCTTAGATAGAAGTTTTTTTCAGTCGAGCCAGTACGTCCATCTTCCCTTTAACGATTCTTTCCATTGCTGTTGCCAGGTTACTATTTTATTTATACCCTTCCCCATATGGTATCAAAGGGAATTATTTTAATCCATGAAACGTATATCTCTCTTATGAAAAAAGGTTCTGGTCCAAAGAACACGGATTCAGAACCAGCTCTTGCCGATTCGTCCGCGAATTCGTGGCCTACAATTCCTAGGTGCCTGGGGACCCCACCAAGTGCAACATTGTTGAGTTTGGCCAGGGATTGCAGAGCATCGTAGCAGCATTTTACAGTCATCGAGTCCTGTGTAGTGGACGACAGTGCTTGGAGAGCCACTTGACTATCTGAAAAGATATAATTTTTAGCGCCTTGGATACCTTTAGCAAGGTTTCATCTAGCGCATACCTCAATGGCATGGATTCAGCTTGAAATACAGTGAAACACATTCCCATTGGTATGGAAGCTTTGGTGTTGGGTGCAAAGACTCCAGCTCCGACTCTAGAAACCATTTTTCATCCATCGGTGTACCATACCAGACCTTTCGGGCCACACACACACCGCCTGTTACTTCATACTCTTTTAATGCCTCGGCAGAGTCGTAGAGCAAAACACAATTTGAAAAGTAACTCGTTATAATTTTACGAAGGTAGTCCTGTATTACAATCCGGTTGAGGCAACTCATGATACGTCTCCAATTCACTGAATTAAACGCGTTTTTTATATCTAGCGTTATTACGGCGCAATATCTTTTAGTAAGACCTTTCCAGCGCCTTCCTTCTATAGCGGCACTAGCTCTCGTTATTATCGCATTGATTGTTTTTACAGTAGTTCTTGACCTACGAAAACCCTATTGGTGTTCCGAGAGGCCTCCTGCGTTTCAATTGGATCTGTTATCTGTCATTTATTTTATCATCTGTCATATGTCACCTGTCGTTTAAAATCTGTCATATGTCATCTGTCATCTCTAAAATACTTTTTAAGCTAAGAAAAATGAACGCGTACATGTTTACAGAATGAGCTTCACTCGTTATCTATTGAACTTGTCGGTGCTGCAAACACTCCTTAATCTTTTAACCGAAGATATTAAAATATGTATCAACTTAAAACTTAAAATGTTGATATTAAACACTCCCTTTCCAAATCACGTCAATATTATTCCAGCAAACTGACATCCCTTCTCATCATGTCTTGCAGAATAAATATGATTTTAAAACACAATCCCCATTTTATCCGTATTTCATCACAGAGAAGTGAATTTTTTAATTGTACCAACAAAGAAATCATGCAGAAGAACCCCTCCCACACAGTTCATGTTCGACAAGTCTTAACATCTGTTAACCTCAATCTGTACATGCATCACAAGTCTTCTTACTCCATCGATACACTTCCCATCACACGTCCGTCTTCTTAGACAACATGCACTATAGTTTCTCCTAGCAATGTTGACTTTTTCATCGTCCTCTTCCTCGACGTCGTCGTCTGTAATTTGAAATTAATTTTCCACAACAATTTTATATTGTTTTCGAATTTCCATCAACATCACTTCACCAGACCACACTCAGTCTGTCCAAATGCAACAAAAGCGAAGCAAAACCAATAAACCCCGAACCACCACTATGGTCGCCTTTGTCGGACACCAATAAACCAACAACATCCTGTTACAGTCCAAAAATCACTGCCCGCAATCTTATACACAGTGTTTTTTTTGTTTTGCCCAATTTTTCTATCCTTTCGGTCTATCCGCCGCCCGCCCGCCGCCTCAAGCTCAACCAAAACTGGAGTAAGTAATCCATTTTCAATTAAAAACCCATCAGACCGCAGATTTGCCAAACTTAAATGTATATCCTTTCCTGCTAGTGTTTGACCCTAACACACATATCCGTCGACAGCAAAACAGAAGAAATGAAAAAATAAAAAAAAAGAAACAAGAAAGAGAAGATAGGAAATAGAAAAATCGAATAACAGCCAAGATAAGAGTGATCTGGCTTCTGAACTATCCCGCATATCCTTTAACTCTCGGTGTAGTTGATTTAATATCCTGCTGGTTATCCTTGCTGGCTTCTTTTCCTCTCGTGTAACCTCTCCTGATTGAAACAGTCTCCCACTGCAAAAGGATTGTGATGTATTTTGTTATTTGTTCAACAAGGATGTTGTTATTTTTTCCATTTTCAGTTCATCCTTTGGTGCAAGTGCCCAACCAGTTGGTGGGTGCCCCCGTTCTAACAGATGTCACACTAATTTGCAATGTCGAAGCATCACCAAAGGCGATAAATTATTGGCAACGGGAAAACGGTCAGTATCAAAGTAAAGTCAATTTTCTTTCCTTTGCACACACACCACACACATACACATACACAAATGGGGTGGGAGAGAAAAGCAACAGCAGAAGCAGAAGCAGCAGCAGCGGCAGCATAAGTGGCCAACCACACTAGAGGAGGAGAACCTGTGCCGTGGCTGCAGTCGAAATTTTTCATTGTGATTCGCGCCGGTCGCCGAATTCTCTTTTATTTTCGGATGGCAATCGAAAATTCGTCGGCAATACGTGCGAAGGATAAATTGATATTGGAAGAAATCCTTCGGCACATAAAACGAATTGAAATTGTTGTCCACCTAAACCCACATGCAGGTCGTTTTTGTCGCCTCCACTACTGCTCCTACTGCTGCTACTGCTGCTGCTGCTGCTACTTCTGCTGGTGCGCCTCCAACTCCAACTCCAACTCGAATCCACTGTTGATCTCAATGTGTCCTGTTTGGTTGGAAATGCGATTATTTTTATTGGCATTCAAGTGACAGACAGAGTGATAGAGGTGACAGCTGGAGTATTAGATACGTGACGAGTCACAAATAAAGGGGTGGGTGAGGGACAAATATATACAACAAAAACTGTATGTCCTGCTTTGTTTTGTTTCCTCCTTTCTGTTTTTTTTTTTTTTTGCTCCACGTGTCTTCCGCAGGTGAGATGATAATTGCCGGTGAGAGATATCTCCTGACGGAGAAGGAAAATTCGATGTACGCCATCGAAATGGTGTTGCACATAAAACGTTTGCAGACCAGTGATTTCGGTGGTTACAAGTGTATCTCGAAGAATAGTATCGGTGATACGGAGGGCACCATTCGACTTTATGGCAAGTGTTTGAACGTTTTTAGTTTAGTTTTGTGTTTTTTTTTCAAATCTCTTAATCGTTCAGCTGAATTGAAATTCGATTTTTGATTTGCTTTTGTTCGTTTTGTAGAAATGGAACGACCCAAGGGAAAATCGCAAAAGGACGATGAAGCTAATGAAGTTGCGGTAAGTACGGAATAGCGAAAAAAAAAGATCTCGTTTTGTGGGGTAATTTGGAGGGCGTTTGAACAGGAATGCAATTAGGTTTTTTTTCTTTTCTTTATTCGTCGATGGGGTGTGGGGTGAGGGAATCGCCATTCGAAGTTGGAAAATTAATTGGGAGGGAGGAGTTAAATGTTAAATGCTATCTTTGCCTTTTTTTCAATTTTCTGTGATTAAATGTTAGCGGGTGGACAACTAATGAGAATTGACAAGATTAAGGACGGATTTTTATTAGCTTAAGGAAATCGCAAGAATTAAGCGGGATTTTCATTCATGCTTTCGAGGGGAACAAGGTGTAAATGGGGTAAGTTTTGTATGGGATCTTAATGGCATTAGTTTGTAGTTAAATGGTGACTAGGTTAGGTTGAAGGCTAATTGTGAATACCCCAATTGTAAGGGTAAGGAAATATGATATCCCGGCTTAGTCGAGCAAGCAATTTTCGAAACGTGCTGGGCAGTGGCATGAGAGATGTTCTGCACTCCTTGTACTCCTATATTTCTTCGAAGCTTCTGCAAATTAGCTGTGTGCAGTTAGCTTCTATAAAAAGAAAATAGGGGCTTTTCACTTTTGGAATCAAAATTGGGCCACAGACTTCGGGCTATGGCGCAACCACTGGTGTTGTTCCTTAAAATGTGAAGTGAAAACATTGTTAAAAGGCGGTAACTCCTGCTCGTCCGCTAGTAGTAGTAGTTTCAGATCAGAGCCCTATGTGGCCGGTTAATCCTCTTTTTCGTTCCCTTCAACTCCAACAAGTCCCAAAACCGAGCATCGAAAAGTGATGCCAAAAGGTAATCTGTTACGCATTACTTCGCGTTTAGAAAGTTGAAGCCGATTGCTTGCTTTGTATAAAATTGCTTTAAGTGCTGCTCGACTATCCGCAAAGACAAAGAGCTAGTTATACCCACCTACTAAACGGGCTCGCGATCCATGAAGAGTCTGTGACTGAGAAACATATCCTTCTGTAATCCCGGACACCCTGCTTCCAATTTTATACAAATCAAGCACTCTGGCATCCGCGATGGCTTGGTCTTTGAAGTGAAGGTTCAGTTCAAATTATTCAATAGATCTGGTGGTAGATAAACTCCCAAGCTACCTCGTAGTTCCTGCCATCAAAAGTGACATTTTCGGCAGTCCTCCTGCTAAAAGGAGTTAGCTGGGCAGCGCGCTTTACCCTTAGGAATCTCTGAGCCTTTAAACAGCTCTTTCTTTTTAAGAGACTGTTTCTGTTTTCGACCTAACACTTTTTTCATGATGCCTGCTTAGCAGTTCCTCACTATTCTTTATCTTGCTGTTACAAAGAGCCCAGCTCGCGGTCTTAAATCCACCATTTGCCTAGCTTTTACTACGCGAGATTTTCTTCTTTTCCCTTCTTCCGGGTCGAACCCTATTCCCTCGTTTCCTGCTGCAGCCTTCTTATCTCTTTGATGATTTCACTAAGGCATTATTTGTTGTGGGCTCTGGATGAAAATCCGCATCGTTAAGTAAAGCTTTGAATTTAGCTGCAAAAAAATGATCTGAGTAGACATTTGCCTATTGAAAAGTGTAAAGACGGTTCGATCGTCTGGAAACCTAGTGCTACGATAGCGGTAGCCGTTATTCGTTAACGATTCGTCCCGCCAAAGTGTTTTTATTTCCGACTCTATCATTAAAATCTACGAGCACAAATTTAAAATTGAAACCCAGCATGTCCGGGTCTGGTTGCCATTTCAACGCCATTTATATCCGAGGCTTTTCGTGTCTCGCTCGAAACTGACAGCTTTCGACTTGTTAGGAAAGACAAAACTCCCGATAATTCCGACGCCAGTAACCCACTTCGAAGTGCTGCCGTTGGACCATTAAGAGTTCATCTGCTATCATCTCTTTTTCAAACCCTGACTAGTCCTCGAAACTTCTAATTGATCTTCAGCTTCAAGAAGTAGTTCACATCAGGTCATATGATCATTAATGATACTGTATCAAAGCATTGTGAATGACCTCCGAGACCCATTCAGCAAGTCATCTTTAACAGAGCATTGCAGCTACTTTCTTTCTGTTTAACACATGCGCTTATAAGATTGTCAATTAGAGTTAAATGGTTGAACGAGCCCAGTGCAAGTTGGTCACCTCAGGGAAGTATAGTAAACTGTGAAAGTTGTGTAGACTGTAGAGATTACCCTATTCGGCTACACCCAACAACTAGCCTTTTCCCAAGTAATCACCGTTTCTTTCTCCGTATCTATGGTAGCGGCAGCTAGGCTCATGTATATATATAGAACGATGTCTTCCTCATCAAAGACCTTATCTAAGATTAATGTTGAAGACTGAGCTAACAAGATTACCTCTTCGTCACCTATCTCTATATACTCCTTTTGCTCCTTATTTGAATTTCTTGCGTATTTTTTGTTTTTTTGCTTATTGTTTTGTTTAGTTGGGACCTTTTTATTTCCAATAATTAGGTAAGATAAGTCAGTACTCCTGTCGTTAGGAGCTAGTAAGGGCTGACTTTAATCTCAGTCGTCCATTCCTCGGTATGGTTCTAAGACTCACATCACGAGGAAAATTGGCTTAGAAAGCCAGTCAGCCATGGGTGACCCTACTGAAGTCTTACGTCTTAACGGTCCATGCTGAATCCCTGCGCCATGAGCCACTACACCATCGTCAAAAGAGATTCGACGACAAGGTGTAAGGAATTGTAATATCTAGAACCCAAAAAACGTACATTTAAATATGGAGGGTCTTTTTTTAGCCGAACAACATGAATGTGAAATGGTCTTCCGCGCTCTATTTTTCCTGTATACTATCCCAATCCTCTGGCTGGATTAACGAAAAATTCCTTTCCTCTAATATTTAAAACAAATATTAAACCTCTGTTAAACGTTTGTTCATAGACTTACATGTGGAGCCTTATGTGAGCACCGGAATAATATTTTCAACGCATATCCTTTCTTTTCGGAAAGTAGCGTGTGTTCGTTTATAGAAAATACCGCCACCTTCGCGAAACCTAATACAAATTAATCAAGCAAATCACACTTTTGCCATGACTGATGTCATCCTCGCAAGTGTATTTCCCTTTGGTTAAAGATCCCACGTATCTTTTTGCACTTTTCATATAAAGGTCTGGAATATGTCAACATTTCACAGACTTTTTGTGAATGCTGATGGGAATGATGCCCATCCCCCTGCAAATCATTCACCCATGTATCAGCTGTTCTTAATAAGGACCTTGAATCATTGACAAAAACAAACCTTTAAGGCCCGCCCCAAGGATGAAATTAAGCAAAATATCAAGCAATTATCCACGGCTATTTGTTAAAGGCCTTTTTGACTAAATATAACTAAATTTTTTGAGTAATTTTGTTAGAAATTCAAATTAAATAGCTTTTCTACGAAATCCCTTATTTTTAACCATTTACCACGAATATTTTTCTCCACGGGAATCAAAGGATCTGCTCAATAAAATTGTAGACTTGTCATTCTTCTACGATTCCATACCTTCAGCCTGTTAAAACCTCTGCAGCTAAAACTCACTCTAATCCTTATCTCCCAAACATTGTTAATAATTTCAGAAGAAAAACGATGCACTTCTCAATGAAAATCGTCGAGAAGACGGATCACGTAATCAAAATGGTCGCCTTTATAAGGAACGCGGCGACTCTAACCTCTACAATAGTTGTACGGGAAATGCTCATCAAACAATAAGGACACTCATTACAGCATCCGTGGTGGTTGTCCTCCTGTATTCCAGTCAAAGCATAACTCATCACCAACAAATGTTATAGCTTCAAAGTAACTAGACAAATTTTCACTGCAAACAAACAAAATACAAAAAATTACTATCTATAAATATAAAAAATAATTATACATATAAAATATGTACTAAATAAAAGAGAAATAATTAAATGTTACCTCGTTAGATACTATTTAAATTTATAAACAAACAAAACGTCTATCAAATTAAAATTATTTATTTATTTTTTATTTTTGTAGATATATATCATTCAATGAAAATCAAATTAAATATAAACATTTATCATAGAAAAAAATGTAAGCGTATGAAAATTAATTGTGGCTTTAAAATGACAACAAAACGAAATTTGTAACTTTAATAAAAGTAAGAAAACAAAGAAAAATAAAAAAAAATAATGCTTAAAGTTAAAATGAGGGAATATAACCGGTTGCAGTTCTTTTATTTTCTTCTATGAAGTTTTTTTCTCTCTAAAAGCAACGTATTGCTTTTATATTTTTGTAAATAAATGTACAAACTATATACAAAAGTATTGTAAATAAAACATTTAATATACTTAACTACGAACAGCATGACATTTACAAATAAACTGCCAAGATGAACAGCTAACGGAATGTATAACTTACAGCATCATATCTCTACAACATATCTGGCTGCTATCCGTTGCATTTTTGTTGTTATTTTCCAAAAAAAAAAAAATTCTTGTATAAAATAAAAGCTACATATAAGTCATAGCCTAAATTTTTTTTTAGCATATTCAATAAGCTGAAAACTATTCTGTTGAGTAATTATTTTAGATAACATGTGCCAAACAACAAAAAACCGTTTGAAAGTGCTGCCAATTTTCTTAAACATTAAAACTTATATCATTTTTTATATCTCAGCTCAAATTGGCAACACTTTTAAGCTTTAAAAATAAAAACACGAAACCAAAAATCTGCAAAACTTAATATACGTACCAAGATACAAAATAAGGGAAATGAATTGTGCATTTTCAAAAGTACTACGAGGCATTCAAAGCAAAAATAAAACAAAAACAAAAAAACTATTGTATAATTAGAAAGTTTAGAAAGATAAATTGTTTATACAAATAAAAAATGAAAATAAAAAAAAATACTATATAAATAGAGCATAATTATTGATTAAAGCTAGAAATTAAATTTAATGTCTATAAATTACTATAAAATAACAAACAAAAATTAACCAAGTTAATTTAATCAATTGTAAATATTATTTATATCAAAATAAAATAAAAATACATGTACTGTAAAAAAAACCAAATTATAAATATAAATGAGAAATAAAAAAAAACTAAACAAATTATATTAAATGGGATTTGTTGTTGTTTATTATTCCTTGTTAGCAATGTAAAGCGGGTTTCTCGCGGGTAAGTCAACCACAGATGCAATCCAAAGTATAAGGATCATAATGGAAAAGCATGATTCATAAAAACATGATTCCTTAAAGGATCTGCATATGATTCTGGTTGATTTTGAAAAAGCATTCGATAGACAACCAAGAGATCTAATATGGGTAGCGCCAAGACAACGAAACCTATGTACAGATGATCATGGACATAGAGGGGAATGGGTATCGTATTAGCCAAAAAAAGACAGAGTATCTGTACTGCCCATTCTCCGACCTAAGTCAACCCATTCCGGACATATATTTGAATGGGGTGGTGGTTCCCAAGTGTGAAGAGTTCAAATATCTGGCATCAATGATCAAAAGCGAAGCAACCGTTGATGACGATATCAATCATCGTGTAAGCGTAGGGTGGATGAAGTGGCAGGAAAACTCTGGTATCTTCTGTGACCGAAAAATGTCTTCTAAGCTGAAAGGAAGGCTCTACACCGCAATTCTGAACAATGTACAAGAAGTATAAGGGCAAGTTGACAGCAGCTGAGATGAAGATGCTTCGCATGACATCAGGAGTAATAAAGCTTGATCGAATTAGAAGTTCCAAAATCCGAGGAAGCCTTCACGTCAAAGAACCTATCTCGGAAAAATTAAGACATGACCGATTCAGTTGGTATTGCCATGTTCAAAGGAGGGACCCTTACGATCGCGTAAGAGAGGCAGGCCTAAAAACACCTGGATCACACAAATGCTTGATCAAATTAGAAGTTCAAAAATCCGAGGAAGCCTTCACGTCAAAGAACCCATCTCGGAAAAATTGAGACATGACCGATTCAGTTGGTATTGTCATGTTCAAAGGTCGCGTAAGAGAGGCAGGCCTAAAAACTCCTGGATCACACAAATGCAGAAACACCAGCATTTGATTGGCCTCAATGATAAAGTTATTCAAAATCGGGACGTCTGCAGAAATTTGTTTGAGGTAGAACCTGCGAACCCCACAGGCTGACCAGTAGGAATGAAGTGAAGGGGGAGGGTTATGATCCGTATAATCCTGATCATAATCCCTCGTAGTCTCCCAGCGCTGCTGGGTCGTTGGTCACAGAAGAGCTGGTAATTCATCTCTTGAATTAAACCAAGCAGACAAATAAAAATAAAAACCCATCACATCACCAAAATAAAAATGTTATGTTAAATTCCTTCAGAAATTTAAATTCTCGACGAAAATGAAGTGAGGACAGCAATAATATAAACTGAAGTACAACAAGGCGTCTGGGCTGGATGCTCTATCCGCCGAACTGTTAGGGGCAACATGAGATGACTCCAAGAAGAGCAGTCACCAACTCACTCAAGATTTGTTAAAAAGAATGTATACCTGATGAATGGAACCTAAGCATCGTTTATCCACTTCCCAAAAAAGACAACATTAAGACACCGCTGATTGAATGTTTCATCATCCCTTAAAAGTACTCCATCTACGACTATCCACTCTTCGCGTTGACGCTCTTCGTTGTTAGCATATGTTGTTTATGGTTATCTGCGTCGGTTCCTGGAACTTCTCTTTGACTTAGCGCCACCCATAACAGATTAGTTTCAAAATCAATAAAAATATTTTCTTCATATTTCATCAGATAGACATATTATTTTCCGCAAGAGGTCGGCTTATATCTACTCAACGATATAAGACATGGCCTGTGACATAAGCTTGGGAGGACGATTATTGATAGTATCATAACTTCATGTATCGCCTTTTCCTTGGTAAAGAGTAAGAATATATTTTTCCTCAATCGTCTAGGTATCGGATCGCCGCTAAAAAGTTTAAAAATGAACGTCCTGACAAACCGGACGCAATAGCTCCCATTTTTTCCACAGCTCCCCTCAAGCACTTCGATCTAAGAATGGGTTATTTGTATTTTACGAAAAATAATTCACTTTAATTGGCTTGACTTTTTTAGTGAGCCGAGAAGGCGCTTCAGTTAGAAAAAGCATATATGATCGAGGTTTGAGTCTGCAGAAGACAGGATATTCACAGAGGAAATGCTCAGCGCTGTCTAATACATTTATGTGCTGAATAGGTACCCGTAGTCGTTAATCGCTAGAGATAGCGACTAGCTTGGCCTGTATGCAGCCCCAAGTATTGGACACGAGTCATCAATGAAGGCCGTCACTAGAGATGTCGGCAGACCCAATACAGATTTAGGTCGGAGATCTTATTTCCCTTGATCACAGTACTACCCGAAATTCAAAATTGAGCACTAACTAAGAAGTAGTTTAAGGATTGAGTAAGGCTTTACGTGTAGCTTGGCTGACACTCCAGACAAATTATAAATACTTCAATCGGTCTCTTCATCTTTTCTTTCCAATTTCAGCCATTTAGGATAGTATGTACATGCCTAACGAGGAGATAAGCCTTGCGTTGTCACATACCACGAAAGCACAAGCGCCTGAACACTTACAGGTTTTGGAAACCTTCAGGTTTTGCTCCCTGAAAGAAAATACATACATATGACACGAACACCAACACAACTAAGCAGTGTTCAATGAGGACGGAAACTATTGCTGAAAAAATTATTTGTTACAATCTGGACTAAGAAAAAAGGCGATGCGTTTATTATCAACATAAATATTTACCTCTGTAACAACAGCGAAGAAGTTGATGATCAGAGTGCAGATGTGGGAATCCCTACATCGATCTTACATAGACAGAGCTAATTCACTTCCAGGGCACTTAAACTTCATAAGGAAACTAGCAACGCGGAAAAAAAAACCCGGTGGTGGAAAGAAAAAGAAAATGTAGTGATTCCTGAAAAGAAAGTAGCATTCAATGCTTGGTAAAAGTGCCCCTCAAATAAAAGCACTTGGGCTATGGTAAAGGTATCATAAGTGAGAAGTGCGCCCAAATTCAAGCAAATTGTATAGAGCCTATGCGAAATGTTTTACTCCACTCCTGATATGAACTTCAACAAGGGCACCACCACCTATTAGATATCCACACAGAGAAAACAAGGTATGAGTTAAAAGCTTATTATTAGAAACAAAATATAAGCTTATCACTCATCGATTTCAGTCTTCAAATTTGCCAATGAAATCCCTTGGATTATGAATAAAATATAAACCAACTTATGAGCCTTGCATCAATTAATTTCATTTAATCATTCAACCTTAAAGAGTTTGCCATTACTGCCACCGAAAAAAAAAACAGAAAACACAGAAAACAGATGTACAAAGGTAGTTAGTTATTTAATATTCATCGCCCTACAGTCTATTAGCAGAGAGGTTCTCCAGCACAACATACCTAAATGGACGTAGGTACTCTTGAACAAAACTGCCACCCCATTTCCGCCATTGAAAATAACTGACCTAGCTAGCTACCATGACCACCATGGTCACCACCGGTAATGGGCCAATTAATTGGGAGTAAAATTGCATTGAGCATGCAACATCCCATCCGCATGGCATATGTTCACTGATCCACAGCCATTCACTCTAACCCAGACCCTTAAGTCGACCTACCCCTTTTTCACCAACTGACTTGCTGACCGGGCGATAATCTTCACTAAAACCGAAAATCGATTCGATTTCCGCTACTCTCTCTCTCCCTTTCTCTGGATGGTGTGAGAGAGGTTGCTTAAGCCGATATAGTATATTTTCTCATTCCCAATGTATGCTCGCTCTGTACCCGGAACCCATTTAGAATGAACGCTCCATTAACACCTAACAACCTCACAACACACATTTCAAAGTGAGAGTCAGCCAGTGGCTCCACTCGATAAAGCCGTAGGTACCCAGCCTAAGTTGGTAGGCTGAGGCAGGAATGCATTTATATTTGCCCGAGTGTAACATTTCTTCCCTTCTCTACCTCGCTCTTGCCGATTCGATTGAGTACGACTTTATGCGATACATATATCCATTTAGCCAGCCACTTCTCATTCACTCAAGGGTAGAGTAGAGCAATCCAACAGCAGTGGTAGTGGCAGCATAACCAGGAGCAGGAGTTGTCCTCGCTCTCGTGAAAGCATAACCGTCGAGTTGTCGCCTTCTGTTTGTACGAGTACATGTTGGGCGGTGAGGGTGCGTGGGTTGTACCGATACTCGTACAATAATATCCGATTGAACTTTGGTATAACAATAATCCTCATCAATGAGTATCGGTTTGGATTATAGAACGGGGTTGAATACCGACGAATATGTAGCACTTATGAATATCGTGAGGAAGGTCATATTCGTGCTGGTAATGCTGCAACAGAAGCAAAGGTCAATGAATGTTTGTAGATGCACTTAGTGTTCTGGGCGGGTGTGGTGTGTTTAGTGGCCATTTCTAATCCGTTTCATTTAGAAGGGCAAAAAAACAGAAAACTCCAAGGCCAATCCCAATGCATTTAGTAATAAAAATGGGAGCCTTTAATTCTGAAAGGTATTTAAAGGGATTTGACAGACAGTCTTAAGGTAAATCGATCGATCGTGCTTTTAACCCGACTCTCGTTCCACAACATAAAGGTTTCATTATCCGTTTTAACTTAAAAATCTCTGCGTTTTGAACGGAATTTCATTTTTTCTATTTCCTTTGAAACCTACTTATGGCTTGCAGATGTTCAGAGTACGGGCTGTTTTCTTTAGAGGTATAGAACTTCCAATTGAAATAAAACACAAGAAAATCGTTTTAATGTCCATCAATTTGGATATATTGCAAGGATAATTTTTTGCCATTATTGTTTAAATATGATTTCGGGCATGTGGCAGTTACTGGCTGGTTCGAATAAAGACAAATCTAGAGGTCCAATTTTCAACAACTTTTTCAGGCATTTGGGGCTGTATGATGGCAATAATGCCACGAATGTTGGCTTCCAAGTCCGCTAACGTTTCTGGTTTATTGGCGTAGGCAAGCGACTTCACATATCCCCAATGAAAATAATCAAATGGTTGTGACGTGCGATGTGTGGCCTGAAGCGCCGTCTTGTTGGAACCACATCTCATCCACATTCATGCCATCCAATTTGGGAACAAAATAGTCGGTTATCATGTGTCTATACCTGTCTCCATTAACGGTAACTGACTCTCCAGCATCATTTCGGAAAAAGTATGGCCTAATGACTCCACCAGCCCATAGAGCTCACCAATCAGTCAGTTTTTGTGGATATAATGGCGTTTTAAGGGTCTCATGTGGATTCTCTTCACTCCAAATGCGACAATATTGCTTGTTGACGTAGCCATTCAACACAAAATGAGCCTCATCACTGAACAAAATTTTGAGATGAAAATCAGCATCGATATCAAACTTATTTTTGGCTCATACACCAAAATCACGACGCATTGCATGGTCTCGCGGCTTTAATTATTGCACAAGCTGGATCTTGTAAGGTCGTAAGAAGAGATCTTAGCGCAAAATCTTCCATAAAGTTGATGGACAAAGCTCCAATTGCTGTGCCCGGTGGCGAATCGATTCATTCGGGTCCTCTTCAACACTTTGCTCTACAGCGGCAATTGTTTCTTCGGTGCGCACGGTTCGACGTCTCTGCGAATGCGTATTATCACATATAGTAAACGTAGTGCGAAAACGATTCATGGTTAACCGAATTAATTGCTCTGATGGACGATTATGTCGATCATAAAATGAACGCAGCTTGCGGTAAAATTCGCGAACTGAACCATTATTTTCGAAATAAATTTGCACGATTTGCAAGCGTTGTTCATTTGTCAACCTGATCATGATGAAATGGCAAACCAAACTGAACACAAATGAGTTGCAAGATTTGACCAGGAAATGTCAGTTTTTTCTCTATTCGAAAACCCAACCACTAAAAAAAAGATAAGATATAAGATTATAAGATTAATAACGATTTGTTAAAAAATATAAATGTACAATAACTTTTATTTCACGGACTCTCGACCTGCGAAGACGGCAGCCATCTTCCATCTTCTACGATCCCGGCATGCGAAGGCTAGGTCTTTAAGATGGAGGTTCGGTGTATAATCTCATCCATTAGCCCTTTTCACGTATACTAAGGAGCTCACGTATACTTTTCTGCTCATCGTCCAGCACTCGGGGCTAGAAAAATGGAAGAAGATTTAAGTGACATTTTGACATTTGACTTATTGGACACTAAGATGCAACAGAATGTTTTGAGCCGAAACTCCTAAAAGAGGTCGCTTACAGAATTTTCCTATTGAAGAAGCATTACAGAAACTCTTTACAAGCTAAGACTGATGAAATAAAGATTTCCTAACTTATGGATAATATTTAGATAAAAGGCAAGTAAGTCCTTGGAAACATTAGTTTGTTGGGACACACGATAACAACCGTCACATAAAATTTCAACGTGAGTGAGACCTTTAAACCCATAAAACTTACTGCTATGAACGCAAAAATAAAAAAAAAGTAAAAGTATATTTTCTAAAAAGGATAAACATTTTTTCAGGTTGAATATTTTTTCCTAGTGACTTTACTCAAAATGTTAGCATATCTAGTGGTCTTGTAAGGTCGAGTTAGTGACTTATTTTTAAGCTTGCGAGAACATTGTACCAAAGTATACATGGTACAAACTGAGGGCACACAACACAGCTGGATGAATTTTGACGGCGAATTCGGCCGTCGCCGAATCGCCAGATTGTTGCAAAAGCTTTTAAAACATTCACACAGTACTTTTGATAAGATCTTATATGCGATATTAAGCAGGGATTAAGCCTCGATATTTCTTGCAAAACGTAGGATCGCCTTTCTTGAAGATGGGGCATATGGGGCTGATGGTCCACCCAAACTTGACTGATCATTTGGTGCACGCATATATCATACATCGGTTTTTTCTCTGGGGTCAGCTGGTAACCCAGGGTGGTAGTTGGCGTCTGTGGTAGGTGAATTCACGGTGGAAATTTTCTCACTCAGGCGGCCTTTGTAGGCTCTGGCTACTCCAGGTGTACTCAGGCATCCAACGTCTACTTTTTTTGTCTGTACTGTTCGCAGCTTCTTCTCGTTAGACAGTCGAGCTCTGACTCTAGCTGCAACACAAATTCACGGTAGGTGAATTCACGGTGGAAATTTTCTCACTCAGGCGGCCTTTGTAGGCTCTGGATACTCCAGGTGTACTCAGGCATCCAACGTCGACTTTCTTTGTCTGTGCTGTTCGCAGCTGCAACACGAAAGTGGTTAGAGTCGGCGTTTGCCACGCGGAAAGTATGTACGATCAAGATATTAGATGGGTGCCTTGCATCGATTATCAGATAGTCGATTTGGTTGACGGTTTGACCTCCACGGGAGCGTCAGGTTGCTGAGGGCATCCTTGGTCGTGGAAACCTAGTGCTACTTGTCACCTCATTACAAGCTGCAGCAAAGTCAGTTAGTCGGTAGCCGTTATCTGTAGTCGTTTCGGGGAGGCTTTGCTTAATAGCTATTCCGGCAAAGATGTTTTACTTTCCGAAATCCCCGAGTATAAAGCTGCCGTGAGCCCCTACTCTTTTCAATACCATGGATATCCCTATAGACCTAGGATTAAACAATGACGAAGCAGCTCATATAGGGCCTTCACTAGTTTGACATAACTGGAAGATCTGTTCAACTCTTCGGGATTACCCTCAGCACATCTGGTACGGCTAGTTATAATCCCGTCTGATTTCTCCATCTGAATCTCCTTAAGTAGGTTCTAATCGTTTTCCAACAACTTTATCTCACCGCACATTATTATTTTAAAAGGATAATGAAGAAAAATAAAAATTGTACCAACATAAAACATCAGGACAAAGTCATTTGTGGCGCTTGCATCCCTTAAACCTTATATGCATCTCATGAAACACTAATGCTGATTGGATTTTGGTGTCTTTATGTGGAAACCCCAGAGTTCTCAGTTCCCAGAGTAGAGCACTCTCCTGCATATTAGGTAGAAACATGAGACAAAAGCCTGTGTGTGTTTGTTTCTACTTTCAACTGTTGTACATGACTCTAAAGTAGAGAAGGTCGGAATGAATATAAAAGGGATTTTCATTGATAGCAGAGGAAAGTACATACATAGAGTGCACCATGGATACATTAATATTTCAAAGGAATTCATATTTGCCCCACTAAAATAAAAATTTTCTGGATGAGAGACAAAAAAATTGATGGGGGAAAATCTGAAATGATTCTCAATTAGTTCGCTCCATTTTCCAACCGAACCATCCCATCACCGACCGGCGACGTACGTACCTACACCGAAGCCCACATGATGAAGCATTGTAATTCTTTATCCGGTTATTTTGTTCGTTTTTTTGAATGTTATTCCTTTGACATGTGTGTGCTGGCATCATAATAGTTTCCGACATTTTTTTTTCTTTTTATGTTTTTACCGGTTGCACGAAATGATGATGTGAATGCAGATGATGATGGTGATAATGAGGATGACGATGACGATGACGACGACGATGACGACGACTATGATGATAATAATTCGAATGATGTGATCCCCCCCTTTTAGTCCTTAACAATGCATGTCATATTGAAAATGAGTTATGTCACGACAGTAAATCTATGCGAGCACTTAGTACCTCATATGCAATTGTACATGCGAGAACGCTATCGTTTCTGTGAGATACTGATGACGATGAGTGCAATTTTAAACTGAGGTGTTGTTTATTTGTTTTTTTTTTTCAGACATTACTTTGGTGTGGGCTTTATTTATTGCTTGTTGTGACATTTCAAAGAAAAAAGTTTTCAATCGAACCTTGGAATAATTTTTTCCTACTTCTTCCGACCTTATACTGAGGATAATAGATTATAACCCTATTCACACCGCACTGAAATCCGAGGTTTCCGCTAAAAGATTTCGAAATCTCGTTAAAGCATTCACATCAACCATTATCTGGGTTTTGTTTGACGTTTCAGTCAGCCAAGTTGCAAGTGCACTGCAAGTCCACAATCAGCTAACAATGCCTATATCATCATATACTTCGCGTGATCATCATTCAAAAAATCGATAACACCCTTTTCACACCGCATCGAAATCTGAGGTTTCGCAAAACCTCCTGAAACCCCCATCGAAATCAGGAGGTTTCCCGTACATTTTTCAGATTTCCAAACCTCGTTTTCGTAGCTTATATCTTATTCACACCACACTTAAATTTGAGGTTTCCACAAAAAGATTTCGAAGTCTCGTCAAAGCATTCACATCGAATACTACCTGGGTTCTATTTGACGTTAAAGTCAGCCATCGAAAAATAAAAGGGAATAAACAATTTTTGCGTTCAAATTGCAAGTGCACTGCAAGTCCACTTTATTTCGCGTGATCGTCGTTCAAGAAATCGGTAAGCTGACTCTTAAGGACTGTTCACATGAGAGCGAACTGCGAAAAGGCGAATCGCGAACAAATCAATTTTAATGTATTTATGAATAGAAAATGTATCTTCCTTCTACCACCAAAGCTTCACATTTCTACATCTAATATCCTACCTAAAAAAAACTGAGTCTAAATTTATTTAAATAGCAATATTTACAATTACAAAAATTTTCCCACGAATTGAAAAATTCTTGCCGCGAACTGTCACTCTTTATTCACAATCCACATAATACAGACGAGATCCACAAATCCGCGAATGAAACATTCGTTCGGACATAACCTTAAAATTGACACATCTTGCGACCAAAAAAAGTTGTCATGTGAAAGAAATGTCAGAATTTGCGAATATTAGCTTGTTCGCAGTTCGCGGTTCGCTCTCCTGTGAGTGATCCCTTAGGTGACTTATAGTTGACTTGTTACTCTGTTGAAAATCTGTCAACCGCTTGTCAACTGCTTTGTGGAACTTGTGAAATTTGTTAAAAGGTGAGTTCGCTTCGACAACGTAACCATTGAAATCAGATTCTGAGGAGGTTTCATCGAAACCTCATACAATAACGAGGTTTGCAAATCTCGAAAATGTATGGGAAACCTCATGATTTCGATGGAGGTTTCAGGAGTTTTTGCGAAACCTCAGATTTCTATGCGGTGTGAAAAGAGTATTACCGCTTTCTTGAATGATGAACCTCAGATTTCAATGTGGTGTGAAAAGGAAGAAAAGGACAGGCAGGAGACATTGCGACGATGAATAAGATGTTCAAGCGATTTCGCGATATATTGATTTCCAATAAGATTAATCGGTTGTTTTTGAATTCTGTTAAGACGCTCCAAATATGTATTTGGTGCATTGGACCAGAAACGATCGTTTAACTTGAGTTTGGGGCAGGCAGATCGGAATGAAATATTTCGTGAGCGCTTGAGGAATCCAAGACGTTTTGCAGCGTTCTTGGCGACGTCAAATTTGTGGTCATTCCAATGAACGTCATTACGCGCATCCCGAGAAAGGAAAGTATTTCGGCCAGGCAAGATTAAAAGGTTTTTTTTCAATGCCAGAAGACAGGGTTGTGTTTTGGAAGCATAACATATAACTATATTTGATTTACGCCACTCAAGTACGTCGGAATTTAATGAGCTAAACATACATTGCCGCTGCAGATCAACGGCCGAAGATGAAAAACAGAAAAACTAATATGAAAATCTGAGGTTCAGATCAGCGAAAGTATGTATAAAATAAGAACACCAGCATTTATTGGGTGAGTTACATCCTTGAAGCCGTCCAAAATAACTTGAACTGGACGGTCAGAAAGGTAATTACGATCACAAATGAACGCATTTTCGATGTCAGAGCTGATGTCGTTCAAATGGTGAGCGTATTTCTTTCTTTCTTTCATTTCGTACTTTCTCCACTTTTAGGTTCGACTTGTCGTCAAAATACCAGATTTTTGCTTCGAAAAAAAAAGAAGTTTTTGGAAAGTTTAAGAGGAAGAAGAAGAAGTTTCGCCTTTTTTGGGAACGGCTGGACAAATGCGATTTCACATCTTCTTGGAAACAGCCTTATAGAATAGGACAAATAGCCTATGCAGTGGTTCTTTCATCGTGGAAGAACGAATTTTTCGGACGAGAGCGGAAATACCATCTTGACCTGTGGATTTGTGATTTTTAGCAAAGCGTACTTCAGTACGAGTACGAGCGTGAAAGTGAATAAAGAAGAAAAAAAAGAAGATGATAATGAAGAACAAGAAACCGAAGATTATGATGATGATGAATTTTTGTAAATAATTTTTGTAATATTGAAATATATTTGAATATTTTTAATGATGATATAAAAAGATATAGCGTTGAAAATGTTGTTATTTTCTTATAAAATATTCAACTAAGTATTAGATATTTTCAGAATCAATCATTTAAGACCAAATGTTGTCACTCAGATGCAATAAAATCAACAATGCAATCAAATCTGACTTATTTCCGCAAAATGTTTTCCAATACTTTTTCGAGCATTTCGGATACCTTGAGCCCGGAGATCTGGAGAGCTGGGTGGCCAGTCAATGTCGCCATTTTTTGACAGCACACGTCCAAGGAATTTTCGTTGCAGAAACAGCATTGGCAAACAACTGAACGAATATTTTCAACGTAAGTAAAGAGTCACTATTTCGGCGCAGACGATTCATGGTTAAACTAAACTGGTAACTAGTTGGGTTTTTTTCTTTGGCTTTCTGTTGAGGAGCTTTTGGTTTTAGAGCTTTAAAAACAAGTTCTTAATGGTAAGTGTTATCGTGGCGATCTTGTTTTGATCTTTTGCATTTCTTTTAATGTGTGGAAAATACGTGAAAATGTAGTTACAAAATTGTAAGCTGTTTTCTTTAAGGAAAAAGATTATTTGCGTACGTTTTCGTAGCGCGCGGTCAGTTTTTTTATGTTTTATCTAATCTTAATCTTAGTAGTTAGAAATGGATTTAAAATCATCCAAGGACTTAAGAAAAAATGAAATTGTTGACGCGACAAAAAAATTCATAAAAATTTTAAAAATAAGACAGAAGCTGTGAAATTGCTGCTATTTTTTAAGCGGGTAAACGAACAGTTGACAGAGTTCTCAATGAAAATAGTACCAAAGGCCACAACTCTCCACCAAAGAAGAAAAACCATACTGGTCTCAAAAGTAAAGTGGATGATTTCGATAAGTGTGCCATCAGGCAAATTGTGCATCATTTTTTTTTTCAAATAATGAACTTCCTACGATGGATAAAATACTGCACGAGGTAGGATGCAATGCAAACATCACCAAGATTATTAGGTCTAAGTTTTAAATTTGCCCATCGTCAGCGAAAGAGTGTTTTTTTGGAAAGAAGTAACATCATAACATGGAGAAGGTGATACTTACGCGAAGTTAAGAAACTAAGGGGACAAAACCGAAAAATCTACTTTACTGATGAGACTTGGCTCAACAAAGGACACACAAAAGATAAAGTTTGGATGGACCCAGCCATATTAACACCATTGCGGCAAGCGTTCGACGAGGGATTGTCAACAGAACTGCGTGCACCATCGGGTAAAGGCAAGGGGCTTATAAAAACGCACATAGGAAGCTCAACAGGTTTCGTAGATGCCGGACTCTTATGTTTCGTTTCTGACAGCAGTAGGGACTATCACGAAGACATGAATGCTGACGTGTACGAGAAGTGGTTCAAGGAAACGCTTTCGCGCCTGGATCCCAACTCTGTTATAGTTTTGGGTAACGCATCATTTCATTCACGAAAGAAGAACAAAGCTCCATCGACTGCAACTAAAAAAGATGACTTAAAGATTTGGCTCCGGTCAAACAATATTTCTTTCGAGGATGATATGGTTAAAGCTGAGTTGTTGAGCAACGTAGAGCATCATAAAACCCACTTCGAAACCTATGTCATTGACGATATTGCCCAAGCTGCTGGAAATAAAGTACTTCGCTTGCCTCCTTATCTCTACGAGCTTAACCCAATAGAATTGGTATGGGCTCAAGTGAAGGAATTCGTGGCAAGCCATAACAAGTCTTTTAAGATGGCAGAAATAAAAACCCTTTTAGCAACTGCAATCAGCAACGTTGACGCTGAAAAATGGCATCGGCGTGTCCGGGTGTCGAGCAGGTGGTTGAGCCAAAAATGTGGGAAATGGACGTTTTTTCAGAAGGTGCTGTAGAGGGTCTGATTATAAATATAGGTGAAAAGAGCAGCAGCAGTAGCAGTAATTTCTCATCAGAAATAAATATTTATTGTTTATTTAATTCTAAGCTAAATTAATCTTAATGAATAAATTTTTTTATTTTGTTTGTTTTTTATTTAAAAGGGATTAGGCCTACTTCAAAAGCGCGCCTTTTATATTACCTCTTGGTGGTTTGGAAAAAGATAAAATTGTTGAAAATTTAAATGAAAATTGCAATCTAAAAAAAACATAATATTCTTTCACGTTTTTGCGGATTTAAAATGAATGGTACGGAAACCCTGTACGAGCTTTTGTAAGAATAGCTTCTTATGGAAAATAAAAGAGTGCAAATGAAAGGCAAACATCCCTATCTTCCTGTAATGCCAGTTTATGTTGGACTGAGTATAGGCACATTGCCAACACCACTTAAAGGATGACGTGAAATATTGTTAAACGAAATAATACCAAATTTTTAAATAAGGCGCTTTTGGCAACAGAACTTTGGTGACCCGCTACGCGGGATTAAGAGATTTCAACCCCCTTTCCACAGACTGTTCGACATTGGAATGGAAAAAAGCTAAACTCTTAAAATTTGGCTTTATTTCGTTTGACGTTATTTCTCGTCACCCACTTAAATAAGTATGCAAGTTACCCAAGATTCCTTACTGCAATATAAATATGTTATATTGCAGTAATTTCGTTTAAATAACATAAGAAAAGTTTTTATACAACTAATAATTCTCATTTACAAAGTCGTTTGAAGTATAAAAGTCACATTGACAATAGTATTAAGAAATGTCCTGTTTACGATTCGTGTCCAATTTCAGCAGCCACAGCAACCAAAAAGCAACGACACGACTTCTTGTTTTCCACTTGCAAGCCACAATTTGAAGCACAAATTAAGTTAATCAACTAATGTGAATTTATCTAATGTAAGAAAATACAAAGTTTAAAAAGTTTTTCTTCATTAAATACGTAACGTAATGGAATTCGCACTTCTGTCACACACCTTCACTTACACTTTTAGAAAACAAAACGAAATCCAATTACGTTCCTTTTGCCCTTTTTAAATTCGTTTCTATTTTAATTTTTAATCATTCCACGCAGACACATGAACTGCAAAACGCAGAAATTAAATCGTAAATTAATTATTTATACTTTTTATTAAATTTTCTCAATTTTCACAACTTGTTTTTGCAACAGCTAAACCTCACGCGAAGGGTGCAGGATACAGAAATACATACTACATTTCACTTCTGAGTCTTGGAATGTGTTTTTTTTTTTTGGTTTCTTTTGTTGAGTGTACAATTTCATTTGATGATGTTGTTGTTGTTGGTTGTTTTTTTTTTAAGGAAAAAAGTAAAACTTTCGAAACCATTATCCTCGGTAGTCAAGAGGAGTACTAGTATATGCAGCAGTGAGAAAGAAGCTGCAAGACGATGAAGGCATCGTGTAAAATTGAAACGAAAATAAAAGTAAATTATGGCAATTTGAAGAAGAAGAGAAGACTAAAACTTTCGTTACGGATATAAAAGGAATTAAGTAGTACCACTACATCGTATAAGGCTACGAACGAGAAGAATAGAAAAATTCTCATGTAACAATACCGTGGCGGAGGGGATTACCAAACTGAATGTACAATGTAAAGTGTTTACAAGTACCTTTGAAATGGGGAGGGCGGTAGCAAGGCCATCTTGCGGAACTTAATAGGACAAGACGGCGCGGCGTAGTGTATGCAGTAGAGACGTGCGGTTAGAAAACGCCTCAAAATCCAGAGCTATACATTAAGTGAGGTTGCGTGTGGACTCTCAAATGTCTTCTTTTTCGGACAAAAACTGAAGTGCTTTCACGCACATACTTGTGCAGAAATTGATAAGTCTTTTTGTAGAATAATTATGTACCTATAAATATTATCCAAACCTACCTACAGACATTTCAATCGTAGAAAGTCCATCAGCACATCACAATTAACAAACGGATTTTTATCATTCGTATGCCATATCTTCACACTGCTGGAAGCCCTGGAAAGTACCAATCAATTTTAAGAAGAGATTTACCATATTGATGTTAAAATCAATTATCTCTTTAAGCGTGACTGAATGAGGTACGGCAATCAGTTAATTTTAACTTGGATATAACCAAAACAAAAACATACAAACATCTTGCATTAGCTCGGCAACATAAATGAATGTAAAATTGTTGTTTTTTTTTTTGTTTTTTTTTTATTATTCGCTGCCCCACATCTTGCGAACGTTTAACAAACAGCAGAGGTTTTTCACGGGTCAGAAGTCTCATGCCATATACTCCTGCGCTTTCACATCTATGGTTTCACCGGTTCTCAAACCTGTGGTGAATACAGAGAATCCAATTTTGCCCATAGACTTTTCGGTATTTAACAGGTGATTTTTGAAGCGTAGTTTTCTTAAAAATCGAATAAAACACTCAAACCGAATTTACATCACCCCACAAGAAATAATCAAGAGGCGTTAAATCGCATGATCGCGGCCAACTCACAGGGCCATTTCGAGAGATAAGCTACTCACCAAATTCATCCTTCAACATTTTCATTGTTTCACAAGCTGTGTGGCATGTGGCACCATCTTGATGAAACCACATATCAACCAAGTTGAACTCAGCCAACTGAGGCAAACAAAAATCGCGTATATATGCTCGATATCGTCCGCCGATGACGGTAACGTTTTTTCTACGGTCGTCTTTGAAGAAAAATGGACCGACGATGCCACCAGCCCATAAACCACACAAAACTGTCGTTTTTTTCGGGATGCTTCGGTAGTTCTGGTATGGCATGTGGCTGTTCATCACTCCACATGCGACAGTTTTGCTTATTTATGTATCCGTTGAGCCAGAAATGAGCCTCATCGCTGAACACAATTTTTCGATAAAACAGCGGATTTTCTCTTTTTTCACAAAGTACGAATTTTGATAATAAATTTCGATAATTTGCAATCGTTTGTAAGTCTTTCCATGATTAAATGGCAGAGTATACTGAAAACTTTTCACTACTAACCAGTGCAACCAACCTGAAAATCTTAACTCTTAAAAAATCACTCTTTATAAGCCGGCTTTCGGTTCCTATGTGCTACGGGAATTGATAATAATTTATAGCGAAATGACTAAACATCACGCAGAATTTCTTGCTTATTTTAAGTAACACTCAATCAGACTTTAAAAAGTAACACTCAATCAGCCTGTTACCAAATTTTTTTTAGAGTTTTGACTAAAGCAATAAAGTCCTAGATTTCTTAATTAAGCCCCAAATCACTGCCAAAAATTAACTGCTCAGATCACTAACCGTTCTTAATTAATCTAGAGAGTGCGAGGTAGTTTCTGAAGCTCCTGCTTAAGTCATTAAACGGTACTCCCATTCTGATGGCATGTCTGTCATTCAGGCAGTGGCTAGTGATGCTCCCAGCACGAAGTTGATATATTTCCTACTTATTGAAAGTAGCTGATTGATTCTTTTTTTACTTTTTACATTTAACGTTTCTTCTTTTTTATTAATATTTTAACGACCTATAGTTTGGGACATTCATATTGAGCTTGTAATTCATATTTCGGATTTCAATGAAAAGATCTAACAAGCCTCAAGTAACCTACATTATTTTTCTTCATCTAACTTTTTAGCAAATTTTATAAGAAATTTTATGATAGAAAACTTTCCAACACAATCGTGGACCTCTGCGATGGAAGCGCAAACAAATTTGCAGGCAAATGAAAGTAACTAGTTAGCTAGCTACACAGAAATAATAATAAAAAACAAAAAAACTTGAGTAAAAATACGAAGGAGATGCAAAAAGCAATGATCCTTGCTCCCTGTAGCCCTGTAGTTCGGGGAAAGCATGGAATTTATCTAGAGTGCACTCTAGAGGAGGACGAGAAATTCAATGCGAATTTTCCAGTTTATCTTTAGTTTGTTTTTATGTTGTCCTTTTTCTAGGACGAGAAATAAAATTTCAAAAGAAATAAAAAGTAAAACAAAAATGTGCTCCATCTCTTGTATCGGTTTAAACTGTGCACGTAACATCCGTAAAACACACGTATCGATGTAATCACCGGATAAGCTAACAAGTTACCAGGATTCGAAAACACAAGGGCAGGCATTTGCCTCACTCACATCATTTTGGATCTGTAGAAACGAAGTGCACCACCCGAATATACCTTGTCGTAGTCGTAGTCATCCTCGTACATATGCCATCCGAGTTTAGTGAAGCTCTAGTGAAAAACGACGGAAGAGCGAGTTTCCGCATTATCGGCACATGCATATATGCAACTTACCGGTGTTTGCTGGTTGTGCTGTTTGTATATCTTGCGGAATGCATATACGAAAGCTGTATGAATATCTTTTTGATGCAGTGTAGGTGGATACGTACGTACTCAAGTCCTTGATAGGATGTCTTCTGTGGTGTATTTGTTGTTTTTTTTTGCTTCCTTGTCTCTTTTTCAGTGATTCTTCCGGCATTATCATCGTAGCTATTTTCAAGAAACACAGTACGGAAGGATGTATATCGAATTTGTATTTCCATTTCGAAAGAATGTAGACAAAATCAATTTGAAAAAGATTGCTTACATGAACAAGAGAAGAAGAGGTCCTTTGCCAATGTTTATAGATTTAAGAGATGATTTTGACTGAGTTGACTTGTATAATGATACATGTTAGACTTTGATACAGATAGTTGTGTGTTGATAGATAGACAGATGGAATGAAATATTATGTTGAACTAGTTTTGTTACATTAGTATTTTTGCATTTTCCTAAATAGAACACATTAGAAGTTCAAGGGGCTTAGGGCTCAAAGTGGATTTGTTTTCAAGAGCATTCTTAGGGGGAGAGGGGGGGGGGTGAGGAGCTTCGTCACATTTCCAGTTAGTTCAAACTAGTCATACAAGGAGTATGAGCTGTTTCGATATATTTTAATCCCATTTTGATATAGGGATTCTCCAACACTAAGCCAGGGTGTTGGTAAAGAGTTCGTGCGGATGAGCCTTTAATGCGATTGGTTGGTGGTTGTTCGGCCAGGGTAACTTTCCGACCACGTCAAAAGCGTTTAGTTGTACGAGAGACAAGTTTGGCCTCCGACACAAATTTCCCTCAAATGGATACCAAACACGGAACGTCAAAAGACATAAAAATATGTATCAGGGTATGTGGGCACACTCTCAGCCCAAGTGCTACTCAAAACCTTGAGACAGTCATCATAAAGTACAAAGCACAACATTACTGAGATACGATGGAAAAGATCAGCTGGCTACATTTAGAGCTCGACTATCCAACGAGAAGAAACTGCGAATTGTGCGAACTGTGTATGCCCGTGACACACTTGTGGTTTCGATACCATAGTATCAATACTATGGCAACGTCAATACTATGCTAGGTGACACACTTCACAACGTAGTATTGTTTGACCGTTGCCTTTCTCGGTCAGACATTTAATTCGAATTCTTTGAAATTGAGACTGTTTATCGTTTTGTGATGGATCTGTTGAGCTTAATTACAATAAATTATCAGAAAATAATTTACTTCAGAAGGAAAAAGAAAATGTATATTATGTATTGCAAATCCGTTTTCTTCCAACTCTGCCCACATTCATTTATATATGTATGTGGGAATTTTTCATGTCATATGTCTATTATTTTTTATATTTGCTCGCTGCCGAGATTCTTTCTTCTTTTTGTATTGCTTGCCGTTTTGGATTCCAAAATAAATATTTGCAAATTAACTTCAAAATGACAGTAAGTTTAAGTAAAACTATGCTCCACTTCATGAGAGTGGCGCTCTTTTCACTAAGGGGATGGCTATACTACGCAAAAAACCCTAGTATCGATACTACGATCAAACCACATTGCTCGCCTGGTATTAGCGTGGTATACCCTGACAGATATGTGGTTCATCTCGAAACTGTGGTATCGAAACTACATGTGTGTCACGGGCATTAGCACACTTAAAATAGCCAGAGCTTCTTCACCACGGGTCGAAAGTAAAAATGTCAAAACACCCATATAAACAAAGTTTGAATTTTTTTGTGCGTTTTGACACTTTTTAAGCAAATGAAATATGACATATGAAAGCTAACAATTGGCAAATGGCAGATGGTTGATGATAAATGATAAATGGCAGATGACAGACGGATAGGCGGACAGGAAGCAGGCAGCTGATGACAGTTGAATAAAACTATAGATCGTTATTACCCAACTTGCTAATTTTTTGTTTTAAAATAATTTTTATCATAGAAATTTCATTAAATCGGTAAAGGCGTCTAACTGATAAATAGAATTTACTCCAAGTAGAGCTCTCATTCTGGATTCCGAATCAAACCCGGATCGACGTAAATGAGTTCTGTGATGAACTCGCTCCGGGACTTCATAACTGCGTCTCCTACAGACACAATTTTTTAATGCCAAACTATTTCATTGACATTAATCGAGAGAAGTCTGTGGGCATCTAATGGTCATTCTCTGGGTCACAATGCATCCTAAGTGATCATAAGCAGCACAATCATCAGTGACGATTATAGGAAGGGCGAAATATTGAGTACTCCACCATCAGCAGCAAAGAAGAGATGTGCTGAAGTCCTTAGAGAAAAACGGCCTCCAAAAGATGACGGGGATTCTTGGTTGTGTCTAGTAAGGATACAATCCAAAAGTTTAAAAAACGTCGAATACATTGGCGAATGTACGAAAATACTCCGAACAAGAGGGTTTTTTTAAGCCAACCAGATTCAAACGAAAAGAAAGATCAAACCTCTAGTTTGATGGCCAAGCTATCGCGGATGCCAGAAAACTTGGATGACTGTTGTTGTTGCTCATTACTGTATAGTTAAATAACCTGTGGCGCCAAAGAGACACTGTTTTCAAAAGATCGATATCTAGATTCACTAAATTCTTCTCGTTTCAAAGTCACAATTTAAATTTCCAAGTGCGGAAGGACAGTTTTTTGCGATAGCTTCTATTTCTAAAATAAGGAATCCATTATAAACACCATAAAGTATCCTATGTGTGTGCAATTTCTATCTATTCTTATTTACATGTGCGATATGCCGCGGCGTCCCCGCCACGCCGGAGGTAACTGATAGTTTTATTTTTGTAAATATTTATTTTTGTCCCAATATTTGCATTCCGCATGCACATAAACCTGCTGCAGCAGGACAGAGATTCCTGTCGGTGGTATCATTTTTTTAAAGGTGCTTCCTGGTTTTATTTTTCCCGTCCGCAGTTTTTTGTTTTTTTGTTTTTTTTTTAGCTGAGATGAGAGCGTGGTCGTTCTTGTTTTTTTTTCTTTTTGTCCTTTACTGCTGGTTTCTGGTTGCTGTGTGTCCACGATATTTAATGGGAAAATATTTGAGGAGAAAAATGGATGATAGTCCTAGGTTATGGACTATATTTTGTTTCTGCCAGTTTGTTGTTGTTTTGTTTTTTTTTTTTCATAAGGCCATAGTACGTACGATCCTGGTGCAATAGTGCGCGATATGGTACAGCAGCATGAGTTTGTGGCTAGGATAATGGATGTGCACACACTCGTATACCAGTGGGATACTTTTATTTATACATATTTTTTTGTCCTATTATAATGCAGTTGGATACTGCGGATTATGAAAAATAATTGAATGGACTTCGATCTTGCTTGGTGTTTTTTTTTTTTTTTTTTTGACATAAGCACAAATGCATTTCCGGAAAGGTCTTTGCTCCAATAAAAGGTTTGGAATGCTTTTAATCACAAAGACAAACCAGAGTGATATTATAGTTCGAAGTTACGAATTTCAGATTAATTAAATGGATACGATTCGCCATCGAGCAAATTATCCTTCAAAAGCGGGACGCATAGTCTGGTGCACATTGGAAGAAGGAAAGGATTCACATAAAGGACATTTTTATTAGTTTCTGTTTTTTTTGTTAATTTTTCAACGATCGATTGGTGGAGTTATGAAAAGCCTAAACAAATGTGAAAATAGCGAAATAATTAAAGCGAGATTTCTATGTTTATAGACGTGGAGATGCCGGAAGGCAGCGGATGACTTTTTGGGTTGGTGAGGTTGCAGTTTCGATTATGTCGAACTTTTAAGACCTATTTGAGCTACTTCGACGTATATGATCTAAAATTCTATAGGAATTTCGAACACTAACCCATGGTATTGCAAAAAAGGGACGACTACTGGTTACTGTCACCTGCTCCTTCAGAAATTGCTTAAGTGCTTAAGATTAACTGCAGACCCACGAAAAAAAAACACAGGATCAATAGCCTCGAGTAAGAAGGGAATAGCGTAAATAATAATAAATAATTGAATGCGTATATTTCACGTACGTCCAAATACAGGCTTAGGGTGAACTGATGAGCATTCCTGGCATGACGGGTATTACGGTTGAACTGATGAAGGGGAAGAATGTAACTGGCTATTTCGTATGACCACTTATGATGTTAGTATCGATAAAAAAATTAAAGGCAGGAGACATTACGACGATGAATAAGAGGGTCAAGAGATTTCGCAATCGCCAATAAGTTTAATGGCAGGTTTTTGAATTCTGTCAAGTAGCTCCAAATATGTAATTGGTGCACCGGACCAGATATCAGCATCTTTTTGGGTACGGATTTGTTTATTATTATATGCGATGCCGACCCAAAAAAGAAAAAGGACGAAGCTACTTAAATAAAAATTCCAGTCAAGAACTCCTCGACAAAATTAATGAGCACTGTTCAACGTATTACGCCAAATTAGTCCTAAGCGAATTTACTGCCAAAAAAAGGGAGAGGAGAATAGTTTTGGTAGCATCATCGAAAGATGTAGTCTACACTACACAAATCAACGTTTGGAATCGAACCATTTCGCTGCGGAACATTATGTTACTATAGCAAGCATACCGTTTCGCTCAAAGGAACATAGCTGTTACCAGATCTGCTAACCGTAAACTTGATATGATCAACGTTGGGCACTCCTCAAGTTTTTTAGATGTCCCATCATCCCAAAAAGACAACTACCTAATTTCAACTAAAGTAAGTCTACGGATATTTCAGATATCATACCAATGGTAAAATACAGTGAGGAGACTTAAGGTTGCATATTCCTATGCAAAGTTCTGAGGGTGCAGTGTTGCCCCCCAAATGGTTGAAAATTTAGCGCATAGAATTTAATATGTAGTAAATTTAAGTCTACCTACTTGAAAACGTGAAAAAACACATATGGATAGGGTGCAAACAGTGAGACAGTTTTTTTTTTTAAGTGGTATATCACTTAGCTTCTACTTATAAAATTTGTATATCCAATGTTCAGAAGAAAAATGTAAGTGATTGCATTCAATACAACACCATGAGCTAAAAGTTAAACTGTTTAACATCCGGCATCTTTATTATGTGAATTCCAACACACTTATTTTTTTAAAAAATTAACTCAATGGAAAGCTAAAGAAAAAAAACAACAACATTAAAATAAACAAAAAAACAATAGGAAAAACGTAAAATAATAATTATTCAACTTCAAATTCAACAAAACAGTCTTAGCAATTATTAATATTAAATAATAATAAAAATTATATATTAATTTATTTTTCAAATTTAAAATCCATATAATTTAATCTTGTCATAACAATGTTTATTTAATGCTTTTATATAAATGGACCCTTAAGGGCCAAGCACAATGTTCGATATTAATTCTTCGTTTACAGTTTTATTTACGGAAATTATAAAACTTAATGTTTTGCAAATAGTTTGCGATTATACGCATTGCCAAAAAAAAAAGATATATTTGAAGCTTCAGGGATCTGAGTTTCGTGATTTTATCTTGCTTAGCGTAAGGGCTGCATATATGGTACATGTTTCCGATATGGTCCACCAGAATGTCTCACAACAGGAGAAACATTTAATTGCAAGTATAGCAATGGACGACCATGTTCCATATTTAACACAAGGCTGTGGACCTAGGCAAAACTTTTTTTAAAAGTGTTAAAATGAGTTTCTTTCATTTTTTATTAATTATTAATTTTTTTTAAGTTTTTTAACAGGTTTTATAGTTATGAAACGTGATAATAAAATAATATGCTTTAACTACAAAAAAAAAGCGAATTTACCTAACAGTGCCTGTTTTATTTACCAAAAACTTAAGGATGCGCCATATTTGGTACACTTGCTTTAACTTTGATCATCACCATTTGGCCATCAACATAAAGAGAAAAAGATTCACTATAACACATATGAGCTATATGATTTATTAATATTTAGAACAGAAAGGGCCCAAGTTGGATTCTTGTGGTACACCTTCAATTATGAGAATACCGCACAAAAGAAATTTTACAAGTTGTTCAACAGACGCGAAAAACTGTTTTGCAAACGCATGCCTACAGATGCAGAGATTATGTTTGCATCAAAAAGTTTGTCTTTGGAAAAATATCAATTGTGCGGTATTCTCATGCACATGAAAACACCATTTTTTCTAACACCTAAAAAGTTCTCACTAACCAAAACTCTCTGGGAAAGATTTCTTTCTAGTAATTTGACTGAGATATCACTAAAGCCAAAATAATGGCGGAGCTTTATATAGGTTCCGCCAAATAACTTTTCTTTTTTGAAACAGGACGCAAAACATCGAGTGTAGCTTCGGCTGTGTGGCACGTAGCGCCGTCCTGTTAAAACCAAATGTTGCCAATATCCTCCTCTTCAATTTTTGTGAACAAAAATTCGTTCAACATGGCCCGATAACGATCGCCATTGACTGTAACGGCCACTCCTTGCTCATTTAAAAAATGAAAAATGGCCCAATTATGCCGCAATATTTCCCAGCGTTGTTCAAGCGTATACACAACCATATTCGTTCAGCGGTATACCGGTATATTATCTGTCAAATCAGACATGAGTGTTACCATTCGCGAAATAAGCACAAGTTGAAAAAAAAAACGTTAGATGGCGGACCCACAAGTAGCCACAAGCATAAGATAGCTTTGGACACACTAATATCGTCAAGAACTTTAACCACAGCAGTTACACAGCTATGTTGTGCCCTAAATCCAGACTAAAAAAAAGGAATATCGATTTAAGTGACTTTGGTTTACTTTGCCGGTTTCTTCTCGGGAAGTTTTGACAAGGTCACAAGGTCGAAGATCGATAGGAAGTGTGGTCCTTTGTATGTGGGCAGCAGAAATTATCCAAGCTGCCTTCCAACTGTCAGGAAAGGTAGAACAAGTTAAGCAATAATTAAGTGTACGTGTGCTAAATCATTTTTAAAAAGCTGAGGAGGCTGGCATCTTCACCTTAACATTCAATTTAAGGTCAATTAGGCTCTCAGCAACATGATTCTCATTTACTTCTTCAAAATTATAAAATAAAATAACATAAAAGTCCATCTTGCAAGGAGAACTGCGGATTGCTTTCGGCAAGTGGATTAAGAATACATTAGGACTTAATCGACAGCCTAAATTAATTTTGGACCAATACCAATTTTTCAAAAATAAGTCCATAGGTGTTTGGAATCCATAGCATCGTTCAAGGTAGATGCAAAATAATTAATTTTAGCACGATGCGCGCGTCACGAAAGTGGTTTGATTAAGAGTTCAATAGTAAGCTTCCCAGTTTCTTAGCGTACGGCTTCGGTCTGCATTTTAAAATATTCGTAGTAAATCATGATGATTAAAAATATAAAGTTAAACATAAGAACGGCTTCAACAAAATTAACTATAATTAAATACGATTGTAGTCTAGGACGAAACTACGTCCATCGTATGCAATTCTATTATTGAACTCGTAACGAAGTAAAAAACATAAAGCCTTTCTCAATTCCTTCAGTATTATAACTGAAACATAGAGTCCGAATTTGATTTGCATTTTACTTTACCTGAAGACAGCCTGCTGTATTATGTTCTATGACAATATTACTCTTGATGAGTGAAACATAGAAGCTTCCTTTGAACAAAAAAAACTTTAAAAATTGGCATATAAGGAGTTAACACTTTATGCCGTCAATATCTCTCATCCATCCATGGTAACCTGGTAACCTATGGTAACCCTGTGTAATGTTTTGAAATCCAGCCCCCCATACCCATACTGCCATCACAGTAAATTCAGTGTGCATTGGCAAATAAAATGCAAAATGAAATGCATCAAGGGATTCTAAATATGCGAAATGGTTTTTAACTATGTAAACATTTCGGTAAGCTATTGTTGGATTACTTTGCCTTCTGTAGTATCTGTGTGTTGGCAGCACCCGACCCATATGCTATATGCTACATGTTCACGCAGAAATGTTGGCTTTCACCCTAACCAATCCCATTAATGGGATAAATTGCAGGCATGCATCTCGCATTTTAGTTACATTCTGTGGGGATTTCACGCGCGCCAGATCCGTCTCCTTGTGTATCGAAGGGCAAAGGGTGGCCCGGCGCAGGCCATTGCTGCGTATGCAAACGTGTGGTATATGTATGTATATGACAATGCAAAAAGGGTTTTCTGTTTATTTTTATTTTTTTTTTTTCATTTCATGGAAATTCTTTGTGTAACATAAAAAAGACAAATTGCAATCCTCATAACTTTAAAGTGCCTCTAAATCGCATCCGCATGTGTATGGAACACAGGATATGAAACCAGCGAGTGGGTATAGTGGGAAGTGGGGAGGCCAGCACAAGCAGTTTGTTTTATGTCGCGCGTAGTTGTTTATTTGAAATTTAAAATCGGTAACGCAAACAAAGCAGTGAGTTGAGGAAGTAAATTTAGAAAGGTTTTTTTATTTTTGGCGAATTCAAATTGTGTGGGCGGTCTTTTCAGTTTGTATTGCATTTTTGTTTGAATGATCATTGAGATCTAAACGATTTGTGTTCATTACATTCGTATGCCGTTGCGATGAAATATTCGAAAAGGTGGTGAAGCGTAACTATAGGTATTTTTATTTGATTTAATTTTTTTTTTATTTTAAATTGAGGTTTCATAAAATAGCGTGACTTTCCTGTTAACCAAATACTGCGGGGCTATTGGCATTTATTTTAGAAGCAATATTTTACTTTGTATTTTTGTGACTGTCAAAAATGGTTTGGTTTCTTTTGACACACCGTTTTAGATCAGTATTTTATTGATTCATCAATACACACTCAGAGAAAAACCTGTATAAAATTAGCTTAAATCGCGGTAGATTAAATCCCTAAGATAAATCAGGTTCAGTGAAATCAACTTATTTTCCTACTTTCATTTCCGACGAATTATCTTAAAAACTAGGCCTTAAAACACATCTACAGTATCGAGCTGGTCCTAATACTACTCTCTAGGCATTTAAGATAGCTATTGTATATAAATCACCGCTCCGGAAACAAAATCTTTTACTCTTATCCACAGGGATTACACATAAGGGGAAGAACTTGATGCACAAGTGGAAAGCGATCTCTACCAACTTAGAGTGCGCAACTGGGGATATTTTATTTAGATTTTGTGATAAACGCTACAATTTATAATTGGTAATTTTCCCGCCACTGTTCGATCCTCTAACGCCAGGACGAATGTAAAATTACATATTCTTTCCTTTAAACTCGGGTAAATAAGACCGTGAAACCAAAATCTGGTTCAAATTGGAAATAGATCAGTTTATGGATGACGGAGAAAGCTGATTGAAATGTTAAAATTCTCCGCTAAACATTGTCTAAAAATAATTTCAAAATTTTATGCTATACTCTAAGAGTTCAAAAATGGCACACATTTTCGCTACTTTTGAGGTTTAGTTTTCCAAAATACCCCTTTTCCACCTTCTTCGCAGGAGCATGTTTGTTTTGAATAAATATCGCGGAAGTGTGGTTTGTGTTAAGTACCTTTGATTAAAAATATATATATTTGGCATACAAAACTAAGAAACCACCGAACCTTAAGGCGTGATTTCTGCGTGTATGAGTGAGTGATTGGAACAAGTCTGGCAGTGCAGCTCGATAGTCGGCAGTAGATCGTCACAAGAGTGTGAAAAATTAGAAAAAGTGGAAGAAATAAAGTGCACGACTGCGTCATACGAAACTTTCTTGGTACATGAGATGCGTTTTTGAGTAGCAAAATGAATCGAAAAATAATGGTGAGAAATTTAATTATATCACTTTTTAGGTTTTAAAAAATCGGATTTTCTCAAAAACGGCAAATACAATTTTGATGTAATTTCGCACATTGGAACTTTTAACATAATTGTTCGAAAAAAATTATCAAAATCGTTTGAGCCGTGTGATTAACCATCCATCGTGGCTGCAGTGGCTTGGAGAACTTAAGCTTTAGGTCCTTTATGGTCCGTTTTTGTTGGAAATATGAAAACTCTATGTTCGGGTTTGGGAAACAAGTGTTCGAGAATAGGAAAAAGTCTGTGTTTAATTTTTTTATAAAAACATTTGAGTTCCTCTATTAGATTTTTTTTTTGCCTATTCAATTTTCAAACTCGGTAAACTGTTCGAGAACTGGTGCTACCCTCTTTACTACCCTCTTTAGCATTCAACTAGATTTCACAAAAAACTGTAACTAGAACCTGTTTCCCATTTGTTGAATTAAATAAGTAAAAAAAGCTCCACTGAATCCCAACATTATGTTTATGAACTGAGAAGGTTAAACTCCTTCAAAAATATATCCATACAAATAGGTAAGTAGGTAGCTACCTGTTTTTAAAAACAAACACGAAACAATGTATGAACGAAGATATGATTTCCCTTTCTCTCTGAAAAAATTTCATTTTCACTCTCGTTCAATATTTAATTCCTCTCAACATTTCAACAGAAGTCAAAGTCAAATATGCTTTCAGAAAGTTTTATCCCGACTTCTTTGCTTACTGCCACAGAGCATCGCCACCAACCAGCAGGAGCATATTGCCGTCATCCGTAGCAGCGGGAGAAGCACATCACCAAACACAACCACCAGGCCATATTGAAATTGAGATGTCAGTCAGTTTTTCGCAGTATAAAAGATGAAGGTAAGCACCAGCAGGACGCCTAACCCGTTTTCGAGACTGCTTCCTATACCTATGTATATTGTTTTTTTTTTGGCTACCAAACATTGTATTAAAATTTCATTTGTTGTTCTCTTTGTTGACACTGGAAACTTTTCAAATAAAATCTCACCCAGTGAGGAGCAGTGGGGGCTGACTGCAGGAAGACATTTTACCTACCCCTTAATCCTTAACCAATTCGTGGTGCACAAAAATAAGAGCGGTAAACCGAAAAAACTTCTTTGAGACAAAACATCAAACGGATAACAGGAATTTAACAAATCTGGTGGTGTCTGGTTGACTTTGCAGTATTTATTTTAGAAGCACTCTGACAGTTTAAAACAATCGACAGCCAGTTGTGGGTGGTGGTAGTTGTAGCTGCGTCTTGCATTCCACAACTAACAGTAATTTTTGTCGAATGAAAGGACGAAAAAAAATTCTACCTACAAACAAAAGTTATTTGGCATCGCATCGGGTTTGGAGAATGCAGGTGTAGGTACAACGACGGACGACACACATAAAATGGAGAGTAAAACATCAGCTTCCATTTAAAAGGAAAACTCTGGTCCTGCAGAATAAATTTGCAAACTAAATTAAAGGCAAATACAAGCAAATGCTTATGTATGAACGAGAGCGAGAGAGACGGTCATGGATAAATAAATGCAGAGACATTTCGTCCAAAAGTACCCACTCTATAACCAGTTGCACATTGACATTAGAGTTTGAACTTTCATACAAAACATCCAGAATCGCATTTGAACTGACAGCTGTTGCTGTTGCAGGTAGGTAAGTATCTATTCCTCGTAGTCGTAACATAGAAACGTTTTAAAATTGTTGACTTATAAACAGAACACACCGACACAGCCACGGAATGAAGAGACGGATGTTTGGTCATTAAGCTCTTTCTCCGACCAAATGAATAGTTTAGCATTTTTCGGAAACCCGCCAGACCGAAATTCTATGCAACAGTAAAAGAGTTACAACAGGACATACGAAAAAAAAAACAAACAAGTGATATGGAACAGTGGTGATAATTTATTTAAGATAATATCGTCCATATAATATATAGAGAGAGTATGCTTCGTTTTCCTGAAACTCTTTGGGGGTTCTGGATTTATGCGACAGATGTCGTGTTCATTGTGTGATGTTGGGTTATAAACAGACTTAAGGGCCAAGCATAATGCACTTGAATGAGCTTAAGCTAGCTTAATGGAACGTCCCATTACATGCAAATAGTACTGCCCATAAAGTGATTAATAAGTGTTTCGTCAAGTTTTCGTTAACTTCGTCTGGCTTACGGAAAGTCTAAATGGCCAACCATAATAGACTTAAGTGGGATTAACCTTATGTCGAAACCGAACGAAAAGTCCACTCAATTTCTCTCAAAAGTTGCAGTTACCCATAATGAACTTAAACAAAATTACGCAAATCAATCAAACTGTCAATAATTTTACATTCGAGCAAAGGAAAATATGTGGAAAATTTACTTTTAAACTACCATAATTCTTTCTTACAATGCATTTAAAAAATAAAGTGACATTATAAAGTGATGTAATGTAAAAATATATTCATAAGTTCTTGTCAGTTGTCAAATTTCCTAACTGAACGTCCCATTTAATTTACACTCTCTTAAGCCCACAGCAGTGGTAGGATTGTGGCACTTCATGGCCCTTCCACTGCTGGTACTAACACCCCTAGTACGTCTCGTAGTGGAAGTTCGCGACAACGCACTCCCTCGAGGTCGTACTATAAACAACGACGTGAGGCAATACGGACTCTGAAGGTCTTTGGAGCTATTCTGGAGACCAACAGAACTCCTAAACAGGTTGCCAAGCTGAAATGGGCCGAAAATTTTATGACCAAGGACAAGGAGACCAGCGGTGACTTTACGTCTAAGCGCCAGAGGTCGGTGGAAGAAACCGCTCCGGTTTCAAAACGCCCCAAGGTGCATAACACCAGCACCTCCGCCGTTAAACCTCTCAGGTCCTTCAGCGATGTCCTCAAAGACAAAATCGTGGTTGCTGTCATTGATCGTAGCGACATAGACGGCACGATATCTCCCGAACGGTGGCAAACGGTCAAGCTGAAGCTCTTAAGTAGCTTTCTACCCTTCATCAGGGCAACCCCTGGACCGCCACCGAATACTCAAGATGCTGGTTGGCATCAAGGACACGTCAAGCTAATCGCTTGCGCGGACATAAGATCTGTCGATCTCTATAAGTCGGCTGTAAGCAGTCTAGGAGAGGTTTGGCCGGGTGCTAAGCTCGAAGTCGTAGCAAAGGAGAACATCCCTAGCAGACCTAGGACTCGCACCTGGATCCCCATCGAACCACCATCCGCGGATGAAGTCCTGGAAGTCATCCAGCGCTGCAATCCCTCATTACCCACCCATGACTGGAAGGTCGCTAAGCTGGAAGAGCAAAGGGGTGCCTATAGATCTGCTTTTATAGTAATCAACCAGGAATCCCTTGCTCCTTTGGCGCAGACCAACGGCATGATAAGTTTTGGTTGGGAGAAAATCACTCTGCGCGTCTACAAAAAGGATGAGTTAGAGACTGGCAAACTGCTTCCTCACCCCTTAGACTCCGATTCCGCAGCCCCTGACCCGGGTACATCCGTATCCTTTCCTCACATGGAAGACGATGTCTCCGCAGACCAGGCTACCCCAACCAGGCCCACTGCCTCTATTACTGACACGTTGTCGGACATGGAGACGGAGGACTGCCTAAACAAGGTTCTTCTTCTTAGTGAGGATGAACTTCTTGGTTCATCTTCGGAATCAGAGGGCCTAGATAAGACCGTGGTGGAAGTAGTTCTGCCTAATTGTAGCAGTTGATGCTGCAGCTAGTACAGATAAACCTCCAACACTCCAAAAAGGCTTCGGCCTCCTTGCTTCTCCGTCTTTCTCAAGATAGAGAAGATATCGTCCTGATCCAAGAACCATGGATTGTCAACAACCTGGTTTGCGGACTCAGGACTCCGGGATACTACGCACTTTATGTATCAGACAAAGGTAACCCTAGATCCTGCATATTAGTGAAAAGTAGTCTTAACGTATTTTTACTACCTAATTTCAGCGGACGAGACATAACCACAGCGAGGCTAGAGACGGCCAAAGGCACGTACTGGCTGACTTCGGCCTATCTCGCCCATGATATCGTGGGAGATCTCCCAGGTAAGACCCTGGAGGATCTTGTAAAAGAAGCTGAAAAACACAACACTGGACTCATAATTGGATGTGATGCCAACGCTCATCATTCAGTATGGGGCAGTTCCGATACAAACTACAGAGGTGAGTCACTTTTTGATTATATTTTACACACAAATCTCATTGTTTGCAACAGAGGTAGTGAACCTACTTTTATAACCAGAAGTCGACAAGAGGTCTTAGACATAACTCTCGTCTCTGATTTCATCATTGAATTGATTGGTAATTGGAAAGTCTCGTCTGATCACTCGTTTTCGGACCACAGGTACATTCAATTCAGTCTAAATGATGACCCTCCCCGCCAATCAACCTTCCGGAACTACCGTAAGACAAATTGGCTCCTGTACAGAGATTCACTATGGCATTCAGTGAGCTCTATGCTATTATGTCCCCCTCATGACACCAACGAGCTTGATAATAAAGTCAGGGAACTCACTATGGCTCTAAATAAAGCATTGTCCTCCTCATGTCCTCTCACTAGACCGAGAGGCAAGCGTAAGCCGCATTGGTGGACATCGGAATTGAGCCCACTTAAGAATGTCTGCAGGAAACTGTTCAATAAAGCCAAGGCCACACGAACAGATTCTGACTGGGATGCCTACAAAGTATCCCTCAATTCCTATAAAAAAGTATTGAGGAAAGCCAAAAGAATATCGTGGCGACTCTTCTGTAGCAAAATAGAGGATACCTCCGAAGGTTCTAGGCTAAGGAAAATCCTCTCTACAAATCCAACGATGCCCAGCTGTCTCAAAAAATCGGATGGCTCTTGGACTACGTCTAGCGAGGAATCGCTTAATCTGCTATTAGATACCCACTTCCCAGGCAGCTCCCATGTTATAAGTAGTACGAACCCAAACAGGGCAAGGACTCACATAACCAACATTAATGATCTAATCACCAGGGATAGGCTACTTTGGGCGCTACACAGCTTCAAACCATATAAATCGGCGGGACCAGACGGCATTATACCAGCCGAATTACAAAAAACATCAGATATTATTCTTCCGGTGTTGGAGTTAATTCTGAAAAGTTGTATTGAACTGGTCCACATTCCGCTGTTATGGAGAGAAGTGAAAGTGGTTTTCATACCCAAAGCTGGCAAATATTCCCATGTCACTCCGAAAGATCTCAGACCCATCAGTCTATCATCATTTCTCCTAAAAACTCTAGAAAGATTGATAGATATCCATATTCGTACCAACATTGACAAAAGGCTGCTGTCTACCTCCCAACATGCCTATTGCAAAGGCAGATCTGTAGAAACAGCCCTACACTCGTTAGTACGTTCAATTGAATATTCCCTTCACCATAAGGAGTATACAATGGTAACCTTCCTCGATATAGAAGGCGCCTTTAACAACGTCAATACATCCGCGATCTCAACTGCACTGTCGGATCTAAAAGTGGATAACACACTTAGCGAGTTCATTAATCAACTACTAACCAGTAGGATTATTAACTCAAAGAAGATCTGTCAGCAGGGGAACCCCGCAAGGAGGAGTCCTATCCCCACTTCTTTGGAATCTTGTGGTGAACAAACTGCTTGTTATCCTGGAAGGAGAGGGCTGCAAAGTGATTGCCTATGCAGATGACGTTGCTATTGCCGTATCGGGGAAGCACCTTAACACCTTAAAAGAACTCCTACAAAATGCTCTTAACAAGCTAATAAGATGGGCTGACGGTTGTGGTCTGGGCGTCAATCCCCACAAAACCGAACTTGTCCTCTTTACTAGGAAATACAAAATCCCACGAGTTGACCCCCCTTCAATCAGGGGTACCAGCTTAGTCTTCTCTGACGAGGCCAAATACTTAGGTCTCATCCTGGATAGGAAGCTCAACTGGAAATCTAATATACAAGAAAGAGTCCGGAAAGCTACGGTGGCACTCTTTTCTTGCAAAAAAGCTATTGGAAACAAGTGGGGACTACAACCCCGAATTACTCACTGGCTATATATCTCGGTTGTAAGACCGATACTAACGTATGGAACAATTGTCTGGTGGACTGCCTTAGAGAAAGCGATAAATCGCGATAAACTGGGCAAAGTCCAGAGATCAGCATGTTTATGCATAGGCGGAGCGCTTCGCACCACTCCCTCAGCTGCACTCGACATTCTGTTCCATTTGATACCCCTTGACATCTTTAGCAGACAGACGGCTGCTACCACGGCCACTCGCCTCAAAGCAACTTCTCAATGGGCCGATAGTGAAATCGGCCACTCTGCAATTCTGAACATACTCAGAATCCCTTCTAGGAATATAGACTACACCACACCCCAACTGCTGTTCGACAAAAACTTCCAGATATCCATCCCCCCTAGATCCTTTTGGGAGGATGCCTTGCCGGAAGAAGAATCAATCCATTTTTACACGGACGGTTCAAAAACAAATGATGGAGTGGGTGGAGGTGTCTTTTCAGACAGGCTCAATCTCAGTCTCTCCTTCCGTCTTCCTAATCATTGTAGTGTTTTCCAGGCGGAAGTTATGGCGATAAAGGAAGTCTTGTCCTGGCTAAGAAAGAATGTGGTATCCGTAAAGGATATTCGAATCTTTTCGGACAGTCAGGCCGCCATCAAGTGTCTGGACTCTGTCTCTATTAACTCTTTAGTAGCCCTAGATTGCCGTTCATCTCTAAAGGAGATGGCTGAGCAGTTCAACATTCACCTTTGTTGGGTGCCGGGGCATAGGGACATTCCGGGTAACTGCAAGGCCGACGAACTCGCCAAACTTGGAACTACCCTCTCAATCTTGCCTGAAAAGGGCTCCTTAGGCACACCAGTTTCCACGTGCAAGCTCTGGTTTAAACTGGATGCATTAGAAAAAACTAATCACAGATGGACAAATGGTACTACTTGTCTGACAACGAAGCAGATTTGGCCTAGGCTGGATCCAAGACGCTCAAGGAGCTTGATTACCCTTAATCGATCGCACATTGGTGCTACAATTGGTGTCATAACTGGACACTGTTTGTTAGGCAGGCATGCAGCAAGGCTTGGTGCCTATTACAACGACTTCTGCAGGAGCTGTTTGGACGAGGAAGAGGAGGAGACTACTCTACACCTTCTCTGCGCATGCCCTGCTCTCTCTCGAAAGCGAAACCTCCATATGGGGGCCTTCTTCTATAATGATCTTAATGATCTAAACTCAACCGACCCAAAATGTCTCTCACGCTTTATTAGCTCCTCAAAATGGTTCAACGTGTAGGCAGAAACTTCAGATCCACGTGGTATCACAATGGACCTATATTGGTCTAAGTGAGTCAGACTTCTATCTGACTGCCACTTCAACCTAACCTAACCTAAGCCCACTCAAGTCAACGAAAATTTAACGAAGCTGAGCATATGGTCATGCTGCACTGTTTACGAGTATTTAGATATTTCATTAAGCTAGCTTAAGCTCATGAAAGTCTATTATGGTTGGCCCTAAAATGAAATGGGGCATTCAGTACGGAAATTTGACAGAAGGCACACAAAAGAAAGAAGAAGAAAAAACAACAAAAAATGGAACAAAATACGGAGTACGATTTTATAAATCTATTCATTTTAACCGTCCAAACAAATATATGCATTTACACCTTTTAATTTTCTTAACTGATTTTCCAGTTTATTTTTTCGAAACCAAACCGAAAGAAAACAATTTAACAGATTATGAAGTTCTCTTAAGTTCATAATGGGTGTTTAGATAGTTTGACAGAAATTGAGTTGGCTTTTCATTCTGTTTTGAAGTGCATTATAGTTGGCCCTTAAGACTGTTTTATTGATAACCTACGATGATATCATTCGGACTTGCCTATGTCAAAGAAAAAAAGACCTGAACAGGTACAAATTTGACCAAACTCCGATCGATACAAAGGATAGAGAAGGCCATTGACCTGAATTGAGCCATTGACATTAGTAATCCCCCGCATAGGAAGCAGAAATAAGAAACACTACTTTTACTTCATGGAAACAAAGGTGAAGACTTTCGGTCTCCTGCCTAAAACCCCAGTAACCATATATACATTGCTCTCAATTGGCTCCGCTATAACTGGCACGGATGTAATTTATGCAGCTTTATTGTAACACGATAAAAACCATCTGCTTCCAGTCTGGAATACAATGTTTACGGCTAGCTTAATTTACATCCCATACACGCATGACGAATGTTAAAGTTATACACATACCAAAAGTTGGAAAGGATGATTCTATGGAAAGACTGGTAAAGCTTCGAGCTCGAAAATATGCCTTAAGGGCCAACCCGCTGTCAGAAATTCAACATGCGTATCATCGAGGAAAATCCTGCAAGACGGCGGCGCTCCTGAACTTTGTTGAAAGGATCAAGAGTGCATTGGGCATTTAAATTGATATTGCGGGTGGCTCTGGTAGATATGGGATAGAAGATTCATTTATCGCATGGATCTCAACAACGCTAGAAAGCAGAACGATGCGATGAGTTCAATGGATACGGACTGCTGCCGATATGTAAAGGCTTCTGGTCTCTACATGCAGACTTATGCTGATGATATCGCTGTTCTCTTCGTTGGACTATGCCTAGCCAATATTTGTGGCGTTGGATTTAATTGACGGCTGGTGTACTCGAATCGTAGTAGAAGTTAATTGAAGGGTTTGTCGCAACTAGTACTAAAAGGTCTCACATCGCAGCATTCAATGCAAGTTGAATATCTTGGAGTAATCCTTGATAGCAAGGTCTTTCGGACAAAGCATGTTGGCACGAAGACATCTAAAGCATTTTTTTTGGTGGAATTGAGAGCCTTTGGCAAAACGTGGAGTTTGTCAACCAAAAGGATCTACATCGACAACAATTTGGCCAATTCTGTTATTTGTTGTTTAATGCCAATCTGTACGTCTTTGCTAGTTTTACTAAACTCCGGAAGAACGTTACAATATATTTATTTGCATTTGGGTCTTCCCAGCACATTTGACTCTGCTCTTGATTTTTCTTATTTTCTGAAAGCTATTTTTCGTTAAAAAGAATTGATTTTTGCTCTCGAGCTGGAGTTGTGCGAGCAATATCCCACGACCCCTGCCTAATAGATATCCCATCTGATGCAAAGGCACCGAAACTTCGGCTGCGATAACTTTTCGAAGTCGACTTTCCCCAAGGACAATAATGATTTCGCCCAGGATCTGGGCCTGATGTAATCGCTACAGCTGGTACTTTTGTAGAATGTGACAACGTAAGGTTTTTCGCATCGTTAGGCATATATGTGTTGGTCTTCTAAGCGGAAATCTATGATATGGAGGGGTCGAAGTAAATGTGTCTGTTGCTACAGCTAAGCTACACTTAAGGCCTTTCTCAATCCTTTACCCACTTCTAAGTAACTGCTCCAACTGAAAAACCTTTGAATTCGGTAGGAAGGCTGAACATTGTGAGTCTTGTTTAGGTTCTGGGTCATACTGGATTCACCTTGCTCGTTATGGTGCGGAAGAAGTTTTGTCAGAACCTGGCCTTTCTGTTTGGTCTGGGTCTGTCGGCATCCTTTAATGACTGGGTCTCCTTTCGACACAATGTCTGTGGAAAGTCTGCTGCATTTGCTATCACTAGCGAGAAAAGACTGACAGTTGAATGTGCTTGGATTAAGCAATATCTGCGACGCTTGTAAAGAAGGCTAAGACACCGCGGTGCGTTTCCGCTGTGAATGTCCTGCCCTTTGCAAGAATCAGCCTTCGTGCTCCAGGTGCTGAACATCTAAGCTCCTTATCACTGAAGTACCTTCTCTGCTCTCTGAAAAAGTCGGGTTCATTACTAAAATAAAAAATTCGGAATGCAAAATGAACAAGCTTCTGTTCTGAGCTTTAGGGAATAAAACAAAACATCGCCCAGTTAAACACATACACAACCATATTGCACTAAGAAGTTCGCCACATAACCATGTTTATCTACATTCATCAATAAAACGGATGCTTCCACCCACCATTTCAATGTTTATTCACTCAATTAACATACGTGGCCACAAACCCATCAGCATATGTAACAAGTACCATCGATCAAATTATCAGCTATCAATATTGTCAAACAAATGAAAAAGAACCTAATCCAAATCCCTTTATTATACCTGACAAATGGAATGAATTTTTGATTGAATCAATAACACTTATCGCCCCCTAATGCTTGCAATTCATGCCTTAAACCGTAAATTGAAAAAAATCATCAAAATGAAAACATAAATAAATAAACATTAAGGGAGCAGCTTATGTTTTTTTTTTTTTTTTTGTCATGTATAGCCACCCACGAATCCACTGCCCCCTCTTGATCTAAGACTATTCTGTATTATCCACAGAAATTTGGTTTTCTGTTTTCATTTTTGACGTACTATCCTCATCATCGGGCGAATTAAACAGGAGATGAAATTAATCCACTCAACACTCCAGTGTGCAATATTAAAACACGAATTTACAACTCGCCCTTCATGCGAAAGCATTCAACAATTTTTCCCTTATTTTAGGACACAGCCAGTGTATCTGCTGGCTGGGGTTATAAATGCTATGCAGAAGAGCAGCCTCCCAAAAATCTACACAGAGTCGATTCGAATCAGGCATTCGCATCATTGTGTGGTACGTGTAAATGTTTACCGAATAGGAAAATAGAATCGAAAAGGAGGTGGGCCCTCCTCCCCCCCTCTCCAATAAGTAGGCCAATAAATAATTCCGTCGAAATTATATCTAACACAAAGCACCCTACCTGCTGTGAATATCAATTGAGATTGAGAAATGGGTCTTCAGTCTTCACCCACCTATGTATGCATGTATAGTGAGCAAAATCAAGGATCTTAAAATTTAAAGTTCACACCAAGCCTACAAATAAATTTTTTGGCAAATTCAAGAAGATTCGTTGCTTCGATGTTTGCATCGTGTGATGTTTGCTCCCTCGAACATCCTTCGCCATTCTGATGGAATTGTTGATTATTATTGACACATGTTCTGGATGTATGTATGTAGGTAAGAGCTCCCTGTCCTGGCGACATGGTTCCACTTCTTCTTCGTTTTGGGGATCTTTCCACTTTGGGAAATTTAAATTTTTGATAATATTTGAGGTGAATAAATTTTCAACGGTACATATGAAGTAGCAAGGACAATGTGTCCTACATTTTTATGTTTTCTTTTTGTTTCCTTCTTCTTTTTTTTTGTTGTGCTTTTCTTTGCAATCGTTTCAATTATGTGCTCTCATTTTGTGTTTTTACCGATACGAGAGTAATGAGCATAAACTTTGGACACAAAACGATGTTGATTGTTGATTGGACAACTGATACTGTTCAGGCCAAAGATAAATGAATATATCTTAAAATTCTTGCAGTGATTTTCACTTGAAAAGTTAGATGTCGCTTATCCAAATCTATTTGAGATTGGAAACTGCTCAGCCATATTTCCAACTAAGCTGTATACCTTCTTCTTGATTTCAACCTCGTCGAGGTAAGACCTACTTGTAATAGAGAAATAAAAAGTGTACCATTACATTTACTCAACGCAATATTCTCTTTTTTGTCGGACACTAACTTGGATCATCGATCAACCAGCAGAGGACATTACTCATCCCAACAAATACTTTTGATAACGATTTGGCATGCATTAGTGTGGATATCGTACATTTCAATAGGAGCGGCGAAAGTACCAAAAAAAATTGCATTAAAAACAAATATAATTGCCAGCATGAGTGCCCCTAATCCCTAAAAGGAGAATGGATTTTTCAATTAGGTCCAAAAAATTGCCATACTTCTGCTTTTAAGCACAAATTAATCCATTGATGGATCAAAGTAACGGGCTACTGAGCTACTACCGGGAAGTTGAAAAAAAAGCACAACTAATGAAAAATGTTAATTGTATGTCGTAGCGCTTAGGCTTTCGTTTGAGTTAAATTCCTCTGTTGAGCTGGGATATTGCAGAAACAGTATAGGGGCGAAATTAATTCCAATTTATAACCAAAGAGTAAACAGAAACGGTAGTGTCTAGCTAATTTGTATCACACCAAAAATATAAATGTTAAAGAATGGCCAAGTTCTTTTATACAAAAATCGCTTTTGCCTTACACTCAGCCACAAAAAGTACTGAGATCTAAAAAAGAATGCCAAGTTTGTATTGTAATTATTAAAAATTTCACAAATAGTATTTAGGTACATTTTTATACTTGTTAAAGAAAGAAAAGGGGCGGCTAGCACGCCCCCTAAATCGAAAATAAACAATATCTCATTTCGATCCGAGTTTGTTCTTAAAATCCGACCCTCAGGTAGGGCTTTTGGGGGTTAAATTAAAGAAAAGGGGCGGCTACCACGCCCCCTAAATAGAAAATAAACTATATTTTATTTTTTTCGGAGTTTGTTCTACGATGATTGAAAGTGCTCCATAGTTTTGATGATCTGTCAGTGAGTCAGTGGTTACGGTTTTTGCAACTTTTGGGGCCTTATAACTTAGGAACCCCTTATGCTAAACAGTTGAAATTTGGTATGGAGCCTGTTGAAGTGCGTCCTAATAAATCCTGAAAATTTTCTCTAGCTTTCTTGTAAGCAAAGTTAGAGGGGGGGTCAAAATGGCCTGAGTTGGTTCGTGGAAATGAGGGTGTAGTGCCAAAGTTGCTAAAGAACTTGGCTGGGCACTACCGTGCCCCTTGATACCAAATTCAGCAGCACATCCCACCCCAGACCCAGTACCGTCTATCGACTTCTGCAGGAGCTTCATCGACATCAAGGAAGAGCAAGCCACAACAAATTTACTCTGCATCTGCCTCGCACTCACTATCTGAGAACACCCCTGGTTTGATTAAGAAAATCAGGGTTTATTGCTGATAAAGATTCCGTGCGATCTTGCAAGAACTGTCGAGGTATATCTTCTAAATTTTGCATATATTTAAAACCCTGTTCTACGTACTGTGCGAACGTCCCAAACTCTTCTGCAACACAGTAATCGGCAAGTATCGGCTTCCGGTCTGGCAAATCCACCATATGACAAATTTTCAAATTGGGGAGATACACGAATTTCAATTTGAGACAGCACGGAAGGCATTATGTTCAACAGATCCGTCCAGGTAAGCAGGAAAGGAGGGTTAATATAGGCTTCATCGAGATAGAAATTCTTCGGCGGATATGTGGTCCTTTTTTATGTACCTTATTTATCTCCAAACGATTGTTATATATTGATATTCGTTTGTCACTGTCTTAAAACCAACTACATATGTAGCACGGCTTTTCTGGCCCATTATTGTATTAAGTAACCAATAGTTGATAACCCCATTAAATGGTGCTTATGTAATGCCAAAACATTGCTGAATGTAACAGTTCTCGGGGCATTAAAGAGTAAACTCAGGCCCGAAAAAAATGAAGAGCACGAGCGATGATTTTTTTTTATTCTTTCATGGATGGCAAAGGAATGTTCTGCATAAGCTTCGGTAGCACGTATGGTTCTCCGGAAAAATTGCATTGAGGAAACTTAATGGTGAGAGGTCTTCAGAGGTGTCTTAAAGTTTTCCAGAAATTAACGATCTGACATTTGGACACCGAGACCGTTCCACCATTCATTGACCATTCAAGTTGCCAACGTAGATGTACTATTTCATGGAGAAGGAACTTGCCACTAAATGGTGCTGCCGTAGATCAAAAAGAAATATGAATCGTTATGCTCACTTTTCGGGAATTTGGTTTTCAGAATCATCTACATGTCTATATGACCAAATTTTTTATAAACAGGGTGTCCCAATTTATCAGTATAATCCCTTAAGACCGTATGCCTGGAGTTCCACCGAACAAAACATTTTTAAGCAAGAAAGGGATTTTAAGCTTCAGCCCATCAAAGCTATTGACTTTTAATTTAGAGGTACAATCACTTTAAATGCAGAAGTAGAGGTACATAAATGGTTTTGGACATTTTGGACATATTTATCCCGGCAAAATTTCCTAAAAATTATGTTTTGAAACATTTTTACATACGATTAACAGATTTTGTAGTAAAGGACAACGTCTACTGGGTTTCTTAGTTCCGATACTAATATAAGTTAATAAAAATCTTCGTCAGCCTAAAATTCTTGAACCGCCGTCCAATTGACATAAAACTTAGATAAAATGCAGGTGGCGCTGTCGTCGTGATACTTAAATTTCAGGTATTTATAGTATTTTGATCAAACTTAGATTTGGATCAAATTCACAAAATAAATGATAAATGATTATTGAAATGTTTATAAAAAAGTTAAATTATTCTGATTAGTGGCGCTGTATTTTCAATTTTCCATTTACTAAACCTAGGGCATAAACAAATTGTTTGATTGACTTAAGCTCGCCAACTGAACTAAACTTATTTCATTTTAATAAATTCACAATCGTACTGAAAATGTTTTGTTTCAATTCAGACGAATTAAGAAATGGACTCGCTTGAATAAATTACCTACTTCTCGAAAAACTCATTGAAGGTGCGATCAGACATCATCGAAACATGACATCCTGTCGTCACTTTGACGTAGAATTTCTAATAAAGTTGTCATCCAGTGTGATTGCCTGTCATCCGACATGTCATCTGAAAGACAAGGTCCCACTGATGACATCGCTCGATTTTCCACAGTAGCATCTAACATCGGATGATACGTTTGCATTGTTGAAAGAAAAGAAGAAGAAAAACTTGCACTCGAATGACCTAGGTTATTTTTAGACAGGGATGTGATGAAAAAGTCATCACACAACACTAGTCACCAAAGTGAATTCGAATTTCAATTAACCAACAAAAGCTAAGAAAGCCTTTGAAGTTTGTACCGTCTATTTCCTCCAAAGCTTCGAGGAAGTATCTCCCTAAAAATTTCCTACATGAGATTGCTTCGCATTCACACAATATGAGCGGTATATTTTCAACAGCCTGTATATCTCCAAAGAACTTGTAGATGTCTGTATCTGACAGTCCTAGTCTCTTTGCATGTTTTCACAAGAGGCAATGCCCTGTTAGGATTCCCACTAGTATTCTAAGCCTATCTCTGCCAAGTTTTTTAAACTTGCTGGAACACTTGCAGTCGAGAAGTGGCCATAGAGCTTTTGACATCGTGTGTTCCCCAATACCTGACTACCTTAGGTCTATTTCCTCAATAGAATCCCTTAATATGCCGAGAAGAGGTTTTATGTCAGCAACTTCACCACTATTGAGTAGCCCTCCTATTCTTGCAAGCTCATCCGACTGCTCATTGCCTTCAATACCACAGTATCATGGCACCCAGCACAATCTCACTCGGTTCAGACTGCATAATGCCTTGAGCATTGTGCGACAGTTCCTGACTATATCAGAATTGATGTTTGTTGATTCAATTGCCTTAAGTGCGGCCTGGGTGTCGATATAGATAGCAATATCTCTTCCGGATATCGATCTCATTTGCAGTTGGTCAGCCGCCTTGAACCTCTCTTTGAAATATGCTGTGCTTTTGCCCGGTAGTCTTATGGACACTCTTAGTTCTGGATCTTTTGAGAAGAACCCAGCCCCTCTTGCCCCTGTTGTTTTCGAGACATCTGTAAAAATTTAAATTTCGTTTGATTTGATAATTGCAGCTCTTTGTCATTCCTCCCTTTCCGGATATATTACATCATACGGAATGTCGAAGTCAAGTAGGGTGGGGGATTTCATCCGTTATGATTAGATTGCCTGCAGTAGCTTCGAAAGAACCGTACTATGTCCGAAGCTATTTCTCTTTAAGTCACCCAAAAAAGTTAGTCGTATTGCACTGTTGCCAGCTACTTTTCTGATATGTAAATCAAGCATTGTTAGGTTCAGAACGGTGTCCAATGCCGCCGTAGGGGTGGAACAGAGCGCACTCGTAGTGGCTATACAATCCGTTCTTTGAACCGCCGCTAATTTGCGGCACACCGTTTTCTTCTCTGTTGTTTTCCACCATACTATTGCGCCATATGTCAGTATGGGCCTCACCACCCCCTAACACCTAACGAATGACACTATGTAATCTAGCAAATGACATGCAAATAACACAATTTCTTTGACGTCAGCATGTCATCTAGATGACATGTTCGGATGAGCGTCTGATCGCACCTTGATAGATAATTCACAGCCAAACCACTGGAGAGAGGCATATATGAAAATCACTCGGGCGACGATTTTGAAAGAAACCTTCCATTGAGGTCAGGTTTTCTGTGTTTACAAATCGATTGTCTTAAAACAAAATTGTAACAGCAAATTAATTTATTTTCTTGATTATGACTAATTTATTTCGTCTATATTAGCATTCCTACACCAAGTTCAACCACATAATTTAGATTCTATCATTATCTAACCCTCCCAACAATACTCGCATACTCACTTCTAAGTTCCATTTAAGGCTGAATCACACTATGGAAGACGCTTCAACACACACAAAGCTCATTCTAAGGTTAAATGTCACGAGCATCAGGGGTCGACACATAATTTCCTTCAGCCACAACAAGTTCGTCTGTTCGTTGGTCCGTTTATCTGTCAACAGTCAAACAGTAGTCCTTCGACTGACTACTATATACCACCACCAGATTGGAAGGTAATTCCATGGATAAATATTGTCCAAATCCAAGGGACAACAGTGAGTAAATTACATTTGAATTAATTCTGGATGTCATGGTATTTGCATTACCTGTACAATGAATGTCAGCCCAAATGTTGTCACCGCATTTCTGGCCATCGTTGTCATCTATTTCCCGTCCATCCGTATGCTGAACCACCTGCTGTGTGAGCTTATTTGCGACGATGATGCTCGAAGACATATTCCTGGTCAATGGACTTTTCCACTCCCACACACGTATTGTTTGTTTACCTTTTCGTTGTTCAGAATATTGAGAGAGAATGCAGGTAGGTAGCCATAGCCACACAGCAACACTACATGAAGGACACGTAGTGAAAGAGATTTTGTTCTGGGCCTGGGAAAGGCACGTGCTTCCCCGGCTCTGGACTATGGAAACTTTGGCTTCAAATGTTTATACTACGGCACTATGTGTGTGAGAAGGTATTTCGAAAATGTTGCGGTCAGAAATGTTGGCCAAATATTGTCTAATATAAGTAGCTAAACCAGCTTCGTTTAAAACTTTTAGCTAAAATGTTTTGATTTGTTTGCGCAATTTGTTGATTTATTTCAGATAAATGGGCTGGCTCTGGTGGACTCTTGAAACTTAAGTGAAATGCCGGCACAAGTTTATCATGTTTAAGTTTAAGTTTTGTATAAATACTGTTTTCCGTTGTCTGTCTTCGCAATTTTCCAAATCTAAAAAGGCTTTAAGTTGATCCAGATTCGACAACTTAACACCTTTAACAATATCCCACGCACGAGCAACGCCACTTCCTTCGCAACACTAATTAAGTCAAACCCCACTGGGGACTACTCAAAAGGTACGCACAACTATAGCGAACTGAATAAACTCAGCCACAGCATCTAATGACAAACGCAATGTTTATTCTCATTTTGCCACTAAATCATCTACTGCTGCTGTAGATACATAGAGTCAGACTAATTATAATTCGAGGCATGTTTCATGTATTTCCCGGTCAAGTCTCTAGAGAAACATCCCAAAACAACATCCTCTTGCCAAAAACAAGCTGCATAATTAGATTGTGCCTGCCGACTTAGGCGAAGCATAAAAATTGCCCAAACGCCGGAGGGATTCATTGATATTCAAAAAAAAAATTAATTGATTTTACAAGAGATTAAGATTTATTTAAAGTTCAGAATTATCGAGCTGAAAATGTGCATTAGTGGAGCCGCGGATTCTCTTTGAAAAAACCGCAATATCTCCTTTCAAATTAATTAATACGACTAGTACTCTGCAATGCAACCTCTTTCAGCGGGGAACGAAAATGCAGTGAAAAAGTTATAACTTTCACTTAAAGACTTGGTTTTCTTTTTTTTTTTTCTCAAGAACACCTCAGATACATTCGCGGGTTGTGAAGAACAAAAGGGAGAGGAATACCGCATCCATATAGAACGAAAAGATTAATTAGCGCAACTGCAGGGCAATAAATCATTTTTCCTTCAAGGGAAAGTTTCAACTATCATAAAAAAAAAATAAAAACCAATTGTGTCTTTCTACCTGATACGGGTTTGGGTACAGAGATGTGGATACGTCTGCTGGGACATACATATCTCCTCCACTACCGACGCGACGTGGGTGCATATTTTTACAGAATTTATGGTTTCCTGACGAATAAAATATTCAAACGCCGGGTGAAGATAATCTTTTTTGTCTTTTCTTCCGCTCTTGTTTTTTGCGCTTCCTCTACCTTATGTGTGTGAATGTATGAATGCTGAAGGACTTGTCGCTTGAAAGAGTTTGGTTTAGTGGGTTTTTTTTTTGGGTTTTTTTTTAAGCCTTTCTTTTGGATCCTACCCAAGTGGGTGCTAAGTTCTTGGAAGATTTCGCTACATATTGAATTCCATGTTGAAGGGAAGTTAAATATATGTTGAAAGAAGTTTAATGATCTTTTGAATATTTTTGCGACCTTAAGCTTTGGAGGTGGAAAAGTTGGAATTTAAAGAGATGTTTTGGATTTTTTTGTTTAAGTGAATTGTGTGATTTGGATTAAATGGCATAAGGAGCTTGATATGAAGGGGATATAGCATAGGGTTAGGAAGTACTTACCCGCTTAAGAATGCAATCGATTACTTATCCTACCAGCTTTAATAGGAAGATATCAGTATGACCATAGAGAAACACATACCGAATTTTTAACAGTTCGAATAAATTTTCGTATTATCTGAGGATCAATCTGAGGATCAAAATGAGGATCTCATATAATACGAAGTGCCAAGTTTTATGGAAGCCATGTGAGTTCTTAAAAAATACTTTTTCAAACCGAATGACCGAATATGCCTGAAAGCAGTAAAGGGATGAAGAATCCAAGTCCAAAGATGGATTAGGTAAGCTGTAGGGAACAACCTGGAGCGAGGTCAATTTAATTTTTATACCCAAATGCTTCATGCAGACAAGCATAGAGATAAGTTAAATTTCCAAGGCGCAACAGGGCAACAAGGCGAACAGAAATTTTCGAAATTTATACAAGTTAGTTCGGTTTGGGAGAAAGATACCTATTTTGGGATCTAATTCTTGGTTCATGTTATGAAAGAAAAAAAACATACGATAAGGCGGTCTATCTCCAGCACTCACTGAATTACAGGAACTTCAGAAAAAATATTTTACAAAAATAAAGGACTCGGCAAATATTCCAGCTCACAATCCACTCAGTCTCATCCATCAGTGCGACATCCAACGCCATTTTTATCTAAGAACATTGAAAATCGTTTAACCTCAAGGTCCATTTCCTTCTAATAAACCGGTCCTTGATAAATGAAGAACTCATCATTAACCCCTCCGATCGGACTATGTCATCCATAAAAAGACCAACAAAGGAACATCCCTCTTCTTTTTGCATTTGCTGCCCTCGCTCACACATAGCCATTAACGAAATCAAAACAAAATTAATAACCCTATCCTGACTAGTTCAATACATAGTGAGCATTACGCAACGCAAACCATTAACTGACCCAGAAGCAGTCAAAAGGACCTTCGCAGGTTGTAATTTCAATTGATTCAAAGGAGATACATTTAGGCACTTAAAGGATTTTCTCTCGATTTATATTTTTTTTCTCATCCTTTGACAAGGCTAAAGAATTCAATCCTTTTTGTATAGACGTTGTATAGGGACGGAACAAGTTCAATAGTCGAAGGGATTTGCTTCTTGAAATTTCAATAAAACTCAGTATCAAGTTCTTGTGTATGTGAAAGGGATAAAAATACCTTTTTTTCCTAACATCGTGCATGTATATGTATTAATAATAAGATGAAAGTGGAAACTCCTAAAAAGACTAGCTACTTTCATAAGAGTTCAAAGCGACGGCACCGAGAAGAGAGTAGCTAACATAAATCAGAAAATTGGCCAAGGCGTAACTACAAAAAGTCTGGGCTGTGTCGGGTTAAAGGATCTCCCGCTCGACAACGTGTCTATTGATGTAATCAAATTTTCCTAAATAGCTAGCTTTTTCTGTGTTTTTCTTTTTACACACATATTTTTTTTTGTGCTGTCCTGTTCTGTGTGTGTTGGGTTTTTTTTTGTGCCGACAAAAACGTGAATAGAATATTTAGCAGGCGAAAAAGAGGAATGGAATGTACTTTTTCGAGCCTATATCCGTTTTTTTGTTTTGTTTTTTGCTTTTCCTTTGGAATTTAGTTCTTATAAATCCTTCACTTTTCTTTGAGTTAATTCAATTTAACTCCCTCTCTCTCTAATACACTAAACACATTCGCATGAGCGAATTCAGGGCAAAGTTTTTAGAAAGAGCAAAGTTAGTAGTCACAAAGGTCAGTGAAAAGCTATGTTTTTTTTTTTTTAAAAAAAAGTTAAGTAAATGTATTTTCTGTTTGAAGTGTAACAATTCAGGATGATGGCTCTATTCAGGAATGTTTGAATACTGAGAGGAAGGAATGTCGTAGTTAATTGTACCTTACCTGTGGTTAAGCAGTGGTGGGAGTTGGCACAGCTGTCTTGATGTGTGTTTATTATGCACAATGCTCCTGAGTAGATTTCAAAGAAATATTTTCTTCCGCTCTTCGTTTTCAATGATTGATTTAATTTAAAGTTGATATCCACAAATTTTAAGATATCTGTGAAGACTGAACTACTCTGGACTCTTAACTCATGTCGATTCTTTTGAGATAAGTTTTATATAATTTATGCTGTTACTTGACTAAAGGTCATTGTTTCTATTTTTATACTCTATCCTAATTAATATTAATTAATATTCGCCGTAGACCCATAAAAGTATATATATTTATGATCAGGACCAAATCCTAAGACTATAGCAATGTCCGTACGTCCGTCCGTACGCAATTTTTAGGCCTTTAAAATTAAGATAGGAGGCTGAAATTTGGACCACATATTCCCTAGGGCTCCGAAATGGTTAAGTGTAAAAAATACGCCCACTGCCACGCCCACAATTTAGAAAAAAGAAAGTTAGAAAGATAGAGTGTTACAACCTTCACAAGATATGTAAGCACTGCCCTCCTTTATAAGTTTGTCATGTAAAGTTTTTTGCCACGCCTACTTTTTGTGGGCGTTTTTTACTAAAATGCTGTTTTCTTCGAAAATTTTCATAGAAAGCGAAAAAAAATGTTTAACAAGATATTTACCCTATATTTTTTCCAACATATCGCCCATACAAAGTGCCACTTTTTGGGGGCATTTTTTTTTTAAAAAAAACTTTTTTTTTTTAATTAATAGAATGAAATAAAATATTCTTAATGCTTTTTTCTTTGGGCATATAGGGATATGGATAGGGTATCATACTGTTCGCCCCAGCGGACTGTAGCCTTTCCTTCTGTTTTTAACTATTTTAACTATATAATGAATATTGGTCTCACGGAAAGAGGCTTCATATATTTTGCTAATCTTGTTAATTTGAAATAAAAATTGGTTTCTCAAAGAAGATCGGTAGTTTGATAAGTAGGGAAGTAACATACTAGTGTTTAGGGGGAGAAAGCTAAGAGTGCAGAGAATTATCTAATGCACCAGGAGCAGGTGAACAAAAGGCAATTATGGACCGACAATTTCACGACAATGCTATTGGAGAATCAGCAATATAAGTGTGGCGTGAAGCTCAAGCTGCCAGAAGAGGAAACAAAACTGCTCCAGACAGTAAAGCATACTTGATTTTTAATTTAATTTTTAATTTTTTAAGCCTTTTTTTATTAGGCTTACTACAAGCTGTATTCCGTATATAAAGGGTGTTTATTTTAGAGCTGGTTTTTGGAATAGAGATAAAACTTACATTTCGTGGTCAAATCTGGCAACTCTAATACCATTTATGTTCAGTTTGGTTTGCCATTTCATAATGAACAGGTTGACAAATGAACAACGCTTGCAAATCGTGCAAATTTATTTCGAAAATCATGTTTCAGTTCGCGAAGTTTACCGCAAACTCCGTTCATTGTATGGTCGACATAATCGTCCATCAGAGCAAATAATTCGGTTAACCATTTTTTATTTCCGTATGTTCAATCTACCACTGTACTCCGAAATTTAACAAACACCTTTGTATTTTTCTACTTTAAACAGCTTTTTCCGATCCATGCTTCTTCATCTACAAACACAAAGCCCCCTGAATGAATTTGATTAACCATATGTGATGTTAATAAGTCAAGTAAAAACTTCGCCTTAAAAAAGTGGGCATTGCTAAGAACTTCTCTAAATATTTTGGTATAAAAGGTGATTCATCGTTAGGTTTGATTTATAATGTAAAAACAAACACATAAATTTGAAAGTGAGATTAAAATTTGTAAATATTATCGGTTAAAAGAACAATTCATGGCTTTCACTTTTTGAAAATGATATCATGTACATGTTGGCCATGATTATGTCTGAGGAGGTCCATTCGGAAGGTTCAATGTTGGGCGCTTCGTCCGAGCATATAAACTTATAGGGCGTCAATCGTACCTGGCTTATTCCTGAAGACCTGAACCTTTACACATCCCCAAACGTGAAATTAAGTGCTCACCAAAATGATTTTTCAACAAGACCATTGTTTCACGCGCTGTACGGCTCGTAGAGCCGTCTTGTTAAAACCAAAGCTCACCGATACCAAGGGCTTAAATTTCAGGAAGCACATAGTCCGTCAACGTGGCGCGATAACGGTTCCCATTGACGATAACGTTTTGATTTGTAAGAAATATGGGCCAATGATTCCACCAGCCCATGATCCGTTGCTATAGTCTCACCACTACGTGCCGGTTGAATGGTTTTGGCAATAGTAGATCGATTATGCGCACCGTAAGTTCCTCGAATCGAACCGCACGAAAAACATTTCTCACAGAACGCTGATTTTCGTGATCTGCCAACAAAGCCTGTTGAAAATCAAATCTCACGATAATTCATTACACTTGTATTTTTGTTTGCTAAGGAAATTTTCGAAGAAAAAACCCTTTCGTTTAAAAAAAACGCCCCAAAAAGTAGGTGTTTCAAAAAACTTTGTAAAGTAAATTTCAGTGTCGCAGGGGGTCAGTGTCTACATATTTTATTATGCTTTATTTCATCAACTTTATTCTTAAAATTTAACTTCTTTAACATTTGAAGAACTTTTTACACAAATTTTTTCAAAGTTTTTCAAAGTTTTGGGGAGGATAAAATCTCTGTCCTATATCTTGCAAGAACAATCTATGTCTTGTAAGGCATATCCATGCTTAATGTCGAATCGTTAACTCCTATCTAACGTACTGTGTGAACGTCTCAAACCTTCTGCAACACACGAATCGGCACGTGGCTTCCGGCCCGGCAGATCAACTGTAGACAAAATCTTCACACTAAGGCTGTCGTGTGAGTTCTTCAATCTTGTTCTTGAGCAGATAGTGCGCAGGGCGCGTGTCAACACGGAAGGCAATATCAAATCAGTCCAACTGCTGGGGTATGCGAACGATATAGACATCATTGGTCGATCCCAGCGTGCCGTGATAGAGGCTTTCACGGCTATTGAAGAACAGACGAAACTAGTTGGCCTTGAAGTGAATGAGGACAAGACTAAATGTATACTATCAACAAACAAGCAATCATCTGTCCACCGACTGGGACAAAATGTCACTGTTAATAGCAGCAAATTCGAGGTAGTTAAGGAGTTCATCTACCTCGGGGTAAACATTAACTCCACAAATGACATCTTAGTGGAGATCCGTCGAAGAATTACCCTAGGAAACCGCTGCTATTTCGGTTTGGCAAAACAAATGGGTTCAAAACTCCTAACTCGAAGGACAAAGTGCATGCTCTAAAGAACACTTATCCTGCCAGGTCTGCTATACTGCGCCGAGTGCTGGACGATAAGCAGAAAAGGAGAGTTCAGAATGGGATCCTTCGAAAGAAAAATTCTTCGACGGATATTTGGTCCTGTGTGCGAGGAGGGCGAATGGAGGAGGAGATACAACCGCGAACTCTATAAGCTGTACCAAGATGGGGATGTAGTCCAAAAGGCCAATAAACGTCGACTACATTGGCTCGGCCACATCGAGCGAACGCTCCAGCCAAGAGGATCTTCGAACACCAGATCCCATGTTCGAGAAGACAAGGGAGACCGAACCTCCGTTTTAAAGACCAGGCCATCTCGGATGCCAGAGCTCTTGGTCTGGACAACTGAAAACAGGGTGCTCGGGATCGTAGAGGATGGAACGCTGCCGTGTCTCAGGCAGGGTCACTTCGCGGGAGCCAATTAAATAAGTTAGTAAAATCTCTGCAAAACGTGCCCAAAAATACAGTCTTCTAACAAAAGCTTGGCCTTTATATAGCATCTATTCCTCTCCGAAAAGAGACGCAATAAAATCTATCTATAAATGCATAGAAGTGAAAGCATCTATAAAGCTTTTGTTCTACTTTTAAAGTTCTAAAAGAAATCTTCTAAGAGGCTTTAAAAGAAAATACCATCGGTAAGTGTTCGCCTTAACCGAAATTTAATAGCAGTTCTTTGGGAAATAAAACCATTCTATTGAACCTGCGCTGAAATTTTATTTGAGGAATTAATATTGATCTGACCAAAGAGGATTTCAGCATCTTATTAAAAACAAAAAAATAATTTCTGAACTCTCAGACATAACTACACATTTCGTCACATGCACCACATCCTCTTTGAAATGTTTTTTTTTTATCACCACACATACCTACTGTTATGAGGAGATTCAGAATATCAGGCATATCCTTTTGAGAGAGATAGGTAGGTGCCTTGTCTAGCCGGCAGGATATGAATTTCAACTCACGCTTCCATTTAATATTCTCGCAACGTTCAACAGCGACGATGAGCCAAGTTAAGTTGAACTTAAGCATTTGTAAACTCCCCCGGATGGACGCGTCCATAAAATTTGAATAATCACCACTCGACCGTGTACACTAAAGAGAACCATTAACGCTCCATTCCAACTCCATCTTCATGTATTGTGTGAACGTGTTTGTGTGAAGAATGGAAATGAATGGATTGTATGAAGTTAATGTCGGCGATGTGTTTTCCCGTCCGTGATGTTGATGAGTACCAGAATTTATTTTCCTGCACACAGAGTCGCATTCGAAAATCTAAGCCTTTTGCTTGTTCCTGTCAATCAGCAAACGAATAAATAACCAAAAATTATCCTTTTTCTCTAGCATATATGTTCAGCGTGTGTTCTAGTTCAACATATACAGACAAAAGGATATCAAGTGCAATGAGTATGGTCTTCTGAAATACGTGTCTCCTCCTCCGGACACTACGACAGACAATTGTAGTAGTAAAAGGATTTGCTTCTGTGAATTTGCTGCATATATCCCCTTCTCAACACCCATCTATTAAAACTCTAAGCATTATTTATATTGTGTGTTTGTATGTATGGCAGAGATGCCTAACGTGAGTGAGTATGTTTACTCCCAAAAGTATAATTTTTGGCGATGGGCGAAAATTTGAATTTACTGCACGAAGCACGATGTGTGTTATATATCCTTCTCGGTATGTGTGTGTGTTTGCGTGCGATGACAATAAAAATATTTTCTTATAGTACCCCAAAGTCCGGAACATCAACTCCCGGATGCTGGCGGTTACACGCAATGGGATCTACACAATCCGCTTTTATGGCATTTGACACAACACAAATGTTGATGAGGATGTGAATGTGGATGTGGATATGGATGAGAATGACAAGGACAACGACAACGACAACGACATCGACAGCGACAACGAGTGCGTAAATGTTTTTGGTCGTGGAATATCTAGCCTTGTGAAATTTTATGATTTTTATGATTTTACTGGTGCGAAGGACTTTCAATCTCTGATAAATTCTTTACGCATTCGACAAGCGGAAATTGGATTAGGGAACGAGTAAGAGAGGATTTATTGTCCTTTTTTTTCTGTTTTTGTTTTATCGATGACTGATTATGTACACATAAAGTGAAAATTGTCCTTTGTTATGATGATCAGGTTAACTTTTAAAGGATTTGTTTTCTTTAGATTTGTGAAAAAAATGAAACACCCATTACTCGAAAAAAAGTTAAAGTTTGTTCGAGGACATTAAGAGAGAGATGCAATTAAAGTTGCAATTCGATATAGCTAGGTACGCGGCGGGTTTGGAATGTCTTTCGAAAGGATTAAGCGATAAAAGTTAGTCTTCGAGGGTAATTTTCAACGGAAAGTGAGTAAATCCCGAGGATTAAACTCGTTGGTTGGTGACTGTTTTCAATTGCAGCAGTCGTCGATGTGGACAGAGGATTTCGACTACCGAGTCAGCAGTGTTAATGAATTGAGCCCAACTGTCTTCAATGTCAAAAGTTTAAAAGATACTAACGATTAGTCCTAATCACGTTAGTAAATTTGTTATCCTTCAGCATCAACACAACAAAATATAATTCCGTTAAATGGAAAGCAATTTCACAAAGATAGTCCCTTGCAGGTTTCGCATTCAATGTAACCTTTTGTACAGGGAAAGATTTCAACACCCTTCTCTTGGTGTTGTTGTTGCCGATTTATAAGAAAATACCCGCAATAGAAAATCATAAATTTTGCAACCCTCATTGCTTCCTGATGGCAGAGAAAAAAAACAGTCTCTTTCTCTCTTTTTCTCTCTGTGTAGCTTGTTAGTTATTTAGCTGCTACTTTCATTTTGAATTGTGTGACGGCGACGGTTATGCTACGGTGGTGGATCTGTAAGCCGACATCGTAGCGTAGCGTAGCCGTAGCCACTGACTCAAGTAATAATTCTCCATTCGGGCGCAATGATCCGGAAAATTCTGATGTTTTGTTGTTATGCTTGATGTTCTGTTCTTTGAGTAGGACAGAGGGGTAGAACTAGTAGGTTTTTGAGGACTTAAGAAGGCTGCTTGTTGTATTTAATGTTGGGATTTATTTTCCTGTAAATGTCAGGCCTTTTGTGGAGTTGATAATCTTTTTATGGGCGGGGTGGATGGGCGGATGAAAATCGACTGTGAATTGTTTATATTTGAATGGAGAAGCATCAACAGATTAACTCAATTAACTTGAGTAGGGATAACATGACATATTTAATATAAATAAAATGAGGTACGCAAAGTACTTGATTTTTCTTAAACGCCACCAGGAATTCAACAGACATACATATTCTTGTACCCTTGAATACGGTGGCATTCAGAAGTTAGTTAATTATGCTAATAAATATTAAATAACACCGAGTTAGTTATATGGAGTCAGTAAATTTGCGCCCAACAGATTTCAAAGCAACACCTTACATCTTCCCACCAAGTTCTGTTTCACAATGGGTTCTAAGAGAAAAGATTAGGTTGAAATAACATGTGACATCGATTATGCAAAGCTGAACCTGAACTCAGTTTCATATGAAAATAAATGAGATCGTTCTCAACGATGGACTTGAGACCTACCTCAAATTTTGTATCTGCAGAATATCGAGAGAAATTGTAATAAAAAGAAGCCCAATTAATTCTAGTGTTTGAGTAGAAGAATTTATAAAAAATTTGCTTAATATTTAAAGTAAGTTTTGGTTAACATTTTTATTAAAATTAATTAAATAGTAGGCTTGACCGACACGTGCACAACATAAAGACTATCTTCTCCAATGAAGCTGCTCTTGAAATTTCTTACTAGATGTTTGTCAGACTTTCGCAAGAGCTGGGGCAGATAATATAAACTATCTGAACCTGGTTCCTCAAGTTTAGAAGTCCAAGCTACTACACCCACAGCCAAAATTGCAGCTGCTTGCAAAAAATTATTTGAAAAAACAATAAAATATTTACCTTGTTCTTAATTTTAGCTCCCTCGTATTGTTTATTTTATTGTTTATTTTTGTTGGCTTGACACAAGCCAGCTATTATGTACGACGGTTCGACCAAAAAAAAAAAAAAAAGACACCTTAAATTATCCTCTTGTTATTGCTTGTCATTGCAAGACTTTTAAGAACAGTCTCTCCTCCGCGCTTGTAAATAAAGTGTTCCTTCTTTGATGGGTTCTTTAACGTGAAGGCTGCCTACTTACTTACTTAACGGGCTCCCGATGCCTGAGACGCGGCAGCCTTCCATCGTCCGCAATCCCGGGCACGCATATTACAGTTATCCAGAAAGCTTTCGGCTTTCCACATCCACATCTTGGTACAGCTCTTGGAGTTCGAGGTTTTAAAACTTCTTATACCATCAAACTTCGTAACTCCTCTGAAGCATCTGCAATTCAGCTGCTGTCAATTTGCCTTCATACTTTTTGTATATTATCCAATATTGCGATCCTTATGAGAGCCCCCGACGTACAACGGACTTGGCGCAGAGCCTTTCCTATACATTTCTTACTTCATAGAACTCACGATTCATCTAAGTATGGTTGCTGCTGTTACTTATAGATCTCAGATACTTAAACGTTTAATAATTTTTCGTTTGAATAATTTTCTAGAATTGGCCGGAGTACCTGCTCTCCTCTTAAATATCAAGTAATCATTGCAGGGAAATTTAAATTAGAATAGCTGACCTACCTATCCGTCACTTTTACTTCAAACAATTTGAACCGTAAAAAAATAGCAATAAAGAACTTAAGAACTTACTCTTCCTAGGTGTACACTAACCTTGATTGGAAACTCTTTTACTACTCCAGAGAGCACCTTACTCTTGTCTTTGCTCCCTTGTAAATGTCCATGACCATCTGTACGTTTGTTTTAGGAACTTCTGTTTTTTAGCCCCAGCCTTATTTATTCCTATATAATATATATATTATCTCAAATATTAAAAATATAAAACAAAAACTTAAACAAAACAATGCAATAATCACAAAAGCAGACAAGGGTAACACAGTCGTTGTAATTGACAAAACAGAATATATACAAAAAAAAACAAAACAATTTTTTAACGAAAACAACATAAAAACATTAGAAAACGACCCCACAAAGAAATACACAAAAGCAATCAACAACGCCATAAACAAATGTAATAACCTCTTCACCAACATATCTAAACAAAAACAAGCAAATGCAAAAGCAACACAATTCACCGGTCTACTAAAAATACATAAATTGGGCACACCAATTAAACCTTTAATAAACTATACTACTGCACCAGGTTATAAGATTGCTAAAACGATACAAAAACTCATCAAGGACAATACTAGAATTATTCATAACAAGTGTATCAAAAACACTACAGAGCTGTTAAAGATAGTTAAAGACTTAAACATATTGCTAAATTATAAATTGATCTCGTTTGACGTAACTAACATGTACACAAATATTCCTGTACAAGAAATAATATAAATCGTAAAAGCAAATTTAGAAGCAACCGCAACAATTAACAGACTAAAAATAGAGGAATTAATATCATTATTGCAAATAATATTAACTCAAAATTATTTCACATTTAACAATAAATACTACACACAAGAGGAAGGATGAGCCACTTAGTGGATTAATGACAAACTTCTATCTCAACCACTTTGAGAACAAATACATATTAACAAACAAAAACGCACAATATAAAAAATAATAACATACGCAAGATATGTTGACGACACATTTTTAATCTTTGATGGAACACATAGACAAATCGATATGTTAAATAAATACTTAAATAACATAAACGATAAAATAAAATTCACCGCTGAAATTGAACATGACAACGCCATAAACTTTCTGGACCTTACAATAAAAAAGATCAATGATAAATTGCAATACAAAATATATAGAAAACCGACAACAACTGATATAACCATTCACAAAAATGCACACCACCCTCATTCCCAAAAAATGACAGCTTTCAACGCTTTAATTAATAGATTGTTAAATAGATTGATTTAAACGAAATTACTACGAAGTACTTAACGAAATAAAACATATAGCATCAACAAATCTATATAAGCCACATATAATATACATTTTACTTGCAAAAAGAAAAAAGAAGATTTACAACAAAAAAATAGTAACAATGAAATAATAGACAAGAAATACATTTCAATAGAAATTACCAACATATTACCACAAATAATTATAAACGAATTCAAGAAGGTAAACATAAATATATCGTTCAAAACAAACAAAAACATCCAAAAAACATGCTCAGGTGTTTACAAAATCAAATGCGACGATTGCAACAAATATTACCTTGGACAGACAGGGAGAACATTTCACAACAGATTTCTAGAACACATTCCGACACAAAATACAAAACTAAACATAAGGAAAGGCTACAGTCCGCTTGGAGCGAACAGTATGATACCCTATCCCTATCCCTATATGCCCCAAAAAAAACCTTAAGAAGATGATGGACAGCATTTTATTTCATTCTATAAAATTTAGAAAAAAAAAAAACATTTTTTGAAAAAACGCCCCCAAAAAGTGGGCGTGGCCAAAAACTTTGTATGGGCGATATATTGGAAAAAATATTGGCTAAATATCTTGTTAAACACTTTTTTTCGGTTTCTATGAAAATTATCGAAGAAAACAGCATTTTAGTGAAAAACGCCCACAAAAAGTAGGCGTGGCAAAAAACTTTATATGACAAACTTATAAACGAGGGCAGTGCCTACATATCTTGTGAAGGTTATAACCCTCTATCTGTCCATCTGTAGCTTTAAATCGGTTTTTTCTAAATTGTGGGCGTGGCAGTGGGCGTATTCCAAAAAATTTTACACTTAACCATTTCGGAGCCCTAGGGAGTATGTGGTCCAAATTTCAGCTTTCTAGCTTGAATTTAAAGGCCTAAAAATTGCGTACGGACGGACATTGCTAGATAGTCTTAGGATTTGGTCCTGATCATAAATATATATACTTTTATGGGTCTACGACGAATATTAAGGGGTGTTACAAACTATGTGTCAAAATTAATATACCCTTAGGATAGGGTATAAACATAAGAAAAGGCTACAGTCCGCTTGGGGCGAAAAGTATGATACCCTATCCATATCCCTATATGCCCCAAAGAAAAAAGCATTAAGAAGATGATGGCTAGCATTTTATTTAGTTCTATTAATTAAAAAAAAAAAATTTTAAAATTTTTTGGAAAAACGCCCACAAAAAGTAGGCGTGGCAAAAAACTTTATATGACAAACTTATAAAGCAGGGCAGTGCCTACATATCTTGTGAAGGTTGAAACACTCTATCTCTCTAACTTTAGCTTTAAAACGGTTTTTTCTAAATTGTGGGCGTGGCAGTGGGCGTATTCAAAAAAATTTTACACTTAACCATTTCGGAGCCCTAGGGAATATGTGGTCCAAATTTCAGCTTCCTAGATAGTCTTAGGATTTGGTCCTGATAATAAATATATATACTTATATGGGTCTACGGCGAATATTAATGTGTGTTACAAACTATGTGTCAAAATTAATATACCCTTAGGATAGGGTATAAAAACCAACCAACACAATTATACAAACTTTGACAACAACCTTATACCAATGTACATTTGTAAGAAAGGTACACTATTAGACGCACTAGAAGAATACGAAATATACAAATCACATAAATTAGAACAAGACAAGCTTTTAAACGACAAATTAACACTAAAAACATAAGAAAAGGCTACAGTCCGCTTGGGGCGAACAGTATGATACCCTATCCATATCCCTATATGCCCCAAAGAAAAAACCATTAAGAAGATGATGGATAGCATTTTATTTAGTTCTATTAATTAAAAAAAAAGATTTTTTTGAAAAAACGCCCCCAAAAAGTGGGCGTGGCCAAAAACTTTGTATGGGCGATATGTTGGAAAAAATATTGGGAAAATATTTTGTTAAACAGTTTTTTTCGCTTTCTGTGAAAATTTTCGAAGAAAACAGCATTTTAGTCAAAAACGCCCACAAAAAGTAGGCGTGGAAAAAAACTTTATATGACAAACTTATAAAGGAGGGCAGTGCCTACATATCTTGTGAAGGTCGTAACTCTCTATCTCTCTAACTTTAGCTTTAAAACGGTTTTTTCTAAATTGTGGGCGTGGCAGTGGGCGTATTCAAAAAAATTTTACACTTAACCATTTCGGAGCCCTAGAGAGTATGTGGTCCAAATTTCAGCTTCCTAGCTTAATTTTAAAGGCCTAAAAATTGCGTACGGACGGACGGACGGACGGACGGACGGACGGACGGACATTGCTAGATAGTCTTAGGATTTGGTCCTGATCATAAATATATATACTTTTATGGGTCTACGGCGAATATTAAGGGGTGTTACAAACTATGTGTCAAAATTAATATACCCTTAGGATAGGGTATAAAGAAATCAACTATATGACTGCGCTTACATTTCAATTGACAACCAAGAGCATAACTTGAGTTTGAGAAACAAGATGACATCAAAGCTCATAAATGCACAGTGTTGGAAATAGGCGGTAACAAAACAACAACGCCAGAAGATGAAATTTTAAATTTCGAAACTCGTCGCTTTAATTAAAGTATAAGTTGTGTCATTTTATTTTATTTTATAATAAAACAAATACCTTTATTTAACGCAATACATTTTAAATTTATGTTTTTTTATATGTACACATTCATTATTTATTCCCTTAGTTGCCTATCGAATGCTTTTTCAAAATCAGCCAACACTATATGCAAATCCGCACTGATCATCAATCGGCCGTGTACTATCCGCTGAATGATCTTCATGCTATGTGACATAAGCTTGATAGAACTGTAATTATCACCGTTTTGCGTATCTGCCTCTCGTTTTTGCAAAATAGAAAGTTAATTTTTGGGATCTAAGATTGGGCATTGGTTTGCCTCTCATGAGTTTGGGGATTAAAAATATGAGCCATCTGGACCCGATGTCTTCCATCTTCTGATAAAACTGGTGGGTTTTGAGCATTTGAACGCTTTTCTAACTACTTTGACTGTAATGTCGGTTACTTCTTCATAGTTCGAAAAGGCTCCTTTGTCACTTGAGCAATCTTTTACTCTAGGGTTTATAAAACAAAAACTCCCCAAATGGTAGCCAATCTGGGTTTTACTACTGCAACATGCACATGCAACGGCTTCTAATTAAATTCGATGACATTTTTCAAGGGCTTACAGCAATTCGTTAAGTGAAGAGGACGGATAAGAGTTATATGTACATAAATATGGTATTCTTTGGTGGAATTGGCGAACAATTTCGATTTTCAGGGTTAGGCGGGCATATTGGGAAATAATACCACAATCTCTTCTCTTTTCTCTCTTTAACCCCCTCTTTGTACTAATTTATACCGGTTATGTACAGTAATTTAGTAGTTCGATGTATTTCAGATCAGGACATTCTACATCGATGCCATAGTAGAAGGGTAAAACCACTTGAAACCCAACAACCTAAAACAAAACCATTCCAATTCCCACATCATTTTCTAAAAGCGACGACCCAACAGCAATTCGCCATATCACTGCTTCGCTACAATCACCGCGTACCGTCACAAACATGATGAGGATATCATTATCGTCATCACCATTCGCGCGCTAAAGCTACACCATTTTCTAAAAAAAAAAAAAACCCACGATAACCACCTAGGAAACGACTACTATGACACAAAGTGACTTAAAGCGACGACTTCCTGACATAATAAAAAACATATTCACACTATCAAAGTGGCTTTTAAGGATGTACTTTTGTTGTCTACTTTTCAACGGGTCTAAATATATGAAAAATCGGTTCGGGATTTGCTTTACATTTTGCTTTTTTTTCCTCTTGCTCTGTGTATCCTTTTTAAGGAAATGAAATATTTATAAGACTCCATCACTCATAAAGCAATAAAAATGAAATCATGCGTGGAAATTTTTATAAGGTCTCCAACGCCCCCGGGGTGAGATTGTATGATGGTGTAGCGCTAGCATCACCCCCCTTTTGGAATTTCTGTTTGTGTCCAATATAAACACAACGACGAAAGGTTGAAACCTTGAGTGACATAAAAGAGGGCTGAGTTCCCCCACTCAGCATCTGAACACTTTACTCCTCCGATTTCATAAAAATCGCCCCAGAGGTTAATATCAGTTACTGGGGCGTATGTGTAACCATTTCCTGGTGGGGCCAACATTTTTGAATATAAAGCTGATCAGCATGTGTGCGACAACTTCTTCTTGGATTTATTGTAGATTTGGTATTGCCACTGTTCCCTGGGCTGGGCGATGGGTGTGATGGGTATGTTCCGGTGTCGGTCCTGGCAGCGGAGATTTAAATCGGAGTGAATTAGGTAAAAAAAAGGTTAAAGGATTTCAAAGTCTTTAGCTTGCAAGGCACCTTCCCACGGCTAGCAAGACAGGAATATAAAGTTCGTTATAAGAGGTTTCTAAGAAGCTTCGAACTTAATCATTGATTACTATCGAGCTGAGTTAAATACATTTGCAACATCCTCAAACATATACGCAACACATGCACATCGAAAAGGAAACAAAAGAAAATGCCTTAAAAGCTTTGACAGCGATAAATTGTTTTCATTTGAATTTTTATTGCAAGAAAATTGCAAAATGTTACTGAAAGTCCTTTGCACAAACAACAAAATCGCATGACTCGAGCATAGTACTCCATTTTGTATGACGGAGCTTAATGGATGTGCATCCTGAATTCGATTTTCTTAATTATATGCCTCACACACCACATGTCGTAGTCGTGTGCATTTACGTCGTCATCGTCCTTCTGTATGTCTTACTTCGACGAACTATTCTAGAGGAATCACATCAGATCTATATACACACACTCACCCGAAGTGCTGTGGTAAACCCAAACTACTCGTACATCTTCTAGCATTGCTGAGCCGATGCCATACACGTCTATGAGTGACGACATATAAAATTGCTACATCAACGTAATATTGCCAGCATCAGCATCAGCATCAGGAGCAGAGCACATCCTGTGTGCCTTGACAAAATCAATTTTAATCAATGTTCAACAAATCGTAAAGGGCATGGCATGGTGCTGCTTGCATACGACTATGGATGTATGTAGGAGTAAAGTATTTAGATAGACACCTCATGAAATTTGCCTTCTTCTTAATTATTTACATGCAGACAAGAGGCTGGATCAATTGCTATCCTCTTTATGGAAAAAGGCAAAAACAAATAAAGGTTTGTTTTTTAATCTAAAAACCCCAACCCGAAGGATGTGAAAGGGAAAGTTATGTTCGGAGTGGTTGTCCTTTATTGAGTTTATGTTTGGCAGCTACATACATACATATATTGTGTATGTTCTCTTGTTAATTGAATGTCTTTGACCCTTGTGCGGATCGGTAAAATTAGGACAGGGAAGGTTTGATTTTGAATTGACGCTTTAAATATCAATAAGGATTTATAGTACAGTTTAAGTGGGGATCATTTGAAAGTGAGAATAGTTTGTTGGGGTTTTCAAATAAGTTAATGAAGTCTTGTTGTTTGACGGTGCCCAATTTTTGAGACTCATTCTTAATAGGAAATACTGGGAGATGAGCCTTAGGTGTGAAGTGGAAGTCTACAGAATTGCATCAAGACAAGAGTAGATGCCATAAGTTTGAATAACTTGTCGATATATATACACGTGGCATCCCACACAACATTATCTTTTGTGGCTGTGAAGACAGCAATGAGGTTGTGATAGACATACGAGAATTTCCATGAAAAGTGCGTATAGATTAGATGCCATTTTGCGGCAATCCACTGAAGATCCTTAACCTAGATCTGGGTGAAACGCATTTGAAACTATTTACTAAAGGTTTTTTTTTTTTAGATGTATAGAACTTGAAATTGAAATAAAACACCAGAAAATCATCTTAGTGTCCATCAATTTGGCTCTATTGGAAGGATAATTTTATGCCATTAATGTTTAAATACGATTTCGGGGATGTGGCCGCCGCAGTTTGTTCGAATAAAGACAAGTCTAGAGGTCGAATTTTCAACCACTTTTCCAAGCATTTCGGCTGTATGTTGCCACGAATGTTGGCTTCCAAGTCCCCTAACATTTCTGGTTTGTTGGCGTAGGCGAGCGACTTCACATATCTCCAAAGAAATAATCCAAAGGTTGTGACGTGCGCTGTATGGCATGTAGCGCCGTCTTGTTGGAACCACATATCATACATATTCATGCCATCCAATTCGGAAACAAAATAGTCCGTTATCATGGCTCTATACCGGTCTCCATTAACGGTAACTGACTCTCCAACATCATTTTGGAAGAAGTATGACCCAATGACTCCACCAGCCCATAGAGCACACCAAACAGTCAGTTTTTGTGGATGTAATGGCGTTTCAAGGGTCTCATGTGGATTCTCTTCACTCCAAATGCGGCAATTTTGCTTGTTGACGTAGCCATTTAACCCAAAATGAACCTCATCACTAAACAAAATTTTCGCGGTAAACTTCGCGAACTGAACTGGATAAATTTTCGAAATAAATTTGCACGATTTGCAAGCGTTGTTCATTTGTCAACCTGTTCATAATGGCAAACCAAACTGAACATAAATGACATTAGATTTGCCAGGTCAGTTTTATCTCTATTCGAAAAAACCAACCTCTAAAAAAACACCCTTTATTTTTATGGATTTCGTAAGTAATGGGATCAAACGAGATCTGCAACAGCGATTTTTTTATTTAATTTTATTCATTTTGCAAAATCTTTTAAAGTTAAAGTCTAAAACAGTAAAACTTAAATTTATTAATGTAATCAATTTATATTATGGATTTGATTTATTTAAATTGAAATAAACTATGCACTTAAGGATTGGAGAAATTGGTGTTCGCGAAGAAAATAAAGTGCGCGACTGAGTCAGACAAAACGTTCTCGGTACATGACATGCGTTTTTAAATGGCCTCAAAAGAATGGCATCATTCTATCACATACCAAATTTACTTAAATCACTTTTATTTAAGTACCCAGATTTGTATCAAACTAACATCATAAGAAAATGGTAAAATTTCTCGGATTTCCTTTTATTACTTTTTGAAATATTGTTGGTAATTTATAATATTGTCATTTGTTTTTTTTCTTTTTTGCCGAAAACTAAGTATGCAGTATTTTCGGCCTCGTCCTAAGTATCCGAAGTACCAACCTAGACCAAATTCCTTGAAGTCATTTTCGAGAAAATGAGTGATAAGTTATTTTACAAAACAGAAATGTATAGCAGGTACCGTTAATTCAAACGATAAAGCAAAAAATAAAAAGATGCCCCGAGATGTAACCCCAAAAACCTTATATACGAACTTGGAAGCAAATCCGTCGAGCCCTTTCGTCATAGGGTTCCCGGACAGATAGACAGACAAACAGACCTATAGTCGTAATATAAGCGCTCATACTCAGTTTGCGTTCGAAATTTCCGCTTCGAGGTTGCGCATTGAAAAAAATTCCATAAACCATTAGCCTGTTCAAATACAGGAAGCACCTGAGAAAATATCGTGCTACAAAACTTTACATAGATCCACCAGCTCTTTAAAAGGATTCAACAGCATACCTTCCTCAAATCTTTCTAAGCAAGGCAATTTTTTTTTCAAATTTCTAGATTTTGGATCAGGACTTCAGAAAAACTAGTAGTTTTTTAAAAATCTGTTCACGGCTGTGTTCATATGTATGAACCGAGAAAGAAAAAACATACAAAAACCAGTACAAAATTTAGATGTCAACAGAATTTCACTTTTCGCAGTTTTTAAGCAGTTAAAGAAAAAATAGAACTTAATTACATGCGCTTATGATTTCGTTCATGAAAAAAATTTGGTTATTATAAAAGGTTAATTTACAGAATTAAAAAATAAATTTTCAAAGAACTATCTTGATAATTTTAATTATGATAGAAGGATCTATGACAATTATGTGTGAATATCGGCTAAATGCTTGACACGGCTTCGGTGGCAGAGCTCTATCTGATGGTCCATATTTTCAATGACTCTAAGACATAATTGAGGTTCAATGTCGTTAATGTGTAGAATTTTCTCATCCTTCAGCTCTTGAATTGTTCTTGGCTTATTGACGTATACTTTTTTAAGAATTAAGTCAAACGGTGTCAAGTCACATGACATGTGGCAGCCAATTAACATCGCCACGACATGAGATAACACGGACGTTGAATTACTCGCGCAAAGAGCCATTGTTTCGTTGGCTGTGTGGCAAGTGGCACCATCCTGTTGGAAGCACATATCATCCAGGTCCATATCCTCAATTTATCTCCACAAGAAGACCATTATCATCTCGCGATAGCGAACACCAATCACGGTAACTGCTTTGCCGACCTCATTTCCGAAGAAGTACGGCCCGATGTCACCGCCAGCCCACAAACCGCACCAAACAGTCACTCTTTGTGGATGCATCGGCTTTAAAACAATCACTAACATTTCCAACAGACCCGATTTGCTGAAATTTGCGCTCAATTCTAACGACTGTAGACACATTTGGTCGATTATGTTGACCAAAAAAACACGAAGTTCTCGAAATGCATAGAAGGCTTCAATAATCTTAACGCGCTGCTTGATTGTGTACCTCTCCATGGTTGAATTTGTCAAACACTGAAACAAATAAACGTCAAATTAATTTGGGCAAAAAACTAGATATTAAGGTTGACATCGTGCATTATGAATGGACCCTCCTTTATTTGTTATTCGTCTCTTTACTCTTTAGAAGAAATTTATTAAATATATTAAAAACATGCTATTTATTTTTGTGCTTAAGAAATAGTGAAAGTGAATGTTAAATTTAAGTACGAACTGAAATGATCTTGTTGATATCATCGGTATTATTTCTATTTTTGTTATTATTTTATTTTTGGAAATAAAGTCGGACACAAAAAGTTTTGGACTTCGACATTATTTCCAATCTGAAATGAAAATAAATTCGATTCTACCTTATTTGCTTCGACTTTATTTCACGGCACCCAAGAAATTTGCACAAAAAAGTGAGTTGAGCAACGCTTATACACTTGTTTGTTAATAGCACGTTCATTTCTGACTTTGTGAAAACTAAGACCTTGAGTGGGTTCTAAATGAAAAGGTTAAAGTTAATTCATTTCGAATTTGCTTCCTTAAAACCGACTCAAATACTATGTAATTCAAAAATAAAACTGATCACCTTCCTTCTCCGACCAGAAGCTGAGCTACATCCAATGTAGCCAGTGGTTTCTATAAAGTGGAAAAGTTCTTGTGCATCTGTATATATACAAGGTCCTCTTCAAACTACAGTTATTCTCCTTACGAGAAGGAGAATCATCACTGGTCTATCCCATCTCGTGCTTAAAAGTGTCATCATCCCTATCTCCGATGAAGTCAAATATCTGGGTGTAATCCTCGATAAAAAAAACGTCTATGGTCCAAGCTTGTTGAATCAAAAACCGATAAAGCACTGTCCACTTTCTGGCAGTGTAGAGGCGCTTTTGGTAAGACATGAGGCTTGTCTCCTAGAAGGGTCGTTTGGATCTATAAGGCAATGATTAGACATACGCATCGGTTGTTTGGCGGAACAGGCTTTTGCGGAAACGTGTTAATGCTTCTTTTGCCAAACTTTAAAGATCGGCATGTCTCGGCGCACAAAGGCCTTCCCTAGCACCCCGGGCTATGCTCTAGATGCTTTGCTGAATCTACATCCCCTTGATTTATATATCATGGGGTGTACGCTAAAAATCATCTTTCGCTTAAAGAGAGCTGGTTTTTGGTACCATGCGCACTGGAATTTTGAAGAACTTTGCTCGAGAATTATCCTTTGGCCACTGTGTTATGGTTACGCCATCCGATGCAATAGCATTAGAAACCCTTCTGAGAAAAAACTACCACGTCAACATTCCACAGGTAACGGAATGGCTTCGGTCAGACTCTGAACCATTGTATTTTCACTGATGGCTCTAAAACCGGACAGGGGTCTGGTGCTCGAGTCTTTGTGGAACGCGATGATATACGACTTTACTACCCGTTGGGTAAACATGCATCTGTCTAAGCAGAAGTTTTTACCATCCTAATGGCTATGCGCTATATTGTGAAGGAGAGGGCTAGAGCCATTTGCATTTGCAGTGACAGCCAAGCGCTGCTCAACCCTCTTGCATCGTCAAAGTTAGTGCTCAATCTCAGTCGGAAGGCTAAACATAGTGAATCTTGTCCAATCCAGGATCCAGACCACACTGGCATCCAGGGAAATGAGATCTCTGATGAGCTTGCTAGGCAAGGCTCAGAAGAACATTTGCAAAAGGTTTGTGTCATTTCTTCTATCTCTTAGGAAAATGGACTGTAGGCTACTTGTAGGCGTCCTTTCCCGCCACCAAGCTCTTGCTAAACACTTAAATGAGTTAGGCCTAAGCGACACCACCACTTGTCCTGCTTCCGGTGAGAAGGATGACACTGCACAACACTTTCTCTGCAGTTGTCCGGCCTATGCTCGCATCAGGTGGCGAATATTCGGGGCTGACGTGGTCAGTGCTTTTCATCGACGGGAAAACTGAGTACACTACGGATAGTGGCAATCTCCGACGAAAAAATTTATACGAAATGAGTTCGAAATTGAGAATGTCCATCCACCTGATGATAGCAAATTTTAAAAATCCCCATCATAAACTAAAGTAAAGCATCCAAGTGCGATTAATAAGATTAAACAATTCAATTTCAACGTAAAACAATCTGTCTCTGCAATATTTCTCAAAAGGAACACGGCTGCTGACCCTCATGTAATTAATGTCACCAGCCATCATCATTTCACACCGAAATTAACTGATGTCCCTTTTGAGCCCACACACGTTTGTGCATTGTCACCAAATTAAATGGTACACCACCCCAATCGTCAGCCTAATTGCTATGAAATGTGTCATCCTTCTCTGGCCAGTGTCTCACAAAATGCCCATGCAACTGTGCGGCGGCGGCGGCGGCTAACTCAGCTACGCCAATGAGGTATACAATTTGTGTGTGCGTGTCATAATTGCAAGCAATGCACTCCTTAAACAACAAATCCGTTCGGAATTAATTCTAAATGCTAACTAAGCACTTCCTATCAAACATGTTAACTTGCGATACGGAATCTAATTATAATCATTGTTCGATGTCGGCCGGAGTGTCCTGTCGTCGTGCATCGAATATATATCAGTGACAGTGATGCATGCCAAAGTTTAACCTCCACTTAACCATTAATATTTATGAGGTTATGAGTAATTAGTGTTCGGCGTGATGAAGGTGCAGTACAGCATGGATAATTTAAAAACCAAAAAAAAAATTGTATTTCCATTTAAGATGACAGGACTCACGCCGGCCGGCCGGCTAGAAACCAGCCATAGTCAGTTAATTGGATTAAAATTTGAAGAAGATAATGGAACATCAAGCGCCTCCTAGAACCCATTATAAGGCACTAAGTACTTTTGCTCGAAGCGAGCAGTGTTTGCCAAGTGCTTCAATATTATGTCCTGCTTTTGGGGGCAACCTGTCATTGCGGCAATTTAATTAATACTATGAATGCCAACTTGAAAATTGTCTTTCTCTCACCTTAGAGAGGTGATAATTAAATCTTTAGAGTGTAGTGCTAGCGTCAGAGAAGCTGCTACGCTGAAAAGGCTGAAAGCTTTTAATGCGCGCACACTAAAGATTAAGTTAATTGAATATGATACGAAAGTATCCTTAAACTTGTACTTGTACTGGTACTTGTACTCCTCGTTGTCGTGTCCTTATCGTCATCTCATTGAAGATAGTCTTCCTTTGCCTAATCAAACTTTTAAATGGCGTCTCGTTACATTTGTTTAACATTTTATGAATATGCATAGCTCTCAGAGCTCTTTTAAAAGCCATTTCCTTTTTGGTGTCTGAGATAACAAGTATCGAGTATGCTTTATGCAAGCACTACTTACGAATGCACATTTATGCAAAAGGCTATAAATTTCAACTTAGTCCTGTTGCATTCTTGTTCATCTTTGCGTCGGGGTTTTTTGGGATGAACAAAATTTCGATTGCAAAGAGTTGCAAGAGAAAGGCCAAGTGTTTCGCAATTTTGCATAAGCCAAACGATAGATGTAGTTTTAGTTGGCTACGTTGAAAAACAGGGCTCTGTGTTTGAAGCGCGGGATTCGCACTCATTGAGTGGCTTGTTTAGCATGTTTTCGCGTTCAATTATCTACGATATCGAAGGGGTTTACCTTTTTAGTGCATTTTCAATGCATTTTCATGACTCCGCATCTAAGTTGGGTAATTTAAATGGTAATTTTTGAAATTGATAACATACCGATGCACGTAGTTGTGTGGTTGGTTAGTTTTGAATATAATTTTTTTTTTGTATCCCAGATGAGATGGTTTGGTTTTGAGTTTTTAGTCACATTTAAATGGTTAAATTCTGAAGGAACATATGCACTGTTTGAAGACTTTGCATGGTTATAGAACCGTAGTAAGGAAAATAGATTCCGCGGACTCTAAGATATTCCGACGAAGCTGGGAACTCTGGACGGAGCCTGTCCTTAGTACAATGTAAAAATTGTGTTCGGGTCTAAAGTCGGAAAGGAAAACATCTTTGGAGGGGGTCTGCTGTCGGTAAGCAGAGGATCCACGACAACGACAACAGATAATGGCTACAGAATATTTAACTTCTTAGCAGTTTGAAATACGATGACAATTAGCACTAGGCTTCTACGGTTTCTAATCCACACAGCAACCTAGCGCTTTCGAAAGGCCGGTTCGCCAACCAAATTGACCCTTTGTGCTAATCGATGCGAGTAACGCTCCTAACATCTTGAACGTGCACATTTTCCGAGGGGTAAACGTCGACTCTAACCACTTTGTTGTTGCACCTCGATTCAGAGCTAATCAAACCAAAACCACACCAAATCATCAACAAAGTTTGGGTGGATGAAAGCATACCCGGACTATTAGCTACATATGCCCTATCTATAAAAAAAGGCTGAATGTTAACTGACATCCTATTTAAAGTGCTTTGTGAACGTCTTAAGCTATTTTGCACCACACTAATCGGCGCGTACCGGTTTCCGGCTTCTGGCCCGCAGATCAAAACTTCACACTAAGCAAATGGAGACACACCATATTTTCAACGTCTTCGAAACCCTAAAGGAGCGAGCTCAACATGGCGATGGCCGAATTCGAGATGCTGGCAAAACTTATCCAACTATGTCGCGAGACGTTGGAGAGCACGCTGTGCAATTCTGCAGCAGCTCTTCTGATGCGAAAATCATGTATGACTTGTTTTTGAGCAAATAGAGAGCAGGTGTTTTATAAACACCGGAGCAGGCACTATCTTCAACAGATCAGTCCAGCAACTAACGTATGCGGACAATATTAAAATCATCGGTCGTTCCCAGCGCGTTGTTATAGAGGCTTTGACGGCACTTGACAAACAGGCCAAGTTAGTTGGTCTTGAAGTGAATGAGCAACACCTCGGTGTAAACATCAACAACTTAGTGGAAATTCGACGAAGAATTACCCAAGAAAACCCCCGCTTATTCGGTTTGGCGGAGCAAATGGACTTTCTCTACAAATGTAGTGATAGTGCACCAAAGCAGAGTTAATATTGAGCTATTAATCTCGCCTGTATGCGAGGAGGACGAATGGAGAAGGAGATAAATTTGCTCTCTTTAAGCTGTACCAAGATGTGGATGTAGTCTAAAAAGATAAAAAATGTCGATTACATAAGCTCGGCTACATCGAAAATGCACATTAATGCAAGAGGATCTTCGACCCCCAGCCCCCAGGCTCGAGATGACAAGGAAGACTAACCTCTGTTTACAGATTAAGCCATCGCGGAAGCCAGAGTGCTTCGTATTGATAACTAGAACAAGCGTACCCGAGATCGTAGACTCCAAATTATTACTGCACTGTTTTGATGCCCTCCAAACGCTAAGTATCAAAACCAAAAAAAGTATGTATGTTAAGTTCCCGGACACGAGAGAATTGAAGGGAACGAAAAAGCCGAGGAACTTGCCAGAAAATGCTCGGAAACTTAAGCACCGACGATGTAAAGAATTCTTCTGCTGATAGTACCATCAGTTACATTAGGAAAGTAGAGTAGACCTAAGCAAAACTCGGACACCAACCTCAAAAGATTAAGGCGAGTCAAAAGCTTAAGAAAAAAAGTTAATTTCAAAATATCACAGCGACAATAGGATTTATGGGGTTCCGGATAAGCCGTCAAAGTGGAAATTTATGATATGGATTTAGAACTAGTTCAAATCCTATAACTTCCGACTTCAGGCATGAAATAAACAAAATATCGTGCGCTAAACTTAAAATTAATGAATAATGTTTTTCACCTGATTTTTATTTAAGATAGTCTCAATTCTATGGATAAAATGGACCGTGCATCTAGACCAGGTAGGTTCTTAATGCTCAACAGGCCAACATTAGGGTCTTGTTCGAAGTGACTAATAGCTTTTCAAACAAGACGATGTTTTCAGCAACCTGCATCGAATAGTAATTTTATGGCAGAAATATCCATACAAGGCTAAACCTGAGTTCATGATTATATGAAATACTCTCAATATGGGTAAAATTGTTTAAGTTCTAAGACAAGTCCTAAAGAGGGCGATGGTGTAGAGTATACTGTATGGTCTTGCTACGCGGGGGGGTAAAGGTTCAATACCCAGCGAGTAATACTTGCAATAGATGTACGTTTCAGTTTTAATGTAAGTACTAAGAGGGCGATAGAGTATTAGGGGAATGGAATGGACCTAATTTTTTTTTTATTATTATTTATTTCTGTGGGCTGTTGAACCTGTACCACAGTATCCTCTACGCCATGAAAAACTCGATTATGTAAATTGATCCGAAACTATTTAAAAATAACTTAATTCTCATTAAATATAAGGCAATGTTCCCAAAAACTTTGTTAAATTGCCTTAGTTTCTTATGTGATTTCTCAGAAATAAGCTGGGAATAAAGTAGCTTTACCTAGTCGTTAAGGTCCTTTATTTAAAAATGTTGAGATTTGATGATTTTACTGAACCTGATTACTTTAGCGATTTAGGACAAATTACCTTAGGCAATTTTACTCATTACTTTCTTGTTAAAATTGAATTCAATTGACTAGTGGAAAATTATAAAATGTTACTATCGATCTATTTTATACTCGTATAAGATAACTAGCTGGCCCGTACTCGCTTTGCTTCGCCTATCTAGCACATATTCTGGAGATCCACACCCGCAATATTAAGAGTCTGTCTGTATGAAGCACAATGAAATAGAGACAAAACATCCAGTACCATTCCAAGTCCCCTGGCACTGAAATGTTACCTCAAACGCACAAAATATTTCACTTATCTCTTAAATTCTTATCCACCTCCCCCCTCCCCGCCTACTCACTAATCGTGAAGGATGGGTTCAGTGGACCATGGCCTACTCAGAAAATACAAACACTTAATGACATGCTAGGTTTCAGGTTTGCTCTTTTGGAATTCGAGTCGAATTTCATACATTTTTGCAGCCGGTAGTATTAACTACAACATATACCATCGTCTTGTAACAACAACAACAACTGGGTCTCAAAAATATATTGGACAAGCCGACGCTAGGAACCAATGGACAAGTTTTAGCTATCCGTAAAATATCCTCTCAAGTAGAAGGTATCCACATGCAAAAGGTATCTTCAACGAGTTCTTAATAGTACATATTTATTTTTTTTATTTACTTGGCCGCAGATAAATAGGAAAATAAGAAAGGGCAAAATCGGGTAAGATCTCCCAGATGCATGAGATGCATTCTATTTCTAACCGGAAATCTCCACGCGACTATAGACCCACAGTTATATATCAACCACTTATGTATATCTTAGTAGAATATAGGTTAACCTTATTTGCATTAAACAACATTCAAAAATTTACAAATAATTTTCGAATTTCCAATTGCCCCTTTCCAACTGTTTTGCTCCTAACCACCTGCAAAAAAAAAATTAAAGTACCTTCAACCTTTAGTAAAAATTGCGAAACTTAGGATTTTCTCGTCAAATCAACTAAAATTGCATATCATGTGCATCCCTGTACCTTTTTCGTGTCTCTCATGTAGAAACTAAAACAAATACTTAACAAGGATAAAGAAAAGTTCGTCTCGAAAACGACGAGAAAACTTCAATCTCCTTTTCAACTTGCTAAAGCAAAAAACTAAAGAAGAAAAACTTGCTGCCAGGAGATTTGCTTTTTCCCTACAACAAAAACAAACCGAGCAAAATGTTCAAAGTATTCAACTGTGAATAATTAAATTGTAAAACTCTTGCGTTTCCTTAACCCTTTACTTTCCAAAATAAAATAAAAATCAAATGAAAAAACCTATTGCGAATTTCCATGTAAACATTTATTAATAAAACGGCACAAAGTTTTGCGGCCAACAAAACCGTTTTCTTCTCAAATAAATCATACATATGCACTTCGATGGAAAATTGAAAATTTAAGCATTCACGTGAATGACTTAAGCTGTGAAGTAAGTGAAGCAAGTTAAATGGAATTATCTCGAAACATCACTGCTCCCCCGTCCATCCAAAGGCATTTAACACGAAAACATCGAACGTCATTTCAAGCTTATTACGTTGAATGACATATTAAATGATTACCAGTCATTATCCTCTTTACACAAGTTGAAAGGATGACATTTGAAAGCTGTAAAGTAGGCAGCCCTCTCTTTAAAGAGTTCTCGGAAGAGTGTGCCACAAGCAGTCACAAAAATTAATACTTAATGTCACGGCAGTCGTATGCATGGTTGTCATCTTTTCATCGCCTTCGAAACACTATTGAAATTGAGTATTCAGAATTTTATATGCAAGAAAGATAGGTGTATCTAAATGAAACAATTGGTCCGCACTAAGCCTTAGTTCGTTCCGTATAGTAGTTTGTATTTAATCTGTCACTGGGGAATGATAAGCCATGACCCCTGCATGAGGCTGTACTCGTATGTATTGCAATTTTAATTTATGAATTGAATCTGGGGACTGTTCCGACTGCAAAAGCACCCAGCACAGCAACGAAGCTTACCGATGCATTTTGCATATAACTTGAGCTTCACGTTTGAAATAAAAAAAAATATATAAAATAAAAATCAGATAAAAGGATGAAAAGTAATTTTTACGATTTACTAACTTGAATGCCGTACAAAACTTAGGTGAAGGTTAATGTCTTAAAAGGTTGCGCGTAATTGCCTTTTAGTTGCAGGGTCAAATAGATTTTGAATTGGTTTTTCCTCTGATCGCCAAATTAACACACAAATACTTAGCTAGACTTTAAAGCTTAGATAAGCTATTGCCTATTCTTCGATTCAGCAATCTTTTATTCCCTAACTTTTTTTTGGTTGGACCACTTTGACAAAATGTTGGCAAACCACATCACAGACGTTATAAAACCTGAGTTAAGCCATTGTGAGTGCTTTTAAGAATTGGAGCCAAGTAGAAATTACAGGACGTGGAGGGTGGTAAGTTAGGCTTTCTGATTACCGGCAAGTGGAACTTATTTTTTACTACTCTCTATTTTGGACGCCGGCGTTGCATTGACGTCAAGTAATCTTTTTGCCAGCAACGTCAAAAACCATGCTTCATATTTTCGACGAGTTCCCAACGACTCAAATGGTTTTGAGAGATTTCTAAGTATTTACGCTCCGGAATTGAAGTGGGAAGATGCTAATGGGTTAAAATGTCAGTCAGAAAGAGCTAAAAGGGATCTGGAATTAAAATGGGCTTCGATTTAGACTACAAAAATATACGTCTCCTCAAAATCTAGGATAGTATTACCAGCAATAGGACGAAGATGTTGCTTCACCAGTCTTTCAAAGTCCACCAAAGTGGGCACTGGGAATAAACTCCCGTTTGAAACTCTCCGCCATTAACGCTTCGGCCACATTCTCACTATGTTCTGTTGACTGCACCAATTTTCACATTTACGATAGGACCCGAGCGGGTCCTTGGAAGTTTACGAAATACTGCCACATTTAAAATGCGGTTTTATTTCCATGAAAAAGCCGGGCGGGCCTCCACTTACAAAATTACGTCTAATTTCGTAAGGTCTTGACTGAATATATATGGATGATGTTCTGCAAAAATTAGTGAATGCTTAATGCCGAAAAAAAGTCTTTTTCATTGGAAATCCTTCTGCAAACCTTCAGCCTACGTTTAAGAACTTTTGCTTCGACATTGAACTGAATTTGAAGCACAAACAAATTCAGAAAACTATGTTTTACTATAGCGACACGAGTTTTGGGGCAAACCAATTGAACCAAAACAATAACATCCACAAAGCAATATCTCCTTGATATTGTAAAATTTTGGAAACCGGATAATTGTTTTTGATAAGATTTCCATATGACTTTTACTTTAATGTGTAAATGATCCCAAACTATTTTAGTTTCGGCAGCCACAGCTTGATCTTGTTGCTAATTCGTTATGTGTAACGTTTCGATCATCTTTTGTACATGCGATTTGCCACACCCCATATCCGATGTGCGGTATACTATGGGCAGGGCTGTATGAGGATTCAGCGAAGTATGGTTACCTCTTGGGGAAACATTTCCGTTCCATTGGATGAGTTTAATATCACACTTCAGCCAAGAGTTCGACAGGCACCACCAGCCCTTTGGATGCTCGAACACACACCAAGAAAACAAGGCCGCCCGCTGTGGGAAAACAGATGCCCTTTGTAGCCGCCCAATATGGGTACATCCGCCCCCAGACTTCCATGCCGTTGACCGCAACCTGCAGTTCTTCCGCCTTTGGGGAGATTTTCTTCAACCCAAGGACAAGTCCGTGCCCTGACTAGCAATGCTGGTTTGGTTGCTTATACCGGCAGCCTTTCGGTTCCCTTGTGCGTTAGCATTCCCCACTCTCTACCATAAGGAGGTGCACATAGGGGTTTTCTTTCATTGAGCCTAGGACCACCGAGGTGGCATTTCCTAGAGCTCTGCAGTACTTTAGAGAGATCTGAAGGTGACTCGGTCCCAAGGTATTCAATCGTGGTCACAGCTAAGGGCAGTTGCGGCGAATCCGGACATCCTTGCAGGCGGACAATATATATATGTAGCCCACAGCTCCTGAAAGAATATACTAAGCCAAATAGAGGAAGAAGTCATATTCCCATCTCACGTAAAATGAACAAAAAATACCATCTCCATATGCTAACTCTAGACCGACCCACGACAGCACATTCAAAAATTTTGTTTTTCAATTCCAAAGTCAGATCTCGTCATAAAGTCGTCGTACATACCTATCATTCAAAATTGCGTAAGCAACGGAACATAATCGTTAATGCGTTCACTAAAAGATTCCCACCAAATAAAATTGGTGAGTATTTATCTGGACAGCTAGAATCTTACGTAGTGAGAATATTTGGTTGATTGTGGACCTCCTCGAACTAACACTGCTGGAGTCTTATCAGAAGCATTCATAACTGAGAAATTGTTGTTAAGTCCTTTGAACAGGCTAATGATTCTGGTTCTATTTATGGACTTTAGATATTGCTAAATTTATGTCGAGTGGAGATAGATCTGTATAGTTCGTTCTGCCTGAAAGCGAGATTTATGTCATCTGCCTCTGCAGGCATATGTTTCTCTATATGTCTGTGTTCGGGTCATGTTCCCTTGTTTTTTTTTTATTTAAGTAAATTAAACGATTTTTTAAAAGCAAGCGCTTAAACTTAACAACAAGTTTTCCAAAAGCCAATACCGCTACCCTTACGTAGCAAAATAAAAATAGGCACGAAAAATAAATAAAAGAGGAAAATATGCGGGAAATGTAACAAAAAATCCCATAATATGCCAAACAAAGGGATAGTCATGTGCGCACACACACAGGACGAAGCTGAAGCCATCATCCAGTAAGCTCTTTTATAGTATATGTATGTTTGTATGTAGCCAAACACGACTGAACTGGGTAGCGAGAGTGTGGGCTTGAAGGAGGGCTCTTCAGTCAATTAATATGAAGAGGGTGTTGTGTTTCTGTTTGGATTTGCACTCTCTTTAGACAGGTCAAAGGTTTTCTGTGATTATGCCAGTGGAAAACTTTAAATAAAAGCGAAAACATTTTATGAATAACGTCATGCAATTCAAAAAGTACAAGAGCAATATGAACTCTAGCTATCTATAGTTCCATTGTGTGCTTTCGATTTAATTGGCTTTGTTTGGCGGTGACAGGGATTGAAAGAGATACTGGGATTCTTGGTGCGGAAAGAAGTGGCTAACTAAATGCATTCGTTGAGAGTGCACTTTTGTCTTTTGCTAGATTTTAACTAAAGCAAGATACAAAAAATATACGCTTCGCTGAATATGTTATTATTATATAGAGGCGCTTAACATTCACGTATTTGAGTTTTTTTTTTTACAAAATCAGTATTGTTTTTAATGTTCAACGAAATATAGCGTTATCTATCCCGTCCTTGATTTTGTGATAAAAGTTTTTTCATATGATAATTGGATTTGTAATGGGGAATAGTCATAGAACTATTGCATGCATAAGAGACACTCGATTTCGGTTTAAAAATCGCTGTTGCATTAAGGTCGCTAACGACCTAACCGAGCCCAAAAAAGGATTTAGACAAGGCGACGCGCTATTATGTGACTTGGTTTACATTTCACTGAATAGAATTGTGCCAAACTTTTAGGCCAACACTCAAGGTTTGATTTGTCGCTGGTGCCAACATCTACAAACGGGAAAGAACATCACAATATTACTTTGAGGTAGTAAGGGACTTTGTCCACTTCGAATTTTCTATCACAGCTATTCCTCTCCCGAATATATATAAAGAGACTAAGACCGTAAGACCCTCTATGTTCTATGGATCGGAACTTTTCTAAAACGGATGAGATCCGTAAAATTTTATGTAACGTTTGCGTTGACAAGTTCTACAGGAGCGATTAAACGGGAAAGTATCCCATCTAACTTTTCAGTTTCCGCAAGGCTCAATAGAAGACAACTTTTAATATTCAATTGAATACTTTGGTAAGGTCCGAAAGGATAACACTTATAGAAGGCATTTTATCTTTCAGGCCTATAAAAGTAGATACTTTCCCAACTATTCCATTTAATGAAAGTTTTTTTACTTAAGCTGTTCAAGGCTCCCCATCAACTTACTGACTTCAGTGATCAAAACCTCCCCAACTACGCGAATTTTGCGACGAAAGACCAAAATTTATTTTAGCATACATGCTACAGTGCGCAGACATAAATTCGATCTTAAACACCACTTTTGAGAAATACCTCGAAGAATTTTAACAGTCATCTCCTATATGAAACATAAGGAAAGTCCGCTTGGGGCGAACAGTATGATACCCTATCCATATCCCTTTATGCCCCAAAGCAAAACGTTAAGAAGATGATGGATAGCATTTTATTTCGTTCTATAAAATTTATAAAATTTATGGGCAAAAACTTTGTATGGGCGATATATTGGAAAAAATATTGGCTAATATCGTGTTAAACATTTTTTTTTTTGTTTCTAAGAAAATTTTCGAATAAAACAGCATTTTAGTGAAAAACGCCCACAAAAAGTAGGCGTGGCAAAAAAGTTCATTTGACAAACTTATGAAGGAGGGCAGTGCCTACATATTTCGTAAAGATTATAACACTCTATCTCTCTAACTTAAGCTTTAAAACGGTTTTTTATAAATTGTGGGCGTATCAAAAAACATTTTACATTCTACCATTTAGGGTCCCTAGGTAGTATATATTCAGCCTCCTAGCTTTAATTTAAGGGCCTTTAATTTGGTGACGGACGGACATTGCCAAATAGTCTTAGGTTTTGGTCCTGATCGTAAATATTAAGGGGACCACGAATATTTCGGGGTGTTACAAACTATGAGTCAAAATTAATATACCCCTAGGATAGGGTATAAAAATGGGAATGAAATTATTTTAAAAGTAGAATTAATTATTTAAGCCTGGTAGGTAGAGCTTAATTTCTTTGTTATTAATAATGTAATTTATTTATTTATTATTTGTTTTATAATTATTTCTTTTTATTTTATTTATAAAGTTTTATTAATAATAATAATAATAAGTTAAGGCCTATGAAACCTGATACTTTCATATCTTCAAGGTAAGCTATATAGGGTCTATTAAGACCCAAGCTTCTGTTGAAAACTTGTAAAGCAGCTACAGAAGCTTCTGCGAGAACAATTGCGTCCTGTTTTTATTTTATCGTGCAACACATGACTTCAATTTTTAAGTCCCAGTTTTAGACATTGCTGAGCTCCATACTGTTAATTGAATTACGCTATACAGTATTGCCCATCCGATTCAATGTTATAATCATGTTTTCTGAAATCATCGATGGCAAACAGAAGACATCTATTTATTGAGTTCTATAAGAGTGGCCTAATTAAATTATTCAATACAATTGAAATATTTTCATTCAATACACAACGAAACCAAGTAAAACTTAGCACATGTTACCATATGTCACCACAACAATAATTTCTACCACATACATGCTTATTTTCTTACACTAAATGGCCATAATAAGTGTTTAATTTATAAAATCGACTGATCACTTGTGGTAATTTTGTTATTTGAATTAAGCTGCTGACTATATGGCGGCATATATCAGCAATTCAAGCAGTTTTCTGTCGAATATGAGCAATTATATGACCAGCTGGCATTCAGTCTAATCTTATCTTAAGTACTAAATTCCATAGTTTTTTGTTATAAATTAATAAAATTGTTTTTGACTGACAAAAACAATAGTAAAAATTATTTACATTCTTCACTTAGTATATCCTTAGTAATATAAAACAGCGTTAAAATTCCTTAAACTTTGTATGCCTTGCTTAATCTTTTGAACATATTTTGCTAACTTCACAAGGAGTCTTAACCCAAAATAAAGTATACTTTGATTACGTATATTGGAATAAAATAAGCGCTAGATATTCGGTATTTCAATTGCGCATCTTTCCAGCTCAAAATTATATTTCTACGTTTTCTGAGAGCTGAGGAAAATTAGGTACAGTTTAAATTGTCTACAATTTTGTTCGGTTTTTTTAATGAATACTGGCAGGTCTGTTGTGTTGATTGTTTTTGTTTCACATTTTTCGTCTCATTCGTAAATATTAATACCCTATTTTAAAGGTATATTCATTTTGACACATAGTTTGTAACACCCCTTAATATTCGCCGTAGACCCATAAAAGTATATAAATACATTATGATCAGGACCAACACCTAAGACTATTTAGCAATGTCCGTCCGTCCGCACACAATTCTTGGGCCTTTAAAATTCAGCTAGGATTTATTCTGCTAGCCAATATTTTTTCCAATATATCGTCCATAAAAAGTTTTTGGCCACGCCCACTTTTTGGGGGCGTTTTAAAAAAAATTAAAGCCTCATAGAAAGAAATAAAATGCCATCCACCATCTTCATAATGCCTTTTTCTTTGGGGCATATAGGGATATGGATATGGATAGGGAATCATACTGACGTTCCAAGGGGACTGTAGCCTTTCGTTATTTTTTTATAGGCAAGATTGATGTGTTGCAGTCATATCTGCTCATGCGAACCCGGTCTGGTCAACTAGTATAGTATAAAAAAGCTCGTAACAATTGCAAAAGATAATTAAGAGAAGACGTCATTTCTTTATTCAGGATTTTTGTTTGTTAGGAAGTAGTCACATTTTCTTGATTATACCCTATCCTAATTATATTATAGGATGCACTCCATCTATCACTTGCTTCTACCAGTATTTTGCTTCTAATCCCCTGTTTTTTTATTGCAGGCTGAGATCTTAACTGAAGTGGCTGCCTGACTTTGATCTATGGATGAATCCTTACTTGCCAGTTCATCAGTATTTTTATTATCCGCTCTGTGGTCGGCAACCAAGAAGAGTCTTACGTTCTGCTGAGCTCAATGAAGTGATATTGCCGTCATTGCATCTTTAGCTTAGAAAACAGCAGCGTCGTAAGCCAGATTGAATTGCATAGTTCGAAGGATTCAGAATAAAATCTTGTACCGACATCAGTGTAGATGGGTACGATTGGTTAGATAGTAAGCGGTTAATTTTCGTACCATTCGCCAATCCTGGGAAAAGAAATGAGGAATAGTCTAGAAATCCACAGCCCGTTTAAAGAATCTGCATGTGCCCTGTCAGACTCAATTTCCAGCTTTCAGTTTGGTTTAGTTGAAGTATTCACTGTTCGTGGCCGATCTTCTGGACTTTGTTCTGTCTCTTATGTTAGAACCTGTTTGGAATCACACCCAGATATTTGACGAGGTAAGAAATTCTAAGTCGAGTTGCCTCAATCTCTAGGAGTGTAATCCTTAAATAATTTTTGACTATTTAAACGCAAAACCGCATTTTTTTCTCCAGATATAAATCACAGTGGATATTTGATCTCCAATAGTGAATGGGATTTTTTTCCGTCGCTAGTAGTGCTGCGCCATCTTGTGAAGTGCGTCTCGACGTTGCCCGCTATATGCACCTCCTAGTTCTAAGTTTATACGTCTGGTTATTAACATGCACATTTTCCAGTTAGTGATAGTGCGGTTTACTTCAAGGTATACTAGAGCTCTATTAACGGAGTTGTTAGGATCATCCAAAGTAAAGAAAGGCAGCTAGAGTTTATTTCTTGTCCTATTATTTTCACAGAGCCCACAAAACTACAGTCCTTTGGTCTATGCATGCTTAATTCGAGATATGCCTTTCGTTCTTTATTAGCCCCTAATAGACGTGAAATTCTCGAATTTACAAACCAACTTAATGTTATTTGCTTAAGCGACACACCACTTCTGAACCAGGCTTCAGATCCAGAATGATAATGTGGTGAATGCTGAACAATCGAACTCTTCGTCACTTCTCGGCCTTCCTAACAACATATACTTTATGCAACCGGAGGTATTAAGAACTTTTACGTGGACTTAAACGCAGCTTCTCCAACCTACAATTTAATGCCGATTCCAAATCAGATGCTCATCACAATTTTTGTTTTGGATATGTACTTGAAAATTTGAGCCCAGGTCCCCTCGGCCAGAAGTTAAACGCTCTAACCACAAACCCAGCAAAATGGATGCCCCTACATTTTGGTAAGCACGCACTTACCAAAATAAACTAAAGGCATTCGGAGAATTATAACTCCTTGGAAAAATCATTAAACCTCAAAAGCCTCAATATTTAAGTTCTTGAATCAATTTCATTTCGGTCAGTCTAAGCAAACCATTTATATTTACAAGAATCACAAGAGCTAGACCTTTTCAAAAATCGCTCCCAGCTTCCTTACATTATCACCGACACAAGATAACTTTAATTCAATTAGCAGAATATTAAAACCCCAAGCGCTTCTCATCCCAATTGCTCTTGATAATTCCTTAAACCCTTCTTGTCCCGCCAGCCAATTGTTGACTTAGGTCGAAAGATTATGCATGGATCCCATGTCCAGGCTGCAAAAGTGCTTAGCTTTTATTAAATACACTGATACCAGGTCAATATTTATCGGACCATGGACATAATCCCCTGTCATGTTTATCCTGTCCCCAAGGGAGAAAAAGAAAAGTATCCTTGCAAAGTTCACACATAGTCATCAATATAACCAAGGACTCGTTCTCTTTTTCTCTCCTTCTCTGCATCCTAAAGCAATTGCCATTATATGGCATTGTGGAGGAGAACTTAAATTGTAAGTGGCCATTAACTCTGCTCATTGTTTGTTCAAGGGGACACAGAATCCCCGTTTAATTATTTGTTTTTGAAGATTTTCTTTTGTTTCGTCCATGCAGGGTGTGTGCGTGGCTCAAATTCGAGAAAACTTTATATAATGGAATTTAAAGCTGACTGCAAAAAGCTTATTTGAGTCGCGATTTCAGTCATTAATATTTGTAGACGTAAATACTATACTATACTATTTATAAGTACACAAATATATTAGATAAAAAAAAAAACGATCAACTTTTCTGTAGCGTAAAAACACACACATTGCAACACGCAAACAGCAGCCAAAGAAAATGTCCTTCGTCTGGAAGCGAAAGGCCAGTAAACGACTTTTTTTTTGAGACAGAAAATATGTCAGAACAAAAGCAACAACATAAGGCGATGATGCCAATGATGATGGTGACAGTGGTGATAATGGGAAAAGAGGGTGACGATGATAAAGTTTGACAAAATTAGCGATGCAGGAAAAGTTCGTGGTACTTGAGAAAGGATTTTATCCGAACTTGAGGTACTTGAACGCAATACTGACTAAGAAAAAGAAGAAGAAAAAAAAGCATGGCTTTCTGGAAAATATTGAAAATCAATTTTCCGTTCTGTTGGCGGAAAAGAACCCAAATAGAATTTAGAGAAGAAGTGAAAAACAAACGGGGTAAGAAGCTTTTCGATGGGGCTTGTTTTTGTGGTTTGATTTGGTTTTTTTTTTTATTTTTTGGTCCCGTTTTTCAGGAATTTTAATTGAAACTTATTGAGGAGGAGTTGAGAAATCGAAGGAATGTTTGTAAAATTGATTTATTTTTTTGACGAAGCAAGGAAGTCGCAGTCTAAAAAGTTTGGTTAGGAGAATAATATTGTTTTGAACTTAGCTAATGGAAAGGATATTTCGATGTTCCTACATAGGTATTATGGTTTGTGTAGAGAAGGCTTGGCATATTGATGTGCCTCTAACATGATGAATTGAAAACAGCAAGAAAATAAAATGTATAAGTTTGAAGTTTATACAGCTATGTCCAAAAAAATGGAAAATACTTATTAGGCAGGTGGATGGCGGCTCGCACAGTAGGGATGAAGGAAAGTGGCGAATCTATATTGTTCCTAATAAAAACTTTGTCGTCAATGATAAGAACGACTCAGTAGGCTTCTGTCAAGTCCCCTGCACTTCGGGCATTATCAACCAATGTTGCTTTTATTTACTGCCTCACTTTTACTTAACGAGCTTTCTGCACCTGCTTGAGACACTGCTGCATTCAATGCTCTACGATCCCAGTCCAGACCAGCGCCCTAGCATCCGCTATGGTTTGGACCTTAAAAGAAGATTCTTGTCATCACGAACCTGGACGCTGGGATTCGAAAATCCTCTTAGCTGGAGCATTATTGTCCATTCGCTCGATTTGGACCCATTTGTTTCGCCTATCCAAAAGGAGATGCTGTTTCATAGGTAATTCTTCATGAGATCCCCACTGAGTTTTCACTTTGATATTAACACCGGGGAAGAAGAACTTCTTAACAACCGATGATATCAATATCGTCCGCATACCCCAGTAGCTGGACGAATTTGTTGAGTTTGATTTAAGACAGCGGCAATCCTTTTGCATCCATTTGAATAAGAAATTTAAAATATTCAATATTTATTTATTTGTCGTTGGTTGATTTTAAAAAACTACTTGATAGACCACCAAAAGATCTGATTTGGGTGACGCTAATGGCACATGGTCATGGACTGGACATGTACGACAAATCAAAAACAGGAGTAAAACGCTAAACTGAAGTCACCGAAGATTTTCCAATTCAATTCGGTGTGCACCAGGGAAGCGACTTTAGTCCCGACGATGAAGCTAACATAAGCGAGGATCAAATGTTCCTTCAACAAGCACTGCTGCTACTGTTTTGAAGGGGAATGGGTGTCGTCTTTGCCCAAAAATATTTAGTATCTATACTGCCCATTGTCTGAACCACTCTGACCTACTCTAGATATTTAATTGGACGGAAAAGTGGTTCCCAAGTGTGGAAAATTTCTAAGGTCGAGAGCGAAGCGACCATAGAGTTAAGTGAATGATATGACAGAAGAAATCAGCTACCTAAAAATGTCTCCTATGCTGAAAGGTTCATCAAGCAAGTATGAATGCAAATTGACAGCAGCTGAGATGAAACTGCTTCGCATAACCGCAGCAGTAACGAAACTTAATCGAATTGGAAATTTCAAAATCTGAGGAAGCCTTCGCGCTTATTTGTCGAAAGCATGTATTTGGTTTTGTCCTCGTTCACTACAATTGCCATAAAAGTCACGGCAGGTTGAGAGCGTTGTAGTTGTACGCATCTATAAAAGATAGAGCCTTTTGTATTTGCGCCTGTCCTGCGACCTATCTTAACCCGATTAAAGAAGTCACATAATACTTCTGTACTGAACATTGTACCAAGTGCTCTCAGCATTACGCAAAACACTTGAATAAAGTTTTGCCAGTATCCCGAATTCAGCCATCACCCTTTAGATCTCCTCAATTCGGTGAAAATATGGTGTGTCTCGACTTCATATGCATTTATCTTTTCCAGGATTTGTCGTAGTATTTAAATTTGTTCTACTGTTGATTTTCTGGGTCAGAAAACACACTGATACGTGCCGAAAAGTGTGCTGCAAAACGGCTTGAGTCGTTCCCACAGTCCGTAGGATAGGATCTTATAAGTGACATTGAACACTGATATTCTTTTCTTGTAGATGCGGCACTGTACTATTCCAGTCATCATGCATGTTTCTTCCACTCATACTTGGTTGTTGATTTGATGCTTGCTCCCTACCACAACACCACCACCATGTCTTAAGAGTTCCGCCGACAATCCATCGGAACTAGCTTTTCCGTAGCCGTAAAGATCTTCTCTTGATCTACATTCTCGACATCTAGCAGCTGCTAGAAATGCTGCTGGAACAGGCGTTGCTTGCTCTTCGGTGACTATGTTTGCATCACAATTTCTTTTCAGGCTGCATTCCGGGGTCGAAGCCAACCGCAAGTTGCGTAACATCCATGATATTTTTCGATCGTTCGATTTCCTTGAGCTGGGAGACTGTGTAAGCCCCCTTCTTTCTACACATGGTGTTCATCTCTTCTTTTCTCCTGAATCTAAACTCTTCCCTCCCTGCTCTTGTTTTGCGCTGCATTGAAAAATATGTGTATTCTGTCATTATTTCCAGCATTCATCATCGAACCATTTCCGGATCGGTTGGTAACCTACTGTGGTTTCGGTTACTTCCTTCGGTTAGCCGAAAACCATTGATTTAAAAATATTCTGTATAGCTTTCTTCAGCAGAACGGGAAAAATGCGCATGTGCAGTGGAAGAAGATGCAAATAACACCAAGATCACTTACCGTCCACCGACGGCAGTAGAAGCCCAAACTAAGTGTCTTATTTACAATCTAGCGAAGCCTAACTGGACTTAATTATGCTCACGAGAAATTAAAACTGGAATCAAGTGAATGGGGGAAGATTATGACAGGAATCTTAAACTCAATGAAGAATACCTCCCCTTGCAAAACTATTTTGAATCCCTTTCCATAAAATTCACCTAGTTCTCACGCTTTTCTAAAATGATCGCTTTAAACTTGAAAGGTTCTGATTTTATTCACAATGCGCATCCCAAAAACTAAAGCATCTTCCTAATCGTCGAAATGTTGTAAAAGTTACCAACAATTTCATAACCCACTCGTATATATTTTCAAACTTTTACAACTTTCTTAGCAAAGTAATTTAATCTTCATTACATTTAACCGTGAATTCCTTGGCCAAAAACAGCACTCATCTGCATGCTTCGCAAAGAATCAACAAAGTTTTAAAGTTCCGGAAAATTACATAACAATAAACACCGCGAGAAATGTTCATAACTTTACTTTCATTTCGGTAAATTGAAATTAAACTTGTTATTTTGGTCATTATTCTATCTTGCTAGCAGTATTGGTGATTTCAGTTACATTTCCAGGACCTGGAAGGCAGCCAACTCCTCCCTCAGATGTAGGGGACCATTGCCTGCTACTGCGCATGCTATCCGCAGCTCCACTGAAAAGGGCAATTTTGATACTCGTATTCCTAGTTTACCTTTGAATCAGTGGCAATGGATACTTAGAAGCGAATAGGCCACATCGCCGACGGATATTATCTTATTTTCCATAAACTTTGCGTTAAATCACATCACCCATTTACGAACTTGTTCCCACGATTTTCTGACACATGTCATTCACACTCTTAGTAGCCACTCTTATCCCGGCAGACCTTTGGTAATTTTAATCCAATCGCCTACGGGAAACGGGTGAGTGGGTCGTCTTTCCTTTCTTCTGTGTGTGTGTGAGTGCTTGTCCTGATTTATTTAGATTTACATTGGAATATTTGATGTCTAATGGAGCGTTACTTTTGTTTTCTTTCATTCTTTTTTTACTTTTTTTTTTTTTTTGTATGGTCACCGAAGCGACTCTGTGATAAAAGATTACAATTCATCAATAAAGGGGTTTGAGGGAAATTGGCAGGGTGGGATAAGGACACTGGTTGTATGAGTTGAGTATTCAGTGTGAACTTTAGTGGATTACACTTGACCCTCTCTTGCTCGACATCATCTTGTTGTTGAAAAGGATCAGGATCAAATGTCTTTATGTTCTTCTCACAGTACTTGAGGTTATTTTATGGCTGATGAAAAAGAAGAGGACACAAAATAAGAAAAAGATTCAGATCTACGGTTCGATTTCTTAAGAAATTATTCCATTATTGATGAAAGAAGGACGATGGATACATTGTAGTGTTTTATGGGATTTGGGTGCTCTTAGTGATTCATGTGATTTTCTGGATGAATTCAATATCTTAATGTTTAGTTAGAGAGGTTGTAGGGTATCTTTTCCATGGAAGGTCTAGCAGTAGACATGATGTAGCTTTTAATTAAAGACTTTTAAGTTTTATTTCCTTATTTAAGTTGGTTGCTAAAAGAAAATGTGGTAAAGTATACCTCGACATGAACGATTTTAATGGACAAAATATTAAAAATTAATCCTGAAGCGTTTCCACCAAAAAAAATTAGATTTATACAGAGGTTTTCTCTTAAACATCTTTTGTCCCTGAAACTTGTATCGAATTGTTTTTCGGCTCTCAATTCTTATTTTTTAATCTTGTGTTTACCAGTTTACAATTTGTATGGTAAGTTTCGGGATTTGAGTAAGATTTATGCTATATTTCCACCGAGTGCTAAACTGCGATTAACACTAAACTTACCTTAACTCGGCTCACATTAGGTCATACGTCGGAAACTACGCGACATGATTATTCTTGTTTGGTATACTTCAATAAAAATATGATGCATGATCAATGACAGCTGACAGATGACAGATTATGGAAATAACATGTAATATGAAAGATAACAGGTGACAGATAAAAGATGACATTTCGGTTAGCGTAAAACGTACGGTGAGTATTGACGAATGAAGGCTTACCACTGGCGGTCAAATTTCGCACCGGTAGGTTGCTATAGATATTGACAGTTCGTTGATTTTTGTATTAAAATATCAGGTGCAGCGGCAAATTGTTTCTTATATTTGATAATTAAAGAAGTTAGTACATCATTTTTTATAAAAAAAAACAGTATTAAATAAGCTTATGCAAAAAGTGTAGTTACGAATGTAATACTCAGTTTTTATTTTTAATAGAAATTGCAATCTTCGAGCAATCTAAAATGCAATTATAAACATAATAATTAATACACTTTATTAAAGTCACCACAATTTTATAATAAAGGTAACAAACTGATATGACAAATATTTGTTTACGCATTTCACACTTTGTTTAACTGATTTGTATGTGAGGTCTAAAATTATAAATAAATATTAGGCGTAAACGGCCCATACAGGACCTAAGCCTAGTTTCTCCGACCATTGTGTGTGCGAAGTTATATTTTTGACACGAATGGCGGCACCTACAGTTTAATGCCGATTCCGAACGGCAATTTATTTTTGAGAAGCTTCTCATGACATTTCTTACTCTTGGATGTTTGTCCGAAGTTCGCAAGAGGTGGGTCAGCGAATAAAAACTTTCAGGTGAAACAGGTCGGGATTTGAACCGGCGACCTCTCGCTTAGTGATACGCACTTAACCACTAAGCCAAATTATTCAAATTATTCATATATTTAACAATATGTATTTTGAAATGTGAATTAAACTATTTTTCAATAAGTTAATACTTTATTTACTTACATGAAAAACTAATGTTTCTTTATGGAAATCCCATACACATTAAACAACTGTCAAACTTGTATAGATCGCTACTTATTAATTTTTTAACAACCAGGTATTGCAGGAAAACTTTTCCATTCGTCAATCTAGTGATCGAACTTTGGGTTTTTGGTACGACGAATACATTTATTAAAATAAATGGAGATGAGGTTGTCCTTTGGGGTTCGCGTACATGATAAAATCATTAAATTTGTCGATTGTGTTCACGCAATGGTCCAAACTTATCCATATTTGGTACGTGAAGAACGAAAATATTAATTCATAAGATATAGTGTGCATTTCTTATCGTATTAAACGGGGGTCGAGTTACTCGATCAGTGAGCGGGTGAATAAGCACAATAGGATTATGCCATACGAAGCATAACGCATCGAACTCAATTGGTGTTTGTACTAGGAAGACCCTTAAGACTTGTACCAAGGTAATGACATTTTGTGTTTTGTCATTGACGTTTTTATGTCAAATTGTGATTTTAATGTTTTGAAATTCAAATAATAAAAACAAGTTAATATTCAATTTATCAATTAATTTGCTGTTAGCATTTCCCGTAGTCTAGAACATGTTGTATATCCCTCAGCGAAGTTTACGAAAACATTTTTAGGCAGATCGAGGTGCCATAATACTTTTCTGATTCATATACAGATATCTTTTTTAATTTTTTTTTTGTTTTCGCAAACACTTTACAAAAACTAATAAAACCTACACCTGCAATTTTATTGCCTTACGACAACTTAAGATCTTTCGAATGAAAAAACACACGATCACTGACAAAAAATGTCAAATAATAAAACTCGATACTCGATACCATGCTCGATAACTGAAGTAGTAATGCCAAACTGATACGTATTGAACGTTAACTGATACTGTAAATCCGCCCAAAGCATTAAACAGTTTTGAGTGGCAGTAGAAATACCAATTGCACAATACTTCATTTGCCTAATTGTAAGAGGGAAGTTCTATAGTCCGAGGTGAACCTAAGCCTTAACCAATAATGGTCTCCAATTAGTGTTTATCTAACTGTCTGTCTGTCTCCAGTGCCGCGGGATTCCAAGTTTGTAACCTGAGGCCTTCCTCTACTGGGTTGTCTCTCCGAATTAGTCGAGTCGAAGATTTTGCGTGCTGGAGCGTTGGAGTTCATTCGATCTATAGATGTCCCAACCATCTTTAACGCTCAACGCGCAATTTTTATATTATGTCAATTTCGCTCTCCAGCTCGTACAGTTTGTCATTAAATAGTCTCCTTCAGAACCCATTAACACAAACTGGGGCAAATATCTTGTTGTTTGAGAAAGTTCCTTACTTTATAGTTGCCTTTGTAGCCCAAAGGAACAGCGATTGGCAAGTGTTATTTTGCGTTCGATTTCCGTAAAGACGACATGTTTTACTACCTCAAAGTTATAGCTATCGATTGTGACATTATGGTAGATTCGTCGGTGATGGGTTTTCATTCTTGTCGACAGCACACAGTAAATAGTTTAGCCGCCGTTTACAGCTAGACACATTTTTGCCGATTCTGTTTCTTTGCAAGTAATTGAACAGTCTTTAGGAAGATCGTACCCCGTGTTTTGGGCTGTAAGTTTCTTACAATTCTTTTAATTCTTTCATCGTCAATGTTGAATGGTTCACCCTACCTTACAGAATAATTTGTGTCATCATCGAGGCTTAGCAGTCTGCAGACTGAGTTTTCCATCTACTGCACTGACTGGGACTCCTTTATAAGGTTTCCTTGTTCATATCCACATATGTCTGTCCGGGTCTAGTTCCCCTGACATATTCTTCTTACCTCTTTGCATGATATAGCACACGAATATATCTCGTACTTTTATGCCGCGTCGGGCGCTCTGTAGGTATGTTGTTTTCTGCATATGCCTGTCGCCATTCTTCATCAAAACATGACTTTGGTGGTGGTGGTCTGGTGAAACTCAACAAATCAGTTCCTGCATTTTTGATGGCTTCCTGGCATCATTGTCCGACCTTGATGCTGGATGCAAGCAACTTTGAGTGACAGGCGATCGGGATTAAATTAAGCATTTTTAATGCCAGTATTTGACGCCGATTACCCGCAATGACGTCACTCTCAGCTGTCAAACATACCTTGTGTGCTCTATATCATGGTCCGAGCCTATGTTGGTCCTCGGTTTGTTCGGACAACTAAAATACTTGAGGAGTGCCGATCGCAACATGATCTATCTGGTCGACGGTTTTCTGATCTGGGACCTCCATATTAAGTGGAGGAAGACATGGTGTCATCCAGTTTATACTTACTTACTTAACGGGCTCCCGACCCGTGAAGAGTCCCTGCCTGAGATTCGGCTGCCTCCCTACCCTCTGCGATCCCGAGCACGCTGCTTCCAGTTGTCCAGACCAAGCGCTCTGGCATCCGCGATGGCTTGGTCTTTAAAACTAAGGTTCGGTCTTCCTTGTCGTCTCTGGGGGCTGGGATTCGAAGATTCTCTTGGCTGGAGCGTTGTTGTCCATTCGCTCGATGTGGCCGAGCCGATGTAGTCGACGAGTTTTAGCTTTTCGGACTACATCCACATCTTGGTACAGCTCATACAGTTGTATCTTCTCCTCCATTCGCCCTCCTCGCACACAGGACCAAATATCCGTCGAAGGATTTTTCTTTCAAAGGAACCCAGTATTGACTCTCCTTTCCTGCTTATCGTCCAGCACTCGGCGCCGTATAGCAGAACTGGCAGGATAAGGGTTCTATAGAGCATGCACTTTGTCCTTCGAGTTAGGAGTTTTGAACCTATTTATTTTGCCAAACCGAAGGAGCAGCGGTTTCCTAGGGTAATTCTTCGACGGATCTCCGCTATGATGTCATTTGTAGAGTTGATGTTTACCCTGAGGTAGATGAACTCCTTAACTACCTCGAAGTTGCTGCTATCAACAGTGACATTTTGTCCTAGTGGGTGGACAGATGATTGTTTGTTTGTTGATAGCATATATTTAGTCTTGTCCTCATCATTTGGACTGATCTGTTGAAGATAGTGCCTTCCGTGTTGACACCTGCCCTGCGCACTATCTGCTCAAGGACAAGATTGAAGAAATCACATGACAGCGCATCTCCTTGCCGAAATCCGGTGCATGTTTGAAAGAGTTCAGATGAGCTGCTGCCAAACTGCACATCGCGTGTTATCTAGTGTCATGCGACACATCTGGATCAGTTTTGACGGGATCCCGAATTCGACCATCGCCACAAAAAGCTCCTGACGATCAATGCTGCCATATGCGGCATTAAAATCGATGAAGAGATGATGTGTCTCGACTTGAAACTCGTTGGTCTTTTCCAGGATTTGCTTTAGTGTGAAGATTTGGTATACAGTTGATCTGCCGGGCCGGAAGCCACACTGCTACGTGCCGATTAGTGTGTTGCAGAAAGGTTTGGACGTTCACACAGTACGTTGGATAGGATCTTATATGCGACATTAAGCAGGGATATGCTTCGATAGTTCTTGCAAGACATAGGATCGCCTTTCTTGTAGATGGGACATATGGAGCTGATGGTCCAGTCATCGGGCATGCTTTCCTCCACCCAAACTTAGTTGATGATTTGGTGCATGCGCCCTTCCATAACTTCACCTCCGTATTTGAAAAGCTCTGCAGGTAGACCATCAGAGCAGGCGACCTTGTTGTTCTTCAGCTTTTTTATAGCTAAGCCAACCTCTTCTATACTGGGTGGAGGGACTGGTTCTTCATTGACTGGACGCGGGTTCTCTTCTTGCCCCATCACTCTCTCTCTACATTTTGTCCGTTAAGAAGCTGCTGGAAATGCTGCTTAAATACATTTACTATTCCCTGCACGTCGGTGACTAGGTTTCCATCGCTGTTACGAAGAGCCTGTGTTCCGGTCTTAAAGCCAGCAGCCATTTGCTTGGATTTCTTATAGAACTTCCGGATGTTGTTTCGGTCATCCAGTTTATGCTTTTCGACTATTTTATTTTCAATATAACGCACATAGTGCTCAACATTTCTTTCTTCTAAAAATAAAACCGTACTTGAAATGTCTTCTATACCTTCTTACAGAGTTATTTATGGTAACCTGGGACAGGGAATAGGGATAGGAAAAATGGGGATAGACCCCTACTATGGAATGATTTTTTGTTTCTAAAATATTTCCACCAATCTGTTCTCAAAGTTTTAAAATAACGGTCTCGGTAACACCCTGTATTTTGTGGAACTATTTTTAAATAAAAAAATTTACAATAAAAGAAAGCTACATCTTTTCCAATCCAATGTGCCTCCTTTCTTTCCAAAATAGCTGACCCCTAATTTGTATTCCATTTTTAAACGTTCTTCCTCGCTGGAGATACTCTCTCTCTCTCCTCTTTCAATTAAACGAAAAAAAAAAAGTTCAACTATACTTCAACATACATCCCAATAGCAATCATTCCTAAATTCTATCACCATTGATCCCCAATGAACCGATACTCGTTAAACAATTATCCTCGAAAGTTGATGATAAATTAAAACTTTATCCCAAAGTCTGTGTACACACATACATAAGAAAACTCCTCCAAAATTAATTATTCACATTAGCATAAGCATCAAGTAATCGAGCGCGATAATAAGTTTCACCGCAGCAACTAATGAGCCGAAGCCGGTTAAGCAGGGTTCCACTGTGTCTGCCGCTTAATATGAGCAACATGTAACAACGCTCGCCTTTCCAACAACATTTAAAACACAGCTTTAGCAACAAAATCAGCGCGATTTACATATGTATGCATGCAGCATGCTCTCAATCCTGGTCCTTGTTTGGGGATAATCCCCTCTCCACACCTTATAAAGTTCTCCTGTAACATTGTTGCACATGAACCCCATTGTCATCACTTTGTATTATTTACAGGAACAATTGTTTTAAGTTTTCCAAGGACGTGGGAGATATTATGCCGGTGAAACTTTTCCATCATCTGGGATTCAGTTAATTATCAAGAGACAGACACACACACACGCATACGTCGTAGATGTACACCATTGCACTAGAGAACACAGTCATCGTGAACCGAGGAGCTAATGAATTCATTGTACAACGCAGACAGATAGTTTCTAATTTGCTCCATAAAATTTAAATTGACTAAGCAGTCCGAGGACAAAGTTTTCCAACTTTCCATTGCTGGAATCGTTGCCGTTTCATCGTCCTTGTCGCGTGTGAAAGTTGGATGAATGCGTTTTATTTTTTCCGTTCCTATTTGTGGAATTTGTCCACTCGTCGCAGTGATTTGATGGTAGAGCGAGTTCTCTTCGCATTGTTCTCCTTGGCAGGGTGTCAAGTGATAGGGTAGTGCCCTACCCGCTGACTTACTTATCATCAGAGACTGTGGTTGTCTTACAGATAGAAGATAGAAGAGTTTTTATTACATTAGCGTATTTTGCTTTGCGCCACAATTATCAGATCGAAAAGAGAGAGTGCATTAGTTTATTCAAAAATTTCGCGTAGTCGGATTGCATCGGTGGGAAGCTGATTTATAGATTGTCAATCGAATTGTTGAATTGAAATCTGTTGATGAGCGCTTTGATAATTACAAATTACTGGTTAGCATTGACTGACAATGTGTTGGTAATTTCTTGATCAGATGAGTAATTGATAATTTCCTTAGGAATTATGAATAAAACCTAGCGATAACTTTGCTTGATTCGACCAAGCTTCTTTAGATACTCCTGTTATCATGCAAAACATCTTTATCTTTCTGTGCATGCTCGTTGCTTTCAGCTTATGGAAGATTTTTTCGGTCTCAGAAGATAGTAGAGTTTCACTGCCCCCTTATCAACCTCAAGCGTACTCGATGATTGATGTCGCCATCAACGGATTTGAACTTTTCGCACTTGAAAATTACTTTTTTGTTCAAATAAATGTCCGGAATAGGTCGGAGTGGGCAGTAAGATACTCTGTGTTCTAAGGAGAGTTTCATCCTGGCTGATGACGCCTCCAACTCAATAACTGGTGTATTTTAGGGTCCGTTACTTTTCTTTCAAGCATTCTATCGAGGACAGCTCCGTGGTGCCCACCGAATTTGATAAAAATGGATAGAGCGTCATCTAACTCTTCGCTTTGCTCCCTCGTACATGTCAATGATCATCTTTACGTAGGTTTAAAGAAGTCCTCTTTGGCTTCGTGTCACCTATATCTGAACCCCTAGTGGTCTATGGAATGGTTTTTATAAATCAACCAAAACCATATGCAAATCCTTTAAGGAATCGCGATATTTTCCCATTAAGATTATTTGGATTCCATCTGGGGTTCATTTACACACGACAAACAACCCGCACTAGTCATCAAATAGCCATATTATTTGTCACAATTCGCCGTCTAATATGCGGTAAACGAACTTCAACGTGCCGTGAAAGAGGCTTTAACCACAATTGAAGAATATTGAAGTTTTGGTGGTCCTGAAGTCGGCGATGCCAGAGCGCTTAGACTGTATTACTGAAAGAACCATGCCCAGGATGGTAGAGAATGAGAATGGGAGGCTGCGGTGTTTTAAGTGTTTTAAGTATTATAATTATGAACAAAAAGCAAACTATACTCAACGCCTTAACGGTATCCTTTTTTGCTACTGTTTCGAATACATTATTATTTTAAAGAGACAAATATTACATTCGTGATGATATTACGACTATAGGGAAGTCCAAAAAAGGGTCCGACAATGCCGTCCGTCGGTCTGTTTGTCCGGGAGTCGGATGGCGAATCGGTTTGACGAATTTGCTTCAAAGATCTTATATAAGGGTTTTGGAGTAACATATCTCAGCCTTTGTTTTCTGTTTTCTTTTACCTGCAATTTTTGTGTAAGAGAATTTGGCTCTTTTTATAACTCTGGCGAAGCCGGGCGGAACAATAAAATAAATAAACAATAGGCGTACACGGCCCATAAAGGACCTAAAGCCTAGCTTCTCCAACCTGCAGTGTAATGCCAATTACAATTGGAAATTTATTTTTGAGACGCTTTTCATGAAATTTCTTACTTTTGAAAGTTTGTCAGACTTTCGCAAGAGGTGTGGCAGCGAATAAAAACTTTAAGATGGTTCGGTACTTAAACACACACGGCACACATGACTCGATGGCAGTGAAATGCTGCTACGATGCTCTGTAATCCCTGCACAAACTCAACAAAGTTACGCTTGGATGGGTCCCCGGTCACCAAGTAATTGCAGGCAATTCAACTTCCTCTGGTCTCCTGGGAAAGACAATCCAAAAGACTCATTAAACCTTACTCGTACAAGGAAATACTTATGCTAGATAAGGACATAAATATTTGTTGGCTTACTCACAGGCCATTGTGGCCTGAGATGAATGTAGATTCTGCATGGAAGAAGACGAATCCTCTGAACATACTCTTTTCAACAAAAAATACTCTGCCATCAAGGACGTACTTACCGATAATACGTCTCTTCGATTAATTTTCCCTATGACATAAAATATCTTTTTAGTCGCAGTCAGCCATATGGGCAAAGGTATATTATAAAAACAAATAAAACATATATTCTGATATAGTCAGGGACTGTCGCTCAGTACTAAAAGGTTTGTGCAGTCAGAACCGGGTGAGACTGTGCTGAGTGTCAGGACACTGCGAAATAGAGGGAAATTCCCAATAATAGGATGCCTCCTCGAAAATAGTTATGTTGCTGACATCGAACTTACAATCTGTATTGTAAGGATCATCATAGTGGCAAAAGCAAAGCCAACCTAAGGTGGTCAAGGCTCGCGGACAGGGAGAAGCTTAGAACAGTAATAGGTGACAAGTCTTTACACAAAGATAACAAAGGCTTTATGGTTTTTGCAAAGAAATTGGTTGTTTCCCCAGAGAGATTGTGTAAGGTTTTTTAGCATTTCAAAAAAAAATCTGGTTTCCCAGGGATCGTGACGGGCCGTTTCGTGTTGGCATTTCCACAACAAGCATTTCTTGCGTTTACTCCACTCTCAATGTAGCACTGCCATAACTATTCACCGATAATTAATTTTTCATAGCCAAAGATTAAATTATGAATTGCTATATTATCGTCGTTGAAAATTGAAATGTGTGGAAAAAAAAATATTTGAGCCTCACTCAGGAAAGAAACACACATTCTTACATCTGTAAACCTTTCATTTGACTTAAAAGATTAAGTTACTTCCCCCTTCAACAAAAACCCAACGTTTTCATTTTCTTTTAGAGAACCCTCTCTGACATATTAGCAAACGCGCTTCATTTGTATTACCATCTTATATTAATTTTGTCCCGTAGTACGTATAACGTTCCTTCGTTTAGAGTGTTATTGCCACCCCGTGGAAAATCCATTTGTTTTCCATTCCGCTGTTAATGAGTTTTGTACAACCTTTACCCCTAGTTGTGCCTCTTCCACCGTTGCGTCTCCTCATCTACCCTGTACAGAGGTACTAACACTTAAATTACAACTCCCGCACTTTCTAAGAAACTTACCCGCTCCCATACAATGCATACAAAGCGCTTTGTCGAGGTGGCACAGGCAACGCGTTGGTATCGTAGTCAACGTCGTCGTTCGTCGCATATTAATATTCACAACGGAACCTAAGAAATTATTTTACAACGAAGTGTGCAAAGTATCTACCGATGCAAGGCAGGCAGGCAAAGCATACGACGACTTGTAAAAAATGTAAATTTCATTTTGCGCCAAGAGGAGGCTCCACGCAAGGTCCAAATTTGTTAAAAAAAAACAGCCCACTCACCCCCCTCATATCCCACTGGGACTTAAGCTGATTATCCCTCCAATGACACCGAGTTAAGAAAACGAGAAAATGCAAATCATGTGCACTGCATGTCAAACAGAAAATGGAGAAAAGGACAGCTTTCCCAGTAATCAATTTGCACTTCAAGACTTCAGCGTAGTCGTTGTCGTTGTCCTTACCCCTTTGAAGGGTTTGTCGAGTGTCGACAGTCGCAAACTCTGTTTCACACTGAATTCAAATTCAATTTCCTTAAATAGCCATAAAGTATGAAATATATTTAAGAAATAACTTCTTTTTTTTTGTTCTCTGTGCTGCCTTAGCAGAGATTTTCTTAGTCAGGTCCAAGGTCTAAGGATTCTTCCTTTTGACCGTGTTTTTTTGTTAACATCTTTTTCGATCCTCGCCGACCTTTTTGAGTCATAAAATGTGATTCACTTAAATTTGATTACACGGTCCTTCGAGTGTAGTAACTGTGTGTGAATTGAGATGACGAGAAATGTCCGATGTTAACCCCTTTTTAGAGAGTTTGGTCTTTGGCGCTGAATACCACATTTTGAATACCGACAATGTATGGGTTAATGTGTGTGTTTATATATCGACGAAGAGGGCCGCCATGCGTCATAATCTTTGATGTTCGTTTCACCCTTTTTAATTTATTTGAAGGGATTTTTTTTTTAAACCGATATTGGAGATTAAAGTTTTTTCTCCATTGGGGAATGGTATGTTTTAATGGCTTATTGAAAGGTTAATAACTTATAAAGCTTTCTATACAAAAGCCCGAGGATAAAGAGTTTTATTAAAATTTTTCTAAGAAAAAAACGAGAATGCTTTCGAAAATTGAATTTTTATCGGAATGTGCCAACATAGTACATATTATTCAAGCTACTCGGCTACATTTATTTATCATCGGGGAAAGTGGTAATAGACTTAAGGAAGGTACATATCATCTTACAGGTGTGGGGGATTGGAATAATATCATGGAGTACCGGGCTGACACTAAAAAATTATGATCATAAAAATGCTTGGCATTCAAACAAATTTTCATAAGGATTCGCTGTGTAGTATCCTGTATTCAATTAAGAACTAAACTAAGTTTTAAGAAACAAATCCTCAGTATAAAATCTGAGGCTTTCCGACTTCTACGTCAAAAAATCCAAAACTTGTGTGGGAACGCATACGAAGCCTTAATAAAGTTGGGAAGAGGAACAGAGTTTCCATCTACTGGATACCAGGTCACGAGAGCATTACTGAAAACAAGGCGGCGACCCTCTACCGAGACTAGGGGCAGTAAAACTCTTTATAGGGCCCGAACGCATCAGTATTAACAAAAATAATCTACGAATCCTAACTGGTTTTCTGACAGGGAATTGCAGACTCGTGGAACATTTAAAAAAAAGGTAATTAAGGTGAAGCTCCGTGCAGATTCTGCACTGAGACCACCGAAGCTCCAGAACATGTAGAACATGTATGGAACCCTGCGGGGCACTGACCCAAATAAGGTTTAAGTATTTGAGAGGAACCAAATTTAAGATGACGATTTATCAGCAACGGATCCACTACTCATTCTCAGATTCATAAAAGAAACTGGACTGGATGATGTAAATCTGAGTGATGAAATAAATCTGAGTGGGCGATTCTTGCCAAGGCTACAGAGAATAGATCAAAGGGCTCCCTGAAATTACACCCAAAAATTAAAATGGTAAAATAGCGCAAAAACCTCCATACAAAATTGTCGCATTTTTTCCATTTAAAACTTAAGCCCAAAAAAAAAAAAAATCTCCAGAAAGTTCCATTATAAGACTCCCTGAAATAACGTCAAAAAATTGATATGAAAAAGCTCCCAGAAACCTCCATACAAAGTTTTTGTGTTTTTTTTTCGAATTTAAAAGGAAATGCCCCAAAAAGTTTTTATTGGTGCAGGTAAATTATTACACAAGGAGTTTTGGGCTAAATTTCCATATTAAATTTGGGAACATAATTTGCTTTTTCTGGCGTAATTTCCATTTTATTTTTTGGCTCTTCTTCCTAAAATTTTGGCGTAATTTCCTTTTTATTTTATCCAAAAATATGCGCCCAAATTATTTTGGCCTTTTTTCCAAAACACTTTTTGGCGTCATTTTGGAAGCCATACTCAAACAAAAATCCTGGAGTGAACACATTTACACACATTTCGTCGGTTCGAGCTTAAATATCTTGCCTTCCAGTTTCGGATGATCCACCACCGAAACAAATCAAACGTTAGCGTTGTTAAATATGCCTAGTCCAGAGGTTTTTAGATGCATGTTAGGGCAGACCGGGGAGACAGTGTTATGTTGGCTTCCCTTTTTTTTGCAGGTTTTGTTCTTTTGCATGTGCCTTGGTTTTAGCTTCGTATTCGATTTTTACTGCGACTCTCCTTTCTTCGAAATCTTTTTTTTGTCAGATTTCAGTATATATAGTGGACGAACTTCTTAGCCCGTTTTCTTTGGATTTGGTCTTAGCTGTAGTAAATGAGCTCGTCCTCACCAATATAGCTACATATGTAGAAATTAGAATAGGAATTTAGAAATTAGTTTTGGTAATACGAGGATAAGCCTGACTAGTATTTGATGTTTTTATGTCAGAACGTTGTTTAGCATCGTCGGTTATATGAATCACAGCGCTGCTTTTGAAAAAAACATGCTGATCAAGAACTAGTTAATTGCTGCATGTTGTTTCAGGCCGGTCAATACAATCCTAAATATACCACATACTAGAAGTCCAGATTGGATATTGTTTACGGTGAATGCCAAGGAATAGAAAGTCTTTACAGCAGCAGATGAAATATTGTAATTTCCACAAGCTGTATTTATAGCCCAAAAGGTATTCTGTCCAGTGGTTGAAGTGTAAGAAGAGAAATACAATGGAGTCCACCATTTTTTTTAAATAAATCAAGGACTGCTATCGACAAATGAGATTTATGGTGCAGCAGAACAAATCTTTATACCCTATCCAAAGGCCATATTTATACACATAGTTTGTAACACCGCTTAATATTCGTCCACCCCTAAAGTGCATATAAAGGGTGTTTTTTTAAAGGTTGGTTTTTGGAATAGAGATACATTTTGTGGTCAAATATGGCAACTCTAATGTCATTTATGTCCAGTTTGGTTTGCCATTTCATCATGAACAGGTTGACAAATTAATAACGCTTGCAAATCGTGCAAATTTATTTCGAAAATAATGGTTCAGTTCGCGATGTTTACCGCAAGCTTCGTTCATTTTATGGTCGACATAATTGTCCATCAAAGCAATTAATTCGGTTAACCATGGATGGTTTCCGCACTACGTTTACTCTATGTGATAATACAAATCCGCAGAGACATCGAACAGTGCGCACCGAAGAAACAATTGCCGCTGTAGAGCAAAGTGTTGAAGAGGACCCGAATGAATCGATTCGCCACCGTGCACAGCAATTGGAGCTTTGTCCATCAACTTTATGGAAGATTTTGCGCAAAGATCTCTTCTAACGACCTTACAAGATCCAGCTTGTGCAAGAATTAAAGCCGCGAGACCATGCAATACGTCGTGATTTTGGTGTATGCGCCGAAAATGAGATTGATATCGATGCTCACTTTTATCGCAAAATTTTGTTCAGTGATGAGGCTCATTTTGGGTTGAATGGGTAGGTCAAGCCGCATTTGGAGTGAAGAGAATTCACATGAGACCCTTGAAACGCCATAATTTCACGGAATGGACCTGTCAATTGGCCACCAAGATCGTGTGATTTAACACCATTTGATTATTTTCTTTGGGTATATGTGAAGTCGCTCGCCTATGTCAACAAACCAGAAACGTTAGGGGACTTGGAAGCCCACATTGCATTCGTGGCGTTATTGCGAACATACTGCCCCAAATGCTTGAAAAAGTGGTTGAAAATTGGACCTATTGACTTGTCTTATTCGAACCAGCCGCGGCGGCCACATGCCCGAAATCATATTTAAACATTAATGGCATAAAATTATCCTGCCAATAAAGCCAAATTGATGGACATTAAAATGATTTTCTTGTGTTTTATTTTAATTCGAAGTTCTATACCTCTAAAAAAACACTCTTTATTTATGATCAGCATCAAAATCTAAGACTTTTTAGCAATGTACTTCTGTCACCAATTTATAGGCCTATAAATTAAAACTAGAAACCTGAAATTTGGAATATATACTCCCTAGGGTCTTGAAATGGTAGAGTGTAAAACTTCGTTTTATATGCCCAGTGCCACGTCCACAATTAAGAAAAAACTGTTTTAAGCCTTAAGTTGATGGAATTAAGCACTAAGACCTTCACCAAACATGTAGACCGTGACCTCCTTATATATTTGCCATACAAAGTTCCGATCCGGGATAAGAAATGTTGCGGCACACATTTCATTCATGTTTCAAATGTCTTCAGGATCCAGTTATAAACGTCTTCTAACAGGTTTCTTGGTTTGTAAAAACCAATACCGACATTATGTCGAACGAAAGGGATTAAAGGCTCAGCCCTCTACGGAAAATTTTAGTCCAGGAACTTGGAATCTTAATTTTTTGTTGTTACGGCAAGATTCAAATAAATATGTATTTGCTATTATTTTTAAATATTTAACGTGCGCTTCTGTGTCGGAAAATATTTTCCCTGTTTGCTAAGTTCAATTAACTACCAGAATTTTCTTGCTCTATTTATTAAAACCTTTGTACCTACATACATAACATTTTAAAGTTTTGTATAGAATTGCCTCATCTTTTAAAACTGACCTTATACTGATGCCTGCATACTGGCTTTTCTGCATATTTTGGAATCAAGTCGAAAATAATTAACCAACTTTCTAAAAAAATAAAATTAATATTAGGATCCCAGCTCCTCGAACAATCGTTTGTGCAAAGATATATTTATTTTGACTCGAATAGAAGGGACGTAAAGCTTTTCATGGCAAATTCTTGGATGTTTGTCATACGAATAAAAACGTTTAGGTGGCACGGGACAGATTTGAACCTACAACTACTTGCCTTGCAGTCTAACCGAACCTAACCTCTAAACATCCACCGTGCTAACTTTCTACCTAAAAAAATAAGTTTTGAAGAACTGGCATTTGGAATTTTTGTCAATGCCTTCTTCTTCAACTTTGCCATCCAGGTTATGATCAGGAATGAGGAATCGAACGTTGTTATGATGTTTTTATAATTATGCGTTTTTAGACCTGCCGCGATTTTTAAAACACATTTTTCTTGTCCCTACATTTACTTAGGCACAACCCTCCTTAAAGGGTTTATCGACCACCTATACTCACGGGACACGTGCCATACACAAGACACAAAATTCATTGCAGCAAGAGGTAAACATTGATTCTGACTTCACGCTTACAACTAAGCACGTTTTTTAAGCCAGTACTAGATTCGATTTTAAATCAAACACAAAAAATGTCATTGAATAGTCATTAATTTGTATTCGAACGAGAGGCAGAGTAAATTCTGTCGTAAATTTTAAGCAACAACTTATTTGTTGCACGAGCTGGATCTTGTAAGGCTTCAAACCAAGGGAAAAGACAATTTTCCATAAAGTGGGCGGACAAATACCAAGCTGTTTTGAACAAAGCGCAATCGATAAATTTGGATCTTCTGCAACACACTCTTGAGCGGAAACAATATTTTCTTTACTACGCACTCTTTGTATGCACACATGGCCAGATCTCGCAAACAAAACCAGTCAATAATATGCCGAATAGCGATCTCATATGGACGATTATGACGGGTTTAATAAGTTTTACCATTTGAAATATTGCAAATTTGTTACTCAATTTCGACGTAAGTAGGCTTTGCTGTTAAACAAAACCACAGAAATATCAAAAGTGATTGGTCCTCGCTTCATCCCTTATATCAATGACAATTACAACTGTAGAAATTCTACACATCCCTCTACGGAAAAAGAATGAAAGGTAGAATTCGCCAACAGAACTCCCCCCGCCCATCATTCAAAAGGTATTTATTTATATTTCATGTTGACAGCTCATATTGTACCCCATAAACACTATGGCAACTGCAATAACTCATTGCAACCGTATCTCAAAATAACAGTTTTAAGCATTTTGTTCGAGTTTCTTTTGCAACTCAACATTTTATATTCATCGCACTTGAAGAATAAAATCCTTCGAAGGACATGTTTATCGTTGAAATTGTTAAAGAAACACTCCCCATGGAAACGAGAATTTCGGTCATGTGCTAGTGTCGTTATCGCGTCGTAAAAAAGCACCCGAACAGTGTTTTGAATGCCATAAAGAGCTAAGCGTTTTTTTTTTGTTTTTTTGTGCGCGCGAGCTTTATTTACTAGAGAGTTCCTACTACCTATCGTTTTAAGGTTTTCCACCAAAGGGCGATGCATACACGTTGAACTTTTAAGGATAATGCTATTCGTTTAAAATTCTGTTCGCTTTAATTTACTCAGCAACAAGGAATAAATGTCTTCTTTATGAGGGTTTCAGAGTGTAAACTCAGCCTCCAGCCAAATGCAATATCATAAAAGCAAAGTTGCAATGTCTTGTAAAATAAACCGAAAAACCAACTTGAGTGGTTGTTGTTTTATTTGGCACTTCATTGAGTAGTGCAGGTAGTGCTGGCGAAAAAGCAGCAGAAATTAAGTATAAAATGGTTCAAGTGCACAACTCGCACAAGCGGATGACAGGAGATGCACCTATAAGGGGTGAGAAGAAGAAGTGGGTAGACGTAGAGTAGCTAGTAGAAGAACTTAAAAAAACCAAACTCAAGACAACAAAGATTGTAATAAACGCACACATTTAAGAGTTTGTTAAGCTACTTTGTCTGACATTACAGATTGTGGGATGCTGTTGAGTGCCCTTGGAGTTTTTGTAGTCATGAAAGACTGCTGCAGTCTTCAGTATTTATTGGAGGATAAATCGAGGGAGGGGGCATCTTTAAATCCGGATGATGTTTCGTTTTGAGAGAGAAGTTCCAATGACGAAGGCTATTAATTGATAGTTTGAACCTTTGGCATTTCTTTGTAAATAGATCCTGAGTTAAAGGTTGCTGAAGAACTCAATGAGAAGTCGATTGTATAGTCAAGCTAAACTAGAATTTAGCTTCTTTTTATTGTATATGCACTCACGACCGTGAACACTAATTCGCTGTGAACACTAATTCGCTGTGAACACTAATTCGCTTTAAAATCATGTGAACATTTGTAAAGTGAACATGAAACGGAAGGACTTAATCTAAGAACAGTGCATTGACCTGTTGAAGAAACCGAACAATACCTACTCCCATCCACTTAAATCTCTCTCAATGATAAATCAAAAACAGTTCAAGCACTAAATTGCCTTTTATTTTGAAGCGCACTGCTTAAATTTGTAGAATAGTAGAAGAAAATTTCCAGATTGCATGCCCTCGATGAATTACTTATTTAAAGCACCATGCCCAACCGACACTCCCGGCCATCTATGATCATCAGAATGTCTTCTTATGCTATTTCGACTTGGCCATTCTTCTGCCTTCGTTTCTCGTCCTGAATGATGAGAAATACTAAAGGAACTTAGGGTTTATTTTTTATTTTATTTTTTTAAAACTGAAACAGTTTTCCATTTAAATGGGTAGGTGTGTCTGTCCATGAGCACAACTACCTCATCCGCACTCGCTGTGAATAATGCGGTAGAACTGAACTTTAGAAGAGAAAATAACAATGCACTGCCATTCTATAGTATAACATACCGCCATCATCATCATGAGAACCATCACCAGAAATAGAAGAATAAAAAACGAAGCAGCAGAAGGATATAGAGAGAGGAATAATATGCAAGGACAACAACCCACAGTGTGGCTGATGGAGGCGGAAAAACCAGCACGGAACCAAATACAAAACGATACATTTTCGTGTTTCGAATTTAAAATTTTTCAAAGTGATAAATGTTTCTTTGAAATTGCTCAAAGAAGGAGAGAGCTACGTACAAAAGGCTACCCTATTGTGAAAGAAGAAGCCCAGTGGCGGGTTTCAGCATTGAGCAAGAACAAAGCGCGATACATTTGGCCTTGTACTTAGCTCCTTAAATACAGGCGATTGAGATAATGTGTATATATATTTTTGTGTGAAATGCAGGCAGTGATGGAGGAAGGATTCTGGTGTTTGACCTGAAATGGACTCAGTAACTTTTAAGATTTTTTGTTTGATTATAAAAACATTTTTTATTCTGATATTTTATTATTAAAGGTGACAAGTTGAAACTGCACCCTTGAGTGATATAGAAAACACTACTGAATCAGTAAGGCTCAGAAAAGGAATCCGCTATTCCCGGAAGATACTCAAAGGACAGTAGCGGAAATTGGGGGGGGGGTAAAAATCACCTGAGTTGGTTTGTAAATAAGGGTCGCTAAAGAACTTGGCTGGACACTAGCGTGCCATTTAAAATGCGTAAAACTTGGTGACGCTGACCTAAGAGCTACAGCATCTAGAGGCATACCTCAGAGAGGTTTAATCTCTTAACTCCTATAGATCCAAGTCATCAATGAAATACTTATGACATTTAAGGAAACAGAAGGGTTAAAGTAATTGCTTACGCAGATGATGTTCTGCTGCTTGCGTCAGACAAGTTTGACAAGTTCTTATAAAGTATAAGGAAAACTCACTACGAACACTTAACTTATATACAAAACAATGTGGCCTTGGGGTTTATTTTCAAAATATCGAGTTAACAAAAGAACATATGTACCACGATTCGAACCGCAAGCTATCGAGGGGATAAAGGTGGCAGAAAGTGTAAAGTATCTAGGTGTACTTAATCTTTTAGATAGAAATCTTAAATAGAGGTTCAATGTCAATGAACGAGTTAATATGGCAGCAAATGCATTCTAAGAGGCAACCGCGTGTTTGGCGGTTGTGTATGACTAATACTCGCATCTGGTGAGGGTGGCTAGCAATAAGCGCAATAGCGATACCAGCCTCGGCGCTGCTTTGGAAGCGATTCTAAATGTCTCCCCCTTTTATATATACTTGCATGAATCAGCTGACAAAAACGCATTGAGGATCAGCCAATCCATCACCTGGAACCGAGTTCTCTTAGCCTACGCATGAATTTTGGAAATGGTAAGGAACAATGTTATCTCCGACTAAATGTCACCCTAACTGGATTTTAAGAGACCATTACGCCATTAAGAGACAACTGCCACTCAGTAATCTTAGAGAACGAGTGAAATACAAGATCAAAATAAAAGCCAATAACAGGTGGAAATTGTTAACCACCTATGAAATTATGGACAGAAAATTATCAAAATCGCACCAGTAAGCTTGCACAATAAAACATTGGTAGAGCTGCATCGATAAGGAGTCCCATGAGGACACAATTTTTCATCTCTGTCACTGTCCAGGTCTCTGTAAATTGAGGAACAAAATACCTTGAAGCTTCTTCTTCCAAGGACTTTTAAACCCTGTCAGACAACTCATTTTTAAATTTGTACAGGTTTCTGAGATCATCGGGATGGCTCAACAAAACTATCCTAACCATATGTACATTTTACCGACAAGTTTTCCTATGCAGAAAATATATTACCTATCAAGTCAATCATAAAGAGGATTGAGATCTAAAAGAGAACACAAAGTTCTTAGCTTTCGCAGACTTATATGGCTTCGCTACGAAAATATTTGTCACTATTGACCCTTTGTCAAAATGGGAGCGTTAATAATGATGTATTTTCTGTACTTTCTTCTTCAAAATATAAAAAATATTTTACTTCAATGTATCTGCTCCATTTTGTTTTTATTTTTGAGGTAATTCGACCAAGCTTCGTTACTCCTGATGTCATGCGAAGCATCTTCAATCTTCATCTCCGCTGCTGTCAAATTGCCCTCATACCTTTGGTACATTGTCCACCATTCACGACATTTCATTCACGTATGGAAACAAGAAATAATCGAAAAGGCTAGATCTGGAATATGATGGATGACAAAGGAGTTCGATCTAGCAGATCTCCGTTTCATCCATGGCTACGAAACGGCGCAAAAACTAGGTAGAAAAATACAATATTTACGAACATCGCCAAACACCCTTTGAAGATGTCAAATGATTGAGTCTGTTATCGATTGTGAGCAAACACGGCAGCGGCACCTATCTTGCGGAAAGCTTTTTCATATCCTAATATTTATAAAAAAACGAAATCTCTGATCCATGTGATAAGCCTGTGTTTTTGTGACTCTGTTTTAGTTTTTTTGTCTAACACGAAAGCCATTCCCCCCAAAATATTCACCTTAATATAAAGTGCTCGTTGCAGAAAAATTTGATCCTTACTTCTTGATCAATACTAAATGGCTCCTTTGGCCAATTAGCGTCATGGACGTTATGGACTTCATGTAGCCCCAGAGAAAATAATAATTGAGTGGTGTCAAGAAGGGATGGGAGATTGGTTACAATTGTTGACAATTCACCCGAAAATGTTACAATCCGATTTTGGTGGATATCTACACAGATTCTTCTTCAATAACTGCGGATTACAGGTACGATAAACGTATTCCAACTTTGTATACAAAATATTTTTTTTCGGCACAGCCCGTAATATTGATTGTTCGAAACTGGGCAAGAACATTTTCATTGCGAAGACAACGCTTTGCACTTTTCAACATCTAAGGAAAATGTATATTGTACAAAATAGAGAAGAAGTTGGTTTGACTCTCCGAAAAATTTACCAAGTTTGAGCTAGCAATTTGAGTCCTTAGTAAACTTTTTAGAGCTTGACACATTTTAACTTGCATTCGGACACATATTTAATTTTTTTAACTACATAAAATTTACAGAAACGAAGTGAAATATCTTTAACTTTTATCACGCATCTCAAATAAATTTGTGTTTCCATGTAAGCGTGGCCAATATTTTATTTTACATTTCACGCTGTTCCAAAAAATGTAACAGAATACTACCAAAACTTTGTATTTGAAAAATAATATAAAAAAACTGACAGAAAAGTTTAAGTTTTGAAAATGTTCACAAGATCTAAGACGTTGTGGTCATATTTTTCGAGATTCCGCTGTATGTGAAAATGTTTTGTTTGGAGAAGTTTTCAAACGCTTTAAGGGTAGTGGCATATACCTTATACGGGCGTTTCACAAAGAAAAATTGTAGCATTCGTAATGTGTTTCGCGCACAAACGCAAACATCTTCAAATAGCAAAACTTGTGCACATGTATAAGCAAAATTTTATCAATAGAAAAGTTACAAATAGAACAATCCGATGATGATCATGAAATCCCCAGTCGCTAAATTTTTCCTTTTTATGGCATGTAGCGCCCTCTTGCTGGAACTACAGCTCGGATATATCGGATATTATAGTTCCATGTGGGTGTGGCTAAGTGTGTTGGACCAAATCCCGGCTAGTACCACCTTAAAGTTTTTTTTCGCTGCCCCACCTCTTGCGAACGTCTGACAAACATCCAAGAGTATGAAATGTCATGAAAAGTTTCTCAAAAATTAATTGCCGTTCGGAATCGACATTAAACTGTAGTTCCCTTCATTCGTGTCAAAAATATAACTTCGCACCTAAAATGGTTGGAGAAGCTAGGCTTTAGGTTCTGTATGGGCCGTTTATGCCTATTATTTTATAGTTCCATTAAACAGAGCTCTAGTTTTCATTTTTTTCGAAAACTCAACCACGTATATATATTTTTAAAGTATTCCCAAGTCGAAAACAACATTAAAGAGACATTAAATCATTTTATGTAAAATAAGGTTTAATTAATAAATGCCACCAATAACTTTGATTTATCTATCCTTATACGTAGTTGTTGCGATATTTGTGCATTTCAACAAAAATTAAATAAACCAAAATAGACCAATACAGACCTTTTCTTCTTTTCTAAAAACTATTAAAAGGTAATCCCATACCTGTGTTATTTTGGGTGCAAAACTGTGTCGAAAACAACTTCTCTCGATGGGTGAACTCGTCGTACACCTAAATATTTCTAAGCAAATGTTTCTTCTAATTCGATTAAATCTTTCGCATACTTTCTGGCGTGTGCTTATTTTGCCTCTCCTCCTGCAAGTTGCAACTAATGTAGCTCTATGCCAGCCCGCTAGAAAAGCACATTTTTTTTTAGAAACAAAAAGAGAAAAAAAAAACAACTGGAATATCGCACCATGTAATACCACCTTTCAATGAAGCACGCTGAGGACTTGTGAAGCTTCAGAAAGACAGATAGGAACGGTAATACGGCAACAGAGTAACAAAAAAAAGAACAAAAACAAAAAAAGCGCACACTGCTAAAGCCTCTTGAAGTTTTTATTGCGATTGCAAGCAACTAAAAGTGCAGCACAAGTGGAAGTGAAAACCCATTTTCCAAAAGAAAAACCCATATATCAGTCTGCCTTGGGGTTGGAAATGGAGGTCTTCCACTGCCAGTGTAGTGCAGTGAGATGAGAGCATGGCGACCGGAGAAAAAGGTTAATAGCTGTGCACCGGAATGTTAATAGTTTTCCTTCCTGTTGCTCTCCTTATTGTAGAATTTTATACGCGATCCTTTGGGATTTTTTTTTTTATAATTTCTAAGTATGTGTGTTCTTTTTGAATGTTGCTCCTTTTGGGGTACTTTCTAGAGAAAAGCGAAAGATAGGAATGGCTTACACTCATGTTGAGAGTATGATAGTGAAGTAGTGTGTACCAAAAATATGTCGACTTATTAGTTTGGTGGAACACATAATTTTGCGGTTATTTCCGTTGCCGGTAGTTCCAAAGATAGGGCGGTCTGTGCTGCTTTCTTAACCTTAAAATGACAGTTCCTCTCCTGGAAAGAAGAGAAATTCGCTTCTGACTTTAAATTCGGAATCTAAACCAGAAGCACTTATACAACCAAACACCACAAACGTCAAAATAGATAAATGTAATTGTTGTTGCTGATGCATTTAATAATACTTAGATTGGGTGGAAATTATAACCAAATTTAATTGAACAAATAAAGAAATAATATTTTGTATAAGATAAACATATTTCAATAGCTAATTTTGTTTTTCTTCCATCCTCTTAAACGTCATCACATTTACAGTGAGGCGGTTGGAAATACATATACACATATACAACGACAAATACACTTCAAATTCATGTAAATTTAAAGTGTCCCCTTGTTCCCTTCCCGGATCGGAGAGCTCTCCCGGATTACCAAACGAAATCGACATTACATGGTTTTCTCCCAACCCGTTCTCTGGCTCTCAAATTTGCGCACAAAATGTTCAACATCTGGTTGTCACATTGCTTCCTCGCTCTTAATTCTCAACAACCAACGTCACTTTTGAAATATTCAGGTATGGTAAATTGGTATTTGGTGTGTTCACAAACCGATTCTTACATGCAAACCCAGTTTCTTTCAAGATTATTTTTTAATATTGTGTTTAGCAGATTAAAATTTGTATGGTAAATCTTAAGATTTAAGGTAGATTAAGGGCAGATTAATCTTAATCTCGCTTTAGTGCTCGTTGGAAACGTTGCATAAAGAAGAAAAGAGAAGCTAAATACATTGGCTGCTTGGTAAATATGTCAAACTGGCCGTCGCCATGCATAATAAGCTGTCTATTTACAAGCAAGTTATGGTTTGTGAACTCCCCGTCATTGCAATGAAATGACGCCATGTTATCCATTTTTTAACGAAACAAATCCAGATTGCGCCTTACAACAACCTGAGCTTTTAAAAGTGTTTATTCCTTGCCGAGTTCGATTAATTCTTATTATTTGCCAACCCCACTGTATCTCGCAGAATTGGTTCACTTTGGTCGAATGCTGCAAGTCTTAGTGGTTGTGCATTGTAACTTTGTTTCCGTCCTCGAGGACTCTTTCTCTTTATTATGTGCGAAATTAAAAATTACGTTGAGGCTATTTTATGGTTAGAGGATCGTTTGTTACCTCGTTTAGGTCTTTAGCTATCAAAAGGGGATTCTGCAAGGATTCTGTGTTGGCAAAAACTAAAATAACAAAAAAAAAACAGAAAAAACGCTTTTACAAGTGTCTTCGAGGTTAAATGGATACATCACAGCAGGATACACCCTTAAATTGTCCAGTCAGACAGTGAATACGAAATGAGGAATGACGTTGGACTTATAATGGTTAACCAAGGTCTTTGTCGTCGTCTTTATCATCGGTTACTTCTTCAAAAAGGACATCAAATGAAGAAATAAAAATACTTCCAAAAAAAATAATCTGATGTTTGTGTGTGTGCGTTGGTATATGGTGTGTAATCTCCTAAGTTTATACCGTACGTGATGTCCTTACGTGTCACTAAGTAAATCAACGAAATCACTTGGTATTATAGAAATCACAAGTTGAATTCTAAAAAAGGTCACTCATGGGGTGGGTGTTTAGTCGTCTCGATTATATTCTGCTCTCTTCAACAGAATACTTATTTTTGTTAAATTTTGTATGTGATCTGACTTGAATGAGGGTGAAATGGTTTAATAACAGGATTTTGAGTTTATCTGTGAAAATATACGAATATCGTCGGTGTCATTGATACTTTTATTGATATGCCCTTGAATAAGCGAAGGAACTGTTTTTGGTTTGCTTTGTTTAAAGAAGTACCTACATAACTACATCTGGGAACAAAGCAATAAAAATAAATAACTGTAAGTAATTTAAAGAAATTTAAAGTTTTTAAAGGGACAGGACAGAAAATTATTTTAAAAAGTTTTCCCAATTGCAATTTAATTCGTTTTTATTCTTCGCTTTTATTGTTGCAAGTGAAACTTATCGATTGTTTCACTCTTATTCCTGTAAACCTTGTTAAACAAGTTGTATAATGCTGAAGACTGCTTTACAAATTTTGCATTGGAATAGATGGGTAGTTTTATGATTCAATGCTTGACTGTGCTTTCCTGTCATACAAGATCAGTGGCCATGTTCTGTAATTCGATATATACATCGATATATTTACCACAAAAACGATACGAATTGAAACAAAATGCTATAATGTCACATGAGGCGTTCTGGAACTGTGTGAATCGAAAAATATTCCAGATGAAACATTTGAAGGTTCTGTGACTATCAAATGCGAAAAAATATTTGTTTAAACTATCAAAATTTATCACATCATAAGAGGTTCAAAAATTTCCAAGATTCTAAAGCAAAAGCTTGTGGAACATATGTCGGCTAATTTGAAATTTTCCAGAGGCGAACTATTAGGCATCAATGCTAATCAAAAATAAAAGGCTGATTGGGAAAAGCTGACCACCCAGCTTAATTCGATTGGCATAAGCAATAAATCTGTGGAACAAAATATATTGTTTTCAATTTCGTAGACTAGTTTAATTTTCTAATAGTGTTTGGCTTGACCTTAAAGCTTCAGTAAAGAAACAGATAAACGTTTTATAAATAAGACAGGTGGTGGGAGCTTTGTAGATGTTCCACGTGTCTTAAATGATTTTGAGGAGGAAGTCTTAAAAATAATGATGGTTGATGCAATAGATGGCGATTCGTTTACCCCAGAGTCAAGAGTCGCAATAGTTAATAAACTAATCTGCACAGACTACTTTAGTAATGTGTACTTTTTTCAGGAACCGATGGTATTTGTTGCCAAACTTGCAGATAAAACAAAAAAAATAAAAAAGCCAGAATTGATGGAGGTAGTTCCGGGTTAAAAAAAGCAATGGACGAAGCAAGACATCTACATGACAAAAGGGTGGCAAAAATGCGTAAGATTGATGCCCAAAATAAGCGGACAACACTCTAACGAATAAGAAAGACAAGGGCAGTTTTCATCTATCAAAATGTGTTCGAATTCTTTTAAATATTTCTTTTTCTTTAGTTCTTCATTTTCGTTATGTTTTTTTTTGTTTATGTTTGTTGTGAAATAATAACAAAATAGTTATTTTATATAATATATTTTTTATAACGTCAAACGCGGTTACAGAAATTTTCTTTTAAACGATCACTTATTTTCCCCGCTTAGCGCAAATGGGTAGTAGACGATTGTTGCGGTTAAGAATCTAGCTCATCTATATCCACAAATATATTTTCATCCGATCCGTTGCCTTCCAACAAGCCATGATAAAGTCGAAAATTATGAAGAACGGTGCATGCGTTTATAAAATTCCCTGCAGATTGGGGAGTCGTTCTTAGACCGACTTGTAGACACCGGAAAAAAGATTTCAAAACATCATTCAGTCGCTCTATACAACTCCTGGCTAGCGCATTGACGTTCAATTTCGGTAGATGAAGAACAATAATGTGTTATAACCCATGGACGTAAAGGATATCCGGAATCACGTTAAACAATATTTAAATTAATACGCAGTTAATGTTTCCAGAAACTTTGTAAAATTACCCAGCAATATTGCATTAATTCGGGATGCTTCCCATATGTATGCAACGTGAGCAGCTCCGCCGAATCTTGCAAATCTTCCAAAGATCAATAGGTTGTAATCACATATCTGAAATGTATGTAAAAAAACTTCAATCACAAAATTGTCGAATGGAATTACCAATTGCACATTCTTTGAATGGTAACCTTTACAGTTCAAGTAGCAATTTTCTTCATCTTGCTTGGGCCTCTTAATTCGGACGTGGGTACAATCAACTGCTCCAATGATGCACGGAACAGTCCCTTATCAAATCTGAAATTATATGAACTCTATTAATTTATTCTGTGGCAACAAGGAATAACGACATAAATCAGTTTTTGCAACTTTACAGGAGAGCGATTACAAATCAAGAACAAAATTTATGGATGAAGTGTAAACACAAAAATTAAGAATATTACTCGAGGATTTTATTTTTATTTAATAATAATAACTTTTTCGTCCATTCATGATTGATTTTGATAAAAATATGACTTATGTCGTTTTTACTTTTTTAAACATTTAGTTAATTCTCGGCTAAGTCGACTTATGCCTTTGGTCTTTTTACAAAAAGGAATTTGGAGAAACTACACAAGTCAACTTATCTTCTTATAATTAAAAAATGTATTTTGGAAAAAGGACACAAGTAAACTTATGATCGCAAAATAAAATTTTATAGTTTTGGAAAATGAGCATAGGTGAACTTATGTGTGTGTTAATAAGGTTTTTTTATTTTGGCATAAGCGCTTAAGTAGGAAATAAAAATTAGAGGATTGTACTTATGCTGTTTTTCCTTGTGCAAGCTATGTAGACATAGACCTATGTCGTTTTTCATTCGAGTGTAGTTAATAACTCGTGAGGGATAAAAACACGAAAAAAAGAGACACGAAAATAACAGATAGAATCGCTATATTTTTGAGTCGTCTTTGCCAACGGTGCTTAGTTTTAAAAAGTTGTTCAATTTGGTAGGTTTTTATATTTTTTGAAAGAAGGTTGTTCGAGAAGTAACGTTAGTCAGAGAGGGCTTTTCAGATTACAGCCAGTTTTCTATAGCTTTTCCGTTAATTTTCCGCATCGAATCAACCCAGCTCCATGGCTTCATCAAAGAAGTTCGCAAGTGACTTTATTTTGAAAAGCTCAGCCGCTAGAGAGATATAGTTACTATTGGAAGTGAAGTATATAAAACCAATTAGGATTTTTCTTAATTATTTACTTTAATTGTGATACAAATAAAAATACCCGGGAACAGGAAGGAGTCTAGTCCACAATATCATAGGGAATGTTGTTTCTTAAAACAATTGCCACTTCCTGGAGGTGGTGATTTCCTACGCCAAGATAGGAGTCAACCTCTTTGCTATTAGCAAACGATTTGTCAAAGTGACTAGTAAAGGATAAGCCAGATGTAACTAAGTTTCTATTGTTGATTATATTGGAAAGAGCCTTAGCATTTTCTATTTTCTCCAATGCTTCTCTAAATTTATTCTTCCTTTTCTGTTCATACTCCTTATAAACTTTGCAGCCTTTGAAAATTTCTGTGTGGTTTTTCCCACAATTGACGCAGACCTTCAAGCTTCCTTCCTCCTGAACAAAAGGCAATTCCCTGGATCATGGCGAGTGTTGCAATTTACGCCATTGTAATTGTTGGCACAATTTTTTGCTAAATCTCCAAATTGGTAGCAAAGCCTAGATTAAAGGGCACCCTTATTGCCCCTCGGCTTTTCCCAATGAATTATTGTATCAAACAAGTAACGAATTTTCAATATTTCCTCCGAACCCGTACCCGGGAGGAGTCTGACAAGAAAGAGAATGTAGAGAATTTTCTCTTTTTTTGAACGAATGGTTTCAAATCTAGTGACTTTGTCGACATTTTGAATCTTGCTTCTCAGCCCCTCCAAGACCTTGGAGTCGGGAAAATCCGACGTTAGGCTCCTTAGAACAAAATTTGTGGTTCTGTCGTCTTTCATAGTGAAGGAATATGCCTGCACTGGTCATCCCCCTTAGCATCTCCATCAGTTTCCGATGGACCCCACAATCGTCCACATACAGCCTACTAAAGGGTGATTTTTTAGCTGGTTTGGTTTTGGCAAAACTGGTTTTGACAGCTGACGTGTGTTTAGTACCTTGTGTCACTGTCAAACAGCTTCAGTTTGGTTTGCAATTTAACCATGGATCGTCTTACAAATGAACAACGCTTGCAAATTGTTGAATTTTACTATCAAAATTTGTGCTCGGTTCGAAATGTTCATCGCGCGCTGCTTCCATTTTATGATCGGCATTCTCGACCTTCTGAGCAGTCTATTCGGAAGATTGTGACCAAATTTCGCACCAAATTTACTTTGTTGGACATTAAACCACCAACACGTTTACGTACTGTGCGTATTGAAGAAAATATTGCGGCCGTATCAGCTAGTGTGACAGAAGACCGCGAAATGTCGATTCGGCGCCGTTCCCAGCAGTTAGGCCTTTGTTACAGCACTACGTGGAAAATTTTGCGGTAGGATTTGGGCGTAAAGCCTTTTAAGATACAGCTGGTGCAAGAACTAAAGCCAGCCGACCTACCACAACGCCGAATTTTTGGTGAATGGGCTCTTGGAAAGCTGGCCGAGGATCCGCTTTTTTATCGAAAAATTGTGTTCAGCGATGAGGCTCATTTTTGGTTGAATGGGTACGTAAATAAGCAAAATTGCCGCATTTGGAGTGAAGATCAGCCAGAAGCATTGCAACAGCTACCAATGCATCCCGAAAAAGCAACTGTTTGGTGCGGTTTATGGGCCGGCGGCATTATTGGGCCATATTTCTTCAAAGATGATGCGAATCGCAGCGTTACTGTCAATGGTGAACGCTACCGAGCGATGATAACAAACTTTTTTTTGCCCGAAATGGAAGTTCTTAACTTGCATGATATGTGGTTTCAACAAGACGGTGCCACATGCCACACAGCACGCGAAACAATGGCGCAATTGCGAGGCGAGTTTGGTGAACACTTAATTTCACGTTTCGGGCCGGTCAATTGGCCGCCTAGATCGTGCGATTTGACACCATTAGATTATTTTTTGTGGGGGTATGCCAAGGCTAATGTGTATAGGGACAAGCCCGCTTCGATTGACGCACTGGAAGCCAACATCCATGCATTCATTCGTGAGATACCGGCCGATATGTGTGAAAGAGTATGCCGAAATTGGACTCAGCGGATGGGCTACCTGAGACGCAGCCGCGGTCAACATTTGCATGAAATTATCTTTAAACATAAAATTGCAAGGTTCAAACTATCGATTCAAATAAATATTTCATTCATTTTTTTGAATTTTTTGTGTTTTTTTTTTTAAAAAAGTTCTAAACCTCTTAAAAAATCACCCGGTAGTACTACCACGATTTACAATTATATTTGCAAATTTAACCGCGCTGATGACTTGTTTTTTAGCTGGATGAATTATTAAGTTGTCCAGAATGGCAAACTGGTTCTGATTCTGATTCCGATTGGTGAATCAAAGGCGGTGTGACGTTTATTTGGTTTTTTCCACCCATTGAGCAGCTTGTCGGCTGTGGTTTGTTGAGGAATGTTACTGTCGGTGGTTTTGATGGTGGTAAAAGGTGAAGTCCCAGATACACTTGCACCAGCCCTGACCTGAATGAAAGCCAAAAGATTGTGGGCTGCAGCCATTTTTCTTGGACTGTTAATGTTGTTGGGCCATGACTTCAGTCTCCCTGCTCCCTTAATGTGCTTGAAGTTATTTTCTGATCTTATTTTTGAGCATGTTGCTGTTAATTAATTTGAGGGAAGAGTTAGTTCGGGACCGCAATCCTTAGAACTTGATGAACAATTTAAATCCAGAGTAGTATAAATCAATTGACGAATTCAATTTATTTTTATTAAGTTCTTCACCTTTCTTGAGAATTTCTAAAAAGCTCTAAAACTTTCTTGAAATTTTCCTGAAGAAAATGTTTCCTTAACCTCAAAATGTGTGTTGGCGTCGGCTGCTCCCAGAAGAATTCAATTATTATTATCAATTAGTAATTTTTAATTATTATTCTTCTATATTTTCTTTAATAAGTGTACAAATATTATTGTTTTGATATATTATTCTTGAATTATTATTCTTCTGCTTGTAGAATTTTCTTGGACTTCAAAATAAAAACTTCTTTAGACACAAAGACGTGTGTTTGCTTCCGCTGTCTGCAGAATATTGACGAACAAACAATTGCATTTTTGTTCACCTTGTACAAGTTTTTCTTCGATTAGTATTCAGTTTAATTTTAATTAATTCAATTCAATCCTAAGAATTTCTAAAAAGCTTCCAGAATTTTCTTGAAATTTCCTTAAGAAAATAAGCTTCCTTAACCTCAAAAAGGTGTGTTGGCTTCGGCTGCTCGACGGTGTGTTCAATTATTATTAATTAATTATTTTGTATTATTTTGAATTATTATTCTTCTAGAATTTTCTTCAGATTTCCTTTACAAAAAAAAAATTAAAAACTTTTTAGAACGCAAAGACGTGTGATCGCTTCGTCTGCCCGCAGAAGAGTCCTGTAGAAAATTCAGAACGAGACTAATATTTGGTATTTGGCAACCCGCTGTTGGACATTTTGTGCGCAAAATTGAGAGTTTGGGTCTTGAAAACATAATTAATTAATTTGTATTTTTTTTTTTTTTTTGTGGAAACGTGTGAGCCAACTTCAGGAACATGAAGTCAAAAGGCATATCACTGCGGACTATACGTGGTGCAATGTGCAGTTAGGCAGCAGTCCATTGAATTGTTCCAAACATTCACCGGGTTCCGGCCATGAGACCAGCTAGATGTGACTTTTTTATTCTTGTCCTGGAGCAGATAGTGCGTAGTGCAGGCATAAACACGGAAGGTACTTTCTTCACTACGATATGACATCTTCGGCCGCGCTCAACGTGCCTTGATTAAGGGTTTAATGGCTTTCAACAAGCGAGCCAACTCTCGACTGGCTAGGACAAAACGTAACAATTGATAACAAAAAGTTCAAAATGGTTTGAAGTTACTTGCCTCAGGATTCACATCAACGTAGCAAGCGACAGATTGTTAAGATTCAAAAAATAATTAACCAAGAAAAACGCTGGGAGCAGATACTAAACTCATCGGTTTGGCAATATACAGTTCTGTTGTTCAAAAGTCATAACACGTCGACTACATTTGCACAGCCGCATCGAACGAACGAACCATAGGTTTAAGACAATAAGGAAGACCGAACTTCTATTTCGTAGATGGCTGTTGTATCTTAGACAAAGACCCTCCACATGATTGGAGCCGGTCAAGTAAACTGAGTAAAAAGAAATACCACTTATTTTAGATATTTTAAACTTTAATACATCATAATTTGGTTCTTAATTTATAGATATCCCAACAAAAACTTAAGCGTCTACCTCCTGCTTTTGACAATTTCTGGTGGAATATAGCCAGCATCGACAACCCTTGGCACCTTCTTTTTGCCGAACCATCTCTTCGGATAGAAGACCTTTTTGCCATCGATTTGCAAGTCAATATTGTCCTCATTTTCAAAGAACCACAAGTGCTGCTCTTTCGTTTTCATTTCTTCTGCAATATTCTCAACTGCTTTAAGCCGCTGGGCGCGTTGCAGTCTATTCAGCTCAGCATTTAACTTTTCTTCCCGTTGAACGTTCCATTTTTTATAAAGTTCTTTCTGGTTTTCAATTTCTACTTTTTCCTGTTTTTCAACAACAGACTTGCAGTAGTCATCCAGTAAGCTGTCAAAGTTATCCGCTTGCAATTGGCTTGCGTTGGCCAGCCGTTCCTGAACGAGCACTTTTAGAGATTCCCTTGTTTCATTTTCGGTTTCAAGGGCTTCTAAAATTTTCAAACAATGCTCCAGAATTTCCTTGTAGAAGATTTTCTCGGTCGTTTTGAGTTCCTTTATCGCATCATCGTACTTCTCATAGAGAGTATAGCCGAGAAGTTTTACATTCGGTGAAAATGGCTTGTCCAGTTGCTTACCGATGGCAATAAGGGTTTTGCCAACGAGATGATCGTGATTGCGGATGTCGAAGTGGTCATCGAAGAACTCATTTCGCAAGAACTTTACACGAACTTTTACCTAAACGAAAACTCATCAAATAAATCTTCGCCTTTTGACTGATAGCAATCTGCTTACCTCTTTTGGTTTCTCATCTGTGGTTTCCTTCTCCTCCACTACGTAGAATGGTTCTCTTCGGTTCAAGTATTTGTAACATGCAAAAAGCGCCAGGGAACGTGGCAGAGCGTTGTCAAAGTCCTCTTGTAGCATTATCAATGTAGCTGTCCGAGCGGCAGAGTGAAAGTCCTGCTTTTTAATCAAATGGTCCAGCAGATAGCTTGCAGAGTAGTTATCCAAAAAGATACCATAAGCAAGTCTATTGTCGAGTACATTTATGAGGTCGGTGATGTGTCCCATGTCAACGTAGTTCCTCACAACGGCGTGATGAGTTGAATCCAATGTGTTTGTTGTCTCCTCCGAGATTCGCAGACTGTGAATCAAGTCATTTATTTCATCAACTCGACTTTCGTCCGCTGCTGAAGCTTTATTTACAAATATATCGACGTCGATAGCATTTATTTTACCACCACCCTGCGGCAATGAACCTTGTTTGATGTCATAATACAAATTTTCCAAATTTGTGTTCTGCATAAATGTCGGTTGGAGGCGGCTGTTCCATTCCGATTGGCATTTAAATTCTTCGGAAAGGAATGTTCTTACATTTTTGCAGATGCTTGAAGTGTTTTTATTCAGAATTTTCGATCGCAAGAACATTTTTCGTTAATATTTATTTTTGTTACCGGAGAAAAAATTGAAATAATGTGCTTCGATGTAATCCAGCTGAGATTTGACTTGACATCGGTAAACTGCATAAATGGCTATGTTCAAGGAGTGCTTGTGCTGGCATGACATTAAGGCTGCGTGTCTATTGTATAAACATGGAGGATACATTTTAGCAACCTTCTAATTTTTGACATTTCTACTGGTGTGAATATAATTTTAGCTTTTTACTACTGTCAATTGGATTAAATAAAATGGCTGAATTCCAAAAGCAGTAAGTAGTAAGCAGTTTACATTTTGAAACGCTTGATTAAGCAGTAATGCAGAAGGACTGCGTTTTGGAATTCAGCCGATATCTTCAAGACATTGGTCTTTATTAGTTTCTATTGAAACTGAATTGTGAATAATTAAATTCCACTTCTTCTCCGCCTTCTTCAAGTGATTCCACTTATTTAGAACATTTTAAAATAATATATTTTTTTCGAAACGCGTTTTAAAGTGCTGTGCGAATTGCTGCGAGATTGCAGACTGAAAGGTTAAAATACACACAAGAAAAAATAAAAAGACGAAGGCTGAGAGATATTTATATATAATTCCTTTAAAATTGGAGAGGCTGCGTATATTATAAAAGCTAAAAGCGAAAGTTCAATTCTTATTTATTGTAAAATTAATTATATATATACTACCGTCTAAATAACTGGCAATTCATAATGGTTCTGGCAATTGTGGAACCTCACCTTGAGCAATCTTCAATTCCTGTCCCGTTGCAGCTAGGCGCAGTTTTGCGTTTTCTTGGCGAAAAAAAATTGTAGAGGTCAATCGGAAAAGGTGCTAACGTAGCTTTAGAAGATAAATAAAACATAATAAAATGTTGACAAAAGTGCTAATATAATTTCATTTTGGTTCGATTTCGAAAAATTTTTAATGGAAATCGATTAAGTAAAGATTAAAGGAATGCACCTAATGTTATGTTCAGATAATCGGGCGAGTTGACTTTTATACCCTTTTCACACCGCATTGAAATCTGAGGTTTCGCAAAAACTCATGAAACCTCCATCAAAATCGCACCTTTTAACCTTTTTAGGATAAAAGTTGAAAATCTTTACACTGCTCTGCGGAACTGGTAGAATATATTCAAAGGTAGGTGCGTTTGCTTCGACAACCTTACGATTGTAACTGCTTTTTTAGGTTCTATCAAAATCTGACACAACAAACGAAGTTTCGAAATCTGAAAAAAGTTATGGGAAACTTCTGATTTTTATTGAGACCCAAAATGTTTTACTTTTTGCAATTCATCCTCTGTCGAGAATATGAATCAAATCCAGACATATTTGAAAATAATTTCTAGCGAATACTTTCACTATGGAAATTATAAAAAGTGCTTTATTTTGCTTTAAAATATGTATACATGTATACGACAAATCGATAGCGATTTTTGAAGTTACTCGATGCAACACCTTCACCGGAAAGATGTCTCTTTATGGGAAGAGTAACCTGTGAATTAAAAAGCATTATTTCTGCTGCCACTACCGCAAGCTATCTCCTTTCGTTTCCATTTGGTAATCCGGAAGAGCTCTCCGATGCGGGATCCCAATCGAACCAGCAAATATATTTCATTTGAATTTGAAGTAAATTTGTCGTATATGTATTTCCAACCGCCTCACTGCCAATCTGAGGCCGATAAATGGGATGGTAGAAAAATATACTATAGTACAAATAGCTCCAGGACAACCCCAAAATGAGTATTACACAAACCTCAGCCCAGTTTTTTCCAAATGTTCTACTAATTTGAACGTCCGCAGACAACCAGCAAAACGAAAAAAACACAACACATAAGAAATAATAACCAAAGCGTATTTAAGCGTTCATGCTTGTGCTGGACCCAGCGCTAGTACCTGCTTATAAGACACTTTATTTCTTATCACTTCTACAACTCAAAGTTATCCTCATAGCTGTCTTTAAATAATAGCAAACTCTCTAGTGCCTCTACGTAGTCATCCGCTTCAAGTCCTGTTGCTGTAAACCGATTCAACTTTGAGATTTTCACCCGACTTGCCTCTCTGTGAAGCGTCTCTAGTGTGTCAGCTAAGTCGCCTGAACATTGTACTGACGCAATAGTTGGAACTGACCGCACTTTGTATTCTAGTTCACGGGGATTTGCTCCCGTAAATCCATTTCTATCCAGTGATTGAGCAAACATTTCTCGTGGAAAAGGAGTTTTAATCGCCATCGGTTCCTCCACAGATGAGACATGCGCCATACTGGAATGATTCTGACACTGAAAATATAACTGGAACATTTGTGAGACTGAATCACATCGATAAGCTGCCATCTTCATCTGCTGCTGAGCTTGCTGCATTGGTCGTTTTAACCGATTTTTTGGAATGCCTCGCACACTCACCGACTGGACTACGTAGTCGTTTCCAATTTTACAATTCGGTGAGAGTTGTGTGAAGATATTTCCCTCAAACTTATCCAAACAGTCAATTAGGTCTTCATCGCTTCGCATTTGAAAGGGTAAGGCAATAGCGGCGGCTGTGAGTTTCCTTCCATAGTTTGTCAAGTCGCTGCAGAATGCTCCTAGACTACTAGAGAGCGGGGCATCTCTTAATCGGTATCTTATGCTGATAGTATCTAAATAGGAAGCTAAAATGGACGATGTCTGATAAAGGTTCTCGGCTTGGTAATTCAGCAAAGGTATCTCGCGAGGCTGTCCAAGCTGTTTCCCCACACGACCTTGCGTGCAGAGTGGCAGGAACATTGGACTATTCTCAATCAATTGACTGTACGTAAGTGCCGTGTTGACCAAGCGAATAGTATCTGTCATGGCCTCATCTATAAAGAAAAGTTAATCAGAGATCTATCTTTTTCTGGAAAATGAAAATCGTACCTGCGCTTTGGTAAAGAACACTTTTCGGGCTGAAGAGAGGAATCGATAGGTTAGACTTTGAGTATTCATCGTTTAAATGCACCAAACATTGAGTTGCCAGGCCGGAGTAACCATTGTGACAGTCAAACATCGTTTGGAAACCCTTTCATGGACGAACAAACAATGTATTGTTCGAAGATTAAAAAAAGCTATGGCGAGCATTACCTGACAATTATCGCACTCCTCGACGTACTGACGAATTTTATCTGAGAAATCATCTGTGAATAACTCAGACTTCCACATAGCCGCGCCGTTGGAAAAAGTATCGAATGACTCATTTGTCGGAGAATGCTTGTATTCCTTGATGATGTTTATAGTTCGCGGGTGGTAACGAGTATACAAGTAATCAGTCCACGAATCAACATTATCACTCAACTTGTACTCTTTCTCATCGATATCAACATCTGGATTGTCCAGATCTTTTTGGAAATCGTGTTTTGGTATTTCGTTTGATTTAATTACTTCAATGTCAGATTCTTTCCATTCCATTTGTTCTTTTACTATGTCTATTGGATCCAGCTCTTGTTCATGTTTTTTTGGATCATCTTTATAAAGTTCTCCATGTTCGGACATGTGCTTTAATGAACCGTCCAAGTCGACCAACAACAATCGTGGAGTAAATGTGGTCCGCCCCTAGGAGAATAACGCTATACGAGTACTTTATTGAAGATGAACTAAATAATGCAAACCTTATAATCCTGGCCCTCTCGAAAAAGGACATCGTTATCGATTTGTGACGGTTCCTCAGAGTCGTATGTGAATCCGGATTCCTAGAAACCATTCCGAATAACTTTAAGGGTAAACATCTGTGAAACGTTATTGAAAATACCTGAATATTCCACCAATGGGCGCCAACATAATTGGAATAGTTTCCAAATTGAAATGTTAAAATTTCTCGGGTACTACTCATTGTAAAATCTAAATCGCTGAAATATTTTAAAAAGCTTGTTGAATTTATCGGAAATTTGTTAAAAATGAAAATGACAGCCGGCAAAAGAATGATGTTTCATTGTTTGGTAAATAGTGATGCCAATTCTAATTTCTTTTAACCTATAAATATTTATATCTGCGAAGAATCCGTCGGAACGAAAAATTCTCCGCAGCAGCGCCTACTCGGTCAGTGACTGAAATTAAATTCGCGATGTATGTATGTTTTCGGAAAAGAATAATAAAAAGGCGGCGACGCATTGATTTGAAATGCTGCCTTTTTTGCATCAATTTCACCAGAAGCTCTTAGTGCTTGGTGATTCATTTTCGTTCACTCTTGCCCTAGAAACACAAATTTAAATAATAAAAACCAAAAATTGATTTGAATGATTTTTTTATTTGCATTGCTGTATTGCTCAGATCACACATAGCATTTATACGAAATATATTTCAACATCTTGTTAACTAACAATGAAACGTCAAAGTCAGACATATTACAATAAAAGTAAAATTAACAACACTTTCAAAAAATTAAAAACACAAAATTATTGTCAAAACTGATAGCACCCTGTAAATATACCATGCCGTCAAATTACTTCATTCTTTAAATTTTTGGCATCACTCCACATTCTGGTCGGCTGTCATACAGACAGCATATGTTCAACATTTAAAAAGTAAATAAATACGTTGAGTGGCTTCTCAAAGTCGCGAACAAAACAAAACGATGTCTTCCCGGGTGCAGGCACTATTCCGTCAGGCTCTTAAAAAGTATCCCACCGCCACACAAGCCGTACAAGTGTCCATATTAATGGGAGCCAGTGATATAATAGCACAATGTGCTGTTGAAAAGGCCCCTATAAGCGAAATTAATTGGAAGCGAACCGGACAATTTAGCTGCATGGGACTCCTCTTTGTTGGGCCGGCATTGAAAATATGGTATGGAAAGATGGAGAGCATGATAAATCCAAATCAGAAAGCTTGGCAGAGAGCTGTAAAGAAAGTAGCATTCGATCAATTGCTATTTGCTCCATTCTTTACTGCTGCGTTTACCTCAACACTAAGTGTGATTCAAGGACTTAATCAGGAAGAAATAGTCGAAAGGCTAAAGAAGGACTATTTGACTATACTAAAGACTAACTATGCACTTTGGCCAGCTGCGCAGCTTATTAATTTCGCCATAGTTCCATTAAACTACCAAGTGGTGTTTGCGCAATCGGTGGCAGTTCTATGGAATACATACTTATCCATGACATTGGGCAGCAATAAAGTCGTAGAAGCAGCACCGACGATTTAAGTTTTGATACGTTGAATAGATGTGATTTTATTAGTTATAGAATAAATTAATTTAAACCTAATGCGGTGTTTTTATTTTGTGTTTCTCGGTGTTTAAGGAATTTGTATAGATGTGAAATAACCATATGTTGAAAACACGTGCTCAGATTTATCTGTTGCTTTCTAAAATGCCAAGATCTGATAAACTTTTTAGCACGTTTCAAGCTATTTTTACCCTGCTCAAAATAGAACCCGTAATTAACTGAGCTCGTGTGTTCTGCATATTTTCGGAAGCTTCATTACATCAGCCCTTGTAAATTGCCATCTGGTTGAGGACTTGCTTAACAAGTGAAAGGACAAAAGGTCAGTTGTTTTAATTCAGCGCAAAGAAGTTTGCCGTAATAGTTTATTAATGGCGGTGTGGAACCTCCCTCTCTCTCTTTATCCTCCGTGAAGAAGTTAATTCCGCGATTGGATAAAGTATACAGATAATATAATTTAGTAAATAAAATGCTTACGGAATTTATTTCTGTACTGACAACGTATTATCTATTCTGTACCAATAAAATGTGCAACATTTTTTATAATTTATGACTAAGTGTGCAATAACTTACGGTGTTTGCTTTCGTCTGTATTAAACAAACTGAAGATATCATTGAATCAAGTGGTCTTACCAAGTATATACACTAAACTACCAACTATGTACTTAGCTATTTTTCGATTAACTGGTAAAACAGTTGATTTAAAATGTTACTGTTTCCTTGCTAGTAATTGAAATTCGCGCTAGTTTTATGGAGTAGATTGTGGTAGAATAATGCATCCCATGGCCTATTGTGATATCCTCCATTGAAACCTCATCCAGCTATATCCACTTCTTTGAAGTAGAAATTACCTAATAACCGTTGATGTTTTTTTTTGATAAAGCAATTTTATTCAGATAGTATGTGTTCTGCTGTCTTTACGTCTTCGCTGAACAATCTGCAGTTATTATCTTGTGCTATCGCCATGTTCATCACTCAATCAATCAAACTAATTTCTACTTAGTTGTAGTAGTTGCTTCGTTTTTTTCTTCTAGCAACTTTTTGTAGTGCTTATTGATATGCCTGCAGAATGGTCTTGGCATCATGAATTGCGGAACCTGTTATTCTGCTTCCACTGTGTTCTGATACCCAAATCAGATGAACTTTGCCAGTAGTTTAAGGAGTTGTAGACAATAGCAGACCAGTTTTTATGTTATCTCAAAGACGTTAATTGCAAGTACGGCTGCCCTACTATCAGAGAGAATGTAGACGTACTTATTTGTTGTGAAGCTCTATATACTCTCGGACACAAAGTTCCGTTGCGTGGATTTCCGCCTGAAATGCAGAGCTGCTTATATATACTCCTGCTACAACTCCCATCATTTGTTTTAGATCCGCCTTTATACCATACATAGGAATCATCCGCAAATGTTGGTTTGTTCTGTTCACAGCTTTATGAAGTGTAACCTTGAAGTTACGTTGGAAGTTATATCGTGGTAGACACTTGTCCATTAAGTGTATTTCTAGTAGTTCCTATTTTATAAATAAGGTTTGAATTTTATTTATCTTCTGTGACGAGCATGTAGGCGCTTACAATCTTAGCAATCTTTCATGAGTTCTAAATGAAGTGGTGGGATGTTTTCATTGCACTAGTTACATAGATGCAAGCTAGTTTCTGCATTTTGTTGAGATCAGCCTGTGCGGACCTCTGCGTAGCTTTATAACACCAAATGGTTTCCGCCTACGTGATAATTGGCCATGTACATCAATATTGGCATTTTGAGGTTAATTCCCCGATTTTTATCAAGTAGACTTTTTTGTTGCCATAATTAGATCCTGGCTTTATCGATCGTCTTGGTAAAGTGCGTGTTCCATGAGTAATTCCTAGATGTTTAACTTCCGATAAGTACTTTATTTGTTGCACCGAAGAGTGTACCATTTCTGCATCTTTCTAGTTTCATTCTCTGCGTGGTTCCGTACAGTATGCCAATCTCTAATTGTATATCGAACTGTGGCCACCAGTATGCGCAATTTACATTTTAAATTGGCCACGGCTCGTTCTTCTGACCACGCAAGAGCGTATATAAAGCCCAAACGATGGATATCTGTCAGTTTAACATTCACTGGCGGCAATATATGTTTTTAAAATCATTGCTCGAACTTTGAATAAAAGTGGAATAATAGATACCTCTTCTTCCACTTTCAATCACATTCAAGTCGAAATGATTTCGAACTGTTTAATATTTCAAATTTTATTTGTTTCGCTGACAGCAACTAGTCATATCTCCAATATCAATGCATTCCCCGACGAATCAGGTTATGTCATATCCAATGGAACCCTTCACGATGTACACAATCTCGGAAAATATGTAGCATCGATACAATTTAAAGTTTCAAGTGGCCAAGATGAACATTTTGGATGGCATCACTTTTGTGGCGGTGCAATTATCGGTAAAACTAAAATACTAACAGCTGCACATTGCCTTTTGGAGTAGATAAATTTATAATTTGAATTTTAAAAAGAATATATCTTGACACAGCATTTTTTGCAGTAAATTTGGAAAACTAATAAAACCCCAACGGATAATCGTTGTGGTTGGACTTCGTAATCGCTTTAAACGCACCAATACCACCTTTGTAAAAGAAGTAGCATCTGTTGGCTATAATCGAAACTATGGAAGAGACCACACTTATCGCGATGATATAGGGTACATAATTCTTAAGGAGGAGATTTTTAATAATTCAGCAACTGGGATTATAGAGTTAGCGGACAAGCTATCGGAGCCAAATCTGCGCTGCACCGCTATGGGTTGGGGAAGACTGTTTGATGTAGGAATGATTTTCTTTAAACTGTTCTGTTATTTGTAATAATTGATTGTGCTGCATGCTGCTTTTACAGAACGGTCCTACATCAGCCTTTCTTACGTTTGTAGACGTAAGGATTATAAGTCGAAGTTATTGCAAAAGAAGATACTCGCTCGCCTTAACTCCCGGAATGTTGTGCGCTGCTGATCCAAATGACTGGACGAAAGATCCATGCACTGGTGATTCGGGTGGACCTCTAATTTGTAACGAAAAACTTGTGGGAGTAGTATCATGGGGTGTGGGATGTGGTACTCCGTATTTGCCTGGAGTCTACACAGATGTTTATTTCTACAGATCATGGATTCAGAGTAATAAAGGGTGTCTGTCTGTTGTACATCATGCAATTTCTATACTCTTTTCGATCGTATTAGTTGTATGAATTGATGAACGGATGAACGGAGGTTCTCTATAATTTCTTAGAAATAAATATTAAATTATGCAATAAAAAAAACAAAACATTTTATTTTAATCATGTAATTTAGTTTATTATTAAGATAAATAAGAATGTGATCTACAAATCCGGTTCGTCAATCTGTGAGTAAAGTGATCGTTGATTGACTGACTGTATGCGCGGTTCCGTCAGCTGCTGAAGAATATATTACGAGCCTTCATTGTGGAGATGCATTTAAACGCTGTTGTATAGATCCTGGAGCAATGGTCGATGTAAGTATACCTCAAAGTTGGCTGTCTGCTCGACCGTTTTTGTGGAAATGATTTAGTTTTGATCAGCGACCCTGTTATTTTACAGAATTTTGTGGGGCTTGAAATGTGAGGAAGATTCGGAAACGTTAAACATTCTGCTGATGTGTATTTAAATTTTTTTACATCAGCTTACTTCACTATAATAAAAATATTACAGTAGTAACTCCACAGTGATGGAAAATGTTCCCGTTTGGAAGAGAACCCGTAAAGCGGCATGTTAACGATTCAATTAACAATTGAATTCTTTAAAAGTTGCAAAGTTTTTATGGCAAATTTCCGTACCAATCAAGTTTTGGTCATATTTAGGATAAAGCGATATTTGCTTATTACACTGTATGACAATCTTCTTCTTCATTTTACAGATACAGGTTCGCCGATAGTGTGGCATTGCCATGTCATAAAGATATATGAATGCAAGAATGTGGTGCAAGAGCTGGACCTCCATTTGAAAGTGCTATTTTTTTATTTTTTATTATTGAGTCCATTAATTGAAAGACTAAAAACTTTGAGACACATATCTCGGAACTGGTTCGTCCTCTTCTCTTCATTTAAGGACGAGATTATGATCAGGGTTATAGGGATCATAACCCTCCCACTTCACGGCATTCCTACTGGTCCGCCTGTGGGGTTCGCCGGTTCGACCTCAAAAGATATCTGCAGGCATCCCGATTTTGGATCATTTCATCATTGAGGCTAATCAAATGCTGGTGTTTGTGCATTTGTGTGATCCAGGAGTTTTTAGGCCTGCCTCTCTTACGCGATTGTAAGGGAACGTTGATTGCCATTGCCTTTTTGACGGGGTTCGTAGGATCCCTCCTTTGAACATGACAATACCAACTGAGTCGGTCGTGCTCCAATTTGTTCGAGATTGGTTCTTTCTGCGAACTGGTTACAGCTTCAAATCTATTTCCTATGTGTTCCATATATTTCGATAATCTACAAAAAAAAATTGCCACCACCAGCATTGAAAACACACTGTCTTACTATCCAACAATATTTTTCGGATGTCGGTTAAATTATTTTTTTAAATTTGATTTGAGTATTGAATGTTTGCACTTTATTGCAATAAACACTTTGAACGGGAATGATGGCCTGACGCATGTATCATCATTAAGGTTTGTATAAGATTGTAATAAGTCTATCCTTTCAGTGAAATTCAAATTACTTAAGTGCTCTTGAACAGATTTGAATCGAAATGTCCATGGAATTCTATGGTAGTTCGCTGATCGGAATCAATTTCGCAACTCATAAGCAGTTCAACATTTTTTGATCCCTCACTATGAAACAGCAACATAGTGCGTCGCAAACACCACTCAATTTCTCAATAAGTTGGCATTCTCATTTGAATAAGTAGGCAAATTTAGATTCAAACACAACAAATTTGCATAGACAAACCAAACCACTTTTTATTATATGGAAACACAAGCTTTGCATGCATTTCTGGTGTATCTTATTGTTCTCGATGTCGATGTCGAGAGGCCTTTTATAAACATTGTAAAAGGTTATTGTTTATCTTTCAAACGTTTTTCTTTACCCTCACTATTAGCCGACAAGAGATAAGAATATTTCACTCACAGACTTGAAAGGCTGCTTCTATGTGATCTATGTTTCTTTTTTATTTATGACCCACCAACATAAAAATATTCATAAACTTTTAGTTGTGTTTTTGGAATTGTCAATCCTCAGTGAACAGTTTTTGCAGATCAATTTCACTTCTTGGAAATCAACTTACGATATGAACCTGCTTGACTTCAAATATGAAATGTTTAAATATCAGAAAACCGTTGTTTTATACCTCTGGTTTCACCCTAATACAAAATTTATATTTTCTAACAAATTTAGCTAACAAATTTAGCTGTGTCAACAACAAATTTGAAGAGTCGTGTATCTTTAAAGTCGGACGCTAGTCGAGGTGAATATTTCCTATTTGATTAGCTTATGGTTAATTTGATTTTTTAGCTGAACAGTTTTAAAACATAACAACTTTCTTGATGCTTATAGCGAAATGGCTAATCATAAACGAAATTCAGGATTTCGCAATTGTCACTCAACTCTTCCTGAAGCACTTCAGTGTCTTCCATACATTCAAGTAAAATAAAATCGACTTGGAATTTGAGTTGGAAAACTAGGCTAGGAAGGTTATTGCTCGAGTCAACATGATATGCGAAATTCGATAAAAATGTTGCTGAGTTTATTTTTATTTGTTTGCTTGCTGAAATCAATAAACGACTACACTACAGTAGACTACACCAATTTTTTGGACCAAGTTTATTTTTGTACACCTGAAGTACGCATTAGTTAAAAGCGGCCGGCATTGAAAAATCTGCCTTACTTTTTGAAAAAAAGCCCGAATAAAGTTTATTCCTGTTAATTGGTTAGTGATTCCCACAGGCGTTGTGGTCAAGGTCTTGGCGAAGGCTTTTGAATTCAGCTACATGAATTACAACTACGTTAACAAAATCATGCGTAGATGCATCCATTCCAATGTAAGCAATAAATTTGTTCCAACAATTGGGATGATTTATAACTTTAAGCAGTTCCGATGAGGATGATATTGTATTCCAATATTTATTGGATAGTTTCAAATTCGAAGCGATCGTATGGAATTAAGTTCATACAAAAATATAAACTTACAACCAGAGTGTGACTGAAATATATTCTAATGTTAATTTCATTTAAATATCTCAATATTTCAGAAATATTTGAATCTTATTTCTACTCAATTAAAGTGATTTTACACAGTGCGCTTTTTTGCGAAACAATATTTCAGTTTTTGAGATTTTTTATTGCCAATGCTGCGACACACGTCCAATTTGGAATCTGGCATTGGGTAAAAATTGGTCAAATTTAGTACGAATTTCTAAGTAAATGTGATGAAGAGCTTTTTTAATCAGAAAACGAATATTATTTTGAAAGTGCTGATTATTTTGTAGAAACTCCCGAGGCTGCAGTAACTAAAGAAAAACAAGCTAACCAACTAAGAAGATCAACACGAATAAGAAAACCAGTATTATTACCAGATTTCATAACTAACATGATGACTGATAATAGATGACCTTCCCTGCTAAAAGAAAATATTATATGAACGACCAGGTGCAACGTTAGGGAAAAACCTATGAAGAAAGAGTACGAATCTTGTCAAAAGAACAAAGCATGGATGTTGTGTGGCCTTCCGGATGGAAGGAACGAAATGCTAAAGGTTCAATCAAAAGTGTCTAATAAAAAGGAGTTTCGTAGAAGATTGGCATCGATTTTGGAGAAACTTTTTCAGTTGTGGTTCGTTTATCTGTAAACGATTGTTTTGAAAGTGAACGATAGAGATATAGATATACATGATTCAACCAGAAGGTTTGGTAAATGAAACAAAAGTTTTCAAATTAAAGAAATCTATTTACGGACTCACAACGGGTGAGTCGCATATGAAATGAAAAATTGGATACCGAACACAAAGGAATTGAATTGTCAAGATCAGAAGTTGATCACTGCGTCTATTATCGAATCGAATGGAGAAATATGTTGTATATAGCGATTAATGTCGACAATTTTGACTGCCCAAACGTGAATCAAAAAATATCACCAATGTGTCAATTGCATTTGATTAATGTGGGCCATATGGCAGTCAACGTGTTAAGTGATTACAAACAAACTAAAGGTGCGATCAGACGGTCATCCAAACTTGTCATCCGGATGACACCCTGACGTAGAATTTATTCTTAAGTGGTTATCTCGTCTGAAAAAACAAGTTTTCTGACGTCAGCATGTCATCCGGATGACAAGTTTGGATGACCGTCTGATCGCACAGTAAGTCTTTAAAGAAAGCTTTAATGCAGACATTTCGTATGAAGGATCTCGGAAAAGCAAAACCTTTCATGGGAATGCGAGTAGAATGTGAAAAAGAAACAATTTCAATTGATCAGTAACATCATACTGAAGAAATGCTAATAACATTTTTTTATGCTTGGTTGCAATGCAGTTATATATGCCGATGGATTATGGTCAAAATTTAGTCAGCTGACACACCATCGAGAGAAGCTGAGGTAAGCCTTGTATTTATATCCCAAGTGTCCCGGCCAGATATTGCATTTGCCGTCAACAGTATTAGTGAAAGATATAACGAATAGTTATTTGGCCGGATACCGGACTTTCTGCATGTAATTAGGCCGAATACCTGGCAGAACGAAATGCAAATTGTGACGCATAATAGCAAAATAAATTGTAAATAGACCACCGGATTTCTTCACTGCATATACGGCAGAAGAACGCAATGGGTTCCGATGTTATGTGTAAATTTCCTAAAAACGAGCAGGCTGCGTCCGCAAAAACAAAATTGTTTGCAAGTTTAAGAGCTCTTTTAGGGGTTGTTAAGAAGATAACCAATCTTTGAGCAGATTCTCTATTCAGAAAATGAGGTATGCTAATATTTTTTGATATTGTGGCACAGAAAATAATATTTAAAATGAGGTTTCTGGGAAAAGTGGTACTACCAATGTACTTGAATTTAATTTTAAAATACTTCGGCTGTATCGGAATAATAATTCGAGGTTTGGTGGTCACTGGTGCCCGAATGTTAAAAAATGCCCCAATAGTGCTAGTCACTTTTGTAATAATCCCACACAGGCTCACGAAACGATGAAAAGAATATTTCGATATTTAAAGAGCACAATGGATTTTAGGCTAACTATGTAAAGGATTTGATACTTGGAAGCTTGAAGCCGAATATGTATGTAGATGTCGATGAGTTAGGCAGCTGAGGAGGCAATGAGCTTGAGAGGAACAAGTCATCAACTATCAACTTTTATTGTGAAAACAAAAGTGCGCTTTGTTTGTCATCAGCAAACCGTTTTTATGTTAGAACAAAACACATAGATGCCCGCCATCTCTTTATAAGATAACTTTAAGAGCAAATGGTTCATTAAACCTTTTACATGTTTCAACTTAAGGGATGATAGCCGATGTGTTAACATCAACCATTGTTCCAAATCTAAGGGCCTTGGTAGATATTAGTTTTAGTGGGAGTGTTAAAGTTAACCCTCTAGAGAAATAAGATGTGTTTTTCATTTACAAACCTAATATTCCTAAAAAGGAAATAAACCACCATATTCTTCAACAAAATTAACGGACCCAAAATATAATATATATGAAAAAAATATTTTCATGTAAGAAACCTTTGCTCAGTCCTTGAATATAGTTGAGAGATCTTACAACAACTAAGGAGGACCTCTGATGTGTCGTTTCTTCAATTATTCAACAAATAATTAAAAATTTTCTAAGAAGTAAAACATTTTTCGAGTAGCCTGAAACCTACACCAGCATAGAAAAGCGTTCTAAAAAGAACACAATTCCTGTTTTTTTGGAAATTCCTTCCCGACAGGTTGTTTCTTGTTTCCTTCTTTGGAGAAAAAAATCAAAATAAAAGTTTTTTTTTTCAATTCCAACGATTACGTTGTGACAAAAATTGTCATCGTTACCATTTGTTCATTTGAAATAAAAAACAAAAATTATATAAAAAAACCGTTAATAAACCCCAAGTTCATTTGCAATTCAACAAAAATGTACTCCGATTTGAACTGTTTTACACGTTTCTCAGAGTTTCTCTGCCATCGAGGAGAATTGCAAGAACTTTGATGTAACAAAGATCTGCGCTCACTCCAACTTGCGGGCAAGTTAATTCTGGTGTTAATCCAGCCCAGCGTACCTCTGTAATTTTCAGCTTGAACTAAAGGAAACAGACAAGTAACCACCCAATTGTTTCGCCGATGTTGGTGTAGAATAAAAACATAAAGTATAAATTCTTCTAGCGCTAACATCGGCGAATCTCTGTCGGTTACTAGCACTGTCCTCGAGGCAGGCGAATACAATTATTTTTTTTTTTTTCAAGTCTACGGTTACAGTTACAGCAAAAAATTTAACTCACTTGAGTGGGAGTGTAATAGAGATAATTTATTACTCAATTGTTCTTTTGTTTTGTTTTTCTATTGTTAATGTTGTACATTTATGAATTAATATATGTCCTTAGTGGTTTAAAATTTAAACTGGTTGTATACACATTTATAGAGAATTTACCAGGAGCGCTGGCTCTGATATCCGGCCCTTTGGTAGTTCTGACCTTGGTTTCCACCTTGCCGCTGGTAAGAGCCCCCACCATTGCCAGAGTTTTGCGATCTATTCGAATGATAGTTGTTTCCCATTCCACCGCCGCCACCACCATTGTTGGAGTAACCACCACCCTGTGAGTTATTGCCGCCATTATTGAAATTGGAGCGATTGTTATTATTGCCGTGGTTTCCCCTTGCTTTCTGCATGGGTACATTGAACGAAATCGAACCTCCTTCGGAGGGGAATCGTCGTGGCTTAAGTTCGACGACACCCAGGCCGAGGAATACCATAAAGTCGCGACTTTGGAGAGCCTGGAAGGATTGCTCATCCACGCAGACGGTAATACTTTGGCCATTGGGGTCGTTCTCACTATTGATGAGACGCCACTGATTTGTGTTAAGAGAATTGTTTTGTTTCTCGAGAATATTCAGAATTTCATTGGGCGAGCGGAAATCTCCAGGGAGATAGAAACTAAGAACGACGGGTTGGGGCAAGCAATTGCCTTCAACCATGCGAACTCCGGCTCTTTCCCAACGGGCGACTAAGTTGGCCAACCAATCGTGGCTCAAACCGTCGGCGCAAATTACTTTCAACCAGCCGTTTTGGGAGCTTGTGCCCAAAAATCGGATCAATGGACCACCCTGGGGAATCTTGAAAATCTCATTGGTGATGGCTTCTTTCAAAGCATCCAGTTTCATATCGTCCAGCTGGACGTTTGGAAAGTTAATGGGAATAATGCCAACTTCCAAAGAACACTGTTGCTGTTGTTGGTTGTAGTTATTGTTTTGCTGACGGTTTTGGTTGTTACCGCCACGGTTGTTGTTGTTACCATTGTTATTATTATTATTGTATGGAGCTGGGCGTTCATTGCGACGAGCAGGAGTATTTTGGGGTTTACCTACGTTGGGATTGTTTTGGCGGTTTTGTTGGGGTTTGACGATAGCCGCGTTCTGAGCGTTCCGTTGGTTGGGAGCTCTCTGAGCGGGACCATTAGCAGCTTTCTGTGGGGCGACCTTCTGGACGGGAGCCCTTTGAGCGGGAACATTTTGAACATTACCTTTTTGCGGAACGATTTTTGAAGCGGGGCCATTGCGTGCTACACCTTTCTGCACAAGTGCAGCGGGCACTCTTTGCAAGACGCCTTTTCGAACAAGAACTTTTTGGCCGACAGTTCTTTGGACGGCCCCCCTTTGGAGGACACCACCTCTTTGAAGTACTCCACTCTTTTGAAGTACACCAGTCCTTTGAACTACGCCATTCCTCTGAACTACGCCATTTCTTTGAACAACACCTCTTTGAACTGTTCCCCGTGGAGCAACGCCTCTTTGTACGACAGCCCTTTGAGGTTGACCGCTCTGTTGTGGCTGATTGCCCCCGGCTGCTGCCCTGCTAGCAGCCAAGACTAGTTCACGAGCTTGGGTTTTGTCAATGCCCCCAGCAATCAAAATCTGAATTTTCTTGCGCTGCGCTCCACTCATGCGAATTCTATTCTCAACAGGCACCACAGGCCCTGTGGCATTCAGCACATTCCTTGGTACTTTAGCGACAGCAGCAGGAGCACCCTGAGCTGGCAAAGCCCCGGCGAGTAAATCGCGAGCCCTCTTCTCGGCGATGACCTTTTCAATCGCTTCTGCAGCAGAAAAACCTTTGTCCATTAAACGACGTACCTTCTTTTTTCCGGATCCCGAAATCTTGTTTGACCTGGGATACTGAGAATGATGTTCCATGGCTTGAAGGAAATCATAGCAGCGAACGCAAACAGACATCTGAAGGCCATCAGCTTGGGTGAACTGAAATTTTTTTTAGAAAAGAAAAGTTTTTAATTAATAATTTGTAAAAATAGTTTTCCACTAGCCTTTGTAAAAGCAATTGCTTACCTTAAGTCCGCTTATTTCCTCGAGAATGTGAGCAAACGTCTTTGGGAGATTATTGATCGTTTTTGTTTCACCCCGATTTGCTGGCTTCATGCACAATCGGCAATTGTCTGATGAATTAATTGTTTTATATATGTTTTTACGATATTTAAAAATAAAATAACACTTACTTCGTCTTGCGCGGCCCATTTTGTTGATTATAAGATGAGTGGAAACTTTATTAAACTTTGAAAATCACTAAGAATTGAAATAGAACTATCTGCTTCCACGCCTTGCAAATTTTTGATGAAATTCAAAATGGTAGAGCGCAATTTATGGTGAATGTATTCTAATTTCTTTGTAGTCATTAGCCGCACTGTACTGCCTTTGCTTGGCTTGGGGTAAGGCAGTTTAATCATTTGAGGGGTTGTTTGCATTTTTGTTAGAATTATATTGTTGTAGTTTGGTTGATAATGCAGGTATATTGAATATGACTTTTTCTGCTTTTTTAAAAATGCAGTTACGGGCTAATTTTAACAAATTCCTAAAAGTTCTTTTTTTTTTAAACAAGGAAGAAAAAGTTTTTCAATGATTTACACTACATTATATTTGAGAGATTTCATTCCTTAAAGAAGTTGATGCCAGAAAAATAAAAATGTATTAGTCTTTAATGGCCCGTGAAGATATATTTTTGATACGAATGAATACAATAAAATTTTGATTCTGAACGCCAATACGAGAAGCTTCTAACGACAGTTTTTAATATTAATTCTTAATCTGGATGTTTGTCAAACCTTTCCATGAGGTACGGCAGAGTATAAAATATTAAATTATATAAAATATCAATTATATAAACATTTTGAGTGTTGGGGAAAATTGAAATGTCGTCGTTGCAGGATTTTTACACAAATATCAAAAATCTGTTGTTTTTAGCTTTGTAGCTTCTGTTGCTGTGGTTATTTGTTGTCGACCACTTGCAACTTCACCCTACCCTGCCTTGCGCTGTAGGTTCAAAATATAAAAAAATCGTTCGGGTTACTTTCCCATATAAATACTAGGAACTCATTCTTGTAAGCACCCACCCTATCGGGAATAACGTTGTTGAATTTAATCTGCGAAAAACCTATGGCATTTTTGTTGAGATATTTATCTTAAGTTAATGCTACGTTTCCACCGAGCGCTAGATTGAGATTAAGATTAATCTGCCCTTAATTATTATTAAATCTTAAGATTTAGCATACAAATTTTAATCTGCTAAACAGAAGATTAAAAAACAATCTCGAAGAATTGAGAATTTGACGACCAGATATTGGATATTTTGTACGCAAATTTGAGAGCCAGAGAGCGGGTTGAAAGAAAACCTCTATGTTAATCTCCTTTTTGTTCGGTGGAAAAGTGTACGGAATTATTGTTAATCTTTAGCCTTTAATCTCGGTTTATCTTTTGGTGGAAATGCAGCATAAGAGAAGTCTGGCTTACACAATATAAAATAAAATAGTAACGAGCTGCTGTCTGCGGGGAAACTTCACATAACGTTCCAGGTGCCAAGGAGGGTTTCAGCAATTACCGCCTAACCAACGTTCTTCAAAGTCTAATAGGAAATACTGAATCTAAAAACTAAGCATTATAAAGATAATGCATTTTCATGAATCGGAGCATTTAATTCGAGAAATACGAGTAGTTGCCTTTGAAGCTGCAATAATTTCAATTATCCATCATCTACATGCATGATGACTTGGCATCACTGTTCCCAAAGCATTGTCGGTAAGGCAAATCAAATTATGAGATTACTTTTTTTAATGGATGTTTTGACGTTTGCAACAATAATTTTGTGAAACGTGCGTTTTTCTGCATGCTGGTGCTGCGTAAATTATTGTTTTTACCTATTATTCCTGGAATAATAAAGTCATAAAGAGCTTAGTAAAAATGGACACCAATAAAAAATTAATCCAGTTCCACGAAATGGAACTCGACGACAGAATCCTAAAGGTAATTTGTAATTTAACAAAAAAAAAAAACGATACCCGAACTAATCCTGTAATTAACCCGTCTAGGCGATATCCAAACTCGGTTGGACCTATCCAACTCTCATCCAAGAAGCCGCCATACCCCTCCTCCTCGAAGGCAAAGATGTCGTTGTTCGTGCCCGAACTGGATCTGGAAAAACCGCCGCATTTGCTTTGCCAGTTATTCAAAAAATCTTGAATTCCAAACTAAATGCAGCGGAGCAAGTAACTAGCGCACTGATCCTTTCACCCAGCAAAGAACTATGTCAGCAGACAAGGTTAGCCATTGAACAAATGGCGGCCAAATGTGGCAAGGTAATACGCGTGGTGGATGTTTCTTCCAGCGATGTGGTTGCCCAGAAACACGCTCTATCGGAAAGGCCGGACATTGTTATCACCACCCCGGCAAAGATTCTCACTCATCTTCAATCAGGAGCTGTGGATTTGCGGAAACTTGAAACGCTTGTCGTTGATGAAGCGGATTTAATTTTCAGTTTTGGCTTTGAGAAGGACTTCAAGAAGTTGGTTGACTTCTTGCCTCCCATCTATCAAGTGAGTGCCAAAGTGGCGAACAATAGCAAGCTTTTTAATTCTAATTTTCTCTTTCTTAGGCTGTTTTGGTGTCAGCAACTATTTCCGATGACGTCATGGATATGAAGAAGATTATTTTACACAATCCAGCGATTATCAAGCTCGAAGAACCCGAGCTTGTGCCAGAAAGTCAACTTTCGCATCAGCGGATACTCGCTGAAGAGAACGACAAACCGGCGATTCTGTGCGCTCTTTTAAAGTTGCGTTTGATCCGCGGAAAGAACGTCATTTTTGTCAATTCCGTCGACCGCTGCTACAAGTAAGTTCCTTTTACCCCTCAATATTTGGGTTATTCAGTGATGACATCCGAAAATTGGAATGATTGGGCATGGCTTCGCCTTGGCTCACGCATGATGTGATAATCTTCTCTCTGAAGTGATTTACAAAGTGAACATTTTATGCGACTGCTTCCTCGTTTTAAACAGATTTCTTTCTTATTTTTAGGTTAAAACTATTCCTGGAACAGTTTAGCATCAAGTCGTGCGTGCTCAACTCTGAGCTGCCGACAAAAATTCGCATCCACACCATCAGCCAGTTCAATCAGGGTAATTACGACTTTATTATTGCTTCCGACGAACACATGCTGGAGAACCCGGGACGCGTTAAGAGCGACAAGGAATCGGGAGCTTCGCGTGGCATCGATTTTCAGTGCGTGTCAAACGTGATCAACTTTGACTTTCCCCTCGACGTTAGTTCGTACATCCACCGGGCGGGTCGCACCGCCAGAGGCACTAACAAAGGCTGCGTTCTCTCATTCGTCAGCCTTAAGGACAAAGATGTAAACGATGCAGTTGAAGAGCGCCTCAAAAGCGGCTACATGAGCGAGGATACCATCATTAAGAACTACCAGTTCAAGCTGGAGGAAGTAGAGCCGTTCCGTTACCGCTCCAAGGACGCTTGGCGGGCGATCACTCGCATCGCAGTCCACGAGGCACGCCTCCGGGAGATCAAAACAGAAATTTTCAACAACGAAAAGCTGAAGAGCTTCTTCGCGGACAACAACCGCGAGTTGCAGGTGCTGCGCCACGATAAGCCACTTAGGGTGGTTAAAGTTCAGCCACATTTGTCAAACGTCCCCGAGTACATTGTCCCAAAGGCGTTGAAGCGGCTTGCGAGCAGCACAAATCAACGCAGTTTCAAGCAGGCCAAGAGCTATTCCTTGGCCAAATCCACGTACGAAAGTCAGCAAGACAATCCCTTGCTGTGTAGTGACATTGACTACGCCAAAAAGCGTGGTCCACGAAGAAAATAAATACATTAAGAGTAAATCCAATAAAAGCGTTTTATTTTGTACTTAAATCTTATACCAAGGCTTGGGGCTCTCCCTTTGCATTATTGTCCTCGTCTTCCTCGTCCGATAAGAGTGATATACTGACGTCGACGTCAAGAGACGTTGTTGTATTGTTCAGACTTTTGCTTACCGACGGCGTTGAGAGGATCTCCTCCGGCTCCTCGCCGTTCGTGATCGTTTCTAGGTTCTCCTTTAGCTGTGTCAATGACAGCTCGTATACTGTGTTGCCAACTGCTGTCCGAACTGTTGTCTCGCTGGTTAACATTGGAAAAATCCTATTCTGAGTTGTTTCCTCATCTTCACTGTCCGAGGAAAGAACAATGCTGGTTTCAATTGCGGACTGTTTGGATGTGTCGCCTTCTTCGTCGGAAGAGATTATTTCTATTGGTTCCGATGATGCCACAAGGTTCACCTTACTTTTGTCTTTTGAGCGTTTTTTGGTGGTCTTTTTGCTGGTTCCGCTGGCGAGTCGTCGCTTGAGACGTTTGTTCTTGAACAAACTGTGGGATATGTGGAAAAGGGCGGCTTTTGGCTTATGTCCCACTAAAAATAGCACGCAAAGTTGTATGGTTTATCTTCAGAGTGACTAAATGTCGAGAACATACCTTTGATTTCTGACATTGCATCCATTTAAATCGTGCTAGAGTTAGACGTGCAATAAAGTACAGGCACGCTCAGCTGGCTTATCTACTTTTGTAATTTCAATCAGCTGGATGCTGTTTCGGGGTGGGGTACTTTATTCATCAGAGGGCAGTTTTTTGTTGTTGTGAAACAGTAGGGAATGTATGGATTGTGGTGAAATAGCACTAAATTAACTAAATTCTTTAAATTATTTAAAAGAATAGGCTTTGTTTGTTTGCAAACAAAATATGAATTTTTTTGGTTCGGCTGTGACGCAATCTGACAGATGTCAGAAAGATTACGAACATTGCATGCACAGGTATGTGAGGAGGTAGTTGCCTTATTGGTGATGGTTCTGATTGTCGTTTGAAGGAATGAATGTCATTCGAAACTGAATTGATTTGATTTGATCTGATTTTAAAGTCTGCTAATGTACAGTCAGGCATTGCGACCCGCGAATTGAAAATGATTTACTGCAGAGATTCTCAGCAAAAATCTAATGTCAATTTAAGACTTATATCAGCCCTGAAGCCTTTGCTTGGTCAGCTGTTTAGGCCCATTTGCCATTTCAAACCGTCAATGACCTTTGACCTTATAACGCTGTACAGTGTATTAACAATGAATAATAATAAAATACCAACGCAGTTCATGGTTTTGAAGTCCTTTATGGAAAAGGAGTAATCTCAGTTATACAGCGCAAGAACTCTTCCATCCGCTCTCTACCATCCATGATTTTAAGACTACATCCACATCTTGGCACAGGTCATAGAATTAGCGATTTTATATTTTCATCTATTCGCCCACTTTTTAATGTGTGTGCAAAGATATATTTTTTTACATGAATAGAAGGGATCTGTAGTTTAATGCCGATTCTAAATGGTAATTTTACAGTTCTTGTTCTTGGATGTTTGTCAGACTTTCGCAAATGGTGGGGCAGGAATGGTACGGGTGGGATATTCAAAGAATCCAATCCCGCCTAGCGGTCCACCCAGGTACTGTTGCCATAGGCGCCTGAATGACGAAAGAACATAAATAGTACCATATTTATAACATAAATAGACATAACCATAATATCCGTTTGAAGCAGACATGGTTTTCACGGCACTTTAACAATGCAAGATGAACATTTTCGAAGTATTAATTTGATTTATCTAATCGGATATAGAAAAGAAAAACCTTGGCAGTGCAATTTCTCTGATATTTATTTTAAATATACAAAAACAACAAATTACTGTTGAACCACAGGAAACTAAAAACTAAAACAACTCCATAATTTCATGTCCGTAACCTTTTTGATCCATTTTAACTTCCACAAAATGTAAGTCTCCAACACCAGACGTCGAAATACATCCCCATACCATACCCTTGACCCACCGCCATGTTTTACTGTTGCCCGAGTATGCCTATGAGAGAACCTTTTAAGTTAAATTCACTTTCATCCATAAATAAAACCTATTTTATGATGTTTTAATATGTGCAACCGTGCAAAAAAAAAATAAAAATATGAAATTTTACCTTATTCCAGAACGACGTATCTTTGGTAAAATGTTCCCTAGCAAATTTGAGCCTTTCTTTTCTATTTTTTCACTTATGAATGGCTTCTTCCGAGCTACGCGGCCATTCAGATAATTTTTTCACAGGACTCTTCGGATCGTTTCGCTGATCACTTCCTTATTTCTGGCCTCCTTCAAAAAAACCTTTAGAGATTCCGAGGTATCAAAACTTTTTCCCTTGTCCTTTTCAACTGACATTAAGGATCCTATTTTTATTTTTAAAACGTGATATTATGTCCTGAACTGTGGACTTGCTCTGTTGGACAATTTTGGCTATTTCGCGAACTTATTTTCCATCATGACCAATTATCTGATTTTAACAGATGTCTGTTTGCCTTTTGGGGCCATTTTTAGGGGTAGCGGGGAAAATTTAAAAAACCAAACTGAATAAAAATCGAAGGGAAAAGTACTGTTACTGAGCACTTTACAGTGCATCAGTAGCATATGTCCGATTATGTGTGGGAGAAGAATATTTAAGTTGTTTTAGTTTTTCGTCTAATTTTTTTTTTGTTTATTGTAAATAAGATTTAATTGATAAAAAATAAACTTAAGGGTTTCTATTTAATAAATCGGAAGTTAATTTCTACATCCTCCATACATTTTTATAGAGAAATTGCACTGGTAACATTTGTACATGGTACACTGTACATAAGTTACAAGCATTTATTGAATAAAATATATTGTTTACTTATGCTATACTGTGACGTGAATGCCAAATTTAAAATTAAATTAAAATAAATTAATATTAAATAAATTAGAATATCAAGGAAAATCTGAACGAATGAAAGCGCGACGCATGCCAAACAAGAACTAGGAATCTTTGTACGACAAAAATTGTACGAAGTACTGCACGTCGTACTGTCAAAATCAAATCTATTCCAAATAATTCTCGGCTTATTTGATTTAAAAAAAGGATAAAGTAAAAATAATGGAAACGTTGGTACCTTTTCAAATATTTATGAATTTATGAAGCTTAAGACAATATTCTGGCCCTACTTGGCAAAAAGGTCCTGAAGAAGAAAATAATTTTATTGATATTCCAACTAATATTTATTTTTTGTCAATTATTTGAAATTTCTTAAGAATTCATCGCAAAAGTTCATCGAAAACTTTTAAAATAGTCTAATAGTCTATACCCGCATAGGGACTTAGCGGAGTTAATTATACCCGCTAAGGTAAGCGTATATAGTCTAAGTTTTTGTTGTATATGCAAAATTGAAAATATGCATGTATACCCTTACCAAAAAATACGTCTAATATCTAAAATGTAAAAAGAAGAATAGAATAAAAGGTGTAATCTTTGACATTAAAGAGATTGATAACATACTTAAATCAGCAAAGTTTAGGTGTGTATTTTGAAATTTTTGTGATTGTGCGAACAGGTCCATACAACATTTTTAAAAGAAATAAGAAGTAATTCAAAACATAGTTTATGATTGATTTTAAGGGGAAAGAAGAAAACAAATTGATTAACCAAATTCAATAACCAAAATATAATAATAATAGAAAATAATTAAAATATTACTGAAGGTTTATCAACAAAGCTCCTCAAAGTAATGCCTAAGTCTCATATTGAATCGAGTATTGCATCTTTACATTCTTATAATTTGGGGGATTGAATTCGACAACCGAATGAATCCCGTGTGCAAAAAATGTATGACTCGAAACATGGTAAGAGTAGTGTATAGGAGTGGAATATGTAGTGGAAAGAGTATAACAAGATCTTTCTTCTATCTTTCTGAAGAGGTGGCAAACTGACAAAAGCACTGCGCAAGCTTTTCTATCTGTTTCTAGAAGATGGGAAACAGCATTTGTCCAGGCAGTCCCAAAAAAGGCGAATCTTCATCCCCCTCCTCCAAACGGCCACTTGCACTTACGCCCTTCTTTCAAATGTCATGGAAACGATAATAAATCGTCAGCTCACGGAATATCTTGAATCTCTACAACTTCTTAATGACCGGCAGTATGGTTTTCACGGCAACAGGTCAACCGGTGATTTGATGACATATCTTACCGAAAAGTGAGACCAATCTATTCACCGTGGTGGTGAAGGTAAGGTCGTTGCGCTTGATATTTTAAAGGCATTTGCCTGAGTTTGGCATCACGCTCTTTTGTCTAAAATGCGTGATGCATTTGGAAGCGATGATACCTATTTTCAAAGGATTAGAAATTACCTTTCAATTCAGTTTGATTTTAGACGACTTCAAGTCTGTCACTCACCGAGTAAATGCTGGTGTTCCCAAAGGCTCCGTTCTGTCTCCGACTTGCTTTCTCATTTTTATCAATGATCTCCTTTTTGTTACTACTAATCCAATCCATTCTTTCGCTGATGACAGTACCGTTGGCTTCGCATATTCGTTTTCGGAGTTACGTCGATAGAACTTATTCGCAATCGAGATATTGCCAAGTCATTGACTCTCTTAATCACCGTCCCAATGTCTCCCACCTGTCATTATTTTATCGTTACTTCCATCATAAGTGCTCTAACGAAATAGCCAGTTGCATTCCACCCATTCAACAATTCAACCGCAACATTCGTCATGCTAGGAATGCACATCAGTTTACTCTTAATCATATATTCGGACGTACTGCGAAATATAAGGATTCCTTTCCTAACCGTACAATACAAATGTGGAATGCTCTACCACGCTCTGTTTTGCCTTCACATTATAGTTTACAGACATTTAAAATCAACGTGCATCGGTTTCTCCCTGAATTACATTTTTTGGATAAACAGAATTTAGAACATCTTCTTCGTTGACGTTGTAAAATGGGAAACTATCAGAAGAAAGGATGTCAGCTTCAAACGATTATACTATAAGTAATATCTGTGTTTCTGCTTTGTATTTAAATTTATTAAAGGCTAAATTGAATCGACGTACCTTTGGTCTCGTCTCCATTTCATTGTTCCACAACTAAAACGGTTTTCTCCGTTTTATTATTTCTAGATTATATTTAATAAATGTTCCAATCGTTTAATTAATAATAATAAAAATATTTTCGGTAAATATTTTAATAGATTTGCAACCAATTATGTAAACAATTATGAAAACGCTAGTTAATTAAGTAAATAAATCAATTATGAAGTGTCAAACTTATGCAGTCGTAAATTTCGTAATTTGTTACAGGCATGTTTTTAAAATAATACCAAATAAAATGATCACCCAATTATCGTACATTTGAACTGATTTTTAGCCCAAATTGTCTTCTCTTATCAAATTAATGTCCAATTTAAAATGTATGTTAAAAATTTGTGACAAATATAAAAGGCAGATACCTATTTCAAATGCGTGACAGCGCTGCCAGCTTTATCGACTTAAAAAATATAATTTTCTAGTTATCAATCAACTTAGTCCTAATTAAAAATAAGTGCCATGTTGCCACTTTTTGCTTGCATTATTAAAGTTCGTCTCAAAGTCTTCTTAGTTCCTTGGAGTTCATTGACACTTTAACGCCATTCGAACTTTTCAACACATAAATGGATCACGATAACAATGTAACAGTTCATATTAAAAATAGAACGTCAAGACTTTCCCTTGCAAAATAGAAAACCAAATAGCAATCAGTTCAGAGGAATCTTAAATAAATTGAAACTTCTTTCCCTCTGGTCCGGGAGAATTCCCTCATTTTAGCGGTTGTTTCTGCGGGTGAGAATAACAACAATAACATATCCAATACAAGCGTATATATGTCCTTGAAGGTCAACGATATTGCCACATCATAGCCTCTAAGCACCGCAGGGTTTCCTTTATATGTGTGCGACAACAACGGTTTGTTTTTCTTTCAACAGTCTTGCTGCACCTACAGAAGCTGATTGAGTCGTTTTCATCCCTGTTTGTCCCTATATAAACCAGCACAAAATGTGCGACAGCTACGGGCGCCCTAGGTACATAGAACAAAACTCCTGCGTGTAATTTATTCCAATCCCGACGTAGTATTTCAAGAATCGTACATAATATAAGACATCCGGGGCCTGTATCTTCCCGACGACTGCAAGAAAAATGGACAGTAGAAAAAATGTTGGCACCACCCACAAAATAGAAACAAAAGTGTGGAGTACGCTGAGTATCTTGACAGTGATTTTGAGTGAAAATTCACTGCGCAGGATTGTGACAGAAGAAAGCTTTTTGTGCAGATATTTTTAGAGTTGAAAAGGCTAGAGAAGGATGATTTTAGTTAACGCTTGGAAGGATGCTTGTTATCGTCAGTCAAAGTCGTACGTGTCAAAGAACAGGATGTAAATAGAAGAGATGCGAGTTGAAGTGTAAGTGTCACGTGTTGATTTGCGGCTTTGCGATTGATAAAAGCAAAAACTATTTTTTGTTTGCCAACTTTTATAAATCTTCCGAGAAGTTTCTATTTTTTTTTGACAGCACTGCGTATTTGCGTATCTAATCAATCTACGGTGTTGTCTCATCATCGTAAATATGGCTCACTTAGTGAGCCAATTTAATTATTTGAAACCACACGACGTAGAATAGCTGAATCGATGCAATCCCGCCAAAAAAATAAATATTTTTCTACGTTCAGTAACCGACAAATATTTAAAGAAAAGTAAACTGCTTGTTTTATTCTCAATAAATTTTTCAATTGCTTTTCTGCAAAATGAGAAATTACAATGGGCAAGCGCGCACTGTTATTCGAAATTTTTTGAAAAAGCTATCAACCGTTTCGTAATACGCCTTCTTGGCAGACAGATCGATAGATGGCGTTGGTGCACTCACTATCTGGAACTCTTTACAGTATAAATATTAGACCTCAGTTTGAAAAAAACTACACAATTATGCACTTCGTAAATATAAACACTTCTGCAGTTTTTATAAGTAAATGTTCCTCGGAAATTCCATTGCGAAAATCGCTTAAATCAAATGTTAAGTTGAATGTCGAACTCAGCCGTTCACAAACTTTTTAAAAAAAATAAGATGTAAGCAATCAATTACTTGGATCCTTGCCAGCATTACGCGATCTTTTTCAAAGACTGCGACAGTAACAATTCGCACGCTGCCTTTCATAGCACAGTTTGACACAATGTGATTTTGCCCAAAATTCCGAAATCAATCAAAGTCATTTCTTTGACATATGCATAACTCGATGGGCGATGGGCAGAGAAAAGAAACACCGAAACCGTTTTGTTTTCTTTTGAACGTCGAAATCGTGTAGATCAGATTATTATTAAATTAATTTATATATAAACATTTTGTTTGGCTATGCTTCTTACAAACAACCAATTTCCTAAAACTCATATGCGATACGACAAAAAGATTGTTTGACAGCGCAAAAAAAAAAACAACCAATTTAAGGCGGAGCTCTAACGCAAGAGCGGCACTGACAGCAGATGAAGTAAGCTCCGATAGTTGTGGATGGGTCAATAAAAATCAACATAATTCAATAGTAATTTGGTAATCAGCTAATCGACTATTTTCTCCTCCAAAGTTTCAGAGTGATTCGAAGTTCTATTGCTTCAGTCACCTTGCTCTTCTCTCTCTTCAAGGAGTCCGAAGGACTTGAGGTTCGATTGTTACAGACACCTCACATTGTTCTCATCCCAATCCACAACCAGCGAAAGACTTAGGTCTGTCTAGTACGCTGATTTAAACTTCTTTATACGCATTCCCCTCTTTTCATGTAGTAATACATTGTACCTTAAAACGTTATAAGAATGCCTTGGCTCTTTACCAGGGTAGCCATCTTACCTAAAATAAACTAAACTAAAATAAACTTAAAAATCTTATGTATACATTCATAGTTCAAAAACTTGCAGTCCCAATTTTATCCAATTATATTAAAAGACTTCACAGATTTAATTCGTGATACATATCGTGTTCAAAATACCTCTGTTAAAATAAGTCGCTCCCCTTGCCATAGTCACTCCAATAAAAATAGCTGTTCAAAGGGTCGAGACGGGGTTGAAAGAGCATTCAAAAGTTGTCAGATCGTCCAAATATGGCTTCACCGCCGTTGAGTTCGCATTATATGATACTCTCCGCTTAGTTGGTTGTAAAAAAAGATTAAAACTTAATTTCTATTTCTAAGTTCTCTTTTCCAATTGTCAAAATAATCTAATTTTAACACATTATGTGTCCCTAATTAGAGCTTTACAAACATTAACATTATACAAATTTCGTTTTAGTATTGCTTTGCATTTTCCTATCAAAAACTAACTTAAACAGGATGAAATATTCAATGCATTTCAAAAACGAAATAAAAATTAAATATATAATCGAAACCAGTCCTTTGAGACATATTGTTGCCAGTTAAAAGTCAAAAAGGCCAGCGTTTAGGTCAATGTTCCTGCGAACTTTCACCTCATCTCTTTGTTCGAAAGTCTCACAATGCAACTGCAAAAATTTCTCGACAGGAACGCAAACTTTTCACCAACTTTCATTTCAAAATAAACGAATTACGTTTCGACGCGCAAATAGACAAGCAAACGAACTTAACCACATTCCTATCAGCAACCCTATGTGTCGTCCAACTGCCTGTACTCCGAGGAAAAGTCATTGAAAAGTCCTCGATCCGCCAGCAAAGCCAACTGACCATCCAACCTCCACGAACTTTCCGTCCAGCTCCTCTTCCGGTGTATTTGTATGTCCTCTTAACCCCTTAAACATAATTAGAACTGAAAACATTTGGGCTATGTTCCATGTCGGATATGCCGACGGTGTCAAAATACCTCGTCGGGGTTGGACCCACATTTCCATTGGGGTGTTGTAGATGCCGCTCCCACTCAAACTGGTTCCTTGTGTTTGCTAAAGAGAAAGGGCAAGAGAGAGAGAGAGCAAAGCTTGCAATAGAACAACGAGGCGTGTAAAAACTTTATCCTCATCCTTGGTCATAAGTCGTCAAGTTGCGAGGAGCAAACCTTGATGGCATTAAAAACCAGGGATGGTAATGGTAATCGCAATGTTAGACAACAACACCAAAACGTCAGAGACGACACGGGACGGGAATTGCTTGCTGACTCATGAAATCAGGGTCAAATGTTTTCAGCATCGTTGAACAAAAGTTTATGATCCTTTGGTCAATTAAATCCTCCAGCTGCTTGCTTGCATATCTCTTCGCATCCATCTCTGGCCCCTTTGGCTTAGTGATTTGTCACTAAACTTGACGGTACAGTGAGCCAAACGTCGTGAGGAAGCTACCATTTGTGGGGTGTTAGAACTCCCCATCCTCTGGGGCATTTTCTAATTACTTAAAGGTCAACTAATGGTCGTCTGATGCGACTTTGCATGGTGATTTTGTGGCCACTTAAGTCGTTAAACATAGAGAAAAAGTTTTCTCTTCTCCGTCCGGGTATGCGCTGGAACAACTACGATTCCCTCTATTTAACCTTGGGCAATGGTAACATCACACCAGCGACCTACGCTGCCTGCTTTAAATTTCGGTCTACCGATTGCAGATGTCATACATCACATGAAGTTTGCATAAATTAGATCCTTCAGGTATGTATTTGAATGTCTAATGAAAATTAATGGCCCCCTATTAAATTTATGCTTTTTTGCTGGCGGGACTTTAGCTTAAATGTAAAAGGTGGTCATTAAATATCATGAAAATATGCTCATCAATAACAAAAACCAGTACCTATATATATTGTCATATTGATACCTATCTGGGTAAAGGACGACAATAAACGAAGAGAAAAACAAAACGATTACGCAAAAAAAAAATCGCATGGAATTTATTTATAATCAATTAACAATGTCAAAATGACAGCGCTTCGGTTGAACTGTGCGCCCGTTATGCGGAATCGCCTACCGAGGAGTGGGTTGGTAATTATTGACATTGCATGGGGCTTAAAGTGATTACGTGTCATTGAGTTGTATGCGCACTTTGTGGATGTGCTTTGTATTTTATCGTATATATTTATCGTAATTTGTTTTAAGTTAAATCTATTATTGCGGATAAAAGAATCAATTATATACAAATGAATCCGATCATTTTGAATATTTCACAAAGATAAATTGTTTATTTGTGAAATGAATTCGCAGAGATAATGGGATTTTTTTTTTATTTATTCGCGGTTTGACTTTGATTGCAATCATATATACTGTTCTACAAGTGACAGCACTGGGCTTATTGTTGGCAAGTCATCCCTGGTTTTGGTTAACCTTTAGTCAACCGAAGAAGATATCAAACATGTTGAAATGGTTTGCTCGTCGTGTATAGCCGCCTATGAAACCAGAAACCAAACTTGTTTGTTTTTTTTTCTTCTCGAAACAATAAACACTTCATCAGCATAAGAAATAAGCTAAGTAATTTAAAACACCTTCAGGTTCTAACACAAGCAATAAAATTCAATGGAAGCATTTTTCCTTCCAAATTTCAATCATGTCAGTCTCCCCCGCGCGCCATCCTAAAATCTACTTAAATCTTTCTAAACATTGCTTGGCAGATTAAAATTTGTACCATCTTTGTCGCGGAGGAGCCATTTTAAGGCCCCTAAAACAGGCCTGCCAGTACTTTAGAATGATGTGCAAAAAATTCCCACGTGCTATAAAATAAAATTTTCACCTGTTATCCTTACAGATAACGATCCATCTCATGGCCGCAGCTTACCTACTTTTCCTAATTAGGAAACAAAATTAAACATCGTGTTCTAGGAGGGCAAAAAGAGGACTCAAAAAAAAAATTAATTTATGATTGCCCAAGCAGCAGCAGGAGAATGTTGCTATTAGGCGAGGCATCGTCGTTTTCGTTGGTGGCGAACATTAGACGAAATTCCTTAAGGAATGCGACTTCCTTTCCCACTCGTAGAATAGACTTCACAGTAATTACAATTATATCTCCGACTACGACTACTTCGCTCTGACTTTTGACAATGATGATGATGATGATGGGGATGGCAATGAGGATGGCGATGAGGATGCCTAAGGATGGCGTGGCGTAGTGCAACTGAATTTCCTTTCCTGTGCAAAGTTTGTACTAGTTAAGGAATAAGGACTTAAAAGAACGACGAGCAAACAGCAGCATCAACAACAACAACACCAACAAAGGAGAATTAATGTTACCCAGAGTCAGGAGGCCAAAAACATGCCGAGAGTTACGACTTTCAATTTGGACCGAAATTTATAATATCCATTAAGCAAATGGGATTGGAGCTCCAACTTCTCGTGGCTCGTGGGCTTTTCCACTTTCCTCTATATTGGACCTATAAACTGTCCACTGTAAAGCTACTTTACAAAAACGAATGAAGTTGCAAGTGTTGCTCCTTTGGAGGTAAGCGCAGCTCATTGTGGAACAAGTTGTTGAACTAGCATACCACACTGAAATTTGGTCTTGTTGATTACTCCTGAATTCAATTGTTAGCGTAGACACATAGTGTGTGTCATTTTTGGGTAAACGGAATTTTGTGCTCCACACAGAAGCAGTGTTATTTTAATTGCTTGCACAAATTTCCCTCGAGGAAATTTCTACCATACGACCTAATGGTAATTAAAAGTGCAGAAGTACCTCAAGACTGAGGGCGACATGACATCTCTGCCCAGAAAATACATTTAGCACCCCGTTGTCACTTTGTTTGCGATCGTATTTTTTAATGAGCATATGTCATTTGTAATTGAATGGGTTGGGTGAGTGCACACATTCAATAAAATAAATGCCAGCAAAATGGAAGACAAATTATTCAACGGTACATTAATATTTATTAACACGAATTTGAGAAACTTGCACACGTGTAATCAGTAAGCGGATGTCGGAGCAATTAACATTTTTAATGTGTTTTTTGTGCTGAAACATGAAAGTCAATTATAATTATTGCATTGTTAACATGATATGTTAACAGGTTAACGTATGGTTAAATATAAAAATTTGACAACGCAAATGTGAAAACATTAATCATTCAGAAAATGTAAATGTATAACTGGTTTTGTGTGGGTGAAAGGATTGCGTGAATTTGTGATAACAATCTGTTATGTTATCATTAAGGATTTCTTTTAATACGTTGGTAATCTACACAATATTGAGCTGATGTTATTGAGAAAATTAAATTCACTAAGAGAAATGTATTTAAAAAAATACTACGACAATTGGTCAATGGGAAGTGTCATTTTAAAAATAAATCACTTTATATTATTAACCATTGCTTTGCAAGTAAGAAACTATTGATTTTATAGGTTTTTAACTTTCTCGTATATATAAGTATAGTAAAGAGAAAGTTATTGCGATCGCGCGGAAATTTCGAACTCAGACTGAGTATGAGGGATGATACTCGTATTACGAATATAAAAAAGTCCAATAAAGTGGGTCCGTCAGTCTACCTGTCTATCCGGGCGCCGTATAAAGAAACAGTTCACCGAATTTGCTTCAAAATTCGTATACATAGTTTTTTTTCACCTGCTATACAATTTTTTTGGTAAAAATCACTTATCACTATTCTTTCTAAAAAGTGGGTATAAGTCTTTTGTTCTATTTTTGTACTAAGGATACTTGGGATGGGGCCAAAAATATTGCATACTCAGTTTTTGGCAAAAAAATTGAATAACGGTAATTTATAAGACCGCCAATATTTTAAAAACTAATTCCGAGAAATTATAATGTTAAGGGCAACAAATCTGCGTACTTCGATTTTTGAAATAATTTTTTTTTGTTAAATTCGTTTTCTCGAAAACGGCTCTAGCGCGAATTTTTCGTATGACGCAGTCGTGCACTTTATTTATTTCAGTTTTATGTAAAAAAAATCGTAGGAAAATTGATCATCTCGGTAAAAAGCCTCGAACAAACTCACGTTGAGCTACACAATGTTTGTGTAAGATCATTAACTGCTTCAATTTTGGCAAGAAACTCGAGCTGCTCAACCATGTTTTCGGTGAATTTAAGCATTGAGTTGAGCATACTTGTTGAGCAACATAGTTCGGCACTGTAGCACATGCAAATTGATGTGGATGAGTTGATCAATGGCAGCTCTTCAACTTGTCCCGGTACGCTATTTCATTGCATTCAAACTAACTAAAAATTAATAAAGTAGCGCAAGGCGTTGAACAGATAATGTGGTGCTCAGTATTTTGTAATCGTTGCTTAACTCGATGTGCAATTAGTTCGTGCGAGCTCGTGCATTAGCCATACTCTAAGTCATTCAACCAGCATTAGTTGAACAAATTTGAAAACCTCGTATAATAGAATTGAGAGCGTTGAACATGAACAAATTGATGACTTGGGCATGTAGAAGGGACAATCGGCATTTTTATTGTTTGGGCGCTCTAGTGGTCATTTAAAACTGTGACTTTTATTTGTATTTAATAGTTAAAAATACCTGCAAAACCGTCATGAAAATACAGTCTTTTTCCTATTAAATAAATGTTTAATAAAATTTTTGTAAAGTTAGTTATCGTAAATCATTCGAAGAGATTCTTGAGCTACCTAATCAATTATATATATTGACCATAGAGGAAAATATCCAGGATTATTCGTAATAAAGCCACAAATGCCTAAAAAACCTGATAATACAATTTCTTAATGAGCGATGGTCGAATACTGGATACTGAATACTTATGTACCCGAGTACCACACCTTAGATGACGTTCTGCTGACGAATTTGGATTTTAACTTTATTTTCTACATATGCATATTTTGTTTGTTATATAACTTACATGAGACGTTGTTCTAGTTTGCAGTAAATGGTAATACACATAAAAATGGAGATAAGATACCAGAAATTCGTGTTTGACATTACCAGGGGTAGTCCTCCTCTTGCGATAGTCTGACAAACATCCAAAAGTAAGAACTGTCATGAGAAAATAAAAAAATAAAAACGGCCCGTGCAGACCATTAAAAGTATATATATTTATGGCCAGCATCAAAATCTTAGACTTTTTAGCAATATCCGTCTGTCCGTCCGTTGGAAATTTGAAACGTATACTCTAAAAGTCACTCCCGAAAAGTTGGAGTGTAATTTTTTTTTGATGCCACGCCCACTGCCACACCCTCAATTAAGAAAAAACTGTTTAATGCCTTAGGTTGAAGGAATAAAGCATTAAGACCTTCCGAAAATATGTAGATCGTGACTTCCTTAACATACTTTTTATTTGATTATAAAAAACCAAATAAAATGTCATCCAACGTGTTTTCTATGCCTTTTTCAGCCGGAGGGATATGGATAGGGAATCAAACTGTTCGGCCCAAGCGGACTCTAGCCTTTCTATATGTTTTCTTACTCTCATGAGAAAGCTTCCCAAAAATAAAATTTCAGTTCAAAATAGGTCCCTTCCATTGGTGTTAAAAGAAAACTTCGCACACATAGTAGTAGAAGATACTAGGGTTTAGGACGGGCAGGACGGGCAGTTTAAGCCTAATATTTATTTTTATTAGCCCATATAGAAAAAGTTGTTATTGGATTTGAAATGCAAACAGCTTAGCCTTGTCGTTCTTTTGACCAATCCTATATCGGCTTACAAAAAACACAGATATTATTAAACAGCTGCTTTGATATTTCATTAATTCGTGGTGAATCAGTTGGCCTTTTTCTTGAAAGCCGAAAACCAGAGACAGTAAAGTCAAACGGCGTCAATCACTAATTCCTAGATATTGTTAAAAATATAACTGCATGCGTCACACTCACGTAAATTTATTGTGGTCAGAGTCTGATAGAAGAAAATTTAAATTTGTTCGATATTTCACTATCAAATGATTGCTATCAGTTGATAGACCGTGTTACAACTCAAATTGAATTTCTGTTACATATCACCGATTTGTTAAAAAAACTCGCATGTCCAAGCTATTTCAATAAATATTTTTCCTAATGAGTTTCAACCTAAATATACTCTTACGAAGAAAATAGATTCGCTTGGAAAATTAAGGGAAAATGCCAATTCACCTACCACGTTGGCATGTGTTTCAAGTACTCCAATAAATCACAATCTACGCATAGACTTAATTTATGGTAACATATGCAACCAAATAGAGTAAACTTAGTCACTACTCCTTAACCTCATTTATCCCACCTCCTGTGTGTTATCATCATTCACTATTTTCCCAATAGAATTTCCCATTTTCATCGTCTCTATCATATCCTCTGAGCAATAACACTTCCACCAGCCAGCCATAAGGATATGTATCGCTTAATGTTTTCACACGCGTGAGCATAACATTTGATTCAGCATCACGTACCGCAAGCCAGTTACATGTCCTTAAACCCTTTTTCCTTCGGTGCTTTACATCGGTTGATTTGAAAATCCCCATTCGTCTCGACGTCTGCTTGCATGTCTGCTCGGCTCGACTCGACGAGAATATCTTTCTATGTGCATGTCCTTGTTGGATGCGTGTATCATCGTTTATCATATAACCCGGCTAATAATGGCAGAGAGTTGGGGTTTTGCTGAAAATGGCTTAAGTACGGTTGTCGTTTGCTCTTACGATAGTGTATCACTGTTTTAAACCTGCAAGGGAAATGAGTTTTCTACGTGGTTTCGTGTGTTCAACTTTCACGAGAAAGGGATACAGAGTGTGACAAAGGTGTGTAACATATTGCGGCAGTAGACCTTTCGCAATGAAAATCTTACCCTCAACGTTCACCACTTGACTGTAAGATAAGTTCTTTTGAAAGATGGATTCTTAGATAGAATGGTCCGAGAATGGCAATTTGTTATGTGCGTTTTCTTTTTATAAATTCTAAATTTTTTGCGTCAATATTTCATTCGTGTCTGTAAACGATTGACAGGTAGGATCAATTTGAGTAGTAAACTGAGGCACTAGTTAGTCAGTCTTGATATCTAGTAGAGCTGTAGAAGTAACGAAAAATCAAATACACTACGTTTCTACCCAGCGATAAACCGAATATTCAGAGATCAATACTAAGTTGTAAAAATAATTTAGAAAGAAACTGATCCCAGCACGTAAGAATCGCGCTGGATCGAATAAAAATGACCATCAGCTGTTGGACATCTTGTACGCAAAATTAAGATTCAGAATGCGGACTCTGACAGTTGTAGATTGCCCGATGAAAATTGGCAATTGGATGATATTGGTCTTAAGTGCTTGAATCGCTTCCGGATTGTTGGCATAACATCGGAACTGCACGGTCGTACAAACAAAAAGTCCAAAGGGGTCAAATGGATGATATTGATATCCATGGCCAACTGACCGGCCATCGCCAAGGCGGCTTATAACACGATTTGGGAGTTTGGTGCGCAGAAGATCGTCCACCATCCTGCATGAACCAGAGGTCGTCCAAATCCATGTCTTCAATTTCAGTAAAAAAAAATTGGTTAACATGGCCCTGCAACGCCCACCGTTGACCGATACTTTGTTCCCAGCTACATTTTCGAAGAGAAGTGGTCCAATGATGCCACCACTCCACAATCCGCACCAAACTGTCACTCCCTGTGATGCATTGGCACCGTATGACGATGGGGTCCATGAGTGTTGTCCACTAGCATACCAGTCTCGCGAAACTTTTTGCACAAACTTGCGTACAGCAGATGCGGTGGGTGCTTTATTTTGGCAAAAAATTATTTTCAAAATAAGGACGCTCACTTTGCAAATTTTTCAATATTTCCAAACGTTGTTCAAAAGTAAAGCGACTTATTTCGTTCCGCGAAGGTATGATACTCACTTTCTGTCAAGCTTTCTAACGGCAAATAACTGTCAGTGTCAAAATAACATATGATTTAAAAAGTAACCACTAGGTGGCCCACCCTTTATATTTTAAAGTAATTCAATTATGAAAACATTGTTGGTCCTTCGAGCAGGATCGGTTGAATAATTTAAATATTTTATTTAAAATCATACAGAGCAGCGGCGATACGCTATTGAAGACCCAGCTATCTTACATAACGTATCTACCTGACGAAGTCAGAACTAGCCTTTTGCTATAAAATACTTATTTTGCATATCTTCTTTTACTTAAGCTTCTTTCTCAACAAACATGTTAGCGGTGGGTAAATGGCTCCTGTTCAAGCTCATTTAACAAATAAATTGCTGTCTTTTCATTGTTTCATAATTCGTATTTTATTCTTTAAATGTACGTTTTTTTTACTAGATTAGCGCAGATAATATAAAAAGGAAATATAAGAAAGGAGGTAATTTCATTTTGGGGGATTTAAGTTTTTGTAATTTGGCCAACAACTAAGACTTTTCAATTTCAAAGCCTATTCAGAGGCTTAAGTTCCTAAAGTAATATCTTTCAAAAAGTGTTCTTATTTTAAGGACGTCTTTTAAAAGACTTTGCTTAATATTCTGTAGATATTTTCTTTTTCTCATTAAAACAGCCTTAATCCCAAAAATGTTGTCCCACTACCCATTATCAGCCACCCCCTGCTGTGGTGTCTTTCCCCGAAAAAGTTTATCAGCAAATTAACCAAAAACACTTTATAACACATTTTCAAGTACTCTTCAAATTCACAGCAATAAAGGTTCGCCCCACAGTCAAAGGACCTCGCTATAACAAAAAAAACAAAAAATTTAAATTTTTCCCCACAATCCTATCCGCTATAATACAATCCACAAAATTGCAGGCATATTTCCAGCGCCCACCCATTGAATAAATATCAAATTAATTAAAGCAAGGCAATAGCTATGGCGTGTCCTACCAAACAGTGAAATTAGTTCATCCTTAATCATGGCAAAAGGAGCTGCGAACCCATAATACAAAAATATATATCTCTTAAGCATCCGCAGCAGGAACATCCGTAGCGCGTCGTAAAATTATCATAATTTCGACATTCGCCGCTCATCTGGACTGTATTTTTTGAGACCATTCTCCGGAATGGCATTGAGTGAGATCCATCCGAAGCTCTGAAATCTGAATCTGAAATCCCGGCCCATTCAATGTAAACATGAATTCCCCCTGGGATACGCGACGCATAACAAAGCACAGAATATTTTCACACCTGCTGTCCTAAAAACCATGACCATGAACAGGAACAAACCGTGCACAACAATATGGACACTGCGCAAAAAAAACCTTGTTAATCCTCCATTACCTTCGGTTGGCCGATATTTTTCAATTTAAAATCACGTTTGACCTATGGCACTTTCTCTTTCCTTGAATCTATGGTTACAAAAGCCCGTACGGCAGGCAACAGCGATACTATTTGGGATAGTGCCGCAGAGAAGCAAAAGTGAGTGTGGTTGGTGTGTTCGGTACACTGTCTTCCGGTTACAAAACCACAACAGAAGCAAAGACAAACCGAAAAATTGCAAAAGAGTGCAGCGAGGAACAGGATACAGAAAAAAAAAACAGTGGCCAGGTACGCTGTTCGTCACACGAGGTTTTTAGTTACCTTTTAACGAGTTCTCTTTACTGTCATGTCGTAGGGATACGCTGGCTCCTGCCCCCTTCCGATGGAATCTGGACTCCAGTTGCAATATATAGGTACGTAGAAAGTGTTTAATTAGAATACACCGCCGTGCTCGTAGTCCTGAAGCACTACATCAGGCGATAGTAATCAGAGTCGGCTTTAATTATTCAAGGTTTTGTCCTGATGAATGGTGGACGAGTTTAGTGAATAGAGATGAGTATGAACAGGGTTTATGTTCAATGGACAGCTTCTGGCAGCATAGCGAATTGGTTTGTCAAAAGTACAGTGTGTTCCGAAAAAATGATAGCCTCCATATTGTTTTCGTTCTCTCATATTCCTCACGTATACACGTTCATAAGAGAAAGAATTGAAATCCGCACTACAAAAGGCAATATTTTTAACTTAGCACAGGGCCTTACGACTGTAGCTTTTACCTTGTCTTTGTTTTGAAAATCTGTTTTACCCAAAACCGTCAAAAACTCGGATATTTCGTAGGGTTGCCCATTTTCCATGACTAAAATATCGATTGTTCAATAAAAACAATGGTGATGTGGAAGTAAAGTACTTCTTTTAGCATCCTCTTTTTAATTTATATCGATCCCACTTTTTAATCGCAAGCTAACTCCATAGGCCGACAAGTTGTATTGTTCGGATGCACTAAATTGGGAGGATTATGATACTTGTAATTATTGACGCGTCGATTTAAAAGGAGAGAATGCTCGTGTTGCTTCGTTAAATTATTAAAAAAAATGATCAAGATAACCTGTATCCAAAAGACTAGTCCGCGTTGGAGTTCGCCGGTTCGACTTGAAAAATGTTTCAACAGGCTTCCAGTTTCAAATAAATCACTTAGGTCAATAAAATGCTGGTATTAATACACCTTGTGTGTATCCCGGGGTTTGTAGTCCTGACACTCTTTCACGATTTTGAACTGAACACGTACATGCTCCTGTAATTTTTGTTTGATCCATTTTTAACAACACAGGTTTTCTTCAGTGTTGCTCGGATCACCTAAATATCAAAATTGCCTAGATGTAACACCTTTTTTGAAGTGGACTTCTACGACTGCTGGATATGCCAGCATCTAAATTATTGATTCCAATCGGAAAAAAACAAAAGTAGGTTAAGGTTTAATATATTTTGTTTTTCATAAACTGGAAAAGGCGGGTATGATGCCCAATTTTCCAAGAAACTCGAAGACAGTGATACAAAGAGCTAATGGCTGAGGTGAATACATTTTCAGTTTTTAATCTTAAACCTTTAAATTGAAAGGCTTCTTCTTGTCCATTAGGATATGATCATAACCCCCACATTTTATCGCACTTTTCTTCGATTCGAATAATTATTTTCTTAAAACGATCAAGGATATCCGCTTTAGATAGAATCAATGCTTCGGATTGATAGACCAGGACTGCAATTATTAAGGTCTTACGTAGAGTTTCTTAGTTATTCGAAAAAAAGAGTACATTAACTTTCGCGACACACTGTTTCGCGTTTGACAGCACACTGTTAACGATGTGCCAGTATTTTGAAGTTGCACACCTCATTTTATCTTACAATGTCTATTGTGATTTGACATATTAATTAACTGTGTTTTGTTTTTCCTATTAGACAGCGATTGACAACCAACACAAATGCAGTCGAAACACAAACAATATGAACATACATGGGGATGTACTTCTCTCTAAGTACTTTTACGTATAACGCATTAACCTAACAAGCGAACCCGAAACGAGAGTCATTTAATTGGCGGATAGTGGTGCATCGAAATCACAGAATCAGCATCATCCAACACGCGAGCGGAACACTTCCGGCCGGCATTGAATTATATTTGAAACCACTCGATGTCCAAATGGGCGCAATTTGATTAAATTTGCTGCGACACCAAATTGACAACCAAAGCCAATTTATCTGTTTGCGTTGCAATGATGATGCCAATGATGATGGTGTCGGTTATATGGCGGGCGCCCAATGAAAACCCCCAACACTATCGCAAAAGGATAATTGCCAATGTTCGTTTTGTTAAACTTCTGTTTGTCCTTTTTTTTTTATTAAATTTTTAATTTTATTTTCTCTGTCTGTTGCGTGCATTTAATTGATAGCGGTCATATGTACGAGTAGAATTTTGTGCGTGTGTCGTATTTTTCACATTTAGCTGAGTGATTGTTTGCGATTAAATGATATAAAATATTTTACGCAACTCAAAGGATCAATTCAATTAGTCTCGGTTTAGTGATGCGACATCGGTTGACGACAATTCATATTTCGGTATAAAATATTTCCGTCGGAAATGAAAGAATTCATATACATTTCGACGCCATGTCGTCCAGTTAAATGATTTAATTTATGGTCTAATGAGGGCGAGGTGCTCCTGTTTTACTCAATTTAAAATGAAACAAGGGAGATAAAGTTAAAGTTTTGAGCCTAGTGCTTTGAGCTTATTCGTATATGTTACAAATGAGAAATCGGAAAACAAAAATTACAAAAAGATACGAGGCTTTAATACTTCTTTTAAAGAAAACGAGGGTCTTCAATCTTTAACTGTCAGTGACGAGCCACAGACTAACTGCCACAGACTATCTGCTAGATTTATTCTGAAAGCTGAATTAGTATCTAGGAACCCATCAGAGTAGTACAGAGTGTATTGCCGTGGTAATTAAAAGTCAACTTCCGAATCCTTAATTCACAAAAAGGTGTCGCTTATTGAATTGTTTTTTCTCTTCTTTTTTTGTTGTACATGTTATGGTGGTGGCAGAGGGGAGCGAAGTGTTCTAACGGACTTATTAAGTACGTCTATATTATCTCAGTGACGGCGTGGGTGCGGGAGCGTTAACCTATAAGAACCGATTACCTGGATATTTTATAGATATGTGGCTTATGTTATGATTAATACTCCCTCACATAATTTTGTTTGTTGAAATTAGTTCCTTTGTAATGGCAGCGGTGTGACGATCTCGTGGTCATGCTCTAACTTCGCTTTTGCTATGGTACGGTTTGCAGTATCTATTCCTCTTAAAAGGTTTAATAAGATGACCTTTGCTGCCAAAATGTATTTGGATTATAGCTGGTTAATCTAATTTCTGCAGTTTCAAGCTTCGTAGCAATCAATTTGACTAACGACATTAGGTCGTTTGCGGCCGGCGCATACAACTTTGTTGATTGGGATGAAATTTGTAGAATGTTTCCGTGGTAATTAAAAGTCAACTTCCGAATCCTTAGTTCACAAAAAGGCTTTAATAATTCAAATTTAAATTTACTGCTTACATAATAATGTATATTTCAAAAGACTTGTACGGCTTTTTGTACGGTTCACGGCAACTTCTTAAATGTGCCGTCTGTCACATTACTCTATTTCTTTTGGCGGATTCAAATGACTTATGTCATGTTCGGCATTGCCAGGTGTGGCAACAGAGTGACTGCAGTAATCCGTCCGACGGTACTTCTTGTTGATAACTAGTTCTTCTCAGAAGACTCCTGTTACTGTTTCCTTTTCTGTCTTCGCACTATCTGTTAGGATAGATAAGCCTTTGATAACAGTGCTGGAAAAATTTTAGGCTAGTCCAGGTATTAAGATTCTGAATGTTTTGTCGAAGTCGTACTTGGGGTTCTTATATCTAAACTAAAGTTCCTTGCTATATGTCTAAGGATAATCTGGATCTATTACTATAATAGATCTGGCATTTATTATAAAACTGAAATCCTTATTGTTACCCTTCTTCCGCATCTTGGAACTTGCTACAAGGCATTCGACAAAGATTATTCTCCCGGTACCGGAGAAGGTATCTATACGTATCTAGAATTCCTTAAGGGTCTTTTTATAGGAAGTCATAAAGTCAAGGCTCTCCTTGACCCCTTTCCACCAAGCAGCACTGTCGAAGCTGCAGGCGTTACAAGTTCTCTCAAGCGCTCTCCCCTTATGCTAAGTCGGATTACAAACCTATGGATGGATCATTATTGGAATGAGAGGGTAAGACCTCCCCCACTACAGTAATTTCTGGCTTAGAACTCTATGAACAATGAAACACGCGTAAACAGATTTCAGGCCTCATATTCCATAATTTTCAATTGGACAGATACCTCAGTTGACTCATCATCATATCCTCTTAAAGCTCACACTTAAAAAGTTAAACCTTAAAAAATTCAAATCTCACTAACTAGGTAGTTCTTCTGCATTAATTAGCCATCATTGTTATCTGTCCTGCATTGGCTTTAGCTTTAATATCTTCTATTGCAACACTCGCTTCACAGTGTTTCCATCTTCTTTTTATACCTCAGTGTTTTTAATCCTCATGCAGCATCCTCAAAGTACGAAATTAGATTACGTGCAACGTAGCAACGGAGAATCCTTGCCAATAAAGAAATAAAAAGGAGAAAAAACAAAAAAACCCTCCGCAGAGACGGAAATTAAATTGTAGCTTTGCGTTTATTTTGCATACAGTTATTTTCCCTTTATTGAATCTCAAGGCTATAATTGTGTACGTATAATGAATGAGTGACCCGCAAAATAAATACGTTCCAGTCCTACACCACCAACGTCAGACTTTAATTCTGTCGCAATTTAATGCGACTTTGGTTGGATCTACAAAGTGAAAAGTGAAAATATCGTTTAATTGCGGTTGATTTCTGCAAAACAAATACAGACGGATCATCCACTCCCACTCCCACTCCCACTTCCATTGCCATTGCCAAGTCGAAACTTCACGTCACGTCACTACAATATACCCAATTCGTTAACGAAGATTACAAAATTTAATTTATTTTACTGTAAAAATACAAAAAAATTATCTGCACGTTTATGGGGGTCCACTGACAAACACACATTTTTTACAGCAAAATATTTCCGCGGTTTATGTTGTTTGTACAAAATGTGGACCTGTTTGCTGCTGCGAATACGAGTAGCATCTATATACGAGTCGATTCAATTGAAGGAAAATTTATAAAAATAAAACACATAAAAAATTAACGCATCCTTTCGTGTACAATTGAACACGGAGAACCGCATTTTCAATCGACAGCATCCCATGCACAAAGCCACGCGCGTCATTTCACCACCCGCCACACTGCTACACCTCTTACAATTCGCTCCAAGTGAAAATTGAAAATCCGCAATATTTAGCCTTTTTATTGTGAGATGACCAGGATAATGATTTAATCCGTTTGGTGCAACTGGACGCCATTGATTGCCAAATTCCAGAGTAATTCGTTGTTGAAATTCCCTCACACGATTTGTTTACAGGAGGAGCGTAGTCGAACAGTGGTCAATTATCATATTTTATGGGATCGAAAAGAAGCTGAGATTAAGGGAAATTCGTCAGAAATTTGAATAATCTTAGACTTTTCAAAAAGGAAACATAAAGTAGAATTCTACGTTCGTCGTATTACCTACCAAATTTGTGAATATTAAAATCTCTAATCTCATCATTGTCTTCAGCTAAAATACCTAAATAAAATGAGGAGTCAAAAGAAATAGAATTTACGGGTGACATGACATTGATTATACTTTCATGATTCCAATGAGAGAATTCTCACAAGGGTAACCTTATATATCACGTATTTAGCCACAAACATCACAACTGAAAGGGGGAAGGGCCCGTTCTCACCCTGAGAGTTTAATGGCGTTTATAATATCAATAAACTTCGGTCTAACATGGAATTCTTAAAATCTTCTTAAGTCACTTAAATCTACTTATGGGTTACCGGGTTCACCAGCCGTCAAAACTACCAAATGACATCGAAGTGTCAAAATATTCATTTGCTTCACCGGAGAGTTGGATTGGGCCTACATTCGTATTACAAGAGTTCGCCGTGGCGGCATCAACGGACCTTAATTCTTTTGAAATGAAAAAGGAGACCGTCGGTATAGATCGATGTTAACCGATTTTCTGTGGCCGGGAAGTGGTTTCAACGAGATGACGAAGAGTTGAAGTGGAAAAATTTGGGGATTGAGTCATATCACGGCGAGCGTTCATCAATTGGCCGTCGCTATTCATGCGATTTGACACCCCTTTATTATCTTCTCTTTTAAGAACTTCTACGCTAACAAGCTAAGCACTGATGTGAACATTCGAGACGCTATATATTGGAACGACAGCTTGAATCACTTCCAGTGAAGCAGAGGTGACTATTTAATTGATGTGCTATTCCATTCCTAATGTCATGAATGCAGTTTCAAAATAAATTCAAAAACATACCGCATATCTTTGTTTGTTTTATTAAAAATCTCTTAAAAGATATAATAAGCTTAAGAACTAATAAACGTTAAATAAAACTAAAATAATTAAAAAAACATAAGGAAAGGCCGCTTGGGGCGAACAGTATACCCCATCCATATCCCTATATACCCCAAAGAAAAAGCATTAAGAAGATGGATAGCATGTTATTTCATTCTAATAAATTTAAAAAAAAAAAAAAATGCTTTGTAAAAAACGCCCCAAAAAAGTGGGCTTGACCAAAAACTTTATACGAGCCATATATTGCAAAAAATATTGGCTAAATATCTTGTTAAACATTTTTTTTCGGTTGATAATTTTCGAAGAATTTTATTAAAAAACGCCCACAAAACGTAGGCGTGGCAAAAAAATTTATATGACAAACTTGTAAAGGAGGGCAGTGCCTATATATCTTGTGAAGGTTGTATTGCTCTATCTCTCTAACTTTAACTTCAAAACGGTTTTTTATAAATTGTGGGCGTATTAAAAAAAATGTTACGCTTAACCATTTCGGAGCCCTAGAGAGTATGTGGTCCAAATTTCAGGTTCCTAGCTAAAGGCCTGTTCAATAGTGCTACGAAGCATCCTAGGATTTTGTTTAAAATGTTCGTACTGGATGGAGTGGGTTTCCAGGCAAAACGGAGATACAGTTCTGGTGTTGCGGGGGTTGACAAAAAAATTAATTTAAAGAAGTTCAGGGCAATATAAAATAAATAAATAAATATTAGGCGTAAACGTCCCATATAAGACCAAAGCCTAACTCCTCCAACCACTGTGTGTGCGAAGATATTATTTTTTGACACGAATAAAAGGGATCCGATTCCGAACGGCAATTACTTTTTGAGAGGATTCTTATTACATTTCTTATTCTTGGATGTTTGTCAGACGTTCACAAGAGGTGGGGCAGCAAATAAAAATCTTTCGGGTGGTATAGGTCGATATTTGAGGCCGCTAGGCCTCTCGCTTGGTGGTCCAACACACTAAAGGCTTTATCCGGTCATTGAATGATTGCATATCAATTTACTTCAAACAATGATCATGTGAAGGTAATATCAACATCGTCGAGCCAAGACTACAAAGGGCGAAGCGAATGAATTTACTTTGGACTGCTGCAATTCCTTCAATGTGAATTTGTTGATAATGCGACCAAACTTCGCTGACGCATTCGAGGAGACCCCTTATAAAAGTAATAAAGAGGGACTTAACAACATAGGCGTCAAGAAGGATTCTTTGGACCATCGTTTAACGAAGCAAGAGGAGAGTTAGCGCGTTTAATTATGTCATCAATATGCTTATGAAAATTTAGTTTTTTTTATCATATAAGACACCCAAATCTCGAACGTTAGATGTTGAGGATACTTACTTACAATTTGTTGGAGTCGTTTATGGGTACGTTTACATTAGTATATCGCTGACATTAAGGAACTTTAAGGCGAACTAAATTCAAAACTTGTCAAGGTAGTTAGGAAAATAATAGGCAAACCTTTAAAACCACATAAATATTATTAATAGAGAAAATAAAGCTAATTGGTCCAAAATGACCGCCTTGGTTAACTCCGAAGTTTTCCTTAATTGCATAAGATACTGAGGATCTTAAAAAAGGACTCGGTACTGATGTGCTTACATGAATGATGTTATCTACTTGTACGTCAAGTCGAGTCTAAGGATTAATCAGTTGGTGAGCGATTTGGTTTAACTCTTTCCTGAAGTTTGGGCGGGGAATAACAAAAATCTTATCTTTTGTTAGGATATTGACAAATTACTAGAACGTTTGGAAACAGATATCCCGTGTAGTTTGTATTGCAATCTTTGGCGGTATTCAAGGTAGCTACTACGATTTTCAATATCAGCTTTTTTAGCAGCTTGCTGCTATTACGGAGTGAACGTAATAATGCCGAAGCTTATTTTACTAAGCTATGTTGTTGAGACTATGAGCTATACGGAATTTCTCTAACCTTTATAATTCCTATCAAGTAATAGATCTATATTCAAGAACCTTGACGAACTGCATAACTTCGAGCGAGTAGAGTTCTAGGACAATTACATAAGTAAAAATTTATTATCCCACTTATCACTGTTCTTTGGACAACTGTTTGCGAATAAAGACGCATCCCAAGCCGGATGTATTTCTGTGTTGTGTTCCAACTAGCGTGCATCATGTGATTACCGGCCGCTTACGAAACCAAATATGTCCGCGAATATACTGTAAGTGTGTGTTTGTATTTGTAGTCCATCCTTTTGTTGTCATTCTTGTTGGTATTATCAACATCATCATTGGCAGTGACCATATATGAACATCAGTGCGGGCATCATCAGCATTGGTGGTGTGGATTCCGGTGGATGGATAGCTTGAATAGCACGGATTGACAATAAACAGAATGCGTAAACAGTGGGGACTGTTCGAACTCCAGTCAGGACCATGAGCATGAGAAGTAAAAATGCAGTCATATGCGTAGTGAGTAAGAAAATGTAATATTAAAGGTATTACAGAGAATCAAGTGTTTTGAGTGCGATGAAAGAACTCATCGTTGGTTTTCATTGTGCGAGGCTTTAGGTTGGAAAACTATCTTCTGTAAACATTAAATATTTCAACTCGAGCAAAAAAACAATTTTTTTTTCGTTTGCCTTTGCACTGACTCAAAGTACTTTATTCTGATGGAATAATCTTTTCGGATATGGTAAAGCAACGTTTGTTACATAGTTGCTAGTTCTCAAAAAGATGACAAGCCTTTGATGGATGAAAATGAGGAACCGGCGAATAGATGTCAATCGATTGAAAAGTAGAGTGGCAAATAGTGCAGTAGATGCTGAAGAATAGTGCATATTTTTTTTTATAGGCGAGAGAGAAACAGCTATTTTTTTTAAGCCTACAACAGAAGGCTCGTTGGTGGGAATTTTGTTGCAAAGATTAAACGGGATTTGTTGTCAGGAATGATATTTGAAGAAGGAGGGCTATCCACGGCAGGAAGGATGAGCAACCAACTAACCAACGGCTAGAGAACCGTGACGAGAAATGGAACGCGGGGGGCTAAGTCAGCTCTAACGAGTAGCTGACCAAAAATAAAAAATATATATGAAAATAAAGTCCGACATTCTAGAACTTTCTCGCATCGATAAATTCTAAAGTGTACGTCTGCGTCATAAGAAAGTTTCGCGTGGTTCCTTAACGCGTCAATATTTCAGATATATTTAGAAAATACAAAAACTGAAAAAAATCGTATATGTCGATATCTGGGATGCATGACATTTTTGAAATATTGATGCGGTTAGGAACCACGTAAAGATTCCGCATGACTTACTAAAATGCGCCTTACATTTTCTCGATGCAAGAAGTTCTCGTACGAGTTATAGAACAAGTAAGACCTAAGGATATGGAAACTAAAGATGAAATATTGTCACTATCCTAGTATATCAAGTTCTGACTGGACAGAGTTATAGGTCATAGGATCAAAAGCGATTTGATTCCAATTGGGCCTTAAGTGCAAAGCGAAAGAGCTTTCCAAATATCATAAAGATCCCAGGTGCTTAGAAAGGGATGTTCAATAGGAATGGGATGGGCTTAGAACAAAACCTAACATATCTTATAATTTTTTTAAAATTTGAATAGCAAAATATTGTCTCTAACTGAAACAAGCGTCAGGGTTTAAAGACTGTTCGCTTTTAGAAATGACGCAAAGGGAAGTTGGTCGAAATAGAATTGCCTCGTTTTCAGAACTCAAGTCCGCCAGGACGACACCCTAGAAGGCAAGGCGAGCTGTCAGAAAAAGGTTGCATACTTGGACTCGTGTCGATTTCAAGTCTGTCTCCTGGTGCGTTTACTAACGAAAGATAGAGGAATTCAATTGCTGATCTCAGTCAGTTGAACATGACCCATTTGGACCGCACCACGGCTATTCTTATCTATGAGGAGGTTTGTAAAATATGCAAGGAAGGCTAGCTGCAAGAAGGGAAGCAGAAAGGCATCAAAAAGCAAAGCGCAAAACGTTCCCAGAATATGTAGTTCCGCGGCAAGAGTATCGGATTTGACAACGTCGCAGGATCTACAGGCTGCGTTCTTAACGACTCGAATGATAAGCTCCTACTTGCTGTAGTGCATGAAGAAAATATTTATGGTATTCTGTGGAAGGAATTATAATCAATCGAGACCTTAGGGGGTTGAGGAGCTTCAGAACGCGTTCTAACACATTAGAGAACTTCTCGAGTTTGATAGACAGCTACAGCTTGCAAAGCGAAAACCACTCAACAGTGTCTAAAAACATAGCTCCAAACTTAATGAACAATGTTTCAAACTAAGGGTATATTGATGGTATATGGCTCAACATAAGCTCTAAAGTCATTTTCAGTCACCACGTTGATAAGGAATATGTAATGTTCTTCTAGAAGAAAATATAGTTTTAGGTTAAAAAATGTATATCTAAGACAACGAAATAGAAACAAAATAAAATAGAAAGACTTCCCAATGACGAATCAAGTATGGAACACATTCTCAAATAGCATTTATATATTTTCCACTATCAATCTCATATAACTAAAAGAGTTGTGAGTTTTTAAATCTGTGCTCACTAATAAATTAATTTCCCCTTTCAGGAAAACCCTAAAATAACGCCTCACACTCCTCTTCCTTCTAATAGCTCATTTCAAGCTAAACTTTCCTAATTCGTCTTTGATTATTTCCTTTAAAAAGGAGTAAAGGTGGTGACTTGTTTTGCTTTCATATTCCATTACGGGTCCACAAAAACATATTCGCCTTTATCATTGATTTCCTCTTTGTTCTCGGATTTCCGGGTAAAGAACCATCTTCTAAGCAACCCATCCCAACCTATGATGATGACGACGACGACGACGTCCCCAATTCATTGGTACCATCATCAACAGACGGTGCGGCAGCCAGCAGTGGTGCCATTTTCAGTGCTAGTAGCAATATTTGGGTTTACACATGAATAATTAATTAGAATCAAAAATTTAATACTCACACTTTGGAGCTCATTAAATATTTACCCTTCGTGCCAAATTTGAATGCAAATCGCTGTTTACGAAGCTTCAACAAAACCATTCCCGTCTCCCTCTCTCGCTGGCCTTAAATCCAAACACCAACTCCAACTCCAACCCCGCACTTACAGCAACGCCTCTTGGTGCCGCCTGACGTCGTTGTTCAACTATGCCTGGTTTGGTTATATCATCAATTGATAGTGCGCTGCCAGTAGCTGAGGCCTGTATTGTTTTCTTATCCACAAAATTATTTGTGCGAATCCTTTTGGGAAATAGTACGATGGGTTTTGTTAGCTGTTATTAGAGCAGATACGTACAGTATACGTGTGTGTGTGAGTGCAGTATATACATACATAATTGGGTGGACTTTGGTTACTTTTGGGCTAAAAATCATGGGAAAGCAGTTAAAGTTTCATGCACGATGGTTGAGGAAATGAATTACAACAAATTGTTACAACAAGTCGGACACGATGTCTGTGGGCGGCCGGCCGGAGCGCGGTATAGATAGATAGTCGGATTTAAGTATCTAGTGTAACACGAAACTAAATTCTGTATCAGTAGAAACCAATGGGGATTATTTCAGGTGTCCGAAGTAATGAATGAGATTCGTAAACATGATGGGATGGGATGGCATTTCTATACAGACTAATCCAATTTTTCGCATAATTAATGTGCGGCTGTTTCAGTTCGAATTAACTGTAATTTTTTTATGTTTTAAATGAGTGATGGAATGGATCCTGTGTATTGGTTGTGTTTCTTCCTTTATACACCTTTATACACTCTTTAGGTATAAAACAAGGTTTACCTTAAGGTACAACAAGGAAAGCATCTCTCGTTTTACAATGCTTACTACTGCTTGCTATTCGATAAATTCCGACAAAAGTCCAGACACAGACTATTAGTATTAATTTGTTTTGTAGGTATTGAAAGGGAAAACAATTCCCAGACCGACAATATCCATTTCGATTCTTAAAGTGCTACCACACAGATACAAGAGAGATTGTCGGGCATTGACTACAGAACATAACAAAGAAAAAAGCAACCCCATCCCAGAACAAAACGGAATACAAACTTAGGAAGATGAAGTTTTCTTTCTTCGATTTCTCTTCCGCATTCCGTTGCTTTCGCTAAATTTATTTCGTAAAGCTAATCTTCGTTCAAAATAAAAAAAAGAAGGGAAACTGACGATAAAAATCAATGGGATATGAGAGGAGTAGGGAAAGGTTTTTTTGTGCTCCTTGCAGGAATAAATAGTTTCATTCAAAGCAGAAGTTAAATTTGAGAATATTTAAAAAAATAAGCTCCCTTTAAAGTAGCGGATTTTTTTTTAACTTAACAAAACCAAATTTGCTTGAATTGACTCTAGGTCTGGGGCCTTGCCCGCCATCCGCCTGATTTTTGTTGACGTATTAAAAGTTAGTATTGGTTGAGTGGGAGAACAAACCGCAAAATGAACCAACCGCTTTGGGACTGAGCAAATTAAAAGGTAACGTTTATCAATCAAGTATTGGTGGAAAGCATGCTAGATGTCTGGACCATGGCCCATCTACAAGAGAGATTATCCCATGTCTTGCAAGAACTATCGAGGCATATCCATGCTAAATGGTGCATATTATAACCTATCCAACGTACTGTGTGAACGTCTCAAACCCTTCTGAAACACACTTATCGCCACGTACTAGTGTGGCTCCCGGCCCGGCAGATCGACAATAGATCAACTTTTTACACACTGAAGCAAATCCTGGAAAAGACCAACGAATTTGAAGTCGAGACTCAGCACCTCTTTATCGAGAGACCACCAAGTCATCGCAGATGCAAGAGTGCTTGGTTTTTTCTACCTGGAATGCCCGGGATTGCAGAGGATGGAAGGCTGCCGTGTCTCAGACAGAGATCTTTCACGGGTCGAGAGCCCGTTAAATAAGTAAAGTATGTAGTAAACATTGAGTTCTCTTAAACGGAGTTCAGTGTGCCTGTGTATATTTTCCTCTATCAACAGCAATAGGGACTGTCATATATTCATCAACTAAACAAAAAACGTATGGACCTAATCGTTTAGTCAGTCAAAAATCAACCAGGAGCCCATCTTCCTCACTCAACATTTCATTATCCATTGAAGGCCGAATATGAAAGCTTCGATAGAGATAAGCTATACAGAGTCATCCGAAGTCTTGGCTTCCATATCAAACCCGTCCGTCTATGAAAAATTATGATCGCTAAGAAACAATGGCGGAACACTAGCCGTCGCGCCATAACCACAAGTTTGTGGCTTAATATTGACGCCTAAAATTAAAGTTGTTAGTTTCTCTTAACAGAAGTCAAGTCGGGTGCCCGTCACTGCATCATCAGCTCTTAAAGGCCCAAACGTCTTCACAAATGAAGAGGAGATAGAGACTGTGAAACATAACTTATGCCACTGGTCAGGTATATAAGAAAGCCGCTTGTCCTGCATAGGAGCACGGTTCTTCTATCAGACATAAAACGATTTATAGGGTATTCACAACTCCTAACCTAACCTATCAGGCTTTTGCTTGGCAATTTTTAAGAACTCGTCGTATCAAAAAAAGACAACTCGTCGTGAAGTCATGCGACCACTTAATTCCGTCTCTGTCTCTGTTAGCACATTTGATTGCGAAATTTCATGCCAATTGAAACTCTTTGCAATCGCTGTGCGCTGTGCACTCTGAGAGTGCGTTTAAGAAGGCTAGGATATACATATATAATAAAATATATTATAATAAAAAAAACAACGCCCGGCGAATATTTAGATTATGCCTAATCTGGTATGAAGACAGCAAGCGAAATTCTACTTCATTTATACGTTATTCAAGCGTTACCTTCGTAAGAGTTTAAAATATGTTCTTTGGCAGAAGAAATGGGGACAAAGGGTCCATACGACTTCAAACGGTGTCCCATTTCGATAATTTTTGAATAGGCGGATGCTCGAGTACAATTTTTCAAGAAGGGTTTGATTAAGGGGTTCCAAAGGTAACCCCATCTTACATACATTAGGTCAGCATGATATCCTCAAAAAAGACATTTATTACAGAAATAAAGTATACCAGAGAAACTTCTCCTAGGAGAACTTTTCCTCCTTCCTTCTAGCATCACTGCTCATCACTTTTTTAACAGGTCATTCTAAATGTAACCAACATTATTTCGGTGTAGGAAAATCTATACCCTAAAAATAATATTATATATATGAAAAGTGGGGTTTCCTATATCAAGAAAACTGGAGTCTTACTGATAACTGCGCTATATGGTTCGTGTTTAGAAAACTAGACTGAGCTAGACTAGACGTAGGGCTTAACGGCCCGTGAAACAATTTAAGTAGTGATCAGTGATTGGTATGATTTACCACGACTGGATTTATTTTTATGGGGCTATTATAAGTCAAAGGTCCTATGCCAACAAGACCACAACCACTCGTGCGTTAAAGTAGGAGATTAAAGCTGCAGCCACATTTATGCAAAATGGTCATGGAAAACCATTTACTACCAGCGAATATTAATTCACTATATGTTTTCCAGTCAATATAATTAAAAATTACAAAAAATCATGGGAGGATTTAGCAATGTGGTTAATTTTTGACAGAATGTGCGGCTCCATTAGACGGCATAATGAAGAAGAATCACTTGACTCATTGATTCGAGCAAGACGGTGGTTGCAGATGCAGATTAGAGCTACATACATATATAATGTAAGCCTTTATATATCAAGCTTAACGCTTCAAATCTCCACGCGCAGGTTTATGCTGTTCTTTCGTTGGATCAGGCTTTAATAAAAATGTGCTCTTGGTCGATCCTCTTAATACCAAGGTTGTTGCCTTTACGAAAAGGAGAAAACTGATGACCATGATTAAGCTAATACTGTGATACGCATCGGCTGGCTAGGTTGCATTTTGTCCTTCCCTAGCACTGATGTACCTTCCAACCTCTTGATATTTTTATCATGGGAACAATACTAAAGGTCATTTCACGTCTAAAAAGTTTAGTAAAACTCGTACTGGAATTTCGATGACTATCCTTCGACCCCTCTGTAATAGATATCCCATCTGATGCTATTTTAACGGAACTTCAGCTGCATACAAATTTCAAACTTGACTTTCCCCAAGTTCGAGAATGATTTCGGACATCCAGGCGAGGAATGCAATTGCATTTCACAGATTGGTCCAAATCCAGTCAAGGTTCAGGTGCTGGTGCTTTCGTGGATTTTGATAATTGGAATTTTGCCTTTGCATTATATTGTGAAGAATGTAGAGGGGTCGATGTGTCTATAGTGATAGCCCAGCTTCACTTAAAGCCTTACTTACTATTTGAATCACTTCAAATCAACCTTAAACAAAGTCGGAAGACTGAACTCTCTGACTTTTATTTTTGTCCAGGGGCACACTGAAATCACGGAAGATCCAGTGCACCAAAAAGACACATCGGAAGAAGTTTTCTTAGGACCTGAATCTGTGTTAGGTCTACCGGTATCCCTAGTAAGGGCCTCCATTGATGACTGGGCACAATATTCGACGACACGATACTTAATTTCCTAGTACTAGTTCGACCGAGTGTCGTCTCTGACAATTTTATCTTTTAATAGCAAGAAAAATCAGCTTTTGCAAAACACAAAAATGTGGTAGGTTTAAGCGATAGAACTTTTTGCGTCAAAAAGGCGAAGACGAAACACTCTCTTGGTGTTGATGTGGTGAGTGCTGAACAGCTCCATATTACCGAAGTGCCTTCTCGGCTTTCTTAACTATCTGTCTGGAAGTACAATGACTTACCACTGCACTGCACCAAAAAGACATATACACAGTTTCTATGTAGTTGCTCTGCAGGTGGTACAAATACCAAGTACCAAATATTCTTGTCATTTCGTTGAAAAATCTAAAATTTATGATTTACTACAAATTACAAAATTGTCAATTTCGATATCCTTTCTCTGAAAACTTTCTTAAAATATCGTCATGAAAGACTTCCACGAACACAGTATCACGGTCCAACCACAAAATAAACCCCTCAAGCATTTTTTATTTATTGCATCAAACAATGTGTAGAACAACTATCATTATCAACCGTTTTGCAGCCATGTTAATTCAACTTCCGCTGCAACTTTGTCTCCCAGAAGTAGGGTACTAGGGATCAAGCTCCACTATACCGACACTGTCGTTGTCTGGCACAAATTTATCTTTCTAGGGTATTTGCGGTCACAAAAAAAGAAGAAGAAGAGAAAAGAAAAAACCTCCTGCCGGCGACAAATTTTAACGCCCAAAATGTGAATAGAGTTTCCTTGAAGCTATATCGTCGACAGTCTTGCCTTGTGGCATCTATCAGATAAGGGATGAAAAACTTGGAGCAATAAATAAAAAAAGAAAACCTGTTCCTTCGCCATGTAAGCTGGTGCTACTTGTCTCCAACATTGGCTGGCGGGTGTAGTCCACACACCCACCAAGGATGTGTTACCGTCTGTGTGTGGGTCTTAGAGATACGTTTTGTCTAAGAAAAAAAGAAAAGAAAAGGCCTATACTCTATAGTTTCTAAGAAAAAAACGACGAAGATATTCTTTCCTTATCTCCTGTCCACATATTGTGGGTTGAGAAATGCTTTATTGCTACCAGGGGTAGGTCAATGCTTCGTTTGACATTTGTCGGACTTAACTTTAAGCTCAATTTACACGATTCTATGGGAAAATATGCCAACAGGAAATATTGTAATTTGCAATCCTTAATCTCGAAATGAAATTAAGTTTGTAATTGTGTTAGTCTTCCTTCGTTGACAAGCACAAGCACAAGCAAATTGTAACATCCACTTTAAACTGTCATTAATGCAACGATTCAATTGTCATTTAAACAAACGACAAAGTCGCTATTCGTATGTATGCCAACCAACGTCACACCGTGCAGCTCGTGCAAAGTCACACATGTGTGGTAATGTCGGTGTTATGTGTGTTATTCCAAAGCGGGATGCTGAGTAGGGTGACCCACGTCGTTTCGTTACTCCGGCGCGGCGTAGAAACGAAAACAACCAATATCTCGCGCTGTCATTTGAAGTTCTGGGGAATTTATCTCTCGTTAAATTAAGTTTTGGTTCGAGAAGAACAATCCCTCTGACTTATTTACCACAAAATTACACACCTGGCGTCATCGTCCTCCATTTGTAGCACACCATTGTGGCAGAGGGGGTGGAGCGGTAACTGCAATTTTCAATTTGAGTTTTCATCTTCTATTAGAGCGAAAAGCCCAAGAGGGAATTCGAAATCTTTCGGGATGTTGTCGAACTTTACCTGCTTCGCTGATGTGTATATTACCATTCTGACAAGATGGGTGTGGAAATTTGCTGAACGTAGGTATTGTGTGGCAAAAGGATAACAATGATTCAATGGGGGAAATCCTTTAATGAAATGATACCTACGTTTGAGGATATCCACGGATAACCGAATGTATATTGCTTTATTAAATGTTATTTGTGACATTCGGAGTTAAGAAAGTTCGAGAATTTGATTTCGAATGAAGATAGTATTTATTAACTTTTAGAATGACGAAAACAATGTTTGCGTAGGTAAAATTGTTTATTATGAAAGCTTTGATCAAAGGAAAATGGAGATGAGCAAATTTGTGAGCTCATTTGAATGCAAGCCTAAGAACGGCTGTATCTACTAACTTCTGCCCATCTTACTTACTCAACTTATTGGTCAGAGTCTGAGGATGCATGAAGGGTCATTGAATGAAATGTGATAGCACTTAATCCTCTTTATTCCAGTCTAGGCCGCTTTCAGTTATTCACACCAAGCCTGTCTTGCTATCTAAAACAGAGGTTCGAAATTCCGTTTCAGCGATTCAATGCAATACTATTTTGCATTCGCTCGATTTACCGTCGAAGTGTGTTTGCTTTTTCGACTACATCCATATCTTTGAACAGGTCGTATTTCATGCCCGCCTTGACAACAATACCAAATGTAGCCCCCTTTCGAAAGAGTTCAGTATTTACTTTCGTTTTATATTTAGCGTTGAGCATATAAGGCTTGCGTAAAGCAGAAGTAGAAGTAGAGCGTGTTTTTTTTTGGAGATTGGTTTTCGAATAGAGATGAAACTGACATTTTGTGGTCAAATCTGGCAACTCTAATGTCATTTATGTTCAGTTTGGTTCGCCATTTCATCATGAATAGGTTGAAAAATTATCCTTCCAATAAAGCCAAATTGATGGACATTAAAACGATTTTCTTGTGTTTTATTTCAATTCGAAGTTCTATACCTCTAAAAAAATCGTGTATTAGAGTTTTTTAAATAAACTCCTTACCAAACTCAAAGTCTCCGCTATTTTCCTAATAAGGACTTTCAGTCTTATGTGATGGACAGATGATTGTAAGCATACTGCAAGCATCCATATAGTCTTATCGTTGTTGACTTAACTACTTAGCAACTGCTTTGATTTGTTCTTCAATTTTGTTAAAAAGGGAAGATACGATTTTGGTTCAGACAAACGTACGGACTGAATGAATGAACACAAACGTGGACTGAATTGAATGGGACTCGATTTGGTGGCGAAAAAATTATACATTCCTTATCAACATCGTCAGAATACTCGTATTAATTAGTAGATGTATAAGTTGAATATAGAGCTCCCGAAAGACGTCAAACAGTGCGCATAAGACAATCGAAGGATTTGTAAAGAGAAATAAATTAAAAGAATTATTAACCCAAGAAAATGTGGATTTAAATAATAAGGCAACTCAATTTCATTCTCAATTCTCAATTTTCATTGTTTTTTTTTTCAAAGGAGAACGGATATACAGCCTCTAAAAGAATAAAACGGCCGAGAGTAGTTCTTACTCAAGTCGCTCTTGAGAGTAGTTTCGAAATTGGATACAGTTCTGAGAGCAACTCTCGGTGGGTTGACTTTTCACTCTTCAGAGTCGAAAATTCTGAGAGTTTCGAAATTCAAAAATACCGAGATTCGGTATTATGAGAGAAGCTCTCTAAACGGAATAAAATAATGCAAGGGTGAAATGAAAGAGAAGTCGGACAACATTTCTATGTTTTCTGGTCAAAACGGCATAAGTTAAGGTTTAATAATTTCTTTTAAGTAATCTTGTAACGCAATAATAATTTAAATTATTAAATTTTCAACATAACAGTATTTAAAGAGTCATATGTTTGACCAAACTTTTTTTTTTAAATAGGTGAATCCGGATTGAAATAATTCTAAGAACAATTTTCACAAACAAACGCATTTATTTAACTCGAGCGAATTTGCGTAAACGTAGATTTTATTAAGTCTTCTGTTAAAAGTACAATTACAATATATTTTTTATTTCAAGATATATTCGGCCGGGTTCAAGCCTAGATATTTAAATATAATACACGTGAATAACATAAGAAATATTATATTGTCTTTGGATGATAAATCCTATGTGGTTGTATTAGGTGATTTTAATTTATCTAATGTTAAATTAAAGTTTTTTGATGATGTAAAATGTATTATACCTTATAATATTTAATTCAGTGATGTGCAAAAATAATAGCGACAGTCATGGGAATATTTGAAGAAGACGAAAACTTAAAACCTCTTGGTTTTCACGAGAAGCTATTATTTTGTACCTGCTTGTAAAATATAAAAAAATAAGGGTTATGTACTAAAATTTATACATGGAATGAACAAAAAAATTAAAAACGTTACCCAGATCCACTTAAATAGGATATGCAAAAAATAAGGACAGCTACCAAATAACTGAAACAAAAAATAATAGTATTGAATAATAACTGAATTATTTTATGCATACTTTAATATTTCATTGAATAGCCCCTCTACTAAATAAATAATAATAATCGAATCAACGAGCTTCTGATAAGTCCTTGGTGGTATAGCTTCTCACGTAGCCTTAACGAATGTCCATAACGTACTACTTTTGGTCGCTTTTACGTTCCTTAACACCACTTTGACCTCTCACCATAGGTTTTCTGTGATATTTAAGTCTGGCGATTGAGAAAGCCAGCTTAAAACATTAAACTGTTTTTCTAAGAACCATTATTTTGCTATCATCGATGAGTGGTTAGGATCATTATCCTGTTCGAGCATCCATCGAAGAAGCATATTGTACTCTGCGTATGGTAGCATAGTATTCCCCAATATGTCCAAGTAGAATGCTGCTGTCATATTGCCCTCAATTCTGTAAAGGGACCTACAACCTACCGTTTCGATGGTATATTTATACAGTTCTGTGTTTTATTAAATTTACTTTGGTTTCATGAGTCCAATCGATATTACCCCAACTGAATTCAGGCCAGATGAAATGTTTCTCCGCAAAAAGCAACCTTTTAACAACATTTTTCTTCGTCAGCAGCGGATTCTTCTTTGCACATCTAGCTTTAAGGTTGTTTTGAATAAGCATCCTGCATATAGTCGAAGTGTCGACATCCGTTTTTTACTTCACTGGATGAAGCAGAAGGTTTATAGGTTTTTCACATAGCGCAATTTGGCTTAGATTTCCAATTAAATGCATTTCCCACTATTGTCTCTCAGCAATCCAGAATGTCAGCAACTTATCGGTAACTCTTATCATGAAGATTTGTGATATGCTTTCTCTCCTCAGCATTACAATGCTGATTTCGATTATTATTAATTTGTACTGTTATTCTTACTCATATTTTCCCTATTTTTTTCCACAGCCAAAACTATAAACTAACGACAAATTGGAAATGTATGATCAATATTTTAGTACAAACACTGTAAGTCGTTAATCAAAGAGCAAAGTTTACAATCCTGTTGGTTTTTGATGGACAAATTGAAAGCTTTAAGGCCTTGAGGTTGAAATGCCCCCATTATTTTGCACATCACTGCACATCACTTTGAAATATGCCACCGAAGTTAAATTCAAATTTATTTAAAGCAAAACTACCAAAAGAAATAAATCAAGTGAACCCGGGGGTCTGAGAGTGCTCTCAGAAAATCCACAATTTTAGCAACCAACTCTTGAATGTCCAATTTCAAAAATATTACTCTCAAATGGACATATTCCCAAAAGTTACTCTCGAGAGCATTCTCAAATATACATGAACTATTGCAAAAAGTATAGAACAGCGTTTATTTTATTCCAATGGAGGTAGCCGAAATAGACTTTATTTGAAGTAAAAGTCTAATTATTTATTACGGACACTCAAGCATGCTTGAAATCTTTGATCGGAAGGGACTCATGTCACTTACTGATTACGACAAACAGAGGTATGACTGAGAAAAATTTAAAAATTACTTTTCCCAAAAGAAAGGACTAGGACACACCCAGCATCATCATTAAAGATATATCCGTCTATAATTTGGTTCAAACACCGGATAAGGTACAGGAGGTGGAAAGCAACACAGACTATCCTATCAATGGGTCTACCAGCAATGGAAATATCCATCTGTGTGGACATTCAAGCATTAATGCAATCGGCTCCAATATTGTAAATGCGAAGTGCGTCACTCAGCGCTTCTACGTCATCACTCAGTTCTGCTCTGCTGGGTTCCTGGATACGTTGAAGTGGAAGGGAATGCAAAAGCGGACGAATTTCCCAGATTCGGCTCTCATATGAACCCAGAGAGGTTCATTGCTTAGACCTTTATTAACAGCGTCACCAAAAGATCAAAATCCCTAGTCTCTCTTAGCAGAAGTCAAATCCGGACGCTCGTCGGGGTATTAATCGGACACTGCAAATGACTTCTGCAGAATCTGCAGAAACGAAGAGGAAAAAAAGTCCGTGAAGCATATTCTATGCCACTGCCCAGCTCTACAGGAACCCCGCTCATCCAGCGGACTTGGCTAGGGTACCTCTATCCGACATAAAACTATTCCCCAACAGATTGAAGTGGTTTTGTTAGCCTCATGTCCTTACATGTACAAATAGGGTATTCACAATGGGCTTTCACGGCCTCTGGGTGAAATTTGCGTCTGGTGCAAAACTGCCCTCATAACCTACCCTAAAGTCTAATTATCAATTTTATAGAAATCTGCTCCTTGTGAGTACCTAATCAGCGAAAAAGAATCAGCTTTCAAATACTGTGCAAAAAGATTGAGAGAACATTAAAGGCCTAAGGACAATCGGTGAAAATTTGTAAGATATACGAAAACATGTTTCAAAAATATGCGACACTGAAAATGCTTCCAAATAATCGTTCATTCAAGACCAAACATATTATTTAATAATCGTAATTCTATTAAAGACCCCATCCCCCTAACAATTATGCAATTGCCAATAGGTACCTACCTCCAAACAACGATTGACAGAAATGTATGTAATATCGCCAGACAAAAGAGCAATCCAACTTACACAAGGAATACCTTCTCAGGTATTCATTCTGTTATCGATAAGAGGCTTAAGTTAAATGAGAAAAATTGCGGTTCAATAATTTCTGATGCGCTTAGAACATTAGACGACAACTTCCACTCGCCCCAACCACTTGCTGCTGATGGACAGACGTTAGATCTTCTGTCAATTTCGGTATACCCATCTACTTGCAATACATATTTTCCAAGAAAACAAAAGAAAAATCCATCTCCCAAACAAATGTTTATTTGAAAGGACTATAATCACCGTGTAGCTAGTAGATATACCTACTTTCTCTTACATAAAAGACTATAACTGTTCATATGCGAAGAAAATAATATTCTATCTATCTCACCCAACAAGATAGATAAACGAGTTCTTATTCAATAAAAATGGTGTCCCTACATGTTTGTCAACTGCACACAGTCTATGGGGAGCGAGCGGATAGTGCAAAAAAAAAAAATAAATACAACAACTACAACAACAAGGGTAACAACGACGATAAATATGTTTATTGCTGAATTTTATCAGGAAGTATATTTCCATTTTCGGATATAATGGCTGCTATAAAACGTAAGATCATGGATTCTTGTCTTTTGTGCACATGTTCGTTTCCGTAATCCTAGCTAGCTGCTGGAGGTTTCGAAGCATACAGACAAGAGGTAGACAAATTTACCAAATATTGTGGATATGAAATCATAACATAACCCACTCGAAATTGCATCTGAGTGTGAGGCGGAATGGGTGGAAGGGGGCAGAACAGTCGGAGGAGTCTTAAGGATTTCGTGTCGTATGCCATTGGATTGGGAAAAATGGAGATATTGATGTCGTTGAGAACAGATTTGGATCAGATGAAGGATTGTCTTCATCTGATGTGCCCCAAATTACAAATATTTTATTAATTTTAAGGTTAAGAGTTTTTGTTGATAAAATTTCGTCCACGCCGAACGACCTAGGGTATTGAAATCTTTGCTTTTGTTTATATCTTTTCAGTGTTGAACTCCTTTAGTGATAATTTTTGGCTCGAGTATGATAGAGGGCCTTATTGAAAATTAAATGCAAATGGAGGACTAAAATGTACATACCGCGGGACGACAGGCCTCTTCATTTAATTTACTTCTACATTTTTACAATATATACACGGACATAGTACTAAATATAAAGTTTTTGAGGTCGTGTCGGAGTTCATTCTGTTTTATGCAGCACAAATATGGGGGTATAAGATATATGAAACTGTCGAAAAACTGGTGAGATTTTACCTCACAAAATCTTTCATCTCCCGTTGAACACGACAAATTATATATTATGCTGGAAACAGGCCTAGCACCTCTTTTTACGAAGATGCTGAAAAAGTGGACTATGTAGTAAAAGTACTTAGCATGTCGGATTAAAGACTTACTAAAATAGCAGCTTTACAAGCTTTACAAAGTAGAACTGGATGGTACAAAGAGTGGTTGTCACTAAAGTTCGAAATTGAAGTATGTATATTAGGTGTTTGATGAATCAGCTTTATAACTTATTGAAGATACCGATGAACCGGCTAGTTCACAATATGCAGCATTGGTAAAATAGCGATGATCTTGAGGCTGCGGTGCGAACTTCTTCAACTTATTTATGTACCACACAGGGAAGATCTACGTCAATTAAGCAGCTTGTGGTACTTAGCAAAAAGGGAGGATATACATGACTTCATTGGCAGGTGTCCAATATTGAGAGAAACGAGGATTAATATCTTGGAAAGTGATGTCTTCTCAGAGAGTCAAGTCATATCGCTTCAAATATTGTAAAATCGCATTACAATATCGGGAGAGAATAATATCAGCCAACTTTTGATAAATATTAGTTAATTTTAATTTGCTACCAGATATTTTCCATTTATGTATTTTGAATTTATAATTTTTGAGAAATGTTTAGTCTTTCTTATCCTCCTAAGATTTACTGGTCTTGTTCAACCGAACTTGACTTGCTTATAAGCACCATTGTTGAACAGAAAGAAAATGACACCGCTCTGTATGACGATGACATACGACGGATGAAAACACTATATTGATTCAAAGGTGTCATGATGCCAGATACTTTACGTGAGCTACTTTAACAGATTTGGAGCTAAGGTCATGTAGGATTTCAGAGCTCGCATTATTTCCGCAGTGGATTACTGCAGTAGTCGTCGATTTTTTGGATCTTTTCCTACAGGATGCGGGTTGTTCCGTGGGGGTTTCTTTTCTACGTATATACACGTCCTACTTTAATTAAATGAAAATGAACCGTAATTTTTAAATGTATTCACTTGGAATATACGTCCGCTGTACGGTTCGTTTCAAATGGCTTTCTCAATTTCTTAACACTCAAACTATATAGAAGATAACTGGAAATGTTGTCACTAGACTGCTGAGCTTACTTTGCTTGTGTAGGTGGAATGGATAATTTTGTTAATTATGCTCTGCTGATCTTCATGTCAGGACTAAAAACTGGGGACTACCACGGCGATATGAAATTTGACAACTTTTAAAAATGGCTTTCAGATAAGGTTCTGAATAATCGCGAAGGTCCTTCAGTCATCGTGATGGATAACACTGCATATCACAATAAATTGGAGAATCCTACTCCCCAACATCATAATCAACAATACTACAATTTGTACAGTGGTTGAGTGATAGCACTATCCCACACAGTCCAACAATGGTGTGAAACAAACCACATCCCAAACATATTATCTTAGTCTTCCTCCATAGGACTTGAACCCAATTGAAAATAAGATAAAGTTGAAGAAGAGGAATTAGAAAATATCACAGTGGGAAAGGGGCGAGCAATCTGTGAGAAAGCTGTCAGAACAGAAGAAACTTACACAAGTGTTCAGCAGAGTTTGAAATTTTTCTACGAAAGAATAGTAATAAGACCAGAAGAAGATTAATCGACTGATGAAATGAGCCATAATGAAAAAGACATAGAGTTACCATCGCAAAAAAGCCATTAAATCAACCCATTATTACCTATATACAATTAATTCAAAATTTAAATACATGTGAGTACAACTTTCTTTAAATAATGTAAAGCAAAACAATTTTACTGGCAACTCTCATATGGAATACTAATTTCCATTTTCACAAAAATCAATTTATAAAATTATGAGGTATTTATTCCGCGCACACAAACTGATGTTTGCAGAAATACGAACCGAGTTAAACGATAGAAAATTCAGTGCTCATCAATCTGCTCTGTACCAGAGTTGTGACATCGTTTCATTTATAGAAGTCCAATTTGGACCATAATCTTACTTTTAACGAATTTGATGATGAGTTGTCCGATTCCATTACACGAATTGTAACCTTTTATCCTCACACTGACATCGTTGTTGCGGGCGATTTCAATGTTCACAATTCGAATTGTCTTCGTCATTCTGGACAGACAACACCCGAAGGCAGGTATTCTGAGATCTTTGCTGAGGTAAACAACCTAACCCAGCTTGTAAATAAGAACAAGCTCCTATAAGAACCGTATGGTAATATGAGAAAGCCAAATGGGAAGAATTAAACGGTTTCTTTAGGAGTTTTAACTCGATGGCGATTTCCTGGGCAATGCCCAGGTTGGTTTGATATGTTTTTCACCAGGCGAGCGACTATGGCAGCATTACCTTGGTTGCATGCTACGCTGAATGAAAAAAACACAAGAGTGAAGTTTTATTTCCCTCTTTACCTTTATAACACATCTATATGAAGATGCTAATATGTTTTTGGGAGGGGACGAACTGAAGTAGCTTTTCCATATATGCAGCGCGTAAAGCAGGCTCTTTGAATTTGTGCTGGAGACCAATTGTATTGGTAGAGGTATTCAAGCATCATTTTGAGCACCTGCTAAATGGGCATCATTCCAAGAGAGGAATAGAACTCTAGTCTAGGCAAATCGAGAAATCTGATTACATAAATCACTTACATCACAAGTTTTGAATCTCAAAAATTTAGGATTTCCTCACATTAGTTCGTAGAATGTTCAATCGGCCCAGACAGTTCCGTTCTGGAAGACAGGATGGCGTAAATGCTTAAGAGCTTTATGGAAACATTGCTTTGATTATAACCTGTGCTTTTTCTGAGAAAGAGATTTGATAAATTTAAATTCAATCAATTGTAAGATTAAGATGAAGTGCGAACTTTTCGATAATCTTGCGTACTTGTTGCCATAATTGTACTAAGCCACTTAATTCAATAAAATCCCGCACTTTGTGTCAACTCACAACTCATGCAAATCTATAATTAAGATCTCTTTGCAAATTACCCACCGCACTATTATTTAAATTTGCAGACTCACATTCAACAATCCAATCCGATTCCCCAACAAAACGATGATAATCACAATCAAAACAATTAGTAACGCTAACTTCATTAGAATAATCGGTTAAAATGTATACAAAAACTTTTTAGCTGCGGTAAGTTTTCCATTTCGCCAATTAGATGTTTTTAATTGTTTCAAGTTTTAGCGAGAAGATTCGTATCTGCCTGAGAAAAGGATTCCCCAAGAACGACCAACAACCGGTAATTAACTTTATTCACTGATCTCAATGCTCCACTCGCCCCTCGGTCTTCCCCAAAAAACATCTCTACAGAGCAGTAACTGTGAAAAGAACAAAAACCCATCGCAAGAATACCTAATAAGTTGGGATGTACCCAACCAACCCCCAGCGCTAGTGACTTGGGGATGAAAGTCCATTCCAAAAGGGATATCATAATTTATAGCGACGATACAAACAGAAGTTTTTCCTTATTTACCAGTTAGCAGGCCTCATCACCCACCCTCTTGTTTCTTATTCATTTCATTCACTTGGGGGATGTTGTTTTTGTGTTGTTTTTTTTTGCGGTTAGCCGAAGGGTAGGAGCCAGCTACCAAATCAAAGTGATGACGGCCTGTTTTAGGGTGTGATTTAATCGAAATCAATTAACCGTAATGGGACAGATTAAGAGAAGATTTGTGCTATTTCGGAATTGAGGGAGTGATGGTCACTAAATGACAGGATATTGCACCACTGAATACAAAGTATTCATAAAGGGAATAGCAAGGCTCGGTTGTGTGTGTGTGGTGGATACGAGTTGGGTGGTGGGTGGTTGGAAGTTGGTTTCGATGGTGGCTAGTGACAAGGCAAAAAAAAACGAGTAAAGCAGTCTCGCCTTGTTTCTGTCATTTGCAGTGTCCTTTTAAAATTTTCTTTGGTCGGCCGTCTTCAAAATGAAAGGACAAAACATATGGGACATGCTGTCTTTTCATGTCTAGTGTGCCCTGTTTCTTCGTTTCACTTAATAACTCCGGCATTGATGGTCTTCTACGACACACGACCTAAAAGGACACACAAAAAGGTTGATTCTCCTTTAAATGGCGCGTTGGCAGAACCCAAACATACTTGCTTACACAATTGTAATGAAAAGAGGACTGCGCCAGTTATAAATCCAGTGACAAAGTCTGGCGTCCTACATACTGTATATTCACACTTTGAACGATCCCGACATTTACATACAAACATACTCGGATGTATTTATGTTTATATAGAGAGTCTCGGGAGTCAAGACGGTACCACGCCAGTCAAGTGTTCATAATGAGTTTAATAGAATGTGTTATTGGTGCACTTCAGTGTATTGATTTGCATGCGAATTTCAATGGAATACAGGACAAAGTGGTCGGGCAGAAGCACAAGCACAAGCCACGAAAGGAGCAAAAGAAAGCGCGCCCCCGTTTTCAAGTCAAAAACAGTGTAATCTCTTCGGTCTTGTGGTAAATTGCTCCGTACCATGGTGTCTTTCTTCGTTTCATTCTTTCTTTTATTGTTGATGTTTTGCGAGTGCTTTAAGCAACAATAATCCTGAAATTGCTATTTTTCTTCGTTTATATTTTGGTGTAGGTACTAGTACTATGAGAATGGAAACCTTTGGGGTAGTTAAGGAGATGCAATTTAAATTCAAAGGAATATCGAATTTTTTTTTCTTAAATTGAGAAAAGGTTGATACACTTTAAAAGTTTATCCTATTGTATTGATATAGGGACCTACATTGACTAAGCTTTGTGAATGTCTTTTCTAAATTTAGTGGTTTTTCTGACAGATTACAGGAAACGTGGGTTGCAAAAATATATGTGTAGAAGGAAATGTGTTGTTTCTTATGTTTTCATTTAATTTGACGTATTTTTATCCATCTTTTCTACAAAAGAGTTTGTTGTCACTGATCTATTTATTGACTTACTGATATCAGCTGAAGCTTCTTATTGTACAGCCATTACAGTTTCCTGACCGTAAGGACATTTAGCTTAAGTTTTTGTAGGAAAGTAAAATGCTTTGAAAAAATTGTGTAGGATATGTGGAAGGTTTTGTGTTTGGCTAATGATGGAGACTTTCTGATCTGGGTTGGCCCAGCGTCAGTGATGGACGGCAAAACTGTCTTTACCCTGCTTCAGATAGCCCTATCTAAGGACACTAAGTACGCTTAGAAACCAAAAAACACAAACAAAATCATATTAATTTGAAAAATTGCACGTTAATAATATCTATTATTGAGCAAGTATGTTTAAAAAATTCTTTACTTTCACTTTCACTTATCATTTTACTAGCTGGCCCGTGCTCGCCTTGCTTCGCCTGCCTGGACAGATTCTGAAGATCTACACCCTCACTATTAAGAGGCTGTCGCTGTGATTTGCTAATTGTCGTAGCGAAACAAATTTCAACAGGAAACTTTAAGCGTTTGAGGTAAAAAAAAACTATGTCGCTTCTCCATTCGCTAAAAATGGACTAAACTTAGATGAAATACTTACAAATGCCAAGTGAATGATGCAAATCAGATAACAGATGTAAGATGAGGAACAATGAGCTCAGCTAGAGACTCAACATTCACAATACCAATCCAAGTCCCCTGACACTGAACTGGAACTTTAAACACACTTATCGTTCTCTCTAAAGTCCTTATCCACAAAGAACTAACATTTGCACTTAAAGTTAGGTGGTGCAAGAGGTCCCTTTTTTAAATTTATGTTCATCAGGTTCAGAGTTTGACTATCTAATTACACCTTATCTCATCTGTGCACACGACACACGCACACATGTCCCTGCACTTTTGCAGCTACACCGCTTAAAAAGTTTCCCATTTACCAATCGTTGAAAAATTTCTGTCTGTGGAAGGCCACTGCTGTAGGTCTTAAGGTGAGAGTTGATCACGATTGTGTTCCAAATTGTAGAAACGATCAGCTGTTCATTGAAATCGATTGCTGTCAGTAAAATAATAAAAATAGATTTAAAGAAAAGTTTAAATAAGAATTAAGTAATTTTGTTTGCAAACAAATTTTATAAGTGATTAGCTTTATTTTGATACCATTTAAACAATAATGGCTGTTTGCTTAGTCGTCTTAAAATACGAAAACAAAACTTTCAATGATGGATTTCAATGATAGCAATAATTGGCCCCTTAATCAGGCAAATAGACGTCGAAAGCAAATTATAAAAAGTAAACATTACTCAGATCGATTTGAAAATCTTGGTCAATTAACGTTTTGATAAGAAAAAGGAGTTTTGCAAAGATTTTACTAAAATTTCTAAGCTTTTAAAGCACGTAAAAATATGCGTAATTCGAAACTCTAAAGTTTGAAATTAATTTCATTAAATTAGCCGCAGGAGAAGTTCACATTTTTTTTGGTTAAAAGTCAAGTTTTTGAATTACTTGGGAATTACCAAAATCCGTTCAGCCGTTCGCTGCGTAGGTCCAGTCAAAAGAATTTCAACTTTGTTTTATATTATTAGTGATTGAAAAGTTTATTATGACGCTATACAACGGCTAGCGAGATTGTACGCGTCCGCTTGGGGCGATTTACGGGCAAGTTTATGGGTCGCCGAATCATAGCAAACTTTTTGTCGCCAAATAAAGGACCTTATGAAGAAATTGTGATAGATACAGTGGAAGAGATACGCTTCGTCATCACAGCACCTTAAAATATCAAGCTTAAAGCACCTAAAACAGAAGCTTAAACATGAATACTTTGTCGTTCTGTGAATGTACATTACTTACTTACTCAACGGGGTGCTGACCGAACAGCTGCCTTCCAACTTCCACTCTACTGATGACTAGGTTTTTAAAATGAAGGTTTGGTCTTCCTTTTCATATCGAACCTGGGGGCTGGAGTACCATTGTCGATTCGTTCGATGCGGCCAAGCTAATGTAGTCGACGTGTTTTGAATTTTGGAACTACGTCCACATCTTGGCACAGCTCATAAAGTTCGCGATTGCATCTTCTCCAGCATTCACCATCCTCGCGCATGGGGCCATATATTCTTTAACCAATTCTCTTTTAAAAACTTTAAGTTTCTGCTCCCCTTTCCCGCTTGTCCAAAACTGACACAACTGGCAGGTTCAGTTTTTTAAAGAGCTTATACTTCGATTCATGTATTAGGAGTTTTAAGTCAATTTTTTTTTGCAAATGAATCTCCACTATGGTGTCGTTTGCGGAGTTTAGTCAACAACTTGGTTGTTCAAAGAATGTTGTTTAGTTCAAGTAGTTATTCTTCAACTCGTAAAAGCCTCTATCTTCACGTTGAGAGCGCATACCCCGGTAGCTTTACGGATCTGTTGAAGATAGTGCGCTTAAGCTGCAGATTAAGATAGCACATCTCTTTGTCGGAGTCCGGTATATGTTTGGAAAAGTTCAGATGAGCTACTGCTTATTGCAGTACTGAACTGCTGATAATTTTTTTTTCTCCCTGCCCACATGGCTGACACTGCGACCGCAAAGGTCTATTGTATCAAAAAAGGGATGTTAACCTAAGAGACGAGTGACTTTCCTAGTGAATGTCAGAATATCTCTAAATTCTGCGGACGCACGGAATATCCGCCATCTTAACCAATCCCAAGTTCCGAAGTTTCATCATCCTCCACACAGAACCTAGATTTAGTATCTTTGTTAATTTTGTTAAGATGATATCTCAGGCCGTAATAGCATGTGAGGAAGTCCACCAGCTTCCTAAAGTTCTCCTTACTTAAAATTAGGATTTTCTTGTAGGAGTAGGGCTTAGTAATTTGTTTGGATTGTCTTAAGCACGGGACACTTTCCCAGTGGTTCAGACGAAGTTTTTTTTCGCAGTCGTTAATTAGCCTTCAAACAGCAGCACAGTTGACTCTGCAGTAGGATTCTGGTCCTAAGAACGCAGATTCTGATCCAGGTCAAGCCAGCTGATCTGCAGATTCGTTGCCTGCAATGCCTTGGTGGCCAGGTAGGTATCCATCCAAGAACTCCTGACGATAAATGCTATTATATGCGGCTTTAAAGTCAATGAAGATGTCAAGTATCTTAGCTTGAAATTCGTTGGATTTGCATCAGTCTGACTGAAGATTTGGCCTAAAGTTGATCTTCCAGGCCCACAACATCAATCTTTCGGCACGAATGACACTGTTACGTGCTGAAAGGTTTGCTGACCTTCACACAGTACATTGGATTGTACCCGAAGTTAAGGAGGTATATGCCTCGATAGTTCTTGCAAGATGTAAGATTTCTTGTAGATGTGGCATATCAACGCATAATTTTCTTGTGATTAGACGCCTCTTGACAATTTTTTTTGAGAAAAATTATAGTCCCTAGTCTAACCAACAACAATCGTCGTATTGGAAGTCAACATTATTCGTGTTATTGAGGAAATGCCAAAATTGCTTGATAAAGGGGTCGAAAGCTTTGTCTCTCGGATGACATTCATCAAATGGAGTTGTTTTTCAAAACCAAGTTAAGGAGGTATATGCCTCGATAGTTCTTGCAAGATGTAAGATTTCTTGTAGATGTGGCATATCGACGCATAATTTTCTTGTGATTAGACGCCTCTTGATAATTTTTTTTGAGAAAACTTATAGCCCCTAGTCTAACCAACAACAATCGTCGTATTGGAAGTCAACATTATTCGTGTTATTGAGGAAATTCCAAAATTGCTTGATAAAGGGGTCGAAAGCTTTGTCTCTCGGATGACATTCATCAGATGGAGTTGTTTTTCAAAACCAATTGCAGAATGTATCTATTCTTCTCTATTGAACACAAACAACTGCTCTATTTAATGAAATTTTAAAATGTTTCATATGTTTTGTTCAAAATCAAAATAAAAACACCCTTTACCATCTCCCGCAACTCAATAAATGAAAGTAAAGTCCATAAATCAATTTTAAAAATCACAACCTCAAAGTGGCTTCACAATATAACAATAACAAAACCATACTTTGTCACAGAAAGATCACAAAACTTTTGTCATAAATTCCAAAACAGCTGCCAACACAGCTTAAAATAATACCGTCGATGAATGACTGCCTCAAAAACTTCACCTAAAAAGGACATCCGAATTCGAAATGTCTACGGGATATAGGAAACCTTATGTATTATTAAAATCTATCTCCCTACATAGGTATGCCATTTTGCGGCAGTCTATCCACAAAATACATGAAGTACCTACATTTTGAATTTGTTCGAGTACAATTCAACCGCAATCATTCCAACACCATAAAAAGTACTAGGAGGCGGAAAAACTTTTCCTGTTTTCCATTCTTACGTATAGACGGTAAAATTGAAATCGAAGTTTCCCATAGCTATGGCTATTGGCCTTGGGGTGAGGTGAGGGTTAGGCTTAAAAAAAAAATCATAGTCATTGCCAATAGAGTATTCGTATAGTTGGCTTAGTATTCAGGGGCGAGAACAGAGTGTGGAGTTGAACGGCAAAAAAAAAAAAAATCCAATAAAATCTGATTGTTGTACTAGGGATACATTGCAGGTGCTAGGTAGTTTTTTTTAATGCTCACATTATTCGTTTCAAAGCTGCCGCTGCTGCTGTGGCAGTGTTCAAGGGGCAACGTTTTTTACGGTCATAACAACGAAAACAATTCGCCTCTTTGAGCGGTTGCATTTTGTTTGTCGTAAGTCATCATTAAAAGTTGCTGCATTTTAAATATGCACAATGCGGTTCCACCGACAATATACGAGTGGATGAAATTGTTTGGGAAACAAATGACATTCTTAGTGGTGACAAATTTAATGAGTTGGTTTTGTTCTAAAACAGTGCAAGTAATTATTGAAGTTTAAATAAATGGTGACCCGGAGTAAATGGGTTTAGGGAGGTAAATTGGTGCCCCTTTGAAGGCTTCATTTACATCATCTGCTGAAAGAGCTTGGGGGCCCGAAAGAAGTCCTAGAAGCAGCCTGCAGTCGATTTTCCTGAGAGATAGAAGCAGACTTTTTGCAAATTAGGTCTGTCTGCATCCATCAGAGTCGCGCCACCGAATCTTGTGTTCACGAGAAACCGTCCTTTCATCAAGGCTCATTGGACAGGGACTACAGATGCCGGCAGTCCCAATACAGGTTCGGGTCCAGAGAAAATATTTTCTTATGAACTTTGCCTAGCAAGCTCTTTGCAGATCTCATTTCGCTGGATGTCAGTGTGACCTGGGATCCAGACAATATTCAGTATGTTCAGGTCTCCGTCCAAATTCAGATAAAGCTTGAGCTTAAGCAATACCAAGTATGATGTTTGAGCAGCGCTTTTGATGCAGCTTGGCTATCGCTGCAAATGCAAATGCTTCTACCCTCCACCTTTTGTTCGCAATATAGCGCATATCCATAAGGATGGCGAAAACCTCCTGTTGGAAAAGTGACGCATACCAGACCACCAAATACGATGGCATTCATTCCTGGTTCAGAGTCGAAGCCATTCTGTTGCCTGAGGAACGTTGACGAGGCAGTTCTGTCGCAGAAGAAGTTCTTCACAGTTTCAGTGCGCATGGTATCAAAAGCGAGAGATGGTTTTCGGCTTATACCCCATGGTATCTATATAAAGAGGGAAGGTTCATCAAAGCATCTAAAGCCGAGCCTGGCATGCTAGGGAGGGCCCCTGTACAGCCAAGACAGGCCATTATTTAGAGTTTGGCGAAAGAGGCAGCAACACGTTTCTGCAAAAGTCTGTACCATGGTTTTCGATTCAACATGCTTGAACTATAGAAGCTTTTGCGAGCTGAGTTACAACAGTGACCCTTCTCCGTGGTTTTAAGAGAATTCACTGAAGGCCCATTACAAGTGCACAAAGATCTAGTGCGTCTGATAGCACACAGCCTCTAGGTTTGGATTGGTTTGATGATGATATTCGAGATGAAGATTTTTCTTCTTAAAAGATTTGCACCATATAACTGTGCCATATGGGCCTCACTACCGCTGTATACAGGCAATGTACCAAATACGGTTTGAAGCCAGGTGTACTGAGCCACGTGTGTTTTTTTGATGTGATTCTCAATATTTTTCTTCCAATTGAGCTTGGAGACCCCAGATATTTTGCTGTCCCGAAATTTTTAAAGTCAACTCGCACCAAACTCCTTGGTTTACCTTTTGCTTGTAAACAAATTTCCGTCGTTATTAGATTGACTGCAAATCCATGACCTGGAAATCAGTTACTGATTACTGGGAGTGTATAACTGAGTCGCTCGCAGAGTTTTGGGGTAAAGTTTCCCGGAACTAAAATTGATACATCGTCAGCGTAAGCTGGCGAGTATTTTTAGAAATTCTTCGGAGTCAGTTCAGTGTTCTCTTCCTGAGTTCCAGATAGTGCTCACGATCCCTATGGGCGCTTTGATTTATCTATATCCTTGAATGATTCAAAGCAAGTCACAAAGACTACTGTTTCTCTGAGCCCTTTGCGGACTGTATCTGATTGCATCTGTCTTGATATGTTGAAGGCCCGCTCGACGTGTAAGTAAACTTTCATCTCCACCACCGAACTATTGAGAGGTTCTGCTTTTCATGTAAGCGTGCTGTTATATTTATAGATACACATTCCTGATTTATGATAGGCGACACAATATAAGTTCGATTCAGTGAAGACCTCGAAGTCGGTGCTTTAGATAGGACTTTCCTCAGTCGAAGTTCAATCGACTCGCAGAAAATCCTCCATGAGTTAATTTTTTGAGAAGTTTGACGCTCTCCTTGTAGTTTAACCATTCTTTAGTGAAGATCAATCGAGGCCTTGAGCTTGGTATAACCTCAGCGATCTTGAATTTCTACCACGAAGGGAATTTCTTCCCCTTAGGACCACTTATTGGAGAATTTTCCTCAAAACAGTGCTTCGGTTAGCGACTTCACCAATGGTAGCCTGTTCCTCAGCCGGGGAGAACTTCCCGAAACTCTGTAGCTCTCTATTGAACTTCTCCCAGTTTCTTCAATCTTCTTCTAGCATTTTTGAAGACTAGGAATTTTTGAAGACCTTGGTGGATGCCCTTGTGACGGTGGTCACGGCTCACTAAGACTGGCCAATTGGGTCCATTATGTCGTTTTGGGTACCTTCTTCGAACAAAAAAAAACACCTAAAAGTGTATAAGAAGAAACCGCTGTCAGAGGTTCAAAGTGTCGCTCTCTTAGAACCAATTTTTTTTGTATACAAATCTGAAAAGGTTTGACTTTGCGTACATCTTCCAGCTCATCCAAGAAGTATCTCCCGAGGGTCATGAACCTTATGTTACTTAGGCCCGGACTTTCGCATAGTAGGTGACGAACCTTCTGCAAAAGTCGTTGTGCATTATGCCTAGCCGTTCCGCATGTAGACCCACAGCCCAGTACCCCGTGAGGACTCCCGTTAATACTCGGCTATCCTTACGATTTAATCGGATCATGCATTCTGATCTCTTTTTGTCAACTGCTGGCCATAGCTCCTTGGTATGTCTGCACGCTTCAAGTAGGTTAGTCAAGGGCTTGATTTTGATTTTTTGTGCAATAAAGTTAAGCGGTGTACTTATTTCTTCGAGGGCCAGAGATGCGCTTATCCCCGACCCCGATCTTGCGAGCTTGTCCGCTTCTTCGTTTCTCGGGTTATCAGCATGCCCAGGTACCCAACACAAGGTTACTGAGTTGTTAGATGATATCTCTAAAGACTAGCCTTAGCTAAGTATCCATTTGTATGTCGAAGAGTATCCAGCAGTTATCTGATAACGATGCTTTGCTTGACACTCTCCAGTTCGCAACTCGAATAAAGTTACTCTGAGATACAAGAGTAATATCTGAAAAATATTTTCTAATTGCCGTGATAAGGCTAGGATCAGTGCATCGGTTACGGACAGCTCAGAATGAAGTTATTGTACAGACGCTGTATCTAACGTATTTACTTCACTATAATCTCCCTACATTGTTAATCTCGCCATAGACATTGACAAACTTTAGTAACATATCAATTTTTTAGGGTCAAAGATATCGCATAAAATAATAGAAAACCAAAAAAACGAACAAACTTAAATCTACGCAATTAAAAAAATTAAATATTCCGCTTACCTTAAATTCCCCCAAAACCAATACAGATACGTCCTTAAAAGGATAAAGCAAATCAGAAAACAGATTAGTGGTTAGGCGGAAATCGATGTACCCAACAGCAAAACGTTAGGACACATTTTCAAATGCCATCATTTTGGTTAGTTGTTTGTAATTTCGGTTGCGCTAAAAAATTATGCGGTTTACATAGTGTCACATGAAGAGTGCACACAGGTTAATTAATAAATCCGAGATAATTAGTTCAAATTCATGCAAATTGCTGGGGTAATCGATTTTATGGACTTTCCATAAAAGCCCACGTGGGGGCACAAGGCTGATACATGATTTTAGTAAAAAAAAAAAATACGTTTCATGGATCAAACGAATTAGCATAACGAAAATTGATTTAAAAAGCACACCATAAAACACATGTTAGCTGCCGCCGCGACACGCTTACAAACTCCCCAAAGAGAATATTTTAAAGCTACCAGCAGTAGCGAACCATGCCTATGATGACAAATCGTTTAGAAGGGCGATTCTTCTGTGCATTGTTTACTTTCCCGAAGTGGTCGTAAACAGCGGTTAAAAGGAACCCAAAAGTCAAATATTTTTTTAATGGTGTTAAATTAATATATTTGTCAATGGGACTTAAAGTACACAATACCAATGAAAAGGTACACAAAGAAAAAAAAAGAAGTCAAATGATAAGCATGGTACGAAATCCTGTGGGACAAATATTTTTTATTTTACTTGGCTGGCATCTACGCACAGTTTACTTTGCACAGAACCCTCAACAGCGCACCCCTCATCATTGTCCTAAGGATATCCTTACGAAAGATTATCCTGTTCTAACTTTTCTGCTTAGCTTTTGTTGTTTTTTTTTTTTTATTTGTGTCTTGTTGTTGAAAGGGAAATTTAAAAATGTAAACCACTTTGGGTTCCGCATTATGTTCTTTTATTTTGTTTCGCAGATGGAAAAAAATGGAACATTTATACGAATGAAAAAAAGGACTTATAAAAGTTTGACTGGTTTGTTTGTTTGACTTCGAAGCGGAAGTGATTTCATAAATGGATACTTAGGCTTGCATGAGAACTGGTGACTGAGCAAAGTGCTAATAATGACAAAACAAGTGTGACTGTCCTTTGATGTTTTGTTTGGTTTTCATAGAGAATAAATGTATTTCTTTTGTGGATTAGTGGAAGCGAAAATAAGGCAGCTAAACACTGCTACACGTCTACATAAGAAAGACTGCTGCTAGATGCGCCCTCAAACTACCGCTGGAATACAAGTTATTTAAGAATACTCTTATCCAATCACAGACTTGATTTGTACAATCCCTGAAAAAATAATGTACCAGAAAAATCATTGAGATGCTGAATTCCGAAGTGGCGATGGTTAAGGTTTTGCCTCCGAACAACAAAACAACACCCCTAATTCAGCCTCTGGACGAGAATGTAATATGCCTTATGAAGTGTATCGATGAGAATCTTGCTGAGATTCTTTAAGGATAGGCGTAAATTAATACCTACTATGACGGTGGGCATTCAATGAAGTAGCAGAGGCTTCAGCTTGAATATGCTACAAGGAATTTTCGCATAGGTAAGAAAACTACTCCAACTCTACATTTCACTACACATTTAAGTGATATTTGTTGTTAGCGATGCGCCTAAGACGTATTACGTTATCGAAAAGATGATTTGTCCTGAATTTTAATACGTTCATCCTTTCGAGCTTCTACTGTAACTAGAAATATTTACTTATAAATTGCGCATCTCACGACATGGCTTATTTAGCTGCAATAACCTAGAGTTCCCGACGATAAATGCTACATTTGAAATCGGTTTTTCAATCTCGAAAATTATCAGGACGCATTTATGAAGCGGTCAACTCAATAATGACATGGCATGACTTCTTCCACGTATACTCAATTGACGATTTAAAACCGAACCGAATATGGGTGGCACAATGCTGTAAAGGTTAGCCTGTTGGCTTGTGACCATGGTCCACCTAAGCAGCAACAACTATTTCAATTCCGCCCAATTCGGTTTTCGCGCGAAAAGGAGCTGCAAAACTGCACTCTTATTTGTCGTCGACGACATCTGAAAGAGCCTGAATATCAACTGTCCTACATTTTTGACATTGTTAAACTTCTCGAAAGCGTACGACGCGGTGGATCATTCTGTCCTCTGTACAAAGTTGCAGTACAAGTTTAGATTTCCGACTCTGGCGGTTAAACTCTTGTAGTCATACTTAACAGGACGTCAACAATGCGTAGCAGTTGGAAACCAAATGTCCTTCCACGGGAGTACTGCAGGGTTCGAACGGCGTTCCTGTTTTATTTTCACTTTATGCCAACGAACTCTCACAACTTTTTAAGGATTGTACTGTAGATATGTTTGCTGACGATGTCCAATTATATCTATGCTGCCCATTGAATATTAGAAAATCATTGATATGATAAACGAAGATCAAGAGATCAACAACAGTGATTAGAATACGTCACGAAGTCTTGAAATTTGGAAATATTTTTTAACGATAAATAAATAATGTATATAAGGGTCACAAAATTATTTACCGGTCAAAACTAAAATGTTACTTGTTGAGTCCCTGTTATAACCCATATTGCTTAACAGCTGCGAGGTTTTCGGCTTTGTTGACTGCAACACTAGGCGTTAATTAAATGTAATTAATAACAATTTAGCAAGACACATTTTTAGAAAACGATATTTTGATCACTTTTCGAGTTACTCTCTGCAAATACTGGGCCTCATCTTGGACACACTCATATTGTAAACACTTGGCTGGTGATAATTAAATGCAAAATCAATTCATTTAGTTTTATATATTGTAATTGCTATTGTTATTTTTTGTTTTCGTTTTACTTATGTAGGTTTTCAATTAAATCATTCTTTTACATATTCATGATGTTAAATTTGCTTTTGAACCCTAAATTAAACTACAAGATGTAATTTTATTGTAAAACTATTTTTTATAATAAATGAAGTGAAATGCAAATGAAATGGTGGTGCAAGTTCAATCCCCAAAAGGGAATAACAATGCAAGCTAGCTATTAATAAAGAAATAAATAAATAGACTGCGTCATACGAAACTTTCTCGGTACATGGAATGCGTTTTTGAATCGCAAAATGAATCGAAAATGAATTTTGACAAAAATATTTTAATTATTTTTTAGGTTTTGAAAAATAGTAAAATGTAAAATTTGTTGATGGTTTTATAAATTATCGTTAATCGAATTTTTTTCCAAAAACCGAGTATGCAGTATTTTTGACCCCATCCCAAGTATCCTTAGTACAAAAAAAAAACAAAAATCCTTGGAACCATTTTCTAGAAAAGCAGTGATAAGTAATTTTAACCAAAAAAATTTTATGGCAGATACCGTTATTTCAAACGATAAAGCAAGAAATAAAAAGATGCCTCGAGATATAATTCCAAAAACCTTATGTACGAACTTTGAAGCAAATCCGTCGAACCGTTTAGGCATAAGGCGCCCAGACAGACAGACAGACCGACGGACGGCATTGGTGAACCCACTTTTTGGACTTCTCTATAGTCGTGATATCTTCCCTCATACTCAGTTTGAGTTCGAAATTTCCGCACGATCGCAATAGTATCTTAAGCATACCAATGTATACGAAAAAAGTTAAAAGTGGAGGAGTTTAGCATAGACCTACAATCACCGAGCTTAAGTCAGACGAATTGCTGTTTTTCAGGTTTTAAAAATCGCACAGCCTTCTTTTAGATGGAATTGCCTCTTCACATATTGGGCATGATTTCTTTGCTTGCCCTTTAACTTTTTCGCATTTTAGGCCTCATAATTTTGCCACAGATCTGTGAATTGTTTTTGAAAAAAAACTCTATCCCAATTTGCAAGTCTTTCAAAATGAAGATTGAACAAAATTAACCTAAATATTTCAAAATGTTGCAGTGCAAGTGTAGTCATTATATCTTCTCACAAGTCCTAGATAACAATTAACCTACTCTGCATTTATATTGTCACATATCCACTTAATTCTTCTGTGCTTGCATTTCGCAACAATTATTTTTATTCATCTCATGAAACTTAAAGACCACCGCAACACATCTAGTTTTGAAATAAATTAAACAATAGATAGATACCTACGTCGGTCGGTTGTTTCCACAGTTTCCACAAAACATAATTTCAAGCGAAACTTGTATAGCTAAACACATCTTGGTCGCATGTCGTCCTTGGAAAGAAATTGATTATGTGTCTTCATTTCGTATTCATCGCCACATAAATAATAGACCGAAACGAAAATCCGGTTCCAAGCCCTCAAAGCAAATAGTTAACCGCAACATGTGCCGACATAAAACAAAATATACACGCAAATACTCGAGCAGCCTTCACTGGAAGGATAATTCACTTGTATCATTCTACTACACAATGGCGGACCAGATGGATTCTTCTGCCCTTCTTGTTCTATAAAACTTGCTCTACTTCAAATGAAAATGAACAACAACAGAAACGTAACCATAACCGAAGGATAACAATAAGAGTGAAATATATAATTTTCAAAAACACACAGAAAAATAAGCAATACAAAAGTCTACATTCCGAAACCAATAATACAAGAAGACATCAGGTTTGAGGGACTCCTGCAATTGGAAAGCTGGATTGTCTACTCGATTATATCCTGCCATTGCCTCACACTGACATTACCATTGCCATAGCCAGGAATAGTAAACATTCACATAATTTCGAAACTAAAGGTTCGGGCAAATTATTTTCATTAAATACAATGCGACGAGGACGAATATGGTCTGGGCCAATGCCGACTTTTAAATTATAGCCAAGCCGGCCGTCGCATGGTCAAATTACTTGACGGAGGACCGGTGGGACATAATTTTCGTGCCTTGACTGGAACAGAAACAGAAACAGTAACAGAAATTGAAATGTAAATTGTGGGCGGGCTGTAGGCGATAGGCGGGAGATAGAGTGGAATGTAGAAAGCCGTAGGCTTCTCTCATTTAAGGATATGTTGACACTTTTGTGTGTATCTCATGCGGTAATAATATTTGTGGTATGCACACTGCGTGCGTGTGTCTGAAGGACCCATAACTTTACATGACGGCTCGTGGCCAAAATTACCATTGCCACATGGACCATATCTAAATGATGGTCTCTGGACTGGTGGTGGTGGTGGTGGTGCTGCTGCTGCAGATGTCGTCTACGTTGACGTTCTTTCTGACTGGCTGTGTTGTGCGTTGATGTTTTCGAAGTAAGGTAGATGCGGAATTCATGTCATGAGGTTAACCTGCTTCAATTGGTTAAAATGTAAATATTTTCGTTTCTCTCCAGCAAAAAATAAAAAAAAAATTAAATAAAATAAAAATAAAACAACAAAGCTTAAATTGAGCTCTCCAGATTCTGGGTATGGTTAATGAGATTCACCATATGTTTACGTTTTTGGGGTAGGTAGACCAAATATTTGCGTTATGGTTATGCTGTTTGCAGATATATACACCTTTATTGGATCAAATGGGCAAAGTTTTGTAGAAACATTTAATGGGGGGGGGGGGGGGGGGATCTACATCTAATACGAAAAGCCTCATAGTTTGTAGAGGATGAAACACGACTGTAGAAAGTAACATTTTTTAATTATTGAGATTAAATTTGATTAATTGATGTTAAGTGCTTAGACCGGTGAGCTTCAAGGTTGTGAAGCTGGTTGGGTAACATTTTTTGAATTGTGTTCCTTCTTCAAAGACTTTCCATATTCTAAAGCTTTTCAATATTAATAATTTTGACATGAATATTGTCAAACCAATGTTCGAGGGTAATTAAACGAATAGTTGTCTCAGTTGGTTATGAGTTTGACTAATGAGAAGGTTATATTAGGTTAATTGGGTTGACTTGGAATCAATCAATCTGCTCCTTTGCCACACTTTGGTGGATGGGAACCCATTGTGATACCCTTCAGTGAGGGGTAAGTCGGTGTTGTGGCCTCCCTTGGCTACTCTTGGCGACTCAGTCTTGTAAAGCCCTCCTGATGTCGCCAGAAATCTGTCAGATATCTAACAATTTTTCAATGTCTTGGAAGAAGAAGCTTCCAGGTGTTCTGTTCCTCCAGTGACGAAGATCCGGGCAGTAGTACAGTTAGTGATGCGTGTCCTCGTCGCCTCGGCCGCTACAAATAGCGTCATCTTTGAGATTTAATGTCATCATTGTTAAGAAATTATGGCCAGTTAATGCACCTAACAGCTGAGACAGCGATGCTCTGTCGTTCTGTAAAAGCGTGTTTGTTTGACCGGCACTTGTTTCACAATCCATTTTCGATCCATCTGCGAACCTATATGGCTATAGATTTAATTTCCGTGAGTTCATCCATTCGTATTCCATTCTTCACTACTGGAGAAGGAGCAGGAGATTGGTTGTCAAAATCCATGTCGTCTGTGCATGCACTAAGCATTTTTTTTCAATCTTCTAAGATTTGTTTATTTGTCTGCAACTTGCCACTAGGCCATATGTGAGTATCGGTCGTACAATTGTCTCTAATGAGAGTGCCAAACGTTGAATTATTTATTCATAATTGACTGAATGGAGGTCTTAAGGTCCCGACATTTTTGACTGAGTGGAGTATAGTTTTTGGCCATAAGTAAAGGATATGATCGCTTGGATCCTAGGTTATAAGCTTAAAGGCCCTTAATAGATCAACGGCGGTACTCATATGTCCGAAGTGGGATTCCGGCTCCAGAATATCCGGCTCCTTATGTCCTAACCAATTACTTAAAAAATGTATTGTTACGAGGCGAAAGCCACGTATAAGGACTGACTGATGAGCCTGCAAAACGAACAGAATAAAACGACTTTCGAAGCTGCACGCCATCTAGAAAGTGCTTTGAGAAGGCCCGGGTAGAGGAAAGATGGGAAATTATGGAAACGAGGTGTGAACGCCTAATAAAAATTCATATCAAAGGTTATTTCGCCAAACATCAGCTAGATGTGCGCTCACGCCGCAATCATGATACGAATTGCACTTCCCTCATTTAACTCATTTCCTAACTCATTTCCCATATTTGGTTGGAAGAATGTATGCCTGAATAATATAACCTCAGCATATCAATGACTTGATTTTACCCTTAAAAAATAGCTGCAGGTCTCCCGGTTTAGTATTACTTCGTCACTAAGGCCAAAAATAGCTGCAGGTCTCCCGGTTTAGTATTACTTCGTCACTAAGGCCAATTAAGAGGTGGTGCTGTAGTATTTGAATGATCCAGATATTTTGTTGGCTTCTCCCTTATTCACACTTCTTACGTATACCAATTGATTGACATTGGCGTTTTGATGAAGTAGAATCCCTCCTTTAACCAAGATAGCACCAACTGAGCAGATCGTGCTAAATTACATTGAAGATGAGAATTTTTTGGATCTGTTAACTTCTAATTAAATCAATCTGCAGTACTCATATTCACCTCGGCTGTTATCAATGCTTCATGCCTTTATGTACATTGTCCAACTTTGCGAACCGAATGTGACCGACGGATGAACAACCCCGGTGTAGAACCATACTTGGAGTTGAGGGGACATTTTTTATTCATAGATGTCATAGTTTCACACATGGAAAACACTTTTCCATTCAACTAAGGAAGACCGAAAAAAGTTCAAGTTGAGTCAAAAAATACTACAAAAAACATAGATAGTAAAAACTTTGTCAAGAATATTAAAAATTCGGCCTCGTCATCTATCCCGACACTCGTTTGCAATGATACTCCAGCTGGGGTCAGCTCTTCAGATAATGTCTGCTGCTCATTTTGCAGCTAGCTCAATGCTCTCAGATTGTGCTTTATCTCCCCCAGTACTCGAGCGCGTTGAACACTCCGTGGGGCAAATCCACTTCTGCACCCGTACTGTGGCAAGAGTTCTTCGAGATCTCAATATACATAAATCCGCTGGTCTAGATGGTATTTCCCCTATCGTTCTGAAGAGGTGTTCTTCCACGCTGGCAAAACGAATGCGTAATCTTTTCTATCTGTCCTTTTCTTCAGGGCTCTTTCCGAGAAGATGGAAAACAGCATTTGTCCAGCCCGTCCTAAAAACAGGCGAATCTTCCTCTGTCTAATCGTCAGCTTATGAAATATCTTGAATCCCGAAAACTTCTTAATGACCGGCAGTACGGTTTTCGCAGCAACACTGGATACACTTGTGATTAGTTGACATATCTAACGGAATATATTCGACGTCACCAAGAACGCTTCGAAATGTCTAGGCTTCGCTTCGGCTTGGCTACGGCTTGGCTTCGGCTTGGCGCTACTAGACAGGGTTCAAAAACGTGCGATTAAACTTATTGACGATAAAGGTATTGCGAGATCCCTTGACTCTTTTTGTCACCGTCGCAATGTCTCCTGCCTGTCTCCTGCCTGTTTTTATCTGTATTTCCACCACAAGTGCTCAAACGAAATATCCAGATGCATTCCACCTCTACAACAGTTCAACCGCAATACTCCTCATGCTAGGAATGCACATCAGTTCATCCTCAAGGCTTTATTCGGACGTACAGTGAAATACAAGGATTCGTTTCTTAACCGTACAACGCGAATGTGGAATGCTCTACCACGCTCTTTTTTCTTACACATTATAGTTTACCGACATTTAAAATCAACGAGCATCGGTAGCATTGGGCTTACACATTCTCCTCAAGAACATCCACCCAAACATCAATAGCTCGTTGCAGGGAAGCTTTATCCTCATTTACAATACCTTAATAGTCTGTCACTTTAAACTGATGTAAGCCTAGACATACACACAGTCTATATCATAGCTTATCTGAACTGCAATAAATAGCAAAGGACTGAAGAAACTTTCCTGATGCACATTGACTTGTTTTGTAAACTTTTTGGTAACTCTAGAGTTACATATTTCGAAGTTAGAAACAGTAGATATAGGTTTCAGGAATTCGTCGTTGTCTTAGACTTTTTGATTGACTTTAAAATGCTTTTTCGTGCAACTTCGTTTCACATATGTCCCTTTCCTTTGTTCAAAGGACGAAGATAGCTTTCCTCTACTAATTGGGCTTTAAATTCATCCCATAATTTTGGAGGTAAGATGAGATGAGCCATCTGGATGGGCGTCTCCCAACTTTTTTTTAAGCACAAAGGTTAGGTTTCTCGTCTAGCCCAACCGATTTTCGCTTTTTAAAATATTTAAACGCTTTCCCAATTTATTCAATTGTAATGTCATAGTTAAGGTTGATTTCGGGGAAGTATAACTGGGGAAAACTGTTCGTTTCAAACTCCCTCACAATACTAGCGCCACCTATGCGTAGCAAGCGACTAAAAATAACGACTTTTATTCATTCCACTAGACAGCTTAATAGTTGTCAATTGTTTAACATCTATTGAATTCTAAAATTCCATATAGGTGCCCGTGCAATTAAATGAAAAGTCCAAATCCAAATTTCCACTAAATACCAAATAAACCAATTACAGCCAAAATGAATACGAATAATTTTTATGGCATTCAATTATAATAGTCTCAATCCAGCAACGTAACTCATCAGCATAATTATCATCCTTAAAACTGCTCCCGACAAATCACCGACAATCGATAAATGTAATCAGAGTAAACGGCCCGGCGCGCACTAGTCCCCCTTTAGTGCAGTTGCAGGCTAAAATGTCATTTCATATTCAAAACTGTATTTACAAACACCGCCAGACACACACAAACGGGAACACTCATCTACCTGCCCACACTTAACATCGATCTAACACCCGCACAACAAACACCCAAAATCAAAACGAAGTTGACCAAGTGCAAAACAACCCCTAGCCCCCCTACTCAACCAAACAACAAAATATTTGCATACATTATGGGTAAGGATGCAGGGCACTGCAACTGCACTATGGACTATGTGCCGTGCATTTTCTATCCAAAATGCAGCAGTTGATTGCTGCTAAAAGCGATTCCCAAACTCTAGCCAGACGGACTTTTGCCCAGCCACCTCCTATTCGTTGGAGCAGGGCAAGGCCTTGCCGAAGCAGTATGCAAAGTTACTGATAGCAATTTGCAATTTAATGTTGCAAACAAATTCAATCTCTCGCAGTTGTAAACAAGTCTCACCCCGATAAGGATATGGGAAATTTTACAGGTGCTGCACAGAGCACTGCACTACATTTTACTACCACCACAATCGCTGATGTTTTGTTAGTAATTCCCGACGATTGTTTGGCATTTTGAGGTGTCGGCAATGACGGCAAATTAATAGCTCATGAGCCCGGCCCGATCTAAAATTAAAGTTTGTTTCGAGATTCTTTACTTGCGATAAGTTTCATAACTTATTTTGTTTTTGCTGATAAACGAAAAGGTCGTCCCGCTGAGCTCTATCGCATGCTCTAATTAGCTACACCGGGACACCAGGAAGTTCAACATAAGGTCGATCTGAATCCGAGGGCAAACTTTTCATTCACTTTGTGTTTGCACAGATCCAGGTGGAATGATACACAAATCTTGATCGGGGTTAATTGAAAAATAATTGCGAACTAGAGCTGAAAAAAAAACCAGAAAACTTTTGCAAAGCAGACGGACTCAGAGAGGGCAAGGGAACAAAAAAATTTGTCGTCATCCTTCTTACTACTGGCATTGTCCTCTGTTGACCAACAACTAGGCATGTAAGCCAAAGAAGATTGTAATTAATGTATGTATCCCTTTTCGGTTTCCTGTAATTATCCTCTCTTTCTTTTCGATGGAATGGAATTGACGACTGTGGGTTATTTTTAGTGTCCTCTTGAAGGTGCGCTCTTTAAAAAAGTGAGCGTCTGCACTTAAAAAAAAAAAAAATTATCGGTGATGATTTAAAAACAATTTCATCTTTCGGACGAGTGGTTCATTGTGTTTATTTCACGAGTTGGTTTGGTGTACTCCGAACATATGTGTAACTAAATGCAAACAATCCTGTTCTCTTATCGGAGGGGGAAAAAATGCATTTGCATGAAACCTATCAGTTGACACACTGCTGGCTGTTGAATTTGGTGTTTCAATTCGAATTCAGTGGACATGTCAATTGAGAGATATTGATATGTACATTCCAAATACATTTACATACATATTTGTATTTTTTTTTTCTGATAAAACTGACCATTTTATGTCGGTTTTGTTTTTGAATATTCAGTGGTGTAGAAATATCTCTTTTTAGCAGTTATTGTTTGTTTTCAAAATGTTTAATTGAATTTTTGTAAACTGAAAAGAGGCAGGTGACTAGCTTTGTATTGTGTGCATATTATTCGATTGGATAGTGAGCAATAAGAAATGTATAATCCGAGATTTTGTACAGAGTGCATTCATCAAAGTCATAGCAATTCACTGACTTCAATTGTGTTTGAGACGGCAAACGGTTTGAGTGGCAAAAAACAAATCGCTATTCAGGTCATGATTAAAGTAATCATATGTAGCAATAAGGTAAGGTTAGTTTTACTTGAGATTGCTCTGCAGTCATTGAAGTCACAAGAAATCTGTCAATCTAATGCAATCAATATTTTGAAATTGAAACCGTTGAAGTCAAATACTTTACGGGTATCTCTTAAATGGTCAGTTAACCCGAAATCCGTCTTATTGTAATCCTAACACAAGGTAGTCAGTTTACTTGGGCCCCTAAAATCACATTATCTAGCAAAGTGAAGTATTTGGACATCCCATTTCCTCCCGAAACCTGTTGTAGGCGTTTACATAGAGGCTATAACCTATGAGGTCATCAAGGCCGTAGGACGTTCAGAATCAAGTACCTACATACTAGTTCCCTAGGTATACACATGTATTGTTAGACCTTACTAAGGAAGGTACGGTTGTTTGGTGGCTAAAAGCTTGCATTCTCGGGAGACATCATACAGGTAGGTAACCAGGATATTATAGTATTTTTTGACCCACAATCAATCATTGTATGTTGATATCATAGATCTTAATATTTGCTAGGACTGATGAGGAGTGACTCAAAATCCTTAACTTGCCTTGTCACTGGTTTCAGACCTCTCAATCAGCATCTCAAAAGTCAAAACTACATATTATTGGGGTTAGAAAATCGGTCCTTTATGAGTGCTGCTTGGAAAATGACGAAACGTTCACTGCTTCGACTACCATAGTCCCACCGAACCGGATGGAACTGATTGATCTTATTACTTTGCATAAACTTTTGCCAAGTAATAAAATGTACCTAAATAATATTTTTGAAATTTTTTATAATTACAATACAAACTTGGCGTTCTTTTTTAGAACTCAATACTTGTTGTGGGTTGTGACTTGTAAGGCTAAGCAATTTTTGTATAAAAGAACTTGGCTATTCCTTAACATTTATGTTTTTGTTGTGATATAGACTTAAGTAAGGCCTTTGACTCAGTGAATCATCTTTGTTTACTAAAAAAGCTGAAATGATTTGGTTTTCATTCAAAGATTTTTAGTTGGATATTATCTTACCTTGTTAATAGGACTCAAAGAGTTCGTATCGATATTATTTGTTCAAAACCATGAAATGTACATCTGTGGTTCCTCAAGGGAGCCACTTAGGCCCATTGTTATTTATTCTTTTCATCAATGATATCACTTCTGTGGTAAAACACTGCCAGTGTCTCTTATACGCCGATGATTTAAAATTATTTCTGAAAATTAAAAGCTTAGAGGACTGCCAACTTGTTCAATCAGATCTCACGGCTATTTCAGATTGGTGTGACTCTAATGATTTATAAGTGGTTATTTTCTCAAAATTTACGTCAATTATGCAATTTGACTACCATATTGATTCTCATTCTCTTTGTCGTGTAAGCGAAATCAAAGATGTCGAAATGTGTTGTTCTTTATTGACTATTTTGTTCTTAAAGCGAATTCAGTAATTGCATTTATTACTCGAAATTGTAAAGACTTTAAGAACCCTTTTGCCCTCTTATCCTTATATACCACCTTAGTAAGATCTCTTCTTGAATATGCCGACTTCATTTGGAGCTCTGCTTTTGAAATTCACTTTTCAAGTAAGTTTTACGTAAGTGTACTAAAAAGAAAGTTATTGCGATCGTGCGGAAATTTCGAGCTCAAACTGAGTATGAGGGATGATATTACGACTATAGAGAAGTCCAAAGAAGTCGGTCTGTCTGTCCGGCCACCGCATGGCGAAACGGTTCGACGGATTTGCTTCAAAGTTCGTATAAAAGGTTTTTGGGGTTACATCTCGGGTCATCTTCTTATTTTTTGCCTTATTACTTTAAATAACGGTACCTGCCATACAATGTTTTTTTGTAAAAATCATTTATCACTAATTTTCTCGAAGATGGTTCCAAGAATTTCGGTATTTTTTTGTACTATGGATGGGATGGGGCCAAAACTACTGCATACTCAGTTTTTCGACATAACGAAAGTATCGTGCACTTTATTTAAAATGGAATGGCTCGGAATCAAATCTTTAAAATCGAGAGGAACTATTCATGATTTAATGTTTGTTAGAGATTTTGCTACCATATTAAAAAACCTTTGCTTCTGTCAATGATTTCCGTCTATGTACATGCTCAATAATCAGACGTCGTCGACCTTCATACAACTACAAACCTAAATGAAGTCCACGACTGTGTCATAAGAAACTTTCTCTGTACATGAGACCCGTTTTTGAATCGCAAAATAAATGGTGACAAATTTATTTAAATCACTTTTTAGGTTTTAAACAAATTAGATTTTCTCAAAGAGGCACCTACGATTTGGATGTAATTTCGCTCATTGCACACATTTAACATAATTATTCAAAATAAAATTATCAAAATGGTTAGAGCCGTTTTTTGAGAAAACGAATTTAATTTAAATTTTAGAAAATGGTTATATGAATGAAAAAACTCAAAAAAAATAATTTCAAAAATCGAAACAGTAAGATATTTTGGAGTTCGCTTTGTTAGTTTTCGAGATATTGGCGGTCTTATTAATTACCGTTAATCGATTTTTTTTCCAAAAACTGAGTATGCAGTATTATTGCTCCCATTTGTTTTGATACAGTTTATACATCTAACAATCTGATACAATGATACATTTGACACATTTTGCAAAACCAAAAAAATACATTTTTCGAAAAGATAGCGAATAGAAAAAGAAAAAAGACATTTTACATAAAAATAAAATTTTATATTTGTGTTTGATTTGAAACTTGCAATTTCATCAGCTTTATTTTTGCGTAAAAAGTGTTTGAAATGTCTCTCGATGTAGCACCGTCTCAGGATTCAACACACTTAAAAAAAATACTTTAAACTACTAAATACTTTGAACACCCTCATATTTAAAAACAACAACTTCAAAGCAACACACATTACTTACGGTGCACAATTTCAGGAGCATCTCTTTAAAGGTCGCTTTAAACTTGAATAAAATAATACTTTGAAAAAAGAAAGACCCCAGAGCAGTAGGTAAAACGCTTCAATAAAATAAATTCCCTTTGTGAGTGCAGGTGTGGTACTTTCTGGAGTCTAGCCAAAGTCTACACAACGATTCGTAAGAAAAATTGAATCTCTCTATGCGAAATAAGATGAATATTCCAAGACGTTTTACAGGACTCCCCCAAAATATCACTTTCCATTGGCCTTAGTCTTCACTTGGTGCAGCAGGCATTTACTCCTTCATGCGCTCTAGGTTAAGTTAATATCCTTTGCAAAATGGAAAATCCATTGTTTTATCGTCTGTATGCATTGAGAAGCTAAACAAAAGAAGAAAAAAACCGTACCTACTCCACCAAACGCGCGAAAACCTATCAAAGAGACACTTTGGATTTCCGCCAGGATTCCATTCAATTTGAGATTCATAATTAATTTACGTCGTGTCGTGAGCATTACCTATGGGGACCCTACCATTCTGATGTCTTGTCGTGATGTCAGTTCCACCCAAAAGGGGCGTTGTATTGCCTTTTGTAAGGAAGTGAACTTATTACACTTCAATCGACAATGGGTTGATGACTTAGTGGTGCCATTGACCCCTATTTTTGTTTTGTTTTGAATGTGCAAAATATTTTCCATTTTCTGCTGCATGTATTGTTTAATCCCGTTCGTATTGTTTGAAGTCCTTCTTATGTTCTTTTCTTTGGTTGTTTTCATCTTTGAAGTCAAGTTGATTATGGCTGACATGAGCTGATAACGAGACACCTTTTGTCAGCAGTGTTATAAGACAAAGGGGACTGACTCCTCTTACAATGCGAATATGCGCTTTTCTTTTCGAAATTTTTGTTTGACTAGTGAACTTGTAATAATTTGTTCACATCTGCGGTTATCTATCTGTGAGATCGTTGAAAGATGAAGGGCTTTATTTTGATGTCAGTATTTTGAAGCCCATTCACGATAGATTTCTATCCCTTTAACAAAGTTCAAACTAAATTGCACATCTAAAACTTTAAGTATCATTCTGACAAGTCGAATGTACAGTAAATAATAACTTCATTTGCAAATCGGACTATAATCAGAGCTAAAAGCAGCTTAGGGACCTTTCACAAACCGCTCGCTCCGTCTCATAACCAAACTTTGAACATTTATCAATGGGATAACTGAGTACAGTTCGTTCCACTACTCAGCCATTTAGTGCAGTGAATCTCTTTCCAGACCCAGTCTCTCGTTCTTTGGCGAGTGAATCCGAAGGATCCAACATTCCTAGTGCAGCTCATGTTCTCGTATTAATATCACATTATTCATTCATACGAAACACCCTCCTGCATTTCCATTCCAAAAATGTTGCTGCTGCCGGATAAGACCAACAGCAACATCCTTCGTGCCAACACTAAGCGGTGAGTGTGTGTGTGTGTGTTTTATGTGTGGGGGCAAATGTGCCTGTGGTGTGGGTGCGATGCTAGTATGTTTACAGCGAAAATCCCGTATGTAAATGCGATTAGTAGTATTCAAGGATAATAATGCGGTGCATAGTATGAAAACTGCCATAAATCCACACACTAGAGCCAGGATCCTTTGGCGCATCGCAACGACACATGGTTTTGGGATAGTTAAGTGTATTTAAAATGCTCACAAGGATGCTTAAGAGTACAGAGAGAGCATGAAAGAAAAAGGAACGAATTTCATGTTTGAGTTTATTTTTAAAGGATATCATTGCAAAGTTGTTATTTAATTTAATCCTTAAAGCGGAAATGAAAGTATTTCCTAGTGCAAATGTTTCGTCCTTTAAAATGTAGCAGCGACCCCAATGTCTCGTTCTCGTTCTGAAGTACATAATCGATTTGATTTTCCATTTAAATCCGGAGGAGGACCAGTTATGTCCTCTGGTGGTTATTTCTTTGGTATTACTCCGTCAAAGGACGGAAATTTCGCAATCAATTCATTTTTGTTGTTCGGCTGTTATCTGCATTCGGTTCGGTTTGGTTTGGCTCTTGTTCGGTTGTGTTGTATTTTGTTCTGTGTTTTGTGTTATATGTTCCGGCTAAAAAGTTTTCCCTGCTTACGTCTAATTAATACAAATGGCCGGGATGGTTTTGTATTTTGCTTTCTCGTTGGCGGTGGGAATTTCCAGGAAGATTTTCCTATTCCTACTTTTCCTTCGAAACAATCGGGGAAAAGTTTTCCCATTTGAAAGTTTTTCATTGATGTTGCAGAAGGCGATGGGAAATTGAGAAGAAAAACAAGTTCCGTTTTTTTTTCAATGCGTTTTTTTTTTTGGTTTTGTTTTATTTTTTAGTAAATCAGCAAACTGCTTGTGGTGGTTGGACTTGTTTCGGTTTTGGTAAATTTTGCATTTTAATGAAAATGTACTGCATTGGTTGGTTAACATGGAATGTAATGGCCAACGGAATTACAATATAGGGCCGCCTGTAAAATTATTGCCAATGTAAAGTGGACAAATAAATCGTAATTTAATGATGAAGAGGTGAGTGTACTGTACAAAATGAAGAATTACAACTAACAATCTGCATCTGACCAAAGAAATACAATGGAAAATTGCTGCAGCAGATACATAAATATCAAAGGCCCCTGATGGTGGACAGGAAGCAACGGAGGTGATAAGTGAAAAGAACGTGGCATTTTTAAGTTTTGGTAAACGTGCCGCTCTCATCATATAGATGATAATGCTAGTCTGGGTTTCGAATAAAAATGTTGCTCACTGCGCCCATATTAAAAGAAACGTTATACCGTAATAATTGTCAGTATCATATTAGACCAAAAAAGATAGAACTTTAGTACTGTTCATATCTGAATGAATAATGGATGAAGTGACTGGAAAATTCTACGATCTTTTTATTACCTCTTACTTACGTAGCAGGCACCCCAACCGATTCTTATGTCATCTTCCCTCTGGTCTTCAGTACTTGATGCAAATGACCTCTCTATAAGTTAAGGGATATGAGACCGGCAGCTTGTTGCGATTGCAACCATTCTACGTGCCATCTCCTCTCCGTTTGCCGTTGTTGTGTCATCGAAAGGCGTCCGTAAACGTAGACTTTGGCGGGAAGTGGGTAGTGATTTTGGAACACTTAAAATACTTGAGGACTGCCTTACGTCGATCGTAACATGATCAATCTGCTGATGGATTTTGCTCATCTGTTGACTACTGTTGGCTTGGTACAGTAACTTTCCTTAACTTGGTGTCGTAGAAACTTTCCTTGGCAGCGTTATCCTTGTCTTTTGTCGTGGCATGAGTAAACATCAGAAACTAAGGACTTCTAGACTTAGCCTGCCGCTTAAAACAAATTCGCACCGTAACAGACGAAGCAGTCACCAACCCTTAAGTGAGTAGTTGGAGTTAATGGTGAGAAACAAATGTGATAACACTTGTATTATCGGCTCTATGCAATAGCTCCTAACGTATTAACTCCTAACAAAAAAAATGAAATAAAACCTAAAATTTTACATACAAAGTTAGTAGTTAATACACATGAAAGAACTCCTAAACGTTAGATTTATTTTCATCGAAGTTAGGACTTATTGCATGTTAAAGTGTTAGGAATTATTTCATCATGAAATAAATCCTAAAATCATGTGAATGAAATAAAACCTAATTAGGAGTTGTTACACTCAATGTTGTTAGGAGTTATTTCATCAATGTTAGGAGTTACTTCATTTTCCTTAAAATCATATTTCTTAAGTTAATTTTTGTTTCTCAAACAGCATTTTTTTTTTTTTTTATGTAAACCGTTAAACTATAACAACTTGTCGTACCCTAGGAAATCAATTGGTAACTAGTGTTCTTGTTGACAAGTTCATTCGGTCGCGTTAAAAAAAAAACAATGGAATTCGAAATAATTAGTGGAAAGAGGAAGAATAGTCAATTATTATATGTTAAAAGTGAAAAACAATTATATATAAAAAAAACAAAAATTCGCAATAAGCAATATTACGTATGCTATAACCAAAATTGCAAGGCAAAAGTTGAAATTGTAAATAGTGTATGTTCAAAACCAGTGAAATTTGTGGACCATAACCATTCTCCCAATGAGGATCTCTATAAAGAATTAAAAGCTTTAAATTCTATAAAGACAGAGTGTATTGATGTAGGACGTGTCTTAAGCGATGTTAATGCTTTGAGTGGCATTCGCAATACGTTCCAGACGATTTGTTCCAAGTAAGTTCATTGATCTTATTAAACTTTTTTCGGATTTGCACGCTGCATTTTTTAATTGTAGTAACCAAAACGCAACAAAAAACTTGGATTTCCACAAGTTAAAAAGAACATTGCAGAATTTAACAGCAAAAGTTTTTATTACCTCGCCAAAATCTGCCCTTGAGGTTGTTGAAGCTTTCCAAAGGGAACATATTTGGAATAATTTTGGTGTAGCTTTACACAAAGATGAACAGTACAACTTTTTTAAAGCCTGCATTGCGGAAGAAGACTTTTCCTTTTGTATATTTTCGTCACAGAAAATAATAAAATTAATGGAGGAGAATATTCCACGGGCAAACCGTAACTTCCTGGCGGATGGGACATTTTCTGTGGTCCCTATTGGATGTTTTAACCAACTACTTGTTATATATGTTGAATACTTCAATAAGGTAACTTATCCAAACATAAAAATCAACTCTATTATCGGCCGAGGGGGGTCGCGTACGACGCGCCGACGCGGCTCATGGCCATCGCGGCTCCCGGCCGACGCGCCGACGCGGCTCGGCCGGCGCGGCTCGCGGCCGGCGCGCCGACGCGACTCACGGCCGGCGGGGAGGGCGCGGGAGTCAATTTCAATATAGTGATTTATATATCCACAGGTATTTCCATTCTTGTTTATCCTCTTGGATAAGAAGTCAAAGAAGTGTTACACAACTATGTTCACATACATACATAAAAACATAATAAATTTGACATGTCAAACTATGATGACTGACTATGAGGTAGCGCTTCAGAGTGCCATAAAGGAGAGTTTTCATGGTTCTCATGGTTCTTCAAAACAAAGAAAGTCGATGTATGTAGAAAGGGCGCAAAAAATTGAAGATGCCAGTAGGGAATTGCTCGCAGGAAAAATAACGGCAGTTATGTTTATCAACAGGATGGTGTTTCCTAAAAATTGCATATGCGTCGAAATGGAACCGGACGAAGATATTTTCGATGTTCACTTGGAAGATGGTGAAGAGCACAACAGTGATGAGGACGATAAGCCAAGCACTTCTAACTCGATACAAAGAGAAGATGATGATGAGTACTTGTGCATCATCTGCTGCGTTACACGACCAAACACTCTTTTGTTGCCTTGTAAACATTTAAAACTGTGTACCGAATGCTTCGATAAGTTACATTCCGATGAGGACGAATTTATTAGATGCCCTGTATGCAGATCCGTAGTGGTTGACAACATCCAAGTTTATAATTAAACATGTACTGACGCTTACTTAAATATATAGAAATATTTTGCACTTTAGGACTTTTTTCATTTTGTACTGCTAGGAATTGTTTCATTGTGAAAGAACTCCTAAATGTTAGGATTTATTTCATGTTTAGGTTAGAAGATATTTCATCCGGAGTTAGGACTTATTTCATTTTAAAAATTAGGAATTGTTGCGTTTATTGTTAGAATTTGTTCCATTAGGAACTATTTCATTAGGAGTTAATACGTTAGGAGCTATTGCATAGAGCCTGTATTATCATATAAACGCATCACCAACCTTTTGACCAACCACTTAGGTCTTCTACTGCCCTATTCAGATCATAACATTCATCGTATGAAAAGAAAATGATACTTCAGCCTCCGCCCTAATGATGGTGTTGCAACTCATAGAATTTAAAATATTTATCTACCGTTAGATAATCTAGCCGCGAGATGTAACCCCAGAAACCTAATGTACGAACTTTGAAGCAAATCCGTCGAACCGTTTCACCATACGACGAACAGACATACAGATAGACAGACCGGCGGAAGGCATTTGCGGACCCACTATTTTGGACTTCTCTATAGTCGTTATATCATCCCTCATCCTCAGTTTGATTTCGAAATTTCCGCACGATCGGAATAACTTTCTCTTTAGTCCTCTTCTCTCTATTTAACGACGAGATTATGATCAGGATTACATAGATCATAACCCTACCACTTCACTGTCCTACTGGTCTGTCTGTGGGTTTCGCCGGTTCGACCTCAAACCTGCAGGCATCCCTGTTTTGGATCATTTCATCATTGAGTCCATTCAAATGCTGGTGTGATTCAGGAATTTTTAGGCCTGCCTCTCTTACGCGATTGTAAGGGAACGTTGATTGCCATTGCCTTTTTGACAAGGTTCGTAGGATCCCTCCTTTGAACATGCCAATACCAACTGAGTCGGTCGTGCTCCAATTTTTTCGAGATGGGTTCTTTGAGTGAAGGCTTCCTCGGATTCCGGACCTTCTAATTCGATCAAACTTTGTTACTTCTGCTGCCATGCGAAACATCTTCAACTCAGCTGCTGTCAACTTGCCCTCATACTTTTTGTACATTGTCCAGCATTGTGAACCGTATGTGAGCGACGGACGCACAACTGCGGTGTATAGCCTTCCTTTCAGCTTAGGGGACATTTTTCGGTCACAGAAGAAGGTAGAGTTTTCCTGCCACTTCATCGCAGGGAAGTCTGATCATCACTTATGATGGCTCCATCGTCAGCGAAGAATAACTGATGCACTTTATGGTCCGTCATTTTTTCCTCAAGCAGATAATCTAGGAGAGTAATAAAGAGCAAAGGACTTAAGAAACTTCTCTGGTAAACACCGACTTTAATTGGGAATTCATCGGTGATCCCTGCGGGACATCTGACTTTTGTCTTCGCTCCCGCGTATATGTCCATGATAATCTGCACGTAGGTTTCAGGAACTCCTCGTTGTTTTAGCGCTACCCCTCTTGGTTGTCTATCAAATGCTTTTTCAAAATCAACCAGAATCATTTGCAGATCCTTTAAGGAATCACAATGCTTTTCCATTATGATCGTTATCCTTTGGATTGCATCTGTGGTTGATTTTCCCGCGACAAACCCGCACTGGTCATCAGACAGCCGTATTATTTGTCTTAGGCGGCTATCTAATACCCGCGCAACGATCTCCATGGTGTTCCATCTTAACACCATTCAATTATATTTAATGTACCCATAGTTGTGTTAATTTGTTAACTAATAATGAAGCGAATCTTCTTCAAATTACACATTTCGCCAGCTAATGGAAGTGCGCCCCCATATTTTTGTTAAATTTTTACCACTAATGGAAAACAAAACTAGTTAACTCACCAAAAGCTCACACACTTAAGGTCTTTTCACAATTTCCGTTAAGCCTACATGAGTTAATAATTAAAGTGCCCACCAATTGCACTACAGCCAGCCAACCAAACCAACGTACTACCACCACCTTCCGTCTAACCTTGAAGGAAAAATAATGACAAAACTAAAACTAATTTGTGCAAAAGCCTTTCACATGAGAATATATTAAACTTTTATTAATTCTTCATTCGCCTGGGAGCAGGGCACTATAGAATCTCCTCCCAAAAACTATGTACATATATCTTCCCAACGTTTGAAGATGATGCCTTTGTTCTAGTGCGGCCGAAGTTTAGTTTGTCGCATTAAAGACAAGTCTTCCGTTGCGATGTCTGTTCAAAAATTCAAAACGCTATTAATATTCTGGACAAGTTCACATGTGCTCTGCATGAGTGTTTGTTTGTGACGTTGTTGTGTGCTATCTTAGAGGGACAATCAACATACCATCCGGTGTACCATAAAATTTTCTAATTATCTGTACTCCCTTCTGCCCACCATGTTGGTAGCATGTTCAACATACAGCCGCTGAAAATTAGCTTTTCCGCTGGATGTAACTTCTCTCTCTCTTATAAGGACATGGATGGGTAAATTAGGGCTGCTTTGTCATATGTCCTTTTCCTTTTTACTCATTAGTCTTCGGCGGATAATGTCGAAATATTCTCAATGCCACGTTTGATGGTTGATTCGCTTTCATTATAATGCCTGCCTGCTACATCCGTGATCCGTCCCCTTCGAAGTTTTATTACGTTCTCATCCTTAACCGGAACGAGAAGGACTCCTTCAAATATTTATTAATATTAATCACAAGGAATAGTGTAGGTATAACTTTCTAATCGGGTTAACGCGACGGAATGTGTTAAGGGATCAAAAGGTGAAAAGTGCTTCGCATGGTTACACCGATTTGTTATCTTTGGATTAGACAAAAGGTTCTCCCTATCTCATAAAGGTGGCGGTTAATTAAATGTTTCCACATGAAATCACTTTCGCCGCTCTGTAATGCCATGTAAATTAAAAAGTTACATTCACGTGGGAAAATTAATTAAAAAAAATTATTATCGGACTTCCTGACTTAGTCTTACACATGCAAGGATGCGTGCCAGGGTGACATTTTCTAAAAGGCTTAACTTCAAGTTCAAACTGAGAACGGAAATTGGAGTGGAAATATACAATAATAGTTGGTTGTAGCTTCGTTATATTGCATGATTGTGATATACATTTGAAGAGCGTGCAACTGCAACTGTTGCATGGGAATGCATGAACCGAGTAATTAAATCAATTAGGAAGTACCCAAGCAAGTGGCCTATTATGGTGTAAGGCTCGGCGGACTCGAAAATTTGTGTTGCTTTCGCAGAATTCGTTAAGAATTTGTTTGTCATAGTAAAGTAACATACGCCCCAATCAGCGTGCACTAACGCTACAGCTGGGGAAAAGGACGATGAAACCACGGAACATTTCTATACGACTGATGTTAAAATCGTCCCGTCAAGGAGATCATATTTGGTAGCAAACTCGGAACGACACAATGTATGGAAACGGGAGATTTTGCTGCGGTACGTAAAGTTACTTTAGCAAGTTGTACAGTTTTCTCACTTCAAAGGAACATTGCTGTCACCAGAACGGCTAACCGTCAACTCATCAAGTTATTTTTAATGTTGCCGGAGAAAACAGCATAAATTCGGACAACTACCTAATTGCAACCAAGGTATGTCTACGGATATTTCAGACGCTACAACATTTTATGATTAGACTTAAGGTTGAACGGTTGCAATCACAATAAGTCAGATCCTTTGTCAATTGCGTATATCTTTGCAGCCAACACCAAGTGCTGAAGATGAGTAGCTTAGATGTCGAGAAGACATCATAAACGCCTGGAATAATATTCTGGCCGCGTCTACGAAACTATGGTTTGGTGAAGAGTGCCGGCAAGTACACGCAGTCAAACAACATGGCTACAATGGCGCTGCATAAAAAGACAAGCGCGGCTCGTGAGCTCTTCGATTAAAAAGAATTATAAAATATGGGCTGCTTTGGAGGAAAATAAAGAGCTTGAGAAGCGTGCAATTGAAGAAGTAGACAGTTGGTACTCCTGGAATATTATTTTGAAGTTTTACCAAAAGTCCTGTAAAAAGGGCGGATAAGGAAGAAGTAGTCAAAGAAAATACAAATATCGCTCTTAGGCAGAGCGAACCATTTAATTTCTTCCACCAACAATGCTGCTGTACCGTAAAGCTTATCCGCCGAAAAATTTCAAGCAACCAGGGAATACCTTGGGGGAGAGCATACACCATTTCCAGTATTCTCTGTTAATCTCGGTGAATAAACAATTGGCCAAATAGTCACTCTAAGACAGAACCTGAGAAAACCCAACAAATCTCAGCACATTTTTTCAATTGTTTTAAAACCGCAGCTTTATAAATAATATACAAGTATACAGAGACATGTCTAGACAGACCAAACATGTTAGATTGTGTAGGATGACGATGAGAAAAAGCTCGCTGTTGTATTGAGACTGTTAATGATTTTACCGAGATCTTTGATGTCAAAAATCTGTCGTCTGAGATGGCTTATCTGGACGGACAGCGCTTTAGCAGTATCGCGCATAAGTAGATGAGGACCTGAACCAACTGGAAGTATGCAACTGGAGACTATTAGTCAAAGACCATCAGTTTTTTGTATAATGATAGCTTCACTTTCAGTCATTTTGCTTGAAAGCAATGTGATTATGTTTGTTTGTTTGTCGTCAAATTTGCCACTTTTTTCGGTGTTGTGTAACGGAAGCTGACTCCCTCAAGCAATCCAAAGAAAAAATTTTTGAAAATTTAAAAAAAATAATCACATACATAAGTGGAAGGCGATATTAACCCCAAAGGTACTTCGAACTATAAGGACTTATCGAAATATCCCTGAGGAGCTTGAGGTTTGTTCAGTCGGTTGGTACGCGGACATGCTTGCTTATTGCACGGACTAGCTCGCCGTAATGGGGGGTTCTTGTACCAACCGCTGAACCACCGTACTTAATTAACATGTCCTAAAAAAAATTAACTTGCTACACTGTCCATTAACAGCGAATTCGAAAAACAAAAATTTGGGAATACCTAAGGTGTTGTTTGGCTTCCTGAGTGTGACCCACCCACTGTCCACTATCCATGAAGTGGTATAATGAATCCTTGGCCATTGTTCCACTCTGTATTTTACTAATGGCCCCTAATGCAAAAGTGAGCTCGTTAAAAGCTCACAGTGTCGTCACCTTAAACATCTCAACTGAACCGCTTCTCCACCCACGCACTATTAAAATTATGCCATCATGTGACCTTGAACATATGAAAGAAAGATTTTCATATCTCATGTATTAAAAATTTTAATATTTTATTTAACAAATATATCTTAAAACTAAATCAAAAAAAAAAAAAAAAAATAGAAACATATATAAAAAAAACCTGGTATAGTACTTATACCACGTATCATATATCAAAGGTGCGAAAATGTTCATTAAATATAAATATATCAGATAATCATATGTTTGTTAACTATCCCTTATTTATATTTTCTTCATTACTTCTATGTACCTTATTTTAACCCTATATTGATATTAAGCAATTTAATGTTATACAAATTTAAAGCTCTTATATGTATCGTTTTATTTAAATAGCATAGCCCGATGTTATAAAATGTTTGTGCTAAGAATAATTATGAATTGTGTTTCTCTGGAAACAATCATAAAAAGTTGCGCCGATAAGTAAACTACCTTTTTTACATTACACCACCAGTCGGTTATGCCATAAATTTTATAATTACACTTTTCATTACATACTCTTAGGATTTGGCATTATTGACATATATTGTAACCAACTAACATGATAACTGCCTATCAAAGTTGATAGTTCGCTCAAATGTTTAATTGAAGAAGAGAAGAAAAAAAAACTCACCGTTGACATTGATCTTACAGCACCGGAACTCCACTATGTTGTGCACAGCATGTTGGGGCAGGGGGTGTGTCTAAATTCGGGGGAACGTTATATATTTAAATCTAATGCGAAAACATTTGAGCTCACTTCACATTAATACATTAATATTCTACTATGTATGAAATCTATATACCTTACTTCTTTTTTTTTTTTGATATGCAGTATATTAAATGTACTTATCGGTAAGGCTATTGCGGGTTATGGAGATGTAGTGGTAGATCTTGATTTTGGTGGTAATGATGAAAATTATCAAAATTAGAAAATCTTCGATGATCGCTGGATGTCATTTATGTATTGGATTATATCGATGCAGTTGATGATGATTATGATGATGATGCTCTTGACGCTGCTATTGATGATGATGTTGTTGATGATGATGATTATAAACGGGGATGGGGACGAGGCTGCCTGAGGTGCGGTCTTCGGCATCAATTTCTAGCTTGATGTCGCTGCATATGATGAAGATGGTGTGGATGTATGTCTGCGCTCAGGTGGTGATTCACTTATGAGTGAGTTTTTCTTACAAAAAAAAATCTTCGGTGTTTGTAAAGCGCTTATATATTTTAATTTGACGCAGCCTGCCGTGGACGCTTCTAGCGAGAATGAAGTTGGTATACGGTATGTCAGGTCACCAAAATGAGGGTGGTGTGGCTATAAGTATGGCAAAAAGGTCGTGGTGGTCTCCGTTTTCAGTTGTGTTTTTTTTGACAGGAGAGGATCACGGCGTTAAATCACCGGCCACGCTTGTTCTCTTTTTTTTTTTTTGTATTTTAGTATTTTGATTTTAAATTTAAGTGCTGCACTTAAACACTACTTAAACAAAACAAAAATCACTTTTTACACGTGGACTCGAAAGGAGCCTAATAATTTTACTCCTGCACCTGCGGCTGCCAAAATTGAAAAAGAGAGAGTCAAGCTGGGTCGCATGGTTCGGAAGTACTCTTTTCGTTAAATATAGATATTTTTTTTCTTGAAACTAAAAATCGTTAAAATTGGCATTGCTTCCGGTCGGATGCATCCGTAAACTGTGATGCTTCGGGAAAAATAAATATTTTATATACTTTTCACAGACAATGGAACTGTCGCACAAAAGCTCTATGGCCACTTCTCGACTTTAAGAGTTCATGGAAGTTTATGAAACTTAGCAGGGATAAGCTAAGAATATTAGAAGGAATCCTGATAGGGCATTGCCTCTTGCGAAAATATACAAAAAAACTCGGACTGTGGGCTGTTGAGGATATACGCGCATATTGTTTAAATGCGAGGCAATCTCATGAAGTCATAGAAGGGAGATACTTCTTCGAAGTTTTGGAGGAAATAGATGGTACAAACTTCAAATCCCTTCTTGGCTTATGTAGGGTAATTGCATGCTTTAAAATGGAAAGTGTTTAGGATTTTTGTTTACCGTTTGAGTACAAATTCAGCCGGTTTCTCAGGCATCGTGATGGGCCCACTTCGGTGCGTAGTAATATGTAATGACTCTTGCATCACATCCCTGTCTTATCCTTACCAACACTTCACTTGAAATCGCTAGGCGCAGAATTTCCTCGGCTAAGGCAGCTTACTATGCGTTGAACCCGTTTTTCACATCAAGCGTTATAACTGCGCAGTATTTTTCGGTGCCCTCAAGGATTTTAATATTCGTGTCTAGCAAACAAATAGGGCGATAGGAAGACGGTTCTTTCGTTTGGATTCCTCTGTCCGGCAATAGGACAATTCTTTGGAGCTTCGAAGGCTCTGAAGACACTCGTTAATAATTTCGACAAATAAGTCGGGATAGTAGCGTTCTAATTGGGATACCTTCCAATCCCGAAGCTTTTCCATTGGGTACCTTCTTACAGACTAAGGATAATTCTTCGGGTATTATGATGGGTATATGAAAGAACTCTTTGACTACCGAGGGCTGTACTCTCTTGGCGAAGAAACAGAGTCTGAACTATTTGTCGTAACAAAACTGGGCACGTAGGTGATTGCATAAAAGAGCCCCCTTTTAGCTTCATCGGTAGGATTTGATAAGCTTTACCACAGACATCGTTGTTGATTTCTTCAATTGGGACTTCTTAAGCCTCCAAAGACGCTTGCTCGACTTATGCTAGCGTGCGAGTTCCATTTGATGATCATCGGTGCGTTTGTGGTGGCGTTCCATTTTTACTTATTTTGTTTCACAAAAAACTCTTTAGTTTTTTTTTGTTTACCGATGTCGATTTCAGGTTCTTAGAGTTGTTTCAATTATTTTCGAGTACTTTTACGGCCACGGAAAAACAAAATACAAAACTGCTAGATAGAATAAGTCGTCTACTTTCATAGGAATGAAATTTCCTGTACCAAAAATTCATTATTAATATTTTTGTCGCAGCAAAGTAAATTTTATCTTTCCTCGTTCCATTGCGTATATTTTATGTTTTCTCTCCAATTTAATTAGCAGTGAATGCCTACCAACATCAAGATCATCATTAAATGGTCTCCATTAAATCGTATTAACTATCAGCCAATATCCTGTGATCACTATTTTGTAATTAACTGAAACTAGTCAACTATGTCATTTCTCGCATCCCACACCCAAACCAGTTAATGCCTTCCTAATCGGCATCTTCACATCTGCAGGACATTGCCAGTTGGTCGGTAATGTGTTCATATGTCAACGCAAATATTATAGTTGACCATTCTGTAATCCTCCATCCGATAAGGAGCTACTTATTAAGCCATTTACCAAGAAGAAAACGTAATCTCCGTTTCTACAAAAAAAAAATAGAAAAAAATTATCCTGCTCAGGGCAAAATATATTAAAACGTTTCGCTCCCCCATACAACATTCCACATTCATCGCCCCAAAGCCATGTGTGTAAGGATGTGCAAATAGCGTACCAACGAACGTAAATGGTATATTTTTCAACTGATTCGGAAATAAGGACTCAATTTATTGCGTCCTCACTCATATTTTTCGTATCTACTCGTAGAGCGAAGGTTGCTCCTGTGCCCATCATCGTCGACGATAAAATCATGTAATGAGCTAATAACATCGGTCCGTGTCAGGATGGCAGCAGGGTGATGTGTCAAGGAACGCATGTTGGGATTTTCTTACGCTAGCTAGCCAATTCCCCCTTGAGCTTTGGTCAGTGTAATGGATTTTTCTGTTGGACAGAATGATCGTCCTTTTATTGGCTATTTGTGGGGGGTTGCCATGGTTGGGGAAATGTGACGACAGTTTGGGCTAATGAGATGTGTGATGGTGGAACAGATAAAAATGGACCTTAATATCGATGGCAAATTGTTTTCGGTGCGATGCTGGTTAGAGGGAGATCCAAATCTCGACTGGTCTTGCGAAATATCATATATAAGGGGATTTGAATATGTTTGGGGTTGGTGTTTTGACTCTATTCAACACTTTCTTTTCAGTTGATTTAAGGAATTGCAATAAAGAGCATCTCTGTTATTCACGGTTAATATAATGCGGGAACCTTGCTAGTGATGCACAGTAAGGATTTTTCTAATTCTGATCACAGTACCCCCGCTGAAGCTGAAGCTTATCGGCAGGGTTAAATCCTGGCATAAAAAGAACATGCACACATTTTTAAAATATAAAACTTTATCTGCAGAAATTAAGAAAACCTTCGTAGAAAAACTTTTTTTTTTTCTAAATCACTCTCTAAGAGTTTCGGGCTGTCTTTAGATATAAGTCTCCAGAAGAAACTGTTAATTGTGTCATCAATTTGAAGAAACAAAACACAAACTTCCAAAAATGGCATTTTATGATATCTTAGACCTTCAATTAGATGTAGAAGGATACTCGAAATTTATTAAAATTTATTTCTATCGATATGTCAATGTCAAATAGCGAATTTAACACGTTACATAGGTATACAGTTCTTTTCTTACCTTATCTTATCATTGTGCGGAAATTTCGAACTCAAACTGAATATGAGGGATGATATTACTACTATAGAGAAGACCGTCGGTCTGTCTGTCCAGAAGCGCTATAGCAAAAAGGTTCGACGGATTTGCTTCAAAGTTTGTGTTTAGAGTTTTCGGGGTAACATCTCGGGTTAATTTTTTTATTTTGCTTAATCATTTTAACTAACAAAAACTGTCATGCAATCACTAATTTTCTCAAAAACTCCAACGCTTTTGATCTGTTTTCTAATACTTGTAATCAGGCCAAGTGTTAGCGCCATCTACACGTCGAGGTCCTTTGAACAAGCACTTGTATTTGGAGCTTTACCCCAAAAAATATAATTTAATTTTTAGAAGGGTATCCAACCTCCAATAGCTTTCTCTTTTCTAAGTTTCCTCTTTTTTAGATTTAAATCAAGGTTCAAGCACACATACATATATCTTTCCCTTTGCTTGAATAAAATTGTAATTCTTCCTTTAATTTGGAATCCTTAAATATTAAGGTAAAAATTAAATTGTATTTTTGAAATTAGTTTAGATAAACTTTCAGAATTTTTAAACCAGTAAAAAGAAAAGAAAATATGTTTTTCTCTGTGGCTATAAAATTAAATTAAACCAACATTCAGCTTTTGTAAAAAATATGGATTTACGGTACTATACATAAACCCCAATATCTCAAAGGGATTTAAAAAAATTGCGTTCAATTTCTAAAAACAAAAAAATGTTAACATATTTTTCTTATAACGATTATCTTAAATTTAAATTAAATCGTTTTCTCAAAAAAAAAAAAAACGGTTTTGTATTTTAGACAGTTAAGATAAAAGTGTCCCAAACGCTAAATTATTTGAAAATCGTTATAGCCGATTTTGAGAAAAGCGGTTTTTTCGAAACCTAAAAAGCGATTTTCATAAATTTTATTATGTGATCTTACTATGTTACTATGTTAACATTCCGTTCGAGGCGATATGAAGAAAAATCACATGTAGCGAGAAAGTTTCGTATGACTTATTCGTGCACTTTATTTGTTAATAAGTCCCGCCTGGCCCAAAAGCTCTTCCTTTTTCGTAAATCTCATTTTGACAGTTTTTTTTACCACGAAAAAAATGGAACGGACTTTTTATTTTTATTTATTTTTTTAGTGCCCATCCTTAAAAAAAATTATTTGTTATTAAATAGGTACAGTTTCGCTTACACAAATCATTGCAGAAATGAACAAAGGGTCACTTAACTAAAATTTAAGAGCGTATGAAATGCACAGTATGATTTGTTCCGTGTGGACTAAACATAGATTTTAATAAATAGTGGTACCGCCTCTAACGGGCATCCGCATAAAAGGACGACTTCCTTGGATGGGCATCAAGGCCATGACCGACGAGTTTGGTTCTTATTCATATAAAATTGTTATTCCCTTGAAACAATGAGGACATCACATTACAGACCAAAACTGTACAAAATTATCCTTTGAGCAAACGGACGTAGCTGAAGCTTCCTATTTTAAACAAGAGATGCAAAAAATGGTTAAATCGAAACTTGTAGAATTTTACCTGTAAATAGGCAACTCCACTGGGTATTTTCCGATTTCGTGTATTTGCATTGAAAGTGGTTTCTGGTTTCTTCGCAGGCAAATTTATTTTGTTTAATTAAAATTAAAGTGAACTATTCAATGCTTTATATAGTGCGTATTGACTTAAAATACTGTCGTCTCACTTCGTCCGTTTAAAAGATCGTACATACAATGGCAGTCAGATAAGTAGCCCATCATTAATAGGTCAGCATGTAGTAACTGTTATTATATGGCCACCTATATGTCAGGGCTTTTCAGTTACAGAAAATACTTAAGTGAATAGATATTTCCAAGGCCAAGACGAGAAAAAAGTAGTATAGTAGTGTATTCTACCACCACCCCAACTCAAGTTATATCAAGTTAAAGGGAATACAGTGAACTCTCTCATAAGCAGACACTGATGGTACCGAGGAATTTTTCCGCTTATGACAGGTGTCCGCTTATGAGAAACTGAACTACACACATGAATGACATTTAAAAAAGTTCTTGAATAACTTGAGCTACAGGCCGCTCGGGTCGAACAGTATCATACCAAATCAGTACTATAAAAAAGCGCTCACAATAAGTGGGCGTGGGTAAAATTGTGTATGACAAACTTCTTAACCCTCACAAGCCCATTTATATGGTACGCCAAATTTAACATGGTTTATTTCCGTTATATTGCACGATCAACTGCAAAATGAAATCTACAATATAACTTAATATAACTTTATGTTTTTCATGATACGAAACCGGTTTTTATTATCATTTATTCACTAATAAAGCTATTGTTCCAAGTGCCGGTGTGAAGTTCAACTCAATGTGGAGAAGTTGTTTTTTGAAATAATTTTTTTTAATAAAAAAAGGTATGTTTCAAAATAATCTTTTGAAAACTTTGATTTGGTTTTTGTTATAAAACAAAGCTTTTTCTATGAGACCATATATGTGTTATTATGCATTAGTGTGTATACTAACTGAATTTTTTTGGATTGTGTTTGGAATGCTCTGTCTTATAGAATAAATTTGCAATCAATAAAATTTTTCAAGAAAATATTTTGTCATATTGTTGACATGGTTGACATGTGTGCAGTGAATGGAAAAAGTTATGCGGGTCTATTTGATTTCAGACAAGCCGTTGCCGGACATCTATGCACATTCGGTAAGGATGTAGTAGCAATCATATGAGGATACCCTACAAATTTAATAAATATTGAATACCAAATTCATTAAAAAAAACAGAACAAATCGGCAAATAACTAAGATATTCCATTGAACTCCATGAAAACTTATTATGCCTGAATGGGAAAAAAAGGCCAAAAACGTCAAGTTTTTGACAAAAATCATTTATTTTTTATTAACCATTTCAGAAATTTTTTACTTAACCATTTCGCTACTGCAGGGAAATACATGTATGTTCCAAATTTCAACAAAAGTCTGAGCAAAATGACTTCGGAACTCCAGGGAAATATATGTTCCAAATTTTAGCTTCCTAGCTCAAAATTGAGGACCTCAAATTTGTTTGCTTTTTAAGTAGCACAAAATATAAAACAAAACCGTGAACCAGTTTTATTTTGTCCTGTTAAGAGAGAGTGAAAATCTTCTGCGGTTATTAGGGAGACCGCTTATGGGAGGTATTCATGAGGAGGGAGTTAATTGTATATCCAATATAGAGGTACTATAACTACTGTAAATTCTATAACTTTAGAATTATTAGGCATAGCTTCAAAAATTGCTCAACATATTTTGGAGACATTTGTATATTTAATTGCACGGAATATTTAAAAATTTCATGTTTACCCAACAAAAGTCTAAACTGAACGAAATGATTTTTCTCAAAATCCCTACAAATATTTTTTTTAAGTTAAAATTTTATCTCTGACATATTTTCGATTTGCTTCTTAAGTTCCTGCAAATTGGAGTCTCTTCAATTTTATGGGGTGTTTCATGTAGTTAATGTCGTTCTTTTGGATGCAGAGATAAATAATTAACATTTCTTGCATTTGAACGTAAAAATAATTGCGGCAAATATATTTCGAAAAGGTATAAACATTTGAACCATCAAAAGAATAACACAGCCACCCTTAGTGCTTTCAAATAACATGCAATCGAAGCCAATAACAACCACAATATGGCTCATATAAAGATCAATTGAACTACTCATGCAGATTATTTTCTATCTAGGAGAACCTCAAAACAAAAAAAAATGCATACGCTATACACTTTTTGCATAACAAACACATTTAATTAGAAACACACACACATTGTGTAGAATAATTAAAATTCCCTGCTTCGCATTGCTGTGGAAATACGTTTACCTAAAATACCCGGCATTTCATTCCAAGTCCATCCGATTAAATTACATCTAAATTGATGGCGTTCATGGTGAATTCAATTTCTAACGTTCGCTTGATACCACCAACCAGCCAGGATGCAGGCCAACGCGCGTACTAATAATATTGCAGTGATAACAAACACAAACACACAGACACACTCACTCACATGGTGAACCCCAAACCTAGACCCAGAAAGCCGAACAACAATGCCCGACCAGAAAATAAGACCAAATCGAATCTCATTTTCAATTGAGGGTCATCGAGCAGTAGTGGTGGCTAGGTATACGTGTCTGTCTATGTATACGTCCCAATTATTGGCACCAACGAGTTCACAAGATCTTCTTCACTGTTTTCACGTGAGGTGGTGATGGGCTATAACAACCCTACCAAAAAAAAAAACACCAACAACAACAGAAAGGTTTAAATTCAACTCCAACAACAGCAACTAGTATTTGCGAACTCGTTGCACTTCTAGGTGGTTTGAAATAGTATTTTATAAGCGAATGTGCATGTATGATGATAGACCAGCCAGCTGTGGTGAGCCTTACCCCGCATCCTGGTATCCTGGTTCCCCCCAGAGCGAGGAATGTCTGATCCTTTTTGGTCAATCGAATCCAATTTCAATTAAATTGATTTCCAATTTGATTGGATTTATAAAAAAAATATCAGAAAAGCGCAAAAAACAGGTTGGATGATACACTGTGATGCATGCTGCCTGCTGCCTGCTGTCGACAACCAATGTGCTACAAACACTTGTATATATTTAAATTCCAATGAAAGACGAGTAAGTTGTTGCAACTTGCAACACATCCCCTGATGCTTGGTCTTAGTGCTGAGTGGCAATTCTTCGTGAAGTTCAGATAAATCTCGGTACAGATAAAAGGTAAGGATTTTCTCTGAAAAATTCCTTCAACTTATGGAAATAAAAAAGGCTAGCCTTCAAACTTTTAATGTTTACTTCAGATAGCTGGATGTTGGGTATATTAAGGAAAATAAGATTGCTTTTAGGTTTAGAAGATTCCAAATCAGCGCAGCTGACATCATGACAGTTGGACATTTGTCCGACTTTCGCAGTGAATAAAAAGTTTAGATTAGCATTAGATTTTGATGTGATTTCGCACATTCGACACATTTAACAAGTTTTCTCCAAAACACAAAAATTTAACAAATTCGTTATAGCCGTTTTTGCGAAAAAGAATTTAATTTAAATTTAAGAAAATCGTTATATGAAGAAAAATTAAAAAAAAATATTTAAAAAATCGATGTACACAGATTTGATCAACTTTGTATCTAACAAAAAGGAGTTTTGGAATTCTCTTTATTAGTTTTTGAGATATTGGCAGTCTTATAAATTACCGTTATTCGAATGTTTTTCCAAAAACTGAGTACCTAACCATATGCAAATGTCCTTAGTACAAAAAAAAGACAAAAATCCTTGGAACCATTTTCTAGAAGAATAGTGATTTGGTGATTTTCACCAAAAAAATTGTATTGCAGTTACTGTTATTTCAAACGATAAGGCAAAAAAAATAAAAAGGCGCCGCGAGATGTAACCCCATAAACCTTAAATACAAACTTTGAAGAAAATTGGTCGAACCGATTCGCCATACGGCGCCCGGACAGACAGACAGACCGACGGACGGCATTGGCTGACCCACTTTTTTGGAATTCTCTATATTCATCTCTCATGCAAAGTTTGAGGTTAAAATGTCCGCAAGATCGCAATAACTTTCTCTTAAGTATACTAGTATATACGAGAAAGTTAAAAAAGCAACATTTTGCTTTCTGCGCATCCAAGTTTTGAAAAAGGAGATGACTTGCTTATTTATTTGCCAGAAACGCTCCATAACTTGACCTTTACTTAACCAACGAAACGCGGTTGTGTTGCAATAAGTCAGAATAAGCAGAATCACATTCAAAGACACTCCTTGAGCTCTCGGTGCTGCAGAGCAGAACTATATCTCATAAAATTAATCAACTTGACCAAGCTGTCTATTACTTCTTTCAGTGTAGTTTTCAACATAGGGAATATCAGATGAATTATGCACTGATAAGATATATGACCTGCATTCTTCAATCATCACTGGGGCGCCGTCAGTTGAGAGCGAGTCACCATTTTATCGAAGCCAATTTTGTTAACAAAAGTATCCCATTGAAGTATCCATAAATACTCCAATATAGATGGCGCTGTAACCTTAAGGTGCTTATAACTCGCCTCCGCCTTTAAACTAAGAAAAAAAAACTTATGTATTCGATCGAAATAAAGAAAAACGAACAGAACATAAAGTAAGTAAAGAATGACACATGCTCTCTTGCATGACGTAGGCATTATATACACGTATTGTGAGACCAAGGAGTCAGTCCGTTTTGTGTTGTCGTAAGAAGAAGTTTAAAATAAAGTATTCTAGTAACTTGTTATTTGGTTTTTCCGTCTTGTCTATTATTCCGTGGCTGTCCTACACGTATATTCCTGCAGCTTGGCCATGATCTAATTGTATTAAAAATTTCAGCCTTGTAGGCCTTAAAGTTTCGAAGTACTTTAGGGTCGAACAGAAACTCACACCAGCGGAAAATTTACTTATTTTACTTTATTTATTATTTTATGGTAGAAATAAATTTTATTGCTACTTGGCTGTCAATAAAACAATACTATCAGCCCGTGGTACCAGCAAATCAGCTTGGAAAACGCTGCTGCAGTCTGGAAGTCTGATGGAATTATATAGCCTATAATTCTACATAAAATTTAATTATAAATCTTGTACCAAGGCCATAGTACCCATATTGGAACCATATGTATATACAGAGACTTTTGGTTCCATGCCTGGTATTTGGTTCTCTTTTGTACTTTGAACAAAGTCTTTAAAAATGTCTACCAATTTAATATCTCTTTAATTGATGTTTTATGGCCCTGGTCCTTTAATTATGCTTTTGCTGTTTCAACTTTTGATTATTGTCACCTAAAGACATATTATATATATCATATATTTTTACGGTCCTACCTATCCCAGCATCGATTCCTAGTTCCCTTGTGAAAACTTTTTCAAATTTGGCCGAGAATGAATTTTTTTGGAATGCAAGTTTTCGGTAAGCATTATACTAAACTGTTCCGATGCAATTTATATTCCTCGATAATGCAATTCATTTTGAATTTCAACTCCCAGATGTAATGAATTGTATTCCAATTCAACCCACATCATAAACCATTCGCAGTAAATTTATTGTAATATCCTTTCGTTTTAACGACCACACAATGTGCCGCAGGACAACACAATCGCAGTCCCGTCCCGCCCTTCTTCTTTGCCAGCAACCTAGTTTTCCATTTCGCTGCCTTTACCTAGAGCTTATAAATTTTCTATTATTATTTTTTTTTTTTTGCGCTTTGCCTTGCGTCCAACTATGCAATCTTTTGTGAACCGAATTCCCACCTCAATAAGGACACACACTACAACATCAGTAAGCAGTTACTGAAACTACCGTTAATTAGGTACAGGGATTTCTGCTAATGGCATACACCGGGTGCTGTGCTCTCTTCATAGCTCTTCATAGCGATAAAAAAGAAAGTGAACTCGAAAAGTTTTTTGTTTAAATAGAAAATAAATGCACAAACAAAAAAGTGGACCTCTAGAAAAATCAAGAGAAAACAACGAGGAGATACCGATTGGTGAAGAGAGAGCGAGAAAGAGAGGGTTCATAACAAAGGCCTGTCAACTGTGGCGTATACGTAACCTTCGAGAGTTGGTCTTTTTCACTACTTTTTTTTGTATTTCTGCGGAGTGAGTTTTTAGAGTTCAGATTGTGGTTATGCTTCATTGTGCATTGAGTACAAAACAGCACCAGAATAACACCGCTAAGGCCAACTGCAGATGAGGGAGAGAAAGCGAAAGGCAAAGCAGGATGGGAGAGTCACCACTGCTGCTGCTGCTAGTGCAACAAAGCAAACTTTTGGTAGCGGTTTTGTAGTGTTCTCGATGGAATATTTGGTGTACGGTTGCCTGATTGTGCTGATATAGTTTTGCAAGGATTAAGTTTTTGGAAGGCGGATGTTTGTCATCTTTGTCTAAATTTTCTGTTATATTAATTTTTTTTTTTGTAACTTTCGGTAGTATTTGTCTGATAATTTTTTTGGGAAGTTTGGAGTAATTCAGTAATTCAGCTTGGAGTTAAGTTTTAGGGGGTAGTGCTATGGCATTTATTGCTAGCATCGGGACATATTTTGGTTTAGGGAAGTTGGAAACAGTATTTAATTTAGATACTCATTGAAAATTTGAACAATAGCTTTAAAAATCACTAAACAATCTACGTAATTTTTCAGTTCATTAACAAATAAATAATGTTAGGTGTAAACAGCCCAAACAGTTCCTAAAGCAGTTTGGAGAAGTAAGCTCCAACCATTGTGTGTGCGAAGATATTTTTTTTCACACGAATGGAGTAAGGGTTCTTACTTTTGAATGTTTGTCAAAACTGGTGGTACGGATCGGGACCCATCGTTTACTGGTCCAACGCACTTAACCACTAAGCCACTAAAATGTTCATCTTCTTTTTTCTATGTTTATCAGAGTCTTGTGTATCCGCCAAAGCACTCAGGCTCAGAAAATGGTAAACTTTTACAGAAAGCCGAGAAGGCACTTCAATTTTAAGGAGTTAAGATGTTCAGCTGCCACCACATCAGCACATTGAGCCTTGTTTCTTGCCTTTCCCACAAGCATCACAGTAGTTTCATCACTTAAGCCTACCGCCATTAGGTGCTTTGCAAAAGCAGCTTTTTTTCGATATTGATAGCAAAAAGTCGCAGACTTTCCACAGACGAAAAATAGTGGCACTGACGAAATGTAATTGTGTCTATAGGGTTACCCAGCATAGGATGCCGGAAAACTGAACATAAGTTCATGTCCTGAGGAAACTTCTTCCGAACCTTGGAGAGCAAGTTCGTTAAAGATCTAATTTCCCGTGATTCCAGTATGACCCGGAACACAAACAAGTCTATGAGACTTCAATATTCCGAGCGAATTCAAAAAGTTCTTAATTTGAAGCACTAACTTAAATGTGGTTAAAGGATTGAGCAAGTTTTGGTATCATTGCCGAAATGCTTGGCCCAAAAGAGCTTGCTATCTAGGAGTACTCCAAAATATTTAGCCTCACATCTGACAGACACATCTGACAGAAAGAACAGCGAATCATCGGCCGAATGTGGGCATAATGACCAGAAACCTTGAGCGTGGTCAGCAGAGAGTCGACCACCATGCGCAATAACAGTGAAAACAGAAAAGTGAGCAAACACCTGATCTTTACACCAAGGTTTTGGGGGAGCCGAATTATTCGCGGAATTTTCCTCACCGATAGGCAGGTGAAATTTTAGAAAGTGGGTGGGACTTAAAGCCACTAAGTGCATCTGCAGCTTCACCATCAGTATTTTAATGCCTTTTAAAGAAAAAGGATGTTAAGCTAATATACGATCGGTAATCGGTATTAACCAGTCGATGGGGAAATGGGATGTAGGCCAGTGCCAAGCTAGCCGCAAAGATTCTCTTGCAAACTGGCTGCAGCTGGTTTATACTATATAGCAAAATTTCTGAATAAATTTCCGAAAGCCGGAGGTATATTTTATAACCTCATTAGTAGCCACAATCGTACTAGCTGGCTAAGCTTAGTTAATGAGATTAATATCTCTCACACAATAAGACAAATCCTTGGCCTTAGAGGTTGCTCAAAGTGCTACGAACGCTACTAAGGCACACAAAGTTGAGTCATGTATTCAACAAAGAAAGTCTTTTGCAGAGTAGAGCAGTTGAAGACTTAGATTGTTATAAGTTTATCTGTGTAAATATCATTATGATAGTTTCTCTTTCTGTGTTCTCAGAACACTTGTCCACAGCAGTAAAATTTCTTCCGCTGATGCTGCCAGTGCAGGGTACACAACTCGTACCCTGGGAAGAAATCAAATACAATATTACCGAGAAAAACGTTGCCTGGGAAAAGGCTTCAGGAAGCAGTAATGCCTTGGCTCATTCGAAGCTGTTTTCTACTAAATCATGTCCCGCAGTCTTGTAAGCATGTTCGAATAGTTTTCATACTAAAAGTTGGCACAACCGGACCCTAGTCCGCGAAGAATTTTAGGCCAATCAGCTTGTCCCCATTTGATCTAAAGACACTTGAACGTATCCTTGATCTCCACATAAGTTCAAACCCAGGTAGGTAAAGGGTATATGAGTCAGCTCCTCACGAGGTTGTGAAAATCATTACCGAAACTACACACTAGCTACCTTCCTAGACATAGAAGGGGCTTTCAATAATGTCCACACTGAATACATTCAAAAATCTCTCATCGAGTTAGGTGTAAAAGAGTTCGTATCTAGATGGATCGTTCCCATGCTAAAAACAAGGATCATTCAGGCTAACTAAATCAGTAATTAGGGGTACACCCCAGGGACGGGTGATCTTGCCTTTCTTATGGATCACGATCCTAAAAAAAATTCCGTTGAGGCTTAAGAGACACGAAATCAAAGTGTTTGCTTACGCGGATGACGTGGTTGGACTAGTATCGGGAATGTTTCCTAACGTGATTAGTGAAATCATTGAAAGGGCCTTCAATAAAATAAGTGCTGGGCAACTAGGTGTGGCCTCAACCTGAACTCAAATAAAACGGAACCAAAACAAAAATTACCAACCTTCAAACTTCCCCGTCTTAATAATCAACATCTTACTCTATCCACCTCAAAGTATTTAGGAGCAACTTTCGACCCTATGCCTGCAGTAAAACTTTTGGCAAGAGGTGGGGACTCCAACCAAAAATGGTCCTCTGGATGTATTCAGCCTTAGTACGTCCTATCCTCACTAATGAGTTTCTAGTTTGGTGGCCCGCCGTAAGTAAAGCCTTACAAAATTGACCAAAATCCAAATAACGGAGGTGTTTGAATATTTCTCCCCTGGATCTGTATATTACATCATCACCGGTTCACCATCACTCTAATATGGGTTCCAGGCCACAGAAACACAGAAGGAATAAGAGGGCCGACGACCTGGCCGCCTTTAGGATACGTGAAGAGAAATATATTCCTGGATTTTTCCTCACTAGCTGAGTCTAGGTGGTTGAGCTTGACAAACTTAGTCATATCAAGGAAGGTGTGTCCGACTTACAACAAATTAAGAACACAGAGCCTTACACGTAGAACGTGCGTGGACGTCGCTGGGCTGGTAGCTATATATACATATAGGTACATATGTACAGGCCGATAGGTACGCACGCCGCAAAACTTGGAATCCGCATAATACTTTCAGGCGTTAACGAGAGCGAAACAGAGTCTCATATTTTTGCAAGTGTCCGGGCTTGACTGGGCAAGCATTTCTTTAATGACCTCTCGAATATCTCGAATATAAGCTTTAACAATATAATTTCTTTCCTTAAGGCCATAGGTTGGCTTTAAGTTATACCTACAATCTACATTATTTTCTCACAGGTCCCGCCGTTTTGAAGCCACCAAAACGGCGCCTAAGCGCTAATTGCGTTCCCCTTCTTACTGGAATCAGGGAGCAACCACTTTACCTATCTACTTACCTACCAGTAGCATCTGCATCATCTGGAATCCAAGCGCTTAAGTAGGGAAGGTAAGCTGTTGGCCTACTTCCTTCATTTCGAAGTTCGAGCTCTCCCAGAAGATCCAGAGGAACTATATAAGGTATAAATTCGCCGACCTAACTTTCAATTTTTGTAAACCGTGAAAGATGACTGCGGCGAGCCTCATTTCCCACAGTTCGAATTTAAGTCGGCTAACCTTGGGAATATGCTAACCCCTATTCAGTAGATACGCCTACTTGATACTGGTTTTGATGTCCTTAAAAACATTGTAGCGTCTAACTCCACAGAAATATTCAAATGCATTGAATATAGGTCCAATTTAAGAGACACCGCTTTCTTCTGCTTTTCTGACATGAAAAGCAATTCCCATAATTATATCTCAACTTTCTGCAGCCATAAAATCAAAGTCAAATAAATAAAACATCTCACCGGCAATTAATAGCTTTTCTTAGTTTCCCGCAAACAGCAACATCAAGCACATGGACGATTATTTTTGCAAGGCCTGCTGTCAGTCGCAACAGACATCAACTTGAAGTATTCCTCGCTCACCCCTCGCCAATTCACACTAAAATCTAATTGCTGAGAATCACGCAAGCCAATCGCTCGCAAAAAGCGCACAGAATATTCTAGTCCTTGGAAGAAACCACACGTACAGTTAATAAAAAAGTGTGCAATCAGGAAATATCCAGGATGATAAACCGCCTGTTCACGTGGTAGCTTCACATGCTGGCGTTTCAATCCTCCATCCCCCCCCCCCGACGACCATTCATCGCGCGATTTATTGACTTACAACGGTGCAGCGCTCCTTTCAGTGACTTCTAAAGAACTGCGTCAGACTGCCTCCCAATCGTACTTGCATCGGCCGGAGCCATATTTTGTGTTGCACCTTATCTTGACCTGTACATCAAGCAAGAAATTTCCCTGAAATACCGCACATGCATTCGCCGCGGTGCATACGTTGCAAGCGCACAATATTCCTCGGCTTGTCAGGACATAATATCTCAAGTAGTAGTGTTCCGTTTGTCGGCGCGACGGGGCATTCCGATTGCACGGTGCCGACGAATGAATTTATGGACTGCCACCGGGCTAACGTAGGAAGTGTTTAATGCTGCTTAACAAACCCCGATCTATCGATCATTGATGATAATCACCGTCGAGTCTGGCAGCTGGCTGGTATTTTGCATGCCCACGACGCGGTGCACCCATCACATGCCTTCAAATTGAAGGCATGAGTAAGAGTAAATCCTTTCAAATCCATCCCCTCTTTTGTGGATGGATGAGCCCAATCCTCCGCCCCCCCCCCCCCCCCCCCCCCAAAATCACCCGATAACCAAGCTCGAAGAACAACAACCAAATGAATGAATGTCACAGGGATTTTAAGGACTCATATCGCATGCAACAGATGCACTTGCCGTAGGTTAACCACACAGCAAATTTCGTTAACGTAAACTTTGTTGTATCCTTTGTTGTGCCAGGATAAGATTTGTCTAGGTGGTGAGAGAGGCTGTTGCAGAGACTGAGTTTATTTAATGGAAATGTGGTGGGTTGCATATTTAGGAATTGCCAAAGGACAACAAACACATCTTCTCGACCATGTAACCCTCCATTAGATAGATATGCTTAGGCGGTATGGGTGCCTGCTGCCAGGATACAACGATGCAAAGTTTATCTCTGAGTTTACATTTGGTTTTGCACTTTTGCAGGTGTTACTGATGAAGTTTAACGTTATTTGCAGGGCTCCACTTTATGTGTACGCGTGGATGAGGTTTACATGAAAATTCTAATTCGATTGCTTGGCACGGAGCCTTTGCGGTTGGTTGCCACCAACCCATTAAGTGTTTGCTTTACGAGTGACAATGATGAGAAATGAATTTCTTCTTTAACTGCCATGCCAAAGATGAACACTGTCATCCCTCATTAAACTGACAGAAGAATTCAATGCAATTAGACAAGACAGTCCTCTCGGCTTCTCATCTCAACAAGAAACGACCCACGCCGACGACCGACGAAGTAGAAAAAAAAGGATGCTCTAAGAAGAAAAAATTCTTCCACAATTATTTCTTCGCAAGCAAATTACATGGTGTGCTCTGTTTAATTAATCTCCCCTGTGTCATTCAATCGGCGTGTAATTAAAGTTCCATCAAGACAGTGAACTGCCATTTTTGAGAAGGAAAAAAAGTTCAAATTGCTATGGATATGGCAAGTGCTTGCAGTGAAAAGAAAAATGTTTTTATAATTAAATATCGCGCCCTACTAAATGAGGACTAAATGCTGAGCGAGTGGGTTGGGTGTTTTTTTTATTAGTTGAAGCATCTGTCGGAGTGTGAGCGAAAGAATTCCTAATAAATTTTAATGTCTGTCAAATTATCCTTTCTGTTTTTGCGGGAGAGCTAGAGAGCATTTCAACTCTAGATGCAAAGTGACTCGCGATAAAAACGCGTTGGAATTCTAAAGATGAACATTGCAGAGAATTTGATAAAAAGGATTTGTTGAACTGGTTGACCAGGATTTTGTGGATGTGAATACTTTGTCAAATATTTTACTTAGTTTTAGTGATTTGTGAATATATGTAAGAAAGCAAGTGATTTCGTTATTCAAGGGCGAGAAATAAATCCAATACAACACTTACATCACTTGTCACTTGTCAAAAATTAGTTTTAAGTTTAGATACTTTAAAAACTTAATAGCAAGAATATGAGGTTTTTCGTCTTCGTTCTTTATTGCCCCATCAAAGTTAATTATAAAATTTATGGAATCTTCAAAATTTCTCCAGAATTGAATTTCTTGCTTGACCGAGTACTTATTCCCTGACTCAGAAGCGCCCAACTCACACCCCCTAATGATAGAGTTTAGAACTTTAGAGTGTAAATTCATTTAACTCTAAAGACGCAATTTAAGGTGGGATATTTGAATACGACCTCTCCTGCCCCATTTTGAAGCTTCCTGCTTAATTGTGAAAAACACGAATCTAAAGACCCGGTGTTTGAAGTTTTTAACTTTCTCGGATACATTAGTATACTAAAGAGAAAGTTATTGCGACCGTGCGGAAATTTCGAACTCAAACTGAGTATGAGGAATGATATTACCACCGCCAATGCGGTCCGTCGGTCTGTCTGTCTGTAGGTCTGTTCGGGCGCCGTATAGGGAAACGGTTCGACGGATTTGCTTAGTTCGTATATAAGAGTCTTGGGGTTACATCTCGGGGCATCCTTTTTTTATTTTTTGTTTTATCGTTTGAAATAACGGTATTTGCCATACAATTTTTTTTTTAGTGAAAATCACGTATCACTATTCATCACATAGACAATGAATCCTTCGATTTTGGTATTTTTTTGTACTAAGGATGTCTGGGATGGAGCCATAATGCGCCATACTCAGTTTTTGCAAAAAAAAAAAATCGATTAACGGTAATTTAAAAAAAACCCAAATATCTCCAAACACATTTACTGTTTTTTTATATTATCAAATTAAACAAATTCAATTTAAATATACTTAAAGTTTTGAAAAAAATTTTTTAAGATTTGTTTTTTTCATATAACGATTTTCTTAAGTTTTAATTAAATTCGATTTCTCAAATACGGCTCAACGATTTTAATATTTTTTTTTAACTTTGAACAATTGTGTTAAAAGTGTTCAATTGGCCGAAAAAATTGTAAGCTCCGTTTTTGAGAAAAACGAATTTTTTAAAACCAAAAACTGATTTAAATCAATTTGGTATTTGTTCAAATGCTATCATTCTTTTTAATGCAATTCCAGAATGCATCTCATGTACCGAGAAAGTTTCGTATGACCCAGTCGTGCACTTTATTTTTTTAGCAGCACAATACAATAACCTGAAACATTATATGCTGATGGACACGTAGAATTGATACGTTTTCGATTTTGGACCAATTCCAACTTGTTTTATGCAACTTTTAAGGGGATCCCCGGGAAAAAATACTTTTTGTCGAATTTACTTGTGCGTACACGTGTTCTTGTAGGTAGAGAGGAGAAGGTACAAAGATGCGTGAAGAATAAAACCACGAATGCGAGGTTAGGGGTCATTTTGAATAGTTTTAAAACTATCACTGGTTTTGATTTGAAACATTGTGTCAAGGGACTGTTTTTAGTAAAGGACATATATTTTAATGTAAAAATTACTTGAAGCACATTGTGATTTCTCTGATTAAAAACAAACAATATAAAATTGGAACAAATGTATCTGAGCATTCGTTTTGTCTTTAAATTCGAAACTTTAAAACACTGGATTGCTTAGTATTTACCTTTACCTCTGTACAATGTACACGGCTTTATAAAGGTTGTCCAAAAATGCACGCAAGATTTGAATTTTCCGTCATAAGTACTCATTGTTGTCGCAAAGTGTTTACGGCATGGCATCTGTGGCCACTTTGCGCGCCATCTATCGCCATCGATAGTGGAGCCCAGGAAGACGAAGTCCTTAACTTCTTCGAGGTATCTGTCCATCGTGACGTTTTGTCCGATGTCGAGAGTCCTTTCTTGTTTTCTTGTTGACAACGCATACTTGGTTTTGTCTTCGTTAACAAGCAGACCCATCTTCGGCGCCCTAGTCTCGATGCTGAAAAATGCCCCGCTGACAGCTCGCCGCGTTCTCCCAATAATGTCAATATCATCAGCGAAAGGTTTTAGGGGTTCACACCATACAGCCGATATTATACGCGACGTTCAGAACGTTCATTGACTTATTCCTCTGTAGTTGGCGCATTTTAGAGTATCACCTTTCTTGTGAATGGGGCAGACGATGCTGAGGTTCCGACCAAATTTTACAGATAAGTTTGTGCATGCTCCTTACCAAGCCATCTCCCGATGCTTTAAAAAACTCGGCCGGAAGGCCATCCGCTCCAGCAGCTTTGTTGGACTCAAGTTTGGATATCGCTATCCTCTTTTCGTGTAGGTCGGGGATGGAAGTTTTGGCTATCATCGTCCAAGCTGAACTTATCATTCGGCCTGACAGCGAGTTTTTGGCTGTCTTCGCTGGTTAGCAGTCTGCAGAAGTGTTCTTTTCAATGCTCATCTCTGCAGGTTTCTGTTAGGGCCTTGTAGCCTTGGGTTTATTGTTTTATCCTTCTAGATTTTGCGAACATTGCTTTTGCAGTAGCGTTTCTCAATTGATTCGGCCGCTCGCTTCTCTTTATTTTTCCTTCTGAGAAGTTGAAGTTTCGCCCTTCTTTTTTGCCCGTAAAGCTCGCGGGCAGCTTTCTCAGCCGCTCTGGTTATTGTCTGCAGCAATAATTGCTAGGCCTCGTTCTTGGCTCCATGTTCCTGGCAGCATTTCTCAACAAGGGTTTTGTTGTGGTCGCCTAGTGAAATCCAGGACTTCGGTAGCGGCACTCCTGATGGCAGGCTGGCAGTGTTGCCACTGCTCTTCTGTACTTGATGCTGGTGAAGCTGAGGATGGTCTTGCTGAGATGTTAAGGGATACGCGGTCAGCAAAGGTTTTGGCGGCCTCTTGCGATAGTAACCTTGCAACGTTAAATCTTCCTACACTAGCACAGTACCCAATCTTAGTGCCAATCTATTGGTTCTAAAAAAAGTCCCCATTTCTTCTCTCACATAAAATTTTTGAAACAAAACTAACATCCATGATTTAGATTCTGTCTAACTTTCATTACAACTTTCTTTCAACATTTCCCTGTTATCTATCATCCAAAGAATTACAAAACAAATCGCCTACTCACTCATGGGGTTGACCATAGTATAAATAAATAAATAAATATGCACCTCCCACCAGCTATCAAGTTCAAATAAACACATTGAAATGTTACTTCCCTTCCCGAGCAACCCCCTCTGAAAATCGGGTAAATAAGCACATTAAACTTGACACGCAAACTGTCCAATCATTCAAAACAACACCGATTCTCACCACATATATTCCGCACGGAATTGCAATATTGTTTTCGGTCGACTTGCTACTCCCCCCTTTTCGTCTCACATGAACCTTTATCGATATCTTTTTACGATCTGGGGTCGGTCTGTTTGTATAGCTGATTCCCCAGGGATGTGTGTCTTTCAATCATAATGTTTCAATAAGCCAAAATCGATTACAACTTCATAAGAAATTTATAAGCCCCAGTGGCTGAAGTTGACGTGCGGTAGAGGGTTGAAGTTCACACACCCACACTCTCCACTCTCCCGAGAATGACAACCCACCGACTTGTTATATTGACCTTTTGTTGATTGTTAAGGGGTTTCCAAATCATATTTATTGCGGCCTCAAAAGTACATTAAGCTGAGGTTGGCGTCCCTTGTGTATGAGTCAATTGCTGGTTAAGAAAAAATCAACAGGAGGTGAGAAAAAAGCAAAAAATAAAAAAAATAAAAACAACAACAACAGCGAATTCCTAGGTCAGCACTTTCAATTAACCTCTCGCTGCTGGGTACTTTCACCAATTGGCATCCGGTAGTTTGGCTTTAGCTTGGGCTCTATGTTAGAATATACAAAACTACTGTTAAAGGAATGAGCTCCTTTCGCTTTCGTTAGTCTTCCAGGCTGGTTGACAACAGACAGCAGGTGCTGCTGGAATCCCTTTTGCGAAATTTTATTTCTCTTGATGGAAGAATTTACTCCTTGTGCGAACGGTGACAAAGCCAGCTCTTAGTTAATATTCAAGTCTAAGGGTGGGCCACAATAATACCCAGGTTGTTGTTGTTTTTTTTTTTTTGGTTTTTTGAAAAAAATAAAACGGAAGGGTGCTGAAATGAGAGTAATAATAAATGAAAATGAACTCCCCACTAAGACACCAGTGGAGCAGCAGCAGCGAAGCACAAATGATCATCATTTGTTTGGCTTGTTTGCCCTCGTGGAAGGATAATGAAGCACATTGTGAGCGCGACCGAGGCGTTTACACTGAACGTGACGTTTGCAAAGCGGATTCCCTTTTTGAGTTTTTTTTCTGTTTTTTTTTTTTTTTTAATAAAAAGTAAGCACTTGAACAGAAGCGACGACGGTGGTGACGGGTTGAGACGAGACTCGCGCTGCATGTAAGCGAATGTATGCCAACTGAGCTGTGGCATGGAAATCGCAGAGCCGGAAATAAAACAGGAAAATTAAAAAGTATAAAAAGTGTTTCGGTGTATGTGAGATCACGCTAAAGGTGAACGAATGGAACCTGCTGGTATTTCTACTCCCAGTGTATACGCTCAGTGAGTCAGCTCTTATTTGCAACGTTTCAGAGGAAGTCAGTATTTTTTTTTTCATATTTTTTATATATTTTTGTATTTTGAATTTGAACTCCTACGACTCAAAGGCATGCGGAGAATCGCGGGAATGTGAGAGCTTGAATTTGATGCGATTGGTTTGAAATATTTAATCTAAGGACTTACGAACTTTAAAAGGATGTTTTTCCATGTCATGATTTTTAATAACACTTCTCATAATCATCGCCAATGAGCCTGTATCTTCTCTATCTGCACTAGACAGATACATAATAAAATTCAGTGTTCAATAAAATTTTGAATTCGAACACACACCCACATAGCTACCACAAAACTAGGTAAGTCACGACCTCCGGGAGACATCACAGCCACCCGAAAGCAATCCCATTAAGGGATTTCGAAGGATAACGTGAAAATATCTGAAATCTGATCACGTTTCCATTCAATTACTTGTTGAACTTGTTCATTTAAGAGACGACTCATCCTATCCAACTTTTGCTTGGCCTCTCTGGCAATGAAAATGCGGCAAGAAAAGAAGCAAAGAAAAAAAAAATCAATCCAAATGGGACATGGCCTTGTGTGGATTTCTTGTCTTGTTTGTTGACTGAATGTTTGGAGTCGTGCTACGTGTGCTTAGAAGAATATTCCCTTCAATTCCAAAGACAGAGAGACAGTTTTGTGTGTGTTTTTTTGAAAGAAGTAATAATATTTTCTATTTGTTCGAACAAATCTAAAGGAGTGAGAGGAATGTATAGATTTTTTTTTGTTTTTTTGTTTTACCAGGTAAGAGATTTGGGTAACCTGTGTTCGTTGTGCCTTTGGAGGTCAACCTTATCGGCTTGGTTTATTAATCTTATGGGGAAAGCAAGTGGACATGTTCGGAATTCTGACACAAGGAACATCCTAGGATTAGACATTACTAAATTGTTTTTGACTTCATATAATAAGCTGTCGGTTAACACCAACACCTAGTGATGGTTGAGGTTTTCAGGACGAGTATTGTTTGCTTAGATAAATTAAATAAACATGTTGGGATTACCTGATAAATATTGCTAGCTATCTTAAATGAAACTTTAAGAACTTTGTGTTGGAGGATTTCATTATTTAAATTTTAAGCCTAAAATAAATATGAGGAAAAATATGCTTTCAGTATAAATGCTTACTTAGTTAGCTCCCGATCCGTGGAGAGCTTCTGCCTGAGTCATAGCCGCCAATAGCATGGGATACCTTGGGATTCTTTAAATAAAACGAACTCAATCATTAAGTGTAAATTATGATTTACATCTACAATCATCCTCAAGACACGGACAAACCGAACAATTAAACAGGGCGAATGGCATTACCAGCATCTTAAATCAACGCATTTTAGGGCTCTTTTTCGTGATACATTTTTTTAACAAAATCATTAGTAGCGCTGCAGCAGGTATCTAATTGTGAGTGAGGAGTTGATGTATTTCACATATTCGGTAAGTTTAATCTGATTAGCTACCATTCAGAAAAAAAGGAGCAAAATCAATTGGATAGTTCTTGAGCACATCAAGCTGATAGTTTTATAAGGATTTGTTAATGTTTATTAATGTTGACCAATTTAAAATACTCACAAGATCCTCGTTAAGTCGCGCTGTGCAATCTTCCGACAAACCAATTGGAGGATGTAACACAAAACATCACCAGCATAATATGTACATTTTACAATATTGAATTATGTTCGGAATATCGTTATAAAATAGCGTGAATAGAAGTGGACCCATAATGGAGCCTTATGGAACACCTTCCCAGAAACTTCTGGTGTCGGCAAAAACCAGATTGCCATTTTGACAAGCGAGTTTGATAGGAGAGTACCTTTAAAAGAACATTCAATATACTGATTGAACCTAAAGTCGGAGGGGTTGGTGGAGTTAACGTTTTACGAATAGGGATAATTTTAGCAGCAGTTAAGAAAGGAAACTCGAGACCTATAAATGCAAAAATTAAAACTAAATATGATCAATGAATGGAAGTAATAGCAAGAGAATTAGTTAGGTAATTATACAAAGCTAATCCCTGTTTATTCTTAAACCAGGTTATTTGAGGTGCTCCATGAATGACATAGTGACACCATTCATAGCAAGAGGAACATCAATTAATGAGATTTTATAGTGGCCATATCGAATGAATAAGCGGAATTGAGTCTTAAGTTGATCGATAGATCAGACTATAAACGCAAGGAATATTTATTTACTCTAGAAACCCAATCTTTCATTAAGTCTGGTTTTCTAAAGGGGTTAATAATTACAAGGTGAGCATGACAGTTCTCTATAATACCAGAAAGGTCATTTATAAAGACAGAAAAATTAATAATACTGCTTCCTAAGGAACAGCCACGTTAGAAATTTATGGACTAGAGCTTTTCTGGATCTGACTGACCTGTCAGATCACACAGATAATATTGAAAATTAGAAATTGTTGGCATGTTTATAAAAATTAAGTAATATATTGAATCATATACTTTAGAAAACTAATTTCACAAAAGTCCAATGCTGTCTTTAAATCCGCTGTGTCCTTGATTACGGCTGATTATCCAAGTGTTCTTGAATTTGTTGCAACAAGATTGTTTCGCAGGATTAGTGAACCTTGTAAGTAAATTTGAGGCACTCACTGCTCTGAAAACTGATAACTGAAGAAGAAAAAGAAGAAAAAGATTTTATTAAATGATTTTCAAAATCAGAATATTGAAAATTTTGGTATAATCAAAGAAAAAAAAAACGTTCAACAGTACAAATATATCTCCAATTATTACCACAGTTAAAAATGAGAGTTATATTTTATATATTAACCGAGATTTTATTATTAGGTTAGTAAAAAATATTAAAAAAAAAACGATATTTCAAATGTATTTGAGGATAAAATCGCCATTGCCTTAAAAATTTAATAACCTGAGTTGGAATTCAAGCAAACCGAGTTTTGTGTTTTTTGACAAAATAAAATCGAACACAAATACAAAATAGATATTGAATCAGTTTCCAACTCGGTTTGAATCTGTTTGTATAACAAACAAATTTATTTCCCCAATCAGCATCCCACCAAAAACACTCACTCCCAATACACACTAACACTAATATCTGAAAAAAGAGAAACCAACAATGACAATATTAGAAACCGAACCGAAACCGAATTTCAAATAAGTATTAAATCGCGCAGTGCATCTCGGTTAGTATAAAAATAATAAATAAAAACTCGATTTGCATTGTGTTGCCAATCGGAACCACCAATCGAAACCACCATCAGAAAGTAGAACCCTCAGACAAAAAAAAAAAAACAAAGAGACGGACAGACATAGCTTTTGATGCTAATCACAAATCCATATACGTTTTAATGGCTCTACGACGAATGTTTCAAAACATGTATATATTAAAGATACGATTTGAACTTGACCAACTATCATGATTCATGTCAAAAGATTGATTCGCCAGAGATCAGTACCTTTTCGACAGGTTTCGTATGGGGTACCTCCTTTGTACATGGCAATACCAACCTAATTCACATCTCACGTATTAAAGACGCTAAGAGCCATATATTCACGGATAGTCAAGCAGCTATAAAAGCCCTTTGATCGCTCCGGGTTCCCGGATACGAAGGAATTAAGGGAAATGAAAAAGCTGACGAATGGGGTAGAAAAGGCTCAGAGACCCCTTTTATAAGACCCGAGCCCCGAGCCCGAGCCATTAAACAGCTATTAATGAAATTACAAAAGGTGCATCTCTTTTTGGGAAAGCATCCCAGGTCTTAGGAAGACACAACAATTTGTACAGCCCTTCAGAAACGATGCCAAAAAGATACTAATTTATCTACTACTTACTTACTTAACGGGCTCCCGACCCGTAAAGAGTCCCTGCCTGAGATACGGCAGCCTTCATCCCTCTGCGATACCGAGCACGCTGCTTCCAATTGTCCAGACCAAGCGCTCTGGCATCCGCGATGGCTTGGTCGTCAAAACGGAGGTTCGGTCTTCCTTGTCGTCTCGAACCTGGGATTCGAAGATCCTCCTGGCTGGAGCGTTGTTGTCCATTCGCTCGATGTGGCCGAGACAATGTAGTCGACGAGTTTTGGCTTTTCGGACTACATCCACATCTTGGTACAGCTCATAGAGTTCGCGGTTGTATCTTCTCCTCCATTCGCCCTCCTCGCACACAGGACCAAATATCCGTCAAGGGATTAACTCTCCTTTCCTGCTTATCGTCCAGCACCGTATAGCAGAATTGTTAGGATAAGGGTTCTGTAGAGCATGCACTTAGTCCTTCGAGTTAGGAGTTTTGAACCCATTTGTTTTGCCAAACCATAGTAGCAGCGGTTTCATAGGGTAATTCTTCGACGGATCTTCACTAAGATGTCATTTGTGGAGTTGATGTTTACCCCGACGTACCTCGTAGTTGCTGCTATCAACGGTGAAATTATGTCCTAGTCGGTGGACAGATGATCGTTTGTTTATATTTTGTCTTGTCCTCATTCACTTCAAGGCCAACTAGTTTCGCCTATTCTTCAATTGTCGTGAAAGCCTCTATCACGGCACGCTGGGATCGACCGATGATATCTATATCGTCCGCATACTTCAGCAGTTGGACCGATCTGTTGAAGATAGTGCCTTCCATGTCGACACCTGCCCTGCGCACTATCTGCTCAAGAACAAGATTAAAAAACTAAACTTATCTAGGCATGATATAAAAAATCTTTTTAAATACCTTACCGGCCATCACGGATTAAGAAAAACTTAAAATAGTCGACTCACCAGAGTCCCGACTTTGTATTGAATAAGACTAAACCGCAGAGTACATCATATGTGAGTGCCCGGCCCTAAGCGGAATTAGAAGGACAATTTTTCTTAGAGAAGTAATAACGTATCATCATAGTTCCCCTTCAAGTCATATATATTTTTTTTATAAAAGGGATCCTTAGTATGCAATGGGTTTGAGCTCAGCCAGTCAGTCAAATTGGTCATACAGTTTTTTTTTAAACTGGGCGTATCCATACAGTCCCAAAGTGAATTTTTTGCCACCTACCCTAGGCATGTTTTTAACATTCTTGTAAAAAGTAGTATCCTAAAGAGAATGTTATTGCAATTGTGCGGAAATTCCGAACTCCAAATGGGTATACGACGGATGATATAACAACTATAGAGAAGTCAAAAAAAGTGGGTCCGCCAATGCCGTCTGTTGCTCTGTCTGTCGATAGATGCCAAGGACAATACGTTTTAACTAAACTAATTTTGTTGCCTAAAAAACTAACGCTGTAACTCAGTTAGTATTGAACATAGAAATTTCTTTAATGTAATTCGATATCAGCTCTCTATCCCCTCCGATTTGTAGTACTTACCACTGATCTATCGAACAAGCACTTCTACTCCGTAGAATGTTAGTTTGACTATTTACAAGCCATCTGATACAACGTAACGCCCTATATCTTCGCTTAATAATTACTTCAACCATTAGACGCATATCTGACACAATAAAGTAGCAACCTTAAGCCCCTAATATGATACTCACCTTCATATAAGCTACCAACCTTTGCTGTTAAACTCGATAAAATAAAACGTGAAAAGTACCCAAAAACATTGGATTGTTCAATTAAACCACACTCTGATTCAATTTTCTTATCTAAATACCACAAGTATCCTCTAAAAACAACAAAATTAAATTCGAACCAAAAAAAATTGCAAGAAAGAAAATTGTGCACGGGAAACCTTTAAGACTACAATCAGAAATTAAGATCTTCCAACACCCTTTGAAGAGCTACAGCTCCAAGTCTGCAATACCAAGCTATACCACTCGACGTCGTAATATCCTTAATGATATAAATCTTCTTCTTCGTCAGGCACCTCTTCTTCTTGGGAAAATGTAATAAATTTTTTGGCACCGCCTTTTATACTCTCAGCAAAAATATTATGATATTTATATGGAGCGTCTTCCTCACAGCCAGGCAGCATGTACCTACTCACTCCGAATGGAGTGTCCTCTTGGTAGATAGCGAACAAATTTGTAACACCCACCAGGAGTTCTGGCAATTTGTAGGGACTTGTGCGATACCGAAGCATTTAGGAACTCAAGACACTGCGCACAATCATAACTCAGTAAGTGTGGGGGGGGGGAGGAGAACGGTATTACTATGGGTTTATGTGTGTGCCTTGTGTAAGTTCAAGGAGCTCTGGGAGTGGAGACCACCGCTAGGATGAGTGAAATTGAACAATATGCGAGTCCTTTGAACTCAAGAAAGCTTTTGTCGAATTTATGATTTATGTTTTAGAATTTTGCCGCTACCATTAGAAGTGATTACAAAATTCTCTTAAACCTATGGTGAACAGTATTTATACCGTTGCAGGAAATGGAAAACGCAGTGAAAGTATCTTGTAGTAGGTATACTCTTTGGGTGGTGTATGATGTTATTTTTCGGGAATTTATCGTTCTTAAGTAGTTAATTGAAGATGGCTAATTGATTTATTAGCACGATGGCGTAAGAAAATTTTTTTAACCTATAATATGGCTATGGTGATGTAATATCGAGTCTTAGGAGGATAATGTGAGTCATATGACTTTGGCAGCAGGTGGAACAGCCAAAAAATTGAGATGGTACTTGGGAGGCTAAGTTGGCAAAAAAGCTTACACAAATAGATTAAAATTCAAAAGCCTTTTTGTTTTTGCAAAACTTTAGTGGACTCTAATCTGCATTCAGAAAAACCTAAAAACTCAAAGCCGGCTTTTTGACTTTGGACGGCTCAAATTTTTAACTAAAGCATTGATCCTCTCCTAAAACATTTGGTAAATATCTTTATCCTGTTCCGAGAATTATTAAGCATTGAGACCCTTCACTCCCATTTGTTTCTTTCACTCCTGGCCTAAAGCGAAGTGCCCATCTCCAGCTGGGAGGTGGTACTGTAAACATAATGGCATCCATGGTAAGTGGGACTAAATAGTCATGTTAAGCGCTGGTAATGTAGTTGCATATTACAAGCTAACTTCCGCATTACTCTGGTCTTTTTACTGGCAGCTCCGCATTTTTAAATCTTAAGGCCAGACAAAGCAACCAGAATATTGAAGAGACTTGGCTTCATTACCCGATGAGGTTTAAACTATTTCATAGAAAGCTCCATTTCAGAAGTCGACACGGAATGACTTAAAAATCGACATTTTATTAGAATCAAAAACTGGATTACTAGGCAGGGAACATCCGTGCCATACTTGCCTCCAACTTACTTCACACTTTGCCTAAAAAGTAAATCATCGATCAGAATTTGGCTTCACATGTACGAATACTTCATTCATTTGAAATTTGCATTGTTTTTTTTTTTAGAGGCGAAGAACTTTGAAATAAAGCACAGAATAATGTTTAAAATATTTATGAAATCGTCTTTGTTTGACACATAATTTAACTGCATTAATGTTTGCGTATGAGTTCGGGCATATGACCACCGCGGCTGGTACACACATGGTAAGCTTAATCTGCAGGCATAATTTTCATACGTTCTTCGCAGTAAAAATTGTATCTCGCGCTGTGTGGCATGTGGCGCCAACAATCGAGAATCTGTGCAATATATGTTTATTACACAATTATTTAACCGCATTTTGAGTACTGCTCTACCGTTTGAGTACTTGCAGAAATTGCAAAATAAGGAATGAGAATTATTTTGCAATGTCATAGACTAACACATATAAGAGAGATGTTATCGCAATTGTCATGGATGAGTGTAAATCAAATAATTGTTTTTAATGTACTAGTGTTCATATTTTTATAAGATGAAGTTTTATTCGTTGTCGTCGTATTTATGTGAGAATTTGTTGTATGTTAATGAAGTCCAGCCTTATACTTTGAGGAATGCTAATGACTTTAGGTTATTAAATTTTTGAACCCACAGAGCAGGAAATATGAAAATGTATAAAGGATTACTAATTTTTTTTGAATTGCCAAACAATGTAATTAAAAAATATATTAAAAAAATTGTTTATTAAAATAATTTACTATTTTACTATGTGGTAAAGTAAACAATCGCCTTCGAAATGAAGCGTAAAAGAGTAAGTACTCATGTCTCTGTACAGGTCGCCGTATGGATTAAAGATTTCACCAAAAAACGATGGATCTGATGCAGTTTCGACAATATCTTTCGGATTATCATTGCTCCAAATGAATTCGTTTTAAGAGTTTACTTCATTATTGAACAACATTTTCAAATGAAATTTTAGATCAATAGCAACTTTACTATTGACCCATTCATCAATGTATGGTGAAAACTTCAATTCCGAAACAAGTTGAATGTTTTAAACACTTAAGCCAATATCATAACGCAAAATCGTCCACGCAATGTACGGACACAAAGTTAACTTTTGACACATTTGGATCATCATCAACACAACGCTCCACACCATCAGTCGCTTGATCAAAACTTGATCAATTTGCATAATGAATTGCCAAACAAAACTTACCTCAAAACTATCGAGAACTGTCAAATCGGCTGTCACAGAATGCAGTGTTTCCAATTTAAAGTTCTCCGGCACTAGTTTTATGGAATACTTGTAGAATTTATTTTGTAAATGTGCTTTTGAATTGCGACTTTCGTGAAACAAACCTCTGATTTTTACTATAGCACATTAAGGACACTCAGTCATCCAAACATACACAAATCCGAGAGTCCAGACCAGACGGTATTTCCTCAATCATTCTGAAAAGGTATTCTTTGATTTTGGCAACACCAATGCGTGAGCTTTTCCATCTGTCCGTACCTTCAAGTTGCCGAGTAAATTGAAAAACTGATAAATCGTCAGATGATGAAATATCTTGAATCCCGAAAACTTCTAAAAGACTTGATTGCGAAATTTCCACTGGTTTTTTGGTGTGAAAAGTGGAACCAACAATTGTTGCACTTGATATTTCAAAGGCATTTAATTAGGAGTTTACCTCTTCTGTCGAAAATTCGTGCTGTCGGGATCGATGTCTCTCTTATTCAAATGACTAGAAAATTCCTTTCTGGGTGCTCAAAACTGATATTCACCATATAAATGCTGCTGTTCTCCACGTTTAATCCAAGTAACTCCTTCGCTGATAATAGTAGCCTCAGTGTCTCACATTCAATTCAAAACTCTCGTCTCAGCTCTTCAGCGCGCAGTGCAAATAAAACGACAACGTGTATTTAGCACATTAAATTTTGACCTTGAAGGCATTTTCTTTTACTAAAGCAAAACCTCAATACTTCGCCATTATCCACGAACGACCCCTGCATCTCTGAAACCGAAATACTATGCACTTTCGTTATGTGTGTTAATGACAATCTTCGTTAAAATGACCACATATTCGGTGTCGGCGAGAGCGAACGCTGTTTGGTTTATTCTAACAAAGAAAGAAATTCTGTATCGCTTCTGATCTGGCAAGAATCAACAACAAGGCATTTATCCGCCCTGAACTTGACGAGCATAGCCATATTCTATGATGCGCTGAAAGAGGCATTCAATTTTTTTTGCGCAACACTCATACTAAATTGAATGCCTATTAATTTACATTAAAACTTTATTAAGAAATACTGCTAATATCTTATTACTAATTATACATATAGTCGACTGAGACGATTTTTTGCTCTCTCGCCCTCAATTTTGAATTTCCTTGAAAAAGGCGCAGCTCAAACACACGATTGCAATACTGCACCACGGCATTCATTTTGAAATAATTGTCATGTAGGATGTAGGTATTATATCTGTACATATGTTAAAATGTATTTCAACATAATTTTTTTTACAGTAACAGTAGTGTTGTTTCTACTTTGACTTTACTTTGCCTACGAATCGAAGTTGCAAAACTCAAATAAAATAATATGATAAATATAATGTTTTTGCTCCGAAAAAGATATATTTAATCTTGTTCACTCGAAATAAAATACTTTTGAAGATACATGTCTTGTATATATGCTACGATTTTTGTCGTATGTGTCGTAAGGAAATACAAAATAAAGAGGATGGAAAGTGTGGGAGATAGCCATAAAATTAGTAGCTAAATTCAAATGAGCATTATCCAGAAGATATAACAACGGTTCTGTTGAGTTCTGAAACACAATCATAATCTATTAATAGCTTTTGTTTATCTTCTTAGTTTGTTAAGAGCCTTCGTCAATAAAGCAAAGCAGCATTTGAATATGTTTGGAATATTTTGAAAACTGAGCTTAAAACTAACTCAAAGTCATCTTCACTGTCTCCGAAAGAGAAATTAGCAGCTTTCTTACAATTTTTTACCGGAAAATCATTTGTACAGCACGTTTTCAGACGTTCGAAAGTATGTGTTGGACATTTTAGAAAGAAAGTTGGTGCTCCAAATGAGTGATGTTGACAAACCACAAGCCAAGAGCTATTTTTATGACAAATGTCGAATCTCAGAAGTCGTAATGTGCATTAGGGAATGCATATTGCCTTCAAAACTCCATCACAAAATAGACATTTATACTTTAATCGTAAGGGATATGTCATCCTTCGATGATATAATAGCCAAATTCTTCTTACCTGTGGATAAGATGTGTGGATGCAACGTATCCGGGCTCCAACAAGGGCAGATTAATTAAATATTTTATGAAAGTAAATGAGAATACTTACATTTAAGACAAATCCTGAAATCAGCTTCGTATCTGAAATGTCAAAGATCGATGGGGAGTTTTCCCCGACAACTTTGTCGATAGATGAACGTTTCACTTCGAAAGTATTTTCCGATGACGATTTATGGCTGGTTTAGATGGCCACGCATGCTTTTTTGCACAAGATTAGAGAGAAATCTGCTACTACGCAAATTAACATTACCATTATGAGAATTCGAGTGAAACGTCCCCCCCCAGGCGGATCCCACGCTAGGGCTGTAAAAAGATATGTTACCAAAAATGTTCCCACCACCATATTCTGACCACCCAAAAATACAACATCGAAGTTCATCGAAAAGAGGTGTCCGTAAAACAAATTAACGAGAATGACAACATTCAAAGCGAAGAAACAAAAAAGAAATACATTTATTTTCATTTTTTATTTGAATAGATTTTAATTTATTTAGTTTTCCTATATAATATATATATATATATATATTTTTCATTGTTTTATATGAATTTTGTTCGTTTATTTATTCCAAAAATTGCAAAAAAGAAGCTCATTTTGTTTAAATGTAATTTTCTCCTTCCTAATAGTGTCTGTATTATTTTTTTTTCTCGAATATATTATGCTAACGAATAATATTGTATATTTATTATAATATGTTTTGTTTTCGGTTTGCCACATTTATACTTGATTTTAATTTTTATTGCCAACTTTTTTTTTTTTTGTTTTTAATAAATTTTTTGTAGGTATTACATTATTTAATTTATCTATAATTTTATGTATATGATGCATTCTTGTTTCCTTTGTGTTGTCTAGTGGTATGTTTTACAAATTTTATAAATTCTAATAGGCCTCTTGTAATTGTTTCTTAGGTGACTATATACTTTATATACTATGTTTATTTATTATTTATATATTTTAATTAATATTTAACTACATATTTTGGTTTATAATACAGCATTTTTTTATTTTTAACTATATTTATATAACAAAAAAAACTTATTAACTATTTACAAAAATGAAAACTTTCTATCGAAACTAACCATGGGATGTCGGACTTTAGAGTTTTTTATATTCTATTTTATTTTGGTGGGTGGTGGTATCTTATCGTTCGGATCACCTGCAAACGGTGGTATCATCGCCCGCGCAGATCGTATGAGGGGACGCTAAGAATAGTTTGCCATTGGAACAGGCACACAATTGGAAGACTCTATGCATGTGTTCGCGACTTTGACCCGCACCCGGTATGGGTGGTTGAGCCGTTCGTATGTTGGGGATGAGGATTTTCGCTGATTCTAATCGTATCTGCAAATGAAAGGAGCAAACGAAGTGAAGATGTTGAAAGGGGTATAACTCTTTTGCATTCACAATCAAATCATATAAGCCATCTATTTGGTATGTATGCAATCAATAAACCACTTACCGATCCATCTAGTGCACTCAATTTGATATCATTGAGTGCAGACAAGTCAATGCCTCCGGCTCGTGACTGCAGATTTATATCCTTCGCAGCTGTCATCTCCAGTTGACGCGTGGGTGATTCGAATCTAAGTGTTCAAAAGATAAAGCATTTTGGTTTTTCTATTTTTTCTGTTTTTATTGTTGTAAAAGGACGACTTTCATCCTTTCTAAAAATGCACTCGAACTGAATTCGCGATTCCACTTGGGTTCCGCGTTCAGTGTTCAGTTATTTACTAGCTTCTGACTTCGTTTCAATAAATTATAACTCACCTCAATTCTCGTCCGGCTTCGGCACGTACGTGAGACGTTTGTATGGACTCACGAAAGATGGCACCACCCTCGCCATCTATACGTAATGCGTGTGCACCAATGGTTACCTCGTCCCGGGTAACGGAAAATAAATTTCGACCGGTTGTGTCGTTGATTCGAAATCCCGACGAAAGACATTCGAGCTTATCGTGTCCCAAGAATAAATGATTCTCCAGGATGCCATTCGTGTCACGTGTATTGATGGAGAAATTACGTGATGACTCTGCAAAAAGCGCACAAGAAAAAGGTGTATTGAATTGAATTGATGGCCTTCACTATCATGTATATAGCTAGCCTTATACATATATAGGGTTTCGGTTGGGAAATTTTGTGATATTGACACCGGATGTGGCGGCAGTCATATCTTGTCGGTCCCATCTGCTGAGGAGGACATTCGTCATCGGCTATATGACTCTGTATAATTATGTCACCCGAAATCGTAATGACCTCTGGGTGACTTAATAAATTTACATAAATAAAGGGGGAGAGAAAATGGGAACTCACCTATCGATATGGGTTGACCGTGTTTCGAACGAATTGTCGACGCCCGGAGCAGGTCCATTATGAACGCTTGACCGGTCAGCTGTATGCCGCCAGGAACAATTTTAAGTTGGCCCATGCCTTCCTGGAAGATAAATTGATTTGAGATGTGACAGGATATGATATCAGATGGTGGTTAGAAGGTAGTGCGTGTTATCAGTGGTCGTTTTTAGTTGTATGCGTTGGTTGAGTTGGATAGGGATTATTCTAAATCTGAGTAATGGATACCTCGAGGGCATTTTCTGTTTACCTACACCTGTGTTGGTCAAAACTAAAAATACTGATAGTGTTTTTGGGTCTAACTAATAAATCAGATATAAATTTAGACTCGTTATTATTCGCAAGGGGTTTGTTTCAATTATAAAAAAGAGCTATTTAATTATTCCTCATACTATACTTCAAAGTTAATTTAATTTTTTTCTCAATAAATTTTGGAAATAAGTTTAAGCGACAAAAGTATCGGTGTACGCTGTGACATCTGTGCTAATTACAAGAAATACAATATTGGATTTCTTTCTAAAAACAAAATATAACCTTTAATCAACCGCGTTGACATATACATATGTGCAGTTAGACGACTTATCAACGCATTCAATTCTAATGTACTATGTATGTCACTTTGTTCAACCAACGCGTTAGAGACAGTGTTTATTATCGGTGCTCATAGCGTTGTTCAACAAGTGTACGTACATAAGTGTACGAGCTCTTCGTGTTGCTCGTTGGAGATAGTTGCACATCGCGTTGAGAAATAAATTCCAAACAATGTGGAGCCAAAACCAGATTTTCTTGTTTTAATCGGCCACGTTTCTTTTCTTTTCTTTTAAAATATACTTTGTCGAATGAATCAAAATAAATTAAAAACATAAGGAAAAGCTACAGTCCGCTTGTGGCGAACAAAATGATACTCTATCCATATCTCTATATGCCTCCAATAAAAAGGCGGTAGGAACATGGTGGAAGACATTTTATTTCATTTTGTAAAAATAAAGTGCACGACTGCATCATACGAAACTTTCTCTGTACATGAGATGTTTTTTTGAAACGCAAAATGAATTATATTTTAATCACACTTTTTAGGTTTTGAAATATAAGATTTTCTCAAAAATGACACCTACGATTTTGATGTAATTTCCCACATTGGACATTTTTTTAAAAATTATTAAAATCGTTAAAGCCGGTTTTGAGAAACCGAATTTAATTTAAATTTAAGAAAACCGTTATATGAACAAAGAATTTTGAAAAAAATTATTTCAAAAATCAAAGTATGCAAATTTATTTGACTCAAATATATAAAAAGCAGTAAGTAAGCAGTTGTAAGTTCCCTTTGTTAGTTTTTGAGATATTGGCGGTTTTATAAATTATCGTTAATCCTTTTTGTTTCAAAAACTGAGTATGCATTATTTTTGGCCCCATCCCAAGTAAACTTATTGTTAGTAAAAAAAAGAAGAAATCCTTGGAACAATTTTCTAGAAAAATAGTGATAGGAGATTTTCAAAAAAATGAAAAAATGCCCCGAGACCCCAAAAACCTTGTATACGAACTTTGAAGCAAATCCGTCGAACCGTTTTGCCATACCGCGCCCGTACAGAGAGACCGACAAGCGCATTGGCGGACACACTATTTTGGACTTCTCTATAGTCGTAATATTATCCCTCATACTCAGTTTGAGTTCGAAAATTCCGCACGATCACAATAACTTTCTCTTTAGTATACTAATGTATACGAGAAAGTTCAAAATGACACAATCGCTTCACGCGATTTTTTGAGGTTTTCAACTTCCTTTGGATTCATTCCTCGATCTCTTCACTAAAACGTAGTATGAGGTTAGGTTAGATTAGTTTAGGTAAGGTTGACGTGACAGTCGGTGAGGCCAACTCACTTAGACCAAAAAGAGGTCCGTTGTGACACCACGTGGATTTAAACTTTTTGCTACTCTATTCGTTAAACCATTTGGAGGTCTGTATATAGCGGAAGAGATCTTAAATATCAGTTGTTGACAGATCTTCAAGATTCACATGGAAGAAGACACCTAGGTGGACCATACGTTTCTGGGATAGAGCAGAACAAGTGCAAAGTAGAATTGTTTCCTATTCCTCCTTGTTCATGCAGCTTCGGCAAAAGTAATTTGAGTACATTCCAAGCATAGTTGCATGTCTGCCTATAAGACAGTATCAAGTGATGACACCTATTGTAGAGCTGACGTGTAGTTTTTTGAAGAGAGATCAAACAAACAAAATCCGCTCTGTCACTAGAAAAGTTGTGCCACTTGTTCACCTAAGGTTAGTTTTCTCAATAGCGTCTTATTTTATCATTAGTTTGCGTGTGACAATTGGAATGCCTAAGGAACCTTTATGAGGTGAAATATCAGGCAGTGTGGGTCCGTGCTTTGTGAGTTCGTCGGCCCTGCAATCCCTTAGAATTGCACCGGCACGCAGCAGAGGTGAATGTTGAATTGCTTCGACATCTCCTTCAGAGAGGATCGGCATTCTAGGGCCACTTTAGAGTTTAAAGAAACTGAGTCTAGCGGTTTTAAGGCCGAGTGCTGCCAGTGGATTAGTACTAAGTTCACCACTCATTCATAGACAAGATAATCGCTGAACTTTGCTGAGTTTGTTGCGATTTGTCGCACTGTCTAAGGCAGTCAGTCAGACCACCATGCCTTACTTGAGTATAGGTCTTACAACCGAGATATATAGCCAATGTTTATTGCGGGGTTAGTTAGTTAGTTAGTTAGGTAGTTATTTAGTTATTTAGTTACAAAGTCAGTTAGTTAGTTAGTTAGCTAGTTAGTTAGTTACTCAGTTAGTTAGTCAGTTAGTTAGTTAGTGAGTAACTTAGTTAGTTAGTTAGATACTTTGTTAGGTAGTTAGTTAGTCAGTTAGTTACTTAGTTAGATATTTAGTTAAAAAACCCGATTGACTACTTGTAACATTAATAAATGCCATAAGATGTATATACATATAGGGACAAGTATTTTAATAATGACAAAAAAAATTGCAAACTTACCGAGGAGAACTCCATGACTTTGAGTATCCATAGTGTTAGCACCAAATTGACGATTATCAACAGCATAAGAACGAGTATCAGTATATAAAGGCATTTTTTGCGCCACCCCATTAGGCCCAGGTGATAGTCGATGCCCTCGGCGAAGCTACTCGCTCCTATTCGATGACCTCGCCCCGCAGCACCCATATTGGGCAGCTTCTTTTGTGGTCGGTTAGCTGGTGGTTGCTGATTTAGCGTTCCAGTTAATCTTTTCGATGTGGTCGCTTGTTGCTGAAGCTGCTGCTGCTGTTGTTGATGGTTCTGATCGCCTAAATCTATTCCTGCTGCATACGCTGATTGTCTTGGATTTCGTTGTTGTGATCTTGTTGTTCCAGTGTCACTTATCATCGCATCGTCTGCATTTCGAAGTATTTGGGCAATATCCCCCGCCTCGGAAAAATTGCCACCTCCTCCTCCACTGCAGGCGCCAGTGTTGCCAATTATATTACACGTACTACCGTTATCGTCGTATAGAGACTTTCGAATGAAATTCGGACTCTTTGAGTAGATCTTCGCTTTGAGACTCCGATTGCTGTTATTGTTGTTGTTGTTGTTGTTATTGTTACTAAAAGTGGAAGCCGGCGATGTCTTCGTATTCATAACGAGCAAATCCGGTGACTGTTGGTGTAGTATAGTTGATGAGTTACTTCGGTTGGAAGGTTGGGTTTAGTTATTGGGTAAAAATAATTAGATGGTTGTTAGTGCACGGATGGTGATAGTTGTTAGGTGAGGTGCGACAGAAATGGAATAAAAGAAAATGGAAGAAGAAATTGTGCAACAGTTGTATTACTCTGACTTCATACAATACTAGAATTTTCTTAAGGTAACGAAAAAAATAAAAGAAAACAAGAAGAAAAACACATGAAAATGATATCATCAATGAATGCCTGTGCGTTATATATTTATTTTTGGAAAATCTCAATTTGAACGAAATGCGGCGGTACTTACCTCAAAAGTGCCCCAACGTCGGCTGCAGAGTTCTCGTCATCGTTTTGTGAATTGTCCAATATTCGTGCGCTTGCAGTCGCCTGAAAAAGAAAATTCGTAGTCATATTTCAAAATTGTCAGCGTTCGTATTGACGTTCACATTCATGCATGTCAGACGGGGCAGGTGGGTTGATTTGCTCATTGACAGAGTAAATTGCTTTTGGCGGCATTTTGAGTTCTATTTATGGAGGGATTTTAATGCATTTTTTTTTGGTACTAAATCATGCATAATGAAGACACAATTTTGTGGCAGTAGACTTTTAAGTAGACAAACAGTAGCGATTCTTTTTCTTTGTAGCATAGAATGATTTTGTGGGCTACATGCAAGTCGGCCATATGGCATAAGCATTCGATGAGATTTTCTCCTATTTCTAGGACTTTTTCCTAGACATAAATGTTAGATTGGGAACTATATCTCTGTTTTGTTTTCAAATTAAGGAACACAGTGCCAAATAAATGGACATCTTCATTTTTTTTGCAAAAAGTGTTTTCTTCGGACCTAGTATCATATTTGGGGTTTGGTATACGTCGGCCTTAAATAATTTGGGTATCTTTATGATGAATAAACACAGTACGGGCCTTAAGTATATTTAGGGATCTTAAGGAAAGGACGAGATGCCAATGTACATTGGGTTTAAATGTCGTTAAATTATAATGTGTAAAAAATGCAGTGGGAAAGAGCATTAGATATTTGTGTTGAAAAGTTAAAGGGCCTACCGCGGTTTGGCTATGCATTTATAGTGCATAACCGTACATAAACATGCTTTCGCTAATTTTTGCACATTGCGGTTGGCCCTTAAGGAACGAAATTTTATATTTCACTGTACGTCCAAATACAAGCTTAAGGGTGAACCTATGAGTACTCCTGGAATTACGGGTATTGCAATTAAAAGGAGGGTATTTTAACTAGCTATTTCGTTGGAATATTTATGGTGAAAAACAAATGCAGCCTTAAATTCCAATATATTGATTTAACCCCACTCAAGTATGCTATCAAAATTTGAATATTATGAGCTTAACATAGATTGTCTTTGAAGTTCAACGCCCGAAGATAATGGAAGTAAACTGGGAAACGAATATGAAAGCTTAGGGTATAGTTATCTGCGAAGGAATGAATTGGATTAGAAGTGATCGACGGGAGATCAATGAAAAGAGAAAGCGAAAACAAAAAACAGAGGCCCGAGGATCACAAGACATCGTACTCATTTATTTTGTGAGCTGCAGGCTTAAAACTGCGAAACAACTTGAATTGAATGGATCTGAAAGGTTATTTCTAATCCATTGAAGAAGGGTGTCACCAATCCCGAATGCACGCATTTTTATCAAGAGCGTTGAGCTAGCTGCAAATCGGGCAGCACGTAGATTGGCTTTATATATAGAGTCGACAGCTGAAATGTCAAGGTAAATTAATGTCGGGAAAGATGACCAAGCCAAATTCTTAATATTTTGGACAAATGACCAAATGTTTTAACTCATGGAAAATGTAGTACACTGTAGAATTTTTTTAAGCCCATTTTTTAGCTGATATTTTGCTCTCTTTTACTGACATACAGCCTATCTTTTGCTAACCTGCCCTTAAAATCATAAAATTAACGGTAGACTTTATTTCATGCATATTTTAGTCTGACATCCTGAAGCCTCAAAAAAGGTCATTGATCTTAAACATATTTTCAGATCAACAAAGCAGTTGTACCTCGACCGTTAGGCAGAGCACTTTGGAATATGTCCATTCTACCTTGAATACTTTAATTAAATTATCGACGTAAGCTTACACAATTAATTAATTATAGAAGACAATATCTCAGTGCACTCAGTTTTTCCACTGAAAGTGCAAGAGTTATTTTGTTTGTCTAGTTTACATTACCCAATTTCAGATGATAGGGAAGGAGTTGAAATCATATATAAATTATTTTTTTAAAAATTGCATCGATATAAGAAACTCTACAACAATGCTATTTCAAATATGAAAAACATATAACTATCTAGTTTTTGGAATTAGGTGGCGACAAATAAGCCTATGTACATACGGGTTTGTCAGGTTTCTTTTTTTTCGAAATTCAAAAGACTTACTCTCTCATTTAGAAAATTTAAAGTATAATTAGATTATATTGCCCCAAAGGGACTTAATGTTTAAAATGGTTTACAAAAGAACTGTATAGTCTTTAGTGTTCTATGTCTGATGAACTATTTCTTGTAGGGTGACGAGGAAAATTAAATATTTTTTATGGTGTTTGAAATAGCTTAACATCTACTTAATATTTAAAAATTAATATATATTAGGCGTAAACGGCCCATACAGGACCTAAAGACTAGCTTCTCCAACCATTGTGTATGCGAAGTTACATTTTTGACACGAATGGCGGGACCTACAGTTTAATGCCGATTTCGAACGCAAATTTATTTTTGAGAAGCTTCTCATGACATTTCTTACTTTTGCATGTTTGTCAGACGTTCGCAAGAGGTGGAGCAGCGAATAAAAACTTTCAGGTGGTACAGGTTGGGATTTGAACCAACGACTTCTCGCTTAGTGGTCCAACGCACTTAACCACTAAGCCACTGCACCCACTATTTAATGTTTAAATGTTTAAAAATATAGAGATAAAATAAAAAGCATTTTTAAGATAAAAGTTTTAAGACTTATTGTTAGAATTTTGTAGATAATTATTTATGTGATTAACTATTACTGCGTAGTAACAATTTTTTTTCGCTAAACCAATAATTTTTTTGTTTAGCGGTACTACTATTTTACGGAGTTGCTACTATCCGATGGAGCGCCCAAACCCATTCAGACACCTTACATTAATGTACAGTAATGATGAACAGCTTAGATGTTCAGCGCTCACCACGTCAGCCCCGAAAATCAATCTTAGAACCAACATATTTAAGTGTTTAGCAAAAGCTTGGTGGCCCGAAAGGACGCCTAAGAGCAGCCTGAAGCTGATTTTTCTAAGAGATAGAAGAAAAGGCGCAGACTTTTTGCCAATATCTGGGCGCAATGGTTTGGTTTGTCTGCATCCATGCCAAACGCGCCATCTTTTTATTTACAATACAATAGTAAATGACAATAGTAAATCATCATGATGTTGTATGTTTAGGCCTACCATTCCAGTTTGTTGTAGAAAACATATAAATACAAAAGTGTATTTTGTTTCACTCTGTTTGAGTGCTTCGAAAAGACGAATTATTTCAATGGTAAGTACATACACAGTGAGTGTCAAAAAAGAGTAAACGTTTTGCATTTATCTATTTGTATTAAGTAAGCTTATGGCAATTTGACAAATATTTTTGATTGAGCTTTTCATTTCAGCTTTTCATTTTACTTTACACAAATTTTGTTTTTTTCAAAAAATTAATGGAGTAAATTTTTCGAGAAAAATGCATTTGAAATGCAAAACGTTTACTCACTTTTGACATTCACTGTATGTAATGCAATAGAAATGAAGAGAAGACTTATAACGGGTGTTGTTTTAGAGGTATATAACTTCGAATTGAAATAAAACATAAGAAAATCGTTTTAATGTCCATCAATTTAGCTTTATTGGAAGGATAATCTTATGCCATTAATGTTTAAATATGAATGCGGGCATGTGGCCGCCGCGGCTGGTTTGAATAAAGACAAGGCTAGAGGTCCAATTTTCAACCACTTTTTCAAGTGGGGCTGTATGTCGGCACGAATATTGGCTTTCCAGTCCCCTAACGTTTCTGGTTTGTTGCCGTAGGCGAGCGACTTCACATATCCCCAAAGAAAATAATCCAATGGTGTAAAATCACACGATCTTGGTGGCCAATTGACAGGTCCATTCCGCGAAATTATGCGCTCATCGAATGTTTCCTTCAATAAATCGATTGTGACGTGCGCTGTGTGGCATGTAGCGCCGTCTAGTTGGAACCACATCTCATCCACATTCATGCCATCCAGTACGGGAACAAAATAGTCGGTTATCATGGCTCTATACCGATCTCCATTAACGGTAACTGACTTTCCAGCATCATTTCGAAAGAAGTATGACCCAACGACTCCACCAGCCCCTAGAGCACACCAAAAAGGTAGTTTATGTGGCTGTAATGGCGTTTCAAGGGTCTCATGTGGATTCTCTTCACTCCAAATGCGGCCATTTTGCTTGTTGACGTTCAACCCAAAATGAGCCTCTTCACTGAACAAAATGTTGCGATGAAAAACAGCATCGATATCAATCCCATTTTCGGCCCATACACCAAAATCACTACGCATTGCATGGTCTCGCGGCTTTAATTCTTGCACAAGCTGGATCTTGTAAGGTCGTAAGAAGAGATCTTTGCGCAAAATCTCCCATAAAGTTGATGGACAAAGCTCCAATTGCTGTGCACGGTGGTGAATCGATTCATTCGGGTCCTTTTCAACACTTTGCTTTACAGTGGCAATTGTTTCTTCGGTGCGCACTGTTCGACGTCCCTGCGGATGCTATTATTACGTAGAGTAAACGTAGTGCGAAAACGATCCATGGTTAATTGCTCTGATGGATCGACCATAAAATAAACGGAGCTTGCGGTAAACTTCGCGAACTGAACCATTATTTTTTAAATAAATTTGCACGTTTGCACGATTTGTAAGCGTTGTTCATTTGTCAACATGTTCAACATAAATGACTTTAGAGTTGCCAGATTTGACCACAAAATGTCAGTTTTATCTCTATTCGAAAAACCAACCTCTAAAAAAAACACCCATTATATGTAAAATAATATAAATCTCTTAACTCTTAGGAAAACCCAAGATACTGATAAATGGCTTTAAAAAAAATTCGGTGACTTAAGAAGGCAGAACTAAACAAAATAGCTTATGAGGTATTTTTAACTCTGAAGAGCTCTAGCCCATCTGCAGAACCATCGCAATATATTTCTCTGTCCTATACTGATTTATACGGGAAAGCTAAAAAAAATCAACAGAACCTTAATTGTAAACACAAACACTTTTTGTTTTCAGCTGAACTAAAAAAAAACAACTCCCTAAGTAAGTGAACATAAATTCTTGTTTTCTAAACAAAACTCGTTAGACCATGTGTTTTAAATAAACACAAACATATATGTATGGCGCACAACACACTTTGTCCGATAATGTATTGAATTAAAAAAAAAGCGTCATACCACCAAAATATGAGCTCTTTTTTTAATCTTAAAAACGCCAAAAATATACCTAAGACTAAAAAGAAAAATATTTGCAGCAGTCCAAAGAAAAAAACATATTACTCTTTTTTTTAATTTCACTGAAAGAACATTTTCTTACGTCATGGCAACGGCAACTTAAAGCAAACATTTCGTAAAAATCTACAAAAACACTTGAAAAGATACATAAAACATGACCAGCGTACACAATCCATAAACAACTGTACATGACCAGTGAATGCGATCTTCTCCGGTCTCTGCTAACCTACTTAAGCCATTTTGCACTGATTGACTTTGAGGTTAATTACCTAGCACTTAATTGCTTGCTTATTCTTCTTACTTTTGCGTGGGCATAAAGTATCTCCTCCCGCCCAACTCTGTTTATGCACGCTTCAGCATCAGCGAGTGACATTTTGCAGATTCTCTTTGAGCATCATCATCGGGACAGCTTCCTTTCTTTCTGACACCATTTCACCATCCTTTTGTTTTATTTTTAAGTACATATGTGATGCCCACTATTAATGCGTGCAATTGGGGGGAAATAAAAAAGAAAAGAAAAAGAAAAGGAAGCCAACGCAAAACAAAGCTGTAAGGAGTCCTGCTGCATCGCGGCATGCCTCTCTTCACTGCACAAACTGAAAAGTCACATTCAACTATGTCTTTTAACTTCTAGTTGACAGTGTTTGGAGTAAAACTGCTGCTAATGCTGGTAGACAGTTGAACTTAGCGCCCGGATCTCATCGCTTAAGGACGAAAAGAAAAACTAAAATGACTTTCACACAAGACTACTTACTCTGGCAGTGGGTATCGTTTCTGCTTTGCTTCTGACTGGGGATTTAATGACTGTCGGGATTTAGGGAAATCTACGCCATAAGTTTACAGGTAAAGAGAGGGAGACAGGAGTGGATATAATTTGAGTTTGCCTCGTTGTTTTGAAGGTAACTACGGGAAAAGTTTTTGCAGCGGAATTACATTCGAAATGATCGGAGAAGGACAACGTTTCCTTTTTGCTTTTTCAGCTATGTAGTTCCATTTCATAGAGGGGGGTTTGGCTTTTTCATTCATTCATTCTTGTTGTTAAAGGGAGAAAAGTATCAGTGCGTGAAAATCAGCACAAAAAAAATGGTTCTTAGCCAAGTCGATAGTTTAATAGTTTTTGTTTCTTCATGGCGGATAAGGGCACAACAAAAGCTACACCAAGCTACATACAGCGACGAAGCGGTGGAAAGATTTTCTTGCAAAATTATGCAAATTGTTTTGGTAGATAGAAATCTCATGGGTAATGGTTGGCGGAAAAGTTTTCTTCTTTCTAAAGAGCAACCCGGTATATTGCATATGGGATACATAGTTTACTTTACCCCGATTTAGCAGTTTTCAATGTCAATTGGATAAAGATGCAATTAGGTATATCGAACAGGGAAATTGCTTACATTTTAAAGGGAACTTAAGGGTGGATGATTGCAACTGATAGTGCACTAGAGCGTCATAGTCATGCGAGTTTTGTGTTTTTTTTTTCGCTTACCTGTATTCTTAAATAACTTAGATACCTTTTAGAATTAGCGGAATTTATCGTGGAAAATGCAAGACTGTTTTTTTTTTTGTCGGAGGTTGCTACTACCCGATGGAGCGCTCAGACACAACTACTGGTCCATTGTGCTACCAAGCAGACACCTTACATTAATATACTAAGTTTTCCCGTCTTGCGAAGAAAAACGAGAAGGAGCGTCAGTGCTGAAGAGCTTAGATTTTCGGCAATTACCAGGTCAGCCCCGAAAATCCGCCACCTGATGCGAGCATAGGCCGAAGTTATATATGTCTGTCCGAGAGATCGGTATTGGGTGTCTTTGACATTTAACAGCACCTTCGCTCAATACTCACGAAAGCGCAATTGACATCACGCTGTATTCTTCCAATTATATCAATTTCGTTGGCGTATGCGAATTGCACGCACTTTTGACGTTTCAAGAATTATGTTGAAGAAGTCCCATTACAGCGCATTTTTTTTTTTTTTTTAATCAAAGGCCTCTGTAAAATGTTCACCGATCTTGATGGAGCAGCGTGTATTGTGCATCGTCATCCTGCAAACGGACGAGTCTACCAGGGATGCTATAGATAGACATAGCGCTTCTCTATAAATGATTTCATACGCGGCCTTAAAATCGATGAATAGGTGATGGGTATCGATTTGAAGCTCCTGGATCTTTTCCAAGATATGCCGTAATGTGAATATTTGATCGATGGTGGACTTTAATGACCTTAAGCCATACTGACAAACGGCTTCAGGCGTTCACACGTAGCAACAGATAAGATCTTATATGCGATGTTTAAAAAACTGACACATCTGTAGTTGGCGCAGTTTAGGGAGTCTCCTTTCGTTTGCACACTTATTGAATGTTTATTTTGTTTGGCACTGGGGTCTCTGGAGTGGATCTTAGGCAATTTTGTATAAACCATTTAACGCCAGTTTTTTAACTTTCTCGTATACATTAGTATACTAAAGAGAAAGTTATTGCGATCGTGCGAAAATTTCGAACTTAAACTGAGTATGAGGGATGATATTACGACTATAGAGAAGACCAAAAAAGTGTGTCCGCCAATGCCGTCCGTCGGTCTGACCGTCTGTCCGTCTGACCGTCTGTCCGTCTGTCCGTCTATCCGTCTGACCGTCTGACCGTCTGTCCGTCTGTCCGCTTGTCTGCCTGTCTGTCTGGCGAAACGGTTAAACGGATTTGCTTCAAACTTCGTATATAAGGTTTTTGGGGTTATATCTCGGGGCACCTTTTCATTTTTTGCTTTATCTTTTGAAATAACGGTACCTGCCATTCAAATTTTTTTGTGAAAATCACTTATCACTATTTTTCTCAAAAGTGGTTCCAAGGATTTTAGTCTTTTTTTGTACTAACGTTAACGTTAACGTGATGAAAAATCCTGCATACTCAGTTTCTGGAAAAAAAATCGATTAACGGTAATTTTTAAAACCGGCAATATCTCAAAACTAACAAAGGGAATTTAAAAAAAATTTCTTTTAAAACGATTTTCTTAAATTTAAATTTAATCGTTTTCTCAAAAATGGCTCAAACGATTTTGATAATTTTGAGTTGTGCGAAATTACATCAAAATCGTAAGTGCCATTTTTGAGAAAATCAATTTTTTTAAAACCTAAAAAGTGATTTAAATAAATTTGTCATCATTAATTTTCGATTCATTTTGGGAAACAAAAATGCATCCCATGTACCGAGAAAGTTTCGTATGACGCAGTCGTGCACTTTATTTTTTATCAATAACTTGTAATAAAGACTTGAATGAACAAAATGTGTAGACTCGAAACCCCCGCTAGTAAACTGTAGGCGATTGTATGTGGATATTGGACTCCGTAAAGAATTTTTTTCTAGAAAATTAAAATGTTAAAAATACTCCAACACAATCCAGTATGTTCCTAGCACACACAAAAATCAAAAAATAAACAATTGCGGTCGGTGATTAACAAACAATGCGACTATATTGACCTGTTTTTATTAGCAGCAGACTATACACCACATGAGTCTGACTAATAGCAATGATTCATCTGGTTTATGGCACAATTCCACCAGTGAATGAGTTTAATCCTCAATGTAAAGACCATAAATTGTGAACGAAGTCCATAAAATTAAGTACATTTTTTCAATAATGGAAAAAAAGTGAAAACAATGTAATGTTTACTTATAGGTACTTGTTCTAATTTAGAAGATCGAGGTATTGTTGCGGCGTTTTTCTACGCGAACTTGAGTAACTGAACTTCATCCAGAAAATGATTTTTATTTAGACAAGGAAGACACCTGTCTAGTCAGTTAGATGTGAAAAATCTTTGCAAATGACTACCGCTGTGTTGGGCTACTGTGAATCACGCTGTGAAATTGTGTTGAGATGATAACTATGGTTATTAACCCGAACATGTTTATATTTTATAAAAAAACTAATTAATTTATTTTCAGTATTTGTTGTAGTGGAAGACAACCAACCGACTGCGAATGTTTGAAAGCATGTTTTTTAGTTTCCTCAATTCTATATAATACTGTTGTGTTTTGTTTTTTCTTTCCTCAAGGTTAGATTAAAATGTAGTATTGTTTAAATTTTCAGAGTCAAAATAAACATGATGCTAAAATTACTGATTATTTGGAAACAAGTAGTGGGTGTTACTTGTTTCGTGATTTGAATATTTTTCGTTGTCTTTCTTTTATTTTGTAGATAAGAAGAAAGTTTTTTCTTATATCCAACTTCAAAATTCTTGGGTATACAAATTGGTAGAGTTAAAAACTCTGTTCGTGGAAAAACCAGCAACGAGAGAAATAATACAACATAAAACTTAGAGTTCTCTATTTAGCAAAAACTGTTTTAACTGAAATATTTGTACACGATTCAATAATTTTCTGGTGTTCATTTGAATTGGACCCATAGGAGCATACAAAATCTGAAAAAAAGTTGAAGCAGAAATGTTTTGACAAGTTTTTGAAAATTTAAATGTGACCATTTTCCCGGGGCGGCCACAGACGAATTCTAAGGATGGAATAATATTAGTTGTGTCCAACTAAATTTTCAGAGTTCGACATAATTAGTGTTATGCCATGTAATACAACATTAGTTATGTTGAACTAATGTTTTTCCTATATGAGCTGCATCGATGAAAACTGTAAGCCAATAATTTGAAAAGCATGTCAATTAATGACCAACAGCCGCGCTTACCAACATACCCAAAGCTGGGTACTCCATACGATCCAGAAAGGCCTAGCAGCTTTCTTAAACACGAAAAAATATATCAAATGAGGACGGATTCACTGTAAAACGAACAAAGGATAGCGACTAACTGTCTGGTTTGACCGTGCAATATTCGGACCCCGAAGAGACCGCCTGCAGCCAATTTATTAGCGGGAAAACAATTACGGGAGGTGAAGGAGCGGGAAACATATGTAAGAATTCTTGAGCTTTCAACACTTGAGTTAAGGCCGTAATAAGCCGAATCAAATGTAAATACACCAACATCGGCATGATATGCGCGCGAAGAGAAAAAGAAAGACGCTACCAAAGAATGTTGCTACAAGCTCTCCGATAAAACTTATCATAGGTATGACTTTAAAATCAGCCTACGTGTGACGGTATTAGGCTTATGCTGAGTGACCTATTCAACATTGATTTATTTTTCCGTACAATGACCAAAATGAAGTGAGGATAGCAATATCCAAAATCTGATAAGCAGGATGGTTTACCCGCCGAATTATTTAAGGAAGCAGGAGTTAAAGAAAACACACCAACTCATTTTCAAGATTGGTCATAAGAAAGGAAACCCTCTAAACTGCGCCAATTAAAGAGCATCAGTCTTTTAAATATCGTGTACGAGTGGCACTCGTACTTTATCGATTTAAAGCCGCACAAAACAACATCTATAAACTCATCCGTTTTCGCCAGATGATGATGGAGAAGCCCGCTGAACTAACCGAGACCATCGAGAATTGTTCCAACACATGAGGCACAATCTTTTAAAAGTCTCTTCAATTACTCGATTTTCCCGACGGTATTGATATTATTGGTAGGACATACCTGCACCTGTCACTGGTGCATCATAATGTGTCTATCGATAAACGATTATAAAATATATGCTGTCAACAAGAAGGGTTACCCAACAACAACGAATCGGTCACGGACTTTGTCTCGGCTCTGCTTTCACATATAAAAATTACGCCTTGGGCCTTTGAAATTGCTTTAACATGAAGAGCGAATGAACACCAACGCCCCTGCCTGCTGAACTATCGACTCTAATCCAGAGGGACAAGCAATAGAGGAAAGTCCCCTCTAGGTTGAGCGCACATGTAGAAGGTAGCCTCAACCTTGTTAACCTTGAAGTGCGCAACTGGAGGCAGTTGGCCAAAGACCGCGATAAGCGAAGTCTTCAGAGTTAATTAATAGTTTTTCCCTCGCTTAAATCTTTTATCGTGGGTGCAGTGGCTTAGTGGTTAAGTGCGTTGGATCACTAAGCGAGAGGTCGCCGGTTCAAATCCCGACCTGTTCCACCTGAAAGTTTTTATTCGCTAACCCACCTCTTGCGAACTTCGGACAAACAATCCATTATTTGCTGTTCGGAATCTGAATGGTTGGCGAAGCTAGGCTTTAGGTCCTGTATGGTTTACGCCTAATATTTAGATTTACTTTTTTTTAAATCTTTTACCTCACTTATTTCTTTTTTGTAACTATTTATGAGCTAAGCAAAATTTATTTATTTATTTTCTAAGGTTCGTCTGAGGTGTACCATTCAGAGAAAATACTCTAAAAATTGTCGAACATGCTGAATGAGTAAATGATACAAATTAACATTCGTTCAAATCGCTCTACATACATATGTATATATTGTTTATAAAATTTCCTTATTTATGTATTTTTTTCATTTTAAATTTTCCTGATAATCATTGTGTTTGACTATTTATGTAAATAACCAATTGATATTCGGTCGCAAATATATTTCCTTTAATTTTTTGCAACGCTTCTTTCTTTCTGTATAAAAATATTGAAAATTTATTTTTTGCTCAGTTCGACAGACATTATATTTTTTTTTGTTTTACCTCGGTTGACGAAATTTTCGCTTGATTTTGTGTTGTTGTTTGTGATTATTTTTAATTGCTTGTTTGGTCTAAAAATATAAACAGAAAATATTTTCACTTTAATACACTTTAGTCGTAAAAAAATGAGAGTGAGGACGTGACTTGTCATCCATTCCGTCCTTTAGTGGATACACGCTGAAGATGATGAGTTTTAATATTCTCTGTTTTCACGGTAAATGTCTGCTAGGCACCGCTATAATAATAGTGGTGGACGAAGAGGAGGCTCAGGTCTTATTTGCAAGTGATAAATCTTTTGGTGATGGGAGCATTTGTAGCGCCGTATTTCGTATACTGTTAGTTTTCTGTATAGAAAATTATAAAAAGGTAAATTATGGGACACGGGCAGTTTTTCCTGTAAATTTTGAGAAAACTTTTTCTTGTTTATCTTGAGCTAATTAGATGATTACGATAATTTATTTACAACGGAAGAAGGAGGTTGTGAGCTTTTAATCTATTCACTTTTTTACATGGTACTTGTACACCTGGGACGCATAAAAGTAAAGAAAATTGTTTTTGTAATAAATTGAATCGAGTCATTTCGCAGATGGAATAATAATTTATTAGATTGATAGGTTTTTGATGGGTGCGACAAATTTTTTAACAAAAATGCATTTGAAAACAAAAGCTGGAAACGTAGTTCTTAATATTTACTTAAGACGCGCCGTAACTGTTTTGTGATCTTACAGAATCACACGTAGCTGTTTACATTTTTTTCCTAGTTTTATAAGTTCTACTAAATTAAGAGTAGTTATAAATTTGAAATTTACACTTGCTCTAGATATAATTTGATTTGGGGTGATGTAAGAGCCCACTACAGTACGGCGCAGGGTCATAAGTTCCAACTTTTTCTTTTGTGACTTATGTCACCAAATAAATATTTATTTTTGATAAGCTTAGAGAGTTTTCAATGAAGAGCATGCAACAAGAATGTATAGCCAGTCAAACAAGTTTTTGGCTTAATTTTGAAGTGAAAATAAGACCTCATGACTTATGACCGCATTTCCGTTTTGTCCTCTACCCTCCTCTTTCCACTGTCTCATGCGCGAGGTTGCATGAGGCTTGAATCCCTGAATGCAAATTAATTTATCAATATTTCTGCTCGAATTTTATGTATATTTTAAATTGAGTTGGATTTGATTTTCTTCCTGGAGTTTGGTTGATTGATAAAGTTGCGCTGTCGATGTGGTTTTTATTTTATGTATACGGTTTTTTCAATAGCTTTTGATTTTTTCAGCTTCTTCTTCCATAATATCCGACGATGTTATTCTATAAATTTTATATATATATCATAATTTCCTAATTTTTTAATGCATTTCTAGAGATCCCCATGTGGCGTACCTTTGTTCTAATTAAATAAATTTCGTCAGGTCTCCCATTTTGACTTAGGCCAATGAAAATATATTGATGTTATTTTTATGTGATCTGAAGGTTTTTAAAGCTGTGTTACATATTGAGGGAGTTATCCAGCAACCTAAGGCTAAGAGACAAAGGAAAAACATTATAACCACCCTAGAAATGTTGGTGCCGCACGTCACTTCTTATTTCAATGTTGATATGGAAATAATACAATACTTCTGGTTTTATATATATATATATTATACATATATATATATTAACTGTCAGAAACTTAGGGACATATGTCCAATCTTCGACAAATTATTTTGGTCCCACTTAAGTGAGACATCACCATCAGTCCTGACTTACAAGTTATCTTATACTGAGGAATTTGATGTCCTGAAAGAAGAGTTGCTTCTTTTTTATTGGCTACAACTGTAAAACTGTAAAAATTTTACAACTTTTTCAAAAAGTGTGGGCCATTGAGCTTATGCATTGACCAATTGCTACTATGGAAAGGCAGTTTATTCGTTAAGCCAAATAAAACGGTTGGTCGATATTTCGACCAGCACATTTGACATTAACGGTGGGTGTGTTTTTAATTGGTTTTATGATTTATTGGATTTGCATATATTTGAAATATATGTGCATATATTTCATGCCTTAATCGATAAATCAAACAAATTGCCTTGAATGAATGAATTCGCAGAAAATTCATACGACTGTGTCCATTTGTCCTTATCTATTGGATTTCGACTGGACTACGCAGCTTATAGCATATGAAATTTCGTAATGTTCTTACCATTACCTGCACTATAATTTAGGTCTCCTAATGTCCATGTAGTCATACCTCTAAATCGGACATTTTTATTTGACCGGGCTATAAGTTGAGTTGGTGTTAAGGAAGTAGCCTCTTCTATATTTTTCGTACTACAAGTTGCTTCTCATCAGACTCTACTGGGTTACTTGGAAACCTTGATGCACCTATACGCCTTATATTAAAGGATATTAAGTAATAGAAAAGTGGTTCTCCCTTTTATATTTGCAAGTCCTGAAAAAAATACAGTACGGAACAAATTGTGTGCGTTTGGGTTAAACTTTCACATTTTTGTATATCGTTTCGTACCATTGTTCGAGATCTCCACCACCATCTCCAAGGTATATCAGTGACAGTTTTTGGTTTGCCGGTATAATGGCAAAAGGGTTTCATACATTTTCAACCACAAGTTTTCGAGGCAATTCATATGGGTTAGGAACATATCCCACAATTGCGTCGTCAAACTAACTAAATTTACTTTTAACACGAGATTAGTTTTAATCTGCACGCTGACTTTTTGTCAGAGATAAGCGCGCTGCTTTCAGTTACCCAGACTAAGGCTGTGAATGTGAATCTCCTTGATTTTGGTGGAGATTGCTCCTGCAACAGTAAGATGGTCGGCTCTAATTAATTCCAATAACATAACCAACTGCAGGCATACCTAGCACAGCTGTTCGACGGTCGATACCATTATATTCACATTTAAACTCCAGATAAAATAATAACTCAGAGAGTCTATGCGCGACTCTACGGCCATGGCAATATTCTGCTTTCTCCACAAAAAAACTAACCACATTTTAAAACAAAATTCCCTACAATATTGGAATGGCAAGAAGGATGGTAAATCAGATTAAGGCAGGCGATTGGAAAAAGAATGGGTTACAGGGGGAAATATGCTTGCTATCCGCGAGACCTGACGTTGAATTAAGCTGCGAAAAAAATATGCCCACGGCAAAAGATGACCGCTTATTTTATACGTCCTTCAAATCGGGGTAACAAATATCGTATGAGAACAGAAAACAGTTTGAAGCTTCAGTGGTTCGTTGAGATAGGGTGCGTCTGTGTAAAATGATGAAAAGCTGCACTGTTTTTGTTTTTCTTAAAAAGTCCTCTTAAAACCCAGTGTAAGCGTATACCACTGTAAAGTAAAATTGGATATAAATCATGTGTAGAATTCTACCAGCTTTTAAAATACAAAGCCAAGGGCCGAATTACCGCATCAGTTAACGAGCAGTACGTCACTGAATTATATTAGGTTCGCATTATTGCTTCAGTTATCGAGCATGGTGTCGAGTATCGAGTTTGAATGTTTGTCATGGCAAAAAGAAATGTACATAGGTTTTATTAGTTTCTGTTAAGTCTTTCTAAAAAAAAATGGATTTAAAAATTTATACAAAATAGCTATATATGAATCAGAAAAATATTATGACGGATTTTATGGCTGAGCGCTCTGATCTGGCAAAAAATATTTTTCCAAACGAACCGCACTATGCAAAATGTAACAAAACTAGCTAAATCCCCTCTCTACCCCGTGTTAATAGAAATTTTGACTGATTTGCAAATTGAATTAAATGATTAAATTTTTCTGTTCTTTCTGAACCTTAAACTTTTCAAATGAAAATAATTTTTTTCAGAAATTTTGTCAGCGTTTTATACTTACGTCCACTTCGAAGTTTTTAACATTTAGCCTGATGCGATGAATTTTAGCTCTATCCTAACTTGCTATTATATGTATTCACACCACACAATATAATTTATATAGTTCTTTCATATTGTATTTTTTCACGTTGAACAAAATTTCGATTGAATACCAACAATTTCCCATATTTTTGTAGAGAGACCGCTAATCATCGATAAAAAACACATAGAAATATAGTGTTACCGTTTATTTGAAATGTTTGAAAGTTATTCTCTCAACCCTTTCGGTACCTCTTTCTTATTTTAAAGGTAAAGAATTATTTCTTTTTATTTTCTAGTTACTTTAACTCCTACTAACGACATAGAATTGTATTTTTTTAGTATTGGTTTTCTTTTTGGCTTCAAATCCTCGAAACCCTGTACAAGTTCAGAATAAATACCGCAAAAAATAAAGTAACAAAACTTGTAAAGTAAGTGGTTTCCGAGTAATTTTGGGTCCGACTAAAACTTAGTAGAGAAGACAGAAAATTTACTTGGCTATTATTATATTTATGTTTATGCATTTTTATTGGTAGAGTTTATTTATTGTTTTTATTTCTTAAATTTCAAAACCCTCAACTCACAATTTTACATAAAAACGAATGACAGAACACAAATTTACATTATCTTGGTACAATACACAATGTACTAGAGTTCTCTTAGTACAATCGCAAAGTGCGTTCGATACGTAATGCTTCCTATTACATATAAAATCTGTTCTACCTCAAAAGTAAGTCATTGAATACGAAAACCTGTAATTTACATGCTTTGGACTGAGCTTATTCGATAGTAACGTAACGTTGGTATAGGAGTTATTCACTGGCTCGCTGATGAAGGGGAAAAATATGCCAAAAGTGATGCCAATGGTGCTGAAGAATGTTTTCTAATCCTGATATCCTTCTATTATTTCTTTTTTATTTTCATTTCATAATTGGCAAAATTGCCGAATTTAATGGATTTTTCCTTTTTTTTGGCCAAAAAATTAAGGCATTCCTGTGATCTATTTAACTTACCACCACTGCTTGTCCACAATTTATTTTATGAACACTCGAGTGAGTGACAGTGGATGGTGTATTATTTTTTGAAGTTCGCATGTCAGTGCAAAGTGTTTTCTAATAATTTGCATTATTTCTCAGAATTAATTGATGAATTGTTGCAACGGGCACCTGTTCTGTATTATTTCCATTTGTTTTGTTAAGCTTGTTATGTTTTTCTTTTTATGTACAGAAACATCGAAAGTAAAATGCTTCGAAAAAAAATAACTACAAACAATATACAAACCAATATTTTCACATCGCACACCAAAATCTCAACACTGTTCAGTTGAATAAACAGGGATGGTGACTAATAAACAATGTGAGTACAGATGCCTTGTATTTTTTAGTGAGATACCAGACAATATTACACGTGTCTGGCTGAAGGTACGTTACGTACACGGATGTGATATGCTCCGAAATAAAGTCCATAAAATGAGTTTGAAAAAATTTACAAAATTGAGTACTTAAATGAAATACTTCGGCTACAAAATCAATTTCATTCAAAATCTAACAAATTGTCAACACACCTCGTCTTCGGAGAAAAAACGTAATTTATGACTAATTTTTGTAATGCTCAAGATTTCAAAAATTAAAAATAGATTTTGAAAATCACATAAAAAACATATTTCGTGAAATATCTTCTCGTGCGAGTTCTTATTTCTCAAAAAAAAAAAAAAACACTTAAAATATATTATTGGGAAATTACCTAAAAATGACACCGTTGAAAATGTTAGACAAGTTTTCGAATTGGTTAAATTAGAATATACTCTTCAAGGTTGTCCTATATTATTTGAGATTTTGTCTGAGACACAAGGTCAATGCGAACATTTAGATAGCTCTTAAGTGCCAGACACATTTTATTACGTCTGATTCGGGCTACATTCCTTTAGCATACAGTAGGTATCTACATAAGTTATTGCTTTCCGAAAATTGTTATCCTTTTAATTGAATTCCACCATAATGAATAATATTGTTTAACAACGCCCACATTCGCAATGGCGATACCCCAAATGTGTATGTTTTGCTTTCATTAGAAGATTTCATGATTAAAATTTGGTAGGTAACTAGAATACTTGAATTTAATTCCAGGTTAGCCATAGCTATTATCTTTAGGTGTCTACTGCTGCTTCCTTCCTTTAGCTGAACACAAAGGAGTCACAGTTAAATTAAGCGTAAGTTCTATAATAATAATATTCCATGCGGAACAATGTGTTTCATGGATGTATATCATTTTTAAGTCTCTTTCATGCCCCTCCACAAAGTTGAACACCGTTTGAACATATTCACTAAGGGTTATTGCCTGGCATTAGCATTTTTATTGGACCACCCTCCGCATATATGCAATTCAAATGTTTGTCTAGAACTCTTTCTATGTCGGGAGAGGGGGCGCTCATGTACCTTTGGAAGTAGAATGTAACACCAGTATTGGGTGTTGTAATTCTTGTACTTAATTTAATTTAATTCAATTATGTGAAGATTGGACACTTATGGGTGCATGGCTGTCGTCATATTCAAAATAGACAGTTTTTTTTTAAGTATATTAAGCACGGAGGATTTTGTGGATATTTTTGACACTTTCGTGAAAAGGAAAACCAAGCAAATGGCTTGTGTAAGTAGTGTAGGTTAAGGTCGTGTCCTTGGGAAGATAATTATATCTGAATTGATATTACTCGGTTAGAAATAATATGCAAATCGGAGAGAGACAATCGTAGTAATACGGGTTGGGAAATGTGATGTGAGTATTCTATTTCAATACATGTCGTGTAGACTTAACAGTACGACCTTATTAAAGCCATCTCTACATTCAAAGGTATATTTTAAACGATCAGTAGCTAGATAATGCCTGTACGTTGAAAGGACTAAAATAATATAACCAATTTTGTGATTAATTTATGCCTATAGGTCTGTTTCTTTACATTTTCAGATAAATTGAAGTTACTTAATAAATTTCGAGGAGTGTGGATAAATTCTCTCAGAAAATGCTCGAGTACAGAAAAAGTAAAAGAAAGCTTTTGTAGCTACTTCTTGACAGAAATAAGGCGACTGACTGGACGAAAACAACATTTCCGGTGTCTTATGGTTTGCATGGGTTGCAAATGTTTCTACAAAAAAGAGTAAGTGACTGGACCAAGGGTGAGATGACGCTGCCTCTCATTTTGAGTAGGTTACAACACGGAAAATCTGGTGCCAGCTGAGCATTTACCTGGGGACCTCTAGTTTTAATTAAGTTCCCCTTTTCTGTATACAGGGGCCAAGCACAGAACTGCATCTACTTCCCCCTTACTCCTGAGCCCAGAACGCTCTTGACTCTGCTCTGCGAATACTCTACTAAAGAACAGAACACTTAGAAGTTTTATCGAAGAGTTGTCAGATGTCTCACTAAACTTTACAGATTTCTTGAGACATCAGGATGGCTTAATAGAATTAAGTAGCCATAACCGAAAGAAAGCAACCACAAGAGAGGCAACATCAAGAGAGGCCACATCCTCCACTGAAGGGTATTACAATGGGTCTACAAGTGTGGCATGGAGAAGGCTCATCTTCCTTGTCGACCTCACCTATGGTTTGCAGGGCACGAGGCTTGCATATTTAGGGATTTGGAAGATCTTATTGACATGACACACCAGTCCTTAGTGTGTCGCATTATAAACTTAGATAGGGTTTCCAAGTCTATTAGCCCAATGATAATCAAAGGCAAGCAACTTCCATCTCTTTTAAAACCAGATTCTCAGAGGCACTTATTTTATGTATATGTAAAAAAACAAAAATTAAAATTAAATCATCTTATTTATTTTTAATATTGAAAGCATACAGCTATTTCAAAAAAGTGCCCGAAGAAATTTCCTGTGCGGAATTTAATAGGTTTCTCATTTGTAAAAAATAAATATTAGGCGTAAACGGTCCATACAGGACCCAAAGCCTAGCTTCTCCAACCATTGTGCGTGCGAAGTTATATTTTTGACACGAATAGAAGGGACCTACATTTTAATGCCGGTTCCGAACGGCAAATAATTTTTGAGAAGCTTCTCATGACAGTTCTTACTCTTGGATGTTTGTCAGACGTTCGCAAGAGGTGGGGCAGCGAATAAAAACTTTCAGATGGTACAGGTCGGGATTTGAACCAGTAAACTCTCGCTTAGTGGTCCAACGCACTTAACCATTAAGCCACTGCACCCACGTTTCTCATTTGTGGGGAAGTTATTTACTCTCTCGTTGCATCTCTTGTTTTCTAAATTAATGAGTTGTGGAGCATCTTTAAGAAGTTTTTAGTAACTTCCTGTTACTTGAAGTTAATTGAAAAAGTGAAGGAACAGACGTAATATGTTATAGTTAGGAAATAAATTCACATTATGTGGAGATGTGGACTCTTGAAATTCATACGAAAGAAATTGTATGGTAGTAGGTGACATCTACCAATTAACTATATTTCCCATCGAGTAGTATATTCCACACTTAATGGATTTTTTCGACAGATTGCCCGGTTCCAATAACAAATTTGATGTAGAGCTATAATTTGTCGTCCCTTATGCACTTATGCTAAAGAATATTCGAAAGAACGGGACCACCAATTTAATCCTTACATTCAATTTGTTATTGGTAAGGCTGAATATTTTTATGCTTAAAATCAATTTAAATCGCGACTTTGATGTCTGAACTACAAATTGATAAATTCACATTATGTGGAGATGTGGACTCTTGAAATTCATACGAAAGAAATTGTATGGTAGTAGGTGACATCTACCAATTAACTATATTTCCCATCGAGTAGTATATTCCACACTTAATGGATTTTTTCGACAGATTGCCCGGTTCCAATAACAAATTTGATGTAGAGCTATAATTTGTCGTCCCTTATGCACTTATGCTAAAGAATATTCGAAAGAACGGGACCACCAATTTAATCCTTACATTCAATTTGTTATTGGTAAGGCTGAATATTTTTATGCTTAAAATCAATTTAAATCGCGACTTTGATGTCTGAACTACAAATTGATCTTTGGTTATTATTTTTTTAATTAAAAGCGCTGCTAAACCCCCTTACCTCGTCCAAGTTAATGTTTGAACTTAAGCTTTCTCCGAGTTCGGTCAGAAGGCTGAACACAGTAAATCTTCTATGGGTCCCAGGTGAACGCAGCATCCAGGGAAATAAGATCTCCGATTAGCTTGCTAGGCTCAGGAGAGTTTCTCGCGAACACAAGATTCGGTAGCGCGACTGCCATGGATGCAGACAGAGCAAACTACTGTGTCTTTCCTTCTATCTCTCAGAAGAATCGACTGCAGGCAGCTTGTAAGTCACCAACATTTTTGGAGACTAACCACTTAAATCTGCTGGCTGTGAGAAGTATGACATAGCAGAACCATAGAACCATAGCAGTCCCATGCATGTGTACTTTGTGCACCTAGTATGTTTTGGCACAAGGCCATCGACTTTCTCTGAAATCATCCGGCGTTCTGCTCGCTGACGTGGTAAGTGCCTGAATATCACTGAAGGTCCTTCTCATCTTTCTTCGAAAGACAGAAAACTAAGTATATTAATGTAAGGTGTCTGCGTGATAGCACAATGGTGATAGTAGCAATCTCCGACGAAAGAAAAAAAATTGAGGTTGGAAAAAATATTTATATATTTTTTTCGAAACTTGACGAATTTTTATTTCGAACACTTTAAAATAGTATTAGTGCATAATAAATGGATCAAAAATTGACTTAAGTCCACAATTTAACTTAGACATGTTTATTTATAGGTCAGAACAATACGAGAAACAGAAATCGTTTAGTTTTATTATTTATTAGCTTCGGACACTTTTATCCCTACCAAAGTGTCATTTCGCTTAATCACAATTTTTCTTTCAATTTACCCCAAAATATGAAAACAACCCCCATTTAAAAAAAGACAAGTAACAAACACTTTGCCGTTCTTTTTTCTGATATAAATATTTTTTTGAATTTTTTTTTTATTTTAGACCAATTTTCCACCACAAAGGGTAACTGAACTTTATTTTTATGTTGACACTTGAACATTCTCAAACAAAATTTACCTACACAGACAGGTAGTATTTTCATAATTCTGAATTGCAAACAATATTGTGGTGACACAAACTAAGGCTTGCTAAGGCTAACCCAAAGTCCCAAAGTCAGTCTCTTACAAAATTTCTACGAATTCTGCCGGTCAATTGTTTGATTTCGTTTATTTATTTATTTAACTACAAACCACTCCAGCCGCGTCAATCAATACTGACATTTTAAGCAAACTATTACAAAACAATAACACTACATTTTTCCTAAAATTGTTTGTAAGGTTCAAATCGAGCATGTGATAATATCAGGTTGTTGATGGACCCATTGCTACCATAGTTGAAGTACTTTAACATAACGGATGATCAAAGTAGAGATACTTTTTTCAATAGCCCTTTTTGACAGATCACGTGTGAGTCGTGTCATGCTGTCATGTTATTTTTGTTTAGAAAGACTTACGCGTGAACAACGTTTACAAATTGTTCAACTTTATTATGAAAATTCACGTTCTGTGAGGAATGTGTTTCGTGCACTTCGCTCAACCTACTGAGCGTACTATTCGCAACACCATCACCCATTTTGAGACCCAGCATTCATTATTGGATAATATTCGACCGAATAGACCACGTCCAGCACGCTGTGAAGAAAATATAGCGGTCGTAGCTGAGAGTGTACACGAAGACCGTAGAGAGTCGATTCGGCGCCGTTCGCAGCAACTCGGACTGACGTATGGAACGACTTGGCGCATTTTACATCAAGATCTTAAATTGAAAGCGTACAAAATACAGCTTGTGCAACAACTGAAGCCGCTCGACCTTCCCAAGCGACATCGCTTCGCTCTATGGGAAGTTCCAAGAAGATCCGACGTTTTCGAGGCAAATTTTGTTTAGCGATGAGGCCCATTTCTGGCTCAATGGGTATGTAAACAAACAAAATTGCCGCATTTGGGACGAAGAGCAACCTAAAGAGATTGAAAAACTGCCACTACATCCAGAAAAAACAACGGTTTGGTGTGGTTTGTGGGCCGGTGGAATCATCGGTCCATATTTCTTTAAAAATAATGCCGGTGCGAACGTAACCGTCAATGGCGACCGTTACCGTGCCATGATAACCGACTTTTTGATGCCTGAAATTGAAGCTCGTGATCTCGGCGACATTTGGTTTCAGCAAGACGGCGCCACTTCCCACACATCGCATCAATCAATGGACTTATTGAGAGAACATTTCGGTGAGCACATAATTTCACGTTTTGGGCCAGTCGATTGGCTACCAAGATCGTGTGATATCGTCAAAAGCATATGCCGACAAACCCGCTTCGATTCAGGCCTTGGAGGAAAACTTTACGCGTGTCATTCGCCAGTTACCAGTCGAAATGCTCGAACGAGTGATCGAAAATTGGACTCAATGGATGGACCATCTGCGACGTAGCAACGGCCAACATTTGATAGACATAATCTTCAAAAAAATAAATGCCAAAGAATGTTCTTTCAAATGATAATAAACATTCTCCATTAAATTTGAATTTTCTGTGTTTTTTTCTTTAAAAAAGTAGGGAACCTCGAAATGGATCACCCTTTACAAATTCTAAGTTACTTATTGTTCTCGGTCTCGTGTATTATAATTATAAAATTATTTATAGATTTAAGAACATAGGTGCAGTCTATGCTACCAGTCAAAACACAAAGCACAAAAATTTGTTTGAAAATTCAGCAACTTAAACGACTTGCAACCGATTTCAGTAAGGATTTTGATAGGATTACTTATAAATTAATCATCTTCAAATTATCTGCCCTAGGTTTTGAACAGTAAAATTAATCTTAACTAGAAAACCGTTCTTATAGTGTTCGCTTCAGATCCTTCCTCTCGGCTTATTTCATGGCAACCTTTTTGTGCCTCAAGGTAGCCATCTAGGTCCGTTTCTCTTTATCCTTACTACAAACGATCTTGAGCGGATCATTAAACAACAAGACCTTGATAGTTTTTCAATTTAGTACCTCAAAAATAGCTTGGAGCTTAACATCGCCAAATGTCAATCTATTAACCAATCTCCTTCCCAAATCAATCTTCTTCTTCTTGGTCAGCCAATATCCCTTGTACAATCCCTTCGCGATCTCTAGCTCTTAACTTGGTTTTGTTAAACGATGGTCGAAAGAATTCTCTAACCCTTACGTGACAAATTCGCCCAACATTTCCTTTGTTCGCCACCTTCTCGAATACGCCAGTCAAGTGTGGTCGCCCTTTCAGCGAGTTCATCGAGTTCATGTATCCAGCATTTAACGTCGTTTTCTTCGATTTGCTCTTCGAGGTTTACCCTGTAACGACCCTATTATCTTGCCTCCCTATCAAGACCGCCTTAAACTTATAAACTTTGACACCCTTGAAGAACGCAGGGACGTAGCAGACATTCTCTTCATTTATCGAGTCCTCTCAGGTTTTGTCTATCTCACGTTTAAAGTTCGTAAATCTTATGTTTTAAGTTAATATATAAGTAATATAGCTTGTAATAAGCCTAATAAATGGGGGCGTCAGCCTCCATCAACATTAAACTTGTATAAGTTGGAAGTCGACTTTCAGCGTTAAACGATAAATCTTGCAAATAGAAGGAACTGCTTCTCTTCACTCCCGTTTCGTGAAATAACAGATTCATACCCAAGTATTCCAGTATAGGCATTTACAGTTATTCAACACTGAATGAAAGACTAAAATTAAGGCTAAATTTGTTCTGAAAATAATTTTTGCTCGATTTTCGTAATCATATACAAAGTTTGGCCCATTACCCGAGGAATTAAGCAAGGCCATACTATAGTTTCCCCTAACCAAGTAACTTGAAATAGATCTGTTAGTTATAGGGCTTTATTTAATAAAACAAATATCTGGAACTGCATTTCAAATTTGTGGGTCAAATTTGCCCAATACATTTTCTGTGTGGTCATCACAAATTCCGCTACTTAGTTTTTGTATTACAAACAAATTTTAGTAAATTTAAATATTTTATTAAGTGTACTGCTTTTTGGAGCCATTTGGACATAGACATTTTGTGACGTCCAACTTCTTTTAGTTTTTATTAGCGAAAGGTACGTTCTTAAAAATTTGATTCCTTCCTTGTGTGAAGTAAATTATTTATTGCAAGTAATGTGTCTACCATTTAGAAGAAAGCCTTCATTTCAAAGAACTCGTCTTGAAAAAATTGAAGCACGACCAGCTCAGTTGGTATTGCCACGTTCAAAGGAGGGACTCTACGAACCTGTCAAAAAGGCAATGTCGACCAACGTTCCTATACAAGCTCGAAAAAGTAGGCCTGAAGCTTCCACATAAATGGATAGCAACACCAGCATTTGATTGGATATTGCAAATACTTTATGAAGTCAAACCAGCGAGCTCCACAGACGGACTAGTAGGCATGCATAGAAGTGGGAGGGTTATTATCCCAAAAACTCTGATTATAACGTCGTCAATAAAAGAATGAATGTGTCTACCTTTTATGAGGTCAATAACTACACGATAGCCTTATTTAGTCCGGGCCTACAGTCTTTATGATTTCGGTATAAACTTTTGAATTACATGAGCTCATAACGCAGTCCAACTAGTACTCCTTGAACAAGAGAAAGTCCATCAAATATAAGTTCCGTAACTAGTACTATTTAGCAAGTTCGTTTTTGTAGGCGTTATATTACAGGCTCAAGGCAAACTTGTTATAGCATTTTTAGAGCCCATAGCTCCCATTATTTTATGGATAGATGAAGTGTATTTCTTGAAAGAACATCGAAAGAACGCACACATCTGAATTGAATGTTTCCTGTTTATAACATTTCCCTCTATTTCTGAAATTCCATTTTGTGGCGATATTATTTCGAGCTAGTCGTTCATTCCTGGCAAACTTTTTAACAACGTATAACCCTAGATTTTTTTTTAAACTTTCGAAGACTAATTGTAGCTGTAAAAGTTTACTTTCCCTAGCAGTGATTCTACAAATTCTCTAAAAGGGCTTTCAGTGAGACCAAAAATACCAGCCAGCAAAAGTAGCTCAACATAAGTTTGTTAGAAATCCCATCAACTACAATTTAGCCAAACTAAATAAAGCAAATTATTCACAACTGAGTCGAAAATATCATATTGGGCAATTTTGACCCAAGAATACGACGTATGTTATTGGCAAAAATCGAATCATAGAAACTAATATATGAAGTGAATGATAAAAGTTATTTTGCAATTGTAATTGTTACATAAAAAAATAAAAGTCAAAAAATTAAAAAAAAAGTATTCAAAACACCCGAAATATTCCCTGTAAAACGTGCGTTCGGGCGATTTTCACCCATGTGTACAGGATAAATGGAAAACGCAATCAACCGGGGACTGCTGTATAAAAAAGTTTAGAGGGGAGGGATTAAGGCCCCCTGAGCCCTTCCGAACTACGAGCCTGTTCCAGAAGTAAAGGTGCAAGTAAAGGTTCGCTGTGCGGAATCAGCTATTTTTGAAGTACCCCTTCCTTTGTTGCACTTGCAAATGGCTGCAAAAGCCGATTTTGAACCTAAGACTTAACTGCTTTAATAAATAATAATTTTTTTTATAATTTTATAAAAATTTATTCGAAAATTTGTTTTAAAAAAAACCAAAATTTCTTATTATCTTAAAAGTTCAATATCAAGACAGCTGACGGAATACTATTGATCCACAAAAAGTATCGTGAATATTATATTCAAAGCAAACAAAAAAAAACCTTTACCTCTTTACGAAGATGCCTATCCAAAGTAGAGACTTCTTCAAAAAATGTCCAAGTCAATTTGTCTTTCTGTGAGCTGCAATCGTCGTCGCCGTCTTCTAAATCGAGAAAATGTCGTTCGTGGCTATTTTCCTCAGGTTTCAAATGTCGTCTACCAGTGCTATTGCTGCAACCGGCCACAGCCGCCAATAGACCTTGAGACTCAAAAATTAAATCAGAATTTGAATTTAATTCGAGGATCTCATTCACCATTGCAAATTGTGAGATTTCATTTTACACATAAAACAAAAATTTGTTGACTTTAATTTTTAATAATCCACAAAAGAAATTAAATATTATTTTTTCTTGTTTTAACAAAATTTATAATAAAAATTCACCAAAAAACCACTCCACTCCGCACAAGCAGACACGTACCCGAAGTCGGTAGGCAGAACAGAGTTGTAACCGGGAAAATTGCTTTTTCACTTGGGATGATCATCAATCAACGAGCAATTAAATGCACAATTAAATTTTCCATCCGACTGAATGCAACGTGCCTTTGTTTTGAATTTTTAACAGATTTATCTGCCAATAAAAAACGAGACGGACGAAGGAAAAACACGACGAAGAGAAACGATACATCCGTGCACATCGACGTCTTCACAATCACTGGCTGCGGCGGCTGGCTAAATGGAAAATATTCTTTAGCTGCTTTCAGTTCTGTTCTGCGTGTTGCAGACTCACGCTCTTCACGATAAGATGAGGGGGTGGATGGAAATTTTCGGTAAAACGAGCTTCAATCGCATAGCGTAGCCTGTTTGTGTGCGAGGAAGGTAAAAAGCTTTTATCTTTGAAAAACAGATGCTTATTTTGGTTTTTGTGTTCGTTTTTCCGGTGCGGTGCGGTGCCACCGGTAGGGTTTGTTTTTTGCAGATATTTTCTGCTAAACACGTGGTAAGGTGGAACAGTGCGCAGATGTCAGGTTCGAGTGGTTGTAGCAGGCACGTGGTTTTTAAGCAGTGTTACCAGATAGGATGTAAGTTCTCAACAATAGATATATTGTGTTTAGTTTTAGTTGATTTATATTGACGAATGTTTATCCTTCTTCAGTTCAGACTGACGACGTGTAGCAAATATCCCTTTCAATACCGCCTCTGTAACAGCTTCATCGCCAAAGCAATGGGCATCTTAAAGATTTCTTTCAGAACAGGAAGTGGGTGCATTCTTCATCTTCTCTTTTTAAGCAAACTGTCAATAGAACCCCATCTTTTGAAAAGTCCTTTGGTCCAACCATTTGAATAGAACGATAGCCAACATGAATAAAAGCCACAAAATCACACACACAAAGCGAAAGAGTCGAACGGGCTGCTATGCAAAGCCAAGAGCAAATATTTGCATAAAAAGGTCACTGGCACCTTTTCATTTGGTGGTGGGACATAGGACGCTTAGTATTGCCCCAGGAAGTGGAAGGACTCGCTTGATTAAGATTTTTTCTTTAGTATCTCTCCACTCAATGTGTACACTTTGTGGCCATTCAAAGGTGATATGTTGTGGTGGGCGAAAATGCTTCCTGTTTTTTTATTTCATTTCTCACATCTTTGTCTGCTCTTCTATCCTAAAGCGAAATACCTAGCTAGTTCTATAGATTTAAAAAAAAAAAGAAAAAAATGTCGGTAGAACGAGATTGCAATGCAGTCAGTGGCTTATCGAATTATTCCTTAGGGGATTTATTTCTCTCTCTCTCGTTCGAGTTGAGAAAGCCGAAAGGACATAAAAAAAATTCCATAATTATTTGTAAAAGGGATAAATTTTGTCCTAGCGATGCGATGGTATCGGAAAAATGTCATGTAATTACCTCTTGTGACTGATGCAATTTGATTGCAACATTGAGGAAAAAAAAAATTGAAACAGTTTTGAGATTAGTTATGACCGAAAGGCCTTAAGGGAATGGGTATACTACAGTATTGACGGTACGCTGCGCTGTAATAAATGAAGTTGTGGTAGATGGAATATGGCAACTAAGGCGGATGCAGAAGATAGGGAGTAGTATTTGTTTGCCGCAAGAGCCTCGAAGTATTCTTTATAAACTTCGGCAAATAACTTATTTGGACCTCAAAGGACTCATGGTATTTGAAGGCAGTCCTTTGCATCCATTATTATCCAAAGAAAATACAAAATATTAGACACTAAGGAAGTAACCAATGTAGATGCGAAGCTGTGCATTTTTTTTTATAATAATGTATCCACTAAAGGGACTTTGGATACCCTTATAATTAAGTCACACAGTGCGGGCATTAAGGAAATGAAGGATTAGAGAAACGATGCACGTTGGTCTCTAATGTCTGTAAACTATAGTGTGCAGGTAAAACAGAGCGTGGTAGAGCATTCCTCATTTGTATTGTACGGTTGAGAAAGGAATCGTTATATTTCACAGTACGTCTGAATACAGGCTTAAGGGTAAACTGATGTGCATTCCAGCATGGCGAGTATGCGGTTGTATTGCTGTAGGGGTGGACATTTGCATTTCGTAAATATCTCAGGGACTTGCAGTTTAATGTCGATTTTAAATGGAAAATTTGGGAAGCTGTAATGATAGAACTTGTTTGTTGTATTAAACATTCTAATGAGGTGTGTCTATGCAAAAACAAAACAATAGTAAGGGAGGATCTGAAAACACTCACGGCAATCCTAAGGAACATATACATATCTCTTGCTTCTAGCTACAGAATAGCAAAAAATAGTTCGGTAATACAAATGGGTTCAAAACTCCTAACTCGAAAGACGAAGTGTAAGCTTTTTAAAATGCTGGTCCTACTAGTTCTGCTTTATGGTGGTGCTGAACGATAAGAAGGGAAGTCGAGCAGATACAAAACTCTGGAGTAGAAAAATACAACCGCAAACTCTATGAGCTGTACCAGGATGTGCATTTACAAAGTTCGGAAAGCCAAGACACGTCGACTACATTGGCTCGCCATAATAGTACCAGTCCCCAGGTATGAATCACCAAGTCCATTTCATCGCGGATGCCTGTGCGCTTGGTCTGGATAACTGGAAGCAGGAGATGCTACTGTGCTACTGTATCTCAGATAGATACTCTCCATAAATCGGGAGCACATTGCTATACATTCTAATATAACAGCAGTTTCAATTTTTGTTAGATTTATGGTAATGATTCTTCATGCTACCATATAAAACTAACTGTGCGTCTGTTTTTCCTTCCATAACTCAAAACCATTCAAACCACTTAAAAGTTTTTTTTTTGATTTTCATATACGTTTTTATTTGCTTCAAACAGTACTGTGTTCGTATATGTTTTTGCATGCAAATCAAATTGAGTCAGCTCACGCACACAATAGCAGTTCTGCGCCTAAGAATCCATTTTGGAAAAGATCTCATGTTGACATATTAAAAGTCAAAACTGGGCTGTGTCCAATAATATCGTAATAACATGCGACGATTTATAATGAATTGGAAACAGAATAAAATTTTGGTGAATGTTTTTAATTATTATGTAAACTAAAATAATAGTTTTACCAAACAAACATATTTTTTGGGTAAACATTTTTAAGAAGTTTCGTAAACATTTTGGCAGTTGCGCAAGTTAAACATAAAATAAGGGTTATCATAATTTGTTTGCCAGTAGTTAAACTAATTTAGAAGTTTTAAATTGTCAGTAATAATAAAATAATGTTGTAGGTAAAATTGTAGGTAAAATTGTAGGTAAAATAAATAAAAGCTCAATGAATGTAACTAATGAGTAACGCGTGATTAGTTAACTGACCATTTCAATAATTTAACATAGTATTTCATAAATTCACTGCTATTTTATTCACCACTATTCACTATTCCAATTCAAAGATAATAACGTTATATAATTTGTTAAACATGATGAAATAAATTTAAGAACGTTGTTAACTTGGAATTGAAATAGTCAAGTCTACAGTTTGTGTTTAAAAATACATTTAAGGTTATTTTGTCGCAGGTTGTCAATTCGCTCGCTCTCATATGAACGTTTCGAATATGTAGGTATATAAACATATTAAACTTTCATATGTTCAATAAAAACATAATAAAACAACCAACTAATTTAATATACATGAAAAACTAATCCAAAACTATTAACTATAAATATTTTGCACCCAAACATTACTAATTTAGTAATATTCATGCAATAATAGAGAGGATTTTTTCTCCATTTTTAAAAAATTTTTTGCGGATTCAAAGGCACAGAGATATGCTGGGTCGACTATCTGTATAATTACTCATCTGTGATTGTTACTTAGTTAGTTCTTAGGTCGATTGTGTTCATATTCAACAAAAACATATGTAATCCTAAAATTTCTGGCACTGGTATTTCTATAGCTATATATAATAATTAGATGGATCCAGATATGAGTCCCTTATTGACAAGAGACGATCCAGGAAGTTTTGTCTCAAAACAGTCATTGATACTCTAGAAAGCCAACGTTTAAGAGTACACTTGAATAGAATTGCGAATAGGAAGAAGCAAGAATGTTAAGGATCTACCGGTGCACAAGAGGGCAGCTGCTAGTAATACGCGTTCAGTTGCTTTATTCAAATAAAGCATTAAATAAAGTATTTAATAACGATTTCGCTGTGTTCTGTTTTTGATTTACTAAGAAAACAATATGATCAGTGGAAGTATTCGTTTAAACCAAGGCCATTACTATACCTTAGAAATGAAAGCCGTTGCTTCGTTCTGTTGACACCAAATTTTAACAATTTTCCAAGATGCAAAGTCCAATTCATCAACATGTTCACATGCCGCTCTTGTGAAATTCATTGTGCCACTCTGCATTCCACTATCACTTTCAATCCGCAAAAATATCTTAAAATGGCCGCAAAATCCTTTCTAAATTTTCTAAATTTTCTAAATTTTCTATTATCTATGAATACGTCTGAGCCAGACACATAAAGTTAGATCTCATTTGCTTAATTACCTGCCAAAAATAATTGTGAGAAGTTTTGCAACATTTCCAAATAACAACAAAAAACAGCTGAACAGAGATTATCTCTAGAGTTGCATATCTGGTTAATTCCTCATCTGTGGTGTTGCATCCCGTTGGACTGGTTTATGAAATTCTCTGAGCAAAGGATTTTAAAGTTCTTAATAAAGCAAAGCAATATCAAAAGCTGTGAGAGCGGGTTTCAATGTTGGAACCCGACGTTAAACAAATTTCAGTAGAAACATTTCTATGAGATGCATCTTCTTGATATTTCTATATTCTTTTCCAATATCTACTTGCTTACATACTTTTTTCTATCCTACTTCCGATGAGATTATGTCCAGCAATGAGGGATCATTACATTGCCACTTTTTGGGTTTGTTGTTTCAACCTCAAAAACTCAAAAGTGAGGCCGATTAAATACTGCGAAGAAGTAAAGCTCTATTAAACGACTATGGAGCCACGAAGATCAAACTTTTCTGCAAAGTGCTCTTGATGATCACAGTTTTGTTTTATGTAAAAAAAGTATGAGTCTAAATTGACAACAGCTGACATGAGATGCTTCGAGAAGCTTCGTCGTGATAGAAAAACCATTTCGTAAAAATATGGAGCATGCGGTCATGCTCAGTTGGTATATCAACCAACGTTCCTATATAAAGGGGTATAGAACTTCGAATTGAAATAAAACACAAGAAAATCGTTTTAATGTCCATCAGTTTGGCTTTTGGGAAGGATTATTTTATGCCATTAATTCAAATGATTTCGGGCAGGTGGCCGCCGCGGCTGGTTCGAATAAAGACAAGTCTTGAGGTCCAACTTTCAACCACTTTTTCAATCATTTGGGGCTGTATGTCGGCAATAACGCCACGAATGTTGGCTTTCAAGTCCCCTAACGTTTCTGGGTTGTTGGCGTAGGTGAGCGACTTCACATATCCGCAAAGAAATTAATCCAATGGTGTAAAATCTCACGATCTTGGTGGCCAATTGACAGGTCCATTCTGCCAAATTATGCGCTCATCGAATGTTTCCTTCAATAAATCGATTGTGACGTGCGCTGTGTGGCATGTAGCACCGTCTTGTTGGAACCACATCTCATCCACATTCATGCCATCCAATCCGGTTTCCATTAACGGTGACTGACTCTAAATCATAATTTCGGAAGAAGTATGGCCCAATAAATCCAGCAGTCCATAATGCACACCAAATAGCCAGTTTTTGTCGATGCTTTGGAGCTTCAAGGGTCTCATGTGGATTCTCTTCACTCCAAATTCTTGTTGACGTAGCCATTCAACCCAAAATGAGCCTCATCACTGAACAAAATTTTTCGATGAAAATCAGCATCGATATCAATCTCATTTTCGGCTCATAAACCAAAATCACGACGCATTGCATGGTCTCGCGGCTTTAATTCTTGCACAAGCTGCATCTTGTAAGGTCGTAAGAAGAGATCTTTGCGCAAAATCTTCCATAAAGTTGATGGATAAAGCTCCAATTGCTGTGCACGGTGGCAATTGCTTCTTCGGTGCGCACTGTTCGACATCTCTGCGGATGCGTACTATCACATAGAGTAAAAGTAGTGCGAAAACGATCCATGGTTAACCGAATTAATTGCTCTGATGGACGATTATGTCGACCATAAAATGAACGGAGCTTGCGGTAAACTTCGCGAACTGAACCATTATTTTCATAATAAATTTGCATGATTTATAAGCGTTGTTCATTTGTCAACATGTTCAACAAAATGTCAGTTTTATCTCTATTCGAAAAACCAACCTCTAAAAAAAACATCCTTTAAATATGTATAAGTAGGCGATAAGCCTTACTTACGAAGTGATACGAAACCGTGAATCTGCAGATATTTTTTGATGTCAAACCGGCCAGCTCCACAGGCGAGCCAGTAGGAATGTACTGAACTGGGATTGTTATGATCCATTTAACTATGAACATAACTTCGTCAGTAAAAGATAGGATATGAGAGGAAGATTTAAACGGGCCGGGCATGTAAGCCAACAACTTTCCCAAAAATTAAATCTGTCAATATGCCTTATAAGATTTGTTATTTTGTGTAAAAACAAAAATTGGTGTTCGGCAAATTTCAATGTTTTTAAAAACGTTCTTTCTAAAATACATATCTTCACAAAACACAAAAAACATTCCCTTGAAAGGAATCAATTTAATAAACTTCTTCCGCAAAGGCAATTCCAATTCCATAAAATACACATTATAAAACAATCACCCCTAAAAACTCTGCCAGAATGTCATCATCAATATCAAACGAGACCAAGGACAATTGAAAAACATTTTTTGACAGACAAATTCATGTTTTCCAAAGTACTAATCATCTTAATAGCTTACATTGTGCTCCCTTTGAAAAAGTTTTATTAAATTCCCTCACCCAACAAAGGGCGCCATTTTTCGATAATGTCCTTTTCAAAGTGTTGTCATTATAACGGAGTTCAATTGTACACTTTCTCCTTACTCTGTGAAGAAATTTTTGAATGACATAAATAAACTTTTGGATAGCTTTCAAAACTGTGTTCGCTTAATAGAAAAATAATTTCAACAAAAAACGAATTTAAGTTGCATTGTTGTTGGTCAACAGGACAAAGATGGGGAGTAAAAAAAAACGATATATCAAAAAATTGAGTCCTTAGATTCCTTAGCCATGCACAAGTGCAAGAAGATTTTATATTGGTAGCGGTGCTAGATAGTGGTTGGCTCCTTCTTAAGATTCATATCGTCTGACAAATCGCCCTTTTATCGCATAACATATGTTGCAATGATCTTCCACCCCTTCCAATGAAAGAAGATTGGTCCATTTGCAAATTTATAGCTGCAATCAAAAGAAAAGAAACAACGAACAGACGATTTTTATGCTGCCAATTTGAAAGCCAAACCAGATTGAGAACGGCAAGTTCGAAGGTACCTACCATGCAGACTATTGGACTGGGAAAAGTCGAAGAAAAACAACAACAACAACAATCCCAGAGCCGAATACTGGAATGCCTTGTGCATACTGGCCATTGAAGCAGCACCCATGCGATGCGAATGCAAATTCCATTTCAGGTCCACCATCATTGACATGCGAAGGAAAGAGAAAATCGCTTTACTCCTAAGCTGGATATGTGTTCAGTTCCTCTATGAAACTGAAACCGAAAAACGCCTCCCCCCCCAACTCTTCGGCCAAAGTTCGAGCCAAAAGTATATTTGAATAAAAAAAACTGACTTCAATCACTGCCAATAAAGATTTTCTCTTGCTTTGGGGATGAGTCGCGGTGGATTTGGCCTGAGACAGAAGGCTGCAGCTCCTCCATTCGGTTTGCGTAGGCAGATAGATCGGAAAACGATTTGATTTGATTCATTCAAAAGCGTTGAACCAAAAATCAATTGCCTTCGATCTCTGACGATTGAGTGAGTTCATTCGCGTCAAGGATGGACCGCCATACACCGCACGCCGCGTCGGCCTCCCCGTCCTAGGAGTAGGTTATGGTTTCATTTGCACCATGATGTGTTGGTAACGTTGATTGTCGGCCTTTGTTTTCAGCCACGTTCTTTCTCTGTCGAGGGCAAGGGCTGACGGAGCCGCCCGGAATATGGCCGGGTGAGTGCGCTCAGGAATTGTTTGTTGTGAAAAGGATTAAGAGCAAGTAGAAGTAGTGGAAACTGCCTGTGTAGACGTGGTAGACGTGGGAGCAAAAAACTGCTATTTGATTCCTCTTCATTTCGTTTGTTTGCGACTATTGTACGCTAATTGTTTTCTGTTTAGCTGATGTTCGTTCGATATGCATAGATAGTTTTTTTTTTTCATTTTTAAATGATTTGAATGAGGTACAATCTGATTGAAATCGATTTAATAGGATACCTTTGAATTTTATTATTAAATGACAATTGGGTTAGTATACATGAGCCCACGGTAAAACCTCTTTAAACCGAGCTTAGTTCCCTTTATGTCAAGGAGGAAATTGGCCGATTTGGCTTACCTGGTACTAAAAGGCGTCACATTGCAGGTATTAAGGCAAGCTAAATATCTTGGAGCAATCCTAGTCAGACGGGCCATCACGCTTGTAGAGAAGGTGAAGACACCGCGTAGCATTTGTGAATGACCTGCCTTTGGGCAAACCGTGGTCCAGACTAGAGGTGATGAGTGGTGAACAGCTAAGCTCATAATTTCTTTCTGGGTTACCTGAAAATTTCAGTAAGTATCGACTCTAACCGAATCTACCTGTTTCTGAGTCTAAGTGCCTTATCGGGTATACAAAGTTTAAAGGAATTCAATTTCAATGTATATCGAAATTTCAGGCAGGCTTCAGAGAAAACTAGTCCTGTGTCGGTAAAATATTTGTTCTTACTAACATAGTGGGTTACCTGAAAATTTCAGTAAGTATCGACTCTAACCGAATCTACCTGTTTCTGAGTCTAAGTGCCTTATCGGGTATACAAAGTTTAAAGGAATTCAATTTCAATGTATATCGAAATTTCAGGCAGGCTTCAGAGAAAACTAGTCCTGTGTCGGTAAAATATTTGTTCTTACTAACATAGTGGAAATTTATAAAAAGAACCATACGAAGTTGTACGCTTTTTTTTTACTTTCGAGCGACATTTGCTTCAATATCACGTGAAGCACTTTTTTTAAAACTGTACAAAATTGGGATCTCGAGTAAAGTCATTCATACTCTAAGAGCAATGCATGAAAACAATGTAAAGTTTGTATTGGATGATGAATCGAAATTCGAAGTGTTGGGGTGTATTTTGAGTACATTACTATTTATATGGTTAATCAATGATATAACGGATGCTGTAGGCGGAGGAATTGATTTTTGCCGAACAAAAATCTCGGCACTGATGTATACGGACGTCATTGTCTCCCTTGCTGACACAGCAAATTGTATGCAACTCATTATAAACAGGCTTGGCGAATACTGTAAATGCTGGAACTTGTTTGGTAATCTTGAAAAGTCCAAGACAATGGTATTAAGAAATTCGAGATGCGTCAGATATTCGAGATGCGAAAGATGAACGTACTACGGCGAGATTATTGAAAATGTGCGCTTGGAATTACGATAATAAGCAACTTGAACATAAACAAACACTTGGAGGCAAACTTTCTTCTGTCTTTGGGCGTTGCGATACGAATAAATCTGTGTCGCATAGTTCAAAATGTAAACTGTTTCGATAACCGCTGCGTCAATACTTCTATATGGAGCTCAGGTGTGATGCCGTTCTTTCCCAGTGCTAGAGATTTTCTTTCGATACACCAAACTATATTTGGAAACTAGAATGTCTCCTGTAGTTTTAGAGACCCTGAAATTACATTTTGACTATGTTGCCATACGATTTTTGCCGAAAATCGTACACATTATTGAAACACGAGCTACCTTCGTAAATGGGTGTCGGAATCTTGCGTCAGAGTGTAGCCTTAGCCTTGAAATCCCAGTAGATATGCAGGCTGAGTTAATACGAACTCAGCTGGGTGCAGTGGCTTGGTGGTTAAGTGCGTTGGTCCACTAAGCGAGAGGTCGCTGGTTCAAATCCCGACCTGTACCACCTGAAAGTTTTTATTCGCTGCCCCACCTCTTGCGAACGTCTGACAAACATCCAAGAGTATGAAATGTCATGAGAAGCTTCTCAAAAATAAATTGCCTTTCTGAATCGGCATTAAACTGCAGGTCCCTCCATTCGTGTCAAAAACATAACTTCGCTCACACAATGGTTGGAGAAGCTAGACTTTAGGTCCTGTATGGGCCGTTTACGCCTAATATTTATTTTATTTTTTTCAACTTGATACTTTGGTTGAACAGACTGAAAAAAAGTGTATAAAAAATTTGCAAATTTACAGTAAATTTGCCAAAAAATATATTTTTTTTAAATACCTACTCAACGGATAAAATAATCACAATATTTAAATTGAGAGGAGAGCTGAGAAGCCTAAATTGTATACCATACCACCCAGAACTATCAATCATGTGCAATATGTGCAACCTAAACGTAAGAGAGGATATCTTTCATTTTCGTGCCATATTTCCCATCTTAAAACAATTTTGCGTAAGTTTCTTTGGAAGAACTACAATAGATGAAGAAAATGCAATCCGCATTGATGATGCCGGTATTCGGTACGATGTAGACGTAAATGCTCAATCGTTTCACTTTTGTGGTCAGACAATCAGCCCCCTATGGATGGTTGCAGGCCAACCTGCCTGACGGGGGGACCGAGGTTAAAGTAACAGAGTTACATAAGCCCAAACTTTTCAGATAACTTATGGGTCGTCCCACAATTTTGGAGGTAATAATAGTAGCAGAGCAGACTGGCAGAGCCAGCTTGGCTATTAGAGCATTTGTATTTACAAGGCAGTTAATCTAAATCTGCGATCGCATAGATCTCTACTGAAAAGACAGCGACCTCTGGTTCCTTCGCCGATATTGATCTGCCGTCCAAGTATCCAAAACAAACGATAAAACGCCAAATTCCATAACAGCACAGCGTTAGGAGTGTTTTTTTTTTTTGATATGCAATCAAATGTAATGCATAAAGCGCAATATGTTGTTAACTACAATCAGATGTCTCCTGACAGTGTAAGCTCCTGTCCACTATCCAATCGAAGAGCACGGTATTTCGCTGAACATTTTATGCCACTGTCAGAGGCACTGGGGCACTGAAAATTCTAGCCTTTGTGTTTCGCGCAAATGAAATATTTCGGTTTAAGGGTGATGCCCTCAAATCTCAAAGCGAATTCAGTTCTGCAGAAGTTGGGATTGTTAAACACACATTCGATATCCATTAAGACAGCAAGGGAATAGAACTTGAGGTGAAGTGCCTTACGCACTGTGTAGAATTTTAGTTTTAATAGGCATGCTGGCTAATATGAACCTTGGGGAAATATACAGCTTAAGCTGCATGGCAACGGATTGTTTAAGGCCCTCAAAAAGAAATGTAGGATGGGAGTTGACGGACAGCTGCAGAATGCATGCACTAACGTGTATCAACGGGACATATCAACTTGTACGTAAACAGCCTGGAAGAACATATACAGAGGTATATAGCAAACGACGATCGAACCGGAACGTAAATAGACTGTACACATGGGCGACAAGCTAATATACTTTTACATGGAGATGACGGTAGGGCACACGCGATATTCTTGTAAGTTTAGTTTTTCAAATTTATCAGTTGCTGTTTGTATCGAGAGGAGAGAAGTTCAAAGCCACTTAACTTGTGCTATAAGTTAAAATAAAGCAATGAATTAATAGGAAAATAATATTGAGTAATATAGTCCTGAAGCTTTTGAAGCAATTTGCTATTGTTGGTACAATCAATTATTTATCTTTTCTTAAGCCTTTTGCGGACTTATTTTGGTTTGTTTTAACGAAAGGTTTTATGAGAAATCGCAAATGGAAGGGAATTATATGTAAGAACTTGTTCGTGATCGCTAGATTTTTGTCGAGTAGGTTAGGGGCTGGTACGCGAACGGTTCACTGTTGGTGAACAAATTCGATTTTGTCGTGTTCGTTGGCCTCGATGTTCGCCATGTAGGGCCATGTTCACGAGTAAACCAAACATTTTTGCTGTGAAATAACTATAGGCGCAAGTGGTTGCGCTTCGTTATCGCGAATTTTGAAAAATCAGCACGGAATGAATGTTCGCCAAATGTGTTCGCCGTGTAGGGTATAAAACGAACACGTTCGGCGAGCATGTTCGTCTTTTAGGGCTACATTTTGTGAGAAAATAAATAATAACTCACCACACTTTGAAAACATTCCTAAAAGACTCTTAAAGTATTCACATATTAAAAAGATAAAAACATTCAAATTTCTTGCTTTCATAAAAAAAAAACTTTCCCCTTCGATTAAAATTCCTCCTGCAACATCTCAGAAACATAATTTAACATGAATTTATTGTCCCCAGAAATGCTTTTGTACGTAAAATTAAATAAAAATGCCCAGCATTCTACGAACTCACCCCCTTAAAGCAACTTTCGTTCGTGTGGCGGGTCCTGTGTGTTTACTTGAACTCCTTTCGTATAGGTACATCATCATTTTGTGTTAAGTTTTGAGAGTTCAATATCAACCTTTGTACCTGTGGCATTTCGATAAGTTTTCTCATACACGTTGTCCTCATGCAGACTATTAAAATAGTTTCGTAATAAATGTCTTCTTCAACCGGCGACGACGATGGCAACGACGATGACGATATAGATGATTATATCCTGCGATAAACCTGCAGTATATGCACTTCGAAAGAAAGAGTAACTCAAACACGACTCCCCTTTGAAGTTATTAGAACTAAAGTTAAGGTGAACATATTTGCCAGTGCACTGCTGGATTAATAAATTTTACGTGACTAGAATGTATCAGGAATATATGACATGGATGCAGTCATGCAATCTGCTGACATTTAATTTAAATTCAAATCTAATCCGACCGCAGATTAACAATTCTTAGCAAAGCATTCTGTTGCATGCGTCCGACTGTGGGAAATTGCTTAATCAAAGGACTGTGTTTTTTTTCTTTTGTTTTGTTTTTTTTTGCACTCTAGTCTTTTGCATATGCAACCACAATGGAGGACATAAAGGCGAACAATTACTTCATATTCATTTCCAGCTATGACCAACCACCACCGCACACAATCACAACTAAGTATCCGTAACAGGCTTCGTTTAGTTGGTTGTTGGATCCATATGACCTGATGTCACTCTGTCTGCCTGGCACTGATGTTGGCCACACAAAAGGCAGTCAGATGAAGGGAATTTTCAATTCTTTACGTGATCTCCAAGGACATTGCCAGTCTGATTGCAGAATTGTGGCAATAGTTTCAGTGTTGACTTTACTTGAGGGGGCGACCGACGGGACCAGTGACAGTTCTGAGCACTCGTGGTTTGCTATTCAGTTGGAGGTTATGATTGTTTTACTGTCAGCAATGTGAAGACATGTTTTTCTTTCTATTTAACTTGATAGTTGTTAGATTCTTTCTTTATTTTTGAATCTAATAAAAAATATGTTTTTCATTTTATTTTTTAATCGAAAAATTTCATAAAAGTCTCCTTTCACAGGGAGATTAGCAAGATGTTTCAATTAGTTTGAATAGAAATATGTGGAAGTATTATGCGAATGTATCGCGATGTTTCAGGACACATAAAGCCATAACAATAGATCTTTTGTTCTCAGTTATTAGAAAATTCAATTTTTTTTGTCTGTTTGTTTTGATATCAATTTAAAAACTAGCTGAATGCCCGGCCTAGCCCGTGATAAAAGAAATTAGTTTTACTATCCAACTAAATTTTAAATCAGAAAATATATATTTCTTTACAGCGGCCTACTTTATTGTTCTCGGTTTGAAATGACAGATTGCTTTCTTTGCATAGAAAATAAAAATATTTCGTGGGAAATTATATTTGAAGTAAATACTCTGATTGATAGTAACTCAGTCGAAAACTTTGTTCGTATATAAACCAAAGGTCCTAAAGAATATCGTTATAGCGATTTTGACTGAATTGCAAATTTAACTGAAACTTTGTTCTTTGTTTATTCTCCGGCATTACATATTTTTTTCTAACGTAAGGCTTCTTCGTCATTAATTATGTAAAATAATTCTTAAATAAACTTTTACTTATTACAAACATGTTTAAATTTTCAATTTCTTATTCATCTCCAGCCTATAACAAAATGTCGCGCTTCCTTTATTATGGTATACAAATGAATAATGTGGTTCCGCTTTTTAGCTCGCGCTAAATTTAGCCTCGATTCTGTATTATTATAATAATTTTATCAGTACTTGAGTATAGATGGCGCCAATTAAAACAAAATCCCATTTTTAAATATCTAATAATGGATCCTTTATTCCTTTATTTACACACAATCCATTAATTATGCTGAAAATATAAGTTATAAAAAAAAGAAGATTGAACATTGATTAAATAACCCATTACATAATATGGAACCATGGATCGATTTTTAGCAGGTTGTACACAAATCTTCTATTAACTACATAGAAAATATAGGTGATTATATAAATACTCGCCTCGGAATTGAAACTACGAAAAAAAAGTATTCTCTTTTAGGAATGACCACCTATAAATTTCAGCTTTATAGGCCTTACAGTTCCCGAGTAATTTTGGGTCCGAAGGAAACTCAGTGCAGAGGACAGGAAATTGGATTGGCTATTTTAATATGGAAGATAACTGGCTTAGCAAACTTGCATACTGAGTTTACGAAAAAAGAGACCACTTTACTTCAGGGTAGCAGGCATTGAAAGATAATTATTTTTTAAGTGGCTTTAAAAGAACATATGCAAAAACTGGAAAAAAAGCAGACCCCTCTAAATCTTTAAAAAAAATGTAATATTTGGTTCTAACCCCACTCTTTCCAACCTACATTTTATTTTGTCGTGAAAAATATATAAATTTTCAACTCTATGGCAGAAATATTGATGAATACATTATGGCAACAGTAGCCGGTTGGCGAGCTTCGCGGGTTTAAGTAATTTCAACCCTATTTAAGCAGGCGGTAGGTACTACTCACGCAACAACGTTGCTCCGCTCGAGGTATGTGATTTTCGTCAGGCAGGTGCCTATAGCAACGGTGTGTTTTTCAACACTCACCGCAAAGTAATAAATAAATCAAAAAATTCCCCAAAACTTAACAAAAAAAAGAAAAATTCCTTAAAAAAATAAAAAAAATAACCCTCGCTATGGTATCACTGAAAGAAAGAGAAGTGTAAATAATCCCAAAATTAACCAAGGTAAAAGTAGCTGCATTTCGTTGAACGCAACCATACATCCATATTTTCCTGTCTTTTCAGTGCAAAAAGTGTAATTTTTAAATCAATAATTTTATTACAAATATCTGTCTCCTCACATTGATATTATGAACAGTTTTTCTATCGAATAAATGTATTCGTATGTGCAAATTCGTGCTACCCTGAAGGAAAGTTTATCGAAATAAAACTTTTATCTTCAAGCCCTGAGCAAGCCGGAAATAAAAAAACGGTATAAAAGTGAGGTAAATAAACAAGAATTAGGTTTCATAAAAATACAATCACTCTTTTCAATTAATAATTGTCGCCATACGCCACAGCCTGAAAGTAGAGGCCTGTAAAATAATCGCTTATGTGGAGCACTTTAAAACTTCTTTTTTCAATAAGCTAACGAATTGAGCATATCGGTGCGGTCTGGGTGTTAACCCCCACAAAACTAAACGCACGTTGACTATCCTTCCATTAATGGCATATGCTTAAATTTCTCTGACGAAAGCTAAATATGTGTGTTTTTTTTCTAGACAACTATTGGTGGTAGCAAGGAATTAATAGTGATAAACTTGTAAAGTTTAAAGATCAGTACATATTAGCGGAGCACTCAGCCTTACTCCCTCCGCTGCCTTGGACGTTCTTTTTCAGCTGACATCCCTCTATATCTTCAGCAGATAAACGTCGGAAAGCACGGCCGTTCGCCTAAAAGCAACATCGCAGTGGTTCAACAAAACTATTGCCAACGCTTACCTTCTACACGAATTCGGAAACCTTCCAATGACAATAAATTTCTTGGAATCAGTTTCTTTAAACTCCATCGTGGCCGCAATCTGCCGATATACTCTTGTAGGGCTGACTAACGCGCCAAATTAGGAACCAATATACCTTCCTCTCACTTAGAGTGGAAAGCGTCTATCCTGGACAGCGTCGTCAGATAAGATTGTGTCGTTCATGGACCAAGACAGAGAATTTGGGTTTTATTTATATTTATAAGAAAACCTCATTCCATTTTTGAAGCCCTGACATTCACGCTATTGTTCTGTTCTATAAGAGCAGTTACCCAAGAAAAGCTATGGGTATCAGCATCAGCGAAGGAATAACTTGAATAAGTCTTGTCGCATGTAAAATCCCAGAAGCAATGAATACCCCTTGCAAGAGCCCAACAAAATATCAATTAGCACCAACTGATGCAATAAAATCAGAACTACCCTAAGTTCATTGCCCTTTTTACAGCAACTCAATCATAATAAGAGTCATCAACATTGATTGCCCTCATGTAAATTATTTTATGTTCTCTCTGAGAATTATCACGCTATTTCTTCGTTTAACGCATTCAAGATGTAAAGCATAAAATTTAGCTTAAATCCTTTCGTTTTATTGCTATTCTATTAAAAAAAAAACAAATAAAGCAGAACAAAAGTGACACCGCAAAACTTTTAAGATAATAAAATCCCATAGCCCTCCTTCACTTTTGCCAGCTCATCTATCCTATCCACTCACTAAGTCAAAACACATTTATGGCTTATAATAACCACCCGACCCGCCAACATGTGTCGAGCTCGAGAATGAGTAGCATGAGGGTTGTATGGAATTACAAATTATAAATGCATAAAAGCGCGCATTCATATGCACACTCCATGGAGAACAATTGACTACGTGCAAGAAGAGCAAAGGGGATGGATTGCTGGAGAGACAATAATATAGTCTGCTAACTTCTACTGCTCCAGCACAGCCAGCCAAAAAGTGGAACCTTTTAATTTATAAACACCATCATTGTTGCTGTCGTCGTTGTCGTCGACGGCGCGCGGTAGTGGTGGCGGCGGTGGAAAACTTTAATCAAGTTCCGTCGTTTTATTGCCACTGGGGTTGAACGAAGAATAGAACAGCTTTGCGGCATTATACTACACACACACACCGCACCTGGTCTACACCGTTAGCTAGCTTAATTTCTCACAATGCCAGGTTAATAAAACAGAAGTAGACTTAGTGTATGATGATTGTTTAGTTACGGCAGAGGTACAAAGCCGCCCGGAGTAAAAGGTTTTTCTGTTAGTTTTTGGGTTGCGAAACTTAAGTAGAATTCACGATTTGTGTCCTGCGATTCGCTTTCATTTTCTACTAAATAGGTAGATAGATGAATTTTCAGATTGATGGTACATTTTCATTAGTGGCGAGCACATGTGGTTTGGATTAGTTGCATGGTTGATTGTGGCAGGGACGCTGTTTATAATTTTAATGACTAAGACTTTCAGCATAATTTAATAATCTTAAGGCGTTTAAAAACCGATAAAACCCGTGAAGACCTAGGACAAAGAAACTTACTGCTGCATACCGTCATACTTACTTTTGATCCTAGAGAAATATATCAATGTCAAAAGGAGGTGTTCTCTGTGTACTGAGTAAAATCAGTTGCCGCCAAAGTAGGTAAAAAAACCGAAGGGCTATGGTTAAACGTATATAGAAAAGCAACAGAAAGCGCACCCCTTATGGTGGCAGTGAAAAGGCTTTATATTAAGGCTTAATATTTTTTTGCATTGCTTGAGCTCCCGTTGTTGTGAATTAAAAGCACAGCAGGATTGAGCTTGTTGCTGAATTAATTCCACTTTTTTTTTTGCCTGAATTCTACCTTGCACCAGTGCAAGGATTATTATTAAGAGTAAAAGCTGGCTGCATATTGCCAGTCAGCCAGACAGTCAGTCAGTCAGCCAGTCAGTTCTGTTCAGTTATAGCGGGTGGATATGTAAGTGTGTTTGCAGAGGAGTTTTGCACACCTTTTGTGAGTTTTTTAATTTTCCTGTCTTATTTCCGGTTTTCCGGATTCTGATCTCAGCTTGATTGCTGCATGCTGTTATTATGCTACACGTTCGGGACAATACAATGGGTGGAAGCATTCGTCTCGCTCACACGTGGACCTTATTTTCAATTCGTGGGCTTTGCATTCGTAATATGTATATATTTCACGGCGGTTCAAATAGAACTCTCACATCACAATCAACTCTTCCACGGTCATGTGGAGTCAAATAATGGAGTAATGAATAGTAGAGGCATTTCGATGAAATGTTTCCTCTTTAATAAAAAAAAGAGAATAAATGAATTGTTAGGCAGCTTTAATTGAAAAAATGTGACCAGATGAATTCTACAAAGAAATAATTATAAAGTTACTTTTTGTGAACATGAAAAGAAAACTGGCAACAATGTGGACCTATTACCTATAGTGACCTATTTACTTCCTTAATTAGGCTGCGCTACAGTCTGGGGTGGACCTGGGCCTCAACCAATAAGCCTCTCCAATAAGCGCGGTCTTTGTCTTATTGTTCTTTAGCCTTGCATTCTACCTTCTAACAGATGGCGTAGTTCCCACTTGGTAGTCGGATAATTGGAGGTTTAACTTGACTTGTCAAGAATGTCAACATGTATTAGATGGCAGTCGTTTAATCTGACTGGTGTCGGATGTGCGCAAATAAAATTTCAGTACGTGAAAATACGCTACAATTGTTTTATTTCTTACGTGTCACTATAGCGGGGGACTATTCCGCTATGGTGACAACACTTGTGCGCAACACCTAAGGCGAGGCCTTCCTTTACTACGTTGTCCCTCTGGATAGGGGCCGAGGATTCCACAGGCTGGAACGTTTGTTTTCATTTGCTCTACATGTCCCAGCCATCTCAAACGCCCAATGCGCACTTTTTTGACCAGGTCGATGTCGCCGTACAGCTCGTAGAATTCATCGTTGAATCGTCACCTCCATAACCCGTCAACGCATACAGAGCGAAATATCTTAAAAAGAGTTGTTCTCTCGAAACGACCAAGAATATCTTCATCCGCTTTAGAAAGAGTCCCATGACAGCGCTCGCCTTACCTGAATCATTTTCTGACATCAAAGGTCTCGTTTAAGTCTTAACCGACCGCGATGCAGCAGCGTGCTTTTTCCATCGTCATCCTGCACAAACGAACGTGTTTGGCAGGGATGCCAAAACTAGACATGTTGGCGTATGAATGGCTCATCCGCCACCATCTCCTTTTTAGAACCCTGACTAGCAGCGTTGCCGATCAAAATACAAAATGATCATGATTTTAATCATGATATTTCCAAAAATAAATTGCACGACTGCGTCATACGAAACTTTCTCGGTACATGAGATGAGTTTTTGAATCGCAAAATGAATCGAAAATTAATGGTGACAAATATATTAAAATCATTTTTCGGGTTTTGAAGTATGTAAATTTGTTCGATTTTATAGTATAAAGAAACATTACATTTTTTGTAGTTCTCTTTATTAGTTTTCGATATATTGGCGGTTTTATAAATTACCGTTTATCGATTTTTTTTCAACATGTAAGTATGTAGTATTTTTGGCCCCATCTCAAGTCTCCCTACTACATAAAAAAAATTAAAATCCTTGGAACCATTTTCTAGAAAAAAATTTGGATATGTGATTTTCACCAAAAAAATTGTATGGCAGGTACAGTTATTTCAAACGATAAAGCAAAAAATGAAAAGATGCCTCGAGATATAACCCCAAAAACACTATATACGAACCTTGAACCAAATCCGTTGAACCGTTTCGCTCGCTATACGGCGTCCGGACAGACAGACAAACCGACGGACGGAATTGGCGGACCCACTTTTTGGACTTCTCCATAGTCCAAATAATATAGTAATATCATCCCTCATACTCAGTTTGAGTTCGAAATTTCCGCACCATAGCAAAACTGTTCTCTTTAGTATACTAATGTATACGAGAAAGTTAAAAATCATAATATTTAAAAAATTGGGGAAAATCTAAAAAGTTAAGTCATATTTCATATGTTACGATTTTTGTTGTACGGAACATGATTTTGAAACTGAATTGCCATCCGATTCCTGTTTTCTCTTTTGGCTTTCTATAGTAAAATTCAGCGTTTGCTTTTTTCAAGTTACAATAACGTCTTTTTACAAGGATATACATTTTTTGACTAGTATGACCACTTATAATTTATTTGATTTCCTTAACCTGAGGAAATTCTTTTAGTAAAGCTTTTTTTTTCTATAAATATCTGAGATATCCCACTTTGAATGGAAAAGGATATTTTGTCAGTAAATTTAACATTTTTCAAAGTTGAAGTTTTTTACGGAAAATAAACGATCATGAGCTTTTGTGATAATTCATGATTTCATGATTGGAAACATAAAATCATGTGAATCACGATAAATTATGAGATTCGGCAACGTTGCTGACTAGTGCTGAAAACTTCTTACTAACCTCAGCTCATAGACCGACGCTCATATAGACTTACAATACTCAATTAGTTATGCTTTATTGTTTTTTTTACGTCCAAATCAGGATTGATCAGTGGTTTGAGGTTATTCTTAAAAATATTTGTTCATTAAAATAGCAGAATTAAGTGACTGATTGGTAAAAACGAATAATAATAATAAATGTAAAGCCAAGGTGCATAGTAAACCAAATTATTTCTATCTGTAAACTGGATCCTGGCCTTAACCATATTTCAGTAAGTCGGATATTCAGGCGAATTAAACTTTTAATTTGGGTAATTGAAAAGTTGCCGTTGGTCTATAAAGAGTATTCATCAACCACCATCTCCTTTCCAGAGACGTTGCTAACCTCAAGCCCAAATTTGTTGAAATAGTTCACGTAAGGCCATCATGACTTTTAGCGAATTAATCCGCCGTACGATCCCTTTCTGAGATTCTCCAATTAACTATAGAGACTCAATCGGTCTACTTTCTTCCTGTTCAACACACGCGCTTATATGTTTAGTAAGTCAAGTCTGGTTGGTAAGACCTCTTTCCGTATTGATCAATGGTTTGAGGTAATCCTAAGAAATTTGTGCAGTAAGGGTAAGAGACACAATAAACTACCTACCTGCAAGTCTTTTCAACGGGCTGGAAAAGACTTGCAAAAGCATTTGTTAAAAAATAATTTTCAGTTCTAAGAAAGTTTAAGACAATGAAACTCCAGGATTCTATATGGCCAAAGCCATAGATTTCATGTTTTGTTTGCCATCAGAGCTATCCCGACTTATCTGTATCCGAACATCCCATATTTTGTGCAAATATTAGTTCCATCCTTAGCCTAAATCTCACGCACGGAACTAATTTATTCCCTGGTATTATATGCATAGCATCCTTCCTTCCTTTAATTTAAAGCTCTCAAATCCTCCTAAAACACTGCAAATCATTTTCTCAAAAATTTATTACAGCAATCCAACACCTCGAAATTGGCATTTCCATAATCCAGTGAAATTACCCGATGTAGTGATAACAACACAACCGACTGCCCGACTGCATTTCATTGGCCAACCAAATCATTACCCCCATTGCTCTTCGTTAGAGGCCGTCATCGTCGAGCCCCACCGATCCGCTAACCCCGAACCAAAGACCGAACGACGAAATCCATACTCAGCTGGTACTGGCTCATCGACTACGAGCCTGCTGCTGCATCACTTCCGAATCGAACAAATGAATTGCAATGGCATCCAAGCTTTGTATTCGTATCTCTCCATTTAATTTATACCTCTGACAGGAAATTCGGAGGATAAATGGAAAACCCCACTGAGCCTTCGAAACGATTTTCATTGTTTCGAATGTTGTTGTTTCTGATTCCTGAGTGCTGATGGTTATCTTTCACTTTGTCTAGTCTGTCGTGCTCTCCCCATTATTTCTCTTCAGCTCTGGCTGCATTCCAGTGATTCTTTGGCAAATGGTTTGGTGTACAGCAAAACCGATGATGATAAGGACGAAATAATTAGTAGAAAATTGGAACAAATAGAATTAGTAATCCGATATTGCCTGGAGAAGGGTCGCATTAACGAGAAGAAAACTGTTGCTTTCGACAGATTGGTTTTGAAAAAAAAATGTTTCATATCTATGAGATTAAAGCTGTTGTTTTTTTACTGTTTCTCTGCTTCTTTTTCTTGGAGGGGGGAGAAATAATATTTCTCTGAAGACGTTACACCTGTCATCAACGTTTTTTTTTTTTAGAAAAAGAATGGAAGCCTGATATCGCTGATGTTACACCGTCGCGTCGCGGCACCATTCAACGAAATTTGAATGGAAAATTTATGATGCGACAAACGGAAGAGAATTTATTTGCCATCACATGGTGGGTGACAAACTTGGATGAGCAGGACTACTTCGACGACGACGAAAACGACAACGACGGCGACGGATCCATGAAAATTATTCAACCTGAAGGATGTATGATAATTTCCGGCGGAAAAGTAATCAAAAATCGCTTAGTCGAATACAAACGCGAACGAATGTTACAGTAGTTTTGTGCCCGAACTGGAAGGTAGTCGGTACCTATTCACCAAATGGGTATACCTATGCAGGATGAAGATACATTATGTATGTGTAGACAGCGGGAAGTGTCTAGTAAAATTTATTATTACCGTTTTTTTGTTGTTGAGTTTTTTAAAGCTTTTTTTTCAAGTTGTCGCGCCGTTAAATTATTGAAAATTAAAAACCAATCGGAATTCAGTCTGAAATGATGTAAGTCAAAATATCTACTAACCGGAATTTTGGTGTAGATTCAATGAATGAATTGAAATTGCAGCATCTTTATAGACGTGGATAGCGCCGGTTGCTGTTATTTTTTTATTAAACACACACAAAATTAACTACAGGACGGAACAGTTTCCTCAACGAAAGAACGCACACGGTACAGATACAGGCAATGACGTGAGCGAACGAAGAGTGTTTCACCGCTTTTAAATTAAGGTCGACCGTTAGCAGCCAAGCCAACAATAATGTTATATGCGGTTTCTTAGAATTAAACCGCTAGGACCCCAGGCTTAAAGTTATTTAGAAAGACAAAAGACCAACAGAAAACACAATTTGGAAACTCTTTCGGACACTAAAGCATACTTGATCCGCGAGTCCAGGAATGAAAGCAGCACACATGTTCGATAGAACTACCAGCTACGGAAATAACCATCTGTATTGACAGGCAAGCAGCACTTAAAGCTCCATCGGCTCCAACCTTGTAAACGCAAAATGAGATAAAGATTGCTTCTTGGCACTTAGCGGGTATGAGTCATCACTATGTTCTGCACTGCTGGGTTCGCGGACACGTTTAATGTGAAGGGAACGAAAAGGCACATAGGACTCTGATCTGAGCCCACTACTAGTCAAGAGCAGGTGTTACCGTTTTCAACACCACCGCTAAGAGTTTCATGGACGGTGTCGACGCACTAGTGGTTGCGTAACAACACTAAATCCTTGACCCAATAATAACAACTACTAGTCAAGAGCAGGTGTTACCGTTTTCAACACCACCGCTAAGAGTTTCATGGACGGTGTCGACGCACTAGTGGTTGCGTAACAACACTAAATCCTTGACCCAATAATAACAACAACAGATCAAAGTCTCTAAACTCTCTTGATAGCACTAAATTTCGAGGGCTCGTTGGCCTATTAACGGGACATAATTGGAAACAAATGATTTCTACAGAAGCTGTAGACAAGAAGTAGAAAAAGAATTTGTAGGAACATCTTCAATGTTACTGCCCAGCACAACAAAAATGCTTCTTAACCCGCTTTGGAGCACAGTGCTGCAACAACCTGAGCGTGAATAATAATTGGTTGTATCTTAGGGCTGCAACTATTGAGGGGATGCACGCGTAAAAAATATTTCTTTGTCGGATTTACTTGAAACTTAGAATATACTAAAACATTTGAATTTGAAGGAACCGTTTTCAATGTACAAAAAGTAATTAAATGGGACAATGATCATTCGACGAAAGAAGCCGCACATTTTTTGTAATCTCAGTCTTAATCATCTCTGAAATAATTTAACTTTCTTGCAATTTATTTTTGAGAAGCTTCTCATGACAGTTCTTACACTTTTCTTACTTTTTTATTCGCAAGAAGTGGGGCAGAGAATAAAAAACCTTAAGGTGGTATGGGAGGGTATTTGAAAAAGCGACGCTTCGTTTAGGGGGCCAACGGTCCAACTTAACCACTAAGTCACTGCAGCCAAAATCTTGTCTTTCTGTCTTATGGGTTGACAATAAATTTACTTTTGCCATTCCAACTTAATTTTACAGCACAGTTGTGCAGAACGTTACAGACAGAATAATAGATATAAAGGCTTTTTCGACATTTTATTTTTTTTTCTCTGAGGTTGCTGCTATTCGAGCACTCAGATAGAAATCTGATTCTACCTTCAGATAGAAGTAGCTTCGGTGATGAAGAGCTTAGATCTTCGGTACTCCCCACATAAAGGTTTATTCTTTTTTAGCCTCTCAGCCAAGACAAAGAGGAAGCTTGCGTTCGAGCACTGACATCTTTAAGGAGGTAAGAGAGTTGAGCGACACTTTTAGTGCGGCTATCAATGCAAACGCAAATGTTGATTTCCATCCACGAGTTGTTCACGTCTGCGAATATCTCCGCTTGTATGACAGACGCATGTTTGCCTAAGATTTAGTAGACCATAGCATTCCACAAGGAATCGATCTAACAAGATGCTCGGTCGAAAATCTCACACGCAAGCGAAAAAATGGCGGATATAGTTCGTGAAAGCGGCAAACGCTTTACGAAAATGATTTACTTGCAAGCAAACGCTTGAACGAACTATTCGAGTGTCTCTGGCGCAAGTGTCTGCATGCCATAAAATCCCTTGAAGCAATAGCAAGGATCTTCACACAGTGCAAGTATTTACTTGCTGCGATCACTTTCCTTGCATATTGTGACAGCGTTTTCAAGTAGAACAAAATTTGTGTACTATTTTGAAATCTTTTTTAAATTTTCTTGTCTTAAATTTATATTAAATTCCTTTTCTCTATAACGGCTCGAATGATTTTGATCTGTTTTTGTATTTTAAAAAATTAGGTTAAATGTGTCCAATATGCAAAATTACATCAAAATCGTTAGAGCCGCTTTGAGAAAATTCAATTTTTAAACACTACAAAAATGTTTGGTACATACGTGATTAAATGTTTCATATGATGCAGTCGTGCGCTCTATTTTTGTTAAAAAATAACCAGTTTTTTTTTGTGTAAAAATACTAAGCCAAAAAAAAAGCACTAATGCAATAAAACTAAAACAATACCGCCGTGGAAATTTTTTTTTGTTGGCGGTTGGAATGGCGCTCTATTGGCGACTTCTGATAACTTTTTCACAGATAGAGAAAATGTCACTGCGTACTCTTACCGCAAGCGTACTCTACTTACGAATACGCCCAAATTCTAAATAAATAAATATTTGTGTACATTAATTCTTTATTATCAATATCACCGCATGGCGACAGTAACCCCTCAAAGAACATTCTCTATAAGAACATTTCATTTAAAACGCTTTCAAGATAAACCAACAAAGCACAAGTTTCTCCATATAAAATCCAAGGTCCCATACGTCAGCACTATTTACATCACCTACAAAAGCATGTTCCCCATTCTAAGTAGGTAGGATTTTAATCTACGTATACCCATCTGTTTCCCTTGCTGCTTCAAAGCAAACACGTTCCACTCTTGCGATTGTGTAAACATTTTGGCACGTAGTGCAATTCATAATCGCACTTCAATTCCAGATGCATCAGCAGCATTCAACGAAAATAATACAATTTCCAGAACTCCTTTCATCCGAAAATAGTTTTCTTCCAGATGAGCAAAGCAAAGCAAAAAAAAAAACCAAGAAGAACGACTAAATCCATAAACTTGCAAAGTTTTCTACAGCTTCGCACTTCAAAATTCGCGAACTCGATGTAGCAATCTGTTCTCTCGGTGGTGCTGATGCCCCCACTACTGATGTTGCATTGAACCTTAACTTGGTGAATCTTCAAACGACAGATAACTCAGCGATGAGTTATGGTAAAACTTTCGAATAGATTTTCTCAGACCTAGTACGATTGTGTTAATCCATTTGCGACGAAGCCTACACGCTTAATCGTTTTGCACAAATGTAGTCGCCGCCATAGTGTGCATTTCTCGTTGTTCATAGCATAACAACAATGTATCCAAATGAAATAAAAGTTTGTTCGTTTAAGCCAATTAGCAAGATATAAAGTTTCAACAAACGGCGAGAGGTAGAGGCAAAAATAAAAACAAAAAACAAAACAAACAAACAAGGACACCAGTGGCATTTCCTGCAACAAGAATCAAAGTGAATTCAAAAAGTCGCAAATGGTCCTCAGATCTCTTGAGTACCTTGGGTACGCGCTTGAGGATGGGAGGGTGTAATTGACTTCATGAAGCCGGTGTTCTTTTTTTTTTTTTTGTTTTTGAGTGGACTGTACACTTTAGAGGAGAGTCCTCGAGACGAGTGTTGTTGTCCTTACCTATGCAGATGTGGATGATGCTCTTAATTAACTGACAATTTTCAGTATTTTTTTGATTGCATCTTAAATATAGAAAAGAAAAAAAAATTATATATAAAAAATTTGAAATGCGGGATGATTAAATTAGTTTATTTAAAAAAAAAAATACAAAATAATGATTTACGAAACGTTGACCAGTTGACTCTCTAAATTATTCAGTACGAATTTCACTGCATATGAAGACGACATACGCTTGGCTCTATAGCTGCAATGAAACATGAAAATCTACTCAACTCTCTAATGGATCACGTCCATATTGCAAGAGAGACGGATATGAACATGCATCTGCATGGCATTCTTGAATGATAAAGTGCTCTCGCTCTCCTCAAAAGTGGCTATGTGCTGGCATTCAAAATAATGCTTTTTTAACGTGCTCGAAAGAAAATATAGAAATTTTCGCATTGTAGCATTTTAATTTTAATTTGGGTGTAGTGCTTGGTGGACACTTAGTGGAATACCCATGGAGTTTAAAATATTGGCTAAAATCGCATATTCACTCAGTCAAACGTTATCTAAATAATAAGTAATTTTAGACTAAATATTAAAGTAGGTGCAATGGTTTAGTGGTTAAGTGCGTTGGACCACTAAGCGAGAGGTCGCTGGTTCAAATCCCGACCTGTACCACTTGAAAGCTTTTATTCGCTGCCCAACTTTTTGCAAACGTCTGACAAACATCCAACAGTCATCAGAAGCTTCTCAAATATTACTTGCCGTTCGGAATTGGCCTTCCATTCGTGTCAAGAAAATATATCTTCGCACACACATTAGTTAGAGAAGTTAGGCTTTGGGTCCTATATGGGCGTTTACGCCTAATATTTATTTTTATTTATTGTCTGTCTGTCCTGGCGCCGTATGGCGAAGCGGTTCGACTGATTTGCTTCAAATTTCGATAATAAGGTTTTTGGGATTACATCACAGGGCATCTTTTTATCTTTTGAAATAACGGTACCAGTCATACAATTTTTTTTTGTGAAAGTCACCTATCACTATTTTTCTCTAAAGTGGTTCCAAGGATTTCGGTCTTTTTTTGTACTAAGGATATTTGGGACGGTGTCAAAAATTCTGCATACTCAGTTTTTGGGAAAAAATCGATTAACGGTAATTACTGTGGAAGTGCATTGATTTAATGAAAACTATAATAGGCAGCGTCTTACCGCCTAAGCCGTTTCTTTATAATTAATTTTACTAATCTCAGTAGCTTGAGATGTACCTATATCTTCTCAGTCGCTCTAAATGCTTCTAAAGCAAACATAAAATATTCATAGCCTGCCACAAAACTCGCCGCGATTTAAAGGATTTACTCGGAAGCAATAAAATTAGAAATTTCCATTTAATAAAAGCAGAAGCACTTCCATGCTGCGAGTCGTGCCGTCCACAGATTAGGATGAATACTTTCAGCCACCATTTGAATCTAATTGCATTATTCACTTGAAAGTGCTTAATATAAATCTCGGCCCACAGACGAATGAACGCCCACTAAATGACCGCAAAAATCCTGTGCGAGAGGGGGGGCGGTCATTGAGCAAATAAAAGCAAATCAAAATGTGTTTCACCACACGCATGGCCTCCACTGCGTGATAACACTTTGCGAGTTTATTCCCTGTCACATGAAAGTTGTCATATTTCTACTGCAACTACTAATTGATTAGGTAGGTACTCGTGTCCTTAAGTCTTCTAATGTCCGCTTTTCCATTAATTTGTTTTCGCATTTATTTCGGAATTTTAATCCACTCCTCGTCGTTGGGTGGTTCATCTAAATCGAAATGAAAACCTGTCAATTGATTATCCTTCATAAACAGGATCAGCGACAATACACAAAATGCGCCGAGAACGGTAAACCTTCAATGAATATTCATCGTTCACAAGTCGCATGAGTGTGTGTGTGCGCAGCGCGCACCTGTATGCAAGTTGAATTTTGTTCTGCGATTATCGAAAATGAAATTTATTACCAACACGAAGGCGATGAAACATCCTTTTGTTCTCTGAAACTGTCCTTCATCTGAAAATACCCTTCTGCTCGTCGATATAATGAAATAGAACTTTTCATGGTAATAATCCTTGCCAATGTGATGAGGATGATAGGTAACTGATGACAGGGTGCTTATGGGGGCTGATGAAGGTGCTCGGATCGGAGTATCGGATTTTACTTTCATTGCAAACTTTACATTTTACCAACGAAGAGACAACCAACCCCATCTCCTTTTACCACCGCTACCCGCATTTGAGCTGTCAATTATTTCATTACCAAGGCATCAACCATGAAGCAGCCAACTGATATGATAAGTGAACATTAGCTTCGTTCATTGAGGAATAACAAAATACAAAACAAAACAAAACACCGAGGGGGGAAGCTTAATTATAGATGATTGAAACATCGCTGTAAGGATCTCGGTATATTTTTGGCTTGTGGCAAGAGTTTGCTTTAAGGATGGCCGAGTAGAGTGACATAATTATGTGAATATTAGTGGCACATTTGGATATTATCTAAATCAGGGAGGTACGTTACGTACGATGAAGGAAATTAAATTTTATTATTGGTCCACATACGATCCACAATGCAACCAGCCTTTGGATCGATAGCTGCCGTATTAGAGAGAGAGAGAAAACTATAAATCGAATACATAGTCGGGTTTGGTTTTCTTGCATTCGAATGCGAAGGCGGGAAATTGCATTAGGAAATTTGCCGGAAATTAAAACTTGCGAATATAAATCGTAGGAAAAGTTTTCGGTTTATCGCTTCGAGTATGTGGTGTGGGTTGATGAGAACTTTTGTACTGTTAAACTTGCAGACATTTGGCCGACTGCATGTTTTTTTTTAGAAAGACTTATTAGATGCTTGCATGAGTAATGAATATTAATCAGAAAAGGGATACCGAACGTGCTCAGACAGAACATAAAGGGCGCGGGCGCCATCACGAGTTGTTTTTTGTTTTTTCTTTTTTAATTTAATAAATCAAAGTAAAAGTTCGATGCTTTAATTTTAATGGACTTACAGAGGGAGTCTTTTGCCATGGAAAAGGTATGTACTGCAAAATTCGACCAGAAGTCTGTTAGCAACTTGTAGATATCACCTAAAGCTGATATGCGAGTTTCATAAATAAATTGGTAATTTTATAAAGGGAAGAGAAATCATGTAAGAAAGACTCATACAATCCAGAGCTTGATTAGGTTCCATGTCGTTTCAAACCTCGGGACGGGGATTCAAAGAGCAGGTACTTCATACGGAGTAGAGAAGGTGATGCAAATATAAAATTTCTCACGAGTAAAAAGTTGGGCTAACCTCTAAGTATCTGCTTCTTCAAACAGAATAGGTGTCTACAGTCTGCTTGGGTTGAACAGTGTGATACCGTATCCGTATCCCTTCACATGAAAAAGGCATAGAAATCACGATTGATGATATTTAATCTGGTTTTCTATTATTAAATCATTAAAAGGTTTTTTTTTGAAAAACGCCCTTAAAAAGTGGACATGGCCAAAAACTTCATATGGTTGGAATTTTGATAATTATATTTTCTAAATATTTTGTTATACATTTTTTTTTTTCTAAGGAAGTCTTCGAAGAAAATAACACTCTGTTAAAAAAGCCACTATATAAAGTAGACGTGGCAAAAAAATTTGTATGGCAAATTTGTTAAGGAGGTCCATGTCTACATGGTGTGTGCAGGCCTTAGTACTTTATTTCATCAACTTTAGGCTTAAAACAGTATTTTCTTAATTGTGGCAGTGGGCGTGTCAAAACAAATTTTACAATCTACCATTTCGGGGCCTTGGGAGTGTGTGCTCCAAATTTCAGCTTCCCAGCTAAATATATATACTTTTTATGATTTTATGACTAATCTAGCCGAAAAGTTGAACCAATCTATTTACCGTGGTAGTGCAAGAATGGTCGTTGCTCTTGATATTTCAAAGGTCTTTGATAAAGTTTGACATCAATATCTTTTGTCTAAAATGCGTGCATTTGGAATCAGTGTCACCTTTCTTTAATGGATTATAAATTATCTTTCGTTCAATTCAAGTTCACCAAATAAATGGTAGTGTTCCCCAAGGCTCTGTTTTGGCTCCGACTCCATTTCTCTTTTTTATAGATGACCTACTGGCTGTTACTTCTTATCCGATTTATTCCTTCGCTGATGTAAGTACACTTAGCTTCGCAAATTCGTTTTGTGATTCACGTCCCTTATCTTCGAGCGTGGAGCTAGAACGGCAACGTATGTTAAGCTCATTAAATTTTGACCTTGACAGCATATTTAAGTGGGAAAAAAGCAATAGAGTAGAATTAAATGCTTTATAAGCAAAACACAATGCTGTCTTCATTAAAGTGAATACTCTGCCATTATCCATGGATGGCACTTGCATCGAAAAGACTTTTCATACTCGGTATGTGTGTTAATGACAACCTCCGTTGGAATGACCACATATTCGATGTCGCTAGTGTTCCTTAGGCGTTGTGAAAAATATTTCACCCCTACTAATCTGGCTAGAATTTATAAGGCGTTTATTCGCGCCAAACCTGAATATATAACGCTCATACGTGGTCTGTAACCACTTACATATTCGGCGCTACTTTACAGGATTCAAAAAAGAGCGATAAAACATAAAACTTGTTGGCGATCGAGACCCCGCAAAATCGCTTGACCCTCTAACTTAACTTCAACACTTCAACCGTAATACACCCCAAGCCAGGAATGCTCAGCAGTTTACCCTAAAGTATGTATTCGGACGTACTGTGAAATATAAGGATTCATTCCTCTGCCGCACAACACGAATTTGGAATGTTCTACACAACTTTGTGTTTCCCCACATTACAGTTTACAGACATATAAAGCCAACGTGTATTAGTGTCTCTCTTTCCTTAATCCTTCACTTTCCTAATGCCCGCACTGTGTTACTTCATTATGCGCACCTATACTACATTATATCAACAAACAAACAAGCATCTGTCCACTGACTAGGATAAAATATCATAATTTATAGGAGAAGTTAAGGAATTCATCTACCTCGCTGTAAACGTCAATTCAACGAATGACATCTTAGTGAAGATCCGGCGAAGAATTGGCCTAGGAAACCGCTGCTCCTACGGTTTGGCTAAGCAACTCGGTTCAGGAGGTCTCCTAACTCAAAGGACAAAGTGCATGCAAGGGTTCTGTAGACACTTATCCTATACGGCGCTGAGTGCTGGATGATAAGTAGAAATGGAGACTTAATATTGGGCTCATTCAAAAGAAAAATTCTTCGACGGATATTTCGTTCTGCGTGAAGCCATTGATACTTCAAATGCGGTGGTGATTATCGATCTGAACTTCTTGGGTTTTCTCCAGGATCTGCCGTAGTGTGTACATTTGGTCAATTGCGGACTTACCGGGCCTAAATCCACACACAAGATCTTAAAGACAATGTTTTGGGAGACCGATATTGCTATAGTTAGCGCAGATTAGACGGCCTGCGATCTGTGGTTCTATTTCTTCATTCTTCATTCTTCCACCAAAATATTGGAAACGAGTTGGTATATGGTCTCTACCAAGTAATGTCCTGCTGCTTGAAATAGGTCGGCAGGTAGACAGCAGCCAGTACTTTTGTTGGATTTCAGTTTAGATATTGTCATGGTCTCTAGTGGACTAGACTTTCATCATCAATATTGAATTGTTCCTGCTGTCATAGAACTCCCATGCAGACGTGGTTTTTCAATATCCTCAGATTTTTTTCTTTTACATATCCACAGGTCCCTGTTCAGGTATTATTCGGGTTTGAAAAGTTGTTTTAGCACTTTGGTAAAACTTTCAAACAATATTCCTTGAGAAGAACCGCTCTATATTCTCAATGGCGCCCTTTTAGTTTGCTCCAAAGAAGCCGCCATTCTTCCCGTTCGCTTTACTCGTTGAGCTCACTGGCTGCTCAATGTGCAGATCCGAAAGTAGTTAGCTTTGGTCGTCAACATTGAATCTGTCCTCACCCAAGGCTATTGAACAGGTTGTATGCCAGTTAACCTTTCTCACACCACCCAACCTGGAGGGGCAGGAACTTTCTGAGACCCCTTGAACAGAAGGACCCGGATATTCCAGGACGAGCAACCATCTTGAATGTGAGTGCTGCCGCTGACCCATTATAGGCTCATCTGCCTTGACACGGTGTAGTAAGAGTTTTCTGTCCTGATGACTTCTAGAACACTTATACATTGAATGAACAAAAAAGGCATTTGTAAATCTTATTATTACCAACATTCTAATAAAAAATATAAAAATATTCCCAAAAACCTCTCAAATCCTATTCAATTGAACCACAAATAGACACATTTAGGTATGTTTATCAAATTCTTCTCTAAGCTGAAATCAAATTACCACTTCTAATGTATGTATGTATAGGTACCAAAGCTTTATGGATATATGTACCTATCCTACCTAGCATGGGAAAAAAATTGGAGAAGAATATACCAAAGCATGAACGCAAATTCATGATCTCATTCTTCCTGAAAACACTGACAAACAAGCAGTAGTAGAACTGCGATACTACCGACAGATATTGTTGTTGGACATCAACCCTCAACCGGCGACGGCGGGAAGGAGACTCTTTTGAAAATGAACAAATCCAACAGGTAATTGAGTGGAAACGTGATCAGATTTCATTATTTATTGTTACCCTAATGGAAGGCAGGCAGTCCCCATGGCTGATGGTTCACCATCATCATCGACGACTCCAATGATGTTGCCCTCGCAGCAGCCATCGTCGTCGCTTCGTCGTCATCTTCGTCATCCTCATCACCCTATGGCATCAAATGCGGTGATTTTTGAATTGTGATTGAGTTTGCCCTTTTTGTTGTTCATCATTTTTTATTAAGGGAGAAGGAATCAGGATTCAAAATCCATACAATGATGATAGAAGCAAGTCGGAAGTGTGCTGGAATCTGAAGGAGAATGGGTGAGAAATTTCATTTTTTTTTTATCTCGAGTACCTTAATTTGAGGAATTTCAGATGCTTCGGAAAAATTGTTACAAATTACTATTTCTTTTCTTTTCATTTTGCTTGCGGAGGGGACTACGACTACGTGTAAAGGTGGATATAAATATGTGGATTAATTTTAATTCTATTTTATTTGCTGAGGAGTTTTGTGTTCTTACAGGCGGATGAGAATCCATGTTGAAAAATATTCGACTGATTGATAAGAATGAGTATTTAATTGCAAAGTTTTGGGAAATATGTGTTTCAAGTCAACCTTTTTCGGAATCAGGTGCAATGCTAATGAAATCGACTTCATTTGATTGAACTTCAACATAGAGATATTGTTAGGGCTGGAGGAGTTTGGGGGCCGCCATGGGTGCAAGTTTATGCCTACAATCCCAGCATCACACTTCAGTCTCCTGCTATTATTTATATTCGTAAAACCGGAAGAGCACCACTTCATTGCCCTTTAGGTTTTCTCATTTTTTTGCGTCGTTGAAAGGGATTTTATCTTGGATTTTTAACTTGCCCTTAATAATTTCTAAACAAAAAAAAATGTAGGATGGAAGTTTCAACACCTAAAGAGTTGTCTTTAACTGGGAAGGCCATTGGGAAAATTATATTATCCTACTCTTATTAAGAGGCTGAAACATCCACTTGGACTGCGTGTGGGAATAAGAACAGAAGGTTGTGCCGTTATGCTCTCCGAAGTTCGAGCTGATGAACTGGATGTTGAGCTGAAAATTCATCGAGACCTATGTCATTGTGGACGCCAAATTCAACGCGCCAATTATGAAATGGGCTTACCATTTTCCTTCACCCTGACTATACTTTAGCCAAAAGCTTTAGACCCGTAAGTTTTCTTTCTTGCTGAAAAGTTTAGTTGAGCTGCATGTGCGCAAAATTGCTCTTCGCTATCTTTCTCTCTCTGAGATGCAACATGCCTATCAATGCGGAAAATCCTGCGAGACTGCGCTTCAAAACCTTGTTTGTAGGATTGAAAGTGAACTTGACCGGAAGGAGTACGCGTTGGGCCTCTTTGTCGATATTGAGGGTTCTATTGATAATGCGACCTTTGATAGCGTATGTAACTCTCCCAGACAACATGGTGTAAATGAAACTTTAGTGATGTGGATTAAAGCAACGCTTATGTACAGAACACTGGTAACCGAGGCAGATTGTGGCAAGTGCGTCATAACAAGGGTAAATAGGGGCTACCCTCAAGATGGTGTTATGTCTCCCCTTTTATGGTGTATGGTGGTAGAATCTCTGCTTACGGCTCTTAATGTTCCTGGAAACTACACTCAAGCTTATGCGGATGATTCCGTTATGCCATTATTTCTGACAGTTTAAACCTAGGGGTTTAACTAGGACAGTTTAAACCTACTCTCAGACGCAGAGATCCCTAGATTTGATCGCTGTTTGGTGCACTAGTATTCGGCTTTCAGTGAAACCTCTTTAAACCTCGGTTGTTCTCTTAACGAGAAGGAGAAACGTCACTGTGCTGCCCAACTAGTGCTTGAAGGCTGACACCTTTCCCTATCTCCGATGAATTCAAATTGGCATTATTTCCATTTCAAAATCGAAATAAGACCAAATTCCTAATTTGGCTTTATTTCGTTTCAAAAACCGACATAAAGCTAATTTGGCAGTATTTCGTTTTTAAAATTCTTAATGATTACGCCAAATTTGGCTTTATTTCTTTTGGCATTATTTCACGTCACCCTTTTTTCAGCTAAAAGACGAATTAGTGCTTTTAAGAGAAAAATGGTTGAAAGAAACCATTATAACGAGCTTCCCATATAATACATAAGTGTGTAATACACAATTTATACTCATCCTTCCTGTAACAAATTCATCTGCGAAGAGGCTTTTCTCTTCGTTGCGGCCGGCGCCTTAAAATGCATTTGAGGTCAACAATGACTGAAAACGGCCTCCGTGCTCGGGATCTGATGCACATGCACAGACATGTCATTATTGACGTTGAAAAGTAGTTACTTTTGCAGTTTTACTATTGCAACATACACGGTGTCTTGCCGAGTACATCAAAACTCACACTTGAAGCAAGTGTGAAGTATGACTGCTACACAAAATCTTCACTTCTAAAACAATGACTGTGGAATCGTTGGTCCAGGGTCTGGCTAAGACTTATTAGTTTTTATTTACTCTTTTTAATACAGGTTGCAACAGACGTTCTAAATTCTAGTTACGACATTGGAGTTTCTTTAGCAAATTTTTGGTAAATTTACAACGTATCTACCACGCATTTACCAACGTTGCATTTGATAAAAGTGACCGGAACCATTTGATGCAAAAACTGTTTGTAGGTTCAAATGCTACTACATTCGACGACGTAGTGCTTCCATCTTACCTGTAAGGCGGGCAAATGATTAAAATTGCGCAACATTTTTTTTTTTAATATAATTTGAACATTTTACTTACGTGCTGTTATTTTATTATTGTTTAAATATGCCAAAATGTTAACATAAAAATAGGTCGATTAGATAATTGTATTAACCATCAGTAAAGTTCCAGACGCCTACAATTACTATGTTGCGTTTTCGTAACGTTAGCCGGAAATGGGTTAAATAAACAAAAAATATCGTATACAATTGCAGTTGAAAATACAGATTGAAGTTAAAACACAACATGAATTATAACAGTCCTCAGAAATGTGCAACTACAAGCATCACAGATCATCACAAAAGGATATTGTCGGCGGTAAATGTCTTCGCCTAAAGTGTTGGAAAATATGCCCCTCGTAGACCGTATCGCAGAGAATTCTAATACAAGTCAATAAATGTGACTTCGGATTCGAAGAATACCACCATCGAGGAATTACTAAAATGGCTTTTGTTTCTGTTTGTTGAAAAGGACCAAATTATTTTGCCAATGAACTTCTTCTTAGACTCCTAGTCCTACTACAATGTTCAATATTGAAAGCGTTTGTTATTCCATTCCCGAATTGTTCACTCAACCGTCTACACTCGACCATCCTCCTCATGGCATTAATAATGAATTTACCTTATGTGCAATGTAGTACGATAACCTACTGGAACTTCCACGGTTCAAGGCGAAAAACATAGATAGAAAAAAAGGAACTCCATCACTATCATCATCAACATCGTCGCCGCTCTTCGGTCCTCGGTCGTCGTCATCAACTAAGTCCTGGCCAAATAATTCCGAAATTGTCCTTTTAAAATATTCCATTTCAAAAGTTTCTTAAGCTACCCCCTGTTCTTCGTCTACAGCAGGCCATCATGGTCCAGTCCCTTGAACAGCGCTCACCAAAGGAGACTGCAGAATTTATGACAATTTAATTGATTTACTTGAAACGTGACCAGAAAATCAACGAATGCATTACGTCGGGATTTTCAACATTTCTACAAGGGATTTTTGTTTTTTCGCATTACCTTCTGTCCGCTTTTTGGTTCTTTCATTTCCTGGGGCAACTGTGAATGTTATTTGTTTTTGATTCGCCTAACTAACGCAGAACCCACTTGGGAGAGACAGTGTACAACAGCAGAATATGTGTAGGAATCTCGCCTAAAAGATGATGCCGAACAAAATATGTTATTCAGGACCGAGATTCTGAAGGACAAAAAATTTTACGTTTTTTTTTTAAAGAAAAGAATAATCCTCACTAAGTACCCTAACTGGTAATGAGAATCAGTGCAAATAGAAGAAATAGATGAAACGTGATACCGCGTAAAAATTCGGCCTCAAATGGTAATGGCTCGCGAATCGGTTAATAAAAATTCCATCAAAAGGAAGCTCGGACAATTATGTGGACTTAGATTAGATCGTTTTTTTTTATGGAAAATCTCCATCAGACTTAAGTGAAAAATAACACCAGCACACTCTGTTATCTGTAGCCACAATCATCGTGGATTCAAGCAGGATATAAATTCCAAGCCAATTTCTTTAAGTACGACATTTAAGACATCTACACTGCCACGCACCCCTAATCGCCATCAATAAAAACCGTCCACAGACAAAGTATCTTCTTACAGAAATTACCCGTTTCACTGCAGTAAGAGCAAAAGGGAGTTAGAGAGAGAGAGATTCGCTCCTTATTGAATCTTATGAAGTAAATAATCCGGCATTGAATGAAAAGAAAATCCCTACTAGCACCACGCCATGGCCATGCTATACCATACACTATATGAAGTAAAAGTAAGACAGGAAAAGCTCACAAAAAATGAGAGACACCGAGAGTGGGCGAAGCAGAATTCAACAATCCTCTTCGACTCATTGTTGGAACCCTTAAGTAATAACACACACTGTGGCATATTAAATTGTTTTGCAAAATTTATGTCACCATATTACAGGATGATGGGTTTTCTGGTTCTTCCTTTTTGGTCGGCAAATTTTGCTTTGCGGTTACACAAGCGTAGCAATACTGCTCGCGAAAAAATAAGGGATATTTCTTTTTCGATAGACTGACTCTAATTGGGAACTGAGATACAGCTCGTATTATATTCTCTCTATTCTTCTGCGTCTTTCTAAAGTTGAGGAAGAACGTTTTTTCATGGATTGCCAACAACTTATAGATTGCCACTCTATATTAACCACGATAACGTAGGACCTTCTCCGTAGAGAGGCTAGTTGAAGAAGCTGGAAAAGTGTTAGTTAGTGTCGACTGAGCATGCTTTCTCTGAACTCTGAAAGTTGGGCCTTGAAGATAATCCTCCCTGCCAATTAGCCTTAAGATTGGCTGAAATATAGCGAAACAGCTCATTATAATGGTTAAGAATCTTAAGTTAAGTTAACAACAGACGATTGGCAGATCTTACAATATTGTCAGGCCCCAACGACACCCTCGATCGAAGCGATGATATTTTCTGAATGTACGCTTTCAGAAAATTTTCCAAAAAATTAAATTCTAGGACTTTGGGAAAAAATCGAATTAAGCATTATTAGATAGTTGGATACTTTTAGCTTATTGGCAGCTATTGTCGGAGCTTCGACAGATCTCACAGTATTGTAATCGACTGTACTTAGCTTCTTGCTATCTTATCAAAAGGAAAGAAGAAGGCACATTGCTGAACCACTGATTTGGAACACCTGTATAAAACGTTGCAAAGAGAGATGAAGCCGAATGCAAAGTCCTTAAAAAAGAATCCAATCATCGTTCAAAATTCGCCTCTCTTAATGACACCTCTGTCAAACCTGGCAAACCAAAATGAGTTTTGAGAGCTTCAAGGCTAAAATTCTTCGGATATATAATGGTAATAGTAGGCTTAAGGTCCGATATCGGCCCAATTTTTTTTATTTATGCTCCTCCATCTTCTTTAAAATCATAAAATGATATATCTCACGATCACAAAATATATATCTGCGACAAACCTAGGGTCGGGCAAGCATATTTAAATTGCCTGAGAAGCTATAAAAAATACAGGCTTGGTACCAACCTATTACTAAATATTCTACAAGACTTGACAAATGTCTCTCAAAAGTACGCTTCATCAGACTTACATAAAGGGTATGGAATCCTGAGAGCTTTTCATAAACACTCACTTCCTAGGCAGCAGGGAACACTGCGTCAACTTGGCAAGTCTGCGGGGCACGGAAACTTCCCCCTAGTGGTTGTACTAGTATCGGAAGTTTTCCCTGACGTGATAAGTAAAACCATGGACAAGTTAAGCGCTTCAACTGAAAAAACTAAAACCTAAATAGCCAAATTTCTTCTAGACTTCAAACTTTACTGGAAGTTAAATAACGAACATCGAATGCTTAAAGCAAGACTTCAAAAAGAAATGCATAGCAGTGGTGTTTCCTTTTCTAGCCTACGACATCACCCAGTTAAGCAGATTTCGAAGAATAGCTGGAATCACGGGAACCCTTCGATCAAAACCGACCTAACGTGATTCTGAACAAGCTTAACCTTCCATTGCGGTAAGACTAAGATTGTTCCGTTTACTCTACATTTCAAGCGTCTTCTTTGCTAAGGGGAGTCGGCCAAGGCACTTTTAAATTCATTGACATTTAAGAAAAAAGCGGCTTTGTTTATAATCACCCCGCGATCAGAGCTCTATATTTAACCGCGGCTAGAAACTTTAAGGAGGAAACTTTAAGGAGGAATGTTGGAAGGCACTAGGATTCGCGGAGAGAGTATTTTTTTCCTGCATTTCACCTCAAGCGCTGAGTAAGTGTTCGGATCTAAGAACTTGCATCATATAGATGTGGACCCCTTGGAACCGTACAACAAATCTATTAGATAGAACCCTAGAATGCGTGTAGACATCGCTAGGCTAGTGGCCATTTTTTTTTTGTATAATATACGCGCACTAAAGGGATTTTGGATAACATTATAATGAAGTAACACAGTGCGGGCATTAGGAAAGTGAAGGATTAGGAAAAGATACCGATGCACGTTGGTTTAAAATGTCTGTAAATTGTAATGTGAGGGAAAAACGGAGCGTGGTAGAGCATTCCACATTCGCGTTGAACGTTTAAGAATCGAATGCTTGTATTTTACTGTACGTCCGGAAACAGGCTTAAGGGTAAACTGATGTGCATTCCTAGCATGGCGAGTATTGCGGTTCAATTGCTGTAGGGGTGGAATGCAACTGGCTATTTCATTTGAGCACTTGTGATGGAAATACCGATAAAACAATGACAAGCAGGAGACATTACGACGATGACTAAGAGAGTCAAGTGATTTCGCGATGTCTCGATCGCCAATAAGTCTTACCGCACGTTTTTGAATCCTGTCAAGTAGCTCCAAATATGTAGTTGGAGTACCGCACCAGCTATGAACGTTATACTCAAGTTTAGGGCCTTATAAATTTTTGCCAGATCAGACGGGGTGAAATATTTCTTGCATCGCGTAAGGAAGCCTAGATATTTCGCAGCGTTCTTGGCAACATCGAATATGTAGTCATTCCAACGAAGGTTGTCATTAACACACATACCGAAATGGATAATGGCAGAGAATTAGGGTTTCGCTTCAATGACAGCAGACAGCATTGCGATTTGAAAGCATTAAATTCCACTCTGTTGGTTTTACCCCATTTAAGTATGCTGTCGAGATCGGAATTTAATGAGCTTAACATACGTTGCCGTTCCAGTTCAACGCCCGAAGATGAGGGGCGTTGCCCAGGAAACGAATATGTAAAGCTGAGGGTACTGTCATCGGCGAAGAAATGAATAGGATTAGAAGTAACAGAGAGTAGATCATTTATAAAAATGAGAAAGAGAGTTGGAGACAAAACGGAGTCTTGGGGAACACCAGCAGTTATTTTGTAAGTTGCAGACTTGAAACCGTCCAAAACATCTTGAATTGAACATTCCGAAAGAAAATTTCTAATCCATTGAAGAAGGGTAACATCGATCCCAAATGCACGCATTTTCGACAAGAGAGATTGATGCCAAACTCTGTCAAATGCCTTTGAAATATCAAGCGCAACGACGTTGCTTTCACCACCATGGCGAATTAGATTGGTTCCACATTTAGGTTAGATAAATCATCAAACAATAATAACTGGTAACTGGCAGATAGGTGCCTGCCGTCGCTTGTACACTTATAAGAGTGAAATATTTCGTATCTTGATTAGGTGTTGAACTTGAATGCTTACTGCTTGTTCCAATCTGCTTTGCAGCTATCGACGCCATATTTTTGTATTACTTTGCAGTTTCGCAAAATAGCATTTTCATTCATCGTTCTTCTTACCATAGTGTTATGATCAAAATCGTATCCACTAATTTTTTACGCAGAGTATCATTTAATACTTCTTCTTTTCGTCCAAAACTCTTCTATTAACATTGTCGTCATTACTCTGGTGTTTTTTTTTTTTTGGTGGGGCCAAGAGAGATTTCCAAAAGGATGAGAGAGATAAAATTTGTCGTAATAATAATAATTGAAGTCAACATCACCCTAGCCGTCATAGCTCACCACGCGGTCCTTTTTCCGGGTAATGCAAGAATTCCGACTTCAAAATTAATAAAATGGGATTACATGAAAAATCCTCACGATGAATTTCACGGATTTACAGATTCACATGTGACAAATGTTAACAATTTTTCTTTTCACACTTTGCCCTCGTTACATTCACGAGACTGTAATTAAATTTGAATTTTATTCGTAATTATGGCATCAATTCTACAGGTGGTCTACTCCACTTTGATGAATAAATAATAGCGTCGGCTGTCCCACCATTCTTAAAGTAGAAGAAATCTCATCCAAGATGCAAGAGATAATCAATCATAAATAAAATATTATAATTTGATTTTTTGCCGAAAATACAAATATATCTAATTTTATTTCCTCTTGATGCTTTTTCAAATTATCCTTCTCCATTTCCTATCCTCAGACAGTACCACAGAGTTAATTACTTAAAGCGAGTGCTTTTTGGATATCAATTAAAAGCTTAACACGAAGTAATTAAGGATGAGGATTTATATCCCCCCTTTTTTGTTTTTTTTTTGTTGCCTTGCGAAAATATCATTGAAAGGAGTAGCTTAAGTCGTTTAGATACTTTCATACATATCGGTTTTTTTTCCGTATGAATCTAAAGGAGATTAGCAATGAATTTACACGAAGGACCTGAAGAAGTTTTTATCGCTGTGTGTGTGTGTTATTGGAGTAGTATTATCGAATTGAGGGTGCTCTCCTTTTTTCGGAGTAGTTATCTGCCGGAAATCGATTTCGTGTTAATCGACTGGGATGTATTCAATTATCGTAATTAACTGTTAATTGGAATGGAATTGATTTCATGTGAAGTAGATAGTTTTTGTAGGCGCACGGCAGTGAACTCGTTTTTTTTTGCCAAAATAGAGCAATGGATAATGGTATTTCATGTCCGTCCTTCGTTATAGCAGGTCAAGAATAAGCTGATAATTGCGGGTGAAAAAATTTTCTTTGGTCTTGCATTTGTTTTCTTACAAAAACATCAGCTGAGGACAACTTGAACGAAACAAGGCTTACGTTAGGCCAAAAGGCCGTTTAACCCTCCACTTCCCTGCACTTGTTTTCAGTGTTAAACTTAAAAAAACAAACAGACTTTCCCGTTTATCACTTCGTCACTGAGGCAAATCAAACACTGATGTGGTTATATTTATGTGATCCAGTAGGTTTTAGACCTTCCCCTCTATCTCGCTTGGAATCGAAGGTTAATTGATATTGCTTTTTGACATGCTTCGTTAACAGAAAAGACAAGATGAGTTCATTGAGGTTTTATAGGCTTCCGCAGATTTTTTAACTTTTAACTGATTCGATCCAGATTCATTACTGCTTCCGTCATGCGAAACGTTTATTTATGTAACTGCGAACCTTATGTGAGCGCCTGACGAATAATTTCGGTCTAGAGCTTTACTTTTAACTTCGCAGTTGATCGTAGATCACATATGTTTGAATTTGAACTTTTCATACAAGGAAACAATTTTTTCATTCAAATAAATGTTTGGAATATGTCGGAGTTCTTCTTTAGGGTCCAGCACTTTTTCTTCCAGATAATCAAGGATATCAAAGAAAAGGAAAGAAAGTGCACCGACTTTGATGGTGATTTCTTTTTGGGACCACAGAGAGGCATATAGCTCTTGTATTTCTTTCCTCGTACTTGTCCATAATCACTTCCTACGTAGATTTTAGTAACTTCTTTTTAACTAAGAGGCGCGAATATCAAATCACCTGGTTGTCAGTCGAACGCTTTTTCAATACCAATGAAAACTATATGCAAGTCCTTTAAGGAATCACAGTGTTTTTCATTATGATCCTTACGCTTAAGATTGTATATGTTGTTTATATAATCAATGCTTCAATTAGGCTATTGGACGTTCCCCAACGATTTTTATTAAAGCGATAACATCCGATTATCGAAGAGCGCCGATTAATCTTTTACCACCAATTCGAGTTCAGAATCAAGCGCTCCACAATCGACCAGGTTTATGGAATAACTAATGACTTCTCCCAGGCTTTTGATAAAGTAGGGATTGAAACATCAGCTTAAATTTGGCCTTTCCAAGGCAGTTATATGAGATATTTAGTTCTTATCTAGCGGACAGACTCCTCCGTGATAGACATGGAAACGTATACTCTGAATTCTAAGAAATCGCGGAAGGAGTTCCACAAGAAGAAGTAGCATAGGTACGTTTGCGGTTGATACAGCTATATTAGCCGTTGAATCAACCTTGACGAACAAGCTTCAAAAAGCTTTTGGCAGCGTTTTTGAATGGACAAAAACTTGGCTTATTTTTCTTAATGAAACAAAATCCATGCAAGTTAATTTTACATTCAGAAATGTTAATAACCTACCCATTTTTGTAGACTCGGTACAAATTCCGGAAACACATATGAGGCTAAATACTTAACGAATGACACTAGATGCAAAACTAAAAGGAAAATCGCATGTTAAGAAGAAACGCGAGGAGCTGGTTGTCTCATATAATCAAATGCATTGGCTGCTTGGTCGATTTGCCAAACTCAGCATGCAAAACAAGTTGCATTTATACAAGCAAGTTCTAAAACCGGTAGGTATACAACTCTTGGATTGTACCAAAACAAGTTACTGAAATATTTTACAAAATTTTTAAAATTAAAGTGCAAGAAGAATTGTTAACGCCCTGTGATACATCTGAAACGGTGACATCCCTCTATACTTAGGTATGGCTACCGTCGAAGGCGAGATAAAAACATTTGCCCGTAAGCAACGTACTCGGCTTCATAGTCATTGAAAATGCTTCTGGTGTTGAGACCGCTTCTATTCATGGCTAGGCATATGTTTTTCGCCAGATTATAATGTAGGAGCCCAAACAAAATCTTTTCTAAGTCTTCGTTACATTTAACTGCCGCATTTTGTATTTGTCCAAGTGAAAAACTTAATTGATAAGTTTGGGCAGACTGATTGAGAAGAGCAAGGGGCCCAGTATTGATCCTTGTGGAACACCTTGAGAGATTGCAATAAATTTAGATATAATATTGCCTGCTAAGACTGCTTGCTTTCTTCCAATCAGTGCGATAAGGAATCACTGTACAAAAAGTTAAAAGCTCAGTGCCAAGTAGTTTACCAAAGGCCTTGGCCTTGCTATTTGAACGCCATCTCTTACTTTGAGCAATGACAAAGTGCGGCTATGGTATGGTCTAAAGCTAATGAACATTGAGCAGTTTATTGCGTCGAAAAAACTCTGACATTTGGTTGTGGATATCCTTTTTTTCAAGACCTGTGATATTTCTGTATTCAGCAGATGAGTTTATTATTGCCTTCTTTTTGAGAACTGGAATGAAGGTATGGCAGTATTATTCTAAAGAAGAGAGGATGTTTTCCATCAATACCAACAGCTTTGGATTTAATTTTTACTTGACTTCCTCTACCTTGTTTTTATTTTATTTCCCTAAGCCGAGATCGCAAAATTTTTTCAAAGTAATTTTGGTGGGAAGCCTATGCCGGTCATATTGCCTACCGTAGTATGCTATTTTTTTCTTCCTTAATTTTAACGTTGACGGAATTAAGTACTATTCGAAAAGCGTCATAGAACTTAAGTCGTATTCACTTTTTATTGGACACCTCACGTCTGTTCCTTATCTTATGCGTTTCTGGAGTAAGCCACGTAATGTAGTTACATTTAATAACCTTAGTTTTAAGTGTAACATACCTATTAAAGATCGGCCTATATCTTCCAATAAACAGCCTGCCAATTCATATTTTAGAGATCCTCCGCATTTACGGTTTAATGTTTTTAAAATCTATGGAGGTGTATGTCAAAGGCTTTCTACAATATGTGAGGTTAAATGTGGCATAAAAAATCCCTGCACTGATAGGGCTCAGCTTCTTATAACTTTAAAGATAAGAATCAATAAATGTTGGCGTAGTGTTTTTTGGCGAAACTTCTGCAACGTCTTAACGTAAGGTGCGATTTATCATGACGAAAGAAAGCGCGCTTTCTTTAGTACTTCCCTGACAATTATATCCGCGAGTTGTGCCTTAATAGAACAATTGGGTCAAATCACCTCTTGCTGAAGTTTGACTCAGAGAATTGACATTTGCAACAGTCCAACGCACTACCAATTTTTAATATTAGAGAACAACCTCCCATTGGGCTGTCTAAAAGATTGCATTCTTGTCCTTTCAGTAGTTTTCGAGAAATTAAATTATAATCTGTCGCTGGTACATGAGCACAGTTATGGTTAATTGTGTCGGCGAGGAAGTATCCTCCTTCCTACACTTAGATACTCGGTTATGAGGCCTTCATGCGAACCTCATGCTGTACTCAATCCTGTTAAGCTATTCCGATGTCCTCAGAAACCTGAAAGGACCTTCAAGTGAGATATCTGGCAGTTCCTCAATGTCTGGGTAGAAGATATATTTATATAGCATATATCTCGGCAGTGACAGTTATAATAAAGTATCAGCCTCTCGTTAACCAAACTTTTAACCAAACTTTTAAACCTTTTACTTTCTAGTCAGTTGAAATTAGAGCCTGTTAAGTTTCTTATGGCAAGTACCTTTTCATAAATTCATTCGCCTAATACTATACGAGTACAATCCGCAACCTTGTTCTTTGTAATTAAACAATATGCGACTAAGATTACACTCTGGTGGTGTGCCATATAGCCTGCTTTGCGTTCAAATTCAAACTAGAGTGAAATAATGAAAGTTAATTCCATGCATACTCGCCATTTCCAAGCTGCTCCATTTCGTATGTTCCTCGGTTTCTCTTTCAAGTGATTAAAACGGAATAATGTGGTTAAAAAAAACAAAGCTTATCCGCATACATTCTCTCTAGATCTGCCCCATACAGTCGCACATGATTCTATATAGCTGCAGCTAAAAGCCCATCCTTGAAGTTCACTAAGAAACTTCTATACAAACAATGGCAATCCCATATACAGCCTTCACCAACTGCACTAATACTATACTATGCGATAAACGAAATGAAATGAAACCTAATTAAGAATTTCCGGCTCTTGTGCTGCTGCACCACTACAACCACTTTACCTGATGTAGATACACGCAAACAATGGGAAATCATTTAATGCAATTAAAATTTTACCAACAGAAAGCGGGAAGGAAAGCGGTGGCAGGATGCAGGATCTCGAGGTTTTCCTTCCATTCAATCAGTGAATGGTTTGATGCGTTTCACAAGGCCGCGAGTTCATTTCAAAGAAAATTCCATTCAACGATTGACTTTTTGCTCTGTCAAGACTTCATTTTATTTAATGTCCTTTATGCAAAATAGAAAACCTTGATATGGATCCTCTGTGACCGAAATCTAACTTGTTCGTCGCTTATCTAACCGCAAGGAAGGTAAACGAATAAGAATAGGTATCCAATCCATCTTGGGTGGAAACCGAAATAAAGGGACTCCTGATGAGAAGTCAAGTGTAGCAACAGTGTTTGCTTTATTTTCGTATTCAGTTGGCGTAGCACCTCTCCATTATTCGATTGCGACCCTTCCTAGGGTTTATTGTAGTGGAAATCAGTTGTGATTCTTTCTTTCTTTTTTCCTCCGCCCCTATTGATATCATGTTAGTTGTTTGTCCTTTCAATGAAAACACTAAATGTGAGAAATGTTGGCACATTTTAAAGTATAAGTAAATATTTGCAGTATCGCACACCTCGCACATCCTTGCAACCTTAACCTTCACAAAAAAAGTTGTTTTTTATTTATTCTCTGCTGGAGGTGTATGTATCTCTCTTTAAGAACAGGAAAGCTAATAATTTCTTGGATGTTTGCATTTGGTTTGGTAATCTTCCGCTAAAGAAAGAATGCTTTGTGAAAGGAGATCAGTGTGAATGAAAGAAAGGGTTTGTGTAAATATTTGGAGGACAGCCTTGGGGGTCCTTGAAATGTTGTGGTGAATGGTGTCTTTGGTTTAAAGGGTGCAAACCTTTTGTATGTGTTTCATGCAATTTTAATTTCATTTGAAACCGCGTATTTCTAGTACAATTTACTTAAAAGTCAAAAGAAGTCTGTACCATGTACCTTTCAAAGTACATATACATGATTTTGAAAATACCATTAGCGACGCAGGGAACTTATTTCACACAGTTTGCTCAACTACACGCCGCATAGTGGAGGTCTGAAAACTGAATACATATCTACCTTAGAAGTGAAGCTTTCAAGGCTTTAAAATTGCCATAAAAAGAAATTGGGCTTTTCTAAATTGTTTCACTCACATATATTCTCTATTTAAATTTAATTTAAGCAACAATTTCTGTAGCTAAAGAAGAAAATTATTATATCGCTTATGGTCGAAAGCACAGTTAATGTAAAAGTAAATGCTAATGGATAATAGACGTTTTTGAGAAAGATTTTTTTTTTAGCTTTATTTTTGGGCCCAAAATCGAAGTATGCAAATTTGTTCAACCTAACCTATAGTATAAAAAAACATAACATTTTTTGAGTTCCCTTTATTAGCTTTCGAGATATTGGCGGTTTTATAAATTACCGTTCATCGTTTTTTTTTCAAACACTGAGTATGCAGTATTTTTGACCCCCATCCCAAGTATCCTTACTACAAAAAAGAACAAAATCCTTGAAACCGTTTTCTAGTAAAATTGTGATAAGTGATTTTCACGAAAAAAAATTGTATGGCCGGTTTAGTCTTAGGTTACTTCAAACGTTAAAGCACGAAATAAAAGGACGCCGCGAGATGTAGCAGAATAGACCGACAGATGGCATTGTCTGACCCACTTTTTTGAACTTCTCTATAGTCTTTAACTTCGAACAAATCCATACGGCTTCCGGACGGGCAGACAGAAAGGCAAACAGACCGACGAACGGCATTGGCGAGTCTATTTTCTTGGACTTCTATATAGTCGTGATATCAACCCTCATACTACGTTTGAGTTCGAAATTGCCATGCACATCCACACATGCACTGAGCTGAAATTGATTGAAACGGCACTATTTCTACAATAAACAACTTGATGTCTTTACTATCAACCCCTGCAGTTTGTCTTCCCAGCTTTATTTAATCTTCTACCACTTTGGAAAAGAATTACTCTGCCAATAAATCCCAGCTTGGCGAACCACATGAAAAAGACATCATATCGACATTTCACCATCGAATTTCCTTCGCCGATGGCCTTAAAGATTTCAAATCTTCTTATGCCATAATACCCAACAAAGAAACAAAAACCAAGGAGTGTTGCTTGAAATAGCTGGCAGTAGTTACATAAAGGAACTAACTAACTATACCTGGGAAGAAACGTGTATTCGCAGAAAATCTTAGTATGCTTAAAAGATTTCAAATAAGAAGAACGTATTATGTAACTTGACTGTGCATAAAGTCGGAATGAATGTAGTCTTGAAGTCAGCTATCAACTGCCATTCTTTACAATAAATTAAAGACCTACAAAATTCCTATAAAGCTATCTATCTAAATAGGTACAATGGAACGTAGGCATTCAAGATGTTGATGCCGCAGTTAAAGCAACATATATTGTACCCGAATAATTGAACCGTATTTTTTCAAAGATGCCAAAACGCCAGAGCTGGTTCTGGTTGACATGTGTACGCAAAATTACTCGTCTCTGCCGGTAAGCCGGAATCAGTTTTATGCTTGGAAGACAAACATTACGCGGGTTATTAGCGGGATACCGTTCGAAATTCTCGAAAAAGTAAATTTGAAATTGGACTCTCCGTATGGACACTTCCAGGGTTTGGGTTTTAGTGATGCAATCAAGGATTTATGCAATTAAACTCCTTAATCAAGCACCGAACTACTGTCAAAATAGTCTAACTCAGGTAAGGAGGTCTGTTTGTACCAAGTGCTAATTTCACCCAGAAACTGTAGTCCAACAGTTTGCCCTCCGAAGACGTGCCAAATGTAAGCCTTTCTCTTTTTCTTTTTTTTCGTTTTTTTTAAGAATTTGCCTTTATTTATTCTTTTAGGTTAGGAAAATTCCAAATATTCGGACCGTTCGCGGCCATTTCTCTTTAACCGTGTTGCCATGTTGTGAGATTTTATTCTACGGGTTTCCTACCTGACGCACTCAACAAGAGAGTTTTTGAAGGACTTAGTCGCCTACCTCATTAGCCAGTGTTCTGAAGATAAAAAGATATTATTCTATTTGTTTTAATGTAAACCAATGTTTTGACTTCAAGACTACATTCATTCCGACATTATGCACAGTCGAGTTACATAATACGTCCTTTTGCAGATACCGCATCGAGTCTTCAACCACTCTTTACGAAATCCATCGAAATGGAAAAGGTTGTGTTTTTTTTCTTGCTCGTACAAAAGTGAAAATCGAATTTCACCATAATCTCCAACAAAGGACGAAAAAGAATCCTCTTAATAAGAATTTCCTCCCTATTGAGTGCTTACAACTAACTAACAAACTGCCATTGATTATTTAACGACTTCTTAAGTGGTTTCCAACAACCCTCTCTAGAGGAAACTCTTTCATCATACGACAAGAAGTTTCATTTCCTATACCCCCTCCATCGCCGCACAGATGGCTTCAACCGGCTTAGCTGGGAATTATGTGTGTGCACACATCCAGCTAACAGGCTCTCTAACATATTGACCCTATGAATAACTTTCACGCATCAGAATGTGTTCAATTTATGAATTATTTAATCCTGAACAAAAAAAAACCAAAAAAAATATAACTTCCATTGCCACATGAATCTGGGCGACTCCTACTCTCCTGCTTGCACATTTGAATAATCCTTTTTCGGAATTTTGATTGTGTGCCATAAATTCAAATAAATTGACAAACTGCACAGGGCTGAGTGCATTCCCGTTGTTGAATAATTGAAAAGTCATATGCTGGGCGACAGGTATTGAATAAAGTGCCGCCAGTGGCAAAAACTCCTACCAGGTGTGCGGAAAGAAAAAACAGAAATATAAAAAAAAAGAGTCCAACTATACCTCATCCCATCCCATCGCATCAGAGAGGAGGCCAGTCTAAGGAGGTGCAAGTCTGAATTTGAAATGAAATGCAAAGCTATGAATAATTCGAATTCCACTTGCACTTCCACATTCCGATAGTGGTGGTGGGTTCAAGTGGGTCGAATGGCGTTGACTACTGACGACTGACTGAGTGCTCGGGATGCGTGCGTTATGGAGAATTTAAAGCAGCGCACTTTGAAATTCATGTGTGATATCTGCTGACAAATGACGAATGGCAGATTTATCAACTGGAAGGATTTTTTTCCCAGCTGTTGAGTGCGTTGTTAATTAAGTTTTGAGTGCATTAAGAGGCTTTTTATGATGCTAGTCATTCAGAGTAAACAGATTCATTTATTATATTTTTTGTTCGATCCAGGGTAAATAATTGATAAGTGGAGGTGGAACCTACAACAAAATGGGGGTATTTTATTTTCGATCCTAAAGGTGCTCTATTGATAGTGTCGCAACAGTGGTATAATGTCACACGGGATATTTATTGCACTAATATGAGAAGGACGTACTTAACCTTTCTGTCAATCACAACATCATGCGTGTACCTTCCCGTCAACCACAAAGTCTGGTCAGACCTCTTAATATTTTTTGGGAAGATGAAATAGGATTTTAGCGGTGACGTGAAATATGGCCAAACTAAATAATGCCAATTTTAAATACGGCTCCTTTGGCAAAAGTACCTTGGTGAGAGGTTTTAACCCTCTTTCCGCAGGCGGTTCGATTTGGAATGGAAATAATGCTAAATTACTAGAATTTGGCTTTATTTCCTTTGACGTTATTTCAGGTGACCGAATCGCGTAACTATGTATGTTAATAATGCGCTATTAGTTCTGGTAATGGGTACGTTCTCCAAATCCATACGAAAATGTTAGAAGCGACTTGAATCCCCGACGTACACTCTGCAACCTTGATCCAATTGCATTTTGTAGAATCACACAGGAAGAGACTGAGCTATGACAAAATCTTTAGGCTGTAGTGGCTGGAAATTGCTTACACGAGTACAAGTTTCTCAGACATTTTAAGGCTAATACGATACCGATGCTATCAACCTAAGAAATCTACCCAAACACAAAGTACTGGTTGTGGGGAATTCAAAGAATAACAAAATTCAAAATTTTTTTAGGGTGCGACTGGAAAAATTATCTCAACCGAAGAAGCTAATTCCTCTCCTATTTAGGGCACTGGATCGCCTCTCATGAGTTTGGAGAAAATAAACCATCTGATCCTCTAAAACTTTTTTAGGGTGCGACTGGAAAAATTATCTCAACGGAATTATCTCCTCTCCTATTTAGGGCACTGGATCGCCTCTTACGAGTTTGGAGAAAATAAACCATCTGATCCTCTAAAACTCAGCGGGTGTCTCGTCCAGCTCAACCACTTTTCGCTTGTTGAAGAATTCGAATTTTTAACAAATACCGTTCACTCCTTCATAGTATTCCTCAACATTTCGCCTTCCCTGTGCGGCTATCTTAAAGATGGTCGTGTTTTGATATATTTCATAGCTAGTTTGGTTCATATCAGCAAGCAAAGAACAAATATATTTAGCTTACGATTTAGGCTCTCCAAGCACATTGCTTAAATTTGGAAGCAGTTCTTTTTCGCGAGAACTTTACACGCTTGTGTTCTAAATTTAGGCTAGCTCTGTCAATTCTATTAATAGAGCGACGCATCTGTCCGCTCTTTACTTTCAATGTGTACGATGTTGATACGGATGTAATATTGCATGTTGCTAATAAGCACTTTGCCTTTTTCTTATGCCACTTATGCAGACACTTGTTTTAATTCTTTTTATTTTCCATAAATACTTCTATCAGGAGGGGTTGGTTCTGCCTAGTGATCGCTTATACAATTTCTAATTATCTATTAGACCGTAAGACTTTGTTGCAAAATAGACATATGACACTGTGTACAAATTCAAGGATGGTATATTGAGCTGTCATTCTGGTAGGTTACCAAAATAAAAACCCAATTGGTATCTGTGTAATTTGTAGACATATAATGTATATTCAATGAAAGCTGTCAACTTTAGAAAACGAAATAAGATATTTTTCTTAACATCAGTTTTTGCTAACAAGAGATGAGAGGTTGTGGCTGAAAAGGGTGAAACGATGTGGTGAAACAGAGAAACAAAGGAGTCACCGAGGCGAGTATGCTGACCAGGTAGGGTGGGTAAAGAGGAATTTTTCTCGCAAGCGACTTTATCTATCGACAAAGACTGACACGATTTTGTGTAGTGCGGGATCAAGACTGAAGAGCGACCAGCATATCAGCAACGACCCAGAACAGCAACATCCGCTACAACTTACACACGATTCTAAGCGTCTTACGCAGAAAATATTTTTGTACCGTATTGTAGTCCTCAAAGGCAGTCGTCGTTTGTCCGAAATGACCATTCAAACAACTACCAACAACCAAAGCTTTTCCTTTGCAATGTTCTTGATGTGATTGATAAAATTTAGCCAGAATGAATCTTTTTTACTTTGCTCGCATGCTCCCCAGGTATACTAACAATAAACCATATCTCAGCTCTTATTACCATTCACTAGATTGACAGCCATCACTGGACCTTCGAATGTCAACTTGCTCTCGATAGTAATTTCTAAAGGACCAATTTCTGTTTCTTCAGTAAGCTATTATCCGGACATCCTAGAAACACGCCCGATTCCCGGTGTTTCGCTGGAATAGTTTTATGTCGCATGCTCTCATGCAGCATGAGCGGCGTTCCTATAGAGCTGGGCAGTGCCATTAAAGATGTTCCACGGACTCTATTTCCTCTTCGTCTCTACAGCTTCTGCAGAAGTCATTTGCAAATCTAGTTTTCCGACATGGCAGTGTCCGGTTTATACGCCGATGAGCATCCGAATTTGACTTCTGTTAAGAGAGAAGAGACTTTGATCTTTTGGTGTCAACATCAGGCCACAGACTTCGGGTTACGACGCAACCGCTGATTATTCCTTAGGCAGTTGTGTGGTGACGTCGTCTTTAAAAGTCTAAGCAGTGTAAAACGACGATAGCACCTGTCCGTCCGCTAGTAGTGAGTAGTAGTACTAGTGAGAGCCGTGTTTGGCCAAATTTTTTGCTTTCTCATTCCCTTTCACTCCAACTCAGAAGAGTAGAACTGACATATAGACCTAAGTGCCGAGAGGCAATCTGTGATGCCCTTTGCATTTGCAAGGTTGGAGCCGATTGCTTTAAGTGCTGCTTGACTGTCCACACATATGTTTTTTTCCATTGCTGGTAGTTCCATCGATAGCTTGAAAGACACTGCAGTGATCAGTCAGTCGAAACGACTGGTTAATAGCAAGTGCTTCTGAGAAGACACCATAGCATGTACCTTTTCCTATTTTTGAACCATCCGTATAGACGGTTTTACCTTTAATGATGTGTACTGGGTGAGTCCCAGTCCTGTCTTTCGCGTATAGTTATTCTGAAATTTTCTCTCGAAGTCAAACCTGGCTTTCTCGTAATCAGCAAGTGGAATGATTCCCTTCCGATTAAAGATTTCAAGTATACTACAGTGTCCGCAATAGACAGGCTTCCAAATTTCGTTCTCTCTTAATCTGAGAGCCGCTTTAGCTGCCATGTTTTTAGTGAATAGCTTAATGGGTTGTAGGTTCAATAGCGTTTCCAGACCGCTAAGGTACACAGGTACCTTATATCCAGTCGTGTGAACCCACGGATTTGCATGCAAACTTTCAGCACAGTATAAAGATGATAAATGTGTTGCTAGGCTCACCTTAATGTTGAAAATTTCTATAATTGACTTCCCCCTTTAGTCGCCTATAACGAGAGAAGTATTCTTTTTGAGTGTTATACTGCAGGAAGATTCTAGCACCGCCCCTGCACCCCTGCACAACTAAAAAAAAAGAAAATGGCTTCTTTCTACAAAAATTAAGCAAATAAATAAAAAAAACTTTAACATATCACAGAAAAAAGTTTATTGTTGAGCTCTCCGGAACGAAAGCTTCTAAGAGAAAACTACCTTTAAACGTTGAAAATGTCTGGCCAATCCTTATAATTGATAGAAGGGTTAAAGTGATTTTGGCAGTCCAATGTATTTTGAGAGAATCTACTTGCAGTGTTTCTTATTCACTTTTTAAAGTCCAACTCGCTAGGCGAAATGCAAACATCTGACAATCCTACATTCAAGTCTAACAAGACATTCCCTAATTCCATAATGACATCCATCCTCTCGTCCCTCTATCATTCCATCTACACAGATAATTTTAGAAAATCCATTGCTCTAATTTATTTTTAATTATCGACGACAAAAGCTTATCGCGAGAGCCATAAACATTATACCACTCGGAAAGCAATTACCACCGCTGCTGATGGCTTCATTTAAGGACAGAACAATAACGACATTCGCATTCCTCTCTCTCTCTCTCCTGCTTGTTGTTGGTTATCACAAGGACAGACACATGAACTCTTGATAATTGAAAACTATAAACGAGCATTATACCATGATTCGATGCCATCTTTCAAGTTTCAAGTTTCGTGTTTATTGTTTCAATTTCTTACGAAAATAATATTAATCGATAAAGGAACTAGTCACGTTCCAGATTATCCTCCAAAAACTATTGCCTATATGTAGTTGTTTTGTTGCCAATTAGGGAGTTGACCAAACCACAATGTTGTTATTGTTGTTGCTGTTGTGTTTTTAAATAATACACCCTCCTGGGCAGTGTGCATTGCAAATGACGGATAAAACTTTTTCCAAATATTGGTTTTAGATAAAATATTTATGGAACTCCTAGCTAATGACGTGATTGAGCCTATTGATCCAAATAACATTGGCCGGGCCGTAGGTATATAAAACTAGTGAATTTAGGCAGTCGAAATGTATCGCTTGAGAATGACAATAAATTTTGGCGGGTTATGTTTGTCTAGGGCCGAATTAAGCGATGTTGACATTGCTAATGGAGCGGAAGGGTTGTGCTGATTTTTGTTGTTGTTTTTTTTTCACACAATCTTCGAAGTACAAAAGGTGACAATAGATTGCTCGTTTGGGGTGTCATTAAAGGGGCAGAGATTGATTTCCAACTTTGATGGGAATTTTATTTCACCAAATTGGTATTTAAGTGGTGTCGTGGGAATTTTCGATGGATTTACTCTATTGGTCGTAGGTGTTAGAGGAAACTATCGGATTGTATTGCAGTTATTTTGGTTATGTTCAATATAGTTTCAGATTGCTTATTTCTTTTGTTGACTGAGTTCAAACAACTTATTTATCTATTTACTATCTTTCGATTTGTGTTATTAATATATATGTATATATATTTTTGGGCGGCACTTTTACAAAAACTTGATTCCAATGCGTATTTAAGGAGATTTTAGGTTCTAGCAAAAGATTTGACTTGGCAAGGTTTTCAGATTATAAATGAATATAAATTACCTGATGGTTTGTTTTGTAAATCTGGGAAAATAATTGTATATCAATACCAACGGAATAAAATTACCCAAACACGAAACACTGAATGGAGACAATATGTATATCGAAATAAACATGAAATGTCTTATCATATCATGAATCAGTAAGGCTCATTCTATAATCTTCTTTGTAATTGCTCGATGTCCGACCCAGAATTACTCGAAAACTGTAAGGCCTATGAATCTGAAATTTTGAAATATAGATCATGACCTTAAAAGGTGCTGAAATATAAAACCGGGGGAGAATAGATCAAATCCAAGTTACACAAAAAAAAATATGGCGCAAGATCAAATAAAATGTTAAAGAACTATGCAAATTATACTGTGTTGGACGGATATAGTAAGTAAACATAGAGCTAAATTCATCATTTCAGGCAAAATGTTCAACATTTCAAATATTGTACATTTAGAATGTACTGTTGCGATATAAGGGTAACAGTTGGTTTTACTTCTGTTGGTTTTTATTTGGTCAAAGCATTGCAAGATAGAAATTGCAAAATTTAGTGCAGATTCGAGAAAAGTGCTGTTTTGGTTTTGGGAGATTGTTACACATCTGCCAAACAAAACATGTAAATTTGTGAATTAAGGCAAAATCGCTTACAACGACGAAGCCTATATCGACCTGTGGTTTGTTATGAGCAAGTTCGTAGGTCTTCACAGAGCTAATAGCAATATAAACCTATCGACTTAAAATATAGTTTCCCACGCAATATTTATATTTTCTATTCAATTTGTCATTTCAATCCGAATATAATAAAGCAAACCGTTAATATTAATCACACGGCCGATAATAACAGTAGTGTAATCATACATAAGTAAGAGCTCGTTTTAATGTCCATCAATTTGGCTTTATTGGAAGGATAATTTTATGCCATTAATGTTTAAATATGATTTCGGGCATGTGGTCTCCGCGGCTGGTTCGAATAAAGACAAGTCTTGAGGTCCCATTTTCAACAACTTTTTCAAGCATTTGGGGCTGCCTGTCGGCAATAACGCCACGAATGTTGGCTTTCAAGTCCCCTAACGTTTCTGGTTTGTTTGCGTAGGCGAGCGACTTCACATATCCCCAAAAAAATAATCCGATGGTTTTAAATCACACGATCTTGGTGGCCAATTGACAGGTCCATTCCGCGAAATTATGCGTTCATCGAATGTTTCCTTCAATAAATCGATTGTGACGTGCGCTGTTTGGCATGTAGCGCCGTCTTGTTGGAACCACATCTCATCCACATTCATGCTACCCAATTCGGGAACAAAATAGTCTGTTATCATGGCTCTATACCGGTCTTCATTAACGGTAACTGACTCTGCAGCATCATTTCGGAAGAAGTATGGCCCAATGATTCCACCAGCCCATAGAGCACACCAAATAGTCAGTTTATGTGGATGTAATGGCGTTTCAAGGGTCTCATGTGGATTCTCTTCACTTCAAATGCGGCAATTTTGCTTGTTGACGTAGCCATTTAACCCAAAATGAGCCTCTTCACTGAACAAAATTTTGCGATGAAAATCGGCATCGATATCAATCTCATTTTCGGCCCATACACAAAAATCACGACGCATTGCATGGTCTCGCGGCTTTAATTCTTGCACAAGCTGCATCCTGTAAGGTCGTAAGAAGAGATCTTTGCGCAAAATCTTCCATAAAGTTGATGGAAAAAGCTCCAATTGCTGTGCACGGTGGCGAATCGATTCATTCGGGTCCCCTTCAACACTTTGCTCTACAGCGGGAATTGTTTCTTAGGTGCGCACTGTTCGACGTCTCTGCGGTTGCTTATTATCACATAGAGTAAACGTAGTGCGAAAACGAGCCTTGGTTAACCGAATTAATTGCTCTGATGGACGATTATGTCGAACCTAAAATGAACGCAGCTTGCGGTAAACTTCGCGAACTGAACCATTATTTTCGAAATAAATTTGCACGATTTGCAAGCTTTGTTCATTTGTCAACCTGTTCATGATGAAATGGCAGACCAAACTGAACATAAATGACATTAGAGTTGCCAGATTTGACCACAAAATGTCAGTTTTATCTCTATTCGAAAAACCAACCTCTAAAAAAAACATAAGGAAAGGCTACAGTCCGCTTGGAGCGAACAGTATGATACCCTATCCCTATCCCTATATGCCCCAAAAAAACCTTAAGAAGATGATGGATAGCATTTTATTTCATTCTATAAAATTTAGAAAAAAAAACACATTTTTTGAAAAAACGCCCCCAAAAAGTGGGCGTGGCCAAAAACTTTGTATGGACGATATATTGGAAAAAATATTGGCTAAATATCTTGTTAAACATTTTTTTTCGGTTTCTATGAAAATTATCGAAGAAAACAGCATTTTAGTGAGAAACGCCCACAAAAAGTAGGCGTGGCAAAAAACTTTATATGACAAACTTATAAAGGAGGGCAGTGCCTACATATCTTGTGAAGGTTATAACCCTCTATCTGTCCATCTGTAGCTTTAAATCGGTTTTTTCTAAATTGTGGGCGTGGCAGTGGGCGTATTCCAAAAAATTTTACACTTAACCATTTCGGAGCCCTAGGGAGTATGTGGTCCAAATTTCAGCTTTCTAGCTTGAATTTAAAGGCCTAAAAGTTGCGTACGGACGGACGGACGGACGGACGGACGGACGGACATTGCTAAATAGTCTTAGGATTTGGTCCTGATCATAAATATATATACTTTTATGGGTCTACGACGAATATTAAGGGGTGTTACAAACTATGTATCAAAATTAATATACCCTTAGGATAGGGTATAAAAACCTTTATAATAATCTTAGTTTTTAAATATGATCATATTTTAACATCAATACGCAAAGCTTATTGACGAAATTTGTTGTCTAAGCGGAATTATGTGTTAAAGGTTATCTCCCTGGTTTCCCTTAATTGTGTTCTTTGTGGCAATTTTATTTTTTGTTATGAAACACAAGGGGCTTAGCTTTTTAAGACCAGCTTTCCTTACATGTTTTTCATCATTATGACAAAAGCCTGGCTTTTATGAGATGCCTGAAAATTCGGAACAGAAAATACAGAGGTGAAATATTGGTAAGGCGCATGCACCAATTCACCGAACAAGTTTCGCTGATGACTGGACTATGTATTAGTTCCCAGCTGCTTTGGCAGCAGCTCATTTCAACTCTTTCAAACTCTTTCAGCATCTGTCCACCGAATAGAACAAAATGGCGTCATTGACAGCAGCGATTTCGAGTTCGAGTTCGTCTACCTCGGTATAAACATCAACCGTATCAAAATGTATGCCTGCCTGCAGTTCTGCTATACGAGTACCTGACGATCAGCACCAGAAATTAGGTTATATTAGGTTCTTTTGAAAGAAAAATTCTCCGTGGATCAAGCACTTTATTTAGAACAGCTTAAAACAACGCATACATTTAAAAAGATATCCCACATAAAAATAAACAAAATCAAAAATTGTCTCAATTAAAAAATGAAAATTTATCAGTCGGTTCATTTAGCTCTCGCTCTCTTTTTATACCCTATCCTAAGGGTATATTAATTTTGACACATAGTTTGTAACACCCCTTAATATTCGTCGTAGACCCATAAAAGTATATATATTTATGATCAGGACCAAATCCTAAGACTATTTAGCAATGTCCGTCCGTCCGTCCGTCCGTCCGTACGCAATTTTTAGGCCTTTAAATTCAAGCTAGAAAGCTGAAATTTGGACCACATACTCCCTAGGGCTCCGAAATGGTTAAGTGTAAAATTCTTTTGAATACGCCCACTGCCACGCCCACAATTTAGAAAAAACCGATTTAAAGCTACAGATGGACAGATAGAGGGATATAACCTTCACAAGATATGTAGGCACTGCCCTACTTTATAAGTTTGTCATATAAAGTTTTTTGCCACGCCTACTTTTAGTGGGCGTTTTTCACTAAAATGCTGTTTTCTTCGATAATTTTCATAGAAACCGAAAAAAAATGTTTAACAAGATATTTAGCCAATATTTTTTCCAATATATCGCCCATACAAAGTTTTTGGCCACGCCCACTTTTTGGTGGCGTTTTTTCAAAAAATGTTTTTTTTTTCTAAATTTTATAGAATGAAATAAAATGCTATCCATCATCTTCTTAAGGTTTTTTTTGGGGCATATAGGGATAGGGATAGGGTATCATACTGTTCGCTCCAAGCGGACTGTAGCCTTTCCTTATGTTTCTCTTTTACTTTCCGTCCATTTCATATTTAACATACATATCCATGCGGCGTGCGGGGACTTTTTTCCAGCCTCTTTATCATAATAATTTTCAATTATGGTGTTGATTTAATCGATTTCAATTAGTCCAAACATATTGGTCAAAAATATTGCGCTAATGGAGTTGACTATGACACACACCAGTCAGACACAGATGCACACGCACAGTGTGTGGTTCTGCATACATTTCGATTGGTTTCGGATGACGACAGCCCACACCCAGCACCAGGACCAGGACCAGGACGACTTAGTAGCAACGGTAGAAAATGTTCACGCATACATATAGGTCACACACAATCCAATAGTCGGTTATGCAGATTTAATCACCAGCAATAATATTATTTTGCAAAATTTGCATATCTCGGGCACGGCGACGAGGATATACACACTTGTTGTTTGCCTGCGCCTGGCCTGTCATAGTCATTGCCACCTCTCACACCAGCAGCACTGCAATCAGCAAAACATATCGATGGTGTGCAACGTATCCTATCATCAGGATAACGACGACGACTCGACACTGCGTGTGTAGGTGTGTAGGACTATCCGAGAGCCGAGACCCCACTAGCAAACATAGTTAATTTGTCATATTTAATCGGTGGGCAAATAGAGTCACAGTAATTAGAATTATGCTGGTGGGTGAGTAAAAAATAATAAACGAGTTTTCAATTTCTCCATAATGCTCTAGAGCTAGATAAATTCAGTCTGTTGGGGATTTACGTTACAACAAATTAAATGAAATAGAAATAAATAATATTTATTTTGATGATTATCTGGGTTGACTGGCCATGTGAATCAAACAGGTTGCTGACAAATACATGTCAGTAGATCATGTTAATTTAAAACAACTAATTTTTTTAAATATAGGGATAATCTGTGATTAACCTCAGATTAACAACCATTCTTTATTTTGCCGATTTAAATTAATTCGGAATGAATCGAGCTACAGAGGTAAAAATTGGACAGGAAAGATTAGCGAAAACAAAGGGTTAAGGTTGAAAAAAAATTATGTGTTTACTTATTTCCGGTGGCTTCAAGTTCCAGTTGAGTTCTATTAATTGTATATTCAATTTGGAAGGTTATCCGATGTCAACAAGTACTTAGACCCTATGGATGGTTGCTTTACAAGACCTTAAAATCTTTCATTCAACCGAATACACGTATGACCGTATGACAGAGTTGAAAATTGCAAATTTTAAAAGGCAAAATAATACAAATTATGCTGTATTGTACAAATATGGTTTATAGTAAGGTAGCATAGAGCTAAAATTCATCCTTTCGAACCAAGTGTTTAGCATTTCGAATTTTGTACGTTTAAAATGCACTTTTACGATAAAAGGGGTGCTAGTTAGTTTTACTTTTGTTGGTTTTTATTTGGTCAAATCATTGCCATATAGAAATTGCAAAATGTAGTGCAGATTCGAGAAGAGTAACAAGTGCCAGAGAAGAAACGAAAAACTTGGCTATATAATAAATTTGTAATTCAGTCAAAATTGCTTATAACGACATTCTGTAGGATCTTTCGTTTCGGTCTCGAGTAAGCTAATATCGATTAGAGTTTCTACTTAAATATAGTTGCCCACAAAATATTTGTATTTTCTATGCAATGCAAGCAATCTGTCATTTCAATTCGGGTACAATAATGTAATCTACTTTATAGAAATATATAAAGGGTGTTTTTTTGTTAGAGGTATAGAACTTTGAAATGGAATAAAACAAAGATGATTTTTTTAAATTGTCATGAAATTTACTTTATTCGAAAGATAATTTTCTGGCATTATAATTTAAATATGATTTCTGGCATATGACCACCGCGGCTGGCTCGGACATTGTATAATCTGGAGGTCCAATATCGGCATATATAGGCAATAACGCGGCGATTGTTCCAAACACGGGCTAGGCTGGGCATTCAGCTAGTAGCAGCAAAGTAGGCTTTAATAGGAGCTTGGCTAACTAAGCAAATGTACAAAACAGTGACTTTTAATCTTTTTCTTCAAAGGATATTCGCAGCAGTTGCGATCGCAAAGATTTCAGCTTGAAAAGCATTCATTTTTCTATCTTAGGATTTAGATAATTTTATCCGATAATCGGTTGAGTATACTCCGGTTCCAGACCCTGGAGTCACGAATAGCAAATGAAGCATACAGAGTAATAAACGGACAACCCCATTTTCTCTTCCCTTCGAAATATGGTTATTAATATAGAAATATAAAAAAAATATTTCTATGTACGTGTATGTTTTTCGGCTTCATCTTCTTCATCATCTCCATTCCCGTCACCGTTAGCATCAGCAGCATGTACTATTGTTTCCAAAATTGAATTGCGATCCGGTACTTCTGTGGCTACGATACCGTCATCGACTTCAACATAATCCTTCCAAATCACGCCTTCAACATTGTAATCTGTTCCAGATTAACTCGATTTCATTAGTATCCTCGTTTAAACACCTGAGTATGTTAAGTATAACATCATTTTCATCGTCCCATGTGTTAGCCTTAAATTCAAGCTTTAAAAGCCAACTCGTAAAAAGATCTGCTATCATACAAGAACGTTGGCTAGCTACATAATCTACCGGCTAAGATTTAATTTTTTTAAATCAGCCATGATTTTTGCTCTTCCTTATAATTAAGAGCTTTAAATTTATGTTGGATACCAGGCATGTCACTCTTTTTTAACTGAGCTTGACCCCAAAATATTTTTCACCTTTTAAAGCCAAACATTTAAAAAAAAAACACCGAGATCTGTTCATCGGCTTTTGTCTTATCAATAGAAGCGCTTTCAGCAGATAAAACTTTTTAAAGTACTTGCGTTGAAATTAGGACCTTGAAATTTCACCCCTTGTTTTTTTTTAAATAGGACCATTAAATGGTAAATTATTCCCACCCATACTTTCGAGCCAATTGAAAACAGCTTTTTCAACACTTTCGTACTCACAAACCTTGTTCCGCCTTAGCTGACCATTAATATATGCAAAACTATGTCGAAGTCTTAATTGGTCTCTTTCTCTTAAGCAGCGCAGTTGTTCATACAGAGACGTACGGTTGTGTGCGCGATGCGACTAAGAGGGCTGTGTTTTACTAGTTGGGAAAGGATTCGTATTCTGTATTCGACTAAGAGGTATTGCAAATAGACCAAGAGTCGAAAGAATGTATTCCAGTTAGACTCCAGTAGAGGGAAGGAGTCGCCTGTATTTTCAACTACTTGGCCACGGTCTTAAGAAAAATTCCCTCGGCTTTAAGGTTTAGGTACTGTCTAATGAATTAAAAAAACAAAAAAAATTCGTGTGGACGCGTAAGACGATTTAACAATGTACCGAATTTTAGGCCGTTAAATTTATGCTCGGAAGCTGAAATTCGGAACATATACTCCCTATGATCCCGAAATGGTAGAGTGCACAAGCCCACAATCAAGAAAAAACTGTTTTAACCCTAAATTTGTTCTTCCACGCTGGCAAAACCACTGCGGAAGCTTTTCTATCTGTCCTATTCTTCAGGGCTCTTTCCGAGAAGATGGAAAACAGCATTTGTCCAGCCCGTCCCAAAAAAAGGCGAATCTTCCTCTCCCTCCTCTTACCGACCAATTGCACTTACGTCCCTTCTTTCCAAGGTCATGGAAACGCTGATAAATCGTCAGCTTATGAAATATCTCGAATCCCGAAAACTTCTTAATGACCGGCAGTACGGTTTTCGCAGCAACAGATCCACTGGTGATTTGATGACATATCTAACCGAAAAGTGGAACCAATCTATTCACCATGGTGGTGAAAGCAAAGTCGTTGCGCTTGATATTTCAAAGGCATTTGACAGAGTTTGGCATCAAGCTCTCTTGTCGAAAATGCGTGCATTTGGGATCGATGTTACCCTTCTTCAATGGATTAGAAATTGCCTTTCGGACCGTTCAATACAAGTTGTTTTGGACGGTTTTCAAGTCTGCAACTCACCAAATAAATGCTGGTGTCCCTCAAGGCTCTGTTTTGTCTCCGATTCTCTTTCTCATTTTTATCAATGACCTCCTGTCTGTCATTTCTAATCCAATCCATTCCTTTGCTGATGACAGTACCCTCAGCTTTACATATTCGTTTCCTGGGCAACGCCCCTCATCTTCGGGCGTTGAACTGGAACGGCAACGTATGTTAAGCTCATTGAATTCCGATCTTGACAGCATTCTTAAATGGGGTAAAACCAACAGAGTGGAATTTAATGCTTCCAAAACGCAATGCTGTCTGCTGTCATTGAAGCGAACCCCTAATTCTCTGCCATTATCCATGAATGGCACTTGCATCGCTGAAACCGAAAGACTTTCCATTCTCGGTATGTGTGTTAATGACAACCTTCGTTGGAATGACCACATATTTGATGTCGCCAAGAACGCTGCGAAATGTCTAGGCTTCCTAAAGCGATGCAAGAAATATTTCACCCCTTCTGATCTGGCTAGAATCTATAAGGCTTATTCGCCCAAAACTTGAGTACAACGCTCATATCTGGTCTGGTGCACCAATAACATATTTGGAGCTACTTGACAGGATCCAAAAACGTGCGGTAAAACTCATTGGCGATCGAGACATCGCGAAATCACTTGACTCTCTTAGTCATCGTCGTAATGTCTCCTGCCTGTCATTGTTTTATCGGTATTTCCACCACAAGTGCTGAAATGAAATAGCCAGTTGCATTCCACCCCTACAGCAATTCAACCGCAATACTCGCCTTGCGAGTATTGCACATCAGTTTACCCTTAAGCCTGTTTTCGGACGTACTCTGAAATATAAAGATTCCTTTCTCAACCGTACAATACGAATGTGGAATGCTCTACCACGCTCTGTTTTTCCTTTGCATTTTAATTTACAAACATTTAAAACCAACGTGCATCGGTTTCTCCCTTTCCCTAATCCTTCATTTCCCTAATGCCCGCACTGTGTCACTTCATTATAAGGATATCCAAAGTCCCTTTAGTGCGCGTACATTATAAAAAAAAAAAAATTTCATGTAATAAAGCGCTAAGACCATCACAAAAGGTGTAGAAATTAAACTCGTTCTCAAGTTTATCATATAAAGCTTTTCGACAAGCCTACTTTTTGGGGGGCGTTTTTTTTTAACAAAATGTTGTTTTCTTCGAAAATTTTCTTACAAAACAAAATTTATGATTTTATGATTTTATTGTAAAAGACCAAATAAAATGTCATCCAATTTTTTTTCTACGCCTTTTTCATCGGGAGGGATTTGGATAACGTTCGCCCCAAGCGGACTGTAGCCTTTCTATACGTTTTTAAATACTATATATCTCAAATAATAATTTCAATTTGTTTTTGCCTTTTTAATATTTTTGGTGAGTCAAAAAAGCTACAGTGCTATTATCGAATAACGGTACTTTATAACAATTCAAATATCTCAATATTTCAGAAAACAATGTCATACAAAGCAAGTAAAAGTAAAAAATAAAAATATTCAATTTTTCAGAGTAAGTGGAATATTTTTAAGGGAAACTAATAGTCTTTTGTTAGCTAACTTAATTTGTAAACTAACTTGACGTCGAATTGAGCCAGGGTAGCTCGTCTGATTATATTCCGTTATGTCGCTTTTTCCAAGTTTATTTTGAAACGTAATTTTATTGAAATTTTCCGATTATTAACTCACAGTTTAATATATCTAGATATCATCATAGTGACCCTAAATCCAACAATATATAGTCGTTTAGAAATGAGCTGTGGTGATAACCCCACTTATATTGAGGCCAATTCATCAGAAACTTTAAAAAAAAAAATTGATAAAACATTTCGACCAGATCAGCAAACTTCGTCCCCCCAAAAAAAACCCAAGTGTTAACCTCTTTTAAGTGCATCCACCGCCACCAAAACAACCAAAACACATTCCTCATAAGCCCTGATACGGTGGTCACACTTACTTATCATAAGTTATTTCCTATCAAGCGACAAAACTTTGCATAACACCGTGTAAACTTGTGAGAACGTTCCCATATTAAAATTCTTGGCAAAGACTTTTCACATAAATTAAAAGTTTTCCTCCATCTATAGAAAAGGGAGCCTCCTCAGCAGCTATATGGCATAACAATACCAACAATAACAACCAAACCAGTCACCCAAACAGTTGTGGCAGCAGTCAGGCGGCAAAACCTCTCTAGACTGTATGTGTTTGTGTGTGTATAACACTCTATGAATGAGTCGCTTAAGGACTTCGAGGAAGTATGCTTTTCACTTCATCCACCGCCGATAGTCCTTGTGGCCTATCCTCAAGTACAAGTGAGAAGAGAAAAAGGATATTATGTGTCATTTGTTATTCCTTGTAAAACAAAGTTTTTCACAAAATTAAAGGATTTATCCTTGGCTCGAAGAAAAGTCTATGGGCGGAAGGCGAAATTAAAACGACGCGGTACCGGTAACACATAATGCATGACCCTCTACCCTTAGTGCTGCTGAAAAGTGCACTTGAAAGATGTAACACTGGTTGTCTGCCCGCACCCGCACCAGCACCTACATTCACTCTCTAAGATGAAAAACTTATCAATTCCTTTTGATAGTACCACGCACCTGAATTATTGATGAGGTTTCCCTCTCACTCTCTTTAGCAGTAGCTTGCATCCTCATGTACATTGTACATATGTATTCCTTGCAGATGCGACGTAAAATTTTTGAGGTTAAAAAGTTGAAAAGGATTGTCTACTTATGGGCTGATTGAAAAGTTTTTTAATTAATTTTCGGCTTGCTGCGCCAGTTTCAGTTTCTTTCAACGGATCTCTTGCATTTCATCTCTTTATCGCTTCTTAACCTGCTATGACGAAGATTCAGGACTCAGGATTCAGGACTCGGGACATCAAAAATTAATTTTCTCCACTAACTTGACGGATTCTATGCGAGTGAAATAATTTATGTTTTCTTCTGAAACACCCACACACACATCCAGCTCTCCCCTATGATGCGAGAAAAGAAATAGGAAAATGAAACTTTTTCAATAATAAATAAATCAAACTGTCATAGAACGTGTCAAAATTTTCCGCCAAGCCCCCTCAGCTCTGTCTATATTATATGGCAGCTCAGGAAAGAAGAGGGTGCTGGATAATATTATGACTTTAGACAGAGTCAATTGTAGAGTAATTGCGAAAAATGTCCTTTTAATGGGTTGGTTTGAAAATAAAAACGAAAAGCAAAAGTCATATTAAGTTAGCCGTGAAATAAGATTTTGCAACATGTTGCTAAGAAAAATAGAATGCCGCATCGGTATTAGGTCCTTCCAAGGGTAGTTACCTACTCATAGACTGTTGGTTGGTATTTTTTTTCTTGGTAACTGTATTCCTGAAAAGTCAATTAGACGGTTGAAACTCGAGTATAAAGATGTGGGGGGTGTCCTGGCAAATTTAGGAAGATAAAAGGATCTTCTTTTTTCTTCGGATCCATTACAAATGCATCATTTATTCAAAATGCTTGCTGAATATTATGTATTTTGTTTGTTGTCAAATTAAAGAAGAAAGCAAGGTTGATACTATATATCAATTTCATTCCAATTGTCAACTGTGAATACAAAAATTAAAAATAAAGTAAACGATAGGAGGCGCTGTGTCTATTTTATTTATTACATTATAAGGTATATACATATTTATTTAATTACAATCTGTCTCGGATAAAATATGTATATTTGTGATTTTAACCATCCCAAAATCCAATAGGCTTCAGGTGATGTGGATGGCACATTTCAAAGCCCGATTAACTCTTTATCTGCTGAAATTGTAGATGCATTACAAGCATTGAGCTATCTCAAGGTTAATCCTCAAGGTCGTTTACATGACCTCATCTTTACAAACAACAGTGTTGTGAGCTTTCATTCTAGAAGTATTTCACCACTGGTATCAGAAACGATATGTACCATCCGTCTTTATACCTATTTTCAAACCTTTATTATAATGAGCTTAATATTTCTGATTTTTTTAACTTCGATTTTAAAAAAGCAAACTATGTTAATAAATATTTGTGATGAACTTAAGAATTTTGACTGGTGTCCTTTTCTCTCATTAAATATTAATGCGTCGAGTTTTATCGGGTTATTAAGGAAACTTTATTTAAAAACCTTCCTGTAGTTCGTGTACGTGACACTTCGTTTGTTTCTTGCCCGTGAGATAACAAAATCACTCGCTTTTTAAAAAATCAAAAGTAATAAAGCTTACAGACGGCGGCGTTAAGGTCTGAAATATGAGGTCTATACGTTGTATTTACAACTTAAGTCAGAATTTAAAACGGCCTATGTCAACAACATTGAGACTTATATTCATTCAATTTAATCCGAATAAAAATGTTGGTTATCCTGTCTCTCTTTCCTACAATAATCAATCGTCTAACTCCTCTTTTATAATATGTAATAACTTGGGAAATTTCTTCCAATCTGTTTATTTAGTTAATGAATCTAATGTAGATGAGTATTTCTAAAGCTATATTCAAGAAAATCAAAGCCCTATCTTCAACAATGTTTGAACCTCTGAAGAGAATACATTAAAATGCTTGTTGGAACTAAAAACGAGTTTCAGTCTCGGATCTGATGGTATACCTTCAATATTCAAGAAATGTGAACAACCTTTGTAAGATATTTACTTACTTACTTACTTAATGGGCTCTCGACCCTTGAAATAAGGACTAAGACACGGCAACCTTCCATTCTCTGCGATCCTGGGTACACTACTTCCAGTTATCCAGACCAAGCACTCTGGCATCCGCGATAGCTTGGTCCTTACAACGGAGGATCGGTGTTCCTTGTCGTCTTGAAACTGGGGGCTGGTATTCAAAGATCCTCTTCACTGGAGCATTATTGTCCGTTCGCTCGCTGTGGCCGAGCCAATATAGTTGGCGTGTTTTGGCCTTCTGGACTATATCCACATCTTGGTACAGCTCATAGAGTTTGCGGTTGTATCTTCTTCTCGCACACAGGCCCAAATATCCGACGAAGAATTTTTCTTTCGAAGGAGCCATCATGTCGATGCAGTCTATACCGACTTTAGCAAAGCATTTGACAGTGTAGACCATAATATATTACTTTTTAAACTTAAACGTTTGGGGTTTCTACGTCGGGTTGGGTTGGTTGTCATCATATTTGAAAAATAGACTTCAATTCGTAAATTTTAGAAAAGCTATTTTAAATAAAATATGCCTTACTTCAGGTATGCCACAATGAAGCCATATCGGCCCACTTCTATTTGTCCTATTCGTTAATGATGTTATTCAACTTCTGCTTAAGTTTAATATTTTGATGTTTGCGGATGATTTCAAAATTTTTGAATCTGATGTTAATACTAAGGGCTTCCAAGTTTTAAATTCTCATATGCAGAAACTTTCAATTTGGTGTTCGAAAAACTATTCATGGTTAACTATGATGGTTACTAAATTATCTTTTTTAGGCAATAGTCATTAAATTATTGTATGTATCTTGTGTCACGTCCGTTTTGGAATATTCGGTATCCATGCTATAAAGTCCATATTAATAAAGTTGAGGCCATCCAAAAAATATTGCTGAGATTTACCCTTAGTGGGGCTCCCCTGGGTTGATCTTTACAGCTTTCTCTCTTACCAATCATGACTTCAACTTTAAAGCTTAGAAAGTTTTGAACTCAGAAGAACAGTGGCCAGAATCACTTTTATTCAAAGCATTATTATTAGCTAGATATTGTAAGACAACTGATATTTTAAGACTTCTGACTATTAATATTGCGAAGCTTAAGCCGGTTTTTAGGAATTTTAACTGGTCGGTATGCTTCGTCGACAACGACATGGATGCCTCTGCCCATAAGTTTACAAATATAATTCATCTGGGTATTAAACATTTTATCCCTAAAACAATAAAGAGTATCAAACATAGAAAACCTTAAGCTGTGAAGAAGCTATCAGGGCTAAAGAGGTAAGTTTTAGGTCATTTAAGGCCAGTCCAACTGAGGAAAACCGAAAAAAGTTCAAATGAGCCACAAACGACTGCAATGCCCAAATTTTTCTACGGCCAAAAGTTGTGGCAAAAAATTCTACAAAGTCCCAGCGATAGTAAAAACTTTTGTTCGTTTTTTAAGAATATTAAAAATTTGGCCTCGTCATCTATTTCGACACTCATTTGCAATGAAACTCCTGCTGTCAGCTCTTTCGATAAAGCCTATTTGCTTGCTGCTCATTTTGCGACTCGTTCAGAGCTCCCAGATTGTGCTTCATCTCCCCCGCACTTGAGCGCGTATAACACTCAATTGGACAAATTCATTTCTGCACTCGTTCATTGGTAAGAGTACTTAATAATCTTAAGATACACCAATCCGCTGGTCCAGATGGTATTTTCCTTATCCTTCTGAGGAGGTGTTCTTATACGCGGGCAAAACCAATGCATTAACTTTTCTATCTCCCCTATTCTTCAAGGCTCTTTCCGAGAAGATGGAAAACAGCATTTGTCCGGTCCATCCCAAAATAAGGCGAATCTTCCTGTCGCTCCTTCTACCGACCAATTCCTTCTTTCTAAAGCCATACAAAACGCTGATACACTTTTAGCAATGTTTGCTATCGAGTTGCAAAAGCGTTTACATAAAAATGCACTCATATCGGGAAACAAATACAGAATGTCTATCACTGGCCAACATGATGTTATTCAACATTTTTCCACATTTATATTTCCCAATACGTAGAAATTTGTCAATAATGTGATTTTGATATGTCAGATGTCACTCAGCCGGGATGCAACGAATTTTAGTAAACATTTTGTCAGTGATGCCATTTTCAAGCTATTTTTTTTGGAAAACTGTCAGTTAGTTATTGTATGGAGAACGATTCCTTATTTATAAGAAAAGTTAACAAACGGATAAGTTTTTTAACAGTGTACTATTTAACACACGAGCTAACGAGCGATTTATCATTAACAAGACTGATTTGTGTTCATTTAAAATTTTAAAACTGAACGCCTTAAATAAAGACAGAACAAAAACTGACAAAGTACCGATGGATTTTTGGAGACGGCCGATGGGTTAATTTTAAAGTCTTAACGCACGCACGGTAGCCACGGATTCTATGGGCACGGATTCAAACTCTGTTCGATGGTCTGCTATGAGGGGAAAATAAAAGGCAATTGACAACGATTTCTATTTCAAAGACCCAACCATAGCCGGATTGTGAAGCAGGTATAAGATGCAATGCTGTTGTGTCTTTGTCCTATGGAGCCTCTTGTCTATTGTAAGGACATAATTTTTTGGGTAAAAAAAATAATCCTTGCTTCTATATGTCCTCTGAAAAGGGGCCCACGCCCCATGATTTTTCAAAAAAAATTTTAAACTTTTGTGTTCACTAAGGTTTAAATATACAAAAAAAAATTTTAAAAATATCTTTTTCAATGGATAGAAATAATTCGGGTCTGAAAGGGTTAAACGAACACATCTCCATCTTTCTCTCTCAAAAGCACACTGTTCCCAGATAACAGGTTACACCGGGGAACCTGTCAGTTTTTGATTTAATGCACTAGCTTGACATCGGCTTCAGACACTTATTTTGTATATTTCCAAACAATTTAATGTCCACCCTTGTCATTTGAATCACAAGGGTTCGTTCAATCGTTTATTCGTTCAAAAATCACACAAATTAACCGAATAACCTTGTGTTCTGACCTTAACAGGCATATTGTCTATCTTCGAAAGCTTGTCATAATGCTTTCGTTTAAATTTCCTAGACACAAACAGACGGAGAGTTCTTGGTAAGCTTTTAAGCACTTCTCAACTAGCACTTCAAAACAATCGATCAAACAAAAAATATTTTATTCTGCTCAATTTGCACCTGACGTATAGTGTCCTGCCAAACATAAATAAAATAAATGTAATTGAAATGTCACAAAAACAAAATCAGACCCTCTATTGGACCAGCATCATTCAAGAAATTGAACGAGACGCTCGAAAGAAAACAAAACAGCAACGAATAAAAAACTACGATTTCTATCCTACCCTGCCAAGGAAACTTCACAATAGAGTTGCAAAAATTATACCACTGGACTTTTCCGATGATTTCGCTGAATCTGGACCTCATCAGAAGACTGAACCGCTTCCAACAAGAATCGAAGATTTGCAAATTCAACCAGAGGTCAGTCCTTCTTCATAACTCATAACTGAATTATATATTTATTTATTTTTTTAATTTACAAAGGAAGCGTACAATGAGAGCACTTGTTCGCTAATTGAACGAAAAGAAAAGGAACACCCAGAATTTAACTTAAATCTGGAATACACTGTTGAAAAGAAAGCAGCGAAGGAGAAGCAACATAACTGGTATTCAAAATACATATGCGCCGAGCGAAAAGATAGAATTAAATGGAAATCGAAAATTTACAAAATGGAAAACAGGATATGGGAAAAAACTCTCGACGAACAAGCTGAACAACTTATGGATACGGTGAGTGTATACGAAGTTGGAATCCATAAAATTCTATTATAGCAACCCTTAAATCGTAGTCAGCAGAACGGTTCGTCGAATGGGTGAACACACTCGGAAGCGAAAGTGAAAAGAATATGACAAAGAAAGAGCTTAAATCACTTTTCTCAATAGAGGGCAATATACGGCTTTTATCATCTATCCAAACCGACCCCAAGGAAGTAAAAGCTATTGCGAAAACAGTGGCCGATAGGTGGAACTTACCGGAAGTGAGAATTTTTTTTTTATTGAGTTTGTCTTTGAATTGTTGTACATTTTCTATCTATCTATTTGTGTATAGATGGCACTCGAGTTGAAATACCAAAAATATATAAATTCCCATCTGAAAGCAGCTCCTCGAAAGACAAACACTGTTGCATTTGGAGCAACTATTCCTTACAAAAATCGACCATGGGTCAATTCAATGGAAGATGTGACCATCAAGACTATCTTTCCTAATGAGTTGCGTAGTGGGGAGCATTTGTTCAAGGGAATAGCACATTTGCGTTCCACCAAGGCATTAATTGAGTATTGTAAGAAAAAGCCAAATGTTCCAAGACCCAGCTATTTGGTGGAGAATGGTTACTTCAAGGACACATCGAAGAGAGTTTCAGATACGGAAATTCCACTCTATGAGCTTTTGAAGATAAAATAACAAATTGTATTGATTTCTTTAACTAAATTTACGTAAATGGCACATGCGGTGAAGATGAACACAAAATTAAAAAACAACAAAAACATTATAAATAAATAAAGCTACCAGACAGTGTTTTTGGATGTTGGCGAAATAGATTTGCTTAGTTTTGTAATATTTAAATATCGTAATAGTTAACAGCATTTCTGTTCCGCAAGCAGTGTTGCTGCAGGTAATACGACATTTTTAGGCTTCAGATATGGATGCAGCTCAGCTTCTGGATAAAGCAGAAATTTCGTGGGGAGGGGGAATGGATTTAGACCAAGCATTCTTCATTCGTTGCATCCTTCGGAAAATACGTAATAACGCTATAGATTCATAAAAACCGCTTCCAAAACGTGGAAAAATAAAGGATTAACCTGTTATATGTTTGGCTATTCGGATCCGTTTTAGATTAAGCATAAGATTCCATCTTGTTCTTTCCTACTAAAATCATCTGGATATTTCAGACACCATAACAACTGGGAAATATTGTGAAGAAATTTAACGGTGAACAGTTGCAATCACAACAATCGATCGCGTATCCCTCAACCTCTGGAAACGTTTTTTGCAACAACATCAAAAAGCCGAGAAGCCATCAGTCTCTACCACCACCACGTAACCGCCGGTTTGATAAAGAGTTCCGACAAGCATACATGCAACAAAACAACATTCCTACAAAGCGACACTGCACAAAAGGACGATAGCGTCTCGTGAGCTCTACGAGCAAAAATGGAAAGAAGAGCATAGTCTTCTCCCGAGTAAAAAAAAAGAAAATAGATTGAAAATATAATGCGGTGCTACTCGAGGAATTATGTTCGGTAGTATTACCAAAAAGTAAAAATAATCTATCAGCATAACAAGACCCGAATAGAAACCTGTGGAGGAGAATAAGAAAACCTTGTATTAGAATTGCAGTCGGTACTGTAGACTGCTAAATGGCGAGAACGACACAAAAATATTTTCTGGCCGAACAGTATCTCAAACTAACAGCCTTACCAAAGAATGGGCCATAAACCTACAGGCACAACTATATATTGACGAAAGTGGCAGTAAAGGAGAACAGAGGCACATTGCGAACAGAAATTGCACGCGATTGCGCATAGGCGTTGTAGAGGTCCTAGGACCCAGAAGGACATATAGGACATAAGTAGGTAAGTATACATGAACTCATTTCAAACATTTGGCATACATTAAATGCCTGAGGAATAAAACCTCAGCATCGTTTGTCCGGTTCACAAGAAAAGAAAACCTCTGAAGTACAGAGGCGCATAAGATCTTGTTTGCCGTATTGTACGAGCGCCTGAAATCATTTGTCAATGATCTTCATTACGATTTATATCAATGCGGTCTTAGGCTCGGTAAGTTCTCAATTGACCAAGAAATTCAAATACCCACCACATATTGATTTTTTTAAAGTTACATTTATAGAGACGAGGTATATAGGTTTAAGCATCCGACCTAGGTCTCTTAGTGAACGCACAGCTTCTGAGAATGTATGTATTAGACAACGTTAGCTCCGACTACATGTCACCCTACATGACCTTTGACAGACCATTATCTTCCTCCTTTCCGCAAAGCAGAGAAGAATGAGAGAATACACAAAAATAAAAACTATATCCATGTAAACATCGAAAATGGATTGTGGAACAGGTGCCGGACTATTCTATACACAACTCCATCAGACTCCCTGATCTTAATAGTGTTTTCCAGGTCCGTACTGTATCAATGTTGGCAATACAACGGAATGATATTACCATTCTTATTGACAGCCAAGCGGCCATTAAGGCCGTTAAGTTAGTTCTATTGAAATCAAATCCAAGCTGGTTCCCGCTGTCACATAGAGCTTCAGACTCTAGACTCGCAGCCCAAGGTATGTCTCTGCTTGGTTCTTGGACACAGGGACATAACCGGCAATGAGATGGCCGACAAGGTAGAATAAGAAAAGGATCTGAAATGGATCGTCACCAGGCACTTCAGTCGATCAAACAGTGATTGAAAGTTCTGAGGATGTAATATTTTGTGAATCACTTTGCTGAAGTCAGTTGCAATTAGATCAACTTCTCTACGATTGACGAGATTGCATGAAGCCCCAAAGACAAATTCTATTTTGATTAGCATCTAAGAAAATTGCGTAGGTTACGATACACATTTTTATGAGTCTGAGAATCAACACCAAGTGACATTTAAAGTTGGAACACAAATCTTCGATTTTATTTCAGGAATTCCTTCAGGGCCCTCAGAATTTTTTTACCAATAATTAAGCGAACGTAGCTAAAACGTATTTAAGCCAAATTCATGCTCCGTACTTGAGGAACTGATAGACCATCAGAACAGCCGCCCTTATTGTGCTTAAGTTTTTTTCAACAGCTTAACCAACCTCTTCTAACTGCATATACCTCATTTGTGGGGCAGCCAAAGTCGCAAATGGTAAAATTTCTTTCTATCGCCTTAAGAAAGAATTTCTGAGTATAACCTCCCTTCCCCTTTACGAGATCTTTTTGTGTTATTTTAGAAACATGATAACTTAAGATCTGTTACTCATATAGTTTTTAAATTTTGCAAGTTGATAGAGGAGAAAAAAGCACCCTTATACGTTTGAGGAAGGCTTCTTAGGAGCCCTCAACTCCAAATCCGTTGAACGTAATAATATGAAATGTAACAAGCTGAAGGGGAATGAAAAACAATTGTAAATGTGTTTCAGTAAATTTTAATATTTTCCCAAATGCCCGTTTTAGGGGAACAACTTTTAACACATAATTCTTTACACATGGGTCAAAATTGTCGAACCGTAATAAATTATTACCATATTTTTGCATACATGCATGATAAGGATTTTACAAATTCATGCATGCATTGTATTCGTGAGTCAAAATTGACCGATATAATTTTTTCAACTAATATTATTGATCGTTGCCCTAATATATGTGGATAGAGAAATCTGAATTAGGGTTGATTCTATTTTTTTAATTTTCTCATATACATACATGAGTATACTTAAGAGAAAGTTACTAATTTCGAATCAAACTGAGCATGAGGGATGATATTACGACTATAGAGAAACCCCAAAAAATGGGTCCGCCAATGCCGTCTGTTTGTCTGTCCGGGCGCCGTATGGCTAAACGGTTCCACGGATTTGCTTTAAAGTTCGTATATAAGATTCTTAGGGTTACATCTCGGGGCATCTTTTTATTTTTTGCTTTATCTTTGGAAATAACGGTACCTGCAATATAAATATTTTTGTAAAAATCACTTATCACTATTTTTCTCGAAAGTGGTTCCAAGGATTTTAGTCCTTTTTGTGCTAAGGATATTTGGGATGGGGTCAAAAATTCTGCATACTCAGTTTTTGGAAAAAAATATCGATTAACGGTAATTTATAAAACGGGCAATATCTCGAAATCTAATAAAGGGATTTCCGAAAAGTATTTATTTTGTGATGTTAAGTTAAACAAATCAAATGAAGTGAAGGATTTCGGTTTTTTTTTGCATTATGATTATGCCATAGCCAAGTTTAACTGATTGTTAGGCTTCCTTAAACGCAATAATAAAGACTTTGAAGACATAAATAGCCTTAAATTTGTTTATTGCTCGTTATTTAGAATATTGGTCTGTTATTTTGGATTTGCCATATGCAGTTCACGAAATTAGATTCGAAAGAGTTCTAAAAAACTTCACGAGGTACGTGGTTCGTAAATTAAATATGTTTGATGAGCTTTCTTATTTGACAGAAGGTGCAATTTAGTTGGTCTGCAAACCCTAAGTAATAACATTTCAGACGCGATGCAACTTCCGTCATATTAATTCACCAGAATTGATCATTCTTTTACATATAAATGCTCACGAAGGGTCACTGCGGGTTAGAAGCTTATTTTATACAGATAGGCAAGATGCATTTAATGAATTTTGCAACGAAATTGATTTTTGATTGTCGCGAGCAGATTTTTAAAAAGTCAATTTATTCATTAACTTTAAATTATTTATTTGAAATAGTAATTATTAGAAATAAATGAAGCTTAGTTGCGCTACAAAAAACCGTTGCGTAAAGCGATACTGAGAGCTTACACTTACAGAACGTAGTGTTTTGTTCTGTGATGGCATAAAAAAATAAATCTGCATTTTGAAATATTTTTTTTTGATTTATACGACTTTCTTACATTTAAATTAAATTCGTTTTCTCAAAAACGGCTCTAACGATTCTGATCATTTTTTTAATTTGAATAGTTATGTATTCAATGTACTAAATTGCATCAAAATCGTAGCTGCCGTTTTTGAGAAAATAAAATTTTACAAAACCTAAAAAGTGATTTAAATAAATGCATGGTGCTTGATGGCATCATGTCGGTCATAACTTAGATCTTAATATTTATTAAATACCCTAGAATAATAACACCCGTATTAATAAATACGAGTAAACGGTGAGTTGCCTTAAGTCATGAGTTATGTGTAAAATTTTATTAATAAAACAAATTTGAGACTAGCTGACGTTTTTCAACTGTGAGTTAACTTAACTCACCGTCAAAGGTGGTTTAACGATGGTTTAGCAGGCAAACGCGAAAACATTTTTTTTTTGTTTTTTAGAAATGTCTTACTTCTCTTTGAATTTTTTATACGGTTCTCCATTTTTATTGTCCACATTGTACTTTCAAATCTTAAAAACATTTATTTGTTTGCTTTAAATTTGAAAAATGCTCTATAGACAAAGAAAATAGTTTTGCGCAAATGTTATTACCGAACGTCAGAATTTTTATTAATAAGAAATTTTAACTCGTGTGTTAAGTCCCATTCGATCGCCTAGTTAGCTCGTGAGTTAGAGGTGAGTTAAGGGAGTTTTATTAATACGGCTGTAAGGGTTTATGTATTTACGTTCGAAAATGGATATGATTAGATGGCTTTTTTGAACTGAGTTCATTAAAATTTTATGAATCAAGTAAGTTGACCTAAGGATATTTAAAATCTCTTTTTAAACAGCACTAATACGCAGTTAATATACCTAATATGAACCCATATCTACAAGATAGTTTGTAATTTTTTCATGAGAAACTTATTCGTATAAGGATTTCACTTTCATATTTCAAATTGAAATAAATTGCAATCTCCAGAACCCATGTCGAACACGAGTGCGAAAAGCCGTTCGAAAAATGTTTCCGTCCTGTTGGAAGATTTCCCAAAGGACATCTGTCCGGTTCCTTTTGATTTTCTTCCACAAAACGTTGGTAGTGTGCACTCACGTTTGTGCACTACAAACAGTTCAAGAACGATAACAGGATTAAGATGGATCCCTAAAATCGGATAAATCCAACCGATACGAGTATTTCAATTGCAAAATCACAGATTGAATTTTAAAACAAATAATGTCCATGAAAGGATTTTCGGTTTATAGGTACACTCGCAAGCATTTCATGGGGGCATCTCTCTGAGCTCATTGGGGAGCGATCACATTTCATTCTCCTTCGGTGGAGGTGAACAATGTCACTCGAGTGGAAATCATCTATTCTCAGCATCCTCAAAAGGACGACTAGCCAATTGTACAAAGGCACAGACGTCCTTTTGAAGCGATTAATACTCATCTCAACCGAAGAAGAAGAACGAGGATGAGAGAGCACCCGAGCCCGAGGTAGTTTATTATTATATGAAGTGTGTTCCAATAACCCTGTGAATGAGTCCTTCGGGTGGTTGGCTAAATCATTCACTCGCCACTTAACTCTCACCTATTCTCATTCTTCCATTTGCCTCAAACACATACACATATACACCCAGAGAACATCGCCGCAACAATGATGCAATCATTCAATCAATTCATTTGGCAATCATGCGAGCGCTCAACTGTGTCACATCGTGTCGTCGTCGTCCGTTTGTTTGTCGTCGGTTCTTTATCCTTGAGCCTTGAGGACAAGAAATAATACTTGTGCTCTAATTATGGGTACGGAAACCGGTTCCGTTTTTAAATAGACAAAATTTAGATGGCATACGTACCAATTAGCAGCTTGGTACTGGCTGTGATGGGGTTAAATTTGGAAAGCTGTTGACAATGGCATCGGCGAAATCCTTCGAGAGCAGTGAACAATATACTTAATGAGCTCAAGTGAATACATAAATGAAACGGGGATTACTCCCTCAATTGAGCACTTTTATGTCAGCGGTCAGGGGTGGTGGGTGTATGTATGTCTGTCTGTATGTCAAGTGTGCACAACAGGTTTTTCGTCGTTTGACAATGATCCACTCTGGTGTCACTTGAATGCTTCCACAACTGGACGGTTCGCGTGCCAATTCAAGTAGGAAACTGGAACTTAATAAACCACAAAGTGAGCAGAACAAAACCCAGTTAAGCATCCTATGAATAGCCTTAACATATATGCATGCTTCGATTATCAAAGGATCCTTGTGGACACGGCTTCAACCGAGATGATGACGAGGGAAGCAAACATGTAGGGTTGGAACTTAATTTTGGAACATCGATTTGGAATGCTCCAGTGGTTACATGATGAAGTTTGCCCAGCAATCTGTTTCCTATGAACGCTCTTTATTATGTTTGATGAGCACGTCAAGTGTAGGAAAACAATAAGAAGATATATTTAGTATGGGATATGCTATTTTTATTTGAAGGTGTGTGGGGGAGGAATTTTTGGTTAAGATCGATTGAGTGATTTATCAAATATTTTAAATAGATCTAAGAAATTTTCAATCAAACACATTTTAGCAATAAACATTTTGGCTACTACACTCTAAACTATACACATACTTACGACAAATAAGGTAAAGTGTTTTGGGTTAAGTTTGCAACAAATAGAAGACTAGAAGCAACATTTTAGCGTGCCAATAATATCAAGTTTTATTAATGCAGCCGGTATATCTAATTCTGATCTAATAAGGTCCGCTGTAATACCTAGTGGATTTATGGTCTTCCTAGTCGTTAAACCATTTAGAGTAGAAAAGATATTTTTATGTCTGTCGATTGATCTTCAAGATCAGCATGGAAGAAGGCTCATAGGTGGCCTTTCGATTTTTGAAGGGAGCCATGCATGTGCAAAGAAGGTGCGGATAGGCCCCCTCCTCTTCCTCGTGGTTACATATGAGACAGTGTTTAGTGATGACACCAATTATAGCAGCGACGACGTGCAGTCTGTTTAAATATATCAAACACTTGGGAAGTTTTAGATCCAGGTGGGGCCAAATCTGTTGTACCACTTGTCCACCTATTGCATCAAGTGATTGTAATGCCTGAGGAACTTTTTTTAGACAGTGTGGTTCAATGTTTTGCGAGCTTAACGGCGAATCTCCTGGAATGTCTTTATATCCCGGCACCCACAATAGGTGAACTTCGAACAGCTTTGAAACTCTTTAAGAGAGGATCGACAGTCTACGGCTACCTTGGAGTTTAAAGAATCTATGTTAAGTGACATCAACGAATGTTTCTGCCAAATATCACGTTTTTCTTTAGCCACCTTAATTCTTCTTTTGTAACTACGACTTCCGCCTTGAACATATTTCAAGATCGGGTAGATGGAATGAAAGATAAAGTAAATGCTTCGGCTAACCACATCTGCAGTTTGTGATTCATCAGTGTAGAAGTGGATCGATTCATCTTCCAGGAGATCACTTTCTTCTCAGAATAATATCGATGGCTGTTGACTTGAACGACAACGGAGTGGCTAAATTCTCTCTATGCCCACTGGTATTATGCTTTGATGCGAACTGCTGAGTTAGCAGTCAATTGTCTGCTGAGGATGTTGGCAGATGAAAAAGAATGTCCTGTACTGCCGTGGGAGTAGCACCAAGTGCTTCACTCATACTCAGCCAAGCTGTGTTGGCCCTGATGCCATCCGCCTTCATCAATGTGCTTGAGTCCAGGAAATTGTCGGCCGTTTTGGACTTTACAGGATGCCACCGTTCAGGGGAAGGATCCTTTGACAGACTTTTTGATACCAGAGCGGTTTGTTCAACCGATCTCTGGTGCTTCGACGTCAAATCACTTCTGGTCTGCCCATTTTCCTTGTTTCGTTGTTCTGCTGGGCCCCAGAATATCTCCAAGACTCCGGATATCATTATGCAGGTCTTTATAGTACTTTCTTGATTTTTAATAGCAGCATAAAGGCCATGTGTAGCCCCAATACTGCTACTGCTAAACAATTTAATGCCTGCATAAAATGAATGCCCACAGCTCTTGCGAATAGTGGTGGATAGACCGCTAGTAGCCACAGTCGGAACTTATGCACTGCCAAGCCGGGCTGGTAGATAGAATATTGGGTCCCATGAGAAGCAAAGCAAAGAGGTTAATCTGTATAGACAAGCCTAGCTTATTCAGAAGGCGCCAGGTATCCATTAACTGGCTGATATTTGACACAATAATCCAGCAGAGGGGGGATTTACGGGATGATAGAAAGAGAGAGGAATAAAGAATGATAGTAAGTAAGGACCCTAAAACCCTTTGGTTTTAGGACACATCTAAAGAAGAGTTGTCAAGAATCTTTGTCCTTACTTAGCCGCTACAACTCAACAAGTTCGACGCTGATACTAGGGAAAAGCATGGCCCTACACTGGTATACTTACGAAAGGAAGGACAGGTCTCTAACTTTTCTCATTGATATCCATTTAGGTTCTCTGCAACCATCCGGATTTGGCTGAAAACCTGAAAAGATAGTTAATAGGGAATTCGGATAGAAGTGAATAGTACCTCATCGCGGCCTCTACATAAGTCGTTATCAATTTACTTAAGAACTGGCCTTGTCACATCTTCTTGGACGTTTCAAATGAGGGATGTAGGTCCCACCTCTATGTTAGCGAAATACTGAGTTTTCTGTCCGACCTATTCTTTAAGGCCGCATAGAATAGTGGGTTGAAAGACTTTTCGTCTGTTACCCTGTATGCCCCTGTGTCCACTTGTCAGATCCTACTTAGCTGAGAAATAACATTTATCACCTCAAAAATAGAATGCCGGCAGCACATTCCGTTCATATCATCGAAACGTGTATGTTACTATGCTAAATTGATTGCATAAGGTCTAATAAGTTTTCCATTAAGACTGCGTGACCACAAATTGTACCAAATCGGTCGATTTCTATACGTCTATGGAATAGTGCAACAAAGCTCCATCACTAAATTAATCCCATTTACGTGCTGTTTATGAATGTGTTGCTTCATATCTTGTTCATTAACTCCCTAATCAGCTTGCTGCCTGATAATTTTGAATGTAAATTCAATTCACACGCCATGCAGTTCGAATGTCAAGCATTGAATGCTGGACGCACACTAAATTACTAATTAATGCTACAAGCCTATTACCACACGAAGTAAGACAGATGTGTAACTGGTGACATGGGTTTATTGAAATCATGAGATGCCACAGATGCAAACGGTATTACTAGTGTTAGAAATTACGGTACAGTGCTTTACGAAAATTATAAATCATTTGAAAGAGAAAGTTGCAATTAGAGCTAGAGTAGATGTAGGTGGTGCCTTCGAACCATACATTCCTTTGAATGATAGAGTTTAAATTAATTATTGTAAGCGACCTGCAGTTGTCTTTTGCTGATGAAGCTGAACTTGAAAAAATTTTCGCACTCGTACATTAATATTGATATAACCAGCGTCTGATGTATTTTTAAGGGTGTTAGTTGCCTATAATATTAACGATAGGTTTTGACTGTTGCAACATTTATGGGGTTATCTCAAGTCAGATTCCAGTTAAGCACCATAACCTAATTTTTGGCCGTCTCAACATATCCCAAAGAAAAACTGCCTGAAGTCACAGATAGAGAGTACGAGAAGTCCAATGAATTTCTCTAATTTTGCAGGGTTTAAAAAATCGAACCATTGGTTTCAGACCAGCGCGCAATTTAATCAAGATCCTCATTCATACAAACAGCATCACCTAATGTTGAAACTCAACCTGTTGGATCCATGTAGGGAGATTGTAGATATGTAGATACAGTCCAGTTCTCTAACATTTTACCTACCCACTTACTTTTTGTGGGTGTTTCTTAACAGAACTTTTTTTATATCGAAAAATTGCGAAAAATAGCCGCACAGAGAAGGCAAAATATTCAGGGTATTCGCTAAATGCGACACAATTCTGCACATAAATAAGTTTTTCAATGTTGGACAATGTACAAAAAGTATGAAGTCGAATTGACGCAGCTGAGCTAAAATTTTTGCTGGCTTAGGAGTGACGAAGCTTGATCGAATTAGAAAATTCAAACCCGAGCAAGTCTTCAAGTCAATGAAACTAACATCCCTATCGTGGAAAAAGCCGTATCTGAGATTCCCTTCACTTAATCGATTCACTTTAACTTGTCATGTGTATCGTGAAATCCGCCGGAGAAACTTCCGTGAATCGAATTTAAAATTGGTCGGTAAACAGCTGTTTTGTAGTAACTGACAGAAGAAGTGAAAGTTGAAAAATAATATTAAATTTAAATTAATAAAGTTAAATCAATAGCAAAAATAGCAGGATAGTGTAGGCATATTTGAATATTTTTAACAATCAGGATAAAGTATTCCCCGACAGGAAAAACGCGCATTATTAGGAGGAACTGCTGAAGATATAGTGGGTCTCCCAGATTCAATGTCAATAACGAATGACTTTAATATGTTTTGAATATTTTGAAAATATAGCTTAGTACTAACTCGTTCTCGTAGTCATCTTCACTCTCTCCAAAAGTAAAATAAGCAAAATAAGCAGCTTGCTTACGATTCTTTAGCGGAGAATCTTTTGCATAGCACAGTCCACGTTTTCAGAAGTGTCCCAAATGGCTTTCGTTACCAATGAGTCATGTTGACATACCACAAGCCCAGAGATATTTTTACGACAAATGTCGAATCCCAGAAGTGGTAATGTGCGTTTATGGAACTCCATCACAAAATAGACATTTGTAGATATGAAACCATAAGCAGTGGATAAGATGTGTAGATGCAAGGAATCTAGGTTGCAACAAGGACTGATTAATAAAATATTTGATGAAAATAAGTGCATACAATACTTGCATTTAAGACAAATCAAATTGAAATTGCAGCTAACAAGCTGCGTCTCTAAAATGTCAAAGATTGTATGGGGAGTGTTCCCTGGTACGTTTTCGTGTGAAACGCATGCACTTTGCCGACAGGTGAACTTTTCAACTCGAAAATATTCTACGATGACGATTTATATTGAAAAACTTGGAACACGAACTGCTCAGTTTGTATTGCCTTGTTTAAATGATGGACCTTACGAACGAAGCAGATAAACATTCCTATATAAGCGCGAAAACCTATAAGAGAGACTAGCCTATAAATATCGTGGATAATAAAAATTCCGTATTTGATAGGCCCAATGACTATGCAACAATGGAGGCCTGTGGATAGTTTTTGAGGTCAAACCGCCAAAGGCGGCCCCCTAAATCTATATTCAGTTAGCGCACAGATAGTTTTCAACACGAAAGGCACTATCTTCAAATCCACTTTAGATCAGTACAGCTATTGGAGTATGCGGACGTTTATGGAATCATCGGACGCTCCCAGCATGCCGTTATAGAGGCTTTCACGGCTTATGAAGAACAAGCGAAGTTAATTTTGGTGAAATTAATTAGGATAATACATCATCTATACAAACAATACTTCATCTATGCAACTTCAAATAGTTATTAAGTGCATCTACATCGCTGTAAACATCTATACTATACTCTATGAGTTTTACCAAGGTGTGAAATGTGGTCCAAAAAGTCAAAATACTCGGCCACATTGAGCTAATGGAAAATAATGCTCAGCTAAGAGAATTTTCGAATGCCAGCCCCAGGTTTAAGACGAAAAGGAGGGCCAAGCCATCGTGGATGCCAGAGCGCTTAAAGTCTGGACAACTGGAAGCAACGTATCCGTAATCGCAGAAGATGGAAGGCTGCCGTATCCTAGGCAGGGACTTTTCACGGGTCGGGAGCCCGTTAAGAAAATAAAAAAGTTCCAGACCCCATGTCGTCCCAACTGGAAAACAGTTGACTTTTCTCAAAGACCCACTATCATCATGTCAGTTACATCACAGTGTGTTCCTCGCCGATTAACAACACCCACACAACGTTTTATCTTTGTCGGAACAAAAATTCAATTTAACCTTTATCCTTGCATATGTACGGGAAAGTATTGCAGCTTTCAATTAAACCCAAAATATTGGAGAACGTGAATTCTCATTAGTCGAAAGCTGAGGCTATCAGGAAAAACTCAATTAAAAGTCCAATTGTTCAAATTCATTGACGGTAAGTAAAACGTTGACAATTGCAGGCCCAATGAATGAATCATTGAACCAACCAACTACACCCACACCACGTTCTCGATGGAAAAATTAAAAGTCCAGCGCTCGATTACTAAATGAATATTCGGAGCAGGTTGAAAGAAACAAAAAAAAAACCTCCCAATGCAGATGCCTCTGTTCAACAAATGTCGATGATGACGACGCTGGATGGCAGGCGAACGGCGACCGGCGGCGGTGACAAATGCTCACCTTCGATGTGCTGGACCACGAGGATCACAGTGATTATAACAATACGTGACGTATATAGCTCTATTATATCGGGTGCTGCCACCTAGTCATAGGGTTAATCGGGAATTGCCAACGGCCACTGAACAATAAGTTAACAAAAAAAAGAAGAGGTACAGAAAAAAATCCTACAACTCAATCCTCGATGAATAATAAATTCCATTTGGCCAGATCCCGGCATCAAGCTTGAGCACACATACGGTGTTCATGTACGTTTGTTCAGCTTAATCGGTTGTACTCAGTTTAGTTTTCCTTTTCGTTGTATCTCGATGCCATTGCCATCGATGTATGTGCCCATCTAGTGGTGAAGTTATTATTTTATGAGATTTTCCAATTTATGTAAACAAAACATTTTAATTTCAAAAATTTAATTAAACATCTCTCACGGACGATGTTAAATGGATTACCTGCCTCGTATCGTTGAGTGGCAGTGGCGCCAGAGGCATCGCATCTAACCACCGCAATAATGACGTACCTACCAACATTGCAGATGAAGTACAAACAGAAAAAAAATTAAAAGCCACTTCATTGTTCTATTTTCTGTTTATATTTTTTTTTTAAGTTGATTACACGCGGAGGCTAGCTAGCTAGGTACATCACATGGCCCTTTTGCCAGGGTTTCCTTAAATTGAAACCACTAACAGTTTTTCTTGCCTAATTTGGTTATTGGTGGCAGCAGCGCAAAAAAGATTTTAAAAAAAGAACCACAACGGTGGCATCCTTGTGGTTGCATTAACTGGAAACAACACAAGAGGAGAAATGGATCCTTTGCGACGTCTATCAGCATGTCTATTGATGCTGCACACAGGTGAGTGAGCGACACTGTAAATGTAAAGCGATGTGATATGATGCGAAATAGGAAACAAGAAAACAAGGCAACTAGGAAACAGGACAACAGAAAGGATGTTATGTTAGAGTACAAGGCCCAAATTGAATTTCCTCTGCATGCATTTCCGCTTTTTGTAAGACGATCCTATTAATAAAGGACAATTTTCGCTTACAAAAGCACTCAACTGATGGTGATGATGACGGTGTTCGTGTTCGTGTTCGTGTTCCTGTTTCTGTTTCTGTTCCTGTGAAACAAGCAAGAACAACATTGATAAGGATGTTGATGATGCCTTTTAAGGTTGATTTCTGGAAACAATTTTATGCACATTGGGTGCAACACAAGGCAAAATTCTTTACATCACCAGAGGGAATATTGGAAAATTGTAGATTCTATTTGGGTGCGAGGACATTTTTGTTCATGGATCCTAAATAAACTGATATCAAAATTGAAGGCACTAGATCTTTAATTTTAACGCCTACGTCTGTTCCGACTATGATTGGAAGTTAAGTCAAGTGTCCCATGTCTCTAAAACGTGTTTGCGGTGGCAGTCATTTTTGTCTTGATTTGAAGGATCTCCCTTTCTCCTATGTGTAGTAAAGCCAATATAAATTTGTTTCTTATAAAGGATCCGCCCTTCCAACTCTCGGCGCCATGAAGCACATTGGTTTTGAAGAGTATCCATTTTGTCCACAGTCAGTGGTTTTGATTTTGATTGACAAGCTCAAAATGTCGAGACTGCAAGTTCCACTCCCTTGTTGTCTTAATGAATATTAAGGGTGCATTTGACAATCGCACCTTTTGTGCAATTGAGTCTGCCTTGAGATCTCTGTCTTTGTCTGAGAAGATTTGAGACGGAGGGCCTCCCTACGCTGACGATGCTTGTATAGATGCGTATGGAATCAGCGATAAAAGTAGTTGAAACTTTTGCTGTGAACAAGCTCTAAGCTTAACAATAAGACGAAGAATACCTTATACAAGCTAGCTGGTTTATTTGGACACTCTAGCAAAGTGAGCAATTTGGGCATCACCCCAGACTGAAAATTTTATTTGCGAAACACATAGAGGCTCGAACATATAGGACCGTAATAAGTCACTGGATTTATGCGTGGGTTGTTAGGCCTTCCCTAACATAGGTATGGTGCGGTTAGGTGGTGGCCTCAGAAAACAGGAACTTCTACCGCTATTATGGATGTTTTGCTCTGTTGCCCTTCGAGTTCTTTGTCACGCATACTCAATCAGATCAATATCGGTGATATGTTCTCATGACATGCCTTGCCATAGGAAAGCAGCACTAGACTTCATGTGCTCAATACAGATCTTAAAGCACCGCTTTAGAGTCCCCCTTCCTGACAGCCTTCAATGAAGCAGTGAGAGATGGAACGTCTTTAGTCCGAGTGAAACCATCGTATTTACAGATAGTTCCTTCATGCACGGTCTCTCTGGATTCAAAGTCTATTTTATTAAAATTATCTGAATCCTTAGCCAGCTAAATCGCAGGTCCCGTACAACTTAATGGGCTTTATTCGCTGCTCCACTGTCTTGAGAATTTGCTCAAGTAAAATAAAATGCCGTTTGGAAGTAGAAGCTAGGCCAAGCTGAGGTCTTGCTTACGCCTAATATGTCTTTAATTTTAAGGCAGGGAAATAGCTGTCTCTAAAGCAGAGAACGTCGCGATCTTAACTGCTGTAAATATCCTGAAATGGAAAGAGTGAAAGCAAGTTCTTTGTACATAATTCTTAGATAGCTAAGCTCCTTTATAGCTTGTTCTGTTGCTATAATCACCTCCAAAAATTGAGCCGATCATACGGCAATCCGGAATAATAAATGATCTAACGCTCTTTCCAGGCAGAATAATCAGCCTCAACCATTAATGGCGTACTGCTCATTGGTCCACAAAAGTCGCTTAGCTCCTACGTTTACAGCACATTTGAAATAACTGCTCGGACTGTGGAGACGTGTCTTAAGTTCCTTAGTTGTAACTGGTATGAGAATTTCACAGCCTCTGTGAGTGCTGTCTAGAAGCTGTTTTAATAAAAGCACAGCGATAATGGCTAATTTTTGTAGCCTTTCTGAAGTACAACGGACAGGTTTAAGTGGTTGTTATCTTCGGAAGACCCCTTTCTAAATACAAATATACATATTTAGAAGTTCCCTAAAACAATTTTGTGTTTACCCTGAGGTACGTAAACTCTTTGACCAATTCTAAGTTTCTGCTATCACCAGGTACGTTTTTCAGAGAGGCTTTGAATTTTGTTTTGTTTGTTAAGACCAGTACTTCAAGGCTTAAAGGCACATTGGAAGCTTTATAAAGGATGGCGGCATTTTTGAGTCTAATTCAAATTCAATGTATGCCAAAAATATTATCACGCTCGCATACTGTTTTGTGGAAACTAGGTTTTGGCCCTCGCCCTTGTATGGGCCGTTCTTGCATTTATTTAAAAACACCGTTTAACAAATAAAATTAAAATTAAATGTTTGCATTTCAGACTTTTACTTCTATTTTGATTATTACGAAAAAAATAATAATAATCACTCTCCAATCCCCTGTAAATCCAACGTCAACCATCCCGTCGCTTTTATGCATTTCTCCAATGAACCATGAAGTATAGGATTAATAAATTGGCTTTTCCGATTATTATTTCACTTCTGATTGCTATGGCTAATGGTATTAGCATAAAACACATTACAATCAAATTTAATCCACACGTTCATTTACATATAACACTTAAAGCCAAATAAAAATCAAACGTACAAAAAAAATGTATATATGTACATCTACACCGACGACATACAGTGGGCTATTTGATTGTGAAACATGGCATTAATCTACAGTTTATTTAATTTAACTAATTTAAAATAAATAAATACTAGGCGTAAACGGCCATATCGAAACGAAATGATAGGGAATAATAATGTTTGCGGTCTTAAACCAATCTGCATCACTGCGACATATTTCTTCAATATTAAAGTTAGTTTCATTGCTATCAGAATTGGTATTTGCAATCATTAATATTCGTCGTAGACCTCTAAAAGTTTATAGTAAATATAAAGTGTGAAAAGTTTTCAGTGTACTCAGCCATTTAATCATGGAAAGACGGGCAACGATTGCAAATTTTTGAAATTTATTATTCAAATTCGTGCTCTGTGAAAATCCGCTGTTTTATCGAAAAATTGTGTTCAGCGATGAGGCTCATTTCAAAACGACAGTTTGAGTTGAACTTGGTTCACATGCGGTTTCATTAAGACGGTGCCACATGCCACACAGCTCGTGAAACAATGGAAATGTTGAAGGATGAATTTGGTGAGCAGCTTATCTCTTGAAATCGCCCTGTGAGTTGGCCGCTAAGATCATGCGATTTAACGCCTCTTTATTATTTCTTGTGGGGTTATGTCAAGTCGTTATTCTATGTAGACAAGCCGATTAAAGCCTTACAGGATAACATAACACGCGTAATTCGTGGAATAAAGGCCGAAATGCTCGAGACGCAAAGTTGGACCTTTCGAATGGACCATTTGAAACGGAGCCGCGGACAACTTTAAAACGTAAATGGCAAAGGCCTGTTTATCGATTACAATAAAAATTTGGAATATTTGATTCAAATTTGAGTGTTTTATTCGATTTTTAAAAAAACAACCCTTAAAAAATCACCCTTTATATATATGATATGTTTTGATGATTTAGCAATGTAGGCATTTTAATACGCCCACTGCTCCTCACATAATTTAGAATAAAATGGAAATGAAACTTGTAGAAGGTGTTAAAAATCGCGTTTAACTGGACAACATCACCATTGAAACCAAAGTCTGGGGAGTTTTCAACGAAACCTCATACAACAACGAGGCGTGGAATGGAGTAATTTTAAAATGATCTAGTCAGATGACGATGAAATAACCATTTTTAAATCCAACAAACAAAAACACTGGCTGCTTTGTGGTGTTGTTATTTTTGGGATAAAGACAAAATATATTTTTAAAATCTTTGAGCCTAGCCTTTATTGGAGTTAGTAACCCAATGTGTGCGAAGATTTAATTTTTTGACAGGAATGAAGAGACCTACAGTTTATTGCCGATTCCGAACGGCAATTTAATTTTTATGAACTTCTCATGACATATCTTACTTTTTACTGGATGGTTGACAGACTTTCGAAAGAGGTGGGGCAGCAAATAAAAATTGTTAAGGTGGAACGAGCGCGATTTGAACCAGCGACCCTTCGCTGAGTGGTCCAATACTTAAACCAAATAGAAAACCAACAAAAATAAAACTAACTATTACCCTTATATCGTGAAAGTACTTTTTAAATGTACATGGCCTGAAAGGATACATCATACCTGTTAATTCACCTGCGATATTCGTATAACACAGTACAATTTCTATGTATTAAATAAATAAATAATAACTTTCGATTAATGAGAGAATTACTCATACTTACAGCTCTAACCTTTTTTTAATGAATACCCCTTATTTTCTTGTAAGGAGAACTCCAATCGTCGATTAACATAGGGTCCATTTTGTTACCGTTTGACTTGTATTTGAAAGGATAAATAGTTACTCTCTTTAACTAATCTTTATTTATTTAATTGGGTTAATTTTGCTCCCGAATATTGTAACTGTTTACTTGTAACTTAAGACAAATCTTTTTGCCATTTCTTATGCAAAATAATTGACAAGTAATCTTTATTTATTAAAACTGATTTCCAACTCATTTACAATTTCAATCTCGAATTTATCAGTCCTCAATATTTGTCCAAACTATTACAAAATGTCGCACTCACTTTATTTAGGTATGGAAAGCAATGATGTGGTGGTGCTTTTAGGCGCCCCTACTTGCGCTGCATTTTGCCTAAATTCTGCATTATAATTATGGCTTGAGTGGTCCCTACTTGAATCTAGATGGCGTTTTTTTTTTTGTGTTCAACTTGGATTTAAGACACAATTTTTGTGTTATAATTATGATCCATTCTACAATCTAAATATATGGCGCTGTAATTTTAAAGTGCTTATAAGTAGTTTCGGCCTTAAAACTAAGAAAACAAAATATATCCCTGCTCCTTTGGATCTATCTATATTCCAAACTTCAGCTATGTAGGACTTGAGGTATGATCAGACGGTCATTCAAACTTGTCATCCGGATAACACCCTGACGTCACTACGACGTAGAATTTATTCTAACGTGGTCATCCTGTCTGAAATAAACAAGTTTTCTGACGTCAGCATGTTATCCGGATGACCGTCTGACCGTATCTTTACAGTTTTCGAGTTGTTTTGGGTCGGACAGAAACGCCGTACGTACGTCCTTCCATTTGTGAGCGTCACCTGCGCATCTACTGCGTTGTGCCTCTGGATTTAGGTTGAAGATTTTGCTGGCTGGAGCGGTGGTGTTCATTTGCTCTGCATATCCCAATTATCTCGATGTCGCTGTACAGCTTGTTGAGTTCATCGGTAAATCGCTTCCTCTATAACCCATCAACTCATTCGGAATCAATATCTTAAGGATATTTTTATTTGCTTTCGAATTCTTCTTCGGAACCGTAGAGAAGGATGGGATGTGTAATATTTGTATAGTTTCCGTGGATTTTTCGGTGACGGATTTACTACGTAGTTGCCTTCTCAGGCTAAAAAAACAGTGACTGGCAAGCTGTATTCTAGTTAATTCCTGAAGAGAAATTTGACGAAAATTGGCTTTTCAGAAATTCTCTAAAGGTTTTCCGATTTCGTGGGATTAAAAGATACAAGCCAGCAAAATTAGACCAATATAGGTCTCATCAGAAATCGTATCAACTCTAATTCAGGTTTCTCTTCGAATAAGAAGGCAATGATCAACAACATCAGTTGAAAACATTTTATTGGGTGCAAATTGCCAATGGGTTAGACAGTGTGATATCCACAAAAACAAAATATAAGTCAGGTTTAAGCCATGTTTGACGGTCAAATACCCCATAGTGGGACATGCCTATGCCTTTTCCTTCAAATTCAACACATTCAACACTGCAAAATTTGTCGGGAGTGTGGTTTCCTATTTGTTTCCATGAAATTTCATTGCTTTATTATCTCTGGGCTTTAAATCAATTAATTAACCGACTAATATGTCAATCAGATCCGAATCACAGTAAATCGTAATCAGATTAAAACTCGTGCAGTGCCAGTCACACCAGAATGCCACTGTGCTGACCAACGAACAGGCCCCACCCAGAGTCCGTCCCGTTGGTTTGGGGTCGCCTGACGACAGAATGGATGCTAATTTATAGTCCTCGTGCATTAAAATATGCAATAATTTACATCATCATGTCAGCCGGTCCACCCACTGGACGGATGTTTGAAAGCTCAAAAAGTTTTCTATTAACCAAAGTGCCCACCAAGACTTTGACTCTATTCAACCACAGGCACTTCTCGAGTTTCAAGAAAATCATATTGATGTAATTATTATCCTTTAATTACATCCCTAATACAATTAGCTGGCATAATAGTTGCTGTGTTGCTTTTACACTGGCAGGCTCACACTCGCTACAGCATAGGACCACCTCTCTGGTCTATGCTGTACTATAACTGTAAATGACAACAACAATGTTATAATATCATTTATGTCATTAAGTGTATCTATCTTTACCCATGTAAACTAAAGCCAGTTACAGTGTCAACTGGCTTCGTGATGTGATGGGCAAAATTGTCCCATGTGGATGGCATTGCATTCCGTTGCATGCATTCGTATACGCATACAAATGGTTAATAGACACTACGCATCTGCTTCAATGCTGCAGATGTGAGGCAGAAGCAGGGCGATGCACAAATAGTTTCAATCCGGTAACCAAATACACAGCGCTGATGCTTTAATATGGCCTAATAATGGAACTATGCCTTCCCGCCATAGGGGCGAGGCGGGTTAGTACATGAATGAAGAGGAATGCGTCCATGTGCGTGTAATTCGGGTGTGAGGTGCACTTTCTGTTTTGGTTTTACTGTGGAATGATTGTAATTTGAGTGAAGCGAATTTACGGTACCGCACACTCTGCCCGAGGTTGCACATTGGTAAAATTTGAAGGCTTTCATAGATTATATTTTGCATGACATTAAAGAGTTAGGGATAGAACACCCTATGCATTCGTCTTCAATAAACTCTTGGATAATTTGGAAGAATTACCATTTTTCGTTGGTGGACCGTTTATGTTAAGCTTTGGGACGATGTTAAACGATGCGACAACTGACTAGACTCATTGCTCAGTGTAAGCCGTGCCAGGGCTACAATCACATAGATCGATAAGTGATCTTCTTGAGAAGCTCCTGGCGTTGAATACTCATAGCAATTAATATACGTTGCAGAAGGGGCTTAAGACATTAACACAATGTGTTTGATAGGATCTTATATCGACCCATTTCTTCTTTGACTTCGTAGCTACGTTTTGTAAAAAAATTCTTTGTTTATTTATCAACTTTTGTTCCGATCTACCTCTTATATTTCTTTTTTTTGGAAAAAGCCTTTTTATTTTAATCGCATTTGTTGGTCAAGTAGCTTCATTTAAAGACCAAGTTATTATAGACAATTAGAAGCAGCGCTCCACGGGTTCAAAACAAACCGACTTTTCGTTCTTAGACAGATCGTCGTACATGGCAACTTGCAGCTGGTCCCTAACCACCTTGTTAAAGGGGCAAGTTGCCGAGGACGTTTATGGGCCAGGCGTAGGAAGTCTTATCTTGAGATCTGTTCTCTTTGTACCCTTAGTGCACCCCTGCTTGGACCTGACCCTGTACCTCCCGATCTCTTTCGTACATAGTACCCGCCTCTTCGTTCTTGGCAATCTTGTCAAGTATGTGAAGGGCTAGCTTGTACTTGGACTTCGATTCAAGAAATTTTTTGATTCTCTTTAATCACTATCTGACCACGCAGTCCGCGGCACGCCTCAACACCTTGACTTAAAAGCTGGATTTTATTTCTCGGGTTTACTCCCTTACCCACTCTAAATAAGAGTTTATGGAGGACTTTGTTGCCTACCTCATAAGTCGTCCGAAACAACTCTCTCATGGGACAAAAAGTCCTGAGTTGGTGCAAGCGAGCCGTAGGCATAGTCTGTAGTAAAATAACAAATTTAAGAAGCGCCGTAGTAGGTGCAAAGCTAAGATAAGATTTTTCAAGATCTTTGAAAAAGTTCAAAATGCAAATCAAAAGAGCTTTTGACTATGAAAGTGCGAAGTGCGTGGAGTGGGTGTAGGCGTCTTTCCTGCGGAACTAAATATATCAAATTTCTTTCGCCTCCCCAACTCGTCCAGGCTGAGGTACTGGTAATAAAGGAAGCAGGTGGGAAAATTGTGAGTTATAACCAAATCCATCCAACCAAACCATTACCTTTTTTTAAGACATCCAGGCTGCGTTAGGTTATTTGATTCAACCGCCACTACGTCAAAGTTAGTTGGAGACTACAGGGGAAATTGGCTCGGGCCAGTCGTGGATTCAATATCACTCTCCTCCGGGTTCCCGGCCATAGCGAACATAGAGAGGAATGAGAGGGCAGACGAACTGGCTAGACGTGGATCTTCCCTGGGCGAATCATCCGCGGAGGAAGTTAATCGACCACTGGGCTTCGTAGAAGGAAATATTCTCCTACACTTATCTTTGAAGGCAGAAACTAGATGGTCAAAGGTAATTAACTGCGTTATTTTTAGGAAGATGTGACAAAGGAACAAAAAAAAATCTCATTTCTACCGGCCCCTGGCCTGTCGTTATGCATGCTGCCAAGTTTGGCATTTCCCATAACACCCATTGCCGTAGCTGTTGAGACATTGTTCCATCTATCATGTGGTTGCTCGGCTTTAGCTAAAACGATCTCTCTAAGATCTAACTTCGATATCGGAACATTATTGTCTTCCTCAATCAATACCAAAAGGTGGTTTTGAGCTCTAACTCATTCTTCTCTCTCTCTCTCTCTTAGGTCACGTGGGTTGTGGTTCCAAAATGGCGCTCTAACGCTAATTGTGTGGTTTTGACTTTGCAGTTGGAAACCGGCCACTCTACCGGCTATTTACCTACCTACCTATTACGAGACGAAGAGAATGGAGGTATATATTATTAAAGTTTATCGACTGATGTAGGTAAAGTGACGTATACTGCCACACTATGCCCTTTAGCTGACAGCTGAATTAAATTTCGATTTGGGGTTCTTCTTTTCGTCTGCATGTTTAGTCGATGTTTTCGGTGACAGCCGACAGTGCTGCAACCTTTTGGAGTAATTTCTGAGCTGTTGTTTCAAAACAGGAATACGATTTTAGTATTAATCATTTAGAGTTAGAGTATTTATTACAACAAACCTCATAGGACTCCAATCTTAACAAAATTTAAAAAAAGGTTTGACTTTCAATTTCAGTTGACTTAATTTTATTTTAGCCATTTTTATAAAAAGATTTGCATTTTTTTTTCTGGTTACTCGCCTTTATTTCAACTGTCAAATGTCACAATGACGTTGCCGTCAGTTTACACCTGGGTCTTGATACAGTCCAAATTCGTCCTAGCCTTCGTCCTCCCATTTCTTCTCTTTTCATCTCTTGGACTTCTCAATAATTCTTAGACTCATTCACGATTTCAGTTTTAAATATTAGAAAGATTGCCACATATTTCTCTTTAAAGCTATCCGAGAAAGTTGAAAACATTTTTCACATTCTCATTCTCATAACAAGATTCGAGTACAGTACACACACTTTATGTGTATCTATATACAATACATATAGGTATGTTTACATATATTACACAATATCCTTAACACGCTATGTGTTGACACTGTATCTTCAGTGCGGGGACTAAAATTATTCATGAAGAATTTTATGCACTACTGTGCAGAACGAATACCCGACAGGATTCGGATGCAAGCAATTCAACGGACTCCACCAGAAAACCCATCGTCTGCCACCCTTTGCAGCACATCTTATGTGTATTATCCTTTTTAACTCGGCCATATAGAGCAATAGTTCAGATTGAAATGGAATGGATAATCGACTTTAAAGGTATTCATGAACTTTCACAAACGCACACGTGAATATATTGCGCACATAATATCCAGTACGGAGATGGTGGGTGACATGGTCTTCAAGAAAGTCACGAAAATGGACAGACTTGAAGGAGCGCAGGGCACAGAAGCTATATCTGCATTCTCTCTTCGCCTAAGTGAAGAAATGGAAGAAAGGGTTTTTTTTTTGATGGGAGTGAAATGCAAAAATGTAATCGCCACTCACAAGTTCTCAAAGTTAAGGGACGGGGAGAGTATTTTCTGCCCACACATGCTGTGGCCCCGTGCATTATGCACAAAACGAAGGAAGAAAGGATAAATGGATTTGTATTGATTCGGTTCAAATTTCTCTTTTTGCAGCAAGCGATTATATTTTCTTCCGGACACTTTGATTTGGTTCTGGTTCTGGTAAAGAATAGGAAGAAGAATATTTGGTGAAATTCTTTGTGGAAATTGAACAGACAGAGTTTTGGCGTATATCGACATGGAAATGTACATGGACATGGACATTTGCACGCGACGGAGATGGAAATAAATGCATGGACAAATTCGATGAGTACACCTTTATTAGATTGTTGTTTTCGTTTACGGGGTTATGATTTTGAGATATTGGGTGGTTAACCAGCCCAACGCTTTCTTCATACTCGTATGTCACGTAATTTTATTCTTTATTAATACAAATTATATAAAAAGGATACAAAAGGTACATATAACAAAAAATTACCACAATGAATTAATAAAGAATCTGCAATCTATTGTTCATAAGGAACTAGAGGCGAAAGCGCAATAACATTAATATAATAATACAACTAAATTTACAGGAAGTGACAACGACAAGATTTGCTCTTATATATATGTATTTTTTACAGTTTTAATAAATTTTTACAATAAATTAGACATTGAAATAGGTTAAACAAATTGATACAAAAAAAACAAAGTAACTAAATGGTTATCGAAGTAATTCATTAATATTGTTATAATTTCAAATCAAAGAGCCAAAGTTTAATTATTTTGAGAAACATGGATTCATTTCGAATAACTTTAATGCTACTAGGTAGGTTATTAAAAAGTCTTGGAGCAGTTCACGTATGGAAATTAAAAAAAAATTGCTAGCTGTGATGTGGTACTATTTTTTGATTATTTATTCTAAGGTTATAGCTAGAAGAGCATCGGTTCAATAAATAACCAATAAATTTGCCTTGTGGCAGATATAAGATACCCTTTAAGCGCATACGTATGAGCGGACCAAATCATCCTCCAATCAATCAGAACCCCAAGGTACTTGTATGACTTAACACACTCAATTATAAAACGTGACTCAAAAAATGTCTTAGGGTTCACTTCCGAGTTACAAATTTCTTTACTATGATTAAATTTCGTACGCAATGAAAAACGAATGGTCCATAGTCTACCTCCTTACCAAATACATTTAAAAACATAATTGTGGTTTTGTCACTTATGACCATTTAATGCATTTTGAACCAATGGCTTAAGTCTTCCAGGTCACGATTAATATCTGCAGAAAAGTCCAAAGCAGAGTCACTGTGAAAAGCACATGCCATGTCATCAGCGAACGCATTCACTTTGCTGTGGTACTTTTGTAATAAAAGTGAATTAATAAAGACTAAAAAGAGTATTGGACCAAGTACGGAACCTTGTGGAACTTCCACCGAGATAATACTTGTGGAGCTAAGACGTCCATTAATTTTAACCCTTTTTCCTCTAACAGATAAGCAGGAACGGAACCAATTATGTATTACGCCTCTAAAACCACAATTGTACAGTTTTTCCAAAAGTATTTTGTGATCGAGAGTAACAAAGCTTTTGTTATATTGATAAAGAGAGTCCCAGTTAGTTTCCTGTTATTAATGCCATTGTTTATATGAGTACAGAGATTCAAGAGAGTACCTTCAGTTGACATACCAGAACGAAACCCTAATTGATATTTACTAAAGAATTTGCTTTTTTTCTAAAAACTTGATCATTCGGTTTTTTACAGCCTTTTCAAAGGTCTTCGAGAATACCGAGAGTAGGGAAATTGTTCTATAATTATTTATAGATGTTCTATCACCCTTCTTAAACAGTGGTATTACTTCTGCTTGTTTTAAATCTTCTGGGAAAATACCATTAGAAATGCTTTTATAATAAAAATATGCCTTATTATCACAAATATTAAAATCTATTTTTTTGACGAAGTTGTTTGATACACTATCAGTTGTAGCCGAATTCGAATTTTTTATGATTTTGTATAATTCAAAAGAAGTTATGGGCTCAAAAAAGAAGCTTTGAGACGATGACACATCATTACATAAACATTTAAGTAATTTGGAAATTGGACACAGTGCATTCGACAGTGAAAAATTTAAGTATCAATTAACAATAATTTCATTAACATATAATCAATTAATTATAATATAATTTGAGTTAATTAATTAATTGACCTTTCGTAGTTCTATAAAAATATCATGCATAAACGGCCCATACACGAACTTAAGCCTAGCTGAACCTGGTCTGCGTCTTAATTTTTAACAAAATTCATAGCGCTGGTTGCTAAATTTTATTTACAATTTCACTAAACTAAAGAGAAAGTTGTTGCGATCGTGCGGAAATGAGGGATCATATTACGGCTATAGAGAAAAAAGTGGGTCCATCAATACCGTCCGTCGATCTGTCTGTCTGTCCGGGCGCCGTATGCCGAAACGGTTTGACTGACTTGCTTCCAAGTTCGTATATGAAGATTTTGGGGTTTTTTATTAATTTCTGCTTTATCGTTTATAATAAAATTTTTTTGGTGAAAATCACTTATCACTATTTTTTAGCAAATGTTTCCAAGGATTTTGGTAATTTTTTGGACTAAGGTTTCGGGATAGGACCAAAAATACTGCAGATTTTCGCAAAAAATTCAAATAAGGGTAATTTATAAAACTGCAAATATCTCAAAAACTAATAAAGTGAATTCGGAATTTTGACTTAATGGAATTGGAATTTTATGATGTTAAGTTGAACTAAATAATTTGGATCAATTTTTGTATTTTGAACAGTTATATAGGAAAGGTTTAAGTGATTTATCTCCATGTATAATTGAAATTTTGAATATTACCAATATTATTATCGTCCTCCTGTTCTCGAGAATATTGGCGCGGTTCCGCTTGTTCTCAAAGATGCTGTGGGGACATGGACATTGAATTTATGCGACATTTTGTATGCCCTCCTTTGCTTCTTTAAAACCTATCAACGCAATCACTTCCTCATCTTCTTGGATATATTTAAAACCTTTTATTTGGTTCATCCGCCTGTAGCCCGTTGTTCTTGTCGATTAATTGACAGTTTCTTTTTAAAGTCTGATTTTAAGTCACTCCAAACATAGAAAATTTGGTTTTAAAAAAAGTTAAGATTTCACCCATCTTCAAGCTTACTTTTTTCCACTCATGTCCGTCCCTGATTTATCCTACGATGGTGAGTCTATCTTTGGTTGTCATTTGGCGTTGTTTTGACGATGTCTGTGTTCAATTTCATTGTCGAAATTAAAGCACCAAATTGTTGTTCGGCTCCTAAAAATATATATAATTCATTAATATCTGTTGCTCCTCAGCTCAAGTCCAAGAATGACTCACCAGTCGAAAGCCTTAAATCCAAAAAACCAACTCAGCCCTACTGGTGAAATACAGTTTTATTTTCTAAAATTAAGAATTTAAATTCAAAAATTTACAATTCTAAGATCAGTGTCAGTTACATCCGTTCCTCGAAGCTGCGATTTGACCCCTTTGGATTTTTTTGTGTGGGGAACCGTGAAGGACCGATGTTATGCCAACAATCCGGAAGCGATTGTAACATGGGATGTGCGGCATGGCGCGCCATCCTGCATGAACCAGAGGTCATCCAAATCCATGTCTTCAATTTCAGTATAAAAAAGACTGTTAACATGGCTCTATAGCGCCCTCCGTTGACCAAAACATTGTACCGGCTTCATTTTTGAAGAAAAATGCTTTCTGATTTAAATCTCAAACTCTCGGCTACAGCAGCATCATTCTCGTCTGGGCGCACCGTACGACGACGTGCACCATGATTGTTGTACGCTAGCATACCAGTCTCACGAATTTTTTGCATGAACTTGCGTACAGCAGATGCGGTGGGTGCTTCATTTCGACCAAAACTTCTTTCAAAAAAACGCACTGTTTGGGCTACACAACACTCACTTTGGAAATTAATTTTCAATTTTTCCTAAAGTTGTTCAAGCGTCAAGCGACTAATTTCGTTCCGCGAAGATAAAATTCTGGCTTTTTGTCAAGATTTCAAGCACGAAACAGCTGTCAGGGCCTATAATGATTTAAAAAGAAACCACTAGATGGAACCACCCTCCCGACATTTTTTCCTTCGTTCTCACCTGGTTGGGGCCAAATTAAAATGTTTCAGAAAAGTAAAGTACTCGCCGTCAATAATTCCCGCTTAACTTACCATGTAGGCATGGCTTATGTTAAAGTCTGACTCTATGCAATATGCTCTGTGATGAATAAAAAGGAAGTGTGCTCATGCAAATGTCCGCCAATGCTTGAACATACGCTTGTTGTTTGACCAACATATTTAGGTCATAATATTCAATCACAAAAGACAGGAACGTGTACCTTCATTTGGAATAGTGAGATAAATTTACATAATTATGCAAGGACACGTGGAAAACTCACCCCTTTGAGTTTCCCTGCGTGCAATATAAACCGGTTTTTATACATTTCATCAAACACAATCATTTGAGAATAGAACCAAACCTCATAAAACTAACAAAAAATATGTTTCAAAATTAAATAACACTTCTTAATCCTGTCCTGGTACTATGGTCCTGGCGATGGCGATGGCGATGGCGATGGCGATGGCGATGGCGCTGGCGCCTATGCACAAACAATACTCAAACTTTTCCCAATTAACTAACAACATCCTCGTAATAGTATTTTGTTGCAATCAAAAACCGGATTGGCAAGATCCGGGAATAGTCTGCTTCTTCTTTCACTTGTAATGAGTGACCACCCGCTGATAACTCGGTGTCAAATTGGATGGAACAGGAATCGGTGTGATGTCAACGCCTCAATTACGTGAAACTTCCCGTCGTCTTGGGGCAACCAAACAAAAAAATCGTCCTTTTTTGCTTTATATATTTACGATGCGCCACGGGGTGGCTATTTAGTAGTACGAAAACATGAAAATCAATGATTGCTTTTTTTTTGGTTTTTATATAATATATTTTTAGGGCGAGCATTGTGAGAGATATGGGATTTCTTTAAGAATGCCATTATGGGGATTGATCATTTTATGGCACATTTGTGCATTCAACTTTAGTGTTTATTTATTTAGCTATTTAGTTTCACTTTCGCCTCCTATGGTAACACACTCGCGCAAATAAGTGCTGGAATAAAATTCGTGTGCAATCTTAATAAATATAAAAGATTCCCATACAAGAGCAGCAGCAAGGACTTAAGTGACAATCACCAAACCAAGACACGATTATGAGCAACAAACAAAATTGTCTCAAGAACTTCCTAATCGCATTTGCTTTGCAATCACTTGTAACGATAATGGCTCACGACTGTCCATTCGTATATATATTATTTTTTCTATGCCCACATTCATGACCATGATCCCCTTAGCTGAGCGCGTCCATTTATTCGGTTCGAATTGCAAGCGGCAACTTGAAGCAACCCAACACTATACCTCTAGTTTCATAGGAAACTAATCGAATATCGAAAGCCACTTCAAACACAGCTGGAGTGACCATTTGGGTGGCATTCATGTGTGTAAGGACGACAACGTGGACACTGGACACACTGTGTGAACTCTCGCATCGCAAGAAGGTCCTCGCGCGTTTCCAATGTGGAAACAAAAATGAATTTATAGCTTCATAAATCAAAAACAATATTGTCGGATCCGAGCTTGCATCCTCATCCTCATCCCCTCCCCGGCAGATGGTATGGTATGGGAAATGGTCTCATGGATACACTTCGGTGTCGTCTCCTTGTGGTGCTTTCGCAAAAGCACACTTTACATGTGGAGTGACTGGGTGCTTGGGTGCAATTTATATCGGATGGCTGCGATAAAAATCGATCGTTGTCGTGCAAAAACAAAAACAAAAACGAAAACAAGACGACAATGCCGGTGTCTCATCCTCATCCAGATTGTCATGAGTCCTCTTGCGTGTGAGAAAAATGAACGAATTGAGGTTTGGTTTGGGTGGTGTGGTGTGGTGACTCTACAATCTGGTATGGGCGACAGGAAATCACGATAATATGACGACAAGTTCGATGAAAAACGATCGATAGAACGCGCGGTATTCTCTGTGTTTGAACTGAGACGACGACGACAACGACAAAGATGAGGACCTCCTACGTATCATACGTAACGTATACGCTATAGAAGTTATCTCCCATTCAAGAATGTCACATCCTATGAATGCTGATATGATGTATGCTGTATTCAATGCTGAAGGTCTGAACCTCACCATTTTCTGTTTTTTAGTCTGCGCCTGTTGCGACATCAACAATCCATCTAGCGGGAGGGAGACTCATTGAAAAGGGGATTCAATAGGTTTGCTTATCCTTGAATGGAATGTCTAAAGGTGTAATTATTTAAGACAGATTTTTTTTTTTGTAAGGAAAGTTTCGCTTTAAGAGTTTTAAATCTCAATTGTAGGATGTGATGCTGCATCGTTGCCGTGAAAGTCGACAGCGAGTCTGGAAAAGTCTTCTTGCTTTTTGGATATACTTTTAGGTGATATGACAATGGGCAGGGTAGGGCTACCTGTTCCTATATATGAGACACTTTGGTTTTGCACTCATTTGTGTGTCACCTAGGAAGAGAAAAATAGGTTGAATGAGTAAAACAATCACTGAAAAGTTTAAAGGCAGCATGAAGATTTATATATTTGATCCATGTTTTAGTCTTAAAGGCCAGGGCATGGGCCAGGTAGGGCTAAAAGGGCTGTTTGTCCCATGAGCAATTTCACCCAGAAGCCGTAGAAGGCCCATTGTCAATTCTCATTGCCCACTAGAGTTGAGTTCCCCGACCACACTACATTAAACATTTTGAGAGACTCACGAAGGATATTAGTGAATCTTTTGAAAGGAATGAGGCTTATGTTCTTTTCCTTTGACGAACGTAAAACTACGTACTGGGTAGTGGTTAGTAAAAGTGGTAGAGAAAGGGCACGAAATAACTACTGATTAAAGATGACAGGCTCTGCCTTACCGATTGTTAAAAGTATTATCCTGGGAGTAGCCAAAGGGATCTACGTTGGCACCCTGAGTAAAGCATACCTGGGTTTCTAGTAGTCAGTAAGTGAAATAATTCCCCTCCGATCAAAGATTGCAAAAATGCTTGAGTGTACGAGCGAGCCGGTCTTCCTAATTGTTAGCTTTCCCTGTCAGCGCCATCGGCTAAAAGGTTCACAATGAGTTGCAAGTTCAATAGTGTTTCAAGACTATTGTAGGAGGAAAAGCAATTGCTTAGATTATTAAGTTAAGACTTGGTATAAGCCGCCTACCATCAAACAACTGAACCGTAGTTGAGAAAGGATCTGATGAACGCGGTTTATAGCACGATGTTCCGTTGAAAGTTCTAATTCTTTCCAAAGGGTTTTCTGCATGCGTAAGAACCATTGAGTTCTTTCGTCATTCTTTCTTTGGTTTTCCGTTTCTAGTTTAATTTGGAGGTGAATGCCACACCCAGGTACTTACTTGCCTGCGGTTGACAGATTTAGATGTATCCCATTTCAGTCCCATTCATATTTCCTTGTCAACAGAAAGAGTTCAATCTTTTTCGGGTTCTTTTCGGATTCTTTTCTGTTATAAGTTCAACTATGTTCTGCTGATCAGAGTTCAGAGAACTTCGTTTATAGAGATGTTCCACAAGAGAGGAGAAAGGTATCTACCTTGTGGAGTTTCACGATTTATGTCTTTCACGACTGATTTAAATGATCTCGCTGTCAGGCATTTTCTAAACCAAGCTTGTCGGCAACAGTAATGAACCGATTTTTTCAATTGAGAGAGATAATGGTTCTCCTGCTATGATTTTTGAAAACACCTTCTGTATTCAGGAAGGTAGCAGGGACTTTTCGATCGTTCTAGTTATTTCAAGTAGCGCTGCTTGCACAGATCTGCCCTTGTGCATGTTCTGCGATCCATCAAGAACTAGTAGTTTCGTAATTGTTCCTCAACTGCAGGTTTAATAGTCTTTCTAGAGCTTTTGAAAGAAATGATGAAAGGCTTGTATCCTTGGCCTTTTGTGCTCGGGTGTGGAGTAGTTTGGCAGTAGCTTTCCAGTTTTGCGAAATAAATCTCGGTGTCAGGCGGCCCTGGAAGATTTCCCGTAGTTGCGGAATAATATTTTTTCTAGTGTCTCGTAGCGTGGCTAGTATTACTTCATCAGGCTTACACAGAGTCTGATGATAGCCACTTCTTCGTCCGTAATGAAGGTTGCTACCAACAGTTATGTTAAGCATATTTCCCATAGGTCAAAGAAATACGGAAAATTAGGTTTCAAGGAGTAAATTGAAAGTCTCCTAGTTGCTAGCTATCCAGCAACTATCTTGCTTGCCCTTGTTTCCAAACGGATTCCAAACTTCCTGGAACAGCCGCCTCTATGCCTAGTATTTTTTTTTTTTTTTGTTGTTGTCAAGTACAAGTCAAAAGAAGACTTGTACAAGTGTACAGAATTTTCTTAGAGAGTGGGTTAAAGTCCTTGTGAGAAGATTAAACGTTTTATTGACGAGTATTGGCAGTCACCCTAAACAGGATTCCTAAAGGGATGTTCTTTGGGTATTTCCAAAGTAAACTAAATGAATTTCTGGGTAGCTTTATCACTCATTCTACTTCCCTTCTAAGTCGATTCGCAAAAAAAAAAATAATCTGTGTATATTAGAAATGTTTTACTTAACATCACTCATCCAACCACTCGATGACCACTTCCTGCATCCTAATGTGTCAATCAATGCGAACAAAACTCGCAACCAGATAAAATATCAAAATGAAAATGAGTTCTTCCATGTTAAGCCCTCAAACATACTCGTATCAGATCCCCACAATTATAATATTGTCCTAAAGCTTTACGCAAGTGGCACACAATTGTACGTGTCAATTGTCATTATGTCACTTAATAAACTTTCCATTCATGCCATAAACTTCAAACCCCTTCTTTACCACCCTTCACCATCAGCATCTCAACTTCAACTCATAGGCTACGACAACGGAGGCCACAAGACATTTCTATCTCTTCCAATCAGGAATTGTGTAGCTTTGCATGCACTGTTCTGCCACACATTTGAAGGATGGCATATGTTTCCGCTACCGGACCGTATTTTTTCTCTTCACGTATATATGTAAGTACCATCGTCGTCCTACACTTGAAATAGAAATCTGTTAAAGAGTTGAAAGATCACACTAATCAGCAAATAAAGTAGGACAAACTTCACTTCAATCACAATGACATTGCTGTCAGAAATGTTGAGAAAGAAAAAAATAATAATATTCATTTACACCACCATCCCAATTCAAAAAAAAAAAAAATCTAATCAAGTAATCATCCCTTAGTTGACATCCAATTCTAAGCAATTTATCCCAAAATGGGGTAGAGCGGTGAAACGAGAAGGGTCAAGAAAATTCTGCGTTTCCGTTGACGTCCTTTAAGCAAGATGCTGATGTATTTTCTTTAAATGATAGAGGATTACAAAACAAATACCTACTTTTGGGGTGTCGCTGTTAGGGAAAGAAAAACTGAACGAGAAAAAAAACTCTCAAACACACATGCAAGCGAAAAATAGAAAAAACAAAAGGGGAACTCTGAGGTGGTGTTAAAGTCAACAACAAGAAAGACAAAAAATAATATACCAAATGACATCGACGACGACTGGGTACCTTCCCCTAGTATTCTCCTCTCCTCTGTATACTTGACTCACTCCTCTTTCACTGGTGTCACATTCAACAAGCCAAATTGTGTAAGCTGTCCCGAGAGGGTAGTCAACCTAAACTCATGCAACTCGGGAAAAAGAGACGTTGGGAGTGGTAATGTGTAAGTTGGGTGTAGCGATGTTCAGACAAAAGACAACAGGTTGCAATTCCCAAAAATAAAAGTATTAGTTGCTCCTACGAATTTAGCACTCGTGTGATATTTTTCCAAAAAAAATGGTTTGCGAATTCAGAAGATTGTTACGTAGTCTGTGTAAAGTAGGGGAAACCACTTTATGGATAGTGGGTTGAGATTTTTTTGTGTGCACCAAAAAATATCAGTGGCGGAGGAAACTATTTTTTACTGGGTGCTCAAAGGTTGTATAGGTACATTGATTTTTTTAATTAACCATATTAGTCTTAAAAAAGTAAAAACTCTATTGCTGAACACTGGAAGTCCGATACAAAGTTTTTGTATGCGGCTTTTGTCTAAAATGGCGTTTTGTTTGAAAATTTAAAAAAAAAATAAAAACTTTCTAAATTTAAAAAGAGTCCTGGACCCAGCAGTAAGGGGGAAGAAGATATAGTTCTGTACTTAGCCCCTGTATACAGAAAAGGCGAACTTAATTAAAACTACAGGTCCCTCAGCAAAAATAAAAAATTGCCTAATGCTAATAATGTTGACTTCGATGCGCTCTCTTGAACGGATCATTACTAAGCACCCTACGTTTTGGTACCACTGTTGGAATCATTGGGCCATACTTCTTCCGAAATGATGCTGGAGAGTCAGTAACCCTTAATGGAGACCGGTATAGAGCCATGATAACCGACTATTTTGTTCCCGAATTGGATTGAATGAATGTGGATGAGATGTGGTTCCAACAAGACAGAGCTACATGCCACACAGCGCACGTCACAATCGATTTATTGAAGAAAACATTCGATAAGCGCATAATTTCGCGGAATAGGCCTGTCAATTGGCCACCAAGATGATTTGACAACATTGTATTATTTTCTTTGGGGATATGTGAAGTCGCTCGCCTACGCCAACAAACCAGAAACGTTTGGGGACTTTGAAGCCAACATTCATGGCGTTAGTGCTGACATACGGCCCAAATGCTTGAAAAAGTGGTTGAAAATTGGACCTCTAGACTTGTCTTTATTCGAACCAGCCGCTGCGGCCACATGCCCGAAATCATATTTGAAATAAAATTATCCTTCCAATAAAGCCAAATTGATGGACATTAAAACGATTTTCTTGTGTTTTATTTCAATTCGAAGTTCTATACCCTTTATAATGGAATTAATTTATCATTCTATCACCAGTTTATAAAATAATAAAATAATATCTTGAAGTGTGTCTTGCATTACACGATAAAAGTAAATAAATGGAATGAAATGAAAAGTTTAAGGTTAAGTCAAACGGACTGACAGACTTAACAAAGCTGTCTCTTTTCTACTTCTTAACATTTTTCACTTTATTGAAATTTTTAAGAACTGCTCGAGCACTTTTAGGAGCTGAGCATTAGAGCTATTCCTAATTCCTAAATTCTAAATGTTATTATTTGTACGCTAGTCTTCATCATTTCCTAAATATAAAAAAGAATGTTTGTGTTTGTGAATGTTTGTTTTATGCGCGCTTAAATCCGATTGCTATGAAACTTTGGTGAGTTGCGCACGCTAGGGAAGATTACTGAAAATAAAATTAATGTGAACCAACCAACAGTTGCCAGGTCATTAAAACTATGGATCTCTTGCAATTATCCTAGAACCTTGGCACTGTAAAAGGATTTGCAGAGTAAGCACAAGGAAAATCTTCTTAACTCAGCCCCTAATTGTACGTCTAATTATAACTTTTTACGTGAGGTTGTTTTTACTCAGCACATAAAAGATTTATCAGAAAGCATGTAACAATCAATTGGTAATTTCTTATTGGTCAATAATTTTTTAAGTTAAGAATTCCTATTCCCCTTTGGAAAATACGGTTGCTAACGTAACTTCAGTAACGTGTACTTTGGAAATCGATTTCATGATTTTATAAGCAAGCTTATGGACCTTGTGGCTGGGATTAACCGCGAAAGAATGAATATTTGCGACTCCATTTACATACCTTTTTCTTTTTCAGATAACGAGCGATGATGTGAAAAAGGAAAGATGGTGGTAATTCGCAAGAAATATGTAAAAAAAACTGTATCTCTTTTAAATCAACCATACCCTCGACAATTCACACTACATCACTCAACTTAATTCAATATTGAGGAGACCCAATACATTTGGCATATTTCATTTGGTAGTCTTCTCAAACCTCAACAGAACGAAATGAGCACTAAGTTTGGGGAATAAGGACCAGTGCCATGTGACGTCATCAGTGCCCTTCGTCTTCAGATTCATTCAATTCCTCAACATAAGGTGTTCTTTGATTTATTCTGTATTTGCCTTCTCCTTGAATGTTGTAAAACCTTTCCACATTCATCTTTTATTATCGAATTTATAATGTTGTGCCGGTAAAATTACATAAATAGTAATTATTGCACCAAATACTACTTGAAACCTTCACTTTTCAATTTATACTGCTGTATGTTATGTATGAAAATGTATCATACATAGTAGACATACTTTCATACAAATTGTGAAAATAAAATAGTACTTCCAATAATTATATCGTTGTATGACTGTCATCATACAAGAAATCTGTGAATCAGAATTGATGTATTAAGACAGTGAAAATCATACATTTTCAAAAATACAGAAAATTTTAATTTTAAAAACAATCGTTAGATACAAGAAAAAATAAATCCGAAATTCTTTTAACTTAATGGTACAAAACTAATTGTTTCTATTGGTTTAATTCCTTTTAATAGTTTTTAAGATATTTAAACGGATTTTTTTAGAAAAAGTGAATATGTAGTATTCTTGGCTCTACTAATATTCAAAATACAGAAAGCATATCAAAATAGTTGGAGTGTAAACACACTGAAAGTAACACTTTTTTACCTCCTATAACTTTGAAAATAATTCATCCAAACATTTTTTATATTAAAAGCAATTAGGCATAAAAGGCCCATATAGGACCTAAAGCCTAGCGTCTCAAACCATTGTGTGTGCAAAAATATATTTTTTGACACGAATGGAATGACCTACAGTTTTAATGCCGATTCCGAACTGCAATTTTATTTTTGAGAAGCTTCTCATGACATTTCTTAACCTTTGATGTTTGTCAGACGTTCACAAGAGGTGGGTCAGCGAATAAAACCTTCTAGGTGATACGCATTAGGACTTGCCAACTTTCAACGTTCACTGTGAACAGTGAAAATAAAATTTTCATCACGGTGAAGTTCACGAACGGAGAACATTTGGAAATAATTAAAATTTACGACTCAAAATTCGGAGTCAGTGACGCCAACATCAGTCATCTTCAGTGATAAAGCGCATTTTTGGCTAAACCGCACTTTTAAAAAACAAAATATATGTATGCGTTTTGGTTAGGACGAAATACAAAAAATAACTACATGTTTTTATGCCGTTGATACGTTACAGTCACTTGAAATCGTTACAGTCAATGGATATCCTTACGGTGGCATGTTGCAACGTTATATCTTTTGTTTAATACATTAATTGGATTCAACAAGACGATACCACAAGCCACACAGCGAGGTTAGCACTGATTGGAGACTCAATTCGATGAAAACCGGAAAACAAGATACAATCAAATTGGTGATGGAAAATGAGTGCAAAACGGATAGACCGGCGACTACTCTCTAATATTAGTCTTCTTGTCTGACACCAAAGAAGCTAGAAATTTTCCTTTTTTGGCGGTGCTCTGTTGTCCAGCTGATGATGTTTTCTATAAACTTTTTCAAGTTTTGTTACCCCTGCTGCCATTCGAAACATCTGTAAATTTTCGTGAACGATCTGAAACTGCGATCAATGCCCTCCCTAACTCCTTCATACCTTACCTTGAATAAATCTCAATGTTTAGTTCTATTTTTTGCCGCTGATTTGACCCATTCTCAATAGTTATCACTTCAAATTTTAATCTAAATCCATTTAAAGTACATGTAGCCATCTCGATGTAGCCACAGCGATCCAGAATAACCTACTTTTAAGAAATTCTCCACGAATCATTTAAAATTTCCTTTGAAATGACTTCACATCGATAAATTCTCCTACAGCTTCGTGTCAGAGCTTAGCGCATGACGCTAGACATTCCCCTACACCACCTACACCTATACTATAGGAGACCTATTCGTACACTATACACAACGTATCTGTGTGACCTGTTGCTAGAGGGGTTACATTGATTCGCCAGTGGAAGTCAACAGAATAAATGCAACAGGACCATACACACATGCAAACTCTCGAATCTAACATCTAGGGGAAGGAATCTATTTTTTCGTTAGTGAAAAACACCGCCACAGCAACCATATAGATAGTAAATGCATCGGTATGCGTGCGAATGCCGGCAATGATTGTGAATATCCAGAACCTATCGGGTTCCTCCCGCTTCCGGATAAGAGAAATCAAAGTACTGAGGCCGCACCAACGATGGATACGATGAAAAAAATCGGATGAAGTGAATTGTTATGATGTTAGAGCCTCAGTTGGATAGTTGACGCGTCCCGAAACGGTTTGGCGTTCGCTCTCCTAAGCTCTCCAATAGTTTAGGATCCAACTTTGTAGTGAAAAGTGAGAATAACTTGTGCTTTTGGAAACCGTATTGAAATTTTTTACACTAAAGATGTGACATTCTTAGTTAAAGGACTCGAACTGTTACGTGACGAGTGAGTGAAAATACAAAAAAATAACAATAAAACAAAACAGCTGTCGGTGCCTATTTTCGGGTGTTGTCCATATCAACGACCATAAGGTAAATAAAAGAAAAGTATTATCCTTAGTCATTTCTCTCACCCCCCCCCCCCCCCTTCCAAAATATTATACAAAATCAGAAACACTTTCCCGCCCATTCGCGTAAAGATCCTTGAAGGCGAATCCCCGTCGTCATCGCCGTAATCGTCGTCATGCAATCTGCTGAAATCACGTTTGGTCAATTTCGTATGCAGGACACGTTGTGATTAATTGCTCAATAAGATGGATAGGGGTGGGGTTCCGTTGTGCTCACACAGGGTGGACAGCAGCCGGCAAGTGAAATACGGAAAAACAACAGAATGGAGTCGGGAAACAACATAAAACAAATTGATTCAATGTCTTTGGGTAGCATCTTCTGGGGTGTTCTTAACTTCTTATATCTCTGATGTACCAGACAAGCTGGCAGGAGACTAAGAAATGGATAGATGAAGAAAAAAACGACACAAAAAAAACTGTAAAAGAAGGATGAAAAAAAACAACGACTCCCTCGTAATCATGATTAATTGCAGGATAAATGAGTGCAGTTTTCTACTCGCACTGCGAAAGAAAATATCCTCCTAAATAATTTACTCCCAAGTGAAGGACGTCTTCGCACTCATCCCTTCTTGTATCTTGGACTTGGTTTTACTTTTCTTTTTTACATTACCCGATTGACTTTGAGGGGGGAATTGCGGTGGTTATGGTAGATGACTGCCGGCGTGTAGAGTTACTCACTTGCACTCTGCGCTGTTGCTGCTGCTGCCGGTGATGCGAAGTCATCCTTTGAGGACGAAATAAGTTTCACTTCACTTTTTCTTTAACTTCTCATTCGCCCCGCTGGCTGCTGGCGAAAAGTGAGTCGTCGTGTGCAAGGAAATTTGTTCCTTGGGATGAATGAAAATTTCTAAAAGTTTTCATCGCACTTCATAAAGTTCTTCCTCGCCGTTCTGTTGCATGCCGCATATTTCCTTGATTTTTGCCTGACCAAAGTATACGCGCTTTAATCAGCTGATTGTCTGCGTGCGTCTGCCATTGTTTGTGGTAGTGGTAATTTTTTTATTTTTCTTTCTTCGCTTCACCATTTAAAATCCTTATGACAGTGTTACTTCGCTCTGTGTCCCCTTTCTCCGCTTCCCCCTGTCCAGCATGTCCTTCTGGCTGCATAGGTATGAGAAATTTAATCCAAAAGAAGATTAATTAAGAAAAATATGAAAATTGTTTTTGATTCATTACCCGAAGAATTTTTCATGAAATCCTCAGATAATTTCCTTTCTAACCAACTTTTGAGTTTGAAGGGAAGTGGCTGCGCGTGGTTGAATGGTTGACTGGCTTGTGTGGTTGCAAGTGTCAGCCAGCGGCTGCTAAGAACTCGAGTATAAGAGATAAACCTCTAGGGCAGAAAATCACTCTTAATTTAGTCCTTTTGATAGGTTTGCAGTTTGTTTTTCTGCTGCTTTGTTGCGAAGAAAAAAAGTTTTCTGACCGAGGTCCACTCAGAGGGAAAGTTCCCAAAATTGCATTAGTGCATCGTCTTTATAGTTGTTGAGACAGAATGTTTGGTTTCTTTAAAGGGAAATCAATTGACTTTTATTTGTTAACCCAAACCTTGAACCTTGAACATCATGAAAACCGTTAAACAATGCTGTATCTTAACTTCTGCTTTATATAATTCAAGTAGATACATGATGTTTACCATGACTTTTAAATGGATGCAAAATACGAAGAGGCACAACGATGGACTTTGCGCAAATAACGCATGTTCAAGACGTATTTTTCTTTCAAGATCGGTTTGTTGCAAGTAAGAAACTTTACACCTTGTAACCACGTGGGAGTTTGGGATAGATCCATCCCTCCATACGAAGTTTTTTCATACATAATCGAACAAATCAGCTCCCAAAATATCAGTATTCAAAAGGTTCCGGTAGCCTTTATATGTTGCCGTACAATTTCTATAATCCTTTCCAAGGCTAACCACTTAGTTCTAGAAACATAAAATTTGAAATGGGCGATCGCTGTCTTCATTTTGGAAAATTCACCAATTTGTATTCAACTAAGGATGAAAAGGAATACAGAAAAAATAAATAAAGTGCGACTACGTCATACGAAACTTTCTTGTTACATGATGGACACTTTAATCAAACAAATTAATCAAAATCATTTAGAGCCATTTTTGAGAAAACAAATTTAATTTTGGAAAATCGTTAAAAAATATCTTTCAAAAATCGAAGAACGCAGATTTGTTTAACTTTTTCATAAAAAAAATACTTATATTTTTCGGAATTTCCTTTGTATTTTTTGAGATATTGGCGGTTTTATAAATTATCGTCATTCGATTTTTTTTTGGAAAAAACTGAGTATGCAGTAGTTTTGGTCCCATTCCAAGTATCCTTAGTAAAAAGAAAGACCAAAATTTCCTTAATATAAGAAAAACTTGTGTTCAAAATTTTCGCAAGATCGCCATTACAATATTTGGCAAATAATTTAAGAGGTCGTCCACCTTTAAGCTTCATCTGGAAGCTGAACTACATTTATTCCTAAAAATAATTATGTGTGTTCAGTTCGATGTCAGTCCTTTTCTGTAATGGTCAATTGAATGGAAAAAAATATATTACTACTTACTCAAGTGGAATTGAGTTTGAGCTGTGCTCATTCCAGGCTTACTGCCCCTAGTTGCTAACTCAAGATGAGTTTCTCCTCAACTTGTGCGCTCTAGCTCAAGTGAGAGTTAGAGCGCACTTGTGGCACCTCTACTGTGGATTCTCCCTGCATTTTATTCGGTGGTGGGGATAAAATAATGTGCACGACTGCGTCAAACGAAACTTTCTCGGTACATAAGCTGCGTCCTGAAATCGCCTTAAAAAGAATGATAGCATTTGATCAAATACCAAATTAATTTTGATGCAATTTCCCACATTGGACACTGTAACATAATTGTTCAAAATATAAAAAATTATCAGAATCGTTAGAGTCGGTTTTGAGAAAACGAATTTATTTTAAATTTAAGAAAATCGTTATAAGAAAAAAAAAGTTTGTTTGACTTAATAGTATTAAAAAATTAGTAAATTTTTTTGAAGTTCGCTTTGTTAGTTTTCGAGATTAAAAATCTTTAAAAATCGAAAATTTCAAAAATTTTTAGTCAATTTTTTTTCCAAAAACTGAGTATGCAGTATTTTTAGCTCCATTCCAAGTATCCTTAGTACAAAAGAATACCGAAATCGTTTGAAATATATTCGAGAAAATAAGAGGTAAGTGATTTTTACCAAAAGAATTATATGGCAGGTACCGTTATTTCAAGCGATAAAGCAAAACTAAATAGATGCCTCGAGATGTAACCCCAAAATCCTTATATATGAAATTTGAAGCAAATCCGTCAAACCGTTTCGCCACACGGCGCCCGGTGATATCATCCCTCATACTCAGTTTGAGTTCGAAATAACTTCATCTTTAGTCTACTATTGTATACGAGAAAGTTAAAAATAGCAAAATGACTCCTGCTAAAACCTTAGTTTTTTTGCAGTTTGTACTCATTTCAAAATCGATGTGGAATGATGTTCTTATCATTTAGTGCTGGTGTTAGTCTATAGATATAAGTACTACTAAAATCCGGTCTCTGTATATAAAAAAGGATTATTACCCAGAACCTACAATTCGTTGTACTATACTTGGGCTGCATTCATTAATATATAGTTTTGTTGATCTTGATTTCATTGCGCAGTAAATTTTCCTGTTTTTTTTTTTGGAAAAAAAATTGTTATGGCGGTACGGTGATAGAAGACCAGCTATTCACTTTTGAAAAGTGCAATAAACGATTTTAAATGTTTATCTGATTTCCCTTTTGGATATAAGACTAAATTGGCCAATAGGGCTTAAGTTCAAAATGTTCTCTAAATGACTAATAAGATAAAAATGCCTGGGTAAACCGATACGCGGAAGCTTAAAAAAAATCTAGAGGGCCAATAAACGAGTTCACATTGACTTTAAAAACATCTTTATAAGCCTCACTATTTGATATAAAGCCGTATTTCTAGATTTCGGACCTATAAGTCGAGATAAACAGGTCTACATAGATTCTGAAAATCAAATTTCCGAAAAGTGAACTCAACGATTCATATCGCCTGACAAAGCTGCATTTAACAGCCGGGGCTAGTAAAGTTATAGGTTAAAGTTAAAGAGCGGGCTCTGCCGTCAGTTCTGCTTCTCTATGAAAAAATACATATATGTTCCAACTTCCATCCTGATCGGTCAAACGGTTTCGGAGCCCATTAATATCATTTATCCCAGCATCGAGAAGAAGAATTGACTTAAGCATTTAAAATAATAAGGTGAAAAAAGTTAGTTTTTTTATTTTTACCTTAGCTGTCATAACTTTTTTCTGGGCATAAAATAACAAGAAAAATTTCCTGCATTATTAAATTGTGTGAAGTTGTTTTTGTAGAAATATGTAATATTTCTAAAGTTATACCATTTACAGAACTTATACCTCAATTGGAAGGAATTGCCGTACTCGTCGTTTTATATATAAGAATTGTACATACTGAAAGAAGAGTTACCCTTGTTATACTGGCCACCACTGGATATACAGAAAAAATAAGAGTACAAGTAAGAAAAGATAGCAGATCAAGAACAGTATGTATGTAGCCGAGAGCGGGTATCATTTGGCACGTCGACTGTATAGGGCAAGGTCTTATGGACCGCCCCATGAAAGTCCTCTGAAATTGTAGAACGGAGCTGAAATTTGTCTCCGTTCAACTCGATTTCCTTCAACGCTAACCCTCCGAATTTACGAATTTGCATATACAGTCGTCTTTAAAACTATTATCTACGGAACTAGAAAATGTACTCAAAAAGATACAACAAATCAGTAAAAGTTTATAAAAAACCCATGCTGTTAGTTGCCATTTAGATAGCTAAAATACTGATCATCAATGATGAGAGGAAGTCCCTCAATGATTTGCTAAGTCAACGACCTTATTGCTAGCTGGCAGAGTTGTAATTCTTTAAAATCTCACTCAGTGAATTCATTTATATGATTTAATTCATTGACGGAACTTAAAAACAATAAAAAGAATGACAAAGGAAAAGACTTCAAAGAATTTATAGGGTTCAAAGAATTCAAAAGTTTCAAAGACCTCAAAGGCTAACTCTGTAGCAATATTTTTAACGCATTATCAACATTATTTTTAAATCCCCAATTTTAGTTATTATTTATTCAAACGAACAATAAAATTTCAATATCACTACATTCCATTTTTTTTTTAATTCCGCAATTTATATTCGAAAGTCCTTTTTTTCTTTTTGTGCTGTGAAACAATTTGAATTGTTCAAAAACAAAAAAATCTGTCATCAGCACTATGACAAAAATGATAATCAGCAAACATGACAGTTCCGTTCGAATTTGAGTGTCACTCTCATGTGAATATCTCTGAAGTAGAAACGTTGGTAAATAACATTTCCGGTGATTTCATTAGTGCCACTGCAGCTTCTGTCCGCTTTGAGCTTTTGACAGGACATGCTAGTCTTTTTTTCATTTTTTGGGGGACGAAATTTCGTTGAACACATCCAATTTTCGGAGAACAATTCGATTAGTGAGTGACCACACATGTATGTCTGGTAATCATCTGGTGTATCCTTTTCACATTTAAATTTGTTTTTCTCCAAAAAAAAAAAAGGACATTTATTTTTTTGATGCGGTTTTGTACAAATAAAAATGCAATTGGATACTGTCCTTGCAAAAAGGGAGATTGAGCATTTTCCTCAGGTGTAATACCGACATGCAATTCAATTGCTGCCGATATAACTGCTGGCTAAGAGCACTTCCAAATAGGTACCTTGTCATCTCATAATGGCATTATCTTAAGTGGAAAGAGGACTCCGCTTAAGCTCTATGAATACCTGCAACAACAAAAAAATAATCCCAGCACAACAAAGAATAGGTAATTCGTGTACAAAAAATGTATTCGTAAAGGAAAAAGAAAAACTTTCAAAGATACACTTTTTCACTCTTCACATCACTGCGACATTTATCCTTAATAGGGTGCAGACATTTCTGTAACAAAATGATGATGCCAACTTCTCCCCTACAGGTATACAAGCAGATATCAGCAGACACATGAAAATAAATATATAAAATCCTTGGACACGAAAAATTATTATTACAATAATAAAATGAAGACGAGCAAAGGGGCGAGGACATAGCCGTTGGATAGTGATCGGTGGGGTTCTATACCAGGATGTTAATGCAACCCCTCCACTTTGGAAGAAAGTCACAACAAATGAATTGGCCTTGTGGGGTATTTTTTTGTTAGAAATTTTTTGTAGGTATAACTTGATTTTTGTGTCAGACAAAAATCTCTATGGGAATAGTATAAAAACGAAAAGATTTAGTGTGTGCCTGTGCACGCACATGTGTGCGACATATGCCTGAAAACGGAAATAGCAAGTAATTGTAAGTTGATTGTTAGCAAGGAGCATAGTTTACTAAGCTGACTTGTAGGAGTTTTTCTTTTCTTTTAAAAAGGGGGTATCACTGACATACCGGCAAGCCTTAAAAATATGCAGTCCCAAGTCGACGGACTGAAATATGTATTGGAGGTTTGTTCTCTTAAAGAATATATACTGTTCTCATCTATTGAGTAGCAGCTTAACAGCTTAACAAAGTGTTGCTAACCTCCTACCCCGGTGGTTGCGTTTGTAATACCAGTTTGTGTAAGCATTAGGTTCCCCAGTGGAATGTCCAACTTTCTAAGCTCTAGAAAAAGGTTAGACAACCTTTGTGGTTCTCACAAAATACAACTCAGAACGCCCCCAAAAATAGGCGTTCTCAAAAACTTTGTATGGGCGATATAAAGGAAAAAATATTGGCGAAATATCTTGTTAAACATTAAAAGGGATGGATAAATAGTTTTAGGTCTAAGTCCTGATCATAAATGTATATACTTTAAGGGGTCTACGACGAATGTTAAGGGGTGTTACAAGCTATGTGTCAAAATGAATATACCCTTAGGATAGGGTATAATTAGATCTGCAGTCGAGTCATCATGCACACAGAAAAGCTAAATCCACGGATGGTGTTCTCATTAACTTGTTAAAAAGATTAAAGAAGCTGTTCTCTATGGAAATAGCCCCTTTTTGACTTTCTAGATGTCGAAATACTGATAATACTGCATATGCCCCGACAGCCAGAGCAATCAGTAATCAGTAACAAAAAATATTGCTAGATTAAACTTTGGAAAAGGTATCAAAGGTGCAAAAATATTTATATTCTTAGATAGTTAAGCGGCTCTTCAAGCTCTATCGTCCAACACAATTGATAGTACAACAGTAAAATGTTATGACAATGCACTGCCATCTCTGCCCAGACTAAACAAGGTAAAACTCCCCGGCTACAAGGGAATTCGACGCAAAAATACTATGGATCAATAAACAAGAACTGCTTCAGAATCCGCGTTTTTCGGACCAATAACATATTGCAGAGTCAATTAGGCCTACAAGAGATACTTTAAAAAAAAACCTCTAATAGTTTCGTACGACTTTGGGTTCTAACTGCAACCCAACCCAATTGGTACATTTTATCTGCGTAGAACTTCGGTATATGTTCAGCATATTCGTACTCTGTTGGTGGCACGGTCTTTCCAGCCCAGTGTTATTTCTCGAAGATAGAAATTTAAGGCGACATTATCAGAAAAACAAAAGTTTGCAGGCATGTAAGATTGACTTATTTTGAATGCGATATTGGCTTCGCACGTTTGACAAAAACGATAAACTTGCACTTCTTGAAAGAGTTAAATATGTTTTCGCTGGATTCACTCAATATAAAACTCGCAAACATATAACTTTGCATTTCTTTAAGTGCAACCTTAAAGAGTTCTGACAATGAATGCTATCCTATGTACCTTTAAAGTCGATGAATAGATGGCGTGTCTCGATTTGAAACTCGTGTTGCAGAACGGTTTCATCAGATCTAATATGCGACCATAAGCAAGGATATACCTCGATAGTTCTTGCAGGACTTTTTTTTTATTTTCCTTTGCCCAGTTAGCTGAAACTGCGTGAACCAAGTGATGTTAACCTAATAGACGGGTGGCTTATTTGGTGAAAGTGAAACTGTTTATGGAAGTTCCGTTGTATTAACCAATGAAGGGCCGGGCATTCGTAGAAGAAGTATTCAGAAGTCTCCTAATTCTCTGGACAGAACCTACTTTCAGTGTCCGGACACAGATTCATTTTGTTAAGCTGATACCTGAAGCCGAGGTGGCTTGTGCGCCGGGAAGGCCACTAGCTTCCAAATGTTTTCCTAACTTAATAATAGGACTTCCTTGTAATCTTTGGATTGTCTTAAGCCCCAGACACTTTCCCAGTGGTTAAGATGAAGTTGTTGTTCCCAATGGTTAATTAATCTTAAAGCAGCAGCCCAATTGAATCTGCAGTAGGGTTCTGGTCCTAAAGGTGCGATCAGATGGTCATCCAAACGTGTCATCCGGATGACATGCTGACGTCAGAAAACCTGTTTATTTCAGACTGAATGTGCACTTTGGGATAGATTCTACGTCATAGTCACGTTAGGATGTCATCCGGAGGACAAGTTTGGATGACCATCTGATCGCACCTTAAGAATTCAGATTCTGACCCAGCTTTAGTCAATTCGTCTGCAGATTCGTTGCCTGGCCCGGTACCCATCCAAGTTTGACCTTGTTGTGCTTGGCTAGGTTTTGCAAGGCAAGTAGCAGCTCTATACAGGTATAGGACAGAGCATATGACGCTGATGATCAAATCAATGGTCATGCATTTTTCCACCCATACTTGATTAATGATTACGTGCACCCGCTCTACCAAATCATAACTTTCTTATATGCAGAGCTGTGGGTTGGTTCCTATAAGCGAGTTCTTCTGATATGCATTTTCCTACATCCGTTATACACAGAAGAATTTTTTACGCTTTCAATTTGCATCAGAAGTTCGGGATATGCAAGCTTTCAGAGCTTGCAAACTAATAAAATTATGTTTTATAAAACCGAAATGCTAATGAAGGACATCAGTACCTGGAACAAAGTACAACAACCAGGTTTATTCTCAATTAAACATGGACGCTTAAAACGTCCATCGGCGAACGTAATTTTAAGAGTTTGTCATAAGTGTGAACAAATCAGAACAGACATTTTTTTTCTATAATACAAATAAGTAAATCACCACCAAGGAGGAAAAGGATACACCGAAACTGCAAAAAACTACAATAAAATAGCTTTACTTGCATATTTGCGGTTGTCTAGTATTCCATACAAGAAGAACTCATTACGCATTTCCATTTATGTATTTCGATTTCCCTCTTTGAGCCCGCGCAAGAATCTTATACCTACTCCTCTGATACTAATACCGCACTGGTCAAGTGTAATGATCCGCACAAAGAAAAAACAAAACTGCAAAAGTGTAACAAGTGGCGAAAGACCATCTGTTGTAGGGCAAAATGTAAAACCGAGAAGAAACAAAAAGAAAATATGCATCCGAATGAATGCTAAATCATGGTCCAACCAAGGACAGTGCTAAATATAATTGCTGGTTGTTCCCCCGTAGGTGCTGGGGAAACAGTGGAAATCCCGTATACAATTTTCATTTCTTTTTTATTCACTTAACAGTCCTTTTGAATTGGCTGTTGAACTCAACCCTATCCGCCTTTCTCGGGAAGAACAGGAAGATAAAAATTCGTATAATAAAAAAGGATACTCGTCGTCGTGGTAGCAATCGTTACGTAACAGGCTTAAACTATATGCGACCTACCTTCAACTCCTATCCAAAATTGCTCTGTTAAGGTCCTGATCCAAGCGGAAAAAAATACATACATATATATATACGTAATAAAAGATGCAATAATAACGGACAGAGAGCAGAACACCGTCAAAAACGATAGAGTCACGTGTTGCCATTTAAGTGCGGACGTGCAAAATGAGTCATTTACAGTCGAATATCCTTAGAATACCTACACCACCCACAACCCTATCGAACAAAGAGTTGAGGAAGTATGCGAAAGGAGCGCGGTTGTAGGTGGCAGACACTACAACTGGTTACTGGTTGGCAACGAAATTACCAAAGCGGTGTCATACCACGAAATATGCTCCAGCTCGCAATTGTGTCCCCGTTTCGTATAGCAATGACATTTGCCCAAAGAAGAAACACCAGAGAAAAAGTATCCCGTTCCCGATGAAATGACGATGAAATTCGCCACAAAGCAGCCATCGAAAGGATGGTAAAAAAAAGACGACAAAAAAAAATACGAAAGAAGAATTATGCCACACCTACAATTTTTACGAATTTCAATTTCGCCGCGCTTAATTGCACCCAAGACCGCAATCTTTTCAGCTTTTAGCACTCCATTTAGAGAGGAGAGACTATTGAAATTGAAATGAAAGTGTGGGGAGAAAGTAGATGTAGCTAGCTAACTGATGATGCTGTGAATGTCTCCAGGAAGTGAAGATGGAGAATAGAAATTGGATCTAGCTTTATTGTGACAAGTGTTCTTTTATGCGACTGCGGGTCCGGTAAAGTGATTTAAGGCTGGCTCCATGTGGCCGTCATCAGTGCTGAAAATGTTGAAGATGATTGGTAATGGGCAATTTCATTCTTTTATTTTTTTTTTTTATTTTTTTTGATTATGGATGAACAAGTGCTTATTGATGTTTTATAAGCGGAAATTCTTAAGGGCTATTGTTTAACCTGTTACATCTGAGTATCGAATAACTGGGTGCGAAATACTCATTGAAATGGGCTGCGGATTTAGTGAACGTTTAATTCTTATCCATTTTATTCTTCAATACTGAGGAGTCTTAATTCTAGTAGTGTAAATGTTTAAGTAATTATTGTACTTTGAAGGTGGATAGGTTAGAAGATAACAATGAGCGATTCATATAGGGACCTGATCCTGACCTCCTCTGGCCGAAAGTATTCTCCCACTTGGGGAAAGTCGACTTTAAAATTTTTAACACAATTAAAGTTGCGGTATCGTGGGGAAATGTCGACTTTGATAGTTCTCGCGTAGTGTTAAAAAAAACTTATTTTTGAACGAGAAATGGCCTTCTGTATTTCTCCTATGAGTATCTAGAGCAGAGTGTGCTGGGGAAGGTCTAAATACAACGTAAACCTACCTTTCTTTGCAGATTTGTGAAATTCATTAAAAATTTTGCGAAAGCTTATTCCACCAAACAACTGATGCATATGATAGGACTGACCTACGCCTTTTCGTGTAGACTCCTTTTGGAAGACAAACACTGAATTTTGACGAAGGCTCTCTCGCACTGAAAGAAAGCCCGCAAAGCCTTATATGTCTTCGTCTCGACTTGCTGGGTCCAACCGAGCTTACTTTCGAGAATTACTCTAATACATGTAGCTTCCCTTGATTGTTGCAACGTGGCGTTTAGGCAAACCCGTCAATTTCGTCTCGTCTCGCCTCGTAAATGGAATAACATCGATTACAAGAGGATTCACCGTGAGCCCATTGCGGGTACACCAATTGTTGGTTAAATCCGAAGCCGCCTGTGCTTTCGCACGAACATTCACTAGGTCTGATCCGACAGAAAGAACAGTGACATCATCATAGACTCGAGACTAGAAGCATTGAAGGCAGTCAGCAGACCGGTCTCCGTAAACCATTAAATTGGAGACAGAACGCCTGTTATTACATATCGACTGCAAACCGCATCTGCAGCTATCCGAGTTGCACATTCATGCAAGTTGTATTGTTAAAGGCACCCTCAATATCAATGAAAATACTCAGCGCATTCTCTTTCCTATATATTCTTCCAACAAAGTTCTGAAGCACCGTCTCGAAGAATTTTTCTCGCTGATAGGCTCGTAGCATTTCAGAAACTGCGTGGGACCAGTCTCTCCATGGTTTTTAGGAGAGAGGATGTTATACTAAAACGCATTACCTTCTTAACACTTATTCGGCACGCCAGGGAGATGGACTGTAGGCCAGTGTCAAGCTATCCATGGCAGCTGGTTTTAACCGTGTTGCAAGGAATACGCTTCAGTTTGTGGAGCCAATTGTGAGCAAGTAGAAATATGGTTAGCAAGAAAGTTAATTTTAAGCAGGAGACTGTAAGTCTGAGACTATGAGTCTCCACTTTCGTTTCCGTAGAAGAATCATCGGGTTTTCTAAGTGTTTCCAGTCTGAAATAATCAGTATGTTACCTAATAGTAAAGCTAATGGTTTCGATTTCCGAATAAGCATCTCATAGTCCTTTTGTTCGATCTTTAAAGATCCCAGTCGTCTCCTGAGTTGGTTTTAAGTGACCTATGCAAAAAACCGTCTGACATCTTTTAGCTACCTACTTAGTTCTACCAAGGAACCCGTTTTCTGTGCGGTTGATTACTAATCGGACATGACATTTCAAAGAAGGCTTCATAGAGATTTGTCTAGTTCGTTACCAACCCGCTTTAAGTTTGGTTTTTTCGGATTTCTTTCAACTTGCGAGGATCACCTCCTATTTTCAAGCCGTAACAAAGGTGCAAACATTGTTAACGTTAAGATCAGAAGGTAGTATGAAGTCCAAAAGACGGTTTTCACACTTATTGCACTTGCTACTGCCAAGACAGTATTTTGAGCACAAGAAGATGCGCACTGGGTCTTTGATGAACGCTTAGAACACAGATTTTATTTTTTCCCACCCATAACTTCTGCACGTAAGGAGGTACCGCTAGCTGGGAGGGGTAAAGTAGTGGTTTTCTTCCTTCGTTTCCTGCTCGATCTTTCCGCGGGACTTTAGCTCCAAGAGAAGTGCCGGCATTCATTGGTATAACTGCTGCTCTAAATCTTTTCGCTTTCATCACCAAAGGAATGCTACTGATCCGGGGTTAAGCGTCTTTCTTCAATTATGAGTTGTTATCATATAAAATGAAGTGTTTTTTAAACACCTCAGATATTATTTGCCATTTGAAAATGTTTACTGTTTTGGAATCTTTCTATTGCCTCGGAGCGTTTAAAAGTCTGAAGACAGCATTCATTATCTAAAGAAACTTAACTAATGGTATTTGCGTTAGCTCATGATTTTCTCAGTAGTTATATCATATCCTTAAACTTTCTTATTGTCTCTCGAAGTTTGGACAGCTATTTCAGACTGATATTTGGCTCCGTTGTTACTTACTTCTACTTCCCGCTCCGAAGAAGTGCTTTTTTTCTGAATGACTTCCACGAGTTTGTTAACTTTATCTTCTTAACCCACATTTCGCTATCTTAAATTTTGCCTGCAATCTGTTCTGAAACCGTCATGCATCGTTTTGATATTACCTAGACTCTAGACACTAGTTCCTCTTTTGCTAGACATCCTCCCATTTTCATGATAACTGCTGAGTGGTCTGAGCAGGCACCATAACGTACTTAAGGTTTTGGGGGCCCCTTTGCGAAAAAGGAGTCAATATTTGATTTCCTATCAAGAAGAATCCTCGTATATCTCGGAGGGAGACAACTAGTCGCGATGTTGCAGTCTCAAGGGTTTATTTTTTATCGAAACAGAACGTATTTGCATGGATTTTAGTTCTATAGTTGTATTCTGGGACAACATATTTGTGAGCATGTCCATTTAAAATGTACGTAAAAATCGTCGAGCACCCGGATTTGGCTTCTATCTATATTGGGCCAAAAACTTAGGCTTATAGGGCAACCACTAGTATTGCTCCAATGTCCTTTAGCCAAATGTGCAGGGACATCATCAATGAAAGCGTTGTTGAAAGGCGGTATCACCAGATGAGTCCAGATCAGAGCCGTATCTGTATATTCCATCCTCGTTTTCTTTCACTTTCACTCCAACGTGTCCGGGAACCTAGCAGAGTAAAACCGAATGATGACTTATAGCCTGAAGTGCCAGCGGGAGGGAATGTATGACGAATTTCACAATTCGGTACAAGGTTTCAGTTGATTACTTTAAGTGTTGCTGTCCATACACAGACGGGGCGATCTGTGCTGCTTTCTTAACCGATTCAACGAAATCTTTTCTCCAATGTCCTTTTCCATCATCTACATTACTTCTAAAACAGAGTCTTCACTAAAAAAAAAGGTGTCCGCTTTTTTTTGCGTCCCAAATAAAAGAAGCCAATCGAAAACATTAATCTAGGCCGCCAAAAAAGAAACTCGTGGAATTTAAATTTCTAACAAAAAAAAACTGCTACTACAGCAAGTGCCACCGCTGCTGTCAACCCTCTAATTTTGAATTTTCATAACAATCATTTCCTGTCATAACATTTTTTTTGCTTGATAGCGAAGAGTACAAAAGACAAAAGAAAACACCCCAAGGATACAACTTTCAAAGATATACAAAAAATGGTGTCCTTCCAAAATTACTGACAACAAAAAAAGGGACGAAAAAACCGCTTACCACCCAAATTATATCACTTGCATCACTGAGCTTCAAAAGTCACCCCCAAAAAATGTTTTTCTCTTTAAATTTGAAGATGAAAAACAAAAACAAAATGATTTTACATTGATCCACGATGAGTTGTATTCAAAGTATTTTCAGAGCATCTGCAGGACCACCATCTATTGGAATTCAACACCAGGAAACCCATCCTACACCAGGAAAAAAAAAACCCCTATAACTGAAAGGCGAAATTCCCAAATATTTATTTATGTACTTAAACATGTATACAACCTCGTTCATCATTCATTTGCTAAATGAAGTCATCGCAGTTGGTATGGCTCCTTTTTCACGGGCAAAAAGTTTAACACATCTTCGCTCCTCATCAGCCATTCTTCGAGAGCAGAGAAAAAAAAACTAAACTAAAGGTTCAACGAGCAACCCTTGCCCATTCCAGTTCACTTTGTTTCCGTACAGCTACTTGGACTTCTTTCGGTCGTTGTCGAGGAGGTGAATAAGCAAAGTGGGCTAGCGAATGGCTAATTTAAATTCCGCTGGGGATACCAAAGGGATATTAATTACAAAAGCCATTCATTAATTTTAATTGCATTACATTGGGTCAACTACCCGCCACCATAAATATTGGTGGGACACTGCCACCAGGAGGCAAACAGAGAAATAAACAAACAAATATACGGCTAACGTTGTTGGCGTAGCCAATGCTTCTTCTTAACTTGAGACTTGAGACTTTGGTGAAAGGACCTCTTTTTCCGCTTGATATCGGACGGTGCTCTACTAATAGAACAAAACAGGGAGAGGGATATATAGTGAATAATGCTGCTTCACGTGGTAGGAGTAGTAGTTGCCATTGCCACTTCTTCTACACAACAAATTCATTGACTGCCAGCTAAGAAATGTTATGTCTATGGCTGAGAGGATGGTTGAGATCGGTTATACATGTTCAGTTTAATTCGTACAGTGGGGTCCTTGTACATCAGACAACATTGTGATTATTCTTAGTATTTCCTTTATTAGTTCTTTCGCATTGGGATAGGTTACATCTAGAGACACTTGCTCTAAGATAAACCACCTGTAAGTTTGCTGCTGAACGACTTTTTTAGTAAGTTCTAAATTAGCATGAACACAACTTCTAACTTCTTTCAGCCGGCGTAAAAAATGAATTGTAAATGAAAAGCTGAACTTTAAATATCAGTAGCAGTGTCATAATTTTTTCCTACGTCTGTGAAATAACACGACAAAACAATTTAATTGCTAATTTGAAACAAATATTCCACTAAAACAATTCGAAACACAAGTGCAAATTATGACTTTCCCATTTCATTCAATTCCGTTCCATTCCGTGAGTGCTTGCTACATGGCAAGCCCGGTTATAACTCGGGTATCGTAAACGTAAAGGTTAATTGGGTTGACGAGGAAGATAATGGCCCGGTGGACTTATTTTGTTACCATTCAGGTTTCCTTTTGATTTCTTCCTTTCACTTGTGGCTACCCGATGTTTCCAGAAATCCGTAAAGATTAGAGAGTGAGATATCTAACAATATTTCAATGTCTTGGAAGAAGAAGCTCCCAATTGCTCTGTTCCTCAAGTGACAGAAACAGAGGGCAGTAGTAGAGATTATGCGGTGCGTACTCGCGGAACTCCTCTAGCCAACCTCTACGAATGCCGTCATTCTTAAGATTTATGTAGGTTTCTTAGTAAATTATGGCCAGTACCTACTAGATTCGACAGCAATGATCTCTCTCTAAAGCTTATTAGTTTGGTTTGAATCAAGGGCACGGTAGTGCACAGCCAAGTTCTTAATGTTCTTTAGCAACTTTGGCACTATACCCTTATTTACACGAACCAACTCAGGTCTCTTGCTTCGCTTACAACAAAGGTAGAGGATTGTGAATTTTTAATAATTACAATACAAACTTGGCTTTCTTTTTTAGATCTCAGTACTTTTTGTGGCTGACTTGTAAGGCAAAAGCGATTTTTGTATAAAAGAACTTGTCTATTCTTTAACATTTATGTTTTTGGTGTGATTATATTCTCCTCATAGTTTCCGTAATAGTCGGAGCTAAAGTTGTCCCCTATAAACTTTATCAGAATCTGTGGATGTCCTAAGAGACTTGGGTTCCAGTTGACAAGGCGCTTTGGCAGCCGATTCATGCAAATATAGATCCAATGGTAGCAAATTTAGATGGGTTTAGTGTCGTTCTTATTGCGCCGCTTGTCCCTATTCATGCAAGTGTCTGTATTTTCTTCAATATCTTAAGATTGACTGACAAATGTGAGTATCGGTCGTACAATAACCGTGAACATTCAAAGAATTATTTTAGGCTTTGATCCCCAATTTTTGACGAAGACGCGGTTGCATGCATAGAATGCTCTAGCTACCTTCCTTACTCGTTTGTAAATAAACATTCAATATGCATTTAAGTTTTCTATTAAGGATCACACTTAGATACTGTCAAAGAGTATCTCTGACACCTTTAAAGGGCTCACCTCTAAGGTGAGATATGTTCCATTTTTTTTGGCAACAACACAAGCTCGGTCTTTTGGGGATTTAACCCAAGAACACATTTTTTTGTCCACAAGTTAAGTGGCCGTTGTGAGTTTTCTAAAAGTTGTTTATGGTTGATAAGAACTTGCCTGTAGTAAGCAACAAAATATTGATCTTCTGCTTAAGCAATTCCTTAAACCGCTCTGTTTATTTTAATTTCATAAGTATATTATTGATGATGGGGAGAGGAAACCAGGGTCGACGTAGTTTGTTGTTACTTGGTCTTCCTCGGTTGCGTTGCTGTTTAACTAAGATACCCAGACATGTATAAACTTTTCGCACTTTTCTATTCAAAAGGCAGTACTTGGTCTGTTTTGGGGTAATACAACACCCAAACATCAAGTGCTCTTTGAAGGGAAGTTTGATCCTGAGAATAGGTGATTAGCTCTAGTATCCGTCACTGTTCCTTTAAGCAGATAATCGAGGACAGCAGTCAAAAAAATGAAGGACTTAAGACGCTTCTTTGGTGCACACATGACTTTGATTCAAAACTCTTCATCGAGTCCAGAGGGGCATATACTCTTCTCTATCAATGTTTTTTAAAACTCAAAGGGTATCTCGTCTGACCCAACCGCTTTTTTTGCCTTTTGGAGTATTTGACCGCTTAAACAACCTCTTCGACTTTAATGTCGGTTACCTCTTTCTAGTTAGGAGTACTACTTAATTAGCCGGTTCCCGACCCGTCAAGGGTCCCTGCCGGAGACACAGCTACATTCCATCCTTGCGATTCCGAGAACGCTGTTTCCAGTTGTCCAGACCAAGCGCCCTGGCATCCGCGATGGCTTGGTCTTAAAAACGGAGGTTCGGTCTTGCTTGTGATACCGAACATGGGGGCTGGGATTCGGAGATCCTCTTGGCCGAAGCATTGTTGTCCATTCGTTCGATATGGCCGAGCCAGTGTAGTCGACGGTTTTTGGTTTTTCGGACTACATCCACATCTTGGTACAGCTCATAGACTTCGCGGTTGTATCGCACATAGGAACTAATATCGAAGGAGCCCAGTTCTAGCTCTCCTTTCCTGCTTATCGTCCACCACTCGGCGCCGTATAGCAGAACTGGCAGAATAAGGGTTCTGTAGAGCATGCACTTTGTCCTTTGAACCCATTTATTTGAACAAACCAAAGTAGCAACGGTTTGATGGTTCACACTCCTTAACTACCTCGAAGTTGCTGCTATCAATAGTGACATTTTGACCTAGTCGGTGGACAGATGATTGTTTGTTTGTTGAAAGCATATAATTTGTCTTGTCCTTATTCACTTCAACGCCTAGTTAGGAGTAGCCCCTGGAAAGTACAGCCGAGGAAACAATGCGTTGAAAACTCCTTCACAATACTGCCGCTACCTGGGTTGTATAATCTGTCGTCATCCATTGTTAATGAACTTCGAAGTGGGTAGTTAGCTTCAGATCAGCAGGTTAAGACGATATTTCTTCCAACTCACGAATGCAGGCTCTGCAATTCCATACACTTTGGTTGAATTTGGGTACACTTCTTCTTCGCGAGACCTTTGCTACCGAACACCCCTTATAACGGGACAAATTCAAAGAACAGGCGCAAATGACCTCTAAAAACTAGACGCAAAATGTCATAGCCCCATTTAATTTTCTTCCTCTATTAAGCGGACAAACTAAAACTAAAGCATGGTTTCCTGCTGTTTTATTCTACTATTTTGGACTTTTTAAGAATCAATAAAATTGAATCACGCAAATCATCTACCAACAACGTGCTTTGATTCAACACTCAATTTCGTTAACCGTCGATGTCCACTATTACAAGAGTTCACTGTATTTTTTATCTTTGCGTCAGACACAATCCCACTAGGTTTCCAAATTGGCGATTGGGAAACTGTTTTCCTTTTTTTACCTACTTCACCCGTTCTCACTCTTTAATCCACCCTTATATGTCCTTTTCTTAGAGTTCCAAAAAGGTTTTCACAATAAAAAAACAAAAATTAAAACAACAAATAAAAAAAAACCCCAGCAATCTTCCACTTCCCCTATCTGCAAGGACTCGTGCTCCTTTTAAAATTTACTGACGCCTGGGTGCGAGAGTGGATGTTTTATTTTCTTCATATTACTTTTCTGCAAAAGCGGAAGAACAAGGCGGATATGACGAAATTGGGTGGCATGGTCTGGGTGTGATACTACTGTACTGTGCGCACCGAGACTGATGGTGAAATAAGTCTCGTTAATGTTACACCCGCTGTCAGTCGGGAAGGGAATTAATGAAAAATTTATTGGAATCCAAAGCGAGGGGTTACGTCTGATAGCATAATTTCCAAAGAAAGATTCACCTTTAACAGAGTGCTTCACTCTTGTGCACTCTTTCGATCAGTGCTTCCTTCGTCTGAATACTGAATCCTCCTTAAAGCCTATAAAAATCTGCCAAAAAAAATAAAAAAGGAAAATAAATCGCTTCTCTCTAATATCGATAAGCCTCCGATAAATGTAATAATAATTACATCCTCATAGGGATGAGTGAAGTAAAATATTTCTGCCTTTTGGGGAGGATTTTGCGAGGCGACTACCTTTAGTATCGTATATGCCACTCGTATGGTAAAGGTATCATCATTGAGTATGGCAGTGGCCACACACTCTTGACGTACGGTGGTAAGCCGAAGGGAATTCGTTTTTCCAAGGAAAGAGAAAAATAAATCCGAAGAAATCTGGTAGCGCTGTTGAATCCACTTTTGCGTGATTGGGCTTTTGGATGCGTGCTGCCAAATAATGGACTGAGGTGAGGCGGGAAAGGGATTCTGGTTTCAATGACAAATGTCTGGCCGGAGATATCACTTGGAAACGATACGAATATTGGGTAATTCGATTCAGTCAAATGGTATCATGTCATGATGTGAAGTTACTGGGTTTCAGTATGGGGATGTACATATTTGGGGATTGGAATCGTATACGGATATTAGGAGTGAATATTGAAACATATGTAGACATAAGGATGTATGTCACGTTTGTTGCGTAGATAGATTTCGAAGGGGAAAAGTACTCTATAACAGAATTGTACTTAGGCTTATATATGCCTAATTAGTTCCAGGAAGTAGATAAAGTGATGTCTTCACCTCACTTTCGAAGACCCTTGATAGATAGTCAATGATAACTTGTGCTTTTAAAAAGCCAATATCGCTTGTTTATGTAACTGTTCACCCCCGATTATCTGCATTAGTCCATTGAACACAGGTTGTATTTTACTCCAGTACTACTAACTTCAGACGGTTTAATCTGTCAAACCAATTGTAAATGTCATTTTGATACAGTAGCCTTTGCAATTTTATTGTGCTGACAAAAACGCTTCCAATTATTATGTTTTAGCAGTTCTCAAAGTTAAAATGACTTCCAGCTCTCAAAATAACTCAGAAAGGTTTGCCACTTCATCACTGCCATCATCGTTTCACGCTTGTGGAATGAGCAAAAATTATCAAAAAATATTATCGTAATTCAGACTTCGTTGTACGTGAACTTCGTCGTGGGCCATTTTTCACGTGAGGCCACTCTTTGGGGCCTTAAGCTATCAACCAGACAAAGCAAAATGAAAAAAAGCAAAGACACGGTAGAAGCCCGAGAAATGTCAATTAGGCGACAATCAGCTGAATTGGGTATTATCAGAGAGTCAGCTCGGCTTATTTTGCGCTTGGACTTGGGCCTACATCCGTATAAGACTGTGGTGACCCAAGAAATAGACATAGAAAACAACCAACGCTACATACCATACAAGCGGAGCAACCCTCGAAGTTGTAAAGGCAAAATTTGGCGATTGGATCATCTCACGGCGATCATGCGCCTTGACACCACTCTATTATTTGCCCTATAGCTACAGGTATTACAGGTATTACTTTTGGAGATTAATTTTTTTAATTACTCCAGTGATTTAAAAACTATTAATTCCGCGTTATGTTATAATTTTTCGAAAACCAATTTTGTTGCTTTGCATGAATTTGTGTGGTTTTGATTGGGATGAACTGCTTAAATCCCAGTGTTTTGCTATTATCGCATGACGATTTAATAAACGCGCTAGGAAAACTAAATTTAAATAGCAACCCTGCCCCTGATGGGATTCCTATCGTGATATTAAATAAAGTGCACGACTGCGTCATACGAAACTTTCTCGGTACATGAGATGCGTTTTTGAGTCGCAAAATAAATCGAAAAAATGCATCAGACCCTTTTTTGGGGAAGGTAAGGTCTTTAGGTTTTCTTTCCTCGATGATAAAATGGTTGAGTAATTACCTGACTAATAGAAGGCAAAACTTCGGGTGTTCCACAGGGCAATCATTTGGGGTCGTTGCTATTTATATTATTTATAAATGATGTTCATGAAATATTTCAATTTTGTAAGGTTTTGACTTTCGCCGATGATTTGAAATTATTTTCTCGAATAAATAATGTATCTGATTGCATTCGTTTTCAATCAGATATTAATAGATTGTGCAAGATATAAACAGAATATGCAATTCAGTTGGAGTCTGCAAACCCTAAGTTTTAGACGCGATGCAATTTCTGCCATGTTTATTCGCGATAGTCTTAAGTATCATATTAATTCACCAGAATTTATCTTTCTTTTAAATATAAATATATGCTATTTTATTCAGATATGCATAGAACCAATTATAGTGATAATGAGCCAATTACTAGGTGCATAAGCACATTTAATGGATTTTGCAACGAAATTGATTTTTGTTGGTCATATAGGATTTGCAATTTAAAAGCGCATCTAGCAGCTATCTTCTTAATAAAGATCAGCTGTATGGGTGACAGCCCAACAATGGCCTCAAGTGCGGTTGTTGGGCAGGTGCGCATCACGCCTGTAATGTCGAAATATGAAAGGCACTATAAAGGTTTTACTAGAATTCGAAAGTCCTTTCTTCTTACGCCATTCTAGGACTTGTAGACTGTTGAGTCTCCGATACCTTTACTTGTAAAAAACCATAAATCTTGAGCTTAAATCCGATTATATAATGGGGCAACTTGTCGAAAGCCTTGGAGAAGTCAGTTGGCCTGTTTTTTTACACACCCATGCTGTTGTTTATGAATTACATTTCGACAGAGAAGTATTATTTTTTCACTGGCAATTTTCTCCGAAATTTTAGGCATACACGAAAGCTTAGAGATTGGTCTGTAATAAGTGATATCACCACGTTCACCCTTTTTAAAATTCGGTGTGACATAGGCAATCTTTTATAGATTAGGCTACTTCTGGACAATTCAAACAAATACTTAAGAAATGCAGTCATGCCCTAGGTCCCTATCTTAAGGACAATCAGTGCAATGCCATCAGATCCAGATGAATTGGGACTTTTGCACGCTCCCTACTAGTACCAGGCACCTACTCTACTCAAGTGGTAAATTGTTATAACGTCAATTCGATATCCCTATAGAATTGAATTTAAAATTTGAAAATACTGATGAAATTCACTCGTAAAACAAAAGCGATTTAAAGCGTATTTTCACGTACTTGATCACTCCCTACGGATATCCTTAAATAGTGCTTATGTGTCCGACGTATTAAACACTGCCATCAAACTCGTCTTCACATTCCATTCACATTTTGCGGCGCGTATGGGTATTTAACGACAGAACAATAAAAATAATAAGCACTATGAAATGAAGAAAAGGATCAAAGTTAACGGTGCACAATACCTTACCATCGGGACTGCATTCCATTTTAACCGTATTAAATAAATCACTTCCTAATCTAAGCTACCGTCTTACGGTAGTAAAAAAAAACCCCTACCATCATCATCATCTTTGCCATCTATAAAGTCCTAAAAAGCGGCTCCGGCAAAGCCGGCAAGCAATAAAAATCAAAAGGACTCATTAAATTAAACGCAGTGTAAAAGAACCGTAAATATACATACCTACCCGGTACCCACCATACCCAGTACCTACTCGCATTGTAGGTATAATGTATAATCTCTCAATCATATCGCATATTGCTTATGGTGTAAGCGTAACTGAGATCCCGCGAAATGTGAAATAAAACTTACCGCTGAGAGTAACAACTAAAGTGCTGCATGTCGCCTGCCGCTTGCCGCCTACTCCATCTGAGTATCCCTTGCCTTGGCTCATGTTCTGAATGAAGTTAGCAGAGACGGAATCGTAAAATCGATTAATCATAAATAAACATACGAATGATGGCTCTAACGGTGGGGAAAAGCAGCGCCAAGATGAAAGTCAATACACTCAGCAGCGTACACATAGTATAGATAAGTGTGTGTATGTGTGTGTTTGTGTGTGTGCGTAGTGAAAATAAAGAAAAGTAAACGGAAGGAAAATTGTCTCATAAAAATTTTTAAATTACGAGTATCTTCCATCCAACCTCCGCATGCCGCATATTTGCGGAAGAAGATAGAGCTGCCGAGCGCACCCCTTAAAGTAAAGACGGTTGGTAGGCTGTACTGTGGCATTATATCTCTTTGGGTAAAGATTCTATCTTTTTGTCATTTAAGGCGACGAAAGCGGGAAAAAAATTACAAAAATCATCTGTCACCACATCAAATAAAAGTTGACAAAACGTAAAGCAATGAAGGTGAAATAAGGGGAGCGCAATAGAATTGCCGCCAAAGATATAGAGAGAGCAATATAATAGAGAACGATGGATGGAGGATGAAAATTAAATAAAATTTCAGGACTTAGAAGATTTACCAGCAGTAAACATCTTGTATCTGACTTTGATTGTTGATTTTTTGCTAAGTCAATGAAACGGATGGGAATTATCTTTAAGAACTTTTCCATTGGCATTGCGGCGGCGGCGGCTTCCAGCAGAAGGTGGTGGTACTTTTGAATTGAACGTAAAACGCTGCTAATTATTTGTTTCCCTAATTCCACTTAAGCTATCATCCTCAGCAGGACCACATAAAATCTTCGTCGAAAAGTTTTTCTTAGATGAATTGCGGCGATTATGTCTTTGTCGTCAAGTTAGCGGGGTACTTTAGCCTAGAGCAGTTGTCGTAAATAAAAAAAAAATTGATCGAATGGTATGAAAGTTGGCACTAAATATCCCAATCCGGCACACGTAACAGTCATCTTTTAGAAGATGTTTTTTTAAGGCATCTCTCCTCTAGTGATATTCACAGATTGCGTTCATTTGAGACAATTTAACAAATATTTTTACTTGAACAAGACTTTCTGTTGTAGAATCTACAACTTCTATTTCTGCACGACAATTTAATGAAACATGAAGTGGAATATTTTCAAAATTTCACCTTCTGTACTCTGAGGTTTTTCTCCTAATCTAGGAACCCACAGTATATTTTGGACGTGGAAGGCAATTGGGTGAATTTTAAGTGAGCTCTATTGCTCACTTCTCAGAGGTATGGAAGTTACCTTCTATAGCCCTGGCGGAATCACTCCGAAAGCTTATCTATCTGTCTATTCTTTAGGGCTCTTGCCGAGGAGAGTGAGTGCTTGCCTGAAGAGATCACTGGTCTAAGTGTAAGATCGATTCCTGATGGAGGAATGTGTTGTTTGTTTTTTTTAATTTAATCACCAAAAAATAGAGCAGATGCTTCCCAAAATAAATACTGCCGTCATGCATATATAATCTGTCATTATTCGTAAATATCGCTGTTACCGAAAGACTTTCCATTCTCGGTGTGTGTGTGCATTAATGACAACCATTGCTGAAATAACCACAATGAATGTGGCCAAAAACGTTGCGAAATGCTTAGGTTTCCTCATGCATTTCAAGAAATATTTCACCCCTTTTGATCTGGCAACAATTCGCAGGGCGTATAACTGCCACAAGCTTGATTTCAGTGCTCCTTGGACTGGTTCACTAATTACAAATTTGCGGAGCTGAAACAAGATATTGTAGTTATTCAAGCGGAGTTGCAAGAGCATTATTTCTTCTAAAAATTAAGCTCGACATAAAGTTTCGGATGCAACTAGTAACGGAATTGTTTGCACTGATGTTAGTCGGAGTACACCAAAGTAAGACTTTCCTCGTTAACTGAGGTAAAAATTGGATTTCCCCAGTAAGCAAAGACTTTTTTCTTGGAATACACCCACAAAACATATCACAAATTAATTAACTTTAAGTCGGGCATCAGAAGCTATTTAAGAGTGCTGCTCAACCCTCTTAACTCGTCCAAGATTGTATTCGATCTCAAGCCTTCTCCGAATTTGGTCGGAATGCTAAACAAAGTGCATATTGTCTGGAAATGCAAATAAAATCTCCAGTAAGCTTGTTAGGCAAGGTGCAGAAGAAGTTTTTTTTTGGACCCGAACATACTTTTGATATGCCTGATACTTGGGTTTCTCACGAACATAAGTTTCGGTATCGCCACTGTGATGGATGCAGACAGACCAAACCACTGCGCCCGGACGTGTATATGGAAAAGCTACTTCAGTACGTCCCCAGGGAGGCGCCTGTGGCAACTGCGGCTCGGTGGCCCGCTGCGCCAGATTACAGAATTTCAACTATCTTTATCAGGTTACGATGTCTGTAAGAACATATGGAGTTTTATATTGCTCTTTGCTTATCGACATCTGTATGAAGACGCACACTTAATAGTTGGGAGTGGTCGTACTGAAGCAGCTCTGCCATAACAGCCGAACAGCTACAAAAGTCTGCGGCTTTCGCCTTTCGGGCCACAAAGCTTTTACTAAGCACTAGGATTCATTGTGGAGTAAATTGTTTTAAAAAAAATTCAAATGTTTTTAGTTCTGCATAGAATGGTTAAATGAAAACCAACAACAGCTTCTGTTTGCGCCGAAATTTATCCGAATTAATGTAATTGGCATCATTATAGATCGCACATCAGGGCTACAATTGGTGTCACTGGTCACTGTCTGTTAGGAAGGTATGCAACAAGGCTTGGCGCTTACTCGAACGACTTTTGCGGAAGCTGTTTAGATGAGAAGGAGGAGGAGAAAAAGACCACTCTAAACTTTCTTTGTGCATGCCCTGCTTTCTCCCGAAAACTAAATTTCCATCTACGAGCTTACTTCTACAATGATCTTAACGATTTAAATTCGACCGACCCAAAACGTCTCTCACGCTTTACAATAAACTCAAATTGGTTCAACGAGTAGGCAGTAACTTTAGATCCACGTGGTATCACAATGGACCTTACTTAGGTCTAAGTGATTCGAACTTCTTTCCGACTGCCACTTCGACCTAACCTAACCTAATCTAATGTAATTGACACGTGCAATCGTTGATCGTTTGATTGGCCATGACTCACCCGATTTCTGTATTGGTATAATAATACAACACCGTCGTTTTGTTTAATTACAACTAGCTAGACTTTATCCAACTCACAACTATCTCATGTCAGGCACTAAACTAAAATTAATTTTTGTTAAATTTCCAAAAAAAAAAATACAAATTTAAAATGACATAATTCCTTAAAGTTTTCGTTCTTCTTCTTTAAACGAACAACTTTTCCCTTCTTGATCCCACTTTTGAAATTATTTTATATTGCCTGCTTAGTAGGTAGTGGCACCGACACTCCATCTTTTTATTCAAAAACAATAACAACATCCAAACAATCCCGAAAAATATTGTGAATTTCCAAAATACAAACTTGGATGTTGGATCCCTTAGAGAAAAGTCAAGTAAGCTGCGTGTATCCTTCCCCTTTAGGAGAAGTAAGTTTAAGTGCTGGTGAGGGAACATAGCGGAAAAGCGGATTTTCTCATGTTTACATGATTTCTCAACATGGCTTCAAATTACGTACACGTAAAGATACTTGTTGCACCACTCATACGCGGGGAGAAAATATGTAGATCCACTCGTATCTGTAAAAGGTGGAAGCAAAGCAAAGTGCTCTGATGTCTATATATGTTTCCAGAAGCCAACATAGGTATATGAAGGTTCAGGTTCAGGTCGTGCTCTTATTTTTCAAAAAATAAAAAAAAAAAATTTTAAAAAGAAAAACTCCATTTAAAGAACGGAGGTTGGATCCATTTTACTTATTTCGTTGGCCCCTTAAAAAATAAAGATAATGACATTGATGGTGGTGTAAAGGGATTTTTTTTTGCTCTTCGGTTGTCAACCCCTCACACCAGTCGGCCCATGAAGATAAAGAGGGCACCCTTGAAGGCAATTGATGGTATAAGCAAGTTCAGCCGCGTCTAAAGTAAACAATAAGTGCCTGGGGGAGGGTTGGAGCTATGTTGGGTACTCTACACGGATGTCGATTAAATTGTTTCGCCTGGCACACAAGGACGATGACAGTGAGCGTTCCTGTTATTGATTTATGCAGATAAGCACCTGGATTATGAGCAGATAGACAGAGTCGAGTGACAGCAGTGCAAAACTGTATACAGACTAGGAAGCGACGACGTCGAAGTGAAATTTGGTTAAATTTATTGGTGGCGCATACATATTTTGTTTTTTTTTTTTTTGACGAAAAAAGTTGAAGGCAATTGGGTTTTGGGAGTGCTTACATTTTTTTAAAAAAAAAAAAATTCATTGTAAAGTCAAAGGCCTTTCAATTTAATTGAAGTTTATTTCCGACTTTTTTTTTTCTCTCTTCTACACAACGCCTAATGCAGACTTATTGGCATTTTGAATGAACAGAAATATCGATTGAGAAAAAAAGAGAAGACAAATCCAAATTAATGCAAATTAGTTATGATTGACGGATCAATTTTTGGTTAGATTGTGAGATACTTTGTTGTAAAATTATGTAAAGCTTCATTATTCGATTTTATTACCGCTTTCTTTGTATATTTGATTGAAAAAAAGGCTTTGGGATTTGGAGGTGTACAGTAACATTTGATGACAAATAAAGACTGACTCTGCATACCCCCAAATTCCAGTAAAACAAAGCAACTTAGAATCCCTTCCGAAACACCTTAAGCGCACATAGTTAATATTTAAATAAAACTAAACAATAAAATGTTCCCGTCGTCGTCATCGCCTGACGGCACTGTACCTACAGAACTCCTTCAACTAATACTACCCACATACTTTACCTTTTCCCCTTCTATCGAACGTACAAAGGCGCCAAGTACTTTGTCAGCGAAACGTCTTTCAACCGTTTTGCGGTGTAAATAAATCATTTTGACGCAAATAAACCACCACCCAAGTAATGCAAATTCCACAATTATTAATAGTAATTAACTTTGCCAACAGCCGCATGCCACCCCACTTTGACTGTCTGTTTTGAGAGTGCTTATTATCCACTTGACACTTCTTTAGCCAACGCAGTACATATCTGCGAGCAAGATGATGATGATAGGCAAATGAATTATTATTTAATAATAATAGTAAATGTTGTAATCGTAATGATGACATCTACCAGCTCCACCTCCTTGGCCAGGTACTTTATCCCTTAAAGGTACATAATTTAAATGATTTATGTACATAGAAATGTATAGATGTATTTAATGAAAGTTTAAGTATCTACATAAACAAATACTCGACTATTGAAAAAGAATTGTTAAAGAATGCAATCGGAAAGCAATTTGAGTTTATAAACTTAATAGCGCGACATTGCTCAAGTATAAATGGCTCTAGAAGGCGTACCTTACGCAGAGTGGCAAGGCGTCATATTGTTCAACTCGTTTATGAACGCATACGCATCTGAACGTTTTTCAGATGATTTTTTAACTTCATCAAGAGCACCACCAAACCGACCCCAACCGAAAGGTTCATTTACATTAGGATGTTTTCTTTGCTTGAGCGCACCAAGGTAAAGGGTGATCCATTTCGAGGTTCCCTACTTTTTTAAAGAAAAAAACACAGAAAATTCAAATTTAATGGAGAATGTTTATTATCATTTGAACGAACATTCTTTGGCATTTATTTTTTGAAGATTATGTCTATCAAATGTTTGCTCACCGAAATGTTCTCTCAATAAATCCATTGATTGATGCGATGTGTGGGAAGTGGTGCCGTCTTGCTGAAACCAAATGTCGCCGAGATCACGAGCTTCAATTTTAGGCATCAAATAGTCGGTTATCATGGCACGATAACGGTCGCCATTGACGGTTACGTTCGCACCGGCATAATTTTTAAAGACATATGGACCGATGATTCCACCGGCCCACAAACCACACCAAACCGTTGTTTTTTCTGGATGAAGTGGCAGTTCTTCAATCTCTTCAGGTTGCTCTTCGTCCCAAATGCGGCAATTTTTTTTGTGCTCAGTAGGCCGATTATGTTGACCATAAGTTGAGCGAAGTGCACGAAACACATTCCTCACAGAACGTAAATTTTCATAATAAAGTTGAACAATTTGTAAACGTTGTTTCACGCGTAAGTCTTTCCATTATGAAATGCCAAACAATACTAAACAAAAATAACATGACAGCATGACACGACTCACACGTGATCTGTCAAAAAAGGCTATTGAAAAAAGTATCTCTACTTGGATCACCCGTTATATAAAATCTTCACACAAAATCATTTCAAAAAAATTATCGCATTCGATATACTCGTTTCTCCATATTACTTCGGTAATTGATTCATTTCACATATTCATCCTTGAAGTTTGTCGGACACAAATTCAAAAGTCCTAACTTCCAACCAATGCAAATTAGTAGTTTGAATGGTGACTCCCAACTCTCCTCCTCTAATCCTTCTTTTGTGTGTTTTCTTCTCTTATAAATATGGTGCGCTTTTCTTAAGATAACTCTTAATAAAAACAACACAAATCTGAATCAAAGAAATGATCGAGAAATATGAATGAGTTATAGAGATATCGCAATGAAAAAAAGTGGAATATGAAACGAGAATATTAGATTTGTATTTTTGTACCGTAAATTTTGACATCAAACAAATATTGCTGTTATTCCTTATCATTACCGAGTTGAATTTTGCATAGCACATTTTTGAACATTTCTAAATATAATAAGCGCCATTTTTATCTACACATTTTCCAACATCTAGTTCCTCTGTCGAACGTCCTTTTTTAAAAAATCATTGCACAAATTTGTTTGAACGAAAAATATAACTTCTCAAATAAACAGTTATTTTTGTGAAAGGATTCGATTTGCTGTGATATATATGACATATGAAAGTACAATCCTTCCGGTTAGTAACGAAAAATAATTTCATTCAAATGGCTGCCTCGGCTGGCCATGCAGTAGCCTACACGATCGGTCCAATTTTTAAGCACATTATCGATTGTGTGCAGCTGTATTTCACTAATGGTTTCACGAATATTGTCCTTTAAAGCGTCAATTGTCTCTGGCATGTCGGCGTAGCACTTATCTTTTACGGCATCCCACAAATAATAGTCCAACGGTGTCAAATCGCAGCTCCGCGGTGGCAAAACGACATCAGCTCTGCGGCTGATAATGCGATCTTCAAAAACAGGGCGCAAAACATCGAGTGTAGCTTCCGCTGTGTGGCATGTAGCGCCGTCCTGTTGAAACCAAATGTTGCCAATATCCTCCTCTTCAATTCGTTCAACATGCATCTGGACCAAAATCCGCACCAAACAGTAACTCGTTTTGGGTATATCGGCTTTTCAATGTGTGCGTGCGGGTTTTCTGTGCCCCAAATGCGACAATTTTGCTTGTTTACATACCCGCCAAGATTAAAATGAGCTTCATCTGAAAAGATGATTTTTTTGGCATCTTCTCTAAGTTGATCGCAGGCCCACTTAGCGAAGCGAAAACGCATTGGATGGTCAGTTGGCTTCAACTCCTGAACCAATTGAACTTTGTATGGCGTCATACCAAGGTCTTTATGCCAAATTCGTCTCAATGATGTCTCCAAAATGTTCAATTGTTGAGAACGACGGTGAATTGATTTTGATGGCGCTTCACGCACTCTTTCTGCCACAGCAGCAATTTTCTCGGGTGCACTGTTTTTGGCTTTTCACGCTTTGGTTTATCGATGAGGATGCCAGTTTCTTTCACTTTTTTCACAAGATAACGAACATACGGAGCTGACGGTGCTTCTCTTCTTCCAAAATCCGTACGCAATTTTCGCACACATTCTGCAACATTACCATGATTTTCAAAGTAATGTCGCAATATTTCCCAGCGTTGTTCAAGCGTATACACAACCATATTTGTTCAGCGGAAGGATACAACTAATTATCTGTCATATCAGACATGAGCTAAGTGTTACCATTCGCGAAATAAGCACTAGTTGAAAAAAAAACGTTAGATGGCGGACCCTTTATATGCAGTAGATTCTTATGCACCTAAATCCCAACTGAAAATTTACTGAACGACAAAATTTTTTAAGCACATGTGGCCACTGCTTGTTGATCAAATAAAAATGAAAGTTTAAAACTCATTCCACTCGATGTTAGAAATTTTAATTTTTTTAAATAAAAAAACAAATATTCTTTATTTGTTGTTGTGGGGGTTACCGCATGCATTCCAGTGATAAGATATTCACCTAGAGTCGGTTTCTACTTATTATTGACTAAATTAAGATCAACAAAATATACACTCATAATGTAACTACATACGTAATGCATAAACCAAGAAAATTTAATCTGTTTCACTTAATAGCTGTTCGTTTCAGCTTGCCTCAATCAAGGACTACTTTCCACCCCACGAAATGTCACGCAATCGTTACTAACTAACTTTTAACGGATTCTTAAATTCAAAAGACCTCTAATTTATTTGAGCGTAAACTAACTATGAAGGACGATTTTTAAATTTGTGATGAATACTCAAAATTTGGACAGACGGAGCAATTAAATGAATACCGAGTGAAGTATGCGTCATTAAATTCGTTGGACGACTTTTCAACGAACTCTCCCAAGAACCTGAGAACCAATTGTCAGTAGTCCAACTCACTAAACTCTGAGCCATAGCTCCCTTAATGCACAGAATTTTACAAAACCTTTTAAAAGCTTCTACATACCTCGTTTCGTCTTAGTAATGATAGTAGAGGCCCGTCTCCGTGGCTGACCTTTCTGAAAATCAACGAAAACGACTGAATATAGGATGCATTTTTCTATAATTCGAATACACAATTTTAAATTTCAATTTATGAAAACATCTACTTCACAAGTAAACTTACAATTAGTGAAAATAGAACTGGAATTGAAAACTAGAAAAATGCATTAATGAGTTGTTTCTATCTCTCTGACTGGTTTTGACGTTTTGCTGTGCTGGATTAGTGCTATTTTTTAAAACAATCTGTGACCAAGTAATTTCACGCTTTAGTGTCGCGATGGTAAGATTACAGTGTTTAAGTAGTAAGATTCAAATGTAATTAAAATGTCAATAGCTTCTAACTATTTTTCTTTATCCCGAAAAGTTTATCGAAGAATACAAATGATCGTTATTACTATCGAAAAAAAGAAATGAATGGTACCAAAAGCCGCCTCTTTTTATACGAGAGATGGTTTGTAGCGTACACCCCATGGGGGAGAAGATTCATTAAATCATCTAGTCCGGTGTGCTAGTAAATTGACAAAAAAAGCAGTAACACGTTTCCGCGAAAGCCTAATCATGGCCGTATAAATTCAAAGGACCCGTTTCAGAGACAAGACCCATGTCTTACCAAAAGCGCCCTTACACTGCCAGAAAGTCGACAGTGCTTTATCGGTTTTCTATTCGAAATGTTTCGACCATAGAAGTTTTTTTTATCGAGGTGTAGTCCCAGATACTCAAGTGCACTAAATATCGATCAAAACTGAGGGATCTCTGCGCCTGGTAGCAGAACCGACAGAAAGAACGGCGACATCATCCGCATAAGCTTGAGTGTAGTTTCCAGGAACATTAAGAGCCGTAAGCAGATAGTCTACCACCACACACCATAAAAGAGGAGACAGAAAACCACCTTGAGGACAGACCCTATTTACCCCCGTTATGACGCACTTGCCACAATTTGCCCTTGGTTACCAGCTTTCCGTACATTAGCAATGCTTTAATCCACAAGTTTTATCTACACCATGTTGTCTGGCAGAGTTACATAAGCTATCAAAATCCCCTCAATATCGACGAAAATGCCCAACACGTACTCCTTCCGGTCAAGAGCACTTTTAATCCTACCAACAAGGTTTTGAAGCGCAGTCTCGCAGGATTTTTAACGCTAATAGGCATGTTGCGTCTTAGGAATAGTATCAAACTGAGTGATATAAATCGCTTACACATTCACAAAATTTCATTGAAATGGAATGAATAGTTTCGAAATTAACGTGAACGAAGATTAAGGGGCACAGTAGTGCGCAGCTAAGTTATTGAGCAACTTCGGCACCACACCCTTAAACACGAACCAACTCAGGCCATTTTTACACCCCCTCTAACTTCGCTTACAACAAAGCTAGATAGATTAAGGATATTTCCCAAATAGTATTTATATTTTCATACTTGGCAAGTTTTTAAAATCGTGAAAACTGGGGCTCTATACAAATGTGTTTTAAATATATATTCAAATTATAAAACTTGCCAAGTATAAAAATACAAATACTATTTGTGAAAATTAATAATTAAAATACACACTTGACGTTCTTTTTTAGAACTCACAATCAGTACTTTTTGTTGCTGACTTTAAGGCAAACGCGATTTTGGTATAAAAGAACTTGGCTATTCTTTAACATTTTTGATTTTTTTGTGATCTACATGAGAGCGTAGATAAGTTGATGTCTTTCATCGTTTTTAGGTACTTATGACAGTTTCGATAGGAACTGCGTCAAACGATTTTTGTTTGGAATTGCCATTAAACTTACCCTTTGGTTCGTGCCAAAAATATATCTTCGGGCTTATGTCTTATATTTAATTTATTTATTTTTTTATGTTACCAACATTTATATGAGGAGAAAGACGTCACCCATACAAATTATTACAAACTTAAACTGAATATTCAACACCAAAGGCACAATCTTCCACAAGTCTGTTTAATTACTTCAATACGCAGATAACATTGACATAATTGGTAAAACACAGCGAGCCGTCACTGGTGCGTTTGCTTGTATAGAAACAGAAGCGACTTGAATGGGATTAGCGGTTAACGAGGGCAAAACCAAATATATGCTGTCGACCAGAAGGGACATACAACATCGACAAACTGGACAAAACGTCACAATCGACAGGTAATAAAGGACTTTATCTGCCTTGGTTCCGCTATGAACTCTGTTTTTTGGCCTAAGAAGGCAATTGAAAAATAAGAAACACCAAGGAGATTCTATATAAGACCCTAATCCTCCCAGTCCTGCTATATGGTGCAGAAGCATGGATATTAGCGAAGGCGGCTGAAGATATCCTTGGGCGTTTTGAACGCAAAATTCTTCGTGTGATTTTCGGTCCCATTTGCGTTGATGGGACCTGGAGCTGTACGAGCAGTACAGAGACATTGACCTGGTCAGAAAAGTGCGGATCAGCCGTCTCAGATGGCTAGGACATGTAGAGCGAATGGACAACAGTGCTCCGGCCCGAAGAGTCTTCGAATCAAACCCAGAGCGACAACGCCGCAGAGGAAGACCTCGCCTTAGTTGGCTCGCACAAGTGGTAGTGGACCTCTACTCTACCAACTGGAGGTTGGTTAGCCAAAGACCGAGCTAACTGGAGAGGCGTCTTGGTTGTGGCCCAAGTCCACCCGGACTGTAGCGCCATCAATAAGTAAGTAACTGAATATTAAACACAAATTCGAAATAGTTCCTTATTTTTGCAATACATAAATTGTTTTAGAAAAATAGATATAGTTCGTCACATAACTTTCCAAACATATTCAGGCCTCTTTCTGACAAGAGAAAACAACTTTCATGGGTATTTTTCGACAGCTTGGTATTGTACAAGTAGGGTACATATATGTACATGCAATAATTTGTCATAGATTTAAATGATAATTTCGTCGCAACAAATGATCATATGCGATTACTTTCCAAAACTCGATCGAAAGTAGCTATACTTTGAAGAAGTTCTTTTCCTCCCTCTTGCTTAACAAAAAAAACCTCAGCCATTGAAATGGCACTAGCTAGTATCCCATTTCACCCCCCGAAAGATAATAATTCCTTCACAGAAATGCAAATAGTAATTTTCCAGTCAGTAGTCGTCTCCTGGGGTTTTTGCACACCGTGTCTACCAGAAATCCTTAAATCAACTTACCCCACCTGCAAAACATCGCCTAAGCCTTAGGAATACCAAATACCAAACAACGTCCCCGACCCCGGCCATAACTGTGAGCAATGATCAAAAACAACCAAAACGCAAGGCAGCAGCGCTCGGAATCTAGCTAACTCTGCAAAATTGTAAGACGAACACAAAAAAATAAAATTTAAATCTTCTTCGTCGCCGTCGTTTTCGTTGTCGTAGTTCTCGTCGCTCTGGTCGTTGTCGAAACATCGGGATTCCCAGTGATTATGAATTAAGACACATCCAACCAGCGCACCAGGTAGTATAGTTTGGAATCCTATTGCTGCAGAAATACCACCTGAAACAGGATTCGTAATTCACCAAGTAAGAACTGACGTTATCAGTTGCTGAACATTTCCAACTTGTTTTCCTATTTATCCACGCCCGGCTCTCTTGCAGCTAGGTTTTTTACCTGTCACTATGGAAGCAGACCACCCACCCCCACACTTGCTGTCGTTTTTCTGTGTTTGTTTTTGTTTTCGTTTTTTTTTTTTACTTCCATTGGATTTAATGTGATTTTTGTTCTCCACGCTTTGTATCCCTGGATGCATCCTTTGGTGTGCATATTTTTTGTTGCGTGCACCTCCTTTTTGATTTAACACAATTTTTGATAAAAAGAGATTTCGTCGTTCTCAGCAGGTATGGAATCGGGGGGTGTAAAAAAAAACACGGATTTGCCATGTGGCAAAAAGCACACGCCTGTGCATATCCTCGTACAGCGACACCGAGTCTCGGATAAAATGAAGAAAATGATAAAATGGGAAAATTTTCGTCTCAGAACTTTTAATTAGTTTTTGTGAGCCTGGTGCGTTGCTTAGGTGTTTTGCCACTTTTTTTTATATTCATCCACGTAAAACACTGATACATTCATTCTTCGGTGTTGGTCTTGCTGTTTGAATGTCCGTCCGGTTAACTAACAACAGGAGTCGACATTATCTTTTTTTTTGTTGGTTGCTTCTTCGTTATCACTACTTTATGCTTACGAAACGGGTCGTGTTCGTGTTGGTGTTGCTTTAAATGCATTTCCGAGTTGTTGTGTGTCCTTTGATTAGGATCAACTCATCAACTTTATGCTGCTTCGTTCTTAATCAGATTCGCAAATTATGTTGCTAGATACATATCGAATTTATTTTGATTTTCTTTTTTTTAATTTAAATTTATCACAAGAAGCAGGAGAAGAAGAAGATATTGTAAAAGGATAAGGGAAACGCAGTCCTTGAATGATATTATCACAGCGACCACACCGGCACTGGCTTTGGCTTTGGCATTTGCACGAAGAGAAAATTTTGTTGGTAAGGGACACAAATTACGGAAATTGATGGGGTTTGGATGAGGTGGGAGTTGTACTTAGAAAACCCTTACCATTCGTAATGAGTTGGCGTGTGGCTAAGAGTGTTTTAATTGACTTTTAATAAGATTCACCCCCATCAGAGAGACTTGCTTGTCACCATGGCAGCTGACGTGATGGTTGCGCAGCGCTCACCGGCAGCACTACTGTTTTTCTGTTCTCAATTATTTTGTTGACTATTAAAAAACACTGATTTCAAATTGCATGAGTAACGAGAAGTTGGCAACTTCGATTTGATAGCATTCTCTCGATTATATACGTATATATGTTGTTTTGTTACAGTCACAAACAACTTTATTAACATTTAATGTTGTACTTCGTTTACTTAAAGGTTATTCTCAGTCTATAAATGGAATTTGAGGTCCTGACTTTTTCGTATCCAATAAACAATCATTTTAGGTAAGTGCATTGCAGTTTATATTTTATACCAGCTTTCTGGAAATTTTTTTTTAATAACAGTGGAAACGAAGTTATTCTAAGGCTGTGCGACTATTCATGACGAGAAATTTGGATTGTAGCAAAGCTGTCATTATCTAGTGTTAGCATCTTTATTTAAATTTTTTTTTCAGGCGGCTTAGACGGCAAAGCTGCTTCAAAGGTAGATTCACTCCCAGAATGTTCTATTGATATAATAGTAGGTAGGTAGGTTGCTTGTGAAGGTATTCACGGCTCAAATAGACCAGCAAATTGGGTCCATTGTATCCATTTGGGTACCTTTCTTGAGCAAGCCGCTGTAAGAGGCTCAAAGTGTCGCTCTGATCATGATTTGTCCTCATAGAATTTTTACCGAGGTTAGGACCTTATGCTATTTAGGGCCGGGCATTCGCATAGCAGGTGACGATTAGATTATATTTCTTCTATATCTCTGCAGCTTCTATAGTATACCCATCCGTTCGGCTCCGTGAGGACTCCCATTAATAATAGGATATCCTTGCGGTTTAGCCCCGTCATGAATTTTGATCTCATTTTGCTAACTGCAGGTCATAGGTACTTCTACTCAAGGACTCAATTTCAAGTGCCAGTGATGCGCTCATCTCAGACCCCGATTTCGCAAGCTTGTCCGCTTCCTCTTTTCCCGGGATATCAGTGAGAGTAGGCACCCAGCACAGGGTTACTGTGTTGATGATATCTCTCGCCTAACGACTTCCTGCATTGATTCACAGCCGCAGGCTTCACTATATCCGACTGCATGGCCTATGATGGTGATGGTCCTGTTTCTGCTGTGCCTTTAATTCTCCGGCAGCCTGGATAGTGACAGACATTTCCACCTGAATAACGCTGCAGTCATCGTTGATTCTAAAGGGTTTGCTTAATCCTGTGCCGACATTCGTTTTTGAACCGATATGGCGATATGGTGATCTCATTGTCTCCTACAACTGTCTTCTCGCCCCATTCGCTTCTTTTCGGTATTGAACCGCTGTTGAAAGCGAGTGTCGAAGATAGATAATACGTAGTTGGTGTGTCTACAGAGGGGAACGATTGGGGCTCCACCTAAGCGTGTCTCAACGGTATTTTGGGCCAGCGACTCTCTTAATCTGACGGCCGTTTTCGACGCCTTGCTGCTGTGGTATATGTACAATGGCGTGAGGTTAAGTAGTACCTCTACAGCTGCAGTGGGTCTTATTATCCCATATTATACCCATGTAAACCGGTCTTTGGACTTTAATGAGGTAGGAGATTATCGGAATAATAGTTTACATACATTTTACCTTCTAATTTACCATATACAAAGGAGCCAGCTATAGTGTACTTCAATTGGATTGACAATATGTCAAGAGCCTTAGCTATAAGAAATTTACTTAAGCAACCTATTTTTCAAAGCTATTGGCTGTAACAGAAGCTTCAATGCATTTCTTTGAGTACGTTATTAGCACGACATTTCCGCTGCCACTGTTCATAATGGTCTAAAGCGTTTTCCCGACAGTATCTGTAAATATCAATTTTATCTTTTAAAGGTTAGGTTTCTTCGTGAGGTGTTTTGATGCATTGGTACTTCATTCAACAAAATAGTTTTAACATTCTCGTATACTTTAGGATACTAAAGTTATTGCGAACTGAGTGAAATAATAGAATTTTACCAAAAAGTTGTCACTTTTTTTCTAGAAAGTATACTTGGGACGGGGCCAAAAATACTGCGTACTCAGTTTTCGGAAAAAAAAATGATTAACGGTAATTTATAAAATAACCAAAATCTCGAAAACTAACAATTGGAACTCCAAAGAATTTTGCTGTTTTTTTTTATACTATTAAGTTGAACAAATTTTCCACGATTTTCTTAAATTTAAATTAAATTAAAGTTGTCCAAAAACGATTTTGATTATTTTCAAAACCTAAAAGGAGATTTAAATGAATTTGTAACAAATTCATTTTCGATTCATTTTGCGGTTCAAAAACGCATCTCATGTACCGAGAAAGTTTCGTATGATACAGTCGTGCTTTTCGTTTTTACTTTACTGGACCAAGTACACTTATCACTTCATTGTGCTATATGGTGACTATTCTTTTTCCTGTTTAATTTTAATTCTTAAGAATATGGTTCAAGCATTTTTGAGTACTGCTTTGGCAGTTGCTTTTCTAATTTGTAGATCAGTCCTTATGCCTTCATCAAGCAATATATAGGAGCAAATCTTTTTCTCTTCAAATGAATTTTCGATCTTGTCTGTGATTGTATGCATCTGTTCAATCGTCGACTACTATTTGTGAGCCCAAATTGATGGTTTGGGAGTAGCGACTTTTCTTCAATTTTTTTCTTGTAGCCTTTTCAGCAACATCTTTTCGAATAACTTAGATCATATTGGAAGTATCAAAATTAGGGGGTATGAGGTTACCTCGTTGGATGGTTTGGCAGGCTTCGGAATAATTACTGCCTTCCCGACTTTCCACATGCTTAGAATATACCATAGCAGTCAGTCAAAGGCACGAAAAATCGAAGTATTTTTAGTAATTTTATATATTTTTTTTAAAGTCACAATGTCATGTTTCAACTTGATTTCACCCAAATTTGAATAGAAAATAGTGATTTTACAAAAATATGTCACTATATGCATCGGCCCCTGTTCCACAAGAAATCATTCAAAAAATTTTGTATTTTAATAGTTACTCTAGTGCCTGATCGAAACCGTTTTTTTTTTGAAAATAAACAACATGGCGGTCTCAGACAATTCACTTCCTGAAAAAAAGCAACAGTAAAGATTTTTAACAAAAAAATCTCTCGGCACTAGTTCAATATGCTTTAAAAAAGTTATACAAATTTCATTCAAATCCACCGAGCGGAATGACAGTGGCCATAGACCCTAAGAACATAGCATCAGAAAGACCGCCGTTATTTGTTGAATAACTCGAGAAGTATTCGTCGGATTCTCTTGAAATTTTCAGAGAACCTTATAATACCAGAGATACTCTACAAAAATATAAAAATCGACTTTTTTGATAATTCAGACTGCCCCTTACCCCTTACCCTAAATGCAGCGTTTATAACCTTCAAACCTGCGCTAGTTCTTTTAACGATCTTATTGGGAATTGTAATTAAATCAAATGCAGGGTCTTTCTTATATTTATCCATTTTTTGTAATTCTTTGGCCAGTTCTTTAGCAGTAGTAACTATCCTAATAGGCCTTTGGTCTTCCTACGTTTCTTCCGTTCCTGATAATCTTTATCTTCATAAAGTTGGAGATACTCTGCCAAGGAGCTCAAATATGTAAACTTCCATAGTGAAAATAGTGTAAACGAAAGCATTCGCATAATTTATTTTTAGGAAATTTTCAACAAAAACAAAAACCGCATGTATCCAATTTTGTTTAAAATTTCTCTCACTTGGACTTTCTCAAAGAAACAAATCAAATAAGAAAAAAAACACTTTCTGCGTTGTTTACTGAAAATTGCATTTCTCCATTCATTCGACTTCCAAAATGCTTCTAAATTGTGTAACAATCGTTTCAATTTTCCATGCAATCTGCTCCGCAACGTTAAGCGTTTACCCCCCTCCCAAAAGAGTTATTCTCAAGTAAGCAATCCCCGAAACATTTCATTTGAATATTTGCATATAAACGATAACTTTCGAGCAGTAAACGTGCGGCAATTGTATGACGAATCCGCCAATTCATCGTTCAATTGCTGACTGAATAAGAAAAAAAAAAAATTCAAACAAATACAAACTAAACCGCAAAGGAAACATCGAAACTAACTCGCTCTCTCTCACAAAGGAAATGGAAAACGGCAGCAATTTCGCAAGGATCTGTCCCGCGAAATTCACATTTTAAAATGATTTTGTTCCACCACCATACCCATCATCAAGAAGGGGTTTGGTTTAGTTTGGTTCAGTTCAGTATGACATGGTGGAACAAGGAGAATACGACACAAAGTACCGCCACTTCCTGGAAATAAGAAGAAGAAGAGAAGTGAGTATTGGAAAAGTTTTGCACTTAATAAATGTGAATTTCTTTTCTCCTTATGTATATCCTTTTTACTGAGACTGAGAGCTACCTTAGTTGACTGCTTTATTTTTTTTATTCCACGAGGTAGACTGACTAGAAAAAAAAGAAGACATTTTTTTTTTGTTATAAGAAAGTTTAAACAAGAAAAGTTCCCTAACCTAATTCAACATCATTGGCGGAGATTATTTTAGCAATTTTTTTCTTAAGCTCTACTATACGTGAATATTCTTTTAGCTACTTAGTAATTGAATTGTTAAGATGACTTTGCTTTGTGTAGGGTTTAAGGTTGATTGAATGAATGCAAACATAACATAACGGAAAACAAAAGGACAAAATATTCTAATAACTTGTAAGCGATTTTGGGTTGTTTTATTGTTCACTGACTTACTTACTTGACGGGCTCTCTTCCCATGGAGAGAATCTACCTAGGACATAGCATCCTTTCATTCTGTACGGTCCCGGGCACGCTGTCAGTTATCCGCGATGCCTTGGTCTTAGAAACGAAGGTTCAGTCTTTTTTGTAGTCGACGTGTTTTAGCTACATCTTGGTACAGGTCATAGAGTTCGCGGTTATATCTTTTCCTCAGGTCGTCCTCCTCGCACACAGGAGGAGAATTCTTCACAGAGCAGCACCATTGAGCAGAACTGGCAGGATCAAGTCAAACCGCAGTAGACTCTGTACGGTCTTTTGAAGACAGTTTCTTCCATGGTTACACCAGTTCTGCTAAAGAACAAAAGATGAATGCTATCATATGCGGCTTTGAAGTTGATGAAAAGATTGTGTATTTCGACTTGAAATTCTTTGGCTTATTCCAGGATTTAGTTTGAAAGTTTGGTCTATTGTAAGAGAAACGAGAATTGGCTTGAGTCATTCACACAGCACGTTGAATAAAATCGTTGATATGCCTCAATAACTCTTGCAAGACATAACACCACCTTATTTGTTACGAAGTGGAGTTGATGGCCCAGACATCGAGCATGGCTTCCTTCACCCATACTTTGTTGATTATTTGCTACATGTACCCTACTAAAACATCACCACCATGCTTAAAGAGTTCCGCTGGCAGGCTATCAGAGCCAACGGGCTATTTCTTTTTCAGCTTTATAATAGCCCTGATGGCCACTTTTAAAAGTGAAATTTCTTCCACATTGACTGGACGCGGGTTCTTTTCTTTCCCTACCATCCTTTAGAAATGATGCCAATCAAGCAGATGCTGAAAATAAAGCTCCTAGAACTTCTTGCAATTCGGTGACTACGTTTCCATCACAATTTTGAATAGCCTGTGTTTCGGAATTGAGTCAGCCGCCAGTTACTTGGTTTTCTTGTAGAACATCCGGATATTGTGTAGATCGCAGGACTCTGCGATTTTCTTGAGCTGAGATACTGCGTATGCCTTCTTCTACAGGGTTGTCTTCTTCTCCCTTCTCCTGGCTCCCTTCTCCTGGCTCGATACTCCTCCCTTGCTGCTTTATCGACTTAATTGGAAGATGTTCAATTCTTCACTACGACTTTGATGTCTTACAAGGACTCGGACATGCCTCGCAGGAACCGTCCAGAAGGTCATAACACTCCTTCTTTATTGGGTCTTCAGCTTCATCGCTAGAAGCATGAACATATATAAGGCTGATGTTGTAAGGTGCCTTGGATGCGGATTACAGATAGGCGACAGCTTATCGGTCTAAAATCAATGTCTTTTGATCTTAGCTTATTTCCCACGAAAAATTCGCATCCTAACATGTGCATCCTCTTGTAGCAACTGTAATAAATGTTGCATGATTTCCTGTTTTTTCGTACCTGAACCTTGGATAGGTTCCTGCTGGACCGCGGAAATATCGCGCTTGAGGTGGAATACCAGTTTTTGAGCAGCACCCGATTCCATGTGGATTGTCTTAAACCATAGACCACTGTCGTTTGGGGTCATGAGGGAGCCCCACATCCGAGGCTAGTGTCTCTCTTTCATTCAGCCAGTCTTCCTAGACCTTTATGTTTATACGTAACCTTGCTAACCTGAGGATGACTTGGAAAACTTGTCAAATAGAGTTAACCGTTACACTTAGGAAAGTAGAAAATAATTCAATACTCACAGTGATTTTAAATACTCCTCAAGCTTCATAAATCTTTTTATGCAAATTCAACGATCTGGGCCCCGGTCTGCAACGTGCCATAGAAATCATGCAATGATTTAGAGTCATATTTTTTTCCAAAAATGATATTTTATGTTTCCTATTTCATCGCATCCTTACAAACCTTGCACCAGTCTTTTAAACGAACTCCTAGATCACGCATCATTTACCCCATGGAATTTAATTGAATTTGATTAACTTGTGAAATTGAGTCACGTTTATCTTGCTGGTGAGCTAAATTCTAAAATCCACTCAATCCCAATCCCAATCCCAATCCCCTAAATATCCCAAATGAGACGTGTCAGTATTTTATTCCCTCACACATTCCCACTCTAATGGAATATCTCAACTTTAACCCGGTTTATGTTTCAATTAATATTATTTGTTTGCGAATATGAAAACCGAAACAGTAGCATCTCCATCTCCATAAAAGCATCCTGAAATGCCAAATAGTGGCATCACCTTAAATATAATTACAAATTCCAAAGGGACGATACGAGTTGTCACGAAATTAATCCCAAGTGTCCCTACGGCTAAATTGAAAGGAAAGTCATCTCGAACCTGCGTCTCATCTCCTCAGCTGATGGTGATGCTGCTGCTGCTGCTGCTGCCGCGCCATTTCAATCAAAATTGCTTTAAATTTAAATTTTTGCCGAAAAGGAAACTCATTACTATATCCCCTTAAGCTACCACTACCATCGGGAAACCGGCATTCGTCTAGGTAGATGAATGACGCTGCTGTTAAGATACAACGATACAACGATACAACCCCATGCAATACACAAGAGGAAACACCTAAGATCCTGGCTGGGTGGTTGGATTTACCATTTCCCATTTACCATTTACCATTCCGCCTTCCATTTTCTCTCGGCGGAGCACATACATACGTACATGTACATCAATAAATCTTAAGGTCCTATGCAAACAAAAACCTTTGATCTCAATCAATTTGCGTTCGGATAAAATCCTTTTATTTTCGATTACGAGGATTTGTTGTTTTCTTCTTCTTTTTCTTCGTGAATCGGATTCTTGAATTCGGATTCGAATTCAAATTTTGAGGCGAATTCGGGAATGCATGTATTCCAGCTACGAGTGGGAGTGTGTTTTGTTTTTCTTTCCGCTGTTGTTGTTTTTGTTTTTTTGTTTTTGTGCAAAATCACCCCAACCGACTTCATGTGGAGATCCCATAATTTGTTGGTCTAATTTTATTGTATTTACCCTTTTTCGAGGAGGGAATATCCTTGAAATTCCGTTAGATGTTGGGCTTAGGGGGTCTGCGGAAAGTTTTGTTTTTACAAAAACAAATAAGAGAGAAATCTAAGCAACAAGCATTTTGCCTCCGTTATTCTGTTGGAATGAAATCATGTGTCGGTACATATGTGAATAAGGTTAATCGATAAAAGAAGATATTATGAGACTAGTCAAATTAATGTTTGTAAGATATTTGGAATTCTTCAACAAATTAATCTTTAGGCGGGTCTTGTTCATTTATTGTTGGGTATCTTCTGGTCCCATACTGTTGTTGAACAATCAGAGCAAATGAGCTCCCCGTAATCATTAATAATTCAGTAAGGAAAGGATAAATCTCCTCGAAAAGATGGAAACATACGTTCTTTCAGTCGATTCATCAAAAAGGGCGACCCACGAAAAAAATCCTTTTCTTACTTAAGTAGTAAGCTAACTGCTATCACTTTAGTGTTTCCAAAGGTTGTTGGGACCTTTGAGATATCTGAAAAGATATCACTAGAGGCTTAAAAGTTTGTTATATTTAGTGTTCTTTTCTGTTTTTCTGTTTCTCACGTCAACGTAGTAAAAAATTATATTTACATTTTTCGGTGAAGAAAGATCGGTTTTTGCTTGATCTTTAAACGCCTTTAAGCCAAGTGAAAAATGCAACCATTTAACATTGACGATAAAAGCCAGCAATTAAGTCAGCCCGACCAAAACGATGTAGCCTAGCCATATCTTAACTAAAATCCAATAAGGCTGCTGAGCAGCACTGCCTATTCGCCGAGCTATTTAAGGCGACAGGAATTGACTTGGGAGAGAGCATACACCAAACCTATTTCTAAGATTGGATCGGAAGAATTTATGCCTCAGCATCGTTTGCCCGGTTGAGAAAAAACAATACTATCTGATTGGATCTTAGGTCCGGTAAGTCAAAAACTGACTAAGGCAAATTGTGGAAAAAAAAAAGTTCACGGACTTTTTATCGATTTTAAGGGCGCATATATTGAGACGAGCTATATAGTTTAATGTCTAGCTTTGGCATTCCTACCAAGTTGGTCCATTTCTGTAGGATGGCGATGGAGAAATCCTTAGGCAGGGCATCGCGCTGTCATGTGACTTCCTTAACATCATACTTGAAAGAATTCTCCAAATAGCCGACACAGAAGTCTGCGGTACGGAAGTTTGCTAAATAGAATTTATCTTAATAACTTGAGGTATCCAATGATACGTTTGCGAGTACAAGAAAAGAAGCAGCAAAAATGGGTCTAGAGGTAAATGGGTGCGTTAAACAAAAAAATGACAAATTCAACAGATATAACTTTGAGGGTTATAGATGACTTTTTCTGCCTCAGTTCTGCTGGAATCATTGGAGAAATAATGTTTATCAATGGCCGAGAAGGCAAATGTGTAATTAGGCCCTTCCATATATTTCAAGCTACTTGACAGAATTTCAAAAGTGCGACACAACCAATTGACGACTGAGACATCACGAATGTGCTTGACTCTTTAAGTCACCATCGCAATGTCTCTTATCCACCATAAGTGCTCAAACGAAGCAGCCAGTTTCATTCCTCGCTTATTTCAATACCGCAATATCCGCCATCAGTACACCCTCAAGTCTGTTTTCGTTAAATATAAATAGATGTTCCTTCCTCAGCCTTAATACAATTTACAAACATTGAAAACCAACGTGCATTGGTTTCTTCTCCTCTCCTCTCCTCTGAGAGGGGGACTCACTCTCTCTATCTCTCTCTATATACATATCTCCATCTCTCTATAATCCCCATTTCCCTAATGCCGGCTCTGTGTATGTTTACATTATAATGCAAAATTCACAATGTCGCGTTCGCTTTGACAGATTATGTAGAAACAACGAGTTCTTATGATTAATCAAAATGTGACGTCAGGCGTTTGTAGTGGCTCAGATCGTACATATCGTAAAGACGAGGGTAGCGCCGAAGTAGACCTACTCTCTACTATGATCACTCGTTTGGCAACATTCAACTGTTTGGCATTTCAATTATTTGCGCACTTGATCGTTCTGTTACTTCTTAAAAGCAATTCAATATTATTGGTGCATTCCTTTGGAGTGAAGGGCCCTGCATGTTTTCTACATAACTCTTTTAAGGTACCTTTTAAAAAAAACGTGCTCATGCACTTATCACACAATTTTTTCTTGTCTATCTGCGTGCAAGGTTAAGTTAGGTTAGGTTGGGAGGGCAGTTATGCATCAGATGCAAATTTCACCCGGAAGCTGTTAAGGCCCATTGTGAGTACCCTGTTTGTACACGTAAGGACATGTGGCTAACAAAACCACGATCGATCGACCTGTTGAGGAATAGTTTTATGTCTGATTGAGGTACACCAGCCAAGTCGTCCAAACTTTCGAAGCAACTTGCTCCAATACAGGATGAGCGGCGTTCTTGTAAGGCTGGGCAGTAACAGAGAAGATGTTCCACGGAATCTATTTCCTCTTTGTCTTTGCAGCTTCTGCAGAAGTCAATTGCAAAAAGTCGCAGCCATCAAGTCATGCTTCCTATGATGCAGTGTCCGGTTAATATCCCGACAAGCATCCGGATTTGACTTCTATTAAGAGAGACTAGGGACTTTGATCTTCTCGTGTCAACCACAGGCCACAGACTTCGGGTTGTGACGCAACCGATGGTGTTGCTCTATTTTTCCTTACCCAGTTGTGTGGTGACGAAGTCTTAGCAGTGTTAAGATGCGGTAGAACCTCTCCGTCCGCTAGTTGAGAGTTCATATCAGAGCCGTTTCTAACCAAATCGTCAAATTTTCCGTTCCCTTCCAACCCAACGTGTCCAGGAACCCAGTAGAGTAGAACTGAGTAATGACTTGTAGCCCTGAGTGCCAAGATTGCCTAATCTGTAACACATTTCGCATTAACAAGGTTGGAGCCGATTGCTTTAAGTGCTGCTTGAATGTCCACACAGATGGTTATTTCCATTGCAAAATTTCAAATAAATTTAAATTAGAGATCTTGAATTATTGCGGTTTCCAAAATTGCTTTAAAACAACCCTTAAAGGGGCAAGGATTGTCATATCATAAAAAATCTTTTTCGTGCGCATCTACAAAGTAAGGGGAATATATCCCTAACATGTACACTGATAGTCATTGAATTTCTTCTTGCTGAAGTCTAGCCACAGTTAATCCTATCTGCAGAGCCTATTTATGATTCTTATACCCAACGAGTCTGTATGTTTGAGTGGTAAAGCCGCGCTTGTAAATAAGTCCAACCATTTTTCTTAGAAAAGCAGAAACCAGTAACAAAAACGTGAACTATAGAACATTGTGGTTTATCTTCACCAACAAAAAAAAACCAAAACCTAAATGAATCTCTTTCATTGAAAATCTCTGAAAAACATCAGATCTTCCCGTGGCGTAATAAACACATTTTCACAACGTTTTGTCCCACTTTTTGTTAAAAAAAAATCCATTTCCTATACATCCCCGTAAGGGATAATGGCTGCGCAGCCATCAATTCGCGGAATCTACTTACACTGTCATATATTTTCTAATAAAAATTTAAGGTAAGCTGCTATACATCGCCATCGTGAGGGGTTCCCGTAAGCTAAAGTATTTGCCTTTAATGGATTTGGTTCTGCCTTTTCAACTTATTGTTGGCGAAGGTAGTTTCGTTTTTGTGTGACTAAGATTTGTACTAACTAAATAACTAAACCATTAAAAACAACTATTGACAATGTGTGTTGTTTCCGGTATCCTTTTCGTCCTTTCCCCCATTTCCACAATTTAAATGCGAGAGGAAAACCATTTTAATGGCTTTGTTTTTTTCCTAATATGTATAAAACAAAACTTATTTTTATGGCTCCTTAATATCCCCAAGGAAAAGAACCAAAGCAACAACATAAAAATGAGTTACGATTACCAATAACCTTTGAAAACTAAAAAAAAATAAAAAAACAAAACCCCTGTGTGTGGTGGTCCACAAATAACAAAATAGGATTTTTATATTTTGTTCTCTTTGCAAACACACATAAATTTGTTAACCACCTTTGGGCGGAATACCCTAAACGCAGAATATTCAGCTTCCTTCATTTTTCTCAACTTTTTACGTATATTTTGGGAATGGCAGTCGGTTGCGTTGCTCTGTGGTGAGCCTGCAGCTATTTAGGTTTAGGTGTTATTATGGGATTTTTGCATACGCACCATTTGCACTAATTCCAAGGACAAGAAAAAGATTTATAGAAGTACATTTGGCGCAAAAAAGAAGGACAAGCAAAAATCGATAGTCTTATGGAAATGTTGTAATCGGTTTATGTTGAAATCAAATATAGTTGAAGTTATGTTTTCTTCAATTTGTAAATATTATTTATCCCGAGGACACACGTATTATTTTTATCAAACTAAAGTTACATGCATATTTAAGCAGAACTCGAGTTTAGCATGTCTTAAGAAATATTTAGATTTTTAAAACCAAAAAGGGAACTTCTGGGAACTGATGTGGTTGTAGCACGTTAAAAAGTGGAAGTGAATCTAATGAGCAGTAATTCTTCAAACGTTCAATTTAGTCCAAAATTTCGTTGGTTATGTGTATCTGAGATTTAAATAAGAACGCCAAGTGCTTTGTTTTTTGTAGAAAAAAAAAAGTTTTTGGGTTATGGGATCAATACCAAAAACTGTCTTGCCTCAATTTGTTCGAGATAGGTTCTTTGACGTAAATGCATCTCCGGATTGTAATTCTGTTATACGAAGCTCTCAATTGCTGACAATGTCTCCTTCACTTTTTGTTTGTTGCCGGACATAGAGCCTTGCTTTCATTTAGATCCCTACTTTCTCAAAAATGAAGAGGATGATATTGTGTCGAAAATCATCGTGAGGCGCATTTCCACTTAAGCGGTTACGTGAATAAACAAAATCTTTATTTCTGTGGCACTGAGAATCCGCGTGTAACGCACGAAGAGCCATAACTTCACACGGGAGGAGTCGACGCCATCAGCAATACGGTCACTGTTACTGGCGAACGCTACAGGGCCATGATCAATGACTTCTTACTACCGGAATTGGATAAGCAGAGCTTCGTTTCAACAAGACGGTGCAAATGCACAATCGGTATGAGCCACAATGGATATTGTGAAGGAAGCGTTTCCTGGTCGCGTATTCGCCCGTTTTGGCGATTTGGCATGGCCTGCAAAATCGCCCGATTTAACCATTATTCATTGGATTGCCTAGGGTTGGAGATAAAATTCATGAGCCGTTTGAACCCGATATCTTTCGTCAATAAAATTATAGAATACCTTGTGTGGCGCAACCGCTTTTTGGAGTATTTAACTATTATAGATATATTATTTTTCAATGTCGAGATAATAAGTACCACAAATAGCTGCGGGAAATACCTTTTATCGATGAAGCATCAATACCTTCCGGATGTAATATATAAAGAATTGGCATCAATGATGAAGTAATTCAAAATCTGGAGGCCTGGAGATATTTGTTGAGGTCGAACCCGCGAACCCCACAGGCGGAACAGTAGGAATGCAGTGAAGTGGGAGGGTTATGATCCCTGTAATCCTGATCATAATCGTGTCGTTAAATGGAGAGAAGGCTGCATTTGATTCCTCTATTTAAAAAAATTAGTTCCGGAATCAAAAATTATTGCGAATTTATGTTTATGTCGAAAAAAGTATTCCAAAATAATTTCGAATGTCATAGCAAAAGTTTAAACAAATTTTGAGTATTAGCAGACGAATGTACAAAATTGCAAAATTTCGAGCTAATAGGGATATTACTTTATATGGTGGAACTGAAAGCTGTGCATTGTAGTACCCATAAAATCCCGATATCATATGTAATCAGTTTCGTTGATAAACAAGAAAAATTCTATTTTAATTTACTATTAATAAAATATATCATTGTGGGAAAATTATGTGAATTTCGGACGGAAAAAAGGGAAAATAAATATTTGTCGTGGGAAAAACCAGTCCAAAGACATTCCAACACTGCTCTTGAAGATGAATGCTATCATGGCTTTAAAGTCGATTGAAATTATGTTTCAACTTAAATTTTGTTTGACTTTTCCATGATTTGCCAAGCCGGCCAGAACCCAAATTGGTACGCGCTAATTAATGTGTTGCAAAAGGGTTTGAGTGAGGTAGGATTTTACGTTGGGTAGGATTTTTTATGCGACATATGTTTGCCTCGATAGTGGATTCATGGTGCATATGGAGCTGATGGAGCTGATGGTCCAGTCATCGTGCAAGCTTTCTCCCACCCAAAATTGGTTAATAATTTGGTACATGCGCCGTACCAAAACATCGCCTTCGAAGAACTCCGCAGGTAGACCATCAGAGCTGCTGACTTGTTTTTTTAAGCTTTTTTCATAGCTAAGCCAAACCTTATCTAGGTATACTGGGTGGCGAGACTGGTTTCTCATTTCAGGAACATTTTTATGATATTAAAAATATTGGAGCAGTAGAAGTTCCGAAACTTCTTCGAAAGAATTCGAAAAATTACAAAACTCAAACCCCCTTAAGACTTAGAACAAAAATAATTTCTCTAGCGAAGCTAGTTTAATGTATTTAATCAGAAACGTATATCGAATTCATACATTATGTCCACATTTATGTACATAATAATCTTAACACGCTTCCTATGGACAAATGCTTCTACATAATGCCAGATTATGCCGGACAATCAATCTATGTCAACCACGTCCATTGCACTCAAATTATATAATAATGATACCACTAGCGTTATTATGGCAAATTTCTACTTTCCTTCTGGTGAAGATTCCGAAACGACAACCATAGACATTTATTTAAATTTATCACGCAGACAATTTTCTTTTGGTTATAAGAAAAAATGGGCCACAGAGGTAGACCACTTTTATTACAAGCTAAAAGCCACGTACACATAAGTTGAGTACCTACCTACCTACCGCATATGTAAGGATGAGATGTATGTAGTCCGCACACATCATTTCGGGTTATATTTATTCTCCCTCTGCAAAGTACAATTTTTGGCTAACACACATAACCCACACACATACACACACACACGAGAAAAATGCAACTCCAATTCACACTTTTTCGGAGTAGGTAATAGCGCAAAAGGACTTCTTTTTAACACATTCAATCGTGATGTATCTACTATGCTGCTGCTACTTACCACTGCCTCCGATGATGGGATGATGTCAATTTCCTTTCGATTTATTTATGAGTTATTTCCGATTTTATTTATATTCCTATGATTTATGTTTTTGTGCTTTCGTCTCTTCAATCTCAATCCCTGGTCGGAGACCTCTATCTCATGGCCTGTTTTATATACATATCTGTTCATATCTTTCTCTATATACATAGATAGACAGATAGATACAATATAAAAAAATAATTTTTATGGTTCACCTTTTCCCCCGACCGACTGAATCAGGCAGATCCTGCCCTGGTAGTGTGTGTGATTGAGTGGGCGGCAGCAAGCAAGAACGCCCGATCTGTTTGCCAACCTTAAAAAGAGGATGTTTGGGTGAGAGGAAGAAAATCTAATAATTGCATCTCTATGGGTTTATTACCGTCGTTGTCCTCGCCCTCATCGTTGCGTTACGTCGCGCGGGCTGTTGGAAAAGCGTGAAAGGATAATTTCTCTCTCTCCTTGGTCCCTGGTTGTCTGTATTTTTATTTACTTTTCTGAGATTCAGAGTGTACTTTTGTATACGAATTGGGTGGGTGGTTAAAGTGGGTGTGGCAAGGACGTGCCAATGTGCGGAAGTAATTTGTGTTTTCATTAGGTTTACACATTGAATAACCATCGAATTGGTGATGGCTTTGGAATGCTACTGCTGCTTACCATTCGAGAAGTGAACATCCAGAAAGTGTGTGTACTTCTGGTATATGAATGTGTGGAGAGTAGTGTATTTAGGAGACTTCCGATCACATTTTGCACGTCTAGCCGTCTGGATTTGTTTTTTTTTTTTTGGAAATTTTATTGAAAGAACATATTGGAAATTTTGAAGGGAATCGGTTGAATGATAAAGAAGCCAATAAGTTATGGTTGCTCATAATTTGTTGGGACGACAAGCCTATGTAGTTTGAAAGACTTTGTTCCCCTTGCCTGTTACCTTTTGGCAATAAGTTGATCTCAAGGTAATGAGCTCCCTGTTCTTAAGAGTTCATGTTAAATGTTCCAGACTCCACAGAACATCTGGAACAGATACTTATTCGTGCCACTTATAAGCATGCAATCACTATCTATCACAGTCATTTACATGACTTAATTTGAGGTAGGCAATTTTGGATAAGCTTTGAAAGTGAAGACTTGTCATAGCCTGATAGGATCTCAACACATGTTCATAGACGTTTTCTGGTCGCTTTAAAAGTAGCACCTACGTGCTTCCTAAGCCCAGTCCCAAACCTCTGTTGTGGCCTCAAGATATGGCCAAGTACTGGATTTTTAAATTTATATTGGTTCTAATACTGTACGCTGGAAATTTATGACCTCGCGTCATACGTTTTATGCTGGCTGAAAGGACGAGGTGGCTTCAAAGGATAAATTGGGACTTTTGCAGTACCGGCTCAAAGTTGCTATATCAGTGATCAGATCGAGAGTCTTAGGGTTATTCTCCTATTTCTGCAGTTTGGCCTCAACACCAAACAAAAGGTACAGTTCAATTTTATCGCACTCATTTTCGTGAAATTAGGTTAGTCGGAATAGGACATCATCCACGGTATTTGGATAATCAGTTTACATCAAAAATCTAGGTATTCTGTCTTAATAAGTCCTTTGCTTATTATTGCCGTGTTTGATTATCTGCTTCAAGAAAAAGTGATAGCTTATGATGGCTCCATCGATGCCCTCTAACGAGCTTAATGACCACTTGATATTTAAATGTACATCTAGAAGGCGAATGGGTATCATATCAGCCTAAAAAGACTGCCCATTTACTCACCCACTCCGATCTATTCCAGACATTTATTTGAATGGAAAATTGATTTCTAATTATCTGGGATTTATAATCCCATCTAAAAAAATAAAAAATACTACTCACAAAAATTAAGGGAACAAAAAAAATTAAATTTTTTACTCAATTTTTGACCGTCGACTACCTGAAAAGTGGAGGTATCGAAAATAAAAAAAATAAATTTAAAAGCTTCAAGATTATAGCTTTTGGATCGTTAGGCCAAACAAGCGCTTCCATCTGTCTTCAACCATCTTTATCTCAGCAATAGGTAAGTGTACAAAAAATTCAAAGGCAGTTTTGGAGAAAGGACTGCATTTCCTAAAAGAAACATTAGTCAAGACATTTAGAGAAAACATTTTTTTATTTTTCATTTGCAATTTCAGCTTGAAATAGTGAAAAAGTGACTTTTTCCTCTGTTTTGGTAAATGGGCTGCATCTTAGCAATTACTGATGGATAGGCTAAGGGTTCTAAGAATTTCCACACCTCAGTGTGCTCCCAGGTTAGGTTAGGTTAGGTTGAAGTAGCAGTCGGTGAGCCTGACTCACTTAGACCAAAAAGAGGTCTGTTGTGTTACCACGTGGAACTCAACTTTTACTACCTTACTCATTATACCATTTGTAGCTCTTGAGAGGAAAGAGATCTTTAAAGTCAGTAGTTGACGGATCTTCAAGATTGTCATGGAAGAACGCACCTAGGCGGACCTTACTATTCTGGGAACGTGTTTCAGTGTGCTCTCAATAACCATGTTAATTTACAAATCGATCAATTGATCGGATTTCTTGGGCCGATTATTCGAAATTTTGAAACAAATTAAAGGATTAAGATTTTTACACATAAAACTGGAAATACCAATTTTTTCCACTTTTTTTTCAATTCTGTTACGGTCTCTTGGGAGATTTGATAAAAAAAAAATTCGAAAATGATGAACCGAAAAATTTTAAATTTTTTGTTATTTAATTTGCTTGTTGAAACTTGGTACACCTAATACATATAGTTCGCTTCTCCATTCGTTCTCCTCGCACACAGGGCCATATATTCTACGAAGAATTTTTCTCTTCAAGAGTTAAGTACCTGCTCACCTTTCCTGCTTATCGTCAATCAGTCAGCAATATAGAGCAGAACAGGAAGGGGCAGTGTTTTATAGAGGTTACACTTCATCCTCCGAGTTAGCAGCTTTGAACCCAGCTTTGGTTGCCAAACCAAAGTAGCAGCGGTTTCCCATGGTAATTCTTCGATAAATTCCCACTAAAGTGTCATTTGCCGAGTTGATGTTAACTCCGAGGTAGGTAAACTCTTTAAATTCCCTCGAAGATTCTGCTTTCAACTGTTAACTTTTCCTCTAGAACCATATGTTTGCTGGTTGAAGGATGTACATGTATGTCGTCGTTAGCTTCAAAACCAACTTGACTCACCTGTTCTTCAATTCCCGTTATATTATCTGATTACACTGAAGGTTCAATTGACGGTTTTATCTTATACATTTACATCATTCGGTCATTTAAACATGCCAAAATTCCACAATTAACATTTGACTCATATGGGTGGGCCATAAGTTCACAAATTGACTGTCCACAGATGAGACAAAAGTCTGCACAAAATTCCTGTGGACTTTTGACTCATTGGAATATCAACGTGTATATTTTCAAAACTCTATAACTGACGAATGTCACACAAAACCTCGTGTAGACTAAACAGAGCACTAATTTGTTTGCTTAACATATAAAAATTTGAATTTTCCTTAAATTTAGAACTATATCCTTGCAATATCAGTGCCAAAAAGCCATTAGTATTTGTCACGTTATTCTTCGAACAAAGAACCTCTTTTATGCAAAATATGTAGAAATACTAACCCTAAGCTTCTATTATCATCACTTCCCCCCTTGTGTCACGTAATATTCCTAATTCTCCACCACGAAAAAAAAGGAAGAAAAAGAGGGACCAAAACACTATTACACCAATCATATATTCATTCAAAAAGCGCGATGATGAACCCAGCTTATCCCTGCTATTATCCTCGTATGTCATGCGAATGGCAATCCTCCTCCGACTCCTTAAAAATGATGTGGCTGTCTGAGAGACAGTACACATAAGTATGAAAAGTAAGGTTGCAGAGCTAAAAGACTGCGTGACAACGAATGCCAAAAAAATATTAAGTGTAGTAACAGGTCCTGCAATGATGCTCATATTTCTTTTTACAAATTCTGTATGTGAATTGTGAAAGATATTAATAATACTTAAACAAAAGCAAGATGTTTCAGGTTTTGGTTTTATTTCCTCTTTAGTATTATTTACTAATGTTTTTGCCAACATTAATGGACTTTTGTCAAATGCATCCAATTTTGGACTTCAAGTTGGTTGCGGTCCTCTTCCACTACCGGCACCAAGTATCTAAAGTAGATTCGACTGAAGTCATCTTAATCAACTTTTAAAACAATTCATGCATCAGATCCTTAGAGTCGGATTAAGGCTATTTTATTAGGGTCTTACGCTTTCCACTTGCTAACGTCAAACCTTACATTCCAAAGAAACAGAGATTGGCATGTGAGTTATTCTTCGTTTGATTTCAAATAAGATGCCATCTTGCAATATTTTACTAGAGCCGATGTTTACAAAGCCCCTTACTGCCTAAAATTTATAGAAATAGAGGTTAGGTTGAATTACAGTGTATGCCAGTTGTTGAGTTGAACAGACTTTTGAATGCTCGTAGCTCCTGAATTTTGGTGCTCCTTGATTGTTGTGTCGCTTGCAGACTTATCATGCCTAAAGGGACCAATGGAATCGTTGACAAAAAGCTTATCATATAGATAAGTCTCCATTCTAGTTGATTGAGCTTATGTTTCAATTATCAGGCATAGATCTTAAAAATGATTTGGCATATGCTTCCTACTACCGCCTTTTATAGTTCTGTGGTTTTTACCATGTCGTCTTATTGGATTTAATTTCAATTATTTTTATTCTCACTTTTAGCCGGATGCATGAACGTCTTGGCTTGAAATTAATATTTTTTATTTGCTTCATGTCTTTAAGGGAATCTTCTTCAAACCAGGTGATTCGTAGGGGTGGTCTGGGTGTTGTTTTTCCGGAAGTCCAGTGTGACCGCGCATGCTTACATTTTATAGAAATAGTAGTATCTATACAGACTCCTGTGATGGGTCCAAAATGGACATGTGCAGGATTTTATTTTTTTCGATTCTCTTCGCATATATTTTTTAATACATGGAGTGAAATAAAGTACTCGCGATACAGAAAACGTTTTTTGCTATTAATTCCGACAAATCGCTTACGCTGCTTGATTGATGCTACCTTTAAAGTTCTTCGTTTCTTCTTTCAGAGTTGCCACTATTCGGCCTTCCTGATCTGTATTGGTCTTGATTACAGTGCCGTGGTTTAATGTTCCTCACTTTTCAAGCTCCCTAGTAGAGGGTTTGAATGAACTGAAACCCATCTACATCTTTGAGCAAATACCGGCCGCTGCCCAACACATTCTCTATCTAGTACATCTGTCTATCTATCTTCGTTTCGACTGTCTTCGATACTCCAGGACCAGGTATACTCATAAAATTCTTAACCGTAACGTGGCATGATACATAGCACTTTGTAATTTGGCGCAACAACGTTTCCCATTTATTTTATTCTACTAGAGTTTCGCTGTCTATTCGATTGCCCTGGGCAATAAAAATATGAGCGGTCTAATGTGAAAAAGTTGATGGTAAGACCATGTTGCAGCACCTATGTCTGTCGATATTTTGCAGCGTTCGAGACGCGAATGTACACTTGGCGAGTGAAAAGTTGCAAGGCATTCTTCACGACAAATTAATATTGAACATTAAATCAATCTCGCTGGAGAGAAACTTATTGACTTCATTATTAAGGGTTTCCATACTATCCAGCTTTCTTGATACATTTGAGTGACTGAAGGCAATGATGGCCACGTGCACATGCTGATATTATCTTTGTTATAGAATCGAAAAAAGATCAAGGCATGTAAGTCAGTTTAGCGAAGAGATCCGGGCTCTTGGCGCGCAGTACAACGCAACATAAGACACAGAAGGGTTACCGGTAATGAAAAGGCTGATAAACTAGGGTTTAGTCCTAGATCAGAGTCAAACAGACCCTAAAAGACTATTACTAAAACTGAACAAAGACTCATTGACAAGTCTAGTGGGTGTAATAACCGGACAAAATAAGCTGACATACCATATGAAGAAGATGAAGCTCAACATTACAGAATTATGAACAGGATGTGTATGAGGATGCTCTTCACTTTCTTTGCCACTGCCCAAGACTCTGACTTATAAGAAACAGATTTCTTGGGACGCACTTCTTTTTGTAGAGAAACTTTCTTATAAGTCTATAAATAACTTGTTGAAATGCATAAATGCCTTCTAAATGTTGGCTTAGAAACTCGTAAGTTACTCATACGTTTCAGAATGAACATCTGATCTGATAAAATAAAACGTGAGTGATAATTCCTAATACTCAAGGGAATATCGCCTAAAATCTATTTAAGCTATTTTTGTATTCATTTTTGAATGAAATGAAGAAACACACATACAAAACTTTATCAAAATCAATAGAGCGATTCACGAGCTCAGAAAGAACCGACCGGATTGCTCTAAGCACACCACGGTTTTCGTAAGCACTGCCTATAACAAATGCTCAGCCAAATAGATTCTGCTTATGATCTCTAAATATAAATATACTATATGCCCAGCACGGCTTAAGAAACTGTTACATTCCAAATATCTCAGTTATAAATATAATATTTAAATTTAAGGTAGGCCTTGAAGAACCTCCGCCGCATCTATTTTTTGCCAGCAATGTACCTAATATGAACATCCCGATCATCCCGATTATTCTGTGAAGAGAATGCAATCCTGGATCTGGCATAAGCTGAACTTGAACTTTGTAAATTCTCAAACGACTTTTGCAGAAGTTGTATGGACGAAGAGGAGGGGGAAGTGATCCCTAACCCGCTTTGTACATGCCTGTATTTTCTGCAGGAAAAGAAAACTTCATCTCGGAGCCTTCTTCTACGAAGACACGTGTGATCTCACTTCACAAGCTAACCTAACCTAACCTACATATGTTTGAATATTTAGATTTTTGTGAAACCAAAATCTACCCCTTAAGGTAAGCACAAACAAAATCGAAAAGAAGAAGAACTATATCATAACTGAATTAGAACTGAAAAATGTTTTTAACTTTTATTTTTGTGTGAAATTGAAAAGGATGTCATTCTCTTTTGCTCCGACGCAACCCTATTTTTTTCGTGCTTCTTTTTGTCAAAGCAAATTATGTAAGTGTAGCAACAAGCACATCATGTCATTCTGCTGCTATACTGCATAATAATTTGCAAATCAACTTGTAAATTGAAAAAGAAATAAAATGGGAAGAAGAAGAATGAAAATAAGCCAGAATAAGGCACTCAGCACAGTGGCACTAATTTTATGCGTGCTCTGATTTAAGGCTGTTTTATTTCTTTTGTCGTCCTTGGATATGGTGTTGAAAATAACAGGTTTCTATGAAAATCGAGGTTGATTACAAATGTGGAGAGATTGCCACTAAAATTAGCATAAAGGCAGCGAATTATTTGAGGCTTTTAAATTTTCTGCAAACGGAATATTAGCTGAGATTTTGCTTATTTTTTTCGAACTGTAACTGATGGCTTTACGCCCTTCGCAAGGGAAAAAATAGGTGGCATGAATAAAACGGAAAACCTGTTGATCCAATTGTTTGATCCACTTAGGATATTAATGAAAATACAGAGAGTAGCGTGCATAAGGACAACCGGTTTGGAAGCTATTCTAAATTTGCTACCCTTGAATGAATCAGCTGTTAAGAGCGCCTTGAGGATTAGCCAAACAATTAGCTGGAACCCAGGTTTTGGATAGATCCGTCCAGCTACTGACACTGCGGACGTCACACCCATGATAGAGGCTTTCACGGCTATTGAAGAACAGGCGAAATTAGTTGGCCTTGAATTAAATGCTATCAACAAACCAACAAACATCTGTCCACCGATTGGGACAAAACTTCACTATTGATAGCACTAACTTCGAATTTGTTAAGGAGTTATCTACCTCGGTGAAAATATCAACTCTACGAATGACATTTTAGTTCATATCCGGCAAAGAAACAGCTGATGCTTCGGTTTCGGTTTGGCGAAGCAAATGGGTTCCACACTCCTGACTTGAGGGACAAAGAACTATAGAACCCTTAGATAAGATACAATCCAGAAAGCCAAGACACATCGACTGCATTGGATGGGCCACATCGAGCAAATGGACAATAGAGCCCCAGTCAAGAGTATCTTCGAAACCCAGCTTCGAGATGACAATGAAGACCGAACCTCCGCTTCAAAGACCAAGCCATCACGGATGCCAGAGCGCTTGATTGAAATTGAAAGCAGCGTTGCCGGAATCGCCGAACGAAATGTTATGATCAGGTCCAATAAGTGAACTTTCAATAATTGCTTACTTCCAAGCAATTCGTGGTTTCGCGGAGTCGAATACAAGGACAACTGAATTTGGCCTAAGTTAGGCTGACTAATAACCTTGACTGTGCTGCATCACCGAGTCCAAAACATATTGGTTTGCTTAAGTAGGTTGCGTCCAAAGTTTCTGTAAAAAATGTGAAGGTGTGAGTGGTGGACCTTTCAAAGGATCGGGCTATATTTGAAACATTTTTAATCGTTTTTATTTGCCTCTCTAGGAATCATCCCCAGAATTTGCGGCGGGGTCGATAATAAACATTCAACGTATACGATTATTGGATAAGAACCTCGTCGTCTAATGGTTGATTAATGTTATTGAGCTCAAATGTTGCTCTATGGAAACTTTTCACATTTTCGGATGGAGCATATCGTCGTGCTATATAAACTTCTCATTATTACTTGAGCAAGAACGGTTATTGGTCCATGATTGTTCTCATCATCATCATCAAAAGTTGTATCGCCTTCGAACCACGTAGGCCCATGAGCCCATATCAAAGAATTATGTTAGTTATGGGCACGGTTACCACATGGTTAATTATCCGTTTGACTTTTTGAAACGTCATGAAACGTCATGTCAATTTAGTACCTATAATTTTAATAATGAATCGCTTAACACCGAAACAACGCGCCGAAATAATTACGATGTACATTGAAGGTAGTCCTTCAGTTGTGTTAACTCAATGAAAAAATTGTCAAATTTGCTTAAGCTCGGGACAGTGGGAGATCGTCGAATTAACGTTCGTTGATTAACACAACGACGTTCCAATGAACTGACTAAAGCGGTAAGAGAAAATATTGCCGAAAACCCACGTATCGTCACCACGCTTGGTATTTTGATGTCACTGCCTTTGTTTCCATATACAGTGCAATTGACTTAAAGAATATTTCCGACAGCCCATCCACGTCGCTTGAAATATCAGTCGCTCGAATGGTTGACATTGAAACTTATTATTGGAAGCAAATTTTAATAAACGAAGGAGCCCTTTTTACGCTCTAACGCGCCGTTTACAAGCAATTTGGGCCCACCAAAAAGTGGCTGTTTGGCCGGTGTTTGCACCATCATTTGGCAAAGGCGAAACAGTCGATGGGAATCGATATCAGTAAATGCTGGGTCATTATGTCTGCCCACAAATGAGTTGAAAAGGTCTGGACGTGGATTTCCTTGATTCAAAAAATGCCGACATTAACAGGCCAGCCAGATCTTTAGATTCCACTCCCCGGACTTCTTTTTGTGGGGTTATTTGAAAAGCATTGATGAGCTCAAGGCAAGGAGCGAAATCACCCCGTTCGAAAAAGTGAAACTAAAAAACGCTAAGAACATAATTTCGCAAATCATGTTTATCACATTTTTAATAAAAACTAATAAAATTTTTGGTTTCATGGGATTTAGAGTTTTAAAAAAGACCTACCAGATCGATTAAAAGCCTACCAACCTACCAAAGCTGATCAAACCTACCAAGTTTGGTAGGATTCTACCAAAGCGGCAACCGTGGTTATGGGTGATGAGCGCTCGGAAGATCAGCTGGATCCTTCTTTCCTCTGCAATGACTCCAAACCTGTTGACGTATTTCCCATACTCTAGCCCACTCTTACCTATTTCAACAACTTCACAACTTCATCGAATAAGAAGTTCAAAGATCCGAGGAAGCCTTCACCTCAAAGATCTCAACTCGAAAAAATTTAAACACTACCGACTTCGCCACTTCGGTCATCTTGAAAGGAGAAACTCACCGCTTCCTTGCGCTTAAAAATACGTTAAAAATACATTAATACTCCATTGAAGGTCAGCCACAGTCCCAAGATTATTTAAAAAAATAAACTCCAATACACTATTGAAGATAGGAACTTATGCCCCTAAACCCAGACCATGAGTTTACTCGTTCCTACAAAATTTAACAACCATGACCACCCCTTGCTTCACTGTCTGCTTCAAAAAAACCAAACGAAAAAAATGTCGGCTGGTGTTCGAGTGTCTGTAATATGTCAGCTTTTTGATTGACGGCTCCTTTGGTATTGACAATTTTGACACCTTTCGCTTAGCAAAATACACTTTCATTCCCCGATAGACATTCTCTTGGTGGACTGCTGCACAACATCACAAAGGATCTGTTTGTGTCATCAGAAAGCGCCTTTAAGAGTCCAGGATTTCCTAACTCACACAATTTCGTTATTAATTCGAGCGTTCTCACACTGTTGTCGCTGTACAAAATAATAAACTTTGTTACAGACAATCGGTCATGTAACGAAGGTACAACATGATGAAACTTCGCATGCCATCTCTCTCCGACCACAAGAAAAAAGTAGGATTCCCTTTAAAAAAAAAAAAATAAAAAAAATAAAAAGGACCAACATCAAAATCGCAAACCTTTCAAAACAAAATTGATTCTTCCTATCACCAGCCAGTCATGATGAGTAGGTACAAGTTCTTTTATTCGGCAGGGATGAGTATAAGAAATAATATTTTATTTTTCATTTTTTTTCTCTGCAAAGGAAGAAGAAATCTATATATCAGTTGTGCGACTGTAATCGCATCAGAGCCTATTTGATACGAAAAAAAAGAATATCTAAGTTAAACCAAATAAAACTTAGGAGATGTTGTATCCTTGCTTGTTGGTAACTTTTACAAAAGTTCACATTCGCAGTTTAGTTGTAAAAAGGACGAGATTATTATTATTACAAGAGCATGTCTTTTTCTTTTCATTTCTGTTCTATTTTTTTCGGATTCGGCATCGTATCTTTCCGCTCTACTCTATATTAGGGAGTGAAGTGAGCCTGACATCATCACATCATTCTCCTAAGAACACAAACAAAAAAAACGGAAAAAATAAAATACCAAGCACTATAAAGAAAAGGATGAAATAATAAGTGAACATCGCTCGTCATTTCCGGAGAAATATCATAATATGTTAGTATGTGTGTGTCGTTCAAATTGGCCTTTTGTGTAAAAATCCAATGAAAGAAAATTGCAGGATTAAGTTTAAGGATTTCGTCCAACACACACACACACGTACACACAAACACACACACACACATGCACCAATGGAGTCATCATCAAATGTGGAAGCTAAGAAGATGATGCTCATTTCTTATTATCAATTTCATATCCTTTAGCTGATGCTGCTTCCTTTTCACTTTCTACAGCTGCACTCAGTGGCATTCGTTGCCAATTTCAATTCAGCAAGTTTATATGCGAATATACGAAGAATGAATGTGAATCCTTGGAACCATTTTCTTACTCTGACACTCAACAAGTGCGCACTTCATAGCCACCTTACTGTGCCGTGTTCCTTCATTCTTCGAGAAGGACGTGTGTGATTTTTCTTATCTAATAAAACGGAACTAAATTGGAAGTGTCAAAAAATAAGCAACAGCTAGCTGGTAGGTGGTAGGTGGTAGTCCTTTCACTGTTATAAGTTCACCTTCATTTGGGTTTGGGTGTGTTGGCAGCATTCGCAGTTCAGTTTGTATTATAAATGCGAGTGGCAAACTACACACGAACACACACACACACAGAGACAGAGAGATATGTAGTAATTTTTGATGCTCAAGATGCTTTCTTTTCTTTGAGGGAGGAAATGCTTGGGTGTCCTTATGGAATTTCCGCTTTTAAGGAGAATTGCCGGACAAATTATTTGATGAGGCAATTACTTGTGATATTTTATGTAGTGGCGTGGACAGCAGAAAAGGAATTTTATCTGTCAGATGGCAAGGATTATTGGGGCTTCAAAATATATAGTAAGAAGGAAAGTAACACGTTTTGATATTATATTTGAAGTTTCTTGCAAGAATTGTGAATAGTACTCTTGTCTGCTGTACAAGCAAACAATTTAAACCAAATTGCTAGGAATTCTTTTTGAAAATGGAGACAAATAAAGGGGATATGTGGCGCCAAAGTATTTTGTTCGAGGAGGCCCGAATAAATAACAAGAGACGTTCATTTTGTATGCAAAGTATTTGTTTTTGGCTTTTCGAAATCGGGCTTTGATGTACAGAAAGAGAGAGCAAACTAGTTCGAACGAATGTCTGTAGGAAGTCTGCGGCAGTGAAATTGAAACTGTAGGAAATGCGTTTAACCAGGGGTGTCAAATTTAAATTTACTAAGTGACAATTTTATGACTACAGTATGACAGCGGGTCACATCTACGTACATATATACGCAAAATTAATCTTTAACTACCTGTTTGCATCGCGCACAGATTTTTATTAAGTTTGTGTGCTTCCTGATTTTATCCGGAAGGTTTTTTATTGTAGTTTGAATATCGCACATGAAATGCTATAGAAAACGGATAGAGATTTTGGAAAATGTTTCATTAAATGGCCAATTTAGATTTTAGGGAATACTTGTTGGGGTATTTTGAGCTATCACTCACCTTTTTATCCCATTCAGAAGCAGAGCTACATTAAATTTCTTCTTTTTTCGTCTATCGGCTTCAGGGTTGTGCTTGTAGGGTGTGTAAACGTAAGCAATATTTGAAAAATCGTTCAAGTGTTGACTTGACATTGGGGAGGCTAGTCATGGCCAAAGTGCTGTATCATTGACATGGCTGGCTTCTACGGACTATTTATATGAGCCAGAAAGTACATTAGACGGGCAAATGAGTCTCAGTGCTTCAGCCGGTATACCTAACAAAGGGTCTAATAAAAATAACTTAGTTGAAATGTCAACAAGAGGAAGAAGCTGCTGGGCATGTATCCCTTTATCAGACCCAACGAAAATGCTTTTACCCAAATAAGCTCATTTCAATCTCAAAAAATGTGAATATTGTTTGGGTTTTTTCTTGCTAGTTCCATTCGTCTAAACCTGTTGCCAGGTTCAAGCCTTGTTTTCGAAAGTCTTATTGCAGTTAATCCGTTTTATCTCCTTCATCGTGGTGTCCCTCGCAGTTGCAGTTCTACCACAAGATTTAAAGATCGTTTCGATGGACGCCTGAAGACCGTTCATCACCTTTGACTTGCTACACGAAGGTCAAAAGGTGCAAGCGGTTTATCTGCCAATGTTACAAAAATGTTTCAGCAAATCAAAGTAAATCTCGATGTGTGGAAGTATCAAAGAATTCAGACTATTTACTTACTACAGTAAAGTTTGGAGCAAAATATGCTCTGTTTCTTTTGATTCAGGTCTTGAATGAACTAGCCGATGATACAATTTATTGATTTTCTGACTTTAAGATGTCATAAAAAAAATACATACGTAGGTGGGTCAGCTTCTGTTGAAGAATTCGAATAATCCAAATTAGTAACTCGTTGTCTTTGTAACTCTTGTCGCGAAGCAGCGCCAACCTTAGCACTTTGCCTGAATTGGATCATTTTATTTGTATCCCAGTTTAGCAAAAATAACAAGCTGCTTTATACAATATAACAGCACTGGCGAGGACAGCTCAGCTTTTCGATCTGATGGGCTGACTCTCACCTGTTGTGGCAAAACAAAACTTATTCTAACGATCGTTTCTTAATTGCCATTTCCCAATGACTTGGAATAGCATCGCTAGCAGCACTTTGGAAACGTTCTATATGTCCATGTAATGAAAGACAAATACAAAAATTTAATCATCTAGGACAAAAGATACTCGATCTCAACATAGTCATCGGAAGCGCCTCGAATTGTTCGGATCACGGGTAAAATTGGAAGCAACTCTTCTTCTTACCAGATTCACACAACATTATTGTCAGTGTCCCCAATCTATAGTCAGGCCCTACTCATATCTCGACCGACTAGAGTACTACCCTTCATTCGATTAAAGGACTCAAGATCATCACAAACCCGAAGCCCATTAAAACCAGCAAAGATTTTGGATAACAAATACTTTATCTATTTAGTTTAAATCTCAACTTGAAGGATCAGGTCTCTTCATCGGCTGATGCCATTTATTTACGCCAACAATTTTGTTTGTGGGCCGATTCCTATTGAACAAATGATCCCAGAGTTGTTTCAACCAAACTCGTTTTGAACCAGCATCCATTCATAGACAAACCTCCCATGGTGTGGTGCAGATGATGCTGGGAACATAAAGAATTACTTGTCGGATTTAAGGACGACGTAGATATGTGCCCTGATTTTTTAATCGCTGTCAGTTCGCTATATTCTTTCTCGCTTGCTCCTACATTCCTTAGGACTTAGGCGAGGACGAACCAAGTCTTAATTCATCGTTTCATTCGAAATGAAATGGTAACAGACTATTCAACGGAAAGATTTGTATCTGCATGAAAAATATTTGTCAATTGCCGATGCATATGTGGGACGTGGTCAAGTGATTGTGGTACAAATCTGCTAGATATGCTAGCTAATGATGGAACAAAAAGGTAATTTCACTCAAGCGACAAATGGAAAGTGGCTGTCAAATCTGTCAAGTCCCATACAAAGCTAACTATTGGGGAGTCTATTCTAACATATAAACAGTTTTCCACTTTGCTAGCACAAATAGAGGCCGTCTTACTCCCAAACAATCCGTTAACAGTTGGATGATCCTAAAGATATCGGAAGTTCAATCTTGAACTATAAAGCCTGCCATACTGAGAAGAGTCCCTTACTAATTTATCCAGAGAGATATAATTCAACGTTCATAGTGAGGAATCGAGGTGGGCAAAATCTTAAAATCCTGTTATCCACCAACAACGAAATCTACTACATAATTACAAACTGTCACCTCTTCTTGTCTTTTTGTTTTAACTTTTTACTTTTTGACTTTTACCCAACACTTAAATGTTTTTCTTCCTGAAGTAAGACATACAACAAAAATTTAATCTCATAAAAAATATTGTCAGTCATCATTTCACCATAAAAATTCTCTGCATAAGACGGTAGCCCTTCATTCTCAGTTATCTCCAGCACACCCTAGTTATCCAAACTAAACGCTCTGCCTTATTTTTAAAACAAAGACCCGGTGTTTCTTGGCTGACTATATCTCTATTGTTAATTTTAAATTTGCCGTCTTACCTTCTTCTCCATTTCTTTTGAAGGAGTCAACTATTGTCACTCTCTTCCTGCTTATATTTCAGCATTCAGCGCAGAATAGCTGAACTGACAAGAAATCATATGCATTTTGTTTGTATTGTTTCTGTGTTAATACACGTGACCAAAACAGTATTGTCACTTGAATAATAAATAAAAAAAAAGTGGTAGACTATAAAATTGGTATCACAATTGATTTCAAGTTTAGCTGCATTGTTTGTGCAAAATATACTTAAATGGATATGTATGAACAATTTGACATTTGTAAAAATTCACTACAGAAATTTAAAAAGATTTAACAAAGCTTACTTACTAACTTAGGCGGCGCCAAGGTGAATCCGGGCCAATAAACCTCTCTAATTAGCATGGTTCTTGGCTTACTGCTTCCTCCATTGAGTAGAACTGGAACTATTAGGGTTATATTTGTTATATAGAGTTCCCTTATTTGTTTTACTAACGAAATAGTTGCTTACTATATTTTTGCCTTCTCAGTCCGATGAAACAGCGATTGGCAGCGGTGAGGTTTTTAGCAGAAGGCATGATGGACCTTATTATTTCTGATATGGCTAATATGTTAGCAAGTGGATAAACAAATGCTCTGACGGCTTCCACTTAGAGTCGTTTCTCGAAACTGTAATCTAACTGACCGCCACGATTTAATTTGGTACTTTTACCAATGGCAGAGAATACACATACAAAATGATTCCCAACTAATTGAATACAACAAGCTGTGAGTGTAAAAATTAAGTAAACACTTATTTAACTTTGAATAAACCTGTCGCATTGCGTTTTTCTTAAAACAATTTTCGTTATGTGGAAATATTTATAGAAAATTTATCACCGATATAATTTTTACAAAAATTATGTAATAATGAAGTAAATGTTTTATTTCTTTAATGTTTACTTAAGGCGTCTCAACTTTCTTCTGTACTTAATATATCGCAGTGAGTTGAGGGCGATTAAATCACACACATATCACAAGAACGTCGCTTATCAATTGCAATAGAAAATTCAATACACCTACAGTTGGAACTCCTGTTTATCATAATTATTTTTAAAGCGACAAATATTTACATATATGACTTTAGTTTGGTTAGGTGTTAAAATATAGCTGTGACAGGTTAAAAACAAAAATCTTTTTTTTTAAGCTTTCAAAAAACTATAAATATTTTTTAGCATTAGTTGTGGCGTTGTAGGAATAAACATTAATTTAAAAAAAAAAATATTAAGGTGTTGGAATGATGTTTAGCAGAAACAATATTTGAAAGGGTCTTAGCTTCATCATTAGGTCAACTTTGCCTATATTATATTTGTGGCCCTTTTCCTTGGCATATCAAAGCCAATTTTCTTTTTGAAAAAACTTTTTAGCACCAAATAATGTATGAAATAGTATCCGATATCATTGATAGTATTGAAGGGGCTGCCTCGTTCAAGCACGAACGAATGTTGGTCGTAGGTACAAATTGAGTCCGCAAACTGATTACGGTTTTCTCTGTAAGAAGTTCAGAAGATCAGGGATATACTTAAAAACTATTTTATGTCGAATTAACAATTAATTTCTGTTTGACATAAATACAGCTCAAAAACTCGCCAGATAATTCGGATACTTCTCCCCATATCTTGCGCTGAAGGTCTCGTAAGTGATAATTTGAATCACTTGGATCCCATACACATTTGTGTCCGTAAACCATGTTAATACAATTTTCTACATCCAATTTGGAATGTTTCAACGCATGAAAATGTTTCAAAACAAACCCAACAAAGTTCGGATTGTTTTCGGATGTCGTAGTCCTACAGTACTTGGAAGTTCGGTATTGTTCGTGTATGTTCATAAGTATTCGCACGAATCAAATTCGTATCAAAACACATCCAATGTGTGGCCGGCCCAAATGGGATGAAAAGTGTGATTGTTATCCAAATGCGGATAATCCGCAAGTTCATATCCAGTTCTTGTATTCTCTTTTGATCTTTTCTGCGTTTGCTTAATTCTGCGTTTCTACTCGGTCGTGCTTATTCAAAAATAAAGAAATATGCGAAAACAAAGAAAATTTTAAAATTAAAATAAAAAGGCACGGAACGTGAAAAGTCTGAACTTATATCTGAACTTACGCCAAAATTATGTTCGGCAGATTGACAAAATTGAAAAGCATACGTCAACGTATATTTACTTCAAAGCCGTTTCGTGATTATCGGTTTCATTTTTGGGGCGCAATTTTTCTCAAACAGCATCTTCCCCAGCAAGCCAAACTACAATATGCCATCGAAGCCCCAAGTTTAGGTAGGTCGTAAAGGAAGTTTCAGTTGTTTATCGAACTTCCTCAGACTCATTGGCCAACAGCGTACATGGCCATTTGTCCATTTTGTTCTTCTTATCATTCATTTATGAACCTATAAAAGACGGGGCTGATTAGCCCTGCGACCAAGTAAAGACCTTTTATGCTCCCTGTGAATGGTAATAAGTGTTTTGATCTGGGGACAATCCTAGGTCTTTTTTGAGGCCGATGATTTAACAATATCCTGAGAGTTCGGCGAGTCCTTTGTTGAAGCATTTGGATGATTGCAGGGCATTCACATAGGCTGTGTTTTGCCGTTTCTGGTTGTTCGAGGTAGAGTATACACAGATCTTTAAAGCTTTTCCCATTTCCATGAGATGATAGTTCAGGGCGCACTGACCTCTTAGGAAGTCAGTTACCATCTTAGCATAAAATTTGCTCATTGAGAGGATCTGAAAAGCGCGAATTTCTTAGCATTACGTAATGCTTGGATGGAGTTCCATTGGGAAGAACGCATTTGGTGTTCCCGTGTGTTGAGTTCAAATTTGATATTACTGGTCCACGGAAGGTCTCTGGGCCGATGAAAGGTGAAGAGCCTTTTCGTTCTAGCTCTTCAGTCTCTTCATTACCAAGAATTCCTTCGTGTCCTGGGACCCAGTCAAGAGTCACTGTGTTATGGGAAGTGAGTTGTTGAACCTACTTATTTGCTTTACCAAACTAAAACTGTAAAGGCTTGTAAGGGTATTTCTTCAGCGGATCCCAACATGGTTGATAGTTTTGTTATGGGTGCAGTGCAGTGCTTAGTTGTTAAGTGCGTTGGACCACTAAGCGTGGGATCGCCGGTTTCAAATCCTAAAATAAATTAGGCTTGGGCATTAGACCGAAGGTTTCTCCATTCGTGTCAAAAAATATATCTTTGCAAACACAATGGTGGAAGAAGCAAGGCTTTAAGTCCTATATGGGCCTTTTACAAACAACATTTATTTTTTTATTTACTTTTTAAAAAAAAATAGTAGGTGTCTACTTCCAACGGACTTAGTAAAGTAGATAGCTAAGACTTGAACTAAAATTAGACATTCCACAACCCATCGACAGGTAGCACATGTTCCAGATATAAACTTGACTACTTCAATAATTTCACAATATTCCTTCGAAGAATCCTTTTCAGTCAATTTCACTAAATACTTGATAACATCGATAAAACGCATCCCATGCCAACCTCTCATTAGATGGTGGTGGTAAGTCTTCTCAAAACAGCTCAATACTTTTCCACTTAAAGAAAATTCGCACTCAATCTTTGCGAAAATTTACACAAAATTCTACAACATAATTAGCACCGCATGGATTTTAAAATCGAAACTTTATCCTTGAAGCAAGTCGCCATGCCGATAACTTTTTCTTCGCATAGTTCCACCCCCGCGCCGCTGCCGCCGCCGCTGTCGTAATGTTAGCTCAGCCAAGTGCAACTTAAACATGAAAGTTTTACCGAAATACACCATGAAACCGACTTCTCGGTTGCGAAATCTCATTTTAATAATCCTTTTCTCGGAGAAACTTTACCCTGTCCAAATGCAGGCAAACCTATCCAACTCACCTCACTCACCTGCTGCACGCACACCCTACATCTGGATGTAGTAAAATCTCAATGTAAGCTGGTTAACAAGTGGGTAACAGTGACGCCACTTAATCTTGTTCCACAACTTAAATCCTTGTGGAGAACTGCCGCGCCAGCTACCATATGAGGACACAGCCGAGGCACATGTGTGCCGTTGCCGTTGTATAGTAGCGTACAGTATCATGTAGACAGCTCTTCCCTTAATCAAGTTGAACGGTTCATAGTTTAACGCCAAAATCCTGGCAATAGAGTAAAACCACATTCGGAATTCGACGACGGCGCTGGAGTCACAACAAATCCTTGTTTCTATTTTTTTGTATTAACTGGATCGGTGAAAATGTATACAGACGTCGCGTCGTCCCTTGGATACCAGACCGAAACAAAGGTGTTGAAAAAGAAACCTCTAAACGACCAATTCACCGCGTCAAAGTTGGTGTGTCTGACGAAGGAGAACAGAAGAGCAACAGCGGATGAACAAAATTCGAAAAAAAAAATTTGGTTTTTTGTTTTGTTGTGTAAACGTGTGTGATTGTTAGTTCGTGCGAAAAAGCTCCATGGACTGATGCGGAAAATCGTTTAAAGTGGTTGGACCCTGGACCCAACTCTATCGAGTATCCACCGTTACCATCTGAATGATGAAAACACATCAGAGCACCACTGATGGATGACGATGATGGAACTTGCCGAGAACACCGAAAAAACAGGAACTCTTTCAACGTCCAGGGATACTACGGTTACCAACAATCGTCGGGTATGCATTTCACTCATCGATGGGAGTTTGGGTGGCACTGGCAGGATACCGGCATTCATGAGTTCGTGTCAGGATTAAATTGGTAAGCGATATTGGCACGAGTTGAGATTAGTTGGTTGTCATGGAATGATGGGTATGCGGACGGTGTCCTCAGCCTTTTCGGGGACAGTGATAACAGGAAGGTTACGAATGTTGATACGGGAAAGTTTTTCATTTTTTTTTGTTCACGTATGTCAATACTTCATTTTTCCGTTACCAGACTTCAAGTTATGGATACAAATATTTCAGTGTTTTATTCTTTCTCCAAAAAATTTCGAATGCAAATTCGATCTTTGTTCGACTTGTTTACAAATAAATATAAACAACTTTTTTTGGTCCGGGTATCCATCCGTAACGGAATCAATTCTGTAACGAATAATTAATTAAGGATCGAAGTCATTGCGGAGTTTTAAAGGGGAAAACTTTTGCATAATATAATTATTCCTATAAAGAAATATGTATAGGGTCCGCCATCTAAAGTTTTTTTTTCAACTAGTGCTTATTTCGCGAATGGTAACACTTAGCTCATGTCTTATTTGACAGATAATTAGTTTTATCCTTCCGCTGAACGAATATGGTTGTGTATACGCTTGAACAACGCTGGGAAATATTGCGGCATAATTGGGCCATTTTTAATTTTTTTTTTAAATGAGCAAGGAGTAGCCGTTGCAATCAATGGCGATCGTTATCGGGCCATGTTGAACGAATTTTTGTTCACAAAAATTGAAGAAGAGGATATTGACAACATTTGGTTTCAACAGGATGGCGCTACGTGCCACACAGCCGAAGCTACACTCGATGTTTTGCGCCCTGTTTCAAAAAAAAAATAGTTATTTGGCGGACCCTATATATGCATGTCTACTTCTTGATATCTGATCCTGATTGTCTCTTCCCAAAATCTTATTAATTTCACAGGAATGCGATGGAAAAGAATTTTTTTTAATTTAGTTTTACTACACTTAGGCCCGATTTGTTCACCGATAATCGCTTTAAAATGCATACCCAGAACTCAGTTAATATCTTCACTTATGTAATACTTGAAATAGTTTATGAAGTACATATGTACAGGCTCGTACAAAACTTGTTTGTGTTAGAAGCGTATATAATATAAATTACTTTAAAAATGATAAGAAGAGGCTTGGGGCCGACTGTTTGATACCTTATTGATCAAATATATTAGGGTGCCTCAAAAAAATCGACACGACTTGAAAACATCAAACTGTTTTGATCTGATTGTTTTCTTTTAAATAAAAATTTTAGTAGGTCTGAAAAGTCAATGTTTTTTAAGGCTTAAATGTATTTTATGATTAGTTTCTAATTATATTTGGCAATAATCAAATCGAAGGAAATTGCGATTTTTGGACCATGTTTTGGTTCTTCTTAGAAGATTCAAAACTGAGGGTGTCTATACGAGAAGATTCAAAACTGAGGGTGTCTATACGACTACCGGCCACAAGTAGTGCTGTCTTTAGGGTGGCTGAGCTATTGCAGATGAATTCGGTATCCGAAAGAGATATGGCCATCTACATTAATAGCCAGGCCGCACTCAAGGCAATAGAATCAAACACCATCAATTCTGGTACCGACTGAAGCTGTCGAACCATGTTTAAAAAGTACTGCACTCAGAACCAAGTGCGACTGTGTGTAAGAATAGGAGGGCTGCTTATTAAATAGTGATTTCAAGGATTAATACAATTATCTAATCGACCTGTTTTTGGATATTTTTTTTAAATTTTATGTCATTTAGGCATTTTCAAAATCCAACTTTTTGAAAAATTTGATGTTTATATTATAGCATACTTGGCATATGTTTGGTAAAAGCACCGAATGTAGTAGCATATGAGCTTACAAAAAAAATTTTCATTTGCTGCGTTTTTATCTCAAAATAAACTTTTTATTTGTTAGTGATATTGTGTGTTTATGTTTATAATGTTCCAATTTTTTAAAAACAGGATACATATTCTAGTTCTGAGGAAAAAGATCTATTCATACATGAGTGCTAAATATTCGAAAAACACTTTGTAATTCACGCGACTTCTCAGAAATAATTCAATGTCGTAAGAAATTTAGAGTGGGTGTTGTAGATTCCCTGTTGCGATTGGAGTCGACTATTCAATACATGCTTCAAAGTGAAGGAAACCCCATAAAATAAATTTTGACACTACATTCCACTAATGTTGATATTCGTATTTATATTCATGGGGCGTTCCACGCCCAAACGGTTAGAGAGCATTAACATTTTTTTCAAATTTTAATAAAGTGCTTGGAAAACCAACTTCATTACAAAATTTGAATGATTTGGGAGTTGGAGCGGGAAAGTTAAATATAACCAAAGCCGTATAATTTTGATACCCCTTTCGGCGAACGTTGCGAAAACGTAACGTGAAGCTATACTAAAATATTTTTTCACTTTTCATCTAATTTCACGTTTCTAACTCAACTGGAACTGGTAGCCGCCGGATATGGGTTAAGAGCCTTCCAAGCTTTTGAAAAGAAATTGGTTGCTTTACCCGGGAAAATGTTAAGGTTTTTCTTTCTTTTTAATAGTCGCAATGGGCGTTTTAGTGCAATGATCATTTCGTTCCTTCCACACCTCTGTTTTACCTAAGCAAGCTCCAGCCAGTTGCAAGCGCGTAACAGGACCAGGTCCAAGCAAAAAAAATTTAGTCATTATTCTCATTTTGATCGTAATAATTAATATTGAGAAAAGTGCTACAAATACTACGCTACTATATCTAATATCATTCATTTCATAGTTTTAAAAAGCATTCATAATTTTGTTTACCCATAGGTATTGTAAGATCTACTGCGCTGTATTGAAATCTACTGCCATTTTTTTAAAAAAACATACTGCGCTCAATCATTCGAAGGTTGGCAGCACTGCATAGGATTCATAATTACAACCAGCAGTTGTCTCGCTTTCATAAATTCATAACTGCGATCATTTTCAGCGCAACTACGTAAAAGTTTCGAATCACTTGCGCTTTTATATTTTTGTGAAGGACAGAGATAGATATACGATAAAGAGTTTCTACATATATGTCTGTATGTGTCCACTCCTTTATTTTCTATATGTCATTTGTGTGGTGTCGATTTAAGTGGCAAAACGTGGGCATGGCCAAAAACTTTGTATGACAAACTTATAAAGGAGGGCAGTGGCTACATATCATATTAGGGTTGCAACACTCTATCTCCCTAACTATAGCTTTAAAACTATTTTTTCTAAATTGTGGGCGTGGCAGTGGGCATATTCAAAAAACTTGTACCCTTAACCTTTTCGGAGACCTAGGGAATATGTGGTCCAAATTTTAGCTTCCTAGCTTAATTTTAAAGGCCTAAAAATTGCGGATAGAAGGACTTACGGAGGAACGGAGGGACGGAAGGACATTGCTAAATAGTCTTAGGATTTGGTCCTGTCATAAATATAGATACTTTTATGGGTCTACGACGAATATTAAGGGGTGTTACAAACTATGTGTCAAAATTAATATACCCTTAGGATAGGGTATCAAAAGTATGGACACGTAAGCACATACAAATTTCGTGAATGCTCAAGATTGACAGCAAACCGCGTCCAAATAAGCGTGACTCTAGCAGCTTACCGTTTTTCTCAGGCCTAGTCCATCCTATCACATCTCCTGCAGTGCTGTTACATCAGCTTGGACACTAACGAGATTCTCGCCTGCCTCTTCGCTCTAGTGCGGCCTGTTTAGTATGCGCACGTTCATTTTTCGGCCATCCAGCGGTCACCGCAGGGATCCAGTTATCCTTAATTTTCCCACAAAATTCCAAAAATGAAGAAATTTGGAAAATTTTGAACTAAAACAATCCATCTATCGAAGGCAGCACACACCCGTAAAATAAACAACCAATTAGACATCACTTAACGATCCGAAAAACCGTTTTCGCTCCAATAAATAGTAATTAAAAACAAATGACCGAGACTTAAAAGTAAAACTGGTTTGAAATAAAACCAAGTCACGTGCCCCAATTTTATCGCAGTCCAACCCATCGGCAGTAAGTACTAAATATATTTTATGTCCCGCTGAGTAGATACCTACATATACATATCATAGGCAAACACGTGATAGAATTCGAAAAAGGATTATGCTCATAACCGGTTCTTGTTCACAATCCATATTTACCCCTAAAACATTTTTCGCATGCAAATGACCATTTTTCAATTCTACTCCTCTACCTGCACCGCCGTTGTCAATAAATCAACGCCAAGCTGCATTTATTAAGAAGCGTAAACAGTTTTACTGCTGCCATTTTACGGTGTTGTTTCAATAATTACCGTATTAATAATTTCGCCATTTATCCTGGACCAGGTGCTTACAGGTGCACCAGCTGCAGCTCCCGTAACTTCACAACAATGGAATCGTATCCCATTAAAGCTTAAAAGTAACAAAAACAATATCAAAATCCCCAACCAAGTTGGCGGCAGCAAAAAGTCCGAAAACCAGATTCACAAAATGGCAATAAAAAAAATGAGGATGCTGCCTGCCATCGCGAACGCGTCTTTTTCGCGCCTCATTACCTTAACTCGCTTGGGCAATTCCTCTATCCGCTGCCCCAGCTACGACCCATTACCGCAGCAGTTATAATTTTGCAATTTCACCGGCTTAATTACAGACCACATTTCATCTGAATCCGCAGCACGGTGTACCGCCGCCAACTGAATGAAGGTGGTGGGAGTGCGGGTTGGGTTGGCCGACAACGTGCCAATTCATTTTAACGACCGCTTTGCTCGTGCGCTGGTCTTAGGCGTTATAAATACGCTTCAAGAAAATAACCCTAAAGGTGTCCATCTACCACTTCCATCCACCTTTTTCGGTAAACAATCTGCCCGCAGGATAGTCTGGATTGTGTGGCTAAAACTCAAGGCACGTATGCAGTATGCACTTTGTTGTGAGTGTTGGTGTGGGTGTGGATGTTGATGTGGATGTACACAACATCGACACACACAGCACAGCACAAGCCAAATCTCACAAAGAATTCCAACGATAAGGGGATGAGCTCCGTTTTTCTCACCACCTTTGGGCTAACAAACAAAATGCCAAGGTGTAGCGAAAATATTTTCTTTAGCTTTTATCCTTACACCCTTGGTCATCTTGGAGCTGCTGAGCTGCTGGGGAGACATAATTAGAAGGAGGATTCCCTTCAGCTGGAATTTATTAAATGCGACTTTCGGAGAAATGAGGAAATTGCAGAGAGGAAAAATTAATTATTATTTTTTTTCCTTTCCTTTTGGTTTGGTTTTATTTTTTTATCTCACTTATAATTTTTATCGTCGTCGTCTCCCACTTTACAGGACGAAGAATGAAGCCACAGAGCCATCCAAGACATTGAGTGAGTGAATCAGGGGATGCGACAAAAATCTTCCCGTAATTGTCACGAAATTGGATTTTTCTCGAAAAATTATTTATAAATTTGTGTCCCTTCCTTCCCTTTTTTTAGAGATGGCTAAACGTCCCCTGTAGAATGTATTTATGTATGTATATGTTCCCGTCTTTTTATTTGCTAAGCGATTTCAAAAAATGGTTTCACCTGAAAAACCAGGGTAAAGCCAGCCAGATACTGGATATTGTGGAAAACATTTGCATTTTAATTGAGTCAATTAATAAAGTTGCAAACAGTTTTGAAATGAGGTCATACTTAGTTAATATTTAGCAATAAAACAAAAATTTATTATACATAATACTTAATTACATTTTTGGTGAAAATGAAAAGGATAAAAGAAAACAATTTTTAATTCAGATTTAGATTTTGGAAAGAAAAAAACACATAATAATTTAATCCGATTGGATATTGCAAGGATTTAACGAATTTATTTGTTTCTTTTTAGATTGTGGTGAAATTAAGATGATTAAACTTAGTCTTGAGCAAAGTTTTAGAGGTAAGTGCGAACGATTTTTAATTTTTGTTCATTCTAAAAGAGCAAAAACTTTGGTTGACGGTAACCTCTCAGTTATTTGGGTTGTAGATTTATATTTAATAAATGGTGGTCCAACGAAAACGAAAACTCACGATTAAATAAAAAGTTTTCAGAGAATTTTGGTAATATTTTTATATACGACATACACAACTTTTGCATTTATGACAATTATGTGTGAAACAAAATAGCGCCCAAATGCTCGCCACGGCTTCGGTGACATACCTCTATTCGATGGTCCATATTTTCAATGAATCTGAGACATAGTTGAGGTTCAATGTCGTTGATTTGCCGAATTATCCTTAGCTCATAGCTCTTGAATTCTTCTTGGCTTATTGACGTACGCTTTTTCTTTTAAATATCCCCAAAGAAAGAAGTCCAACGGTGTTAAATCTCATGGCTAATTAACATCGCCACGACGCACGTGACGTAACACGGCCATTGAATTTCTCGCGCAAAGGACAAATTGTTTCGTTGGCTGTGTGGCAAGTGGCACCATCCTTTTGGAAGAACATATCGTCCACGTCTATATCCTCAATTTCCTCGCGATATCGAACACCATTCACGGTTACTACTTGGGCGACCTCATTTTCGAAGAATTACGGCCGGATGACGCCGCCAGCCCATAAACCGCACCAAACAGTCACTCTTTGTGGATGCATCTGCTTTTCAACAATCACTCGTGGATTCTCATTTGCCTAAATGCGACAATTCTGCTTCTAAACGAATCCACTGAGGTGAAAGTGTGCCTCATCGCTGAAGATGATTTTTTTTGAAATGCATTTTGAATTGAACGCCCATTTTCCGAAAAGGTTTCAACAATCTTAACGCGTTGCTTACGTACCTCTCCGTGGTAAAATTTGTCAAACACTGAAACAAAGAAATGTTAAATTAAGTTGGGAAAAAACTAGGCGTTGAGTCACACCTCAGAATTAACATCGTGCATCGTTTACACTTTCACCCATTTAATTGGCGGATCAATTACGTCCCATAGAACCGCAGGGTTTGCATTTTGAATTAAATAATATATGCAAATTTATTTTAAAAAATTAGATAAGTAATGCAAACTATTTTAACTGCATGACCTCTGTAACCGTCATCGCATATGCCCCAAAGAATGATATTAAATACTACCGATTTTGGCATTGGTTTGCCATATTGGGCTGTTAATGGCCAGGCTTGCTATAGTTGGGCTATATTTCTCAAAAATTTCCGACGCAAAATTAAGTATGATAGCCCGATCCCAATTGGTCTATAAATCTGAACATTTATTATATAACTGAATGGAATGTAAGGTCTTCAACTAGCATTGCCAAAAAGTGCCCAACAGTGCCATTTGGCGCTCTGTTTTGCGTTATGGCCGTTTCCACCTGACCAAAATTAAGTAAGGATAACGATACCTAAACTGTAGCCCAACAAGGCTGCTGGGCCGAATGGTCTGTAACTCGACCCTTTTTTCCAAGATTTTGTTGAAACAATGCATGCCCGATGAATGGAACCTCAGCATCGTTTGTCCGTTTCACAAGAAAGAAGTAGGGGGTCTGCACCAACTTTAGAGTTATCAGTATCCTAACCATCGCGTAAAAGATCTTGTCTTCAGCGCCTGAAACCACTTGCCAATGACCTGATTTAGCTTACCTGACCCTATTGGTGCGGTTTTAGGCCCAGGAAGAACGCAATAAGGAGACTATTCAGCAACGAAATCTATGAGCTGTACAGTGACGTATACATGGTCAAAAAACTGCGCAGTGAGTTCGGAACATGTAAAGCGAATAAATAGGAACGCTCCAGCCCGCAGACTCCTTGACTCTAGTCCAAGAGTTCGGGACATGCAAAGCGAATAAATAGGAACGCTCCAGCCCGCAGACTCCATGACTCTAATCCAAGGAACTATGTATTTACATATGATCCTTAAGTCCCGACATGTCATTGATATTGAGAAGCTTGAGGTACCACCAACGGTATCTACGCGTACCACAGGGTAACCCTTTATAGCTTATCACTATCTTCCACGGATTAAACTTTTTTTTTCAATTAACTACACTTTTGAAGTTGAAGTAAAACTGAATCAATTTTGTTGAATTTGGACTTCCCGGTTAAGAAATGTTGGTACCACTTCATTAGCCAATCTCCAAACTCTGAGGGCAGGCCACGCCCAAATGATAAGAGAACGCCAATTTTTGATTTTGGAGAGTGTTCCGGTAAAGTAAAATGTTGCGCCATAGAATTAAGGAATCCAAGTTTGATTGTTTAAACAACTTGTATATTATAACAATTTATATATCATCCCACCATTTTAACAATAATATTAACAATATATTTTATTTATATATTCATTCGTAAACCAAAAATAATATTAATAAAAAATAAAAATAATATTAAACTCCGTTGTTACTTTGTCATACAGAGTCAAGAGAAACAAGCTAAAAAGTAAACACCGAGCATGGCTATGATACCACGATCTGCGCAGATTACTTCGGTTTTTGTATTAAAAATCTAAATCATAACTTACGCTCTGCGAAGAAATAAAAATCGTTAAGAACGTTTTCTTATCGACTTTAGCTAGACACAAACAAATTGTTCTCAGGAAAATTCCATTACCTATGCCGAGTTGGGATGAGGGAAGTGCCTTTAATACTCGAAATAGAGATGTGGAAATTATGTATGCAACGAGTAATATTATTATCAACTTGTAATATTTTTGGCGTTATGCATTAAAATGTACTTAACTTCTTACTTTTGTTCTTTATAAATCTTACATTTGAAAAATTTGGGGAGCCATTTGCATTTTTAGGGAGCCTAGTGCTCAGCAAATGAGCCAAAAAACTCATGTTTCATGCCGTTCCGGCAGCGCTAACACCGAACATAGTGCCTGATCGAGACTCTTTGTTTGAAAATAAACAATTAATAAAAAAACAACAGCACAAAATTGTTTTTAAAAAATCGAAGGTTCGGAAAAAAAAATCCTACGATCAGGCAAATCGATGTTTTAAAGAAGTTGTATGAATTTCATTCAAATCCACCGAGCGGTTCATCAATGACAGTGGTCACCGAAATAAAAAACGCAGTTTTGAGATGAACGTACTTAAAGTCTTAAACTCGACTCTCTCGAGCGTCAAAGAACACGCCGTTCATTGTTTAATAACTCGAAAAGTCTTCGTCGGATTCTCTTGAAATTTTCAGAGAATGGTTTCATGTTTTGAGAAATGGCAAGAAAATTCTGACTGACCCTTAAGTGGACAAAATATGACTGGATCACGGTATTTGTTTGTTTTGTTTCATATTTTGCGTTCCCTAAAAAGCAAAAAAAAATTATAGAGTCACTTAATTTCAGCGAGGAAACTAAAGTTTGGAAAATAGACTCCCTAGAGTCTTGATAAGTTTGCCATACAAAGTTTTTACCCACGCCTATTTGTCGAGGGTTTTTTCACATTTCTGATTAGGTATAATACTACTCGACCCGGACGGACCTCAAGTAATTGAATAAGTTTTTTATTTGCCATTCATTTAGTTCAGTTTCTCATAAGCGGACAAATTTCTCGGTACCATCAGTGTCCGCATATGAGAGAGTTAATTATATATTACATTGAAGACATGCAATTAAGTAATTTAAGTAATTGCAAAAATCCCAATTCTAAATTTACAATTTCAAAATGCGACAAATTTCAAAATATTTTAAAATCGTTTAAATAGCGTTTAAGTAAGTTTTAGACTTAAGCGATTCTTAGAGGTGTTGTTAATTTAAGCAGACTTTACCGCATGATGGCGAAATTAAAAGGTTTAGAACTTCTAATTAAAATAAAACACAAGAAAATAGTTTTAATGTCCATCAATTTGGCTTTATTGGAAGGATAATTTTATGTCATTAATGCTTAAATATAATTTGACGCAGCTGGTTCACATAAAGCCAAGTCTAGAGGTCCAATTTTCAACCACTTTTTCAAGCGTTTGGGGCTATAAGTCGGCAATAACTCCACGAATGTTGGCTTCCAAGTCCCCTAACGTTTCTGGTTTGTTGGCGTAAGCGAGCGACTTCACATATCTCCAAAGAAAATAATCCAATGGTGTCAAATCACACGATCTTGGTGGCCAATTGACAGGTCCATTCCGCGAAATTATGCGCTCATCGAATGTTTTCTTCAATAAATCGATTGTGACGTGCGCTGTGTGGCATGTAGCGCCGTCTTGTTGGAACCACATCTCATCCACATTCATGCCACCCAATTCGGGAACAAAATAGTCTGTTATCATGGCTCTATACCGGTCTCCATTAACGGTTACTGACTCTCCGGCATCATTTCGGAAGAAGTACATCAAACAGTCAGTTTTTGTGGATGTAATGGCGTTTCAAGGGTCTCATGTGGATTCTCTTCACTCCAAATGCGGCAATTTTGGTTGTTGACGTAGCCATTCAACCCAAAATGAGCCTCATCACTGAACAAAATTATTTTCGAATTAAATTTGCACGATTTGCAAGCGTTGTTCATTTGTCAACCTGTTCATGATGAAATGGCAAACCAAACTCAACATAAATGACATTAGAGTTGCCAGATTTGACCACAAAATGTCAGTTTAATCTCTATTCGAGAAATCAACCTTTTAAAAAAACACCCTTCATAAAATATTACGAAAGAAAGCAAATTTTGTGATGATTTCAGAAAATATATTTTTACAAAAACTGATAATGTAAATTCGCCAACTTTAGTACCGCTGAAATATTTTTTCTGTGAAGTTCACTCGGCAAGTGTATATCTGGCTATATGTATTTGGAAAAAGTTCAAATTTCTAAAAATCTCATATAACGAACAATACAATGAATTCAACTCACCTCGGTTCGGTATCAGCGTATCTAGCAGCGCCAAACGACACTTAACGACACAAAGATACGATTCTGTGCACAGAGTGGACGATGCAAATCCAGTGCTAGGCATTCCTGCTCATGAAAGTTCATCTCACATTGTCGCCCAACCCAGTTCATGTTGACCATTCGTCCATGCCAAGTCAGTTGGTTGGTCGGTTGGTTGGTGGGGGGCTGCTTGTACACAGAGACCAATTCACAGAATTCTCCATTATACTACTTCCAACTGTGGTGGTGCTGTTGCTGTTGCTGTTGCTGCCACTGCTATATGAAATGCACTGCTCCGTTTAATTCGTTCCATTACAGTTCAGTGAATATTTGGGTTCCATAACAATCGGTTATCAATGAATTGTGCCTAATGCTGTATCCACTGGCAATGGCGAGAAGGAGGAAGCTCATGCTCAGCTACCGAGGAGGTGAAGCAATCGGGCAGCGAAGGCAACCAGGCATCGCCTTGCTTTCGAGGTGTGGGTTGCAAAATATGTATACACATTGCGTTGTGCCTGATTGCTTTCAACCCTTTTTATTTCAATAGGTGGGAGGGAGGGGGGATCAGTAACTACTGTGTGGAGCGTGGAGGTCAACGAGAGAAATTTTTGAAAATTGGAAAAGATTTGTTGAAAACTTCATTCATTCGTCCGACATCATTGCTGTTGCTCTGGCTGTACGACATACTCGTACACCATGCTAGTAGATCTGGTGGAGGTTGTGTTGTTTGTTTTTGCCTCATTGGACAGATGTTGTTGTGTACACATGCATTCTGTCTGGGGAAGAAATGGATGAGATTTCTGCGTTTTTCCTTTTTTTGTCCTCACTTTTCTGCGCCACCATCAGTTCGACCCGTCCCCTATAATTCCAAACCTTTTTGTGTGTAGGAGACCGGTGGGATATATGCAAATGGAAAGCCGTGTGGCGGTAGAGAGATAGTCGCGGCAAGGACATGAACATGGTAACGGAGGACAGTAGCAACAGGAGGTGTACCTATATTACATTCGTAGTTCTGCTGCTGCTCGTCGATGGGAAATCGATTTATTGCACACTTTCTCGCATTTAATTGGCACTCACTGCGGGTGAGTGGAAAATTATGTGAGTGAGATTGAGTTTTATGAGGTAAGCCAATCTGCAGGACTTTATGGCAAAAGGTGCAGCAGCCAGCAGACTTAAATGCCTACGTCAATTTATATTTTCCAACATCGGTGGATGTAAATCAGCACGATTTCTGAACAATCAGGTTAATTAGTTTTGCCAGAGCAAAGGTATTCCAAGAACCTACTATTTCAAGTGTTGGAAATAGTAGACATTTGAAATGCAGTAAACTTCTCTAAAAATTTATATGTATCACCTTCATGTACATAAAGGACCTTTATTAACTTTGATTGTGGGCCACGGCCAACCTATTCATTAGTGCAACGTATCCCAATTGCCATCGACATCCGATATTTGATATTATCGCCATCAGCTGTAGGGAACAATTGAAATTAGCATGATGATACTGCAGCTGCAGCTCCACGATGTCTGCCATGTCCTACACAGCTTACGGGGAGGATACGCATAAAAGTGGCGTGACGGTGTGGGACACGTGTGTCGCAAAATTTAATATTCGCCAATAAATTTTGTTGTAACAACATGCCAGACATTCTACTCGTGTGTGGAACTGTTCTGCTGTTCAGAGGCTCGTCAGCGTCACCGTCATCGTCGTCGTCGGTCGGTATCGGTAGTGATTTTGAGTGTAAAATGACACAATATCGTCGGCAATCCGGTTTAACTCGCTTAACTCGGTCCTATCCGGTTGGTGGTGCGGGTGCCCTATCTCTTTCTCTGCACGTCGCCATGTCAACATTCGACAAAGTGAGATTAAAAGTGACTTTGTTAAATTGCCAGCCATCAATCTCGGTACTGTGCGAAATTTTTCACTACTTATATTCAGTGAGGGATGCGGCGATGGTGCAATTTCAAACACTATTGCAATGGAACTGTTTATATTGCCTTCGTGTAATCACTTCCCTTGCGTCGTCGTCGTCGTCGTCGTCATCGTCGGGTGTAATAATTAAAAGTGAATTGTTTTCCTCGATGGATGATGCTTCGACGGTGTAAGCTGCTTTAAATGGTTATTAAGAGCTGAAATTTGCTAAGCCGTTCTGAAAATTGGATAGTTTTTACATTTTAAAGAATAATCTATACCTAATCGTGCTTCGTTCATTAAAGTGGAAACTTTGGGTTGTTGCATATTTAACACCAAAGATTTTCAATTAGTCAAGAAAAAAAGCATTCCAAATGTTCAGCTATCTTGCCGATTGAGTTTCACCAGCAGTTATCCCACAGGTGAATCTTCTTGACAAAAGTAGATTAACATGAGCCTTATTAAACTGTGCAAAAGCCTTAAGTTCTAAATCAGATTGGGAGGCGTATAAAGCTGGGGAGTGAAAGTGCAAAGGCAGCTCCTGGATACCGTAAGTAGCGGAAACTGGATAGTGTCTTGCAAAGAAACCCTCAACCACTTACTACAAACTGATGTTCCGAGATGTATCCCGTGTCTAAAAAGTAAACTGATTATCAGTAACGTCTCTGTAGGTAATCCGAGAGGTGTTAGAACTGAAAACAAAATAATTTGGGCTTGTGTCCTTTCAAATCTTTTTAAGGTGACGGAATATTTCAAATCATGCTAATACAATTATATTTGAGCTAAGACCATAGGTTTACGGTTCAATATACGGTTATACGGTTCTTTAATCGTTATTTAGAATGCGGCAATGTTCCAAAGGCCTGAATTTTGTTTTCATTCCCAAGGTAGGCCAATCTAGTCACTCCAAACTTCACACACCGATAAGTCTAACGTCCTCTTGTTGATAACTATTTGAAAAAACTAATAAAACTATATTCGCGATAAACTTGATGATTGTGTAATTTCCACATCCCTGTAAGTCTACATAAAAGGCGAAGTGGTAACAAACAGAACTTCATAACTTCGTTAGCACTATAGAGAAAAGATAGAGTGACAAAGAGTATTCACAAGCGTGTTTTCTCAGGCTAAAGTTATTGTTTACGCAGACGATGTAACGAAGTTAGTACTGCCTACAGTCAAATTCTTACTAACCATTAGCGGACTTTTAAAAACTTACTTACTTATCCGGCGAACGACCCGTGAAGGGTCCCTGCCTGAGACACGGCTGCCTCTTGGCCCACGGGGCAGGGATCCGAAGATCCTCTTGGCCGGAGCATTGCCGTCCATTCGCTCGATGTGGCCGAATTTTGCTTTCGAAGAAGCCCATTATTAGCTCTCCTTTCCTGCTTTCGTCCAGCACTCGTTATGAAAAGCTTCTCAAAAATAATAATGCCACTCGGAATTACCATTAAATTGTAGGTCGCTTCCATTCGCACCCCCATTGGTTGAAGAGGGTCTAGTATGGGCAGCGCATGCCTCATATTTTTATTTATATTCTATTTTTTTTTTTTTTTTTTCAAGATTTTTAGGTCCAACCATATATTTACATATGTAGTAGCAAGAAAAGCGAGAACATATCTCAAATCCCTTTGGTTAAATTTAGACACAAAAAGTCTGTACAAATTAAGTTTAACAAATGAAGTTTAAGGCTTTAATTAGTCATGCACAATAAAATTAACATGTTAAAAACCGAAAGGGGCTTGTTCTTGGCAAGGCCCAAAGACTTTAGTTAACTAAAGTCAAATGTAATAAAGGGAATATGAAAAACTACTAATGATAATAAAGAGCATCTAGTTTGAACTCAAATCTTAAAATATCATGTAAAAGTATTTAATATTCTGCAATATTAGCAGTGACGGTGCGTCTTAGAGACATTTGAGACACTGTCGACCCAAAAATTAAGCAAAAAAAAATGCTATTTTCACGTAGAAAGAAAACAAAGTTGTTGTTGCCATTACAGAGTTTTCTTTCTTTTTCTATACAAAAAAAAAATAAAAAATTATATAGCAAATACTTCTCTGCTCTTTCACTCTTTGAAAATAATTCTTATATTGAAACTACCCAACTTATCAACCTGTTTCTGGGATATGTGAAATCGAAACAACTTTAGACACAATCGCGATAATCTTATGCCTCTATGCTTTTAGTAAAGAGTCGCTCTAGCAACTTTTAAGCCTTGTAAATATTTTTATTTTGAAGAATTAGACACGTCTTATGCTTCCATTTGATAATGTTTAATGTAAAACTGGAATTGCTTTTGCGTCCTCAACTTGTTTCAACAGAGAAAATAGTTATCTGACAGTGGAATGGCAACTTTCAGCTTTTGCGTTTACCTCTAAAAATAGCGAGAAATTTGGATTTCATTCGTTGCACCCGGTCGCAATAGTTATGTATTCCTGAATGCGAGATATAGGATTATATCTTTACTGTAATTTGTATGATTAAAAAGATTTCGCTGTCGCTGTGTTTCTTAAGAATACAGATTTTTTAGGAGATTTTGATTTGTTCAGCTTCTTCTTTTATATTTCCGAGGATATTACGATCTAGGGGGAGAGGTCATGACTTTGCTTTTACTGCATCGCTAGTGTAGTCATTTGTATGTCATTAAAGAACTTTCCAAACAAGTGCAAGGTCGCGTAAATCATTAAAACAAATATTCAGAGTTTCTATATTTATAGTTAACAGCTATTAACTATAGGATGAGGACTATGGCGCGATTAGGATTCAGAAGGTATAGGGTGCTCACTTTCAAAAAGCATCCTATAAGAGTGAGTGGCATATGTAGAGTCATAATGTCTACCCTAGACATTTTCACATCTCTTTGCAAGACTACAAAATCAAAATAATGTGTCGACGGCAAATCACGGGGATATGATGCTTGCCAACTACACGAACTGTTTATCATCATAACATTATGAAAACTGTTATCCAAAAAGTAAAACAGCATTAAACAGGTATAGACATGGATTCTGTAATGTTTCTGGAAAAATACAAACAAAATGTAATCTTATACAAAAAGATCTAAAGAGATGTAAAAATGTTTACTAAAGAAATTTTATATATAGGGTCCGAAAATGTCCAAAATTCACATTATTGAGATTATAATCATCATAACCTTATTCAGAATGCAAAATAATTTAATAACATTTGTTCAGCTAACTATCTAATGAATACTACTTTTTTTGTATTAAGGAGTTCAATAACTTATATTTTTTTACCATGGAATGCTTTTAGAAGTATAACACAAAATGAAATAACTACAAATTGTTTTGGAAAATAAGACCAGTTTGAACTTATTTTTCTTGAATATGCATCATGTTGGCTCCCGCTGAGCACCTGCATGTGATGCCGAAGGCCCTTCGATAGCAGTCGAGGCGACAGGCCAGGGTTGAAATCCCTTTTGGACACCGAGGCACTGCTTTGCTAAATAAAAATGATTTAGATTTAGTTCGCCTTGTCTTTCCAACTTCTACTACTTTGTGTTACACGCAATGCACTACCAGGAGATATAGTTATAGTTATTATATTTCTAATAAACAAAATTTAAATAGAACACACGTGAAAAATATTGCTGTTTGAACTTCTTAATTGTAAATATACAACGGGTTCTTGATTTCAAATGATAGCAATGGCAAAAAAAAGTAATAGAATAAATCACTTTCTTAAAAGATAAGACTTTGGAGACTTATGCAACCAGTTTCATTTATCTTCAAAAAAGTACAAAATCAATTGTTAAACCTGCACTTCAATAATATATGTACTGAGACAGATTCCTTCATTTCGCAGTGAGAATTAAATATGGGGCTTTTCTAAGAAGTAGATAGAAAACACTTTTCGACTTTTAAATACGACATTTTTTTATGTAAAAAAAAAACACGAATCTATCAGTTTATTAGCACAAAGCAATTCACATGCACAAATTGAATCTCCCTCTCAAATGAAATCCCGTCTCTCACTCATATTAGTGGCAAATTTCAAACTTCACTATACAACAGCTTTAGTATACTGAAATAACCCTTTAACCGGACACGCATTCGACTGCAACGACACATGCAACAGATCATCATAAAAATATCACACCCACAACCGACTACGTCACCACGTGACGATCGGGTGCGCACGCCACAAACAAGCATCAACCAGCCAGTTCCAAGTGTATTCAACAACTTCCGGTTCCACACACAGAACATTATATAGGTTGGACATTTCCGGCCCTACTATCTACGCTAGCTATACTAGCAGCATTACAGAAGTGTAAATTATTTCTTCCCATACTCCCCCTCTCGTCTTTCACTTACAACCAACAACAAAGCACTTCAAAACGCCCGCTTTGAATGATTTTCAATGTGCTCATCATCCGATAGAGTGGTTTTCTTTACAACTGAACCAAAGCAAAATCAAAATCACTAGGGAGGGCTAAACAAAGATATTTTCTAATCCACCACTGCCACGAGCTACAACAGCAGTCCACCCATTCATCCATTCTCCACCCTCAATCACCGATATACGGATACGAATACGATATCCTTAACCCGTTTCTTCCAGTTTTAAAATTTCCAGCATCACGTTGTGTCCATGTCCACCTCGTCGAAATTTTATTTTCGGAAAAATCTCTCCCCAACTCTTCTCGACGACTGAGCCAGAGCCAAGCGTATATCTAAATAGACACAGACCAGAGCAGCCAGAGTAGAGCAGCCAAAAAAAAATACCTCACTACTGTCCTTTCACGGATGAACTGTCACATCCACATTCTATGTCATGCTCATTGGACAGCGCTGCGCGCCGTTGCTGCCATAGTTGTGCGCAAAAACGAAGCACCTCTTTTTTTTCGGGGGTTGAAAACGTTCTATCTACACTTCGAGGTTTTCGTTTTTGATCGAGTGCAGAGGTTGTGTCATTCGCAGTTCGTCGTTCGTTGAACTCAAACCATTCTCGAATACACGGAGTGATAAATACTACTTCCTAGACTTGGCTGTTTTGTGTTTTAGAAAAGCTGCCTCGAAATATATTCATATTCACAAACAACAACTCGAGAATCTCGGGGAGTGAGAGTTACCTACCTACACAAATATTTTCCATCAGGCTCGTGATGATGGAAAAGTAATTTCCGGACCAAAACGAAAGACAACCCTGCCTGAGACGGTTCTCGTCGTTCGCTCGCTGCTGGCAGTTTCGGAGTAATAGTTAGTGAAAATAAAACAACAAAAAAAATACATTTTAGTCGATTTACAAACGGTGATTAGATAATTACGTTTATTCGCAAAGATAATTCGATTTCGTGATGTTAACGCGCGCGGTATTTTTCCATAGAGTTTATTTGTGTTGAGATTTTTTATTCGTTTTTCGTTTTTCGATTCGTTTTACCCCACAAAAAGGCACGTAATGCAATTGTAAAGTGATGAAGATTGTTGTACCTATATACTGGTAGAGGGATGTAGTACGTGGATACACGGAATGGGCTTGCAATTGTAATTGTGTTGAAGCAACGAACTAAGGGATAATATTTTCCAAGTAAAAAAAAACCAACAACGAGTGAAGGTGTCGTCGTCGATAGCTGTGGTGGGTGCTGTTGTTTATTTTGAACTCCTATTGAGTTCTTAACCCGTCGTATTTAATTTGAAGAAATTTACTCTTGGAATTTGTGGAGGGGGTAAGTTGAATTTATTATTACAAACTTTCTGCAACATACGTTAAATTTAAAATTATGGCTCTACATTTATGGCATTCTGTGGGTTGAATTTGTTGACTCTGAATCAGCACCCATATGGTACGATGATTTCAGCTAATTATTGAACGCAAACCCAACACAATACCGTAGGCGGTAGTCAGTGTTCTCTATATTTATCTCTATCGCATCGGTCAGGGTTGAGTTGTTTAATCAGATGCTATTGTCATTGTTGCAAAATGTTGTCATTAACATACGTTTTTTAACGTTACGTTTATGGTGGAACGCTTAACAGATGTGGATATAAAATTAATTCTAACCTTTTTAGCAGGTTTCTGCCTTTCCTTTTGTGAACACATGTAGAGGGTTGAGCTTTCTTTCTAAATACTAACTAAATACTACTAAAACGGTCTTCACGAATAAGTTTTTAGAAATATTCTTACTTTTTCCGAAACGTCTCTTGTTTTACTGTTCCCAATTATCCATATGTTTCGACTTATTTATCAATGTCGTGTTCAAAACGGATTCTTATAAGAACTGTCTAGAACTAGAGTAATAACATGACAAAAGGAACTATGGAATTCTTCTTCAAGAGCTGGAAAAATGGAAATTAAAGGCTGCGCCCTATTTCACCAACCACTTTTCACTTTGCAAAGAAATAGTCTTTAAGACGATACTAATCGTGTACAAAGAATTTCAAGACTATAAAAGAATTTTAAATTCGGAAATAATTCTTAGACTCTGGAAAGCTTCGTTTTAAACAGACTTTCATTGAATTTACAAATTTACGACTCTGACATAAACCGAATTATAATAGCGAAAGAATGGATTTGAGATTTGATTGAGAATTGAGTTCAATACCATAAAGTCTCTCCTATTCACAGAATATAAAATCTGTAAAGTCGGCCACGAATTCCTCGAAATTGATGCTTTTACAGTACCAACATCAGCAGCGCGCAAGAAAAATAAAGGGAAGTTTTTAAAAAGACACGAAGTTCATGCAAAGAAAGATGGGATAATGGTTTGTCGCCCGGACCGAGAGGTTTCCATGTTGTTAGCATAGCTGGCCATTTATATCACGTGCACGATGCAACAGAGTCCAGTAATAGGACTGGATTTTGGATTATTTGTTGTTCCTTAAAGTCTTGAGCATAAAATACCCAATTAGTGACTTCAGAAAACCTTTGGTAGAGTTGCAATTTGATTAAACATATTTTTCTGATAGGAAACAGTGCAACAAAATTCAAGTTAATTCTGAAGTTCCAAGAGGAAGTCGTTTGGCTGCATTTTGTTTTTATTTTTTGTCAAAGAAATATATGAAGCAATATTTCTGCTCATTTATACTGATCCCAGGCTTGTTTTCGTGAGAATTATGACAAGGAAATCGTACAAACTCTCCCAAAGAGAATCAACGCGAGAGGAAAACATTTCTTTTTAATTAAAACATTTAGGTTTCTTATACCCCACAAATTTCTATGGGTAAAAAGTGTACAAAATGTCAAGGTACTGCCTGAACAGCTGATTGCGTTTAGGACGGCTGACAAGAAATATTACGACCACTTGTGTCTGCCTTCAAAAGTTGGTGTAGATTACGTATTTGTTCGCTTCATATTGTTTTAATGCCATTTTTATTTGTAAACAGCATTTGAGTGCAAGTCGACTTTAAAATTTGCACTTTCGAAGAATTGCACTTTGCATTTTACTATATTCTTGACTATTCAAGCTCAACTGCACAACTTTGTTATCTGTTACTGTGTATAAAAAATATTTTTCACGCTGTGTACTCGTTTCCTGACTTAAAGTGCCCAGGGACCTTTATTCAGTATGAAGTTTACTTAATTTTTATTGACTTTTCCAACACAAATGTGGTTCAACGTGTTTCTTAACTCTGTTGCTATTTTTCAAAAACATAAGACAAAATGTTCGCATCAAATCGATTTACTAATTCATAAAAGATGTTAGTTTTTGCCTCTTTGAGTTTGTTTGTACGCATTAAAGATGTAGAATGATCCCACCTCACTACGTTTTTGTACTACGGGCTAGATTTTACTGAAAACCTAATTTTTCACCAAAATGTGTGTATTTGTATGCTCCCTTTTAAATCCTTAAGATCGAAGCTGTCAAGTTCGCCATAAAAATAAATTCAGAGTTCTTTAGAGCAATCAACCATGGAACACAATTTGCTTAAATCTCGATTGAAATCTTTTCTGTTGAGAAAAGGGAATTTAAAACCATGTTGCCATATGTTTCGTGATTAACACAAAATGTAGAAAGAGAAATTTAAAATTAAGTTATATCAATGTAAATTTCCAGTAAAAGCTGTTAAACGGGCTACATATATTTGCATTAAAGCCTTGCAAATGATATTATATTTTTAAATTATTCCTGTGGATTAAGCACAGAAGCAATAGTCAAATGTTATTGTCTTTAGAAAGAAAAGGTATCGACCGTACTTAAAGAAATAGGCCTATATACTTCTATCTTAACATTTTGCCAATATCAAAGGGATTTAAAAAATATTTTTCAGATCCTTTCAGTTTAGATCGCCACAAATCCTTCTCAGCACATTGTCAGCTTAGTGAAAACGATTTTGGAAAATTTGGTTTTTCATATATGAACATCACACTTTGTAAAGAGTGTGACCCGCTGGTTTATATATAAATGTCTAATGTCTAATGCGACTCAAATGATCTCTCTGACTTACAAACTGTCCACCCATTTCCTTTCCTTTCATTCGAGTTCATTTCCTGACTCGAGTATATGTGCTGAGTAGCACCATTTTGCTTTACTCGCCATAAATTGTTTTTTTGAAAACATGCATCCATTTCATTCACTCTGAAAATAAGTTGCCAATATTCCGAAAAGTTCTTCAAGCCTAGAACATTTTTTTGGTATTGACAGCAAGAACTCAGTCAATGTCAAAATAACATCTAATACGAAACGAAACAAGAAGACGGTCACCCTAATTTCATTTTACCCGATATTATTCAAGAATCAAGACTACAGGTAAACAAAACTTTACCAATCGTTCTCATAATGTACCTTCTGTATTATTTGTATTATGTAGTATGTATTGTATTATGTACAGTGGTAGCACACAGACAGCTATTACATGCTGACCCACGACTGATTGCTATTTTTCTGAACACCACTGTATGTTCTAGACTCAAACTCAATGCGCGCCATTTAGTCATTCATGAGTTCTCACAGTCATGGTCAATTGACTCGCTGTATTCGTTGGTTTTGGTTTGGGTCGGTCTAAATACAGATTTCAAATGTTTTTTTATTTTGTTATTTGGCTGCAGTCAACTAAACTACGTACTGTCATTGGATTAGTTCACCGAATGGATTCGTACTGTACGCCATACGGCGGATACATTAAGTAATGAAGTACCGAAAATCACTTTGGCGTATTTTATGTACTTCTGTTACATTACTAATCCCATTTAACATCATTTTTGTGGTTAAGAAACATTACTTTTATGACCCTATCTCTAAGAACTGTAATCAACGCAAGTTGTTGTGTTTTAGATTAGATATGAAACAATTGTCAACTACAATAGAATGACAGCTCCTTTATAGGTTTATCAGCCTCTGTACCGCTAAAATATTCCCATTTTCAGTAGTACAGAGATATTAGAAAAGGTATTAAATCGTTTTAAAAGACAAATTTTACACTGAAAAGGTACGAGGTTTAGCATTCGGTCGGTCGAGCTTTGACAGATTGTGTAGAAAAAACGATATCTAATGTTGCATCGCCGAAGTAGACCAACTAACTACTACTATTGCGCGTTTGACAACTTTCCGCCGTTTGACATTTTCACTACTTTTTGCCCGTGTTTGATTTTATATATGTAATTTCAATGACTATTAAGAAAAGCATGTCATTGGTGCATGCCAATTCATTTATTTATATCACTTTATAATACCCATAATGAAGTTATTTCATCGCAGACTTCTGTAGAAATTTGTTTTTTGGGTGCAACAATTAATTAATGAAATGTTGATTATGTTTTTTGTATTTAAAAAGAAAACCCTCCATACAAATATAAATACAATATTCCAAACAGAACTTTTAGTCGCATATACATATTTCAATATCGCACGCTTTAAAGTGACATTTTGTTTTGCAAATTTGATGTTCGCGCGCTTTGACATCGTATTAAGTGTACACAAAGCCTGTCGAAGACCGACCGCCTGAACTTTATTTTATTAACTGGGCGAAATAGGACACATCAATAGTGACATTAACTTTGACATGAAATTCGGATAGAAATACTAAAGCGCATTAACTTAAACATATATAAACTTTAACGTCAGGCCTTGAATTGTGCATTCTATCAAAAGTGCGACGAGGTTTTCGTGTTCCCAACGTTCAAATGTCTTTATTTTGCACAACAAACAAGAGAGATACTTGTTTACATATTAAGAAAATATATTTTTTTCTACTGCTTACAAACTTTACGGGCAACAATAAAAATTAAAACAAGAATAAATGGGAAACTGTCAAAAAAAATTAAAACTGTCACAAAAACAATGATTTTGCTTCCATTTTGTTACCACTTTTACTTACATACGTTCCTAATAAAGTATTTCTTACTGAAAAGGTATGTTTTAAATTTGTGTTACTTCTCTTAATGCATTTTAAATGAGGAAGCATAAGCAACTTTCAGCTAAATTACAAGCAATCAATTCTTATAGGAAAATATATACGAAAATATGACATTTCGTTCATCTTCTGAAGCGTTCATCTCTTTTCTGAAGAGATTATTATAGAAATCAAAAATGTATGGATCTTAAAAACCGAGTGTTCAGCTTTATAAATAAAAAACTGATTGCTAATTTATGGACACGTAACGTAAATCCCTATCTAAACAAATCAAATAATACGTTAAGCAAACGGCTTTAGACCCCATTTTACCTGCCTGTAACATAATTTAAATATATAAAACTTATATCATTGGAAAGGTATTGAGGTAAGGAAGTGCACAATATATTTTTCATATTTATGAATTATGTTTCAGACAAGTAATTAATCAATTTGTAATTTGTTAGTAGAAAACTTTACCATTAGAATTTCTGCGTTGTTCTTATTTGGTTTTTGCCTTATCTCCGTATGGCAATTCAAAAAAGGAGTAACTATGAAGGAAGTACGAGTATATTGCAATTTTGTTATTTTTTCGTTTCTTTCTTCGCCGCATTTGAAGACAGTAAAGCAAGATTTAATTAATCCCTCGAATAAATTGTCATGTTGTGTCACGTGCTGCGTTCTTATAACAATGAAAAAATAATAGGTACTACGCGGACCTACAAAAATATGCTAGTTCGATTTACTGCGCCTCCTTCCTAATCTGAAAATAATTCACTTAAAATAAATTGCATAACCCAAAACATCGTCAGCTGTTAAAACAACATTTTAATTTCCTTTATAGATTCTGACACTTCGAAACAATAAGTCTAGATACAGTTATGACAACATCACCGCGATACTGTAAATACATAGGCAGGCACCTATCAACTGTTGTCTCGTGTTCCAAGAGTTCCAAGAGGGAGATTTAAATGGAAAACTTTTTTGGAACAAAAAAAAAAAACAAAACAATCCCCCATTACAGAGTACCTATTCCTTGAAATAAAATTAATAGAAAACATGACAAAGGGGGAGCAGTTAAAACATAGCTCAAATATACCCACACAACTGCAACTCCAACTGCGACCGAAGATAGGCACACACATCCTGCATCCTGAGAGACGACACCTATCGGAAGTGTCGTTTTTCCCCCCAACCTGAAGTTGGTATTTCACACCTCAAGCCGAAACCCGTCGCCGTCATCTCCTATTGTACAAACACAATTCTATAAAACGGATGAAATGCTTTTCCGCTTTTGCACTGCAGCAACACTCCTTCGGCACTTGTATCTGATTGTTTATTCGGCTGTCATCGCGCCGAGCACTATAACTCTCTACCACGCGTCGTTATCCTTGCCTCATATTACTATAATATCCTTAATATCGATAGCAAAAACAATAAATTCCTCCTTGCACTTCCTTGATAGACAGGCGGCAGAGGCAGTGGCAGCGTCAGCGGCATCGTCGGCGGGGCGTTGGCAGCGGCAATAGCACAAGCAAGGGAAGGATCCATTCATCAGGACATGTGCCATATGTGTGTGTGTGTTTGTGCTTGTCATGTATGTTCTAGCTGATAGCGAGTACTCCGTTTGAATTTAATTCAAACTTTAAGTGAATTACCTGTGTGAGTTATGTCCTCAAATATGTGCAGCTGTGCTGCTATTGTTGGGTCGTGCTATCCTATGTGGGTGCAGTTTTAAATAAATTGTCGTATACTTTCGATGTGTATACTTGTATTGTGTTGTGAACTATGACTGAAGGCTAATTTAAGCTTTCGAGTAGATTTTCGTGCCCGCAAATTGGCCTTTTACGAGTTTGTTTGTGCCAAAAGCAAACAGGCGGCGGTATGCCGCACACTTTTAAGTATACAAGTTCCACCCACTTGGAGATGGGGGTGCATGCATGCACAACATAAAGTCACTTTGTGGGATCATAACTCAATTGGGTTTGTTCTATGAAATTACAGTTTCTAATGCATATTCAGTGTGCATGGATCCTTTTTAGAAAACTGTTAACAACAACTTCTCGCTGGCAATGGCAACATGCATGCCAGGGAGATGGATGGGCTCTGCCATTCCAATTCACTTAACCGAGGTGAGATTTTAATTCAATTAAAACAACTTTACCTGTCGGTGAAAGGCCTATTCCCATCGAACAGTATATATAGTAGATTGCCGGTTTGGTTCGGTCGGTTTTTGTCATCATTAAGTCATTGCAGGCTCTGATAGTGGCCCTGGCACTGGCACTGGCCCATACCCGACCCGGAATGGGGGATAAAACCTCGTTTTTAATGCAATTACAAGAGTGAAGCTGTTTTTGGTATCACCGCATATTACAGCATCAGCTGTGGTTCAAATTCGATTAGAATTCAGCTTAATTCGATTCGAAGAGTGGCCGGGCATGGTTAATGGATAGACACAGTTCTGTTGCAGTTTTTTTTGAGTTTCAGTTTGAGTTTATGTAGCTGAATTTTACCGCATAAACCAATTGAGTTACTGAAAGCATTTTGCAGTGTTTTATTTGTAGTTAGCTGCACTCAATAGACAAACTTCTTGTTAATTTGATTTGAGAGTTTTTAAAAGACTTGAATTTCACTTCTTATTCTCATTTTATTCGTTGAGTTTGCCGTTTGCTGCTGGTCCACTTGTAGAATTTCCCGTTTCTACAACAATGAATTTTGTATAACCTTAGGTTTCTCAAATCCCCACTATTATGGGGCGTGATTATCTTAATCTGCATAAGCGCAGAGCAAGTGGAAGAGACGTGAATACGTGTCATACGTCTATACGTCCGGGTCAGTTTCTAATGTGTGAAATCTTAGAAGCAGTTCAACAAAAACCTACCAGCAAAAGTTCCAAATTTAGATAGGATCTACGATAGGGTCCTTAATAAAGGACCTGACTTTATCCGACAATGCAACATAGCTTGGCATTATACTGGATAGAAAACTAAACTGGAATCTAAATACTCAGGAAGTATGAAAAAGGTAGGACCTAACCGCAATGATAGTCATGGGTCTGATTCACATACTGGTTCATTGTTTGGGGTAGAACCCCAAATAAGAAACACATTCATATTCAGGTAAAATACCAAGTGGGAAATATGACTTCTTTGTCTAAAATTTGTCTGTTCAAAAGTAGCGACAGGGGTCACTGTTTTGTTTTGAACTACTGCAAATGAAGATAATGTTCGACAGGGATATCACCATACACATTGTAAGTTAGGCTGCCCTAAATTCGCCGGGATCATGTGTCATCAGATGTGAGCTGGATTAGAACTATAGCTTAGTAATCAGGGGCCGAATTACCACATCAGTTAACGAGCAATACGTCCCTGAATTATATCAGTTTGGCACTGATTATTCAATAAAATATTACTTGTTAACTGATGCGGTAATTCGGCACCAGGCTATTATGAGCAGATGTCGCCCTTAAGAAACTTGAAAAAACTCTGGGGTTTGATTTAAAAGTCTGAGGCTTCAAAAATAGTTTTCCAGAGCCATGCTATGATTTATTGTATCGCATCTCTGCTGACCTTGATCCAAGACGAGAAGTTTGGAGTTTGATTGTAACACTCACTACGCTCTTCTCCCCTCTGTAGATTAAGGATTGGTTCGAGGTTTGATTGCTTCAGTCACCTCGATATCCTCGCGCCTTCAGGTATTTCGAGAGCGGCTGATATTTAATTGTTATAGTGACCTCACTCGGATCTCATCATGTCCACATGCAGCGGACATCTTGGGCGGTGGTATTATAATGGTCTAAGTATGTCTTTCCTCTATCTCAAAGCACCCACCTAGGAACTTATTGGTTATATGAAAAGCCTCGCTTTCTGTTAGAACGACACACATTTGTGTATAAATCTATGGAATTTCTTAAACTCTTAATATCTTAGATACTCACACTTTATTCTAGACAAGTATCTGGCGATAGTCGTCCGTCTGCTGTTTTACGGGCTGAACAGTTGGCGAATAAAATATATTTACTCAACGTCCCTGCAGTTTCTGCAGTAGTCGTCTTGCAGTATGCTCAGCCGCTCCGTATGTATATATGAGCGTGCCAATACCTTTGCGATTTAATACGATGAATAATTTGTATCTCCTTTTGTCTACCGCTCACCATAGCTTTTTGCGTGCCTGAAGTTCTCGAAATTTGTCCATCATAGATTCATACTGCTTATGGACGCAAAGTCAACATTCCGGGTAAGTGTGATCAGCGGAGTTTTTATAGATGTTAGGGCCAGAATTGCTCGTTACCCCTAAAAGTATTTCTTGCAATATTTCTCCGCTCTACAGTTGGCCGACAACTACATATGAACCATTGTTGCTTCAATGAATGCATGACCATACAGTTCGAACTCTGTCTCTGGGTTGACCTTTCAGTATAACCTCAATATCTAGGAGTTATGGCCCGTAGGAACCTGTTAAAATTCGAAAGATGATATTACCTCTCGAAAGCTTTCCAACTGTGTATAGCTAATGTATCAAATACGGTTTGAAGTCCCATGGATCCCCAAACATTTTTCTGCGGACAGAACTTTTTTAGAACTTGTCTTACTATGTTAGCGCAGCTGAGTGGGAACTCTTGTAAGATCTGTATGGCGCATTTGTCGGAAGGTACTGAACAATCCTAAGAAGCCCACAAAACAAATAGATCACTCGATAGACCCACGATTCCACTGCGCTGAAAGCTTTGTCCTTTCACAAAAAATATCTACTGAATGAAAAGTCTTGTCCTTACATTGGAAAATGGAATTGCAGCAGCGCAGAGTCGCACAAACTTAATTAATAAGCATTAAATAAATTAAACTGAAAAGCCTATTTATTCGTTCGCGTGTAGATAGATACACCCAGTAAACTTAATAATATTTACACCCCACTCTTTCTCTGTGTCCGTGTCTGTGTGTGGGGCTGTGTGTTGTGAATATGATGTTCAAACATAATTTCCTCTGTATAACTGCATCGGAACCACAAAATAGCCACCAGCACTATCAACATCGTAGGCACTTACCAATTCATTTCCATAAACAAACTCACCAGCATCACCATCATCTGCACCTCTGCCCCACCCACCGCACCCCATTTTGCACACATCCTCCCACAAACAAAAATAATTTATGTACAATTCCCATAAAATTAAAACCGCACTAAAACCAAAAGTTAATATTTGTCTTCAACATGTAAGCCACAATTAATTTGGTTGGCATCTCACCTCGCATCGTGTGTGCATGCACAGGACATGCAGACAAACACACACACCGAAGTAGTACTCCACCAGCCACCAAATAGAAGGAAGGAGTAAAACGATATATGAATGGAATGGAATGGAATACTCTCCAGCTAGTTGCACATGAGCTTCCTGTTCTTTGTGTGTACAGGATATTCCTGTCATTTACTTCGAGACCAGCACCACCACCATCATCATCATGCACTCGAACACCGCACGAAAAGAATTGGAAAAGTTTCGACTTTTGAATGGGCTTGGGCGGCAACGCAACGGCAGAACTGTCCTAATGTTACCACTGCCATCAAAATGTCCCTGTCAATTTAACCGCTGGCTATTTTCGCAAAAACTATAACCAAAGAGGAAGTTTGTTGTAAAGTCATCTCCTCTACAAACAAATGATATACAACCGAATTTGTTTGGGACTTGTAAAGGTCCCCGAATAAGCTTCGTTTTTGTTTGATGATAGTTTTGTTGTGTCCTTTAGAAATTGGAAAATTGGGATCCTTTGACTGTGATCTTTTAAAAGTACCAACGGGGCTGGCTCTTTGAACGTCCGACTACTCACTTTTTCTACTTGTTTTCAATTTAAGAGATAAAAACACTTTACTTATACTGCTCCCAAAAAAAAAGTGAAAAAAAAATCCAATGAAATAAAAGACTCAAGTCCCGAGATACAGTGTTGCGCTCAAAAAAAAACTAGAAGAAGTTAAAAACACGAGCAAATAGAAATAAATAAATGCTATTGCTGCACGAAAGTCAGCGGCCAGGTGACCAAATGAATTTACCCAGGATAAAGGGATAAAGTAGCGAAATACTGTCTCATTTGATCAAAGTTAATTCGTCTAGTGGAGGAAGTTGAAGGTGGATAGCGGCAAACAGGAAGTGCTTCGCAGCAGTAGTTTTTGTTGCTAGTCTCAATTGTGTTCGTTTATACAATTTATACAGAAGTATTTTTTTTGTTTCCTCCTTCAGACAAGGACATGGAAAAGGAAGACATAATATTTAATTCAATTGAGCGAAGGTAGACAAAGAGGTGCTTTTCTATTGTTTTTTGTTCTCGACATCAGGGATGTTGTCCTTTTTTTTTTTTTGCTGTGTGTGGTTTGGATATGTGATGAATATTGGTCTTTAGCTTTATAAAGGGATTTTTTTTGATCATCACTTAAAACACTTTTATACATATATCTGAAGGATTAAAATAAGTGTTTTCTTAGTTATTTTGGTGTAACTCCAAAAGGTTGTTCGAATAGTTGCTTTTCTGATCGAATGTTTTATTTGTTTTGTCCAAGTCCCCAGGTATGTAATGAAGTACGTTTAGCTATTGTCAAAGCCCCTGACCGGTACTATAAGATACAAAAACTACTTTAGCCAGGTATGAAGTTCCTTTGTTCATGACTGTGCAATATTGAGTTGTCAAATCTTCCCAAAGCTAAACTATTTCAACATAGTAAAATAAACGTTATCATACCCGGGCCAAATGGTCTTCTGCAAGTCCGAAAAACCTGCGACAATATCATAATAATTTTTTTAAAAACTATAGAACAACTGAATGACATCCATTTAAGTCGAAAATTTCGGTATAAGACAACATGCTTGCTGTAAGAAACGAATTGGGATTCGCTAGTACGTACCCACCGTCGAGTATTCCTGAGTTGATTTATTTACTGCTTACAATAGATGGATTATTAACTCAAAGATAGGTCGAACATTAATCTGAAGGTTTTTTAATAGAGGCCAAGCACAAGTTGGGAACCCCTCATGGAACTTGATTGGTAATTTAAGGCGAGTAAGAGGAAGACCGTAGAGTAATCGCGTAAGCGGTTGAGCATTCCTATTGTCAGGATTGTTACTTAAATACTTTAACCCTTTACCAACTATTAGGCCGGATATGTCCCAAACAAACTAGAGGAATCATTTGAAACAGCTAACCTGGTTGGTTGCATTAGACCCACAAAGTCCTTTGGATTCAAAGGGCTTAAATGAACTCTATTACCCGCTTCTCTTACAACAGCGTAAACTTATTATTTTCTATTGAAGCCAATTACGAGTATATTGGTTTTGAGGCAAATGAACAGGCGGATGAGCTGCAAAAAGAAGAGGGCTTCATAATAGTGAGGTAGGGACATCAAACCGCCCCTCTGTATAGTAAGGGCACAATTGAGGAAAGAACCATAAGGACTGCCAATCTAAGATGGTAAATTTCTGGAGGACACAGGGTATCTATCCACTTTTCGACAGTAAAAGATATTAATTATTGACAAACTTAGGACAATAATAGTATTCTTTCTACAGATTCTACAATGATCTGTGGTATATTGAGTACATATCGCATAGTCTCATAATATTTCTAGGGAGACCCTTGAATTTCGAAACCCTAGAGAGATTATAACTTTAAATGTTTTGTTGATTATTGCAAATAAATTTACCTTTAAATCCACATCACACAATCGCTGAGTACCGCCAACCAATACTAATGTTTCTTAACTCGATGAATACTTTAGAACGCCATATTGTCGATAAAATAACTCACAACAAGTTTTGGACGGGAAGGGGCGTTGCATCCGTGAATCAACCGGTAATGGCCGTGTTGAATTGTATGCCGAAAGGGTTCCGTTATAGGTGCTACATCGCTTAAGCAGAATTCTTGCGTTATTCGCAGACCGGTTCATCACTTTAAATTGACACCATATTCCCTCTTTCCTTTAAGGTTCTTTATGTCAATCGTTTGCTAAATATGATCAACCTGAATGCTATTGATCAAACAGACCTATGTGGTCAAGTGGCATAACACGTCTAACAGTATAACTGAACTTACCTAACTCAAAGTAATGCACATCGTAATGAACCAAATTCTTTAAAACCCATACTAAGAAAATACTTAGAAAATGTTTTTACCAAGGTTAGCACCTGGGCTAAGTTTTGATGCTAACCCGAGCAAAACGGAACTGATGCATTTGACCACCAAAAGCGAAATACCTGATATCACCCTTACTCGCCTAAGCGGCATAACTACTCTCCCTTTCATTTAGTTTAATGTATCTAGGGGTAGTTCCTAAATCATTTTAAAAATTCACATTCAACAACGGGTAAAGAAAATAAAAATTTCTTTATATGCCTGTAATAAAATTTTTGGCAAGAGATGGAGCCCTACGGCCCAAGTAATATTCTGCTGTGCCTCATCTGTCAAGAGAATAGCTACTACGCTCAACAGACTTTCTGAAAAGCATATTGATGTCACAAGATTTGAATGGCAAGATGGACAGGTGATTAGGAACTTGCATCTAACTAGGTAGTCTATGAACTATGGAAATACGAGAGTGTTTTCTGAGTCTCTAAAAATCTTAAAATTCTATTGACTTCCAGATTATCAGATTCATATACATAAAAACCATCAAGGCTGTCGCCTCAGTCAATACAACCCCAAAATTTGTATTAAAGTGGTGTACGAAGCCGGCCTTAGTTGATAAGCTCAAAGTTATCCTGATTTGGGTTCCAGGGCATAGTGTTGTTTATGGAAATGAACATGCTAAAGAGCTGGCTCCGCAAGGCTATGCTCTGGACAGTCCGCTTGCGGAAGCAGATCACATTCCGCTGGGGGGGCAGTAAGGCAAAAATATTATCAGAATTCCTATCCCTCCCTCTAAGAAGTCTCAAGACATATTACGGATCTAAGAACTTTCTTCCATTCCACAGGGTTCCAACAAACAAACTTCAAATACGTTGTGCGTTTTGAGTTATTTCAGTTACCTACTTAGCCTCCTTAGTACATGCCCCAAACTACTCCCTAAATTTTAACTTGAGGCTTTCTCTTTTATACACTCAATTGCTATCAGTAAGAACAACCGTGCATGCATGTTTATGTTTTCAAAAATTAAGCTTTACACTCTAAATTATTTAAATACATTCGAACAAGTCGGTAACACCCTGTTCTTATAACTAAATTGATTGATTTGAAATCTGTAAGAAATGTCTGTTCCTACTGTACATATCTCCATAGCAAACTAGCACTAGCTACCTCAATCTTAATTAAATCAATTCGGTTTTCGAAAAAAAACAAAACAATTACTTTCTGCTTGCTTTGAATATTATAAATATAAATCCGATTATCATGTATTAAAATGATTATTACCAGAGCTAGGCGTCCATCTGGAAACATCCTCAAACAACACTCATGTTAACTTAAATTGTGTCCAAAGAAGTGCTACTATGTGATGCACAAAAAAAAACACACACACACACAACTCCTACTGCATGTTCAAAATAATCTGCATGCAAAGGATTCCATTCCATAGATTCTCAATGTGCTAGGTGCAAATTCCACAGCAATATTCCAAAATGTAAACAGGGTAGCTACCTCTATTGGGTTTGGTAAAATGCAAAATGCAAAATGTAGTTTCTCTCTGCAACTCGCTCTACACAAAATTTTCACTTTTAGCAGAGCAATTTTCTAGATAACTTCGTTAGTTTATATTTTTCGGTTCGGTGGTAGATAGTGATGGAGATGTGCGAGGTTGGAAGCAAAAGGGACACAGAGAGCTTCCAATAGAGTACCCACACACTTACTATACACTACATAGCACTTGACTTGTTGGGAAGGATTTTTGGGTTTTGGCTTTTCAGCTCTCATTTCAGGACACACACAAACCTTTCGAGTGCACTCAAATATACAAGTACCGAAGGTCGACATGAAAACGAAAATGAACTAAAAAAAAAATAAAAAAATGCCGAAACATGGTGTTCTATGTGCGAGAGAATATTTCTAGTCTAAAATTTCACATGATCCTTTAATGTGTTGTCGTCCCCTTTGGGGTATGGAATATTTTGTGGCAAAATAATCTCATTTTTGAGGCATGTTTTCGGTAAATATTGGTACTTAAATAGATTTACCCAATTAAGTGAACAAATTTGCACAGATTTGATGAAGCCTTTGAAGATGTAGAAATTATGATTTTATTTGATGCTTAGTTTTATTTAATTAACTCATATAGGGAGTTCACTTTCACTAGGATAACATAAAAATGTATAGTTTCAGAAAGGGTCCAATGGTATTTCATTTTTGTTGATCCTTATTTTATACTTATTCATATTTTGCAGTTAATTTTGTATGAAAGGGTTTTGATGGAGCCACCCTATTCCAAGTATACACCTTAAAATAAAACACATTTTATTTAACAACATCGGGGTTTTTAGGGTATAAGGCCCAGCTTCTTCAAATATTGTATGTGCGAAAACCCATTCAAGACGTCAATTGAGAGAAGCTCCTCTTTCTTTTGGATATATGTCAGCCTTTGGCAAGAGGTGGGGATTTAAATATGAGACCGCTCGCTTAGTAGTCTAATGCACCAGTGGCGTAGATAGCGAAGGGGTAATGTTACTAAGTAAATATTATGTTTCTTAAATTTTTCTTATAAAGTTATTTTCTCTAATTAAAATTTAACCCCAAATTAAGTCAACTTTGTTGCGTTGAATTTTAGATATTTAAATAGCGCATCATCCTATTCCATATTAATAATAGTTTTGCTCAGTTTAAAATTAATTTTATAATTTTACTCGCTCGCCTTTTTTCATGCTCGCAATATTAAGCGTCTGTCTTTGGGATTTGTTAATTGTCATAGCGAAACAATTTTTAACAGGAAATTGTAAGCGTTTGAAGTTTAAGAACTATAACGCTTCTCTGATCTCTCTGATCGCTAAAAATTGACTGTACTTCGATGAAATACATACAATTGCCAACATTCATAGTACACAAATCAGATCACAGATGTTAGATGAGGTGCAATGAGACAGAAACTCAACATTCATAGTACCAATCCAAGTCCCCTGGCACTAAACTGGCCTTTAAAAAAGCACGTATAGACGTCGAAAGCAAATTATAAATATTAAATATCACTGATATCGATTTGAAAATCTTGGTCAATTAACGTTTTAATAAAAAAAAGGAGTTTTGCATAGATTTTACTAAAATTTCTAAGCTTTTAGAGCACGTTGAAATATAAAATGGGACATGCGTAATTTAAAGCTCTAAAGACTGAAATTAATTTCATTTAATTAGGCGCAGGAGAAGTTCACATTTTTTTGATTCAAAGTCTAATTATTTTTGAGTTACTTGGTCTTTCGAACACAAAACTAATATTTTTAAATACTCGAACTTGCTTGTTGTGAATACCTTATTACCAAATCCGTTCAGTCGTTCACTGTGTAGGTCCAGTCAAAGAATTTCAACTTTGTTTTATATTATTAGTGAAGTGATAAACTATGCCCAATGAATTCTGTGTTTTTGTATGTTTTTTTTAGGGAACAGAGGATTGGGTTCAGATGCAAGTCCCTCAGGGGTGAACTCAAAAAATTATTTAGGCTGAGGCATTGCTGTCCATACGCTCCACGTGACCCAGCCATCTCAGCCGGTTTAAAGAAGAAGTGAAATTTCTCCATCGTCACTTGAGAAACCTCGTTGGTATAAACGCTGTTATTGGCAAGTTTTAGATCGTTAATCTTAAATCTGTGGGTGTGTGAAAATTTGCTCGATGGTAGAATTGCATGGCCTAAAATCGCGCTGATATGGGCCGATCAGGCTGTTTAAGGCGTTCATTCAGTGCAGCCACAGTTACTCTGCAGTAGATGCAGAGTCCAATGTCACAAAAAAATGCCATAATAAAAAAAAGCAGAAGGACATAAAAAATGAACTCCTTTTGCAACGTTCCTCTGAATCGTTTATAGGTGGAATTTTTATTAAATTCTGACACGCTAAATATAATTTTTCTAAGGTTTTGTCAATTTCGAATGAAACAGGCTTGAAGAGCACCGAAAATCTTTCTAATTTACTCGTATTGTAATGATTGGTAAATATTTATGATACTACGTTTACGCTGTAAGCGTAATTCGGGATCTTTTTTATTGAATTCACTCTTCTCAAGTTGAACATGTGCAAAAGTGCTAGAAGACAATTCTGAGGTCTGACGAGATTAAATAGAGATTCTAAACATCCATTTTACAAAAGTTGCTGCTTAGAAATAACGACGCAGTTTTCTGTATTCCTGAAGAATATTGTCACAATTAGTATTCATGGAAGTGCACTTATTTTTGATGTTTGCATCATGCAGAGCGCTAAGGGACAGACATTTGATGCGTTTTTATACAATTTAAAGACATGATTGCGCCGTTGAAATGATGGCAAACATTCTTCTCGTAAATAAATGACCCTTTATTTTTAATCGATCTCAAGACTTCAGTAATAAGAAGCCAAACCTAAATCATTCCAATACACAACTGAGAAGTGTTTAGTGTTTTTTTGTAAAACAAAATTTGTAAAGTGAAATAATGCCAAAGACTCTCCATTGTTACTCCCCTTGAAATAAAAAAAGTCGATGTGTTGGATGGATTGAATTTAAACGCCGAGGATTCGACGATCTCTCATTTTTATACACAAGTAATAGATAGGACCTATCACTTCTAGTCCAACACATTTGTTCGCTGACGATACACTCTCTCGAATTTGTATGACCCCTTCATAAGTTAGTAAAGCTTTTAGTTTAGTTTTCTTTTAAATCGAGAAGTTTTTCTTGGAGTTCAGGACTTTCGGACTTTTTCCCAAAGCGAAAGTTTACATTAGCCAACTAAAGCTAAAAGTCGTTTATATTTATTTTCTTTCAAGAACACATTCTATAAAACTTGAACATGGTACTTCTTGTCCGTTTGACCATGGTATCATCAGTATTCTGTAGTTTAAGAAGTATGATCTTACTCTCGTTTATTTGCTCCCGATACTAATTCGATTAAAGAACATGTCCTCCAACAATCCTTATTGGACATATTTCAACTTCCTGCGTTTTCAATCTCTTCCTTTCTTGCGACCATCTTGTGTCGGTTGTAGAGTCACCATCAATGACAAGTTGGGCTTAACTCTATCTTGTAAAGAAGTTAAAATGTCCGGGGCAACCCCATTAACCTGCAAGTAGGTCGTTGCGGCTCACTACAAGAGCTGATGATGCCTTTAAGACTTAGGTCATATTCTTTAAGTCCACCCAATTCAGAAGGATGGAGCTTGCTAAATAATTTGCATGGGCTATAGGCTCTTCCGGATGATGCCTTGATATGCTGCTATCTGAGTTCTATGTCCACTCCTAAATCCAGATCTCTTGCAGCTTGCTTTGCTTGAACTCAATATTTTTGTCTTCTCTTTCATTTAATTAAAGACACGGAGGACAACCTAGTTTTTTCTGATCGCCCCTCTCTCGCAGGCATCTTAATTCTAAGGATTCTAATGGACCAGTTTCATCAAAATTAATATTTGGGGTTGTGAGCCAAGCTTTTCAAAGCTACTGTATAGCCAATAATGGTAAAATAATTTCTCAGATACTGCCTTATGAATTTTTAGAAATCCAATTTTCTTCGAACATCTCATTAGGATTAAGGAGGAAAAGCCTACCGCCGAATTATTCTTAATGAAATCATTTGTGTGTCATTATCTACTTTCACGTGTTCCACTTACCAGTGCGCCCAACCCCAAATCGTTTTGCGGAATTTATACCAACAAAGACCCTGAAAATCGTCCATAATCATCGCCAGTCGACATTGTCTAATCGCATAATGAGGTCAAATGGAAATTTGACTCCCAAGTTCTCCATTTCAAGTAAAGTTGACTGCAAAAGCAAAAAAAAAAAAAATTCAGCAGCAGACTGAATTCGTCGTTAGGACTCTGTCCCACTCCCTAGCTACGATTTGCTTTCGCATCCTCATAAAAGCTAAATTCAAAGACGAGGGGAAAAAAATCACTTCATAACGTCGTCCTCGTCGTCGTCGCCTTAGGCTTTATAGCTATAGTGAAGCCAGCCCTAACCTTTAAGTGAATGGTACACTAGACGGGAATGGGGGAGAGTACGGATGTGGAATGGTAAAAAATGAATTGTCGACAGGATAAAATGTTATCACTTTACAAAATTGCTCATTAGCACGTGCTAATATGGAACTTTCATCCAGTTTACCTTTTTCTCCCCCAACACACATCGTGCCCAAGCTCTATGCTGTTGAATATTTTATGCTCAACTTTTGCCCTGTGGGTGCAATTCTCTTGCCAAAAATTTCAGGTCGCATAATCCAGACAAACAAGACGACGACAGGCTGGCAAAAAGGAAAGACGAAAAAAAAAAAACACTCAGACCCAGGAACAGTGGGTGGCCCTTTCGTATACAATTACATATAGAAGACATGTTGGGGTAGATAAGCTCGCGCGATATTTTTGGCACTGTTGTTGACAATAGTTGTTGTTGTGGCGAGGTGGGTACACATGCAAGGCGAAATTGAGCCACCAATGGAAGCACATTAATCCATAATGTTTTCAAAGGCAAATGCTGCTATGAGTCCCTATCCTAGCAGTACCTATAGGTGGCAGAGATTTCACGAAACGGTTGCGTATGTGTAACCTTCTCGCAATTACAATCATTGCATAGTGTAATTTACACCGTTTATAGTTTTAAGCCCTGTCTAGGATGCGACAAATGGATGAGTATGTATAACGTCTGTTGCATCGTCGTTGTCGTCGTCGTCGTAGTCGTAGATGGGCTGGGTGCGGATTTTGGTTAAAGCTGTCGTTGGTTTGTTTGTGTTTGCCTTCGCGTTTGCGTTTGCTTTTGCCAAGCAGATATTTAGACACATACTGGACGAGCACATATGGCGAAAATGATGCTACACTGTGGCTGAGCGCATAGGAACGGCGGAGCGCAGAACGAGAAGAGCAAACACAAAAATATAAAGGGGGGGCGTGTCGCCGAGAGCAGTAGGAAAATGTGACATTTTGATGAAAAATGAAATCCTCTCGCTGGCAGAGGGCAGATAAGTCGTCAAAGTGTGAAATTGGAATTTTCTGCGTATTTGTGTAATGTTCGTGGGGATTGAGGACAGCAGAAAGGTTAAATGTTGGCAGACGACTGCGACAATGACGGATTAGAAGAACAAATATTTTCAACTGAACAAAGGTTGGTATCTTTAGTTTTGTAACAATAATACAATTGAATTGTTTATCCATTGCTTAAGCTTAAACTTACTTGAATGAGAAAGATTTACTGGTAAATGTAAGGCAATAAGCGCTTCCTTTAATGTGGTCAAGCTAAGAAGTAATCTCTAGTGGGTCGAATTCCGATGAAAAAAAAGGTTATTTAAGGTTATAGTACTTCGAATGAAGCTATTAAAGCTATTAGCTTAACTACAATGCTTGTCCCTTAGGTCGTTGGGAATGCGGGCCACAGACGAAGTGCCAGCCTTCTTGGCTGTGCGAAACTCCTCTACTTGCCCCCGCAGGCAGTCCTGTCATAGCTATCTCTGATCTTTCTTTCTTAGTATACGCGCCAAAAAAATTTAAATCGGTAGAGTGCTTTAAGTGTGTCTAATGCAGTCCCGTAGATTTTGAGCAAAGCTTTTCCTCGTTTTCTTAATATTTTTAATTTATTTTTTTTATACTCCCGAGTAGCCGCGGTACACAGTTCAACTTAGTCAACTGGCTTGCTAAGATAAGACACTTATTTGCCCTGTCGCGGCACCAACAGGAACTCCTTAGGATGACGTTGCCCGCATCCATTCCATACCGCCAGAAAATTTTAATTAGTGTACAACAAGATTTAGCCTTTAATCAAAATTGAACAGAGCTCACAACAAATTTGGTGTAAGAGAGATGGTTATGCTCCAAGTCCCTTTACCCGACGCCGTCTAGTCTGCCTTATATCCTAAGAAACCTATTAAGATCAAAAAGTAAGACATCCGAAAATTCATGTAAGTTATGGAAGTAGTAGCTTCCAAGTGTTCTATTCCTCAAAGGACCGAGACTCGGACAGTGACAGAAGAAGTGAGGTGTGTCCCCATCATCATCATCATCATCACCACAACCTTGACATATATCGTCATCCTTGAAGTTAAATTTCATTGCGTGATTTCTTAGGAAGCTATGTCCTGTTAGGGCCCTACCAGCTTAGACAGTGATGACCTGTCAAACTGTAGAAGTTTGATGGTTCGGCCACTGTATTCTGTATTCTGGCCAGCACTTCCTTGATACTTCACGGGTAGTTAGTTCCTTCCACCTGTTGTTAGATTTCATACGAATCTTGTTCTCCACTCGTTTTCTAAGATCGCAGAGTGATGGCTCCCGATCATGGTCCATTACAGACGCATACCTCCCTAGTTCGTCTTGGTGAGCCCTCTCATTGCCGACTTTGTCACTATGTCCAGGGACTCGAAAGAGGTTTATATCGTGCTGTGAACAGAGAGCCTTTAGCCCTTTACGGCAGCGGTGAACTAGCTTGGATTTTAATTCATTAGCAGAAACTGCTTTTATAGTTGCCTGACTGGTGGTGCCAACAATGGCACCTTAAGGACCGCTTCCGCTTTCACCAGAACCTCTGCTTGGAAGACACTGCTAAATTTTATGTAGAATGTCGATCGTCTTTTTAGGAGATGGCGGTGCAGTGCAGTTTAACATTCACTTTTGTTAGTTTCCGGGTCACAAGGACATTCCTTTGATTTGTAAGACTTCTTAACTTACCAAATTAGGAACCACTGTAACACTCTCACCTGAAAATGGTAATAAAGGTATTGCAATCGCTACAACAAAACAAACAATTAGGTTCACATGTCTGGCGACTAAACAGATTTGGCCAAGGCTGGACACTGCCACACTGTCAAGCATGGAATAAAGATTGGCGCATCCTTAAATCCTTCGATGTGAGCTTATGGTTATGACTTTTAAATGAATTTCAAGGAATACAATTTTTATCAAAATATTTAGTAAAGCCTTAACATTACTTATGTATTTTTAACTTACCCAATTATTTTTATTTCAGAATATTGTGTAAGCTGTTTTTGGTTGGCGGTAGAGCTCTGATTATTAAGCCACAGAATAGGTAAGTACTACATTTTATAACTGTTACTGTTACAATTATTGACAGTTATTGATTAATATAATATGTGTTTATGTTTGGATACCTAGTGTGGAAATCAAGCATAGCTTACTACGCCTGTAGCAAGCCTTTCGCAGTCGGGGACTTCAACTTAAAATGGTTCAACGGATGTGTTACGTTTTGTTTCTCACCTAGGGGCCCTTGGTTTAGTGGCCCCCTAAAGAAGATCCGACAACATTAGTAAGTTAAGCAGAGTGCGAATATTAGAACTAACCCTTAACCTGCATATCGACACCATTTCTTCTTTTTCGAAAGACCATATGGACATCCTATACTCACCAGCCACCAGCTTACGACCAAATTTGAATAACTAAAAATTAACTTCAAAAGGTGCTTCTCTATAGAATTTCCATTCAGACAAGAATGAGAAGTAGTCTTGTGAAGTAGGGGCGGGAGTCTTTGGTCAGTTCTAAATTTATCCAAGTCCTTTCGACGTCCAAGGTCTTCCAGAAACAAGTCCTGGCGATGAGGAAAGCTTGTAAATTATTCGTAAATAAATCATCATCTTTTTTGGTAGTCATGCCGCGAGTAAGGCCTTGATCAATCATCAGCACTGCGGTAGAATACTGATTGACTACTTACGGACTAGTCGTCGCGACCATAGGAATATTGAGGGGATTAAAAAATCACCTTTGCAAATCTCTTGAGGAGCAAGTCTACCGCAGAGTTTCTTAAAGAAACTGATCTTACAATACTTCATTAACATTACTCTTGCAGACTTCGCTAGGCTGGTAGTATAGGCCACTGGCCCATGCGATCCCACGTATTTCTTTTTTTATGCTGATTCTGGGCTTAGACAAACCCAGTTGTCGAAATCTAGGCAAGTCGTTCTTCGGACATCTGAGGCCTAAATTTTTGAACTTCAATTTACCTTTCTTTTTTTTCTTTTACTGCTGTGGACAGCTCGGCCGAACACTAGACACTTAAACAAATTAACCCAGCATATTATTGCATTTCATTTAGTTTAGGCTTTCCAAATTTTTTGCAACTAAAAATTTAAACGTAGAATTTATTTTAATTAAATATTTTCTTCTAAAACACCGATCTTTTAATTTTGGTATGTTATTAAAATAGTCCAGAGAGAAAATTTTTTAGAAAATATATATTTTTTTAAAATATAAAAAAGTAATTTTAATAATAACTGGAAACATTAAATATGTCGAAAAAATTCAATTGATAAATTCAAAAACATTCATTTATTTACGATTCTAGCATAGAATCTCCTTCCACCGATAGAGTCATTTCCCTTATAAAATGTCTCATCAACCCTCCATAGACCATTTGTTAAAGGGTTTGGAAAATTCGTGTAATCTAAAGTTGCATCTTTTACCCAATAAGTTCCCTGAAAATTATACACATATAAAATTTTTTATTTTTCCTAAGCCTTTAGGCTTTACCTTAGGAATGGGACACAGTCCTTCTGGCGGTATTTCAGGAAAGTCCGTATGTCCTATAAAAGTCGGTTCCACATACTTTTTATACCAAGTTTTAAAATAGCTACAAGCCGGTGTCTTCGGAACACGATAAGGTTGTTGAACAAAATGGCTATTTCCCATAGGACTAAAGGCTGAAGTCATCTCACACTAATAAGAAAAAAGCCAGACACACACACAAATTCTTACTTCATTTGAATTAGTAAAAATGTCATAATACCGAAAAACTATCATCCATGTCAACTGAAAAGGTATAGTTTCCATTTATGTAGAAATTTTTTCCTTTACGATTTATCTTCAAATTTGAATAATCCACAAGATCATTGTCGGCTTTTACACTTTCTTCACGCTCTAATATTAGTTTATAGTCCAATGTGCACTATATATGTCGAAATAAAAGAAAATAGAAGGGAAAGGATTAAGCGGAAAGTTTTTAATACAAAATTTTGAGTTTAAAACAAATTTATTGAAAATTGATCAATGCATTAAAAATGGTTTCAATGTTATTTGAAAAATGATAAAATGCACTTAAATTTTTTTGGCATTTTAGTAATTTATGTCAAAATATTTAGTAACTGTATCAACGAATGAGCTTTTTTTGATAAAACAAAAAAAATGAAATACCACACAGCGAAAGTAATAAAAAGTGAAAAATAAGTTATATACTGCAAACTTCATTTCAGATGTATTAAAATTAGATACACTGAACTGCGAAGCACTGTGATACGTAGCATTTTATCTTAAATATATATAATATTTTTTAACTCGATTTTATCATTTAATTATGCACTAATTGCGGTATTAACATGATTTTATCTGAAATGCTTTAACATAGGTCAACAATTAACTCGCATTTTAATATTATGGTTGTCAGTACAAGATACGAATACATGAATTCAGTGCTTTGTTTAGTGTTATCTTTGTGGATGTCAACATTGATGATGTCAAAGATGCTTGTTGTAATTTATCGGACAATATTAACCATGTTTTTTTTTATGTTAGGTAAGAAATTTAGACATTATTTTACTGTAAGATAATTCTATAAATCAAAATATTAACCCTAGAATTATGACCAAATGCGAATAGTAATGTAAATCAAATGGCGCAGTACACATCGAATAGACGTAGATTACATATTACTAGGGTTAACTCGTGAAGGGACATCAGTTAGATCCCTTTTATCTGTCTTATACGTTTATGTTTATATATGAATGTTATATCGTTGGAAATGTATTGCGGAGACAAAGTGCTTAATATCATTTTCGTATAAATTTATAACGGTGAAGGCTAATCAGTTAGTAATTAGTTATCCTCCCTTTGAGTCAGTGATCGTGCGATATCTGCCTTTTCATGGAATTTCGATGCTTAAAAAGCCTTTCATGCGAAATAGGGAAACGCGGATTTTTTTTTTGTTTGGGGAATTTCAAGAAGCTGACAAAATATATAAATATTATAAATTTTCAGTGAAAATTCATTGTTTTTGTAAATAAAGTTAGAACAGTTCAACAACATTATGTTATTTAAAACAGATAAGCATTTCTAGTTTTTTAATTTCAATCAAATTAGTGAAAAATGGGGCTAAATTGGAGGATCCCAAATAACTGATCAAATAAAAGCTATATTTTTAGAAGAAAGTCCTTAGATGTCCAGTTACTTAAAACAAAAAAATATATCCTTGCCGGTATTTCCTAAACTATTCGATTTCGAGTCAGAATTGACTTTTATTTGTGAGAGAATTGAAAATATATGGTCAGCAAATAATTTTATATTAAATGGTATTGTGGAAAATTGTTGCGAATTTGAGTTTCGCGCCAAGGGAAAACCCATCAAATTTTTTTAAAAGCATTGGCAAGCGAAGTGTGTTCATTTTTGTGTTTGTGGGTGTTACTTTGTTTCGATTGAGTCTTGAAGTCTTGTTCGATATATGTAGTGTGTAGTGTAGTGATATTCGAATCAATGCAGGATTAACTTAAGGACTCATAAGACTCCGATTAAACCTTTCACAAAAGCTCGAACCCCAGGACCTGCCTTTTCGTCAATATTCAAAACTTGAATGAGGCGATTCACATGCCGATTTTTGCGCTTCACAAAATCAAATTGTTTAGTTTGCAAAATCAGTATAAATGTTGAAGCTGTAAACTGCAGCTATGACTTCTTGCATAAGCCATAACAGTTCAATCATTTTTCAAACTCTCCTCCAGATTTCCTCGGGGTCTTCGTAGCTGGGAACAGAATTAACACATAAACGCAATTGCTGGGTATGAGCCATAGGAACATTGCCTACAAGATTAACGAGGTACTGGTCGCCGCTAATGGTTTGTAAAATTGTAACGCATTCCCACCGATTATGAACACTTCGCCAAACATTGTCGCCGTTATGGAAGTCAGAAATGGCTTCCACTATATTATCGTGGTATTTTGTCCTGAATTTAACGCAATCTATTCTATGATACAGTAGAGTACTATGCACGACTACGAAAAATAAGAACACTGCTAAGGAGGCTCGCTTCGTAAGATAATGCTTAAACGAATCGCCTTTTACAGAAATTGGTATGGTAGGTATGGTGCAAAGTACACATAGAGCAACACAAACATCTCGGAAAATCTTATCCAAGTTCTGCGAAAAAAATGCATTCAGGAAACTTATTGGTGAGAGGTCTGCTTCAAAGTTGGATTGATTGGATTGGCTTCAGATGGATTAACTCTTTTTTCAACTCTTCAGATCACGTGTGATTTGTATTTTTCGACAAAACTTGTTGGGGCATTTCGAATCTCAGTTTGCTCCATTGTTGAAAATTTGCCCCAAAAGGAAAAATTTGCATTCAGATTCTTCCAGAAATAATTGAATCAGCTTTCCCGAAAACGCATTTCTTTTAAAATATGTTTCTTAGTCTAATTCCGTTAATTTTTTAGGTGTGATGAAAACGATAAGTAAATATCTCCTACTGCAGTCGCAACTATTTTGTATTCGTATAAAATGGCATCCTTTTGGTTGCGAATTAGCTCCAAACCGGAGATCAAACTTTGAAGATATTTAATTGCATCGTCAATAGTTACTTTTCTGCCTTGAAGAATGACACAAATCTTGCACCAAATCGAAAACATCAGAACGCCGTTTACACTTCAGCATTCAAGATGACATCGTTTAAACGTTCTAGTGACTTTCGTAATTATTTGAAATGATTGGGAAAAGGTCTCACAGCCCCAATTCCAGCCGATCATCAAACTATCTAAATTCCTTCTCCCGCCACTCTTAGAAAGATCTTTCCTAAGATTTATTAATTACGGCAAATTCAGCGTGTTGTCGAATTTTTTAAAATATTCTTAACATTGAAAGAATTTTTCAAAAAGAGCCCATTATTCCTCTCCTCCGTTAGCCCTCCCCCTTTACCACTCTACTCGCAGCTATAGTATAGTTTAACAATAAATCATTGAAAGAAACATAGTTTTAATTGTTATAATATTTGTTATTCATTTAACAATATTATTTGCTCTCAACTTTAAAAAAGAGTCTACATCCACCAATACATTCGTTTCCCTTATAAAAAATGTCCTCAAGCCTCCACATTCCCTTTAACAAATGCGAGGGAAAGCTTTTTTCGTCCAGGGGTGCATTTTCATAAAAATAAGTTCCCTTAAAAATTTCACAAAAAAAATAATTAATTCAATAAAATCAAATGAAATTTACGTTACCTTTGGAATAGGACACAATCCTTCTGGGGGTATAACTGGAAAATTTGTATGTTCAATAAAAGAAGGTTCGATATACTTTTTGTACAATGTTTTAAAAAACTCGCACATTGGTGTTTTCGTAAGACGAAATGGTTGTTGAATAAACTGACTGTTACTTAGGGGACTATACGCCGTTTGGATTTTACGCTAAAAACAGAAAATATAAATAAAAGATTTTACAAAAATATTTTTTTTTATTACCGAAAAAGAATCATCCATATCAACTGAGAATGTAATATTTCCATTAAATAAATAGGTCCTTTCTATTCTCGATATTCTTAGTGTGGAATAATCCACAAGCTGATCGACATCGGCCTTAACACTTTCCACGCGATCTAACACGATTTTGTAATCCAATATGCACTAGACATGGGGACAGATGTAATAGAAATAGTAAGCTTTCAATTGAGCTAATAGGTTAATATTTACTTGGCCTCCATGAATAAAATGCCAAATCGAAATCAAATAAACTGCAACCCTCATATCTGAATGCTGAAATTATAACTTCACAACAACAGAAGTATCAGTTCCCTTTTAAGCTAAAAATGATGAAATGAAATGAATTTTGATTTGAATCTTCAAGCGGGACTTGTATGCAGTAATTATAGACAATAAAAGCGATCTTATCAAAGATTAGTATTTAGACTAGTGATGTTTGTTGCAAATTTCAAGTTGGTTGCATGGTTTAAAGGATCATAAAAGTATTAAGTAGGATTCCTCAACGTTTAATTGCTTGGAAAATTGCAATTTTAGCCGTTTACCTCTCTGTAATGAAATGATTACACGTTTTTTTAGGTTTCAAAGTAATTAGATTTGTTAGGCACATTTCTCTAGTACTTAACAATGGTTTTACCTGATAATTAATTTACAATTGCATGTTTTCAAAACTTGCTCTATTTGTATGTTTAGGAAATTTATTTTTACAATACGTGTAAATGGTGTGACAAAAGTAATGCGCATTAACTCAGGAGGTGAATGTCATCAATTTGACATCATCAAATACAACTTTCCGTGAAAACAAAGCCAAATTTTGTTTACTTCTAACCATATTGCAGCGGACTTACAAACCAATTAAGACCATTGCCAGATCAGTGGAAAAATGCTCTCAAATGTCTTAAAACCGTGTAAAAACTTACAATTCTGTCTTATAATTTCAAAGTCATTGTCAAATAATTTTCAGATTTCAGATAATTTTCTATCAATAAAATTGCCAATCGCCTGAACACACCATCAAACATCGGACATCAGACTTTAGGACATTTGCAGACTCATTTGCAATTGCCATACAATTCTGGCTCTTCAACTCTAGCAATTTTGCACAAGGTTCCGCCTGCTGTCGGCGGACCACCTTATCCTTCGTCCAAACCCGCCCAAGTTTGTGTGGCAATTCATCCTCCTCGCTGCATTCTAATGCGTGCGCGCACAAGACAATCGCTAGTGCATCTTTCTGTTCTATTTCGATTTGTCTATGCCTTTCAACGGTGCCGAAAATATTTTGTAAGCATTCTGCCAATACGTGTGAATGAAATGGTCATAATTTGGGACAAACTGACAATTTAATATTGTAAGCTTTTGTCAGCTTATTTGCAGCTCACAGTACATATGTAGGCCTGAAAAAATTGTCCGATATGGAAATTGTCGAAAGATATATTGTAATTTTTTTAAGTGTAGATTTTTGAGGATGGTTCTAAAGCCTGTCATGCAAGAAGTTCCACAGGGATCTTTTTTTCTAAACGTGAGAATTCAGGCGACTTTATAGTGATTAGTGATAATGGTTGTTTGGGTTGTTCAATATTTTGAAGTGGCATTATCTTGCAAAGTGTATATACTTTTGCATGTTTCCTAAAACCTGAACAATAAATAAATGTAACTGTTAACTGTGCTGGAACCATAGCCTTCGTAAAGTGTTTACTGACATTCTTCTTCTTTTTCGTCTCTACCGACGAGTTCATACCTTAACTGCATTTTACGTAGGGTTCGTCGATTTGACCTCAAAACAATTTTGGCAAGCTTCCCGATCTCGGAAGTGAGCTGTGCTGCAGAGATATTCTTGTCACATAAGACTTATTAAATTCAATTAGCTACTTTTTCTATTTCTTAGGAACATTGATTAACATTGCCCTTTTGACGGAGTTAGTAAGGCACTTTGAATATGGGAATACCAACTGAAGCGGCCGTGCTATAATTCGGATTTTTGAACTTCTTAGTCGATTAAGCTCCGGTAGTTCTATTGTCATGCGAAGCATCTTTATCTCACTTGCTATTATTTTCCTTCATCCTTTTTGTTGTAATTACTTTTTGTCTAAAATTGCCAGCCTTATGTGAGCACCGGAAGAACAACTGTGATGCAGACCCTTCCTTTAAGCTGAGGGGTAATTTTTTAATCACAGATAAATCTTTTGCACATGGAATGACGTTTCTAGTTAAATAAATGTCTGGAATAGGTCGGAAATGTTATACCCATTGGCTTCCAAAACATGCACCCAAACTTAAGGTGCTCGTTTCAGGAAAGTTTAATCCTCACGTATGATGGATTCATCGTCAGCAAAGAATAAATGAGGAACTTTAGGCTTCGACACGCTTACTTTAAACGGATAATCAAGGACAACAATAAGCCTAACCCAAACCCTGATTGGGAGCTCTTTAGTGACTCTATAGGAGCAACTATTGTCTTTGCTCTTCCGTATATGTCTAGGATTATTTATACGTAAGAACGTTTTAAGGAGCTCCTCGTTATCTTCTATTCGCTTATTTATAGCAAAAAATATAACACCAAGCGGCCACCCTTGTGGCATTCCATTCCGAATGTTGTCAATTACTCGGAATTTCTCAAAATTCAATCAATCAAGGACCAAATTAAAAACTGAACTAATTAAGCAGCTTTGAATGATCCCATTTCCATTCCCATTCGTTAAAAAACACATAAAAGAACCACAATAATTAATCAAGCTAACTAAACCATAATTTAAAGCAAATACTTGTTACCAAAATATGTCGCCGGGAATTGAATCGCTCTCTCTCGCGCTATGGACGTGCTCACTTAACAACAAAATTAATTACAATCCATAAAATATTTCCGCACGCATCACTCCTTGTTTTTTTTTTTTTTGTTCAAATATTTTCCGCAATTTATTGGAGTTTTCCCAAACAACCACCAAATCCGCAGGTCCCCGGTTTGGCTGCCGCCTGCCTGCCTGAAAATATTTACATAGTCAAAATTCCATAGCACAAAAATTAACCGGAAATAAAGCATTAAGCATTCATAATGGAATTTATATACTCAATTCAGCACCCTATCTTCTTTTTATTCATTTACAAACACGCTAAGGACTATCATCGTTCTCCTCCGCCATCTCCCTCCACAGGCATAGCAACTCAGCTCAGTTAGAAGGACGAAGGAATGTGTATTTTCGGGGGAATCCACTTGAAGAATGAACATCATAATTGCAAATTGTGTGAAGACATCGTAGCCAGGAACGCGCGGAGTATTATACGCAAATACATATAAATTTTGTGATTAAAATGACTTTATTATCTTGCGCGAGATAAGGACTCGCGCGCCTTCACAAAGTAGATGAGAAAGCCATTATCACAAGATCCCCTTTGGCGTCGAAAGTGTCACATGCGTGGTACTAGTTGTCTCTCCGCCATTCATAATCATATACGTTGCGAAGCCAAACAAAAGGAGTGCACACCGAAAGGAAGGAAGAGGTGTTAAATATCGGATTTGTGATTACATCAGCGATTAATTTACCCGCCAGAGAAGTCTTCTTATTCCTGTTCCTATCACTATGTACTGTCGGTTTTCATCGTTCGGTTTTGTACCAGTTCAGGCAACAAATAGATAAACACACAGCCGCATAGATGCAGACATCATGAATGAACATTTGCCATAATCAGATTACTCCCAAAGGAGGTGGATATGGAGTGAATAGGTTGTGGCGCGGTAGCACAGACGTAAATTATTATAATAAATGTTAATTCTATTTAAATAACCATCATCATACCACCCACCACTAGCACCGATATCTCGACAAGTGACAACATCAGGTTGTACATACCGCTATCACGGTAAATGAAGACACCACCATCGGTGCTATATTATGGGGCGGTAGCGGTAGCGGTACCTGTCAATGTGCCGTGACCTTTCCCCGGTGAATACACATTGCGTTGCGTGGCGTGCCGAAAATTAAATTAAATTAAATTAAATTAAATCACAGAACGTGTAGCGTTATGTATGAGTATATCAGCCGTTCAGGCGTTTCAACGTTCACCTGGATGTGCGAGTAAAACTATGTGGGTGGAGAGGGTGAGTCTTGTTCGTTCGGCAATTAGCACATGTATATAATGTACCTACGTGTGTTTGTTCGTCCTACCTATTATAATACACCTTAAGGGATGCGTGTCCTGAATACGACAATTTAAACAGGACCAGGAAGTTTTGAGCCAATTTTCGTATTACTCGTAGTATTATACCAACAATTATTGCAGTCAATAATTTGTGCGTAAGGGCTTTTTAATGGAGTTGTTGGTGCTTGATAATTGGCCTTTGATTTATTTACGTAATGTTCAGGTATTATAACACGTGATGGCACTCTACATAAATACATAGGTATGTAATTTACGTATCGTCCTCTTCTATTGATATGAAACGATTTGGGGGCCACACATTTGACATAAAAGACAATCTTCTTCTTTCCTACCTATAGCCGGCGATGTTTTGATCGCAATGGGAGATCACAGCTTACCCACTTTTACTTCGGAACCTACGAGTTCGCCTGTGTCAAAAAGCAAAAGTTCCTTGTGCTGATTCTTTATCACTGAGAGTATACTTATTTTTGTTACTAAGAGATTCTAAGACCTGCAATTTCGCTGCTCTTATTTGTTTTCTTTGCTTAATATTCCTCTTACGACACCGGTGATCTCCAGCCGGTTCTAATAAGGCAATAAACATATTTTTCCGGAAAACCAATTTTTATATTTTTTTTTTTAGCTACTTACATGTCTTCATTTATTGCAAGCTCTTCTGAAACAATCTGGATGAATTGGAGAGGCCAAAGTTTGGTCAGGCATATGTGCGGAACGGAGAAAACTTTGGTCGGACGAAAACTCATCTATCGTATTTGGTCTGATTCCTTTTTGACTTTAAATTACCTCCAAGTCATCTTGGCATTAACCAATCCAATTTCCAACAAATTTTTGGCCAATCTTCTAAAAAAATGACTTTAAGGCGACCCTGCTTTTGATTTCATGTTTTTGAATCTGCCAAGACTTTTTATACCCCCAGATCCCATGGATTTAGACCCCTTGATATTGGGCGGACCATCTAAATACCTAAGAGACCGATAAAGATTTGGCCTTTTGCGATTTCGCTTTGTTCCTAAGATCGTTGTCCTATAGGACAACCGGTATAACTTGATAAGGTCAACCTAGGTGCCTTCTTCCATGACAATCTTGAAGATGTGTCAACCACTGACTTTAAAGATCTCTTTCGCTGTAAGAGCTACAAATGGTTTAACGAGTAATATAGTAAAGTTTAGATCCACGTGATATCACAATGGACCTATTTTTTGGCAGTCGGTGATGCCGAATCACTTAGACCTAACCTTTATTTTAAATGTTGACTTAATCAATTTTTGCGCTCTCACTGAAGACTTATTTCTAAAAGTACCATAACCAAATCCCCAACGAACTTGATGGTTGAATTTGGGTTTGTTTGTTCAAACGTTTTGTTTTTGCTTCTCAATTTTGGGGGACCCTAAATTTCCTTTCGTCACAAAAAAAAACATTTTATCTGAAGAACAAATCAAAAAAAGGTTTTCATAATATTACGAAATATATGTATTCGGCAAGCCTGCATAAAGACAAAATGTCTTTCATAGTGTAATGACACTTTTATGAATCTTCTAGCTCATCTACCCTACTTGCGCTCACTTTCCCAGTATTTCTTTTTCTGAAAGTATAATCATTACAATCATACCATACCGCTTATGGGCATTCAACATAAAGAGCTTCAGGCAAAACGGAAAGATCGTCTGCCATGTGTCGCTATCAATGCATTTGTTATAGGGAGGGATAAGCGAGAATTGAACGACAGCGAGTTCTTGGTCGATGGGAAGAAGCCCCCCATTCCAGCGGACTGAGCTTAAGCATAGCAAGGCGTGCTACCTGCATTTGGTCTAAGCTCCGGTACAAGCTCCGCAAAGTGTCGTTACATTAGTCCCAGGGGATTTTTCTAAGGCGTTTGATAACGCTGACCACTCAGTCTTAAATCTATAGCTCCGCGCCATCAGCTTTAAAGTAAGTACCGTCATAGTAAATATTAACTCATAGATTTCGAGCTCTAGAGTTTAATTGGTTCCTTTTAAATGTTCTTCCTATCGGAATATCCGTAGTAGAGCTTCTCTCGTTTTGCTGGAATATAAATATTTCAATGATATCATCAAAAACAACTCAATGCATTAATTCGCTGATAATGCTCAGCTTTAGGTTAAATAGAGCACTCCTTACAATCCATTAATAATGATCTCAAGCCTCTAGATCTGCCATATTTTCCTATCCTTAAAATCCATGATTCTCCTTTTGTGTATGAAGAATCTTCCAGGAACATTCGGGTAACCTTTGATCAATTTAAGTCTTGGAATAACCACATTTAACTAGCAGTAGGCAAGGCTAATGAAGTTATCCGAGCCTTATGGTATTTGGCCGAGTATCGCTCTACTAGGATGAACGATAAGAACAGAAATTTAACTAAAACAAAAAACGGTGTGTGTGTAAAATCGTTTTTAAGCTACATTAAGTCATTACGGATGGAATGGCACATCATCAAACGGCCACCTTGGCCTTGCTTTAAGCAGTTGCAGTCGGTCCAATTTTCGATGACTTGGTCCAATATGTCCGGCGTTATTCCGGCAAAACTTGTTTAATATTGGCCTCGAGCTCGTCCAAAGTGGTTGGCTTCTTAGCGTAGATGAAGGACTTAATGTAGCTTCGGAGAAAATAATCGAGTGGTATCAAGTCGCATGGTCGCGGCGATCAATTGATGAACGGTCGCCTTGAGATGACCAAATCGCCTTCACAACTTCGAGCGTTGCATCCCTTGTTGGAATCACACCCCAGTTAATAGAAATACCGATGTTGTCGAGATCTTGCCACGTAAACTATTAACGGTAACAATGTCTCCTTCATCATTTCGAAAAAAATAAGGTCCGACGATGAGCCTTGCCATAAACCGCACCAAACATGGAATCTTTTCGGATGCATTGATGCTTGGTCAATTTTACTCGTTAGCATAACCGCTGAGTCAAAAATGGGCCTCATCCAAGAAGGTGATTGCCTGCGCACTGAAGCCGTGATGACGACCAACCTCACGACGAAATTCACTTTGCGTATTTACAACTAAGCCAGAATTTCGATAATATTTTTTAATAATTTCCGGACGTTTGGCAAGCGTGAAACGATCCATGATGAAACTGCAAACCTTACTTTTTATTTTGACACCTGGAAGTCATAAGTAACTTTGACATAAAACGTTGATTGAAACATAGCAATTGGAAAAGATATCTGGTCACCCTTTATATATATTATTTGACCTTAGACAATCTTCTTAAGTTTCGTACTCTCAACATCTACGAAAAAATAAGATTTCCGTCCTCAAGCACTCTTGTCTGCAGGTGTCTGCTCAGTGACATTCTTGGGAACTGTAGGCCTGATGAACTTCCTAAATTAGGAACCACCATATCTCTCTCACCTGATAAAGGGAAGTAAGGTATACCATTCGCAACTTGTAAACTGCAGCTATGGATGACTGAGGAAATCGCTATAGAGGAAACATTATTTAGTGAAAACATGTTTGCCCACACATTGGCCTAAGCTGAATTTTAAGAGCTTTTAAGATTTGATCTCTATAAGCAGATACTATACGTATCATCACATGTATGGACGGGGAGGAGAAGGAAACGTTCCCCCACCTGCTTCGTACCTACCAAAGAAGTCTCCATCTCGTAACCTCCATCAAATATAGTTTCCTTCGCTTTGTCATATGTTCAACGAAGACGAAAGTTCTTTAGCCTAGATCAACTGACCAATACTGGTCTAAGTGTGTCGGTCTTATACCGACAGCGACATCAACCTAACCTAGGCTTATCCCATTTTGTAGATATATTTTTGAAACTATCCAACGATAAAATATTTTACGGATTACCCATTCACAACTGTACCTATTTGCAAATTTTACAAATAGGCTTAGAATATTTAGAACTTTTGTTACAAATTTAACATTAAATGGATTAAAGTAGTAACCCAAAAGGTTTAGCAAAAAAACCTCAAATTCCGACGCGCCCGGTATTCAACACCGCCCCAAAGCCACACTGTACTTGGACGAGAAATATTTTCCAATCATTTGAGCAAATTACCACCGTTAATTGAACGGAATTGGAATCAGCTCTGTTTCCCGGAGCGAAATACCATCGACAGCTAAAGTTCGATTTTTATTTTTTTTTATTTCTCCTTTTCCCATTCTCCATCGAGTGATAATAAAAATCATCGATTCATTAAATTGCAATTCTGTGCATCCGATGAGTTTATGTTAAACTAAACAAAGCTTGGGTGGGAGTTTATGGATGTGTGTGTGTGTGTCTGTGTGTGTTTGTGCTTGTGTCACATCTGCGAGGACAATTGGTTTGGTTCGGTGCGCACATTTGCGCCGGTTTGCTTCTCTAAATTAGCGTTTTCGTCTAATTGGTGACTATTAGCGCGGAGCTGAACCGCAAAACCCGAAATGAAAATGCTCGCCTCGTTTCAAGTTGGTGTGTCCTTTGGTTTTATACATACGCGCGGCGCCAGCTCTTCCAACCCCAATTTACTGGTGCACAAATGGCGAATTAATGGCGATCGATTGAGCCTATTGGCAATTGGCATTTCGCATTTATTACAAATGTGCAGTGAAGAGAGAAAGCTTCACAAAATGTTTGGGAAATGAGACACCCGTGGTTTGGTGCTTTAATCTTTTGGTCAGTATTGCTTTGGTTTTGCTTTGGTTTGGTTTAGTATCCTGTATTCTGCAGTATCCCTAGGCGTCATACAGTCCACAAATTCAAATGGGCATTGGTCTAAGGCATTTCAAATCGCTTAATGGGCGAACGGATTATGCCAGATGGCTGAGGTTCGAACGATATTTTAGCAATGATCTGGTAGAAGTGTCGGACAAGAAGGGACCATGAACAGGATTGTCCGGAAATGTAGCTATGAGGTGAAGTGATTGGTTTGTGGTTTGATGATGGCGGTTAGTACCTGATTGAAATATTTTTGAGGAGCTACAGTCCATAGGAATTAATTGTTTTAACAATTTAAGATCACGAAAACATTCTCCAATCGTTTTCTATGCGATTTCCGGAGAAAGTTCAAAAGTCCAGTCTTAGATCTTTTCATTATCCATCTTACTGTTTGAATAAGTGCCACCCTTAACTGCATCATATGCCACATTTCTCACGACATTCAATGACAGCTTCATTGGAAATTAAATGTTCTGGACTTAGTTGCGGTCCAAGCTCGCCAGTCTTGAAATTCCCAGATTGCTAGCTGTTTCTATAACTAACTAACTAACGCTAAGTAAAACTAAGAAAACACTAATAAATCAGCCAGAAGTAAACCATATATCAACACGCTTATGAATGGAAACCCCACCAACAATGCAGTCTGACTTTAAATTAAATTTTCTTGAAGAAACCACGCTGCTGCCGCCACCATAATCCAAAGTCAAACTCGCCAATTTAATCCCAATTTGGTAAACATCCTCTTTTATTTTATTTTGTTTTTTTTTATATTTTTATCTCTTCCTTTCTTACCATTGAAGCTTCTCGCAAGTCGACGTTTTCTTTTACACAAGTCCTGGAGTTGCATGCACATTCGCCAACAACTTCCGCTGTGAAAAAGTGTACCCACCTGGAGTGTTGTCAACTCTTAGTATCTTGCGTTTTAAACTCCGAAGACAAACGTAGACAAGCAGCCAACCCACAAAGCCCACCACAGTAATAGCAAGAAAGAGAGAGCGAGAAGGTCTAGAGCCTGGGATAAAGAAGAAACCAGGTGCGATTACCGACTTAGCTCCGCAGACAATCTTACGTTTTCTGCTTCACCTCGTCGCGCAAGGGCATCCTTTTCGATTTCCTCACCAAGTATATTTGATTTTCCTTACTGAGTTCCGCACAGGATTTTCGGCATGCTCAATTTGCTCTACTTCGTATAGCCGCATAGTTACTATAGGTATAGGTATAGTAGCAGTTTGGTTACTTCTTGATTGCTCCCTTGATGGGATTGATTTTCGACAAGGAAGACAGCGTAGCACCTTTAAGCAAAGTTCAACTGAGCACATAATGTTCTCGCTTCCACTTGAATTCTCAAGATTTGGTACCTTAATTTCCTTGATAGTGGAATAGTTTCTTCTTTTTTTATTTGCTTTTCTTCTTTCTTTATTTTTTTCTTCGCCTTTCCCGAAGTTAATCCTCTCAAGAAGCTGTTGGAGAAGAATTCACATCGTGGACTATGGTGCTCCGTGCTTCGTGTGCATGTAACCTGCTGCCTGTTGCATCTGAGAGAAAGTTGACTTCTTGTTGAATTTTTCAATTTTCTGTTCCATTTCGAGGACCTTCAGTGTGGGTGTGGGTGTACAGGGTAGTTTCTTTTCAAAAGGGAGCATCCTTGGTAGCTAAACAACATTTGAAAATAATACTAAAAAAAAAACTGAACTGATATACCTGTGCTGGCTGAACTACGACAAAGGACATAAATCTCAATAATCGTTCATCATGAAATGTGGTGGGCGTGGAAGTTTTTTTGTTTTTTTCTTTTTTGGCAGAATAATAGAAAAATAGAAAACAAACAAAGTCAAGGGGTTGAACTGTGGGGCTGGGCAATAATCAAGATCAGTCTTTCTTCCTTCTGTTTTTTTTTTGGTGCATATACCGAAGGTTTTATTATTTGTTTCCTCCCATCTGAAGGACGACGAACCAACACACCATAGGTATCTATGACATTTATCTGCTTAGGGAAATTTTTCATACAGTCGCATTAAAATGCGACAGTGTACCTGTGCGATGAGAAGGGAGGGTTGTGCATCCTTTTGCCCTCTGAGTAATAATAATATTTGGACTCTTGGAATTCCTTATTCCTACCGACGACGCACGATGTGGTGAGGATGGAGAAAAAAAAACAGAAGAATTGTGGTCCTGCCACTAAGGATGATTTGTGAATAGTGATGCTAGGGTTGGTTGGTTGGTTAGTAGTCGAAAGGACATTGAAAAATTCATAAGACGGGATATTAAAATTATTCGGACATGAATATTTCATCCTTCTTGCACAAATTGATCAAATAGCGCAAATATTGGATTTCTCCTTCTCTGATATACTCAAAAGGACAGGGTTGTGGTTGGTGGCTCTGTAATTCAAGCAGAAACATTTTGTTTATGGCTTTTGTTACAGTAGAAGTGTTATTGAAGTGAGATTAGGTGAAAAAAACTGCTTTGGTCCTTTGTCAATATTTGCAAAAAAATAAGCCACCGATGAGTGCACATTGCAAATAGATTTGGGGAAAACAAGAAGAAATCAGTCAAACAGAAATGTTGTCGTGGGTAACCGATAAAAAGAGTGGAGTTCGATTCAAACTTGAGGGATATAAGATAAAGGTCGTAGAGAGAGCCTACAGGTTCTGTATACAGTTTTTCAATAGCTGGACAACATTGGGCTTAGAATATTTGCTGGCGGTACATTTGCTTTGTTTTAAATCGAGCCAATATTTGAGATACGAAATTTAATTACAAACAATTGAAACCAGAACAGACTCCTGTCCATAGATTATTTTCTTTATAAAGAAAGGATACTTTCGTAAGCCATTCCGGGAAAATATGTTTGTAATTTAACTCTTAAAAACTAAAGACATGACATATTATTAACGCGACACATGAAAATCCATTTGATACCCGTCGACCACGTGATTCCGATGATATTTTCTTCTACCAAACTTCGACGCATCAATTTCGAGTGTTTTGCCGGATCGTCTATTTGTGCATCTAAGGATGAAAGCTGGTACAATCTTGGTAGATTGTACCTGTTGTTTTGGGTTGATTAAATTTGTGTTTTTTTCCGTGTTACTGTTAGGGATGTCTAATCTTCATCGTGATTGAAGATGACTTCCAACACAAAACGATTTTGCCTTTAAGGTAACCGAATAGTCACACATTCGTCATATTTTCTTAAGCGTTTTTAATAGATTTCTGCACTTTCAGCGAGGAAAAAAACGATTACATTTTGGAATTACCAAGAAGGACGACATGTGATAGGGATGACATTTTGATGTCTAGTTTTTTATGTAATTCAAATACCTATAGTACCAAACTACTCGCTGTAAATTATGTTTTTATGATTGGTTCTCCATAAGATCTTGATGGGACAATTATGCTGCCTAGTGTCATCATAACTAGATTAATAGCTTATGGGTTAAAAAGCTGGGTGTCGCCTTGGTTAAGGGTGTAGACAGAACTTTGGTCTTATCCATAACCTCTTTATTTCCAATTTCGCCTTCTCATAAGTAAATAGCCTTTTTACACCGCAACGAAACCTGAGCTTCCCCGCATAAACTGTAAATCTTCATCGAGAACAGAAGTTTTTCAATACAGTTTGTAGTTTTCAAAATTTCGTGGTTTTTGGTGAAACTTTATTTTTATTTCGTGGGAAACACAGAAGTATTGCCCTTTTAAAATGTAAATCTTTTTCTTGGGACACTTTCATGTACATCTTACTTAATATCTAGAGATATTACGTACTGTAAAACTACATTTATTTAAATCTTTGTCCTTATCTGTATGTCTATGTACTTTTGGGATTCTTCATCCGATAACAGAAATAATTTGTGCAATTTTTTTTCTTCTTTTTAAAAAACTAGGGATTCCCCTGTTGTTTATATTGCCATCCAAAAAATATATATATATTAGGGGTAAACCCGAACTAATAGTTTACCTTCTATAAGCCCCAATTTTTAAAATTGAATAAGCTATAGATTGTACAGCATTGTCATAGGCTTTTTACCGAAGTTAACCAATTTTCAAGATATACATTCACTAAAAATTTGTTCAAAGCATTTGCGAAAAAAATTCAAAATCTAAACAGAGGGATGAGACATTCTTTATTAACAAGGTTGCTATCAGGCCTTTCGAAGTTAGTTGGTTGCAAAGCTTGCTATTCCAAGCCAATAACAATCTATTTACATATATTCAGTTCTTAAGCATCCATCTTCGACGATATAAAAAGCATCAACTTATCAATTTTTATCTTCACTCTGCATTGTTCAGTTTGACCCAGTAGATGCATATTGGATGCAGCGGATGGTCTCGAGTTCAATTCCCGGACGAAGCTAAGTAATTTTTCAATTTTAAGAAAATTTTAAGCATTGAAATGTGAAAATTTATTATTAATACTAACACAACAAAAATATAAGAAAAGCGTCATTTGTACGAATAATGTGAATGTCGTTAAGGTTTCCGTTATAACTTAAAATGTAGCTTTTATTAGGCCTGTTTTGTACACAGGTCTTAAGGAGTCTAAGAACAACTTCGGTAAAGTGCGCCAAATATGTTTGCCTAACAGTTCTTATGGAAATTAGAAAATAGCTTTCCTTGGCCCTTATGAAAACTAAATTGTTACTAGGGAACGGCTCATAATAGACCTTAAGCCTTACTTTTCTAACCATTGTGTGTGCGAAGATGTATTTTCTAACACGAATGGAAAAGACTAGTTTAATTCCATTTCCGATTCCGATTTATTTTACTCTTGCATGCTTGTTTGACGTTTGGAAGAAGTGGGACAGTGACGGTGGTACTTGTCTGATTTTAAAGGGAGACCTCTAAGTCTCTAGTAGCGTAGTAGTTGACCGCACTTAACCACTTATACATTTTTAATATAATAAAATCCTTAAATTAGTCGAAAGTATTATATGCAATAAAATCACTTTGTCCATTCAAGAACATGAATTTGAATCAGGTAAATCTACTGGAAATAAATTAACAACTATTATATGTGATAATTGCCGATTTTGTAAAAGCTAACGAAAAAGTTTGTCTTGGTACCATAAAAATGTATCTTAGGATTTTTCTCTAACCTCCTTATTTTGTTGGAGGGTAAGACTCACTTTTTTAATTTGATTGTTCATTTATTTTTCATTTCCAATAAATCAGGAGTACCACAAGGTAGTCATCTTGGTCCACTATTGTTTTCCTCATATGCCCCTTAATTAAATACTCTGAATGTATTCTTTTCACTGACGATATTAAATTATTTCGTGCTATTAAATCGCTATTTGATCAAAATGCCAATGTTCTAGGACACTTGTCGTACCCTTTAGATGCTTCATAAAATCAAACTTACTGGACAGAGTGGACTCTAAGTAAGGCTTGATCTCGTCTAACCTTTTAACCCGTTATTGAGTACCTACTTGTATTTACTATCTACTTGAAATTCTAAGGACTTGATTAATTCCTATATGTACAATAAGTTAGACGTCACATTGAGAAATATAGTATAATAGCGAGTCAGTTATATGACATTTATTTTAAAAGAATTGAAATAACTAAATTGGTATGTTATAAATTTGACAGCTACACCGATTCTGCCAAAGTTCATATCGACACGAAGTTTGCAATGAATAAAAAAAAATTAAAATATCAAATCTGAAATTACCAAACTAAAACACCATAAGAAATCCTTCACAACCTTTCTAATAATTAAAGACTACTCACTCGCCGCCCCCTGTCACTTTGAGAGATAGAAAAGAATTATCCGAAAATCATTTAATTACCCACAGCGCATTACTAGGGGATTAAAACTAAAGAAATCCCGTTTTTTTTTGTTTGCTTTCCTTCCAATTTCCCTTCTCTTACATTCAAATTCATTCTCAGTAAGTTTTCTTTTTTTTACATTTGTCATTCATTTCCTGCACGAAACAAAAAGAAGGAGGGAAAAAAATAGCAGGCAACTACTATTCTACTTCTCTTCTACCGCGCCGAAGAAACGCACACAAATTTCTCGCGACAAATAGAGCAGAGGATATTTCTTCAAGGAAGTCAGTCTTCCAGTTTTGTCCGCCCACCCACTTTTATCTAATATACCATCTCCAACTGTGGTAGTACAGTGCCTGACTGGGTAGCCGTTTTGCCATTGTGGATCTTTGTCATAAGGACATGAAAATAATTTTTCTCAGCCTCTCCACCAAACGCCCACTCCCACGTTCCACTTCCACCCACAGCCAAACAAAGTTTATTATTATTCTTCCATCTCCATTCTCGTGCGACTTTTTTTCTCGTCGTTTTCAATTCTTTCGACTTAGTTGCTGCTTGCTGTTTCCATTGTGTGTTGTAGTTTTGTATTGAGGGTTGTGTTTGCTTGCGTGTGCATCCTTTCTGCGAATGGCTTTGGTGGTTAACTGTCAAAACTTTTGCACTTGAAGTGATTTATGTTTTGAAGTCGTCGTCGTCCTCCACGTCGTGTGGAGGAAAAGTTTTCCTCATTTTTTTTTTGTTCTTTGTTCACCCATTTTTATCTGCATCTGTGTTTTCCTTTCAGCGCGTCGTATCTAACACTATATGGACATCTCTGCACGCCTTGCGGTTAAAACACGGTATAATGAGGGCGGGCAGCAGTAATGGTGGGGGTATGGGGTCGTTGCGTAGCTAAACCCTGTGGCGGCATGGCAGTATGTATGTAAGGTGAGCATTGTGCAAGGTCCTTGTGGGTGACAGTTTAGTATCACATTAATTTTGTACGAACATCCTGAATGACTATGCGAAATGTTAACAATTATTACGAAAGTATCATCATCACCTTGGACAACGTCGTGTTGGCTGTTTATTTTCTCTTTGATTTTTCTTTATTGTTACTTATATATTATATTTCAGATATTTTTTTGAAGTTGAGTGTTTTTGCTTTGTTTTATTAAGGAAAACATTAAACCGCGTCGAAATCGGGTTTCGTTAGCAGCGGGCTGTTTATAATACCAGTTCGTTGTCGACGAAACCTGCATATTGCGTGGGTATTACATCAGAATTCTAAGGAATTCAATTAAATGAAAAGAAAACAAGTGAATTTAAGTGGTGTGTATTTAAATAAGTATGTGTGTAGGTATATTGATATTGGATTAAAGGAAACAAAATATAAAAGGCACGCAGGATTTCTTTTTGTTATTAATTTACAAAGCACTTGGACTCTATAGGTATTGAGTACATACATATAAAGGGTGTTTATTTTCGAGGTATAGAACTTTAAGTTGGCAACACTATTTTAACTGGCGGCCATTTTGTCAACTGTCAAGTGATTTATTTTTAGTTTGGTTTTGGCATTTCAACATGAATAGAATGACGCCTGAACAAAGCTTCCAAATTGTGCAAATTTATTTTGAAAATCATGGTTCTGTACGAAATACGTATCGCGCACTACGTCCCTTTTACTGTCAACATAATCGCCTATCAGAGCAAATAATTCGATTAACTTTGGAACGTTTTCGCACCACGTTCACTCGAAATGATAGTACGCATCCACAGAGACGTCGTACAGTGCGTACATAAGAAGTCATTCCTGCTGTACAGAGTAGCCAGTAGCCAGATTTGTGTCCATCCACGTTATGGAAGATTTTGCACAAAGGTCTTGGTTTGCGTGCTTACAAAATCCAACTCGTGCAAGAATTGAAGCCACAGGATCACCTAGCATGGCGTAGATTCGGTGAATGGGCCAAAACAAGATTGCCGTTGAAACCAATTTTCATAAGCGAATTTTACTTAGCGATGAAGCTCACTTTTGGTTGAATGGATACGTCAATAAACAAAACTGCCGTATTTGGAGTGACGATAATCCTCAAGTGTATGTTGAGACACCGTTATATCCACAAAAACTGACTTCTTTTGATATGCTTTAAAGGTTGGTGGAATAACTGGTCCGTTCCTTTTTTAAAAACGATGCTGGCCAGAACGTTGCAGTCAATGGTGACCGCTATAGAGTCATGATTACTGACTTTTTCGTTCATCAATTGGACAACCAATTGAAGTGCAGGAGCTGTTTGTTCAACAAGACGGCGTGGAATGTCACACAGCTTGTGTTACAATTGATTTATTAAACGAAACGTTTGGTAACCGCATATTTTCGTGTTGCGGGCCCATCTTGGAGGCCAAAGATTGTGCGCTTTAATGCCGCTTGACTATTTTCTGTGGGGATATGTGAAGTCGCTAGTCTACGCCAATAAGCCGGAATCGATTGACACTTAGAGGATAACATTCGCCGCGTTATTTATGATATACGGCCACAAATGTTGAAAAAGTCATCGAAAATTGGACCTCCAGATTAGACTACGTCCGAGCCAGCCGTGGCGGTCATATGCAGGAAATCATATTTAAATTATAATGCCAGAAGATTGTCTTTTAAATAAAGTCTTTTAAAAAAATCATCTTTGTTTTATTCCATTTCGAAGTTCTATACCTCTAACAAAATAAAACCCTTTATTACTCAAAACAAAACATAGGTAATTCAAATCTTGTACTTTTCAGCTTTTCAGGGGTCTTTACGAAATCATCAATCGCTGCTTAAACCTATTTAATAGCGCAACAATATTCACGAATGTTAACCCTTCTAACTTTACATTTGACCACAAATCAATGCAATTGTTTCTTTAAACATGACTTTGGTCATGCCCACAACGTAACGCCATCCTGACGAAACCTCTTCCCTTTCCTATTAATGCCATTCAATCGGGAAGGATAATCTTGGCTCCATCACGAAGACCGTAACTGATTACGCTCAAAGACCGAACAGAACTGTGTATTTTCGTTCGGATAATCTCATGTGAATTATCCTCATATTCCCTCCGGTTGTAAGCACTATAATATCTGTGTCGTGGAGTGCTTAGTGCAAGCAACAATCACAAGCAGAAATTTGCGGGCGCAAAAAGTGCAAACACAAGCTCATTACTTATTCCAACGAAAACGCACGATGTTATTTGTAAATAAAACAAAAAGTTTTCAGAGAATTATCTTATAATTTTTTTTATTATGATAAAAGGATCTATGACAATTATGTGTGAAACAAAATATCGGCCAAATGCTCGCCACGGCTTCGGTGGCATACCTCTATTCGATGGTCCATATTTTCAATGACTCTGAGACATAATTCAGGTTCAATGTCGTTAAAGTGCCGAATTATTTCATCCTTTAGCTCTTGAATGACTTTAGCTCTTGGCTTATCGACGTAAACTTTTTCTTTTAAATATTAAATATTAAATTAGAAAGAAATCCAACAGTGTCAAATCCTTTTCTTTTAAATATCACATCCATTTAATTTTTCACGCAATAGAGCCATTGTTTCGTTGACTGTGTGGCAAGTGAGAAAGGGGTATAATTTGCAGAAGTTTGATACGTTGACTGTTGGGGGGATGGTTATAAGGATCTTCGCATGGAAGAACTCTAAGGGCAAATCGAATAAAGCTACGTTGAATGGCTTCAATTCGATTTGAGTGAATCTTGTAGTACGGAGTCTAAACTTGTGAAACTTACTCAAGATGCGGACTAAAAAAGTAATTGTACAATGTCGGAGTAACGAAGGGCTCATCAAATTCTTTGGACCACCTCTTTATAAAGCCTGGCATTGAATTTGTCTATTTACAATGAAATTAAAATGTCATATAAAGGTAAGTAACTATCGACATTGGAAAGCATATGATGAGATAAAAAATAATAAAAACTGGAAGGAATGCGCTTTCTTGAAAATGTCATATGTTTAGATGGGTTAAGGAACAATCGGTTCAGAGCTCTCCAAGTAGCGAAACTATTAATGAAGAATGAGAAAATGTTAAAAGGTGATTGTATTTCCTAGACAAAACGGTTACATGGGTTACAAGCTTATAAAACAAAATTGTGTTTTTGGCTTCTCATTTTAAACCAATTTTTACCAAAATCTTTGCTACATGGAAATGATGTTCGTACTTCAAATGATGTCTTCGAATTTTTTTTTATATATTTAAAGTAACACAATCATTTGTAGGTAGCAAAGGTTTTGAGTAAAATTGATTTTCCGCAAATTATTCACTATTACTTTATAAACTTCTCCAAAATAAAATAGTAAAAATTCCCGCGGATTTACTTCTAACGTGCTCTGAATGTCCAACATAAACAATTGACAAACTGTTTCCATTCCCCTCATGGAAATACTCTAAACGTGCCATCAACAAAATAATTTCGTTCTTCCGAATATAAGAAAGAATGAATGAACCAAGTAATTTTTTATTTTCACACGAATTTTTTTAAAAATTAATTATGGAATTATTCTTATGGACTTTTGTCCCACTTGTAAATAAGTTCACAATTGGTTTGTGGACTTAAGTTTTGTAGTTTTTTTTTAGAGATGTAGACTGATTAGCACTGCGACCAAGAAAAAATCGTTTGTGCCCGCTATGAATGTTTAACCCTTAACCCGTGTTTGGTGCACTGAGTGCTCCAATCTATTTTCAGATTCAAATTTAACGTATTTTTGCTTCGCAGTCGCCATCTACATCCGATTTTTCTAGAAGGCGCGTGCCTTGTGTGCATACAGATAAAAGAACTAAACTTGTTCTTGTCAAAAAAAAATTAATGAGTGTTATGGTGCTTTTGATAAATGATTTCGTGTTATGGTGCACTCAGTGCCCCACAGTACTTTTTGTAAGGAAATCCCCCTTATTTCTTGTATTTTTCCAAATATTTTCTATTTTCTGCACACATTCGGCAGTTCGCAGGTTACATCAGGTTATTTTTTCCCAGTAATTTTGTAGGATAATGTAGGTGATTTTCAGGAAAAACAAACAGTTGTAAATATACATACATACCTCGTATCTGTAAGATTTCTATCAAAAGCATATGTACTTAGAATGTTTAGTTCGATAGAACATGGACAATTTTTTGAGATTGTTAAACACTGCAGCACAGCGGGAGTTGTTTGCCGATGAAAGGGAGCGCCTTGAGAATGATGTCGGGAACATTTTTAATGACAATGATGGTGAACAAAATCATAGAAATATTGGAGGCTCCGACTTCCCTGTAGCTGCTGAGACACAAGATAATGTTCATCTCGTCGGCGTTTCAGAACATGAAGAAGGCGGGGGTATCGATGTAGACGAAGACTACACAGACCGCCCTGATTTTAAACCTGGTGCGTTGACCGACGTACGAATCCCACAGATCGCAGAAGAAATGCAAGCAGAAGAGCGGAGAGCAATTGGAAAGGGGAGAGCAAGAAGCCAATGAAGAGGAGTTTCCAGGCATAGAATCAAAACGAGGAATGAGGTATGTAGCCCGAAAAAAAAAATTAAGCAAATCTGGTCATCGCTGCATAGCGAAAGGGAACAGCGAAGAACCGCTAGTGCAAAAAATGAAAGAAAACATCATGTTCCTTATTGTCTAGATACGTTTGAAAGCAAGTGGAAGCATTCAAGCGTGTCATGTTCCCCTTCGATTGTTGATACTATTGGTCTGGAGACCAACAGAAAGGTTAAGTGTCAGATGTGGCAGGTCTTTGTGCTTATCGCATATGTAATTCAACTAACAAAACATCTAAGAAAAGAAAAGACTTTTTGAAATCGTTAGCTACGGAATTAGCAACTCCATATATCAATATCAATACTTAGCCCCTAAACACGATAAACAAGAGTTTTAACAACCACAGATTAAGTGTTAATACGTGTTTTGGTCCGGCAACAATCCTAAGTCTTTGATGAACGTATGATGAACCCCTAAACGATTATTGAGGCCGATGATTTGGTAATATCCTGAGGTTCGGTGAGTCCTTTGTTGAAGTATTTAGGCATCTTTTGGATGATTGCAGGGCATTCGCATAGGATGTGTTCTGCCGTTTCTGGTTGTTCAAGCCAGATTCAACACAGATCTGTAGAGCTTATTCCCATTTTCAGTTACGATCTCAGCATCACATTTGCTCATAGAGAGGATCTGAAGAGCGCGTTTTTTATAGGCGAGGCCAATGCATTTTTTAGCACGGCGTAATCCTTGGATGGAGTTCGATTAAGATGTGCGCATTTGGTGTTCCCATATGTTGAGTTCAAGATTGATTTTACTGGTGGGTAGAAGGGCTCTGGGGCAATGGAAGGGGATGCCAGAGCCTTTTCGTCATTCCTATGTATGCTAGTCTTTGTATCCTTTGAAGTGCTTTCTGGGAAAATATTTGGTTTACCTTTTCCTACCACACTCAATAAGTGATGATTGGTAGAATGGATGTGTAATTTTTGGACGTAGACCCCATTTCTTACCGAAGAGTTTAGAGCATGCCCATAATATTCCAGTCGCTTTATTTAGGGTTCGTTCTAGCTGAGCATTCCAAGTAAGCTTATGATCAACGGTTTTACCGAGATATTTTACTTGCTTTGAGAATGGTATTGGCGTGTTGTTCAGTGATAAGGTTGAAAGGATGTGATTCCTTTTCCGAGTGAATTAAGAATTGTTGTTTTAGATGGGTTAACATTTTTAACCCTTTGTCTTGACACTAGTTCGATACCCTGAGTTGTAGCTGCTTTCAGTTAAACTTCCAGTCGTAGGTAAATCCATGATACTCACAAGAATAAACAACGAACTCAATATCATTAACAAATAGTGCGAACAATAAAAGAATTAAATGTCTTTCCTGAGGAACTCTACAATTTATATGTTACTGTCTACACCTGAATTAGCCAGAGATACGCCAATATAGTTAATGCAAAACATACATAGAATTGCCTTTTGATTTTTTCTGGTTTGTTTTTTAATTGTTTCGATTGTGAGACTCTTCGAGACTGCGTTGCCTTTCTTCTTTCTGTCCAGGATCGTTTTTAATGTTAGGCAATAAAAGAACGATAAAGGATAAATAGACAGCGAATTAATGAGGTGCTAAAATTGAGGAAGATTGGTGAAGGACATTTCCATCAGGGCTCTTTCCCAGCTGCAATTGTTTTAAATGTTAGTACTGATCAAAATCTATACCGATAAAATAGTGCGCTCTGACGTTCTTACTCAATTGAAGGCTTACAATCACAGGCCATACCCACTTCGTGTTTAATCCACTTTTAACCTTTCTTAAGAAATAGTTAAGTCTTTAGTGGAAACACTTGTTCGTTTTTTCCCAAATTTGAGTATTCATTGTTACCTTACCCGCCTTTATATCTGCAATTAGAAAGATGTAAATATTTTGTTCTGCAAAACAAAATGATTGGCCAACACCATAACATATTTAGCTTTCCATCTGCGAAATAAACTTACCACAAAAACATTCAGAATTCTCCTACTCCAACTTCATGAATTTTTAACGAAAAATCTCGAAAATAATGTTACAGAAGACAACTTACCTGTAAACATTTAATTAAATAGTATAATGACATTAAATGCTCACCTTCTTTCGATCGAGGAAAGTTTGTAGCAATCTATTGCGACATACCGTTCCCAATGTAGTCCAACGCTAAACCCAATGACAGTAACCAGCCAAATAGAGACTCCATAAAACTCTCCAAAGGTGTAGCCAAATTGCCAAAAGCACAAATTTTACCAAAAAGCAGAACTCCACAAGTGAACATCTCCACTGTCTCATCCGAGCTCTGCCTGACTTGTAGATAAATCGTTCCCAATGTTGACTATAAAATAATACTCTCCCACCTCCTTAATTTTCAAAATTGAAATATAATTTTTGGTCGCTTTAGCTGAGCGCTGTGTTGTAGGTGGCTGTTTCCGCCGCACATTCCTCTTGCAACTGTAAGCCATTCACTGTACTGCAACTACATCCTTTCCTTGGATGGCACTCAAATTAGATTGCAAATTCTTGAAGTGAGAACTTGAACACAGGAGTCTTGTCCAACCACAAAAATCTCCTAAAACCCAAGGGATGCACAAAGAGTCGACAGTCATCGGTATATTTTGGTGTAACTGCTCATGTTACTACTGAACTGAACTACTAGTGAGTGATGGCGACAACGATGTTCCAAATGAAATTCAAACGCTTTCGGGCGATGCTCTTCTAATTTCAGGACCGGATATGAACTTCCGTAATGAAAATTTTTCGGACCGGAAAATCCTCTTGAGTTGATTTAGTGTGGGGCATATTTTGGGGGCCACCCCATATAACTGTATGTTGTTGTGTAGCAAGCTGCGTGACAAGTGCAAGTGGAAGATTGCTGTGTGCTGACGCAGTGGTGGTGGTTGTGTTTACATTTTGGGTCTGGTGGATGGAAATGTTGTTTGCATCAAGTTTTAGGGAATGAACTTCGGTCTGTGTGTGTGTTTGTGTGCGTGCGGTTGTTGGCTGTATCAGAGTGGTAAGTGGCAAATAATTACCGAAAGCTGCTTCAATACTACTAATTGATTGTCGAATAGTGCTTGAAGTAAATTGTTTTGAGCGAACTTTGAAGAGCAAAGGCATTAATGCGATCCACCGAGAGTTGTGTTGAAGTTGCCTTTGGAATGCAATGGCACTTTATGAGATGTTTCACGAAGTAATCGTGTTGAGGTGTTTTTGGCGAAAATTTATTCAGATTAAATGTTTGGATACTGGATTTGGATGACTGCAGTTTTATACTTTTCAGTTTTATAATTTTCCAAAAAATATTTTTGTAGCTATGTATCTGATGAAGATTTAAACACAAGACGGACAGACTCCTTGATACAGGAAACAATAGAGGAGGATTGTACTTCCAAGCTGAAATCCTATTTTTGGTAGTTTGACAAGTTAGTGGTTGATTAGCGAAGCTTTTTATTGATTCTTTCTTTTGTAATAATGAATGGCGAGCATCATTGTTCAATATTGGGTATTGAACCTGCATCTCCCGAGTCACAAGGCAGCATACATACCTCTCAACCATTTCCACTCATATCACCAGCGTTTGATTGGGCTAAGTGAATTATCACGACATTTTTGAGGTCTAACCGAGGAACACCGCAAGCGGGGCAGTATTTTGTTGGGAGTTGTAAAGTGCAAAATTATTTTGATGTTTCGCTGCTTCTCGATTCCTTTCAGTCTGTGGGTACGTTCGATGGATTACTAAACGAGGGGTCCTTGTTTCGAATACAACCATTACCACCTAAAGTTTTTAATCGCTGTCCCATCTCTTGCGAAAGTCTGACAAACATCAAAGAGTAAGAAATGTCATGCGTCAAAAAATATATCTCTGCAAGCACATTTTTTGGAGAAGCTAGGTATGAGCCATTTAAGAATAGGACTTTTTTTTTGTCAGGATTATAGGGGTCATAACTCTCCACATTAGACCATTCATACTAACTGGTGTGAGGGGTACGACAGTTTGATCTCAAAAAATATATTCAGGCATTTTAGTTTTGAATCACTTTGTCACTGAGATTGCTGGTGCTGTTGCATTTGTGTTGCTACCTGTCTTTTTCATTCAAATAAGTAAATTATCCAGGTATGATATAACTATCCCTCCCTTGCATTGCCTCTCTTCATTTTGGAGATAAGAATCATGACCAATTTGAACCCGATATCTCCCATAATTTTTTAAATGCTTTTTTAAGTATTTTTTGACTGCTCAACTTTGCGTTACTTTTTCATAGTAAGAAGTCGATAATTAATTTCAGTGAACTAATTTCGAATGAATATTTTAAAGTTATTCGAGTTATTTGGCCGTAACCTAGTTCATATCACCACGGTCGAACAATAGTTTCCACAAAGTTTTTTTTTAATTTGGGAGAAATTGTTTTTCGCGAGACTTTTGCCACCACTGCTACAAGTGACCATGTGCTAACTTATTTGACGAACATGGTTTTTAGCACGATTTGACCATAGACATGAATAAACTTAGGATGTTTGCATCAGAAGAATACCTGGTTTTGTATCCTGGTCCTCCATGGCAGTCTTCAAATAAACGTTAATTTTTTGTGTTCTTGATGTAGTTATTTTTAAGATGCATGTTTTCCCCTCTGCTCGTACCCAATCTGGAGACGACAATATTCCACGCCTCACCTTGCATTTCTGCTCGTCTCAGGATCACAGCCATGGGTTGCATTAGTAGAGCCCTTTTTTTGTTGAACACGTGCATGCTCCTGTTTATTTTTCGTTATTTGATTTTTATTTTATGAAACCGATGATCTCCAGACGTTTCAATTCACAGACAGAGACAATTCAAATATGTTTATGTGTTTCTAGGTTCACGTTGGTAGGTAGGTAGGTAAAGTGGTTGCTACCTAATGCCCATTAAAAGGGGATCGCAATCAGCGCTAGGCGCCATTTTGTTGTCACTCATGGGACCTGAAAGAAAGAAATGAAGATTGGGGGTATAATTTAAAACCAACCTGTGGTATTAAGGACAGAAATTATGTTGTTAAAGTTCATATTTGAAATGTCCGCGAGGTCATCAAAGAAATGCTTGTCCAGTATACGATATCTAGTTTTCTCTAAGCCGTTAACGTCCAGACCACTGCGACAGTAAGTATTATGGGGGATTCCAAGTTTGGCCGCGTGCCGCGTTCGTACCTATCGACATAGTAACGTCCATACGCGTTCTACGTGTAAGGTTCTGTGTTCTTAATCTGTTGTAAGTGGGGCACATTTTCCTTGATATGACACAGTTTGTCAACTTCTAGCACATATACTCAGCTAGTGCGGAAAAATGCAGGAATATATCTCTCTGCACGTATCCTAAGGGCGGATTGACTTCCTCCGCCAATGATACATTGAGGGCTAGCCTGCTTTTGACTTCCCTCCTTAAGTCGCCTTTAATGAGCAGCAGAATTTTTTGGAAGCTTTGTTTTCTACTGGCAAATAAATATTAATTCCACGCCGCTTTAAAACAAATCCCGACGGGTTCTTACCTAATCATTTTGCCTCCTACAATAGTACTAAGTCCCATTAGACCCGCCTTTATATTTATTATGAAACTTGGACAACAGACACATAAAGCCCAAAACTTTATTCTATACCAATTCGGTGAAAGTTGTAGAAAATAAAACCAACGAACCAACCCCTTCAACATGAACATGTTGAACACAGAAGTACCTCATTGCTTAACCTTCACCCAACACATGCTTCTGAAAAAGTGAATCTCGTCCAAATAATTCCACTAAGAGCTTGTAATTACATCAGACAAACATCATATGAAATGGTCAAAAAGCCATAATTCAGTTAAGTACCCTGTCGTCCGGCCACATTCGGGACGGTAGATATGCGTCAGGCAGGACAAGTAGTATGCCAGCATGCATGCAAGAACTCATACACACAATGCGTCCCCTCATCCTTGGTGTATAATAAAATGTCATCATCATGTCCTTGATGTTGTTAGGCAGCATTAGCTTGCTGACTTTCTCCTACTCGTGCCCATGCTGATGATGACTGCGATGATTTCTACGACGACTACCACGACGGACGACGACTAGAATGATGATGTTGACGATGATGAGAAGTGGCGGTGGTATTCACTGCTGGATGTGATACAACTGTAGCAGAGTACATCTGTCACTCGAATGTTCATTTCTGTCAGTGACCATGCAATTGGCTTTACGGCTACGGTTGTCGAGGTTGGCCTGGCCTTAGGTTCCACCGGCATCTACCACTTGTAGCTGCCACCCTCGATTCGTGTAACCATCTCACTCACATTCACAATGGCCCCCATTACGAGCGAGGGTGGATGGCAAACAGAAACCCAATTGGCGTTCTGTACATGGCAGCATGTCCCATCAGCGCCGTCATCATCTTCATCAGCATCATCATGGGACCGCTTGTGAATTATCATGTGGGCCATGCGAGGTGGAGTGCCACCAACTCTGCTGCCGTTCGTTCACTGTGCATTTCAGTGAAATTCAAAACTTCAAATATCAAATTAGATGAATATGGGCGTGTGTCTTCCTTGTCGTTCCGGACAGTGTACTAACTCTGGACATGATGTCGCGGCGCTGTCAGTATCCTCCGTTTAGCTGTGGTCCTTACCCTACCCTATCCTCACTCTCTGATGCGCTATTTGAATATTTCAATAGTTGTTGGGTGGACATTTATCCAACAACTCAGTAAGAAAGCGAAAAAAAATAGTGTCACTCTTCATAGCAAAAATGTTGAAAATATGTGCGAACAAAAAAACACACACACACGTACACTTGTATACTCGTATAACTGGGAGTGGCCCTATTGGAGCGGCTGGAATGGAACCCTTTTAACTGAAGTTTCTAATGATGACCGTGTTGTCGGTGCATTAATTAAAGTGGATTTGATTTGCGCAATAAATCCATCATGGGATATCAAATGAAATTACTGTAGCAAATGCTGCCCTAGCCCGAGGGGGAAAAACAACCACCACCCATCCACACCGCAACCACTAGCGGCGACCACAATTGTGAAATGATAATGATGCAGCGCATATCTATAGATAGTGTTTGCGGTCTATTTGTAGAGGAACGCGAGGGCCCTGTAATCGTTTGTTAATCAACTTCAGATGATTTAATTTAGTTACATTTGTTTAGAACGAAATTAGCCAGGCACATACTAATCATTGAAATTGGTTCAAATTACACATGTTGCTGCTGGGAAAATGTTGGCCAAAGGTAAGCCACAAGTGTGTAGAGAAATACCCTCTACTCATGGTTGCGATGCGCTTTCGCTTACGTAAAGAACAGTCACAGTTCTAATTTTTGAAAACTGTTTGTGGTCCGGCGTAGACCAGTGGCGTTAAAGTCTTAGCTGGGTTTCTGTGAGATGGCCGATGAGTTAGCAAGAAAAAAATCCAAAATGGATCATGACCGGGCAATTCAGTCGAATGAAAGCCAATAAGAGATGGAAATCTACAACCACTCACGATGTATAACGGAATCTATGGCCAGAATATAATAATCATCGAACTAATAAGCTTTTACAGAATTACAGAGCATCGCTGTCTACGATGGTAGGTGCCTTACCTGGACATAATTTACTTAAGAACCACGTGATGAAATTGAATCTTAAGGATAATGGCATTTGTATAAGCTGCGGCGACGAGGAGCTCCAAAAGGACATAGCTCACTATCTCTGCCTCTAACCGGAACAGAACACTTGGAAGCTTCTTCTTCCAAAACATTAAAGAACTGTCCGATTTCACACTCTCTAGCTTTTACAGGTTTCTGGAGACGTCGGGATGGTTTGACAGAATTGGGTAGCCAAGAGCGGAAGAAGGGAACCACAAGGGAGGCCACAACACCTATACCCCACCGAAGAGCATCACAATAAGTCCACCGGTGCCTAAGGGGAGATGGATCTTCGTAGTCAAGCCAAATAACCTAACCTAACCTAATAGATATATAAATTTGGGCATTTGCCTGACAGCAAAATGGAATACAGGTATTTTTATGGAAGGTGACCTAAATATAAACAAAGCATTGACGCATTGTTTTGAAAAAAACTGAAAATTCGACTATTTTTTGATATGGCAATCCGCCATCGCCGTTTGTCACCGATTTGACAAGCTACAAATTCTATAAGTCGGGGCCTTAATTCGTATATTCTTTTATTGGAACAGACGATTGGACTCAGTTTGTGTTTGAATAAATGTGTTACAGTCACATCGACATCACATAATTAGGTGACGAGTATGATGTATGCGTGTGTATTTTCTTCTACGATGGACGATGCCAGTAGGGCTCCCGGTTGATACCACTAATCATCACAGCCTTATAAGCATCTCTATATTCAATGCACCGCTCCTGCCTGCAGACGCTCACACCCTTCTACTTTTGCGCGCTACCTAAGGCGAGTCCTTCTTCAACTGTGTTGTTCCCCTGGATTAGATTCGAAGATTCGGCAGGGTGATGTTCGTTTGCTCATGCCTCAGCTATCATAAGCGTCCAATGCGAATTTTTTTGACCATGTCGATATCTTTGTACAGCTCCTTGGGTTCGTCGTTGAATCGTTTTTTTTTTTCAAAGACATGCCTTCAATGCATCCACGCTTCAGTTCCAAGATCTTATATAGTGTTTCCTCAGTTCTTTTGGAGGCGGTCTTACTACAGTCCTCTCAACCCAAAGAAACAGCGATTTGCAAACGTTATTCTTCGTTTAATTTCTAAAGAGATGTCGTTTTTATATGCGCAAGTAAAGCCGAGGTAGACAAAATCACTATATACGGCAAAGTTTCCGCCAGTTGTGACCCAAACGGACCAGTAAGAGGTCGCTGGGTTCAATAATTCTTGAGCTGGGCACAATGCTTTCAAGTGTGATTTTAAAGAATTCACATTGTCCCAATTGCCAAAATCCTTTTTTGACTTTTATGTTAGGTCATTGCCAAAGCCGAAAAGTTTAGATCGATACGCATCACATTTTTATCGATTTTAAAGCCGCACAGAGACGAGCATTTCAATGCTATGTCTAGTTTTGACATCCCTGCCAAATTCGTCCATTTGTGATCGCTCCTGCATATGCGCGATGTTTCAAAGACATAGTTTAATGTTTGTCGCAGTTTAAAGGGGGTTCTTTCGTGTAAAAGGTTCCATTCAGCAGGAATAATGGTGAATGCTCTTTACCAAGTCATCTCCTTAAATAGTTTGGCGTAAGGACCATCCGACCCAGCAGCCTTCTTAAATTTAAGATTAGATGTCGCTACCATCACTTCATTTTTGTCAGATAGACAAAGATGGTTCGCTCTGCCTGACAGCGGAGTTTGTGTCGCCTTTGCCGTGGTGGTTGTCTGAAACCTAGCAATTCAATAGTGGCACTTCTAATGGCTTCTTGGAATCAGTGTCACTGGCCTTCAGCACTTGATGCTGACTGCAAAGGACTTCTCGAGAGGTTGAGGGATACGATTTTCAATTGCGCTACCAAAGGTGTCCTCTTTTTTTATTTGATCAATTGTCTAGGATGTTTTTAATGATGTAGCTTCGTCGTGTACCTTTGAGGCGTGGCGCATATCAGGCTGTTATAATAAATATAAGTCCGCTGTTTCACCGATCCCAAAAAGACGCTACTTTCGTTTCCAACAGCAATAACCGTAGTAAAAGTTACAGTCTTTCAGACTTCTCTAGACCGGCATATCCTACTGAATACTACTGATACTACCTGAATGGCGGTGATATCATCTTTATTGGAGTACAGGGCCTCCACTGATTTTTTTGTTGAACACGACCTGTCCAATACACGATTCGAAAGTCGTTGTACTTTTTTCGTATCGCTGAGTAAATCCGTTCCCAGATAAGGACATTTTGTAACAATTATTTTTAACGTGGTTGAACAATAAACCACACGTACAACCACCAACCTGTTGGGCCAGACTCTTTCTGGTAGCTTTTGTACAGAAAGAGACAGATATTACGGAAACAATAACCCACTGGCGTTGGTCATAAAGGGTTAATCCGCCAATAACTCTTTACCAACACTTAACCTTTTTGAGATCAGGGATTCAAATACGTCTTAGCAGCTCACATAGACGTAGTACCAGTTCGACCTTAAGGACTATTCACATGAGAGCGAACTGCGAATAGGCGAATCGCTAACAAATCAATTTTAATGTATTTATGAATAAAAAATTGCTATTGCTTCTACCACAAAAGCTTGATATTTAATTGATTTAACATATTATCTAAAAAAAACTGAGCCTAAATTGATTTAAATAGCAATATTTGCAATTACAAAAAATTTCCCGCGAATTGAAAAATTCTTGCCGCGAACTGTCACTCTTTATTCACAATCCACATAATACAGACGCGATCCACAAATACGCGAATGGAAAATTCGTTCGAACATAACCTTGAAATTGACAAATCTTGCTGCTAACATTTACAAATCAGATTCGCGGGTACCTGCGACTAAAAAAAAGTTCTCATGTGAACGAAATGTCAGAATTTACGAATGTTCGTCAGTTCGCAGTTCGCGGTTCGCTCTCATGTGAATGATCCTTTACTGGAATTGTGAATGCCACCGTTAATTCCATCCTTAGAATACGTCCGGAAAAACGAGAAAGTAGTCAAAAGGAACTCCTTCTCTTTTCGTCTGCTGCTGTTACAAACGGGGTTGGTTATCCAATTGCCAGTCGACATAGAAGGCACCCAGCAGTCACCAACGCAGGGGCTGAGTAGTGGAAATTGAATGTAAAAGGCTAGAGTGGAAAAGTATGTGTTCTCAACGCATCACCAAACTTTTGACGAGGCATTTGACAAATACCAAATTTTTTAAGCGCACCAACTTTTTAAGAGCCCTTTTCCCAAAAATTTGTCCCCTGTTTTTGGGGGCGTATCTTACTAAAATATTACATTGTTGGTTCATCTTCATCCAATAAAAGGTGAATTAAATTGAACAATAATATCCTTTCGACAATCTGTTGAATGTCACTGACACAATAAGTCTAAACATTTTCCCCGCCTAAAATATACATAAACAAAGAAAGTCCCTTAAAAAAATAATTACCATCAGGCAAATTTTTGGAAAGAAAACTCGATTAGAGGTAATAAAAAAAACGTCGAACATTTACACCTAACCAAAGCAGCACAGGTCTAGCAGAAAATAGAAATTTATTTAAAGGACCAACAAAAAAATCCTTGCGTCCAGTGTCAAACAAAAACAAGGAAAAAACATTTCCGTTTTGCCAAAGTCAACTCCATACAGCTTTCTCAAAGTGCAACAGGTTCAAAAGGATTTCGCTTTGTAGTGAGGCAAAACTTCAGACACAAGATATAGAGTTCCTTCTACAGCTAATATACCAACAACACACCCAGTGTGTTCACATAAAGTCATCGACTACTATTGGATTGGAAGGGAGTTAACTCTCAAGAGAGGTACCTACAGAATCTCTATCGAGCACCGAGCACAGACCACCACCGGCTTCTCAATCACAAGGATGAGGTGAGAAATTAACGTTTTTTGCGATATAATTTTTTTATTCTCTTTGCTTTTCTATCTTCGGTAAAGGACACAACTTCAATCGGTTGTGACGTTCGAACAAAGCCAATAACACAGTTGAATGGCAAAACTGGGAAAAAACGACTTTGGAGGTCCTGACGCTATGCTTGCTTGTGGAGTTGGAGTAGTTTCTCTACATTTGCGCTACGCTCCTTCTATCACGTCCGGATGGATGGATAATGGCTAACATATTTTTTCCCCATTTTTCTGTTATCCTGATTTTATTTTTTTTCGATTTTTTTTTTGTTTTTTTTTCAAAGGATGTGTCCAGGTAGGTAGGTACCAAACGATTGAAGAACGGGGTAGACCAGCAAAAAAGAAAAATCTAATTTGCACCTAAATTGATGCACAGGATCAGAGAGAAAAATCTATAGCTAGAGTTGTGTTAGCTTAAGCATACCGGCTAGGTTGAAAGTGTGGCAACTCCAGCTATATACGTATCTAGTTGGTTTCAAGAGTTTCTTTTTTTTTCAAGCATTACCGGGAGTTCCTTTTGTTTCCTGGCTATATGTGTTTTGTCAAACCCAAAAGAGTTTAACTCTCATTCAGTGTTTACTTTTTTACAATATTGTTATTGTTTGTAGAAGAGTCCATCTAGGATCTGATAAACTGGAATTTTAACTGAACTTTTTTTTGTGTTTTTTACAAGAAAAATACTTCTGTGATGGTGAAGTAATATAAAAAAAAATAAAAAAATAAAAAAAGTCCTGTTATACTTTGGTGTTATTCTGGGCTTTGTTTTTCCTTTTTCTCTGCAACACAGTGTCAGATCGTATCAGTGACCAATAAGCTTTGGCACAAAGGATTTATTCCTAAAAGCAGATAATTTAATTCAATTGCATTCCAAAGGGACACCGCACAAACTTACACATAGAAACAAGCGCACACATGTACAGTACATGTATACCGTTTGCAGACTGTGTGTAGTCGTGGTATTTGACGTGAAATTCAATTAAAGAGGACACTTTGAGAAATGCACTTTAACTAACCGCATATCCCTTTTTTATTGCTTCTGCAATAACAAAAAAAAAACAAAGTTTATGAAGTGCATATGCATTGGACTTGTTAAATTGTTATCATAAATTGAGGTTATGAAGCCAAGAAAAAACAAATATATGAATGCAGTTGGTGTAGAAAGAAAGGAGCTGTATGTCGCTAACGAAATTTCGAATGCAAATCCTTTGTGGTATGTATAGTAATGTTTGTACTGTATTTTCATTTTGCTATAAATGAGGTTAAATGGCTTCAGGGATAAGGACAAGCTTTTTTGATACGGTAATAGTTGAACTTTTAATTTAAAAAATCTTTCAAAGACAGCATGGTACTTAAGAACTAAGAAAATCAATAATAATATTATTTTAGTTAATTGCTCCCACGATAAAGATTTTGATTTAATATTTTTATATAAAGGGTCTGCCATCTAACGTTTTTTTTTCAACTAGTGTTTATTTCGCGAATGGTAACACTTAGCTCATGTCTGATTTGACAGATAATTAGTACCGATGAACGAATATGGTTGTGTATGGGCTTGAACAACGCTGGAAAATATTGCGACATTACTTTGAAGATCATGGTAATGTTGCAGAATGTGTGTGAAAATTGCGTACGGATTTTGGGAGAAGAGAAGCACCGTCAGCTCCGTGTGTTCGTTATCTTGTGAAAAAAGTGAAAGAAACTGGCATCCTCATCGATAAACCAAAGCGTGAAAAGCCAAAAACAGTGCGTACACCCGAGAAAATTGCTGCTGTGGCAGAAAGTGTGCGTGAAGCGCCATCAACATCATCAATTCACCGTCGTTCTCAACAATTGAACATTTCGGAGACATCATTGAGACGAATTTTGCATAAAGACCTTGGTATGACGCCATACAAAGTCCAATTGGTTCAGGAGTTGAAACCAACTGACCATCCAATGCGATTTCGCTTCGCTAAGTGGGCCTGCGATCGACTTAGAGAAGATGCCGATTTTGCCAAAAAAATCATCTTTTCAGATGAAGCTCATTTTGATCTTGGCGGGTATGTAAACAAGCAAAATTGTCGCATTTGGGGCACATAAAACCCGCACGCATACATTGAAAAGCCGATATACCCAAAACGAGTCACTGTTTGGTGGATTTTGGTCCAGAGGCATAATTGGGCCATTTTTCTTCGAAAATGAGCAAGGAGTGGCCGTTACAGTCAATGGCGATCGTTATCGGGCCATGTTGAACGAATTTTTGTTCACAAAAATTGAAGAGGAGGATATTGGCAACATTTGGTTTCAACAGGACGGCGCTACGTGCCACACAGCGGAAGCTACACTCGATGTTTTGCGCCCTGTTTTTGAAGATCGCATTATCAGCTGCAGAGCTGATGTCGTTTGGCCACCGCGGAGCTGCGATTTGACACCGTTAGACTATTATTTGTGGGATGCCGTAAAAGATAAGTGCTACGCCGACATTCCTGAGATAATTGACGCTTTAAAGGACAATATTCGTGAAGCCATTTGTGAAATATAGCTGCACACAATCGATAATGTGCTTAAAAATTGGACCGATCGTGTAGGCTACTGCATGGCCAGCCGAGGCAGCCATTTGAATGAAATTATTTTTCATTATTAACCGGAAGCATTGTACTTTCAAATAAAAAAAGAAATTCGAGAAAATATTCAGTAGTTTTTTGTTATAGCATTTTGAAAAAAAAAAAGTTATTTGGCGGACCCTTTATTTTTCTTTTTTTGTAATGCCATCACAGAGCAAAACACAAACACTACGTTATGTAAGCTCTCAGTATCGCCTTACGCAACGGTTGTTTGTTGCGCCACTAAGCTTCATCTACCGATCTTCATCGTATAGACTTTTTCAAATAAATACAAATTTAATTAATTTAAAGTTAATGAACAAATGGACTTTTTAAAATCAAATTCGTAACAAAATTCATTAAATGTGCACGGCCCATTATTACCACAATTGCTTCACAATACCCGCAGTGAACTTTGCGGAGCATACATATTTAAAAGAAAGATCAAATCTGGTGAATTAATATGATATATAAGAATATCGCGAATAAACAGTACAAAAATTGCATCGCGTCTAAAACTTAAAGTTTGCAGACCAACTAAATTGCATATTCTGCAATAATTGTAAAGCTCATTAGACATATTTAATTTACGAACCGCGTACCTAGAGAAGTTTTTTTTTTACTATTTCGAATTAAGGCTATTTATTGTAAAGCTCATTAGACATATTTAATTTACGAACCGCGTACCTAGAGAAGTTTTTTTTTTGCTATTTCGAATTAAGGCTATTTATATCTTGAAAGTCTTTACTATTACGTTTAAGGAACCTAATAATGACTTGTACTTGGCAATGACATAATCATAATGCAAAAAGAAACTTAACTTATTGACAAATATGACACCAAGATCATTTATAAAAAAATTATGCTTGATTGAAGTACTGATACGATATGCTGAAAAAACTTTAGATTTAGAAATGCTAAGTTTCAAAGCATTACGATTGCACCACTCCGACAATCTATTAATATCTGATTGGAAACGAATGCAATCAGTTACATTTGTTATCCGAGAAAATAATTTCAAATCATCCGCGAAAGGCGAAACCTTACAAAATTGAAAGATTTCATGAACATCAATAATAAATATTGTAAAAATCACGAGGCCCAAATGACTACCCTGTGGAACACCCGAAGTATATAGTAGTTACGCGAGAAGTCAAACTATCGGCTTTAACCATTTGCCTTCTATTAGTCAGGTAATTACTAAACCATTTTATTATCGAGGAATGAAAACCTAAAGACCTTAGCTTTGCCAAAAAAATGGTCTGATGCCTCTGCCAAACGAAACGCTTTTGTAAAGTCTGTGCCAGTCAAAACTATTAAATGTACGTATTAGTCAGCAAAGCTAAATTAGTAGCAAAAGATCGCCCACGAACAAAACCATGCCGACTACTTGAAATAATTTCTTTTACCACGGAAAAGAATTTGTTCTAAACAATGCTTTAAAAGAAGTTTGGTATTGCAGAAAGCTTTAATATTGGCTGATAGTTTTGAACTTTTGCTTTTATAAAAACGTGTTATGAAAGAATACTTCCATTCATTTAGGATGTTCCCAGTTACAAGAGACTGGTTAAAAATAAATTTAAGTGGATGAACATTAACATTTTTATACCCTATCCTAAGGGTATATTAATTTTGACTCATAGTTTGTAACACCCCCTAATATTCGTCATAGACCCCTAAAAGTATATATATTTATGATCAGGACCAAAACCTAAGACTATTTAGCAGTGTCCGTCCGTCCGTCCGTCATCAATTTATAGGCCTTTAAATTAAAGCTAAAAAGCCGAAATTTGGAACATATACTCCCTAGGATCCCGAAATTGTAGAGCGTAAAATTTTTGTTGATACGCCCACTACTACGCCCACAATTTATAAAAAACAGTTTTAAAGCTAAAGTTAGTGATCTTGTAATCTTTACAAGATATGTAGGTACTGCCCACCTTTACAAGTTTGTCATATAAAGTTTTTTGCCACGCCTACATTTTGTGGGCGTTTTTCACTAAAATGCTGTTTTATTCGAAAATTTTTATAGAAACCGAAAAAAAATGTTTAACAAGATATTTAGCCAATATTTTTTCCAATATATCGCCTATACCAAGTTGTTGGCCACGCCCACTTTTCGGGGGCGTTTTTTCAAAAAATATGTTTTTTTTATAAAATTTATAGAATAAAATAAAATTGTACCCATCATCTTCTTAACGCTTTTTTCTTTACGGCATATAGGGATATGGATAGGGTATCATACTGTTCGCCCCACGCGGACTGTAGCCTTTCCTTATGTTTTTTAATAAATATTACCACAGGAATCCCATCTGGGGCAGGCTTGCTATTTAAATTTAGTTTTTTATGGCGTTTATTAAATCGTCATCCGAAAATTGCAAAACATGGATGTCTAAAACTTCAAGAAATCTCTACTATTTATTTAAGTGTGCTGTGTTTTAAGGAACTTTAACTATTAACATCATTTTGCAAGTCGAAACAGTCAGATGGGGACTTGACTAATTCAAACATAAAAAATATCAATTAATGAAATGTTGTATATTTTAAACAATTTTTTGAACACAATTCTAAATTGGTGATTAGTCAAAAGGTATGCAAGTATTCCGAAAATAAAAAAAAAAATTTGGTCCTTAAAGATCCCTTCACATATTTTGCATTTAATTAAACTGAGGAACATAAGTAGTGTCGGCTTTAAATGACAAACCTTAATAAAAATATATCAAAACTCATTGCAGAACATCGCAATGTTATTGTTTTTCACTAATATCAACAAAGCTTGCCAAAAACTTGTTCAATAAACACAAGGTATCTCAAAATCTCGATGAAACCTTTACCAGTGCTGCATTAGTAAATAATACTAGGTTTTTTTGCAAGACCGAGGAAATCATCTATCTCCCAACATTTATGTAACCGAAGAAGATATAGAGTTTACAATAAGCAATTTGCGACTTAAAAAAGCGGGCGGCCTTGATCTTGATAAAAAAAAATCATTTTAAACAGTTTCCCAAGGAAGGTCAATTTGTATCATTAATTATAAATGCATGTCTTATATTACAATACTTTTCTTGGCTAATAATAGTGCCAATATTAAAAGCCATCACAAAAATTTTAAAATTTTTCAAAGTTTTTTCTTAATTCAACTAATTGAAACTTCGTATAAATTGAAATAATACTCCAGTAGAAATTTGCAATCGTATCAAAAAACACAATTTGTTTGCAAGAAAAAACCCGCTGGTTTACTCAATTTCGGTGCGGTCATTCCAGCATAAGTGACGCCGAACGTTCTGGCCGCCCAATTGAGGTTACAAGACCAGCAAGAACCCATAATGGACCATGGGCGTGTGAAGGTCTGCTATACCTAAACATTTGTTACATAAAAAAACTTTCGGCAAGATGGGTGCCACGTTTGATTACAATCTACAGCAAACGCAATCGTTTGAAAACTTTAACGAAGTGTTTGGCGCTATTCAAGACAAATTCTAACGAGTTTTTGTGTCATTGGGTAACAGTTTATCCACGGTTATCCAATGACACATGGTTTTACCACAAAACACAAACCAAGGAAACGTCAAAACAATAGACTTTTCCTGGTGAATCGAAGTCAAAGAAGGCCAAGGTGGTTTTGTCAGCATACAAGGACATGGCGACAGCTTTTTGGGATGCGCGCGGAGTTCGTTATATCGACTACCTTGAAAATGGTAAAACAATCTCCGGCGCATATAACGCAGAGCTGCTGGATTTGAAGCAATAACTGTCGCATTTGGCGAAGAAAAAAATTATTTTCCACCAGAACAACGCACTGGCGGCCCACAAGTCTGCAGTTTCATCACACTTTGATTCCCCCTGCGATTATTGGAATCAAAAAATTGGAGAAACTTTTGATAAAGTGTATCTAGCTAAAAATAGAATATGTTGAGAACTAAAAATATTTGTATGCTGTAAAGGGATTTCCTTATTGAATTTTTCAGGGACTTATAGATCCACCCTCCTATGTGTGGACTTAAAATCAATGAAGAGATGGTGAATCTGGACTTGGAACTCATTGATTTTTTCGAGCATTTAAATTAATGTAAAGATTTTGTCTGCCCGGTCGGATAGATATGCATCTTTTAGCGGGTATATGCCTCGATCAATACTGCAGTACATGCCGCCAACTAGTGTGATCTGATCAGAACTGAAGCTTAGAGAAAATTAAACATGCACAATTTCGGCTTACACTTTGTGTTGTTTTGTTTTAGATAATACTACAAATTTGGTGAACCCGCAAATGTTTGAAAAGATTCTTGAGAATCCAGAATATTTTCTATCTGGATTGGAGCATGTGAAATTAATAATAAACACGTTCCAACGAATTCGCAAAAATATCATTCAGAATTTAAAGGAATTCCTAATGACGGAAGGTATCGTTCGAAATTATTGGCCCACAATAGACCAACATAACACAAAGGAATCAAATGATCGCCCGAGGCAAGCAGTGAAACAGCTGAAACTCCAGCCTCTCAGTGTTGACGATGGCAATCGCAAAATGTTGTTGATTCATTGAACCATTCGATAAATTGCTTTATGTTTTCGAAAGGCTCCCTGAAATTACGTCATAGGGAACTACACCCAAAAATTAAAATGGAAAAGAGCCCAAAAATCTCCGTACAAAATTGGGGCATTTTTTCCTAGAAAAAAACGCCCAAATATTTTGGCACAATTGCCAAGAATTATTTCCAAGAATAATTTCCTATGGCGTCATTTTAGGCAGCCTTTCGAAACATTGCCTATTTTCACTTGTAAAAACCTTTTTTAGGTTCCTTTCATTGTTATTCTTAAAGCAATACGATTGTATTCCGTGAATCAATTCTTCTTCATTTTATTTTCGTTGGCAGTGCGTCTATGATCTGGGGTGAGGGATCATATCATCTCAACTTTTATTATTCTTATTTATCCCGTCCCTGCACTGAAGATTTTATAAAAATATTCGATTAATAACCAAATTTTTCCAAAATCACTGGTAATTTACAAGTTGATTTTGTGAGGTCTTTGTACTCTAATATGACACTGTGATATGAAATTGTGATCTTCTTCGGTGCAGATCAAATAATTCTAGTTTTTGTTTTGCAATATTTTTGAAATAATTCGTTTATGTAGAGAATCCCGGGGGTCCCAGAATTCAATCCGCCCGGACCACCTAAAAGTTGCGAAATTCTGACAAACATCCAAGAGGAAGAATTTTATGCGAACCTTCTCAAAAATAGAAATATTTCTCCAGACAAAACAATTATTTATTTACAATATTATCAAAATTAGAAATGCATTGCTATCGTCATTTCTAAAACGACAGCCCTGGGCTTAACAGCTTTTTTTATATTGCACTAACAACGAAAGTCACACTAGAATTCCATTCCAAAAAAAAAAACCCCAATGCCAAAAATAAATTGTATCTACATAGATATGGATTTATTTATGTATCTATTACAAAATGTAAATCCCAACAAACAAAGATCAGCAAAACTTACACACCCATCTGTGCATGCAAGGCATTTATTTGAAAAAGGAATTCTTTAACGAGTGGGTACGAGTACGAGACCCACCTGAAATGACATAAAATAAGAATTGTCTCGGAGAGCAAAAGAGAGTCGAAGATGCGACGGTATTTTTCCAAAAAGGATTAAACTTTAGAAGACGTTTACAACCTCTCTGTGCTTCAGTATGGGTATATCTTGCTCTTAGTCTGGCTCTGGAGCTGCAACAGGCTTTTGTGATATCTCCACCATACTTTTCCACCCCAAATGAACACACGTCTGTCTGTATCTGTATGTGTCCCGAAACAACTCCCGCAAATTTATGTGTTTAGAGTGGTGGTGGCAAAAATAAATCGTTTTCGTATTTACCAAAAGGATGCGATTTTCACTGTTTACGCTCATAATGTCGTTCGTAAAGATTTCTGGGATATCGAGACGACAAGACATCTTCAAATGTTTGGGTTGAATATGTTTTTTTTTTCGTTTTCTTTTTTTCTTAGAAAGGAAAATCCAGCTGCATTATTTTGAAGGGTTCAGCATGCAGATTTTCAATTTCAAGTTGCCTGTAAGAAACTATAACAGATCCTGTCACTTTAACTATAAAGATAAAAGGATGTGGAAAGGTGTAAGAAATATTAGGAAAGTTGTGCAGACACCTACTCCTCCCACACAAACAGCTAAAATGGTGATGGGTTAAAAACTTGGGAACAGTTTACAGTAAACTAATTGAGTTTGTTTTGCAAAATATGGATTTTAAATTGTAGGTAGGGAAATTCATTTTAATGGGTGAGAGGAATCATATGGTTCTTTGCGATGAAGACAGAACTCTACCAAATTGCTATCACAGTTTGAAAAACAACATGGTGATGCTTATTAGCCTTTTCGAAGGTTGCTCAGCTACCCAAAGCAGCATGGCTTCCGCAGATCACTTGTTAGTCACTAATCTTAAAGATTTCATTACTTATATGCATTTAAAAACGAACATTTTAAATACAAATCCTCATAAATACATAAAAATAAAAAACAAAACTCTGCCTACTGTGAAACTTAAAGGATTATAACCAGGGATGTTACGGAGCTTCGACTCCGAATCCGATAAGTCGGAACATGCGGTTTAAATTGCACCTTCGAAACCAGCTCCGGTTCCGATATAAGCACAACGGAGGGTTTTCATGAACAGTGATGAAGAGAGGACAATTTCTGAGATCGCTTTTAAATTTATATAATAGAGAAAAGTGTCTAAAGGTTTTAGAGCCAATTGTTCGACCATTTTTTTCGGCTCCACCAGGTTTCGTTTGATTTATAATTCACTACGCCCGGAACAGTTGCTGTTTTCAAAATATAATTTAACCATTTCAAAATTTGAATATTGTATTTTTTTATATCTAAACAATATTATTGTCAAGTGACAAAGCAATTTTTATTTTTTATGCCCGATGACTGAACTATCAGCTGCATATGCTCCATTAACAAGGAAGTTCATTGTGTAAACGTTATAAACCATTCTGTAACACACTAATCGCAACGTACCAGTGTGACTTTCGGCCCGGCAGATCGACCATAGACCAAATTTTCACAATAAGGCAAATAAGGGATAAGACCAACGAGTTTCAAGTCGAGACACACCTCCTTTTTTAGTCCAACTAGTTTAGTATATCAGCAGTCCGAATAGCAGTTCTGAATTCGTCCAACGCCATAAAGAGCCCTTGGCGATGAATGCTATAATCACATTATGGACCTTGCGAAAAAAATTCCCCTAAACTTAGCGTGGCCAAAATACTTTGTTTTTTTCTAATCCAAAGCTTGTGAACGAAGTTATTTGTCTTAGGTAACCAATAATGAATGCCACTTCCGTTTCGCCTAAGCGTCCATAATTCAGACCCCAATTAATTGGCAACAGACATCTCAGACACTGACTGTTGTCGTTGCGTTGCAATTCAATCAGTTTTTACTCATTGTTTCTCTGCCTCTTCGAATATCAATGCTCAATAGACAATTTTCCGATTATTTAAGTCATCGGAAGTGCTCGTGCTTCGACATAACCCCACCGGCACACGCTCACTTTAAATATCGATTGCCTTATTGGCTCTGGTATCCAGCAAATATGTAGATTTCCGAAGCCAAGCAAATTTCAATGAGAATCCTTAGAATTTAATCAACATTTCTCCGGTAATTTCCATATCAGCAGCAGGACATTCATCTCACACTCTTCTCCGTCTCCGAAGCATTTTGCAGCAGTAGCGGCTCCGCTCACTACGGGTGCATCATCAAATTTCGTTGAATGCCAATGTATGTAATCCGATTATTCAATGGTCGTCGTTTCATTCACCATTGCTACTCACACTGTTGCCTTATAGGTTTGTTGATTAATTGTTTACACTCCCCTGAAACGTTCCACTAAATCCCGACACTGTCAAAGGAGATCTGATTTTTTTTTGTTCCTCATCCAAATCCGAGCGCGATACTTCAACAAAGCGGAAATGAGCAAAAAGTTGAAACGCCTTTTTGATGCTTTCATCGCTTCCCGGGGCCGTTGAGCTGTGTCCGTAATTCGATTGTCAAACATATTTGACGGTCAAATGGGTTTAACGCGAAAAAGGTCGCAGTATTTTTTAGCACCGCACAAGCGAACACAGCCCTCGGCTTTTGACAGCTACATACAGAGGGAGGCACTGAATTTCCATCCGACTGCACGCATATGCAAATTATTTTTGGATTTTTTCTCTTTCTCTCATATTCATCGTTGTTATGCCCGCTGCGCCCTATTTTTATCCATTAAACGCCCCATTTAGTGTTGAATATTCATTTGACCGTTAATTATTGCCCTGAAGTTGGTGGTGGTTTTTATTATTTTTATTCATTTTACTCATTTTTTTTTTGTCTCGAGTATTATTAGCACGTGTGGCTGATATACCCTCTCAGTGGTCGAAAGCAATTAAGCGGAATTCCCTATATCTATCTATTCTTGGGTAGAATTGATGTAATTCACTCCGATGACTAGCACCATAGCAGAGTGTGCAACTTTACTCTTGCGGACTGTCAATCAAAGGGAAATATTTCTAATCCCTGTGCCCAGGTATTTCACAGAAAAAACAAGCGCACAGAAAAAGATGTTGTATTTGTATCCTTTCGACAGCACATTACATGACACATACTCGTACTCGTATGAGCAGCAACATAAACACGTATGCCAGTGTCAACCCTTTTGGATAAGCCAAGTATGGCATATTATCCTATATCGACAGGGATGAGAAGAATCTTTTGTTTTAACCCTCCCTTCTTTGGTGGCTTTACGCTTGCAAAAGGGTTGAAAATCGTTTGGTCTCACATTAGGTGGATATAAGGGTAAAGGAGGGGCGGGTGAACGCGGTCGGTGTAAAAAGATGTGACGGATAGACCCTTATGACGATGATCATCAGCAAATATGTGTAAAAAGGATAATCGAATGTTTTCCACCCATAAAGCATGTAATGACCAACAATGGTTTTGTTGGTAGATTTACATTTTAATGGATTAAGTGTAGGGGAATTTGCAATAAGGAAGGTTCCATTTGGGATAGAATGTAATTTTTGTTACAGCAGGGAGGGTAAATTTGAAAATCTACTAGAGTGGTCCACTCCGAATCAATTTGTTGTCTTAATTGTTCTTTGAAATTTTTGCTTTTAGACCATGCTGAGATTTAAGTATTTCTGTGAAATCGACTTGGGATTTATCGAAAGAAATAACAGGATATGCACCACGATGCCTTGAAATCCGGTTCAGAGATAGGTTTATTGCTCAAAGGATTATTTAACAATCTAAAATATATGTGTTCGAAATTTATTCATCTTGTATCGCAAGTGTGAGCATCTTTAGCATCTCTGTAACAGATAGAAGACGTGAATTTACTACTACTTCTAGACAAGGCAATTGTATTGCCAAGAGTAAGTGTCTTGAGGTACTTATTTGAAGATTTTAAAGTGCTCTCTGCTCTTTTCAATATATCAATATCCAACAAAAATAAGTTAAATAAACTTAAATGGATAGAGCAGAAGATTGAAAGGAGAAGGGTCAATACTTACTGTCCAACCTGCGCCTCAACCAATAAGCCTCTCCTACTAGCGCGATCTTTGGCAAACTGCCACCAGTTGGGCGCGAATTGGTAGAGGTCGCTCTTCCTGACAGTGGAATTCGTGTCGTGTTTGCCGTTTAGCAATCTGCAGAAATGATTTATCCATATCCTTAGCACTCCATTGGGACTTTTTTTTTCTCGGGAGTCTTGGGTTGAGTGAACTATGTTGGCTGCACGGAATGTTGGGACATCTTAAATACTTGAAAAGTGCTTATATCGACCTAGGACATCGACTAAAATAATTTAAAAGTCAAATTTCAGGCAAAATTAGTTTTGTCGAGAAACTTCTGGAAACTTTCTTGGTAGCTTGGTCCATTTCCACCGTTTAACAAGAAGTATTATCGGCCTTTGAAAATGAAATTGAACACAAAAATCTTTTTCTTAAAAAATGAGCCGATTGAAAAATAATTGAGAAAAATAATTTTCTTCTTGTTTTTACATAAACTATCGCAGATCCTTATCGTATAAATAAACAGAACTGATGGCTTCCCTACACGTGACCATGATACATATAATTGTCTGGCATGGATATACTAAGTTAATTCCGTACATAATTCAAACGATTGTCCTTGCGCCTTATTTATTGTCATAGCGAACGCAAGCCGTATTGCGAACTGCAATCTTTTGAAGTCAAAATGTAAATCTGATACAATTATAAGCGATAAGGCGGCAGTTTAGGCAAATCCAAGGAATTCAGAAATTCATCTTGATTTGTGAGCGTATCTACTGATTGATATGTTACAACCTCACCAGGTACATCACTTAAAGTATCCGCATTCAATTGACCGACGTTCTTATTTTTAGCAGCCAGTATTGCTCTTTCAGCTAACTAATTGTGATTTCGATAACTTTGCGCAATGTTTGGAAAAACAGTTGAAAACAAATGTTGTTTTGTTTGTGTGAAATTACAAAAAATATCTGGCAAAGTGATTAGCATTATTAAAAATTTGTCTAAAGCTTGATCCCATCTCAAAAAAATTGGAGCACGACCGACTCATATTGTCATGTTCAAAGGAGGGAAACTATGAACCCCGTCAAAAAGGCAATGGCAATCAACGTTCCCTTACAATCGCGTAAGAGAAGCAGGCTTAAAAACTCCCGGATCACACAAATGCAGAAACACCAGCATTTGATTGGCCTCAATGATGAAGTGATCCAAAATCGGGATGCCTGCAGATATTTTTTGAGGTCGAACCGGCGAACCCCACAGGCGGACCAGTAGGAATGCAGTGAAGTGGGAGGGTTATGATCCCTGTTATCCTGATTATAATCTCGTCGTTAAATGCAGAGAAGAAGGAATTTGTCCATTTCCTATCGACAGTAGTGGCCTAGAAAACTCGTCAGCCTATGGGTCATTTTGTAATTGTACTCTCAAATTTATTATTCAAGTGAGTGTTTGTACATTTCTCCATAAATTGGATGACTTTAAAGATATCTTTAATTCATCTGCTGAAGGTGAACGGGGAATCACTGGCGGTGTTTGACGGAAATCACCAGCCAATAAAATCAAATCATCATTACGTCAATCTTTGAAAGTCCTTCCAAAGCTTCCACTGATCTCTTATGTGCCATTGTAAATTCATCCCACACTATAAATTGGCATTGTTGCAAAGGTTTTTCCATCCCATGAATTTTTAGAAATATTACATGTTGGATTTTTATTAGTTGGCATATTCAATGATAATTTAAGTGCAAAGTGCTATTCTAGACGATGCGAGTGCTAATGCAATATTTTTCGGTGATCTTATAATCGCTAATAACAAGGAAATAAAATACTCCTGGCGCGTTTAAAAAAAAACATTCCTCCGCTTGCTTTATGGTATCATATGCATTTCTTTCAAATTTATAAATGTGTTCAGATCATTTATAGTATCGTATTTCAGTTCACGTTGCACTTCCTGATTAAATTCTTAGTAATGTTTTGTAACACACCGCGCTAAACCATAAAAATGTAATAAAATGCAGCCTTTTTTTCAGTCACGCACAACACACACATACATTTTCCGATTTCAATCAAACTTCACAGAAACCATATACAAACAAATACCAAAGATGTGTGAAAGTTTGGTTAAAATGTGTAAATGCGTTAAGACGTGAATCGGCGACAAACGAACACAATTTTAAGGCTCAATAAGCAGTACCTACTATATAAGATTATAAGCTAAATAAATTGGAATAAATAGATTGTTTTTATACAGTTCTTTAAAAATACATATTTCAGTCGCAAGATATTTTACTACAATTGAATTGTATTTTTAAAATCTACAAATCAATCTAATAAGTTATCATTTATTCCTAACTAAAAGTCATACGTAATATTATATCTGTAGACATTACACATCCATATTGATCAACTTCGTACGTGACGCAAAACTAAATAAGCCCGGCTTAAAGTATTTCGTCGTAATAACACCGTTGTCGTAGTACTTGTTTTTGGTGCTGCTTTGAAATCAGAACATTTAAATAAGACTGTGACTAAGTTCCAGAGGGAAAGTGCCCTATGAGTACATGGATAGCAATGTGTACTAATGGCTTTATCTATTGTTTAACACAAGAGCATGTAATGCTGCTGTTTTTTTTTTTTTGCTGATAAGAAATGTCAGTTGAATATAATTAATTGAAATGATTCCAAACTCATGAAAGGGGGATTTCTCTGCAACTGTGTGTGAGTGTTACGGCTGGCTAGGCTTTATTGGTGGTACTCGTATGTTTGTCAAGGGATGTTTTGATATCACTTTTGATTTTAATTTTTTCAACTAGCTAAACTCAGTTTTAAATGCTACAAATCGTAATTGTTGAGCAATCTGGCAACAAATCCAGACTTAATGTACTTACTATTAAATATCATCGTAAATTTCCAAGTAGGTTGGCTTCTTGCCCTGTAGCAGAGACGACCTTTCGATTTAGTCGAAAATGTTTGAAGGTTTAAAATAGTTCAAATGCATAAGTAAATTTCTGACTTTAAAGAAAATTCTAATATCTTGGGGCTGATTTGTTTGCTCTCAAATGGTACTAGTTTTTCTATAAATGGCTCTAAAAATTGTGGCTTTTTTTTGCATTTCATCTTAAAACATCAGCACTTTAGAAACAATTTTCAAATACAGATAAATGACCAACACATATGTACCTTCATAGTCTGATAATTAAATAAACAGGCCTTTTCGCAAGTTTTTCGTATTTACTGTACTTAATAATCAAGCAAAAACGACACAGACTACAAAGTGAATTATTTTCACCAGCAAAAAGATTGGTGTATTTTTGTCTGGATACATATTTTTGAATTTTGAAATTAACTGTCCGAATGAAAAGTGAATTAACTATCAAGCTTCAAGCTTGTGGAAACTTTAATTGAGTGACTAATAGTAAGTTGCAACTTTATAACACTGCTTTAAAATGTTACATTTTATCTTGTCGCAGAAAGCCACGATTTTTAGTTGAAATAATGTAACATTTTAACCGATTTATACATTCATTTTTTAAACATATACACCTATATATATATAACACGAGTTAACGGGAAGTTACCCTTAATTCATGAGTTATGTGTAATATGTTATTAATAAAACAAATCTGAGACTAACTGACGTTTTCAAACTGTGAGTTAACTTAACTCACCGTGGAAGATGGTTTAACGATGGTTTAGCAGGCAAACGAAAATTTCTCACTTTTCTTTCGTTTTTTTTTTGTACAATTCCCCATTTTTATTGTTAACTTTGCACTTTTAAATTTAAAAAACATTTATTTTATTACATTGAATTTGAAAAATGCTCTATAGACAAAGAAAATTTGACAAGTAAGTGGGTGAGGCAAATAAAAGTTTATTTTTAATACAACTATACAATAATATGCATAAAATTAAATGTTGTATATTATTATGGCATAGTATTATGGCTTTATTAGTAAGATAAAATCTTCTCATTAACGGGGGATCATGCGGGGACTAGCATACCAGTCTCACGAACTTTGCTTCATTTCGGCCAAAATTTCTTTTCAAAAGACCAACTGTTTGAACTACACAGCACTCACTTTGGAAATTAGTTTTCAATATTTCCCAATGTTGTTCAAGCGTAAAGCTACTCATTTCGTTCCGCGGAGGTATGATACTGACTTTTAGTCAAGATTTCGAGCGGGAAACAGCTGTCAGTATCAAATTACTTATGAAGAAACCACAAGATAGCCCTTCATTTATGATACAGAAATTATGATAACGTTTCGCAAAACATTAGACGCAGATACAATGAGTGAAATTTTCTTGATTTTTTTTTTTCATTTACATTTGCGCATCAGTTACGCAAACTTAACAACAATTAACTTAACATAATGCCTTTCCAGACCTACCAATAATAAAAAATATTTGCGTTGATGAACGTGTGGCATAGTTAATTGAGCATTAACTGCGCAGTAATGCGTTTCCGAAATCCCCAGTACTTTAAGCAAACGCGAATATATTAGAATCGGCCAAAGTTGTTTTAAACATATTTGGTACCTGCAATAATAATATTATAGTTTCTAAATATTTTTTATGGGAATTAAAATCTCATCTAATAGAGCAGCCCCCAAAACTTCGAACCCTGCACTCGAACCTACCAAATAAAAAGTGTTGAATTGTGGATTTATTCAGAACTAAAGTACGTATGTATATATTTGCTTTCATTTTAATTATTTAGTAAGTTCTTAGAGGTTAAGTAGATTAGAATCTTATGCCTGTAGCGATATGTCTCTCCTGTCGCTCCTCCTAGGGTTTAGCAAAAACTGCTTGGCAAGCACTTAATTATGTATAGGTAAAAGGAGAACATTTTTCCAATAACTAGAATGTGCTTCTTCAGTTATCTATAAAATTTGTACACCTTACCTTACACTTGTGTGACACTTATTCTTATTCGTATAAGTTAGTCAAATTTATATATTGTAAACGGAAAGTTTGAACATTGTGAAATATAACAAAATACAATCCAATTACATTATACCGATTCTTTAAGTAATTACATTGGTTAACAGATTAACATATTTGTATCAATAATAATAATAAATATTGCAGGCTATTTGTTTAAGTGAACAAGCTATGCAGCAAGACAATAATGAAAGTGATTCTGAAAGACGCAGCATTAATCTAAGAAGTATACTACGACCACCAGCTGTTTCATTTAGGTGAGTTTTGTAAAAGAAAAATACATTTTTTTAAAAAGTTTTAAGTTTTTAAATTGTGTGTACCGCTTCTCCGAGTCAAAATTAATTTGTCACATTTAATAAAATCTGTAATAATGAAATTAGTGGACCATTATTTTTTTTATGACACCATTATCTGAAAGAACTTAAATATTCTACCTTAAATTTTTAATAAGTTTAAATGTGTAGGACAGTTTTTTTTAGAAATAAATTTGTTGGGTGAAAACAGAATGAGCCTGACAACCCATCTAAGGCTGCTATGAAGCTGTTATCTAGGCCAAGCCCTCTGGAATCCGCAATAGGTTTGCCTTCGCAACGGTTCGGTATTCCTTGCTTTCCCAAAACCTTGCGGCTGATATTCAAAGATTCTTTTTTCTTAAGTATCAATTACTTAAAGAATATGTTTACATCTTGGTTTATTTTATAGAGTAGGATTGTCGAATTTGGGACGATAAAAATCCGAACGAGATAAACTAAATTGCAACGAATCCAGTCTCTGTTTAGTATGGATTTCGGACTGGCGGCATAATCGGTCCATAATTCTTTAAAAACGACACGTTGCCCGCGTTGAGCGCAATCGGTCGATAGTAACCAATTTCATTTGGCCTTAATTTTATGATATAGGCACCAATGACATTGGGTTTCAACAGGACGGCCCTACGTGACATGCAGCACGCGCGATTATCGAACATGGTTATCTTACTCGGAGGCGATGTAAGTTGGCCACCGAGATTTAACCCCGTTAGACTTCTTCTTGTAGGGTTTTCTTCGCAGGCCGTAGGTCCATGCCAAAAAACCACAAGCCACCACTGTCCAGTTTAGAAAGTGCTTATACTTCGTCTTTAAAGTTAGAAGAACCCATTTGTTTTGCTTAGCCAAATTATCAGAGATTTCTTATGCAAATTTTTCGTTAAATCTCCACTAAGGTGTCATTTAGACCGTATTGGCGTCAACAGAAAGCATGCAAATTAGAAGACGGTATACTCCCTCTTCTTTTTACGCAGGAGTTTCTTCTCCTTTCTACAGTATCCTCGCTGCAGCGCTTATAAAAGTGCACGTATTATAATTCTACTGACTCTTTTTCTGTGGTATCTACGGCGATCTTTTCTACCTCTTTTATGATATTACATACTGCTATCCACTACACAACCTCACAATATTTGCACACTTAAGAATTAAATTAGATTCGGAACTAAAATGAAAATCGCACGTAAAGAAGACCTCGTTATTAAATAAATTCAAATGCATTGCTGCTGTCGATTTGCCGAACTCAGTATGCAGAACAAGCTGCTTTTACACAGGAAAGTTCTAAAACCGGTTTGGACGTATCGTATACAACTTTCGGGTTGTATCAAAACAAGTAACATTCAAATTTTACAAACTTTTCAAAATAAAGTGCTAAGAACGCCTCGTGGTATATTAGAAACAGTGATATTCACCGAGACATATGTAGGTATAACTACCATCGAAGACGAGATAAAAGCATTTGCCCGTAAGCAATGGACTTGCCTTTATGCCCATTACAATAACGGAATGCTACAAATTTATTGCGCCAACTTCACTGGCTAAAACCATTTGAACTAGCGTTTTGATGTAACCGCGAGCAATTGGCGGTATTAGCAGGTGCTTCTGCTGGGATGTTGCCTGCCAAACATGAAATGAGAACTACTGGATAGGAATAACCTAGTTGTAGTATATAGTATTTTTAAGGGAGATTTTAAATGCAGCCAATAAATTTGATTAGATTTAATAACGAGCTCTTCCCGTTTCTTCTTTACGTGCAATTTCCATTTAAATTTCGCATCTAATGTCATTCCCAAATATTTAGCTTCATTTGCGTAAAAGTGCACTTATTATAATTTGTACGGATTTGCATAAATTTTATTTCGTTGAGGACAATGCGCCAAGTTTTTGTCTACTCAAAAACGCTGTTGATAGCCCGTTGGAGCTTGTTGGTTGCTGATTCAACCAAATTACTCACGGCTAATATAGCTGTACCATCCGCAAACGTAGCTACAGTTGTGTCTTGTTCTTGCGGAATATCTCGAGTATAGATTAAAAATAAAATCGTACCCAGAACGCGATTTCTTTAAATTCGGAATATTCGTTTTCATGCTTAACACGGAAGAGTCTGTCCGCTGGATAAGAACTTAGTTTCTCATTTAACTGCCTTGGAAAGGCCAATTTAAGCTTATGTTTCAAACCCGTATGCCATTCTTTATTAAAAGCCTGGGAAACGTCAAGGAAAACGTTAGAACAATTTTTTTCTCCTCTAGAGTTTTTCTATTTCATTAGTCATTCTATAAACCTGGTCGATTGTGGAGTGCTTGGTTCTAAACCCGAATTGGTGGTCTTATATTAATCGGCGCTCTTCGATAATCGGATATAATCGCTCCAATAATTAATACCTTTGATATTATTGGTAAAAGCGAAATAGGTCTATACGATTTCTCGTCATATGGAGACTTTCCGGGCTTTGGAACCATAATGACTTCAGCTACCTTCCATTGTCGTGAAACGTACAGTAGTCTAAACGAAGCATTCACTCTTCAAGGTCCTGCCCTGCAATCAAATCATATCCAGGAGCCTTGTTTAATTTCAATTTTTGTATTTCATACCGCAGTTCAGCCAGTCTGGTATCCCGGCTAAGATTGTGTCTTCAATTAGTTCTTTAACGTCAAAGGGCTTAAATGTTTTCTGATAGGAGGCGCTTTTAGTTAGTGAATGTAATAAATTAACGCCACGTTATTTTATTACATTCAAAACTTTTGCCTTCCATCTACTCTCTAATTAAAAAATATATATAATTAACACTTTTTTTACACTGTCTAGCCTTTTTCCTCAAAAAAAAACCTTTTACTTCAATCCAGCTGGTTGGGACCATATTCTCTTGTGCGTAAGTAGAGCCTCTACTCTAACAAACTGTCTGCTCTTTCAATATAAAGTTATTGGAAATTTTTTTATATATTTTGTATATTAAATCAAACAAATAGTCTGCGCAAATGTCATCTTATTAATCAAATATCTCTTGTCACATGTGAAATAGTTTTCATTTATAATAAAAAAATCAATTCACGCGAGTATATTGCTTGCTTGAACAAATATTATCAGCAAATTTAAGTTGATTTAAAAGTCACGATCACGACACTTCGTAATATTTGTAATCTTTCCAAGAAAGATACAAAACTTAAAGTCTGAGCAGATCTATTTAGTAAACAATGCATAGGTGAGAAATTCATATTACTTATATTTTTTGCACGTCTTTGCCTTGTTATCGAGGGGCACGGTAGGGCTCAGTTAAGAGCTTTTGTACTTTTGCGACATGGAAATACCCCCTTATGTGCACCCGAACAGGGAAATCTGGCGTAGGATTGTTTGTTGCCCCGATCAACTCGTATTTTAATTGTTTTAACAAACTTCTATAACTTTTCTTGTTTTCATGTAAATTCATCAACTTATTTTCTGAGTTAGACCATACTGTATTTACTGTATTTAAAGTCGCTCATTATACATATTCTCAATGAACTCACAATATCTTTTAATTTTTAACTTTCTCGTATACATTAGTATACTAAAGAGAAAGTTATAGCGATCGTGCGGAAATTTCGAACTTAAACTGAGTATGAAGGATGATATTACGACAATATAGAAGTCCAAAAAAGTGGGTCCGCCAATTCCGTCCGTCGGTCTGCTTGTCTATCTGTCTGTCTGGGAGCCGTATGGCGAAACGGTTCGACGGATTTCCATTAAAGTTCGTATATAAAGTTCTTGCGGTTACATCTCGGGACATCTTTTTATTTTTTGCTCTACTTTTAAAATAACGGTACCTGCCATACAAATTTTTTTGTTAAAATCACTTATCACTATTTTTCTCGAAAGTGGTTCCAACGATTTCAGTCTCTTTTTGTACTAAGGATGGGCTCAAAAATTGAGCATACTCAGTTTTTGGAAAAAAATCGATTAGCGGTAATTTATAAAACGGAAAATATCTCGAAAACTAATAAAGTGAACTTAAAAAAAATTTACAGTTTTTTTTTATACTGTAAACTCAAACAAATTTGCGTACTTAAATTTTTTAAATAATTTTTTTAAAATTTTTTTTTCATATAACGATTTTCTTGAATTTAAATTAAATTCGTTTTATGAAAAACGGCTCTAACGATTTTGATAATTTTTTTTATTTCGAACAATTATATTAAATGTGTCCAGTGTGCGAAATTACATCCAAATCGTATGTGCCGTTTTTAGCAAATCTAATTCTTTAAACCCTAAGAAGTGATTTAAATAAATTTCTCAATTAATTTTCGATTCATTTTACGATTCATTTTACGACTCAAAAACCAATCTCATGTATCGAGAAAGTTTCGCATGACGCAGTCGTGCACTTTATTTTTACTTTATTTCTTCGATAATAACATCATGAACATCATAACATCAAGAACCTTCTTACAAATTGTATTTAAAAATTACCAAATCGTTGGAAGAGAGTAAAAAGTGGTAAAGAACTTGTCTGGGCGCTACCCCTTGATGAAAATAATTCACTCCACTGAAATAAAAGTCAGATCATTTGAGACCAGAGTAAAGTCAATTGCTTACTACGACAAAAACTTGCAGTCCAAGCGATCGCATAGTGTGACTAGTTCGTGCAAGCGTTTGCTTTGAAGTAAATCACTGGCAAGCGCTTGCCGCCAACACGATCTGTAAGTGCAAGTTTTGGTGTCTGAATGGTAGTACCTGAGTGCTCGAAGTACGGATTTCTAGCACCACGATAGCAAAGTGCCAACTTTCCATATATATTTTGGTTGAAACAAGAAACTTAACTGAACCAAAAATGGCCAAACCACTCACAGTCACAAATCACTTGCAGAAGACCTGCGATTGCATAGTTTGACTACCCGAAAAGTGCTCGCAGCAAGTACTTTCTTCGCAAAATGTGACTGCTCAACGCTTGTTGCAAGAAATTTCCTCGCATAGTGTGACGGTATCTTAACTGTACAATTAAGTTTTATTAAAATGTTTATATCAATAAAGAAAATACAGGCTCTTAACTGGAGCTATCTCTTTCACTTCACTTCCACTTCACATACAGGTATTTTTTTAAACCTTATGAAATATACTACTTATCCTAAAAAACTGAAATACCTTTGTTGACCAATTTGCCTGCTAGACGCTGTGAAGTGTAACAATACCTTTTAGGCAATTAGCACTTTAAATCAAAACCTGGTATGTAACGAGAAACCAAGTAGATTTTGCAATTTATTTATTTATTGCACTCAGAGACTCAGAGATTTGTTAACATGAAGCTAGTTCATGATGTCTTGCACAAAATTGAAGATGTTAACACTTACCTACTCGAGTTGCAAAAATTGTTATATATATATACACTGACCTATGAGAACAATCGTCCGGAAACTGGATAATAGTTTGAGTTTGGGGGATTTAACATTTGTGTATTAGACCACCATTTTTCTTTGTCTATCTAGGTGAAGAGAATGAGTACTAATAAAATGTACTTGTGTGCCCGAAACGAGTAGTGCTTCCTTTACTAAGACCAATGCCGTACCTAAGATCGCATGATCTTGGTACGTTCAATTCCAGTTGTTGTCAATGAAGCCTATTCCTTCATTGTCGGATGTCCCTGCGCTTGAGGAAGAAATTAGACCGGTTCCTCTTCAGGCACCGATTATATTGCCGTATCAATGTTATTATGCGACTGCTTACAGGTTTCGTAACTATACGAAGAAAAACACTTGGATACATAACCCCGAACACTTTATGAATGAATAACGATCAGAAACTTAAAGCTTACTTGAGTTATTGAGTGACTAGTATCTCTACAAAAGTTGGAAGCCTTTTGGGCTACTCAATTCCAAAGCAGATTTTCAATTCCAGGAATACGTGACCGAGATCCTTAATATGGGATTAAATATGAGATCCCTGCTGTCTTGCAATATATATTTTCTTAAGTTTAAAAAGGTACTACTAAATCTATCTCTTTCGAAAACGCTTTATTTAACATGGCGTACTTAAATTATTTTTGACGAACAAAAAAATTGCCAGACAGTGCAAATACGAGCCTTCTATTAATATAATTTTCTATTTAGACCTTTAAGATAGGATCAATATGTTATTGATGACACTATTACGTGTCAGACCAACCCCACAATTAATTATTGCATTAGAATCATTTTTTTAGGTGAATTATAAAGTGTGACTGATTATTATAAAGAAACTGTTTTAGAATGTAACAGAGAGTTAAATGTATAAGCTAAAAAGTTTTCAACCGTTATAAAAATCTAATTTCTTGAGTTAATTTTTATTTATTTCTTATTTATAACATTCAAGTCGAATAAACTTTATACATAGATAGATTCTGAGATTCTAGAAAAATCTTTTATGTGGAATATTTTTTCACATTCATTCTGTCTTAAATTGAACGGCTTTTGATTCGATTTGAGTCTTAGAATTCTTAAGTCAGTGATGGATTGACCTACCATCAATACAGCTGTAATTTTAATTTGACATTTTGAAGAGATAAAAAATATTCAAACCAAAATAAATCTTACATAATATTCACACGCTCAACCACGACTATATATGTAGGAAGAAGTCTTTTGCAAAAACTCACGCCTGAGGCTTCTATTTTCAGATTTCAAGGTTTCGATAAAAATATCATTAAATAGAGCCAGCAAGACATTTTGTTTTTATTCGCCGTTATTTATCCTTATTAGCAAATCAGTATAAATATTTGCAGGTTTATTCGTCTGGTATCTACAGCAGGTAACTGATTAGCGTCAAGGTGTGATTTCGATTGTTATTTTTGCGCTACACAATATGACACGGATGATTGACGCAGATCATAATGTAGCTGCTGGATGTCGTGCTAATCTCACTTAATCTTTGAATGATCGTGATCAGTTTTGGATATCTTTTCATCGCTATTGGAACGTGGAGTTGTATAAATATTCTCCCAATATGTCGCTCGGAGCGCTTAACTCAGCTACTTCTTTTGCTCCGAAAAAGAATCATCGGGTGCACTACCAAGATGTCGACGGTAAAATGATAATGTGCGTTCAGTTCTAATGATGATCTTTACCAGTGCAAGTGATGTTCACATAAAACAAAATATTATAATTGCAAAATAGAAGTGCCCTCGCGTTAAAATCTTATATAACATGAATGTAAATATTGTCGTAACCTTTCATACTAATTTTATGTGTTGTTTTCTTGTTGTGTGTGCATTAAATATTTGGCTAACAAAATAAACTACTATATTGTTGTTGTTGTTTTACGGAACTAAAATAAAGTGTTAACCAATAAAAATGGAAGTGCGGAAAATATTATTCTACTTCGGTAAACCAAGGTGGCTAAGTGTTGATGGTTTTTATTTTTATTTATAATTCATAAAAACTTGGTTTTGTTAGATAAAGATGATAACATTACTTCGCGTTGCTTTTATGTATTTAGTTTACTAATATACTTAAAAAATTTGTTCAACGAAAAGGATAACGTGAAAGGGATAAACCATTTTTTTTATTATTTCTATAATTTTAATTAATTTAATTACTTAAACAATAACTTAATTTTAATTTATTAGACATCTCTGAGTCTGAAGTCCCTATTCCTAGAAAGTTATATCGTTACAAAAGATGAAACCATTTGGGACAAATGTCATTCCACACCCTTCACCTATGAATTTTAAAGGCAAAATTTGTTCTTTCAGTAAAAATAAGGAAAACAATAGATACTTCAGTCATACTCTTAAAAGATGAAAGAGTACTTGCAATCGTAAAAAATGTTGTACCTCAACCCAAACGCACACTTCAATGAACTGTTAATGTCAAACGTCAGTCAAAAAAATCCAATTTTCGGTCGTAATCACAAACCGCTTATACTTATAGTTAATAAATTCGAGACAAATATTCACTATTGAACATTCCTCTAACGGTGAGACAAGGCACCTGTCAATGTTCTGAAATTATCGCCGCCTTATAGGATTAAGTATTCATATGAGTGTGAGGGAACAAATAAATTTGAATGCATTTTTATACAAAAATATCTTTAATAATGTGCCCAAATATTTTTGTTCAACAGTTCTTTCATTTATTAATTTTTCTTATGTAAAAACTAAATCACATATAGCCCTAAAATAGGGCTTAAAGCTCATTGAGGGATATTGTTTTGAACTACATCCGTACATAGAGTTCGCCGTTATATGAAAGAGTTCAGATGAGCTGCTGGCAAACAACATATTGCCGGTATCGTAAGGCCCTATACGTCACCTTTTTTACATTAAGTGGAAAAATTAATAAATGGTTTCATCATATGGACATTTATCTATTGAAAAATTAATTCTTTCACGAAAATCTTTTACTGAACTGAAATTAAGACTAAGAAATTTCAAAATCTTCATATATGAACTATTATTTACATGAGCAGACACATAATTGGTTTCGAAAGGTTTTCCTTGGTCTTGTTCCTTTTTCCCGAAACACACTGTAAATCGTTACACAACGTTTGTTTCAATATTTACTTTCGATTTTGCGAGTCAGTCAGCTTACTTATTCAATTATCATCGTTATCGGACCACATGAATGATTCAAATCAAATAGCGCGTGCTGCTAAGTTCATGAAGCATTGCAGCTATCCATTTTCTAAAATTGTTTATTTTCCCATTCTTATCTGAAAATTTATCAAAATGCACTGAATACCTAGGTAAAGCTCTGGTGCATAGCTATCTATATACAAATTAAAAAATCTACTGATGAATAAAATATCGACGCAAATAATTTATTTATCACAATAGTGTTAATAACATTAAAGTTGTTTACAAAATGAAACAAAATCTTTGCCGACTACCAGACAGCATTGCAAAACTTCAAGCAGAAGCGGAAAATCTAAAATTGTGTCGGATTTATTCAGTTTGTTTAATTAGAAATAAACAATTAAAAACCACGAACTGGTCAAAGTCTGATCTTGTATTCCATTCTCGGAGATAGCATCTGTTTCTTGCTATCTCATAAGTCATCTTATCGTCGAATATGTCTCTCTGCACAAGATCTCTGCGCATGCAGTGTAAGCTACAATTACAGCGCTGTTTCTCTAATTGCTACAGCCCGGCTGATCATAAGGTTTCTTTTGATGCACCTTTAGAAGTAATTATTATTATTTTAAAAATAAACAATTCCCGCCACTCAGACAAGCGCAATAAACACTGCGCGTGCGCCATCTACAGCTTCAGTCCACAAGTGAGCTTGAATCCATTTAAATTATTTTTTCTCACACCTTTTCTCTATATAATTTATAAAATCTTTTTTTAATAATAAATTCCGAGAAAAATACACCAGCAAATGTTTCGAGACTTTAGTATATTTAGACTTTCGGCGAACGAATGAATATTCGCAAAATTTGACGCATTTTTATTTGGTCGCATATACCCGCGAATCCCAACTGAAAATATAAACAAATCTCAAGGCCATTTCCTTTTTCGCATTAGGATTTGAACTTTTTTTTCGCCCGTGTGTGGACCGCGACCGGTTGTGGGTAACGTAAGTAACGGTGGCAGTTCGCGGCAAATATATTTTTATCTGCGACAAAAAGTTTTGAATTCGTAATTTTAGTATTTTATATGTTTCCTTTTTCGCATTAGGATTTGAACTTTTTTTTCGCCCGTGTGTGGACCGCGACCGGTTGTGGGTAACGTAAGTAACGGTGGCAGTTCGCGGCAAACATATTTTTATCTGCGACAAAAAGTTTTGAATTCGTAATTTTAGTATTTTATATGTTTTCAACACAGTTTTGATGATGAAATAAATTTAACTACGCATTTATTTTGGAATTGGAATAATAAAGTGCTTTTAAATGCAGTTATTTGTTCGCTCGCTGTCATATGAATGATCCTTAATTCTAAGGTTATGTTCGAACGAATTTTTCATTCGTGGATTTGTGAATCGTGACTGTATTATGTGGATTGTAAATAAAATGCGGCAAGAATTTTTTAATTCGCGGTAAAATTGTTTGTTATTTAATTTGCCCGATAATGCCGCAACCATAAGCCACACCAAACAGCCACTCTTTGTGGATATAATGATGTTTGGGCGAAAACTTGTGGATTGTGTTTGCTCCGATAACGGACATTTTTCTTGTTGGCAATGCTGCTGGACCAAAAATGGGCTAAAATTTTCTTTCCCCAATTAACAACTCACGGCATTTTCAATGGTTGCTAGGCTTCAATTCTTGCGTCAGCGCAATCTTATACGAGTGAAGAACCAAATCCAACCGCAAGATAAGCCGAGTTGAGTCTCTGATGATGTTATATGAAGGTTCTGAGTTAAAATGTGCAAAAGGACTCTAAGGGCATCGTTGATCGTAGAGCCTGTAATGCCTACGCAATGCATGCCATTCTCTGAACCTTTTTGAGTTTGGTTATAGGATTTTTTTAAGGCCGGCCAGACTATTGACCAGTAGGTCAAAAAATGTCCATAAGTTCAATAATTACAGATGGAAAGTTTTCTTGTGGTGTAACTTTGCTGAAAAATGTTCTCAGATTATGTTGCTAGTTCTCTATTTTCATGATTCTGGTACAGAGCAAAGATATAAGAAGGATTTCCAATTTTTGCTGCTTAAGGGTGCTCAGAGTTTCAGAGCTCTATACTTCGAGCTACTACGTGAAGTGAAGTATTCGATCTTCCTTTGAAGTATGTAAGAATTTATTTTTAGAAAAGTGGTACTTCTAGAATGAAGACTACTCTCAATGCCCCCCCCCCCCTCCGCCCATCTTATCTACGTCATTTTATTTAATTTGCAAATGTCTTTAACTCCAGATATATGTATAACAATATTCGAACAGAAATGTAAATCGAATGGTCAGTACCCGTTTAATAGACTTTTTGTTATCTATGTAGGGTTAAAGGTCATGCGAGTGTACCCTGTTTATAATTTTTTTTGATAATACCTTATGTCTGCTATATGTACCCCTGCAATCAAAAATGTTAGTACGTATTGGTGGTCAAAATGGTAACACCCACTGAAATTGCATTCTTTTATACAAATATGTACAAGTGCTTATCTTAATTCGTCGCGTTTCAGGCACGAACTAAATCAACTTATACCTTATGATTGATTGAATGCGAGTCGATAAGAGTATTATGTCCGTCGATTGTCAAAATAACACAGACATCAGACACTTTTTTAATACTTTCTTTTATTTTGTTGGAAAGCTATCACAGCTTTAGGCAATTTCGCATAATTAAAGAATTCACATAATTTATAGACTCTGCGTCCAAGGTCGAATCGAAGACCAACAACATCATTTTATTTATTTATTTTTTTATAATTTTTTTTAAAGTAAAACTTAATTTGATCACAATTAAGCTATGCATATGTATGTACCAATTACTGATTGAATGAATTTAATCAAAATTGACGTCTGATGAAGGTGTTATCTTAAAAGAGGTAGCAAATACCTTTATCTTTCTAGGGTTAAAAGTAAATAAATTTGTTTTAATTTTCCAACAATTTTCACGTTCATTACCGCACGCTATTAACTGATAACCAATTATCATTTCCTTTTGAACGAATTAACCTGAAATCAATCAAAAAATCAAGTGACAACCATTTCCATCCATCTTCATTTTGTTATAAAACAATATTTTTATTTTCAAAACTGAATGTGTGACCTTTTCACAAAAATTAAAGAATTTTTTGCAGTTTCTCGCGAAACGGGTGATAGCTCAGTCAAACGGACCCGCCAATTACTTGGTGGAATAAATAAATAATATTATTAAATATTTATTCTAAATTCAACAAGTGAGGGTGATAGTTCGTTGTTAAGTTTCTAAAAAAAAAAAACGGTGCTAACATTAATATAGGAATCAGGTACTGAGTTTAAGAAAATATATTCTTGAACCTCGCATATGCGATGTTTTAAAAGTTCGGCTGTTTCAAAGAGAATACAGTTTACAAGTTATATAAGGGTTTCCAATAATTATAATAGAAAGAAATAATAGAAAAGAAATTCTTAATAGAAACTGCTCATCTTTCCACTATAATATTGTTTTTTTTTCGACTAATCACGTGATTAAATTAAATGTGAAACAAGTTTATTTAACTCATTCGAATGTCCTTGGACTTTAATTTTAGTATAAATTGTATGTACATAAAAATTTACATATTTGTATAGTTAGTACTAAAAAAGTGAGTAGATAAGGATTGTTTTCGCGATCCGTGACAGGCTTTTGTAGACAGACTTAGTAGTTCGTCTACACAGTTGATTTTGCAAGATCAGCATTAAGCACTCCTTTCTCGACGAAACAATCTGCTAATGTTCCCCATTGTTCTCTGTCGTAAGTGTTTGTGTCTTGTTTGTGTCCGATCGAAATGCCATGTATGCTATTCAGGCTTTATCTCTAACGTCTTGAAATGTGAAATGGATAAAGTAGTGTTATTAACTACGCTCTCAAGTATTTAAAAATAAAAAATAAATATTAGGTGGAAACGGCTCACGCAGAACCTAAATCCTATCTTCCCCAACCATAGTGGGAGCGTAGATATATTTTTTGACACGAATGGAAGGAACCGATTTTAGGTGGCACGGACGGGATTTGAACCAGCGTCCTCTCGCTTAGTGGTCCAACGCACTTAACCACTAAGCCACAATTATTTAACTTCTCACAAAAAATAGCTAATCTTCGAAAAGTTAAAAAGTTGTGTCATTTAGTCCATTAATCGTATGTTAACCAAATTCACTGTTTTCACTGTTTAATACGCTGAAACAAAAATCTTGTAAAAATATAAACAATAAACTTACTAACGTTCTGCCCACAAAAGCATAAAAGGTTTGATTGATTAGGAAAATTTGCAATGGTCATGGTTTATTTTACATTTTAAAGTTTTATACGCTCTTCTTACAACTTACAACTCCAACCTTGGAAATTTGTACATAGTTTCTCCTTGGGAGTATGATGCAGAAGATGCACTGAAAGTTTTGATTTCGGGTTGGCTTCTATCTTTAATGCGTATAAAATATTTTGTTCTGACAGCAGCGCACAGTCAAAACGGCTAATGTAAGAATTATATACCTTGGACTCTGTAGACGCGCAATAAGTTTTTTAACTTTCTCGTATACTTTAGTTATACTAAAGACAAAGTTATAGCGATCCTTAGAAATTTTGAACTCAAACTGAGTGTGAGGGATGCGACTATAGAGAAGTTCAACAAAGTGGGACCGCCAATGCCGCCCGTCGGTTTGTCTGTCCGTCCGGGAGTCGTATGGCGAACTATTCGACGTATTTGCTTCAAAGTTCGTATTTTAAGTTTTGATGATAACATCTCGCGGCTTTTAAGAGATTTATCGTTTGAACTTACCATACATTTTTTTTTAAATTACTGATCACAAATTTTCTCAAAAAAATTTTCGAGGATTTTGGTATTTTTTTGTACTTTGGTGGTGTACTCTGGAGATGGTGGCAAAAATCCTGCATACTCAGTTCTTAGAAAAAAATTAGAACAACTGTAATTTGTAAAACCACCAATATCTCAAAAATGAATAAAGGGAATTCCTAAAAATGTTAATTCTTTTTTATGATGTTAAGATTAATAAACCTGCGTAATTCGATTTTTTAAATAATTTGTTTTTTCATATAACAATTACCTTAAATTTAAATTAAATTTATTTTCTCAAAAACCCCCCTAACGATTTGACCTTTTTTGTCAGGTTAATGTGTTCAATATGCAAAATTACATCAAAATCATTATAGCCGTTCTTTTGAAATTTTTTAATACTAAAAAAAGTGATTTAAAATTTAAATAAATTTGGTATGAGATCAAATGCTTCCATTTTGTTTGAGGCGATTCTAAAATGCAATTCATGTAGCGAGAAAGTTTTGTATTACGCAGTCGTTTAGTTGATATGACCTCCCTTGATCCTTTAGAGCCATCATTTTGTAAAACATGGTATCCCCCTACCCCTTAGTCAAAATGATTTGACGTTAAAAGAGAAGAAAATATTATTCGACAAATGTTTGAAACATTTTCAAGGAAAACAGGAAAAATCGCCCAAAATGGCAAAAGTTGGGACAGTTACATATCACCTAACAAATTGGTTGGGAGCCCAAATGAAGAAAATAGCTCCAAATGTTTGGGCGTCAAATAACCTAAATATACTTTGGATATAAACAAAGTTTGCATGCCCCCAAGTTTGCACCTAATCCAATTCTAACAGTGATCGCAAGCAAGATGGTCATTTGTTGAAGCATCCATTGTCCATTGCTTAAGCATTGTGGACTAACACGTGCATTTTGAATTACTATTTCGACATAAGGAAAACAATGTTTTTTTGTAGGGTGGTAAAAAAAGAAAATTTTCAAATCAATTCCAAAATTTCAAATTTAAAAAAAAATTGGTCAGGGCGATCTGACTTTCTTATATACTTCGAATAATAAAATAAAGAAAATATTATAATATAACTGGCTATTAGTTCCCGGCGTCTCGTCCGGAGGAATTTCATGTCTCTATCTAAAATTTTAGTATGGTCATGAACTTATTGAAATGTAATAAATCGCAGTTCATTGTGTTGACAAGACAAACCATTTGTTGGTGTTTTAAATGAGTTCATTTAAATGAGTTGGTCGCAAATTTTTTTTTGTCTCTTCGTCCGGAGAGAAAATTAAAAGCGCCGATGGTTAAACTAAATTATTAAACTGCTTAAATTGAAACGACAAGTCGGTTTGAATCAGGAGTATTCTTGGAGTCAGAACATCCTCGCTTTTGAACTTTAATTGCGATAATCGTTACTTTAATCCAGATGATTACTTTAATCAAAAAGCGAGTTTTTTATATTGAATAGTTTCGGTTGGCTCAGGTTCCGAAATTCTGCCTTCCAATTCTGCCACTTTCAAGGAATAACAAAACACTGAGCACAGCCTTAGCAGCTCGCAAATTTCCGACGGAATTACAGCTGCAACTTTTATGTTCTTAAGTATCCCTCCCGCATGAACGAGAAGGAGAAACAGACCTGCACCAGATCTAACACCTTCTTTGCACATGATTTAGTATCTCCTGAAGGCGAAGCTTCTTTCTTACCACATCATCTATTTGGTAATTTGTATTACCTAGTCTAATAATCTAATAATTTATCCGTGGTCATGCATATGTACAATTGGAATGCAGTCTTATCTTACCTTCATTGACTTTGACACTACCGGTAAAGTAAATATTGTTCTCATATAGTAATGTATTTAGTTAAATTATTTCCCCTTTGGAGTTAGTCAATATCGTTAAATTTCTGAAATTTATTAATTCAATCATTAAGATCAACAGAAAGAACTATCTGTAGTCTTGCCACTGCACGATATCACTGCACCCTGAAACATATACAAAGTTTCTGTGCATTGCCATTATAAGACCAGGGGTTGTGACGATGTAGTGAACTGATTAGTACCCCGGGCAACGAAAAACAATAACGCATAAAGACGGACCTTTCCGCCTGGAAGCACCATTATTCATTATCGATTCTGAGAGCACTGACTGTTGAGGTTGCTTTAAAAAAAAAACTCTTATACCTCTTTTACAGCTATAATTCTGACACAAATGGTTACCTCCTTATGCTAATCATAAGTATACTAGGCCGTTTTCAACTTCTATCAGATAACAATAAACCTATATACCTTTGCATTTGCTAAACATTAAAGCAAGATCCCTCTACTAACTAATACCACTAACTCGTTCGAATGTTTACCAACCAACATCTTTTGTCTATCCCCAATGCTTTTAGTGACTTTCCGCCTAGCGTTGCTGCTGACATTGCTGAAATTCAGCCACTTAATAGCCCCAAAAAGTCACCCTCGGCTGGTATATTACAAAATATAAGCCGAGCGACGACATTCTCCTCAATGCCAGTTACCTCTAACGACGAACAACAAATACAGCCAACAGGACAACAAAAATATTATCGCAGCCCCTGCGACCGTTGTGGCCATCATAATTTTCCTATTATGCCCCATTCGACACAGCTACCTATATCACCGTTGGCACGATCACAGAACAGTCTTGACATGGCTGACACACTGAGCCCGCCCAGCCCTCCCAACAACAACCTACTCGTAGTACATCATCATTCAAATATGAGGCGCAATGACTCCAGTTATTCCATGGGTATTCCCACACACGAATTGGCAGTATCCAGGAGACCATCCATTCTTCTGCAAGAAATCCTCACTACGAGACGGCCATCATTAGTTTTTAGTAACCATCGAGGCCGTGATAATTCATATAGGAACCCGAAGACAATGCGGTACACACAAATATATCCAATTTAGGGTTACATTTCTAGGGCTAGCTTTATCCGATTTAATAATTTTACTTTTAGTCTTCTGGAGGAGCATGGCAACGGTGGCAGCGTACTCTCAATTAACGGTGGGCCAAATGGCAGCATGTGTGATAGTGAACGGGGCCCAAAAGGTGCTATGGCCAAGCAATCAAAGTTTAAGAATCGTCGTGTGGGAGAGTGAGTTTTATTTCTTCCAACTCATAATATATTTTATTTGAAATTTTTCTTCTTCTAGTGATGCAATCAGTTCGTCCTTATCAGCACTGTACTGCAAGATTTTAGTTTTGATGGGAGTCTGCCTGCCAATTACTGAAATTATTTCTGACCAAGTCCCAAGCTATGTGTATCAGGGATTCTACGTTTACTTGTATTCTGTGAGTGTACTCTTTGTGTTCTTCCTCTACATTTCGGCATTCAGAAATAGAGCGCTTTTCAATGTCCTGAAGGATTTTCGTAAGTACTAAACATTTATATGTGTTTGTCTCACACGCTCTTGTGCTATATAAAACATACATTATAACATTGAAGGGAATATACTCCAGATGGGAAAAATATACATTTAAAAATAAAAATTAACATTTGTCGTAAGCGGTGCATACAGGACCCAGAGCCTAGTTTCTCCAACCTTTGTGTGTATGAAGATATTATTATTAAGGTAGTTCCTACTCATGGATGTTTGTTCGGATGATGACTCTCGCAAGAGGTGCGGTAGGGAATAAAAACTCTTTTTTATATGGTACGGGAGCAGATTTGAAGCTTTGAAAGCTCGCTTGGTAGTCCAAAGCACCCTAAGCCGTTGGTTAAGTCCACACTATAACAGGTAATTCGGTCTGGGGTTGTATACAGCCTTGGTTAAAACGTCCGTTGTCGTCTTATCAGCTTCGATATGATTCAATATCACGCTTTAGTTGCCGACTAGCTCTTTGACAAAATGATTTCGCACGTTCATATGTTTCAGATGCAGCCAAAAAAAAAATAATCTCATTATCCAAAGCACTTTGGTTGTCTCAAAAGTTCATTGTAACCAGAGTCGTTGTAACCAAATTGACTTCTGCCGCTGACGAAAGTATTACACTTGAATGCCTTCTTAGAGTCTTAGAGTTCCAAAAATAGGCACCCCTTTGTAAGTTATATACGTGGCCTGTAGTAGAACACCTTTTGTCTTTATTAGAAGCCCAATCCGCATCACAACAGCTTTCAAAATTGGCGTTGCCATAATCCCGAAAAATGAATTTAATCGCACTAAAATTAGACTAAAATTAGATTGCTAGCAAAAAAAGCTATACCTGTCGTGAAAAACATTAAAAACTCGGCCTCTCCATCTGTTCCGACACTCATTTACAACGACATTCCAGCTGTCTGCTTGCTGCTCATTTTGCGGCTAGCTCAGCATTCCCAGATTGTGCTTTGACTCCCCCTGCACTCGATCGCATAGAGCATTCAATGGGACAAACTCACTTCCGCGCTCATACAGCGGAAAAAGTACTTCAAGATCTCAACATACATAAATCCGCTGGTTCAGATGGTATTTTCGCTATCGTCCTAAAGAGGTGTTTTTCTACGCTGCGTAAGCTTTTCTATCTGTCCTATTCTTCAGGGCTCTTTCCGAGAAGATGGAAAACAGGATTTGTCCAGCCAGTCCCAAAAAAAAATTCGAAACTTCCGCCCCCTCCTCCTACCGACCAATTGCACTTACGTCCTTTCTTTCCAAGGTCGTACAAAACGCTGATAAATCGTTAGCTCATGAAATATCTTGAATCCCGAAAACTTCAGCAGTCCAGTTTTCGCAGCAACAGGTTTGACAGAGTTTGACATCAAGCTCTTTTGTCAAAAATGCGTGCATTTGGAATCGATGATACCTTTATTCAATGGATTAGAAATTAGCTTTCGGACAAGTCTGCAACTTTCCAAATAAATGCTGGTGTCCCTCAAGGCTCTGTTTTGTCTCCGACTCTCTTTCTCATTTTTATCCTGTCTTTCACTTCTAATCCAATCCATTCCTATGCTGAAGACAGTACCCTTAGCTTTGCGTATTTTTTTTTAAATGTATGTCTCTAATCTTCGGAGCTGTAACGGCAACTTATGTTAAGCTCATTAAATTCTGACCTTGACAGCATTCTTAAGTGGGGTAAAACCAATAGAGTACAATTTTATGCTTCCAAAACATAGTGCTGTCTTCTGTCATTCAAGCGAGACCCCAATACTCTGCTATTATCCATGAATGGCACTTGCATCGCTGAATCCAAAAGACTTTCCATTTCCGTTAATGACAAACTTCGTTGGAGTGACCACATATTCGACGTCGCCAAGAACGCTGCGAAATGTCTAGGCTTCCTCAAGCGATGCAAGAAATATTTCACCCCTTCTGATCTGGCTAGAATTTATAACGCGTTTATTAGTTCAAACTTAAATTGGGTGCACCAACTACATATTTGGAGCTACTAGATAAGATTCAAAAGCGTGCGATCAAACTTATTGGTGATAGAGTCATCGCGAAAACACTTGACTCTCTTAGTCATGGTCGCAATGTCTATGGTTGTTTCATCGCTACTTCCACCATAAGTGCTCGAACGAAATAGCTAGTTCCATTCCACCCCTACAACCGCAATACTCGCCATGCTAGGAATGTACATCAGTTGACTCTTAAGCCTTTATTCGGACGGACAGTGGAATACAAAGATACGTTTCTTAACCGTCCAATACGAATGCGGAATGCTCCACCACCGTCAGCTTCCAAAGTTTGTATTTGGCTAATGCATCAAATGCCTCCTAGACATCGTTTTCCACAATTGATCATTTAAGTCGATTTTATTTTTGTCTTCTTACAATCGCGTAAGAGAGGCAGGCTTAAAAATTCCTGGATCACACAAATGCAGAAACACCAGCATTTGATTGGCCTCAATGATGAAGTGATCCAAAATCGGGATGGCTGCAGATATTTTTTGAGGTGGCACTCATGTTTGCTTACTTAAATTCTGCCCGTCGATGATGGCAGTAAAATTTTGGCGATCTCATTATTAAAGAAACATTTCATTTCCAAGAAACTAACAGAAAACAAATTGGCACCATAACCAGGCACAGCCAATACATTTTTCGCAGTAGAAATTTCTCTATTTGACATATGAAAACGAAGATATCCCGTGCACTGAGTTGTCTGGTGCCGCCTTACAGCGACTCTTTTATCTTTAATCGATTCATCTGTAATTGCTATACCAGAACTCTGGATGCTCATTACGTTGATAATGTTCTAGGAAACCAGCGAGAAGTAACGTGCCGATCCATTCCTCTCTTGTTTGCAAGCAACCCTATTCCTGCTGCTTATGGGCAGTCTCGAAGCATAAGAACTTTATTGACAAATTCCTCAACTGAGGCGCAATCCTCCAACTTTATTGTAATCAGGGTTCTAAGCAAACCAACCTTTCTCGTCAACCCAGAGTCCTGAAATGCTAATGCAATGTCACATAAATCTTTGATCGACTCCACGTTCTAGAGAACTATGAATCATTCTTTCCGCCTTTGACCTTTTCAATGACATGAGTCTAATCTTCGAAAAGAAATTTCTTAAAATCAACTGCATCCGCAAGGGAACTTTAATCAAAACAATTTAATATGCTTAACTAATTCGCCCATAACCTGAAAAAAACCTGTACATCTAGAAATAAAAAACCGCACGTGATGGAATAGGAATTTTAGATCCCTTAATCCGGCGGAGCGAGACATCTTTGACGTAAGTGGATAAACAAAATGGTTTTGGGTCTTACTGCATTGGAGTTTATTTCAAGTGTTAACTGGGAAATTACTCCACATTCGAAAAGTGCCCACATTGGGTGGAGTAAATTTCCGTGGACCACTTTTTCTGTACCCTATCTATTCCCCTATCTATTTTAATTTATTATTTTTTTTTAACAGATGAAAAAAACAACAACGTACATCTTAAAAGGAAAGCAGCTCGATTTGGAAGTTTCTATCTACGAATAGGCGCAATCGCCTTCGCCATCGGAAACATGGTCTACTCCGGCCTTGAGTTTGGCCAATTCTTCGAGCTTAACGGTCGCCCCGGGTGTTCTGATATATTTTTGGCTATCACACCCATTGCTAGGATAGCGCTATGCATCATTCAAGTGCAGTTCATCTTTCTAAACACGACATTCTTGGACATGGCAACTCACAAAGTTATATGCCGCTTCGGTCTTATGCACATGGTTGCAACAAATCTCTGCGAATGGCTTTACGTCCTCGTAGAAGAGACCAAACATGAGATTTTCCACGTCAACAGTCATCAAAACGGCGGAGAGCACATGTCTTTGAATGACTCGCATACAAATTTGACAGCGGGAATAACCAATCACACATCGTCAACAAATCATCGTGGAGCCTCATGCTCTAGGACGAACATTATGGGTGCCCTGGTGCAGGAAGTTTCACCTTTTCTCTTCCCCTGCACTATTGAGTACTCTCTCATCTGCGCTGTGATCCTTTATGAAATGTGGAAAACTGTCAAATCCATTCCTGATATTGCCAAAACTCGGAAGGACTCGATGAAACCGATCAGCGATAAACAACTAAATTCTCACACATTTTCCGTGGACTGTTCTCAATCGCATAAAGGACTCTTTATGGGCATCCTTGTTATCGTGATGACCATAATTTCCATCATCATGTACTTTGTTCTGTACACTCAGCCAGGGTATGAGCTTATAGCGACGAAGGAAGTCACTCTCTGGGAGACTATCGTTTATGTTATATGTGCCACGGCTGTTATTACGGCCATGTTTCTAATGCGAGACCTGAAGTATGTTGCCAGCGATGACCACCATTCGATGAAGCTGGACTGCACTCTCCTAATTGTGGCTCAAACGGGTGTTTATTTGTACGGTATGTTTAGCATGATGGGCAGCTACTTCGCCAAGTGGGATACAGTTCCCGATCGGGTAGAGGGAATAGTTGCCGAGGTCTTTAATCTATTTCAAACCTCCCTGCAAACCATGTTCATAATGCATTCGGTGCATCGCCGCTGTAAGGGCGCGATACAACAGCGCAAGAAACCAGGTCGCGAAATAATAACGTTTCTTCTAGTAGCAAACATGGCCATTTGGTTTATTAATACTCTCATTAAGGGACGAGCAGTATTCCGAGAGACTCATTTGCAATTCTTTGGCATATGGGGCTGGACAATAATCACGCATGTTTCGATGCCTTTGGCAATCTTCTACCGCTTCCATTCGACAATATGCCTATTCGAGGTATGGAAGATAACTTATAAGGCAAAGACTCACTAGTATTGTAGGCTTATATATTTAAATTTTATTGTTTAAAGTGTTATAAATAAGCTTAGGAATTGTTTGTTAGCTATTGACTGTTAAGGATTTTTTTTTTTATTTGTAATAAATTATTTTTTTAAGACGAACATTTTTAAATTTTTTTAATTTTAAATAAAACAAGGAGTTGTATGTTATTTGTTGTTGTAGTACCGATCACTCCAGCGAAATTTAATAAGGAGCCAACTCGACTGTGGGTTGTATTGCGAAATAAAGGATGTTTTTTTAGAGGTATAGAACTTTAAGTTGGCAACACTATTTTAACTGGCGGCCATTTTGTCAACTGTCAAGTGATTTATTTTAAGTTTGGTTTGGCATTTCAACATGAATAGACTGACACTTGAACAACGCTTCCAAATTGTGCAAATTTATTTTGAAAATCATGGTACGAAATACTTATCTATGTCCCTTTTACGGTCATCATAATCGTCCATCAGAGCAATTAATTCGATTAACTATGGAAAGTTTTCGCAACACGTTTACTCTAAATAATAATGATCACGCAGCAAGGCGTAGATTGGATACGTCAATAAACAAAACTGCCGTATTTGGAGTGATGATAATCATGAAGTATATGTGACTGTTTTGTGTGCTTTATGGGTTGGTGGAATAATTGGTCCGTACTTCTTTAAAAACGATGCTGGTCAGAACGTTACAGTCTATGGTGACCGCTATAGAGCCACAGTAACCGTGTAACCATGATGAGCAGAAGCTGGTATTGTCGAAGCAAACGCACCTTTAACACCCGATTTATTTTCAAAAAGCAAAGTCATTCATATATATTAACATATTTCAAAGCAACGTTGAATTTTCTTCACACATATACAACATAATTTCCTTTTTTGTAGTGCATGGAAAGTCACCAATGTTGGTAAAAAAATGGCAAAAACAGTGACTTTATGAAAAGTAGTCGCTTCGGGGCCTGAGTTCAAATAAGTGGCCATATGGCCACTTAAGTCTCTCATCGGTAACACTGGTGTCAGCTTACCGATTTCTTGAACTATAATCACGCGAATTATATGAGGATATATGAATTATTGGCTTATAGTGGGCTTGCAGTGCACTTGCAACGTGAACGCAATAATTGTTTCACGTCAAACAAAGTCCAGGTAGTGTTCGGTGTGAAATGTGAATGCTTTAATGAGATTTCGAAATCTTTTTATGGAAAGCTCAGATTTCAATGCGCTGTGAAAAGGTTATAAGCACTAGGCAAAATAAGTGTTGTCACTTCGACCACAAAGTAGATGTACCACAAGTAATGTGTAATTGTAATAATTCATGTTCTACATTTTATTAAAACATTTCTACTTCTGTGTTCTAACCACCATCCAACATACAGTCACACTACGAATGTAAATGCAAATTATAATATTTATTTCAAGCGTTTTATTTAAAAAATTAATAATTGATTTTTCCTTGCAATTGCGACCTAAATTATCTTCTAAAGAACTGCGGCGACATCTACAATACAGATTAAGTAGGTCAACTGCCGTAGCTTTCCTGCGACACCTGGTAGACAAAAAAGAAGTATATATAGACCTGTACAAGTTTGACAGCTCTTTTGCTTATTAAAATGTTAAATGGGAGTATACTGTTTTACTCTAAGTAATGTGTTTTTGGCCACCATCTAATAATGCCATAATATTACTTCAGCAACAAAATATTAAGGGATTGAGTTCAATCATGCACTTCAAAAAAGTAACTTATTGCTGAATTTACAAATAATATTGTTTTTCGTATCATATCGTTAATAAAGTTAAATTTTTGTCATCCAATAACTAACTACAACAACTTAAACCTTGATCCGAGCTACCATTCCCATTTATAACAACAAACAATTTCCAATCCAAACAAAATTACATTTGGTGAGAAAAACGTAAGAAGGGCACAGTTTAATAATTGAGGAACTTGCACAAATGAACGTCGATTCCTACACTGTCCTAATAAAACAATGATGGAGACGTACGATAAATGTAATTTCAATCCATCTAGTGTTCACAATTAAAAGAACACAATAACTGATGGGAAAAACCTCGCATGTAAATTCAGTTCATATCGTTTTCAAATTTCATCTATTCCACCAACAATTACAGACATCATCGAAAGCTAAAAGCTCCCGGTGATTGGTGTAATCGCTATCACATCCAACTTCACTATTGTTGAAAATAATATTCGACTACGAAAAGTCATCCGTCGTCTTTTCGTTTCTAATTAAAAAATAGGTAAAGTTTGCGTCCATATTCGCAAATAATTTGTTTCCTTTTAAGCGTTTCTTAAAAAAATTCTCGTCAATTATCAGTTCTAGTTCAATAAAAAAATAATTCATATCGAAACAAAACCAAAATGGAAGTAGACGAAGAAGAATTCGAAGTTCCATCGTCCAGCAGCAAAGGCGAAAAAAAACGATTTGAAGTCAAAAAGGTATTTCACCTATAAGCACAAAATGACAAATTTGATAAAATATATTCTCTCCTTTACAGTGGAATGCGGTTGCACTCTGGGCATGGGGTGAGTAACTTTTTTGTTTGTCCCTCAGCCTTGGCCGGTGCGGAAAAAATGAAATACAATAACCTCCAAGTTCGCAACAAAGAAACGCACCAATGGAACTTATTATTTTTGTCTGTTCTATTTTCCAGACATTGTTGTGGATAATTGTGCCATATGCCGTAATCACATCATGGATCTGTGCATTGAGTGCCAAGCGAATCAAGCATCGGCCACCAGTGAGGAATGTACTGTGGCCTGGGGAGTATGTAATCATGCCTTCCATTTCCATTGCATCTCGAGGTGGTTAAAGACAAGACAGGTATGTCCGTTGGACAACAGAGAGTGGGACTTCCAGAAGTACGGCCATTAAGGTGACCGATGTCTCAGCTCTTTAATAACAAAAATAAACACTATATTTTAGTTCTCTTTGTGTAAAAGAAATGAAAATGTATTTTTTTTAATTCCGAATTTGCGGAAGATACTGGATGAAATAACTGAACGTAAATTAAAACACTTTTAATAAACATTTAAAAAGAAATAATTTCATTGTTGCGTCTGTTAATTGTGTCATCTAAAATAATTATCTGTTTGAATATGTTATCGCGAAATGTCATGAAATGAAAATTGGCAATAGCTTTACTTAGTTCGGAGACTAGCTACATAAAATGGCACCAGGTAGAGAAGTACAAGAGTCATCTTCTCAGCCCTTCTTCAGTAAACGCTTGAACTATCCCAATAGATTTATTTAGGTTCATTTTCACCTGAATGGAGGTCAACGTAATATTATCCCCAAACCTATCGAACAACTAAAATCATACCTCCCCTTAAAACGATGTAACGAATCATGAAAATGGTTACTACTTCCTTACTTACGGCTGTGGAGCTATTTTGGGTGGATTGTTTTTAGGCCGAGCGATACCGTCGTGTACACAGATGGTTCACTCATAAACGGTGTCTGCGGTGCCGGAGTCTACTCCAATGATTATCCGATCAAATTATCTGAGTCCTTCCGTTGACAAACCACTGTCTTTCGGGCTGAGATCTTTGCGATCACAGCTGCTGCAAATATCCTTCTAAGAAGAAAAGTAATGGGCACTGCCTTATACATTTGCTCAGATAGCCAAGCTGCTATTAAAGCGTGTTTTGCTGACAAGTTTAACTCCAGGAAGAAGGTTACTTTATAACCCTAACCTGGTTACCCGGACATACCGGTATGGCAACGAAAGCCCTTATGCTCTGGCTAAGCAAGGCTCATTATCAGACTTTGTCGGCCCACAACCAACCATAGGATGCTGCTAATCTGTTTTCATCTTACATCTACAGCACACCGAATACTGGCATTATTTGTCATCATACAGGCATTTGAAACTGTTAGTTGACTGTCCCAAACTAAGCATATCAAAATATCTGCTTGGACTGAGAAGATGTGACTTGAAAATCCCAATTGGCCTTGTCACTGGTTTCAGTCCTCTCAACGAGCATCTAAAAATTAGAGTCAGAAGCTTGGGCCTATACGAGCTGTCTGGAAGATGATGAAACGATGTCTCACTTCATCTGCGACTGCCCCGCTTTTGCCAGAACCAGACTGGCTACACTCGGCAAACACTTCCTGTATGAAGGCGATCTAAATAAAATCGAACTAGCTGACCTCCTTCGCTTCGCCAAAAACTGTCCGATGTGTACTCTGTTGTCATTTTTGGCAGCCTTGATAAAGTACAATGGACCGTTGGGTCTTAGTGCTTGTCATCCTCGGATGACCCCACTACAAACACAATACAATACTGTAACTTGAGTTGCTCTGAAAATATACCTCTACTAGAGTTTATTACTTTGCTGGCTGACAATGTAATAAGCTGTGATGTGGCGATGGGATCCCAGTCAGAAAAATCGTTAGCTCGCTAATACGTTTGGCAGCTATGCCACAATTGAGAAGATGAGTTGAGTTTGAGTTAATGCTAATTTAAAATGTTTACAAATCTGTCATCAAATGTATATACGATGAAGATCTCTTCTGATTCCGCCACAAGACCACCGAGATTCCATATCACATACCGGAATCGTGTGGGGCACTAACCCAAAAAAGGTTTAAATATTTGGGAAAACACCAAAATCAAGATAAGGATTTACTAACAATGGTTCCACTACTTATTCTCAGGTTCTTTAAAATCTGGGTCTGAATGCGATTTGCTTACCAATTCTAAAGTGTCAGATAATGACACTCAAAAACAATTCCTGGTGAATACGCCGTGGGGCTCTAGAAGAGGGAACAAAACCTCTCCAAGTAGGGTCGCAGTGTACTTCTACATATTACGTACCAGAAAATAATCATTAAATAAAGCACTTCAAATTATTATTTTTTGTTTTGTTTTTTTTTATTTATGTTTAAGTATATTATTACGATTCACATTGTTTTCATTAATAAAACATTAATCAGTGTCTGTTGTTTTTTTTTTTATTTTTTTAAATTCATATTTCTTTGTCAGAATATTATCATGGCAGTTAATTAAGTCTGCAAAACAGGAATGAACAACGCCTATACTTATACACGTACATATATTATACTCATGTTTTTGTTTATGCTTCCTTTTTTTAATCAAAAATAAATATTTACAGTCGAGAAGATAATAATCATAGGATTTTAGCAGCTATCCCTGATACTTCCGATAACGCCGCTATTATCGCTGGTTGAATTTTTACAACTTTTTATTATATTCTTCAAATGTTTTAACTTACATAAGTTGCTTGTTTTTGTTTTTTTTTTACAATGTTTAAGATCTAAATTATTCATCAGCTTAGCTTTGAATTTATTTATTTTAAATTTAAGTTCAAAATATATTTTTATATTTATGTTTTTATTTATGCTGTTAAATAATGTATTTATGTGTTTTTTATTTTTTCTTGTCTACTCTAACTACATTGTTTATTTCATTTATATAATTTTTCCTGATATTTTCTGTTTATTTTTTTATTGAATACTTTTAAATACTTTAATTTAGTTATTTAAAAATCAAATGTTAAGAAAAGGCAAATTTAGAAGCGTACGAATTTTGATTAGTAATATATGAATGTTTTAGGAAATGGCTTAAATTAAAATCAAAAGAATCAGTCAATTTTATAATGATTAAATTTTTATTAAACAAAATGCAGGAAATTTTAAATAATTTTATTGAAAATAGAAACAAGAAGAAGTAAATGATTTACAAACTGTGAAGTTTCAGCATAAATTTCGAAGAAATACTTTCTAAGGAACATTTTAGCATTTCAGCATAAGAACGATCATAATTTATATATAGAGATGGTAGAACTGTACATACTATGTATTTAAACATAAACGTCCAATCTTCCATGCAAAAGATGCTACATTTTAGAATAAACTGTCCTACAGCAAAAATATATATTTTTTTAGTGAATCTTACTGTGACTGAAAATATAATAAAGACAACTCTTCTTTCAGTACTTATTTACCAAGCTAAAACGAATCAAAATGGTATAGAAGTGGGGTCTTCCCTCACCCCATCTCAAGTTATAGGCTGTTAAAGTGAACATTACTAAAAGTTCTAACAACTTCTGTTCTACGATAGGATTCAAGAACTACTACCGAACTATTTTTTAACTTGGATACCCGGATATTACGCATTTGCCCCCACTTCACTTAATATTGCCGCAAAGGCGAAGCACTGCCCTTACCGAACTTTGTAGAAAAATTGGAAAAAACTTCTTTTGTACTTAAATCTGCAGTTTCTATGGATCAACGGCTTCGCCGAACTATCGACCTGATGGCAAATCGAATTTAAAAACGAGTGTTAATTCCACTTTCTTACGGAAAAATAAATCAACGGTTTGATTTGCTATTCGAATATTATTCGACCGAATATTGGTGCAGGGACGATTAATCCCAGAAATCAACTGAAACAACTAGAATTTAGTTTATCTTTGGCATCCTAACTCCTGTACAGCCCAATTAGAAACGTTCCGTGTTCCTATAGTTAACAACCGATGACTTAAACAACTACAAATCGGAGAGTATTCGTAAGTATTTGGATAAAAAAAAAAATTTTTAAATTTCAATTTCAATTTATTTAGCTATTTTCGAAATTACAATATGCCTAGGTAAGCAAAAAAATGACTCCTAGGCGCTCAAAGTCATCCTAAGAGTTAAGAGCATATCTGTTATCGTGTACAATACTATGCTTTCAGAAATTCAAAGTTGTGTCTGGAAATGCCTCAAAATTAATAACGAAATCAGACACCTACCCAAAAATCGTATGTTTGTTAAGCAAAAAAGAAGGCAAAAAAATTCTTAATAATAAAACAATTATATGGATATTATTATTTTAAGTATAAGACTTTCTTGCTTAACATTTCCCCGCATTTTTTCGTCGATGATGTTACGAGCTGTGTTTTCTTGAAAAGCCTTAAGATTAATTTTAATCATTTGAAAGTGTAATAATTTTAATGAACTCACTGAATCTCACAGTAGCTTCATATATGGTTTACGTAATGATGGAAGAGATCGAAACTAAGAAAATGCATATAGGACTTTTTTTTGCTTAAAATGCCAGAATAAGGCTTGTTTTTTTATAGTACAAAGAGACAATAAGATATCAATGTTCTTAAACTAAAGCTAACAGTGGTTGTATACCTAACTTTTAGAGAAAACGGGAAATTAAAAGTGTGGGGGGGGGGGGGAATAATTAAAAATAGATAGAAAGAAAGACTTTATTTCTGTGTTGCTAAAAAATGTATCACTTTCGATTAAAAGTTAGCAAATTTTTTTATGCATTTAGTATAGAAAGGCAAATAATTTCTTAGCCTGATTGCGTGAATGTGACAGTCTTAAAGATGAGATAGTGAAAATTGTAGTTTTAATTAAATCTGGTTGTAAAAACCCTTTACAACAATATGAAGTTCTTATCATTTATGTAAGAGATGAGAGTTGTACATTCAAGAAAGTTATTTGCATAAGCAGAGATTCTATTCCACTTACTAAGACCATGATTTAGCGGATTGCATAATTAAAATCTACTTAAAGTTTATGCATTGATGCGAGACAGGATTGAGATAGACAACTTTAGAGTACGTTATCAAAGGTAGGAAGAGGGTGCAAACAAGTTGTTGTCTAGATTCAGGGGGGTGTGAAAATCGCAGTTAGCCAGATCTTCCAAAGACAATTAGAATGTTTATCTGGTTATAACACGAGAGATTGCAATTAATAACGAAAATATTAAACTAGTTTTACCTTGCTGTTTGAAAGCCAAATGTCAGGAAGAACATAGAGCTCCAGAAATGTGGTTGCAATGGAAATAGCCAAACATTTATTTGGGTTGAGAAGAAGTCCTCTTTTCACAGTCCATAAATTTGTCCTCATTTGTTGAGAATCAACATTTCTACTGCATACAACGATATTTATAATACTGATGATTTTAATATGATGACGATTACTTCGATTTGATTTGGCACTGCCGCGTTTTTTAAATATATAAATAGAAAATTCAAAAGCTGTCTACATTGCCAGAAGCATGAATGTATGTACAAATGTTCCAGTCTCGAATGATCTCATCAACATTTGGTAGTTCTGTGTTCCACCAAAATCTTTTTACAATGTTTCAGAAACCAAAACTCCTAATATTCCAACTCTTTCATTTTGCACATTCATGTTTCTGGCGACATCATTACTCGTTCATATTACAAACACAAAAGGTCAACAGAGCCAACAGAGATTGTATTAATCACAAAAATCTCGTTCTGCATTTCACTCGTGAGTTGAAACAAACAAAAAAATAAAAAAACGATGAATAAGAACCAAAACAAAATAAAGTGTAAAACAAATTTTTTTTTTTAAAGAAATTATTATTGTTTTCTCTCGATTTTACCTAAACTTATCACTAAATGATACAACATTAAAATGAACATAAAATTGCATTTTTAATCTCTGTATGAATGCAATGTTTTCTGTTTTTTTTTTGTTTACTTTTTTTTCTGTTTTAATACATTTACATACATAGAATTTGTTTAAACTAAAAAGAAAAGAAATTAAACTAAAACTAAAAATAGGATTTTTTTTTAAGTTTATATTTTTTTTCCTCCTTTTACATGGTAAATGTAACCGTGTTATATAGATTATTACGAATTAAGTAAAATATTATATAAGATAAATTTATATAATATTTGCAGTTTTACATTTATTAACTTTTGTTTTGTTTTTTGTTGTTTTTTTTAATTATAGTAATTTATGGTAAATTATTTACTGTACAATATAATTGGATTCTAGTTAATTCTGTTCTCAATTTCTTCATAACATTTTTTCCTAGAGTTCTTTTATTTTTTTGTTTAAATTTTCCATCTGTAATGCATAAAAAAGAAAAGAAAAAAAATAATAATAATAATAGAAAAATAAAATAGAGTGTGAAAATAAATACATAGATTTTAAAAGAAAATTTTGTTTGCGTGTTTTAGAAGAACAAGAAGAAGAAGAAGCAAATGTGTAACTCTTTTCGCAATTGTAGCTGTGAGTGGGGGTTTTTGTGCATTTTTTCTAATATTATCCTTAAATTTGCCATTCGAAAATAACGTGATTGCGTTTAACTGTATCGTCAACGATACTGGAATATTTCAGATTTCATTATTTAAATTGGTTTTATATTGATAGCTATAGGGTTAGTGAATGACATTGAAAAGCTTTTAGTTGGATCATTTGATAAAATATTTAAGAACTTAGCAACTATAGATCTATTCTTCTTCTGATCACTTTAAAGGTTTAAATTAGGAAGTCACTCCTCAGAATAGAATGCGACTCTATCTAGGCAATATCTCATATATAACAATGTACGTACTGGAAATTTATTAAAAAGAAACGAAAATCTAGTAGCGTTGCTAAAAATAAATACAAAGAAAAAGGAATGTCATTGAGGACAAGAATGCACAAGAACCCTCGCAAAGCAGTAAGTAGTAGCAGCACTTGCAGTAGTTTACACTTTTTCTTTATCCCAAAGTTTGAATTAAACTTTCATCCTCTGACTCTGAGGGCAGATTAAATCGTAATTAATACGACCAGTTAAGCAGTAGTATCCGCCATCAATTCGATACCAAATCGGCTCCGTTCGGATTAGTTGCGTTGGTCTTCACCGAGGCCATTATACCAGAGTTTGTGATAATCGTTGGCGAACGAACAAATGGCGCAGCTAATGCGCACGAACCGAAGGTATGAGTTGTAGTCATTGCGTTTGACAGAAATGATGTCGTGTTCGGTGAAAATATCGGCATCTGGGGTACTGTTGGAGTGGTAACAACGTTATCCTCGCCCATTACAGATGATGATGGCGAGGACAATGTCGTATCCGCACCCGAAGACGAAGATACATTCGCACTGCTGGTTGCATTAGGCGGAATGTCAATAGTATGTGTTTCGTTGCCAAAAATTAAGCGCAAGCGTTTCTTTTGTGGTGTCAAATGGATCAGTGGCGGACTACGATAGAGAGGTGTCTTCGAAAGGGCAACACTTGTTGCAGCAGCTGCCGCAGCAACCATTTTCTTGTGTTCACGCCGACGGTGGTCTTTAGATTTATGACGTTTTTTGCGTTTTTGGGGTGTAGAGGAAACTTCATAGTCAGTGCCATTCTCAGAGATACCTTCCATGCGAAGAATCTCATATTCAACCGGTTCAGAGCCACCATTCATGCTGCTTTCGTCGGACAGACTTGTTCCCGATTCTATAACTTCGTCGAGGATTGGACTTCTTTTCATGCGCAAGGTCAGCTTTAATCGACGTTCCGGAGTTTTTAGAAGAGCTTCGGGATTCTCAGTCACCGCCGGTTGGACCAATTGATGTGGAACAGTCCGACACTCGCTCGAAGAGTTACTCTGATCTGATTCACTTATACTCTTTGAATGTTTTCGCTTTCGCAGCCTAATGCCACCACCGTTATAGGTCTTTTCGTTATTGTGGGTGGAGATGCTTTGCAACCCGCTATATGGGCGTCCATTGCGACGCAATCTATGTACAATATCATCATTGTTCGTGTTGCTATCAGCTTTAGACCGCTGAAGCGGATGAAGCTGCTGCATTAATTCGAATGACGCAGTCAAATTTTTTCTATAGTTTGCCGATGGACCAATTAAATTGGTCGTGGTGGAATTACTTAAATGGCTACTGATGCTACTACTACAATTACTTAACGTACTTAAATTACTACTAGTGCTACTACTATTGTTGCTACCGCTACTATTACACTTGTTGCTGCTATTCGTGTCGACGCCTCCGCCACCGCTGCTGTTCGTATCGCTACTGACATTCAGCATCTTTGGAGGCGTCGTCGACTCCTCAGCAAATTCATCTACAGTACTTTTTCTACTATTATTCAATAGCAGTGGCTCTATGGGTGTAATTGGTTGTTTCAGTTGTGTTGGTGGTAATGATAATGATTTATTGCTACTTGTTGTATTACTATTTAGGTTACTATGCAATTTGTCTACTACGGCAGTTTGTGGTTGTTGCTGCTGTTGATTCGCTTCTACTTTCGGTTTCTCCTTGACAGAACTGCTGCCATCACTGCCGGAATTCTCTTCAATTTTATGGGACAATTTCCGATGGTGATTACGTAGGACACGACCATTTCCACCCCGCCCTACATTTGCTGGTGTCGATGGCGATGTTGTCGCTGCTGGCGGCACTGGTGCTAATAATGCAGGCGGCTTACAGTTGACCAATTTTAAGCTATTTTCGTCCGCGGCACTCTCATGATTCTCATTAAATACAATACTCTTGTGCATCGCATCACTGGCTATGCAATGACCACTTTCCTCCTCGTCGTCCGGTAGGTCTTCGTCTATGTCAACATGCATTCCTTCCGTGGACGAGTTTCGCAAATTCCTAGAACTACGCAAACCAAGGCGATGACAATGGGTGGTGGCATGTCCATTCGCTACTTGCGTTGTCGTTGTGGCACCATTTTGGCTTCGCAATTGACGCCGGTTCTGGAAAGATCTCGAAGCACTTGGAGCAGCAACCGAAGTGAATGTTGCTGCATTGTCAGTATCTGTCGAAACCGAGCTAATGCTACTACTGGTGCTGTTGACACGAGCTGATTTTCTAAGCGATTCCCTGGCATGACCATTGCTGCTGTCGATTCGACCATTCTGTTGTTGTTGCTGCTGCTGTTGTTGTTGTTGTTGTTGTTGATGCGGTTGCTGCTGTTGCTTATCGACTGGTATTCCCGCTGGACTGCCTCCGACATTCTGCTTTTGATGATGGTATGTATTGGCCATAATCATTTCAGCATCATACTTGGTCATACCTTTCTGGCGTAGCTCTTTTAAACTCAGCGGTGCTGCTATCACAACGTTGTTACTTTTGCCATCACTGCTACTACTGTCACCAGCATCACTTTTTTTAATTGCAGCAACGGCAGCGCTATTCGAATTACTACTATCTACTAAATTTAAACAACTATTTGTATCGGTGTTTGTGGTGGAATTCGCACGGCTTTTAATCCGATTAATGCGATTGTCAGTCTCACGCAAACGATAACCGCCAGCATCTTGCAAGGCCCCTGAACCTGCTACTCCTTCGGCGTCCGACTGTGCTCCTTTTGTTTTGGCAAATGCTCCCGTGCCACGTCGCTCACATGTCTCGCACTCGCAGTAACAGTTCCCATCGCCGAAAAAGTCTTCACCATAAAAACAAGTGATTTCCTCGCCAACTTCAATGTCTCGTAGAACTTTAACGCAGGCAGTATCTCGACCAGTTGCAACAAATTTACAATTCGCCCGGCAGTCGTGATTTATATATGCAGCGGGTCCAAGCCAAAGCTGAGCGCAATTTTTACGGCAACTATACATCACTGAGAAATCGTTTTTGCCAGTGTGTAAAAGTGCTGCCTCTTCAGATTCTGTAAGTTCGGCAATGCACCCGACGAGGCACTCGATTTTGTCATTTTTGTACCAGCGTTTGGTGGAACAGATTTTCGCTCCCTTTTGACCTTCCAAGGAGTACCGATAGCAGGGGTCGATAACAAATCCACTATCCTTATCAAAAATGCGCAAGTAACGAATTATCTAGGAAGAAATATAGCAGATTTTAATAGACGTAACTTAATTGAAATACATTTGGTTATTTTCTTAAATAGTTGCGTGTATTTTTGTTGTTCGCATCATTAATTGTTAAAACATAAAAACGTAACTGAGTAGGTATTTTTGTAATCGGAATATGACGCTTTCAAAAAGTTGTAATTTTGTTTTGAAAATATAAAACCAAATTTTACATTATTTTCGACAAACACAAATAATAATTCGAACAAGGAACATAGCCCTACTTCCGACAAACATCTGTTTCTTTCTATGAACGATCTGTGAATGTGCATTAGATCGGATTGCTGCAAAAAAAATTGCATTCTGTTACAACTTGATAACAAATACTCGTTGCATACATAATTTGCACATCTCTATTTCGAGTACGAAATGCACATCCCTAATCCATTGTCAATGTCAAACACTGTTCATGGCGTTTATATTTCGAATCGAAATGGGTAATGCAGTTTTCCGAAGAACAGTTTGTTTGTGACTTCGCGGAAATAAAAATAAAAGTTGATAAGTTGCTTAACTTATTTCTTGTTTTTAATAAGAAAACCGAAATAACAAAACCGACCAAAAAAGATCCTAATTAAAATCTTGACGGGTTAATCAATTACGAGGTATTTGATATTTTTTCGGTGGCTCCTTTCACTAAAATGGCTCCCAAAAATCTTCAAATGGGCTCCTCTTTAAAATTGAAAAATGACAGCACTGATTTACAGTTTTATTTTGTTTGATGGCGCTGATGGTGGGGTTTTCTTTTTTTTTTAGAGAATAGGTGACTTATTCCCGCACGACATTTAGTAAATATTTATTTATTGGTGTTGCAGACAAAAATCGAATGAAAAAACGAACACAAAACAATATGATATGCAGATTTGACAGTTACACCGATTATTGCAAAACGGGCGAGAAATTTCTCCACTACAAAGTAAGACATAAGGAAAGGCTACAGTACGAACAGTATGATACGCTAACCATATCCCTATATGCCCCAAAGAAAAAGGCATTGAAAACATGATGGATGACATTTTATTTCATTTTCTATAAAATTTATATAAAAGCAAAAAGAGTGACCAAAACCTTTGTATAGTTGATTTATTAAAAAAAATGGTTAAATGTGTTTTTATACATTCCTATTTTATTTTTTATGGACATTTTCGAAGAAAAAATATTTAGAAAAGAAAAGTTGGTAAAAAGACCAACAAATTTGCAAAAAAATTATTATTCCGCAAACTTATGACTTATCGTCTATGTATTTTGTTAAGGTTTTACCCTTCATCTCTTCGATTTAAGCTTAACTATTTCGGGACCCTGAGGAGTATATGTTCAAAACCAGCTTCCTAGGTTAAATTTAAAGGCCTCAAAATTTGATATGTCCTCATTTTTAACAAACTTTAGGAAGAAGTGGTTTAACACAATTTAAAAGATTATTTGATATGACCGTTTCTAAATATCAGTAGACAAAATGCAACTGAAAACGCAACAAAGTGAGGCAGCATTATTTATTTTCAAAACATACTTGATGAAATTACAAACACTTGCACAATTAATACGGAAAAATGATAAATAAGAAACGTACGTGTCATTTCTTCCATTAAAAAAATCGATAAACGGTTCAAACATCATATAAACTGAGCTTAACTTTTGGCTTCTTTTGAATAGTGCATTATGTGAACGGTAGGACATTGGTCTAGAACTATGTTCCTGGTGGGAACAAGTTTGTTTTTGCAGGCTTATGAACTATGAACCAATTCTTTAATCAATTCAATTCAATTTTTTTATATTTCTCTCGCATTACCATACCACAGTTACAGTTTATGTTTAAAAAAAATTTAACGATTACAATATGTTACTCTTCAGTATAAAATTGTTATACATACATGATCATGCAGTCTCTTTATGGACATCTTATTCTTGTTCTTTGCACATCTGGGTATCCAATGGCCATTGAATATACGCTTGACAGCCACTTCATAGTTCTGCGTTTTGATAAACTCGGCCACTATTGATTTCAGCTCATCACGATCTACTTTTAACGGACGGTATCTGATATTCATTTTGTGCGTTTGAAATCCCAGGTGTGGATCTAGAACTAGTGAAGTAGCCAAATCGTCATTTTCCGATAGTTCTTTGGGTGTCATGCCCGTTGATTGGTGTAGACGATAGTTGACGTATGATGTACTGATACCATTGCCAAGAGCAAGATGATATCCATTATTGTTATTTGTTAAATTCTGGCCAAATGTACCGTGGCCATTGCCAGTGTGACCATTGCCACCGTTGGTGCCGCTTCCATTGCTTGCAGTAACAGTGCTGCTGCCACTACTACCACCACCGGTTGATGGCATCGAATAGTGGTGTGATGTTGAAGAGTAATTAGTGTATCTACTGCCAGTTTCACCTCGACGATGGTGATTTGAACCAACAACCATTTCTGCTAAGCAGTTACTACAAAGAAACAACGAAAATAGTTGATTATTTAAAAATAAAAACCAAAAGTTAAAATGTAAAAAAGTTAGTTTTCTTAAGATATATAAACTTTTTAAATTACAGGGAGTTTTTAATGGCCTTAAATATTTATACGAAACGAGAAGCCTGCAAAAACATTTTGATCCTTTTAATCATAACCTCGTCGATTTCAAGAGTATAAGAAAAATTAGAAAAACCGTTCCATAAACGTACCAGTGGTACTATTTTATGTATTTTTCGAAAATATTATAAAAATATATTTTCGTCAACTTATTCCATTTACAGTCGTGTGCAAAATAATGCGTGCAAATTTAGTGCAAATTTAAAAAAAAAATGCCTGCTCTTCAATTTGCAGATTTTACAGTAACACCGATTATTGCAATACGGACGATAAAATTCTCGACCACAAGGTAAAACATAAGGAAAGGCACAGTATGATACGTTAACCATAATCCTATATGACTCAAAGTATTACCTCATTTCCTATAAAATTTATATAAAAACAAAACAAGTGGGGCCACTTTCCAAAGGGGCAGCAGGCTTTGAAAGTTAATTTTTTTGTTAAGAGGTAGGATAGGCTTCAATAGAACATATTCAAAAAGGAAAAATGAGGGGACCCCCTAAATCGTTAAAAAAAAATTTTAATTTTTGGTTTTAGCCCCACTTTTTCAACTTAATTTGTTTTTTGTGTCGTGATAAACAATTAAATTTTTCAACAGATTGCTTCGCCTATGGCAACAGTGTGTGTGGCAACACCCACCGCAATATATTAAATAAAAAAGGTATTCCCGAAATTCAACAAAAAACGAAAAATTCCCTACAAAAAAAATAAATCTCGCTATGGCATCACTGAAAACAAAGAGAAGTGTACAAAATACCAAAACAAACCAAAGTAGAAGTAGCTGCATTTCGATGAACGCAACCATTCATCCATAATGTCCTGTCATTACAGTGCAAAAAAAAGTAAATTTTAAAACAATAATTTTATTATAAATATCCGTCTCCTCACATTCAGATTTTTATTTTTTTATTTTGAAGAGTTCTTTTATCGAATAAATGTATTCGTATGTGCAAATTTCTGATTCCCCCTGGGTTGAGCCAAATTATTAAGCCAGCCCTTTTTTTACACACCACTGTACATATCTTCCCATTAAGGGGCTAGTTATAACTATCATTGAAATGCATCATTGAACATTTTGTTTTGTGATTTAAAGACGACTAAGCAAACAAAATTGTCTTTTAATGGTATCAAAATAAAGCTAATCACTTACAAAATGTTTCTACAAACTTAATTCTGATTTAAACTTTGCTTTAAATCTATTTTTATTATCTCACTGATTGAAATTTCTACAATTTGGAACACAATCGTTTCACTGATGTTTTCGATTCTTTTTCTATTTTCATCTGTCAGTTTTGCTGTCAATGATCAACTCTAACCTTAACACCTGTACCAGTAGCCTTTCACTGACAGAAATTTTTCGATGATTGCTATAACTGACTTGTCAAAAAAATTAAATATCTGTTCCACTGATTTGATCCAATGATGCATTTGAATGATAGCTATAACTAGCCCCTAATGACCGGAGCCGTGTTTGATACAATGTTTTTTCATTTATTTTTTGCGCACAACTGTAAATTGATTAAAACATACCTGACATGGCCGACATTGCAAAAAAGATCTGTTCGTAGAAGACTGACAGTTTTCAAAGAGCGAGGAAAAATTATTTCTCTCAACAAGAGTATAATCACAAATTTATGTCAAATAATTTTTAAATGTCAATACGTAGGTCAGAGGGAGAAAACAATACAAACAAAAACAACTTAACAGGGATTTGATTTGACAGATTTTATACACACATCAGTCCAAGGAACGGTGAAAATTCTTGACCAGTTTTTCTGCATGGGTTACAGCATTTGTTAAGAATTCATATCGTTTAGTGAGAATTTTTTTTTATTTCGTCTACTGTCGCTGTACTTAACGAAAAGCAAAACCCACCAACAATCCAAGTGTTTTTGTAGGCAAATTTTCGCACATGAAATTGTAAATTTTATCCAACTTTTATAGGTACATAACTTATGTATAGCTCAGCCACTGTCTGGAACCGCAAGCACATGCGTATTAACCAAAGAAAAATAAAACATATGATTCTGACAATCAATTAAAAAACATATGAGTACTGTTTAAAGCGAGATAGAACTAAGTTAATATCGGCAATCCCCAGAAAAGCTTCACCTGTAATATATGTGCGTTATATACCCACTACATACGCATGCAAGAAAGAATAAAAACCCTTCACACACACACGCCGAAGCCATTAAGTACAATTCGAAAGAGATAAAATTAGAATATGAAAAAATCTGATAAAATATTTTTTTCTAAATTAACCATTCCCTTGAAACATCTAAACAAACATTTATCTAGGATCAACGTCCGAGGAATTTTATTGAATAAAGCGCGTCACCAGTCAGCTGTATAGCGAAAAATTAAAAAAAAAAAATGCCTTAGAGCTACACTCTCTCTCAGCTCTTCTCACGCACACAAATTAAATAATCTCAGCTGTTAAAACATAGGGTGCTACCTAAGTTCAACGAATAAACAGATACAACGTGAAAGGGATGAAAGACGTGCGAACGACAAATGGCCGAATGTTTCTTTCCTATCTGCACTTTTTCTTTTTTTGCTTGGGTAGAGGAATAAAACAAGAAAAAACAAAAAACAATGATAATTAAATTCAGTTCTAAACTAAAAGGTTGCCAAAAAGATGTCTCTATTATGAAAATGGTATCTGCAGCAGAACGAAACAATCGAAGTTAAAAAAAAAAACTTGCAAGTATACAGGCAGGACAGGACAACGTCTGTTGTCTCCATTTGGGTACGGGTTTTGAAAAAATGTTTCACTTCGCTTGCGCTTTATTCACATACACAAATACACACACGGCCACTCGACGAAACACAATTTTCACCGCCCTTCGGGATTTTTTTTTTTCACTTCGATTCATTCGTGACTTTCAGCCATTTTCCAAAAAATTAACTTTACCTTTTCAGTAATTATTCCGCACAATGTTCTAACCATAATTTTGTTTAATTAGCAGCGTATCAATTATATCGAATGCACAAAGATAACGATCCGATCCAGATTGAAAGCGATTAAACATAAAAAAATGCTATTACTGAGATCCAGAGAGATTGGTGTTCTTTATCCCAATTCCTCCTTTTTTTTCTTATTCCACTGGTTTGGTTATGATACTACTGCTGCTGCTACTTCTTCCATCGACAACGGCGACGAAGCGAAGAGAGTGACGATACAGCGACAATGTCTAGCAGCAAACGTGCGGCAGATGTAGTGTGAGCAGGTCAGATGTATACACTATCAGGAACGACACCGCAGACACGATTGTTGATTTTTTTGTTTGTCGAAAACTCATTGAGAAATTCATTTCATTTTCGAAGTTCAGTATATTTTTTTTCCTTTTATTTTCACTACCTGGAGATGGAGAAAATTATGAACTTTGGCACAATATTGCTGTCGCTGTTGCCGTCACCCAGGACCACATTTGTGTAAGCAGGAAATGTTTAATCAAAAAACTGAATACATATTAAGCACGGGTTGAAAAGAGAGCAACTTATTTCGAGTTGACGCGCTTATACCAATATGGCGTCCGATAATTTTCATTCGCTATGACCAATGATTTTGCTAATGAAATAATTCAAGTTAAAATTTATCATTCCGTCCAATGCGATGTCACTTTATGTTCTTATGCACTTTGATGATATTTAATAAAATATCCTAAGTTTAACGTATTAATTTTTTGTATCACGACTTTGTCATTTAAAGGGTGTAGGAACGAATACGAATAACCACTCGAAAAGCTCCAGTCCGACGAACAGAAAAAAAATTCAACTTCGAAAATGATTAAACGGAATGTGGTTGTCTCTTTCTGCGTGTATGCATTTTGCATCGAATAGTGTTTTGGTGTCAATTAAGTGACAGTGACACCTATTTGTGAAGCTACAGTTACTTTAATGCATTTAAGTAATGCCAAACCTTTGAAACTTTTGTAACAATCCTATGCCAAAAAAAAAAGTACTAAATTTCTGTTTAATAATAAATGAATTTAAATTAAAAATTATCATTTAATAATACAAAAAAAGTAATTGTGCTTTTATATAAAATGATCCCTTGAACTAGTATGTTTTATTGAAAATAAGTTTGTATTTTTAGCAGTAATTCACGGATTATTGCTTATTCGTGTTTTTAAACCCAGATAGTTAATCTGTCAAACATCTGGTGGATTAAATCGTCAAAATAAATCAGTGGGAAAGCAATAGGAATATTGAATGCGAGCCGCATCATAATATTTCATCGTTATATAGAGAACAATATAAAAAATTAAACTAAGGAAGAACATAGATTTAAAGCACAAATAAGATTTTTGAAAAAATTTTCAAAATGTCGAGTAACATCGTTTATTAAATCCGTAGTGTATATTTAATTTATGAGCTAGTGCAATTTTTTTTATTATTTGATTTCTTTAAATGGTTCATATTGCCATTAAAAAACCTGTATAATTCAATTTAACAATTTAAAAGTTAAAAACGACTTAAAACAAAACCATTATGTGTACTTTAAACAATAACATAATAAATTTTTTTAAAGTTTTGTTTTACATAATTACGTAAACGCATTTTCTCTATGCTGGCCGGTAACATGTTGTACAAATATATACCCCTATACATTGTTCTGTTTTGTCCAGAAAGCAGTACGATAGCGAAATCCTGACCTTTGTCTGAAGAGATTCCATTCCTACGTATCTGATGATCACGTATTTAAAAAGATAAAATGATAATGATAATGATTAAAATAAAGCAATTGAATAAATAGAACAATTGTCATACTTAAAAGAAATCACCAGATACCTGGATTTAGATGCATTCATAACTTATTAAAAAGCAGTCTTTAATATGTTTATAACCTTATTTCCGAAAACATAATATGCAAAAATTGTTTGACAAACAAAAATTTCTTTTCGAAGGAAGAAGTTCCTTGTTACAATATTTAAAATAAGATGAAGTATGACCATGATTTTGCCTTTATAATATAATTGAAGTAGGGCACCAAAAATATACCAACATTAGTTCAGCCTTTGGCCAAATTGTACATGAACTATTGCTTCCACTTAAAACATTCGTAAACTCTTTTGCAAAAATATAAAATACACTTTTTTAATAATTCTACAAATGAATTTTGTTCCATTCCATTTGCAGCCATATGTCTGCACTTGTTTTCTGTCTAATTTTGCTTAAGTTAAAGCTTAAAAGAATGGATTGTAAACATACAAAATATATATTAAATATATATAAAATATAAATATTCCCAATTATAGAATGGGTTGTAAATATAAAAAAATCTTTCAATCGCCTATTACTATACATATATTCATAGCAATAGCTATTTCCTTTTGAAGTACATAATTTCATTTAACCACTTATACTACAAAATATTTTATATGTTTTCAAACCATTTTGCTAGAAGGGAGTGCACCAACTATTAAATCATGCAATTCAAAAGAGAGTAATCTTATTTATTCGAATTACGGGTCGAAGAATTTATGCGGCCTGATTTATACAACGTTACATGAATCCTTATATTTATAAATAATTCTCACCCATATTAGATATACAGAACCTGTGTCAGATACTTATTTTATAAGCTTCAAAAATTTCCTTTCAAATAGAGTATGCAAACTAAAAATAAGTTTTCTAATACCTTTATGTGAGTATTTGGACCCTTTTCCTTCAGGTTCTATAAAAGAAACATACACAATTCCATATTTTACTACAACTGCACACAAATACATACCACATATAAAAATTATTTTTGTCATCCTCACTAATAAATTAAATGAACATTTACGAAACAAAATTTTTAATTGCGAAACGATTCGTCCAAAACAATCAAGTCAGCTTAATTAAGTCGGTAGTACCTAAGCGAAAGACAAATTGAGATTTCTATACAAAAATCATTTATTTGGGCACTATATACTATATACTTTTAAGTTTATAAATTAGGATGTAGATGTTTACGTGATTTGTAAAATATAGATAGATTTTAATAACTTCAACATTTTACCTCTCGACACCAGGTATCGCAAGCAAACTTGTATAGACGTCATTAGTAATTTGCACGTCTGCTTCCACCACAATGAAAAGCGGATTTGGCATCACTGCTCCAATCCGTTCAAAAACAAGTTAGCCAACAATACAAAGCCAAATAACAGGGGAAGAAAATATTTCACTTGTATTTTTCCTCCATTCTATTGCGAAAATTAGTGAAAATTTGTCGTGAATCCTAAATATTAGTGAAATATCGGAATAAAAGCCATTGGCATCGCATTTGTTACCATCAAAACCTCTTTCCTTTTCTTATTAACAAGGTATTTTATCCATGAGATGTACTTTAAATGAAAATTTTCCAAATTTCCTCCGCCATTGTTTACTCGAAACTTTCAAAGTTAAATTCTATAATATAAATTTATTGTTATTTTATTCGTGTATTTTTAGTGAAAACAACATTTAAAATGCCTAACATTAAGCTACAATCTTCTGATGGCGAAATTTTCGACACAGATGTCCAAATCGCCAAGTGCTCGGGCACCATCAAAACAATGTTGGAAGATTGCTGCTTAGAGGATGGCGACGATGCGGTAGTGCCTCTTCCAAATGTTAACTCGGCAATTTTACGCAAGGTCCTTCATTGGGCCAACTACCACAAAGACGACCCACAACCCACTGAGGATGATGAGAACAAAGAAAAACGAACCGATGACATTTCATCGTGGGATGCAGATTTTCTTAAAGTCGATCAGGGAACTTTATTTGAACTCATTTTGGCCGCTAATTACTTGGACATCAAAGGTTTGCTAGACGTCACATGCAAAACTGTCGCTAATATGATTAAGGGAAAAACTCCCGAAGAAATCCGGAAAACGTTCAACATTAAGAACGACTTTACAGCCGCTGAAGAGGAGCAAGTGCGCAAGGAAAACGAATGGTGTGAGGAAAAGTAAGGTTATTTCTTGAAAATAAAGAAATCAAGAACAATAGTTGCAGCAGTAGGGTAACTTGAGACGAGCGACCAATTCAATAAAACAATTATTAACACATACATCGCTGTCTACATGAATTTAGTTTTCATTTAACTTGCTCTCATTTGTGGATTTGTTAAAATTAAACTCTAACTACATAAATGTATTTACTGTCACATTATTTTTAATAAAAATTAATTCTCTAAAATACATAAACAAACAAAAGAACAGGTTGCAATTGGATATGTTTTTTTTATTAATGGAGTAGGTTTATACTTCTATTTATTTGTGGGACAAAAAGTTGTGTTGCGTTGATTGAACTTACAACGGTTATTTTCTTGTCCATAGTCATATCTCGATTATACAGTGGATCACAGTAAAAATGGGACCATTAGAAAAAAATATTAATTAGAATAAAAAGAAACAAAAGTATCTGTACAACATGGAGAAAGAAAAAGGCGAATCCGTACTAATTTCGTAACAACATCGACGAAGTTAAGGAGGACGAGTATAGTACACAAAATATGTGGAATTCCCTACTGTGGACTATGTTTAAATAATGCTAAATCACTTTAAAAGAGCACTACCAACACGAAAAAGAAACATGCTGATGGACAGAAAATGAAAGTGGCATATTAGTTTTTTTCAACGTGCTTCAAACAAAGTATATATCACGCATAATGATTTTAAATGGTTCGCTCATTAAGAATGCTCAAGGACAAGTCATTGTGGAAAAAGGAAAACTCCGACAGTATTGTGAGGGGATTTTAAAACGAATTATATTTTCCAGGGCCTCTATGGTATGATAGGTTTACGGGTTGGTAGAGCAGGAAGAATCCTACTCTGCAGCACTTAGGTCCTCGTGGACCCATTCTGTTAGTTTTCATAAGAATCTTCGTCTCCACTTGTTCCCTAAGATTACAGAGTGATGGCTTGATCTACTGTACTACTACCCTCATTGCCGGCTTTGTCTATGTGTCCAAGGAGAAAACAGAGATTTGTGGTGTGCTGTGGCTGACATTACAGTCCAAGTAGTCAAATACTTCAAAAAGCGAAAGTCGGTTGGGGCAAATGATATACCCTCTGCGGTTAGACAGAACATGGGAGACTTCGGTTTCAGATGGGTCATGATTGTTATCCCCAAACCAAATCAACCACAGATGAAATCAAAAATAGATATAAGGATTTTACAAAAATATCGTGGTTCATTACGGGATTTGCATATAGTATTTGTTGATTTTTAAGAAACATTCGATAGACAACCAAGAAATCTGAAATAGGTGGCTCTTAAACAACAAGGAGTTCATAAAACCTACGTATGCTCATGGACATGTACGAGGGAGCAAATACAAAAGATAGATCTGAAGTAACTGAAGAATTCACAATCAGAAAAATATCAGAGTATCTGTACTTCTAATAATACTTCTCTAACTCTATTCCAGACATTTTTTTTTATTGGAAAAATGATTTCCGACTGTCACACAAATGTAACAACACTTTCTTTTTATTGGCCTCAGTGATGGGATCGCAAAAAATCTGATCACAACCTTGTGGCCTTAAAAGGCGCAGGACAATATTTTTTTTGCAGTTTTTAAGCCTTCTTATAAGCACTTTACGTAAACAGCGCCATCTAGATTAGAGAAAGGTTTACATAATTATAACACAAGAATCATAATAGTTTTGACATAAGTCTAAGTTTTAAAACAGCCGTATTTTATTATCAGAAATGATCTATTTGGATCTCGAATTTGTATGAGCCACAACAAATAAACATGATGGGACTATTTATCGAGATCACGACTTATGATCTGGAAATCTGTTTAACTTTTTACTCCAAGTGTTAATAGGAAAACTATTTTCATTTTCATGTTGATTAAAAATAAATTGATAAATGGTGGTTGGATACCTGTGGAACTTTAGGTTATAGTAACCATAATGTACCAATTTTAATTGTTTATTTACTTATTAAGACACAAACCCCGTTTAGTAAACACAAAGAGGAAAATCAAAATCGTTATTACAATTTCAGAAAAGCAACGTAAAGTTTGTGTAGTTACGCGACGTTTAAATGTGCAACATTTCAAAGGTGTTTCAAAGAAATTTACTAAATACACCTGTTAAAGTGTAGGAGCTGTAATTGGCTTTTGAAACTATGTAATTGAAATACTGATGTACTTTTTCATTATGTATCTGACATTCAAATTTAACAAGCAGAATGCGATTAGTAATGTGAGTGAGTAATAAATGCATAGATCAGTTTTTGGTTGGATTAAATATATATATCGAGCAAATAAATAGTGGGCAGAAGGCAATATTTCTGTATATAATTTAATTAGCAATTTCGTTCTATGATACCTAGCTGTGTTTTATTGTTTTAAAAATTGGTTTTATTTTAATACAAATTTGGCATCACCTCCCATATTAATTCCCTAAAGTAATGCCAAAACATTTATCTTAAAATTCAACATCCACACGTTCTCTGCAATAGATTATAGTAAGAGACCAGCTTCTCTCTTCGACAATCAACCTCCTGAAACTTCCTTATCGACTTATTCCTTCTTTTTTCCTATTTCCTCTAATCGGAATGAGATCAATTAGTTGTGATTGTGAATTGCGATTCGTAGGTGTCCAGTTCTTTTGTTTCAAGATTTCAATCGTCCTGCTGCATTAACAAGAAAAAGAACGAAGTAAACCAGTTTCAACTTTTGGAGTTGCATCAACTTCATTAAATTTCTTATTCGTAATTGGATAATATCACTTCAAACAAGGAAATTAAAAAATAAACAATTTTGCACGCAAGTTTGCATGAAATGTGATAGTTTCTCGCTGAGCCGGTTAAAGACAAAGCCAACCACTTCTCATCGCCTATACCGGTCTTACGTGAGTGAGTGAAAGATTATTTTGCTAAAAGAAAGAATTTATGTATGTACCTACAAACATCCATTGGAAAGGTGTGGACATATTTTATTTGTTTCTTTTTCTGTCATTTTTTGTTATTTCCTTCCATTCCAATTTGTTGGTTCTTGCTTTGTCACCATCCTCTTTTTTTTTTTCTTTTTTTTAGTCGCACACATGTGAATTAACCACAAAGTTATTAAATAATTTATCAAACTATTCAGCAGATTCGTTCTATTCTAGTTTCTAGTTTCTAGACAAACAAAAACTTTACATCGGGTCGATTAATTGTAAAGTTTTATTCTTCGTCTGCCTTCCTAAATGTACAATTTTAAAGCGGTAATGCAAAAACAAATATATCAGAATCCGTTCAATTTATAATTATTTGTTCCACCTTCGTCGGTCGCCATATTTAGTGGACAAACAAAATTGCATTGGCTAATTGGTTTCCTTTTAAGTTTTAATCGGGAATTTGTTTCGAAATGGAATTTTTTTTTTAAATAATTTTTAAAATTCATAAAAGTTGGGATAAATTATTTCCGTGTGTAATTGTTGTATTGATAATGTGAACTTAGCAAAGAAAAAATCCGTATGTTCGGCAATTGACAGTTATCCAATTTTTTTTACTACGCAACGCACCACGCATTTGAGTCATTTTTTTGCATTTTCCTGTCGGTCCGTACCGTACCGTAATCATTTGATTGAGCGAGCGAGAGAAGTAAATAAACAAAAAATAGATTAAACTTTTGCCATCAAAAATTTGTGGTGTAAATGAAATTTGCAACAAACTGAATTAAATTTTTAACGTGAAAAAATAGTACTTGGATCTAAATATAGATTCTATTCTTTTGTTTATTTTCAGTCATTTTATTTTCTGCATAGCTATTTTCAATACAGTAGTGTTATTTTTATTTTTATTTGACGTGAAATTTGTATTAAATAACCTTAACAAATCATAAAAGTTGTACCTATTCCTTTGAAAAAAGAACACACAAAAATGCTACATGCAGTATGTGTATTTAACAAATATAGTGATAATCGCGAATGAGAACTAACTAAAGACTGATAAATTGTTGAATAAATACTCGAAATGTTGACATAAGAAATTAAGAAATAATGGCGAAGACATTGTGAACTTTGTGCGACGATAATGTATGATTTACATTTCTGATTAGCGTCATTAATAAATGCGAATATTGATAAAAAAAGGTAAGTTTTTGAAAAATAAAATAATACAAATACTATCTATTTGTCCCTAAAGTGAATTTTGGTGCTGCGTGTTAGGTGTTGCCAGAACATAATTTTAAATCGATAGTTTTTTTTATTTTATTTATGCTACGTCTCCACCGAACACTAAAGCGAGACTAAGATTAATCTGCCCTTAGTCTACCTTAAAACTTATGATTAACCATACAAATTTTAATCTGCTAAACACAAGTCAAAAGTTACGTTGTTGCTGAGAATTGAGAACGAGGAAGCAATTTGACAACTAGATGTTGCACATTTTGTGCGCAAATTTGAGAGCCAGAGAGCGGTTTGGGAGAAAACCCCTATGTTAATCTCCTTTTTTTTTTCGGTGGAAACGGGTTAAGATTTATTGTAATATTTTGCTTTTAATCTCGGTTTATCTTTTGGTAGAAATGTAGCATTACATTATTGTAATAAAAAATATATTCTAGAAAAAAACTAGGTTGCCATTTAAGAATTCGGTTGTAAACACAAAATCACCATACTTTGATATGTCAAAAATATTGTCGGTTGGAGAGAATCGACATCAAAGAAAGCAAATTTAACAACTGTTGGACATTTTGTGCGCAAATTTAAGAGCCAGAGAGTGGTTTGAGGAGAATCCTTTTGTTTTCATCTAATTTCTGTTGGTGGAAACGCTTCGAGATTTATTTTTAATCTTTGCCCATAACTTCATTTCCTTATATACAATTTTCAATGTAAACTGTCATTCAAACAAAAGTTGACTTTTCTTCATATATATATTACATCTACGTGTCCCACAATTGAGATATTAAATAATAAAATATACTTTGCATATATTTAGGTTTATAGGAATGTTAAAGAATTCATCATAAAAATGAATTTAAAAAAATTACATGTAGTAAAACAAACTATAGGTAAAAGATTGTTTTTAATTATTGCAAAAATCGATTACCACATCATAAAAATACTCAACAACTACTTGCCTAAAGGTGATAATATCCCTACAGCACGCCAAAGAATTGAAAAATGCTGCATTAAGAACAAAAATACAGTTTCTAAAAAACCAAATATTGTGAATTTAGCTGCCCTAGCACCTGCGTACGCTTGCTCTTACTTTAATTTTTTTTTTAAGTCAATATTATTTGAACAAAATTCTCAAATCATAAATATATTTTATTACCTGTTAATTTTTGATTTGGATCAACTCTGATGTATCGAAATGTAATAGATTTTATTACAATTTGTGATGTCATTGTAAAGCTAATTTTTGAGGAAAACTGTCAGTTATTGTAAGGACAACGTTTCATTATTAATAAGAAAAGTTAACTTACGGGTAACTTTTTAACAGGGTGCTACCTAACACATGATCATTGCGCTTCAAATGTAAAAAAATTGGTGTATTTAAAGAATGTGGTGTGTGGCTCGATTCGCCCGCTTTAAGGATTTTAATCCATTCCATTCCAAAAGGGCTTAGACATCGTTGCTCGCCTAACCGTATGTCAACAACTGTGAGGCAGGCGCCTGTAAAAAAAAGCCGTAAATTTCAAGTAAATTTCAAAACTCTTTTTCTCCACAGGGTTTTGGCAAATAAAAGAAAATGTTCCCATTCCAAATTTCACAATTTTAACGACAAAGAAATAAGATTAATATAGAGTACATTTTTCGCAAACCGCTCTCAAATTTACATTCAAAATCACATCCCTTTTGCCATTCTGTAGTATCGACACCATTATTTTTGCTTGAATCGCGTTCGCGGCAAGTTGTAATTGTGAAAATATATTTTATTTATTAAATAGTCAAAGGTCGGACTAATAAAGTACATTCTATTGTTAGCCAGCAGCGCTAATTAATTAGGGATATTACACATTCCCAGGAGCGATTTCCCTTTGCTTCACTTTCTCACTTAAAGTAACTATTTTTGACTTTTTCCAAAGTTTTGAATTTCTGCTCCCTACTTCGCACTACGCACTATAAACTGCTTATATGCAAAGAGTAATATTTTTAGTTCACATTTCTATTGTTACTATGTACCAATTTTAAAAGAAACGAAATCTCAAAATCGAATTATCTTTTTAAATCTTTACTTCACCTTTTATGTCAATTTTAAAAGATTTTTTTTCTATGAAATGGCAATGCTGTACTCTGGTGTGGGGAGTTTGTGTTGAGAATTCATTCATAGTATTCTAACAAGCAAACCTAGTTTTTTCCTGATTATAATATTTTGGAGCATTTTAAGCGGAAAATTGTTAGTTGGGCCACAAAGTACAACTGCTTAAACATTTAAAAATTTGAAATTTAGTACTTACACTGTCGGTTTTAGAATACCATTTCATACATACATACAATGATTAATCAGATGAAAATGTAATATTTATTGAAAACATTTCCCATGTTTCTCTTTATTTATTATCGAATATTTAAAGTTTGCAACAAACAAACGAATAAACTGAAATTTTTGACATTTCTCGAGCACTTGCTCTGAAAAAGTTAGTACCTACATTACGTTAGTACCTACATTATTATGGTTCGTTTTTCATCTGTTTAAAGGAATTAATAAATATATTTTTTTAGGACACAATTAAAAAAAATGCAGCTATAGCTCGGCTTTACACGCATTATTCGAGTTAATACGAAACAAAAAATTCTCTACTAAGTAAATTTAAAAACTTATTACAGTGGGCGCTCGATATAGTGAACACACAATATTTTAAAGCAAACGAAGATGACTTACTATTTTAGCACAGCTTAAGTTTGTTGAATTTTTGTTTTTTTATAAATATTGGCTTGTTTTTTAGTAATTGCGAAGAAAAATTGTAATTATATTCTATTTTCGATGAATTGTACGTAAAAACATACACATTTTGATGAAATTTGCTTCAAAGAGTCCACACTCGTTACAATGAACAATCTCGCTCCAGTAAACAGGCCTGTTTTTTTATTATTTCACTGTATCGAATGTCTACTGTATACATGTCTTTGTAGAACCATTTGACGTTTGCATAAACTTCTTAAAGGGAATTTCTAACGACGTTGCCATATTAAAATTTTGTTTAATATTTAAATTCAATGTATTGGGAATAAATTTTACGGTAGCTAGCGACTATTGACTTACCAAAAATGTAAAAAAAAAATTTCTTTCAAAAATAATTACGCGGATTAAAAATAAACAAAACAACCAATTTCCTACATTTCAAAAAGCTGTCATGGCAGGCCTCCAAGTTTCGAATTGTTTTTGATTAATCTTACACCCGTGACCTCCAGTCGTGTTAACCCACAGACGCGCATGCACACTTATTAAGATTGCAAACTTTACACATCTTTATTAAGTTCTTATTTTTCTATCTATAAATATATTTGTGGGTGCAGTGGCTTAGTGGTTAAGTGCGTTGGACCACTAAGCGAGAGGTCGAGGTTCAAATCACGACCTGTACCACCTGAATGTTCGTCGGTTCGAACCCAAAAAAGTTTCAGATTAATCACTGAGGCCAGTCTTAATAGTTCCGAACGTATATCATTTATAGTAGTTATAATATTCACTTTAAGAAGTTAACTAGAGTTGGGGTGATGACAAACCCCACCACTGTATCGCTTTTAGGAATTTCTATCTACTTAAGTATTTTTGTTACTGGAAAGTCCTGACGTACAGATGGCCATACAATTGATGTTATTACGTACTGCTGACGTATGACTGTGTGCTGTATAAGAGATACATAGGTCAAAAGGGGGTTGGTGTATAAAAAAAAAACAAATTTCATAAAAATTGTAGTTACGAAGTTAACACAAAATGTGGTCAATATGTAAAATTTTTAAATACTGGGACTGGGGTGCTTTGATAAAAAACTCAATTCGTTAAACTCTGACTACTCAAAATAACTAGTTTCTACTTACTGGAACTTAAAATTCGTTAAAAATTACTTAAAGACGAATTTATTTAATGGGGAGAAATAGTAACACATAAAGTGCCTAAGATGGACTTCAAAAATTATGTTTTGTTATGAATATTTCGTGAATTGTAGTTGACTTTAGTTAGTGGACCGATTTGAGAAAAGTGCGAAAGAACTGCAGACGGGCTTTAATTCTCTTTTTGACACTTTCTAGTTATTTGAAGCAATAAGTCCAATGTTTTTCAAGCTTCTTTGAAAGGGAATTTACGCAATGCAACATTGTCCACAAGCGACAGTGTTGGTCCAAAGTTTTTGTAACTCACCCCTCACAGACAACAAATTAAACGAATGAAGGTTGAAGTTTCGTATCTTTGTCCCAATATTAATGTTTTTAAATTGACAGTTCCAATGGATTGTCATAATGCCTTCACAGCCCCTCCACGCACTTCTTACTTTCTATGTTCGTCTTTAAATAATGAGTATGCAATAAAGTTATACCATAGTGTTTCTCTTTTGTTCTGTTCTTCATCTCTCTTTCTTATTATATCAACTTATTAATTTTCCGTGTGTCCATTTACGGGCTCTTAGTATTTTTTCATTGTCGCTCAATGAACGATGAATTTAAACTGTGAGTGCTTGTTTATTAATTAATAAATGCGGATTTTACGTCAGCTAATTTTTGTTTCCCCCCAAAAGAATACCGAATACATGCATTAGTTACTTATTAGGGTGAGTCACACTTGGGGAATTATTAAAGTCGTCCTATTCTGCAACAACTTGCGCACCATTATCTAAGATATATATTTTTAATTTCTTAAATAAAAATATTGCAGTTACTACCATTGTTTTGTTTTTTGTTTTTTTTTTTGGATTAGGTGCTGCGATTAAAATGGAACACTTCCAAGCTGCTTTGGACCCACGTAAGCAGGAACTGTTGGAGGCCCGATTCATTGGCGCAAGGGTAAGTACACAATAAAATACAACTATGTGTACATTTTCACTGTCTTTGGCTTTTGCGCAGACTTTGTGAATTGCCGGCATACACGAAGGTTTCTTAGGGACTACACCAAAGTTGAGCAAAAAATAGGTCAACCCATTCGATTCCCCGGTCATACCCTATTTATAAACGTATTCTATGATTGAGCGTATACAAGTTAAAAAGTAATGTTAAAGTTATTGAAAAAAAAATATTATTAAAAAAAAAAAAAAAAATTACATGTCATCAGTCGTTAAGTTTAAAAGTGAAATTCGATTCAAGGAACAAAGAACTCAAAACAAAAATAAAAATGGAGAATCATAATCAACCACTAACAATAACGCCAGTAATTAACGGTAAAAAGGAGGAGCCATGTCCAAGAGCACAACCCGAACTGACATTTCATTGCATGTGCTGCAGGGCATTCTTTGACAATCCTCGCAATCTGTATCAACACATGAACAGCTGCCATCTGGGAGTACAGCTCAGTACCGAAGACTATAATCATCAAGACGAAGAAATGTCTGATAATGACGAAGAACCATTCGATTATTCGAAAGTCATGGAGCCAATATGTGATCTTATTGATTTGAATGATGATTCTGACCATGATGATGATGATGACGACGATGACGACGACGATGATGATGACGATGATGATGAAGACGATGACGACGATGATAATGACGGCATGGGAGGTGGCACTGCAATGGAAGACGATGAAAACTCAAGTGGTTCCTTAAATATGCCCGTGAAAGAAGAATCGGCATCTATTATAGCTATAAAAAGTGATGGACGAAAGATCTCTGCCGATCATCTAGCTCAACTGGGTGGTATGTCGTTCCAGTGTTCACATTGTGAGGCATCATTTCCTAACGCCGGAGACCTGGCCAAGCATGTACGTTCACACATCACCAACAAACCTTTTCAATGTTCTATATGTGAAAAAACCTTCACCCACATTGGCAGCCTTAATACGCACATTCGCATCCACAGCGGCGAAAAGCCATACAAGTGCGAAATTTGTCCAAAAGCATTTACCCAATCAAGCAGTCTAATGGTTCACATAAGATCACATTCAGTGAAAAAACCACATCAGTGCCATTTGTGCGATAAGGGTTTTGTTAACTCCAGCAGCCTGCTGTTACATATAAAGTCACATACGGACGATGAGACTCATCCTTGTCCTGAATGCGATAAAGTCTTCAAACATTCTAGTCTTCTGTCCGAACACATGCGTCTGCACTCATATGATTTGGTATACCAGTGTTCAATTTGTCGCACAGCGTATAAAAGTTCCAGCGAGCTAGTACAACACATGAAGGCCCACATGGGTGAGAAGCCCTTCACATGCTCAATATGTGAGAGGTCCTTCACTCAATCTGGCAGTCTAAACATTCACATGCGCATTCACACTGGCGAAAAGCCTTTTCAGTGTAAAATCTGCGAGAAATCATTCACACAAGCGTCCAGCCTTACTGTTCACATGAAAGTGCATTCAACAAGGAAATCATCTCAAGACCACCATCATCTATCCCAATACAGCAAGCACATGCAGCAGCCTTCTATTGCCACCCAACGTGCGGATGAGACCTTATTGTGCATTGTATGCGGAAGTGTCCACAAGGATGCTATATCCTTGGCCAATCATGTAACTCAGGTTCACTCGGCGCTGCTTGATAACATAAGACGACACGAGCAAGTCGCAAAAATGGAATAAACCCAATTGCAGTGGATTCTCGAAATTGAATAATTAAAAATACAAACAAATAAAGACTTTAGTTACCTACACTTGCGCTGCTACTTAAATGAAGATCTCTATTCATCATTTTGAGAATTCGCTGATATTTACTTTTAAAAACATTGAAAAACTATGGTCTCAGTATTAGTTAAATAACACTAACACACACACAGCATTACTCGAGCGCACTAAACTTAATTTTAATCATTTGTCCTTATCTTTTCTTATTTTTTAATACAATATCTTATACTTTTTACGAACTGATTTTTTAGCTACATAAATATTTTTTTTTGATTTAAGTTTATTTTTAAGAAGAATGTTGAAAAAAAAGAACTGTAACACTGATTGAGATTATTTTTGTATTAATTAATTTAAGACGTTTAGAATTTAATTCGAAATTACACCGTAATACTTTTTGTTATTCCAAAAAAAAATAAACACTGTTTTATTGTATTTTAGATTCTAAGAAAATCTCACTCATGATGGTAGCTTTTAACAAAAATGGCGTATACTACTAATTCAATATTTTACGAGTACCATATGGAGTACTGATTGTAATCTCTTTATTGAATACTATTACATTGTAATGTTAATCAAGAAATACATTTCTAAATATATACAATACATACAATTATATATATTGTGTAAAAGAAATAAAGCTGGTTTGTTTTGGTTTTCACTAAAGTGGAAACTGTAAAAGAATTCGGGAAGACAATTTTTTGGCCAACAAATAAATTTTTAGGGTTCACATCGGCGAAAAATATCAATGCGAAGGGATCCAAATGATTTCGGTGATTCATTTTAAAGTGAATTATTTCGCTTGACTTTCTTTTGAGGATTTAGATACCAAAATGGTAAGTTTTTTGGTAGCATGATAAAACACGTGAACTTTGTACTGAAAGAATACGCAACTTACATTATTTAATGAAAGTTGTTCGTATTGCACAATTTTTCCATCAAATGCTATAGCATACTTGTTATTGCGGTTCGGCCTAATCTATTTTAGAAAAGTGACGAACTTCAAAGTGCGCTCCTAAAGATCACTTGGTGTATAGGTGGATTGGATTGAAGTTAGACCTCAGTGACAAAGTTGTACGAAACCGGGAGACCTGCAGATATTTTTTGAGATCGAGCCTCACAGGCGGACCAGTGGGGATGCAGTAAAGTGGGGGGGGGGTTATAATCCCTATAATTCTGATCATAACCTCGTCGATAAAAGAAGCAAAGATCAGTTCACAAGTTTCTATGCTGCTTCATCTCTGATCCATCACATCTTATTTCGAGACATTTATTTTAATAGTAAAGTGAATTCTAAGTGCGAAAAGTTCAAATATCTAGGATCATTGAGGCATTGGACACTTTTCTGAACCTAACACCACTTGATTTACATATCAGAAAACTGGCTGGCAACAGTGCAATGCGACTCACTTTTGTGAGTCACTTTAAGAGAAATAGCTTCGGACATAGTACGGTCCTTTCGAAGCTACTGCCAAGCAATCCAATCATAACCGATGAAATCCCCCTTAGTTGACTTCTACATTCCGTATAATGTAATGTATCTGTAAGGGAGGATTGGCAAAGAGCGGCAATTATCAAATCAAACGAGATTGCAATTTTTACAGATGGCTCGAAAACGACGGAGGAAACAGGGACTGGGATCTTCTTAAAACATCCAGAACTAAGAGAGTCTATCAGACTACCGGGAACAAGCAGCGTCATTTAATCAGAAGTTCTAGCTGTCGTCAAGGCGGCTAAGCAAATGCAGATGATATCAATATACGGAAGAGATATTGCTATCTACAGCCAGGCCGCACTTAAGGCAATGGAACCAACAAACATCAATTCTAATATAGCCAGGGCATTGTCTCTTTCGAAAATATGCAAAGAGACTCAGACTGTCAGATACAGACATCTGCAGATTTTGCGGTGATCTGCAGGCTGTTCAGGATATATCGCACATTCTGTGTAAATGCGACGCAATCTCACATAGTCGTAGGAAATTCTTACTGAGATACTTCTTTGAAGCTTTGGAGGAAGTAGACGGTACAAACTTCAAAGGCCTTCTTAGCTTTTGTAGGGTAATTGGTTGCTTCAAAAGGGATTTGAAGGGTCTTTGTCTACCGTTTTGATAATAAATTCAGCCGGTTCCCCAGGGATCGCGGTGGGCCCACTTTGGTGCATAGTGTTGTGTGATGACTTTTGCATTACACCCCTGGCTTAACCAAACCTAGATTATAGTTGTTCGCCTGTAAATAAGTTTCACCGCGTTGTAAAATAACTGGCTCGTGTGACAGTGAAGTTTTTTCGAATGACAGCAGCAGAAATAACAACTTCCGATCATATCAGCAAGGTTCCAATTATAATCATACCTAGAAGGCAACCGAAAAGAAATAGTTCTACTTAATAGTGTAGGCATTGCACTCAAAATTTTTTGCAGAAAAGAATTTATTAAATTTTACAGAACAGAAAATGTTTTCCATACAAAAAATAAATAAGTTTTTTCCTGCAAATTCCGAGTCAAAGACTCGTACTACGAAAAATGTACATGAATAGCATGAATATAAAAATAACATAACAGGCAATATTAATATAAGTCTCTGAAAATGAATACGTTAAAACTAAATAAAAAAAAACTCAACTAATGGAAAAACTACTGAACATGGAAACAGATGTCCTTAAAAAAAAGATATAATGATTAAAAATGTCGAAAAGTATTAAATAATTGAAAAAATAAAAAGAAAAGGATTTAAAAAGGCACGAACGTTCTAAACAAACTTGGAAAAAAAATGAAAGTGATGGCTGCTATAAAAGCTGCATTTTGGGTTTTGCTCCACAATATTATTTGCTTATTGTGATAAAAGCCGAATTGATTGCAAAGGAATTTAAAGATGCAGCCGATATACATACATCAATAAGACACATGCTGGTGACATTTAGATGGTGGGTTATTAAGCAACGACTGGAACTTAATACACTTATAACAAAATAAAAAACGGCGCAGAACCAAATTAATTGTTGAATAAGACCAGAGGGTAATATTCAACCGCATGAACTAATGAATGCAGATGATTTAAGACTGTCAACTAAATTCTTCATCTACCAAAACAATTTTTTCCAGTTGAGTTTTACTTTTGGCTATAACTGGGGTCTAAATAAGAAAATCAAATTAAACGAAAAATGGGAAACAACACTTGTACTTGATATGAAACCAAGAACTATCAAATCTTTTGAGGCGAACCAAAAAATGCGGGATCGGCAGGGATTCGAAAATGTGAGGGGATTATGACCGTAAGAACAACCTCTGCGAAAAGAAGACGAAGGTGGTTCACGTTACCTTCGATAAAGAAATATTTTACCATTAGAAGGTTGTTGGTAAGCGTTTTTAATGAAAGTCATAAATACATTGGACCTTACGAATAATAAATTAGATGTAAATATTTTATTCGTGATCCCCTTATCTCGAATTTTTTTTTTGCCTAAGTGCATAAGGGACGGGCAAATTTAAGCTCTACATCAAATTAGTTATCGGTACTGGGCATTATCCTTATCTGGCTCGTATTCCATGAATTGCCTATGCGTTGGGGCATTGCCTGTAAGATATACGCTGGTTATCTGTCGACACACCATTCTAATTCATGCTTCTCATTGATTTAATGTTGTGAGTGGTGTTTAATCATTTTGAAAGATAAATTCGTTGCCATTACTACTTAAGAAATGACTAAACATATTTATAACAAACAAGCTTTATTAAGAACACAAAAATATCTGCAGTGTATTAATAAGCACCATTTTTATTCTCTTTGCTGTTGATCAAGGAATGGGTACCTACATAATGTATAAATAACTTTATTGACAAATTTTACATAACCTCAAAGATAACAAAGATAACAGTTTTTAATAAAAATTATTTAACAAAGACAACAAAAAAAATACTTCTAATACTATTTAAAAGTGAGAGTAAAGGTACAAAGTTCTGTATATGTTTTTTATGACTTCTATTTCTATGTTCACACTGTCTCAAATATGGCAATATATGTTTTCTAGGAAATATTTATTTATATCGAAAATGTTGTGCGAATGACCTGCTGTTATCCACGCTAGAAGTAAAAGCAGATGAAATACGAACAAATTTAAAAATAAATATTGTTTACAAGGATCATTTTTAATTTAGCCGAGATGTAATAACCGTTTTAACACGACGTAAGATACTAGTACTAAAATTCATAATATGAGGCGCGTGGTTTGAATTTGAAAGCCCATTTAAAGTTAGTTTCGGTTGTAGTGTGACATTTCCGATCTTGTGAAAATGAATTAAAATATGAACTACGTATTACAGGTAGCACTAATACTCCATGACTTATGCTGATTTAGACATGCATAAATTCGTATGAACAAAATGAGTATACTTCGGATTTCCTTTGGACTCGCAGCCTTTCACTTTATATGATCTTGTCACTTCCTTTTATATACACCGACTCCAGTGAGACCAGAACTGACATCGGTTGGAGTAAGATCTGACCGTTTAAGGATGCGTGAATGAAAATCGACATATGGAACATAATCAAATGTTAAAGTTATAAAATAGTTTCAAATAAAGGTTAATGTTAAGAAAATAATCTCATCGCCGGAGGATCGGGAGAAGAGTTGGCGTCGTCACTGTTAAACCCGCAAAAGGGATTGGGAATTATCCCCAAGATATATAATAATATTACGGTGTGTCCCTGAGTCAAAAGTCACACCAAACTTGCGTGCCCGGGACTGCGATTTTAACTCTTTCTGTGCAGGCTATTTATGGCATTGGCATAAGCGGCTGCCTCACGAAAATCACCTACCCTGAGCGAAGCACCGAAGTTGCGTGAGCCGTACTTACAGCCTGCAGAAAGAGTTGAAATCACTTTATCCCGCGTTGCGTACCACCCAGTTACTGTAAAAAAAAATTGATTATTTTCATTTATTTTAATACATTATAGGAATTTTTTTTTTGTTAACGTGTTCGCTAACTACAGAATCAAAGTAAATCTAACATTTTTCAGTTTTCTGTAAGATGGCGTTGAACACAAATCTCAAATTATTATTACATCGCTGCAGTGAAGAATATTCATATTCACGTATGTAGTATGTTCAAGGTACACCAAAGTAAGGCTATTGCTTTTCTGAAATCTTAAGTAAATAATGTACACATTGAAAATAGACCCTAACCTTACAATGATTATTTTTTTTTAAACATGTTTAATAAACTGCTCAAATTATTGAACATTAAATCAGGAACACCCTGTATATGTTCGTACTAAATTACCTGTGTGAAAACATGATATTTTTCCGGTTCTATCTTTTCATTTATAACTTCGATAAATGTTTTTCTATTATATTCTTGCTGAAACTCATGCATACTCGTTTTTATACTCTTTAGCATAAACAAAGTCTTGGTCCTTAAAACGTTTGTTTGTTGAAAGCATAGTTGCAAGTCTTTTCCGATGATGTCATAACAAGATAATGACAGGCATATATATTATGTATAACAAAAGAATCATATATCAGATTTGAATTTAAAGACGCAAGAAGCGTTTAGTTGATGTTTTTTCGGTTTCTCCTATGCAATTGCCATAATGGTGCAATTTCGCAGTATATCTCTATACTAAAAGAGATAAAGAAGTCCTTTTAATGTTCATAATTTCTCTGCTATATTGGTTTGTCCAATATTTTCATACGCATACCAAATGACTTCAGTAAACTAATTTTCGAGGAACTTTGAAAATACTTATTTTGCCCACTATTCCAGTGTAAACCTCACCTTTGGCCATCGCAGACATTAGCTTCTCACGTGCTCCGGCCCCGCAATAGCACTGTAACACATATACATCATGTCGGCTCTCTTCTTACCTAACCATTGATTTTTTTACTGGGATTTGCTCTTGTGCATATCCAAATTGGAACGAAAACTCGAAACACTTACGAACTAATACATATAAATTTTGCATCTTCCTTTGACTTCTGGAAATTTCTACACCTGCCATGATGCGAAAACCATGTGAAAATGTAAATAAAACACGAATCTCACTCTCTCATACGCACTTTAGTTCCAGTCCGATTTCTGCATGCAGTAATGGAACGACAACGCATCAAATTAGATGCCTAAATTCCATGGGAAAAATAGAAAAACTTTTTTGTTATCTCCCGCCAAAGCTTCATTTTCTTGCTGGTTTGGCTTCGCTTACGTAATATCATCACCTCGTTCGCAGTCACTCCTACACCTATTTATTAATAACTTCCTGGAAAAAAAGAAACTTGCAAAAATTCTTTTTTATTTCTTTATATTTTACGTTGTCGGTATTTAGGTCCACCTACACATAAATAGTAAAGTCAAAATCATGTTTAAAAACATGAATCATCCACTATCTTTTTTTTTTCATCTTTGGAGAGGTGGCAGTAGACTAAGCTTTGTTCTACATGATACGACCCTTTTCGGAGCTGTAGAAGATTATGTAGATAAAAAAGAATATTGATTTTTCCAAGAAAGAAATTAACGTTTTTATTTCAACAACTTATTGTAAATTGAAAATTTTTGATTTACTTTTAAGGTACATCAATATTTTTGACTAGTTCTGAAGTTATGGTATTAAATTTAAATTCTGAACATTTCTTTTTATATAAATTTAAAGTCCAAATTTAAATATTAAATATTCGCCGAGTTAAAAAAAAATTTAGTAAATTTAATAACTGTCTCACTTAGCTGTATTTCGGTTGTGTAAATCGGTCAGTTTATATCATAAGAACTTGGCTGGGCACTACCGTGCCCCTTGATTCCGCAAATAGCTTCTTTGACGTGCAGCTTTCTTGTATCTTTGAACTCATAATTTGATCAAGTATTGTTACTCCTATTCTCAGTTAGTCCGAATAAGAGAGTTAGATATTCCAAGCAAAAACGAATTAAAATTAATCAAAATTAGTTTGTGGACATTTCCTAGCTTTTTCTCTATTAGTTACGATGAACATGCACCCACAAGCTGCGACAAAATATCTCCAACAAGGGTTTTTTAAGGCAGCCACAAAGAGAAGGAGAAGTGCTCGGAAAATTAGTTCGCTATTCGATTGATTTGTACATTTTTGTTGAAGGAATTGCATATTTTGTTGGTTGATTTTGAAAAAAAGAGATGAACCAGAGATCTGGTCCCAAGAAAGCGTCTTAAGCACTTCGCAGTTGTTGTTGCTGACGATGCAGCTATCAACGAGCACTGGATGATTGTATGGATATCGAACAGGCCCTTTCTCTGACCCACTCCGATCAGACATTTATTTGAATAGAAAAGTGTCACCGAATTTGAAAAATTTCAAATAAATATCTAGGTTCTATGATCTACACCGAAGCAACTGCTGATGACGACATAAATCATTTGACAGAGACAGCAGTATGAGGGCAAATTGACAGTAGCTGAGTAACGAGGCTCGACCGAATTAGAAGTTGCAAAATCCGAGAAAGCCGAGTAACGTCAAAGAACCATGTCGAAAAAATTGGAACACGCTGCCTCAGTTGCTATTAGCATGTTCAAAAAAGAGACACAAAAGCGTGAAAGAAAGGCAGGCAATAAAACTTCTATATAATCAGGAACCCCACAGTAAAGTTGGGGTTCCTGATTATAAACCTCGTCGGCAAATGCAAAGAAGAAATTATTCACTTTTACCCGAATTAAAGCTATCTTCGGTTACGTGTATTGGATATAAAATTAACGAAGAAAACAATATAATTAAATTAAGACCTAAATCGTATTTCTACATTTTCTGATATCTGAACAAAATTATTAATTATTATGCTGGGTCTACAATTTAAACAGACATTGAGAGTTTGACCGTAAAGAAAATAATTAGGGGAGGAGTGACTGTCGGTAAAACGAATCGACGTGTGTGTGAAAATTGGTTTACTGCTAAAATATTTCTTTAGCAAACCAATTGCCGATGAGTGATTATTTTATGGACGCCTTGCTTTTAAAGCAACATAAGAACAATGTTAGGTTGTTCGATCTATTGTAATTTCGATTGAAGAATAGTCATTTGTTTTTTTTAGCTATGCTACTTCCTGTTATAGTAATTCCTTGCAATGTTTCATATTATGTGCAGTTTTCAAATCCTTCTGATTCTTGGAGAAACTAATTTCGCAAGGACAACGGAAACATAAAAAGCTTTCAACATATACAACCAATCGTATATATGTACATATTGAAGACAGAGGCAGCTAGCTCTAGTGGCAGCCAAACAACACCTACGCCTGCACCCATAAGGCATACCTACATTATTCATCCATTTGGATTTGGTCGAAGCATGTTTCTTGTTGCCAGGCAGAAACCGTGAAAATAGTGCACATATTTGGGTCTAGGTGGTGGTGCTGTAGCTAGTTTCGGGGTATGCGAAAAATCATCCTTGAAACTAATGTGGACAGTACATGACAAACAAAGACAAGGGAGCACTGCTTTTAAGTACATAACATGTACTCATATGTGCGTATCGCAAAATTTAGGCAGTAGTATCAGGAGAAGGAAAAAGATAAAGGATATGCGTCTGCAGTGCCATAAAAAGAGCGACAATATAAGTAGTGTAGCTATAGAGCCGGAGCCTTAACCATCTGGAGTCGTTCGGCCACAAATTATTTCCCAGGATACAGTGTTGGTCCGCTGGGTGGATGCCGCATATTCTCTCCTTTTTGTATAGGCGCTATATAGTGTAGTGTTGTGGTGCTGCTCCTGGTACTAATTGGGTGGTGCTCTAGTTGCGGGGGTTGTGGGAACGAATTTAAGAGCAAACGAATCGATTTCACTAAATGCGATTTTGTTTTGGTGAGGGTCGTTCGAGGAGCGCGCGGTTCGTTCTCATAGTCCTGCGAAGCTTTGCAAACACAGAATTGATTTATATTTATTAGGCACCAGGATAGATACATAAAATCCCCGTAGCGCAAGCAGGACTAACCTTTTTCTCTCTCTCGTTTACACCAATTGGTTTGTAGTTATTTAAAAAGTCCTTGACAGATGGTGGAGTGAATGTGAATTTTTCTTTTTTTTTTGTCGAGATGAGAACGGTGTGGGAACCTTCTTAAAAATGCCAAGTATATGTATACAGTATACAGATATAGGATTTTCCTTGTTACCACAGTCCTCGTTCCATGTTTCATAGTTTGGAATAAATGAAAAAGTTTGGTGGTGCTGTTACACATATAGATGGATGGCTGACTGTGGTGGTGCTGCGGGTGGCTATATTAAAAAAGTAGCAGAAGAATGGGCTGTATGGGGCTAAAAATGCTTCCATTTTGCCCTTTTTTTGTCAATGGGTTGAGTAAAGCCCATCGAACAATGTGTTCCATTGCTGTTTGCATCTAGTGCTATAGGATTCTTGTTGCTTTCCTTTTGAGATTTTTTTCGCGAGGCTCTGCATTTTTACGCTCCCGCATGGTGATTCTTTTTCGTTTTATTAAATATTTGTATGCGAGGGATACGCCCTAACTATAATTTGATTTCTTTTTTTTTTTATCATTTTGCATTTCGCACTTTGCGCTCACTCTTTCGTTGCTCTTTTTTTTTTCTTAGCTGGATTTTTCGATGTGTAGGAGAGTGCATGTAAATAATATATATGTAATACATATCTATTTATGAGATATGTGATTTAAAGTAATAGGATGAAATATCATGGTTCAGATATGAGGTCTTAATCAAAAATGTTGTGTATAAAGTATAATCTGAAATTAATTTAAAGAAAGAAAGATAATTTCCTTTTATGAATATTTTTAATTGTTATCTTTCTTTCATTTATATAACAATAATTTACACCATGATGCATCCGGCCTAAAAACCGAACCAGGCCTCGATGTATGTACGTCAGGGATGCCCAACCATTTTTGGCACTGCACACTTATTCGCAGCATCCAACTCAAGCATATTTTCTCACTCCATTCACTTCGCTAACAAAATGTTTAATCAGTTTACGGAACCTTGATTTCTCTTAGATCTCACTACTTTTTATGGCTCACTTGCAAAGCGATATTAGCAATATCCAAATCACATCATATACATATGTATAAGGGAACTTGGGTATTTTTTACATTTATGATTTTAAAAACTTTCGAAAAGGGGATTACACATGCACTTGTAATAACCATTTTTGGGGCAGACGAAATGGCGAGATACGAAAATCTGGTTTGCCCTGACACTAAAACATCTGCCAATCGAAATAGAACAGCATGGAACTATTGCTATTTAAGCAAAATGGCACTGATTTGTCAGCGTCAAATAATATAGTTATACACGAATTCGTACTTTAACATTTTTTGCTGAAGTATGCCATTTTAAGTCTTATCTGTCGCTTGCAGGTTTTATTTGTAAGAGTTTGTCCTGACTGACTAAACAGTCATTGCACAGAAAAATACCTCGAGCCATAGAGCTATGGAATCGAGCCCCTTTTTTTGTAGACGCGCAAAAAAACTCATTTTAGTGTGCTTTTTGCTTTATTGAACCCTCCGAATTTTAGTTTTATGAAGATTTTAAAACGTTTTTCAAGGTTTCAATGCTTTTGTACTTGAAGCATCAAAAGGGACATTTCTCAAAAAAATATATTTTGATTGATCTGACTGTGAACTTTTGCAATGCATTTTTACTTAAGAGGTCACCAGAGTCTTAAAAAAATTTCCTTCCAGAGGGTTCTTACCTAAATAAGGTAGACATTGTGAAAATCACAACCACTCTCTCAACCCAATATGTAGTTCGAAAGAACGAGCTCGAAAATCAATCAAAATCCTATGCCAATGCCACCTAAATACCTACCTTGGTTTGGCCCCAGTTACAGCCATACGTAGAAGTGTGGAACCGTGAAAACAGAAACGAACACGTCATAGGAATTATTTGTTTTCTTTTTCTGAATCCACTGAATTTTTTTTTGTTGCATTGGGCGTTTCATGATTGGGTTAAATCTTTAACTTGAAGTAAAAGCTGCTATAACTAGTAATATTTGGGGCATTCGAATGAATGGGTACGAATGGGACCTAAACGAAACGAAATTAAATGAACGAAACTTATCACATTATTTAAAATTACTCCATTTATAAAAAAATTAAAACGAATTGGAATAAGTTCACTGCCATCCGAAATTTATTTTAACACAAATTAAAACAATATTACTAAGAATCTATACAAAAACGCAATGATGTGACGTAGTAGTAGCAAAGGTTTCTTACGTACTTATAATCGGTTAAAGGGTGTCTTATTTTAACCCAGTACAAACTTCAGACCGATATATTTGAAAGATTCCAAACTATCAGTGCAATTATTTTTAGAAGTCCTTGCTAATTTTTGTTCTGACATACATGCATTTTACTTAGGCAGAATCATAAAGGACTTGTAAAAGGAAGTCGTATTGTCACAAAAGCACTTTTATTGTAATTTACGATATCAGTAAATTAGTCGAAATGGGGAAACTCAAAACGTAATTGTGTGTTAATTTTGGTAATGTGTTTCCCAGTACTCCATTAGTCACACATACATCATTTGGAAATACATTTTACCTACTTGTTTTAGGTTTTTCTTCGCCCCGCTAACCATTTAAAAAAAAATCGAATTAAATTAGTTAGACAAATTTATTTTTAGTAATTTTACGCATACCTAACAACATTTTTATGTGAAACAAATCTCGAATGTTATCCACCTCCTGCTGAGAACTTCTACCTGTAACTTTGGTCATAAAAATCAAGCGATGTGAAATTGCTAATAATATTTAATTTTTTTTCCAAGAAAAAATATAAATTACATCTTTCTGGGTTTTTTCTAACTAACATGGAATGGTTAAAACCCCTTTTTTTTTAAATTTTAACAAAATGTAATAAGTTTTTAAAAAGAATTTTTATAAATTAGGATAGGGAGGATTGTACTGAAGGGTTTTGCTTCTCTTACAACCAGGGTTACCAACTCAAGCAGAGTTTCTTTAATAAAAAGGTGATGTAATTACAGCATTGTTTCACGTTCGGCTCTAATTTGTGAAAACTCTACTTCTTCAAATGTAAAGCCAAATAAAATTAAATGCCACACTACAGCTAATTTTCAGATAATTTTAAAGCGAGGTGATTACGAAAAGTGCGTTTTGTGTTGACTCTAAAAATGGGAATTTGCGTTATTAAAATTAATTCTCATCAACAAAATAAAAACAGTTAAAACAGAAAAGTTCTCTTTTACCATAAAAAGGAGTAAAGTAGGAAAGAAGCACGACAAGTTAGCTATCGCGGACAAATTAAACCATTTCATTGTAGCTTAATGAAAAAATTAAATTTCAAGATTCTGCGTTGGTTAGAAGTACTCTATAGCTTTATTAATCTGTGATAAGACAGTTTATTATTTTTCCTTATAGTACTAACTAAGGAATTAGTTATATTAACAAATAGAAATTTTGCAGGGTGCCAAAATTTTATGTTTCTAGAATTGTTGAAAGCAAAATTGGAAAGTTCAAATGAGTAATTAAAGTTGGTTTCACTTTGTCAGCATTTGCAACTCAGGTTAAAGTATCCAAAATAATTCCTTGCTCCCTGGTACTTGCCGTGCTCGTAACTAGCTCCCGATAGATTGTGTTAGGAAGTCGTGCGTTGCATCAAGTTTACTTTTAAAGTAAGAGATCCAAATCTATCAAAATATTTTTGATAACTAAAAGTTTCCCGGCCAAAATCCTCCCGTCAGTATTCCGCTACAGTTACGGTTTTTCACGCCACCATCCCAGCACAAAAGATACAGAATACAGTCTTAGTCATTCCTTATTCTATACCGAAAGTATTTTTGCATAGCTGTATTCGGAATTTTAGAAGTACATTCCGAATGCATTTTATTTGTTCAGTTCCTTGTGATATTTACAAAAAACTAATATAGTTAAAAACAAAAAAGCCATCTTACAGAACTATTGCACCAAGTCGTTTTAAAATAAATATATAAAATAAATATTAAGTGTAAAATCCTATAGCCAAAGCTTCTCAAACCATTTTGTTTGCGAAGATATATTTTGTAGACACGAAGTTGCTACTTGTCAATTCTTTGAGTGCGTTTAAAAGATTTCGTACTCCTTAAAGTGCGTGGGACTTTTGACGACATTCATTTCCACCAACAAGAAGTATTTTTTAATTGCACACAAAAAAACATTTCTGTATCGCACCTTATTAAAGAAAAAGACTAGTCATCAAAAATCAGGACACCTGGCAACATTATAACGTAACCTAAAGGAAAATAGATTTAAAATTGGGTTGATTTACAGAACTAAAACTGTCTACCAATCTTTAAATGTAAAATAAACCACAAATCCGCATTCTCGACATATCGATATCTCCAATAATTTTATCTCACCACCACTTGTATTTAAAAAAAAAAAAAAACAGAAACTTCTATCCTCACCTAGTGATAATAAAGCAACAAAAAAAAACCATCGTCAGAAAGGGGACATGTCGGTAACGCAGAGCAGATTGATTAGGAGTTCGTAGCACAAGAAGGGGAAAATATATTCCAAATACAATTGCAGCATACAGTTTCTATACAGTGTTCGCACAAAAACCCACCTATACATATCTGCTATAACAGTATTTCTACTCAGTATACGAGCAACATTCGTACATTTCATATAGGTACACAAAACCCACGTTTTGTTCCCTTTTCTATAGCAGATGAGAGAATAATGTTTGCATGCTGTTCAAACAAACTTGTATAAAGCGCGTTAGTCGTTTCGTTTCGTTTCGCTGGTGTTCAGCAGTGTTTCTCTATTTTGCGTTTAGTGTTTCGTTAAATCTCACTGCTTTAACATGTGGAGCATGGATGATACATTGCGTTTGATTGAAGATCTTCGAAAAAACCCTTGCTTATGGGACATAAGTATAGCTGATTTTAAAAATCGTAGTTTAAAAAATGAGGTATATCAAGGACTATCCAAGAAATATCACATTTCGCCAGCGGACTTGGAGAAAAAAATACTAAGTCTGAAGTCTCAATTTCGCAGAGAATACCGCAAGGTTAGCTCAAATAGCGCACGGCGACAGTGTAATTGGTTTGGATACAATCCACTGCTGTTTCTAATAAGTGGTATTGAAGAAAAACAAGCACGCTACCTAGATGGTGGCGAAATAAAATTAGAAGTAAGTAACAAAAAATAGCAACAATAAATGTCAATGTAATAAATGCAATGATTATTTTAGCAGAGTTCAGGTGGCTGTGTCGAGGAAGAAGAACGAAATGAAAGTATTTTCGATGCAGAAGATCTAGATACAAGTATAGATTTCCAATTATTACCACCTGAAAAGAAACCGAGGATGGAAACACCACCAGATGACAAAGTCGTCGAAAACAACAATTCTTCACACTGCATGAAGGCACTTATAGATGTGGTCACAAAGCGCGATGAGTATTCGGTATACGGAGAACATGTAGCTTATAAGTTACGAAATTCCAAAAAGACCAATGTAGAAATTGCCATTGCTCAGCATCACATGGATAATATACTTTTTAAGTTGCTAATGGGTGCATACAAACAGGTGGATACTGCCGAAAATGTAACTGTCGACCTATTGACCCCAACCAGTTTTCAACCGCATTCGCCAAAAAAATAATTGTTATTATTCGTGTATGGTTTTTTGTTTTCTATGGTCTTAAGAAATATATATATATTTTAATTTAAAATTTGTATGAATTTAGCTTAAATGTGTGTTAGAGTAAGACAATTGACAATTTCTCACAAAGAGAATGAAAACATAAAATACATTCGCAATGTATTTCAAAAATTCCGAATACAGCGACGCAAAAATACATTCGGTAAAAAAGGATTAAAGAATGTAATATTTTCCGAGTGGTATTTCACTTTATGGTGGCGTGAAAAGCGCAGTTGAGAGGGAGCAAAAGCTTATTTAGTTAATAATGGAGTTATAGGTGAAGGGCAACAAAAGTTAAATACTTATTATAGAGATGTATCGAATGTCATAATGTCGAGTATGTTGGATATCTGGCCAAACCCCAGGCATATTGTGACGCATACACTGCATGAACGGCAGAAGATCAAAATAACTTGCCCTTTCATTATCCCGGCGTTCACGTTAAATTCCGTAGGAACAATTCAGGATGAGAGTGCCCGCCAAAAAATGTAGTTGAAAAAATAAGAGCTCTGAAAAGTTGTTTTAGCAGATAGTCCATTCAGCAAGAAAAATAAAATGAGTGAAGGAAATGTTTATCATCGGTTTTTTTAAACTATTCTTTCGAGAAATTTAAAAGAAGGCTAACGTTCTTGACTTATATTTAAAAACAGTTTAGTTTTATCGGAATAGGGATCTCTTGTTGGTCAATAATTCCCAAACAAATCCCTCCTTGTCTTAATGTGCCAAAATGTATCTGTCTCCCTCGTGAAGCAGTGAATACAGCGAGAGACTCTTTGAAACCAACCATCCTTAACGGAAAGAAACGTTATCGTTTCGTTACTATTTACTTAGCTCTTGCAACGTCGTAGCAAACACAGCATCTATATATATAAGAATTTGTCGATGCATTGGTTATGCTTGACAAGTTTATAACTGTATAGATCTGTGAACAGTGAACTGATATAATTTGCACAAATATGTCTCAATATTTCCCTCAAGATCAGTGAAAATATTCCTAAACTTGAACAACAAAAATTTGTTTTCACAGAAACAATTACCCTATTTTTAGTAAGACTAAATCCGATCTTGGTCGTAAACGATTGATGTCTCATGTGATGTTGTTGCATTTGTTAGATTTTTGCAAAAAATTAGCAGAGATTAGAAAAAAATATTATGTAACGCTTGTTATCGTTTCAGGTCAAGTTTCACAGTTTGTGTTGTCAATACGATGCATTTGCTTGCAACGCAATGATGCGGCATTAAAACTTTACCTATGCCAACTGTTTGACATTTTGGAACCCACCATACCTTACTTTTTTCATCTATCATAATTATCGCTTAGTTAGCTTTCGGAACTAACGGACTTATAACTTTTGATCTGTTTTTAGATTTTTCTATCATATCTGTCACTAAAGAAAAAACCCCGCAGGCAAAAGTACACATTTGATAATTCACTTTATCTAGTAGTAGGTTGAAGAAAGACGGCATTTGCGATTTACTTTACATAGAAATATATATTTATATGCGTAAAGTTACAAATATTCTAAACAAACAATTATTGTTAGTTACGGAAGTTATGTCATTTATTTATTTGTTTTTCCAAATCGGTAGCGTGTCGATTATCGACAAAGAAAAACTGTTTGCGTAAAATTTCGAGTGCCGTTTGTGAGACAAGGCCCCTAAATAATATTTGCCGGGAAATGCTAAGAGTTATAACGAGAATGTATACAAATACGTTTTGACGATGCCAGACACAATTAATTTTATGACAAACTTTTCCAATCGCCGGAAAATCTGCGTGGAAAGCAACGCTTAAAGCTAAAGTGTTCTCTCGTTATTTTCTAATAGCCAACCGGTCATAAAACCCATGGAGTCAGGTGGTAAAGTCTATAACGGCGAAACAGTGCATGTATGTTTAAAAGCTCTGCTTAGCAAACTCACACGGAAGATTGACATTGGGCCTGTGTACACGAGAAATATTCCTCCGGATGAAAACCGGTTTTTGGGAAGAGAGAGCCGAGAAGTGTTCGTTATGAAATGAAGTAAAATCTTCCACCAAGTTTAAAATTGAAGAACGAAGTGGAAAACTAATACATACACAACTTTCTGCTTTTTGAGATCTGTAAAATGTCTAACACAAAGAAGCAATGATAAAAATCGGTTTCCCCCTAAGGAATTCATCTCGTATACGCAGGCCCATTGAGTCCATGAATAGAATAGTGTCTAAAAGTAGTGTCATGGGAGTTCTCACCGGACATTGTGCAATGGTTTTACATAGTTGTAGAAGCTGCATGGACTTTGAGGAAATTGAATCCAGTCGTCACCAGTTATGCCATTGCCCAGCCCTTTCATGCCCGAATTATTTTACGTGGACCTAAAATTTTTTTTTACTTCATAAAGCCTTTCGTAGAGGTCTAAGAAGTCACTCGTGTGAATTTCAAGGACCTGCGTATCCTGGCTTTTCCGTTATAATATGTTGCCTATACAGCGGACAGACAAACTTCACCAGTTAGTTCTTTGATTAACTGGAGGATCTCAGAAATGTAGAGCTTAAGTAAGAATCTCCTGAGATACATTAATATGGGTGGTTTCAATAGAAGCCGAGACTCTATGAGCTACACTAATTTAATTTAATAGTAATTTTAATTTTAATTTAATGATCTTTACAACAGAGGTTCGGACTTCCTTGTTTTGAACCTGGGCGAACAAAATTGAGAGATCTTAGCAGAGCACTATTTTCCATTCGTTTGAAATTAGGTCTAATAGCTCTTTTTAAATCGATCAACATATTGGTACATCGGTTATATGTTCAGCTCCATTCGTCATTTTCGCACAAAGGACCAACGAATTTACATTTTGTTCTTCAAGTCAGGAGTTTTTAACCCATTTGTTAGGGTACTTCTTCTTCGGATATCCACTAAATATATACTATTCTTATATTTAAGGTCTACCTCAAGGTATGTGAGTTCCGTATTAACCTCAAGTATACGTTTTGCCTTAGGCGGTTGTTGTAATTCAATTCAAGGCCGCCAACTGATTATGTCAACATTGTCCACAGATGAACTGATCTGTTCAAGGTGCCCAGACCACGCGCACTATCTGCTGAAGAACAAGTTTTAAGAAATCAGACGTCTAGTTACAAAAACTATCTGAATTTCTAAATAAACAGTTTTAAAACGGACTGAAGTTCAAATGACAATTTTGCAAAGGTTAACTGCAGGTGGTTTCCAACTTAATGTTCAATAATTTGTGTAATAATTTTGTCTATACCAAAGCCAGTTTTAATTCATAGAAATATTTGCTTTATGATGGTCCATTTAAGCGTGTTCTAGTTTTAATATTTTAGCGATTTTGATGCCTGTGGTTTATATGATGTTTAAAATGTAGACTAACATTTTAAGAGCTTTGAACCTTTTATATCACTATTCCTTGTTTCTACCTGTGTGCATTTATTCTTATCCCATCAATAAATCCTCTTTTTTTTTAATTACCCTGAATGAGAAACAATTCCAGGTAATTAGTCTCTCTAAATTATTAAGAGATCAGAGGACGAAATGGACACAAAAAAATTCAAAACTTACTTCGTTTTCTCATCACTTAAATTTGCTGCCAAGGTCTTAGTTTTTCAGAAAAGTACTGATGTCAATTCTTCCTGCCTGCCAAATCCTCCCGACCTCACTTTACAACCGAAGGGTCAGTGAGGATTTAAATGTCTTCGAAAACTCTTTAAAATATTTATGTTACAAAAGTATTCCATCTCATTTAATAACTTTTCTGAAAGTATAAAAGATTGCATATCTGCCCCTGAAATGTGGCCTCTTTCCCCTTGTACTATAAGATGAAGTCAAATGCCAATAAGTCCAAAACGAAATAATAATGAATATATAAACATATCTACGTGCTTGATGCATAAGAAGATTAAGTTGAAGAGTGCTTGCCTTATATGACTTTAACTTGACTTATTATTTATCTATACAGTGAGTAAAATATGTATTTCATATTTGTTTGGAGATGATGTTCATGTGGACAATTTTGGTGAGAACGATAATTTTAATTTTTGTTCCCTACATTCAGTTGCAATAAAAATACAGATGTATATCTGGCCGTAATTACATTTTTGAATAAATACAGTGTTCTTTAGCTATATGACTGTAGGAAACACTTAAAGCCAACCCTCATGCTAAAAACTACTCCAAAATGGGAAGTAATAACTACAATACTTCTGCATTCGATCACCTTTTGTGTTATAAACATTTTGCTAATATTTATCTACAAATTAATACAACCGCATTATTCATATTTCGTTTGTTTTTGTCATTTTAGGTAAGTCAGATGTGTTGCAGGTATCATGAAAGAGCGAATGTTGAATTGATAATGAACTTAAAACCAGGTAGATTGGTAAGTGTGTACAGTATGTCAGGAAATTATTCACACCTATTTAAGTGATTTTTTCAATTCTGTCTTTATGTTGGTCTTCTCTAAAATGCTATGTTTCAAAATGTGAATTTGCATTATGTTCAATTTTGAGTAAACCACAATTAAACAAATTTATTTTATAGTCGCCTTATTGATGTTTTCCTCTAAATAATCGGCTCACGGATTCTTGCATCATATGGGTTAGTTGTGCATGATCTTTTGACATACTGTTTGTTTAGTCCTTAAGCTATCAGCCTGGATTTGACTAAGAAGATACATCGACTAAAAAATATTTTTAGTTTTTTTTTTAAGTTTTCAAATTAGAAATTATTTTAATTATCATAAACATGTCGATGAATATCATTTAGCACAACTATGTTGCTGTTTTATATTTTAATTAATTCTTACTAACTTTTTTATTAAAAGAATACATTTAATATCATCTCCTCGACACTTAAACTTTTTGTGTAAGGCAATTATTGAAAAACAAAATCTGGAATATGTTAACAAATTCATATTTTATAATTACAATGATAAAAGTAATCAAATAATGCTATCGTGGTGTTGATATTGGCTTCAAAACATTTAAAGTGCAATGCATCCTTTAAAATTCTCTTTTTGTTGACACCTCTCTTTTTAAGAAAAGATCGATTGCAAGTGGGAACCGAAAAATGGAGCAATGCTACAGAAATTAAATATTCTAGAGTGCGAGAACACGATGAACCCTGTTTCGTCTCAAAACAATTTTTTATTTCGTCCAATTTTTTTGCTTTTCTGTACTTTAAAGATTTACTGATTTTATTCAGTTCCTTTTTAAAGGGTGATCCATCGTGAGGTTTGATTTATAATGTAAAACAAAACACATAAATTTGAAAGTGAAATTAAAATTTGTATTATCGGTTAAAAGAATACAACATTTACTTTTTGAATATGATATCATGTGAATGTTGGCCGTGTCTGAGCTGGCCCAGGTCTAATTTTAGGCGACTCATTCGAGCATAGCGACTAACGCAAATAACACGATTAATGTTTGCTTTTAAAGCATCAATCGTAGCTGGCTTAATCCTAAATTTCTGAGACTTTACATATTCCCAGTGAAAATAGTCCAAAGGTGTGATATCGCACAATCTTTGCGGCCAACAAGTCCATTGTTTCACGCGCTGTATGGCTCGTAGCGACGTCTCACCAAAACCAAAGATTTCTCATAGTTATACAACTGTACAATTTGGAGACGCTGTTGTGATGTGAGTCTTTCCACGATGACAGTTGCCAAACGATACTGAACAAAAATGACAAAGCAGTTTGATAGGAGTTACGCGTGATCTGCCAAAAAAAGCCTATTGAAAATCAAACCTCACGATGAGTCACCCTATATGATTTTATTCCTAAAGCAGTTTTATTTCTGATGAAGAATCGCTTTTTCATTTTTTTCCTCTGTCCTTTGTCGAATTCAATTATGCGCCAATTATTTTACATTCTAGGTGTTTTTAAAGCTAAGTACCTACTTTTTTTTTTAATTTAATCTCACTCGTTAAAGAACTTGGTTAAATGCAGTTCGATTTTGTTTAACTTAGAACAGTTCATTGCGTTCATCCTCGTAGCTTCTACATTTCGGTGAGTTTCAAGTTACACGCGCTAAATTTTTCGGCGTATTAGGACTACCTTTGAAGGTTAGTTTGGCACAGATCCATATGGTGGCGAGCACTGTAACATCCAAGGAATCTTTGAACTTGAATAAAGCTTACATATGGATATCTAATGTCAACCAATTTAAAGAATCAATTATTAACGACTTAACTTTTCGATTTTTTTTTAAATTTATGTATTTTAAAAATTTGTTTCAACTTGTAAATTTGATCAAATGTCAAAAAAATGTTAAGGTTTAGTACTTGATTAAGACTCATTGTAGGCACCTCTTGATAAGTCAAACAGGATGTTGTCGATCTTATTTTGTGCAATGTTTATTTCTGAATTGCTCCTTTGGCAGCCCCGAAGCTTATTTGCCACATGATTCGCGTAAACTGAGTATTCATCATGTCCCGAAAATTTTGTCAAAACTGTTTTCATAACCTCTAAGGTGTGATATATGATTTCATCACTAGTCCTTGGGTTTTTCTTTGACGTATTTTCTTTTGTTGGTAGGGGTTGGCCTTTTGTGTGAAGGTCTTCATTTGCGCTTTCTTTGTCTGAATCCTGAGCAATTTCGTTAGTTGTTTCAGTGTGATTTCCAATTGAATAGTTTTCCTCAGACTCCTAAGAAATGGGACGATTTTTAAGGTTACCGGACAACATTTAAGGATGACCTTTATTATAACTTACCCCCATTTCAACAAAGTCCACAGGATCTATTACGGAAATCCTTTCATTTCTTATTAAATTACATTTATATGTATCCTCGATAGGAACCCTTGATTTTTGTGCTTCCTCCTCAAATGAATTCATAGATTCGATTGCGTCAGGATCTTCTTTTATCGTCTCACATAGCGAACCATTTAAAGGAAAGGCCGCCACTACCGTAAAAACAGGAGCAGGAGCAGTTGATAATTCCTTTGGTTTAGAGCGATCTCGTTGGTTATTATCATTTTTATTTATATGTAATGTTGGTATAGAATTTCTCTTTAAATTCCTTTTTCCTACGTTCTTTTTCAAAAAATGTCTGCCACAAATGTAAGGCCGCTTTGCTGTTGGAAGTTTTTCCATGTCACATGCCCTCATCCAAATTGCGTGATCCTTTGTTCCAACATTAGGAAATTTAAAAAACTTTGCAACAGGATCATCTCTTTTATTTAATCCACAGGAAGGAACTGCGCATTTTACTCCCCACCCTCTTTTCATTATTTAATAAATTTTAACAAAACTAATACACAACTCCGATGTCTCTGAAATACTAAAATAAAAACTGCGTCTACATAGGAGCAGAACATATCGAAAAGTCGGCGCAGTGTTAAGTAGATATACATATGTACATAAAGCGCAACCGGTTTTACAGGACCATATGTATCTTAATGTATACGTTATTTTGTACTACGCGTGAGTGCGGTATTCAATTTGGAGGCATCAAAAAACATTTGTGTGAATGTGGCGAGGCAGCATGTTAAAAACTTAATGCGAGGCAATGGGAGGTAATACATATAAATACATTACTGAAACTTATGACATACACAAAAAATAATCATGGTGTATTTATTCATGTTGTGATTTTCGTAATAAGCCCTTTGTGGAGTTGTTGTTTTATGCGATGTTTTCTTTACTTTGTATACGAGCATAATCACAGAATAATAACAATTTCAGAACGCCTTTTGGTTCAGGAGACGAATATTTATCGAGGGTGAAGCCTATGAAAAGATTTCGATTAATCTTTAATAGTTCAATAATAAAAACTTAATAGATGCTGCCACTCAAAGATAATTATGGATCTTTAAGACAGGTTATAGATGTTCTATTAAGGCTGCAACTGCTGTTATAACGGCTATGGATGTTTTTGCGAACACGACTGTATCCTGTTTGTTTCTTATCGTGCAGGCCATAACTTCGTTTAAACTTAAAATATATGACAATTCATAATTCCATGGCGCCAGAATTCCCATTCAGACTTATGGTTGGTTTACATGGCCACGCAGGCCTAACTCGCAAGATGAGTGAGATGCACAATACTAAAAAATATAATGCGAGTAAGGGACAGCACTACCAAACATGCAAAAATACGTGACACGTATTTTGGTGGGCAATGTTAATTTGTGTGGTAGCAATTATGGAAAATATGAACATGTTCATATTTTTATAGCGATGGTCCTCGCAATTTTGTGTTACTATAAAAGTAAACTGACACTCCTACCATATGTTCAATGCTGCTATAACTCTAACATTGTTATCTATTATTTTGTCCGGCGTCGTCATTGTTGATATATCTGAAAAAAATCAATCATTCTATTCTTGAAGAAAGGATGCATCAAAAATCTCCTCTTCGATTTTTTCCGTTGCTTCACAATTTTTTGCTCCATTTCATCATCGCTACTACCGTATATATGTATAGTAGCCTCAACAACATCTATTTTTTAGTTTTTTATTACACCTTTATTTAAATTTAAAAAAAATCAAAATAAATGCGTATGAAAAACTTTCTTTGTTTACCTTTGATCTGTCAAAATATCTAAAAATTAAGTTATAGCAGATTTATTTAGCCCGTTAGATCTGTGATCTCCCTCTTACACCTTTGATACAATTAGTGCCCAAGAAACGGATCTCTCGCTCCAATCTCGTGCAAAAATTGCATGCGTGGCCATGCAAACCAGCCATTATTATTCAAGCTGAACATTTTCTTCATTTAATTATTTGTTCTTAAAATAGGGCCCTGCATAAAGTTTTTGCAGCAGCTCTTAAGAGATCTATTTGTGTAGTGTTCTTTTAAAGCCAGTACCAACTTCAGGCAGTTATATCTGTCAAACCAATTGCCGGATTGCAAACTGTAAGTGTTGTTTTTATTCAAAAGTCTTTGCAGTTTTATTTTGATGCCATATACCCTTCAACAACGACCGCACGTCCACTTGTCAGTCTGTCTGTCTGTCCAGGAGCCGTGAGGCGAAACGGTTCAGCATATTTGCTTCAAACATCCCGCGGTGTTTTTTTAAATAACAGTACCTGCCGTAGAATTTCTTTTCAAAATTGGACCAAATTAATAGTACATATTACACCAGACGAAATCGCCCATCTAAGACTGCTGTCATCAATTTGCTTCAGGTTTTTTTTTCCGAAATGATCTATCAAGGGGCACGTTTTATTAACAACCAATTCTGAAAAGCGCATTCGATTAACTCACTTTGACTGCGAATCTTCTTCTATTATTTCAGTATAATATATAGCCATATTAATCAATAAAAATAGAAGCTGTATCGTTATTTATTCGGCTATAAAAATGTCTCATTTCTTTGCGATTAATAATGATTTTACAATTTAAGTAAGGCAACATGGATCGTAACGGAAAATTGTTTTCCTATTAACGCTAGTGGCACCTAGTGGTAAATAGTAAAACAAGTTTCCAGATCACAAATCGTGATCTCGATAAATAGTAAGATCATGTGTATTTGTGTAGTGTATACAAATTCAAGATCCATATATGTATGTAGATCATTTCTGATAATAAAAAAGGCTTTTATCTCTATCATTCGTCCATCATCATTAAAGTAGCCTTTACTATCGTTTCACGCTGTTACGACCATTTTGCAAAGCAGCTGATATTTTTTGGAATTGATGAAATTAAAATACAATTTTTGAACGTAGGTACATTTACTTATGTATATTTATAAATTTTTATATTTACGAAGGCAAGTCTGGATTTTATTATTCCAAACAAATTTTTCTAATCTTTTCACATCAGTTTTCTTTTTTACCAGTCGTTCTTTGTGAGAGAATGACTGAAAATGGTTGAAGGATAGTAAAATTATAACAACCCACTGGCGGCACAGCTGGATAAAGTTTGTTTTTCTTTCAATGCCGCGGTTAATTTGGTTTCAATATTTATATTATAAAATATTCTGTAGCATTTCAAAATACCCCAATAGAAAGTTGTTTCACTTTAAGAATTATGGAAAGTCCTTGATTTGCCTCCAAATAGACACTTCGTTGCCAGACGATCCCTTATTAGCTATCGCTCAAAAATGGCAATCGTTTTGACGATTGTAGAGTAAGAGAAGCAAATATTGAAACGTCGACACGCTATCATCCCGACGATAGACGATTTTTGATGTTAAGTGGTGCAATACTATCGTCGACACGATATCGTCTGACGATAATCGACATACGGAATGAGTACCCTGTTTTTTCGTGGGAAAATTCAGTCCAAAATTTAATCAAAGGGGAAAAGGTGCGGGAAATTGAACAAGAACTGATCTTATTTAAACATGCCAAAAATATCGTTGAAGAATAAAATTTTAATAAACTGATTTCTCTTCTTCGTAGGAAAGTAGTTTTATTGAACTCATAGACATGGACGTTGGGACAGAGGGTAAACAAATAATTATAGATTTTGAAAAAGAACGAAATTAGGAAATAAGTTTGCGGTGTTCGAAAAATACAAGAGATTTTAAAAAGATGTCCAAAATCGAATCCTGACGATCAAGCTACGGAGTTTCTTTGTCCAGAGGTAACATTGAATATACTTTAGAAAAACTACGTCAAGTTTCATAAAAATTCCAAACTGTGACGAAAGAAAACTTGTAAAAGAATGGAGGGAGCTTCCCCTTTCCTTTTTTCAGTAATTGGAACTGAGGAAGATGGAACGCACTAAATGAGTGTCCAAAGATTTTGGAAGAAAGTAAAATATATAACGGATTTCGAAGGAAATTTTTTATATCCGAATTTTTGTTCTTTTTGCTGGTTAAGCTCTAACATTTCCACCCTCGAATGCCGACGCTAAATGTACCGTCTTTAAATGATAGTAAAACCTGCGTAAGTTGGCCACCTGTGGTGCAGGCATTTTTGGCCAACTTATAATTTTGCAAGAAAGCCAGGGGAATACGGATGACATTCGCAAACTGTACAAATTAAGTCATATCACTACAAGATTTAACACGAACGAACATTTCCTTATTATACCGCTTGTTCTGCGTATTCTTAAACATCAAAAACAACAAAGTGGGAACGCCAAAAGAGCGACCATGGTCCAACTTCCGCAGATTATTTAGTACGAAAGATGAACTGAAATATAGAAATGTGTGTCCAAGTTCCAAGATAGACAGGTGGCCATTGGCCAACATGCGGAGATTTGGTGGAACATTTGCATGTAATTTTCTGGGTTTTACTGTACACTGGTCATCTTCGGCACGTGGCCAACTTGACAGGTTTTACTGTAGGTATATGCTATGTAAGATTAGGTTTCAAAACAAGAAATGTGAAGTGCTTGAATTTTAAGCCTCCGCTTTTAATCACGCAATATTCAAATAATGTATCTTTAAACGTTCAAATATTTTTCTTATTCTTAACGTTAGTATTTATATATGTTTCATGTTTCTTAATATTAGGTATATTAGGCGGTAAATGGATCATAAAAGGTTTGTACAGACCCATACATATTCAATGCGTATATTTCCGGACAGGGAACTGGAGATGACCAGAAATGTACAAAATGTGTGGTTGTGTTACTATATGTGGCTAGTATATATGTATGTGTGTGTGGGTGTGTGAACAGGCTCTAGGAAATAAGGCCCCAAAAATATAAACGCGAAACAACAACATTTTTTTTTTTAAATTGTGGTTTTATTTCATTTTTTTTTGGGACTTATTTCTTTATTTTGGGGTCTTATTTCAGTTTTGTATTTGAATAGTTTTTTATTTGAGTTCATTTCTATGCAATACTGTCACAAGGTATCTGTCGGTTCAATGACTACTGCGAAATAAGGGCCGCCGGCCTTTATTTGGTTTTTAAAATTCATAATGATTCGTGGTTTAGTGGTGGATTTAATGGTTATTTCAACCCCTCCGCTAAGGTTCGCTGTTAGATTTGTAATACGCGCGAGGTTTCTTGGGACCTTATTTCCTAGAGCCGTATGAACATATGATGACACGAATATTTTAGTCAGTTTAAAAAAAAAGACACCTTAATTTATTACCAAATACAAATTCATTATGAAGAGAATTGAGGAGTAATGAAGGTCTTGTCTTGTTCTTCTAACGGTGCCCACAAAAGCCACATTTCGATAATCGCGGCCAAATTATATGACGAAAAGGAGTTTTCAGCGTAAGATGTTCTGCCGCTGGCCATATATTTTTCCATCAATTTCATGACAACCCGCTCGCCTTGATTTAGGGGATAATTTAACACGGAATCGCAGACCCACCTTTATTTCGTATTTCGCGGGCTTACTCAGAATACACTGAATAAACCTCTATTGTCGACGGTCACTTGCTGTTGAGCGTTACCGTTTTGGAAGCGGTTGTATGTGGTCAAGTGCTTGAACGGGTTGAAGGACATGGTGGCTTTGTAGATGGGCTTATTTTAACTCGCCCACAATTCTTTTGCTTGCTGCAAATTGGCATGGAGCACACCAGCAAACAGCATCCTAAAGAAAGCATACATTTCGTCCTCGTAAGTCATCGTCCAAACTCGCTGTTTTTTATTGGGATGCGCTTTGTTCCATATTCGAAAGGATTCTTAGACTTTTCGATTAGTTTCCCGCACGATAATGTTCACAGTATCGGTACCGAATTGGATAATTCCTCCGCATAATCATCATCGTTATCCATCCATCCATAATGGCCTCTAACTCGATCTGTTGTTCAATATCGGACATAAAATACGTGAACTAAAGACAAAATTCAATGAACCAGTATTACTAACCAGCAATTTTCTCGCTAGAATACTCAATAACACTTGAAAATAATCTAATATCAAATCATCAGCTAATTTACTTTCGATATTTGCACTTCTCAGACCCCCGTGTGTATGATTCACGAAAGTCGTTTAAAATTAAAATTTTCAACTGTAAATATATGGAAAACGTATTGTTTACCGTTACTTCGTGTTCACCTTAGCATATTTGAAGAAGTCATGGACTGCTGCTACTCAAAAATACCAAGAAAAAAACTTAGCACATTTCAAACCGGGTTTGGTCTGGCCAGACTCATACGCTCATCGGAGGGTTAATTTTATACCCACATTTTTCCACTTGTCAAACTATGTAAGGTTAATTATAGGGTATTGAGAAGATTAAGGGTGGTTTCATTTAAATATTTGTTCAATACTTTGTAGAAATATGGCATTAGTCGGTGCGAATCGATAGCTGTTGACAACAGTGTATGTTCATGTATACAAACTTCGTCTTAGTAACTTATTTGTATGTACCTACCTCTACATTCATAACTATCGACTAAAACACTATATATATATACAAGAATTTGAGAATTGCAATGTTAAAAGACTCGGTGACAACCAACAGTTTATTGTTAAGTTGTTTGTGGATTAGACAAAAATCTGGTCAATATTGTTGCACGGTTTTACTTCATTTGTGAACACATGCTACACGTCATCCATCTATTCATGTGTACTTGTACAATTACAATAAATTCCGCATTTACAACTCTTTACTGTATCGCTAAGAAAGAACCTCTTCTCAGCCCGCTCTTAGCAACTCATAATATTCGTATGGTGGAAAAAAATAACGGTTTTGCTGTTTCATTTTATGTTGCACTTCAAAAATATGGAAAATGTAGTCCGCCCACCTGCCTTCACCCATCTACCCACGGTACCTATATCGTCTTCATCAACCATCTCTTGCGTAGAGTGTGTGCCGTGCACTGTGCACTAACCAACCTATAACTAGGGTACAGACATGCAGTTGCAGGGTAATATTGGGTTTGCTCAGCCCAGCTGGTGGTGCATGGATTGAGTTGAGTGAAGCTCTAGAAAAAAAAAGTCGAAGAAACAAAAAATGTGAATGTTATACCTACATATTTAGATGCAGCAACAACACCAATATGATTAGGATGAGGAGGAAGAGGAGGCGAACACGATGATGGTGTATTAGTTGAAGAAGGTATGGGAAGGTGGATAAGGAGGCAGGAACACACCAGGCAGAGCGCCCAAACGAAGGCGGATGAGAAGGTCGAACGTTTTTCGCATTTCCTCTCTTTTGTATTTTGTATATCAAGAACACTCTGTGCTATGTGTGTGTTGTCGATGTGATTAGAATAGGACACACAGCAAAACACCACATACAGTATACACAGTTCAATCTCGAACTTTGGGTTTGAACTTTAGATCCAAAGCGCACTCACACCCAATCCGTCGCAGTGGGCAGCAGCAGCAGCAGCATAGTTCTCTCCGGTGTTGCGCGACGCGAAATAACACACGCCATGACATACAAAAGTTATTTTTCATTTATATTCAGAAAAAAAAACTTAATCCAAATGTGAAAAGAAGAAATTGAAATGAATACCACGGCATAAAACAAAACAATGAGAAAAGAGTATCTAGATACTCGTACTAAATAAAAAAAAAAAAGCAGTATCTGCAGGAGGAAAATGTATCTTTTTCTTGTTGTCGCACTGTTGCCTACCCCAAAAGTATATAATATACTCGTTTACATACACACAATTTATTATTTAATTTTTCTCTCGATTTTTTCATTCCTTCGGGTTTGTTTTTCTTTTTCGGCGACAGTGGTGGCGGCGGCAGCTAACAATGTTGAATGTGTTAGTGCTGCTTGGATAACTGTTTGATTCGGTTCGGCAGTCAGCGGGTTTTCGATGTGTTTTTTCGCTGTTTATTGATACCCCACACTCAGCGGCTCTATCACTATTAGTAAAACTTGAACAAAAGAAGAAAACATTTTCATATAATATTTCATGTGTATACCAACTTAATCTGTGCAGTGTTTGATATTTGTTTCGTGTTTGCCCGTTCTAACAACCACAACCACCACTAGCACCAGCGCCAGCACCACCGCCCCTCTCGTATCAATTATTAACTTTGTTTTTCTTTCAAAAAATATACACTAAAAGATATCTATTATATGCAGGCCTTGTGTGCATGCAGTAATTAGTAGTGTATCTATTGGTTTGGGGTTATGAGATGCAAACTAAAGTAGTAGTGCAAAGTGCAAGTGCTCCGTAGTTTCACTTCATCATCTTGTGCGAAAAAAAAAAACTATTGTGAAATTTTGTTCACAATAAAATAGTACAGGAACACTATTTGCGTTTTCGTTTGCGTTTATAGTTTTATTTTATTGACTTTGAGATCGGAGAGATACTATGTGCAGTGAATTGCAAAACTATTATGCAAATGGGTCACCAGACGAGCAATTCTACTACTACTATCAATATGTGAGTGAAATCGTGTAAAAATAAAATTTGTTTTTGCATTGTTTTGTTCTAAATTAATTTAAGTTTTTTGTATATTTATCTATGTACATACATAGCAACAAAGGTAACCATGCAACGATTTAACCGGTTTGTGTTAAGTAAGTTAATCTATGTACAAAAAAAAAATTAAAAACCCTGTCCTAAGAACTAGCATACGTTGTTCTGCAGACCGAACAACTAACATTCCTTTGTGCACTCTGCAGACTTTCTTTTAGTTTTTAATCCTCATCTACATTTTTCTCCATTTTGTGTCAGTCACTTTGCGTCAGTATCTATCAATCGGGCGTTTAATAATGGCTGACCATGCGAAAAAGTGCAAACGGGGCAAACGCGAATAAATAGCGCAAAAGATTTGTCAGAGTGGAACAAACGTCGGTTTATTGCATTCTCTGTACTTTTATTTTATGCCGTTTGTTTTGCTGAAAGTACAATAAAACGAATGTGAACAATGTGTTCATCCACCTTAAATAAAAATTCCTATTAGTTAGCTGCTGCTACATCAAGAAAGTGGAACCTTATCAGTATGCCAAGTTTTAGAATTTGATAAATTGCCTATAAAGTCAGTAATTCATAAGTCTGTGCAAAATTTTAATATTCACACAAATTGAAGGCACAGTTGGATAAGTTTATTATTCTTTGATCTGTATGTTCTTACTGAGTATCTAAAGACTTTGTTCTCTCTCTCTGAGATTCGTAAAGTGCTTAAATTAAACTAACATCACTTATTTCTCCGTTAAATCTACTATTTGATCTAATACATTTTACAAACAAATACTTTATTTCCTTTTCGATTATAATTTCATTATCTACATCAACAACCATTAATGAATTGATAGTTTCTTGCTCTCTCGTATGGAAAACTTAACATGTACAACCACAATAAAACTTCAACACATTTTTATAGATTTTCATTTTCAATTGGTAGCTATTTTAATTTTATCGATTCGAATGATTCATTTATATAAACACAACCAACTATAGCGCAAAAGGGCACACAAAAACGGCGACGGCAAAAACAGCATTTACAACACATATCCACCATCGTTTTCCATTTCTTCGACAGAGACTCCAACCCTCCCCAAAACTACCTCTTCCGAATTACGGAATCACCGAGTCCACCACACACCACTCTGTGTGCTTGTCTGACATTATGTATCACATTTCCGTTTACCTCTAAATTCACTACTCATTCTTTTCTTTATCAATCTCTGTCCTCATATTCTTTGCACAATCATTTTGTATATTAAATTCCACAATTCTTCCAAAAAGTTTCACGTACAAATAGTACTGGGCAGTCTCCATCTCTAAACACACTGCCAACATCGCTCCAATGGCAGCGCGTGTCAAAAGCCAATTGATTATCAAATCAACAAACAAACAAAAAAAAAATCACAAGAGCCAAAGTTCTTTACAAATGGTGTTCATGAAAGTATTATAAGTAGTATTTTCCTGCTGAGTGTTGTCATTGGCATAACAAAAAAAAAAAAAAAAAAAAAAAAAATAAAAAAAAATCGCCGTCGGTTAAATAAGTCGGATTGACGCTGGTTTATAAAATTTGTTATCATCCTTGTATCCACTACATGCTATATTTATGGTCACACATTAGCTTTTTCAAAAAAAACAACAATAATAATAATAATGGTCACAATGACACATGTCAAAACACAATCGATTGGAACTATAAAAATGCGAGTATTTTGAAGCACCCACTACAGCAGACGACGTTTCACACGTGATTCCTGTTCGCCAGCAAGTCACTGACTGATTGAAAAAATTGTACATGAACGTGAACTCGGTTGTGTTGACGTTGCATCGCTATAGACACAACCTTATTCAGTTCACACACACAACAATGAACAGCTGTTTCTGCCATATCTCTTTCTCTCTATCTCTATGTACATACATATTATATATGTCTCACTTTTCTGACAGATAGATACATAATCAGCAGAGCAAACCACATGGTTCGTTCTATTTTCGCCAAACGACGACAGAAACGTCGACGATGCCGTTTTTGTGTTATGTAGTTTTGTGCGGTCGACGTCTGCCAATGTTGTTGCTACTTCAGGGAGCTACACGGCTGATTGCTTCGCCGGTTGGCAGCAGCAGCAAACTCAGTGTGTGTTTTTTCTCGCTCATTCTCTGTCTCTCTGTCCGTTAATGGTACTGACACCGGGTAACGTTCACATTCTCTGTTTTGTGTATGGAGTATTGCGGCGGCACGACAGTGTGCGCGAAACCTTATCAAGATTTCAATTATTGTTTCTGTTTTGCTTGAGATTTTCGGTTCTGTAGGGTATAGCTGACGTCTGCGCCGAGTCTGGTTGCTTTGGTTATGGCTTGATGTTGGTGGGCCTGGGCATTAGTGTGCTTGCTGCCCATGGCATCGTTGTCGTCATCACACAATACTGATGCGATGCGAACACGTAACACCGGTGATGGTTAGTGTTTAGTGTTCGGTGTCGGTTTGTCGGTCATGGAAATGGAATGCATGCATGGGAATTTAAAATGGATTATTGATTGTGTGTCAGGTTTAAGATGTTTAGTACTTTATTTTATGTCACTACTTTTGGTTGAGTAGTATTTAGTACTAACGATTTTTTACTTTTGGACTAAATTTAGAATATGTATTGATATCTTTTGTAACTGGGTATGTATGAAAATACATACAGTCGACGTAATGTTTGAGTTCGTTCGCTAAAAAGAAAGTGTGAGTTATGTCAAAAGATGTGTTGTGCATTTGACACATCTCCTTACTATCTTCTATTAACATATTAAGAATTGCTATTACTTTAATAATAATAGTAAAAACAGCTTGCGTTCGATACGTGAGTTTGTATGTATATTCCGAGAGACAAATTTTAGAACTTTCTTTTTCGTCAGTTTTTCGGCAGAAGTAAGGCAATGAAAAAACTTTAGATGGTAGTAGCGCGGTCACATTATAAAAATGTAAAACATTTTTACACAAAAATTCCAGTTGGAAGTAACTCTGATGTTCAACCCAGGCGAGGCCTAATTTGGTATTTTAAACTTCTTAGCACGTCAATTTGATTTAAGAACAGAATGTGATTGTCAGATAATTAAAGTTTTTGAAATAAGTTGAGTGGATTTTTCTAATACTTATTCGCCATATACCTTTGTTAAAAAAATGGCGGAATTTTGTGTTCAACGTTTTCTGATCGAAAGAACTGTTAGCAATAAAAAAATCATATTTAAAGTACTAAGCCAGTTAGATGTCGCACAGATTCGTGGAATGTTTTTCGGATTAAATGTCTTCTTCATATGAAAGTTTGAGCTCCTTATACATTTATTTCAGCCGAGCGATGTTTTCCAAGTTAAAAGAAATCTATGAATACTTACTGCTTAACATTATGTTGAGCATGTGGGCTTTACTTACATGGAAGAAAAATAATCTTGCTTATTCCGCTGCCAGGCTAAATAAAATCGCTCTTGGATATTTTTAACAGACTAGAGAATTTTCTCAAATATTGATTCTGTTCTTTTCATTCATCAAAGTAACTTGCGAACTGTATTTTCTGTTGGTAATATAATAATATTTTAATAATTTTAATTAATGATAAGCCCAAATTATTAAGCTCCATCATTCTTCGGTGCGGTATCCGTATTCGGTATTAATAGCTGAACCGTCGTTTGTCAGTATATTTTGTTCTTACATTGTTTCTTGGAGCTACTGGTTGGGAAGAGATTAGCATTAAATCTGATACCAAAAAATAATACCGATCTGCCACTGATTGTGGCTGTTGGTAATATAATAATATTTTAATAATTTTAATTAATGATAAGCCCAAATTAATAAGCTCCATCATTCTTCGGTGCGGTATCCGTATTCGGTATTAATAGCTGAACCGTCGTTTGTCAGTATATTTTGTTCTTACATTGTTTCTTGGAGCTACTGGTTGGGAAGAGATTAGCATTAAATCTGATACCAAAAAATAATACCGATCTGCCACTGATTGTTCGTACCAATCCTCTGTATGGATTCTCATTACAAGTAAAATCAAGTTTAAAATCATGCGTCCGTCGATTGGTACAACGAAGATCATCGGCTCCGTTAAAGTAAGATCAAACAAACAAATTACAAAAGCAGGCATGAGCTTTAGAAAACCCTGCAGTACACAAATGTGTCAACACCAGCGATTGATTGGCCTTGGGGATGCAGTAAAGTTTGAAATTTATGATCAAAACCTCGGCTATTATATGGAAACAATAGTTGGTCTTGAAATCATTATAAATATTTTTCATCGTTTTATATAGACGCTCGTCGCCCCTTCTGGCGTTAATACCACTTTCGGCTGCTTCAACTTATGTATAGAATAAACAACACTTTTTTAATGTTCTTAGCTTCGAGAGCATCAATGTCCTCTTAATATGTATATTTCAAATGTACAGCTTTATTTATAAAACTGTCAACGTTGCATAGATGTACCTACCTAATGAACCTAACGTCATCCATGTCCTCCAAATTGAAAGTACAGTGGACTTCCCCTAAGTCGAATTTTCATGAGATACCAGAATTTGTTCGAGTTAGAGAAAGTTCGACATGGTTTTGAGGTGAATGCAAAAATACGGCGAAACAATTCGAGAAATTTGACTTCGGGAGAGTCCACTGTATCTACAAATTTTCCTTTTTATCGTTAAATTTCGCTATCTCGGGATACGTACTTATAATTTACTTATTCATTTAATTAAGTGCCAAAACAGCGGTCAAAGTTATTATTTCTTTTTATCATCCGCTTCTTGGTTAGTATTAGAAATATCCCTAAAAATCAAACCTTTAAATACGTTCTAACACGATCACCCTTTAGATCGGAATATATATAGCTTATACATTTTAACATAACATATAATTATGTTACTGCCTTTAAAAACTCAAAATTAAATAAAAGTACTAAACATGTACTCTTCCTAACACAACAGCAACACTCATTGAGCTCACTAACTGCGTGATTACTTTCTCATGACACCGGAATGAGTAATCGGGTGAGAACGGAACAATATAATAAAAGCGTACTAAGTGCATAATAATGTTAATAAAACTGATTTGCAAAGTCAACACACGGTAATCAAGTTTGAATTTTCCCATGGTATATTTTTCTTACTCTTGCGTCATACCGTCTTCTTTGTTTCGTTCATGCGCACAAATGAGATAGATACTTACACAACCCTTCCAGTCTGCTCTTTTTCTCTCGTTATTAAAATTTCAAACAAACCAAACCCGACACCGATAGGCATTTAAAGAGCTAAACAACCATCTTATGGGGAGAACAGAAAAAATTGAAAACATTTATCGCCTTTAAAATTTGTACTAGATTACCATCAACCACCCGAGAGCACCAGACAGCTGGTTTTCGTAATGTGCGACAGAGATGGTATTGGTATGTGTTTGTGTACATTTATATTATGTAGTATTGTGCCTGGCATGTCTGTTGCTTTGCCGACAATGGTTAGTGCTAAACGGTGTGCTGAAGACGAACGAAACAGCAAGACTAGGTTATGTATGAGTATGGGAGTGAGTTAAATATGTGTGCGTGTTTTGAGCGACTGCATTCATAAAATTCCAGAGATTCCACTAAAACTGGTGCGGTGCTGTTGCTGTCGCTGTGTTGTTCTGTGTGTAAGCGCGTTTGTGGGGAGACTGGATGACTGTCGGCTGATCGGATTTCGGTAGCGTATCGTAGTCGTAGGTCGGTTTCGAAATGGCAAGCATGTTGTTGTTGGAACTGTTTTTTTTTGTTACTTGTTTGGCTGTTCGTTCACTGTTCAGTCGTGTCGTGAATGGAGTGGGAGAAAATAATAGAGTATCAGACTCAGACTCATATGTGTGGTGAAAAAGTGAGAGAGATTGCAAGGGCGCTCGTGAGAGCAAAGGCGGCGAATTGCATAGCTTTTGTTCTGACTGTTTGGATGATAATCATGCACTGGTGGTGATTATGGTAATAATAATAAAACGACAGCAGCGGCAACCCACAACCACACACCGGAACACAGCGTGCGCGGAACGGATAAATGGCATTGCCCTGTGTATCCGACTGGGGTGTTATTGCCAGCTTGTTTTATTTTTTATATTTTTTACATTTCTTGTATCTTTCGCAAAATTTCAACGACATCGTCCGTTTGTAAGACAGAAAGGCATGTACAAAAAAAACAAGTTGAAATGACTCTAAAGTTGGCCGTACTGGCGACGTGTGCGCGTTTCTGCGGAGATGTTTTCAGGCAGTAGAGACTTCCGACGCGATAAACTCTCGAGAGGAACACTGTAGTAGAGGTTATACCTATTGTCGAAGCTTATGTTCTCGGGCCTGTTTGGTAGAAGATTGATGGTTTTTAAATGGTTCGAAATGCCGTTCGCTCAATGCTGAGTCAGAAATGGCTGCGGGGAGTGCATATCTATATTTGATCCGCGTTTCGTAACATCAAGTTGTTGACTTTAGTTGGGAATTTTGAGTTCTCGCCCCATGTATCATGACACTTGTTTTTGTCTCAACTCTTGACGTCGGATAACGTTGGGTGTTTGGTGGTTGGTTAGCTGGTGCTGTTGGCTAAGAAATGAATTGAAAAGAGGTTTTGTCGGTCGTAGGTCTCTTGGTGGTACTACTTGGTAGGGGGGGTTGATTTTTCATCCATCGCACGTACGTAGGTATATGAAGTCTTTTGTTCTTCTGCTGCTGCGACTTTAGGAGTTTGTTTGAATTGGAGTGTTTGTTGTTGTTCAACTGGATTGATGTTGCTGCCACGGTATGCTCCTTGGGCAATGATAGTTCTCTTTCTCTTCTGTTCTCGTGTATTCGGTTGTTGTACTCTCTCTTTTTGGATAACAAGTGCGAATATCTGCAAGTAGGTAGGTAGGTAGGTACCTATTCATGGTTATTTTTTGTTTCATTATGTTTTGCTTATTTCAGGTTTAGTTGGCCTGTGGAAATGCTGCGACGACGGGTGGCAATGGCGATGATGTCTACTTAGTGCGGAGTTTCGAGATTTTGAGCAAAAGCACAGCGCATGATATGTCGGCGGCGTTGTACATAAATTTTGATTTCGATTAGAAGGTCTCCGGATAGTAGTTGTGTAGTAGTAGTAGATTGGAGCAACAAATAGAAAGAGGTGTGCATGCACTATCGTGCCTACCGTGCGATTTCTTAAGGTTTCAGTTTTGTAGTTACTGTCAGAAGTTGTGTACAATTTTGATGCTTTCCTACTAAGAACAAATTATCAATGGTGTTGTTTGCCTTTCAAATATTCTTTGTGTACGGCATTTAGAAGAACATTTTCTCTTACTGAAAGCTTGACGCATATGATAGAGCTGTCGAAAGCGTTAGTGCCTGCTAATGGCGTTCGCGAGTGCGAGTCTACAATTGTGTATTGCTATTTTTGATGTATGCGTGTGTCGGTGTTATGTATGCGAAGAGCCAACTACAAGAACTTGAGTCAATTACTTAATCGGGGTTGTTGTTGAGTATATATTCAAATTTTAATTTCAATCATATGAAGTGGAAAGGGAATTTCATATTGATTAAAACACAAAAAAAAAAGAGAATGCAAATTCACAAACTTACGTGAAAACGTTATGAACTTGAAGGAATTCGAATATTATATAGCTTTATGAACGTAGAGTACTTTGTGCCACTGTTGTTGCTCTTTTAGAGTAGTGTTAAGAGTGCAGCATTGCACCCAGTACAGGAAAGAGTGAAATAAAACGATTCAGCAATGAAACTTTACAACGAAAGAAGAATGAACCGAATTAAGGTTAGTATTTTTGTCGAAATAAAAACTGCATGGTCCAAATGAATTGCATGACAACATTTCCACACAATTTAATCAAGTTTAAATAAAATGAACTTCATCTCAAATTTTATGAAATTTTAGTTTTTGGCTGGAATTTTATTTCATAATAAATAGTTATTTCGATTTTAAAAAGAAACGACTGCATGGTGTTCAGAAGAGTGTTCTCACTGTTCTAGAAAATTGACTTTATTTCCTTGTTAAGTTTTGTGGTTAAAGGTACAACAAAACCAGCAGCACATTTGACAAGCGAAACAAAAATCTCATAGTTGTGGTTGTCATTCAACGTAAAGCACAAATATGAAAGGTATATTGGGTACTTCCTCGCCACAATACATACATAAGCCAACAGTGTCGCAAAAATCTACTCGAAATTCAATGACTGGGCATTGCAGGCACAAAAAATAAAACCCAACTGCAAGTGCAGTTGCAACGTGACATTCTAAAGTCAATTCCAATTCGCCAAGCCGTTGATTGTTACATAGAGTACTTTAATTATTTGATTGTATTCCCCCGTGCTTGCATTTTAAGTTACAAACTTTCATAATCACTTAACTTAATCTCTTGCGAAAGTCTGACAAACATGCAAGAGTGATAACTGTCATCAGAAGCTTCTCAAAAATGAATTGCCGCATGGAATTGTCATTTAATAACAACATTGTTGGAGAAGCTAGGCGCTACGTCCCTGCACATTTCGATAAATGATAATGCCGATATTTGAGTAGTTGGACGGATGTGTTGAAAACAATGCCTTCCGTGTTCCGTAAGTACTTCTATGTTTTGGAGAAGTGTCTTCCGAGAATGGTAGCAAAGTGCTGGACAGTGATAAAGAAAGTGTGGAGTGTCCTCATGCACATCTTCATTACCGTATCATCTCCACAGGTCGTTTATGCCTGTGTCCGAGCCTCAGCTTGTTTGTAAGTAGAATTTTCCCTGATGTTATTACTGATAGCTACTATATAGCTACATTCCCCTGGTGGTGATACAGTAGTTGAGGTCACGCCATCTTTTGTTCGATTCTGTTACGATTTTGCCCTCAATCTTATGTCTTATATTACAGGGTCGAATTTTTTCTATTTTGTATGTTTGGTTTGATTCAAGGGTTGAGGACCTCATCTGGCCAGTTCTTTAGCTCATTCATTATCGGGAATAGAACAGATCTTATGCGCGCCAAGAATCCTAAGCTATTCGTATCATCTTGTATTTCTATGGGAGAATGTTAGCTGTCAATAAAAAGGTAATATCAGCTGTTTAGCAGCTGCTGTCACGGCAAGGAACTCAGTTCGGAAAATGCTGGTTTAGTCTAGGAAGTCGGATTGAACTATATTGTCCGAGGATTTCGGAATAAAATTGTTTAGATATTGTTGGTCATGTCTGGTGTTCGCTATATTCATCCCTACTAGGAAAAGATGTGACAAATGCTCTCGTAATTTTCAAACAGTGACTTTTGTAATCTGTGCATACATTTCCATCGGACTGAGTTTCCAACTTCCAGATGCTTATATGAAAATATTAAGGGTTTTTAAGTTGACTATGACTACCAACCCGGCTGTGGGAGTGGTTCTCATTGCTCCAGTAGTAGTTGTAGCCGATGCAGCATTTTTTGGAAGTTTGGTCACAGTCTTTAGATTAATACCTTTGTCTATTGCTTGCCACCACACCAAACTACCACATGTAAGTGTTGCTCTTACTACCGATTCGTAAAGCCACCTAAGAAGAAGTACTGCAATTTCTTATGAATTTATAATGAACTTTTTTGTCGTGCATCTATTGCCAGTTATGCAGTGGGTGACATTGACTAAAACCCGACATTCAGAGACATATCACAAAAATCCACACTGTATAAGTGGTTATGATCTGTTGAAAATCTGAATCTGAGTTTTTAAGGAAATTTGCAATCTGGTTAAGAGATAGCAAACAATATACGCAAGCTATTGAATCGGATAAAGTACCTATATTATGAATTGCGTCTGTAAAAGCCGATATCCTGCCATTGCTATTTTGTTCTAAAACAACACCCAGCAACCTCATGATGACCATGGACATTCTAAGAATCAATTAAAATTAAGTAGGTGTAGGTGCCTACGCAAATGGCGGTAAATATATTTGAAGGCCCCCCATTTTTAGAATTAAAACATAAAGATTCTAGTACATATTTTTATTTATGTCAATACATATTTAACCAAAACTGGCGTGTTTCCTTTTCTACCAAATTATACCTAGATAAGTATTCTTTAACCGAATTCATTTAACCTTAAATTTAACAGTAATAAATTTCGCCTTATTAAATTTTCCTCCCATAAGGAAAATTTACCACACTCACAATCACAATCTCAAACAACAACAAAGAGTAAACTTTTTTTTGTACACTCTTGTGTCGTTTTGCTGCAAAAACCGAACGAACGAACGAAAAATGAACTCTCCCCTCGTGAACATGCACATAAACCTTCACGAGACACGACTCAGTTGACTCGAGCAACCACTTTCTCTCTCTGTCCCACTCGTACGCGAGTCGACAATCACTTTTTCTAGTGGTGGTGCTGGTGCTGCTGCTACAAAAGCGCTTTTTCGCAAGTTCATTGAACTTGCTTGTATTACATAGATTTGACCTGACCTAAAATACAACACGCTTTATGTATATGGAACAGAAATTCAACAGTGTGAAAAGCTGAGCAGTAGCATCACATCGACTGGCAACGATGGCATGGCAGTAGAATGTAGAAATGTAATCCACCATCCACTATATCATACCCAGCAGGAGAATGAATGCCAACGCCAAGCATTTAAGCCAACTTGGTTTGGTATTGAGAGGGAGATAGCAGATAGAGAGCGAGCGAATTGTGCAAAAACGTCACAAATTGCATTTAAAATTGAAGTAGTCCCGCTCTCGCTTTCTCCGTTTTGATTTTTCTTCTGCTTGTTGCCATCGTCGGTTCGGTGCCATCGTACCGAATCCGAGCCGGATTGCCATTGCACTCCACATTCTGACTTTGATTCTCTTTCTTTTTGTTTTGTGGTTTCTCTTTTTCGTTGATGGTATTTTGGGTAGGTCGTCGTCGTCGTAGTCGTCGCCGTAGTCGTAGTCATAGTCGTAGTCGTCGCCACCACCACCGTCACTTTTGGAGTGTTTCAATTTCAGACAGCTGCTATCATTGGGGATAATGCGCATGGAAGGAAATGTGGCAAATATGTTTGAAAATGTGTAAAACAGCATGCAAATAGAAAAAAATGTGTACATCCAGCGAAACCTTTACGACACCGCGCATTAAAAGAGAATGAGTTGCAATTAAGAGAAAGGAGAGAACTTTACACAATTTATTTTTACTCAATTTAGAGCTTCATCTACCGTGGCATGTTTGGCCGCCATGTCATCCGCCGGTGGTATAGTGAAGTGGTATAAGTTTGACAGAAAAAAATGTTTCTATTAAATAATGATAGCTAAAGGGTGGGGTGCTGCTAGGATAAGTGCGTAAGAAAATTCGAATTACCTGGTCTGGGGCTCACTGAGTTTTGTCATTTAAGAAGTATGTATATATGGTCGTTTGCAGGGGGACCGTTGGTGAAGAGGGAGTGCCAGAAAAAGCTTTAGAGTCTTTGTTGGTGCCTCGAAAGCACACGCGATGACTTGAGTCACATCGAGCAGGTTAGAATTGATAGCAGCATCGCCATCAGATTGAAAGTTGTTAACGGATTCGATGCTTGTAGCTGAAGTTGTAGGTTGTTTATTGTGGCATTTTATGTACCTCCTCCTCCGGTTGGTGATTTTTCTTTGTTTTTAGGTCGTAGAAAAAGACCAGTAGACTTTTTGCATGGTGATGGTGTTTTTTGCTGTTGTCATTGTTTTTTCCCTGGCTTGCTCCCTGCAGGTTTGATACGTTAGAGATAGGATGTTGTTGTTTCGGTAATGAAAGCTATGTTACAGGTTTGTTCTTGGTATGGGCTTTACAATGAAAGAGCAGGGATCAAATGGTTTTTTTTATTGTCTTCACAAAAATCGTAAAAATGATAATGTTTAAAAACAAAGTTGCCGCCAGTAATTATTTAATTTATCTTCATATGTATAGTAGGTATATTCGCATGACGTATTTTATAAAAAGGAATATTCTTTTTAGAATAAAAAATTATGTACTATATAGAAAAATGTAAAAAATGAGATTGGGGTTGCCATCAAGTAAATTTGAAAATGATATTTAAAAAAAATATATTGCAACAAGCATATAAAAATAATGTTAAAGTAAACAAAGTATATATTAGAATTTGTAAATATTCCGAAAATGTAAAGCCGCTAACAAAGACCCTCGATGGTTCCCAAAAAAAAAAATCAATTAAAAAAATGGAATCAAATCGGTCGAACCGTGCAACTTCTGGACATACAAAAGCATGATATTGCCGGACCAATTTTTATGATGTCTCTTCTCTACAGTCGTAATTTCGTACTTTATTTAAACTCGAAATGTCAGCACGGATGCAATAACTTTCTCATTAGTATCTCGACTAAATCCTGTCAAGTGTTAACTACGCTAATTGTTATAGGGAACAAAAGCAGGTGCGGATTTGTTTTAGGCGGCCGGCTAAGACAAGAAGTCTTGAGCTCTGGACACCTGATGAACTCCTTATAACAATCCATATCAAAGATTTACCGTTAAACGACTTTTTGCAATCGCAAAAAGCCGTAGGAACTTTTGCCGTTTAAGGAAAGCCACAATAATGCCCACAAAGTGGCACTGCACAAAAGGGCGAGGAGGGCTTTTAAGCTATACGAGGGAAAGAGATTGAAAAAACATTGGCTTCTTCAGAGAAAAACGAAAGGAAGCGATGCTACCCCAGGAATAATGTTGGGAAGTTTTGCCTTAAGGTAAAAACAAAGTGTGAGGGGAACAAAACCCGAACAGAGGTCTGTAGAGATGAACATGGAAACCTTGTACTAGAGTCGCAGTAGGGTCACTATGAAAAAAACAAACAAACCATTAACGATGAAATCCAAGAATTCCATCCACCCTACCAAAATGAACTAAGGGTAGCAATATCGAAATTGTAATCCAAACTAGGCCGGATGGTCTAGAGCATACACCAACTAATTTTCAAGATTTGGTCGTAAGAATGTATGATTTATGATTGGAACTTCAGCATCGTTTGCCCAGTTATTTCACAATTCATTAAATATTCACACTATGGCAGATACTAGACAAAATCCAAGTAGTTCGGAGACGATCTACGCAGAGTTATGTATATTCATTTTTGGCAACCTTGTAAAATTGTTCCGTTTGTGCAGGATGACGATGGATGGAGCTTACTTCTGCATCGAAGGTATAACGACCTAACCGACACTTCTAATGTTAAAAAACCGGCAAACCCCATATGCTCTTGAGTAGGATGAGGGAGTAAAATTGGGATAGTTCTGATCATAACCACATTGGAAATAGGCGAACTTAAAAGCGGAACTGTCTCGCCAAATGCGTGGCGTCTGAAAACTGTTCATCAGATAGTATCTGAAGATACGAATGTCACCAATAGATATAAACTTTGTTTTAAAATTCTATCTACTACATCCAACTTAGGTATTTTTTAACTATATTTCAATTGGCTTGTATCAACTTTAGTCGTTTCCGATAAACCGGCCTTACTAGAGTTTTCACAGAAATAAGCCGTCGTCTGAATTTGCTTTGAATTTATCTAGTTCAGAAAAATCTTAGTATGGCAATATGTTTCAAACTGATTGTCTGTTTTCACGCCATCTGACATCAACTAATACCAACATTTTACTTGTTCGTTCGTTCCTTGAGGTTGTTGTATGTATCGCTCTGTGTGATCTGAAGGTAGATGAAATAAATTCTAATTAGATTAACATTTCTTCGTTTCTTTCTATGTATTCGATGTTTCCTGAATGTCTTCATAACTATTATTGTTTTAAAAAAAATATTTGAAAGGAAAATATACAAATATATCCTCTTGAATTATTAAATCTATCGCCAGAACTCATGGTTTTGAATCAAAAACCATTGTTACTCACTCGTCTTTTGTCGATTAAGACACTACAATCCAGAAGAAAGGCCGAGCATTATAGATTTTGATGAAATTGGCTTTCTACAGCATGGCCATAATGGGATACGTTAACTTGAGTGGGCTTACGGAAAGTGTAAATGAAATGAGCCAATTTTCTTAATTTAGCACTATAGTTATCCAATTAATTATCAGACTTAATAATGTTAAAGTTTATTTTCCATGTTTATCATCCACTGAAGCAATATAAAAATATTGCCAGTTTATTGAGGGTAACTAGAGCTTTTGAGATAAATTGAGTGGGCTTTCTGTTTAGTTTTGGCATAAGGTTAATCGCACTTAAGTCTATTATGGTTGGCCCGAAATCGATCAAACAAAAAAATAATATCACAATCGATAAATATACATATCTTCGGACAACACTCGCTTTACTTGAACTACGAAGTTTTTAAGAGATTTGCTTTTTTAAAATCGAGATTAAAATTCTTTGTTTGTTTTATTTTTACTTATTAAAGAGCAAACTTGCATACCTACACATTTTACGCATTTTAAAGTTAAGAAGAGATGTCAGCAAAAGAAAAACAACAACATTATTATGTGTAAAATATCTTGATATAGAAAAATGTCTACGTATACATGCATAGTTACAAAACACACATAAGTTTCCCATCGCTGTTTTCTACTGCAATATCTAAGTATGTATATTGTCGTAAGTAGATATATGTACATATCGACAAAGTTTCACCAGCAGCAACAAAAAAAAAATAAAGAAAAAAACTACATCAGCAGCACCACCAAAAACGGATAAATTTTCGCTTCAGTTTTCCGTTCATATATGGTTGAACTCAAATCTGTTTACTAAAATATTTTATATGCATGTATATATACCTTTCCACTCATACCACCGCGCAATGATACGAAACTAATAGAAATAATAATAATAAAAAAAAAAAAAAAAATAATAATAATGCACAGAATGCGCACTGTTCATGTAACAAACAAGCGATTCTATAACTAGAACAAGATGTGAATTTCAAATAAGCATACCAGATAGGCTATCACAGGAGGAGAGGTGATAGGGAACAAGAAAATGTGAATAAAGGAACACGTAAGACTACTGAAAATATCATCAGAAAAGGACGGTTGAGCAATTGTGGAAAGGGGGAGGAATGAAAAGGGTGCTCTCCAGCACTATGATGGAAGTTATTAGAAAGCAAAACATCCAACACAACAAACATTGTACTGTACATACTATATACTCATTCTTACTCGTAGGTACACAGCACATTTGCAGTTCATAGTACATGCTGTAGGTAAGTACGTAAGTTAGATAAGCAACAATAGTGCGCGCACCATGAAAATGCACAGATAGACAAATACAACAGCAACTGTGGCAGCCACCACGACATGAAATTGAACACAACAAAGAAAAAAAGTTTTTTTTTTTTTTTTAAAAAAAAAGAAGATGCAAAAATGGATGCAAATCGATTTTACGTCATAAGAAATCTAAAATGGCGTTCAGATGAAGGATGTTGACAAATAATTTAAATTGGAATGTCTAACTAGTACTTACGTTATGTGAATAAAGAGGTGCACTTAAATACATATTGAAAAGACACTAAAGCAAATATTGGGATGCGACTAATGTTAAGTTATTTGGAAAACTTATTCATTTCTTGGTGTGGTCTTTTGCTCAAGAATATGAAGATTTGAAGAAATTTATATTCCCTAAGACGGCTGAAGATCGTTAATACATGCTATAGGCACATATCGCTTTAGGTAAACATATAAATATTGCCTCCTAAAAATGTGTAAAGAATCAATAAGATCAGCCAAGGACACTGGCCTGGTAGGAATACTGCCAGTTTACCGAAGCCCTAAAGGATCAGTCCATAAGTAATCAAATATTAAACAAAGTTGAAATTATCTTGCAAGGACCGACACAGCGAACGGTTGTAAAAATATTTGATGTTAAGTGAAAAAAATTCATTAATCAGACTTTTGACATTAATGAACTCAATTTTGACCACGTCTATTCTTATAAAGTTGATACTTTTCAAAGCTTTAAAATGCGCATATTTCAAATCTTAAAATCATATTTCTACATATTTTGATAGCTGAGCAGTAATAAAAATATATTTTAGCGTCGTAAAATCATCGCAAACGTAGTAAACTGGATAAGTTTACGATGTAGTGAATTTGTATGGGAAATCCCATACGACAAGTTGGGGATAGTTAACCTATGACACGATTTTGGTGTGTAACTACGAAAAATTGTCAAAAAAAAGAAATTAAAAAAATAAGGAAGATGACGTGTTGGAATAAATAATTACTTTCAACGTGAATGGCTTTTATAACACATATGATGTTTGACGACCACCTAATACCTTTCTTTGCATGCGACACTTATATCTTGGATGGTTGCTTTAGAGTTGTATCCTAGTTAACCATATCCCCAAGTCATAGAAATATGTTGCAGTGGTTTTCATGCAGACGGGTTTCGAAAGGTTTGACCTCAAGTCGTCCTATTAGCATAGGAGGCGTTTTTCGGTTACAGATAAGTCCAGAGCTGAACTTTTCACTCTTCACTTCTTTAATCCATTCTCCTCCAAAATATCCACCCAAACATCAAATTCTCGTTGCAGGCAAATTTGATCCTCGCTTATGACCACTCCATCCACATAACAAATGATGTGATTTAGGATCCGTTACTTTCATTCAAGCAAATAATAAAGGACTTAAGACTCTTCCCTTGTGCTCACCAACCCTGATCGGGAACTCTTCGGTGACTAAAGAGGAACATCTAACTTTAACGTCTAACACCTTGCTCAACGATCTTCGGAACGCTGTGCTTGATAGAATGGTAATTATCACAGTTTTGCGTAAATCCCTTTTCATTGTGTAAAGGGAGAAGATAATTTTACCTCCACTAATATGCATTGGTTCGCCTCTCATGAGTTTGCAGATAAGAACCATGAGTCATCTTGACCCGTTGCCAACTAATCTCCAATCTAAAATTTAAAGGGTATTTCTTCCTTCAGATTGTTAAAAGACAGCAGACGGGAACATTTTTTATACTGCACCGATCTCAATGCCGTCCTGCGAGTCGGGGATCTCTGTAGTATCATTGCAAGCGGAAGTTATGGTTATCCGAGAGGCAGTTTATAGGCTCTCTATGGATCCGAAGTCAGCACATGTACTTAATTCAGAATTCTTAGTTTGATGTAATAAGAGCCAATGAACTACTCCCCATAAGTAGGAAAATTATCAGCTGCCGTGTATAAAATGAATAGGACAAATTCTGAATGATCTGCAAAGGCGTCGAGGAAGAGGAAACCACCACCCATTTGTTGTGTATTTTCCATGCACACGCTAGATTGAAGAATAAATATTTAGGTGAATACTTTGTTTAAGGTCTGAGTGATCCGATCAACGCAGATATTTCTTGTATCCGCAAAATCATCAATAAGTCCAAGGTTTATATAGATTTGGGGTTTGATTTCATCTGTCACCCTTCACAGATGCCCCCCTTTAGATACTTGAGGGAACTATGGGGTTTGATTGCTTCAGTCACCACCCCCCTTTTTTTAATAGGAGCAGGCTGAGATTGATTGCATCAGTCAGCTTAGCTGACTCCACTCGAAGCCTAGAAGGAGGTGGTTTGATTCGAACAATCACTCATAATATGATTCATCTTGAAATCCTCTTGGGAAGCTATATTTTACTTTCGTAATGCTAACAATTGTTGTTTGTAGTTTTCGCAGTATTTATAGTCATTTTAAACCCAAAACATTATTAGAGTTGGCTTTATTTCGCCTTGGTTAAGTGAGATAAGGTCAATTTGATCTATATCTTCAGACTTATTTGGCTTTATTTCACCTCGTCAAAGGAAAATTCTATAATTTGGATTTATGCGTAGCCTTTCTCTCGCGAAAAGTGGTAGGACCTGTCTTTATTCCTGTTTTCCTACTCGTGCTGATTTTGAAGCACTTTAATGGTGCTCAACAATCGGCGGAGTATTTAAAAATATGACAGCAACCACAATTTTATTACAATTCTGTTTAGTTACCCAATGCCTTCCCTTTTAACAAACGAAAAAAAAAACAGACTATTGCCAAAGCCAGAAAAGTAGATATATCTAATTATACCTATATGTTACAAAACTTTGACTAAATAACTCTCACAAGTGAACGTGTCATCAGAGACAGTGTGGCAAAATGTTTGCAAAAAATTTAGTACATTATCTGCCAAGCCATAGACCACAAACTCACATAGTAGGTACCACGCCATTATGGAAGATAAGCAAAAGCGAATTGAAAACTATAAACGGCCAACTAAAAGAAATTCCATGTAAATCAATTCAAAAAAAAAAAATAAAAATATCCGATGTGCGTTGTTGTCAATTTTCATTATACGTATATATGAGCAATTCGAATCTGTTTCTCTGTCGCACCGTTTGGCGCACGGGACTCAACATTCACCCGTCTTTAATCCCCGGGCAACGGGACCAGCAACAGCAGCTACAGCAGCAGTAGTAGGGTTAGAGGCCATGTGCCGACTATTATAATTGGGCTGCTTCACAACCGTATCGCATGAGCTGTGCACAATGACTATATTAAGTGAGACTTTTGGTTGTTTTCAGAAGGTACACCTACGTCCTACATGTATGCAAACAAGAGTTTATAGATACATATCTACAAGTATACTACATACATATATAATAAACGACAAATAAAATTTACACAATGATAATAATTGATCGTCGAAAAAGCCTGAAAGTCAGACAGAAATGACAATTTAAATTTACGGTGCAACTTAAAGCTGTGTGTGCAGCTTAAAAGTTATTGCAGATTTTGCCTTTGCCTGTCCGTTGCGGTCCCCCTTGTTGCCTTTGTTTCTTGGCGAGTTATTTTTATTTATAACAAGCAAAACCAAACCGCAAAAAGCGTATTAATTGCCGACGTGAATAATCTCTCCTTGTTTTTGTTCACTCAATCAAACTCAAACTATGTAGATATATGTAGGTACATATGTAGATGTGTGCAAGCAGAATGTATATAAACCTTGGCTATGTACTATTAGATAGCTATGACAGGCATGATTTAATTTGCTTGAAGAATTCGTGTGAGCACTGAAAATAATTTTTCAATCGATATTCTCGCGTTGCTGCTATTCTCGGTTATATTTTGTTATTCAGTTCTTTATCAGGTTTTATTTTTAGATCTTAATTAGTACACAATACATTCTGCTGTGCAAATATTTACTGTGATGGTTGTTATTGTTGCTGAGTAAGTTTTCAAATTTCAAAATATAACAAGGCCTAAATAAAAGATGAATTCTTGACAAAAATGTATCTAGTAAAATTGATTTTTTTTTTTGAATTTTATTTTAATCAAATCAAACATGTTAATCTTTTAAATTTGCTTTGAATTTTTTATTGTTTTACACAACGATCACATAGCATAAGCAAATACAATAAGTGTTAAGTAATTTATAATATCATACACAATTGATGATGATAATACGACCTTAAAACGTGATTATCTGTTATTCGACGTTTTCTTCTCAAAAATAAGTAAGCACTACTGTCTAAGAAGTAACATTTTTTGGGGCTTCTGGACTTCAAACAGAAACAAGGCATAATATAACAATGTTTTCAGTAATAAATCAACTATTAATCTGTTTTGTTTCCTTCTTATGTGATCACGTAAGTGTGACTTGAATAATTGTTCACAGCGTCATTCTTTTTATTTTTAATTTTATTTAAATTTTTCTGTAATAACGTTGTGCCTACTATACCAGGGTGACATTGACGCACCTGAAAAATTAGCTCGATACACTTCATCCAACGTTTCTCCAATATGTTAATGCTCTCAAAATAATACGATTTTTCCAACATTTCTTGCAACGATGCCCTCTTTATTTGACCCAAATAGTCGCAGGGGTCTAACTCGAAGGAAAATGCTGGACGAGGGAGGAGTTATCGTAACAAAACTCTTGTAATTTTGCCATTGCGACTGTGAACTTGTGCGTCGGTGGGTTGCCCTAGTCCAAAAGAAACGTTTTTCGTCAGCCACGGTTACGAAACGTCCCAAAAACGCGTTCGCATTTTTTTTTTAACTCCGCCAAATTTTTAAAGTTGTCAAACGATTTTGTCGTTTATCGTTGATTGTGAGCAAATGCGGCACCGATTCTGCGAAAAGCTTTTTCATGTCTCCAAATATTTATGTAAAACTGAAATCATTGATTCATGTGATAAGCCTGTGGCCGCTTGGTTCCAATCCATGCTGAAGAGTCCCCATAATATTTGTCAAGTTTTTGTTTGGTTTGCGTGATGGTTTTTTTTTATCGTAAAAAATTGTATTTCATCAGCACTGGAAATTCACTTTTTTCCATTTTAACGAAAATGCTCGCTGGCGTCTATATAAAATGACTGCCAAAACATAGCTATTCTGAACTGATCTGTCTAAAAATTTGGGTACGTTCTTTAAAAAATTGCTTCTAGATAAACAAAATTATGAATTACTGTGGCGACGCCATTTATTTTAATTTTCGGGGACATATTGAACCACCATGTGTTGACATACGAAATGCCAGGATATGACATGGAGGTTTGCTGCATATAATTGCAGAAAAATGGCACAACATTATTTGGTCGAGCTGTCACCGATATTACAGTGTCACAAAATATGGCAACACACGAATGCGTACATTTCCCTTTTTTTGCTGGCATATAACAGTTTGCGTCATCTATCGTTTGCAACTCTACATTTTGTATAAGCAACACGAACTCAAAAACGCACAGCCCAAACAGTAGTGGTATGAAATATGAAAGTGCCCTATATGTACATATACCCAAAAACTTTGTATACGCGCACTAAGGCGTAACTTTTGGATATGATCTCCCAATGGTCTTTTTTGACGTTTCAAAGATGCTTTTCACGGTTTGCACTAAGAAATCGCTGCAACCGAAATGATTATAAATAGATTTTGGAGAAATGTACGTAGATTCCTTGTTACCTGATGAAAGATAGTCAAAAATCTCAAAAATTTAAAAAAATGTTCTTAAAATCTCCCTCCTATTTTCGGTTTGTATGATTTTGTAGCTCAAAGTCTTTTAAATCAACAATTTTGTAGTTTGACATAAACATAAGAGCTGAAATGGAACTGGCTACTTCGTACGAGCACTTATGGTCGAAGAAACGAACGATAAGGCATTGAAGACATTGCGTCGATGACTAAGGGAATCAGGCGATTTTGAGATATCTCTATCGCTAATAAGTTTCATCTCACTTTTGAATTCTGTCAAGCAGGTCCAAATATGTATGTGGGGCAACCGATAACATAAGAGCGTTTAATTGTAGCCCGATCAGATGAGGTGAAATATTTCTTTCAAAGCTTAAGAAAGTCTACACGAGTAAGTGGTCATTTAAATGAAGTTTTTCACTATCGCACATACTGAGAATAGCAGAATAGGAAGTCTTTTGGTTTCAGCGATGTAAGTGATTTTGTTTTGTTTTGGCTGCACATTTAAGCATTCCACTTAATTTCTCAATTTCTGTCAATTCTCTCAAGGCCTTGCAATCCTACAAGGAACGTTAACAAAAATGTCTACTGGAACTCTAAGAATGGATCTTCCCAACTACATTACAAAATGCATTTCCGTTGTTCATCTTCATCCATCTTAATACCATTTAAAATAGAAAAAAAGAACCAAACTAAACTTATTGAAATATATGGAAAATATGTCTTGTGTAATAGTAAACTGATACGTTATGCCATGGGACAAACTGCCATGCAATATTCTGTTTAACATTCACATGCCACAGAACCTGTATGAAATATACCACATCCTAATCATAGCATAAAAGTCAAACTAATATTTTCAACTCGATTTTTCAGTTCGCGTACATTCAGTGTAGGTATTTTCAAAGCTCTTTGACATACTCATGGACCTACTTGTAACTAGGAAAATTTTTCAGCCTGCTCCAGCTCACATAGGATAATAAATAAAGTTTTTGTCATTCGGTCGAAGCGCGCATATTCTTTTGCAATAGGTCTTTTAACACACCCCACTGTTTTTCGCTCGTACCAAGAAAATAAAAAGCAAACGAAACAAACACATCCCTTTGCTCCTACATACTTGGACTCCTATTTGTTTATTGCGTTTCATGCGCTCACCATTAATCCAGCGTGGGTGTGCAAGTGCGAGTGCGTCTGCAAAATTTACTAAAATTAAAAAAAAAATTGTATTCCTCTACATAGTAGGTACCTACGTACATAAGTTGAAATGGGATAGCAGTTTCTAGGCTCTTTGACCTACGAGTTACACCTGATGTGGTGGTGCCATACCCATTGCTGCTGTGCGATACATAAATTAATCATATATAGGTACTCTGTGTGCGGAAAGTTGTTTAGAAAAGCACCGAACATATGCCGAAGATTAGAATTCATGACATGCACTCAACATTCACATATATTTTCTCTTTCTCTCACATGTGTGCAAGCAAAAAAAAAAAAAAATTGTCTAAACTTTGCAAATTTCCCATGAGTCTGGTGTTTAGAATCAGAGCGCTACAAAAAGCCTACAAGATTTTTGTTTATTCACAGCCTACTCCCCCACTATCACCACTAGCAGTGACAAGGTCCATTTGCATGTATGCACAACCAATACATGAAAAAAAAAAAATGGTTGGTTCCCAGGATCCGGATTCCCAAAGTTTCCCAGGCAAGAGATGCATTTGTGAAGCAATGAATCCTTGTCGGTCCAGTTCTCTTACCACCATACAGAAATCTCCGAGGGTCGTGGGTTGGTCTCGTTCCCTCATGTGCACACACACACACATTAATTTATATAGTGCATTGTTGGGATGCTGCGGGAATGTGTGACTCGGGATATGGTGTCAGGAAATAGGAGAGATGCGGGTGTGGGTCACCCCACCAACTCTTCTCCGACATTTTATTTCGAATCGATGCTTGTTGAAATGGCTATGGTTGATACGGTTAACTATTATTGTATGAATAGCTGAAAGAGCGAGAGATGTGAATATTGCGTATATATACGCTTCGCACTTGAATCCAATCCGCTGCCGTCAGTCTTCACATCCTATGTGTATGCCCTGCACAAATTTTCAACAATACCATGAGCAGTTGGAGTAGGGTAGATGCAAAACTAATCGATATTCTAGTAGTTGCTTGTCACGGCCCAGTGTAAATCTAAGAGAGTTCTATCACTCCCCATCTGCCTCTTCCTCCTCCCTCCCTCCTATCACGTCTAGCACCTATAGTATATCCATAACGATGGAACAGTTTGATTTTCTTAAAGTTAGCCCAAATTTAATTAGATGAAGGTAGGGCCCTCCTGCGTCTCCTCTAGATGGACATAATGGGCTCTTGCAGCAGATATAACGCGTGCCTTCATTGGTTACATACATACATTCGACTTCATGTTCTAATAAGTTTACAAAGCGATAAGAGTGGGCATCAAACGAAAGAGGGAAAAGTGCGGTTTAGGGAACGCCCTAGAATGCTGCACTTAAAACTTTGCACAGAAACTTAAAAAAAAGAAGCAAACACACAAAATAAAAATGCATTGCGAATTGCCTAACGTTTCCATGTTTCTGTTTCTGTGGCAGCGCTTTTCTACAAAAAAAAAACACAAATCTCTCCTAGCAGCACCTACACCCTTCTTTGTACATATCAAAAATTGTTTTCGCTGCTCTGATGCTGTGTGGTTATGTGTTGTGTGGTGAATGGCACTGTTGCAGGTGGCGCTGCCATCTCGGTTATATACTACTATTTAAGAGAAGGCACAGAAACACGCAATATATAGATATAGATATAGATATGTATGTAGATATATATATTTATACTCATGATGCTGCTGCGGATACTTGGGCGCAACTAAACGACCGAATCTACTTTAATATTAAATGAAACCCACTCGCTTCTCATTTGCAACTCTGTCGGTACTCCGTGGATATTTGTCCATTTTTTTGTTACTTTTTTTATTTCCATTTTACTTCTTCGTTATTCTACGTATTGTGTATATCTTTTTATGCATTTACCGTTCACACGTATCAAATATACAGGGTGTTGTCGTCTTAAAGTCAATACTTTGGAAAATTACTTTGGGACATATTCTTGGAAAAAAATCGTTATCTGTTGGTATACGTCTTAAGTACTCCGGACCATACGACTTTTAGAGCTTCTGTAGCCAGTTTAACTGTTTCAAATGATTCATTGGTGTTCATATCTTCGTTTAAGCTTGACTTAAGCTTGATATTGACTTAATTTTGTCAATTGATGACTTCATTTAAACGCAATTACAAAGAACATTATATTTCTAGAAAATAAAGCCGTGCAACTATTAATTAAACCATCTCTACTAAGGTGGGTCGAAGTACCCCCAAATAAGTCTTCCCTTAAGTCGCAGTTAAATAGGGTAAAAATATTTTTTTCCTGGGAATATTTCCACGAATCAATTCGCAAAGTGTTGTACATTAAGTCGATAACACCCTATGTCTATCTTGAGATGTGCCAGCAATGTATTCCTTTCTGTTAAACAGATATATCGTAGCGCTATCACATCTTTTTACTCCGGATTTCTTAATATTCCAGAGTTTTTATTTGTACTCTTCGTCATTTATTTTATTTTCTGGTTTTCTTTTGTCCTATTCCACTTTGTAGTAGATACGAGAATACATTAGTATTGATTTCGCAATTGATTACACTTGGTGCAAGAAAAATTTTCTACCATATTTGCAATAAAACTGTTGTAATCGTTTGAAAGTACCACAATGTGGTTTAGTTTTGTTAGGAAAAAAACAAAAACTTGTTTAACCAGTCATATTGAAATTAAATGGGCACATGTAACAAACTATAAGGTGTATTTTTGTAATTTTAAATCATAATCATAAAGCGACATTTAACAACTTTTCTCTCAAAAGATGCCACTCTATTTTTGAAAAAAGGCTCAATGAAATCCATCCTGGTTACAAACTGCAAAAGCAGCAGCAGTGTTGTAATCGATAAAGTCGCATTCGATTAAAGACTTCAATTGAAGAGGTTTTAATTCGTTGAAGCCTTTATAAAGTCTTCTAAAAAAAAATAAATAAATATTGGTTGGGGCCCAAGCCACTGTGTCTGCGAAGATATATTTTATGATACATATGGAAGGGACCTACAGTTGAATCCCGATTCCGAATGGCAATTCCTTTTTGAGAAGCTTCTCATGACAGTTCTTACTCTTGGATGTTTGTCAGACGTTCACAAGAAGTGGGACAGCGAATAACAACTTTCAGGTGGTATAGGTCCGACCTATCGCTTACTGGTCTAACGCAACGCACTTAACGACTAAGCCACTGCACCTACTTATAAAGTCTTTTACTTGATTGATAATGAATTCAATGTTGAAGGCAACTCTTAAGTAAATATGAATATCTGACATATTAAAGCCAATATGTGCAAAGCAATCGAGAAATTTTCAACTGTGCCATAAATGTCAGCTATCAGTGGTCCCAGTATCGCGACATCTATAAAGAGGTAGCCGCTACCACACCAAGTTACCAAACACCCCAGAAGTCTCCCTCTTCAAAGAGATCTAAGAGTCTTGCGATCGAAACAACATCCGGGGACATTATGAGAGAACAATTTGGTTGCTGATTTTAAAACTAAAGTTCAGGCTCCTCGAAACAGCGAATGATACTTAGTCACTGATGCCTAAGCAATTTCCTAGGCAATAAGCAGCATTTCCAGCAGTTATTAAACGGGCATCATGTAGAGATAGTGATAGGGTCAGACAAAAACCTAAGTCCAGTCAATGAAGTCTGGCTATCCCAAACAGTGCTGCCACCCTTCGGATGATTGAGCGCAGTAGATTTCAATATGGTTTAAAAAAAAATTATGAATGCTTTTTAAAACTAAGAAATGAATGATATTACATATAGTGCCGTGGCAGACCTACCGCTTTTTTCCTCAATAGTGCCCCTTATTATGCAGAGGGGAGGCATTAGTGGTCGCTCTTAATGAACAGCCTCCCATTATTGCAAGCTATCCGCCTGCTGATTTCTCTCAATACCGCAGTGTTCTGACACCCAGCACAGTCTAAATCGGTTCAGCTTCAGACTGTATCAGAATTGATGTTGGTTGATTCTCTCTGGATGTAGATGGCGTTATCTCTTCCGGGTACCGATCTCATCTACAATAGCTCAGCCGCCCTAAAGATTACTTGGAGGACACTATTTGTGTTCGGTAGTGGTATAGACATTCTCAGTTTTTGATCTTCTGATAAGATGCCAGAACCTGTTCCATCCGCTGTTTTCGAACCATCTGTAAAAATTGGAATTTCGTTCGATCTTATTATTGCACGTCTTTGCCAATCCTTTCCTTCCGAATGAAGCTGGAGCTGCTACACATAAATATATTAGTAACTAATCATAAAATACATTTAAGCCGCAATAATGCCTTGGCTTTTCAAACCTCAGTAGATCTACTGCTATCGAAGCAGGGTGGCAGCCTTCCCAACTAGTATAGAAGAGGTTGGCTAAGCTATTAAAAAATTATAAAAAACAACCAGGTCGCCGGCTTTTTCATTTCTTTATTAATTGCTAAGTGTGAAGTTTTACAACGGTTCATATGAACTCCTTTAACCAGCGCTATCGTGGGATTAACTCAATCCGTTTCTTGAGTAGAAAATGTGCTCGGCAGTTGTAAACACGGACAGCCACTTTCTTGTAACAGATCAGTACAAGACATCATCGGTCGCTTCCTGCATGCCGTGATAGAGGCTTTCACGGTTATTGAGCAATAGGTGAAAATATTTGGCCTTGAAGAAACTCGCCCGTTTATTAGGAAGGTTTCCAGTTTACAGTTTATTTAGGCCGCAATTTTTTTCTGTCACTGACTTCAAAATTAAACAAAACGCATTTAATTTAATAGATTTTTTTCGTTTCTGTAGACATTTCCAATGGCTGTGCTGGTTATAAACTGGATGGATAAAAAAAATCATGTTTTCCTTGCGATGGAGGATGGTTTTTTTCCAATACCAACAGAAAAACGCATAGCCTTGAGCCCATAAGCTTACTCGAACAGTTCACCCTTTTGAACGCCTTACTTGAATTCGTGTCAAAATTGAATTCACATTCCCAGTTCTACCCTGTCAGGATCAACTCTTAAGTAAAACCATTTGGTGTTAATATGAAGCTATCGATTTGTTACGTACATAGGTAGATTGTATTGCCATTAAGATTAAGAAGAAACATTTCTGTGTGACACATCGAGTACCAACTTGACGATTTGTGCGCAGCAACCAAATAAACGTCCTTGATGTTGACCAAGCGCGAACAACGAAGACGACGATGACAAAAATAAATCGAAGGACGGAAGTAAGAGCTACTTTTCAGTGCATACGCATGGTGTAGCCTAAGTTTTTGTTTTTCTCTGTTGTTTTTGTTATACATTCAGATGAATAGGGACACCAATCATTTTCATATACAATCACATTTTATCATTATATATGTAGGTATATGTATACATGCCAGGACCTGTACTGTACATACCCGTTCGATGAAGCTGAAGCATAAGGAGTGAGGAAAACAGAGGGAACAAAAAAAAAAATTAAACATGAAAATGAAAAGAAAAATTCGCTTCGCATAGTCTGCGTAGGGGTGTACATACATAAAGTAGCGTGGTGGGCAGGAGGCCAAAGAAAAAAACCAAAACCAAAACCAAGAGAAAATAAACTTGCAAAAGAGGACTAAACAACAAAAGGTAAAACGAAGCATCGCATACATATATGTATGTATGATATGTTGCCCCATGCCAGGCACCTATAGTTCGAACAGCGTTTGTATGCGTAGTGTGCTTAACGTTGTCTGAGTTTGATCTTATAATTGCTTGTATATATCTACGTGTGTTGCTAGCGGATATAAATAAAATTCAATACAAAGCTTATGCCCAAAATTCATTCCCACACACAAACAATCAAAATAGATACATAGATACATTTGTAAAGTCGTATCCTATATGACCAGAGAAAACTAAAATCCTAGAATGTTTACCTACCCACCAAACGCAATATCCTTGTTTGTATATTTGCTGATGTAAGAGTACGTACCTACATACATATATATTCAGGGGCCACGCGCACCCAGTTCCATGAGTGGTAGGGTTAGGAGAGCAGCATGATATCCGCTGCAACCTCTTCATTTTCCCTCACGTTACATTTCTCTGGCCAAACTTCATCTCCATCGTTGTCGTCGTCGTCAACATCAACATCATCATCATCATAATCATCATCATCATCATCATCGCGTCTTTCTTGTTCACTTCTTTATCCGTTTTCTTCTCTGTCCTTCTGGATGCCATCGCATCGACTACTCCCAGTCTTTATTTGTATGTATGTGTATGGGTAGTGGTAGAGTTAAGGAATATTGATTCTGTGAATTTTTGTGTGTTACGTGGAATTCCTCGCGAATTTTCCTCCATTTTTCCCCCTTCATATATATATGTACCTAACTTTTTTCGTTGTCTCCACCTCCTTTATACTATTTTCTTTTACATAGTATTTTTTTTTTCTTCTTCTGTGAATGCATCCTCTAAGCCCTGGATAGTTAGAATGTTTCAAGAGTTGCATAAGATATAAAAATAAATTACAAATGCAACCATTTGTTTTAATATCGAACAAAATTTCGAGCTTCTCTGCGAATGCCTGGAAAATATAGATTTGTTTCGCACCGCCACTGCTACTATGTCGGGAAATATTTCGAAACAACCATGTGCATGTGAAGCGTAGATGTCTAGAATTGCCGCTGCTGATGTCTATGCCTCTCTATATACCTACTTCTGCGTGTTGCATATTTGCAATTGTGAACGTTCTTTACACAATCCCACCACTCGAATACTTTTCCCAGCATCGACATCACTATCGGCATCGGTATCATCAGCATTACCATCTTCCGAATGGACGCAACACAGTCAAAGTAGGTGCAATTCTGTTGCTGCTGCTGCCTATGATGATGATGATGGTGGCCGAAACACAAAAACTCATCTATCGACCAATAGGCTCCACATCCATTCGAATACTATCTTCTCCTTCGCACTCGTTGAAAGTGGTATCCTAGAAGGTGTGTGTCATCGTCGTTGGCGGCTCTCTAATGAAATTTGAATTCTAATTCTCCGAGTCTATGCGGCCCGATGCAGGTGTGCATCCTCGGATGACCGTACAACAACAGTTCATTTTACATTTCAAAACTTCCGCAGCATCCAACTTATACATACATACAGAAAGTGTGCCCATGAAGCTATTTGTTTTTTTAATTTTGTATGCTCTTTTCCCGGATTAATATTTCGAGTATATTTTATTGCATTTGCACATGGTTTCATTCAAAGGACACGAATGATACGAAATGCATATTTTATTGGAACATTGTTTACTATGGCGTATGCGCAACATTTTTTAGTTTAAATATTGTTTCGCCTACTAAAAATGTGCTTTGAAACTTTTCGAAAATAATTGTGAACACTAAAAATATACATTTATTTATATTTGTCACAAAGCTACCTATTGTGAGACAAGGATGTAATTTTCTGTTAATTGCATTGATCTCATTTTGGCTGAAGTTGCCTGGAGCCTCCGATGATGTCTATATCGTCCGCATATCCCAGCAGCTGGACTGGTTAGTGTGTTGCAGAAAGCTTTCAGACGTTCACACAGTACATTACATTGGATCTTATATATGACATTTTAGCAAGGATATGCCTCGATGGTTCTTGCAAGACATAGGATCGCCTCTCTTATAGATGGGGCATATGAAACGGATTGACAGTATGGGATCATTAAGAGCAGTATTGGGGAAAGCGTGATTAAGAAAAACTAAAATCGCCGAACACCGACAGATGGAGTTTTCTCTCTCGACTTCTTAGGAACATCTCGATTTACGTTGTTCTAAGATCCAAATTACGAAAGTAACCTTACACCGTAGTAGACATAATAAAAACTGCGTTATTGGATTGCTTTCAACAAGGCAAATACTGGAAGCTTTACGTTCTAACTTGCGGAATTCAGTTCGTCACAGATTATGACAAGCAGTGATATTAAAATTGTCGCTTGTGCAGATGTCATAGTTCTTTAATAACAGGAAAGTACCTTTCCACTATAAGAAACATTACGGTGTATGCGCTATGAGAACTATCTAAGTGTCAGTTGCAATATGTTAATTAAGGCCAGGAACTTGGCCAAAGTAAACTGGAACGGAATACTGAAGAAAGAATGCGGCAGCAAATGCTATATTTAGAATCTTAATGAGGTGCAGAGAATTGCTTGTCTACGTAGACGGGGTTTAATTAAATCCACAACGCAACTAGGTTTGGAAAAACTATGGAACTTGCAAGCCTTTGAGCAGAACGTGGCGGCCAAAGTTGCTCTCCGACTAAGAGGGAATAAAATTTCGAAGCCTATCTCTTTTAGAGACTCAAAAATACTTGAAATCTTTGCTCAGAGGAGACTTATATCACTAACTGATTACCCAGGTATGACTCGGACAAAAACTTGAGTCACTATACCTGACAGACACAACTGGGATTTAACCAGCACTGTCCTTAAAGGTATACCCATCTTCACGGGTTGTTCTAAGACGAGTCTCGTAGACTCACTGAGTACTGCAGTGTCTTACAAACTGAGATTTTTGCGGTTCAGAAAGCGTCACAGGCCATCCAATCTGCAGAACTTCCAGCAAGCTACATTAACATCTATCTGGACACTCAAGAAGTCGGCCATCCCTATTGACGTCAGAAGTCCCTAATCTCTTAACAAAAGTCAAATCTGGATGCTCGTCGGGGTATTAACCGAAAATTGTATCAATGGAAACATATAATTAGGAGTAAACTTTATAAATCATTTCTGCAGAGGCGAAGAGGAATAGGATCGGTTGATCATCTCGTTCCTAGCACTTACACCAATACTCTAAGGCACTGCTTCTATATTAACATTTTAACTTCTTGTTATTGGACGACCAGTGTGGTTAGCTCTTCCTGGAATATTTTAATTAATCTCTTCACTGTTGCCGTAGTTAAATTAATATTTCGACTATATCTGTTCGAAATATGCGAACTTTGGCCGCCAATCATTCATTACTTCTGAAATATTGTTAAACAACGAAAACTCGTTGTTCTCGCAAACCTTTGGATACGCTCGATATTAAGGTCCTATTCCTAATTATAGTTAAAATGATAGTTTTCAAATTTTGACTCCGTTACTATTTGAGTTAATTAGTCATGAGGGCATGCAAATTGGGAAAAATTTTCCTAAGGAATCAGTGTTTATTTGCAGGCGGTTTTCATTGGTGTTGACCAAGTTTGGAGTACATCTAAGCATATATTTTGTCACAAAAATCGAAAGTTGCTTTCATGTAAACCAACAGCTGTCAACATGTAGATAGATTTGGACGAACTAAATAGTAACTGCAGCCTAACGTACTCTAAAAAATTTCTGCTGCTTTATTATTTGTTCTCTCTATTTTGGTTAGTGTGTACGATTTCTAAGAAAACAAAGAAAAGAATAGCCTAACAACAGAAATGTGCACATACTCTGCACCAGCGATGTACCATTTCGCTACACGCGAAACCAGTTTTAAATCATTTCTACAAAATTGAAAGAAGATGGCGCTCGCTCTTGGACTCATTCCGATGGACATGATTTAATGTACTTTTCGCAATTTTATTCTCTACTCCTATTCTATGAGGAATTTAGTGTACATATACAGTCTCTCATCTTTAGTCCATCGTCTTGTTGTCGTCTACACCAAGCGCAAACTATCGTTTCCATCATCAGCTTAAGGCCATTGATCTAACTGTTGTAAAGGAGGCGAATTCGTGCTGTATAAACCATTTAGCGTGGTTGCTGTTCATATTCCCTTCTTCTATTCTTCTTCGTTTTTATCGTAGTATCTTTTTATTTTTTGTGTGGATTCTTTGTTCCTTATTTTTTTTTTGTTGTTTTAAGTTCAACACCGTCTTATGTCTGTCGGACTATCCAAACGTTTATCAAACCACCAATGAAGATTGACGTTTAGCAAGAGCTATGTGGCTTGGAAGACTAAAAACGAAGGAGACGACTGTGGTAATTGTTATTACTGGAGTATATCAGTCATTGGCTAACAATTGGGTTTAACAGAGTAAAAAAATGTAATATGTGGACGAGCTGTTTGTTTTTTCAAGATGCATGCGAACAGGCGCACACGAGTCAATGATCCTTTGGAAAATATTAATTTACGTTTGTATTTTGTGATGTCTGGTGTGTCTAGAAGAAGGAAATGAAGAGTGTGTGTGCGCGCGATTATTTCATTAAAGTTTTGTTTAAGTATATTTTTCTTAGAATTTTTATATAATTGTTTTTGAATGTTGGATGAACAAATTTAGATGAAATCTTATCAGAAACAGCAGTCCCGTTATTGCGGAAAACAACATAATCGTGATTTATGGCATTTCAAAAGAAATCCATTAGTCTTAAGGTATAGGTGGATTTCTCAGAGATCTATAAGTTTTCCATAAGTTGAGCACAGTTATTAATCTAAGAATTTTATTTTACCAATTCGCTGTAACTTTTGGATTCCTCTTAATTACTAAGACGTCGCTGTATAAGCCTTACCTTACGGCCTTCAATTCTCGCACACCCGTCTAGTTGAGGTCCCCTTTCGAGTTTTTCCTCCAATGAAGTTTAAAGTCGCGAAGAAGGGTTTGGTGTTCATTCTTTCTACATGTCCCAGCCATCTCAAAACCCCAGTGTGCAGTTTTTCGCTATTAAGCTAAAAAAAAAGTCGGTAAATCGTATGCTCCAGAACATACTTATTTTTCTTTTCGACACGCCCAATGGACAGGACTAAGATTATCAGGCTTTTATATAGTTTCCTTAGTTTTTCGGGGAGCTCAAGACTACATATTTGTCTTAATAGCCCAAAAAACGCCCAAAGAGGCGTCGTTTTCAGATGTGCTAGCAGAGCCGAGATTACACAATACCCCATCAACGATTTTGGTTCATTTTCTCAGGGATGCTAAGACTGGCCATGGCTCTGTATAGATCATCTCTTTAGATGCTGTCTTTTTCGGCTTATAAAATCGATAAAAATGTGCTCAGTGTCGATCTAAACTTCTCTGGTTTTCTCCAGGATCTACGGCAGTGTGAATATTAAGTGTATTGTGGACCTACCGGGCCAAAAACCACGCTGATAGGGTCCAATAAGATCGTTGACAAATGGTCTCTTGAGTTCGCTGATTACGAAAAAACAAGATCTTTTATATACACGAAACTTAGGTCCTGATACCTCTATAGTTGGAACATGTCTCCTTGCTTGTGAACTAGGCCAACGATGCTGAGGTTCCATAACACAAATTCTTTCGACTAAATCTTGGAAATCTCTCTATCAAGGCCGAGCAGCCTTGTTGGATTTGTTGGATTTCGGTTTAGATATTGCCATCACCGCTTCATTTTGGTCGAAACTTTTGGCTTTCATCGTCATTGTTGAATGATTTGCTCTGTCTGATGGCGAAATTGGTTCTGATACCGTTCAACAGTCTGCAGAAATGGTTTTTATATATCCTCTGCAGCAACTGTGACAAGGTTTCAGTATTCATCTCTAGATGTCTCTTTTCGGGTTTTCTTCCCCTGACACGTTCGTCTTACCTTTTGGTAAAATATCCGTTCTCTTCCTCTTGCGCAGCGCCTCTTTGTAGGTAGTATGTAGGTTTGCTGCATGTGCAGTGTTTTCGTGGTGATGGTCGGGTTAAACTTTTACCACTGGTCTTCAGCACTTGATGCTGGCTACAAATGACTTCTCGAAAGGTTGAGGGGCACGCGATCGGCAAATATAAACCCCTACTGTTTTATTACTATGCAAGTTACGAATTGCACAAACTTTAAATAAGTGAATCCTCTTCACTCATGTTGCATAGCTGTTCTGTACTGTTTTTGATGTAAATACCATTTATGGTAGATCAATCAAACCTGCTCGAACTTTGAATATGCAACGAACCATTGTAACCAGATTAAATATTGAAAAGGTCGTCAAAATGCATGATAAACACTTACACAACAGTAAACAAAAGAAACTTCAAATGTTGTCTAGTGTTTTATATAATATACATATTCTCACACCATAATATTTTTTCTCAGAAAAAGTGTTGATATTTCCATGATACGAAATTATATTTTTTTTTTACGCTCCAACTTGGTCACAACCATTACGCATTACTATCGCTTAAAATTGCAATATCTGCTAGAAGCAGTAGATCTCCATCTTTCCTTCACAGGAGACCTATTTGTAGATAGATACGGTTGTATAATATTTTCGTTTCCATTTTCTTTATTTTTCTATTTTTTTTGTGGTGCTTTGTTGGTTAGTCCGTCGTTCGGTCGGCTGGTCGATTACATTTAAGTTGTTACTTGCTTCGATTTCATCGTTGTTGTCGTTTTTTTTCTTCTTCTTCTTGTGTTTCTCTAAGCTACAAGACTCTATTTTCTCTGTGTGCAGTGTAGGTTCACATTCTCATTACAGGTCATTCAACTTGGAGATCGGCATATACTTTTTTTTCGCAAATGAGTGGCTTAAGGTATTTTTGCAATTGCTAGCAATTATGGGCAACAGAAAAAGCAAAGCATGTGGCATATGTTTCGTTGACTATATACCTTAGCTAGATATCTCCCTTGAATCACACGTTGACTAAATAGTTCGCAAATATTTTCACGACCTGAGATTTGGGTGAAACTTTTGTTTTGTTAGTCTTTGATTTTTTTTGAGTCTTTTGTAAAATTGTTCGCAGTGAAAGTTGTAATTTTGTATTGTTTTTTGTGGTAAATTGTTAGTAGCCGCAGATATAAATGAAACTCAATCACTTTGAATATTAATAATTTGGTTTTTTTTTAAGGTCAGTGTTTGAGTGATCGATTATAAGTGAAATCTTTAAGGATTTGAGACATGGAATTGACATTTTTAGGACTGATATTAAGCAAAGATTCTGGCATCAAAACGAAGAAATATTTGTGGGTTTCTAAAGTTGAAATTGTAAGAACGTTGACGGTATTAGTTTGAAGTGCTCCATACTATATTTATTGAAAACAAATTTACACATTTTAATGACGTTAATGTATCGTCGCAACGCAATTTGCTAAATTAGACACATGATAAAACATTCTTAGAGAATGAACAAAACGAATACATGAATTGAAAGCTAAATTAAACTTTTATTAAGCTACAAATTGTTTACTAATTGAGTCTATTCCATTATATAAAGTCGTGCCTTATGTATTCATTGCAGCCGAACGAGTTTTGAACTATATCCCCTTATATTCTTGGTAAATATTTAAAGTTTTGCCATAAACGTCGGAGGTTTCTAGAAATCAATTTATCTAAATTGCCATTCCATGATTCCAATCCTTCATTTTGTTCAGTGGATTTAAATGGAATTATTCTATCGTTTACAAAGATTTCAGGAAAACATTATTCATTCAACGGCTTTTTGCGTGATAATCACACTCTGCAGTTCGGATTCAGAGTTAATTCGGACTAGAGAAATTTTTATTAATATTAAGAACCGTATATGTAAAAAGAAAAATAAATTTTATTACATCAACAATATTATAGGTATATATAATAAAAAGTATAGGACTAAGTTAAGACCCTTGTGGCACACCTCTTTTTAAATAAACGTTTAGTTGGCCAAAAAAAGTCAATTTGGCAAATCAACAAATCAAAAAATTTTTTTGATTCCTGATCAATCTTTCGAACGATTTATTCAACTCTCACTAACACCAATCCAAGCGGCATCTGACGGTTTGCTTCCAATTCGAATTTCTTGAATTGGTAGCATTACTTCGTTGACGAAAAGCAAACTTTTGTTTAAATAATTAAAAAGTAATCTGCTTTGAATTATTTAATTCATCCAGCTGCATTTCGTCTTTGCCTTCACAAAGTGAGTCGGAAACGAATTACATTCTTAATTGATTAATTTATGACCATAAATGAACTCGATGATTCCAATAGTTGATGATTGCAGTTCCTCCAATTGGTTTTCAAGCCACTGATTGCAGGAATATTACTGTTCATTTTTAAAACACAAAATTCGAACTAAAATTGTATAAATTGTTCTCAACTGGCCGAATTACAAATTTCAAATTTGACAGCTACACCGATTCTAACAATATGGATACAGATTTTCAACACCACAATGAAAAAAAATAAAATAGTTTGAAGTAATGTTTTATTGGCCACGAAAAAATAAAATCTTAGATCAAAGTCTGAAATTACCAAACGAAAACACTATAAGTGGACGGAAACTGAACAAGTCGCTGTTTTGAGACATTCGAAGAGCTGGGGAATACAAGTTTTGTTAAACAATAATTTTATACGTTGACTACGCTTGAAACGATTGCTAAAGAAGCCGGCGAGTTGTATTTGTTGATATACCATCGAGACATATTTTGTTGAGATGCAACCAGCGCCCTGGCAATGATCTGCCATGACACACATGCCATTTAACATATGGCAATACTTTTCTATTTAATTTGAATTCCAACGACACAAGTTGTCAGTCTGTCGTTCTTCCTTTTTTTTTTATTCTTTTCATGTAAATTCATGTTGAATTCTATTTTCATTATATTAAATTGCGTTATAAATAAAGTTCAATAGGTTATGGGCCCAGCCCCAAATCATAACGAATATTTGAAGTGTAAAATAAACAATTTTTAATTTGTGTATTGCTGTGCGAGATGTCGATAAACATGAATTCAATCAGGCCGCTTACAAGCGAAAATTACGATACATGGGTAATGCAAATCGAAGCGGTGATGACGAAGTGTGGGACATGGAAGCACGTCAGCGGTGCAGCAAAGAGACCCGAAGTAAAGGACGAAAATGAAGAGTCCAAGACAGAACTACTGAAGTGGCTGGAAGATGACGCAAGAGCAAAGGCAGATTTGATCATCGCTATTGATCCAAGTCTTTTGCGGCTGGTGCAAGGATTGGACACGTCCAAATGTGTCTGGGAGCGATTGAAGTCAGAATTCGCTTCCACAGGACCAGTCAAGAAGGCAACACTGCTGAAACGTGTGGCGACTTACAGAATGCAGGAAGGCGACGATCTGCGAAAGAACTTAATGGAATTCTTCGATTCAGTTTCACAGCTGAAGTTAATGGGTGTCGATATACACGAAGAATTATTGTCGATACTTCTGCTAAACGGACTGCCACCAAGTTTTGAGTTATTTCGATGTGCGATGGAATCGCACGACAATTTGCCAAAACCTGGAGTCCTGAGGGAGAAAATTCTTGAAAAGAGTGATGCTCAAAATCAACGTAAAGTGGATGTTGATACAGAGGCGATGTATGTCCGCCGAGGAGCATGTCAGAGCAAGTCAAAGTTTCAACGAGTTGCACCGCACAAAAAGAACTATGGTAATGCAAGTGAAGGTGACAGAACTTTTAAGTACAAGTGCTACAGATGTCATCAAGTGGGTCACAAGGCGTCTGAATGTCCGGAAAATAAAAAATCACGAAGCTACCCAAAAGATGAATCTACTGCGAACAAAGTAGATAGTACTTTCCACACAACGGAAGTCATAGATCGGGCTTTGGGGATCCTGAAGAGTGCGAATGGAGGACAATGGTGCCTGGACAGTGGCTGCACATCTCACATGTGCAACGACGAACGTTTGTTTTCATCATCACCTTCGAAGATGCATGGGAAGCTGCTGTTAGCAAACGATGCTAGTACAAGTGTAGATGCAATGGGAACAGCTCGGATTGTCACTACAGATGGGAAGTCGGAAAGGTCAGTAAAACTCCAAAATACCTTATTGGTGAAGAATTTGAGGACTAATCTTCTCTCTGTTGCGAGGATAACTGATCACGATAATACCATTACGTTCGACAAAGAAAAAGCAATTGTTCGCGGAAATGATGGCGAAATAAAGGTGATTGCAAATCGAGTTGGTCAACTGTACTATGTTCAAGAAAGCACTCCAGAAGCGTGCATCATCAACGGAAAAGGATCGAATGTTGAGTTATGGCACCGTAGACTTGGTCACCTAAACGGACGAGATCTGTTAGATATGTCTCGAAGAAAATTGGCGACTGGAATGAACATCAGCGACAATGAAAGGCTTAAGTCATGCGACGTTTGTCTTCGCGGAAAAATGACGACATTGCCGTTTCCTAAAAAGTCAAACAGACGTACAAAGCTGTTGGAACTAGTGCACACTGATGTCTGGGGACCATCCAGAACAGAATCGTTGGCTCAGTCGAGATATTTCATCACATTCATCGATGATAGCAGCCGATAGTGCGAAGTTTTCTTTCTGAAACAAAAGAGTGACGTTTTCCGTGCTTTCAAGGAATACAAAGCTCACGTAAAAACGCAAACTGGTCGCAAAATTAAATGTTTGATGTCGGATAATGGGCGAGAATTGCGTAACTACGAGTTTGATGAGTTCCTGAGAAGAAATGGGATCAAACGACGACTTACAGTTCCACACACACCACAGCAAAATGGAGTGGCGGAACGCAAAAATCGAACACTCGTCGAAATGGCGAGGTGTATGCTCATTCAGTCAAATGTTAGAGACGATTTTTGGGCAGAAGCTGTAGCAGCGTCAAATTATCTGCGAAATAGATGTCCTACCGTCAGTTTAGATAACCACACACCGTTTGAACGTTGGAACAAGAGATTACCGGACCTGAGTCATCTAAAGGTGTTTGGATCAAAAGCGTTTGTGCTGGATAAAGCTCCTGGTAAGGGAAAGTTCGACGCGCGTTCAAGTGAGGGTATCATGGTCGGATACTCTGAAGCATCCAAGGGCTACCGAGTGTGGGTACCTGAAAAACAAAAAGTGGTCATTACGAGGGATGTCAAGTTTATTGAAAACGAGACGATTGACGTGGAGCGTCAAGAAAAATTGTTTGCAGTCCCTGATGAAAATTCTAAAAGCGAATATGGATCAGATTCAGTGCAGATACCGATGCAAGGGCCAGAAGAGGATGAAGAGCTCGAGGTACGAACGGCACCACAGGATTGTAAGCGATTTTCAAAAATTAACGAGTCAAAAGAGCAGTCTAAACGTGCTCGGAAGATATATCAAACGAGATCTGTATCACGCAACACCAAAGAAAAGGAAATCGAACATCATAGCCTGCAAGAAAAAGACGAAACCAATAGAGATGAGGAGGAAAATGAAACAGATGACGAAGTGTATTTCGATCCACTAGAAGGAGCTGAAATTGCGAACATCGGAGAGCTATCACTTGAGGATGCGATGTCTGGAGCAGAGGCACCAGAATGGCTAGAGGCGATCAAGGAAGAGATTCGAGGGCTTATCAAGAACAATACTTGGGACCTGGTCGAGCGTCCAGCGAATAGAGCTGTTGTGACCAGCAAAGTTGTTTTGCGAAATAAGTTAAAGCCAGATGGATCGTTGGATCGGAAGAAAGCTCGTGTTGTTGCCAGAGGTTTTACACAACGCCAAGGGATAGACTTCGAAGAAACTTTTGCACCTGTGGTTCGCCTCGAATCGATTAGACTTTTAATGGCACTGGCTGTTCGTGAAAACTTGGCAGTTCATCAAATGGATGTCGTTGCGGCTTATCTGAATGGTGACCTGGAGGAGGAGATTTACATGGATCCTCCGAAATACCTTCAGCAGGCGTTGCAGATGCTAGTAAAGGAAGATGGACAAAAGAATGGAGTTGAAAAAAAGGCCAAACAGATGCTCCAGAAGCTCAAAGAAGGTAAGAGCGTGTGTCGGCTGAGAAAGGCGCTTTATGGTCTTCGACAGGCAGGGCGTCAGTGGCATAAGAAGCTGGACGGAGTACTACGTGGTCTTGGCTTGAAACCGGCCACTAATGACACATGTCTTTATTATGGATCAAGCAAGGAAGAGTTCACAGTCGTTGCAGTGTATGTCGATGACATTTTGTATGCATCAAGAAGTCAGAAAACTTTGAATCGTATTCGAGAAGGACTTGCTGCTGTTTTTGAAGTCAAGGATCTTGGACTGGCGCGGTACTGTTTGGGCGTCGAAATAGTTCAAGCAGACGGTGAAATAAAACTAAAACAAGAGGCATACGTCAAGGAGCTGCTGAAGAAATTCAAGATGGATGAATCGAAACCGATTAGTACACCGAGCGATGCAAAGGCAAAATTGCCGAGTGGAGATAGTCGCACTGAAGGACGTCAAGTCGAAAAACCATATCGCCAGCTCATCGGATCGCTTATGTATTTGGCGATTGCGACCAGACCAGATATCGCTTTTACTGTAAATCAACTAGCACAGTTCAACGAAAGTTATCAAGATGTGCATTGGTCAGCTGCGAAGCGTGTTCTACGCTACTTGCGAAGTACAGAGGATTATGGATTGGTGTACACAAAGGATACACTTGGTCTTCGAGGATTTTCTGATGCTGATCATGCAAATGACGAGATGGATAGAGTATCGTATACGGGATACGTTTTTACGTTAAGTGGAGCAGCAATCACTTGGCGCTCTCAAAAACAAAAGTCAGTGGCTATTTCGACAACGGAAGCTGAATATGTTGCACTGTCAGAATCATCCAGAGAAGCAACATATCTTCGAAACCTGATGACCGAAATGAATTTTCCCGAATTAGCTGAGATAATTGTTGGGACAGATAATCGAGGAGCAAAGCACATAGCTGAAAATGCAGTATGTCACTCCCGTACGAAGCATATTGCAACCAGATATCACTTTGTGCGTCAGCTGTTAAGGGATGGACAAATGGCTGTCGTATATACTCCAACTGAAAGGATGCCTGCGGATGTGTTCACCAAACCTCTCCCAGGACCAGCACACTATCGATGTATGAGAGACATCGGAATGACCAAATGCTAATGTACGCGCTGTTTGAGGAAGGCGTGTTGAGATGCAACCAGCGCCCTGGCAATGATCTGCCATGACACACATGCCATTTAACATATGGCAATACTTTTCTATTTAATTTGAATTCCAACGACACAAGTTGTCAGTCTGTCGTTCTTCCTTTTTTTTTATTCTTTTCATGTAAATTCATGTTGAATTCTTTTTTCATTATATTAAATTGCGTTATAAATAAAGTTCAATATATTTCATTAGTTTTTATTGAACAAATAGATACAGAACATTTATCTATTGCCATAAAATTTAAGAACGATCCGGTAAAATTACCAGAAACACTGCTGTTATCAAATACATAAACAAAAAACTTATTCGCAGCTTTTCAAAAAATTCGACGTCCATTGACAACTTTAAATTTTTTTTGTCAAGCTCTTTAAGGTTATTTTGAATTATTCCACATAACGGGTTGTATTTCTGAAGGTATTAAATTCTTTTAGATTTACGTTCAGGAGTCAATAAGTCCCTTAAAAATTAAATAGGAAACACCCTTTTCGGTGTAAAAACATTTTATCTTTGAACATAGTCTCCTTTTAGCTCGATGCACTTCAACGTTTCTCCAATTTGTTGATGCCCTCAAAATACGATAGGTTTTTTTTGTCGATTGTGAGCAAACGCGGCATCCGTCGTTGAGAAACCTTTTTCTCTTTCTCTTCAAGTTCGCGCACCTTTACTCGCCGATCGTCCATGTTCAAACCGGACGAAATTTATCTACCATTTCTAGTGTGGTGACCTCAATTGGGCGACAGAGCATTCGGCATAACTTGTAGTCGAACGACTGCACCGAAATTGAATGAAACAGTGGTGAATGGTTCCAATCCAATTCCAATTATGGTTCCCATAATATTTGTCAAGCTTTTGTTTGCAAATGCGTCTATAGTTTAGTTCTAATTGACTTTAGTTCATTATAAATGCTACAAACAAATAAATAATGTTTTTTAGTCTATATCGGTTTGGCTTATAGCGGTCTACCAGATTGGCAAAGAATATGAATAACAACAATTTTAAATAATTATTATATATATATATCTTTATCTAATAATGTGAATACTTTCGAAGTCTCCCTCTATAATACATTTTTGGTAGCGAAGTGCCGTCATGGTGTAATTGTATAACATATCCCAGCCTTTTTCTCCTTTCTTCTGCGCCTATATAAAATGGCTGCCACAAAAAAGCTATTCCACAAATCTGTCTGAAAATTTAGATGAATTCTTTTGAACTGGATTACGGATTTGAGCTGTCGCCGCCATTTGTTATAATTTTCAAAGACTTTGTTTTGTCGACCTACCCTCGTAGTTTCCCAATTTCTATTCTACTTGTTATGTATCGATTTCAATAAGAAATTAAATCTAGAGATAGGGCGTTTAGGACAGAACTTGAAACCTAACTCTTTCAACAATTGTATGTGTGAATATTTTCTGACATAAAAGCGATTCTGAAAGGAAAATTTTTGAGAAATTTCTAATGACAGTTCTTACTCTACGATGTTTGTCACAAGTCTACAGGAGATGAGGCAGCGAATAACAAAATTTAGGTGGTACTAGGTCGAATTTGCCCAGAGGACCTTTTGCTTGCAATTTAAGATGTTAAATCTCAGTGGTAAACCACCAGGAACATCATCTTCACTGGATCACATTGGTAATAATAATGAGTTCTTCTCATGATAAGTTATCTGCTTTCACAAGTCAGTCTAAAATACTAACCACTATGCCCACTGTTGAACATAAATGTCGGCCCATAATTTGTAGTCTTTTTTCTAAGGTTGCCGTATATTCTGACGAACAACTGCTTTCACGTCCACGTCAGAAAAAACAAAAGTGTTTTATGAAGCTGATAGCGGTGCCAGAGTTTTATTCGTCAGAACCCGCACGAATTCGTCAGAACAGATTGGTCGTTCAAATCAATTCATCAGAACTGAAAATTTACACCTACAAACAAACAATTTCTCAGCTTAAAAGTATGTATTCCCTGGAATTGCCCTTGGCTTTTGATCCGCTGTTTTATTTAAAATAAATGTGTCCGTGTTAAATAAAGCTAAACTGAACAGAAAAGTAGACCTTTAGTTCCATATTCTGCTCCTTACCGCAAAGTGTTCCGCATTTTAACAATTTCTGTTCTATTTCCTAGATTTGATTTATCTAAAAAACATTAGCTACAAAAAAGTAGTAAGATTTTTTTTAACCACCTTAACTCAAATTTGGACAAGTACCGTACATCCACAATGAATAATTTTTGAATTTCAAATAATTTCCTTTATTAATAACGTACACGCGCGCATTGAATTCAAGCATCGGTGGTCTCTTTTTCTCTCCGTTGTCATGCATTGTGCAATATTTTTAATTCGCATGTAGTGAATATACACGTACGACAAAAACGATGACGACGACGGCTTTGAGTTAACCAAAAATACAACAAGAACAGGGCTGTAAGCAATATTAATATAGTAGGAGTGCATTCAGTAAGTATATATACACGACTGCTGCAGATATACATACGCTGCGTATAGCAATGGCAGATGACTAACACGGAAAAGCTAGAAGAGTTTGAGGAAAAAATTAAAGCTGTAATATGTATAAGAATACGACAAAAAAACGGGCTCCTCGTTGGAGTCAAGCTGTGCATTGAATCGGCACTACCTCACCCACCCATCTTACTGCATTTGAAGTTGTAGGTATTTTGTTCTGTTTTTTCTTTCTTTATATTTTCCTGAATTGTACAAAGTTCTAAAACGCATGTGTAAGCTTGCAGAAGTTTAATCATAAGGGCTCAGAAAGTGAATGGCTGGTCGAAACAAGTGTAAGGAGAAGCCTAATACTGTATCCAAAATATGATGCACGTTATAATATTATATACATTTTTTTTTTACAAATTGATAATATCCCTACGGGAAATTAAAAGTACAACTAGCAGCATCAAGCAAGATTGCAGCAACTGCGAATGAGTTAGTATACATGAAAATTTTGGTTAATATGTGGTATATCCTTTCTTTGCTGTTGAAACATAAAATCTTGCGCGTAGCAATACGTCCTTTATCCCTCTCCTTGCCGAAAGTCTACAGTACCTACTACTCGTCCTTTCGTTATAATTTCAATCAATGTTGTGTGGGAAAATATTCTTCTCTGTATAGTAAAAGTCCAAAGTTCGCCGAGAGGAAGCAGCAGTATCAGTGGTTGGGTTGTAATCGCGGTAGATGAAAAAGGAGGTGACTCAGTAAAGGACTTTTGACTGTCAAGTCGAATTATATATTTAATATAATGTTGGAGCAAAAATACATAAACCTGAAACGCAAACGTACACACGCAAATAGCACACAGCGGATATCCTTGAGTTATCCTATGTAGATATACCTCTGGTAACAATAGGCAAAGGAAAAAAAAATAAATATAATATAGTTCCACCCTTGGAATTTTCGCTTTACAATTTACCAACTTTGCGTGGTGTACTTTGTCTTTGTTCGAATTTACTTTCTGTTAAGTTAAAAAGCTAGTTAAATGGTCAAATAGCGACGAGGTGGGGAAAGTTATTGCAGTCGAACAACTAGGCGGCGTTGTTTTTAACACTCACTAATGGTCAAGGTTGTCTTTTAAGACAGAACAGACATTTTGGTTTCTCGAAAAGTATATAAGTATATAATGAAAATTTATAAAATCCGCGTCGCTGCGGATTGAGTCAATTAGGTTTAGTATTTCCATTGTATTTTAAATTTTAGGCACACCCCACCAGCTGTCCCTTTTTTTGTCAGACTATTCTCGAAGCTTTCCCATAAACTGGTTTGGAAAAAGAAAAATTCCACACACACACATAGGTACACAGGTGAATACAAACAAATCCTGATAGCACCAGTTCACATCCTGTAGTGTTCTGCTCGCCTGTTACTTCTTCTGCATTTGAAACCTTCGTGAAAAATAGCGACCCCACCGAGGTTTCAGCTATGGGAGTAGTGAGGAGTAAGGGATGAAGGACTGTTCAATGCATAGGACATTCTTTCCATCATCGCGTTCACTTGCTTGTACCTTGGTATATGTACGTATGGATTTATATGTCTGTGTTTTACCTTTTACCATATATTTGAAGCGAAACTCAATATTGTCATTGGTTTTGCTTTCTTTTTTCAACTTATTTATTTATTTTATGCTATGCTCTTCTCCTCTACTCGAAAGCCATAGCCATAGCCATAGCCATAGATGATGAATTTCTTTTTGCGTTAGAATAAGGCGGTTGTTGTAGGAGTTTACGGTTTAAAAAAAAAAACAAATTCAATATGTACAAATAAAGTCCTTGTACCTCTTTTCTCAAGCTTTGCTCTTTAAAGATGAGTTAGGTGAATTGGTTTGGTTTGATTGTATGCGTTATTCATTTCGTTGCACCTTCAGATTTTTCTGTTCAAAAACTACAGATAATTTCTATTCATCTTTTGTAAGAATCATTTTTGTTCTTCCTCATTTCTTTGCTGACTAAAAATTATGACAACTAGGACCCAAGAATATGACCCTGAGAGCATAACACAGAGCTGTTCTCCAATCTGACCTCACTAGATCATTGCAGTTCTTGTCAATATTGACTATGAAAGAATTTGAATGAGCATCTTGCGGAATTACTCGAACTTGATACCATTTTTACTTGCAGTCATTCGCCAAGTCGAAAGCCTTGTAACTCGAAAATCCTTTCAAGTCAAATACACTCTTTCGATTCTTAACCTATTAAAATTCTTCAAACGGATTGAGGGAGTGGAAGTCGGGAAAAATTTCTATGGAGTTGTTTGCAATCTTTGAACACAAAACAGAGGTGTCTCGGTTCCAATGGATGTGTGGTGTGTTCCAGGTTATACCCTGAATAACATATAGGGCGCTAGAATGCCCATTCTTATTGTCTTCAAGCATAATTGTCGAACTCAATTGATTTTATGATAGTCAAATGCTGCTACGATGCTTGGCACAATCTCTAGCCATACACACCCGAGATAGTTTTAGATGAAGCTAAGTTTACTGGTTTTTAAGCGGCTATAATCGTTGAAAAAAGAAATTTCATCTTAAACTTCAAACGGGCTCGACGCATGTGAAATAGTTCGGTGTTGGTGCAAGTAGGTCTTAATCTCGTTTTGTAATCGAGTTCCCGTGACTTGAAAAAAATTGCAAAACCAATAAAATGATACAAAAAATTGCTGATTTCGATAAGGAAATAGATTTAATCAAATAACAATTTTGTGAGCGAGATCGGACAAATGAGATAAAGCTGTCTTCCATTCTCTGGTATATTCGGCCAATTTTCCAGACCAAGCAGACATTCGCGGTGGTTTTCGTCTTCCTTGTCGTCGCGTACATGGGGGCTACGATTCAACGATCCTCTTGACTGGAGCACTGTTATTATTTTGGGTTTTTTCACTACATTCATATCTTGGTACAGCTCATAGAGTACGTGTCATCCTCGCACACGTCGAACAATTTATTTTTTCCCAAATAGGTCAATATTAACTTTCCTTTCCTGTATATTTTGCATCAATCGACGGGCATTACATCCTTAGATTGAAGAGTTTTGAACCCATTTATTTTGTCAAACCGAAGTGGACGAGGAATTCTAACATATGCCGTTTGGACTTGAAATTCGTTTGTCCTTTCCAGTATTTGCCTTTATGTATAAATTTGGCCAACTTACGGTCCCGTAAGACACGGTGGTATATGCCGATTAGTATTTTGCACAAGAGTTCTTGCAAGAAATAAGTTCGCATGCTTGAAGATGGGGCATATTTAACTAAAGATCCAGATATCGGGCATGCTTTCCTCAACTCGTACTATATATTTTTACAAAATGTTAATTATTTTGAGAGAAAGCTTTATGAAGGGGGTTTTCAAAAGGAACGTAAAGCTTAAACTTGTTTTATAAACCGTGAATACCAACACGTCAGTTAAGGTTTACATTTTTATCATCGTGATGGAAATTGTTAATAAGGGCTGCCGAAATTCTGAGTTAGTGCTCGCAACTTGAAGAGCGCTTATTGAAGTTCATTTTTCTTTTCCAACTACGAGCCACATTCGTATGTAAAGCAATTAAAAATGACTTAATGGATTAGCATTTCATTTTCGAGGTTAAAGTTACATACAAGTCAAGAAAAGTGTGAGAAGTCAGAGGAGGATCGAAATCATCTTGGGTCATTGTCATAGATCTATCGAGGAATCTTACTCTGCTGTACATTTATGTATGTAATTGGAAACTGCAGTGAGATCGATCTGAAAAAGTTTGAAATTGTGCAAAACTTACACATTCATTCAAAGAGAAATAAAGTTTGTGTTAAAATTGTGCTATGACTGATGGTGGCCAAATTGGGGTTTTCGGAACTTCAAACGTCAAAGTTACCTGCAAATTTATGGGGCCTATGAGTAAATTAAGAAAATAAAGGTTACGGTATTACGGTGGATATGCAGATACGGACCGATATATCTGAAAGATTGGTGCAAAAATTGACTCCAAAGAATCAATCGCTTCAAACATGCTCGCGGTGGTCATATAAACGAGATCGAAATATCTAAATTAAATTCAATTGCAACGTTTTAAAATATTTTTCTATGTAATACATTTGACAGTTTGAATTAAAATTGTTAAAAGGCACAAAGGACTTCTTTTGAACAACAATATTTTAGTTTAGCTTTCGAAAGGGTAATAGACCAGTATATCGATGGATTTTTCAGAAAATAAAGTAAGCTTTGTGGTCCAAAGGAAACGCACGATGTTATTTGTAAATAAAACAAATAAAACAAAAAGATTTAATATTTCATTTAGATTTTAACATTTTTTATTATGATAGAAGAATCTATGACAATTGAGTGACTTCTGAGACATAATTGAGGTTCAATATCGTTAATGTGTGAATTATCTCATCCTTTAACTCTTGACTTGTTCTTGGCTTATTGACGTACACTTTCTCAATTCCCATTGTTTTGTTGGCTGTGTGGCAAGTGGCACCATCCTGTTGGAAGCACATATCGTCCAGGTCCATATCCTCAATTTCTGGAACACAATTCACGGTAACTGCTTGGCCGAAGGCCGCGTCATCGCTTCTGCTTCTTAACGAATCCACTGAGGTGAAAGTGTGCCTCGTCGCTGAAGATGATTTTATTTGAAATGCATTTTGATTTGAATGCCCATTTTCGTAAAAGGCTTCAATCTTAACGCGCTGCTCAATTGTGTACCTCTCTATGGTTGAATTTGTTAAACACTGAAACAAAGACATGTCAAATAAAGTTGGGCAGAAAACTAGACGTTAAGGTGGGACTCACAGTTAACATCGTGCATTATGGTTGGACCAGCCTCTACAATATGTTAAAAGTTAGCTCACCGTCAAAAAAATGTTCGGTCGTTTTTTTCTTGCACCCTACCTCTGGCTTTTACTCTATATTATGAGTTTGTCTAAATCTTTGGAAATTATTTATATTTTTCACACATTATAAAATAATTATGAAGAAAACCGCTTGACATCTTTTTTTGGTCGCCTATTATATGCTCAATGTGGGTTCAGTGCGTTGGACTAATAAGCGGAGGCGGGTCTCCGGTTCAAATCCCACCCATACCACCTAAAAGTTTTTATTCGCTGACGTCTGAAAAATATCCAAAATTAATAACACCAACAATGGTTGGAGAAGCTAGGTTTTAGGTCCTGTAGGAGGCGTATACGCCTAATATTTATTTATTTTTTATACAAATTATATGTTAATTTGAATAACTGAAGAGCTGTCAGACTTCAGACTGTTTTGTTCGTTCGAAGCTAACATATTTTTTCAAGGATTATTGTGAATTAAATATGAGTTTTCTAATTCAAAATCATTGCTATTTCTTATCGTTCTTCTTATCACATACAAAACACAATTTTTTTTTGTTTTTGCTGGAGCTGGTTACAGCGAAGTCGTGTCGTTTTGTAATCTTTCTTGTCGAATTTCTGCTTTTCCTGTTTAGCACATTTTCTATTCTGTAGTCTGTATAGGAAAGTAAGATAAAAATGTGCTAAATTTACCATTCATATTTGTTTTTAGTCGTAGAGAGGCAAATAAGCACTCGATTATCTTTTAAGAAATATTGTGTTTTCTCATAGTGCATACAGCTCACTGCTCCATGAATACAGCAGTAGCACTTACTGTTCGACTCTCAACTTACGACTGAAGACTACACTATATGAATATCTGAAATTGCCTTTGCTTCTTCTTCAAATAATAAATGCTATAGTGATGCTGCTCACTGCTGCTGCTAGGTCGTTCATCGTCTCCACCTCATCCTCTTTAGCCTCATCTCCACTCATCTCCACAACCAGCATTTCCGCCACCCCCATACAACCCCATCCATCGTCGTCGCTTGCTCCATCCATTCTACTGTTGTGTTGATTCCATCGTCGTTGCCGTTGTCGTTGTCGTCGTCATTTTGGCGTTTAGTTCGTCGTCCAAGGTTGGTAGTTGGGTGGCTGACTGGCTGACTGGCTGCCCGACTGGGATTTTGGTTTAAGGGCTGCTACTCTGCTACTATAGCAAGAGGCGGCAGGCGACTACTGATTCTCCAGTGTAGATAGATGGCCTGTGAGATGGCTCACAGCATAACATTGCATAGCAGCATTCGGTTCTGGGTTGATCTCACATTGGTTTCGGTTAAGGTTCTGTGTTGTATACTCTCCGAAACCAAACCAAATGAGAACCAGAAAAAACACACACCCGACCCGACCTGAAAATAATAAAAAAAAAGAAGATTCAAGCAGTAGCAACACCATACAGCTCACAGAAAATAAAAGGAACCGAAGTATAATAGTGTATTCCCATGAAATGTACTCATCAGTACATAACATACATTTAGTACAAGTAGCGCCGCCGGAAGTGACGGTTTTGTTCGTCTCTCATTTTGTGTGCGACAAGCAAACTCTATCCCCACGATAAAAATAAAGTTCAACCGGTTGGAATTGGAAGGCTTTTCGCTTTGAAATGGAATTTCCCTCCTTTCCGCCGCCATCAAATATTTATTTATTTTATATATTAAACAAATTATAAAAACAGAAATTGTTTGTGTGTATCTCTAGATTAGAGATTTGTATCAGAGTTACACTACGAGTACGACGAATAAAAAAAACACACTTTAGATACTACAGATACATTTATGTGTGTACATTCATTCGGTTTGTGGAAAGTTTTCGCTTTGTTTGCCTTTATTTGTCTGATGTTTTTTTAAGTGCTGCTGCTCTACTAACTACATAAACGCTTTCAGTCGGTGTGAGAATTTATTAGATTACTCAACACTCATTATTTGTATATTATATACTTTGTGTACGAAAAAAAAACAAAAAACAATAGAAGAAGAAAGAATTCATATGTACTCAGGGGTGCGATATCAGAGGTGACATTCATTCTTCTCCTCATTCTTCTGTTTTGTCATTTTGTCATTTTGTTTTATATTTTATTATTTTCTCTTTCTGTATCAGTTCAGTATGCAGTATAATATTGTAATTTTGTGTACTTTAATGTAATTAATTAATTATGTGAGTATAGGTAGCTCGTGTAGGAAACTCTGCTAGGATGGAGGTGAAATTGGGTGGCACGCCGCGGACAGTCGGTACGGTAGAGAGGAAAGTAGCGAAAGAAAATATCTACTTGTGTTGTTTTTTTCTTCTTTTTTTTCGCTTTGTATCTATTTACACCCAAAGGAATGAAGGGATGAAAGCAGAAGTTTTCCATTTTTCTTTATTATTATTAAGGTTGGTTGGTTTATTCTGATGGGTGACTGTTTTGTGTATATACAAGTTATATACATCTGCGGGGAGAAGGAGTAGGAGTAGATGGAGCAGCCCCAGCATAGGAGGTGCAAGTGAAACATTTTTATTTTTGTAAAAAGATGGAGTAAAGCGATTCGTGTGTGTGTTTTTTATTTTTTTTTTTATTTTGAAAAATCGATAATATAATTTTCTACCCGTTTCTATAATTGTGTGTGCTCTTTCATATCTACACTTTTAAGGGTACCTCTACCTACCTATCTCTACGTATTAAGTGTGTTTGCATTTGTTGGATAATGCAATAAGAGTATTTACCTATATTTATGGCAGTTAAGCTTAGAAAATAAACAGCTTGTCATCATAATGCATCAATTAAACTCAGATGATGTAATCACATTTGGTATTAAACCTTTCGTTGAAAAAAAAAAACAAAAACCATTTCATTTTGAAGTTGATTCATTAAATGCAATGGCTTCATTTTCAAATAGGGTTTTCTTTTTTATTTCTTGATATAAAACTATCTATTATAATTTGCTGAGGGCAAAATAAAAGTTTAGCAGACAGTAGCCACCCCTGAGAAATATCACATGGTGTGATGATGTGTGCGTTAAGGTGACATAAGGTGCTTACGCATCTGTTTTTCTGTAGAAAAAGAAAAATACTGGTCCTAATGGAGGAGAAGAATATCCTGCGTAGATAGAAGTCTCCCAGCCCAAGGAGATCGAAGTGTCACGCGATCTGAAAAACAGGAAAGCTAAGCGAATAGCTACTAGCTTTAAGAGATCAACGTGGGCTCCTCAAAATAGCGAAGGAAACCTTGTTTTCAATGAAAATGCAATATGTATTTCAGCATATTCTAATGGTCATCGTTTAGACATGGTGATGAGGCAAGAAGACAACCGCAGGTCTAGTAAATTGTTTACTTATTACTACAGAATAAGTATTTTCGATTTTATGTATATCACTAACCAATAGATGTTCGGTTCAATGTAGGAGTGCTTAAGAACCTACCTGTAATTTTTAACAAATTCGGGGGTGGTTTTTTTGGACGTATGTACTTAAAAACGTGTGAGCAGGCTCGATGTACGAAACATCAACTCAATATGGCCCATCTAAAGGGTATTAGCGGTTCTAACGCGCGCGCTGTGTGGCATATCGTCGCCTTAGAGTATAAGCCGCCTTACTCCATTTTTATGATATCTGAGATTATTTATCCATTAGAAAGGTCAAATGAAGACGATGCGTTTGATGAAAACATCTAAATTCAATTCCAAGTAGAAGTGATCAAAATCGCATGATGAGTTAAGGCCCCGACCGATAGCATCCGCCCCCTTTCGTGCGTGCATTAAAACATTAAAATCCATGCATTGGCCGTCCCATAGAATCTGTCGAAAGTTTGACAGCTGAATATTGTTTTGTTTTTGTTTGTCAAATCGGCTGTCACCGACGATGGCAGATTGCCATATCAAGAGAATAACCTGTCTCTGCAGGTTTTTTTTTTAAGTCGTTCAGTGTTTAAATTTTATGTTAAATCAGGACAAATCGTTTAAATATATGAAGTATAAGCAAAAACATTTACCTATATTAATTAAAAAAAATCTAATATCGTTCTATTTTAATTCGGAAATAGAAAACATACATTTAGCTACGACAAAACTGCTAAAATGGCACGGCTCACTGACTTCAATGCCAATTGCTTTCGTTCTTCAAATTGTTTAACCAATTAGCTGCGTTTGCGCCTGGCTGTCAAAGTAGAAAAAGCAGAAAGTTGGGCTATATTGGCCTCCGTCACCGTCAATGCATTGTTTATAGGTCACCTTCCATAAGTATATGTGTTTTCTATCTTGCTGTCAGGCAAAAAAAAAATGGACAGTTGAGTCTAATCTACTTACCCTATCAAACTTTTGAGAACATACACAACAGCTTTATGTTAAAAGGTTGAAGAATATTTAATTTCTTTTATAGTGCAGAAAAAAAGAATAAATGACAAAACACAAATCATATTTTGAATTTTATTACAAAGACGCAATAAGTGTTTTGGTATACTTTTCTCCTTCTCATGTCATTAAAGGAGTTAACATGTTTACACTCTACGCCGATGATATAGCGCAGTCCTGCTGAAACTGCATGTCTGTATCATTAATAATTAGGCACGACAATCTTTGTAATCATTTACTCTGTACCTGTCGCTAGTGACTAACTTTCTGATCATAATCATTTCTGAAGACCTAAGATTCCGCCGACTTATAAAGCGAACAAAAATTAGTCTTTACTGGAAGAAATGCTGTTTCGACAATGACAATGCGGCAATTCTGTTAATTGACATAGCCATTTAACTAAAAGTGCGCTTCAAGTGAACCATTTTTTTTTAAAATAAGTTTGAACAATTTGTAAACGTTATCCCGACCTGCGTATATTTATGATGAATTGCGAAACCAAACTAACCTCAAAACATTCGAGAGTCTAAAAACAACATCCTTTTTAAGAAATGTCCATCTAAGATTGGTCGAGGCATAGCTCAAGTATTTTTAATCTTTGCTCACATGTACCGAGTCTTAAACCAATCTTCACACTAAGGCAAGGCCTTGAGAAAATCAGCTTATTTCAAGGTACCGTCAGGAGCTCATCTAAAACTCACTTTTGACAAGGACATTGCGCTTTTATATGAATTGTTGAAATTTGGAAATAGTGCGGAAGAACAACATCTTCAAAAAATGCATTTGGCTACTGAAGTATACCGACGGTATTGACAGGCAGGATGCCGTGATAAAGACTTTGACGGCTACTGAAGAAGATTTTACATCTTAGGTGTGTGATCCTGACTGAATATTCCTACAGAGAAAATCTTTTTTGCAGCATCTTTTTTTTTAAAAAACATTCTGCTCCAATCCATTGAATGGAATAATAAAAGATGAGTTGAAGCGCATTGCATTCAGTTTGTTCATAGCGGCCCTTCTCTTAAAGGATTTATGTTTATATCCTCTAGTCTCGTTGCAAAACGAAATACCTTGTTTCTTCACTTGTTCCATAAGTCTGCAAACCTCATCCATTAAAAAACCATTAGTTATTCTCATTTTCTTTTCTTGTATACATTTTCAAACCTTTTAGGTTATAGTGCTTGACCTCAGTTTTCTGAATTATTGGGGTAGTGGCTGTTCTCCATCCGACATAATTAATCGGAATCTCTTTGTGTTGCCTATTTAAATATTCCGCCGGCTCATGCCCATACTTCTCTAATTTGGCAATAGGCAATCTCACACAAACTAAAAATTTAATATATTTTACTTATAATTGCTAAATTTCCCTTAATAGTTCTGGGTCATAGTGCGTCTTTCAAAATATTTCGTAATGTAAGTTTATCCCAAAATTTGGTGTTTTATTATACAAAGTTGACTCAGAAAAGTTAGAGCTAATAGAAAATGCTCTCCACAGCAACATAAACATCGGGACAAGAACAGAGCTAAGACAGATTAAAATTGGACCATCGAACAGCCAGCAATTTATTTTAATAAATATAATGAATAATTATTTACAAGATTGGTAGAAATTGTATATGCCGTTGCTGTGTGTTTCCCTCTAAATGAAATGGGCGTTTGTTGTGGCTGTTATAATTGGTTTTAATTTTTTTATGCATTAACCCTTCTTAACTATCCTTCTTCGGAATTAAATCCTCTCAGTTATACCTAAATTTGGTTCACAGTATTACCAAATTTGGTTAAATTTTTTGTTGTTTGCAAAGTTTGACAAACATATCATTAATGCTGTAATGGCAGTCTTCTCATTTGCCGTTTATTCCCGTTTCAAACGGCTTAAAGAAGGGTCAAACAGAAAATAAATCTAATAATAAATCTTTTTATGTTCTATATTGCCCTTTTGGTAAGTTATGTTAAATGCACGTCCTCTGCAGTTTTGAAGTAAAAAATCCGAAATTACGTTAAATGTCAAGGTATGAATTCTAAATTAATTTATTTGTTTTGCAATTTGAGCTGGATAACTGCATATTTTTTTAGTAGTTTTGTGTTCACTATGGTAGAAATTGTTCCCGAATTTGGTCTTAATTCATCCAAACAATGGAGCGTCATCTTACAGATCAGACGCCACCGATATTTCCCAAATGCAAATTTTAATCACTCCTGATTTTGTAAAATAGTTAATAAACAATATAAAAAAAACTACTATGCTTCTGCGTACCACCTTTTATTTTACCATTATCCGCTTACATGAATTTTTTAAAGCTGCCCAATAAAGTAATCTAACTTTGCTCCCCACTGGCAAAAGCTGTCACCTGCGATATTTTAGAATATGAGTGATATACGTTCTAATTATCTTAATATAGTACCTTGTGCCTACAAAAAAGCAAGGTAACCCTAACAAAAATTCTTTCCTTTTCTTTCCTATCGACGTGTACAATTGGATATCAATTTGACTGACGAATCGTAAATTATCGTGGTCTCGTATCAGGCAGGGCAGTTCGTATCAAAAAATCACAGAATGACAGAAATATCACTACACCTACGCCCAAAGTTTCACGATTACCATAAATTGATCAATTGGCCACACAAAAACTCAACTAACAGTTCCTACTACATTTGCGAAAAATACTTATGCATGCCCGCAATTTAAATTAATACAAAAAAAAAACAAAAGAAAGCCAATTTAGGTACCTACTACCTAACCATTTATTTATCTACAAATTTTCCATTAATTTCGATTTTGACCACATGCATTACGTTTGTTGTATTTTATTCTACACTTTCCGATTCCGGTGTGATATAATTCTAATTTGAGTACCCACTTTAGTCTCGTATTTGTCTTCGAGCAGTCAAACAGCTATTGTTTCCATACCTTACTGTTGACCTCCTCTAGCGAACGAAGGCATAATATTTAATTATTTTATTTTTTTAACATCTTAATGTATTTAATCGGAAGCAAAGTTATAAAAATGTTCATTTCATTTGCATAATCATAGCTAATAATAATTTTATGACAAGTTTTAATTTTCAAAACACTAAACACCTTTAATCCGACAAATTTCAAAGAGAACTCAACTTAAGTACTAAATACTAAATAAAAAGAGAGTGTGTCGAATAAAGAGAACTAGATTTGGTGGAAACGAAAAATACCAACCTACCTCTAAGTGCACAAAACAAAAAAAAATTCCATGCATATCCAACAAGCTAAAACTACGAAAAATCGAAAAATTCGACAGCTATGCACCCTGAGCGCCTGTTACATTGGCGGCGCTGAGATTGCTATGTTGCTTGCTTTTTGTTCTGCTCAGGTCTGCCTGCGCTGTAGTTTGTGTTTGGTTCGACTTATTCTTTTCGGATTTTCCTTTTCTAACTTGTCCTAACTGCATTTTCTGTTCGCCAAGCATTTTCCTCGAACATCGAATTTCGCCTTCTGCAGAAGATAGATCCACAAATAATGTAGTCTATCTCTTTTGTTCGCTCCCGGCAGCCGCCACTCAGAATTCACATAAATAAAGTTGGCCTCCGAACTAAAATATTGTGAATGAATCCGAGCAGCTGATACCGAAAGGGTTGGTTGATGCTCGGAATCCCCCCCGGTGCGGTGTTGTCATACATTGTAGGAACGAGTGTGCCATTCTGCTTGGTCATCGAACTACACACTATCGAACTTGTTTGTTGCTCTTGCTGTATCTGTCAGATACAATACAAAACACCACCACTTGACTTCACTTTATAAGTTTTGAATGAAACAGGACTGAAGAGTGAAAGAGTAAACGAGCAGGCAGGCATTGTAGAGAGCGCCACATCGAAGCCGCCGCCGCCGCGAGAGTCTTGTTCATTCGACTGATGAACTTATATAGTATATCTGCATCTCCGTATCTAATTGTGTGTGATTCCAATTTGAATTCCAGAGAGTTGTTAGAGGGCACGGCACTGCTGCACAGCTGTTTTTTTTTGCAATAAATTAAGAGAGGAAATGAAAAGAGAGACAAAGAGCAAAACAAAATAAAAACGACGACGAGAGTACTGAAAAGGAAAACAGAAAGCATGATTGCAATGCATACTACGTTGGTGGAGATTGTTGTTATATCAGAAATACAAAAACACTAGACATTGGCTTACTATATCTATGGCAAAGAGGTTTTGTGATGATGACAAACTTGTTTGTATATGCGCGCCTCTGCTGTGCTGCTTTTAACCGAGACCGGCTGACTATATCACCAAATCCGACTGCCGAACTGGTAAGGAATTCATATAATCTACTGCCGACTGGTGGCTGGCGGCCTGGTAGTAGTCGCATTCGGTACTACGTCGGGTGTATTACGTATTTCGGAACTTTACTACCGTTCGTTCGTTCGTTCATTCGTTCGATCTGTTTGTCGTTCGGTCGGATTTGGTCGTTTATTGTGACCGATTAATTAATTATTGTGCTTTTTCGTCGTCGTATTTTATATGTTTATTTTTTTTTTTGCTTCGTTTTCTTTGCTCCCCATCTGTTTGTCGTCGTCGGTACTCTAAATTAAAGTTAAATATATCTACATACTTGCGTATATAGGTATACAATTTTATAGAGGTATTAGCTGTTGTGTACTTTGTTTTTTTTAAGAATCCTATGACGACGATGATGATAGTATTATGTTGATATGGATTTTTGTGAAAAGAAAATATTTTTTATTAAAGTTGTTTAGCAGTGAAATAATAAATAGGTAAAACACTGGGGGAGAGAAAACTTAAAAGAGAAAGGAATATTGCATTTGCTTCACATTAGCGAATTTTGTTTTACATGATTAGACAATTTGCAACCAACATAAAGAGCTTTTCTTTTTGAAGATGTGAACACATTTCGCAATTAGAACTTTATAATAGAATTTTATAAACAAAATTATTTTTTTTTATTTACATAGATATTTTGCAGATGCCGTATGAAATATTTGAAATATTTTTAGAAACTGTGCACACGATAGAAATAGAAATAGAAATACATACATACCTAGGTAAAATATTTCAGTGAAAATGGAAAATGTCTGTTCAAGTTTATGCATTTGTGAACATATTGACTGTATTGAGTAGGTAGGTTTTTTATAAAATGTATTTTAGTAATACCTGAGTTGTTGGCACTTATTGAAATATAACGCCACTCATAATTGAGAGCAGAAAAACCGCTTTTGTTCCATCTGGTTTGATTTTTTCGGACCAGGAAAGTGACTACCTTTATATTTTTTTTTTATACAGTGTCTATATTGACTCCCTGCCATTCCGTTTGGTGTACCAATAATCTCTTAGGTGCAATTGGATTAATTTTTTTAACCTTGCCATCAGTTAAGGTTAGTTTTTTTAAACTGAAAATATAGATATTGTTCCTTTAAAAAGTTTTAAGAACGTTTCGGAAACAATTTTTAAAAATGTAAACCAAAAGTGTCATATCTAAGACTAAACAAAAGAATACCTAATATCTTTAATAAAGTATCAAGGCGCCCACTATTACAGTGAACTTTTGCAGTGAACAACTCCTTGTCAACCGAGAAGAATGCTCTTTTGACTTAGTAGGCCAATCCCTCATTTGCAGGTGGAACAGGCATGTTCGGATTTAACCATATTGTATTACCCATAACATTTTAAAGTACACATGTTCCTAAACTTCGGCTAGGTTTGTTGTAATTTTGTAAAGTTTTGAACAACAATGTAGTGCCCGAGTCCGTTGAAGAAAATAACGATTCCATATAAATTAGTACTAAATTGGTCGGTTGTAGATTTGATGTTCATTAGAGGAGATTACAATTAACCATTTTTAAAACGGTAAAGAAATTCGCATAAGTTCATGCTAACGGAGTTTAGTTGGTAGTTCGTTAGGGCTTTTAGAACTAATGTTTATAGTTTCCTAACGAATTGTTCACCAAATATGTTCACACCAACATCAAAACCATAATCTGAAATTATCGGCTTTTGCTCGCCAGCTCCTCACAAGTTAAAAATTGTGTGTTTTTCTCGTTCATTCATAACTTTTTCCAATTTTTACGAAGAAAACAGATTGCTTAATATTATTATTGTGAACTGCTGCATGTCAGTTAATCAAAATCAGATACCTAATATGCAATAAGAACTTTTTTTCTTTTTTAAAGAAGAAGGATGACGGGTTATTTGATGAGAACAGCAAGCAATGTTAATTTTAAAAAGAAATCCACTACACAGTTTGTTGGTGAAGAAGACCAACTTCATTCACCAACATAAATGCAAAAAAAAAAAAAACAAATTTCCACTGAATAATACTTTATACCAGCAAAGCAATAATCATATTAAAGCTTTATTATTTGCTGCTAAACAAACCGATGAAATAAATAGGTAGTGTGCAGGGTGGAGTAGGCTGAAAAAAAGTGTATCTAAGGAATTTGGAATCATTTTTTTTCTCTTCTTGTTTGTTTTGTTTTCTCTTCTTTATCGTCTCGATCGCGAGTCGCGTATACTTTACCCTACCTACCTACAGTCTTGTTGCCGTCCCCTCATCATCGAACGTTTAACGCTTGTGCTATTGCTATAGTGAAGATTTTTCGTTGTTATCCCCGTTTTGTTATTATTTTCTCAATTTTTGACCTCGAAATTTATTTATTTCGCTTATTTTCTTCTTCTAAATCGATTATCACTAGTATTGTCGTCATTGTCGTCTTCGTTGTCTGTCGAATGAGTTATATATTATATTAAAAAAAAAGTTTGTTTTCTAATTTTTTGTGATACCAACAGCCGCAAATACCCAAAAGATTCTTAAGCATCAATTTTCGAGATCCATTATAAATATACCTAGATACAATTTGTAAAGAAAAAAAGGATATTTTAAAAGAGTGTTTGGCATATAGTAAATTGTGTTATACCTACGTGGTAATAAATCAGGATTAGAAGTGAGTGGAATACCAACAAAGAGAAATAGGAAAAAAAAAAAAAAAAAAGTGGTGAAAAGTAGTTGTACATACTTTATATTTGCGTATCTACCTACATCTCGTCAAACGTACGTTTTTAATTTTTCTGTGTGTCATCTGGTGTTTTCCTCCTTTCTCCTTTCACACGGTAATTCGCCAACCATCGGTTTTCATCGTCGTGTCTTCATCTTTACTACTTTTGTGGTCTTGTATTCGTTAATGGAAAATGTAGCGGCAGCTGGATAATAATGAGCGCATGCTATTTATATGTGAGTGAATGTAATTTGAAAAAAAAAAAAACAAAATTTCTAAATAAAATAAGAGGAAGATGATGATGAACTTTATTGCTGGCTGCCTCCTTGGGTATCTATATCTAACATAGCAAAAGATATGCTATCCAATAACTAATGAAAAAAGGAATTTACATGTTAGCTGTGTGTTGATATTTCTTCTTGCCTTTTTTTTTTTTTTGAGATTATTTTTGAGTAGGTTTTCGGTGTTTCCCTTCCCTTCTCATGCGCTGCGTCTTGCTCATTGCTCTTCTCTCTTTAGCCCCCTGTTTTCCCTACGCCTATGTGCTGCTGCTACTGCTGGTGGATAAAGATACATACATTCCGACCGAGTATAATAGTTTGCAAGTATTGGTTGTTGGAATTGGAATTGGTGCGGTCTTGTTTTTGTTCATATTCCTCATCATTTCCGCTTATTATTCTCTCGTTGCTCTCTTTGAACTAACACTTTATACTCTTGTTGTCGTCGTACATATCTCCTCTCGGTGCTCGCTTGCTTGCAGTTTTGTGTAAAAATTTGTCACTATATTAAATACCACGACTCTCGTGGAAACGGACAACCAACCAACCGGCCACAGAAAAACCGAGAAAAATATTTAAAACACATACTAACCACACAAGAATCGAAAATAAAAAGCAAACATAAAAATAAAGTTGAATTGTAAAATCATTGTTGTTTTGTCGCCGTCGTCAATGTTGCACTCCACTCAGTAATAGCAACGAATTAGAGAAGAAAAACGACAACGAGAACGAAAAAAAAATAAAAAGGATAAGGAAACTGTGTACGGTATACGGGAAACCAGGGGAAGAAGGTGCACTAGTAGAGCAAAAGTAGTGCGCACGAATCTGTCGTCGTCGGTTTTACGATTTTATTTGAAATACATTTTTTATCTACCTACTACCTACTTACACTCGCGAATCAACTACAACATTTTTTATTTTTATTCGTTCTTGTGCCATTGTTTCAATTTTTTGTTTTTTGTTGTACTTGCCACAGTTTTGTGTGTGTTCTTTATTTTAATTATTATTTATTTATTTTCAACTTACATATTTACACATCCATTCATTTTGGGTTATAACAGTGTGCGTTGATGTCGGTTTTCTGACGTGTTTTGTTGCATTTGCTTTCTAATTTTTTTTTTTCATTCGCTGATTTTTTTTAAACTGATTTTCTTGTTGATTTATTAATTTAGTACGGCATTGTGTTTGTACACTAATGCATTCGGCGATAGTGTTTATTCCACTAGAAAAAAAAATATAAATTCATTGGTGTATTACTTATCGGTTAATTACTATTAAATTAGTTCATTGTGAATCGAAGGAAACATAGATACAAGATTTTGATTAAATATTGCGTGAATCGGAGATTCAATTAAAGAAAACAAAAAATTTAATACTAATCAGTGCTAGATACATATAGTCTGTACAAAAGTGATTTTTTCATTTTCCCCCCATCCTCCCTGCATTACGAAAAAGTGTTGCGTTCACAATCATGTCATTTCACGTGTAATTAAAAAATTAAATACCTAGTGCAACCAAGTTAAAGGAGAAAAAAATTACCCAACATTGCTAAAACATTGCCTTTGGATTTATTTGCTGTCATGCAAAATTGGCAGCAGCAATCGCAGCAACAATTTGATATTGTTCCAAGTAGTCATCATCAGCAGCATCTTCATCATCATCAACATAACAGCAACAGTAACAACAACAATGGGATTTATTATTTATTCTATAAAGATTTCTATGTGAGTGTTTCTACTTACTAATCAAAAAAAAAAAAATGATAATGGTTTTCTATGCACATATGTACCTATTATTAATTAAATTTATATCGGAAATTCCATATTATCAGTTGACCTTAAATTGAAATTGAAACGTATCTACATACTTACCTACAAATTTAAGGAAATATATAACCGATTTAATCAATTTTAAATTGAAAAGAAATACTTTCTTGTGATGGACTGGAGCTAAATGCTCGTGCGTTGTTGTGGTGTTCTGTCATCCAAAACAAAATCAGAAAATACAATTTTCACAGTAAATTTGATTTCAAGGTTGAAACAAGTCTTATTTGGCGATTTCTTCATTGCAATATTTTCTGTATGTTTTTTTTTGTTCGATATGTATGATTATACATACATAGCAGTTTTATATACATATGTACATTTGAACTCAAAAGAGAACATGCGATAGGTCTTCAGTATCTATTATTTTTATACGAATTATGACCAACATTGATGGTGCAGTGTTTTGAATTAGTTTTTCAGCTGCTTGCAGCTCGATTTGCATAAATATGTGTTAAGTAACACCAATTAAATATGTTATAACGTGTAATGTTTTCTGTTAATGAACTGTGTCTAAAATTAATCAACAAATTTGACCTGGCTTAAATATATCTCGATCAGGCGCAAAAGTACATAACAACAAGTTTCCTACTTGCGACTTGTTACCCATGCGAAAACACTCGCATGCAATTTACTTAAAAGTAATAGCCTTTTACTCTTGACACCTCATGTTAAGATAAGTTGGCTTAACTTGTTTTTGTCTATATTACTTGTCTTCCAACTACTCTTACGTTGTGTTTTTGAAATTCACCTTAAATCTTGTCTGTAGTTTGTCAGCTGTACTTTTAAAATATTGCATAGAAAAATATGACATATCTACATAATGAACATACAGTGTGCGTCAAAAGTAAATGTACACTTCTTTAATTGGAATAATCCTTTAGCCATATATTCTTCTTAAAAATAATATTAGGCGTTAGGGGTCGCTGACAGGACCTAAAGTCTAGCTTTAGATACGAATGAAAATCACCTACAGTTTAATGCCGATCCCGAAATGCACTTTTGAGAACTTTCCTACTCTAGAATGTTTGTCAGACTTTCGCATGATGTGGGGCACCTAATTAAAACTGAAGGTGGGTATAGGGACAGATTTAAACAAAGGGCCTTCCGCTTAGTAGTGCTACGCCTTATTTAACCAGTGAGCCACTGCACCTACATATATAACCGCTTATGGTAGAGTTGTAAAACTTTGATGACCCTAACTTTAACTCTAACCTAATCCTAATTCTGTAGAAGCAATTTTGAGGAAGGATATTTTTTTAATATGACCTCCACTTCCCCTAAAGGGGGGAGTACGCTAATAAAAAAAACATATTTGAAAGGTCTTTGAGAAACATTGTTCAGTGGTACCCTTACTCTTTTAATAGGGTTAGTTTAAATAAAGTATCCTCTGAAATCCGAAACCGCGAACATCTGAAATTTTACATTTTAATAAAGAATTAAAATTAATTGGATAAGTTTTTCAGTGTATTAACGTTTTGTTCCAATTTTGTTGAGACAATGACTGACGGCATTCTTAAGTAGGGTAAAAATAAAACCAATTTAAAAACCTATTTTCCGTCCGAACATCTCGCTCCCTAAATAGTCGCCGCTATCTATCTAGCCTTTGTTTGTTTTTCGTTACTTCCACCACACAAATCTTACGTGAGAAGGTAAAACCAACTCGATTAGAAAGCTTTAAGTTTTTCCGAATGCGGAATCGACTGGTATTCTTAATCTTTTCTCTACATATTTTCGTTGAAAAGATATTTTCCGAATAAGCAGTCTAATTGCACCAACTTTAACCAAACTTTCAGTCTTCAAACGCTTATATATCTCGAAGCTAGCTTTTTGAAATTATTCCTTTTTATCTTTTTACGGGAGAAGTGCTCAATGCATCCATGCAATACTTGACCAATGTCAAGTCTTTTGCAACCCCTCCCCTTTCTATAATTAGTGGAACGAATTTTTGGCAATTTTTGCCGGGGAAAATAATAAGAATCCCATTACAGCGTTCAACCACAAAATCCCATTCATATTAACTTATATGACTATAGCCTTAATTATTCGATATGGCAAGCACAAGTTGTTGTTTCATTCAACTGATGTAAGTCCTAGCAACATGTGTTTACACAAAAACATTCAAAGCAAAAAAATATTATCAAATCCCTTTAAAAGAAGTACGAAATATATTTACTTCGAGTTTTCTTGAAACTTGGAACATAATTTACTTTTATTTCTTTAAAAAACTAGAAAAAATGTCTTAATTTATAGAACCATTTAGAATTGTCGCTTAATTTTATCGCATTGAGGTAAAAAAAAACCTTAAACATTTTTGTTTTGCCCTGTTCCGCATTAGCATAAAAGCTAAAGTTAAAAATGTTTTATACTACAAATTACCCATGGACACGACAAGCTCATCTATTGGAATGTTAGTTTTGAAGAAATATTTCCCCTCCTTTAATTTAAAAAAGAAATTTTTGACTTATAAGTCTTGCACTGAGGGTGCGATATACATGTAAAATTATCAGGAGGGTTTGACACTCAAGAAGACACATCTTTTAGGAGGCACTTCCTGAAGTTCCGTAATGGTATGGTCGGTGGTCTATTTTTATTCCAACACAAGCTATATATAGTTTGTCAAAATGAAACCTTCCAATATGTAGGTAGAAATAATTAAAATCCTAATTAATTTTAAACTTTTTCTCACCCTTTATCGACGAGATTTTGATCAGGTTAATAGAGATCATAACTCCCCAACTTGACTCCATCCCTACTGATCCTCCTTTGCCACTGACGAAATAATCCAACAATATGATTGTTAAAAGCAAATTTAAATTGTCGCTTATTGTATAAATGCTCGAAGATTATAAGAATCTGTCTATTTTGTACGTCTTTTTCTAGTTTGAGTTCTTTTATTTCAAAGTTTTTTCATACTTCTGTAAAACGAAAAAAAAAACATGAAAACAAAAGATACACAAAACATTAGTGGTAGAAAATGGAGGATGATGTAGATGGGTAGTGATGTAGTATGAAGACGACGACGACGACAACAACAACCCAACGTGCTGCTGTATTGTAGTAGGTAACAGTATGTGATTGAAAATAAGTGTATTCTCCGCACTGCGCAAACATGGTGGTACCTACCTACCCCTCCTTTTTATTTCTCATCTCTATATTCACCTAATCATATATATTTCACTTTGTATAATACTCTCTGTCGAGCTCTACAACTACGCCTTTTCGTCAACTCTTCTTCTTCGTTTTGCAATTACTTGTGCTTGTGCCCCCATCAAGTCCTCACTTCCTTCTCTTGATGTAGCCTTTAACGCCATTCAGCTACAACAACAGCAAGTCTACTATCATCGTCATCGTATAAAAGGCGACGTTGACCGTCGCGGCGACCGTTAAGCTCTTTTTATCGATTTACTTTATGAAGAGAGTACACTTTATTTATACATATATTTCTTGTCATATATTTTTTTTTTGCGTGTTTATTATTTTTCATGGCTGCCTTTTAAATTTTTTTTTATATATATTTTTACCACATGTACATATACAATATCGCCATCTTTTATCAATCGCAAACACGAGCAAAGCAACCCAGCAGCAGCGGCGAGAAGCAATAAATGGATCCGCTGCGGATGGCATCGGCATCGGCAGGGGCATGGCATCCATGTTGATGGTGTTTCGTTAAGTTAAGAATTTCATTATCCGCTAACTGTACGACGCACCAGGGAATTCGAGTGGATATACATACTTGATTTCTTTTCTTTTGTTTTTTTTTCGACAATTTCTAAATAATGCGAAATTGAATCGATTAGTAAGACGTGGAGGTTTATTTTTTTATATTTTAAATTACCTTGTCTGATGGAATCGATATTGGGAATAATGTTCTGATGTCCTTACGTCTGAATTTATAGGTAGAATTCTTCATTTATCCAAAGAACACCTGTATACCACATTTTTCCAACTAATTGATGCTCAATCAACTACTCTACAGCTGTAAAATAGTTAAGCAATGAAAGCTGAATTTTACAAAGTTGGTATGCTACATACAAAAAAAATGTATACAAAACATAATTTTTAAAGAGAAACAAAATGATAAATCCAAAAATATGAACTTTTAAATTGGCACCCTAATAAACATGAATTTTGACTTGAATATTGACACCTGAGTAGTTGCATCAAAGAGACACTTCAAGTCGTGTCACTATTCTAAACCATTTCTCAACATTCTTGCAGTTGTGTCATTCTTGTTTGCAAACAAAAATTCATTGTCAAATGTTACCCTACAATTTGGAATTATGTATGTTTATCTTTTCAGCTATTTTAGATCTTAACCTTGCGAACCCGTATATTATTTAAAAGTCATGGTTCTATTTAAGTTGTGACGTTATTATTTTCAACGAGAAATATACTATGATCTAACTTAACGACAACTCTTAAATTCAATATAAATATGAGGACTTGTATCTGTTTAAAATTAACTTCGTTCCATTCGCATCCACAGTTATCTTGCTTAAAAAATGTCGCTTTCCATTGGTTAAAGGCCAAATTGATCTGATTAATCAAATTTATAGGTATCAACTGACAGCAGTACTTAAAAAAGATTCACACTACTAAAAAGTTTGACATTTCTCGTGTCACTTTAAATTTTGCAATTCCCAATGTCTTAATTCGGCTTTGTTCTTCAACTGTCTTTAAGTCGTCTGTATAATTAAGATTACACTTCGTTTTTTTTTCTAAACTATTCCGACTACAAGTAGGTTTGGTTTTTCTAAAAATTCATCGTAATTGAACGCAAGAAGTAGTTACAATCAATCATTGAAGAAGATTAATATGTATTTCTTTATAAATCATTGTATTTAACAGATTTAAGTAAAACTAAACAACGCCGCGAACTGCAAAACTTCAAAGTGACACCCGTCACTTCCAAATGTCAAACCTTTCGGCTTAACTGCTTGCGTTTATTTTGAGTTTTTTTTTAAACTCAATTCAAATCAATTTTTTAATTCCAATGATGTTTTAAAAAGACAAAACTGGTCTGACAGCAGAATAAATTGGTCTAAATCTGAGAAACAAAAACAGTTTTTTGGGCCCAATTGGTCACGTGTGATTGGGTGGTTCCTAAATGTCTCTCATATGTTTCTCTCATATGTTTCGTAAATGCCATTATACACCTGTCATTGTTAATTCTTTTCATCAATTCTCCATTTTTTTTAATTCTTTAATTTCTGTGGAAACTTTGAAACGAATCTCAAAGAGGAAAGAAATTCTTTAATTTCTGATCTAATTTATTATTTTGTTTAGCAAAAACTTAAAAACTTATTAAGTGTTTCCAAAAATACAAAATATTAACCGTGAATAGATTTGAGCAAATGCGTAAATAGTTCACTTTTACGCACCAACATTCAAACCCTCCTGTGAAAACAAAAACATGTAGAACATTACATCCTTCATCGTGCATAAAAGAGGACTTAATCCTTTTGTTATTTTATCCTTCTTGTATTTTTTTTGAAACGTATGACGCATATTACAATTATGTATGTACATTCTTACTTCTCATAAATTATGTGTGTTATAAAATGCGCAGCGACATAATGAAACAATCCACGGTAGGTTTTTTTCGCTAGCACATTATATATTAATAAGACAAAACTAGTTTCCCTTTGAATTAAATCTTGCCCGCAAACATATCGAAAAATACAAAATTTAATTAATTTTTGCCCCATCGAAATACGTCTACTATATCTTTGGTTTAGTACGCGTTAATGTTCTGTATAAGACTTTTTTTTAAACTTATAATTATTGATTTTCAAATCGAAAATCAATCAATGAAAATTCATTCTGCTCATAATGTAAACACAAAAATGAATTATAAAATTTGTCGTCTAAGTCGGAAATAGGTACATACATATATTCTTTATAAATTAATTTTGCAACTTGTTTCTATATTTACCCCCATTGTTGCCTTATTAGTTGCTTTTATATTAATTTATTTTGGTTCGATTAAAATGTTCTGGTTATCATTTTCACAGTTTTTGTCATGTGCCTGTCTTTTTCTACTTTTGGTTGCTCTATTTATGCACGAAGAAACAACATTATTAAATCTATTTAGGTACTCGATAAGTTCATATCGTCAATTTATCTACAAATGGAATTTTTTCTGTACACTCCTTATGGTAAAATATTTTGCAGATGTACAAATACTTAAGCCGAAATACATTTCTTGTCCATAAGTGTTCCAGAAAATGCTTTTTAGGTGTTCATTTAGTAGAAGATTATGTTTGGTATTTCTATTGTGTTATTGTGAACGGACGATTCTTTTTTCATTTTGTCAATTACAATAATGAAAATCGTCCATTCACAATAGCAAAAAATTAAATTAATCAAATACCAATTTTAATTTTGGCAACCACAATAAGGGTAAAAATCACTGAAATTGAAATTATTAAGTGCAGTTCTTCTTCCTTGAGATTTGTTTCAGATTGACCATATTTTTTTGGCAAACAAATAGATATAGCAAATATAAATTTATTCAGCTCCTAATCAAGAAAAGGTAGTTATGTTGAGTGAAGTCGATAAGCGAATTTTTTATAACTGCTGCTCTGTTAAAACGATATTACACACTATAAAGTTAGTTGAGCGTGTACTTAACTGCCTATTGTGAAAAATATTTCTTTAATGACAGATTTTTGTGTAGCCAATTGCAAGTTCAGGCACTAAATTATCATTTATTTAACTGTGTTTTAACTGAAGCAATGCTTATTGTGTTAGTTGATTTTGACGCATAAAAACAAAATTATTTTATCTGGTGGACAATAAATAAATAAAAACATTAAGTGCAGCGCTCACTCAATGGACCAAGTATTGACCGAAATGTATGAAAAATACAGAGACACAGATGCTCACAGATATGGGATTATACATATGTTGGTCGGCAATTAGTCATGACCGGGCACTTCAGTCGAGCAAAGCACCACTCCGCAGTCGTAGAGATCGCTTGTAATATAAAATCAAAATGAGAGAATCGTTTACAGTAGTATGGCAAAGCATAGCTGGCTTATCCAGCGTAAGGTGCTTTAACTGATCTTAATTTTGTAAGAAACCAAACTATGAAATTAAACCTCAAGGATGACGACATTTGTACAGGCTACGAGAAGTCACACACCTCATTTTCGTAGTCACTGTCCAGGTTTCTGCCACTTGAGGAACAGAACACTTAAGCTTCTTCTCCTAGACATTAAAGAACTGTTAGACTTCCCACTTTCCAATCAAGGTTTTTGAGGACATCATCATGGTAGCCAAGAGGCTATAGAATCGGCTTATCCCACAAAGGCTCCATGAGAATAATGATTGCATATTTAGTGGCTTCTGCATGGCAAGGATAGCAATAAGAAGTTCCAAGACATGTATGGAAAAACTCCTACATATAAAAATATTGCAATGCCAAAATAAAAAGTGTCTCCATGTCAATGATCTTAAAAAAAGGTCTCCCGATGTCTTAGTTACATCTTTGATAAAAAGGACCGTATGAAAGTTCGTATGCATCGAATGAAATGTCGGATGGATTCGATTAACTCGCTTCGTTCTTCTAATAAGAGTGATCCCTTTCCTAACCATATGGTCCCTTACTCTCAGACTCAATGTGGAAAATTAATGATGTTAGCAGTGACGTTGCAGTAACTAGATTGATGCTAAGTGGCATACATAGCTGATGATATTCAATTGTATTCATCAACTCACAATCAGACCTATCAATACGGAAATTACAGAAACGGATATAAAAAACTTGCCTCAAACTTATTGCATAAATGTAAAAATTATATTAAACAATATTATTGAAGCCTGAATACCGATGAAGCCTTCACGTCAAAGAAACCATCTCGAAGAAATTGGAGCACGACCGACTCAGTTGGTATTGTCATGTTCAAAGGAGGGATCCTACGAACCCCGTCAAAAAGGCAATGGCAACCAACGTTCCCTAAAAACTTCTGGATCACACAAATGCAGAAAGACCAGCATTTGATTGGCCTCAATGATGAAGTGATCCAAAATCGGGATGCCTGCAGATATTTTTTGAGGTCGAACCGGCGAACCCAGAATGCAGTGAAGTGGGAGGGTTATGATCCCTGTAATCCTGATCATAATCTCGCCGTTAATTGGAGAGAAGAAGATATTAAACAATACCATTCCAACGATATAACATTCATGCAATACATTACGTTTAAAAGTGGGTATAACTGTTTCTACTTTACGTATCAATTATAAAAAAAATAGATCAAATCTCTGAATACGTACCTACATATTTTAATTTGTTAAAAATTTTTATTATTACTCGCCCCTCTATAGAAGTTGATCATGACATTTTCTTACACTCGCTTGAAGTATCCGAAACATCAAAACAGATATAAATCGAAAAGAATTAGTTTCTTATTTTGCAGAATAAAATGTTTTCTATTTCTGGCAACACCCACCATTGACAGACACCTACCCGTTATCCTGTTTAAGAATTGATTATTTTCCGTTGCTTCTATCCACACGTAACATTACATGTGTGTATATGAAAAGAATGCCCTTATTCTTTTATTCAGGATGATTTCATAGCATTTAACTGCTGTTATAGTGCGACTGTTTGTATTGTGTTCGTGTGTGTGCGTGTTCCTATTTTTACGATGACGTAAATGTCACTCACACCCATTCCCATGCAATGCGCAATTTTTTGTTTGTCATTGCCTTTGATTATTTGACTTTTGTGCTTGTTTGTTGTTGCAGCCTTTTTCTTCAACCTCTAGATGTCAGCGCCATCTTCTTTAACTGGAATGAATTTTCTATTTTTTTTTTTCAATTTTAAATTGATTAAATAATTTACCAATTTAGCTACCATTTTGTCCGTGCGGCCATACAAATCTACCTACTCGTGTCGTACTCGTACATATGATTCCTCGTTCTCTTTGTAGTTTACGAATTTCTTCGTCTTGTTTCTTCCTCATCATCATCATCATCATTATCATGATAATTTTGAGCAAAAACCAAATCGAACGAAATATATATGTATGTATGTAGCTACGTCAGATGTTTTATCACCCATATGAGAGCTCAGTTAAGCTAAGCTAAAAATCGAGAGGAGTGTGTGTATGTTTAATTCAGTTCACCCCCCACTATTCATGTCCCCTATCAAAAGCAATACATGCTTCTATATGTATCTACAGCACAACAAAAACAACAAAAGAAGAAGAAGAACTCCTTATACATATATATGTATGTATTAACTTTTGAATATAAATTATATTGTGAACTCGCGTCTGAATAAGATACCTAAACACATTTCAGAGATGTAAATGGACAAGGTCTAATTAAAATGAACAAATACTGCTGCCGTATCGTATCGTACAGTTGAATATAGTGGAATAAAACAGAAACAGTACCGTATCTATATATGGAATTCGTCTCGTTTATGATCGTCGTTTCTTGGTAAATATATGCAGACTTTGTATATAAATGACGTAAGATACACCGTCGCCACAACGCATATTAAAATTTTAGGAAAGAAAAATAATTTTTTTTTTTTCATTTATTAAAAGTATCTCAATAGTCGGCATAAAATATTTTCCGTGTAACTACATTAAATATGCTGTATTTGTTCTCCTTCTTTATGTCGAAAATTCCCGGCGTTGTGGGGACTGTGCAAAATCAAGACGGAGAAAATAAATATAAAATTATGCAATTCAAAAATTTCAAATAATCTTATTTCTTTGGTGCTAATATTAATCTCGTGATTTTAATCTATATACAGTATTTACGTATATATGGCTATACGACTATTACCTACCTGAGACACAAATGTTAATAAGGGGTTATTGTATTACGAATGCATACGTGCACTTGTTGGAAAAAGTGCACCGATTGTAATTTTCAACCAAAAGTTTGGCATGACAGTGGGTTGCACTTTAAATGTACATAAATCGAAAACATCTGCTTAATAATTTGTTAGTGGAAATTGTATTGTTGAACCTTATGATTTGTAGGTACCTGGCTTGAGAGAGAATACAAGTCGAGTACTTTGAGATTATAGCCAAAAAAAAAACATTCCATGAAAATCCCTAAAACGGATATCTTTTGTTTCAGAATTTGAATAATGTTTTCGGTAGAATGATGAGGTAATTTCTTTTTTTTTTTGACAAATATACATGTTGTGAATGGAAAGTTATTTTACATACCTGGTGTTTGTAGAAATCTGACCTGTGAGTCAATTCTTTTTTTGTGAAGATGTGGAAAAGATTCACTTAGTTTAAAATAAACGATTCTCGTTTGATAAATAGAACCGTTTTTCTGGGCAGTAAATTTCGTTAATATTTCTTGTATTCACTCTTTCACTTTTCAATAAATGTTTTCCATATGAAATGTTTCTTGTTCCAGATAGTTTAGAAATTTTTTTCATAGAACCAGAATTGGCACTTGAACTTGACATAGTTTAAATCTTTATACAGCTTTATAAGTTTTTATTTGAATCCCTTCGACCCTTCAGTGGGTTATAAGCCAAAAGTTAAGGCCTGCTGATGTGAGAAACATTCATGGATTTGGCAGAAAAAAAGCCAAGTTCTCCAATATCTTGGAAGTAGTAGCTTCAAAGTCTTCCTATTGACAATCTACATATGCCACCGACAGGCTTTTTAAACATCATTGTCTTTTTAGTTACAGCGCCAGGCAACGATGTTTTTCCATACCTTAAAAGTGTATTGGTTCGGTTCTTATACTCTGGCTATAATTTCCGTGATCTCATTGATCCTTTTTACCCCTATCACTAGCTACGTCGTAATAGAAAAATTTCTACGAATCCCGAAAAATGTATTTCAAGAATTTGGTATCACCACACATATTTTTATTCATTGATATGTAATGATACATGTTATAAATTCTTAAAATTCATGAAGAATGTTGTTTGGGCTATACTTATTTCGAAATCGTTCGCGGTGCCACAATGCTGGTAGCCGCCTTCAGCTATAGGTCTCAGCGCCGCACTCAATCGACAGATTGGGGTCATGAAGATGCTAACACGGCTGGCTCCAGCTCCGCTTCAAGTTCTTGAAGCACATATTTGATGGAGTAACTTACAGAGTACCTATAATCCAAATGTTACACGCGTCCCTTAGTCACCTTCTTTGAATTTTCAATTTTGTCTGTGTATCGTATCTTTGTAGTTGCAATTGATTCCATCAATTGTTTTTTTTTTACTTAAAAAACCGAATTATGCGCGACAAAATAGTTTTTGAATTCGAATTTGACAGATGGGACAATACTCAGGGACCAGGTAACAAAACTCCTTTTTGGGTAATTTTTAACTTTTATTATATTCTACAGTTAAAAGATCACATTAAAGTCACAAAATTTAATATTTACTAGAAAATAAAAAAAATAATACAATTGTTTTGGGAAAATTGAAGGAATTTTTTTTAAGTTCAGGGATTTTTCATTCTATTGGGTCGAGTATTAATTGTGATATAAATCAGCTGATTTCTTTTGATTGTTTTTTTTCGAGATTCGTAGCGGAATTTTTCATTTGGAGCTTTCTCCGAAGGGACTTGTGATAGGCCTGATTCTTTGTGTCAAGCTAAGTTTAGCTTTTCCAACCAAAGTTGTGTGCGAAGGTATATTGCTTGATACAAATTAAAGAGATCTAGACTTTTCGCGATTGGTGATATATCTTCCTTACTTATTTAAGGGTGTCTCACGATTCCTTAAGAGTCTCTGCCCGTGACAAAACAGTTATTCATTCTAAGCGATCCTACATTACTTCTCGATTTCCAGGCCAAGTTCTTCGGCATCTGCGATGGCTTGGGCTTAGAAACAGTGGTTTAGTCTTCCTTGGACCTAGAGGTTGGGATTTAAAGATTTTGGCTAGACCATTGTTGACCAATCGCTTGATGGGGCGGAGCCCGAGATTTTAGTGTACATCGACATCCTGGTACAACTCATAGAGTTCTCGATCGTCTTATTTGTCATCCTCGCCCACTGGACCAAATTCTCGTCGAAGAATTTTTCACTCAAAGGAGACCAAGTATAGCAAAACATGCAAACATTTTGTCCTTCGAGGTATGAATTTTGAAATGTTTTCAAGCTTAACCTCTTCTATAATGGTTGCCGAGACTGATTCTTCATTAAATGGACATGGGTTCTCTTTTTATCTCTATCTGATCGACTCTTCAAACATTGTCGTCTAACACAATAGACTGTCTGACTGTGAAATGCTGCTACGATGCACTGCAATCTCTTGCCAGTGTAAAAAATGGGTAGACATAAATAGTGCATTTCAGGCATGAAATCTGCGGATGTATTAGCACGAACTGCTTCAAAATCCTCGTTACTAAGGCCAGAACCATATCACAGGGTCAATTGGACTACTGCTTTCTAGCTGATAAGCGATTGGGAGCATCATGGAAATAGCCTTACTACAAAATGAAGGGAGAAGAAAGCTAGTCACATTTCTCACAGGCAATTACAGCCTGATATACCTTTTCGACAGAATATAGGTTATGTATGGAACAATTTTTTGCTGACTTCAAACTTCAGTTTTTTTTCCATAATACATTGTAAAGTTGAAGACGGAATTTGAGAATAATGTTCTCATGTTTGTATTCGTAGTCATTTGCTGACTCGACTCCTAGTGCAATGCACTCTTAAAACTAAAATATTCGTTGATAAATATACTTAGGTATGCGGATTAGCAGTGGAATAAATTGCTTTGTACCCTTGTTGTTGATTTTTTATAAACACAGGATGAATCACAAATACTTGGCAATGACGACCATCGGATTTTTTTAATAAACATTTTAAATGTATCTATACACATGACTTCTTCTTAGCTAATTATAGAACAATTCGTCAGCGATGATCCAATAAATACGTAGGTAAGCATTTTATAATTGTTAGTCATATTTGTTTTAGTGACATACTCATTTTCTTACATGAGAATCAAATGTATATAACTTTCCTTAAATAAAAGCCGAATATTTTTGGAAAAAAGTTGGTACTTCGTAAACGTCTGGGTTCCACTTGTTTATAAAGCTATTAACAAAGGGAAAACTGACATCTGTCAAGATCCAAAATATTCTTCAGCACTGTACATATGCAAATCGTCAATTTTAGCACAAAAGAGCTAACAATAAGATCAAAACAAAAGCCAGCAGTATGTGCTCATGCACAGGTAGAAACTAGGCGCGCGTGCGCTCTAAACAAGTGTAATATGAAGAGTAGTAGGAAACTACACCTGCCTATATGTACTTGTACACATTAAAAGGCTTTCTAAAGAATTAAAAAATATATATATAAATATGTACCTATATGGTGTACGTATGCATAAAACAAAGTACACGCAATCCAGGTTCATCAGATACAGATACCTACCTGCGAAGAAATATATCTGCATGAATGCACGAATTTCAACTGCAGCAGCACAAGAATTTAAGTAGGAGCGGAGCAGCAGTCTTGCCCGGGTGAAAGATGTGTATTTGGTGCTGCTGCAATCGTTCGATGAATGATAACAAAATATGTGTTCTGTTCAGCCAACTCTATACTTAACGTTGTATGTCAGGATGGAATAAAGCTCATTCCCCTAAAGGAGGTTCTGTTCTGTTCTGTTGCTGCTGCTGATGGTGGCTGGTGCATGTGCAGCACTAAAAGAAGAACACAACGGTAGGTGATGTCCTCAGATAAAATATCTATACTACAACATCCCCACGGAAGCTTTTTAGCTATCCTTAGTGCGATTTTTAGGAGGGGAGCATATTGTGGATATGTAGTATTGCTGCGTTGCCTTTTTATGCTGGCCTACCGGCGTGCCGTCTTTCCGTCACTCTTGTCTCTCTCTCTTTGCATTTCAATGTACTGTACTTATGTTTATTTTGTTATTTCGAGTACATATACGGATAACGTATGGCTATGTGTATAGAAAGCGATATTGTACCACTAAAAACCAACAACAACGACAAAAACAACCAACGACGGCGACGACAGATTGTGAAAATTTAAGTGTATCTATGTGCGGTACATACCGAAGATACTACACAATTTCAACTGCGATGCGATGGTACTAAATGCACATACATATTTATATATATATGTATATACTGCAAACAAACAAGATGAGAAAATTTTCGATCGCTGTTGCCAAGTTCCTTTTTTTTGCGCTTTGATTCGCTGTTGCATTGTTTTGTTCGCTTTTGTGCGTACGCTTGGAATTTTATTAAAACTCCTTTTTTGGTAATGATTTTCGCTTTAACGAGAAACAAAAGAGGCTACATGATGATGACGACGACGCTGTAGAAATAGGAAATTGCACAGTGCATTGAAAAATTACACGAAAGAACTGCAAGTAAATGAGATAATTATCTCATTTCACAAATGGTTTGATATAGGTAGTACATAATGTACAGTCTGAGGGTTTATGACTAAATAAAAGTGTCCACAATTGGCTCTAATACCTACTTTGTTCGTGTACAAAGTTTACTCTTACTTAACTTTGTCTATCTATTAGGCTCCAGACTATATTTCTGTGAAATTATTTATGTATTGGACGCACAAAGTTCGTGCGCATGCCGAAAGAATTGAAAAATGCTGGACTTCCGCAAACTTGTCCCACCTTCAAACAGCAAAACATACATCCTGCAAACTCTTTTTCAGCCGCCAAATTAACCTCAGACTAAGGGATGCTACTGACAAGAAACCAAAAGTTTGGTTAAACTCTTTAAACTGTTGCAAGGGTCGAAAATTGAGTTAGTCTACATTTTTTTTAACTAGAAAAACAGTGCGGGTGAATGCCAAGGTTTTGGTATTTTGGTTCAGCATGAAGCTCGTAGACAGTTCATTCGCGCTATATCTCCCGTCTAAGCCAAAGCAACTTAGGTTTAACAAAAGTCAAGGCTAAGTTACATTTTTTCAGTTAAGAATTTCTCAACAACTCCAGGCACATTAATTCCACTCACATATTAAACTAATTGCCCTAAACGAGAGTCTCTCTGCTGGTTCTCTCTCAGAAATTGCTTCAATTGTACGCTTGATTAATACCACTTAACGTGTGTATTTGTGGATAATCCTATTCTATCTAGTTCTCCGATAAACCATACCTTTTGGTTCTCTGTGACATACGACGACGACCTTATTTGGACTGTGCTCCTGCACACATTTTGGTTCCGTGGCTGTTAGGGATTTTGGTATGTACACACATTTGGCTGTTGTGCTGTGTGTCCTCCGTCCTCCGTGCTCTGTCCTCCACTACATATAATATGAAAGTATATTTGCGGCGCTCGTACACATATGTTTTGCTCGATGTCCCGGGGAACGAGTCAGGATTGTTGTTTCAGCCATATTTAAATAAGTTGAGGCCCCGGATGGTATCATATTGGCTTATCCTTCATTTGAACATCGAAATTCAGATATTGATTTGCCATTTATGCCCCAGAGAGAAGAACGAAGTAATAGAGAGTAGCACAAAAAGGGAGAATCAATGGGATGTATAGTGGATCCTCGCTAGGTTGATTTGGTTTGGTTTGGTTAGGTTTTGCTAGTGATGATGTTTTGCCACCTACCCAAAAAACAAAAAAAAAAAGTGGAACTTCAGAGAAGACCTTGCACACACATGGAGGACACGGGCGGACACAAGGATTCAGGAATCCTTTAGCGCGCGCTCTCCTTTGCTATATTATTATAAATTAATATTCTCCAACGCAAATATTACACGCCCAAGTGATTGCAGACCTTTCAAGAACGGAGGTATAATTGCTGGCTGAAGAGCTCGGTGACGATAGGGGATGGAATGAAATGGAATGGTTAAATTGGTAGCCGAACATGGTTGCATTATTTCGTTTCAATTAATTGTATCTGCTGCTGCTTCTAGTATATACTTTCGGTTGTATATGTGTATCGGGGAACCGATTTGCTCTTCCTGAAACTACCATCACGCATTTTGGTCCCCATTCGTACTACACCACTTAGGATGATTGAGCTTAGTTTTTGTTGCTGGTATGTGGTACTTCGTCGACGAATATGCGGGGCATGGTGGCGGTGGGACGGAAGAAGAAATCTGAGAATAGTCTGTGCATGGACACATGAATCCTCGCTGTTCATCGACATTTTATGTGTGAAGTGTGATACGAATACGTTTTATCCTTTGTGCATATTTGTTCTGGTCCTTTTCCTTCTCCACGCTATTTCGATGGTCTTGCTATCTTTGTATTGGTAGTCGAAGTGGAAGTGGAAGTGGAAATGGTGGTGGTGGTGAATTTTATTAGATTTTTCCAGATACATATATTCGTGAAAATTTTCGGAAACATTTGGTTAAAGAGGAATTTTGTTGCGAAGGACATTGCAAAAGGTTCAAAATTTGTATATAATGTACTAATGTTTACATAATGTAGAAGAAATTAACGTTTTCTTTTTTCCTTTTATTTTTTTTTTTTGTTTGGTGTGTTCTTTTGTCGTGGGTGTTTGTTTCAGTACACACCGCGATTGTTCTATTTTATCGGTTTAAAAGAAAATATATATTTTGGGTGTGGCTGAAAAGTACGAGGTGCAAAGAGGTGAAAACATGATGAACACGATGAAGAATGCAAGGTGTTCAGGGGGGGTTTGTTCAATGGCAGGTACGATTTAATATGCTTGTAGATTCATTTTATTAGATTAAGTTGAATTTCTTATGAAAATCGTATCTTGTTAGTCATTTTGATAAGTTGCTCTTAAAGCATTTCATTTCATTAATACTGCAGACACTTTGTAGGTCTTCATAGTAACACACAAAATCTGCTCCCTGTAATCGAGTTAAAATTAAATCAATATCTTGTTTGAGCCTTGAAATACATATTACCTAAATTTTTAAGCCAGTTGTGCTTTTCTTGCCTACACAAATTTCTATTTGCTCACAAAATGTGTATCGATTTTTTATTCTGGTTCTCACAAACGTATCAATAATAAAAAATCATTAATAAGTTTATGGAAAAGTCATTGATTTTATAACAATTCTGAAAACCGTATATCAGACGAAATTATATTTCCCTCATTCCCATACCAACTCACATTTGTTCGTTCGTTTTCGTGCGAACATGAACACTTTCAAATCAATACCACTCAGGAGGGGGCCCTTGATCAGTCGAGAAATGTTTCATAATTTTTATTTTTTCATTTTATTTTTTAAGTTTTAAGTTAATCCGACAAAAAATATTTTTTTTACAACAAAATTTATTGAAAAAGTTGTCTAATTATTCTGTATTGCTCATCAAAATGTGAAATTTTAGATCATTACGCTTAGCTGTCTTGGAAGTTCAAAGCCTTTAAGAATGTATATTTTCTTTATTTAATCCACCCTCAAAAGGGTAAGAGTGTCTTTAAAAAAAAATGTGTCTTCTATAGCAACGTGCAAAGTTTCAAATCAATTTGAATAAGTGGTTGTCGTGTTTTACAAAATTTGGCAAAAGGCGAGGTTGTCTCTACCATTATCGGTTTATCCATTATATCTTAGGTCGTAGATCAATCAACCGATAAGATGCGCTGTCATTCTATTAGCAAGAGTTTATAGGCAAACTTATTATTAATGTACGCCTGTCTCAAATGCGCTACCGTGGACCAAGTTCATTATACAAAGGTTTTTCCAAATTTGGGGACATATATAAAAAAGGAAAATTAATTGTGCGAAAGAGCAATGCTCAATACCCTGGAATGATTCTGAGAAGAAAATTAATTACTATAACGTAAGACTACTTTATAAGACAGCTTGTCTAGCGACAAAGTGAATTTGGCCCAAGCTGGATCTGAAACGCTCTAAGTGTTTGATCTCTCTAAAGCGACTGCATGTCGGCTCTACAATAGGTGTCACCACGTAGAACGCAACTAGGCTTGGTATATACTCGAATGACTTTTGCAGAAGCTGCATGGACGAGGAGGAAGCGGACTATATACCTTCTTTGCAACTGTCCTGCTCTCTTAAAGACGTAAGGCTCACCTAGGTGCCTTTTCCATGACAATCTTGAAGATTTGTCAACTACTGATGTTGAATATCTCTTTCGCTATATCCAGACCTCCCAATGGTTTAACGAGTAGAGTAGTATAAGTTAAGATCCACGTGGAATTACAACGGATGTCTTTTTGGTAGATCTAACCTAACCTAAGACCACCTTACCGGTGAAACGAAAACATCTATCTAATGAAGATAGGTCTTTTGAGTTTTTAAACTCCTTGGAGTTATTTGGACTACCGTCGGCGGTTCTACAAGATGATGCAATATTTCTAAAATATCTGGCTGTTCAGTTGAAAGGGTTACAGTTTCGCTTAAAATTGTTTTTTTTCCTTAACTGGTTGCTGAAGACTTTGACTTGATATACATATATTCAATACAAAAGCGCTTGCAATCACTTACTACTACTTCAAACGATCCTAATCTGTGCAGAGTTCTGCCCGAGACAAGGCAGCCTTCCATCCTCTGCAATCCCGGGCACGCTGCTCTCAATTTTCCAGACCAAGCGCTCTGGCATCTCTGATGGCTTGGTCATTGCAACGGTCCACCTTGTCGTCTGGAGCCTGGGGACTGGAAGTCTGATATCATCTTGCGTGGAGCTCTATTGTCTATTTGCTCGATGTGGCCAAGCCCTTGGCATTACTTGTTCGTTCTTCAAGTCTTGTATCCAGTTCTTAAAATCTACACTTAAAAGCTAATACTCATTAAGGGGCTAGTTATAGCTATCATTCAAATGCATTATTGGAACAAATCAGTGGAAAATCGTTGATCAATCATTGAAAAACAGCTGTCAGTGAAAAGCCACTGGTACAGGTTTTAAAGTTAACAGTTGATCATTGACAGATAAGAATAGAAAGAGAATCAAACACATCTGTGAAACGATTGTGTTACAAATTTTATAAACGAATATCAGCTGTTGTTTGAAATCGATTTCAATCAGTGAAATAATGAAAATAGATTTAAAGAAAAGTTTAAATCAGAATTAAGTGAGTGATTACCTTCATTTTGATACCATTTAATGTCAATATTGTTTGTTTAGTCATTTTAAAAATCAGAAGACGAAATTTTCAATGACAGCTATAACTAGAGACTTAAATGCTAGGCTTAAAAACTAATTGGGATTAGAAGAAGTTAAGAGCGAGAAGAATCAATTACGTTTTCTTTCCTGTTGATTACTAGGTTTTCGATTCGGCAGAAAAGGTGATCATTTGAAGAAGCTGAAGTCTCCCCAAGTTTTTCAAATCAACTGTCCGCAATTAACTTCAAACGATGATCAATGGCAATACCAATAATTAAGGGCCAAGCGAATGACTCCACATTGGACTGCTTCAATTCTTTAAATGGGAATTCGATGATAAGGAGACCAAACTTGGCTGGTATATTCGGCGAAAAGTCTTACAAAAGTAATATAAAGTGATTTTATAACTTTGGACTCCTATGTCAGAGAATCGTTTGGATCATCGTTAATGCGCAGTTAATTATGTTATGAATATGCAAACGAAAATTTTGCATTGCAAGCAGAGGATAATGATATAATTTTAGATGAAATAATTTTAGTTAAGTATTATCAGTGCGTGAGTGATTTTTTCGAATGCTTGCTGTAGTCTGCGTCAATAGCATCAACCTAAAGACGAGGTTTATGGTGGTTAACTTGCCTATAAACAGGAGAAAGAACTGCAGAGACTATGCTTTCGAAGAGTTTTGCAATTGGTCTAAGTATAGTGGTAGTTAAAAACCTTACTCTTAAATCCCTTCTAATGTGTGGGTATGATGTAAGAATATTTCCATATAAAAGCTAGGATTGCATTTTATAATAAATAAGCAAAATAGGGCAACGAGGCAACGTATTGGGCTCACCAACACATCATTCTTTTCAGTCCTAAATCCCAGAATTATATTACCTACAAGCCTGTTATTCCTCCTTCAATGTTTGTTTATGTTTGTCATAACTAAACAAAATGGCAGACCATAGCATAATTTAAAACTGCTGTAAAAAAACTTATTGAAACTGTAGTTTAGTAATTTTTAATAGATAGCAACAATTATTAAAATTAACAAAGAAATCTCGACGCATCGGCAAAGAAAAAAATAATTTTCATTTACCTTCTCCCTAAACACAAATTCAATAAGGCTTTTCATATTCCTAACTTTATCGATCGTCCTTGCAAAATAAATGCATTTACACCAGTTCCTTTCACTATTCACCACATTTTTATGGTGTCATGCGAATGCGACAAACCAGCAATCTGTCCAATTTTGTACTCCCTATTTGTTTTTTTTATTTTTTCTTTAGTGGGGCTGCTGCTGTTCGTCCTTGTTTTCCCCATCTTTTAAAACAAAAATTATTTTCTTCTCTTTCATTTCGTATCCTTTGTTAAGGGTCAGGTCATACCATCATCTATGCAAATTATTCTGCAAAGTAAGGTAAATGGGGACCGACGAGCGTGGTGAATTTTGATTATAAATCCATTTTGTGCTGTGGGAAAGCTAGCCATATACAGCATATGTATGTTTATATAGGTATGTGACAAGAAGTGAGAAGAAACGGTTATGTGGGCAATATCTTTTATTTACGTACTTCTCTTTCAAATTTGAACCCCCATATCCTACAGTACAATATTCAACCGGTAACTATGTGGTATATGACAAATGTTATACCTACAGTTTTATGTTGGAACAGTTGAATGCCACCACATCAACATCATCGTCACCGTCACCGGTGCCTGCCACCACCCAAATGGGCTTTCTTCCCACCACTTCACCAGTGATAATGAGAAGAAGAAAAACTCTTTATTATTATCCTTTTATTTTGTTCATTCGCTTCATTCTTCATGCCCTCCACACATCTACTATTTCTTGTTCGCTTTGTGTGTGTGTTTTTTTTATTTTTTTCTTACTAGCGAGCGATTGGGGGTATTATGATTGGGGAGGCTTCGAGCCGGGCCCTAAAAAAAGCCCTATGGATAGATACATTTCATGCATAACAGTTGCCTTTTTTTGTTTTTTTTTTTTTTTTGCTGGTGGTGATGGGTGATGGTTGTGGTGGATATTTTTTTTTTCGTCGGGAGGGGGTTGCGTTTCGATATGAGGGGTAGTTGTTGGTATTAGTGGAAAACTTAAAGGTTGCTGGAAATTTATTAAAGCAAGTAGTGTATATGATTTTCCCTTTAGGGGGGTGTTTTCTTTCTTTCCGTCTTTTTGCGCTCTCTATCTTTGAGAGTGTTGCGAAAAGTTTTTATATGGCTTTGAAATGAGTAAAGGGGTTTTAGGTTTGAAATTGCTATGCAACTTGGAAGTTTTATTTATTATTTTTTTTTATTTATTGTTCATTGCTTGTTGACTTTTAAACAACTGAAACTAATTATATTTTTGTATTTTCTTTCTTATTTCAGGTAAGATTTGAACTTTGATTAGATTTGATTAAATTGTGTAAATGAGAATCAAACAAATGCTCCGGTGTTACGTGAGTAGAAATTTTTTTTCTGTTTTTTTTTATGGAAAGTGAAAGATAAATTAAATATTAAAAACACGGCCAAGGAATTGGGTGAGCACTTTAAAAAAAACACTCAAATTCAAAATATACATATACATGGGTTATATACGTTTTTTAGTGGCGAAAGTATTTAAAATGAAATAAAACACATAAATGGCGTGATCAGGACGTGCAATTTTCACACACAAATTCAATTATGGATTAACGGTAATATGTACAAGTTGTTGAAAAGTTGAATGTTGTAAGCAGGACAAAATTGCACGCAAAATTTTCCATTGACAGGATAGACACGATGTTTTATCGCTCACATTAACAATCATCAAATTTTCAAAATGATTATGAACAAATTTGCAATCGTTTCATGATGAATTGCCAAACCAATCTAACCTCAAAACAACCAAGAACTGTCAAATCGGCTGTTACCAAAAAACAGTGCTGCCCGACTAAAGTTCTCTGGTCTAGAAAAAAAACTTTAATATTTATATTTTAGCGTAAATAAAATGTTTACCATCTGCTTGTCTTGAATAAAAAAATAAACACCGTTCAATATTTTTTCAAGTTTCAATTTGATTTAAGTGACTTCCACGAGCTGACTTGGCAATTAATCATTGTTGCTGTAAATTTTCAACATTCGTTCGGCTTGGTTTCGTTCTATATTTCATGAATTCCAATTGTATGGCATGGATTTTGCTAGAACCAGACCTCGTATGTTTGTAATTCGTTAAATTTTGTCCAAGATTAATCTTTTACCATTGATTTTTTTTTAATTGCATTCTATTTCGTCAAAAAAAAAACTGTAGCAGGCTTAACAAACTAGTGCTGCCACAAGTCTTTTTCGTGATTTCAAATGAGGTTTAGATCAGGTATGGGAGTCCACTCTTAATGCATCCCAACTTGTCCGCTAGCATATCGTAGCCATTTTAGTTGAACACGTCTTTGTAGGGAAGAAGCTGCAAAAAATGCATGTTCCAGCTAGCAAACTGCATACTACCAAAGAAAATAAAGCACTTAAGTATAATGGTTCTAAGTTAAACATCGATACATACAAAAGGTTGCCTAGTTGAAGGACCAAACAAGCTTGCCTCGGTATAACATCATAATCCAACAATAGCAAAACTAATTGCATATAAGTCTAAATAAGCTGCACCCTGAATTTTCAAACATGAAGTTTTTAATTGGAATGCCATTTCCAGTAAATTTCATTACGCCGAATTTCTATGTAGCATGCATATTCTGCCAAAAATATATGTACACCGATGAAGGTACCTATATAAATATCTGTAGCATTTCGTGCTTGTTGTTCCGCATGTTTCTTCTTAACTATTTGAAATACAGCCCCGAGCATTCTGCACGTTCTTTACTGTAGGATAAAAACGCACCAAAACCATATACATACAGTGTGCACAATTGTATATAAGTTACCTCTACATGCACAGCATGCCTATTTATTATGTGCTTTTGTGTGCAAGACTTTTAACCAGAAACTGATATTTTCAAACCACCTTCAACATCTCACTATTTCCTACTTCACTTCCGCCCTGAACCTACAATCATACCACCACAACTAAGACTCATCATTCCCTCTTACTTACACATTCTATCCCCTTTAGTTGGAAAAATCTTTAACGCTTTAACTGTAAGCTTTACACATAAACATTCAACCTATTCCTCAGCCTCCACCTCCTCCTCAGCACACGATTTTGTCTCCTTCCAAATAATTCCTGTCCCATACATACAACAGTAACCCGAAAACTATGATGATGGCGCAACGGAAGTAAAATCGCTATGGCTAAAATGTTTTCTCTTTAATTTCGAAAGTTGAGAATTTTCACAGTTTAATATAAAGAGCGAGAGAGAGATAGCGACAAGGGAAAAGGGACCTTTGGGGAAGGATTGCAGGGTTCCCGATTTTGTTTGCCTTCACTATTAAAGCATCCGTTGTGCTGCTACCCTTCCCTACTAAAAATACAACACTAACATTCAACATCCCCCAACAAAACCCTAAACTCGTTGACTCCCTTGAGCTTTACAAAGCTCACAGTAAGAGAATGCTGTAGAGTGAAGAAAAAAAAACGCAACGTGTACCAACCATGAATAAACATTTTTTTTTTCTTATGTATCCCATCATCCGCCCACCGCAATAAAAAAAAACAAAAACGGGGATGCTGCAGAAAAAAAAATTGTAAAACATACATAGATAGACTTACACATCAATTTTCTACGAAATAAGCTGCAGTATCCGCGCTAAGGCGGCTGAGAATGATGGCGGTGGCTTTGAGTTGGGCTTGGGTAGGTAGAAAATACAGACTTATCTGCAGAGCAGGTGGAGTAAGACAACAACAAAAATCAGTTTTAAACAGGACACTATGCAGAGCGAATGCAAAAAGTGGGAAGCCGCTCAGGGGGATGCTGTAGTATTCCTATACGTTGCGAATCGTACCATCCGTACCATGTCAAGCTCTATATACTTAAGTACATATATGAAACAAATGTAAAATCTGTATTTCACAAACATTGATACACTCAAAAAATATAGTCTTTAATTTTTCAGGACGTTAACAAAGGATTTTTTTGTTATTGCTATTAAACTCTAAGAATTTTTATTTTGAAACGAAGAGCTTTTGTTTGTACAATAAGTATGTAGGTACCTTGCTAATATGCGGCATTCGTCAGACCTGAAAAGTCGAAACACACCAAACACGCATTCGTACAAGTTAATGAGTTCGTTGGACTACAAACTATTAATAGAGTTATCTAGTGTGGTCAGACAATTATAATGGATGGTTAATGTTCGATGGATTCCATTGGACATTGAATCTTACTTTACAACTATCCCTACCTCTGATAAACCAACTCTTTAGAAGGACCTTTTTTTAGAATTTTGACTTTCCCAAATGAGTGTCGTCTTAAACAAAAGACGACAACTCGACCTTTCATTTTGATCGCATTAAACTTTGTTGTTTTAGCCAGCAATCAATTTTTGTTCACCTTCATCCTCCATTATTTTTCACATTCTCATACGAAAGTATAACCGAATTCTTCTGAAAAATTTTAGTTCTTCAACTCTTTTTAAAGCATAACATAACGACAGGGCTCTTGACTTTTTTTTTAAATGCAATAGTCGACTGCTTTACGTAACCGATTTCACAAAGGAACTCTTCTTCGTTCACTCCTGAACAAAAGAAACAAACTGTGCTTAGCCTTGAATTTCATAAATAGATACCAGTATATTACCAATTATATAGAAAATCTCGATTGAATGGAATCACAATTCATCAAAACCTAACGATCACTTTTCTAAACTACGAGTAGTCCGACCGACCATTCGGCTTCGGCCAAATTTTACACCTTCGGCAAAACATTCGGCTTCAGCGAAAAAAGGCTGAAGGTTTAGCCGAACCGGAAAATTGACTTTATCAAACGTTTTTCCGAGAATTTTTCTTATGAGCTTTTTCGAGCAAGTCATTTCCTGTTTGTTTGTAGTGGAAGTTGCATCCGAATGTAAACGGTTTCATTTACAGGGTATTTTTCCTTTTGTTTCTTTGTTTAACATTTAATTATGTTTTTGAGTTATTTTATCTAATAAATTGATATTTCAGGTTGCACTACATTCGGCTTCGTCCAATAAATTGACCTTCAGTCGGACTCTAGCTACGAGTGCTTTAGTCATATCTACGATTGTGCCGAAACATCTCAATAATGTCTCAATAAACATATCTTCGTTATAGTCAAATGCATAACTCCACCTACATTTATATACTTGCAACACCCTACTTACTTCGCAGGGAGTATTCCCCAAACTTTGGAAAGACTTAGATATATACAATCCCACAGAACACCGCAAAAAAAAATAATTAAGCGTCGTCCGGAATTTTAAATTAAAATTAAATAAAATACCCTCAGACTAATTGGTTATGAATTGAGCTTGCATTGTTAAAACCAAAAGACTTCCAATTCTTGGCATGTGCATTAATAATAACCTTTGTTGGAATGAACAAATTTTCGATGTCGCCAAGAACGCTGCGAAATGTCTAGGCTTCCTTAAAAAAATACAAAAAATATTTCACCTTATACAAATCAAGCAAATATGGTATCAATAAATTTTTGGCGAAAACATTAAACAATCATACAGTCTCTGATGTCTTCAATATTTTTTTTAGAAAAACGGTTCATACAAAACTTTCGTAAAGGTCACGAAAGGCATTTTTCCAAAAAGCTCGAAACATTAGGATTTGTTGGGACTTACACCAGCAAACGTCATACTAAATTTGAATTGTTCAATATATCGCACCTTCGGTGTTACAACGACGTAAATGCAAGAATGTCGATTCTTTACAAAATGCAATTTAACATTTTTATACCCTATCCTAAGGGCGTTTTAGAACACAGTTTTGTAAGACTTTTTAATATTCGTGGTCGGCCCCTTGAAGTATATACTATTTAGCAATGTCCGTCCGTTGCCAAGGTGCCCTAGACTTACTATGGAGCACTGTCAATTTCAAGAACCTCAAAACTAGGCAGAGAAATAGGATTTGCGGTGTAAAGAAATATCTATAATATTTGAGGTATTCCATTCATTGGTAAAGAAATGTCTTGTCAGAAAACAATTTACTTGAAACTCAACTTAGCAAGGTTCGACATTTTTATACTTAATTTTGTACGCCTTTATCGTTAACTAATTCTTTGAGGAACATTGATTGTAGTATAGTTTTTATTGCTTACCACATCATTTACAGGACCACGTCTCTTTATAACGTAAAGTGCACAACTCAAATGCACGTGTAAGCCATGTACATGTGCAATTTGGGGTTCTAACTCTAAGCGTCATACTACACCCAGAAACCTATATCTAAAAGTACTATGAAAATGATACGATTATTATTATTTGATTATTATTACGTAATATAAATAGAATTATTCTATTAAAAGCCTGAGACACGGCAGCATTCTAGCCCCTGCGACCCCGAGCACCCTGCTTCCACGTAGACTTTGTCTTTAAAAATAAGGTTAGTCATTCTTGTCGTCTCGAACCTGTAAACAGCTAAAAAAAGTACCTTCTTCTCCAATCGGCGGAACGAGAATAATCATTTTTTTCTTCGAAAGAGCATTCAATATAAAGTCTCAGTCTAAGGATACGGGTTCTGTAGATTGTATAGCATACATTTTGTCTTTCGAGTCAGGAGATTTGAACCAATTTGTGTTGCTAGTTTTGCACTAAGTTACCATATTAAAAAAGTGTTTTGACATGGCTTTAGGTCAAAGGGTGTGACCTGGAGCCCGTTCAAAAAACATAGTTTATATAGATAGTCTAAAGGTCACTTTAAATAATCATCAAATACTAAGTTGTCATTCGTGGTTGCTGCTTGTTTGCTTGTTGATAGCATTTATTTTTCTTGTCGGTTTTAACTTCAAGGCCAACTAGTTTCGCCTGTTCTTCAATAGCTGTGAAGGCCTCGATTATCTTCCGGGCTGGAAGCCACACTGGTACTTGCCAATTTGCAGAAGGGTTCGGACATGTTCACAGAGGAAGTTTGATAAGATCTTTAAGACATATCGTAGGATATTGAGATGATATTCCAGTCATCGGACATGCTTCCTTGCAACCGTAGGAGTTTAATAAAACCAGTCTCTTTAGTAGAGTCATTTTCTTTAAATGTTTGAAAATGTGTAGAGCCGGGTACGTTCTTAATAATGACGACCCTGAACAAGCAGGCTTTGAATCCTTTTTACCTATCACCTACGTCTATAATTGAAACAATATCGACTACTTGATCACCCTGTAAAGCTTGCTTGCTTACTTACTAGATCTACTTATATTATAAGGTATAAGTTATACCGACACCAACTGTAGTTGTTGGCATTCACAATCGGTGCAGCAAGAGTGATAACTGACTATTTTCCCTTCTTTTTTGCACATATTTTGTTTCTTTTTTTTTTTTTTTAGTTTTTCTCATATCACAGACATTGCTGTGACCTGTTTACTGTGGGTGGTACAGAGGAGAAGAAAAAGAGGGAGCACATATTATCGGCGGCGACAGTCCGCCATGTTTATTATAAATGTAGTATGTACGTTAACGTATTCAATTGAATAAAATGCGGACATATTTAGTTGCTTCGTCGCACTGTTAACGTCAACGTCTTCATCAAACTACTATCGTGTATGTATCTATGTATATGTATGTAACTACCAACAAGCCAGCCCTGCTCTGCTCTGCTAGGCTAAGCAGTTATAATAGCTAGAAGATAGACAGAAGAATAATCGCAAATCAAGAGTGAGTTATTTTCTCAAGAAATGCACAGATGAATGAACAAAACAAAATACAAATTAAATTGCAAAAAATCTTTTGAATAGAGAAATGTATCATAGATTTGAAAAGTACATATGTACCAATGTTGCTGATGTCAGTGCATAAGACATAGAGCGAAAGCAAATTATACATATTTACATCTGTGCTACATGTTTGCAAGTTAATTTGTTTACATTACACAAAACGTAGAATAAAGAGACGCCACAAAAAATACAAAAAAGGAAATATGTATGTAAAGTCTAAAAAAACGCAGCCATTTTGATTTTTCATGAATAGATTTGGTGACACAAATGAAAATGTATCTATGTAGGTACATATCTATAAAAGTAAACTGTCTATACCTGGTGGTGTTGTTGTTGTTGCTGTATGTACAAATGGTTAAAACGACGGTTTTTTTTTTTTTTTAATTTTTTGCTCATTGCGCTCCTCTTTTACTTCTTTTTCGCCTGAGTTGTGTAGTCATCGTCGTTGCCATTGTTGAGGTTCTCCTCCTATTCCCGGTGCTCCCTCCTCCTCATCCTCCTTATCATCAGTGCCACCTCTTGAACTGCAAAGACACAAATTCGTTCAAATCGAACTGAGAAATTCGCTTAAAATCGGCGAAAATGAAAATGAAATTTGAAATTCATTTGCCGCACACGTAATTGTATATATATATATGTATCTGTACAAAAAATGATATTTGTGTAAGTATATATATCTGCAACACCCAGCTATCTATATCTAAAAGGTGAGTTTGTGTACAAGTTTTATCCGCCGATCCGAATAGCAAAAAAATACGTAGGTATATATTTCTTCATTTTGGTTTACTTTGAGTCGTGGCATATTTTTACATGAATTTCATTCTTTCTCCTAGGGGGGTAGGTAGAGGTATGTTTCTACATCAAAACGTCAAGCTCGCGACCTAACCTACACAGAAGTTAAAAATGTAAATGTAGTTATCTAATGGATATTATTTTTGGATTCCATTATAATGCCTATTGTTGCTAGGTCTGCTCTTGGATTGCATTGAATTTTTAAATTTTTTTTCGTTTATTTTTATTTATTTATTTGTTCTATTTTTTTTCTGTAATTTTCAAATAACGTCACAAAAAATTTCTGAAACATTTATGAATGTTACTGATTTATGCGCAAGATATTTAAGAAAATAAATTGCTTGTGTAGGTGCTGGTTGGCTTGGTAAATATATTTACTCCTGCATTTTTCAAAGACTTAAGTTGGTATTAGTCACGTTCAGTTGCCAATAGCATTTCAGATCAAATCGTGAAGCTGTATACCTGGGTCGTGATATTGTCGCACCAGCAATTTTCCGATTTCTGTTGAATGTTCTTGATATCTTTTAGGAAATGTACAGATTATAATAAATGCAAATAATGTATTGCAAAATGAGGTCATAAAACGCATTGCACTGCTCAATTTGTTTTTACAGCTTGTTAAAATTAACTGCGTCAGTGGCGTAGATAAGGTGGGAATCAAGGGGTCCAATGAGTCTACAAGTAAAGTACTAAAGAAATGAAAACAAATTCCGCATCAGGAAAGAAAGAATTATGAAAGAAAAAATAATAGAAGGATGTGCTCTTCAAGCATGCTTCATTCAAAATTTAAAAAGAACAGCTAAAAGAACATCGATTTTCTTCTGTGATTGTTAAGAGCTTCGCTAGAGAGTAGGCTAGCTAATATAAAGGAATTTACCACTTTCAATGATTCCCTAGTCAACAAAATAAAATCCATTCGTCCGTTTGGTTTTGCTGGGTATGTCTTTGGAAAATAATTTTAAATTTAGGTTTATTAAGGACATACTACGTGAAGTGTGGAACTAATTTTGGTAACCCTCTCCCACCGTCCCCCTACGCCCAATCGCAAAAAGTTATCTAGATACGTCACTGAATCTGAGCTGAGTTCAAAAGTCCCAAAAAAGGATCCATTTTTCCGCCAAATCGATCGATCGCTGTGATGTGATGTTATTACGTAAAGCCAAGCAAAGTTTACCAAATATTTAATGTGTCAAATGTGTTATTTTCTAAATGTGCATTCGTAAACGATTATTTGAAAAAAAAAAACATGTCCGAGGCGTTTGGTTTTCTCACACGAGCTTACTTAGCTGTTCAAAGGAAAATAAATACAATCTGTTATAAACACATGGATTCTGTGATATACAAACTGTGTTGTTCGAAGCGACAATATTTTTTTTTTAGTTTTCGAATTGCCTAGTTATGTGAGGTGGGTACTTGAATGTATTCATTTCTAGTTATCATTGAAGTTTACAATCACAGAACAATAACTTGTTTGAAAACATACATGCGTACATACTGTATTATGTACCTACCTCCGTAATTTAAAATTCATGTTCAGCTGACAATTCTCACCTACCTTCGTACCAAATTTTCCACCACAACTCGCGGCAACCTCTTCGGGCATATTAAAATTCGAGTGAATAAGATGGTGGCAATGCTTCTGATAAAACAACGTCATATGCATTGCATACGTCTTATACATTATATACAAAGAAGTAGAAAATCAAAAGAAAATTTCGAAACAATAACAAAGTGTTATAAAAAAATCTGTGAAAAAAGAGACATGTAGTGTAGATTCACTGACAATATCATAATTAAATCTACCATAGAGCTATGCTATGCAATTCACCCTCGTTTAGCACGCTCATTCATTCACATTACAGAAAAGCAATTGTTGTGGGGTGTGGTGAAGTTCAGTGGAGCCTGCTCACCTCCTTATATATTTTTTTTTTCTTTTTTCTCCCATTGGTGGTGGTCTGGTCATCATCATCATCGTTCTTCTTCAATGTTTTTCTCTTGCATTTATATTTTCGCCTTATACATAATTGTTTGCTTTTTTTATATATCTTTTCAATGATGGCAAAATAGCGGTGCAGATGGATGAAGCAAAAACAGGAATAAACACATACGTACATACATAATATAGGCAAGAGAAAATGAATCTATTGCGATGTGTAGTGTATAATTTTTAGTACAATTGAACATATCCACTCACTGACTAGTTAAGCTCACGCGTTCAGCAGCCATTTTTTTTAAAGAAACATTTCTTTTTCCTAGTCTGGCTAGCTGCAGTTTGTACAAAATAAAACACGCAGCGTAAGCACTCAGAATCAGAAACATACAGTACAAAAGTGCATTGCATCAGATTGCATTGGAATTAAAGAAAAGAGAATGACTACATCTATACAAGGAGAAAATGTTTCTATACCTAATATTGCATTATGTATTAGTTTTTTTCAAATTTTATATTTTAAATCCGATGATGGAAGGGTACCTGGTCCCAATACTGGGATGAAGTCATTTTTTGTATTTGGCATCACTTTGAGAGAAACACTGACTTTTGTCATAATTTTGTTTATACTATTTTTGGCCGTCAATTAGGTTTCTTTGCTTAGTACTTTGTCGATAATCGTAGCCGAGTTTAAAGAGATTCCCAATTGTATGTATGTTTTGCTTACCGTCTTTTCAAAATGCGTCTATCATGTCTCCATTTAACTTAGGGTTACCAACCTATCTGCATATTAGGCTATAGACTTTGGACTATTACACTTTGGACATTAAAAAATATAAAATACCAGCCTTAAAATATGCCACTGTTGGTCGAACTGGTCCTACCTCGATAGAAAATTGAACTGAAGTGTGAACTCAAACCTACAATGAAGTAGTTGCTATACACTATAGTAGTCAAACCCATAGTTACCTATGGAGACTTTGACTGGTTAGGTGCTTACTTTTTTTACTTTTTGCTCGTAGACATATTCCGGTAAAATACCATGCGATTAATAGCGCGATACTCCAACTTACTTTGGTATATTCATAAAGCACTCAAGTTGTATGAATGTTTTATTTTGAGCGTACTGAATGTAACTCTCTCAAAGTTGTATCCTTACAGAGATGAATGGAAAAGTAATACATCCAGGTGAACTGATGGTATTAATTGATGGTCTCAAAAGCGTAGACAGCACATGATCCGAACTTTATTCGGCTGATGTGCATCTAATGATGCCGCTTCCGAATAACTGGAATGACTTCCAATCAGGAGAATTTCTGCTAATGAACTGGTATCCGACAGGGATACTACCATATACACTGACAGTCAGGACGCTCTAAAGCGCTGGAATCATGTGTCTTCAGATTCAAAGGTGCTCTAAGCTGTCGCTCATTGAGTAAGTCATTATGCGTGCAGAACCGTTTTGGATTTTTTTAGATACCCAAAAAAGTCTAAAACGGTTCTGCCACTGACATTACCACTGTAACAGAAAAGGTAATGATTTCGCGAATGGGCAATCAAGAAAGGGGGGAGAGAAATGTATATCTTGGGTGTGGTTATAAAATCATCCCAATGTTTGTTAAAAGTGTCCCAAAATTAATGGAAAGTGTCACAAAAATGGTTAGTCTTAGCGTATCGAAGATTTTGTGGCTAGACCTGGATAAAAAGTGAAGTAAAGAGATTTTGAATCCGAATAGATCTAAAATCTACCATTTGTTATACTATTTGGAGACAACCTCCTTAAGAGACGTGCCATAAGACTCGTACTTTCAGGTTACACACATACTGTGTAAATGGGAAGACATTTTTTGTAGCAGAATAACATTAGAGGTGTGGAAGATCTAGGAGATAATAAAAGATAAAGCTTTTGCAGCTAAATAAAATTCTGCAAGGGAATGGTTTCGGATTTTTATTGTGGTTGGTTGTTGAAGACTTTTAAAGTGGTCTTATAATAGTCCTTAGTGTTTGATGGCTCAATGACTTCCATAACTCTGCCTAACGTAACCTAAGATAATGTGTTTCATTCATAAGAACATCACACTTTTTCATAAATGAACAATGTATCCCATTTAATGGATTTTTGCGATGACCCATCACATCCCTATGATGCGATTTCGCAAACATTTTTAAAGTCGATATCTTATATTTGTTTGAAAATAAGTTGCAGTGATTCAATTGGTTCCATTGTTTGGTCTTGCAAAATAAAACATATTCTAGAATTTATTCGTTTCGTTGTTCCATTATTCGCTTTAAACAAAATTACTGATATGCAAAATTCATTTGCTCCGTTTAATCGCGATTTAAAGAATTGAATTCCATGTAAACGCAGTTCGAAGTCACTGTGAAATAAATTTGTCACGCTCCAATTGAAACAAAACGCTTAACCGTGAAACCATTCAAAACAAGAAAATTTTATTTGAAAAAATATTATTTTTTAACGTTATTAATTTATATATTAAACGAAAGCTGTTTTAGGAAAAGGTAATTGCTTATCATAACTAACACGATCAGTAGTCTTAAACTTACACTTGAAATGTATGTGGATTCCCTTCCTTTTCACTATATTTTTTTTGTTATCTTACATTTTTACACAAACACAACGCTTATAAAGACACGTATTTGTCTCTATTTTTTCCATTTGCCCGAATTTGTCTCTAAGGGGTTTCAGTTGCCCCACGTCATTTAAGGGGTAATTGCATGATATTGAAAAAAAATTTAAGTGAAAAATAAGTTTTCAAATGGTTTCAAAATGCAATGGAAATTCAAAATTTCTAACACCCCTAACTTTTCATATTCATTTTTTTTTTATATTATATAATGTAATACAAGTTTCTTATTTTAGAAATTACAATCGCTAAATTTTGTTAATGATTAATCACTCAGATTCCAGATATGTTATTACATATTAGAAAATCCATCACTTTTAATATCTTTTAATCATCGATGTTTTTTGTTTTTTGTTTAATCATTCGCAGTCACCTGAATAATTATATGTTTTGTTTTTTTCTCAAAGGCGTGAAATGATTCTTAAAATAAGTATTTAAATTTAAATCCAAAATGAATGTGCGTAGTATACAAAGTATAAAAATAAACACAAGTGTCAAGAATGTTGACTTTTATTTTTTATTTGTTCTTCTCTTCTGTACTAAATTTACTACATGCAAGAATAAGAGGTTATCTGTTTTGATAGGGAAAAGCACTGCCAAAAAAGGCCGGCCAGCTATAGAAAAAGAATGTCGATCAAGGTTTTTTTGTCAGCGATTTTAATCAAACGAAACGAAATACGTCATCAGAAAGTATGTTATCGAAAGAAAATGTGAACGACTATAACGATTGCCAAGTACTTGAAAATTGTTTGCTAAGCAGAGAGTTTTTTTTAAAGTTTTATACTATGCTTTTACAGCAGTTGGCACTTTTGCTAAATAACACAAGAAAGGCTTCTTAGAGCTAAGTTCAATGGTTTATTTAACTTATTTTTTGAGCAAAACCGTCAAGCACAGCGGGAATATGTAGCTGTAAGACTTTTATAATATATTAGTCTAGTTCCAGTAAGTCTCACGTAACTATGCATTAACTCTAAGCCACATAAGGTCCAAGGGATCTTAGCATTTAATGAGGTTGAGCAATGACAGCTGATAGATAAAATGTGACAGATGATTGATCATGGATGACAGGTGGCAAATGACACATGGCAAATAAAAGATGACAGGTGAAAGATGAAACTAAGCTCTAATTGAGCTAAAATTTACGCAAACATTCGCTTTAAAGCGGTAAAAAATTATGCGCTGAACACAAAAACTTCTGTATGACTTTACACGCACCCAATACAGGGTGTTACAGATTTAATGTTCAATATAGTATGGGATATAATTTGTGAAAATAATATTAGAAGACAAATGTTTTAAAGCAAGGTCTACCTCCAATTTGTACCCTTAGTTGCCGAAGATTTAAGGAAAGCCCTTACTCCCTTAATAGCATCAGAAACTTCATATAGGGCTCATTTAAATTTATTCGTTGCCGTACGAACATTATTGTATTCCTGCTCCAGTAACTCATCAATAAAATTGGATTCAATTCATATTATTTTAGACTTTACCAGGGCACATAATGTATTTAAGAAATCAAACTCATCGCGCCACCTACCGGCAAGAGAAGTTCAATGCTTTCCAGACTAGAATAAAGAAAAATAAGTAATCGGGTGATGTATAGGAGGTAATGGTGGAATTTTGTTGTTGATCTTACTCAAACAGCTTGATAAAAATAAGTAACAAATAAAGATTAAAAGTTAAATGCACATCTATCTACTCTAATGTAATATTAATATGTATCAAGAAACGATCTTTCAACACAAGTGAATTTAATCAGTATATACTATACTATGTATATCCGGTCTTCTTTATCTCTATTTTGCAAATTATTGCATATTAATTAGACTTAAATTTAGCTTGATTTATGTTAAGCATTCTTATAAACGAACAGAAAGAGTTTGACTGTTACTATACAAATACTTCGAGTAGGAACAAAAACAAAAAATATATAGATATGTAAATCGATAAAAGCCCACTATAGAACTGATTAAAATTCCATATATATAGGTACGTACATATAATAATATCAGAAATACTCGTTCTTTGTCTTTTCGTGCAGCCGTAATTGACCTTTCCAGAAATAAATGCAATACCATACACATGTATAGAAACCTACCTACATGTAGATATATGTATGTATGTTAACATTTATTTATCAACACCACCCTAACAAGAGTCACCTTGGTTAAATAAACGAAAATAAAATACAGTACTAAATGTACATATGTCCACATATATGTATATAAAATTTATGTACTTCAATTCATGAAATAAAAAAAAAAATATTGAAAACACTTCACTTGGCAACGCTTTTGCTGTTGCCTACTTCCGCCGTCACTACACCGCAATAATCGCGCAGCCACCTCCATCGCTCCTTTCGTGTGGTTCATATCGTCGCGCAATGCATTCTCCTTTTTTTTCGTCTTTCATTTTGCTTTAATTCACTCACAAAATGTAATCGGTGGGTAAATACTAAGCAAACGACAAAAATAATAAATTTTATTATTTTTTATTACACATTATACATATATACATATATATTATGCATAAGTAGGTAGGTATATTCAAAATATTGTTTTGCGACACTCTTCATATGTACTGAATGTCACTCGGGTAAATGTGCAGTGTATACTATATTAGTACATTCAGTACCCAAAAGATGTGTGGGAGGATTATTTGCTTATTTAAGAAACGAAATAAATCAATATCATCAAGAAATATGACGAACTTCGTTTTTCTGTGGAATCAACCGAAGAAAACAGAAGTTATGAACTAACAAATTGCAAATGAATAAAAATAGGATTCCACGAAATGAGAAAGTGTTCAAACAAAGAGTTTTTCTTTTATTTTTTTATTTCACAATGAAATGTGTCTTCTAAACATACTGTTATTCCTCATTGCTACAAATAGTTAAAATTTTGCGGTCGCTAACAACGCACGGGAAACTATCATCTGTCAGTTTATGCAATAATTTTTATCATTCACAATAGTTTTCGAAATAATTTAGTAAATTTAGTACACGTAGATATCCATGGAAATATAAATATATATATATAAAGGAAGGAAACCATGCCTAGGAACACAAACAATGGCTACCTCACCTCTCAGGTAATGTCTCAGCAACTTAAATGTGCACTCGATAACTAGCTGTTCAAATGAAAGTTTATACAATAAACCCAATGAAAACAGCAAAAACAAAGAAAAAAAAACTTTCTTTTCGACTTTCAAACTGATTCATTTTAAATCAAAAACAAAAAAAAAATACCTCTCGCTCTAATTAAAAGTTTTCATATTTTCCTTTGATTATTTACATGCAATGTCAATCTTGAATAATTTTATTTATATCTCATTTGTTTCTGTGGGTGTATGAGTGTGTTGTATTTTAAGCTAATTTTCATAAATTAAATCGCTCACCTTGGCATTTAAACGACTATTTAATCGATTTGTTTATGTGAATAGGTTTTTTTTTCTGTGTCACCACAAAACACTCCTTGTTCCTTACTGACATTCTGCTAATTATTAAAGTCACTTAAAATATACAATACAAGTAATATTCGTCACACTTGTCTCGTATCGTCATATCGTATTTAAACTGTAAATTTTTTAATTATCATATTTAACTGATTGCCGCCTGACACTTGACTATGATTGGATCACAAGTAGGATTTACGTAGCAGCAAAATAAGTGCTTTAAAATTAAGCTTACCTAATACTTCTGGTTTTTATTCTCTATTTTTAGTAACTAAACTAATTGTTTTGAGTAGCAAAAACAATAGCAAATGCATTATGTGTCAAGGTTAACACGAATTTCGATACTTAATTTGTTGTGTATAGAGACTCTGATTGGTCACTATTGCGCATTAAGAATGTATGAACTGAATCGTAAATGGATTCCTAATCCAAAAAAATTAAGAATTAAAGTTGATACCAACGTGCTTTTTTTAACTGTCACCTATTGTGAATATTTTGATAATAAAATGACCACAGGGCCACATATCGGATCCTGGTTTTGACAAAAAACAAAATTACTAAAAATGTACACATGTTTTTTGAATTTTCTATCTTGAGCTTCCCACAAACACCGAACTCCACGGCCATAGCACCGCTGGAAATGACTTGCAGGTTCAATAATTTAGTGCAGTTTAAATATTCTTAATATAGCCTTTTTGTGTGCAGTGGTTAATTGGAGTTACATTGGAGTACTAAGCTAGAGGTAGTTGGTTCAAATCCCGACCTGTACCACCTGAAAGTTTTTATTCGCTGCCCCACGTCTGACAAACATCCAAGGTTAAGAAGGGCAGGAACTGTCAATAGTCGCTTCTCAAAAATTAATAGCCTTCCGGAATCGGCACTAAACTGTAAATCTCTTCCATTCGTGCCGAAAAATATATCTTTGCAACACACAGTGGTTGGAGAAGATAGGCTTTTTGGGTCCTATGTGGCCTAATATATTTTTTTTTTTTTTGAAATATTCTTGCATTCTTGAAATATGTTAACACTTTAGTATTAGGTAATAAGGTTAGAAAATGTAACTCAACAAATTTAACGTAGTTATAGGTAGGGGTTTTTCCTAAATTCAAAAAAGTGTTGAAGATGGAAATTCAAAAATAAATCGCTGTCCTATGACCGAATAGTCAAACAATATTAATTTTGGTTTATAAAGCTTAATGCAAATGTAATGAGAATGAGTTGATGTAATTTTGAACGAACGATTCTCATACATAAGTTAGGTAATAGAAGAAGTTAAAAATTTGGAAAACAATGCAGGTTCAACGGATCTTCTCTGAAAGTGTTGGGACCAGTGCTGTTGTTTTTTCAATTTGAAGAGGAGCCCATTTGAAGATTTTGGAGAGCCGTTTTAGTGAAAGAGGAGCCACCAAAAAAGTATCAAATATTTGGTGTATGGACTAACTCATGAAAATGTTGGTTTCGGATTTTCTTTTGTCGTTTTGATGAGTTTTTTCTTCGATTGTGAGGAAAGCGGCGGCGGTGGTATTATTTTTGACTGCTTATATTCCTTCGGTTTTCTTATTAAAAATCTTAAGTAAAGAAATTGGTTGCAGCATAATTAACGCTCGACGAAGAAACGAAAAGTTGTCAAAGAACTTACTTGTCCATTTTAGCCAGACAAAAACAAATTGTTCTTAGGACAACTCCATTACCTGTGCCCATGTGAAATTTAAACGTCATGAACAGTGTTTGACATTGACAATGGGTTAGTGACATCGATTACCTATACTCAAAATAGAGATGAGCAAATTATTAATGCAACGAATATTAGTTATCAAGTTGTAATAAAAATCAATTTTTTTTGCATTATGCATTAATTACTTTTGTTCATAATAAATTTATAAATTTGAGGAGCCATTTTGATTTTTGGTAAAATCTACTAAAGGAGCAATTCCGGCAGCCCTGGTTCGGACTACTGGAGTGGTTCTGACAAAGACCATCCCACTTTTTCTATTATTCTCATCTGATGTCATGAACGAATAGGTATATATATATATGACATGTTCACCATACCTACCTAACCTACGTCCGTTGTATCGGGCGTAAAGCAAGAAGCACCCTTGTCAATAAAAAGAAACCCATGCAGAGCATAAAGTTTATCGGTATGAGATGAGATAATAAACTGGTTGAACTTGTTTCAACTTAGAACAACAGAGAATTTCAACCAAACATCAGAGAACAAGAGAGAATTAAATAAAATCGTAAAAAAGACAACAACGTTTTTTGCCGTTTGTCAGTTGTCAGATTCGGATTCATATTCAGATCTTACCCGATAAGGTGGCGAATTAAGTTTTTTTTTGCTGTTTTATCTCTTTTATTGCATAAATAAACGATTTCCTTACAAGGACCCGAACAAAAACATGCTCAATTGCGCAATAAAAAAATAATGTGTATGCGGTTAGATATGTACGTATGTGCCTACATACCTGTCTATATGTACATAGGTATAGTGAATAAAACCTTCGTACCTATTTCTAAGGTCCGAAATCGTACCTAGGTACACCTAATTTAGTTAAAAAAAACATTTTTTAATACTTACATAAGTAAATATACAATTTAACCTTTAACTTAAAAATCATTCCCACTCGCAATTTAAAACAAAATAAAATCCTAATCAGTGCTAAAACATTAGAAACCGTTAACAATAGCAACCATCAGACTTGCCCGCAAGCAACATTGCAATACTATGCATCCTATATCAATATCACGAATCGTTGCCGAAACTCTATCTCTTTCCCGTTTCTTCCAATTGTTTTTGCACATATGCCGCATCTCTTTCCTTCTTTACGTAGTTGTTTCTCTTCTTTTATTTGTGCCAAATCAAGTTCTATTATAAATGAACTTGACGCGCTCGCGATAGTTTTGCGGTTATGCGATGTCATGCATCATGCAATAAACACGACGACGCGACGTCGTCGTCGCTAGCGAAGAATGGGTGGGAATCTCTCTCTCTCCAGTCCTTGCTTCGTATCGTATCATCGTCATCCTCATCGCGCAAAACACTTCTCTGTCTATCTGTTTGCTGCTCCCTCCCGTTGTGCATCATCATATTGTGTTTCTTCGGTTCATTATTTTGTTGGAATCATTTGTGCGAAAATGAAAACAAAATAAATGTTAAAGCGGGCGGATAAAGAGCGTCGCCGCTACTTTTGTTGTTTTCTTAAAAGCTCAGTCACTCACATCGGTGAGCGCATGACGAAAGCGGCAGCGCGCAACGGACCCGTTGAGTAGTGTTTCATTATTACCGTATTTTGTTTTTGTTTTGCAATTCGTTAGTGAAGTAAAGTGGTACGAACCAAACTACGCATTTTTTGCAAGTGCGAGTGAGTGGAAGAGAACGAGAAAATGAAAACAAAGGCAAAGAGTACAACCAAAAAGAAGAATACAACAGCAAAGAGGAAAAGCTTTCGAGTGAGTGTGACCGCTGTCGGGTGTTTTTTTTTTCGCTCATTTTTTTATTTATTTGTGTTTTGTTTTTTATTTATGTAATCAGATCATTGTATGCACGTGCTGCTTGGTGGAATTAGCCGTGTAAATAAGTAGTTAATTTATTTTGTTTGTTATAAGAATATTGAAAGTGTATAGCCACTATTGTGAATTGGCTAAACGGTTTGAGTGGATCTTTGACATTTCTTATGGTGATTTGAAATTAATTCCGTTTTAATTGATAATTGGAAATATTTTGACCTATTTACTTGATATATGTATATAAGTACTATATGAATGTGTGTATTTACATTTTTTAATAGCTTTACGTTCTCTCTTCTTCCCTTGTCACCCCCAGCAGATTGTCTCTCTAACACACACACACACATATATATACACAGAGAAACATACAATAGCATACATCTAAAAATAGGTAATGAAAATGAAAATTTTTGCGTGACGACGTCACGATAACAAAGTGACGTCTCGACCTTGACTCCAACAGAATGAACTGTGCGGTTGCGATGAGGAGCGTTCGTGTAGTGTGCAGTGCATTCGCCTTTTTGAATTTTATATGCCTAATTATGTATGTAGTGTTGTTGGTAGTATAAATGGGGTTTTGGTTTGCTATGGTAAAGTGCGGTGTGGTGTGGTTTGGCGAGGTGAGGTGAAGTCTTGGTATATTGAGTGTTCAGTTCGTTTGATTGTGGAAATAGAGATGGGGAATGGGGATGGGAATTACGTGAGCATTGGAAACTGGTTTTTCTCTTCTTTTTTTTCTTCTTCTATTTGAGACTGTTTGCCGGGGCTGCTGGTGCTGGTGCTGGATAAGGAGGATGATGGTGATGTGATGGGCTTAGCTTAGCGGTTTCATGCCGTTTAGTTTTTTTTTACGAAGAGTCTTCGTGGAAGTGTTATTTTTATATTTATTTATTTTGTTGTAGAAATGAGTAAAATTATATTGTGTGATCGGATCGTGATGTGATGTGATTTGCGATGGGGAGCATCGCGTTGTAAATGTAAGTGCGAGCGGTGCACACATATGACATGATCGTTGTTTTCATTCAACAATGAGCAAAAGAAATAGAGAGGTTGGAATAAATAATTGATTAGAGTAAGTTAGATACATTGATATGTTGGATTGGTATGTGGGTAAATAAATATTTAGGTACCTATGTAAATACCTAATACAGTACATTTAATGGGTAGGCATATGAACCAGAAGTTTTAAATGATAAGGTAGATGCAGTAGAATCGTGATGATGTGAAGCAATTAAAATATGTCCAGTTTACAGTCTAGAGAGAGATTCACATTGTCATGTAGAAAAAATCTCAACTTTATAAAGAGCTTTTGTTTGGGTAGGTGGTAGGTAGGTACGTTCAAAACATTTAAATTTAAAACTTTTGAACTGCTGCGAGAATTGCTGGAAGACTTTTTTAAATCATTGAATTTGATAGATTTGTATGGTTAGTGATTGCTGTTGAACAGCATTGTCAAGTTTCAATCAAAGCTTATCTTGTTTTGAATTTAATCGACTTTCCAAGTAACATGCCTATATATGTGTTTGCATAGTTTTTGTTAATTACTGTAGGTACAAATAAATAGGCAAACATTCGTACGAACGTAGTGAACTCGAAAATGAGCGATACCTACATATGTATGTTTACCTCAAAACACAGTTGCGTGAATAAACACATTTATTTGAAATACGTCGCTAAAAACAGATTAAAAAAGCCTCTCTTAGTCTCTCCTTTTTTCTTCACACTACTATTATTCTTCTTTACCTAGTATTCTATTACAATCAGGAACTTTTTGTTTGCCTTAAGAGCGTTAAATGTAGCTACTTCGTTTTAAAAGTGGGAAGTAGAGAATTGTACAATAAAACAAAAAAAAAATTAACAATTGTCGTAGGAGTAAGAAAAAAATAGATTTGCATTTGCCTGTTAAACCATCGCTAAACCAAATGTGATAAGTTAGCTGAAAGTTGAAGAGCCATGAGCTACAAAATCGAGACTTCTAATGAGCCCACCGACAATTTGTTCATGCTAATTAGGTATGTTAACTTAAAATTGTTTACGTGCGATCAGGACACAATTTTGCTAACTTCTTCGCGGAAATTTATCTTTGTACAAATTTTTGTGCGCGTGCAAGATACTATACAAAATTATAAATGAATACAGCAGTCAATTAGGTTTGGTGGGACACCCACGACAGTGTAAAGGTTAATACGTTGTCTTCTTACTCGGAAGTTTTAGTTTTAGGTATAATCGTTAAAACCGTTTTTTTAAGCCGAAAGCCGTTTTTTTAACTTTTTAACATATTTACATATTACAGAGATATTTCATAGTGCGGGAAACAAACTTAATTTGACAGGTGAAACAAAGAAATAAGGTCGCAAAAACGGCATTTTGCAATTAAACGTCGCGAAAAGTATTTAGTCTTTGCTCCTCTATACTAAAAGCCTGATTCTTTTCAACTCTGAATTGCTCGATACAGTGAAATATGCAGTGAAAACCAGGCTTGGACACTGTAACGAGCAAAAACATTTTTGAAGTAAATATAAATGTAAAAATCAAAATAAACATAGTAAACTTCGTAAGTTTACGATGTAGTTACATCAAATGTCAAAATATGTATTGTACTGCACAAATTTGGTGTTTAAATCAAAAAGTAGACTTGGTAAGCTTTAAATACGTCATTGGAATACTTAATTCGTTACATTTCGATTTAAACAAGGCGCGTAACAAAAAGATTATTTGCAGAAATAAAAAAGTACCTTATTATACATACAAGTGGTGTTTTCAATTACTTTAACTCGATTATTTTAAATTCAATGAACGACGTTTAAAGAAAAGTCCATTTATTTTTTTATTATTTACGCAAACAGTTTTATGTCGATTTTAATTGGCCCATCCAAAACAGCACTGATAGACAGAATTTGCAGTAAGCTCTGACGATTGTAGATCAGTGAACGGAAATCGATATTAAGGGGCGTTTATGAAACATCTGTTGTAAACTTTCACTTTTACGCAAAAAGTAAACCCTCTTCATTCGATGAATCCCCTAATAAAACTAGAATTGGGTGTTATTTTAGTAAAAATGAAATCGGTTTTAATAACGATTGCTTTATTAAAATTAAAAAGCAAGCAATTTATCACAAGACACTGCAGGTTTAGCCTGGTAGGTACGCTGCTCGCAATATATTTAAGCTTTCATATAAAAATATCTCGCAAGAAATATGTTTGCCGGCTGTTTAATCTAGTATAAAGAAATCAGAAGGTAGAAGGACATGTTTCGATGTAAATATCTTTTGCATCTTATGCTTAAATGATATTTCAATGTTACAGTTGTGTCCCTTCAAAGGAGAAATTTGTAAATTTTTGGTCGTAATGTAGTTCAACATTAAGGCCTTTAATGTGCATCACATTAAATCGAAATAATCGTTTTAAATCATCAAACTTGAACTGTATATACCTTGTAATGAATTTATTGAAATACATAGCTTGTCATATTGAAATGAATATTGAAGAGATAGAAAAGGTCTTTGCTGATTTTTTTTTGCATCGGAAATAAAATAAATACTTCTTCCCTTTATAAACAAATAATACCATTTAGTTATAATTTCGTGCAAGTATTTACTACTGATAAATATTTAAGTATTCAATTGTAATACAAAAAAAACGTTGGCAACTCTTTTTCCCAATATCAGTTCAATCTTGACCAAATGGTGTGTGAGTACGAAATGTACGCGAATACGGAAACGCTGTTTTTTTTGCATTGAGATGATAAATATTTATGCAAAAGCGCGACTGACAAAGTGTGTGTATGTGTGGTGTCTACCCGTCTCGTCTGTCACACTTTTCCATTGAAGTCTTGTTTGATCTCCTTTTCACACTCTTTGCTTTAAGGCACTCCAACTCAACGTCATCAGCTGTCTGTACTGTAACATATTAATTTCTCGCACCATCAACGGTCGGCAAAGTGGGTCCCAATTCATCAGATAAAAATATATCTCGTCTGCTCGAAACGAGACAAGTGCACTGTCGTTTCATTCTCTTGTCTTGGTCTATCATACCAACTGTCGGCATCACAGTTCTCTGCCATCCCGGTCGATTTATATACGAAGTTCCCCATCGCCATTTTGTTTGAGAGGATGTCGTACACATACACACTACACCAAAGTACTTCTATCTCACTCATACGTGAGAGTGAGATGGCTTCGATATATGCGTTTTCTTTTTCTTCCTTTGGCTTAGAGAAACATTTTCTCTCGTCTCTCGATATATTTTTTTTTCTTCTTCGTCCAACACAAAGTCGTTTTTTCCACTATTTTGCATTGTGAAAAAGTTTCTTTCTGCCGTAAAAAAACTGAAATAAATAGTAAATTTTCTGTGATAAAATACATAAAAATTGCCCATGTTCGATTAAATTTAATTTCAAAGTTGTAAATCGCAAAGAAATTGCTAATTTGAAGTAACAGTTTAATTTTTCGTCTCGAAAGGGGTGAATTTTTTTGACTTTTTTCCCTGTTGTGCGGTTCGGTTTCTCGCACTAGTTGTGTAGTGGTGTATGTGTTTTTTGTCTGTGTAAATGAAACGAGAAAATGAATTAGAAGAAAAGAAGACATCTTGTGTCAAATTAAAATTTTCAATTTTCTTATTCGAATAAAAAAGAAAATATAGAAAACAAAATTGAAAGTGTGGAAAAATGTTAATAGTTTTATGTGATTCTCTAGTAAAAGTTAATATTTTTATAGTCTCGTAATAAGATTTGCATGTTTTTTTTTGTTGAAGGAGAAGAAGAAGAAGGAAAATTAATAATTTGGGAAATTTTTCCCTCGAGACTCGAAAGTTGTTCATCAAAATGAATTTCACCAACGAAAAAGGTTAACATTTTAATTGGAACTTTGGTTTTGAGAACATTTTTTACCTGTATACATGTGTACATACATATATTTCCAATGTGCAATGTGCAAGCTGATTTATTTATTTAATTTCTAAATATAATTTTTTTTTATAGATGTCCGCCGGCGCCCAATTGCAGATGGCACCACAGACGACGTCGACCATAAACCATCACCAGCATCACCAACATCATTTTACCACTAATACACCACAGCAACAGCAGCAGCAACATCAACAGCAACAACAACAGCAGCATCAGCCACAGCATCATCCTCACCATCCGCATCAGATTCAACATCACCAGCAGCAGCAACAACAGCAAATTCCACATCCTCAACAGCAACACCCACAGCAACCTCATCCTCAGCAGCAGCAACATCCCCAGCACCAGCAACATCTGACGGGTCATAGTAATCCGGATTCAAATATGAGCACAGGATCTTCACACAGCGAAAAGGATGTCAACGATATATATAGCTCTGCACTAGGCGTGGGTGGTGGTGTAACTGCATCGGGGGTGAATGCCGCAAATATTGGAGTGAATAATCCAAATAACGGTAATAATAACAATAGTAGCGGCTTAGTCTCAGGTGGTGGAATAGTTGGAGTAGGAGTTGCCCTAAATAGTAGCAGTAGTAGCACTAATAATAATAACGGAACTCTCATGAACACAGGCAACATGGGTGCACTGGAGAAACTGCCACGAACACCGTCGGAACGCAAGCGAAAAAGGAAAGCGCCACCACCCTCGGCAGACGATAGCGGTGGTGGTGGAGGTGGTGGTGCCGGTGGCGGCGGTGGTGGAGGAGGAGGCGGCGGCGTTCCATTACCCGTCGGTGGCGTTAGCGGTGTGGGCGTAGGAAATGCGAACAAGCACAATCCGCGCCTAGTACTGCAAGTAGGCTCAACGAATTTTCCCTTGAATCTGGGTAGTACGCAGGCGTCAGCATCGGACCGCTGTGGAATACCGACGACAAAAGGTGCCCGCCTCTCTATGCCGTTAAACGACAGCAAAAAGATAAACGATTACTTTAACAAGCACACGGCGAACAGTCCAATTAGACAGCATGCGGGATCAAAATCACCGTCGCCCTCGCAGGGCGTTGGCGCAGCCGTCAGTGGCAGTGCCGGCGGCTACCCTATATTTCCACCTAGTCCACAGCAGCCCCCGATGAGCGGTCTAACCGCCGTTCCAACGGCGGCGACTGCAACAACAACAGGCGGCGGCGGGACGCCCGTTGTCGGTATGAATGCGACAGCAGCCGAATATCACTACAACAAAAATCGTCAAACTTCCAACATGGTTCCTCCGCAGTCACCGTTATCGACGGTGATGCCCACAACCGTCCCAGGTGGCAGCATTGTGGGCGGCAGCAATGTAGTAGTGCCCGGCAGCGTCGGCGTTACAACAGTAGTGAATAGTACAAGTTCAATAGTCGTCGGTGGAAGCTGTGGTCCGCCTCCACCACCACTGCCGCAATTAAGTACGAATTCGCAACAAACCTCCCAACAGCAGCAGCAGTCGCAGTCGTCACAACAGCAACAACTGCAACAGCAACAGCAGCAGCAACAATCATCCCAGCAATCAAACCTGCCACCTAATCAACAACAGCAACAGCAGCAGCAACAAACGTCGCCTCTGCTGCCGCCGCAACTCCATTCACATCATTCGCTTTCAATGCAGACAAAGTCAACGCAGACCGATGTGACGTATGTTGAAATACAGGAACGAGATTCAGAAATTGAATCGAGCAAAACGCGACTCGACGAACTGACAAGACTGTCTGATGAGCAAAAGTGTCAAATAGCCGCTCACCAGAAGCTCATCGATCAACACAAATCGCACATTAACAAGTGCATTGACGTGGTGAAGAAGCTCCTCAAAGAGAAGAGCAACATTGAAAAGAAGGAAGCACGCCAAAAATGCATGCAGAATCGCTTGCGATTGGGTCAATTCGTGACACAACGGGTGGGAGCAACATTCCAAGAGAATTGGACGGACGGCTATGCCTTCCAAGAGCTATCCAGACGGCAAGAGGAAATCTCTGCCGAACGCGAAGAGATTGATCGCCAGAAGAAGCTTCTCATGAAGAAGCGACCGGCGGAGAGTGGTCGCAAGCGAAACAACAACAGCAACAGCAGTAATAACGCCGGAGGCGTTGGTGGTGTTGGTGGCAGTGGCGGTACTTCGAATTCTTCACGCGGCATTGGTGGTGGTGTTGGTCTCGGTGGCGATTCATCCTCATCGGCATTACATAATGGCGGCGGTGGCATTGGCACTGGCAGCGGTACCAGCGGTATCGGCAGCAGCAGCAGTGTCAGCTCTGATACGGCAACGTTCCTAAAGCCAGATCCAGTATCCGGAGCGTACACCGCTCAGGAGTACTATGAATGTGACGAGATTTTGAAACTGCGGCAGAATGCGCTCAAAAAGGAGGACGCTGACTTGCAGCTGGAAATGGAGAAGCTCGAAAGGGAGCGCAACTTGCACATAAGGGAGTTGAAAAGGATATTAAATGAAGATCAGGTGAGGATGAATGAGGTTTTTTTTATTGGGCAATCACAGCTGTCACAGTTTAATCTGACAATGAAATTTGCTATAATTTTTTTTTTAACAACATTTTGACATTTATTCATTCCCATTCGCAGTCCCGTTTCAATAATCATCCAGTGCTGAATGATAGATATCTGCTGCTAATGCTACTCGGTAAAGGTGGCTTCTCTGAAGTACACAAAGCATTTGACTTAAAGGAGCAGCGATATGTTGCATGCAAAGTGCATCAGTTGAACAAGGATTGGAAAGAGGACAAGAAGGCTAATTATATTAAGTGAGTTGTTGGTCGAGATTGTATTTATGTTTTGTTCACCAAACAATATTTTATATATATTATTTATTATAAATTTTCTCCCTTCTCTTTATGCAGACACGCTCTAAGAGAGTATAATATTCACAAAGCCTTGGATCATCCTCGCGTAGTTAAATTATATGACGTCTTCGAGATCGATGCGAACTCTTTTTGTACAGTTCTAGAGTATTGTGATGGACATGATTTAGACTTTTACTTGAAACAGCATAAGACGATACCGGAGCGTGAAGCTAGATCAATTATTATGCAGGTACGTCACTCTTTGACTGGCGGTACTATTTTGAAATCTGTATGATACAACTATTGCCATTTTTTTGTAGGTTGTTTCTGCATTGAAATACTTGAACGAGATCAAACCACCTGTGATCCACTATGACTTGAAGCCGGGCAATATACTGCTCACCGAAGGCAATGTGTGTGGTGAAATCAAAATAACCGACTTTGGTCTTTCGAAAGTGATGGACGATGAAAACTATAATCCAGACCATGGCATGGATTTGACGTCTCAAGGGGCTGGAACTTATTGGTGAGTATGTGTGGGAATTTTGAATTAGTCTGTTCTTTTAATTATCCATATCTGTGTGTGTGTTTTTTTTTATGGGTGGTATAGCGAGTAGTGCGTGGGTGTTGTTTTTTTACTGTTTTAATGTGGCTGACTGAAGAACTAGAATTTATATGAATACTTTTTTAATTTGCAGGTATCTTCCTCCAGAGTGTTTTGTTGTCGGTAAAAATCCTCCAAAAATCTCATCAAAAGTCGATGTATGGAGTGTCGGTGTGATATTCTATCAGTGTCTGTATGGCAAGAAGCCATTTGGTCATAATCAATCTCAAGCCACAATACTAGAGGAGAACACAATACTGAAAGCCACTGAGGTTCAATTTTCCAACAAGCCAACCGTTTCGAATGAAGCAAAAGTAAGTTGGGGGGGTATTTTTTGTACCAATTTTTGATTAATTAATTTGAATTTTTTTTAGAGTTTTATTCGAGGGTGTTTGGCTTACCGCAAGGAGGATCGCATGGATGTGTTCTCTTTAGCGCGGCATGAATACATTCAACCTCCAATTCCAAAACATGGTCGTGGTCAATCAATGACGGCGGCGCAACAACAGCAACAGCAGCAGCAGCAACAACAGCAGCAGCAGTCGTCCACGTCACAGCAGAATTCAGCGCAGACGTCATTCTCAGCGGGCATGTTCGGTAATCTGAATCAATCCAGCTCATCCTAGCTGATGTCTAAACGTAATTCGAATTCCTAATTGCTGAAATTGATCGCGACAGCGCCGCCACTGCCGCCGTCGCCATCACCATCCTCATCACCGCCGAAGCAGTCGTCGCCGACGCCGCTTCCATCGACATTGCCATCGTCAACAAAACAACTCACGTTTACGTCGAGGAACACTGTTAAGACAACGAAAGCAAAGATGACCAATGACGCTACTCCAACATCATCATCATCATCGACGCCTACAAAAACAACAGTTCCACTTATTGTTAAAACGACAACAAACTCTCGTGCGAGACCAACAATAGCAAACCGACGGCGTAGAAAGTCGTCGTCGGCCACAAATAACACATCTTCCACCACCTCAAAGCGCAGCTGAGAAAAACAGCAGTATCGCAAAAAATCCTTAGGAAATCGAAATCAAAAGAAGAAAAAAAAAATATTAAATAATTAAATAGAAAACGTTCTTTAGATGTCGCTAGTATAAAGTAACCCCACGTTGACACTCTTTTCAAGAAATTGTGATAGAAAAAAAAACAAAACAAAACAAAAAAACACAGATGTTCATTCTCGTTTTCTCATATTATTCTCTCTTAGATCGGCGAATTCGCCACAGAGATGTATTACCACACATTCTTACAGTTGAGGTAGATTTTTTAATTTTTTTTTTATTTATTTGTTTCCATTTAAATTCTCATTTTTACCGCGAGTGTTGATAATTTTTTTTTTATTTCCTCCTTTTTCTCCCATTTTTCAGTATTAAATAGCTTCCATACCAAATTTGTAAATTAAGATCAATTCCTCAACTGTAAAAGTTTGTCGCGAGAGATAGGCATAAAGGGGGAGGGGGAAGGGCGATTTTGAGAATGACACAGAAATGGGGAGTAATGCCGCGTTCTGAATATCCAAACAAACACACACACACACACCCTCTTTAACCCTTAAGAAAAACAATAACACCCCACACAGTTAGTAGTGATGAATTGAAGTAAAAAATATTAATACATAGCAATATTTGATGTACAGTTAAAAAAAAAAAAAATATAAATAAAAGCTACCAACCGATCATAAAAGCCCAAGCAAACGAAACAGAGAATGTTAAAAAATTTCGTTAATGAACGCAAAACAATTCAAAATAGATTTAGTCAAAACATAACAAAAAAAAAAGAAAAAGAGAAAAGTGAGCAAAAAAGAAAAACGGAAATATTATGATTAAGAAAGTTATTAATTAAATCGTAGGGTGAAACAATTTAATGCATAAAAAATAAAATGAAACCATTCAAATTATAAATATATATATATATATATATATAAATAGTAATTCGTAAACAAGCAGAAAACTAGACATTAAATTATATTTCTAAGCAAAACAGAAATAATTAAAAAAAAAAAACAAGAAAATAACAAAAAATGAAGCAGAGATAAATATTATTAAACAAAAGTAGTATGTAATAAATATAATACGCCTACTTTTTTTTTATTATTATTATGATTATTACATATATTATATTATTACTTTTGTTAGTTTTAGTTATTATATATATAATATTGATATATATTATTTAAAAAAAGAAAAAAAATGATATAAATGCTTATTAAATGGTTATATAAGGTTTAAAAAAAAAACAACAGCCCCAATGTGACAAGAGTATTGTCTTTTATTAATTGCATTAAAAATTTAATTTTTATCAAAAAAACCCGAAAATAAATCTTCAACATACATCTATATATACACATACAAAAGAAAAAAAAAATTAAAATATATATAATAATTATTATGTATATACACAAAGAATATACATATGTATTTGTATGTAAAAAAAAAAGAACACTATGCAAGCACATTTGCTGTGGATGTGTGTGCTTCTCTTGTGTATTTATCATTAAATAAAAAATAAATACAAAACGTTATTATATATTCTCAAAACCGAGCATGCATAAAGGAAGAAATATATATATATATATATTTATTACATATATATATATATATAAAAACAAAATAAACGAAAATTATATGTTAAAACCTAATTATAAATATATAAAAAACATTTTTTTTTGTGAATATAAAAAAAACTGAATGAATATTTGTTGAGTATTTTACTATCTAATTAATAACATTAAAATAAAGAAAAAATAAAAAAAAAAAAATATTATGAGATGATGAAAAAAACAAAAGATAAAAATAAAAAAATAAAATACAAAAAGTTATATAAAAAAAAATTATTGATTGTATTATTAATGCAGAAAAAAAAACATGAAATCGAAATAGAAATACATATGTTCCGCTCTCTTGCAAGGAAATTTATATAAAAAATTTAGCGGATCTCTAATTGTCACCACCACCAACCACTCCTCTCTCCATACCAAGACCACCACCACCACCTCCAAAATTTAACCAAACAAACAGACAACCACAAAATCAACAACAACAACAACAACAATACTAGCAAAAAAAAACATAAGAAATTTTAAAACACATCATCGGGAGAAGTTATTTATTTATTTAAAACAAAACAAAAAAGAAAACTATATATATGAGTAAAGAAATAGAAATTAAAGACTCTTCTTTTTAATTGTTAATCTCTTAAATCAATTAAAGTAAAATAAATCTATATATATGAATAAAAAAATAAAAAAAAAAACAAAAAACAAAACGAAAAAAATCCAATACAATTAAAAGAAACAATTTCCAGTAAATATTAAAAGAAATGCAAAAAAACAAAAAAAAAAACAACACATATAAGTTTAAAAAAAAAGAATAACATTTTTTTGATTATTATATTACTATAGTGGTAAAAAAAGAGAAAAAATAAAAAAAAAATAAATAAAAAATGGCAACAAAAATCAATAAGATTAAATTAAAATACAATTAATTAAAAATAAAAATTACAAAAAAAATATTTAAAAAAATTAACTTCTGTTTTTTTTTTGGGATTATGTTTCATCATCGACTTATGGCAGATTTTATTAATTACTGTTCAACTTAGAAAAAAACTTCGGAGTTCAATATTTGGCCCTAGCGAGGTATCCGTCGGAACGGAAAATTCTCCGCAGCGCATACTCTGTCGGAGACCCTAATTACAATTCGAGGTATCCGATTTCGGAAAAGAATAAATAAAATGCAACGACGCATTGATTTGACATGCGACAAATGTTAGATTCTGATAGGGATGTACAAAATTTGCCGATATATCGAAAAGCCGATATATGTCGATGCATATTTGTATTAACAGTACTTTAAACTTATATATGGAGGCATTTTATACTTAATACAATTTTCGAGTTACCGATATTCACATTCAAAATTTATTAAATGGATAAATATCGATATATTTTCGAAAAAGCCAACTCTATGCTTGAACATATGTTTTAAATAACCCAGTTTTCAAAAAAAGTGACAGAAAAATTTGTGTTTTCAAAATCAACAAGAATAAAAAATGGATATCCCAGCTTTATTTATGGAAGCAGAATAAAACAACTTAAGTGCGCAAAGTAAAGAAAAAAACGAGGATATCGAGAAACAAACGTAAGATGAATGATCTGATATGATATATCTTATATTTGAAAATCTTAAAGAGTTTACAGATTTAAAAATAAACTTTTCCCTTAACAAGTCTGCACAAACATATGAAACAAATGACTACTATACTTGGAGTAACTTTATATAAAAAAAGCAATTCAAAGCAAAAAAATACTGGTTGGTCTGAAAATTTATCGCAAAATACAGCAAAAGCTTCCGGTGTCTCCTACACAAAACTCAGCAGAAGTTCATATTGCCCGGTGCTTGTTTTTTTATTTGCTCTTGCCCTGAAAACAAAGCAATAAATGCAAAAAATTTCTTTTCTAATTTTTTTTGTTTACATGTTTTTACTACTCAGCTGAAAATTGTGTGAAACTGTCACAAATGTCGGAACAATGTTCCGAACAGAGGTTCCGAAGAATATCTCGAAGCAAAAATCATCCGAATCGTAGGAAATCGGAGAATTTTCAGTTCCGGCGGATACCTCGCAGTTGAAATTCAAAAGTTGACTTAATTGCAGTTTCTAGGCATTTTTTTTTTGACAGATGACACAATATGTCATTTGCAATTATTTCGGCACTTTTATTGTTATTTGAATGAATGAAAAATCCAAAGAAGGATGTCAAACTAACGAAAAGGGATAATTGTCGTGAATAAATTTGAATAACGTAGCCAAAGTTGATCAACTTTTGATTTTTCCGAGTGCTTTCGAGTAAATAAAATAAATTTTTAAACTTTTTACCCGAAATATTTTTGTGGAAACCTCAGATTTCAGTGCCATGTTAATATGTATTAATCAATTTAGAACCAGATTAGCAGTTTGCACAAAGCGATATTAACAATCACCATCGGACTGGTTGTGGATATTTAGCTTTACGTTCTTATTTTCAGCCATCATAACCAGATTTGTGTTTGTTACCATGTTTATTGTCAATTATCGAACTGTTTTATGCACAAATAAATTTTATTCTAAAGACGGATGGATTAACAGGAAATAGAATAATTTTTTTTTAAAGATAAAGCCTGCCGAGAGATGTATTATAACTTTATAAAAGGAGTCAAAGCCGAAGTCGGTGTCATACGTTTGTCGGCATGTGAATGTAAAGTGGAAGTAAGATCATTGCGCTAATTGAGAAAAGTAATCCTGTGCGTTTGTGATCTAAATGCCAATCGAGTATCTAAATAAGGTAAATATCCAGACGAAGGGTTCCTCTAAATTAAATGAAATGTTAGATATTTGTTTTCTATGAATTTGTATAAACATTATACATGTTGAGCAGTGCCGACAACTAGAGCATTACTTGTCTTTAGGCAACTTTATATGAAAACTTTATATATAAGAAATGGGCACAATTTTTAGGCAACTAGTTTTTACTTTTTAATAAATTCGATGAATGAAACTATTCATATATTGTTGTCTTTCATCCCATTAATTTGTACTATCCTTGCAATATTTTGGATGTGAATTTTAATCACCCTTATTCTTCTTGGCGTTTATGTTACACGAAAGCAGTCGTTTTTCGAAATCGGTATTACATCTGGCGTTTTAAGTCGTTAAACGCCTCGTAGCATTTTCCTTGTATGGAATCTAAGTTCTTCATACGTATTCTAGGAGTCGTTTTAGGTTCAAAACACGAATGGCAAAACGCCAATATTTGTCGAGTAAAAATTTGCAAACGCCTAGGAGGCAAATTTAAATTTAACAGGTAAGTTTTGTTAAAAAATTGTGCATTTATTTAATGATATCATAATTTAAATAGATCTATCCATTTTTGAAAATAACAAGAAAAGCCGACGAATAAAATTGATTTAATAAATTTATTACTGGAATTAACGCGGCAAAATGTTTAGATAACAAAATTTTCTGGTAGTATACATGAATTAAAATTCCATACAATCGTTGGAATCCATTGATATTTATGATGAAGTGCACTTGTAAGCTACATGACGTAGACTTGTGGATTTTGTAGATTTTTATGATTGTAAAGATTTTCCGGCTACATATGTAAATTATAATTGCTATTCCGTTTATTTACGTTTGTTTAGTTATGAGCTCATCACTAACTTATGAGATATTGTATATTTTTAGTGTAAGCAGCCTACATATTTAAAATAAAATATAAATAAATTTCATCTCAATGTAACTTCATATTATGTAGATTTATTAAAAATTCTTTTAACTCTACCCTACATTACCGACTAAACGACTTTCCAGCTCCCTCTATTTTTCACATTTGATGGTGATGAAAACTGAAATTAAACAAGTGGTGGTCATAAAACATGACATAAAATTGTTTTGACAGTTTGCTATCGTGCAAGGGCTCTGTTGAAATTTGACAGATTTGAAAAATACAACTGGTACTGGTAGTAATTATTGCGGTGGAATGTGGTTGGAAATCCTTCTTGAACAATAAACAGATTGGAAATTTATAAATAAATATGAATATGACGCGTCCTACCTTTGTAACGAACGAAGAAGTCAGAAGTGTTCTCACTTGGCCACTGGTCAATGAATCTGTAGAAGAAGCATTAAAATCAGTTGTAAACAATAATAAAACTTCAGAAGACATTCCATACGCCTTCCAAAATACACGTACTTTTACTCCAACCAATAACAAAAGTGGTGTCATGCTAACGATGCCAGGTTTTGTTGGGAATCATAAAGTAAGTATAAATGGGAATGCTAAGAAGATCCAAACACTTGCATGCAAGGTGGTAACATCTGTGAAAACGAACGAAACGTTGGATCCGCCTCTGCCATCAATTTTGGCAAATATTCTTCTACTAAATGCTGAAACTGGTCAACTAGAATGCGTGATGGATGGAACGTTAATAACTGCGTGGAGAACAGCTTCAGCATCGATAGTGGCCACCAAATATTTGTATTTCTATAGAAGTAGTGTCCCTGCTGCTGCTGGTGTGAAATTAGCGATTCTAGGTTGTGGTGTTCAGGGTAGAATTCATGCGCTGGGAATGTGTTCAGTGTTTAAAGTGAACGAAATTTCTTTATGGAATCGAACTCATAATAAAGCTGTCACATTGGCTGAAGAATTAGATGCAAGTAGGAAGCAATTTCTTAATTCCGATGTGACGGTGAAAGTGATTGAAACAGTTGAAGAGTGTGTCGATGGTGCGGATATTGTAGTAACCGCGACATATACCAGCGAACCAATCTTGCTTCACCATATGTTGAAAAAAGATGTCCATATTAATGGTAATTATGTTCCTTGGGTTTATTCTTTTATTTCTGAACTAAATGAGGTTTTTTTCTTAACAGCTGTTGGTGCTGGTCTCCAGCATTACAGTGAGCTGGGCCAGGATGTTTATGATGTTGCTGCGGTGTATATAGATCATTGGGCTGGAGCAAAGGTTGAACTGAAAGGTCTGGAAACCAATTTCGTATGTGAACTGGGCGAAGTAATAATTCAAAAGAAATATCCCCAAGGTGGCATTACTGTCTTCCAATCAATGGGTAGGTATTGTTTTATGGTGTCTTTTAAGTGGCAACAAATAAAGGATAAAGTATTTATTTTTGGCCACTGCAAAACAAAATTTGATTTATGAAACTTGCAACGAATTATAAAATATTCTAGGAATGGCTGTGGAAGACGCAACAGTAGCACAAGCTGTCTATCAAAATCTTGTGTCATCATGAATGCGAAAGAGATTTTATCTATATTTAAAGGAAACATTTATAGACTTTTATTGGGATTTAATAGACTATGTATATTTTTTGTAAATAAACAATTGGGGTTTGGTATATGAGAAGAATGTCTTCTTAAATTGTGTACTTTGATCAGTAGTACTCGGCTTCTCTTATCAATAAATTACGCAGATAATATAAGGTGAAAGGAAAACTGAACCGATTATCGATATCTCCTAAACTACGTGATTCACTTTTTTAAAGAGATCTATGTATATCCCCATCGGGTTTTTCGCTCCCTGTTGTCGCTAATTTTGAGGTTGAAGATGATGTCACCCGGTGGTATATGCATTCGACGAATTTGTAAAGAGGATAGCCATTACTTCATGGTATCGATGTTCTGGGATGATCTGGTCTTTGGGAATTCGCCTTACCAGTGGGTTTGGTTGGGTTGAAATGCTTCCTAGCTCTACCATGCAATTTTCCAATAGATTAATTCTGGTTTATCATATAAGAGGCTGGTTCTGACATGTCTTGTTCGGATTGGGTCCTGTGTTCCACGATGAGATGCGAATGCGGCCTTCTTGATGACTGTTTGCAAATAAGCAAACCTCTCACTGAAGTGGACTCCATGATAGCTAATATCGCTTGATGTTGAAATTTTAGAGCCATCCGGAAGATCAATTGCAACACCGCGGCAGTTGGCGACTGGTAGTGGCAGTGCTGTTGTTGAGAAGAAGAATATTGTGGTGTTTACAGATTACACATACATTCGTTATACCTTTTTTAATATGAGGTATAAGTTATAACTGCAATTCGGTTCTTTGTAGATCGACAAAGACCTTTAGGTATAGTTTAAAGGCAACCGGGGCAATTCGAGCATTATAATTAGTTTTACATACACATGTGTCATTTTTCATACACAGGGAAGGTATTGTGGATCTGATAATTCGCAGAAGCGACGGATTTAATGATGGGGATAATTTCTTTTAGTATTTTGCAGTACATAATTCGCTTTTTCAGTATACGAAAAAGAAGATTATCTTTAATAGAATTTTAAGTGGACCAATTAAAAAATATCTATCGTACATTAAACGCATGTACATACATTGTACGAGATATGATATCTTATTTATTTATTTGGTTTGTCAACAATAGTACACGGCCTTTTTACGACATTTAGATTGAGAATGAAAATTTAAAAAAAAAGAATAATACCTAAGTAGTTACCATAACATAAATTAAATATAAACCAAAAATGGAACCTTAGAAATATTTTTTGAGTTGCTTCGATTCTTGCAATATGAATATTACAGACGACTGGTGCATATTCAATTAAAGATCGAACAAACCATACAAATACAGTTTTTATAGCAAAGGGGTCGGTAAACACTTTAGCATAACGTAGAAGTAGGGCTTATACGTTACCAAGCTCTATTAACTTAATTCAATTACCATTGAAGGATAGTTTACTATCCAATACCTAAATCTTTTATCGCGTAGGACAACAATACAATCAAACAAACAATATTTTAAAACAAACATAACCAAATTAGTGCTTTAACTCACAAGAGCAGATAAGATGGACAATATTTTTTTTTCTTTCTGTAAGTATAACTCATTATTTCTCTTTTCAATGCTCGATTTTCCTGACACTTTTTTTTATTTATTTATTTTATTAATTTTTTTTCTTTCATTGTTTTTTTAATAAATAAAATGAATGGTCACGATGGGGTTTTAAGTTATTCTTTCTTCTTATCATTAACTTCTTTGCAATTCTAACCTTGGTCCCCTGGACATATGTGTATTCGGGGTAATGAAAGAGCAAACGGTCTTTCCGTACATAAAAGTGAAGTAACTGAGGATTTACGTCTACAGCATACCGAATACTGGCATGATTTTGCAACTTGTGCATATTCGAAATTGCTGGTTGACGGTCCAAAATTCTGCGGATATTTTTATTAGCTTGGACCGAAGTCACGTTTCAGTCGGCGAAAAGGGTTCATACTTTATCTGGATTTTGCCAGAATCATACTGGCTATTTCCACCATAAAGATGATCTTTTTAAAATTGAGCTAGGCAAAGTTATTCGCTTGCTAAAAGTAATGGCATGTCCTGCAACTTATGCTTCCATGTAAACTAATTGACGAATGAAAAAGTTTTCCGGCGATACCTGGTTGTCAAAAATGAATATGTAGCGACCTATACAAGTTTCACAGTTTGGGTTTTCCATAAACAAACACCAGGTTTTCATGTAAGTAAATAAAGTATTGTATGTTTGAAAAGTTAACTAACTTATTGAAAAATAGTTCAATTCACATTTCAAAATACATATTGCCAAATATATGAGTAATTTGAATAAATTGAACTGGTGGACCACACATACAAATCAGTTAACCAAAGTGTGAAATGGGTAATCAAATATTTGTCATATCAGTTTGTTACTTTTATTACAAAACGTTGGTGACTTTAATAAAGTTAATTTAAATAAAGTGTATTAATTATTATGTTTATAATTGCATTTTAGAGAATGTACAATTCAGAAAACGGGGAGACTGCTCTAAATTTGCAAATTTCTATTAAAAATAAAAACTTAGTATTACATTCGTAACTACACTTTTTGCATTAGCTTATTTAATACTGCTTTTTTTAAAAAAAATGATGTACTAACTTCTTTAATTATCAAATATGAGAAACAATTTGCCGCTGCACCTGATATTTTAATACAAAAATCAACGAATTGTCAAAATCTATGGCAACCTACCGGTGCGAAATTTGACCGCCAGCGGTAAGCCTTCATTCGTCAATAGTTCTGTGTCTAATTTGGACAGTCTTTTTAAAGTACAATTAGTGGCCCTAATGTCGTTTTCGTTTGGTAATCCGGAAGAGCTCTCCGATCCGGGATGCCAATCGAACAAGCAAACATATTTCTTTTGAATTTGAGGTGTATTTGTCGTTGTATTTGTGTATGCATTTGTATTGTGTGTATATGCATTTTCAACCGTCTCACTGCCAATCTGATGATGATAAAGGGGATGGTAGACAACTAGTATTGGTCATGGTAATATGATTAGATTACACCCAATATTATTTTATTATTTGTTTGGTTAAATTTGGTAATAAGAATAACTTTCAGCTTATCTCGTCAAAATTGAAGAATTATTAAATGCATCAGCAACATAAGTGACATTTATCGATTATGACGTTTATGGTGTTTGAATGTGCTAGTGCTTCTGGTTTTGATTCTGAATTTAAAGTCAGAAGCGAAATTTCCTTCTTTAAATTAGAGGAACTGTCATTTTAGTACCAAGAGAACAGTTTCAGCAGAGTCCGGAAGACTTCCGGATTACCAAACGAAAACGACATAAATCTCAGTTACAGATGAGTAATTAATCAGATGGTCAACTTTGCCTACACCTGTCCCCCATGAACCCACAAACTTCTTATGTGTGCAAGCTTTACATTTGATTTACACGTAAAGGCCCATGTGAGTGCGAATTATGTGGGTAAAAACAGCTGAGTTTATGTTTGAGGGCGAATTGAGAGACTCTCTCCGAGTTGATTATCTGTTTAATTACTCATCTGTGGTCTAAGTATTTATTGTCTTGTGGCGGCCTTTTCTGGGGTGTAGATTTAGTTGCTTATGAATCTTTTTAAAATGGTTAGCTTTCATAATGACATCATTGACAAAATCCAGTATTTGAAGTTTGAATAACTTTCGTTGCTGCTCTGGTTTGCATTTTCTGACAATTGCGGCATGAAGACTTTCCTTCTTTCCTCCTTATGTAAACCCAGTGAAAAGATATTATCATGTCAACCTTTGCTGAACCTTCGTAGATTCGGAGACATCCTTACCAGGTACAACTTCCGCTCGCGATGGACAGTAAAGACTTATTTTACATGAATTTTCACTACCATTAACTCCTATATTACAAAGACAGGCCTAGACCACACATAGGCATCAATTAGGTTATGAAGTGATTATAATAATCTCTTTAATACAGATGGTTAACTTTCCGATACCGAAAGAAGAAGAATGAGAGGAAACCACAACCGATTCAAGCAGCATCATTATTTAAATGCAACCAGTAATATGATGATGCGTGGGTTTATTTAATAGCCAGGCTCATCAATCTTCATTTGTTAAAAGCTGCGTGTTAAAATCAATATGTCAAAACGAGATAAACACTTATCTAATTATCAATATCATTCTTTGAATATGTTTCACTGTGTTTATCTTTCCTTGGGCATCATTAGGTCGAAGTAATTGTTCAGCACTTTCTTTGTTTGCATTTGTAATTATTATGGCTGTTTGTCTGACGGATCCAAAGTGTCCAAAACATTTAACATTTACATCGATATAATGTGCATCTGTGTGTAAGAGCTAAAGCCGAAAATGACTGTGAGCACGCGATCAATGCACTCCCAGTTTATATCGAAAAGTTAATCTCAACTTAGGGAAGAGTTCGTGCCACCAGAGGTGGGGCATTGTGTTTATCTATCTAGCTTGTACGATTAATATTTATGAAGCTATTGTCCTAGAGTGTTTAGTAGTATCTTTGTATAGTTTTGCATTCAGTCTCCACCTGATTCCTAAGATCCATACATGTATTGCTATGCTAACGCTAATGGTAAGGTAAGGTACGTTCTGGCATTTTATTTTTAACTTCTATCGTAAATTGAACAATGATTCTCTGCTTAAGGTCGGTGGTTCCTCCAAACAGCATCGCTAAACGCCTGCAGGTGGTTATTTATGTAGATTGTTGGAAAATTTAGATTGTGTACAGAAAGCAAAGCATTCAACGAAGAAAACTGATATGAGTGCATGCTAAAGGGCAATTATTTGCAAAATATTTACTTCTTACACATAATGGGTAATGAAAAAGTAATTAATATATAATTTAAAGAATTAGAAGTGTATATTTAAGTCATAGTTAATTTTCTAAGAACGCTTGCCTTGCGAGTAAAGTTTTTCTCAGAACTACAACCTTAAACTTCTATGATAATTGAACGCTTAGCTGGAAATATAACAAACATGAAAGAGTTCGGAAAGATGCGGTAGCACTTATTTCTTGCAAAAAGCCATTTAAAATAAGTGGGGACTGCAATCCAGAATCACTCACTCCGACTATCTCGGTTGTAAGGCCGATATATATGCCGGTACTATGGAACGGTTGTCTGGTGGGCTGCTTCTGATAACGCGATAAATTGTAATAAACTTAACAAGGTCCAAAGATCAGCTTGCTTATGCATAAGTGGAGCATCATATGTTCCATCTAACAGACAGACAGCTGCTACCACGGCCATTCGCCCAAAGCAACATATTACTGAAGCGAAAATAAAACCGGTCATTCTGCTATTCTGACCTCACTCAGGAAAAGCACACACTTCTTAGAAATATAAACTACGCCATGCCCTAAATACAGTCTGATAAGAACTTTCAGCTCACCATCCTTTTGGCAGGATGTTACCTCCCTGGAGGACGAATCGATCCATTTCTTACACCGACTAAACATGACAAAATCTTAGTCTCTGTTTCCGTTTCCTAATTATTGTAGTATTTTTCAAGCAGAAATTATGGCGATAAAGGAAGTGTCCTGGCGAAAGGAATATTCGAATGCTTTTTGGATGGTCAGGTGGCCACCAAGTGTCTGGAATCAGTCTTTATTAACTCTTTAGTAGCCCTATACTGCCGACCATCTCTAAAGGAGATGACGGAGCAGTTCAACATTCACCTGTGCTGGTCGCCGGGGCATAGTGACATTCTAGGAAACTGCAAGGCTGACGAACTGGTCAAACATGGATCTAGAATAGATTTGTCCTAAGCTTAAAGAGTTTCAAAAGAGCACTATTCACCTTATTTGTACATGCCGCGCTCTCTCTCAAAAATGAAATCTTCATCTAAGAGCCTTTTTTTAATATGATCTCAACGATCTAAAAAACAAAAAAAAAATTGGGCGTAAACGGCCCATACAGGACCTAAAGCCTAGCTCTCCAACAATTGTGTGGGCGAAGTTATATTTTTGACACGAATGGAGGGACCTACAGCTTAATGCCGATTCCGAACGGCAATTTATTTTTGAGAAGCTTCTTATGACATTTCTTACTCTTGGATGTTTATCAGAAGTTCGCAAGAGGTGTGGCAACGAATAACAGGTGGTACCGGTCTTGACTTGAACCAGCGAACTCTCGCTAAGTGGTCCTTAACCACTAAGCCACTGCACCCACCTCAACAATCTAAATATGTTCTAAAATGTCTCTCAAGCTTCATAATTAAAAACGGTTCAACAAGTAGGCACAAATTTCGGATGCACGTGGTATCACAATGGACCTTGGACCATAGTTTTACGTGTCTCGGAACTTCTATCCGACTGCCGCTTCATCCTTACCTAACTTAACCCATGTTCTCTGATGCTGATGACTATTTATTTAAGAATTTTATCATTTCTAATTCGTTTCCAATTATTTGGCCTTGCAATAAGAGTAATTATAACAAGTCGATGATTCAATCAATCGATATATATTGAATTGATGCGTAATACTTACATAGACGATGAATATTACATTAAAAAGCCATTTACGCGTAATGTCGCATCAATGCTGGGCTAGGTATAAAATAAATTAAAAGAACATGACTAAAGAATTTTCAAAATGTTTTTATTGCTACTTTTTACATAGTATAGGGGTACCTAGATCTTTCAGTGTGCGAGAAGCAAGTTAATTTAACAATTTGCTGTAGACATTGTTGGAATTGTTTTTTTATTGTGAGCTTTTGCGATGAGGAAGTTTTGAGTTGATGTATGCAACGTTCATGGGCTAAAGAAGAATCTCTTTGCTGCGTACGTTCAAGTCGCCTTAAGCCAGTTATTTTTACACTACCTGGTTTGTTAGATTATTCTTCTCCCGCTGCGGTAGCGACACACACATTAGAAATGATGTTGCTTACCAGCTTCAACCACAGTTTTAACCCGGAATTTAATTTCATGCGATTAACTTCGACGCTTTCTCGCAATACGAGTATTTACCGATTCAGTGTGCTTTCCTTAACTATAGTCTTTCAGACGTTCTGTTGAATGCAGAGTGTCTTTGGGGAATACGTTGCCTCACTCTATTTTTCCTCGTCACTCTTATTCAAAATTAGTTTAAACCAATGTGTCTGCCTTGTTTCTTTTCCGATATTTTTTACCACTCGTGGTGTGACGGTGTGCTTTGTTCTTTTAACAACGATTGAGTTTAGAATATAGTAACAATATTGGAATTATCTAGTTTAAGATGTGATGACATGTCTCTAAAAATGTTTATGATCCTTGCTTTCCTAGCGTTGCGTTAAATTCCATTTAACGTCTTTTAAATACAAATTCATAGAAGTTATGCCTCCAATCTTCACCGTTTACCGTTTTACATTTTTTACGGATTAAAAAATATAATGCAGAGACGATGCGTTTAGTAAACGTCCTTAAAAGTAAATGGCCCCTCATAGCCTTAGAACTGTAGATGGTATTAATATAGGGTTCGCCAAATAACTTTTTTTTAAAAAAAAAAACTACTGAATATTTTCTCAAATTTCTTTTTTTATTTGAAAGTACAATCCTTTTCATTCAAATGGCTGCTTCGGCTGGCCATGCAGTAGCCTACACGATCGGTCCAATTTTTAAGCACATTATCGATTGTGTGCAGCTGTATTTCACCAATGGCTTCACGAATATTGTCCTTTAAAGCGTCAACTGTCTCTGGCATGTCGGCGTAGCACTTATCTTTTACGGCACCCCACAAATAATAGTCCAACGGTGTCAAATCGCAGCTCCGCGGTGGCCAAACGACATCAGCTCTGCGGCTGATAATGCGATCTTCAAAAACAGGGCTTCGGCTGTGTGGCACGTAGCGCCGTCCTGTTCAAACCAAATGTTGCCAATATCCTCCTCTTCAGTTTTTGTGAACAAAAATTCGTTCAACATGGCCCGATAACGATCGCCATTGACTGAAACGGCCAATCCTTGCTCATTTTCGAAGAAAAATGGCCCAATTATGCCTCTGGACAAAAATCCGCACCAAACAGTGACTCGTTTTGGCTATATCGGCTTTGCAATGTATGCGTGCGGGTTTTCTGTGCCCCAAATGCGACAATTTTTATCAAAATGAGCTTCATCTCAAAAGATGATTTTTTTGGCAAAATCGGCATCTTCTCTATGTCGCTATGTCGCAATATTTCCCAGCGTTGTTCAACCGTATACACAACCATATTCGTTCAGCGGAAGGATAAAACTAATTATCTGTCAAATCAGACATGAGCTAAGTGTTACCATTCGCGAAATAAGCACTAATTGAAAAAAAAAAACATAAGGAAAGGCTACAGTCCGCTTTGAGCGAACAGTATGATACCCTATCCCTATCCCTATATGCCCCAAAAAAAAACCTTAAGAAGATGATGGATAGCATTTTATTTCATTCTACAAAATTTAGAAAAAAAAAAAACATTTTTTGAAAAAACGCCCCCAAAAAGTGGGCGTGGCCAAAAACTTTGTATGGGCGATATATTGGAAAAAATATTGGCCAAATATCTTGTTAAACACTTTTTTTCGGTTTCTATGAAAATTATTGAAGAAAACAGCATTTTAGTGAAAAACGCCCACAAAAAGTAGGCGTGGCAAAAAACTTTATATGACAAACTTATAAAGGAGGGTAGTGCCTACATATCTTGTGAAGGTTATAACCCTCTATCTGTCCATCTGTAGCTTTAAATCGGTTTTTTCTAAATTGTGGGCGTGGCAGTGGGCGTATTCCAAAAAATTTTACACTTAACCATTTCGGAGCCCTAGGGAGTATGTGGTCCAAATTTCAGCTTTCTAGCTTGAATTTAAAGGCCTAAAAATTGCGTACGGACGGACGGACGGACGGACGGACGGACGGACATTGCTAAATAGTCTTAGGATTTGGTCCTGATCATAAATATATATACTTTTATGGGTCTACGACGAATATTAAGGGGTGTTACAAACTATGTGTCAAAATTAATATACCCTTAGGATAGGGTATAAAAAAATATAATGGCGGACCCTATAGTACCTAAATACAGAAATAATTTTATCCAATATAAGGCGTTAAGAAACACAGACAACTGAACGACAAATTTAAGAAACTTCTCATGACAATTCTCCCTATTAGATGGTTATGTGGTATTGGATCGGTCGGATGATGATAATGATGAGTGGGATTTCTCAATACAACGTATAGAATTTTTAAAAAAATACACATAATAAATTGTAATTTTTGCACTTTGTTACTCATAGTCTGTAAGATATTGATTCTGTAGACAAGAAATAAATAAATCGGATGGTTTTGGAGATCAGCGTGTACGAACATAGGGAAATGTGATTTTCATATAAATATATTAAGATTTCAAGCTGGATGCCCCACTCACTTTTATTAAGAACTCGGAGTGCAACAACGGAAAACATATACCACCCTCAGAGCAAAGACGTTAACCATGTCAAGAGAGGTCGAAAAAAAGCTGAACGTTCTTTTAAAAAAACTACTTCAGGAATTTTATCGTACATCTAAAATATATATGTATATTTAATTCATTATTCATGGGCTTAATAAATCGCTTATTAAAATGTTAATTGGCTGACACCAAACAAACTATTTATCCGATAAAAAAACAATTACGTCCATTGACTCCTATTATTTTAATTACTCTACTAATCGACTTACCATAAACCACACCGTGTCATATTATTATCTTTTGTCGATCACCCCCGCATTATAATTTATTAATGTTTTTTTTTTTTTGTTTCTATATACCTATATCTCTGCACGATAAAATCAAATTAAGACCAAACTTGCGGTGAATTTACACTAAAATACCGTTTCCATATGAGTGCGATTGGCGCACCCACCACCTTCAGTTTCAGTGCAACGAAAGAGTCAAAAAATAAAAGGAAAGACTATTGACATCGTCGTCGGGTGTCCTTGGGTGTAGCGTTGAAATTCATAAGATATGTGATCACTTTTAGGTGAATAAAGTAGCACCTGAATTCGGGAGCACTCCCCTAAGTGCATTGATTCTATTCAGCTCAGCATGACTTAGCCTTAGAAAACAAAGGCCAGCAATCAAGTTGTACGGGTTATTGTACGCAAAGTGTTAAACATACATAATAAGAAATCAGCCATACAAAATACATACTACGGAAAAGCGAGGAAAATTGACATAATGTACCGATATAAGTGTGCATTTTTTTTTGAAAGGTGACCACCTAGCGAGCTGTTGTTTACCGTAAAAGTGTAATTATTCGTTACGGTTTTATGTGTGTCATTGTACAGTCGGGTGGTTAAGTATTTGTGCTGCGTCAAAATTAAATTATTTTATCTGCCAAAGTTACTGATGACGAAAATCCGAAAATTCCCAAAAATGTTGTCCGTAATTCAGTAACGGTAGTATAGCACTGAAACGTGTGAAATAAAATAAACTCTGTATTTTTGAAAAATTAATATAACACTTTTTAATGGACACGTTTGGATTTGAAAGCAACGCTTTCTGGATACGTCTTGTTCGGCTTATGAAAGCATTCAAATGTCTTGCATTATATTCGCAAACTGTTGATTGATACGCAATCGATAACAATTCTTTGTATTTCAAGTCTCGAATTGATAATAATGATAAAATAGGCAGATACATTTTCCATGTCCAAGCGGGTGTGAGAAGTGGCATATGCTAAGAGGTATCCTCAATTCTGGAGAAGATTTCTTAAATTCCAGTGACCAAAAAATTGATCTTCAGGGACTCCATTTTCATATATATCTAAATATTAAATATTGACAGATTTATCAACGCACATAACGCACAACGCACAACGCCCGTACCCCCCGCTTTTGACCGCATTCAATTTCCATTTAAGAGGTAGCTGAAACTAGCTTAGGTTACCAGCCACCTTAGAAAATGCAGTGCTTTCCACAGAAAACAAGGGCAGCAAGGGAAGAGTACCGAGCCAGAAGGAAGAAGAAAAAGATGCTGCGTAGAAAAAAAGAGCGTCTCCCAGTAAGTAGGCTGGTGGCTTTAAGACGGGAACCCAGACTCTTCGAAACAGCCAAGGAATTCTAGTCAACAATGCTCAAAATAGTAGATATATTTAAGCAGCATTTGTAGAAGCTGCTTAACGGGCATCATCTAGAGAGAGTGATAGGGCCAGCAAAGACCCCCGTCTGGTCAATGAAGAAATAAAATGATTTAAAAAAGCTTAAAAACAACAAGTCCTTCGGCTCTTTGGGTGCCTTCCATAGATGGTGCATGCCCATTGTACAAGAAAGGCGGTTCTATGTCTTGCAAGAACTGTCGAGGTATATCTCTGCTAAATGTCGAATTTAAGATCCTATCCACCGTATTGTGTGAATAACTTCAACCATTCTGCAGCACACCAATCGGCAACAAATCGAGACACACGATCTTCAAAGCCGCATATGATAGAATTCATTGTCAAAAGCTCTTCAAGTCGATGGTAGAATTCGGAATCCCGTCAAAACTGATCCAGCTGTATCGCGTGACCCTAGAATGCACGCAATATTCAATTTGGCAGCAGCTCAACTGAACTTTTTCAAACATGCCCTTGATTCCGAGAATGCGATATTGAAATCATCGGTCGCTCCCAAGCGCAGCGTACCCTAAAAGAGGCTTTCACAGCTATTAAAGTGATAACAGGTGAAACTAGTTGGCCTATGATGTAAATGAGGACAACACTCTATATGCTATCAAAAAACAAACGAACAAACATCTTTCCGCCTCCTAGGACAGAACGTAGCTGTTGGTAGCAACACCTTCGAGCTGGGTAAGGAGTTCATCTACCTCGGGGCCAACATTTACTCTACAAATAAACTTTTAGTGGAGATTCGTTGAAGAATCTTTATAGAAAACCGTGGCTTCGGTTTAGAAACTCCTGATAAGAAAGACAGATTTGCTATATGGCGGCAAATATGGAAGCCCGAATGGAGGAGAAGATACAACAGCGAACTCTATGACCTGTACCGAGAGGACCTTCAAATACCAGCCCCCAGTTTAGAGAGACCAAACACCCGCTTGATCTGAGAAATTGGAAGCAGCGTGGGTAAGATCGCAGAGGATGAAAAGCTATCTTGTCTCAGGCAGATACTCGGGAGTAATAACATTTTTTTTACTAACGTTTTGGATACTTAGGTTTGAATAAATTTAAATACTTATGTACTTTTGATAAATTTGTTATATGGTCAAAAATGTTAAAAATGTTTAAAACACAATATCACATCTAATATAGTGAAAAGTTTCGTATCACGCTTTCGTGCCAACAATGGTACGTTTTCTTTCGATGCGTATTGTCAAAAGGTTATTGTAGAAAGAGCATATCTATTGTAAAATTTTTAAACTGTAACTATTCCTTTACCGCATATCAGCACCGTGTCGCGGTTCGCTGCTGTTGACTTCGGCTATTGTGGGTGTCAAAACAACGACTCCAATAACTAATAACAGACTCTGAATGGTACATGATTTGTGTCCGGATTGTGCCTTAAGCAAGGTCAGCGGTTAATTCATATTTTTACAGAGAGCAATTGCCATGCTAAATACCACAAAATAACGGTTAGGGTATTAAACAATGAATTTGACGTTAGTTATTGTGTCCAAATGGAATGACATACTGGCACGTTGTTGGTTACAGTTGAGTAATAAAAACGCCACCAGTCAGTCAGTAGGTATTGTTGTAATAGTAGGTACACTATGCCCAACGGTGGTGAAGGCGTGCGTTCACATTTGAGGTGAGGTGGTGAAATAGGGTTTCACCATTGCGGGACACAGGAAAAGAAAGGTGTGGCTCAATGCAGCCGTAGGACGTAGTAAGTGGAGCAACTTTTTCAAAATAGTCACACCACCGTCACAACTTCACAACCGCCACCGCCTGCCGTTCCTAGTGTATCTTATTAAATCTAATTCGCGGGAATTTTTTCCCGACAGTCACTCATTCTCTCGCCGAACTAAGCATAGAAACAGCGGTTGTCTTGCAAATATTCTCGCATAAATAATATACCCTTTCCCGTGCAAATGGCAATCTGTGTGACCGAAGGAAAACCGCCTGGAAAATTACTTTAACTCAACTCCAAAACCGGGGGAAAAAAAACCATTTCATTGTCAATGGTGTGACCTTTCGTTGTGGTATGCACCTACTACCTACTTACATACGTATGTGTACGTACTACCATGCGAGGTAACTTACTAGCTCAGCCTAGATTGGTTTAAAGATGAATCGTTGTGGCATGGACTGAATGGAAAACTATGCCATACTTAAAGTATTTATAGCTGATGACGGCGGCTTTGACTTACTGTCAAACCGCAGAGACAGTCTTACACATCAGTTTGTGTTTTTCACTTTCAAGACAATGGAGATAGTTGTTGTTAGGAGGGCGTGTGCAGATTCATTCGCCGCCACAATTCAACTTTGGATTTTGAATGGATTTCAGACTAATTACACGGCGAGGGAGAAATAGAAAGAAAGGAAAATTTTGCGTTTTTATTATGCTTTAGAAGACGACTAAAGGAAAAGCGTGTGCATCCATGAATAGGGTGAAAGCATTCAGCTCTGGTTATTGATCCAGAAAAATTGATATTAAAATGCATCTGGTAAGTGGGTTGATGGAGAGTGAAAGATGAACTTGAGGCTTGGGTGTAGATTATGAATAGACATTTGTGGCGGCTAGAGAAATGTTAAATTGTATATTCTTTGCATATATTACTCGAGAAGGAGGTATAGGCTTACACTGAAGGTTCGCCTATAAATATTGATTGGAAGAATAGAAATTTTGAGATGTCATAATTTTACCTACGATTTAAGAGGATGAAAGAACACATTTTGTTGAAGAGCTTTTGAAGCGAATTGAGAAGAAACTCTAAAAAACTCTAGGTCCTTATTACCCAGATAACCAAGGACACGGATATCCGTGTTGTTAATGGATCAGGATTTGAGTTAATACGTGTAAATTAAACCGATTCCATCTACGACTGCTTGTACACGGACAAAATTGTAGGCTATATTAGAATCAGCATACTAAAAACCATGACCTGTTCGGATTTCGATGAATATGGCTGTTACTTTTTGCTTCGATTCTTAAAGCCTACGTATGTATATATCCTCGCTGTAGATTAACCTCGTAACCTCGTAACCCAGAAAAGTAAGTTTAAAAAAAATTCTTGTAAAAGTAATGCCTGCCAATACAATTGATCTGGTCATTATGTTTGTAGCTTCAAAATTATAGTTCTTAGGCTTTTAAGCTTTTTTTGTTTTTATTCGATCCGGCATTTTGTTTACAATTTAGGTGCATCATTACCTTAAGAGTGCACTTCTCTGGGTTATGAATTACGATTTAATTTAATTACTTTGTTATAAGCACGCAATTTATTTAAGTTGTAATGAACTAGAATTAAATTAAATATTTGGCACCATCAAAGGGTAATGCCTCAGACGTGCATCACTTTCTGGACACCTCTTTTAAAATTTGTAACAAGGTTCCAAACACTTGTCTTTAGAGAAGTTGTCAAAGCAAAAGGAACACGTTTTTTACTAAATCCAATTTAAAATTTAAAATCAAGAGACGTTTACAAAGTAAAACATAGTTCGAACAAGTGAGCTTAATAAAAACGACCTAAGCATTCAATGATTGAGTAGAAATGTGTTCAGTTTAAGGTCAATTTTGAAAAATTTTCCTTTATCGAAAAATATCAACTCTCAGCTCCAAAATTAAAGTAACTGATCTGTAGCCTGAGTTGAGTGTGTTCCTGAATAGGGGCTGAGATGTGATGTGAGTTAGAGCGGAGTATGTGAAAATTATATTTGCTTAATCGCCTCATTCTTCTTCATCCATGTAGCTTCTGTAGAAATCAATTGAATAGGTATACGCGCAAAGCCTTGTTGTACATATGCTATAAGAACCCAGTGATGGGAATAATTATCTAGTTACATTTACATTCCAATTATCTTAAGGCACACATTTTTAAGGTTTGACAGGTCAAGTTTTATTAAGAGCTGACTCCTGAGAAATCTTATTCCTTGACTTACTTTACTAATTCATTTAATCCTATCAGTAAAATAAGAAGATATAACTTGCAATTGAAACTTTATGAAAGTTTTGTTTTCTTCGCTTGCATAATTTTACTAGCGAAGTTTTATATTGTTCCAAAGATTCAAAAAACATTCTATTTTTTGTCGTATATAAATCCAGTAAAAATGATGAAGGCATTTAAAAAAATTATACTCGAATTTAAGAAAATGGCAATACATTACGGCATCGATCAGTACACGTAAACGCTTAGCGAGTTTTATCGAAGTATTAGGCTTGGTCCGACGCCTTTCTGACCTAACTGAAGTTAAGCACATAAACATCAGAAAATGGAACCTAAACCAGTCTTAAAATAAATAAATATAAGGCGTAAACGACTATTAAGTCTAGCTTCTCCAACAATTGTGCGAAGGTATATTTTTTGACACGAATGAAAAAGACCTGCAGTTAAATGAAGATCTTTTTATTTTTAAGAAGCTTCTGATGACAGTTCTTTCTCTTGTCAGACTTTTCGCAAGAGGTGGGGCAGGGAGTAAAACAAATTTAGATTTAATTTAAATATTAAATAAGTACTACACAAGGTGGCATTAAAGTCATAATCCTATCGGATATAAGTTTTAGGATGCTATAATTTTTGTCAATGGCAGTTAATTCACTTGACATTTGGGAATTAAACAGACACAACATACACGTCTACAATAGATGAGTCGCTATACTCCTAAAGAAAGCGAGGGAGACAATTTTTAATCGAAAATCCTCATGAGCGACAAGGCACAATTTCTCGTTCCGGCGATTTGCAGTGACTGGCAAGATCGCCTGTTTTAATCATTCCAGGCTTATTTTTCTAAGTCACGAGTCTATGTCAATGAGCCTCAGACTCTTAAAGCCCTCAAAGAGAATATCCGTCATGAATGTGAAGTCGAGGACATATCGCCGAAAGTTCTGTGAAGCGTGATGAAACATGCCATTAATCGGGCCCGAATGCTTCTCAATTTAGGCGGCGGCCACTTTTTCTGTGACTTAAGAAAAGTTGTTCAACCATAAAACAAAATTATAGCTAAACAAAATATCGGGTGACAATTTTTGCGCCACCTTGTACAAAAGATACAACCAGACCAAATACATTGCATTATAATTTCTTTAAGAATGAATTCCGACCGAAAAAGAGCTAAAATCAACTCTGAGGAGACGCATGTACGAGACGAGACTTAGACTCCATGATCAGTGTCTACCGGATTTTTTCCCTCTATATAGCCTCTACGTCAAAAGTATTAATTAGAAATAATATTACATTCTGCTGCAATCAGTTAGATACTCCGTCATTATTACACGTTATTACAAAAAAAATAACCACAGTTAACTTGTACCACTTTTCCCAATTAAAATCAAATGAATATTAAAAGCTAACCTCACCTACCACTTAAGATTCAAATACACATGAATGTGTGTACATATTTAATTAGAACTTAGTCTCGCAGCAATCTTAGTCCGCAAATCAATCGGATCAGATCGCCCTCAAGAAATAAGAAACAATTAATCCATACTAATTTCATACAAATCCCAATCGTACCGTACCGTTCGTCGAATAATTCAACGCAAAAATTAGTCACGATCAATTCGCTAGAAATACCACACATAAATGTGTATCAACATCTTGATGCTACACGTTTTGTTTTTCCATATCTTACAATAAGTACATATTAGTACTTGTATATAACTGAGAGCGGTGCTACTGCGCCGCCGGAAATAACCTTGAAGCAGGATAAAAACCATTCACAAGACTTAAATTGCTTCGCATAAACTAAGCTTCCAAAGATAAGCAATACAGTGTTGCTGAAACTGTAAGCTCCTACAAAAGCTCTGTGGCGCATGATAAAATTACGTCACTGTTTCTAAACTCCGGTTTGGGTGGTTTTTGGTTTTGGTTTTGGTATGATTGCTGACTTGAGACAGTCAGTCAGGCCAACTACCACCAGCTGTCTTCGGTCGACCAAGACCATGCCATTCTTTTCTTCTGTGTGTTACTGGAGTAAAGGTAAACCTACTCGCGACTCAATCACTAACTAACCAAACCACACTCACTATCGCCGTCGTCGCGTCGGTTTGTTGGTTCGCTTCGGTTCGGATTCAGATTCAGATTCATATTCAGACAGAGTCTCTGATGGCGCTTGCTTGAATACTACTTGTAGTAGCTGCAACTTGAGTTTTTCGTTTGTTTGGGTCGCTGTCGCTGTGTTGATCGTTCGCTGAGCTGAGTCTGAGTTTCGTCAGTTAATAGCTAGTTCTCCTCGACTTATCGCTGCAGTAAACAATCGGCGGCACATGCGCTACGTTCTATCCACACCGAACCGTCGCGCGATCGGTTTTTTTCCCAGTCTTCTTCGTCTGGTTAATGTTAAGTAACCTGTTGTTACTGTGCATTATCGGTATTTCCCTGAGTGACAATTAAATTCGTAAAATTAAAAAATTCGTCAAATAAGCCACTCGCAATAGTTTTTCGCTGAAGAAAAATTGCAAACTACAATACTTACTTAAAGTGATCTTGCATAATAGAAAGAAATACTACGACGACGACGACGACGACAGTACCTCCTTTAACTCCAAGAGTCACCGCTGTGCATAGTGTGAATACAGTTTAAAGTGAATTTATTTTTATTTTCTGTGAGAGGTATGCAAACGATCGTTGCGGACCAGAGAGTTTGGTAAAAAGTTTACGAATTCAAAAAAGAAAAAAAAAATGCCTTTCAGCCGGGTTTTTGTTTAGAGGCGCGCGCGCGCACACACTCTCCTCCTGTGTCGTGTGGTGGCGAACCAACAACAAAAAATCGTGGTTGCTATAGATTCAATTTACTTCTTTTTTTTTTGGGGTTTTAAACACAATTATTTGGAGCCTTAGTGAGCCGATGTACTTTCCTCTGTCCAGAGGAGGTAAAGTGAAGAATTTAAAATATCCACAAAATATTTTGATTATTCGCATTTTGTTATTGTTTGCATTTTGTTTTGTTTTGTATGTCCAACGACATTTAGTCAATTGACACTAAAACGAGGTGGAGGAACGATTTTGAGGAGATATACCAACGCGAAGACGATATCACATTTAAATAAGTTGCAGCCAAAAGGTGGTCGAAGCAGAGGAATGCAATCGTAAAGGTAAGACTATGCCATTTAGATCTTGTACAAAGTTTTGCATACACGAAGCAAGTGACTCGTTTCATATGAGTCGTTCAGATGTAGACTTAAGTTAGGCGGCTTTTTGCTGGATTCTGTTCAAGTTGCTAGAGAAAATATAATTGTAGAAGGTTGGTTACTTTGGTCTTTACTTTGTTTATCGGTGTAAGTTTTAAAATGTTTAATGTGAAAAAGTCAGGGGAACGTTCATTTATTTTTGTTTTCTTTAGACATAGAGTGTTCCGCAACAACTCTATTTGGGTTAAACGCAATAAATTATTAATTTAAACTGTTTTCGTGAAGAAAAAAATTGTTTATTGATTTAGGCTGGCTGCTGCTGAGAGAACAAACCTTAGGATATGTCTGGCCAAAGTCTAGACTTGATCTCTATTAGAAGACTGAAAATTGAATGGACACTATCTCAAAGGCAAGAATGCAGAAGAAGTTTTGCAAAAGTTATATGGACGAAGAGGAGCAGGAAACTATCCCCCGACACAATTTGGAAATATCCTGCTTTCTCTATAGAAAAATAAATTTTCATCTATGAGCCTAAAAGATCCAAGTGATCTTACTAATATTTGCATAAAAAGTCTCCTTTGCTTAGTCACAACCTTTGATTGGTTTAACGAGTAGCGAGAAACTTTAATCTAGATCTATTCTAGATCTCCGTGGCATGATGATTGACGAAAACCTATAAGGGTTTTTTTCTAAACGCTTATGATTTGGTGCTAGACGCTTCAACTTCAAATAAATATATTACGACCATACTGTGAAAGCGAAGATCGAGGACATTATGTGGCCTAAATTTGTCGCTACGCAAAATATTAATCTTCCCTCTTTTTAGAGTAAAGGTTAGATTGGGCATAAGTGGCTGTCAGCATAGGGCCGACCGATATAGCCAGCTTCCAGCTTTTGAGTCATCCCAAAGGATGACTTGCCTAATCTAAAAGCTTATTCTGACTATCCAGAAGGGTGATGCAGAGAACTAAAAATAGTTTCAATAAGTTAATTTAAATAAAACCCTTGCAAACCAAATTAGGCTAAAATTAATGACAATTTCTATTACCAACACTTTTTGAGAGCATTATCATCACCCTCCATGTTAATCTATAGAAACCCAAACTATCAATTGCCAACTGAAGAAGCTATTTTAATATTAAATACTCGGTGGAAGTTTTAAGCACATTTTTTATAGCTAGGCTTAAAATTATAAAACCACCCCTAAAACCTCTGCATATGCCATAGACCTAACCTTCAGCAAACTTGTAATCTATGCAACAGAAAATATTAACCACTTCAATGCGGTTTGTTAAATTCTCAAAGAAATCCGAGACGTTTATATTTCCAAGAAAGTTTTCTTATCTCTAAATAGCGCTCGTGGTTGAGTGAGTTTGTTTACAAATTTTGCAACCATGCACTATCTTATCGTTATAGCTTTTACAATATGAAATAAAAAATTGGTCACCTTTAGCACGCTTTTAATTTTTTGTCGGGTTCTATCAGTTTTCAAGTCTCCTGTATATGTTTTTTTTGTTTTTATTGTGTCATTTAAAATTCTGAAAAAAATTCTACAAAATTTTAAGTAGGCAAATCAATTGTAGGTAGCGTAAAAATTCACTTTAACTCGACATAATGAAAGACCCCTCCACTGTACCAATTTTAGGAATATCTTTTTTAGGAATTTTAGGAATATCTATCTAAATAAGTATTTTTTGCATAAAACAACTAGATAATTGCAAATAATGCATTCAGTTTTGCTCTCCACTTTAGGTACATTGTTTACTTTTGTCATGACCCTTACCAGTATAGCATAAGCACAAGAAACCGTAAGGTTCCAATTCGGAAGATCTGGCTGGACAATCCAAATCGTCCTTAATTAGGATCAGGTGCTCCAGGAAGTGTTCCCTCAAAACAGCCGTCGAAGTCTTTGAAGTGTCAGCCGTTGCTATGTTCTGTTGGAAGCAAATTACCTCTAAGTTCAAATTATCGGTCTCAATTCACCTTCACTGTGAAATAATTTATTTTAAAAAAACACATTTTTGGGGTCATTTTTCACACTTTTGCGGTCAATTTTTATTTTGAAAAATAGATCAAATCTTTGGGGCCATTTTTGGTAGGGCCATATTTTATGTAGCCCTTCAGCACTGAAAAAAAATACGTTCTTTGGAGCTTCATATGCCTTCTCTGATCATTGAAATAGCGGGGGGAGTAAAGTATTCGCCTCACTACTGTAGGAGTTGCAATATTAATGCTCTTACTGCCTCATTTCAATTCTTCGTTTTGTCCACTCTGAACAAACTAACTCATGCAACAATTTGTTTCCAGTCTGAGATGAGGCCCAACGGTGCTGCAGTGATTTTTGAAAGCCTAAGCCCACGATCCTTCCAGAATGACTTGGAAGAAAACACAACTTTAGAACAACGTCTGTCGAATGAGACTACTTCTGCTCCGCCGCGATTGCCAAAGCCACTCCGCACCTTGTATGGAATGTCAAATCCGGCAGACGGCAAAATTGCCATGTGCGTAATCTTAATCCAAAAATATTCTATAACGAAGATATCTGTCTCTAAGTCTTAACAGAATGAATAAAACTCAGCGGATTCTATACGTCAGGTCCTTAAGGTTCCAATCCATCTTCGACTGTAAAACACAAATCTGATAATCCTTTGATAGAGATCCTTCCCTTCGATCTTCTACAACTCCCAATTCATATGTAGTCTTGTAGTTTTTATCTAGCACATGGATATTGCGTCTATCTTCTTCTTTTTTTACAATATTCAGCTCGCTGCAGTATGCATAATATATTTGACCAGCAGTGTAAATTTGATCTTAAAGAATTACTTGTTTGCTACAAGTGTCAAGCACCAAGCCCCAAGCCGAAATTGACTCTGTCACCGAATCGCGTATCCCATTACCCATGCTCAGGTCCCAAACAAATCTACAGAGCAAAAATGCATTACTCTCAATACACAACAATCTGCGAAAGCAAACCGCACACATTAACCAAATGCAGTTCAACTACTTTAGACATGCTAACAAGCGCACAACAAACACTCCGAAACCTTAAACGCTCTGATTGTTTCAACGAAATCTTATTAGGCATTATGATTTGTTTTTGTTTTTTATTTTTTGCTTCGTTTTAGAAAGGAAATACATTTTCGTTGGTTGTTACAATTTTTCAAAATTCACTGCACACAAAATTTAGAAATACCCATACCGCAGCTAACGTACCAACCAGGCTAATTGACTTTTACCCCAACTCTATGGGAAAATGCCAACATTGCATGCAACATTGCACTTTTCGAAATCCCAGGAAAAACGAAATCCGAAACATGAACGTCCACTGTAGCAAAGAGTATAGAATGGTGGTATCTAATCGTGAGGCTATTTCAATATTTAACGCCCCTTCTCGCACTTAAATTGGGTTATCACCGAAAACAGTCAAAAAAGTATAAAAAAAAGAAAATAAAAACGCAAAAAATGTATAGCAAGGTTGTGTTGCTAACTACCGTGGATTACGGTGTACTTGGCCACTTTTGGTCGTGTAATTCAATAGTTTCGCCAAAGGCATTGCATATTTTCATAGAAAATACAATAGCAGCCGAACATGAAAAGCACTCCACGAAGATACCGAGAGTACTCTCTGCTTGACCTTCGTTTTGCCAAACTTATTGTTTTTGTTAAAGTAAAATATTTTGCCTGAGAATTGGGTGCTGTTGTGAGCTCGGACCTGCTAATTAATGTTCCGCATTTTTAAGTGGTACCGAACCTCTTTCTGGCGAGGAGGCACGCCTTAAATTTAGATTTTATTGTTTTTGTGGAGCAATTGTTGCTAAGAAATCATAAATCAAGCGAATAATGATTGGAATTCACTGGAACGGTGAGTGGGTGGGTTTTTTTTTGTTTCTTCAGTCCACGGAAGTTTGTAGTTCTAAATTGAACATTATGTAATCAAGTCCAACAAGTGGATAAATATCGTTCAATGTTTAATTCGAACCTACATAATGCGAAAAAAGGTGTTACAAGTTTTCAAATGTAGGAAGACGGAACGAGATAAGTGACCTGTTAAAATACCTGCGGCGGGTGGTAGACTCGCCTTAACCAATGGAGATCTCAGCACTTGATGGTATTTAGATAAGAAAGTGAATGTTAGTTAATTCACATAGGCTAATTATGGCCTTTTTTCGTTAATCTAATTAAGAGATCAGCTAATAGTAATTGATATAGATAAGTGGCTTGTTGAGTATTTAACGGCTTGAGGGTGGTTATTCATGGGTGAGTCCAAAAATATTGTATTTAAACTAGATTGGGTTCCTTGAAAAATGTGTTTTCAGTCTCTATGGTCTTCTTTCGTGAGGGATTGAAGGTAAGCTTAGCCGCCTTTGCTCGTTTTTAGACGGCATTTTAAATTCAGCAAAAGAAAATATCCAACTGATTTCTAAAGCTTAACAGATAAACCTTTTTGTTAAGGAATCAAGCACAATACGAAGATATTTGTAAACATCATTTCTCTACAAAGACTTCTGCAAACAAGGAAACGATCATGCACTTCGTAGGTACGAACACATAAGGTCACCTAGTCCGTAGCTTAGATTTGATTCTACAAATAAAGGGGTCGTAAGAAACTTGAAAAGCTAAGCGAACCATTTAAAAATAATACTCATTCCATATCAGTCTTAATATCATGTTATGAAGATAATTGTATAGACCCTCCACTATCTCGAACATTGGCTGATTTACAGGGTGTTTAACACTGTTCCTTAGATAAGTACTTACTTGCTTACTTTTACTAACTTAACGGGCTAATGGCCGTTGAAAGCGAGATTGAGTCGTTCCGAACCTGTTGGCTAGGTTTCGAATATTATCTCGATTGAAGAACCCTCCTCTTTCCTGCTTATCGTCTAGTCACGGCTTCATATAGGGGAAATGACAAAATAAGTGTTCTGAGTGCATTCATTTTGTCTTTCGTAAGCCCCTATTTTTTTCCAAACCGAAGTAGGACTAACCATGTGCAGCACCACATGATTTCTAAGATCACGTGTTACACTGAAATGAAATTTATTGGTCTTTTCCAGGATTTTCCTTGGTTTGAAAATTTGGTAAACGGAAAATTTTGGTACGACCACATGCCGACCCGCATGGACCCATAGACCTATAGACAATAAAATCTGTGTCAGCAACAATCCATGCCGAGGGCTGGGTTTTTCATTAGTTTTTCTCGAAAAATTTGATTTTCTTTTGAATTCAATCCATGAATCTTAGAATCCAGGAATATCTTTGCCAACTTTCACCTACATCCACGTCAAATGGCTTAAAAAACGTGCTATATTTGCTAACTTCTGTATTTTTTTTTTATGTACATTTTGTTGAATTCAATTATAACTTATTGTATATAGTATTCGAATCTTCGGAATCTTTAAGAAATTTATTGAGGAGAGAAATTGTGAATTTATTTCTTTTGCGTGAAGAGATCATTGAATTTTCTGCCTTTTCTGGTTTTTCTTATACCAGCAATCCTAAATGAATCGCTAAAAAAATGTGATTTTTGGTACAACTCCTACTAAATACTGCGCGAGAATAACCCTACGACACCTGTTCAACGGGCCCTTATTTGACTGTGTCTTTAATAGACAACCAAACTAGTTGTTCGATCGAATGTTTGTGGTAAGTCTGCCGTGCATTTACTGTCTCTAGAGAGAAAAGATTTTGGGCGCCAGGAATTCTGACGGGACACCACGCTTTCGGAAAGCACCTTTTAGGCTCACAACATATTGAAGCATCGAGGACAGCGTCGAAGAACCGCTTTAACCCTCAGTAAGCGAGCTGCCCTAAAAAAAATATGTGTTTGTTTTCGAACCCTCCTCGACTCTAACCTCGCCGCTTTTATCAAATCTGCGATAAGTTTTGAGCCATAGGTTTTAGCTATACAACTAAATGCGAGGCTTATGAAGAAGGCGAAGATACCGCGGAGCGGTATTTAACGGCTTGAGGGTGGTTATTCATGGGTGAGTCCAAAAATATTGTATTTAAACTAGATTGGGTTCCTTGAAAAATGTGTTTTCAGTCTCTATGGTCTTCTTTCGTGAGGGATTGAAGGTAAGCTTAGCCGCCTTTGCTCGTTTTTAGACGGCATTTTAAATTCAGCAAAAGAAAATATCCAACTGATTTCTAAAGCTTAACAGATAAACCTTTTTGTTAAGGAATCAAGCACAATACGAAGATATTTGTAAACATCATTTCTCTACAAAGACTTCTGCAAACAAGGAAACGATCATGCACTTCGTAGGTACGAACACATAAGGTCACCTAGTCCGTAGCTTAGATTTGATTCTACAAATAAAGGGGTCGTAAGAAACTTGAAAAGCTAAGCGAACCATTTAAAAATAATACTCATTCCATATCAGTCTTAATATCATGTTATGAAGATAATTGTATAGACCCTCCACTATCTCGAACATTGGCTGATTTACAGGGTGTTTAACACTGTTCCTTAGATAAGTACTTACTTGCTTACTTTTACTAACTTAACGGGCTAATGGCCGTTGAAAGCGAGATTGAGTCGTTCCGAACCTGTTGGCTAGGTTTCGAATATTATCTCGATTGAAGAACCCTCCTCTTTCCTGCTTATCGTCTAGTCACGGCTTCATATAGGGGAAATGACAAAATAAGTGTTCTGAGTGCATTCATTTTGTCCTTCGTAAGCCCCTATTTTTTTCCAAACCGAAGTAGGACTAACCATGTGCAGCACCACATGATTTCTAAGATCACGTGTTACACTGAAATGAAATTTATTGGTCTTTTCCAGGATTTTCCTTGGTTTGAAAATTTGGTAAACGGAAAATTTTGGTACGACCACATGCCGACCCGCATGGACCCATAGACCTATAGACAATAAAATCTGTGTCAGCAACAATCCATGCCGAGGGCTGGGTTTTTCATTAGTTTTTCTCGAAAAATTTGATTTTCTTTTGAATTCAATCCATGAATCTTAGAATCCAGGAATATCTTTGCCAACTTTCACCTACATCCACGTCAAATGGCTTAAAAAACGTGCTATATTTGCTAACTTCTGTATTTTTTTTTTATGTACATTTTGTTGAATTCAATTATAACTTATTGTATATAGTATTCGAATCTTCGGAATCTTTAAGAAATTTATTGAGGAGAGAAATTGTGAATTTATTTCTTTTGCGTGAAGAGATCATTGAATTTTCTGCCTTTTCTGGTTTTTCTTATACCAGCAATCCTAAATGAATCGCTAAAAAAATGTGATTTTTGGTACAACTCCTACTAAATACTGCGCGAGAATAACCCTACGACACCTGTTCAACGGGCCCTTATTTGACTGTGTCTTTAATAGACAACCAAACTAGTTGTTCGATCGAATGTTTGTGGTAAGTCTGCCGTGCATTTACTGTCTCTAGAGAGAAAAGATTTTGGGCGCCAGGAATTCTGACGGGACACCACGCTTTCGGAAAGCACCTTTTAGGCTCACAACATATTGAAGCATCGAGGACAGCGTCGAAGAACCGCTTTAACCCTCAGTAAGCGAGCTGCCCTAAAAAAAATATGTGTTTGTTTTCGAACCCTCCTCGACTCTAACCTCGCCGCTTTTATCAAATCTGCGATAAGTTTTGAGCCATAGGTTTTAGCTATACAACTAAATGCGAGGCTTATGAAGAAGGCGAAGATACCGCGGAGCGCTTTCTCTGTGAATGCCTTGCCTTTGCTCAATCCAGGCTACAGGCTTTAGGTTCCGACATGGGTGCAGAATGTATGTAAACTCCTTATCACTGCAGTGCCTTCTCGGCTTTCTAAAAAAAGGCTGGTTAGTTACTATAGAAAAAAGGAAGTATCTGCCTGAAAGTACAATGAACCTGTTTCTGGTTAGCTTATTATTTCTTATCCAATGAATCATTATCAATGCATAGAATTTGCATTTCTAATAATCTTTTAATTAGCAACATTTCATTTTGTACAAAATATTCAACTGGTACTGAAAAGCATGCGTCATAATTATAGACAAGCGCAAAATTGAGTGTTTAATAATTCGTTTAATACATTAATCGTTTATAATAACTTTTTATTCGGAATTTGCCACTTAATTAAATTATTTTGCATATCCATCCAGTAGAGAAAAAGTCTCACGATAGATAGAAAAACGCTGTTTTTCAAGTCCATTTAACTAACCATAAAGCAGTAATAAGGCGTGTCAATAACAAAACCTACAAGCTTTAACATCTTGTTAAAAAAAAATGAACCTCACTTCTAAGAGTATAGAACTAGCATAAAGCTGACAGCACAATAACATTTCCAGCACCTTCAACGCTCATAAAAAATCAATGCAAATGATGTTAAAATGTTTTATATGTGAACTTAATTTACTGAATAATTACAAAGCTGTATCGGCTATGTAAGCCGATATTGATAATGTCCTTGATGCGCCGAGCATTGTTGCGGGGAAAACTTCGATTTGTTTCGCATACAAGTATGTTCGACAGACGAGGAAAACCACTCGTGGCTATGATTTAATTTTTCCAATATGATTTCTTTTTTTTTTTTTGTGTTTTCAACTATGAGCCACATTCGTATGTAAAGCAATTAAAAATGACTTAATGGATTAGCATTTCATTTTCGAGGTTAAAGTTACATACAAGTCAAGAAAAGTGGGAGAAGTCAGAGGAGGATCGAGATCATCTTGGGTCATTGTCATAGATCTATCGAGGAATGTTGCTCTGCTGTACATCTATGTGTGCAATTAGAAACTGCAGTGAGATCAACCTGAAGAAGTTTGAAATTGTGCAAAACTTACACATGAAAGAAACTTCACTTTAACTTTTGCTATTAATGACTGATGATGGCCAAATTGAGAGGGTCTTTGGAATTTAGCCAAAGTTGCCGATTCGTTGGCTCCAAATTTATGCGGCCAACGAGTGGGTGAATGTAATGTGAGATGACGACGTTCGCTTGTCTATTTCAATCAACTAAATTTTGCTTTATTGACTTTTTTCTCCTATTTGGAGTTGTTGATGATGACGAACAACGACAGGCTTATTACCAAACTGACAGAATGTGTTAATTAAAATGGCGTGACTGGTTTGAACAATTCTTTGCGCATCGCTAGGTAGATTTTAGTTTGATTTGCAACTGCATTGAGATGGATAATGAAGAAATAGAAAAAAAACATTAACTAATTTTACGAGGTACTTGTGGACCTTTTACAAAACTGAGAAAAAATATAAAATCAAAGATTTGTTGAATTCCCATCAACAGCTATGGCACATTTATTTAAGAAATTATTTCATTTTTGCGGGTTAAATTTTCGTATTTCATGTTGAAGGTCACTATACCTGTTTTACTTCCACTTAATGCCTTTTTTTCTTCTTCTTCGTCAACATCTCTCTTAATTTCACTTTCGCAGTATGTACGCAAACATATATAATGCGTAATCGAAATCTTAAAAAGAAAATGTCATAACATTTGTTTGTTTCATTCAAGTAAGGCCTATTGTCGTTGTTTGAATAAATCATTGGCGAGGTGCTATACAAATCGCTTAAAGTCCAAGCAACTTAAAAGTGAACAAGAAAATTAGCGACATTAGTACGTACATAGAGGAATGCCAAAAGCTGATTTTTCGCTGAAGATAATTTTTAAGGCTAAGTGTCAAGACTGGCCTAAACAAAAAAATGGAAATATATAAATGGAATGTCACTTAGGGCAGTAAACTGGGTTTACTGTTGCTTGAAGTTATTAAAGTCAACTATTGTTACTTAATCAAATCTTTTCTACGTGAAAGTGAATCAATTGCTAACTAGGTCGAAAAAGTCGTATAATATTGACAATTTTAGGAATTAAATTTTAGTAAGTTGTTGAATATAACAGTAATCCTCGCTGCCGAGGTAAACATTAAGGGCATTTTTGTTTAATTTGGTTCTTTGTTCCTTTTACTTTAGTTATATTCCGAAAGTGCCTAGAAGGCAATTCAGTAATTAGAAGCTTACATGTTTTGCACTTATCAGGTCAGCACCTTGAGCTTGGAGGTTGTTAGAATATTCACAGAGGAAATACTCGGGGGTATATTCGCCTTCTTCACAAGCGTCTCGAATAGTTTTGCATATCATTTAAGCCTCGCACATGTTGGTGCTAGGCATGGTGGCCCATCAAAATACCTACTAGGTGCCCACAATCTTTTCTCGCTGGTGATAGCAAAAATGCTGCAGACTTTTCATAGACTTTCGGCTGTCTGCAGCTCGAAGAATCGTGCCATATATAGAAAACTTCTTGCGAACCTTGACGACCAAATTCGTCGGAGGTCTTATTTTCCGTAATTCCAATACGACCCGGAACCCAGAAGTGTTCAGTCTTTCGACCAACTTCAAAGTGTTTTTGAGTTGGAGAACTGAATTTGAATTTGTTAAATAATTGAACAATGTACACATTTTGACTTGGATGGAAGGGACCTACAGTTTAATGCCAATTCCGAATGACAATTTAGTTTTGAGAAGCTTCTCATGAAAGTTCCTACTCTTGGATGTTTGCCAGACTTTTGCATGTGGTGTAGCGAATAGACACTCTTAGGTGGTACAGGGCGGATTTGGACCTGGAACCCCTCGATTAGTACTCTAATGTACTTAACCACTTAGCCATGGTCCCCGCATTTAAGTACTAGTTGAGACAAACCCGTCAATTTACTCCCTCCCGGTTTTGAGAGGATTCACCGAGACTCCATTTCTAGAATACCAATCGTCGATCATGTCCAACGCCTCCTGCCAGTTCACAGAAGCATTCGCTAGGCCTGATCCTACAGAAAGAACAGCGACATCATCATCACAAAACCTGCGCGTAAAGACTAGAAGCATTGATCGTAACATAGAAAAGTTTCCAGCTATAAACTGCAGAAAACTTGTAACAAAATACGATACGATGTTGCACTACAAAAATTGCATGTAAATTTGTTAGCTCTGAATACATACATACAAAAAAATTATAATATCCTCTCCAATACCAAAGTCTTTAATTATCACTTAATTTAATAATCCTTAATTAAAAATTAATTTAATTCACATTAAACTCTTTATTTCGTGTTAGACCAATTTTAATGCACTTACAGACTCGGTTGCTTGTTGTTGAAACAAACATAAATTTGCATACAGCGCCGTTCGCGCAGTTAAGTGAGCTAAGTGACTTTTTCGCTCGGACGTTGCTTATTTTTTCTAAGCGAATCGTGGGCGACAGTATTAAGTATTAAAAAATAAAAAAGTCTTTCAAGTTCATGCATAAATAATTCGGTCAACGTGTTAAAAAAGAAAAACATAATTCCTTAATATACGAGCCAAGCAAGTCAATTAAATTAATTATTTTTTTTTCAAATGGCTAAAAAAATTTGTACCGAGATGTTTCAGAACGAAGTGGACTTATACCCAAATTTCGTTAGCTGTCACATTCTTCGTTGGATGACGTTAGTTGTTTAGGGATTCGAAGAAAAGTGAATAAGAAATCCCCCCGACAAAGTCATTAACCGGATAAAATACATTATTTATTCCACATGTTAAACAGTGAATAATGGGCTGCAGTGCTGCAGTATAATGCTGTCATCTTTGTCAGTTTATTCCATTTACAAATTTGGATATATTGAGGGGCACGGTAATGCCCAGTCAACTTTGGCACTATACTCTTATTTATTTTTTACCCCCTTGTAACTTCGCTTACAATATAGTTACAGACATAAATAATAGGATTTATTGGGATGCACAGCAGCAGGTTTCATATCAAATTTGAACTGTAAACATGAGCAGTTACTGGGTTAAGAGCCACAAAATTATCAAAAATAGAATCTCACTGACAGGTCATAAAAACTATGGAGCATTTCCAATCATCGTGGAACCTTGAAATTTGGCACAGTAATAGGAATTGCGGAGGAAGCATTTGTGATTTTCCATACAATAATGATTTTTTACATGAAGGTTGGCTCTTAAGAACAAACACGGAAAAAATCAAGTATTATTTATTTTCTATTTACGGGGCGTGGTGGCCGGCCCTTTTCCTTAACTCAGCCTCCAAAAGACTTGGAGTTTGAAGAATAAATACCAAAACATATAAAAATGTGTATGTTCCATCAAAAAGACGTTGCAACAGCCAATATATCCAACTTATTCTTCAATTATGCAATTTTACATGTTGATAGTTGTTTTTAAGGTAAAACGAATCGTGTTTTCCTCGAAAAATGGAGTTTACTTTCGGCCAAAATTCTCAAAATTCGCGGAAGTAGTAATGACGTTAACCTTAAATCGAAAATATCGAAAACGATTCTGTCGAAGTTCAAAGAAAACACTAGTGAAGCTTGTCATATGGAGGATTTTAAAATTTATAACACAAATTAATGCAAACTTTTGAAGATGATGCAGCTGTACTTGCTGTAGGTGCATTCTTCGAAGCAGCAACCAAAAAGCTTCAAAAGGCAGAAAATTAAATCTTCGAATCGACAACAAAATGACAGATTACGTTAAATGATCAAAAGCCAGTATATATAAGAATCACAGAAGAGTAATTAACCAGATAATCGGCTGGAAGCATTTTTGGCTCTCGCCCTCACTATACTATTTTCTTGAAAAAGGCCTAGAATTAATTGCATCTGTTTAAGTTTTTGCATTTTTTTTTATTTATGAATAAATGACATGTAGGTATCATTAATGGCAATCTGGGCACACAGTATTTTTTTAAAATCAACAGTACCCTGTGTAGTTCTCGCGTGTTTACAGATAAGAAGTTTAAGAGAGTATTTTGCGACCATTTCTTAAAAATGTTTGCGGGTTTAAGGGGACAGGCATATGCAGATTGACTATCTGGTTAATTATAGATAGGTTAAAGATGTTCATAAATAAGTCCATAAACACAGAGCTTCTCAATTTGGAAATAACCCAATTATTAAATTCTGTCGTTATGCTCAAAATTTTTAAAGCCACTTCATCTATCAATTTGTAACGATAACACGGGATTTTTCTTTTTTAGATAGGATTAATGTTAAAGTGGCTTAGTGGTTAATAGCGTTGGACCACTACGACGTCTGATAAACATCCAAGAGTAAGAAATGTCCTGAAAAACTTCTTAAAAAATTCCTTTTTTGTTCGCAATCAGCATTCAACTGTAGGTCTCTCCATTCGTGTCTAAAATAAATACAATGGTTGGAGAAGCTTTGGTGTAGGCCCTGTATGGTTCAGCCTTATATTTATTCATTAATTTTAAAGTAACTAACTTACTGATCAGGCCTTATTCGAGTATAAACCTAATGTAGTGCCTTTCGAAGATTTTTTCGTACTAATAAAACAAAAAGAAATCTTGCGGTCGCACTGGACATATTCTTTGATTATAAAAGAACACTAAAAATTATTATACATGAGTAATAAGTAGTTATTTCCACTTATGACCAAAGAATAAATTAAAGACATAAATAATAGCTAATATTTTAATTTAATAGTTAAATAGAAATATTAGTTATTTGAAAAAAATAATAACAAATCTGACTTGACTTACGGGTGAAGCATTTTTTAAAGAATTATGTAAATATTTTTCTAGAAAAGTATCTATTAAAGCTTAATACTTCAGAAATAATCATAGTCAAAGGTAAATGTTTGTCTGAGGTAATTGTCTATTTCAACAATCAGTTTTTTTTTTGGTAAATTGAATTTTAAAATCTTAGCACCCGCTTGCAAAAGATAAATTGATTCAGTAAATTTTACGTTGCTGCAAAACTATTCACACGGGGGATAAATGGAGAACTCTATTAAACTTCAATTAATCAAAAGAAATCTACCTGAAGTCATTAGTATTTTCATTATGCCAAAAATTACGTTTCATAATAGGTCCATTATGTTTATATGTTTGTGTGGGTGCATATATTGTGGGTGGTCAACGGATGTTTCGCTTGCGTTCGTTTTTGTTGTTTTGATTGGGTTTATTCTTTTGGGTTGTCCATAAGATTATGTTAGATTAGATTAGATGGCCAAATGTACATATGTATATGTGATTTGTACAGGCAAGTGTTTTGTTACTCCTATTTTTCTCACTGACTCAACAAAGTGAATAGGTGTGTTTATGAATTATATTGAAATAATGAAACACTTGCTCTTGGTTGGATTTAAACCTAAGTCCATTTGATCGGGACCAGTGCAAGACTTTACTAAGATCTCACATGCTCCATTTTAAAATGAGTCCCAGAGAACAACTATCAAAGCTTAGTTTCAAAGCGACGGGAGCTGATTTATACACATAGTTAAAAGCTGAGTTCCCAATATTGATCTCCGATTAAGAAAGGAATACTTTTGATCACTTGCAACTAATGCTTGGTACCTACATAGAAGAGGAAGAAATTTGCATTATCTGAATATAAAAGTTATTTTATGTGTATTGAGCGAAGAGAGAAAGAGGAAAGAAGAGTGTAGATAGGACGGAAATGCGCTTTGGCTTTAAAAAAACAAAATGTTCTCTTGGTTTTATTTTACGCTTTGTGTTTGTTTTGCTACTGCTTTTGAGAAGTCTGAAAGTGTGAGAAGAGTGGTGTGGTCCAAATCGATATTCTCCCTTATTTCTTTAACTACAATTATAAGAGCTATCGTACAGCTATGATGAGATAGACTTGAACATAATATGTCATTTCAATCCAAATGTTTCCTTATCTGGGTGTTGAGAATTTTTCAAAAAACTTTAGATAAAAACATAAGGAAAGGCTACAGTCCGCTTGAGGCGAACAGTATGATACCCTATCCATATCCCTATATGCCCAAAAGAAAAAAGCATTAAGAAGATGATGGATAGCATTTTATTTAGTTTTAATAATTAAAAAAAAAAAAATTTTTTTTTCTAAATTGTGGGCTTGGCAGTGGGCGTATTCAAAATTTTTTTACACTTAACCATTTCGGAGCCCTAGGGAATATGTGGTTCAAATTTCAGCTTCCTAGCTTAATTTTAAAGGCCTAAAAATTGCGTACGGACGGACGGACATTGCTAGATAGTCTTAGGATTTGGTCCTGATCATAAATATATATACTTTTATATATATATATATTATATTAAGGGGTGTTACAAACTATGTGTCAAAATTAATATACCTTTAGGATAGGGTATAAAAAGGCAAAATATAATCTTGAGTCTTTGAGATAGGGAAGCTGCTCGTTTCCAGCTGGTTGGAAAACTTTAGTCATTAAAACAGTGTTAAGAGTATTTGAGAGAATTTGATTTTAAGGATAAATAGAATTAGATAGCAACTTAACCTTAACCTTATGAAAGCTGAAATCGTCAGAAGAAAGGCTGTTCCAAATTGAGTTTCAAAAAGAACATTGAGGTATCGTTAGGGTCACAGGATAAAAGAGACGTAAACTTTTCATTCAACAACAAATTTCACCCAGAGGCCGTGAAGGCCCATTGTGAGTACCCTGTTTGTACATGTAAGGACATGTGGCTTATAAAACCACTTCGATCTGTTAAGGAATAGTTATATGTCTGATAGAGCTACCCAAGCCAAGTCGTCCAGACTTTCGAAGAACCGTGCTGCCATGCAGGATGAGCGGCGTTCCTGTAGAGCTGGGCAGTGGTGTAGAAGATGTTCCACGGACTCTATTTCTTCCTCGTAGCCATGTTTTGGATTTGACTTCTTTTAAGAGAGACTAGGGACTTTGATATTTTGGTGTCAAAAACAGTCCCCAGAATTCGGGTTATTACGCAACCGCTGCAGTTTCATAGATCTTAGCTTGTGTGATGACGCCGTCAATAAAAGTCTTAGCTGTGTTCAAAGGCGGTAGCACCTCTCCGTCTGCTATTACGCAACCGCTGCAGTTCCTTAGCAAGTTGTGTGGTGATGCCGTCAATAAAAGTCTTAGCTGTGTTCAAAGGCGGTAGCACCTCTCCGTCTCCTAGCGAGGATTCATATCAGAGCCGTATCTGGCCAATTCGTCCGCTTCCTTCCACCCCAACGTATCCAGGAACCCATCAGAGTAGAACTGAGTGATGACGTATATTAAGAGGCAATCTGTAACGCACTTCGCATTTACAAGTTTGAAGCTGATTGCTTTAAGTGCTGCTTGACTATCCACACAGATGGTTATTGGTTATTTCCATTGCTGGTAGTCGCATCGTTAAGATAGTCTGTGTTACTTTCTTAACCGCATAGATCTTAGCTTGGAAGAGACTGCAGTGATCATTCAGTTGAAACGACCGATTAATAGCAAGTCTTTCTGAGAATACGCCATCCGTGTAGACGGATATACCTTTAATGATGATCCTGGTACTGGAAAGGTACTTTTCTATTATTAATACAACTATGTCATCCGCATAAGCGACTATCTTAATACCTCTGCTGACAAGGGATATACGAATTTTGTTAATCGAGATGTTCCACAATGGAGGAAATAGGACTCCCCCTTGTGGTGTTCCACGTTGAATGTATGGTTTTATAGCAAATGATTTGACTTTAAGATATTTAATTATGACAGCGAAAAAGTGAACTGGAGTATTTTTTTTAACATTAAGTCGAACGAATCGATGGACTTTCTAAAGGCTATCCTAGACTACTTTAACTAATTATTGAAATCGAATAAAATATAAAGCATTCATTTCGAAATGAGGTTAACGACATAATTGCAGACAGTTGCATCAATGAGCTATTAAATATATTGAAATTTATTATACAGTTTCCTTAATTATTAATATTCTTCTCACTTATCTAACAAAGACTATGTAACAAAAGATTTAAATTTGTATTTAATTGTAATATGAAATATTTGACTCTAATCATTACAAATCTTTGTGAACAAGTTGACTGACCATTTAGGACAAAGATGAAAAATATTTGCACCTAATGTCAACGATAGTCTTGACATTGTCATTTATGTAAATTGTTTATTTTATAGCCGCCGCCGTCGCCACCTCTTGCAGAAGACCGGTTTTAAGTTAATGTGAAAATTGCAAACACCAAAACAATCGGTATTACGAGCTTAAAGTTTGCGTGCCAATGACTTAAAAGAGGTGTAAACATCTCGTAAATATTTGTGCACTCAAGCTTCAAGTGTAAGTGCGTAATTAAACAAAAGTTGTTTGTATTTCTTGTTCAATTACAAGATACAAATAAATTGACAGCAACAACGAAATGAAGGAAACAAAACAATTATCTTCTATAGATCAAAATTGCCTCCAGCATCCACAATTTGCTACACACAGTAGTCTGTCTGTCTCTCTGCTGCATAAGTGTAGTGTTTTGAAAATTAGTTGAGTCTTAATTGCTTTAAACATTTAATTGATACAATTTTTCTGTGCAGTCTTCTACATTAGGAAGGTTACGTTACAACGTTACGGAGCAGCAGAGTTGGGCGCACAACCATGCATGAAGCTATATTAACTGGAACTTTTAATTGACTTGGTGAAATCTATGATCAAATGCTGATAAATCTAAATGAATTTGTATGTAAATTTTGTGTTTGCACTTGGGGAAAGTCGTAAAAAAACTGGCTGTCATCTGCAACTGCATAAAATTTGCGAAGTTTCTTACGCCTTTGCTCTAAACTGGTTAGGTTAGGCTGTTTACAATACTTTATGCCATATCATCCAGAAGCTATCTATAAAAGGCCCATTGTAATTGCCCTTTTTCGTAAAGGGTAAGGCTGAATCTTTTAAGGTCTGATAGGGGACAAAGAACCATGCTTCCATACAAAATAAGCTGCGTTCCTGAATAGCTGGTGTCACGTGTCCATACGAGGTGTCACTCTGTCTCTGTAGCTTTTTCAGACATTGTTCCCAGTCATGGGAGCCATGTTTCCAATAATCTAGGCAATACTACCACGAGCACTCGGATTTGATTCCTGTTAAAGAAAACTATGGTTTTTGATCTTTTACTATCTGATATCTTACGATATCTGATATCTTTCTTGGTCGAACTCATTGCGATCTCCACAATTTGCTATATTGAAAGCTCCTTGCAACATTTCAGCAGCCGTAAGTTCAAATCAGAGCTGCAACTATCCAGGGTTCTCCAGCAATCCCGCCACATAATACTATATGATGGCAGTTATTTCTGAGTGCCAAAAAGGATTCCTTAACGTATTCCGCGTTGGAGTTGATCGTTTTGAGTGCTGCCTGACTGTCGACACAAATGTTGGTGGTTCCATCGTTAGGACGGTCTGATCAGCTCTTTGAACAGTGTAGATCTCAGCTTGTGAGCTTGCTGTAATGCGCTTCTGAGATGATTTTATAAATCTTTGATGTCAGTACTGGTAGGATTCCATTCCGTCTGTCAGGTATTTAAACTTCGCAGGATATGCCAAACTCATTTAAGGGTTTCTCGGAATCATTAAGTGGAATAATTCTGTACTGATTAAATATGTCAAGTATGCGCGAAAGTCTGGAAGTTTGAGAGCACTTTTGAATTGAACCTGTTGTACCTAGACAATCAATCTTTTGTACCTTGTTTAGATTTACAAGATAGGGTTTGGTGTTAACAGGCTGACACCAAACAACCAAACTTAAGGTTACACAATCGAGGTGTATAACTATTTTCGGCTATTAAACCCCATTTCTTCCTGAGAGCATTTCGGCTGACGTACAAGTCATGCAGCCTTTTCTTAAGACTCTTTTCCATTTCCAATTTCTTTTGGATTTATATTTTACACAAAAATTGAGGCGAACATTCATAATTTTTGGTGTGTCCCATTATGGTACTTTATATACTTTAGTGAATCCCAATTGAATCCCTAAGGTCAATTGTGCCACCGACTTATATCTTGATGTTATTTGTACCCTCTTATCGAGATATTTGAAAGAATTTCGCTAACAGTTTAACTTAGATTTGCCAAGTATTGCAAAACCTTAGAGTGGCGTAAGGTCGGGTGATATGGCACTTGCATAAAATCTAACATGCGTTTATTGTGCAATGTAAAACATTGATCGTCTGTGGGTAAAGTGAATTTAGCGAAAATTAAAAAATAATAGTTTGAGGTTTACTTGAGTAGTAGATGCAGAAACTTAAATAGATTTCTATGGCCAATGTTTTCAAAACTGAATGAGGGAGAGATTAGTTATTTGTGATGAAATACCGTGCGTGACGATTCGTGTTTTATTGGTTAAAAGGTGAAACTGGAGTGGTTCGTGGTTTTTCACATGAATAATGAAATGTTTTTCCTATTTTTCCACTTGGTATTTTCAAAACTTCCATAATTTTGACGCAAACTTTTTTCTGGAGGAATAATGATGTTAGTTATGTTTCTTGCGTGGCTTTCGACCAGCTGTCCCATGAAATTATCGGCTTTAAAGTTAAGGGTTATAGTTTCCCAACTAGTTTCGTAACATGAATTAACTCATTGCTTAAGAGATTTGACTTGATAGTCCCAGTAAAATTTAGAAGTTCCCTATATGAATCATTCACTGCTTATTCTGAAGTTCTTCAGGTAGTCACTTGGGTCCTATTTTGTTAATTCTCGCTATTACGTAATATTATGTATAAAAAACAGCAATATCTTGATATGCGCTGATGTCATGAATATTTATAAAGCAGGATGACAGAAATCTTCTCCATCAGGCCGACATTAATAGTTTCGACATTTGGTGCGCTAAGAATGGACTAATTCTGAACCCATCCAAATGCCAACAGATGCCATTCTGCAGAAGGCGTATTCTCTGTAGTTTTTTATTCACCTTACATTAACATATGTTTTGACATGTTGATAGTTTTAAAGATCTTGGAGTTTATTTTGACAAATGCAAATAACATTTTGAATAAATCAAATTCTACTACCTCTTTGGTCCAAATGTTTCGTCCGTCCGCATCTAGAGTAAGCTTCACAAGTCTGGAATTCATACTACAATATTCATTCAACGCATTTTCATTTTATTTGCCCTATCCTCCTTACAGTCAGCGTATTTAACTTCTCCAAATAATAACACTTTTTCAACAAAGACTTAATACTGATATGGTTTTCTTGTATCAGCTTTTATCCGGGAATGTAGACGGCCCTGATCTGCTGTCTTCCATTACCTTCAACTTATGCTGTGTAGATCTTTCCTTTTTATAGGTCCATCACCCATATGAGTAGAATTTATTATTTAAATAACCTTGCGATGAGGGCGCTGTTTCAAATCCCGACCTTTATCTCCTCTAGCGAATGTCTAACAAACATCCAAGAGTAAGAACTGTCATGAGAAGCTTCTCAAAAATTAATTGCTATTAGGAATCGGCATTGAACTGTAGGTGCTTTCCATTCGCACACACAGAGTTTGGAGAAGCTAGGCTTTGGGTCATTATGGGCCTTTTACGCCTAATATTTATAAATTTCTGCCCGTGATAGTTGCTTGCAATAATAACTCCACTATACACATCTAATAGTGTATAATAAAAAAAAAATCATAAAAAATCGTATTCTTTAAAAATAAAGTGCACGACTACGTCATACGAAACTTTCTCAATACATGAGATGTGTTTTTGAATCGCAGAATGATTGGTGATAAAATTATTTAAATCACTTTTTAGGTTTTGAAAAATTAGATTTTCTCAGAAACGGCACCTACGATTTTGATACAGTTCTTAAAAATCCAAAAAATTATCAAAGTCGTTAGATCCGTTTTTGAGAAAACGAATTTAATTTAAATTTAAAAAAAATCGTTCTGCGAAAAAAAAATTATTTCAAAATCGAAGTGTGCAAATTTCAAATTTTCAAAAGCTGAGTATGCAGTATTTTTGGCCCCATCCCAAGTATCCTTAGTACAAAAAACGACCAAATTCCTTGGAACCATTTTCTATAAAAATAGTGATAAGTGATTTTCACAAAAAAAAATTGCATGGCAGGTACCGTTATTTCAAACGATAAAGCAAAAAATATAAAGAATCTCCGAGATGTAATCCCAAAAACCTTATATACGAACTTTGAAGGAAATCCGTCGAACCGTTTTGTCATACGGTGCCCGGACAGACACACAGACAGACCGACGGACGGCATTGGCGGACGCACTTTATTGGACTTCTCTATAGTCGTAATATCATCCCTCATACTCAGTTTGAGTTTGAAATTTCCGCACGATCGCAATAACTTTCTCTTTGGTATACTAATGTATACGAGAAAGTTAAAAAGTTAAAGCCGGTTTGGCCCCTTGTTTGAAGTTTCCGTAAAAAGGTAAATTTCCCCCGAATAAACAACAAAAAAATAAAGGAATTTGATTCTCTCTTACTTTTCTCAGCAATATTGAGATGCGATATGTTCGTTTTGAGTCTGTTCATAAATGACGAATTAACTAAATGAATATACTAAATTTGAATCATTTTTCAATATTAACAATGTTTGATGTATCAATTTTAAAAATTTAGTTATTGGGGGTATATCAAACTGTAAAAAAAACATAAAAACATTAATCAATATTCGCAAATTACCGGTAGATCTAGTAAAAAATCTTAAAAATACTTTTTTTGGTATTTATTTCAAATTTAAGTTAAGTTTAAAAATAAAATTTTGTCTCAAAAAATATCAGAGGATCTCTTCTTGGAATTACAGTGCAATAATTGTTTTTTCTGTTTGATAAAAGTCAAAAATCTTATTATTCATCTACGGTCAGATATCTCTCAGTAACGAATTGAAATTGCAGCGGGGAACATATTATACTGCGTAGTGTTCATTGCTTGCAAAAATGTTCTGCCAAAAGATTTCATAACTCGAAGTTTATACTCTTTAAAATGATTTTTTTTTTCATCTTGATGCGAGCAATTTTAGAAATGATACAGCTTAATTTAATTATTTTGAGTGATAGGTACGTATGTATATCTCTAGGGTTTCCTCAACTTTATTCTCGCAACTCGTACTTTAGCCATTTGTATAATTGATATTTTATCGGGAAATAGTAGCTCTATAGGTAAGCTCTACAAAAATGCTTAATCTACATAAGGGGACCACTTAACCTAACCTAAAGAACAAAGTTCCACTTTAAATCGCATTCATTGTCCTTCAACAGAGTACCTAGCTATTAAATAATCGCAAATAAGTGCTCTTAATACAAGAATTTTACAGAAACAATGCAATGTTTTGGTTTTCCAAGTAGACCGGAAATTCTGAATAAATAGGTTTCCGGTGAAAATTTTAAACAGGTCTAACTTGTGCTGGAAGTGTACAAGTGACCATCAATATCAAGTATGCGTGTCGCTTCGGCTACCAATTTGTTTTGTAAGTTTGTTCAACTCATCGTTGACTTTTGCGTAGCAATCTTTGTTGGATTGGAATGAAAAGAACGTTGTGTTTTTTCCAATTGTTAAAGTTTAACCCCCTTAAATCAAATTTGTGAGGAGAGTGACAGCCAAATATATTAAGAATCCTACGTCAATGGCAGCACGTTATGACAGCTAACGGATGCAACTACAACGTTGGAACTGCTTTAATTCTGTGCAATCACTTGAATCAACTAGTTAATAATACACGTTGACCTTCTCAATACATAAACAGGTGTCAATACTGACAGATGCAGTGAAAATGCGTAAAAATTACCATTAATTGTGGAAGCACCAATTGGAACTCCGGTAACGTAGGTTATTATAAAAAATATATATTTTAAGCATTACAATTGCAAAAGTTCAAGACGTTCTACTGGTCGCCAAATAGTTGCCTGGCACGTTTAAATAATAAAAATTCATAACAAAGAACATATACTAACTTGACCTTAAAAGAAATTAATGAAAATCAGAAGAATCCCTAAATGCGGGTTGAGTATGGAGGAAAATTTCCCAGGTCAACTTCACAATAGACGATGTTTGGGAAGAATTTTTTTCCGCAGCAAACCTGTGTAGTGTTCTTGAGATTTTAAACCGCAAAAGTTTCTGAACCGAAAAATTGATCTAACCTTGTCCAAATCCGTTTAAGGTTATTAAAAGACCTGCAATTAGTGATCATTTAAAAAGCTGATTAACACCATTCATGACAAGCTTCAAAGATCATTCCCACACCACGGAACAGACATTGTTTCAGTTGTTATTATAATCATAAAAATTTCAATCCGGTATAAATGTTAAGGTACATTTTTTTTTAAAGAAAACTGTGGCATTCAGTGCGCGATCAAAGTTGTCAGATAAATTAACCCCAGGGGTCGATCTTCGTCAGTCTAATTGTAAGACTATAAGTCTATTGTTTAGAATTAAAATCCGGGCATAGAAACTTCCCATCAATTGCGATTGCTTGCGGGCGAGTGCGCGCGCGCGCTTACTCACATTAGTCACTCTACATAGGAATGAAGGTCGAAAGCACCGTGAACGTGAGCGCAAGCTAAAAGGTAGCATTGTAAGCAACTAAAGGTGCGGTTTATAGTTACTATAGATCTCTTCGTCCAAAATGCCATCTGTGTATGAAAATAAAAACAATTCTAACTCAATTTATGCAAGATTAACTATGTGATTTGTTGTCGAATTGAATAAGCTACAATTCTCAAGACAGCAATTAAAGGCTGTGTTAATTTATGCGTGTAACATCTAGATAATGTATTTCGTTTGACCGGTATTATACTGTAGCGCTGTCATAGAGTGTGTGTTGCAGTCAACGAATATTAAGTGAAGCGAGCAATTATTATGAACCACTATCATGAGAGCATCATCCGAGATTTGATGTTATCGAATGTTTATTGCATAAAAGCGTAACATTATTATTACATTTTGAGTGGTAGACAGATAGATTGTATGGTCAACATTGAAAACGAAATATATATCATTAGCTTTCAGGGTTATTGAGACGAAAACGACGGTTTTCTTAGATCTTTTAATACGAAAGAAATACTAGATACAACGTTTAAAATTATAGGATGTATTACCAACAATATATTTTTTAAATCGTATATATTTCATTATTATTTGTGATCTAAAAAATTATTTGTCAAAAGAAAATTACATCTGTAATTTCCATGTCGAATTGTACTGATCTTGCGGCTCCTTTCTCATAGAAAGTCAAAACAGTCTTCCATCTCCTCCATTCACCTGCCTCAGATTATCCATCATATTAGTGGAAGAAAATTTCGAAAAAACCGTACATTAATTCCAACTTCCTTATTGTCCAGCACTCGGCTTCGTATAGCACTTTGAATTCCCTTACAATGAAGTTCGACGGTACGGGCAGAAAGAAAATGGGGGATTAGAGAGTCAGACGAAAAATCGAAGCACTTGATGGTCAGCCGAAGTTTGCTGCAGTTGTGCAGGTTTGGATTTTATTGCTACATCTGCTGCCAATCTCAGCTATTTCTCGAACCGAGAAATTTATAAAATCTTGTTCAGTAAGTTTTTTTTTTCTTTTACATACTATAAATATATGACAACATTATCCATTAAAATTGCAATAAGTCAACTTTTTTCTTTTATTAGACCAGGGATGTGTCATTGAAGAAAAAAATTTATTACTTAATAATCGACAATAATCGATTTTTGTGCAAAATTCGTTCTATCATTCAAAGTATTGCATACCTTATTCGAATGAAATTTCAATTTAATGGTTAGTAAAAATATCAAAAGCGACAACCTTCTGGTTTTAAAACAAAACAAATGTCTCTCTAAACTTTCAGCAACAATAAGGAAACTAAACAGAATTATTGCTACAAATGTTCAGTACTATTTAACATTTTATTTGAATATAAATAAAACAAAACTATAAGTATCAAAAATAAAACGACCACCTTTTAGTCTCAAAACTAAAACAAATCTTCTTTTAAACTTTATGTTTAAACAATAAAAACAAATTTGGCAATATATGTAAATATTGGATACGTTGGTTTTCTCAAAGCCTACATTCTTTATTATAATAATAATAAATTTAATATAAAGAAGTGTAATTTATGTAATCGATTTTTAAAATTCGATTATCATTATAAAAAAAAATCAATTGGGTTACGAAGTATTCGGTCTAAAGTGACGATATGCTTGAATATAATATCACAATATTACAGTTCATTTTGCGGCGTATATACGTTTATAAATTCTATGACACTGAATTACCAAATGATGGTTTAATCTGTTAAATCGATCTAGTCATTTGTAGTCATAAGCATCGATTAGTTACTTAAATTATGCTGCTTAGTTTGCTGTTAAATGTGAATAATGATATGACTGCTTGGCATACAGTTTTATCTCAGATTTAGTAGTAATTAACAAGTACCTACATTTATTATCACTTAAAATATACAAATTTAGAATTCCTTGAAATTCGAATGCTTTTAACGAACTTTTAAACGAATTTAACAATAAGCCAGAAAACCACGAAATTAACTCCGTATACTTCGATTGCGAATAAAATTAGCGCTAAATATTAGGCATTGAAATTAACGCATTTTCAATTCTGGTTTTGTGAAAACATGAAATTGAAATATTTTCAACTTTTCAGACTTTGCAATACGAATCGAAGCTGAAACAACACAAAGGAAATTTACTCCCCACAGTGTACAATATTAAATTCACCACGATATTTCACTTATTGAACTAGAAGCGTTTTTTATTACAGAGTGAAATGAGAAAACGAAATCAATATGTGAAAGTGAATGTGAAAACGATTTATTCGATTCACAGGGGTCCAGTCACAGCTTTACATTTTAACTTTCTCGTTATTGCGATCGTAAGGAAATTTCGAATTCAAACTGAGTATGAGGGATGATATTACGACTATAGAGAAGTCCAAAAAAGTGGGTCCGCCAATGCCGGCCGTCGGTCTGTCTGTCTGTCTGTCCGAGCACTATTTTTCTAGAAAATGGTCCCAAGGATTTTTATTTTTTTTTGTATTAAGAATACTTGGAATGGGGTCAAAAATATTGCTTACTCATTTGTTGGCAATAAAATTGGAAAAACGGTAATTTATAAAAGCGCCAATATCTCAAAAACTAATAAAGGGAATTCCGAAAAATGTCCGAACTTATATTAATCAAAAATTATATACAATTCACTATGACAGAGGACAGACTGGTTAATCTAGTAATTTATCGATCTATAGAAAGGCAGCAAGGACATTAGACTTTGACAATGTACTAAACGACTTCAGTAATATTAAGTCTCGAAAATATGTTCTCTAAAATAGTTATAAGTTACACTTTCTTATGTTTCTTCATTTTCATTGCCAAAACAAGGGGCTCATTACGTAATGCCGCCCGGATCCCAAAATGAGTTGTTCCGCTACTGTAGAGTGGTCAATGCCTAGTGGCCTGAAAGAACACACTTTAGGTCTAAGTTTTCTTTTCAAGTGAAAGGGACTAAAGGCGCTAATTGTGGTGAATATTGCTTGTGTGAGGTGAATATTGCTTAACTGCAAAGAAGCCTTTGGAGAAAACTAATCGTTGTGATGAATGACTATTTTATTTAAGGATGGATGCTTACTCAAGTTTTGAAAATATTTTTTGGCACTCTTCTTATAAAAAAGCTCATAGCAATTACAAAAGCAAATTAAGTTTTCGGTTTATTATTTTGCATAATTCTTGTATGATTTTGTGCGCAGTGATTTCAATATAACGACAAACCATTCAAGCGGTTGTTGTAGACTGCAGTTTATATGTGACTGCACCGAAACTTATAATGCCTTTGTAAATCACAAGGAATGTTGGATTCTATTCCGACTTTTAATTTGTACAAAAAACAAACCATTTTGTTTATTGATTTTATAATCTCAAAATGACGCTCAACGTTTTCCATTTTACACGAAATATCAATTGAATAGGAATAGGAGCAAGTACGATCAACTTGTACGTTACCGCTTTAATGGCCTTCCGATCCTATGTAAATTGCGGCACAACAGATACGGTGCAGCTTATGAATCAGATTACCTACTTTTGGTGCCGCAAAAAGGTTCGATTGATTCCAACTGGTGTGACTGGTAAAATTCACACATCTTGTCTCGTCACACCTTTTGAATTTCGGTCATAAATTATTATTATTACGCCGATTAAAATGTCATCCATACTGCAACTGGTCGAACGTTAATTCGATACGCAACATTAAGTTAGGAAGTTTTCAATAAGTGAGTTGCTTTGCTTTGGATTTAACAGTTAGTTTCGTAATGATTAAGTGAATTTTTACTAGAACTAGGCTAATGGCTCCGTAATAAGTATTCCATACAAATGTGATTAGTTTCCAGTTGTCAATATACATAGATTTGTATTTCAAGGTAACACAGTCACAATTTGATTGATCCCGTTTCTGTAAATTAACACAGTCGTTAGGCATCCTCCTATCACCTATCAATAAAAATTCGTATGATCTTAATTAAGCCCTAAGCCCAATCGATGCCAAGGTCAGTGCTGTCTGTCGATCATGCAATGTAATAGAAAAATAAAAGAAAAGTAGAATAAAAGCGTTTAATTTAATTGTTCGTTATTAGAAGTGTGACATATTGTTAATCTGATTGGAGGTGTATCTTAATTTGATGCCATGCCAAACAAAATTAAGGTATTACTACCAGTCAATGCGTGTTTCATTGAACAAGATTACAAGCCGAAGGCGACGTCGCGTCGTCTTAATGCATATCTGATAAAATCTGACATGGCACGAGCAAGAAGCTTAAAAAACACAAACACTAAAGGGATCAACGTCAGCGTTCGGCGATTATTTGCATTTCTTTCTCTGTAGGATTACAAAATTCAATCGTGAAATAAAAGACGCGATTTTATTTTTGAGGTTCAATTAGAGGAACAATGACTATTTGAGGTGGACAGTGGATTTCTGATTGAGTGGCAAGTGGTAGCCTAATGAGTGGGAAAATATATTAGCTAAACCTGTCTTTCTTTAATAAAGCCTGCCTGTGGAGCCAAGTGGCGATGAAAGTTAATGAAGCATATTTGAACAATTTGAGTATATCGCCGGTCAAGTTAGACACATTTGTTATCGTACTATTTGAATATTATATTTGACAATGACATACAAAATTGGTAAAGCTAAAGAATAAAACAGGTTTCGGTGGATCTTCGCCGACATAATGAACATAACATAAAGAATAAGAATTATATTTACACTCTTAATAAAGGATCTGCATATGATTCTGGTTAATTTTGAAAAAGCATTCGATATGCAACCAAGAGATCTGATATGGGTAGCGTTAAGACAACGAGGAGTTCCTGAAACCTACGTACAGATGATCATGGACATGTACGCGGAAGCGAAGACAAAAGTCAGATGTCGCGCAGGGGTCACCGATGAATTCCGAATTAAAGTCGGTGTTCACCAGGGAAGTGTCTTAAGTCCTTTGCTCTTTATTACAGTTCTAGATTATCTGCTTGAGGGACAAGTGACGGACCCTCAAGTGCATCAGTTATTCTTTGCTGACGATGGAGCCATCATAAGCGATGATCAGACTTCCCTGCAACGAGCACTTGATGTTTGGGTAGATGTTTTAGAAGGGAATGGGTATCGTACTAACCCAAAAAAGGCAGAGTATCTGTACTGCCCATTCTCTTACCCAAGTCAACCCATTCCAGACATTTATTTGAATGGGGTGGTGGTTCCCAAGTGTGAAAAGTTGAAATATCTGGGATCAATGATCAACAGCGAAGCTAACGTTGATGACGACATCAATCATCGTGTAAGCGTAGGGAGGATGAAGTGACAGGAAAACTCTGCCATCTTCTGTGATCGAAAAATGTCCCCTAAGCTGAAGGGAAGGCTCTACGCGGTAGTTGTGCGTCCGGAGCTCACATACGGTTCACAATGTTGGACAATGTATAAAAAGTATGATTGCAAGTTGACAGCAGCTGAGATGAAGATGCTTCGCATAACAGCAGGAGTAACAAGGCTCGATCGAATTAGAACTTTCAGAATCCAAGAAAGCCTTCACGTCAAAGAACCCATCTCGTAAAAATTGGAGCACGACCGACTCATTTGGTATTCTTATGTTCAAAGGAGCGATCCTTCAAACCCCGTCAAAAAGGCAATGGCAATCTAAAAACTCCTGGATCACACAAATGCAGAAACAGCAGCATTTGATTGGCCTCAATGATGAAGTGATCCAAAATCGGGATGCCTGCAGATATCTTTTGAAGTCGAACCGGCGAACCCCACAGGCGGACCAGTAGTAATGCAGTGAAGTGGGAGGATTATGACTCATTTAATCCTGAGCATAACCTCATCGTTAAATGGAGAGAAGAGAAGAAGATTTATGCTCTACATACACACACTGGTTGGAGAAGCTATCCCGAAGATAAAATCAAGGGAAATCAGCGTAAGATAAGTTGCAGTAATCAATATGAAACTTTGACTGTATTGCTTGACTAGTCAAATCACCCCAACTATTTTTCTTAAGCTATTAAAATGGTTATCTTCTTATCTGGAAAACCGTTATTATAGTGTTCGCTTTAAGTCCATCCGGAAGCCCCATTTTTAACCACGTCGGGTGTTCCACAAGGAAGTCAATTGGGCACTCTTCTCTCCGTTCGTAATATAATTTATCTAGAAAGTAACACGAAATTTTTTAAAGTTAATTTCTCTTTCTTAAAAAAGATCATGATAGTTTTCCAATCATGGTATGAGGACCAATTTTTAAAACTCAACATAGCCAAGTGCCAAACTATAACCCTATCGCGTAAGTGAATCCAATCCGCTACCTATAAATGTGTCTTCTCCACGACCTACCTATATCCATCGATTGCTCTCTTCGCGACATTGGCATTTTGTATGATAAATTTCAGTTTTCATATTGATGAAAGAATCCTTAAAGACAACTCATCGCTGTATTTTATTAAAAGTTGGTCTCAAGAATTCTTCTTCCTACTTGAGTATGCCAGTCAAGCGTGGTGTCCTTTCCAGCGTGTACACGTGTCCATAAGTATTTAACGTAGAATTTTTCGAGGTCTCCCTTGGACCGACCCATATAATTGGCCTCCTTATATCATTAACTTGTGGAGATGTAACTGCCATCCTATTCATTCATCGAATACTATCTGATTCTGTTGATTGCGCGTACGTCTCTTTACAATTCGATTTCCTTTAACACTTATTCTCGTCTCTTTGACCTGGACTCCTTACGGTTCTTACGAATCAATATCCCGTATGCTGCGACGGACGTTATCATGTTCGATTTTAACAACAGTATTTCCCGCCTTAAACTCGATCTCCTTCGCCAATCTTAGTTTTCAAGTCTTAGTTAAGTTTTAGTTTCTAAGTTTATTACCGTCCTTTGTAGTTTATATTAAACCCTGCTTTGAAGCCTCAATTCAAGTTTCATAGTTAAACGCTGACCAACATTTTTTGCAAAATTTTCAAGTTTCAAGTGAAAAACATTGATTGTGATATTTGGTCAAATCGAAATATGTCTGAATATTAGATATTTAAATTGCGCATCTTTTATTTTTATATCTTTTATAATAGCTAAGCATGGTCTACAATTTACATAAATGTTTCATTAAATGTAGGAAATACAGAGCTAAGCGGCTAGCTTCACCAACCTGTGTGTGTTGGAAACTATATTTTTGGCAAAAATAGAGGGGTCCTACAATTTAATACCGATGTCGAACGGCAGATTTTTTAGTAGCTTCTCACGACAAGTTATACTCTTCGTTATTTTTTAGACTTTTGCAAGAGCTGGGGAAGCGAACAAAAATTTTAGGTAGTACTGGGGTGATTTTAACCTAAGGCTGCGCGCACATTAAACCTGAAACGCGATGCTATGAGAAAAGCATTTACATGCGGTGAAACCATTCACATGTTTTCTTATGTACGTGTGCGTAGATAAGCAAAGCGAGTCCGTGCGACAAAACCGAGCTTCTCGAAAATCTATCGGAAGCTTCTCGCAAGCAAACTCTTCTGACCACATTTTTAAATGATTTTTAGAAACAATTATTCTTTGTTTTGTTGATTTTAAAAGGATTTAACTGAATTTCCGCTCGTTGCATTTGTTATAAAAATCATGAATATATTATTTTGTGAAGTAAAGTTAAAATTAAAATTTTTATAAATATTTATTCGAGCATTTTTCAATCGCCCTCCACCTTAAGACCAAAGATATCAAAATCATCACAGCGGAATTGTAATCAAAAAATTTAATCTGGTACCTCAGCAGTTCAACACACTAACCACTGAGCCGTATTTATCGGCGGCACTAAAAATTTGGCGGTAGCAAGGCCCTCTTTTTAATCTTAATTCTTCATAAAACTTTCGTCTCTGGATTCCTCACTTCTTTATTCCCAATGTGGATTCCTACGATGACACTATAGCAAGATCGACAGACAAAGCCATCAAAACAACATCATCTCACAAGATGAAACATTAATATTTACTTAACTTAACAAATCGAACACTTCCCCTTTTGACAATCATTATTGTGAGTCCCCATGGAATATTATTTTTTTTGCGTGCACTTAACACTTTTATTATTTGCTTAAAGTATCTGGAACTATGTATTATTCATTAAATAAACACAATTATTTTATTTCCAGCTACTAATTAAATTGTATTTTCAAACAACTTAATTATCCGCTTAACTTTGGTGAAGGATTTTCCCGATCAGGCTATAAAGCCTACAAATGTGCGCGTCCCTGAATTTATTAATTACCAAAGATCCGCTGTCCTCTACTCTGTGGGTCTAGCGCTAAAGAATCATTTTTGTATTTTTGTTTATTGTTTCTTTTAGACACACAATCAGCTTAAATCGTCTGCAAATGGCCAAGCAAACAATAATGAATATTGCTGTAACCTAGCCTTACAATTAGAGTACACTAATTGGAGTTCCTACCTTTCTACGTGTTGGTTTAATTTCAATTTAAACCTGTTGACTTAAATTAAATTTAAGAGTGTAACACAACTGACCTGTTGTTGGTTGTTAAGATTTTGTAATAAATCCGTTAATGGGGCACAAAATGAGACCATTCATCTAAAGGTACAGAAGATATTTTGTTTGCTGTGATTTTGTTCGATTATTTGGTAATTATGATCATCGATTACAGAATCCGAATGCACTTAGTTGATAGGTTAATAACAACGCATTTAAAATACTTGTATAAAATACATTTTTATCCTGACACGTACATATAAACAAGAGGATTGGAATATCGCTTACTTGTACGAGTACATCTCTCAAAAGTTAAGGCAGTAAAAGTATAAACTGTAGCAAGAAGCTTCTCAAATTTTCTGTCTACTACCGATAGTGGCGGAGTAAGATTTTGTGGGCCCTAGGCCTTTACAAAAAAGGTGCCCTATTTAAAATTTCGTTCAATCAATCCTTTCCTGCGTCATCAAATTTCGACAGGAAGCGCTTTAAATGGGGGAATCATCTTCAATCTGATCAAAAGATTGTCACCATCAAACTTAAGAATACTACTTAACTTATAGCCCAATTAATAAAAACCCCTTTACTCCCCTCGTTCTTAAAGAGTAATCTTACGAGTTAAAATTTCTTATTCATAAAAAAAAGGTATGGAATAACTATTCTAATTTTCACTTTGCGCAAATCTATTACTATTCTATTAGTAAAATTTTCTGCGGCTTTACAAAATTTTGTAAAATTAAATGTCAACTGAATGTTCTTTCGTTTTAAAAGTGGAAAGTAGATATTCAAACGGAAGAGAAATTTCTTTGGAAAAAAGAAATAACAATTTTTAAATTTTCCTGCTAAACCATCGCTAAACCACCTACGATGGTAATTTAAGTTAGCTCACAGTTGAGAAACGTCAGTTAGCTTCAATTTTTTTTGTATTTACAACATTATACACTTAACTCATGACTTAAGGGTAATTCAGCATTAACTCATTTTTATGAATACGGGTGTTAGTGTTTATTTCATTTGGTCACTTCGGGAGTAGGGAAAGGGACTATTTTTATCCATTTTTTCCAGAATGCGTTTTTGTGCAACTGTGTAGCTGCCATCGGGTAGAAGTTACGTAGAGCTCATTTCAACAGTATTGACATTTCTCTAGTTCATCAGACAATGATTTATATGAATTCGCAAAACTCAGCAGTGTTTCGACTTCACTTTATAAAACTTTATTCACTATTTGAAAATTTTATAAAATATTGTTCAATATGCATTTCATTGAGTATGTCACAAGCTTCCCTTCGTGTATCTGATTTTGGTGTACTATCTTGAGTCATATTATTTAGTTAGCTTATCTAAAAAATCTACCATAGCATTTTATGATTGCAGAAGTAACGGCAGCATGTGCTTCCCAACGTATATATCCGAGCTATTTAATAAATTATTATTTTGCAGGACAGTTTTCAAAGCCTGCCATTTACTAGAAGATGTAGAAAAAAAAAATGTTAGTAATCGTAAGGCAATAGGAAAGAAAGTAGACAGTAAGCATTTTTTTTTGAAGCATTGTCGTAAGTTTGCCCTCTGCATTTCAAATTCGGTATATTATATTCACTCAGATATTTGAGTGCTTGTTTAACTATATCGTCTTCAGTATGATAATTCATCTCCGAAAATGTTAAGAATCGTTCAATTGGGTTTTTATGGCACTCCATCTTGGGCATAGTTGTCCCAAGGGTAAATCCAAGGCTGACTACCGAAAGTTACTTATCGCAGCTTTATTTCAGCTGCGATAAGTAACTTTCGAGTCTTTTCTGGATTTCTGAAAGGCCATTCAACTACTACCAACTAGAGTAAAGTTTGTGCCATTACACTTTGGGCTCTAGAAGATGGTAGAATGTGATTGCTACTAATTGACACTTATTCTTCTGAAACTTAAAGTTCTTGGTTTTCGATCGGTACCTATTTCGTGGATCAAATCATATTTGATGGATCGCAAACACAAAGTCATCTTCAGGTCGTCCGTTTCCGATTCCATTAACGTAACCTCTGGTGTTCCCCAAAACAACAACACTTTGGACCTTTGGTCGATAAATGATGTTGTCACACATATCCTCGTTAAATGTCTCTTGCCTACTATTCTCAATATGGTGCCAACAAAACGTTCCGGAGCTTAACACTGCTAAGTGTCAAAGCCAACACATACTCTCGTAAACGCCCGGCCTTACCACTAAGAACTGCCAGATCAAAAATTATTCGAAACTGTTAAGCCTAGAAAGCTGAAAAAAGGTGCACGATAATTTTCAAGGCATACTTTACTTAACGAGCTAACAACCTGTGGAGAGTATCTGCCTGGTACGTAGCAGCCTTCCATCCTCTACAGTCCCGGCACTCTTCTTTCACTTATCCAGACCAAGTACTCTGTCATCCTCGAGGACTTGGTTTTTAAAATGGAGGTTCGGTCTTATTTTCCATCTTGTGCTTGAGGGCTTCGAAGATTCTCCTGGCTGGTAGCATTTAAAAGATATCAGATGGGTGCTATCAAGATTCATATTGCACCGCAAGTTTTCTTGGGGCATGGAATATAGCTATATCAATTCATTGACTGGATCACTCTCGTTTAGAATGCTTCTGAAAATACTGCTTTAATACATCTAGTACTCCTTGCGCTTCGGTGACTAGGTTTACTTTGCTGTTGCGAAGAGCCTGCGTTCCGGTTTTATAATCAGCAGCCAATCGCGATACTTTTTGACCTCCTTGTGCTGGGAGACTGGTTCTGTACAGCTTTCTCATGTGTGCATCTTCGGTTACTAGTTGTTGACATCTGTGATAGGTGAATTCACAGTGGAAAGCTTTTTAATTCAGGGGTTCCTTGTAGTCTGACTACTCAAAGTGTGCTAAGGGCAGCTTTCAGACTCTCATGCCTGTTGAAGTTCCAGATCTGGTTGCCGTTTGAGGGAATTATTTATCCGTGGCTATCCCTATCTCTCTCAAAACTACCATCACCAATTTTGTGTGAATTGGATATCAATATCCTTGTGCGAAATCTGAAATAAAAAAAAGATGCATGCTCTATTGTGCAGGTGATTCTGATTGACTTTGATATAACTTCAAAATAAGTTTAAAAATAGTTAACTGTAAATGAAAGTGTTTAAACGCTAAGGAATCTCAAGTCGGGCCAAGTCAAATATTATGATGAAACGATAAATGTAAGCTTATGAATGTAAAGTCTTTTTCAACATAAAAGTGATTTATTTACCTGTTGGTTCGAAATTAATTTCCATTCTGTACTTTATAGTAACAACTACATTCGCAGTCAATCTCTGAAACTGGAACGTTGTCATAAAGCACGTCTATCAATTATTCTAACACCTTAAACCGGGTAAACTTGAACCTCGCGTGAAGACAGGCGCAATATGCATATAACCTTGCAACCTCATCGACCAATTAACAATGCTTACTATAATTACAAAAAACAAATAAACAATATGAATTGTAACCACTTGACATGAGTATACTTAAAAAAAATATACATATACATATTTGTCCTCTTCGTGTGGCAACCACATCAAGCACGACTTGTGAGACCTAGTCACAGAGTAACCCATGCAATCGCGAGGTTGTAATCTTATAAGAACTCAAAAAATCCTGAAACTTGCGACATGATTTAGTTTGATGTCGCGCCACCACATCACAAAGACGTGCAACGTCGCGTCGGCCTTATGATCTAGGTCTTGGACATGCACATGACATTGAAGAGCTACTATAGCCTCCCGTATGACGTGATGTAAGGTGATGTGATCTCTATTGCCTGACGGTGCTGCACTATTGACATTAAATTAAAAGAATGCCATGTTACCAGGAATATATACATATATCGCGGTAAGTGCGGTAAGCTGTCGTATTGTATTGGACTCGATTGATCGGATGAAAAAAAAATTTCCATTAATCGTGAGAAGAATGTTGTTCTTTCTTGGGCTTCATTTTTTTTTTGTTACGATTTTAAATAAAATTTCTTTATTACCTTTTATAAGTATTTATTTACTTTTATTTTTATTTATTTTGATTTCTTGCTCAAGGGCAAAGTTGAATGGAATTTTACGAACAAATTAGACATACACACTCGATAATTCATCGACTTTGACGTGTGACGTTCAAAATTGATTTACAATGCCGTCGTTTGGATGACAAATATTGATGTGGAGGTGTATTAAATATGTGCGGATTAGATGATGATGAAAGAGCGTGTCACACAAGTTTTGTAATGCCAGACAAAATGTAGTGCAATATGGTTTTTTCGAGATTAAATTAACAAGATGCCTTAGTAGGGCAGTTAGGCAATTTTTACCTTGCTAATTTTCTAAGCTCTTTAAAAGCTATTTTTGCTTATCGTGATTTTGAAGGTTAAGTCAATGATTGTTTGTTAAAAAGTTTTAAATTCAGCTATTTCTTTGAGAAGTCTTATTTTAGGTCTTCCTGCGACCTTTAAATCTTTGTGTAGTTGATCAGCAGAAAGTTTATCACATGTCGCATTAACAACACTTTTATCTTTTTATTTTGCTTTTGCACCCTCAGAACTTTATTTGCAAAGCTGTGTTTTGTACATTTTCAATTACAAGGTAAACATGGTTCATTTGATTTTCTATTTTTGATTCATTCTGGTACTTCCGGCTAACTTCTGTGTTGCACTTTTAAAAGCAAAAACAGCAGCATCTGCAAATGTGGTAAGAGTAGTTTTGCTGTTTTATGGCATGGGTTTGGTGTATAGAAGGAACAAGACAGGTCTTAATACGCTACCTTGCAAAATGCCAGCTAGTATTAAGACGCAATATGGCCTTATAAAGCGAAGGTGGGAGTGCCGAAAACTTCTGTGCATCCCCTGAGAAAATTGATACTTCACTGCATCCCCTGGAAATAATTAAACTAAGTATAAAATAAGAGATATAACTCATATCTCTTTTAGTTTCTTTTGTAATTAAAATGGAAAATAGCTAAACGCGACGTTAAATCGTTAAATATTTCTCAATCTCTTGTGCTAAAAATATGCGTTCATTAAACAATGACAAACGAGATGCACGATTTATTTTTCAACCCACGTCACTCAAATTAATTTCTATTTCAATCTTTGGCGTCACAACGAATAGCTTACCAGTTGGTGTTGAGAAATAACTCTTAATTGATCATTGATTCTGATCTTCGTTGATACAGGTTTTTTAGGTGCCGTATCGATACCAAGAATATTTGCTTTTATCCTATCGTTGCCTTTTTGCTAGGTAATTACAGCATCTTTGATAATAATATACTGCATAATTATTTTATCAACAATCTAATTAAAAGATAATAGATATCACTTTGTACCTATCTAACGTTAATTGTGGTCGGTCACCTTAAACACCTCGTGTTCACTTCGGATGCCCAGTATCAAGAAATTTTATCATTCCTGATTAGCGCTAATTGTTTTATTGGTAACCAAAAGGTGGTAGATTATATATAACTTATGACGGATGAGAAGTGTCTTTTGATTGATATATGACAGATGACGTATGATTTCGAGAGGTTACCGGGAATACCCGGCCTAGCCCGTGTTTAAAGAAATAGGTCTTACTGTCCTACTTTTTACTATTAACGATTTTAAGTCAGAAAATATATATGAATTTACTTACTTTATTGTTCTCGGATTGAAATGACAGATTGCTTCCATTGCATAAAAAATACTAAATTTCGTTGAAAACTATATTTAAAGTAAATACTCTAATTAATATTAACTCATTCGAGACCTACGAACTTGCTCATATAAGCCAGGGATTGGCAAGTAATTTAAAGTCGGGTCCAGATACGATTTGTATCGAGTTCTATTTTGCCTCATATTGGGATAAATTACAACAATGATCGAAGAGTGTCTTCACGGATGGCAATCTCGAACGATATTTGTTCTTCAAAAAATTAAATTTCTAAAATAATGAATCATATTATGTATGTTAGTATAAAAATAGTAGCCATGTTGGTAGGTGTTTTTTTTTTTTGCAATTTTAATACTATTCTGCAACATTATTTATCCAAAAATTTATTAGTGGATACAGCCAAACAGTCATGTTACTCGGTTTTTGAAAAAAAAAATTTTTTCATATGATTTAAGTAGTTCTTCTTCTTGTACTGTCAAATAAGTTCGTTTGAGTTTAGAATTGTAAAGTATCTAATTTATTTATAGATATAATGTTCAAGTGTTACATTTCGTCTGGGCATGGGTGTATTGAATTGGGCATGAAGACGAGCTGTGTTCGTTGCTAAGTACATACGTTGTGTGTGATCAATTTTGAGGTGGTAATTACACTTTTGAGGCATTGTGACATTTTGTCGCATTGTAAGCGACATTTATATTGTCATGTATGAGTAACCCCAACTTTAGTTAAGAGATAACAGGTCGTTCCTTGTCGCTTTATATTTTTACCGCAGTCAATTAATAAAAAATTAATCATTTCAACTATAGAAAATATCAAAAAGTACCAAAATATGGCCGTTATATTGTTGAGTTTTGACCAATAAATAATAATGAATTCCATGTCTTGCGGACGAATGGCGTCCTTCACCATGAAATAAATACCATGATTGATCAAGCACTTTAAATACAGACTGCAATTTTATAACCCTTAAAAACACTGAAACACTTGACGTCACGGATGTTACATACTGGAATACAACTTATACTTAAAATGTTGTCCACCCTAGAGCACAAAAATAAGTCAATATTTGTGGGAATTGTAGCCGATACAAGCTTCTACTACTACTCGACTAGAAACTATTTTTATGAATAAATCGATTTTTAAACGTAGCTACTGGATAGCTATAAATTGCCATTCCCAAGTTCATATCACATTTGCTTTTTCAAATTAGTCAACTCAATCTTGCATCAAAAGACTTATTTTTTAAGAAAATTTATATTGCCTTTTTCTTTTCAGGAGGGAGAAAAAAACCTGTGATCTCCAAAAGAACCGGACTAGGCTGGCGGCCTCCGTCGAATTGTTCGATAAAACGCATTTCGGGTAAGTTTTGCATTGCATTTGCTTGGCCATGTGCACAATCTAATTGACTCTAATTAGGCAATTTGATTACGCTGCTTGGCAGCAGTAGTATAGATAATAAACGGCCAACCTGTCTTTTAAAAGTCAAAAGTGCACTCAATTGTCCACCATGTGCGCTCAAATGTGAGTTACCACCAGCGTCGTAGCCTCGATCCCCTCGATAATAGCAACGCTGCCCCAGTAACTGTAACTGCAAACAACAAATGGAAAGGCTCCGTCCGCTACAGGTGACCGAAAATTTATTATATTTCGTTGTCCCGAAAAAAACAACAACATCATTCTTACCTGGGAGCAGCCAGCGCCAACACTCATTCGAGATAGTGTACAAATTTCCTTCACCTCCTTCAGACAAACAAAAGCTCCCATAAATCTAGCCACCATCCAGTTCTTGTATCTGATTCAGAAATGTATCTCGAAACTCTAATAATGAACTTTAATCCATAGATAGATAGGGTTTGCATACAAAAGCCACAAAGCCGTCGTCGCGTCCGTCGTCGCGTCCGTCGTCGGTCGTAGTAGTAGCATATGGGAATATGTGTGTGCTGGAACGGGTGTGTCGTTGTTGGCCAAAAATGCACATTTCATGCCCACTGAACCGTAAATCCAAAAAGTCGCTAGTCTATGGATGCCCCACTCCCTGCGCGCGGTCTCTTAACCTCGCCCCATTGGAATTCCTTTGAAATCGATTGTGGTTAAGGCTGATGTGAGCGTGTGTGCACAGAGGTACCAACCAAGATTGCAGCCACGATTGCAGGGATTTTCTTTGTTTTCGACTGGAGTAGTCAAATCGACATCGTCCTTTTGTAAGCGGTTCAAAGGTTAAGCGCTGGGAAACTGCTGCTCTTTTTTTGTATATACTTGTTTCTTTTGTTAGAGGGGAAGTATGACAGCTTGAGGCAACAGGTACATGCACCTACGCTTCTGTCAATTCGGGGCGTCCAAACTTGATGGATTGCACCAAGAACTGCATGTGTAATAATTTACAATGACGACGTGACGTCGTATGCCACTGATGTTAACAGCAATGAATTTTCGGTTAAGCGAAAGGTGGGCCTACAACATACATAGGTAGAAATAGAAACCAGACTGTAAAAGTCAAAGTCGCCATACAATAATTGTGGGTTTGCCGGGGAGTGTGTTAGAAACAAGAACAAGGTGCTCATATGTAGCCAAAGTAAGTATTAAGCATGCTGGTGCAAAGACTTTGGGGTCAGTTTAGTAATTGGTTAGTCCAAGTCGAAATCTCAATCCTAAAACTTCAACCAAAAGACTTCCATGAAAGACACAAAAAGTTCTGGTTTCTTCAAGGTTGTTCGGAGTGGGGGACGCAATGATATTCTATTGAACGAATTAGAACAACATTTTTTTTGGGACTGCACTGGTGGTGCTGCATGCCAAACTTAATTGTAGGCAATGCGACGTTAGATAAATGACTCACTTAATTCAGGTTTACATTCTTATTCTTGACAATTTAAGCTAAATTTATGCCGACAGCTCATGGAATGTCTTGTTATGTGTCATGTACGAGTTGCAATTGCAATTTTCTTGTAGTTTATTTTTTATTTTCATCTACTTCGACTAACTGATGGAAAGTGGAAAGTGTTGTTCATTCGGTAAGTCTCTTTTATAATGCAACGCATCACAATCGTGCGAGACTGTACTGCGGTCATAACAAAAGTCAATTACGTTCGAACAGTTTTCACATAAAAAGAAGATTTGCGAATGCAGCTAGTGAATTTGTGTTTTATGTTTTTGTATTTTTATTGTGACTTTAATGTTATTCATGGAATACGGATGAAAAAAAAATATATAACAATTTTATATAAAGTTGAATGACAAATCCGCATTGGGCTATTAATTTTGAGTAGGTGTTGTGAATATTTTGTAAGAAAGGCCTTCACTTTATTCATTAATATGGCGAGTACAACATAATACGCATTTTCGAAACAAGATTAAAAGCTTGTTTCTGTCAATTTTTTTCAGAACGTACACGAATGAAAAGTAAACATTAACCACCTTTAACTGTCAAAATTGTTAGCACACCCAGAGTATACACCAGAATTGAGACTTTTAACAGAATGCAAAAAGTCGGCAAGTCTGAATTTATTTGTCGAATTATGTTTGTCCTACTATGAGAGCATATCCTTCAAGATTGTCTATTTCTCAGTGGGGAGAATGGTTGCAGGTTAAAATCCATCCCAGTATCACTTAGAATTATTTTCCTCTGCGAATGTCGGAAGAACAGCCAAGAACTCTCATGAGGAGATTTTCAGAATTTGCACTTCGAAATCGCCATACTAATTTGGGAATCACTACAAGGTCCTTTACAGGCTTATCGCAGAATTATATTAATTTTTGATATATAATTTGAAACACAAATAAATATTCGTCATAGACGCCTAAAAGTAGTACCGATTTAGCAATCTTTGGATTAGAGGCCTTTAATTTTGAAAGAAAGGAAGTATACCTCTATCCTAAGGTATATTAATTTTGACACATAGCTTAAAAACCCCTAAATATTCGTCATAGACCCCAAAAGGTAAATATATTTACAACCAGGATCCAAACCTAAGACGAACGGACATTGGTCCGTATCAATTTTTGAGACCTTGAAATTTAATCCAGGAAGCTGAAATTTGGAACATATGCTATCTAAGATTCCGAAATGCTAAGAGTTAATTTTTTTTAAAACGCCCACTAAAAATGCCCTAAACTAGAGAAAGCCTTTTTAAAACTGTAGTTGAATGGTTAAAGGCTTAGTTAAAAACCTTAACAATATATGTAGACACTGAACTACTTCACAAGTTTTCCCTATAAAGTTTTTTGCCTATGGAATCGACCTAAAGCATACTCCAATTATTTTGGATGTCCGAACGTTACGAGCGGAATACTTAACTTATTGCTTAGATAACGAGAAATGCCGCAACTGATATACTGGACTTAACGCGCCTCTTCACAACGAAACACCTAGTTTGATGAATAGTATCGGCAAGAACATGCCTATGCGCTGAACAGAAGAATGAGAGCGGTTCGTGAGCTATACGAGCAAAAGAGGAGAGAACAACATCGGCTTCTCCGTTGAAAAAAGGAAGAGCAGGAGAAGTGCGCCATCGAGAAAATAGAAAGGTGTTTCTTCAGGAAAAATGTTCAGAAGTTTTACTAAAAGGTAGAAAACGGGTCACGGTAGAAAGCGATTAAAACAGAAACCTGTAGCGATGAACAAGGAAACATTGTAGTGGAGACACCGTTGGTGCTGAGGATATGGAAAAACTAAAGGATGAAGACAACACAAATTCCGCTTTCAGGTAGAGCGAAACATTCAATGTTGACGATATTCCGAGCTTAAGTTCTGTGCTTAAGTCGAAAAAGGCTGTCGGGCCTGCCTGATCTATTTAAGGCAGCAGGAGATGACTTGTTAGAGAGCATACACCAACTTATTTCTAGGATTTGCTCGGATGATTGTAGGCCGTATGAATGGAACCTCAGCATAGTTTCCCCGGTTAACAAGAAGGAGACCCTCTAAAGTGCGTCTAACTACAGAGGTATCAGGCTCTTAAACATCGCATATGATCTTGCTGTATTGTGTGAGCGCCTAAAACCATTTATCAATGATCCTATAGGAACAGAAGCGGAAAATGGGATTTAGCGGTAAGCGAGGGCAAAACAAAGCATATGCTCTCAACTAAAAGGGACACCCAACTTCGACACAATCGACAGCTATAACTTTGAGTAAGGGACTCTGTCTACCTCGGCTCTGCTATCACATCTCAAACTACATCTTTCAGAGAAATCAAACGAAGAATAACGGTTGCCAGTTGCTGTTTCTTTGGGCTGAGAAGGCAACTATGTAGTAAAGCCCCCTACCGAACAACTAAGGAAACTTCATAGGAGACCCTCATAATCCCAGTCCAGCTCCGAAGCATGGACTCTTTCTAAAGCGGATGAAGATATCCTTGGTCGTTTTGAGAGAAAAATTCTTCGTACGATACTTGGTCCCGTATGCTTTGTCTTCAACGATAAACTCTACTGGCTGTAGACCTAATAAGAAAATTGCGCATTGGGTGTTTGAAATGGTTGGGGCAAGTCTGCAGAATCTATTGGTCGAAACCCAGGTCCACCCCGGACAGTAGCGTCTCCTAAGCAAGTAAATAAGTGATAAGTTCAAGAGTAAAGAGTTTTCAATAAGGATACGGACTTTACAAACTAGATATTTAGGCAATGCCTTTCTTTACAATTCTATTGTCTAAAGTGCTTACCACGCCTCCTTTTTGAAGGCGTTTTTAAAATAAATGCAGTATAATCAGTAAAGGGCTCCTCAAAATGAACCCACAATGAAAGTATATAACTCCCCATTGGGGCAAATAGAGCCGTTGAACTAAAGACGAAATAATTAAAATCTCCAACGCTAATTAGTATTTTTAGAAGAGTTGTCTGCTAAGCGTGAATAGGAGATTTCAATGCAAATTTAATATTTTATTTTCTCATTTTCGGAAATTTTACAAGTTGCACGTTTTAGCAGCCATTAATACTTAATCTACTGAGCAACTTTGTAACAATCCTTCTGCGAGATCAATTTGTCAGAATGATGAATTGCAAAAATAAGCTCTTAAATTCCAATTTGCCAGTTTAACATTTGTGTTAAGCAAAACCTTGAAACGCCGCTGTTATTAAAAAAAAAATGTGAAGATGACAGACAGTGAGTGGAGAAAAATATCAATTTGTTGACGCAAACCATTTAAATTTTATTCAACTGAACTTTGACTTTGTTGGCATATCTCTTAAAATGGCTTTGCCAAAAATGCAACTCATCTTCTTGTGTAACGAAATTTTGGTAAATTTAAATTGAAAGTCATATTGACCCACTTTGCAGATTTTTTTTATCTCTTTCTCTAAAGAAATGAATAATGCATGCATTACGCCAACTGCACAACAAAGGACATTACCGGAATTTTGATCAATGTCTCGACTTCTTATGGTGTCATATTTATGTGACCTTTTTTTTATTCGAAGCTGCGTCTCAATTGTGTTGATCATTGATCAATTGTATCATGGAATGTATATAATGACAGCATTGCAACTGTGTTGTGCTGAAAATGTCGTTAAATCGCTCCCACTATTATTTTTGTGGTTGGGATTCTCGGCTGACACGAGAAACTCTTCCTTATCGTGAAACCATAATAGATCTATCTTTGTAATGCGCATTAAAAGTTTCTAAATATTATCTTGTCAAATACATACAGACGTATAAGTATATTTGGATTCCTGTGAATTACTATTCATCCGCCCCGGTTGATGGCAGATCGCCCACTTCACGTTCCGTAATTATCCGTATAAAACTTCAACGGCAGCTTGTTTCAAGAGGAATAGTATCTGTGGTACCCAGTCATTGGTTATTTGATGGGATACCTTAACAAAACAAAGTCGATTGCCAGCTCTATAGAGAGTCGTGTGCGGCCCCCTCCCACAATTTTGTATATTGCTTTAATTCTCGATTATTTAACATTCGGTTGACACCTACAATGGCAGAGCAGGGCTTGATGTTGTTGTCATGACACAGCGCAGCTCATATTGCAGCTTCTTGTCTGTTGGAAAAGTGCCTCATGGTATGTTATTTATTCGCTGCAATTGTATCAATTGGAATTGGCTGCGGGCATACAATGTGTGCAATCATGCTGAGTTGAGTATAAAATGAATGTTGGGGTCTCGCGTGTTGCATTCGAATTGGAGGATGGTTTGAATAAAATTTACATAGGCCAATATATCGCAAATAATACTTGAGGCAGATGCTGGCAGATAAAAAATTCGCTCTATTTTGTGCATGTAGTTATGAATGATAATGCATGCCGACAAAAGGTGGGATGAATGTTGAAATACGTTGTTTTTATAAATTTTCACATTCAAAGCTTTAAGGTGAAACTAGGTGTTTCATCAAGTTATTTCCTTCGTTGATCCAATGTAATGAATTTACTGAGTGAATGATGAATTTCCGGGAGTTCTGGTCATTCACTTTGATTCACTGATGCCTATGCGTTTATAAAGGGTGATTTTTTAAGAGGTTTAGAACTTTTTTTAAAAAAAAAAACACAAAAAATTCGAAAAAATGAATGAAATATTTATTTGAATCGATAGTTTGAACCTTGCAATTTAATGTACCCCCACAAAAAATAATCTAATGGTGTCAAATCGCACGATCTAGGCGGCCAATTGACCGGCCCGAAACGTGAAATTAACTGTTCACCAAACTCGCCTCGCAATTGCGCCATTGTTTCGCGTGCTGTGTGGCATGTGGCACCGTCTTGTTGAAACCACATATCATGCAAGTCAAGAACTTCCATTTCGGGCAAAAAAAAGTTTGTTATCATCGCTCGGTAGCGTTTACCATTGACAGTAACGCTGCGATTCGCATCATCTTTGAAGAAATATGGCCCAATAATGCCGCCGGCCCATAAACCGCACCAAACAGTGGCTTTTTCGGGATGCATTGGTAGCTGTTGCAATGCTTCTGGCTGATCTTCACTCCAAATGCGGCAATTTTGCTTATTTACGTACCCATTCAACCAAAAATGAGCCTCATCACTGAACACAATTTTTCGATAAAAAAGCGGATCCTCGGCCAGCTTTCCAAGAGCCCATTCACCAAAAATTCGGCGTTGTGGTAGGTCGGCTGGCTTTAGTTCTTGCACCAGCTGTATCTTAAAAGGCTTTACGCCCAAATCCTTCCGCAAAATTTTCCACGTAGTGCTGTAACAAAGGCCTAACTGCTGGGAACGGCGCCGAATCGACATTTCGCGGTCTTCTGTCACACTAGCTGATACGGCCGCAATATTTTCTTCAATACGCACAGTACGTAAACGTGTTGGTGGTTTAATGTCCAACAAAGTAAATTTGGTGCGAAATTTGGTCACAATCTTCCGAATAGACTGCTCAGAAGGTCGAGAATGCCGATCATAAAATGGAAGCAGCGCGCGATGAACATTTCGAACCGAGCACGAATTTTGATAGTAAAATTCAATAATTTGCAAGCGTTGTTCATTTGTAAGACGACCCATGGTTAAATTGCAAACCAAACTGAATCTGTTTGACAGTGACACAAGGTACTAAACACACGTCAGCTGTCAAAACCAGTGTTGCCAAAACCAAACCAGCTAAAAAATCACCCTTTAGTTGGGTTTTCCTTAAACATTTTCAAGAAAACAAGCCCTCTGAACTAAAGTACTAACAAGACTTTATTTACAAAAATTACTTTGTTAATTAAACAAGACACTTAAATTCGATATATCTATCTATACCTTTAAAAAAGTTCGTCCTGACTGACTGTCTTACTCAGCATCGCACGGTTCAAACTTGGCAGGTATGTACGTGACGTGTACTAAGAAGAACTTTTTGGATATGACGTCCACTGCTTCTTTTAAAGGGGTTTTAATGTAATTTTAGAAAACATTATAACACACGACCCCTTAGTCAAGATGATTGGAAATATGAATCTTGGAAAAAATATAAGAAAGTATTTTAAGAAAAATAATTTTTTCAGGTATAGAAAACAGGCCCATTTCGTGCGAGCCTTTTGAACTCCAAAATAAAAAGCTGTTTTAGAAATTTGTTTAAAGGACACCCACTTAATCTTTTTAGAGAGGAGCATATGTTAAGAAGTAGTTTTTTTTTTAATACCATCACAGAGCAAACCACAGAAGACTACGTTCTCTAAGTGTATCGATCTTCATCTTATAGACTACTTTAAATAAATAAAATTAGATTCAATCAATTTAAAGTTAATGAATAAATGGACTTTTTAAAATCTGCTCGCGACAAGCAAAAATCAATTTCGTTGCAAAATTCATTAAATGTGCTTATCTACCTCGTAATTGGCTCATTTTTACCACAATTAGTTCTATGCCAATCTGTATAAAATTAGCTTCTAACCCTCAGTGATCTTTGGGGAGCATATATCAATTCTGGTGAATTAATATGATAATAAAGAATATCGCGAATAAATATGACTTAAGTTGAATCACGTCAGAAACTTAAGGTTTGCAGACCAACTAAATTGCACCTTATGCCATAATTAGGAAGCTCATCAAACATATATACCTCCTGAATTTTTTTTTTGACTCTTTCGAATCTAAGTTCGTGAACCGTATATGGCGAATCCCAAATTACAGAACAATATCCTTAATAAGGTCTCACTAACGAGCAATAAATAATTTTAAGGCTATTTATATCTCGAAAGTTTTTATTATTACGTTAGATGAGTTAGACTTGGCAATGATAAAATCATAATGCAAACAGAAACTTAACTTATTGTCAAATATGACACCAAGATCTTTTACTTCATCAAAACGCTGAGGTCTAAGATCATTTATAAAATAATTTTGCAAAATTGAAGTACTAATACGATATGCTGAAAAAACTTTAGAAATGCTAAGTTCCAAGGCATTACGATTGCACCACTTTGACAATCTATTAAAATCTGAATGAAAACGAATGCAATCAGTTACATTTTTTATCCGAGAAAATATCACAATTACAAAATTTAAATATATCATGAACATTATTTATAAATCATATAAATAGCAACGGGCCCAAATGACTGCCCTGTGGAATACCAGAAGTAACTTCTATTATGCGAGAAGTCAAAAAAATTAGGTAATTATAAAACCTAAGGAGGATTTAAAACACAAAGCCTTAAGTTAAAACCTTGACTTAAAATTTTGAATTTATGTCCCGCAAAAGAAATGAGGAGTTAGAGAGCAAACGCGGATAAGTCCAATTTTTACAGAAGAGCCCTAAAGAACTGATTGAAGCAGTTGCGGACATGCTAGATCTCTATTTTTTTTCTACGTTAGCTGTATGAATGTACAAACATGTGCCGTTTTTTTTGAACAAATTACTTACGCATTATTTTGAAAACAGGTACCCATATCGGGTTTTCTTTGAAAATCTAAAGGATTGATCCGGTTTTTATAACAAAAAGCAAAGCTAAAATTCTGCACAACTCTGATTTAGATAAAAGCTGATTTATTAAAAAAACAGATATAATTTTTGACACCAATTTATTAGAAAAAAAAGTGTGAACAAATTCTTAAATATCACAGCAATCACATTTCTCATCATTATTATCCTCATTATGGTATAGTATTGCCTCCTGATGCACAAAAAATATTTTTTTTGAACCACTCTAAATTGCTCCAATTTATAAAAAATTTATTTATTTTGAATAAAGCTTCATTCGTAAAATTAAAAACCTAAATCTTACTTCTTATTCCTGAAATTCGAAGCAGTTCTTCTTTTTTTTTTGTTTCTTACGAATACCAGTTTTTCTATAAGCAACTCTAGCCTCGTTTTTTTTATTTCAACAAAAATAATAAATTTGCTCTAAATCACTTTGCACCTCAAAGATTGAATGTTTGCGATCAAAGATTGAATTGATCGCTGGCATCCCCTACATGACGGTCAATTCCACGGTTGCCTTTGTTGAAGAAGAGGCAGTTCAATCAAATCAATAGATGTTGATTTTTTATATGTTACTGTCCATTGGTGCTGGAACATTCACACTTCACCGGACGTCGTCAAAGTGTTGTATTTGGAGGTAGATCACCTTCTTTTTTCGATATTATCACAGGAGTACCGCAAGGTTTCATTTAAGGTCCAATGTTGTTCTCTCTCTACAGCAATGAACTTCCATTAGAAGTAAAACACTGCTCCATGCTTTTATACACATTTAAAGTTCAACTCCTCCTAAGATTTTCGTTAAATGATGTCCCCATTGTCGTGGGTCTCACGAATCTCCTTAAATGCGGAAAAATCAGTGACTTTATGCATATACAAGAGGGAATTTGATATATATATTTCATATACATACGTATATTTGCGTTTCAATAAATTGCACCCATAGGGTATTTCAAAAGCACTACTTCGTTTAAGGTACATTTTGTAAATAAAATTGTTTAGGCGTGAAGTCAGTAAAAGGGATAATTTAATTAATGTTAATTGCAATTCTCATAATCCATATAACATTACAGTTTTTTTTACCCTATCCTAAGGGTATATTAATTTTGACACATAGTTTGTAACACCCCTTAATATTCGTCGTAGACCCATAAATTATATATATTTATGATCAGGAACAAATCCTCAGTTCGTCTGTCTGAATACGCCCACTGCCACGCCTACAATTTAGAAAAAACCGTTTCAAAGCTAAAGTTAGCGATATAGAGTGTTACAACCACAGATGAGGAATTAACCAGATAGTCAACTCTGCAATCCCCTATCACTTTAAACCCACAAAAAATATTTAATAACGGCCGCAAAATCCTCTCTCAATTTTCACATCTGTGAATACGTGTGAGCCAGACACATGAAGTTAGATCTAATTTACAAGATTACCAACCAAAAATAATTGTGGGGAGTTTTGCAATATATCCAAATCGCAACAACAAAACAGCTAGTCACGGAGGATGTGTTGGGAAATAGGAAGTTGTGCGAAGTGTTGAGTTTATGTGGTTCAACTTTTTATTTTATTTTAATATAAATGTTTATAAAGAAACAAAAAATTAGTTACCCAATAAAGTTGTTACAATTTAGTTGGAATATTTTTTGCGGTTATAAGAAATCGTTCTCTATTTTTTATCGGCCTTAAAATAAACATTCTTGGGTTGTTGTAGTTTTCCATTTTGGTTAATAAAATGAGATAAAATGCATATTTTATTGTATTATTGTATAAATATTACTAAATTAGTAATGTTTGGGTGTAAAATATTTGTAGTAAATAGTTTGCAATGGTTTTTTATATATATATATTAAATTATTTGATTGTTTTATTACTTATTTATACATATGAAAGTTTAATGAATATATGTACATATTCGGGTTCCGTGCATGGATTAAAAAAAAGTGAAAAATAAGTATTTGTAATCCTTTTTAAATTATAATTAAGCCGACTTTATTTGTCAAGTTATAATGTTTTGCAATTTTATTTTATATGAAAATAAACAAAACAATTTACTACTACTACTACTACTACTTCTACTAGGAAGTAATTGCAAATTTTGTTAAAAAAGTGTTTTGATGTACCAAAAATAATATTTGTAAGAATTTGGATTACGTTTTATTAAAAAGCCTTTTAAACCAGTGTTCAATTGTGTAGAGTTACCTAACTGCTTCAATATAACCATCCATAATCTACGAAATCCTTGCTAGTATAGTTATACTTAAATTTATTGTCAACCGAAAATGTATGATGAACTTACTTATTATATATTAGTCACGTTAATCAATATTATTTTGATTATTTTTCATTAAAAATTAGAATAAATTAGTTAAAACACAGCTTTATTCTTAATATTATAATATTTTATTATGTTATTAGTTGTGTGGTAAGTATGTTTTTATCAATCCATATTCACCGCATATTGACCATGTTTATTTTACACACCCAAATTGTGAGTTGTAATCTGCTGAAATTCATCAACTGTTCCCAACTTCTTGCTATACAAAATTACATTTCATATGCGCGGCCATTAGCCCCATATAATTCGATTTATGTGTGCGTGATTCCCATTTGATTTGCACGTAAAAGCCCATATAAGTGCAAATTATGTGGGGCTTATCAGTTTGACTTAGCTTGTAGGCACAGATGAGTAATTATACAGATAGTCGACTGAGAGGATTTTTGGCTCTCCCGCCTATCGTTTTTTATTTGCTTCAAAAAGGCACAGTACTGTGTTCGTATATGTTTTTACATGCAAATCAAATTGAGCCAGCTCACGCACACAATAGCAGTTCTGCGCCTATGAATCCATTTTGGAAAAGATCTCATGTTGACATATTAAAAGTCAAAACTGGGCTGTGTCCAATAACATCCTAATAACATGCGACGATTAAAAATGAATTTGCAACAGAATAAAATTTTGGTGAATGTTTTTAATTATTATGTAAACTAAAATAATAGTTTTACCAAACAAGCATATTTTTTGGGTAAACATTTTTAAGCAGTTTCGTAAACATTTTGGCAGTTGCGTAAGTTAAACATAAAATAAGGGTTATCATAATTTATTTGCCAGTAGTTAAATTAATTTAGCAGTTTTAAATAGTCAGTAATAATAAAATAATTTTGGTGACGAGTAAAATAATTAAAATCAAATAATTTTTAAACGGAAATATAATAAAATATTCTGTAAAATTACTAAAATTGTAGGTAAAATAAATAAAAGCTCAATGAATGAAATTAATGAGTAACGCGTGATTAGTTAACTGACTATTTCAGTAATTTAACATAGTATTTCATAAATTCACTGCTATTTTATTCACCGTTATTCACTATTCCAATTCAAAGATAATAACGTTATTAAATTTGTTAAACATGATAGAATAAATTTAATAACATTGTTATCTTGGAATTGAAATAGTCAAGTCTACATTTTGTGTTTAAAAATGCATTTGTAGTTTGTCAATTCGCTCGCTCGCTCTCATATGAACGTTCCGAATATGTAGGTATGTAAATATATTAAACTTTCATATGTTCAATAAAAACATAAAAAAAAACAACCAAAGAATTTAATATACATGAAAAACTAATCCAAAACTATTAACTATAAATATTTTACACCCAAACATTACTAATTTAGTAATATTCATGCAATTATAAAATAATATATACATTTTATCTCACTCTAATAACCAAAATGGAAAAAATATAACAACCCAAGCATGTTTATTTTAAGGCAGATAAAAAATTGGGAACTATTTCTTATAAACGCAAAAAATATTCGCATTTAATTGCAACAACTTCATTATTTATTATATTCCCAACTATTTTTTTTATAAACATTTCAATTAAAATATCTATTAAACTTGAACTACGTTAACTCAATACTTCGCAGCACTTCCCCAACACATCCGCTATAATCAGCTGTTTTTTGTTGCCATTTGGAATTCTTGCAAAACTGCCCGCGCTAATGACATATTTTTGACACATGAACCCCTCCATACTTTATTTGACTGGCTCACACGTATTCACAGATAGAACATTTGAGAGAGGATTTTTTCCCCATTTTTAAAAATTTTTTGCGGGTTCAAAAGGACAGAGGTATGCTGAGTCCACTATCTGTATAATTACTCATCTGTGCTTGTAGGCAAGGTGAGAGATTCGCTCTCGAGTTGGCTATCTGGTTAATTCCCCATCTGTGGTTACAACCTTCACAAGATATGTAGGCACTGACCTCCTTTATAAGTCTGTTATATAAATTTTGTTGCCACGCCTACTTTTTGTGGGCGTTTTTCACTAAAATAATGTTTTCTTCGAAAGTTTTCATAGAAAGCGAAAAAAAAAAATTTTAACAAGATTTTTAGCCAATATTTTTTCCAACATATCGCCCATATCTACAAAGTTTTTGGCCATGTCCACTTTTGAGGGTTTTTTTCAAATTTAATAGAATGAAATAAAGTGCTATCCATCATCTTCATAATGCTTTTTTCTTTGGGTCGTATAGGGATATGGATAGGGTATCATACTGTTCGCCCCCAGCGGACTGTAACCTTTCCTTATGTTTTTTTATCCTTCGTACCTAGTTACCTGAAGTTTTTTTAGAGTTTGAAATGAACTTGATTTCTAACAACAGAATTAAATTTGCACTTTGAGCAATTTTGACAATTTCTATCAGTGCGGTCCGGTAAGTCATCTAAATAGTCACATTGTGGCAGATCCTTTTAAAAAACCAAGAACTTCTTTCAAAATCAGAAGTCCGTTCAATTGCTTGCATACGCCGAAGATGTTGATATTAGTGGTGGAATAGTAAGATATGGTAAAGGCATCAAAAACAAAATATTCGTAGTAAGTTTATCAGCAACACTGTATCCCGGTTTTCATTCAGTAATTGCGCAAACTACAGAGATAATTTATCACTTCGGTAATTTAATATTCGGAAGCAACTACCGCACTGAACTGAGAAATTTTAATTTAATTGCACATGTTGCATATGCATTAGGTAGTTATTACTAATGTTTTTTAATTTTATTTTCATTTATGGTTTCGATTCGGGGGCGGCCAATTAATTTGTTTTATGTTGCATTTCATATGAAATTTGTTGCAATTGAGCATACTGCATAAGATTGTTGAACAGACAGTGGCGAGCGATTCGATTTATGATTCACAATGAATGGTTTTATTTCTTAATAACAATTAGTAAAGATTAAGTAATTATTACTATTATTATTAATTCAGTAGTTTTACTTTGGAGTTTGGATTGCATTTGTTTTTCTTCTGGTTATTGCTTCTGCTTTTTAACCAAGGTCAAGGTTTATATTTCATAACATGCGGAGCGTAATTTGTCATTTCATAAGTGTGTTTTGATTAAAGAACCGGATACAAGTTGCGGAAAAAGATGTAGATAGACAACCTTTTTTTTTTAATGCAGGTCTATAAAATTTGTTTAATTATCACTTTTAAGTGCTGCAATTAGAGATAGGTATGCAAATGTTGCAGACTATTTTGTTATAATTTTCATTTACAGTTGTTCTAACTGTATGAATTACATACTTGATAGCACAGTTAATTGATTAAAATGTGTTTGCAATTTTTTTTATTTTTTTTTTTGTTCGAAGTTAGTATGTGCAAACATGCGAGATATTATTTAAATTTGAGTAGAGAGTGAGCAAAAAAACCCTCATAAATTTAATATTATTAATTACGGTTTTAGGATTCTATGACAGACTTAATAGAGACATTAGAACTATACATGAACACAAAGTTCCGGCTGTTAAAACCAAACAAATATAGGCAAGATATTAGCTGGTATTTGCAAGCGCTATGTCATTCGCACTGTCTTGGTCGTCGAAATGGAGGTTAAGGGAGGGATTCGAAGATACTGGTGAGACTGTTGTGACTTTACTCGATTTGTTCGAGTCCATGGAATCGACACATTTTGTATTTTTAGACAACATTAGACAACTTTAGCTTATTCCATATTCCTTATTCAAAGATGCGTCAAAGAATTTTTGTTCATGTTTTGATTGTCTTAACTGAAAAACGTTAGATAAATGCACAAACCTTACCCTTAAAAACAAGCCTCAATCAATAAGCCTCTTTAATAAGAGCGTATCATTCGACCAAGAATATTATCACCCGAATAGAACTGAGATTATTAAGGACTTCTTTAGTCATCTTTTCTTAGTTGTTCGATAGAGGGCCTTACTACGTAGTTGCCTTCTCAGATCAAATAAACAGCTATCGACAAGTTTTATTCTTCATTTGATTTCAAAGATGTCGTATTTAGACGTGATGCCAGAGCCGAGTCACACAAAATTGCTTACTTCGTCAAATTTAAAAATGGCGATTGTAACATCGTAACATCGTCGATGTTGAGTGTCCATTTTTGTTGGAGGGTACTTTGTTCTGCCGTCGCTCCTCTACCAACTCCAGTGACTAACTGGAAAATCACTTTTTTCTATAAACATTTTTCGACAACTCTTTCAGGGCCACTTTCTAATAAATTACAATATATCTCTATATTTAGGATAGAACAATAGTGAAATGAATGACAAACTATTTTTTTGAGAAATCAAGTGGTTAGCTGCGGTAACCACCGCCGCTGTAGAACAAAAAAGTCCTATCAAAATTCATAACATTTGTATTCATAACTAAAGGCAAAAAAATAAGATGACATTTGTAAAGGCTGCGGCGACAAAGATACACCTCTATCTCTGCCACACTTGGAAGCTTGTTCTTCTTCTTCCTCCAAGAATTTAAGGAATTGCTCTAGAGACTTCTGAATGGCTTAACGGTATTTAGTAGCCATGAGCGAAGGGTATCACGATCTTCCTAGTCAACCCAATTAACCTAACCTAGCCTTACCTACTATGAAGAAGTAACCAACCTTACAGTTGAAGTTTTTAGAAGCTATCAAATACTCCAAAAAGCGAAAGGCGTACGAGGTAAAGGAGACAGAGTATCTGTACTTCACATTATCTGACCTACTCCGACATATACCAGACGTTAACATTTAAAACATTTAAAATATCAGCAATCTAGGAGCAAAAGCGAAGGAACCGTAGATGACGACATCAATTATCGTGTAAGCGTGGCAGAAAAACTCTGTTATCTTCTTTGAGCGAAAAATGCTCTCTAAGCTGAAAGAAAGGCTTAACATCGAGGAACAACGAAGTTTGTTCTAAAAAGAAGTTCCAAAATCCGAGAAAGGCTTCATTTCAAAGACCGTTTCAGTTGGTAATGCCATGTTAATAGGAGGGACCATATAAACCAAATCAAGCGGTGCAAAAGAGTAGTAGGCCTAAAAACTTCCGGATTATATAAATTCAATAACACTAACCTCTGATTGGCCTCATTGGACAATGTGATACAAAATTGAGGAATACTTTTTAAAGACGTACCAGAAAGGATGCAGTGAAGGAATTGGGAGGCTAGTGATCCGTATAATTCTGATCATAACCTCATAAATTAATAGGGACAGACGATTACTTTTCTGTCAACATTCAAAGATTCAAATGAATTTAGCCAATCCATTGAACCATCTGGTTTTCCGACCAGTCGACAAAAACGCTCCCCAAAAGTGGCACGAAAATATATTATATTTCGCATTAATTTTTACTCAGACCGTACTAAACCAATCGAGAAGTGTTCTGATGATTTATTTCGAACACGACCGCTTACCAGCTCTGACAACTTGAAACTAAGCCCATAGTATTCCTTATCCTAATAAATATTAATGACCAATTCAACATCCAATCAGTTGGCTCTCAATCAAAATCAACATCTCCTTCTGTATCAAATCTGGCAGCGTTTATTTTCCTACAAACAGGTGTACACCTTCGAGTGCTTAGGAAAAAACAAACCACGAAAATAAGTATTTAGTAGTTTTTTTTAATTTACTACCCCCATGATCTTTGGAACACTCAGTATGTGGTGGAATCGACATGTTAATTGGATTTTAATGTGGGGCCACTGTATTGGGCCTTTATGAACTTTCTGTTTTTGGCACGCGGTTTTTTTTTGGGCAACCAAAGTTGTGTGCGGTTTTTTTTTCACAAGTATTTTGCAATACTGCAGGCAGTATGTGCACTGCAATTCACCCACCAATCGACTTTTCGGTTATGGTCTAATGATTCAACTGATTATGGTAAATATAATGTTGGTTCTTTTTTTGAGCAGCAATCACCCGGGTTGTGTCTCAAGGTTGTATAGACAGCGAACCAACGACAACGTTAGCGATGATAACGACAACATAGTTTGCGTTTGTGTGCACTTTTAAGACCAGAATATATCCAGTTAATTCGGTTTTCTTGTTTAGATTTTAAGTGAATATAAGTATGTTTAATTGGCTATACCTTTTAGTAAGGTATCAGCAAAAGGAAAACAATAAACAGAATAGTTATGTTCCAGCAAACAAATCAGAATATGTTGTGATTATTATAGTTTACGGTTCATGGTGCTTAATAAATATTTGGCAACTTCTATTCATATGCAAGAAGTTTCGCCAATCCCACAATGAGAATGTAGTAGCTATAATTATGCAGATACCTCGATGGTAATTGAAGTTTGGCATACGAGTTGCGTGAGTTGTTCGTTGATTTTCGAAATAAACTGGTAGAGTACATGACTTTTAGACATAACGAAATGTTTATCTCTTAAGAGGACATTCCGATTGGAACAGGTTTAGGTAGACAATTGATTGCTTAACTTGATTGACTATAAACAATTTTAGTTATATAAAAAAACCATATTGCTGTCATTGAAATTGATAATGATTAAGGCAAACTTAGCATTCAACGAAAACACCTCTATCTGAAGTCTAATAAGAGTCTTAAGGACGAAGCGGAAGAAGAAGATTCAAGTTAGAAGCGGATACATAAAATATGGCCCAAAAAATAAATATGAAAATCAAGTCTCACATCTCTCAAAGTGACATAAGGCCCACGGGCATTATGTGTGCTTCAAACGGACATTATGTCTATGTCTATTTAGTAAAGGGTGTTTTTTTTAGAGGTATAGAACTTCGAATTGAAATAAAACACAAGAAAATCGTTTTAATGTCCATCAGTTTGGCTTTATTGGAAGGATAATTTTATGCCATTAATGTTTAAATATGATTTCGGGCATGTGGCCGCCGCGGCTGGTTTGAAAAAAGACATGTCTGGAGGTCCAATTTCCAACCACTTTTTCAAGGATTTAGGGCTGTATGTCGGCAATAACGCCACGAATGTTGGCTTCCAAGTCCCCTAACGTTTCTGGTTTGTTGGCGTAGGCGAGCGACTTCACATATCCCCAAAGAAAATAATCCAATGGTGTCAAATCACACGATCTTGGTGGCCAATTGACAGGTCCATTCCGCGAAATTATGCGCTCATCGAATGTTTCCTTCAATAAATCGATTGTGACGTGCGCTGTGTATATCGACATAAGGCCCAAGGCGACCGGTACCGCTCACGTAACTTCATTGCTCCGCTCTGCATCACTGCATCAGATCCGTAGAGTATAAAACTGAGATTAGCAAAGTTTTTGTATGGAGTTTTCTTAGTTGTTCGCGAGTGGACCTTACCTGCTGCCATCTGAGCCCAAAGTAACAACAATTGACAAACGTTATTCTTCGTTTGATTTCCAAAGAGATGTCGTCCCAAGTATTGAGGCACGAAGGGATTTCGTTTTTAAATTTAAGATTAAACGACTTCGGGCTTGCATCAATCTCAGAAAAAATAATCTACGAATCCTAACTGGTTTCCTAAGGGGTCATTGCAGACTCAGGAAACACCTAAGGAAAATAGGTATATCACATGAAGGTCCGAACAGGTTCTGCAATGAAACGACCGAATTTATTGAATAAAAACTAAAATCCTGTCTGCACTGACCCTTCGCCATTATGCTCAAATAAAAGATTTTGGCAGCTATTCAAAAACTAGACGTGGCTCTGTATGACTCGTGTCTTTAAATGTTGTCATATGGTTTCGTGGTGGTGGGCGGATGAAATCCAGTACATCAGTTGCGGCATTTCTGATAGTTCTCAGCATCCATGACACTGGTCTGCAGCACCACTTGATGCTGGCTGCAAACGACTTAGCGGACTTAGCTAACGAAGTAGCGGTCCAAGTCTATGTTGGCCATTTGGAATGTTCGGACATCTAAAATACTTGAGGAGTGCCTTACGGCAGTCGCAACATAATCAACCTGATTTGGTGACCGCCAAGGAATACTTGAATGATGATGTTGACGAATTTACCTTTTATATGTATGGGATTACAAGGCGTTCGCTCAGGTGTCTACAGCTCTTGTGACTTATTTTGCCGCTTACAACAAATCACAGTTTTTCATCTCTCTCATGCCGGCCACCGCTTTTGATGGATGGCGGTGATGTAAGCTTTATAGTAGTCCAGGGCCTTTGCTAATTGTTCGACTGCACAGACTCCGAACATTCCACGTGCATTGTCCTTTGTTCGTCTTGCAGTGAATATGTGCTTTGACCCACCAAAACAAATAAACTCTCTAAAGTAACAAAATAATTTGTAATAAATGTACAATGATATTTGTCCTTCACGCTTACGATGGTCCTTTGTTTGGCTAATTGGACGTATTTTATAAGACAGACGTTATGATAATGCTCTAAAGTTTCTGCGAAGGTTTATAACGACACGTCAAGTGAAGCAGGCGGTTAGCAGCTGTCATGTGATATATTTTGCATACATGCATTCAAGACTTAAAAATTATACCCTACGTATTCTTAGCTCTTGGCCAACTCTTTGTACAAATATTCTCCTAGTGAGGCAGGCAATGAGCATGCTTCAACTCATCTGAAAAATATAGTCGGATAAAAGTATGCCCAATTAATTGAACCTAAGCATTGTTTGCCTGACCCTCAATTTGATCCTATTTGCTGTTTTGAGTGAACGCCTAAAGCAGTTCGTCAACGGTCTGATTGGTCCATATTAAGTCAGGAAAGTCTACTATTGATCAAATATTCACATTACGGTATAAAAAATAATAAAATAAATATTAGGCGTGAACGGCCCATACAGGACCTAAAGCCTAGCTTCTCCAACCATTGTGTGTGCGAAGTTATATATTTGACACGAATGGGGGGGCCTACAGTTTAAAGCCGATTCCAAACGGCAATTTATTTTTGAGAAGCTTCTCATAACATTTCTTACTCTTGGATGTTTGTCAGACGTTCGCAAGAGGTGGGGTGACGAATAAAAACTTTCAGGTGGTACAGGTCGGGATTTGAACCAGCGACCTCTCGCTTAGTGGTCCAACACACTTAACCACTAAGCCACTGCACCCACTCACAGTACGGCATATCATGGGAAAAACATAAGAGTTTCAAATCGATACCCATCACCTATTCATCGATCTGAAGGACGCGTATAATAGTATTTAAAGGGATGAACTATATAAAGCAATGTATAGCTTTGGAAGTTCTTTGATGTCAAAAAATGATTCAAGCATTTCAAGATTGAAGCGCTGTCATTCCAATAGTCCAAAACTGAACTGTCAACCAACACCAGAGGCATAATCTTGTAAAAGTTCGTCAAAATCAAATGCGCTTTCGTATATGGGAAGGGATACCCAACACCGACGTCTCGGACAGAACGTCACCGCAGACACTTATAACTTCGAGGTAGTGAAGAAATGTGTCCACCTTGGCATTACTATTAACACAGACAAGGACACCACCGCTTAGCGCAAACGAAGAATTACACTTGCTACCCATAGACAAAAAAAAAACAACTCAGTAGCAAAGCAAAACTCTTTCTCGCGAACAACTAAAGAAACATTTTTTTAAGACATCAGTTCTGGCGTGTGTGCATTTAAACTTTAAAATTGACGCATGGGTCGTCCCGTAGAATCCGTTGGAACTTTGACTGTTGTGTTTTTTTCTTCAGCGATTGCAGCTGTCGGTTGTCATCTCTGTCAATACTGCCATATCAAAAAAATATTCTGATTTCTATTTTTTTGTAATACGTTCAGTTTTATAATTTTATGCTAAATTATAATATATCATTTAAAACATACCCAAAATAATAAAAGTTGAAGTTTGAGTTGAAAAATTAATTTTAATTGAAACAAAAATAATTTACCACAGAATTAGCTGGGATAAATATGCCAGTATGGCAATGCTGACTGCAATGACAAATGCTTTCGTTCGTGCTTTTCAACCAATTAGAATGCTTTTCGCCAGACTGTCAAAGTATGAAAAAGTAGAATGGTGGGCTATAATTTCCTTCGACACATAATTTTTTGTGTATTCTATAGGGTCCGCCAAATAACTTTTTTTTTGAAAATGCTATAATAAAAAACCACTGAATATTTTCTCAAATTTCTTTTTTTATTTGAAAGTACAATCCTTCCGGTTAATAATGGAAAATAATTTCATTCAAATGGCTGCCTCAGCTGGCCAAGCAGTAGCCTACACGATCGGTCCAATTTTTAAACACATTATCGATTGTGTGCAGCTGTATTTCACCAATGGCTTCACGAATATTGTCCTTTAAAGCGTCAATTGTCTCTGGCATGTCGGCGTAACACTTATCTTTTACGGCACCCCACAAATAATAGTCCAACGGTGTCAAATCGCAGCTCCGCGGTGGCGAAAAGACATCGGCTCTGCGGCTGATAATGCGATCTTCAAAAACAGGGCGCAAAACATCGAGTGTAGCTTCGGCTGTGTAGCATGTAGCGCCGTCCTGTTGAAACCAAATGTTGCCAATATCCTCCTCTTCAATTTTTGTGAACAAAAATTCGTTCAACATGGCCCGATAACGATCGCCATTGACTGTAACGGCCACTCCTTGCTCATTTTCGAAGAAAAATGGACAATTATGCCTCTGGACCAAAAATCGCACCAAACAGTGACTCGTTCTGGCTATATAGGCTTTGCAATGTATGCGTGCGGGTTTTCTGTGCCCCAAATGCGACAATTTCCCGTCTGCATTGACGGCGATTGGAGGAGAAGAGACAATGACGAATTGTACGGGTTGTATAGCGAAATCGATTTAGCCAAAAGAGTGAAGGTCCATCAACCATCGATATCTGGGAATGGAATCTTCGAGTCCACCCGCGAGGGAGGACACTGTAAAGGATGACCGTGACTCATGTGGCGCACGGAAGTGGAAAGATCGGGCTGGCCGGAGACGCTTGTTGGTTGAGCGGCAGTCCACTCGGAAAGGAAAGGAAACTGGGAAACTGCTAGATTTCTACATGCAACAACTTGACGATCCTTCTGGCGCGAAACTGTCTTAAGGTACAAACACAAGGCATAATTTTGACAGCTGAAAACTTAAATCGGCAACATGCAATTAAAACGAAAGAATTTTGTTTAAATCAAATTCCAGCAAAGCAAATACCTCACAATTTGTCAAATCTAAGCAACATGATTGGCATGCATGTCTTATAAATTACGTAGTCTCTTGTCAAACCTTGTACTACATATTGCGTTGTAATTTTAACAGAATAATATGTCAAAAATTATCTGCCACATAGATCTTGGTCTTGTGAAACATACATACATATGCCCGCAATTATTGTTAACTAATATATTTTGCAGAGCATTTTTACTATCGCATTCGCCAATGAAGGAAAATAAATCTGAATATGTCATTAAGATGAGATAGCAATCATAACATAACCACTGACAAAACAATTCCGTTTCGTTGATAGATACGCGCGCGCGCGCGTGTATGCAGCGTTTACCTATGCTGCATGTTGTTTACTCGGGCGTATACGCACTATTTTTCCGCTGCACTACGCTTCAGATTTGTTACACAATAATATCGCATCGCAGTGGCTGCTCTACATTCGAATATTCGAACGAACTCTCCCATTCCATCCTATGATTTTAGTGTTCAATTTCGAATTCTGACCCGATATCTGTTATGCACGTACCGCACATACATAAGTACGTATGCAAGTACATAAGTATGTAATTGAATTTCCTTGTCGCATCTGAATGTCGTAACACCGATCACTTCCACTTCAGTAGTATCTACATACTATTGATTTGGCCTGCTCTTTGAAAATAAATAAATTAGCGATTCTATGCCATGCGGCGGCGCGCGGCGTTTGTTACAGTGTCACCTGCAGCTGGATGACGATGACAACGATGGACTGGTTCCGTTCCGGGGCTGGGCGGTTCGGAATCGCTCCCAAAAATATAATGAATAATGCAGAGGGTCGCACCACTCGGCTGGTTGGTTGGTTGGTTACTCTACACTTTCACAATTTCATTGTATTCTAATGTGAGCGAAGTTCACCAAGCCACCGATCGCTGAACGTGTTGCATGATCAGAATTTAATTATTACAATCCAGCGATCGGGGATGAATGAAAGATTTATTTTGCAGTGCGCCAGTCTTACTGGCGCTGTGTGTAGTGAGTGTATCACTGGCGGTTTGCTCGCGCCATCTATATACACAATATAGTCTCATAGTGGATGACAAACCAACAGACCGCACTAACTGACAGATTGATGGACAATTGCAACAGCAGAAGCTGATTAGTTCGCATCGAGTCGGTTATGAGAACGTACCAATGAACGGACGACCACAAGCGATTAGGTGTGGTGGTGCTGCGTTTGCAAGTTTAGAGTTAATACAAATTGTCGCGGGACATTCACAGTGATTTAGAGTTCGCGTTCGCTTAATCATTTGGTAATTTGACGGAATGCTAATTGTTAGCGCATATACAGTGGGCAAACAAGTGTGAATGAAGTGGAATTTAAAGAGCGTATTCATGCTATTAGTGATATTAGAGTGTATGTTGGGCAATTTATCGTGAGAATTGTTTGTTTTTTTTTTTTGATTATTTGGATCAAGTGTTGGTGCGAAAGAGAATTGCCTATTATTCGATACCTTGGGGTAAGTTATTATTTAATTTGGTGAAATTATAGAGAAATTATTAAATTACCGGGGCAAGTATTTGGAAATTGGGTTTTTAGCAAACATTTTTTTTTCAACTTTATCAAGTTATGTATGTTTGTAAGAGACAAGGTCGTATATGCGTAAGACTCTTAAAATATGTCTTCTTATTGTTATGTTACTGCGTAGGAAAAGTTTTCTGTGTCTAATATCTCTGAAGTGTGGTCAACTTGAAGCTTGCCAGGGCAAATGATTTCGGTTGTATGGAGAAATATCCCAAATAGCTAATATTTATAAGAATACAAATATAGCATTGCTAAAATGTAGAATTGTTGTTAATTGTCGTGGTGCACACGTTAGCATGGGGCGGGCGGGGCCAATTAAAAAGATTCATGTGTGGCGCTAAAAGCCAGCTTGGTAAATTTTTACGACATCGAGACCACAACATCCGCTTTTCATAAAAATTAAGTTTTTTTGACGATATATTAAACTTAGAGTTCTAAAATGCTGGGCTGTGGACAGCTTCAAAGACCGGGTAGTTAAAAAATTGTTCCGCAACAATTCAATTTAAGCAGCACTAGACTACTTTCCATGATCAACCGCACTGCTAACTGCGTACTAAAGTTTTTGGGGGTTGCTTCTACAAATTTCTGACCACTAAGTTGTGCTAAGTGCTTCTATGTGTTACCTATTTAATATAACAACTTATAAACATTAAAAATATGCACACAGATGACAGATTGCAATACTACACAGTGTAAAGGTCCAGGTTCTATTATATGTGTTTCTTCTTGCAAGGTGACGTAGGTCCATTTTTACATAAATTCTTGCGAACAATTCGGTAAATATATTTTATCGTTAATAAACCGTTCAAACTGGTTCCATTTTTTGAAAGGAAATACATCAGTCCGCAGTAACCTTAGTAAGATTATCTTGCGTATTCGGTTAACTCTTCAGATTTCTTTAGTTAAATAGTCTGAATGGAATTTGAGATTTTATATATAAACAGTGCTATACCAGACTCAACTTGCATCTGGGAGTCGGAGGAGACCTTTTATAAACTACCCCTGGACCTTTTTAAAATTTTTAATAGACATATATTAGCAATGAATACACGGTACTTTGATGGCAGACCATTGTTCTGGCTAATGAAGAACTAAGGCCACAAGTTCAAGTTCAAGGCTAGATTTGCTTCCTTACTTTTCCGGTTTGCATTCTTAATCCAATTAAGGAATGCGCTCATTGTTTATGTTCCGTGTTTCTTCTTGTTGCCTTCTTCGATAAATAACATAACCTTGGTTATTCCGATATTCATTCTTAGACCCAATGTTTCGCAGTGCTTGAATTGAAGTTAAATCAATTAACTTGCAAAGAAAATAAATTATCGGCGAAAAGTACTTAGTCGTCTGAGTACAATATAACTTTAGCAACAGTTTCCTAGAATGCGTAACACAAGCAGCATCAATGTATAGAAAACAAAATTGAACTAAGTATGCATCCTCGAGGAATCCTACAGACGTCTTAAACCACTCCAATATTCCTATACTGGCGAACTTTTAAAAGCCACGCAAATCGAGTGTATTCCACGACCATAACACAAAGCTGGTCTCTTACCTGTATTTATCGCGTGTGAAGTCTACGAAGCAGGATTAAAGCTTCATGTTATATTTTTAGTATTTTCTTGCGGAGTGAAGCGCTGATTGAAAAATGTATATTGATTCATCAATTCCTTGGTTAGTCTCTCATAGAGAAAAGAGCTGAATATTTTTTCTTTTAAGAAATTATTCCCAGCAACAAATGCTTCCACAGAGTTGTACACAAGCATCATTATCAAGTTGGTCGAAGAAGCTCACCAAGGAATTTACGAACTGCGTTTTTATCAAACTCATTTATAAATTTATTATCTTTGTCAAACGATGCTACACAACATGTGGTTCCCTCAATTCGGTCTGTCTGTCTGTGTGTTCACGAGCCGAATATCCAAACGGTTAGATAGATTTTCTTCAAATTTTGTATTTAGAGTTTTTTGGCAGAAAATCTCGCAGTATTTTTTTCTGCTTTATAATTCAAAATAGTACTCAATTTTTTTAAAAATGGCTCCAACGATTTTAAGAATATAGTTTGATGATTCGAAGATCATCTAGTATTACTTCATATGACGCAGTTGTGCACTTTGTTTATATCGTGGAATGATATATAGCAGTATTGAGCCTATTCCTGTAATTGTTTCGCATGTTAGTAAAGTTGTGATCAATATAATAAGGCCTCTTTTAGTAGACCACTCTTTTCTAAGACCTCCTGTCTTATAACAGGTGGTACTAAAACACACGTGTACAATAAAGGGCGCAATAAAGGGCGCAGTACTGCAAACAAGACACACGAGCAACACTTTTGTTTGACTTCAAGGCAGTGGATTCTGTCATATATTTCCCTAAACGTCTTTCTTTGGTTTTAAGCTGATGTCGTTGTTGTTATAAAATGAAAAAAAAAAAATTAAATTAACTTCAGAATTCAGTGGTGCCAAATTTTTAACATTTGTATTATTTTGTTTTTGAGTCCCCTAGGCAGCTGGTTTGGGCCTTTGTCTTTTTTATTTGTTGAAGATATTCTCAATCCCAATCATCCGTAATTAAATAATAAAAATGAAAGCTCACAAGTGCACTCAATGATAAGCCGGTGGGTTCATATGTTGGTCTTGCACATTTTGGCTAGTAAAAGTTTGTTTATTTTTTTATTTTATGAGCAATAGGCTCCTTTACTAGGTCTGCAACTAAAGGTTTCTTGTATCTAAGCGCTTAATTTTTCTAAAAGATTGCCGCGACAACATCTTTACTATTAGAGTTTCATAATTCCGCTGATAAATGGAATTCTTGGCCAAAGAGAAAGTCACTAACTTTCTAGATATAGGGCATGACTTAACTTTTGAACGGATTACGCCCCGGAACATTTTGCCTGTGGGTTAGATGAGTTAGGTATTCCCAACCTATAATCAGCCTAAAGCATCAGCTCAATTGACTCTGCCATAAGCTTCTGGTACTAAGAATGCTTCTGAGCCAGCCCTTCATCGAACAGTTGGTTACATTCATATATCAACAATTGATAGTGTCAGATAAATACAGTTCAGTAAGTGTTTCACTTATTACATATTATAGTTAAAAAAGGACAAATGCGCCTTAAAACTTAAAGTAGATTTGCACCTTATAAATCAAATTAACGGCTTCTTTTATTTATTTCGATTCAAAGCCAACTTATGCAAATCCATCTGAAGTTGAATAAATGAATAAATAATTTGGTGATAATTTGCCTCATTAATCATTTATTTGACTTAGTTAATTGTAGAAAAGCAATTTAATGTCATCGTCGAGCATGTTTACATTAAAATTGTAGAACATTATGGTTAATTATTAACGTCCCCCACGTCCACATTCTGTCATGCACAAGTCAAGGAAGAGATAAATGAATAAATTTGAAGCTTACATGTTGACCAAAGAATAGAATTCGTGTTGATTATCACGTTTATTATGCAAAAACATTCAGCACTTCTCATGTAAAATCGCCTTCTCAGACAACTTCAACAGTCATCAGAAAGACAGATAGACAGTTATTAAGGTGGTTTACCGACATCCAATTCAAGCCACCACCTGGTAAAATGTAGAACAAAGCATGCCTGTCAATGTTAGCCATTTAACAGACAGAAAAACTGTCAAGAGTCTTGCATTTGTATTCTTAGTATTTATTTATTTTCATGAAAGACAGAATAGTTTTAAAAAAATAGATAGTGGCCTACTACTACTAGGGAATAAACGAGAATGATAAGATCATCAGTGGATTGCCACAAGCATATTTTGTTCATAGGCACTTTTCAACTCGGTTTCTTGTCGAAAAGGAATAAATGAAAAGAAAGTTTAAAACTTAGCCATACAGAAAAAAATGGAAACTTCAGCTCGGTTTTTAGACTCCTAGTGTCGCCTGACCTTAGGTCATGTCGCGGTAAGGAGTTCCATAAGTAGATAGAATTTACTGTCGCTCAGATGAATAAAAAGAAAATATTTGGTGAATGAGTTGATGGGACCTGTTCGAGTCACCAAACCACAGCTTGTTGAAAAGACAGAAAGATTATAAATCAAAGGACAAAAAGGTTTTCATTCAATAATTTCAGGGTAATTGGAGATCCGGTCGTAAACATAACACGCGGTATTGTTAAATTTTTCTTTTTACTGCCAGCATCACAGTAATACAGCAAGCAATATACGTAAAGAACATACGTTTTGAAAAAAAAGTTTACCATGTCAATGCCCTTTTATAAATAGATCCTACATTTGTAGCAGTCTGTTTCCTACTAAGGAAATCGTCGGCACAGTTGATAGAGGAAGACGGTGATACTATAGAGGGAATAACATTTACATAAAAAGAGAAAAGAAAAGGTCAAAGAATCGACCCTAGTGGCACTTCACTATAGTTTTTAGGAGTTTAAGCAACCAGTTTAACTGTTTGAAATGATTCATGGGTTTTAGTTTCATTTATTTAGTTTTTAGATGATTTTAGCTTGGGACACATCTATCCCCATGGTCGTTAAAGGGTTATGCGATGATATACTGATACAGCTTCTTACCTTTGTTGACGATATTACAATATGACAGTAGCCACTGACATAAAGAAGACCCAAACATTGACAGTTTGATGAACAAATTAATGTGATCAACAGTATCAAAGGCCTTTGAAAAGTCCAGAAGCTCTTGAAAGGACATTTTGTCGTCATCCAACTGTACCCCTTATTATGGCTTCTCTTAATGACATTTAAGGAAAGGTCACTTGTTTAAGATAAGATAGGAGATAGGTTAACATTTCAGCTTCATCGACCTTAAAAAAAAAGCTCAAGCAGCATTGAACATAATCGATGATCGACGAGGGCTCTCGTTGGATCCTCTTAAAATCGAGGTTGTGTGCTTTACAAAAAGGAGAAAATTGCCGAGTTTGTTTCAACTTGTACTAAAAGGCATCACATTAAGGCTATCGAGGGAAGCTTCTTTGGACGAAACATGTCGAGACGAAAACATCCAAGGCATTTTTGTTTGTCTAAACTGCAATGTTTAGGCCAACCTTATCATATGCTAGGTTGTTTCATGGCATTATGTTTTGGGTTAAAAAGTTATCGCAAATTTCCCTTAACTTAAGAGAACGGCATGGTTATGTTGCATTAAGGTCTTCTATAGCACACCTATCTCTGCTGTAGATGAGCCGATGAATCTTCCGCACCTTAGTATTTTTATCATTGGACCCTGAAAGATTTTACTTCCTTAAAAATTAGGTGAATTCTGAAACAACTTGTACTGGAAGTTGGATGAACTCTCCTACGACCCCTGTCTAATGGATATACCATCTGATGCAATGACACCGCAATTTTTGCTGAGTGAAAATTTTCAAGAATGGTTTTGGCCAGAATCCAAAACCTGTCAGGGTTCAAGTGCTTTCGTGGAAGTAAGGCTCTTCTCCTCGTTAGGTATACATGCATTGGTCTTCCAAACAGAGATCTATGCTTTTCTAATTGTATTGTGAAAAACAGGGCCAAACTGTACTTAAGGCCTTGCTCAGTCCTCTAACCATATCTAAGTTAGTTCTTTAGCTAGAATTACAGGAAAATAAATCACCGACGAACTTGCTCGTCAACTAGTAAGTGCATCATCATTGAGGTCTGGGTCTCCTAAAGACTCGATTTAAATTTTAGCTCGACTGAATGTCTTTGGGAAGTCTCACTGACAGCAAGATAGAATGCACGTATACGTAGACAGATGCAATTATAGTCCAACTTTCTACTTTGTAGTACTTTGACACCCAAGCGCAAAAGCAGGTGATTGGTTGAACAATTGGAAGAACGAAAGAATGTGTCATTGCAGTCAGCCTTGCCTTATTAGCAGATTTATTATAGCTAAATGTCCGTTTTCTATTATTTTTTCAAACTAAAATTTAATTAATAAATGTTATTAATAAAAAAATTTAAGACTAACTGACGTTTTTCAACTCAACTAAATTCACCGTCGAAAGTGGTTTAACGATGGTTCAGCAGGCAAACGAAATCATTTTTTTTTGTTATTCCTACAGAAATTTATTACTTCTCTTTTGTTTTTTTTGACGATTCTCCGTTTTTATTGTCCACATTGCACTTTTAAATCTAAAAAACATTTATTTGTTTACATTAAATTTTAAACATGCTCTATAGACAAATAAAATTTGATTGATTGTAATAAAAAAAGTAATAGATTTGCGTAATGTTATTACTGAACGTTACAATTTTTTATTAATAAGAAATTTTAACTCGTGAGTTAAGCCCTATTCCATCGTGTGTTAAGGGTGAGTTAAGGGATTTTTATTAATAGGGCTGTATATATTTAAATGATTTGTCCTGATTTAACATAAAATTTTAACACTGAACGACTTAAAAAAACGCCAGAAACATGTTATTATTTTGATATGGCAATCTGCTATCGCTGGTGACAGCCGATTTGACAAATAAAAAACAAAGCAAAATGTAGCTGTTCACGGATTCTATGGGACGGCCAATACGTGTATTTTGAAGTTTAAACCCACGGCAGCGACGGATTCTATGGGTTGGGGCCTAAAAGATTCTGAGTGCTGACGTGGTGAGCATGGTGAACATCTAAGCTTCTAATCACTGAAGTAAATTCTCGGCTTTCTGAAAAAGTCGAGCGAATTACCAAAGTAAAGGGAATTATCTGCCTGTTTCTAGCTTCTGACAAAAAAAAATACAACTACAGTAGTAAGCGTTCATTTTGCTTTACGTGGCGACAAACTTTAATTGATACCTTTACATATTTAAAGTCAAAGTCATTTTTATTATTTTGAAGTTTTTTTCTTCGCGGCGAACGCGAATGAGAAACACACGCGCTGCCAACGAAACTCACAAAGTTAGTTAGCCAATCATAATTATACATCAGCAATCAGGTTATTACCGCTCTGCTGTGACAGTCATGCGATCCAAATCGTAGTGGGGGGCTTCCTTTAAGAGGCTGGAATTGGTTCTCTCTTTTTTATTTATTTTACCATAACCGAATTGTTATTGCATTCTTTTGCGACCACATGAGATGAAGTTTGCACACCAGACCAGGTTAATCGCAACCGCCTCGATCAAAGACCAACGAAGGAATTTTGTTGCCAATATTTTTTGTGATACTCATGGCTTTGCATGGCATCTCATTTGAGTCACTTAAGATATTATGATTTAGTTATTTGTTGAAATGGAAATTTCGTGACTTGGCTAAGTAAAGGTTGGGGTTGGTCACGTTTGGCAGATATAAATTCTGGCACAGAGCAATGCGGCCAACTTGGCTGTCACAATGGAAACACATGCTGTCAATTGATGTACGAGTTTGCTATTTATTTAAATTTAGAGGGGCAATATGAGTCATTAATCGGTTTTAAGTAAATTCTGGCTCAAATTTCTGATAACAATTTCTTGGTTGTCTTTTTAACATTGCATGCTATGGCAACCTAGTCACGAACTTTTCATAAAAAGTTACCATTAACACTGAGACAATTAATAATATCAGATCTCTGCCTGTGTGAATGTATTTAAAAAAAATTTAAACAACCAGTTACAGGTAGGTACATATGGGTAAAGTTGGGAAAATGTACATGACTAGTGTGGCTTTACAGTGAAACAAGTCTTTTTTTTCTATCTTCTCGCGATGACCCGATGACCAGACCAGACCAGACCAGACCAACACTGGTTTCAAACTGCATGCCATTTGTTACTGAATGTGGCAACTGACATGAACAATTTTGCTCACTTTGTCTTTCTAATGAAAGGGAAAAGTGCAATCTGCCATCTTTTTGTCAACATTCGATAGTGTTTTTTTTTTTGTTTTTTTTTTTAACTTTACCTCGTTCTGAGGTTAATTACAAATGCACCGGACAGAGAATTGTTTTTATTCCATAATTCACAGGAGGTAATTTATGAATCAGTCGTCTACTTGAATAAGTAAAAGCGTTTATTTTTTGTTTAGTTTAATTTATGAATTAAAGTTGCATGTTGCACTGTCTGTGGGTATTATGGGTTTGACTTTGGTGCACGCAGGTTTTGCATTAGTCATAGTTTAAAAGAAAATACGGCTTAGTGTTGGCGACGTAATACACAATACCAAATGCTGTCCTATGAACGCACTTCACATGCTTAAGAAATAGATTTTAATTGTAATGATTTTTTTTGGTTATCGAGTTGCGGTTTTTCTGGCGTATTAAGACTACCCCCATTACGAAGGCTTAGCGGGAAAAATTACAAAAAAGTGCACAAAATGTGAAATCATCGAAACCACACATATCGATGTGCTAACCTTAAGTAAAACCTAAAATAACAAAAGCTGTTATCATTTAAACTTATCGAACTTAACGCCTGCGATTTAAGAACTTTGAGAATCATAAAGTTTCTAAAATTTCACTGATTTTGTCTACGATTCATTCGAGATCTGATATTGCTATGACACTCGCCCCTTCTGAGATGGAGGCATGCCTAAAGGCGTCAGTCGGCTTTATGGCGAAACGTTAAAGAATTGCAATTGAAAACGAACTTGTGAATTGTTTTACGAAATAGCCAGTCCGCTGCAGAATTTTCTAGGCAATGGCAATGGCAAAATTTGCCACTTTACTACGACGCCGAAAGAGCTCATCACACATGTTTTTTCGACTGTCGCTCAGAACTATGTTGACCATGATTGGCGAAGTGCACGAGCGATTTTGGCTGCGAAAAGCAACCATACGACCATTTGTATTTCATCATTCATAATCAAATCGCCGGTGAGTTATATTCGTACAAATCCGTCGACTCCGTGATGAATGAAAACGAAGAACCAACTATCCCATGGAATTTTTGAATTTTTTGGATGTTCCGAGATTGCTGCGATACAGTTTATAATTTAAAGTCGGCTGAGTTACAATTTTGTTGCGCAACATCGATGCACTAAAACTCTGTAACTGAAAGCGTGAAAATGTGAAGAATGATGAAGACTTGTGAAGAGTCCCAAATGAAATGTCATTCAAGCGACGATTTTGAGGGCGACGATGTTCTCGTTCCGCGGATTCCGCTTATTTCGAACGATTTGCCATTCTTATTTAAGCGTCTTCATTTTCCCGTATGTCTCGCATTTGCTATGACAATTAATAAGTCGCAAGGACAATTGCTGGATGTTTGAGACATCAATCATCAATTTCCATGTTCCTCAAATGGTCATTTATATGTAGCGTGCTCACGCTCACGTGTCGGCAAACCTCCCGCTATGTGACAAAGGCTGACAAATAAATTTGTGGCAATCATCTTGCCAAACGATTTGTCCCTATACAGGGTTTTACCGAATTTATATTCAATACATTAGGAAAGGATTTATGGACATATTCAAAGAAAAAAATTGTTCTAGGTCAAGGACCTATCTATAATTTTAAAGCCAGTTACCGAGGATTAAATAAAAGCCCCTACCCCTATTTTGAAGTACTTTGTCTGCCGTATTGTGCGAGCGCTAGAAATAATTTTTCAAGGATCTGAGTTTTAGTCCCTGTAATTTGTAGAGGGATCTTGTCACGTAATGCTCGGAGAATTCTTCGGACCACCGCTTAACAAAACCAAGTGAAGAGTTAGCTTTAACAATTATCTCATCAATGTGCGACAGGAAATTTAGCTCCCTTTTAAACACTTTACCAAGATCGCAAAGAGATATCATCAGCGTGGGGAGGAAGCGGGAGGAATATTTAATGACCCGCTCAAGATCGTTTATAGTAAGGATAAAAAGAAGCGGACTTAGATGGCTACCTTGAAGGACACCATAGAGAATGAAAGAAGCCAAGAGGGAGGATCTGAAGCGAGTACTATAAGAACGCTAAGATAAGGTAAGGTAAGGGGACATTCATTTTAACAATATTGGTTCAAAACCTGGGTCAGATAATTTGAAGAAGAATAATTGATAAGATATAATATCAAAAGCTTTTCTGACATCGGTTGCAATTACAGCAACTTCAGCTGTTCCACAACTCAAAAATTTTGTATATGAGAGAGGCAACGAGAGATAAATTCCCCACAAATGAAAAAATAACTAAATTCAACCCAAGAAATCTTCTCGGGCACTTTTTAAAAAATGTGTTTTCTGTCAAAAAAATTAAATAGTTTTTTCCGTAATTTAATTTCAATTTCTGTTTTTTTAAATAATAATAATAAATAAGTTTAATGAAATGGAACAATAAGGTTCTCATTTTAAAGCCAAGAATAATAGGTGCACCTGCAATACCTATACTGTTTGTACGCGCCTCAGGTATGGGGAAACTGCTCATTCAATATTAAAAGAGTGGTCAGGCAACTGAATAACCCCCTATTTAAGTAATTTATCTGGAGACTGGGATGACTCCCTCTTTCTTGAAACATTAAAACTGCTTTTTGATTATGCTATGAAAGTTATGAGGATGGAGCTACAAAGACTGCCAAATTGGCGTTAGTTCACCTTCTTTCACCGAGAAGCAACTTTGTGAGTGAATAGATGAAGCTAGCAAGCAATTGTCGTTTCATCCTAAGTATACCAGAAAACGAACTAGCAATAGCTCTGGGTATTTAATTTCACAAAATCATAGAAAAGACAGGAATCCTCCTCTATGACTCATATGTTGACGAACGGCAGCATAGAGCGTACTTTAGCAATTTTAACTACAATTTAAGAGAAATAAAATAGGATCCCGCTGCAATGCAAGACTACCATGTGCTGTCAACTAAAAGGCACACCAAACATTGACGAATTAGACAGAATGTCGCAATCGAGAGCTATAATTTTGAGCTAGGGACTTAGTCAACCTTGGCTCTGCTGTTACATCTGAAAAATACATCTCCTATTAAAAAATACTGAAGAAAATAAAGTCAGTCATGTACTTATCGAGAATTTGTTCGTTCATTTTTCAGTTTTAACACACATGTTGGCCTTATAACGGCATTATAAAGGGTGTTTTTTTTTAGAGGTTGGTTTTTCGAATAGATATAAAAGTGACATTCTGTGGTCAAATCTGGCAACTCTAATGCCATTTATGTTCAGTTTGGTTTGTCATTTCATCATGAACAACCCTTGCAAATCGTGCAAATTTATTTCGAAAATAATGGTTGAGTTCGCGAAGTTTACCTCGAAAATTTTGTTCAGTGATGAGGCTCATTTTGGGTTGAATGGCTACGTCAACAAGCAAAATTGCCGCATTTGGAGTGAAGAGAATCCACATGAGACCCTTTAAACGCCATTACATCCACAAAAACTGACTGTTTGGTGTGCTCTATGGGCTGGTGGAGTCATTGGGCCATACTTCTTCCGAAATGATGCTGGAGAGTCAGTTACCGTTAATAGAGAATGTGGATGAGATGTGGTTCCAACAAGACGGCGCTACATGCCACACAGCGCACGTCACAATCGACTTATTGAATGAAACATTAGATGAGCGCATAATTTCGTGGAATGGACCTGTCAATTGGCCACCAAGATCGCGTGATTCGACACCATTGGATTATTTTCTTTGGGGATATGTGAAGTCGCTCGCCTACGCCAACAAACCAGAAACGTTAGGGGACTCGGAATCCAACATTCGTGGCGTTATTTCCGACATACAGCCCCAAATGCTTGAAAAAGTGGTTGAAAATTGGACCTCTAGACTTGTCTTTATTTGAACCAGCCGCGGAATCATATTTAATAATATTTAAGCATTAATGGCATAAAATCATCCTTCCAACAAAGCCAAATTGATGGACATTTAAACGATTTTCTTGTGTTTTATTTCAATTCGAAGTTCTGTACCTCTAAAAAAAACACCCTTTACATTGTGAAGGGTCAGCATTACTGACCTTATTGGTCCAAAAAACTGTTAAATATGAGAAACATTTGTATCATAATCCAATGAGTTCGGTGCCATATACATATGTATATTATCCTCTACTCCGCATTAGAAAAGCAAAAATCATGAAAAACGAAAACTAACTAAGACAAAAAAACAAGATCAAATGCCTATTTAAAGACACTTCAATACCATATAACCATCAATTCCCTGAATTATTATTCCGCATTAATGCGATGTAACCCACATCCTAAAACAAAAAAAGTAGGCGAAACAACGCCAATCGTCTATCTCCCATCCCAACATCCCAAATAGAGTAAACCTCACGACTGTATTTGGCATACTTTGTAGTCTGTACCTATTAATCTTGACAAGTAGCGAATCCCGGGTACAAACAAACCACAATCCCACTAACCCCGACGACAAACCCAATTTCCAAAGTAGCAATAATATTTTCTACCGGTTCCATATACGGTGCGATGCAAGATGCATCTTCAGCATTTGCAGTTCAAATTCAATCCCTAGGTAGTCAATGTGCAAACACTTTGTGATGTAATGCACTTAAAGCGAGCGATGATGATACCCCACTTCTATTTTTCATTTTAGTTTCTGTTTATTTTATTTATTTTGCGATAATTTTCAATGTTACGTGAGAAGTTTTTCGTATTTCACTTTGAATTGGATTGCAGGGAAAATCCCAACTGTGAAATAATTTTGCGATTTAAAATAATTATATGAACAAATTGCCATTTGAATAGGTGCGTCGCGTATCACTCTGCCGGATGAGTGTATAGTAAATATATTTATGCCTGAATGGGCACTTATAAATAGAACTCACGGATTTATTGCTGTCTTACTAAGCGGATTGTTTTAGTTTTTATTGCAGATACGAGTTGTTAGAACAAAATACATGCACTTTATGGTTTTAATTGGAGTTAATTGATGTTTTGGGAATTTGTGATTTTTTTTTTACTTTTAACTCATGCGAAGCGGAAACTGAATGGTGAATGGGTGAAGAGGATGCAGTTCTTTGAAGTCATACCAAAGAATGTTGAGGATATGAGTTGTTTCTATAATTTCATTTGTGGCTTCAAATTGAAAAAAAAATTAAATTCTTAGTCATTTTGTAGTCGTTTTGTGGTAGGGCGAGTGGAGGAGAAAATACAACAGCGAACTCTATCATCTGTATCTTGATGTGGCTACACCTAAGAGGATCTACAAATCTGAACCCCCAGGTTCGAAATGACAAGAAAGACCGAACCTCCATTTTAAAGACCAAGCCATCGCTGATGCCAGAGACTTTTCGTTATTTTGTACATCTTCCGGTGTCATAAATACTGTAAAGGCCCCGATTCTCGGGGGATAACCAAATACTGTAAAGGCTAAGGGGAAACCTAATGGCCCTGAATTGTGGCATTGGTAGTACGATTGGTTGATGCCACCATCTGGAAGAGATTATGGCTAGTAATTTCAACAGAAATGTCGGAAAGTCTAACGAATACTGCCATTAAGACTGAATACTGACTGAAGGATAAGGATTTTGCATAAGGAATTCTTCTGATGAAGACAGCCTTATAACGTGGAAGTCATGCAGTCTAATCATACTTTATACCTTCTTCCTAACTTTATACCTTCTTCCTAAAAAGGTATAACTTCCTTATAACAGTGGCGTCAATGAAACTCAGATTTACTACCATTTGGGGGCCAGTTCCATAAAGCCTAGGGTTAAAGATTGCAGAGTGATCATGGGTTGCGTGATGTATGCAGGCCGAAAGCCGATAAAATATGTAAAATGGGACATAATTCCATGTATTATCTTTATGGACTACTGTTCCAGTTAAGTGAGACATAAGTTCATAATCAACTGCCATAATCCATAACTGCTACGTGGAGTTATGTCACTGCGCCCGAAGAATGGCTTCACCATTTAATATCTCGATTTTGATCTCGATTTATTAGTTGCACACCAAGTAAGTATACGTCTATATATATTACCACCACTTTTAAGAAAAGTGCGGAGTATTCACAATATTCACATCAGAGCAAATTGCGAACAAACCAATTTAACCGTATTTATAAATTGAAAATTTCTATAGGTTCTACCACAAAAGCATTATATTTAATTGATCTAAAAGCTTATCTAAAAAATGTAATTACAATAATTTTTCCGCGAATTGAAAAATTCTTGCCGCGAACTGTCACACTTTATTCACAATCTACATAATAACGAAGCGATCCACAAATTCACAATTGACAAATCTCTTCCAACATAACCTTAAAATGAACACATCTTGCTACTAACAGTAACAACTCGGATTGGCGGGTATCTGCGACAACAGAAAAGTTGTCATGTGAATGAAATGTCAGAATTTCCGATTATTCCCTTGTTCGCAATTCGCTCCAATTTCAATGGTCCTTAACGTTATATTGACATTTTCACATTCATTATAGTCATTTGCCGCTTAGTTCTTGGCCTTAGACTTAAGCTGAAAACATACTGGAGCTGTGAGATTATCGGCATTTTTGAGCTTTTGACAGTTGTTAATTTTTTGAACAATCCGTGATTTGACATTTTTTCACTCAGCCAAAGTATATTATTGGCTCAAATATTAATTAGGATTTTTCCCTTGACTTGAAGTTTTCCACAAAGCAAACATATAATAATACTTTTATATTTACCTTAATCATTACATATGTATAGCAAGATTAAAACTAATGTCGATTTTCATTCACCCATTCACTATGTTGGAACTATTCGAACTACTGTCAAGAATTGGAACATTGCTGGCAGTGCTGTTATATGGCACATGGCGAATTAGGTGAATGAAAATCGACAAATTAAATGCGTAAATTAATGCAGTGCGTGTTTTAATTTCACTGCAAATAAAAGAATCGTTCTTTTACCAACATAATGACGTTTAAGTAGAGCCCTTGAAAACTGGAAACTGAAAACACAAAACTACACGCGAAATAATACCAAATTCACAATTCATTTCAATTGTAGATAAAAAAAAAAATTAAAATTCTCACTAGTGAAACTTGTGAAATCATCATTGTCTTCGCATCATCTCGTAGGTGAGAACAAGTTTCAAAGTTTTTTATTGCTCCTTCATGCATTATTTTTGTTTAGCGCATAGACTCACTGTACCCATCTCGATTCGCTCGTTTCAGTTTGCAGTTTCCTGTGAAATGTGTTGCTTTGCAAAATTTATGACATTCAAATAGGTGTCTTAATCCCTGTTTGCATGTACGTATGTACTTTTTGTTTTAACCAGCCCAGTTCTCTAGGGAATTAAACGAAAAAGATACCGTCGCATGCAGTTGATCCACATGCAACGTGATACAAAAGTAACAAAACAAACACACTCCCAACCAAGTGAAATGAGTCGTTGGTCTTGCTATTCGGTGTGACAGCACCAATAAAATGAGAATTTATCATTTTAATCCAACAAATTTTCTATTAATTGAACGAAAGTTGTTTGCTTTTGTTTACCCCTAATGCAAGCAGGAAGCATGTTCAAGTTTAACTAACAACTTAAAAGTGAATTAATTTTCTTTAGAATGTGTCAGGTCTTGGTGTTAATGGTTGCATTTAATTGACAATAAAAAGACAAAGTGTTGCCGTAACAAATAGGCAGGGATTATGAATTCATTTAGATTGTTATCAAAATGTTCGGAGGTCAACTGTCTTTTGACTGCGCACATTTTCCGTGCCCCATAGTCCAACAAATTATTTGTTTATTTTAGCATATTTTTTTTTCATATTGTATAATTAAAAATATTGCTCGAAGATTACGTTATGTTCATTGTGACTTGGTTTTACATTGAATAAAAGTGTGGGATCTAATGATGACAAGTTTATTAAATACAAGTCTAGAGGCCTTGTTTCAAATGCGGGGGCATTTCTAGCTTATAATTAAAAATGCTTTTAACGTTTCCGAACTAGGAAGTAAGAGCATTTTTAAATTCTACACAAAATGTGCATTCTACAGTGCGACATCTTTTATCCGCTATCAGATGACTCCAAATTTGAAGTGCAGATATTGACCGTTTGATAAGTTGGTTGTAGGGAGGAAGGTTATGTGGGTCGTTGGTTATGTTGAGTGACATCCATTCGATTTGAGTGAGTATTGTGATATGGAGTCTAAACTTGAGAAGCATGCTCTAGTCTAGATGCGGATGAATGAAATAATTATACAATGACTGTTTTGGGTCATCCAATTCTTTGGATCATCTTTTAATAAAGCCCAGTTTTTCAGATGAAATAAGTTAAAACTTTACTTTCATGTAAACATTAAATAACAGATGACACTTTGCCAACGTATGATGCAAGACCCCAAAAATATCCTCACGCATTTCCTTATCCCCTGTAGCTTCAACCAAGCTTTCCTTCTAATCTTGTACTTATTCACTCCTAATTTTAACGCTTATTACAATTAAAAATTCTCCGATTGCGCTCGGCAATTGGTATTACACCGATTGTCCTTAAGAAATGCAGCCAAGTCCTTTGTCCTTAAGTAAAGTATTTTTTTTTAATTGTCCATTAGTACCGCAAGATTCTCAGCTCACTTCTGTATTTAAAAAGAGATGTGATGCTGATGAAGATGCTTTCCAAATTGTCTGTGAGCAGGCCGTGCTCCAATTTGTTTGAAGTTCTGTGACATAAATGCTACTCTTGTCATAAATGATGTAAAGTCATGTGCACAACCCTGATATATTTGAAAATACGCTGATGACTTGAACATTTATAAAGCAGGGTGGCAGAAATCTTATCCAGGCCGACATTAAAGGCTTCGCCATTTGGTGTGCTAAAAACGGGCTAATTCTGAACACATCTAAATGCCAACAGATGACATCCTCAAAATTTGCGTATTCCTTTTTCATTATCCTCGTCATATCTTTTGTAATTGACCCTAATCTTAACTGCATAGGCCATACCAATTTCATTGTCAATAAATCCAACTCTTTGCAGGATGTTGCCGGGCAGTCCAAAAGCAGATTGGTTTCGATAGAGATGCACAGGTTTCCTTATCGAAACATGCATGCATATTTCTTAAAGGCCCTTAACTTCCCAGAACCTCTAAACATAATATTCTAAAATTTTACAAGCTGATGGGAATGCGAAATAATAGGTCACAGCGGGATGCAGAGGGAGAAATATTTTTTTTTTGTCGAATTTGCTCTGCAATAGAAATGGTTTCATCATGATCCTATATCTCATTTAAGAGATATTTTTATGACCTGAAGTTATCAAATGAAGCAATTAGCAGTTATTATTCGAAAGAAGAATTGCAGATAGCAAATCTCAAACATTATAGCTATTACTTTTCTGTTATTATCAGTAAGGGCCAATCATTCTTTTCGTGCGCAACTGGTTTAGTGGCAAATATCCTTGTATCTTTTTATTGCATTATAGAAATGAAGAAGAGTGTTGAATGTGTTTTCATTCCGTTTTGTGCATTCGAGCTTTAGAGGAAAAATATCGAAAACTCTTTCATCAGACAGATCTGCGAGTGCTTCAAAACTAAATGACAATCTAGAATTGACATCGAAGTAAGAAGCAAGCCGGGAGGTCCGCCGCAGAATTGTTGATAAACTAAGTAAATTTCTATCATATACAGCTGGATGCTATATCATTAGGTCTATAATCTATGAATTTGTTTTGTATTTTGAAGGTGCTTTTTTTCGCTATTGGGTCGGAAGAAAAAAAATTCAGAAAAAAATAATAATCGCTTCTAAGATTGCATTAATCCACATTTTAAAAAAATTAACCCACATTATTTTATTGTATTTTTATCCACCAGTTGTTCTACTTGTTTTTTACAATCGTTTAACTTTCTTTCTTGCTTAAGAACTTTTTCGTTTAATCTATTCATCTCTATAACTTCAAGTTCAACTTAGATTAAGAACAAATAGTGATACTATACAAATATCAAATGGTGTTGGCTTTTTACTTCATTAAGTAAATTCTGTTGCATTCTTATGGTTTATTCATGACTTGATGCGCTCCATTAATGAATTATTAATGAAGTGGATAACGTCTGGTCTTATTTGGGTCAGATTGATGCATCTATGTATGATCTTTATATATCTAATATGCTAGTGAGATGACATAAATATAATACCTAAGATCAAATTTGCGTGTGGAATAATATAATTAATTATTTTGTTATAGACTTTTTGGCCTAAGTGTTAGAAATACAAAAATGGACATTAAACATTAGAGCCATTTTTTAGATATCTTAAAATAGGGTGATGAACAACTGGTGTCTAGCATTAATTTACAGGGAAAAGGTTCATTTTATGCCACACTTCCAAAAGATTATATCGAAAAAGTTACTAGTGTTGTGAATTAGGAACTAAAACACCAAATCTCAAACGTACATTCGCCCCAAATTAACTTCGAATGTGACATATATCTGAATTCAGATGTTAAGGTAGCTTATGTAAATTTTTTTAATTTTTCAGGGGACACATTTTAAGTTTAAGATTTGTGTGATGTCTTGTGGCGTGCTTAGACTATAATTTTTGAACCGCTTGAGATATCGCAATGAAAAATATATGAAATAAATATTGCATAATTGCGTTATCGTTAACTCAATTTCAACTTAAGTCGTCTTAAGCTGTTTCTCCGAATCGACAAAGTTTTGAAGGTTTTTTTTTTGTTGCTAAAACCGTATTATTTTCAGTGTGAAGAAGTTGGCAGAGACATTTTAAAAAGACTGTGATGTGGTAGTGAGCAATTAATTTTTTTTAGATAATAAAATTTAAAAATAAAATACTGCCAGATCTGATCGTTTTAGAAATTTTGGCCTTAAATTTGGCCTAAATTTATCAGAGAAAAATTTTTTTAAAGTATTACATATCTACATATTGATGAAGTAAACGTTTTGAGAAAATTGATTTTTTTCGTAACTAAGAGGCCTGCCCAACCTACGGATCCATAAAATTCTGAATTCAACCTCGTTGGAAATATCAAACCTCCTCGATTTAAAAAAAGGAAGAAAATGTGGTAAATTGTAACAAAATAATCCCACCTTCGGAGGCGGTGGATGGTAGTCATCGTCAATATAGAGAGGTCCCACGACCACAAATCCGCAAATATTTTGCGGCGCTCACTCCGACTGAGGGTTCTAAAGGGATTGAAAGGTACACATAAATTATATTCTGAATTAAATAAACTAAATTATGGGATGGGAGTGGTCGGAAGATCGGAGTCGTCGTTAAGTCCGCGTAGTGTAAACATAAATTTATAATTTATAATTTAAAGTATAACTAAATTTTAATTTAATTTTGGTGGGGGCCAATGCCCCCATTTTTAGGCTTATTACAAGCTATAGTACTTATATACTAACTTAAAAACTAAGATTTACGAACTAATATGGGAGGAATTGGGAAGGAGATTGAGTTTGAGACAGACAGTGCTGCGGTTAAAATCAAAAACCGTAAGTTTTGCGTTTACCTTTTGCAGCATACATTTGGTTCGTTGGAATCATAAGAGGTCCAGTTAGAGGAGGATAACATAAATTACGAGGGTTAGTGTTGAAGAAAATGGATTTGTAAATAGACGTGAGATCGATAGAAGCTGAGAGGAGTCTATGAATGAAGAGAATGTCTGCTACGTCCCTGCGTTCCTCAAGGGTATTCAAGTTTATAAGTTTAAGGCGGTCTTGATAGGGAGGCAGGATAATAGGGTCGTTCCAAGGCAAACCTCGAAAACGGCGAATCGAAGAAAACGACGTTGAATGCTCTCGATTTTGGATACATGAACTCTATGAAAGGCGGCCACACGTGACTGCTCCGACTGGGGCGACCGTATGATACCCTATCCATACCCCTTTATGCCCTAAAGAAAAAAGCGTTAAGAACATGATGGATAGCATTTTACTTCATTCCTTGAAATTTATAAAAAGAACATATTTTTTGAATAAACGCCCCGCCCAGTGTCTACATATTTTGTCAATCTTCGAAACCTGTATCTCTTCAACTGCAGCTTTAAAATGGTGTTTTCTGAATTGTTACAACATACATATAATCTCATTATTTGTTTTCTAAATATTTACAAATTTTTATCACTTTACGTTCCATTTTGGGACCTCAAAGTCCTCAAAAGTTGATAAGGAAGGACGGACTTTGCTAAATAGTCTTAGGTTTTGGTCCTGATCATTTATAATATGTATGTATATACTTTTCGGGGTCTACGACGTTAAATTAAACGGTAAAATGACCCCTGCGGTGGTGATGTTATCTTCAGTTTAGGTCAAGAACTCTTAAACGGTCCGATGCCCACCCACCACACCCTTTCAGAACGTGGCTATTTTCTTAACATTTACCGAAAATGGGCAGCACATCAAACTTATATCTTTGATGCAGTTCTTTTGCGTTGGCACATTTTATGCCTTTCCGTTCACCAGAAAATGTTACAAACCAACACTTTTTATACCGCAGGAAACTTCTTCATTTTGATATCAAATACGTAAGCCTGTCGTTGCGTAAACGCCACACATTATTGCGGAAGAAGACGTTCGTCGTTCATACATTCAAATCGATTTCCCTTTTTTTTCGCGATTTCCTGCCAGCCGCGACCAGCAAAAAAAAAGGTGAATGGCACGTTGTACGTTGCGTCGTCGTTCAAGATAACCAATTAACTATGCAACCAAAGTTCGGTTCGGAAAGTAGGAAAAAAAAGGTGTGCAAAAAAAAACCCGCAATCGATACCGTTAATGACAATTTTGTTTGATGCAAACCTTACCTACTGACTGATTAAAATGCGTATGTGCACAGCCACGCCATGGCAGCACTCAAAAACCACTATTATACAATATATTTCTCTCTAATACACGCCGGTGGGCAGCGCAGGTAGTTCAAACTTCAAAGTGACAATGGCTACACCTCGAAATGAAGTGTCTCCTCTTCAACACATGAGAAAACTTGGCAAACGCGCCCTTAGATATATTTAAAAAGAAGTTTTATTATCCAGCCAATCCAATTGATAGCGAATTAATAGAGTACTTTCTTTTTATTTTTCGTTTCAGATTTGCATTATGTAATCCAAGCGTAGCGGCGAATCTACCACGATAAACAACTTTAACCTGCGACAAATCATTAGTTCCCCCCGAACTTCCCGACCGTACATTCAACAATTCTGTGATACTAGAAACCAAAAGGTAAGTGCTGTATCGACCTACCAGAGCTAATTATGTCATTAAGCAGGTGCTTATGCCTGTGAGTTTGAGAGCCATGGTCTCTCCATGCACACAAAAGAAAACAAAAAAAAAATACTCCAAAACTGTTGACTTTTAAAAGAGGTTATTTATGGAGCTCATACCCCCGGGTAATGTATTTTTTTTTAATGACATAATTGACATCGTAATTAGTTTTCGATAAACAGCTTGGCCTGCATACGGCAAACTTAATATAAAGGCAGGTTTTGCATTTGTTCTTAATCGAACGAATGCGGAAATCTAATAGTCCATAGCGCACACAGCCTCCCACATAACTCTTGCAGTCCGACAAAGAACAACATGGTCGGCTACAGTAGGCCGCCAAACGACAAACGCCAAACGCACATGAGATATTAACATGGAGGCACATGTCGTGCCACTCTATACCACACCGTGTAGAATGTGTTTCAACAGCTTTTTGTAATAAATTCTCGGATCGTGTATCTCTCTAATTATTCCTTGAGTTGAGTGTGGCGTGGTGGCATGAAACTGCGGGGAGTAACTTCGCATGGTTATTCGCTAGGCAGTGAGACCGAAATAGGTACAATAATATATTCGCATGCACTGGTGACATGACTAAAGGTGGATGTGGCCCAAAAAACTAGTGTTTCATTTCAGGGTGCCTGACTATGTCTAATGCTGCTTGGCGTTGACACCTTCTTGTTGATGTTGTTCGATCGACGGTGTTCGTGAACTGGTAAGCTTTGTGTACGGTACACGTGTCGCAACTGGAAGTGTCAGTCGTTTCGGCGATGTGTCAACAGCATTTTTTCATATGTGCATATTTATTTTTTTGTTGCTCATATTATGTTTATATATTTGGATGTCGCCTTGTAAGGTATGTCCGAGACAATTATATTAGACAAGAAGTTGATTTTTTTATCTGATTTTAGCAGATATTTTGGGAAACTCCTGCTTATTCAATTTCTATGTTACCGCCTTTTCTTTTCATCTCTACAGCTTTTACAGAGATCGTTTGTAAAGACTACTGGCCTATAATACATATTTGTTGCAGTGACGAGTTATTACGCCAACGCGCACCCGGATTTGGATTCTACCAAGAAAGATTATGGACTTTGATCTTGATTTAGAGGTAAATCATTTACCCGTCGTCAGCTGACTGTGATCGACAATAGCTAGATGAAGATCTTCGTTGCTCTTTCGGCTCTTTCCGGCTCTGACTTCTTTTGAAAAGCGGTTATCTTACCCAATTCGAAGCTATTTTTTTGGGAGCTGGTTTAGCTGTTTCCCTGTTGTATGGCTTCACTGTGGCTCTAACACTCGCACTCTTCCTGTTTCATTAAAAACTTCAAGAAGCGTCATTGGCTTTCTGCTTTAAAAATCTCGGTGTCCTTTTTCGATTTTTGGGAGCCAGTGTGTCCTTCATTATTTCTTCCTCCATCTGGGTGTGCATTTTCGAATTGTTACTGGACTGTAAAATTATATCCGTCCTCAGCGTAGTCATGGCTGGCCAGGAGTTCTTCGACGAAGCACGTTGTATCACCTTTGCCAATTTAGACATTTTAGAAGAAAGAAGAGCCATCTCAGTCTTTTATTGACCAGGTCAACCTCGCTGGATAGTCTGCGAAGTTCGTCGTGAAATCTTTCAATTCACACTCCTTAATGTAAAGTGGACATAAAATCGCCCGAAGAATCTTTCTCTTAAAACATCCCGGGATGATTTCATCCGATTTTGACATATTTCTGCACCATACACGAGGCTAATAAGGATCTTTTATAATACCTCCTTGCTTACGAAAGAGAGCCTGGCTTCCTGGGCGCTTTCGAAGCCCGAAGAAACATCGATTGGCAACAGTGATTCTTTGCTTGACAAAGTCTTTGACTACTTCGACGTTATAGTTGTCCATCGTAACGTTTGGTCGGACTAGTTATTATGAGTTGGTGCATGTTCTTTAATGCACTCCCGCAGCTTTATTGGACTTTAGTTTTGATAGCGCTATCCTGCAGGCTTCTGTTCGGCCCTTGCATCCTTGGTATGGTCGTTTTACCTTTTGTTAGAACTTTCGAACATTTCCCCAGCAGTAGCAGTCTTTAATTGATTCTACTGCCTGCTTCTTGTCCCCTTTTTTTTTATTTCTACGAAAGGGCTGTTCCTTCCTTCTTCTTCCTTTTTCTCTCTCAGCCGCTCTGTCGCTCATCTGTAGCACTGCTTGGTAGACATCGTTCTTGGCTGCATGTGCAAGTAGACCATTTCGTCGAACGAGGGGTTTCTTTTTGATCGTCTAGCGAAATACAGTTTACGGTGGGGGCACTTATGATATCATGCTGACAAATTGCCACTGGTCCTTTGCACTTGGAGTTTGGAGCTTGGTGAGAGGTTAAAGGAGACGTGGGTATCTTTTAAGTACCTTTTGTCTGGTAGCGAAAATAACAAATGTTTTCCCGTTTGCCTTCGTAAGTGAAATTCTTCATCTCATACTAAAAAAAACACTTGATTCTCGCAACGTTTCTTTAAATTACACAATGTATCCTTGTAGCTTTTCATTTCATAAAATTAGTCAGGCAAACAAAAAATCTTAAACAATTGCTACAAAATTTTATGAGCAAAACAAGACAAATAACAAATTGTATAAGCAATTACCTCCTTTGTTTGCGGTCAACTTGCTGAAGGCAAGACTTGTGGCACAAATGTAGCTTATAAAACGTTTAAGGTAACACAGAGAATTTCTGATTAAGTTGCGTAATTCTATAAAAAAAAATCACTTCACTGTTATAAGTTTATCTCCCAAAATTAAGTGATTGCCATATCCCATCCCATATTATCTACAACTTGAATTACATGTCATGTAGAAAAACGTTGTCGTGACCAGCTTACGCCTATTGGTAGGGTAATGTATTTGATATGCAACCGTCATGGGAACATAATTTACATTTGTGAAGTTAACAATGTAGAGACCTTTTCCTATCTGGCACTTTCAGCCCCTATCACTTTCATCGCGATTAACTTCTTCGACACATCGCTGCCAAAAGATATTAAAGATACATATTCGATCAATATTTATTAATAAAAATTTTGGCGTCAGATGCAATTTTAATTTTATGCAATTTTTTTGCTATGGCATATCGAAGCCTATCAAAGCCACATTACCCATACTCAAGTATCGCAAGAATTTGTTTATCTGCATCGTCCATCGCCTATATTTAGGTATTTATTTAATGCTCACACAAACTGCCTTAAAATTCCATTGAATTACTAGTTTTTGAAGCATAAAGCCGCGGAATGCTCTACCCACATTAATAAGCATAAGCCATAAGCGTCATAGGCGATAAAGCATTGCCAAAAGCGCATTAAAAATCACATAACATGCGGTACGGGTACGGATACGCCATTCGTCGAGGCAAAAAATGTAAACAAAAACAAAGAAGACGCGATCAAAAGAAAACCTGAAAAATAGAGTATGGCACGCTCTAGTTAACGCATACACGCTCACACATAGTGAGCGATCGCAATGCAGATCGCGTATCTGTGGACAACTGTTGATTTCGCGTTGGTTTTTTTGACGAATATTCTATAGAATGCTAAAACAAAAGTTATTTTTAAAAACGACTGTCGTTTTATATTTGGTTATTTTGTTGACAGCCTCAAGTGTCATATAGGATTCATCCATTTTTATCAGGCATATTTTTTTCCAAAAAAGTCACATCGAATATGGTAACCGGCTGTTGTGTAGGTAGGTAGCTAAGCTAGTTCCTTGTTTACGGTGATTTTCACACGCACTCATCGTGCTGGCGAGCATATAAATTTTAAAGAAAACAAAAAAAAAAGTAACAAAAAATTTACATATGACAGCGATATGCATTCATGAATAGGTAGGTATGACACCGCGACTGGTTTCACTTTTAATAGGCTTTTGCTGCTCTTCTCTGTGTGTGAGGAACCACAAAAGATACTATTATTCAACGCATATCTTTTATTCCAGAGATTGCGGAACGCTTTTGAAGTGGAACTGTTAGCAATTTGTAGTGCACAAGTGGATCATTTTTGTTGTTTTCAAGGAATGTGGGTGATTATGTCATAACGTTGTTGTCTTAATTGCTACTCATGTTGAAACCACTGAAAGCAAGTACATACGTATGTTCATAGGTACCTACTTGCATTTGAGTATAAGTATGTCATAATTAAATATTTTAATTGTTTTATACTCTTATTGACCTGTCGGTACAGTGGTACATTTGTAAGTGGCGTCGGACTACTGAGCCAAGCGGTCTCAAGTTCGAATATTCCCTCAATAACACCTTAAGATTTTTTTTATTGCCCCATCTCTAGCGAAAGACGAGCAAAATATATAAGACAATCGAAGTTAGTGCAAAACAAATTAAAGCTTTACGCGTAAATAAATGGTTGGAGAACAGGGACCTGAAATAAAGCCATCAGGGTGGGAGAAGGCTGGAGAACTCTTTAATCAAGTTTAACAAACCAAAAGATGGGATGAATGTAGAGTTGGACGATCTAAACGGGATAAAGATTCTAGTGGAATTGTGTTAGATAACCTTAAAAACATGGTTTAGCTCTCGTACTGTACGGCTGCACTTAAATCCTTACTGCAGGTTAATTTAATTGCAACAAATAGAAACTCAAAAGCTGCACACCATGGGATCTTTACTGCCAGCGGAGTAAGTAGGTTAATCGGCAAAATGTTCAGCCCTGATAACGGTGACGGTGATGGTCTGTTTCCAGCTTTGATATAGATGGCAATTAATTGACCTCATACTACCTTAAGTTCTTGCTTTATTTTGAGCTAGCAACAACTGGGGATACATCCCGTTTACTTGGAGTCAGGTGAACGGTGTTTGTATCCCCAATGCAAGTCAAGAATTCCGTTCACTCGACCAAAATGAAGTGAGGATAGCAATATCTAAGCTGAAGTCGATTAAGGCAGCAGCAGCTGACTTGGTAGAGAGCATACATCAACTTGTTTCTAAGATTTGACCGGATAAATGTATGCCTTATGAATGGAACCTCAGCATCGTTTGCCCAGTTCACGGGGCCTAAGTAAGTAAGCTTATTAAAGCAAGATTACATACACCTTTGCAACTCTTTGCACGCAAGTCAGTATTCGTACAGAAAAGGCAATCCACAGAGGGATGATCTTCACAATCTCGTTATTATAGTTAACTCTCTCCACTAAGAGTGAGAGGAGGACATTTGGCCTTTGTTTAGAAAGTTCTCAATACTACTGGATATAACTCGTTAGCATAAGCATTAAGGTCTGCGCAAGATTAAACCTTGGAAAGGGTATAAGCGACTCTTTAAGCTTTGTCGTCGAACACAGTGAACTTTTAATCGGTGATGAATTAGCAAGAGCTGGTTCAGAATCTGCCGTCTTTGGACCAGAACCATACTGCAGAGTCAATTGGACTGCTGCATTACGTCAGATAGGCGATTGGAAGTATTAACTTCGTCTAGCCTACTGGGGAAATATTTCGGGGCTTAGAATATCCAAGAGACTAATCAAGCTCTATTCCTATAAGCAAATACTGGATTTCTCATTATTTGCTTTCTGTCATACCATCTTTAGAAAATGAATTTGTGCCGTTAGACGGAATGTAGAGTGGAAGTTAATAAATCCTACGAACATATTCTTTCTGAATGTTGGGCCACTACATTGGTTAATCAGAAGTATATTCTACAAAGCAATACGTTCCTCAGCAAAGTTAAAAAACTCAGACACTAACGAACATTAGCCTTCATAATGGCGGTAATAGGTCTTTAAGGATAAATTTCCTTTGATATAAAAGATCTTTAAGGTCGTAGTGTCAGGTCAGCCACACGGATCTCCCTCCATGACAAAAGGTAATGTCAAAAACTTGCCAATGTCTCCAATTTTAATCGGTTGCTTAGCATGCTATATTTTAGGGAACTGTGTGCCAGGTTCATAGTAGGTACTACCAGAAGTTTTTATTTGCTGCCCTACCTCTTGCAAGCTTCGGAATCGTCATAAAATTGTAGGAATTATGTCCGTAATATGAGAAGCAAGTTTTAAGATTCTGTACAGGCCGTCAAAAAAAAAAAAACAGTAAGGATTAGGCGCATATAGCACAATTAAGACGCTAAGCCTAGCTTATTGTGTTTGCGAAGATATATTTTTGATACGAATAATGCCAAAATCGAGTTTAATACCGACTACGAATGGCAATTTTTTTTTTAAAAATGCTTTCCATGGCCGTTTACACCTAATTAATATTTCTTTTCACTTAAATGACACAGGGCCTAAGAATGTTATGCCTTAATCAACAAAAAAAAAGGTCTTCTTCCGCACATGGCCATTATTAATTATTTTCTGCTGCACCCGCATACATACGTTCACACACCTTTGCCCTGATGGAAAATCGCGAATATACTTATGTATTTCGAAGTGATTCGCATCGGCAAATCGCCGCTTCAATTTAAGCTCTCAAGACAGTGTTGGTTGGTAAAATAGCGTCTTAACACACTCAACACATTAGCTATATGCATAGGTAGCTGCCATGTGGAGGAATTTTAATTTGAGACTGTTGCAGGTCAGACGAATGTGATTATATACACAAATATATAGGTGTGCAACGGTAATTAAGCTGTACGAGATTACAAGCACTGTGAAACATAATTATGCCTGCCTACCTTCCATATATGCACAGCACAGCACAGCACTGCACAGCACATACTTGCCATTATTATGTGGGAACTTAAACGATTCAGCATTTGTTCGGTTTGGTGTCGATGATGATGAGGTTTGAGTTGAGGATGATGATTATCTATTTTGAAATTATGGCAGAGTCGTGACTCGCTTTGTTAGCTCTTTGATTGAAATTAACTCTTTGATTTGGACGAGGGTGGAAGGTGTGCAGTGGAAATGCTAGATTTGTTTTATGTACTGTAACTAATTATTTATTGCATTTTATTGTTCCTATTTCGAGTGCTTTAGTTGAGCTGAGAACGTATGGATATACCTAATAAACTCTTAATTATATTCAAATAAATTAGTTTAGTTTAGTTTACGACTCTCACGATAATTAACTCCACCACACCTTGCGTCATATTGCATGATGCACTTTAAAAAAGGTCAGTGCTGATTTTCCACCCGACCTAAATGCTTGCGTGTCTGTTCGCCAAACAAGGAATGAGTGTCATAAAAATCCAATTATCCTTCTAAGGCGACAGACTGTCAGATTTCATGAACAAGTACGTTCTACATTCAGAATATCCCACCGCAAGCACATTTGCAATATATGTATCTACCTACTTGTCAGTTGTATGTTGACAGAAAAGTCTGTCTAGCAAGCCTCACCTTACCGCCGGAGGCACTATTGACCGCCACATTTTGCTGCAATCGCCAACTGCCATCTACGGTGGCGCAGTCACGAGCGGTCTTGTCAAGTCCAAGAGGCATATTCCCATAATTTTCCTGCACTCACAGACGATGACTTACTTTATTAATCATTACGTTGCATTCTCTCTCCAACCGGTCGGCGTGTAGGGCGGAGAGAGGTTTTTCTTCCATCAATTCATGGTGATCTGCAATTGAGTTTGAAACTGCCGCCGATGAAGTAAATCAACGCAACTAACAAGAAGCTATCGCATTTCCTGTTGGCTATCGTGTGAGCTAACTTTGTTCGATTTGTTGTGCTTTTTTTGTCCGACTCCTGCATGGGAGCAGTGAAAATGATTTATTATTAGATAATCAAACGAACTATTTAATTGGTACGTTTGAGCAACAATGAAACTAAAATGCCATTCTCATGAGAGAGTGCGGTTGCGGTGTTCTCTGAAAATTGTGCTTGGGCAGGGCACACCTTCGCCCTGATGGCAAATCGCAAAGTGGTTTCTTAGACGAGATCTTATCTCTGGAGATATTTTGCAATGTTAGCCACACTACAATGCTTAGGAGCGTGTAAAATGTGTATTTCCTTTCACAAATTTTGGCAAGAACTGATATCCTTAGGTCTATTGATTGTTCGATTATCTCTCAACCCACCCGCCGAAATTAGACTTTCGAATAAAGGGAAAAACTTGATTTTATTTAACAGTCGAGTGGCGCTGGTTAGTGGAAGGAATCACGTTGTTGCGTGGTAAGAGAAGTAAGCCGGGTTACTGTGCTATTTTAAATGTCATATAAAATAAACAAAAATGGCTTTTGTTGAGCATACAATTCAATGGGCTAATCGTAATCGATTCAGTGGTGTAGATAGCTACAGACAGATATAGGGTTGGGGGGCTGGGATGGGGCATGACTTCGTAGTAAATTCAATTAATTTTTGTTATAAACTTGTAAATTTGTACAAAATTTAGCAAATTTGCGCGAATCCAGACAAATAAAAGTTACCGCCAGAAAATTTCAACTAAACTTCGCTGAGACTCTCTGGATTCGAATGGTTATTAAATTAAACCCTAAATTTCACTTCATGGACAAATCAGAGTTGCAATTTTAGTTTTTTGCGAAAAAGTGTAGTGGTAGCTTTTATTTGTCCACTACTGTATATAGAGCAAAGTTGACATTCCTCTCCAATATTAGTTCGCAATCATTCCTTGCCGTGCACAAAAACTTGGCCTTTCAAAGATTTCAACTTGACAAATTTTGTGTCGGGACTTGAGTCTGCACCCGTAAAATATGGCTAAAAATGGCTACAAGGCAACAAGTATTAGTATATGGGATGACGCCAAACCCACGTGAAGTTCACCAGGTGCATCCAAATAAATTGTCGGCAACAACGCGACTTGGGTGAAGTCGTCACCGTCAATAGCGAGCCTACAGATCAATGATAGCCATTTTCTTTTATTTTTGTATGTGATTCCAACAAGACTGCGCTCAAAGGACAGGGTTCCGTCGCGGAGGTGATGTTAATTGGTCGCTAAGATTTGACCTATGAGTTAGACGTCTTCAATCATTGAAAAATTGCTATCAGTAAAAGGCCACTGCTACAGGTTTTAAGGTTAAAGTTGATCATTGAAAGCAAAACTGACAGATGGCAATAGAAAAATAATCTAACACATCAGAGAAACGATTGTGTTCCAAATTATAGAAACGAACAACAGCTGGTCAGAGAAATCAATTTCAATCATTCAAATTCAAGTTGTTTTAAAAGGAAGGTTTTAATCAGAATATAGTATTTTTTGTTTTGTAAAAAGGATTCTATAAGTGATTAGCTCTATTTTGATATCATTTAAAGCCAATAAAAACAAAATGTTCAATGATAGCTATAACCAACAATAGTCAACAAAACTCAATCAAGCCTTCGCTCAAATTCAGTCAGAAAAAATCGGCAGAGTTATTTAAAATTGAACCTCTGTAATCGGTGCCACTACGAAAGCTTCTGCCAGCATTTGAACGGAGTCATATTCCATACATGAGCCTTTTACATAAATACAAAAAAAATTTCGTTACTCTTACCTTGCACACAGCTTGTTTTATTCCATTTCATCTATACTTCGTTTTCATCCCAACTAGAAGAAAAACCAGTCATGTTTTTTGCTGAGCAATGTCATATTTGGAGCTGGAAAAATCGAAGAATAGTATAAAAATCATAGTGAAATTGATTGGGGATAATAAATACTGCAATTTTATCTTTTCATAACTTCGGCAGCCATAGCCATCAAATTCCAATTCGATCCTGGCAAAGCCCAAAGCTACTGTTAGGCGTGACCATTTTTAACCCTTAACGCCCAAATGACGCAATTTCGACATCTAAGTTTGAATTGTTGTCATATGATGAAATGGAGAAACAAAAAACTCGGTACCCACTCTTTCCTATGTTTTCGAGAATGCTGCTTCCAATGGTGATAGGTAAAATGACATCCCTAAAATGAATTTAAATATCGACTTGGGTGTCTGAACTACAAATTTATATTTTTGTATTTTGAATGAATGACAAATTTTGTTTGAAAACTTGATATTTTTTTTTCTCGAAAACTGACAGGTTGTTCTCGCCACTTGCCGCACGTTATAAAGGTAGGTAGATGTTAAAAAAAGCTTAGAAAACTGTTGGTCTGTCCATTGAAATCGATAAACAACAAAAATCCTACTCAGACCGAGCTGAACTTGAGGCTTAGATGGCGTTGTGATCAGATGCCCCATACTCCATCGCGCTTCCCAACGCTGAGTGGTGAGCACCTTAACGCGTTTTCGCAGTTCTATCCCCTTCTCGTGTACTTTATTTCAGCTGCCAAAAGGCAGCTACTGCAACTGTTGGCCCCGAGCACTTACTAAGGCACTTTTTTTTTCGTTTCGCATTGAGTTCCTTTCTGCATTTCTCTTGTTTTAAATCAACTGCTCAGTTCTCACATTCATACAGATGCATCGAGTTTTTGATTGACATAGGTAGACATTCTTGTCAATTCTCCGGCGTTAGCCATGAGTTTGCTTAATGAGTTGATTGTCATATCAGCTCTTCGGAACGATGCCTTGGTATGCGGATAATATTTGAGTTTTATGTATAGCCTCAAACTGTTTTTCCTCGGACCAGACTTCGAACTCTATGTTCATAGGAATCCTCCTTTTCGACATAAGGACTACTTTTACCTTCATTTCCGTCCATGTGCGTAATTTGGTTCGACTTCAGTGCTCCTAGCTTAAATAAGATCGTCACAAAGCCTTCCAAGAAGGTATTCTGGGTCCCGAGGTTAGGAATATGTGGTGTAATTCCTAAGGCAGTGACGTAATGATTAAGGTGTCTGTTTTTTACTTGGTAGTTCACCATATATACAAAGAAAAACAGCAAAGGTTTGTCTTATGCTTTGGGCCAAAAGCCTTGATTTCTAGGCAAAACAAGCTTTGATACTGAATTAATGCCGCCTGACTCTCTAGCCATTATTGTCACCATCCTTGCTACTTCTGTGATTGCTAGAAATTGCGCACTCCACTGATTAGGATGCCTGATATAGTTGTGGGTATTCACTTCCTCCGAGAACAGTCCAGAACCTGTTTCACTTTCCATCTAACATAGAGTGTGCTTCTTCTTATTGCATTCTTTTCTATTCGGAAATAAATTTTTCAAATTCTAAGTAGAGAGACAAGTCGATTCTGATTGTTTCCTTAAAATTTACTCTGTGCATTCCTCAGGAGGGTACGGATAGCGCTGTTTGTTTGGCTTTTCCTTAGGGCGCTTTTGACAGCCGATTACTGCATGTGTAGATTCAAGGGTAGCAAATTAACAACCGCCTTCAGCTCAGCTGTTGTACGTATACGTTCTCGATATTCTAGTTGACCTCAGTCAATAAACCACTGCCAGTCTTTGCATCTTTGTTATTGTCTTGGGATTGATTACTTTGTCCGTGGCTTGTAACTAGGCAATGCTTTTGTTGTGTTCCTTTGAATCGTTTCTATCCGTTTCTAACTAGAGAATGTTCGTTCCGAAGCAGACGTTGTTAGTTGGTAAATTTCTTCTGGACATCCATCCAGTGCTTTAAATGCATTTTCGCTTTCAACTCGGCCCCCTATATACTATTTTAAGTTTTCAGAGAACTAACCAATAAGGAAGGAGCCAACTTCAGGATCACATATTTCCAAATGAACCGAGTTCGACTGAATTCAGAATAATGAATAACGACAATCACATATTGATTACCGCTGCCAATAAAATATTCAATAATATGCTAATCTTTCAATTTTGGCAAACAAGGAAGTTAAAAAAAGTAACAAAGGAAAATTGCTTCATTACTATTTGGTTTGATTACAAATTTAACCACACTGCTCGCAATCTGATCTTCAATCAAACACAAAACCGAAAAAAAAAACTGCTGAAATCACAAAACCTTAAAATTATTATAAATTACCAATCATTTCGCTTTTGTAATAATTTTACCAACAAAAAGAATGATTGACTGGGTCTTAGGCTTCGTGCCTCTCTATAAAGCGCGAAAAAATTCACCAAAAATTGTGTTAGTCGAATTGAGGTGGATTTACTTTTATCAGCCCATTGATCAGCAGGTTACAATTTTTTGTGTTTGCTTAAAACGATTTAAGCTGTTTTGTTGTTGTTATTGTTCTACGAGTAGTGAGCGGCAACAGCAGACCAGACTCTATTTATACATGTACTATAATATTGTCGACATATTTATGGAGATCATGAAGTAATTGAAATGGAATTCAAACCTGCTCCCATTCAGGCAGCGAATGATGCAGTTAGATATGGCGGTGCCTGGTGGCGTACTCAATTCGAATATTACTCTTACACTCGTGTTCACAATCCGCTAGTAAGATCAAGTTTACTGCGATTTTGTAACAACGAACAAATTTATGGCAGTCTCAGTTTCCAATGGCGGCATATTGAATTGGGTGTGCGGGTTATGTGAATATACAATTTTTTTTTGTTTTACCGTTAAGGTTGGTACTTGCACCAGTTGAAAGTCGTTCGGTTTAGTTCGGATTAGGGGCTGCAGAAGAATATTTTAGTATTTTGCTTGTATGTTAATTGGCGTTAGTGGTTCAAATCCGACGCAGTAATGTATCTTCGCACCACAATTGTTAAAGAACATGGGCTATTGGTCCTGTATGGACCCAATATTTTTTTTCGCCTAACATTTTTCTTAACTAAGAAGTATGTTTTTGTTCTGCACAACACCGCTGCATCAACGCCCAATGCTGTGCACAATTCCGAGTACGTATTTGGATATCGGCAATGGAGTTCTACAGCATGCGGTGCGGATACTGTACGAGCTGTGCTCCTACATGGTCAAAAAGCTGCGCATTTGACTTTTAAGATGGTTGGGACTTGTAGAGCAAATGAGCACCAATGTTCCAATACGTTAAAGCGTCCACTCTAATCCGGATTGCCAACGCAGTAGAGAATGTCTTCGCACAAGGGAGAGAACACCCGACCAACTTGGAGTGCGAACCTTGAGGCAGTTAGCCAAAGACCGCTATTATTCGGCAACTAGATGGTTCTTCCATTCTGCTGTGAAGAACTCAATATCAACTTTTCATTTCCTGCAATTTTTATTTCTTTCTCTTGCGTAATTTTCTGTGCAATAAAAACGCACAGTATCGCACTTAATTGGGTGGCGATCAAACTCCTCGCTTCCCTGACTGTGTCAATATCTCTTCAATTTTACCCTACCTTGTTTCTTGCAGTCTGTAGACTGTAGCTACCCCATACGTCATCTGCTAATTCCTCCGCCTTTCAAAGAACGGTCCCTTAAAGATCTAGTTAGTTTAGTCCGAGTATGTCACCGAATCCGCGTCAGGTTTGATCCTATCAGTCAGTCAGTCGTTGGTTTCCTTCCTTGTTTCTTCGTGCTCCGATTTAATATTTAAAGTGATTTTGAATCTAAATAGACTTTAGACGGTAATTAAAATCTTCTCTGGACATTGTTTTCTTAACAAGTAACTGTTGATTTTTTATTGGGTAATGAATTGTTTTTGGGGAAGTTGTGTAGGATGCTTGTCTTGGTTTTTTCTTAACGATTTTTGAAGATGTATTATGGTAGCATATAATATATATATATGTATATAATAGCCCTGCTTTACTTAACCTAACTTAACCTACCTCGAAGCCTTTAATTGTTGTTATTTTTATTTTGGTTTTGATTTTTGAAAATATTCTGTTTTTGCTTAATAAGTCGTCCACTTCATTGCCGATTCTACTGGGGTGAACATCTAAAAAAAGCACGGATTGGTAGAGCAAGGCGAACCATACTGCACCGAACTTAGGGCCCTGTGGACCCATTTTATTTCCATTTTGTGAGGGTTAAACGTTGGTGTTAGTGATGTAAAGATCAGAAGTTGGGACCTTTCTGATGTCTCACCTGCTTATGTTTACAGGTTTTTGAGGATGTCGTGATGGCTGGACGGCATTGGGTGAAGGGACATGAAGCTTAGCCATCTTCTTCGTCTCTACAGCCTCTACATATATTGTCATCCTTGAGATACAAATTTATTGCATGGTACCGTAGGGAGCTGTGGCCTCCAGCAACTTAGACAGCGATGACCTCGCATACAGTAGAAGTTTGATGGTCCGGCCATCTGAGAACTGTACCTATTTCATCTATAACACTTGGTGAGCTCCGAGTGCAGTCCTATGATTCTACAAATACACCCTTGCGAAGGAGGAATTGGTCTTCTCAGATAAGCTATGGCTTAGACTGTGTGTATGTCTAGTCCAATTGATAAAAAATCTCGGATATTAATAAATTCATAAGTCCTGTTTTTTAATAGGGAATATTCGTAAAGAATCATAGGTATCATTATAGTAAAGGCATATAATTTCCTGAGATTTTTGTTTTATTAAAATAAATTTGTTCCCCGAACGAGAAGTTTTCCTTGTTCTCTTGATTGTTTGTTAGTGCCTACTCTGGACTCGTGTCTGAGTAATATTTAGCTTGAAAAAAATGGTTCAGTCGATTTATTTGAAACGTATTTTTCATATAGCACGCAAAGCAAACATCCACAATGTGTTTTAAAAATAAAAACCTTAGTTAAGGGGCACAACTTCCAGCATCCAATAAAATCAAAATGAAAAAAAAATAGCAGCACATTTTCGTAGCACATTTCAAAGCACCACCTTCTACCAATAGCACAGGATGTTATAAATCATGACCATATTTATGAATTGACATACAAACTACCGTTATAAATAATACAACAAATTGCTACACACATAAATAAAACAACCGGCATTTTATTTTCGTTTTGTCCCTAATTAGTCACACAGTACCTTTTGCAAAATCGTGGAACTTTGATTTATGATCTTGTCCTTGATACACTTCTGTCAATTGGCTGACGGCTAAAGGAGTCTCAGATTCCATACTAACCTGAACTGCATCGGAGTTAAACAAATCATTGACGGAAAGGATTGGTTATATCGCTACTTAAGAGTTAAGACCCATTTCAATGGTTCTAAGGTTTGGCCAGGTATCACAGTATTTTCTTGTTCTGCTATTGAACGAATCAAATTGGACTACGAATATACAATTTATGCATTTTAATTGCAATTTGGCTTCGGCCAAGAGAATAGACAGCGTTCTGTTGTACATTTTTAGAAAAAAAAAAACAAAATTTATCTGAAATGAGTGTGTTCCAGCAAAATGTATTACTGTTGCTCGGTTTTTGACATTTTTATCACCCTAGGCGTTGCACACCATGCCAGTGGCGTAGGAATTCTTTTCTTGGGTGCAGTGTTACAAAACGCTAAGAAAAGAAAATGTCAGTTCAAAATGAGCAATTAGGATCAGTCTTGAAGTCGTACGGAACACAGCAAAACAAAAAATGACACTTTTAATGGGTTTTTTCCCAAAAAGGGGCCTACTCGGGTGTGTGTGCTTTTGATGTCGTGTCTTGCCCAGGTAACAAAACAATGATGAATGGAATCTTGTTATTATTAGGTGTTCGATAGGAGATAATTGAATCTGTTGAATTGTAATTAATCACTTGGAATGCGTTTCGGTGGTGGAGGTGATTGTTAGTTGCTTCCATATATGGTGTTCATTTATTTAGTTAAATTACTTGAAAATCATTTCAGTTTTGTCACTCGAATCGTGAGATTTGAATTAGGTAAGGGGTGGCGCATTAAATGGATCGATTTGACATTCTTTTGAGGAATTACCTATTACCCAAGTATGGAATGGAATTAATGGTAATGAGAAAAAGGTTGTTTTTTTTGCGCTTAAAATTACGTAATTAGCAACAGGTGCTACCCTCAAAGGCACACGTCATACTATTTACTGTCAAATCGCAAATTTTGTTGTGTCTTTCACTTTCACCCAAATGAGTAGGTTTGGTTGTGCCATTTAAACACACTCATGCTGATTGTTGTTATACATGTGCACTGCCCAGTGTGACGTGACATGAGACAACTCGTTCCTTTAAGGGTTTACAAACCAAACCAGAGGCATTTTTAAATCAAGTATCCTGTTTCTAATATGGCAGAGTGCTAGGCAGTGAAAGGAAACTGTGGATGGAGTTTCCTTGTGCACATCTTTATAACCGCATCCTTGCACATGTTATGTTCGCTAATAATACATACTTACTAAAGTTGATAAGGACTTTTTGCTCATTCGTAGAGTTTTCTCTCATTTTGGTCACATTTCCTGTAAATAACACAGAAGGCGGGTGCACTCCATCTATTATTTGATTCTGTTACGATTTCGTTTTTAATCAAGTGTCTAAAGTTGTCATCAAGTACAAATTCTACGTCATAGTGACGTCCGGATTTCATCCGGATGACAAGTTTGGGTGACTGCTTGAGCTTACTGCACTAGCGCCAGTAACCATCTTGGGCCAACTGTATATAATGATGTTTTTGGTCCTATTTGTGGTGTTGGACGAAGAGGAGTAGAAAAGTATCTTTCACCTCCTTTGTACATCCCTTGCTCTCTCCATAAAAAGAAAGCGCTATGTCGGAGCTTCTTTCTATGTGAGCGATCTTATTAACTTTAGCATTAGAAGTCTCCCTCGCTTCGTCATAGGCTTCAATTGGTTAAACGAGTAGGGATGTGCTTTTTTCTTAGCCGGCAGCTACTATAAACTTACCTAACATTATTTACGTATCGCGTTTGGTTCTTGCTTCTTTCATCCCTACTAGGAGCAAAAGGTGCCGAATGACCTGGTAAAGTTCAAACAGGGAAATTTTTATACATTTCTGGAACCCGTACATGTATCGTCAATTAGTTTGCTTAGCCCTAGAGCAGTGTTTGCAGCAAATCCCTGTACAAAGTATCAAGGGGTTTATAGTTGAGTAAAGTTTCCAACCCGTCTATGGTCTTGAGAAAATCCTTTTTCTGCGCGTTGTTCTAGATGGAGGTTTCCTATATGGGATAACTTCCCGCAATACTTTGAGGAGTACCTACAAATTGAAGGTTAGCCCTGTTATTCTAAATATTATTTGATGATCACTTTATTCGGAGCAAATAAAAGTTTGTCACCAATCACCCTAGCCGATGACAGCCCTTATTGTAACCCCCAATATGAATCTTAGAAAGATACGTCTAATCGACGTGTACTGTCCCTTTGCTTTGTAATACTGTCCGAATATGGTTAGCTTTCTAGGGTAAAGACTCCAATGTACGTTTTGTGCCATTGCTTATTCACCGTCTATTTTAATACCAGCACACTGCGTCGTATACGTAATTTATTCTCTTTAACCAACACAAATCACGTGTTCAAAACCACGTGCCCTAGCTCTCAAGCAAATCAATTCTACACCACCTAGCCCCCATCTAATTAACATAAATCGTTAAAAAACGATCGCACTCAACTAAGCGAACCGTATCTTAATAGAAGTGCGCTAGCTCTTTGGACATAATTCACACTCGCGCTATTTCCATGCATCTGTGTGAAGTGATACCAATATCCACTTGACTACTTATAGACTGGTCACGTTCTATCTCACAAATGCAATAAGACCACAGCTCATCTCCTTAACTATTTTTTTATTTTTTGTTTTTTTTTTACAGATGAAGCCGTTGGCCTTGCACTTGGTTGTGATTCTCTTCGTGGGATCTCAACTGCTAACCGCAGCGGTAGTACAGACGACAACGGGTCAACCACCATCACTGCCATCACCGCAGCGAACACCAGAAACAACAATGATGACGCCATCAATACTGACATCATCCATAAAGCAAATAGCTATCAACGCCGACGATGGCACTAGCTCTAATACAAGCAGAATTGCAATGAAAAATAACAGTAACCAGAGATCAACGGCACACGAACAGCCAACAGATGATGAGTCTGACGAAGATTCCACAACAGTAAATGGCCGTATCGCAACGTCAGCGATAGTGTCGGCTCGTGGTCGTTCCATTGGTAGTGGAAGCATTCAAAATGAGCCCCAGCGACTGTTGTATCAACAGCAACAGCAACGGCACCGGTTGCCATCGTCACCATCATCGACGAGTGGGCAGCAAGTGAAGCAACAACACCAACATCACCAGTCTCGACGTCCATCAGAGTTTTCCACTCAACAATCGACAGTGAACCAGGTGCAGACAACGAAAACGTGAGTTGGTCGTTTAGTTTTATCAGCGCAGGAGGTAGGCTGCGGAACTACACTTCTTACATTTATAGTGTCGATTGATTAATAATTTATATGTTGTAAATTAGAGAACTGATTTTAAACTGCAGGTAACTTTAGCATATATTATTTTAATAATTGCTGATTCAATTCGGATTAAAATCAACAATCAAGACGAATAGGAACACTTCAAACTTATAGTTAGAGATCACAATTAGGTAAGTGATAATTGTAGTTAGGGATGTTTCCAACGACTTGTTTTGAACTCGCTCTTTAATCAGGCATTACGTCTGACATGTTATTTGAACTTCATAAAATTCCGGTTTCCCAATTTGAATTTTGATCACTTAACTTCGACTTCGGCGTAGTAGCACACTGTATTTATTATTCTTACCTTATATTTTTAGGAGTGCCCTTAACCTTATAATGGGAAGTTTTCCATATAACTTTAGGACTTATCTGCCTATAGTTGTTTCTTTTTCGTTTCTCTGATCAAAGAAACAATATAGAGTTATTTCTTGGAAATTTGGTTCAATATAGTTAAGAAGACTCTTTTTGCTTTACAAATTAAGGGCACGGTAGTGCCTAGCCAAGTTCTTTAGCGACCTTGGCACTACACCCTTATTTAAACGAACCAACTTAGTCCATCTTGACGACTGCACGGCCATTTTTGCGAGTCATTTAAATGACGCTGTGATATAAAAACCACATCACAAAGCAGTCATTTTAATGTCGCTCGTGTGATCGCCATTTTTGGGATAACATTTCCGGCGTCATTTAAATGACTGGTAAAATGGCGGACCAAATGACACGAATTTTTTGCCATTCAAATGACAGAAACAAATGGCCGTGTGATCGCTCTTTAATGACATAATATAGGGTTTACGTGAAAGGTTTTGAAGTGTAGAACAAGCAAATATTGACATTCTTGAAAAATATCCTTATTAAAGGATTCAAGGAAATTTTTTTTATGTTCCAAGGACCTCGGAGTGAAAATTCATAGCAACAGCAATTTGTTACGTGATTTTATAGACATTTACAAAAAACTTCCTTTCTTAAGGCTTCCAGGACCTTTTTCGATGTTCCAAGGACCTCCGAGTGTATGAAGTCACATAGCACATTTGGCTCTACTTGTTAAACCCTTTCATTTAATGCCCATATCATGCGGGTTGCGAAAAAAATGACAAATAGCAACATTAATAATTTCTTAATGGTTAATTTTTTATACACCGCAATTGAGGCAGCTGATATCCTTATATTTACATATATGAACAGGTTTAGTTTCGTATCACTTTCGTCCGCAATTTCCACCATCATCGTAAAAGTTGTTTTGGACATTTTTTATGAAATATTTGTTTTTTCTTTTATTTAAAAAAGGTGTACTAAATGACAGTTGCTATATTTTTGTCATTGGTCATTACAGTCTGATCGCAAAATAGATAAATGACGCGAAATCAAAATAATAGGAAAGGTGACATTTGTCAGTTTGATGAGGGATGTCATTACCTTGTGATTGTCATTTTTTCACATTTAATGGCATCCAAATTTTAAATAACTCGTATTGTCCGTCATTTGATTTTGGAACAAAAATAACAATGATAGTCATTTCGTGTGATCGCCATTTTTTCGCCAATGACCAAGGACGAATCGTAGCTTGAATGTCACTCTAATGCGATTTTTTTCCTGACGTCACAGCGTCATTTAAATGACTCGCAAAAATGTCCGTGCTACCGTACCTTTACAACAAAGCTAGAGACATAAAATTGCAAAGTATAAAAATGTAAATACTAATTTAGAAATTTTTAATAATTACCATACAAACTTGGCGTTCATTTTTAGATCACAATACTTTTTGTGACTGACTTGTAAGGCAAAAGTTTTTTTTGTATAAGAGACCTTGGCTGTTTTTAAACATTTATGTTTTTTATTTTGATCTCCTTAAATCGACGAGGTTGTGATCAAAATTACAGGAAAAATAAAAGGAATATTCACTTCACCTCCCAAGATATTTGCAGGCCTCCCGGTCTCGGATACCGAACGAACAACTGCGGCGTAGAGCCTTCTACAGAAATTTTCCGTGACACTTCATCAACCTACGATGATTGATGTCGTCACTAACGGTTGTTGATTATAGACCATGGACATTGGCCTTTCTTGCAGGGAAGTTACATCCTCGATTATGATGAATCAATCGTCAGCTAATAATAACTGAAATTCGTAAGGGTCTATCACTTTTCCTTCAAGCTGATGATCAATAGGTTGATTTACCCGCGAACATAAGAATCAGTCCTAAAATATCCTTTAAACGATATTCTTGTGTAACATTAGCTATCTCGTCTGGCCCGACCCGCTTTTTGCTTTTTAAAGCATTTGACTGATTTCCCAACTTCGTTGTCTTTGATGTCGCTTCATAGTTACGAGTAGTCTAAACCCGTGGATAGCAGGGTTCATTTCAGCACGAGAAGACTATAATTCTTCCAGCTCACGATACAGGCTTGGGCACCCTTCTTCTAGGAGAAACTTTTCCGACGTCTGTATTGCAGCTCAAGGCGAGCTTCATCATCTTCTGTATTAGAGGGGCACTTTGATCAAGCTTTAATAAACTGAGGCGAAACCTCGTATACACTACGCAAAACAGTTAAGCATTTTTTTTATAGTTTATTTAGGTATTTCTTAAAGAACTGTATCTCTATCAAAATGGATCTATTTAAGATGAAATAAAAAGCATTTTAAGACTTCGAGTTTCTATGTTGATATCTTTTAGTAGAAAATTGCTGTAAGCAATGCGCAGTCATAAGAAAAAGGCCCACGAGCTTTCGTTGCATTTTTCGTTGCAAATCTTTTGGCATAGTGCTGTAGAATATTGCCACGTGACTTTACTACTACTTTATTTTTTAGTAGAAGGTGACTTAATGGCATTTACAAAGCTTCCTCCCCTCCTAGTTTCTGAGTCTAAGACAGCCATTCAATTGAAGTTTTATAAAGGCTCGGTAGCAAAAAAAAACATATTTCGTAAAGTTCATCTGCCGCATTGAAACCATCTCCAATCAGCTACCAGCATCTATTGAAAGACAATACAATCACAACCAGAAAGTAGGTACAGGTATTCTCCATCTACCATTGGCAAAGGTAGGTCGCTGCGTCGTCGTTGCAATGATGGTTAATTGAATACCTCCTCAAAGGAGAGTATGGAAAGCATATAAAATCGATCGATTACTCGATAACAATGGGACTGGCGGTAATTGAACCAAATTTACATGTTTGGTATTTGCAGTTGTATTTTAGTCCGCTCCGCTAGCTTTCGTTTTTAATAAAAAATAATTTTATAGGGTGAAGCAGTCGACTTCGAAATTATCTAGAATTAGCTCCCAAATTATGTCTGTTGAAAGTTCACTGCTATAGCTTTGAATAATTTGAATCAATTCTCTGTACTTTCAGACCTCGTATGATACAACGACTTGTTGCTGGACATATACAAAACTCACCAAGTCCCGAAGCAAGAACGACAGTGAAGTCATTTCCGCTTCGGAGGAATCCCTACCAAGTTAGCGGTGCTTATCGCTCACCCAAAATAAGTTTCCATCAACTGGTAGCAACAACGACAGAAAAACCGTCGTATATGCTTCAAGATGCTGAAGATCGTGAAGACGATAACGACGATGCGGCATTTCTTGATGATCCCGGCGATTTCGACAACTGGGATAATGGTATCCTTCGCCTGAGTGCAGGTAGTGGCAAAGAAACCGCAGGCAGAGTAAATAAGAAGGAAGACTCCAAAAAGACCCTTTCCGATCAAGTCCGTGATGGAAAATACGGACTCATTGAGAAAGAGCTCTTCCGACGAGCACCAAAACGACCAGGTGTTATAAGCTACCTCCCCAACAAGGAGGTTCCGATTGATAACGAACGAAATTACGGCGGTCTTAACGAGGACGATATTTGGTTGGCGGAGGATCATTTACTGGTGATCAAGGGTGGAAGCTTAAACGAACCGGAGCCAGGAGAACCGTGGCCTCCTCTGGACGACTACGATGCCCCAGGCAGACAAATTAAAATCCCCCCAAATCCAAAAGTCCCGCCACCATTTCCCGTCCAGCTCGAAGAAAATGGCCCGATACAGTTTATCGGAAATAGTAAGGTGTCGATCGTCTATCCGGTCACTAACGAATCGGTATCCCTATATTCCGCCGGGGAAGAGACTGCAAATGAAGCGTCCGAAGCAGATCGTGACAATGAGAAAAATCTTCTTACCCGGCCCGGAACGATTGGCGGCGCTGAGAAAGGCCAAGGCAATCCCAGCTACTTCTACCCGAAACCCTATCCGCCGTGGCTTTTCCACAACCAGTCGTTTGTCAACCCATTTATAAGTGCCCGACCTATACCCTTCCCAGGGATCGGACCCTTCTTAAATGGATCGCTGGAGGCATTCAACGGAACGGACTTTGATGAGGACGATCCGTCTTTGTATTACCCGCCACCATATAGTTTTGTCTACAAAAGTAACTATTCCAATCCTGTTTCACCTGGGCCACTAGTGCCAGGAATAGTTTTGCCACCACCTCCAGATGCATTTGCGCGACTAGAGAAGCCAAGGAACAAGTTCTTGGCAACAACAACAGAAACGCCTTTTAGAGATATCCTTACGAAAATCTCGGAGTACACTCCAAAAACGATCGTTGTCACCACTCCAAAGCCAGTCAGACCATTCTCAACCACAATTCAACCTCCCCCAACAACGAAATCGTCGATATTGCTGCCAATACCTGTGCAGAAGGAAATTTACTATACATCGCCTCCAAAGGTATATTCCACAGAGAAACCGAATGCTATATCCTTTGTGCCGACAACAATGCGTCAACCGAACAAAAATACTCCGACACTATCTAAGTCGAACCCAATTTACTACGAATACTTTGAGGCTCGAAAGCAGCCGCCAACAACGCAAAAGTACGTTCCAGAATTCATTCCGAATAACCCTCAACCAAGGCCACAAAACAAGCCTTTCAAAGCCTACAGTAAATCCAAGATTAACAACAATAATGCTCAGTATTTCTATACGACTACGCCAACCACGAGACCTGAAACGAAGCAGCAGTATGTGCCAACTAGTCGACCTCAATTCGTTTATGAGGACTACGTCTATATAACGCCCAAGCCGGAGATTCGTCCAAATGGTATCTCGAATGCAAATCAGAACTACATTCCGTACCAAGTTCCGGTGAAGGTTCCTCCCCTTACGAATAACCGCCCTTATGAGAGCTTCGAACGCGAGGTCAATGCTATCCGAGAGACACTTCGTTTCTACCAAAGTCAACAGTTGCAAGACAACAGCATTCCTCGTACTCCGAAATCGAAACCAATCTACGACAACTACAACTTCGAGGCTGCAAAGCCCACAAACCGCAATTTCAATCCACCAGCTGAATACGATACGGAACCATTCAAGCCAATGGTGACATATAGCCCGCCAGTGGATGATGCAAACGCGTTTAGAGCTATCGCTTTCGAGAAGGTTGACAATGACCTTCCTTCACTGCAGAACCACTACGACAGCCCTACAACACTTGAACCACAACATGAGCTACAAACAAGACAGCAGAAGAAGATTAGAATTGGTGCAAAGTACTTGCAGCCTTTGATTACACCATACGATGAGGAGCAGTCCATCAGCGGAAGACCCTTGGAATACAGTCCCGTGACGACACCAAGAACGATTTTGACTACACAAAAGCCGTGGGTGACAGTTGAGAAGCAAGTTGTTCAGGAAGTCGCAGCCCCAGTGAAGTCAGCTCGCCTTCAGGTGGCTGCCAACCGAGGCTTCCAGGGACAATTTCAAGGGTACTACTATAATCCGCCCAATCGGCAAAACAATCGATACTATGAAGAACCCTTCTACCAGCCGCCAACTCCAGTGAGAAAGGTCGTTAGTAAACGACCTTCAACACCGCGACCACGACCACGACCACAACAACAACAACAGCAACAAGTATGGAGCTTAGAAAATGACACATATGTGAACTATGCGCCCAATAGACCTCCTCTCAATCCAGAGGCAGAGTTTATAAATCCCTATCAGCCCTTTCAGCAGTATTCAAAGCCACAAGTGAGCCAGGCTCAACGATTGCCGCCCGCACGAATTCAAAATCAGAATCCATACTACAGTCCGCCCCCTAACAGGGTGCCTACAAATGGGCAGCAACAACAACAACATATCTCCTTACATAGGGACACCCAGGTGAATTACCGTCAGCCCTTGCCGCCTATAAATCCCGATAGCGAATACATCAGTATTCCCAGTCGAGGGTCCCAGGCTCAACAACAACAACAACATCACCAGCAGCAGCAGGTGCCCCTGCCAAGCTATCGCCCGCCTTCGCCAGTGCACTACCGCGATCCATCACAGGGTGGCAATGTATACTTCATCACGCCGAAGTACCGGCGACACAACGCAGGCAGTGAATATTAAAGCCTTTTGTTTTGATTTTTTTCTTTTTTTTTTAAACAAAAATCGAGTCCTACAGGGTAGTGATATATACACATGAACTTATGTCAAACGTAAACACGTAACGTGCTGTCATTTTTATTATTTTTTTTCTTAATGTGATGTGTGGTTTAAGTAATTAGAAGTAGTCGTTGTAGTTGTAGTCTTATTATGAAGTGAGTAGTCCGTAGTTAGTTGTTTTTTGTCTCAAACTTTACGTTGAGCCTTGGGGGTTTCCTAAATTTTGCTCAAAATGCTTGAATTTAACTTAACATTAAGATAGATGGATGGTATGTGAAAAGCCGCAGACTTTAACAATCAGTTTTTGCAAAATTCAACTCAAGTCAAGTCGTCGTACGAGTCTCTGGCAATTTACATACTTTCCAATATTATGTAAATAAAATACATACATATATTGAATATTACTTGATCTAATAATAATAATAATATATATCATGTATTTATAATCAGCCATAATGTTAAATGTAAAAAAAAAAAAAATTAAAACAGACGTTACAGCAAAAAACGCTGTCGTTAGGAGAAAAAAAAACTCATAGATTGGTATGAAATAAAATATAAAGTATTATTTTTAAGTATAAAATATTTGCGGCAAATATAAACTACATAAAAATTAATAATAATAATAATAATGAGTAATTTTAGCACATAATAAAACATTTTTTGTAATCAATTTTATTTTCACTTTTATTTGTAAGGCATGAATAAATTATTAAAAATAGATTGTCTCTCGTTTTTATAATTTTACAAGGTGATGGCAATCTTTTATCAGCGACTGTTTCGAATTAACTTTCGGCCATTGACCCTATCATTTTCTGTCACATTAACTATATGTAGTCACATGAACTATAATGTAAAGAAATTTTTTCTCGGCAAAGAAGTAAATAAAAAATACGTACTCCAACTCCAGTCAGACTCACCCTTATTTCAATGTCATTTTCGGGAGACTTCACAAGAACCATAATGAAAGAGTAATGCTCATGTTTTCTCCAGAATAAAAAAAAAACTCTAAACAAATCCAACCAAACAATCAAACAGAATGGATATGGAAATGTATTTTTAAGAATTTTTAGAAGGATACTATTTCTATAAGTAGTAACAAGGACTACCCATGACCCATTATTAGTATAACTACTCTTGAAAACCCTTTGGAGTGTGACGACGATGACGACAAATACAAACACAAGGATCATTGGAAGTGATTGATACTTATTGTTTATATAGCTTTTTGTGTCTTTCTTAGTAATTGAAAGGCTGTTTCGTTGGGTGTAAATGAAAATCAATGGAGCAATGTGCTGGAAAATTATTATTATAGTTATTTTCCTTCTCGTGTTGGAGAAAAAAAAGAGGGCGCTAGCTAGATAATAACCTCTTCCGTGTTGTAACCTTGTTGCTACTGAGGTCAACGAGATATAAAGAAAGAACGTGGGTTAAGTAAAAATGGGAAAAAATATATGCTCTTCTTTTTTTACGAGTACCTACATGTAGTAAATATTTAATTTTGATAATTGTTCCATTTGCTTCTACAATTTGAAGGCTTCTATGCTGTTGCTTAAGCTGATTATCGTTTTTTGATGAGAATATTAAAGTTGCATTTCTTAATTAAAAATGTTTGCAAAAACATAGTTTAGTTCGTTTACAAAACTAAATAAATAATAGACAGCCTCATTAAAATGGGTTGGTAGATTTCCATGTGACTTCAGCCACGGCTCACGAAGACCAGAAATTTGGGTTTATTGTGTCCAACACCTGGAAATAGACAAAAAGGAAAACTGAGGATATACTACTCGAAGTGTCGCTCTCTTAGAACCAACCCGATTTGTACACAAATCTGTGAAGGTCTTTTAGCTCGACTTTGCCCATCCTCCATTCTCCAGATCGTCATATAGGTATCTGCCGAGGGCCGTAAGCCTTATGCAATTTAAGGCTGGGCATTCGCATAGCAGGTGGCGAACAGGCTCAATTTCTTCCTCTGTTTATTTTGATTTTGGCTACAAATACCGTTTTAGCGAGCGACTACTTAAACTTCGAATTACCTAGGTATATAAAGGGTGGGCCATCTAGTGGTTTCTTATTCAATCATAAGTTATTTTGACACTGAAAGCTGTTTCCCGCAGCAAGTCAGTATCATGCCTCCGCGGAACGAAATAAGTCGCTTTACGCTTGAACAACGATGGGATATATAGAAAACTTATTTCAAAAATGAGTGCTGTGTAGCCCAAACAGTGCGTTTTTTGAAAAGAATTTTGTTAGTTGTTAGTTTGTGCAAAGATTTCGTGTGACTGGTGTGCTAGTGGACAACATTCATGGTCCCCGTAATCGTACAGAGTCGAGGGTGTACGGATTGTGGAGTGATGGCATCATTGGATAATTTTTCTTCGAAAATGAGGCTGGGAACAATGTTTCAGTCAACGGTGGGTGTTACAGAGCCATGCTAACCAATTTTTTTGTAATGAAACTTAAGACGATTTGACCCGTTTGGTCTTTTTTTGTGGGGAATCGTGAAGGAGCGATATTAGGCAAATAATCCGGAAACAGTTCGAGTACTTAAAGCCAATATCATCGAAGCAATCCGTGAGCTACAGCTCGAAACCTTCAACAAGGTCTTGAAAAATTAGATTGACAGAATGCACTATTCCGAAGACAACAAAGGCAGCAACTTGAACGACTTTTTGTTCCATAATTAATGGGAATATTTGCTCTTATAAATAATGCCATAACATATGGGAAACATTTAATTTTATTGCATTTTTAAAACGAAACTTGTATTTGGCTCACCCTGTATATTAAGATATATTGTTCCAATCGCACCTAAGAGTACAATTTTATACAAAACTTACGATCATTTTATTTAGGAGCTATTTTTTATATGGTAAGAAGTGAAGCAAATAGAGGTCGTCAAAGAATGGCTTATTTAGAATGCGTTGTCTGTTTTTAACTAAATCTGAACATCCGCAGAGTAAGTGAAGCACAATTTCACTTTCCCCGATGTACCCACAGCTCGGCAGTAGGTGTTATAGAGGGGATGCCAAGCTTGGCTTGCATGCATGGCAGACAATCATAGGTTCCTTCCAAACTTAACGATGGTAGATAAGTTTACATGATGGGCCGAGGTAGTACCGATGGAAAATTTTTTTTAGTAAAAATGGTTGCAAGAAATCGAATAAGCGGATGGATAGCTCGGTTTAGCTTTCCAAATAAAAAGGCATCACTTGCAGAGCTCGTTATGGAAGCAAATCAACACCTCCATTTATGTGGCAATCCACTGATGATCCCAAACCACCACATCTGGGTGAGACAATAATTCATCAAAAATATCTTCATTACCACCAAGACATGACATTTAGCAAATAACTTAACAGGGCTCGATGACAACTAGATGACAGTTATAATTTTCCAATGAAGAAAAACGAACTTATCTGTTCACATATTTGCTTGTTTCCTTCTGACCTTCTGTCCATCTATTAATTATTGGCCTTCTTCAGTTATTGGATATGGACAAGGGGCCCCTAAGTCTTTAAAAATTATATAAAAGATAAGTTGCCAATCAGCTCTTTCGGTTCGTCTGGTCTTCAAACAGTGCTACGTAATGCATCAGATGGTGACATGATGAAATGTCAATGTCCTAATAACTTCAGCTTAGTGGTACGCTTTTCATCTGAAATTAGCATTTTAGCAAAAAAGGAATCATTTATGAAAATATTGAATTTCATTTTGACACATAACGCAAACGGTTTTCAACGAATAATTTCTACGAGAAATTCAATTCTTTTCAACCCCACTGTAGGTACTCATTTGAAGTATTCACATTTCAAACCGAACATTGACAATGTATATGTATGCCGCCAAGAAGCCCCTTACAACATTTATTCGTCCTCATAAGTCTCTCTAGAAATTGAACAGCGAAAAAAATCGCTCCCGCCCATCAAATAGTCGTCTATTTTTTTTGACCTAGCCCGATTACAACGAGACCACGACATAACCGACCGACGATGATGACAGGGAACTTAAAGAGTGTGCAGGGTATGATAAGAAAGATGAGAGAACAGCTACCACACACAACGTCAACTTCAAGAAGAGAAAGGATTTCGTGATTATTGTTTTTCTTTTTGTTTTTTTTTGCCAGGAAGAATGCGCATGCTCCTTAAAAGAACAAAAAAAAACATTTTCCTTCGCCCGAAAATCGATTCAAGTTAACAACTCGGCGAAATCATACGAAGCACCGACATGCCTCCCCCTGATATAGCAGAGAAGCCTGGTTGACATTTTAGACATTTCGCTGAACTTGAGGCACATCAAAAGAATCTTTTTTTCTCCGAAAAAGTATTTGTCTTTCGGTTCCTGTTTTCTGTTCCGTTTTTATTTTTTCAATAACACACACAGTACATTTGGTTTCTCTTGAGCGAGGATTTTCAATGAAAATAAATAATATCTAAATCCGCGTATGTGCTCCTGCCTAGTGAATCAGTACATCTTAGCCCAGTTTTATTCAGGACACAACCTCCATTATTTTTCCGTTTCCTTGATTTAGTTTTTTTTTTTTAAATTGTTTTTTGCTTTTTGTGCGAAATTCGTGTTTGAAAAGCGGATGTGCGGACTGTGAACTGCAAAATGTCGATATGGTTTGATAATTGTTAATAATTATTCCAAGTTATTTGCATAACTTCCTAGGGATATTTCGGATTATTAAGAAAAAAAAATATAAAAAATTTATCATCAAACGAAATCATTATATCGCGCTTAGTAGAAATAGTAAATTCGAAGGGAAAAACATGGTAACAATGACTTCCGAACTGGATAAGAGTCATACAACGCAATCCAAGACATCATCTGGTGCTGCTTATACAACTATAGCAACGAGTTCTGGAGGATCTGCTGTCGCGGCGGCCAGTAGCAGCAGTAGCAGTAGTTGCAGCGTTAATAAAAGTTCCCTAAATAAACGAAACGAGGATGCTCCAAATATTTTGGTTTACAAAAAAGTAAATACGGTCCAAGTATTAATGACCTTTCTCTCACCCCCTTGCGTCGTGTCAAAGGCGGCGGACGGGTAGGGGGAGTTTGTATATGATGTGGTTATTGTTGGTGGTGGTGTTTGTTTTTCACACCTTTCCCCTCTTTCGCGTGCTTTCAGATGGAGTCCATTATCGAGAGGATGCAAGCGGAATCAACTGGTGTTGTTGTGCGAACGGTGAAGGCGTTCATGAGCAAAGTGCCTTCGGTATTTACGGGCGCAGACCTCGTGGCGTGGATATTGAAGAACTTTGACGTCGAAGATGTAACAGAGGCGTTGCATTTTGCACATCTATTGGCATCGCATGGTTATATATTTCCTATTGATGATCACGCGCTGACGGTGAAAAATGATGGAACATTTTACAGGTGATAATTTATTATATTAGTGTATTAGTTGTTCGTTTATACATTTTAAAACTTATATTGACTGATTATTTAGATATTAGTCCGTTGCATTAGTTGCTATGTCCTTAAATTGCAAACACACACACTCTCCAACCGAATAAAGTAGTTGTTTAGTTGTTTTTACTTAACTTTCTGAAATTCATTTTTTCTCTGCGAGACGTGCAGTTTTACCGAACAAACATTGAAAACTTACAAAATTGCAAAGAAATAGTCTTGTGATACTGCACAATTTTGGGGAACTCAATTTATAATATCATTAGAACCAGGGCGCCACAACTTTGAACTTCAGTTAATGAGATGGTACTACTAATGAAGCACAGGAGTATAAAAACTCAAAGCAAAAGGCCTTACTAACCTCATTGGTAGTTACTAGTGCCCTGATTTTTAAGCACGAAAACGTCCCCTGAAGTCTCCGCCTGACAAAAAGGGAGCCTTTCATTATCCGCGATCCCAGGCTACTTCAAGTTATTAAAACAAAGCGCTTTGGCGGAGAAGGAGTTTCGTTATTCCTTGTCATCTCAAACCTGTAGACTGGGTTTTGGAGATCACCTGTGTAGTTGACAGATGTTCATTTGTTTATTTTGTTGTGAAATCCTGCCTCACTTGAGCGGCTGATTATGTTAATATCGTCCGCTTACCCAAGTAGCTAAGCAGCGCATTTGTTGAAGATAGTGCCTTCCGTGTTGACACTTGCCCTGCGTGCTATCCACTCAAGAACAAAATGCAAAGATGTTGTTATATATGTATCTCCTTGTTATGTACAATGACTTTTGTCATAAATTGTCCAATCCATGATCAAGTGAGATTATTACAATTAATCCATTGTTAGTGTCTGCAAATGTATTATAATTTCTTTTTTAAAATATATAAAACACTCACGCATACACGTGGGAACGTTTTTATTAGACATAAACTATAAAATATTCCACAATCTACAATCTAGCAAAGCTACATACCTTTAGGCTATTGGTTTCCACAAAAAAAATTGCGAAATCTCGTGGAATTACATCGAAGAGATTTTGTTCGACTTTTCAGTCAGCCGTCAAAAAATTAATGGTTTATAACCCGAAAGACTTCCTGACTCGTCTGAAACTGTTCGTTTGGCACTAAAATGACAGTTCCTCTTCAAAACCAGAAGCACTAACACATTCAAACACCTTAAACGTCATAATCGATATATGTCATATATGTTGCTGATGCATTTAATAATTCTTCAATCTTGGAAATACATAAACACAAATAGAACGACAAATACACTTCAAATTCAAATTATATATGTTTGCTTGTTCAATTGGTGTCCCGGATCCGAGAGCTCTTCCAGATTACCAAACGAAAACGACATAAATATTCGAATAATTCAAGTGATCATCGTACAGCTATGCTATGTTACCAGTAAGTTGACAATCTGTCAACAGATTTGCGAAACATGTGAAATGCTTCAAAAAGTGTGTTTGATTCGTCAGCCTTAACGTAAGATGGGACTGCATGCCAAGTGGTCATACATATTATTTCTGAAAATTTACACTTGCAAAATATGGTCATTTGACAGTGAAATGTTCAATATTTGAACAATTGGCATGCAATCTGATCTAACCCTTACGTTTCTCAATTTTGAGAGGGTTTCATATAAAACTAGCAAAACATGAAGCCAAAAGATGTTGGACATAAAATTCCTTTCCGGTGACCATCGTAACATCTCAACAATTCACCCGAATTCATTCTATAAGCAAAAAAAATTTCATTTTAATAGTTAATCAGACACTAGACCGATCGAAATCTTGTTTTGTTATATATTATTTTTAAATAAAAAAAATGGCGGCCTCAGACAATTTTCAGGAAAAATGCAACAATAATTGTTGATAAAAAATCGAAATTTTACAAAAACAAAAAAATTCTTTGACAGGCCCTAGGTAAATATGTTTTAAAAAAGATGGAAAAATTTCATTCAAATCTGTTTTTGAAAAACATAGTTTTGGGAAAAACGTGTTTTAAATTTTACACTCGACATTGTCCAGCGTCATAGAGCTCGCCATTTATTGTTGAAAAATGAATTGTTTTTTTTTTATTTAATTCCGACTGCCTCTAACGCCTCAAAAAGACACATCTTTATTCCACTTAAGCTATGTACAGTTTGTGACTTACTGTCATAATAAGGATTAAATATTTGACAACGCTTTAATCCAATATGCATCTTGGAAATGCAAAATATTGCACTTACCAGTAATCCTTATTTAGCATCATTAGTTTGGTAATTGCATATGCATGAAGGTTTATTGCGTCCATGCAACGTGAACAGGTAGATCTCTTTTTAGTCTGGACGGTTTTATTTACAGCAACACGTTGGACTAGATATCCGCTCGAAAAAGTGAGTTTGACTATTTTTAGAAATAGTTTGGGGGTTATTGATATCTAACATATTGGCTTAGAAGTACACACTTTTTGCTTGGATCCAGTCTTAAAAATAGGAGTTGCATATGTAGGAAACATTCCACTTATTAGGAAATATACCTATTTTTAACGATAAATTAAAATTAACGCAACTAATGTGACAAAAATTCCAGAAAAATCCAGTTAGAGCATGCAAAATATCTAAACGGTCCGACGGCACATCACCTACAGAAACACGATTTTGCATCTAAAAGACTTGAAGAATAACGTAAGGGGAGAAAGAACCCATAGACGAATTTTAAGTAATTTGATAAAAAATTGCGAATTGTCACTAAAAGCAAGCAATAGAGTTTGCTTTCTTAAATAGGCCCTCCTCAGTCTAGCGTAAGTGTTGTTGGTTTTTATTGTTTATTTAACATACGTACTCAGTACGGTATGCGGGTGCATTCATTTATCATTATTCTGATTTTGTTTCGTTTATTCATGTGTTTAAGATTATTTTTGCATATCTTTAGGATTATTAACTTAGTTGTCCATAATGCTCCTTGGCGGTAACTACAAATTGTATTGTTGCATAATCTTAGGCCGCACATCATGTAGACTAGACATGAACCTTGTAGAAAATAATTTTTTAGCTCCCCAAAATTGTGCAGTTTTATAATAATTAACTACTGATGTGTTTCACTATTTCCACATGCCACCCATAAATGAGATCAATTAATATTGAAAACCGTTTATTATCTGCGCAATATAAATGTTAAAAAAAGACGCCCACGAAACATCAGGAAATTTACTCTACATATTCAAACGACTTAAGATAAAGACCATTATCTGTTTATTTTTTCTAGAAATAAGTGGGCGTTTTTTTTTAAAATAAAACATTTGGCACTTGAATTACTGTAATTTTCTTTATCACAACACGAATATATTCATATGATTTTGGTGAAAGAAAAGTTTTTTCCTGACTTAGTTTGGAGAACATAATAATAAAGGGTTGCTAACATATAATTGCTTGTGCTCAAAGGTCTCACCATTCCGATCTCCGATATAGTTAATTATCTGGGAGTAATACTCGACAGAAAACCTCCATTCTCTTAGCATGTTGAATCGAAAACCGATTAAGCACTGTCGACACTCTGGCACTGTAGAGGCGCTTTTGGCAATACATAAGGCTTAGCTACGAAAAGTGTCCTTTCGAATCTATACGGCCATGATAAGACTACTCTCACACGCATCGTTTTGGTTTGGTGGAGCCAGCTTTCGCTGAAACGTGTTACAGCCTTTTTTGCCAAACTCCAAGGAACGGCCTGACTCACCTGCACAGCGGCCTTCTCTAGCTCTGCCCTAGATGCTTTGATAAACCCTCCTTGATATATACATATATAATGGCGTGTTCGCTTCAAAAGAAATGGATACCTTGCGAAATTGGAATTTTGAAGAACTTGCGAGAGAATTATGTTTTAGCCGCTGTCTTAGAGATATGCCGTCTGACGCAATGACACCAGAAATCCTTCTGCGACAAAACTAGCGTGTCAACTTTGCTCAGGCAATGTATGCGGCGGTATTCGCCATCATATGTGTAATATTGTGAACCACAGGTGAAGGGCAAGAAGCAATTGCGCTTGCAGTGAATAAAAGTGCTGCTCAATCCTTACCTCGTCCAAGATGGTGCTTGAACTCAACCTTTCTATGAATTTGATCGGAAGGCTGAACGTGAATCTTGTCTGGGTCCAAGCGAAATGAGATCTTAAATGAGCTTGCTAAGCAAGGTTCTAATAAAGTTTTTTCAGGTTGCTCGTAGGCGTTCTTTTGGCCTACAAGCTTTTCCTAAAAACTAATGTGTTGGACTTGGAGCGACTCCGGTGGTTGTGGTGATGACGATGTCACAGCGGAACACTTCCTATGTAGTTGTCCTGCCTCAACTCGTTGGCAGATTTTCGCGGCTGACGTGGTGAGTGTATGGTATGTCAGTTACCTCTAAGCACTCAATCGGATAGCAATCTCCGAATGGAAGGGACCTACAGCTTAATGCCGATTCCGAACGGAAATTTATTGAAGAAGAAGCTTCTGATGTCTTCTCAGTTCTCAGTTTTTTAGGTTTAGTGCTTTCTAACCTTCTGTTTTGCCAAATCGTCGATTCTCTTTCAAAGGTGTCATTCGTGTATTACGAATTGATGTTTGGCGTAAAACTCCTTTGGTAGCAGATGTTTATTTTGTTTGTTGAAAGGACGTACCTAGGTACTTATTTGGTTTTTTTCTCGTTCACATTAGGACCAACTATATTTGTTTGTTCTCCCCTTGCCGCTAAAAAACGTTTATCACGATCCGCTGCGATTGGCCAGGACAATAATATCGCCGGCATACCCTAGTAGCTTAGCTAGACCAATCTGTTGAACATCATGACACCTTCTTTTCAACCCGAGATTAACGAAGTCATATGGTAGCTCAGTTGCTGACTTACAATTTGTGACATATTTTAGCGGCTTGCAAAGGAGCTGTCATACTTAAATTTATTTGGTGTCTTGGATTGAATGCAACAAACACTTAATTTTTGAACATGCATGTTCATGGAACAAAATGCAATATTTGCTTTTAACTCGATGTTGTTCTGTAAAGGTAGACCAAGGCTATCCTTATGTTTATGGAAAATGGTTCGAAACATTCACCATTGATTTTGATAGGTGTAGTACAAAGTGGATGTACCAAATGACTTAAATATCGACAAAGTCACTCTCAAAACTATGAAGTTAAAAGTCATCTTCCACTAAAATAATTTTTATATTTTTTTTGTTTTTAGATTTCAAACACCATACTTTTGGCCGTCAAATTGCTGGGAACCTGAAAACACTGATTATGCCGTGTACCTTTGCAAGCGCACAATGCAAAATAAGACACGTCTCGAATTGGCCGACTACGAGGCTGAAAATTTGGCAAAACTACAAAAAATGTTTTCCAGAAAATGGGAGTTCATTTTCATGCAGGTAACAAGGTCATTGTGTTTGAAAAACGATACATAAAGCTAACATGTCCGCATTTAAGGCTGAGTCCCAAAGTAAAGTGGCGAAAAAACGAGACAAACTCGAGCGCAAAGTTTTAGACTCACAGGAACGCGCGTTCTGGGATGTACATCGTCCAATGCCCGGCTGTGTGAATACCACCGAAATAGATATTAAGAAAGCTTATCGTCGTGGTGGCTCGAGTCATGGTACCGGATCGGCGGGAGCATCGTTAACAAAAAATCCCGCAGAACAATTGACTCGAATAATTGCGTTGCGAAGACAAAAATTGGAAAGACGCACAATCAAAGTATCAAAAGCCGCTGAATCGTAAGTTTTCTTAAAAAAAAATTAATTAATTATTCTTTTCTAACAAAGGGAAGAATTGTTTTTTTTTTTTTGGAAAAATTACAGACTAGTTTCATACTACGAACAATATAACGAATTTGATTATTTCATAACGGAATTGCCAAATCCGTGGCAAACGGATAATGCCGAAATATGGGAAGCTGAAAAGTTTACGTAAGTTTGACTTGTAAACACTTTTCTGTTCAAATAAGTGAACGTCTGTTGAATTTTCCAGGAAGGAAGTCCCACTTCGTCGTGTCAAACGTTGGGCCTTCAGTTTACGCGAACTTCTTAACGATCCTATTGGCCGTGAGCAATTTACAAAATTTCTGGAAAAAGAATACTCAGGAGAAAATCTGAAGTAAGTTATTTCTTCTTGGTACCTATCTCAAGGTGCTGACTATAATATTTTTTTTTTTAGATTTTGGGAATCCGTACAAGAGATGAAAGCACTACCACAGTCTGAAATCAAAGAAGCAATAAATAAGATTTGGCAAGAATTTCTAGCTCCCGATGCTCCTTGCCCTGTCAATGTTGATTCCAAATCAGTTGAATTGGCACGTGAAGCTGTCAACGCGCCGGTTGGCCCTAATCGTTGGTGTTTTGACGTGGCCGCATCGCATGTGTATCATCTAATGAAAAGCGATTCCTATTCGCGTTACTTACGTTCCGACATGTACAAAGACTACTTGAATTGTTCCCGAAAAAAAATCAAATCAATTCCGAATTTATTCGGAGTGAAACGTTAAATATTTATATAAATAATTTTATTTTAGGTACATCATGCAATTTATTATGTAACAATTTTTTATGTTATTTTTATACCCCCGTCTAGGGGAGGGGGAGATTTTAATTATTAATTTTTTAATTTGTTGAAAGTTAAGGAATATATAGGATGGAAATTTACAAAAACAAATAAAATATTAGATACAAAAAAACAAATATAGGAAACAAAAACAAACATAATTAAGGATAAGTAAAAGTAATAATTAAATGTTGACGTATAATCCTACATAAACAACTGCCATTGTTTATTTTTTAATTTTATTTTTTTTTATGTTTAATTTTAACAAACAAACATATATAACACTAAAATAAAAATAAAACGGACGAAAGGTGTTACGAGTTCTCAACGTTATTCCTTAAATTTGTATCCTTAAAAAAACAACAACAACTTATTGATTTTATTGTTCTTATAGGTAAATGCTAAGCCCACTAACTAATAAACGTAAAAAAAAAAAAAACTGTTTATGAAATAATTTTAATTTTAATTAAATGTCAACATATCTAAATGTGATTTCCTTTCAGAGAGAAAATACGCAAAGGAAAAATTGATAAACCAAATAACAATAATTATTAAAACTAAAACTAATCTTCTAGGTAATGAATTTCACTTAGCAACGTTAAAAAAAATAATTAATTTTTTATTAGGTTATTATGTTAAGTTCTTATATTTTTTTTTTGTTTAAATGTGTTCTGTGAGCCTTTGTTGCATTGAAGTGAAGATAATTTCCCACCGTATTCGAATGAGATAAATATTCGTTGTGTTGCTTTTTTGTAAAAAAAAAATATTAATAGAAAAAACACAAAAAAAAAAAAAAAAACAAAAACAATATATATGTTATAAATAATAATAAAATATATTATTGACGTAATAAGAAATACTTCCAGACATGTTGTTGTATGGAATGGTGATGTTCTTTTTTATTTATTTCAATAAAAATGGAAAAACGTGAAGGATTTGTTTCTTTTTAAAAAAAAAAACACACTTTCTTATCTAACTCTCAGACTGCCTCAATTTCGTGCGAACTATTTTTGGATCACCCCCCTAAAGAAGTTTGACCTATGCATTAAAGCACTTAAAAAAAACTTTGTTTTCGTCATACTATTCCTTTCGATGATAACATGATACGAATGTCGATGATTTATCAGGTAAACGTTAAGTTTATTGGAGCAAAGAAAAAAAATAACAAACAAGAATTTAGATTAGATTATCTTCAGTGCTTTGTTTCTGCGTGGTTGTCGTATAAATTTAGCGAATTTTGTTTTCTTTATGGCGACACTTATGTGCAGGAGCTATGGATGTCGCATTTTATTTAGCTGTAAGATCTTCGGACGATAACAATAAGTACTAGTCAAATTCTAAATGAATACGTGAGCTAAGTATTTGTTTTGCTAGAAACTCTGAGTCTAAACTAATTAATGTCATGTGATGGTTTGACTGCAGAGCTGTTCAATATCTTCAATAGCATCTGTGGAATATTTTTGTATCAATTTTTTGTTTAACTGACAAAAAAAACCATATTCACTTTATCGCTCACTTTACCCAGTTCTTGCCCAATCTAATATTTTCAATATTATAAAAATGTCTCTTAATGAGGAGAGGCCTTTTAAACCCCTCATGTGTGTCGAATGTAGGGAAATTAGTACATAAAAAGGGTGATTTTTTAAGCGTAGTTTTTTTTAAAAATCGAATAAAACACTCAAATTTGCATCAAATATTCAATATTTTATTGCAATCGATAAATAGGCCTTTGACATTTACGTTTTAAAGACAGCATCATGTCGATGTTCTCCAAGGCTCCGTTTGAAATGGTCCTATTTGCGTCACTTTTTCGAGAATTTCGACCTGTATTCCATGAATTCCGCGTGTTATGTTATCCTGTAAGGCTTCAATCGTGTTCGTCTTGTCCACATAGACTAACGACTAACCACACAAGAAATAATCAAGGGACGTTAAATCGTATGATCCTTGCGGCCAACTCACAGGGCCATTTCGAGAGATAAGCCCCTCACAAAATTCATCCTTTAACATTTCCATTGTTTCACGAGTTGTGTGGCATGTGGCACCGTCTTGATGAAACCACATGTCAACCAAGTTCAACTCAGCCAACTGCGGCAAAAAAAGTGGCGTATTGGGGCTCGATATCGTTCGCCGTTGACAGTAACGTCTCTTCCACGGTCGTCTTTGAAGAAAAATTAACCGACGATGCCACCAGCCCATAAACCACACCAAACTGTCATTTTTTTCGGGATGCATCGGAAATTCTTGTATGGCATGTGTCTGTTCATCATTCCAAATGCGACAGTTTTGCTAATTTACGTATCCGTTGAGCCAGAAATGAGCCTCATCGCTGAACACAATTTTTCGATAAAACAGCGGTTTTTAACATTTTTCACAAAGCACGAATTTTGATAATAAATTTCAAAAATTTGCAATCGTTGCACGTTTGTAAGTCTTTCCATGATTAAATGGCAGAGTATACTGAAAACTTTTCACTTTGACAGATAACGTTTGGGTGCCATTACTAACCAGTGCCACCAACCTGAAAAGCTTAACTCTTAAAAAATCACCCTATATTAGTTTAATCATTTGGAGGGTTTCATAATTGCAACGTTGAACCCCTCAAAACTCAAATCAACAGTATATCTATTTAATGAAAAAACAATAAAATCAGTTGAATGGTTTTGAAGTTGTGAATGGGCAGGATTTTAGATTATAGGAGAATAATGTCATTTACTCAATTCACGACGCACGACATCCTTTGCTTAACTCGACAGTGCGTCTGCAGCGACAATAGATTTCAAAGGAATTTAAGTTTTTTTATAATAAGACGATATAGTCAGGACGATTACTTTAGATTTGAGTGGACTTTAATCGTCTTCCGCATTTAGTGCTGATACCCAACGCACTATCTGCTCAAGAAAGAGATGTAAAAAGTAATGCATCTCGCAGATATAAAATGAATTTTTGAGCTGCTTAGAGCATCGATTATGTTTTTGCGCGCCGCCCTCAGCTGAATCAGTTTTACCAGCTTTTGTCAGGTGAAGCCCCTGATGATGAACCTTTTTCTTCTTTGGGTTAGATAGCTATTATATATGATCTATATCACTGACTATCTGACTCAGCAGCGCAAAGCCAAAAGTGCTGTTGGAAGAGTGGTGAAACTCCTGGGGTATATCATAGCTCCGTGAACGCAATTGGAGAATTGTTTTTTTTTTAAATAACCCCATGTGCACCTAAGGGACTTTTTTCGTAATTTTGATAAAGACCCTTTAGTCCACTTTCTCGTATACATAAGTATACCAAAGAGAAATTCGTTTGCAGTCTTGCAGAAATTTCGAACTCAAACTGAGTATATAACGACGGATTATATAGAGAAGTTCAAAAAGTTGGTCCGCCATTGCCATCCGTTGGTCTGTATGACTCTCCGGCAGCTGTATGGCGAAATGGTGCAATGAATTTGCTTGAAAGATCGTTTATTTAATTTTTGGGGTGTAATTTTTTTTCTGTTCAGCTTTATATTTTTAAATAACTGTTTTTTCCAAAATGGTTCAAAGAATTTTTGTCTGGGTTTATGTTTTGAAAACTGCATTCTTAATTTTTGCACACTTCGATTTTTAAAATATTTTTTTACATTTTTTGTTCACATAAAGATTTTTTTAGGTTTAAAATAAGTTCGTTTTCTCAAAAACGGCGCTTAAGGTAGTGTTAAAAGTGTCATATGTGCAAAATAACATCAAAATCGTTAGAGCGCAAATTTGCTTGACCGTTTTTAATTTTTTTAATATTTCTGTGATCAAATAGTGTCAAATCGCACAAAGTTTTGTCACGGAACTAGAAAAAAATACTCTGGTGTGACTATCTATGTTCGACCCGTAAGGCCAAATAGTTTTATAGCTTTTGGGTTAAAAGCCCGAGGGTTTTTTTTGTTCTATCATCTTAAACACTGGTCTTACCATACAAGTGATTTATTAAAAATACAAATTTGCTGGAGCTGTATGCTGTCTTGTTCAAGTGTAATTGAACATTTTACTGAGCTATTAACCCTTTACTGCATGATTTTTTTTTTTAAAAAAAGGAAAAATAAAACTAAAAAAAACATAAAACCTTCCCTCTGCATAATAAGGGGATCTATTGAGGTAATAACCCTTCAGACTGCCAACCCAATTGGTTAAGTATTGGGGGACACACGGTGTCAAAAGCTCTGTGGCCACTTCTCGACTGTAAGAGTTCCAGGAATTTTACAAAACTTACCAGGGATAAGTTTAGAATATTAGAAGAAATCATGAGAGGGCTTTTATTAACGTGCAAAACTGCTAGGCGGTAGGAAATTCTTAGGGAGGCACTTCTTGAATCTTTTCATTTGATAGCTTAGTAGCTGAAACGCCATTAAACGCAAAAAAAAAACAGTGAGTCCGAATTAAGTCTGACTTTCTGGTAGACATGTCTGCCATTTTTTGATCTATTTGTTTGGGAAAATTTTGTTAATACACATAAATCAATTCTACGAAAGTACAAAGGTTATCAACTCCAGCAAACGCTAGAACCGAAGATTTTAAGAAACCTACTGAAAATATTAAAGGAAAATAATATGTAGGTCTTCGTTAATTTTTCCTATTTCGGGTGGGTACGAAAATGAAAACTGTCAAACGTTCATATGTATTTATTTTTTTTACCAAAAAATAGACTGAAATTTAAAACAAAACCGTCAAGTTCTTAGATACGCAGAAATGTTAAATATTTCGATTGTAGCAATATTAGTTTGTGGTGCCAAACTTTGCGATTCGGTTATGCTTCGAAGTACTAATGATGAAGCTTTAATGATATTTTAGTGACTCAGTTGACACTTTTGCTAATACATACATAGTGCAGTGCCGCAGAAATACCTCGAGGACATTCATCCTCGCCTTCTTACTGAAAATACTATTGTATGGCATGTTATCAAGAAATGAAAGTATTTCTAAATTTAAATTTAACATTAAATTGTACATACAAATAACAAAATAAAAGAAACAATGCAAGTGTCAAGGCGGACATACATACATACATATCTTACAAGCCAACTGGCTTTTTACTTACTAAGATTGACGGGCTACCGACCCGGAGAAAGTCTATTCCTGAGACACAGCAGCCTTCATTGAATTTTTTTACACTTGTTAAAAAATTTATTTGAAATAAAAAATTCTCATTGATTATTATTTTTTTTGAACTTTGAGAACATTTGAAAGAAAGAGAGAGTTTTATGAAAACAATATCTTTTTCCAAGACCTCTAGAAAAGAATCTGCATTGGCCTTTCCCTCTTTGATAAATTAATATTCTTCTAAAGTTTAGAAAATAACTGAAATATCGGAATGAATGGAATCATGAAACAAAGGAAAACAAATTGTGCAAAATAATGTCTCATAATCTGTAAGTCAATTCATTTTGTAATTCTCTCTTATTTTGTAATATTTTAAAAATCAGTTTAAGTAATTTTTGTTTAAATGCATTTTCTGTTTTTTTTTTTGCTTTTCAATTTGATTTATTTAACCAAAAATAAAACAAAAACAATTATTTTGACTGCAATTAATTGCACACTGTTCACTTTGAATATTTACAATATTTACCACGATTTGCGAAAGCGGAAATCTGTTGTTGTTGTCTGCAACCATCTCTTGAGCACACTTCTTAAATCGAAACTAAATTTAAGGTGAAGCATTCTCTGCAGTCATCTACGTTCCAAAGGCTGTTCTTGTTCGTCAGCCTTTTTAAGTCACATGATTCTTCTGCTCAAAGGAATTAAACAAAATTTCATGATAAGGTTATTTGCAAAATGCTCTCAATATTTACGTTATTAATGCCCAGAAAGATAAAGTTAACGACGGTTTCTCGATGTAGAAAGATCAAGTAACACGTCTTTCCTTTGATGCCGCAATCTACTACTGGAGATGTACATAATGTTGAATGACAGAATACCCGTCATCAGAAGCACAGTCAATCGACAACATAGCCTCTACTCTAGCAGAGTACCTCACATTTTGTAAAATTTTTTTGTTTTTAAATTAGCTTCGCTACATCTAAAAAGTTAAGATTTTGTTTATAGCTCTAAGTGTGAAGAAAAGAAAAAAAAACAAATACTGAGAGAGACTAGGTAGAATCGAATGCGCTGCGTGTTCTTTACATTCAATTCAGTTCAGATCTGTCCGTGTTGGGTGATACACACGCGTCAAAATAGTTTACTCTCGGACGACTACAATTCGATTTCGATTTCAATGTGTTATCGATTGACCTGGTGATTGAGAGTGAGTTCGCGCGACGACTATAATCGCGTAAAAGTATTCTATTTAAATGCAAACAGAGATTTCGAGTCAAGAATCTGCAAAACATACTGTAATGGTGATCAATCGATATCGATCATTCACCTGCGTAACAATTCACATTAAGCCATTGGATATCGATTTGAACGATTTCGATGGAAATAAGTTTATCGAGTGAGGGCGATAATATCTCAATTTAGAGGGATCTCAACTATTTTTTTTTCTTTTTTGTTTGTTTGAATTTACATTTTAAATAGTACAAATGTACTAGTACATTCGACGGTCACATATACCCTCTGAGGCCATTCACCTAGTTTTGCTCTGCGGCGCGATATTCTTCTTCTCGATTGTTGTACTTAAAAAGTGAGACTCCCAACAACAACATAAAATAAAAGCGATCTATTTTTGCAATCGACAAATGTGATAAGGCCTTTTCGTTCGTGATCGTGTGCATGTACCCACGAGTGTATCTCGTTAAAATTGCATTGAAATTTTTGAAAAAAAAACAACAAATTGGTATCAGCAAAACATCAATTGGAAGGAGCCAACTGCAGTCATGTAAGTAAAAAGATAAAGATTCCCATTATATTTCATTCGATAATGATCGGATATTTTGAAAGTGAAAGTGAACAACAATTAGAACTTCTTCCATTGAAATAAAAAAAATAAAAAATTCTCCATGCCACTTTTATAGGCATATTTTGAAAATATAAAAATACCTTGAACATTTCGTACTTGATCTTGAAAATGTGTGCCTATTAGTAGTGTGTGGATCGGATTTTAATGAAGCTTTAAACTGTCGACATGTTACGAAATTTTTATTATACTAACCAACATATATTTGTTGCTGGTTTGTGTATATTCTTTTTGGAAAAAAAAAAACAATAAATATTTTCTGCTGATTGCTTTTAACTAGGTACGAAGAAATAACAAACATTTCAAAGGGAAATGAATCTTAATTGGGTTTTTGGGCCAACAGCGCCAGTAAAATAATTGATTCTTTTTTCTGTGTACACTTTTTTTTCGTTTTTGTATTTTTGGTGCTATTCGTTGTAATAGGAAGTTTACCGCTTACTGGAGTAGACAGAGGGAGAGAAAAAATAAATACAAATAAATGCCTCACGGAAGACATAATACATAATTTGTATTTTGTATAATTTCCAGACACCATGTGTTTTTTTATTTTTATGTTAGTTTAAAGTTTTGCGTAAAGTTCCTACTGTCTGTGTTTTGTTTTGCACGCAGATGTTTTGGAAAGGTGGCACGTCAATGTCAGGAAAAAAAAAGTAGTTGTCATTGTTTCTGCTGGCATCTTATGAGTGTTTTAAAGTGTAGGTTTTCAATAAATTTATTAACATATATGCGTCACAGAATTTGTTCTTTTTTTTTTTTTGAATTGATTTTATAAATATGTTCTAGTTTGAAGAAATATATTTCTGGTCTTATGACTTCTAACGGAATTTGTGGTGGCTTTTTGCTATTGTCACGTAAAAAGTGTGTCTTTGTCTTATACAGATGGTGTCCCTTCCACCGTCATTAAATAGCTGTGTTAATTAGATGTGTAACGGATATCCAGTTATTAGTCATTATCCAGCGCATATTTTGATATCCGGTCCAATGCCGGTTGCCGGTCGTAGCTGCTACATGGAGATGATAGATAAAACATGAAAAATTACAACAAAAAATGGAGTTGTTGAGCATTAACTTACTACCAAGCCTCTGATCATTATTGCGATAAAGCCGAAATGTTTTTAAATAGAAGTCAAGATCAAACAGTTCTAAAAAATATCATAATCATCACCTTCTCTCATTTGTTTTTTTGTTGCCGAATGAAGAAGCTGCTGAACTTCTAAACACCTCTTCTTAAACTTTTCAAAAATATATTTTTTTAGCGAGCGCTCTCAGCTTCAATCGTTCGCGAGAAATTCACCTTGAACCTCGGATCTGGAAGAGTAAGTCATTTGGTTCTTTTGCTGTACATGCAGTGACGGGATTGTCAATAAATTTTGCTATTCCCTGCGGTGCAAGACGTTTTGTTGAGAGGATGCCAAGAAGGAACACTAAGGCTTAACACATTCATAACTTTTTTATTGAAAACTATTTTTTGGACATAAAACATAAAAATAATTTAAGAAGGATGTATTGAGCTACAAACGAAAATAGTACAACACAACCTCAAAAATGCATTTTGCCCCACAAGCGAGGCAAAACGTACCTTTTATTTGGGCTAAATGGGCTACTTATTTCATTAAAGAAAATAAAAAACTGTTTGAACATAACGACGATTTTTATAAATATATCTTATTTAAAGTATGAAAATAAATGAACTCCCCGTTGTCAAAGGAAAGCGACAACTTATTTGTTTTAGTTGACATTCCAACGAATTTCTTTTCAAGCAAATGTTCCAAAGTTCGTTTTCTTTTGCAGGATTGAATACTGGTTTGGTCCCTTTTGTCCTCTGCCCTACATAATTTATGCGTCACTATATGCATTCCGTTTGGCCAAATATCCAGGAAATAATATCAAACCCACAAGTGTTTTCGAAGTGTCGTTCAAGAATTATCCTATTGATGAGTTAATTTTGCATCGATTCATTTAGAAATAAAAGAATGTATGTATGTTGATTGCGTTTTTAAATATTAAAATGTTAGTCACACTAAAAACTGCTTTCCATAATGTCAAGATTGGGTCTTAACGACAATTTTACAATGTGGCTTAATCATATCTTTTCAATGAATCTTATTCGATGATGTTTAATGGTCATTCCTCTAAACAAACGTAAATTCAAATATTCACAGATAGGAAATATGAGTGAGGATAGCGCGGCCATTTTTAAAAATGTTTGCAGATTTGACTATCTGTTTAACTACTCATTTGTGGTTTGGCTTGGCAATTCATCATCAATACATTCAGGCCCGAGTAACGTTTGTAAATTATTAAAATTTATTTTAAAAAGTATGGTCCAATTCGAAATACTCATCGAAAAATTTCAGAATTTCAGTATTTGGAGCTATAATAATCCATAAGCCATTGGTGAAACACCAGAAAAAGTCACCGTCTAATGGAATCATTAGTCCAAGTCTTCAAAAATGATTATGGTCAGAACGTTTGAGTCAACGGTGAGACATGATAATTAACATTTTTGTACCTAAATTGTAAGGCATTAATGTTGCAAACATGTATTTTCAGTAGGACGTTGCCACATGCCACACAGCGTGCGATACAATTAATTTACTAAAAGAAAGGCGAATGACTACTTTTACAAAATGAACACGTTAACTTGCCACTTCGTTTGTGCAATACGCCTTACGATTATTTTCTTTTTGGCTATGTAAAATCGCATGTTTACGCCGATAAATTAGAAACAATTGAGCAGTTATAAGCTGAAATTCGATGCCATTTTGTCGAAATGCAGCATGATCTACTGTTTCATGTGTGAAAATTTGACTTTCATGTACGCAATCATATTCAAACATTAATGTCATTAAATCATCTGTCAAAAGAAGCCAACTTCATAGATATTATGTACATTTCTCATTTTTTATACCAATTTAAAGTTCTCTAACTCTAAAAATATAAACACCCTTTCAAATAGTAGGTAAAATGCATTCGTACTTGTCCACCTGTGAGTTTCACCGGTTTGACTTCAAATAGTTTCGGCAGGGTCATTCACTTTTATTTGAGTGTGAATAAAATTTTGATGCCCAGCTCTTCCAAGCTGAGATTTAAGCGGTTATAAAAGTAGCAACGGAACTAACCATCCGTGTGGGGGAAAGCAGCACCTTAAGTAATCGGCTTCAAATAGATCAAAGTTCTTAGTCTGTATTGATAAAAGATAGAAGCCAAATCCGCGTGCTCGTCAGGGTGCACGTCAGGATAACCGGACACTGTATCATTCAAAATCTGACTTATAGACTACGAGACTTTGCAAACCATTTCTGCAGAAGCTGCAAAGATGAAGAGGAAATAGAGTCTATATAACCTTTCCTATGTGTCATGCTTATCCTGCAATCGAGTACGGTTCTTCGACAGATAGGGCGACTTCGTAGGGATACTGCTCAAATATTTTACTAACGGATCTAAATGGTTTTGTTAGTCGCATGTCCTTATAAGCCTGGGTTGCTAGGCTTACCTAAATGTTCAACACTAGAAGTTCTCAAACTTTGTTAAAAAAAACGGTAGATGAGATGATAGCGAAAGTAATACAAGCAAATTCAAAAAGAGAGCGGTAGATACGCCTTTCCGAAAGAGTAAATTTTGTTTGTTGTGCGAAGCTGTTTTTAAACATTTAAAAACGTTTTTTCTGCTGTTTATTGTTTTTATATGGACACATTTTCTTTTGCTCGGGCCCCTTTTTAAGCCCCTCTCTGACATGTTTCAGCATCAATACTGACATCAGCATACCTAAATGTTAAAAATGCTTAGATCAAATATCTCTCCTTAAGTCACCTATTACGACAATCGCAAATGGAACATTTTTATATTTAAATTAACTCTCTAAGCAAAATGGTTGTGCTCATCACAATCATTCCTTAATTTATAATATGAATCAAAGCACATCACGATCAACATCGCTTTTAAGTCTAATACATATAGCTTATGTTTGGAAAACCTTCTCAATTTGCCATTATCGCTTTCTTGACATTACCTAAAATGCAAGTAAACTCCTTATTTGTCCGATGATCTAAATACAAATACAGAAAATCTACAAAAAAAATAAAGAATAAAAAATAGAGATATTCATTAGAAGCACAACGTCTTAGAAGTAAATAAATCACTTAAATTCGATAAACAAAATAACACACACACAACCTATGATGATCGACTTTGGGTATATTAACCTTTAATTGGGTCTCGATTTCAGTTTAAGGATTGCTAATTGCTTACTTAAGAGATCATTGCAAAGTTGTTGACCATCGATAACAAAAGACATGTGCTTTTCACACTTAGTATAATCACACCAGCTGATTTTCATTTACGCGTGATGTTAAAATGAAGTTAATATTTAAATAAACAGTCTTAATTAATAATTAATATCGATTTTAGGTGTCTGCAGCTGGTTATAGATTAATTATGCGTTTAAATAATTGGAAAATCTTCTTAGTTTGTGATAAAAATATGTTTTTTTTTTATTTTTAGAGACAAAACATATTACCATAAATTTAAGACACGAGTTCTCTAACGCTGGCGTCTAAAAAAACTCGAAACTGACAAAGAAGCTTGTGGCATCAGTCACAAAAGATATAAAAAAAATAAAATAATTCTTTTGGAAATTTTGAGGAATCATAATTTATTTTTATTTGTTTTATTGTCTGAGGAAAATTTTATTTACTGAGAAAGTGTTTTATTTCATAACGGTCAGTTTATTTGGATTTAAAATAGGTTTACTAACAGCTTCGATTAACTCTTAGCAATTTTATAAGGCGGTTACATCTGAATGTTCACTAGAAGTGGATGTAGATCATAGGGGCAAGGGGATAAAGCAGAGAAGAGCCGTAAGTGCTGCTTTCTTTACCGCATAAATATTAGACACTGGAGGAATCTGTGAGTCGATACGATTTGTTGATACCCAGTGCCACTGAGAAGAAACTGTACTCCACTTGGTCTTAAAACCATTCGTGAAGATGGGTATACCTTTGATTACAGTACAAGTTAAATTCCAGTCCTGCCTACCAGGCATATTGCGCTGAAGTTTTTGTCGAAGTCATACCTGGGTTTCTCGTTAATCAATGATTTCAAGTATGCTGAGTGTCCGAAAGAGCAAGGCTTTAAAATTTGGTTCTACGGTCGATCTGCCGAGCATGGAGACATGCGTGTTCCAGAAAAGTTTGACTTATATGTGACATTTACCAGTGATATGCATCGATAGTTCTTGCAAAACATAGGATTAGTTTTCTTTTAGATGGTGCATATGGAGCTAATGGTCTAGTCATTGCTCATTGTTTTGGTGCATGCGCCCTACTGGGTGGCGACACTAATTCTTCATTGACTCAACGTGGGTTTCCCTCTTCCCCTATCACTCTCTCTCTATTAATTTACTGTTTCCTGTGCTTCGATTAAAGGTTTCCTTCACTGTTTTGAAGAGCCTGCGTTCTTTTCGAATTTACCGGATGTTTTTCGATCCTGATGCTCTTCGATCTCATTGAGCTGGGAGACCGAGTTATCTCTTTTCTTTCTACGCAGGATATTCATCTTATTCTTTTCCCTTCCCCCGGCTCAATACTCTTCCATTGCTACCTTGTATTCCCTTTTTGTGTGCATCTTTTTCCACCTTTTTCGGTATTCGCATACAGCATCCAACCACGGGCTCTCTATCTGCGGTGGCTGGTAACATAGATTGATTTCGGCTACCTATTTAATGAAGGCACGATACTAGGACCAAAGTCTTTTGGCGTCACTTATAGTCTTGAAGACAATCACTTTTGACCTAAGCCGATTGCCCACGATGAACCCGCATACTTACGCATGCCAACTTCTGTTGCAGCTGTAATAAATATTGTAATTCTGCCTTTTCATCACGCCTAGTCATATCCTTTGTAGCGTAACACAGTCTCAAGCTTTTAGGTATTACCTGGAGTGTCCGCCAATTCCAGGCACACATTCCCATGTCAGTTGACATTCCGCATCTGGTTGCCGTTTAAGAGAAATAAGTATTCGAAGCTATCTGTATATCTTTCAAATGTAAAAGCTTTCAACTTGGTCGAGAAGTACATGGAGTGAAGTGATAGAGATCCCCATAGACCTGCGATGTGGCTGATAGTGTTTATTACTCAAAAACCACAATAAAACTTGAAGATTTCATAAATAATAAATAAAAATTGCACATATAAATTTACCGTAACGCGAACTTAAACCGATGCCAAACAGGCCATACCCGGACCTTAGTGTACTTCTATTGAACATTTTTATTAATCATCCGTGATTCCATACAAATATTTAAATAAGAGACGAGTTCCCCACAGTAAATTTTAGCTTTACACTGAGTGTCTGGGTAAATGACATTTCAATTTGTGTGACTCAGGGAAGTGACCTCATTTGGCTTCGAGCTGTTGAACAAGTTCTTAAGACAAAGCTTAATTTTAAAATTGTCTCTATTGTATTTTTTAATGGCTTTAACATGGATCTTACCTTGCGGTTTGCGTTTCTTTTCTACAATTCGGAGCTTTTCGAATGATTATAGCCGTCAAATCGATGCTTAACTATTTCATTGTCATTGTCACGTCTGTCGTTATTAAAATTAATTTCATAACATTTTGCAAAAGTCTACTTATACTAATTATATTTTTCACACATATATTCTTTTTTTTAATACTTCAAAATCAACCCAATTCAATTTAACATTGACGCTTAATGACTGCCAATTACCGACATCTTACAAACGAAAGAAATGGTATAAAAGTGTCAATCATTGAACATGATAATTTTTAATTAATTCTTGCAGCGTAAAGCCGCTCGCGTGTTCATACGTCAGATCTTCAATTTAATATAGAAAATTGTCTCGAATAAATTATGACACTACTTGTCAATGGGATATGCCTCCAGGAAATTTTTGTGTTGTAGAGAAAAATGATCAATGAAACTACGTCAGCACTTTGATTTGATTACTCCCACTCATCAGTCATCAATGTTTCGATTATCAACAAATTATAGTTGGAAACCGCCGCACCGGCCGATGTGAATCGATTCAAGTGAGCACAATGAAGAGGAGGGTATTAGCTTCGCACCAGTTTGAAGCAAGTTTTGTCAGCTTCGGTATGGTAGGCTTTTTTGCGGTTTTGTGAAGAGTGATTAATTGGATTTGATTGCAGTTTAAGTGAAACTGATTTCTCCAGTTTCTGACAGTACGAATGGGCTAAGATCAGTTTTAATAGATTTACTTTAAAGAGTTGAGTAGATTAATTTGAGTAGACTCTCAGGCGATTTGGACTTGATGAAGGTTATTATTGTGCGTAGCTAATAGAGTGATTGCTTCCGGATTGTATTCGCAGTAATTTAATATGAAAAGTAAATTGGTTGGTTATGGACAGTGAAATATCCGTATTGTAATTCAGATAAGTAGTGAGTCCGTTATCTTCATCCTAACATTATACAAAGAGCGGCTCGATACAAACAAATTTATGTTTTTTACAGCATTTTGTTTAGTTAACTTAACGATCAAAATTACAAACTGAACGAGCATACTATGGCATCATATAAAAATATCGCTAAATCAACTTCCTTAAATTTATAACTTTTTAGACCAAAGAAGTACATCATTTGCATCATGGACTTCCTCCCCAAAACATTCTTTAAACTAAGACTTGTCGCTGAACCTTGGTATACATAGTGTTGGTAAGCACAGTCTCCTTGAAACGACAACAGATAGTTGGTTTCCGCAGCGAAGGATCCACATAGAATCTTTGGCGATCTCCAGACTTGGCTAATCGATGCTAGGCACGCATCTTACATCCTGTGCAATGTGCACTCTTACTGAGAGCCAAACGGCGGCTCTGATCAAGTTCTTATTCCAGCTAGAATTGAGCTCGACTGTCTAGAGAGTATTATATAGAAGATAAAATTAGACGTTAGATGCCTAAGCACCCCTGGAGTAGTCAAAGGCTACAAAAAATGCCTGAGTCAGAAATACTCTCCTTTGCCTTCACCTACCATACACACCGACAACCAGTGGTCCCGGTATCGCGACATCATCAAACAGGTAGCCGAAACCAACATATGTTGCCAGCCAACACATAGGTATAACGAAAAAAGGTGACGGAAGATGCACACATTAGAAGATCGAAGACTTGCAATTGAAACAACATGCGGAGGATTTATAAGAAAGCCGAGCCGAGCCAAGACTAGCTTTAAGACTGGACCACAGGCTCTTCGAAAAAGCCAGGGAAACCTAGACACCGACGCACAGGGAATAGTAAATGTATTTAAGCAGAAAGAACCAGACCCACCACCACGTATAGATGAGTTTAGCTTAGCTACAAAAAAGGTAAAGAACAATAGGACCGCCAGCTCTGATGTTCTACGAGCAATCAATCTTCATCTTTAGTAGGTAGTGCGTAGGAGAATAAGACGAAATATATACTTTCAACAAATAAAACAGATGACCGTGCGAACAGCTTTACCGTCAATGGCACTCGCTGTCGTTCAATGATTTTTAAATTCTTTTTGCCTTAAATGCACAAGCTTAACCTGGTTGGCATGTGGTTGTAACAAGATGGCGCTACATCCCACAGGGCACGTGAATCGCTGGACCAAATTTTACAGTTATGAGTTATGAGGTCGGTAAGCAACTTATCTCTAGTTATGGACCGATGGGCGCCTATATCGCGCAATTTGACTCTCTAAGGCTTCACAAAGCGAGAAAGCGACCTGCGTAAGAAAACTTGTAAACAGTTTTATCGCTTCTCGCATCGCATCGTTTTCTCGCTTTACTATGCGCGCAACCTTAGACTATTAAATCACTCTTCTATGCCGATACCATAGACAATATTGAAGTTGTCATAAGCGAGATACCGGACAATATGCTAGGAAAAGTGATATTCGACTGGCCCCATGAACCCCCGATTTGATGCCTTCCGATTTCTTCTTATAAGGGCACTCGAAGGAAAAGGTGTACATCAACAAACTGACCACAACCCTGATGCTTAATGACAGCATTAGAAACTAAATTGTTAAATTACACCCGAAGTCTGTGAAATTATTATGCAAAATGTACTTAAAAGAGCTCGCTTTTGCTCCACGGCCAGAGGCAACCACTTGATCAACATTATATTCCATACATAATATTGAAGAGCATATTAATTAATAAAATATTAAAACATAAAACGCACCCTGTACTTAAGAACAATAAATTATTTCCCCTTGTTATGATTAGAAGTTAAATTTTTCGTCGAGTGTTGCATTGAAACTCCCGCTATGTAGCTTTATGCTCAATTGCCGACAAGTTCCATTGACATTTTATGATAAGTGAATGAGTTCTATAATTTCTCCAGTAGACAAAGATGTCTCCCTTTTTAAACATTTTGAAACAATTTCTATTCTCACACAACTGTTCTAATGCTCCAGAAAAATAATATAATACCCAAAAAGATAAACAAACAAAAAGATTTCTTTGAGCAAGAACTTTCAAAAATATTAACAACTTATAACCGCTGATATACCTACATACATATTATATGAATCTTGACTTTCACCAGAATGCCGTCAATTCTGTTGAAAGCAATCGATGTGTCAAATATTAAGTCGTTGCCAGCAAAATTGTGAAACAATAACAAACTAAAAATACCATACATAAAAAATTGTTTTGGTTTTATTAATCAAAAAAAAAAAAAGAGACAATTTCGAAATGTAAAATGTAGTCGTAGTTCTTAGGCTTTTCGTTGTTTATTTAATTAATTGCAATCTGTTTTGAGTTTATTTATAGATTTTTTTTTTGTTGTAGCTAAATGATTAGGCGAGTGCGTATACATTAAAATTGATAGATAGACACACATTCATACGACGCAACGGAGCCAGAGCTTTAGTTCCGTCCTTCCTCAACAATCAACAAAAAAAGCACAATAAACTTTCCGAATTTTTCCTATGACCTTTTTATTTTCCATTCACTTTTGTTCTAGAAAAAATATATCTTTCTTTATTAGAGTTATAACAAGTTAAACAGATATTTAAATAGGCTTTTATTGAAATGTGTTAATTCTTTATTCTTTTTTTAACGTACCTACACATGTCGTCATTGATTGAACCAAATGTAATGTACATATCACTTCTGTGCTAGCAAGTGCATTTATTTAAATTTTTATTTTATTTTTACTCTGATAGCAGCTGTGACAGTGTTGTAGATGGTCCAATTAATATCGACAATAGAACAAAAGTCGACACTCAAATATGTGCGTTGAATCCAAATAAAATAGTACGCCGCTGTCAGTGTTTTTATTGTCTTGCAATAAATATGGTTTACTTGGAATTTTACACAAGTGAAAAGCACCTATAGCGGGGTTTTCCTCATATTAGAGTCTGAGCAGGTGTTTATTCGCTGGATATGTCCCAGCCATCACATAAAGCTTGGAGCCTGACTCGGAACCGAAACAAGACTCAAAGAGTTTAGTCATTCGACCGAATAAAGAGAGAGTTTTTGAGTTCGAGCACTAACTTAGAAGTGGTTAAAGTATAAAGCAAAGCTGATTGAGCTGTCACTACAGACACTAAAACTTTGACGTCTCAACCTGTTCTTTACAATTTAATGCATAGGCATTAGAATATCCGCTTGGAAGACCGATTCAAATATGCCTAAAGAGGAAAAAACGTTGTCACATTCTACGAAATCATCAGTACTTGAACCCTGACAGATTTTGGAACTATCCGTGAAAATTCGATTACTTCTCTGCTCTGGTGGAAACCATTCTTGAACTCGTGGAAAGTCGACTTTGAAATTTTCACGCAGCTGAAGTTTGGATTCCATTGCGTCAGATGGCATATCTATTAGACTGGGTCGTAGGATAGTTCTCGCCAAATGTCATCGAAACTCCAGTACAAGTTGTAACTTTAGACGAAAAATGGGCATCAAGAGGTTAGAATTTCATCAGTTCAAGGCACAAAGTCTAGGTCATAGCTCAAGCTCTAAAATTTTAATATTCTGGCGGATTCGTCGATTTTGCGAGTCGCTTCTTGTTTTATTTGTTAACACCGCTAGACGCCTGCAAGTAATTGAACAGTTTTTTGAAAGATCGCATCTGGTATGTTGTTGTTTTGTGAGCTTTGCATAATTCTCACAAGGATGATGTTTAAGAAGTCATATGACAGCGCTTTGCCCTGCCTTCATTCTTTAGTGACATTAAAGTTCTCAGTGAAGCCGTTATCGACCTTGATTTAGCAGCGATCTTTCTTCATCGTATTTCTGCGCAAATGGATGAGTTTGGAAGGGATGCAAAACTAAACATGGCTCTGCATAGGTCCCGCAGTGTGAATAATTGGTCGCTGATACTTTGAAACGTTTTTATCTGTTTCAAACAAGAGAATGTTTGTTCAGGTTAGCTGCAATGCCGGTATCAACGTCTTCAGCCTAACGAACATTCTCTAGTTTCTAGACGAAGTGATAGAGTATTTATCAAAATAAAAACCCAAAACTCCTTTTCCTTCTAAAATTATTAGATTTTTTTTTACACTAGCCGACTTTGCTCGAGTATTCATGGAAACAAAATTTAATTTACATACATTTTCGAAATAAATAAATAATTCATCGTCGATTGGTTTGTATATGAAACCAGTAAACCATCATTCACACACACATTTTTACCGATCGTCACTCGTCTCCTAATTAAATCTTTTGCACCACCGATAAGTCCTCGCAAAATAACCCAGGCCTTGTTTGATTTCGATGTGACAGTAACACATTTACTCAAACACAAACTGAACCCAATTATATCTAGTGCTCCCCTCTCAGAAAATAAATGTTGAAATAAGATTACGATCTTGAAAGATGCACAATTCAAATTTGTTATATTTAGCGCTAATATTTGATTCCAATATCTACGCATCTATCTACGTATGTACGCAACTGACCTACATACATATGTACATTTTTATATTAAATACTTAAATAGAAATCAAGTGGAAAACAATTTACCAAGATTTTACCGTCCTCAGCTTAAGATAAGATGACAATAATAATAAAGATAAAAACTTGATAAGTTTAATGAAAGAGGTAGAGCTAAGTACATATTAACTTTGACAAAATAATACACAACTGATTAAAAATGTTTTTACTTCGGCGAAGCAACTATAGAATTTTCCAAAATTATAATTATTACTGTTCAGCATGTGCCATATCGACTATATGCCAGCGATGGGAAATTGGTTAGAATTGAAACTTTTTGGACACAATAAGTTATAAAAGTTAGGCAGTTACAATACAACATAATAGCATAAGTGCGCATACAAGAAAATTGCTGTTTGCAAAAAAAGTACAATCTAACGGCTGAATGGAAGATAGTGTTTTAAATTTTGAACTTTTTCGCTTGCATTGATTGAGCTTTTTTCATTATTTTGAAATAAAAATGTATGAGAAAGGGAAATAGAAAACTTCCCTTCTATTGGCCACTAAATTTTTATGCAGTCTCGGAGTAGATCTAATATACGGTGGATAAATATGTATACATACATACAAACATACAATGTATGACATGTGACAATAATTAGACAAGCATTAGACTGCAACGTCTCCACCGAACACTAAAGCGAGATTAAGATTAATCTGCTCTTAATCTACCTTAAATCTTAAGATTTACCATACAAATTTTAATCTGCTAAGCACAAGATTAAAAAATAATCTTCAAAGAAACTGGGTTTGCATGTAAGAATTGGTTTGTGAACACACTAAATACCAATTTACCATACCTGAATATGTCAAAAGTGATGTTGGTTACTGAGAATTGAGAGCAAGGAAGCAATTTAACAACCCGATGTTGGAGATTTTGTGAAAAGCTTTCGAAAAATAATCCATTTATAATCTTGACCTAGATCTTGACTTGATAGGAACCTCAGGAATTCTGAGGTGTGATTTGTACCTCATTGAATAGGTGTTAATTTGGAAAGGTTTGTGGAAGGCATTTCGAATTAAAAGGATTTATAGGAGTTCATTGTAGTAAAGTGTGTTTTAAGAAAAAAAATTACGTTCATGCGCTATGGGTTTTTCACCTACATAGCTTTTTCGAAAATGAGCCTTTCGATACAATCACGTTTACTGTATAAATCGCCTTGTGGCCTTCAGGATTAGGGTTCAAATGGGCCACGAATTTTTAAAAAGCGCCTGATATTGACAATATATGTGAAAACGTAGGTCCTGGGGTCCGAGCTTCGTAGAAAGGTTCAAAAGGATTCAAATTTCTCTGCACTTATATCAGTGATACACTTAGAGCTTATCTCCACCGTAATCTCAAGGAAGGAAGATTTGAAAAGAATACAAAGGTAAACAAAGGTCCCTTTCGCCTGTAAAAACCTTCCTTGTCGTCTGCGGACTGTCCTTCGAAAACTCTCTTGGCTGGGGCACCAACATTTATTCGCTCGGTGCTGTACCAATATCTTGTTCCACCCAATAGAGTTCTCACCCATTCGTCCTTCTCGCACACAGGAGCCCAGGGTTAACCTGTTCGATCTAAAAAAAACCTTAAGCAGACCTTCCATTTTCGTATTATTTATCACTGACGCCAATCATAAGCAGTTGCTGTTACTTTTATGTGATATTTGACTTCTTTAATGATGTCGCGATGATTTATGCATATGCGCAGTTCGCAGCTTCTTCTCTTTGGAAAATCGAGCTATGAATCTATTGCAAGTTTGCCTCTTGGAAAGTGGACACGTTCTGTATTTAAGAAAGTTACCTCGTATCGACCGTCTGGTGGGCGTTATGTTGCTCTATGGATCCTTAACCTTTATACTGCTTGCCCAATCGCATTCCTTCTTTAAGAGTAAAAAATACCAACATGTCTGACAACTATGGGTTCGAAGTTGATCCGTTTTACCATAACCCCACCACCCATAAATTCTATCTTTGCTCACGTACTGATTTCAATTACGTGTATTACAAACACTGAATTATCCTCATTTGACCTTACTACGGCTTATACGCTCACGTTTTCGGTGCTTTAACGCACTGAACACCAAATGTACTTTTTCAGCAACCATATTTGCATAATAAAACCAAGTGATTTATTTGCTAATAGCTTTGTTTGGCAAATTAACGTGGCAAATGAACATGCGCAAGCACATATCTTGACACTTTAAATATTTAATTTAAGGCCATTTTCCTACTTTAAAGTATATCTACTTAAAGACATTATTATGTCCTAATTATAAGATAAGAATCATAAAGGTGACACTGACATCTTATCTATGACAAGTATATTTAAGTAAATACCTACTTACTTATAAACGTTATTATGTCTTCTAATCGTACGATAACAACTCCCTTAGATGACACTGACACCGAATCTATGACATCTCTAAACTAGACCATGATTATAACGTTAATAATTTCGTCGTTAGGGCTTCAGTTTCATTTCAAAAGTAATATAATATTTATAACCTAAGAGAAAACGAAAGCCATGAAAAGAAATCCGTCAGCTTTAAATCAGATCCACTAAATATATATAAACATTTTTAACCGTGCAGCTGGTTCCAAATATATATATTTAGTGAATCTGAATTTAAAGAAAACGTATTATGCTGTCTTTTCTGTCATAAAAAAATTGTCAAATGAATCATTCACATTCACTCTCCAGAAGAACGGCAACAGGTGTGATTGCACCTGAAACACACAATTAAAGATTAAACCGTTGGGACGTACTCGTACGGAAAGAACCGAAAAATGCCTACCACGTCGGTTAATTAATTAATATTTTTCTCAGTCGTACACAGACTGTCGTTCCGGTTGGATTGAAGTTTCAAATTTTGTTTTACGTTCTGACGCGAACCGTTTAAGCCTTAGAAAAAGACTCATCATTCGTCGCGCAGTAATGGGTGATACATCTGATTGTGATTGTGATTGACAGTTGAAATAAAAAGGTTTCTTATTAGTGAAGTGACAGATTTTTGCAAGTAAAAAAAATACCGTTGACATGCTTTCACCATTAAAACTGTCTTTGTTATCTATCATAACTGTGAATGTGCATTAGATACAAGTAAATAAAGTCAAAAATGCCGATATCAATTAAACGATAAAGAATTTAATAGCAAATAGTGTAAATAGATGATTTACTTTCCTCTGCAGTTATCTAATTAAACATTTCATGCAACGCCAACAATAAAAACATGTACACAAAGGAATGGCCTAAGTTTGTACTGATAAACGTCTTGGGATATGTCATGTCTCATGTCTGTTGTTGATAAAGAGTTTATTGTGCTTTGCCTACAACAATAAAATAAACTCTAAATCAAAATCTTCCTACCGGTTGATGTTTCTGAACGACAATATTATTTTATTTTGTTTTTTTGTTGATAAAGAAGATCACAGGAATATGTCATCTGACACATGACAGCTTAATTGACAGATAATCCTTTGGCTGAATAAGTAATATTAGATCCATTTTCTTACCTACAAATTCATACTTATACTTGAAAAAAAATAATCCTTAAATGAGTACCTACGACTTTTTACCTAAAAAAACAATCCTGTAGCAAGAATGAAAAAATTGTCAGTCGATTTTAAATTTAAATGGGCATGTTTGTTGTTCGGGCAACACAAAGATTTTCACATTACTGGGAAAGCAGCACTTTCTTAGTTATGAAGAGCCTTTGTTATATTGAAGTTAAATGACCTTTCAACTCATTTTTAATCTCCTATGAATTAAACAAACAAACCAAATGCTTAATTATGCAATCGCAATTTACTTTAAAAAAAAAGGAAGAAAACAAACACTTTATATCGGAAAAGTAGTCCCGCATATTTCGCAAACTTGATATCTAGTAGACTGCTGATTCTATACTAGGTGTATTCGCGAAAAAAAGAAGATAAGGTTCAACTGCGTAGCTTTGTCTTTGCGAAATATTTCTCCTTTGACAGAAGTTAATTTCAAGTAGATAAGACCTATGCAAATATTTCAAGTAAAATTTTTAGAGTAATCAAATAAAGTATTTATCAAAGCAAATATTGCGCACTGTCGTAATATCGGGATGGTATGTCTAGAATTCAGTATTTTGCCATTGTTGTCTATGATCTATGAATTTTACTTTTTATAAAAACATACACTTATTTATTGAACATATTAGAACAAGGGTTAACTTAATCTCATAAATGTATGATTGTCGATTGTCAGTGTCAAACTTAGGTGTTCACAAACTTTCCAAAATTATAAAGATTTAAGCAATCAATTACTGTTTATTTGAACTTTTACTAGCATTATGAGATTTTCTCAAAAAATGTGCCAGTAACAATTTCCGCGGCACATTGCTGAAACTAAACCACCATCGCATAAAAAATCTGTCAGCATATTTACGAGGAGACGCGTTCTTAAATGACGCTGATTTTTTTTCGAAAAATCGATTCCTTTGTCGTTATGGGTATTAACTTTGGTTATCGCTATCGTACGACTCCTTTCCCCAAGTCATTGTTATCGACTAAATTGAGTCGCAAATTTACTCCAATTTGATTGAAATTTTGAGGAACATGAAGAAACGAACATTTTCCGAACATCATGAAATCATGCTTTAATGACACGCTTACATGACGATGTACATTCACTTTTCGCATACTTATGATAAATTCGTTAATCTACAGCAGGAAGTTTCCCTAAAAATGCTTATTCCACTTATTTTCTTAAACAATGTTTTTATTGAATTAAATGTGAGACGCAAGAGGTCTGTTCCTTTACTTTCTCAAGTAACTTCAAGTAACTTGCGAAATTTCGAGGAGTGGGATAAATTCTCTCAGAAAATGCTTAAGTGTCGAAAAAGTAAAGGAAGTTTTGGTGTGCAGGGGTGGCGAAATTTTCTGCAAGAAAGGGTAGGTGAGATGCCATTGCCTCTAGTCTTGAGTAGATCACAATCCGGAAAATCTGTCGCCGGCCCAGCGAAGGTCACATCTTGAGCTGAGCAAATAACTGGGACCTTTAGTTTCAATTAAATTCCCCATTTCTGTATACAGGGGGTAAGTACAGCATCACATGTTCTTCCCCCTTACTCGTGGGTCTAAAATAATCATGACTTTTTGAAAAGTCAGCCTTTGGCCAGGAATGAGCCAAGTGGTAACATATTTGGAAGATCCCTTTGATCTTTCCCTGTCCTTGGTGTGTCGTTGTATAAACTCAGGCAGGGTTTTCAAATTCTTTTTCCAATGATAAACACACTACAGGCAACTTCCACCTTTTTTAAAAACAGATTCACAAAAGCACTTTTCTTAACTTCTTGTTTGATTCGCACACATGACTCTTCCATATGTGGCGAAGAGAAGCAAATCTCTGCGTGTGAAAATTTTACTTCAAACTGGTCTAACAATATCATCTCAAATGTGAAATGTTTGTAGGGAATATTAAATATTTAAATGAGTCCCTTCTTGTTTCACTTTGTTAATTTATTATTATTATGTATTTAAAAAAAGTAATAATTAAAATTAAATCACATTGACAGCTAACAGCTATTTCAAATAGTGCTCGAAGAAATTTCTTGAAAAAAAAATTTATAAAACTTCTCATTTGAGGGGAAGTTATTTAGTCTCTCGTTCGCTCTCTTTTTTACTAAATTTATGAGTTGTGTAACAGCTTTAAGCAGTTTTTAGTTACTTTGAGTAGCTTGAAGTAAGGGAACAGACCTAAAATGTGTAATAGTTGACGTTTATATATTTTACCAAATTCAATATTTGCGTTGACACTTCCAACTGGTTGATTCAAATTTGGTTCAAAACATATCTGTTCGCATACATCTCCCAGCCTGCGAATTTTGACGAAAAACTACGAATTTTAACGAAACGTATTTGTATTCCCAAAAGTTAAATAACTTTTCCTAGACAAAAGTAAAAAATGTCTCCATGCTGCGAATTTAAGGCCCAATAAGACCCAAATACGGCTCGTATCTTTGCTAATTTTTTTCTTCGTCTGACGTTGTATATTTTTTACTTTTAAAAAGTTAGTAACTTTTCGTTCTGTAACTTATTTCAGTACTTTTTTATAGAATTTTATGCCTACTTTTTGATATTTGACAATTTACAGCAGACCTAACATTTTGCAAATTTTGACGTCAGTTGTGTTTAATAAAGGTGACGATTTGGTTTGGTACAATATTTTCTGCTTTCAGAAAAAAAACGGCAATGTACCAAAAAGGAATTAGTTTTCCTTTACAAATGTCATCCTGATAAAACCTCAGCTTTACATTTCTGTTCTAACATTTAACAAGATCAATGTAGATTTCTAATAAAATAAAACACCCAAAACGAATTTGAAACAGCGGAACCTGTTAATACATCTTACACTTCAACATATCTATTACCATATGTAACAATCAAACACGCTTGGTCTTTCGAGTCATATTACTGATTTAAATAAAACGAACTGACACTCGAAAAAACATGAACCCAATTTTGTCACTGAAACGATATATTAAAACCCCTTCTCCGAATCGTGTTTGGTACGTTTTGTGACTAAGAGGAAGTAAATTAGCCTTCAATTATCCACCATCAAAAAACAAAAAATAATAAATAAATAAATAAAAATAATGAATGAATGAAGAAACAAAAATAAAAATTATTGAAAGACAAATCTTTGCCAATAAACTTTGTTACCGTTGTGCCAATGAACTGCCGCTGTATCATGTGTAGAGTTCAGTGTCACTTGCATTTTTTCACGAACACTTATCAGTTTGTCTTTTTTTGACACCGTTATTATGCATACAAGACAGCTTTGATTTTATTTGTTTAGCCCGCAGGCATTGTACATGACCTACGAATTGTTTGTTTGCAATATTTTGCGCACAATAAATTTTTTATCAGTAATGAAATCAAGAAGTAATAAACAAATTAAGTGATAACGTTTTCATGGAAATAAAAAATATAGAAACAAATTAAAATGTTCAATGTGAAGATAGATATTTTTATTTATTTAAAAGCAATAGAGTATTTTTGGTGGTGAAAGTCGACGCAATATTTACATGAATTGAATTTGAAATAGTTAATTTTTATCAGTTTAGCAATGATAACAGTTTTGTATACATGTTAAACAAAACTGATAGTCTAAGTGTATTTGCACTGACAACCAACGAATTAATTTATTTATTGAAAATATGCGAATAAATTTACCCGTCGATATGCTTGCCCATACACCACTTGATCCAAGGTATGTTTTTCGTTTTGCTTTTATAAATAATTTATATATATAATACTTTTGAATTTATAATGAAGTATTTAATGTATGGGTTAGTTTTACAGTTGTGTGCAAAAAAGAAGAAGTGTGTTTTTTATAATTCTCTAATATGCTTTTGGTTATTATTATTACTGAAAATTTAGTTTTTTGTCTTATTTGTTTTAAATTCCTGTGACGATAGAGAATAACGACATAAGTCACTTTTTGTCATTTTTGGGAGCTTGTTATGGTATTCATTCAGTTATAAATGCTTAACTGATTTGAGATATCGCAATGAAATTAATATGGAATATGTAATGAACGTAGTAGATTTCAATAATACCATTAACTCACGACAGAACTTTCAGCATAACGTCTCCCCATCTTAACATCGTTATTACAAATTTTATGAAACTCCATTTTTTATGCATCAACATCGGTCCCGATCTTTTTCTTATTTTTCTTGCATTCGTTGTTTTTCACAAAACGACATTTGATTTTGACACCACACTTGTTAAAATTGGTTAAGTACCAGAAAGAGGGATCTATAATATAAAACAAAATATTTAATATTTTCTCCTGAATAATCCCAGCGTCTGCTTCTCATAGCGTCCACTGATTTCTTTTAACTTTCTAGTATACTAAAGAGCTATTTATTGCAATCGTGCAGTAATTTCGAACTCAAATGAGATTAAAAAAACCAAAAATCCAATTTTCACTTTTATTGCTTTTCCTTTCCACTTAATTTGATTCTGTCACGAGTTCAACTGTCAACGCAGACGCACCTTTTTCCGAGGGGTCACCGGAAATGACGTCACAATGGCGAAGTTTTGAACATTTTCCTTTGAAAATTTCAAAAATTCTTTTTCAAATGTATGTCTTTACAACAGTTAAAAGTTTGAATAAAATATTTCATTTTTTTATATAAAAAAAAATGGTTGATAATATATCTTTTTTCCTCCGAATAAACCCATGTAACCCCTTAATTGAATTCGGGACCTTTCCAGGAAATTTTGACTTCCCCATTTTTAAATCATTTTAAATCATTCCACGTCACCATCCTTTCGCGGACATTCTGGAATGAAAGTGCTTTTATAGAGGACTTTCTCCTCTAGCAGACTTAGTCTGATTGTTAGTCTCTCCTCCTTCCGTCTTACTGACCGTCTCTCCTTCCGTCTTGGCCATGGTCAAGGCATGATCAAGAGTGGTTGAACGAGTGAGAAGAAACTGTTTCCCAGATCATTGTGGCATCGAAACAAGGATGTGTTAGGTTTGTTGGTTCAGCGAAAAAGATCAGTATCCTTCTCTTAGGTCTCCATGGACCCATAGCTCATGTCTACAAAACACTATTAAGCCATCTCGATCTCCTCAATGACCTGCAATAATTAAAAAGTGAGATATCTAACAGGTCTTCAATGCCTTTGAAGAAATAGCTGTGTTGCATTAGTTCATGTTATGAAAAGGAATTGTATGAGAGCGGGGTCTATCTCTAACACCCACTTGGTTACAGAGTGATACAGAAATGATGTCGTTTAGAGAAGTAGGAACTAACCCTACAAAACGGTACTAATCCTACAAAACGGACTTTGTTGAGAACGTAAACTTTATTTAAGATAGAATAAATCAAGCGCAAGTTTATAAGTTAATAGATTTTTTTTTTTTGAATATGAATAATTAAAAATATTAAACTTGATCTCAACTCATCCAGATAACCCCAATATTTAAAATGCACAACCGCTTGAAACGTGATTCGACCTATGAGCAACAACAACAAGCACAAGCTGATAACAACTTGCAATCATGCACATTGCTCTTAACAATCTCAATAATTTTGTTTACTTCCCCCGGCGTCAATAAACTATCTCATTTCTTTATTTGTCTTTACAGAATGGTAATCCATCAGCAGAACCCTGGTCAACAACGACCTATTGTTGACCTTTTGGTGGCAATGATTGCAGTGCCAATTTTAATCCTTTGCGCTCTGCAGCTGGAAAAACACATGCAAGAACGATGGGAGGAGAGTTCAGAGACTCGATGGCTGGTGTTCGGCCTTGGCGTCAGTATGTTGCTGATCAGTGTTCTTATTTGTGGCTATGTTACCCATCGAATGGGTGTCTGCATATGGACAGGTCCCCTTGAAGATGCGTCTGCATCTGCCAATGCATCAGGAAACATGCAACATGTGAGTAGACAAATTTAACATTGTGAATATTTATGAATTAAAATTCAAATTCAAATTCAACAGATCAACTCACAAAACGACATCCTTCGGATTGTTGACTCCCTGCCACCCAGCTACGAAAGTGTGGTAAAGTTTGACATTCCACCGCCAGCATACGATTGTGTCATTGTACATATGGAGCAGTGTAAAGAGGAAGAAGCTAATGGCAAGACTACACCGCCACAGGAAGCTACTTCTATGCATATTTAAGAAGTGAATAATCCTGCCAAAGGACAATAGATGATGCCAATCACTTCTGTTTTGTAGTATTTTTTTATTTGTGTTTGCAAATAAATTTGAATGTATGATCGAAAGACCGAGTGGATGAGAATAAAGATTCTATAATAGGAACGTTTTTATAATATATATAAGTGCGAATGCTGTGAATTATTATTGCCTATGCCTACCTATACTTACACAAATGAGTCTCCTGTAAAATTGTTGTTCGTTTTTGTATCTAAATCTAGTCTGAGTTATTACATTAAAATATGTTAATTAAATTAAGAAATAAAAAAAATAAGCATTTTATATAAAGAAAAATCAAAAACAGGTGGTTGTTTACTTTGATTTGCACGATACCGACTGATAAATGCCGTTTTAAATTAGTAGTCCAGAAGCATCCGGGAAGCTTATTAAAATTCTAGATCAAAACAGAAAATCACATACGAGAGAAAACTTCCAGAGAGAAGTATTGTAACAAACAGATCCATTTTCTATAAAGTTGGCAATAAGCGATCAGCTAAGAAATTTGAAAATTTTAATTTTGTTACACTGCCGGTTTTTACAATTTCACCATCAATGAACACATTTAATGTTGTTCTTTGTTTAATATTCGAATATATGCAAAAACATTTGATACTCTACCTCAAAAGTAGGTGCAGAAAATATTGTAACAAACTGAGCTAGACAACTTAATGGAACAGAAAATGACATAAGGTAGAACACTTTGTTGCAGAGTTTCGCTCCGATCGATATCCGATACTTTTCTGTAATATTTTGTCAAGCTCAGGCTTATTAAACACAGGTAGGGTGCTTTCATAATTGAATGGTTGCACAAATCTGACCAATGCATAGCATTCATAATTGCAACCAACATTTGTCACGCCTTGATAAATGCATAATTGCGATCATTTGCAGTGCAACTACACAAACGTTTCGAATCACTTCCACTTTCATATTTTGACGTCAAACTGAATGCAAATGATTGCGTAGTGTTCCATTGGAACTAGATTTCTGTTCAGAATCTAACTACAAACGTCATAATTGACACATACTATTTTTGTTCTTAAAAGCTATGTTTATTGAACAAATTCTAGGTCAGAACGGAACAGAAAAGCCCAAGCGAGCGACAAAAAAAAGTGCAGGTCCTCTCCACATTGACAATTTCTGGTCAGGTGAGAAATTTAGTATACAGCTGAGTTTTCGGTGAGCATTCCGTTCTAAATTCTCCAAAACCAGATTTCATGTCTGCGTGAAAGAGCTTCTCTTCAGAACTATAGGTATAATAACATCTAGACCAGTGGATTTGGGTATGCTAAGCACGTTAAGTACTTAGCACAATATGGGAGTAGAAAATGGGATTACCTAATTTTGCTCTGCACGGTCAAGTACAAGATAAGATAAAACACGATCAGAGTGCTTTGAGCAGCAAACAGATTGGCCTTATCTAAAGGATGCCATCTCGAAATTCGATGCAAAAGGTTAGCTATGTTTAATGAATAACGGAACAAAACAACACAAGTGCGTAAAAACTGTCAGGTTAAGTTCAAATAGAAAAGTTACAAAATGCCTGAGGAAATTTGTTGCGAAAAATTTCGTAACTTTCTCAGTTGAGAGAATGTGATTTACTCTTTATTTATTTAGTTCATTTCAGTAGCTTCAAATTACTTTAAAAAATAACGGAAAGGACCTAATGAAGAACGCCTTGAGGTAAGAATTTTGCTCAGTTTTTCATTCAACGAAATTCTGTGAAGTAAAGGTCCTATATAAGCTTTCCCAAACAAAATTTAACATACAAAGCAAATTGCATATATGTACACACGTTCTTATAGCGAGATCAGAAGCTCCGGTGCAATATTGTATAGTAGAATCCGATTTACCGTTAATGTAACAATGTATTCTTTTATCCGTGCTGATAAACGGATTTTCCTTTTGCTTATTATTGAAATAGAAAAAAACACATAATGTACATCAAATTTGAATGTAATACAATATCTGCTTATTGGATTTGCTTTCTAGTTTGGAGAGTTTTTACGGATTTTCAATCGAAAACGACTTAATATAGTGTCCGCCATCTAACGTTTTTTTTTTTCAACTAGTGCTTATTTCGCGAATGGTAACACTTAGCTCATGTCTGATTTGACAGATAATTAGTTTTATCCTTCCACTGAACGAATATAGTTGTGTATGCGCTTGAACAACGCTGGGAAATATTGCGGCATAATTAGGCCATTTTTCATTTTTGTTTTAAATGAGCAAGGAGTGGCCGTTACAGTCAATGGCGATTGTTATCGGGCCATGTTAAACGAATTTTTGTTCACAAAAATTGAAGAGGAGGATATTGGCAACATTTGGTTTCAACAGGACGGCGCTACGTGCCACACAGCCGAAGCTGTTTCATTTTCACATTTTTAGTGAAAAACTTACTACATACATAAAAATATACAGCCTTATTTATAAACGTATCTTAAGGCCGTTTAACTTTACGCAATATCGAAAACTGCCCTTATACAGCAATACATTATTTATAAAATTAAAGCAGCGTTGCTTAAGGGTTGCTAAACGCCAAAATTTGCTTTTAGCGGCTGCGTAAGGTATGTGTAAAATTTGTTTTTGATTGCAAAGCGAACGAAAAAGTTTGTAAAAAGTTCTAATAAGATGTAAAAATGCCATTTGATTTCGCGGCTTTTGTGAAGAACATCGATTTCATTAACTACTTCAGCCAACAAAGTAAGCCGAGACAATGCATATAGTATACTTGATTATATAGGGTCCGCCATCTAACGTTTTTTTTTTTCAACTAGTGCTTATTTCGCGAATGGTAACACTTAGCTCATGTCTGATTTGACAGATAATTAGTTTTAACATTCCGCTGAACGAATATGGTTGTGTATACGCTTGAACAACGCTGGGAAATATTGCGAAATAATGGGGCCATTTTTCTTCGGCAAACTATATATCTATGTGTGCCTTAGTAACATATTTCATAAACAAATTGTAGGACCTTATCAGTGGAATCCCAATTTTCCGACCTTTTTCTTTTATTTTGGGAGTCCATCATGATACGCTAATTCTTTCAATATAAATATACAAAAATCTGTCAAAAGCAGCTAAGTTTCTGCACCCTTAAAGCAAAATTTAGTAGAATCTTATGTTTTTGGTACTAGTTTTCTAAATGCCCTTACTTATTGAGACACAAACATCGATTAGTTAAAACAGAGGAAAGTCGTTTATAAATCAGAATTTCAGCAAAATTACGTAAATACTTACGCGATGTTTAACTAAGCAACCTCTGAGAGGTGGTTTAAGATAATCTAATAAATACGGCTGATAGTTTTTACTCAAAAAATTGCTTTTACCCTATCGGTTGCTATAATATTAGCAAATAACAATTAACGTTTAATAAATACTTTATAAGGTAAACAGATACAAAATACACGTCAACAGTACGACATGAAACCCTGTAGGTACTTTTAAGTCGGTTGACGTTTTCGATTGGTAATCGGAAGAGCTCTCCGATCTGGGATACCAATCGAACAAGCATAAATTTTTCATTTCAATTTGATGTGTACATGCTGTTGTATTTGTGTACGTGTACTTGCACTTACTGCAAATCTGATAACGATGAAATATGTTTATATTGCACACAAGGGGTTGGACGCCTTCCCGGATAAAAAAAAAATTTACGTAAATGGCCTAAAATGTCCCGCATTCTGTACAATACTGATTAAAAAATAATAAAACATTTATTTCAAACGAAAGTTTAAATGAATTTTTCTTTGAGTTAGAATCCTCTATGAGATGCGGCATGCGGCATTAGAGGTGAGAAGCATTGCCACAATATTATATTGATATTTTTCTAGCTATCTCATTGCATGTGTTAGAGAATGAGAATGGGTATTGCGTGATAATATTTACCTGTGGTACGGGCCTTTCATCTGATTTTAAAGTCTCGCATTTTTGCATAGAATATTCTCGTTCCACAGTGGTGGAATCGCTGGAATCAGAGCTGACACGATATTATTGGCCTGTCATCATAGTCGAAAAATAGACGATTTTAGTTTGGCCGCCTTAATTATATATAATATTACTTCTTTATTGCTTAATTAAATTTAATTATAAGTTTTAGCTAATCTCATCAAAATTAAAGAATTATTAATAGAAATTAAATTTTTCTATTACGACGTTCGTGGTTTCTAAATGTGTTAGTGCTTCCGGTTTTGATTCTGAATTCAAAGCCTGAAGCAAATTTCTCTCCTTTCGAGGAGAGGAAATGTCATTTAAGTACCAAACGAGCACTTTCAGAATAGTTCGGAAGTCGTCCGTAGTACTAATCGAAAATGACATTTAAGAACGCGAAAGAGACAACTTTTCATCTATGAGCGAATTCTCTCGTTTTGGCGATTTGCACTGGCCGAGTATATTTCAGCAAGTATCACTCTTAAAGCCCTCAAAGTGAATACTCGTCAAGAATGCGAGAACCTATCGCCGGAAATTCTGGCAAGAGTGATGGAAAATGTCATAATAACGGGTGAAAAACCACCTAGCCGACGACAGAAGGACAGACTGTGTGCTGTATGAGAGATTCTAAGATTCTACAATATTGCACACCTTCATACGTTAGATTTTAAAATAAACCCAAGTGCGTGTTTTTAACAAATAAGACTTCTGTTCGGCGGTTAGGAGAACACGTTCAACTGTTGATAAGATCATATTTACGCCTTTTGTGGAAATTTAACAATAAATTAATCCTAGGAAAATCAAATTGGTAAGAAACTTTAAGCGCAGTTTGTAAAACGCTACAAGATAACCACAAAAGGAAATCTCATACTGATCTATTTAAAAACAAAATTATCCTTTCTTTGTGCGCGCTCCACGTATTGAAGGAAAAAATACAACCGCGAACCTTAAACAAAAGAAAACAAAATATTATGAGCAAACAACAAATTTTGTTATGCAACTATTACACGTTTATTTTATAGTTTTATACTTTTTCTTATATTTCAAACACATTTTCTCACTTAATTAAATAAAAACATTTACTTTATATATGTATCTTTTTTTTTGTTTTGTTTTGTTTGTTTTTCTCTTCCATTACTCTGTCTCATTACATAGTACAATAAATCTTATATCCACTTTCGTTTTGAAGCCGTTAAAACAACGTTTAATATTAGTTTCTTAATTTTTATTTTCTTAATTCATTCTAAAACTTACTCATCAATATAATAAAGGATCAATTTACTGCTTAAGAGAGAGCGACGAGATGAAGACACGCATTTGCAGAAAAATTGTGCACGTTTGACGGCTGTAAAAAAATTTAAAAAAAACAATTGGGCATATCCTGCCTACTTTTACTAATTAAGAAATGATTATGGGAGTGCTCGCGTTTTATGATGGCTTCTATCTCTAAGAGCGCAAAAGCAATTTGTTGTCTTTTTGTCACACATTCTCAGTGTGTATTTATGTGAATTTAACAATTTCCTTGGGTTTATCTCTCACACAAGAATAAAAATTATAATTACAATAAAAAATATGTATAATGTAAGGTTAATAATAATTATTAATAAACAACAAAAGACTAATTCTCCTTCTCGCACTTAGAGTGGCACGAGCTGCGGCCAGTCTGGACTACATGTCGTACCATTGAGTGACTGTGACTGACGTGTTGTCGTTAAGGCGGGCAATTTCCTCGTGCAGGCCATGGCCCAGCCAGATTAAATGAATTCGTCGATAGCGCTCTGGACACAGAATCAGGGGGTTGCCACGACGAAGGCCTTGATCCGTTTCGCCGTATTCATCTAGATAGGGTGGCTGAATGAAACATCCTTTGTTGCGGCCCAGGTAGACAATCTGGCAATCACGGATGCGTAGAAAAACTCCAATTTCAGCGCCGCAGAAATTAGCGTGGTATGTACAAGCGCCCACGACACGAGTTGGCTCTAATTCGGGTTGACAACAATACGATTGGCCGCAAAGAATATCGCCGCACTTTAAGCACATTGTGGGAGTTTTCATCTCCTCCCGTTCGTTGTTTGGACATGTGAACTCTGAGACACTATTAATTAGATCACTATAGTCTTCGGGGAGGACAACCAAGCTTGGTATGGGCAATGTGCAAGGAACAATTTTCAAGTCGGTGGCTGCAGACGCGTACTGACCGATATCTGGATGCGAGGCATACAGCTCCAAGACATGAATAAACTGTTGATTACTATCGAAATATTGCTCTATATTGGGATTGAGACCTAAATAACAGCACATGTTACTAAAGGTATCACTGTCGGCGTTCAGAAAGACTTCAGGAAAGTCCACATCTGTGACAAAGTGAAAGAAGAGACAGGCACAGCGCAAAAATTGCCTACTTTCGCGACGAATGTGCTCCAGCAGCGAGCGAAGAACGCGTTTAGGAGTTTCTTTGGACGTGGTGTTGTTCCTTTTTCGAAGATTAAAACGTTCATAGAACTGTTTTACGTCGCCAATCAACTCGGAATTAATTTTGGATGAACTACTAGCAGCCTCCTCATCATCAGTAGCTTCATTCAATTGCTCCTCCTCCTCGTCTATATCCATAAAGGTGTGATCCTCCTCATTGAACAACAAGACAGCCTTAACAATATTAGCTAAAAACAAAAGCTGAAGAGCATAGAATTCTAAGAAGCTGCCTGAGGTAAAAACTCTTTTTCCATCGTATGCGTACATCATGCTCGGTACGGAGAGAATCACAGATATAAGCTTATCAAAGCAGTTCCACTGCAGTACAGGAGTTCCCTTGTGCAAAAAGACATCGGACAAGATCTTCCGCATTGGAGCCAAGATGTTGTTTAAGTCTTCTGGGTCAACATTTCCCGCCCGAAGACAGCAGACTCGTATGAGCCCACTCAAGCAACTGCTGTGACGGATGGACATTTCACTCTTAAAGGGTTTCTCCGTTGCCCTCATATACACCTCGAGCGCTTGTACGGTGTAACTACATGTATGCCAGAGCCATGGCAACTCCTCGGCCTTGTTCAAATCGAAGGAAGTATGTGCAAATTTTCTAACACTCTCTGAAAAGCGGTCAACTAATCCGGTCCACTCCTTTGTTATGCCCGGAAAATCGCGGTTGTATGGTAAGCAGAGCTTTTGAAAGTCGTTGAGGTTTATGGATTTACTCTCCAAAATCTTTTCCAAATTCGGATACATAAACCATTCGGAAGATTCCTTTGTGGTATCATCATCAGCAGGGGTACTGCTTGGAGAAGTTTGCACGGTAACCACACTTTCGGTAAACGCCTCCATAACATCGAACCACTTGTCAAATGGTACCACCTCTTCGCCACTATAAATCACTGGGCTAACCGAAAATTTCGAAATAGGAGCTGTTAGTGGAATTACAGCATTGCTAATGCATCTGCAGTAGGGACACAGAAAGTCAGAATTGTGACGCATCAAGTAGTAGCCTTGGCGATTGCGACTGGGGCGACGCAACTCCTTTGATTCCTCATTCGTGTAGTACTCATGCCAGCAGTTTACGTGCATTACATGACCGCAGCTGCTCGTGTGTATTGATGTTGGATAATCACCGCCCGGTGGTAGCACCTTACTTTTTTGTACAAACGCTGAATACACCAGGTATGGCCCATCCTTTGTCACAGTGCAATCTTCAAAGCAGAGAATACACTTAAACGTCTCGTCGTCGGGTTGTTGCAGCCGTCTGTTCACGCCAAGACAAGCAAGTGATTTATAAGCGACTGCTCCCTCCTCATCGTCATCCTCCATCTCACGCTCACGATCCGCTTGCCAATCCATTGTGGACTCGTCGTCGTCCTTAAACACCACCTGGTACTTGGCAAACATTTCGGCATTCGACTTCATGAAATTCCTTTGGGCATTTTGCATTTGAGCTAGAACTTCCGATCGACGCAGAGCAGCTAATCTGGCACGTTCTTCCTTTTCTTGTTTTTCTGTTTCGGCAGCAGTCAATGGTTCATTCTCGCCTTCATCATCCGCCGGTGTTTCCATTTGTTCTTCAGTTACGGCCTCCTTTGGTTGGAGCTCTTTGAATTTTTTCACCGTCCACAGAATAAAGTCGCGATGGGATTCAACCTAATCCAATAAAATATTTATCCATGAACTAGCCGAGACGATGCAATTTACTTACCCGAGCGCTGTGTGAGAGCTTTTCGAGTGACGGCAAGATATCGAACCGCTGTGATCGTTCAAAGAACTGCAGGAATGGATAGCTTCCGGATGCTTCTTCTTGCACGGCATAGCCTATTAAGTGTAGAACCTAAAAAGCAAAAGGGTTAACAAAGGGCAATCAATTTAAATACTGATCTTACCTTTTGTAGATGGTTGTCGCTAAAGCTGCGCGACTTTGCATCTTGAGCGCGATTGAGAACTGTCGATATAATGGTCATCATTACGTCACACTGAAGAAGATTCGCTATTGAGCTGAAATAATACGAAAAGTTTTCGAAGTGAAAATGAAAAGCTGACATATGATGCTCACATGAAACCATCGGTTAGCTTTGGAAGTATCGGCGGGGGACAGCAAACGAGCAAACCCTTTGCCTTTCTGCGTGCCCTTTGGTTTTCCTCTGATCTAGATTTCTCCTCCTTGGTGTAGTGATAGAAGTACATGTTGTAGTCGTCGTAGAATTGATCATTTAGCACATACACTCCCTTGGCATCGGTCTTGGAGGGTTTCTTAAACTCAGCCAACTCGTCTATAACGTGCTCCAAGACAGTCTCGTTATTTGAATCAGGAAGAGCGCGACTTAACTCTGAGTGGGAATACGATTTGATGCAGAGCAACTGAATGATTTCCTTCTTAATGCGGTCCGCATCAGTTACATTCGAAATACCCGGTACGTAGCGCTCGCCAATTATAACTATCAACAGTTCCAAGAATTCATCGATCACAGACAATTGTCGAACAAAATCGTCTTCTGTCGCAGTAACGTTGTTTGGTTCATATTCCGGTTGAATCCATTCGAGCAAATTGAACTTGTTCAACAAATGAATGAGATATTGGTTGCTTTCAATGAGGGCAGCACCAATCTGAAGTCCGACAATATCCCTGTCTAACATCTCTGATCTGCAACGAACATTTCGATAGAAGTACAACTGATGCAAGAGTGAATAGCCATTGCGGCGCCACATTGAAGCGTGAACCTGCGCAATCATAGTTTGAGTGCAGAGAATAGGTTCCATTATTTCTTCGGGAGTACGGCCACCTGTTGTTGTAAACGCATTGTCAAAAGTCAAACCGTATTTGCCTAGGTGGAGGTAGATTCCAGCATAGAACCGTGACAACGATAAGTGAATGGAGACTGGTCGCGTAGCCACATCGTACATCATGCACTTGGCGACGTGATCATTCACTGATTGCTCTTCAATCTTACTGGTATTCAAATTGAAGCCGTTATTCATTAGATGTCGCATTGTCATCTGGTAGACTTTTAACAGTACTTCCCGATCACTGGCACACCAATCCAGCACCAGCGATATTGTATTGGCCAATTTTATGTGCAGATTGAAAGCACACTCCCATTCTGGTTCGTAGTCCATATGTTGGCCGGTTTGCCGCGTCACCGAGTCCATGCCTTGCATTACATTTAAAAGGCGTAGGAGCACTTTAACACCCTCGATAAATCCCTCTCGCAACTCTGGGGTCCAAACGTCCGGCTTGAAGCTAAGAATATACCGCATGTCGTAGAGAATGTACGCTGCGCGTTTAAACTGACCAGAAATGGCCATATTCTTCGCAAAGTGAAGCGTCTTGTTCTGGACATACATGTCAATCGACTCATGATAGAACGTATGCAACAGCTTGTGGAATATTCCTTCATTGGCTATAAGGTAGTGAGCAATGCTGGGAACAGTAAACAGTTGAACACTCAGTGAGACCACTGAAAACGAATGATCATGATCATCGCGTATGAAATCCTGAACAATGGTGGCGTAGTGTTTGGAGAACTCCTGAGCCAGTGACATTTTGTTATCGTATTCCATCAACATTCCCGATATAAGCAGTCTGTGCCAGCAGCTGCGTGCTGTCTTCCACAGCTTCACGTCGTACTCCAGAATATGGCCGATATTGTATGGTGTAGTTTTGTCATTTATCACAGAGGCAAATATGGCCCGGAACATTGCATGCTTCATAAGGAACTCCTGAAACCACGACAGCAACTGAATGGCAAACTGTTGGCAAGATACAGCCCTCCGATGCAGGACGGAAACGCGCAGCGACTGATTTGCCCTACTATTGCTGGTTGTTGCCCCAATTTGCACAGACTGCTTCTCAATGGACTCCTTTAGCTGCCTACAAGCAGCAAAGCTTTCGCATCGCACCACCGCCCGACCCTCTCGGTCTATGCTTGCAACTATGTCCATGGCATCCTTTTGTCGACATTTCACAATCTTTGTTAGAGTCTGGATTACCTGACCGAAAGTGTGACTCTCGTCATTGTACAGGACTGTACAAAAGATGCGATCGTCTTCGTTGCCATCATCCAAACATTCAAGACTAGCTATCGATTCGATTTCAAAGATATTCATGCAAAACTGAATGATTGCACGAAAAGCTATGTCGCAACGAAGCTTAATCGCCTCTGTGATAAGTGGACTTTCGGCGGACAGTCCTTTGTTTTTCTACAAAAAAGTTCAAGAGTAAGTGAAATTATATTGGAGAGTGTACCGTTGACTAAACTTACATAATGTTCATCACAGTAATGATCCTTCTTCCATGCTTCCTCATCACCACAATCGCAACAGCCACCACCGCCAGACGTTGACATTTTGTACTTGTGATATCTGTGGGCGGATTGCTTAAAGCAGTTCACACATAAAACACATGTAGGATCCATGCCGCACTCTCGACAGCAGTAAGTGGGTTCGCCATTTTTGAAAACTCTTCCGCATACAGCCGCAGTGTTGCCTTCTGTTTTTAGTTTATCCAAAATGATCAGAGGATTATCACCGAGAATGAACTCCAGTAGGATGTCAATGATTCCAGCTTTGGCACCAGTTTCGTTGAATGAGCATCGCACTTAAAAAACAAAAAGAGAGGATGTGTTAAAGATGTGATGAAATTTCATAAGAAAATTCTTGGCTTCTATAGTAGCTGCATTAGAAATATATAAGCAAGAGATCCGTAAGCAATAACTCTCCAACTGGAGAAGACATCAAAACGCGGCAAATGTATCATCCACAAGAAGGCAAACCGATAACATTGCAAAATCGTTTTTCCTGGCATAGCGATTTGCACAGTAAACTTGATAGACCAATTCAATTCAAAGTGTGTAGGTGTATTGAGTGCGAACGTCGCAAGGTAAACTGTGAGTGATAAATTGGTTGTTTTTTCATTGCCAGCTGCTGCAGTGGTTTGAATGGAAGATTTTTTGAAGGCCGGCAACTTTGTGCTGGTTTTTTTTTTAATTTGGAAGTATTCAAGAGTTTTAAATTGTAGTGAGACTTATATTTCAAATTAAGCATTATGAATTGCATTGCATTGTATTGGTTTGAATTTGGAAAGAAGTAATCCGAAGACAACAAGTAAATTAGACCTAGGGGTCCATTGTCCATTACCCACAGAAATGTTAGTTCACATGCTAAACCTTTCGGTGCCTTAGCAAACCAAAGAAGGTTGGAAAAATCAATTGTCATCTCAATCATCTTTTTAATGGAGGAATTTTCTGACAATGGCAACCAGGCTGATTCTGGCAAAAGTCGAACAATCACAGATGAAGGGTGACACCATTTCGAAAGCCTCCAGAGACAAAGACCCCAGTGGAATCAGTGACAATGTCAACTAAGGATCCTAAGTCACATCTCTTCAGTCGTAGCAGATATTTTGATTTGCTAAATTTTGGTCGACCAACAGCTTCGAATGTCTGTATGATTCGGCAGTCATTTTTTTTTTTTGACAGATGTGCTGCTCAATGAATCCTTGTGAGCCAACACAGGGTTTTAATAAACCCTGCCTGTCAGTAGCGTCATCTTTTTCATTACCTACGTTAAAGGTACATAGTTACATCAATCCAAACTCTTCAGTTTGCTTATAGACTCCGACACAATTTTTTAAGGGTGATAGCAGCAGCAGAGCAGGTTTTAATAGCAGCTTGGCTATCTAAGTATAAGAAAAAGGCAGCGCATTGGCTCTTCCCCTATAAAGGATATTCGAAGCAGTAGCGATCGCAAAGATCTCTGATAATCACCATTACACGAGGGTCTCACTTAGTCTTAAGCTGATCCACCCTTCGCTGTTCCAGGCGGTCAGAAAGGAGGACTCAAAAGCGCTGCTCAAAAATCTGTATTGAGCACATGAAGTCGAGTGGTCCTACCATATGCCCAGTCATGTCATCAAGAAGCGCTCTGAACCAAGTATATCATTTGATATACCTATGGATAGTTGTTTGGGATGGAAATGACCCTATATAGAATGAGTATTATGTACCTACTAATCAGGGTTGCCAGTTTTTGAACTAGTTCGATTGCACAATTTCGAAATTATTCTAGCCCAAAATCGGAGCCAAACATTTTGGAATTTATATTGGCGTGCACGTAATAAGAAACAAACGCTCCTATAGCAGATATTGCGAGAGTCATAGTGTTAAACTCTACTGTTTTTTTTGTTTTTAGTATATACAGTACTAAAGGGTGATTTTTTAAGAGGTTTAGAACTTTTTTTTAAAAAAAAACACAAAAAATTCGAAAAAATGAATGAAATATTTATTTGAATCGATAGTTTGAACCTTGCAATTTAATGTTTAAAGATAATGTCATGCAAATGTTGACCGCGGCTGCGTCTCAGGTAGCCCATCCGCTGAGTCCAATTTTGGCATATTCTTTCACACATATCGGCCGGTATCTCACGAATGAATGCATGGATGTTGGCTTCCAGTGCGTCAATCGAAGCGGGCTTGTCCCTATACACATTAGCCTTGGCATACCCCCACTAAAATTAATCTAATGGTGTCAAATCGCACGATCTAGGCGGCCAATTGACCGGCCCGAAACGTGAAATTAACTGTTCACCAAACTCGCCTCGCAATTGCGCCATTGTTTCGCGTGCTGTGTGGCATGTGGCACCGTCTTGTTGAAACCACATATCATGCAAGTCAAGAACTTCCATTTCGGGCAAAAAAAAGTTTGTTATCATCGCTCGGTAGCGTTCACCATTGACAGTAACGCTGCGATTCGCATCATCTTTGAAGAAATAAGGCCCAATAATGCCGCCGGCCCATAAACCGCACCAAACAGTGGCTTTTTCGGGATGCATTGGTAGCTGTTGCAATGCTTCTGGCTGATCTTCACTCCAAATGCGGCAATTTTGCTTATTTACGTACCCATTCAACCAAAAATGAGCCTCATCGCTGAACACAATTTTTCGATAAAAAAGCGGATCCTCGGCCAGCTTTCCAAGAGCCCATTCACCAAAAATTCGGCGTTGTGGTAGGTCGCCTGGCTTTAGTTCTTGCACCAGCTGTATCTTAAAAGGCTTTACGGCCAAATCCTTCCGCAAAATTTTCCACGTAGTGCTGTAACAAAGGCCTAACTGCTGGGAACGGCGCCGAATCGACATTTCGCGGTCTTCTGTCACACTAGCTGATACGGCCGCAATATTTTCTTCAATACGCACAGTACGTAAACGTGTTGGTGGTTTAATGTCCAACAAAGTAAATTTGGTGCGAAATTTGGTCACAATCTTCCGAATAGACTGCTCAGAAGGTCGAGAATGCCGATCATAAAATGGAAGCAGCGCGCGATGAACATTTCGAACCGAGCACGAATTTTGATAGTAAAATTCAATAATTTGCAAGCGTTGTTCATTTGTAAGACGATCCATGGTTAAATTGCAAACCAAACTGAAGCTGTTTGACAGTGACACAAGGTACTAAACACACGTCAGCTGTCAAAACCAGTGTTGCCAAAACCAAACCAGCTAAAAAATCACCCTTTAAAAGCAAACGTTTTGAAAGGGACTAGGGAGAAACACAGAATTGAGATTAAGAGAGTATTTTTTTTTTTGATTAAATAAATTTTTCTTCAAAATAAAGTTTCTGCAAACTTGAGTTTTTCTTTCGGTTTCAAATCAACTTCAGACGTATTCAATTTCTGGAATACCACTCTCTTTACAAATCTGCTCCGAAATCTTTCTACTGATATTCGACCCGTGGTCTGTAGTCTGTTTAACCCTTAACTACCTTCCTGGAGTCTATCAGACTCTAGCGATATTGTAATTTGGTTAAAACTATTATTCTTCACGCGTCAGTGAACCTTCTCTTCTCTACCTACAATACCTGGAGGGAACTCGTCGTCTCTATGATTGGTATACTTTCTTATACCTTATTTGTTTTTAGCAAGAGCCGAGAAGAGCAGATTCCAAGACACTTTAGGTAGGTAGTTATGTGACTAAAATAATAGGTAGCTAGTTAAGGGTTAAGACTAATTTGGTGCTCCAAGCAATTAGCTCATTTTCGCCTTGAGAATCTCCTTACCCCCTAACCCTTTATACTTTAAGTCGGTTTTCGATTTGTTTAACAAACATTGCCGTTTGAGTTCTTCGTTTCTAAAAAGGGACATGTATGTAGGAACGAACATTAAAAAGCTAAATATATTGGAATACATTTTATTTAGAAATAACAGAACAACGACTTGGGGAACACCAACATTTATATGGTGAGTATACGACCTGATTCATTTCTTTCTAATCCATTGAAGGGAGTATCAGCGATTCCAAAATTTGACAAACGAGGTAAGTCGGTTATGATTTCAGTGCGCAGAAAACTCGTCGCACCATGAAAAATTTTGAGCGTCAGTTTTGGACCTTAAACCATCAACCTGACAGTGATTTGTCCTGTGATTAATAAAATAAAGACGCAGACATGTCGATTCGACGCCGATCGGCTGAATTGGCCAATCAACCCGGCTTATTTTGCGGTTTGATTTGGGCCTACATGCACAAGCGTTCAATGCATCCACAAAGATTGACTGCTTAGTGCGGTTTATAGCATGGCAGCGTTATCTGACATTATTTCATTCGAAATGAGGAAGGAAAAGACATCGTTACCGCCAGTGGTCTCAGATACACCGACTTTCTGTGTGCCAAAGCTCGACAACAGCGATATACCCTAGCTGTGGTTCTAGCAAGACGGGGCTACATGCCATACTCAACGCTCGGAAGTTGCGTTCCAATCACAAATTGGACCGACCGCTTGAAGCACTGCCGGCAAACCCGAGTCGGCCCTTAAAATGATATGCTATTTCATACGTATCGGCATGAATGTAGCTTCAAAATAAAGTCAGATTTTTATCTCTTTTCCTATCTTCCTATCCTATCTTCATATATTTGGTCACCCTTCAGTAGATTGAATTAAATTAAAAATAACTTTAGCGAAATGAACGCTGATATATTTTTTTCAAGCAAAAACAACTATTTCTAAAATAATAAATGTGACATTTTTTGACATCCAACCAAACAAAAAAGCAAAAACAAATGTTTACGCTATAGTAGCTATAGTACTTACCCACGACATTTCAACTGCCATGCAAATGACAACAAATAAAAAATGTTTAAGAAAATGTACATCCACAATAAATAAATAAAAACATGCATATAGATAATTATAAATACGTAGTTAGCTACATACTAATATGTATAAGTTTAACAAAGCAAAAACAGTAATTTAAAACCGCACCATATTAACAAAAGAACAAAAAATGCGTACAAAGGGCGACAGGCGCCACCAAACCTCTACATGTACATATATATACTATATTACTATTTGTAATAGTATAGCACCCCAACCACCCACCAAGAAAATCACAATAAATGTACTTACAGCTTTCTCTAGTCGAGTCTGAAATGCAAACAAAATTGACATTTATATTAAAAGGGAAAAACAAAAACAAATAACAAAAAAAAAATAGATAGAAAAAAAATTAAGACAAAGAAAAAGAAATACATTATCACAGGCATTGTCTACTATTTTGTAATTTACTTTATTTTTTGAATTTAAAATTACATATCTATTCAATACACACACAGGTGGGTTTTTGGGATGAGAAAACATTGATGCATTATTTTGCCAAGCATTGACATCACTTTTATGACGCAACACTTAGATCGTTAAATACAACATAATACTCATGCTTCACAGGGGTTATTGGGTGGAGTGAATTCGAGTTCAGACATTTTTTGTTTTTTCATTGATTTAGAACCTGTTTTGTTTATCTTCAGGGCATTCATTCGCTGACCGATTAATTTTATTATACATTTTTTTCGTTTTTAAATTACATTATATTAATAAATGAAATTACCAGCACTCTATTTAGAAGTGCGAAAGGCAAACGAGTAAAATACACATACTCGATTTGCATTATTCATTGTTGTGTGTTTTGCCAATGATACATTCCATTGTAAAGGCGAATTTGTTTCACTGTGTATGCGTGTGTTTGTATTGCGAATGGGACATTAGTAAGCTAATGACAGTCATATTTAGCGCAATGACGAGAGCTACAAATATAATATTCTATTCAATAAAATTCACGCAATCTTACTAGAAGGGTATCGAAATAGAAACTAGTTGGTAGGTGTATCGGATCGGTACACGAAGTAAAATGTGTTTTACAAAAAATTTGGGCCACTTTCCTTTAGGGTAGCAGGCTTTGAAAGTTAATGTTTGTTTTAGGAGGAAGGAGTGGCTTCAATAGAACATATTCAAAAAGTGGGAGTGAGGAGAGCCCCCTAAATCGTTAAAAAAAATTTGATATTTGGTATTAACCCCACTTTTTCAAACCTCGAATTTTTTTTTTTTCGTGAAAAACATATAAATTTTAAATCAGATGGCATAAGTATTGATGAATACAATATGGCAAACTGTATCAATTTGATTTTGGGGTATGTGCTTTTCGTCAGGCAAACGCCCACAAAAAGTAGGGGTAGGCCAAAAAAATTTTTATGACAAACTTATAAAGGAGGGCAGTGCCTACATATCTTCTGAAGGTTATAACGCTCTATCTCTCTAAGTTTAGCTTTTTTTACATTAAACCATTTCGGAGCCCTAGGGAGTATGTGGTCCAAATTTCAGCTTCCTAGCTTAATTTTAAAGGCCTAAAAATTGCTAAATAGTCCTGGTCCTGATCATAAATATATATACTTTTATGGGTCTACGAGGAATATTAAGGGGTGTTACAAACTATGTGTCAAAATTAATATACCCTTAGGATAGGGTATAAAAAAGAGGATTTTTATACTTCCTCGGGTTTAATCAAAAAAATTCCCACAATTTAACAAAAAAAAGAAAAATTCCTTACAAAAATCAAAAATCACATCGCTGAAACAAAGAGAAATGTAGAGAATCCCAAAACAAACCAAAATAAAAGTAGCTGCATTTCGATGAACGCAACCATACATCCACATTTTTCTGTCATTTCTGTGCAAAAAGTGTAACTTTTAAATGAATAATTTTTTTATAAATATCTGTCTCCTCACATTCAGATTTTGGAAAACTTTGAGAACAAAGTTTTTAAAATTTAAACAGGTGCCAACCGGCACATTTCTTTGGTAAGCGAGGAAACACATAGCCTTACAAATAATAATAATTTGGCGAAACAGTTCTGTAGCCATGCTCTGTAACTCTTGCATCGACGGAACGCTGTGAATGAAAAATACACTTTCAACATTCATTTGTTTCTGTAAGAGCCTGACTTGTGGCTACCCACACAAAAAAGCGTCATTCGAATGAAAGCAATTTTAGCAGATGGGGAACGCTGAAATGAGATACAACAAATTATTTCTCTTGGGAAGTCGAATATTTGTGTGAACTCTGGTACCTGCTTTTTTTTCACTCTTTCAACGCAAATACCAAATGAAGATTTATATCAAAAGTGATATGGTTTGTAACTGAAAAATCCATGCCAGTCAAAAAAGACTGGAAAGATGCTATTGGATTTCGACTGGATTTCTGAAACTTTCAAATGTGAAGTTTTTTCCTTTAGCTGTTACAATTTCTCGCGAAAAAGCAATATGTTCGAGAATAACTCGGAAAATAGTTGCCTTACAGTTGTTTGATGCTATATGATTCAGAGGTCTAGGATTACAGACAATCGACATCGTCAATAGCTTCTAGTACCTTTCCTCGAACTTAAAAACACGTGGAAATAGACCAAAACCATCCCGATTTGTACACAAATCTGAGGTCTTTTAATTCGCCTTTGCCCACATCCTCTAGCTCATCATAAAAGTATCTGCCCAGGGTCGTAAGTCGTATGCTATTTAAAATTGGGCATTCTAATAGCAGGTGACAAACACCCGTTCCGCATGTAGGCGGGAAAAAGGCTTTGGCAAAAGTTGCGAAAACTCTGGGTTCCAAACAAAGCGATGGTGCTCCTATAATACTGGATGTTCATATGCAGTATATGCTATCGCTTATAAGAACATTCACCGCAACTGGCAGAACCAGCATTAGGGTTAATTTTTTTGTGAGTAGGGGGGCGGGGGTGGGGGTGAAAGCTGCGGCATGTGGAACCATTGATGTAGGCGTTTGTAGAAGCAGGACTATGGGAATAGAAAGAACCAGGGTTATTGGAGTTACAAAAATTTGGGTTTGCAGTTGAGAAATAATTTAAGGGAGTAAATTTAAAAGACACCCTATGTCGAAGTTATTATTGATTATTAATCACATTACTATTTAAGCGTTTTGTTTGGATGACGTCGATTAGGAGTAGAGGAGGAGAGGTTTCTAAATTCATTGTCTTCTTAAAGTTAGATTTAGGCCTAACTTCCTGTATGTAATCTCAGACATGGCGACACTTCTGAAATCACCTCCGTTAGGGTTTAAAAATAGTAACCCGTATTGGAAGAAACGTAAAGTTTAAATGAGTGTTGGGTGGGTCTGGGTCTGGGTGATTCTATGACAGTTATCAATAGAAATGCGAATAAAAACGTTTAGGTGGAACTGTGTCGTATTTGAACCTGGTATTTGAACCCAATAACCCACTGCACCCACAAAATATAGGTGTTGTATTGTCGAATTTCGTTCAGAGTGACGGTTATAAACAGACAGATAAACAAATCGATGGGCACTTTGATGCTGATCTGATCACTTATGTACATAAATTCGACTACAAGGATATGATATAAAAAAGCTCCACAGAGTCAGTACAAACAACTTTTATAAAAAAAAACCTCAGTCATTCGAAAAAATGTTTTTCCATCCGAAATGAATGATGAAATTCCAAAGCAAAAACATGTAAAATGGCCACAAAATATTCATTTTTATTTCGGGGAAATTAAATGAGGCCCATTCTAGATATACAGTATTGAAGACTTTGGTACAAAATACAAATATTTCCTTTAAATAGGTCATTACTTTTCAACTTTCTTTCTTCCAAAGTGCATTCAGCGCCAACAGACAAAAGAACAAAAAAAAAAATACCACTTGATGGAAAAATATTTTAATTTTAGATCACTCCACAGAGTGAAACATAGAGACACATACCTACACATCGGCTGTAAGCTCCAAGATGGCTTTCCTTTCTTTCTTTCTTTTTTGGTTGCCTATACCAATTCATTGCCTCTTTGCGCATCGCACATCATGCAAATCAACTCCAAGGAATACAAAATAATTATACGCATTTGTTTTAACAATGCATAATTTTTTTTTTTGTTTGTTTACTCTGTTGGGAAATGGGAAGTAGAGTGCCCTCACTTTTAAAGAACAAAAACACATACAAATGTGTAAATCTGTTAATGTTTGTCTAAATCGGGATAGGTGCATTTTATTTTCCCATACAAAAGTGAACAGAAAAACAAAAGTTCGCTATAGAACCGCTAAAATAAAAGGCACCTGATCAATGCACACGAGTTTTCATTGATTATTTACCAGACTACCCTGGGAACGGTTATTTCATTCGATGTTGTCCTCTCACGATTTGTAGAAATCAGCGTACGTACGTCTAGAAATCAACTGAAACAACATTGATTGGCCTGACAAGCTGACCGGCCCGGCAGTAGTCGCACGCAAAAAGCACCTGCTTCGAATCACTTCGATGACGACATCATTAACACAGATTTATATACATATGTATGTAATAAATGTAGGTGCGATTTATTTGTCAAGTTTCTTTTGTGAATGTTTCGCAAATAAATGTGTTTCATAAATAGATAGCGGAACATCCTTCGCAGCAAAATAGCAAATTGTGTTTAAATTTAACAAAGGTAAATGTCGTTTAAAATTGAATAGGAAATAAAATATATACCTAGCAGTTGTGATCATAGAAATGGTATTGACCTGACAAGAGCTTCCGCCGCCCGGTGACTCACTTTAATCAGAAAAATCTCGATCTTACTTTAAGTGTCATTTCCAAATCTTGTGAGAAACGTCATCTGCGAGTATATTAATGACTTTTACACAGCCCACGCTGTTTAAGAACAAAGAATATTTTACATATATTCAATATGCTAGATGAGGGCACTGCCTTTTCCAAGATGCTGCTATTAAATTGTGTTCAAATTATAAACATGCGACAAAGAGTTACATACAAATTCATTCTCTTCACAAGCAAGGTGATCTGTTGAGCAAATGTAAAGAAAAAAAAACTCTCAGCGAATCGACCATTAGTGGACGACGACGGAGTAAACAACAAAGTTAATAATAGATATATGGACATGTTTTTTTCTTTTAATTGAATTGAACTGATTCGTGATCCTTTTTTACCCACCCCCGTCGTTGCCGGAGACTTCATGCGTTATCTATAGCAAAATTGTTTATGAACCAGAATTCGTTCTTGAAAGTAATAGATTATTTTGAGAAAGCTAAGAATGGTGTCATGAGCGGCAAAACTGATTGGGCCCGAGGACAACGAGTTTGTAAATGTATGACATTTGTATTCGTGTCTTTTACGTTGTGGAAAATGCATGTAAAAAGAACTCGGCGTTCATACACTACATAACATTGCAGCGAAGTAGAATCGAAAACATATTAAAAGGAATTATCTTTCCCTCGAAGAAATAGGTCTTCAATGATGAGATCACAACGTATTGATAGTATATTGACGCGTCGCATGAGAGCAAAACAGAGAAACGACATCGAAAAATTTGGTAGCAATATAAATACAATGGAGTGTATGCTTCTTCCCAATTGAGAGATCCGGATCACGGAGAATATTAAGAGAATGTGAGTTGGTCCCCTTTCCCACTTCTAATTAAATGATCAAGAACACATTGAACAAGGAGGAAAAATATTGCTTATCTGGGTATAACAGGTTCAATTAAATCCACATTTGTAAAGGCTTTTGAACCTGCAACCCATTGAGCTCTTCACGAGGAACGTAGCAGCCAAAGCCGCTCTGAGACTAAGAGAGAACAAAATTTGGAAGCTGTTTACGATAAACCCCAGAGAATCCCCCAGCACTATCATCAAGGGCATACCCGTCTACTCACGGATGGTTCAAAGACAGAGAAATGTACAGGAGCTGGCGCCTGAGTCTTTTCGACTGACTGATCACTAAAGTGTCTTTCAAGCTGAGATTTGGCTTGGCTGGGGTACCTCTATCAGATATAAAACGATTTATTGAGATATGGAGGTGTTTTTGTTAGTCCTTACATTTCTTGGTGAAATTTGCACTTCGAGTAAAATAGCCTAACCTGGATACCCTTATAATGAAGTGACACAGTGCGGGCATTAGGAAAGTGGATGATTAGAGACAGGGAGATACCGATGAAGTTTGGTTTTAAATATTACGCGTTTTGAATCCTGTTAATTAGCTCCAAATATTTAGTTGTTGAACCGGACCAGATATAAGCATTGCACTCAAGTTTGGGCGAATAAACGCCTTATAAATTCTAGCCAGATAAAAAGGGGGGAGCTATTTCTTGCAACGCTTGAGGAAGCTTAGATATTTTGCAGCGTTCTTGGCGACTTCGTAGATGTGTTCATTCCAACGAAGTTTGTCATTAACGCACACACTGAGGCTGGAAAGCCTTTCGGTTTAAGATACTGGCAGAGTATTAGGGTTTCAGTGTAACAAGAGAAGACATTTGTTTTGGAATTAAATTTTCATTACATTCTTCTCTATTCGTTTTACCCCCTATTAAGAATGCTTTAACATGCGTTGGCGTTCCAGCTCCACGTTCGAACATGAGGAGCTAAAGGAGCTGTCATTCGCGAAGGAATGTATTGGTTTTAAAGTGACAGACAGAGTGACATTGATAAAAATGAGAAAGAGACTCGATGGCAAAACGCAGCCTTTGCAAACTTGAACCCGACCAAAAAAAACTTGGATTGAACGGTCAGAAAGTTATTTGGTAATCCTTTAAAGAAAGGTATCATTGAATTCAAATGCATGCATGAATGCAATTGATCGGTAGGAGGAGGGGGAGGAAGATTCGCCTTATTTTGGGACAAGCTGAACAAATGCTGTTTTCCATCTTTTCGGAAAGAGCACTGAAGAATAATATATACAAATAGAAGAGATAGTGTTTGTAAAACGATGGTTCAAAGAATTATTTAACTCCTTTGTCACCTTAACTTTATGTTTGTAAGGTTAATCCACATCACACATTCCCGTCGTATTGAGGCTATATCGGAGGTTTCTCCGCTTCGCCTTAAGTGGGATTTCATGGGCAGATCAATAAAACCTATCCTCCAATGAGTAGCATATAAAGCTGCTAAACGTGCTAAGCCCAGATACGTCTGACTCGTCAGCTTTTGAAAGGGAATATAGAATGTATTGCCCGGCTTCGGTTAAAATCCCTGCGACCTAAGGTCAGTACCATTCTTTCATATAAACTTTTATCGCCCCAACTATGGTTTCAATGAACCACTCTTTGGCTGACAGATAAGCTTTGATATCCTCCAATCACTTAGAAATATCCTACAATTTTACAATTTTCCTTTAGTTCAGTTTTTAAGAATTTTGTATAGATTAGTTTATGTTCAGTTTGTATGAAGCTTAACCGGGAATAATTTCTTCTTCTTCTCGATTGCCATCATAAACCTCCCACTTTGCGGCAAATTGGGGCAGCATATTCGTCATGTCTCCTGATGCAGGCCATCCACCTACTAACCGATAAACATTAACGAAATCAAACCTAACACCTAGAGTGTCCCATCGGCATGAACCCATATAATCCCAAAGACACAGAAAATAAATTGAAAAAGAATTGCACTGTATGCCGAAAAAAAATTAAAACAAAGTCACCAGGTGACACTCACGAGAACGAGTACGAACTTTATTTGTAAAGCAAAAGCACTTAGCGCCACCTAAATTAAGCCCACAATACAATTTGCATTCCATTTTTATAAACTTCCAGAGAATTGATAAAGTCCATTTAACGACGAATAACATTTCGATTCAAGGCTGCTGTGGCTGGATACATGTTCGCAGATAATTAATAATCTTTAGATCAACCACAAACAAATCCCCATTCGTTTATCAGTTTTGTATACTCTTGTTTACTCTCATGACGACGGGTACACGGGCTAAGTGGGTGTGGGTGTGGGTGAGTAATTAAATAAAATGATTTTAGTTCGAATCGATTGTAATCGGACACATACTGTTTGTATTTTTTATTCACTTCACCTACTAACATGCATTTTGCTGAAAGTGTTTTTTCAAAAAACAATCAGCGATTTGCATAAATGTTGTTATATAAGTAATTGATTCTACTTACAACTTACATAAAATTAATTGTGTAGTCATGGCGAATGTTTGTAGATAGACAATCATCTGATTGCTCTATTTTTAGTTTTTTATTTAAGAAATTTAAGAAATATTATGCCTCTATCGTGACACAGGATAATAACGAATTAAAAGTGTGATCAAAAAATGGTATAACAACAGAGAGGCAGACTGTATTCCCAACCTAAAGTGGGTCATTTCTTCGTATTGTAATACTTTTATTAAACAAACGAATTAATTCTTTAGTTAAAAAAAAGGCCCAAAAAGCATAGGCGAAAAAAGTAACCAGGTACAGTACAGGTTTGGTTAGGTGAGGCTGAGTATGGCAGCTATGGTAGCATAAAACACTTGCAACCCAACTCCTGCAACTCACCTCCACCTCCACTTGGTGACAAGAACTTCAACTGCTGATGGGGTAACCGACCCCTGACGAGACAGAGGGGGGAAGAGTGTAATCTCACTGTTTCCGAGCGGCAGCGGATGTAATGTTACTATAGAAACACCACGGTTTCTTCACCTCAAATATTCACAAGGGATCATGGCGGTCCCAAGATCATTAAGCCGTCAACCAGATTGAACTTGTTCCGATCGACGTAAGGCGCTCCTCCTCCTCCTCGGGCGGCCTACCCGTCGAACTGCTTAAAGCAACAGGAAATGACTTAGTAGAGACCATACATCGACTTATTTCTAAGATTTTGTATGATGCCCACAGAGGTCAACTATAGAGGTATCAACCTCCTAGAGATCGCATATAAGTATATTGTCTGTCGTACTGAGCGAGCGCCTAAAAACATTTGACACCGATCTGATTGGACTCCATCAGTGCGGTTTTAAGTCTACAATTGACCAAATATTCACACTACGGGGTAGATACGTTTTCCAGTTTTTGCATCCCTCAAACTTGTCAGTCTGGAAAAGGCTCGCTGCTGCATCCGGTCAAAACCTAAATTTCTCTACCTAGGCTCTGCTATCACATCTGAAAATGAAATCTCCTCAGAAATCAAACAGACATTAACGCTTGCATATCGCTGTTTCTTTGGGCTAAGCTCGCAATCATGCAGTGAAGCTCTCGCCCACTCCTTCTCTATGGTTGAAGTCCAGGTCCACCCCTGCTTGTGGCGTCGCCTAAGTAAGAAAAAGTTGAATTTTTCAACTCAACTTTTTGCATGAGCGTTTTCGACCAAGTCATTTCTTGTTTGTTTCGTTTCTATATTGGAAGTTGCATTCAAATGAATGTTAGTTTGCATACGAATTTATTCGCAGGAAATCAAACGGATTCACTTAAAGACTATTTTTAGTTTCTTTTTCTTTTTAAAATACACTTTGGACCTGATGTTTATGCGTTATTTTATCTTATATACCAATTTTGTTTCGTCCGAATTTTAGGAATATCTATTTAATTAAGTATTTTTTGTAGCTGTAAAGCCCTAACGGATAGGGGGTCTCATTTTAAGCAAAATTATGTAATTTAAAAGAGTTTTTTCTACTATTTTGGACATAGGTAGACCTAAAACTTTGATTATTAAAGCTTTCGTTATTTTAAAACATCAATTTTGCCTTGGTATATTTTTTTAAATTTTGGTAGGTATTGTTGGGTAGATCGGTAGGAATTTTCGCGATTGGCAATGCTGGGAAAGCATTCAAATGTACACACTTCATGAAATTCACCCACTCTTATCAATTTTCATTTCCTTTTGGCAAAATTTTATCGCGTGCGCCCACGAGTCCGAAAATCGCCTGATATATGCCTCACGCATGCGAATGACTGTTGCCATTCTATAAATTTTGTCGCTAGAACTTGCGACGACGTTTTACAAAATTTTGTCGTTAAAATAAAATCTAGGGAGTTCTTGGGACTTTTCACTACCAAACACCTTGTCCAAACAAGTGACAGATGCGGCTTATTTGAAACATTTACACATGCGCTTGATTGGTTGCAATCCTAATGTCTGTGTTTAGTAGGACATATGTTTTCAAAGTTTTCTAAAAAATGATTTAAATCGTTTGCCTTACCATTTCTTCCCTATAAAACAAGTTCCACTTAGTGTCAAATATATGACAGTCTTTCGGGCTTAGGTTAGGTTGTTTAAGCAGGTATGTGGGGAAATGACTTGCCCTGAGGAACCAGCTGAAATTACATTCAAAAGGCATAAACAACATATATTCCCTTTAGAGTTTTGAGAAAGTATTTCCCTAAATATTTACTTTGACTGCGTGATATTACCTTTCATTCACATAGTATGCGCGTTATGTCCTCAAAATCCTGCAGATCAGCCCAGAACACAACTGTATGTGCCAGGCACGATATGCGTTGATGAATTCGTGAGTCAGTGCGCCCAACACTAGTGCTGTGCGTTTTTGCATTGTTATACGAGTACTATACAGTACATATGTATGAGTTTAAGTCCATGTGGTTGAGTACGACGACCATACGGAAATGTACAGATTAAATTAACAAAAACACGACATTTTATGTCCAACGAGCGTAACAAGCGAAACTTTATCTAACTACTATCCTCGATAATTTTGAGACCCATTCAGCAATACTAGAAACAACCTTTGTGATATGTATTCAAAATGTTTAATCGATTAACAACTTTGGCACCTAACTTTAATTGTAAAGGTCGATGTGCAATTTTATTTTTGAATCAAAAAATAGAAACTCACCTGCTTCCGAAACATATTCAAATTCAAAGTAATTCTTGGCTTCCTTGCGAAAAAACTCAATAAAATCCTGTGCAACTATAGTCCCAGCCTGGTACTTGACACGCCACTCCTTTAGCGGACTCTCGGGTACTTCCTTAGGACGAGTCTCGTCCTCAAATTCAAATTCAAACATATTCTTCCTGTTCACTGTGTCTTATTGGTAGCTGTTTTGTAATTTTAATTTTGTGCCACAAGTTCAATTGGTAAATAATTTATTTTATTTCTTTATACTTGAATGTCACTTTGACAACAATGCATTAGTTCAGTTATTCCTTCTATATATGTAAAGGTATAATTTGTTTTATTTTCTATTTAAATTGTGTTACACCTATTTACTTGATAAATCTAAACGAGAAAAAAAAAGATATAAGAAAGGGAGATAGAATTGTTTTCACTTTTATTTTATCACAACACCATTCGTATTCGCAATACGTCGATAAGTAGGAAGCAAACAAGCAAATATGAAATACTAATTTTGAAGAGGCAAAGAGAATGCATAAGAATAACAAATAAAAATGAATCTTTTTTTTTTCAATTTGAATTTTATCAAAATTTATAATCTAATCACCGAACTCAAATAAAAAATTTAGAAAAAAAAAAAACAAAAAAAACTATGAGCTAGAAGAGCAACTTTTTAGATGATGAGTTGGTGATTAAACTTTTTTTTTATAATTCTTCTTTCAGTATTTGTTCGTTTTTGCTTTGTTTTTTTTTTTTGCGTCGTGGTTTTGTGGGGTAACAATTTGGTATCTTTGGATATATTTTTTTTTTTTGATTGAAATTCAAGCAGCACTTTCACTTATATCACAAGAAATTTTTAGAGAAAATATATATTATTTTTTTTTGTCATAAACTAAAGAGACACGCAGATGAAATTTTTAAGAAATTACTTTGTTTGTGGGTGCGCGCAAGTTTTATATGGTATGTAGTTGATTATTGTTTTTACTGAGCGACACGATTACATTAAAAAATTAAAATAAAATCGAGCAGAAAATAAAATTAGTGTAGATCGCAATTTATGGTATTTTTATCTCTTTCGAACATCGTTTGCTATTTCGCTCGGCTAGACTACCAAGGTTCAGGTAGAGAAAGAAATGTCAAATTGCTCTGACGAGACGAATACACTGAACTGAAATGAAGACAGCTGTTTTGCCAAGGTTCATGTGTATGGGGAGTGTTCGAAAGCGATGAGAATTTTTGTTTTTACAAAAATTTAAGTGTGTAATTTCTTACCTACATTTACACTTGGGAGCAAATGAGGTAATCTGTTTTTTTTTTATAAACAGGTGTTCAGAAAAAGATTTCGAACTGGGTTTTGTTGGACATTTTAGTCAGACGTCAAAAATTAATAGGAATTAACAATCAAGTTGCAAAGTTAACCGTCTCTTTATGATCTAATAACTCAGATGATTTTAGTTGAGATAATCAGAGATTAGTAGAATTGTAATACAGTTAAGAAATCTGTCTTAGCTGTGAAATTTCTAGAATGTTCTTTCAGAACCTTACGACTACAACATAAATTCTGAAAACTAAAAAAACCAAACGCTTTCGAGAACTGAAAATGGTATCGGAGACCTTACGTTTGCGGGTTTTCACGTCGAAGCTCAGGCTTTGTTTTTTATGTAAAAACTGTACTACTATAAAGTTAGCAAATTCAGTTTAACATTTATATTCTAAGCAAACAAATAAATCTAATTGTTATTAAAACTTAGTTACACAAAAGTTAAGAAAATATATGCAAAACAGTCAAATATCCGCTCAGCATTGAGTGTAATAGTAACCTAAATATAACCCTTAGACACCTTATAAAGATGGATGTGCATATTGTCGAATCGTTTTTTTTTTTTTTTTTGCAAGGTAATTTTTATTTAAATTTTGCAAATATAGAACGTAATGAAGTCATTTGCACTGGTGTTAATCTACCACATCATAGAAAAATAGCACCTTTAAACACGCAATAATGCAAGCTAGTCCGAAGGCTTACACGAATTAAAAAAAAGAAAGATTGAAAAAACTAAATAAATAGCACGAGTTTGTGTCATGTTAAAAAAAATTATATAAAATTGTTTCCAGATGACTTGACGAATTTAAGAAAAATCACAATAGGGGTTGCAATTTTTCGTGTCCGTAAAGCTAGAATCGGTGTAGCTGCCAAATTTGGAATCAAAAACGCGACCTGATAAATGTGTTATGTCGTTTTCGTTTGGTAATCCGGAAGATTTCCGTACTCTTGTGAAGTAGTCAGAAACTACAACTTATTCACTTGATAATATAGTAGTTCAAGTCCAATGCAGTGGAAAGAGGAAAACCTACCAAGCCTATGCAATATTGTACTTTATAGAAATCGAAAAATATGGTTTCATATAACATACAATTCATCGGGAACATCCATGACATCATCCCCTGCTCCTCATAACCTCTCTCGTATGTAGTTTTCTCTGGTGCTAAGACCCCTCATCCGCTTCTTCCTTTTCTGCCTCTAAGAAAAGAGCTTTTTATTGTATCCATTATTTGTTAAATGCTTTATTTTTTTAATTAACCTACATTTTAAAAAAACTTTCCATATTCGCCTGGACGGACAATTTTTTTATTGACAAATAAGACAGCGATTTGACAGTAAAACAAGTGGATAAGCATGTTTCCGGCGGATTCTTCGATAGCAGTAGAGTGAAATTGAATAAAATAGGTGAAGTGAAACTCAATTCCGACGGATTCTATCTACGATACGAGGTGATTAACTTCTTATATTAGAAAGCCAATGTTAGATTGAGAGAATGGGCTGGAAACTCCAGTCCTAGGTCGCGCCTTATGGAGTTAAGATGAGGCGCTCCGGGAAGTGTTTCTTCAAAACAGTCATTGAGAGAGAGTCGTGGCTCTTTTCTGTTGGAGACGAAATGTTAAAACAAACAACCCCAGCTAAAGAAATCGCACATCTCATTGTGACTTAAGGTGATGCCAAGCCGGGAGAGCCTATATGGGGCTCTGGCACTGCGGTTCCTTATAGAGCCTATTGTGCCTTAATGCAAAGTCCTTTAATGCAATTCTGGGGGATTGGTTCAAGCCCAGTAACGACGCATGCTCTATTTGTTGATGCTTCACTACTGAAAATGGGCTCCATCACTGAAAAAAAAAGCAATTGGGTTCCAAACGATCAGAGGCAGACGCATATTTATGTATGGAACACTTTTTTGATTGCAAGATTGAAGCTCTTACTACCTCGATGTTCTCAGGTGATCTGATGGGCCCAAAGACTCCAGTTCTTTGTCTTGTAACACTCGCGGTTTGTCTGAACATAAAGACCACCCTTGTAACATGATTTTTAATCCCGGACAAGGCACGGCGGAATAGAAAACATTTAAAAGAGCTCATCTGACAGCTACGATATCGAACGTTACATCAAGGTTTTGAAACGCTATTTTATTTAGATAGAAAGCAAACAAAATACAAAACATTTGCAAAAAAAAAGGATTTTTAAAATATCTTTCGCTCCAATGTAAAAGGAAATAATCAACACATTTTTAAACTCAGCCACAAAAAAAGACAATCGCATTCAGCAGCTTTTGATGTTAATATATTCCAACGACAAATACAAAAAAAAAAAACGGAAAAGTTCTACTCCACCATTTCAAAAGTCAACAGCCCTGCCACATCAAAAACAAAAAACAGCAAAACAAAAATAAGCGCAAGCTTTTTGTTACAAATGTGTTGGCAAATGGCCAAGAAAAGCTCAACGTACACACATTTCCACAATCGTTTGGTTATCTCACAAAGCCTTACGAACGTAAACAAAGGACCTGTCCTCGTACCATGTAACTTATAGCTTCGTTCACGTTGGGTGATACTACTTTTAGAGTGTTTTTTTGCGTTAAAAGACGCAGTGAAAGTGAATTAATCAAAATCTATTGCTAATAATTAATCGAAAAGTTTGATCATAAGTTGACGAAGGAACCCCTTTCAAGAACTTGAATCTCCTAGCGCAAAAGGATAAGAATTTTCATAAAATCAAACGGAAAAAAAATCAATAAAACTTTTTCTAGAAATTAGAAAGCCTTCTCCTAACAATACCAATCGACCATTTTAGTTGGGATGTAGAACTTCGTTGTCACAGTTTGGCATTTTTTTTTACGTTCAAAACGTGTATCGTGTGCGTCTTGTGTTTATATTTAATTATCTGTCCTAACGCAAAGAACGTACCAACTTAGGGTTTGAGGGGGAATCGAAAAATTTTCCGATCAAGGTCACTGTTTTGACTGTGATTTATGCGATTGTACATGAAAACTAGTCGTAGGATTTTTTACATCCTTTGTTTAGTGGGGCTTATAACAGTTTTACATAAAGACATTGACTTTCGCTACGGCAAATAGTGTATAAGTCGCGGTTGGGATTAAGGGATACACTTGATGTTATAATGGAAGGCAATGCCGTAGATGATGTGCATATCTCTAATGGTAATTGCTCAATAAAAACAACAACATCGGCACAGGCATCCACGCCCTTGGAGTGTAGAGACACATTAGACGAGGAAATAAAAACAGAATTGTTATCGACACCATTGTCGGATGTAAATAACTCGGCGGTGGGGCCGGACACACAGAAACCCAGGTGGCTGTCATCGTTGCATCATCTAATTTTCATACTAACATGTGCGTTAGCCGTGTTTGTCGTCTTTCGAAATGTACTAACATGGTAAATATTAATTTAATTAAAAATATATCTATTATTTGGTAGAATTTGTTTTATTTTTATTTTTAATATATGACCCTTAGGTTACGGTTTCAGAAAAACCAAATGATTATTAGACCATCATACGCTCGTTATTTTGATTTAATTCTTCTTTAGTTTGAAGTGAAATGCTGTTAAAATGCGTAAAATAAAAATAATATCCCGACATAAATTCTGGACCTCGATCGTAGTTGCTTACTATACTTTATCTGGGCCTGATGTTCATTCCCGCCACGGCGAATATTGCGCGAAATAGTAAAATGTTAATGTTTATTTATTTTAAGGAAATTTAAAGCAATTCATTTTAAAACTCGATATCCGATCATAACCACAAAGATTAAAAACTGGGGTAATTTAATTTTCATTCATATAGATATAAGCATTTATTTGGTTTATGTTGCGGGGCGAATTTTTGAAGGTAGAAAGGGGTTGGCTTCATTTTGTTCCGTTCTTCTTAAAGACATGCAACATCAACGTCTTCAATTTCTTTTCTCAACCCAACTTGGCAGATAAAATTTTACTTTAATTATTTAACTGTAGTTTTTTTGAAATAACTAAGGTCCTATAGTTTCAAAAGTCATTTCACCCAGATATAGTGGTGTAAACTCATCAGTATACATAATACACCCGCACTTTTCTTGGCAACAACATCTTAAAATTCTGAACATCTCTTTTATTGTTTCTAGAACAAATGCGCATACTTAGATATTGTAAATAATTTTTCGTAAGCATTTTTGTAGATATATAAAAATTTAAAATATATTAATGTAAATATTCTCAAAAACGCTAAATTTAGTTTTGTTTTACTTGGCCTTTGGTATTCCCAGATGCATGTTAAAGGTACACAACCAAGTTATGTCGCAGTTTAAAGATAGTTTTTTTCCCTATAGTGTTTATAAATTGTTGGATGGATTGAAAAATTTACACACTAACGGCCTTATTAGTATACTATGGTCGCCTTTCTGGAAGTATGTATAAGAAGCTTTTAATGCAATATCTTAATATCTGCCATCGCAAAGGCACTGTCGGCCCTGAATGTAGATAAAGCAATCGGTTAGCTGATTAATCTATTACTTACAAGTAGGACTACCAACTCAAAACAGGCTATATCATCTGTGAGAAGGTCTGTCAGTGAAGGAACCCCAAAAGGTGGTGTTCTGTCCTCCCTTTTCTGGAACTTTGTTGTGAACAAACTACTTACATGCCTTGAAGCGGAGGGTTGCAAAGCGGATTACATTGTTAATGCCGTCTCAGGCAAGCACCTCAGTACCATAAATATAAGCTTGAGTATAAGCTTGACTTTCTCTGAAGAAGCTAAATATCTGGGTCTGATTATAGATAAAAAGTTGAACTAGATATAAGTCGTTCTAATCAGTATAGTAGACCTAGACCGTTGATCATCTCTTCAAAAGTTTGCCTATGTTTCATATTCACCTTTGTTGGGAGCCAGGTCACAGGGACATTCCTGGCAACTGTAAAGCTATTGAACTCGCCAAATTAGGTATAACATTAAACATATCCCGTACTTGTAAACTGTCCCTAAGGCTGGCTGCTTTAGAAACAAACTTTAAGTGGACAAGTGTTATAACATGTCTAGCGACGAAACGATCGAAACAGTTTATCTCTCCAAGCAGATGAAACATTAGCTCTACTATAGGTATCATCAACGGACAATTTTTTTTTAAACAAATCACTGCACCACATAAGTTAAATCGGCATTATTAATAAGGCTGTACGTTTTTAAATTTCCAACAAAACCATTTAAATATTTCTCATTTTTTAAAAATGTTCAGCTCAAAGTTAAATTTTATTCAAATGCACTGGTTTTATATTGTAAGCTCTGTGCGGATATTCAAAGTGTTTATTACGAACAGCTATCCTTAAGGGGCAGCCATATAATAGACTTAAATGAGATTTACCTTATATCAAAACTAAACAAAACGCTTATTAAATTTCCCTCAAACACTCTAGTTATCCAAAATGAACTTTATCAAATTATCAAAAATGTTATATTGGAGCGACGAAAAAAATTTGGAAACCATACTTTTATAACAACATGCTTCTTGCAACCAATTTGAAAAATAGATAAGAGTGCTAAAAGTGATGTTGGTGTCACCTGTCAAATTTCCTTCCTGAACTTAAAATTCAGTTACACTTTTGCTTAAGCCCATAATGTTAACGAAACTCAACGAAACCGAGCATAATTCAATTATGGTCATGCTAAAGTATTTTAATGTAAGGTGACATTTCATTTAGCTGGCATACGCTTATTAAAATCTCTTTATTTCGACGAATTTTCTTAAAGTGGAAGGTCATGCTGTTACCAATATTCACTTGACGGTAGAACAAGTGTTAATTTTATTAAAATGGGAAATTAGTTTAGAAAAATAAAACTATTGTCGTATTGTTTATTACACCCTAAAGAAAGGGTGCCCAACTTAAATATATCAATTTCTCTCTGAAATGTGAAAACTTGCAAAACATGTAAAAAAACGCATTTAACCAAATTTGTGTAGCAGAATTCTATCAAGAATGTAAAAATAAGTGTCACGACAAGTTTTCCCAACTGTCCTCCTTTGCAGCACTTTGCCGTCCTTTTTCGACTTAGAAAATGTTTCTCTAAATTTCAAAATAATTAGCCCACAAATCAAAATACCGATGTTTTTACGTTTAGAGTCTTGTTGGTTTAAACTTGCTAAAGAAGCTTTCACAACGCCTGCCACTTTTTGAACATCGCTCTTCAAGTTTAAGGTATAAGTTTTATTGGAGCATGTTTAGAAAGTTCGTCAATATCTTTATTATCAACACAAAAACAAATATTCGAGTTGCATGGAAAGACAAATTTTAAAATGTTGTAATATAATTGACGAAACGGTATGGATAACCTCCTGGATATAGTTATAAAACATCGAAAGTTTTAACGTTTCTTTAACTGTCAATCAAATATTGGTTTAATTGACTATTCTTCATTTGTGTTTTTATGAACGGATTATACTTATTAATTTGATAAAAAAAGGCACCTTTTCCTTAACAGCAAAAACGGAGCCAGTACGAATGCATTCGAAAACAAAAACGTAATCAACAACAGAAAATTGTTTTCTTGGCAAATAGAATTTCACCGTCTGATGGAACAATCGAAACAGCCCTAGATGACTTTACGTCGTATTATTGTTGGAAAAAATACTAAGTCAGTTCATGTACTTTAAGCACACTAACATAAATTTGCCAAAGAGTATCTACTCGAGCGCATTGTACAAGAAAAGTCACTCACTTTTTAAATGTCACAGACATATACGTGCGATCGACAGATCAAAAAATAACTAAAGACACGGCACAAGAGCAGCAATACAAAGGAAAGTCATCTCACAAGGTTTGGAAATTTTTCATATATCAGCCCAAAGAAATTTTTTTGCAGCATGGAGAATCTTTTTATTCCCTCATGAACAAGCACTCTATTCTACAAAAAGCGACATAATTTGTTTACTTACGCGAACAGGCTTGAGTTTAATTTGGTATTTTTTTTTCGTAAAAATGATCTGCTTTACTTTTTATTTAATATTTAATATATATAGTGGAGCTGAGTGAGTACCTACTGTAAACAGAAACTGAATTCAATACGAAAAAAATACCTTTGTTCTGTTCCTGTTGCGAGTGTAAGGAAAATGGGTCTGAAAAGATTATTTAATTCGAATTCTAAAAATATATTTTTAAATTACTTTTCATTTTTGAAAAGTATAAATTTCAGATTTGTAATGTTGTTTTGCCTATTTTTACTATAACCACAAAAAATAATCTATATATACCTACATATATTTTAAATTAATATACATAAATATTTATTGCCTGTGCTATAACCTTAGCTTAATTTTCGAGAATGAACTCAAACGTATTTAATAAAATAATTTCAAAAAATTTATTTTTTTTTTAAACTTAAAATGTTCGTTGATTAATCAGAAGGGTTTTGATAAAATGCTTTTTCTTTAAAGCAACATGGAAATAAACTTTATATGGGAGATTTGTTAACCTGAACATACACTATAAAATTTAAAATAATAGTGGACTCCACCTAAGTCGAATTCTCATGGGATACAAGAATTTTATCGAGTTAAAGGGAGTTCGACATAGAGAATGGTTTTGAGGGTAATGCTAAAAACGGCGAAAAAAATTCGAGTTTGGGAGAAATTCGACTTGGGGAGAGTTCGAATTAGGGAGACTCCACTGTAAGACCCAAACACAAAAAATGGAATGATTATTCCAGAAATCGAACATTCTTTGTGGTTGAAAAGGACAGTGATATCAAAAAAAAAATATATATATATATATATATATGTCCGCTTAGAGACTAAACCTGCTAACTCCTTAAATGACAATTTAACAAGAGAAAGAAAAAACTACACTAAAGTGCATTTTATCTCTTTGTATAAAAATTCAAAATATAAAAATTTGAGGTTTAATTTTAATAGGCATTTTTTTTTGACAGTTCACACTTGACTCCTATCAGATTGCTTTTCCATTTTTCTTCAGTTTCGTTTGGCAAGTCATCATAACGACATAACGACTATATGCTTCCTGAAATTCAAGCCTATAGTCTCTGTGAGACCAATTTCAAAGAAACGGCGATACGAGCAATACAGCGCGTGAAACAATGCACTTGTTGAGAAATCATTTCGGTGAGCATTTAATTTCACGTTTTGCAACAGTAAATTGGACGCCTAGATCGTGCGATATCGCAACTTTGGACTATTTTCTCACACATTACTCGTGTTATTCGCTATGCTTGAACGGGTCGCTCAAAATTAGACCTTCCGAATGGACCACCTCAGACAGTTGTGGCCAACATTTACATAATATAATTTTTAAAAAGTAATTGCCATGAATTGTTCTCTTAACCGATAATAAAAATTTGAATAAATCAAACCTCACGATGAATCACCCTATATAAGGGTTGTTTCCTAAGTCCTACCTATCACTATCACCTATCACCTATCCTATCACGCTGTTTTTCCTTTACAATTATTAAATCTAACCAACGTGAACTTCCGTTGTACCGTGTCCATACAACAAAAAAAAAACATCGTACGCTGAACTCGAAACCGTAGGTGTGAAGCCTGCTTTAGGCATCCAAAAGCTTGACTGTTTTGTGATATTTTTATTTTGATGTTCGATGTGAATTGAAGAAAGAAACATACTGAGCAATTTTTTAAGGAATCTAAACTTATGTAAAGTGTTTAAAATCAAACAAAACTTATTAAAATTAATTGTTTTAATAACGCAATTTAGAAAAGTTCATCATAAAGCGGCAAAATTTCGTGCGTCCCAGTTTTGCACTTTATATTACTTCGTAAATAGTCATTACAACTGACACGTATTTTAGTTATGGCCGCTTCTGTTGTTTAAATCGCTGAGAGCTTACTATTGAAATGCACTCACCTCATTGCTTATTCCTCGCGGAGATACACAAACTACAAAATACACAACCAAGGCCGATGTCGAATGCATCTCAAGAGTGAACGAAAGCTTTGAAATCGAATAATTGATGAAAATGCACTACGCGCATGAATTTCAAGTTCAAAACCTGAGTAAGTAATGCACTCACTAAACAGAATGTAAAATGAAAACAATTCTGTAAACAATTAGCTTCTCTGTCCCCTCTAAAGCCCAGACCGCAGACCCCAGACCATAGTTCCGCACGCAAACTAACCGATGGCGTAAAACCGCCGAACAGAGGTCGGTCAGTGTGTTCTTATCCAACGGATCGTGGATACAATTTCTCTAGCGTGTCTATACCAAGATCACTAGGCTGAACAATTTTCCAGTTTCGCTGCGTAATTTAGGTTTATTGACCGAGAAGTTTGCTTTAGACCGGTGTTTGTGCAAAACATCCACAACTTGCTTTTATTGTTTTGTTTGCACTTTTTGTTGTTCCGTATTTAGTTTTGTGAAAATATTATGAATAAAGAATTGATCATTTTTGATTTTCCAATAAGGCACTTGCAAAGCTTCTGGGGAGCATCCGGTGACTTTTGGCAAGCGCAATGGGACAAATTCATCGACATTACTGGTGAGTATATAGTGTATACCTAATATATAGTTGAATTTATGTTAACATTGTTGGCTCCCCTAATTTAAATAAAATTGTCTCCAATCAGATTTAAAGTGTCTGTTATTAAGTGAATGATATGCAATCTATTGAAACACAAAGAAATTGGTGAGTCGCGCGCATGATTTTTTGTTTGTTTTTTTTTTACGACTATGAATGACACATATGAAATGAAAAAAAAAAAATAGTTTGACGGAATTTAGATTTTGTTTATTGTAGAAAGTGCATTCTCGTGGCAAAGACGGAATTTTAGTTACAAAAAAAAATAATTCAATCATAATTATGAGTGCTTGTTACTATTGCCATTGTCATAGAGTGGTGAGAATACGTGCGACACTGCCAACTGCCAACTGTTTTGGACAAAAACAAAACAACAAGCATGAGATAGTTATCGCCGAACTATTCATAGTTCTGCTTTTGAATAGCTAGAAACCAAAACAGACATATTAAAATTAATCACAGTTCAACAGGTTGTAGTCGTATTTTACGATCTTCACTCTAAATCGTGTTAATTTTGTTTGCTTATTATCGGTCGTATAACTGATTCAGATAAGCATAGATTATTATGTATACCAAGTAAACAACCTGAAGTGTATTTTAATTATAAGTAGGAAATTAAGCCTTCAATTTTTGTTTGCAAGACTTCTTCATATTTATTTATCCCGTCAAATTATTATTTGTGCTGAAATTTGCATCAGAAAAGGTATCTACACTAAAAAATTAGCAAACATATTGATGATAAATAAGAACAAAGTAAATGATACATAATATTAAAAAATTTTCACACAAATTCTTCAGTTTATTAATGTACTTGCGGTAGATGTGATTCGCGTTACCTAATAGTTTATTACGAGAAGTGGGAGAAGAGTTCTTTTTGAATAGTAAATGCATTAAGTACGTTCGTACCTTTTTTATACGTTTTGTTTTTTTTTTAACTTTCTCGGATATTAAAGAGGGAGTTATTGTATTCGTGCTGAAAATTTAAAAACAAACTGTTTAAATTCGGTCTTTGATGCAACTTTTTTAAAATTTCAAAAACCCAAAAATATTCTGTAAATCGTAATTTTTGAGTTAAATAATTTTTTTTTATATATTTATTAAAAATTTTCGAAAACACTGCTGCCAGTTTAAAATCCACTACTGCTCAAGGATATCGAAAACTGACTAATGTCTGTATTAATGGTATTGCACCTAGTCCTTCGATTAATCAGACATTTAGTTCTGTAGTTTCTGAAATTACTTGAAAATTATGACAGCAGGTCGGATGTTTGAACTTTTTTGCTTGAAACTAATGTCGCTTTCCATTGGACTTTGGAGTAAATGATCTGAAAATTGCTATTTTTTAGCGAGAAGATTCATACCTACTACCGTGTTATTTAAATTTGCAATTCGTAGAATTTTCGTACTTCACTTTGTTTTTTCCAAACAGCTTGTAAAATGGTATTTTTATTATACTATATTTAAAGAAGATTCACTAATAACCATTTTAATTTGCTTGCCAAGAATTATATTTAAAAGATATATTTAAAACTGAACAAACAAATTGCCGGGTTTATAAAATTATATGACATTATTAACATTTCTTGGACTATTACATTAGGTCTATAAAATGTAGGTAAAATTTGTCTGGTTTACTTTTTTAAAAATTTTTTAAAGTTATTTGTGAAAAAAACAATTTTAAAACATAGGGCGGTTTTTAAATAAAGCTGCAACTATGCATCGAATGCAGCAGAAAATCGTTCGTTCTTAGAACTGTTTATTTCTTCCGTAAATTTAATACAAAAACTTAAAGCCATATATGGCGTTATATGCGGTAGTCTATCTATTTTTTGTAAAGTTATGCATATCATTTAGAGTAGTTATATGTCAAAATCAGAGAGTTTTACGTTGACGGCTTATTAATGAAAGTAGAATGCTAAAAGACCCATCGACTATTCAATGTCTTATTCGTCAAAACTACAGAAATCACAACTTAAAATACGTTTTTTCTTACAGTGATATTCTGATGTGACCTATAGATACATACATTTAAAAATAGATATTTTAAAGTAAATGTGTATATAAAAAGGGTCTAGCATTGAAAAAGCAAGGGTATAGCAAAGGGTTTTTGAGAGGAGATGGCGTTGTTTTTAGGACCCACTTCTGAATTTCTATAAGGCATCAGAACGAAGGTCTAATCCACAATCAGCATATTCCCAAAAAAAAGGATTATTAAATTAATAATATTAATATAAATTAATATTAAGTTATAAAAAAATTGTTATTATGTTTTTTACATATAATATAATATTATGGTTGCATAAATTGTCTTCGTCATACAATAGAAATTTATCCATTGATATCGAGGTTTGTTCAACAGTTAGTATCACCATTGTGATTCATATCATATGAAGTCAGTAATATGATATTAGTATATCCGTACGTCGATATCTTTTTCCTTAATTTGTAGAAAAGATATCATCCGATTTCAGTTTCAAGGTAAATGATTTCGAAAAATGTTCGATATTAGTAAATCGTTCAAAATGTGGAACACTGAAAACGAATTCACTTGGTTTTCAGTTTCGATTTTTCTTCACTCGATTTCTGGAACCTAGCTGCAAGACTCTAGTATTTTCGAGTACAACTTCAAGAAGTTTACTGGAGCATATCTTTTCGGTCTTGTCTGTGATGCTATTACTGATGAATCATCGAGCGCAATTCAAATCTCAAATCATAAAAAATGTCCAAAAGATTTATTGAATATTCGCCAATGCGAAGCTTTATAGTGCTGGTTTGCCTTTAGTGTGGCAAAAAGGATAACGTCACCAATCATCTCAAATTTGTCTATTATCACGAAGCAATTGGATAAGTTGGTTAAAGATAAAGTTAGTTGTGTAATCAATGGGTTTGTTAGTAATTGCCAACATGGTTTCTAGAAAGGTGGATAAACTTGTTCTTCTCTAGTTGAGTTCACTGGTTACTGCATCAATTCTTGGGGAAAAGCATAAACAAAAATTTCATGTAGCATACACTGCCTTTGTCAAAGCTTTCAGTACAACAGGTTAAAGAGGTTTTCTTGTTATCTAATTGGAAGGAAACAGCAAGTAATTGGGGAGCACATTTCAAGTTCAAGCTAATATTATTTATTGTTTGATACGGAAAACGACAACATGGGGGGGCCAAATTAAATATTTCGACGAAATTTTAAATATCGAAATGTTGGAAAATTTATGGGGATTAACTAGGAACATCCGATTAAAAGGTGTAATTTTAGTAGCATTTGAAAAATTCTCAAAATTCAGTGGGAACAGAAAACATTAATTTACTTTGAAAATAGAGGCGCGAACAAAAACTCACAGCAAAATCATATTTACCAATAAAACAATTTATTTTTAACAGGGGAGGATCCACTATTTCTATGGGTGGTGGGCACAACCGCATTCACAATGTTCGTATACTGGCTCTTTGGCGGAGTCTACACATTTCTGGACTTGACAAATCGACCGAGATTTCTGCGGAAATATAAAATTCAGCCAGGCACAAATGAACCAGTGGACACGCATCGATTAATGAAGGTCCCTACCAAACATTTAACTATATATCAAACCGTTTCAAATAACATTTACATTATTCGCAGGTAATAACAAGGGTAATCGCTAATCAAATCTTCATTGGGATACCAATTGCCTTCGTCAGCTACAAACTGATGAAATTTCGAGGTCTAACATCCATCCGGGAGCTTCCAACATTTCATTGGGTTTGTTTCGAGCTAACAATGTGCATCCTAATGGAGGAAATAGGCTTCTACTATTCACATCGGCTACTGCACAGTAAACATATCTACAAATTCATTCATAAACAGCACCACGAATGGACAGCACCAATTGCAGTTACAGCGATTTATTGTCATCCGATCGAGCACATATTTAGCAATCTTTTTCCACCATTTTTGGGCGTTTTCCTTATGGGGAGTCATGTGGCTACCGCTTGGATGTGGTTTGCCCTGGCCATTCTGTCCACATTGAATGCACACTCCGGATATCATCTGCCATTTTTCCCCAGCCCAGAAGCTCATGATTTTCATCATCTAAAGTGAGTTATGGAACATTTTGAAAAAAATTCAACTCGACTATCAAAATGAAATCCTTTACAGGTTCAACAATTGCTTTGGAGTCTTGGGAGTCCTAGACAGGCTGCATGGGACCGATTCGATGTTTCGATCGACGAAGGCATACGCCAGGCACATTATGATGCTAAGCTTGGTGCCACCGCGTGAGGCTTTTCCCGATGAATCTAAATAAAATCTAATCTAATCCCGACGAATCTAAAATAAACCGTATTCTTAGGGCATGAATAGAACTCTAGAACAAAATGATTCACCATAAAATCCACGCGAGGGCATTCAGTAGATCAAAAATTTCACAGAGAAGACACTTTGTAATACGACATAAATATTTACTTGAACTTTAGTTACATACATAAATATAATGTTAATTTGTTTAGACGAAAAGTGTATGAAATGGGTTGTAACCATTTCATGCGAAACAATGGTTTACCTATTTCTGGTGATGTTCGCAACCACAAATGTGATAGAAATGTTTTAATTTTTTGTATTGTAAACATAATCGATATGGTAGAGTATATAATTTAAGAAAGAATCACTCACAAGCAAGACAAGCATTACAAAAATCCATACAAAATAGCATAAATTTGACTTTTTAGTTTTGTGAAAATATATCAATTCTTTGATTGCTTGGTATTCAACTTGACTGGTGAAGGTGATATATTTTTACAAAAACAAAAACACACTGCAAATGGTGCAATATTCATACTTGTAACTTGGAATAATAATTTTAATGTATAGATAATAAATGTAATACCAACAATTATTATTATTTTTTTGTTTGTGAATATTAAGAAATTAGAATAAACGCACATAGCGAGGATGGAAAGTCTTTTGGTTTCAGCAAGGCAAGGGCTATACATGAATAATGGCAGAGAATCGGGGTTTTGCTTTAGTGACCCAAGACAGCATTATGTTTTGAAAGCTTTAAATTCTAGTCTATTGGTTTCTCCAACTGAAGAATGCTGTCAAGTTAATTAATTAATAGAGAATTTATGGAGTTTAACATACGTTGCCGTTCAAGCTATCTATCTACAATTTATTACTCTTTTTTTAAAAAATGTGTGTTTACAATATTTATACAATTGTTTTTCTTAAGTCTAGGATAAATCTAATATTCTGCGAGCACTGATGGGGCTCTGCGTTGTGCAAATGATAGTTTATTATTACATTTTTATTTTAAAAATTATTTTTGAAATTTATTTACATTTTTTGATTGATTATTTGTCGTACAGCGTGAGTGGCGCCGACGGTCATTGGTGTGGTTTGTTGGGGTGGGTTGGAGATTTAGTTCGTTGGCTTGTATTCTTCTTCGTGTTAGATGGCTTGTCTGTGTTTCCATTGCTTTCCGGCAGATCGTTAACCACGGTTGTATCGCGTTCCAGCAACCACGTAGAAGTCTTCGAATGAATCTTCTTGGACTATTCCAAGATCTGGTTCAATTAAAGCCATCACGTGGGGATAGTAATCCTGTATTGATGGAGTCTCTGAAATGATATGAATCAAAGGGTTGGGATGGGATAGGATATTGCGCGTCATTTTCGTTGAAAGCGAGCACAGATATTGGTCAATGGGGATAAGATTGGCGGCTTCATATAGGACTTCTGTTCTATAATAGTGGTTGTTGTGAGGGTTTCGGTAGAGCGAAGTACAGTGCCGAAGCACTTTTCGCTCGAAGATTTGTATTTTTTTCATGTAACTGGGACTGATAGTGTACCAGATGGGAAAGCAGTAGGTTATTATTGGACGTATCAACTGCTTGTAGAGAAGAAGTTTGGTCCTTGTCTCGAGTCCGCCTCTTATTCGCATAAGTGGCAGGACTAACGATAAGGCAAAGTTTGCCTTTTGAAGGGTAAGGGCTACGTGACGGTTGAACTTGAAACGTTCTGAAAAGTTCACCCCTAAATATCTGACCTGTTGTTTTGGCAGTATTATGGAGTTGTCGGGCAGGGTAAGAGTTAGCTTTTTACATTTCGCTACAGTGTTGTTGCGAGCAGTGCCGCAGGGATTTCGAAATGTTATAAGCTCCGTTTTAGCGTAAGTCCGAAAACAAATATGAGAAGCGAAGGGTACTGTCATTAGCGAAGGAATGGATTGAATTTAAAGAGACAGAAAAGGGATCATTAATAAAAATGAGAAAGAGAGTCGATGGCAAAACGGAACCTTGAGGAATACCAGCATTTATTTGGTAAGTTGCAGACTTGAAACCGTCCAAAAAAAAATTGGATTTAACGGACCCGAAAGGTATTTTGTAATCCATTACAGACAGGTATCATCGAATCCAAATGCACGCATTTTTATTCAAAGAGCCTGATGCCAAACTTTGTCAAATGACTTTGAAATATCAAGCGCAACGACTTTACTTTTACCACCACACCACTAGTTTCACTTTTCGATTAGTTATGTCCGAAAATCACAAGTGGAGCCGTTGTTGCGAAAACCGTTCTGCCAGTCATGAAAAAATGTTCGGTATTCCAGATATTTCATAAGCATTTCCATGGCCTTGGAAAGAACGAAGGGCTGGACAAATGCTGTTGTCCATTTTTTCGGAGAAGAATAGGACAAATAGAAGAGCTTAGCTTTGCCAGCGTGGAAGATCGCCTCTTCAGAACGATATAGGAATCAGGAGCTCGAGTTAAACCCATTTGTTATGTAAAACTAAAGCAGCAACAGTTTCCTATGTAAATCCTTCTAAGATATCTTTGGTAGGGTCAATGTTTACAACGAGTAAAGTTAAGTCTCTGACTACCTCGAAGCTTGAAGTTGCTGCTGTAAACAGTTACTTTTTTTTCTAGACTGTTGGGAAGATTTGTGTCCCTATTTACCAGGAGACCAATTGGTTTCGCTAGTAAAGTAAAGCAGTAACAACTTGCAATAGCCTAAGTCTTCAAGCGAGAGACTCTCCACTGTTAAGTCACCATCAATAACCACATTACCTGGTTCACACCATTTAGAATCAGTATCCAACATCATTAATGAGGTAGCCGAGATGGTATGATACAAATTCCTATATTAAATGGAAGCTGGGCTAAGTTATCAGTATAAAAAATAACTTCCAGCTCACAAGTTAGGAGGTCGGCACGGCTATATGGCTACAAGATCGCTGGCTCTAATGGTCCTCCAGCAGAACTATTTAAGCATGGTGGTGATGTTTTGGTAGGGTTCATGCTCCAAAACGACTGTGCGAATCGCCCAAAACCAAACAAATTTTATTTTTATCATTCGTATTTTGATTTTGGGCGATTGTTCGCACTGCCCACCAAAACATCAATCAAATATGGGTGGAAAAAACCATGCCCAATGGCTGGATAATCAGCTTTATATCTTCCTTATCTACAAGAAAGGCGATCTTGCAAGAACTAACGAGTTATATCCCTGCCTAATATCGCATATAAGAAAATAGTATCGAAATCCGATACCGTGTAAACGACGCAGTCCGTTTTGCGACACACTAATCGGCACTTTTCAGTGTGCCATCTGCTCTATGACCATAATCGTAAATCCATTTGACTTCAAAATCGAGTTTAATACCCCCTTAAATAGAAAAGAGAATAAAATACGTTTATTAAAACAGTCACTCGAACAATATCAATAACGATAATAGCTTATCAACAGCTACTGTTGAGGTGGTACCTAACAGAGAACTGCATGAATGGCAAAAAAATCACGTTCAAATAAACAATGTCAAAAATGAGTTGAATGAAATAGAATGCGAAGCCGAATATGTTTGAGTGAGTGAGTGCGGTCAGGTAGAACTCGGACGCACAACATTCAAACCAAAAAAAAACGAATTGAATGAGTGGGAATGCGTTGGAATAAGAGGTTGAGTTTCGAATGGATTCGAATGACAAAACGGGGTTTTTAATTGTTGTCTTGTCGCGCATAAAGAAAAAGAAGAAACTAAAAAACGACAGTCTACTGCTTGCGTCTCTTGAATCGAACGAAACGAATGCACCCAAAAACCCGAGTAATTCGAGTGTCTGTTGCTGTGCCAAATTGTTCATTCCGCTTTACGCTTCATTTATTCTCATTCATTTCGCTGAATGCAGTCTGGTGTGAGACACATCACGCACTCACATAGCTACTCATTCGTATCATTATGTGCCTCGCACTCACTCAATTCAACTCAATGTTGTGAGTGAAGCCATGCAGCTCTCTAGTACCTAATTATACTCCTTTACCCCCAAGTTGAATAATCAAGACTAAGCTGTACAATCTGATTTCCTTATCGAAAGTCTAAAATCCACGGATTAGATTGACAATAACTACAAACACCCCAATCTATTTAAATTCCTTTTGACATTTTAAAAATAGTTTTAGTACATCAAACTCAAGCGTTATCGATAAGTTTGTTAAATATTCATAATCATAATCAATTTAGTTTACTTTCTGCCAGCTTAGGTGTAAGCAGTGGGCTTTATCATGGCTGCATTATTTGAAAATTTCTTTGAGCCAAAATGGAATAAATTTCTCGATAAAGTTGGTAAAGTCAATTAATATCTATCATCTATCGTTCCACTACTTAAAATTAAATTTGATTTGTAATAGGAGACGATGACTACAACGTATGGATGTATGGGACGGCCATCATATCAACGCTGACCTATTGGATCGTTGGGGGTCTGTTTATTTATATGGATTTTACAATGAGCCCAAAATCTCTGCGAAAATATAAAGTTCAAGTTGGAACTAATGAGCCACTGGATTGGCCAACATTTAAAAAAGTAAATATTCATAAAAGTATCTTAAGAACTTTTCAAATAGCATACTTACTTCTTTATTGCTCTAGGCCCTCAAAGTTATTCTGTTTAATCAGTTTGTTATTGGCTTCGCGGTATTTTACGCTTTTTATAGATTAATGCAAGTTGTTGGTTTGAAACCCTTGAGAGAATTACCAACAGCGTCATCAATCGCTACCAATATTATTGTATTTGTTCTACTTGAAGAGGTGTTCTTCTACTATAGCCATCGACTTTTGCATTATAAGTCGCTGTATAAATTGATTCATAAGAAACATCACGAGTGGACATCGCCAGTTGCAGTTACCGCCATCTATTGTAATCCAATTGAACATGCTGTTAGTAATTTAATACCCGTGTTTCTGGGTATAGTTATAATGCGGGCTCATGTTGTCACTGCTTGGATTTGGATTGTTTTAACGACAGTCAATACACTGATTGATCATTCGGGGTACCACCTACCATTTGTCACAAGTTCGGAATTTCATGACTTTCATCATGCAAAGTAGACTAAATTAATAGAATGTTTTTTTTGCAAATGTGATATTAACTTTAAATTCTAGATTCAATAACAATTTTGGAGTTTTGGGACTTTTGGACTGGATTCATGGAACTGATACCGCATTTCGCAAAACCCAGGCATTTAAAAGACATAAGTTACTGTTTGGTCTTAAATCGGCACGCGAGAGATATCCAGATGTTAGCAAGAAAATTAAGTAACATACATTTTTTCGGCCTACAATAAGGATAACAATCAGTGATTATATGTAAATGTATATATAAATACATACGTATTTAAGTAGTTTAATAAATATTTGTTTTTAAATAATGAACGCGCACTTGGGGAACTTTGAATACACTTGCTATAAAGTAACACAGTACATTACGAGAATAAGGGAAATTGAAGATTTGAAAAGCGGACGGTACACCCCCTGTAATCTATTATGTAAAAGCAAAAAAAGCGTGGTCGAGCATTACACATTTGGCTAAGGAAAAATCTTCTATGGTCCAAACATGTCGAATCGAAAACCGATAAAGTGTTGTCGACTTTCTGGCAGTGTAAAGGCGCTTTTGGTAAGACATGAGGTCCTTTGGATCTATACGGCCATGATTAGACCGCTACTCTCATACGCATCAGTTGTTTGGTGGAACAGGCTTTCGCGGAAACGTGTTACTGCTTCTTTTGCCAAACTCCAAAGAACGGCATGTTTTGGCTGCACAGGGGCCTTCCCTGCCACCCCGGGCTCTGCCCTAGATGCTTTGATGAATCTTCCTCCCCTTGATTTATATATCATGTGTACGCTAAAAACCATCTTTCGCTTAAGGAGAGGTGGTTTTTGGTACCATGCGCACTGGGGTTTTAAAGAACTTGCTCGAGAAGACCCCTGTCTTATGGATATGCCGTCTGATGCAATGACACCAGAAATCCTTCTGTGAAAAAACTACCACGTCAACTTTCCACAGGTAACGGAATGGCTTCGGTCAGACTCTGAACCATGGATTGAATGGCATCGTATTTTCACGGATGGCTCCAAAACCGGACAGGGGTCTGGTGCTGGAGTCTTTGTGGAATGCGATGATATACGACTTTACTACCCCTTGGGTAAACATGCATCTGATTTCCAAGCGGAGATTTTTGCCATCCTAATGGCTATGCGCTATATTGTGAACAACAGGTGGAGGGCTAGAGGCATTTGCATCTGCAGTGATAGCCAAGCTGCATTAAAAGCGCTTCTATACCCTCTTACCTTGTCCAAGTTAGTGCTAGAGCTCAAGCTTTCTCTGAATTTGGTCGGAAGACTGAACACAGTGAATCTTGTCTGGGTACCAGGTCACACTGGCATCCAGGGAAATGCGATCTCGGATGAGCTTGCTAGGCAAGGTTCACAAGAAGTTTTCTCAGGACCCGAACCTGTGTTGGGTCTGCCTGCATCTTTAGTCATGTCTTCTATCGATTCTTGGGTTTCTCATGAACACAAGAATCGGTGGTGCGATTGCGGTGGATGTAGACAGACCAAACTACTGCGCCCGGACATTTACAAAAGGTCAGCATCTTTTCTTCTATCTCTGAGGACAATCTACTGTAGGCTGCTTGTAGGCGTTCTTTCGGGCCACCAAGATTTTGCTAAACACTTAAATGTGTTGGGCTTAAGCGACACCACTACCTATCCTGCTTGCGGTGAGGAGGATGACACAGCAGAACACTTTCTCTGCAGTTGTCCGGCCTATGGTCGCATCAGGTGGCGGATCTTCGGGGCTGAAGTGGTGAGTGCCGAACATCTAAGCTCTTTACTACATCTGAAGCTCCTTCTCGTTTTTCTTCGAGACGAGAAAAAAAAGGCTGGTTCGAAAACTAGAAAGGAGAAACTCTCCAATTATTGAAATTTAGCGGGACTCTGAATTGTAGTAAATGCAAGAACCATATTCTAATAAATGCATCGAGTTTCTCATATATGGCGCCGACTTCACATGACACGCGAATTTATGTCACATCTCCCGCTTAAACTTGCATGTCTCGAAAAACTTCTTCGACATTCTCATCGTGACATCGGTGGATACGATTCACATGAAGCATTTCATCTTGCCTCTTCCTCTTTTAACATCGTTGATGCGTTTTAAGGTATTCAAAATGTTAATTCACTTGGTAAAAGGACTTCCAACTAATAGAATTTCAGATTGTGTATGACTTGTAGTGTTGTCTATCGCACTTGGACAAGCCAGTAGGAATATAGGAATCTGTCCATTCCACTCGTGCTAGAACGTGGATAAGTGTTCATTAATTGTGGATAAAGCTGGACTCTTAGTTTCGCCATTTATCCAAATGCAATACCGTAATGCCAAATATGCTTAGCCAGTTATAAACGATTTGTTGGATTAAGGTAAGGAATAACGAACGCTTCCTGCGACTTATCCTGCGAAATCAACTGCAATTCTCACAGAATGGCTGCAATATTGTTTTAGCTACGGCTTTAGCTCTTGGGCTTGTGACACCTTTTTGGGAATACAAGTCATTCCCATGAACGACGTGGCAACACACACAAAAAAGCGTTATTGGAATAAAAACAATGTTTAAACGCTGACATATAAAAAAATATAATTTATCCTGTGAAGTCGAATATATTCGTACCCAAAAAATACCAAAAGAAGATAACTCTCAAAAGTTAAATGGGTTGGAACTGAAACAGAGAAACAGAGAATTTAACTTAAAAACGATTGTCGTTTTGATGAAAAATTCCTTTTATTTCTGACTCTATTATATCTTCCTGCCATGTACGAACTCATGTCGTTCTGAAGAACGTTTAGCTAGGCTATTAGTACATGAGATTTTCGTCTTGACATACCATCAAAATTATGGCAAACAGCTTTTGAGAAAAAATTTTCTATTTTTATTCTTTCTAATAAAGTTACATTTTGAGTGTTGCATTATCCTCTCCAATGAACGAAAAAAAGGATCGACAGTCGCCCCTTTCCCAAAAATATATAGATCAAAAAATAAAATCAGAAAACATAGCAATAGCAAACATTTCCTTATGCTACGTTTCCATCAAAAATATAAACCAAGATTATTGGAAAAATAAATCATGAAGCGTTTTCACCAAGAAAAATTAAGTAAAATTAAATTTACACAAAATATGTCCAACAGGTGGTTGCCAAATTGATTCCTCGCTCTCAATTCACAGCAACCAACGTGACTTTTGACATATTCATGTAATGTAAATGGTATTTAGTGAGTTCCCAAACCGATTCTTACATGCAAACCCAGTTTATTTCAAGATTATTTTTTAATCTTGTGTTTAACAGATTCAAATTTGTATGGCAAATCTTAAGATTTAAGGAGACGTAGCATAAACAATATTTATGGCAGTTTAGTTTTAATCTCGGTTCAGTACTTGGTGGAAACGTGTCATTATGAGTGCACAAAGGTCGACCTTAAAACAACTTAAATATTGGCATTTTGTATTCGTACTCATAAATGATTATTAAACTGAAATGGGGCCAAATAACAATATCAGTGAGCGGTTTATAACTTTCATATGCTACCAAACTATCGAATAATCAAATTGGGATTATGATATACGACAAAACTCTTTCTTAACGGGGGAATCTCTCAGGTGGAAGCATAGCATAATACTATTTCAGCCCTCTCTACTGGTTCCTAAAATAACGAATAGTGCCGACATGATTTTATTGGATACTCGAACAGAGCTGAGTTTATCAAAGCAGATTAGAACGTTACCATATTTTCATAAGCACCCTGTAAATATGGCGTTCGTTCACCAAATGATGTTTCCCTTCAAAATTCAATTCAAATACAGCTGATATTTTCTACTGACAGCAAATACAAAAAGAAAAAAATCCAAAAATAATACATACGAAAGATAGAAGTGATGTTTGTGTTCTCAAGTGGAACTCGATTACAAAAAATATATATTTCTTCCCTTTGCTACTAAAATCGTACCGAACATCTTGTTAAAAATGTTAATAAAATACGCGTTTATTTTTCTATTCAGCATTTATTTTGCACCGTGCTTTTCTTCTATAACAAACGTACCAAATTCGCCAACTAAAATTCTTAAAAGTGCTGAGTTGGCGGACGTTCCATTGCCAGATGTGGAGGCGTACCAGAAGGAAAATAAACTTAATGAAAAAGGCGAGCGAATTCTGCGTCGTAAAATCGCACCAACAGATCAAAATCCGGCAGTGAATATCACCAATAAGAACGAAAATAGCACAGTAGCATTGAAGATTGCAACCGAAGGATCAGGCGTTACGAAACTATCTCTGTTGAAGAATGCCTCCAATAATGCCACTGAAGTGAAAACAATTGTTGTTACAGCGCGTCCGATAGTAAACATAACAAAAGTGAGTGTTAGTAGTACAGCAGCTCCCACGAGTCTAAATTTAACAACATCGGCCACCATTTTAAATGGAACTGTTTCAAGTGGAAAAGCCACCATTAATGCCACATTAGGTCCGCAGGCTGAAAAAAATACCACGAGTACCCTATTAAAGCCTGTTACTACACCATCAACAACAAAATTAAATAATACTTCGACAGCGTCTACCACAAAGGGTACAACTACGACAACAACTACTACTTCAACTACAACTACAACAACAACGACTACGACCACAACAACACCGAAGCCCAAAAAGCCAAAAATAACATACAGCGTCGAAGACATGCCAGAAATCGCCAACGTTATTCCAGAGCATTCATCCAACAGTAAATTCCCAACTGAATCCAAGACCTCATTGCCAAAGTTGAGCGTCGATGAACCAGAACAGCCAATTGCTCAACCATCTCAGGAGTTCAATGGTGGACATTTCCGCAACCATCGTGACTACATAATTCCATTTGTTTCAATCATATTTGCCGTGCCAATACTAATGGGAATGGTCATAGTTGCGTACCGAAGGTTCAGAGATTTCTGGTCGACGCGTCATTATCGACGAATGGATTTCCTAGTCGATGGCATGTACAACGACTGACAGGGCTACGATGTAAATGCAACATAATAGTTGTTGTTATTTGCAGACAGTGCAGAAATTTGCGGCCAAATTTAAAAAAAAAAAAAAACTTTTTTACTTTACAGGGATAACTTCCAATTAGCTACATAAAAAAATGTAATTCTTCACTACAAACAGTAATTCTGTGATTAAATTTTCTACACACGTAATTCGGTGCAAAGAGCTCATAAAAACTAGCAGTTTCTGTTATTAACATCAAATCGAATATGAATTAACATATTATCAAATACAAAATACAAAAAAAAAATCTAATTAAATGGATCACTAAGTAAAAGTAAACCTTTGTTAAAAAATAAGACACACATAACAACATATACTATACAAAAGAAGCAGATATAACGAGGAATTATCAGCGGGTAAGCATTTAAATTTTTCTTTAATTGTCTCACTTCAAAAAGATATCAGTTAATTAGACAACAAGAGTTGTGTGCAATTTTTTTTTATTTTTGTTTTATTAAGCATTTGATATGGTATGTATATACTCGCATATATCATTCGCTATGGTAGGGATTTGAATTTTTCGCTTTGTTTTTTTAAGCATCTCATTTGCCCATTTAAAGGATTATTTTTTAATTTAAATTGATTTATTTTCCAGATTTTCAAAAGCCTTAACGGAGAAGTTAACTGTAGGAATTGTCTGTATCGACTGATCGGACTGAACGAAAACGTGTAAATTGAATCAATGATAATGATTTTCTCTGCTTGAAAATGTCTGCAACAAAAAATCTGACCAAACGTTCAGTCCTGATCAAGACTCGAAGATAATCTTCAACTTTTTGGAAGGTCTCTAAATTACTCTCAGTTACTAATATTTGGAAATGGGATCATTTAAATTATTTCAAATATTTTTATCGCAGTATTTTTTTGTTTTTGGTCGATCAAATTATCAGTCCTTTTTTGCCTTTCCAACACGAAACAAACAAAAAATCCAACTATCATCAAACACGCTTACAAACAGTTAACAAACTTGTTTCTGATAGTCAGAACAGTCAGAGGATTTTTTGCGGATTTAAAATCAGAAACATACGCAGTTCGTAAAATTCTCTCCCAGTCTCAGTTGCCTTGCCTTGTCGATTGTCGTTGTCAGTTATCAGAGTTCAGTTTAGTTTAGTTCGTCTCTTCGTTCTGTGGAGGCGAGTACTTATGAATATTGAATCAATGAAAATGGAAGGTTTGTATAAAGTAATCTCGAACCTGGGGGTTGGGATTCGAAGATCCTCTTGGGTGGAGCGTTGTTGTCCATTCGCTCGATGTTGCCGAGCCAATGTGGTCGACGTTTTTTGGCTTTTTCGACTACATTCACATCTTGTTACAGCTCATAGAGTTCGCGGTTATATCTTCTCCTCCATTCGCCCTCCTCACACACAGGATCAAATATCCGTCGAAGAATTTTTCTTTCAAAGGATCCCAGTACTAACTCTCCTTTTCTGCTTATCTTCCAGCACTCGGCGCCATATAGCATAACTAGCAGGATAAGGGTTTTGTAGAGCATGCACTTTGTCCTTTGAGTCCGGAGTTTTTGTTTTGCCAAACCGAAGTAGCAGCGGTTTCCTAGGGTAATTCTTCGACAGATTTCCACTAAGATGCCATTTGTGGAGTTGATCTTTACCCAGAGATAGATAAACTAATTAACTACCTCGAAGTTGCTGCTATCAATAGTGACATTTTGTCCTAGTCGGTGGACAATGTTGATAGCATATATTTAGTCTTGTCCTCATTCACTTAAAGGCCAAATAGTTTCGCCTGTTCTTCATTAGCTGTGAAAGCCTCTATCACGGTACTCTGGGGTCGATAGATTATGTCTGTATCGTCCGCATACCCTAGCGGTTGGACTGATCTGTTGAAGATATTGCCTTCCGTGTTAATACCTGCCCTGCGCACTATCTGCTCAAGAACAAGATTGAAGAAATCACACGACAGCGCATCCCTTGCCGAAACCTGGTGCATGTTTGAAAGAGTTTAAATGATCAGGTAATGTTAAAGCATGCACAATAAAAAATCACAAACCAGTAGAAACTAGTTTTGGAAACTTTTGGAACAAACCTATTACTGAGAAAAGAATCACAATTAGCTATTGCCACTGCCACTTAAATATTAAAGTCAATAAAGTGCATAAAAAATTGAAGATGAATGGTTTTATGTGTATACCGTTTCAGCGGCACAAATAACTGTTACTTTGATTCACACGAGAAAACATGAAATAATTTGTAGAATCCCTAAAAGTAAAATATAATTCTTAAAATCAATAAAACCTAATTTATACTTTTAAACACTGTGACATTTATTCAACGAAAGTTGTTTTGGTTTGACTATTTTCATTTTCCTTCACATGAAACAGTCAAGCATAGGGCAATATATTCAAATAAAATAATAACTCTTAAACACAAATATATTTCGGAAATAGAACTAAATGCGTTTGCCAACTGGAATATCTCTCAGTGAGATACCAAATGAAAATAAAGGTTGACCGTTATTTTCGATTTCTAACCAAAATTAATTTGAATAAAACGTTCGAGCAGTACTCCTTACTTGTGAGTGTTTCAGCAATAATCAGCCATTATAATATTTGCATTCTAGTAGACGTGCTGTAGTTTTTTCATAGTGCGAATAACCTGATGGTAGCGTACTTCTTGCTCTTCCCTTCTGTCACCCAGATTTGCAGGAAAATGATCTAAATTTTTTAAAGGAAATGCTGCATCAAAATTACTGAAAGTGCATCGTTATGAGCTCAATGTGTTAAGGGTAATCTGCCTCATTCCAAATGGTGAAATTTGAATACTTTATTAAGTTGTGTAGTTATGTACAATTTTGGAAACGCCTGATCATTTTGACTTTGTTTTGTTTTGTTTTGAAAAGTAGGGCTTGGGTTTTTTTCTAATGTCTCAAATCGTATTCCTTGCTTGCTTTACAAAGTTAAACACATTGAAGCGAAGACTTGTTTTAGTTTTTCTTGATGACACGACACCAACACAAAACAATTATATAATTTGGTTAATTACTATGCCGTTCGTAACAATTTGGCTACCAAGAAGTAAAATATGTACTAGGGTTTATTTGTATCCCAAGAACTCGAGCTGTCATGTAAACAGTAATAAACAAAAATGAATTTATTAGTAATGGATAGAACGTTTATACATTCAATGAAACGCTGAAACCACAACTTTTCAATAGGGTCCCATAACTTTTTGCTGTTTGTAAAACTGCATTGAGTTTTAAACATATCCTACGCTATTAAGGGGTTACATGGGTTTCACAATTGTATTATTAATTTCAACAACATCTCGAGAATATTCTCCTAAATTTTCAAGTTATTCCGAATAAAAGTTTCGGAGATACAGCCTTTGGAAGGTGCGCACTCAATTGAATCACGAGGTTTATTTGAGGTTATTCAAACTTTAAATGCGTTTTTCTCGAAACTGTGTTTTCAAAGTCGGTTGTCAAAAGACTCGAAAACCACTCAACCGATCTTGATGAAATTTTACACAGGTCTTCGCAAAAAAATGTTTACCAAAATTAGCATTTTTTTGTAAAAATGTCTGCCAAAAATCCAATTTTCACTTTTTTTGTCCCCCTTCATCCAAATTTTAGTTTATGGTCTTAACTAAAACACTATTTTTTTTGTTCACTTCTGATGATCCTGTCACGAGTTCTACTGTCAACGCGAACGCACCTTTTTTCCGAGGGATCACCGGAAAAAACGTTACAATGACGGAGTTTTGAATATTTTCCTTTGAAAATTTCAGAAAATCTTTTTCAAATATATATCTTTAAGTCAGTAAAAAGTTAGAATAAAATATTTTATTTTTTATACAAAAAAAAATTCTTGAAAATAGAACTTTTTTTCCCCGAATACAAAAATTGCCAACTGGTTCTGTTCTTGTAATATTTAGAAAAGTTTTACATATTTTTAAATCGGAAATGTTGCTCGGTCGAAAATCACACGTGTGCTTGCACGCAAGCAAAAAAATTGTAGATACGGACCGTGTAAAAGTCAAGCGCTTGCTACAAGTGATTTGATTTGATGGCAAGCAAACGCTTGCATAAATTAGTCACATCTAGCAATCACTTGCATGTAAGGGCTTTTCGGGTCGTCACGCCGTGCAATTTTAGCTTTCACCAAGCATTTTACTAGCTGCGAACACTTTCCTTGCATGGTGTGACGGCACCCTTAGACTCAAAATACACCCCTCGATTATATATTTCGCTGGGCTCCAGAGAGCGTGCTCCTATTTAATGTTATTTTTTAATTTAACTGGAAAACGAATATACAAATCTGTAACTTATGAAATGTCTATATTTTCAGATATTCTTAACACGATACTATGGATAAATCTATAGCCTTCTACACTACAGCTGTACACATGTAGATTGCAGTTCGTTGTATGTTTTCATTATTAAAATGTAGGTACTATTTTCGTGGAATATTTATGTTACACATCAAACACAGCACTTGTAAATGATAGAAGAAATTGTAATATACACAAAATAATAATAAATTCAAATATTATTTAGTACATATGTACCAGAACATTAAAAAAATTCTCAATACGTAATAAAAAAAAAATAAAAACACGAATATAATAATGGTTTACAATACTTACAATAAGCAATAACAAATATTTTTAAAACAACAAAATTCAATACTCTGCGGAAATCAAATCATTAACTGAGCTTACAAGTTGTTGTTATCCTTTACAAAACATTTTATATGCGCATTTCATTTTTGTTATCAGCATTTATTTTAGAAATTTGAACTGAAAGGAAGAACAATATATAACTATCCAAATGCTTCCCAAAACAAGCAAGGAAGAAATTAATTTTTAAGTGCCTTAATAATTAAAGTTAAAAAGAAAAACTAATCTACGAGTTTGCTTTAATCAAATCAAAATCAATTTAAAGCAACAAAACAAACAAAAAATGAAGTACTAAAATATTTAAAACATATTTGCCAACATTAACACACACGATGAACATATTATGCATAAGATGAAAGACTCATATAAGAAAAATGTTTTTCATATATGAAATATGTAATAAAAAAAAAATTATTAAATACTTATGTACTAATTATATTTTTCTACTTAACAATATATTATATTATTCATTTCATTGTAGATTTGAATTAAAATTTAACAAGATTTAAGTATGAAAAAAAAAGATGTAAAAAAATGATTAACCTACTAAAAAAACAGTATCTATATTATAGTTGTGATAATATGATTTCTATCCGAATTTGTTGGGTTTGTAAATTAAATTTGGTTATGCATTTTTCTGTTTGTTTTTAAAATATTATTTTTTTCTGACATTTATTTTGTATTAACCCAATATATGAAAAAACATTTTGAATTTGTTTGAATACTAATAGAAAAAAAAGAGAAAAAGAAATATACGATGTGATTTTAATTGTAAGAAATATATGCAGCAATAAAATTGTATTATGTTATAAAATATTTGTTTTTTTTTTTCATTTTGTTGAATGAATATTTTTAAACCTTCAACAGGATTAATCATACTTAAAGACGTCTGCCGAACCATATAAAGCTTTTTGACTATGCGCGATGATCAAACTATTCACTAGTCAAGAGTCATTTAGGGAAATAACAAACGATTTACTCAGGTCGAAGTACTTTGTTTTTATTTATTACGTTTATAGCCCCTACAATACAGGCGAAGCTACTATATAGAATAGAGGGTAATCTAAAAACTAAAGCCGGTTCCCTATGAAAAATAATTTTTGTGTTGAGACACCATCCACAATAGGTACTACAAAACGAGCATTATTCAAATCAGCAACGTTAAATTAACATGGGCCTCAGGGTAACTTCATATTGTTGCCTTTCAAGTTAAAAATTGAATAATGCCGGTTGCCAACTACGTGCCCAACTCATTCAACCAACTTTGTCCAATACTCTATTCAACTCAAATATATTTAAACCCTCGTACACTAGTGCATAAACTCAACGCAATTCGGTTAAAATTTCACCATGTTTATGTTAAACGCGTTGCAAGCCCCGTACACCTAGTTAATCAACTTGTTTCATTTTGGCGAAAACTCTGTTGCTCGAGTTGTTTAACCACATTTTCGATGAGGGTGCGCATTGAATTGATGCACGCGTTGATACCCTCGTACACTAGACCAAAAATCGCACGTTGAGCAACGTTGTTCAACACACTCAGCAACTGACATAGACAGCTATAGCACACCTTTGATTGTCGTTTCGCTCTTCAACTCGGTTCGGCATGCAATTGCACCGCACTCAACCAACGAAGAATTAAAAAAGTTGAGCAACGCTTTGAACTTATAGCAGTGGTAATGAGTCCCAGATTGACTACCATTTGGTGGACGGTTTCATGAATACTAGGGTAAAAGACTGCAGAGTGGTCTTGGAAGAATCGATCTAAGTCTTCTCCTGACAGAAATAATACAAAGAATACAAACGTTGCAAAAGCCAAGCGAAGAAAAAAGAAGATAGTCTGCATCGTGATCTGGATAAAATATATATATATATATATATCTTCGTCGGCTTCTATGAATCAGGCCCAGGAGAAATGACAACTACCAGAGAATCTTAGTTGATCACTATCAAAGCGCATCTGTAGGATCCCTTTTGCTCTTGCAATTTCAGTTGGTATGGCGAATAATACTTATAATACCATCTGCACCAATATGGCATGAGGGTTCGGATGGAACCCAGGTGCGTGATTTCGGTCTGCAGTCTTGCAACCACGTCATGCGTTGCCTCTGGCCAACCTTCTTGCTATAAATATCGACAGATTTTTGATTCTCGCAGGCAACGAGTTTGATGAGGCCTTGATACCAGCCACCTAGGAGATCGATATCACTCATGGGTTCAATGACGAGCTTGAGCACGATTTTGTCCTTGAGATTAAGTAACCCTCGCGCGCTTTAAACCGGTGATGCTTCTTCCTCAAATCTCTGCAGCTTTAGCGTAGTCTCTGCTGGTTTTTTGCCTCTTTATTAAGCTTTTGCGATCTGTCGATCTGCAAATTATCTCCCAAGTTCACCGGTATGCGCATAGCAATCCTGTGATCGTGTGGCATCTTAATCCGTCACAGGAATGGATGATGGGAGGGATAGAGAAGAAGTAAAAATGGACGAAGACCTTACTCAGCCTCTTCAAATCATCAATAACGTCGGTAGATATCAACCTCCCACTAATTGGGATTAAATTATGTATTTCCGTTTTGAAGTACTAGCAATTTGTTTCCATTAATAAGAGCGTCAAGCAAAGATGTGTTCTTAGTGCTCAGCTCTTTAAACATTTGTATACCCTTTTCTAAGGGTATATTCATTTTCACACATAGTTTGTAACACCCCTTAATACTTGTCATAGACCCCTTAAAGTATATATATTTATGGTCAGGCAATGACTGTCAACGTCCGTTCATCTGTTTGTACGCAATTTTTATGCCATTAAATCTAAGCTAGAAACCTGAAATTTGAAACACATATTCCCTAGGGTTCCAAAATAATACTCCTACTGCCACGCCATGATAAATAGCTTTATCTCATACTGCCAAAAATGGAATCTGTTGCCAATAATCCGGAACACAGGAACAAATACAAATACCTAGGTGTAACTTTCACTCACAACATGTCCTTTTCGGCACATACCATTACCAGTTTAAAGCCGATAATAAAGTAAAGTTCTCAAGAGACGGGGTATTCCGAACGCATTCATTACAGCCTTCCTTACAACACTAAAGCTACATCGTCTTTAACATTCATAGCAATTTCTAAATATTGATAACCTCGGAAACTTTCGGTTGCCACTCCCAATACAATCTACTGGGCAAAAGATTGGTCAGTGTGTTTCTACTGGAATTGTGTTCAACTGAACGTCTAACTCTTAAAATAATTGAAGTTAATTCAGCATTACAGTCGCAGTTTCCAATGAATGAAACTTAACCTACGCTGATGTCGCAAACTAATATAAGAAGTCCTACTACTGAGGGCTTGTCAATCTGAATACCAGAGCGGACATGATAATCAAATTATTAGAACAGACATTTTTTTAACCTGACCAGCCACTTTAAAGTAATTGTCAAAGCATTTAATTTTGAATTCTAAAATAATTTGAAGAGAATAAAATTATTTATCTATCTATAGGCCAAGGTCATATGGTTGATAATATTTTATTATATCTTTCCCTCTCTCATTGTCAGTGAAATTCACACAAAGCAACCAAAAAAAATATACACACAAAATATTCCAACAAATCTAATTGAGACTAAAATAAAATGAAATGAAAAAAAAAAAAAAAGATTGTGGTTCGACCATATTGGTCGGGCTGACAGTGGCATTTCACTCCGGTACGCTATCCCACTACTGCTTACCACGGGAACTCTTGGCTGCTGGCTTTCGCCCCTGGCCCGGTTCATCCCTCCTTAGCCAACCTGAATACCTTGGACTCCTCCATGGCACCCATATTGATGGCAAGCTTAGTGCGGACGTTCCGTCAACATGACCTGGCCCACTGCACAGGACTCCCGCCCTCAAGTCATTCCACAACCTGACCTCCGAGAAGCCGGATTACAGGAGATGCCAACCTCCCAGTCGAAATTAGTGCTTCGAATTTCAAACAGTTTCATACAATTGAATGTGTTGCGTGACGTATGTACATGCTGGTGTGTACCTATATGTGAGAAAGATTAAAAGAATGAGAGAGAGAAAAAACAAAAATATGTAACTCGAAAGTGTTGATAAAGTTTTATCCATATATGTAATTGAGTGTTAGAAAATCACCCAATCTCAATAGGAATGTGAAATACGTATGTACATAAAATTATTTAAATAAAAAAAAATAAAAAATCGATCCTGCCAGGAGTCGAACCTGGAATCTTCTGATCCGTAGTCAGACGCGTTATCCATTGCGCCACAGGACCATATGCGAGTTCTCTTCAAATTGCGTACTAACGCTGAGCTATTGCTCTACCAACTCGATAGCATTCTGGCACAAGTTCGATTAATTCAGCTTATTGTTAGATGAGGCCACAAAATTATTAAAGAAATATAATATAGGTGGCAGTCTCAGTACATTCAGTGAAGGCGCAATCGCTGTTACGCGTGTATAAAAACGTTCAAAATAAAAACCGTCTGAACATTTAGACTGCGTACCTATTCGTGGATTGTCTAATTGGTAGTTGGTAAATAAGAATAGTTATTTCGAGAGAGAAATATATGAAGATAATGAACTTTTCATATGCACTTAGGGCAGACACAGATTTTTTACAATTCCGCAGACATATCAACACAAGATGGTTTAGACTTACCAATAAGACATTTTATGAGCAAGATAAAATTACTGGTCATCTATTTGAGGATGAGTGAAACGATCTTCTAAAATTTCTTATGGTACGGGCCAAGACCTTGAAGCTCATACTTCACTTAAGCAGTTAGTTGCTTTATATAATAACTGTATTAGTTGTGGTTAATTCCAATTTTGGAACGTTTTCCTATGTAATTTCTGAGACTTTGGGGACGTGCCACGCCGAGTGCGACAAAATATATTGTTCATATTTGAACTCAGGCCAATCAAAGCAATGGGATAAAAAAAAAGTACTTGGGCGCACTATAGTTAAATTTTGCATTTTAATTTACTGTCTATTCGGTTTGGCATTTCTAGAAATTCTTCGAACCATTTTATTGTAAACGTAAAAAACCCCAATCAACAGTATCTATTGTTAAAAAGCGACTACGTAGTCTTAAAATGTGGAACATAAGAGTATTAGAACATTTTTAGGCTCACGTGGAGACTTTCATCTAAAGATTTCCAAAACGACAGTCATTAAAGTTGATATTAATATTAATGAGATTGCTTCAACGTAACTATTCATCGACTACTTTAAAAAATGTAGTATTACGCTCAATTGCCTATAGGTATGGACTATGGAGGCGATATTTTAAATCATTTGTACGTAGGTATTTTAAATTTTTAAATGTAGAACTCAACGTTTATGATAAACTTGTTTCGTAAAGTAGCCCTTTTATATCATGTGCTTATGACAACACACATGTTAAAAAAAAAAAGCAACTACACAACTTCATTATTTATCTGTAAAAACAATTAAAGCCTAGATTCGATAATAGAGATAATAGAATAACATACCCATTAAGTTTCGGTTATAGAATAAAAACACCTTCACGGGCCCTTCCAAACAAAAGTAACTTAAAAATTCGTTGAAGTAAGAAATTATGGTAAAACATTTTTAGCACAAATATATTTGGATTTACCTCTCAATTAATACTAGATACAACAATTTGTGTTATATTTTTCAAACAAAACCATTTAATGGATTTAAACAACTTTTGAAAACCAATCAATATTTACAATTTTCGGTACGGTAATTTTTAAAAACGAATTGCCTGACATTCAAAACCGGTTCATAAAAGTTGTGAAAGAAGGTGTGTTCGATTTGTATGAGATCCGCGGCACACTTTATCGAAATGACAATAGGTCTCCTGCAATCTTTCTGCGAAAATTCAAAAATATATAAAAGCACACATTTTAAAGCATTCGTTTTTTATTCAATAAATGCGGCTTTTTGTGCAATGAAATGGACAAAATTTAATAGGCGACGTTACAAATTCCTTAATTTTGTTTCTGATAAACTTTTCATTATTCCTCTACACCAACAAAATGAACTTTAGGGTCCGCCAAATAACTTTTTTTTTTTTTAAACAGGGCGCAAAACATCGAGTGTAGCTTCGGCTGTGTGGCACGTAGCGCCGTCCTGTTAAAACCCAATGTTGCCAACATCCTCCTCTTCAATTTTTGTGAACAAAAATTCGTTCAACATGGCCCTATAAGCGTTGTTCAAGCGTATACACAATCATATTCGTTCAGGCGGTATAGCGGTATATTATCTATCAAATCAGACATGAGCTAGGTGTTACCATTCGCGAAATAAGCACTAGTTGAAAAAAAAACGTTAGATGGCGGACCCTTTAGTTTGCCGAAGAAAAATGGCCCAATTATGTCGCAATATTTCCCAGCGTTGTTCAAACGTATACACAACCATATTCGTTCAGCGGAAGGATAAAAATAATTATCTGTCAAATCAGACATGAGCTAGGTGTTACCATTCGCGAAATAAGCACTAGTTGAAAAAAAAAAACGTTAGATGGCGGCCCCTATATGTTACCAATAAGAGATTCTAGTTATTCCCAATTATGTAAGTGGTTCAAAAAACAATTGAAACAAAACTAACAGGAGTGGTAAGTCTTTCGAAAAATTAGATCTACAAAATTTATATTTTTGTCCAAATTAACATAACAATTCTCAAATTTTTTGATTTTTCAGATCTAAATTAAAACAAATAGAATATAAAGGCATTAACATTAAAGCCATGATCAGCCCTAATGACATCGTTTTTACATCTCGAAAAGGGGATTAATCCAATTTATTAAGAAAAACTACAGATTCTCAAAACCAATTTCCATATTATTTTAATAATAAAAATTTAAAAAGATGCTTGTAAAGAGCATAAAATATTTTGCTTATGTCAATTATTTATTTATATACGTCAGTTGTCAGAAAATATGAAGCAATGTAATAGATTTTAGACAATTTTTTTACTAATGCAATTTTAACTCTAAATTTTTAGAGAAAGTGTCAGTTAGTTATTATATGGAAGACATTTTATTGTAAGTATACAGTTCTGCATTAGTATTTCTTGGGATACGAAAAACTACATTATTCTTGTTGGCTATTGTGAACCTATACATTTTTTACTTGAAAATTGTTATTTAAACGTATGGTAGTACACATAGAACCTAAAAATGATTGCATAAAGTAATTCCGTTTTAACTAACAGTGAATTAGAGTTAACAATTAGTTAAATCGGCTTTCATGCAATCTTTATTTTAAAACGTTGTGTGGAACACTTGTACCCACCGTAGAATCACCCTGTAGAATGAAAAAAAATTCCCTCTGCAAAATATATCTGCTAAATGTCAAATAGAAATGTCAAAACACAAGCATACGTCATTTGTTATAAAATTGTAAACTGACGTAATTTGCCAAACAAAAATATAAAAAAAAAAGAAATTTCGATATCATTTTAAGTTGTGTGCAATTATTTATTCTCCCCGCATTAGCAATCAAATTTTAATTCAGTTTATTCATTTAAATAATTCATCAATTTGATCTGAATAGTCCCATTTGCTAACTCCCGTTTATTCCCGTTAAAAAATGTAAGTTTGATTAATTCTTCGCGCAAAGTTAAATGCAAACGAAAAAAAAAAAACAAAAAATAAATAAAAACACATCCAAACATTATTTGCCTACTAGCCAGAATTAGATTTGGATTTAGAGAAATTTATTTTTAGTGTGTTACTATTACTGTTGCCCTACTAGTAACGAATTATATTTGTAAACGGCGGCACTACAACAGCAAACACTTCACACCCCACCCGTCCGTGCGGAGAGCGTGTAATTAGAAAAAAAAAGTCTCAGTGTTTAGCTTTAGCAAATAGTCAAAAACATTTTTTTCATTCGAAAGCAGCAGGTTGTTTAGCCGAAAAAATATAGAACACCACAAGTTATAGAGGTCACCGACGGCGCTACATCTGCTCCCACAGTTGGTCGATGTGCGCTGCTGCTTTTGCCACCATCCGATGATGACACTAATATAAATACAGCAACAATAATAATTCTACATACTACTACTGCCGCTACCGATACCCATGCGATTTTGAATCCAATTCATCGAAACAGAACGAAGAACAGAGACGGCCCCCACCAGCTAGATAAAACAACACACACCGAATTAGTTGCGTTTAACCAGTCAACAAACAGTGCCAAATGTGGGAAATTATTATCGGTGGCGGTAGCATCAGAAGTAGAAGTAGTGGCAACTGGCAACTACAAAAAACCGAGTCAAGTAAAATTGTTTTAAATTTCAACCTTTTAAAGTATTAGATCTGAATCCGGTTTCCGCTGAACGTGCTGCCGCCGCTTCTCATAGTACCTACTCGTTCGACCTGTTGTCTGCTCGCCCGGCTAACGGTCGGAATATATTCCATGCGTTTTTATTCCAAAGTAAATTTTGCTTTCCACCAACTCACGGTAGAGAATAAAACGTAACGCGTACGAGTAGTGCGAAAGTCGACGTAAGAAAGCCCAATTGACCGCTTGACCCGCAGTGATCGGTTCGCAGTCTTTTTTTTTTTTTTTTAAAAAAAAGAAAGAAATGTATTCACCTGGTAACTATCAACTTTATGTACCTGTATCCGAAGTTTGAATGTTTAATGTGGTTCGGTGATGATTATGTTGTTAATTTTGTTTGTTACTCTGAATGCTGTGCTGTTTTGAAATTTTTTTTGTACAATGCACCATTAAAAACTAGTTTTTTTTATTTTTTTGTCATTCTTTTGTTATTGTTCTTGTTTGCATTCCCCCATTCCACCACCTACACCCTGATTGTTGCTAAAGAAGAAAAGTGAGTAAGTGTTTTCTAGATAATTGATTATTGCAGATGATATTCTACTACTGCTGCTGCTGCTGCTGCGCGTGGTGCGCTTATTTTAATTTCTTTTTGCCATTTACTTAGATTTTCATTTGCTAAATGACTAGATGTGTGTAGCTTTTCTATAAAATGCCTACGAGTTGACGTAACCCCACTAAATAAGTAGACAGATAGTCATATCATGTATTGAATCATTGCATTTAACCTTCAATCGGATTTACGTAGACACATGCTCGCATTCATCTGTTCTATTTGGGCATTGCATAGTGTATGGCTTTCCAATGATGGTCATCGTCATTGTCGCGCAGTGTTGTATAATTAATTGTTTAATTAACATAATTGTAAAGATGTACATGTATAGTAGTTGAACTTAGAGTTTTGGCGATAGCAATATAAAATCAAACGGGGACAACTTTAAAAATAAACCGCCAAATGACGTATGTTCATGAATATTTGTTATCAACAAAGTAATTTGATAAAAAGTATCAATCAAATGATAGATCTATATTTTGAATGCACAAGCTAAATGATTGATAACGATGGCCTTTATTATTGGAATATTTAGGTATTTTCCAAATGCAAGATTAGTTAGTTGAATGTTGTTGTTGTATGCTTATTTTTATTCGACTTTATTTGCTTAAATTTGTTTCACGTTTATCAATTACTAGCTGACCAGCCTGACATCGATGATACCCAACGTAATGATTTCCAATAGAAACTGTTCTACAAATACAAAAAAATGATTGTCTGGAAATAGTTTTGCAATAAACTAGTATTAACAATTCTTATCAATATTTAATCAACAAAAAATATTATTACTATGTATGTTGGTGCTCGCAAAGGATTTTCATGTTTGGTTTTTTTTTATAATTTTAGGGATAGGCATAGAGATAATGAATTTTCATACAGTAGGGTGCAAACAAATTGTTGCGACGATCAATTAATTAGCAAAAAATGTGTACCCTTATAACTGACTTAACTTTAATATTTGCATTAGTCTTAATAAAACGTAAGGTCTGTTTCGGATTCAGTCCACAGTTTTTTCTTCTTTATAAACTTTATATTAATAGCTGATTTCAGTCCTCTCGACGCTTTTGTAGGTTGAGGTGTTTTGGGGGCACTATATTCGTGGTACTTCCACCGAAGGGGCATGGCTTTCTTTGTAAATAGTAGTATTTATTACATTTTCGAAGAAACTGATGTAACTTACGATATTCATTATTTCCTTTATCCAGTGAATAGGATCCACACCGTTCTACTTAAAGGATCATTCACATGAGAGCGAATGGCGAAATGCGAACAGGCGAATATTCGTAAATTCTGACATTTCTTTTACATGAGAACTTTTTTTGGTTCGCTTTTATTTTTCGATGGCTGACTGAAACGTCAAACAAAACCCGGATTGTGTTCGGTGTGAATGCTTTGCCGCGATTTCGAAATCTGTTAGTGCGGTGTGAATAGGGTATTAGCAGCAAGATTTGTCAATTTTAAGGTTATTTTCGAACGAATTCTTCATTCGCGGATTTGTGGATCGCGTCTGTATTATGTGGATTGTGAATAAAGAGTGACATAACAAATTGACACATCTTGCTGCTAACATTTACAAATCAAATTCGCGGGTACCTGCGACCAAAAAAAGTTCTCATGTGAATGAAATGTCAGAATTTACGAATATTCGCTGGTTCGCAGTTCGCTGTTCGCTCTCATGTGAATAGTCCTTAATACCGCTTTTGCTGCCTAGTACATGGCGTGATGTTATATCTCGCTTATAAGTTATACCCAGTAATTTATTCATTTTTGCGCTGAACATTAGAGCTTTGTTCACAAGCTAAAAAAAGGCAAGGCAGATCAGAACAAATTTGTGAAAAATGTCAGTTCAAAGGCAGAACAGAAAAATACAACCATATGTTGGTTGTCAAAAAATGACAATTTCATTTTCGATTGTTGGATAATTATTTGAATATACAAGTTCAGTATAAATCGTGAATTAATGAACATTAATCATGTACTTATTGTTACTTACTGTTACAACAACCGATTGGCCTTTATCAGAAGATATTTCGAATTGTTCCATTTAATTAATCAACAAACAACTTTTCACTTCGACGACAAAACAATTAATTTGCAATCACAACTGATTTTGACGTTTTTCACAAATCTGTTTTACCTCAAAAGCAAGTGCAAAAATTCTGCTCGGAGCAGAGTCCAGAAACAGTCATTGAACAAAAAGCAAACATGAGCTGGACAGAAATTTTTCTCATTGAACACGAAAACCTGTAAATTACATGCTTTGCACTGAGCTGGACAGCCTCATTGAACAAAGCTTAAAACATTGTATTACTCGCAAATGTCATCTACAAATTACTAAATTTTCTTTTAAATATAACGGTGAATTTATTTAACAAACTTTTTTCAGTGCTCAATTTTTTCGACGATGTGTTTCAACTCTGTGCGAGACATGTTTTTTAACTAAACTAACTCTGAAGTTAAAGTATTTAAGTATTTTAATTCATTGTTATTCGGTTTTGTTTTAACAGCTCCTGTGCCCGTAAAAAATTCTTGAGAAAAATTTAGTAACTTTCTCCGTTAAGGGGAAGTTATTTATTCTCTCGTTGCCTGTTTCAACTTACTAAGCTTTTTAGTTATGGAAAAGCTTTAAACTGTTTTTAGTGGGTGAAGTGGTTAAGTGCCCTGGACGTCTAAGCGAGGAGTAGCTTGTTCAAATCCACTCTTACGAACGTCTGACAAACATCCAAGAATAAGAAATGTCATGAGAAGCAATAAACGTGTAGGTCCCTCCATTCGTACAGGAGCAGACCTAATTTTCACCTAAAAACACGATTCAATACAGATTTATTTCAACGTACCTAACGTACGAGTGGCTGAGGAGAAATTAGAATCATGTTGCACGTAGGAGTGTGTAGAGAAAACAAAAAAACTTCGAGTAGTGTAGATACAAAAGAAGTTACACGGCACTTCGGCACATACGAAGTAATTCAGAATTTGCATTACACGATTATTTTTAATTTTGTATTTGTCCCTTATATGTTTGTTTTAATTCGGTTCGGTTTGCATTTATTTGGAATTGAATTTGAATTTGAAGTTAAAGCGTTTCACAAGTATCGGATTTTTCAAAATAACATATTGTTCCTATTTCCTGTTTCAATATCAGACCAAATGGCAAAATAAAATGATCGCTATTTTTTTCCAACGTCGAACTGCGCTGTTAATTAATTTAATTTTAATTTTTTCAAAACTTAGGAAAGTGATTTAAATAAATTAAACATAAGGTCGAATGTTACGATTTTATTTGAGGCGTGCATTTGACAATGTAGTGCACATCAATTAATCATGCCTGCTTTTACAATTTAAGTTTAAAATTTGGTTTAGTTAAAGCTAGAAATTAAACTGTAGAATCCTATTATTAAAAACGCCTTAACTCACGAGCTAACTCAACGATAGAATAAGAGTTAATTGACGATTTAAAATTTCTTATTAATAAGAAAATTTATGGAATAACTATTCTGACGTTAATTTTGCGTAAATCTATTACTATTCTGTTACGATCAGTAAAATTTATTTCGCTCTAGAGCATTTCTCAAATTAAATGTAAGCAAATGAATGTTCTTTCGTTTTAAAATGGAGAACTTTTTTTTAATTTGCCTGCTAAACCACCTACGATGATGAGTTAAGTTAACTCACGGTTCAAAATCGTCAGTTAGCCTCAAATTTAACATTTAACACTTAACTCATGACTTAAGGGTAACTCACGTTTATTAATACGGGTGTTAAAGGAGAACTTGAATGAACGTTTAGTTAAACTTGTCGGTTACTGTAAATGTCAAACTTGTATATGATTCATAATTGCAACCAACAGTTGTTTCGCTTTCATAAATGCATAATTGCGATCATTTGCAATGCATCTACGCAAACGATTCGAATCATTTGCGCTTTCATATTCTGATGTTAAACTGATTGCAAATGATCGCATGTAAACAAAGCAATCATGCATATATGAAAGCACCCATAGCTAACAATAATATGTTTTAAACATTTTAAATTAATTGTAGTTTTGTGGTCGTAGATGCGTGAAAATTTATGTAGATGGAAATTGGGCAATACATGCTATAAAAGTCCATTAGTGCGACATTGATTTCCTCCTCCGTTTCAGGACATTTAGCCCAGTTTTATTTACTTTCCAATTTATTAGTATTAGTATTAGCTAAAAACCCCATTAAGCTATTGGAGTCATTTACTGCTCTCCATTAAACGCAAATTTAGTTTCTATTCATTCACTCTCCATTACTTTAACGGCGCATCTGTAATGGAGCCTTTAAATTTAAATGAGTTTTAAAATAGTCCCAGGGATTTTTTCATCTTTGTGACAGAATTACTTTCAAAAAATAGAGAATTGCTATTATAGTTTTGAATAAAATTCAAAAGAAAAGAAAAATATATGTTAAAAAGGGTTCTTTCAACCGAAATCTTTAAAATAAATCTTTATCATCCCAATGTTCCATATATGTATATTCCTTCTGTCATTTTATATTGCCTACGTTCGAGGACAAGTGCATTTTTGTTTTCGTCACTCAAATTCACGAAAAATATTCAAGATAATTGTCCATAACGCACTTTCACATTCAAATAAAAATACAAGAACAAAGTATACAAACTGACTGACAAGGCTAATGGAGTGAACATAAACCTCCATTAACTCTTAAAATCCCCCTTAAAATGAGTATTTTGACGTTTTAGCTAACAGCGGTTTTAACTTTAATGCCCAATTATTAAATGGGGGCAGCCTCAATTAAAATCTCTAATAGAGGGTGAATAATTGAAGTTCTGTTAAAATCTCAAATTTACCATTTTAAATGGAGACTGAATAAATCCTGCCTTAATATATTAGTCTTGTAGCTTACAAATCGCTACTGATTCATTTTTTATTACATTCTTTGTCGTAAAATAAAAAAACACTGCTAAAATTCCCGACTGCTTTCAACGTGCTTCCGATAGCTTTTTTCGCCAGAGTCAATAGAAGCGTCAATATAAACATAGAAGCCGCTGCCAATGCATGATTCTTGCAATAATATAAATGATAACACTGAGTTCATCTGACGGATTTTATTTATTACTTAATATTTCGTTTTTAGCTTTTTTTATTGAAAACTATTTGACCAGTTTGTTTGGTTTGCTAAAATCGTTTGTGTTTATAAATCTGCATCAGTCTATTCTCTGAAATAGTTTCTTTTCGCCTCAGACGAATTACTTTTGTTCATCGTCTATACATAATAATAGGAGCAATTTCCTTATCGCTTATATCTTCAATGTCTGAATTAAAGTTTAAATAATTATACAGTAAATTCATCTCTGGTTTTTCGGAAACACATTTTTTTGTGGATTTTCTAGTGCCTGAGTTCTAGCTTATACAATATTTATGTGTGCGAATAAGGAAGCGTCTTTTATACTTCTAGGTGCTAGTCAACGTTCAAAGCTTTATATTAGGTGTTATGATCCGTCACACATTTAGTTAAGAATTAAAAATGATATTTTCTCAAAAACTAGTATCAGGTGCGATTGACACGATTTTTTCTCAATTCAACAAATCTGCAATATCATGGTCTAAATTCACGTCGCGGTTTATATTTATTTTTGTTTGCGTTTATTCAATATTAATATTGTATTGCTCACTTGTTTAATTTGCATGCTTTACATCAGCTCAGTTCGTCAGATCTCTAAAAAATATATATATGTATATACATTCACTTTAATAATTGCATTTCCTTCTCATCATTTCAGTGAGCACACACGACAGCTATCCTGATTATCCTGAATCGGAAATGGATGATCGAGATAGCCTTTATTTCGATACGATTTCGCTGGCCGGATCGGAAGCAGCAAACAATAGACGATCACTTTCTCAGTCGCGTATGACCATTTATCATTCAGCAGTCGATTTGGCCTATGATGGTACCCCCAAGCGCCACAGTCGTGGTAACCTCGATAAGAATGGTTTTGGTAATGAAAATCAGTTATCGAGAATATGAGAAAAAAAAATACCTAACCACCAATTTTAATGCAGCTAACTTGCGTAATTCTGCACCGTTGGACAGTGTGACGGGCAACAGTAATGGCGTCAATGGTGGCGATGGAATATCCGGACTTTATGCGGATCAAACAGGGGTAACTGCTGCCAACAATGGACTTTACGATGAGGTCTCTAGCCGACTTATCCCTAGTAGCTCTTGTAATAAAGATAAGAAATTGCCAATTACGTACTCCCAGTGGAAGTTTAGGGTAACGAACTTTGCAAGCAGAGCATTTTTGATTTTTTTTTCCTTCCCTTTTCTCTTTTCCCTTCTTCCTGCTTTTTTCTTTCTTTCTTTTTTTTGTAAAAATTACGTTTTGAAAGCTTCGATTTTGTTTTATAATTTTCCTATCTCTGGCAAATTTTTTCGAGTACTCGCTTCTATTTGGCAATTTTTTTTAATTTTTTTTTTCAATTCTATATTTTACTGATTTTGTTCTGATTGATGTGAAGTGTGTTTGTATTGTGCGCAGTAATTTTGCGTTACGATCATTAGATGATGATAAATTTGCCCAATCGAAACAAATGTGCACTTTTAAATATGTATTTTTTGAATCTGTTTATGTATTTTTCCTTCAAAATACTTGTTCTTTGGACGGTTATGGCTTGTGGGAACGGGTAATGGCAATTTTTTCTGTTAATTTCATATTTTTAAAAAGTGTTTTCTCGTAGTTTCTTTTTTGTATAGGATTGATTAAAGCTGAAAACGCACCAAATCAGTCAGAGGGTTTTTGTTTTGTTGCGACTCATCAAATAGTAAAATATATAGTGATTCCTATGACACAAAACAAACCAGAGCGGACGAAACAAAACAGCTCCACGAACACAAACATGAAATGATTTTGTTTCTAACATTATTTGTTTAAATGAAAAACGTTCCTCTGAATCAACAAACTGATTGACTGATCCGGTGGGTTTTCAGCCTAAGTAGTTTCGTAGCTTATGGTATTGCAATAGTTGAAGCACATATTTAGTATGAATTTATTTAACACACGCTTTAAACGTATTCAATATTGCTCAAGTAGATGCATTATTAGAAATTGATGTTGTTATCTTAAGTTATAAGTGAGGTCGTTGGTAGAATCGTGTAGACAAGGCTCCCTATTTGGGGGTCTGTTAAGAAAGTGTGATGCAAAAGGGAACTATATTTTTCCAAGTGGGTACTATTATCATGTATCAATGTACTCTGCTCTGATCTGATGATCTCGGATTCCAATGGCTTATTGTGATATATATTTTTTTCTTAACTATTAAAAGAAAAAAAGGGTGACGTTAAATAACCCCAAACGAAATAAAGCAAAATTTTAAAAATTTTGAATTATTTCCATTCCAAAATCGAACCACCTGCGGAAAGAGTGTTGAAATCCCTTAACCCCGCATAGCGAATCACCAAGGTACTGTTGCACCTTATTTAAAATTTGGCATTATATCGTTTCAAGTCAAGGAAAAAAATTACTGCGATAACAAACGATAATTTAAATGATCCCATTTCAAAATATCAATAACTGTGAGTAGTTTCGAGACATTCTAAAAGGTTAAGAGTTATCTTCAAGCTCTGAAATAAACTATATTAGTTGCAACATGACTGCGCTTATTTTGAAATCATATCTACTTCCAGTTTGTCAGCTTGCGTTTGTGTAGATAAAACATTGCATTGTCAAGTTTTTCAAACAAAATGTTAGGCAATAATTGGTTTCGTCAAATAACTTTAACCAAATCACTGGATGTCTGCGCATGTGTTAATGCTACGACAGAAAGTCGTGAAGTGAAATCGTTAGCAGCAAATAGTTATTCCCTATCGAGGATCAGCTTTCTAATTTGTTTTGGAATGCACACGTACAAAGTTTTAATATTTTTATCGCTAAATGTTTTCCTTATAAGTATACCATAGTCCACCAACTATGTAGCTGGATTTTCCGCGTTGATAAGTCTACTCTGATCTATTAAGAAGATAAAGTTGCTTGTAAAGCACTTTGCTGAAGTTTACTTTATGCACAAAATGTAGTATGTAGTTGCTGTGTCCAAATATGGAAATTGTGATCCATGATACGTTTGCTTTTTTTTTTGCAGTTTCTGACTACGAACTGATATCCCGCAACGCGTGGTGGTTAAACAGTGTATTAAACAAAAAATCTTTGGTAGTCCAAAACATAGGCGGCTACATTCCAAATCTTCAGAAAACTGGTTAAAACTAGTTTTTGGACTTGATAATTCTATTAATGTCTCGTTAAAGTCACGTTTTATTCCTGAATATCAATTGTCTTATTTTTCATTGTTTTTCAATACACTCATTTTCGCATGAACTGGACAGTTGACCTTTATAGCTTTCATTCATTATTCCAATGAACGTAATCTAAATTCAATAACTGATTCAACTTACCATTTCAATAAGCATCTACTTTCTAAATAGTTTTTTAGTGTTTAAAATAATCAAATTCAACGACAATTGGTGGAACTCATAATAAAAATTAATTTACATTCGTGTTACCACATGAGAAAAATTCGCTGCAATTAACTTACAAAAATAAGTGACCTGCATTATTTAGCATATTCTTCTCATTGATTAAATTAGTTCAAATAAAAGAATTTCAGTTCCCAAAATAGTTAACTTTCATCTTCACTTTGTTCAAGAACATGCACTTCACTCCCTCAAGTCTAAAAATAAATCTTAATACAAAACAAACATTCTACTCAGATCCATTAAACGATCATTGCCGGCATAAATCTGTGATCAAATAAACAATAACAAGTGCGTGAGAGGAAGTACATTATCTTTGCAGATGCGCGAGAGCCCTCTGACTCTCTAAAGACAAATTAAACGTTTATACAAAGAATTTCCTGCTCTTTCCTAGGAAGCTGCCTAGCTGGCAAACTACACGAATGGAAACAAATAAATGTTAAATTTATCTCAAACCTCTGATATAAAACTAATGAGTCATGAGTTTGATTCATCTACTGCTTCGTCAAATGCTGTTTCTCAGTCATTCACCGACCGCATGAAGAGAGAGAGTGCAAAAAAGTGATTTCTTGCGGTGTAGTAAGACTTTGGTGTGCATTGTGACAGCGCCGAGTTAATAAAAACTATGGGCAACTGTGAGGCATATATACGCGATGCGATTGAAACAATAAACTACGAACCCCAACATACCCTTGTAAGCATTTCTTCGGTGGCAATTTCTTTATTGACCTCGTTAATAACGTGAAAAATATTCATAAGTGACAATAACAACCAATTTATGAATCGTATATTTTTTGCTGAATGTTTGCACTGATTTTTAATACGAAAAAATAAAATCTCTTTTTTTTTTTGATTTATTTTTGTGAAGTGCCAAACAAATAATAAAGATGAAGTCTATAATTAGCTGCTAATATTATGTGCGATTGGATGCTGTAGATAACGTAACAATGTGATAACCTACTTTTTTTTAATTTTTTGTAACTAATCATTTACACAGCTGGCGAAGTGTAATTGTTAAGAACAGATTTTCTATTAGTTTATGGAGTTTGTTTGATTACTAAATAAACGTGAGTTATTTTCCGCAGATAAGTGTTAAAAATATTACGAAATAGTGACCAAGAAAACAAAATTGAATTGCATATATATTCACTTGTTATTTTAAATGCCTGGTATACCAAGTGACTTTTCTTTGCACCGAGTAATAGCAAAAGCACACTGCCAAATTCTATTTGTTGGTCATTAATCACAGCATTTAAGACTTAAAAGCGATGAAAGATAACATTAAATAAATAAATATTATGCGTACACATACAGCCCATACATGACATAAAGCCTAGCTTCTCCAAACATTGTGTGTGTGCGAAGATATATTTTTTGACAAAGTTTAATGCCGATTCTGAGCATTGAAATGCTTTTCCTGATAGTTTTTACACTTGGATATTTGTCAGACTTTCCTATGAGATTAGCCAGCGACTAAAACCTTTTAGAGTAGCACTAAGTCTGAAGAATATAAAGCTTGGACCCCTCGCTCAGAGGGGTTACCCACTACGCCACAACAGCCACATAAAAGATAAAATCCGTAAAGGTTTAATCACTTGTTTATAAGAAAAACTATATGGATGCTCAGTTGTTAGAAGGTATTTTGTGGTAAGATGCAACCAACTTTTTAAATTTGTACGGATTAGCAGTCTACCAACATTCAAGTACGTACATAATATATAGGTTCTTTATGACATGTTCTTTCCGTTTATATTGGACGGAACTATGTTTAATTAACAAGTCCTAGATCAGAACAGAACGGAAAAGAAGAGAATTGAGTGAAAATTGTCAGATAAAATTGGAACAGGAAAGTTTAGCTTTGTTTCTTACATTTTGACAATACCCAAAATACAATTCGGAAAGTGTAGAATGCCACAGATTTTGATCATGAAAACTTACATTTTTGTTATTTTCTCTCAGCTCACTTTTCACTACAGGCTTTCGAATTTAAATTCTTTGATTCTATATACAATGAACTCTCTTATATGCCGACACTAATGCTACATAGAAATTACATAGAAGTTATAATTTAGTTGACCTACAGTCCGCCCGGTTCGACAGTATTATACCTAAGCAATATTATGTATATGTATAGGAAAACTTTCCTGAAAAAGGTGCATGGATGACATTTTTTTCGTATTTTATTAAATTTGGAAAAAAAAATCCGCTTTAAAAATTGAACATGCGTAAATTTTAAACCTGAAGCACTCATGCCACAAACTTAGTGACCCTACAAATAATAATGATTAGCTTGTTTACTAGAGTAGAAATTGTTTCGCGACAAAATAGTATAGAGTATAAATTCGGACTAAAGCTCCCTAATCTAGAAGGATGTAGATCAATAGACTCACGCGTGTAGCTATTCATCGAATAGATTCTTGGAAATGTTGGCGGCCCTACGATCTAATTCCAATGTGGAAATCCCACTAGCTATACGCACCAAATTTGGCAGTGGGATTTGGTTCATAAGCTTGGCAGATATTTCAGTTGGGACATAGTTCTTTATGACGTCCTAATTTGACCTTATACGTATTCTGTTGGCCTCCATGCTGCATAGCGTCTCCCTTAGCACCTGCATTTAAAGCCAAAGTTCTTTTTAAAACCTTAGTAAAACCTATTGTAAACAAGAACAAACTGAGGCAATTTGATTAATTAGAAGCGCAATAAGTCCATAAAGATCTAAGTCCAAATATTGGGATTTAGTTCATACTCATTTTGGGACTAAATTCATTTTAGAGTTGGGTCTTGGTTTCCTGAAAATGGTGAGAGTAAGTGCATTCCATATGGGACTTAGTTTGTAGGACCTGTGTGGGCACATTGGTCCATTAGGCGCCTTTCGTTAGAATTTTAACTTAATTCATTTATTTTTATGATGCAGCTCCACTTTGGATACACACATGTGAAACTGAAGAATTGTCGTTTATACTTTAGGCATTGTTTGTTACCTATCTCAGCTCAGACAAAACAACGAACTCGCTGTTACATATATTCTTAACAAAAACAAATAATTTATTTAATTGCAGAACAACTTGAAATGTTTACTAATATCTCAATGTGCTGTAATTAAGTATGAGTGCAGCTTTTTTGCTTGTTTCTAAGCCTTGTTTTATAAGTTGAAATTAGTTCATTTAGCTTTTAAACGAATCTGCGTTCAAATTACATTCATTAGTTCTCAATACTATATCTTGCAATTTATTCCATCTCTATAGACAAGAAGACGATTTCAGGATGGTGAACGCAGCGTCGACTATGTCTTGGCTTACAATGGCGACGATACAAATGTCGAAAATGAACGCAAGCGGTGTATTTTCGAGGAAAAGCTCGAAAAGGAAGGTCTACAATTGGAGCGGGATAAAACGCAACGGATACACTTTGTTAAAGTGCATGCCCCCTTAGAAGTTCTAGGTCGTTATAGTGAAATACTTAAAATTAAATTGCCAATGAAATGGGTAATGTATACGATTAAAATAAAATTTAGAATTAATTAATAAATTAAACATTTTTTTCAGCTGAAAGGCCAATCTCAAATAAATGATAATAGTTTTCATCTCATTGAGACGATAAAAAACTTATTTGGGTGGTGCTGTTCTTTTGTAGAGCTAGATACATCCAAATTCCCTCCTCGCGAACAACGGATATACTGCGAATTTTCCAGAAACTATTTACATTTGTAAGTATTATCTAAGAGTTGCTATGGAAATAGATTAATAGAACGAAATTGTTCTTAGATTCGACTGGGAAAGGCAGAATTTCTTCGATGCCACTGTTAGGAATTGCATAATCCATTCCATTCTCGAGCGACAACACTTTGTAGAGGGAGAAGAAACTCCAGATAACTTGGGCATTCAAAAGCTAGTCGAGGATAAGGTGTACGATTCTGCGTATACTTTACATGATGTAAGTTTATATAAAAAAAAATTATTAAAAAAAAAGCGTACTCATGACATTTATTGCTTAGGACAATGATAGGGACTTGTTGCTCTCTGAGTGGGCGTCTGTGCGAAAATGGAAAGAGTAAGTATATTGAGTTCTTTGCTTTTTCGAGCTACATTTGTTTATGTGTTCGGGGTTTTTTTTCTTTTAGCCATCAACCACTTGATAACGTGAAGGAGTATTTTGGACCTAAAGTAGCCTTATATTTTGCTTGGCTGGGATTTTACACACACATGCTTATACCAGTGAGTATATTGGGAATTCTGTGTTTTGTATATGGCTTCGCTACCTGGAGTAATGATCCAATTAGGTAAGTAAGAAATTATTTGTAATTTATTCTTGATTTTGCAAATCGTATATCCAGCCCAGAATCCTTTCTTGCCGTATTGCAGAACTGGCACCATAAAGATTCTCTAAATCATTCAGTTTGTCCCTCGAGTAAGGAGTTTTGAATCCATTTTTTCTTGTTGTCATTCGTGAAGTTGATATTTACCCCGAGGTAGTTGAACTCTTAAGCTACATCGAAGTTGCTGCTATCAATAGTGACATTTTGTCTTAGTCGGTGAACAGATGTTTGTTTGTTGATAGCATGAATTTAGTCTTGTCCTTATTTACTTCAAGACCAACTTACTTCGCCTGTCCTTCAATAGCCGTGAATGGCTTTATCGCAATCGAGCTCCTGAAGATGTATACTATCATATGCGGCTTTAAAGTCTATGAAGTGGTGGTGTATCTCGATTTGAAATTTGTTGGTCTCTTCCAGGATTTGCTTTAGCGTGAAAATGTGGTCTATGTTCGATCTGCCGGACCGTAATCTACACTGGTATTTTCCGATAAGTATGCTGCGGACGTTGCACAGGGATATGTTCTTAAGCTTTTTTATATGTAGCTAAACCAACCTCTTCTACACTGGGTGGCGGTACTAGTTCTTCATTAACTGGACGTGGGTTCTCTTCTTGCCACACCACTTTCTCTACATGATGCCCCTTTACCAGCTGCTGGCAATGCTGCTTAATTACACCTACTATTCCCTGCCTAGGTTTCCTTGACTGCGTCGAAGAGCCTGCGTACCGGTCGTAAAGCCAGCAGCCAGTTGCTTGATCGCATGATCTTTTCTCCTACCCTTCTCTTATCTTGGTACTATTCAGCATTGTTGTGCTGTTTGAATCTTCTATCACCTTTTTGCGGAATACACAAACATCATCACACCACGGGTTTTTTTCTCTGGGGTGGTTGGTGACCTAGAGTGGTTTGGGCTGATGTCGCGATTCTGGGACCACTTGTTCTTGGCGTCTCCGGTAGGTGAATGCTCACTGTAGAGTCTCTCACTCAGGGTCTTTGTAGTATCTGGCTACTTCAGGTGTGCTAAGGCGTACAACGTCGAATTTCTTCGTCTGTGCAGTTCGTTCAGTTCGCTCCGACAGTCGAGCTCTGACAATAGCTGCAGCAACAAAATAGTTAGAGTCGACGTTTGCCCCACGGAATGTATGCACGTTAATGACATTATGCTCGCATCCATGAGCACATGCTTGATTTGGTTGGCGGTTCGATCGTCTGGAGAGCGCCAGGTTGCTTTGTGGTCCTTAGCCATGGAAACGGTAGCTCTTATCTGTTGTCGTTTCGTGGAATACGCCAAAGATGTTTTCCATTCCAATTTTAGCATTGAAGTCGCCGAGTACAGTTTTGACATCGTTCTCCGGACAGGCGCCGTAGGTCATAAAATTCCTCATTGACAGGATCCGGTAGGGGCGTGTGCACGTATTAGGCTAATATTTTGGAATCTAGCTCTGATGTGGATCTAGGTTGAAGTCAATATCTTTTGACTTAAGCCGATTTTCCACGACGGATCCGCATCCTAACACATGCAATCTTTTGTGGCAGCTGTAATATTTATATATATTTAATTCTGCCTTTTCATAGTTCCTGATCCTTTTCATCGTATCTCCTGTATCGCGGTAATGTCTGCCTTGTGTGAGACTCACGTTTTTGAATAGCACCTTGAGTGTCTCAAAAGGAAGAGAATTTTCTGCAGCTTTGTGGTATACGCAGACTTCTGTGTAACACAATATTTGACATAATTTATTTATTTTCTTCAACTTCAACTAAAATTGTTCGTCATACCTTAAATTCATAAACCAATTTCTTCTGTCTTCTTTTATTTTCAGCAACGAAATTTGCAACAGCAACAAAACAACTATGATGTGTCCGCAATGTGACCGTCAATGTGATTTTTGGAAGTTACAAGACACGTGCAACTCCTCAAAAATGAACTATTTGATAGATAACAACATGACTGTGGTCTTTGCCTTTTTAATGTCCGTCTGGGGTAAGTTTTGCGAATAATTGATAGTAATCTCAGTATAATTGAAATATTTTTTTTCACTTTCAAGCCGTCCTTTATCTTGAGTTGTGGAAGCGATATTCGACTCGTCTCATGCACAGATGGGGTTTGGTTGGATTCAGCCAAGAAGTGGAAAATCCAAGACCGCAATATTTGGCCAAACTTGGTAGAGCGCGAAAATTGCGCCCGAATTTCATTAATAATAGTTTCGAGCAGGATGTGCCTTTTTGGAGAACAAGGTTTCTTTCGAACATCACTAGCTATTCAATAATGATTTTATTTGTAAGTTAAACGCTTAAATAGTAACCAAAAAATGTTATCAACAACTTCTTCTTCTTTCAGATATGCATTTCAGTCATTGCAATCTTCTCATTGATCATTTATCGGATGGCGCAGCGCGCCTCGCACAGTATTTTAGGCAATGAAGACTCGGCGACGTACAAAATAATGGTTTTACCACTAACTGCTGGTATTATCGATTTGATTGTGATCTCATTGCTCGATTATGCGTACTCATATCTGGCAGTATATCTAACCGATCTCGAGTATCGTCGTACTCAAACAGAGTATGACGAAAGTCTTACAATCAAAAACTATGTGTTCCAATTTGTTAACTACTATTCGACGCTGTTTTACATTGCATTTTTGAAGGGCAAATTCGTTGGCTACCCGTCAAAATATAACCGTATAATGGGCTTTCGTCAAGAAGAGTGTGCTCCTGGTGGTTGCCTCATGGAATTGTGTGTCCAGTTGGTGATCATTATGGTGGGCAAACAAGCGGTAAATGCGATTATTGAGATGTTAATTCCATATGTAACGAACGCAATGAATAAACTTGGGACAAGTTTCGGCTTGAAAAGAAAACGTAGCGAGGAAAAACTAATTCCATGCAATCAGTGGACCGAAGACTACCATCTGATGCCGTGGACTCATAGTTCATTGTATGGCGAGTACTTGGAAATGGGTACGAGATGACACTAACTATACAATATGTTCTCAACTATCATTAATTTTTTTTGTAGTTCTTCAATTTGGTTTTATTACACTCTTTGGTTTGGCATTTCCACTTGCACCACTGTTGGCGCTGATAAACAATGTGATAGAAATGCGACTTGATGCGTTCAAGATGTTAAAGTTCTTTCGAAGGCCTGTAGCTCAAAGGATTCAAAATATCGGAGTGTGGTACAACATAATGTTTATTTTAACTAAAATAGCGGTTGCTTCAAGTGTAAGTTCATACAATGTGAAACAGTTTGAAAATTGTATTAATGTTTTTTTTTTTTTTTGCAGGCGATGATCATAGCCTTTTCAACGAATCTGATACCAAAGTTGGTGTATAAGGCTACAACAGCTGACCATACATACGAGGGATACTTGAATTTTACGCTGGCGTACTTCAATACAGCCGATTTTCATGTAGGCTATACCTTTTTAACACAGATATTGTAGGATAACTGAAATAATTTTTTTTAAGGTTAATACGACTGCATATGGTATGGAGGTTACGACTTGTCGTTACACGGAATTTAGAAATCCTCCATGGGATCCACAACCTTATAAGAGACCGATAGTCTACTGGAGAATATTAGCGGCACGATTGGCATTTATTGTCGTTTTTCAGGTATGTATTGACGTTTGTCTCCCTCGTAAGAGGCGAAGTGCAATAGGAGAAAACACACACTCCTCTAAGGCAGGCTCTATGGATTCTGGAGAGAATCATTTATTGCAAAAATTCGAACCTTTTCAAAGTAGTTTAATTGGTATAAAGATGATCACCATCTGGATCTGTGCGATTGAAAACAAGTCTTACGATGCTGATTTTCGGTACGTACCCTGAACTCCGCACAAACAAAAATAAATTCGAATTGCTTAACAAAGAGCTGAAAATAGAGTTAGATCTGATTAAAGCTATAATAAACGATTAAGAGAATGTCAGATCCAAATAAAAAGGATAAAAGGTAAAACTCAAAGTCCAGTTTGACGCAAATACTCTACGACTGAAAGTCAAACTGATTTGGCAAGGAGTAGGCTAAATTAAAAACGTACGGCGAGTTCTTTACCAGAAATCGTATTTTTAAAAGAAAGCTAACTTTTCATAAAGTCATTAAGCAATAAAAATGCATCGCACGAGAAAATTTTTTTAGATAATATATCTTCTTCCGCCAAAAAACGTTGAGGTTACGGACTACGGAAAGTCGTACAAATTCTTAAAGAAAATCTTAAAGCCCGCATAAAAAGTGAAATCTTTGAACGGCTTCCGCGCGATTTTCAATGAAACACTTATAAATTAAAGCTCCCTCACTTGTCGATGCATTATCTCTTTTTTGGTAGTTAAACTAAACCCAGATGATGCCGGTGCAGCTTTCATCTTATCACTTGTTGGAATATCTTTAGTATTTTTTACTTCAAGCTATTAGTTGGTTTGGGTAGTTGGATAGATTGAGATCGAGGCTAGAATTTGGACCGCGTGAAATTAGACCCCGGATGATTCTTTACAAACGTTTAACTTAATTTTAAAAATTATATATACACCTAATTAATTTTTCGATCTCGATCGAAGTAAATTCAAAATTATTATTTTCCATTATTTAAAAGTTTTTACACGTATAAAACGCATAAAAATATCAAAAAATTGTTAAGGCTTTATAAACGGACCACATAGGTTCGGTTACTAGCTATGCATTTGTATTCTGTTGGGAATCATGGCGCATAGCTCCTCCCTGAGCACCTGCATGGGTGCAGTTTGATAGCAGGCCATGCCGCGGAGTGTGACATCCAGGTACTGTTAATTTGTTAATCGCGGCTTAAATTCACGCGGCCTTATTTCATAGAGGCGAAGAGAACCATTTCGGAGCTCAATTTGTTCTTTCCGCACGCGCAGAGTAAGGAAACTAATTTAAGACAAGTCCTTAAATCAAATGTCGCAAACGTATGCTAAGCCGACGTTGCAAGCGAACAGGCAAAACGATATCAAATATCGACTGATACAGTAGCACCCGTTTTCTCATATCACCAAACTCATGTTTGAAAATTAAGTCGAGCTCAAACATAAACATGGAGAACCACAACATACCACATGAATATGGAAGACGCAACTAAATTATAAATAGAAACGTGGCACCAACAATGGATTACGAACGGTCTTATGCAACGACCGACGACAAGCTAGATGCATTAATTCGCACAATGAATAAGGATATTATAAAGGATATACTGTCTATCACGTATATAAAAAAATTACTTCTTATTCTGAAAAATTATTCTCTCTCTCTCTCTCTCTCTCTCTCTCTCTCTCTCTCTCTCTCTCTCTCTCTCTCTCTCTCTGTTAGTAGTTTGAGTATGGTCTTTGTCGCTGTTGTTTGCTGAGCTCGTTTCCACTCCTTTTGAATCCTTACTTTCGCGTTAGTAGGTACTTCCTCTACGATAAGAATGACACATACGAATGCGTTCTAACACCTACGAAGTTTGGCCGTCTTTTTTTAGATTCTCTTCTGAATCCGTACTTTCTTTGGGATAGGCTCACTGTTCTCAGAACTTCTTCTGCGAATCGTGGCTTCAACATTATCTTCAGACGTTTTCCCTCCGTATCCAGCATACCCTGGGGTTTGAACGATATTGTGCAGTCCTTGCTTCCTTTCCCTTTCCTAATAGCCACCAAGCGTGACCTTTTTCACTATTTATGGAAGACTTTAGGTGATAATATCATGTTAAAACAAAACATTTCCAAAACAATTGCTAGTTTCCTATTGTACGTTGAATACGCCTCTTAACGAACCTCTCCCAAATTGCACGACATAACATTAATTTATAAATTATCGTTTTTCACAGAATATCGTCGGCATGATTCAGGCAATCGTTGCGTGGGCGATTCCGGACGTTTCTGCAAAACTTCTTAAGCGAATGAAACGTGAAAATTTCCTTTTACGCGAAAACATAATAGAATATGAAAGAAAAAAGTCATCATCAGTGATAGACCAATCTAGAAGTCAATTGCACTCAATAAGCGAAACAAATCAATCTAATTCAATAGATGGCGACGTACTTAGACGACGTCACAACAGTCCATATGATGAAAACAACGACGATCAAACAACATCAGTATAGCTTCTAAGGTGAAAATAAACTAAAAATTTATTGCATTTATCTGCTTTGGATTCCTATAGCAACAAATAGAAATAAAATAATACATTTATTTTTTATTGTTTAGTAACAAAACGACAATTATTTTTTCCTAGTACTTAAAACACCAGGGAAAATCACAAAAGAAACATAAGGGTATAAGAAAAGTCTTTAAATATTTTCTTCAAAGAAAACAGTATTCGTTTTCATTTGATTGTCTTGTTTTTATTTATTTGTTTACCAATAAAAAATGAAAAACAAAACCGATCAAATGAAAAAGTTTTCATGGAAGTAAACGAAAAATATGTTTTTGACTTTCTTAATAAAAAAATACTGTACATAAAATGTGCTCAAGAAAGCTTTATTCATACACAAAGAATTGTACAACTCAAATCCAGAAATAAGCTTTAAAAAACAAGACACAAATTTTTGTAAAGAGTATAAAGTGAACAAACTAAAAGAATATATATGTAACTCAATAACTGCCTTTATTTACAGCATTGTTTAAAACAACTGTATTTATTATTTTTATTTATCTCTCGCTGCCTAAGTGTTAAACATTTATGTATAAAAAAATGTACGACAATATGTTTTAGATTTTATTGCAATGCACTTTGGTACATTTTATCACAAAAAAATCAAAAGCGAATATCAGACAACGTTCGTCCAATTTACAATGAAACACACAAACATACATATTGGTTGTTCTAAAGAAATATAAGTTAAACAAAGCAGTGAGGATCCATGTCAAGTTTAGAGTTATGAATTATTTGCGAACGTTTTGCAAATTGTGCTCGTATTTATTTATTTATACTTTATCGTAAACAGACACACATACACATTCATACAAAACACAGGAATTATAAATACAAAAGAAAAAAAATGGAAATAATTTTTTTTCTCCCCCAGTGACCAGAATATTCGTACCTAAAATAAATAAAAACAAACAAACAAAAAATTATGTGTGCCAACTTATTAGTTATAAAAAAAAATCGTTGTACACTAATCCGTTGTTATGTAAATATTCTATAAAATATAATGGCACACATAACAAATAAATCATTTGTTTTGATTTAGAATATTGTATTGCAAATTCAATCATTTATATTTTATGTTGAAAAATATTATTATTATTCTTTTTTTGAAGCAACACTCTATATGATAAGTGCTAACGGTATATACATACGTGTAGAATTAAGTTATTTCCTAGAAACAAATAAAATATTTATGTTTATACACAGAAGAGAATTGTTGAGGGTATATTTACACAAATGCGTGAAATGTTGTATATTTTAAAAAGAAAAGTGTTGAAATTAAATACATATTACATTGTTTAAATTATGAATATGATACTATAGTGTAATCGATATTGAAGTATGTTGAAATCTCAAAATAAATTATTCTGTTTTCACACACATATTTTTATACATACTTAAAAGTGTTAAAGAATTTTATTTTATTTTTGATTTTATTTTTTTATATATATAAAAATACAAATAAAAAAATATTTGTACTTATAATGTGGGATTGTGTATATAACAAAGTAAATAAAATAATGTTGCAATCAATTTTACTAATGGAATGATTTTTCAATGGTTTCAACGGAACAACCTCGATTACCTTTGTCGGAGTCGTGTCAGATTTGTAACTTTAATATGCAAGCGACCTAGTCAAATCGCTCAACAGGACTGTGATTTAACTTCGTATGTTAAAAACAAAACCCACTGAGGAAAGGTCAAGAAAAGGAATAATAATTGAATCAGTATGCATTTTGAGATGAGCTAAACCGTTATTTTGCACTCACTGGTATAACTTAGAGTGTGATTTATAATATTGCTGTGAACTTTACCTGTGATTGTGTTCGTGAGAAAACATTAAGAAAAAGAGTTACATGGTTTGCGGTCTGATTGGGGTTGTTTTTGCCACCAAGATATTCCTCGGTATGTATGCAATCTATTCCCTTCGACTATTCGTTTTTTGTTTTTTAGCGAAGTAACCTCATATCGCTTAATATCGATACTACCAATGTTGTCAAAATTATTTGAAAAAGTGCAAAAAGGGCACAAAGGACTGATTCACAAATTACAAAGGCAACTGCTTTCAGAATTAAACAATTGACAGAGAACTCAACATTAAGAGAAATTAATTTTGGTGTACCACAAGGCAATACAAGTGCGGGCAAAAAATATTCGATTTTAGAAGTGTTCATTGGAATGAAAGTCATGTCGCATGAGACAAGTAGATTTTATGTGAGTTAGAAAGAAAAGGGTAGATTGCACCAAGAATCCACCGAAAATCCTCTTTCGATTTGAATTCTCGGCGTGGGCATGAACGTTTCGGTTCCAAACCATATCACTTTTGACAGAAATCCTCATTTGAGATTTGTGTTGGAAGAGTGGAGACGAGTGAAGAATACAGGTACTAGAGAGCACAAAAGTATTCGAATTTCCAAGGGAAATTTCGTTTTGTTTTAGATTTCAGCGTTCCCCGCCATTCAAATTGCTTTTATTCTTATGAGACTTTTTTGTGTGTGTAGCCACGACGTTCATGGGAATGACTTTCATTCCCATGAACGTGTAGCCAGGCTCTGATGTTAAACTGATTGCAAATGATCGCATGTAAACAAAGCAATCATGCATATATGAAAGCTAACAATAATATGTTTTAAACATTTTAAATAAATTGTAGTTTTGTGGTCGTAGATGCGTGAAAATTTATGTAGATGGAAATTGGGCAATACATGCTATAAAAGTCCATTAGAGCGACATTAATTTCCTCCTCCGTTTCAGGACATTTAGCCCAGTTTTATTTACTTTCCATTAAAAAGTAGATATTTTAGTTTTAGCTAAAAACCCCATTAAGCTATTGGAGTCATTTACTGCTCTCCATTAAACGCAAATTTAGTTTCTATTCATTCACTCTCCATTACTTTAATGGCGCATCTGTAATGGAGCCTTTAAATTTAAATGAGTTTTAAAATAGTCCCAGGGATTTTTTCATCATTGTGACAGAATTACTTTCAAAAAATAGAGATTAGCTATTATAGTTTTGAATAAAATTCAAAAGAAAAGAAGTTAAAATCTCAAATTTACCATTTTTAATGGAGACTGAATAAATCCAGCCTTAATATATTAGTCTCGTAGCTTGCAAATCGCTACTGATTCATTTTTTTATTACATTCTTTACCGTAAAATAAAAAAACACTGCTAAAATTCCCGACTGCTTTCAACATGCTTCCGATAGCGTGTTCGCCAATGATAACACTGAGTTCACCTGACGGATTTTATTTATTACTTAACATTTCGTTTTTAGCTTTTTTTATTGAAAACTATTTGACCAGTTTGTTTGGTTTGCTAAAATCGTTTGTGTTTATAAATCTGCATCAGTCTATTCTCTGAAATGGTTTCTTTTCGCCTCAGACGAATTACTTTTGTTCATAGTCTATACATAATAATAGAAGCAATTTCCTTCACTTGAATTCAAGTTTAAATAATTATACAGTAAATTCATCTCTGGTTTTTCGGGAACACATTTTTTTGTGGATTTTCTAGTGCCTGAGTTCTAGCTTATCCAATATTTATGTGTGCGAATAAAGAAGCGTCTTTTTTACTTCTAGGTGCTAGTCAACGTTCAAAGCTTTATATTGGGTGTTATGATCCGTCACGCATTTAGTTAAGAATTAAAAATGATATTTTCTAAAAAACTAGTATCAGGTGCGACAATTCAACAAATCTGCAATGTCATGGTCTAAAATCACGTCGCGGCTTATATTTATTTTTGTTTGCGTTTATTCAATATTAATATTGTATTGCTCACTTGTTTAATTTGCATGCTTTACATCAGCTCAGTTCGTCAGATCTCTAAAAAATATATATATATGTATATATACATTCACTTTAATAATTGCATTTCCTTCTCATCATTTCAGTGAGCACACACGACAGCTATCCTGATTATCCTGAATCGGAAATGGATGATCGAGATAGCCTTTATTTCGATACGATTTCGCTGGCCGGATCGGAAGCAGCAAACAATCGACGATCACTTTCTCAGTCGCGTATGACCATTTATCATTCAGCAGTCGATTTGGCCTATGATGGTACTCCCAAGCGCCACAGTCGTGGTAACCTCGATAAGAATGGTTTTGGTAATGAAAATCAGTTATCGAGAATATGAGAAAAAAAAATACCTAACCACCAATTTTAATGCAGCTAACTTGCGTAATTCTGCACCGTTGGACAGTGTGACGGGCAATAGTAATGGCGTCAATGGTGGCGATGGAATATCCGGACTTTATGCGGATCAAACAGGGGTAACTGCTGCCAACAATGGACTTTACGATGAGGTCTCTAGCCGACTTATCCCTAGTAGCTCTTGTAATAAAGATAAGAAATTGCCAATTACGTACTCCCAGTGGAAGTTTAGGGTAACGAACTTTGCAAGCAGAACATTTTTGATTTTTTTTTCCTTCCCTTTTCTCTTTTCCCTTCTTCCTGCTTTTTTCTTTCTTTCTTTTTTTTGTAAAAATTACGTTTTGAAAGCTTCGATTTTGTTTTATAATTTTCCTATCTCTGGCAAATTTTTTCGAGTACTCGCTTCTATTTGGCAATTTTTTTTTATTTTTTTTTCCAATTCTATATTTTACTGATTTTGTTCTGATTGATGTGAAGTGTGTTTGTATTGTGCGCAGTAATTTTGCGTTACGATCATTAGATGATGATAAATTTGCCCAATCGAAACAAATGTGCACTTTTAAATATGTATTTTTTGAATCTGTTTATGTATTTTTCCTTCAAAATACTTGTTCTTTGGACGGTTATGGCTTGTGGGAACGGGTAATGGCAATTTTTTCTGTTAATTTCATATTTTTAAAAAGTGTTTTCTCATAGTTTCTTTTTTGTATAGGATTGATTAAAGCTGAAAACGCACCAAATCAGTCAGAGGGTTTTTGTTTTGTTGCGACTCATCAAATAGTAAAATATATAGTGATTCCTATGACACAAAACAAACCAGAGCGGACGAAACAAAACAGCTCCACGAACACAAACATGAAATGATTTTGTTTCTTACATTATTTATTTAAGTGAAAAACGTTCCTCTGAATCAACAAACTGATTGACTGATCCGATCCGGTGGGTTTTCAGCCTAAGTAGTTACGTAGCTTATGGTATTGCAATAGTTGAAGCACATATTTAGTATGAATTTATTTAACACACGCTTTGAACGTATTCAATATTGCTCAAGTAGATGCATTATTAGAAATTGATGTTGTTATCTTAAGTTATAAGTGAGGTCGTTGGTAGAATCGTGTAGACAAGGCTCCCTATTAGGGGGTCTGTAAAGAAAGTGTGGTGCAAAAGGGAACTATATTTTTCCAAGTGGGTATTATTAAAGAATTTCGCTCCCGAGTTCAATGTACTCTGCTCTGATCGAAAATCGAAACCAGAGTTATGTTTAATAAACGTATACATATATGCTTGCCCAAATTTTACCATTATCATATTCAAATTAAAGGCAAAAAACATTATCATCGTTCCAATATAATCGCGAAAGCAAGGTATGGCTAAAAACTTCTAACTCACCATGAACTCAGGCAGGTCTCCTTTGAATGTCACAAAGATAGTTTTAAAATAAGGATGGAGTAGTATATCGAGTAGTCATTCTCCCAAATTGTTGGCGTTCTTACTCTACAAAAGTATAATTTATATGTGAAACGCCTTGTAGTAGATTCTTAGTTGAATCAAGTTTTTGAAATAGATTCAATCTAAAAAAATAGACAGCATAAACGACTTAAAGCAACCTTAATTATCGTTTGAAATCGAGTGCGTGTGTGCGTGAGTTCTTCAAAGTACTCGGACGAGTTCAATGAAAATAAACTAGAGCTTTAAAATAACTCTCAAACTTAATTTTTATTTGGTTTCTCACTGAGAGATTCTATATTTTAAGAATTATATATGACTTTTAGGGATTCTACAAATAATTTAATTTTTTTCGGGTAAATCGCTAAACCGATTCTTATTACAAATCTTGAATTCCTTATGTACTGGCGACAATATTTAAGTAACAATGGCTTATTGTGATATATATTTTTTTCTCAACTATTAAAAGAAAAAAAGGGTGACGTTAAATAACCCCAAACGAAATAAAGCAAAATTTTAAAAATGTTGCATTATTTCCATCCCAAAATCGAACCACCTGCGGAAAGAGTGTTGAAATCCCTCAACCCCGTTATGCGCATGTGTTAATGCTACGACAGAAAGTCGTGAAATGAAATCGTTAGCGGGAAATAGTTATTCCCTATCGAGAATCATCTTTCTTATTATTTTGGAATACACACGTACAAAGTTTTAATATTTTTATCGCTAAACGCTTTCCTTATAAGCATACCAAAGTCCTATGTAGCTGGATTTTCCGCGTTGATAAAACTACTCCGATCTACTACGAAGATAAAGTTTCTTGTAAAGCATTTTGCTGAAGTTTACTTTATGCACAAAATGTTACCAAAAATATAATTTTAAGTTGTAGTTACGGTGTCCAGATATGGAAATTGTGATCCATGATACGTTTGCTTTTTTTGCAGTTTCTGACTACGAACTGATATCCCGCAACGCGTGGTGGTTAGACAGTGTATTAAACAAAAATTCTGTGGTAGTCCAAATCTTCAGAAAACTGGTTTGGACTAGTTGTTGGACTCGATAATTCTTTTAATGTCTCGTTAAAGTCACGTTTTATTCCTGAATATCAAATGTCTTATTTTTCATTGTTTTTCAATACACTCATTTTCGCATGAACTGGACAGTTGACCTTTATAGTATTTCATTCATTATTCCAATGAACGTAATCTAAATTCAATAACTGATTCAACTTACCATTTCAATAAGCATCTACTTTCCTGCTGGTTTCTAAATAGTTCAATAATTCAACGACAATTGGTGAAATTCATAAAAAAATGCATTCACCTACAAAAATAAGTGACCTGCATTATTTAGATAGTTCAAAACAGCATATTCTTCTCATTGATTAAATTAGTTCAAATAAAAGAATTTCAGTTCCCAAAATAGTCAACTTTCATCTTCACGCTGTTCAAGAACACGCTCATCACTCCCTCAAGTCTAAAAATAAATCTTAATACAAAACGAAAATTCTACTGAGGTCTATTAAACGATCATTGCCGGCATAAATCTGTGATCAAATAAACAATAACAAGTGCGTGAGAGGAAGTACATTATCTTTACAGATGTGCGAGAGCCCTCTGACTCTCTAAAGGCAAATTAAACGTTTATACAAAGAATTTCCTGCTCTTTTCCTAGGAAGCTGCCTAGCTGGCAGACTACATGAATGGAAACAAGTAAATGTTAAATTTATCTCAAACCTCTGATATAAAACTAATGACTCATGTGTTTGATTCATCTACTGCTTCGTCAAATGCTGTTTCTCAGTCATTCCCCGTCCGCATGAAGAGAGAGAGTGCAAAAAAGTGATTTCTTGCGGTGTAGTGAGACTTTGCTGTGCATTGTGACAGCGCCGAGTTAATAAAAACTATGGGCAACTGTGAGGCATATATACGCGATGCGATTGAAACAATAAACTACGAACCCCAACATACCCTTGTAAGCATTTCTTCGGTGGCAATTTCTTTATTGACCTCGTTAATAACGTAAAAAATATTCATAGTGACAATGATAACCAACTTATGAATCGTTTTGTTTTTTTTGCCGAATGTTTGCACTGATTTTTAATATGAAAAAAAATAAAATCTTCTTTTTTTTTTTGATTTATTTTTGTGACGTGACAAACAAATAATAAAGATGAAATCTATAATTAGCTGCTAATATTATGTTCGATTGGATGCTGTAGATAACGTAACAATGTGATAAGCTTTAAATTTTTGTAGCTAATCATTTACACAGCTGGCAAAGTGTAATTGCTAAGAACAGATTTTCTATTTGTGTATGGAGTTTGTTTAATTTCTAAATAAACGTGAGTTATTTTCCGCAGATAAGTGTTAAAAAAATATTACGAAATAGTGACCAAGAAAACAAACAAACAAAGTTTAATGCCGATTCTGAGCATTGAAATGCTTTTCCTGATAGTTTTTACACTTGGATATTTGTCAGACTTTCCTAAGAGATTAGCCAGCGAATAAAATCTTTTAGAGTGGCACTAAGTCTGAAGAATATAAAGCTTGGAGCCCCCGCTTAGAGGGTTTACCCCATACGTCACCACACCCATATAAAAGATAACATCCGTGAAGGTTTAATCACTCATTTCAATGCTTATTTGTTAGAAGATATTTTGTGGTAAGATGCAACCAACTTTAAAAAATTTGTACGGATGAGCAGTCTACCAAAATGCAAGTACGGTTCTTTATGACATGTTATTTCCATATATGTTGGACGTTCATGTAATGAGCTATGTTTAATTAACAAATCCAAGATCAGAACAGAAAAAAAACTAAAAAGCACAAGTAAATTGTCAGATAAAGAGAGATGAGAAATTTAAAAATTTGTGTACACTGACGAGGTTTAGGTGAGCAAATAGAATTGGATAATTTCATGGAACAAAAAGTGTAGAACGCATTGGGCCAGAGATTTTGATCGTGAAACACAAAATCCTGCACTTCTAAGATTTTTTTTATTTTCTTTTTAGCTCGTTTATAATGGCTTTCTAATTTGGATTCTTGGATTTTATATAAAGTGAATTACTTTATATGCCGACACTACCTAGAAATTTGCTCGTTTATGAGAAACTAAGTTATAATTTAGTTGAGCTACAGTCCGCCCGGGTCGAACAGTATTATACCTAATCAATATTATGTAAATTTATGTGTAGGAAATCTTCCCGGAAAAAGGCGCATATTTGAAATTTTATTTCGGTTTTTATTAAATTTTGAAAATAATATAAAAAAAAGCGAGTGGATGTGGGAATATTTAAATCGGGAGCACTCATGCTACAAATTTTGCGATTTTGTAAAAAAAATAAACAATTTGTTACAAGTGTGTGAAAATCCCTTCGCCTTTTAGATTTCGAAAAGCTTCTAACTTTACAGAAAACTAGAACTTAGTGACCCTACAAATAATAATGATTAGCTTGTTTACTAGAGTAGAAATTGTTTCGCGACTAAATAGTATAGAGTATAAATTCGGACTAAAGCTCCCTAATCTAGAAGGATGTAGATCAATAGACTCACGCGTGTAGCTGGGAAATGTTGGCGGCCCTACGAACTAATTCCCATGTGGAAATCCCACTATCTAAACGCACCAAATTTGGCAGTAGGATTAGGTTCATAAGCTTGGCAGATATTTCAGTTGGGACATAGTTCTTTATGACGTCCTAATTTGAACTTATATGTATTCTGTTGGCCTCCATACTGCATAGCGTCTCCCTTAGCACCTGCATTTAAAGCCAAAGTTCTTTTTAAAACCTTAGTAAAACCTATTGTAAACAAGAACAAACCGAGCCAATTTGATTAATAAGAAGCGCAATAAGTCCAAAGATTTAAGTCCAAATATTGGGATTTAGTTCATTCTCATTTTGGGACTAAATTCATTTTAGAGTTGGGTCTTGGTTTCCTGAAAATGGTGAGAGTAAATGCATTCCATATAGGACTTAGTTTGTAGGACCTGTGTGGGCACATTGGTCCATTAGGCGCCTTTCGTTAGAATTTTAACTTAATTCATTTATTTTTATGATGAAGCTCCACTTTGGATACACACATGTGAAACTGAAGAATTGTCGTTTATACTTTAGGCATTGTTTGTTACCTATCTCAGCTCAGACAAAACAACGAACTCGCTGTTACATATATTCTTAACAGAAACAAATAATTTATTTAATTGCAAAACAACTTGAAATGTTTACTAATATCTCAATGTGCTGTAATTAAGTATGAATGCAGCTTTTTTGCTTGTTTCTAAGCCTTGTTTTATAAGTTGAAATTAGTTCATTTAGCAGCTTGTAGCTTTTAAACGAATCTGCGTTCAAATTACATTCATTAGTTCTCAATATTATATCTTTCAATTTATTCCATCTCTATAGACAAGAAGACGATTTCAGGATGGTGAACGCAGCGTCGACTATGTCTTGGCTTACAATGGCGACGATACAAATGTCGAAAATGAACGCAAGCGGTGTATTTTCGAAGAGAAGCTCGAAAATGAAGGTCTACAATTGGAGCGGGATAAAACGCAACGGATACACTTTGTTAAAGTGCATGCCCCCTTAGAAGTTCTAGGTCGTTATAGTGAAATATTAAAAATTAAATTGCCAATGAAATGGGTAATGTATTCGATTAAAATAAAATTTAAACTTAATTAATAAATTAAACATTTTTTGCAGCTGAAAGGCCAATCTCAAATAAATGATAATAGTTTTCATCTCATTGAGACGATAAAAAACTTATTTGGGTGGTGCTGTTCTTTTGTAGAGCTAGATACATCCAAATTCCCTCCTCGCGAACAACGGATATACTGCGAATTCTCCAGAAACTATTTACATTTGTAAGTATTATCTAAGAGTTGCTATGGAAATAGATTAATAGAACGAAATTGTTCTTAGATTCGACTGGGAAAGGCAGAATTTCTTCGATGCCACTGTTAGGAATTGCATAATCCATTCCATTCTCGAGCGACAACACTTTGTAGAGGGAGAAGAAACTCCAGATAACTTGGGCATTCAAAAGCTAGTCGAGGATAAGGTGTACGATTCTGCGTATACTTTACATGATGTAAGTTTATATAAAAAAAAAATTATTAAAAAAAAAGCGTACTCATGACATTTATTGCTTAGGACAATGATAGGGACTTGTTGCTCTCTGAGTGGGCGTCTGTGCGAAAATGGAAAGAGTAAGTATATTGAGTTCTTTGCTTTTTCGAGCTACATTTGTTTATGTGTTCGGGGTTTTTTTTCTTTTAGCCATCAACCACTTGATAACGTGAAGGAGTATTTTGGACCTAAAGTAGCCTTATATTTTGCTTGGCTGGGATTTTACACACACATGCTTATACCAGTGAGTATATTGGGAATTCTGTGTTTTGTATATGGCTTCGCTACCTGGAGTAATGATCCAATTAGGTAAGTAAGACATTATTTGTAATTTATTCTTGATTTTGCAAATGACGCTGCGTCGAAGAATTTGTCTTTCAAAGGAGGTCTGTATCCTTTCTTGGATATCGTCCAGCACTCGGTGCCGTATAGCAGAAATGGCGGAATGAAGGTTCTGTAGAGCATGCACTTTGTCATTCGAGTCAGGAGTTTTGAGCCCATTTGTTTTGTCAGTCCGAAGTAGCAGCGGTTTCCTACGTTAATTCTTCGACGGATCTCCACTAAGTTGTTATCGTAGAGTTGATATTTACACCGAGGTAGATCAACTCCTTAGCTACATCCAAGTTTCTGTTATCAATAGTGACATTTTGTCTTAGTCGGTAAACAGATGTTTGTTTGAGGATAGCATGAATTTAGTATTGTCCTTATTTATTTCAAGACCAACTTACTTCGCCATGTTCTTCAAAAGCCGTGAATGGCTCTATCGCAATCGAGCTCCTGACGATATATACTATCATAATAAAGTCTATGAAGAGGTGGTGTATCTCGATTTGAAATTTGTTTGTCTTTTCCAGGATTTGCTTTAGCGTGAAAATGTGGTCTATGGTCGATCTGCCGGGCCGTAAGCTACACTGGTACGTTCCGATAAGTATGCTGGGGACGTTGCGCAGGGATATGTTCTTCAGCTTTTTTATATGTAGCTACGCCAACCTCTTCTACACTGGGTGGCGGTACTAGTTCTTCATTAACCCATACTGTGGCAAGAGTACTTCAAGATCTCAACATTCACAAATCCGCTGGCCCAGATGGTATTTCCCTTATCGTTCTGAAGAGGTGTTCTTCCACGCTGGCAAACCACTGCGTAAGCTTTTCTATCTGTCCTATTCATCAGCGGTCTTTCCGAGAAGATGGAAAACAGCATTTGTCCAGCCCGTCCCCAAAAAAGGCGATTCTTCCTTTCCCCTCCTCCTACCGACCAATTGCACTTACGTCCCTTCTTTCCAAGGTCATGGAAACGCTGATAAACCGTCAGCTTATGAAATATCTCGAATCCCGAAAACCTAATGACCGACCGGCAGTACGGTTTTCGCAGCAACAGGTCCACTGGTGATTTGATGACATATCTAACCGAGAAGTGGAACGAATCTATTCACCATGGTGGTGAAAGCAAGGTCGTTGCGCTTGATATTTCAAAGGCATTTGACAGAGTTTGGCATCAAGCTCTCTTGTCGAAAATGCGTGCATTTGGGATCGATGTCACCCTTCTTCAATGGATTAGAAATTACCTTTCGGACCGTTCAATACAAGTTGTTTTGGACGCTTTCAAGTCTGCAACTCACCAAATAAATGGTGGTGTCCCTCAAGGCTCTGTTGTATCTCCTACTCTCTTTCTCATTTTTATCAATGACCTCCTGTCTGTCACTTCTAATCCAAGCCATTCCTTTGCTGATGACAGTACCCTCAGCTTTACATATTCGTTTCCTGGGCAACGCCCCTCATCTTCGGGCGTTGAACTGGAACGGCAACGTATGTTAAGCTCATTGAATTCCGATCTTGACAGCATACGTAAAAGGGGTAAAACCAACAAAGTAGAATTTAATGCTTCCAAAACGCAATGCTTTCTGCTGTCATTGAAGCGAACCCCTAATTCTCTGCCATTATCCATGAATGGCACTTGCATCGCTGAAACCGAACGACTTTCTATTCTCGTTATGTGTGTTAATGACAACCTTCGTTGGAATGACCACATATTCGATGTCGCCAAGAACGCTGCGAAATGTCTAGGCTTCCTTAAGCGATGTAAGAAATATTTCACCCCTTCTGATCTGGCAAAAATTTATAAGGCGTTTATTCGGCCCAAACTTGAGTGTAACGCTCATATCTGGTCCGGTGCTCCAATTACATATTTGGAGCTACTTGACAGGATTCGAAAACGTGCGTTAAAACTTATTGGCGATTGAGACAACGCGAAATCACTTGACTCTCTTAGTCATCGTCGTAATGTCTCCTGCTTGTCATTGTTTTATCGGTATTTCCACCACAAGTGTTTAAATAAAATTGCCAGTTGCATTCCACCCTTACAGCAATTCAACCGCAATACTCGCCATGTTAGGAATGCACATCAGCCTGTTTTCGGACGTACTATGAAATATAAAGATTCCTTTCTTAACCGTACAACACGAATGTGGAATGCTCTACCAAGCTGTTTTTCCTGCACATTATAATTTACAAACATTTAAAACCAACGTGCATCGGTATCTCCGTTTTTCTAATCCTTCACTTCCCTAATGCCCGCACTGTGTTAAAAAAAAAATCATTATAAGGGTATCCATAATCCCTTTAGTGCGCGTACATTATAAAAAAAAAAGAAAAAAAAATTAACGGACGTGGGTTCCCTTCTTGCCCCACCACTTTCTTTACATGATGTCCCCTTAGCAGCTGCTGGCAATGCTGCTTAAATACATCTACTATTCCCTGCCTAAGTTTCCTTGACTGCGTCGAAGTGCCTGTGTACCGGTCGTAAAGCCAGCAGCCAGTTGTTTGGCATTCTTATAAAACCTCCCGATGTTTTTCCGATCGCAGGATCTTATTTTCCTACTTCCTTCTCTTATCTTGGTACTATTCAGCATTGTTGTGCTGTGTGCATCTTCTGTCACCTTTTTTTCCGGAATAAACATACATCGTAATACCACGGGCTTTTTCTCTAGGCTGGTTGCTACCTAGGTGGCTTGGGCTACCTCTTGGATGATGTCGCGATACTGGCGTCTGTACTGAAGTCGTTTCCCCGGACAGGCGCCGTAGGTCATAAAATTCCTCCTTTACAGGATCTGGTAAGGGCGCACGTATTAGACTAATATTTTGGAATATAGCTCTGATGCGGATCTAGCTTGAAGTCAATAACTTTTGACCTAAGCCGATATCCCAAGACGAATGCTCATCCTAACACATGCAATCTTTTGTTGCAGCTGTAATATTCATACCTTAAATTCATAAACCAATTTTTTCTCTCTTCTTTTATTTTCAGCAACGAAATTTGCAACAGCAACAAAACAACTATGATGTGTCCGCAATGGGACCGTCAATTTGATTTTTGGAAGTTACAAGACACGTGCAACTCCTCAAAAATGAACTATTTGATAGATAATAACATGACTGTGGTCTTTGCCTTTTTAATGTCCGTCTGGGGTAAGTTTTGCGAGTAATTGATGGAAGCGAGTGTGATGGAATTGAGTTGTGGAAGCGATATTCGACTCGTCTCATGCACAGATGGGGTTTGGTTGGATTCAGCCAAGAAGTGGAAAATCCAAGACCGCAATATTTGGCCAAACTTGGTAGAGCGCGAAAATTGCGCCCGAATTTCATTAATAATAGTTTCGAGCAGGATGTGCCTTGGAGAACAAGGTTTCTTTCGAACATCACTAGCTATTCAATAATGATTTTGTTTGTAAGTTAAACGCTTAAATAGTAACCAAAAAATGTTATCAACAACTTCTTCTTCTTTCAGATATGCATTTCAGTCATTGCAATCTTCTCATTGATCATTTATCGGATGGCGCAGCGTGCCTCGCACAGTATTTTAGGCAATGAAGACTCGGCGACGTACAAAATAATGGTTTTACCACTAACTGCTGGTATTATCGATTTGATTGTGATCTCATTGCTCGATTATGCGTACTCATATCTGGCAGTATATCTAACCGATCTCGAGTATCGTCGTACTCAAACAGAGTATGACGAAAGTCTTACAATCAAAAACTATGTGTTCCAATTTGTTAACTACTATTCGACGCTGTTTTACATTGCATTTTTGAAGGGCAAATTCGTTGGCTACCCGTCAAAATATAACCGTATAATGGGCTTTCGTCAAGAAGAGTGTGCTCCTGGTGGTTGCCTCATGGAATTGTGTGTCCAGTTGGTGATCATTATGGTGGGCAAACAAGCGGTAAATGCGATTATTGAGATGTTAATTCCATATGTAACGAACGCAATGAATAAACTTGGGACAAGTTTCGGCTTGAAAAGAAAACGTAGCGAGGAAAAACTAATTCCATGCAATCAGTGGACCGAAGACTACCATCTGATGCCGTGGACTCATAGTTCATTGTATGGCGAGTACTTGGAAATGGGTACGAGATGGCACTAACTATACAATATGTTCTCAACTATCATTAATTTTTTTTGTAGTTCTTCAATTTGGTTTTATTACACTCTTTGGTTTGGCATTTCCACTTGCACCACTGTTGGCGCTGATAAACAATGTGATAGAAATGCGACTTGATGCGTTCAAGATGTTAAAGTTCTTTCGAAGGCCTGTAGCTCAAAGGATTCAAAATATCGGAGTGTGGTACAACATAATGTTTATTTTAACTAAAATAGCGGTTGCTTCAAGTGTAAGTTCATACAATGTGAAACAGTTTGAAAATTGTATTAATGTTTTTTTTTTTTTTTGTAGGCGATGATCATAGCCTTTTCAACGAATCTGATACCAAAGTTGGTGTATAAGGCTACAACAGCTGACCATACATACGAGGGATACTTGAATTTTACGCTGGCGTACTTCAATACAGCCGATTTTCATGTAGGCTATACCTTTTTAACACAGATATTGTAGGATAACTGAAATAATTTTTTTTAAGGTTAATACGACTGCATATGGTATGGAGGTTACGACTTGTCGTTACACGGAATTTAGAAATCCTCCATGGGATCCACAACCTTATAAGAGACCGATAGTCTACTGGAGAATATTAGCGGCACGATTGGCATTTATTGTCGTTTTTCAGGTATGTATTGACGTTTGTCTCCCTCGTAAGAGGCGAAGTGCAATAGGAGAAAACACACACTCCTCTAAGGCAGGCTCTATGGATTCTGGAGAGAATCATTTATTGCAAAAATTCGAACCTTTTAAAAGTAGTTTAATTGGTATAAAGATGATCACCATCTGGATCTGTGCGATTGAAAACAAGTCTTACGATGCTGATTTTCGGTACGTACCCTGAACTCCGCACAAACAAAAATAAATTCGAATTGCTTAACAAAGAGCTGAAAATAGAGTTAGATCTGATTAAAGCTATAATAAACGATTAAGAGAATGTCAGATCCAAATAAAAAGGATAAAAGGTAAAACTTAAAGTCCAGTTTGACGCAAATACTCTACGACTGAAAGTCAAACTGATTTGGCAAGGAGTAGGCTAAATTAAAAACGTACGGCGAGTTCTTTACCAGAAATCGTATTTTTAAAAGAAAGCAAACTTTTCATAAAGTCATTAAGCAATAAAAATGCATCGCACGAGAAAATTTTTTTAGATAATATATCTTCTTCCGACAAAAAACGTTGAGGTAACGGACTACAGAAAGTCGTACAAATTCTTAAAGAAAATCTTAAAGCCCGCATAAAAAGTGAAATCTTTGAACGGCTTCCGCGCGATTTTTAATGAAACACTTATAAATTAAAGCTCCCTCACTTGTCGATGCATTATCTCTTTTTTGGTGTTTAAACTAAACCCAGATGATGCCGGTGCAGCTTTCATCTTATCACTTGTTGGAATATTTTTAGTATTTTTTACTTCAAGCTATTAGTTGGTTTGGGTAGTTGGATAGATTGAGATCGAGGCTAGAATTTGGACCGCGTGAAATTAGACCCCGGATGATTCTTTACAAACATTTAACTTAATTTTAAAAATGATATATACACCTAATTAATTTTTCGATCGCGATCGAAGTAAATTCGAAATTATTATTTTCCTTTATTTAAAAGTTTTTACACGCATAAAACGCATAAAAATATCAAAAAATTGTTAAGGCTTTATGAACGGACCACATAGGTTCGGTTATTATCTATGCATTTGTATTCTGTTGGGAATCATGGCGCATAGCTCCTCCCTGAGCACCTGCATGTGCGCAGTTTGATAGCCGGCCATCCCGCGGAGTGTGACATCCAGGTACTGTTAATTTGTTAATCGCGGTTCAAATTCACGCGGCCTTATTTCACGGAGCCATAGAGAACCATTTCGGAGCTCAATTTGTTCTTTTCGCACGCGCAGAATACCGATTCACATTGTTCGTACCGATACTAAAAACACAGAACAAGTCAGGAAGAACTCGTTAAATTACATGTGTACCGTATACAATCTGTACCGAATGTGTATTTTTGATCGTTTGGACCGTAAGCTTAACTTTTTCCATAGAAGCGATACCGCAGAGCTATTCTTAAACTTGCAGTCAAATTTGAATCGATTTATCAATGGACTAGACTCATCCGTCAGTGCAAACTTTACCAGGCTATAACCACAAGAACTTATATTGCCAAAATAAACTGCGTTGTATAAACGTCTGGAAAATATTTACCCAAAGAGTTCTTGGTATAAACATATTAGCTGAATAACGAATAACGAATAAATACTCCGTAAACGCGGAAACAGTCAAGCGAAAGATCTTATAAATAAAAGTCGGTAAATACTGTACCGAAGCCAAGGGAAGTGTAAATAGAAGACAAGGAAAGTAAATAATATGTAAAAAAGAGAAAGGAAACTAATTTAAGACAAGTCCTTAAAACAAATGTCGCAAACGTATGCTAAGCCGACGCTGCAATCGAACAGGCAAAACGATATCAAATATCGACTGATACAGTAGCACCCGTTTTCTCATATCACCAAACTCATGCTTGAAAAGTAAGTCGAGCTCAAACATAAACATGGAGAAACACAACATACCACATGAATATGGAAGACGCAACTAAATTATAAATAGAAACGTGGCACCAACAATGGATTACGAACGGTCTTATGCAACGACCGACCACAAGCTAGTGGGTACTTCCTCTACGATAAGAATGACACATACGAACGCGTTCTAACACCTACGAAGTTTGGCCGGCTTTTTTTAGATTCTCTTCTGAATCCGTACTTTCTTTGGTATAGGCTCACTGTTCTCAGAACTTCTTCTGCGAATCGTGGCTTCAACATTATCTTCAGACGTTTTCACTATTTATGGAAGACTTTAGGTGATAATATCATGTTAAAACAAAACATTTCCAAAACAATTGCTAGTTTCCTATTGTACGTTGAATACGCCTCTTAACGAACCTCTCCCAAATTGCATGACATAACATTAATTTATAAATTATCGTTTTTCACAGAATATCGTCGGCATGATTCAGGCAATCGTTGCGTGGGCGATTCCGGACGTTTCTGCAAAACTTCTTAAGCGAATGAAACGTGAAAATTTCCTTTTACGCGAAAACATAATAGAATATGAAAGAAAAAAGTCATCATCAGTGATAGACCAATCTAGAAGTCAATTGCACTCAATAAGCGAAACAAATCAATCTAATTCAATAGATGGCGACGTACTTAGACGACGTCACAACAGTCCATATGATGAAAACAACGACGATCAAACAACATCAGTATAGCTTCTAAGGTGAAAATAAACTAAAAATTTATTGCATTTATCTGCTTTGGATTCCTATAGCAACAAATAGAAATAAAATAATACATATATTTTTTATTGTTTAGTAACAAAACGACAATTATTTCTTCCTAGTACTTAAAACACCAAGGAAAATCACAAAAGAAACATAAGGGTATAAGAAAAGTCTTTAAATATTTTCTTCAAAGAAAACAGTATTCGTTTTCATTTGATTGTCTTGTTTTTATTTATTTGTTTACCAATAAAAAATGAAAAACAAAACCGATCAAATGAAAAAGTTTTCATGGAAGTAAACGAAAAATATGTTTTTGACTTTCTTAATAAAAAAATACTGTACATAAAATGTGCTCAAGAAAGCTTTATTCATACACAAAGAATTGTACAACTCAAATCCAGAAATAAGCTTTAAAAAACAAGACACAAATTTTTGTAAAGAGTATAAAGTGAACAAACTAAAAGAATATATATGTAACTCAGTAACTGCCTTTATTTACAGCATTGTTTAAAACAACTGTATTTATTATTTTTATTTATCTCTCGCTGCCTAAGTGTTAAACATTTATGTATAAAAAAATGTACGACAATATGTTTTAGATTTTATTGCAATGCACTTTGGTACATTTTATCACAAAAAAATCAAAAGCGAATATCAGACAACGTTCGTCCAATTTACAATGAAACACACAAACATACATATTGGTTGTTCTAAAGAAATATAAGTTAAACAAAGCAGATCCTCACCATGTCAAGTTTAGAGTTATGAATTATTTGCGAACGTTTTGCAAATTGTGCTCGTATTTATTTATTCATACTTTATCGTAAACAGACACACATACACATTTATACAAAACACAGGAATTATAAATACAAAAGAAAAAAAAATGGAAATAATTTTTTTTCTCCCCCAGTGACCAGAATATTCGTACCTAAAATAAATAAAAACAAACAAAAAATTATGTGTGCCAACTTATTAGTTATAAAAAAAATCGTTGTACACTAATCCGTTGTTATGTAAATATTCTATAAAATATAATGGCACACATAACAAATAAATCATTTGTTTTGATTTAGAATATTGTATTGCAAATTCAATCATTTATATTTTATGTTGAAAAATATTATTATTATTATTTTTTTGAAGCAACACTCTATATGATAAGTGCTAACGGTATATACATACGTGTAGAATTAAGTTATTTCCTAGAAACAAATAAAATATTTATGTTTATACACAGAAGAGAATTGTTGAGGGTATATTTACACAAATGCGTGAAATGTTGTATATTTTAAAAAGAAAAGTCTTGAAATTTAATACATATTATATTGTTTAAATTATGAATATGATACTATAGTGTAATCGATATTGAAGTATGTTGAAATCTCAAAATAAATTATTCTGTTTTCACACACATATTTTTATACATACTTAAAAGTGTTAAAGAATTTTATTTTATTTTTGATTTTATTTTTTTATATATATAAAAATACAAATAAAAAAATATTTGTACTTATAATGTGGGATTGTGTATATAACAAAGTAAATAAAATAATGTTGCAATCAATTTTACTAATGGAATGATTTCTCAATGGTTTCAACGGAAGTCAACATTAAGAGAAATTAAATTTGGTGTACCACAAGGCAGTGTGATAGGTCCAGTGCTATACTGCTCTACTTGTTGTAGGAACAATTGTTTAAATAGCACCAAAAAAGCTGCAAATAGCAATAAACGGTATCTAGGAATCTACTAAGAAGTGGCAGATTTGATTAAATGATCTAAAGTCGGTATATGTTAATTTTACGTATAATAACTTACAACACATTTCAGCCAAATATCTAGGTATTACTCTAGACGCTTAATTGCGTTGAAAAATGCATGTAGAGAAAAAGAGATGATTTGAACATTCGATACAGTAAAATGTATTGGGTTATTGGGAAATACTTATCTCTGTCCAACTACAATAAGCTTTTGCTATACAAGCAGGTTCTGCAACCAGGCACATGCCAAAAAAATTTACACTAAATTCAAGTCTTCCAAAATGCACCTTAGTATATACGCAACGCTGATCTACATACATAGAGATCTAAATATTGAAAAAGTTGAAGATGTTGTTATAAAAGTTGCTCAGAAGGAACAGCTTCTTCTAAAACATGTTTACATGGAAATAACGGAACTGTTAAATACTCATAGGAACAGGCGGGTAAGACCTCTTGATCTAAAAGAGTTAGCTAAGGTCAAGGAATTGAAAGTTTAGTATTCGTCAAACGACGGATTTTTCTTTGCAATTTTTCAAATTACATATAACAAAAATAAAGTGCCGATTAGGTGCAAAGTCATTTCCCCGGGCAGGTTTTTTTAGATGTATTCCAGAAGCATCCCTCGCGTAATATCTCTGCAATGTCGTTTGATGATTTTTACTTCCCCTAACAAAAAAATAAAAATTGCAAAATGTAATGCGACAGAAAGTAAACATATACCATATCAATATGTTTACCCGGCAATATTGCTCTAATCGGAACATTCTGCTGTAAAGAGAATAAATATCATTTCAGGAAGGAATTGTGATTTTCTGTCGTGATTGTGTGTGGCTCCGCAGTTTCACTTTTTCGTTATTTGTTTGGTCATTGTGATTTTAGTCGTGACTCGTGATTTTCACACGGCGACTGTGATTATCATGTGAAGAGCATAATGATAAGAGACAAAAAGAAAAATCACAATCAGGTTTAATTTGACAGTCGCTCACAGGTAGTGACTCTTATTTTGCAATCGCTGGTACTATATCACAAACACCGTCACAATCAACCAGTCGGCTACCTGTCGGGACCAAAGCAAAAGTCGGGAGACGACTAAGAATCGAATCTGAAGCGACTAACTTGAATTGCAGCGCCACGTTTGTCACATTTAGCTACGATCGATCATTAGATTCCTTTTGTGGTGCTGGTCTATTTTAACCTTATTATTATTTTAGAAAACATTATCCCCAGCGACAATGAATTCTAGCATAACATCTTCTTAGGCAAGTTCATTAGGCACCCCGATATCGAAACCGCAAGTTTGGCTATATCTTAATGGGATGTTTATTGTTTATCGCCCACAAGTGTACAGCTTTTTCATTTATTTTATTTCGAATGATTGCCTCCACACATAATAGCTAAAATGATAAGCTCACGATTTGAGACTTTGCACAGCGTGAAATAGAAATCTTAACATTAATCGTGGCAATCTAACTTTCAGTTATATATTTTTGGAAATTTTATTGTATATAGCTAAAACAATTCAAATAAAAAGGATACTCGCTTAATCAACAGAGTAAAAAAAATATTGTTATGAAATGCTATAATTATAATTATATGTGTCAAAATGGTCGATTTGGAGGTAGAACGACTTAAAATTCTCTAAAGTCTGAACAATTATAGCTACAAGAAGAATGAAAATTCCGGCCCTAGGTATTTTTAGCTACAAAAAGTAAAAAAAGTTTAGTGCATTTAGGTAAAAATATGGGATAAAAAAGACGACGTTTGTCGTCGAGCAAGCCGTGGTTTTTGCAGTTCTATATCGGCCGCCAACTCTATAGCTTCTACCAAAAACTGATTCTCCGTTTGTAAAATTGGACACAATGATAAAGACCTGGCTCGATATTAATAACATGTTTAAATTATAGAATAGAATAATTCAAAAGAACGAGATTAGGAATTTAATCTTAACATTTAAGTTGCCATTAGAAAGGCTCATGATGTTTACCAAATTAATAACTTGACCTGAATTGAAATCTATTTTAATAGATATTGCTATTCCTTTCGTGAATACGACCACCTTGGACAAGTCTCCAAAGAAAATACAACAATCTGACATCGATCGAGCTTAGGCAAAAGATTAATTCGTTGACTCTTCTAGGCAGCAGCAACTCGGTCTACTGCGCAATCATAATTGCGTAGTATTTTGTCGGAGCTGATGACATGATTAACGTTCACTAAAGTCGTTTTCGTTTGGTAATCCGGAAGACTTCCGGACTCTTCTGAAACTGTTCATTTTGTACATAAATGACAGTTCCTCTCCTGGAAAGAAGAGAAATTCGCTTCAGAATGAAAACCAGAAGCACTAACACATTCGAACATCATAAACGTCATAATCGATAAATGTAATATTTATTGCTGATGCATTTAATAATTCTTCAATTTTGACAAGATTAGCTCAAAGCTATTACCGCCTTCATCGTCATCAGATTGCCAGTGAGGCGTTTGGAAAATACATATACACAAATACAACGACGAATACACTTCAAATTCAAATGTAATGTGTTTGCTTGTTCGATTGGCATCCCGCATCGGAGAGCTCTTTCGGATTAAAAAAAAGAAAACGACTTTGTAGACTTGGAATACAGTAAGAAACAATATTCTTGTCATGAAACAATGTCTTGAAACAATTCTTGACCCTTGATGTCCTTCGGCTTGATGCTGCGGTGATGAGAAAAAATTTCTTCACACGGTGTTCTGACACGAATGTGGATGAGACCTACCGCTTAGCGCCGATTCTGAATAGCAAATTTATCTTTTGAGAAGCTTCTCATGACAGTTGTTAAGGGCCAACCATAATAGACTTAAGTGGAATTAACCTTATGTCGAAACCGAACGAAAAGTCCACTCAATTTTGCTCAAAAGTTCTAGTTACCCATACTAAACTTAAACAAAATTACGCAAATTAAGAAAACTGTCAAAAATTGTATATTCGAGCAACGGAAAAAATGTTGAAAATTTACTTTTAAACTACCATAATTGTTTCTTAAAATGAATTTAAAAAATATAGTGACAATATAAAGTGATGTTAAGTAAAAATATAAATTGTTGGTGTCAATTTTCAAATTTCAAATTTCCTTACTGAACTTCATTTAATTTACACTCTCGTAAGCCACCTCAAGTCAACGAAAATTTGACGAAACTGAGCGAAACTAACATTATGTTTACGAGCATTTAGATATTTCATTAAGCTAGCTTAAGCTCATGAAAGTCTATTGTGGTTGGCTCTTTACTCCTGAATGTTTGTCAGCACTAGGTAGGGCAGCAAATAAAAACATTCAGGTGGTACGGGTCGAATTTACTAGTCCAGCGCACTTAACCACTAGGCCTCTACAGCCACCATAACAGTTGACATAAACAAAAAAAAAATGCTTGCCAAGAATATTGGGCATACGATTATGTTAATAATGAAGGATCGGCCAAAAAATAAACGAATACTCATCTGAACATTTGTGACCATCTACCCAGAAGTTGAAATAAACTGTCGATCACATGTTAAGATTTTTTGCCTTTTACATGAACAGACACGAAAAGATCTACTGAGAATCATTCTGAAAACTGCACCAGGCGCTTGTAAAAATGCCATAGACTAAGGCCAGGGCTTGAGAAAACTCCGTACATTGACGAACAAAAACAAGACTCAGTGTTCAGTGTTCTGACCAAATTCAAAGAATTCTTGAGTTAGAGCACTAACTAAGAAGTAATTAAAGGATTTAGAAAGGGGTCAAGTACGAGGCCTCCTCCTCCACTTGAAATGCCGATGCATATATGCGTAAAAAGGAGCAAAGCCTTACGTTGTCACATTCTGTCATTTCTTTTTAAATTAGAAACGGCCTTCCGGTTTGCTCCTATGATATAAATATCAAGGGGTAGAAGTTTCATCAGATAAAGCGGCAGGTGTGCTGGTATTTACGTTAGTACCGGTCTTTGGTATTGACGTATTTATGCGAAAGCTCAACCGGTGAAAAAAAAACCGTGATTGGTAGCGTAGAACATTGAATTACTGGATGCAAAATAAATTTGTTCGGGTATCTGATGAAAACTCGAGCGAACGGCTGGTGGAATAGTGTTGCAATACGACAGATTGTACCCACGTCTCAGACCTGATTCGGATTGGATTTGCGTTCAAAAATAGATACAAGAATAACAACACAAGATCCAGTGAATTTGATAAAGAAATCCACTTGTGAATACTTTTCTGACAAATCCAATTCAAATCAGATCAGATCCAATTATAAAATATAGCTTTTGTTGCATCTGTGAGTTGTCTTATCAATTACTTATTTTCATGCAGATTAAAAGAAATAAAAAAGCGAAAAAATAATGGTAACGATCTTAAATGATGCCTCTATTACAAAAAATTGAGGAGTACTGTTGGAGTTGATAGTACCTATCCATCATAGGTACATCCATGTATAAATATACATACATATAAATACATGCAAAGATATTTTGATCTTACGATAGACAAAGTAACTTTACAACTATTGACATATGTTATCTAATTTTTTGAAATATATCTTTACTAGTATTTACTAAGCTATATCCCATATCTACGTAAACCTAATTAAAATGCATACATTCCGCTAAGAGAATAACAAAGAACAAGTAATTGACTAAAAATTTGCGGATAAAATCAACTTGATGACTGTTTTGACTTTCAAATCTATACACCACAACTCAATTGTTTTAATCTTATCTCTTTAAAGCGCATTTGAGATCCTGTCAGACAGAATAATAGCTTTTTCTATTCGTCTACACACTTAGAAATTATTTAAAGTGTTATGACCTGATAAAGGGCAGACACAAATTAAAATTTGATATTATTTTAAGATTTTTTATTTAAAATTTACTAAACGTGCGGGTGACCCACTGTCTTAAACGGTCCACTGGTTATTTATAAATAGCCAAATGCTTTTATAATTTTGTTTGCATCCAATAGGCACGTGTTAGCAAGTTAATATTCAAATCCATGTATCCATTATTCACCACCCGTTCCATATATCGGGTAGCTGGTACAGACACACTTATAAAATGATGTTTATATTTTCATGGTGCTTTTAGTTTTTAGAAAAACTACCTAATGAAAAACATATGCAAGGCCGTTGATAATCACGTTCCGAAGTTCTGATAGAAAATAATGAAAGAAATAATTCGGTTACATTTAATAACTTTTATCCAAAGATAATTACGGAACATTTTGTTCTTAATTATTTAAAAAAATGTTAAGGGTATTCCGTTATACGTAAGAACATTTTGAGGTTAATTTGTATTGCGTAGAGCCCTGTGATGTGGAAATATCACAAAGATTACAGCTCGAAAAAGCAAGGAATAATTTTAATTAGAAGAAACAACAACCCAGAGGAATCATTTTAGTATTTAGTTTTGAATTACGAAGTAATCTTTAGTACTTACCTAATCTGTTGTGGTCAAAAACAAATTCTTCCTTATCCGTTAGTCAATTGAAGCGACATCATAACTCATGGAAGACTTGTCGTTAACCTCTATCTGATCTATAGATACCAACAGGAAAGATGTTCCGACTCGTACTTATTAAACCAACAAATAAATTAGTTATGGATTTAAATATTTATTTACAGGTTATGATATGGTGAACGACTTTTAAGTTAATGAAAGGTGGAAGTATAGCTCAACAAACTTGGAGCACATAACCTGGGGGCTAAACCTGTAAGGTAAAAATGGTAATAAAGGCAGTTGTTTAATTCTGAGCAATATACCAACTACAAGTGGCCGCCGCCAGAATACGTGACCATTCGGGCCAGAAGGGCTCCGCGTATCTGCGATGGCTGGGTTTTTGAAACGATGCTTCGGTCTTCCTTGTCGTCTCGAACTTGGGGGCTGCGATAAGAAGATTTTCTTGACTGGAGTACTATTGTTTATTCGATCGATGTGGACGACCCAATGTAGTCGACATCTTTTGGCTTTTGGACTACATCCACATCTTGGTACAGCACGCAGAGTTCGCGGTTGTATCATCTCCTCCATTCTTTCGGAGCATCTATCTCTCAAAAGAGTTTAGTATCTGCTCTTTTTTCCTGCCTATCATCCAGCACTCAGTACCGTAAATAAGAACTGTCAGGATCTCTGTTTTATAGAGATTACACTATGTCCTTCGGCTTACGAGTTTTGAACGCATTTGTTTTGCCAAACCGAAATAGAAGCGTTTCCCCGGGGAAATTATTCGTTAAAGGTCCATATTTGCTTTCTTCTGTTGAAGATAGTGCCCTTCATGTGTGCACCTGTTTCAGAATAAGATTAAAAAACTCACAAAATTGCAGGGATTTCAAATTCGGTCATCGAAGTCGATGAAAAGGTGGGGTGTCTGTCTTGACGTGAAATTCGTCAAGAATCAGAATTTTTCTCAATGTGAAAAATTGGTCTATTAGCGATTTGCCGAGCCGGAAGCCACACTGATATGTGTGTTGCATAACGACTTGAGTCTCTGAAAGTTGCTGCAAGACATAGGATCGATGATTTATTCATCCTTTCTCCCTCCAGTAATAAATTAATCTAGCTTTCTCAACGAAAGACTCAAAAATTGATATCTTTTTTCTTCTGTTATATTGATGCCATAGGATACGTCATTCACTAGACACTGAGTAGGTTATAACCTACGAAGTTTGGATCTATTATTTACCCGAAATCACGAGGAATCACGAATAATATCAGAAATTAGCTTATTCCCATTCGGATAATATGAATTCTCAGGTATAGGAGGGTTAATTGAATAAGTTTTTCTAATAGGGTTCTTTATTCATGTATTTTATTCATTAAAATATAAACAAAATCGTGTAACTTTATCACCTATGCGGAAGGACGGAAAAAACAATCTTGCTAAAAACTCGATTACTCTAATTTCTATATATATCAGCTCTTGGTACGTGATACGTACTAGCTTTGTTATCGGTATTCAGGATAGGATAACAGAAAGATAATGCATCTAGTAGCCGTGACAGTAGGTAACATTGATAAATATACTATTCATGCATAAAGCCAATGATAAAATATGTATGTGCACATTTTCAAAATGTCGCTCTATGATAAACAATCTCGAACACGTGACTTGTTATCAGTCCACGTTTTACTATCTAGAACTTTTTATATAATTTGTATGATTATATTTAACTACTTTTGCCTTTAAAACTATCCTAAAATACACGACTAATTTCGCATGAATTTTTGAATTGAATAATTAAACTGCATATCCATAATTTGTCAGCTTTATTTCTAAAAGTAGCCACTGCAATTGAGTGGATCAAATGCAAATGAAATGGATTTTCATTAAAAGTCTGGTGTTTTTTCAAAAATTTAATGTTTCTGATATATTTGATTCGTAAGTGAGATATAAAATTTTTAAATTTCAGAAAAGAATTTTCCGAATATCAATATTTTGCTTAGTAAAGCTCCACTATCGGTGTCAACGTCTCCTACCGAACGAACATTATCTAAAGTTTGAAAAAAAATAAACGATTCACAGAAAGACGAATTTAGTTGTTGATGTGACTGTAACACATATACTTAAACACAAACTGAATCCAATGCCAGTCTGTTTTCTTAGTATTCATTAAAAAAACTAATTAAATTGTGGACTTATACCGAAACTATTAAGATATATATTCCCTTAGCTCTCAGAAAACGTAAAGATATGATTTTGGACATGTAAGATGCGCAATTTAAACATCTAATATTTTCTTATTGTCTACATGCTTATTTTGTTTCAATAGACGTCATTAAAATATGCTATTTTTGGGGCTGAAGTCTGTTTTTTTAATTGAATTTCATTTGCAGGAATATGCTGAACTAAAATCGTTTCTGGCATGAGGGGGATGAAAGGTTCACCGTCTGATCATGAACGAATTTTGCGAAAGTTCTACATATGACCTTCATGACCAGCTATGGTTAAGTGACCATTTTGGAAAAACGAGTCACACATTCTAATAAATTGCAAGAAAAATATGGAATGAAAAATGCTGTCAATTGTTTATGGTTTTACCAAAAACAACATGTCATAGAGGCTAATTTTAACTCAAGTCATAATCACCTCATTGTAAAAAGCTATTTAAGACCCTGAGTCATAGCCGTTGTAGGAACAAACCCCGAAACCAACAGGAACTATACTACCCAAAGTCAAACCGTGTAGAATGCGTAATAGTAATGAAGATTGGTAAAATTTATCATATGACTTCATATCTTCTCTGTGCATTTTTTTCTTCTGAAATACATTTAATTAATTAAGTACGGGTCTTAAAGATCCTAGGTATACGAACAAAAAATCTTAAAACTATCCCATACGTATGCATGCCAGTTCGTGTGTTACGTGTCACGTAGAAGGAAGATCAAACACAAATCAAAAGCCACCCCAATGGTTAATTGGTCATATAGCGAACAAGGAATCCGAAACTGAGAGGCCTGCACCTGCCGTATCGAACCGGCGAAACCCACAGGTGGCACAATAGGCATGCTGTAAAATTGGAGGGTTATAATCTCTCAATTCTCATCATAAAATAAATAAATAAATGGGCCTACATGACCTGTTTGAAGAAGCCCTAGCGGCATACATTTTAACACCGATTCCGAACGGCAAATTTGAGAAGCTTCTCAAGGCGGTTTTTACTGTTATTGTTAGATGTTTTTCAGACTTTCGCAAGAATGGGGGTAGGTGTCTCTGAGGTAAACTGAAAGAATTGAAGAAGAAGTATAATTCTATCTATCTATTCGCCTTGAAGTCAAAAAAAAAAAAATATATTCTTAGGCAAAGATCTTAAGTTAAGGATTTTATAACAGGAAACCGTTCTGGTCAATATCTTTACCAAATTTGAAAATCTTTCACTGACATTGAGTTGTAGGTTATGGCTGGAAGTTCAATCAACATTCAAACAGGGATATTTTCTTCGTGATTTTATAGATTAGGGAAGAGAGTGGGAGTGACAGCAAGCTTTGTATTAAGTTGTTCACACAGAGCTTATTCAGTAAAATTCTGTAATCGTGAAAATTATTTTTCCATGTAAATCTCGTCTCTGTTTCATCGAATACGTAGGCTCTTTGTACAACATCATTCACAAGATGAAGTTTTCACTCAAATTCGGTTAGGTTTAATAGTTGTGCGCTGCTGTGCGAACAAGCGCCAAAAAAAAAATTATAGCCCAAAAGTTGAAATGAACAATCGTCAAATATTTGGATCTGTCTTCAAAATGGAATCACTCGAAATCCGAAAATTAACAATCGCCCTAAATTGTTGGGGATTTAAGCTGTCTTTTCGCAAGAAACCCGCAATTTCATGCCAATAGTACTTGGTTGGCCCGCTTTGAGGGATTAAAGGTGGCAGGTACCGCTCACGTAAGTGCCTTTCACCAGGCCGGAAATCTATGGATGTCGGGAAATAAAAAGCTGATGCCTCTTTCTTGTGGGTTTTAATTTCAAATATTCTGTGGGTATGAACAAAGTTTACATGCATCCAACTTTGCGGGTACTCCTCGTTTTCCAAAAATCTGGTCGTCGTGTGAAAAAGGCCTGAAAAAGAGCATTTTATTTACGTTATACGTGAGAACAAGTTTCTGAAGGTTCCTTTGAAAAAACCAATTTTGCATATGATTAGTGCTACCTTGTCCAACACTCTACTACCCTGTTTTGTCATATTCATACAAATACAAATTAAAACAAAACTATTTTCGAAAAATCTTCTCATCAACATATTCATATTACATTTAGCATTCCGTTAATCCCACAGATGATACTCGGAAAAAAAAGTAAACAAAAAACATATGTTGTCGTTCACCATGCGTCGCTGGTCATCGAAAACAAACCAAGAATCAGCAAATTCTCGCATGATAGAAACAGAATATTTCATGAATCAGAATTCAAAATTCAGACAGACAGAGCTATTTATTTCCGAATTAATCGCTTCCACGACTCTCCCACATGTTCGTATTCCTTAACGTAGGCAAACAGTCTGCCTCTAGCGTGCTATATTCTCTCAGCGTTCTATTTTATTCTCTGGCTCTCTTATCATAAACAAACCTTCCAAATGGAAAGTTTAGCACAAAAACAGCAACAAACAAAAAACAAAAAAAAGCACTTTGACATTTTCAGTCTTTATATTCATATAAAGCTCAGCGACTCACTCGTCAGCTAGTTCAGTTGAAAAAGACTTCTTGAAGCGGAAATCGTTAAATACATAGTACCTACGTTACATACTGCCAGTTCGAAACATTTTGGAAATTCGATTACAGTGTGAAATTAAATTTGAAGTGAATTTTATTAAATAAAAAACAAAAAAAAGTATCTAAACATGTTGCAAAAACAGAAGGCACGTCATATTCTTGACCTTAATCCTCAAGAAAGGAAAGAATTTTTAAAATCCTTTGATATTGTCCTTAGTGACTGTGATGGTGAGCAATTAACCTTTTTCGTTTTTTTTAATTCTAATATAATGCATAACATATATTATAATATCTTGAGTGGGTTGTGAAATCATTAGAAGGAAGATAAATTGTGTGGTAGATAAAATATTGTATATATATTCCATGCCGGCTGGGGGAGCTTGTCGTGTGTCAAACACTCGCCACACGCATGACTCTGACTATTTTTGAATCTTTTTTTATTCTTCCGCAAAGAAATAACAAAAAATATTTTATCGAAAATTTTCCGTGACTAATTCATTGACAACCTGAATGACTACAGCGTGTTATATTTGTTTTTTTTTTTTTTTGTATTAAATAGTTAATGAGAATCATTCTTCCGAAAATGTTCTCATTCAATGTCAATGTTCGTTTTCAAGGACAAAGAAATCGATTTTTATCCCTTTTTATCCTACAATTTTGTGTTGAGACGGAACATTTTTTGGCAGAGTACCGCGAATTCTATCGATTCATTAGAAATGCGCGATGGGTGAGGACTGAGGGTGCGAGCAATTTCCACCTTTTGTAGATAGATGCGGTGAACTTGACCCACACCAACATGTGGGGCGTTGACATCATACCTACAGATGGCTTATGTAAAGTTGCTTAATTCTATACCAATTCAAATATTGATTCAGTAAATTATGTATATCAATTTAAATGTATCTATGGGGAGACAATTAAATTATTGAGTGTGCACAAAGTATCTAGGTACGACACGAGTTTATACATACATATATAGATACTAATAGATTTTTTTGTTTGGAAAGGAAATTCTCACCACTTTCAAGAACGATTGGTTATCAATTAATTAATTAATTGCATGTCTGACACAATGTCTATGATATCACGATTATTTAGTACTAAAATAGAATCTAGATTAGGAACCTATTTGATGTTTAAGAAATGTTGGCTACATATTTAGTTCTTAATGTTGCATCATTTGTTTATTGTTATGTCACTAGTACTAATGAACTTGTTCAATATTATTCATAAATCAAAAGCTCTTTTGGAAAAACAATCAGGCTTTTAGTTGTGCTGATCAGAATTTAAATGTTCAAATCAATTGTTCTTATAGACAAGAAGCTTGATTTTAATTACGCTGAGTTTTCAGTGCTCAAATAATGGGTAGGCATCATTATATCGTATTGCTAAATCTTAACTTCTGGATGCATTTTTTTTTTAAATGTAGGTAAACAGCGAAAATTCCTATGACTAAATTTAAGAGATTATTTAGGAATTTTTTGTTAAACGATAACAGCTATTAATATTTATGATTAGTAATTAGGTGACTTGTTGTGGATGCACGTTGCAGCTTTATGACAAATGATTCATTCGTTATAAAATTAGGTTTACACTCGGCACGTTTTGAAACTTAAGGCTGTCAGCTGTTTATTCCTATTAGAAAGGCTTTTTGCTGTGTTTACAAAAGTGGTACTACATATGTTGTTTGGTTTGCTCGTTCTGGTTTGTTTATATTCATTAACTGATAAAACTTATATATCAATAGAAAAGATGAAAGCTAAACCGACCCGTCATTTGGGTATACATTTTTGGAAAAGAAAAGATGAAGAATCAAAATCATATCCTCATTGAAATAAAAAGTTTCCTTATGTAGTCCCCAGATGTTTCAACCATAGGCTCTTTAGTACACGATTAATGCACAATCATTGTGAGCGTTGATTAATTGCTTAAAGAATGAAGATTGATTATTATGAGTTAAGTAGTAATAGAATTTGCGGTTTAAGAACTTGCAATTGTTCATCCAATTATGCACATATATAGGTTTTAGTTTATTTTAAAGAAAAAAAGGAAGTAAATAAAATAAATCATATATCTTAAAAAAGATCCAGGAAATCGCCCTGTCAGCTGCAAACTTACAATTCAAAAGAAAGTAAACTACATAAGTTTCTAAAGATGTCTACTCACTTTCAATAGCCAGCCGTGAAGGTCACTTATCGTTTAAAAAAACTGCTTATTTTAACACCTTGGAACACTGGAGTTTCGGTGACACTGCGCCGGAACTATCCTACGACCCCTGTGTAATGGGTATGCCATCTGTTGCAATTATACCGAAACGGCCATCGAACCCAGTCAGGATTCAAGTGCTGGTGTTTTCATGGAATGTGAAGACGTAATGCATCCTCAGTAAGGGCCACCGTTTAGGGCTTAAAGTAAACATATCCCTATCGAGAGCACAGTCAACTCCCAATCCAGTGAGAGGTCACGATACCATGCTTGTATGACATTCACCTCCTAAAAAAAACTTAGATCAAATTAGAAACGCATATTCTGCAGTTCGACTTTCCGCTTAATCCCTTCTACAAGACTACGCCAAATAAACAAACAAGTCTCAAATCCCCTTAAGTACACGACTCAATTCTTTTAAAACCAGACATAAGTCAATTTAAAAATGCATAATTTAAAACCTTTCCTTCCACACAACTCTTTGAATAGAATCGTCCAATTTATTGTTTCCCAATCAAAGAAAGCAACACTACTTCGGGCCACTACGCTCTTTTCAAATACATAAATCTGCTAGGCTTACAATCTGCAACATATTAAACTACAACGCTTGTGAAGTAGGCGAACAAAACCGCGAAGCTATGGCTTTGTGAATATCCTGCATGTTCTAGAATCAGTCCCCAGGTTCTAGGATCTAATGTGGTGTGTGCTGAACATCTAAGCTCCTAATTACTGTTGCCGGCTTTCTAAAAAGTCGGGTAAATGACTAAAGTTAAAGGAAGAATCTGTCTAAAAAGGTGCTTCAGCAGTATACAAAGCTTCCGAATTTCAAAAAGAAAAATGCATAACACAGCTAGGAACTTGTTGTTCTTTTCTCAGTACTTTTTATGGCTGACTTATAAAGCAAAATTCCTTAATATACTTAACCGTCTTCATTGATAAAGTTAAGGTATTCATCTTCTTTCTCTAGTTTACAAGGAACAAAAAAACGTAAGAAGACAAATATTCTACGTATGTAAGTTATATTCAAGAAGATCAAATTTAAAAATGCAATAAAATGTATCTTACTATGTTACATCATGAATCACACTGCATTTAATAACTATGATAGTTCTTTATTGTCAAAGAAAGCAATTGCATGTGAATGCTTGATTTAAAAATTGAATGCTATATATTGAATCCAATTTAAAATTCGAATTACGTAATATTTAGTTTGCTAGAAATAAATCCTCAATTGGATCTTCAATTAGATGATTAGGAAAGCATTGGGGTTTATTTATCATATACACACGAAGAAGCGGAAGGGATATAAATAAATCGATATTGAAATATGTATGTACTTCTTTTTTAATAAATTATTTACAAGGCATAGGCACCTAACTATATTTCGTAATGCTTGGAATGTTTTCCATTTTCCATTTCTATATTCCAAATATTTTTTATCCTTTCAGGTGTTATATGGTTGATGGCAGGTCCTATCCCAAATGCTGGCAAGGCTATAAATCTCTTCTTAAAACATGGCAAAAAATACAAGCTAATCTCCAATAATAGTATGCGTTCAGATAATGAATACTTGCATTTACTCTCAGAGATGGGCGTTGAGAACATTGGAAACGTAATTAACACACATAATTTACTAAATTCATACATTAAAATATTCTCTTCTCATCTTATAGGATGATATTGTACATCCAGTAAAAACTATTACAAGATATTTGCAAAAATACAAGCCAGGCCAATCGGTATATTCTATGGGATGCGAGGCATTCAATGACTACCTTCGCATGTCCGGAATTGATGTGGAAACACTGGTAAGTCATATCAAAATTTTTTGCAAATTTTAATACTGATCTATTCCATTTAAAAAATTATGTCATTAGGAAGCTCGCACCGATTGGACTTTTAATGTTCTTGCAAATTCGATTGCGCCAAAAACTCCAGTTGGTGCTGTCGTCTTTGATTTAAGTCTCAATTTGAACTATGCCGAACTAGTTCGAGCACAATTGCATTTAAAGAATGAAGAAACAGACTTCATTGTTGGCGCATCAGATGCTACTGCTCCAGTGACAAAAGATCTTGTTGTTCTTGGACCGTCTGGATTCATTACTCTACTTCAAGAACATACTGGAAAAGATCCAATTGTTTTGGGAAAGCCTGGACCATTACTGGGAAAATATCTAAAAGAGCGTTTCGAAATTAAGGATCCAAGGCGTGCTATTTTCTTTGGCGACGCATTGGTACAGGACATTCAATTTGGCATTTCATGTGGTTTCCAAACCCTACTGATGCTATCCGGAGCCACAACAAAAGAACAAATGCTTGCTTTGCCGGAAGAACATAAGCCTGACTTTTATGCAGATAGTATCACCGATTTGATGCAGTTATTTGAAAATTAAAAGAAGATAAATTAGTCTAAAGATTTTGCGTACAAAACCCAAGAGGAAGTAATTTTAAATGTGTGATTGGAATGGATGGAAGTATGAAGAAATATTGCGGGCAATGATGTTCCCAAGTTGAACCCTTTGAAAAATTGTAAAACTTATTAATTTAGATACATATTTATAAAAATAAAGATCTTAAATATTATTGTTCAAAATAAAAGAGAAGAGATTTTTTTTTTAACCTAATTTACTGTCACGTAAAAAGTTATATTATGTCGAATTTATTTATCTATAACAGACTAGCTGAATGTCTGTTCTTTTCTAAGGTATTTATGGTCTCTTAAATTTGGAATATGTAGTTCAGTTTCTTTTGTAATGCTTTTAGCAAAACAAACTCTACGAAAATCTTGACTTAAATTGATTTTTTATTTAAGTCTATGAGAAAATTAAGATGACGCTTTAAAGACTTCTTAATTTCATAGATTCATTAAGAGTTGTCATCGAAAGAGCAAGAGGCAATGGGTCGCAGTTTCCAAATTGCTGTAATTAAAAACTGTTGTTCACACGGTCTGAAACTTTGTACAACTTCTTGAAATTTGAACAACTTTTTACAGTTACTTTTCCAAAGTATTTTTTACCTGTTGTAAGATTTAATCACAATAAATACATAAATGCTTAGGAAGAACCAAGTCCTAATAAAAAGCTAAAAATAGCTTTGTCCTTACAAGTCACCCACATAAAGTACTGAGTTTTAAAAAAGAACGCCAAGTTTGTATTGTCAAAAATTTCAAAATTGTTTCAATACATTTTGCAAGATTTTTTCGTAAGTAAATCATGCAAAATTAAAAATAAAATTGTAAGACCTTTGACTATTGTTTTTTATAGATACTTGTTTGTCTATAAAATTTCATAACTTTAGACTGAGTAAGACATATGGGCGGTTGCCACTCCTTTTTTTGGAATACATACATTTTTTTTATTTGCTTCGGTGTTTGTTCTTCAAATCAATCATAATTGTTGGTCTTTTTTTGGGCTGATCTAAGTGAAGTGGATAGAAAATCACAAATGTTAGATATTTCTCTGTGTTTACTCCGAAAGGCCTATTACTGTATTTTGTACAGTGCACAGAGTTCTGCGATGATTGGAAGTGCTTACTATTTTTGCTATTTTGGGTCCTTTTAACCCAGGAACTTCTCATGTTAAATAATTAAAATTTGGTGTGCGTCCCTAAAAACCTGAAAAGTTTATGATATTAGAAATGGCCTGAGTTCGATCCTTTAAATAAGGTGTAGTGCCAAAGTTGTTAGAGAACTTGGCTGGCCACTCCCGGCCCCTTAATAGTGCTCGCAAACGTTTCTGCAGCGGCTTAACAAAAGCTCTTCATAGAGCCTCTATACCAAGCCTTAAAGAGCTCTAGTTACAAATTTCTTTCAGTGGAGTAAAAGTGGAAGCATCTCTTAATCTTTTACATACAATTGACCTATGTATATAATTTTTCTAAATAAGAAAAGGGAAGAGGTCTTAAAAGACCCTCCACATGGGTCATATATTAGGAAACGCCAAAACACATGTTTCATTATACGACCAGGAAATGTCACTTGCAGTAATTGAATTGTTTAACGGGCTGCATGGTACGTGGAGCCGTCTTTTAAAAACCACATGTCGTACACTTTAATATCATTCAATTTAGGTATCAAAAACTCAGTTATCATGTAGCGACATAAGGCAACAGTAACAGTCACGGTGACCAGCCTCAATTTCGAAGAAGTATAGAAGCAGTGACACGTTATGAATGCATATGTTCTTCCCTGTTATATTGACCATTAACAATAGCTTCAACGCTTGGGATGATTCTGCTCGCAAAATTTGCATCCATTGCTCTATAACACTTCTTTTGATTTTTTTGTTTTTTATTGCCAAAACTTTTCCGCACAAATTGTGCCAAACTTAAATCTTTGGTGAATTTTGGAACACCCTTTTTAATATCTTAATGCCAGTTTATTTAATTTTCTTTCGGGTATATATTAATCTGTCGCAATGTCATTAAACGCAAAAGCATATTGTCTTAAATGACTGACGGCCATGTTTTACTGCTTAATTAGGTGTATTATTAGCTAAAAATTTAACGAGTTAAACGTTTTTAACTGTCCAAATATTAAACAAAACAGTGTTTGCTTTTATTTCTCGAACAGCTGATGATTATCAAATTATCTTCTGGTTATTAAGAGCCACAGCGACACGATCCTTAGCACGGTTGTCAATACAGTAAATTTGGGAAAAAGTCTTTGTGCGCCAATAATTTGACTGAAGATCTTCAAAGGATCGGGCTTACACATCAAAAATGCTATTTTTCATTCAACTTTTTTTTGTAAAAAAACATGTCGTCTGGAACTGTAATAAATGTAAATAATGTTAACATACTTCCTCTGTTCCCTCTTTTCATTCTCTTTCCTTTTTATTCAACGAGGGTATTATCAGGACTAATTATACGGATCGTAATCATAACCTTTTCACTTTACGTCTAATAAACTTCTTTATATCTCCCAGATTAATTTTATTTTGCGTTTTATATTTATATCTATCGGCTTCTAGCATCGATAACAATCGATTAATTTTATTGTAATAAAGCAAGATGAACATGAGACACTCAGATGTTTTCCACGTGGCTACAAATTTTCCAATCACTTAGTTTGTTTACTAAAAATATGACTAATAAAGAGTTGTTTTCAAACTGTATCGTGTTCCTTATCAATTGTGTTGCGGTCTGGTTTATTGTGCGTGATAGACTTCTATTAGCTTCCTAATACATTTTATTACGAGCTGCGCAAAGTTCTAAAAACGCTAATAAAATTATAATAACACAGCTGTTAAAACATAGTGATCACTCCTGCTGCGGTGATAGCTTAGCTATAATTTGTTAAGTTTAGAAGCTTTTTAAAATCTTATTAATTTTAATAAGATGGGTGTTGTTGACCCCGAATGATTGCTTTAGAAAAAGCTTATATGTAAAATATTTAAATAGCTAATATAGTTATAACGGTTGAATAGAAATAAAAGTTAAAAAGGTAATTTTTTTAACAACCTGTCATGCCAGAGCGTAGATTAAGTGATACACGTTGTGCTAAACTATATTTGGAAAATGATAAATTTGAAAAGCCAGAAGCGAAAGCATACATGAAGTGGCCCACTTGACATCCACGGATCGTTCTACACTCTACATACTGTATTAATAATCGAAGGAAATTTCTATCAATATGAGAAGACTTTAAAATATTGTTTTGTTATGTGAAATCATCACACACATTTTGAGGCCGTTTATCCGTTAAACCCTTCCGGGAGTCTCCTAAATTCTACCCAAAAGTCAAATAACTCGAACAAAAACAAAATGGCAGCAATTTAGATTTTCCCACTGAGTATATGGAGAACAACTCGGGTTTGTAGGGGCGTGAGAGGTCATCTTAGACTCATCTTGAGACCTGCAATCTTGCCCAAAATATTAGCTTTTTACTTTGGCTTTTGATTACTATAGCTAGTATGCTTAAACCCCAAATTTTTGAAAGTCTTTGGCTTTTATTCGGCATTTAGTCAATTCCATAATAAGATAATAATTTTATTTAACAATATGGTTCTTGGACCATTGTTAATTTTGGGACTTTTTGTGTTGGGCTATTATTCACCAAGCTTTGACAAAATACATATTAGACATTTCAACTTTTGGGAAATCGTTAAGGTGAATGAAAAATATTCTTTACTTTAAGAAACCCTTATGCGAGATATAGAGAGGGTATAACGGACAGATGTTTCGGCCATTTAGAACAATCACTATGAACACTAATATCCGGTTAAACGTACCCTTACTTTATGCGCACTCTTTTCAAACAATATGTACCTTGAACTAGTTTTTCTCGAACAATTAAAACTCATCAAACCGCAGTTTCTGTTGTAACCAATAATGTTTTATCACTTTTCATTTTGAGTACAATAACTAAACATCTCTGTTGATAGAAATTATTTATTTATTATTCCAGTCCGTCGACACAGTGTGTCAGTAGGTGCAATTACATACAAATTTTAAATTATGTAGTATGCACAACACATCAACTTCGCACCCAAGTACCTATCAATCGTTCAATTTAAATAAATTATATCATTTAAAAATGCGCAATGATGCACTTCAAACACGTGAGATGATGACAGATTCCTGAGATTACCTGCTTATTTCTTCTTTCCCGGTGGATCATGGGGAAGAAGACCTACTATGGAAAAGAGAATATTTATTCGTTCGTATACAATTACAAGCTTTGTAATTGTTTGCGTTGCAGCCATAGGTGTCAGTTGTAATTTGCTAATTTGTGCACGAAAATGAAACTGATATTGGAAGTAATAGAAACTTCTAGTAAGACATGACCTTTGCGAACATGTTCAAAGACGAATGAAGCTTTTAACAAAAAATTGCGAAAGGGTTTCCGTTGCATTGTATTAGAGATACGCAAGGTACATGTTCGCTCGTCAACATTTTTAATTTAATGTAATGGTAACTAGACAGTAGGTAATTTTAAATTGATCAAAATTACAGAGAAAGAACTGGTTTAAAACTACAATATTTGTCGCAAGATCAGCTGTTCCCATTAAACCTTAAAAGACTAATTCTGGTGGGAACTGTTACTAAATCTGCTGTTCGGGATATGACACTTCGCATCTACAGAAAGGAAACTCTGACCAATCGAAGGTACCTCCTTACATCTATGATACTTGATGAGAAAGATGTTTATATTTGGCTAAGTTCTTGCTTTCAAGTGGAAAATACAATATAAAAGATTTTTCCCATTAAATTAAAAATCACCATCTTTTATTGAAAATTGGATAACTAACCCCGATTCACCCTACCAGTTTAGGGTAAAGTGTATACTCAATACTCTTTTGAAGAAACCATAAAGTTAAATAAGTATTTAGTTATTGCTTCCATTCATCTTTGCCAGTTTAATTGAAAACAGTTCAATCCACTGGCATATGTTTTTATTTTTTAACTAAATATTGAACAAAACCAAACAGAAAGACAAACACGTAAAGCGAACAAACAACTTCTATGTGAAATTGGCAGGTAAATGTCCATGCCAAAGAGGCCAGTAATGATATGCAGTGTGTTGGGAATATGACTTAAATATCTGCATTTGTCTATAAGAGTAAGTATCTATAACCTAGTTAAGTACATACATATTTAATTTTGTATTTATGTAGCACCTCCAGAGACTTGGGCAATCATTTGTGGTGGCTTTGTTTATAAAATGTAAAAATTGCGGCAACCACCCCACAGAAGGAATCCATTCACTGTAAAACTACTGCTCTGGTTAGTATGCCTGGGGATAGTGTCGGATACGGGAGCTAATTTTAGTAAAATAGAAAAGAAAAGAGTAAAGTTGCACTTTGTCTTATGAATAACTATATTTTACCGAATTCATATTCAAATTCACCTTTCAAATTGTTTAGTAGGTTAAAATTGATTTAGAAAATAGATAAGGCCTACACAATGGAAGATACTGATTTAAAGGTAAGAATTTAAAAGTTCAAAACCGGAGCCATCGGATGCAAAAGTATGAAAAACAAAAAAAAAAGTGAAAAAAGTTTTAGTATGAATCTTACAATATGGTGTTCGGATATATTCTAAAGAAAGGTGTAAGATTTACAAATAGTTATTCAATAATTATTCGCAAAGTAAGCTGAAATTAAATAAATTATGTAAGAGTTATTAGAATGTATCCTGCGTCTCGTTTCATAGAACAAAAATATTCAATCTTCTAGTGGCGCAAGTTCGGTGTATAACGACGGACGTTGCTTTTACAAATGGTGATGGTTAAAATTTCTTAAAAAAAAATTAACCATGGAAAAATCAGTTTTTTGTTTAATAGGATTTTTCGTTCCCTTTTGATTTTTGTTCGAATTGTTGCCTCGATGTCAGAACTAAAAATTTATATTTGTATTTTTTTTTCAAACAATTTTGGTAAACCAAAATGGCGACTAGAATTAAAAATTTGTTTTTTTAGAAATTTGACGAATTGTATTTTTCTTAAACTATACTTTTGCAAAAAAATTATGACAAAATTGTCTTAGAATTAGTCAGCGAACAATCTCAATTTTTTTTCAGCAGGATATGACATAATATATCACAAAATCGAAATTTTGACAGAACCATCGTCTACGATGATTCCAATGTTTCTAGGTTCAATCGGCTCCTACCCCAGAAACCACTTTGTTCTCCTGGTCAATGAGGGAACGAACTTTCTTACCCACCTTTACCGAAATGTTATCCCGTTGCGCTGTAATGTCATCTATTTATTTCGGTGTACATAACGATCGTAATGAACGCACTTATGTGTGTCTGTTCGACATCCTGAGTAAAAAGTGGTTTGTGGTGTATACGGAATTTACTACGTTCTCCACCTGGATCAGCATGGTACATAAAAGTTCATTCTAAGGTTTACGGGTAGGCATGATTGCGTATAGTGTGGTCTTGATAGAGTGCGGGACATGTGCTTCCAACAACCGTTCCTACGAGGAGCGAGTGGAGGATTAAATATTAATTTAAAGGTTTTTGAACCAAGCTCATTTTCTAAGCCAACCAATTTCACAGAGGCCAGAGCCCTTCGAGGTTCTTTTTGCACTCCATAGAAATTGGTTCAATTCTCGCAATAGATTTCTCTCCGCTATACCTCTTTATTTGATAAAGTTACTTAGACGTAAACGTAAACAAAGTAGCCGCGAGTCAGTGGATAAAGTGTGAGTTCCATCGTTGTAGATTGCTCGCGTCGTTAAGCAATTTACCAGCATTTTCAACGTCTCCATAATTGGATCATCTTCCGATAGCAACAGGGAGGGACCCGGAATATACCGACGAACATGTGTATATGCTGCTAGTAGGTCTGTCATCTGAGAACGACACAATTTCCCATTTCGGATTTTACACTCTGCACAGGACTTTATTATTGCCTTTAATAAGGCGCGCAACTCGTTCGTAACTCGTTCACTACGGTCTCGTTGTTGTGGTGATTATATCTGTGGAAGGAGTTAACTTTCAACTAAGTGAGACGGTTTTCTTTTGGTATTAAGATTATTTGTTTTATTCTCCCCGAAATATTTGGTATATTATATTTTCTGCAATAGAGTTCGTTTTGCTTATAGGGATGGAATGTTTTGCTTTTTCGTCGATGTAACATTCCATCGCGATGTTACGTTAACGTCAAACAAAACATTGTAAACAACATTTTACTAATTCTTCCAGATAACAGAACCAAAGAGGATAATTAATTTAAAACACCTGTCAAGAGATGAACGAAAACGATTTCTTGACTCGTTTGATCGAGTCTTTTGCGACTGCGATGGTAAATATTATTAATAATAATTCCGCACAATATTCAATAAATAAAAGTGTTGTTATTTGTAGGAGTCATTTGGCAGACTGTTCAAACCCCAATTCCAGATACCGGCAAAGGAATAAATTTCTTACGAAGTATTGGCAAAGATGTGATATTCGTAACAAACAACAGCATTCGTGCAATCGAGGATCAGTTATCGAAACTGAAGGAAAACGATATTATTGCTACAAAGGTGAGATTACACGATATGATGTTGAATTATTCACATACAAAAAAATATATATATCAACTTATAGGAACAAATAATCCATCCAGCCCAGTCTATAGTGGATTATCTTAAAAAAATTCAGTATGAAGGTTTAATTTACTGTATTGCCTCGGGACCATTCAAAAATACTCTCAAGTCGGAAGGTTTCGATATCACCGATGGGGTAATATAAGAAGATGATGTGTGTTCTTCAATAATAAACTCACTATTTTGTATCGTAGCCAAACAGAATGCTTGACGAAACTATACAAGATTTGGCTGCGAATATATTTTGCAATGATCCTGTCAAAGCGGTTGTTATCGATGTGGATTTTAACTTATCCGTCGCAAAGTTGATGAGAGCTCACCGATTTCTAAAGAATCCAGAATGTTTATTCCTTGGCGGAGCTGCAGACTTAATTATACCATTAGGATCTAGGGATATTATTGGTCATTTATTTATTTATTTTTTTAAAAAAGATAATGAATTTTATTTTAATGATATTTTAGGTCCCGGTCCATTTATAAACGTTGTGGAACAAACGTCAAAACGAAAAGCTAAAATATTTGGAAAACCAGGCGCAGCACTTGGTGATTTCTTGAAAACTCGATGTAAAGTTGAAGATCCAACGAGAGTTCTATTTATTGGGGATACTCTGGAAAGTGATGTTAAGTTTGGACGCATGTCAGGCTACCAAACATTGCTCGTTCTAACTGGGGGAACTAAGAAAGATGATCTTTTTGACGAGCTTTCCGAAGATATAACTCCAGATTACTATATTGATAGTATAGCAGATTTGAATAATTTTATTTAAGCTACCAGTTAAGGAAATAAAGATGTTATTACAAAAATAAACTAATTGCTAATGCAGCAGACATAAATTAATTAGCTATAGATTTATACCGTTTTTTTTTGTATTACATTGCTCATAGTAATTCACTTAATTAATTTAAATATTTCATTATATCTAGAACTGAGTTCTTACAGTTTTACATACACTTTGGTATTTTTAAGTCGTCCTTAGAATTAATCGTGTCGATTTAGTCTGTCTCATAGTTTGGAACTTTCGAAAAACTTAACAAAGTCAAACATACTGTCGGCATAGTAATCAGGATGTTGATCGGGATTTGTATTTTTAATCAAATCCTCTTTTGAACAGCCTCCAGAGAGAACAAGTAAGGTTTTCAGTCCTGCTACCTTTCCAAAGCCAACATCTTGTTCCAACATATCACCAATCATTAAGGTACGACTTCTATCCTTAATGTTAAGGCGGTCCTCTAACATGTCAGCCAATTCCTTTCCTGGTTTTGCCATTACAACTGGCGACTTGCCGCTGGCTTCAGCGAGTAACTTGATATAGGGACCAGGGCCTATGTATGTAAAGGTTTAACAAATTTTAAAATTATCGTATTTTAGGTTTAGCAGCAAACGTACCAATTATTTGAATGTCTTTGGCAACCGGTAGCATCATATCAGTAGCTCCGGCAATCAGGAGACAATCGGGATGCCTTAGATACTGGTGTGCACGGATCATTTTAGCTCCAGATAAATTGAAATCCACATCAATGACTACTGCTCGAACTGGTTCTTTATCAAAGACGTGTTTTGCAAGATCAGAAAAGCTTTCATCAAGTATTTTATTGGGCTGTAAAAAAACGATTCTATGAGAATATTAAAGTGTGACGCGTTCGATTTAAGACATACCCCATCAATTAGTTTAAAGCCAGCTTTTCGTAAATAGCTTTTAAAGACATTCGTTCCAATGCAATATATAAGACCGTCAAAATTTATGCTTATCAAATATTTAACGATGCTCTTAGCCGGATGAATTATATCAGACTATTTGAAAAAAGAGAAGAACCAAAATGTTTGACAGTTTACTTAGTGTATATTCGAAAGAGTATTACGTGGTCTACTTCCAATCCAGAGGCTTTTAAACCTTTCTCATACATTTCCTCAGTTCGAACACTGTTGTTGGTAATGAAATAGTATTTTTTACCAGCCTTAGATAAAGCCTTAAAACCATCTGCTGCCCCCTCGACATTGTGTACAAGATTCCAGAGAACACCTAAAATGGGATAAATCAGTAAAACTGAACAGAAAAACTGAGGATAAACATACCATCGATATCGGAAATAACCAAATCGATGGAGTCAATAAATTCTGTCCTCTCCTCTGATGTCAATTCCAGGATGTGACGCGGTTTTGGTAATTCACTTGGGCTCTAAATGGAAAAACAAATATTTTGGTTTAACATTATTATGGAAGTTTTAGAAATTTTATAAATCATGTTACTTAATTCATCACGCGGTCTCTAGATTTCTATATGTTTTTTAATTGAACGCGCAATTACTTACATGTAATTTTTGGGAGAAACAACGTGACAACAAAACTTAATATTTATCGTGTAGTGAATGATTTCGAAGAAAGAGTGTCTGTAGGTGATAGGCCCAAGCATGGACCCTAACGTACTGCAAAATCGGGTGAAAACATTACTGCTGCTCAAGGAATTGTTCAAAACAATCCATCAACCTCAATTCGACGCCGTGCTAAGGAGCTTGGTCTTCAAAAAACAACTTTGGCGATAATTTTGCACAAGGATTTGCATTTGTTTCCATTTAAGATTCAGTTGACACAAGAGCAAGAGCTTCTTCCACAAGACCATTTACGCCGCCGTACATATGCCAAAAGGATGATACAGCTAGCCCATGACAACCCCGATTTTCATGAAAAAATCATAATGAGTGACGAGCACAATTTCATTTGAATGGGTATGTGAATAAACAGAATAGTCGGTTCTGGACAATGGAAAACCCTCAAATTATTCATCAGTCACTTTTTGTGGGGATATCTGAAAAGCAAGGTTTATGCAATCAAACCAGAAACGCTTGAGCAACTCAAACAAAATATACCGCGTGAATTGTGTTAGAATGTAATAAAAAATGTACTCAAAAATGCTCGCATTTTGTGAGACTAAAAAGAAATGTCCGCCATTTACCTGATACTATATTCCAAACATAATTGCCGACATTAAATAAAACATTTATCAATATAAGATCCATTCTCTTTCATTTAATCAAAAATTATAAACAAACAAAGTAGTACACTTTTCCGGCGGACACCCTGTATTTAAAAATTATTTTAAAGTTCCAAGTCACTTGATTTTGATATCTTTTGGCAGAACATTTTTGTTAGTAATGTATTAAGAAATAGCGCGACACCAGAATTTAATTTTCCGTTATTTTACTTTAAAGGTCCATGGGCAAGGGTGAATATATTTTTTTTTTAGATCATTTAATCATTCACGATAGGAATATTCGTTTCATCATCTTCTGATTTACGGAATTAGTGTTCTAAGAACCGGTGAAAAATAGGGCGTTTTCTTCGCTACTTTAAAAATCTAAAAGGGAAGACTAACATTGACAGGATTTTTATGAATGTAAATTTGAAAAACGATGTATGGAACCATTTTACCGAAAAGATTGATCAAAGTTTTACTTACATATTAAAAGAATAGGTGCATATTTTCTAAAATTTGTGTAACGATCGGGGTTTTTAATAAATTTAAAAAAATCGTTACATGAAAAAAAAATTATTTCAGATTTGTTCAACAAATAAATCTTTTTTGATTTTTTTGTACTACTTTTTGATATATTGTCGTTTCCGTAGACTTTCCAAAAATTCTGTTTTTGGCCCGACAAGAATTCACATCAAAATAGTCGCATTTTTTGAGAACATTAGTAATAAGAGTCTTTTGAAAAAATATTTGTATATATATGACAGGTACCGTTACGTTGAACTATAAAGCAAATCAACAAAAAGACGCCTAGAAGTTACCAGAAAAACTTTAAAGTAACGCATTCATCAAAACTGAGTTTTTTTTTTTGTGGATGAAGTTGTATTTCTTGAAGCAAATGATGGTTTTCAATATTCTGTTTGTGGTCAAAGCCGTTTGGGGAAATAAAGAAGTCGCTCAAATTTCAATTTTATTATCTTTTAAATGTTCTTTGCCTATATAGGCGGAAACATCGGGCTTTGTTTGTTAGTGTCTTTTTTTTCAAAATAAATAATAATTATAAAACACCCACGGGCTTTATTTCTTTTTTGAAGTGGCTATGAAGCTCACAAATAATGCACAAAAAGCATTTTTAACACAAACAGTTGTTATTGCTTTTCCGAAATCGTATTGAGACTCACAGTAGAAAATGATTTTACTTTGCCTTTGGTCAATTCCTCTTTGACTGTTAACCCCCAAAACATGAGTAACTGAAATAGTAAATTTCAACTCAATGTAGAGAGGTGATACAAATTTTAATTACATGACGGCATACTAAGTTTAATATTTCCTTCTTATAAAGGTTATAAAGCCCCTTGAAATGGGTATCAAATAAAAGATAATAGAATGCGATACGAAACGTTAATCGAAACTTTTTGCATTCTCTTACAACACTGCACCGCCAATAAATACATACGTTTTATGAAATAAAAAGAGAAGACTAAATAGCCCTCCACAAGACAACACCAAACACGGATTGAGAGTAAAGGTCTCCGATAATATGTGACGCAGGTATAGACTTTTCACAGGTCTGAAGTCCAATATCTGACTTGAGATGTCTATCGTGAACAAATTTTGCCGGTTCTCTTTTCGCTCTGTAAATATAATTCGTAGACGAAGAGGAGCGTAAACAACTGAGAAAAAAGAACAAATAGACAACAAAACTACTTAATTGTTAATTTTCTTTAATCATTATTAGTAAACAGTGCCTCCAATTGGGGTGTGTACTTGTTAAAAAAAAATTTAACTTTGGATTGTAAATTAGTTTGTTCATTTCCATAAAGCCCAATTTAAAGTTAAATATAGAAAGGTATGTATGTATTTTAGTGATAACCAGAAGATCGCTCTGCAATCTTTCGCAGGCACATAAACAACAATATTGTGGAACGACCTCTTCAAATCGTTTGCAGATTATATGGCAATAACTCAGCCAGCACTTGAAAACTGTAACAATCATTCTGATAACACTTGAATATTGTTATTTTGTAAACAGTGTTAGAAACTATTTAATACGATAACTCGTATCTTTTTTTTATAATTCGCAAATTGATACCAATATTTTTGTTGTTTGCACAAAAATTAACCACACTCGTATTTAGATTGAAAATAATTTAAAATTAACCAACCGAACGATAACTTAACACGAGTGGAATTACCACAGCTAAAGTCAAGCACACTACTTGCATGATGATATGCACTGCGTGAATCCTTTTTTCTAAATCAGCAAATAAAAATTCTCTAAGTCCAAGGAAAGCTCTGGTTTAGCTAATAAAACTTGATTGTTTTTTTTTTTTTTTTTGGAAACCAAAACATGATAATGCAATAACTCATAATAACCCCACACGCCCACATTTAACGACAACAAGAAGACAATCTAAGCACGTCTTAAGTGTAATGTTCTTTCCCTGTCGAGAACTTACACTTGCCATATTTGCTTAAATTTAGTATTTTATTTGCTTGATCCAATGCTTCGTCTAGGTAACGAACATTCACGACGTAGCAGCAGCACCGCGTTTTCGCAACTGAAGTATTGACCAGATTTAACAGAAATTAAATACTAGAAATTGATAATGAAAATGATATTTTGTTCTTATGACATAATCTACTATCAACAATAGTAGAGGAGGTATACATTAAAGATAAACAAAAATCGAAACCTATACCTACAGGAAATCCGATTCCAGCTTAGATTGTTTAGCCGATAACGATCGAAATGAGGTATGTTTTCAGAGTGTTTATAAACAAAATGGTTTTTTATGTACTTTGTAAAAACGTGTCCACAGAAGGTGGATTGTGGAATTGATTTAATGCCAGCCGATGGCAAAGTCAGACGTCGTATTAAGTTTCACGAACGCGTATGGTTTGCGCACTCAGAAGAAAATATTTTACTACCACATTGTGCCGTCTATGTCGGTGAATGTAGAAAATGTGACACATTTTTAAATCAAAGGCACAAATGTAATTAACTTATCTTACCTTCTACGAAAAGAAAACAATCATCCAATATAAACATAACGTGTAGAAAATTTGTCATTACAAATTTCCTTTTTAATAAATAACTCATAGGGGTAAATATGATATCTAAGATAGGGCGCATTCCGCCTAACCCAAGTATTATGGAATGGTAATAGATTTTTTGACATTTCTCCATATCCCCTTCCTTCCTAAATTTGTTGCCTAAGACGTCAAACAATTTTCTAATTTCCTAAGTATTTCAGTTAATCAACGCTGCAGTAGGCAAAAGACAAAGGGAATGCCTTATAGACTTTACCAAAAGCCTCCCATTGTCGAAAATTAAATCTAAACATAAGGAAAGGCTATATTCCGTTTGGGGGTAAATACACTATGCTTATACCTACATGCCCCCGAGAAAAAATCTTTGAAATTTTATAGTTTAGCAAGATTTATAGAAAATTTGTCAGAGATAGAATTTTAAGTAAGAAAATCATTCGTAGGGAGTCTTGATAAAAACTGTCTACAAAACATAATTTTGTTTTATTTATTTAGAGCCATGTAGCTCTTTGTTGGGTAAATAAAATCGCATGGAATTATTAACATTTTCTGACCAATTAAATTCAATCTTTAAAATTTGCTAAGCAGTTTTTTTAGCTATGTCTAATATATCTGAAGTTATATCATTTAGAGTAGTTTTACCTCATAATCAAAAATGTTCGCTTAAACTCTAAGATATAACTTGAGTTGGGGTGATGGTAGACCCCACTACTGTACCACCCTTTTCGTTCGATTTTTTTTGTAACTGGAAGAGGTTGCCCATAATTAGAGTTATTACATGCCATGACAAAGGACTGTGTGCTTTTTATCCGACAACCATTGTATTACACTTCTATGGTTATACGACGAATATCAACGAGTGTTACAATCTATATACCAAAATGAATATACTCAATATGAAGGGTATAAAAATGAATAAAGTATGGAACTTGCATAATGCTGATTGTTTGTTATGAGTCATAGTTCTTGTGGTCCACATTTATGCGCTTTCATGTTTCTCCAAAGATTTAAAGATAGGTTTACTTACCGATGGTATGGAGCTATATGTGTATATATAATTCGTGCTCATTCCTCGTCATGTTTACCATCAATTTGGTGGTAAAATTACTGCGAAAGATTATTATTTGACGTATTACAAATTTTTACGTTTGCTTTTGGTATAAGTATGCTCTTACTTGCAATACTCTAGGTACCTGTAAGTAAAAAGAATGGAATATGAGAGTCTAGCTCAAAACCAGCCCGGAAAGGAATTATGTTGTTAGGTTTTGTTGCCTCAGAAGTCCGCGAGCTCATCACAGAAGTGGTTACCTAGCGATATCTATCTATAGCTATAGCGGTTTTTCTCCCATTAGTGTCCAGGCAGCGGCTGCAGGTGGTATTGTGGGGGATGCCAAGCTTGACCGTATCTGTTAACTCTTAAGCCAATATTCGGACGTATAGTGAAGTATAAAGATTCCACCCTTTCCACTTTTGTTACATAACTCATCATCCCTGTGTGGTATAAAGTTGAGTTTTAAAATTTCAACTTTGGCTCTAAAAACAGTACTAATAACTTCTGTAATAGCAATTGGTGGTTTAGGTGTCTGTCTGTAGATGCGGACGAGGATGCTCTAGATAAGTGTTGAGTATACATCTCTCTGTCAACTTTGGCGATCACATCAGCGAACTTAGCTTGCCATTCGTGAATATTAGACTCTGAAAATAAAAGCACATAGTCATGAGAAAAGAAAGCTAGCTCCAATCCTCAAAAGGGTCGGCATTAGTTCGAAGAAGATTTGTCATGATGTACTCTTGAAGACTGAAGAGTGTTACTTCTTTTCACTCGTAATGAATACTGCATTTGATTTCAGTTTTCGTATATAAATAGGCGTGATTCCCGATTCTAAATAAATAGCTTCGAATTTGACAATCTAAACAAGCGTTTTGTCTATAAACTAATGCAAAGGCTTCAAAGAGCATAAATCCAAAAACTTGCACTCCATAGCAGATTCAAGCATTCACAATTACGTTGAAAACTCTATATTTTGAAGCTAAGTCGATATTAGGATTGGGATATTACTCATAACTTTTTATTGAAGAATGCTTATTGACGTTTAAATTGTATTTAAATAAAACTCCTGTATAATGGGATCATAATTAAGCGAGCACTTTTCCTCTTTCGGTTGTCGGCATTCAAAATCAATATTTTACTTTTCTTCATATTAATGTTAAGTCCGAAAGTATAAGGTGAGCCTTAACATGTTATGTCCGCAAAAGGAAGGTGAGCCTGATAATTTGCATCTGTAGCGTGGTTCTTAGCCATCAAGACTAAATCGTCTGTATATAATAGAACTGTCATTTAATTGTTTGCAAAAAATACTCCACCAGGTAACAGGTCACAGATTTCATCGATGGTTAAGGCCAATAGCACTGGACTGAGTATACAGTCTTGGGGAACACCTACTGACGTTTCAAACAAATCCGAAAACTCCAACCCACCCGAAACTGTCGCGCTCGATTTTGAAAGAACCTTGTCTGTTTAACTTTAAAATCCACAAAAGTAGTGTATTTTTTTTCCTTTCAATAAATTTTCTGGCTATACTTGTTAGTGCAAAAATATGATCCTTCGTATTTTTTTAAGTTATTAACAATAACTATATATACATCTGCGAATAAGAGGAGTTTGATGAGAACCATGTTTCTTCCGTTTGGATAATTTATTGGACATAAACAAATAGAGCAATGTAAATTACACCATTTAATGAACTTAATACAAAAGTATAAAAAAAAGACTGTTCACTCCCTGTAAACCGATCCAATTCCAATGATAAAAACTACAAAGTTCGACTATTACTTATATTCGATCACTTATATTAAAAAAAATTTGACCCATATATTCGAGAAATACGGAAATTGGAAATCCGTTTTGCATCACATAAACTAAACACTGATTGCAATTCAGCTAATAAAAAGGGAAAAAGATAAGCTTCTATTGCAAGGCAATGGTTCATCTTCAGAGGGCATTAGACATTCTTGGAAATATTTATTTAGTACAAATTAACACATTCTCTGAATATAGTTTAGATTGTAGAAATGATAAAATGACCAATTAAATAAAATTGGGGGAGTACCCGTTTAAGCTCTCTACTATAGTTACGGTACGATAGCGTTTATGGCTTACCCAATTAAGTAATTAGCTTTGGTTCTGTGGGACCTAGTTCATTTGTTTTGCTTTAAAAATGCAACAAGATGTTTAGTTTTTACTTTCTTATCCACAAGCTTTACTTTGTTTTACTAAAAATTTGATTATAGTTTCACAAATTATGTATCAGTCATAATGTAAAAATTCGAAGATATAAAAAGTAATAATAACGATCTGATCTCAGAACTTTTTCCCCAGTTTCCACTGAGAATCTTTGATAGTTTTTTTTTTTATCATTCACCTAACAAATTTTTGGAATGTACTCTGAGTATGTTGGGTATATTTTGATACATTTCATTCATACATAAATTTCATTTCAAAAAATAAAAGGGAATGAGCTGTTGAACGAGCACATTATGTAAATTATTAAAATACTACCGAAATTCTAAGCCTGAGGTCGCAAGTTTCGGAACGAAAAGTGAAGTAGATTTCGAATAATTTGTTTCAAATTTTAGTACGATTGCAAAAACTTTTCCTTTAGTAATCTACTAATACGAACTAGACAGCTTTAAACGGTAAGAGGACTGAATGCTTTGATTAAACGACAAGAATAAGTTTGTTTATGAAGCGAAGGCTGGAGTTACAGCGCTGTTTTATGATTTGCCAAGGGGCGATTATCATATTCCTTATTGTAGTACCTATTTGTGAATACTGGGAAACATTGGGATAAGAGCTGAGTGAGGTGACTGTTACAATCAAATCTCCAAACTTCTCTTTTGGAGCGCAGCCAGATAAAATGAAAATCTTAAAATGTTCCTAAAAATTACAAAAATTAATTGTTTTACAAGCATATAGATCTTATTGTTGGCGGCTTTGATGGCTGCTTGATTGTTTATAAACATCACGAGAATTTCACCATCTATCGGTTTTCCAGAAGTTCTACAAGCTACTTCTCGGGTAGCCATTAGTACTAGAGTGGTCCGGGACCCGCTGGTCGACATGTCCAGCACAAAAGTCTATTTTGTTGATAAATATCAAAGAAGCAGACTTAGCAATTTTATGTCAACAACCTAAATAAAAAAAAAAAAACTTTCTCCCCGACAACGGGGAATTAAATTAAAATTTAAATGATCGTATGTCAAAAAATCAATAACTAAAAGAAATTCAGAAACATTTCAGCAGGTAAAGAAATTACATCCGAGCTTTGCTTGCTTTGCTTTGTAAAAACAAAAACTAGAAATTTATCTTACCACGAGGTATTCGTAATATCAAATTCGATCAACAAAAATTCCCTTCTCAAAGGAGCATTTCACGAAACTTCTTTGTTTTTTTTATTAAGGACATTAAAACTCTAGGTTAATATATTTGCAATCATGCATTTGATTCAGAATTTTGTAAGCTTTATTATTTTTGTTATTTAAATTAATAAGCCTTTTAGGTATCTTAAAATTATTTTTGTCTTACATTGTAGGACCAAAAATGTTAATAGCTTCCTTTAAAATGCTAAGAACACATAAAATTCGGCGGTACGAAATTATATTTAAATAAAAATTAGATAAAGCATAATTGTTGCAATTCAATTTTACCTTTATAATGAGTATCTTTGCACATATATTTTATCCTAGAGATAAAAAAAATTATGACACTTTAGCAGCTTAAATCACCTACTTTGATCAATTGGTAAGCTACATACTGATAAGCTTCAGTTGTCACCTTGTTTCTTTTGTTAATATAAATATTTTCTACTTACCTTTTGATTTAATTGTAACACATCATTAATATTGGTCCTTATAATTCATTATGTAGAACAAAAAAAACTTATGATTTTTCTTTAAAAATACGTTTAAATGTTTCTTGAAATGATTCAACTATTATTGTGATTTATTGATTCCGCATTACATTGATCTACTAAACAATAGATGTCGGGACTAAAAATCAACAAGTTCAACAAAAATGTCACTTACTTCAAACTATCAGTCAGCTGCAGGAGCAAACAAAAAAAATTGTTTTCAACAATCAACTTTACTAGTGACAAAATTTATTCATTTTGGTGCTAGTAATTTAGATGTACCCCTTTTCAATAGTTTCAATCTAAATCAAATATACAACAGTAATAAACAATCGCTCACAAAAATGAGGTAAATACCCCAACTGCTTGCTCTTTGCCGTTAATCGAAATTTAAAAAATCGATACTTTTGAGAAAAAAAGTTTACAAACGCTGAAATATGGGTGCGGAACACTCCTCGCAGCAACGTAACGATGGTGAAACTCTCGAAGCCTTCGAACACGATCGCTCACCATCGAACAGCTCGTCGACCAAGCGTCGCACCCCGCGTCAGGGAAGCACCGCCCAACAGCAAAACTCGCCAACATCTTCAGATATCGCACGTCCGGTTTCGCCTCCATTAAGTGTCTGCTATGACTCCGACTTGCCCTACGTATCGTACACGGATCGACCGATTGGCGACTCACCCAAAATTCGAAACAAGAACAATGCATCCGGTCTGCGAAGTGTGCACGGCAGCGGTCGGTACAAACAAAGTGGGGCCAAACCGAAGCGCCAAGCGTCCACCTCCAATCACAACATTGTCATTGTGAAACCCGGCACCACGAGGGATATCGACCTCGATATGGATCCAGACTTAGCACGAATCCGAAGCATTCCAATGTTTTTGCCTGTAATGAGGGAGACACTTTCGCTGCCATCGTCCAGAGAGCCGGAGATTCTCGAGCGTCTGCAGTCGGTACATCTGCAGAATATGTGCCATCGCATGCAAGCCCATCTCAATTTTTGTGCAACGCATGTTGCTACCGAACAAAATAACGTTGTAGAGAAAACGAAAATGATTAACAACACCGTGACAACGCTCTTTGCTACGTACGTCGACATGCAGAAGACATACGCAGCCTATGCAGAGCAGTTCTCGAAAATCCGAAGCATTTCGCAGCAATTGAGTCGCTGCAACTCGCTGCTAAACGAAAACATCGAGAGCTTGGAAGCCATTAACAACTTTCTAGACATTGATGATCGGCTGGAGCCTTTCATATGGAAGACTGATGAGATTCCGCATAGAAAGGGCGCATAGTCCGAAGCAATTGTAATAACTGTTTAAGTTCTGCTTCTTATATTGTGATCCGCAAACTTAGTTTAAGCGTTTAAGTTATCGTAGTATCCTCTTGTTTAAGCTCAATCCCGAAGCGGCTAATTGACTATTTATTTTAAAAAGGTTTATTAATAAAAATGTATCGCTGCAAGTGGAAAAATGTTTTATTCCAAAGAAAAACATTACCACGACTTCAGTTCATATTATATACGATTTTATTTCCCATAAACAAATACAAAATTCTACATAAAACAATGCTCCTTCGCCTTATGGAATATTGGCCAAGTAGTCCTTGACGGTGGCAGGGTCTAGGCGCTTAAAGCCATTCTTGTCGCAGACACCAATCTCGATGTTGTCCGCCGTCATCTTGCCCTCGAATCCCTCCTTCAGTGTCAAAATCGCAGTGTGGACAGCGTCATCCAGCTCCAGGTCTTCACTGTACCTTTTTTCCAAGAAGGTTTTGCCATTCACCGAATTCTTTCCCATTGCAGTGGCCTTCCATGCAAAGTACGCTCCAGATGGATCGCACTGGTACAAATAGGGCCTGTCCGAATCCCATCCGCAAATAAGAAGAGAAACTCCAAAGGGTCGAACTCCTCCGGTTTGGGTGTACTCCTGCATCAAGGTAGCAACACGCTGCACTAGCTGAGCCACCGGAATCGGTTCCTTGTATGTAAGGAAGTAGTTCTGGGCAATCTTGCGGGCCTGCCTTACAAGAAGGCGATAGTCGGGACCCATGCCGGAATACACCATTCCAATGTGTGCCGTTACCATTTCCACGCGGTTGACACTGTGCTCCTCGTATAGCACAGACTTGTGTTTGTTCTCTGTGGCTAGAACGACTCCATTAGAAGCCATGATTCCAACAGAAGGGGTGCCGGCTGACACTGCGGCTAATGCATATTCGATTTGAACAAGTTTGCCGGAAGGGCTGAATGTTGTCAGCGAGAAACTGTATCGCTCCGACGCCATTCTAAAAAAATTTATTAAATTTTTCTACTTTTCAGTTTTAAACAAAGAAGAATTGATATTGCAAATTCACGAATACACGATTTCAGTCAACTCGGAACAATATGACAGTGCAACAAATTTTGCAAATGGCAGAACCACATTGGACGCGTTCAGTGTACAGTTCATATGTTGCTTTTCCGCTGAACGATATTATCTTAAGGTTGAAACACAATGCAAAGTGAAAATTCAGACAACAGCACAGCAAGCATATGGTAATGAACGTCTTTGCTGTTTTCGTGCAATAAAAAAGAGAATAGCCCTGCTTATTGACGCATATTTAGAGGTGTATAATGTTATGCTCTCAACGCAGAAACGTTATTTCAATAACATAATTTTGAGAAAGTTTGTATAACATCAACGAGTTTAGTGGTTATAATACGTTTCCACGGAGAACTAAAACGAGATTGAAATTAAACTATAGTATATCTTTTTCAAGTATCTAGATTTACCACACAAATTGCAATCTTGTTAACAAACGATTAATAAGTTAATGGTCAATTTGTGCGCATGTTTGAGAGCCAGAAAGTAAGGTGAGTATAGGTAATTTTTGTTGATGAAAAAGATTAAATTTGCGATCTTTTAATAATTTTTTTTTTTTTTAATAATCGTGTCTAGGTACTTTCTTTCCTTTTTAATTAGGGTGGAGGGCTTACAAGCAGCTAAAGAATGAATTATTGCATATTCAGTACATAAACGGTAAGAACTTGTAAGTAATGGTACATTTATAAGACGAATTAAAGGGTTAAGGGTGAGATTAGATTGTATGCCAATTTTCCTGATCATATTTGCAAGCGAAATCTGTAAAAAGTGGCATTCATATGACCACTTGGCATGCAGTATCATCTTACCTTAAGATTCACTTTTAATCTTTTGCCAATAATCTCGGTTTATCTTTGTGTGGAAACCTAGCATAAGATACTTCCGTCTTAATCGCTTTGTGTGTTCTGTGTTTTGAAAGTTTTGCAATTTACAAAATATTGAAAAAAAAAAGAATTTTCAAATGCAACAGGATACTCACTTTCAATCTGATGACGATAAACGGAATGGAAGACAAACAGCATTAACCATTGTAATATGTTTATAATACACACAATTTTATTTTATTATTTGTTAAGTTGAATTTGGTAAAAATTTCAGCTAATCCCGTGAACATCAAAAAATTATTAAATGCATAAGCAACAAATATGACATTTATCCATTATGACATTTATGGTATTTAAATGGGTTAGTGCTTCTGGTTTTGATTCTGAATTTAAAGTCAGAAGCGAATTTCTCTTCTTCCAGGAATTCCAGGAGAGGAATTGTCAATTTAGTACCAAACGAACAGTTTCAGAAGAGTTCGGAAATGTTCGGGATTACCAAATGAAAACGACAAACCCAAAGGACATGAGTTCCTGAGAAAAATATTTTCTTGTTTTATCACAGAGACAAACAGACAGACACATATAGGAAGACTTGTTAGTTTCTTACCGACTGAAATAAAAAAAAAATAAAGAAACAAAATAAAAACGACCGCACCTTTTCGCGTTCAAATTACGACTCGCCGTTTACCTGTCGTTCTAGTCGAAACTTGAGGTAGGTTCGGAAGTCAAATCAGCGATTATCCGTTGGTTGACCTGCTGTTGCGAAACTGAAACGATATTGCTGCGTAAGCCGAACAATGTTATTGCAGCGAGCAATAACATTGCCAGTACATTGGCTTTGATGAGTCGACAAGTTAAAACACAGCAGTATCGTTTCAACATAGTGCAATGGCTTTGCAGGTTGAACGAACGGAGAATGCGTTTGCATCAAAAATGGGACACAACAGACTGACTCTTAGATTAGTTTGGGGTACTCGCCACACTATATACCCTTTGGTGGGAGATAAGCCGGTGTTGTGGCCTTCTTGAGGTCCTCTCTTTACGCTCGTGGATACTCAATCCGTTCAACGCATGTTTAAGAAAATTGTTAAGTTTTGAAAGTAAAATATTTTACTTTTCATAAATGGGTTGGAAGAAAAAGCTTGCAAGTATTCTGTTAAGTTCCTCAAGTGTTAGAGAACTGCAAATTGTAAGATCTACTCCTCGTCGTCGCAGCCTCTACAAATGTCCTCATCCTTAAGATTTGATTTCAGTGTGTATTCTAAATTCAATTCAATTTTTAATCCAGAATTTGTGGCATATGCAATGTTTCGGCTTAGCAACTCCTATGGTGAGCGGTTGAAGATTAAAACTTTCAGGAAACAAAATTATGGGGCCCTACTACTACTCCTCGTCGTCGCAGCCTCTACAAATGTCCTCATCCTTGAGATTTGATTTCAGTGTGTATTCTAAATTCAATTCAATTTTTAATCCAGAAATTTGTGGCATATGCAATGTTTCGGCTTAGCAACTCCTATGGTGAGCGGTAGAAGATTAAAACTTTCAGGAAACAAAATTATGGGGCCCTAGAAAAATATGTACCGTGAGATTGAGGTAAAATGTTAAGCTGCCAGCAAAAGCGCTTTCAACAAGGTCAGGGAAAGATAAAATCCAAATTCTTTCCGTCAATAACAAACAAAATTAGATGAGAGTAATACAAAAAGAAAATATCTTTATTTTTATAGTTGTGGATACCATTTTTGTACGATCTGGTTAACGAAAAATATTAAAACACTAAAAAAGACAAGTCTCAAAAGGAAGAATCAAGTTTAACTAGCATTTTGTTCTAAAAATAGATCTTTTAGAGGAATACAAATTATAGACAATAAATAGATTACACACACAGGCACACACATTAACATCACTTGCACTAGGAAAGCACCACCAGGGAACGACGAAACGAATGCTTATCACAGGTAATTTTTGACTAAAAGAGCTTCTGCATTCTAATTCTTGCTTCGGCATCGCGTTTCTTTTGCTCTGCGTCGAGCAACTTTAGCTCCTTTGCAGCGGCGCCTTTTAGTGAAGGATCCAGCTCAACGCAGCGATGAAAGTCTTTTTTGGCATCATCTGGATTCCAGGCACCCAGATGAGCTTTACCTCGGCGAAAGACTGCTTTTACATTATTAGGATCGAGTGTTAGCACATCATTGCAGTGATGTATCACGGCGTAAAAGTCCTCGGCCAACAAACGGCATTGTGCGTAGTTAAGCAGAAGAGGCACTTTGAGTTCGGCTAGTTCATACCATTCGGTATCGTGAGGCTTCTCCCTGAAACAATTAAACTTTAATAAATCAGACGATTTGGTAGCATGCTATTAATTTCTTACTTCAACATGAGTTGTTCGAGAATGCCTATTGCTTGTGAATAGCACTCTTCGGCCTTGGGGTAGTTCTTTTCTTTGTACATCTGATTGCCTCGTTCACGCAGCTCTTTGGTAGCTTTCATTTTTTCCTCGTCAGACATTTGCCAGCGTTCCTTTTCGTAATCCTCGGGCATTTCGATAGAAAACAAATCTATTACAAACTCCAAATCCGATGGATTGGTGAAGAGCTCGTCCAGGTCTTTGTATCCAATTCCCTCGTTTTGCAGTGTCATGCCGCAGCAATGACGACGTTCCTCCTGCTTTTTACCCACGTCACGAAGAGTCTTCGCAATGAACGGATATTGCGCAACTAGCTGAGAAAAAGAGCGTGTCGTTTTAAAAGCTGACTCACTTAGCGTAAACCATTTTAAACAACACTCACCGATTTGTCAACTGTGAACTTGGCCACTTCGTTTAAGGACATCTTCTGCACGATAACCTCCCACACTTCCAGCTTGAACTTCTTGCCCAGTACAAGTTCCATTGGCTTTGCCATTTTACGACTATCATCCAGCAGGGTTCCATCGCTTTTTCGAGTTTGAAAATGAAATTTCACCTAAAGAGAAATATTAGTTTTATCTTGCAGCTACGGTTCTTTGGTGTACGGGTGTACATACCCTAGTTCCTGGACGTAGAGGTACGAATTGCTTTCCTGGATGTAAAATTTTCTTCTGTATCAGAGCGTTATCGATTTGTGTGTCCATAGTGGCGACTATTCTCCTTTAGTGGATTGGATGGAATGAACACGCAATTTAATTTCACCTCCTGCACGTCAGATAAATGGGTCATTCAATTAATTTACTCAGCAAGTGGGCTTCAATATTGAGATCACGCAATTCAATTAGAAATTGTTTATTTTGCAATCAATTTATTTGATTGCGTTCGATTGACATACGTAGATAGAACAGGTAACTAGACTTCATTTGAAAAGTCGCTGGTGGTATTTTATAATTATATTAAATGTTCGAAATTTTGTTTATTGCACTTGAAGTTTTCAAAATCATTTAAATTTTCTCATTTTTATGTGAAAGGAAAAAGGAAAAGTAAGGATGTAAAAACTCAGCTGGGACATATGTCTAATGTCTTGTGCTTGCCAAAAGTAGTCAATGTGAAGTTGGCTGGATTTCTCTTTTAAGAACCACGTACTAGATTTTTTTATGGGGGGAATTACTTAACTTGAACAATTCGATTTGCAAACTGACCAAATATGAAATTTTTTACGTACATTTACATTGTCAAAAAAAAAAGAAATCGATGAGCAAATGTGATAATGAATTCATTGCAAAACCGTATCGACACTATCATTCAATGTTCAGTTTCTAGTCCCGATTTTAAAAAATTAGGTATGCATGTTCATTGAAACGAACTCAAAACTTACCTAATTTTATTACTAATTTATAGTGCGCTCTTGTTTGAATAAGTTACCAAAACCTTTGTTATCTTTCTTGCCTTCCTTGGGTCTCTTCTATCTTTCCCGCTCTGTAGCTAGATATATAAGCTGCAACACCGTTTTCCACTGGGTCGAACCTTCTGCTGCGACTGTTGCTCGTGATTTTCCAACCCGCAGTGCAGTTTGCGGATTTCATTCGAATGACTGCCTGCTGTGTTGCTGTTTGGCTTTTCAGTGTATGATTATGCAGGGTCATTATCGCTGCTTTATCTCGAAATCCAATATATTTTGACTTATTTGACGCAACACCTCTCGTTTAAATATATTTTGGGGGAATCTTTAGGCTATTCGTATTAGTAGGCCGCGATGTACCGAATGATTATTCGTGATATTTGCCAAAACTTTTTAGGTTTTATAAGCATAAAAAAGCACGAATCTCACGTGGGATTCAAAGATTTTTTAAGTAGATTGAGAATGCATAAGGAGATTGGGCTTGATTTCCATACTGCAGACAGCAAGAGCCTTACTAATTCGAGAATGAGATCAGCTAAGGTTATTGGTGAAAGTCACTTTCTTGATAGATATATGTAAATATTTAATTTTGTTATTATATATCAGACCTCAACCAACTAACTTCGAAAGGTCTTTTAGCCACATTATTAAATAAGATTATCTCACTTTTCTGTACAGCTTGTGAAATTGTTTCCCAAATGCTTTACGGAAACTTTTTCTGACAATACAATAAATATAATAAAAGCAATAGCTTATCAAATTAAAAAAAAATTGACCTTATAAAAGGTAAATTCTTAGTTTGGGGTAGCACGAAGCAACAATTTAAGACACAAACTGACGCTTGTAGTGTCGCCCTGGTTTTTAAAAGTGGCTTAGGGGTCGCCAGTTCTACGCCAGCTGAATACAAACGGTCTAGTACAATATTTCTTGTAGAGTTTGGAAAACATTCACTATGTTACTATTCAAATTAAAAAGACTTGGAAGCATTTTGATCATAACGGTTTGTTTTATTTATTTATTTAATTTTTGTCTCCTTTGTTCTTGCTGGATTCGAATCGAACCGAATGAGTTTGATTAATTTACAGATGTTTGTTTTGTTAAAATGTATTTTGAAAGCTGAAAATATAATTTTCCTTACGCGGAAAATGTTTACTTCGGTAAGTGTATAATTTTTTGGCATTTTTGGTTCTATGCAAGTTATTTCCTAGATTCTAGATTTTGTCATTGAAAGATATGGTCGATGTCATACAAAATTTATAAATGAAACAGTCCTACATATAAGGCAGAGGCCCTCCGCTACTGGGCGGTCCCACCGTCAAAGATTGTCATCCTGTCAAAGATGATACGGCCTGGAGTTCTGGTGTTCTTTTCTTATACCTTAGAGCTTTGTCGCTCTGGTAGAGTTTGTGTAGAGTTCGTCCTAAAATCGTCTCCTTCAGAACCCGTCAACCAAGGATATCTTGATCCGCCTTTAAAAAGGATTGTCAGGGTCTTATACAGTGTTTACTTAGCTTAAAATGGTATTACGAATGTACTGATTACTTATTGAAAGTTGTGTCTTTACTGTAATTTATTTTGATGAAACAAAAAGCTAATTTTTTACGTGCGACATTATTATTGATCTTAGCTTTTCCCTGCTTAATTTTATTAACTCTAGATTTTTTTCTGCCGAAAAGTGGTGATAAGGCTTTAGACACCCTGTGCCCCTCAACACTTGACAACCTTAGATTGGCAGACCTAATGGTTTTTTCCATAATCGTGCCCCTTAATATGAAGAGAGTGGGTTTTATGTCTGTAACCTTAATATTAACGAGTAGACCTCCTATTCTTGCGAGCTCACCCGCCTCTCAGTATACTGGCATCCAGTCTCACTCGGTTCTGACTGCATACTGCCTTAAGCACTATCATTTGTCAAGTATTTTCAACCCTAAGCACCAACGTTTGATTTCACATTAAATGACGATTAAGATGTTAAGGCAGAGCCGAGGCAATCTTGTTTAGAGCATGAACGTATTTAGTTTTGGAGTCATTAACCCGTTTATGTTACTTTTGTTCCTGATTCAAACATCTTTCGTTTTTCTATTTCACTTCAGAGTAGAACATTTTTTGCGGCAACAATAAATTTAAAAACACTTCAAATCTTTTTGGAATGAAGAAATATCACTCCTTAAACAATTGGATTTAATCGACATCTATAAACGTCTCAATTAAAATAATATTATCTAAATGACTAGACAAGTTTTGTTTGCTATTGTCTTTCATAAAAGAGAAAAACACAAAACGAATAACATAAACGATTAAAAATCAAAAATAGTAACATTGCTTTAGCTAAATTCTTCTGCTCCCTCTCTAATTGCTTCAATCATCTACGTCTAATAATTTGATATGTCATTCATATTCTGCAGCACCAAGTCGCTTTCATCGTTCAAAAGTAAGTTTTCTACTTGCTCATCCGAAAGGTTATCCTTGTCAGATCTGAAATAAATGTAATGTCAATTTCGTATGTTTACATTTTTTTTTTAATTTTAGAAAACCCACCTTGAGAAGTGAAAAAAGTCACTATTTTCGTTATTCATCTCTGATTCGCTGTTTCTTCGCTCCAGAGACTTTCCAACTCTTTGTATTCCAAACGTGAAAACATCCTTCACCTTGTCGCTGGCATCGATCAGTAAGTCCAGACTTTGTCTGCGACCTGACGTCTTAAAACTGCTCGATCGCGAGATCCAAGTCGTAATACCGCCCCCATTGTCACCCGATCTCTTCTTCCCATCATCACCGTCGTCAATTGTGAATACTGTTGTGCATGTGACCTTACGATTATCATCCGATGACGAAGTCTCGCTTCCTGTTGGAGTGCGATCATCGATCAAGCCACCAGCAAGACCACCACCATCGCCAGAATGATGCGAGTAACTTGAGCTCGTACTTCCCGAATTCGATAGACGAATTTCAGTCCATTGCTCTATATCGTCGGTTGTTACCAGTGGTGCTGTCGTAACAAGTTGCTTTCTTGCGAGAGCGGTACAAAGCGTGTCGCTTGAAGATTTCGGTATGTCACCGTGGCTGTACCCTGAGGCTGGCGGGAATCGTAAGATGGACTCAAAGTCCTGCAGTAAATGCGGACAGTCATGTTGGTCGGGATACTTTTGTCGAACTGGGCTGGACTTTGTGCTCAACTTTGGAGGGATGTCCAAATACTCGTCACACGACTCAATGGGACACGGAAATGAGGCGCTGTTGAACTGCCGATCAACAGCAGTCTGTGCATTTGCGTCAGCGGCGGCGGGTTCAAATTGCATGTACTTTAGTTTCTCTTGTCGCATTTTGTGGATTTCCTCCGATATCTGTTCGAGATTCTTAAGTGCCTCATTGTAAGACATTTTTGCCTCAGACACCCTATTCTCAAGGCTTGTAATGCGTTCCTTTTGTGCTTTTAGTAGACCATTGTAGTTAGCTCGCGTCTCATAGTAGGGCCTAAACGGAAAAAAACCAACTCATTCAACGATTTTCCTGATTTCAATTCACTTTCATCAGAAGTTTACCATCTACAAACAATAATGTTGCTACTTACAAAATTAATAAATCATGTTGGTATGCCAATAAATTGATTAAAAGAAGCTTTCTTCGAATGTTGTAACTAAAAATGAAAAAAAAAAATTAACAAAACAAATAAAAAAAATTTCCTTTCCACTTTCGAACTGAGCTCAAGAGGCAAATTCAAAAGGATAACGAAAAAAAAATTAAATGCTAAAGCAGGAAGAAGTTTTGCTGTTTGGTAAATTGTTTACCTCGAGGATTTAATAGCAGCCTTAAGCTGCGATTGTAGTTTGGCTACGCGATTGTTTGCAACCTCTTGCTTTAGTTCGCACATCTTCAACACGTTCCTGGTGTCGGTGCACTCCACTTGCGATTGATTTACTCTGCTAGCTGCATGACTCAGCATTTCCTGGCAGGCTGTATCTAATGTAGATTTCTCGCCGAGTCCTTGCTCTGCTAGATAGACCATCTCTTTGGCGGCCGAATGTACGGATTTTGCTTTTTCATAACTACATGCCGCTTGTTGAGCTTCCTTTGATAGCTAATATTGAAAGGGTTTTATTTTTTATGAAATTTAATTCATGATGGTAACGGTATGTGTATGGGTAACTAACCTGTGTGGCATATAAGCGTGCTTCATAGTAAGGTTTAGCTGTTTGAATTGAATTGCTTAGCTTGTGGGCGGATTGCTTTATTCGTTCTACGCTTTCGGCTAGGAGTTTCTTAAACTCACATTTTGCTTCCTTAAATAATAAAATTTTAAAATGCATATTATAAATTTGCCGTCAAAATATATAAGAACTGGTTAAGAAGTTATGTGTATAGATTGACTGTTCACGCCCGCCTTTGATTGTGTGAAATATGCTTCAGAACATATCTTACAAAAAACTGAATTTTTTTTAATAGGAAAAAATGTTTTGAAATCTTTCGAAAGACATTGCATTGCCGCAACACGAGGGAAACCTTTTGCAACACTGAGGAACTGATTTTAAAAAAGTCTGCTGCCGAAGTCTGCTTTATAAGGAATCTCGATTATTCAATGGAAAAAAGGAAGTGATTGGTTTTTTTTCACTTAAATTCAACATGAGTATATTTAAAACGTTTAAATGAAATGATTATTGCTGGATCGGGGTTATTGTCATTATTGGTGTCAAGCCAGTCATTATGTATTATTAAAGCCTCAACAACCATTACAAAGTCTGGAGAGATTCAATTTTCGAAGAAATATCATGCGGTTACCAACTTGTTCTGTGGGCACGCCAGTAATGGAATTGTATTGTTTAAAAAACACGCTCATGTAATATATGTACTGTTTCATTTTGATAACAAATTGATTTTTGTATTCCAATCGATAATTTGGCAATAGCACACACTGCAGTTTCTTTTTGCGTATTGCAATATTTTTCTAATCACTAATTTTGGCCAATAAAAAAAAATATATATATTATATTAAAGCCTAGCTTCCCAACCATTGTGGGTGAGAAGATTAATTTTTTGACACGAATGGAAGGTACCTACAAGGGAAGGTTAATGCCGACTCCGAACGGCAATTTATTTTTCAAAAACCTTCATGCCAGTTGTTACTCTTTTAAGTTTGTCAGACTTTCGCAAGAGGTGTGGCAGCAAATAAAAACTTTCAGGTGGTGCTGGTAGAATTTTCAACGGACTCAACCGCTAAGCCACTGCACCCAATAAAAGATTTATTAAAAATGTTTCGTCCGCTGAACATTTTGAAAATTTAAAAATGAGAAAATGTATAAAGATCCTCGAAACTGTTGTTTTTATTCGTGACTAGACTATACTCGCGGCTTCATTCGCTTGGATTGATATTCTTAACTAGCATCTACTACATTGCTAAAATAGATAGATAGCTACTTAGATAGCCCCCGTTTTTGTTTTAATACTTCGGTGGTAACCTATACTAATTTGGAGGGCAATCAGTCAATATGGGATTTTTAGGGGACTTGCATTTAATACAGTACAAATACAATACATACTGTTTCCCTGTTCTCAAGAGGTTGGTAATTTTATAAAGTGTGGTAAGTTTTGCCAACAGTATTAAACGATTCTCTTCTTTTATCGACGATATTATGATCAGAATTATAGGGATCACAACCCTCCCACTTTACGGCATACCTACTGGTCCGCCTGTGGGGTTCGCCTGTTTAACCTCAAAAAAGTCGCAGGCTTCTCGATTATCAACTATGATTTTTGGTATACTAGTCCAATAGTCTTGAAATCACACAGAAGAGTTTATACAAGGTTTTTTCCAACACCGAATCACAAACTAGTTGCCGGCTGGTTTGGGAGTTTTTAGTGCGTATGTTCCAAATCTGACCACCTCTGACCCGTCTGTCGAACGTTTTTTTAAACTGAAAGCTTACTATCTATTCATCATGAACACCAAACAAATTCAACTTGTTGTTAATCAACCAAGATAGTAAGCTTTTGCTCATCTCGCAAAAAATCTCTGTTCGCAAAATATCCTCTGACTGCTCTGAAGATCAGAAACCGTTTGAAAGAGTGTTGGATCGCCAAAACTGCACTGCACATGCTCCTGACGGTTTGATAATAGTTTTGCCGCGTCTTGGAACAAACCCAAAGCTAAAGAAGCGGCGGTGCGACTTAACTTGTTTTTAGAACTGAAATATTTGTTCGCAACATGGGAAGAATAAATAAGCTCTATCGCTAAGAGTATGACCCTCATCAAATTTTCTATGTTAATTCTCAAATAAGTTTTTGTGTATCGTCAACCTTTACATTTTTTTTTTAAGTAAATATAAGCAAATGCTAAACATAGTACTTAGTACTCAGTTGTTGTTGATGTTCCATGAAAGGGAATTATTTCTTAAACCGAAAAGTTCGACTGAAATTCCTAAATTGATAAATTACCGAAATAGTGACGTAGCTATGAACTCTATTGATGCTTTGCTCCAGATTGAAAGTCATCCCAACATAATTGACGGCAAAGTACATTAAATAAGCCACATATTCTCAACTGATGGAATTTATTCAACCGTCGGGTGGTTATTTTTAAACGAACCTAATTGACTGAAGTCTATTATTATCCAGTTCTCTGTAACACCAATCAGAGCCTAAGTAATTTATGTCAAGGATCTGCATGGAAATAAATTTGTATACGCTGAATGTAGGTAGTGATGTGATTTTGCACTTTGTTACATCGTTGAGGAGGAACATCCATTCTTATCCAATAATCAAATTTGCGGGTACTTCGAACGGAAATCTCAAAAGAATTTGATGGGTTTCTTGTTTGCCTTATTCTAAAAGGAAGTTCATGCATTCGACTTTGTGGCACTTCCGTTTTTAAACAAAAATCCCATTGACATTGCCACCACCTAATCCAAATATCTCTCCTCTGCACGCGCCTTAGCACTATCAACAACAACATACCATCACTTGAATTCAAACAACCCATACTAACCTGCATCCCATTTGATATTCTAAATAAAAATCAATACTCACATCCAGTTCCACTTCGTATTTGTTAATATTGTCAGTGGCAGAGTTTAGTTTTTCCAGCTCAACCTGCCACAAGAAAAAACAAAGAAAATAAAAATAGAAAATTTAATGAACTTGCCTTGCCAAAATTTACTAATGAATGACATCACGCAATTTGTTTTTTTTTTCTTAGGGTCAAAATTAAAACATAAAAACAAGAAGGAAACAAAAAAGAAAAAACACTCAAAACTTACTTGAACTCGAGGATCCACGGGAGTATTGCTTTCAGCGGACATTTCCACAGATAATAATTTTAAATTTAAGATTAATTTGCGGAAAAGGCCAAAAGAATTGCTTTGAATTTGATTGCACAACAGTAGTAGTAATTGAAAGGAAGTTAAATTAAATTTTTAATAGGTAGGTATCACTTGTTCACAACATTTTTTTCATTAATTTTTATGAAAATGTTCTTGGGGTAGCCTATTTATTGAGGACACTCGAAACGAAAGAGAGCGAGAGCAATTTTTCGTTGGTTTTTACTCTCGGAGAAGCACTACCCCAAATGTTATTCAACCAAAAAATCGCGAACATCCCTTGGCAAAAAAAGATTTTCCAATTTGACTGATTCGCTGACAGTTGTGTGTGTGTGTGGGGGTTTTCGTTTTTGGTCTTTGGTCTTTGCGGATACTTTATTTTGACAGGTGGTTATTTACCAAGCTGTAAGATTTTTAATTTGACTGTACTGTCGTGATCTGATAAGAATTTAGTACTAAAACATTGTTATAAAGGTGGGAACACAGCTAAGGAATTTTATTCGTTGAGTAGGTAATTTTTTCCTCCTTTATTTTGAAATGTTTCAACAAATTTTATGAAGCGAGTACGTAAATTTTCTTTCATGATCTGTTTTTTCCAATCTTATTATAGCATTGTCGGAAATGGTGTAACATAAGAAAAAGTTCATAATATATGGTTAAAAAAAGAATCACTAGCTTTGTTCAATGATAAAAATGGCAAGGCAGAGGAGCACAAATTTGTGAAAAATGGCAGTTCAAAGGTAGAACAGAAAAATACATCCGTATTTTAGTTGTCAAAAATGACAACTTCATTTTCGATTGTTGGATAATTATTTTTGAGTTTACAACAATATATCGTGAAATAAAAGCAATAAGAAAATTTAACTTAATTTGTTGGTGTATATTGGGCGAGTCTTAGACACAAGCGATTGCCCTTTTTCAAAATATATTTTCATTTCTTCCATTTAATTAATTAACAAACAACTTTTGAATTCGACGACAAAACAATTAATTTACAATCACAGTTGATTTTGACGTTTCTCGCAAATCTGTTCTACCTCAAAAGTAAGTGCGGAAATTCTGCTCAGGGCAGTCATTGAACAAAAAAGCAAGCGTGAGCTGGACAGAAATTTTTCTCATTGAACACGAAAACCTGTAATTTACATGCTTTGAACTGAGTTGGATAGCCTCATTGAACAAAGCTACTCCCACAAAAAATTAAACGACAAAATTTAAAAATAAAGTTCTAAAAATAAATATTGGTCCGATTGATCATATGCGCGAGTATAGAAAAGATAAGGACGAAGACATACATTCAACGACTTAAAACACCCTATGACCTTTTAATTTTAAAGTATCATAAGCTATCATGGTCGATTGTACTTTCAGAAAAATACTATCTTTTACTTTTGTTATTTACCCGACTTTTTTCTAAAAGCCGAGAGGCACTAAATGCTTTGTCAGCACCTAAAGCCTGGAACCTGGTGTAAGCAAAAGCAGGCCATTTACAGAGGAAATGCTCCGTGTGGTCTGTGCCTTCTCCTCTTGTGTCCCAGATAATTCTATGGCTGATCATAATGCCGCAGTCTTTTATAGCAAGTCAAAAAATGACTCGGACAACGCAAGGATGCATAGGAAACAAATACATTCCACACAATCTTATGCACACGTAATAACAAAAATCTCCACAATAGTTGTCATACATGGAATTGATGATTACGTAGAGCTAAAAGAACTCCTTAACTATTTGCTGCCACTTCAGTTGTGTTGCTGTCACGGTTGGCATACACGATCATCCCACGGGCTTTTTTTTTATCGTGTTGGCTGGTAACTTATGGTAGATTCACTTCGCACTTTGTTGATGTCGCGATACTGGGACCAGCGGTTATTGGTTCCTATCCAATGAAGGTGTTTACATACAATTATCCAAAACCGAATCCAAAATGAGCAAGAGAGAATTGAGAAAGTTTGACAAACAGCTTGTTGAATAGAATGAGAATAAGTTAGAAACGATTTTGCGTTTAACTAAACACAATAACATAGATAAATCCCTACAAAAAAGGACATTTTAATGAAAAATTTAAACACCAATAAATAAATTAAATTTCTGTTTGCGCTTATTTTACCTTTTGTAATTTATTTAACTTGTTTCACTTACGAAAAGTAGTTACTGATAGTTACTGATTTCTGGTCGGCAGTCTCTCCCCTAGTTATAATCCGTATAGATTCTCTAGCTATAAGAGCTGCACTGACAGCAGTTGGAGTAAAATCTGAGATTGTGGATGGGTGAATGATAATCGACATCATTTAATAGAAGACTTGTGGTGTTTTCGTTTGGTAATTTCAGATTTTGATTGAATTTTAGCGTTGAAATTCTGTGTCCATGTTGTTGGAACCGGTGTAGCTGTCAAATTTCCAATTTGAAACGCGGCCAGTTGAGAATAATTTATAAAATTTTAATTTTGTGTGTTTAAGTTTGAACAGTAATTGTCGGAGCCAAACGGAAGATAATATTGCTATTAAACATTAAGCTGCTCAAAAGTGTGCAATAAGTAAAAGAACAATCCAGTCTCTTGCTGCAATCAGTGTCTTGAAAACCAATTGGAAGAAATGCAATCAATAAGTATTGGAATCATCAAATTCATTGCTTTTTAAAACTTGAAGAATTAATAATTACATAAAAATAATTTAGTCATGGATTAATCAAATAAGAACCAATATCTTTTCGAAACTATTATTTATTGAGTCCTTAATGAAATTTATGAAATTTATGATTCGTCATCACTAGAATCACTTTGCGAAGGCGAATACAAAATGCAACTGGATGAATTAAATATTTCATAACAGATTACTTTTTAATTGTTTGAACCAAAGTTTGTTTTTCGCCAACAAAATAATGCTACCAAATTACAAAAATTATAGTTATTCTACTTACAATCAGCTATTCAAAAGCCAATTGGAAATAAACTGACAGATGCCATTTGGATTGGTGTTGGAAGATCTGCAAAATTGATCAGAAATAAAATAAAAAAAATTGTTTGGTCAACTAAGTCGGTGTTTTGACAGATTTAAATCAAAATAAAAATCGATTTTTACCGAACGAAAACACTATTAGAAACTCAAGAACGGCCTTCAAAACAATAATTGATACTTCTCGAAGATGTCATCAAAAGTAAGTGTATTTTCATGCTTTCGAGGATTTTTTACTCGAAAGTCTTCAGAACATGAAAAAGTACTTACAGCCGCAAAAAAGGACATGTGAGATAAACACACATAGTAAATAAGTGGTTCAAATGGATTTAAAAGGCGAGTCGAGCCGTAGTTTTATCGTTAAGTTGCGTTATAATTTTTGTAGTTGGGGTGTGAATTATATGGTATTAAAGAGTATTAAAAGAGGATTTAAAAGAGGAAATAAGGATAAATTGAGGATTTAAAGAGTCGGGGGACCTAGAAATTCACTATCTCATTGTACCTCATCTGTGGTCAGATGTTTAAATGAACAATTCTTTTAGTATCGCATTTATTCTAGTATCGCTTTCAAATAATTTATTATTATTATTAATAGAGGATTTAACTTTAAAAGCGTAATATTACTGTGGCCAGAAACAAGCAAAACAGCCAAAGACAATTGTCTTTCTTAATTAGATTAATATGTACTTTACTTACCCTGATAAGTTATTGTTTATTAACAAAAGAAACGCTTGCTCAATTTTAATCTAAAGATTATGGCATACATGGCAACGCTGCCTTACTCAGGGTATACAAAAAATACCCTCTATCTTGTTCTAAAACAAAACAAATAAAATCCCAAATAGCCTTTGCCTGCCTCTCTTTTACCTATACCAAGTTTGCCGCACCACATGTGTTTTATGCATTTTTTTCTACCCGAGCAGCATTAATTTTCTCTTTTAATTTTGCCTATTCCTCTCTTCACCCTACAACGATTCTCTTCAGACCTTCTACATATCAACAAAACATTTTCAGTGTGATATTTCGCCCATGCCCATTCAGCTTTCAGTCAGCAAAATTTCTTCCGACTTGAATGCGGTCCGCGGCGCTGCAACTGTGTATTCTCTTCAAATTCACATAAGAAAATTGTTTTGTTAAATAAAACCTTATTAATTGTGTGAGTGTGTGTGCGTGCGTTAGACGAAAATTAATTCAAAGTGTATAAATTTTTGAACTGTTTTCTGCACTTTCCCAATTCGAAATAGTTACAATTACACCTTAATATATCCATTCGCAAATAGAAGTTGTGGCAAATTGAATAAAGAAAAAAAAATCAATACTTAAAGAAATCAGATTTTAGTTGTCGTCCCTCTGTCTTTGAATTTGTTTTCTTTTCTTTTTTTCTTATTTTGTTGGTGCATTCAAAGAGCATATATACCTACATCAGAAAATAATAATAATAAAAAAAAGAAAAAGAGTTGATTTCTTGTTCGAGTTTTCTTTGCTTTGGTTTATTTAATTTTTTTTAATATTTCTCATGTGTTTGGTGTTGTGCCGTGGTCATTAGATAGAAAAATATATATCTCCCCCGTGTATGAGGAGAGAAAAAAGGAAAAAAAAAACGCGTCTGTCCAATTAGTCACTTGCCGTGTTGTTTTCTTGCGATTCCCTTTTATTCTTCTTTTGGCCCTATTGTGTATTTATTTTTTCCCTGCACTTGTCGCGCCCTTAACTGCTACGAATCTACCCTAATGATACACATAATAAGTGTCTAATAAGCAATAATTTAAACAATATATATAAAGGTGCTAGTGTGTGTCTTCATATTCTTGATTGTGCTAAGGAATTCAATTTTTATCTTGCAAGATGCTCACTATCATTCATTGGCAATTGGAACAGAATTTGTTTTAAACATTTAATAAGGAATAAAGGTGAGTTACGTTCTTGTATACGAATTGGGAGTGGATGACTTTTTTCTTTTTCTTAATCATTTTGAATTTACTCTCTTTGGAAAAAGCTGAATTGCTTAAAAGACAAGACAAGAAGGATGACATGGAAAGAAACCAAAGAAAATAATTTTTTGCTCTTGATTTGCAAGAAAAGAGCCAAAAGGGTCAGTTTCCGTTTTCATGAATGAATCTGTCAAACTTGATTTTTCCCATGTGAAATATAAAATCCATCATGTCCATTTAAATGTAAAAAAAAACAAAAAAAAAATAAAACGATTGGCATTGGGTACCTCTATGAAGGGTTGTTTTTATTCTTCATTAAAAGTGCTGCCTGGTTATGAACTTGAACTAAACGTTTGTTATTTTATGCTCTGCGCTTTAAAACACACACTCGAGAGCAATAATGCTTTGCACTTGAGATGGAAAATCGATAAATCGTAGCAGTTTTGCGAGTTTAATTTGTTTTATAAGAAATGGGTAGGTAATCATTTTATTTGTTTTTTTTTTAAGAAAAAGAAAGAAGAATATGATTATGCTTGCAATTTGCTATGTCAGTTTCTTCGTTTCACCAGTCCTTAAATAGTGCGATATTTTTTCGGCGTCGCTAAATAGATACATTTTTGTAGGTAATACTTTGATAAGTATGTCTTCTCTCTATTGGGAGTTTTTTTTAGTGTGTGTAGTATGTGAAAATGTTTGTTTTTTATTGAAAATAGCGGAAATGTCATTTGATGTTTGCGATGTTCAATTCTACAATTTTCTTCGAATAAAATACCATTGCCTCTTTTAATAACTTCTTCCACACTATAAAAAAATGGTTAGATTTAATTTTACAGCCCATGTGTAAAAATTCAAATCTGAGAAACGTTTTCTGCACGACACCAAAGTTTCGAAAATGCACAAATTGGTACCAACATTTTTGGAATGGAATTTAAAAATTAATTTTATTTTACTCTTTAAATGTTTAATTACTACTTAAACAAAAAATATACTACCTACCAAACTTTTAAAAAAAATTTTGTATGGTTATGGTCGTTTTCGAAAAGGTAAAAAAAAACTGTCAATTTGGTCTCAATTTTGATCTCTAAAACCTCCTTAAAATGTGTTTGGAATGGTAAGGTAAAATGGAAACTTTTGTTGGAATTCCCTACTCAAATTCTGCTTATTAATAATAATTTTAAGAATTTATCTGCTGCGTAAGAATTGTCTAAAAAAGATTTACTGATGTTGATTTTTAAACGAGATAATGAATAAGTTTGAAAAAATTGTGCGCAAGTGAAAAAAGTAGAAACTGCCGTGAATCAAGTTAAGTGTAGGAAGCAATTAAATTTCGGTCTTTCGTGATAGGAAATTGTAAAAATAACGGCGGTACACAACCGAATTGTAACTGTCATGCCTGGAACGAGAATCAAAAAACTATCTCTTTTTAATCATTATGAGGTCCGTAGAAACTAAAACATTCAACACATCAACCCACAACAAGCGATTCCGTCACTGTATGTAGTAGTTATTGGTACAATTTGTGTTAGTGATGCCATTTTCAAGCTAATTTAAGAGCAACTGACAGATATTATATGAAAACTATTCAAGAAAAGTTAGCAAAGCGTTTATTGTAATGTTAGTATACGAAAGTAGGTGCAATTTTGGACAATTTGAGACTGATTTATCCCCATATATCCACTTAAATCCTGCGTAAATGTAAATTAAAATTAAACACCTTTTTTGACCAAACTGACAATTTTCATAGCCAAACCACATGAAAGTAATGAGTTTTTCTTTCGTTTTCAAATCTAATCAGGAAATTTTCGATTCACTCGACCTTTTGGACTAATCTGCTCCGAAATTTTACTATTGAGGTTCTAACCCTGGCCATAGGTCGTGTCAGCAAACGGGCCTTATTAAACTAATAGCCCCGTGACAAACCAAAATTAGTCATGTGTGAGAAACTTGACAGATTCGTGAGGAGCGGCAGACCGGGCTCGATGTTCGCCAAAACAACAATGCTCGCAAGTGTCAAGTATCCCGCGTTTAAACGAGATTAACATTATGAACTTTTATTTGATCACTTTATGTTTTGTTTCCTTATACTACATCAGTAACGATTTTTTGCTATTATTTTTTTGTGCTCAAAACAAAACTGCAGAATTTTGGCTGCATAAGAACTTGAATACACTTGTTTAAACATACGAAGCACACGTAAATTCTGTACGCCTCGCAGTATTTTCTAAACTCTTTGCAAACATAAGAAAAAACATCAGGTTTGAGTTGTTTTGGAATCATTGGTTTATTTGTTTACATTCGTTTTCTTGTTCTTATGTTCGATTGTGTGCTATTTTGCTTTGTTTCGTACAAATGCTAGAGGCATACAAAGTATGATTAATTAACCAGTACGAGCTACATAATTTTAGACAACCGTTTAAACCAAAAATCGAATAAAAAAAAAAATCTACCACGAATGGTAAAATTTTACTTCAATTGAAGCAATTTCAATTTGCGTTCAAAGTAATTGTACATTTATGTTGTTTTGAAAATGATTTCGTTATAGTTAACCTAGTTTACTATTCTAAAAATATTTCCTCCTCCATGGCATATGCTTTTTTATAGTTGCACTTCATTCCTCAAAAAACTTCAGTCAAAATTTGGAATTGAAATATTCAAAAACGAACGAAAAAAGCTTTATGAAAGGTGCGTTTTGGGCAATTTTGAAAGGTTAAAATTGTAAGAGGGTTCCCATTGAAAAAAATACTAAAACACTTCAACTGAAACAAACTTTGTTTAAAACACTTTTAATCGATACCACTGATAGTTTTTCCGATATATTACGAAAATGGTCCATTGAAAAACGTTCTTTTGTCGGATATCGTATATTCTAAATTTCATATTAGAAATGGTTTATTGCAGTAGATGCTTTGTGGACCTAATTAAGTGCTTTGAAGGATGCCAGGATAGTTTTCACCACTTTACAAAGGCCAAGGGTGTCGTGAAAAAATATCGCAAATACACTTCTCTATTGATTTGCAGAATTTCAAATCAATTTGACTAACGGATCATGAGTTATCGTGTTTTGCAAAATTACGTGAAAGCCTACCTTAAGAATTAAGTGGCCTCATATACAAAAAATTCCTCCGGCGCGCGTCTGCAAAGTTAGATGAATTACCCCCGAGTTATTTTTAGCATTTCGTATTAGTACTCCAATTTTTCATAATTATTTTGTAAATGATTTTAGACTTAAGCCTTTCAATGAAGTGAAAAATCTTGGCGTCATATTTGGCGATAAGTTTTGTTTCTTTTTGCATTATGATTTTGACATTGCCAAGTCTAACTCATTGTCGGGCCTTCTTAAACGTAATAGTAAACACTTCCGATACGTTAAGTCAGACCTTATTTAGAATTAGTTTGGATCCACCATATGCAGTTCACGTACTTAGATTCGACGCGTTTCGTAAATAAAATATGTTTCATGAGCTTCCTAATTATGACAAAAATACAAATAAGTTAGTTAGGAAACCTGCAGTTTCAGCCAAGAACAAAACTCCCTTCATGTTTATTCACGATATTCTTATTTATCATATAAATTCACCAGAATTGGTCTTTCTTTTAATTACATATTTAGTTTAGAAGCTAGCTTACCACAGAAAATTCACAGAACCAATTATGGTAATAATGAGTCAATTACAAAATGCTTAAGCACATGCAATTTTGCAAAGAAATTGATTTGTCCCTGTCGTGAACAGCAAAAAAGAAAATAAATAAAAGTTCTGCTTATTCATTAACTTTTAATTAATTAATTTTGTGTGAAGTCTATAAGATAAAAATTGGTATGGCGTAAAGCGATTCTGAGAGCTTACTGATGTATTCATGACACAAAAGTAGGTAGAAAATACTACGTGTAAATGGATAAAGTTCGGACTATCAGAATTCAACAGTCTTTGTTGAAACTATAAAGTGTGTACGTCGGGAGGATTGCGAACAGCACCAACCGGAGGGCAGAGCAGAGTGAAAGTTCTTTCAAAAAAGCAATGACAAACGCCTACATACTCATCTCAGTACAGATGATTTATTAGGTATAACACTAACAAATTCATGTCTCTAAATCGAACTAACCTACATTTGTTAAAAATTCACTAAAATAGATGAATGGTTTGGAGCTGAAGTATATGGAGGTATCACAAAATCTAGCATGAAAGGAACCATCTCTGCATATCTAGCTCTGCATCACAGAATCTAAACGTCAATGACAAACTTATTTATATATTTTATCTGACAGCAAAGCGGCACTATTCGCTTTTAACGTATTTGAAATTACGTCAAATTTAGTTTTGGACAGCCTCAAACTTCTCACAAAACTAGCCAGCACCAACAGAGTCCAGGTAATCTGGGTGCCGTGACACACATTTTGATTGGAATAAAAAAGCTGGTGAGCTTGCCAGGATCTGCGGCACCATGCATTATGTCAAGACCATTCTGTGGTATACCCATTTGCTACATTTAGTGCTGGATCAAAAACTGTACTGAAGGAAAACTTAAGGTAACACCCAAGCAAAACAATTTCAACCATCTCCTTCAAAACAGAATTAAGTAACTTCTTCAAACTATCAAACAGAGGGCAATAACACAAAGTTTCCGGTTTCTAGACAGAACACTGGAGAGTTAAAAAAACTTCATTGTCGAAGTGTGTCGAAACCACACTTGTCGAATGCGCCACGAAGACGAAAAACACGTCCATAATTTTTAGGTAAATATTAACAAACCTATTCGTCCAAAGACTTGGCCGATTTTATTCACAAATCTGGCATCATGGATAATAATAATAATAGGCCCGTTGATTTGGGTACTAAGTCCCACCCCTTCTCTAATCTAATCTAATCTTGACTCTGACAGTTCGAAAGATTCAGCAATTGAATTATTTTTATTTTACTTTAAAATTTCGATGAAAAGAGACACACTACCATACCAATAAAATTTAAGTTTTTTTAAGTGATCAAACAGATAAAACTGCAATTACTTACTCTAGATAAGATATCAAAAAATAAATTTAAAATCATAAAAAATTAAATTAAGCACCTGCTTGCATTTCATTTTAAATAACTCAAGTGACATTTTGAAAATCTTAGTCAATAAAACCCTCGTCGCAGTTATCAATGATATTTTCAAGTTTGTTTTGATTGTCTGTTTAATATCACAAAAAAAAAAATAAAAAAATAAACATACCTACAGCTCTTCCCTTTACACAACGTACTAATGCAAGCAGGTCAATAAATAAAGTCAATACAAGAATGGATTGAAGAAATATAAAAAAAAAACACATAATTTCCACAACCTTTAATTTACGTCATAAATAAATTAAAACGATTGATAAACAAGCAGCAAATGAATGACATCATGTCAATGATTACATTGTTCCGGGAGCCGCCTAGAGATACATATATGAGTGAGTACCTATTGGGAATATTTTTTTTTACTTATTTATTTTACCTTTAATTTACGTCATAAATAAATTAAAACGATTGATAAACAAGCAGCAAATGAATGACATCATGTCAATGATTACATTGTTCCGGGAGCCGCCTAGAGATACATATATGAGTGAGTACCTATTGGGAATATTTTTTTTTACTTATAAAAAAAACACTTAAGTTCGCGAATTACACTCAAGTATTTGTATGCCTAAGTTAAATATTGATTGAATTGCAGAAAGAAAAATCGGTAGTAATAATCATCTTTATTCAACGAATCATGTATAAAAATTTAAATGTACCCGCTAATAAGTTTAATTGTCGTATTACAAGTAAAGTTGTTTACCCTTTTAATTTTTATGTATATTTTATTGTGCATTCTTAAGCTGAAGGAATATAAACCTACTTGTACCTAGTTTGGGGTATATTTCCGCTGTCAAACAATTTGGTAGCGGAAAATAACACAGTTAAACAAGTTTCACCCAAACAAGCAAGGTATGAATACCTTTAAAGTTGAAAGTATAAAGCAATCACCGTTTGTGTTTACATAAAGCTTTTGTATCCTGTCGTTCGTGCCAGATATTTTGAGCGTTCGCTTTTGAATATCCCAAAAGCAAAGGTTTCCATTCAAGCGAAAACTAAAGTAGCTCCCTCGTTAACCTGGAAACATTATCAGTACAAACGATTCTTTACAGCTACCTAGTTAACAATGAACTCGTTTTATCTCATCCTAAATCCACATAATCTTCCTTGTATCGTTCCCCCCAGAATTTTTTTTTCATTTGTTTACTTAAATTTAAGTCCCGATAAAGCAAATAATTGTTATTTACACCAGTGCCGCCGCACAATGCATCTGCAGTTCAAATGTTGTGTGTTTCTGTTTACTCTTTCATGTTCGAGGCATTCAAAAAACGGGACATGTGCAATCGGTTAATTTGTTTAGAAAACACACGCATTATCCTACATTCGAGAAGTAAATAAATCGTACCAACAAGAAACTTCTTTAAGCAGTACGCTGCAGTTACTGCGAAGTAAAATGCACCGACATCAGATACTTTGCTTCTTTTTTTTATTACGACTTCATTGGAATGCATGTGATCTCTTTTTAGTTTTTCGATTTCAGTTGTGGGGTACCTACACATTGCTATGCATTTAATGTGGCAGCCAGCAGCACAGTTATAAAAGTGCATTGCATGCTAATAAGTAAAACAAAAAAAAACACCGCCAACAAGATGCAGTCAATTTCGTAGAAATGCCAATAAAATGTTCTCCAAAGTAATTTTCCACAACAAACGCAAGTATGTAGTCAGAGTCACCTACACTGGGTGCATTTACAAATGAAATGCATCGTTTCGTACATACATATATATTAGGCGCGTTGCAGTTTCTTCATCTTGCATTCGGTTAAATGCTGATTTCATGGTGGCTGGGTCAACGAACCACCTCCGACAACCACAACCACAACAACGATGACTCTTTCTACAGTGTGTACTAAAAATCTTCCGTATGTATGTATGCATACCTACAACGTATTTCTCCCGCATTCTGGAGACGCTGTTCTAAATGAGTGGACTATATTTTTGAGCGAGCGTCTCCAACTATTCACTTTGTTCTTGCATGGTTGAACGAATAAATGAGCCTGAGATGAGACTGGTGCAATGCATCTCCGGTGGAGGACTTGCTGCCCAGAGGAAGGAGTCAATTCATCAGGCTTGCCATTGTGCGGTTATATTGTTCTTCTTAAATGTTGTCTCTTTGATGATGTGTATACAGAGTGTAATTCACCTTTCATGTCTGTAGCATTTTGAGTGGTTGTCCTTTGCGTAGTTTCTTTTCCATATCTAAAAGTAGATGCGCTTAAAATAGAGTTTATATGTACTCACAGATCCAGCAAATGATCCTACATGCTTATGTACATTTCTACATGAAGATAATATCAAAGCAGGAGATATGATCATTTTCTCAAATTTTGTTGTATTTGATTAATTTTAGGAAGTGTTTGACGTAAGGAATTTGACACTTGGGCTATTCAGTGTGTGGATGAACTAATTGTTTTGCCAACGAAAATCTGACTACAAAAATTAACCTTTTATTAACGGCGATTAAAAGAGCAATTTGACGAAACTGATATTATATTTAAACTAATTGTTTAAAATACAAAAACAAATCAAAATCGTTGGAGCCGTTTTAAGAAAATGGATTTAACCTAAAAATTTAAGAAAATCCTTATATGACAAAAAAAAATTATTTCGAATACCGAAGTACGCAGATTTGATTAACAGCGTAAAAACACTTAAACCATTTTTGATTAAATTATAGATAAGTGATATAAAAGAAATTGTATGAAAGGTACCGTTATTTAGAAAGATAAAGCAAAAAAGAAAAAAAAGCCTCCAGATGTTAATCAAAAAAACTTTATATACGAACTTTGAAGAAAATCCGCCGAAACGTTTCGACATGCGGCTCCCGGACAGACAATCCGATTAGATTCCCTTCGAATAAGAGTCGATACAGATACAGCTGGCTGGAGCGTTGGTTTTCATCGTTTAATCGTCTCATTCTAGCACCCGTCAACGTAATTGGGACCAATATATTGCAAAGAATTTTTGCCCAATGATATCTTTATCCGCTTAAGAAAGAGTCCATGCTTATGATTCAGAGAAAGACCGAGATTATTGTACAGTTTTCTTAGTTGGGTCGCAAAGAAACAACGTTTTGCAAGCGTTATTCTTTGTTTGATTTCTAATGAGATGTCATTTTGAGATCTCATGTAGATAGGTCACTTACTAAATATCTCAAAGTGAAAGCTGTCGATCGTGATATTCTGGCCGTTTTGTTATTTTTGACTTTTACGTATGCAAGTTATTGAACAGGCTTAAAAGATCGTACATCATGCGTTGGCTTATTTGGTTTAAGTTTGGCACAATTCTTTCAAGTAGATATGATGTTAAAAAAAATCACATGGCAGCACGTCTTTTTTTGACATCAAAGGTTTCGGTTAGGCCATTACGGACCTTGGTACAGCAGCGAGCTTTCTCCATCGTCAACCTGCACAAAAGGATCAGTTTTTAGTTGGCGCCGTTTCGAGTGTCTCCTTGCTGCCATCCATCCGGCATACGAATATAATCTTGGAAATAAGTTTTTATACAATGTATGCACTCTAGCAAGCCATCTCCTGCTGCCATTCAACAGAGCAGTCTAGTTGGCTGCAGCAATTGATTGGTCTCAGTGATTTATCAGAAACAGGAAGGGACTGCCGAAACTTTTTTTAACGTCGATCCGTCGAATCTCACAAGCAGACCCTGTAATGCAGTAAAAGTGGGAGGCCAATGATCTCCCATTCCTGATTATAACCTCATCGACAAAAGGAATCAGGAATACCTCCTATGTCGCATTTTGTAAACCTTTCTAGAAACTGCATATTTTCTTATAGACGTCAATCTGATGAAAGGTAATAAACGTGGCTGTAAAAACCTGCTATCGATATGGTATATGTATGCATTCAGCGATGCAGATGAAAAGTGAATTTTAAAAGATATGTAATTGAGGACATATTCATAGTTAACCATCGAGATATAATTATGAACGCTTAATATTCGTATACCATATTGTGCAAATTATGCTAATCAGTATGTTTAAAATACACATACAACGATTAGAGCAAGAAATTATATATTTCTATCTAACCAGTTTAATCAGCTTAAAACTAGACTTGCCAGTAGAATAGGTAATGTCGGCCGCTAAACAAAAAAGAGGCGCAGACAATTTTTAAAAAGCCAATTAAAATCGATTACGCAAAACTCTTGGGCTATTCACGACTTTGTTGTATAAAATGCTTGGTCATGCTTTACGTTAACGCGGTTGCATTAAAGAAAACTACGTGTGGTTTATCTCTTATAATGTAATAAACGTGTGCCTTACAGTTTTCAATGTATAAGTATTAAATAATTGCCTAAAGTAACATTCTTGTTTCTAAAGAAATAATTGCCATTCTTCCCTTTACATATCTAGGTGTTTAAGAAAGAGAAAAATTCTAACAGGTCGATGTGTATGCAAAGAAAATGGTAGTGAAGTCTACTGTCACCCTAACGCATGTAACATCCAGTTAAAATGGATATTTTCGATTTTGAGGTATAATTACTCTAAATGACATAAGTATAGAACCACCAACTGTACACCGAAATTCATTGCGCAGAAAATGTTAATAATTCCATGTGATTTTATTTGCCCATCAAAAAGTTATACGGCTCTAAACTGATAAAAAAAATGTTTTTTTGACTTCTCATTACAATTAATTTTTCTCAAATGATTTGCTTACTTAAAATTATATCTCCGATAAATTTTCTATAAACTTAAGTAAATGCCATGGTAAATTAAATTACATGGAGTTATTAACATTTTCTGCCCAATTAAATTTTGTCAATTCGCTAAATAAAATTGTTAATTGTGTGATCAAGTGCGTTTTTGAGTTACATTCGAGACAGCTTCTTAACAAATCGTAACGAAATTTTTTACATTTTTCAATGGAAATTAAACAATTTAGCAATGCATTTTTTGTTTGTTGTGGTGAATTTAATGCATCGTCGGATTTTCATTAATGCTTTCCGAAGACGAACAAATCGTATATAGTTTGGGCCTCTGACGGACTGTCCTTTATCTTAAGGATGTCAAACGAAGGAATTGGAAAGGGGAAATGCATCAGTCCAGAAATGGCAGCATAACGAAAATGAACTTTAAAAAGAAATTCCTAACGAAACTCAGCAACAAAAAGAATGAAGCGATGAAATATGGACTAAGCAATCGAACGATAAAGATGTATAAAAACGGAATATAGAAGTGTTTGGGCAAAGAGAACGAAGCACAACGAATCAAAAGGCAAAAATACCACCATCTCTCAGGCGGAAATATGTGCCTTAGAGAGATGTGTTCAAATTCATTTCAAGAAGAACTACAGAAACAGTGGACCTCTGTCATTTAATCCAAACTTCTTGTATGGGAGTGCCTACAAAGCCTTAATAAACTAGGCAAGAAAAACAGAGTATTCGTCTGCTGGATTCCAGGCCATCTGAACTGAGCCATCAACTGTTCTGCGGGATATAATAACATACCTACGTGAAGAATTCAGGAAATCGGAAGGGGAAAAAAAGTGCTAGAACCTTTTAAAATCTCAAGGTCTGAGACAAGCCAAGAATTATTTATGGGACTATAATATTGTAGGATTTAAGGCATGCATCAGTTTAAGCAAAAATCCTAACGGGTGTAAACTCAGGGAACGGAAAATATGTATTTCAGATGAAGGCCTCTATAGACTTTCAAATGAGACTTCCGAACTCAAGAGGCATTGATCCAAAAAACAATTAAATATTTGAGAAATGACTACTCATTCCCAGATTCATTAAAGATACTGGACTGAATGATGTGCTCTAAGTGGGTCAGAGAATAGACACTCAAACAAATAATTTCTGATAAATTACTTTGGGAGGGAGCTCTGGAGAAGGGATGTAATACATAATGCGGATAACTTTCCTTTCCGTCAGTCATAGCAACGTACAACTTAAACCGCTAATAGTAGAATTATGAATCTTTTTATATGACAACATCTACCCATTGCATGACGGCTTTATATGTAATTTTATAAAACAGTATAACTCGCGATTCGTTATACAAATTGATTTTGAAAAATAAGTATATTATTTGATAAGTTTATAATAAATATGTTCTAGTGCTACCCTTACGATTTTAATGGGTATTGACGTCACTATGACGTAGAATTTGTACTGGATGACAAATTTAGTAAAATTTCTACATCATAGTTGCGTCAGGATGTCATCCGGATGACAAATTTGAAAGACCGTCTGATCGCATCTTAAGAACCCAACAGTGTTTTTCTAGATCTCCTTTCTCATTTCAGGGACATTTTATTGATATTGGAAAAAAACGATAAGTAAAAAAATATATTTACTTCCTTCCCCATTTAGGACCCACTTATAACAATACGTAAAACGCAACCGAAAAAAATATGCGCAACTAAACAACACAGTTTTACAGAAAAGAAATAAATATTCTTTTTACGTACGGAAAGCATTTCCTGTTCCGCAAAAATAAATAAATTCTTTTCTGCGAAAAGCCTCAAGGAAGCAAACAATTTGTTCTGGTTGCGTTTTACGTTTGACTATAATTGGGGCCCTACGTAGTATTTCATTAAACACCGTTTCCCCATTCTGTTTTAGTTAAGGATATTAGTTACCAATTATAATCAAAACA